>OZ010625.1:44137705-54137705 GCA_963932425.1 Athalia cordata | reverse complement strand
GGGGAAAGAAGGACCTTCTGACCTCAGCAGCGTCGGAAAACCACGATGATTATTCTAAACGAGCGCCAATGGGATTTCAGGTACATGTGAACTATGAGTTATTTTGATACATTTCGTTATTATAGTTGTATTTGTGTTGTTATGATCATATCGGAAATAAAAATAAAATTAATTCCACTCCCCCAGGGAATGAGGGGTAAAAAGGATACTTTCATGCCTCCGGACATTGAGCGAAATTTTATCCGCGACGATTACGATAAAAAACGTGCACCTGGTATGGGATTTCAGGGAATGAGGGGAAAAAAGGACTTCCTCGAATCTAATATGGATGATAATTTTCAACTCGACAACTTTATTCAAGAGGACTACGATAAGAGGGCGAGAATGGGATTCCAGGGTATGCGTGGAAAGAAGGCAATCAGTGACGATGAACTTTACAAAAGGGCCCCAATGGGATTTCAGGGAATGAGGGGAAAAAAATCCATGGAAGAGGTGTGTGGACATATTATATCGTCTCACTATCTCTTCTCCAAATGTAAAACTATAGAAAAGAAAAAATTGAAAATCTATGGCGAAAAAAAACGTTGAATTTCTTTCGATACAACAGGTTATGGAAGAAATTGGAAAGCGTGCGCCAATGGGATACCAGGAAATGAGAGGGAAAAAAACTTACTTATCTTCTCTGGAATACCCTGACGATTATGAAAAACGAGCTATGATGATGGGCTTCCAGGGCATGCGAGGTAAAAAGGACGAAGTTGATTCAGACTGGGACAAACGTGCTCCCATGGGATTCCAAGGTATGCGTGGCAAGAAGAGCCTTCAGGAGGAAATCGAGGATCTAGAAAAACGTGCTGTCATGGGGTTTCAGGTGAGTCCATGTTTTTAACCACTTCAAACAGATTTCCCCTGTCACAGAAAATTCAAGAAAAATATCTCACCTCGTATCGTAGAACAAAAACATGAGAGAAAAAAAATAGAATGAAAAACGAAACGAAAAGAAAGAAACGAGTATAATGTACACGTGCATATTATAGGTATATGGAAAAGTCCCGTAGGAAATAAATCGCCCAGAGTTTTCCATGAAATATTTAATTCTATCTGGGAATTCGATCTCATTGATTCGTTAACTGATTTTCCAACTACATGGCAAAACTCATGGATAGGGCTTCATAATTTAGTAATTGACCTTTATAAAGGTAAACGTAACGAGCTTCCGGAGATCTTTTGTGGAAATTCCCTCGACGTTAAGAACTAAATTTTGTTCGGCTTTGAACGATTCCAATTCAAAAAAAACTACGCTATTAAGTTATCAACATCTGATGGGCAATTATCTCTTGCAGTTTTTAACTCCCCTACTGATTTCGATAAAATAGAAAAATTTCTTGAGCTGGAACTTACACACGTTTTATTTTCTTCCAACCATTGTTTCGTTTCTTCTTATTTTCAGGGGATGAGAGGAAAAAAGGCTAGTAGCGGTAGTAGCGGCGGTTTGAGTAGCCTAGAAAATTTTCTTGAAGAATACGAGAAGCGGGCTCCGATGGGATTCCATGGAATGCGGGGTAAAAAAGCGGCTGAAGAGTACGACTGGGATAAAAGAGCCCCTATGGGGTTCCAAGGAATGCGGGGAAAGAAGGACCTACATATATTGCAAGATGAAGATACTTCAGACACTTCTGCTTACGGAGTTAACACCGACTTTGATAAAAGAGCGCCTATGGGGTTCCAAGGTTAGATTAAAAAGACCGCTCACTCAATCAAATAATTTCTTTTCATCCGTAAATAAAAGAAAAGCTTATCCGCCATTCATTTATAATGTTTATAGAGTAAAATAATTTTTCTATCAACACTTGTAGCAAGATTAATCGTAATTTTGGAAGGTTTCCTCGTATCGAATTGTAATCGATTGCGACACGAATAAATTTCAAATTGATTTATTATTTTTCACGTTTATTTTTCAACAGGAATGCGGGGTAAGAAAGATGACGATCGCGTTATAATACCAAATGATTATATTCTGAAACAACAGCTTGAAAAACGATCACCAGCTTTTGGTTCTTTTGCTACATCGCGTGGGGAAAAGAATCCTGGATGGGAAATAAGAGGCAAATTCGTTGGCGTTAGAGGGAAAAAATGGTCACCGGAATCATTAAATCGTCCTGTTGATAATAATAACGATCATCAGAATCTTAACGGAAATGTTGACTCAATCAACGAAATCGAAAGGATCGGTAATGAATTACAAAGATCGCCCACATTAGGTAACTTAGGTTAGTCGGAAATTACAGGTATTTACGTAGTTTTTTGTCATTCCCTTCATCTTGTTCTTCCCCCGAGTTCCGTATATAGGTGTATGTATATCAATTGAAATGTAAAAATAAAAATGTACAAATTGTTTCTTCCTCGCTAAAATATCACAAAGAATTTATGCAAAAGACTCTATCAATTGTTTCATTTTAAGCCGGGTGACGAACTCCTCTTGCACTTAGCTCGCAGGCGTTTGTATTTTGTTGAAATATGCTATTCATGCATCTATACGTTGCGTGGTTACGGATTTCCGAGGGAAGTGAAAAGCAAAGTGCATCAGGAAAGCGTGCTCAAGTGCAAATATAACATTATATATATCTCTCATGGAATTGCGGCTAACCAAATAACCGCGATATTTAACACTCTTCTTTGCTACGTCGCATAAGCCGCAGTTTCCGCAAGAATACTACATAGTCTTAAACTTAAAACTCATCACCGACAAAAATATCGGAAACAAATTAGAAAACTGTTGATTTTTCTAATTGAAAAAAAGAAGAATCTCCAACTTTTCACAGCTAATATGAGGGTTTCATTATGTCGCCCCCGATTGGATTCGACGTGTTTCATTTTTTAATTTTCTAATTTTTCTTCTATAATTTCATGTACTCCGAGTACATATGAAAAGAGCCCTTGTCAAATTCGAACAAAAAGTTAACCCGACTTTTTTTTTAACAACTTTATGACTCGAAAAAATTTTTTTGTAAATGTTGAGTGCAATAGAGGCTGACAGTCGTGGTTGGCAACCTCGATATGTAGTGAACTTTTTTTTCTGGTATCAAATCATTTTAAACTTACACCATAAATTTCTCTATACGTATACACATGTATAAACTGTACATTGTGGCTACATATGTATCGAATTTTTTATATTTTAACTTCTTTGTTTTACAAAACTGCCATAGTTGGGATTATATATATATGTATGTTATATATGAAGAGTTTTCAAAATTGAAAGATTTACGATCTACGCTTTCTCTTTCTTTCTACTCTGTTCCTTCGCACAAACGACCCTTCATATTTCGCTGTGGAATGCAAAGCGTTTCACACAAAAAATTTCAGTTGAAAAATATAGAGAAATAAAAGAAAAATACATAAATAAAAAAAACAGAAAACTTTGATCGTAACTTTTCCCCACACATTTACTATTATCATTATATGTAGTTTGATTTATACAAGTAATCATTGTTATTATTATTGATGTTATCGCAATAATAATACGACCATTTCTTTTTGTTTTCTAATGTTTCAGATATCCTGCAGTAGTTTTCTCTAATTAGTATTTTACTTCCCCCTCTGCATCCGAACAAAGAAAAAAGTAATGAGGACTAAGGAAAAAGAAAAGAGATCATTTGAAAACGGTACCCAACTTATTTTTTTATTATCAATTTTTACCATTATTATTATTATTATTTTCATTACTTTATTGACCTATGCTGATGAATAATAATATGTATACCCATTCCTGCATATAAAGGCATATATGTAACTGTGTGTCTATGTATAATGAAAAAGCCTACGTCAGTATTAAAATTACTGCGAATCCGAACAAAAAAAAAAGAATTATATAGATCTCTATAAAAATGTATAATAAATATATATCTGTGAAAAGAAAAAGGGAAGAAAATATTTCGTTGCGTAGATGCGATGAGTATATTATTTGTATTAAACGAGAAGAAAAAGAATTTTTGAAAAGAAAGAGATGATAGAATCGTATTGATGATCGATTTGATGATTTATCATTTAGTAATACGAGTACGATGACTAACTGATGATTAATATGCACACGTTGGTATTGAAAATTAGGCTGATTTTTGAGTTCGAATCTGAACATATTAAATTGAAAAAAAGAAAGACTACCACCTTTGACCTTCGTACATTACCTATGTACAGTACATATCCTGTATGTACACATAAAAAATGATTTTATTTATGTTATTATTAAGATTATTTAATTACCGATTAACAGTCGTGCCATACTATGAACGATACAGGGAAAGTATGAAAATTGAAATTTAAAAATTTGTCTAAAGAATTTTTCAATTTGTGACTTCGCTTATTTTACATCAGAATTGATGGTGATCGATTTATCCATATTCAACTTAAGTTTCTATATGGTCAAGATAATTACACCCTATTAATTGTATTGAGTTTTCTAGTTGTTCAATTTTTTATACATACCTATTGTGAACATTTACTCGTAATAGTATCGTAAAATTAGCTCCAGGCTGGAAGAGGAACAATATTTATTATCGTTATCATTTATTTGATCTAAAAATATCCATCTTTAAATAAATCGTCCTTGTAATCCTAAATCCTAAATATCGTCGACGAAAGTATTTAAGCTACTCATTGAGTACCTTGTAAGTAATTGTTATTATTAATGTTACAATTATCGTTATTATCATACGTATTAAATACATATATATGTGTGCTATGAAAAATACCCATTATACAACTATTACAACTGAAACATTACCTATTATACATGGAAAGAAATAAGATAATCTTCTTCAGAGATCGCAGCTGCACAAATCTATTCGCACTAAATTTAAATGATTCTAATTCTAATCTCACTCTTTCTCTATACATATTGCGATTTCTACGAACTTATATCCTCAATAAATTCATTGTAATTTTGTCGATGTAACTGTCGTTGTGAAATAGTTGTTGTTACTATTCTAGTAGATACCAATTATTGTAAATTATGTAAAATAATTACAGTGATTTAAGTAGAAATTGTCTTCTCTGAGCAGATAAAAATAACTATCATTTCGATGTGCAGACTTATTGCAAAATTCTATCTGCTTTCTTAATATCAACTCTTCGTTTCAATGATACGAAAATAAAGGTTTTGTTTCTCATTGTTAAGGAGATGTGATGAAAGAATAAATTAGAAAAATATTTTGAGGAATTACCAGAACGTATGAGGCTTGCTTTCTCTTTGAAATAAGAGGAGATACGCCACGGTAATTCAGATATAATAAAATCATATGATTTTTTTTTGTTTAAACATGAATTGACTATAATTATTCTCTAAGATTGAATCGTATCACAGTATGGCACTGCAGAGTAATGAATAAATTACTGTAATTTGTTTGAACCGAATGATTATTTATCAATGAAAGAATTATTGAACGAAAGATTGAAAAAAAAAAGAACCGAAGTAGACAAAATTATTATAATTTCTTCGATACATGAATTGCATGTATGTATGTATGTTCGTCATAATAATGACGGTAAAATGACGAAGGTCAATAATTATCTCATCAATGTTCGCAAAAATATGAAAAATGGATACATGAAAAAAAAGAGAAGAAAAATAAAATAAAATGAAATAACAAAAACAGAAATCTGTACGTATAATTTGTCAATGTCAGATGTATACGTGTTCAAAATTTGATGTAGAACCGTTTCCAATACTTGAAGATTATACAAACGGTCATATACATATCAGTAAACAGGCATTGGAATTTATTACTTCTTTCAAAGCTATTCCATTTAATAATTCCTAATACTTTTGCTATCTCATGATGGACATTCTGCTTGAACACGAAATCCCACCTTACTGCTTCGCTATCCTTCAGCAGTCAACGGACATTCTGATGTTTCTTTATAAGGTAAGCGAATTACTAGTGATGGTATTAATGGAGAAATTGATACCCGCTTTTGAGAGCTTTGCAGGAAAGTTTTCGCACAGCTAAGCATACCTGATAGTTACTTGGTTCATTTAACATTGCCCGGCAAGACACCATATATAGGTTTTTTTAGAGGCTACGCGACTGTCGGTCGGTAATTCAGAGGGGTTGAAATCGAACGTATGGTAGTATGCACGGGTATCGCAGTAGGGTACGTTCGGTGGTAATCATTTCGAAGGTATACCAAGAGGGATGATGCCACGACCCAGTTGGTTCGATACACGCTTCAGTTTATATTAGACAAATATAATTTGCAACAACGTTTGAAGAGACATTAAAAAAACAGACTTTCGAAAATGGAAAACGATTTTTGCAACCCAGTTCCTCAACAAAAATACTTCCAATCGATGTGAAATCGACATTACCTACAGAGAAAAAGCGGACGAGAAATATATGACGTTCTCCGATTTCCAAACTCCAAATGTTTTTGCACTTTTTTTTACATCACCGATATCAACTTCGCATTAATTGAATCTTTTCTCAATGACTCTGAGAAACTAGGTTTCAAAAATTAGAAGTGCACTGAAAATCGCGTTTCAGTTCAGTATATCTATGATTTTCCCTTGAAACGCCTAAATTCATGCAACTTATCGTACACCTAAAAAATTAGTTCTTTTATTGTCACTATGATTGTAGGTCTGGATCAATGCGAATACCGGTTCCGGGTTACAAAATTATGAATAAATACACTGTATAGTAGGTAATTGGTACATGCTATCGAAAATATTTTATCTATCTCGATCCAGATTTTCAAATGCCGAGACAATCGCGTGCATCTCAGATTAAAATAGAGAGATTATCTGTCATCTACATCGCACCATAAAGGATTATAGGACATAGAAAAGTAGGGTTTAACTCTTCGAAAAAAGTGTTATTCTTTTCTATTCATCGATAACGTGACGCTCAGCAATCCTACGTCAGTTTGCCCGTTAGGTAGTTCCATCTTTTAGTAATTATCTGAACTGAGATAAGAACGAGATGTCAGACCGGCCATTACGTTCCATATAGTCGTCATGCTGAAAGCTATACAACGATCGTTTCACAAGGTAGTAAATTCTGGAGTAAAATCTGTTAGTGAAATGGGTGATTTGTCATTTCCAGCTACTTTGAGAGAATTCGGCTACGATTTTGATGAAGGTGAATCATTAGACTATCTACGTCGGAATCTCATTATCTTTGACCAATCCTATTCTGTACCTGAATATTGTACGCACATCTCTATACCAATCACTTGATAAGTCTCCTTCTTGAATGTTCAGGCGGGAAACTTCGAAAACTTGATCCAGAATCCGGCAACATCACCAATGAACCGTTTGAGTTCAATGTATCGGAAGATCATGCGTTGAATCAAAAGAGATACGAAGCTCTTGGTCAGGTAACTATTATTTGGTAAAAGCCAGACTCGTCATAATCTAATGAAGTAATTACACCAACGACAAAGAATTACTAAACTTTATTTCAGATAATCGACAATTACGTATACGATATTTTGGAAAAGGAAGCAGGCTTGACCAGATTACAAATCCCTCGAGATTCTGGTTCAATAAAAACACCTGAATTATCTTCATTCATATTCGCAAGTCCTGATGCTCTGATCAATGAAAAATTGATGATTTTGATCCACGGCAGCGGTGTCGTCAGAGCTGGGCAATGGGCTAGACGTTTAATCATCAACGACAGTCTAAAAACTGGAACGCAATTACCTTATTTAAAACGAGCCAAAGAACTGGGCTATGGTGTATTGGTTCTCAATACCAACGACAACCTGCGAAATATCGATGGAAAACAATTGGAAATTCCAGTAATTGTCATTATAATGATAACTTTAATTTCATTCCCACAAGATTTATTCAATAAAATTTTCAGGGCAGCGAAGATCCTCACAACCATTTTAATACCGTTTGGAAAAATTACGTGAAAGATTCAAAGGCTAAATACGTTGCCATAGTTGCCCACAGTTATGGTGGAGTTTGCGTAGTTAAATTCGTAAGTATATTTTTCATTTGCAATACATTAATACTAATTGATAAATATTGTCCGACAGGCTTTGGACAACCCTCAAGATTTCCAGGACAGGGTGTTCGCCGTTGGTTTGACAGATTCCGTGCACACAATGCCAAGGTCTTCCGAAGCTGAAACAAAACACATATCGAAGGTGAGAGCTCATCCTTGAATTTATTCGATTTTTAGATCGTCGGAGGGGATATTTTTTTTTTTATTTCAATCCAAATGCGGATATATTCGGAATCCTAGTACCCAAATTTCAACGTAATAATTCGAGTGTCGGCACAGGGTAGTGGTATTGTTACGGAACGACAATGAAACCGCAGCATGACTTCCCTTTATTAGCTTCCTATTGCAGCTCTTATGAAATTGATCCCCCTCCGCATCGCGAGAGCAAAAGCAAGCATCGCCCACAGGTTTCAATGGGGCCAATAAAATGTAATTATCAGCTGATGTACCAGAGAAAAAAAAAATTCGAAACCAGAGAGGGGACTCTGCCAATATAGGTTTTTGATTTTTCAATCGCACGTCGTCTTTTTTCTCTCTCAATTTTTGTGGCTCAAGTTTAATATAAATCGGTGCACCCATCTGGGATCAATTCCACGCAAAAAGAGAATGTTCTAGACAATATGTAATTCCGGGAGCAACTCCGTTTTGTTAAACTCGTCAACAGGTTTCCCGCGGTGAAAATGTTAGCCAGCCTCCGCAATACATCATGTACCCCAAGTACATGCAGATATACACATGACATTTTAGGAGTTGCAAAAAAAGATAATCTCAATAGAAAGACATCAAAATTCTACCCAGAGTAGTCCTTAATTATAAAACTCTATTTTTCTGATTTTTTCGTTTTTTTAATCCTGTCGTACAAAAGACACAAGACTTTCAGATTTCTCGAGGGAAATTAATCTAACCTTACCACATATAAAAGTTGAACATACATATACTTTACATACATATACATATAAGTATATATTGACTATTGAATTTTAGCTTCGAGTTTTTATTTTTGTAATTTTTTTTTTACTACTTTTGTGCAATTTTGCATTTTGCATGTACCAGAGCAACAGCACATGGCCATGCGGATGAGGTACTTTTTCGTATATTACAGACATATATGTATAAAATATACACATATATATAGAGAGAGAGAAATACAGGGGGTGGGTTTTGAGACTCGATATGAATGTCGGGTGGCTGACAATGCCCGGGACGCGCTCTTCTGGAGTCGAGTGGAGTGGCTGCTCCCGGTGTCCCGTGAAAGCGGGATAAAGATGGAGGATAGAAGAGTGTAGATCCCGTATGTGAGCGAGAAAGAAAGAATGTTTTAGAAGAGATTCGTGTTCAGAGTGCCCCGGGACTACGAGTGTCTGCAGGCAGACTCGCCATGAGGAACTAATGTTCATCCATCCGACAACGACGACGACGACGAAAACGACTTGGGCGCTGCTATTTCTATAGAAGCCACTAATGCCTAATGGGATCTCTCTCGCTTCTGAATATCACAGTGACGACAACGGTTATATCCCTCTCAACTTACAACCCCCTCGGATCAAACCACCGCGACTAAATTCCAACCCCTTTTACCTTCTTCTTTTTAGCATTTTCTTTTCCTCTCATCGATATTTTAAATCGCGTGTTTCCATACACCGCCGAAACAAGACACGAAAGACGAATGGGGCATTCCATACCAAATCACCGAGTTTTTTACGCGACCCTTTTTGATTTTACTAATTATTTTTTGTGTCTTAGTACGTATTAAAAGCAACTTGAACACCAATTTTTAGCTTTTTATCTCAGACCGTTATTGAGTTATTGATTTTTGAATTTTTCAGGTGGTAAATTTTTGATTAACGATAGATTGGTGACAAAAATCGATATTCATAAGAAATTGGGTATCATTTGTTTTGTCTTTGAATGTAGTTTCAGAAAAAAAATAAACAGAATTCTTCGAAGTAATTATCATTTGGTTATTTACGTTTAAAACTCAAAATCGACATTTCAAAAAGTCCAACCCCTTCGATTTTTTGAAAAAAATTTCAAAAATTCTACTTCATATTACGCAATTTTCAACCCAAGGCCGAAGATGTAATCACAACTATTTCTATTTTTGATCAAATATCCAAATTTTTTATTTTTTTTGTATTTAATTATCCATAAATCTCTTTTTTGAACTGAATACTTACCCATAACATTGATGTACAATTTAATTGAATGTGATACAATGATTTAAACTAATTCAAAATAGTTTATTCAGTCATATTGATTTACATTTCATCCAATCAGTTTGATTATTTTTTCTTGTACTTAATGACTGCTTTCTATTCTTCAAAAGGGTCGTGTAAAAAATCTGGTGATTTGGCATGGAATGCCCCATATATATAACTCACGAAAAAGTTACAACAAAGTTAACGGAATCCATCCGTTGGATCGTTTTCATTTTTGTGGGATAATACGCCTCTCTGGCAAGTTCTGAAAAATTCAAGTAATTCGCTTTATCAAAAGGGTCGTATCCCCAAAAATTAGGAAATAAAAATTGAATTTTTCCTGCACTCCCTCGTATTTATATTCACACAAAACCTGCAATCCTCACAAAATTCTCGATCAAATAACGTGAGGTATTTGTAATCCGAGGTGAGTGTATTGCAAGGTTGGTTGTCGGTAAGCCTTGTAGTTACACAAAACGGAAAACGTACCAGATTTCTGCTGTAATATCCATTTAAAAGGTAAATAAATTGAATATTGTGCTGCGCGTTTCGTACGGAATGTTATACATGCAGGTTACCCGCTTCCCGTGGGAATATCAGATCAGGTTGAGTATATTTTCCGCGATATGTGATCCGAAAATAGGGGTTGATAGACACGTACGTTATACGTATATACGCCTGATTATTACCATTACATATTGTTTGAAGACTCGTATTTGTTATCTGCACCATTGTATGACATCATGTACATATACGTGCATATTGTGAATAGAGTATTTTAATTAAAAACGATTCATTCTGTCTTAACAAAACTTAACCCGTCGATCGGACGACAGGCGAAAGATTGCGTCGCTCTTCGGAAAATCGTTTGAATTCGTATAAAAACGAAATGATTCCGAACTTGAGTTTCAGAAATATAAATCACGATTCATTTTCATGTTCTGCAGCATTCAAAAAATCAAAATCTCTAGTCTGACACGGTACACCCTTTATGGATACGTACACGGTACATATCTGCGGTATGTACATGATCGGTAGAATAATTCCCTCGGGAAATGTAGGGATTGTATTTACTCAAAGATATAATATAATATATATGTATATACACAGTAGGTATACCAAAGTTTCTACAAGCAGACGACGTCGAGTCTATTTACCTCGTCACTCTAATTAATGACCCCCTTTCATCCCCCTACCCACTCCCTTCGAAAGTTGATTCGCTTAGTAATTGATAACTCTTGCCTACTAGTTTCAGTTATGATATTATAAATTGTTCATTAGAAAAATGCTATAAGGTGTTTAGAGGTAAAATTACTCAAACAAGCGAGAAGACAGAGAAGAACAAGAAAAAAGAAATTTGATCGAAAAAAAATTAATAAGAAGCGGAAGGATGTGGATATACATATGCATGTGTACATTTCGTTCGCTTCTTTCTTTTTTTTCCCCCCTTTCAAAGTTCTCGATATTTCCACAAGGTTGTGGTTTTTGCGGTCTGCGCATAGCATATAAGACTGCAAGAAATGAGGGAAGACAAGAAAAAAAAAAAAATTGTCATAATAAAAACGTATAACAGTCCTGATGTATTGCAGGTGGCGCGAAATTGGGTATCCTCAACGAAGCCCCTCGACACCCCAGAACGTACGCCGAACGGTGAAATTGAACGTTATTCAGCCGGTAAGCTAACGCTTCTCAAATTTTACTAGAAAAAAACATGAGATAAAAATAATATTCATGAAAAAAAAATAATAATAATAATAGGAATAATAATAATAATAATAATTCTGCTGCACAAACCACAAAAACCTTAATCATTTTCATATTGAAATCCACACTACAGGTCACGAAACCCACGAAATGACGTCATCGTCCTGCATGGAATCACTTTTCAATTTTATCGAACGACTTTACAATAATGAAGTGCAAAAAAAAGATCATTCCAAATAAAATATCAGATTTACGGAGTTTATACTTATACCTGTACTGGTATTGTACCAACTTTTCCTTTTTTTTTCAATACAATCACGAAGCATATGCAAATTTTCACAACACGTCACGTAGGTACTAAAAAACTAACGCAGGCGACTATAATTTCTTTTTTCATTTGCGTGTAATTATTTTTAACTTTGTAATGAATTAAATGAAATTTGTACAAATACAGATTTACTTCTTTTTGCCTTCTTTTTTCTGTTTTTGTCTATTTAATTTTTTTCCCCCTCTTCACCACCTTCGCCGCCATAAAAATATTAATAACAATAACAATGATGATAATAATAATGATTAATTTGTATAGTCAAGACAGTAAACAGACGGTGCAGGAAAAGGGGCAATCATACTATGGCTGTTTTGTTGTATTACCGGGTGGCCCTAATTGCGTTAAGGGTTGTATAATTCTATTAGAAACGCCCTCTATATTATAAGAGTTCAGGAAAGTCCGGTGTACGTACGTAAGTCCAGACAATTCTTTCATACTTATTTTATAATCATATTTTTCTCGGCATTTTACAGCGATGTAAATTTCATTTTTCCCAACAATCTGCAGTAATATTATTAAAAAAATAATAATAATAAGATTCTCGTTAATTAATAATATTCATCATCGTCAATCTAATTATATGTATATACATATATACATATATATATAAGATATGTATCCTTCATGATGTCCACACATATTATCGTACGCATCTGCAGTGCACGATAGATGATTGATGTATACACATGTACATTCTATATATGTATATATAAACACACGTATGTATGTATATATATATATATATATAAAATTGTAGTAATTGCTGTAGCCACACGCAATTTAGTAGAGTGCCCTTTATTATTACCTACATCCCCATCGTACAGAAAAATCGTATGTGTTCGGAAGGACGCTGCATATACTAGGTCTGTAAATGTATTATAACATGTGCGTACAGTGTACTGCACACTCCGAAGGGACTTGTTAAAAATTTGCGAAAACAAAAAAAAAAATGTCCATAAAATTAATTTGATTAATTTACTTTCAGATTTTTCTTGTTATGAATTCTTACTTGTTTGAATTTTTTTTTGTTTTTTTTTCCCATCAGTTACGTTGCCGGATACCCATAAAATGGTGATATACTTTTTGTTTTGGTATCATTGTCTGTGAGGGATAAGAACGTAATGGAGGGGAAAAAAAAAATGAAAATGTCGGACGCACGTGATACAATTTTCCTTATCAGTAGGTATATACATGTATGGGGGGGGGGTGTCCGAGGAAAGTTGATGGCGGCATATATTGTTGCCATAAAAATATCATCGCTCAACAAGCGAAAGTTTCACCATCCCCTCCGAATGAAAAAAGAAAAAATGAAAATGAAAGGAAGAGAAAAAGGAGAAAGAAAAAAAAAACTGGGACAGAGAACGGAGAATAAATCCGAAAAAACTATTCCCAGTTCCCTGATGTGCGGGGAGATTTTGATCTTACTACCTTATAAATGATATCCGTAAGCTAGCGATTCTTATAGAAACTAAAACAACTTAGATACATATCAGGTATATATACAATATATATACGCATATTGAGATAACAATCGTAAATATCGCGATATAATGTACGATAAATTGCTGGATATTTACCTATCGGAAAAATATGGACATTTTATTCATTTATTTATTTATTCATTCGTTTACTTGTTTATTTTCCCTGCAGTAGGTATTATACATTTTTCGTACACGCTGTCTACGTATCGGATCAATTATTCAATAATTGATATGTGGATTTCTACATTTTAAACTTTTGGCGTAACCAATAATTTGATCGATATATTTTACAGAATTGTAAACAAGAACAAACAGATGAATTCTGCATGAAATTCATACAATAATATCTCGTATTATTATGGACAAACACATAAGCAATAGCCACGACGTACGAATATTTGCATATTATAAATAATGTTTGTGTCATTTTTTTTTTTCTACGTTTCAAAGTGTCAAACAAACCAAGAAAAAAAATCGAACAACAAAGTGCGCAAAGTAGGGAAATTTTAAAAGTCCCCTTCATTGCTGCATCACGAAACGGCAGAGCTGGTAACGATAATAACTTTGGGGTAAAAAAAGAGAAAAAAAATGTATGTACGGGGGGGGGGGGGGGATGAAATTGTTACCTACCGAGGTGGACTCAGCCAAGGGCTGAAAATGCGCCTGACGTCACTCTAGCAATCCATCACAGACGTGACAACCAACAAACCGTAGCGATTAACTTTAGTATTAGGGAACGTGTGGGTGGTTTTTTTTACGTCGTCTTCAACTTCCTTTTTTTTCCTCATTTTTACTTCCCTCAAATATATATATATATATTTTTTTTCTTTTTGCTCACACTCGGAATATTAGGTAGGTTTATAAATAGAATTCAGATACGGTTCGTATACTGATTGTAAAAAGTGTTGGTTAATTTTTATGACCTACAGCTAATTGAAATTCCGATACTCTATTGTTTCAATAAACGACAGCAAAATAATGGAAAAAAGGAAAATTAACAACGGAAATTTCACGAGAGATTTCTGGCCTGAGAACACTTTTTATCTCTGTACCATACACATGTAAGAACAGTTTTTGCAGAATCGAAAAACGATGTGATTTTTTTCAGAAGAGATTTTTTTCATTCAAATAGTACGACAGGATCTCATAAAAATTGAAGTTCAGCCCTCGTTCGGAGCCGCTTCAACGCAGGTAGATATTCTCATACCTGTGTCGAGGGTTGCGTGGGAGGTCGTGAAAGGTCGGAGGGGTAGGTGAGTCGACCCTTCGACCCTCAACCAATCGGGTTTGGTCGGAGGTTTGGAGGAACACGAGAAAGACCAATCGGAGAGAGCGTGGGGGATGACCTGACACGCAACCCTCCGCGAATCTACGCTCTCCTTATTGACACGACCCACTCTAAGAAAATCAAACTCGTTGCATTTTTAAATAATCCAAGCTTATTTTTTCAAACAATTAGGTCCGCATGTATCGATCCCATCAGTTTTGCTATCTTCTTATTACGTCTGTTTCAGAATTCTCGTGTTTTTTTTCACCACTGAGGGATGTGTGCATAATTATGATATCATTTTTTTCTTTACAATTTAATGTAAAACGACATGACCCTGCTTTTTCGTCCAGCACTTCGATTCTGTTGTCTCTTCCTTCGCTTTTTTCCGAAGGAATGTGTAATATGGGTAACAGCTGGTTTCTGAAATCTCGTGGAAGTTGAGAAATGCTATAGCAGGCCAGGTACTATATACAGTATAAATTTTTCCGAAGAAGATGAAATCGCATTACGGATAAGAAGGGAGTCCCCGTCTTTTTCACCCTCTAGTTTTGAGAACGCCGTGGTTTCGGCGCCCCTATACACGTATATATATACGTATATAAAGCTTCTCGCGGGAGATATCATCTGTTCTAAAACGGGGCGTTGAAACTCGTGTAAATCTCTGCAGACAAATTCTAAATCCTCTCTGCTGGTGGTTTTCTTAACCGCGAACAGGACTCCCTCTGGCCCCTCGCACACCCCTTAGAATCGTCACCCTTATAAATATGCACGCTCTTCTTGGTTTTCTCCTTATTCTCTTCTTCCTACCATACATAATCCCTTCGCTGCGATGGGAAAGAGAAAAAAAAAAAAGATAGGAACGGAAGAAGCAGAAGGGATAGATTCCTCTAGCCTATAGAAGATCGAAGATATATCTGCAGATCGAGATGGACGAGTAATTCGTAATACTTTCAGCGATAATTTATCCGATGATCGTTTTTTTGTTTTTTCTCTTTATTCGTACGATATATTTCTTCCCTCTTCTTTGTCATACACAACTTTTAAGGTTCGAATCCATTTTGTCAAATTTCTTTTTTGTACTCCAAATTAAGGGTTGAAAATCTGGTGCTTTAAGTACCTGCGACACAGGAGATGGCATACGTGGATATCAGAGAGGTCGTAATGGTTTCGTGGATGGGGGAAGGGGGAAGAGCAGCGTTATCGAGCGGGGGTGGTTTCGTAATTACTTCCTTGGGGGTAGCCTGCTGGAAGCCAGGAGGCGTGTGCGCCGCGCGCGCCCCCGTGGGCAGGGTCATAGGTCACCCCCTGCAGACTACATCCCACCTACCCACCCTCGCAGGTCGACCCAGGCCATCCAGGGCGGCCAATCAACGCGCAAGGCACTTCCTGTCTCAGGCGGTTATGCTCTGCGCCGCCACCCGCATTCGGGTATATACACGTGTGTCTGTATCACGTGTACATGGGCACATAGATATATATATATATATATATAGATCACAACCCTTGCCCAAGAAAACCTCCCTCTCTTCTCCGGATCGAACGAAACTTGGTTTTACAAAAAAAGAAAAGCAAAAAACAAAATTCTCTCCAGAAGTACGAAAATAAAACGTTAAGAAAGGAGCGAAGCAGTCCAGACGAGTTATATAGCGTGTAAAACGGACACCGAGACTAAAAATGAGAATTGCTTCTCCGGTGAAAAATTTCTACCGATTCCATTTCCCCCCAATAGCATTGACGAAAATATATAAAAACGATCGGAACGCTGCAACAAGTCGTTTCTAAGGAGACGAAATAATATTTTCATCTCTCCAGCCTGGCTTACCCCTAAATATCGAGGTGAACCTGAAAAAAGTTAGAAATAATTTCCGTGAGAAATAATTTTCGGAAAAATTATCGTTTCCATATATCCAAGATCCTCGGCTCGTGCTTTCCTATTTTTTTTCTTTTTTTTTGCATGACGGATAATCAAAAAGAAAAAAAAATTACCAATTCGTAAAAGAATAACATACCCTTATGCGTAATAAATTTAGTGCTCACGGTCGCATCCCTCTCACTTACCAGTTTTTTTGCATTTTTTTTGTTTTCAACCTATATTTTCATTTCATTTGATAATGTCAAACGTTGCAATTTCGTTGGTAGTATACAGAAACATATATGATATAGTCTGGCTTTTTAGCCCTCGGAAATGTTTTCTAGATATAGTACAATAATAATGTCAGTACATAAATATATATATATAATGTATCTATATACGTGTGTCTATGTATTTGTTCACATAGTCGAAGGGTTCGGTCGTATTATTTGCAACGGTGTGGCGTGTATGCTTGTTTCAGGATGACTCGGGGGGTGCTGGCTGGAAATGTCGAGACCTTTCGGTCACCCCGCCGCGCTACTGCCTCCTCGTTTCCGCTTCCGTTAACCGCGCGTTGCACGAATATAGTGTACGTATGTGACGTATACATATATCAATACGTGCAATACACATTCCCTCAATTTCCTTCAAGAGTCATTTCGTTTCTCCTTCTCTTTTCACTTTTTATATTCTCCTACTTTTCGATGTTCCCCAGGAATCAGGATCGCCGAAACGAGTCTGATGAAATGAAAATGATGATTTGGAAAGAGAAAGAGATAAAAAATGATATCGAGAACGGGATCTTCGACTCAGGGTTTTCCGTAGAAAAATTGATTTCCGTAATTAAGGAATACGTGAAACTAAAATCCTCAAAAATCTATATTATACGCTATTCGTGTTATACATAAATACATAGCTGTGGATATATACAAAATACATAAAGCGATCGGTGTGGGATCGTGTACGATATATGTGGGTATAATATTCATTTATCAAAAGATGTATAATATAAACGCGGGTTATTAATACGCTGGTATTACGAAGATACAAAGGAGGTAATTAGCGGTCAGTTGATCATCACTCATTTTGAAGAAGGGTTAAGTTAGTTTCTTGATCGGTTGTTGCTTATATTATACTCTGGACCGTCAGTCATATAACTATACACCTACATAAGGGCGCGCTAGAAGACACATTAGAGGGCTAATGAAGTCTGGTCAGTATTAACGTGGTCGAATCAAAATAAAAAATAAAAAAAAAAAAGGTAAAAACGAAACAGAAATAGAAAAGAAGAAGCAACGAGAACAAAACAAATCTCAAACTCCGATTAACCCACCTTATATACAATAAGGTTACATGTATTATAAATATGTATACGTGCCGCGGAGTGAGCGGATGGCCTTCTAAAAATTTTTAATTATTAGATGGACCGAGAAACTCGCCATCTATCACAACGGCCACAGCGCAGGTTCAGTTCGGTGGAAGTCTTGTTCAGAGGCACGAAGCTGATCCGAGAAAACTCTGATCTTTACTAATTCGATTTTTCACTAGTTTTTCTATATTTTTTAATTTTCTGTATTTCATACAGTAAAAATTAAACTGAAACAGGATTTCAAAGTTTTCGTAGAAATTGGATAACATTTTTTTTCCAATATCCTTTGAAGTATAAAATTATACGTCTTATTTTTTAGATGATCTATAAATTGAAAATCACTGCCTTATCTCGTTTGTTAGATAATATGAACGGTATATTATGATCTAGTGGTTCTGGCGTGTTCACAGATTTCGGTTTCAAATTTTGGTTACACACGAACCACCCCATTCGTGATAACCGCACAGCTTTTGATGCAGCAGCAGCAACAGAAGCAGACCACTATAAAACAAACCAACGAACCAGTCGAGGGCGAACAACAAAGCTCGCGCGGTAGATTCAAAGCTCCCTTGAAATAATAAAAATCTCAAACTAAAACAGAACGGAGTTGTGCAAAAAAACATTCCCAGGTAATCCGAGTCTCGTCAAACCGCGTTTGATAACGCTCCCCGTTCATAGAACGTCGTTCATATTTCACCTTTGAAATCATCGAGACCAAAAGAAAGAAAAAACTGTACGAATCAAGAATACTTTTTTATACGTATCTTATAGGTATTTATTTTTGTCTTTTTTTTACAATTGACTTAATAAAATTTTATGCTTTTTCTTTCTCCTCCTTATAAAAAATGGCAGAAAAATTACCTCGGTAGATACCCCGTCTTGAGTTGAGCACCTGAGTTTTAGTAGTCGCTGAGTACATGGCGAGATAGTTACGTCTTCGACCCCCCAGACCCCCAGAACCTCCGCAACCTTAGCGGTCGGAGGTTGAAATCAATACTCGACTTGTCCATGTCATATATACCTAGGCATATACTATATACCTACCGGTGTTCCAACGCCTTTATAGATTCTCCACATACATCTAAAAACTGCGGGAGAAAATTAGGGAAAAAAGCGAGTACATGAAAAATATAATAAATCTATACAGAATGTTCCCACTTACATTACACGTCTCACAACCGGTCTAACGAAGTGTTGGGGTGTAAAATGTATAGTCTAAGACGCAATTAACGCGTATGACCTTGAAATTAGGTACGTGAAACGTGTTCATAATTTTCTGGGACTAATAGGTAATAACTAGCGTCTAATAAGACGGCTCTGGGAACAAAAAAAACACAAAAAAAAAAAACGAAAAGGTGGAAGAAAAAAAATAAACATAAAATTAAGGACCCATGTAAGTAGCACCGCGCGGGCATTAAGGTAATCATTAATCACGGAGCTATACGGTCAAGAAAATTGACAGGCCATATAATCGAAACGAACGTTTCGTTGCTGCTGTTTCGAATTTTTTCAGGTTCAAGTATAGGTGTAGGAGAAAAAAAAATTGAAAAACATTCTCACGTTTTGATTTTGTTTCAGGTATTGTGTATAATGTCATTATACGTATACGGATATTTCACGTATGTACAGATTCCCATCAGATCGCGTGTAAAACCGAAAAGAATTGAAAGAAATTCGGGAATAAAGAAAATAAACGAAAAATCACGGCGTGAAATCGTGATTCGGAATTTTTGTACAGTGATTCGTCCCTTAGATATATATCTCTGCGGTTTATAGTGAGCGGTTGCACCGGTTCTGTTTCCGGGGGTGTTTAAAGGCTGATCTAATTACTTCCGGAGCTCGGTTATTGAAGTTTAATATCCGGAATGCTGCTCGCGCGAGCAGCTCGTTTCGCCATCCCATCATCAAATCAAATCCCGTCGCCTGTTATACATATAGATAATACATACGTACATAATATATATGTATATATATCTATATGTATTACATATATTAATACAACGTACTAAACTCCTGCGACGGGTAGAAATTTCCAGGTGGTGGTCCTATTCGCCCCATTGTTTTCAATATTCAACCGCCCGCGCGCATATTCCGCGCCATTGTTCAACTCTCATGGGCAGGTGAACTGATCCTAGTACTGCCAGATATATGTATGAATAACCCAATTGCACCACCACGCCACCCGGATTAAAACGCAACTCAAAAAGATCATACGATAAATGAATTAATACAAACTAAGGAGAAAAAAGAACAAAAAACGAGACGTGAAAACTGTGCGACGACTACTTCAGGAGAGTTGGGTTTAGAAATCACGGAAAGCTCGTCTGGTGCTTATTGACAATTTATTCGCTTTTAATCTTTCCGTGATATCGTGGACCCGCCACCAGTTTCTCGCATAGATCGCTAACCTCCGGGTCCGTTTGACGTTTGATCTCTTCATTTTTCGTTTATTTCATAAAACAGTTCACCACAATTAGACGATAATAAGAATAACGATATAAACAATATCCTCGACGCGATGAAAATACAATAGTCAGAGAAGACGTTGCTCGAGCTATTAGTGCAGTTGGCTAATATTTTCAAATATAACATTCTATTTCTTAACTATACTTTCCTCATAGGTTTTCTTTTGTTTTAGTTTTCATTTTTACCCCTCTTTTTTTCTCCTTCATTTACTATTTTAGGTTTCCGAACCGACGTTCAAAGATTGATTACAATGTTAATGCATTTGACACCTTTAAGCATCGTTCGTATTATTAGGAGGGTTGTGAAGCGAGATACCGGTTAATTATTTAATGGGCAGCTGAGTTCATTTGACGAGAGGGGGCGTAACCGCCGCAGAAGCGACGCGAACGGCGGCAACTTTTCATCTTGTATCTGTATACGCATAGATCTGCACGTATACATACATAACATGATGATTATGTATTAAAGATGTACATGTGATTTAAAATATCAGGGTAGTGGTGTGATTCTGGGCTTTCTTTTCAAACGTTAAAAGTATTAAAAATATTTGGAAAAACTCGAATCTCAAAAATTTGCTGGTATTTTTTACGCTCGATAATCGAACAATCATAAATATCACGATTAGATGAGTGGAAATCTAGAGCTTTTATTACCGCTAAAAGCAAAATACATTCCTCATTACCTATTCTCATGCATTATACTCAAATTTGTATCGATAATTCTTTCACACAATTTATGAACGCTTCTATTCTATTTGTAAAGTTAATTGAAAATAAGAGACCGATATGTAAAGAAAAGAAACGGCAAACGAGATGACGAAAAAAAAAAGAATGAATAAATAAATAAAATAAAATATAAAAATCCACCCCTCATCACCGCATTTAAAATAATATAAGGGTAGCAGAAGCTACCGATAACTTTTTGTGCTGTGTATACAATATACATACATTATATATCTATACGTATACAACACCCTGTGCTTGTGCGGAATTTGGCGCGGTACTTTTTACGCAAGAAAATATGAATTGTTAATAGAAGGTAAAAGCAATTTTATGTACTCTACATAAACGGGAACGCCGATATCATATTATACCTATATACGGTGGAAGAATGTTCTTTTTTTCTAGTCTTCTTTTTATTTTCTTCCACACTTCTTTTCTCCTGTAGGGGTGAGGTATATGTAAATCTTGGACGGTTCCGCATACATTAGTTTTTATATCTGTTTTATTTATTTTTTTCGTTTCTTCATTCCTTGGTAATTTTTATAGAAAATCTCTTCTCCTCATTCCTTTTTTCATATCCTGTGTGACGTTATTACAGTTTTAGTCCAATTTTGACTTTTGTCCGATTCGTATTATAACATACCTCATACACATATACGTATAATGTATTATATCATACGCTCAATAACGAGCGGATTGAAGTCTAAAACTAATCTCACGATGAAAAATTTAATAGAACCCTTCGCGGTCGTATGATCGATGTGAGATAGTTATTGCTGCTACGTTACCGACTAAGATTAGGTGGGGCGATTTCGGCGTATAGTTCTATATAGAAGATGAGCGATCGACCCCAAGAGAGTAAAGAGACCGCTGTCCGTACCTCTAGAAAAAGCTCGCCCACTCTCTCTTATTATATATCTTTCTCTTTCTCTCAATCTCTCTATCATTTTCACTCTATTGTTTAGCTTGCAGTATGCGCACCGCATGGCCACCTTCCCTTTCAATCGACGATCATCGCGCCCATATCTCCTCTTCAAACCGTATAAACTTCTAGAAATTTGATTCGACGGAGTTGGTCGAAGAAATAGATGAATATATCCTGAGGAGAAATTTATTTTAATAGCGAGAGTCGAAATTTATCGTCAGTTGATATGATATAAGTTTCTCATATTTTATAAATCGTAACTTCAAAAAACTGCCCTAAAAATTTAACGTTCAGAATTTCAGATCGAGAAGAAATGAACTTTCGAGCAATTTACACTTCGAAAATTTACTACAGTCGACTTGAGGATTTCTTATTTCTTTTTTACCCCAAGTTACGAATAATCTTGTTCGACGTGGTGAGATTCATAAACCAAAGATTCTATTCCAGGCCGTGGGTCATCTTTGCGATTTTTCTCGATGCTCGGTGACGTGAAAAGAGTAAAAGACTTTTTTCTTCCTTGCGCTCAAATATGTGATTCTAAATTTAACGCGATCAGGACTGAAGTTTTTAATATGACAGATCACTCATACTGCACAACTTTAAAAACCAAACCAATAGAAATGTTTTTTTTTTTTTTTTTAATTACATCGTAATCGCATCGGTCTAAACTTTTTTCACAAATCCACCGAAGGACTTCGCGTAACAAATTCCGTTTCAAAACTGCCTAAAACGGGTGTTTTTTTTTTTTTTTATTTTGTCTTTTTCCGTGAATAATTATCATCCGTCCAGTTCGCGGGCGACATTCCTAAGCCTTTATTTTTTTTATTTTTTTTTAAATTTATGCTAAAATCTCTACGGGAATATAAAAATCTGAAATCATATCGCATTATACTTGCAGACTGTTCGAGGTATAACATATGTAGAAATATAGATATGTATAGTACATATGAGTACATGGCGTTGATTTTGTGAACATGTATACATATGTGTACGTACGTCAGATACATATGCGGTTAGGTAGCAAAGATCAGAACCACATCGATGAGGCTATCGTGATGTTCGCGGTCGGCCACCCTTCTTTCACATCCCCATGATGCCTTCATGCCTCTTCAGTTCCCCGAGTCGTACCGTTTCACCCTCAGTTTATATACACCTATATACGAGGATATACAAAATACATACATACATAAATATACAATATATACACTACACAAAGAGTAGGTATAGTAGTAGAGCGAGCCCCGAGCGATTTCGATTACCGATAGCACTCGCGTTTTAAAACACCCTGTCGATTCTACCGCATCCATCCAACCCAACCACTACCACCACCACCACCACCACCACCACCACTCGTTGTACGACTCGAAAAGTTCCACTTCTTTTATTTTTTTTCATTATTTCCTTTTCTTTTTTTTATGTTTCTATTTATCGCTAACTCT
The DNA here is from genome assembly GCA_963932425.1 of Athalia cordata. Taxonomy (NCBI): domain Eukaryota; kingdom Metazoa; phylum Arthropoda; class Insecta; order Hymenoptera; family Athaliidae; genus Athalia; species Athalia cordata. The sequence continues at coordinate 54,113,936 of OZ010625.1, read as the reverse complement.
CTTCTTCTTTTAGTATAGGTACGTGTTTTGTTTCATCGTTTTATTTTTCATTCGGTTGTTTTATTTTATATGACATCTTTTTTTTTTAATTCTTATTTAATTTAGTTCTTTTCATTTATTTTTTTTTCTTCTTCATTCCATTCTTCAAAAAGACAAAAGGAATGCAACAGAAGAAAAACAAGCAGAAAAAAAAAATATATATTTTTCGTTGACGTTAAAAATGACTCGTCTTCTTATTTTTCATTTTCCTTTTCATTTAATTTTCTTTTTTTTTCTCTCTCTCTCTTTTCGTTCATTGTGCACGCGGGTATTACATGACTGTGTCGAGAGATATAGATAGATGGATAGGTATGGTATATGGAAAATAAATAAAAACGAAATCGAAATAATAAAAATAAATAAAAATCAAACAGATTTTATCGAACTGCGGACAACCGTACAATTTTTATTCACAACCCCTGAAAAGCTTCGCTGGTATATTCTCCGATGCTCTTTTCATAAACCCACCCTCGTCTTCCGCGTTATTACATGTCAACATTATATAGGTACTTATCATTCAGCGAAAAAAAAAAAAAAAACAAGTATGTATACACCAAAATATGTTGCAAACGCTTCAAAATTGATCTTAGAGTGGGGGACATTTTTTTCTTTAAAACCCAAGAAATCGATGCTCCATTGCGGTGAGAGAGAAAGAAAAGAAACTCATTGATCTCCCCTCTTTTTTTTCTTGTTTTCTAGAATTTTCTAGTTGTCTTTTAAACGAAGCTCTGAACATTTCTGTCATCCCCGAAGATCGTGGAATTTGTAATTCGGGCACTTCGTGTTGCTGCCCCGATGATATGAGAACAGGAAAAAAAAAATAATCAAATTAATAGTTTTCAGGTGCATGTCCTGTGTAGGAAAAAAAAAAAGAAATAGATTCAAAGTCTCACGGGTGAGCGCGCTTCCTAATATGTATGAATATTAGGGAGAGTTGATTTTGTGGCTACAGGTGTTCCCCTAGAAGGGGTAGAATCGTATGTGGGGTGGAGGGGGGAGGAGCCCCCGGGCGATCCAAAGTACCCCCGTATAACCGGCGTGTGAAAGTGCACTGATTTCACCATATGCCGAGGATGATGTTGTTTCAACCGTGATTTCGCACCTGCAACTCACGTTTCTATTGCTATTCCGGCTGCCCACGCATAGAATAGACACCCTTCGCTGTCCGCCCCTAAAAAAATTGGTGTTTCATTGTTCGCATTGTTTAGATCCACTATAATCGTTCGTATCAAATCAAGGATACCACATATCCGATACATGATCTTACGTACACACGTACTGTAATAATACCTATGAAATATAATTTTCACGGAGTTGTTGCGTCAACCCCTAATCAAGATTGTTTGTTATAACAATGAATTCTACTACCCGTAACTACATACGTTTTTGTAAAGATTTTATTTTTTGAGTTGTTTTTTTTTTTTTTCATTTTTTACTATAGGGTGACAAAAAGCAAAGTAGATTTATGGAAAAAAATGAAAATAAAAATAAAATAAAACAATGTGGTAACGTATAATATCTATTTTACAACAGGAAATTTAATGACAATAATAATAATAATGGGGAACCGTTACATAAAAACGTCTTTGAAATAAATGAGATAAATATTGGGTGAAAATGTTACCCATTAAACAGGGGGAATTTCAGTACGTATTGTATCTACTAATAAATTAATATATTCTCTCATGCGTTTGCTTCCGTTTCCGTATTAACTGCAGTGTCAGAAAGAATTATTAGTATACGTGGTGCATGTACTGTGTATATACATACAAATTTGATAAAAATAGAATTTTACCGCGGAATTTTCGGTTTATACAGATCCACTTAATCGGAAGAAAAAGGGGGGTGGACGGAAAACCGTCGAAGAAATTGTTTCCGCAATACGTCCATTATTTTAAGGGTCAAACATATTTTCAAGGAAAGTAGAAAAGGGGTTGCCGATGGATACCGCGGAGGATGAAATTGAAATTTGCTAAACCAGTTACAAAAGCAAAATAAAACAATTTTTTGACGGAAGTACAACATTAACCAGAGGATGCGGATTGACATTATTTTTTAAATATTTCTTTTGTTCATTCTCTTATTTTCAGGGTTGGTATATAAATATATGAGAATAAGTTTTCGGGTGACTTTGAGTTTACAGATTGCTTTCCCCTGCAGTTCTCCGTGGCGATGATCGCGTTGACGAGTTTTCTTTGGCGACAGGAAATTCTAGAGATAAGAAGAATAAGCTCGAGTAACGTGATTTTTCTTTTTCTCCTACTTCGACTCTCCGACTTTGGCTTCTTTTCAATTTTTTTTCTTCCTCCCTCTTACTCTTTTTTTTCAACCCGCGGGGTTTCCGTACGTCGTATATATGTACAGAAACGCATCAGGAAATGATCCGGGTTAAATGTACCGAGCTCATAGTAGATAATAAACAACAATAACACACACTCGGAGTACATAAATAACTTTTCGTTGCGAGTGGGTTGCCGAAGCGGGGGAGGAAAGTTACATCACATATATTGCGTGCGACGAAATAAAACTTTTCATCAAAAAATTTGTCCGCAGTATGCGAAAAGCACGTCCGTATCCGTCCCAGAGGGTGAACATCGAACAACCATCGTTTTCACTACTTTTTCTTCAAGAAAAAAAAATGAAAAAGAAAAAACCGATCGTTCTATTTCGAAAATTACATCAGATATCGTACGGGAAAAATGATGACGGAAAAAAGTTTTTCGTACAAATGAGAGATTTTTACAATTTTTTTTCCGAAACAAAAATAAGAGAATGTCAAAATCTAAAACAATTCGGTACAAATCAAGGTTATCTCGCTGACATGATTTAATTGAAAAAAATATAACCGCGAATTCAACGAAATAAATAAATATTCCTACATGAGGGATGGCAGAGAAAGAGAAGAGGACGAAAAAAGAGAAAGAAAAGTGATCTATAAATGGCGTGGAGAACGCAGGTACTCGACAAGGCATACAGATATACATATATGTCGGAGGATGAGAGTAGAATTGGAGAACACGGTTCAATTTGTCGCCCACGAAATTCGGGGTAGCTGGTTGTAAGCAAATACTGATGAGTCGCGGGTTATAGAGAGTTGTTCCCACCGAGTTTATTTACCATCTCCAAGTAGTAACGCAGTCGACATCCCTTAATTTAAAGTCATCAAATGCTCCACGTTCTCTCTCCATTTCTCTTTGCATCGTCGATCCAACCAGCATACGTACGTACATGTCTGTCGAATCTCCACACGAATATCAAGCAAGGAGGCTCCAGTTCCTTACACAAACAAAATTAGGGGTGCCCTTCAGCAAATAATTATTGTTTGGCGCCGCTCCGATTCAATGTACAAATACATAGCGTAGAGGGTATTATACCTATAATACACATACCTATGATGTATAAATTTATACTTATTTTTTTAATTTTTTTTAATTTTGTTTATATTTCTTCTTTCTTTCATTTCTTTTTTTTACGAAGAATTTTCCGTCTCCTTTTCACAATCCTGACTTTTACTCCGTTTTTTTCTTTCTCTTCTTTCCTGTTCTTTTCTTCTTTTTTTTCTTTTTTTTTTTATGGGTAAGAGTGTCGTGGGCGGGTATTATTCGGGTAGAGAAAATCCGGCCTATAAACAAGAAGGCTTAAATGTCGAATCCCCGGAATGACCGAAGGGTGCTCAGTCAGAGAATCTTACATTCAAAATGCCAGGGATAAGGTTGAGCCTCCTGCTAAGGGTGGCCAACGTTCGGGGTGAGTTAGCATAGTAACATGCAAATTTGAACCTTAAGGGTTTTATGTCGCGGGTGATATCTTTGAATCGCTATCCTCCTTCCCCCTACCTACCCCCTCTTCTCCCTTCCGTGTAGCCTTCCAGGGATTTCCGAGTGTCTTATCTAGATCAAAAGTCTCTCTCTATCAAAAAATGAGAAAAACGAAAACGGCACACCTCTGCGGAGAAAAATACTTGATATTTTTTTACCATATGCATAGGAAAAAGACATCGAGCTATTCTTTGAAATGACAGTTCGAAATCAGAGCACCATGTCCATAACCAGACGAGTCCAATGGAGTTTGGTTATCTGGGATATTAACGGTTGTTTAATGCAAAGTCAATTTTCGGTTTCAAATGGCAGCTTTCAAATGACGGATTTACATTTTTAAATAACCGTATGCATTCCACTGAAAGTATAAGCACTGTTTACGGAAAACGATGCAGTGAAAAGGCAAAACAAAAACAGAAAACAGAGAAAAAAAAAAAAGAACCGAGCTCTGTTGTATCGCAGCTTCAGCTATGGAAGCTTCGGTTACGCTGCGGTGATTCAATTTAGATAATAATCTCGATTGCTGAAATGCGCAATAAAAATAACCTGCACATCCCTCTCTCGATTTACATCCCCAAAAACCGCTGCACGCATGAATTATTATTAAACTACCACCTACTATAACCACCGATCCGTACATGGTTGTCGGGTTTCCACATTCGGAATGAAAAAAAATAATAATAATCAAACTTCAACGAATTTACAAATTAAAATGAATATAAAAATTGAAAAAATAAATAGATATATACGTATGACATTATCCGTGACCAAAATTCACGGACTCTTTTCAGTATGATTTTTCCGCATACGTCAAAGCCTATAAATGAACCGTGAATAAACAAATGCAACACGCGTATGCAGTTTCAAATATCCATGTTCGTTATGATTTTAATTTGATATTTTCCTTCTTTTTTCTTTTTTTTTTTTTGTTACCGATGGACGGGTTCCGTTATGCTGTACGTTATCACCTATCGTTATGTTTTAGGTACATAAAAGAAAAATGAATGACTGATTTATATGAATTTTTGAAATCTGTTTAAAAATTGACATACCGCAGTGCGGATGTTATTATTAACCTTTTATGAGCAACGGCAGATAAAATATCCTTTGTTATTTTGTACATAGCGATACCGATGGGTATGTTACATCGGTTGATTGGAATAATGGTTTTCCCTTCTTTTCTTATTTCGTTACGCTGTCAATTTTTTCTGTTCGATTCGCCTTGAACCAGCGCAATCAAAAACGAATGAGATAAGAGTCAAAAGTCTTTGAAAAAATGATAAAACGTGTTTCGATTTGAATGAATTCTTTTGACCAGCAGCGGATCAATCGCAATATATTTAATATCCGAGACTATAATAGCCAAAGAGGTCTCTCTGTTGCAGTGGAGAATTGGACATTGGTAGTCAGCGTGGTACTTTGGCCATTCATCAAGGGGTTCCTACTCTGTGTAAGGGGTGAACGGGGTGTGATTAGAATCAGTTATCCTTTAGTCGCTGGTTGTTAGATAGCTACCATAGAGGAATATATCCTCGTACCACTTTCACAAGGTACTTCCACTCTCACCCCGTTCGATACCCAAAGTAGCCTTCGGAACATCCCTCGGGTACCATCTGCCGAAGGGATCTGAATCTATCTGCTTATCTCACATAGATTTCAGAGTTCAGATGAGAATCTCACGTGTCTGAAAAAGTTGGGAAGCGATCGAGAAGTATATCGATTATTATATCTTTGACGTATCCCTCAAAAATGACCCGTGTACCATTCGACGAAGAGTTTCTTCTTTGAGCTGTTTTGATGAAAATTTTTTTTCGCGGAGCCAAAGGTCAGTGGCCTGTCACTGTATAGAGAATTCATATTTTATGTCAACCCCTGCAGTGGCTCCCATCGCCAGTTTCTATTACCGGACCACTTTGGGCGTAGCATCGTAAAATCTATTATTTAACCACAACCTCCTTCCTATTTCCCTTTCAACAAGGACCTCAAGAAATTGGTAGGAAGATTGCATATCCACCTTGTTCGTATAACAACACCAAAATATCTGTATATAAAGTAGAAAAAGAAAAAAAAATAAAGAATGGGGAGAATTTATGTACCCATAAAGGGTGAAAAAACAATTTGACGTCGGCTCTCTCGTTATTTTCCTTTTACATAATTCGATTGTTTCTTCAAAGAGGTTGTCATTGGTGTTGGTCAGGAATATATATGGAAAGAGAATGGGAAATGTGCGGAAAAGTTGCGGCATTCTCAACCCCCATAGAGGGTATAAATATACTTATTTTGTGAAATTTCTGCTCATCGTTCATTCGCCACCACTTTAAACACTCTTTTGCTCTTATTTATTGCGACATGAATAAAACACTGCTCGCGCATGCTTTAGGGGTTTTCTATACCAAAATACATAACTTTGCCAATGGTGGTGGTTTTTCCGTTTATATATACCTATATACCCGACATTATATACAAGGGCAGCAGCAACTCCTCGCGTATTAAATGCGGTATAATTTTCAAATTTCAAGGAAATAAATAACGGGTAAACGATACGCGATGCAGACGAAAAGAGGGGATGGAAGGGTAGGAAATTTGCGGGATGCGTTTCCCCTGGTGGACATAAATCCCCAAAACGCGCGTACCTCCAGGCTTTTTTGCCCCTCCCAAGATCTTCCCTCGCGAAGAAAAAAAATAATAATATATATGACAATATAATAATACAATAAAGAATTTAAACGGATTCAGTTTTTCTTTTCTGTTTTTTTTCATTCTTCGATACGGATAAGAAAAAAAATTTTTGGATTAAAAATAAATTTTTCTAATCGAAAACTGTGAAGTATACCAGCTTTTTCTGCAGAAGAAGATTCTTTCCTTCTACCCGCTCAAAATTCTCGTGAGTTTCCTTTAATTGCGTTCATTAATTAATCCGTTTTAATTATACCAATGGTTTCGTTCCGTTATAAAACTCGTCGTAATATTTGCTGATTCCGGATGGGTTATAAAGGTTATACAGCATTGTAGGCAGCAGAAGGCACGTCTATTTGACGCCATGAATTTAGCAGTTGCGTGAAACTTAAGGGCAAGCCTAATATGCATATAAATATATTTATATGGGGCATTTCATGTAAATTCAAGCACGGCGTTTTTGCTTCGCCATTTTCAATTTGTGGTCCTAACTTCCTCGGGTTGAATTATGAATGCTCAAGACCTTTCCGTAGCTCCCGAAGGTTCTCGTTTTTTTCATTAATTCATACTATCTTGACGGAATCCTTTCTTTTGTCTAGCTTTTTCACGGTACCTCGAAGGTTCATATAATTGACAAAAAAGTAAGTTCACATATTTCGTAAATGCAATAGAAGAATTTTGGAAAATGTTTAAAGAAAATGGAAAATTGACGGGGTGAAGGAAGGGATGAAATCGCCCCGGAACGCGACGTATAATTGCGTGATATTATACATCATATAAGGATCTCCTAGAGGATTCACAGGATCGTCACCCGGTCGTTTAAGGGCGGTTTCCTATCTGCACCCTTAGGGTTAGCGACAGCGTTGCAACTTGGAGGGATTAACCCTATGGCAGAAGCAGCAGCTGAAAAGCAGTAACCGCCACCCGCGTCGCAATTAGTACAGCCACTGCATGGAGTGGCTACCGCCGGCGCGGGCGTAACGGCAAAGAGAAGGGGTTGAAGGGCTTAAAGGGGACGCGGACGCGACGACGTTGAACCTCCACCAAAACCTGCGTGGGCGCTCCATCGAACGCACGACGAACCTCAAAACAATTACCAGACATATTATAGTTTCATCGCACGGTTAACGAACGGTTAACCGCTTCGATCCGCGTAAAATATACAAAACTCGCCGCACGTCACGATAATTTAATCGTAATTGGCCCACGATGCCGGCAGGTTTGCATGTACCACTCCATAGTTTTACTAAAATTGTCTGATTTTTTTTTTTTTCTTTTTTTTTCCTACCTACGGGGTAAAAGAAAAATGGGTTTACAATTAGCACGTGGTTAATAAATGAGAGGACAACGCATCGCATGAGACTGCAATGGTATATATGTACATATGTATGTACTATGTGGGTATACATGGGGTTGGGAAGAGGTGTAACGAGGGTGGAATCAATAAACAAGATGGCCGCCCAAAACCCCCGACTTTTGTAAAACACTCTGGTCTTAGTGTTTAATATTTCAAACCATACGAAGTAATGCTCGCCCTTTTGCAGGTTTCGATGGGAAAACACTAGTGATTGATGGTAAAGTTTCAAACTTTGACCGTGTATAATTCAAGCGGGTCGAAGGAAATGCTCAAATCTTTGAGTTTTTTCAAGGGCAATCGAAATAATGGTACCGTATCCGACAGAAAAAACAAATTACCCATCCCAAGGAAAGGGTCTGAAAATATACAAAGAAGCAAAATATACAACGCAAATTTACATAATCCGAAACAGCCCACTTTTGGAATTTCCAAAATGAAGATATGCTATATTCAGTGATTCTATCGTACACACATCGAGATCCCCAGGAAAAAATCGACTCACAAATTTTTACCTCCGAAATTTCAATTCATCGAGTAAAGTCAATGGACAGAATATAACACAACTACATTCGCGTGACTCGTGCTAACGTATATTTATACATAATACGTACACGTGTAAGTGAAGTGAAACAGAGCGAGGGATGGAGGAAGCGACTATAGATTATGAAGAGAGAACAAAGGGGCGGGAGGGTGGGAGTGGCGGTTGTGCGAATTAAATATTTATGCACTTTCCATTAGCGCGCAGTGGATTGTACCTATTAGGGATAAAGTCAAAGGGTTCGCCGTTCACGAGGTAGGAAACACAGAGAGCGAGGAAGAGGTTGCGTTTGAGTTCAAAATGAACCAAACTACACGCGTTAAAAAAAAAAAAAGAATGCTCCGAACATGAATAGAGGATGAGAGACCGAAAAATGTATGAGAGCTTCTCGAAAAGTGTTCGACTTGAAATATATTTTACATGAACGAACGTCCGCATCTCACGCAGATGCGACTATATATATACATACCTTTATTGCACAAGGGTAGTTTTGATCTCGAGGGGGTGTAAGAGCGTGTAATAGTTTAATTCATATGTAGATTATCGGGATGGGGTGTTTTTTCATGTACGCGGGGCGTGCGAGAGCGACCTTATAACGTTGCATGCGGTGGACCACTTGTAAAATCTACCTTCTATAATAAATCTGCAATTTGATACTCTGCGTAATTATTATTACGGCTATGCCATACAGTTACAGTATCAAGGGTTGAATGCAAAAAGGGCGTAACGCACAAAAAATTGAGGATGAATTTCGACGAAAGTTGCGGCTTCCACCAAGTGTTTTGAAGCTCTTATCGCGAATCTGAGGTTAGGTTCCAAAAGATTAAACGTTACTCGATTCCTAAAATAATCAAATTATCAGAAAAATTAATTAAAACTTCAAAAATTTATCGAAAACTACGGAAGACGTGACTAAGGGCGACCGAATTTTTTTTTCTTAATCTCGGGACAAACCTGGGCGGGAAATTTAAGAGCTGGCAAAATCAATTGCTGGTATCGTCCCGTTTTTGAAATTTATGTAAAAAACAATCAGCTGAAAATGAATCGGCATCTTGTCACATTAAATTTATTTGCAAATCAATTTTCTCACATCGATAATAACCGACTTCCATCCTCGTGCATACGCTAAATTCGTCAGTGGGATACAGGAAAGAATTTTCGAAGCACATAATTATGTCCACTTTCTTTTACATATATATCCATATATTTACATAACGACGTACTGTATAATATGTATATTTTATCGTGGGATGTCGCGATGATCATCGGTGTGACAGTGAGCAAATAACTAATTCAAGGGTCGCGTTCGGTTTGTCGTGGTACAGCATTCGGTTCACGGTTCACGCACGTGGGTTCAGTTCGGTGGGTGTTTTTTGGTATCAGAAAGGGTGGTGGGGCAGTGGGTGAGGAGGCGGGGGTCGGAGCGGCGGTGGTAGTTTAATTGAAACAAATAGAGTGATCGAAGCCGGTTCAAGAGGGGTGTTTCGGACTGTACGAACGTACTGTACAGACCTGGTTATAGTGGTAGCTTTGGGACACCGCGGGGTTGAACCCTTTCAAGGGATTATGCGCCCGAGTAATGTATGGCAAACATAAATCACGTCCTGTACGACTGTCGCTTCGAAGCTACACCGCCAAATCCCCCACACTCTCGTAACTTCACATCATCATGAGGTAGAAGCAAGCTTGCCAGCTTGCCAGATAGTTTTGCTCTCCTTACAAACTTGCGCATACACGACGCTTTGCCTTACCGATTGGGACGCTAGAGATGATCCACTCCGTATCTCGGCCCCTTTTAATATATTTCACTCTTCAGGGGGTTCGAGGCTAACTAGACTAATTGGTGGCTTGCCACGAAAACGCGTCGCGCGGTGCATATTTCATGCATGTTGTGATCTAGACCGATCCAAAAATGCGGTAGAAATCTTTTTTTCTTCCTTTGATTCTGTTGCTCGTAAACTATCTGATACAATTTTTACAAACGTGAAAAGTTCGTCTAAGTTCAAATGATTTTCATCGAGAGTAACAGAAAATACTTACTCTGCACCGAAACACTTTTTCGAATCGGTATCCGATCTGTGGAAAATGTTATCCTTTGTACTCCTCGTCTTCTTGATCCAACGAATTGTAGAGCTTGACTCTGGTGTTCGGCATAAGATATTAAGTTATATCTTGTCTGTAGAGAAGGCTGATAAATTTCAATTTCATACGATGGGTGTAGCGGTGTGGAATCTTGAAGGTGTTATCGAGACGAGTTTTCTTGTATATGTAAATGTAAAGGCGAGTGTGAAGGGGTGTGTTGTTGGCGGATAGTTTGGCAACTCGTTACGTACTTGGTTAGCACCCTACGAACTGATGTAATTGATAGCACTGTGTTATCCATATAGTTTATGGGGGGAAATTCGTGTATCGGTCATAAATAACTCAACGATGATGGGAGCGAACGGAGTGCAGGGGGTAAAAAGAGGAAGAAGGAGGACCAGCCTGTCCTCAAGTTTAACTATAATCTTTGCTAACATAAAATAACCCCTCGAGAGATTCCCGGAGACTGGTTTTTCGTTTTCTATTCTCTGATGCAAGAGGAATTTTTAATATATTTTATACGGCGTATAGAACCTGATGGCAGATTTTGCACAGTCCGTGGATATTATATCGTTTCGAGTCAAGGAGGTGAAGGACGGGGGGAGGGGGAATGTACGTATTTATATTTATAACAGTGATTTTATTTATTTATTTTAACTTGATAACGCATAAAAGAGACACGCGTCGTTTGCTGGGAAGTTACGAGTTTTCGTTGATATCCCTATAAGTCGAATGTGTAAGGGTGGTTGACGGTGTGGAGAGGGGCGAGGAAAAAAAAACAGAAAAAAGAAATAGAAGAAATAAAACTATAAGAAGAGGATAAAAATGAAAAGGAGATTTTTCCCTTCCCTTGTTTGATATTCCCTACGACTATTTCGCTTTAGGTATTGCGGCAACGTTAAGGAATATAAGCAAACTGAACTCACTGCGGAGAGCGGAACGTCCTTTTCGTGAACGTCTGCCTCACTTTAAAACGCGTTACTTTGATTGTAATGTCGGTTATTCACCAACCCGTAGTAATATAACGCCGGGTTTTCCCTTCCTCTTCTGCTATCGTGTCTCCTTGCTTTTTCCCACAAGCAGTTTTCAAGCTAGGGGTTCGCTGCTTGCTTGCTTTTCTTTCTTTCTTTCTTTTCTTTCTTTCTTTCTTCTATCTTCCTTTCTTTCTTTCTTTCTTGCTTGCTTGCTTGCACAGGCTATGTATACTGTTTCCTGCAGTCCTTATCGCAAATGACTGTTTCCGAAGGAACGCAAGGAGAACGAAGAAGAAGAAAGTCCCACCATTTAGGGGTCGTAACTTCAAGAGGCTTATTATATCCCCATGCCCATTTCGCATAAAAAGATGTAAAAACGAGAATAAGCGTGCAATTCCAAACTTCGCGTTTAGCTGCGGTAAGGAAAAGAAAACAAGGTAAGGAAATCAAGATTCATTCAATTATGTGATTAAAAATAGACAATAATATTCTCAAAAATAATCGAGATATTGCATAATGTCATTTGAAGAGAGGGTTCGTGACAGAAAGGACTCAAACTTTTTTCATTTTTCTTTTTATGCTCAATATTTTATAGTTGGCATCAGGAAACACTCGCTCAAACAATTCAAAAGATATTTAACTCTTAGCTCTGAAAAGGGCGAAAATATTAAGACTGTTGCCCTTAATTTTTTCGATCTTGGGGCCAGTAATCGAAATACTTTTCTTTACACATTTTGAGCTTAGGTATTCGAATCTGTTTAAACTGATCTATCTATCGAAATGATCGAGTCGTGCTTTTATCGCTATTCAGAGCAAAAAAATGAGATATTTCTATGGGTTAGCAAACTAATAAAATGTCACCCAGCACATCTCGTCTGTATAATTTTATAAATAACACGCAGTATATAAAAAATAAAGAAAAGAATTAGAAGAAAAAAAACACACCCCCGAATTCTTAAGTCACTTCCGGGATTAAATACGTGAACAAATCCCCCGTATCAACTGCGGTAAAAAAGTAAGAAGAGAAAATGAAAAGAAAAAAATACTTAAGGACTTTAAAGTTTTCGATATTTCACCCTTAAATTTGAATGAAATGTAAATCGGGGTAGAGTTTATTTGAGAAATGGTATATCGTGCGGTGTTTCCGGTCTATATACGTACAGTTAGAATCGACACGTTCGGTCGTCATTCAGGCGTAAAAGCAGAGGCTTGTATTCGTTGCCGTATAGGGTTTCCTCTCCCTATATGCATGAACCGACCGACGCGACCGTCTGAATTCTACCTCCTACCCAACGCCACCCCCAAATCCATCCTTTCCAAGAAACACTTGCGGTGATTGTCGAGCTTTTACTTCCGCAGAATTGAAGAGAAGTGCACCTAGGATATTTTCTCTCTTCTTTTTTCCCCCGGTCTGCGCGGTTTCGCGTTTTTTTATTTTTGTTTTTATTTTATTTTATTTATTTTTTTGCTCGTTGAGCAAATCAGCTGCATGAATCGATGTTACATTCTATCGGAACGATAAAACCGACTAATATAATCTTCGGTGGGACGTATACGTGTCGCGTCTCGTCCTTCTCAACCGGAACCCCCTTCCAGAGTATAGGCAATAGGCCTGAGTGGCGTTGGGAAGTTTTTTCTTTTTCCGTCCCTATAACTTATTTCCTTTTTTTCCCATTCCGAGTGCTTTTTGCGGGCGACAGGGCATTTAAGGGAATTGCCCACACGACGCCTACGTTGTATAGCTTTCCCTCGACATTTTAGCAAACTAAAACTTGGGGAAAAAAAAATAAATAAATCTCCGAAGCAATTTAACTGCATATAATATGAGATGAATTTTGGTAAAACAATCGGACGGACTTTGGAGGAAAAAATGCAGATGTCAAATTCAGCGTTTTTAGGAACTTTCGACATCGATTTTTCAGCTTTTTGCTAAATCTCTTTTCCGCAATCCTCGCAATTGGCTGTTTCACCATAATCTGAACTGCATCGTCATTCGATCCGTCGAAGGCTCGACTGAAACTTGAGGCAGCCCCTCAACTTTCGATTCCACATATGACAGCTTGACAAATCGAAAATTGGCGGATCGGTAAAAAAGTTTTATTGATTTTTATCGAATCTGGAACTCGTACGGCAATAATGTTTCGTGGTTAACACGTGTCGATGTTCGAGTTGATCCGTCAGTCGACGAAATGATCGAACTGGTTCTCGAAATACGTTAAATTTCCGGACTGTTTCCAGCATTTTTCCATTTTCATTTCCAGTCCATTTTAGGGTGCTCTGCGAGTGAAAATAAAATTTTTAGCCAAATTCGATCATCTTGAGCATACGATTAGGGCTCAGTACGTTGAGCTGAGCTAGTAATTATGAAAATTTGACGAAATACAATACATATACAATTATTTTTCTCGCTTCATTAAAAACTGACTAGAGCATTACAGTGCAGAGTGTGTTTTATTTGGTTTTTCAATTAATTCCTTTTTATTATTTTTTTTGCCGAATTCACGAATCAGATTGCGGTTTAAATTGAACACGGGGTAAAAGTATAGAAAAATGGAGGGGTGAAAAGGGTGCTGCAGAAGAGACGAAGGGCGAACGAACTGGCCGATATTTTATATAATTTCCAATATTTGAAACGGTTCGGAAATCGCACGGGGTCGTTTCAGGAAATGAATCGTGTTTCTAATTTCCAACTTCACATCGGTTTTTAGTAAAATACTATACATACACACTTATACCATGTATACATATATCTATAGCCAACAGAAATAGATTCGTAAAAAATTGACAGCCTTGTACCATGTTATTTTTAGTGATTTACCTTTTTTTTTTTCGAAAATTATTAAAGATTCGAGCTTTCCTTGCGGTTGAAAACCAGAAAGAAGAGACGCTACGTCTGATTACCCGTAGCGATAAGAGAACCATGGGGTATTATGTATGGAACAGGCTTGACTGACTCGGCATTTTAATCCAAGCGTGGAAATTGAAAAACCTGGGGAAATATAATATGGATTGAACGAACGATTTTATATACCTATATATGTATGTAAAGAAATGTATATGAATGCCCTATACACCACCCGATATAACTTTCAACTCTCCGCAGTTCCGTTTAGTATTAGAAATGCGAAATGAACGACGGGGGTGGTACGCAGCCACGTATATATATCGAAAAAAATGTGAATAAGCTTTCCAATTTCCGATATATTCCATGACATTTTTCTATGAAAACATCTATACACATAGGTACATACATATGTGCACCAGGGATGGGAAGGGCGGATTTCAATGAAACGTGAAACATACAACGAAATGCCATCTGATATTTTGTCGTATTCAAAATACGTTTCCTCTTTCATTTTTTTTTTTTTTATTCTCTTTTAGTTGCTCAATACCCATCTCGATTTTGAATTCAAAGTTTCTAAAAATAAGAAAAAAATTAACAAATATATGAATAAAAAAAATGTCTGCTGCTTTAGCAGTTGGAACCTGCAATTTCTGATTGTCGGAACGGTGAGTATAGATATATATAGTACGTATGACAGCAAAACGCGAACGGAAGAATTCGCTTTGAATTTTTAAGATTAAACGTATCCATTATAAGACAAACAAACATACGTATATATGTGAAGAATCCGAGTATGATAGAGGAAGAGAAATTACAAAAGAAAAACAGAAAAAAAAGGAAAAAGTGTATAGTAAATATCCAACGCTAAAATTGTTCATCGTGAACATGTGAATTCATATATGTATACCATGCAGGAGGTGGACTCACTTGCTTTCCTTAACATCAAAGTAAACAACAATCTAGCCTTGCTGCGATGATGGCGATGCCGTGGAAAGCTGGCAATGGCGAATGACAACAATGGCTGCGGTGTTCATAAAGTCTTTCTCACGTTTACCGCAACTTTGATGCTTCAGCTCAGGATATGAGTATGCTACGCGCAACGTCACTTGTCGGTAACGCACGTGTGTGAATAGAGAAAAAATGAAAAAAAGTAAAAGACAGCGAATAAAATCCCTTAGGAGAATTAATTTTTCCTATCAGGGCTAGGGTTTATACGGAATCCAAAGTCGGAGAAAACTGGTTCCAATCGGCAATATGGCGTCTGGTTGAGAAGGTGAGCCCTCGACTTAGCAATTCAGGCGGCAATCTCGCACGTTTTAGGGCGCCGATGTTTAAGGGTGGTTTTATAGTGTCCGGCGCAGAGGTCAACCTGCCCCGATATATATCAAACCCCCACCACCTTCGCTACTCGCCTTGATGGATCGAACCTTCCCCTTTTTTCCTCTACAATATACGACGATATTCAACAGCGATTTCTCATATGCCCTATATGCATCGAACTACCGGTTATTGACAGCGATGTGTCAAAATTTTCTATGGAAAGAACTTGAGAGAAAAAAAAAAAAACTACATCGAAACCGAAATGTTATCAAGAAACCAAAATTTTGTTACAAGAATTTTCCGACTCATTTTCAGCCGTACCAAGAATCTAAAATTAATCCAAAATATCGCTCATACTTGCAGTGATTCTAATTTCGTGTAGTTATACGGTATTTCCTTTTATTCGTGTCACAGGGTACTAAAATCTCGATGGGCATGAAAACTTTGAAGATTCTACCGTACCGCTGTTTTCATTTGTTTATTTCTTTTTTCTCCACCGGTCCGTTACGGACGAGCATATCGTGGAGTATGAGTTCAAGACGGCGTACTCATTTCTAGATTCGTTTCTCGTGACTAACTTCTGAATTCAGTCGATACATCCATCACGCCTCTGGGAAGCCGGAGCTCCGCCTTCGGCACCCTCATAACCCTCACCATGATCCTCACCGCCCGCACGTCTCGCCCTCACCTTATTCCTTTCCAAGCTCAGCATCAGAAGCACCAGCAGAAGCAGTAACCAGCACCATCTACTCCCCCCGCGTAACTCCCTGAACGGCTGAACGGCTCCATGGCTCCGCCCAGCACCTTATATACCCAACGGGTACTATACACTATATATCCGAGATTCACTCATCTTAACAGTCACGAGCATCCGCTATAAGACCAAGTGGAGCTGCTGCCGGTGCTGCTTCTCCCGGGATTTCAAATCCGAGACCTGGATCTCTGGACCCGGGAACCACAAATCGCGGCGAATGAACCCAAAACCATATGCAAGTTCGAGGAAGGACGGAAAAATGTAACGTAGGTATCGTCGAAATGTGAATCGATTTCCGATGGACCGACCCCATCCAGGAATACTTTCATCGAAGCTTTTTTGCTCTCGCGATAATTTGGATCAGAATACCGTGTAGTAGGCGACGGTGTTTCACGTTATGTGTCTCCCATACAATTAACCGGTTGGGCAATCTCCAAGTCATCGAGTAGGTAAAGTAAATAGAGTGCGCGAGGGTATATTATTACAGTCCTATATATAAAGCGTACCTATGCGGGGCGGTTGGCGAGTTGAATTGAAGAAGAAGACAATCCTATCTGAAAGGCAAGTGTCTTCCAAGACGTGGTAAACTTTCCAAAGTTATACTCTTCGCGTTCTCCACTGTTCGGTATAAGGTACCTACTTTCTCGTCCTTACGTTTCGTCTCTCTCTCTCTCTCTGTCTCTCAATCTCCCTCTCTCTCGTTTTACTTCACCGTACAGAAAATACAAGAAGAAAGAAAGAGAGAGAGAGAAGGTGGAAGGTATGGAAGAGTTTCGAGAGTCCGTCGTAAGAGACAAAGAGCCCAAAGAGAACTTTTGTAATTAAAGTTGCGCCCGCTACCCATCTCACCCCTTTAGGAAAGTCGTCGCAACTACCCAAACCGTAAGGCAACAAGTTCTAGAAACTTGTCCCACCTCAGACCACCGTCAGACTGAGGTGAAACTCGCCGGTTCGCCTCTCTTTTCCTCAATTTTCCAAAAATTATCTGAAAAAGAAAAATGGAAACAAAAAAATAAAGAAAAATTACCAAGCATTTCTCACGAGGAAACGTGGGGCTGATGAACGACGAAAAAAATATAAAGAAAAAACAAACAGAAGGGTCTTTTTATACAAACGTAATAGTTGACATTAACGCACGCGACCGGCAAAAAATAGTTAGTCTTCTTATTCTTCTTCTTCTTCCTCCGGCTTAATTATCTTGTTAGCGGTCGGTTGGTCCGCTGTCGGTTCTCAAAGTGGGCAACGCGTCGGTACCGCGATGGGGCAATGGTCAGAGTCTCTTTCAGCTTTTTAGCTCTGATATTGTTGAATTTCGATTGTTTTTTCTTTTTCTCTTTCTCCTGCTTCTCGCATCTCGGAAAATATAATACGTAAGAATATTCGTGGAGGATTCTCCGTTTCGGTTGATTTTTAAAACAAAGTCGAAAAACGAAAAGGAAGAAAAATAAAAAATGAACCTTGTTTAGGATAACTAGATTCTAAATACCCAGTTAATCTTTTGACGAGTAGCCGCGGTGAGGTAGGATTCAATTTATTGTTTAATTCGTATATGAATTGACAGACAAAGGTCTTAAGTCGGCTGCTTGCTAACATCTCTAGACGACGGAACCCCTTCAATTGGCGACCACCCAATTCGTCGGCGAGTTGGTCCCTCTATTCATGATTGACTTCTCCACGATTAATCACGAATGCATGTTAATCGCGTCTATCTCGAATTCCTCTACCTTCCAATTATCAACCGCACCGCGCCTTCAATTCCATCAGATCTTAACCCATCCGTTTATCCGTTTGTTTGTCGTCACGAATTACTCCCGCATAATCAAACTCCTTTCTTCGAGAAGTTATACGTACATAACAAGTGAAAGAATTTTCTCTTTTTCTTTCTTTTTCTCTTTCTTATATACCGCACTTCAGAATCTGACATGATCCGCCATTTTCCGAAGTTACACCTTCGATGAAGGGACGCCAAATAGTGAGGTCATTGCAGATCTCGAATTACTTTGAAAATCGGACAGAAGAATTTCTCGTCAATAGTTTGAAATTACAGACTCGATACGTTCATTTGTTTCCTACAATGAACTCTGACATGAATCTTTGATACACATATGATGTATGTTTCAACAACTCAATTCCTGGACCCAAAAAAGGGAAAAAAATGACGAAAAAAAAAAACAAGAAAAAATAGAAAAGGAATCGTTGGACATAACAATTGTGACAAGACTAACGTGGTATGGTATACTTATATTTTCTAAAGTGGTTGACAAGTGGTTGTTAAAAATCCAGGATTTTTAAAGACAATCCCGCATGCAGGACAATTAGTTGATTGTGAAGTTTAAGCAGCAGCATTAGCATTATTTACCGCATGGTGGTAACAACAAGAATAAAAAAACAAAAAACTATAGAAAGGGGTCAAAGACCTCGTGAGAACAATTTCAAGTGTGTCACTACTTAACAAGCGCTACAGTGACCCCTATGATTTTGGCGCCACGCGTTCCTCGTGATTATAGAAGACGATGATCAAAAATACCGACGCACTACTTGCGTGCACAATAAGGTTCGACGTGAAGACGAACGTGAAACAAAAAAAAAGTTCAACTTTTTAATGGAAGAAAAAAAAAGGCATCGAAGAGGAGAAAAATTTATATAGGTACGACACAAGTGGCGACTTATATATAGGTATGTATTATCCTCGGGGGTTCGAGAATGGGTATCGATTATCTGTCCGATGATTTGGAAAGTAAAAGAAAAGCGTGCTCCTGGGATTTGTGACATCAGGGAACGATACACGAGAATACTTCTAGCTGGTTGAAGCCCTCGGATTCACCTCCGGAGTATTTTTTTTTCTTATTCTATTTTTTTATTTCCCTTTTATACATTTTTTTTATATCACTCTTCTTTCTCTTTATCCCCTGAATTCGTTCTCCTTCTTTTTCTCGCGCTTCAGTGACTGGCTCTCCAGAAGTATATTCGTGTAAAAAAAAGATATAAGAAAAATCTTATATACGTGTACAGATACCTCGTGGTTTGTTTGACTTTTTGGTTGAACGTCAATAAAACAAAACTCAATATAGGTAGCCCGCGCACTGTCTGTTTAGCACGGATTTATACCGGTGAGATGAACATTATCCATGCATAGAAAGATTTCACGTAGTATATAATAAGATATTGAAAAATATCGTCGATATTGTCGAAGATGTTACGAGTATTACGTATATCGGTATATACAGATATATTTCATACCTCAAATATATAAGTTCAGATTATATGTTTCATTATTTCATTTTTATTTTTTATTTCTTCTTTTCCTTCTCTTTTCTTTTCTCTCCTCTATAGTATTCCGAACATTAGAGTTCAACTCGAATCGCTTCTACACGTTTGACCCATAATCTCCTTCCCATCTTCCCGCGGGCATATAGCAATAAAATTAATGAGCGAATCTCCCTTTCCATAAGCTACCTAGTACGTGCCTTACAACCTCTCTCACCCTCGAGAGGGAAGAGAAGTAGAAAATAAAATTCAAGGGTGAACGATCCTGCGCAAGCTGAATTTTTTATTTTACTTTACTTATTTAGTTTTTCTCAAAATCAAAAACATCCGAATGCTCCGCAAGTGTAAAGTGCTTTATATGTCGAATGGAGATGCATGTTAAATTCGATAATGAACGCTTTTTAATTTCCTAATTTTTTGTCAATCTTTTTTTTCGTTTTTTTTTTTCACATACGTCTAAACGTAGGTACGTACCTCACCTACCACCGTGGGTAGTACGTGACGTGACAAGGATCGACGGTTGTTTTCTTAACACGAACTAAAATAAACTTTGGTGTAGAGGGTGAAGCAAAATTGAAAAAAACGAGAAAAAAAAAAGGTAATAAAAATAAAAACGAAATGAAAATAAAATAAAACAAAAACTTGAGAACTGCGGTACACGGGGCGCAAAAAATAGTGAGTAGCTAACACAGAAATAAGCGACCTATTGACCCCGTGCATCGCGTGTAGCAGGGCTTTTTCCTCACGTATACTATACATGTGTATTTATTATAAGCACCGAACGTCTCGGGATAGTCGAAACTTATTACAACAATGAGACTGTGCCCGTGAGCCATACGTTGAATTTTGGGGTTCACGATTCAAAAATAGCGCGCGAGCTTCAACTGTGAGAAGACAAAAAAAGAGAAAGAAGAATAAGGAAAAAAAAAAATAGAATGGGTCGGAAAAAGAGATAAAGATATAAAAAATAGAAAAACTACTTGCACCTAGAAGCGTAAGAAGCGTAAAACAGGGGTGTTAACTTATTACAACGAATGTCTCGGAATTTTCTAATGCTTGCATCGGGGATATCGAGGTAGAAGAAAAATTAAGACTAGCTCGCAATGAAGGAGAAGATTAAGAGGAAGAAAAAAATTGTTGTAAAAAAGCAACGAAAAAAAAAGAAGTGAAACAACGCGGAAGGGAATCTCCCGCGGAAAGGGCGGCCGGGGAGGGAGGGAGGAGAGTAGCAAGGTGGAAGTGGCGGGTATATTCGGTGCGCATGAGAGAAAACGGCTCGTCGCACATGTTTGTAAGATGTCAGTGGACAGATGCGATATTGCGGTGCCGGTCTAGACTCGAATAGCGCGTTTCTTGAGTACGCGATCCTGACACTTCCTGCTGGTGCTTTTCCACCCCTAATTCCCACAGGACCGAGGAAATTCCTTGCGTCCTCATCCTCATCCTCATCCTCATCCTCATCCTCTACCGCGTGCTCATCCCCCAAAAACGCATTATCATACACTCCCACGACGATTCGACTCAGGTTTTTTTTTCTTTCTTTTATTTTGTTTTTTTCTTCCTTCTTCTTCTCGCTTTTTCTTTCTTTTCCTGAAGTCCTTTTCTTTCTCTCTCCTTCTCTATAGTCGGAGATATACTCTAGACTGCTATTACTGCTACCGCAGCATGCCAGGGGGAAAAATGATCCCATGGCGACCCGGGTGTCGCGCCTTCCCGGAAACGGAACACTTCGTATATTATAGATATGTACATATATATGTACACATATTTATATGCATCTTTCCCTCGTTATAGGTTACGTATACTTATACGGATAATACATCGTGGAATGAACATTTTCAGAAGTACAATTTGCAGACAGCAAACTATCATCTAGCATAATTTCATCAGCTATGATCAAGATTCTACGAGCAGGTGAGAAAGTATGTGAAAATTTTCCAGTTGAATATAACCTTATAGCTAATGCCTGAAAAATATCACGAGCCAGGTGTTTCCTGTATTACCAACGAGACTGAACGAAGCCGTTCCAACAGATATTTCAGACAAAATTCGAGCAGACCCAAAAGGAAAGAAATTTTCGTGAAGCGAAAAGACGCGCGAAAATCATATCGAGTTTATCGGACAACTTGCAGAGATCCACTAGGTCACATGTGAAAGCAAAAAAAAAGAAAGAATCTCTTCTCTCTTACTCAGATTATACATTTTTGGCAACCCCCCTATGAGATACGTATAAGTGGGTATATGTATGTAGGTAAGGTGAAATAAAATCCTCTTCGCAGGCGATTTTTAGTTTGTAACTGGATCGAATGACTCTGCGCTACGCCGAATCGAGTCAATTGCCTTATGGAATGATGAGACGGTCACGGATCACCGATAGATAGATGCATCGGGATCAAATATATACGTTAAAAAGATTCCTGGTTTAGTTTCGTTAGCACAGTTTTCTTATTTCGGTGAAGGGATAGAATATATGTATAAAAATCGACGTTCGATCCCCGTCAAGCGAAAGGCAGAACCATATCGACCGCAGGCGCAACGAACAACTATGCAGATAAGAAGAAGAAAAAGATCAGGTTTAAAATCATGAAGATCAGAAGCATCAGTATCGGTCGTTAAACCGCGTCGATCACAAATTCGAATCGCTGGTTTTTACCGTCAAAAGTATAACGATTCCAAAGAAAAAAAATGAAAGAAAAGCAACAACAAAAATAGGGATGTCCGATACAACCAAAGGGTCATCATGGTCCCCGGGTTAGTTTCGGTGTCAAATATCGACGAAGGATTCCACCCCGATCACAAATAAAATCAAACAAAAAAAATGATAGAACAAAAAAACTTGAGAGATACGAGACTGAAAAAATGACATACCTTTCTCCCTCTCTCTTAGAACGGATAAAAAGAAACGCGATTATTCTCGCGTGGTGACAAAACCGAGGAATTTGATCTTCCAGATCAAAAATAGATCTAAGGCGTGAATAATACGCGTATATAATATAGTGTTCTTTTTGTTTTATCTTTCTATTTTTCTTTTTCTTTTTTTTTTTTGTTATATTTTCTCATTTTATTAAAATTGTTCTGGAAGTATGCGGTATTTGAATTTCGTTGACATATGCGGTTGAGTTGGAGTAATAGATAGATATATTCCACATATGGGGTGTGTAATGAGAAACATCCCTACTACACAGTTTGTAGATCCCGCTCGAAATCCCGTTTACGTTTCGTGACCTCGTACGACCTTTAAAAGCGGCACGCAGAAGCTATTTCTATTCCTATTAATACCAGAGACGGCGAAGAAAAGATCATCATCGTCATGAACAAAATCATGGCTCCGAGAAGACTGAAACAGCAGCCGGAAAAAAAAAGAAGCAAAAACCAAAAAGCGACTCGATGAAATTATTGTAACAATAAAAAAAATAATCGCACGTTCAATGGAATGAGGAAAGATTGCATCGGTATAATTTTTGGAAGCGGGAATCCAGGTGTTCCGTTCGTTCGTATTGCGGTAGTTTATTTTTGGGGGCGTATTAGACGTATCGTAAAAATTCTTTTCTCATTCGAATCGCACGCGCGCAGTTATACCATAGGATATATAAGTTGAACAATAAATTAGCGTCAAATGATCTCCAAATACGAAACCGCTTGGACAATAATGTGTACAACATAATAGGGTAAAGGAAAATTCTTACGACGGGCGTGTCGCGGACGATTTCGTTACACTTATACACTGCAGTTTTCAGAGAAACGAATATTGCGTGGGGGTGAGGAAAAAGGGGGCGATTTTTGAAAATCGATTGTTGCGTCTACTATGTACCGTACATACGTATACAGACCGTAAAATTTTCTATTAGAATCTACGAAAAAATTGGCGGTATATTACGTTTCTGCAAGTTTCAGGGGCGTAACCATCTCTTGGCCGATACTATTCCATTCAACTTTGTCAGTTTGACCGACGATGGTCAGTTGCGCTTGACCACCGCAGCTTGACCACAAAATCTGAAAACTGCACTCTCCGATTCAATCCGAAAGGCAAGCAAGAAGAATTCTTTCGAAAAAAATGAGGAATTAAACTAAAAAAAAAGTGATAGAGTAGTAACGGTCTTCTTTTTTTTTCATCCTACTCGAATTCCTCAATTTTACAGCCGCGTTGACCGATCAAAATAATTTCAAGCGAGCTTACCAAAAACGTCGGTCAGCGTATCGGTCCTTCGCATTGTTAACCTTTTCGATTTCTCCAAAGGACCCAAAAATAAGTCACGGTCTTCTTCGACGTTTCAATCCCGTCGCATCACTTTCCGTAACACCTGGGGTTGTATACATACTACATGTCTTTGAGTTTCCTCACCCCCATTCATTCATCCATTCATTCGTTCATTCATTCGGGTACCTATACATTTTTCCAACCAGCACGCGACGGAGGTAGCTAAAGATTTCTTTTCACAAACGATTTTTCTAACAAGTAATTTCACGCGTGTTTCGATTCTCCTCCCCCCGCCCCTTCCCCCTTGCTTTCCCTACATCTGCGCTTCTCTTTCTATTCCGTTCAAAATTTTCTTCGTAAAAATTTGAGGTCTGAATTTAAAAGACTGTAGAGAAGAAGAAAAAAAAAAAAAAAAAAAAAAAAAATGAGAAATAGCATACCTAATATGCAGAAACAAATTTCACGTCGCGTGTGCGTATCGTATGACACGCGGTTTTTTTTTTTTTTTGTTCTGTTATTTTTTTATTCTTCTCTTCGCGCGTATAATATATTGAGAATAGGTAATACTTTGTTGCAGGGTAGATACATGTATAAATGTATACGTATATAAGTTCTGCAAGAAATTCTAATCGCGTATGCGTCTCACGTAGCTACTACGCTAGGCGAACGCCACCCGCCAAAGTCCTCTCTACTTCGAGATCTCCTTTTTTTTATGTTACTCTCCATTCTTTTTTTTTATACGTCTTTTTTCCGTTCCCTGGGCATAGGATTCTCTCGGAAGGCAAAATATAACCGCTTGCCCGTTCGCGCGGTGTGCGGGAAGAAAAAGAGAAGAAAAAAAAATGGAAAAGAATAAAAAAAAAATGAATGGGGAGAGGAGAAGAAGAAGTAACAACTTGATTCCATATTCTGTGGGGCGGTTGTCGCCGGCGTGAAGAATTGAATGAAATAAAATAAAGCCCAAGGAATCCGCATGGTTTATCACCGCATCTTCTGCCGCCACCACATAACCACAACCAAAACCAGCAGCTGGTAGAAAACTATGTTGCGGTTACGCGCCTTATATCTACATATATTGTGCATACAAGAATTTATGTTCCAATATTTTATCATATTTTACTTCGTTTTTTTTTTTCTTTTTCTTTTCTTTATCATTCATTTTCATATATCCAGATCACGTCATCATACCCTAAAATGAGACGAAAAATTACAAATCGAAGACACACCACAGAGATTTTGAGAATTTTTTTTACGAGAAACAAAAAGTAGCACACCAAATAAAGATTTTTACGAAACCGCGGATTGATTAGATTTATCTATGATCTCAGGTGATTCCTATCAGAAAAAAAAAAATACGAAATACGTAGTACATATGTATCTATATGCACCCTACTCAGCTGTTATGATAAGAAACTGATTTAGCGTGAAATAAGAGGCAAAAAAAAAGAAGAAAAAAGGAATAGGGTGGATCGTTATACTTATAGCCATATAAAGAAGTAGAAGTCACGAGCATAAATATATGGGTCGGTCACGACATTGCGGAATAAAAACGTCGCTCCATGCAAGTCAAGAAAGTGAAGTTCGCGAAAGATGCTTGCAAAATCGAGAGGAAAAGAGAAACGACTAACCAACCAACCAACCAACCAAGAAGAAAAAAAGAAAGAAAGAAAGAAAAGAAAAAGAGGCGAAGAGAAATAGGAAAAGAGGAGGGAAAAGCGAAGCGAAGCGATGCCGTAAAGCACTCAGCGTTGCGCGTGATCTGCTTACCAACGTTAACGTCTGCACTGATGTAAATATACATATCGCACAGTGCACGCTTCGTAAAGTCCAACTTCGAATTTTCGTACCAACGTTCTAATACATGAGGTTGTACCGTTCCACGAAACTAATCGAAAATTGAACAAATCTAGAAATGGTAATTCTTAAGCTACTGTAAAGTTGAGGCTTTTCTTACATTATTTTATTTGCTTTCGTGGGATATATGCCCTCATGGTACGGTACAAATTTTTTGTGGGTTACACCCTTCTGAACCTCTGCGGCACGCCAAGGTATTTCATACGTACAATAGATGTGTTCAAGCCTGGCGCGTGACCTAGAAAAAAACAAATTAAAGAAAATGAAGATTGAATTTGTGATGGTTTTGCGAAAATTAATATTATACGGAAATATTGTAGCTCTGGTATTTGAGGAACAATGGAACAATTATGATTAATTATTATATAGTTTGACGGTAGAAAATTAGAGAGAGGGAAAATGTTTCAAGTTCTCGTTGAATTGCAGTTCTCAATAACTGGTGTTAATGCACACACACAATGAATTAAAAGAGAGAAAAAGATACGTACTTTTTTTTCCTCATCTGTTTCTCTTCTCGTTCTTCATATTTCACTTGTTCTTCTACCTCTTCTTCTTCTGCAGGAATCGAGCTCGGGGCGGGCGGCCATGTTGTTTAATAAGTTAAGTGACGACGCAGCTGCCGGTCTTAATGAAACATTAGTTTACATTTGCGCGGTTGCTTGGCTCACTTGTGGCGCCCGCAAGTGCACATAAGAGGGGAAGACGAAGGAGAAGATTCGGAATGAGAAGAAGAAAAAGTAGAGAAAGAAGAAGGATATTAAAGGGAGACGGGGGGAGGTGTCTTCCAATTTAACGAACGTCAAAGAAAATCAGCCCTTATCGAATATAAAACTGTACCCACACATTCACGCATTTAAGATTTTTCAATCCCTCGGTATATCTGCGGAGATCTTTCAGTTTATTTCCTTTAATTTATATGCATATACGTTGTACTTTAAACATTGCGTCCATATTATTAATTATATACCCCCAAGTGGAGTGTCACACTTATATAAAGATCGTGGCGTGGTATAGAAGGAATTAAAGAATACGAAGACGACAGAGAAAGAAGAGGAACAAAAAGAATGATACGATGAAATGAAGAAGAAAAAAAAAACGAAGAAGAAACACGACACAATATTATACTAAACACTGACAATTAGCCTTCTAGGTCGTACCAATCAGCATTCACTGGCTCAATCTGACCTCCATATATTATGTACTGTATTATTGTACATTATAATACGATGCTATGTAACAATCTACATACCATATTCATCGAGGAATCAGAACCAGATGGGCGTAACCTGACGGAAAATCAGAGCAGTCGGTTTTTTTCATTCTATGGCCATAGTTTTTCGAAAGCGCAACGAGATTCTTGAAGACTTGGAACGGAAATTTAGTTCTAGGATTTTGGGTGTCCCAAAGGGGTAGAAACTAGAAGAGCGTAACCCCCAAAAAAAAAGTTGGGATTACACGTTTAAAAACCAAAAAAAAAGACAAAAAACATTACATTGAGAAAACTGCACACACGTGATAAGAGTTGAAAAAATTTTCATTCGATACAAAGTTTTGATATCTTTTTTGTTTTTTGTTTTTGGTCACATCCTTCCTTCGGATACTTGCACCAAATTCACGGAATAGCATTCGAGTCCAGCGAATGGGGAAGAACACATCAGCATATGTATGAAAGAAGGGTGGATAAGGTGAAGTGCGAGGTAAAGGGCGGAGGGTAAAAAACGTCGACGAAAGAGAAGGTGGCTAAGATGGAAGAAGAGCTATTATCGATTGACCAGCAATATACGTCGCGGATTCTGATATTTTACACGCCAAGTGGAAGGACAGAGTATAAGTGAGAAGGGTTTTCCCTCTTTTTACTATTTTTCGATTTTCACTCTGTTTTTTTCTTCCTCTTTTAAATAAAGTGAGAAATTAGTGGTTCAATAAAACACAATAATAATTGATACCGAGGCACAAATCTTCATGGTTTTCATCCGATGTAATTCTGTTGCTATTGGCAGAGTATAATAATTCCTCGAGTTGTTTGTAACTATGGGGGTTAAATGTGGGGTCAGGTCATTGCGCTGCTACTGTGCATTCCTTGAAATAAATAACACGAAACACTGATTGAATATTATTAAAGCATATCATGGGGGTGGGGATGAAGAATTATGGTACATGCAACTATCTCCTCAACCCAACGCGCCTCTATTTCGTAGCTTTATATTTTTTTCCCCAATTTGTTTTTTCCTTTTTCATTTTTTCTTTTTTTGTTTAGGTTTCAATTTTAAATTTTTTTTCTCATCTCTCCTTCTTTGTTAATAATTTTTATTTTCAATTACCTGAATATCTTTAATATCATAACTGAATTGTCGAGGAGATAATTAGAAAAAGACGCTTTATATTTATGAGCGCGAAGAAGAAGATCGCTAAATAATACCGAGGGAAACTGAGAATCGAAAAAAAAGAAAAAAGAAAAATTCTGTGCTGAAAAAATGAATAATGAAAAATAACTAAATGAAGCAAAACAATGAGATCCCAATTTTCTCGTGCACGCAACCGCGAAATACAGATATACTGTACCATATTTTTGCGGAACGTTTTTTTTTTTCCCCCTCCCTTTCCCTAAGAGCATCGTTTCGTGTGTAGATCACTTTATACGTCAAAGGGGCGGCGAGACGCGCCGAGGGGAAAGGATATTTTTTTTTTTGTCTGCACAAAAGTCAAGAATAAGGAGAGCTGCAGGGGGGGGGGTGTCGTAGGTTATTAGCATATTAATTTCGCGGAGAGTGCGAAGCGCAGATAAAGCATCTTAGGTAGCGGAACTTCAGTGATGAATCAAGCTCACGTTGGGTAATTATTCAGAAAGTTGTTTCACCCCCTGCGTCTCCACCCCCTCCCCCGCATCTTCTTCCTCTTTGCGTTTCTCGATCCTATACCTGAAAATGAAAATTTTTATTCATTTTTGTTGCCGGCCAACGAATCGCTGATAATTTCCCCTATATTTTAATATTCATACAAAAGTTCAAGGAAATATAGTAAATATTCTCTCGTATCATACGTATACCCACGTCTTCCAAGTTAATACATGGGACGAACAAAAAAAAAAGGAAAGAAAAGGTAAAGACAACTCTCTTGATTGATATAGCATATCCACATCTGGCGATGGTGCTAACGGAGTAGCGATGTCAGCAGACTTTGCTGTTCTTCTTCAATTTCGCTTATCTTTTTTCCCCTCCCCTTTTGTCTTGGAAGCCCCCTCAGGATTTGATATATTTTCCGGTCAAGTAGTATTATATGGTATATCTCAATAAGGTGCTCACAAATCGTCCTGGAAAAGTTCTGCTACTACTGCTTTTTGTACATAAGGAATATACTATTTGTACATAATGAAAATGACCGCAGCTAGCATCCAGGTACATATGTATATCGTATATGTATGTACATATATGTATATCATATCATACACGCAGATATTGTGTAAAAATGAAATGCGAATGAGTGAGAGTGAAGCAGAAAAAAAAGACAGCTGCTGCAGGGTGACCCCATTCTTCGGATGATGATTGAATAACCCTTATGAAAAAGGATGGAGAAGGATAAGAAAAAAAAGAAGGAGGGGATTAGTTCCCATACCTATAAGAATAAAATCGCTAGCGCGCGGTATGGATGAAAATAGAATACAAAAAAAAATAGGAATATTTCGTTTTTCAAAAAAGTGCTCATCGATTACACGGTAAGTTTATGTAATCCACTTTTCCCATTTTTTACAACCGTACAGGATACCTTCGTCGTTTTTCATTTTTTTTTTTTTAATCAATTTTTTATCACTCTCTTTCCGAGATGAATAGATGAGTTGAGATGAAAATGAGGTGGGAGAGGGAGAGTCATCAGCTCGAAACAATGTTAATCTATTTACTCTTGACGGAGGCCGCGACGGAGGTGGGAAGGGGGGAGATTCGGGACTCCCCCCTACTAACCAAAAACTCCTACTGGTTTCCTCCAGTTTCCCCCTTTATCAGACTCATATTTCATCACCAAGACCGAGCCCAAGCAAGCCTCGTTTATTATAACCGCGCACGGGGCCCGAGAAATTAACTTTTTCGCTAATTAACTCCCTAGAGTCACTAACGAACTGTAGCCGACACGTTATTTCTTATTTTATTTTGTTTTATTTTACTTTTTTTTTTTCTTTTTATT
The DNA here is from genome assembly GCA_963932425.1 of Athalia cordata. Taxonomy (NCBI): domain Eukaryota; kingdom Metazoa; phylum Arthropoda; class Insecta; order Hymenoptera; family Athaliidae; genus Athalia; species Athalia cordata. Next base: position 54,084,038 of record OZ010625.1, on the reverse strand, counting down.
CCTCTTGTTTGCTTTATCTCAATAAAGATATTATATCCTCGACTCACTTTGAGGAGACTAAAAGAAGAGATGAAAACATGAAGAGAAGATTCCACCGATGCGATGCTAATTCAAGGAACAAGTTTTTAATTTCAACTTACAACCCCCAAAAATTAACGCTGGTTTGATAAGAGTAAAAAACAGAAAAAAGAAAAATGCTCGCAAAAATTTATTGAGCCGGATCGTCAAAATACATGAAATTTTTCAATACCCCGTAAGAGCGCAATATCACTTCTATTTAAACATTTTCCAAGTATCATAGCCCTGCTCATTTTTTTTTTTTTTTTTCGTGAGACCTGAAAAAGTAGAATACCATTCAAAATATTGCTCGCCCTAAGGAAGCCGCGCGTAGAAATAGTTTAAAATGTGGCCATATACGTGGATGTTGATAACGATGATGTTTGTGCGGTTGGTGAGTTGTGACTTAAAAGGGGTCGATTCGGTACCCCGCCTAAGCTCCCCCTTGCAGTGAAACTGCGGTGGCTTGGCGACCCTGACGCCCTAACGAGAATTGCTACTAGGGGTCGCAGCATTTGCTCCCGCATCTAACTACTCCATACCAAACCACCGTAGCCGCGTACTACGTATCTAGTGGGTAAGGAAAAGCAATTTCAATAAATTAGCGTCTGTGGTACATACATATGTATAGTGGCTTCTGTTAGTTGATATAACTTCTATGCAGTTCAGTGATTAAAGAAAATGTAAATTAAATAATTAAACTACTGTTATTTACAGTCATTGTCTTGTCTCGTTTGAAAAAAAAAAAAAAACAACAAACAAAAAAGAAAGACAAAAGAAAAGAAAAGAAAAGAAAAAGGAAAAAAAGAGGATTTGGTCTCGCTCCGGAAATTTCTCTAAGTTTCTTCGCGATGCACATTGATAGAGAGCCGCGGTTTAGAAACAAAAAATAAAACAATTGTCTATGCTTTTACTTCTTCCGATGCATGAATTAAAAATCACCGCTATAACGACGGAGGAGAATATGGGGGGGAAAAAAAGAAAGAATTATATCGTCGAAAAGCGAAATATAATGGTTTCGAGAACATTTCAAATTGATATTGTACGTGTATGTATATGTATAGATTTATACAGAGATAATGTAGATTTTGTAAATTTTGAAAATGAATGCGTAATTTCCAAGTAACTAATTCGGTCCCATAATCTAACGATGCATCACTCGGACACGGTGTTATAAATCACCTCGAGATACTCAGGGATTGGGATCTCATGATTGGGGTTCGTTCTACAGATGTGACCATAACCGTCGCTTTGGTTTCCATCGAAATTACAGCAGTGCCGTGAGACATTTACCGCTAATTTGTAACTCGTAATCCCTCGTCGTCTCTTATTTATTCAAAATAGCACCTTATCATAGTCTGCCGGAGTCGATTCCCACCCTCGGACCAAATGAAAATAGAAACGAAACAAAATCGAATCGAACTTGACAAAAATCTAATGAGGGAGCGGTGCAGATTCAACGGCTCGAGTAAAGTGGCATATGCCTATATTACAGATGATTGCAATTCGCAATTTGCAGCAACGGCAACGGCAATGGCAATTCCAATTGCAATTCCTTCCGATTATTCTTGTTTCATCCTACGGCTGATGTGCACGCAGAAACAGCACGGCCGCGGCGTGGTGAACCTCGTCAGGTCGTAACTCGCTAATGGTTTATAACCGTTAGACTTCGCACTTAGGATGTAAGTTAGGTAGGAATATATACGACCGCGGGGTCTCGTCCTCGTCATGCCCGTCTACCTTATGTTCCTCCATCCTTCGCAAAGAGGCGACACCCGGCCGTTTCGAAGCGAGCTTGCTAGTCGTTTTACCATACCGTACATTATACGTACTATATAATAAGTCTCGGAAAACAAATTCATGTGTTGCGTAAATGTATAGAAAAACCAGAATAGAGAAAAAAAAAAAAAGTAAAAAAAAACGAATTCCTCTTCATTTAATGATCCGCGTGCGGAAAGACGAGGGACTTGCCGCAGTGACTTTCGTCCATCTTCCACGTCTCTACAAAGCCGTGCTATATATACGGTGATGATGAAGTGAGAGAACTTTTGTAGCCAAGAAGAGGTCAGTCGTGGAACGGACGGACAGTGGGGATCGGATGAAGAAGTGTTATAAGCGAGTGTAAGAAAATGTTATGATACGAAGAAGTAACGAGAAGGATACTATTAAAGCCCGGTACTGACTTCAGGTTAGTTAACTACGTGTGAGAAGTTCTTTCAAGATTATTTTCTAGTACCTTAAAGTTTAATGGGGGCAAGTTTTAATTGCGGTCGTACAAACGTGGAGGGTACCAGATCCAAAGTTCCCATGATAATACGCGGTGACATTTTTGACAAAATGAAAATAAAAATAAAAAATAAAATAGAGATATGAGAGCGAGAGAGCGAGAGAGACCGTTGAAATAAAAGAATAAGAACGACGTCGACGCGTTTCAGAAAAGTGAAGAGGGCAGCCCACCTTTTTGAGCCTGGTTTTAATGGCGTAGTAAAAATATCTTTCTCCTACAGCGACAGCAGCAGCAGCAGCAGCAACAGCAGCAAACGGTGAACTGGTGTTTTATATACACCGCTTTCTCATACACTGCAGCAGCAGCGGTCATGCAGCGGTATATACGCATCACGTTTATAAGATAGGTAGATAAGAGTGTATGACGCTGCCGCGTGAAACGCACACGAAAAAAAAAAAGGAATATGAACAAAAACTAGGAATAAACAAATGAATAATATCGCCATCCTCCTGGGACGAGTGTCATTGAATCGTTAAGGTGAACAGTGAATGATTTTTTGCATCACGAATCGCGCGCGAATATAACGTTATCGATAGGCGAATCCGGATTTAATCATTTTTCTTTCTCACCGTCTAACAGAGAAATCATTTGTGAATGATTCGAGAGATGAATACTTGGAATTGGTTCTATGGTTGAATTTATTTCCATACGACAGAGTGAGTTATTTGATATTTCTTCATCGAAGGTGTTGTGTGTCGGTTAATGGACGATGTAAAATATGGATTGTGAAAGTCCGAATGACCTGGCGATGATGTATCTTATTATAACCCCGAATCAGACGGAAAGAAATCACTTCATTTTCTACCAGGTATAAAATTCGTCCGATCGAAATAGAAAGGATAATTGACGGTATAATCTGTGGCGATAAATTACGCGATCAAATGGTCATTGAAATTTGGAGACTGGATAGAGAATATGATAAAAAATATTCACCTGCCCCAGGGCTTCTGCGATATCCCTAGTATGATTTTCAAAGCCCGAGGCTGAGCTAGACTCCTCTCTAAGGATTCGTTCGCGACTCGCCCCGCGCCACGCCATCGCATCGCAACCCAGGCCAGGTCGCGGACCGGACAAAGGTCAGTTGGGTCGTTGCACCCGCGGGTGGGTATCGGGTGGCTCTCCTCCTGACTCCTCGCGGGCACACGGCTATTCTCAAGGTACATATAGCCCAACAGTCCAGCAGCCCTCGGCCTGTTCGAGCCTTGGCGAAGGCTACGGGTAGTATGAGGTAGTAAAGGAAGATAGGTACGTACGTACGTACATAAGGTAGATAGGTACCAGTACCGCTTCTTCTCTTCCTTTGCTCTTTTCTCCTCGACTGAACAACCGACGCGCTTTTCATCCCATACCGTTCCACCGGCTTATAAAGGGTGTTCCGGAGAATTAGCCCGTGATGCGAGTAGATTGCTCATGTGATGAGTAACAAAAAAAAAAGAAAAAACAGGCAAAACAAGAATCGATACCGATGACGATGATCGATTCACTTTTACTGATTTCTTTCTTTTTTTTGTTCATCCACATTACACAAGACTTTCGATTTCGCAATCCGATATGATCGAAGGATCGCATATCATATATAGTATATAATATATAATAATGTTGACATCATTCATAGAATCATTATGAACTACCGTAATGCAAAGTGTGTCAATTATAGTGTAAACCGATGTGTTGGAAAGCCTGACGGTTTGAGCTTATGACGAAGAAAAAAATAAAAAACTAAGTGCGAAGGAAAGGAACACATTGACTACGACGACGACCGATCACTGGATCTTGATAAATTACACCCTGTACGATTTATATCGATAATGTTGCAATAACGACCATCGCATAACAGGCTGCAGGTATTTCCTCAGTTGGTCAAACACGATGGTTGGTTGTTTGAAGAAAAGGAGAGGGGGGAAAAAAAAACAGACAGTGAGAGAGACAGGGGGAGAAAAAGAGAGAGATAAAAAGGGGGAAGTTTAATTACCGTGAACTACCGCGTGACCATTCATCATCCTCCCGTTTGATTTTTCTCACCGTTATAAATGTCCTTCACCCCGAGGTAGATTCATCCTCGTCATTCGAAAACCTAGAAGGATCATTGGAAAGATCAGAGTCTACGTCGTTTTTGTATAATTTTGCTTTTTTTTGTTCTTTTGTTTTTCTTGTTTTCTTTCACGTTTTTTCTTTTATTTATTTTCTTGCAGGATACACCGTATAAAACAAGCAATATACGCGGATCGTCAATCTCGACAGGTTCGCTAATCAGCAGCAGCAGCTCGGCTGAGTGAGGACAACATTCTATCCGTCCCAATAGAGTAAGGAGGAAAAGAGGAGATCGGACACCCAAGCTGCAGGATACTGTAGACTGTCCGCTATTATCCGCTATCTTACAAAAACATGTCCCCATTATCAGAGTTATTATTCAACCGAGCTTACTTCCCTTACCAACTTCTCCTTCCTCTTCCCACAGGACTTTGTTATACTTAAAAGATGAATAAAAAACAAATAAAAATCAAAAAATTCAACCAACCCGATACATTGGGAGATCGTGTAATAGTTTTAAAAGTACCTATAAATGTTTCTAACGGTACGCTATGATCGTCATTAACATGATAACACGTTCCATCGTCGAATCGATTTATCTCTTTCCTATATGGAGAAAAGATGACGGGAAGAAAAGAAGAGGCGAAAAAATCACGCCACTCCATCCAGGAGCATCGTATATATGCGCATGCTGCATATGTATATAAGATTGGCAAATTTTCTCCGCCGGCATCGTAACAACGAATGCAGATGTGCGAGATGCAGATGCCATTCCACAAACGAGCTCGATGCGGATATACATAGAAGTACGTGCTGCTATTTCTCGCATCTCTTTTCAATATCAGATGTACAGCATCTGCTGCTGCCTGCTGCCATCAATGCACTTGACCGTAATCATCGCGAGATCCAAGATATTACGCTATAGATATATACATATAATAATAATACACCGGAGAAAATCAACGTCTTATCATCCCTAATTTTCTAGGAATAATTCTGAATCTTTTTTTTTTTCATTTTATTTTATTTTATTTCTTTATTATTTTATCACTATTTTTTGTTTCTCCCCCCCCCCCCCCCGCCACTGTCCAGAAGCAATAAATAAAAAGAATAAAAATAAAAAAAAAAAATGAATCAAAGAAAAAAATATATACTTGGAGAGTCGGTTAACCGTATACATAGGTATGTATACGATTGAAGACGTGCACAAGTTGGTGCTATACGAATCAATTAGGGACAGTAAAAGGCACTCCGGGTATGATAGTTGGTGTTTTATATTTATGGATCGTAGTTGAATTTACGTTTCCAGTCTTCGGTAACATTTATATACATATATATTTATATACATATTTATATATTTATTTATATAGGTGTCTACCGTACAGGTACGTATACCTTCATGGATTGTCAGAGTCTGATACGCTGGTCGAGATGTGCTTTTATTTTAGCACGATTCGATGTAGGTTAGCTACAGATATAGGTGTATACACACCGATAAATAAAGTCAAGTTTAAGCTACAATATATATATATACTATACATAGGTATACAAATATAGCGTATACGTATATTTTGTTTGTAGTAGCCCTGATCCTGCATCTCGTTACCCCCGCGTTTTTTTCCATTTTTTTTTTTTTGTATTTTTCTTATTTTTGTTTTATTTTATTTTATTTCATATACTTTTTTCCCCCAGCTACCTCGAATATAAGTTCTTTGGTCCTTGTACAGAGAGAGATCGGTTGTAGTTTTAAGCAAAGCTCGAACTCGAATAAGTTGGATACTGCGGTAGACTACTACTACCACTACTACTACTACTACTAGTATAGAGAGTCCCGGTCCCGGGTCCAGGTCCAAGAGGCACGAGCCTTTGTAACAAAGGGCGATCTTATCTGGCACACGGATCAAAACGAGAACATGGACCCGGCATAGCCCGCATATCCTACATACCAAAGGGGCACGAGGCACGTGTATTGTGGGCGCCCCCGAGTCCCGCGCATCCGAACGAAACCGAGATATACCACAAGGTATGAACAACCACCACATCTATCCGTCCGTATTTTATATTCATTGGAAACGCACACACGAATAAACTACAATGACATCCGTGTCCATTCGAAATATCCTGCGAAGTATCGAATCATAGATATAATACTATAATACGTCATTTTTACCAGCTGCATTTCAGCGGGAATTTCTTTTACCAAATTTTACTCCAAAGGAAAATTCAAGATCAGGATGTGCTCCGGGAGATATCAGATTTCTTGGGCTCACCTATGCGTCGGACGATCGTCGATGATTTTTGCCAGATGTAGAATAGGATGTGAGTCGGTCTTACGGAGCAGGTATACAAATAATAAGTCGTACTCCAGGACATTACCGACCAAATGAATCGGGACATGAAAAAATATTGAATTTCATACACCGCACACATCACCCTCACCGTTTAAGTGCACATATTGACCGACCGGTGTTGCATAATATAGGTAAAGAGTCCGTAGAGGTCCGCTCCGAGCATTTCCTGTTAGGAGGAAACGCGTGCGCGCATTATTTTTCACCCGACTATATTACTACGAGGTTTCGGACGTTCGTAGACGTCTCCGCGAGCGCGGTACGAAAGACGCGGTCTGATCCCGTAAGAAAAACCGACCAAACCCCACGCAGCCTCGAAATAACGTCAAATATTTGAGGGAACGTAAAAGACAAATATTGTCATCTGCGGCACCGCGTCGGTGAGATTCGATACTCGAGGTGCCCGCGGTCTGTGACAAAGTTTCTCATCGTCAGCTTCGTTCGATCTCTCCCGATCCGGTGCGGATAACGCGACTCCGTATGTTCCATTGAAATTTTTCAAATTACATTCTAACCCGCAAAATGAGTCTGACAACCTGCGTGGAAGCGCGGCCCGTACGATATACATTATACCATAATCACCGTGACCATGACCACTTTGCGAACGGTGGCTGCGGCCTGCGGCCTGCGGTCTCGCAAATCTCGCAAATGTCAGTGACTTAATTTCTCGTACACCGCGCAACATATGCCCGCGTAAATGTATATAGATATATCATGTATTCCTATTCTCATAACCTGCCCATGACTCCGTCTTTTCGCCTCTCTCATTTTCTACGTAATTTTTTTTTTTTTTGTTCACTTTACATTTTCTTTTTTCTTTTTTTTTGTTGGTTTCTCCTCACTCTTTGAAAATTATATCAGACGGGATCTGACGACTGTCGTGAGGGCAGCGCAGCAGCACGTTACGCGCATACCTAATGAGCCGAGAAAAACAGCTAGAGAGTGCATCACGCACGTCGCCTTCTGAGCTACGATGTGTACGTTACACATATAATACGACATAGGCATACGTCGCGCGTGTAAATTTTTTTCTTACTCTTATTTCTTAACTTCAACACGGGTATGTAACAAAACCCAGATTCGCGTAAACAAAAGAACTGACTATACGATGCAGCCGGACATAAAGAAGAAGGCTAATGATTTAACGCTTTAATACGACATAATTATATCGCACCCTCGAGTTCGCCGCTGCACGTCGCAGGTAATTTAGCTGCAACTACGTAATATTGTATAGTTTGTTGAATAAATAAAGATAGAAACTGAAGAGAGAAAAAAAGATGATGGATTTATATTATTTACATTTTATACAGTTTTTTTGAACGTCGTGTGCAGGGGAACCCGCTGCAGTTCTCTTCGCGCAACATTCTTCACCGCGTCTTCCGAAGCGTGAGTACAAAGATTTTTCGCAGATTTTATATGCGGGATGCGTGGAGCGAAGTTAAGTGCTGGTAATGGCAGAAACTTATGGTGTAATTGTTGTATAATAATATCCTATAGCTAGACTGAAACAGGTAGGTACGCGCGCCAGGTGCTGTGCCCTCTAAGTCACCTCGTACACGTCGAACACTTGGATGTAACGGGTGTACACCGAACGAATCTACCCTCCGCCGTATTTAAAACGAACGAACTTTAACTCGGACCACGACTCTATGAATGCTTCGTTTTTTTTTTTTTTCTTATTAAAAAAAAATTACGAAAAGGATATAAAGCTACAGTCAACTTAATTCCGTTCTCCCGTCTTGTGATCGTTTGTTTCCTACTCGTTTTTTTGTTATTCTTCTTTTTTTGTTTTAAGACGTGTTCGCCGGAGCCGGTCCTGTACGATTTACATGACACACATGATTTACGCCACCGTCATAACCGGACAAAGAAGAGCGAGACGGGGTTGCGATAAGGTAGCGGAGATACGCGTGATCCTCAACCGTCTAACAACCTAGTCGTCTTCGTCTTCCTCGTCGTTGTCTTTGCTGCTGTTGCTACTTTTATTCGTATTATGGTTCTGACCGCCACGCGGGATCGTGAGAGAATTCACACAAAAAACACTCCATATTATATTTACGTAGATAGGTGTGCAACGTCTTCGTAATTTCGGCAATTCTTTCACCACACAACTACGCGATACGACGAGTGTCATTTCTGAAAAGAGAATTTATCTAATTCGACAAAGATTATGTATCATCGAATTAATGGCGATAGGAATTGCAGTTTCGATAACATTGGCTAGTTCAATTTCAACCCCTGTCGCATTTTGACACTTTTCAATCCACTGCGAAGTTTCATATTATGACCGTGCATTGAAATCCTCACCATGCGTAAGTAGAGAATGAAGATTGAGATTTGTTGTCCGCATCTTCAAAAATATATGATGCATTTAGTCAATATCATATGTATTCGTGTGAAATTCACATCTCACTTGACGATTCACACTATTTGTTCGTAACTAATATCGACAGGGAGCAAAGCGGGATGAAAATAAGAGATGAAGAAAAGAAAACAGTCGAAGAAGAAAAAGAACTAATGATTCTTCGGGCTAATTGGTAGCGTTCTCTTTCTCCTTCAGCTGTTTACTACTGTATAACGATGTCAAGTTATTTTGTCGTCTGGATAGCGTATACATATACTCATAGTAGTACGTGTTATCTATAGTTATATTAGAACGTGTGTATAGCTATGTACGGAATGTGCATCGTGCCGATCTATTTAATTGAGCTTAATGGAGTGATATTAGAGACAGCGCCTTTGGTGTCGCGAGTGTCTTATAATAGTGGTAGTATATAGTTTAATATTTTTCTGTTTCTAGATTAAATTCACACTATACGTGTGTAAAATACTACACGTGACACATAACCCAACGTCACATGCGTACGATAACGTCATCGTATGTGAAAACAGAGAAATATGACCATGTCAATTTATTTTCTCAAGACCTAGTGTCCCAATTTTTCGTATAATTAAGTATAATTTCTGCAAGACGAATATTAAATTCTATACGTACACATGTGCCTTCATTTCAAGGATCAACTTTGTTCTAAGAAAGAAAAAAGAAAAAGAAAATAAAAGTAAAAAAAATATTCAACATCGTTTCAATGAAACTCGCGCGCATCGATCGATCGTTGCAACGTAGTGGAAAAGGGGAAGCATGGAATGTATATAACAAGATTTCCAATCAGTGCTGTGGTAGGTAAGTTTATAAAGAGAAACAGAAATTCAACGTGAATATCCTCTATCTGTGTTGTTGAAAACTTTATTTTATTTTACTCCATTCGATTCTACCGATCTATTCTATTCTATTCCATTCTATTCTACACACGATTTTCATCATCAATGGTTTTATTACATCAGGATGGGAAGAATCGAATTTCCTATTCCTCTAGCAACAGAGCTACACATACGGGACATGCAGTTCTTTGAAGTCCTTTACGTATGCAACGATACTTTATCGCTGGAATTCGGTACGAAATATCCGTATATAGAACACAGATTTTGCAACATCCGACTCTCTGAGAGGGTTCAAGTAGTTTGACGAGGAAAAGGAAAGTTGATTTTCTTTTCGTTTCCAAGTTTCTTTTTTTTTTTTTTGTCCTTTAAATGTCCAGATTTGGAAACTTGACGGATTTACTAACGTTTATTCTTCACCTACCCTAAATTTTGTACCGAAAAATTGTGTAAATTTTTTATTTTCAATTTTCGGAGTCTTATATACGATCACCGGTAATGTCGTTGTTCATCAAATGCCAAAGTGGCTTTTATACTGCAGAAACCTCGTCGGAAGAAAAGGAGACTATAATTCCATACAAAATGGCGGATGAGTTTGCTCGTGGGGATATTATAACGTAGAGGATAAAAGGTCTGTTACGTACGTATGCATATATATACCGAAGAGAGAGAATATACGGGAGTAGTTATCCTTGTTTACGAGTGTATTCCAAAATATGTGTATAAGAGTAGCCTGGTAGGAAAGAGAAGACCGTATAGAACGTCGTAATCATCAATTTTGTCTCATGAATTCCGTTCTCTTTTATAACCATATATATATAGCAACAAGCTTGGAGGAGAGAAGAAGGAGGACATTATATGTATTATACCGGTCAGTTTTTAAGTCCCTCCTTCCCATCTCCAAGGAATAAGAATAAGAAAAGGAAGAAGACGAAGAAGAAGAAGAAGAAGCTGAGAAGGGAAGAGTCTACAAGTCTGGAAGTCTCTTCTCCTCGATTCTCTCTTCTCTGGATTTCGAACCGCAATAAGAATACGAGGGTTGAAAACAATCGTTGTGAGCAAGCAAGGTTTTCTTCTTGACCAAAGGGACGATATTCCAACGAACCAGCATAAGGCGTACCAAACCGAAGAAGCGATGCGGGCGTAAGGAGTAGAGTTATGGTTATGGCCAGTGAATATACCATACACACCACCCGGGAATGGACATCGCGCTGCATTGCCGAAGAATAATATAAGAAGAAGTATAAAAGAGAGAAAACTAAACGAAGAAGACTTAAAGAAAAGAGAAACGATACGAAGGGTGCGATACCTGGGAGCGAAAGTAACTTTATTGTTAACTTATCGCCGATGCAGTTTCAGCATCAGTTCGATCCACCAATGGCTAAGAGGAGTAGGAAGAGAAAGAGAGAAAAGATTAAAACAATGGGGAAATATTCGCACCATCCGTTCTTACGATCTACAACTACCCTTCTTCTTTATTTATTTATTTCTTTCGTTTTCACTGACAAAATAAAACTAAAAGAATCAAATAATAATAACAACAACGATAACAATAAAATAAAGAATCTCTCGCGTCTCTTTTCCTGAAACACTAAATCAAAGTTAAATTTACATATACATATATGTATACGGAAAATATTCATCTTCCGAATTATACCATATGAGAACGGCAAGATTATAGGGATGAAATTTTTTCTAAATTGTTCGCTTTCCCAATTTTCTCCATCTAAATTCAATCAATCGTTCGACGACTACAAATCAAATATTTCGAAGCAAAGCTGATAAACAGTTTTTTTTTTCATTTTATCAATAATTACCGATTCGCATCACCTGTACTAGTTTTCAATGTCCCCAACATGACTCGCGGATGAAGTAGTTTTTTTTTTGTTTCTCTTTCAAACACACCCCATGCATACACGCTTATAAACCTGAAGTACGTATATGTGTATAAGGGGAAATGACGTTAGCTTATGCATCGGGTAGCACCTGCCACTTTTGCGACGTCCGGCGTCGTCCCGTCCTCTAGGGTCCGGTATCCCGTTTGTACCCCTCGGGATAATTCTGTCATGGGAAAAACGGACAGACCGCTAACCGACGTCGTTTTACACCAAAAATTTGTCACGTACCGCAGACACATTATCGTATATATATATATATATATATACTTTCCGAAACTGATGGCGTAAAATTGGCCTACATGAGGAAAAGAATACATTACGCATGTTTCTTCCCTATAGGGAAAAATCACGTCGATTTGAGATAATTTTGCACGCAATTAATTGATGATAAAAAAAAACATCAAAAAAACAAGTTAAAAGTTTCTCACTTACGTTATCTAATACGACGCAGCTATGGTGGGAGGAGAAAAAAAAAACGTGAGAGTGTAATAATAATCCCTTTTAATCATAATAGTAACAACAATAATGATAATGTTAATAAAAAAGGAAAAGAAACGATGGTTCTTTTCTAAAGTGGCGCGGTGCGGTACTAGCAGCAATAGTGTTTATTTTTAGAACGTTAAAGTGGAACTCCTAATTGTTCTCGTTAGCGAGCATCTGTCTGAACTTCTGAACCCAGATTACTATGACGTCACCGCTTCCCCAGCGTCAAAGATTCAAAAGATCCAAGATACGTAATATTCGAGATCCGAATGCAGCGGATCATTGCATAAAAAAAAAATAAAAAATCCAACTAGAATTGAAAAAAAATGTAAGAAAATAAAATGCGAAAAGTCGGACAGATGCTCCCTAGAAGTTTTCGTTTATTTCAATCGTTTTTTTTTATTTATTTATTTTGCCAAATGAACGAGGAACGTATTTGCATAAACGTGTATTTCGCGGGCTCAAGGTTTTGGAATAAAATTAATTTTACATTTTGTTAATCAGAAAATATAAAAATATAAAAGTCGGAGGGGCGAAACGGGCGAAACTAAACGGCAAATGAATGTGTATAAATATATATATACTACGCGTGTCTGTGTATGTCTAGTCCGAGCTTTATTGCTATTCATTAATTATTATTCATTAACCCAGGGAGCTCTCTTCGGGAACCCGGATAATTAATTCACCAAGCCGTACAACGGCGGGATGAGGTGATAAAAATAAAATGAATGAAAAAAATCTACATCCGATAGTCTCTTTTTTTTTCTCAAATAATACTGGAATTTTCGTGCCATCCTGCGGTAACGTTAGTAAAGAATCTTTGTGTAAGGGACGTCAATTTGAGCGAACGGATGAATAAAAAACAACTGTTTATCACGTGGGTATGCGATGTTAGAAAGAAAGAAGAATTAAGAAGAAAGAAACAAAAAAAAAAACAAGTTTTGTTTCGTTTAAAATCAGATGAAAATCTACGTTATAATTTCTCCACATAAAATTCAACTATTCAAAATACCACGACCATTCCTATCCAACCGATCTCAACGCGGACGCCGAATTCAGGTTTAATTTCGTTTAATTCGGATATTCAAATGCACTCCGCACAGTTTTTCTTTGTTTTTGGTTTGTTTTCTTCGTCCATTTTTCGAGACTCACTTTCTCCGTACTGAAATTCTTTTCTCGATACACTTTTCTCAAACAATCTAAACGTAGGCCCGCGAGTTGCTCTGTTTCTATGAAATTAACAACGAAATATGTAGTGCGACCGGTTCTTGTAAAATATGAATTTTCGGAATTTGTTTTTTTTCAACATTTCTCAGAATAAGAGAGAGATCTGCAGATAACGACGTATGAAACGAAAGCCCTTTTATTTATTGTGCTTTTATTTTCTTCTCAGATTCACCCCGTGTACTACAATGTATAGTAGATAAAAATGCAACGGTCAGTTTACGGTCAGTCGGTTTTAAGCCCTTGATTTTTTTTATAACGAATGGTCAGCGGGCTAAATTGGCGCGCTGCTCATTCGGTCGAGTAAAACGTCAACGCGAATCACCGCACGCCCAAAACACATGGACAAATTTTATTCTCCATCTAATAATAAGGGTTCAAAAAACAGCCCCTCCCCTAAAAAGATTTCTGTGCAGGGGTCAAATGGTGGAGGTCCCGAAAAAAAAAAAAAAAAAGGTCCGGAATCCAAACGCGCTCGAAAATACCTGAAGAATTAAAAATGGCAGCTAAAACCAGAAATTAGGTTTAGGTGGGTACATTTATATTTTTTGAATTTGCAGGTATACAATTTTTACATATAAGAGGTCAGGGTCATCCTCAAGGTCAATATCACGACGGTCAAAAATTTCGGGGGATTCTTCTTCCTGAGGGGAACTCGGCGAAATCAATGATATATTATATGAGAACCGAATATCTTAGCATTTCCAACCATAAGAATGAATTATACAGTACTTGGGGGTATACGTGTACGTATTGTATATAGGAAAAAATTTCGGACACGGAATCCGGCAGTCGTCACACTTGCATATATAATAATGGCGTCATATATAACCCGAGGGGTTTTTGGGGGGGTAGTGGAATATTCCCCCCACCCCTCTCCTATATCCGTATCTTTTATACAAGCTACGTAAAATCAGCTGCAAATATATACGAACGTAGAAAATCTCTACCGATGATGGGGAGAAAATCTGCAACAGTGCATCGGCAATGAGGGGAGAAAAATGTACATAATATAGGCGATCTAGGTAAAGCCGAAGGGTGCAGAAGGAAAAATCAAAAATGGTCATCGGTCGAGGGACATTTCGCAGTGAATTGATAGAAAATCCCTGTTTCCCTATTCTCGATACGATTATTGTCTCTCTTCCTTCATTCTTTTTTTTTTCATTCACAGATAGATTTTCCCACAGGCTTTCCTCCCCGTATATAGAGATGAAATTCTAATCCGTTGTATCGTAAAACTTTGTTCATTCAAATTTTCCACCGATAATTTGAATAAATAAACTACGTTTTTAGTAGATTTATTCCACAAAACTGACGAAGAATCCGCTCATCGATCATTTTGGTTTTTTTTTTTTCTCTCTTTCTCCTATGCATAAAAAATCAGTTTGCCAGTGACCAACGCACTGACCATGAATAATTTCCACCGTATATCCAACTCGGACAAGATGGAAGTGGAAAAAATGAATAAATAAAAAAAAAAAGAAAAAAAGAAAAAGATGTTTCGGAAAAAGACAAACTCACGAATATGAGTTTAAGGATGAAGTCCTGCGCGGAACGGATATATTCTCCTCTCCTGTAGCAATGTTAACGTTCAGAAAGTATAAGCAATATGCAATAAACTCAGAAGCTTTGACATATTTAATAGTAACCTGGTCATATAATGTTTTGACATGCATTGAGGTTTTTACGATTTTACGAGGGGTTGGAGTGAACGAAAGGTGGATAGAAAGGCAACGAGGAGGATCGCAAAGTTCGTGACTTCACCGAGTCCCGAAGGTTCTCAGTCCCACAGGACGAACTCATCGGTATATCCTACCGTGACAATTGCCAGTTTCTTTACCTACTCCATTCTTGAGCGATAAAAAATTATCCGCAGACTAGGAAGTTATAGGGAATATAAAAGGAACGAATAACTTTTTTTTTGTTCAAGGCTCGTACTCCGTTAAACCTTTCTCTGGATTCATCGAAATATCTAACAAAATCCTAAGTGGTAAAACGAAATAACAACAGAAAAAAAAAAATGTTTCCTAGATCAAATTGAAACATTCGAAATGTACGTGATAACCACTGATCCCGGAGGATCTGAACCGCCGGTTAATTGCGCGTCGGCAGGAGCATCGAAAAAGGATAAAAAGAGGTATGGAGAAGAAGAAGAAAAAGAGAGAAAAAAAAAGAGGATGATCCACACCTTTCGCGGTGTACAGAATTTGCAGGAGAGTAAAAATCTAAAAATTTTCACTAACAAGGGTTATGCGCCACGCATGTGCAGCGGGATAAAAATTATTAAATATATCTTCAGAGTCGCGTAACCCTTCAGATTCCGACTTTCTCGTGTTCCCCTTTCTGCGGATGGGAACGTTCGTCTCATTGCCAGCGTTTCCCCTCCTTCAAGTTTTGCTCCTAAGCGCCAGCTTGGCACGAATAATAAAATTATAATAATTGGCACGAGGCAAGGAAAGGAACAAGCAACCAGCCAGGCGATAACCCGCACCGCACTAGGATTTGGGTCGTGAGATTTGAGCCAACAAAAGCAAAACTGCTGTTACAAAGTTCTTCTGTATTACATGTGTACCTACGCCTTCCATTGCTGAAACAGTTGCGTCCACATCTATCTGTAGACATACGACGCACGCCTGTAGTCGACTCGTTGAGAGCTCTGTAGATTTGTTAACGGTATAGGTTAATAATTGTTTTTGGGGGCGCCTGCGATGCGAGCGAAAAAATGGCGAACCCGATAATTATTATTAAGTTGAACAAAACCAGGGGTTGTAAAATATTCACAGTCGCGTTATTCGTTCTAATTCTTTCCGCGAGACCAACGAACACTCCGTGTTCATCAGAAAGTTGTTTTTAAATTTCTCGAATCTTTCAGAGCCGTTTGAACGCAATTTAACCCGTTGAGAATACGTTATTTCCAACGTTTACACCGTGACACATGACCATTGTTTTAAATCATCACGAATCTACCACCGCGGTCTAAAGAAGCCCACCTATTTTTCCATCCCCATTTGTTTACCTCCCATTTACTTTTTTTCCTCAACCCTCCGCAATGCGTTCAAAGAAAAAGAACTTTTACCCCTTTTACCCCGTGATGATTCTTTGTCAGAGCACCATCATCATCAGCGTCGTGGCGTATAGCGTTACCAACGATGATCCACCGGTTTGTTTAGCTTTTTGTCGCGATATTTCTCTTTTCGCCTTTATTCTTTTCCTCTTTTCCTCTGTTTTATTTTTGTTTCTCGTTTTTTCGTTTTTTCCTATTTTCCTTTTTTCCTTTTTTCTTCTTCTTCTTTCCGTGCACGCTGTATGGTACTCTACCAGAAGAGTATCACTGTTATTAGTACCCACCTATGTAAACTAACCTTACCTAAGCTCGGCGCACGTACATTATGTACATTTGTATGTATACATATATTCTAGAAGCGAGTGGCAGCGTGCTGCACAGAGAGCGGTCATTATGGAGATTGAAAGACCGTGTAGTTTCGTTCGAGTTTCGAACATGATGCTGATGTGATGCGAAATATACACCGAGGAGACCCCGACTACCGATGAGAAGAAGAGTTCAGCGTAATCAGTTATATCTACACTTATACGCTAATACATGATATGGGGGTAGCTAAGATCAGCAGGTAAGGTTGGTGTAAATATATGTACGTATACGTGGGGAGGTAAACACTCTTATGGAAAAACTAGTTACCTGCATTTATAAACTTTGAGACGGTATATGGGGCATTATCCGTCAACTCGACCGGCATGTCTGGTCTCCACAATTTTTTTCCTCTTTTACCTCCTAAATTTCTCAACTTAGATACTCGCACCGCAAAAACACTAAAAAAAACCTCTTGCTTTTTTTTTTTAAACACAATTTTCGATATTATAAGATAAAAAAATCGTGACAGTCGACTCGTCGAGGTATGCCCCTTAGATATATGCGTATTACGAAGTGGTACACTGGAAATTAGTACGTATAGGATAAGACGTGCCTATACCTCCTCGAGAACCAGAAACAGAAACAGAGAAAATAAAAATGAACAAGAAAAAGAAAAAGGTAATCACATACATTACACAGAGATATAAACAGATCTGAAGTCAGTTTCTCTCTGGGCCCTCAATCCCCTTACGGACTCGGAGAATAATCTAGTCTAACTGATTCCAAGTCCCCACAGTTCATACGATAATTTAATTGAAACTGTGATGCGTATAAACTAACTTTAAATTCATAGAATTATAAATAATCTACGGAAATTTAATACGCGACTAGAAATTTTAACGATGAAATAATATCTACGAAGTGGTTCGGAAAAGTACTCGTCCATAGACGATCTCTGCATTCTTACATCGATCGTTATATCGACACCCGATTCAAAATTTTTTTTCTTTTTTTTTCTTTTCTGAAATATAAATGATCCACAACTATTTCGTCAAAAAATCATATCGTCTGGATGCGTTTGTAGAAAATTTTTGTAGCATGATCGATACAAAAAAAGAAAAAATTGATCTTCCTTCGCGATCTTAGTTGAACTAGAAGATCTAGAATTTCGTAAACTTTTTTCAATGCCATCCACATACCGATGCAGCGAGGAGATGAGATAAAGAGCCGTTAGAAAAGGAGAAGAGAACCACCAGGACGGTAAACTTTCAATTTTTTTCTCATTTTTTGTCCTGGTGCAGGGGAAGCCCCGTGATACAGGATATAAACGTTTCTCTTTTTTTCGAGGTTCATCGAAGCACGTTATATAGGTATATTACACATCGTAGAACAGGTAGATTGAAAAAGAAGAAGAAAAGAAAAGAAGAAAAAAGTCTGTACAAAATGAAATAGTATTTTGCAAAGTAAGTTTTAGATAAACGTTACGAGAAATAATGAATGAAAAATACATAGTGTTCGTTACGTAGTAGTAATAATTAGGGGTCATCTTAATAGGAGATACACCGACACTCGTTTGCCCTGTAGAGGTCGTATTATATGCGATTAACGAAAAGAGAAGAGAAGAGAAGAATATGACGTCGGTTTGTCTGCTCGTATACTCGATGAAAGATGAAACGAGACATTGAACGACACAACAAGAATCAGTTCCGCATCTCCCGTCCTCTGCTGTTCGTATACGAACGGATGGAATACGAGCAGACTGCGTGTCTACGAAACTGAAAGCTATATATATATATTTAGATTGAATATAATACGAGATGATAGCCCTATGGCACCGATCGACCGACTATCACATCTCGGTTACAAGGGTTGGGACCTTTCTGCTCCCCGTTATACTTAAACCATCAGCTATTAGGGTCGCTGCAGCCGGTCGCACGAGACTCTCCGTAGAGGTCCTTGAGGTCCCCGATTACAAACCTCATCGTCACTATACGTTACTCGTGTATATTTTCTCATGTTTTATAATATAATACAAACATTTAACCGCGACCTAACGTAACCGGCGAAGAAGACGGAAGAAAAAGTTGAGGCGGTAACGAAGCGATTGTCCAAATTCCCGCGAAATTTGT
Source organism: Athalia cordata (assembly GCA_963932425.1). Taxonomy (NCBI): domain Eukaryota; kingdom Metazoa; phylum Arthropoda; class Insecta; order Hymenoptera; family Athaliidae; genus Athalia; species Athalia cordata. The sequence continues at coordinate 54,064,995 of OZ010625.1, read as the reverse complement.
ACACCATTTTATTCGATTCTAATCTGCATCTTTTTCCGCCACATTATTCGATACAGGTAAATTTTATGGGGCAACCACTTTTTTTTTTTAAATCAGAGCTGACGGTTTTAGTTCCGGATAATTCCATGCTCTAGAAATCGACCGACTCAAATTGAGCTTATTTGGCAAAGAAAACTAAAACGCAAGTTTTCCGCATTTCGGCCGAGTGATCAACGCAATTTGAACAGGTAATTCCTTCGGGAGTTTTGCATGTATAATAATGATGAAGAAAAACGAAAAGGATATCGATAAATCGTCTGGTAGTTCGTATACGACATTCTGTATATACATATATCTGTACGATATATTCTTAAGATCGCAACAATGTAAGTCATCTTATTTTATGGTTAGTCCCCGGTGACCTCTCGCTACTTGTATAACTGCAGTGGTTAAAGATTCAGAAATATAACCATCGTTGACCAGGAGGTCCGATGTTTAAGGAGCTGAAGCGGCAGCAGCAGCAGCAGAACTGCTCTTGTTCAGCTCGCTAAAAGGGTAAGCTAAAAAAAATAAAAAGGGAGAATAAAATGACTGAACAAAAGCGAAACGCTCTAAAAATAGCGATGTCCGCGAAACATCATTTACATAGGTATGTACTATATATTAATTTATTATTTTGCAAAGTTTCTACCGTAAATTATATCTCCGTCTAACGGTGTGCCGTGTGTGCATTGTAAATTTGAAACAGTTGAGAGAACGGACATTTGCAGATAAGCTTTTCCCACGCAGAGACATTTAGAAACGATAATAACATCAGAGATTTCATTTTGAAAGCGCCTATCAAGAGCTGTCGATGCCAAGAAATGTACAAAGCAGAAACAGCTACAGATCGAAATTGTTTTCATCGTGTGGTAAACGATCAATCATATCTAATTGTAGAGAAACAGTTGTACGTAAATACAGATAGAATACAGTTTCCATTTTCCATAGATAATACCATCGAGTTTGCACAATTCTAGCTCACGTCGTTTTCTCTTTAATGAAATCAATTTATTCAGTTCTGTCGGAAGTCTGTAGTCTAGCGGAAGTTGTTGGTTCATCGATCGACGCGCTCGTATATTATACCCTGTTCAAAAATTTATAGAGCCGAGAGGACGGCACAGGTTAAGTTAGGTGTTCGAACAAGGTATTGAGTGTCAAAGAGGGAGATCCCTTGCCCTTATAGTAAAAGGATAAAGTGGAAGTGGTAGGTACCCTACAGCGACTATCCATATCCACTCGTCTTTTCACCTCGTAACTTTCGAGAAACCAGGTGAGCATCGCAGAGTTGACGATCATGATCGTGACGAAAGACGTACATTGTGATAATCTGCGACATCAGCTACAATCTCGAGCACATGAATATATAACCCCTTCAAACGATTATGATATAACCAGCGAATCAATGAAGAAAGAAGTATTATACTCATCGATCTCGGTGTCCAATAAAATGAACTGACATACAAAAGATTCCTTACCACTTCCTAGTATTTTGTAACACGCCATATGACTCGGAACGAGAGAAACGATCAACGCGTGCCGAATGATCGGTCGCGGTCAAAGAACAACGGGACAAGAAATATATGTACAGGGCATTCTTTTTTCGGTCAACCCGATCGCGAATGTTCTTTGGTTTTTTTCTTGCGAAAACCTAATTTACCGTAAAAAAGAAAATGTAGATTAATTTTCCATTGATTCTGGACATCTTTCCAAAGACGCAAGATGCGAAAATACAACAGGAGTTAAAACCGATCATCTTCATGAATTCATCGAAGGAATAAAAAAAAGTTCACGATGACTTGTATCGGTAGAACCCAAATGGTGTGTTCTGAAAATCAAAGTACGGCAAAGTTGAGTGTAGTTTAAAAAATATCTGCAAAATTTCGCCGAACGAAATGGTCCGATTGACGAAGAACGCCCCATATCGGAGCAGAATTTTTGCTCGTGGAAGTTACTCGAAGCATAACAAGACCGTGGAGTACGTCGCAGAGTAGAACTTGGTACGCGAGTGTAAAAGTACGTACCTAGGTGTACTTTGACGATGTCTTCGAAGTACCTAAGGTCGGTGTTTAGCCGATAATACCACAGCAAGTGAAATCAACTCCGTACCTATAGCATCGCATAGCATAACGGATATTAATAAAATAGCTAGCCGTACAATCTGCAACGGTGACACGTACGGAGGTAATAATCGGTCTCAGTTACCTACTCCACCGGCTATCGCGTGCGATCGTGTGGCGCTCCAGGGCATCAGCCTCGAACATTTTCCATCTCGCTAACTAAACTCTTCTCTACAAGAATTTATTTATTTTCACCATTTCTTCAAATAAACTTCTTGATTTACCCTATTGTTGAAAAGTTTTTCTACATATTTTTTTTTTTTTTTTCACATCAAAGATATCGTACATTATCATCTCATGCGGCTGCATCACATAATATACATATTCACAACCTTGAGGATATATCATATACGATTAATATTCGAAAGTTTTGTGGATACAGAAAATTTACATTAGAGTGAATGTGATCTACGAGTTGGGCGGTCGTTTTCCACCGAAAAATAAACAGAGAAAGAGTAAACGCGCTGGAATATTTCAAATGACCAAAAACCTAAACGTGGTGATTATATACGCATTCCGGTTTGCAGACCGTTTGGACCACCTCGAAGTGTATGCGGACGTATCATAATTTAGAGAACAGAAGAAAAAAAACTACAAGTCATAACCTCGTTCATCTTATCGAACATCGCAATACCCGTCAACCGTATATCTACTGACGACTTCATCGCCGTATAATCATATTTCATAATTTCGCAATACCAATTCAAAGATAAAACATACATCGCGTAATGTTAAATACCAAAACCTATTTGAAGTTCGGTCTGGTTGTATCTTCCGCACATCATCGAAGGCGAAACAGTTTCGAACGATAACAAGAAAAGAAAATAAAAAAATCGTGTATCCCTCAAGTTCAGTACGTTTTGGCTTGGCGAAATGATGACACGGCTTTTACCTTGGGGCAAACTCTTAAATACGTTCGAAAAACGCGATCGTCTTTTCTATATCTATATACATGTTATGTATACTCCGACCACCTTCACATAGGCACGTAGCATTTGAACGGAGACTACGACGTTCGGCAGCATCTCGAGAGACGCGTACCAAACGATTTTTACGATCGGAAATTTTGCGAAATGGTACCTCGAGAAACGTTTTTCGCATTGCCTTTCTCTGGTTAGTTTTATAATTGCCTCTCTTTAGTGGATAGTCAGGTCATCTTGAACGCGTTCTGGAAGAGTACTTTCAGGATCGTCCGGATCCTTGATGGCTACATTCCCATCTGCTACGGTCGGAACCGCCTTTCTTTTGTAAGATTGTCGATCGTCTCTCAAAGTCAAACTTACCCCCCTTCCTTTTCCCGGGTACTTCATTTCGACTCTCCAATTATCTCACCAAAGCTCCTATAATTTCCTACTTTTCTACCTACATATTCTTCTCCTACGATCCGATTCATTTTATTGTCAAGAATCTCTGGCAATTGTGTTATAAACCAAAGAAGAGAAAAAATTAATCAAGAGAAACAAGGAGAGCGTACGCGGATTATTTTCTGGACTTTTGAAAAAGCCAAAGCTTGATCAAAAAGCCAAAAAAAGAGTGGAATGGGTTTCGGCGGATGAAAAAGAAGAGGAATCAACAAACGGAAGAAAAAAGAAAAAGAAAAGAAAGAAAAAGTAAAGAAGGGCGAAAATTCTTGGCAAGAATAAATTTCAGTCCCTTTAGCAAAAGCGGGAGCAGAAGCTCATATCGTAGGAGTGGTCAACTAATCCAGAGTTGCTGGACTCCGCAGCTACAGGAATATAACGGAGAGGGGGTGAGTTTTGATGGTTTGACGGGGTCGGAGTTTGGGGTCCGTCGCGTCGTTCTTCGTCGTTCGTCGTCGTTGTCGAGGGTGGTTTTCAGCAACAGAGGGGATTGATCCGCGTTGGCAGAAGCAGCAGCGGTGGTGGTCGGTCATGATGATGTAGTTGCGGTTCTTCGGTATTTGCTTTCCTCTTCTTCCCTTTCTCCTCTTCTCATCTCCTGGGATATACTATATTTTACCATGGAGGTCTACCCACTTCATTACAACCTCGAATACTCCCTTCCTTCAGTTCCCATTTTCATCCATCCCACACCAAAATTTCGCCCCACACGCGGGGTTCAAACCGTGCTGTTTCCTTCCTTCCTTCCTTCCTTCCGTAATCTTCTCTCTTTCTCTTCCAGTTCCCACACAGAGGGAACATCTGTAGCACCAGCAACTATGGCTACGACTAAGTGAAATCCAGACATCAATCTCGCTAACGACGTGGGATTAGCGCTAATTTGTCGTCTGGAGTTATACGAGAAATGAGCTAATACTACTACCCTGTAGCCTGGATATTGCCAAATTTCTGGGATACCTTACATCTGTCTTATCCATCACTAAAAATTCCTACGAGTATCCTAGGAATTTCTTCTTCTTCTTTTTTTTTCTTTATACTTGGTTAAGATTTTCTATAAATATAATGCAACGAAATCGCAGCCCTGTATAGGTGTTGTTGGAAGTTCTCTGATCTTTTTAATACGCCCTATAAGTTTCGCTCGAAACGTTGTCAAAGCTTGCGTTGTATGGGGATATGCCAAAGTGTACATACTTTTACGTCATTTCCCGGGACTCCAATATACCGCAATATCCTCAACACCGCTTCGTGCATCATATATCGTTTCCCGGTATTACCCGAACGAGCCCTCTCAACGAAACAAGGAAAAATAAATAAATAAATAAACAAATAACTTGAAAATAAAAAAAGAATAAAAAACGCGAAGCTACGAGTAAGGGAGAAGGAGACGAAAGTTGAAAGAGAAAGAAAAAAGATGAAAACATAAGTCAGGAATATTGTGTAGGTAAAAGAATCATCGAGCGAAGGCTGACTAAAAAGGAATGAAAAAAAGTGGTCAGTGGTCAGTGGTCAGTGGTCGAGGAGTTCATTAATTAGAGGTAATAAACTATGCGAACTATTCGATGGGCTGAGTCTTGAATAATTACAGTACGTGGTGGTTGATTGCCTTGCTATTGCTAACGACCTAGTTAACGCTCTTCGCATCACTCTCGGACTATCTCACTCCGAGTAACCGTTCGTTCATTGGAAAGATTGAAAGGATGATCTTCCGTAGACAAGAATAAAAAAGAATATAGAAACGAATAAAAAAAAAAAAAAAAAACGATGAAAAATTGATCCGGTTAATTCGAAGCCACGGTTATATAGAGTCTAAACCTGTACCACGTGCTGGTTGTTGCAAAGTGGTTATTCGTGTCTAGTGGTATATAAGAAGAACTTAGAAGCGAGGTGAAGAGCTGGATGAGAAAAAGAGGCGAATAAAAGAGTGTGGGAGACGGAAAGGGGGGGTGGAGGTGGAAAAGGGTGGACGAGAATATGCAAACTGTGTTTTTCCAAGACAAGAAGGGTGGAAAATAGCTTAGGTACGGGTGGTAATCGAGGAGGAGGGGATACTTGGAATCAGTTTACGAGGTTCGTTAAAATATTATTACCGCGTATAACTTCTCTCTTGGTGACACGCGGTGCTGCTTTTCCATTCGGGTTATAATATAAATCTACGGTATGATGTGCAGCAGCCAACGTTTCGTCTGCATATATATATTATATATCTACTACGATATGCTAAATAATCGCTTCTTAATTGCAGAATAATTGCTGAATTAATATCAACCGAAATTCACCCTTGCACAACCACGCGATCCCAACAAACTTTGAATTTCCCACCATCACTTCCACTTCTTCTTCTTCTTCTTCTTCTTCTTCTTCTATTCTCTCCTACTTCTTACGGTTTGTCACCGTCTGTTAGTGTCATTACTGTACTATATTAATTATTACATCTCGAAATGTTGTAATCCCAAGTTCAACAATAATCAAATAATCTGTTCGTCTCCTGAAATTATTTCATCAGACGATCATTTAAGCTTTTGAAGAAGTCTTCCCAATCCTGGTTTACAAAGATGAATTATTTTTACAATTTTCATACCAGACTCAATCTGAACAACGAAAATTGTAACCATTCAAAGGTGTAGATACCCCCTTCGAGAACCATGTCCATGAAATTTGTTCATCAATTTTATTTATTTTTTTTTTTTTCACCGGTACAGCGCATGGCATTTTCAAGAGATCTGGGGGCTGCTGAGTGTCGAGTGTCGAGTGTCGAGTATCGGATGGAAGAAGAGAAGACCGCGTCGCTTGGTCTAGTGGCTCTTTGCGACACGGATAACGACGTTGAGGGCTCTGCGCGCACTATTATTATTATTATTATTATTATTGTTGTTGTTGTTGTTATGATAATAATAATGACGATGATGATGACGATGACGAGGATGATGAAGAAGAGAAAAGACCGGGGATAGAAAAGGCGAATATGAACCGAGTCCGTATAGATGAAGTCAAGAAAGAAAGAAAATCTGGACCAGTAGGAAACTCTCTACTGCGTATACTGAAAGAGAAAGAGGATCTAGAAAGAAGAGATAGATGTATAAAGGAATGAAGAGAAGGGCGAGAACAAACGGGACCGCTCGCTATCTTCAACCAGGAGGCGGTTTAATGCGTTTAACCCGGGTTGTGAGATAGTGGACAATTTATTGGTCTCTATTTTAGGCAAGTTTAAGCCCTAGCTACTCAATATAGTTCCAAGACTAAACCTTGTGGTATAAACTTCGAGTAAAATACATCCCAACGAATATCCGCGCAAAGTTTTTCCAACCAAATGTTCTGGTGAAAAAGAAAAATACCTCATGATATGAATATTCAAAAACAGCGTTCGAGCCCAGATCGGTGACCCTGAAAATCGGTTGTGACGAACCTTGCACATATAGTCTGGTCCGGATTCAGTTTCTTCGCAGACACAAGTGCTACCAGATGTTTTTCGTTTTATTTCATTTTTTTTTTTTTTTTTCAAGAATCTGGTGGGTCAAGTTTGAAGTTTAAAAGATCGAGAGGCCTGCGAGTGTTTCGGCGGTAAATTTAGTGGCTGATGATAACAACGCCCTGCGGTTCTGAAACACGTGCTAGTGAATGGCAATAATATGACCAGCACGAGGATCGGAAGATGAAAATACGAGAGTGCGAGGAATAATTTTTGAGCAGGTCTTTCCTTTTACCGAGAAACTTGAAATTGGAGATGAGAAACTGGACGCTAATAGAGAAGTAAAAAGATAGGTTCCTCTTTCGGTGATAATTTTCAAAAAAGAAAGAAAACAAAAAAAAGGAAAAGAAAAAGAGGACCCTGAAAAATGATGACGGGTCGAATGCAGCTGGCGGTTGTTAAAATAATCGAAGGGTCAAATTAGTTGATGAGTTTATTCAACGCGCTGTTAATATACAATAGTTAATAGGTAGTGTGGTTCGCCGTAATCGATGTGAGTTTAGTATGTAAATTATCAAATTACGCCGAGTTCGCGGAGCTAACTATTATAGTAATACTGAATTTAACGTTCCAAGACAATACGCGCGATTGGATCGTTACATACATAAAGGTGGGTGTTAGCGTTTCGTTTATATGCAACTGCGTCACCATCATCAGTGTTTTGAATATGTGAGAGAGTAATATAAGTATAGGAGGTTCAACGGAACGAATGAGAACGGCGCACTATGACCCGATCGTAAAAATCACAAATTATCGTCGTCGCGGCGTCCTCGCTGCAGCTGCATGCAAATCTTTCCGCTGCACCGCCAGCCGCTGCCGATGCTGCTGCTGCTGCTGCTGCTGCTGCTGTTGCTGCTGCTGCACCTCTGAACTAAACTCTTATCTGATGCACCGGAACTGCTGGAGAACAGCTCGTATTCCATTCCATTCCATTCCATCCCATCCCATCCCATCCCGTCCCATCCCATCGTTTCTCCTGCTACTCTAAACGCCTTTTATAATACCTTATACATGCATACGTTATTATAATACTATACCAGGCACACTGCAACCACGTCGATTAGCACGAATGACGATTTCCTGCTCCCCATTTATGGATGAGCTTCTTTCTTTTTATCTATTTCTGTTCCTTTATTTTTGCTGAATATATTTTCTAACCACAAAGCGAGTTGAAACTCTATGTATTATCATTTTTTGCCCATGTTCAGAAGAAGTCGGCGGAAGAAAAAAATTTCGCCAATATTCTTATCGATCATCTTTTCGTGGACGTCGTCGTCGATAGGAGATATCCGAATCCAAAGGTTTGCCTCGCTGGGTTTTGCAGAAAAAAAAAATCGGAGGTTATATTTTTGTAATCCCTTAATTAACTATATCCGGTTCAGATTCTCGATTTTTTATTACGTATAAGTTCTTAAATTGTAGATGAAATGCAATGTTAGGGTATTCGTATGTATAGGGTGAGTCATTTTAAACTAAAAAAATGGGAGGAGCCTCATTTCGATCAAGCTCCATCCTCTCTCGGAGTTTGGAAAAACTCATCCTGTATAAGGTATTCGAATCGGATACCCTTGACCGGCGGGGGATCCCCAGGGGCGGTTTGTCCGCGTGTTTGTTATAACCACAGTGTTGGCGTTGTACTGCATTGGAGCACGCACGTTTTCTACAGTCGCCCCAATCCAAAACCAACCAACGAACGAACGAACGAATGATGTAAAAAACGATGGAACAAACCACCCCCTATTTTCCCATTCTTTTCTTCATTCATGGACTCTACGCTATCCAACCAACCAACGGAACAATGGATAACCACGTGCTACCGCAACTCGTGTTGAACAACGACGACAAAAACCAAAAACAAAAACAAACAGAAAAAAAGAAACAAGAAAAAGAAAGTAGAAAACTAACAAACAAACCAACCAACAAACATACTAGCCCATTACTAATGACTCGTTGTAAGAACTTCGAGTAGCATGAGAATGATCATTACAACCAGCATCCCATTGTCACTATATGCTAAAGACGTAAATGAAAAATTAAAAAAAAAACTCATACGATCATTTCGAAAACAGATTAAAAAAATGAAGATACCTTATATATGTATGTGTTGTAGACGTATATACCTGAAGGTTACAATTACGTACGATCAGGGTTATAATTTACGTTTGTTATAATAAAGAGTCACGTGACCGAATCTCGTACACATTGATTAAAACGTTAATCAGAGACGGTATTATTAATTTTTCATTTTTTTTTATTTTCTCCATTATCATTATTACCATTTTTTTTTTTCATTCCTTCATTTTCTTTTCATTCAATACCTTTTCAATGGGTGCTTTGTGTCGAATAGAAGAATATATACGATGCCCCCCCCCCTCCTCCGCCCCGACTTATATCCCTCGTGTTAGTACATAATACACATAGATTTTAATATACATATATATATGTAGGTATATACGGATAGTATAAGGTTGTAAAGGTTGGAAACCTGGCATGGCGCAGTGCTATGTTACTACCCACTATACTGCTGCAGTGCGTCGCGTTTCGTACCTATGTAGCATATAGACGCCGATGTATATATGTAATACGTATGTATAAATGCATGTACTATACGGTTCTCGGGTTACAAGCTCGCGGATTAATTATGGGGTAGATCAAAAGAGCATGCGACCATAAAGCAGACGCCTTACTACCAATGCGAGCTATAATAGCTCAGAGAACTGCTAACAGCGGTGGACCACATTATATAAATTCATGCGCGCGTGTACGTATCTGTATATTATCGTATGATTATATAATTTGAAAAAAAAAAAGAAAGAATTTTACGTCGATCAGACGTGTTTGAAAAAGGTTCGAATTTCAAACAGTGTCGCTTGTTATCGAAGTTTCGATAAATCGTGGTGAGGAGTATAGCCACCGGATTTTGAGAAATCTGAGGCCCGAAAAAGTTTTTTTTATTTTTTTATTTTTTTTATCACAATGTCCGCAGAGAAAAAAGTAGAAAAGAAGCTAATTTTTGGAATCTTGAAAATTGCACATTGAGGTGTAATGGAAGATAAAATTCGAAAACTATTTACGAATGCCACATACATTCGATTGAACGGTGAAATTAAAAGTAATTCCCTATTTTTAAAGAGGGATATGTACAATTTTTACGGTACATGAGACAGTTTAATATTATATTCTTGGTTATCGGTAGCGTTGAGCGATACGAGGTTATAACTGTCCTTGACTCAAGGGTTATCTGTTACAGGGGTTAAAAGATCATTCGTTATAGTGGGGCAAAAAATAATGATCAACAGCTGCTGAAATTCTATGTTAACTGGTGAACGAGTAATTCTAAGAACTCAATACACCCTCAGATTTTTGATTCCGGAATCATGAAAGAAGAAAAAAAAAATCAAACGCGACGTACTTTGTGATGTGTATCTATTTACATAGAAACTTGAACAATAGTTCGTACTTATACACATGTTGTTAGAGTTATGTGCCGTAATATAGGAAGAGTATTTTTTTAATCGAAACATTTTGACAATTAATTAGCGAGATACGATGCGTTATAATTAGGCTAAATAGGTAACGTTAGAGCAAGCGCGCCGGGTGATGCGCAGATAGGTAAACGGGGTTGTTGCAATGGACTGTACCTACATTACTCTCCTCCGTACCACGATTACCATCCATTTAGATATATGTATTTACCCCAGGCGGTAATTAATTAATCTTCCTGATTACCGCCGCTAGACGTCCTATACGGTACGAGAGCAACATAGGGACGAAGGTTACCACCTTAATGCAGGAGGCAGACAATGTTCAGAACTTTGTTTCTTGATTCTGAGTCTCGCGCATGGGCGAAAAGTTCTGAAAAGAGAGAGGAAAAGGATTAGGATAACGCCGAAAAATTGACATTATCATTTTTTCTTTTAAATTGTTACATTTTTGACAGCCGGCAACCAGCCCCATTTTCTCATTCTTCGAGGTCTGCTCTAGATCGCTAACGATCATCAGAATTTTCATCGCTCCCCATTTTTTTTTCTATTTCTTTGAAAAGATATAAATTGAAAATCGTACCGTGGCGATATTGCCACTTTTCTTCTATTCTCACGGTCGAAATCACGCTAGCCTCGGCAAATTAGGTGCTAAAAATATTGCAAAAAGCGAGTTGAAAAAACGAAACAATTTACCAAGTCATTAAGGAACACCTCAAACGGCATTTGTTCCTTACCACCAATTGTTTATTACCAAATTGAAGAACATAACGAGATCGGAAATCGCATAAAAATTCATCATCGTCGTCATCTGAGTTCCTCATCGTCTCTCTCTCTTTCAAAATTCATTACATATCTATATAGAATAGATGACGATTTATTTCTATGCTCCAGGTACACGTACATAGTATATGTATACATAGGTATGTATGTATACGTAATGGTGTGAATTGGCAATTTCTCGGGTACTTACTTGGTATACCGCGCGGGCCAATCGAGACGTTGATTAGTAATATTGTGGCCTGATGAACCTGCGGGGAAGGAAGAAAAGGGGTGGGAAAAAGGGGGTCGTCGTCTCGGCCGCTCGGTATAACTCGGACGAGGAGATAAAATCAGGCTATGTATAGCATATAATATATATAAGACAGACTAAGTCGAACCAGGAAATAGAGTGAGAGATGAGAGCATAACCTCGTTAACGTTTCTCATGCTCTTCGGGAATTGTTATAACATCCATAATATATACCTGAAGGAAAACGCTACGGCGTCGCGACGCCCGCAATATCCCGATATCATAGAATTGAGAATAATAATAAGGATGCGAACAAAAACTGACTTCGGAGCGTCATCTTCAGCGTAATAAGAAGTAAGACTGAAAAACGAAAAAACCGTAGAAAAAAAAATTCATCTTTTCCTTTTTTCTATTTATCGTCACTTCTATTTAGTTAAGCGAACTCGCGGTTGCAAAGTTCGTGACGGTTTTGTCTTCACGGATGTCAATCGCGTTTCTTAGGTTTTTTTCCCTGAAGAGTAATAAATTAAAATTTAACGGTCGTGCTCATGCCATATTTGAATATACATATATTTATGGTAGGTTTGCAGGCATTATTTTTAGTTTCATCCTTTTTCCATTTTATCCGGAAGAATTTGAACATTTGAAGAGAAAAAAAAACAACAAAAAATTACGGGCATATTTTTATATCTTTCAAAATTAATGATTGCGAATAATCGCTTCTAGAAATAGGTACCGAATAAATGAACAAAAAAATATGTGTTCCGTGACCTTGAAAAAAAAGATCTCAATTTTTCGATACCGTTTTCAACGGTTAGCAGTGTGAAATAAAAAAATGTTTTTTGCAAAAGTGGAATGGTCAGGGTTGCGAGTCTAGACGATTGGGGATGGATTTTATGCCCCGTATACCATACGAGCATGTGGACAGATTACAACATCCCCGCAACTAGAAGAAAGAAAGAAAGAAAGAAAAAAAAAAAAGAAAAGGAAAAATAGAAAAGAAGTAATAATGATACCTATAGCGTAATGACTAGGTGGAAAACGTAGATGAATCGTCGTTGGTTTTCGATTCATGGGTTTGGAGGCGTCGCAAAAAAATGGGAAAAAAAAAAATTCAGGGTGGGGGCATGATAAAGGGGGTTGCAAGGGTTGAGTTTGCGGTGCAGCAGCAACAGCAACAGCAGTAGCAGCGGTAGAATGGGTCGTCCCTGATTGCGGGGCTGTTCTAAACTCCGGTTACTACGTTCCATGTGCAATGATCGTAATAGTCGTTGTCGTCGAATTTCTCTTGCAAAAAGCCTAAGGGGCTGCAATGGTTGGTGGGATACCTTATACGTCGTACTGTTAAAGTTTAAAGGGGTGATTCGAGATTTCAGGGAGGGGGTGGCGACTTAAATTTCTCGCACTCCGACAATGCTCTAATCAAATGTCATGAATCAGCGCCACGGCCACCACACATCTCTATACATATGTACTACGTAATTCCGTGCCATGCGGTTACTCCTCGCATCTGCGATATACGAATTTGTAAATATACCCTACGGCCACCACCGCCCTACCCTTCCTTCCTCTCACGCGTCGTTTTTTTTTTTCTTTTCTTTCTTTATTCTACCAGGTCATACTTACCTACATGCGTGTAAAATCATGTTTTTTTATTTCGCCACGAGAATACTTAGATTTGCATCTATTTTGAATTTTTTTTTTTCTCAAATTTTCGGAACATCGTCAACAAGATCAGCAGCGATTATGAAAATTCGAACAAAATTTCTGTCACGGTTGTGGAAAAAATAAGGTTTCGATCTTCGATCCCGCCCCTTTCGAAGTTAGAAATAATGTCACAATGGCTTCACTGTCCGAAGATTTTTGGTGGGTCCGTTTTCTTCTACCTACTAATCGTTTCTAATGAAGGCTTATTAATATCGGACACGCCCATCTTTCGCGCCTACCCTAATGTATCCGAGAGTCATTTATTTTTCCAACGATGATGATGATGATGATGATGATGAGGAGGAGGAGGAGGAGGAGGAGGAGGAGGAGGAGGAGGAGGAGGAGGAGGAGGAGGAGGAGGAGGAGGAGGAAAAAAGCAAATAAAAAATGAACAAGAAAAAAAAACGAGGAATACAATAGGGAAAAGAAGAAAAAAAAATGGTAGTCTAAAAAGAAAAAAACAGAAATAGTTCAACAGCCTGCGAAGGGGGTTTGTGGGTAGTACAGATATATATACATGTACCTAATAAAAGAGAGTTCCGTGTCAATGACTTGATCGTGTGAAAGCAAATTGATTCGTGTCTTAAGCCTGCTGTATTCCCCAATCGTGTCATACCCTGTCCACGCGATTCATGGTTGTCAACCATTTATTCATTTTTTTATTTGTTCAGCACTATATTTATATATATACATCTACGTGTATACGTGATGTAAACCCAAAAGGATAACGGAATGAATCGAAGAAGAGCCTGAGAACCGTAAAGAATCTTCACTATTTTAACGATGACAAGTAATATCATTCAGTCCATTTACAAAAATTTTTCATAAGATTGTAGGGCATAGTTCAAACTGATGTACGAAAAAATATATTTTCCGAATCATCCGTTCGATGATACATAAAACGTATGAAAACCGGATTTGGTATTTAATTTTAATTTTTATATTTCAACTTCTCAATTAATTCTTAGAGGAGGTGATTAGCTGCGGTATTATACAAAAATATTGCTCTTCTTTTTCACATTTTTTTTTCCTCTTCAAAGAAAAAAAGAATCTTTCAAGAGTATAACTTGCACTGCAACCGCAGCTCGGTATACACTAAGGTTTAAGTTATAATATTGTGGGACCTAAAAGTCGCGCCCTTTGGCATCCCCGGGGCGCGTCGGGTGACCCTTAACGACTTTTTCAGCAGGGGGCAACCGGGGCACGCAGCAGGGATTCTTCAAATATTACATACCCTTCTTCCAAAAAGAAAAAAAAAAAGAAAAAAAACTCATTGGCCGTTCGCGCGACACTGACTAATTTCAACCTTGAGTGGGTAGGTATAATATGATATATGTGTGCACGCACATATATACCTATGTTACGTACATCGAGAGGTTTCCGTGAGACTTACATTCTCGAAACCTTGCCGATTTGAGTTGGTCTGAATTTTTCGTTTCGTTTCTGATTGTATTTCATGGAAAATACGTCGATGTAAGCGTATTTCTTCGTTCCTTAATTGCATTTTTTCCTCTTACTCTTCAAAAATATATCCTGCCGTCCACCAGACCAAATTTTTGATTTCGTAAAAAAGCCAGAAATAATGGACAATAAACTCCAATCAAGTAAAAACTTCTAAATACATCTTATCATCTTCCGAATAAAGGATTTGAGAAAAAAATAATTCGGGGCTATACGTTACGAAATGTTATAAGATTTCCAAAATTTGAATCCTACGAGAACATTCCCGTATGTATATGAGAGAGAACAAAACAGATAAATCAGAAAAATCGAGTATAGAGGAACAGAGAAAACAGCGAAAACTATCGAAAGTTTCAACCTCTTCACTCTTATCTCTGAAGTTTCGAAATCGAGGGTAAATAATTCGGAAATATATCTAGTATAATATACATTTATTCGTCTATGTATAGGTGCATCTATGTACATATACAGTACATGCCTAAACTAGTCTCGCGGCGATTCTAAGCGATAATTTCATCGCCGGGGTCCGAAATTACTCCGCGATTCTCTTCAGGATGAACTGGGAATTGAATTGCCCAACGGGATGATGCGCGCACGCGGCCGCGTGTACATGTATATGATGTATACGAGTATATACCCATATTCGAAATACTCATATATATATAGCAGCCATAGCCATCCCATATAACCCAAGCTTAACTATCCTTTTCCCCATCCCTCACCAATTTTCCTCTCAGTGCGGAGCACAAACCTTTGCACATACACATACCCTGCATGTAACATCCATGTACATAGGTATGTACGTGTATGTGTGTGTATATCCATCATACATATCTATCTGTGTACATATATATGTATATTTGATCGTAGAGCATAGTGTCGCGCAAGTGGTCGCGTCCCGCGGGAACAACTCTCCAGAATAGTATAATACATAACAATACGCGTATATACCTAATCAGTATGTACGTATATAGCAGCAAAAATTAATTACTTATATAGGTATACTACACGCACCGTATTCAGAAATGGCCTTCCAACCTCCCTAAAATATTTCCATAAAATTTTTTCTTTCGCTTCAAATTATTACAATTGCAGTGTGAAATTGTTTTTTTTTCCCCCACTTTGGACAAAAATTAAATTTAATGTGAAATTTTTTCTCCAGATAGGAGAACTATAGATGCAAATTATTGTCGGACTTGACAATTTTATGCACAGTAAATGAAACTAGGACAAAACAAGAAACGAAAAAAAAAAAGACAAAGAAATTAGAAAGAAAAAGGAAAGCGAGAGGAGAAAATGAATCCGTCAGGGGTATAAGTTGAAGGTATATATAATGTATATAGGCGATCACGGACCGAGTGCAGGTTCGACTCTTTTGCTGTTAAGCATTTTTAAATTAGGTTTTTACGTTCCTCAGCGCATAGAAGCTATATATGTTTTATATACCGAGAGAGTAGAGGGTATGTGGGATATAAGGGAAGAAAGGGAGAAGCGGAGAAGCAGTAAAAGAAAGGAAGAGAAGGAGGGAAAAAGCTCGGGGAGGGGGGAATGGGGATGGAATACAGGCACGGGGCTCAGCGATCGTCATGGCTAGTCCGTGTAATCGAACTAAATTGGATAATGCATATTTAGAATGAGTAAAAAAAATAAAATGAAGTATAAAAATAAAATTAAAAAAATAAAGGATAAACTAAATGAAGAAAAAAAAAAAAAAAAAGGAAGAACTAAACGTTGACCCGTCTAGCAGCTCCAAAGAGCGGTGTGAGCTTTGACGAACTGTAACTCAGACCTTGATTTCCTTTCGAGGGCGCGCGAGACCCAAGTATATAAAAGTTATATACTGATATGTACATACATTCATGTGTTGCATAAGTATGGGTTTATTTTTTTCATAATTTGCACTTCTTGTTTTTTCCAATCGGTATATAACGTCCGTTAATTATTTTTTCATAATTACACAACTCGTAAAAACTAAAAATACCGAAAGTCAAAAATCGGTGAAAAATCGTTCGATTGGTTAAGAATTCGGAAATGTTGGATATAAAAAACTTTTTTTTGATAGTGGCCACCTCCTCTTGCGGTGTAATCGTAGGGTAGCAGCGATTGTGAGTCGATACGAGAAAAAAAAATGAAATAAAATAAAACAAAAAACTTGCAGAATAAAGGAAAGACTCGACATGACGCACGATATTATAGCTGCCGCAGGTTTCTCCTAGAAACATAAATAACTTTCGAATACCCGTAACTGCGTTAAAAATCCACGGACCGTAACTTAATTTAATGTGCTTCCGAGGGGAGAAAAATAAAATAAAAATGAATAAAAACGAAAGAAAAAAAAAAAAGAAGAAAACAGTTCGAAACACTACGTCCCGCGCTCCCCTACAGCGACATGTATATTACACATGTATTGTATATTTCTACATAATACAGAAAATGCACACATCCAAAATCGTCAAATTCAAACTCGAAGTACGAAAAAAAGATCAAACTTGTGTCTAATGTACATCCAATTAAATCTGAAAATAAATTATTGGAATAAACAAAAAAATTGAACAACGTTCCGTTACTCTTCCCGTTTGTCTTTCTTCTTTCCCTATATATATTTATTTTTTTATATTTTATCGCAAATTGATCGAATTTATCGTTATCATTACCATTACGATCATTGGTGTTGCTATTATTATTATTATTATAAAAGCAATGGAGCCAAGACATTCGTGTGAAATGTAGCGAATGAAAATTAAGTAAACGATAACGTTTTACCATTTCCCGATGTACAATCCGAGTGTATATTATAAACGTATACGTACATGTCTGTGCCACGACTATATGAAACTATAAAAATGTGTTCGCCTTTCGTGAACCATTCGACCATGTTTTAAAGATCCTTTAGCACCATAAGATACCTTCTTATATAATATATAGGTATAAATATCGAATAATGGGGCACAAAAATTATTGCCAGGCGGTTAGACCTTGTACTACATGGATTAGTACATATTATTACATCCGCGTAAGACTATCCGCAAAAATGTTAGAGACACAAGTTTCTTTTTCTTTCCATTTTCACGTACCGTACGTTCCGAGTTTCTTTTTTCATTCTTTTTTCAACTCTTTTGTGTAAATATAAAAAAAATCTACCGAGTCACCAGAAAACTATTTTACTCCATCACAACGATTTTTATCTCGAGTAAAAGACGTCATCGGATAATTACATGTATATAAGTACATGATTCTACAGTTCCTACATATATAATTTGGATGATTTAACGACGCGGAGTGAGAACAAAAAAAAAAGGAGAAAAATACAAACTAAATTCAAACAAAATAAAAGAGAAGAGGTTGAGAGTAAAAGAAAGTTATAGCCTGCTCACCAGATCTACTGTTTGATCTGATAAAATGTAATAAATAACACAAACCGATATGTATATGGTCTGATATAATGTGATATGTATCCACTTCATATTAACACACTTAACCGACGATTGATTTATGTTCCGATATTTCACTTTCTTTTTCTTTTTATTTTCATCCTTTAAATATTTATGATTTTTTCACTCCACCCGAATGTATAGCCTGACGCACGTACGAATTTTAAGAATTTCTTATTTTTTAGAAACAAATTAATTGTAAAGATAATCGTAGCTATACGTGGAAATGTGTGAAGAGTATACGTATGGTATGATATAAATTTTTCGTTACGTTTTTTCTCGCCACAGATTTTAATCCCCATAGGAATGAATATTATTTCAATGAAATGAAATGAGGATTCTAATGGTGGACGGATACAAGAAAAGCGTTAAAATGTGGCGGCGGAGCTATCGTATGCGTACAGCTTAGGGTAAAATTTACGATTATATTCTAAAGAATTTAGAAACTCAAGATTCGATTTTTTTTTTATTTGTGGTTTTTTTTCCACGACACAGCTCAAATGATTTTATACACACGTATGTTGTTGTTATAATGTCATACGCATGGTCGCGGTTATAATTATAAGAGGATTTAGAAAAAAAAAAAATCTCTTTTGAAAAAGACGGATCTACGATTTTCTTGCTCATATACACTTGCTCGGAATACATAGCATGTAACAGAAAATCAAAGCGCCCCAGGGATTTCATTTCCGTATCCGCCGCGTGGAAGACGCATGTGAAAATGAAATTATATATGTGAATAACGCAAACCCCCAAAAGAACCTTGTTAGTACATAACGTATGTATATACTATATGTGTATTGTATATAGTGAAATGCTAACCACATGCGGTCGATCTCATTCTTTTCAGTGAACCCGCAGGACCTTTATAGCTTGACCATCGATATAAAGAGGAACCTCATTATTAACAATATCTACGGTGCAACAGAGAATACATGTGTACGTATATACGTATGTATATATTTACATACATATACGCTTGCATATACCCCCTACGTGTATCTGAATTTTTCTTTTCTCTTCAGGATTTAGATTTTCTCAACGCGATGAGAAAAAATTTTCTTTAAAACGTTTATGAACCGTGTCGAACGACGAGGGTCCTTTGCCGTTTGGTTCGTATATGCTTAGGTGCTCACAATTTAGTGTATATGTACACACATATATACATCTATTTATATACATATAGTCAGATATATATCCGTAAACTGAAGGGAATATGGGAAACAACATAGCCAAAGCGGGAGCGTCTCTTTCCTACCCCTACGAGTCCACGCAGCCGGACCCACCGAATTTCTCATATCCTGTCAGTTATTTGATCGCAATAATATACTTAGTATATAAAGAGATTCAAAAAAAATAAGGTGTCCACCAAATCTAAATCGGATAGAAAAACTGATCGACGGACGAGAATCCGAATAAAAAAAAAAACACGACCAGCCTAGACGAAAACAAATTGTTTTTAAATAAATAAAGAAAAAACGTTACCGTCTAGAAAAAAGAAATAGGAACCGTGTAAAAATATACAAATACATATCTAATCGGAGAACTTTGTCACCGATTATTAGAAAAATATTCATGTAACAAGAATCTATTGCGTAACGATTATAATATAACGTACGTACGTGTGTACGTATATGTATATAATTGAGATTGAGAAATAAAAATAAATTTAATAAAAAGAAACAAACAAAAAAAAACAGATAATGATAATGACGATGATGTTGAGATGAGATGTTAGAATTTCTGCATCTGCATCAGAATATATATGGTGTTGCAATAATATAACGATCATCGCCTAGTTAACGCCTACTTGAAAGGAAAAAAAAATAATGGAAAAAAACATAAAAATAAAACAACAAAAACCTTCCACTAACTCAGGCAAACACATACGTATGTTGTATGTACGTAATTTTTCCCGACAGTTAAAATCAATAAATCACAATTATATACTATATATATGAACATGTTATATCTCCAATATGTTACGCAAAACTCATTAACGAATTCATTAATAATCTCTCGTCATATCAGTAACTACCTTATCAGCATGTGACGAAAAAAAATTCTTTGGAAAAAGAAATAACTCAAAATTCCGACGCCGATTACTCAAATCGTGTGTATGCAGGATACGGTTAACTTCGTTCCACCCTTGTTAACGCGGGAAATATAATTACATTATAATGACGTAATTATAGGGAAGAAAACAATTAATTATAATAATCAAAATATAAATATAATCGTTTTTTTTTTTGTTATTTGTGATCCACCACATCTAATACTCCCACCGCATTTATCCACAAAATGAGGAAGAGTCTGGTCATGTTAGGGTAGGTTAAGAAAACACCCTGCAAAGTGTAGGGGGTGTTTTGACACGTATCCCCCGTATTCAAGCAAACAAACGAGGTTGCTCCGGTTGTTCTCGTTGGGGTCTCAGAGTTATGTACTAACTGTAAATATAATAGCAAAGTAAGTCCTTTGGATAGCATACGAATTTATGTAACCTTATACTACCACTGAGCAACAATAGGTAGTGCTTCTGTACGTGGGTGACCACAAACTACACAGGTATCTATACGTGCGTATCGAACAATGATCTTCGCTTTGGGTCCTCAATAAAAATGTGGAGTCGGCGTGGGTCCTGAGTGATCATGAGAAAAAGAATAATACGGGTGTGCGAAGCGAATGCGAACGAATGAAGAGAGATAAATATTTTAGCGAGGTATGAAAGTGGAAGAATGTAATAATGGAGTGTAGTGGTCAAGTACATGGGTAACCTAACCTATACGTTGTACAATATTTGACCATTTATTTTCAAGGAAACCGAATTTTTCTTATATATTATTGTTAAGTGCAGAACGATCGACTCCCACGATCATGTTCACCCTATATTTTCACGATACATAGGTATACGTCTACGGTATTTCTACCGAACCACCACAACCCTCTTTCCGGGACATTAGCCACAATCTCAAGAAATAAAAACGTATACGTACACATCGATTTGTAGGGAAAATGAAAGTGACGCCGATCAAGAAGCTGTTTAGTTGGAACGGCTCAAAACGAAAAAATCAAATCGATAACTTCAAACACGATGGTTCACGAACTAGTTTCTATTTATCAAAATTTCGCGATCGCGAAAAACATACCAAGTAAAAACGAGACGTTCTCTTCTTTCATCCACGATTTCAAACGTCTACCCCTCGACCGAATTCGCCGAAATTATATTTACGAAAAATCACATCGCTGGACCAAAATTTATCCGCACGACAGGCGTCGAAGTGACAGACGATTGCATTTCCGACATTCAGTTCCCCCCCACCCCCTTTCGAATGATCGTAATTAGGTATACATCGGTTTAGAAATCAGTCCATCCATGAACTATGACGATATATAACGCGGCAGTTATGCAAGATCGTCGCATCGTTCGAGTAGTACTTTAATTATACCAATATACACATATATGCGTACGTGTATATTTCTATACGAAAGCAAAAACATTTAAATTATCGACTCTTCTTCTTCTTCTCCTCCATCTCATTATTATTTGCTTCTTTTTTTTTTGTTCTTTTTTCTTTAATTTTTTTGATTTATTCATTTTTTTTTTTTTCATTTTTTAACGATACTACATCATCGCGACGCGGTTTTATCTCATTATTAATTACATACAGTCTGTATCATGAAGCGTCGTCGTATATTATCATGCTACTTGTAATAAAACGCAGCTAGGAGGATGAAGTATATAGTTAGCTTGTTTACAAGACAGAGACGATTGAAAAAGATTTTTCAAAATCACAGTCTTAACTAGCTCAGCAGTTAAAATGAAAATTATACACTGTACGCGCATATAAATACGCTATGAAGTTTCTTTCGTCATATTTTCTGTCTTTTCATCAGCGATTTGAAAATTTTCAGAAAAATTATCAGAAAAAAATAAAAATAAAATGAAAATAACGATACGGACGCATCGAAAACTTGGTGCAAGTAAATAGCTGTAAGGAGAAGAAAAAAAATTTTTATTCGACCGTTGGTGACCCATGTAAGGATGTTGGGTCCTGGGAGTAATAAACTTAAAGGATCTATAATACAACCCTATGAAAGAATGGAAAATCTATCCTTACGGGGTTTGATATAATATAATGAAGAGGAAGGTGGTGGTCCCATACGGCGAAACGAGTTGACAGAACGTATACTGGATACCAAAATCAGGATCGACAAGTTCTTCGGAAGAAAAAGAAAGACGAAAAAAAAAATAAAAGAAAAGAAAAACGGTTGATTATGAAAATTTTTCAAATCTAGTTTCCCCTGCAGCAAATCACACGTCGATGTCCCGGCAGGGAAGTAAGCGCTATCCCACGACCAGAAAATAATAGTCTTATTATATAAACGACGTCTGGATTCGGGACGTCCCGTACCTAACGCCCTAAATAAAGGAACCAGTTTCCTTGGACGGGACAAACTGGACACTGTCCACTACAAGAAGTTACATACCGAACTTTAAATCACGTTTTTGGATGGAAGCCAACTAGTACTGGTCATATAACGGTCGCTTTTAGTTTTTGATTTCCCTTTCCACCGGACTTTAAATTGAAAAAAAAAAATAACTTGGTCTAGAATTTCAGGGCTAGGACCCAGAAGGTCCTATAACTAAAAAAAAAAACGTTTTCGACAATGCCGTTAAAAGAATGAGAAAAATTTAATTTTCCATGACTTTTTTTTCTTCTTTCAATATACCGCGCAAATTTCTTAGCTCGGGTGAATTTAAAAAAAAAAATAAATAACACGGCCATCTTTTTTTTCTTCGCTGTATAAATTTACTGTACCAATATATGTGTGTGTGTGTGTGTATATATATATTATATATACATGCACGGTATTATGTGACCGTATTATATAACTATAAATACAGTCCATGGAGATTCCTGGGTAGAATTTAAAAATATGCTAATTGCCAGTAGCCACTGAATTTCCATAAAAAGACCTCGAGGGCTTTTACCAAAAGTCTAGGCAAGCTGCCGTCTAGTAGGAACAGCAGGTAGCGAGGGCGATCATCAGGAACTACGACGAGGGGCGGAAACGCCCACCGACAAAGCTGACGTGGGTGCAGGAGAACAAGTGCACGCTGCACCATTTTTTTCATTTTGACTTTTGGTTTTGGTTTTTTTTTTTTCTCTCTTTTTGTTATACTGTGTAATCAAAAGCTTCTATAAATGAACCGTAGCGTTAAAAAAATTCGAAAGGAATAAAACGAGCAGATAAATACATACAGAAGGAATGAAAGTATTGCCAAATTTTTTTAATTATTCTTTCTCTTTGTTTTTCACTTTTGTTTTTTTTTTCTTATCCCAAAACCACGTTGAAACGTCTCACACCGTTAACAAATTTGGATTCAAAAAAAAAGAAGGAAAAAAAATAAAGAATGTGTCTGCGACAAGATTCTAGCCGATTTTCGAAAATCTATTTTTCCCTTTTTCTTTTTTCTCGAAAGTAAGTCACACGAGTATCAAGAAACTATACGTACATGTATACTGTACGGCTTATATAGTTGGGTATAACTTTTATGGGGGAAAGAATTTTATGACAATGGACAGAAATATATGCGATATTCTAAAATTTCGGATTCGGAATTAGGGATCGTATAATATAAGAGCAGCGTCCGCGGCGATCCGCTTATGGTTTTTGATTTTTCCACATTATACATACCTATATGTATACGTATATAGGTATATAATGCACCCCGCCGCATGATCCACCGTGGCCATGGGCTGGCAGAGATTCACCCTTATAATATTGGAGAGGTGAAATTTTGTCCTGCAGGTTTCGCGGGACCCCATGGACAGCTGTCTCGTGTCCAGATGTCCGGTTCCGAAGGAACCGAACACGTAAGAAGGGAAGAAGAAAAAAAAATAGGGGGCCAACGCGAAGGGGGGGGGGGGGTCCAAGGGGAATTTATCTATATACGTATTACAGTGTGAGAAAGAAATCCACCGACTATATGCGATGGTCAGTTTTGCTGTCCGTCTCTTTTTTTCTTACCTAAAAATGTACTTCCTCGTTCTTTCCTTCCGTCTTTCTTTCACTCTCGTATATATATTTGTTCCCCTTCTTGCGGACCGCCGACAAAAACCCGAAAAGTAAAACCCCCATAATATAGACCTGCTACGCTTCTTTGCCCAGCATATTCAGGACCGTCCCGGCAAAGGAAAACACATTAATTACCTCGGATTGTAACCGACGTCCGCAAGGATTATCCGTAACTTAATATTACCGCTACTTCTGCTGCTGTTAACTGCTTTTTCTTACGGGGGCCTATAGCTTTCAGCTTTTACGCATGACGTCGCATCATTTATAGTATACAGTAGATAAGTGTATGTATATGTAAAGTATTACGTACGTAATACAGATTACATACATATACACGTACGAAAATCTAAAATATTCGTATCGCTTATCGCGTCGTTTCCGTACCGAGTTTTATGGACAAAAACTGATAAAAAAAAAAAAGGAAGCCAATTTAATACAGACGATAATGATAACCGGTTATTAAAAAATCTAATTAATTAATCGACACGTCGGAATTTTCTATAGTAAATTTCTGAATGAGATGAATTCACGTCGCGTTTAGAGCTTATAACTATACTACGGTAACTATACGTACATCGATCGCGTTATTCCGATTAGCGTAGACACACATATCTATACAATATACGCGGTACATGTGACGTAACGATCACGTGATCCATTTCGCCATTATAATCCTCAATCTGTCCATCCCCTGATCAAAGAGCATATGATCGTAATAACCTTGCGGAACGCAAATCTACCGACTGCACCTGCAGAATATCGAAAATCCCTCATCATCGTATAACGCGTAATAACGTCCATTCCGTCGCACAACTAACGTGATGTATTTATTTTCTTATCCATACTTTTTTTTGTTTTTTTTTCATTATAGATACACCTGATCGACGGACAGCCCTTATTCCCTGCAATATCCTTTAGGTAATTATTTCGTCGTCCGATTTCAAATGACCAATCAACGCGCATATGGCACGGCCTCTATTATTTCAGGGTTAAAATGTGAAAGAAATTTTTTTTAAATAATTTTCTCATTCAATCCGACTTCATATACGGAACTGATTATAAACTACGTTCGGTATAAGGTGTATCGCATTAGGTATAATATACATGTGAACGAAATAGTTTAGAATAAAGGAAAAGAATCGAAAAATATTCAGAGTGAAAAAAAAAAAAAAACAGAAAAGTGGCGGTCGTCGAAAAGAAGCACAGGCGCCGTTTCATAGTCCAATAACTCAGTCGGTTGGGCTATTATCAGTAGCTCCCGGTCGTTCTTTAATGAGCGGCACTAAATATCGTCAAGATAAAGATAAGTTGCAGATAATAAAAGATAAAACGCAGCTGCTGCTCTCGGTGCTGCTGCTTTGCACATTTTAACATTCATATTACCAAATAAATATAATATGCATAGGCAGTGTTCGAATGGGCATTATAATAATCTGACGATTAGAAAAAAAAAAAGACAAATAAATAAAAATAGGAACTGCACAAGAGAGTAAAATCCAGAAATCTCATTCAACGATAACGTATGATAATAACGACGATTAAGAGAAAAAAAAAAAAAAAAAATTTCAATATCGGAGTGTGCAACGATGAAAATATACCACAGAAAAAAAGCGACTCGTATACATGCGCTTACGGCTGATACTAACTAAATTAGACTTGCAGGTTAGTCCCGCGTTCTTGAATCTCTGAGTGGATCGGTAAGCGAGAAAGATGGAGAGCGTGAGCGATAGAGAGAGAGATGGTGATTGAAAGAAGAAAAAAAGGACGAAATAAGAACAAAATAAAAGTGGGAAATTGAGTGAGACAAAGGAGAGGGGGAGTTGGAATACCGGGCTTCGAGGATGACTCGTATTTATAGAGACTCGTATAAACTCCCATCGTTGATGCGCACGTGCCATCGTTTAAATTTCTGAGCACCGCATCGCGGAGAAGAAAAAAACAGAGATGAAATAAAATTAAGAACAATAGGGAATCATCATTATTCCGCTACGATAATACACAGTTCCCTCTCAACGAAATCTTATACAAAACATTAACGAATAGGTAAACAAATAAATAAATAAATTTGCATCTCTAAAAGAGACGTAATTCTTCATCGAACGTTTTTACTCAGACATCGCAATGAGACGTTTTATGAATCTATAAATATTATAATAATAATACTAATAGTAGATAATAAAATTATTGGAGTTTGAATGCGCCTGTGATTGCCTCTCTTTGCACAGTCGGATTTTCTATAAAGCTCTGAATGAATTTTAATTTATTCCTCTGATTTATATATGTATATAATATAATATCTAGAACTTATATTATACATGTAGTAGATATGTATTTTATGTATATAGTATATATATATACATGGTGTGTAATGTAATCTATAATAAAAGGTAGTTACTCGCGCAGGGAAGTTGCAAAAGCTACGAGACGATAGAATTTTACTTGTTCTCTTCGGTTCCGTTTTATATTATAATTCCGCACCCTTAAAATATTCTCGCAAGGATCTTCTAATATTTCTCTCTCTTCAGATCGTTATTATTCATTCCACCCAGCGGCGCGGGATTCTATACTCATTTGTTATTTCAATTCTTCTTATTCTTGAGACACGAGATTCAGTATTTACTTATTTATTTATCGTTAGTTGTAGAACACTTTCAAAAAAAAAATGAGGGTGAAAAAAAAAACTCCAGCTAAAAATCGCTGCAATTAAAAAATTAAAAAAGAAAAAAGAAAAAACTAAGATGAATTTAAACTACAAAAAATCAATGCGAAGAAGTACATACCTGATTCTTTCAAAATTTCTTACAGATATTCTTATCATAGCGATTGCTTATATGCATATCTCTCTCGTACCGTTAAAAATTTACGATTGATTTAAGTTCAATTTTAATACACGTATATAAATAATTAAATGTCAAAAATCATTTATAAACGTCTTAAGCGAGTGTGTAAAAGATTTCTTCGTGTTGTAATAGCCAATAAAATGAGGCAGTAATTGATTTCTCGCCAATCGCGAATATACATACTGAGAGAAAAAAGGCGAAGAGCAAATGAAAAAAAAAGAATCACTGAATCAAACGCTATTATTCGTTTCGTACTATACACGTAGTATATATATTTAGTCAATTCGCCTTCTGTAAGTGGTTTAAACATGCGACACCTACATTGGATCCAATAACGAGGGTAAAAAACCGTTTAAACATTCTACGATCTATCGAATTTCTAGGGTAACATTTACTCATTTAATTTTTATTTTTTTTTTTAATTTTTTTAATTTTTTTAATTTTCTCTAGTAATTTTTCGAGTGATTCGAACGGATCAATTTTATTTTCTAAATAGAAATCGGAAATATGAATTAAAAATACAAAATTTAACTTTGAGAGAAACCAATTCAAAAAAAAAAACCGAAGAGTTAAAATTGCGTTGCGGGAACATTTGCTTGAGTCGATATAATTTTCATATTCCTTGATGCGTTTTATTGCATCATATCGTTCGTATTACATATAGGTATATAAAAAGCAGTCAGTTCTTCGTGTGCATGTATAGACTAGGGTCGCGATCCCCGTACGGTCGTAAAATCTCATGACATCGCAACCAAAGTAAAGGTCTACCGTACAGGATATGAAATAAAAGAAAAAAAAAAACAAAAAAGAATAAACAAAAAGTATCGATCTATTATTTTATGGAATGAAATCATTAACATTCTATCCAGTGGACCCTGTTATTGGCCCTGGCTATATTACATCAATCGAAGAAGCATTATAAAGTCACACGCTCGACAGTCTTTGATGGAAAACTAAGGGGGAAAAAAATAAGAACAGAAACGCCTTGAGTAACGTATACTACTCGTATTTTTGATGATTCATCTGTTATTTATCGTATAGAAATTTGAATCGTCACAGTTCGATCGAAAGAGATAAGAGGCTGAGTTTTTCGGAAAGACCAAAAATTTTCGTTTCATTATAGAAAATATGAATATATTATTTTATTTTAAATGACATTTTTTATATTTATAAGGATTTAAAACAACTGAAAGATTGAGAATTACCGATTTGGACAATTTGAAATTTGAAATTTTTCTTTCCAAACTCATTCGTAAATGAAGTTCTTTTTTTTTCATTTTGTAATTCATTTTTCTTACGTATAACAATTAAGAAACACGCGCACACGTGGACGTTACACGTCGGTACAAAGTAGTGGTAGTATCAGCCGTGGTGGTGGTTCGAGCTTTTAATAATGTTCTTGCCGCATAAAGGCTTAGCCGATTACAAGTGGCTTCGAATGGGGATATACATACTGCACCGGCTCATCTCCGTGGCAACGTTACAGCGGTAGCAGGAGCATTTCAGATCAACGTAAGGGAGAGAAGGATAAATAGAAGAAAACGGACGTATACCCTCGTGTACAGGAAAGAGAATGAAAAACGCATTGGGAGGAAAGAGAGAGAAGAGAGGAGGGGTTACAGGTTCTATGGACCAAGTTCTTTTCAGCAGGAGCTAAAAAAGTCCCCGAAGCCGATGAATCCGGTCGGATCGCTCCGACTCAGTTTCGTTTTGTTGAACGATCGGGCGCGGCGCTTCTTTACACGTCGGTGTAAATAGGTGGAATTAATATAAACGATAATTATCACACCAAGCAACACGATTCACTCTTACATACCTACTTGTAATATTGGTAACGACGTGATACGAACCCCCACGCGATTCGTCGCTCCTCTTACAAATTTATTGAGGGTAGGCATTAGACCGAACGAAATTAATTCTACCAGATTAACACGACTTCGTTGTATCCAAAGGCAGACACCTAATTAGAAACAAAAAAAAAAAAAAAAGAAAAACAAGATGGACGATGGAAAAGTTTTTTCACACGTTGCAACTTTTTTTTGGAGATCTGTTTTTACATCGATCAATTGCAAAGCTCGAGCGAGTCTTTACAGTAGATTTTCAAGGGACATGATAATAATTATAATGATGATAACAACAATAATAATAGTGACGATGATGATGATGATAACAAGCAAAGGATAATGAGAAAGAGAAGGCGGAGGAAGGATGTATAAGTCGAGACTGCGTCGTAGACGACACGGTTAATTAGGAAAGCCCAGGGATAATTTGTAGATTATTAATTAAGACGAAGATTAATGCAGGGGCATTAATCTCTCGATGTTACAGGGTATATGCGTACATATACATGCATATAAACATAAGTATATAATGTATACTACAATATATTATCTGAAATGCACGTGGTTTCATTTTCAACGTAAAGTATCAGGTTATAATATTAACACCCTCCAACTGTGTAACGTATATAAATGTATGTGTCATATGTATGTATAATATATCGATATATAATTATTAAATAGTACCTTTAGTATAATAAAATAGTATTTTTTTTCAGAATACTTCGATGTCAAAATTATCTTTTTATTATTTCTTGGTTTTTTCTCCAGTGGGGGCAACAATTTTTTAATCAATTTACCAAAATCTCTTTAATTTCGACTCGAACGAACTAGAATTTTCGATCTTAGTTCAGACTAGGTAAACTGAATGTACGAAGATAGTATCAAAGTCTGTTAAATTCTCCCCGGTTTATCGCATCCAAGAATTTTAAACCAAAATTGTAGTAATTGAATGATGCGACAGGTCAGGGCCGTTGAAATCCGAAGATTGTACCGACAATTTTATATCCTTCGAGAAGGGTTGAAATTTTTTTGTCAGCCGCGGTTTAACCGCTCAACTATCATGGCTTTTATCCCTGAGGGCACGTATATGAGCATATAACTATACAGTCTCTTCCCTTCTCTCTCTCTCTCTTTCTCTCTCCCCGTCTCTTTCTCTTATCGTGTTACTTCTTCGTTTTTTTTATTTATTTTATACTATTTTTTTTTCTTCCTTTCTCAATTTCTCTTCGCCAAGTCTCATAAAAGACGAGAACTTGACGGATGGATGGATGGATGGATGATGAGTAAAAACGATATACCTTATACCTTATATACTCCTATAGCGGATGCCATATGGCTAATGGCTTCCGCATACGTTTCTGTTATATAGTCATCGATAGCTGCTCGCTTATAGCATGTACGTACAATATACGCGTGAAAAAAAAAAAAAAAAAAAAACAATCATGATAACTACTCATTTTTTTCATCCATTTTTCAATACTTCTATTATTCATGTTCTACCTGCACCGTGCAGGCGTTTGAGTCGCAATATACAAAGTTAACGAACAATTACGCGTGCGACCAAGTATATGTAATTTACATTCCGGACATTTTATTTATGCATTCATTTTCTTAATTCACGTATTATAGGTATAGTGTGAAAATATATCGGATAAATTTGTTTTTTCTTTCTCCTTCTCGCGGTAGCTATCATTTCGTTCGGTTTTTATTTTTAGTTTAGTTTAGTTTTCTTTTTTTCTTTTTTTTTTTCAAACTTGTGAGACGCATCGCGGTTCTCGGCGAACGCTATATAAAAGTAACAATAACTGATCGTTTCCTGGTTTGAATATTCATTGGAAAGGTGTCACGAAAAGGTCATCCGGCTTCCTCGTGATGTTGGACAACAAACTTGGAATACGCGCGGTTTGGAACGCCGATGCCGAGGTGATGTTTCGTTGTGAAAGTTTTTTAAAACTCAATTATCGCCCTGAAAATCAATACCTGAAATAATCGATCGATAAATAAAATTCTGTTGTTATGGAGTAGAGAAATATTAAAGAGTGGTAAAATTTTTCCAATTTTCTATGAAATTTAAACGGAAAAAATTTAATTGCACCGATTAGAGTGCGCTTGTATCGTTACGTCGAATAAATCGAGCGTTGGTTTCTGGGGTGGAGTTGAACTCCCTGCCCCCTTCCCGCCCACTGGTGTTTTTTTTTATTCGGCTTATTAATGTGATAAAATTTGAACCCGGACCCAATTGAAAGAGATTTTTTTTAAA
This sequence comes from Athalia cordata, assembly GCA_963932425.1. Lineage (NCBI taxonomy): Eukaryota > Metazoa > Arthropoda > Insecta > Hymenoptera > Athaliidae > Athalia > Athalia cordata. The sequence goes on along the minus strand of OZ010625.1, from coordinate 54,033,915 downwards.
TTCTCATTTCGATTTCAAGATATCAGGTATGCTTATACGTCCTGCGGAGTGTTAAGAAGAGTTTCGGAAAGAGAGAGATGATGGACTGGTTCTAAAGGGACCTATAGAGATCCAGCGTGAAGGACAAAAAGGGACCATTAATTATGACAGGTTGATGTACGAGCGTTACGAGGAGAGACTCGAGGAGGATGATGATATATCCAACCCTGAGGGGTTGAAAGTGCGAAAGGACCAAGACACACCGGCCATTGCCCATCTGATCCCGAATGGTCCCGACTTTCGACCCAACCCCAATAAAACCGGACCCCGCGTCTTTATATATTCTACCAACGGAAATTATTATTCTTCAAGGAATAGCAAGCAGCTACAACGCGTACACTCGTGTTACGTACACATTTTTATTGAAAATTTACAAGAATATTGTCGAAAGTATCGTAGATCCTGGAAATAGGAACTAGATAGAGGACATTTTATCCGGCTATATATGTCGCACATAGATGTACGGTATTGGTAAAGTAAAACAATGTAAAATGTATGTCTGTTAGAAGCGTTAAAAGCCTTCTCCGTCAACCCTTTCTTTATTCGTTGTTCGGTCTGTTCCGTTCAGAGAGTTCCCCTTTCTAACATCCCTAGGGATGCACCCTATCATCGATATGCTCTATACCTCATCCCCAGGGATAGAGTGGTCCCCGGTTTAGGATCTCAATCGGTATATAGTATATAGTGAAGCAAAAAATCTCATTTATCCATTGTCCTGCGGATACGGCGTACAAAATCTCTCCTCTTCTTTTTTTCCTCGCTATATACCTACCCATAAAGAAATTCATCCCATGGCCGGCTCGTGCACCGCTCGTTCATCCGCTCGCGCTTCATTGTGTAAGACGTGTTTATTAACTAAGTCTAATTCTTCAGCTCCCAAAAGCAAGTAGGAAAAAAAACAAGGTGATAAAAAATAAAGGGAAAATCATTCTTAAGATATATTCAAGGGATGCTGCGTGCGCCTTTTGCACCCCGTACAAAAGATCCGCATCCTGCGTCACGTCATGTATATATATACATGTTCGGAAAGTAACACCTTAATTCTCTTTGTCATACCGAGCACGTGATCCCCGATACTTAATTTGAAAGCAAAGTCGAATGAATTTAAAAATCTTCTCCCGATGTAACGAAAAAGAGCAATGCAATCCGCATGGCGTTTAACGCTGTTGGAAATTTATCATATTGATCATTTTTCCGAACAGCTACCAAAATTTTTTTCACCATTTTACATATGAGAGAAAAAAAAAAATACAGATAGTTTTACCGTCGTGATAAGTTTTCTTTTTCTTTTTTACGCTTCGCAGAGGAATTCTCATCGAATCTCGTCGTTGCATAGATTTAAAAATATACACACATGTATCTAAATATTATACACGTAGATATAATATATGTGCATACATTACATAACGTACGCGCATCGTGGGCGCGAATAAACGGATTAAAGGATGAGCCTTATAAGCGTTTATAGGAACCTCGCGTCGACGCCGTCAACGGTGCTAACAGGATTCCCAATTACAGTCCAGACGGTTAAACTCGCGTAGAAGGTTTAACACCCCCCTCTCTGAAAATCAGATGATAAAACATGAAAATTGGAAAGGAATTACTTGCGCGCAGGTGACGCCGACGTGATGTCGAGACGAGAGAAGACATTTTGAACAAGAAAAAATTATAGACAATTTTTTTTCATTCTCAAAATCAATGTAAAACCTTTCCAATGATCCTTCTTCTCTATACAAAGTGAAATTACATCGGAAGTTTTCTAACGAGTTTTCAAAAAATAATGATATCTTCATTATATGAATATAATCAGATATTTTTCAAAGATATTACACAAGTAAAAATAAAAAATTCTTTTTTAATTAATTTAAACAAATGCCACAAATTTGTTGATTAAATTCTTGAGCACAAGGTCAGCGCGTTGTTACATAGTGAAAATTCCCTTACACTGCACTTATGTAATCCCGCGGCATACTTAAGCATTGAAAAAAAAAAACAATAAATAACAATGCATAAGAACAAAAAAAAAAAAAAGAACCTGTATGAGTCCGGTATATTTTCCTGCTGCAGGTTTCGGGTATCAGTTACCACCTATTAATTCAGGTATACATATCTACAATGAGATATGGGTACGTATATGCCTACAGCAGCACTGGCGAACCCTTAAAATGGGCCCAAGATCCCGAGAACCTTAAGGGTTGGTTATTTCATATACATAAAACTGACCGTGGTTTTGTTTCTCACGCAGGACAAAGGATGCCGCTACCATTGTTTGCACATAGGAATAAGAAGTAATTACCTTTCCGCATCCGTCCTGCAGGACCCCAAAAATTATGCAACGCGATGGCGTTGGCTACAGAACATTTTCTCCTTTTTTGCACACCATCGGGAGCCGAATTTCAATTCTTTTTTTCTCCACGTGATCGACGACTCTTCAGAGGCTAGACGTCCTGGGTGAAATTCGATTAAAACCAATATATTTTTTTCTTTACTTTTCTCAAAAAATCATTTTACGCATTATTATAATTAATGCGCACTTGTTAAAAATCAAAGTGTGTACCTACTTCACTATTCATTCACGTTAATCATCATTTTGAACATGTGTAGTACGCTTGTCAAATCATTTTTATATCGTTGAGAATTTTCAAAAATCTTTTGTTCAATCTATTCTTTTTATAGTTTCATTTTATTAATCTTTTTTTTTCGAACCTTTGTTTTGTGTAATTTTATTTTGAAAAGGTAATTTTGACGGACCTCAGTGTTCGTTACGCCGATCCCTATCATATTTCGTGTACGTTGTATACAGGGTGGTTCATTTAAATCGAGACAACGAAATATCTCAAGGACAATGAATTTTTGAGGAGGAATGTTCGGGATGAAGTCCGAATGAATCGAAGGAGGAAATTTAGTACCATCTGTCGGTTTTTTCATTCGGTGAACGTTTTCAAGGTTGTTCGAAGGTCAACTTTGTTTTTTAAAATGGAACCCCCTAATTTCTTCGAAGGAATCAAAATTTTCTCTCTCTCAAAAAAAAAGAAAAAAAAAACAAGTAACCATTACCCGAAATCATAGATAGATGTCTATGCTGAAACTTTGTTCCGTAAACATCAATTTCTCATTTCAATAGGTATTTTAAACGATGATCGCCAACTTCGAGAAACACTTCGCGGCTCGTTCCTCGCGAAGGATTCCTCTTTGGATCACAACACTTTTATCGAAAAGATAAACCTCAGAAATTCATGTTTTTTTAAATATTCCGTTTAATGGTAATTTATAACCAGGTGAAATTATATTGGTAGTTAAATGGTCCACCCCGTATACGGATATCTATTGACCATTTTGTGGAGCGATTCACCCCGTTTTCAATGGGGGCTATCATGTTGCCCATTAGTAAGTGTACGAGCAGTCCGTTAATTAGAGCTTAATTAGACCATGGAAGGGTGGTAGTGATGGTGGTGTTGGTTTATCCTCTCGTCGCTGCAGGTTTGAGGTGTATAGACACATACTTATTAGTACTCGAGTTCAAAGGAACCGACGCTGATACCGTCGGGTCTCCGCCCCCCGAACCTGAAAATTCACGTTGAATTTCAAACGTCATTTTCAAAACCCTCCCCATTGCTTACATTAAGAAAAAAAAGGCAGATTATGTATACGCGAACGTTAAAAGTTATGATCGTAAGTATTTCGAGGGTAGCGGAGAACCGAACGTCGTACATTTCTTGCCTCATACTTTCCTATAGAATGATTCGATTTCCCTACATGCCATTTGTAATTTACCTTTATTTCTCTTATCTTTCGCTAAGACGAAAGAAGAAAGCCAAACGAATGCGAAGAAAGAGAAAACGGGAGGGGAAGAAAGGATAAAGAATGTTATCGAAGGAACGAGTGACAAACGCGGTGCATTTATTGGTCCACAACCCTTCGTCGGAATAAGAAAAGTGAAAGAGCTGGTACATGAATACCTATAAGCCGCTGAGTTAGAAATGAAAATGTATTATACAACATGAAGGGTTCTTTTCTCGTTGTAGGTACAGGTGATCCTGAATGGGGTATGTATCCCGATGGGGATCTTTAACCCCGAAAGGGTTAGAGGTTGGTTATTATAGTTGACTGAAGAGAAGAACAGCAGTTAAGAAGAATATGAGATCAGATTAGGTCATGATGTTGGGGATGCTGTCGCTGGAGCAGGCTTGCCATTATTTTTTTTTTTTTCTTCTATTCTTTCTTTCTTTTCTTTACATACGTGCTACCGGCACCCCTAACAAATATATATATATGTATATAAAATATGTTTATGTATTAAACAGACCACGCTTTTGTCGCCTTTGTAAAACGGTAATAACACAACGGGTACGCGACACCAAAAAAAAATCAAATGAAATGAAATGAAAAGAGAAAGACAGAAAAAAAAGCCAAATTAAGAGTGTGCGCGAGGAAGAGGGGAAGAACAGCGTTGAATGGGGTGAAAGAGAGTAATATAATTGCCGCGTGCCGGGTAAAAGAAAAAACAGAAGAAAATTTATGTATTTTCAAATTTGACTGAAAAAATTCTTAAGCTCGAATCGATTCGAATCGAAAGTTATTTTCTTTCTAATTACGGCAAATATAATAACTTTGTTATTATTGTTTACCGCATAAGCCATGCGATATAATATCAGAATCGAGAGACGATACCAAGATAATCGCATAATCATGCAGTGGATTTCGTATTGTCGTAACTTGAGATTCGAATCGGGTTGGAGTCACATCCGGTCAAGATTTATATTATGTATACGTATCACCGATAACGATGTGTGCAATTTTATATAGGTACCAATAATCGCGGATAAATATGTCATGCATCAGCGAAAACAGTCGTACCATATATACCGAAGCTAAAAAAAAAAAGAAGAAAAAATAACTCTCTCTCGTACAAATCAGCATTAGATATGAAGGAACAGCTGACGAACAAAGAAAAAAGAAACACACACACGAAGTTCTCTTGAAAGTTGTTGCCGTGACGAGACACATGTGAGAAATAACAAACGACAGTTGTTAAATGGCGGTGATGATCATTACGATAATTTGTCAATCGCTGTATGACTGAGGAAAGAAAAAATTGCTTGATAAATCGTCAAGCAATCAATAAGTAATAAATATAAATGATTGCTGTGATTTTGATTAAAGATCATCGGGAATGATCCGAGAGACTCGCTTCGAATTATCGAGCCGAGTCGTTAATATCATAAATATGTTCACAAAGATGCGGCGGGGTCGAGTTGGCAGGAGAAAAAAAGAAAGGAAAAAAAAAGGAGGAGGAAAAGGAATGTGTCTTGCGTCAGAAATGTGTCTACAATATAATCGCACGTATAAACTGATCAGAGTCAAATAAAACGATGGAAGAATTTAATTGAATCGAACGATTGATCACCTGCGGTTGCAACGAATCCGTCGACTAAATTAGGCCACGACTAAAATCAATCGATGCCAGGATGGGTTAAGAAGAATAAAAGAAACGACAAACAGATCGTGATTCTGTGAAGTTGACTTTTTATCAGTTCGAGACTTGTCTACACTTCAGATGAGCAGAATGTACATCAAGTCTTCGGGGGGGGGTGTTTTTCGGGAGATCCGCGTTACACCGAATTCGAGTAAACAAATCTCCCGGCGATGACAATTAATTTTACGACACCCTGTATGTAAATGTGCAGTATTCCAAAATTGTTCAATTACGTTACACACGTGTGTGCACAAATGTCACATTATACGTAAAGAGATCAGATGGCTCTGCTTTTAACTCCACTTCATTTCCAATTCATTCTCTACTCTCGGCTCTTCGCTCTTCACTTTTCATTCCACTTCGCCCCCGTGCAGTGTAAATGTGTACGATGCAGGGTATATAGATTTGTGTATACGTACACGTACACGGTATAAAGAGCATGCCTAGTACACGGGGACACCATATACATATAAGGCTCGCCGCAAGTTCAATCGAGCTTGCCTTTCAACCCCCAACGTATATATGACATCAAGCTCACATGCACATCGCGACATATGTCGTCGCGGTCCACGCGATCAAACTTCAATATACATACATATGTACATACACATACGTAGGATGGGTACCGAATGTTACACACCCCATGTATAAATATATGTAGGTATATTATATTCCGCGGGTAACAAAAACCTCAAACTCAAAAGCGACCCCCTTTATGCGTATATATACCATATCTATATATCGCACGTAGATTCGTTGAAGAGATGAAAATGATTCTTCTATACACTTCGAAAATCGAAGAAAAGAAAAAAGTAGGCACGTATAGGTATGTATATGTATACTATGCGCCGAAGGAGAAAGAAATTTGAATTAGACCAAGCGCGGGGGCGTGGGGGAGGGGGCAACGTCGGGAAAAAAAACTAGAAAAAAGAAAGAGAAAGAAAACCGCGTATGTGCGTCGCGGAGTTACAAGCGAAGGGGTGAAGGGTGAAAAAACCGGGGTAAAGGGGGTTGTAAAATAGGGGAGGGGAGAGGGGGAAAATACCCCCGAGGAACTCCGACACCATTGTCCGGAATACACTGATTAAAAAACCATTCTATACGGATAACATTTCCATATATAGATTTTAAGTAACTTTCAACAGTTTGGTATTAAACAACGTGAAGAGAATAAATATTTCTGCGAATTCATCAGCTTATAACATCGGAGTTTTTTTAAAATTCAAACTTTTTACCGAATAATCCTCATATTTCTTCCATTTCGTACGCGTAGGTGCGAAGGTTTGAAAAATATTTGAACCACGGCGCTCATAATCAACAGAATCCCTCGTATGCGGTGATGAAATCAAATATTCTTTATAAATTTTTCCGATATACCTACTATATATGGGGTAATATTTGACAAATCGACTCAAAAACTAAACCCCTCGCGCGGGTTTGGATATAGCCGCGCGTTTCGGTGGTCGCACGTGCCGTTTTTATCTAATATAATTTTCTTCGAGGACCAGCACCAGAAGCATCCGAACACATACGCGCAAGTCCATGTGCGTACGTATGTTACACATGTGTACATATATTCAGTGCAGCAAGTAGAAGGCACATCAAGCACGTATATAAGCATCGTACCTTCCAACTAATTACCATAACAGTATGATAGGAGTAAAGTGGCTCTTTAGATATTAGAGGCGCGCTTCAAGAGCCATATAATGTAGATACATACATTACCATTTTACATTAGATAAATACACACACATACCTATATGTACAAATAAAAAGGAAATAACTCGTGCCCTAAACGCTGTTAAATAACAGACCCATATGTACTACGTATATAATATATACATGTATTTATTAATAATGGTGTACGTGCGTATAACCTCTTCCAATTCAATAAACGAATAAATTCACATAAACATAAAACTCAATACATATATACAAACCTGTATGGTACATGGATATATCGAGTGTAATAAAATAATCGCGGATTAACCACGCGAGCTGTCTGATATCAATGTTTAATTACCTTATACGACGAGCCAATAAAAAATAATAACAACAATAATAACAAACGTTATTTCATAGACCGGAATGTTTAAAATAAATTTTTCACCGTTACTTATATACGCATTGGCTCAATTAATTTTTCTGCTTAAGAAAAATTACCTATACGTCGGTTATATAGTGTGTGTTTAAAGGTACGTGAAGAAAAATAGTTTAGTCAGCTGGGGTAAGATTTTGGAAAAGCTAGCAGAAAAGAAAAGAAGAAAAATAAAAGGTGAGGGAAAAATTTTCATGTTTGTAGAAAGCGAGGCGTATGATGATTTTCATCGTTAAAACGTCAATGCCAATACAAACGGGGTCAAAATTTTTCGCTATATACACATATATACATATATGGTATACGGAGTTGGGTATGTATATAACTGTATAAAATTTGTAAAAGTTTAGAAAATGATGTTTACGGACGAGAAAATTTTTCCCCATTATTATATACATATATACGTAAGGTTTAGATTAATGGAAGTTTCTCTGAGTATACCGTTTTTCAAAAATCTTTCACAAAGTTACAGATGCATATACGTGCACGGGAGGTATATAATGGTATCGATGCACGTTAAACGGTCTCGACATTTCGATCATTAGCGAGAAAATTGACCATCGACGCAGCGGTGGCTGCAGCAGGTATAATAATGGTTAGGTTATATAGATCGGGGTAAAAGGGATGAAAAGCAAACGTTTATGGCGTAAGAGGAGAAAGAAAATTTTCACTTAGACGCATCAGTAAATGGGGTTGTTTGCGCGTTACGTATACACGCTGAAATTAATCGTTCACACTGTTTAACGGTTTTTGACAAAATCGAAAAGATTTGTTCAATGCGGGGCATTCGTATGAGGTAACAAACCGTTTTATTCGTTTCTGATTATTATTATAATCTGTGTCCAGCTGTTTCATCAATTATTTGAAGTTATTAAACATTGAATAACAATTATTAGTAGTCAACGAAAATCGAAGTGAGATTTCGAAATGTCCCAGAGAAATTTCAAGCGTTACAAGATTTTTTTTTTTCTATATTCACTGGCTACCGTTTTTCAAAATACTTGAGGCACATTATTTTTGATTATATAAAAATTCAGAAAAAAGCCGGAAGTTACCGATCAAAAGATTCGGACGTCACGAGTGTTGAGATAGAATGTGATTGAATTTTCTCTGCATGGAGAAAATATTTGGGGAAAGATAAAAGTTTCTTCGGAAATTATAGAGAAACGATAAAACGACTTTCTTTCATTTGAGATAGCAAAATAGCTACGTGAGAATCTTCAGTTCCTTTCCCATCTGATGCAAACTATTTAAAGTTACAGATCACTGTGCCCAATACCTTATAGGTATAATATTCAAGGGGGATGATGGTAGAAGGTAAGCGTACCGTACGTTGGGGAGCCTAAAACCATTAATTTATCGCAAACTTACGTTAGTCGTACGAGGTAGGAAGTATACATGTAACCGTATAAGGTATATAAAGGGGGAAAGGGGGGACATCTTGACCCGGGCTAATCGTGGGACAGGTGACCGTTCACGACCCTTAATATTTCCAAGTGAAAAACTGGTCAGCATTATAATCGTTTATACGACAAGGTTGTATGCATAGGAATCTTATATTACAAGGGATATGTCGGCTTATTTTATGGGGTTGGAAGGAAAAATAAATAAATAACCTTACCGCCCTTATGTATATATAATATATATATATAAATGCACGTATATGCCTATATATTTTTGATTTTATTTATTCGTGTGCCGATTTTTTGCTCGCAGTTTCCGCAATTCGTCTGGTGAAAAAAGAAAATCAAAATAAAGAGTGAAAATCGTGGGCTGGAACCAAAGAATGTCGGTCGCCTCCGAGCTTCTGAGAGCCAAACTTTTCAATTAGCAACACGGACGAGTCAAAAGTATAATTATGCGCAATTTTAGAATTTCCACTTCTCCCTGAAGCACAAATATTATACCGTGAGTTTTAACCCCACGAAAGTAGAAATCAGAGACTTTAATAATCACATTAGTATAAACACTAATAAACATGGCGTCGAGTTAACCTCGGAGTAATTAAATCTTAACCTCTCAGGGTTTTAATTATGAGAACATCTTATATACAAATTGAATCTCCGTTATACGTTTAATTTTCATTGCATGAAAAGTTTTATAATTTGTCGTGTATGATTCTTTGAATACGAAATCGAAAACGAAAGGAAAAAATAACAAATAGTCACGTGGATTGCAAATACAATGAAAAAAATGGATGATTTTATAGGGAGTACAATTAGATGGTAAGGGTTGAGTTTTTGATCTCGCCATAGATTTGTAAGGGATTGTATTATTCGAGTCCCGTTCCATGCCTCTTACAATTAGTCTGATACTATTCAAAGGGCATATCATAAATAAAATATTAATTAAAATATATAGCGTCGCAGGCGATAGGGCTGATATAATGTTAAAATAATACCGCCATGGGAACAATGCGATTTTGCCCTAGGAAGTATAAGTAGAATGAAGAAGAATAAGAAGAAGATGGAGAGAAACGATGAGGATTCCCGGTGGAATTTCCTGAACGTGCGGTATGTATACGTATCTATATCCGTGTCCATGTATTTAGAGCTTGTATATACACGCATAGGTATATAACACGTATAGCTGTGCTTCGTACCTTCACAAGCTCAACATTGAGTTCTTAAACTCTCTAAAGCTCGCCTTGCCTCGCGCTCGCCAGAGAGTTAATTTCGCGGCATTAACAGTCGAAAGAGTGCGAACAAAGAGACTCAAGGGAGAAAGCGCGACGAGGTATAGATAAGGGAAGTAAGCAGCATCAGCGATGGCGCCAAGGAAGGAAAGAAAGAGAAGCGCAAGCGGCAACACAGGAAATATGAAACACACCCGTATATACGCGTATAAGGTATTCTCGTACAGTATATTCCGTACAACGGATTGTGGTGCACTTTGGAGCAGAGCAGGGGTTTTCATTCTTCAAACTTTACAAATTCACAAATTCAAAAACTACCCTAGGATTATAAATTCACGTTCTTTTCCAAAGACACGGAGCACCCCGTCAAAAACTACCTATATAGCTACACGTATGATATATATATACCTAAACTGCTAATATTCTCCGTATACACTTCCTCTTATTTTCTCTTAATTTTTTTTCTTTTTTTTTTCCTCTTTCATTTTTTCTTCTAATTCCTTTTTCTCTTCACATACACACACATATGTATATAATAACCCGAATAATAACCCTATAAAATATTACCTATACATATGTATTAAGTATGTATATTATACCTGGCTTGACGCAATACATAAAAGATTATTAATACATGTGTCCTTGTACATACGAATATATAGACATAAGGTACATAGCCGCATGCAATATATTTGCTGCCTTAAAAACTCAGTCAGATTAGAATGTTGATAAAATTAATAATAAGGGATGAATTATTGGATCCCGAAGAAACGAGATAAAATTTTATATAGGTATTTCAAGACAAGACCCTTCAGAAAGAATCGAGTGATGAATCGAAATATGAAAAAGGAATAAATTTTGCAACTATGAAGAAGATCAAGATTTCAAAACGATCGATAGAAAATGGTTGAACCGCGCATTATACAAGTTGAAAATCTGCGCGTATATGTATAGTGACGTATAATCGAGAAAATCTAAAATTCAAAATAACCTACATATTTTGTGTGTTAATAATATGTAATATCGCATAAAGATAGTGGCAGGAAGGTGAGGGGGCGGGTGGTTGGTTGTAAAGGGGTGTAGTTTTGGGGTAGGAAAGGGGAGGGTTGAATCATTGAGACGCGGGCGACGAAGTACAAAAAGTAATTACGGGATGGTTTCCGGTAATCATATCTGGGTCGCATTGAATGAACGCATTGTTCGCGGCACCCTTCACCGCGGTCGCAACGTGTAGTCCACCCTTATCCACCCTTGTACTACGCGACGACCACCACCGCATGCACCAACGCCGCAATATTATATATACAAACGGCCACAGACTCGATCATCGTACCCAATGCAGAATATCCTGTACCTACCCCTCGGCCTTCCTATATATATGTTATATACTCGAGTTTGCCGCTCTTTCGCTTTCTGATCCTCCACCGCAAACCAACTTCCACCCCCTCGCTGATACCCTTATTATTGGGAATCAAATATCACGTACCTATATATTACGTTAAACTGAAAAATTTTGATTCGAAAAAAAGAATCGTCTCAATTTTTTGAAACGAAAATATTTTTAACTTTTTTTTTTTATGGTGCGATAGGTGTGGAATCGAATTTCAATTTAGTGAAAAAAAAATGTTGTCTATAGAAATTCGTTTTTTTTTTTTACTTTACTGTCTGTGCAGTTTGAAAATTTGTCAAGTTAAAAAACGATTAACGTCTAAAGAATCTGTTACCTAAAATATTGGAAGCCTAAATTTGACCCTCCCGTAACACGTTGAGCACGACGTCAGAGCAGCGGTGACTTTTAACGCTGCTAAGTTCAGTCAAAGGTTAAATAATTGACATCGGTTCAAGAGGATAGATGCCAAAGTACCTATTTAGACCTCAACACATATAAAGTAGCATAAGAGCGCGTAGAACGTACGAATTATATACGAACAGAACGAGCGAATCTTTGATGCGATCTAAAGCGGCGAGCTTAAACTTCTACACAGTCCCGGATCAGTCAAAGATACTATTTACAGATCACAAGGTAAACGTGGATACATGTTTCCGAGCCCTAGTTAACATCGTCGCTATACATCCGCGCGCGCTTCGAAAAATCGCTCTACAAACTTGAGAAAAAAAAAAAACTTAATTTGTAAAAATATTGTTGTGGATAATTCGTAAAGTACGTGCGGACGATCGGACGTATTGAATAAAAAAAATTGTAAATGAATAAAATAAAGAGCTGCAATAAACAACGAACGGATAGTTGGATTGTATGAGGTATATCGGCGAAGTCGTTTTGTACATATTTAACGTAGTTTGTAGAAAACGCAAAAAAAAAAGGATAAGCAAAAGAAAGATCGTGGAAAAAAAAAATAAATGGGGGTTGCTTCGGGGTTGCGATCCACGACCCGACTGACCCAAGTCTGTTGGCCGCGTTCCCTCAGAGTCCGTATAATATCCCACCCTAGAAGCTTAGAATATGCGTATGTGTGTATGTAGGTGATGTACGGGTGTGACGGTGAGAGTTTGCCTGCAGGCGTCGCGACGTCGCTCGTCGAGTTTCTCGTTGCTCGGGGGCGGGTTCAGCCCATTTTTCGCACCCTACTTGACTCCGCGTCCCCATTGGCTGACGCCCTCTAGATCTGACCTCGTCCTAAGGCCACCCCCGCAAGGTAGGTACATAGTATAGCACATGTATACTCCTTTGCACCCACCCCACTGCAAGATCCACCTGCGAAAGTACATAGCGGAAAGCGAGCGAAGAATAAAAAATGAGGGTATATTTATAACCACCTATGTACTCAACTAAATACATGACGAAAATAATTCTAAAAAGAAAACGAAACAAAGAACATGCCACGTATTATCCACATGCCGGATATGTACCCTACCACATGGTTTTATGTACATTTCTATCGGCTGCAACTGCATCTAATATTGGCGCAATGGTTATAAATTACCTTTATGGAAATGTATATTCTTTTCATTAGAATTTCGTCTTTTTTTTTTCATTCTTTAATCAGAATAAGAATATTTGCATTCATCTCAAAGTTACATCTCCGGGTGAGTTAATTATTATACATACACAATGTATTTATATAAAGACATGCAATAACATATACGTGATATGTACGCGATATGTTTGAGACACACGTGTTGCATAATAATAGCAACCAGTTTTGCTCCGCCTCCAAAGATATTGTCGTCGTTTTAGAATTGCTCCCCGCCCACTGCACGTAGCATTAACTACAGATAAGAAAAACTTGAAGAAAACCTAATCGGTTAAGGAGGACGAAAAAACTATAACCATACAGAATCGAACGACGAAAATTGATATTTCACTCATGCAGAAAATCTGGTAAATCACAACCGTTTCCGAATGATGAACATTTCACTCTGTTTTTTATAGTTCACGCGAGTTTTTCTCTCTTCTAAAATAAGATGTAAAAGAAAATCAACCAGCTTGCAGGGAGATAAAAACAAAGTCGAAGTAAAATATTCCACGTATATTATACATATAGCATTATACAAATTGTCCTCCGAATTAAAGTGAAGTTGAAGTGAATATCAAGTCCTCGAAAGTGGGTACATCGTGATCATCGTTGATGGTAATAATATCGAAGGTAAGGGTTATAAGAGCACAAAAAGGAGGAGGGGGAAAGAAGGGGGACAGGGTCGGGGAGCCAATGAGAGTTGTTTCGGGGCGAGACCGAGATTCGACCCCACCTTCGGTAGTCATGGCAACCGTTCGTACAGTGAGAGACCTGCTGAGGTTTACGGGTGGTGGGGGGGCCAGGTCGGTGTCAGGGGTCGCCGGTGACGGCAGTCGGTCTCTGGTCGGCCACAAGAATAGTCGTCCTCGAGGTCTGCCGCGGTATTTCTTAAAGCTAAAGACAGAGACGCACTATATACATATATACCCTATATACATATGTATATATATGTACGCGCATATATATCCGTGTATATATACATACGATAATACATACACATAAATATATATAAATATACATACACACGCGATACATACCGTACATATGTACCAATAGTACATTATCATATAGTACATGTACATCAGACGACGTGTGGATTATCGTAATTACCGCGTTAAAATTACTTCCACCCGTATTATTAATAAACGATTTATAGATTATTATTGTTATAATCTATTAAAGGGTGACGATTAAAAAAATATATACATCATTGATCAACGGTATTTAATATTAAAAGAAAAAATTTAAAGAGCAACGTATAAAAATAATCTCTTCGTTATTGTTATATAATAATTTAAATTAAATCGCGTTCCCGGATCTATTCTGATCGTGTACATAATATACAAATATAAAACCTATACTCGAATAAAAAAAATTTGAAAAAAAAAAGGAGCAAACTAATATATTATCGAAAGAAAAATAAATTATTTATTCCTCTCTCGCGTGTGGTTAATCTTTTTTTAAATTTTTTTTATCACTATTGGATTGATTATGGTTTTTTAATTTTTTTAATTTTTTGTTGATAACTGTGTATTTTGGATAAAAACCAATAGAAACTAATGGATTGTTCCGTATGTTGAAAAAAAGAAACGCCAAAAACCTAAAAACCAATCGAGTGTGAAGTGGATGAAAATCAAAAAATTATTCAATTATTGTGCATCGAAGTAATATTATATCATATACATGCACCGTGGTGATTAAATTATTGTAGTGAAGTTATATACTCATTTTGATTGTTATTGTTATTATTCTTATTTTTTTTCGTTTTAAATTTTATTTTTCAAAAACAAAAAAATAAAGCTCCGATCATAGATCATCATTTCTCCTAATTTTGTTTTGCATTTTAATTGAATTTTTCTATTTTTCTCTTGAAATCTGGAACAGTGATATGAAAGTGTCGGTAATTTAAATATTCGGTTTTGAAATTTCTCTGATTATTAATTATTAGATCGAAAAAAAGAAAATAAATAAAAACCAAATATCTCGCCCGTCCAACGCAAAATTTTCGTTTTTACGATTCAATAAACTTTACATGTATGTATATGCTACTCGTTGATGAGAATAGAAAAAAAGAAAAAAAGAAAGAAAAAACCAACTACGAAAACGACATGTGATTTGAAATTGATAAATATATAATAATACACCCGCGTCACACCAACGTGAAAACGAGCTGTTGAAGAGCAAAAAACAAAAAAAAAACTTTACGCCTGTAATATTATTATAGTGTATGTATATTGAGATGAAGTTGTATAATTGCTCCGATGCAAATTTACAAACACGTGCTGCAGCAGCAGCAGCAGCAGCAGCAACGCCAACTAAAACGACTACAGCAGCATCATCAGTTGACATCTCTAACAACGGAATTTAATTTGAATGAAGGATATATTTGTTGAGAAAGAAAAAAAAAAGTGTCGTGCAAAAATCGTTCAGAGTGTACATAATTTAATACGTGACAGGTAAATAATTTATACTCGCGAGTTCAAGTGTAGAAGAAAAATATAAGAAAGAAAAAAAAAGAAAAAAGACACTAATATATGCTAAGAATATAAAGAGAGGGTGGTGCGTGTGAAAAATAAGATATATAAATCGATATATATATATATATATATATATATATATTGAATCTGACTCAAAGACTGTGGTAAATCGTTCGTCGATCGTTCGAAAGAAAAAAGTTAGAAAGCAAAAAAGAAAAGTAGAAAAATAATAGAAGAAACATCAAAGGGGAAAAAAATAAAAAAAAAAAAAGGAGAATAAAGCAAAAAAAGTTGTCAAGTGTTTTCGGCTGTCGAAGAAGCGATAAGTGTGTAAATTTACTAAAGTTAGCAGTTAATAAGTCAGGGTGGTTCGAGGGGGGTCAGGAGGCGCGGACGCCCTGGCGACGGCCGGGGTGGCGTACCCGCCCGCGACGGCGACGTTATTCCCTGCGCGAGGTCCCCCACATACGGAATTCGCCACGTTGGAGCTGGGTTTCTCATCGCGAGGCACCGCCGCCTCTATGGCGTTGGTGGCCCCGCCGCCCTCTTGGGCATCGCGGGACCCATCGTCAACCCTCGGAGGGGGCCCGCTTCAGGTAGGGCCCCCGCCGATGCCACCAACGCACCTCACGCCATCGGCAACACCCGAAGATATAACATCCCTTGTACCCGTCGGAAGTGTTTTAACACCGAGAGATCCCCTACCCCCGAGCACTACGCCCGGTAGTCAGGCTAATTCGTCCCAATCAGGGAGCTCGCAGACTGATAAATCACCTAACATCGAGTGCGTTGTTTGCGGGGATAAAAGCAGCGGGAAACATTACGGACAATTTACATGCGAGGGTGAGTCATCGATTGTATATCCATACGCTCATGTTATCGATAAGACGAAAAACATTCACGATCATCAGCTCCCATTTTATACAGACGCACCTGTACATAATTCTCGATCTCTGCAGGTTTATCACATATCTGATTCTGTCTCAAATACGCATTAAAATTGCGCATCGATTTTACCGACACTTTATACCTATTTTATCAATTTAAAAAATCAGGTCCAATTACGTGCTTGACAGATTGGGATATATCCGTTGATCCGAATAAGAATCGTTTTCGCTCTGAAAATTAGAATTGAAATTATCGCGCGTCGTATACGGCGCCGGCGGATTCCCCTTAAAAAAAAAGAAACAAAGAACAATATTTTGATGCCGAGCGGTTATCAGGTCCGGCCGTAAACTGCAGTATATACTGCAGATCGCGTCGCGATTTATGAATATATGATTCATTTGCCGATACTCTTTCAAATACGTGCAATTAAAATTATACCCAATTATTATTCCGATCGATGATCAGGTCCGAAAATCCGAGAGCGTTGGACAGTAGATCATATATAGCGTATCAATCGGCTATTTGATCTGATTTTATTCTTATCAATTTTATCTCACATTATATAGAATCTGGAAAATGAAAATGAGGTAGGTATTAAAATTTATATAATCACCTGTTCGTTGTAATAAGACCTGATAACTGCGGTAGATATACATATATATACACGATGTATGTACATACAAGGGTTTACCCTAGTGGAACACAGATTCCTATTACCGTCAACCGTGTGCATAATATTCCTATGTACCCGCATGTAGACACGTATTTATTATATATATACATGTATGTTCAATAACATGTATGTACGTTATATATATTATGTAAATAATCAGGAAGGGCACTCTGCGTAACGCATAATCAAAGGTAACCTTATATACCTTGAAACCTGTATGCACGCGTGCGTTTTATTATACTATATCTAGCAAACGTACCAACGGTGTAGGTATAATGTATGATCGCAATTAGGACTGATTAGAACCTCAAAAATCTTACCATAGTCCGTTAATCAGCAATTATAATAGAGCAAATCCCGCGGCATATGGGTATAACATAAATACATCCAAGAACGCACTTTGGTCTTACAATTACGCTTATCATAAAAATAAAAAGTAAAAAAAGACCAAAAAGCAAACGCAGTTTGTCGGAATATTAACGTGTGCGTAATATTTTTATAAATTCTTCGTAAATATATAATACGACTTAATTCTCTACGCATACATAAAGTATATTTTTATGCACGTATAACGACGATAATTGAACAATTTAAAATCAGTCTTACAAAATTTATTAATATACTCGATGAATATAAAAATTTGAATCAAAAAAAAAAAAAAAAAAACCAATCGTATACACACACCTAATTATCGGAATTGTTTTCGCAGTTTTTAAATCGTCGTCGTACGTTAGAAGAAAAAATTACCGCGATTCACGATTCCGAGCAACGCGGTTGACTTTATATTACATGTATACATGTATCGTATATAAATATAAATTGATAGAGACGTATGTAATGACGTATGCACGCCCGTTGTATTTCCATTCTTAACCGCTTCGAAACGAACAAACGTGATTGTATATTATATAGTAGGTATGTATATATATTCGCGGAAACGCTGAATAATTTATCCCCCTCTTCGCCCCTCTCTCTCGCCGTTAAATATAGGTAGGTAGCTATATGTACGTATACATGTATATAGAAATAAATGTACATAAGCCCGCGGGGATTCACGCGCGTGCCTTTGTATGTACGACATCGAGCGGTAGAGTCTAATAATGAAGAAGAATGTGATTTCTCAGCTAAACGAACACGTCCAGTTTAAGGATAACTCGAGTGCGAGAATCCCAAATCCGCGGACTGTGCACATATATATATATATATAACCGTGTAACACAGGAGGATATCGGACGCTTTCTTCTCTACCGTTATCAGGGCTAATGGAAATCTACAGCTGCAGTTCCGTACCGCGTAAAGACGAAGAAAACGGTAGAATTACGCGCATCGAGAATTATTTACCACACGTCCAAAGATATCCACTTCTTATTTATAGTATATTTACCCCAGTAGTATATACATATACGTATTTACTCTATATAGGTATACGCGCGCTCTATTATCCCGAATTACTTTACCACCCCTACAGATGTGCTCCTTATATTGATACCAAATTGATCAGCCGTCCCGTAATTTATATTATACCTACCCGGCCTATATACAGTGATATACGCATACGTATAACAGCTTGAGTGTTGGTGATTTATCCAAAGGGATCAATCCTGACACGGTCTGATTAATAATCAGAGAAATCCCTGATCGCTCGATGTTATATCTTTTGTTTTTTCACGCGTCTTATATTTCGAATCGAGTTAACTGGGGATGAACAAACAAGAGAATTAGAAAATAGGAAATTTCATAGGATTCATTTTACGTTGTGGCCATCGTCGATGCGATGTGTACGAAGCGTTTATGATTTCGTTAATATTTGCCGACAATCTGGGCCGCCCCCCAATCATCGTCACGTACGATGTGTAATGTGGTCATCGATGTGCGCCGCGCGCGTATTTTTGATCTACATTACGCAGCAGCACGGGATATCACGTTATATATTTTCCATCCCGTTCATGCAGATGTTGTATACGTCAGTTTTGTATTTGTGAAACGTTGACAAATTGACGATAATTCGCAATCGTTTGACATCGGTTGACATCAAAATCAATTCTACTGTACCAGCTAATATAAAGTGCGATCGCCGACAATTATCGGTATCATTCCGCCAATAACCGCGTCGAAAATGTGTTACGCGCCGATGACGATCATGACGGTTACAATTATAGCTGTATTATATTATTTGTGCGTATTATTTGAGCGATCGTAAATGATAGGATAATGAAAATTGTCCGTGCAACGAAAGTGTCGAAGATCGAAGTACAGATATATCATCGAACGCGTGCAGACTGCAATTTTCGTTCCCATGAATCGTCCTGCAGGTATAATAGTATCGGGGCGTACGGGTACGATGATATTTCATATTTGTTTGTAGGATATATTATAATAAGCGTATACATAGGCGTATAATATTATCCATTCCGTTACGTGATCCCGAAACATGCCCGAATTAAAGTCCCGCTCCGTATAATGGGGATGACAAAAAGGAGTATAATAGGGTCAGTCCCGCTGACCGCTGCGCCGCATGAAAAAAACCCGGACCTTTCAAAGTGTTGTATTTTCAAGGGTCGCAAAGGAGAATTGGAAGAGGCGGAAGAACACTGAAAAAAAGAAAAAAGGAGAACTGAAAGGACACTGAAGTATATGTAGTACCTATGCACGTACATAAGAGAGAGAAAAGAAGGAAGTATAATACATAAGGAGGTGCGACGTGGGTCATTAATCAAAATATTTCTACTCGTCATATTTGCGTAAGGATGCAGTCCGGCGAGGATGATATAGGTCGCAATATCCCAGTGGTTTGATTTAGGTGTTGGCCGAACCTTAAAGGAAGACCCTGCTTCGGAAGTCTGGTCTACCCGCGGCGTACGGTACGGGGCAGTAAGGGACATATCATGCAAATGAATCATTATAAGGCTTCCACCGCTGCAGTTGTGTCCGGTTTTCCGGTTTTCCAACAATATCGTGTACCATACATAAAGGTCCGTGCGGATTCCCTGGGCCGGTAAAACGGCGTTCGGATATAATAATCTCAATATCTTACCAACTATAGAGATCAGGTTAGTTCTGGTATAATAATTATATATACCCAGTCGAAGAGCTGGACGCAATTAATCCAACGATTACAGGGTCCCGGGACCTCCTATTCGGAGTAGGATAATCCGAACATGATCACGACCGTATCACAAATTCACAATTAGACGGAAACCTCTCCCATTCCTTCAGAATATTCACAATTCAAGGACCCTCTGAAATCAACCGTTAAATCAACGTTACCAAACTTTTCGACATTTTTCCAGCCTAAAAATTTTCAAATCCCATATAATGCGAGTGACGTTTGAATCTAGCAACTATACTCATACGTATATACAGTACCGGTCAAAAGTTTTCGATCACTTCGGTAATTCTCGTGCCAGACAAATATTTCAATACCTCGGCCAAAAAAAGGCCCAGATAAATGATTCAGATGGCATTCGAAAGTAGGAAGAAGCAGCTTCATCATGCTTCGTGTAAAAATTGGCTACGATTTTTTTTTGCACTTACCAGATGACGTTAAACATGGTTATTTTTTGCAATTTTCAAACATTCATAAAGTCGCGTGCAATTTTTCGGGACATGGCGATAAAAATTCATTTTTAACAGAACTCGGAAGAGAAAAGATCAGGCTTCAATTTGTGCTTTTTAAATTTTTCATGCGATTTTTTTTCGCAAAGTTATTAAACTTTTTGTCCGTTACGAGAATTACCAAAGTGATCGAAAACTTTTGACCGTTACTGTAAGTACGTGGTACACATCGCGCGTTAATGTTGAAATTATACTTAAAGTAATCATGTATAGTAATCCGCAGTATTTAACCTTCGCAATCCATATTCCACATCATGAATTAATTACGGACTCGTGTAACAGCACGACTTAAACTGTTGCGATTAAGAAATATAAAATCACACGGTTTGTCCGAAGATTCAAAAATCCAAGTATATGATCGATGGAATCCAATGTTCCTTGTCCGATCTCAAAATTTTTACTATAACTTCAGTGAACATATAATAATAAAAATAATCGCAAGAATCCACCGCATTGGAATTCATTGAATTTCGACGGAATAATTTTTAAATCCAAATAAGAAACGAGAAGACTACAAAAAAAAAATTACCAACAATGTATATGCACGATGTAAAAATATTTCCACATTATACTTATACGTACCATATGTACATGAATTGACATATATATAGAGTTATATCCGGCGTCCGTTTATATGCTACGTGTAAATTTCTATATCTATACGATATGATCCAGAGCAAATAATATCCCACGTCCGAAGCACTAGTTTACCTGCAGGTACGGGTAATCACTATGATCAGGACATAGCGGACATTCTTAAGCAATGCTGGCCATAGTCGCGTCTATAATATTTCCATGCGAACGATAGCAACGTTTATTAGATAGACACCGTAGATTCGTTTCTATGTAATATACGTATAGCCCCGGATCGGTTGAATTCTGTGGCCGGACTTGAAAAAGAAAACATATAAATAATATAATAATTAGAAAAATATACAAATAATTCTCTCGTTAAAATATCGAAAATGTTTTTTTTTTTCAACTTTCAATAATTATCGAAGTTATAACTAATTAAATTTTTCATCCCCTAATTTATTTATTTATGTTTTTTCTTCTGATTCACTTCTCCGAATATGAAAAGAATACATACCCTGCACTGCAGGTATACCTATACACGTATACGAAGGATAGATTATATTCGAGAAAGGGGGTGGTCCCCGAGGAAGACGTACCTAATAACGGGTTAAGTTAGGTCCGAACTACACTATCGTGTGAAACAAAGATGCGCCGGTTATATTCATCAGGTTTAGTTAGTAATCCCCGAGATTACTATACATGTATAACTTCCCCGTATACGAGATCGAGAAGAAGAAAGATTAAGAAAAAAAAAAGAACAAAGAAAAGAAGGGAAAAAAGGAAAGAGAGGAAGAAAATATATATATATGAAGCGACGCGTACAGGACTCTTAACTCTCTTCTCGGGGTGATGGGCGTAACTCTTATGCCAAAGAGTATCAAAGTCGGACCTTCTATCCTCATACCTCATCTAGAAATCCCCGGCCACAACCGAAAGAAAAAAACTAAAAAAAAAACGAAGAAAAGAAACTGAAAGAGAAAGAGGAAACGTAAAAAAAAAGAAAAAAAAAACGAAACTATAAGGGATAAAGAATAAGGGATAGAGGTCAGTGATAATTATAGTACCGATTACCCAACTGAACCATCTGAGAGCTGGATGATCGGAACTCTTCGTTCAACTTATTTGTGCTTTATACGAAGGTATCTATATAACGTTAAAACCACACTTTACGATATCAAAAATGCGTGCCGGTGGTCTAAGAGAAGAAAAGCGAGGGGATGAGTAAATAAATAAATGAATAAGTTCACAAAATCATATTCTTTCTTGTCCCACCCCCTCCCCCTCTCAAAAACACGCATGAATATTTATTTCATATCGTACATATATATGTATTCGTCGTGGAATATAACTAGAACCTTGAATAATGAACAATTTGAATTTCGTTTTTTTTTTTTTTTTTGTTTTCGTCGTTTCTTCTTCCCATTTATTATTAGATATATCTTTTCTTTTCCGTTACTGCAGCCGGCCGCAGTGAGAATTGAAGGAAAAGGGGCACGTGCGCGCGTACCGGACAGAGAGATACATATGACGTGTATTATATGTATATATAGATACATGTATGTATATATTTATATGTATATCTGCGATGGTTTTAATATCAGCAGCAGCAGCATACAATATATAGATAGGCGCGTGTGTAATATCTTTATACGTATGTGTAATATTTCGTGGGTGTGTGGATACGTTACCTAAGGAAATTCAATTCTAGAATTGCGGTCTGAGATACCCGCCGGGGCTTCTCTTCGGAACTCCGGGTCTCTTATTCCCTTCCCCGCCGATATAAGTATGACGTATAGGTATATATGCGTAAGGAAGATACATGCACGTTCAACTTTCTATATGTATACGATACACGTATATACTTATACTTATTATAGAAAGACTTACTCGTACGTCTTGCGCGCTCCACCCCCCCCCCACCCTCTTTCTACCCCCCCCCCCCCTAACCAATACGCGCCCCTGCAAGAAGAAGCCAGACATCCTGTGCAGGCCCTCGGGCTAATCGTGCTAATGAGATCATATTGTATTATTTCGTCTTTGCTAATCCTTATTAATCTCATTTCTCATTGTACGTATGTACGTAGGTTATACGTCTTGAGTTATACATGCGTATATTTCTATACATATACGATATACGCGATGTAGCATCGAGTGTATTAATATGTATATACATATATTTATTCGTAACGCAAGTAGAAAAATTCATAAAAAATATTATTTCTATAAGCGGTTAGAATATATCGACGGAATCGTCGCTTGTGTTAATTATTTCGATTTTAAAATTACAGTGTCCAACTATAATTTTAAACGAGAAAATTAAATATTACCAATCTATATAAGAATATAACGTTCAAATATACCTATTAATATCGTGTTTCGAGAAATATAATAATTGAATAATTTACATAATTTTGTTTAAGTTTTTCGATATACGAGAACGGAAAATCATTTTTTTCTCTCTTATATCTCGTTTACGATACAAATTTTTCTGTCTTTTTTCACCTGCAATATCCTTCCGACGATCTAAAAAGTACGATAGAATCGTAGAATCGACTCGGATGAAATATTATCAGAATTTTGATATACATTTATTCACCTATATGTATTTAATTCTTTGGTTGTACAATTACACCTACCTACACCTGTATAATAACAGGAGAGCGAGATATGCGGGAGAAGCTAGGATGTATAATATAAGTACCATAACGTAAGCGGTCAGTAACATTTCGACTCGAGCGCGTAAAATTAACGACATTGTTATAATTAATTACCGGTATTTTCTTATATACTGCACGGGCGCGCGCGAGGGCGTAGGAATACATAGACATACATAAACGTAGGCATATGATGCGGTGCATATATACATATAAATACATACGTGTATGTATAATGCGCGGTATATGTATTCGCTGTAAAGCACGGGGCACATAGGTATAAAGCATCATATAGCGAGACTCACGGGGTTCGTTAGCGAGATAATTGGTCACAGAGGATGCGTTCGGGCAAACCGGCGTTAATTCTATAGGTAACGTACGTTATACACATCTTCTAGTTTTCAAGCGCGGAATTATATACCATCCCTCCCCCCTGCCCCTTCCCCCTTCCTCTTCACCCCTCCCTCCTTTCTACAAGTACACGATATAGCTTACG
Organism: Athalia cordata; assembly: GCA_963932425.1. Lineage (NCBI taxonomy): Eukaryota > Metazoa > Arthropoda > Insecta > Hymenoptera > Athaliidae > Athalia > Athalia cordata. The sequence continues at coordinate 54,009,313 of OZ010625.1, read as the reverse complement.
TATATATAATATATACCATATATGCGGATATCTTTGAGGTCGCGATCAACCTCTCATAGATTTTATATAGTTCGTGCATTATATATGATACGCGTTTATACTTTCGTTGCGTCCGTAAAAATTCTTACATTAAACGAAGACGAATGTTTAATTAATAGAGGAAAATTTGAATAATGTCGTAAGATGCGTCGTCCGATTCCGATTGACGGGAAATTTTTTTTTTTTTAATTTATTTATTCATTCTTTTATTGAAATGAATGATGATTGCGAGAGGAAGGAATAATTAGTATATATACGAAACATCACCGATAGATGATGAATTATATATGAATTGAAGACCGAGCCTCGAATATAATATCTTGATTTGTGGGAAGGTGAAAAAAAAAATATGAAAGATAACCTGAAACAGAAATTTCAAGGTTAATATATAAGGTGTATAATATAATAGACGCTTGTATATTTATCTGTATAATTAAAATGTATTATATATGTATATAGGTGTGTACCTATATATTTCAAGTTTCGCAGGAAAACTGCGATATTCAATCATGCGAAGAAATACAGAAGCCGCCTGCACGTTATGTATATTATACCTATGTATATACGTGTATACTGCACACTGTCACAACGGTATCTTATCAATCTGTTGACTATGTACAAATACATATCTATATACATATGTGTTTTGTATATATTTAGAAGCTGAGTGGACTAGAATGATATTTTCTTTTTGCTATGCAGCATGCATGAGTGCAATATACGCTCCGGGCTGCAACAGGAAGTGGATGAATACATGTGTATATTAAATATATATATGTCACCTATGCATGTATAGATAAAGATATATCTATAGAGTGCATTCATATCTTCGTCGTCAAGGACATTGATCCTAATCGCTGAACTAATGGGTCGCCTATCCTATAGTATAGCAGCGCGGTGTGAGCATTAAATATATTATTATAATGTACATTATTATTATTATTATTATAGGATCCTATTTGCGGAATTGCACTAGTTGTATACTGCAGACTGCGTAATACATGAATGTTTATTTTATTTATTTATTTATTTTATATATCTATGTAATCGCATATTGGTAATTCAGATCTGTAGTAATGCGATCGATGTAGGTATAGAATAGTCAGGTGAAAATCAATAAACTACCTATATTATAATTAATTTTCGAAACAATTGAATAAAATAATGAATGCATATTTATAGCAGGTATGAAATATAGATTAATAACATATTGGTAACGAAGAAGTCAAACTGCGATATTTTTCGTAACAACGAAAAAAAAAACGGAAAACACATGATAGAGCAAAAATTCTATAACAATAATATATACCTACATAAATATAATATCGTATTATATACATATATTAGATATGTATAATATATTTATAGATATTTTATATTATGTATACTGCAGGCAATTATATAGTCGCGTAAAGTAATTGCCGCAGGATATTATAATAAATACACGACCTATTAAAATTGAATCAACTTCTCATTAGAATCGTTAATTTTATCTCTATTGCAGTTTCCTGCTGCAGTCGTATTTATGCATGTATAGTATATCGCTGTACACCTATTGCAAATAATTCGTCCAAAGTCGAAGGATGTTATATTTATTGAGAGTATAATGTTGATATGTAATACTCTTGTTTCAGTATAATAATTTATAATTTCTCATTCTCATTACATGAAAAATATCATATTTTTTTTCATCATTCACAATTTATTAATTGCAGTCAATTCTGACAATGATATAGGTAAATGATGAATTTGAACACACGTATGTTAACAATATGTAAGAATCTTTAAATTAATTCATTAAACTTCACAGCGAACATATGTTGTATAATTGTTATTTTTATTCTTATTTTTGTTTTAATTTTTTTTCTTAAACCTGATCACCGAGCAGATCGATCAATAAACCAGCGGGAGAATATACAATAATAATAAGAATGTACGTGAAGAAAAGAAAGAAGAAAAATATCGATATTTCAAATATAATCCTTGCAATACACGCGAGCTTTGGCACATAAACGTGTCTTACGCGGGCATTAAAGTCACCGCGCGCGCGGTCTTATAACACGTAAAAATTCTCCTTAATCGTGCTCCTTCGTTTTTTTTCAAAGGTTAATGCACTATTTATATACATCTATACGCTTCCTTTCAGAGCAATGATCAATTAGTATACATCAGATACATAATATACGAGTAGATGTGTATATGATAAATGTATAGAAAAAATATATAGGTATAATAGTAAGGTAGATATGGAATGATTCGAAATATGTGTTACGATAAAACAGGTGAAATGTAGTATGGTAAAATTCCCACGATATTATTAAGCTGTTTTATTTGTTTTTTTCCGTTTTTTTTTTGTTTGTTTTTTTTTTGCTTGTCGTTTCTTTTTTATTTTCTTTCTGGATAATTGCCAGTAATGTAACAATGGATTCGAGAGACGTATATAAATAATAGAAAGAGGAAACTGCGTTCACTTTATACAAAACGCGCTGCAAAAAGACAGCGACAAGAAATGACAAAAGTCGCTCGTGCAAGTTCAGGACCCTTGACGGATTTTTTTCTCCTTGTTTTTTATTTTCATTATAATCATAATGCATATAATCTTACATTATTAAACACAATCGCATGCTCCGCATATGAAAAAACATTGTGTACCTAGTTATACATATATGTATAAGAGTAAAAAAGACGAAAAAAAAAACAGAACTGAAGTCACGATAATAAATACCCTATATAATTGTAAGTGGCGCTCAAGTGGCACATTACGATCGGACCGCCTATGAAGTATAATATAGTATTGTACTCCTGCAATTCTTCGTGAGGAAATTTCAGTTGCTAATGTAATTGCAGTATAATTCCCCCCCCCCCCCCCTTTCTTTTTCTATACGACACAAGAAAAAGATACGTAGAACTACGCGGATAGTAGGTACTTGAAAAAAAATTATATTTTTGCATTTTCTTAACTGTTTCAGGCTGTAAAAGTTTTTTCAAAAGGAGCGTGAGGAGAAATCTAACCTACTCGTGTCGAGGTGCTCGAAACTGTCCGATCGACCAACACCATAGAAACCAGTGCCAGTACTGTCGACTCAAGAAGTGCCTGAAGATGGGCATGCGGCGGGAAGGTATGCATTGTACTGATCTTTCTTATCAAAACTTATTAAATATATAGTTGTAGTATTTAATTATAATAATAATATAGTGCGATCATGACAATTGTGACCGTAATTTTATACATCTCTATAATAATTATTATGAAAATGACGATTACGATGATGACGCGTTGATTAGAAGTGGGAAAATTTTTATACCCGAATGATATGAAACTTGTCAGATTTTTATCCTGCAGATTTCATGATAAATGTATAAGAAGAATTTTTTACTTTGTATTACCATTGAGCAAAAATTGAACGATTTTCGTGGTTTTTCACAGCATTGATTTTTATCTCGTTGTTTCGTTTATGCCGGTTTTACTTCCAACACTTTTCTTAATTGATGATAAAATCTGGAAATAAATCATTATCCCATCCGCAATAAAATCAGTCCGATGCACGTATGAATTTATCATATACAAGTAACATGCTGCATTTGAGCATGGGTGAAAACACTTCGCGCGCGTTATTAGGTATACACGAACGGTACCGACTATAAACATTTAATTGGGAGGTGGAAAGAAGAAAAAGAAACGAAAGAATTAGAAGAGGTAAAAAGAAGGAGAAGGAGAACCGTAGGAGGATGAGAAGGAGGAGTGTGGAAAGGTAGAAGAAAAGTTCTCACGCCATCCTCCCGCTCTTTAATTTCTTCCTCTTCTTATTCTTCGCTTCCTTAGCTGCAAGTATTATATACGAGTCCTGAAACGGACCCCCACCTAGAAGGTACCCACACCTTATACACCACGATATTTTTGGCTTCGCATCACATATGTATATATGTACGTGTATGTACGCGATATTTTATGTATCATATACCCACTTTGCTCAGTTCTATTCCTCTTTTACTGGATTCTTCACGGTTCGATAAGATCTGACCTTGTTACAAGGTGGTTGGTATAAAAATTACATATATATTACATTTATACAGTGTATACCTGTATGCTTCTTGTTTCATACAGTGCATTATACGCCAGTGTGTATATGAAGAAAAATATTACATTATATATACACCGCGTTTTGCTATGCGTGCAATGAGAGAATATTATCGTACGTCATCGTCGTCGTCGTCATCGTCATAATCTTATAAAACATACGTTTTATACTCCCCACATACTAGGTACGTACGAATAGGTATGTACTATATACATACAAAATTTGGTGGTTAGCGGTTTCGAAATTCCACATCGTCTTACGTGTACACCTGGTATATCTGTATATGTATATGAGCCGCATTGCAGAATATACGTTGCAGAACGTGTATAATATACGACATGCCTACGTCATATTTAGGTACTAAAAAGAACCGCTGACCACAGTATAATCATCCTGTATTATACATGTACATAGAAGTATTATACGTATACACTCGAATTTTTATTTATACTCATACACGTATGATGTGTGCATTTTACGTACCATAATATATCCAAAAAACTTTGCGTATGACGGTACCAGAGATAAATCATTGAAATATCCAGAAAGTGATTAGAAAAAAATTAAAGTTCTACGAGTCCCTGTTTCTCATCTCTGATTTTACTCAATATGTACGGTATAATACGCAATTGTAAAAAAAAAAAAAAACGAGCAACGATATCGTTGATACACAAAATTCGCCGATACAGCCGTGTCTATAAATTAATTCTCAAGCAAAAAAGCAGCCTCCGCAAAACAGAAAAATTTGAATAGCATAATTTTAGCCTCGCACATGGTCTACGCATACCTGTATACGTGAATACATACACGATACATCGCGGATGGTATGTGTACGTATACGATGGTGATGATGGCGATGTTCAGGGCACGTGAGGCGATGCCTTCGCGAACGCGGGGATCTCGCCGTGGGGTGGTATATAATATAGAATGCGAGGGGGAGTAGGAGGGAGTAAAGGGTGGAGGGGGAACGGTTGGTCCGAGGTCATCGAGGTGCATGACCTTACCCGGGGCCCCTTCCTTCCGTGGGCCCCGAGGCGCCCAGGCCCTCGGGCCCCAAAGGCCACCTCCTCCTCCTCCTCCTCCTCCTTCTCCTATATGTCCAGGGCAAGCCGAAGAGACTGTTGCAGGATATGCGCACGCGAGATTAACCTGCGCATCATGCTATATACATGCCGTATATGCATGCCTTATATTCTGTCTTAAGAGCCGGAAAAAAAAGAATTGAAAAATATAACCTCCGATGATCTGCATATGTGTGCATCATTTCCATGACTGACTGTTGCTGAATATAGTGTAGGAGTCCTGCGTGAAAATTTCACGCCACGAAGCGGGGTTGTTCTTCGTTCTTTTTTTTTTTTTTTTTGTACTCATTTTTTTCCTCTCAATTGTGGCTCATCCGAAGCACAAACTTGAACCGTGAACCTGGTTGTCTCATCATTCAATTGATACAAGTTTAACTCTCTCAGTCCTCGAGAGCTTAAAATTTTCTACAAAAAATACACCATCTGATTTTCTTTCTGACTTTTCGATCCGTTAAGTTTCTATCGGATCCTTATCGTCCCACGAGAGAAATTAATGAAGAATACATTTTTCGTGTAAAAGTCCAAACATCGCTCAACGAAAATATTTTATTAATTTTTTTTATTTCACTTTTTCCACACCTCCTCAAAATTGCCCTGTAAGATACTACAATCTTTGACCAGAACCATTTTTCAGAGAAAATTGGAAATTCATTTTAGAATCCGATCAACGTTCGGCAAGATTTTTGAAAATTTTCATCACAATGAAGCATTAAAATTCTAATATATGACCTAATTACTGACGATCTTGATAGTATTATGGGTACGTAATCATAGCTAATAGTATACGTGGATATCGCAAATTATAACAGATAAGTTTCTACTCCAAGCTTTCATTTATCCCCCATTAACTTTTGTGCGAACTTCAGTAACATCACTGCACCAACTATTAGTCGGATTACCTAAAATTAGACATTGTTTTCCGGATGATCGTTGAGAGAGTTGCACAATGGAGGTTGAAGGATTTACCTCAATATCCTATGTACAAGGGATTTAAAAGAGAAAGAAAAAATAAAAACGAACTATATATATACAGCAAATGGAGGGGGAAAAAAACAAAAAAAATGAAAAACAAAAAAAAAAATGAAACAAAAAAAGAAAGCGAAAATAGACGGGACGGGAATCGAGATACCGTCGGAGGAGATTGCCGATATTACGACGACGAGGGTCAGGATCGTGACTTTAATCAATTAGCGGTCTCGCGGCGTTCCTCCAGCTCGCTTCTTCTCTGTGTAACACAGCCACGGGATATATTGTAGTATATATATAATCCATACGTATATAACTATAGGTATATAAGAATGAAGAGAGAAAATCGGTTCAAAGTATTTAAGGACATTAGCAAATCAGAGGGGAGGGGCAATAATAATAGAGAGGATCTACAATTAAGAAAAAAAACAATCGAATGTATATGTTTAAACTATGTTATTGCCACACACAATCAATCGTTATATGAACTATGATCGTTATATCACGGATCATCGGTCGCGATGTCTAATTTTTTTTATGTCGACTTTTCATCAAATATTTTCTATAGTTTGCGGAGAAGAAGATTTTTTTTTGAAAATGGTGATCATAAACAACGGAATGAAGTATGTATATTATTTACTATGTTGCGGACAGCAGACATGTGCACGAAGAATCTTCACTGTACTATACATGTATGTGAATAATGTATATAAAAAACATGTACGTATGTACAACCTATGAGAAAGAGAGAGAGAGAGAGAGAAATAGAGAGAGAGAGATATGAGAATGAGAGGAAGGTAAATAACCGTAATTTTCGTTGTGTTGTTGTTGAGGTCTGCATTCAGAAAGTCATTATCAAATGACCCAGGCGTGTAGCCATGTCCGTTATAATTGCGTATAGACGTCGTGTAATTTTTATAATATATACGTTACATACAAATATACACACATGCGCATAGTTTATGGATATATTAACGATATATGTGAACAAGAAAATTGACAAGAAAAAACAATCGGAAAAACAAATCACCAAGTCACGCGGTATCGATACCAAAAATTGTAATAAAGCAGCGCACAAATGCCCAAAAAGTGCAACGACGAAAAAAGAACAAAAAATAAAGACCAATTTGGTTCAATCTATATAGTTCTGAACGATTTCAAATGTATACATATATTCAGAATTTCTTATCACGTCAGCAAATTACACCGGATGTGAAAAAAAAGAAAAAACGAATATCCAAAATTGATGGGAGTAAAAAATGGAATACCGAATATGAATTTGAAAATCGAAAAGTACACAACGAATAAAAATCGAAAAAAAAAACAACTAATACTTTTAGGTATAACGCGTATGTACAACGTGTTTTTTAGAAAAGATCGCAATAATTCATATATCGATCCACGAACTAAAAGTTCTCATTTTCAACATACCAACTTTCACATATCTATAGGTACAAAATATACACTAGATCCATATTATACCTACACATAATCGTCGGATAAATGGATGATGTACGTACACTACGTAAAACTTGGTCTCGTATACCACAGCGTGCAGTCAGAATGTGAAAGTTCACGAGCTATGCTCGACCGCGAGGTCTAATATGTATATATATACCAGCTGCTCTGCACAACCAACAAGTCCACAATAATTATTATCAAAATCATTGTACGCGGTACGAACCCCACCCCGAACTTGAAAGCAAAAAAGAAAGAGAAGAATTTCTAGAATTTTTTCGTCGACGAGTCGATCAAGATCACAAGTTTTAGCGAAAAAGTATGCAATACCTAGACGCGGTGTAAAATTAACTCCGGGGTGGATCCTCTTCGGTATAAAATTATTCGAAGCTGTTTTCGGAAGGGATACCACCAACCTATATACCTGTATATACGTATATAGGTTGTATATATTGCGTTTATAATCTGAGATCACGATCGCCTTGCGTATAACGCGAGAAGTTCGACTAATTTATAGTCTGATCTTACATTGATAATACTACTTGTGTATAACCTCCCAAGAAGAAAGAAAGCAAGTATATATATGTACGTATATACGGGCGCATGATATATCAAATGCACACAGGGATGAAGGGAGAAAAATGAAGAAGAAAGTAGAATCGAACATTATTTGTTATGAAAAGTAGACAGCTCAGCTTGTATCATTAATTATTCCGACCAAATGAGGTGTAAAGGTGTGCCTCAGGTGTGGGGTGTAGAAAAAATTATTTATTTATTTATTTTTTTTCATTTTTTTTCGGACAAAAAAGGCGAAGCTAGCGAACTATTTTGTTATCATTCTTTCGATACCTCGCAAAAATTGTAGCTCTGGCTTTTTAAATAGTCGCTGCCTCAATTCGCGTATATCTGCTACTCCTCGGACTTTTGTAAAAAATGAATAATGAAAGAGAAAGAACTGGAGAGAAAGAAAACGTTGAAAATAATGAAAATAAGATTCGAGAAGAGAGTAGGAAAAGCAAAAGCAAAAGCAGCAGCAGAAGAAGTAGCGAGGGCCCCGGGACTGCCGGCAAACAACACCGTGGGAACCTCCCGGCGTACGTTTGCGGGCCCGGGCCCAGCCAACTCGGTCCAACTCGGGCCCTGCGCCTGGGCTCATGGCTTGGACTGGACGCGTGTGACCTTGTAACCTCTCGACCGACCTCTCTCTTTCTCCCCTCCCAAAGAAGCTATACACCTACTACACCTATATACGTAGATATATATGGGACATTCCGTGCCAAATCGTCACCCAGACTTTCTGACCCTGACCACACTTGGAGAATTTTTTTTTTTCTTTTTTTTTCTTACATTTTTTCCTCCTCCGAAAAAACCACCAAAATAATTATATAGGAGATTTTCTCACATTTTGCACGAATTATACATTCATTTATTGAAAAACTAGAAGTCTGAATAAATCAACGAACCTATTTCATATGTATATGAGAAATAACAATTATTATTAGGTATTTTATTTTATTGATTTATTTATTTATTTTTATCTGCCATTGTTCGCAAGAAATTGTTCTATGCGGTGTATATCACACACTGTCTATAGAATTCCTGAAAAAATTACAGGAAGAAAAAAAAGTACATCAATTATGGTGAAATGAATGAGATTATAGGTATTTAGACTCTTTTTTGGAAAAAAATAAATCAGTAACTTAATGAAGTAAAAAAAAATACGAAACGGTCGGGGCTCAACGTGAGCTAACTAATTTAGCATGGAATGCCCCATACATATAGATACAATATAAGATACATTTCTCCGATACTCTCGCGTTTCGGATCTTCTGCGCCGCAAGGTTTTGTACGTTGAAGTTCTCTTGTGCCAAAATTGGAGTGCAAAAATTGAAATTTGTACAAAGTTTTTGGCGGCATATATTTTTCAACTGATTTATTTTTTAATTGATTTATTTATTTTTTCTCCGTTTAATAGCGAGTTAAGCTATGAGAGAACCTTTTACTTCTGACTATTACGTCACTTCTACAGAAGTTTTATGTATTTATAAGCAAATTACGTCATATATTTACAAACATATATACCCATGCAACTCTGTCGCTTATTTAGAACTTCCAAAAACGGCAAAAAAGCTGCCATAACCTATAGCTACTGTACATATTTTATTGAATATCGTATACCCCATAAATATCTTTACCCATATACTGCTAATAAGAAAGAGACGATATAAAAATCCTATGCGTTATTAACTTAAAAAAAAGAAACAATAAGTAAATAAATGAAAAAAAAGAACAATAATCAAATACACATTGAGGAGAATCGAGATCGCGATGTATTTTAGTTGGTAGAATGTTCGAATTCTTTCGTTGCAGTTTTCAGATGAGAAATCTTTGATGCTTAATTTTAACATGGAGATCGGTAATTTTCTCATAAAAAACGCGAACCCCCCATAAACCTTAGGTATTATACTACACGAGTATACAGAGCGTGTACTGTACCAAACGAAAATCGGTAAATATAGAGCCGCGGCATGATTTTTGCCGCGGTGCAGAATCGACGATTTACCGAATAAATAAAAAAAAAAATAAGAAATAAAATAAAGAACCAAAAAAAAGTACTGAAATAAAAGAAAAATTTGCGTGGTAATAATTTTTTCCTCAAAACGTAGCATTATGCAGCACGGATAGCGTAGGATAGTATATAGGATCGTAAAGATCTCATCGTCGTACATATGCTGCAGGTAGCGCTCTCCGAGGCAAAATATTAAAATAAAATAAAAGATGATGGAAAAAAAAAATAAAAATTTATGTCTTACACCGAATTACAACGTGATTATAAACAGAAATCGTTGAATTAATACCAAATCAATAATTTTCGTCGAATACATACGAACGGACATTATTAATTTCATCGATTTATAATTTAATATCTAAATTATCGACGTTAAATTCTTTCAACACCCAAAGAAATCAAGAATATATGTATATATATACGTACTATACATATATGTAAAACGTAACTATCGCGCAATGATTATTATTGGTATTTCATAATTTTTCCAAGCAAAAAAAAAAAAAAAAGATCAACGATCGAAATCATTTGTTGTACTAATCTATACGTGCATCAAAGGTGCAACGAAATTTTGTGTAGATAAAGATATATTTGTCTATACTATATTCACATGTTCCTGAAAATATTCATACAAAGATATAAAAACCTGGTTGTGACGATGTTTTTTCCTTTTCTTTCGTTTTTTTTCATAATTTTCTCAGACAACGAACTCACGAGTGAATCGTTACTTTGGTATATACCTATACGTATACGTATACGGATACCATTACACATATATGGGTATTTAATACGTACGTTGACGCGTATTTTTTCGTTACGTCATACGACCGCTTTTAGATATACCGGGAAGATCTTAAAAATCTTTAATGATCGCGTCGGATCCACAAGAATATTTATATGCATACTCATAGAAATTTATATGTATTTGAACGTGCGTGTATACATGTGTGTATTACGCATACATACGTATACCTGCTGGACCAGCTGCTGATGCCGATGCCGATCGTTACCGCACCTCTTGTATATACGTTCGTTGACACGTAATGTAATATAAATAAAGAAAAACGGAATTTTTCCGCGTGATTTTTTTTTTTCTTTTTCCTTCTCATTTTTTTAATTGAAATTTGCTTCTGTTTTTCTCTCTCGAATCATTCACGTTGTAGGTGTCTGTGAAATGAGATGCGAAATTTTTTTTTTTCTTTTCTACAATATTACGATACTATTGATTTTTCATTTTTTTCGTGTCGAAAGATCGCTCGTGTCCCCATGTGAAGCTCGAATTTTGTTTGTAAAAAAAAACAAAAACGCAACGCCATCTACCGGAAGGGCGTAAAAACACCGGATAGAAAAAAAAAAACTAATAAAATTAAGATACATAGATATTCTTGCAGAAAAGTTTTTCTATGCCATCGGAATTAGTTCAAGAACCGTAATTTCGATGATATTCGAATTCAATCGTTTTTGTGGGATACGCCCTTTTAGCCCTTACCTTTCGATAAAGAGAACGATGAAATCTGCTCTCTACGCCGTGATAAAACGCTCTCTAAATTATACATAAAACAAGTTTAGGTATTTCGCATCGTACGATGTACGTACATGAGTTTTTTATTTTATGAATATACGTATCTACGTGGATGTACGTAAAGTAACGCGGCATATAAAAGAAGCATCAGCAGCAGATGGCCTATTGACCTGCTAGTTATGTGGGTCGTCCACATCGGAGAAATTGTAGGTGGATATAGATGGATGGGATGCTCATAGCGTTACAAAGATTTTCTCTCTTTCAACAACTTTTTTATTTATTAATTTTGTTCTTTTTTTTTTTCTTTTCATTTTTCATTTTCCATTCACCTTTTTACCGAATATATAGCCTGAACACACGACGTATACCGAATTGAAACGCAGGCATATCGTCTCCAGATGGAATAAAAAATAGTCGCCCTTTATCTCTACAGCTTAGCAAAAAAAAACGAAAAAAAGAAAGGATAAAATTGTTTGGAAAATTCAAAAACACTCAAATCCTACCTACGAAAACAACGGCGATAATTTGAAAATCGAAGGATCTATGGAGCATGGATGAAAAACAAAAAAAAAAAAAAATGTTGGGATCGGCGCGGCAGCTCAATCATCGAATCGTAATATACGAAATCTTTACGTATAGATGGTCATATATACCGATCATGTATACCTAATCATACGTACCTACTTATGCATATACATGCTACGTATATATATACATGTGCGTACATACCCATGTACCAAGCTCGTGTCGTAATACGTTTATTATTAGACACGAACGAATATGTATGGACAGACAGACGGACAGTCAGTCAGTCGGTAAGAAAGAAGAGAAGACAGACAGACGGATCACGTATAGTTAGGTATATGCCGGTACGTGTACTGTATATAGGATACATGTATATAAGACGGGGGCGAGAGGGGGGGGTTTAAGATTAATCGTTATTTTCAGTGTTTGTAATTATTTTGAGTGATGCCCTAGCGCCCCGGTGATCGTGATGCGCGGTGATGCTGGGGGTCCATATATAGGTATATAATATGGACGTATATAATACATGTGATGCTCTCTTCTTTTATTCTGTTTTTTTATTTTTTTTTTAATTTTTCTTATTCACTCCCTTATGTTCCCTTCTTCCTCTTCCTCTTCTTCTTCATCTTCGTCTTTTTCTTCTTCTTCTTCTTCTTTCTTTTCTCAAACACTGCAGTGTCCATATATACATGCATAATATAAATGCATATATATAGGAACAGACATAGTTAGGTATACGGCGGATGTATATATGTATATGGAAAACGATGGTGGTGCCGGTTCTTCTTCTTGGATTTTTCGGCTCTATAGGTACGCGACCATCAATCTATGTCCGGTGGACTCGCCGCACTTTGCCTCGGAACCTCAGAAGAACCTTACCTCACCTCACTTCACCTCACCTCATCTCGTCTCGTCTCATCTCACCTTGCGTCACTGAGAGTTTTACCTTCGTAAAAAGCGTCATCCTCGCATACCTATGTATTTATATAGGTGTATATACATCCGTATACAATAGTAGGCATATATCCTGTATGAAGAAAAATAAGGAGGGAGAGAAAAAAAAATGAACCAACCGAAGTAACGCTAAATGACAATAATGGATTTTTGGATGACGAAGAAAACGGCCAATGAAAGTCTGTCTTGTTTCAGTGAATGATGGATGGAAAAAAACAGTCATAATTTTTGGTTCCGCGTCGAGACGTAGGTACTATAACTTATACTCAAATATCGCGATTCGCGCGTTATAATTATAATTATAAATGTAATTATGGCGACGAAATGGTTTCCGTTCGTTCGTTCGTTTCGAACCATCTCTCTGTCTTTCTTTCTCATTCTCTTCGAGAGTTCGTATAGATCTTTTCCTTCTTTTTTTTCTTGTTCCTTTTTTGTTTTGTTTTTCTATACTGCAAGTTGAACGCAACTGACTGTAGCAAAGGAATCCAGCATTTCACAGCGGGGTTTCTGGGCCCGTAAGCACCATCATCGTATCTCTTCTATTGCGTCTTTTAGAGGGTCTCAAAGTGTGCAAGTATTTTTTCATAACGAGCTCTGCACAACAACCACCGATCACTCTCCTCTGGATGTGCCTTCGATTTTTCTAACTCCTCGAACTCCGAAGAAAGAATCTTGACGAGTTTAAACGATTCATTCGATGCGACGTATTGGCCCGATTCAGATTCCAAAGTGAAAACATCATCGAAATAACGACGCACGAACGATTTGATTTAATGAAATGTATCGAATAATTGTGAAAATGAAGAATACGTAGATTTATTTTTCAGTGCTAAATACGCGTTTTCTCTATGGGTATATCCGTAATAAAACGTGTTGCACGCAGTGTCCGCATAGGATGTGTCGGCGTTTGTACAGAGAGAGGAGCTAAAAGGAATTATAGTCGTGTGCCTAAGAGATAGAAGAATCTCGTTTATTGCGTTAGTTTGCCGTTGCCGGTTTGTGCCGGTAGTTCGAAAAGCGATGGGGGTATACTTATGTATACCATGCATACCTATAAGAAAGTCAAGACCAAGTAGCATCTTATACACATCGTACCTTTGCTTACGTATATCTATACAACGTTGATATAACGGAATCTGCTTATTGGCAATGCGATGCTTCTGGCTATGGACTCGCCGTCTCGATTCTACATCTCAAACCTATAATATTCATCTTCCGGAAAATAAAAAAAATATCTGACAAAATAAGCCTATAAAGATATCATCGAGATATAGGAGAAAAAAAAAGTAGCCGAACCAAAGTACGTCGCTGGGTAGGTACGTAGAAACCGAAATATATGCGGAAAAATACATGGGAATAAAAATTATCGAGAGAAAAATTAAAAAACAATTTTCTATAAGAAAAATTCTTATAAAAACGAAGATAGAAAATAGTGGGAGATAGAAACGGTCTTTCGGTTTTACATACATAGCCAATATAGTATATCCACATATATATAAGAAATTATCATAATTTATGCGGGTGCGCGCGCGAGAGCAGCCGAAGCAAAACGACGTACCTGCAGAGCTTGTGCACAAGTGTATGTAAAATATACATGTATATGTATATACTGATTTTTATATAATATATATGTACAGGTATATATATATCCGAGCAGAAATGCGAAAGGATTCCAAGTATATAGCGCGCGTATCAAGGTACCACCTTTACATCGAATTTTCACTCATTCCGCGGATCCTCGTTGTACACGCGGATGTAAAAAATTTTGATAGCGATGGGAGTGAAAGATAGATAAAATAAATGCTGGAACTTATTGATTGTCTATTTATTGATTTGTTTGTAATTTTCTGTTCCAGCTGTCCAACGTGGTCGAGTTCCTCCGTCTCAGCCGGCAATACCTGGTTTACCGGGGCAATTTGCATTGACAAACGGTGACTCGGTGGCATGTGCAAGTTTAAATGGTCATTCGTACCTATCGTCGTATATAAGTTTACTTTTGAGGGCAGAACCGTACCCGACATCGAGATACGGTCAGTGTATGCAACCAAACAACATAATGGGTATAGATAACATCTGCGAATTGGCAGCGAGACTTTTATTCTCAGCTGTCGAATGGGCGAGAAATATACCATTTTTTCCGGACCTTCAGGTCACGGATCAAGTAGCCTTGTTAAGGCTAGTATGGAGTGAATTGTTCGTATTAAACGCGAGCCAATGTTCGATGCCCCTTCACGTTGCACCGTTATTGGCGGCCGCGGGTCTTCACGCATCACCGATGGCAGCCGATAGGGTTGTCGCCTTCATGGATCATATAAGGATATTTCAAGAACAAGTAGAAAAATTAAAAGCACTTCACGTAGACTCCGCCGAATACAGTTGCCTAAAAGCCATCGTACTCTTCACGACAGGTAAGAATTTTCATATCCTAATTATCACCGATACCTATATGTGTTTATTCATATATGATCCATATTTTTGTTTTTTTTTTCCTATAACATTATATTATATCGATATGATTTCGATCAGAAAAAAAAAAATATATACCTATATAAATAAATAAAAAAAAACAAATCCGATTAATCGAATTACATTCAGTTTTGTATACATAATACATGATATTGTAATGCAATTTTTACGATCCATCAAAACGCTGCGTTTGAATATGAGATATCAGAATGCGAATTGAGAAAGCGTATCTCTCTCTCCATGTTAATAAACACTCGCGGTACTACGTGACGGATATTCTACCTATGTGCGATTAAATAATTTTTCTTTTTTTTTTTTTTCTTTTTTTCTCAAACACATGCATAATATTGAAACATCAAATTGACACGATTATAATATTATACGCTGCATCCGTGTGAAAATGGAGTGTAATATATTTTTTGCGAGAGAAAAGAACATAAAAAATAAAGAATATAAAAACAAATTTATACACAATACATACAAATAATGAATTAATTCATCGTCGTGTGAAGTTCGATTCGAATGGATACACGATTTTATAATCTAACACACACGCGTGTCGGAACTGTACGTAAGTGATAATTTTATTTATTTGTTTGTTTCTTTTTTTATTTTGTTTCTATTTATTTATTTTTTCTGCTTTTTCTTTTAATCCTTCATTTCAATCACCCCAGCTGCAGCCAGCAGTCGGTTTTGTCACGCTGTTCGCTTATCTAGTCATAAAAATTTTACCCACCTATACATTCCGTGCCCTAGAAACTAGCAACTAATCGCGTTACCTATGTATAAATGTGTATGTACTGTAACACAAGTACATAATATACGTCAAGTTGGATTATAACAAAGCGAGATTTCTTCGTGACGATAGTTTGTGATCTGAATTTTCACTTCGATGTCTATAATCCCTGAATTCAATATTTTCTTACCGAAAAAGAATTATTTCCAAAATTATTCCTCAAACGGGGTTAAAAACAAAAACGAAACAAAAAATTTCCATCCGGGAGTAAAAAAATCTGTATTTTTTTTTTTTGAACTGTTTCGTTTTTTCATTTTTAATATTTCCTACCGTTGCAACGATTTTTACGATTTTCGCACACGCAGGGTTTGTTACGTAAAACTCTCAGATTCTTTCCCCAAGAAAACAAAAATTTTCAAATACCTTGGATGATATCCGTATCGCGTACTTGAACCATCCAGAATGATTTTCTCGTAGGGCCAAAATTTGACCTTTGATTAAAATGGAAAAAAATTGAACAAATCCATTCGAAAAATCCCAAAGTACGTTGCTGAATTTCCACCAGATCGAACATTTGCGAATACCAAATAGACGAATATAATACGCGGAGATAGAAAGATAGACAAAGAGAGAAAGAGAGAGAGGGCAAAAGTTGCAATTCCACGGCCCTCGCGTCGTCCACCACTGTATCAATATATGTATACACACGTATATAACGTACCTATATGCATACCGCGCATGCATACGGTGAGCATTCTGAAACTGAACAGCACGTGGCAAAATGCATATGGCGCGATATAGGTTGCGGGCAAGCAAAGGCAGTTAACGCGTACGTTCGAACAATTTTAATGATAATACAAGATAAATGTTAATAATACGGATGTGTTTCATGTGAAAACTTTAAATCGATAAGTTTCGATAATTTATTCATCCGAAAAAATAAAATGTCTATAATATTAAAAATAATACCAATCGATTTTCGTTATCGAAAGAACGAATGAAATAAAGTGCAAAAAAAAATGAAGAATAATCTATAATTTTGCAACGCTTTTCTTCGTCACGTTACAACGTAAGAGTAAACTTTGTGGTAAAAATTCCAGCTCCGTGTCGAGGCCAAGTTTTCTACCTCTTTTTCATTCTCCTTCCTCTAATTCTCTAATTCCATGTCGTAGGTATTCTTAATTAGATTGTTAATGGGGTGGTCTATCTCATATATACACGTATATCCCAAGATATACCTACTGTAATACGAACTTAACCAACGCAGTAAACGTTGGGTAACCCTCGTATTACAGATATATACATACGTACGTAATGTATGTGTGGTACATATATGTATACGATATACACATAATGTATAAAGTGAAGTAATAAAGGCAAAGGTAAAGGGAATTGCATCGCATGATACCGCATAATCGTGGGAGTAATATATGAGGTATATTTTCTCATCTGGAATACGTGTAAACCTACCACAGATTCACCTCCTTAATAATTTTTTAAAATTTTTTCTTTGCTTTTTTCTTCCTTCGTTTTCTCGTCCTCCTTATTCTCCTCTTTACGTCTTACACGCCAACTCGACTCGCCCGCAGATCTCACCGTCTCAAATTTGATCCGTTATTCTTTGCAGTATCCTTCGAGCTTCGAAATCCATTTTTGAAAATTGAGAAAAAACTTTTTTTTCACCAGCCCTTTTTGAGTCATGATTTTTTTGTTGTTGTCAAAATTAGGACCATTCTGGAAAATCTGAAAAAAAATCTCACAATCAAACTTCCAGTGGAAAATGCGGGACATTATCGCTAACAAAAGTTTGAGTTCAAATTTCCAAGGTTTTTGATTTTGAGGGTTTTTTTTTTAATATAGTATTGATAATAAGGTGTAGGAGAACGTTTAGCTACTCGTGTACACCTGATATGTTAAATTGCACACTCTACGGGATAATAATAAACCGAGTGGTGTGCCGGTCGGAGAAAGCTGAGCCATATAATACGAAGTAAGGAGTGATCTGGGTAGGTAAACATATTTTATGCACTATGCCCTCGTTCCAGCATTTGATTCGAGCAATTAGATACCGTAATTTCAGGTATTACGCGTCACGTATATGTACATAAACTCCATAGAACGAGCATACCGTGCATTAAACTTCTCAAGACTCGGCACACGGTTCATAGACCCTCGCGTCACCCTTCATTAGTTGGAAACCTACGCACCGAATCATGAGTAAAGAAAAAACGAAAAAAAAACGCATAACATATTTATCAATTTTCTAACACATCAACAAAATGACTCATTTCTCGTTGATCGGATTTTGATTCTATCATTTGTAAATCATCAGTTTTATCAACTTTGTGGGATGTAAATTTCTGAAAAGTTGCGTTTTGTTACCGTTAAAATAAACCATCCATGGCGAAGAGTTACAATCGTTCGAAGATCGGTGAAGAGAACAGTCATGGGGTATGAGATATAAGAAGGGGAAGGGGGGCGGGGGGAGTCGTCGAATTCGTCGCGATTAGCATAATCCAGGGGCAGCCGTATACCACGTGAACAAATGGTCTCGGGGTATCCGTACGGTTGGTTTTGCATGAACGTAGAGAGAGCGAAGTCGAGTGGAGTATAGAGAAGGCTTCACCTCCCCCATATTTCCTATTCCCGATTCACCGTTCCCGCATCATCCCGGAGTGTAACAGGGTCTGGTTTGCGGGGTAGATGGGGCAGAAGATAGTCTGGAAACGTCGTGTCGGTCCGGACACGGTTGTCATCGGTGGGTTTTGTGGAAGGGAGATGGAGATGGAGATGGAGATCGAGATGAAGGCGGGGGGAGGGGGAGGGGCCCCGCTGGGTGCAGCAGGAGCAGCGTAGCATCGGCATTGTCTAGCATCGTCATATCCAGCGCATCCAGTATCCTTCTTCTCCTCCTCCTTCTTCGTCTTTTCATTGTTCCATTTCTCTATTTCCCTTTCTCCGTACGCGCGTTATGCATCAAAAGCAAACCCTAGCTCATGGCGGTATATATCAAAATCAGAAACACATACCGCTCAAGTCGAAACGCGATGCGATCCAAACGCGGTATCCTACCCCCGTGGTTGGTTGTACGCGTATGTGAACGTATTATACGTACATTACATGGTAATGTATCGTATACATGATTTCCACCCTCGCTCTCTAAACTCTGACCGGAAGTTGTGAACGACGGGAGTGAAACAGCTTATCTCTCACCTCACCTCGCCTCACCTCATATGAAACTACCAGATTCTCCTCTCTCTCCACTTTACATCATTTCTATGTACGTGTAGCACATGGTAAATACAATTCTATGTACAATTCACCCAATACAACCACGCGTACGTACATATCGACTTTGTGTAACCTTCGCACATCAGCTGATACGCATCATAACCATCGGTCGAAACGCGCCACATTTTATTTCCGATCAAGTAGCTACCGATCAATAGGAAAATTCACTGAGAATCTGAAAATCCAAGCGATAAATTAAAAATTCACACATCGAGATTCAACATGGGAATTTTCTATTTTATGAAAATCGATGCGTACATACCTGAATTTGATTATCGGTTTGTGCCGGGTAAAAAGTTCTCGATTTTTTTATTGAAAAATATTACCGATGAAAAGCCCTTCGTACAGAGTCAAAATAAATTACTAGAATTTTTTGTGTACCTCGTTATGCACATGGCCACTTAATTATCCATTCTATTTTGTCTTTGAGAAACACAAATTCCCATTTTCTTTTGTTTCTTCTTTAATCGTGAATGCTATTTTTCATCTTCGTTCGAACACTCGCTCACACATGTATTACGGATATAAAAATGGGTACACAATTCTTTTATCATAACTTTTTTTTCTCTAGTTTTTTTTTTTGTTCTACCTTCTCTCCTTCTACCTTTTCTCCTACGCTGCACCATAGACAGTGTAACGTGGATGACCAGCATTTTCTATTGAAAATTGTTAACAGGCAATACCTGAACATACTGTATACATAGCCATATGAGAGGATCGGGTCTTCTCTTCCACTACGCAACAATCACGTCCATGTCCGTGTCGATGTGGATGTCGATGTCTATAAAGCTCTCCGGCGTATAATAAAATCAAGTGAAAGATCCACTGACGTGACGTTGAATCTCGCGCACACCCACACCTGTCAATTTCCTTTCATCCATCCCCAACTGAACCGAGACTGTCGATAGTAATTATACATAAATTTTATCCAACGAATGTCAAAACCCCTTCTACCATATTTCTATTATATACCCTCGTGTACACACCCCTCGTTTCACTTACGCGGAGATGAGGCAACGTATAAAAAGAAAAACAATAGAGAAAAAGAGAGAGAGAGGGAGATGAGTTAGATATGATTTTTTTTTTATTTTCTGCGTCAGCCGCAGTCCATTAGATCTTTCACTTTTTATACTACCACGTGAGTTTTTAAAAAGTGAACAAAAAAAAAAAATTGACAAACTAGAATCGACGATTTGAACTATCTGTCTGCACCGTCACACCGTGAAAAATCTGTCGTAGAATTTCAAAAATGTTGATCAAATTTTCCTTTCCTTCTTTTTTTTTGTCGTAGCGATTTGAAATATTCCCGAACTACGATTTAGACGAATCGATTCGATCCGGTTTCGCGGATGCGCCAATTAAAAGTGAGATAAAAGCTTGCACAGTTTCTCTGCCAATATATAGTATAGTATAGTTCGATTCTTTTGTTGGCTTCGATCCCCTCCCTTAGTTTGTTTATTGTACGTATCTCGAGCCTGGTATTCAAGGGGATTGATGGACTTTGGAAAGGCCATTTTTTTTCTCTCCTCTTTATTTCTTATACTTCCACTCCTCGAGTCTCGGACTTGTACACGCCAAGATCAGTTGCATAGTGATTGACAAACGCCTGGTACAATTTCGACGCCTGAACGTTGCCCTTGATAGACGCTGATTACCCCCGATCGACGCAGCTCTGAATTTCTCTTTCCCATTCAACGTGTGGGAGAACGATCGCTGCCCCCCCTCATACATATGCACACGTAAACTACACCCCCTTCCTTTTTCTTATATCGTCGTGTCAAATATCGAAATTGGTCCAATTATTATACGTGTTTAGAAAAAGAAGAAAAAACAAAAAAAAAATATTAGTCAATTGATGAAAAGAGGTAGAAGAACAAAAAAAGGCTTTCAAAGATCTCGTACCAAAATTGCTCGATTTAATCTTTTTCTTCTTACCTACATCGTCGTATTACATATGTGTAATATTATATTATATAATTTATAAAGCACGTGCGCGCGTCTGTTTTGTAAAAAAGAGAAAATGAAGGAGAAAGTGAGAGAAGGAAGTTGGCGAAGGGTAGCGTAGACCGAACGGCATAACAAAACACAATGCAAATGCCGACGCCAATGTGCATCGCACCGCTATATAGTATACGAGGGTGGCTTCATGACACGGACTGTTATCTGTGAACCCGACTTCCGACCCCATCCGTGCACCCTTTCCTCCTCCTCCCCCCCCCCTTCCCTCTCTCTCGTTTCGTTTACTCCTTCTCCTTCTACTTCTCTTTCTCTTCCTCATCCCCGTACAATCTCGCTTCTCGCCTCTCGCTTCCTATATCATGATGAGCATTGTGTTTATACATGCTACACGCTCTACTCGTCTCTCCGTAACACACCAATGGACAAACGCGTTTTAGTCAAGGGTCGAGAGAAATAGAATGAGAAAGAGAAAGAGAGAGAGGAGGGTCATGGTATAGGGTCGTGCGGTTCCAAAATTCTTGACACATCAGATATATTGTACAGATTGTTATACTATATAATATAGGCATACGTATACCTACGTATTTATCAATACAAATATATGGAGTCACACCGTGTAGTGTTACACAATGGAAATTCGTTGATTGGACGTTATCTACGGCACCTTTGTCAGGGTAATACGTTACGTCAACTTGCCGATCTGTGACTCTTCAAAATCGAATGGAAATTCATTTTTTCATTCTTTTTCTGATCCGCGCTCGACTCGTGGCAGAATCACAATTGGACCGCAAACTTAACGACA
This sequence comes from Athalia cordata, assembly GCA_963932425.1. Classification (NCBI taxonomy): domain Eukaryota; kingdom Metazoa; phylum Arthropoda; class Insecta; order Hymenoptera; family Athaliidae; genus Athalia; species Athalia cordata. Next base: position 53,986,865 of record OZ010625.1, on the reverse strand, counting down.
TTGCACTTTGCACTACATCGAGTTCCAGACTTTCCGATGAAAAATACAAATTCTTATCGAATTTGGAAAAACTTGAGATCGAGAATAATTTTTTTCTTTTCTTTTTTCAAATCAGTCGAGTACTTCCATTGATCCGTCCAAATTTGGGAAAATTTTGTCGCATGTGCGGTAAATCATTGGAATTTTTTGTTATAAAGAGATAAAATCGTCGGCGATATAATCATTTCTCGTTGGTTTATTTATTCTCTCCGACGTGAAAAGGTGGTCAGCAACAGCAACATCGGGAGCAGCGGTAACGTTGGAAATTCAGCGTTATAATAACGGCAAACCTTCAGCCTATCTATCTGTATGCATATCCGTTATCGCCATATCGCAGGGCAAGGGTTGCGAGGTATTAGAGTAAGCCGCGGGATTAACCCCTGAGTTTAATATAAACAGCGCCGTTTAAGGGTTGGCCAGCGTCAGAAATGCGGCGAGAGAATAGGGCGGGAAAGGGAGAGAGAAGGAAGGAGGTCCGCGTGACGGCCGGACAATGCTAACCTTATCGACATCCTAGCGAGAGGCACAAACCCCCTCCCCCCAACCTCTCGCCATCTCTCTGGGTTTTAGTTTCGCCGACGCTCCTCGTTTTGCAGTACGCAACCCACCTCTAAATAACACAGGCCGACAAACCATATCCATATGCACGTACGTACGTGTTCCGGTTCCGCTCTCTATCTGAGAGTGGAAAGAAAAAAAAAAAAAAAAGAAATGACCCGAACGGACTAAAAAAAAAATCACACGACACGTAAACTAACAAAACAGCTAGAACAAGGTGTATAAATTTCAACCCAAAATTGCGATTAGTTTCACATCATATTTCCTTCGTTTTTTTTTTTTTTTCTCGTTTTGAGGAAGTATATGAAAATTGTGAAATTTCCGATACATATATAATCTAAGTACGCGAACGACGGGCAAATCGAGTTGGCAAAAAGTAGCTAAGAGAAAAGGAAAAAAAGAAATTACTTTCATATATATCAGTCACGGTTAGAGAAGCACACGTGGTGATAATCGCGTATCTGTTCGGTCTCACATCTCAGTTTTCCACCCCTATGTATAAAGTAACAGCGGTTTCATCCCCTATCCAACCGCGTACTGATGCATATGGACATGCGGTGCACCAAAAATCTCCGCGCAACACGTTGGATATGTATTTGTATAATACATATGTGTACGAATATACGTGTGCATGGTATATATGCATATATATGCTGACTCATGGCTTACGATCTTTCTCGTCTGATCCGCGTACCGTTTCTCTCTTTTCTCTGTCTGACCTCCGTGACACCCCCCCAAAAAAAAAAAAAAAAAAAGAAGAAAAACTTAGTCAGACCTTCGGAATAGTCGTTGCTGATTTTCCTCGCAAATATAGGTATATACAATTCCTCTCTTCCCTTGCACGAGCCACGAGGTGTATATATTATATATTATCTGTCAAACTGAATATTATTCGAAACCCTGACACGACAATCTGTGAATACATTTATATTATATCACATACATACAATATTACAAATATGGGGAAGTTTCGCGTGAGATTCACATTTTCCAAATCTCAGCATTACGAATCGGCCTAACGATTAGCGAGTAGAATCAACATTTTTTAATTTTCTCGATTTAATTTTCTTTTCGTTTTCTTTAGAAACATTTTTGTTTTTCTTTATTTTCATTTTTCATTTTCGCGCATAGATTTATCGCTCAGACGCAAGAGAGGGCGGAGGGAGAGATCGGTGAAGAATATAAAAAAAGAAGGTACATACATAGAAAGCAGCAAATCAGAAAAAGAGAGCTAAAAGACAGATTTTATTTACGCGCAAGCGTGTTTTACGGCCCCGTTTGACGGGGGCACGCTAAATAACACACGTACCCCCCCCCCCCCCCCCTCCCTTTTTTGGGACATCGCCTCCTCCCCTCGATGCGGGACTGTAAAAATAGCACCTCCGTATATCGGGATTCTTTCTAGCTGCAATTGTTGCCCGTATACGAATGGATATGTATTTATATGGTATAGGTACATACCTATACCTATATACGTATAACGTACATAAATTCTCTTAGGTATATAGTGAGTGAGAGAAAACTACAAAGAGGTCTGCAGCATCACACCAAGAAGATATATATCTCTCGTCGAGAAGCCAATGGCTCGGGGCGACTCGACGACGACGACGACGACTACTCTTTGTCGACCCCCCCTCCCCCGAAATTCTCCCCCTCACCCCCGGCTGACTCCCCCCCGCAGTTCTTCGGGTCCAGCCGGAGGCTGCAGTCAGCAGACGTTTGGCTGCGCATCGCGCACCGTCTCATTCTTATTCAAAAAGATGTTTTCTATTATTATCAATTTTTTTGAGGATTTTTATTTTTCTTTTTCATCTGTTTTGCCTTCACGTATTATCATCTCTTTAGATTAAATTATATAGGTAACCTAAAGTCGGTATTCGAGGGTTCATGGGGGGGTGAAAAAAAGGAAGAAAAAATGAATAATGACGAATGATCTATGAATGGAAAAAAATATACATACGTACACGTACGTATGTGTTGAGAAAAAAAAATAGATTTTTCCTCAGATAGATAACAATAATAATAATAGTTTATAAATGTGTACATAATGTGGAGATATTTATCATACGAGAGATAGGATATTAGAGATAAATTTCATTCTACTATAATGTATCATACGTACGTAGTACATTATAGGTATATTATATACGTACTGGTATCAATTAGCATATCCATGTACGATATATCCCTCGTATTTTAAAGAAAAGACCATTTTCTTTTTTTGTATCAATTCCGAATACTATGAGGTATATCATATATTCGGTATACATAGTACAGCTAATGGCGGATCAATTTATAGCTACCGACATACACGATTCCCCGACGACACATACAGGTATAGAAGACTCCTATATATAAGTCCGCGATAAAATTGGAATGTGAAATATGTTTATACTTTCTTTTTTCTTTCATTATCATTTTTCTTTTCTTCAAACGAGAGAAGTTAGCAAATTTTGGAAAGAGGAAAAAATGATAATGATAAAATGAAATAAAACGAAAATGAATGAGAAAAAAAATAAAAATGAAGGAAATAAGAACCCGCTAAGAGTAACCCATAGAAAATCTATATGGTATGTATGTACATGCGTGTATAATACTAAATGAAAAGATGCACCGGGCATGCATACAACTAAATAAAGACATAAATTTGAAAACACGTCACCGTAAATCTAAGACGGCATTTGTTCCTCATTTAAAACATCCTCAACCAGACGACATGACACGGACACACGAACGTCTATTAGGTATACACATACCCAGATCTAGTCTACACCACGATCGAACACTAATTGTTGTTATTATTATCATTGCTGGTTTTTTTCATCCTGTACTGTTAAAAAGAACAAATTATAAATAAAGATTCACCGAATTCTTTCTTATAAATAGATCCACCGAGTGAAATGCATTCCAGATACGCATCGATCCGATCCGCAGATGCACACCGTGTGATACCTATTACACATACACACATACTAATACACATTATAAAAAAGATTAGATATAACGAGGAAAAACAAAAATTGATGGAAAACTATTGAACGGAGTAAAAAAGAAAAATGAAAAATAATCGTATCGTCTTGAGATGATGCGAAAAATGATACCCCGGCTTTTGGTATATCTATGTGAATTTTTAAATTCTCGAAAATGCGACGTGGCCTTCTTTTTTCGAAGAAAACGCGGCTAAAAATTGCGCTCCGTAGTTGTCTGCACTGTTTGTTGAAGACCCGCAAAATTAACGTGTACGAGAATCAGTTTTCCCTTTTCAGTATACGTAAGAGTCATTAATCTCTAAAACATTTCGCCAGTTCCGTCTATACAGAGGCAAACATCGCGGACTACGTAGACTTCTGGATGGAACGAGAAGCTAAGGAAACGGGGGTGAAGGGGGAAGAGGATGGAGGAGAGGTGGGGGGTTTAATTAATCTGATTTACATCGTCCGATCCGTACTGCCCTGCGGACAGGGCCTGCAGTTCGTGGTGCACATACCTATACGGTAACTTCCTAATAGGGCTCTCATTAGGGCTAACTGCTATCCCGAAATGTTGGTTTACTACTCGACGTTAAACGTACCTACATACACGGCACAACGCACCCGTACATATACTTTATCTACCTATATACATGTCTATAAGATGTCTATACGTGTACATAAAACACCGTAAGGCCCGAATCTGATATTACTTCATACCTCAGAATCTTGTTATAGCCATGAAACGAATTGAAACAAGCGGTAAATTCGGCTGACCGTATTTGGCCAGCCCTTAAACTTCCCACTTTAGTTTGTTTCGAGGTTGAAGAACATTTTTTTTTCAATCGCCCTCGGTCGCTTCGTCAATCTCCGATGCATTTTCGAAGTTCTGATTCATTTCACCGATGATACAATGATTTTTTGCAGATCGGATCGCACATTTCGAATCGAACGTTTTGAACTGTTAGAATTGACTGGTAAAAAATCTGAAAAAGAAAAAAGGAATAAGAGAAAACGAAAGACAGATGGTATTGGTTTCACATACATATACCTACATGTATACATTCATACCTATGTACGTTGTAAAATTTGTATCGCCCTACGCCACTGACAATGAATATAGGTGTGTGTATATATATATATAATATAAAGGACTTTTAGCGGTGAAGTGTCAGGCCACTGATAAGCCCAAGGCATTAATTTCACGCCGCAGTCCCCGACGCCCCTTTGGCCCAACCTAATACAATTATGTTATAACCCCTTGCCAACTCTGCAACCCCGTCCTCCCGTTTCAAATACCCACTTCCACCCCTACCTCTTCACCCCACAATTCCTCATCTTCTCCATCGTTCCGTCCCCGCATGTGCGACTGCATCGATGAAGCGAATGCGGCGGTTACATGGAGAATCACATCGCATCGCGGGAAAAAACTGCATTCCGTTTTTTTCATCAAGGAAGACAAAAAAAAATAGAAGACGATCGATTACTGTTAAATTAATGGCAATAGGATTAAATTTTTCGAACACTTTCTCGTTTTTTGTGGGTTACGTCCTTCTGGTTCCGAGTCCGGAGTTTCAGCGAAGGAAATTGTTTAAAATCAAACAACAAAAAGAGTCATGGTGGAAAAGTATAGTCGCCCCATAGTGACGTTAAAATTTGATTCGATTCGTAAAAAGAGTAGAATGAATGATGGAGACTGCAGAGAATTTCGAGTATCGTTGCGAACATTATTTGATAAATTGTGTAAACCGTTCGTTAGTTAACGGTGGTAGTAGCAGTATAATTGCGTGTATGTATAGGTGTGTATATCGCGTGTAAAACGAGAAATTTCACACCGCAAAAGGTAGATGGATGTACAATGTACAACGTATAAAACCATATTCTACAGGGCATTCCGTGTCAATTCGATCAAACTGACCCTCGTTATATTCATTCCATTATTATTTCATTTTTTTTCTTATTTTTGTCAGTAGCATATCAAAAACAATATTTAAAAAAAAATCGAACATCGTTTATATTTTTATTCAATTCTACACCGCGAAAACGGCCACTTTTCAAAATCTATATAGGTAAAAGTAGAAGTAAGTTGAATAGCAAATGAATTTTCTTTTACCGTTATTATCGGACAGATCGGAACGATTGTCGTGTGTACATGGATTGTAATCGATGTTAATTTGATTCGTTCAAATGTTTGAAAATCATTGCTGACTTTTTTTTTCGGAAAATACCTCGTGTAGGATATAACACCGTACAGTGCACATTATATGTACAAGATATCGAGGCGTCGAGGCGTATAAATTTTATACACATCGTATAGTGGCATACGCATGGGGTGGTTTCCGAGTAGTAGTAGAGTCGTCCGATGAATGCCCCTCATTTGCATACTTGACCGTTGGTCAGAGCTACTAGCTACTACCGTCACCCAACAAACCGACCATATATTCAACAAACCGACCATATATTCAACAAACCGACCAACCTGCGAGTTTCGCTATATAGAGGGGCGGGTATATAACCGGATTATTTAACCCCCGCGACGCGAACATGGAGCTAACTTTGTTAATACCGAAAAATTGGGGGGGGGGGGGCCGTCGCCGTCCCTTTTCTCGAATTTTCCTCCTCACTCCTCGCAAACGTCGATCACATATGCGTATCGATATAAACCTTTGTCTATTTTAATTGATTCGAAAAAATTTTTCGCTATTCGTTTTGAAATTTTTTGACAAAATTATAGGAGAAAAATTTTCGTGAATCATTGCACGTGAACGGTGCACATTATGTGCGAATAAATAGCGTACCTATTATAACTTGAGTGTCGTCGGTTTTTTAATTAATGATCACTCAATTATAAATAAGAGAAAGAAAAAAAATTCTTCCAAGTGTTTTATAGGAAAGGACGAATCAAATTTTATAGGGGTCCGATTGAGATGCTCGAAAATTTCACCGTAATAATTTCTCCATCCCTAGTCTATATCATTTTTTTTGGTGAGCATTAATTATTTTTTTTCGCCTTACGCGTGAAATTTGAAACTCAAAAATACGGTGATAAAAATATTTCCACTAGCTACAATAATGCACGAAGTATATACGTACGTACATGTATATGTATATGTATATGTATATGTATATGTATATGTATATGTATATGTATATGTATATGTATATGTATATCTAGGTATACGTTATAATATACAACTCGTGTGAATGACAGCGATTCGTTATGCGAGGCACGTGCCACGCGACACGCGTACTCGTTTGTTGATCGACCGTTCATGGTCCCGTATGTGCTTTACTCGAGTTAATCTCAACTCGACTCAACTCGACTCAAATCTCAACTTGACTCGACTCGACTCGCGCCGTCAATACGATAATGTCCGTTTGTATAACACAGCATGAGAGTGAACGTTTACCGAGCGAATTAAAAGAGAGAAATTCAATAAGGAACCAAGAATTTCGAGGAAAAAAAGAACGTTGGAATGCACCAGAAATCGCTGCTCGATAAATAATAAATCCATCATGCGCCGGTGTGTACGAGGAATTTCCGAAGGAACGTTTTGCGAGTTCAAAACCGAAGGTTCGTTGCTGCAATAGAAGGGTAATTATTAATCGTTATTTTCGCCAATCACGGCCGTTTATCTCCTCAGCACGCAATGCCAATTATCTATCGCGCTGTACAGCACGTAATTCTTTCCCTATACTGTAACTGCAACATCATCGGATGGCGGAACCGAACGGAACGGAACGGAACGAGAAAAAAAAAAAATGATTAAAAAATGTAAAAAGAATGATGAGAAAATCAAGCACGGGGAGACTGGAATCCCCGCAAGATAGTCGAGACCTTCTTCCTCCTTTTTTTCTTTTTTTTCTTTCGGTTCTTACTTCAGGTCGGTTTCTCCCCTCGCAACATTATCTCATAATCGCGTTGCGCTAGATTTCAGCCCCCTTCTCTACCCCCGTCGGAATACTGCGAAAAGAAATGGAAAGATGGAGAAAAAAAACTTCACCATTTATTCGCAAGTGAAATTAGAAAAAAATTAAAACGAGAGACGCAATTAGCGCGATCTCCACGATGGATATTGTAATAAGAAGAAAAATTACGAAGAAGGTAAAGAATTAGAAAAATTATTTAAAAAAAAAAAAAAAAAAAGTTTTCGCATAACGATCTGCGGGAAAAGATTAATTTCTCGTAGAAATTTTTTAAATCTTTTACTTTCCTGTCTTTCCATATAATGAGCATAATTCTTTTGTTTTTAATGTTTTCACCCCAGTTAGGGTTCGTATAAACTTATCACTTTATATACTTCGAAACGAATAAGTATTATAACTAACTAACTAACTGAGTGATTCAAATTCACCCTTTCGCAGTTTATAATCTGAAAGCAGAGTTGTTTTAACTCCGGTTGATTTTAATCGGAAACTAAGTTATCGTAACAAGTGAGGAAAGAGAAGAACAAAAAAAATTAAAAAAACAAGAGAAAGAAAGACAGCGATGGAAATGGAAAAGTCTGTGCTGTATTAAAATTTTATGCCGTTATTTCAACGAAACTTTACTAATTTTACATTATTAGAGAAAAAAATTGCGAGCTTTCATCGTAAGATTATATGCGAATATTCAGCAGTAAACTAAAAGCAAAACGACGAGATTATAGGATGTTCGATACGCGTTGCATAACGGTTTTTCTTTTCAAACAAGTTGAGAGAGATTTTTAACTTATGAATATACATCCGTAAGATCTACACAAAAGCGGAAACGATTTGGGTTATATCCAGTTGACGTTTAACGCGTGATGCAGCAGAAAAAGGTGAAAGATTCCCCATCGAAAAAAAAGAAGAAAAAAGAAAAAAATGGAAATATTATTGGGAAATAATAATGCAAAATTTTCAAGGAAAACCCGCATGGCCCCGAAATTTTTTTCTATACAAAAATCCGGGGCTCGTCCTGGGATACGGTGAACAGTAACTTGAATAAATATCAATCATAAAACGCCATAGAAAAATATTATTTTCATATTCAGAGATTTTACCTATCCAAATTTCACTCTGTTGCGGCAGCCACCTGGATTCTATCGCGCAGACAATAATACACGTAATCCAATAAGACCGGCGCGTCCGCCCTGCGTGTAAAATCAAACGTAACGACACAATACATGAGGTATATACATAATATATATATACATATATATTTATTGTATATAGGTAGGTATATGCGAACGCACTACTTTATAGAACTCAAAATCGGAATCCATATATAGGGAAGTTTCTATTCAGAAAAAAGGAAAGCCTTAACTTTTGCTTTTGATCGATCGATGAAACGAAAATCGCGTCGGTGTTTTCAACGCAAAAGGCGCAAAATTTTTCTAATTACCGCGTTAAAGTCAAAGAAGAAAATACATTTAACATTCAAAATTTGATCAGTACCCCGAATTCGTAACGAGTTCATCTGATCGTATGATGTTCATCCGATCGATCGGATTAACCTTTTTCCTCTCAATCATTAGACTGTTTGAAAAATTGTTACTCTTCTTTTGTCAAGTCCAGAAATTCTGTCAAATTGTTTCGATTGATTTTGTGCTGGCCATCCTATTGTATCTATCGATCATATAACTAATAATCCATGCGGACGCGAGCCGACACATTTTTTCCTATCATCCGCTGAGATTTAACCCAAAAAACGAGGAGTACCTAAATGCCGATCCGGAGAAAATTGGCAGAGAAAATCAGTTCCGTGTACCTACCAAACCATAATCATCTTCAAATGACGTTTGGCGAAAACGAATAAATGTCCACCGAAATAATGTATCAAACGAATGAAGATGAAGGGAACGTTACACAGTTAATTCGTAACGGGCAATAGTTAACGTAGGTATGTATGTATATGTATGTACATGTTATACATACGTAAACGAAACGAGCGAGTGGATCCATCGGCGGTTAGTGGCCTGCTGTGCTACACCATGAAACTTAGGTACTGTCAGCACAGCGACAAGCGGCGTGCGCCAAATCGGATAACGTTTCAACAATGGGTTGGGAGGTTAAGCGTGTTTACCATTCACTCCATGAGCCATTGACGCGACAATAGATCGTTCCAAAAGAGCCTTTCAGTTTCCACCATTGACAAAATGCGCAAGACTTTTCCGCCCGTCTTCTTCTTCTTCTTCACTTATATATATTTTTTTTCTTCTTCTCTTCTATTCACATCACAACGTCCATAACCTTCGTCTTCTTTTTCTATCTTCTTCTCTTTTTTTCATTCTTCACGGAGTCCTCAGCTTCTCTTCGGGGTCTCTTCAAGTGACCGACTGCCCGCACCCCCCAGCCACAATGAGTGTAATCAGCCAAACAGTGTGCAAACACAATCAACAACAAACTATATACATAATATATTTTCCGGTAAGGATCTTTATCTCAGTCTTCGTCCAAAAGAAAAATGGAAAAAAAAAAAGAAAAGAGAAACGAAAAAAACGTCCCAAACGACGCGGCATCGCGTGCTGGAAACTTTGCTTGCCGCAGCTGCTGCGTTTTCAAGTAGGTATATACGTGTGTATATGAAAAAGGCAAAAGCCCATATCGACAAAACGGTTGTCTTGCCTGGGAGGTTCGGAAAATGTGCCCAAAACAAGGACCATTTCTCAAAATACCGGGTTTCCCTGCTATACATAACATATATCCTCACAGTGGACAGTGTCCAGTTTAACACGGTCCTTTCCAAAGGTATACAAATCATGGCCGATTTACTCCATTCAGTACACCCTCATACTCGTTACATTAACGACTTGCATTGTCGCAACAATATTTTTTGTCGTTGTTACCTTCGTTTCTTGCATCACAACATCATAAACCAAATACTAGGTACGATCGGCAAACAAATCACCCGCACGCGCCTACCTTTTTTTTCCCCCCATCGACGTTATACTTTTCACACATCGCAAAATCTACGTACCATACTCCAAATAAAATCAATCACATTTCTATATAAATAGATATGTACCTATACAGATATATGTATGTGAACGGTGCAGGGTTAGAGTATGTGTACGTAATCGAAATGCAGCAATTTTATCGTATATTTTTTACATAGTTCTGTAGCAGAAATAACGTAGTACCTACTTATATCGTGTTCTTTAATACCGGTTTTATACCTACTGCTCGATATCCCTGTTCTGCAGGACAGCTTTTCTCGAACGATTTCTGCAGCGTATACGTATAGAATCCAAAAGCAAAAGTAGCAAAACCAATAGCAAAACTCATAGGTATATAGACAACGGCAGACCAATAACAAGGACGATAATAAAATTGTGATGATGATATTGTTATTATAATGACGGTAAAAGTTGCAGGGAAAACAGCTGAAAATCGCGATTTCGAAAGAATATGCGCTTTAAATTTTTTGTCGAAAAAAAAAAAACTACATTTTATACCAGCCAATCTCTCCCCATATTTCAGTCCCTCTCATTCCGCGGAAATATCTGCGTTGGACGTCTTCTCATAATACGGTGATACGGACCAGTTTTTTTTTTTTCTCTCTCTTTTTTTTCTGCTATACTTACATACATAGAAAAAGAACGTATATACGTCTATGTATAATGTGTACATACATATGATATATGTAAGGGTGATTAAATTATTAAACTTATATCCATCCGCTCGTATACGTTTATAGGTATAATACGTTACATAGTTTACCACGAGCTAGAGGTCTGGTTAAAAATAGATGTGATTTATTCTGTTCTATTTTTTTTATATATTATACATATATACATTCTATAGGTATATACATTTTTTGTTTTGCACTCCGCTCCCTCTCTTTATCGAATCTTTTTTTTTTATCTCTTCAAGTGTTTTTGTCCTCTGTTCCTTTTGTTTTTTATTTTTGATTCTTTTTCTGTTTTTTATTTTTGTCTTTTTTTTTGCTTTTTATACTCCTCCCATTCCAATATGCTTAACGAGGCGAGCCACGCGCAGAATATGGACCGATTTTCCTTTTCTATTTTGTTGTCGTTTTTATTTCTTCTCTTTATCCATTTATTCCCCCTTGAGATACTCCATTTAAGTTTTTAGTTTTTTATGTATACTATCATTGTTGTTATCATTATTGTCTGTATAGGTATATGTAATCCCTCGCATTTAGTCATCGTGATTTTTTTTATGTTTTATGTATTCTTCTTTTTTCCCCCAACTCGCATTACTCTTTCCCTAATCGTACGCACGCATAACCGTGTATAATACCTTCATGATGTAAAATATACCTCTGAGAACGATTTTTTTTTTTTTTTTTTTTCACACACTTGTGATAAATTTTGCATAACCGCTTCTATTCCTCCTATATATTATATAATACTATATTAATACGCGAGTATTTATTCATATTGTAACAAAACATAATGATAATATTAGGGAAAAAAACAAAATAAAACAGACGAAGTCGCATCAACAAGCCTTGACGTTATATTAATAGCACATGCATTACGCTGCTAATGATGATAGAGAAAGAGAAAAATAAAAATAAATAGAAAAAAGAAATGTGAAAAACCGAACAAAGAAAGAAAAAGAGAAAAAAAAACCTACGCCACATATTTATGATAAACGAACATGTATATCGTATAGTAAAGGTTGATTTATATAAATTGATCACCCTACATAACGGGTTTATATTTTATAGACTTACATTATGTATGTTATAAATTGCTTTCTTTTCTCCCACGTGTATATAAGATTAAGATTATGAATATGAAAAACAAAGATTAACAAATAAAAGCGAATAAAATTCATTATAGAAACAAATAGATCGTTGTTGAGACTCATAACAGACAAGTTTATATATTTTATTTATTTATTTATTTATTTATTTTTATTATTATTCCTCCAAGTATTCCAACAGGTGCGCTTTATACACCCACGTGCAATATATGAGTCGTAATATATGCAGCGTGTCGAGAATCGAGCCAATAAATTATTATTTTTTACCTTCTTTTTTCTTTTCAACACTTATACAATAATATATGGTATATGGTGATCGATAAATTTCTCCAAAATATAAAAACCGATAGACAAGAAAAAAAAAAGAAAAGAAAAAGAAGAAGCGATAGTAAATTATACCGTATGCAAATACTATATATTCATAACCGTTCGAAATCTATTGGCTGTGTAACTTCGTAAAAAATTAACGAATTTTGTTTTTGAAAATTTGAGTTTTCTTTGGGGGAAAAAAACGGGTGACCCCTTCATTGTTGGGATTGTTGTCGGGTAAAATTTTTTATATGCATAAAATAGAACGTATAGAGATCACCGCAACAGCATTATACAATATATGTGTATACGTATATATAGTTATCCCCCTTTGCCTGTTCATGACCCCCGTAAACCCCCTCGTTCAAAAGTCTCTAGGGATTTTTCACCCCAATAAGGGTTGATTCGAGTTAAGGTTGAGGTTGAGGTTGAGGTTGAATTTGAGGTATCGCAGGGGTGAAAAATCAGGCAAAACCTCCGTGGAACAAATGATTGTATTATAGGTACATAATTATAATAGGCTGTATATATTCTTGAGGTGATATACATGTGAGCATTTTTTCCCCCGATCATCGAGTATAGATACTCAAATTTTTCGCGATGAATCTGAAATTCTTGGGATCGACTATCTGTATTGTATACAATTAGATAATGAAATTAACTGAAAGAGGTAAAGAATAAGCACCGCTATCGGAAATTGAAATTCTACTTTTTCAAACCCATCACACATACCCATAAATGAAAAGAGAAATGGGATAATTCGTCTCAAGAGCTGCGTATAATGGGACAAAAACGTCTCGATTCGATTCATTTTTCTCTCGCACTCCTTTTTTCCTACATCCCGATTTCCATCCTCCCCTCCTAGGTGAATCTATAATGCGAAATATTTTTCGATAATTTAAAAAAAAAAGTCAAATTACATACTACAATTTATCCCGTTTGATTTAGAGCGAATCGAAAAACTTTTACCGCGTTTACCAAAATTTTGTCGAACATCAGCTCGCGTACCTATAAATAAAAAATGAAATGAAATAAAATCGGTCTGTTCTACCATTTCTACTATTAATATAGGTAAATAGGTAGATGTGATATACATACCTAGTTATATAATAGTCTGTCCGTGTGGCTCTCGTCGTTATAGTATATCTGGGTAATATAATAAATCAAGGATGGGCGTATCCGACATCGAGAGACACCGTAGAGGTTGGAAGGAAGCCCGTCGCTTGAGCAACGCCTTGTCAGATTTATAGCTATGTGTAGTTCTGCCGTGCAGGGACGTAGAGAGTGAAAAAGAAAAAAGTGAGAAAGGAATAAAAAAAAAAATAGGGAAAAGACGAAGCGCAAAGGAAGCTGAAGACCAAGAGAATAATATAAAGAAAGAATTAGCTACTATATAGGTGCGAAGAGATCTTTTTCGTCTCTCATTCGCCTCGATTCCAACCAAAAGAAAAATAACGAAAAGCAAAACGTTTGCGATTATATTTAGACTCGTTCATTGAATACTTAGAAGAACGAATTAGACTGCGCGAGATTCTCTTTTCTTCCTTCATCTTTTTTTTCGCACTCTTCCTCCGTCTCTCTCTTTACTTCCAAATAGATGTATGTGTATAATATAATTGGCCGCCGTGACAAATCGCAATCCTAAGAAACCACGTCCCGCATCGAAGTCTCTCGAACAAGACGAGCTTTATTCTCTCGAATTAGGATGGACGCGAATTGCCTTTGATATAACGAATAAATCTACCGTTTTTTTTTTGGCGAGATATCCACACGTTCGCTTCTTTGTTCTCTCTCTCTCTCTTCATCCGTACGCGTAAATCAAAAATACACTCTTTTTACGAAAATAAATATCACGCGGATAGTTGACGTCTAATAAATCTACCGGAAGTGACGTGTATCCATAGCAAAAATAGCTATACCTATCTCACGTACTATGCATCATTCCACGGTAATATGGGACGATATTCAGATGCGCATAGAAACGTAAAAAACTAAATGAAAAATAGAACACGTTTCCATGTAACGTCTCAGGACGTATAATTGTATGTGTGCGATTTTCATATAGAAAACCAGTTAATTGCAGGCGTTTACATCGGCGTGATTGGAAAAATTTCACGGAGGAAACATTTTCGATTTATGAGGCAACCCATCGAACCCTGTACACGCTCCGTCCTTCCCCGGTCTTCCTTGTATTGAAAATTCCGCCTGTTTTTAGAAAATTATTACAAACACACGTATAGTTTCACATGAATAACCCTTAAGGGTTTTTGCGTGAGGTGACGTACACCACGGTGCATATATATATATATATATACCTGTACATACGTACCATATAATACAATAATAATATAATGTATACCTACCTTTACCATAAGGTGCGAAAGCGACCAAAAGCCGCGAGTTTAAAACGTCGAGTACCGATATAGTTATGTTCCTCTTCATATACGTATAGTTATATACATAGTAAAAGGATCACGAAGCGGCTAAGTAAACAGCTCGAAGCACCGGACACGTATGCGAGAAATTAAATATGTAAAACTGAATATCTAAATATTCAACACGAATTTATTACGAAAACATGATGATACCCGACGCACTGTGCAAGGATGGACGGACGGACGGACGGACGGTCGGACGGACGAATGAACGAACGAACCAATGAACAAAACCAGCGTCGTCTATAATATACATGCTTATATACACACTATGTATATAAGTGTATGTAATTTATTTGATACATACCTATATGCTGCATACTTGAGGTATCCGTACACTAAAGTACCTACCTATATGTACGTAAAAACTGATGTAAAAAATCAATCAAAATAAAGAAAATGAGTAGAAATGAAAGAAAAAGAAGAAAGAAAAAAATCGCATTATATTTTTCCATCGCATCGTCGCATGCAGGGATATCTTTTTTTATTTTTTCTTCGACGTGCGATGAGAGAAAAAAAAAATTATAATAAAATATAAAAACAAGATAAAATATAAAGGGCAGCAGCTGTGATATTATATCTACCTATAATGATATTTTTCATGTAATATTGTATATTGCATAATACTTGTGATGTAGGGAAAAATTTGCAAACCCTCGAGTACAAAAAAAAAAAAAAGAAAAAAAAAAATAGAAGAAGGAAAATGAGAAAAAGAAAAAAGCTTTTTACATAAAACCGTTTCACATTTCGTTCAGTTCGTTGTTTGTATAAACGAAAAATTCTCTCCCTCCCCCCAGCCGTCCCACCTACTAACCCTTGAAAAATGATAATTTTACGCCTCTTGATGCCACTTTGATAACCCATCCGAAAAAAGGAAGGAAAAAAAAAAACATCACACGCATCGCCGGCGTAACGATCTTCAAAATAAAACGAAATAGAAACCAAAAAACAAAGAAAAAAAATATCACATCGACACAGGCACGTATAACGTGAATGGAAAAATGGAAAACAAAAAAAAAAAAAAGAACCACCTGAATAGTATAAGCGAGTTCGCGAAATTTTATTTTATTAGGTATTTATATTAAATAAAATTATAATTAAAAATAAACCTTCTGCCACGATATACATTAAACACGTATATTTGTATGTAGTATGAACGGCTCAAAATTGAAATTACCGAAAAAATGAATACGTTGTTATAATAATGTATGGGAAGTTTGAAAAATCATTTGTTTCTTCATTTCCAATATAGAATTGGAATTCTTTAACTTTTTTCACTACTATATAATACTACCATTACTATACTATACTACTTCCACTACGACTACTACTACTACTACTACTATCATACCATTCGACTACTTCAGAAGGATAATTTTTCTGAAAGGGAAATGAATGAAAGAAGAATGAAAAGATTTTGGTTCGACTGACAACGTACGATCGCAACTATCAAAGCGTATATGTTTTACCTATACATACATGTTACATATAGAAGGACAAAAAAAAAAAAATTCATGTAGCGACACTGACATATATTTCACCCCGGGGTTTACGCACACCGTGTTCAACACCCCCCCCCCCCCCCCCCCTCCCTCCGCCTCTCCCACCCCGAGCCCCGTTTTTCTTCACTCATCGCTGCACAACCCTTTCGGCGTTAGCGCGCTCGATCACTCGCCCATTGTCTCAGGCGTCTCCAGCTGATGCGGTCTGATGGGGGTGGATTTGTGACGGTGGTGGTGGTGGTGGTGGTGGTGGTGGTGGTGATTTTATAGTGAGAAGGGGAAAAGGGAAAAGCTCGTTTTCAGACCCAACGTCAACGCTTCATTATCATGTGACTTTTTCCAGCCCCCGCGTGGCGCCCTTTTCCATATCATTTTTCGAGGTACACATAGAGGTTAGGCATATACGTGTACGTGCACATGGTATATATCTAGGTAGAAACAGACGTATATCACGATCGCGGTACAAATTTTTGAGAATTTTCCATTTTTCTTCGAATTCAGAGTTTCTCCTAAAATCTAGTAAATCGAGTTTCAAGAAGCTGAATTTTACCGGTGAAAAAATGAAAATGAAAACTTTAATTTTGCAGTGGAATTTCGAATGATTTTTCAAAGATTTTTTAAACCCGTATTGTATTACCTTCTTTTTGTCTTTTTTTTTTTACCTTTTATTTATGATATTCGCAATCAAACATTAAAATTACGCGATGGAAAATTAATCGTTATACAAGCAAGTATACGCGTACCGCACGTGGAACTGGGTGCAGGTTTGTTACATACCGATGCCGATGTTATGGGACGATATAATCGTTGAAAGTTGCGAAATTCTATAGTAGGTACAGCGTAGTGCACACGAACAGCAGTAGCAGCAGCAGCCTCGTCTATTAATTGCCCATAGAGCCATTATTAATAGCAGTCGGTTGTTATCATGGAAATCGATGGGTCGTTGTACATAATATGTATGTTACATACACGGGGACAGTTCGATGTATAGCTTATACGCGAACGGGAGGGACCCTTGAATAATTGACATTGTTGGCCTTTTGTTCACTAAGGTAAATGAATTTATCAATAGATTCTTGCGCGGAACGTTGTGGAACGCATACCTCGATAAATGATCCTCCTTTTGCACTAAATATTTTATATATTCTACATAGATATATGTATAATTATACACATAGGTACATGAAGTATCTAAACTACGTACGCCCATAGTTAAGTTGATTCTGAATCGCTTCGCGGCCAGGCGCGCGTTTGGACAACTTTTTCGTGTAGCTGGGCCGGCTACGAAAAGTTGTCCAAACGAGCTTGGCCACGAAACGATTCAGAATCAACCTAATCGGGCGTACAGATGTGCAGTTCCGTTCGTTTCTTCCTTTCACGTGTAATACAATCATCCCGTTTTCCCGTGGAAAACAACCTCCAAATTATATACTAGAGCGTTATCTATTCTTGCGTTCGATACTACGTCATTTTTATTGCAATCAACCATAATCAGAATAACTTCTCATCAACCCTTCAACCGATGTTACATCGTTCGAGGTTCAAGGAAGTTATGTGGGTACGAAGGTGATGTGCGTGAAATCACTAAGCGCGTTTTTTTTTTTTTTTATTTACTTTTGGAAAATCAAATCCAATAATGCGTACCGGAGTTATAATGGCGGGAAAAGTATAATAGTTCGCAAAAAAAATTAATTTCTATATGTACGCGCATTGTACATAAAGGACGCTGTATGTGTATCCATTCTTCCGCAGGAGGAAAGGGTTAAGAACCTGTATATTATATAGGATTATAATAACTGGCGCGAAAAGTTCACGACCTTTTGTATTATGTTATATGTATAGAGACATACGTACGTGCACGCCCTTCCCTATATGTCTATATATACATAACACATATGTATACACACGTGTTACATACAAGTGCAAAACTTAGGTATGTGTATTATAACGGGGTGAGAACTTGCGCCTGTTGACATTTAGCCCCGTTTTAAGGTCGGCATTATTGAAATAAAAAAGAAAAAAAAAGGAACAGGATGATCCTGGAAGGGTACGATAAATAAACTGTGAAAAATTAATTGTTACAAGATTGTAACAAAAAAAATTACGAAAAGATGAGAATATGCCCGTGGTTCAATTTTTTTGAACTACATAATGTGATTTATCATTTTTTCTTCTTTTTTGTTTAATCACTTGAGAATTGAGTTTTTCTTTTTTTTCTTCTTGTAAATGTACGAAAAAATTATTGAGAAAATAGCCTGTACAGATATCAAAATTATGATTCTATTTTTTTTTTTATTTTACTTCGTTACCTGTACTAATAGAAAAAATGTTCTCTTATGGGTCTCTAGGGTTAGATCCCATTTATTCAAATCATCTTATTGTATACTTATGGTTGCATAATGTGAGTAATGGGATTGGTATTGTAAAAGGATTACCATGACAATGTGAAATTTTAAACGTTCCTTCTTGTAAATACATACCACATACAGATCAGGAGACAGCGGGGCAAATTTGGGTACCCTATGGCTGAAAATCAAGTTGTTTGAAAAAAAAAAAAAAAATCAATTTTGGAAAAAGAACGAAGAAATGAAATATCCAAAGGAATTTTCCCCTGATAAAACCCTATCGATAAAAAAAAAAAAAGAAAAAACAGCAACGATCTTACCTCGATGTAAAAATGATATCGATGGAAAATTTTCTTCATCAACATATTTCGCGATCTATAATCGTCGCATACATTCGAACGTTTTAATTATCGAATCTACGGCTAAAATATCCACATCAACACCGCGCATCCCGATGTTTGATATTCACGTCGTTTTAATTTCCCTTCTCCGAGTCGGGGGTTATTACGATTAAAATTTTAAGAGCGTCGAGACGCCTTCGTATCTATATACCTACACATGTATAAAATATATAACATAAGTTAGAGGCTATTTCACTATACCTTGAAACATATAAAATCGTCCATTATGACGTATACGCTCCGTATTGTATCGTATATTTAATTTTCAAACTTGTAATACGTCTGCACCAAACAGAATCTACATTGGCGTGATAATTATGACGTTAATAATGATAATAATAACAATAACAACGTCCGATATACACGATAATGTACATATGCGTGTGTCACTACTGCAGTATATACATATATACCTGCGTATATATACTATATACTCGTTATCTAACATAAGTAAATGCAGAGAAAAGTTTGCGACATCGGAATCTAGATTCGCATCAAAATCTTAATCATCTGCAGCTACGTGTAAATAAAAATGTACCTCATGAAGTACAGTCCAGTAAATCAATCTACGATTTATATAACGATATAAATAGGTGTATAACGATTCCGGGCAGAAAAAAAAAACAAAAAAAAAACAACAATTGCCGATTGGAAATTATTAATAGAAGCTGCACGCGAGATAGAGTACTGTAAAAATTTTGTTGTTCGTATAAACCGTACAAAAAAGAAACCGGTAGAACAAATTTTCCCTTTTGTCTATTTGAAAATCCAAAAAACTTTCGTACGTTGTTTTTTCTCCGCTGTGCAGCTGCGTATCCCGCAACGACTAACAAATAAGAAACTATTTCATTCGTTTTTTCAATACACCGCACGGAGATTCACTGCACATCACAGCATCATATTATATGTAGTGAGTTGGAATAAAATTGGTTTAAATTTATGTCCATACATACGTGGATGTATATTTGTCAGTTGTGTCGTCGTCGAGGCGCCATGCCGTTTAAAATACGTTAGGTGGTTATAAGTCTCGTTCATTTGTTCGTAATTCTTCATCGTATTAAACACGCGTGCATACTTAGGTAGGGATATACGTGTAATACACATGTGCAAAGATATGGTCATCATCATCGTCTAGCATTATGACCATTATTATTATTATTCTAAACGACAACCGCTGCAAGCGCCTCCTTTTCTAATTGATTTGATGCCGAGTAAATTGGAGCGTAATAATGTGACGACTACGATCTTATTGAAATATTTTTACATATGTGCGAAGAATTATTTATAAAGTACATGTATAATATCCGACGTGGGTATAAAGTAAATGTAAGTCGGAAAATCTGTGGAATTCATTTCTTTTTCTTTTTTTTGGTTCAATCGTAACGGTTGTGTTATAAAATGTAAGAACTTTAATCGAAATTATGTTTCAAGTTAGATTTTTTTGATCGTTTTGAATTTCAACGTTATTCGTTTTGCTCATTTTCATGTATGGGATTCTGCCGATTCTTAATTAGCTTTCGATGATACGTAGACATTTGTATGTATGAAATTTTCAATGAGTTTATGAGAAAAAAGATTTGCCATTCATCATCCTACAGGTAGTGGGCGTATACGCGGATGGCTCGATGTAATTTTTTTTCTCTTTTCTTATCGTACGTTCTTTCGGGTCTTGTTCATTTTCGGTATACCGCAGTAAACATAAGTCGCAGAATCTGGCGGTCGACCTTTGGCGTAGTAATCCGTTCTAAACGAAATTCGACGATTCAGCATATAAAGGTTTTGCAGTGGTATAAATCCGATGGAATGAGGTTGAGGCGGGAAGAGGGTGTTGAACGTAGTCGTCGTAGCGACGGGTTAAAGAGAGAGGAAAAATAAGGGAGAAGTAGTCGGGGGCGCGAGCGTACAAATAAGGCGTCCGGAGACAAATGACGCGAAGAGGGATCAACGCGGTCTACACACAAAGCGCCCTTGGGGCACCGGGTGGTTTTCCTCCCCGCTCCCCCTTTTATTCCCCCTTCTTCCTCTCTCTTCCTCTCTCAGTCGACTCTCGCCCTTAGCGCCCTTTCCGAGTCGGAGGTGACGTCACTGACAATGGAAGGTCGAGCTGTGATTAAAGATCGAGACTCCGTAAAAAACTCCTTCTTCAAAAGTCAGAAGCAAAGTATATAGCTGTTTCGCTTCTGCAGTGATTCTGCGATTCGTCTCTGCCTACGCTGCGGTGCAGTTCACGAGAGAAAGTTGAAATCAAAAAACATAAAAAACAATCTACGCGTAAACCTATATACCTATATATAAAAGAGAGACACGAGATAGGGAAAAGAAAAAAAAGCTCCCGATGGATCGTGAAATATTGCCTACCACCCGAACGACAGCTATATGACGGGATGTCCGCTCAAACATACATATACTTATGCATATAAGTATAACAAGAAAGTCACTGCAGACATTATAAATATATATTTTGTCTGTTTCATCTGTTTTTTTTTTTTTTTTATTTTTTTTCTTCTTTATATTTCTTTCCTTCTTTTCATTTTTTATCAACCAATCGATAATTTTCGTCGCTATAATTTTATATTATATACTGACACAGTAATTTATAATAAAACTAATGAAAAAAGAGAGATCAATAAAAGTTATATTGTATGGGACGAAAAAAAAAACCGACATAAAAGAAAAAGGAAAAAGAAAAAATGCCTTATGCTTCTTCCTCTTATTACACCCTCTTTTACGCACCTCATGTGCGAAGCTAATTCTGTCGGATTATGCAGTACGCGCTGCATTTCTATATTTTTGTTATTATTATTTTTATTATTATTGTTGTCGTTGTTATTATAATATTGGACAAAAAGCCGCTTACGATCCACGCGGCATATTACATTATATGTGTAGGAAATAAAAGCTGCGGCGGTAGTAGTGGAACATACAGCGCGATATGCTTATACGACCACAGACTGCATTTTATCCCCCGCCAAAAAAAAGAAAATATATGACTAACGCATATTTGCAGCCCGTGCGAGCAATTCTTCACGCATAATGTTATATTTTGTACATACATATATACGTATTATATATATGGATTACTCGTTGGTCGGAAAATTGAGGCAACTGAAATTTGGAGAAAATTAGAAAATATTCTGATTGGGTTGATTTGTATGAAGTTATTAGGTATATAAATCTGTTCGGAAATTTAAATCTTTCGTTCGATGTGTTCGATTTTTCCTGTGAAATATGTGCAATGTATAATTCGCTATAATTTTGAAAAACTAATTAATTTTATTAATTTCTTTTCTGTTATATATTCATCAGACGCCTGCGGTCTTTCGGACGTAGGTCACATCGAGTCCCTCCAAGAGAAATCCCAGTGCGCCCTCGAAGAATATTGTAGGACACAATATCCAAACCAGCCAACAAGATTCGGAAAGCTTCTTCTTCGTTTGCCATCGCTGAGGACAGTTTCTTCCCAAGTTATAGAACAATTATTCTTCGTACGATTGGTTGGAAAAACACCAATCGAAACATTAATTCGCGATATGCTTTTATCCGGTAGCAGCTTTAGCTGGCCTTACATGCCCTCGATGTGACACTCCGTCTGGCGGCAGCTAGCTTCCGCGTAATACCTCGCAAGGTGACTCAGAAAACGAATTCTTCATTTGTTCGGTTTTTCTTTTTCTTTCTTTTTTTTTCTCTTTTTTTTTGGTTCATCTCAAAATTTTCCAGTCTATTATATACCGACGATATCTGCAATCGTTCCACGGCATATCATCGTAAACTTATATCAAACAATTTCTTTTTATTCTCGTTGTACTGTTGTGTTTTTTTTTTTTCGTCTCGCGTCGTTTACTAATTATTTTATTAGTCATATGATTATTATTAATATTATTACTATCATTATTATCGTCATTATTATTATCGTTTGTTATTAATGTTATTGTTATAACTGGTATTATTATTATTGTTGTAATCATTGTTATTATTCATCATCGTTATCATTATCATTACATTGTTGTTATTACGCGAATGAATAACTCAAAAATCTGTACCTCGCGAATATTTGAAAAAAAAAAAAATCTCATGATATTTAAAACTATTCACTTACGTATAATACCTACTTCATTTTGCAATTCATTAGCAAAAAAAAAGCAAAAAATTATGTAAGTCTTCCAGAACAAAAAAAAACAACAAAATTTACCATGATAATGTCGTAAAATTTCGTCAGCAATTTATATTAATAATTTATATTGGATGTAAAATAACGATATCTGATAACGATGATAGTAACGATAGTAAAAATGACGATGATGGGAAGAACATTATCAATAACAACAACAATAATAACGATAACTCTAACGAAGATGGTAGTACTTCTACCGATATAATAATAATTACGTTAATAATAATAGTTACGTGAATTATAACTGCGGCTGCAATAGATTTGTTAATAATATATTCTCGACCTGTGTGGGTCGAAGGATATGATATACAATACATGTATGTATAGATACATAATATAAAATAATAAAAGAATTTATTGATAACGATGAATTAATGAATAATCGAAGCTGATGTGAAGCTGATGTGAAGCTAATGAAATGAAAAAAGAAAAAGAAAAAGAGGAGGAAGAAAAATAAAATTATGTAAATATACAGTTATATATAAAAGAAAAAACAGAAAAAAAAACAAAACAAAAAAAAATTGCATATTGATTATTATTATTACATGTAATTCAAACATTTCTCAAGAGCTATATAATAATAATAATAATACTGAGAATATTGATGATGATAATAATAATAATAATAACGATACTATATTATATATATATATATACAGTGTATGATGTACATTAAATAATTTAATAATATAAATTGTAATAATATTTTATAAATTAATGGTAACAATAAATGATAGTAATAATTATAATAGTAGTAGTACCGAAAACAAATATACATAAATTATATATATACCTAGATATAGGTATATATCGATATACATATATATATAGATTATGCAATCAGACATGTAAAAATAAAGAACAACAATAATTATCATTATGCTATGTATGGAAAGGAAAAAAAACTCTTAATGCGACATGTTTACTTATAAATAAATATATATATATTAATTATATACTAATACACACTTTCGCTGTTTTTATAATTTTTAAATCAATGAAAATATTTAACTTTCGATCAGAAGAGAAAATGAAACCAGGAGAATTTTTTTTTTTCAAACAAAAAAAGAAACAAACAATGAAAGAATATGATCAAGTAATTATCATGTATCGTGATTTCTTTTTTTTTTCAACAACAATAATGGTAATGATAATAATAACGATAACACGAATAATAATAATATAGATAATTCTACCGCGGATATTATACGAGACTGTATCAGTCTGAAAATAATGATAGATTTAGTATACCTATATCTATATATTATAAATAGTAATATGATACGATGACATAATTAGATTATTATTATTGTTAACAAATACATAACGCGATAATATGATCGGGAATTCATCTCTCGACGATAAACTGTAAACCTAAATTATATTTAAAACAAAATATATACCATGACTTAATTATTATTATACCCTGCAACATATATTAGTTGAATGATTATGAGATAATCGATCATTGATTTATAAAATGAAATCAAAAATCTAATTAATAATATATACGTTATACACAAATATTTATACGTCGGTGCCATTTTAACTCCGTATATTTTACACAGGGTTGATCGAGCAATTTTTATTTTTTTTTTCCAAACATTTTCCTTCAATTGTTTACTCACTACGAAAAGCAGAAGCAAGAACAAAAAAAAATCAAGCACATATATTCGTACCGAAAAAAAATTAACATCAATTTCATTTTTTTTTCCACCTTCTACTGTACATACTTGTCATTTTGCAGCACGCATTAAAAATATTTGTTGATTGGTAGAAAAGCGTATAAAGAATATATATTATTAGTAATAATCACACGAATAATTTCAACGATGGGAGGCGAAAATAGATAAAACAAAATACGATATGTGATATATGTGAGAAGATGAACGAACGAACGAAAGCTAAAGAAAAAAAAAAATGTTTAAAATGACAAAAAAAACAACAATTCGAACCCGGTTTATTGAGACGGTGCTTTTTATACTTTATAAATATTGTAAATGAAATTTTTTTGAAATAAGTGAAATTAAATATGAAAAAAAAAATTAAACGAAACAAACAAAATGATAAATAAAATATAACGTATACTATACCTATGTAGATATTATAAATATATATTAACTATTGACCGAAAATGTGTAAAAATGAATGTCAGATTATGAATAAATAGGTTATGTTGCATTTCTATTATTATTATCATTATTAATAATATTATAGATATCATTATTTGTCTAATGTCGATTGGATTCGGTGATTAAATTTTTTCATGGATGAAAAATAGAAAAACATAAAATGATAATCGTAACAACAATGATAATAATGATGGTAATAATAATAGTAATAATTCGGAATAGAACAATAAATAGAAACGCATTATACTTATATAGAAATTATTATCATTATTATTATACATACATACTGTAATATTAAGGTAATTTTTAGATGATAAATGTGGCAATGTGAAGCTAGTTACTTATAGAAAAGATTTTCTAGTAGGGGTGTATGGGAATACTTGTAATATTTGTTAAGGCGTCGTTTCTTAATAAAATGGAAAAAAAAAAAAAAATAGAACGATATTGAGAATACAAACAAACGAGAAAATAGAAAATCGCAAATCAATCTTCGAACAATGCAGAAAAACAATAATATCAATAATAATAACCATGAAAAAAAACCCTCGTACATACAACGGCCATCGGAGGAGGAGACAAAAAATTATATCCGCAAATAATTGAGAGAAAACAAAAACAGATGAATGGAAAAAAAAAATCGAATGAATAAGAACAGCAACAACAATAATAATAATAACCATAACAACAATAATAACAATTAATAGTTGATAAGTAATAAGTAATAAGTAATGGGCGTTATAAAACGTCATTCTCTGTATGTATAGAGCATAAATTAGTAGGTAATAATAATCATTAAAGGATAATGAGTACTACAGTTATATATACATATAAGTATACATTTATTTATACATAGTATAATGTAAAAAGAAAGACGTGAAAATTTTTGTATAAAATGTGTACATAATTAATATATTATCAAAAAATTATCAATATATATATATATATATAAATATATATATATACACACACATGGGATAGGAATTCACTATGCGTGTGATTATTATTGTTGCTGATATTATCATCATTATTATTATTATTATTATTATTATTTTTATCATTTTTATTATTATTATTATTATCATTATTACTATCATTACTATTACTATTATTATCCTATAACCATGCTAAACGAATATTATTCTTATTGCGTTTACTTTCATACGCAAGTTTCAATGTTTAGCATCTATTTATATGTATCGTTAGTACGACTTCGTATAAGCTGTTTTTTTTTTGTTTTTTTTTTGTCTTTTGTTGCTTTTTTTGTTCAAGATTATATGAAATATAGTTTTCTATACGTAAAAAGTAAACTATAACGTCAAGGGATGATTTAGAAAGAAATAGATCCTTCAAGTATTATATATTGTGTCTATAGTGAAATTTAAAAGAGGACTAACTAACAATAAGTACAGAGAATTGGAACCAAAACAAGGAGATGAAGATGAAGATGAAAAAGAAGATATACTTATACCTAATGGGTAGAGAAAAAGGAAGGAAAAGCTTTAAAACCTGCAGCAGGAGTATAAGGTCAAGAAGTCGCGATCGCAGACGAAGTTGGTATGTCGAAAGTAAGACGGAAAAGAAAGACACTCGGAAATCACCACGCGCAATGGTAAGGGACAAAAATAAAACAAAAATAAAATCACAAAAAACAAAAAAACAAAAGGACGCCAATTCCAATGTGTCTTTTGTACATCGCGAGAAAAAAAAAGGAAATAGCTCACTATTTGTCGGTTGCATCTGCACGGTACGTATATATATATAAATATAAATCCATATCCTTTTTACTTGTATAGAAAGTATTTGGTAAAAGTAGAATATGGGAGAAACAAAAACCGAAAAAGGACCCGTAAGCTGCCACGAGGAGGCAAAATTTTCTTCAACGCCGAAGACAAACTGAAAATATAGGAAACAAAATATGTACACACACATGAAAAAAATTTTGTAAGGTGTTTTTTTTTTTCGTTTTGCATTAAATTTTCTTTTGATCAAAAACACAATTAGCGTGTACCATACTCCAGATATCTGCAGAAAACAAAGAAGTAATTGGGTATCCATGTTTTTTATGTAGAGGATAAATAACTATTTATATCGAGGACGAATGCAGAATGATTTTTTTTCATTTTTGCTACAAATTTTAATAACAATTCGTGGGAGATTTTTTTTTTTAAATTGGTAAGACTGAATTACTTAATTTATCTCACCTTTGTTTTTTTTTTCCTATAAAAATCAAAACTGTAGACAGAATAGGAGAATTGCAAAATAGAAAAAGAGAATGTTCGTTGTGCATGTGTAAGGAAAATTTGGGTTAGAGGTCAGGAGAGCCAAGAAGGGTGAAGAATAGAGTGAAGGGAGTGAAGGGAGTGGGCAAAGTCATAAGCGAAAAAAGAAAAAAAAAGAAGAAAAACGAAGCTTTCGCCTTGACAATGTAGAGAAGCGCCTTGGTATCACTGATTCACTTACAGAGTGCTGATCTGTGAATTTGGGATGAAGGGAATTTGCGGAGAGAAAATAAGTTCACAGCCCTTGCGCAAATTAAATTGCTTCACCCTCGCCCTTTGCACAACCAGCTTTATAGGGTTCCTGTAACTCCGATGTCACTGCTCATCTATACGTGTATATATTTATACCCTATATACATATAACATACATATACACACGTGTATTATTGTCATGTAACTCCCTCAGAATATTCTGACGCACGCTCTACATGTATTTAATTTTTTTTCACATCTTTTTTTTTTTATCTACAGCTGTCTTCTCTTCGTAGGAGGATTCTTCCACAAATTTTGGGCTGTAAACTACAAAAGTGTACCCAACAATAATTTCAGCTTACCGAAAGTTCAGGTGCAAAGTTCAACTGCTAAGAAGTTTCGGACATTGTTTCTTTTTTGTTTTTTAATCTGGCTTCTTTTTTCCAGAAAGCTCTCAATTGATTCGATTGCTTGGAATGTTGTTTTTTTTTTTCAACTTTCGTGAACCATATTGAAATTTCTTTCAATGTTCGGAAGTGAAATTGAAATTTTGTTATTAAAAAAAAAAGACACGGTGATTTGACGTGCAATGCCCTATACGTCGATACACACATCGGTCACGCAATGAATAAGTTAATCATGTCCTACAATAAATCATGATGATAGAAAAAAAATTAAATCAAATTAAAATAATAACAAATCCAGTTTCGTAAGATTCTGTTAAAAAGTCAAATCGCGTGTGCATGTCTTTATAGTTGCAATTCTTGTTGCAATAAAAAAAAATGAAAAAAGAAAAGGAAATTTTTAAAGAATAATAATAATATCTGCTCGATAGTTGAATGCTGCGGGCAGCATAAAACGATGCAACTAGAAAAAAAGAAAAAAGAAAAAACAAGAAAACAAAATAAAAGTCAGTTTCTTCAGATGTTTAGAATATCGATAAATCGTTCACGTACGTTATATACGTACGTACCCTCGTATTTTTGTTTAAATCTCTGTGCGTTTATCGTTTTATTTTCTTCTCTTTTTTTCTTTGTCTTTCTCTCTTTTTCTATGTTTGTTCTGTGAACTGTCTACAGCATGAGTAGAAAAATAAAACTATCCTTATATATGTACGTATGTGTAATATATATAGTTTTAAGAGTTGGCTTTCGACCAAAAACAGAAGCTTTAACGCAAACCGCGCCATGTATGCCACGAGAGCGAATGCTGCAAGTGGTGTTATCGGAAAGCGGTTGGACTGAAAAAAAAAATAAATTAAATTAAAAAAATATAATTATCAATTGCGACGCAAAATGAAAATTCTGAAAAGAAAAAATGTATATTCATAAATACTATGAACAAAATTGAAAATCCACAGAAAATGTGTAACCCAAGTTTCTATGTATGGTGAACATGAGATGAGGGAAAATCTAACCAAGTATATAAAATTGTATGTATACTTGTATATGTATATACATAACAAGTGAGAGTATTCATTCAGAATTCCCGTGAGAGGCTGCAATAATAAGGCAAGGAAACATCGTTATCTAAAAGCAAAGCGAGATAACCAGAATACACTTAAAGCGTATGTATATAGAATTCTAGGAGCTTCTCTATGTAAACTAAAACTGCTGCAGGTGCTACCGTTTCAAATTATACGGTAGTATAAGTATTACATTATACATGCATATAATATGGTATATACATTATATAATACATGTGGTTGTTTCAGGTTCTATATTTTAAGAAACACTGCATGTATCTCCACGCACATACATGGTATACCTATAGATAATGAGCAGAAATGAGAAGAAATGAGGAAGCTTTTATGGACCACGAGATAAAATGCGCAACGGCTCGAAAACTTACTCCAGCAGGACCAAGAAGTGACGGATATAACATGCTTGTATTACCTATGCGTACGTCTCGAGATGTTAGGAAAATTAAACCAAAGAAAAAGGAAAGTTTTCATGAAACCCAGAAAAAAAGGAATCCGAATTCCGTGCAAAACGAGGATCAAAAATCAATATT
This sequence comes from Athalia cordata, assembly GCA_963932425.1. NCBI lineage: Eukaryota > Metazoa > Arthropoda > Insecta > Hymenoptera > Athaliidae > Athalia > Athalia cordata. The sequence goes on along the minus strand of OZ010625.1, from coordinate 53,956,823 downwards.
GGAATAATAAGAGGATATTAACTTTTGAGTCAGAATATGCATATTGACAATCAGCCACAAAATATTTGGCATAAGTAATTATTACGTATACGTATACAGGTATTATAAAAACGCCTCGACTACTACCGGGATATATTCATATGTAAATATATCATGTGTATGTTGTATTCAAACATTGATGTGGGGATGTATTAAATTTTATCGTTTCCCTCGACTCGCACAAGATATAACGGTCACCCCAGAGATAACCCGTGTCTGACCTTATTATATCTAACTTCACTGTATTGCATATATTATACGAATATATATATCTATACGTATCACTTCTGCTGCTCAGATATATAAATTCAACGTCCATAAAACCCCACTTTGCTTATTATTGTTTGAAAAAAAAAAAAAAAACACGAACATATGAAGTGTCTTCCCAGAATTGGGGGAAAAAAAATTAATTCTAAATTAAGAAATGTGATTAATAATAAAGAATCCTCATATTCTATTTTTTACGTACGGCGAGAAACTGTAATTGTCCACATCCCCTTAGAATTTTTTCAAAGTTGGTAAAGTTTGAAGATATAGGTCGCAGAAAAAAGTTCAACTAAATTGTAAATGTCCGACAATGAAAGTCTAGTAGTATTTCACGTACGGCGAATTCTATTTCGAATTTTAGGCTTTGAAAAAAACACAAAACGTGATTCTGAATTCAACGAAATTTCTTTATCCAACATAAAAATAAAACTCATAAATCTATTTTATACGTGGGATATCTACTTTTTTTTTTTTTATTAATGTCGATGACAAGATATCACATCGTCTGAAGGTTTTGTCATGGCAAGCAACAAATGCGGTACACCGAATGGCTTCCATTTCCAAAAGAAAAAGACTCGTTTTTTTTTCTTCCAAAATTTCAACAACCCACATTACCAGGCTCATACAATATTGAATATAAGGAGTAAAACAAAGTCGCACGTACCGCAAAATATTTACAATTAGCAAAAACTATCATTCCTTTCCAAAAAAGTTATAATCATAAAAACTCAAACGATCGATAAAAAAAAAGTCTAAAATTCTAAGACCTCTATAAACCGGTCGGATGTAATATCTCCATACCCTGCGATATAGGTATGGGCTGTATAACGTCGGGATTTGTTCTTTTGAACTATAATATGATGGGGACGCGCGGGTGTATGTGAAAAACGTTTCTGTTCAATTCAGTTGTGTAGTGGGCGTTATAAAACAACGTGTACGTACAACCCGGGTTATGTTATATGCAACGTTCAATATGATGGGAACAGTCAATTGGGAAGCAAGAATAAATGCAGATTACTCCATCAAGTAAGCGGAAGAAGAACGAGAAGAAGAAGGAGTAGAAGAGACGGCGGGCAACAACTCGTGGGCACGGAGACGTCCACGTCCAGGACAATATGTTGTTTCCCTCTCTTATCTATCTCTTAAAGATCCCGCACATCGCTCTATCCTTCTTGATTAATATCTTCGTCTTACTCAGACTCTTCAACCTGCAGCACCGCTCTAATGTCGATGAATCGGTACGCTTGTTAAAACAGCCTCCGACCTAATATAACCGCGACCGTTTGTTCTTTGCCGGTCTGAAATTATCGGTATTATGTATGTATACGAGAATAGAAGGAACTATTGTACACAGCTCATTGGATCAATTTTTCTCTCACGAGTAATTGTTACGAATTACTTTTTCTAAAATTCAATCCAATCGATTGATTATAAATGTATGGAAAGGTGTACTAAATTATTCTACCTCAAAAACATTTCACTCTCATTTTCTCATATCGAGAATTAGAGGGTAAAATATAAATAATTCGATCATATTCAGCGACGGCAAAAACCCCATATTGCACTACGATAAAAAAATTTCTTCTACGAAAATTCGACGATTTTCACAGTTTCCTCACTGTATTTTGCTAATATCGAAAAGCTGCTAGATCGCAGAGTAAAAAAACCAACGACATCATGTCCAGCGACCCCAAAAGCCATAGATTGCACTTGCAGATGTCTTTTCCCGAAAATTTTCAAAGTAATTTGATTTTAAAAACGTTCGAATTTTGAAAAACGTGATTGAACCATCAGTAATACTTGATATTTTCGGACGAACTTGGGAGAGATGTGAAGTTGTCCCCCACGTGCCACGGAAAAAAAAAATCATTTTTTCTTCAGTCTAATGTCTATATATTTCATATATATACGCACGTTATGTGTGTACAATCAAATGAGAGAGAGAGAGAGATTTATAAAAACGGTTGTTTACCGTTCATATCGTGATGCAATTCTGGGTCACGCCACGCAAATAATAACATATTACCTAGATCTCGCAACTTCATGTAGTTCGACTCTATATAGATGAAAAAATCATTTATTAGAAATACCATAACCTCGCGAAAAAATCAGTGAATATTTCAGGCATATAAATAACATCGTCGTCATCGTGTTTGTACCTATAAGCACAGCCCGGGTGCGATAAAATGAAAATCACTGTGCAATGTCTGAGAAATAAAAAGAAAGAAGTAGTCTCGGTTCGGCAAAAAAAAGCACGCAAAGTGTTTGAAGCGTGAGCTGCAAGCGAAGGCGGAGTCGAAATCGGAGGTCAAAGGGCGCGACCAATCACAGCGAAGTGATAACCATTCCGCTTTGATTTTTACATACGTATGTACACGAAGTTAAAGAAGACCGAGACGACGGCGTCGGAGCCGCCATATGCAGAGAATGTATACATGACATATATACACATACCTATGTATATTGTCGTATTTACATGCGTACAAAAACTTAATGCGTGAATATTAAACTGTCATTCAATGCAATCTACATCTACGTATATTAGCAATAATACAAACACGCTTTGCTGGCAAGAATAGATATATAATAGAAACTTTTTTTTCATTCACAATGCAAAAACAGCGACTGAAAAGGAAGAGAGAAAAATGAATTATTGGACTATACAGAGAATCGTTTATTCTTCTCTGAGAATCTCACATGTGGCTCTGTTAACGCGACAAAATACAGTTGAAAAAAACTTCTCTTCTGAGATTTGAATCTTGTGAAAACTTCAGTTATGCTGTACAGATCGTTGGCGTCTATTTATGGTTAGATAATCGTGTAGCATATTACACTCTTTTTATGATATTCCAAATTTTTGATCTTCATATTTTGACGTTATGAACTTATACCTCATCTAAGAAAAAGAGTTGAGAATGTATGTTCATACGTATGTCGCATGAATTGGGGAGATAGAAAATATTTGGTGTCATTTATCACGAGTCCGAAGCCTGCAACAGAAAGAGAATCAATCCAATCGCTTTTTTTTTATTTTCCACGCGAGCGGTAACTTAACGCATCGAGATCGACGGTCAAATTGAATTGAAGAAATAAACGCGATATACAGCCATGAGGAATCGCGTGGTGGTAAAGGAGGATACACAAATGCGTGGTATGTATTAACGAAAAAAAAGGAAAGGAAAGGAAAAGAACTCTGTGAACGTCGTCACCGCGACGCGCATAATCGCTAGATTTGTACTTGTCCGACCTTCATGGATATTTCATTATAGTATATATACATACAACCTAATGCTGTGCTTTCAATCGAGAATTTAATCAGGTGGTTGATTGCCATTGATTTATTGATTCAAGACTATTTAATAATTACCGTCAGAAAAGTCAGAAACTAAAATCAACAATCTAATTTACTACATTAAAGAATTTTGTCCAACAAGCTAATCTGACAAGGTCGAAACTAAATTTTACTTCGAACTTTAAGGAAAGTGTGAAAGTAAAATTGGAACGAAGTTGCAACGTAGAAAAAATCTGAAATATGCGGTCTGCGATGATCTGAATTCCAACTTCCAGCGATGCAGGAATGCATGCTGGTTGCATACGTTTTAGGTACGACGAGATTCACGTTGAAATTTTTGCATGGAGAATATTCCTCAGACGTTCTTGATGTGGCTTAAAAATCATTCCAGATTTTTTATTCCTCACCAGATGTACAAGCACTTGGCATCAAAATTAGAGACAATGATCGTGACAAATTACTACAGCAATTGCAATAAGTTACATCAAACGCTAATAACACGAGTAATGCATCTAACAGAACCGTAGAACAAGGTGCGAAGCCGTACTGAAGAATATTTGATTATCGATTGCCATATTTATTTGAAATATTGTTTAGGAACTTTATAGTGTCACACTTTCGAAATATCGAAATATACAACAGTTAACTAGACAAAGTTGCCCGTGGCGAGGATACAACGCTCTTGATACATTACCTTGACTATGGATTGCCGAAATCTCAGTTCTCGCGCGGTGATTTGAATGTCCTGATTTTCTAATGATTTTAATTCACGATAATTAAATCGATTTGATCAGCTGACTAATCGCGGATACACACTGATCTTATAGAGATCAGTGCACGACTAGCGGGGGTTTTAAAATTTGATGGGCTGCGCGAATGAATGCGCATTCGGTTTGTAACCAAAAAAACATAACCAAACGAGAACTGTCATAGTGTAAAAACCATTCACAAGCATCTATTTGTCAGGGAACAAGTAAAGTTACACATAATCATATACAAAATTCTTACCATGAGCTATTCACATGGAACCAGAAGAGTCAGAAGAGACAGCAGATCGAGTTCATCGAATAAACGAAAGAGAGAAGGAATCGAAGACAAAAGCTTCAAACATTCCTCAGGAGAGGATCCAGACTTCTCGTTCCAGAAATATCGTTACGAATTGAGCAAGGTGTTCTCAGCTCATCCCAATCTGGTACAAGACTTGGAGGATTTCTGGATCTTTGTTAAGAAGTATGAAGCTGCGGAGAAGAAGCGAGGGAAGACAGAACGCATGTTGAAATTGCCTCAAGTTTTGTCGAGCTCAAAAGATCTGCCAACTGACTACCACAGATCACATTGCTTGAATTTCAAACTAAATCTAGGTTTTGGAGAGCTCTTTGCAAGAGTTCCAAATACTAGAGATTTAACGGATCAGCAGATGTCAAAGTTTCAAGAGATCATTAATCTCTACTTAGACTTTAAACAGAAAGAAAAATTCTCCAAATTAAAAAAGCTAAGAGAAACACAAGCCAATTTACCTGTATCACAATATCGTGAGGAGATTGTAAATGCGATTAAAAATGAACGAGTCGTGATTATTGCTGGAGATACTGGATGTGGAAAGTCCACGCAGGTTCCCCAATATTTATACAAGGCTGGATTTGGCAAAATAGGTATGTCGTTTCGGTTCAAGGTAGTTACTACGCGGATGGTGCATAATAGCTGTAATTAATTCCCCTGCGTCTGTTGTTTCAGCTTGCACTCAGCCACGCAGAATAGCCTGCATATCTCTGGCTAAAAGAGTGGCGTACGAAACCCTGACTGAAAATCGGACAGAAGTTGGTTACCAGATAAGATTTGAGAAGCAGAGGAATCAGGAGACTAAAATAACTTTCATTACGGAGGGATTGCTACTGCGCCAGGTGACCGGAAAGATTTTTTTCCCCAAGCTTTGAATATTCTCAAAATAAAGCAGCTAGCTAATCAAAAAAGTTTCTTGCCCAGAACAGGTATCTGGTGAAATGGGACTTTCTCATTACGACGTAATTGTACTCGATGAAGTACACGAGCGACATTTACACGGCGACTTTTTACTCGGCATAATGAAGTGCATAATTAATCAAAGGAATGACTTGAAATTAATTCTGATGTCTGCCACTATAAATATACAGTTGTTCAGCAATTACTTCTCTAAAGAGGCAGTGAAAGTGATACAGGCAAGCTAATCGATCGATAGACATTGTATAATGCAAAATCAACGTGCTCATAATCATTTATTTTGTCAGGTTCCGGGAAGGCTATATCCAATACAGCTGCATTACAGGCCGATAGCAATTGACGATCTACGCCAGAAAACTGATAGATTCAACCCGAGTCCTTATGTGCAGATAATGCAAATGATTGACAAAAAATATCCACGTTAGTCTCACAAAATTTTGGTTTGAACCTTATAAACGATCTACCAGCCCCGAACAGTTCTTTCACATTTTATAACATATTATGCAGAAGAAGAGAAGGGGGATTTGCTGATATTCCTAAGCGGGATGAGCGAGATCACTGCAGTCGTCGATAATGCAAAAGAATATGCCTCGAAAACTCAGAATTGGATAGTCCTGCCTTTGCACAGCACGCTATCTATCGCGGAACAAGATAAGGTATTCGTTTTACCGTAAATCATTCACAGAACGATTAATATTGCCCTAATTTATTTACAGGTCTTCGATTACGCCCCAGATAATGTACGTAAATGCATAGTATCTACAAACATTGCAGAAACATCAATTACAATAGACGGAATAAGATTTGTGGCTGATAGTGGAAAGGTGAAAGAAATGAGCTACGATCCAATCTGCAAAATGCAACGACTAAAAGAGTTTTGGATAAGCAAGGCAAGTGCTGAACAAAGAAAAGGGAGAGCTGGAAGAACCGGGCCAGGAGTTTGCTACAGGTAAAAAGAATATAATTATAATCTTAAATCGTCGTTATTTACCTGTGACACTCCGCACCATTTTGACCTTGTGTTATCGCCAGACTTTATTCTGAAGAAGAGTACGAAGCTTTGGAGAAATACTCGACTCCTGAACTCCAAAGAGTTCCATTGGACTCGTTGCTCCTGCAAATGGTCTCTATGGGGCTACCGGATTCTAGGAAATTCCCTTTTATAGAACCTCCACCACCAGAAAGTATTGAAAATTCAATTCTCTCATTAAAAGAACACGTAAGTTCAGATATTCTAACTCTCCAATGATAAGGGTGATACTTTTTTTAGTATAATGATTGATCCATTTATTCGGAGACGTACATATTTTTAGGGCGCTTTAACAGATGATGAAAAGTTGACTGTGATCGGAAAAACTCTGTCGCGATTACCTGTTGATATAACTATTGGCAAAATGTTGATAATGGGATCTTTATTTCACCAAGTTGAGCCAGTTCTATCTCTAGCTGCTGCTCTCAGCATTCAGAATCCGTTCACAAATAGAGCGTACAGGGATACAGAATGTGAGGTAAAAGAAAATAGGAAGGGCACAAGAGGATGACACTCATAAATATCTCGTCTAACAAACATTGCAGAATTCAAGAAAAAAATTGGAATCTGATCACGGGGATCCCATAACGTTATTGAACGCCTACAAAGAATGGCTGGAGGTGAAACAGGAGAGCAGTCGCGATTCAAGAGGTACTTCAAGCGTGAGTAGAAAATGGTGCAAAAGACGTGGTCTGGAAGAGCAAAGGTTTTATGAGATGACTAAATTACGGACACAATTCAAAGAGCTGCTTCAAGTGAGTGGCTCTGAAATTCCTAACAATTATAAACTTTCTTTACATTTAACGCCTTCATAAACCATTAATTCGTTATTCTTAGGATTGTGGTTTACTGAAAAATACCCAAAAACCAAGTGCCTCTATGACAAGCACAGAGCGGATGCTCAGACATGGAGAAATGAAATTATTGAAAACTTTAAAGCGCACTTACAAACAAACAGCTCCTAGGAAAAGAAAAGAGCTTAAAATAGACCTGTTCGACATCCAAATGGAAGACAAAGATGAAAATGAAGGTGAAATTGACATAAAGGACGTGGAATTTAGGATGAGAAATGATTCATCCCAGGTACAAAGCCTCCTTACAGCAGCAACAGCGTGTAGTTACAAAGATTTAATGATGCTGAAACTAATTTTGTGTAGTGGCCTCTACCCACAGTTTGCCTGCGCCGATGAATTCAACTACTGTAAAGTACGAGAATCACTCTTGATAAATTTTCTATTTCTTTTATTTTTTGTTTTACATTATAAAATCACGAGTAAAATTTCAGTCGACAAGCGAGCAGCTTTTTCACACAAAAGCCAAGCCTTACATCGCTCTCCACCCAATGAGCTTCTTCGGTAACCATCCACAAATTCTGCAATTAGAAGAACCAGATATTTTATCACTCTCTTGGTTCAAATCCAAGTCTCCACTTAGTCCAAAGCATCAGCTGCTAGCATACTTGTAAGCAACAATATTCGAGTAGCACACACCATAAACTTCATGTCATTAATAATATATCCCTTATCGTATAGGTCCCTTCTAGAAACAACCAAACCCTATTTAGTAAACACTTTAAGGATGCCGGCAGCCCAAACACTACTACTTTTTGCTCATGACGTCGATACAAACTACACATTCTCAATGTAAGAACGTTTGCTGAAATAAAATTATCGTATTAGTTTACAGAAACAATAAATAACTTTGAATGGTTCCAGTCTGGTTTGCGATGCATGGTTGAAGTTGGAATTTCCAATGCCAGACAGCGGGCAAATATTGCTGATGAAAGCTACTAAACTAAGACAAAAATGGGACACACTTTTGAACCAGAGACTGCAAGGTAAGAAACTGGGTATTTCAGTTGAGTCATTCAAAAATTGTAATTGTATTTAAAAATTCCTCTAGTCGCTAATACACATGGATAAACTTAATGTCTACAGTATTTGGTCTTCGATGATCATTTGTACGTGAAGTTATAACTAGCAATATAATTAGTAGTTAGTCTTGAAGATAATTGAAATACGATTCCCGAAATAAATTTTTTATACTCCTATCACTTGATTTTGCAGAAGCGGAACCATCAATTGCTTCGGAAAAGAACACCAGTCAAATTGAATACGAGCTCAGTCAAGAGCTGACACAATTCATGCACACCACAGTGCCCTATACAATAAAACGCTTACTTCCTGCAGATCTGAAAACAATGTACGTCGGTCGGGGAGAAAATTCGGATAAAATAAACCCCAATCCTTTCCAGAGCGACTTTGACTGTGAAGCAAATCCAATCAAAGGTGGCGTGCGATTAACCGATAATATCACTTTCAATTGGTGAGCTAGGATGGGTTGCAAAAGAACTTTACCGCTCCTTGTTCTGACAGTTATCTTACTATTAATATGACTGTTTTTTTACAGTCTAGTTGAGTGCGACTGGAGCGACAAACTTGCTGTGGATATGATCGAGACTGAATGGCACTGCTCAAACTGCAGCATCAATATGATTGTAAGCAGCATCGAAAAATTACAGCATCAAAGTGTATGCTTAAGTAGGATGGCTGACCAAGAAATCCATAACACATCTACTGAGCCAATTGTGGAGAAAAAACCAAATAGTCAGGCTTACGATTGTCCAGATTGTAAGAAAGTAATTTACCTTACACCTATAGAAATACTTAGGCACAAAAGACAGCACTTGTAGCACTTTGTACATAAATTTGTTTTTTTAATAAACTACAATAAATAAAAAAAGTTTTGTCAATGACTTCGTTCTTACTTTGGAGGAAAAACTCATTCTGCTTACGTCCAGGGAAGGAAATTAGGAAACATTAAACAACCCACCATTAAGTACCCAAGAAAGTATGAAAGAATCAAAACGTCATTTTTTGAGTAACTTTTTTGGAAAAAAAAAAAAACTTTCCATTTTGAGCAACAGTTTGCAGGTGACTCGAGATCTCTAAAATGTTCCTTTCTGCTCTCTGACTTGCTCGAGATATCTGATGCGCAATACCAGTAAAGAAGAGGGCTGGCGGAGCATAGCAAACGTGTGCTGACTTGGATATGCACAAATAGAATACAGAATATTGTCAGGAATAGCCCATGAATTACAAATACGAACATATCCCCTGGCTGTGTTGTATTTCTTAATTTTTCTTTGCTTTTACTAGTACTAGAAAAGCTTCCTAATGTGCACAACTCAACTCTATGCTCATTCAGGTATTTTAAACTATGACTTAGTATGATATACAGAATGGGAGAAGCAAGAAGAAAATTTGGTATTTGTTTAAAATTATAATACTGCAATAAACCAACATCCCAATACTTTTTTTGAACATACGAATATGCAGTAGGGATCTGATCCTCGCACCAAGGAGGATTTGTAGTACCAGCTATTAGAAATCCTTTGTCTAAGCCATAATCCCGCACAGAAATTGGCATCTCCATTTCATTACCCAGACAGAATAAACTATAGTTATATAATTGGAGTAAAACATAGGGTATGATGGACAGAAATACGACATTGAGACACCAAACAATGGCACTTGAAATAGAAGCGCATCCATAAGGCAAGGATGACTCTCCGGGCTGATTTTGAAAGTTTTTACTCGCTCTAGGAAGAACTATTTTCAAAACGCCCCTGATCAGAGAGTATAAAGGGAAGCCCATGTTTATCAACCCATTGGACCTGACAAGTGTTGACAGTGCTATGGGTAAATAAATAAAAGCATTGTTTTCGGTGTATGCTAGCATTACGTTGAAAGATAGATAGGCGAACATTGCCTCTGAGTAACAAGCGGTAAAAAATATACTAGCAGGATTGACGCAGTACAAAATCGCAGCCTTGTAAGCCAGGGCTGTATCCTTCAACACGTTGTTACTGAGATCAAAAAAAATTGTAGCCGATTTGATAAAACAGACAAAATTGATCAACGTAGCTGCGATCATCGTGAGACTATGTTGATTCAGAATAGGAAATATTATAGCCAGAATCTTTCCTACACATCTTACAGCGATCGGGTATAGAGGAGAAAATGCTAGAGTATTTTCGTACGTAAAGCCGTACTTTGCGATGTGAATAAAATATTGGGAATCCCATCTAAAAAGACCGCTGAGTAAATAATCAACCGTTCTGTCTACAACTGATGTAGTTTCCCGGTCATTATCCACCGGACTGATAAACACTCCTGCATCGTGGTTTGGTAGCACTAAGTTTGATATAAATTGTAGAAAAATTATCCCTAGGCGGGAGATTATCGCGAACCAAATCACTTTTTCTCTCGGCCCGTACATTTGACACGAAGTTCAAGTTTTAGGAATACTTTGCTAAATCACATGAACCTTATTTCGAAATGCTTGCGGCGAGCAGTCGGTGGTTTCCTGTCTCTTATCTAAAACGGGAACCTCCAAATGCTATCTGGATAACAAAGCTTCCTCTGAGTAGGGTGTGGTATTCAGTCAGTAGATGTTTATTCGTCACATGCGAACTCCGATGTAGTTTTCTGAAAAATAGAGAAAATCATAATTTGCACTACCCCAAATGTTTTCAATCGCATTATTGTTGTTACTATATTTTGGCAATGCCACGGGACAACCCCCGCCGCCGCAACAAGTTACCACAATTGCACCGCTACCATCTATCGCTACTCAGCAACCAGTACCTGCATCTGCAGCTGGAGGTAAGAAACCAAATCAGCGACGAAGTAGTAAGTCACTCAATATGTTCAAGAGAGTTCATCTGATAAGCCACTTCTTTAATTTTAGTCAGAAAAAAGCCAACAGGTAAAGAATATTCCGAAGAGAAGACTTTCTTGTTGGATTGGCTGCTGACCGGATGCTGGGGCAAGATCAAGTGCAACGAACCAAATGAGCAAAGGCTCTACGAATACCAAGGATTTGATGGCTGGTACAATAACTTTGGACGACCGGAACTTGGGGCTGTTGACACGTCGTTATTAAGGAGGAGCCCAGCAGCCTATAAAGACGGAGTTTACCAGCCATCAGGGTTCAACAGGCCAGAACCCTTAGAACTTAGTCAGCAATTATTGAACGGACCACCCGGGACAACGTCGCAAACTGGCAAAAATGCGTTTCTTGTATTTTTTGGTACGTCTGGTGCGAGGCATTTAATTACAAGTATGATCTAGCATGCAAATTCAATGAATAATTTATCACAGGGCAACAAGTTGTCGAAGAAATTCTCGATGCTCAAAGACCAGCGTGTCCTCCGGAATATTTTAACATGAAAATACCAGAGAACCATATGTACAGAGATCTTCACTCAGAACTGCCATTTCTTCGTACTAGATACGACGCTCGAACAGGCTTTTCACCGAATAATCCCAGACAACAGGTATGCTACCAAAACGAAATAGGGATTTGCCTTTTTAAATTTTCAATTGGAGTATCGATGATCGTTCTGTTTTTAGTTAAATGAAATCACTCCTTATCTTGATGGAGGACTCATGTACGGTACAACAAAGGCATGGTCAGATGTTTTGCGAACCAACGAGAATGGGGAGATCGATAAAGACGGACAATTAGCATCGTCGTTGAACGGATCTTTCCCTATAAAAAATACTGTGCGACTTCCGATGGCTAATCCCCCTCCACCATTTAATCACGACAACTACACCAAAAGACACGAGACTGAGCTCGTAAGCAGATTTTTCAGTAAGTGTGAACGGTCATTTGATTTAAATGTGAGTTAGTATAATTTTGCAGCTCCTAATAACACTCAGAACTTTTGATATCATTTTAGGGCTTGGAAATCCGAGAGGTAATGAGAATCCTTTTCTCCTAACATTCGGAGTTCTGTGGTTCAGATGGCACAACTTTATTGCAACGCACCTCCGTAAGCTGCATATGGATTGGACAAGTGACGAAATATTCTATGAAGCTAGGAAATGGGTAATTGCTACCCAACAACATATTGTAACCAATGAATGGTTGAAGGAGTGGCTTGGCACTGAGTTACCAGCCTACAAAGGTAAGCTCATAACGAAAATCTTTATACCAAGCCAAATCATCAATTCCATAAATGTTCAACAGGATATGATCCCAGCATCGACCCACAAATAGACCAATTCTTTCAAGCTGCTGCCTTCCGATTCGGCCACACCCTCGTTCCTCCAGGTAAGATTCAACCCTTATTTACCGTAACTCAGAAGTTTTTTCAACAACCGTTATCTGTGCAGGTGTACAAACAAGGGACTATGAAAGAAATAAATGTGCTCCTAGAGGTATAATACGAACATGCAACAGTTTTTGGAGACCCAAGGTGTGTAGAATAGCTTTGTAACAGTATAACTTAAAAATCTAACTGCGATAAGCAATATTGGCAGTTGTATTGCAGGAGGCTATTCTCGAAACGGTGAATGATATAAACGACGAAAAATTACTCAACGAAGGAATGGACAGACTTATTATGGGCATGACAGCTCAATTGTGCGAAAAAGAAGACCATAAGATAGTGGAAGATTTGAGAGGCAATGTATTTGGTCCCTTAGAATTTTCCAGGCGTGATTTGATGGCCATAAACATTCAGCGAGCTCGTGATCACGGACTTCCAGACTACAATACCGTCAGAGAATTATTCGACCTACCTCGCGTTGAGAACTTCTCATTTTTCCAATACGCAGACCAAAAGGTACTCATTATAACGAGCTCTGCTTAGTATGAACTGTGATGATTACTAGAATCTATTTCAACAGATACAAGCGAATTTTACAAGATTGTATAAAAACAATTTCGACGATATCGATCTTTGGGTAGGAGGTATTTTGGAAACTAACACTGGGCCCGGTGAGCTCTTTCAAAAAATAATAGTCGATCAGTTTAGGAGAATAAGGGACGGCGATAGATTTTGGTATAAGAACAAAAAAAATGGGTATGTAACAACAATTATACATCCATAAACCATTTTATCGGGTTGGAGAATAAATTCTCAATTTCGTTTCACAGATTATTTACAGACAGCGAGATAAAGCGGATAGAAAAACTATCGTTTTACGATATTTTGCTTTCTGTGACGAATTTAAGTCCAAAAGACATACAACTCAACCCCTTCCACGTCCCATATGAAGGTTGTTCTTGTTAATTATGAATCTGAAAATACCGTTGGAAAAACATAGAGTAATTATTGAAAATGAATAAATTTTCCCAACAGGGGATGAAGTGATAAAGCGATGCGAACGTATCTACCAGCCAACAACATGCCCACAATCCAAGGGCTCGCCCCAATGTTGGCACATACCACTTAACGTGAGCGAACTTAGACCGTGTAGTAGTCCGGCTACATACGATTACTTTTCAACTAGCGACGTCTCGTTTATACTCACTTTTTTGGGACTATCGATGTTCACAGTTGGTAGTGTAATTTTTTAATAACGTTAATGATGCTTGATATAGTACAAAAATTTTCAATAATTCATATTTACACAGGGCTTATGATCATGCTACAAATAATGCTGCGCCTAAGACGCAGAAAGCACAGGGCTATGACTACCAAAATTGATGCCATATTGAGAGAATCTGTGAAACGTGAGAAAAATATCGATGACGTTTACACAGGTGAGTATTGAATTTATGTTTTACATTTCTTTTCATTCATACCTCAATTTTTGACTCATTGAAACTGCTTTGCTTGATAATTGAACAGCCAATGAATGGATCAGTCGCACTAAACCAGAGAAACCAATACTTTTGACATTGAACAAGGTGAAGAAACAAATAGAAGTTCGGAGCCTACGTGGTCAGCTTATGAGGGCACTAGATTTGACTTACAGCCAAATTACAAAGGTGACCACTGTGTGGAGAGTTGAAGATCGATTAACGACCTTATAATGATTTTATTAATTTTTTTCAGATTTATACACCAACTGATAGATCCTTCATTCTGATAAGAGTTGAACACAATTATGATCTGATTTTGAAATTTGGGTCAGAATACTTGAAAGACTTATTTTTGAGAGGCTTCGAACAGTTTGCTATTGCAGCTGATATAAAGAGAGAATATTTAACAACTTTCACAACGGCGATAATGCTGAAAGATGCAGTGACAAAGAAAAAGAGACAGCAGAAAGTTGAGAAATTCTTCCGAGTAGTGTTTGGCCAGGTATTTTTCGTTTTCTAGTAAATTGTACGCAGAATTTAGTCCTTAAATTAGTCAGGAAATATTTTCTATTTTCCAAGGGTTTCCGTATAGCCAACTCCCAAGACGAAATGTGGGAACTGGACTCAAAGATATCCAAGGATGTGATCTATACTGAGCTAACAATCACTGAATTTGCCGAAGCCTTGAGCATGGCTCCTGAATCAGAATTCGTAAAAAAGGTACGATGTATAAACTGAAATTTTAATCCGCAAAGTCTTACTGATTTTTTCACCAAAATCCACAGATGTTTGATCTAGTTGACAAGGACAAGAACGGATTTATATCGTTCAGAGAATTTATGGACATGTCTGTGATATTTTACAATGGGGACGTAGATCAAAAAGTTAAACTTATGTTCGACATGTATGACATCGATGGTACCGGTTCACTGACCAGGAAGGAGTTTTTCGACATGTTTCGGTGACCTAAAAGATACCTGTGGATGACCTAGTTTCGAATTTTTTTGTAAAAGGTAATATTTATTCATTTTTTTACACAGATCATTTATGGAAATAGTGAAAGCTGATGTTAACGAGGAGGAGCTAAGCCTGGCAATAGAAGAAATGACCAAAGCAGTTGGCTTATCAACCAAAGAAGATATTCGTTTTGAAGACTTTCAACGCCTCCTAGGAGACTACAAGAGTCGCTTATGCATAGAATTTAACTTGCCTGGATCAACGAGAACCAAGCAAACGTTTGCGTCACAAGCCCAGAGAGTGGTCGAGAGCATGTATGGCGATCCACGAGATATATCATCCCGTGTTCAGGGCAATTTACACAAAGAGCAAGACCTAGTAGGCAGAGATAATATCATCGCCAAAGATGAGAAGATAGTGATTACTCAAAATCAAATAAAAAGATACTGGTATCCCGCAACTAAATACATCGCCGACAAACAGCTAGAGATATTCTGGATATTTTTATACACATCAGTTTTGATTGCAATTTTTGCAGAGAGAGCCTACTGTGAGTATTATGAATTGACTTGAGCCTTTAGAAAAAAAAAGTGATCTGATGCACATCCAGCTAGTAGATGTGTGTAAAAATTTCAGACTATCACGTGGAACGCGAACACTCGGGGTTGCGACAGATCGCAGGTGCTGGAGTGACGATTACCAGAGGTGCTGCATCAGCGATGATGTTCACTTACTCGACTTTACTATTAACAATGTGCCAGAATACTATAACTATACTCCGAGAAACGTTGCTGCAATACTACGTGCCATTTGATTCGAGTTTGGAGATGCACAAGTATACTGCATGTTGGGCTCTTTTTTTCACTGGTTAGTACCGCCTTAGTTTTTTAATTCTATCCATGCAATGATAAATTTTTTTCTCATCCAAAACTATTCACATCTCTCAATAATAGTGATGCACGTGTTGGGTCATGCCCTCAATTTCTATCATATCTCAACGCAAACTTCGGATGACCTGACGTGTTTGTTTCCGAATTATTTCCACGGGTATGTATTTTCAGTTCTTCAATTCTTCAGAAAGAGAAAAAGCACAAAAAATTAATTTCCTGGATCTTTTTTTTTACAACAGAACACACCAGATTCCAAAGTTTCATTATTGGTGTTGGCAGACAATGACAGGGATAACTGGGATCGCATTAACGGTTCTAGCTGCTATAATCTTTCTATTTTCACTTCCTCTTGTTAGAAAAAAGTTCTACAATTTGTTTCGGTACGCGCATTCAATGTATCCAATATTTTTCATTCTCATGATTCTTCATGGTACGGGACGATTGATTCAGGTAAAAGTCAAATTTCCTAATTAATCAACAGTTAACTTTGTGTGACAAGTGAACTAACTTTTCAATTAATATAGAAACCGTTTACACACCTTTTCTTATCCGGACCAGCCATTCTTTTTACCATTGATAAAATTATAACTACAACAAGAAAAACTGTAGAGATAGAAATCAAAAAAGCGGAATGTCTTCCCTCAGGTAATAATATAATTTACATTTAAATTCTGTCAGTAAGAGAAGAGATTCATAATGTAAAATTGTTTTCAGGGGTAACTTGCCTCGAGTTTGAGAAGCCACCAAATTTTCAATATAAATCTGGACAGTGGGTCAGAATTGCATGTTCAGATTTTAATTCTAACGAGTACCATCCTTTCACTTTATCTTCGGCACCAAACGAGCCTTTCTTAACAGTTCACATCAGAGCTGTTGGCCCCTGGACTACAGAGATCCGTTACAGAGTAGATCCAACATTAATAAGTGATCCAATTCTTCCAAAGGTAGTAGCTGCACAAAATAGAAACAATATAACCATAACTATCCATGCCATTACAGAATGATCAACATTAAATTTTTGTTAATTGTTGAGTAGATTCGAGTGGACGGACCGTATGGAGAAGGAGCACAGGATTGGTACAAGTAT
Organism: Athalia cordata; assembly: GCA_963932425.1. Taxonomy (NCBI): domain Eukaryota; kingdom Metazoa; phylum Arthropoda; class Insecta; order Hymenoptera; family Athaliidae; genus Athalia; species Athalia cordata. Next base: position 53,939,682 of record OZ010625.1, on the reverse strand, counting down.
GATTTAGCAATTATGGTCGGTTCTGGAATAGGAGTGACCCCATTCGCTTCCATCTTGAAAGATATAGTCTATAGATCGAATCTTCACAAAAGTGTGGGATGTAAAAAGGTAACGGAGCATTGAAATAGGAGGCAAATTATATACCAATGTTTCACTGATTTTAGGTTTACTTTTTGTGGGTTACTAAAACCCAGAAACAATTTGAATGGATGGTCGATATATTGAGAGAATTGGAAGCAGCAGATAAGAACAATGTGGTGATATCTCACATTTTCATAACACAGTTCTACCAGAAATTTGATTTGCGAACTATATTGCTGGTAGGGTAGCTTCTGGTCAATCATGTATTAAGCTTAATTACCGAAAGCACTAATCAAAAGAAACATTTCAATAATTTCAGTACATATGTGAGCGCTATTTTCAAAAAGTAGCTAACAAATCATTGTTCACTGGACTAACTGCGGTTACCCATTTTGGTCGGCCAAATTTCCTACAGTTTTTCAGAAGTATACGTCAACTAAATACCAGTGTAAGTGTAACCCTGATATCAGTAACTTGACAAAATATAAGCTCATCGATAGAAATTATTCAATTTTTCTTTCACAGACCCCTCGAGTCGGAGTATTCAGCTGCGGGCCCAGATCTGTAACGCAAGCTGTCAATCAGGCATGTCTCGCTCTAAACAAAGAAGTCACTAACGACACGTTGTTCAAACACCACTACAAATCATTTTGAGTTGAAAGCATAAATCATCAAACGCCATTAGCAACGAATTCAGACTTACCTGATCAGCAGCAATCTAAAAGAGCCTTAGACTGTGCTCATATCATCAACATTCAAAAGCATTCAAGAAGTTAGCTTAGCTAGCGACGCAGCGGTTACATATATGATACTTTTTTATACATGATACGTATTGCAGAAATACACACAATTTGTCCAATTTTTCTACCTTTACCTTTATTTCCAATCCCCACCGCTTTTGCTCATGCTGTCGTCAATGATAAAATGGTTATGATTTATGACACAATATAAACAGAGTACTTTTATAAGTGATGTGCAACCAACGAATATTCGTGTGAGATGTCTATGGTTGTGGGCAACGAAACTCATGTCACCGACTATATATCACTGACTATATCATATAGAGATCAGTGATTGATAATATGATATGCTGTGACACGCTCTATGGTGATATGCTGATATAGCTATAGGTATATATGCATAAATGGATGAACCAAAGAAGTTATATTTCTCAGGACCGTTCACTTGCGCCCTCTCACCACGTGCTCTCACTGACCATGCCAACCAGTGGGCGAACCATAGACTTAAAAACCGTGGCAACTGTGGGAACTAGCCGCAAGCGCCTCAGCCGACTCGATCGAAAGTTTTCATAGTCAAGAAAATACTTTCAAATATGTTTAATCAGAAGGGAATAAGTAGACAATTAACGTTACAGATAAGATACTATCAATACCTAGAGTCAGCATTATCTATACCATGGACAGCGTAGTTTTGAAGACATAAGTTGAATACGTTACTAAAATTTTTTCAAATCAAACACTGGGATGAAGTGGGGATCCACGCAACCTCCCACTTTTTACTACTTCCATCCGAAGAATAATTGAATTCTTGTGTTCCCATTGATTTTGCAAATACGACGATTTAGCAGATTGATGAAGTAAACTGCTCTTAGATGTCAGAAATGTATGCACCATTGAGTAACTATACTTTATGCACTTTTTATAGTTTTTCCATCTCTAATAATACAAGACATAGAACGCGCTGATTCCTGAAATCAGAAAGCAAACTGCATTAGTAGTCAACGACAGCCTGTGAACAATATTTAATTAGTATCAAAATTAAGAACTACGATCTGTGAGAAAATCCGATCAGTATTAGGACTAAGGATTAAGAACTGCGATAAATTAAAAATGCGACTTCCTTGATTTTGTTATATCATGGTTTTATTTGAAATATCTATTAGTTCTAGTTAATCCTTAAAAGCTATATGTACAGATGACGATATCATAAATTATAGTACATGTATTATAACAAGTGTGTTTAACAAATAAATGCTCTAGTCTATAGGTATTCACTTAGAAATAGTTTTCTCTAGTTTTGGACTGGGGTCTCTCAAAAAACTTTCCTTGAGAAATTCTGAGAATGTATAATGGTGATCCAAGTTGATCTAACTGTATTATAGACAGGGTGATAATTTCTATATTGATCAAACTTGTATTTACGTGTACGCTATTTGTGAATTATTTTATCTTGTGTATTGTATCTACACAGGGACGATGGATGACATACAAAGTACGACAGTATTTAATGTACGCACCGCATCTTGTATCATCTCGATATTATAACTGCTGTGTATGATTAAGAGTAAAAGGGAAAACTGTCTAATCAAGATTGAAGCCCAGAGACTCCAGTCCGGTTTGTAGTCTTTTTAATGGCAATAGAATTTCCTCAAGTCATAGTTCAGCTCGATACGGTTCATAAATAATAAAATATACCGTTTTTACTACAACAGAATACCTATGTATCGTCTTATTCTTCTCTTTCTTCTTCTTCTTTTTCTTTTGATTAATATTAATATTATAACTATTATTACCATCATATAAAACCCACTCTCAACAGTGAATTTAAAATTACATCCTCTTTTATATACACTTTTTAAGCATACATTATGTGTTGGTTTTTTGTTTTTTTCCCAAATTTTTTTACACAAGCGTCCAAAAATTTACAGTACGAACAATCCGAGTCCATATTACTATTTCCCTCCCTGCCCCTTTCGCTTTTCATTTGTTTGGTTTCATTGTACATACACTTACTAATCTCATTAGATCAGCTTGTTCGATCTCAGAGTAGAATCTATCGATGATGTATGACATTGAATGGATCAAATTTGTCAGAAGAATCTTACCCTTTGTGTCTGTCTTATTTGATCATGCATCACAGTATGATTAAGAGATAGTGGTTTTTGTACTAATATAGTGCAACGTGCCAAAATTAGAAAATAAAAAAACTGGGAGAATACAGTACGACTTATTTCTTTTGTTTTACGTTTGTATGTTTTACTTTCTAATTATTCACAGAAATTTTCTCTATAAACAATCATTCTTTTGTTAAAGATAACTTTACAATTTACATTTTTCCTGCGTCATATAATCACGACAAATGGAAGAAGGAAATAAACTAAAGAGATAATCTGTCAGATTCTATAAACTTGTTTTTCGTTACATATTATCGGTGACTAAACTCATTCTCCCGCAACACAACACTTAGCGAAAATAAAAAATATATGTATACATATATATATTTATATATACATTTCATATACATATATATATGATATATATATATTTCTTCCTAAACAAATGCCTTACATACAACCCACGTAATTTGAAGGCGCTAAAAATAAGAATGCATATCATGTTTGTTATGAAACTTTATAGTCTTTCGCTCATCATACTATGTAGTTTTTAGATAATGAATTTGCATAACTTTAGAGGAATTTAACTGCCAAATTCAAGGAATCTATGGATTTGTAACTTCCAGAAAATGAAATTGAAACGATTTCATTTGGACACATTGGTTGCCTTCATTATGTTGGAATGATTGGTAAAAAAGAAATTCCGTAGCGTTTTGAGGATCAATATTCATGGGGGATTTGGGTAACTTCTTTCTATACTCATGGACTCGCCATAAAATGACCTTTCATCTTTCAACGCGTGGATCTTCCATATCAGAATATTATAACTAGGAACTTGAGCTGGCGTTACCTTCGATTATTCAAAGCCCCGCCAGACCGCACCGCAAATTTAAGAATCCATAATAATCGCATCAACAGTTAAAGTTACGAAGTTTTTTGGTTCTTTGACTAAAGATCCAACAACATCCAAATTCACATCTTTTTCTAACTAAATTATTCAGTCGCTGGAATATATAAGTTATTAATTCGCATTCAAGATATTAAATATGTATAGTAACGAAAAGCTTAAATTTATTTTACCGATTACAAGAGAGCTGTGAATTTGGTAGTAAACTTTCCTTTTAGTCGTTAGATTTTTAGCTTGATACAACAAATAAAAAGTTTGATGTTTTTTTACGTTTGATTGTTTTCGAATGTAATAAGTGGCGGCCATATAATCTGTACACAAAGGAACATGAATCAATCAAAAGCACCTTCAGATATGCTAATATCCAGCGGTTTAATTTTTCATAAACAGGGAATAATGAAAACCCTATCAAAACGCTGAGTGGTAATAATTGTACGTGGGCCAGTAAGGCTGTAGCCAATCCTAGCTGGTGCGTTGACGTTTTTTGGGGGGGTGCTCTTCGGACGAATGAGCTGGTGCTGGGATTTCCGTATTTCTACGGGTAAACACATATTTCATCTGCGGCATAAACCTCATTAAACTCCTAACTTGGATCAGGGGAAGCTCTTCGTTTATCGAAGAACATTTACCCGCGTCCATAAGCATCTGCATTTGCTGCCTGTGAATAATAAGGTAATGAAAGATCAATTTTTTGGTAAAATTATATGATATTTTTGGCCATTTATAAAGAATAATCATCATACCTATTTCCTTGATACAAGTCAACGCCTAGAACATTGGTGAGGACTTGTCTGCATTCATCGATATCGTAAGTAGGAAAATACTGTGACACAAAATCAGGAAGAGTCATCAACAATTCTGTGTAAATGTACGGCTTAGCGTTTATGCAGGGCACCATTTTTTCGTCAACCAATGCCTTCTGAACTTTATATGGTACATGGCTGCCCGAAGTAGGTGTGTCACTGATGGGTATCAAAGGTTTTCTACCTCTGGCATCCCTGGAAAAACTATAAAAGTCTATGAAACAGCTCAAATATCTCCCGGACCGAAATCAAGCCAGAAAAAACCTTGCTGCCGACTCACATCACATTGTTACTGCTTCCATTAACAGGTATGAGTGGAGGTGGATATTTGGCAGTGGCCGAATTGTGACCAGGTGGTGTATGCCGTGATGGATGCGTGAGCATGTTCTGTGTTTGTGGCATGAGTGAGTGGACATGGTCAACGTTCAGATTCAACAAATTGTGAGGATAGGTACTCGGACTAACAGCGCTTGGAACACCCAGACTTGGTGTTGTGTATGTGGTTGCCGCCCTGGAATTATAGGGAAAAAAACTCGTTTGAATTATCTACATTATTACCAAGGTAATCAATTTGCAATGATAATGCTAATATAATGGCCAAGGGCCTGAAAATTGTTTTTTTCATAAAAATAAATGAGGAATAAGAAACTGGAATACGTCATGGTAATAATAGAGTGAAGATAAAGTAAAGACTTTGACTAATATGTTATAATTTCATTATAAATCAATGCTATTGAAACGATACTTTTTAGATATGTAATGATATTCAGCCTGGATTAATAATCAGAGGCAACTATAATACAGTGTACAGGGACTCACCAGTCATCCTTCCCATAGGTTGGATAACTATATAAAAGAAAAAATCATACATTGTATGTACAAACGACGAAAAGCTCAGTTATACCGATTAAGAGTTAAGTAATAAGTTACTAAATATTACCACATTACGATTTAGTAAGAAATGTAACAATTCTATTTAATGTTCATACTTCAAATGACTGATCTATGATAACGGTAATCAGTTACTGCTACAGAGATTTGATAATTTTTCGCACTGGAATATTGCTTGAGAGTTCGTGCAAGACATTTCAATCTGACGTTTCAAATTTTATTATATCACACAATGCAGCACTTTTCAAAGTACCCAAACGAAAGTATTCAATGTTCGAGTCAAGAATGAGGGGTATCTATAAAATCTATTTCACACAGTAAATTGTAGTACCTACACTAATCAACAAATTTCGGTTTTAGTCAGAAACATACAAAAATAATGTCAAACTCACCCGATATTGGGCTGACTGGAGTGGGCAGTAGCTCTGACAAGAGGGGGTGGCTGAGCTTGGGCAGCGGCTTGCATTGTTGTAACAGGATATACTCCTGGGTATTGCGCACTTGCCCCGCTACCACCCCCTCTACTCCTAGACTGCTGCGAGTAGCTTTTATTTGATGAGGCTATTTGCTGCAATATGAATAAACAAAGTCAGAAAACAAGTGAAAGCAAATTGAGGTAAAACTACTTGAGGTGAATTGAATTTGAAACTAGGGGTGACACTTACATTATGCATATTTAGAGGAGCATTTGTCATCCTAATGACATGACTCGCCTGTGAAACTAAAGCTGTCTGAAAGGCTGGCTGACCCCCAACGAGTCCAGGCCATCCGTTACATGCAGCTTGAACTGCGTTTAACATTGGTTGCTGAGCAATGGAGTTATTCCTTGCTGGGGAAACCCTCGAAGGAGAGGAATGTGCCAGATGCGTAGTTACCACAGGTCTAGGTTGCCCAACTCTCTGAATGGTGGCATTTGTGTTTATACCTCTTGGTACAATGCTTGGCATTTGTGGCCCTCTTAAGTTTATTGAGTTTTTGTGATTGGTGTTATTTTGCACATTAGTTTGTTGCTGCTGTTGCTGCTGCTGTTGTTTAGCAGCTGGTGGAGTGGGTGGCTGCTTCGTCCAACCCCCCCCACTTCCGCCACCCTTACTGCTCACTAACAACTGTGAGTCCATAACTTTGCTCGGCCAATAATCCTCAAAACCCGTACCAGGTGGAAAGTAGCTTTTAATGTCACTTAAACTGATCACGGAACACGTTTCACTGGCAAATAGTTCATTACGTATACCTTGAACTTTACAGCAGAATTTAAGATACGACAAGTCCCAACCCTCGAGTTTTTCTGCTTTTAATTTAAGGTTATCCGTCTCACCTTCGAAGTAAAAAAGCGGGACGTATTTTAGACCGTCTTTAACGGTGTAGGGGACAACAGACTCCTTATTTATACGAATAAAACCACATTTCTCAGCCTTTTGCTGCTGCATCACTGAAGATGCATTCTGGCCAGCACCAGCTGTCAATTTAGTATAACACATATCTAAGAACGTATAAAACTCCCTTGCATCTGCCAGTCTAACGACTAAGTCTTTGCATGTGAACAAGTCCCTCCCGAATTGGTTTTCACAGTGTTTGATGTTTATTTCATTAAACAGCTTGCTCTCAGCCTCCGTTATATAGTAACTCCTGATGCACGTACAGCTATAAATATCAGCATGTAGATACCCGAGGTATTTGTTGAGCAATTTGGACTCGAGTATCCTAACCGCGCAGTACTTTTCGCCAGCTCTGAATATGTATGGTATGTGGCACTTTCCAAAGCTTGTCCATCCGAACCTGCCCCTTTGGCTGTCATCGTCCAAAGGAAGTTTTCCCTCTGGAAGCTGAGCAGGCTTTGGTAGAGAGGAATCTGCAGGTCTTTTCAAATTTGACGAAAGGTAGCTTAAAATTCCGGGCAGATTTGGCTGTGACGCTAAACCGGCAGCCCTTGGCTGTGCAGCTACAGCCGATCCCATTTTCGCCTTGTTTGCTTCCACCATTTTGGCTGCCAGCTCCCTGATCTCCGCATCATCTGGCTTTTCCTGTTTCACAGTTACCTTATCCAGCGAACCTGAAACAAATAAATAGAATCGTTACGATCTAGCTTTGATTATATTAACAAATAAAGGAGATGGTAAAGAGTTCCACTAATTGCCAAACAAACAACAACGGAACATAGAATAAAATAAGACGATGGAGAATTGGGTGAGTATCGGTTATAGAATTGGTGGAATAGTGGGAATAATGAGATCATTGGTTGAAAGTGAAGTACTTGATTAGGAAGAAAGGCCAGCTTGTCTTGCCAAACCAAAAAAGAACCAGGTATAATATCAAACATGTGAAGTTTATCTCAAGTCAAGACAGTGGGTAAATATCGAATTTCGACCGCGTGCGGCTGAGCAAATGTCAGATGTTGATAAAATGGGGTGAATTGATCAGAATTGAACCCGGATGACACTGGGGATGGATAAAATTAGCAGACGATGATAAATACGCAGGAGCAGCAAATAATCGTACTACCTCCTCCTCCCCCGACGCCTCCTACTCCTGCTGTTCCTGAAGTGACCGGCGAACTTTTGGCGAGGACTACGGCGGCTGCCGAGGATAACGCCATTATACGATTTCACGTTGTTAGGCCATGTAGTAGCATCGAGCTGGCAGGCCTGCTGGCTTATTGGTTATTCCTGTTTCACGGGGTCTCCACTATCAGACATACGTACGCCGCCAACGGCCAGCTAGACCAGCTACTCAAAATCCGAATAACACGACACTGAACAAGCTCCACAAAATATTATAATTCGGTTGAAAATCCAACGAATAGCCTGTGGCTTGGTAGCTTTATAGCCTCCTCCTCGTCGTTCGGTTTATAGTTATATGTTTGGTTAGATTTTCAACATAGACTCTACTCCAAGGAACGAACGAAACGAACGAACGTTCGCTACTCGCTTCTCTGCACCGATCGAGGCGGTTCAGGAAAGTCGCGGAGTTGCCTAAATGCAACTCCTCATCTTAGCCAGGTGTCCTGGCTAATATTTCACATGTTCGGAATATTCACTTTCAATTTTCTAACCATCGAAACGTAGATCACTTTATCATTTATTAAACTGTTCTCCGGTACCTACGAATTACGGTTATTAGTTAAAACATAAGGGAGCCCCTCGTTTTTATCTACCCGATGACAACAAACAGTATTAGTTGTAGATGTAAGTCTCGTTTCGATGATGCTCTTCTTCTCTACTCGCCGCAGCACACGCGCGCCACAAAAACTCAGCGGAACGGTACGTCACATCGGTTTTAATGCACGCCCGCCGTTCGTTCGTTCGAAGAGCCGCCGAGCACGTCGATTTGAAAGCAAGCCGCAAAGCAGGCAAACCAGCTAGCGAACGAACGCGGAGAGCAACGGCAACGGCGGCGACGGCGGCGGCGGCAGCAGCACCAGCAGCGCCGCAACGCCTAAGCCAAAAGGCGAACGCAAAGCTTTGAGCGCAGAGGAATAAGGAAAAGAAGAAGGCAGGCGACGCGAAGGAAGGCAGAGAGAAATAAATATTCGCCCCAAGTCCGTAGCCTCGTGCGCAGGCCCCCCCTGAAATCCATCCTAGTTTTTATCCACCTGTGAGTCATTTTGATGAAATGGCGTCCGAGAATCCATCCTCAACCAATCCCGTTACGCCGTCTGGCACCAACAAAAGAAAACGCCATCATATGCCGTGACGTCATCACAAATATCCTAGTAGGGCCCTGTGCGAGGGTAGCATTCGAGTTTCCAAGGTCGTTTGTGACAGACGTATGTATTTAGCTATGTAATCTTCTATATACTCACGGACTTTCATGTGTGTGCATTCTTTTTTTTTCAATTCAACGATACAATAACGAATCATTGTTGCCTTGTTTATTGTAGATGAAAAAAAAAACAGCGAGACGCAATCAAGATATACCTACACGTCGACGTATTTACTGTCTTGATTTTCTTTGCAAATATCGAACGATCGGTCAATTATTTGTATACAAAATCATTAGTAATCGGTCTGGATCACGTTAATTATACAGAGTAATCAAATTCTTTCACAATGCAGGAATACAATTTGGTCTTCCTCCGCGGCGGGGATCTATTCTATTTTTTTTTTTGACTATGGAATTTCACAATTTTCAGTCAGAGCGGCGAAATTTTCACTCAAAAAATAGGACGATGCGATTTATTTGATTGTTTTGCAATTGCGCCACCTCTAATCGAAAATTGTGAGTCTTGCACTTCACAAATAATATCAGAAACATTTTCTATTCTAGGATTAGATCACTTTTGGGAAAATTTGAGGATCATGCGGTACGCAAAGGCATGTGTTCATTTCAACGATGCATTTCATTCTCCTTCGAAAATGATTTATCAACAAGATTGAGGATATTTGAGATCTTCTTATATCTGAGATCTCAAGAGATGATTAATTTGTAATTGTTGGATCGGGATTCGCATCGTGTACCACGGAGGGAACCCTGCCGCTAGTACATACAGTTCAAAGAGTGTGTGTAGAGTGCTAGCTGAGAGAGATCTGCGAAAGACGGCAACGTTGCACGGTCGATATGCTCTTTCAGGCAAAGTGCCAAGATTGGTAAATGTATTGGTATATAGTATCGTATATATAGTGCTTTTTGAACTTCCCCCACTCCCGGCCCCTAGTGAACATTTTCCAATGGAAGGGGAGAAAAATTTCTAAGTGGGGGTACGAAATCTGCGCAGAGCCCGGACCATTCAACTCATATAACACTTCGACTGCGCATCCTCTATATACTTCGCACATAATACATATATGTATTTATTATTTTAATCATGATTTACGACGCAGTGTTGCCGTCTGAGTAGCACTCTTGATGGCATTGTTTTTTTTGTTTTTCAATTTTTTTACACGTTTTTACTTTATGTATTTACTTATTTTCTTTGTTTACTCTCTTTCCGCTTGTTGTAAAACCGCTATTGATTGATTTGAAAATATCTATGAATGATAGAGATAATAAAAAAAGAAAGATGAACCAACATAAAAAAGACAACAAAATGTATCTCTCCACGGTGTTGCTGCGCATATGAGTTTTTGTCTAGACTTTTGGCAACACTGTATGAGATCTATTTATAGCCGACCTTTATTGCCGCTGTTGCTATGCGAGGACATCGGATGCTTGACGATACGAGATAGCAAGAGAGGGGGGATGGAAACGATAGAACAAAATGGCGGCGCAGAGGATTTATCTGGACTCCATTTTGTTGAGGATTCCTTTTATCCCGATCGAGGGAGTTTTGTTGATGAAAAAGTTGGGATAAAAGTTGATTTTGCGTGTTTTTGAGTAATTGAAAAACTGATATTTTATCATACGTGAGGCCTAGTGCCTGGTCACAACCGGTTATGTAACGGTCTGCGATTCAGGTCATTACAATCATAACAATACTGGCATTTCCATCTGTGTATCTGTTAGCTGGTTTAGCGATATTATCTGACAAGATGACGGAATAATCTGGAAAGTTCCTACATCGTTCATGCCGTTTGCGCAATTCGAGAGTGACTAACGTTTTTAATGGAAAAACACTACGGAAATCCTCAGTCATATAGTAAAATAATAAAATAGAATAAAACTATAATTTCACAACATCTTAAACGTATCATTCGCAAATTGCAAATGGTGGCGTGTTCCTGTAGCAGCTGACTACGATGTATACTGTATAGAAATATAATTTCTGTATAGCTGCCATACTTCGCCTTTTCTCGGCTAAGTTCGTAAGGAACTACCTCTTTGTTACATCACCCGCCCGGTAGGTATATGGTACATTTTGTACATATGTATACATATAACTATACATATCTATACGTATACATATGACTATACATATCTATACGTATGTATGTACACCGATTATATGCATATAGGTATATATATAGTTCATGCGCGTACATATTTATCCCGCAGCTGTACATTATATACTAAATGTATAGACTGCGGGCGACTTCTAGTCCATGTTACAAGAGGCTGAACAAATTTAACACCAAAATATGAGTGGAGGGGTGTTGAAATAACTGAATAGTCAAAACCATTCCTATCTTTTCCATGCAATATGTTACCGAACATCAAAACGGATGGATTTTCATCAATTTAGGTTGATCATCCAAATGTTTGATGAATTATTAATAGTACACATATACCGTACGTACGTACATACACATATGTGTAAAAAATATATTGTGTGTGAGATTCTTCACACAATATTACTTCGCAGTGGCTCGATTTCGAACACCACCTCCTCCGATTGATGATTGCTTGATCTTCGCCGCTCGATTTCTTTTTCCTATTTTTTTTTGTCATATGAATTGATCTAATTCCTAGCGCAGATCGTCATTAACGTTAGGAAATAAATACAAATTAGCACGTGGCGAGCTATCCCACCACGGAAATGAGGATAACTAAATTAAACGTGGTCGAAGTGGAGGGGAAGAGGGATGGAAAGTTGTAAGTCAAGCGCGGGGGGATCAACCATCGCTAGCGGGATGTAACGTCCCAACATAACGTAAAATAACATAACCTCAAATACGTCGGTGAAAAAAGAGAAATGGGAGAAGAAATAAACTAACCTTGTTCTATGACGTGAGCCTCAAGTATCTCGACATCGTCTTCAAAATCTTGCGCCCTCATTTTTGAACCAGGGATGTCAATACACATATTTTCGTTCTACCTGAGTAGCTGAGTAATATTTTCCTTGGATGAGTCCCTTTTTAAAAATAATTAGTCTTGACATTTACATTTTTGCAGAAAACGTGGGAGGAAATACTAAACAGCAGCTATGACCGCCGTTGCAACGCTTAGATGGGCCCTGCTGTATATTTGAATTTGCAGCGTTGCCGGTTCTTTTTCATCCCCTCTACAATATTGTACATATGTACAAGCATATGTATTTACAATTGCAACGTTGCCGCACATCCGGTGTAGATACATAGCCGAGAGGTGGGGGATGGGAATTTCGATCGAGAGAGGGGATGAAAACTTTCCATGACGTTAACCGATGTTAGTTAACGACCATGCCCCAATCCGAATTTCACCGGAAACAGTCGAAGAAACTATGCAAAGTCTCGAAGATCAGGATGGCCACTTCCGGCAAAGAAGTGGTGTCCTTTGATTCACGATACCGCCTGTTAAATATCTAAACAGCGACAAAAATTGAAATTAATTATCCATCTCGAATTAGAAACCAATTACCACAAAGTATGGAAGACATCAAGGAAACATTGACCAATATATAAATCAAATTGCATGATCAGAAGACCTGGAGGACTTCCGCTCTTCGAAGGATGATGGTGGTCTCAGAAAATTTCTCAAAGCGGGAGAATTAATACCCCAGACGCTGTTTTCATTCGCAGTCAATGACCCCGCGACTTGCGGTCGTCGAACTCACCCGGTGGCAGCCATATTCCTGCATCCACCGCAAGTTCGCCAGTTCTCGATGCGAAAAACATTTTCAATCTGCGGACCAATTTCATGTTTGGAAACAATAGCCTTTCATTCACCTGTTACTGGTTAAATAATATCTGCTTGAAATCACAGGTGAATTATTTCAATTTCTTTCCATCTTATTCGCCATTTGTCCGGAAGCATTTATACATATGAAGTAGTAGTCTACGGAAAAAACACAGAATTGAATGGAACCGAAAGTTTAGTTTTCTTTCATTTCGATAATTCACTGAATTAATTCCGGCGTGACTCACACGGTAACGAAAAAATAAATAAATGAAAAAAAATAAATAAAAGTAAAATAAAATTTAGGTCAATTCAAAGGTCGCATTCACCTTGACGCTATTTCGTTGTGGCCTTGCAGGGTGGTAAACAACCAGTTCACGCAACAAGTGTACAGCTATGTGTGAGTATATCAATTCGATATGGTAATTCGATGTACTACTGTACGAGCTTTCGCGAGTCTCACAGATCGCATGCGCAGATACTAGATAACGTACGTCATACGCGTGTTAACATACGATACATACATGCTTACATTCATAAGATCGCGTAATGAGCGTGAATATTGGTCGCGTCATAATGCACGTACGATGATACCTGTTAAAAATGCATTACGCACGGATCTTTTCACTTGACCAGTCAAAAAAATAATTCAAAGATAAAGGATTGTAAAAATCTCTTTTTTTTTTTACACAAATAAATTACGAATTTATTGCAATACGCACTGTTCAGATAAATGGGAATAATTAGACTGTCTCGTACTCTCCTCTAAATTTTTCGTAGATAGTAAAGCCTTGGTACTCTCTCCCTCCTTCATCCACAGCTGGACCTGAACAACCCAAATGAAGTGTTAATTATCAGAACAGATGGATCCTACCCAAAGATTATTCTCTCTGCACCTGTTTGTGCAGAAGGTCTCTGCGACGCCCAGCCGGCTCTTTGGCCAAAAGAGGCACCAGAATTTCTAGAGCAGATTTGAACTTTTCTAGTGCTATCGCGTACTTTCCTTCAGACAGGTACTGCTCAGCTGCTTCCCCTATCTCAAGCGCCCCAGGCATCCCTGTCGTACTTTTACTTAGAGCATCTATTTGTGAATGAAAATTCATTTGATGTTCGATTTAAATGGGTAATTAAACAATGACTGATGATACCAACATAATTCACGGTAAATCTCTTTATCGTAGGATTCAGCTTTCTGTGGTATATCCGAGGATTCGTTTGAAACTTTTAGAATGCTTCTGTTTTTATCCAATATTGCAATATCGGTGTAATCCTCGGCGTAGACGCGTTTTAGTTCCTCTGCTCGCTTAATGTAATCGTTTATACGGAGTCTGAGAACCTCTTTCCTCTGTGGATCAGTTTCGTCTGAGAAAAAAACCCTAATTTTTATATTTTTTAATTTTTTTCATCCCAATTCGATACCTGGTCATCTTTAATCAGAGGTGCTAATCGTATCTGATTTTTCTAACAATCGGCATTTGCAAAGCTTGTTTAGTTTTGTTATCTGCTCTTTTATCAGACCAACATACTCGTTTCTTTGTTTACGCCGGTCAAATAACAAAGCCTATAGATAATGATAGTTATATCAAGTGAAAACCCTACTGGTGAGTAACGGGATGAAATATTGGAGTGATTCACAGTAATGGTGAAAAGCTTCCTTCTGATTTTTCACCGTATCGAGCTGCACTGCCCGTTGAACAAGTGCTACAGCTTTATCATAGTTGTCTGTTGTGGGTGCATGACAGAGATCCAAGAATTCATGGCCGAAAAATTCGTCGAACGTCATTCTTTCTGTAGGATTATGTTTCAATAACGAAGTTATCAAGTTCTTGCACTCTGCAGTTATATACGAGTTTTTAGGAAGCTGTAGAGCGCAGAAAGAAAACATTCCAGAAATGTGGCTATTACATGATAAGAAAGTTGATTAGAGAACAGGCAAATATTTCTACTTTCAATTTGGCCAACTAATACTAGTATTTAAATTGATCGTGTCAAATGGGAATCACCTCAATTGGACGCCTGTCCTTAATTTTTTCAGCAAGCTCTTGAAAGCTGCTACTCGAGTAGGGAGCCTTTCCAAAAAGACATTCGTACATGATGATCCCTACGCTCCAGAGGTCAACTCTGGCGTCGTATTTATGATCTAGTAAAATTTCTGGGGCCATGTAAAGTGGAGAACCTCGCATGTTGAATTTGTGTTCAGAATTGGCCAGGTACTGAGCAAAACCAAAGTCTGAAATTTGTTATGATATAGTTTATGAGGGAAGATGTAGAAAAACTTGTCTTCTTACTCATCGCAATTTACGCACCTCCAACTTTAAGTGTTAGTTTTGGTTTCTTGATAAGTAATAAATTCTGTGGCTTGAGATCCATGTGGCATATATTATGACTTCGCAAAAATCGAAGAGCAAGCGCGAGCTGCTGTAAAAATTTTCTGCAAATGTTCTCTGGTAATCTGTGTCTTTTTTTAATAAAACTAGACAAGTCACCGCCGTCACAATACTCCATTACTATGTATATGTACCTATAAATGTAGCAATTAGAGGTGATGAAGGTTTCTGATTCTCTTTAATCGATCATCAGGTTTTATTATCAGTATAGGACGACACAGGATCAACGAACCTATCGTCCCAAAAGAAGTCCTTCATTTCTACAATGTGATCGTGTTTGAGTATCTTTAGAAGGCTTATCTCCGTTATAATATTTTCTATTGCTGATGTCGACAGCGTAGATTTATCCATTGACTTTATAGCCACCACATCTTTAGATCCACCCTACGATCCATTTTTTATCCACAAGGATGGTTTTAAAATATTGAAAAACATAACCTCAATTAAACACTAACTACCCACTTTTCTGAAGGCTTTATAAACAGTTGCGTAGCTCCCAGATCCGATTTTCTCTAACAGAGAATAATCCTTGATAGTAGGGAGGTTCATTTTCTTTGATCTCGCACCTACACTGATTCGTATTTTAAGGCTAGTAACGGATTGACAGATTACAGAGAACGTGAAATTCCTCACATATGGACGCTAGAGAGTTCGAATTTCGATTTTCCACGGATAAAGGTTAATTTCAACCTGCTTCTTGATTCGACCAACTTGTTTAGTAGGCAAACGCCGCTTGGCGACGAGCGGTCTTTTAACGACCGATGAAATCGTATCTTGAATAGTTCTCGACTAAATTTTACGTAAAAAACCAGGCTACAGAACACCGAATTGCACCCCGATCAGCCAGCATCGAGAAGTTGGAAAACTCGAGATTCCGGTAATATAATTTTTAAAAGTGAACGGAACTTTTCTACGCTGACGAGATATAATACAGGGAATAAGGGAATGAGTTAATGTTCATCACCTTCAAATCGAGAAATTATTAAACGTCGGACATAAATAATGAGCTCTTCCAAATCGAGATGGGTTTTGAAAATGGTCGAGGATATGCAAAAGTCTATCGAGATGGTGTGTTGTGTATTTATCACAGCCGCAAATAAGTTCATCTAAATCTGTTGCTAAATCAAAAAGTCAATACGATCTTCAGTCAACGCTCAGTCAACGGTCAACGCAATTCAACGACGCAATAGTGACCGTCACAAAACGTAGGAGTTTGAATATGTCCGCGGGAATCCGTAGTCTCTCTGAAATTAGACGCAGTTCTTCAACCTCGTGAACTTAGCCGCGACTGTTCCGTCAGCCGATAGTTTTTCGCATAGACATATGTCTATGGTTTTTCGTGCCGTGTTGTCTGCCATATTGTCATTACACGGATCAGCTGCGTAAAGATAACGGAGAGAAGAAAGATAAAGAAAGTTGTTTTTTTCTGGTGTTTTGGCAGCTGATTTCCAAACGTTCGGAGTGTTTTTTTTCTTCCCTTCCATAATTGAATACAAATAATTTATTCGTGAGTTTCTACAAGCTCAAAACCCTCGCGTTAAGTGCCAAGTGTAGGAATAAGGTGTTTTTAAATCAATCAAAATAACACCGCGCTGGGTAACGAAGAAAACAAGTTAAAGTATTACAACCCGTCGTGAAATTCGTCTAGTTGTCAATCGAAATGGGAATAGGTGAAACGGGCGTAGGAACTGGGCTAAAATGTGTGTGGTTTAAATCTCTGGACGGCTCTCGTGATTCTGACGTCGATTTTTAATAAAACCAATAATTTGAAAGCGACTGAATGTAGAAGACGAAAAATTGAGCTAAGGTGGTGCGGTTCGGTGACGTCATGTGCTAAAAAGAAAGATCGTCGTGATTTACTCTGAGAACAGATTTTCGAATAGTCACCGAAAAACAGACACACATATGCGTAGATACTTTTTCCTGCATGTAAAATCACCCATATAAACAGGTGCACCACACAAAGAGGGAATTTCTCGCATGAAGCAGGAACAGGAGCAGCAGTGCCGTTCATTAGTTCGTTGCGTTCCCTTTGTTTTTGCGACTAAATGCATTCTGCAGCGATACGGATTACCGTTTTTAACGAGTCTTAGATATTTTTTGCGAACTGTAAAAGGGCGGTACTTTGATAACTCAATCCAACAAAGATTGAACGGATTCTGATAAGTTCTGATATTCTTACGCCTTCCTACTTTGCTCCGTAACTACGACACCAGTGAATATTCTTGCTGCTGGAGGTCTGCTGTGCCGTTTTCCGAAGTTTTATGTGCATTATATCTACTCGCTGAAATTGTTAGGACAACAGTGTTGGATTGGAAGTCCGTTCGTGGTTGGTTGGCTAGTTTTCTGACTTTGAAGAGAGGGAGAGAGAGAGAATTTAGAAAGAGAAAAAGAGATTGCGGTCGTTCGTTCTTGGAAGTTTCACTTGGTGCGTGTGGTTAGAATTTGGTAAAATTCACAAGAGGATACGTGGATAATAAAATAAATAAGGAAATAATCTCAATTCAAACGATTGATATATAAATAAACTAACAATGGACTCTGAGGAGGAGACACCTTACGACGACGTGGACTCTGGGAATGAATCCAGCGGAGACGACGTCGATTTTGCCATGGATATTGAGTCCGGAAATCCGAGGGACAGGGCAACGGACATCGACGATTACCCATTCGAGGTATTATCTACGGAAGAAATTGTTCAACATATGGTGGATTCGATAAAGGAAGTAAACACGGTGGTCGAGGTGAGCTACTACCCAATTTTACCAAGGCTTTACAATTTTTTCCATCAAAATTAATCCGTCATCGCAATTCATCAGCTGTGACGAATTAACCTCTTTTCTTTCGTTCACTTTTCATTTCATCCCTCCCCCCTCTATCTTCACTGCGATCGTTTCTTTGTTTACCACCGATTTCTGGCTCCTATTTTTGAAACTCACTACCACATTGCGCCACAAAGTTTACTTTGCTCATTTTCCAAATTTTCTTTATGATACTAGAAATCCTTTGTTTTCATTAATTCTCTTACTCTGTCTCATCAATCCTACTGTAAAAATGTATTGTTATCAAGACCTTTGATGCTTTAAGCAAACTTCAGGAATGTTTTGTGATAAATAAATATTAATAACTTGAATTAACTCGATGCCCACAAAGATCCCAGCTACAACTACGAGGATTCTATTAAATCACTTCAAATGGGACAAAGAGAAGCTCATGGAACGTTTTTACGATGGAGACCAGGAGAAACTTTTTGCAGAGGCTCGTGTTATTAATCCTTTTCGGAAAGGACCTTTAATTAACCGAACGAGATCGTCGCAAATATCCCTGGTGAGTTGTTATCACAAAACTTGCATTGAGGAAAACAAAGATCTAGTATAACTGTGCCGCTATTCTTCTTACAATCTTACTGAGTATATTTTTGGAGTATTTCCTCTTGGATTGTTATACTAGGTATTTCCACTGTCAGCCAGATACCATTTAGTAGTAATGAGGTTGATACATTTTATGTTCACATGGTTGTTTTTTGGTTCATATTGCAGTCACGGCGAACATCTACAAATGGAACTGAAGAATGTGGAATATGTTTTATGACATTACCATCCTCGGTAAGTAGAGACTATTGCATTAATTATTTGGCAGAAGATTTTTGACCTCTTTATAAGTCTTGCCATGCAAGTTTTGCATTTTGGCAAGCAACTGTCACGCTGCACTATACTATGAGAAATTACATGATTCACATTACTGCTGGTGTCATTGCAGGGGTTCAGAGAAATGGAAAGTATTTATTTCGAGGCTTCTCCCAATACTTTCAGCTGAAATTAACTAAAAGCACTCCTGAATGTCCTTGAGACTGTTTTTAAACTCAATTCAACTTTCTCTCGATAATCTAGAATCTCAATGACTAATTGATTGCGATATAGGTAAATGTAAAAAATTAATCTTAATTTTTGAATTTTATCTATGAAAACAAAGATGGCAGCAGTTTTGTTTTATAGTTCTATCATGTAATATTAATGTTCAATGTTATCATACTGCTTATAACTTAAGTAGCTGATGACTATTCACTTGAAACAAAGCTTGAGGTATAACAGATTTGTAAATCAAATTAGATGTCTTAGGCCTTGAACTCAAAAGGTGTCTCGCGACCAGCCACTCGCATAGCTATTTCATATACAGCAAGTAGAGAGTATGGCAGACATTAGATAATTCGTCATGTAACATCTGCCTTTTTTTTCCTGCACATTTAATCCGTTTATTTACTTTTTCATTTTGCACTCCTTTCATTTAACAGATGATGACCGGTCTAGAGTGTGGCCACAGATTCTGTACTGGATGCTGGGGTGAATATTTAACCACCAAAATTATGGAGGAAGGAGTTGGTCAGACAATAGCGTGCGCCGCGCATGCCTGTGACATTTTAGTTGATGATGCTAATGTTATGAGACTTGTAAAAGATTCTAAAGTTAAGCTGAAATATCAACATCTCATCACAAACAGCTTTGTTGAAGTGAGTGCATTGGAATCAAAAGTTTTGATTTCATGATTCCTATTCGTTTAAATGATAAGATTCTTTTTTTTTAATCTATTGCGGTGTCCATTGAACAGTGTAACAGATTACTGAGGTGGTGTCCATCTCCAGATTGCAACAACGCGATAAAAGTTCAGTATGTTGAGCCAAGACCGGTGACATGTAAATGTGGTCATACGTTTTGCTTTCATTGCGGAGAGAATTGGCATGACCCTGTAAAATGCCATTTGTTACGCAAATGGATTAAGAAGTGTGACGACGATTCTGAGACTTCGAACTGGATAGCAGCTAACACTAAAGAATGTCCAAAGTGTAACGTCACAATTGAGAAGGACGGAGGTTGCAATCACATGGTTTGCAAGAATCAAAACTGCAAGGCTGATTTTTGTTGGGTATGCTTAGGTCCGTGGGAGCCCCACGGATCAAGCTGGTATAACTGCAACAGATATGACGAGGAAGAAGCTAGAGCTGCGAGAGACGCCCAGGAAAAATCTAGATCCGCTCTCCAAAGATATCTATTTTATTGCAACAGATACATGAACCACATGCAGTCTCTTAAATTCGAGAGCAAATTGTACGCGAGTGTAAAAGAAAAAATGGAGGAAATGCAACAGCACAACATGTCTTGGATTGAGGTGAGTTCGTCGATTTATCTTGGTTCTTTTTTTTGTCTCTCAATGCCCATGGATAAAATTATTCACCCTCAATTACAGGTACAATTCTTGAAAAAGGCAGTAGACATATTATGTTCGTGCAGACAAACTCTTATGTTTACCTACGTGTTTGCATATTATTTACAAAAAAATAACCAGTCTGTGATCTTCGAGGATAACCAGAAAGACTTGGAAAGTGCGACAGAGTGTTTATCCGAGTACTTGGAACGCGATATAACGAGTGAGAATTTGGCTGATATAAAGCAGAAGGTTCAAGATAAATATAGGTGAGAAATTCAAGTCGATATTTTTAAATTGTTGCCAATTGAATGTAGGGGATTAAAGTATATGTTGTTATATTATTTTTTTATTTTTATTTTTTCAAGATATTGCGACAGTCGGAGAAAGGTACTTCTTGAACACGTGCACGAAGGATATGAAAAGGAGTGGTGGGATTACACGGAATAAACTATCGAAAGGGGTGTTGATAAAGTTTTGTACACTAGGTAACATCGTGGCCCCATCTCGAAGTTTACGACCCAATAATTCCCCCACCCTGCCCCAGCTGTGATATACCAAGAAGCTGATAAGAGACAGAAAAGAACTGGTCCTTGAGTGATACACATATTATATACATAATTTTCAAAGAATATTATATATGGTTGTAGGCGGTATTTGATGATCGATGTTGTATCGTACTGACTACTGCGACATTTTTACTAAACAAAGAAAAAAAGAATTTAAAAACGAGTAACAATATTGCTGCCGCTACTGCTACTGCTACAACTGGAACTAAATACCCCAAGAGACTAAATACAAAGTATTTTGATCTATGCTTATCTTGTGAGATAAAGGTATATATATAATAATAATAATAATGATAATAATAATAAATATGTATAGATGTGTGTATATAATCTGTTTTCCAAAAAGTTTGGCTCGTTATAGTAGCTAACAATCTTTAAAGGAATTCAGAATTGGCGACCGTACTAATCTGAGAATCTGAATTTAATAGTATCGACTCTATGAGAGCTTCTTGTGGTAAACTGTTATATATATAAAAAAAAATGAATGATCAAATTATGAACGTAAAAATAGAAAAGTTTGCAGCATCTGCGCTGTATGATCTGCGACTGATCACAAAATGGACTGCGAGTAGTTGCAATTCAATTACATAAATCAAATTGTATGTCTTTACATATATAAATTGTATTCAAATCATCATTACATGTATAAATATTTCACCAATATTTCTTACGCACATCTCTATTCATCAATCTTGCTTAAAGTATTGCTTTTTTTTTCTTTGTTTATATTTCAGCTATCTATATCGGCGATCGCACGTCTTTGCAATGATGAAATAATTCAAACAAGCACCTGAGTACATTCCACCGCGACGTAATATTCGTCAAGCGTGACTGATATGTATTATTCTTTTCTCTAACCGATCGCCGCGCGGATACAATTCTGTTACCTTCTCTTTACATCTGATTTCTTTTGGAAATGTGTATTGAAGTTTCTACACTTTGCATGATTTTTCACATTTCATGTTTTTTTTTCGATTTTCTAGCTAATCTCTGGCATTAGAATTGTTCCATATATTTTTTTTATCTATCTGTCCATCTATTTTCAAGCAACGGACCGGGCTATCAAGAGTTTGGTTTTTGTACGGAAAGTAATTCGAAACTGAAACATCGTTCAATATCACATGACCCATTATTAGGATTAAACTACTACTACGCAGCCAGACAATATTAAGGTCAAACATTTTGAAAAATGTTATTGTTATTATTAACATTATTTTTAATTATTAGTAATTAATCAATCGATCAATCTCATAAAAAAAAATTTGAAAATAAAAACGATAAAAAATGAATAAGATGAATCGTTGGAATTAAATTAACGACAAATAAATTAAGAAAAAAAATGTACATAAATTGCATACACACACATATAGTATAAATAATCGTACATACATATACCTATAGTACATCCATACTATAATGGTAATGAGTTATAGCGGAATGAAAATAAAGTAATCTATAGAATCTTTTGAAGATTTATTGAATGATATGAAGTTAATAAGATGTGAAAAGAAGAATAGAACGGAAATTATGAAAAAAATATTGTTGATTCTTATAAAAAGAACGTATGTGATGAAGATAATGTTTAGAAAAAGAAAAAAGAAAAAAAAACGAAATAACCTGATGCGTTTTATGTACAGTTTTTGAAATTTGATTAGTGATAAAAGAATTGTTGGATTAATAACTTCTTTTCGTTTTTCATGTTATATATACTGTGTTATTTAACATCGTACTACCGGTTTGCACTCACTCTGTTCGGATCCCGCTGGTTTGAAAATAAGTTTCAACAACTTATGATGTCAAAGATCTTACTTCGTACTCTCTCATTTTTCACTTTCATTCTGACTGAGTTTATTGAATATACATAATATTCTTTCTGTTGTGTATTTCTCGTGCTGGTTTTTTTCAGAGCGCAATGATAATAATTATTACCTGTAAAAATCTTTCATGTTTACATTCATCATTTTTCATCAGCGCAGGCTGAACATAAACTAATGATAATATAAATTCCATTCTATTGTAGAAATTGCCACGAATCATAAATACACTGTCCGCCAAACGTTTGGATACATTGACCAATACGCATGCAATTTTTATTGCTAGCTTTCCCTTCTTTTCAATAAGCATCTTCATGACTCACGTTTCAGTATAGGAGTTTGACCAGTGTGAAATGAAACAAATTTGTAGTAATATCAGAAACCAGGTATGAAGCAACTATTCACTTTCGTAATAGAGTTTTCGTTTTTGTAACATCTAATATTCTCATGATGTATCCAAATTCTTGACCAGCAGTGTATATTACAGCTCAATTAGGAGATCTTCCAGTTTATTCAGTGTTGTCAGAGTCAATCTGCCTAGAAATCAAATTTAAATATCAACCATATTTGTGCTTGGAGTCATTCTTCACTTACATTGCAGCTTTCAGTTTTAATATCCATATACATATATACATATATTATTATTATGGTGATATATAGAATGTATATGCGATATATATTTCAACTCTCATTGTACCGATATAGTTGTCATCCAAAAAGAAAAAGCAGCTTTCGATCTCACACCTTGATTGGCGATATGGAGTTGCAAAATGCGACAAATTAAATGAATAAAATAATTTCGCAATATATTCAGGTACTGTATTCAGTTTGAAACAAAGTTTTAGTTTGCAATGTTTCAAAATAACAATAATTCCAGCGCTCACATGAAATTTTACTGATACATTATGTAAAAATAATGGATCCAATATCGAGTAATTAATTCAAAAAAGGACTGACCTATGGATCGTTTCATGTAATTACCTGATTGCTTAGTTTGTTCTTTAGGAATTGACGATCGATATTATTATCTAAAAATAAATTGCAAGTCCACAGCGTTCGTTGATTCGAACGGTAGCCTTTATTTGTAATTGAAGGTATGACAAACTATGGGGATAACATGTGCCCAGTTGACACGCATAATGACACAACAAACTAAAACACACCGCATTGTTTCCACCGTTTTCCAATAGGAGAAATGCTTGTAAGAAATTATTAAATTATACCTGCCTATAGTTTCGTTAGGTCATATGATCGGCTAATCTCATAATATAGATAATAATAAAAGTTTAGTAAAAGTTTTGGACTATTAACAGACACCATCCATCAACGTATCCCCCCCACCCCCCCATCGTCGTTGCAAAAGTCAGACACTATAGTACGTCCATAATACAAATACTAGAGGAAAGAATATTGAGATAATCATTGGACAAGATTAATATTAGATCAAAATGTCTTTATTTATCGCAATAGATTCGTACAAAAAACTTTGAGAAAGAGGTACTAACAACTACGAAATACAGATTCATTATCGTGATACATAAATCGTTAAAAAAACTTCTATTATCTTTTAATTATTACTTATTAGATATTATAATTTATAGGACTGCATTGATGGTGCTGTTCTTATACTGTGCAAAGTATAAGGACTATTCATTGTTGTTGTCTAGTGCAAGTATTGTTGCTAAATATATCAGGCGGTGGTGAAGTTGTCCTCTCTTTTTATGAATCGAGAGCCCATTGTTCATTTATGAAATTTGTTATTTAATATATTTTCTACCTAGAATAAATTATAAATAAATACAAATAGTTTGCTTTCTACCTAAATTCAATATCATTGTTTTCAGAGATTCTTCGTTACGTTTTTTTGAGATCCAGATCATTAAATTTAGCATCTTCTCTATGAGTTATAATTTAATAACTCGTCTATCGTTCATCGGGGATCCCATTTACTGTTGGTTGATACGTATTTCAAAGGCTTTATATTGTTACTGTGATGAAAAATTCTATCATTATGGAAACGTTCACTAAGATTATTTAGTTTGGAACCCCCAATTTTTAGTTGAAATTATTTCAAGTAGTGTAATAATCACAGAACATAAGTACTCCAGAATTTTGTTTCCGTTAATAATTAACATTACATGCGTTTCAGAACCGGAGATTCCACTAAGAAGCTACGGTAAGAATTGTAGCGATTAAGCCCAGGGTAGCTCCAGTCATTAGCAGGCTTCGCCAAATAGCTCCGCTGACTTCTTCAGCAACCGGATACTCTATGCAAAGTTGTTCCTGGAAAGAAAAGCTCATTAATCTCAACTTCTTCCAAACTTTCACCAAATCCAATGACTCGAACTGCCTACCCATCCTCCGTATCCTTTGATAAAGTGTGCAATTTTTCCGCTTACGTATCTAGACACGTAAGATGGTAATTTCTTTTTCAAAGCGTACATCCTTCTATCCCTAGCCCAAAGTGCGAGCCTTCCCATAAAGGCGTAAAGGCAAACGATCCGTGCCCAAGTAATCCCTCCGTGAAAGAAGAGTTCATCCGCTACAGCCATGAATGCTTCGTATGCCGTATCAGGAACGACGTTTAGCCTGTTCACCATGCTGGTGAACAAAATACTGTGCTTGTTGAGCATCTGATGGACATTATGTCGCATGCTTCGAGAAACTGCATCCTTCGACACTCTGTAGTGGTCTTCTTTCAACAGGTAACGAATAACGTCATTACCAAGCCGTTCTGCTGTAGATTCTATCGAATCCTCGCAGACGTTGTAGCGTAACGGAGGAGGAGACAGGTGTGGGAATAAATGCTGTAGTCGTATCTGGAAAGCACAGCCATCGTTAGACTTTAACAGTTGAGTCTACATATGTTAGGTGATAACTTCCTCAGGAATAGAATTTCTCATCATTATAACATTAGTTTCTGTGCTTAATACCTGACAAATTTGTATGAAAGAGGTTGAATCCCTGGTGTTCGTGACAGCGGCGTATCTGCAGTTGGCCATGGCGATGGTGTTAATGTTGCCGTTGGCTGAATTTGAATTCCTGTGACCGGTTGCAGGGGGATCGGTTTGTGCGGGATGATCACGATCGCATTCCACCGTGCCGCCCACTCTGGAATGCGGCTCCCCCCAAGCTGACGCACTCTGCTTGCGCTCTTCAGTTTTTTCTCTCTCCGTCATCTCGTTGTCCTTTTTCCCTTCATTGTTCACTCCGAGTTCCCCGGCCATTATTCGTACGTTTCCTCTGAATCGGGAGGCGTAAAATCGGAAAGTTAATCCGGTAAATATCACCCCTGTTATTCCCGGCACCTCAACATTCCCGGGTTGATAATTGTAGCCCGATAATTAACAATCAAAATGAATCGCGGGGAGACCATCGGGCGAAGGCGAAACACACCGCTTTCTACTTTCCCGCGGCCATTTCCGAAGCCCCCCCACCACACGACTCATTCTACTCGGTCCCCCACCTTGCCCCTCTTTCACTAACTAAGGATCATTCACATTTCGTCCCCTCCATCGAATCCACGTACGCTCTGCGCGTCTAGACACACATTCATAGTACGCTACCGTAACTGATTCACCCGCTTTCCCAGTGGTCGTGGAGCAACACGGTACAGACCGCGATTTAAAATTTAAAGAGTCTCAGATTCTCTTACTCGGATTTTTCTGTATTTAATTCCGAAGTTTTTTCAAACCTTTTTGTTTAAGCTACGAACAGTTTGAAATTCTACTGGATGATTCATTTGATTACGATTAATAGTAGATATATTTAATTATAAGTAAATATTTTGAACAATATTTGTAATAAAAAACACCGACATCCAACGAATTGTAAAGTTTAAACGGAAAAATTGAAGATAGTAAAAGGTTTATAAACTCAGTTTTTAGGTTCAGTTAGATCTATTATTATAATCAACATGCATTACTTTTTGATTGATTGTATTTTGAGCATTTCTCATAATTCTTTATCACGTCCAATTGAAATTGAGGAAAATCGACCGACCGAAAGAATTAAAAGGCTCAACGCAAAGGAGCACACAGGAATTCGAGCAGCATTTTTGAAGATGAATGTGAAAGCCAGAAGGTCTTTGAATGCGACGATTATTAGTTAATAAAAGCTGAAACGAAAACTGATTTATCATGCCCAGAACTACGCGCCTTTGGAAGTTGACAAATAAAATGCACATTAGGAAAGGTTCGAGAAAAATCTGTGTAATAAAATATGAACCCTATTATTCTTTCAGGATTTAACACGGACATTTCATTGACACGTGGTATGGTGGATGTGGGTATATACATAGGTAAAATGATCACATGCGTGTCGACTGGTCTCTGACGCAATAACCTTCAAAGGCCGTAGAATGCATCGATGAATGAACGAACGACGTCGAGTAGCAACAGCAGCAGCAGCAACAGCAGCAGCTCCCAACTTCTGAGTTTACGCTGTAAACCGGATGCTGCAAACCGTAAGGAAAAGTAAGGGGCAAAATGCCGTGGGAATGTTAAACGGTGATATTTAATATATCATATCGCTGAAGCTGCCGTTGTGATTTCGCGAATCCTCGAGGCTCTTGTATCACGTTACATATTTAAACAGGAAGATTAAAATCAGCTGATGTACGGATTAAGAATAATCCAATCACAAGATTAATCAAAGCGGAAATAATGATAATAATAAAAAATCCATAATAAATAACAAAGTATTTATAACGTATCCTATATTGTGGGTGGGAGAAATGGGTTTGAAAATTTACCACCACCAAGAGTAATTCAATTCATTTTGAGAATCATTATCTCTAGATAGTATAGAAACATATATGGCCTGTTGCAAGGTATTGCAGCATGATTCATTCCCGTACTTTATATGCAGAACTTATCTTGTGAGATATGGAATAATAATCCTGATTTCAATAGTTCTATATCCTTGTCGATATTATCATTATACCTATAGTGTATTAACATTGCTCTGATTATAGAAAATGTACAAGTTAATAAAAAAAAAAACATGTAATGACAGTAGGTTAAAAATGAATATATAAGGCACGCGTATCTAGGTATATAGCTAGTAAATAATCATATAACATAGTATACCTATGTATATATATACCATATCTGCAGGCGTGCAACGCCGGACATGGTATAAATTGATGAAATGAGTCACTAACGTGTAAATTACATGTAATTGGGTTATTAACTCACAGTTGTAACACGACGTGATCACAACTAGCCAGAACGTGATTATTTCAAAAGCAAAATTCAACTCCCCCTAATACCCTATGTACGTGGGGATTAGACAGAATCATCATTTGCAATTCCCTACTATTTCAAGAAATTAACTAAAAACCACTTTGCACCAGTTCAAGAAAGCCAAAAACTCCAACATATATGTATATACTTTTCGTTTCAACAATTTAATCAATTTCAACTCGGCGGCCAAAGAATAAAAAAGAAATAAATAAAAGGATCACACAATCGGAAAGAATCCAATTAAACTATTACAGTTTTAAACCAGAGTCAGCAGGCAACCCATGATTCGTTGATGTATCCCAGTTGCGACCGTTCAGGCGACTTATTTGGTTTCTAGGGGATGGTGAGAGAAAGTTTACAAAATCACATTACAATATCTACTGTGAAATTGTTGCACTGTTCTGATATAAATTGAATAAAAACAAATGAATAAATAAATAAATAAACTCAATTATCAGGTAAACACTGTTGGGATTCGAGTTAACTTAGAACTTATGACACTGGATCCGGGATGCTTTTCTTACCGTCATTTATGATAGAATAATGCGGCAATAGAATGATTGCCCCCGACTACCCGGGCAGCGACTAAAGTGGATAAAGCCTTTTACAGTAGTTTAAATCGTGCAGGGTACAGGGCTGCGCCTATGTGAGTCTTTTTGATCAGATCTTCAAAGCCCGTCGGTGTATTTTCAAGCCCGTGGTTCGTCAGAAATTATATCACATCGGAAATAAAAGAAAATCATGTAGTAAATGATTTTGATATTGATTCATCCGATAGCCAAAGAAACGGGTCTTAGAATACCATATGAGGAGGCTACATTTTCATAACCGACGACGTGAAAAATAAAAAGAAACAAGCGGGGGAAAAACAACCAAAATAATTTCTTCATATACGGTCCGATTTTTTTCCAAGGGCCCGACATCGCGGCCCTGTCTGACGTCCTCGAGGTGTTTCAAACAGATTGACAGACGCTCTTGACGTACGTCGGACACCGACTGACCCCCCAGTTATTTAGTTACCGCGGTATCGACGTTCGGCCAGGTCGCAGGCTTCGTGTGCATAAAAAAACAAAGTTTCTCATATACGTAGATATATATATATATATATATATATATTTCAAGTGATACGTACAGATAACGTCGAAAGATATTGATAAAACAATAAGAACCAGAAGAACGAAACACGACCCTCTGAACTCTTCTATGCAGAGAGAAGAAATAGAGAAGAAAACTAAGGGAAAGAAAAACAAAAACACCAAATCACTAATTAAAAACACGACTCTATGAGTGAGCTCCTGCTGCAGTACTACCCTTTCAAGGCAAGGTATTATGATTAGGTGAGTAATAATAAAAAATAATTTTCTTTTTTCTTTTTTTTTTTTCAAATAATGTACAAAAATTGTGTAATCTACCATTTTATCGATTGTTCAAAATTCATTAATTTCGTCGATTCTTCTTCAGCGATGATGAAAAAGAGATGTCCGATAGATTAAATAAACACAATAAAATCTGTAATCCGAAAGCTCATCGAAGTAATTCGAGGATTTTATGAACGTCGGACGTTTTTTATATATCCCCTTAGTTTTTTGCCTTGAGCTTCGCGGTGCAGCAGTTTTACCACGACGGCAATCAACTAATTCATGGTTTAAATCTAGATGGACAGTTGAAATAAGTCGCGCAAGGGCGAGGGCGGGGGAGGGAAGGAGAAAGCTCATGGGAAGATATTCGACGCACGATGATTTTATTCTACATTCATATATATTTATTTCATTTTTTTTTTTTGTCAATCAATTTATCGGAATAGATTATTTATTTACTTATCTCTGATTGGTAATTTATTCTTTATGGTATACTTGTACACATATACCCGCGTCCTCATTTAGAACTAATCGTACGTTGTTTTTGTAATACCGCGAGCACATTATATAAATCACATACGTACAAACAAACGAAGATCATACCCGATCACTACTTTCTATCTAACTACGTAGTCGACGAGATGTATTTATTATATGTACACATACGTATAATATATGCATATATCATATGTATATGTATATGTACCTGTACCTAGTCGAGTGTACGGTGATTCTTTTTTTTTTCCATTTTATTTCAGTCATTTTTTTTCCATTCAACCGGATGTTTATCGGTACCGCAAATAACGTCGCCGTCGTCAGACTTGTACAAAAATATCGAATTTCGTC
The DNA here is from genome assembly GCA_963932425.1 of Athalia cordata. Lineage (NCBI taxonomy): Eukaryota > Metazoa > Arthropoda > Insecta > Hymenoptera > Athaliidae > Athalia > Athalia cordata. Next base: position 53,909,260 of record OZ010625.1, on the reverse strand, counting down.
TTTATCCTTCTAAGCAGTTATCACCTCCAAAGAATTTAAAGCCAAAAAAAGATTAAATATAAAACTAAAAAAAAACAAACAAGATGTTTTGCACGTTCATCTTACACCGTATGTATTTTGTTTTTGGTTTTTTTTTTTTTTTCTCAAATGTTATTAGAGTAAATGGATGAAGATAAATAACCTAAAACAAAAGCAACCGAAATACTTCTGAAATATCTACTTATTATCTTCATTTTTACGGGGTAAGCGGAGTCTATATTTTGTCGTCGTGGGGCTGGATTCGTTGATTGAGAAACACAAAGGGACAATCATTTGCGGTACTTACGACCGGTCACGTAGGCAAATGATCGTTATATATATTCGTACCTATAGATATATACTGGGTGGCCTACAAGGCATTGATGTTAAAAAAAAGTTAAAAATTTTAGAAAATTAAATCTACCACGTATTTTCGGGTAGCGGTATGGATAATTAAACCTCCTCAGTGCGCCCGCAACAAAGAATAATGGTGTAACCAACATTTTTGGAAAAATTCGTGCAATAATTGGTGTATTATCTTGTCACGTAGATTGCGCTTAACATCTTCCCAATAGCTTGGAAGAAAAAATATCTTTTTGGAATATTAATTTTATTGGTTTATTTATTTTGTTGATATCACCTCGGGGCAGCATAATTCGTAGATTTTTGTGGGTTACGTCCTTCTGATCTTTAGCTCTCCACCATTATTGCAATAAAACGACCTGAGGGTATTTTGTACCTAATACGTATGAGACGTATAATTTTAATTTATCCCTTGATGATATAATAATAATGGTGATAGAACCTATCATACATGTGTGCATTACGGTCAAGTATATATATAAATATATACATATGTACATATATGTTATGTACAATATACGACCTTGTAAAATTCACGAAAATTGCTCAACTTGTTAATACTAGAGATATTAATTGGTATGAATTCAGTATAGAGAACATCAGAAAGAGCAATTGAGGGTTTTAATACAACGTATATTATTTTATATCAGCGAGTTCCTCTCGGTATATTTCATGTACACAAATACATACATTTTTATATATACCTACATACCTATATACTTACCTATTTGACTCTGGCCTGCTGCATATTAGGCGTCTGATTCTCCTTTTGCTTTTTGCATGTGTATATAATTTTAATATATACATACACACATATATACATATGTATATATTTTCGTAAATATATGTATGTACTTGTATATTATATTCATTATCAGTTATCTGGCGCTATCAAACGGAGGAGCGCGAGACGCGCTAGTTGGCGGGTGAATAAATTACGGCTTTAAATTTTCATGTATATATATATATATACATATACGTAGATATATATTGTCTATATAATATTATATACACTTTTTCCAGTAGGTGTTTACGCGATACGTATATATATATAATATATATTTATATATACGTGTACAGAATTTCACGCGGAATTGTACAACGGATTTATGGGGATGACGAAGCGAACCACAATTCTTATATGCCTATGTACATGTATATTTATATAAACATTATAATAATTATTATGTACAAATATAGTCATCATATTTACCAGTGTAAAAACGAAACCCTTATCATATTTCATACTCACCTTTGAATACGTAGAACATCTTACACATTCGCACTAACTAAATGATTAATTGTTATAGACTTTTACGTACATAATATGTACTATACCTTATAAAGTATAAGCTATAAACATTTAAACTTGACGAATTAGTTAAGTATTATTTATAGACACTCATTGTCAGACAAATATTTACTTAATACTTCACTATATCAAGGTTGCGTAAAGATTTTATTAGTCTTTTTGAATATTTGCGATTTCTTGGAGATTTCTCAATTTTTCCATTCCCAATAGAGAAAAATCGGCGATAATTCGATCGTTTCCACAGATAGATCGATTTATTCAGCAGATTCTTATTCCCAAGCTCAAAACACATCGGAACACGGAAAAAACAACGATTTCAAATTTTCACCACAAAATTGGAACGAGTTAATGGCTTTGCGAAGTATATAACTTATAATGCTACGGTCTAATGAACTACATTATTTCTCGCAGACATAAATAACCGAAAATATCCGAAATATCGATGACGTCAATATATTAGACGCGAACTAAGAACCCCCATGTATACGTACTACACATAATAAGAATGAAGTGAGTCACTTTTTAACTTCCTTGATTACAGAGTTGATTCGGTTTTTCGTGGAGACATTCGCACGTTACGTATGTAACGTATATCGCTGCAATCCGGTTCACGTAATTTATATTAAATTGGTTAAACAACCCTTCTCAGAAGAGAACGAGAAAAGAAAATCATCTTTATTCGTAGGTATATAATCACCATAATGTATATACGTGTGTTACACTACATGTACAAATGCACGCACATCGAACACGGTTTATAATAATTATAAGGTAATCGCCAATATTATAAACATCGTTTATTACGAGAACTGCAGTAATGGTTTTTTTTTTCTTTCATTTTAACCATTTGATGTTGTACAATACACACAGAATCTAATGTAAGTTAAGATATACTCAATGAAATTTTTAAATAGCTGAAACATAAACAAACAACGTTCGAACTCGGCTGAAGGGCGGGGGGCGAAAAACAAAAGAAGTTCGTATTATCTAAAATGTGATTATTAAGACACGTCCTTTGCAGATGGGCTAATTCATCCAGATGATCAAAGAGGCGAATTAAAGATTGAGACGTTAATTGATGTCGTACACGAAAAACATTTTAATTAATTTTAGACCCTATTGTTTTTGTTACTTCTTTGTTTTTATTTATTTAATTATTTAACAGATAAAAAAGAAAAAGAAAACGTGTTTTTGGTGTATATGATAGTTACGTAAAAATATATTATACTACAGTATGGAGATCGAGTTTGCGGTTTTAGCTTATACTATATAGTTAAATTGCATGACCGCAATACGATTATCATATTAAATCCAGACGATTGTTTTATTTCAAACATATACGATGATTACGTAATTTTTATTTAATTGTTTATTCATTTTTTTCAGATTTTTTTATTTTTCTACGCATGCACGCTTTTCAATCTTATGATTCTTCTTCTGTTTTTTGCAGCACTGATCCATCGGAAGAATTATTGTGATTTTATTTATTTATTTTTCTGATACTTTTGGTTTCTCTATTTTTTGAACTAATCATTATTTTACGCATCCAATTATTCGATCTGTCGATTATCAACGTGTTCAAATTCTTCAAAGTTTCTAATTTTCATTTCAATTATTATATCCATTCCATGTATAACAGCCACTGGAAATCGTTTTCGCGGCGGATCGCGGCGCTCGCCCCAGTCTCTAGAGATCTTCGCTTTTCGTATCGTTTTGGTGTACATTTTATATAGATATCGTATATGCATATACATAACGTGAATTATTTTTAGACACCGAGCGCGAATAGCGCATGTCGCTCAGGTAGACACATCTCTATAGTATACGTGACGCGTATATATATATGTAAGTAAAAAATATACATATATACATATATACATATATTTATTTATGCATGAATAAATAGAGCGAGAACGATGAGAAATAGAGATCTGTACCGCATGATAGTATACCGTACCTATGAAATACAGAGGGAAAATCATATTAATGATAATAATTATTATTAATAACGCTAATTGACAGACATTATGGCAATTTTAATGCACGTATTTCGCATTATTAGTATAGTATATCATAACCACAGCATCTGTATGAGGAAGACAAATTTTCGGAGTAGAAGATAACGTATCAGAAACGGAAAAAACAAAAAATGAAAATCGTCAAAAGAACCAGGGAGGAGAGCGCACGGATACTCGGTGATGATTTGCTACTGCGAATCCTGATATCGCAACAGCATTGAAACATTAAAAATTATGTTTGATAAAGGTTCGACATTCTTCTTTGTCTCTGTCATTCATGATCCCGTCTGTATTAGGTAATCGAATCGTACCGTGCTGTAATTATGGTTATTTTTTCTTCTTTCCTTTTTTGTTCGCGTATTTCGCGGAGAGAATCAAAATCTTATACTTATATGTTTTCGGTTAATTTTATCATCATTCGCCACAAGGAACGATTTATTTTTCTATACATATAAAAACAGTGAGTAATGAAAACTATTCATATCTGCATGGGTAAAATTTACCAAAAATTTCAATGCGCCTTTATTCCGATGAAAAATTTCTCAATATTAACGATGAATGAATTCATGACGTTGCGATGAATTAACGCAACGGTTGGAAAAATGACGATTTCTGACGGGTTGATTTTTATTTGAATTTTTTTTTTTTTTTCAATCTGTTTATTTTTTATCAGGTACATGAAATTATAAAACATTTTTATATATATGCGTGTAAAGAGTCTAATTCATGTTACGTACATAACATGGGTAATACCTGATTTGTTTGAAAAAACAAAAATTAAAAATTAAAAAAAGAGAGAGAGAGAGAGAGAATATATATGGTGTGAAGGTGTGAAGTTATATTTATTTATTCGTATGTGTATATGTAGAGTAGAGATAATGAAAACGCATTGCTCGGAGAATGATGATACCCAGAAGTGATTTATACACGTTAACCAAGAAGCGAAGAATATTTTCAGCGGTGATTTTTTGAGAATGACGTTGATGATGGTGGTGATAATTATAATGGCGGCGCACGTAAGTTGTGCAGATATGAGATAGGGGCGACATATTATGGCTTGATGCCTGTTACACATATAATATAAATATGTACGTATATACATATATATATTCGTGCTCGATGATGATGCTCTTAAAAGTTTCGTGTGGTGGGGCGTCTCGACGCCAAGCGCCGGGGCTGTATATAAAGCTTAGATCATGCTCACAGACTTTGGTTGTTCCCGTACGGGCAACTTTCCCGAGACTTGGCAAACACCCGAAAGCTGTAAGTTCAGTTTTGTTGTTTTTTTTCTTTCTTCCTTTCTTTCGTCACTTATAGAAGTCCAACGTGATCGTTCCGTTCGCTGAATTATTTACCTGTTCGAACTAGGGTTTAAATATATCATTTTAAAGTAGAACGCACCGCACATTTCGCCTTCTCCAGTGTAAAATTCCGCGCGCGCACCCGCGCGAGATCAATTCACATACTATCCATACACATCACATACGCTGCATGCTTCATTCGCTTTATATTCAAAATTGTGCTAATTATTCGTGCGTATAATGATAAAAACAATAATAATGATAACAATTTCAGAAAAATAAACATCATGTGTGTGTGTGTGTGTATAAAAACGTGCGGATCAGGATTATTTTCAATAACGTACATAAACCGTGCCGTGAAAAAGAGAGAAACAAATTTTAGATAATATCCGTGATGACTGCAGCTGTCTATATATTATCTTTTCGATTGTTTTTTTCTTTTACTTTGAAGTGAAAAAAAAAAACACACGCGAAAAGAGTCAAATTTTTACTGGGCAAAGAATTCGAAAATTAAAAAACAGGCAACGCAAATAATGTACCCCTCAAACGTTGTTCTCTTTATATTTACGTTACATATATGTACGCGTTATGACCGTGCAGAAAATGCGTATACAAGACGCTTATAAATTCCCTTTGTCTCGTGGAAAAAATATGACATCATATATAATATTCCGTTTACCCGCGGACAAATGAAATAGAATTTGAAAAAAGCCCAAATTAAAAAAGAATAAAATACGTTGCGCGACGTACCCCATGCACGAACTTTCTTGTATACACCGCGCGTATTGTACAATTTTTTTTCATTATTATATATTTTTTATCTCGTCCAATTTTACATTTATTCCGATAAACATAACTATTGTCGTTTACGCACATCGTTGAAAAAACGGGGTGATACACAAAAAATTATTTTTCGTTTTATTACTGTATCATATACTGCAGTTATCGACGAATTTTTTTTTATCACTTTTCGATAACAATTCGTACACCAATTATTGTCACGTCAAAAACTGCCGCGGGGCGGTGGTAGGGATGAGGGGGAGGGAGTAAGCGCGGATATAAAAAAAACTGCAGTTTGTCAAATTTTGAAAATATCATTGGGTGCGAAATAGTTAAAAATCAACACTTTTAAAATCTATATTAATATATACGAATATTTGTCATGTGTGTCTGTAACGTATTCGATTTCTGTTTTTCATCGTAATCGTGCGAAATAAATGATTAATAATTATTTAGAATAAAATTATCATGTTATTGTCCGTCGAGTAATGCTTTTATACGAAATGAAAAAAAATAAATAAAAATCGTTCTGTTTTTCCATATGCATATAATAATAATCTGCAGATAATCAAATAATATCATACTTTATGCGCACATTGAAGAAAAAAAAACAAACAAAAAAACTATCGAATTTGTTTTTTCTCCGTCCCAATTATGTTTTTTTTTTTTTGGCCCGCGGTAGAATCGATTTATATAGGTAGTTAACGCACTGCACACAAATGATTTAATAATTTCGCGACGAAACGGGTGAGAAAAAAATTAAATATAAAAAGTTAACGATTTGAACTTGTAAGAAAAAAAAGCTCGGTGCAACGTCGGCGCGGGCGTCGCAACTGACGATGAGGCGCGAAACAAACGGCGATTTTAAATAGAAGAAAAAGTACAATGAACGTAAAACGTCGCGACGCCCTGAACACCCGCCGGAACATCCGCGATTGTGGTGAATCGGCGGCTGGAACTCCGTTGGGAATAATAAAACAGAAAAAAGAATGAAATAAAATACACGAAAAACGGGGGGTGGAAAAAAAACGAATCGAAACAAAACGAAACGAATTAAGTAAATTGAAAGGAATATAATTTGTATATTAATGATGCCGTTCTGCAGAGACTGACGGATGTTGCAAATTATTTTACGTAGATGTGTGCAACGTTCATATCGAATAATTTTTGATCATATTTTATCGCGCATTCCGTTCGAATGCAACAGCGCCGATAACAATTATATTACACTTATAAATATAATATGCTAATTAAACGGCCGATTGTATATTATAGCTTTTGAATTAAACGCGTAGTATTTCAATGATATTAATTGCATAAAAAGAAAAAAGAAAAGCTACGAAATTTCGAAAAATACGAATTGCAGTGTTCTTTAAATCGAATTAATTTATATCGGACTCGGTTACTTCTCGAGTGAAAAAAGGGGGCGTTTTTTTAAAAAACAGAGTATAAATTGTCGGATTCAATTTGGGTGTGTGTGATAGAAAATAAAAATTGAAAACTAAAAAAAAATTTATTTACCTTCCGCAGGTATGATTGTACTGCACATATGTAATAGGTACAGGTTATACGAAAGCTCGTATAATACGTTTATCTCCAGCGATTTTAGTATACTGCTCTGATTTTCGACTCTTGACGCGACTTACTTTTATTCAAGGTTGATGATTCCTATTTTTAAAAAAAGAATCACTCTCCGCGAGGACCAGATCGCGAGAAAACCGTCCCCGCGTCTACTGGATCATAACGTTATCGAACACCGCGTAGATTACGTTATATGTACATTTGTATTTTACAGAACATATATACAAACTGGCAAGAAGTAAAAAGAAAGTCAAATTAAAAATTTTAAAAAGTGAAAATTTCTCGATTCAAAATCTACGTGCATTTGTGAAATAAGTTCTCTTTTGTGACGGTAATTTTGTAACTAATTGTTTTTTTTTTTCACTTTTTCCAATGACTCAAAAACTACCATAACGCGGTACCACATCTTATATTGATTTTGCAAATTATCAGACCAAATTTTTCGCCTATCGAAAGTAGAAAATCATTTACGAAAAAATTGAATTCCCACCTTTTTGTAATTTTGTGATTTTTTTCTTTTTTCATATAGTTAGATACAAAAATTGGGTATTTATTATCAAGATGGCGGAAACTTTTATTAATATCGACGTAGGTAAAGTTCGAATATATCTATTGTCATGTTTCAATTGATTCTTTTTTTTATTTCCTATTGTCCGGGATTATTCCCGCTGGGTTTAGTATTCATGAAAATTTCTCTGGTTCGAACTGTGGATAGGCCCGATCTTGATTAATTCGGATGATCGAAGGGTTTTGATTCATGATTTCTATTTTAAAAATGGCCTACCTGTGCGATGAAATCTACAGATTCTAAGAACAAAAAACGAAATGAAATAATAATAAATAAATAGATAAATAAATCATCAAATCGGTGAGCGAAACCCGGATCTATCCTGTATATATATATATGTATAATGATGAATAAATGAACATATATGTATAGGTATATGCATATAAATATAGTTTGAAAATAATTGGAAAAAAAAATTATATGTATTTACATAATGTAGACATACATATACACGTATACAGTGAAAATGAGATTGCTCACACATAAATACCAATATATACTTTATATACATATAGACGTTAAATGATTGAATAATTTTTTCGGCAAACAATATACTCGTATCTTTCGACATTATTTTGCGTTGCGAGCTTACGTATGTATAGATGTATGTAAGCATGATATGGTACATGCACATAAATGGTACATTGAGAGGGGGTTTTTTTTTCAAGAAAATAATATTTTTGTTGACCCTATATAATGTATCTTCTAGGCGATGGCGCGCGCCATGGTGTGTGAATTGAGCCATATTGCGTACTTCTTATGTACCTGTACGTAATAAATATTTTTATAAACATGCAGCAACATGTATATATACACATACATTTTGTACATAGAAAAACGACGTCCTCGGTAAAAGATTAACTTTGTTAGTCGTATGTGTAGTCGTAGTATTTCGAGGTGCAAATTATTGTCTCTTGACCTTAATAGCCGCGGCGATTCGCGCCAGTCACGGAAAAAATAACTTCATTCTCATCGCTAAGTGAAGCAGGAAAAAAAAAAAAACTCCAAAAATCAATGATTACAAATTAGTGAGGAAAAATAATAATTTCACGGTAATAATTCAAACTTTTGTACACGCGATGGTAGCGTTATCGAACGAAAATTTTGAAACTTGAAAATGTATCAAATATATGTAGATGAATAAATGAAAACTAAATGATACAACCCTCGTTGCATCGGTACATCGTATATGCACGAGGCACCGATCTTCACTTCATGTTTGAAGAGAAATGAAGAAAAACCATTTCCTCGAAGCACGTGTCACGTATAATCCGCATGTGTATGAAGTGAGCTTGTGAAATTTTTACACGCGATTCGCGGTATATCTTTTTAAATTTGGGACGTGAAGTTGAAGTCTATGTATGATAAACTCCTACAAAAGTATAATTCGATAATGTTGCTTGATTGAAGAAAAAAACCAAAAAGCAAAATCGAAATCAAAATTAAATGAAATATTTCTTTCACAAAGATCGAAATAAAAGTATCCCCCATGCTGATTTTAAGTGTAATATGATGTAAAAAAAAGTTGCAAATTTTCTTCGGACACAGGATGATATATATGTATGAATAGGAGGCGTATGTGTTATACATATGTACATATGTATTCGTAAATACCCAGATTATATGCGTATACAACATGTAGACAACAGAAAGAGAGAGAGAGGGATTTTTTTTTTAAAGTGGGAGGTGGGGCAGCAGGTATAGCTTTCAGTTGGTTGAACAAATGTGCTACCGACACTCACTTCATCTCGTTGGGTAGCGAAACTTACCATTTTGTCAGTCTCTTTTAAATAAATTATAAACCAATCAGCTAGCTCTCTGAAAAATCGATTATCGATAATTTTTCCAACAACATAAATAATTTATTAATCACAATCACCCTAAAATTAACGCAATCGCGCTTACACGAATTTCAATAATTAAATAAATTAATAAATTCAAAGAAAAGGAAAAAAAACGAAACGGTATAATTTTCAATTACGGGGGAGGAAAAAAAAAATTAAATTAAAAAGCAATTCTTTGTGCAGTTTCGTACGAGTTTAAGAAACAAACTTTTTTGCAATTCGCAAACTTCTGTACATATTATCGTATCATATACACCTACATTTGTATGTATATTTGTGAAGTGAAGTGAATATGAAGTATTACATATAATTTGTATACATCTAAAGTTTCAATAAATTAAATTATATACTTGGAACCAACAAAAAAATAGATAAATAAACAACAACATAAACATTGAAAATTTTAAAACAGTGAAGAACTTAATTAATATTAGATTTGATAATAAAGAATTAAATACCGTTGTTTGTTGCTATTATTATTAATATAGTTATTATAATTATTATTTGTTTATTACTGATTACATCGTCCGTATAATAACGTATAATATTATTTACATACATATGTTGTCGATAGAAAAAATAGTAACAATTAAGAAAAAAAAGAAAAAAGATTGAACGATCATTGAAAAACTACAACCGATATCGATTATCGATCGTACGTTATTAATTCGAAGTTATTTTCCTTCTCTCTTACTGATTGATCATCTCTCGGTCTTACTGTCGATACCTACAGTATATCCGAATTATTCACATGTTTGGTTTTGTTGATAATAATTGCAAAAACAACAGTAATAATCGTGACAAAAATAAAGAGACCAGCTGAAGATAATTTTTACCACTGACTAGAGGACCGTTAAAAATTGCTGTTGAAAAATCACAAGAAGAGAAAAAACGAAAACAGATCTCGCACATGCTGCGGTTTATCGACGTATAATATAAATATAACAATCATTCATAACGATAATAATTATAACATTGATACAAATTATAAAATCGTTATAGATCGATACACACATACAATTATCTATAATACTTATATAAATATTTTACTTGTGTTGGAAGATAAATTGAAATTCGGTCTTGTGCAGGGATTATAAAAAAATAATAATAAAAATAAAAAAAAAGCAAACAAAAACGGAGGAAAGCAAAACAAAAAAATTAACAAAATATATATACAAAAATACAAAATAAAAATATATTTATATATATTTTTTGGCACATCGATGTAAGTACAGATGATTTTTATAGCTAATGATAATCAATATAGAATAGTTTATAATCTCTGTTATAAAGATATCTGTATAAAAAAAAAGTAACAATTAATGAGCTAATACAGAGGGGAGAAAAAAAAACCAGATAAAAATCACTCGACAAATTGCTTATAAAAAGGTCACGAGTAGATAACAGTGATTTAGAAAATGAAAGAATCGTTAATAAAATTGCATCCGATGTAAAGACTTATTTTCGCAATTTCGTTTTGTCTATTTTTTGTTCTGCCGTTTTTTTTTCAATTTTTTTTTTATCTAACGATCGCACGTTTGCCTGAAAATATCGTATCCATCCGTATCCGTATCAGAACAACAATAACGATGATTTTGTATCAAATTATTGAGGTAGGCTTCGAAGTTTTTTTTTCATTTCACTTTTTTTTTTCTTTTTTTTTTAGAACCAGAAATAACCGAAGATACGTGCGTTGCGATTTTGGCTTTTTATTCATCGATTAGCATTATACCATACATTATACATCGCATTTAGGATAATAATAATTATACCAATAATAATTTTTGTAATTTTCGGGGTTCTTTTTTTTTCAATTTTTTTCTTGACAGAATAATCGTCGATTAACGCATGAAAAGTGTCAGAAGTAACTGATCGTTTTTTAAATGTATAATCGTGAATGAAAATGATCGTGGAATTTTACATAATATTTTTACACATACATACACATACAACACATATATACATCATGTTACGTACAATTCACCGTATGTTCACCGTACATTTCATTAATCACAAAACAATAATAATAATAATTATTATTATGATGAAAATAGTAAAAGAATATCAAGCTAAAACAGATTCGCGTCCCCCCCCCTGCCTTTCGCTTCGCGGCTTAGAGTACAATTACGCGTTAGAATGTTAACAAAAAAAATAATATTTGAAATAACAATAAAAACAACAAAAAAAAAAACAAAAACAAACGAGCAAACTTTAAAAGTAATTTTTTTACGATTATTTTGCGTACGTTGTACCAACTATATACATACATATATTGTATATATCGATGTATAGAATATGCACGATTAGGAAGTATATACGATAATCGTGATGCGACTACAACACCTGTAATAGTAAAAAATAATAATAACAATAACGAAACATACGTACGCATGTTAGGTTATATTTATTATCAACAGCTGGCAGACGTTATGTAATAACAATAATTTACTCAAGCCGCGATTTAAAAGGAATCTTTATTCCTATACTATACGTATATATGTATAATACATATAGTATTATAAACTATATATGTGCAGCATGGGATTATTAAATGATATATATATACACAAACGAATTATATAGATATTCGAATAACGAGAAGAGTGAATAAGAAGTACCTAATTTTTGTTGTCTCTCTGTTACTTTTTTTACTCTTTTGGTTTTTTGTTTTAATTTTTTTTCAATGAATGAAGTCAGAGATAAAATGGCGGGAAATATCTCTGTATCGGTTTCCATGGGTTTAAAAACTAAAATATACCATGTATGTATATAAAATACAACTTTGGTAGCTAGTTTGTGTAGTTTTGGGTCAAGTATATTTTTATCGTATACAAGAAACGCGTTTTTTAGCATATGCATGGATCGGTCTATATACATACCTCGGCGTTCATAGGCATGTATGCTTGCTTACGCACAGTTCCTTCTCGTTTCTCCCATTACACTATATACTTTTTTCATAAAATAGTTTTCTATCTTTTATAATAATCTGTCCGGATAAAGCGATGATTTTTCTATAATATTCCGATAAAATAAATCAATAGAAATAAAATCAATCAGGTTGTATTTGTATCGATCCGATTATTGAAATTCTTCTTGTTATATATTTTCTACACTCAAAAGCGAAAAAAAAAAATTAGAATCTTTTTTTTCTTACGTTTCGGATCGTTAATTTTTCTTTCTTTTGCAACATTTTTTCTTTTTTTCACATCAATAGAACACATGCGGAAGTAAAAAAATGAAAATAAAAAGAAAAAAAAAGAAGAAACAATCAAGTGCGCTACAACAATGTAACAATATTATCGCACCGTACTGTGACTGCAGTAATTGACGTGTAATAATTGAAAATAAAAGATTAATTGCGATGCATAATTACTTCCTATGGCGGCACATCTGTACACATAACATACGGTGTTCGGTAAATATGTAACAGTACGTATGTATATATGTTTTACCCACATACGTACGTACACTAGATAAAAATCCTAATTGATGTATCAAAATCAATTCGATTCGTATTGTTATAATAATAACAATAATAATAAATAATTGTTCTTCATGTCATTTTGATTTATTTTTATTATTTTCTACTCAGCCGCACGGTATTTTTTTAAAAATTTTTTTTCAATGAATGAAGTCAGAGATAAAATGGCGGGAAATATCTTTTCAATCCGTCTTTTGTTTTGAGAGGGATAAATTTGTACAATTTTTTTAATTTTTTTTCATTATAATACCACGCATGTAGACCATGTGCGTGCCACACACGATATACCGCGCAATATTGGAGAAAGTTTTTCGTAGAAAAAGAACAAGAAAAAAAGAAAAAAAAGTTCGAACAAAAAATATAGATATACGTTTTTAACAATTATGAATTTTGAAAATAAATATTTATTATGTTTTTTTTTTTTTAGATTTTTTTTTCTTCGTCTCAACCATAGAAATAGATACAGCACATGTTAAGAAATAATGGCATGGGAATCCGATTCACCTTGACTGAAATTTTATTTATTAATTTATTTGTTTATTATTTCATTATAAATTAATTACGGGTATTCGTATTGCAGGTGAATAATATCGGAATAGTTTAGTCGGTTATAGTCGCGTCGCGATATTATATTCTGCAGCGAGAAATGTGCGACGATATCAGCGAGAGGAACGAACGGCTGCTGCTGCTGCTGCTGCTGCTGCGATTTGATTTTGTGAAAGGCGCGTATACTTTAGATATTATACTTATCGGTATTTTATACCTATGTGTGTATATGGAATATATTTTATTATGTAGCGTACACTGTACAGTACACGTTAGCGACGAATTAGTGTCAGGTGACGCTGTATGGTACTAGGTATACCTATGTAATAACTATACTAAACGCGCTTAATGACAGCAAAGTTCTATGGTCTGGTTAATACGACAATGTTAATTATCCATCGCATACATAGAGACTATACATATACATGTGCGTATATTTATTTACATGCGTCTATATAATCACGCATCACCTGAAGAATGATCGGAAAAAAGAAAACATAACAAAATTAGTAAATGACCAGAAGTATATAAATAAAACGAATACATATAGATATATACACACACGTATTTGTGGTTCCCTTTTATGTATATACGTATAATATTTAAATAGATTTTATAATTACATACCGTTGAAAAATCTCGTCCTCGTTTTACGATCGGCCTCGTCCTACAGAAGTACATACGGAGGTCAAATCGCAGCAAGAAACAACGACCTTCCTTCCGGTTCGATAATATCTCGTACATACATTTTTCCGGTCTCGAGGTCGTTTTTGCGTAATTAATTAATTCACTTTTTATACATTTTTATTAATATAATTTTTCATCGAACAAATCGAAGATCGCTTCGTTATGTATATTATACGTACAGGCTTAGATTTATGTGCACGTATAGTCGTCGTTACGTATACGCGCGGTATAGAAAGAAGATATAATTATAAAAAAAATTTGAGATAAAAGTTTGAAAAAAAAAAAAAAAAAAACGAAAACGAAAACTATTTGATCCGAGAGAAGATCGAATGGATCGATCCGATCCCCATTTATCGGCAAGGCAAACTTCCTCGCTCTAGGTCAAACAAACCTCGAAGAAATCTAGATATAGGTGTTTCACCTTCCATATCAGTACCATATATAGGTATAATTTTTATGTACATGGATATTTATTATATGGTACATGGAAGTTTCACATTCCATTAAATTGCATTCGATCACTTTGTGTCTTACGCCTTCCCCTGCTAATTATCGACCTGAGCGTTTGACACTCGACCTTTCGAATCGGGGTCTTCGAGATAAAATCAGTTCATCAAATTTTTTACATCCCAACGATCGACGTTACGTATAGATATCTTTTAGTTTCGAAAATTCTCAGAATCGAAGGAGTGCACATCTCGTTAATAAAATTCCGCGGATCCGATCCGAAAAGTCGAGGGTCCTGCCCCAGGTCGAATTATAGCCTAATAAATATATACGTCGAAGGAATGCCTTAATAAATTTCATTCTTCTTTTATTTCTTTTTCCATATTTTTAATTTTCCTCTTCCTCACTTCTGCCCCCGCATATGTATAACATATTCTGTGCGTAGCTGTCATCGTTTTTATAAATCATTGTACGTCGATGATGTTTTGTTTCGTTTGTTTGTTTGTTTGTTTTTTTCTTTTAATTTTTCTTTTTCTTTCTTTTTTACACTTCGTTTCCTTCCGTCATGCATTACGCCATCGGAAATTTCGAATGGTATGCGATGGTGTATCCATATCATACGGGTGTATAATTGTATATCGTGTACCATATATGCATTATATACGTATGGGCGAATGGTATATAACGCGTATAATGAGATTAACAAAAAAAAAAAATAAGAAAGAAAATAAAAAGTACAATAAAGATTTGACGCAACGTAAACAGATATTTAATATCACTGCAGCTTTGTATCGCGTATTAAAATGCATGTGTCTAACATAATAAAGCCGTATGGCGAAGATTATTTGTATGTACCTATATGTATATGGTTCATATCGTGTATGTACACATACCTGTGTATATATATGAACATATGTACACCCTACATGTGTAATATAGTTACAATACTCGGAATCAATTGCATTCGAGTTGGCATACATATATCCATACATCTATGTATGTATTTAATTATTATTAGCGATGATAATTTGGGAATTTTTTTCTCACGCGTTTAATATTTCATTATTACGTTCACATAAGCTATTACATTATTATTTTTCATACGAAGTATGACGACCAAAAGATAATTATAAATACCTATACAACCGATAACCGATTTTCAAATTTACCGAGTTACGAAGTTTATTGAATTTTTTTTTGGCATTTTTATGGGGAACACGAACAAGGTGACCCGCTAAATTTTTTACGCGCCGCAGAGTGTGATAATTATTTTTTCTAAGTGGGGCGTTAATTTGAAAAATATTTACGAAAAATAAATTACATACATATATATGTATATGTATGATATGTACAGGTATTGACAAAGTCCGGCGATTATACGCGTACGTGCATATGTAACATATATATATTAAATAAATTAAAAAAAAAAAAGAAGAAAAAGAAAAAAGAATTCTATCGGAGTTTCATTTTTTTTTTACATATATTATACTTACATAATTATATTGCGTAGATCAATTAAACCGTGATAATTATAATATCTTAGAAGCGAGTTGCGGTAGACATATATACTAATATATTTTTATATATGTATGTATATTTGGTATACATAATATGTAAATCAAAAAGTTTCATGCGCGAGAATCAAGAATATGAAAAAACTTGAGGAAAAAAATTAAATTGAATTAAGATATGCACATACTCATTCGGTACAGCGACGGCTGTTATTATATTGTCGATCCGATCGTTAGTGAGTTTTGTTAACCGTGCAGCAAATTAGTTCGTTACTTTTTATATTTATGTATTACTGATTTTCTTTTTTTGTTTTCATGATTTTTATTCCTCACATTGCAATGAATAATCGGTAGATATTGAATCGAGATTAAATACATTATAATATACACCGCGACGTATTAAACTTTGAAAGAGGGTAATTTATATTCTCATATACATATGTATATAAACATATATATAGTGTAGATATAGTACATATTATATAATCACTGCGAGGGGTTTGTTCGAAATATCATTGGATTAAAAAAATAAATAACAAAAGAATAAAAAGGGAAGAAAAAGTTTTCATTCGTTTCAATTATACTTAGAAATTGTTGAACGAATCTTAACTGCACCACTAGCATTTTTTCCGGTGCAGTATTTTCGTGTCTATACATCGTTAGATTTTCGATCCCGCGTATATTTTACCGCAGATCGATGTACAATATCATCGCGTATACCGTTGATCGTAACGAAATGAAACACAAAAGCCCTTAATATATAACGATACAAAATACATGTATGGAAATATATTGGAAATATAGGCGTGGCGCAATCAACAAACATCAGCAGCTCATTGCTCAGGCATTAGTTGATCATTGAACTCTCCGAACGCAATAAGCGACGCGCACGGTTGAATCACGATTTAAATCTTTCATCTACACGTTACATTCACACATACCTCTATATACATATACCTATACACCTATATACCTCTGTATACGTCACGTATAGATATAACGTAACTATTATCGTAAAGGTGTATCTGTGAAACGCATACTTTTTAATATTGTCAGCAACAGACGTATTTAAAGTGCGATAAATTTTCATATACATACATATATCTACTCAATATATGCCTCGTTGTACAAAACCGGTTAAAAACATTGCTTGATGAATTATTCTAATTTATTCATTCGATCGTTTTTTTTTTTTTCATTTAAGAAATTTTGGCAACTATTTTTGGGTATAAATAAAGTCCTCTTTTCTTCCTAGAATCGATATCACCTGAGAACAACTTTATTCATTTATTTATTATTTTCTTTATTTTTTATTTTTTTACTTTCATTGGTTCTTTTTTTTTTTATCAAGGTCAGAAATTCCTGGAATATTATTCGGAAAAAAAGTGAATAAATTGAAAATCGGCAATAAATTTTTGGTTAGTTACGGGCAAGTATTCGTAACTACAGATTTCGCGATTGAATTATTTTTTTTTCCCTCTTTTTCAGTCAAATCCATAGAAACTTTCACTTCAACCCTAAGATAACGTATGCTGTATAAGTTCTTTTTTATTTGAAAAGACCGTCAAACGTCACGCAGGGATGAAAAAAAGGATAAAACAAGAGTAATAATTCGATTATTCGTCAATCGATCGATGGGGGTAGTTTTTTTCAACCGTTTATATTTCCAGTCCGCAAAATCAACCCCTAACAGACCGTGTGGCCTAACGGATAAGGCGTCGGACTTCGGATCCGAAGATTGCAGGTTCGAGTCCTGTCACGGTCGAATAACATATAATTTTTTTATTCTTCTCTTGTTTTTCATTTCCGCCTATACGATGTGCAATCGTCTTATCTTCTTTTTTGTCTTTCGACCGACACTGATTCGTTGAGAAAATTAAAGAAACAAAATCCGTTGTCACGTTTCATAGATTTTTATTTTTTAATTCTTCGGGAGAAAATCCTGTGGAATTAAAACTTGAAAAAAAACAACTTAAGGACACAAAATATACGTAATCGGCATACGAGTTGCTTTTTTTCATCTTGTGCCACGTTTTTGTACGTATCATCGTCGTCATCGTCTTCGTCATTATTATTATTGTTATTATGGTACCTTGAAAACTTTGAACGTAAATATTTTAGGAACGCTCTTAACATGATATTTGTTCGGTTCAAGGAAGCAGAAACTATAACTATATCTAACAATAGCTGTTAGTTAGATTATTACTCTATACAGTCTTATCGACAATATACAAAGATTATACACACATGTATATAGTTAAGACGTTCTCTAGCTTGTAATACTCGCTCTTGCTTTATACTTATACATATTCGTAACGATGAATTACTATTTGATTTTTTTTTCCTTACTCTGCAGTATTTCTAAGTAAGCCAAACGCTGCAGCAGTAGGTACAGTGGCGGTTAAAAAAAAAAAAAAAAGAAAAAAAAAACCACAAGAAAAAAATTACTTCCCTTGTGCAGTGAAACGGAGAAAAAAGAGAAAACAAAAAAGAATACGAAAAACAAGTGTGATGTTTTTTGATTTTCAATTATTAGTACTGTCATATACCTTACACTTTATTCGCATCGGTGAACTCATTTGAGAGAGAAAAAAAAAATTCAAAATTGAGCATGATATAGGTATTAAAGATTTTAGATTTTTCATCGATGTAATCCGGATATGATACTTTTTTTTTTAATAAATCTATGACGACGGATCGATCGCGATATATTCGATGATGTATACGTATGGGTGTTTATGTGATGTCGAAATATAAAATTAGGAATGGAATATTCGGATGTCATAGAGTTAAAAATTGTTGTTGTCGAAAGCGTTGAGAGTGCGAAAGAGAAAATATTGTATCTGAACAATCTTTAGAGTTTATATCGCCGCTGTCTGGTCTCCAACGCGCTTTTATTCGTATCGTCGTTCTTTAAATTAACCCTCCTTAACCTCCAATCCCTCAGCGTTCTTCTCAAACGCGCGCATCTTTTATATATGTACCTAATATGTGCACATGTATGTTTATTTATGCGATTGTTTCAATATTTCTTATATTTCAAACGCAATGTGAGTCGCAGTCCCATTGTCACACTTGTTGGCAATTTATATCCATTGCGATATTTTTTTTATCACTGTACCTACACACTGCATGTGTGATAATGGATATAATTATCGATACATTGATCGAATTTATAATTAATTGATTTTTAATCATAAATTTTTATTTCTTTATTTCCAGCTTGGAAGTGAGCGCAGAACCCAACCCCTCCGTCGATCAGCAGAGCAGCGCAGCGTCAGCAGGAAGAATTCGCCAAGGAACAAAAACAGAATTATCAAACGATAAATTAACGAAAAAATCAACATCCGTTGAATTAACAGTAGCCAAAAAACAAATCCCACTTGTTAAAAGGAGGGAATTATTCATCTAGCTAGCTTTCCGCAGCCAGTTTTTAAAACCGCGCCGATATCGTAGAATGGTAGAAGGTGAACCCGACTCAAAGCACAATAGTAGTGAGTATCTTTTTATGTTATTATTATTATCGTTATAATAAATGCTATCGCCATCATTATCGTTATTTTTATTACACTGAGTTATTGGGTAGAAAAATAGATTTCTCTTTTTCGTCTTCGGTAATTGCCATTTTGTTGTCAATAACATAATTAGCGACGTTTATACATATATGCGTATATGTATGATATATAGGGTAATAAAAATTCCCATCATTTGGCCGCACGTGAAAGTAAAAGAAAAGAAAGAAATTTTAATTCGACTGGTAGAACTGGGAGGAAAATTCATTAAATTAAATTTTGAGATCATTTCGACCTCTTCTTTCTCAAGTTAGGGTAAAATAACCAGAACGAAATTAATCAGATCCGATAATAGATCGATCTTCTCATCCAGTTTCAATTGCCTTACCCAATTTGTGGAAATATGTACGTACGTACATTGTTTTTCTCTCGTGATGTCGAATATTTTTTCTTGCTTTCTTTTTTTTTTCTCTTCTTGTGAATTCTGTATATTTATTTGATTTAAACATACATACCTATATGTATTTATAGGTATGTGACGGCAACGGTATTTGTCGAATCCTTCCTCCATCGTCTCCTCAACACCGCTGCTTAATTTCATTTTGCAGATCGTCATCATCATCATCATCATCATCATCACAATTTGCCCCACTTTACCCATCCAACCAAAACAAAAATTGAATATGACATATATGCATATGTATATGTATGTATATGAATGTATTTACGGTTAATGTTATTGAAGATACAGACTCTATAGGCATTCATCATCATCCTAGAAATTATAATTATTATTATTAGGACATATTATCGGGTTTCTATAGGTACATACCTACAAACTTGTGTAAATTATAGAGACGCACGAAATATTGATTTATCAGTTTGTATTCGGTACTCGTTTTCTATATGTTAAGGCGAGTTCAGAGTCCGTTTTTTGGTCGTTGTTTGAATAATGTATATACCATACAGGTATACATATATTTATATACATATAAGGAGATAGCGTACTGACAATGAAATCTATTTATTACCGTGTAGCAATGATCACGATTTTCGTACATTTTATGTACATTATACTTTGCGATTTTCATTTTTCCGCATGATTACATTTTATGGAATTGCAGCTGATGCAATCGTTCACTCACGACGGTGAAGGAATCAACAGGCGCGTATTACCATTCTATTTTTATGTGATAATTTTTCCTTCCTATTTATCTATTTTTTCTTTTTTTTTTCTTGTTTTCCCCTTGTCATTTCAGTCTTGTTTATTTATGCTAGATTTTTCCACGTGAATGATTCTGACGTCGTACGATCGATCGATACGATCTTTTTACGTTAACTGCAATAACGCGTGCAAATAGAGATCGTTCTACTTGACAGTATAGTCAGCAGTTTGTTTTTTTCCCCCTCACAATATATGTCGTTTCTAATCCTTCAGTGTTTTGCGATAACAATAATTAAAAGGTCTCAAATTATTCGACAAAAAATAACCGGTCCAAGGACGTTATGTAGGTACGTAATCGTGATCATGATACATTTTTTGTGCGTACCTCACATAACAATATCTCCGAAAAGTACAGACAATAAATTTTACGGGTATAGCTGACTTAGCTCGACCGTTTTTAAAAATTTTGAATTGACATTTTTCCATTTCTTGAATCCCAGAAGAAACTGTATAAAATTATTACACTCTTGGTTCCATTCTTATGATAGTCAATGAAAAATTGTACCGAACGAATAAATAAATGAATGAATGAATGAATGAATGAATCACTCGTAAAATTATACAGTCAAACAAATTTACATAAATACATATTTTTGTAAAACAAACCAAAAAAAAGAAAAAGAACAAAAGATAATTTGCTACAGTATGACGGTATAAAAAAATGAGGCTCATATCTATACGTGACGCAGTAGTATAATGTGTATGTGTAAAAAAAATTATATATCTACATGTATTGCACATGATTTTGTTGCCCACGATATTTAGTTGACTATATAAAAGTAATGTCTAGTGAAATGATATTTTTAAACCGCGAATCGCGTAGGTTATAGTTGTGACTGGGTAACTATTTTCTAACAGCGGTGATTATTTTCAGTTTTCGAATGTTTCGACGCGACCGTTATACAACGAATACCGGTCTATATAACCAGCGATATACTCAAAAGATTTTTATACATACGTATATGTGTATATTACGTTACAAATCAAGAAGCAATATATCCAGGAGATCTGTAAAACCTCTCCTCGCTGTTATGATGTTGATGATTCGAGCAGTTTACTTGGGATTATCAATTTTACTGAAAAAAGATAATTGTAAATAATGGAAGAAAAAAATCTTCATGAAAAAGAAAAAGAAAAAGTTGAAAGATCTTCTGGAAGCCTCGGGCGCATCTTTTGCCGATGATGACGTCAATAATTGCGATATATTTGCGATTATTTTTAAGTCGAGACAGTTTTTAGTGAATTCTGGTTGACCTTTCAGAAACGAAGTAAAGAAGGGGAGAAAAAAGAGGAATAAAAAAACGGCGTGCCATTTCAGCTTTTGGAATAAATGCCAAAATATATTTTCTAACTTTTCTGATAGAACATCATTTTATTTTTCGTCCGTCCAAATTATAACCTTCCCAATTTAGATCGGATTCGGTTTTTGGCCAAGGTCTTGCTATGGCTAATTTTTATATCCTATTTTTACAACCCGCAGCTGTGAGCGTAATTATTCATATGTTTTTGACTTTAAGATGAAAATCAATTCGCTGATTGAATGATTAATAAGATTTTTGGATTTTTTTCATTTTTTCAGAGTGTGATGTAAAGGACGATCGCCGAAACGGCTGTGGTTCAAAAGACCTAGAGCTCGCACGTAAGTAAATATATATACAAATACATATTTATTTGTAATAGGAAATTTTTTTCTTGCAATTTTATTTTCTCCTATTTTTCTTCTACACATTTTCTTTTATAAATTTGTGTATGATGTATGTATGATAAAGTGATATTTGAAAATAAAATAGTCTGTAGACGTCGCGACGATGATGTGATCGTTATAAATATCAAACTATTTCTTTGGAATTTTTTTCGTTTTTTCTTCTTTTTTTTTCTATACTTCTCTTATTTTATTTCGACATGCCGGTGTGTATTAATAAATGATCTTGAAGGATTGTTCGCTCTTTGGACATCGAGGCTACTTTTTTTTTCTCTAAAACTGCAGATATCGATAACAAATTATCTAATCGAGTTCCTTGTATAAATATATTTTTTTTAATTCTGTGTTCAATTTGTCCATAGATTTAGGGACGAAGGGCAAGACCCTCGACCCCGAGAAAGGATCATTCGAAAAAACTGATTTCGAAAAGGCAATCGAACTTACCGGTAAGCAAAAATATTTTATTTTGTACATCGATTTTTCTTTCTTTTCTTTTTTTTCTACATCGGAAAATGAATATTCTACTCGATTATCTCTTACAATCACGATATATGCATGTACCTATATTCATCATCAGTTGTTTCCGCAAGTGCAGTGTAAATTATTTGTCGAGGCCGTAGCGTTCGCGTTTCCGGTTTCCGGTTATTTACTGTTCATCGTTTTTGATTTTAATTCAATGCAGACGGCTTATCAGCAGCAGCTGTCACGATCGAACAATGTCACCTGAAAGGTTCAAACTGCATCGTTATATGTATGTACAGTAAAATTGCGCATTGCAAAATCTCCCTCATCGTGTTACGCAAAAATAATCCTTACAATAGATGTGTATGATGGAGAAAGAAATCTGGATGCAAAAAAAAATTGAAATGCGATGTAAAGGACATCGGGGTGCGTGTCTATGACGAAATCAAACGAGACGAAAAATAAAAAATTAACTAGTGAAATCCATCCGCTCAGGGTTCTTGACTATTTTTGAAATAGTGAAAAAATACATTCTGGATACTGACCAGGAATATAACTATTCCTGTACTATTAAAATTTAAGCACACGCCGCAAACACGTGTAGTGGAAAAAATTTGTATTATTAACTACTTAGTTTGATCGAATTTAACCCTTTTTTTTCTCTTTTATTACTCAGGATATGGCAAGTTCCACTACTTGCTGCTCGCGGTATGCGGGTTGGTCAGCACGAGCGAGGAGATGGAC
This sequence comes from Athalia cordata, assembly GCA_963932425.1. NCBI lineage: Eukaryota > Metazoa > Arthropoda > Insecta > Hymenoptera > Athaliidae > Athalia > Athalia cordata. The sequence continues at coordinate 53,885,158 of OZ010625.1, read as the reverse complement.
GTAATTTCCATGTCCTTTATTTTGCCGAGTGCACAATGTGACCTAAACCTCAATACTCAAACCAAGGGATGGCTCAATTCCATCATATTCATAGGGATGATGGCCGGGGCTTACGTCTGGGGTTCTGTGGCGGACACCCTGGGAAGACGTAAAGTCCTGATCGTCATTTCCTTTATGAACGCTGTCTGCATAGTCGCATCCAGCTTTAGCCAGTCTTACGAAGTCTTTATGGTCTTCAGATTTCTAAATGGTGCCGCGTAAGTGTTGAACAAAGATATTGAAAGTTTTATTAAAAAATCGATAAACTAACGATCAATTGATTCATCTTCCTCTTTCAGCCTCGGCGGTAGCGGACCTGTCATCTGGTCATACTTTGCAGAATTCCAGCCCAAGTCCAAAAGGGGTTCCATGTTGTCTTTCATGGCGGCTTTCTGGACTCTGGGAAATCTTTTCGTTGCTGGTAAGAAATTATACTTTGCAAATTAACTTTCTTGGAGTTTTTAGTTTTGGACCGGTTAATGATCGTGAATTTATTTATTAATCTTCTTCAAAACTTTATAGGACTGGCGTGGGCTATCATCCCTCATAAAATTGGTTTCGCGAGCGAGTTGTTCACCTATAACTCTTGGCGAATCTTCCTGCTGATATGCGCTATTCCGTCCTTCGTAGTGGCAGGGCTGCTTATGCTCCTGCCAGAATCCCCAAAATACTTATTAAGCCGTGGCCGACAAGAAGAGGCCCTTGAAATATTCAGAAGAATCTACTCGATCAACACTGGAAATGCCCGCGAGACGTATCAGGTAATTTATCAATCCCCCCCACCTTGTAAAATATTAGAAAAATGATTATATACTCTCATTTTGAAAATTCTTACCCAGGTCAAAGAGCTGCTATTCGATGATATAAAACCTCAATCGGCAAAATCCGACGGTGGACAGAAGAGTAAATACGAGATAATATTTGGCAATATTTTGGAGAATAGCAAACAGTTATTCGTCTCACCGATTCTTCGTTTTACAACAATATCGATCATGATCAATTTCACGTTCCACATCGGTTACTACGGTCTCATGATGTGGTTTCCCGAGTTATTTAATCGGTTTGACGAGTACAGCAAAGATCACGCTGACGCACCATCTGCCAACGTTTGCGAAGTGACACAATACGTTTTGAGCCATGGATCGCATAGCGAAACAAGCGTTTGCTCTAGTGATATTGCACCATCTGTTTTCTGGGAATCTCTCATCACCGTTGCAGCCGCCATACCAGCTAACATTGTCGCCGTTCTTGGAATGGATCGACTTGGCCGCAAATTCTTTCTCGGTAAAATTCCTTATTTTTCGGTTCAACGCTAGAAAAAGCATTCTAATTTAATTGTTGCAGACGGAGAAGAATAGTCCAAATCAAAAATTAATGTTACTTATGCCCAACTTTCAGTAGATGTTGCAGAACCGTAGACTGACTTTGAGACACTTAAAAAAATTTTCTACAATAGTTTCAAAGACCCAATTTCAAATAGATGGCTTTCAATTATCCATACATATTACATAAACTACACTCATTAATTCCAATAAAATTTCTTTTCAGTTTTCAGTACCTTCTCATCCGGTCTTTGTTCAATCGGTCTCAACTTTGTATACAACAAGTTTCACAATCTGATCGTCTCGGCATTCTTTAGCGGTGTAATCAGCTGTGGTAACGCAGCACTTGATTGTCTGATAACCGAAGTATTTCCGACGAATCTCCGAGCTACCGGTGTCGCAATTTCCATGGTTGCCGCTCGTCTTGGTGGTATCATAGGAAACATTGTAATTGCTCAGTTGTTGGACACGTATTGTGGATTACCCACCTACATCGTTGCTGCTCTCCTCATCGGTAATTTATTCAATTAATTTTTGAACGAATTACTAATCATCCGATCTAACGCATTTTATTTTATCTTCATTTTACAGGAGGAGGTCTGATGTGCTTATTCTTACCAAATACAACACGCGAACCATTGTCTTGATACCGGCATAAGAGTTCGTTTTAATTAAGCGCCTTGTATAGTCACAATGCATTTGTATTATTAGAAAACAACAAGCAAACAAACAGTCATACATTCATTATAAGAAATAAACAAAAAAAAAAAAAAAACAAATTGAACAAATTTCTATTTCGACGTGAAATTATCATGTATACCTACTTTGTAAAAGTAAAAATTTCAATTTGATAATCGAAAAACAAGACAAAAACTAATTAGCACAAAGCCAATACACGCTCACAAATAACTGATAATAGATATATATATATATGTGTATAATATACTATATATATCGATGTGTAGTAAATGAACAGAATATGAGTATATATAGATTGAAATGTATACTTATTATGTAATGAATAATAGTATGATAGTAATAAAAAGAAGGAAGAAGAAGAAGAATAAGAATAAGAAGAAGAAAAAGTGAATTCACTTTGTAATAATGATCAATTGTCGATAATTACTACGCATGTATACAGGAAGAAAATGGACAAACTGAAAAAAAAAGATAATCGTAACAATATTGATAACCTACTCGCCAAAATAACATTAGAAATGGAATAATGAAAAGAGGAAAAAAAAAGAAATTTTTTAATTATTGTTATTAGATTATAGACAATTATGAATACTTTTTTTTGAATAGAATAATAATAATCATAATGTTATTACATGATACATACGTATAAATATATAGCAGGTATAATAGTCCTGTAAAAAGTGAAAGTAAAAGAAAACAGAAGAAAAAGATTAAAAAAAAAAATGATCTATAATAATAATACCTCGCGTATGTTGAAAATAAAGTTTTCCATCGATACGGGTATAATAAAAACGATTTAAAGATATAGAAAAAAATGAGAAAGAAGAAGCTATTATTTGTTATTGTATGAAAAAGTTTTATCAATTATTAAAAAGAAAGAAACAGAATATGTACGTATTCTGGAAAAGAAGAAATTGTTTGTTTATATGTTACATAAATATTTAAGCTGTTGATGAAGATAACCGCGATTACTTTTGAAAAAAGTTGAAATTTCTAAGAAAGAATGACCGAAGCAATGTATTATACCTAATTTGTACTCATATTTGCATATATAGCTCATTGTTAGAATACTCAAGCTGTAATAAAAAGAAAAGAAAAAAAAAAAACATCCACATTTAAAAATATTGGTAAAACTATGTCGATATTTTTGTATGGTAATTAAATATATTTTCATTCATCAACGTATACAGAATTATATAACCTTCTAATGAACATTTTATACCCTCCATTAAGTGCACCCTCTATTTCTTGCACAAATCGTTACAGGTTATCGTGATTATTGTTGTATCAAATTAAATTCCTATCGTTAAGTATAATCTGTACGCTTTCCCCGTCGTCGGCTACTATAAATTTAGCATCTTTGTAATGGAGAAGATTTCGACTGCGTTGCAATTTCCAAGCCAAATGTCCAGCTTTGTACATCGGTGGAAGAGGATCGAAACCTCCGTCTCTTGCCAAGAGGTCGTTGTACTCCCACTGACCATCGGCAAGCCGATGAGCGTGTCTTTTCAAAGCTGTTTTGTAGACTGAATCTTCGATCATAGTTTCTTTTGACGGCAGCGTCGCGACGCCCTTCAATGTCGCCAAGAAGTAACGAACCTGAAAATTTAAAAGAACGTGAGATGGAAGGTGCGGATCTAGTTTTTCTTTTTTTTTATCAATCGATTGTTCACCTGGACATCGAACATTGGAAATGGCACAACCGATGCTGGGATGCCGATGAAGCACATCGTGGGATGTTCGGCATTTATAAGATGGCGGTATAGCGGATGAACGTAATTTTCGTCGACAGATACTCCGCAGGATTCGTGAAGAAATGGAAAACTGTAATTGTAACCCGTGCAGTATATGAATACGTCCGCGTTTACTGAACTACCATCTTTGAAGATGAAAAGTTTTCCCTCGACTCCGGAAATCCCCAATTTTTCAGTCATGTTTATCGGTAGCTCAGAAACTATCCTAAAACATGAATATTTATTTGTAGGTATTGTCTATATCTTCAATCTCCATTTTTATTTACAAACCTCGGTGTGTTGTGACTGAGGTAAACGTGGTCAGCATAAGAACAAAGTTCAATTCCAATATCGGCACCGGAAGAAGATGCTCCCAAAATTACAACACTTTTTCCTGCGAACGGTTCGGGTTTCCGGTAATCGTGGCTGTGCAGGACTTGCCCCGGAAACGTTTTTATACCGGGTATCGAGGGCACGTTCGGTTCAAAAAAATGGCTGGAAATTGTTCAAATTTGAAATGAATTTTAACGCTCAAAGTATATAAGGCCTGCAAATATAAAGTTCGAATAAAACCGGCTCTCATACGTTTCGAATCGCTTATGAACATTCGTATGTATAATATAAGTTGAAACTTTGTCTCACCCATTGCAGCATAATACGGCATCGAAGTCTCTTTCTTCTATATTAAAGTTGTGCATGTTTTTTATCTTCACTTTCCAAATTTCCCGCCCGGGTCTAGTTGGGTGGTTAACAGGTCGTACGGTCTCGACTTTAGCGTTGAACTGAAATTTTTGTTAGTTCAATTTATCAGCACAGTGAATTTGGGAATATATTTTCAATAACCATCTACCGTTATGTATTGGCGCAATCTAAAATCGCGAGCGTAATCGTCGAGATATGCCAAAACTTCTTCGTGACTAACGCAGCTTCTGTTTGTTCCCCCCATTTTTCTCCAGTCGGGAAAATTCATGATTTCACTCGGTAAATTTGTTCTGCAGTTCGTTTAGAAACAATACGAATTATATACGTAATTAATAATATGATTAAATATTTATAATAATTAGATAACAAATATCTTGAATCACCTGAGATTCTGATACATGCTTGAGTGGATCGGTAGCAAATTTCTCTCGTCAACACCGATATGTTCAATGTAAACCCAGGTGCCGCCGAGGTGATCGAACTGTTCAAAAGCTGCAAATTCAAAAATGCCGGGATCTTTGGCCAAGTGACGCAACGCGCAAAGACCAGCAGCTCCAGCTCCAATCACGCATACTCGTAGTTTGCTACCACCATCATCGCCATTTTTATCATCGACAATCCTCGGCTCCACGGGCTCGACAGAGGCCATTACGCACTCACTTTTTGTTTGATAATTCTTCTTGTACTCTAGAGCTACTCAAATCGATATCTATAGAAGCGACACTTGCTTTCACGTTCGAGTGGCTGGTTTACGATTTCACAATTCAGTCCTGATAGTCTTTTTTTATTTCTTTTTCTCTTCCTTCAATTTATATACAAACGTGTGTATAAAAGCGCGCATGCGTTTTGTTAATTATTTTCAATTATACTATCGTTACGAATGAATGGAGAACAATAACAGCACGCCTACAACCGCAACGATAATGAGAATCGAAAATACGACGGTATAACCGCATTGATTATATAGAATTTGATAACAACATGTCTATATATGTTATAGGCAAACTTTGTTATCAGTATAGATTTTTATCTGCGAATGATATGTGTTTATATCTCACGCGGAAATGGTTGTCTCGTGGATTTCCTGTGCATGACGAGGAAACTTTATTTCCTGTCAATACTTTTCTTCTAGTTATGAAAATGGGACTGATTTCAATAATCGAATCAGTAAATGTGTTATCTAATCTATCCGGATATTGTTCGCGGGTGCAGCTATGGCGAGGATTGTCTTTTAAAAAATAACGGTGCATAAAATTACAAACAATTTTGTTTTTGTATATTACTATCACTGATTGTACAGTAATTGTTGGTTTCTGATTTTTTCTATTACTTTTGCATATGAAACGATTTTGAAATCGATGAATCGATCCTGCTTTGTTTTTGATTTCAATTCTCCGATCTTCCCTTATTTTTCATTCAGTATCATCAGAAGGTAAAGTAGGATTTTTAAACGGAAATTGAATGATTGCGGTTCAATGTTCTCCAGCGAACATAATTCTTCGTCCAAATGTTACAAAATGAATAAACAAATGTATGAATCAGAAGTAAATTCAATTAGTAGGTACTAACAAAAGTCATACGTAATGAGTGATGAACTTTGTCGGGCAGTATTCACAATCAGTATCGCTTCCTTTTTTATAATGATAACTAAACTCGTAAATTGTCTGAATTGAAAACATTGTGTAACTATACTATGTACGTCATAGTCAATTCTGAATAGTAAAGTTAAATTATAAATATCTGTCATCCTGTGCTATCATATTTAAATCCGTCAGTTATCATAAACACGGGATTTCTTAAACGCTGTTCGACCTTGTTAGCTATTAATTTATCTTTGTTAGTTTTTTTATTTTCATTCTGTCCTACCGCATCAATTTTATTCCGAATTTTACTATGACACATCTCTCTGCATGGGGTCGGACCAATCAGATGGATCATCGTTTCATCTTATGGAACCTTATACTGCTTTGAAAGTTCGTTCGATATTCCCGAATTCAGTTCATTGGATTGTTTCTTAAAGAGCCACCGGGCTGAGTTGTGACTATTTTGAACTTTGATATACTTTCGCAAAAGACCCCTATTTTTTAGATGATAGCTTCATTGAAATTGAAGAAAAGTACAAGAATGTAGTTATCGTAGTAGTTATTGATTGATAAAAAATAAGAACTCTAAATAATGATCAGAATAACAGCGTAGTTGGGATCGGTTGCGGTTCGACGGTCCTCTATGCGGTTCAAAAATTGGGTAATGTGTCAGATTCTTATTCACTCTAGTCGGCCTAGATTTTGAAAAGTTTAGAAAAGGTTTACCCATCGAAGTATCCCACTTGGCATGTGCGCCGGTGAAAAATTCCGTCGAAGAAAAATACGGTGGCAAAGTTATCCTCAGGATGGCTGGACTGACAGAATGTGTGAGTATATTATGCGTATACGTGATATGTTTAACGCACTTGCTTGTTATTTTCATGAAAGTGTATTCAGTTTAAACTTATAATTGTCATTCTATTTTCCAATCCATGCAAGGGTCCGATCCGATCAGATCACGGTCATTTTTTTATGGATTGGCATTTTCCGGAGGGGATCGAGGACTGGGATGAAGCAAATACCGAAATACTATTGAGGCCGGGAGTCATCGAGACCGGAATTTTCATTAAAATGGCACATAAAGCGTATTTTTTTACGAATTTATGGAATTATGGAATTTATTTTTACGTCCACGTTTTTTATTCGTAATCAACCCTTTGAGGGGCACATTTTTCGCGTGAAACCAACACCAAAGATCATGATATTTTCGTAATATATCCATAATGAGGAAGATACCCAAGATCAAAAGATGTATCTCATATAAGTATATGATAAACCGCCCCTAAAAGGGTTAAAAGGAATGTTATTGCTATCAGCCCGTGATTGTTCACGTCAGTTATAGTGTCATCAATCAGTTTGAAACATTTTTATTCTTAATTGTGAGGATTCTCGAATGCACAGGTAGATTGTCACAGTATGCTGTAAATATTGAGCATAGGATTAGATTGTCGAGTTCTCTATTATCGGTCGCATCAATACTGCCGGAAAGTCGCCAGTACCTGCAATGAACATTCTGTATTACCTACAAACTCTGGTGTGTTCGGGCCTCATTCCGTTCCATTTATTTTCACGACGTCGCGAGGGCGTTACAGTTGCTATTTCACTATTATTTTAGTTAGATTTTCAGTGGGTGGCGATGCTGTCGTTAAAAATAATTCCAAGCGTTTGACGGATAAATTCGGCTTTCCAAATAGATTTGATATTTTGCTAGGAATAGTTAACACATTTTTCCGCTACACATTCAGCTACGAGAGGTAAGTTTCCAAATTCATAGATCCTCTTCAATTGTTGGATAAACAAATTTATCCCCCGTTTGCTAGATTATTATACATCTGTCAGAATTGAGGTTATGAAAACCTAAACAACCGAGAATAATCAACATTTCAGATTATACACGTGAAACTGACGTTATTGATCAAATTTTTTTTTAAAGGGAAGAATAATCTGTGAGAGATTTGTTTTAATTTTTTTTGTTGTTCGATTTTGATTATAGACATAAAATATTTTATTTCGCATACATTCGTTTTATAATACAACTTATACAATGGTTTTTTTTCTCTTTTCTTTCTTTTATGTTTCATCACAATCTTGCAATTTAATTCATTAATTAATACATAGGTGTACGGGTAAGTATTTTTTGTTGTTTTTGTATATATTTTTTGTTGTTGTTTTCATCAATTACACATATGATATTATTTATTTATTATAAGTTATGCATCATACCATCGTCATATTATATCTTTTTCAAACAATTTATTTGAAAATAAAGAAACGCGTATACACGAAGTACCTACTTCAATAAATAAAAAGAACAACCCTAATCTCGTTTCGGTAACAGCGCGTAAAAAACAGCCACCATTTATTTACGCGCGTGTGAATTGAGCGTAAATAATATTGAAAATACAAAAAGGAAGCCAAAAAAAATCACAGACACCCCTGGTAGACCTATTGATAAAATTGGCTTGTATCTATTTTTCTTCGGTTGATTTTAATTATTATTCACCCAATGGCCATAATCGTGCCTCTCGTTGTCCTTGAAATATATCTTGAGATTTACCAGGTATTTATAAATTTATTTCACCACCGACATAATCGTCATTATTTCTTTCAATATAATTTCTGACCGGTCCAGCGCTTCTTTTTTTACCGCCCCATGGATTTAACAGGCTTCTCTTTCGTTGGTCTATCGATGAACTACCCTCATCTTCGTTGATTCTATTATCACTAAGTATTCCAGTGGGTAAATTTATTTTGATAATCCGAAAATCGTCAACATTTTGATCATATCTATAGCCGTCCCGAATGTTATTGTTGTCAGTATGTTTATCGTCATTATTCTTATCATTAAAATTCTTATCAAAATCACTTTTTCTTGTACCTGTTGACATAGATAAAATTTTATCCCTTGGGAATCCAACGATATCGCTTCCAAATACCCAACCCTTATTATTAATATTATTGTTATTGTTATTTTCTTTCGCCGCTAAAGGAGGCGATGACGAAAATTCGCTGTACTCCTGATCCTCACTCGTTTTAGTAATAGATTGATCATTTTCATCATCTCTAGAGACGTTTTCATCGCCGACGAATCTTTCCCCCCCTGTGTGTCGAGAAATAAAAAATAACATAATAAAAAAAATAAAAGGGAACGATGGGTTTTTTTTTTGTTTTTTTTTTTTATAATATTTTTTTTTCATTGGAAAGTTGTTTAGATTATCTCCTCACCCCAGGCGTTGAAGGTATTTTTTTTTTCCATGATTTCTTCAGGTGAACGTTTTTCAGAAATGATATTCAACGTCCTTTCAGCAGAATCGCTGCTCCTTTTTCTACCGCCCCATGCATTGAATCTAGTTCTCTTCGTTTCCTCCTCGTCGCGATCGCTGTTTTTGCTGCGTTTTCCTGAAAAGCATATGAATATGTTTGTTTTTTATTTGTTCATCTATTTTTTTGATCACGAAGAAACAAAGCAGAATAATTTTGGGGATGCATGTTGAATTTTTTTTCTCACCACCCCATGCGTTGAATTTTGTCCTTTTCCCAGTTTCTCGATTGACGAAATTGTTCTCTTCTAACATTTGATTTTCTTTATCCCCAACAATATTCCAGCCGGCTCTTTTTCCACCCCAGCTGTGAAATGCCGTTCTTTTACCGCCCCAACTGTTGAATTTCGTACGTTTTTCGAGCTGGTTTTCTTCTTTACCAATAAAATCCTGGTATTTGAATCTTTCGCCTTCATTTTTATCACCATCAACACTTTCAAGTTGCATTATACCCTCGTCGTATCTTTTTCCACCCCAACTGTTGAATGGTACTCTGATAGGTCGACGAACTTTTACATTCTGATTTCCGTACAACGACGATACCAATCGTTTACCACCCCATGGACTAAAAGCACGACTCTTCTTTTTCTCCTGCCAAGCTGGATCAGGATCATCGAGGACGTCTCGTACTGGTAATGCCTTGAAGTTTGAAAGAAAAGAAAAAAATAAAATAAAATGCCAATCAAATATTGCGCAAAAGATTCAGTATCGAAATAATTCTAATTATCAGCGTTCGTATAGGATAAAGTTTGATTTCGGATATCCTGAAAAATAGAATAATTACCTTAGTCCCCAGGGTAATCCAGGACATTAAAGAAGTTAGAGGGGTGTATTCGGTGTCCTTGGATGAAGAATCTCGCTTGTTTCTGTCGTCAACTGTTTCTTTTGTTTTGTAATTTTCCCTCGAGGTTGCAGCAAGTTCTTTGAGGAGTCTTGAAATCGCTTTTTCGTATCCCGCAGCCATGTCCTGCAAGAAGACATTGTTCTTCCCCGAAAATTTTTCAACCCCAGATTTAAACGCGTCTTTTTCTTCTAACAATGGTGATAATTCTTGCTGTCGAAGATCCGATGCTCCGTTATCCAAAATTTGATCTTGAACCGCGGTTACAGAGTTTCTTTCAGAAATTCCCAAATCCTCGATCCCAAGGATAACACGCGCCAAAATGACCACCGTTGCCAAACAAGTCCACATCTGTTCGAAAGAGACAGAGCGAGGATAAAATGATGGTGTAAGGATATTTTTTTTAAACATTTTGTTTTTCTTGTTTTTGTCTCTTGTGCTGAATTTTCTTTTTTGATTGCTAGCAGAACGCCCGAATCCGAGGAGATTTCAATAGGGGCACTAGCAATGGCGCGGATTTATTATTTTTTCACAGATTTCAAATTACTTATATGTGTTTCATTTCTATAGGTATAAGATATAAAGCTTAATATCGCAATATCGGACCGGTTCCTTGATACTTTTGAACGTCCATCTTGGATTAGATTTTTACATACTTTATATTATGTTTATTATTATACTCCTCGACCAATGCAAGTATACGTTAGCACGACAAGCTCATATACACACGCGCATATGCGCATATATACTTTATACATTATATCAAAACGTAATATGAAAAATGGGGGATTATATTCTTCGCGTATTATATGTACGTATATACATAGGTATGTAAAATCCAACCTATGTATTTACGTCTATTAAATTCTCTCGGTGTCCTTATATTATGTGTTTTCTAAAATATATAAGACGTTCTCAAAACTCTCGCATAATATATAATAACGATAATACAACTCTCGATATTCAAAATTCACCATATGCCTATATAAACTTTTTTTTTTTTAAATAAAGTTCTTCAAAACTTGTAAATAACAAGGATATATAACCTATATAATATACTATATAAAAGTTTGTTTGTTCTTTTATCATAAATAAAAATAAGAAAAAAAAGTTGGGAGCACAAATAATTCTATGGAGAAAAATTCTAAGAAAGTTAAATTTTTATAGAATATCATGAGCTTATATACGATGTCATGTATATACGAAGACTTGAAAATTGGATCTTTTATATGGGGCTTGTACATAGATGTATATGTATGAAAAAAAAAACAATAATTGAAAACGTCATATGGGGCTTATATGTGTATTGTATAAAGATTCCGATTTTTTCTTGTTTTGTTCCGCAGTTTTTCAGGTAAAACTATGATAGATGAGTCGTGTGTTGGATATTTTATATAAGCTTTCTATATATATATATATATATATATATATATTATATATATACACGGAGATTGAATCTACGAGATATTCTCCTATATTCAGTCACCTTGGTATATTGAAGCGATTGAGTGATCCACATAGGATACAACATTATCATTATTATTTTTATTATTATCATTGTCGTTAATATTATTGAAATGGTAGTTAGATACAAAACATTTTCTTTTACCGCGGTTACAACTGTTGTGCATTTGAATTGTACAGTTTTATAAGTATATTATTTATATAATGTAAGTTATGTATACATATGTACAGTGCATCAGAAATTGTCTGCAAAGAATATGATACGTGTACTCCGGTTCATACGTAAATACCTTCTTTTTGTAATCTGGAATTGAGCGGCTTTGCTATACCGGTTTTTTTTTTTTTGTCTGCTATCTCATGCAGAAAAGAAGAAAAAGAGAGAGAGCGACATGATCGTATTGCAATAAATTACTCTTTCACATCGTCAATGAAAGTAAGAACGAAAAAAGAAATCAAAAATATAAAGATATTAAACAAAATACGTATCAGATAATGGGAAAAATTCTACATACATATAGAAAAAAGATTTAAATTTAAGACTATAAGAAATCTGCGACTCGTTTGCATGGTGTCTATTAGGCCATTCGATTGTTTTTTTTTCAACTTTTAATGAAATCTGATTTTTATCTACATCGAATACATCGCTACAATTTTTATGATACTTGAATATTATTCGCACAGAATTGTAATTTGCGTTGTTAATATCATACACTATACATATACCCTGAAACAATATTTAACATTCATCTTTTATATTATTCGTTGAAACAAAGAAACGTAAAGAAACGCGAAAAAGTTGCCCTTTCCCTCAAAAAAACGTACGTAAAAAAAAATAAAAAATCAAAAAAAATAAAATAAAATCCATCTTTTCTTTACTTATACTTTTTTTTCTATATAGGTATGTATATACACGATATACCTCCTCTATACGATAAAGATTGGTTCTTTACCCCCGTCAAATTCCGTTTATTCAACCCCATAATTTTTTTTTCTTTTTCCCGTCCCAATCTTGGAAATTTATACAAGAATACTTCAATACTGCAATTTTAGAAGTTAAACGCCTACACCCTGTAACTTACCCTGCATGTTAATTGTATCGAAAAAATTAAAAACGCTTTTTGTGAATTACCTATTCGGCCTAGGAATAGGTCATTATAATATGATATCGACGTATTTCCACCCGCGGATCGAGGGGTGCAAACGATACAGATGTGTTGGGTAATTAAATAGTATTTATTATAATTACTATTATTATTATTATTATTAGGTGGTATTAACTCAAAATCAAACAAATTTTATGGTCACATAATCAACAACCCCACATGTATAGCTAGATGTGTTTTAAGAACGTGCTCGTATTTGAAAATCAATAGGATCAAATTCTTTTTTTTTTGTTTTCAAAAAAAGAGAATCCTGTCTGCAGGTGAAGATGCGTATAAACCTTGTGGAACTCGTATTACAAAAATTCAACCGATTATGAATGAAAAAAAAAAGAAAAAAAAGAAGAGAAAAAAATATAATAAAAACGCGTCTTCAAGTTACAAAAGTTAATTAGACGTAGGACATATAGAATATCTGTGTACGTATAACATTTATATGTTTAAAAAAAAAGAGAGGTAGTAAGAAAAAAAAAATTAAGTTAAATTAAAGTCTGCTCACAATTAATGTAGTAAGGTTGTAAAAGCTTTTTGAAAATTGTTAAAAAAAAAAAAACAAAGTGAAATTTACGGAAATTTGTCTCTACGCAGAGAAAGTGTGACGAAAAATTTTGTACCACTACATACCAGTACGGGGAGAACTGGGTGAACCCGCGCGCGGGAAAGGAATGGAAAATACAATAATTATAATTCCAGTACAAAAAATGACGTGCGAATTAAGTTAAGTGTATGCGTAAGTAATAATTAATTGTTTCGTTATGAAAAATGAGCATATTATGGTATAACCGTAAGTTTTAGAAAATACTGCACGAATAAAAATATAGAAGAACAAATAATTTGATTTATATCTAGAGGTAGTTTGTTATTTTATTCTATTTTTCTTTCTTTTCGTTTGTTCCATAGATTTCACACGATGATTATATATTTTATAACACTAATAATAATAATGTACGAGTGAGTTATATCGAACGAATTATTTTCTTTTTTTCCATTTTTTCCCCCTTTCCTTTTCGTATCGCACTGTATGCGTACATTGTTGGAATAATTAAAAAATTTTTCATATTGCGGTATGCGAGATCAAACGACGTATGAAATTAACCTATTCATTATTCTTCACTTTCGGATATATACCTAGATACGTTTAACTCTAGAAACTTGAAAGAAAATAACAAAAATATATATATATAACAGAACAAGAAACGCAGAGAGAGAACAAACAAACAAACGGGGGTTAAAAAAGGTTACGCGGGTCGCTTTGAAAATCATTTCGTACACTTTGAAATTAACACCCCCTTGTGCACCGTATATGAACCTTTTTGCTCTGCTTCGTTTTAAACCCAACAGGTTTGAATTAGGTTTCAGCAAAGGTGCGAATACAAATTTGACCCAAACGGACCGCGATAATTTCGTCGACGGATGATTAAAAAAAATTTTTTTCTTGGCTCTTAAATTATTTTAACAAAACAATCAAAATATAAGAAAGCAAACATAAAACAAGGGCGGTAAAAAAATAATGGAGCAACCAGAAATGTAAACAAAATAAAAGTGAAAACTTGATATACATATGTATATATGTACAACAGTAATATTATGTGTACATAGCAGGATATAAAGTATATTAAAGTTTTGATTTAATTACATGGGTAATCCTTAAACGCTGGTTGTGATAATCGAAAGTTTAAAAACTTTAATATACATCATATACACATGGGATATGTATCCGTTTATAATTTGCCGCTAACTCAAGTAAAATTATCCCCTGACGGGTAGTAAAAAAATTTTTGTTAAACTCTCTTTTATGTTCATATTATACGTATTATAGTACGTACGCTACATCAACGCTTTATAATATAGATTCCAACGAACAAGTATGAAAGAAGTTAAAAGAAAACAACAGAACGAAGAACTTGACTAGAAAATAGGTGATATATACTTGTTCTAAATTTTAACGCTTTAAATAAATAATACTCACCTTGTCTACGAATTTTATATCTATATTGGTAGATCTGAATTTTTCCTTTTTATTTATTTATTTATTTTTCAAAATTTATTCAATCAAGTTTACGTATATTGAGGAGAAAGTAATCTGTACTGCAGTATTCAATAATTTTTACGCGAGTTCATTTTTTCATCGGTTTGAATAAAAAACTTCGGATCGTGATTTATTCTTCAGAACAAAAGTGTAAGAAAAAAAAGGAACAACGAAATAAAATAATTACAATCACTTAGATTCGATTGAAAAAAAAGAACAACGAATAAATATAACGAAAGATTCGAAAATGCCGGGCTCGGAGTAACGGCACTGAAAAAAGAACCTTATTTTTCTACATATGCGAAATTCTTGTTTCGTTTACCGCAGCGAGGAAAACTATTCCTATTTATTTGTTTCAATTATTGTTGTTTTATCAGTATTATAAATACGCGGTTTTTACTAAATGAATTTTGTCTTTTTGTTTGGTTTTTTTTTTTGTATCGTTCTTAATCCGCGCAGTTAAAACGGCACAAGATTATTCGGTTCCCGAGGGTGCAATGGCCAGTGAAGGTGCGCGTCTTCCACTTTATATATAAGCCACGTGCTACCCACAAGCTTTCCCATTGGCTCAAAAATCACCCCCACAATATTACTCTTCCCCGTTCCCTTCACACGTCATTCATCCGTCCATCCATCCCTCGATTTTTCTGCACACTCGGATGGAAGACATAGGTATATATTTTCATACCTATACGTAGGTGTATAGTTATGCGTATGGTGAACATTCGAAGATTCTTTGGGATTGTTAGCCGGTAAATTTTATTTTAACGAGATATATATATATATATTTATATAATACATACGTGTACAAATACCTAGGTATATACCTTGCAGTATATATATAAAAAAAGTTGGAGGTACGAATGCTCGTTTTATACCTGCATAGAAACCATACGTCGTCGTATGAATATTAATATTATTATGCGTATACATAAACAATTTGGAAGTGCAGAGCGGAAAGGAAGAGAAAGAAAAATAAAAAAATCAATTAATTACTTAACTTTTAATATCAAAGACGGTGTCTTAAATACAAATACTGTTATCCGTGTTTATCGTATAATAATGTATAATTTATTTTCAATAATTTAATATAATGTCGAAAATGTATATTATATATAGGTACACGTAAAATCTACGGATGTATAATTTGTTGAATGAGCTTATAATGCGATAATGATGATAATGATAACAGTAATAATAATATGCTAATTAGATTAGATCTTATAATTAATTTGCTGCTTAAATTTTCATTACGACATGCAGCTAATATATTAAACACCGGGTGAAACGATGTTGGTTATCGCTTATAGTAGACCAATTTATGTAACTTATTATAAACCATAGATGCACGATATACATTGTACACATACACCAAACAAAATGATTAACCCCCGTAGCCTCGGCATGAGGGATGTTAAAAATTAATAAATCATCACCGTTCTGTAACTTATTCTTTAGGTATCAATACCTATCTATAGGTATATACATAGTTAATAAAATGAGTTTTTCGTTACATTCGGTAATCCGGACTTTTTTTTTCCTTTGTTTTTTAGCCAAATCTTTATAAAAATTGCAGATAAATTAGGTGATGTTTCTTTGGTTTTCTTCGTTAATTTACTTCGTTCGTCCGCAATCTTGATTCGCACGGTTGCCGATTTTCAAATTCAATTAACAATCGGTGAAAACAATCGAATTTTTTCTTTACGTTGTACCCGAAGTATATAGTATGCATGTAAAAGTAATTTTCGAGACAGGTATTACATACACATACGTATGTAATAGGTTACATAAAATACTGTATATATATATATATATACGTAAATAATTTTTTATTTAGTTTTCACTTGTTTTTTTTTTCTTTCTTCGAATTTTTCACCGACATCTTGAATTATTATGTGAGGCATACATGGGTTCGGGGGGTACGTATGACTTGAATTACTGCGCGTACCTCATCTTCTATATTATAATATACATGCGCGACGTTTTTCACACGAGTGATAAGAAGAAGGAAAAAATCAAGCGAACCAAAAGAGAAAAGAAAGAAAAATTATTTCTATCGTATATTGTATAAGAAATATATAAACCGTATGTAACGATGAAGGGGGCAAAGGACATTTTGCTTTTCCTTTGTTTAATTACAAAGGTATGATATGTATATGTATATACCATATTTAGGGAAATATATAATATACAGTATACATATTGTACAGTTAAAAAACGACGACGTTACGCGTCTGGCTTTAGCTCTTGTCCTATTAAACTTTTTAGCATATTATTGTAACGGTGCATTAGGGAGAGGGAAGGTGCGTTCATTTGTAAAATATGGGCGCCGTCTGTGACTACAATTCTCATCCCTGATGAATGGAATTGCTGTAGGTATTTGGGGAAACGCAATGCCAAAAAGTATGAAAGCTCGAAAATGGAAGTCCAGACGGGCGTAGCACTCGCTTCCTGTATCTTCGATCATTTTTCTGTCACGAGGGCTTTTTAATATGAAAAAAAATCAATAGATGAATCGATAAATTAAAATTGAAATATTTTTGAAAAAGTTTTGACTTTACGCATCGCAGTTAATTTATTCGAACAAACGTGATTTTGATGTTTTTTTTTTTTTTTTGGTCTCACTTTCGTGTGTTACATTGTTTGGAAATTCGAGGCTGCATCGATTAACTTTTTGTATAATTTATTGATAAATATATGGTATATCTATAGTATGTTTATATAATTTATGTATTTATATTTGTTTTTGGCAGAGATACAATATTCAAAGAATAATTACAGTAATAATAATACTAATAATAATAAGAATATTAAATTAAATAATTAATTAATCTTCGTTATCATTTGTTCAATTATATTGTTTCTTAGAAATCTAATTACCCTAGTTTATCGCATTGTTGTTGGACATGTTCCAGAAATTTTTATCCCCTTGAATGTGATTTTCCGCGTTATGAAAATCTTCCGGTATGATATGAGTGAAAGGTTTTTTGGGAAAATTCGAAAGTTTTTGTAGCAGTTCGGTTTGTGTGGTTTCGGAGAATAGGGAATATTTGTTGGGTTTGGTAATTTGGAAATTATCGTAATTGGAAATTGAAGGCTTTGTGTCGTAGAAGAATCTTTTACCGCGTGCTACGTAAAACGGATCGTCAGTTTTTTGGTCTAATAATTCTTCTATCATTCCTCTGCGACTTCGGGGAGGTTTGTTATTCGTACCGTCGAGTTTGGATTTACGAATTCTAATAACACCGTAATTTACCGTTTCCTCACCGTTGTGCTTCGAAGTATCGGTGTCGTCTTCCGTTACACCTTGTAAAAATTCAAGGCCATCGGTTGTACGGAAACGTCTTCCGTTTGCGTAAATTTTCAGTAAGTTTGATAATATTCGGGGACTTATTGTTCGATCGCGATTGTTAGACGGTGTTTTATAAATTTCGGAATATTTTTCATCGTCGTCCTTTTTACCTCTAGATATGAAAAACGGTTCCTCCAGCATACTCTGAAGATTAGAGTGCTTGTCACGAGGTCTCGAATAACGGTCTGGCTTAGCGGGAATAAATTCATCATTTTTTTGTAAATTATAACTTTCCCAATTTTTAATATTACCTCCTTCCGCAGATGACTCTAATTCATCGTTAACGTTTTTTAAACCTACGGGAGAACGGGCTATTCTTTTATTATCAAGGTCCAATCGGTTCCCGAAAGACTTTGTTGTTGTTGTTGATGTTGTAGTTCCTGGAAACTTTAAATCCTCTGAAGAGTTTTTCAAAATCGACTTTAGAGAGTCAGTTGTTTTGACCTTTTCACTTTCTAAAACTTTTCTTGATTCTTCTTTATCCTCTCCAGAGTTATCCCACAGGTTTCTCCTGCTCTGTTCATTCCAAATTTTCGGTACCTGAAGATCGTCGTCGTCGTCGTCGTTTTTTAAACTCCTTTTTCCTCTTGTGATGAAAAACGGATCAGAATTATAGGAATCTATAACGTCATCCAGATGTCGTCGTTCCCTGATATCCGAAAAATTTCTATCATCATCCAGACGTTTTTTTCCTCTAGCTACGAAGAAAGGATCTTCACTTTCCTTTGAACCTTCCAAAACTCCATGATTATAGTCAATTTCTATCCAACGCGGTTCATCGACGTACAAAGGTTGCTGTCTTCGCCATCTTTCGTCTTCCCTACGACCTCTAATTCTTGCTACGGGATCCCCGCCGCATCGAAATCCAGGACAAATACCCGATGCGCCAGAAATTAAATTCGAGTCACCTCCATACGGAAAGACAACTGAGACCGGTTTCTTTTTCGGACAAAAACGGGAACCCCAAATTCCAGGAAATATTCCTTCATAGTCCTGATTGTCGGATCCCACTGGACCAACGTCTGCAGTATAGGCCGGGATCCACGTAAAACCCTGTCTGGTCGAAGTCGCGAATCTGTATTTTAAAGATAATTCTTTTGTTTTTTAACCTCGGTCCCATAGGACAAAAAAAAAAGAAAAACCAATTGCTAACTCACCTGTTATTGTACAAATTTGTTCCTAATGGACTCTGCGGGTGATCCCGACGCGCAAAGTGAACCGCAGGTGCAGCCATTCTTGGATTTTCATTTTTTAAAAAATAATTACCAAACAATTGTCCAGAATTTGGCGTTCCGACTTCCCCCCAGTAGGACCGTCTTCCTCTCACTGGCCAAAAATTGGGATCAACTTCCGGTGGAAGTTCGAGTCTCTTTTTAGCCTGTGAAATAGTGATCATTAAGAAAAAAACAACTAAAAAAAAAAGGTACTCGTACGAGTGTAAAATAACCCGCAGGACGCGTTTTTCATTAGTTGTTATTTTTTTTTTATGTTGTATTAAGGGATGGTAATCAGCTGTCATATTAAACTGCGGTATATTTAGCTAAAAAATTCTTACTCTTTTATGTGCCTTTTATACCTGGTTAATATTCGTGGCTTTCATGATAATCGTCGATGCGAATCTAATCTGAACTTTAAGTAATATACGAAGTTTTAATAAAACAGAGGACGAAGTTTGTCTGATGCGTCAATTGGAGTAGTATAAAATAATTTTCAATCGATAAGATCGAGTTAGAAATAATGGTCAGTTTTATTTACACTATCGTCTGAGGCAATTAGGGTGCTTTCTTTTCTTTTTACATGCTTTTTTTTGTATCATATTAGTCATATTCTACAAGAATAATTAATTTTGTTACCTCAAACTCATCTGACGAAACCTGCACGGAGAGGAGGGTTATCGTGACGAGCAGCTCTCGCATTCTAAAAAAAAAAAAAAACAAACAACCAAAAAACTAGTGACAACAGCATTTGAAAAAAAAAATCGATAACAACGAGATTAAAGATTATAGCACGTACAATTATTCGCCCGTTAATTACAATATACGATAATCTTATATAAAAATTACAAGTATAATTAGAAAAAAAATGAAAAAAATTGGCGTTCGAAATTCAAACGAAAGCAGGTACTTAAAAAAAAGAACAAGATATTTGAAATTTAAAAAACGTGGCAAATTTGAAATTACTTCTTTTTTTTTTCGCTACCTGTTGCGGTGTACGAATTCCGTCCACCTGTTGGAGGTGAGTATAAGAGATCCGTTCGTTCGGTGGTTTTTCGATGCAGTGCCTGAGGTTTCCGGCTCGTCCAGGTATATATGAAGGAGTTTGGACGTCCCGAGGGTAAGGAAGTCGCGGTTCGAGAAGCAGACGGCGGATTGCAAGGGGAATTATATTCGCTCCCTGGTCCAACCGGCCCACATCAATTTGACGCCCGGGGCTGACAAACATAACTTTATACGTATTTTATATATTTAATAAAAATATTCTATGCACTATGGTGGAAATCTTTTAAGCATCATACTTTTCAACTTGAATTCTCACTCGTTAAAAAAAAAAAAAATTTATCATAAAAATATCAAATCATTGCAAAGTCGTGTCATTATATAGAAAAATAAGGACTTCGAAAATATTCTTCTTTCCTAAAAATCCTCGGGCCTATATTCCTTCCATCTCACTCTTCTCATCTGTTTTTATTTTCCTTTTTCCTTCGTCACCCCCGTACTGCTAATTCGTTTGCGGTATAGGAAAAATTTGGAGAAAAAAAGAATTTTAACTCGTTCAATTAATATCATTTGAATATCTTATCAGTCGAAAAACTTTATTTTCAACGCCTTGATTATGCAGATTTTCAAAATATTTTTTAAAATATACAAAATTTGTAACTCACATTCAAGCTGTAATACTCATAGATTTATTTCTTTTTTCTATCGTTTCCTTATTTTTTATCTTATGTCATTCGTATTATAAAACATAATTCATCTGTTCCATGTGCGTAATGACGATAATGATAAAAACAACAACACAAAGATAATAATCACAATAATAATAATGATAATAAAAAAACGAAATCTACAGGATACATCGTCGTATAAGCCAAGTGCTTGAAATCCGGTAATAGATATATACCTATGTATATTACCTATCTTGCTTGGGGAAATTATAAAGGGTAGTCACATTTAGTCGCGGACGATTTACCATAAGTATACTATATTGTTAAATTACTACTAGGTCCATACGTACATGATATTACGTGTAGACGAACGACGACGTATTGTGTATATATACTTTAATATCATACGATGATAATATCATATGATTCGTACGTCTGACCTGCGATTATTTTCCTAGTAATAATAATAACGATAACAATGAAAATAATTACAACTTATACGATATACCTATAACAAGTGAAATCGGACGAAAAGAAATAATAATTATATGCATATATATACTATACATGCTACGCACAATACTCTGAGATTGCAAATAACATATTATTTTGTAAAATTTTCAATTTTCAATTTGTAAATGATGATAATTTCTCCAATTTTTTTCAGACTCAAGACTCGACAGAGGAAAATCATAATTAAAGAATATATAAATTCTTGGATTCGCTAAGAAAATGGTGATTATATTAGTGTCATTTAATTTTTGATTCTGAGTATCGATCTGTACCCATAATTACGTAAAATAAAATTAGTTACATTTATTTTTTCTTCTTCTTCTGACTTTTCCATGTTTGCATATAATAGAAATTCCGATTCCTCGGGGATGGCGACTGCCCAGACTGGCTGCTAGCGGAAATAAACACCCTTTCGAGAATGGTATGAATTTGATAAACGTACGATAAGAAAGAAAAAGGACTTTTTATTCAAATTTTCTGGAAGGTTTCTTTTTTTGCTCGATACCTATAGCGTGTTACCTGATAACGTGATTGGTTATATGTCGTGTTTCAAATAAAGAGTGGAAAGAAAAACCAACAGAAAATCATGAAAAACAAAAAATAAATGATAGAAAAATAGATGAAAAAAAACAACGTCAAATTTTCTTACAACGGCTTTTGATCTCGTTCATCTAATTTCCTTCAGACTTCCATCAAGATGAAAGTCCTCGGGCAACTCGTCGCCAAATATCTTACCCAAGGGTATCTTGACGTAAGTATTATAATAATGTATAACAATATATTGCGACTCCAAAATCTGAAATCAAAATTTTATGTTATTTTATTTTGCGGTTTATACTTCTCATCACCTTTGGTGATCTAAGAAAAGTTAGTTTCGGTGGGAAATGAGTTATTTTCTTTCTTTTTCTTTCTCTTTTTCCTTCAACCTTGTAGACAAAACTAATAGAGTATGGCATTGAATTTCCAGGCATTATAGTTCTCAAAGCCTATACAATTCTATTACTTGAGCTTCTGATGTCGACTGTGTGACACCATCTAACGTATTTTATCAAATAGAATTCGAAGAGTATCTCACGTAGCCACAGTATACGGATAAAATGAAAACTAAAGAAAAACAAAATCCGGTGCTACATTATTACGGGAATTTTCCACTGCCACTGCGCTTTTCTTTCTTTTTTTTCAGATGAAATCAAGTATGAAAGAAGGAGTATTAAATTATCTAAAAATCGATGAAACGTATTATCGTATACCAATAGTATGAAAACTATTGTTGATTTTATTTTCTAATCGAAATCAAAAATGGACTTACCGTCAGTAGAGATTTCAAGATTGATAGAAAAAAATTTATTCTTCTTGCGTGAAGTGACAGTACAATCCAGGCGAAGATTATAACGGTAAAAATCGTTACCCATCCGATGATACCAATTTTCCAGAGAAAGCAAAAGAACTTGGAAACCAAGTACAATAATGTGATAACAAAATTTATGAATATTAAACCAGTTTTTCTACAAATTAACCAGATAGTCTTTAAACAAACTTTCGCAAATGAAATGGTCAGACACACATGTGCGATCCATGGAAAAACGATCGTGGATAAACGATAAAGCACAACACAAATTGATACAATAATTTTAGAAAATATATCACGAAATGTTGGAAGTGCAAACATGTTCGTAATTTTATGAAAAAGAACAAGTCGTTTCGGGGTGAAAGAATTTTTATGAACAACGAACACTAGAATTTTGATTATACAATTATACTACTCAGACCGATCGATATTACAGCTTATACAGAACTAAACGAAAAATTTCCCTCCGAAATTTATCGTGGCGCTAATCCAAAAATGTAAACAGATCTCATTTGTCTGCGTATTGAATTTTTTTTTTCCACCGCTACGAACTCTTGAATGAATTTCGAAAATATATCTTCAACTGTAACGTTATACGAAGCCGAGAATGATGAAAAAATAAAAATAAAAATTGAAATTTTTTTTTTCATCTTTCAGGAAGACAGAGTGAAAAAATTGACTCAGGATGCTAAACTGGGTTCGTAGTTCGTACAAGTACCTATTCATTAAAAATTCAAAATGGAGGGGAAAAAAAATAGAAAAATTCTCTCACGTGTATTGATACAAATTTTTTTTTTTATTAAACAAACGAGAATTGCAAATTTCCGTAGAAACTGGAGATGCGAAGGCCATGATTGCTGCTTTGGATTTGATTTTCTCGTCATCAACGAGTCATGCGGCTTCCGCAACGGATTTAAGCAGCGAACTGCAGCAGCTTGGATTACCTCGAGAACATAGTACAACCCTTTCTCGTTTGTACACCGAATTCAGCCCACAAATAAATGCAAAGTTATCATCCCAGTCTCTCAGATGTAAGTTTAAAAGTTGTGCCTAGATGTTCTTATAATTACGATTAATCAGACTATGACTTGTCTTTTGATTCTTTCGCGTGATTTTTTTAAGAGAAAATATGTGACGACTATATCCGTGAAGCGTTATCCGAAATTATACATAATCGATCAATTCTGTTCCTATTTCTTTTTTTTCATTCCAGTAATGCGTCTATCTTCGATTGAGACAATCGAGAAGGAAAGTGGCTCGCCATTTGTAAAAATGGGTTTTAAAGTCTCACACGTTGACGGAACGGAAGAACAAAATAACGTCACAATCCCCAAGGATGAAATCCCAGTTTTGATTGCAGGTGAGAAAATCAATGCCGTAAATGGGTATATCCAAAGAAAAACATTTTTCCGATTATTTATTGCATCAGCTTTGTTTTTTTATTCCAGAATTGAAAAAAGCGAGATTTTTGATGGAAGGACTGTAAAAATGTCATGAAAATTTCCAGGTTCCTTTCTGTATGTCGTTGAAATTGTATAAATTGAAAATAAAGAATATATGTATCATAAAATAAATCGTACATTCTTTTTTTTTTATACAATTCCTACAAAAACGCGTACATGCACCTGAAAATATAGAATAAAATTTTTCACTGAGGATAATATATTGAATAATACTCCAATTGTACAATTATGTTTTTTATTTGCGCATGATATATTTTTTTTCTCCTTTTTTTGTTGTTGTTGTTTCCTTGGTAAATGAATATACAAAGTTTACATTTAGTTTATTATGATTAAGTGACGATTTTTTTTTCTTTTTTTTTTGCTGGGTTTTTCGCTTTTTGTTACTGTTTATGCAATACATTATTTATTACATGTATTATATGTATGTATAATAATATATAGGTACGTAATATTTTTATTATACGGTGACGGTTGAATATATATATGTATATTTATGTATCTTATGTATTTTATGATATACTTTGCAGTTGACGTTATTGATGACATTAGTAATATTGTTATTATTATTATTATTATTAATATACGTGTAATGATGTTTTTATTATTATTGTTGTTATGATTATTTTTCAATTTCTTTCATATATGTGTATTTTATTTACTGCGAAGAACAATAAAATTGCATGTTGGACATATATTTTACGTACATCTAGATGAATTTATTATTCTTCATAGAAATAGTTATTAGATATTATTTATATCTATGATCGATATATGTATAATCGTAATACATATATGCAGGC
Organism: Athalia cordata; assembly: GCA_963932425.1. NCBI lineage: Eukaryota > Metazoa > Arthropoda > Insecta > Hymenoptera > Athaliidae > Athalia > Athalia cordata. The sequence continues at coordinate 53,859,906 of OZ010625.1, read as the reverse complement.
CTGCATATATGTGAGTATTTATAAATACATATGGTAATATTTATGCTATAGTTTGCTATTCTAGTCAGTCTTTATGTACAATATTATTCTTACACAACGATTTTTTTCAATCAATTATAATTTCATGCTGTTGCTTATGGTATAGAATATACTTGTGTGTATGGTTAATAAATGTATTTATATAAGTACGTTGGTTTATTTACAATGTAATACATATGTTAATGATCTTAAGTATCTATATATTTACTCAATATCCACACAGTTAAAGCCAGGCTATATTGTTTATGCAAATAACAAAAATTTAAATAAAACATTTTACTAACAAAAATGTTTATAACATATGTATTTTATTTATAAGTATATAGGTGTGGTACATGTTACTGTAACGACGTGCCTCGTAGTTTTTATTTATTTCATTTTTCGTTATGTATTTAACCTACATATACTGTATTTATAATATCCTTGTTCAATTTCTGGTCACGTTCTTGTTTTTTCCTTTTTATTTTTTTTCAATTCGATGGTATAATTTTCTCCTATCGTCATTATTTATTTATTAATTTTTGTTTTTTATCAATTTCTAATCAATTTGTTTAGTTTTCAAGGTTTTTTTTACTCTTTTCTCTTCCCGTTTTCTGGTTTTCATTTTGCTTTATTCGCCTAACTTTTCTTTTTCTGATATATTGAGCACGTAGTTTTAATAATTTTTCAGTAATTTATCATTTGTACGACAAGAAATATACAAAAATGCATATATTTATACACGTTACGTGAATTGAAATGATTTTTCGATATGAAGCTGGTAGTGCTGTGTTTTTATTTAGTGATTTATTATTTATTTTATTTAATCTCTACCAAATTATGATATTTGTCTATAATTCATTACGCCTATTCATTTATTATTATATTGGTACGCATATAGTGATTATCATATTAATTAATATTATTATTTATCATATTGTGTCTCGATTATTGTGCAGATATCGATGTGTATGCAGTTATTGTGTATAACAGAACTGTCTCCAGGTTCAATATTCATTTGACTAATTAATTAATTAGCCCTCGTATATTTTTACTCATTTTTTTTCTTTGTCTCTATCGTTCAGGTATGTGTGATTCAAATTTTGATACTATCGATATTTATTGTAGACGATGTATAATAATATTAGGTAAAGATAAGGTGATAACAATCCATCGGGTATGAAAATATATTTTATCAGATCAGTTTTCAGTAGTAGTAGAGACTAGCGGAAACATCAGAAATTTGAGAAATTCATTTTTGGTTTTTCCTTTTCGATTTTATGTATTCAATTATTTCGTCATTATTATCATTATTTATCACGATCATTATTCTATATCATTCGTGATCGTCAGTCCAAAACTACTTGTTTTAATTTATTTGTTTTTTTATTTATTTTTTCAGTTAATTTTATAGAAAGATTATTTAAATATAGGGTGTAAGTTTTTTTCGTTTTATTACATTCATTTCTTCTAATTGTTTTTCTTTAAGTAAAAAATGTAGGTCCAAATTATGTGTATAATTATTATCAATGTTACTGATGTATGCGGAATAATTGTTATTTATTCGTTTCTTTTTTTTTTTTTGTTTCATGGATTTTTTTTCAAATTTTTGTGTATATATTATACTTATATATGGGTATATAAATTATATATGTTTAAAGAGATTGCGATATGAAAAAACTACCTATACATGTTATATTATATTATCTTTTGCCTATAATCTGATGGATTTTTTTTTGTTCATTACCAAAACAGTATCAAATTTTTCCGTTCCACGATTTTGCACGTAGAATTATTTTTCAAGACATTCATGAATACAGATTTTTATTGTAGAATCTAAGAGCCATTTTGTTTTTGGTTTTCTTTTCTGAAAAATCTATCTGTTACACTATGTTTCACTTCTCTTGCAGTTCATTCTAGTAGTTTTGTTTATCCTCATGATTTTTTTTAGATTTTTCCAGGTCGTGTATGTTCGGTTTATAGGTATTTAATATCAATTAAAATCGTAGTATGGAAATGTAGGTATATAAATTATACGTATAATATTATGTATCTCACGTCATGGTCCTCACAGTACGATATGTCAGCCTGATGATGACAATTCCTATACCCTTCGTATTATTTTATAGATTATCATAATTAATCTACCAATGATTCTTTTTTTACTATACATAAGAACATGTGGAGATTCACCTATTACTCACTTCTGCCATTTCCTCTATTTCTCTTTCTTTTTTCCTTCGTCATTATTCGTTTCGTTTATAATTCCCCATAATTAATATACCAATTGAATTATTACTTTTATTAACTAGTGGGTATGGTTATTATTATCATTTATGTTATCATTACCTAATGATAATTACGAATAATTACAAGTTACAAAGGGACGTTTACGTCTCGATTATTATCATTATAATTATTATTATCATAATAATTATTATTCAAAAAACACTATCGATTCTATACTACATATTCGAACACAATATGAAATCATGTTTCATGGCGTCGTATCTGGTTACCTTTGTTTTTGAATTTTTTTTTTTTTTTTAGAGTCCGTTCATTTTGCGACGTATCATTGATATTATTACACTAATTATATCGATTGTGATCACTGCGGGTGATTTTATTTATCTAGATACGCATAATATACGCATGTATAATACGTTAATAACGATTACCAATTTGAATAGCAAAGCTACATATTATTTAGTTGTTGTTGCTATTAATATTAATATTAAATTTATTTATTACGCGCGTTATTATTATCATTATTATTATGTCGTACAATACGCGATACTTTAGTACTGAAATTTTATACTCGCATAATAATGAAAATAAGCTTGTTTTGCGCAAGATTTTTTTTCCTTACTCTTTGCGTTAAATAGTTGAGGAATCAATCGTTGGAATTACATATCGGTTTCCGTCTTAACTAAGTTTATCCACTCGAATGTTTCAATTCTTTCGTATCTAATGTCCACATTTTGTTTAATTTTTTTTCCAGACATTAGATCTCGTATGAGATCATATAGTACGGATGTATTGAAATAATTCATCATGTTTTTTTTTTTCTTTTTTTTTTCTACCAATACATTCGTACAAGCAATAAACTTTTACTTTATATGATCGGACTACTAGAAATGACTTGATGACAGGTGTTATGACTTTGTTTTTTAATTCAATGATCTATATTTTTGTTCTGTCTTATTTTTTATATTATATTTTCATGCGTTCAGACTTCAGAAACCTAAAATAAATTTACATAAATTATACACAAGTAATTTAATTGATGTATGACTTTCATACATTGATATAATACAATAATACTACTACTAATAATAATAATAATAATAATAATAATAATAATAATAATAACAATAATAATAATAAATTATAATAATGAAGATAATCACAATAATAATAATTATTATAATTATAATTTGAAATACAATATAATAAATCGAATCATCAATTCCATTAGTTCAAATTATAAGCCTAAAATATTATATAAAATAGATAATGTACAATAATTACTATAAAAACATTTTTTATTATTTATTTATTCATTCATTCATTCAATTGTTTATTTTAATTTTTTTTTTTTAGGTCTATAAAAATGAAAATCTAGTTAAATAATGAAAAAAGATAAAGGAACTATAACGTCCCTTGTATAAGTAATTTAATAATTTGAATAATAATCTGTAGATATAATGAAATCATGGCTGTGATTTAATGATATTTTTAATTTAATATAATTATATTATTATATGGTATGTATACTTGTATTATATTATAGGTGGATTCATTTTGTTACTTTTTATTATTATTGATATTATCATTAGTAATAGATTTATACGTTTATATTAATTTGCTTATGATATTTTACCGGCTTACCGGATTAGAATATTCGTATTACCCATCCGCCTAATGGGGTAGACAAGTGTCAGAATCTCCACTACTAGCCATAGAAAAATTAGCAGAGTCTCTATCGGTTTGTCTAATTTGAGCGGGTGTTGATAATTTTCCGGCAACTTGCAACGCCTGAGGAAATGTATGATGACCACCTCCGGGGAGTATCCAAGGTTGCGAGTGAATTTGAATCGGTGGAAATCTTTTTACAAAAGGATTTGGACCACCGTGAAGTAATCTAACACCATTATGGTGCGATGGTAATGTTGTATGCGCTGTTGGAAGCGCTGTTGTTGTTGTCGTATTATTTGTTATATTATTACAATGTGAAGGTATCGTAGTATGTCTAGGAACAGATCCACAACTTCCGGTTGAACCACCAACCCCGTTGTTATTGTTATTGTTATTATTACCATTAGAAATATTATGAGATGCGTGAGGCAATGGCATCGTTGAACAATGCGGATAACTTATCAAAGGTTGTGTCGGATAATGAGGAAGCGTAGCAGAAGACGCTTGCATAGATCTTAAATCGTTGTTTTCGGTAAAAGATGTCATTCTCATATTGGTTGATCTTCCGAATGGTTCTTCGTTTGGATTTAAAGGTTCACTTAATTTTGGCCTCGATAATTTACGACGTATCACGACGGTTGCTTCGTTTGGATTTTCTAAAATTACGGCTGGACAACCGCTACCGGATATTTCAGATACGGTAACACCGCCTAGAAGAGGTGTGTGATTTACATATTGTGGGGAATATGAATTGCTTGTACCAGGCCGGGAATTCGGTGGTGAAAATGCAGTTTTTGCTGTTGGTGGTTGAACACCACGTTGAAGAGAACAACTTCTCCATTGCGGTTCTTCACGTGGTTCACCTGTTAGATCGTCAACGGATGTTGCTCGTCTTTGCGAACTTATGTGACTAGCGTTACTAGCGTTACTTGCATTACTTGCGTTTGAATGTACGCCGCTAGATGTTTCGCTGTGACTACTAGTGTTGCTATGGCCAGCTGAATTGTTGCTACCGTCCAATGGTGGTGAATTTGAAAAATCCGAACGTGGTGTTAACTCCTCGTGAGGCATTCCTGAATCTGCACGACGCAGACATCTAGGTGCTTGCCCAACGTTTATCTGAAATACAATATTCAAAGTTCCTTTTTTATTAGGTGTTTCGAATTATAATATTACACATTGCAAACGTGCAACGAACAATATTTGTTAGAAATAAACGAAAACTCTTCGAGGATAGGATTATTAATGTACCTGCGTGTTAGTATTTAGTGGCGCGGTGACGACCTCTGAAGTTTGCAGGGTGTTAGTTGGGTTCGGAGATGACGGAGAAAAGGGCAAAGGAAGAGGTGGAGGATCGGGAAGAGGCTCTGGAGTTAAAAGAGGAGAAGGATCTCCTTCTGAGGGTTGAAGGTCACGGTTACCGCTTGCGTAGTAAGTCACGTGGTCATCGTTCACGCACTCCAACAACTGTTAAAATTCATGCTACGTATTAGTCCAACGGGCCAAACAATTATTATTTTATTCATCTGAATCATCACTATAGATTTTCTTGTAATCTACTCTAGCAATTCAATTACGTATTCAACTATCTTACGTCTTCGTTCTAGCCAACTAACAGGTATGAAAATCAAATGAAAAATGAATTTCTGCATCTAAAAATTCATGAAAAAATCAATCAAATTAAATTCAAATCTAATCACCAATCCCCAGTAATTATTCTCTAAGAATCTTATCTCCGATAAACTACACACATATAGGTACTTACAATCAAATTCGATTCTACAACTAATAAATTTTTTTGTCTAATAACATTATCTTTTAATAAATATGAATACTTTGTCTTTCTTTTTCGTCCGTAGAAAAAAAAAAAAAAAATGCTGACACAAATAATAATCTACGATTAAGTGAGTTACACAAATTGTTATTATTGATGTTATTTTAGAGCCACGATAAGAAACAGTAAGAAATTATTTTATTTGTTTTTTCAATCTATGATCTTACGTCGACAATTTTTGGCGCTTGTTTATAGTTTCTACCGGTACGCGGTAGCAGCCATCTTCCCCACTGTTAAATGTAATGAGAATGTAGATATAAATATGTGTACATGTGAAACAAAATTGAAAAGGTGTAGCTAGATAACTTAAATGAGAGAAGTAGGTATTTTACGGAAGCCAAAAAGTTTTTTCATTTCACCTTATTTTCTTCCGAGTTCGAATCGTCAGCTGGGTCATGAGACGCAATTAATGGGAGTTCCCGTAACGTTGCGTAGTCTCCATCATCATCTGGTCCACCATCACCGACACCTCGTCTGGTTTTTCCCTTATTACTGCATAAGAAAAAACCATCCAATGGTAAACAAGTTTAGAAATACGATATGTAATATCAAGGTAATCATAATTTAAATAAAGCAGCGTTCCATATTACAAAATAGAAAAGAGGTCGTGTAATTTAGTATATTAAAAAAAGCTCTTATATTATTTCAATGAATTTCTCAAAATCTAAACATACAACGCACACTCAGAAACATGACAAGTAAACAGCAATTACAATGCAAAAATTCACAACTACTGAACGAAAAAACAAAACAAAATGTGCATGTTCGTTTTTCTTCTTTTGTTTTTTTTTTCTTTTTTGTTAATAATAAATTACAGACTATTTTTTCTTTTTGTTCTGGATTTTTTTAATGATATCAACTTAACAGCGCCATTCGTGCAGATTTGTTAGTAACAAAATACAGTTGGGTTAGTAGATTGAAGAAATTATTTGTATTAGATACATTTGGATTATTTGTTTATTTATTGTAATTTAATATATACTCGAACGTGTAGGGGTGGTGGAAGGATAGAAAAAGGATCAGAAGCATATGAGGATAAAGATAAAAACAAGAACTAGAAAAGAATAAATTTTGTTTCGACATAATAAGCAGGCAAAAACGAAGACAGATTATAGAAAAAAAAATCATAAAATAAAGAAAGACACAAAGACACCAAGAGGGAGGAGAGGAGGGTAGTTACCGCGCGCCGGACGTACTGGGCAGGTCGTTGAAGGTGACTTTTGGTTTTAATTTCTTGTTGAGCCAGCTTTTGTCTCCAGTTTGAGGAACGCTAGCGTCAGCCGGCGATTGGGCAGGAGATGGGCGAAGCTTTGGTCTCAACCAATAAATCTGTTCGTCTCCATCCGCGTTTGATTCACCATCAACAGAGTCGGAATTCGCACCTAAATGAAAAACAAACAAAAAAAAATTATGTCCGTGAAAATTTGGCGAATATTTTTTCCAAAAATAAGTAACACTGTTTCTTTTTTACTTTTGCATTAATCCTCACCTTGCGTTCTCGCTTTTCTTTCCATCGCGGCCTTTTGGATTACACTCATTATGGCTTTCTTTGGTGAAGTATCAGCGATTGTGTAAGTCCTTCCATTTCCAACGACCAGCAATGGCGCGTTTGTACCTTCTTCGTCGTCTCTTGCCGAGAGAAGATCTACGTCGGTTACAAGTTTTACCGATCTAGCTGAACGGACCGTTGCTCTTCCTATCGTTACTCTTAGTTTGAATATCCAACGTTGTTTTATCGTTAGAAAAACCCACAGAACCAACCATAAAAATAAGTGAAGAACTGTACCGATTATACAAGCCAGTATAGCACCATCTAAACTACCACGATATACTACTGTGTAATCGTATAACAATGGCGCACTGCATATTGATATGGCTAGAAAAACGCAGAGTGCTACGCAATGAGTGAAATAACCCCATCCGGAACCGTTGCGACCTTCTTTTAGAATTATTACACGACGTTCACGTTCTTGGTTCAGGAAAGCGGTGAATCTGTGCGCGATGAAAAAATGAAGAGAAAAAACAGATTTAGATTTGATGGATCTCATTTGGATTATTATTGTTAATATGACATTGATTTTTTTTTTTCAATTACCTGCCGTGCGCGTACAGGTACATCACCATGCTTGAACAAAGCACTAGTAGCGACGAAAGAGCGAAGAGCGCTAAAGTCACGTGGGGATTAAGCAGGAAGTAAGAATCTCCGAGGAATGTTGAGATCGTACTCGTCGTTGATATAGTCCTGTGACGCAACATTGGAAGAACTTTCAACGGACCGACTACCTGCACCTGAAAATTTTAGAAAAATTGATACGACGGTTTGCATAGCGGAATTCAGGATTTCCACGATTCAAGATTTGAAAATAATCCTGAACCCTGTAATTTCGATTCTTTCCAGATCGGAAAGATTGTCGCGGAATAAAGGAATTTTTAACCGCTGACAGGGAAAACATTATTTCTGTTTCATGCTAATAATTCGAAAAAATTGAGAAAAAAAATCCTTACCTTATACAAAACCGACATTCCAGCGTAAGCTAAAAGGCTTTGTGCTGAATTGGCGAGTAATTGAAGACTGAAAATTGTTCCAAGGGCTTTATTGCAAGACCAAAATACCGCAGGGTATCTAACCGAATAAACTGCTAAGGCCATGGCGTAGTTGAAATATTCCAAAGTAATCGGACCGTAAGATTCGCCTGAAATATTTGAAACAAATTTATCTAAATGTATTCAGCATTTGCAGCTTTTATCATTAGAACTTTTGAACTTATTGTTAGTAATTTTATCATTGTTCCAAGAAAAAAAATGTTATAATCGAGGAATTTTCCAAATAACTTTATTTTACTAACCGGAATGGAATTCCAAATTCAGATTTTCCGGACGGTCGAGATCTGCGAGGCTGTTCATTGTCAAGGCCATGCTTTCCGCGGTCATATTGCCACCCTTGGTGGGTTTCGTTGGTCTGGTAGTAGAAGAAGCAGTAGTAGTAGATTTACCGGTGACCTTTTGCTTCGGTTTAACTTTGAGCGTGTTGTTTTTAGACGTTGATTTGTTAATACTAGTAGAATTTTTCTTTTGCCCTGGATTATTGGCAACGGGTTTCGTTGTAATTTTCGTATTTAAAATTTGAGTAACCGAATCGAGGGTGGTTAAAATCGTAGTCGTTGTAGTAGCCTTCGGAGTCGTTGTAACCGTAGTTTTCGGTAATCCGGAAGTAACAAGAACTTTTGGAGGGACTGTTTCCGATTTTGAATAAGTGGATTGACTGGTTAAAATAGTCGACGTTGTGAACGCGGTTGTTAATGGATTAAAAACTCCCGGATAGTCACTCTTATTTGAGTTATTTTGCCTGGTAACTCCATGAAAATATTCCATTATATCCAGAAGCGATGGTCTTCCGATTTTCGTAACCTTCGAGTGTTCATCCTGATGGTCCGTAATAGGGATATCCGTAGTCGAGGCAACGACATTGTCGATATCTTCATCGAATAAAGTCGATGTCACGTAAGGTTGCGGAGTTATGAATCCCGAAATTGTACTCAAATTTCCCGGTGGGTTCATGAAGCTCAATACCACCAGACGGTCCTCATGGATGACAACCCAATCAAGATCCGTGCGCCAAATGGCTTCTGAAATAGCATAAAAAAAAAAAACAGGAGGGGATTTAATATGGTATAATAATTGTGTTACACATACGTATAATGAACGAAAATTACATCAAAGACATGTCCGAATTAATTACGATCGTCGATTCCCTTTGATATCCCGACTGAATTTGAAGCGCGCGGCTCTCGAAGCGCTCTCGAGTACTGCAGGATGAAAAGGAAGCAGAAAGAAAAGTGGATGAATAGAGAACAAAAAAAAACCTGAATGGAAAATTGAAAAATTGAAATCCCATACAAGCCATATAAGACGTCAAACACTTTTCATCGAATCAAGTCGCTATAACAAGTGTATATATGTGTATGATACATACACAAATTGTTCAAAAGCATTTTCAAGGGGGTGGTTACCTGCAGAAGACAAGCTAAATGAAAATAGTGAAAAATCACTTAAAAGTCATTTAACGTCCGATAGATACGACTGTTTGAGAAAAAGATTCAAACAGAAAAAACCAAACAGGATATTGCCTTCGGGGTGGGGGGCTAAGTTGGACAATAATATAAAAGAGGAGCCGAACATACGAAAGAAGTTGTAATTTCCTGCGTGTCGTGAATTATCGTTTTTCGTTGATATCCGCCTTTTCCTACTTCCTTTATACTTCGTTTCTATTATATATTAATAGAAACTTATTTTGCGCGGTCAAACTTTTTGGAGACATACACAACGTATTTGAACCAAAACGTGTCCTAAATCTTTCTCTCCATGTTGTCTACTTTTTTCCATTTAAATTAGTTTCATCTTTTCTCTCTTATTTTATTCTCGTTTGTTGAATTCAGCGGTGTACAACGGTTACATTATATCGTGCAGGTATATTGCGTAACATGAAACACGAAAAGCAACATTCGTCGTTTTATGTCTACAGAACTTTATTTCTACTTCAGAGTTACGGTTCGCTTCTACTTTAGCGGCAACAAAATTTATATCGTCGGATATTTGAAAAATTTTCTATTCTTATAACCTTTTCAATATTTCAATTTCAATAGTCCCCCATCAACCGAAATTAGACCAAACAAATCACCGATAACTTTGATGCAGTAAATATTTTGCAATCGATTTTTTTCGGTACAATCTTTTAATTTTCTTTCTTTCAAAATGACGATACAATATATGTATGTACGTACATGAACATTTGTCTGAATACTGAAACTCCGATCATTGTTCTATACAATTTTTTATTCTACATTCTCTACAATTCTATTTTTTTTTTTTTTTTCTGATCAACCGTCTGCTTAATTTCCACAACTTTTAATTTTTCGCTTCACGTTCATTGTTAGAAAAAAAAAGTAAAGAATATATGAGAGAAAAAAAAAAAAAAAATAACCCTTGCGGACCAAGTTGAAATGATTTATAAGGCACGTTATAGTCGTAGTTAAAAGTTACCCTCGACTAGAGGGCGGTTAACGGGGGCAAAAAAAAAAAATAGTAAAAAAAAAAACAAAAGGGAAAACACGCTCCGAAGGTGAGCAAGTAGAGACACCGCTTAATTAGCGAAACTAGCTGATGCGCCATGCGACCTAAAAAAGGTGTAGGGGGCGCCATTTAACTCCTTCTGTTCTGCGCTTTAAGGGCAGGTAAAAGAGGATATTATATTATGTACATCAAAAAAAAAGAAAATGTAAAAAAATCCTGAATTACTTTGCGTCGGGAGGGAGATTATCTTCGTACGTACCCCTACTAATCTAGCGGGTTTCCTGAGGGAGAGGATGAAGGGGGTGTTATAATTCTTGGTTCCTATATATATACATATAGGGATGTGAAAAAGTTTGAAATCCGATCCTACTGGCGGTGCAGATTAAGCGCGGGCCAAAGTTGCGAACTGCTAGCGGAGCTGCAAAAAGAGTTACGGGATTCTTCGTATTCTCTTTCTCTGCTTTTCTCTTGGTTTCATTCACCCTTTTTCTTACTCTTCTTTGAAGCCGCTTCGCGCGCCCTCCGCGGTTTCTCACTTAAGGGGAATACCGATTTATATGTATATTATTATTATTTTATACATATGTATATTGTAATGTGTAGGTACAGCTAACTCTGTGAAAATCTTGTAAAACTTTTCCCTCTGCTCGAACCGTTTTTCTGCAGTAAAGTGGATTTGTAAAAGTTGAGATACAAGAAGTGTGACTTTTTGTTAGTTTTTTCTCTTTTTTTCAAGTACCTATATTATAACACACGTGATTTCGAAACCTCCGTACATCGAGCCAACGAACATATAGAGTTTTTGAATAGAGAGGCCGGGTATGCGGAGGTGATTTCAAAGTTTCCCAAATGTAATGTCCGATCGGTTTTGATTAAAACGTCGTAGTCATCTTTGTGGATCGTAAGTCTTCCAAGGTATGGGTAGATCTCATCTCCATGGAGCGAGTACATATGTAACATATTTATGTCTGGATAGGTTGAGCTTTCCGAAAACGGAAAGAGAGAGATGCTTTTGATTTGCATGATAAATTTGTTCAGTGAAACGTATAGCGGTTGTGTTTCGGTATAACGCGTGGCGGCCACGGTCGTCAAGTGCAAATGCAACAGTTGAATGCAGCTACTTCTGGCCTTATAGATATCTCCTATATTCTCCAAACTTGCAGTAGTATATCTGTGTACATATACAATACCTGATACATCGGTAGTGTATCAAGTTCATCAATGCATTTCCACTCCATACCCTATCGGATTCAACGTAGCGAATGTAATCGCGGCGAATTCTCCGAGCAACGTTACACTCGGTCTGTACGTACGTACGCGTACGTATGGTACCATACCTATACAATATTTGTGCATGTGATATCGATCTGGATGTTTAGGCGAGCGCCGTGCTCACGCTTCGGTGTCATCCCCCATCTGCAGACTGTTTGTCCGACTTTCTCTTCCTCCTCTCTCTTTCTCTCTCTTTGCCATTATGTAGTATATCCTTTTGGCTCAACGTATATTGTTTATCTTGTTATTGAACTTGGCATTGATCGCAGAGTTCGGACGTGCCTTCAGACATACGTATGTATAGGTGTACGTGGATAAACGTAGTACCACCATTGCGCGATGCTTGACGGTAACAATACCGTACGAAATTGAAACCGGATGGATGTAGAAGCAATGTATTAATTAAATCACAATGAATGAATGAATAATAAGAAAATGAACCAAATAATTGGTCGCGAACAACTAAATCGTTGAATGAATAAATGAATGAAATCCCATTTAAAAAGCCAGAATTATCTCGAAAGGTAATATAGAACGTAAAAAATATTACTGCGCATGAATATTCCCGTCATGAATGAGAATTCGCATAGGAAGAATAAATACATAAAATGCTATAACTGTATACGTATGGTTGTTACCTGCACATGTACAAAAAAAAAAGTCTTTATCCTTTTCCTTTTTACGACTCCCCAAAAGCACGTTCTACACTGCAGTATACGTAGTATACGGTTAAAAACTACAACTGCAATACACTACTTGCGATGCTATAAATGTAACTACTGCAGTAGACCAATCGCAACGTTCACGTCATACAAAAAAGTCCAAGAAATTGAATTGAAATAAAAATCAAATACGTAGATGTATACTAACTTACCTAGTCTGACTCACCCTGAATAATTACTACACATCCTTTTTTGAAAAACTAAAAAATATTTCATTTATTAATCGATTGTTATCAACCTCTGTGTAGTACGTATACGTATATATATACGTATGTATATATAAATTTGTATCTGGTTTCTGCTCTACGCGATCATGTTCCAGCAGCCCGAGCACGCGCACTCTAATCAAATTACCACCTGCTAATTAGTTTACATAAAATTACGTTGCGCCACCGACGACCGACCGAAGCACGTGGTTATATATCATCCCTCTCTTCCATCCCTACCCGATGTTTCGTTTGCCAATCCATCTCCCTGTTACGCCCCACAAACTACCCATATTCAAAGTGCGGGTCGTGGAAAAAATCGCTTTCACTCTCTTTTGGTTTTTTAGAAAAAGCTCGGGATTACGTAGTCAGCATCAAGTCATCTAGAAATTATTCTGAGGATTTATAGAAGGAGAACGTCGGAAATAGAAAAGAATGACGATAAAAATCTCATTTGAAAGTTGGCGAAAAGCTTGAGCTTTTGAGTAAAATATATACGCATATCCGCTCACGGATTTGGCGTCAAACCGAGAATAATTACTCACCATGATATTCATCAATGACAAATATTTGCGGGCTGAGCTTTATCAAACTTCCAGTAACGGTAAGTCTTATGTACCTCGACACATCTATGTAAATAACTTATCGTAGGATGTACTAAACCAAACGACATATCGTGATTTCTCGATAACCAACCGAGAATTCAGCACCCAGCGCGGTTATAACCAAAACATAAAATAAGATGCGGCGAAGGGCGGGGGAGGGGGAGGGGCAAAGCAAGATGAACCGAGCTTGCGAGATAAGGCAACCAGCTGCTGGTTGGAACGTCGGTGACGACGTATTGATCGACCTGCTGCTGCTTCTGTTGCTGCTACAGGTGTAGAGGTAGGTGCAGTGCTTGTTTCCTGAACTGAAGTTTACGTTACGAGCTTTGTGTGAGTTTTTTTCTTTTCCACGGTTCTCAGTTTTTTTTTTGTTTTTTTTTTCAAGAATTTGTACGAGGATCTAGAGCTTTTTCGGTATGGTGGCGATAAAAATTGATCGCTAAAGCTTACGTACAGCTTCTTTTTTTTTCTTTCTCTTCTTCATTTTTCCGTAAATTATCTCTTGTTCGTATCGATCTTCCTGATACTATACATCTATACATTTGAATTTAATAGAATTTGGCACGAAACAATGCAATCAACGGTGTGTTGTTAAATTTAGGGGAATGGGGATTTCATTGAATATGACGACCCCTGCTGTAATCTATACAGTTTTATATTAGGGTTGAATTTGAACCTGACGACAGATTCTCGTGTCGGCAAAATAAATGTATTAAAAAAAAAAAGCTTCTGTCATTCAAACTACATCGAAAAAGGAAGAAATTTCGTCAAAGGGGTTCTTTTCTTAATCAAAACAAAGAAAACAAAGTAAAATAAAAAAATTATGATTGCCGCAAGCTTTTTTCAACCAGTAGATTTTCTCGAACATAATAATTTTTATTATGGAGATGTGATACACGACGGTATTTTCTTGCTCCGAAGTTTATCATCCCATGTCTGGAATTACAATTTCAACATACGATCTTTCGATAAGATTTTTTTTCTAGAAACTAAGCACAAAGCTCGGAGCGTTTTGTTTTACGTGCCCGTTACCTGAAACGTTTCTCTTTCGCTCTCACTCTTTATTTGAACGACGCAATGTGCGAACCATATAACGACAAGGATCGAGCGATACTGGCTGGTAACTCTGACACACCACATTGCGCTATTAATTCATTCATGCTTGCGTGTAATTAATCACTTTGCTTCACCTCACCACGTTACTGACGTATATTTACGACGAAAATAGGGTAAGCAAAACTAACCTTACCTTCGAGTGAGCAAGTAAGTAAGTAAGTAAGTAAGTTTGTTTGGTGGTGGCGGTTCTACTGGTATAATAATACATTGGGAAAGCTCACAACTCAAAGTTCACGCGGCAAGTTTAGCGATATTCATAAGTTCAGACATTATTGTTTAAGTCTAAACGAGCTTGATTAAACTGTTTCGAAAAGCTTTTGATATTTATATACATGTGTGTACAATATATGTACATTACGAAATTGTATTGGGCTTGAGCGAAGCTTTTCGTCGACTTACTATTGAATTGAGGAATTGACTTGTAAACTAAAACAAATAATTAATTTATCTTCTATGATTTTCAGACTTCAGACGAGGAGAATAAACTTATGTTAGGCTTCTTGCCTACGAGTTATATAGGTATAAAAGGCAGTAAGGAAGGGTGTGTTTATCAAGGAAACTCTAAAGCGTGGCAGCTGCGTAGCAAATTTAACTTTGTACATTCACCAACTGTGCAGAACTGCTACTACTACTACCACTACTACCGCTACTACTACTAATACTACTACAACTGCTACCACCACTATTACTATAATGCCACTTTCGTACGTCTAGGGCTAATAAGCTCCACTTTCTCTACCTTTCAAACTATAAGGGAGCAACTTCAGCCCACTCTGATTATCTAGAAACATTAGATGTCGTTACTGAAACTGTTCACATCCAGACGGCGAACATTATATACACCTAGAATAACGTTGTAATTGTGAAAAATCTTCTCTCATTTCTGGAAGCCAAGAACTACAATAAGAATCAAGCTTTTCTCAGAATTACAGTAACTCGAAAACAATTCCGTAGAATCAGAAAAAAATGCGACTGAAAGATTAGAAATTATAAGCTTGATTTTTAATTTACCCCTAAATTGCGCCATTTCTTGGAGTGGATGTTATAATAATAGAGGGGTTGAAAAAACTGAATCTCGAAATTGCGTGATTTTTGAATAGAGTATTTGTGGACATCGCAGAAAATCCTGAGGGATATTCGGAAGAAAAACGTTATAGAAATATGGGTTGAAAGTTTTTCCCATTTCGTCAAAGGTTTTTGTGAAACCAGCACAGCTTTAGAGAGCGTTGGATATACTATAGATATGTACCTAAAGTGTTTGCTTCTTATAAAAAATAAAAATAAATCAAATTGAAAAAAAAAGAATAGAGAGTCGCTGATGCTGACCATGTCATATGTATGGCTCCCAGATTCTATTGAGAAAGCGAATTCATGAGGATGGACACGGAAAGAGATTCGAATTTATCTTCTATAGACCCAACGTACAGACCTCTTTTTCAATCCCAGTTTTTAGTCACTTCACATCAAACCTGCCAAGCTTTTATCACGCCTTAAAAAAGACGGTGACTAAAAATTTTAGATTCAAAATTTATTCACCTATTTTACTCTACGAAAATGTAAAGTTTTTTCAATTTTCGGTACGACAGCTACCGAAAATCTATCGGTTATCTCGTTATATTCAATTAGGAAATTGTTTTCCTAAAGGTATTTCGTCGTGTCAAATGACCTGTGAGGAACTTAGATGAAGGCTACCCAGTTTAGATCGAATTTTAGGCGGGTTTTAAGTGTCAGGCGATAGCCTATGTATAAAAATATATAGGTATACATAGTCAAGGTAGCTTGGGGTTTATAAAGCTCTACTCACTCAGGAATCCGCAATAAAAAGCTAACCGTCTTCCTAAAGGATGCGCTTTCCCTCGTAAACACGTACCAAACCGGTCGCTTATTTCACCAGCCACGTCTCAAAATCTACCCCAAAACTCGAGCCTTCACCTTTTTATACCCCTTTATTCTCTTTTTTCTTTTCCTTTTTTGTGACCCTTAACTCTTTTCAACCACTTGTATACCATATATCTACCACCTATAGGGATGAAAAGTGATTTCTTCGAGATTTATACTATATAAAGTTGAAAAAAAATATCGTCCCTTTATAGTCCTCAAAAGGTAGCGTCTTTTATTTTTTTTTATTTACGTTTTTGTCACTCGATAAATTCGGGAATCTTCGTTTTTGTTTGTTTATTCATTTATTCTTGTTTTTTTTTTCATAAGGTTTCCAAGGTGCACAATTAATTGATTTTTTTTTATTCACTCACCCTTTGGTAGAAATCCGGCGTGAATTAATCTAGCTTCCATCAGTAGAGAAGGTAGCAAAAAACACATTGCTGTGCATAAATGTAAAAAAGCTGCAGTTGGACCACCGTGTCGCCAGAGATTGCTGGCTAATCCTGCGCAAATTGAAGAAATCACAATTAAGCAAGTGAATAAAATACGTGGTTGCAAATTTTTGAGGATTTATTCGCATCGAATGTTTTTCGGCTTCCGGCTTTGGGATATCTAAAATCTATCTGAAAGCTGTGTAAATGAATTTTCAGGTCTCAACGGAATTTACTGAGATAAAATTTTGGGTAAATAAAATTTGCTATTGAATTAATAATTGGAGTGGACGTTGATTGGCGCAAAAATAAAGAAATAAATAAAAGAAAGCTTACCATTATCGGGATTGTTATTTATGAGTGAGGATGGCGGGTCCCTCGTACAGGCGCTCAGATGTCTTCCGAGTTTGATACCGTCATTAGCGAGATTTCCAAGTTTGAAAAATGCGGCTGCTAGAAGAAACGGAAGAAGAAGAACCCCCGTAGCTGCTAGTACCAGACAAGCATGAAACTCCAATTTTGGTGGCGGAGCTTCCGCCGGCCATGGAAGCGAAAGATATGCTGGAAGAAAAGAACCAACGAAATAAGAATAGACTTCAGTAGAAGAATAAAAAAAATCAGAAGACTCTGATCACTTATTTTTTTTCAACCCAATCCTTGGGAAGGATCTTTTATCATCATTGTGCCGTATGTTATTATACGGACGAGTAAAAATATAATCTGGAATCCTCAGTAATTGGAAGTGAAAATCTGCTTCCTATTTATTGCTATCTATGTTTTCTTTTATTATGCTATTCTTCATTATTCCAATTCATTCTCATGATTTCACAACCAGACATTTGATGAAGACAATTGGAACGAAAAAAATTGACGCTACCCATTAGATCAAGAATCCGCTTTATTTAATTACAATTGGGAAAAAAACCCTCTGAGGAAAACATTTTGAATAAAACTTTTCTTAGCTTTTTGACGAGAGACTTCGGGTCGTCGCGTTATGTAGGAGTAGCTAAGGTAACAGCGTCTTAATTGAATGCCATTTAATTAAAGCACCGTTGTCAACAACTCTTCACAACCTCCCAGCGGTACGCGATTTTTAATTTTTGTATTATTTTCTACCTTTTTTATCATCACACCTTTTCATAATGGGAAAAGCTTATACATCACACCCCTACAATATTGTAACGAATCAAAACGTTGTTAATCATTAATATTTTAATTGTCTCGTTATTAAATTTATTGTCAAATTTACCAAAAATTCTTCTCGCGCATCTCGTAGCAATGTAAGCCTGAATGGCAACAGCACCAATTCCGTACCAGACGGACCACAGGCTGTTAACATGACCCCTTGTACAGGATTCTCTTTTATTTTGATGATTTCGATTCCTTCGTGGTTTTCCGGCGGTCGTAACGCCGCTGGAATTAACGCTTGATACGACCGGAAGCGGTCTTAATCCCGGTTTTTTACCACATTTAGCCTGATTGACCTCATTGTTGTTCTCGTAACCCATCAAGCTCCCAGTCATCGACATTTTTTTTCCTGAAAGAAAAAGAATCAACGATTTCATTTCATCAACTATTGTTGCTATGGTATGTATATCGGATGTATGAAGAATAGAAAAAAAGAATTTTGAGAAAAAGAACAAATAATGTTAGACGGAAAATGCAAATATGTATAGGTATATATTTTAGCTTATCGGATGCTTCTTGATTATTTCTTTGCTCTTTTTATGTGTGCAGTCTTGCCAAAGTGATAGAAAGAAAGGGATAAAGAGAGACATATACAGTACCAGAGACAGATCGGTGAAATGGAAAATTCAATGAAGTGCGAGAGATAAACTTGGTGAAAGGGAGTTGTAAAAAAAAAACCAGAAGTACACGATAAAAAAGCGGCGTCTAATCGTAATGTCAGCGATTATTTAGAATGACTGAATAAATAAATAAAATCGTGAATAGGGGATGTGGCTTTAGAATTCTGCTTGTTCACAGAGAATCGTAATTCTTACCCTTTTTTGTAAGGACGTTCTTTCGTGTCCTAAAGTTTTGAGGTCAGTTTTTCCGGATGGTAAATTTGGAGTATCAGCACTAGCATTTTTGACGATGTATTATATTGTGGAGAATCTGTAACAGTGAAAAAGAAAAAAAATAGAAATATAATATAAGATGAGTGAGATTTCGTTAAATTAAATTTCGAAGGGATGCGAAATATCTTAATATGCAAATATAATACATAAACTTTTGAATTCCAAGTAGGATTTGGAATATATAATTTCGGATCTATTTAATCGGCTTTTCTCAGCTTATTACATCTAATATGCATATCATAGAATCCTCTTTTCCGCGGTTTCCGGTAGTCGGCTTGCTGGATAAATTATTATTCCAAGAAAAAAATAAGTACATACTATACCTATAGTTACTGTACTTAATTTTGCATCGTTGTAAAATTTATCAACCCAAACTTTGTCGCTCGAAGTAATAAAAACGCAAGACTTCTATACGAACTTTTCTCATTTTCATAATTGTGCTAATGTATTAATAGATCACAATATCGATAGATCGTGTTTTAAAAATTAGCCGTTCTTTGAAAATACATTTTTTTCTTACATTATAGGTGCATGTTCAGCGCTTCAATGAAAAACTGCACTTCGCAAATATCCTTGTGTGTTACAATACGAGACTTTTTCTTTGTTTAATATATTGTTTCCTATCTCCTTTTTATACACGCAATCGCATCCCTTCGCTATGGACCCTTTCAAATTTGGAATTCGACTTTTTAACGCGCGGCACGAGTCCCATTTTAAATCCCTAGTACCTATATCCCCCTAATTAAAGGTAGATTTAGCAGGCAAAAGAGCGAGATATTCTAGTGCCCTTGTGTAAAACCTAACCTACCCTGCCCTAACCCAACCATGAAGTACTCCAAGTACACCGCACTTCTGTAGCAGTAGGGTAGGTACCCTTGGAAATTTTTTTCATTTTTTTTCATCCAGCGCCCTTCACTGTAAGTTCCCATTGTCACAACCCTTCACACTATACTACACTTTTTATAATCCCTTGTGCCGATTGTTGGCCAATTTATTAATCCTCTTTATTCTCTAATGATTCCCGACCCTTCCGCACAAAATTTTCATCTCATTTCATATAATTTTTTTTTCTTTGATTCAAAATCAATTTCAGTATTCATTATTATTATTTTTTTTTTTAATTCTTTTCTATACCCGTAGGGCTGAAAGCTCGCTGTTTTTATCACGCGATCCACTTCACGTTAATGCCTATCATGAAAACGCATCTCATATTATAATAATCTCTATGTATACTAAATTACATGACATTGCTTTGAGGCTGCTCATGAATTCGTAAAACGGAAAACATCACCTTTTACGAAGAGATAATTCTTTAAACTTTTTCCACGAATATAATATTTCTTAGAAATTTTCAAAATATTTTCAAAACCAAAATCTTGTCTCTGTAGAATGAATTTAATCTTTTCAGAAGATTCCCCATCGTCGCGACCTCTTGCATTTTGAGGGGTCGCGAGGAAAAAAAACAAATATAACAAATAAATAAAAATGGGTTTCCCAGAAGATGAGAACGGTTTTAATGCACGACCAATATTCTCTTTCAACGTATTTTTTCTCGATTTAATAACACGTTTTGCAAGCCAAATATTTCCGACTCCCTCCTGCCTCTTCCCTTCGGAAGTAAGCTCGTGGTTTTTGGCGTGCGTTAGGAGGTTATCGAGCTTGCGGGGTATATCCTGTGTTGTGTATTTTTCGTTTTTTTTTTTTTTGTTTGTTTCCTTTTGTTTTTTAATATAAACAATATAACGTCGAAACACGAGGGTGGCGTGTTAAAGTCAACGGTGATGATGATACCCCGAAAAGCAATATAGGGGTGGATCGAAGAGGATTCTAAATATTTTTCAACCCCTAAAATTACACGAACCCGCGCGCGCGTTACCTCGTCGAAAGGTGTTGTATCGGGTCTCCCTTTTATGCCGATAAATGTACACCGATTTTATCATCGATTTTGCGAGTTCAAAGGCTTTAAAGAATATAGAAGAACGTTGATTATACAGATACTATACATCTTAGTAGATGCTTCGGATGATTTTTTATTTCTAGTTGAATTTTCATCAAGCCTTCTACGAACGACATCACGACCGTTAATTTTTAACGGTGAAAAATTAGAGTGAGAAAAATTTGTCGGAGGAAAACCACTGCTTTTTTTTCCATAAGTTGTTGGCAGAGTATACAATTTTACCGAAGAAACAAGATATCAAACAAGTTCTGAAGTAAATTCATCGTAGATTTTCAATATTTTACTTCGACGAGTATTGCAAAGAGCGGATCATATGCTCCAGGAGCTTTATCGACGCATCGTATGTATTTTGTATCGAATTCCGCACAAGATAATAACAGAATGCGCATAGGATTTTGTAAGCTCTTACATAAGTTCGTTTGTAAGCGTATGTAGGTACTACTCGCGTATACTCGATTTCCGATATCACCAGACACGAGAACGAAAGGAAAGAAATACGAAAGAAAAATGAATAAAATAATAATTCAAGTTCCGCGTCTGTATAGAACTTTTGAGAAAAATGTGACGGAAATGAATTAAGAGAAAAATATTTACATCTAAAGTTGAAGTGCGATGGTTAGTGATTATGAGAATTGGTAAAAGTGCTATCAGAGAAATGTTCAAGTAAGCTCTGTTTGATTGGAATCAGATAGATGAAAAATGAAAATAAAAATTCCTCTGCTCAGCGAGCTGAGAAGAACGAGTAACGAGCCTTTTCCGCAGGTGGGTACTGGAAAAGAGGGCGTGGCCGCGATAATTTAATGAGAGATACAGGTAAAGTTCAAACGATTTATTAGATTTCGCCTCCTTAAATAGAATTACTCTCAACTTTCTGCTAAAGTAGCAATAATAGAAGAAGAAAAATTACCCGTCCTTACGAAGTAGATGGATGTAAAAAGCTCCCATTTCTACAAGTTTTACATTCTTTAAGCTCAATTTATAAAGTTTCTATTCTAACTGGCGGAATTGCGAACGACGAAAGCTGGATTTTTTTAATTGCTAATATCATTTTGGTATTTAAGGTGGATATTTGAGTGTATCGTGAAGATTTCTATTTTACTTCTCATATCACATGAACGGTAGAAATGCCCCGAGGGATCGGTATATATACCTTATCCAATCAAATCATCTACCCCATTTCCAATCTACATCGAATCCCATCCTAATCTGAAACCTCCCTCGACCCCTTACGCTAGTTAATACCAGATACCAAACCGAACAAACACGAAATAAACAACATACAAATATGGGTATCATATTAGATCCTACAAATTTTCATACCGCAATCTGATGAGAAACATGATAACATGAACGATAATGCCACAATTAATGGATTCAAATTTTTTGAACGAGTTTAGCATACGTGAAAGATAAAAACAAGACTCTTCAATCAATCTTCCTTTTTTTTTTTTTATTACATTCTGTGGTCTCAGCTGTGCGGAGCCTCAGCGTTCTTAACCTTTGACCCGTATTCTAAAAAATATATATATGTATACCGCAGTCTGCGGTGGATGTAATTAACTTACGAGACGCTTTAATTTCAGGTCAAGTATTACTTAACCCAAGAGTTCATATCTGACGGTGTCAACTATCACAAAATTTGTAATCGTTCGATTCTAAACTCTGGGCGATTAAAGAGCAAAAAAATTTATTTCGATGATTTTTTTTTTTTTTTTTTCAAAAAATCATTTTTTCTTTCGGTCAAGAAAATATGGAAAATGTATTCAGTAATTATGAAGGATAAATATTAGTCCCTGTAGACGAATAATTATTATACGACACCCGAAAGAATTAATACCAACGTATCAGTCATGCGAAAACGCGACGATCTAAAATGTCATGATTTCTTCCCGAGGGAAAAGAAGCTAATAGCCCTCCCCATATTTTCCCATTTCTTTTCCCTCCCTAATTGTCTTCCTCTCTTTGATCTTGAACCGGAGTAAGAGTTGTGTAAAAAAAATCCTTCTAAGACCTTCGGTGAAAATCTGCGACAGCGGTGATCGTCAGAAAATGCACTCGTTACAAAACTTGGTATCATCATCAACATGTTAGGCTCACCGATCCATTAATAATAACGTCAATAAAATATGGCGAGCTAAATTCGTTTTTGTTTTTTTTTTGTCCCAATTTTTAAGCTTCAAAATTAATCACTTCATTTTTTACTCGGTCGTGCCGTACTCGGGCTGAATGAATCTATTTTTCCTGTTTTCCATTTCCGTGGTATCTCGATCCATTAAAAGTGTGGAGGGAAAAAATTTCTGCGCCCATTACACCCTCGACAATTTACAAGTCACTTTCTGGATAATTAACTGATTTATACTTAGAGTTAGTCTGGGACGATTTTAATTAACAGGAAATTAAGGGACACTCGAATCAGACTCCCTCCATCGCTTGCAGATAACAATCTATGTAATTTTCACCTGCAAATCCCATGTGTATTCAAGTTCTAAGCTTTTCTTCTTTTTTGGCATTTTTTTTTTTTTTTCCGCGGAAAACTTTCGAAGTTGTGTCAGTGAATTTCACGATCGTCGATTACAGTCGAATTCAGATGGTTTGAAGGAGAGTTTTCGGACAACAATGATCGAGAATCGTATGGCATCTCGTATCTGAGAACTGACTATCTGGAGTGAAGGGTGGAGGGAAAGGTTCAACAGGAAGAGGAGGAAGAGGAATAGTACGGTTGCAAGGGTGGTTTGGTTGACCGATGCGAAGCGACGCGTCGGGACGCCAAGCAGTCTCGCTCGACGTGGTAGTCCCGGCGCTTTCACGGGTGTCTGCCACTGTCGCTTGTCACCAACCCTAACCACCCTTCCCGTTTTCCTCCCCCATTCCTTCCGATTGCAGAGGGATAACGCAGTCGACGTCACAAACCAACCCTCGGAACTACGACGACGTCGTCGTCTACGGCATATAACTGCGAGCTACATTCCATTCACATCGTACGTCTGACAAGGAAACGTTAAACGCGAGACCTGAATTATCGGAATTGTTCAAATTTTTTCACCCTGAAAAGTTATGTGAAAAACTCTGGCATTTATTTCAGACGACATCCGTTTTTCAAAAGGCGTGAAAAAAGGCTCAAGTCTAAGCCCAGAGCATTCTTATTCAAATCCAAATCGATTCGGTACACTAAAGATGTATTTTCGGAACCGAAAAAGTTTCAGGCAAAAATTCTCAGAGTTCGAAAGCGTTCACGCCAAAAATCTGAGCGGTCTAGTTTTTTTTTTTGAGCTTCGGGAAGATTTCGGACTGAAATACATTCCTAGCCCGTTATAGTGCTTCTATGACGAATGAAAAGCTTTAGATAAAAAATGTCAGGACTCTATTCTTGACAATATCTCATTTTGATTATGATAAAAGTCTAGGTAAAAATGCTCGGACTTCTATTTTGCCGTGTTTTTTTTTTGAGCCTCTCAAGAGCTTTTGGCAAAAAGTTTCAGAGCTTTATTTCTGATGGAAACCTTTTTGGGAGCTTGAAAGACGAGCCAAAAGAAAGACAAAAAAAAGCTCAGGTCTTCAGTTCTCATTTTATTGGAGGTCCACTTGAGCGGGGTATTCTTGGGCGATATATTTTACACTTTTCCTGACGGCCGGTGATTCTCGGGTCACAAGGTGAAACGCTCGCGGTTTCAAATTGCGGTTATAAATTTATGAGGGTTGTAGATATTGGTATGCTGGTGTGAGGCTCGGGTTGAGACGATGTGGAAGCTCATTAATGCAGCGTCTCATACTCCGTAACCTGAGCCCACCTGATCCACATCGTCATCGTTGTCGTCGTCGTTTCACAAGCAAGTTGCATGAGAAGCCAACCAGAGCATGCTCCAGCTGCCACCCTTGAGGAAAGCTTTTCATCTTTCTCTCGCTCTTTCGCCTATCTTGTTCTTATAGTTGAAACACTTCCGCGTCACCTCTTCGTACTTCGCTCAACTGCGCCCTTTCCCTTCGCAGGGAAGATACGAACTCCCCCCACCCCCTGCCGGCGAGAACCTTGTTTTCATTCACAATATACCTCCCATTAATATTTCACTTTCTGAACCGGGAATAAGAAGAAGAATAGCGGGAAAGCTTGCTCAACTGTGAAAAATTTTACTCCGACTTGGTTTTCCGTGGATGCAACTTTTGAACTTTATTACCTTATATTCGAACTCGTTTTAACATATTTTCTAACCACTCAAAATTCACAAGCTCGTGAAAATTTCTCGTGACTACCACCCCTGAACAAGTAAACTTTTTGTAATGCTGATTTTAATTTCATCCTGTATACTTCCGAGGAATTGGATTAAAACTTTGATGAGAATCGAACAGATATACCTATAAGGTACTTTTTCCTATACCGTTTCTTTTTTATGCAGCACAGAAAATTAAAAAAAAAATAAAATAAATGAACAAATAAGAATAGATAAATAAATAATCGAGAAAACTAAGAACAAAGCTTGAGGCGCACCTGCGCTTTCCCGGCTACATGAAAAGCCCCATTTCATTGAGGAAGTTGCGAGTTTCGATGTCTGGTAAAAGTTTCCCATAAGAGCCATATCCTCCAGGAAGTTTGTTCCTAGACGACGTAACTTTCCTTGATACCCAGTCATGGAGAGTATAGTTGGTAGAAGTGGTTATCGGAACTATGAAGAAGAAACGCGAGAGAAGATCGTGACTAAGATAGCTCTTAATAGAATAAATTACACCCTGAATAAGTAGCTATTGTCGTCGATTAAAAGTACACTCTACGACAAAAAGTTTTCTTCTATGGTGACAGAATAACTAAACGGTAGGGATCAAAGTATCGGAAGAGCTTAAGTTTTTCCGCGCAAAAACTTCACGAATGAAAATGTTCATTCCGTCAAAAGGAAAGAAAAATACAGTTTCTATTCGAACTAAATTTTCTATTCTCTGACGTAGCGTGCAGCAATTCGTGTTATAGGAATAGCTCAACAGCACCCTCAGGCTACTACTCCGGCCCTTGAAGGGATGTCGATTGAAGGAACACCGTCGAAACATTTGGCCTCCCTTTTGGGTGGCAATAAAGGGACGAGAGGACAGCAACAGCAGCGTATTTGGTACTTCCAGTAATATTGGGAACAAGGGGTGCTGCAGGAAATTTAGAAGGTCGTCATTATATTATGTCAAGATGTTCGTCCTTAAGGCACAAAACCATCAGATTCTTCCAATCTGCCTGAAGATAAGAAGAGAAAAAAATAGCATTTGATGTGAAAAAGCTTGTAAAAACTTGACGTTAAATTTCTGCTTTTAATATTCCGACGCTCAAAAGAGGGTTGCGGTGTTTAAAATCCGTAAAAAGTTCACATGACGTAATTCATACGTGAATACGTTTGAGACGAGCTCCGACGTTTTAAAAGTAGCAGTAAAAATAAATGGAGAAGGAAAAAAAAATATATTAAATAAAATGAAAATAAATTAAAAAAATAAGAAGGGCGTCCCTAATCCGGAAGAAAATCGATCCCGAAGAATAAGTGGCCGAAGGGACTTGGGGGATGGGTGTTTCTTGGTGAAGTAATATGCAACGGTTGCAGCAAGGGTGGTAAATAGGGTAGGTTGGCGTACAACGACTGAGTTTTCCGTTTCCTCCTACAGTAACACAGCAGCAAGTTCTCTACAGGGATCAAATCGCCTTCTCCCTTTTTCTTTTCAGTCTCTGATGGTCGTCGCCATGGATACGAAGAGGATTTCGTTCATGGTGGCAATGCCGTTAGTTGCACATGGTAAACCTGCAGAGGGCGAAAAAGAAACAAATCATACCCCCCGCACCTCTGGCAAGAGGCCAATAATAAAATAGTAAAAAATATCTATCGCATCAAAACTTTCGGGTATTCGTCATCCGCCATTTATTTTATCCTCCCTTACTGCAACTTCCTCTTGGCAAAATGAATAGAAATTTTTATTCCTCTGGGGCGGGAGAACAAGGAATGACCAAATATGTTACATGTCTCATTTTTTTATTTTATTTTAATTTTTTCAATTTTTTTATTACTTTTCAGTTGTTGTTGGTGTAAAAGAAAAAAAAAAAGAAAAAAAAAACAAACGAAAATAAATTAATCTGCAGAGTTTTTCGCTGACATACAGTCGTGAACATCACGTGGTACGCGACATAATCACTTTGTGGAGGGTGACGTTTATTACTATGAAAGTGGGAAGTCAGGGTAAAACTTGTGTGACGCGTTATTGTGCAGATTATGATGGATGTGACGTCCCGACATGCAATGCGAAGTCCACACACCGGTGGTAGTCGTGCGAGCTGTGTTGAAAAGAAAAGAAAAGTAACAAGAAAAAAACCAACAACAATAATTGTGCTAATAATAATAATAATAATGACTCTTTTATAGGTGTGTGTTGACTATTTTTGTTTCACTTGTTAATATCAGATTTAGTCTCGGGTATTATTAGTTTACGGATAATTGTATGTTTATACGTACGTGGGTATGCCATGCGTGGTAATTTGAAAAGTTTGTCGTGAAAAAAGTGAAAAAGTAAGAGAGAGAAAGATAGATAGATAGATATAGAAAGAGCTTATTTCCTCGAGCTGCAGTTATTATAGTTTTTTATGAGTTGTGTAAAAAATTAAAGTGGGTATTGTCGCTTTGGAAAAAAGTAAATGGGGTAAGAAGTCGTTTGCGTGCCAAAAATTGAAACGGGCAATTAAAATTCTCTGTGACTTGTATACGTACACCTGAGCTTAAAATTTCATTATTTTAAAGCAGGACGTGGTTGGAAGTGCGCAGCAGTTAATTTAAAGAATAAGAGTTGGGCAACGGTGCGGAAAAGTAGAAAACAGAGAAAATGCCGCGTGCCGCGCCCTCCTCACTCTCCTTTAATAAAGGACTCTTAGGAGGTAGAATATCGCGAATAAGGAGAGAAGGAGTCGTCGCGGTGCCTCTTGTAAAATTTCAAATTAAATATTCTCGCAATTAATCCCGCATTTTGCCAGATCCGTTACGATCTCGTAATATATATAGGTATAGGTATAAGCCATATGTCTACAACAAAGGAGAAAAGAAAGAAGGAAAAAAGCGGAAGAAAGACTTAAATTGCTAATTTGATATTTCAGCGTTCTGGCAGGAATATTGTACAAGAAAAAATGGCAAAATTTGTGTTACACTTATTTTCTTGTGGTGCAATTGATAATCCTCCAAAATTATTGAACCTCGATTTGGTCTTCTGTCAACAGCGAGAAAGGCCATTCTTCTTTCTCATTTAAATACCCGAAACCAAAAAATTAAAATTTGCTGTAACAATTCATCCGTCATTTCAAACGGGGTGAAAGAAGCATCAGGTGTGCGCAGATAGCGGTGAAGCGATGATGATTCATTTACCAAAAAAAAACGAAAGATAAAAACAAAACGGGGTGAAATAGACACCCAATTACAATCACTCTCCTGTGTTTCAGATATCAAAATTATGCAACCTCATAATATTAGCGGGGGAGCTTTTATGGGTTAAATTAAGCGTGCCGTTGCATTGGTATGTGGGATAAAGTTTTCCACATTCAACCTTTAACTCAACTGGGCGTCGAACTAAATCCCTATAAGTTTGTCACGCACGTCACGTGCCGAGAAGTTTCCACCCTCATATATATTCCCTTCTTATACCTACTCACTTCCCTTTTTCCTACACTGCACGCCCACGCAATTCCTTCGACCCCCTTCAAAGTTCAAGATCCTCAAGAACACTGCGGGCTGATGCTGCTGCAACTTTTCGCACCCATTTCTGAATTCCCAGCCCCACCTTCGCCCCGTAGACTTAAAGCCCTCCATTAAAAGAGCTTTTAAGTGATGCATGGTGATGGATCGCGTGTTAACACGGACGTAAGCATTTAACAAATAGAAGGATTCTTTGTCCAAAAACCTCACGAATAAGGTAATCTATCGTACTCGAGACAATGAGACGAATTCACCGACTCAAGGGCAAAAGCTCTTGCAATTAGCTCGGAAATTTTTTGCTTCAAAAGCACAAGATTTGTTGTTCGTTCTTTTTAATTCCTGATTCTGAAGTATTAGAGATGAAAAGCTCTGAGTGTGTAATTTTTTTTTTTACTTTTCGAAACTAGAAAGGGTAACAACGTCGATCATTCGAGTTCGTCGATGTTAAGAGAATAGAATCCCTGACTCTGATCGTGAGATGAGTTTTTCTGAACCTCACGTCGAAATTAGTGATTCACTTTTTGAAAATCTTTTTTATAAGGTAATTTGTTTTGAAAATGTAAAATTTATTCTCTGATCTGTACTCACGACTCTCATCGATTGATGAGTGTATAATCTGCGCTTCGATCGAGTTAAATTTCTAGCACCTTATAATCTTAAAATTATCTGCTGTTCTGAGTCAGCGTTAAAAGACAATCTACTTGTAAGTTTGAAACCATGACACTAGGTCGAGTATCGATTTTCGAGTAACAAGTATCTCCTTGCCCCTGCTTTCCTATCTTCCATAGTGGCACTGCAAAGTTTTAATCTAGAATCTCAAGTGACGCGGCATAATATCAACTTCTAGAGATCAGAGGGCTGCGCATTAATTGCAGAATATCTTTTACGAACTTTAAATGACCCAAAACGAGGGTTGAAAGTAACAAAAAAAACAAGAAGTCCCTTTTCTTACATCAACTCGAATTGCAAAAATTGGAAGAAAACGGTAGAAAAAAGAAAAAAAAAAAAAAAGATGAAAAGAAAAGTTCGCTAAGCTCTTGACTCTGCAATTAAACACTCTTCTAAGCGCTTTCTCATGTTTTCGAAGGGATCTTCGTTTAGGATGACAAAGATGGAAATTCACCACTCAGAAGAAGGGTGGCTATACATACCTATGTACGAAGACGTTAGGAAAGCGTCAATTTAGATAATGGTGTCAAATGGGTTTCGTGAACAGTTTAAAGATGAACCACTTAAGTTTGGTAGTTGACTGCAACCAAAGCGTCGATGACCCTTATCAAGTTACGATAAGACCTCAGAGCTTTCAAGTGATTAAGGTTTATGTAATAAATAAACACTTATGCGATAATACACTAAAGATCTGACACCCGGATTAACGCGCATCAACAGTTTCGTTTTAACTCCTCGTTAATTTACATTGTTCGTTTTTATTTTTTTATATATATATCTATTTTTTTGTACAGACCGAAATTCGTCTACTTTTATAACGGAAATCAAAAGGCAAACAAATAAATAAATAAATAATTTAATGGAGAATGAAAAATGAAGCGGAGGTGATGAAACTCATTTAAAAAGCTTCAGATAATCGTGAAAAAGGACCCGTTTAAAACACGCATCAGTATGTAGATTAGCTGTATCGTTATACATGGTATAGTAGGTACTTTGGCGCCGTTCGGGTCTACGTTTTATTATAATGTACATTATACACGGTGTGCACCGAAGTAATGATCCAGCCAATCGAGTATGTACATCTAATCTTATTTCGGACCAGTTACTTTTTTTTTCCACAGTTTTTTCTCGTCTGCGAAACCTAATGAGTTTATGCAAAAAGCTGAAAGAGCGGAAGAATCGGGTTTTTTAAATGGTATTTTCTTGTAGAAAATTTTTCGACTCACATGCTATATGACTGCAGATACTTTGTGCCGCGGTGGTAGAAAGGAGTCGCGAAAATTGCAGTTGTCAGGTTTTAGATCAGACAGCGCAAAGAGAAAGAAAAAGCAAAGAAAAAATATAGAGGAACAAAAAGAAGAAGGGTAAGGAGAAGCGGAGGTAGAAAAATAAAGATGGAGTTTGCTATACATACCTATATGCAAGCGTCTGGTTTCTCCGGCACAAGTATATTCCTGCCTACTTTACTACTCGTTAAATTTGTCAGTGTGTTGTTGAATTATTAAAGAATTCCGAAGTCAAGAAGTCCACGTGGTACGAACCCATACCTTCTTTTCTGACCCTCGAGAGATTTTAACTCTCCTCATTCCCACAGCTTTCTTTGCCGGTATAACAGTCCTTTTTTTTCTCAAACTTGAGGAAAACACTCTCTATTCAGAAAACTCTCGCAAAGGAATATTTCCACGATTTTCAACATATAGCTTCTTTGTACTCTTTGTAAATAAATAACGAATCTTGAATCCTTGCAGAGTTAACAAATACACGGCAATAAGGCATCGGAAGAGTGGAGAGAGAGAGGACGAAAGGAATGGAGAGAAGGAATAAATTGAAGGGGGGAAAGAAAATAATAAAAAAAAATGCTACGATGACGTACAATAATATCAGGTATGATTGTTGAGGGGAAATTAAGGATCAGAGGATATCGTCGATGGACCCGCGGTAATATTATATAACCCTATTTATACGGATAGTGCGGAGAGAAAGGCAAAAGGGATATTAAGAGGGGAAGGATCAGGATTGCCCGTTAATTAGTTTACCGGGTACCGACCTCGTTTTACTCCCTAGGGAACATATCCTGCACTGCAATCTACCTATATTCAACCTATACACATATGTATATACATATATATGTAATAATTATATAGATTTAAAGACGATTAGGTACCAAACCGCAGGAAGACCTAAGCCCGTGTATCTATATTATCAAGGTACATTATTAGTGTCCTGCAGGAAACCCGAGATTCTACTTTGCAAAATTATATCATTATATCAAAATCGTGTTTTATTCCAATTGTATGGATAAAATTTTGGAGAAAATGAAAATAAGTATCGGAGAGAAATTCATACGATCACTTTGGTTGGTGCAGGAGCGATTGGATGTTTTTACAAAATGTATGAGTAATGCAATTAAACTTGATTCAGAGTTTTATGTCCCATAGAATCGACGGCATTATCAGGTACGGTCGAGTTTTCGTCGAAATAGCCGCTGCAGCAGAAGCGGAGGTAGGAACAGCAGAAGCAGAAGCATGCTCATATTCCATACACAACAATGGGAACTGGTCGCGGTGCGCGGCTTTCCGTTAAACAGTTTGACACTGCAACGAGAATCTGGCATTATCAGAGGCACAATAACTGCCCCAGACTCCATTGTTCTTTATCGGTTAAAATTGAAATGATGCGGGTCGTTGAACGCACATATAAAATCCAGAGTCCGTCAATGCGTTGATACACATCGCCGCACCACGCCGCACGAATAATGTTCGAACAAAAAAAAACACGCATCGTTAGGCCTCAACTTCTGTTCTCATGTAGTGACAGAGACAAGAAAGAGAAAAACAAAAATGTACATATCTCCTCCTTGAAAAAGGATGAAAATTCCTGTAATATACGATCACAAAAAAAGCTCTACTTCTGCCACTGCGAACGAGGGCGTGGCAGTTTTCTGTAATTCCAAAAAAGAAGGAACAAGAACAAAAAAAAAAAGAAAAGAAAAGTTTTCAAAGTGCAGAATAGAAAGCACCTGAAGGCTCGAGAAAATATCGGAGAATCTTGTCTCGTGGATCGGTACAGTAAAGGATGTAGACGACTTACGAAGAATGAAAAGAATAAGAAAAAAACGAAGTACGCAAGGAAGGAGAAGAAAAGGGTAATAAAGGAAATGTAGTAGCTATCCTCGAGTCGGACAATCTCCATTAGCAAAAGAGCGTCTGAAACAGTTTTGTTTTTATTTTATTTTATTTATTTATTTTGTTTTAAGAACCTGTTTTTTTAGAGCTGCGGATCACGACCCGGAAAAGTTGACGGTGATTTTTACGGACGTGGTCGACCAGTGAAGAAAAAAAACAGTCAAAACAGAGACAGAGAGAGAAAGCGGAATATGAAGTTTTTCAAAGTGTTGCTTTTTTGGTGGCGAACAATATGACGGTGGTAATATTCTGTGAATTTTAGATGGCGGGTAGGGTAGTATCAGCGAGTCGAGGTGATTCAGTGAAAATCCCATTGGAAGTTTGCCAGTCTTGCAGGAGTGTGTAGATGTTATACGCGTACTTTGGTGAACCAAAAACTGCCAGTAACAGCTATAGTAGCTGCTGCAGTGCAAACTGCAGTACAGAATTTAACATCTAGATTTTACAGTACTTTCCACAAGTGCAAATGAGGTATGTGGAGTGTTTCGCATACTCCACAAATTATATTGCTCTTCTAAAATAAACACCGACGATTGCAATTGTCTTGATTACGATCTCTGCCAGAGATCATTTCCAGAATATTCTATATCAAATTTTTGTTTTCTTTTCCATCTACAAGCTTTTATCTTTTCATTTTACATTTTCTTTCACTCATCATCTCAGACGACTTTTATTCCTATGCTAAATTTTTTTCGAAATCAAATCGGTACGGTATCTATAGTATTACGATTATTTTT
This sequence comes from Athalia cordata, assembly GCA_963932425.1. Classification (NCBI taxonomy): domain Eukaryota; kingdom Metazoa; phylum Arthropoda; class Insecta; order Hymenoptera; family Athaliidae; genus Athalia; species Athalia cordata. The sequence continues at coordinate 53,826,513 of OZ010625.1, read as the reverse complement.
ATCGCACCCCATGTACTGCAGCCACGCACCATATATATTTATGTTACAAGATGAATATATACCTTATATTATGTTTATTAACGGAAGCATTCCGAAGCCCTTTATTATTTCTTGGCTACTTTCTTATTTTCTTTTTCACTCTCTTGAGTTCTAGACGAAACGGTTATTTCTATACACAAAAAACGGCGGAAGCCTAGGACCGCCCATAAAAAAGTATCAAAATGGACGTAGTGGCATATAAAGTACGCATTGATCCCACCGAATTTGTAGTACGTAGTATGTCGTGATGCTTTGGAAAGACCTTTTCGAGGGTCCGAGAGAGAAGGTTAACAGAAAACGAAAAAGAAAGAAAGAATACTTCAGGAGTTTCTTCGAAAGAAATTCTCCAGGAGAAGCACTTCTGAAACGTCGACAAGATAAAATGAGAAAAAAATAGAACGTAGAAATAAACGAAAAACCACGATTCATCACGTACCGATGAAATCTGAAAAAGTTTTCGATTTGTCTAGTTCCAAGAAATGTTCAAAAAACCTCTGATATTTCTTAGTCTTTTTTCGGGTTTAAAACAAAGTTTAAAAAGCTCTCAATTCTTCGCGGTATCGATAAGAAGAATCTAAAAAGCTCCCGGCTCCTTCGGGAGTTCAAATTTTTTTCATGTTCCAATGAAAGTTTTCGAAAAGCTCTTGAATAGTGTAGAGCGTACGATAATTTCAAAAAGCTTTCAATCCTCACGTTACATTTATGAGGTTCAAAATCTTACAACTTCTCGTTCAGGGAGTGAATTTTTGAAAAAAAAAGTGGGGATCATCATGTTCTTTCAAAATTTGAAGAGCTCTTTATTTTACTTTATTTTCTAAATACGTCAAATTCTAAATTTTAAAAAGCTCAAAATTTAGTTGCGTTTTAATGGACTGTCGGTTTTTCCGAGAGTGAGAAGAAAAAAAAAAGAAAGAAAATGTCGATTCCAAACGAGTAAGATACAGGAATATGGATCTTAGAAGACCATTTGAATTAATGTTGTTTCGTCTGCCGTTGAACTTGCGGTCGTTGAAGCTCTATTTGCATTAAGGTTCGTATAATTCTGGAGCATCGCAGTTGTGTAGCCTGTTAATTTCCGTTTATGTTTTCGTTTTTGTGACGTATTTGGATTGGCTATGGGTTTCCAAAATAATTCAATACCTATATCTACATCTACGTGTATATATATAACCGCGATATGAGTCTTGTTTTTGCACTACGTAGTGGGTCGGTGAACGTTCAACGTAAATCAGATCCAACCCCATAACCCGTTAGTTGTAGGTATAATTTTGTGCTATTGTTCCGCAAATCGCTTCACTTCATTCCACGACACGGTCTGAACCCGAAACCCTCAAATCTCTGTAATTTCTCATTCCAAAATAAACACCCTATATTACATATTGTAAATCCACACTGATTTGTGTCTCCTCACATCTCACGACGACAATTATATCTGCTTTAACGAAATCGGTTAAGGCTCGTTCCGCAAGCTTAGTAAATTTTTATTTTTTTGCATATGGTTTCAGCAAAAAATAAATGGGGAAAAGAATAACGAAAAAAAAAAAACTGCAGATTGAAAAAATCGTCTGTACGATAAACAGAGGATTAAATTGCAACAGGCCATAGTATGTAGGTACGTACATGGTATAGGCGGGTTTACATAAAATACGTGCGCAAATATTTATCGAGTTCAGGTGAAGTTTATATCCAAACAAGGTGAACAATAATATTTTAGTTGTAAATCCAGACGTGGCTGTATATAAATTGGATGGATATTTGATTTTATTACTCAAAGTGCATGGGATATTGATGGATGAAAATTTACCGCAAACTGTGCATTGCACTACGTACAATTTATTTCATACATACAATACACATATTACACATGTTTATATTGGTATTTACCCACGCATTGTATACCACCGTCTAGTGGCAAGCTTTAAATGCTTCTATAATGTTCACTCTATCCACAATAACTAACAGGGCTTTGTACAATATCGCTTTGTTTGCACATCCCTGTCCTTCCATTTACTATCGACGTCGTTGGTATACCTTCACATTTACAATACATAGCTATAGCTATGTATTTAGCGAGTGAATATTATTCACGAAACTGATTGCCCAGCCACACCCCGTCCCTTTCACTCTACTCAAAATCAAAGCTACACTTTTAATGTTAATGATAATGATGATGATGATGATGATGATAATAACTACAGTAATAAGTCGTAACCTGACGACATTCTTTTTTCTATCGATACGTAAGATGAGATTAATTAACTTTGTATTAAAAACTAATTACCTAGAAAGCAGATTGATCTCAGTTTTTCTTTTTCTTTTTTTTTCAACTAATTGTAAGAAAACTCTTCACGATCACATTTCACCGAGTTAGTATTTTCCTTTCCCTTCGCGATCACTTTACCAAATGCATAACCTTTTCGAGAACTCGGATTCTTTTTATCGATAATTTTTTTTTCTTCTATATTTCGTACTCTGTAAATTATGATTTCAGTCACCGGAGGTAATAAATTTAATGTAAGAAGTGATTGTATATCAGAGTAAATAAATTGATAGAGAGAACTGTCGGACGATCAGTTGGAAAACCCTGATGTGAAATTCCCGGTCCTGTTTCCAAGGAGGATAAAGCAGGGGAGTAAAATAAGGGGATGAATCGGTCTCTATGCGGTGAGTCACCAAAAACTGAACACACCCCTCTTTGGTGGACTAGACGAACTTATAGTAGACGATATATTTCCGACCCTAGAGCAGCAGCTAGTCTTCCCTATTTTACTTCCTACCATATTATACTTTAATTCTTTATCCTCACTTTCCTAGACTCGAATAATAGACACCCTGGTGTTATAGTATTTTATATCTCTGTTACTGGAATGCTCCTTATTTTCTTCTTCTTCTTACGTTTTCTTTTCTTTTTTTTTTGTATGCTCACCTCTCGTTATCGTATACATAACAATCGTCAGAAGAGTTCTTCTTCTTTTCAAGTATATATACTCAAAGCTCAATATGACAACCATTTTCCCAAGGATCAATTTTTCACGCTTTGGCTTTTTCGTGTCTCGTTTCATTTCGGATAGGCAAAGAACAAAAAATAGAATTCTTAAATATCTTTCCAACCTGAGAGATGCAGAAATTAAATATAAAGCAAACTATCCTCGAGTCATTATTGAATGATTAGAGAAACAATGAAAATTAAGCAAAAATTTGAAAAAACTAGGGTTGCTATTCGCGACTCTCATATTTACCCGATTTCGTTGCGGAATGGTTTGAAAAAATGTTGAATAATTAAAAAAAAAAAAAACGTTTTTATCAAGATCCGCTCGAGTCTTTTTTTTGTTTATACTTTCAGTTTGTACATATGTATATATATACTTATGAATAATAAAAAAGGGCAATTCCGAAGCAAATATTGTTTAGGGAGCAAACTTGTACAGCCGCTTTTCTTATACATTTAAAGGGAAGATTGAACTGGTAAAACGGAACGTTTCGTGCCGAAGCATTCGCTCTGCGATGAATAATAAAAATTCATTTTTAATTTATCATTGATCTCCGTAAACAAAATTCTTGTATAAAAAAAGCAGATTTATATTATGCGAGGGAAATTCGATAGAAAGAGAAACGGTTGAAAATGAATCATGAAGGGAAGAGAAAAGTTACCGGGCAAAATTAACGACAAAAAGTTAAAAAACAAGAACCAAAAAAACAAAAAACACCAAGAGTATTGATTGTTGAGTTTGAAAATTCACGCCCATAATTATAAAGTTTTTAATTGAATCGATATCGTGTATGCTGTGGTCGTTGGATCGTAAATCCCTGACATGAAACCGAAATAGAATTTAAATTTTCTTTACGACTTGCAAAGCTACCGGTGCATTTTCTTCACGTACCAATAAACACATATGCATTTATGTATACATGTATAATACATATACGTACATAAAATTCATTTTATAGTTACGCGTCGCGCTGGTAAACCACCATAAAATTAACCCTCCTCTCGTGAGTTTTACACCCTGATTTAAACGAGATCTATTTTAGCCACCGTATATAGCACTGCGTGTATGTATATACCTGTGTATATAGTTTTTATTTATAAATTCGAGTTTTCATGAAAATTTCGTGTAGTGTACAGCGCACCTGTTATTTTTGTTATTATTATTATAATAATACGTATAGGTTATAAAAATGTAATAGAGAATAAAAATATGTACACCCCATGAAAGAACAAAAGCAGCAACAGAATGTTGATCACTATAGTATGTATCATGTATATGCTTCAGGGTATCGTTTTAGTATAAAGAGTATAACTCACGCCCATTTTTTGCCCCGAAAAAACGATCGATCGAAACAACCCCACCCTATTTCCCCATGAAAATCTATAGTGCAATTACTACTCTCCATTTTCCCTTCCCCGGATAGACATGTTTATTATGTGTATAATTGATGTGATGGTAAAAACAGGGGAATGAATTAAATCAATCCTCCCTTTTTTTTCTCCTTTTACATTTTTTCCTTTTTCTTTTTTCTTCATCCTTTGCAAGGAGGGAAAACCTCGATGACTACTATTATACTGATTCGATGATAAAAAATAATTTTCGAACAACGATCATTGATTCGATCATAAAATTACCATCGAGATAATTGTCAATCGACGAATAAAAATAGTTATTGATTTTCAATAATTACATTATCGATTGAAAAGTAGTTTTCACGTCGATATACGCAAGGTGTACAATATGAAAGGCATCAAATAACGAATCCGTGTACATACCTACATCAAATGAGAAACAAAATAACTGACGAGGGGGCCGAAAAAACGAAGAAAACATAAAAGAAGAACGGGAAAAACGAAAACGAAAAAGATGCGAATATATGGCGGACGAGGACTATGAGAGCTTGCGGCGCATTGAGAGCAAGAGAGTCCCATTTAATGAACGAGTTGCTCTTCAGAACGCATCTATTTTAATTACAAACTCATAGCAAAACTCGTGCAGAGCCTGCAAAATACGTACATGATATCTGTGTGGTTATACCTATATACGCACATATAGAAACATCCACAGCAACCCTCCCCACCCCCCCACCCCGCGCTCCCGAAAAACCACCCCATTACTCGCATCCAGATATAACGGTCCGACATTCAGAAGGTAATTAAGCTTGAATTACTACTTCAGGTGTCTAGCTAACCGTAAACGAATGATCCAAATATGCTACACCTACACGTATATTTTCGCTAGAAGAAAAAAAAAAAAACGAACATTTGAAAAAAAAAAAAAATTCCCGCACGATTGTAATAATTATATTATAGCTAGTGAATTTCGAAGACTGTGTACGAGATTTATGTAGAACATAATTTTTGAGAGCTGGTGAGATATTTATTCATGGGGTTTTGCAAAATGGGGATAATTCGAGATAGAAGCAAGCGAACGGTGAAGGGGAATTAAGATATGCGAGGGTTTTAGTTGAGCAAATAAGTGCGCTATCCCATCCGCATATTCCCTACAATTAAGGGATAAGGGTTCTCAGAGTACCTTTACCCTCCCTGAACCTCCTGTGGGAACACATGAGAGAAAATATTTCCTCTCTTCATATCCTTAGGACACGCCCGTTTTAGCCACTTCGTATAACCTATGCGGATATACCTATATACCCATTACGAAAAAGCACTTCAGGCGTGAATCGTGATCCCTAAATTACCCGAAATAACTGAAGCGTGTAGAAAATAAAAATAGAAAACGCAGAAACGCAAACGCGCGCGAAATGGAAACTTAAATAAAAATTTGATTTTTTCCCGAACTTCAGGTGGTAGAGAAAATGTGGAATAAAACTCCGCTCTAAACTGGGACAAAAGAGAACTGCAGGTGAGCCGTAAATTGATTTAACAAAATTGTGTGCCACCTGATCTACACCTAATCCCAACCCCAATCTTTAGCTTCAAACAAAGCAGAACTTCTTTTGTTTTTCCTTTCTCTTTCCTGATTTCTTTTCTTTTTTTTTCAGCGAGGATAAAAGCTCGCACAGGTCTCTTTGTGCAAACTAGACTACAGTTTTACTTGAAATACAATCAACGGGAGAATAATAGTAATGATGAAAGAAAATGAGGACGAAAAACGGAAAAAAAAAAAATATCATTATGAAATGCATTCAATTTGAAAATAAAAGGTTTGTAGAGCTTTCGAAAACTGCAACAACGAAAAATGATGATAAGGAAAAGAGCTGCCACTGAATTAGCCTATGAAGCTTTTCAACCCAACGGACGCTTTTTTTCTTTTGCTATAATAAAATCGACCTCATTTCGATTTGCTTAAATGGCTTGGGTAGGTAGGTAGGTAGGTAGGTACCTCTACATTGAATGGAAAATCTGCTCCAGCTTGCATGAGAAGCGAACTAAACTATAAAGTAGGCACAACCCCAATTTGAATATCGTGACGGTATAAAACTTACTCTACTTTGCCATAGGTTAGAGGTTGGAAAAAAAGGCTCCGACGAACAACTGTTCGCACATTTTTCAACAAAACAGAAAAATAAAAATAAAAGTCCCACATTTGTTCTCGAAACTCTAGATTTCCTGATCCGCTGACTGAAAATCATCTATCTGAAAACTGCAGAGCTTGCTTGCAGCGATTTATTTCTCATTCGAAATATGACTTGGAAGAGAAAAATATAATAAAGCTCAGGGTTAGAAGTTATCTGACAATGATGATGCTGATGATGATGATAATAATAATAACAGTGTTGAAAGTTACTTTGATTATATTCTAAGGTTTTTTTGGTACGAGCATCCAGCAACTATTAGTAGGTAAAAATTTTATAGTAAGACTAGAATACTCTCTAAACATTATCCTGCATAATGTGCTTTTTATCCTCCGGCAAAAACGACCCCTTAAAGTATCCATCAACCACAACTACCCCTGTTATAATGATCGCATCTTTTATCTATTCACGCACACATTCGCACACTATATACAATAATATACGCCTACTACATAGTTGCAATTTTCTCCGTTGCACTATCTATGTTACGTTTTAGGGTGATTAAGGCATCGATTAATCCAACTAAGCGATCCAATCTCTATTATGGTCGATAAATTTAAACGCGAACCCTTCGTAGGGGATAACGCTACAAGATATATATGTAGGGCCTCGAAAAACCTCTTTCAAAAAACTATCTAAAACTTGCATCAGCTGCAGCAACGGTGCAACTCTGGATATAGGGAAAGATAGAGCGGAAAGGACAGTTGGACGATATAAATAACCTGCGACTATATACGTATACGTATAGTATGAGAATTGGTCCGAAAAATAAAGAGGCGGATTGGTTACCCCCGTAGGAAAATCTAGGGGGAAAAGCTCGGAGAAGGAAGCTAAGCTCTCGGTATACGCCTCTCCCTGTCAACCCCCAGCCGCCAGCCCCGTATAATCTAAGGATCGTCGAATCTAGTCTGGAGCTATCTTCGCGAGATATGTTATAGGCATATATACCTATATCGGTGTAAGAAGGAAGTCGAGAAATTCTTCCTGGTTCACGGGTGACAATAGAAGGAAGAGGGGGATTGGAATGGGAAGAAATAGGGAAGAGGAGGGATGAAATGGGGGCAGTCATTTCCACCCGGGCGTTCCGAATAGCGCCCCTTTTCCATTCAATCAATACCCGATGCTTGCACGAAGCGTCCCGTCGTGCGCTTGCCGCTAAACGCTCCCTCCTGTCAGAGTCCTGTTTCTGTTTCTGCTCCTGTTGACGGTAATGATGGTAGTAGCGGTGGTGGTTCAGTAGGAGAATCTGAACCAGAACCAGAACCAGAACCAGAACCAGAATCAAAACCAGAATCAACGGAGGTTCACTCCCACGGCGTACAAATGGTGAAAGGCATAGGTGTATAAGGTATTATACCTGTATCGTAATATCGCTGTTTCTCTTCAGGATTTATACCGTTCATCCCGATGTAATCCCTGATCCAATAGTGGTATATGGTAGGTATATCTATATATTGACAACAGCGTAATACGCCTACGTACACATACGTGTGTACGAATAAGTAAACGATTCAAAGAGGGTAAAATTGCCCGTAAACATGTCACGATAGTGCGGAGAACAAATTTTTTCTTTTTCTTTATAAACATGTTCAAAAAGTGAGCAACAATTTTCAGCCCGCTACTAAATCAAATCGATTGGTGAAAATCGCTCTCATTGTCACGGTACAATGTTGGAATCCGTCGGTGCCGTTTTTAATCCACTTTACATTTGAAATATTCGTCCCGATTTAAAATTCGGATAACACGTCACTCTGTATTTACAGTTCTGAAGGGTTGAATCTAACAAAGGGGTGATATTTAGGGGTGCGGGAGAAAAATACATGTCACATGCAATAAACTAGTTTTTATTATACCCTTATTGAAAAAATCGCTGTTTCTTTTTCATCTCCTGTTTTTTCTTTTTTCTCTCTTTCGCTCAGTCGGTACGTCCGTAAATACAGTAAAACGATGAAGACGTGCGCTCTGAATCATAATTCGCAATATCTCGCGAACGTAATTTATTTGTTTCTTGACTGAAAATCCGTAGCTGAGACGTTAAATTGTCTGGCAAATGGCACTTGGATAGTTTCAGTATTCGCATAATAGGTCACATAGATACAATGAAGATTCGCTTATACAGAATTTCCTATTGTAATATATCTGTACGTGTACGTACCCACCTATTTTCTTCTCCCCATTTTCCTTCTCTCCGATTTGAAAGCTGATTGCCATGAGGTGCTTATGATAAGATACCAGGTTATATCATATAGAAGTATATGTTTACGCAATATACATGTATAGTATATAATATACTACATGGCTATATGTATATTTAGCTTTAGGGGTTGTTCAACATTGATGTACAGTGTGGTTGCTGTTACACCCTTTATGTATAACTTCATGTGTATCTTTCCTCCATGTACACATCCACATGCAGTGTATACCTATACGTATCCTTATCCAACCCTTAACTTTTGAAACATCCTTTTCCATCTCGTTTTCCACGGTTCACTTCCGGTTAATTCCCGTGGAATGACTGTATCTGCACGTACGCAACGGCGTTTTCTATAATATTAAATATACACAACAGGAGGGGGTGAAGAGTACGATTCAGCGAACTCTTAAATGGATTACATAATCAAGTGTGTCAAAAAGAAAGAGAGAAGAAACAAATTCTGAGTAAAGTAACAAGTACAATATTATACATAGTAACAACTAACGAAGGTTGGTCGTGCTACGCGTATTTCGAAATTCAGATTTTATGTTTCTTTTTGTTTTATCCAATTTTTAGTATCAAAAAATCGATGTAACGATAACGGAGCGGTAGCTCTGTCTTCGATTTTTCAATGATTTATTAATTTTTTTTTCTTCCCATATTATCACGTTAATAATTTTAAGACCCTTGTAGGTAGAATAAGTTTTTGCGGATAGCGTGCGACACACTAATTACATTTGTAAAGGCTGCTCCGGAGATATTCTCACACGCAAAAGGATCGTTGCAAAAGTTATGCGGTATACGCGTTATACATACCTATGGTAGGTAAACCGTATACGTATAGCCACTATACATCTTGTATTATGTTAGTGCGGGCGGTTGCGTGCGATCCACAAATTTTACACTATCTACGTACACATAAAACAACGAATGTACATGTGGATGTGTACGTAGGTACAATAATTTCGAAAGCACTGCGTAGTTAAATTTTACCGCCTTTTTAGAGGAAGAAAATCCTTTCCGTATCAGCTATGGGGGTTGAAAAGCTCCTTTTTTTTCACATAAATAAACTGAAAAATGTTTTTTTTGCATATAGTGCAGCTTCTACTTACTTTTTAGTCAGGATTGAAAACTTTATCTTTTTCGTCGTGGGGTAAAAAGCTCTAGGTTTTGGAAAATTTATTCTCCTCTTTTTGTTTTTGTACTTTTATGTTTTATACTTGAGCTAAAGCGAAGATTTCGATTCGCGGGTGAATATGGGGTATGAAAAGTTGTTTTTTTCAAATTGTTATATTCACAGGTTTAATGATTACAAAGGTAAGGGGAGGAACGCGTCAATAATTACAACAACGCGTACAGTCAAGTTCGCGATTAATCAGTGGCAAATAACTCACTTTTTTGTTCTTTTTTTTTAAATTTTATTTCTTGTTTTTAACGATTATTCACGTCCTTTTTCGCCATCTCGTAATTTCTCATCCTCTTCAAACCCTTTTGGTGAATTTATTTTATTCTTGTTTCGCTTTATATAAACGTACCGTAACTCACTACCTGTACGTATATTTATATAATTTTTTATATTATCGCGGACGTTCCCTCGGGAAAACTCATCGTCCCTAATTTTCATCCGTTCGCATATAAACCGTAGTTATTATTATTAATACGTTTGTAAACGCAATTAGTTTTGTGAGTGTTCCACGTGTGTGTATACGCTGTGTACATATACGTATGCATTACATATACATAACACAAGGGGGAGGGGGGCAGTAAATGACGATGACGAGATGTTGAATTCAAAGCAAACCACGTTATAATGTTGCTGTATATAAAGCGATAATTATACATATGTACCTATATAGGTATGTAAGTACGTGCGTGGCAAAGAAACTTACATGGAAGGTATCTTGCAAATTATGCGGAGGAATTTCGAATGATACAAGAAAATATAGATTATCGAATGAGGTATATCAAAGCTGAGGAGAAAAATGAAAATCTCCGAAGCAAGCGTCCAGAAATTATATTTCTAGTAAAATTCATTGAAAGAGATATCAACCGTGTTGTGCGGAATTGAATGAATCATAGAACAAATCTGAAATCTATCTGATTCTGTTAATCCTTAACTTCAAAGAACTTGTTTAGCGAGCTTTTTTCTTTAACTCCTCTGTGAGCGTTTATCAAAAGTTTTCAAATATATTTATGACCATCAATAAATGCAATGAAATTCGACTCGCGAGAGACCAAGTGAAATCCTCCCGAAGAGAAAGAATAAAAAAGACAACAACTGAATAAAGCTTTTTCAGCGACACGTAAAATCGAGCCGGAAATGAACGTTTCGTTGAACTTTTTCGAAAAACATTTTTCCTGTATTACTGCAAGCGATAAAAAATAAAATAAATAGATGAAGCCAGCACAACTTCATGGGTCTATAGGTACTGACACTATATAACGCTCGCGTTATTATTTGAAAATGTGTAGTGCGCGAAAAAAACAGATAATAATAATGATAGAAATAATACTAAAATGAAAGAAGGACTGAACGAATGAACAAAACAGAGAAATTACAAATAAAACGTAAATAACCGTCGATGAAATGGTCCCTACGTGCTTTTGGAAATACATGTCCTGCACAACCGCTGTCTATCGGTTATACAATACATATGGATATACCATATTTACTCGTATTTGTATACATGGATCATATGTATGTTTAAAACGTGCGAATTCGACCAGACTATGTACCAGGTATATAGTACAGTGAATATAAAGGGGTAACAGAAATGCAGTGAAAACGCGCGATTTTCAGCACAAAATACAAGATTATAATATACATTCATCGAAAATTTTATTTTCAACTTACCGAATTTTTATATATTTCTTTCTTTCTTGATCCAAAAATGCAAGGATCTATTTATTTTTCGATCTTTCTAATTTTTCTTCTTTCTTTCCTCTTTCGTTCTGTGGTGCGAATCAGGTAGCCGACATATCTGCAACATTGAAATGTTCAATATTTAATTATAAAATAATTGAAAACAAATATGGCGAAAATTTCAGCGCGAACTTTGAAAATTCGAAGAAATTTTCTTGTATACATACATATATGCAGATCGAAGAAAAAAACAAGAAAAAGAGAAATAAAAGAAAAAACACGGTAATCAAGGGGTGAATATACGAGGTATAATTATTATACGGTATACGTAATGGATTTTGAATTTCCATAAAAATGAAACGATAATATTTTTTTTTTTTCACCTTCTGCATTTACACCCCTTTATAAACGTCCCTTATATATACATATGTATAAATTGGACTGCCGCGCCGGTGGAAAAATCTGCACGAGAGCATTTATCCGTTTTTTGATTTTCCTGAATATTTGAATACCATCAAGAAGTAAAAAAATCTAGAGAAAAAATATCAAAAATCAAATAAAATTCAGATCAACCCTTATTCGTTACACGTGCTGTATATATGTGTATATGTCAAATCTATTCAAAACCTAAAATTATAGATCAGAAATATTTTATTTAAAAAAAATTTCTGTTCATATTGCTGATTATGTTATTATATCATAGCCGCTGGTACGATTTCTGTTCCATCTGAGACTTCGAGATTGAATTTTCTCAGTCCGTAGCATCTATTTCTCCTCGCTTTCTAGTTTTCCTGATTGCACCTTCCCCTCCTCTGCCCCCTACCCGCAGTGTTTAACGTTTCTGTTTATTTAGCTACTTCACTCTAGTTTCAGAGCTTTCAGAGTCTTGAAATCTCATTGGATTAGAGTGAAGAGTTTGTGCGGCAGCCAAGCGTTATCAGACGATGCTCAGCAGACAGCTTGCACCATGAGCTTTCGTTGGTTTAAAAAAGGTCAAAAAGCTCATCCCCCTCGCCCGCCCTTCCGATTCCTCGTATTCTGTATTTAATATTTCCGCAGGATCAACCCGCGTGGCAGAAAAATGAAAAGCCTTCTAGAGAAGGCGGATTTGTTGAGAAGAAGGAAAAAAAAAGAAAACGAAAGGCTCGAAAGCTAGTTCGTCCTTGTCATCAACAGCGTAGTCGTTGTTTGATCTTAACGCCTCGGGAATATCCATCGTATCCTATAGCTCACTTCACATCCACTTGGAAAATTAGATGAGGAGAAGAGAAAGGAAATTTATTTCTACTTCTTTGCACTTTGTAAAATTACCTCCTTAGCTGATCAGACACTCAACTGCACACACCTTTTTATTCTACTCTAATTCGATTAGTCAGAGACAGCGACCAACGAAAAGAATATATATGTATCTAATACGTATGTACATATATGCATGTATATTTATAGCCGTACCTTCAATAGTCTCTGAGCTTTCGAGAATTTTCGAATGATGAAAAAGATAACAAAACAAACAAAAAGCTCAAAGGGTCCAAGTATTTGTCTCAGGCGTCAGACGAATCGATTGAAACCGTATGGTAATGATTAATCGATTAATTTCAATTATTCGCAGCGCTGAAAAACCTTGGAAGAAAAAGCTTCTTACATTACAACATTAGACAAACTACTCAGAGCTTTCAGGTTTCACATTTTACCTCACATTATTTTGATCGCTTCCAAGTTCGGCTGCGAACTTTGTGGAATACTTAGAGATGGATAAGAGGGGGAAAAAGCTCGCTTGCCGATATTAAGCATATGGTAATAAAAAGAACAAATCAAAAAAAATCTCCCATTATTAGGAAATTTTTACCTCATTATTTTCCAATGTCGATTAGACGTGAGTGAATACATGTGTGTACCAACTATAATATAAGCTTATGTACTTTTCCTATTTAGGAACTATCCCGTTAATTACGTATATGTTTCACTTGTAATTGGTTGAAACCCTTTCGCTGTAAAACGTTTATATATAGTAATAGTTAGAATCCAACCAGAGTATATAAAGTAGACACTTACATACTCAAGGTTATATAATTAATGGAAGTACCATGTAGACCAAATTAGCGAGTTTCGAATAGGTTTTGACGGAAGTGATACCAACAGCCGGTTTATTTTGACGGTGAAACCAAAAAAAATAAAAAAATAAAAGAATTTTACCGAAAATATACACGCCATATAAATTACACGTGCATTACGTATATATTGCAGCAATTTTCGTACGCGGTATGTGATCGACGTGAAAGTGAGCGAGAACGCGATTATCGAACCTCATTTTATCCCCCTCATACACCCGAACCCCTGAAAAGGTAATCCGTTAATCGATCTAGTGCAGATACGCAAATGTTTTTGAAAGCCCGATGTATTCATCAGGCTCAACGATAGAGTTGATAACGAAAGGTTGAAAAAGAAATAAAATAAAGATAAAATAAAATTCAAAAAAAACTTGTGCTAGGGAAAGTAAATTTTTTTTTCGACATTTTCAACATTTTCTTTATAATTTAACTGTCGTATATAAAGAACTTAGATAGCGAACGTGAGAAGAAGCGCGAAACAAAAAAAAATCATGGTAGAATTTTTCATCTCATGATATCGTGGTGTTTTTTTTCAAAGGTTTCAAGAAATCAGATAATTGAATTGAAAAAAGGAAAGGAAATGAAAAACGGGAAACATAAATTAATAAATATATTGCTGTGAAACTTTTCCGTTTGTTTTTTTTTTCCGCTTACAATTTTGTTCCTTATATTGCCAGTTGAAAAATATAAAAGTTGAAAATAACAATAATAATGACAATAATGATAATGATAAAATGCCGTCACGTGTGCGTTGTACGAAAATCGAGGGGGTTCCCTCTGGCTGCTGCACTCTCTATAACCACATGCACCGCTGAATATACATACTTCAACGTTTAAATGTAAATTTATGCAAATCGGTGCAATTTGTTGTATAAGGTTGCGCCTATACGAACTCTATGGAAATTTCGGTTAATAATATCGCCATGCAATAAAAGAGAAAAAAAAAGAACGAAAGAAACAAAAGCCACATACATGTATAATATGCAGGTATAGATTAGCATCTCGCCCTTCTTAGTTCAAGTTCAGTTCTCCTTTTTTTTTCTCTCTCTCACTTCCGGTTAACTTCCACAAATTCGTAAGAGAGGATATTTTTTATTGCACGTGACGTATGAACATGTGAATATGATTATGTGACGTATCACGATGAGCGGTGAAAAGAGAAAAAAGAAAAAGGAAATCGAATTAAATTAATTCAAAATAAAATTACTTCCGGTATATGTAGGAAATGGAAGTTATTTGTGTTTCATCAATTATTTATTCAATCGATATGAATAACAATATCTATATATATGTATATAATAAACTAACAATACACGTCTGAATGGGTCGTATGCCTGCAATGTCAATAAAACTCAATTGAATTATTCCTCTGTAATAATAATGATAATGATAATAATAATAATTGTAATAATGAATATAATTGTATTCACAGATTGTATATAACCGTGCTAATCATGCTATAGATAACACAGACACAAACGTGTGGTATTATAATTATGTGAAATAAAAAATTCACGTCACGCGAGGTAATCGTGTTCTAACCAATATTACGTGTCTGAGGAATTGAATCTGAAAATTATCAATAACGCATCCTATAATGAAAATAAACGCACATACATATAGGTAGATATACCATACGTATGTATGAAGCCGACAGCTGGTGTCCCAATGGAACTGAATAACGTGGAGCGAACTTGATGACCTTATAAGGAAAGCTGTATGCCGACGAACGTGTCAATTGAGAGGGAAATTTATGGTGTCAAATTTCAAGATCACCGTACCTTGGCCAGGGTGGGCCCGAAAAAATTTTAGAAAAAAACTCAGACAGACCGCCGAAGGGGACATTGATATTATATACGTCACATATTAGGAATATAGATTTGCATTTACAATATGTATAATACATTACTATGAATTTACCACAGTGCGTACACATTACGTGAGCTTTGGGTACAAGTTGTAGAAAGAAACAGATGAAAAAAAAAAAAAAAACGAATTAAATTAGCATAAAAGAGCAAAGAGAAGGATGAAGAGAAAAAGAAGAAGCGTTCGCAATGCCAGCCACAGGATAATTGAATTTTTCTCATTATATTTCTGGAGCTGTGGTGTACAAAAGACGATTTTATTGGTGGAGAATCTTTTCTGTATACGAACCTGCACATCTTCAACTCTCCTTCCCTCTATCCTGTTTAATATAAAGCAAAAGCTGATCGTTTTTTTTTTTTTCGTTTGCTCTTCACATGTCTTGACCAGTATTTGCACACATGCAGCGGAGCGGTTGGCTGAATTATTGCTTTGCTAATTATGTAAACAATTTTTATTCATTTCCTAGACCACCCCGTTGTATTAATTAAAGTTCATCGAGGAGAGGGGATGAAAAAATGAATAAATAAAAAGCTCACTTTGATATGAATTTTTATATTTTTTTCCCCGACAAATTTTTCAGCCTTTACGCTCGCACCCCTGCCTTAAATTTTGCCGTGTACAAAATTAAACAGTTTATTGCTCGACTGCAGGGTAGGATATTGTTATTGTGTATATCCTTCCTACCGTAAAACCCGGAACTGCAATACCTATATAGAATGGGGTAGGAATGAAAATGGGGATAAAGCTTGCAGAAAAGCTCGTCGCGCAGGAATTAAGCCTATATCCCGATCCCCGTAGGTATACGCTCGTTTTATTGTTCGCTTCTTGCCAAATGTCATGTAAAGAGTCTCTGTACATACAAATAAATAAACTAAATAATAATGATAATAATAAAATCCATTTAGAAAAAAAAAAAAAAAAAACACTGAGAAATTAAACTTGCAATAAAACGTTGATGTAAAAAAAAAACTTGTTTTTCGTCGTATAAATTCATCACGCTTCATACGGTGAAAAAAAAGCTTCTATCAAATGTACTCGTGACTCCTGAGGAGCTTTGGAATAAAAAGTTTAATCCACCACGTCGATAAAGCTTTTCGAAAAAAATATACAACGGTTTTAAACATTTTGAGGTGGAATTTTGGCGGTTAAATTTTTTTTTCTTATTGTGGTTTGATGAGAATATATGAGAGTGAAGAGGGAGAAGGGGGGAGCTTTTGGCGTCCGAGTAGGAGAAATAAAGTATAATAACAAGGAAGAGGTGGTATTAAGGAGTAGAAGGAAGGTTGTTGGCCACGTTGTTGACTCGCGCTCTTGGAATAAGAATTACATATAGGTATAATATTATGTACTATATATAATGAAGCTGCACATATACTATATAGATATACACGAGCTACTAGTTGAACACGATTGGAATTTCGATAAGGGAACTCTTTTTTATATGAAAGGAAAAAATAAGAAAACGAAAAAAGGTCCGTCGATGCCGTGAATTCTGGAAGAAGTTGTTGAAAACGGTTGTAATTTTGGTTATTTTTATTATGTACCCATCCACGTATATGTTGTGTATGTGTGCACGTAATAAATATCGTAGATATCGTATATCATGCAATGATTATAGAATGTTTCATATCAAGAGACGCTCCCTAGCTCACAATTTTGTTAAAAATGTAAAGCTAATAAATATCAGCGACTGAATTATTGGTATGAAAAAAAGTGGATTCACCTATACGAGAAATCAATCTTTCAAAAGCAACAAAATCCAGATACACGGACGGGTGTAATGTGATGTGTATACGATTTTCTTCCGTTTTTTTTTTTTTTTTCTTTGGAATAAAGAAAAGCACATCAAACGAATTTAGTCTTTAAGGTATCGATGTGTTATTGAATTTACTTTCATCGATTCTTTACCGCACGGAGTTGAAACTTTCTGGAAAAAAAAAAACAGAAAAAAGCTCAAAGCTCAAGCGTCATAGTTTGTTTGACATATCGTATGTATTGTATATCATAAAGATACACGTTTAGATACCAATTTATACAACGACGCGTGGAAATTTTTCTTTCTCTTTTTTTTTTTTTTATCTTTTGGGAGTAGGGCTAGGGATTAACTGTAGAGAAAGTCGAGCTTTGATAGGCCACGTATGTATGTACGTACCGTCCGTACCCAATGAGGTTATCTTTAGCCTGAATATAACACAGCTGAGGGATAATTTCTTTTACGAGCTTTCGCTATAAGGTACTGGCTATAATCCAAAGATAACAAAACATAGCCGCTGCTCGTTTTAATCCTAATACTGCATCCGTTGACTCCTTTCCATCTACCTATGAAAAGTTTTTATAATTCGCTTCATTTCTCGACAGCTTGATGCTTCTCTGTTATTTTTTATTCATCTCCTTCTCGTTTACATTGCAACTTTATCGAATTTCAACACTATAATTATACAGTATTCAACGAAATAAAATCCTCTTTGATTGATCACCTTTGAATCGATTTTTCGTATTTGCTTTATGAGAAGTCTGAAAAAGTTTCTCGTTCAAACGAAGTAAAGGAAAAAAAAAGAAAAAAACAAAACCTAACCAATCCGCTCCGATGCAAACCATACAACGAAAGGGGTTTCAAACGTTCGACGAAACCACGAACCAGTTTTGTTTTCATACTTCCTCCCTCAACCCCCACATCCATTTCATTTTCCGACTGGTATGTTTTTTCTTTTTCCTTTTTCTTTTCATACTCATACAGATATTTCCCTCTATCGCGGGTGACGTGGACCGATGTGTGTCCATAGTTTTCAATCGACGATCGGGATACGAAAACTATAGGTGACGTATAGAAAAATTGAAAAAATTATTAACGATTTGTTAGTGACAATGAGCCAATCGAATGTTTCGATCTTTCTGTTCTTTATATTTTTTCTTTCGTTATCCTCAGATCTATAGATTGAGGATGATCGCGGATCGCGAACTGTTCGTATTTCAGATAACAATGAATTTCTGTGGTGGTATATATGGGTACATTATTTACAGCGTGTTGCGTGAGACATAATGTATTATGGTTTTAGAGATAATCTATTACCCCGTTGAATGGATATAACAAATAGAATTCGTGACTTGATCTACGTTTGCGCGAACTCCGTAGACAGAATGGTAGAATATAGGTATACGTATATACTGTTCCTACGTATACGGATATGGCTATTGTATAGACATATATGCAGGTATAGGTATAGTATCGTATTTATGGGATAATGTTTATGGTCCGGACAAGAACAACGGCAGCAGCAGCTGAACTGCAAATCGCAAGTTATGATGACTAACGCGCAGAGAAAGGCACGTCGCGTCTATGCCGTATCTATAGGTATGGTATTCGTGTATACCATAGAATATTGCGGGCCAATTCGAAGTCCTGACCATTATTTGGATTTGGTTAATTTTTTGTAATTAAAATCCCAGCATTATCCAAAAAATTTACTCGAATCGCCACGATTAACATGAATCTAAAATTCTCGTACTTTTTCCACTCATATATGAGCAGTTTATCTACATATAAAAAAAAAAACTTTCAAATTAATAAATATGGGCACCTCAGTATACCGTATAGTCGAGAGTTATAATGATTACTAATTACGTAGCGTGTAATTACTTCGAAATGAGTAATTAGTCGGTTCTTGATTTTTCCCCCTCAATTCCGGTTCGTATTTGCAGATGATTATTATACTTGTACACGTATACGTAGATTTATACGTATTTGCTTTTCACCAAACGAATCCGCAGTGAATTATCTCATCAAAAACCCTCGCCACATTTCAGAATTTTCCGGACAGTGAATAATTAAGTTATGCAGAAAATTATCACAGGGATACGAAGTAAAATACATTAATCTTCGATCGACTAATATACATTATAGATATTTGCATATGTAGATATACGAGGTGTACCGTTCGGAACGAAAATCGCTCGATTATTTATGTATGCTCAACCATTCGTTGTTTATTTGATTTTTCTTTTTCTTTTTCTTCACGATGTTGAAACGTGAAAAAGCTAACGTGAATTCGAGATTTCAGGGGCTGCATAGCTGGAATCCGATATGCCTACCTATGCAGATTTTATTACAGTTCGCTGCAGTGTACTGATATGTAATATACATAAGTCATGTTGTGAACTCGCGCCATGACTCATTGTATATTTTATTTTCTTTCCTTTGTCTTTTTATTTCAACAAACAATCTGAACGAGCCAGTCAAAGCATCCGCTAGATGTTTCATGTCAAGGGCTGAAAACCAGAGGGTCGTATTCCACGTTTTTTGATAAATTTTACACGGTGAGAATGGAGCGAAAAGAAAAAGGAAACTCAAATTTTACTTTCAATTTTTAACATTTCAATTTGAAAATAATTAAAAAATACATGAAATTCAAACTTTAAAATCAGTACCAAGAAATCCAAAATATTTACACTAATTAGTTTTCCGCTGGCAGCGTTGTTACTGAAATACTGAAACGCCTTATTTTCAACCGGTCACGCGATAGTCAGCTGTCATCGGAAACCGGAAGTTCCATGCCCAAAAGAGAGAAAAAAGAAACCAGAAAAATAACCAGCCTCGTC
Source organism: Athalia cordata (assembly GCA_963932425.1). NCBI lineage: Eukaryota > Metazoa > Arthropoda > Insecta > Hymenoptera > Athaliidae > Athalia > Athalia cordata. The sequence goes on along the minus strand of OZ010625.1, from coordinate 53,806,319 downwards.
GCGGACAAGAAAATATGCCTGAAAAAATATTTAGAAAAAAGCAGAAGAAAAAAGCTTTCACTCCACGCGAGCTTTTTCCCTTGAGCTTTCAACTTTTCAAATCTATTCCTACTTCTCTTCTTCCTTTTTTTTTATGTTAATACTTATTCACCCTTTTTTTACTCGTATTATACCTATGGTATATTTTCTGCATGTATGAGGTAAAATTTATCTGTGTAGTAGAAATGGCATGGTAGGTATATTTGACGCGAAGGGTTGATTCCCATCAATCTCGAAATGAAGAAAATTCCTTGGAACGTAGCAGGAGACTTGAAAACTCGATGGGATTGTCGGACAGAAACGGGTGGCTCTATCAGTTAAAGGAATAAATTGGGTTGCGCCTTTCCCCCTTTTTCAAGACTGTTCTGATCCCGTAGTAAGAACGGGAATGAGAAAATGTCCAGAAATTTATGGATAGAGCTTTGCAAATTTCAGGACTGTAAGCTCCCGCGGAGAAAAAAAGAAGTCAGACGTTCTTGCGCATGCTGATGGTTGATTATCAAAATAGATGAACAAAATTGCTATTCAAAAAGAATAAAAACGAATTTTGCACCTTTCCAGGATCGATATACGTCAATTTTGAAAAAATCGAAGGCAAATTTTGTTCACGAAAGCTCGCGGAAGTCGTTTCTTTATTTCCTCATCGAAGAAAAGCTAATTGTGGACAAGCTAGGTAAGATGTTACATTTTTTGAAGTATTTGCACACTGAAAAGAAAAAAAGAAGAAAATACAAAACACAAGAAAAGGAACAATGTTACCGGAGATAAAAATGTAACAATAAAAGTTGAATCAAATTAAGTGAAAAAATAAAAAATTATAAAGGTACAATGAAAAATGAAAGAGGGTCAGAAGTAAGAAAGGAAGTATATACGTAGAAAAAAATAGAACGAAGGAAAAGAAGAATTGCGTGGAAAAGGCGATGCTGAGAAAGTCCAACAAAGTAACTCCTCATCCCTAACAGGAACAAGAGACCGAAAAAGGGAGCTTGAAACGGAAAGCAAATATTTCGTCCAACGTGAGGGGTGTGGAAAAAAAATAATCGACTTGATCAAAACCGAGCTGACTTTCTCCGAAGTCACACGAACTGAAATTAGTTTTCCTTGAATTTCGCCACCCACATTGACATTAGCGATTACAAGGTGAAAACGGGCTTTGAGAAAAGCCAAAAAAAAGCTCGTTTAAAATTGTCTGTGTCAAGCACGAGAAGGCTGAAAAATATATTCCCAAAAGTTGAATGTCAATGTGGGGTTGATACCGTGTGCGGGATAAATTTCGCAGGAATTTGGGGATGGAAAAAGCTACCCCCTGCGATAAATTCTTCACCTATATACCACGAGCGAATACCACGTTCTCATCGAACGACAACGTCAATCTTCTCCGGTGACCATATTCAACATTCCGAGGAAAGCTCATTTCCCATTTTCTAAACCCTTACAATTTTAAGTTTCTTCCTATGGGGTATGATGAGGTAAACGGGATACGGGATGGAAAATGACAACGCGTTACATGCGAGAGAAGATAGCGAACTTTGACCTACAATGTACAATGTTTAAGTATCCCTAAGCGACGAGATGACGAGTAGAGTGTGCCGTCAAGGAAATAGGGAAAGACGAGGGGAATAGTGAGCACAAGGAAGGGACCAAGGGCCCCTTATATCTTCAGCCTCATCTGCAGGCATAGGGTAAACGATGCTCATTATCTTCCTATAGCTACGCTCTTCCAGTCTAGATTATAATTAGAGGCAAACCGGGACGCGTTTTCATCAAGCTCTTATTCCCGTTCCTACCCATGTGCGCAAGCACAAACTATAAAGCTCCGTCATCAGCTGCGGACTGAAAGCAAAAATTGAAAACTTTCCAAAAAAATAAAGAGGGCACATGTCTAAAACCAATCCATGAAAGTTTCCCGTAAAGAAGAGACGACACAAGAGAATGAATTTCGCCATCATAAATTTCATCCCTTTTTAAGGTAGACAAAAAAAGGTATGATGGTGATTCAAGGGGAATAATCTGTGTGCATGAGGATAAATAATACATCCAAGACAGAACAGACATAAAAGGTAGAGAAAAAAACGAGAAACAGAACCTCCTCTTTTGGTTCTCCACTTTTTGTTTGCTCTTCCGTTTTCGCTGATCTTTGAATCCTCAGGAACACAGGTAGTACGTACATACGTATAGATTCTCTAAGGAAATTGGTACAATATGCGAACCTCGATGTGAAACGTACGTGTGAATAAATGCAAAATCGAATCATCCTCGATCATTTATATATATGTGTTATATAATTGTAGATACGGATACCAAAAAAACCAAGTATTTCTTTATTATTTTTCCATTTACTTTATAACGTTTCCATTTTATGTTATCTCGAATCATCTTTTCTTTGAATAATAATATGGTTTGGTGAACTGCAAAAGTAAAAAAATGAATTGAAAAAAAAAAAAATGGAAGAAATTCTACGGGATGAAAGAGAATAACTTAGAATATGTTAGCGGTGTACGTATATATTGTACTATTGTATATATATAGTACTGCATAATAGTAAGCGTTGAGTTACATACTGCAAGAGAGCAAAGAGCAAAAAATAAAAAATACAGAAAAAAATAAAGGGAAGTTTATGAAACGAATCTACGGGAAACAAACCAGAAGAGGTGAATATGTATACGCAGCGTGCAATCCAGACTAAAGGCCGAAAAAATAAAAAAATAAAAAACTAAAAACTAAAGGAAAAAAAAAACAGGACAATGGGCGGAAAAGGAGATCTTAAAGAACCGCAGACTATGTACATATATATAGTTAAATATATACCTAGCCTGTTTCAGGAGTATCCCATTACAATTTTTTTCTCTCTTTTATTTTTCAACGAAAATAAAAATGATATCGCATATCCCGCGAGAAAGCAGCAACGATTCCAGATTTTTCGGTGGAAAAAATAGATTGATTTTTTTTTTGTACCGCTTTAGTTTTACGTGGCGAGCTTTTTGTTTGGTTCACGTCAAATTTTTGATCAGTGGCGATGAAAACCGATAACCTATATTTTTTCTTTCACACGTAACGTGAAATAGTTATCGTCAAAGAGGAAAACTTTCAAAGAATCTCATTCACTCGTTACGAGAGAAAAATGAGTCAAAGCCTGCGCATTTTCTTTAGGATTAATATGTATAGCGTTGGCAAAGCGAGTTGAAGATCGAAAGAAATAATAGTTATAAAAATGATAATAATGATAATAATAATAACGGCAGTAATAATAATAATAACAAGAAAAAGAAGAAGGCAAAGAAAGCAAAAAATGAAAACGTCGTTATCGCGTAACATGCAAGTGGGTAGAAGAGTTGGAAAAGAAAAAAGATAAGGAAAAAAAATATCCAAAAAAGATCTCTCGTCATCCATAAATCGCCGTGTTCCATTTCCCAACCCCTTACCAAGTCAAAAAGAGATGAGAACGGGTACGTAGAATGAAGCGAAAAGCTCAAGATGAGCTTTTACCGTTTCTTTATGCGAAGCGCGATTATTATTTCTTTTTTCTCCGATCATAAAATCTCTACTGAATTTGGCTTGGTATAATATTGAAATCAAGAAAGTATTCTGACAAAGTGAAAATTTCTAACTCCATAACTGATCCAGAAGGGGTCGAGCTTTTTTCTGATATAACCCGTCGTAGAAAAAAAGGCATCGAAATAATTTTTTCTATTCAATTCTTACAGTAATGAACTTCCACAAAGAGTAATAAATTTCTTCGTTATACTCATATCGTGACGATATCCTTCATCCCGACGGATTGATTCAGTTTTCCATGCACGCGAATGTAACAAGCTCTTGTTTACAATGAAGCTTTGGAGTAAAAGAGGAGAAAAGCTCACTTTGAACCCAAACGTAATATGCCTGCATATATTACAGATATGCGGATCTTTACAAAGAACAACATAAAACAAAAAGACGAACGGAAAAGAGGAAAGAAAAGCTCTAATCCCCGAGCTTGCAATTAATATCCTCGATCACTAAAGCTTCTCACGTTGTTTACTTCTATATATCCGTTAAACGGAAAAGCTCAAGGGAGCGAAAATTCTTCGCTTTCTTGTTGTACAACTACACGTGATCTGATGTTGTGTACAAGAGATGAAGATAAAAAAAAAAACAAAAAAAAGAAGGAGAAAAGAAAAGAAAAGAAAATCACAACGTGTAATAAATTGCGAAAAAAGTATCAAAACGTAAAAGGAACTCATTATCGTCATCGTTATAAAAATTGGAAAACTTACTTCAAAGTTCAACTTTGCAAAGACAGCAATTTAAATATATGTCACAAGTTTTGAATCTATACATGAACGTAGGGCTTAAACAATCCGCTATATTTATGCGGTATACGAACCAACGCAATGTTCCTAGTTTTATTTGCTATAAAAACCAAAGCATACGTCAACTGTTTTTTTTTTCCTTCGATGTTCTTCGGTTTTGTGGGACCGGTGCTCAAAAATGATCATCACTCTTAGTATTATTATTATTATTATTATTATTATACAAGGAAGTTTCAAACTTCGGTCATTATTATCCATAAATTCGCCGATCGAGTCTACAGATTAAATTATGCTTCCAAAAATTAAAATCGCTTTTAGTGCCAAGAAAGGAGAAGAAGAAAAAGGATCTTTTTCACCCATCCTACCAAGTGTAGTTCCCCCAAAAAAGGGAATAAATAAAGAAAAGGGGAAAAGAAAGGTCTTTATTCTTATGTTCCGCCAGATGAGATTAATTCCTTCGCCTGAAATAGAAATAATAAAAAATCGTGTATAGTTTATTATTCTCATTTTCTTTTATTTTTTACGAAGTTTGTACACTTGGCAAGTGTTGTGTACGTGGTGTTTGTCGTCGAAGGGTGGCTTTCAGAGAAACAAAGGTCGCATTAGATAGATTGTTCGAGAAAAGCTGTATGTATGTGATATGTGAGAACGTACGAGAGGACGCATCAAGGAATAAGGTTGGAAACGGGAAGGAGTATAAGGATGAGTCCGCGCGTTCGACCGTACGGGAGTAAAAACCCCACGGGGGTTTTCCGGGTTTCAGAGGGAAAAAGGTCGATCCCCTTCTAGGCTCGCGAGTTTTAGTCATGATGCGGTTACGGTTCAATGTATACGTATGTACATATAATTCTCAATATATTTATCTATATATTATGATACCTATATACCATTTGCGGTATATAGAGTCCAAAACCAACCCCTCAACTAACAATAAATGATAATCCATTAAACTGTCGCCCATCATCAATTCCGCATACACAATTTTCTTCAAGAAATAAAATGGACGATTGCTTGTTTCGAAATGTAGAAAAAAAATAATTAACAAATTTTCGGATCGATAATTAACATATTATCATATTGATAGAAGATGTTTTCTAGGATGTATAAAGAATCAATTTACGTATCGTAACACTACGTAATACATGTGATCGATTTCGACGAAGAAGAGAAAATATAAGCAGGAATATTCGAATACTACTGCAGTGGTTGGCGGAGAAATGCATCGCACTGCACATCAGGTATAAAGTATTTTATTCGGGTATTATACCTGTATAGAATATTCGGGTAACGAGCAGGTGTTGAGCAGTGATTCTCCTCTCGAAAATCAACGCCGCAACTTTGTCGAGGCTCGAAAAATTTTAAACAAGTTTTTACTCACACGTTAACCTATACATATATGTATATACTTTAGGATATATTGAAACACCTGCCACTCGCTCTCGCCTTCTTTATACTTTTCTTAATTTCTTAATATCGATAAATATAGATATGCAATTTTTTTTTTCTCCGACGATTTTTTTTTTTCTTTTTTCTTTTTTCATCCAATTTTCTTTCCCTCGAGCAATAAAAAACGGAAGCGAACTAGGGATATTCTAACAAAAAACCAAAAAAAAGTTGCTAGAAATCTGGGAACTGTGATGCAGTTGGTGTGAAATAATAAAATAGTAAATAATAAAATGTAAATTCCATGAATCGTGAAACGAAGAGTTTTCACAATTGTAATATAAATTGTATAGATATGATAAACGTTCTATCAAGTATTCGCATATTTTATTCTTTCTTTTCCACTTTATTTCTGGTTTTATTCATCGAATCTCAATTAGATACGTCCTCGCACCGCACGTACACAAACGGAAGGACGGACGACGAAAAAAAAAAAAAATTTGACGCCGATTTTTTATTCACTATGATTTTTTTTTTTCTTCCAAATCTAGGCTGGTTGTGATAAAATCTATAATTCATAGATTCATGGTCTAAGATTATTGGGATTTTGAATGTGTAATTAAATGCTATAATTAAGGGTCATTATTATATACCATTACATGCGGTGATTTCACCGATGGAAGAGGAGAAGCTACACCTATAAATAAGAAGAAGAGAAAGAAGAAGAAGACGAAGAGGTATCATCGCGCGCATACCTGAGAAGCAGGTGGTGTTCTTTCAGGTTTAGCCACTCCGATCCGTATCCCCCTTTTTATAAGTGCTACAGCACTAGCAAAAGCTTCAGCATCACACCGGAGCTGAAGCAGTTTACTCCTTTCGAAAATCTTTGTTTTTGCTTCTCCGTTTTTTTTCTTTTTTTCTTTAATTTTCTAATTTTCATCCCCTTATCCCTGCAGTCTAACACATCTATAGGTACGTACGATTATACGTATTATATACTTATTTGCCTAGTGTATATGCTATATACATATATACACATATATACATGCACACGATTCAATTTATTCAACAGCAATACATGGGGTCATCACGGCGAAGTAGCAGCAGCTCCTTCAGTTGAGTGACGTTTCAAAGATCCAATTTCCCTCTGGCAATACATATGCATATGTATAAGGTACATAGGTGTATCTATATATGGAATCTGGGTACTACAGGGAGAAAAAGATTATCGAAAACTGAGAAAAAATAAGCAAAAATAAATAAGGATTCCTGAAATGAGTTCGAAAATACTCTAATCAAAGTGAATTATTTTTGGAAAAATTTAATATGATTTCAGAATTTTTGAGTCGCGGTATAATAAAAAGTGTAGCGTTGTAATACGGATACATAGAACGAGGAAAATAAAATGAAGTGAAAGAAGGAAGTAAAAAAGGGTGAAGAAGAAAAGTAAAAAATAAATAAAATGGAAGACAAACTACATAAAACCAAAAACAGAATGTGAAGAAAAAAAGAATTGAAAAAATAAGGAGAGAAAGAAAAAAAAACTGCCTTGCTGCAGTTGTAGAGGATGCTCTGCTGGCTGGAAAAATTTGTGCTACAGCATTAAGGATATAAATTTAGAAATAAGGGGAGACGACTGTACGCTATTATATATGTATATGTATAGATATACCCACATATATGTGTTTATCACATTTATATATTACATGCATACAGTTTCGTCTGTGTGTCGAGGCAACTGAAGAATTTATCAAACTGTATAATGTAGTTTGTCGAGTGCACATTTTTTCATCGATCAATCGATCGCTGATAAATGACGTAGGTGTAGAATCGAAAACAGAGAAAAAAAGTCTAATAGAAAAAAAATGTATACATATATAAATAGATATTTGCCACTACAGTAGGTATTTCATATTCTTCTTGTGTTTAGGAACAAAAAAACGAAACTAGAATCAATTCACAATTCCTATACGACATATTCAGCATTTTAGATTCAGTTTTGTAAATGACCTGTACGTTTTATTTAATTTATTTTCTATTAATAATCATTTTTTTGGTATTTCAGCCACCCTTTAAATTCAAAGGTACAAACCCCTTCCTGGTTGATCTACGTGGTGAATTTCATTTTATACATTCGCTATGTGCGAGATGAAAATTTGCATCTCCCGCAAGGCAAGACTAGCATCGCGTCTGAACGTTGGCTGCTCTTATACTTTCAGCGAGCAGGTGAGCCAATTTCAACAACGAGAAACATATTTACCACATCTATAGATATATGTTATAAAAATATATGTATGTATGTATACAAATATGTACACGATCGGTATAGGTACACATTTACCTCTGAGGATATTTTCATTTAGCAAAGAACATTAACGTTCGAATTATTACATTCTATTAACATAATGTTTAATATAAGTTTATGGGGAAGTTTGCGTGAGACTTACCATTTTTTATACTTCTGCAGAGTTTTAAATGAAACTTTTCCGTATGTATATGCACATATGCATTTAGGTATAAATTATGTATGAACGTAAAATATAAAAATATATAGTTTCATGCAAATTATTTATTGACACACGTATACCAACAACAATCAAAATTATGCAAGTGTTAGAATAAAATGATACAATTATAGATTGTGTAGGTAATTTTAACTGCATAAATAATATATAACAGGTCAATTTTCAATTTTCTTTTTTTCTTTCGTTCCAATATTCCTCTCTATTCAAAATTTTTACCATGAAACATGCGGAAACTCGGCTTATAACGTTGAATTCGAAACGAATCGAAATATCCTGACGTTGAATTTTTATTCATAAATTTATCATTTGAAACAGCTGAAACTATAATCCGAAGTCACAATAACGGCCATTCTGTGAACTTTTGAAAATTCCTGTTCCAAAAAAAAAGAAAAAAAAACGAAAAGGGGATTCCCATATAATACTTCCATTTATATCTGAAACAAACGCATGCTCGTGTTATATGAATAAATATGTACAATAAATGTACATATATTCATTCATTCGACCGTTAAATGAAAGTTCAGATTCATGAAAAATGATCCACAACAGAATAGAAAAAAAATTGAATCAAAATCTTCAGAATTTATCTCTGCCGAATGGCTTTTACCACATGGGGGTACACACACATCTGATATGTATGATGATACACATAGGTATGTAATAATATAATAAACATAACGGTTATATCCGGGCACAAATAATGTACATACAAATAAATTGTATCTATCAGAGAATACAACGGTACCTATTTATATATAACAGCTTATGTACACCCACACCAGAAAAAAAAAACAAATGAATAAAAAAAAAAAAAAAAGGTTAAGGACCCAACCGACCCTTCTAAGAGATAGAGTATTATTTATGCTGTGTAGAGATACTATCAGTTTTTGGCCCGTCCAAATCCATTAGTACATAACATCCCATGGTATATTTATCATATCATATACATACATATATACATATATATATATCACATTATGTACCACATGCATACATGTAACTCCCATTCATGCACACGCGCTCAATTTTATTTTCATTCAATTTTTTTCCCTCCGTATTTCTCTTCTTTTTTTTCAAATTATTTTTCGTTTTTGATTCTGGAGTCGATTTGATCAGCTTCGTTTTACATAAAAAAAAAACATTTTTTTTCAACGCGGAAATTACCATTTTCATTTTTTCGAATTCATATCGTTTTTGATTATCTTGTCTTGTTAGACGGGACGATATTTTGCACACATTATACGTACGAGAATGCAAGGGTATTGTGGAACATAATTTGGAAAAATGTATAATTTGATCGATGCATAAATATAATAGGTTATACATACATGCATTTCCTGTAACTCCAGAGAGATAAGATAAGGATGTAAACTAAAACTACAATATTTAATATAATATAAAAACGCGATAACAGCATACATTCCGTAAATAAATATGTACGTATATACACATATACGCGCTGTATACCGCGGTGTTTTAATATTCGAAGAATTTATGAGCTATTAACCAGAAATTATGCAGCTTTCCTTTTTTTTCTAATCGTTTTTTTTTTTTGCATTCAAAGATACATTTATAGAAAAAACGTGTTAAAAATAATTGTCTCACCTTAGTTTTCCGTTTGTTTTCCTATTTATTCAAGAAGAGATAAATTTCTTTCTTGATTCCTATAAATATGTGTAATATGCACCTATTTCACAATATATATTATTGTACACGAGATTTGACATCCATATATTGATTTAATTGATATATATGTATACGTGTATCTATCGATGATTTAGAAGAACGGAAAAAAGAAATTTCTCTTATTTTTTCTTCTTTTTTGGAGCAACAATTCCGATCCACTCAGATAAAAAATAAGTCTTTGGATTTTTCACACATTATATTATAATTTTAGGTATAATTAAAATATTTTCTGATTAACTCACTAATTTATATTGTAATACACGTGCCGTTTAGATAATTAAATGCCGCACTTGAGAAAATTTTCATTTTGTTTTATATCCACTGCACGTGCAGCAGCGGCAACAGCGGCAGTAGCCCGCGTAAATTTCTTATAGAGAAATACAAAAATTATTGTTAATTATAACTATGATATTAGAGTACGAAAATTCACTGTACACACTATGATTGGTCTTAAAAACATGATAATTTATAGATTTACACTATTACTCAATAAAGAGATCGATGAAAACTCATCGAAGATCTCAATCATTGGCCGAATGTCGATCGCTCCGAAACGTGTAATTTGTTTAGTTCGTCGCCATTTTTATTTTCAAACTTTGTTTTGTTATTTTTTTCTTCCAATGAGCAAATACAGGAGACAAGTTTTTCGTTCACTGGTATATTATACCCTGTTTGTTAAATAATTATAGTTTGTTTTTTTTTTTGTTTTTAAACTCTTCTCGATCGTGAGAGTAGAAAAAAAAACTGAATTTTTGAATGAACAAATAATGGGAAAAAAAAGAAGAAAATTCAATCGAATTATTTATGGGGTGAAGAACAACGATGTTATATCGTATTCCGCGTTGCTCGTACGTCAGAAAATTCAAACGGCACTGTGTAATAAAATTCTCGATTCGTATACATTAGATGCAATATTCCCAAAATTGTGAATCACAACTTCAGATATTTAAAATTTTTCTATTTCAATTAAAAATTATTTATTCGTTTTTTTTTTTATTTTTTGTTATTATTCTAATTTTGGAGCGTTCGCCGAACGGCGTTATCACGATATGACAAAGAGCAGAATAACGACACCGAGATGTTACCCGCACGGCGTCCACGCTCGCTGTGGGCCTGGAGAACCGGAAGAACCGGGTTTCGACGCGCAGACGCGAAAACTACAAACACAGAAAACTTCAAGTACACAAACCTACACAGAGTCCTGAGATTCCTTAACGCGCATTGCGCACTCCTCGCGTACTCCTACTACAAAACAGAGGTTCTCAAAAAGGGTGAAATAAGGTACGTGGGTATAAACTTATTCTACAATACACAAAGAATAAACCGTTTTTTGGATCAAGAAAATCGTCAGTTTTTAACCAAAATAATTCAGCATTCACAGGGTTGAGAATAATTTTTAAATCCTGAGCTTTGAAAGTGCTCGAATTCGTATATTCCGATTAGATAAAGATTGCGTTATCCTTATTTTTAATTCGAAGGATATTTCATTGTCTTTTTGAATCCCCTATCACGATCGGATTAAAAATGGTTAACCCAAAATGTAACGTCGATTTGTTTTCGAATCAAAAATGAAAATTGGAGAAATTATTTAAGTCCCCAAACGTTTTTTTTTCTTTCTATGGGATGTTATCGAAGAATTACGCTTGCACAAGAAGATGGCATGTGATTGCTTCGGGTCTGTTGTACGAAAAACTAAATGAAGATGCCAAAAAATTATCATTTTTGATTCATGAATTTCGAAAATCACCAGATCTCTACGCCCTTGTCTTCGCGCTTATGGGCGCAGAACCTCGAAGGAAATAAACATCTGCTCTCTCGAATAAGAGAGGGAGGAGTGAAGAAGAAGAAGAGGAAGAAGACGACGAAATAAAAAAAAAAGAAGGCCGAAATCTTCTTGCCCACCATCCGAAGGGCTCAGCGTTGACAGATCGGAAAGACCGGTTTGAGGTGGTCCTTGTAGAAAAGCGACTTGGGTTTTAATTTTAATTTTTTTTTCTCTCTTGTCTTCGGATTTTCGTTTTTATATTTTATGTGCGTGGAAAAAAAATAAAACAGAAAACAATTTTTCAATCCAAGAACAAAATCATTTCCTCGTCGTTCACGGGGGTTAAAAAGCGAAGAAGAAAATGCCGGGCAAGTTATAAGGATATGTTTTCCCTCCACTCTGAAGTTATATAATGATATTATGGGGAGAAAAAATATTCATTTTATGGTAGGTGTAATATATTTAATGATGGGGTTTCCATATCGCTATAACGACATTGCCAGCACATTTTATTACAGACGATTAAAAATCCACCCCAATGGTGAATTTTAACGTAAACCTTAAATATTGCATATATTGCGTGACGCAGGGAATTTTTTTTTCTGCTAACAAAATCCGCAAAGGGAAAACCAACCTCAGAATTTCGATTTTTGAATTGTGTAGATGCTACACGTACAGAGTTTGCACAAAAACCGAGTGAGAATCGAATAAAATTTCGAACACGATAAAAAAATGCCGTCTTTACAACCCATTCAAACTCAATAACACGTGGGGCTTTTATTAGTTGTGTATGATACATGGCGTAATATACAAATTACTTATTTATCTCGTCGGTTATAATTTTTCGTTTCGCCTCGCGAGTTACATGACAAGTGGAACTCTTGTAGGGTATGTATATTAATAGTGTATATGTTAAAGGTCTGTTTGCGGAATGCATAATATAGTTTTTTTCAGATGTTCTTCTTTCTTATTTTGTTTTTTTTCCCGAAAGCTGCAACTGCAGCAGGCTACTGAGATTAAAAAAGTTGAAACGATATTTAAAGTACGACGCGTCATAGCGCGGACGTTCGCATACTAGAGTTCGTACATACATATAAAGTATAGTTCGAACGAAATTGCATGGCCGCCATTAGATTTACATGCATACTAGAAATCTTTCGGAGAGCTTTTTTTTCATGTTATGTATTCGGGTGAGATTTGTTCGCCGCTACGTTTTTGAGCTTCTTTGAACTTTGAATTATATGTAGCGGTAAATTTCTCGGTTGAAATTCTCGCTTGTTTTAATTCCAAAATGTTCTACCTATGACATTATCCCAAAATTTAGGGCTGCTATCGCAAAAGCCTTGCAAGCTTTCGTAGCGTTTTTGTTTTTAAAGTTTCCGAAAATTGATGATCGGAAAATTCTGGCTTTTAAAAAGGGTCGTGTCACGGCTGCACTGCAGACGTCGAGAAATATAAATGAGTTACGTTTTCTCCTCCGGCAACAAATGGGATAGAGAAAATATGAAAAAGACAAAGATGGATATCGGATACATCTGTCGGGCTGTGCATAAGGTTGCCACAAGTTTCTGGATATCCAGACTTTCTGTCAAAAGTTTCGGGTTACCAGATAATAAAGCCGTGAAAATATACTCAAGAAAAACAGCTCAGCGCATGTACATATATTAGGTTATAATTAAAAAGTCTGAAAGATCGCACGTGCACCTCGTAAAAAATCTACCAAAGATCGTTCAAACATCTCTTTAAAACGTCAACACTCTCTAAAAATCAAGCTTTCGAAAGAATTTTTGAATAAGAACAACTCGACGATCCTTGTCAGAGATTAAACTGCAGTGAAAAGTGTTTTTATAAATTCTTGCAACGATTATAGTTGCACATTATTTTGATATTATTCTGGTATGTAAAGCGCATCTCGGCATCTGCGTTCGTTTACACCCTATGATAATACACCTTCGCTCGTGTAATCCGTTAGGTGTTAGTGACGTGTGCAGAGTAATCGCGTTTGATGCAGCTTAATTCCAAGATGTTTGCATACAACTACGACATACGCCGCCATGTATATAATATATCAACATGTGCATGACTATATATATGTGTAAATATATATGTATACAGTTTACGTGTGACACGATCGATAATATATACCTACCTAGAGCCTCGAGTAAGCTCAGGTTGTGCAAGTTGAGAGTTACATGGAGGATTCTAAACCACCTTTCAGATTCCCAGAGGATAATATGCAAGTATATTACTTGTATATAAACATTTACTACACATTCACAAAAAAAAAGAATTCAAACCAACAGAACTTAATCCGTTATCGGTCAAATACCTTGATGTGAAGGGTGAATTTCGTTACAAAAGATGTCCGCTAAATCTGAAACACATCGAAAACTTAACGGTACCATGCTTTCCAGATATCGGCGTTTCACTATCTTCGTCGACTAGTTGTAAAAAGTTCAATTGAGACTAATCGAAATTATTAGGGTCATCGGAGTTTGTTATTGTCGGGATTTCCGTTATCATAAAAAGCTCTTGGGAATCGTGAAATTCGTTATAAAGGTTGCGATGATAAAGCTCTCGATTATTATATCGGGACCTGATTCCAGCTTGATCAGGCCAATATCGGGACCTGATTCCAGCTTGATCAGAAAAAAAAAAAGAAAAGAGACGCCAAAATGCAACGAACGAATTGGAGAAAAATATAATTCTTATTTCATTTTTCAGATGTCAATGACGCTGATAAATATGTGGGTTATCATCAAGGATTCTGAACTTTTGTTTACAACCTCCTCACAGATCGATGCGGACTGCGGACATTAAATCGCTGTCGCGTGCCACGTGAGGAAACAATGACGTTGAAAATTCATCGAGAAATGGATAAATCAGAAATAATAAATGAATACTACCTCTACCCAAGCGAATGTAGGTAATATGTAAGTGCTATCAGAAGGAGGTGACACGCGACGACCTCAAACAAGGTCAAACTTTACCACAAGCTCAGTAATATCGAGTTCTTCCAACACATAGTTGAGCTTTAATGGTACCGGTGAGGTATAGCAATAGCTAGTCATAGCTGTAGTGTTTTGCGAAGTGTGTGTAAAAAAAAAAAAAGAAAAACTTTATTCACGCAATAATAATTTTTCTCGCTTTTATCGTTCTCGGTGTCAGTATCTCATATACGGTACTTCAAGGGTGACAAATAAAAAAAAACAAGAAAAAAAAAATCACAAACATTGAAACGAGATAACAACAGAAACAACAAAGAACTTTTGTTCTCGCATCTCGCGTTTATTTTTCCAGCGCGTTATTTCTCCCGCTTTACTGAGACGGGCGGCGTTTTAACCCCCATTGGTGAACCTGTTATTAGATCATCTTCCCAGTGGAGTAGCAGGAGGAAAACGAGAAGGAGAAGGGGAGCATGAACCCCTAGAGACGAAGGACGAAGGAGTTTCTTGCGGTATCTGTTTCTAATAACTATTCCCCCTCCAAGTTACGAACACCCAGCCTCAAGATCGAGGGGTAAGGAGCGATGTCTGTAAAACCGGAAACGTCATGGATATAAGATTTCCGATTCTATAACTGGGAGAAAAAGGGGAAAAAGACAAATAAAATTATATTCCGTTGAAAAAGCTCCCGCTTGTTTCCAGGCGTTTATCTGGAACTCAAATCTGAAAGCTTTCCGTGTTTCACAGTTTATAAGTTTTAATGATTTATGAATCATGCACCCAACGTGATTCGGAGCATTGACGGCCGAAAATAAAAATTAAAAAAATTCTTGGAATAGAATTCTGGGAGTCCAGTTTTGTTCCGGTAGGATTTCGAGCTTAATTTTGTTAGCCACGTTGGTAAGCTGTTATTAGCGAACGGCGTGAGTTGAATGCCCCATTAGGAAGTAAATCCCAGTTTCACCCTTCGACCACGACCATCACCACTACCACCCTATATCCACGACCCTGGAGCACCACAGTACGAAACGTCAAGCCCCATTAAACTATAAGCGCGAGACATTCGCCCTGCGCCACCTGCAAACGCTGAATGATAACTTAACCAAATTTCCGTAACCCTAAATCAAGAGGTTACAGGGTCGCAAATTTTCCACCCAAATTTCTGAAACTAATCGGAAACCCAAACATCCAGTCAAACTAAATTGAAGTATCATCGATTCAAAAGCCACGTTAAATTACAACAAATTCAAAAGACCAAAATTTCTCTAACCCGAAGTTCGAACTTACATAATCACAATAGTTTCAAAAAAATCATTAGATCAGAAAGTTTTCGCACAAAAAAAAAGCAGGTTAAAAAAAGCGATTAAAAATAGAGATTGTGAATCATTGACAAAAGTAGAGTCGAGAAAATTTTCTTCTGTTCTTCTTTTATCTTATATACATAGTATATTAGAATGTTTTTTATTGGCCGCAACCAGCCGCGGGGGTTTCTAATTCATCATGCGGAAACCTCGAGATAATCGAGTGTAGAACGTTTCTGGCGCACGTCACACACAGTATAATAGTTATATAGCAGCGAACATCTGCTGCTGCAGTTTCTAACTCCTGTCGGGTCGATCTTGGATAATAATAAATGACGTTAGGATTAAATTGACTCCGAGTAGGACGAGGATATTACCCGATTATTAATCACTAGGTACATGCTGTAGTCTATCTCAACGAGGACAAATCTTGTCTTCGACAAACGTGCGATTACCAAAGATACCAACTATTCAACGACCACAATATTTTCATTATATTATGGTGTGCCATTAGAAAGGGAAGAAAAAATCTTCAAAATCCTGAAAATGTTAAATCATTGATCCAAACAGTTGACAAGAATTTATCACTTCTCATGATAAACCGCAGGCCGTAAAATTGGTAGTCTTGAACCCAAAACACAACACAAATCGATCGTAATAAAACAGCTTGCACAGATATTTTCAAAATTCCATTACACCATCGAAAAACCGACATCTGTTGTTTACGCCCCGGTGCCAAAAGCACACGTACTCCATATTGCGACAGTATACAGTATTCCAATCTTTTTTCTTCCTTTTTTTTTTTTTTTTTTCCGTTTACTTTATTAGCGTTCCGTTTCAATAATAAACTGTTCGCAAAAAGAAAAGGATGAGAAAATTAAATAGATAAATAAGATAAAGAATACTTTCGAAGTTGTGTTCGATGCGGCCAATAGCGCAGCGAAGCTTTTCTTGAGCCGTATACGAGTAGGTACATGTAACGCAATCTCTCCAATTTATCAGTGAGAAACCGCTCCCGTACATCCTCAGATCGTCCGATTCTACCAGGTTCCTTGTGCATGTGAGCACTTGAAATTCCACCGATCAATTGTCCTGCCCTAAGGATTGAGTGGATAGTTGAATATCCACCCCACTCCAATCCGATCCGATCCAATTCGATCTAATCCACTGTAACAGAGAAACAACCGAGGTTATTATAGTTTAGATTCACGTTAATCACAGCTAATTAACCTCTTCCTCATGTATTTAATTCGCGTTGTATACGTGAGCATGTTTTCGAAGAAAAAAAAAAGTCCAGGGTATTATAATGCTCGTCAATGTTTATTTTTTTTATTTATTTTTTTTCAACAGAGCGACAAAAATCGAATAGCATAGAAGACCAAAATCGATGTAAAAATTGCAATGTTTCTTCTATTCTTTTATTTACTTCTTTTTTTTCTCTCTGAATATCGTGCAGAAGTACTTTATGGTCGAGTATTTATTAAAGTCGTTTCTGAAACGAAAGTTGAGTGAGTTCGTTTCAGATAAGGTTTGAGGTCGATACAACAAGCCTCGGAGTTTAATGGCCCTTCAGATTACTCTGTACGATACCACTTAGCCAGAATGCGAGAAATGAATTACAGATCAGCGGGGGGATTCTTCAGGGACTTTACATCACAGTGGTCCCTGCAAAATAACCAGCGACGAGAGAAACGAAAAAAGCTAATACTCAAAGAAATCAAGTCTGATCGATGGGCGGAGATCAAAATCGATCCAATTATCAATCCCCATAGGATGATATAATTTCTCTTTAATCATTTCCCTCGGATATTACCGTTACAGTTCGTCAATCAAACTCCGTTACGTGAAGTGAAACGAAAAAATTTGAAAAATAGAGCGACAGAAAATGAAAATAGAAAAAAAAAAAAAAACATCGTCAACATTCGATTCGTTGTCCTCGCTGGACTCCCGATATTATTTATATTCGATATCGTGATCATGTAACGAGCCCTTTTTCTTTTCCTTTTTTTCCTTTTTTCGAACAAGTCGCTACGTCATTCCCTTTTTCCTTTGTTTCTCCTTCCCCGTCTTTCTTGAAAAAGGAAGAAAAGGAAAAAAGAAAACAAAAAAAGGGCAGCAGTAAGGCGCGGGTCCCGAGGGCATATGCGCGCACGAAGAGAAAGGCAGCTGCTGCTTGCTACTACAGGCTGAGATTGCCGAATAGCTAGCTGAAGAGTAGAAGAGCTGTTTTCGGACCCAGATGAGCATTTCGTACGTACGACGTAAAGATATATACAGACAAACATACACTTATACAGGTTCGTTTCTCTCCTTCATCGAGGGCCGAGAATTGAAAGGGCCTAATAACCGGCTACGCTTCTATCGTGGCTGCCATAGATGGGGCCGGGCCCATGCTTGCGGATCAAAAGTTGAAGAAAATTATAAAAATGGAATTACATTGCTTGAGCTTTCACGAAGAACGGCGCAGAAGTTTTCAAATTTTTGTACATCAAACCGAAGCTATAGGAGGGCGAGCTCCTGAAAATTGAAAACAATCGCAAAGAATAAATTTCCTGAACAAATTGAACTCGAAAGCTCGTAAGTTTCGTATCGCTTTAAAAATTTGTTCATAATTTCGAAAAATCTTTTTTTCTTGAGTTACTCCCTTCTGATTTTTAGTTCTCAATTTATACGGGAAGACGTCGAGTGGACGTGGAGGGGATAGTTGCCGCAGTCCCTTCGGGATTTTTAGAACCCGAAGAAACTGGTCAGCAGATGGCACGCGCTGGATTATAAACTAAGGAGAGGATAGTCCCTTTTTTCTTCTTTCTCTTTCTCTCGTGATTCGACCTATACAGGAAATGCTACTCCATGGGTTCCTCGGGGGGTCCGAAACCCAAAACGCATACCAGGTAACCTAAATCATCCAGGTGATCCTATCTCATTCCTACTCTTATTAAGGGACCATTCATCTCTCGATTATGTATAGAGAAAGAAAATAACGAGCATGGGCGTGGAAAAAAGAGGCTCATCGGCGTTGTTATAGGAGAAAGGAAAAAAAAAAGAGAAAATCACTAATTTCCTTATTTTTTTCCTCCTTTATTTCGGGATTATTGTAATTTTAATACATCCGTACAGGGTCTGCTGCACGCGTGTAACGTGAAAAAAACGTATGTATGTTTTATATGTACGAGTTTAGTTAATTCTCGTAAATCGAGCGAGTTATAGGTACTATGTATGTCGTTATATAGGTATACTATATATTACATAAGGTTCCCGTTTTTGGTTTCCCGTGGGTTCTTCGGGACGTGCAATAAATAGGAAATGTGACGTCGTTACACGGGACAGCTGCACTCCCTCACCAAGCCACCCCCAGCAGATTCTTATTACATTACCTGCGTAGGAAAAAACTGGGAACGACCTTTGCATCCCTCAGGAACTTTGTGGAATGGAAATCTAAATCAGCAAAACCAAGATTCGGTCTTACAAAATGGAAAAAAATATCCAAATGAAATAGATAAAAGAAAGTGATTCTCTTTTATTGTTTTTTGAGTTTATCGGAAGTTAGAAACGCGCAGCAATGTTTTTAAACTACATTCTATTAGGACTCCAATTTTCAATTTTTGATAATTTGATGTATATTTTTTGAAGTTTCAGTTGTTTTTTTTCTTACCTCATTCATTTATCACCGTTTACAAAATAGCCTCGAGGTATCGGTTGAAATACACGTAGGTGTTTTAACTAAGAGGTTGCAGCAGGTGCGCCAAAAGATCTTTTTAAAATCGAAAAATAGCTCCTTGTTTTCTCATTCGTTTCTCGCTTTTTTTTTTAGGATAGAAATCCCACCTGCTCTTCTCATCACGTGATTCTGATACACGATTCTTTCTTCTTATTCTGGCATTTTTTTCTTTTCTTTTTCATTTTCGTTTAGTTGTACTTGAAAAATAACAAATTTCTCCAAAGCACAAAAAGAAGGAGTTTAATTATCTCGATTCAATATTTGCCCGTATATATTCTTCCATTAAAATTTCAGGGGATTTTTGGCACCCCTGAAAGCATTTGTAAAGTATTTTCATAACACATGGTATGTATGCATATTATAGGTACATAAAACGTACGTATCTACAGTATATCATATGACGAAGGGCTTCGCAGTTAGGTAAAATAAAAAATACGTCGAGTTTTTTCATTCGAGAATTTTGAGAATTCATGGGATAGCTTTATGTGCGTGAATGTCTTTAATATGAAACTTCAAATCTTCAAAAACCGCTGAAACATTTCAAGACGTTTTATTTTCATATTTTGCAATAACGTTAAATTAAAGCTCTGGTACAATAAAACGAAAATATTTTTAAAAAAACTTAGAGAAATGAGGATATACAACGAAAGAAATATACCATTTTTGGTATCAAGGAGAATTATGGACATCGTTGAAACGTCACGTACAATTAATTTAATTAATTAATTACAACGTGCAAGGATTTGGTTCTAGTAATATTAATATATATAAATTGAAATTTCGTGACGTGTTCCAGAGTGATATCCTTATTATTAAAGGACCTCCTCATCGTACGTACTCGACATCTGGGAGTTCTTGTGCAATATTAGGTATTCATATAATTCCATCTAATTGTTTCGTACCCTTTCAGCCCTGTCATTTCCGGTTATGAAAATTGAAATTATTATTCCTATTATTGCGTAGAATGTAAAACAACGACGGTGCGTCATCTCCTCTCGTTATTCTTTTTTTTTTTTTTTCCTTTTCCTAAAAAGGGTTGAACGATTGATCAATTAAATATAATATCACATTGTCTAATTTGACCTCAACGATCTCGAAAATTTTTCAAAAATTACAAGAAAAGGTTCAGACTGGATATGTTAGGATGCATACGAAAGCAAAAATCAAAATTATCTAGGAATAATAACGATAATTTTTTTTTTTTTTTTACAATTCAGTTGACAAAAGCTCGGAAAAAAGCTCATCGATAATTAGTGATACATTTCAAAATTCCGTACAACAACGAAAAATAATCGCTTGACTATGGATTTTTAATATAATTTATCATATTTTAATCTAAATTAAAGGTATTCGAAACATACGTAGAATCGTCCTATTATTCTATCGCATCCAAATCGCTTTCATCTGTAAAGCCTGTACTAAACGCGTTTGAGGTAAGGTTAATTTGAAAGGCCAGGGGCGATATATCCACCGTACAGTTTTTAGAGGTATATGATGTATATATGAGGTGTGTAGTAAATACAAACCAATACATGGGTATACATAGGCCACTACTACGTTTATAGTTACCGAATCCCGACGCTTCCTGCGAGACTATAGCGAGCAAGGCTTTTCTGTCGTCTGGAATGACGAGGGTAGATACGAAAATTGCACATAGGTATACATACTATATACATATATTATGTATATGTATATACATACGTTAGAAAGCACCTGCGCTCCGGGCGTCGGGAACACCTCAACCTACAGGATTTTGACAATATATACGATAAAACGTACCCGCAATACGATGCGCGTATCCTGTAGGATGATGTGAACCGTAACATAGGTCAATCACGGGAAACGGAAGTTGATATAACCGAATCATCTCCGCAATATAATCTGACAATGAATTAAAGAACAAAACTGAAATAAACAGCTTCCAATTATCGTTTCCATGTACCAACATATCCCATATAATATACTTAAAAAAAAATGTCTCATTCTATTAGATTTTTGTTTCTGTTTAATAATTTGGGTTTAAGCCCTGTAGTAGAAATCAATGTGAAAAGAGATTTTGGTCTGTGGCACGAAAGTATAGGGTTAAAGCAATTAGTTTTGGGTTTGGATAGCTATATATATGCCTATGTATAAGCTGCTTTCGTACAAGGGATCGCGAATTTTGGGAATTCAATTTCTGGAAGATCAATATATTATAGGTATATATAATTCCCGAAGGATCCGATCTTGAAAATTTCGGGAATCTCCCAGATTTGGGTATACCATAGTGGGTCTCAAAGTACGTCTAGATTCGAACCTGGAATTAATTCGTCCCTTGAAATCGGCGGAGGTCGAATGAGCGTGTTAATTGCGAATACCTGCAGAAATGGTTATAGGGACGACTGGCACATTTTCAATTATTAATTCCGTCGTGCTACCAGAATTACAAACAGGATTCGAGATGGATCGAAAATAACTATTCGATTATCGTGCGTAACTTTCATTCAATTATGCAGACTTTTTTCTTACGTTCTTGCTCCCCTTGCACCGCTACATGTAAATTTGAAATAACTTTTGGGGTCCTGCGCATGGACTAAATCTTCCAGTAGAATCAATCGATATGTACATTTATTTATACCCAATACGGAAGTATGAAATATACATAACCCACATCATTCTCCAAAAGATGCATGCAATAAAAAACGATGCAGGTCAAAAGTTTCTTGTGTCTTTCATTTTCCGTCTTTCTTCTCATTTTCTTTCATACAGCTGAAATATCGACGTCGTTATATTCAATCAAAAAGCTTGCGCTTCTGCGAGGCTCGCTTACACCATCGTCATTTAGATCGAGCCTAGAGGCACGGTTACGTTCGCTTGATTGCCGCTGAAACAAAACGCTCTCTCTTCCCTCCGCCAAAATTCACAAGAACAAAGGAACGATTAATTTTTTTCCGACGCACTGCAGAATGCTAAAAATATACATATACATATACAGTTATATAAAAAAGTACCGAAGTAAAGAATGGGGGAAAAAAAACAAGATCAAAAAAATTCAAAGGAAAACTACAAGTTTTCAATATTCACGGAATCTCGTTTCGATTGTCTTTGGATCGTTGATCTCATGTTGCGATCCTTTCTCAAAATATTAAAGCTCTCGCTAATGAAATTGCTAACAAAAAACGGAATAAAAAAAACGCACGTGTATGTCGTTCCTCATTCCATAGACACCTTGTATCTAGAAGAATATCGTATTTCGATTCCGATAACTTGTCGAATACACTGCAAATCTTCTGGAGGTGATCTGATGTGATTTTCAAGGAGGAAGCGTGTGAGGGGAGAGGGTAGGTAAAGTTTGGTTATTAAGGGTGTGCTGTGCGCGCCGTATATCCCGTAAGTGTCATATCGATGTCCTAAGTAATTGACGAGTTGATTCCGACAGGTATATTACTGCAGTAGGCCTATAATATCTTTCTCAATATTACCTATATTATTATACGCAGGAAATTGCCGTTGCACGTGCGTCAGGTTGGATTAGGCTGTAGGTTATTTCAAGAAAAAAAAAACAAGGGCGCGATTAAGCGAACCTCGTGGAATACCAAGAGATTGGTTCCCCCCTTGTATATCTATATAATATATATGTATATAATATATATATATATAAACAGCAGAATTGATCACGCATATAAATTTTGGATATATTTGTAGTTTGTTTGTTCGATTTCCGATTGGTTCATTTTTTAGCATTCGTCTTTGTTTTTTCATTTTTTTTTTTTTCTCTTTGTAAAAGCTGTTGATTAAAAAATATCGATAAGAAATATTCACCTATATACATATATGAAACGAAATGTACCGCGTTAATAAAAAAAAAAACAACAAATAAATTTAAATGTAGGTAATCGAAAGAAAAAAATATGTACACCTGTAACTTTATAAGGATATTTCGGTTAGGATCCTCGTCCATTTTGTTATGAATTTATTTTCAATTCTTCTGTAGAAAAGAAAAAAACGAGTGATGACCACGACGATGCGAAGGGTTACACGGTGATCAATTTTTCACTTTGTTACAGTAACTGTTGCGTACTACGTAACATCGGCAAACACGATATTCGACGAGGCTTCTCGAATTCTTACATTATGCAGCGCAAACACCGTTCAGAGTCAGGTGGATCTCCGCACATCGAAATTTCCACCACGGTGGTCCCACTTCACACATTTTCGCTCTTTGCTCTTTTGTTTTTTTCTAGCTTGTTTTTTTCTTCTTCCTTTACTTTTTTTCACAAACAAAAAGAGAAAGATGTACACGCAGAGAATGTAGCCCGATTCAGTTGCAAATCTTGTATAAATTTCGTAATTTATTTTATCCGTGTATTGCATGTTAGGTATTTTCTTGATGAGGCAAAATTGCGGCATGTTATTCCACGTCTAGCGCATCTAGATGCCACGTTGTAGATTGGTAAGTAACGACCCCGATTCCTGCTGCACTTGCAGCATTGTGTTGCACCCTTACACAGGTGTGTAGGTATTATAGTTGTAGTTTCAGTGCTGGCTTACTGCCATCGTATCGGCTTGGTTAGTTCCATAACATAACGGTTACTGCGGTAGACTTAATAGTGTAACCCAAGGCGAACGTAGATTAAAAAATGAACAAATAATAAATGTGTAAATAAAAACCGGTATAGTTTCACGTAATTCGTGATACAGGATTTGATAAGATATGATAACCGTGGAAGATCTTTTGTTAGGATTGAAAAAAGCACATTTCAACGTCTACACAAAACAAAAAATAATATTCATATTTTTAACAATTCTCAGAATTTCGACAAAAAAAATTTGCGAATATCTTCCACGGTCTCCATAGAAAGCATCGACGTGAAATTGAATTGAAAGCTTTCGAAATTTAAAAAAAAACAAAAAACAAAGAAAAAGATAGTAAAACAAGCTTTCTATTTACCGGAAGCTTGAACAAGAGAATCAAACATTTCGAATTAGAGTTAATCTTGCGAGCAGCGATTGAGAAGTGGAGTCTGATTCCACGAATAAAAGAAAAAAAGAATCAAAATACGAAGTATTCCGCATCCGAAACAAAAAAAGTTAAATTTTCCGTAGTCCGAAAAGCGGATTCTGTTCTAAATGGTACGAAGAATCGTTTTCAACAATTATTGATCTGTGAAAATATGTAAATTTGGAAGGAGTCAATTTTGAGAAAAGAATAGAAAAATTGAAAAAAAGAAGAAAGAAAAGCAAGCGGCACCAGCTGGGTAAAAGTCACGAAAGGGGTGTGACAGATGCGTCAAAAATATTTCGAAATATTCATCTAGTAAGATATATAATGCCTATATCTACATCTGACTTGAGTATTGTCATAGGGGCTCAAGACTAGCACCAGCAACAGCAGTTCCAGGTTGAATTTAGCCTTCAGGACACACGTCGTCCTTCAGCTGTCCCACTTGAAGGCGAAAAAAAAAGAAAAAGAAATAGTAGAAAAAGAATCCTTTCTTTATTCGCCTATATAGTTTGGTATAGTGTATAAGCTGCAACGTGGCAGCTGTCCCTAAAATATTCTTCTATTCCACTATATGTATTATCAGACCGTCAGGATCTGGTAAAAAAAAAAAGAACTTATATCCTTCAATTTTTTTTCATTTGGCATCACACGAATTTGGTAGGTGATTTTTTGGTACAAGTTTTTTCGTAATGTTTATCCCCCAAAAAGTCGGTCAACTGTTTTTTATTTATTCACTTTTTTTATTTTTGATTAGGTATATGTTTTTTTTCTCTTCAATGTTTCTGGCACACAGTGCAGGTGGTCAGGACGAGAGACTCTCGCTTATTAGGCACTGACATAAATTGGTATCTAATTCGTTAACCAGCGATGAAGGAAGTGATAACAAAAAAAAGGGTTGGAACAAACTTCTGGGTCTGTAACAGCTGCTGGCTTAGGATACACAGGTGATTTCAAGTAATTTGAATAATGGGAAGAATAGATGAATGAATAAATGAACTAATAAGAAACAAATGACATAAATCAATGAATTTATACATGTCATACGCATGTTTAGTAAGCACATATTTTCAAATTTTGAATAAAAAACAAAAAAATAGAAATAAAACAAAAAACCAATAAAATTCATACCCAATTGATGAAACGCAGTTTGGTCTTCCTTGTGTAGCTGATGGACGGTTGATACTTTGAAATTCTTCTCTCTATAGTTTCATTGAAAAGTAGTTGTACATGTAGAAATGAAGAGGAAACATGATGATTTATAAAATATAGGGAAGATGGAGAGAGGGAAGTAAATGGAAGGCGACCGTTGATCACGTGAATAAAAATTTGAGATGCGAACCACGTATGAATATATAGCGAGCGTCTAGAGGAAGTGATGACAACGTGTTCCGGTGTTAGAAATACAAAAAAAAAGAGCTGATGCATTCAAACCGGAATCATAGATTTAACTTCTTTTTCCTTCCATCATCAACTACAGCTATTATAATTACCTATGAGGTAATCGATGATCAAAGATGAAATTGATTTTTATACAGCGTTCACGATCATCCCGCTTGAAGCTTGTTTTTTAGTCTCATTATTACTATTATTATGGTAATTATTATTTTTTCGATAGATTGGCATTTGTATCGGAAAATAAATTTTTTTCCAAAATTTTCTCCTCGCAATTATACCTGTAGACATACTATACCTATAACACAAAACAATGATTAATCTTTGTTCAGGTGATCCCGAGGGAAATAATACCAGAAATCCAACAATCTCCAATCTTCTATTATACCATATTCCTGATGTATATACTCCGGTTGCATATTGTGCACCAATTTTGGTGACCCACATTCCCATTCTGCTCGGAACAAAAAAGGAAATAGCACATTTCCCTGCTGCAGTTTCTAGTTTTCACTTATACTGGGACATTTCCTGTTCACCGCAGTTATACCGCAAAATACTCCCAAACAATTACCCGCAGAAAACAAAAGCCCTTCAGGCAATGCTTCGTTTTGTTTCGTTTCCCTCATTTTTTATCATTTTTTTTTTATTTTTTTTTATTCGTTCTCTTCAAATTTCTCTCATCCATTTTCTTTGCCTTAGTTTCAAATGAACCGGAAACAATATAAAAAAAAAAAAAAAAAAAAAAAAAATTATTCTACCGGAACATAAGAGAAAGCTCGATTGACGCAAAATGAATAAAAAATTAATGACAATTTGAAATTTAGAAAAGAAAGAAAGAAAAAAGAACAAATAAACATGCTTGTTAATACGATGTGTAAAATAAGATGGAAAACAAAAAACGAAAATTACTCCACTGTAACAAATATAATAATGATACAACGTTAACAACAACACCGAGTGCAAGAATTTCTAAGGGTTGGTTTTTATGAGAAAGTCGATTCTCATTGCGCTAGTGCTACAAAATCGATATATCGAACGGACTAATATGCCGACTACAGCTACCTACATATTTTATCCGTATAATTTATTATATACAAAAGCTCTATGTGAATGTGAAAATAATTTAGTTTGTTTGTTCGTTTCCTTTTTTCCCCCCTCTCTTATACCCGCCAGTATCAAAATAACAGTTGTCGTAGACGCATATCAAATCTACACGTATAATAATATAATTTTTTTTTTTTTTGCGATGGACTCCATCTTAAAATATTTCAGTTCTTTTTTTTTCAAACCCCGATTTTTATAACACTAGCATTAAGTGGGGTAAATTTTTGCCCACCGGGGAGCATTTTGACTAAGAAATGAAAAAAATCTTCTTGATTCATTTACGACGATATTGTATAAGCACGTAAGCTTTTGGACGTGGAGGGGAGACCGGGAAGGAGGGGATAGGAAAAGGCGGACGAAGAGGGCGCGGGTGAAACCCGGAGGTCACGGTACCGGGGCCACGGTCGAGGGCATATTGATCTCCCGCAGATATCCTCTTTTCACTAACTCTCGCAAGCACAGCCTATCCTATACCAGGAAGCTTTCCACCCCGCAAAGCTCGAGGGGGAAAAAAATGGAAATAAAAAAAAAATTCAACTCCATCTGAGAAGGTTTCCCGCGGTTTCTCTAACCCTCCACAACCATAACACCAGCTGCTACTCTCCTTTTACCATTTTTTTTTTCCCACCGCTACCCCATATACAGGGACTTTGGAAAGCTCAATCCTTTTTTATGGGTTTTTTGTGTTGGTTTTCTGCTTGCTTTTTTGCTTCAATTGTAAGTAAAAATGATACAGAGCTTTTGTTTATTCTGCCTTTTGAGAATCTCAAATTTTGGGGAATCGGATCTCGTATCATATCATGTACGTGTCCTTTGATACTGCGAAGAGTTTTCGTAAGAATTATGTGATCGGAGCTTTTAGAGAAATAAAAGGTTTTTCTGCTTTTGGTGTGGAGCAAAATGAATTCGAAAGATGTGTCAAGATTTATAGGGAGATAATTATGTCATATACAAGAAACGATTGTAATGAATGTAAAAATTTTAACCCCTGAACAGGAAGCAGAAAAAGAGAGAGAGAGGAGTAATTATAGTTTATAAACCAGAATCGTTTCCTTCTTCATGAGCTTCGCTCCTCTTCGGAATATAAATTGGTAAGAAAAATGAAACGAGCTTGCGCCACCACCATAACGTGTTATATGGATAATTAAGCGCCACGGTCGGTGAGATAATTTTGAAAAAATGGTGGGCAATATTTTAGAGTGGGAAAGAGAAAGTTTTTTCCTTTTTTTTTTTTTTTTTTTTTCTTCTCTCTTGCTTTTCTACTGTGGAGAATAATATTTTGTAGAAATTCCTGGTTTCAGAGACGCTACTGTAAAATTCACGGAACGAAATTGTTTGCTACTTTTCACGATTGCCAAGATGATCCGTCAGCAAATATCTGTGGAAGTTACTACCATATATAACTTTTCGCGATATTAG
Source organism: Athalia cordata (assembly GCA_963932425.1). NCBI lineage: Eukaryota > Metazoa > Arthropoda > Insecta > Hymenoptera > Athaliidae > Athalia > Athalia cordata. Next base: position 53,777,766 of record OZ010625.1, on the reverse strand, counting down.
ATGTTTTAGAAAATCTATGTATAGAAAAGTTGAATCTTCCGAGAGATATTAAAATCTACTAATATACACCAGCTTTTGAAAACCGATCGAAACTTGGATTTCAAATAAATCTCTGTACAAAGAGTACGGAAAGACTCGCTGAAAGTTTTTGGTTTTTTTTTTTTTTTCATTTATTTTTCTTGTTCGTGTTAAAAGTTTGAGAAAACTCATGGAAGAATATCAATAGAATAATGTTGCGGAGAAACGTTTTTTGGACTTCCATGTATCGTGATTCATTACCATATATACATATATTTATTTATATTAACGTTGAAAATTCTATGGGGATTTTGTGCACAATATTCCTGAATCATGGTGATATTAAAGCACCTAATGCGTTTCGAGGGTGTAAAATATACGTTTTCAAGTCCCCGCCATAATATTTCGTCGCTTGAAATATTCGCTACGAAGCGTAAGAAAATGGGGGGAATTGTGGAAAAGGTGTCGTTCTCTCCGAATGTGGTAGGGAGGTTGATATATGACGTCATTTCCGTAGCAGTATAACACAATTTTGCAAAAAAAAAAAGAAAAAAAAAGAAGCCAATTCTTATGAGTTTTTAAAGGAAGAAAATATACGCATGCATACTTTTTTTTTAATGGAAATAAATAAAAATCGAGCATCGCGATCCCCGTGACAACTAAAAAAAGAGAAAAAAAACAAATCAATATCGCCAACAGATTTTCTCTACTGTTTTATTTTCAGTTTCGTCTACAAATCCCACACGTCAAGATCGTTCGTTCATCCCACAACTTGATTTTCGTCTCCTTTTTAACTAATTAACTGAATTAATAGAAATATTGTAGAACATTTTTCAAAATGGTAATTTCATCCTATTATCATTATATACGAGTGAATGTCTGCCGAATGTGGAAATGATAAAGAAAATGGTGGTTACATTCGTTTCCAGCGTGAAGTACTTTCAGTTCACATTGGACAAGGTGGTGTGCAAATGGGAAATGCATGCTGGGAGCTTTACTGTCTGGAGCATGGTATTCAACCCGATGGTATGCTGCCAGCTCAAAGTTGCACAAATGACGAAGGCTTTCAAACTTTCTTCAGCGAAACCGGCGGCGGAAAATACGTACCAAGGGCCGTATTTCTTGACCTGGAACCCACAGTGATAGGTAAGAAATACATGCAGGAATTTCCCAGACAGACAGAGGAGAATGTCGGATAAACAGCCGTACAAAACTCTAAAGACCATTTCCCCGATTTTCCAGAAATAGCTAATCGTTTCGCGATCTGACAAAGAAAATTCTTTCTTTTTTTCTCCCCCACGAACAGATGAAGTGCGAACCGGCACGTACCACCAGTTATTTCACCCGGAGCAATTGATATCGGGAAAAGAAGACGCGGCGAATAATTACGCCAGGGGTCATTACACCCTTGGAAAAGAAATAATTGAGTTGGTATTGGACAGGATAAGAAAAACGGCAGACAATTGTGCGGGTCTTCAAGGTTTCTTGATATTTCACGCATTCGGTGGAGGAACCGGTTCCGGATTTACGTCTCTTTTGATGGAACGATTATCCGTGGATTACGGGAAAAAAGCAAAATTGGAATTTGCCATTTATCCATCGCCCCAGATATCGACAGCCATCGTAGAACCGTACAACGCGATTCTAACGACCCATACGACCCTTGAACACTCCGATTGTGCATTTTTAGTAGATAACGAAGCGATATATGATATTTGTAGGAGGAATCTAGACATCGAAAGACCAACTTATACAAATCTAAACCGTTTAATAGGTCAAATAGTATCTTCGATAACCGCATCTCTACGATTCGACGGTGCCCTCAATGTTGACCTAACGGAATTTCAAACGAATTTAGTACCCTATCCAAGAATTCATTTTCCTTTGGCGACCTACGCGCCGATTGTTTCGGTAGAAAAAGCCTACCACGAACAATTGACCGTTATGGAATTAACATCCGCTTGTTTTGAACCTTCAAATCAGATGGTAAAATGCGATCCGAGAAAGGGAAAGTACATGGCATGTTGTATGCTGTACAGAGGAGATGTTGTACCAAAAGATGTAAACGCTTCGATAGCAACAATCAAAACCAAGAGAACTATTCAGTTCGTTGATTGGTGTCCAACTGGTTTCAAAGTTGGTATTAATTATCAACCCCCAACGGTGGTACCCGGCGGTGATCTTGCAAAGGTTCAAAGAGCGATGGCGATGCTCGCAAATACGACAGCGATTGCTGAAGCTTGGACAAGATTGAATAGAAAGTTCGATCAAATGTTTGTCAAGAAAGCATTCGTTCACTGGTAAGCTTTTTCACGTAGCATTTTTTTGTTCTCCTTTTTCTTTTTGATTCTATTGTTGTTTTATCTATTAAAAATCTACCTTAATTCCAAGGTATTATGAGGAAAGTATGGATGAATCTGAGTTCAACGAAGCTCGCGAGGATCTCGCAGCCCTGGAAAAGGATTACGAGGAGGTTGGAATGGATTCTGCGGAAGGTGGTGAAGAAGGGGACGAGAATTGACATTGAAAAAGCAGGAATAAATCTTCGAGAAAAAAAAAGAAACATACGTACATATATGTCACCGCGTCTTGTGGGATGGACGAACTTTGTCGAGCGACGAATACGATTCTTTAGTTTTTCGATCTTTTTACGCGATTTTTTAATCGTTCGTTTATTCATATGAATATATATATATATATTTTTTTTTGTACGACGTATATTTAGTTTTTATATAACGTGTAATTTGTCTTTGTGTAGTCCCGTGTATTTTGTAGAAATATATAAAATTCAATTTCATGATAAATGAAAAAAATAAATAAATATCAAACCGATAATTTTCGTGCAATGTAATAAATTTTAGCGTCGTATTAACTATTTTTCAAAATTGTACCATTGATTCAGCTGTTCAAAATCTGATATCCACCTTTTCCGCAGAAGGAATGAATAAATTATACTTAAAAAAAAAAAGGAAAAAGAAACCAAGAGAATTTAAGAAAAGAAGATTCTCATAACGGCTGGGCGGGTGTCACAAAACGAGTAGATAAGCAAATTAATTATGAGTATAATTTATTAAAATTAAATACCGGCACGCGACATCTCGTATAATGTGAATGCTTACTAATTTCCTTTCACGAGGTAAAAGTTGAAAAAAGAGAAAAAGAAAAAAATTTATAAATACAGAAAGTTTTTCGTTCGTGAAGTTTCCTTCAGTTTTTTTTTTCCACAATTAATTTCTTGTATTCTCAAGAATACTTTTCATAATCTTACGAATTGTTCGAAATTGTTCATTTCCCGGACCTCAATATTCCAATTCTGTTAATTTTGCTCAGCTTTATCAACGCACTTTTCGGCGCGGTACGTATCTCACGTGTTCTAATTCGCGAAGCTGTGTTCCATCAGTAGTCGCGCATGGAGCGAGCACAGAAGCCGCATAATATAAGAGAAGATAATATTATAGGTATGTATAGGAAGTACAGAAACTGGAGCGCAGATAGGTATACTCCATGTATAGTACAATGCTTTCATAGCAAAGCTCATCTCTCTCTTGAGGCTTTAATAGTATTCGCCCCCCGCCTTGTCCCTCGTTCTGCACGGAGAGTTCCATTCGCGCGATAATACAAAAGCTAGAAATTCCCCACCGAGTGCAGCTTTTCACTGCACCTTGCTACCTTAATACCTATACAGACCAGGTAAAAAGAGGTCGACAGGCGGTTAGACAGGTTACCGTCCAACCGCTCCATTTATGTGTAACACCTCTTTGCTCGAAATTGAAAAAAAAAGGGAGAAAAGAATCTCATAATAATAACCTTCAAAAGCTCACGCAACCGTATGGACTTATTTTCCGAGCTTTGTCCCTGCACGATCACAATATAATTGTTTGAAGAAAAAAAAAAAAAAAATAACATAAATATAATTGTCACGATATTAATTTCCCACTGTGATACATGTACAAAGTATACGTATAACAATTACACAAGGGTATCAGATTACACGTTATACATTTACTTCCTGAAACTCCACGAACTGCACCCCACAGTGGAATAAAAAAATAAATAGTAAATAATAAATACCAATCAGCATCCCCATATGACTCGGAATTAGATCGATCCTGTTGAAAATAATCGTGATATTGTCAGGTTTTTTTTTTTTTAATTAATTTATATGACACATGCGGATGGTGAGAAACTATACGAGAAAGCGTGGTTTTTCTACGTGGCAGTGGTGGTTTCGATATCGACGTTCTTTCACTCGTGAGATAATTATTGATTATTGGCAAATGAACGCGTTCTCTAGTAGGTTTTTCTATGTACCTGCATGCCTATACGGATACATGTATGCATTTAACGTGGGCGTTCGAGTCCTCAACGATTATTCTCAAGCCCTCAATCAACGCCGGAACAGAGCAACCTGCAGCACATATAAAACATACACGTATAGTTTTACGCATACGTATATCATGCACAGGGAATTAATGGCTTTTCGGAACATCGGCACAAAAGTTCTCTATAAGTTGATATGGAAACCCTAACGGTGAATTGACGCTTGTGCCATGTACCGATACACATGCATATATGATAACCGTAAAATATATGCCTACAGTGTATACTTATGTTTACATACAAAGCAAACCCTTTTATTTCTGGCGCTATTCATTCAATCATGATTCATTCGAATCGAGCACCTCTTAAAATTTATATTCAACGAGTGGCGGTACCATAAACCACAAAATAATCAATTCCCCCTCCCCCCCCCCCCGCCCCGCTCGCTGCAGGCGGGTTTATTCAAAGAAAAATTGAAAACTACTGCAACTCCGATATTTTTTTTTAATCAATGGAACAAACGAATAAATAGAAATAAACTTGTGGCAAAAAAAAGAAAATTTCTTTTGCCGATTACGTAACGCGTATAGAATATGATCGATGGGGATGGGGAGTTGGTGGTTTATTTCTAAGTTAATTTAAAATTTCTCTTAGTTGCATTCGGAGGTTGGGTATTCATTGGAAAGAAAAAAAAAAAAGAAAAAAAGTAACATGGCGGAGTGAGCGGCGGACCACTAGGTCGTTGTAACGCAAGCCACAAGAGAAATTACGGGGGCGCCGATTTTAAGGTTCTGACAGGGAGATCGGTATAGGTTGGACGCGAAGCAGTCGAGTGGCTTGTTAATTAGTTTACCCTGTACATACACAGAGGTACCTACCACCAACTCCCCCCCCCCCCCCCTCCCCCCCTCGCTCCGTCCCGACGCTCCTGCCAAACTCCAAACGCCCACGATCCCTAATTCAGCCCTTGCTTTCGCGGCAAAGCTGCAAGATCCCCAGTTAACCGCAACATTCCCCTCCAGAATATACAGGATGCTTCATCTACAACGGTAAGTAGAATAATGTTGAATATTTCTGAAAGAATTTACACTTGGAAGAAAGAGAAGACGAGAGCACATCCTGCTCATATGAGATACTGTGCGAAGGTTGTGAGAAAATCAAATTTTAATCGAATTTCGAGAAACATATGGAACTTGTATGAGATTTTGATTTATGATTTTCATCTAAAAATTTTTATCATTATCTATTATTGTCAGGAAAAGTGAGAAGCAGAAGAAGAAAAAACTTAATACATGTATTGAAATTATGTAAATTAATACGTATTCGGTGAAAATTTTTGTAAAAAAAAAAAAAAAAGACAAAACGATAAAGGTAAAATTTTTGGGAGTTGATGATGTATCATATTAACTATCATGGGTGTGGATATTTAACGTCTCAGGAAAAAGTCTCGAAGAGGTAGGATTTGGTTCGTGCTCAATCAGGTGCGTTTGATATAAAGTGAGTTTCTTAAAAGGTTTTCTAGATTCTTCGTATAAAAGGGTCACGATCCGCACGATATTCTCGTGGAATAATCATGCGATGCGAGAAGGATCTCATGCGATGATCCTTTTTCTTCACGTAATATACCTATATTATTATCATATACGTTAAATAAAAATCAAGGAAAACTATAAAAAAAACTAGATGGAATATAAGCGTTAAGAGATTATTTGACATAAAAAATATTATACCTATAATGTATCGTTTCCCGGATATAAAGCGAAAAAAAAAAAATGCAGATACTATAGCGATGGAAATTGGTTTTTTCTCTCTTTTTTTTCATTCCAACTACGTCAGAATATAGCTGTGTACCGTACGCATAGTATATCTATATCGGTAATTACTGCCTCGCTATCAAACGAATTTTTAATTGAAAGTACCACACGTACTTCAAACCTGTCAAGAGCAGATTTCCAAAGAAGAGAAAAAAAAGATGGAAGGTGTATTGTCTCCTAATTAGTTTGGGCAATTAAGTCAACTTCAAGTTAGAAAAACGAAGTATAGAGCACGTCTCTTTCACGAACTTAATCATACCTGTATAAAGTTGTCTCGATTCTTGAAAAAGTTTCAACCTCTTGATATTGAGACCGCTTACGTCAAAAGACAGGCCTAGAGATGTATTATAAAGCACTTCTTTTCCGCAATGTTCCCTTATTTGATTTTTGTTTTTTCCACATTCGATACCTCGACACTTTTTGGTAGCTTGTTGATCTCACAGTTTGTTGGAAAACAAATAAATATTAATCGAATTAAAATAAAAGTATACAGCATCAGCAGGCCCAAAGGGCGCGTTTTGAGCTAGTAATTATTATATGTATTGGATTTATCTGTATAGTATGTGAGACAATTGAGATGAAGTTTCGAAAGAATTTCATGGCCCAAATTCCGGTTCCTGAGTTTCCTCACGTCTTATTTGCTATATCGAGCATACGTATATGTATACTTATATTGCATTCCTCCCTTATATACCATATCTATAGTATATTCGATTCGGAATTTTTCCCTCTCCCAAGTCAAACACTGCCAGCTTATATGTCAGGTGTGTATATACATTCACATATGTATCAATATATATATTGCATGAATATCCAGATTACAACCGTCAATATTTGATATAAATAATGAACGATGTATATAAAGATATAATACGCACCACGCTGCACGGCGACTTCTCGGCTCTTGAAAAATATGCTGGTCGATTTTATTTATCGCATATTATTCATATTTTTGTTCTTTCATTTTGCTTTTTCAAATAAATCACAGTGTAGGTACCTTCGTAATTATATTTTTTTATTTCTTATTTTTTAATTATCACCATCAGAGTCAGGAGATAAAAAGTACTCATCAACTTTGGTCGAGAATTAATTCTTTTAATCTCGATTGAACTTTGGGATTTTGGATGTTCGTTATTGAAAAAAAAAAAAAACAATTTTTAGTCAATGTGCCGTAATAATCTCGAGAACGTTCGCTTCTAAGGATATTCATCGATGATCGGAAAAACAATTATTCTTCCCCGCGTTGTTATTGATCGCAGATGGATCACAGAGAATCTTTCGACGATATCACAGACTTTTTTTGATGGTAATTTTTCTGTTCATTTCACCGTTTTTTTTCTCATACAGGCCGCAATGAGATTTATCGAGACATGAAATATCGGTCCCCTCATTCTCCATCAATATTCACGGCAATATCTGTACTGTTTATTATGAGATTACGCCGATTATGGGGAAACGAAGATTTTGATTCTCGTTAAAATCTCTAGAATTCCTCGCATTAGTTTTTTTATACATACTTTTTTTTGTTCACGTAATTGTACCCGAATTGAAATTTTTTCGCGCGTTTCAGAGGGTTGAAAAATGTATTTATTTTTTCTTCCGAAATCTCACAATTATTACAATATTCAACTGGGGAAAGTTCGACATTTTAGCGAATGATACTTAACAAATTCAGTTGAAATTTCAAAGAAAAGTTCGTTAAATAATTCACTGTGACAATGGTGTTCGAGAATGTTATATTTTTCATAGATGAACGGTTCCAAAGATTGGAGTACTATTTTTACTCTATATACGACCAAAAACTATTCGACTAATGCACCTAGTAACGTTCGGCACTAAACGTTTAGACTTTCAGTGATTTTTTAACTTTTGGGTCACCTTTTTTCTCAATGTTCGCAAGTAATAAAGCTTTTGAAATCCAAAAAAAAAAAAAACTAAATTCACGCGAATCAAATACTATAGTTATTTCTCATCACGCGACCAATTGCCTCATATTATCTAATCATTTTTTTTTATCAATCCGTGGCATGTGAAAATAAAAGATTAATAAGGTCAAGCGATAAACGAGTTCAAATCGTATAATATTCTCGTTATAATAATCGAAGTTCGTCATTTTATTATGACTTCAAAATTGTTTCTTTTTCTTCTTTTTTTTGTCTTCTCAATCTTGAACTTTTGAACTCGAAAGTTTCACAGCGATAATGATAAGAGAGCAACAGTTATTCATATTTTCGACTTTTCTCCTCTAATTAAATCAGAGATATCTCAACGGATTTTTTCAAGGTGTGAAACATCATTCAATTGAGAATAAAGTAACACACCGCGGGTAATAATAATTTAACGACGTTCGATAATATCGCATATATTTTATTCTTTAGTCACATACGAATTATTGATGATTATCATTCTATAATGAAACAAATTACAGAATAATAATTCATTTAATTTTTTTAATTTTTTCTTGTTATTTTTATTATTGTTGTTGTTCCTGTTACTGTTATTATTATCCTCATCATCATCATCATCATCATCATCATCATCATCATTCCAATTTAGTTTGTAGCCGTAAGATGAAAGTTAATAATTAGTTATTTGATCGGCCGATTTATCGTTCGAATTAAGTATAATGATTTAATTTTGTCATTTTTATTCGATCTTGTCCCAGGTGGATGAACTAAAAAAGAACACCTACCTCCATTTTTGATAATAGATATGGTCAAACTCTTTTTCTAATCTCGATACGAGATATAAAGTTGAGAAAATGTTTTATGATCTCTTATAAAGACTTCACGAAATCGTAACTCAAAAGCAATAATTTACCCGCGACCTCGAGATTTCAAAGAGAATAATTTGAACGAACTATTATCAGTTGGAGTGACGACACCCTGGCGCACTTAAACCGATTATATTTATTGTGCTGTTTAATTCATTGGAGGATATTCTGAAGTTTTGACAAAATACAATTAAAAGTAAGAATATCTGATTTCGTTTTTATTTCCTATGGGTATTCTTCTCATCCGCTAATTTATCTACCCATGTTATAAAGATGCGGTGGGTATATCTTATATAAGTAGAGCCAAAAAGCTATAAATAATAATAATAATAATAATAATAATAATAATAATAATAACGATGGTGGTTTTGCCACTAGATAATAACAATAATAATGATAATGATAATAATTCTTGTTATTTCTTCTTTAATTCCAACAAAAAAATTAAATAAATGAATAGAATATTAAGAGAATATATAATAATAAAGAACGCAGTTTGTCACGTTGCCCACGTCTTTGTTTTTTTCAATACTATGAATTCCAGGGCTATTCAAACGATTCGATTACGTTTCGTAGAATTGGCAAAGTAAAACGCAAATAAAAAAAAAAAAAAAAAACTAGAAGCAAAAATCCAGGTATCATACAAAGTCTATCCAACCTGAATTACACCTCAAAATAAAATATTTTGTTAACATACTATGTAATATCTTCGTAACAGCCCTTATTCACGTGTCTTTAGAGATGATATCAATGATTTAGAAATATACAGATGAATTTTAGTGAGTCGATAACTGTCTAAATAAAAACTGGAGACACGCAAACCCTGTGACGATTCGACAGCTTCGATCATGATCCCTCTGCTTTACATCGAAGTTGGAGACCAGAAATTCATTTCTCTTAACTCTGATGGTTTTGCTTGGAAAACATTTCTGTACACATTTTTGTTGCTGCTGGTATTTGGAGGCGGCATAAGTGTTTCGTCTTTCGATATATACATCAGATTCTGCGAAGATATCGATTTTTTTCTACTCAATGGTTTTGCCGCCACTATTTCCTCTGTCTCATCTTCCTCCTCAATTTTAGTCGCCACTGTTTCTCGCTGCTGTCCCAAAAGGCTTGCTAAAATCCAACCACCTTGGTATTTTTCTTTGTCTGGTAGAAAGGGGCTCGTGAAGTATCGATTGGACTGAAGTTTTCTTCTCGATTTTGGAGAGTTATCAGGCGTCGACATGGGTGAAGATATCGGAGAGGCGGGCAAAGATCTGCTGACCTTTCTTGTACTGCATTCTTCGGAACTAGCAGCGCTTTGGTTTTCTTCCAGAGTAAATCCCTTGGTCACCTTGCTAGACATTATTTGACTCGCAACGTGCACGATAGATTTACCACACAGTGCGGGAGGGCCGTGGAATCCATCGTCGACACCTTGAGACTTCACTTTACCAGCGTACGCTGATTTCGGCGGCTTGATATCAGCGGCTGTAATACAGGAAGAGAATATAAATATGATTTTGAACGACAATGCGAGTAGTTTTTACCCATGGTTCAGAGACGTTGGTAGCTGGACCTTACCATGTTTAGTGAGAACGAGAATGACCATGCCTCCCTCGGACACAAGCCATAGGGCGACTTCCATACCGTGATTATAAAACTTTGTAATATCGGAGAGCATCACGTCAAAAGGAACATGTATTTTAAAATAAATAATTAAATAAAGTAAGCTAATATCGCAGCATAGTCGTTTCAGTCTTTTTTATAGGAAGGTTTACAACGTTTATCAACACATGACGCAGGTTTAGGTAGCTAGTCAAGTTCAATTTCGATTGGCCGAACTAGAAAGCGGCATGCTTATAACTGATGTGGTCGACACTATGAAGCGGAATATATACGGCTTCCCCCATGGCTGATAACACGAAGAAATGAGCTAAGAGCTGTTATTGATAACAGCTAGTCGGCAGAACACTAAGTTCAATTACGCTATAGTTTGGCTTGAGTGGGGATGGATTTCAGTTCGACTCACTTAGCACAATCGCTTTATGTATCGAATGCTGGATTTTTGCTAAAAATATATTTGAGAATATAAGTTTGTGATGTTGAAAGATGTTATTCCGGCTATTTTGACTCCGTATATATTTATTTTAATGGCAGGTGGTCTTTCTAAGTCAAGTGGTGAAACAAGTAATCACAGCGCAGATGGTACGTAATGTGTTGTGTTTGTACAAACAATCACTACTTTGCTAACTCGTCAAATTCTCTAGTCATATGACGCAGATACTATTTTCCATCAACGGATGTCACATTAGCTTAGCTAAGTGAGCCGAATTTTCATAGTCTATTTTGGTCAATCATATTGATTCTGTAGAAACTATTTTTTTTACCAAATACAACTGAGGTTTGTCGCAAGAGGTGACGTACAGTTATCTTTTTCCTTCTTTCTTGTTTCAAAGAAATCTCGGTTAAGAGTTTAGAATAATACGAAGTATCAATAAAAGTTCATACTTGGACTTTTATAATAAATAATAACTTGATAAGGTCCAGCTGTGCAACAACAAAATGAATTCAGGAATCTTAGAAATTTGAATATTATTGCACTGCACAATACAAGCAACCATTGGTAGGCAAGTTAGACGATTCGATTGGTTTTGGGAGTTAAGACGAATACGGCAAAAAGAGGTAAGATGTAGATAAAGTCCTGGTATGAAATTACCTTTTTGGGCTGCATTTGGTATGTAGGGTTGGCAGGGCAACGGATGTTTACTGAAATCGATATTCTTGACTTCCTTGAAGTCCGGAGGGGGTGGTTGAGAAGATGTTACCTGTGTGGCCGCCGTGGTGTTTTTGTTCTCGTTCAAGACTTCACTGATGGGTCTAAAGCCCTCGTCGGCTTTGGAATTATTCTGTTGAGTAGTTTTTGAATATCGAACGTAGAAGAAGCTGTCGTCATGAGAAGGTGGGCTGAACGTTGAATCGTCAATATCAAATCTGAAAGCAGAAATATAATTTGATGATTCTACGATGTACATCATCATTTCATTCTGAACAAAAAATATTTGGCCCACGACTTTGTGATCATCATTGCCTGTTGAGTCATCCTAATGTATAAATTTAAAGTGCTGATTCGTGAAATATAGATCTATAAATTTGGTGCAAAAAGCCTATAGCTAAGTAAAAAACATGATTTGCTTAGACTCCAAAGATACGCGTTTAATGGTACACAGAAAAAACATCTGAATTTGACATCACGGGAGATTCACTTCTTGAGCTATAGTAGGGAGGTGTGGATTACAGGTATAGCGATGAACTCAGTAGTGCGTCCATCTCTGATAACATATCTTGGTAGGGTATCTCAAAGTCAGTTTAACGGCACAAGTCACAAGTAAAATTTATCTACCAATTAATCTCCCGATTCTCCAACTGAAAACAAGTGGAAACGCCTACTTTATGGAGTAATACAGAAAATAAATGACTCGCATCAAAGTGATATCGAATTAGATGTTTGTCAAATTAATTGCAATAGAACAAGACTCGATTTATTTGCTGACAATGAGTCTGTTGTGTGGAATGTTTTCACTATAAATCACTGCTCATGCAAGTTTAGGAAATTGAGATTTTAGGTCGTACTTTTTAAATCACAGTTGTGAAAAAATTAAATTCAATAAAAGTTTAATAGCTGGTATCTTACTTAGTGTGACTCGAGAGATTCGCTGTCGTTGCAAATGCAAAGTATAAAGTTTGAGAGTCCCTTGACTAAAAATACACCCTGGCAGTCCCGTGATACTGATGCAGGCCAACTCTCACATACCAATTTACTATCACATACACAGAGACAGACACTAGTCTATCAGCTGCTTCAAGTTCAGCTCTTCGCAGAACAGAAATTCACAGAACTGCTAGATCAACTAGGTATAAATTCTAATCTTTTAATTACTTGTTTGCGGCAAATTCCATGGACAAGTTTGTTATGTTACAACATTGCACAAACACGTGGATATATTTACGGGTCGTGGCCTTGCCAGAGACAAGGTTCGAATGTAAACAAACCTTGTTTTACTTGCTGCATGAATTAGCATTGGGATAACCGATTAAAATTAATTCATCAGTTCAATTAGTTCTCTTATCATAATTCACCCAGCCAAGAATTTGTCAAAAAACGATTACATATTTAACTGAAGTAGTTAAAGCTGTCCCTATAATACAACAAATCTACCATCGGAAAATCTTGAAGTAAATTGAACTGATGCAAAACTCCCAACAATTTTTTACGGAAATATTAATTATCAAGTTTACAAGCAATTAGATAATCAATAAACTTTCCTCCTCATATTTACATAACTGTATTATCATAACTCAGCAGTATTATCATGGTAACTACAAATGATCATTGGCTATGAATTTGAGATTGGAAAGTTTTTTCTCTTTTTACCTTGAATCCATTTTGCTCTTCATCCATTGTGGTAGCGAAATTCCACCCCCAAGGGACCTGTCTGGTTGACCGGCAGATCCCATGATGATGCCGAGTGATTTTTCTTTTATTCTTACTTTTTTTTTTATACAAAGCTGAGGTATTTAAGTATTTTTGATACACGAGTTATGTATCCGAGTTTCAAATATAATTACGATGAACTGCGGGGGTTTCTCTAATGGATAAGCACTGCTCTTAAAAGAATTGATTGTATCAATCCTGATTGTATTTTGCTTTAATGAGAATCGGAAAAACTATGCAAATCTATTACTGGTATGTACAACTGGCTCTGTAGCTGGTAATTTCTGGCACCTCGTACTCCAGAATTTTTGTTGAACACCTAGGAGTATGACCCTACCACCATTCTACTGATCTGCAAAAGAATAAGAAAGGGAGAATGAGAAAATTACTTTTCTGACATTGTCAAATCATCCCAGACTCGTATGTAAGGGAATCTAACAAATAATGATAATTCTTTTCACCATTGACATCTTTAAATAATTGTTCAAAGTCGATATAATACTTTACTTCGTTAGGCCAGTTTGACCTTCAGCTGTGAAAACAAGTTACACAGGTGACCCGTAACAGCTGTGACGCAATCTAGTTTGAATTGGATGTGAAATAATTGCTCACAACAATTGACATTTCAATTTCTCATAATTTCCAGGAGGGTTTTTCCCCACAAATTTTTACAACTGATTTTTATAGATCAATTAAAAAGTTCTCAAGTGGGTGATAATTACTGCAATAATCACAAATATCTCAATCAGGATCTGAATGATAAATATTACATCATTTGTTGTTCACCGAGAGTAAGAGAAACCAAAGAACACGTGTTAAGAAGGATCTTAAGTTATTTTTCGAGACAACAGAATAATTCACGGGTATTAGATACCATTTCCTAATTGTAGGAAAGAGTGTCGAATGTAGTTGAACGTAAACAATGACGACGCCAGATTCGCAAGCTTCGTCATTTATGACGTACGTCAAAATAGTATACATGCACAGTTGTGCAGATAAGCTTTCTACATAAAAAATAATAATTACATCTTATCGATGGTGACACATAATAACAAACGGCTCAGATTAACTTACGCACAGGTTTAAGTGGTTTTTTTTATCATGGATTTTGACAAGGTTTACTTATTTCCACGAATTCTACTATTAAAAACGCAGATATCTTATTCGCGAAGATATGGCTGACGAGATGGCGATCTCATTTTTTGTTGCATATCTCAAATGCACTCCTGCTGCAGGTGATACGAGACATATGTACACAAAAAATCAGGAAATGTTTGGATTATAAATGAAAATTTATAATAAAGTTTGTAACCTACCCTACTCTTCCTGCACATTGTAGACTTTATAACAACACCCATAATCACCCACAGTAGAAAAATCCTTCAAAGTGCAACTCGAATTGACACGAGTTGCGAACAATGGCCGACCCTGGAACGGACTAGGGACAAGCGCTGCCGAAAAGTGATGGCTTGGCGCTGTCGACGTTGCCATCGGTCGCAAACTCACCACGTGACCAAGCTTACGAGTAGCGAGACGAGTCGCGAGCATCGCGAGAATATCGCGAGTTATCCAAAAAGGGTTATTGGTGGCTGACATTTTGTGACGCTGTCAAGTTTAGCAGAACGAATCAAACGATAACAGTTCTATCATATTAATTGCGGCACTACGCATGAAAAGAACAAGCATTCGTATCTCCTATTAAATCCCAACGTGGAAAATTGCACGATAATTTGTTAATTAGTATTAGCTATAATAATAGAGAAATAGCAAGAGAAATAGTAAATGAACCGCATGCGTAAACGGCAAAAGTAAAATGATGATGCGTTAAATTATATTATAACAATAATAAACCTATCGGTTCTAAAAGTGATTAGAAAAAAAAGGAACTAACAACGAAGGGAACAAAGAGAGCGACTCAAATACGTAATCGTTGTTGACAAGGATTCAAAATAACTAACCAAAGCAAAATTCCAAAATGGTTGGAAACGTCACACGATGCGGTCGGAAAACCGTATTTCTTGTCGGATGTGCTTGTGTCGGAGCCTATGTAGCTTACAGATATTGGAGAAAGAGAGAATTGAAATCTATCGATGAAGGCTTCGATGAAGTCTCAAAGGTCAGAAGATTCTTGGGTTATTTTTTTTTTCTCCTTATCCACCCTAATTATACCGGTCATTCTTCTGCCATCACAGAGAAGAATCGCTGATGTTTTGTCATTACATAACTGCAAGGAAGAGTTCAAATAGTTCGGTTTTACGAGATTTCATACAAAGTACCATTTTGTCTATTTCACTTCACAGATTGATGATAGCAATGAGAGAAGAGTACTTCTCCTTGGACTTGATGGCGCTGGAAAAACATCTGTAATGAATCAAGCTATAGCGTCTACTGTTCCTGGTAGCACTTACTCGGTGCCTCCACCCTCAACCAATGGCTTTGGAGTATTTAGATTAAACAGTGGATCCTACATTCTCAACATCTGGGAAAGTACGAAAATTTGAATGTAACTTAACACGTTTAATAGTATGTAGTACTTCTATCTGAAGGGCTAAAACTCATTATACACAGTTGGAGGTGCCGATGTGACCAGAAAATATTGGAGCAACTTCCTCCAAGACACGGATCTCCTAGTATTTATGGTGGATGCAGGAGACACAAATAAGTTGTCTTTAGCTGTTTATGAGCTGAAACAGTTACTTGGGGATCCCAGAATGGATGCAGTCCCAATTTTGGTCATTGCAAACAAGCAGGTAATTTTCTAGCTTAAAAATTACCCAAATCAAAAATCAAATTACAAGGTTAGTTCATATCAAGTTTTAAACTTGCGAACATTATTTTCTAGGATTCATCAAACGCGCTCAGGCCTGACCAAGTCAAGGAAGCTTTAGATCTGCGCAGTATACCTCCGAATAAACATAAAGTTGAAGTAATTGGATGCCAGACTAGACCACTACCAGATTTACCTGAAGGAATTACGACCTACACTTGGCATCATCCCTCTATTGAAGTTGTTCGAAAGAAAATATGCACAATGGCCACATCTACTTAAACTTTAAGCATGATTAATTGGTTTTGATATAACGATAATGGTGAGCTAAAGAAACTGAGTTTATTATATTATTTTGAAGAAGAGTAACGATCGGCGCAAGAATGGATTAATTAGCATTAACCTTTTCACCAATAGAAATGAAAGAAAATGGCTAGTGGTTTAATTTATCGGATGCCTGATGGGGAGAAAAGGTATGTTGTGGGTGTCAAGTCTGAATCAGTTGTTACATTAATATTCTAATTTTTGTATGAAATATTTTAGATATATACCTCAATGTAATCAGATTTTCAGTCCCAAGGCTCGGTTTTTTTTTGTAATTTTCAATATAATCATTACATATGAAATTTAACTTGATTATACAAACACGATCAATTCGTCGTGCCATAAACCATCGGTGTATTATTGTTATTTGTCATTGTAATAAATAATATTCATTGAATTTATATGCCAAAATCATCAGAATTGCTCACACCTACGAAAGTTCAATGTATTTTCAGCGAATATTTACAATCGTAAAAATGGTTACTAGTGCCATTTGGGTTGTAACCTAAGTCGCTCAACTTCCTGAAAACGTGCAGTTGTCACGCATTTCAAATTTCAATCCCCCTCATCATTGCTGTCCGTAACAAATTCTCCGTCATCCAGAACGTCGTCTTCAGAAAGTTCCTCGTCTTCGCTCATATCACTAAGATTAACAAATCCTGATGTTTCGTCATCCCCGTCCAGACCCCCCTCATCTTCACTATCACTATCACTGGATTGCGATTTTTGAACTGCGACTAAACTTCGCTTTTGCCTTTGAACAGTCTCCATCAACCTTTGGAGGTTTTCATTCTGTTGTACTTTCTTTTTTTCTGCAGGCTGTATATGTTCTATAGCTTTCTTGTTCGTTTTTTTCGATTTAATTTTATTGTTCGGGATATTTTCTTCGTCATTTTCATCATCAGGGAACAATTGAAGCTTCTTCAGACCATTATCTCTGCTATTCCTATTCTTAGCTCCAGAATTATCGGTCTCATCATCTAATTTTTTACCGTCAACTCCAAATTCCTCATC
The DNA here is from genome assembly GCA_963932425.1 of Athalia cordata. Classification (NCBI taxonomy): domain Eukaryota; kingdom Metazoa; phylum Arthropoda; class Insecta; order Hymenoptera; family Athaliidae; genus Athalia; species Athalia cordata. The sequence goes on along the minus strand of OZ010625.1, from coordinate 53,760,256 downwards.
GTTGATAGACTCCACGTCCCACAGAGAAGACTTCTTCTCTTTAGGTAGCTTCCGTTTCTTGGCAACACTAAATTTCTTTGCATTCTCCATTCCAATTTTCTTCCGCGTTTCCTCTAAGGGTGTAGGATCGTCCAAAACGATTTCACCAGTTTTCAGAAGGTACTCAGCATACTGCTCCGGAATGCTTTTGAAAGTATTTATCTTGGAACGGATCTGGCACCACGTCATTTGGTAGTGATTTTTTCTGTCTCTTGCCATTGCCTGAAATCCCCGACAAAAAATGAAGTCAAATCAATTATAATTTCGTCAAAATGAGTAACTGAAGTTTTTTTCCAGATTCTTACCTTGAAATCATCTCCATATTTTTCCATGAGATATGTCACGAATTGTACTTGGCCTTTGGGAAGCCTGAAAAGTCTTTCTCTAGGCGCCTTTGCATCTGCCTCCAAAGCATTAGCTACGTGAATCTTGGGCTTATGGTCAGGTTTTGCATTTTGAAGAGTCGCTGTCTCCAGATCCTCCTCTTCTCGCCACCTACCACGTTTTTCAGATTTGGTCAAGCTTTGTTTTGTCGACGGGATTTTCAGCACCTCATTTGGGTCGTACGCCAGCCCCATGCTGTCTAAATTGTTTCGAATGGACTTTTTGAACTCCCAAGAGCCTTCAATTTCCTTGCTGAAGAGTAATTAGGAATTATGAATACAGGACAATAATAATGACACAATTCATATTCTTAGTTATAGGTTAACAGGGTTAGGTGAAGCTGTAGATTCTCACCATTCTATTGTGGGAAGTTTTCGAAGCTTGTCTCTGAGTCTTTTGCGGTTCACGTTAGCCCTGAACCTCTTCTTACGTTTTTGTTTACGTACTTTTGTCATTTTTGAGCAGTTTTATACAAACTCATAACCCGAACACGTGCGTTTTCAAACTGAATCTAGTCAAGCTAGCACCTATGTGCTAGCACTGAATACACGCTAATTACTCCCTCCCCCCATCTGTGACGCAACAATTTGTCATGAAGTTTCCATCATTCCCGGAAGTTGGCGTTTTCCCTTCTGTCGCAGCTGTGCGATTGTTTAAAAATGTTCAAATTAGTAAGTTTCTAGAATGATGCACGCTCAATCTCTTGCTACCTAAAGCGTTGACTGAAGATTCTAAAGTGTGGATACAACGACCCCAAAACTAAATCTAATATAACAAGTAAAACATATAGGACATTTTTGTAGGTTCGTTGATATTTGAAATGAAACAACACATATTTTAAAGAAAATAAGATCACATATATTAATCAGTATTATTTAATAACATATAAATGAGAATTGAGGAAATTTAAATGGGTAGAAGAAAATAGAATTAAGCGTTCCCTGGGATCAATTTTGATCCCACGATACCGGTTGGGTTAGATCTATGGGTTAACATTCGTGTTTCAAATCGTCGCAGGAAATACTGCTATTTTCAGGGATGCCGCCGAAAGCTCGCGTAGGCGTCAAATGCGTTTGTTTCAGATTGTATTTTACGGAGATTTGACTCGGTGACCAATCGCATGATATGGAGAATTCCTTCGATTCCGGCATCGATTGCGGCTGCTGCAATTTTTTTACATCTTTCAACTGCCGATAGAGATTCTGGCTAAAGCATCGTTATCACATTCCATTTGATATCAATCGCGTCATTGATTAAAACGGTCGCTGCAATTTTGGTATCTTCGATCATTGAAAGAAGCTCGTTATTATTGTATCTCTTTCCCCCATAGCAATCTCTTTCCAGCGTATTAAACAGGTTAAACAGTCCGAAGAAAGCGATCTTGATATTTTCAATTATCTTCTGACGAGCAGCTTCAACAGCACAATATTTATAAGAGATATCTTCTTTCAGTTTTGTTACCCGCACTTCTAGATCGTTATCGAAACCGTGAGAAGAAGACGCGTAGCTCTCCGTCGAAACTATTGTAACTAACGCAAAAATAAAAAGTTTTCCTAACATTTTTATGGAATTAATCTAATCATAAGATACAGTTTTCAGCTTGTATATAGAAAATAATGTTTACCCTTCACTGTAGTATAATGATAATTTATGCAGCTACCGCAAATGAAATAACTTTTAATTCAGATCAAGTCAACATGTATCTTATCTGTCAATACAAACCTATAAATATTAAAATAATTCGGTGTAATTTGAGCGTGTTTATTTTTCATCGTCAGTTGGTCGAACGAATAAGTATGTTGAGTAAACCAGGCCAATGTGTCCTATATTTACGCGTATGAACTTAAATTTGCAACATCTCCACTATACTAATATCTGAGTCTATTGGTGCCTCCTAATGGCGGTAGCCATAAAATGTGAACATCATATCGTTGATTGAAAAATACGAAAACTGAAACTTGAAATATAAATAAAAAACAATCCCGCCATGTTGATGAATAAGGAATGGAAAACCGTTATTACGTTAATCCGTTCATTATATACACTCGTACTGGGAAAAGTCGAGGAAAATTCCCACCTGCAGTATTCATGGTGAAATATCGAAATTATTTCAAGACAAACTTTCACCATAGTTTTGCAAATGATGGGTTCTCGTTTCGTCAAATTCGGTTTGAGCACCGAGTTTTGCGAAATTTGGACGTTTCATTCTTGATCAAACATATTTATAACTGTTATCGAATATCGTAAAAAGAGAACTCCGTGCAGTTAAAAGTAGGACTGTACATCGCGCCATTTTTACTACCCCATCCGCAAAAACGAAGGTGTATCAATCAGAGCGTATCACTGATTATTCTAAATGCGTTTTAATAATGGATCAATTGGGAATCAATGAATTCATTCAATTTTAATACAAAAGAAAATTAGTTTTTATTTATTTTTGTTTGTTTTTTCTCTTCGCGTAGACAATTTCTCACGCTATGGCACTTCGTACATCTAGTCGATATTGGATTATTTCATCTGAAGATGGATGATCAATTACATGAATAAAAATGAAGTATTACGTTTTTTGTCCCTACGTAACAGCGATCTAATTTTAATTGGTGATAAAATTCATTCACTTTTTATGCAACCTTCTCACAACGGCCATGGAACAGCAATCGAACGTCTGAAAAAAATAGATAAAAGACAAAGAATAATAATTGTTACAATAGTAAATAAATTGTTCGAAGTTGCATAAGATAGTCGTAAACAGTGAAGAACTTGAACTTGAGAAAACCAGGACATTAAAATGACACTACACAACGGAGAGGCAAAGGCTTCAATTTTTTTTTTCAAGAGAGAAATATTAAAATAAAAAAAAAGAACCAAAACAGCAACAATTAGATCGTAACAAATTTGATAAGTTGCGTCGATGTTCGCAGTGTGGAATAATAAATCAAATGTTTGAAGGATTACTTGGTCTCTATATCCTTACTAAATCATCTCGAGCGATATCATGATCGCAGACCGTCAAATTTTCAGCCGATAATTTCATGAACCGTGGTATTAAAATACTCAACCATAACTAAATAATAATAAAAAAAAAAAAAAATTTACTCACTTTGTCCGCAATTTTGTGCGCAAGCCAGCATGCCTGGGTTTGAATAAGTAAGTCTATTGGTGCCTCCAAGATCGCCACAAACCGGATTATATTCTGGAGTCGTAGGACAGGGACAGTTGGTAGGCATCATCGCGGGTGTTTGAGTGCTGGAAGATCCACCGTTTGTTGGTCTCGACGTCGTCCTCGAACTTGAGATTGTCGGCGATCCATCGGGTCCTCTTTCCCACCAATTTTGCTGCGCTGATCCCCCGCATACGAGGCATGCCAGTGCTGATATGTTATAATTGACGGTTGATAAAGATTGTTTATTGAACGCATGAATCGATGAATGGAGAGTAATGAAGACGGAGAAGAGCATTAACGATTGATAAATAACGACCTCGGTGAAGGTCGGCCAATCACGTGATTGACCAATGACTAAACTTATATTGTTAGCGTATAGATCAAGCGCTTGGCGTTGAAAACAAAAAGTATAAAAAAGGGAAAGAAAAAAAATCAGAATTAAATGCTGAAAGGGCTGTTTTCCCTTTGAATAGAAACGATATTTTTTACTCACCGGCGCATAAAATTACGCACGTTTTCGTCACTTTCATGATGAGGTATTTCAAGATACAATTATATGGGATAACTTGCGATGTGTTTATCACTTGTTGACCGTTACAGTCGAACTATCGGTCTTTACTACTCTCTGGCCAAAAGGTAACTGGTGTTTATGCGATTTCCTCAAGTTTTATATATCTATATTCCTATTACGTCACAAACACATAGCCTCGGGATATCCCCTTCACGGCCACCGCTATATTTCTCTGATTTCCGGATTTCACGCTTTAGTATAAATTGTCATACTTCTGACGTGGTTCAAAACTCTCCATAGGTAATTCCCACTAAACACCGCAAGCCGTGCACCAAACCATGTTCACAACGATTTGTGCGATATTTCTATTTTCATTAACTTTTCCTGTACAATATTACACTGCCCATTTGATATAGGTATTCGAGAAAAAAAATCTGTGGAAACTTCATAATAATTCTTCCGCTTGACCAAAAGATAATTAGAAAATACTACTTTCATCGAAATAATCATTTGTTCAATCATAGACATTGATTGAACATTGAAAAAGCGCAACAAAGATTTAGTCTATTTTAACATATTCTAATTTACATACCGATTCTAAATTACGTCGTGTTATTGATACATGTATTTTATTTGCATTAACTCTTTCCGCTATACAAGCACGGGATGTTGGCACACAATTCTTTTCCTCACCAACCACAAATGGATATTTAAATTATCCTCTATTTCAATATTTTAACACTTAAACGTATCTTTACATCAATTGATATTGACCTATACGTCACGAAACGTCTGGAGTTATTATATATCGCAATACAGATATACATCGGAATTATTCTGATTCTTAGAAATCACGTACGTTTAGTTCTGACGAAATGGTATACGGGCAATACAATTATCATCCTCAAACAACATTTAATTCAAGATTTTATTTTTAATCCAGGAAACATCGGAAGTCTAGCCGCCGGCGTGGCTGCTGGGAATGCACGAGCCGTCGGTTTTACTCGGGGATCTACTGACGATGAGTAACCAGAATCCTAAGTCATAATAACAAGATCGAATATTATACTCGTGTCTTATTTTTAAATCTAAACTGTTGAATTATTGGAAGATGGATTGTTTTCTTTTTCTTTTTACGAAATTTATTCAATTGCAGTGTAAAAAATAATGAATTATTTTTTGTGGGCTTTAAAAATTTCTCACGCGATGACACGTCGTATTTACATCAGTCTATTCAAATACATAGGTGAATGAAAATGATGCGTTCTAATGTGAGACTTATTTTCTAATGACTAACTGCAGAAATCCAATTTTACTGTCTCACTTATGATGATTTGTATCGATTACTCCACTTTGCATCAGGCCCTCTCGCAACGGCCATAGAAAAGCAGTCGAACGTCTGAAACAATATGTAAAAACGAGTACATAGATATGCGTATTTCTAGGTATCTCTACTAATTTAAAGGTGTGAATTACCTATGCCTAATTAATAAAACAAAATACTAACTTTGTCCGCAATTTTGCGCGCATGTCAGCATACCCATGTTGGTATAAGTGAGTCTATTGTCGCCTCCAAGGTCGCCACAAACCGGATTATATTCTGGAGTTGTAGCACAGGGACAATTTGCAGGTATCGTCGCAGTCGTTGGAACAACGGTAGATGCGCTGATCGTTGATCTCGAAGTTGCGATTATTGGCGATCCATCGGCTTCTCTCTCCCACCAATTTTGCTGCGCTGATCCCCCGCACACGAGGCTTGCCAGTGCTGATATTTTACAATTGACAGTTGAAAAAGGTCGTTTATTGAATGCACAAATCGATGAATGGGGAGTAATGAAGACAGAGAAGATATGAACGGTTGACAATTGATATATCAGCATAGTCAATGATCTCAGTGGAGGTCGACCTGTAGTCACGTGATTGCAGGTCAGCGATTTTGACGAGTAGTAAGCTGTTTGGTATGTCAAAAAGAAACCAAAAAAAAACCAAAGAAAAGCTCACCGAGTTTTCAAGGCCATTTTATATATGTACGATATTTTTAGACAAAAATTAAGAACTAATCTACGCCGATCGCAAGAGCTCTGTATGAGGGATGTTTTTGAAAATATTTTTTACTTACTGGCGAACAAAAAAATGCAAATTTTTATCACTTTCATTGTGATCACGTATATTTACGTAAAATTATTGTTATTCGACTATCAATGTTGATCCTTATGTGCAGTGGATCGACGTCCTGACCACTCTCTGACCAAGGGGCAACTGATGCTCAATTCACAAACATATCTCCCGGCATATTCCCTTCTGCAGGATCACCGTCGTCCATATTTTTTTGAACTCCCAGATTTTAAACGTTCTCTTATAAGTATGCGTCTGACGTGCATGGTTCCAAAAATATCTTCAAGGAAACAATCCCAGAAGTACGCCCTCAACGATTTCGTTGACTTTTGGCAGGATATATTTTGGATCAGCAGGTATCATTTTTTTTAAGAGTGCTTTCACCCCCAAAGTTGTTGGTTATCGTATGTATAACAGCCAATTACAAGGTACGTTTCAAAATATACTGCCAGTACTGCCGAATGTGAAGTCATGTCATCGTAATCGCTATTTTTTACTTTCAGTTTGCAATTTATTGCCCTCCGGCGCACTTATACTAAAGTCTGAAGGGAATATTTTGCAATTGGCTCCATGTCAATCAAACGGTTTTGTCGAAGTCAAGAATGTGGGGAGGCGAGAGGCAATATTAATCCTATTTTCCTTAAAGTGTAACTGTATATTGAAAGAGAAAAAAAATTCCGTGATTTGTATAACCGTTATATCTGCGCTTTTAACATTACAATGATGCAGCGCAATCTATATATTTAAATTCAAAAAATAAATTGGCATCAGACCTCAGGGAAACTTTGTCCACCATGTCGTTCTAAAAGAGAAAGAAAGTATGATCCCCTCAAAGGCACCTACGGTGCAAAAAACTTCGCCAAGTACATTCAATGTTTGAAAAATTCATTAATAATAAGAAAAAAAGAATCCAAATCAATTATTGTGCCAACTGCCAAGTACATGTAACTTTGCATCCTGTAAAAATATAGAATTGGAAAGTAAATCAATGAGAATCAGAAAAAAAAAAATAAAATAAAATAAAATAAATGAAATTTAGAAAAAAAATCCATAAAACAAATTGGAGGTAGTGGTTCTTGGCGGGCTAATGTTATATTGCCATAAAAAAATTCTAGATTTTGTTTCCGAAAAAGCCCGCCAAGTCCCACTACCTCCAATTTGTTTTTTGGATTTTTTTTCTAAATTTCATTTATTTTATTTTATTTCTTTTTATTTTTTTTCTGATTCTCATTGATTTACTTTCCAATTCTATATTTTTACAGGATGCAAAGTTACATGTACTTGGCAGTTGGCACAATAATTGATTTGGATTCTTTTTTTCTTATTATTAATGAATTTTTCAAACATTGAATGTACTTGGCGAAGTTTTTTGCACCGTAGGTGCCTTTGAGGGGATCTCATAACTTTTTGTATTTTGTTGGAGAATATTTTAGTGTTAATTATGGTTTGACGGGGTAAGAAAATTTTTCGAACGGTAGCCATGAGAGCGCCATTTTTCTGGGGCCCAATGAAAAAGAGTTGCTGTGCGGTAGCGGACTCTGTAAGAAATCAGACGTGTACCGTAGTGTACCGGCTACGGTGACGCCACCTGCTAGGCGGACGGGAATTATAACCTTCTTCCTATTTGACAGGAGCTAGCTCTGACAGGAATATTACGCGAGCCGCGGCTTCCCTTCTATACCATTTACGTGAAAAGGTTTTGTTTTCAGATGACATATAGCTAGCGTACGACGATGACGGTGGTGCTTAATCGTGAAATGAGCCTAACGGTGATCAGAGAATCAGAGAATTATCATACCTCAGCTCTCCGACCACTGACGTTGTTGAAATTACGCTTAAATGAGAGCTCGTCCGCGATTCATATCGCGAAAGTGCATCCAAATTTCCCGAAATGCTTATGATTTCGGAGATACTTGATAGAACGGTTGGCCGTACAGCGCTTTCTCGATCCCTCAGCAGTAAAGATACTCGGTAGTCCGCACGTTCGTTTGAATGTACTTGGCGCGAGACTCTACCGAGTCTCTTGATACCGAGAAGGTCAACAGTATATGACGAATTCTTTTTCCTTGTAGGAAAAGCGATTAAAATATTCTATAAAATGACAAACCAGAGGTGAAAAATATTTTTTTCCTTGTACATGTGCTTTTTTTCTCTTTATTGATTACGACTTTTTATTTTTATGCTTTATTAATAGGAATATATAATTCTGAAGATGAATATTTTTTAATAAATCTACAGGAATCTAAGATGGCGGCACTGGTGCAGCGACTCCAGACACAGGAGCTAAAGTGACCGAGTTTCAAAATAATCAGAGTATGTTTTCTGAGTTTTGAAGTTAGATTTTTTTTCATTTGTTTTTTTTACCATATCCTGACCTCGGATTTGGATTCAGCAAACTATTTATTTATGGATTTACGATATGGAAAATATTTATTTGTACATATTTTTGAACGATGATTAATTTATGCATTTATCTGCATTTCATGTATTTAATTATTAATTCAAATCCATGTTTGCATCACATGTTGCAACTATGGACGTTTATCATCATGGTGTAATTTATTGCAATCTATTTATAAAAAGATCTCTAATCATTGCAATGTGTAAGATGAGGAAATTCATATACTACCCCTACAATGATTAATGGGAACTAAAAATGATATAAAATCAAGTGACAGCTCATGCCAGCTTCATCGAGATTTTGCGCACATATTATATTTCCCAGTATATAGTAAATAATAATTGAGATCTATGACAATAATGATGATAATATACTCATCTGTGTATTTATAGGACACCTAATAACTTAACCCGCAACTCAAGCTAGTTAATGGTCTGGTCATTTCCTTGTAGATTTATTCCCGTATAGTATAATTCGACGTTCGCAACAACCGAACCTAATCTCAAATGTTACCCGCTATAATTCACGCCAAATTTTTTCTTTCCTTTTCTTTTTCACATTCACGTTAGTTCAAGGTTCGAATTTGCAGAGCATACGTATATTTTACATCATGTATACGCGTTCATGTATGTATACCCGGTTAGGTTGATCGTGAATCGCTTCGCGGCCAAACTCGCTTGGACAACTTTTCGTAGCCGGCCCAGCTACACGTAAAAGTTGTCCAAACGCGCGCTTGGCCGCGAAGCGATTCAGAATCAGCCTAACCGGGCGTACAACAATGATACTTATACCATTGATGAATTCGCAATTGCGCGTAATTTCAATACGAGTATACGATATGTATGAATATGATCGCAAATTGAATTCGTTTCTTCTTGCAATTCATTATGTATATGTCACTCCAACTAACAAACCCTATGATATGACCCAAAATGCGGAAGGTTAACGAACAAAGATATTTGCGCCCAATAATATTTAAAATATATACATAGGTATATACGTGGTGTCCACTTCATATTTATACAATGTAATATTATATCTACAATAACGCGGACACTTCGCGACCGTGAACATCAACTCCGAGGTCAAGGAGCAACACTCGCTTGAGAATTTGCTCGCGAATTCTTCCTAGCTGAAATAAAGCTCGCGGGTTGTCAGCAAATGGATGTTGAAAAGACTCAACAGTTGAAAAATGCAAGAAAAAATTGTATTCAGAAAATTTCAACACAGTATTTGATTGCCTATTGCTCATTTTTTTTTTTTTTGCATCCTTTGAAAGAGAATTACATACATTTCACCGGGTTGTCTTTTTTTGCTTTTTTTTTTGGCTCACGTAGATTTCGCAACAAAAGTACGAAAATCGATGTTTCGCTTAAGTTGCGACTGATGTTTTAACGATTTACAAAATAATATATTCTAAACGTTTACCTTATGGTCAGCCAAAGCATTGCTAATTTCAGGCGATATTCCACCGTTTATTCCCACTGCACTTAAACTATGAATAGAAGATCGTTACGATGTTTATCACGTTTCAACGCACGTTAAACTTTTCGAACTGCAAGTTGAAGATTTTGGGGTCGATGCAGAATTTAGGTATACATTAATATGTATAAAACTTTGCATTTTTGAAAATGTGAATACTACATTTTCACTTACAATTAGCCAATTATATTTTCATCGTTAATTCTTCCAGCATCTCGTCACGAGATTAAAGGATGACGAGGGAAATCAAGGATTGAAAAAAAATAAATTAAATTAAAATTCACAGCGTTGCACAAATTCTTGTGTCTTATAATCAAGACAGGATGTTAACTCTAATTAGTTCATAAATTTGCGATGATAAAACAAAAAAAAAGAAAATAATAATTAGAATAATGTAACGGCAAACATGTATGTATACATACGTATTACCACAATATCCGAGAGTAAATGAACGCGTTACACCCGTAGAGTGTGTAATGTATAAATACCAGCAACTCTTTCGGGCGCCAAACAGTACGGCAAGGCAAGCCTACTGGAACGGACATTTTTATAATACCTAGTTGTAAATAATAAAACTAAAATAATTTGTCATAGGATAATAGAAAGAAAAATACCTTACAAATAATACAAATTTGATAACATAAAATCGGTTAAAAGTGAATCACGATTTTCTACACGCCGTGAGTTTTGTACCGGCAATTTTCACCGGAACGATGGTGATGATGGTGATGATGATGTTTAATATATGATGCGAGAATAAATTGTACCAACAAAAAAAAAAGTGACGTGATTCGCTATGATATTTTAATTGACAATTGAGTCCGTGAATAGAAAAAAAAAAAAATGCGATATTATCGTGTGAATTTTTTTGCCATAATTTTACTGACTTCCGTGTTATACGTGAGAAATGTCGTTGCCACCGCTGGTGATTTTGCAGTGTGCAACACGAACACGTTGGCGGTTTATAAATTACGAATGGAAACGCATTGGTCGCAGGAAATATTTCCGAAACAGTATCCGATATTCAGACCGCCAGCACAATTCTCCAGTTTACTAGGTATACTGTCAACCTAAATATTTCCGAATGATTTTTAGTTATAATCTTATTGAAAAAAAAAGGCTTTTTAACTCTCGTCATAATTTATGACGATCATCAAAGTAATTCCGAAAGTTTCGCGTTGTTTTAAACTTTTCATGCTCATTCATTTGTACAACAACTATGTAGATATAGATATGATAAAGTACGAGAGTTGGCGTCTTTTTATTTTGTTATTATTATAATTTTTTTTTTTTCATTCAACTCCTTTTTCAGACAGCTAGCAGCTGTTTTCTCGTTCTTCGTATATCATCTACAACTCCGTTGTTGATCCGATTCATCTAAATATGGTTTTCTATTTCACTTTTCTATGTCAGACATTATAATTTATACAACGACCAAAAAAGGTACGCACCATTGAAAGCGTTAATCTTTTTTTGTGTTTTTTTTTTTTTTATGTTTATATTATTCTGCCTAAATTGGACATGATCCAGATAAATGTACAGTCATTTCCATCCAAAGCAGCATGTAAAAATTAGGCTGGCCTGGGGCGTGAACTCGGGTTTCTAAAATCCAGCTATAGCTCTCCGGAGGTCCACGAGGCATCGTGTCTGCCATGAATCACCAGACTTCACTTCTAAATCGCTTGAGGATGGCATTTAAAATAGATTTTGACTTTCGATAATGTTCGATGGACACGTAATGTAATATTGTCTATTATAATCGTTTGTTAAATTTTTTTTTGTCAGTATCTTTTCGCTCTTCATTTATTTCTTTGTTGTTGTTTTTTTTTTCTATAACTGTAACTGACTGCAACAGAATTCTTACAAGATTATTTTTACGGTAAACTTTTTTATCGTGAATCAAAAGTTTATAATCACGTACGTAAATAAAAAATTCACACCGTATAAAATTAGTCATCAAGTTAATGAACCGTGAATCATTAAATTATAATTATCGTTGTAGGCCTCGCGACTGATTACATAAAAAAAAAAAACAAAGAAATAATTCATAGATTTACAATTAGTCATAAAGATGAGATAAAAATTCGTTAGAAATTAAAAGGGACTAGGTAAAATAGTCGACAGACAATTTTTGTCAGCGTAGATTTCTTAGGATAAAGTAAAAATCTTTAGAACCAATCATCATCGATTGTGAAATGCAGATGAATTAGTTTGTTGATCCTTCTAATAAAAATATATTTAACGATTAATAATACATCTGGATTTTTTCATATGTTTTTTTTTTCGGTTTTTTATCAGCAGTGAGAGAAATGCAGATGTAACCAAATGTGGTCCATTAGATAATAATTTGATCGATGATTGAAAATCGACGAGTTTTTATCGAAGAAAAAAAATCCGTCTACTATAATAATCATCAGGCGTGAAATTTTTATTTTTATTACTCCTAGATTATTAACGCTGTGCACGGAAGAGGATGTTCGCGGAAGTAATTAGTTTTTACCATCTGTGCTTTCAAAGTACGTTTGAGTTATGAATATTGGACAAGGAAGCCACATTGTCCTTCGCTGAGTTTAGTCCCAAGTGGATTCAAGATATGAATGACTCTTTATACATAGAATTTATATTTATCTTTCAATTTATATACTCGTTGGTCATGTACGTTGGCTGTGTCGGTTGAAGGTGAATTTGTAAAATGAATATTGCGCGGCAGTAAGGAGTATTAAATATTCTATTAATTTTTCAAAGTAATTCAGACACCCCGTTGGATTTACCATCGGTCAGACTCGGTACATTTTAAATTCTGATCTCGAAGTTCGTCAATTCAAAACCGGGGCAAACAGACTGAAAAAATGGCGATTTTCGCGGTGACCTTAGATCCAACATTTTCCATATTATTGTAGAATTTTTTTCGAAAATTGTGAAAGTGCAGCAATATTGCAACAATTTGTAACTTGTTCTAGGTTTGGTGCACAACCAGTCGTACATTTTATGGCGTGAGGGTGACAAAGCTAGTCCAGAGATTCGTACGATTGCAGAAAAAGGTACTGGAGTAATTTTGGAGACGCGGAAAGGTGTTGGAGACCTTTTCGCAGCACCAGCTGTAGTACAGGGGGTAGGATCGACGGAAACGATTTTCTATTCCGACGGCAAACATACCTTGGTGAGGTTTTCGTTATGTCGACAGATTATATTCATACAGGTTGACAGAACCAATGAAGAAAAAATACGAACTACTCAATTTTTTAATCTTCTAATATAGTTATCGAAAAATTTTATCGGTTCTCAAGGTATCCCTGATATCTAAAATCGTACCATCGCCGGACTGGTTTGTCGGATTGGACAGTTTCGAGCTCTGCAGGAACGGTCGATGGGTAGACAACGTTTCAATTCATGTGAGTGATGACAATAGTTTGTTTTTTTTTCTCAAAGAACAGTAGTTCTTACAGCATCTGTTTTGACGAATCCCAGATATTTTTTACCTTACAGACGAAAGAAAGAGAAATAAAAAATGAATAGCGAAACGGCGTCGTTTATTTGCATTCACAGGCTGGACCATTCGATGCCGGTACCGACAACGGCTTCACATTTACAGCGCCTAATTGGCAGACAGATCCAAGTTCACCGATCACTCAAATAACTTCTAAGCAACCATCACACCCTGCGAACAGCTTTTATTATCCAGAACTCAAGGAGCTACCCTCATTAGTGACCTTCAATATCACAAGGGTAGGTTGGGGGCCTTCCGTACTGATCATTAATCATTTCGAAGTCGAAATTGTCGCTCACAAAGGAATTCGAATTTTTATAAACTTGTTAGATATTCAAAAATCTTGTGAAACAAAACAAAAAAGAGAATAGTTTAACCGTTACAGGCAATTTTTCAATTTTTCATTGCATTTTCTAATTTTTCATTGCGATTGTTTGTTTCTTTATTCTATTACACCTCGTTATTTGATTTTTGCAGGAGCGAGTCTACAAAGCAATCGACGGTGTGAGATCGGTTCCGAAACGCAGACGAATGAAATTTTCAAGGAATAATAACCCTGTTGTCGTACCTCTTGGAAACAAGAGCGTAAATATTGGTTCGTCCAACAATCGTGTGCTTCCACGTAAGAAACCCGCACGCGCTAAACATCCGCTGAAAAAAACAGCGCGTAAGTAAAAAAAAAAAACAATTAATTGAATGAAAAAAAATGAAAAAATAAAATGAGTAATTAATTTTTCAACGACCCTTTTCCTTCAAGGTCGTCCTGTCCAATGCGTAATGAGCCCCTGGAGTTCGTGGTCAGCTTGCAGTGCTTCCTGTGGCGTTGGATTTGAAACGCGTACCAGAACAATACTGAAACCATCCAGACGTAATGGATCTTGTTCTAAAGAGCTTGAAGAAAAACGTTGGTGCGGCGAACAGTCGAATTGTATAAGTAAATACTTCAACTGGTGAAATAAGAAAACTGATTGAAGATGGCGACATTAGAGTTATACCCTAGGCGAAAATGATGCCTAATGAACTGTCAAATGAAATCGACTAAATTTTTAACATTATTTCTAGTTTATCTCAGAGATTGGTTTATGAACGAACAAAATTACGAATTTTAATTACTAAAATCTCCATTCAAATGCGAATTTAAGCCCGGAAATAATTAATTCGACTAAATAATTTCACAAATGGTGCTGTCTTATTCATCGCAATGAGTTCTGACAAAGTGATTTTGATGGATTAAAATTAATCACATTATCGTGTTTCCTGTAATTCTAGTTCATGTATGTATGATTCTTAGTGCTATGTGTATTTTTTTTTGTTTGAGGAAAATTTACGCAAATGATGTATTTTCAATTGAATAAATCGATCGTCTTCAATCATATTAGATTTGAATCTCGCAATTAATTGAAGTTTGTGAAAAATTTCATATATTGTAATTCCATGATACGTGAATTTAAAATGGTTTGGGATAAACAGACTCTTCCAACGTCAACAATGAGATATGTTCGCTACGTTGGCCGACAGTTAAGTGATAAGCGTGTTATCCAAGACTGAGGTAATCACTGTCTTTATCACCGGTGCAAAACCGAGATGCAATTAGTGCTTTAATTTTCTACATTTCAGCTGGTATACTATAGGTACGTGATCGAGGGCTTCTTGTCTGTCTATTCAGCGTCGCTAATTCTTCTCAAAAATGAAAATTGTAATCGCTCGCAATCAGCTACACACAGCTTGATGAAAACAAAATACAGTGCGGTCTTGTTTTGGCGAGAATGAAAAATTTACTGATAAATTAACGGCTACGATATGAGCAACGCTGTCGTAAGTCTACGCCCGATTAGCTACCTGATTGGTGGTTATCATCGTGTTATACCTACATGTTGAGTTGAGTTTTCAGTAGAAGAAACGATGACAAACTTCATTACAGAGCATTTAATACTGATACAAATTTATGATAATTTATTCTTTTCTTACTTGATAAAAGTGTCTAAGTTATATCTTCTTTCGATTGGAAAAATAATATTTTACTAACTTTGCCGCTAACATATCGACATCAGGTGAATAGCGATGTGATAATGTCAACGTGTGCACAACTCATTTGAAGATTAGTTACAGTCTGAGAATGACGTGATGTGCGGTTTCTAAAACAAACGTGTTACTACAGAATCAAAAATTGCACAGGGCAAGTATTATACTGAACGATAATCCTTTTCTTTATTAATAAAAACGAAACCAAAACTAGAAGTCGTTTGCACAAAAAAATCGTTAAGAATGGTGAGTGATCTTCCGTATCGTTGAATAAATGAATTCATTTGTTTCTTGAAATTAATTTTTCATTACTTGAGTTTATCCACCGATAAAACTAGATCGTAAGTTAACTTTTTCTCTGCTCTTCTTAAAATTCGCTTTTTAATTGTCATGAAAAATGAGTGCAACAGTTTGGAAGGCGGTCGTCAAATTGAAGGACGGGAGAATATCCCCGACGATTATTAAATAGAACAATTATTATCTCCGTTACAGATAGTCAGCATTAATCGATAACGATATCATATACGATCTTCGAGACTAACTACAATATTTTTATCTTGTTCGATTTTTAGCGTCAAAATTCAAGATGTCGAAATACAGCTACCAAGCCTTACCTACGACGGATGCAAGCCCGAGGAATCTACCGTTGCCGGTCCTCCGTCTCAGGAACACTTTGGTTAGCTCAGTGACTTCTGCAGATCCAACATCTCCATCTCCCATGGGATCAATGGAGAGTATACTTCCAGGACAGATGAACTTAAAACGACGGGCCGATCGACGGCTCATGCGTCTCAACACCGAACTTCTCCAAGCAGTTGTTGATGGAAATTTGGAAGAAGTTGGACGGTAGAAAAGTCCACACAATGCTCGATCCACTCGATAGTCAAATTAAGTCCATTTCACCATGGGATTCTTCCCTTTATTTCAGCTGCATTGAGCATGACGCCAACGCAAACGCGACCTGTAAACCACATCGAATTTCCAGTTGCCATATTGCCAGTTTTTTGGGACACACTGAGATTCTTAGACTTCTTATTAAGAATGGAGCTGAACTTGGTAACCGAGATGCTTTGGGAAGGACCGCTTTGCACTTAGCTGCTTGGGAGGGGAACCCAGACTGCGTAAAACTCCTGCTTGACCACGCTTCGGAACTTGTTAATATCACAACTGAGGAAAGCACAGTGAAAGATAGGATTCCATCCCGATGGATTGATTCCTGGGATCACGATCATATGTCGGTGATTAACATGGTCGGTATCTTGCAAATGATTAAATGAAAGTTGATCAACGATTCTTTGATCATTACCCCTACATTATAATGTGTACTATAGCTTCCGGTATTAGAATTTGGAAGCACGCCACTTCATGTAGCATGTAAACGCACGGAACTGATTTGCGTGCAACATCTTCTCGCCGCTGGAGCTGAACTTGAAAAAGTTGACAGTCGCGGTTTAAGGCCACTTGATGTCGTCGGTGAAAATTTGATAGAAAATCGCGAAGAAGGAGACGTGGAATTCAGGTACCCACTGAATTAGAATAAAAAAAAAACTATCATAATATGTCCAAAAGTCGAAATATCACGGGAACCCGAAAATTTATCTTAGCAGCTGAATAATTTTGTCAAAAAAGGTACCCTGGAGTAATCAGCGCCCTAATCGCGGCCGGGGCACAACACTACCTCTTTCCAGACTATAATCATCAGGGTTATACTGTGACTCCTCTTCATACGGCTGTGGAACTCGAGTCTCTTGATGCAATAACAGTTCTTTTGAACGCAAATTTTCCGAGGTCAGTTTGGAATGTAAATGGAGACACTCCAATGCATTTGTCGATCATGAAGCGACTGAAGGAACCATTGAAGCTGCTGGTCAACACAGCGAACAATGAAAGCCCACCAAACTATCTCGATCCAAAAAATGACGTAGGACTTACCCCTTTGCAATTGGCTGTGCGGCAAAATTGGGTTCCTGGAGTTAGTATAATTCTTGAAGCCGGCGCAGATGTCACGGTGACCTCAAAAGATGGGTATACGGCGTTACACCTTTCTGCTGCTAGTGGCAACCTCGAAATGATGCAGGAAATATTGAGTATTCCTGATTCACACAGCGTAAGTTTTGGAAGAAATATGGCGAACAGATATCTAAAAATGGAAATTCGCATGCTTCTTACATTCAGATCGCTGAATCCGAATCTGATGATGTTGATCGAACATATCATTATTTGGACTCGGTGACCTCGAAAGCCTTGAAAATAAGGTCACCACATAGACATTGAATTTATCATAATCCTATTTACTAACAGAAAGGGTTGAATTGTTGATACTTGCTTCGCAGATAATCGAAGTGAAGAACCATTTAGGAGAGACTCCTTTATTTTGCGCGATCTCTGGCGGCAACGTAAACTGCGTGAAGGAAATTCTGAACGCTGGAGCAAGTGTTAAGCACAAATTGCACGGTGAGGTGACGGTTTTTCACCGAGCGGCTGAACACGGGCATGCCGAAATCCTCCAGGTTCTTTTAGACAGAGATCCTATTATAACAAAACTTTTAATTAACGCCAGAGATAATTTGAAAATGTCAGGGATGACAGCCTTGCATATGGCTGCCAACGTCGGACACGCCGATTGCATTGGAACATTGCTCGACGCTGGGGCAGACATCATAGAAATCACAACTGAAGAGCCGCACTATAAAGCGACGGCCCTTCATTTAGCCGCTACCCAAAATCATCACGAAGTCGTCAGAGCACTCCTTAGTTACGAGACTTTCATAGTTGATAAACAAGATAGTCACGGTTGGATGCCACTCCACGTAGCTTGTTACCACAGTAACAGAGAGTGCATTAGATTATTACTTGATGCTGGCGCTGACCTATCCGTTGTCACGAAAGACATCGATAGAAATTCAAGGTCAGCGATGGATTATCTGGTTTACAATGTTCCAAGACCCGTTGATTTTCTCGAGACTATTTTCGACGCATGTATCAACATTAATGAGTACACTATAAATGAACCGAACTGTCTCATCACCCTGGATTACAGAATACTAGCACCCCGTGGAAGGGACATGGAACAGATGAAGGTCATCAATGCCCTCATGACAACCGGAAATCAGTTCAATCAAAAACGATTGTTGATTCATCCTTTGATAGAGAGTTTTCTGTACCTGAAGTGGAGGGCGTTGAGTCCTTTTTTCATGATCATTTTAGCACTGTATGCAGTTTTCGTTGTAGCAACCACCCAACTAATCACTGGAATTTATTACTATAAAGATAAGGGTGCAGAAATTCCTCTCATATTGGATAAGGATATCAGCAGCGGTATCCTACTATTCAGTTTGATGCCGATTGCTATTCAGGTACCTAAAGTTTTTCATTATGAATTTGAATTTAAGAATTTTTATTGCGGATTTGGACTGTACGAACAGACATAGCTCACCTTTTCTCAACTCCACGTACTCGAAATAAAGCAGTTTTTAATGTTTGACTGATAAACCTACAATATTTTTAGGAAATGTTGCACGTGAAGCAACGTTCTTGGAGCTACATGCACGAGCTGGAATCGTGGGTGAAATGGGGTTCCTTTATCCTCTCGTTTCTAGTTGTCTTTGTTGATCACAATGCCAATGAATGGACCCGTCACGCAGCCGCTATAGCCGTTCTCCTGGCTTGGACGGAACTCATGTTCCTGCTTTCTCGCTTTCCAGAATGGGGCTACTACGTCCTTATGTTCTCAAAAGTGGCCACAAACGTTATCAAGGCACGTCTTCATGTAACTCGTTTCCAAAGCTTTTGGAGTCACAAAATACAAATTTGCCGTAAAAATTTTAAATCCAAAGAAAGTTTCTTATTATTTTTAGGTATTGTTGACCTTCGGCTTCCTGGTTATCGGTTTCACGTTCAGTTTTCTTGTCCAATTTCGTGGCGAAGCCCCTTTCGGTTCTCCATGGCAAAGTTTCGTCAAAACCATGGTAATGATGACTTCAGAGTTTGATTATTCAGACTTGTTTGTCGATCAAGAAAACATGATAGTGACAGTAACGCTCGGAAGACTGGTATTCGTGTCCTTTCTGGTCCTAGCTGCAATCGTCCTAATGAACTTGATGGTCGGTTTGGCGGTGAACGACATCAGCGATTTGGAGATTCGTGGGAAAACTCAGCGTCTTTTTAAACAAGTCAACTTTCTCTGCAGTCTGGACCTTCTCGTCTACAACGAGATGATCCTTAGATGTTTTCCAAAGAGCTGGCGCGTGAGGGTGGAAAAAGGAAGATTTATTGATCCCAAACTTCTTATCTATCCTGGAAGACCACTCCGAACTATTTTCAAAACGATACCCTCTTCGATTAAGGATGACGTCATACAAAACGCAACCGCCAATCAAAAAAGCGACGAACCTGCTTTGACCGAAGTTGCTGAACGGCTTGATAAGATTGAAAAAATGCTCGAAAAGCTTAAGTACTGCGGATCAGGAGTGGTCGAGCCAATGGAAACTTCCAATCAAGAAAAATGCAAGGAATCACATTTTAGGGATCCAATCACTTCGAAAAAAGATTTTGTTAACCTAGTCGGTCACAATTACCGATACAAGGAGGAATCCGATTCAAAACGGGAGAAGGCCGCGCTGTTAACTGAGACTGTAATGCAAAGTTTACGCACTTTGCAGCCACAATTGGAAAAATTAAACAAAACTCTGCTCTCAAAGGAATCCTCAACGCATGTTATCGACTTGCAGGAAGTGTGAAAGGTCCCACTTTTATTGGTAAAACAGCGCAATAATCTGCGTATAGTATGCTCCGTAATTTTTACCTTATTTAGTCTCAATTTTTAATAAAAATACCGAAGTTTATATACATTCTGGTGGCTGCATAATATCATTTATTGCGTATGAATCAATATTGTATACTTACTTTACTTATT
The DNA here is from genome assembly GCA_963932425.1 of Athalia cordata. Classification (NCBI taxonomy): domain Eukaryota; kingdom Metazoa; phylum Arthropoda; class Insecta; order Hymenoptera; family Athaliidae; genus Athalia; species Athalia cordata. The sequence goes on along the minus strand of OZ010625.1, from coordinate 53,739,737 downwards.
TCGGAGTCCACAAACATGAATTATAATAATTCTAAGTGAAAGTTCCGAATCTGAAAACCCATCAGCAGAAAACAAAATAGTGGTCCTCAGCTTCCGGCCGATGTACTAAAACTCCGAAGATATCCAGTGCAAATATCATTCCATACTTATGTGAAATTACAATTACGTAATATAAAAAATAATTTTTCAAAATTACGTTACGTAGTTAACTGTGTTATGATTTTCCTCGTTTTTAAAAATAGAGTTCGCAAAATCGAGCACGCTGATCGCATTATCGATTGGTTGGTATTAGTGAATCCGATTAGGCAAATCCGAGCGCAAATCGTTGTAAATATTTCATGTCATACCTGCTCCAATGATTGGTATACCTTACACAAGTTACATATTATGTATCATAAAAGTAACACGTATCTTATTCGATTTAAATTTGGATTCATGGTCAATGGTGATATCTGAACGCATGACATTGAAACGATTGAATCCCTGCACCTCTTCGACAAAGACAAAATATGTCGTAGTTGGAATTAGACGGGGATGTGAATTGATTTCCGAATACACCGACCGTGAAAATACTCGACCACACTACACAGAGACGTCGTGGACTTGAGAAATCACGTTATAATGAAACAGCAAGAGGGAATTATTACGCCGATGTCGTTCTTGTCGGCCGAAATCTTTGCTGCACGTTGTTTATCCCGTCTTTTGAATTTCTAGGGGTTCTGTTCGCCCATTCTCCAAGGTGTTCAGGGTATTCTCAAATCCTTCTAACTCAATAAGTAGCGTCTTAAGACTGTTTGGAGTCTTAAAATTGATTCCGTATGTCGATAAACATGTGTGTGTGAGAGCGGACAAGGGTACATATGTGACTACTCTGGTACAGAGTCATGCATATTTAAGCGGGCTCCTGAGGAAGAAACCTCGAGCCGCATCCAACAGTGGACGAACACGCTCCAGTAGACCTTTCCTTGTTCCTTTTTTTGCTAAATTTTCAACCTGCGGCCGCCCACGCTCACTCGATCGGAGACATACCAACGCAAATAGGCTCAACAATATCTACTTGGAATAGTTCGTGTTTAACGATTTTCTCCAAGTAACTAAAGGTAAACAATCATAGAATCAGACGCTCCGACAACTACAAACTTTGGAACAAAACATGATCATCTTTATCTATAAAAATGTAAATCTTTTCCCAATCCCACCTTTCGAGACCAAAAAGATAATCATTTTATTTTCCAGTCCAGTATGTCCATGATGTCGGGACCGAGTTTTGCGGCCTATAATTCGTGGTCGGCCCAGGCTGGTGGTTTTGGCAACCAAACGGTCGTCGACAAGGTACCAGCGGAAATGCTTTACCTGGTCGATTCGCACTGGTACCAATTCCCCCCTATGAATCCCTTGTGGCATGGCATCTTGGGATTCGTCATCGCAGTCCTTGGTTTCGTTTCAGTCGTTGGAAATGGAATGGTCGTTTACATTTTCTGCTCAACCAAGTCACTCCGAACTCCGAGCAATCTTCTTGTCGTTAATTTGGCGTTCTCCGACTTCCTCATGATGTTCACCATGTCTCCACCTATGGTGAGATGTAGATTTGGATTGCTCACTTTTTAAACGGTCGGTGAAGAATAGTCAGAATTACAAAAAATAAAATTAAATTAAAAAAAATGTACAACTCCCGAAGAAACTTGGAAAAAGACTAAAACCTGTTTCGTGAGTAAACGCTCTAACGTAAAAATTTTAAAACTGTCACCTCAAAGGTACTAATATTTTTCCACAACAGTGACTTCCAATGGAAATTCTCTCATTCAAATTTACCGTCCTGTGGAGTATAATGCGACCGACATAAGCAATTGAGAAGTACTTGCTCCTGTTTTAATCCAAGTCATGTCTGCAGGTAATTAACTGCTACTACGAAACTTGGGTGTTCGGACCTTTGATGTGTGAGGTGTACGCAATGCTTGGTTCCCTGTTCGGATGTGGTTCCATCTGGACCATGACAGCAATTGCCTTTGACAGATACAATGTTATCGTAAAGGGTTTGGCCGCAAAACCAATGAATATCAAGGGCGCGCTCCTCCGAATTTTCGGAATATGGATGTTCGCCGGTGTATGGACAGTTGCCCCGATGCTGGGCTGGAACAGGCAAGAAATATCTACATTAGAAGATAATCATTAAATATAGCGACTTTGCAGTTTGTAATATCCTAATCCGAAACTTTCACTAATTCAGATACGTTCCCGAAGGCAACATGACCGCTTGCGGGACAGATTATCTAACCAAGGATTGGCTATCGAGGTCTTACATCGTGGTGTACAGTTTCTTCGTCTACTACATGCCACTCTTCCTGATCATCTACAGCTACTTCTTCATCATCCAGGCCGTATCTGCCCACGAAAAGTCGATGCGAGAGCAGGCAAAGAAGATGAATGTCGCTTCCTTGAGGTCTTCTGACAACGCGAACACCAGCGCCGAATGCAAACTAGCCAAGGTAACAATTTTTACTTGGGATTCGAATTCAGATTTAAATTTCATTTCTCATCGTCTCGTTTTCAGATTGCTCTAATGACCATCTCCTTGTGGTTCATGGCATGGACACCATATCTGGTAATCAACTATGCCGGAGTTTTCGAAACCGCGAGAATTACCCCTCTTTTCACAATCTGGGGTTCTCTCTTTGCCAAGGCCAACGCCGTCTACAATCCAATCGTCTACGGTATCAGGTGTGGAACATTCTTTACACTTTTTTGAATCCTTTATAATCGGTTACATTTTCGAATATTTAATGATACATTTTTTTCTGTGATCATATTCATAGCCACCCTAAATACCGAGCAGCACTCTTCCAGAAGTTCCCATCTTTGGCTTGCGGTGGGGCAGAACAAGGACATACCGATGCCACATCCACGGTGTCTGGCGTCACAACTCTCACCGACAACGAAAAACCAGCGGCATAAATTCTATCATCACCTAACAACAAAGGACCGCTATTTGCAACGTGTGATTTATCGTTTTGCATTATTTGAGAAAGAAATGACAAAATTTTTTCAACCTTAAGAACTGAAAGAAAACGGTTCATGGTAGCGAGATATTATTTATGAAAATTTCTTTTAAAACAGTAGTTACAATATATTTTGGAGCAAAAGAACCAAAAGTGACAAAATGAAAAACATACATTCACAAATAGCCCACACATGGATGAAAAAAAATTGACCATCTTGTTGCAGGGAGATCTGAAGTCACTGATATTAATCCCTTGATGATAGACAGCAGCAATAATTTTCGAATCGTCTGAAAAAAATGGGGGGAGAGACAAAGACGCGGGCAAGCGAATATGAATAAGAAATTAAGTAAAAACAGAAGAACAAAAAACAAAACCAAAGAAAGGAAAAAGGAAAAATTATCATGACACGGAATTTAAATTTTTTACTCTCTATAATTGTGTTCGTTGGTTAATATGTGACAGTATGCTGGGCCTGAGGATGTGATGACGTTAAACTTTGATACTAATTATCACAGATCTTTTCTCTCGAATTGCACCACGATTCGAGATAGATTATATTGCGATCGACTGATAAGTTGATATCGATTTTCAAATAATTACTCCACTGCTTGCACGTTGTCACAGCAACTTTTTGGACTAGGACTTGGCTTTACTCTTAGCACCAAATCTTCAAGATCATCATAAATAACCCACCTCAATGGCTGCCAATCGTCGGCTTATTGTTAGCCATCAATGAGGGTGTGTTTCACCTTCATTTGATGTTAAATGGTGCATTCTAAATGGCAAAGACGAAGTCATCTACACGTTATATTTTTTAAGTTTGAATAAACCCTGCATGCAAATCAAAACGATCTTGTTTTTTTCTTGAATGCTTTATTGTTTCATTTTTTTTTTTTCATTTTAACGTCTTAATCATTTTTTTCCGAACAGGTAAAGCCTGCCTATTAATAACTGGGTTTGGTATAACTGATACTTATTCTAATCTACCTAACCCGATCGTTTGAAATTGTCAACTACCCGTACTAGTCAACGCTGCAATAAGTGGTCTCGACAATTACTCACTGTAAATTCATGAATCATGGTATCCTATAAGCGAAATATATCGCTCCTATATCAATGAAATGCTGCATAGGGTAAGTAAAAATAAGAGCCATCGTATTAAACATAGGTCTCTTCCTAAGTTTGGAAGTCGTCATGACGTAATGAGTCAAAGGACCAGAAAAAGGAGTTCCAATCCTTTTAGGGGCCCTTCCTTTTCAAGCTTTGGCATCAGCTGTATTTGTAGATGCTGCATCAGAGTTTGCTGGAGGTGGTGCTGGAGCGTTGGAAGCCGGCTGTTCTGTTGATCCACAGACCAAAAATGGCAACTTTTCTTTAAGTGCTGCTCTATACTTTGGATGGCTGAAAACAAAAAGAGTCTATAAATGCAACCGGAAATCAACTTCTTCACTCATTACCTGATTCCATAAACAATCGGATTGTAGATAGCGTTTGCTTTGGCAAAAAGCGATCCCCAAATAGTGAAAAGTGGAGTTATATTGGGAGCATTAAAAACGCCCATGTAGTTGATAACTAAATAAGGGGTCCAAGCCATAAACCACAGGGATATGGTGGTCAGTGCAACCTATAGGAGAGAAAGTATCGTTTCAAGGATATCATTGCAAGTTTGTGAAATTTGATCTATATAATTCAAATTTCAGTATTACTTTAGCAAGCTTTGCTTCAGCACTGGCTGTCTGATTGTCACCAGACCTCAGAGAGGCAACGTTCATTTTTTTAGCCTGATCTCGCATAGCCTTCTCATGCGCAGCGACTGTCTGTAGGTGAAAGAAGCTTATAATCAATTGGAAATGTACTTGGAATTATTCTGAGACAACTTACCGACACGATATGATAATAGCTGTAAATTATTGTGAAGAGAGGGATGTAATAAACAAAGACAGAATAAACGAGGATATAAGATTTAGCCAACCATTCCTTGGTCAGATAATCCGTTCCACAAGAAGTCATATTACCTTCTGGGACGTACCTTAATAAAAAAGAATAAGAGGGTTGTCAAGATCTTGTTATAAATTCAAACCAAACCAATTGAAACCCATTACCTGTTCCATCCGACCATGGGTAAAATACTCCAGACTAATCCAAACATCCAAATGAGCAAAATCTCGAGTATTGCTTTTTTGATAGTGAATGGTGTGCCAGACATTCCCTGCAGAGATATAAGTGTTTTAGTTCACGCTATAAATTTATGTAATAACTGTAGGAAAGTGCCACACAATCTACCTTAACAATGACGTTATACCGATCCAGGGCAATTGCAGTCATAGTCCAAATGGATGCACATCCACAAAGCGATCCAACCATAGCGTAAACATCACACATCAAAGTTCCTGCGAATATTATCACGATTTTTTGAACGGATGCTGGTAAAAAATACTTGAATAACTTACCTAGAACCCATGTCTCAAAATAACAATTGATAACCATGGGTGGAGACATTATCATCATCATAAGGAAGTCGGAGAAAGCAAGATTGACTACGAGAAGATTACTTGGTGTCCTCAAAGACGGAGTTAGCAAGAACACGTAGACCACGACGCCATTGCCACACCAACCCATTATGCCCAAAATAATCATTACAAGACCTAGAATCTTATGCCACAGCGGATTCATAGGTGGAAAGTGGTACCTGAATACAAAATCAAATCAGTCAAGAGCTCCGAATACTATCCAAAGTTGTACCAGTGCACCAATTATTATTACCAGTGTGGATCGATCAAATGAAGCATTTCAGGTGGAACTTTGTCTGCTACAGTTTGGTTGTTGTATCGCATCCATTGTCGTGCGACTTGAGGCCCAATGGTAGATAAGGTCTCCACAATTGCTTTGCCAGTATCGAAGTTGGTCATGTTTTGTACATGATTCATGGAGATGGAGTTCATAATATGTTGGGAACTAGACTCTAAGACTGTCTCCATCTGAGGGCAAATACACATGTCTGCGAATCAATTATAGTCCTGGAAAATACCCGGTGTAATTTTGAAAGTTGACTAAGAGATTTGCAAGAATGGTTTTTCCCAGATTTGATGGATACTTACTATTAAGCGTCAGGTACTACGAAAGAATTAAATGGGAAATATATTTTTCCTGATATCTGGAGAATGTAATTGACAGTGTGTGGATCATTGAAGATAACTAACACATGTATTTACTAAACCTTAGCCAGTGCAGAGGCTGACTTCAAATATCTCTTTATATAGTCTAATCAAGAAGACCCTGTGCAATAAAATATTCAAATGTATCGTTGTAGAGTCTACGTTGGAGGTTCAAATCATCCAACAAATCTTATTATAGGAACGAGTGTAACGGAAAATATAGGTTCTCTGAAGTGGCTTCTCAAGACAAGTAACAGAAAAATAGACTCATTGACAGTGACAGCTGCCACATTTCGAATTGTCATGCAGTCGTCTTAATCCAATTGTCTCTGATGAATCAGCATGGGAGAAGGTATCCAAAGCACATAGATAGTGAGAGGATTAATTACTGTAGCGTACATAACAGCAAGAATACTTTAAATTTTTATTAATTTATTTTCACTCGATTTACTGAATGATGAATTATATTTCTTATTGACATTGATTGGATATCAATAACACAGCTGATTTGATAGTGAAATAATATATGATCACCCTAACTCAGTTATATGATCAATTCATTTTATACTTTTTGCCATCTTGCGAAGATGTTGACTCCGCCCATCTTGGAGTGCCTGTTCTAGTTCTTTAGTGATGTGCAATAAATTGTTCGGGTCAGTCTGGAGAAATACGTGGTCTACTTTATCGGAATCATTGTTTTGTATGTGGAAGTCCAGTGTGATTAAAGGAGTTGCTTGGCTCAACAATGATCTAGAAGCGATCTGAAAACGCACAAAACAAATTATCATTCCTGAAAGAAAGCAAGAAAAAACTAGCGGTGATTAATTAGACACACTACCTGCGTTTCAAATCTCCAATCCATACTTTGATATGCTGCTAATTTTACCCCAACATTTGGAAGCACTTCAGCTATTTCAGACTTATTAGTTGCATATAATTTTGTAAGCACGGTTTCATTTTCTCCAGAAAAACCAAGCGCAATAGCCGAGTCACGGAAGTCACTGATGCTCAACTATGGACCATGAGGAAATTTTATCAATTGCATTACTAATGAGATTGCTCCTAGGCAAAAATCAGTCAAAAATTTTTACATCAAAGGTTGTCACCAAATACTTACCTTACATTTACAACTTTCCAATAACAAATTGACAAGACCTTCTACAGCATTTCTAATAACCTCTGGTTCAGCCTCGAGCTTTTCTGTTACAGAAAATCAAGTTAGAGATTAATATAGCAGATTGACAAGTGTAAATTTGACCAGGCTTAAGGCACTGAATATGATTATTGAATAACTTACGAGCAGCTATGTTATACAATTTTATGTTTGGTCCATTTTGTAGATAGTCTAAAGCCAACTTGCAGAAATCCTGTACAACTAAGAAGAAGAATAATTATAACTCACTATTGAGAAATATTGTGACAACAAATGAATGATGTGGAAAATTACCACTTGCTGATTGTTCTGCAAGAAAGAGAACATGCTTCTTGTGGTCAGCTCTTAAAGACAGAAGCATATTTAACCCTGTACAATCAATGCCTCTGAAGAATTAATGACTATTAAATATGAGTATCTGGCTGAATCACGTTTGTCTCTCTTTTATTTCATAATGAACATCTCTCACTCATTCGTTAATGAGTGTTGTTACTTGGATGTCAGATTTATTGTCTTTTATTATCACAACTTTTTCACAACAGATGACCACATGGGTTTGTTTCTTCTTAGGTGTTTTTAAAATAGGGTACAATGCTTGCGGGTCGCGTCCCAAGCAGGCACGAATTTGATGATAATTAAGTGCAGATTAAATACTATTTACTTGACATTTGTCCAACCAACAAGTATGACATCTCGTCACATCTCGTACGAAAGTTGACAATTGGATACAAGAAATGTTTCTGATTGGTTGTTTTCAACTTATCATGGAGGGTTTTCAGTCTGCAGCTGCGTGTAGTTTTGTCTGTCAAAAGTTCAAAAACTTTGTTCGGTGATGATACGGAGGTGATTAGTTGAAACAGTTTTAAAAAATGGAAGAAGAGTCCGAAGCACAATCAGAACCCCAAAGTACAGTCGATCTAGCCGACTCCAGCGATGATGAAGAAATATTAACAGCTGCACGAGTACTACAAAAAATAGAAAATGCTTGGTTGAACGAAAAGTTTGCTCCAGAGATCCTTCCACACCAATCCGAACTTGTCGATTGCATGTTACAGCAAATATCTCACATGGAAGATAACATGAAGAAGTTGAAAAAGAACGACTTAAGATTCACTATTCATAAGATGGAAATGGACCGGATAAGATTTGTCATAGCAAGCTACCTTAGGACTAGGTTAGAAAAGATCGAACAGTTCACGATAAGCATTTTGTCAGACGAAGCAAAGCGCTCTCCAGATGAAGGATACTTGACACCAGGTGAACTAAAGTTCGCTAAGGAATACCTTACTAATATCGAAACACTGTTTACATCCATTGCCCTTCAATACATGCCCAGACAATTCCAAGCCTTTGATACAAAACAAATGATGCTGAAGCCAAATTTATTAGCCCATGTATTCCTTAGAGTAAATAGAGATGTCAAAGGTATAGCCCTTCCTGGAACGAACGAGATAATTGACCTTGATGCTGGTACACAACATATACTTCCATACCAACCAATTGCTAGTTTAGTAAAAGAAGGGACTGTGCGATTGATATGATATTTCCAATGGCATAAATTTTTGTATAAAATGTACATTGTTTCAACATTTGTCAGGCTCTAGTAGTTGAACATGTTCCAAGGATTTATAATCCATGTAATTTTTTCATGACTTTTGTATTCTAGTTAAATATAAAATACATTACAAAGATAATACACGAGTTCTCTAAGGTTTATCTTCTCCAAAATTATATTTAGATAAATACATACATGTGTACAGAGTATATAAGATAAGTAGTCGCATATAAGATTAAAATATGCACATTGATTCATAGTTCAAGGTATAAATAAGTACAAATTGATGTACCCATACTCTTTTTGGCTTCGTCAGTACCCAACGATCAACGTTACATTTGTACAGCAAAGCGCACTTGTATTTTTCTAAAATTGAAAACCTTCAATAATAGGCACTGATCACCCAAAGAGTACATCCTTCAAATAAATCAACTTGCGGTAACCCACTCACTTTAGCATACCATGTGTAATTACTACCAACGATCAACATGAATAAAGCATATCAGCTATCTCATGAATATAGAATATGAGCAAAATGTAAAATAATCTATGAATCTATTAATCAACAAGGAGCAAAAATAGAAAGAATCGAACGTGAAAGTTATAGGTAGATGATTTACTGGGATCAAGAGAATTGATAAATGAAATCTAAAATGTAAATAGAATTGAAAATATTTTAGATAGAATGTCACAATACTGGTAACATGTTCAGAGGTAATCATCGTCAAGTTAGCTGTTCAAGAAATATGTAGCTAGATACTTTCATTGAAACTTTTATCACATTATATAGTATGTATCATAAATATGGTAGGCACCCAATATTGTCTCTTAGAAATTCTTAGCATTTATAAGTCAAATTCCAACCCACTTAGGCACATCAAGGTGAATTTAAATTATAAGAAATCATCTCCTGCCCTAATCCTAACATGCCTAAATGAACTAATTAGCTGAGTAAACAGCGTTATTCTGATCTGATTCGATCTTTGGACGGCCGAAGTCAGATTAGGACTCCGGATTTAGCAATAGTCAGGAAAAACATACTTGAATTCTGAGGAAATTTCAAATAAAGTACATGATACGATAAATACGATGAGGTAGATTCACTTTTTACGCACACCGTGTTCTTAAAAAAAAAACTCGAATATAACATAAAATAAATCTTCGCTATAGTTAAGATATTTTGTGCCCTGCAGCCAGTAGATTTATGATTAATGATTACATAAAATTAATTATGAAATATAAGTACTGCATTTGTAAACCATAATAGTTGTGTACATTGACTAAAATTCTTTATTTGAGAAATAGTTTTTAGAAATAGTTTAAATCAAAAACGTGTTTGGCTATGTAAATGACCACCTGAAGTACAATTCGTAGTGTTGCGATTTTACTAAGTACTTTTTGCCTTTGTGAGGCACTTTAGAGTGTGTAATGAAACATGAGTAACGTATGGGTGAAGTTATTCCAGTTTTATAAAACCGAGCATAAGGATGACAGATGGAAAAGCCAGTGGAGAATTTTTAAATTATTCCTCACACATGGATAATCACAATGAATGATTAAATGATATTAGAAAGTACATGATCCAAAATACATCGACGACTAAAAGACCGACAAAAAAAGCTACTCAGCTTCGAGGCTTAGGACGAAATTGTCAATTCTGATTACTTCCCTCATCAGCCAGCCTTACTTTTTTTTTAACCTAATCGAGAAAACTTCATTTCTTTTCTACGTTGCCATTAGACGCGTGTATTGGAACAACTTCTGGTGTAATACTGTCGTGTGCCTCCTTGGCAATTTTTTTCAGCTGCTCAGCCATAGTTTTCCCCATCTTTGCTAGCATGCTTGCAAAGTGTCCGTTCTCATTTTGCAGCAGTATATAAGGATGATCAAATTCTACCACCTGGCCATGATCCATGACGAGAACTCGGTCGCTATCCATAATTGTGTTTAGTCTATGAGCTATGGTTAGGACGGTGCAACTAGAAAATTCTTTTCTTATTGTGTTCTGTATCAAAGCATCGGTTGACGGATCAACATTCGCCGTAGCTTCATCCAGTACGAGAATTTTGTTGTTACGCAAAATTGCTCGAGCCAAACAGACGAGTTGCCGTTGACCGGCACTGAAATTGCTTCCACCTTCATTGACCATCTGATCCAAGGACTGAATGGAGTCCTTCAATTCCACTCGTTCGAGGGCAAGCCACAACTTAGCGTCATCAAATTTGTGGAACGGATCGAGATTGTCACGAACACTAGCTGAGAATAAAACTGGGACTTGGGGAATAATTGAGATTTTTGTTCGCAGATCGTGTAGCCCAACTTTTTTGATGTCGATATCATCCACTATTATTTCTCCTTCAATTTTTGCAAGATTGAAGACAGCTGAGATTAATGAAGACTTCCCAGCACCGGTACGTCCAACAATTCCAACCTTCATTCCTGGTTTGATAAAAATATTCAAATCCTTGAGCACCGGAGGTTCTGATTCAGCATATCGCAGGTAAGCATGATTAAATTGAATTTGGCCATTACTCGGCCATGTTGCAGGAGGTTTCTGTCCGGGTAAACTTTCAAAAGGTCCTTCTTTCTCAAGTTTTGTAAACTGTACAACACGTTCTACACTCGTCATCTGTGTGATAATTTCAGACATCTGACGCATTCCGTGCTGCAGCATTCCACATAGAATCATAACTTGGGAAAGAGCCAAACCGACGTTACCAGCAAAGGTATTACCTTTATCTAAGATAACGAAACTGTATGCAACAAATGAAACAAAGAGGAAGGACACTATGTCGAGCCATAATCCGAAGGCATTGGCTCCTGCAATAGTGAGATAGTATGCAGAGGTATTTGTGTCTTGATGCAGGTCGAACTCTTTTTGGACCATTTCTTCAGCACCGGTTGCACGAATCGTTGTTAACCCGTTGAGAGTGGAGCTTACGTGAGAGAATACGGGACTTTTTGTTATTCCTTCTAGACGTTTAAGATCTCTCGCAGTTTTCATGTAAATATTTTTGATGAGCCGAAAGAAGTAGCCCATAACCAGCACTGGAAAAATCATCCACCAATTGATTATGATGACTTGAGTCAAAATACCGGTCATGACAAGGTACACTTGGATAGACTCGATCATCAGTCGTGGTAAAAGTTCATCTATCGCACCTATATCTTTTGAGAATCTGTTGAGAATTCGTCCAGCGGGATTCGTGTCGAAAAATCTCATGGGTGCTTTGAGAATGTTAGAGAACATCGTGTCATGTAGACCTTTGCTCGCGTTCATGCATAATTTGTAGAAAAGCAGACTCCTCAAAGTGGTTATTAAAACACTCCCCGTTATGCATGCGCCATAGATCCATAGCGCGGTACTTGTGTCAAAATAGTATGCTGGGGCTTCTTGCGGGATTCGCAGTGTTTCTGTCAAATTAGCGGTGATTGCGTTAGCTGTTGGAAGAGCAACGGACGATGCTTCTGTACCGTTTGTTAGAATAGGTAATAAATTATCGGCAGCAATCGTTGCAATCGTCACGGTATTATTTAAAAGTTCAGAGCCGATCGACGCGGCGGTCGTTGCCGTTAAGTTTCGGAGAATTGCACTTCTTTCTGATGCCACTCTGGCCTCCTCTTGTTTGGTCCAATATCCAATCCAGTAGTCCGTTCCACTGCTCGCTAGTTGTCCCACGATGAGTGTAATGAATACAAAGATAATCCAGGGGATTGAGCCCCCAGCCCTGAAGTATGTCCAATAAAGTGAATTCGAAACGCTGCCTTTGCCCATCAATTCTTCCGTTTCTTTAGGCTCATCTTCGAGGTTCTCGTCGTCACCTACGGATGAAATTTCAGAAACCATTCTTTCTAGTGGGGGATGCTCCTTGTCTTTATTAGTTGTTTCCGACGCTTCCTCGTTTAATTCTTCTACAAACTTAATGTCTGTCTGTTGCAACTCTGCAAAGGTGCCTTGGTTCATCACTTTACCATTGTTGAGTACAACAATCAAGTCGGCATCTCTGAGATATTGAAGTTGGTGAGTGACAAGAATTCTAGTTTTATGCTTTAGGTAACCATTGATACAGTTATCAAACAGTTGCTTCCCTACATGTGTATCAACTGCGGATAGCGGATCGTCCAATAAATATACGTCGGCATCTCTGTATACAGCTCTGGCAAGGTTTATTCTGGCTCGTTGACCACCGCTTAGTGATGAGCCCCTTTCACCAACTATACTTTTATCTCCGTAAGGAAGTTGCTCGAAGTCTTTGAGCAGAGCACAAGCTGTTGTGACCTGCTTGTACTTTGCCTTATCATATGATTGTCCAAATAAAATGTTATGACGAACGCTACCACTGAACAACCACGGTTCTTGACTGGCAAAAGAAATGGAGCCATTGACCTGAAATTGTCCTTGAGATACCGGAAGTTCTCCGAGGAGTAACTGTAGAAAGGAACTCTGAAAATCCCCATAATTAGTAAGCATAAAGTTGCGAATTCACAACTTGTATAAATCATTGATGTGTTGATAATGTACCTTTCCTGAACCAACGGATCCTACAATGGCACAGAGTTTTCCTGGTTTCAGGCGAATGTTGATCTGGTGGAGCGTATTTGCGATTGAGTTTTCCGTCCATGAAGCAGAGACATTTTTTACTAAAATCGCAGTTTTTTCATCAGTAACTGAAGGTGCTTTTACGGGAACCACATTTTCTTCGAGCAACAAGAATTTCTGAGGGAAAAATTGAAACGGCATTACTATGTGGTACTTTTAATCGCAATAATTGATTAGACCAGTAGGTTCTTAGGTACCTGGATACGTTTGATGGAGATGAGTGCTTCAGCTCCCTGGGAGACAGCTAAAGGATAAAAGATGGCCATTGTACATTGTAAGATGTTGAAGTACTGTGCCATTGAGAATACTACATCGGCAGATATGTTGTTTCCAAGAAGTGCCCAAGCCAGTATCGTGAAGAACAAAGTTGTACGCTCAGTAAACACCATCGATGAGAGATTAAAACCTCTCACGTAGGAAGTTAGAGTTAGAGCCTCTATTTCGTAGCTGTAATAGATTGGTAAGTTAGGAACATTGTAGTTTCATAGCAAAATAACGTATGTAATTGTAAGAAAATTAGGTTTTTGGAACAGCATTTCTTCAAAACTATTTTAAAACTCACCTTCTGGCTAATGAAACCAGCTTTTCAAAAGGCTTTTCCCACGCGTACATTTTTATGACTTGAACACCACTGATTATTTCACTCATCAATCTGACTCTCTCATCAGTTCGCAAAGCGATTTTCATCCTCAACTTCGACGTCCATTTGCTGAGATATCCTGAGTTCCAAAAAAAAATTAAAACATCAGTTTTCCAAATACTTTAGTTCAGTCTAAAAAATGAAGTCGAAAAACAAACCTTGCACTGGAATTGTTTGAAGTGTTATCAAAGCAACACCAGCTAGCGCGGCGATTTGAACATTGCGCCACATGAGATAAGTGATGATAGGAGTTTGAATTGGCATAATCCATATAAAATGTAAGTACATGAAGACCTGTTCAAATCTTGATACATCGTTAGAGAGTAGATTCACAATTTGACCACTGGCAGTTTGATCTGACACAGATTTTGATAGTCGTAGGATCTTAAACAATGAGGAATGAACTTTACTAAGCACAAATTTTTACACCAAACATTTATTTTCGGTATTAATGCATAGTAATCGTAATCAATTTCACTTACCTTTCTATAGACGAGAGAACTGCAGGCCACACGAATTTTCATACCGAATCTCTGTTCAGCAAAATTCACCTGAGGTAATGCTATAGTGGTTAGCCATCCTAAAATTACAACTGATGTACAGTATAAGTAGGCATCTTGTGTTGTTGAAACTGCTCTTGGATCAAAATGGCCTATGAGGAGACCTAACATATAAACTTGTCCCACTCTGAAAAATGTGTAATTATAATATCGATGCTAACAATGATATTAAAAATTTCATCTACGATTTGACTCACCTCAGGACAACCCAGATCAAGAAAGTCCATACTCCATAGATAATATAGGAAGTGAGAAAAGTCTTTTTAAGTGCCGTCAACAACTTGGGTTTTCGGTTGCATTTTTTAGCATTTTGTAATTCTATGTTCCAATTTCTGTGAAAAAAAAACTCATAATTTTCTCAAGCTGCGCAGATGTTATGGGCGGAATAACGGATAATAAAGTTAAGCCAAACATTGATTAGGATGCACACTGCCCAGTTTCCAACCGAAATGACAGAATAATGCATGCCGTTGAATACAAGGAATATAAAACTGATGACGATGGGGTCGTGACAGATAAGATAATGTTGCTTCTCGATCGAAACATGGTTATAGTTATTTCGCAGTGTTGTAAATTTACGACAATGTTTGGGCGACTCTACCAGAAGTTTATGACATACTTACTTTCCAAGCATATCACCAAGCTGTTCACTGTTGTCCTCAGCAAGGCAGTTATAAAGGTCTTTAATCTCCAAATATTTCTTTTTATCCTTCCGAAAAAATAGTGGCTTCAGCCAACTGCAACATAATATTTTGAGTGAAAATTTCTTATTGCTATCAATTTAGGAAATTTAAAAACATAGAGCATTCCTAACAGCAGAATTATATTTTGTATATGTTGGTGAAATACACTTAATGGCTAATACACTTAATGGTTGCTATTTAATCGGTGGGAAGTTATGTTTGATTGATTCAACCTCATTTTCTTGAGAATGAAACCGATACAACAACCCTGTAAATCAACTTTGAAGATATTGACTATTTATGATTGACTATTTTGTAAAAAAGAATAACGCGAAACGAAATTAATATTTTCAACATATCTGCTTAATTAATGTTCTCTGTTAGTTTACTACGTCAGATTTTAAAGTCTACTCAACATTGCCACTTATCAACATTTCTCGCTTACTGTCAACATTTTATTGTGCTGCATTATGTACCGTGACAGCAGAAAATAAAAATGAATAACACAGAATAATGAAAATAATTCCGATATCAACAATTATCGATGAATAATGTCCTACTTTTCAAAAATGATTTTCAATTGTTCAGACTAGGATCTACAAATTGGGATGGATGATATGATACATTGCTCAGGATGTATCCGTCCATAAAAAATAGTTATTTTTTTTAAATGAACGTTTATCTCATATTGTGCAATTTCTCATGATATGTGGAAATATGTAGTTATAGATACAACTCTTCTAAGTGATTTTTGTTCCAATAAGCTCTCTGATAATTTGTTAAACCTATCCGACAAATAAAAAATGTTCAATATATTCGGGTCATGTGCAAAACGTGTCAAACCCATCAAATCATAAAATTTAGCCATGAATCTTGTACCTAAAATTCATCATTTCTCATTGCAGCATGTTGAATATGTTTGTATGTATGTATTCAATAACTTCGATGTGGAAAATGACGCAGCATTTCCAAAAATTGGACCCAGTCTCTGAACAATTGAATGGAGGATATGATTCTCTACTCTACAACTCCTTCACGCAAAATAATAAGAGCTAGTTGAAGTTTCATTTGCTAAGCAGTACTCCAGTCAAAGCAATATAAAATGATTGACCCTAACTGACCTGCGAGCGCTAAACTAATGTGACTCATGATTTATTGTAGCCAGAAAAGTAATCCTCACATCTAGAGCAACTGTAAAAGATAGTGGAAAAGATGCATTACTAAAACCTTGCTGATCAATTGTTTGTAATCACAGGCCGGTTCAGTAACTTTACATAAAATCCTAATAATATTAGCCCGGCGAGTATTATGAAAGTACCTGGTGGTAACTAAAAGATATAAAGATGGCTCGGCCATCCGAGTACTTAACATATTTTGTACTAGCATCGACGTCTTAGTTGACACATGTGACAGGTCTTATCACAAAACAGTGTTTTCTTTTAAAAGATATGATGGCAAGTAATTGTTCAAGGCTTGTATCGATGTGATTTTAAATATCTCTGCCATAAAAACATTACCTACTTTCTCACTTAATTAGTAATGGATACTAATTGGAACAATCATCGATGATTATGATAGACCAATCATAGTTTGTTTGCGTTTTGATCTAGGCTATATTAATTTGTAGTCTTGTCAAATTCTTATTCAGTGGTTCTATATATCTGGTCGTTCGATTATCCCTACTTTCCCTTGCATTCTTATGATCGCATTACAAATAGGTAAGTAGTAAGAAAAACGATTGACTTATGGGAAGATATGTTATTAGATAATCTTGTACTAGCGTTTTAGGTATGAGTAGAGCAAATTTATGGGGTAATAAGTGTTGGTTTGAAAATAGTTGTTTCTATCTGATAATGACGATTGTCTTGGATTCATCATAATAGAAAAATCGTTGTGTTAGGAAATAACAACTTGTTGTTTTCTGATTTGAAATACTGGAACATACATATAACAAACAAGAGTCATAGAACAAGCATGTCATCTGTTATAACCTTGTAGCTTACCATTTTACCACAGAATTGGAGAGGGTTGGTACCAAAAGGGTATAAGTGGATGTTGGATTATCATGTTAGAATATGGTTTATATGAAGGTTCACACTAGTTTGTGGCCAGGAAATAAAATTTGAACGAAATTCGGAATTTTTCACCTACGCTCTTATGGCACTAACCTTCGCATTTCAATCTCAGAAGAATCGCAAAAGCATTAAACTTCTTCAACCTCTTTATAAAACAATAGATTACATAAATTAGTTGAAAGTTACAAGTAAACGAGTTAGTTTTCAATGCCATTGAATAAATAATTATTTATATACTCACTAGAACCATAATAGACTGCATGGATTAGCTTTATCCAGTGGATGTGGGTTGTCATACTTCTTTGAACTGTCCATAGTGGATAATGTTATTAATATCTTCAATAATTATATTAAACTTATGTTTTTATCTCACAATAATATAAGTCATTATCCATCGGTTTTATAACACGCGACGATATTCGTTTGTTTTTTTATAATTATCTATTTTTTTAGAATTTCTTCCTTAACAATAAGTGCAGAAATATTATCTTTAAACTAGTTCTGTTATAATTATTAATTTTGTACGTTTGAATATTATTTAAAATACTATTAAGTAACATCGACAACAAAGATAAAAAAAAATACAAAAAAATAATTAAACAACAGGATTTTCAGGCCGACGGCAGTGCGGATTAACTTTATGCTTTTTCTTTCCCGTGTGCCAATATAAGTGTATAATCCTATGGATCACGTGTGAATCCCTTTTTTTCCAACGTGAATCCGTCACCCAATTAACCACGCCCGAACCCTCCACACAGTACCGCAGCCGTTCGACGACTGAAACCAACTGGTACCCTCTGGCTCGTAAGATGTAAGAGCGTTGAGAGTAGATGGCGAGAGCGTACATGGGACATCAGAACGTCGAGAGTATATTTAAGACATCGTTATTCAAGATAAGGGAACCCGCTAATTATATAATAGAAATCAATGGACTCCACTGGAGACCCTCTAGACTTCCATAAGTCTATGCCTCTAGACTCTACATACCGTCGATGCTGCTAATCGACCCCGTATTAGCTTCATAGATAAGCTGAAATTGTGTAAAACGAAATTCCGAATGACGACCGGCACGACGAACAACTACGTCACTTCAATAATTGTAATAAAATTTCAAGTTCGGTATATTCGAGTTTAACGATGTTATAAGACCTTGAACCTTGAACATCTTTTTTCTTAGAATTCATTACTCTTTATAGGATAATAATCAACGCTTTGCAGACAACGAAAGAAATGAAAAAAAAGTATGCACGGGTGACTAACCTTCGAGCTCTATCACAATGGAAATAACTGGCACGCATGTGATGTAGCGGAGTAATGACTTATTCGCTTCAGATCAGAAAATTAAAAAAACATTCATACCATCATAGAACCATTTTTACTTCCGTACAAAGCAGAACTTGATTGATGAGTGTATCAATTTGAATGATTATTATTATTACCTTTTTTCTCTCTAGTGGTCAGAACTATTTGAAATTTGACCGAAAACCTGGAGAATTTATAGTATCTTCCTATTACTCTTCAGTTTTCTACAATTTTTCAACAACTTCATAATTTTTTATGACCTTGAAGCTTTCAATTTTTATTTTCCGCTTGTTCAGCTAATACAGCTGATTTCGCTTCATCGAGTGTAGACTAGGAAATTAGAAAAATAAATCCAGTTCCGTATGGTAAGTGAAGTTTGAAGATTGTCTGAAATGGTTTTTCTTCCAATTATTTAACTTTTTCAAAACTGTACAACAAAAATCGAAAAAACTCACAAGGCATTCTTCACACAATAAATTGTTTTTTTTTTAACAATATATAATCATGTATCTGGATATTCAAATTTTTTCTCCTGTTTCTAACGCGAGATGAGTTGAGCCAGTAAATTTTGCCTAGAACAATTGCGATCATTTCGTTTTTTTTTTCAGGTCCCGTTTGAAAATTATAATAACGTGATTTGTTATGAATCTTAATAAGGCTCTTCAATCGGCGTCGGCAAATCAGTCAGCTGCAGTGCCCAATCTGACGTGGCCATATTATACTCATTACGAAGGCCGTCGAGATTTACCGATTATTTTTAATCGATGCTTCATGATATCCGCTAACAATTGGGGCCTGCTAAAATCGGGATCAAACAATCAAGGAGCTGTCGTAGTTCTTGATGCAATGTTTCAAAAAATACACATTTGATCGTTGACCGAAGTGGAGAATCTTCAGTCAACAATTTCAGTGCCGTAGAGATAGCTGGACATTTGTCTAGTGCAACGTTGCCAAGTTTATGAGCAGACCTGCGAATAGTTTGATTACACGGGCGTATTCATTGCAATCTCGTTTTTGATTATGGAGGCTAAAAAATTAGCGCACGGTATAATCAGTACCGCATATTGCCGCCTCGAACAATAGAGTTTCTGCCCAAAGCGGTATGTTTTGTTATTTAAAACTCATCGAAGATTTGTAAAAACGTGTCTTATGATGTCGCGTTTGAAACCGAATTTTCAACGTACGGGAGAGCGATAGATGAGAATACCCAAATGAACTGTAAATTTAAAAAAAAACTTCAGATCTGAGGCAATTTTTTCTTTCTTTCTCTAGGAATTCGAATTAAAAAAAATTAGTTGCAGTCCCAACTAATTCCAAATGGTTACATTTTTTAGTCAGATTTTCTCCATCTCTTTTCAAAGAGAAATCAGGATGATTCCAAAATTTTTAGAAAAATACGTTCTTCGGAAGTTTGACAGAAACTTTAGGTTCATGATTTAAAATTATTGAAAATTAATGGGCAATAAAAAGCTATGAGTAAGCCAAATCCTTCGCAAAACCATTATTGTTTAATTTTTTTATACATCTTCTAGTCCACTCAACTATATATGAGTAATTTCCAGTGTTCAAAAAAATCAAAAGGGGCATACTTTGAGAAAAATCGATTTTTTGATTTTAAAGGCCAAAAAAACGACTTGAACAAATTTGCCGGAAGTCGGTACAATATGCATTGAAAAGTAGGGTTCAAGACGAAAAAAATTACGTGAAATAAAAGTCCGATACCATCCGCAGGTCGTGCGATATAGCCCGTTGAATAATTAGAATAATTAGATTATTGGTATAACCAGACGGATGAGATTTGTGATAATCTCGCAATTGTAGCGGTATAACATACTTACTTACACACACTCTAGTCTTGTCGTGATATTTCGTCAATTGATGACATCGTCTGCAACAATACTGGCCCAGAGTAATATCGATCAATTATTGTGAAATCACATTGTGTATGATAAGATCAAAATTGCGCAATTATATGTAATTTTTCAGAACAATCTTTGCTAATTTGTTTTTTGTCTTTATACTAAATAGTCGTAATTGGAGAACATACCGAATTTGTAAATCAAACATATTTATTATCACATCAATGTAAAAAGTCGGTTCATACTTTTTGAGAAAAAAGCTGCCATTTTGATGAAAAAAATTGGTTGCCACGATCCATGTAAAAAGCGATCTTTACAGAAGGGTATTACAGTAATTTGTGATATTGTTTTCATGTATTCGATTGAAATTTGGTTCAATGGAAATTGCGTATAGTATGTTTCTCATTTATGACGTTTTTCAATTGTTACACATGCAGCGGAGATAACATTTCTATGAATTTCTGTTCAAGGTCACTCCAAGGTCACTATTAGGTGTCTCCTTCGGAACCATACAACTTTAGTCTGAAACATCTTTCGCTAACCCTAATAATTTTCGAGAAATTTTGCTACGTAAGTTAAAATAGGACACCCTGTATATCGGTTAATTGACAAATATACTTGAGTCGTATATGATAATTTACAGTAATATGAAAACATATTATTGACTATATGTATATTCCGTGTCAAATTCAAAAAGTCCAAAAATCATGAAATTTGCCATAAATTCAACTTTGACCTTGAATAACTGTCGGACCTGTAGTCTTATCAAAAAATGATAAGAGAGCTTTTCTGTAGAGCATTCAATTCCCCACAAAACATGTTTTGTTCATAGCTATACACTCATTTTTTAGCGAGTAATAAAATTCAAAAGCAACGAATAACATTTTTCCCATGTTAATCTTATAGAAAATACAAAAGTGCGACGAGGGACATGTAAATATTAATATTAAAAGCTCAGATTTTAACAGGCATCTCTTTAAGCTACAGCGAAACTTTCGATCCTGTTTCAAAAAAAAAAATAAAAGAAAAAAAGTTTGTTCTGTAACACCCTAAGGCATATAAATTTAAATGTACCAACGATAACAATAGAAAATCTTTATTAGTTTCACGTGGTAATGGCAAAGTTTCCAGGCACAAATTTATCTGGTTGACTGGTAACCTTACTCTGATAACGATATCATTCGTGGAAACAATTAAAGTCGTTATTGTTGCTTAATATCTACTGACCCTTTTACCTTTCTGTCATTTTACTCGATTACCCATAAATGTTTGCGCAATCCAAGGATTTCCAATCGTCGGTTGAACACTGGTTGAATTTTCTCATTCAAGATTGTTAATTAAATAATGTCGTTCAATTTCATATAACAGCTGTGAAATAGGTAATATCTCCTCATCGAAATAGCCACTTTGTTTCGTGACAATCAAGATATTTCATAACCATTTCAACATCATATGAGACAGATTTTTGTCTAATCTCATTCAATCTATGAAACAATTTTTACGCAATAGTATTGTTCTGAAAAGATACTCAGAAGATTAAGTTCATGATTCTCATCAATTCAGGATATCATATCTTCACAGATCCTTATCATATCA
The DNA here is from genome assembly GCA_963932425.1 of Athalia cordata. Taxonomy (NCBI): domain Eukaryota; kingdom Metazoa; phylum Arthropoda; class Insecta; order Hymenoptera; family Athaliidae; genus Athalia; species Athalia cordata. The sequence goes on along the minus strand of OZ010625.1, from coordinate 53,717,560 downwards.
AAACAATTAACTCGCGATACGATGTCGCACCTAGTAGATTAAAAACGAGGGGATGATCCGTTGAAAAGGTTGTTTCCCTCAACTTTTGACATCATATTTAGAAGTCTGACGGCGGATAATTCAATTAAAAAACAAAAAAAAAAAAAAAATGCGCTTCCTTAATTTACCGCAAGCTATTCAGATCAAAAGATTCACCAGTAAAATCTGTCTGACCTTCATATAATATGTAATTAATACCCGATTATGGAATGGAGTATGTTGCGTGGTTATCTTTGATATTGCATCATACAAAAGATATAAACCAAAAAATAAGAAATAATTTTCTTATGATGGGACAACGGCCACTATATTTTATTTTAATTGAATAATCATAGATGACTCTTAAATATTTAATTCTGCGGCGTAATCATCCCAATTACTCAGTGAATTATAGTTTTTATATAGTATTACTACTTTGATGATTTGCAAAATAGCGGGACATGGCATTCGCGTGAAAATTGGAACATGGTTAAAAAATATTTGACATGAAGGAGATTTGAAAGAATAACCAATAGATGCAGCGACATTATGTAAAAAAAGAAATATACATTTGTTGAAACACTTGCGACAAAGCTAACAAAGAATAAGATTCACTTTATGTTGAAACAAGAAAATTAAAAATAAAAAAAAGGGATGTTTGTATAAAATTATAAAAAATTGCAGGAAGTTTTTTCGATCATTTTTGAAACATGCGGATCATACGTGTATGAAGCCTATCTCGACCTAATCGCTTTATGGTATGTGTTTTACACACGAGTTGTTTCACCGTCGCATCTACCTAATGAACAAAAAATAAAAAAAAATGCATTTACAAGTTAGCACAATAAATTCTTATATTTGATCCGATACAGTGTTAATATTTGCTCACTCAAACATTATGCATACACATATGTATATGTATGAATGATTTATCTAGATCAAATGAGTAATTTTACGATTTCAATAATAAAACCGACTCTTTGCTAAGAAAATATGATATAAGGCAAGTGAATATATGTATAGTAAATAAAAGAAAAAAATTGTAGTTAACGAAATAGACAGAAGTATCAATATCTTATGTTTAAGGAATAAGATAATCTGTAAAATTAGCTTATACTTTGTACAGTTTTGTTTTTATCGAGAAAGTTTTATTTCATTTTTTTCTTTTTTTTCCTCGTGATTCACAATGTGTTTCCTGTCTTTTATTTTATGCGCCGTATTGTACCTACGTATTTATCATGTGCGCGTACAAAAGCTACTGTAGAAAATGATATTGTTCGTCGTTAATTATTGTGATAACACATATGTACGTATATATACGTGTATACGTATAATTTTTATGTTTCACGAGAACTGTTCAGATAGTAATAAATATGCTATGGTCTTTAATTATTTGCCGTTGTATTCATTTATTTATTTGAATTTTAAGCGGCTCTAATCTTTATATAATGGTACATTAAATCTATTAGAAATTTACGCCAGTTATGCGAATTCATAAGATAATCCAATATATACACATAATTATGCTACAAATATTGAGCAGGCTGATAAAATAATTTGCTTGTTGCCTTGCCGAATAATTCAGTCTACTATACCTTTGAGATACAGTAATTTTTATTATCCGCAAACAGGTGTGACCTTCATTAAATTAGATCAGTGTATAAAAATTATTGCATGGATTTGACAATAAAATGAATTATCATAATTGGCGGCATGAATTACATAATAAGCGTACGCGTGTTAAGCGTATGCAATAATGTCTACGAATGATTTTGCATACATTTTTCATTCTCGACATTTCCAGTGATTATTTTAATTTTTCAAGTTTCACATTTCTTGTTACAAATGATAATGATGAAAATAGTCTACTAACACGATAAACTAATTGTAAAAGACACTCGGGAAGCACACGACTCATGCCAATAAAATTAACGTGTTCATATTTGATATGTGCCTGAGGGAAAAATGAAAAATGAAAAAATAAAAAGTACAAGTGTTTTATTTAATGTACGTACGTCGTATACGTTACGCGCGTATCCCCATATTCCCACATCGCGGTTAATCATTTCGTATACATTCAATTGAAAGTGTCATGGCGACCTTGACGCGTGCAGCGTGATCTATATACGAAATACTTTAGAATCAAGTTTTTTAGGAAAAAAACATTCAATCGATTTTGGAATTGATGTGGAAGAAGCAAACAAAGAGCGTGATGATGCTCCTAGATTCTCAAAAATCGAGATTTTTTTCACAGATTTTGTGTTGCCAATGATTTTTCATTGAGTTTTCTTTCTGCGATTCCCTTCGTTCACTTCTTCTTTATCAATATAAATAAATTTCGCAACAATTGAATGTGTTTTCAGGGAAAAATCGTGTTTCATCGTCGCACAAAAAGTGCTCTTGAAATAGAAAAAAAATTGTCCTAACAAGATTTGATCTCATCTAACTCCAAATTTTTCTTCTCATTATACCAATTTTATCTTTCTCCTGCTTTGCCCCATGTCCTTAGTCTTTATTGAAAAGACCAGCGTGATTCGAATATTCCTCAGATTACGACAAAGTGCGAATATGTAACCCGCTCTATATAACGATAAGTAAACCACAATGTCTTTGTGCTTCGTCATTGCTTTGAAATACGCGTATCGCCGTAAATTCCACGCGGCGGTGGTTACATCACGAACTCAAAGCCATGACATAAATGAAGCGCTAATACGTAATGCATGACATTTTTAAGACGATCCTCATTCTGTGATCAGAAGAATTAAGTAAGTATTACAGGATTATACAACGAATCAAAGTTTAAAATGTTCAATTTTTTGTAAAGCTGTGTGTTTTTAAGTATAGCAGTTGGTACTCAAGTAGCTCGTGGCGCCCGATTCAAAATGAAGAGAGGATTTCAAAACTTGTTTAGTATTTTCAATCAATATACATAAATAAATGAACAAATTAATACGTTATTACGTTGAGTATCTCTTTCACCCTTCAACGAAATTATGGAATGTTTATCAACCAAATGCTTTTCACCACTGGTTGCTTCATTTGGCTGTTATGACAGTGAATGGTAAAAACTGGATGAAGACCACTTTTTGGTTCAAATTGAATATTATTTAAGGAAAGAATTAAAAAGCATGAGAAATATTTTGAAGCTCAAGCTCTTGGATATTGACAATTCGTCGTTCTTCACAGCACAGATGTTTTTCTCTAGCAATACTTATCTTCAGTGAACGCTTGCAATTTCAATATGAAAACTTTGTTTGTCATAGTTTATTGATTTATTTCGTGCAGTTAAGTTAATTCATTCTTCAATTACGCTTTCCTTAGCATATTTATTTTGACATATTTTCGATTTCTTTTATTAATAATAAATCTATCACGATATAATAGCAACCGATCGTATAATGAAGCTGGAAAAGTTGGAACTAAATTAAATTCGTATTGTAGGGCCTCTAGCTTGGCATGCTTGGCATTGCGACACTAGCGCCAGAACTGTCAAAGCTCTGTTTAAACTGAACGTCAATCAAATTTCAATTAATTTTTTTTTTTGTAATCACAGGGTAGATATCCAAATTTTCTTAATGAAAATGGACCGTCAATCAGCCTCGGAAGATACTGCATTGATTTTTACTTCAATCTAATTGATTTAGTTTTCCATTAAGGGATCACATATGAAAATTCCCCAGACGAAATTATTTTATTTATTATTTAATTAACAGATTTCCGTCAAACCTCCAGATTATTCGATTATTCTGTTATTTACCGACAAATGACCAGCAAACGATTAAAAAAATAATTATGTAATCTGGCCGAATGAGGGGCTAATTGTAAGTATATCGAGGTGTTGAGTGTACGTACATATCGTTTATAACGAGGTACGTAATCACCAACAGGAATTTTTCCGATTGGAGAACGAAGGTCGCATATGTATTAAAGATTATTCTTTATTAATAATTGCCTATGGACCACGGAACAAGAGGATGATAACCGCCATAATTATAAGGTATGTAGCTATGAATTATTTTATACAACCCAAATATTTGCTCATCAGTTCTTAAGCCATAGCAACCGTTGACTGAAGATTGCACTTCAGTCAACGTGGCAACTGGTAATTTATCGTTCTATTCGATCTTTTCCTCTCATTCTCAAATAACTACATTTCATCATGTCTTCTGACTATATATTTTCTTGACTGATCCATGCACTAAATTATATTAAAATCTTAGTGTAAATATAAAAAAAAAAATCAATAACTGGTTTCTGAACATATATTACTTCTAGCGGTCATATAAATTAAAATCGTGCTCGATGTTTTGCTGGTAATCGAAGCACATTTGTTTACCGTTAAATTGGTATCAGAGATTGTTTATTCTGTCTTACCCCAATAGCGTCGCGTTTATCGGTTGAAATGATTAACAATAGGAAAATCAACAAGTATCTACACGACTGATAACTCCCATAGCCCGCAATCATTTTAGGGAAAAAGTTGAACCTAATTCCCGGCAGCACAAGAAAATAACCCCAGTGTAGGTTGTTGCCCACAGAATCTCAATCCAAATAGTGTTCATCTTCGGAGAGCGAGAAATTTGAATAAAAAAGACGTCCCGACGCTACGACCTCGGACGCTGCGGAACGATTTTTGAATGTGTGTTGGATGACAGTTGCGTTCGACTGTTGTCGGTATAAACGCCGGTAGTGTAGAGCGAGCGAGCAGTTGCAAATGAATGCAATGTGTTCGGTAAGCGCATCGCAGAGTTGACTGAGTCAGTCAACTGTGAATAGTTTCCACGACTCACCGCCGCGTCTAGTGAGAGGGCGCGAGCTCACGAGACTGACTTTGGTGAAACTTTCGATTTAAAATATGGGCTGTCGCGGATTTTTCTATAGGAAATTCAATTCTCTACGAAAAAAGGTCAGTAAAATTTTTCGATAGCTGGCATCGTTCCCGCTACCTCCGAGGTCGTAGCGTTCGAAACGTTTCTTTTGTGGAAATTTTAGAAGTTTTCATTTCTTCATTCGAATTGTTCGCCCTTCGGAGACGCACAAAATTTGGATTGAGATTCTGTGGGCAACAATTTTTTTCTATTTTTGCGCACAAATGACGGGGCTACTAGTTAATTTAACAATGAATATTAATTATCCTCGGATATGTACGTACTATCCAGATGTGTCTGACTTGGTATAAATTATTAGGAAAAAAACAGATTCAATTTACATATGATATGAATAGGAATAATTTTCTTTTGGCCTGGAAATTATTCATTCAAATGTATCAATAATATACATTTGACAGAAATAAAAGATTTGATATTATGTTTCCGTAGGTGAAATATTACAATGGGTGTTGTTAACCGGTGTCGAGAATCGATCGTTCCTGGAGGTGATTCAATCATAAAGCGTCGGCCGCGTTTTGATGTCAAGTTTCAAGACATTATTTCACTTACACTGCCAACGAATCTGCACGATACTATAGTACGCGAATAGTAATAACACAAAGCAGTACGTGCCGAGAGTACGAAAAATATCATAAAACGCGTACGTAAGCACCGAAGTTATCGTACACCCGATCAATTGGATTCTGAAAATTTGAAACGCACGAAAGATATAATAGGCTGAATATACGGTGAAGTCGAACGCTTTCGTTACGATGCGCAAGCGTGAATTTAAAAAAAAAAAAAAAAAACAGAAAATTTTTTCGTCTGATAAAACGTACGCTGTTGACATTATATACCTATTTACTTTTGGCTTGAGTGAATCGGCTGCAATGCTCAATAAATCCAAAAAGACGCGCACGCGTATATCAGGCGTGTAAAGGTTGCACAAGGATATGTATAGGTGAAAAGATTCAGGATCGAATAATCCGAGTGTACTTTTAGGGGGTCTGTCTGATTGCGTCTCGAATATTTTATCAAGAGAATGGCTATAACATGGCTTGAATAAGACTTCAAATTACATGCACGCACTTTTCGGTATTTCAATATACTTTTGGAGGGTCATTCATTCAAACAACAGCGTCGATGAATGAATATGTATAGATGTTTAAAAGAGACTCCTCGCCCGGGCGAAGTTTTTCGCGCAAGTAGCGTGAATAAAATATCAAGTGAAAAATGAAAACACTTTAGGCTATACCTGAAAAAATCCGAATGTATATTTTCACTCGGATTTAGAGACTTGTGATGAAATAAAAATGGAAATGAAAAAACTCAACACAATTTCACGTCGTTGAGTGTCTCTCAAAGAAAATAATGCGATTCATATTATTTGAGAGTATTTTTTGAATTGACTCAATCATACGCTCCTTGAATTCTGCGGTACAAATAAGGATATTATACTTGTAAAATAAATATTTATTACAGGTGTCCCAAAACTAGAGGAAACTTATTTCTATTGAAAAAATAAAAATGTACAAATTATTTCACCGCATAAATATCTTATTTACTTTTCTTTCGTTAAATTGCACGAGGTGTTTATTTTCTCATGATTCCAGTTCTGGGCGGTTTTAATACACTATGATACGTTTCTGACGCTGTACAAATATCGTTATCTGGTAATTAAATAACTGGATTTTTCAAGAGAAAAATATTTTCATTTTCGAGTCAACTTACATATTTATCATGAATGAACTTCATTTACATGCGATCAATTTTTTAATTTATAGGTTTATTTTACGTCAACCTAGCCTGACGTGAACTTCTTCTTCACGAAAGAATGTCTTAATTCAACGCGACGCGTTGCTTGGGATCAAATTCAAGACGTCTGGTACTCAACTTGTGCAATTGAAATGATAAAAAATTGTACTTGGATATTTATAAAGAGTACGAAATTGAGAATACATCACGTGGTGTGTTTCCATCTTAATATTCATCTCGTTCCCTTGTATTTATATCTCTCACGTTTACATCACGCATTACGTTTGTCAATTTAGAATGCTAAATTGATTCAATCTAAAATTATATTCGACTCTTCTTCCAATTGGATGATTTATAAATACATGTTCATGAATGTTCAATTCATACAGTTTCAATTATTCTTCATATTTGCTTCCATTTCATCATTATCAACGATTTTGAGTATATTACCGCAATTACGCCCAATAAAATTCAAACCGCCGCATACACAATTATATTTACGTTATAGGTATTTATATTTAAGTACTTTATTTTCTCAGAAGACTCCGTGATCATTCATTATTGACACTTGGGTAACAACTTGATTAGATATGTCTGAATAAGCTATTATTTGTACAAGGCGCGTTTATTTGTTTTTTATTTTTGAACACATATATTCATGTGATATCATATGCATACCTAATTACCTATATTATAATTGAAATGAGAAGCGCGTAAAATTGGTCGCTAACTTTGAGCAGACACACCATCGATTTACTCTTAATAATTTATATTCCAACTCGCTAATATTTGAAGAGAAGTTAATACGCATATGCGTGTTTCTTGGAATATATCGATTGATATCAAATTTCAACTCATTCCGGTCAGCTTGCACACGCCTGAATATCTATAAATCCCAGATATATAAATATCAATATCAATACCTGTGTCTACAAAGGTTTACCAAATGTAAAATTAGTTTATCCACTGAGAATCGAACAGGCTAACACTTTGTTACCGATCTCTTTTCAACATAAAAAAAAAAGAAGAAAAACATTAACAACAATAGAAAAGCGAGATTTTCGTGAAACATTTATTTTCAAAATTTTTTTTTTAAATCACTGGTCAAGTATAAACATAATATTTCCAGCTAGTCGAAATTTTTTTTCCACATAAGTTCATGATCAATATTTCCAAATTTCTATGAAAATTTTCAAAACTTTTATTCAATCAGGATTTCACGTGACAGAATGTAATATCAGAATTGAAATCGCACGCGATTCCCAAATGTAATTTATATTTTGTCGTAACTGCTATTCAGATCGAAGAAAAAGCAGAAGAGTTTATTCCTAGAGAATTGAATCCGAATGGAAAACTATTTCTCAAGAGTGCAACATCGGTTTTTTTTTCCATTCTTTTATTCGAGTGTTTTTTTGGTCTTTGTTTTATCTCAAGAACCGATCACAGGAGAGTTTATAGCTTATATACTCGCTTATATATGTATATCTGCCAAGTTCAAACCTCCGTTATCAATGAAGATAAATTTTGTATGAAAAGAAAACTTTCTCCACAATATACTCGTTCCATTATAAATTCTCATTCAACTTTTTTCTTTCTTTTTTCTTGTATTCTCATAATCGCCCACTCGTTTCTCAAATCGTCAATGAAACAATGAATTAAATAAACCAGAGGTCGAGTTGTAATAATTTTCTATTTCTGCTTAAAACCGTTTCCTCGAATTGAAATCGGGCAAACATATTCCACGTAATTGCGCGAATCAGGGTGTAGACATTTTTTGCGTTGACTTAATTATGAAAAAAAAAATTAAATCTACATGCGTGACGCAAAGACGCTGTGACAAACGAAAAAAGAAACAAATGAAATTTTTTTTGTAAAAAAAAAAAAAGAAGTATACTCAAAGGACCGAAGAAAGCGTATGCGAATCGATCATGTTCCGTGCTGCTGAATAAGTTTAGTACGCGTATAACATACGTTGGTATTACGTATAAAATTAACTTGAAGCTGCTAATTCTGGAAAACTTCAGTGTGGAAGCAAAAGTGAAACGGTTCGAATCGATTATCCCGTATATCCTGATGGTCCCTGCAGGTTCAGGTTACATTCGAATACTTTTGTGCTTTTCTGAGAGGGAAATTCAGGGATTAAAGAATTCAAGGATTCAATGATATTCAAGGATTCGAGAATTCGTCCGTGACGGTCGCCCAAAGTCGCCGGGGTTTGGATTTAGGGTCGAGATCGTCGGAGTCGCCGGGGAACCAGGTGAGCGATGAGGATGAGGATGAGGAGGAAGAGGGAAGAGGAGAAAATGGAGGAGGAACAGGAGGAGGAAGAGGAGTGGGAGAGGGTGTTTCGTGAATCGATTGCTCGAAGGGTAGCGCGTGGGTGTTCGGGAGCCACCCTTCCCTCAGGTAACTTTGGACATTTCTGATTGGCTGATCGTACTCGTGACGCGTGCAGCCACCCTACTTTTACAGTCGGAGTTAAATTGCAGGAGCGGCTAAGAGACGCGCGCGTTTATGTTCTCGAGCTCCGAACAAACGGGCCAGGATATATCAGACTAGAACTAGAGCCGAGAGTCAAAACCGCCGTCACAGATCAAAGACAAACTAGCTGGAAATCAAAAACAAAAAAATTTCAATTACAAACCCAAGAAACAAAGGAGAAGAAAAAACGAGATCCAACATCTCGGCCTTGATATAACCGGACAAGAATTGAACCGAAAATATTATAATTTTACAAACATCATTGACCGTATGTTCATTTTCGCACCTGGGAAACGACGGCCGGTGAATTTTGCGTGAGGTACACCATACGATATAGAGTGAAGAGAAAATTGCACATTGTTTAATTGAACGAGCTCGGATCATCGGCGCGTTTATAAAATTTCTCCTCTTTGTTATCAAGAAGAAAGACAACTTCAGATCCCGGGGTGCCAAATAATAATTGAAATAAAATAAAAAAACAATAATAATGGTTCGGGTTTTGTGTACCAGCCTGGCACTCGGCCTCGCCCTGACAGCCTGCGCCGCTTTTCCAAGAGCTGTTATGGCCATAGATCTCAGCCGACTTTACGGTCATCTAAGCGCCAAAAGAACAGGTAAGCAAACACATATTCAAACATAATCATTGTCAACGATCTACGATCCATACGATCTTCTACGACAAGATATGTTGTAAATTCAAGACAAACGAGAAAAAAACGACTCGCGAAACGGTTTCAATTGTCCTTGACGTTACAAATTGTTACCGAGAACAGAAGCTGTCTTATAGATTATATTTATCTTGATCTCGCTTTATCGATAGTGGATCTGATCTGATTTGATAACATATGTATTTCGGACCCGGTCAATCGTCTCATATCGATTGATTTTTCCTCTTAATGGTTATGTACATTGTTCACAGGATATAATAATGATCATAGTAAAGTTCGCCAAACATAAAAAACGAACGGAAATGCTCTGTACTTGACTGTTTTCTGTTCTTTTTTTCTTTTTCTTTTTTTTTCACATCTTAGCAGCTCACTGCCGCCACCACCTTCTTCGGTCGATAACCACCACCAGTTACACATCAACCTGCAACTTGCACGCCCACCTATTCTCGTCTAGCAATCAATTTTAATGTACACCTAGTGCACGGTCACATGTGCATTATTCTTAAACTTGAAAAAGATATCAACAGGCTCCTGCGAAAGTTTTTGAAGGGATATCAACTCTCGTTGATGATTCGAGTTCGTAATTGCTTCCCTGAAAATATGGAGTATCCCTGAAAACACTCTTCTTTTTTTTAATGCTTTTGGAGCGAATCGTGCCCGAGAAATATTCGAAAAATTGAGACAATTTTGAGCTTGAACTTTTTGTAATAAAAAGTTGGGTTCCGGAAATATATTTGTCTCTAGGCGGGAGCTTTTTTGACGAGGAAAAGAAAACTTAAGATTCTGAGCTTCATTCACATAAATTCATCGTGGGAATTTTCACTGAACAAAAAATTCGAATTATATCATTGGAATGATTTTAAAATCGATCTTACGTCCCATAGATTTCATCTGAGATTAATTTTGCACTGTGACATAGATATAGACTTCAGGCACCGGTTATAAGCATGGAAAATCAAACGCAAGAGTCCAAAGTCTTTAATTGTCAATTAAAACAGGGAACAATTTTTTAATTTTTGTTTGGCGCTGTCTAATCCCTGCGTAAAAGTCATAAACTTTACTGCATAATCTCGTCGCAACGTTCAAGTAATAAACGAATTGCTTTTCATTAATTGAAGAAATTTTTTTTTTCAAATACCATTCGCAGGTTCATTTTCTTTACTATTTCTTGTCCTGGAGTTGTGAAAAGAACTTTTTTATGTATCCAGACACCTTAGAGATTTGTGCGTTTGATATAAATGGAATTTTCAATTTACACAACGTTGCGCTCGAGTGCTGCAGACAGTGGGTATAATAATTTCGCAGTGTAGATTTATTGCGTCGAGCGAAACGCTGAGTTAATCAGCAAGAAAGATAACAGCTCCTTGTAATTTACTCAATAATATCTGTTCGCGTAATCTAGAGAAGGTACTCGTACTACACGGATACCACAATGATGACCACAATGTTACACGGTGGGAAAATTGACGAGAGCTTTTGTTTCATACGAGAAACTTTACGTATAACAGTTATGTTAATTATTTAGACTATAGACTCACGAAGGTTACAATAATGGATCTTAAGGTCAAGGCGGTTCAAGTTCGGAGTTATAAATTTGTTTGCTACACTATTGTTGAAACACGACTGCGTTGAGTACATTGAAATTTTTGTGACTATGATTGAAAATTGAACATCACAACTGCTTGAAAATCGAAAGTTATAAATTTCATGTCGTAATATACAAATTACGTTACAAATAATTCATATATATACGATGAAACAAGAGATGACCACCTAAAAGACAACTTTTCGTTAACAGCGTATACTTCAATATATTCTTAATTTGTACGATATTTTTCGTTTTTATTTATTTTTTCCTCATGCTTCTATTCTGATTTAGGGGGAGCTTGTCATCCATACGAGCCTTTCAAGTGTCCAGAAGACGGTCACTGCATCTCGATACAATATCTCTGTGACGGTGCTCCAGATTGTCACGACGGTTACGATGAAGATTCACGCTTGTGCACCGCAGGTACGCGTATAAAACTAGATAAAGAATCGATGAATTTTCATAGATTAGGATTTACAAATTACGGTCATGAAAAGTATATAAATCTATTTCTCCCTTTTTATTTCAGCAAAAAGGCCACCTGTCGAGGAAACTGCGAGCTTTTTGCAATCTTTACTCGCAAGTCACGGCCCAAATTATCTCGAAAAATTATTCGGTAGCAAAGCTCGAGATGCCCTTGAACCGCTCGGAGGTGTCCAGAAAGTCGCGATCGCTCTTTCCGGTAAGTAAAAAAAAAAGAAAAAACAAGAAAAACTGATAAAAGAAATGATAAGTATGCCCGCGTAATTTACAACCCATTTCGAAAATCAAGTTCTATAATTTCTCCTTTTTTTTTTTTTTTTCTTTCAGAATCTCAGACAATCGAAGATTTTGGTGCCGCCCTACACCTCATGCGTTCTGACCTCGAGCATCTGAGGTCAGTTTTCATGGCGGTAGAAAACGGGGATATGGGAATGCTTAAGTCTCTCGGTATTAAGGACTCCGAACTTGGTGACGTTAAATTTTTTCTTGAAAAACTCGTCAACACCGGTTTTCTCGACTGAATTGCCCGCACCTTCTGCACGCATCAGTTGAATTTTAAAACCAAAAATATCATTAATTTCTTCAACGGATAACTCATCATCTCGGAGAATATATACATATATACATATAGTATATATTCTTACGTACAAAAATTTCGACCCTCGTTCTTTACCTTCAAGGGCGATGATATTATTTCCGAAAAGCGACTTGGTTTATTGAGTTCATCGATAATCGTGTACGTTATAATTATTATTTGATTTATCTGATTCATTTATTGAGTTCATCGATAGTAATCTTGTATGTTATACTATTTAATTTGAAAATTACTAAAACACCCAATTAGAGAATCAAATCATTAAGAGATTTCAGCACCACTTATGAAATTGCTATATCTCTAGAAACGTTAAATCAGCCCGTTTTATCGATCGATTCGATCAATTCTACTGATAATGATCAACCACAGATAATAAATCGATGAAATTGTTTTTTTAATTTTACTTTGTTCCAATTAAATATAAAACAAGATCGAAAGCGACGCGCTATAAATATCTATAAAATTTAATCATGGCAGCTAGTGATTAGTGCCATAATCGTATATATATTTGTATATATATACACATATATAAACATATATATATATATATAAAATAATACCTAATAATAATAGTAATGAATAACACTAATAAAAGTAACAACAACAACGTACATATCATAATTATATGAATTAATATAAATTATATGCCAACGCATAATTATATTTAAATATACAACATAATACATATCGCGGTTTTAACCATTTTTATTAAGGGGTTTTTAAACCTGTATAGTAAAGTAGTAGCGTATAATATTATTAATAATAAGAGGAAAAATAAGGATAATATGAATAATAATGATAATTATAACGATAACTACGTATAATAGTTATTAATAATGAAAATCTATGACATATCAGAGTAACGAGAATATTCGAGTTTCGAGTGATGATTATCGTTGCCGACCAATGGGGGTATAAATACATTATATATACATATACATACATATATACATATGTATAATTATATAACTCATATGATATAATACTATTGCTATATATTTTTTTATTCATTTTTCTCGATGTCCACTTATATAGGTATATATCAACGTGTAATATATAGATAGAAGAAAAAAAAAGTAAAGAAAAGAAGAGGAAACAACAATCCTTAAGCACACATATACATAGATATACATTCGTATACATACAATATGGGGATATCTATATTATTATGATCGCTGGCGTATTTTAACTATTGAACACACATATAAAATTATTCATAAAATAACACGTAACTATAATATACAGAAAAGTAAGAGAAAAAAAAAACAAAAAAAAAAAAAACAAAAAAAAACAATTTTTGTCCGCGTAATTTTCTATGTAAACTACATATATACTATCAATTTATATATTTATCGGTTACGATTCGTGAAATCAAACAAACCCACGATGATAACAGAAGAAAAAAACTTAAAAAAACAAATAAATAAACATAAAAAGTAATAAAATCAAACTGTACAAACGGTATTTCTTCGCGGTACTTTTCATCGTCTTGTTCAAAAATTAATCGGATGAGAGAAATTCTCAAGTACGATCAGAACTTTTTGGTCAATATAATGTGGTATTTGATTTTTAATTTTTAATTTTAATTTTCAAATTAAAGATTTTTCAAATAAAATAGTGCTACATGAGATTGTTCCTCATCGCAATATTTTACTTGTTTTATAGTAATTTTCATAAAACAATTCATGCAACAGTAGATAGAGAACTTGGAAATTGATTTGACCACTTGGAATCCGCCATTTTGGATTCCGAAAATTTGATCTCAAATTCTCCACCGTATTATAGGTATGTAGTGATACGAAAAACCCTAATTTCATGTTATAATCAGATAATATTTTTGGAATTCGCTTCCGCCATTTTTAAACCTTGAAAATTTTACATCGGGTTCGTGATCACCAACCCCGAAAATCCACGGTTACAAATTAATTTTCTCGTTGATGATATGAGCGGTTTATTTCGCGAATTCACTCTGATTTTTAATCATTTGTTTATTTGTACGATTGCTTGTTCCGATTTTGAAATAACAATTAGATATAATAACGTGTTACCTACTCGTTAATAGAAAAAAAAACGAACGAATGAGTTGAAATTTTCTATTCAGATGGTTGGCGTGGCAAGAAATGGTGGGGTGGAGGTAGAACAGGTGAGTTTAATGAAGCAAAAATAACACGTGCACACGATTAATTTGAAGAACAAAAAAAAAAAAATGAACCGTCCATTATCATTATCTTATATTAATAATTTTACGTCGACGCGTCGGCAACATTCATAAGAATCATACGCGTATAGTATAGGTGCGAATCTCACGTAGTACGTATACCTCCTGTTATTAATCGAAAATAAAACAAACGAGAGAAAGTAAACCAAAAAAAAAAAGGAAACATAAAAAGAAGTATAAATCAAACGAATAGATAATTAATTATTCAGCATGCTGATGTGGTGGTTATTATATGAAATGAAATATTTAGATAAATTATATTGAGTCGTCGAACTAAAGAAGAAAAAAATTATTGCAAAAAAAAAATTGAAAGCACAGAATACCAACATTATAAACCTAAACATTTTCAATATGTTTGTGTATCTAAATTGTCATCTACGTGATCAGCTTTTTATACATTTCACGATTAAACGTTTATTTTTCAAAGATATTTATGAAATTATATGGTGATCAGGTAATTTGACGCAGTTGTTATTACTTATTGTCACTATTTTATAATTTTTATATGAAATTCTGTCACTTTCAAATTAATGCCGATCATTATCATTTGTAATTATTGATTATTCATATAATATTTATCACCACATATTACGCGTGAACAATATGAGAGTTGAGGTACCTATTTAGTATACATACTACAGATACTGTGCACTAGCAGTGTAGTTTAGAATATACCCATTCGATAATAATTTGCAAAATGAAAGAGAAAAAAAAAGAAAGAAAAATTTGAACTTGATAAAATACAACTAAATCTCCGTAAACGTAGCGTATCTATATTCAACACAATATACATAAAACAAAAATAAAAAAAATGAAAAAAGAAAAAAAAAACTCGTTTACGACGAATTATCATGTAACATATACCTATCTGCATATATGTGAGGAAACTCCCGGGTATATACAATTAAGATAAAGTCATGGTAACCCTACTAATCCAATATACATACGTACATGATAATAAATAACGTTATTATCTGTACGCATAAAGTTAACGTAATAATCGTAAAATGACCATTACAAATAATAATCAAAACGTACTACACGCTACATGTTGTTGGCAGGTGACGATCAACTTTCCTGGAAACTGGTAAAAGAAAAAAGTTTAGAAAAAAAATAAATAATAATCGCAGAGACTATTAGCGCCGTTTAATATTGCATTCTATCGTGAGCAAATTTTGGTTTATGAAACTGCGATTGGTTTGATTTTCGAAAAAAAAGTCTATTTGTTTTATTTTTCGTGAAATTGTACCGAGATAACGTTACCATTATCTCGTCTTTATGATAATTCATAAATTACTGCGATATCCCCTTGGGAGAAAACGGAACACACGATTTTTTCGCTTGGAATTTTTAATTCGAAAAAATACATCCAATTGCTGTCAGCGAATAAGGTTTCGAACATCGTTTTTTTACATCGATAAATGATTTGCAACGGAGTGCAAGAAAATAAAAGTTCTGACCCTGAAGTGGTTGACAACGTATCTCAAAATAGGGCCTGGGATGCGGGGGACGCCTGAAGGAGCTTATTATTATAAGTTATTGTATGAGATTACGAGAACAAATAAATTAAAGCGTATGCAAAATTCATATACAGGGTGCTCCAAGAGTCAACGGAGCTAATCACGGTATTTTAATGCTCGATTAATTAATTACGACAATCATAATGATAAAGAAAAAAAAAATAATCTAATTTCATGAGCGTGCATCGGACTGATCGGAGAAAATTTGTAAAAAATTGCACACAGTGTGTAGAATTGTGAGTTCGAATCTATGCCGTTTTCTTAAATACTAGACTTCGCTTTTAGTTACTTTTCAAAATTAGTGCAATGAGAACACGTGATATCGAAAGAGATGAGAAAAAAAAGAACACCAATAAAACCGCGAGAGATTATAAAACATTGTTTTTTTTCCTCAAGTTTGCGACTAATTTGACGTTATTGGAGCACCCTTCGTGACAGTTTATTGAAAAAATGAAAGTGAGGAAAGACAAAAGAGGGGAATAATACATGATTTTATTCAACAATTGAAAGAAAAAAGATATGGAGGGTGAAACAGAAATGACATATATACGTACGTATACACAATGATTATATAGTATAAATAAAATATTAGGTATACATAACATGGAATCATAACGACATATACATATCAAATATATAATACGTAAGATAATTATTTAATAAAAACAAACATAAGTATATTATATATTAGTCCGATATAATCATTATTTCTGTATCCTTCTAATTACATGGCTTGCAATATATATAAATATATGTTATACATAATATAACATATGTAATATATATATATTCAAATATAACGTGTCTATGTGTGATAAATGTGTACATATCATTAGGTTATACTAAGGACTTTACTATGAGATCGATGTAATGTATATGGTTTTCATCCATTAACTATATTATGATTTTTTGGATTGTTATTCTCATTGTTTTGTTTTATCAATTTATCACTTTCAGACGACATTAACGTACGAATTTACTGCTACAACAATCCTCCTAGACCTATGATATTATCTCATCGCTGCTCGGCTTTTGCTTTACAATTTTTTAAGAGTATTTTCATCAAAGTCGAACTTTTCCCGATTCATTTCACTTCCAAGACAGGATACAGGCCTATCAATTTTTTTGTTGATGATAATCAATTAAAGCAACACCAGCTTCACTAATTTTTTTATATCATCTGCACGCATAACGCGCCCGGTGAACATTTATAGATTAAGTTAGATTGTATTATAATATTACAAATATCACAAATTAATGTTGAAACGGCAAGTAACTAAAAATATACATATTTTTATGTATGTCTATTCTGTAATCATAACATATACCTGGTATCTAGGATAGTATACATATAGAGAAAGGTGGGGCAAAACAATAATTAAAAAACAAAAAACAAAAAAATAGAATGACAGAAAAATCATCAATTCTGTATCACAGCTAATATATGACAGTGAAACAAAACCGTAGATTAAATTTAATTTCTTGTAGTTTGATTTCTTTTCGCTCGAATGTCAGATGATTTTACAGTTATTTTTACCGAAATGGTAAGTTAATTTGCCTCCCCCATACATATATACCAGGCCTATGTAACAGCTGTATACGTCAGTTTATACAAAATATATATGTAAATGTTTACGTAATTATATATGTCGCTTTTTGACATTCGCAGATCAGTCGTGTACTATAAATAATTGTTGCTTTTGTCGAGCATTATATAATTATATAAAAATATGATCGGGTATATTTCTATACATTTATAATTATTTCAACAGAATTTATTTTGAAATTGGTTCAATATTTTTTCAAGAAAAAGTGGCCAAGTATATATATTCTGATTTTTTTTCAAAAAGTTAATAAAAATATCCTCATATACATATTATAGCAGTCCATCGTGCCTGCAGCATCTATACAATCCACTTGATACAATCATCGCAATAACCTGAACAAAAACTTTATTAAAAAAATAAATAAATGAGCAAATAAAAGAAAAAAAAAGAACATACGAGAAAGAGAGAGAGAGAGAGAGAAGAAATGAAAATAGCAAACTATATAACATGGTATATATATACATGTATATATACACGAATAATTCATGATTGACAATTTTTTTTAGTATTCTTATGTTTTCTTCTCTTTTTTTCATACCTATGAATTTTACATCGACGAAGAAAAGTAATCATATAGAATGGCGGTGATCGAAAATGAATAGAATATAATATGTATTAGATCAACTTCCAAAACGACACATTAATAAGAACTGCTTGGGGATTGGAATACAAAAAGGCAACGATCTTTCACTAGACACACTGGAAACCATCCGAATCGAAGACCAATGTTACAAAATGTATTTTTAATTCCAAGCATTTTTTAATAGAGTTTCTGCGATACTTTCGCACGGTGGCGCTATCCGAAACTAAATAGATCTATGTAAATTAGCGAATGGTTGTTTCGATTGTTTTTTCAAATTTTCATTAGTTTTTTCTTTTTTTTTCGTTCTATTAATAGCAACTACTTTTTTGGAACCGTTGTTCATAGGATCACAACTATACTATATATGTATATGGATCGCAGGTTATAGTATATATATAGTTATAGCGAGTGGATATATAAAAATAGTGGAAAAACTAAAAAATTTGCGCGATTTGATGCCTACTAGCTCTTTAATCAAAAAAGATACTTCGAGTACCTCCAACAATAAAGTAGGGTGTTATTGAATGTAGATAAAGATAAAGATTGTCCGAATGATGGGTATAGTATACATATACGCAAGTGTATATTCATTCTGTGATTATTGTTATTATTATTACTATTATTATCACATGCAAACGTCAGAGTTTCAACCATTAATTTATCGATTCATCGATTTATCTTACATAAAATGTAGAGTTTTTAGTAACAGCAATAAATTTTTTTCTATAATTTAATTAGATACTTTATGCTTAGTTTGAATATAATAATGCTCGTAATGCTTGATCTTCAACGATGAGTTGGAGGTTTTGTTTTATCTGTTTGTTTTGTTTAATAACATATAAATTATATCGTAAAATTATTTTTAAATCAATTAAAATTCATGCCTGCTATGATCTACACCTATATACTATATATATTATATATATTTTCGATGAACTTATGGATAATTGACTGTATAACAAAACCCTGCTATTATTAATTAGCTTTTAAAAAGAAAAGAAATTATAAAACGAGATATATGATGATTTCGAAAGAGAAACAAATTTGAAAAAAAAAAAACAAACAGATAAATGAATAAATAAATAGAAACAAAAGGAGAAAAAAACAAAAAAAAATAAATAAATAGAATTATTATTGAGAGAAAATGTTATTTAGTATTATGATTATAATATAATTGAATATTTTCTGCAGCTGTTATATACCTAATATTTGAAAATTATCACGATGAATCTATTACGATATAGAACTATATTCATACCGTTATACTTATATACACTATAATCGTTAATTATTATAGCATATAAATTATATAAATTATCATCTGTGGATTATTTGCACCGCTTATATTATGTGAAAAATTATAATTATATATTCCTATCCTGTGTTTTGTGTTTTGATTGATGAATAAATTATTATTATTAACAAATTTTTTTCTTTAAATTCACAAATTATTTCATAAAACGTTGTTGCCATAGTTTCATATCTTTGGACCTTGCGATTAACAGCCATCTAATGTTGTTTTTTTGCTGTCAAGCTCTTGATTTTCTAATTTCTACCTCATGTTCCGTTTACTTAATTTGATTATATCGAATATTACGTAAAAAAAAAATGTAGTCAGTAGACACACGATATTATGAAATCATGAAAAGGAAAGTTAAATCCTCCCTTGAAGTTATGAAAAACTCGTGCGATAGTTCATATATTCTCATCGTATATTCTATTCATATATTCTTGTAGTGTGGAAAAAAAATAAAAATAGGAATGAAAGAAATTGCAGCGGTTTCCCAGCACTGTCAGCGTTAGTCAGCATTACAGATGATTATGGTAATTTATTTATGGCATTATCACGTTTTAATTTGATGGTACGGATTTTCGATTGTTAAAAATCCGATAGCCTGCAGTTCCGATTTTTTTTTTTGTTCTCATGTGAAAATAAAAAATTCAGATAAAAAATAATGGCGGCGAACGAATCAATGTGTTTGATTTTTTATGTCCATTGAACGATCACAATGTTGATGATAAAAATTATGCGCAACTATAATATTGTATTTAATTTATTTGCTGAATTATTGATTCCTTGAAGCATTATCTTAAAAAAAAAATACCATACACGTATACTGCGGATAACGTACTACGAGGAATTACCTGAGGATTACAATAATGTTGATATAGTAAGTGTCATCATAACTAAATAACCGCAAAAGATGGTGAGCCAATTCTTGAGGCAATTCCATGTTATACTGCGAAGTAATGCGGTCATCTTAAGCATACTATAGTCTATAAGAATAGGTATCTATAAGTCTCACGTGATGCCGGTCGAAAAAAGAAAAAAAAATATTCTCAAAGATTTCTTGGATTTATTAGAACTTGAAATTTATTATCAAAGCTATAGCCGGATTACGAGCGTTTGGTGCTTTTTATTTTTCTTCAAAATTTATTAAGATAAATTCAATTCATCGTTGAAAGCGTAAATCATTTGGCAAAACATTTTCCCTTTTACGAGGATAGAATATGCACGTATATTTTTACTCACTTGTCGTTTGTTTTTATCAATAACTACGTATGATAAGAACACAGATTTCTACATAATCTGTAGATAAGTATAGTAGAGCGTCTTCTCAATATTTTTCCTCCTGACAAAAATATGAATTGGAAGAGGATCGCTGTATATAAACTACTTCCGGAAGAATTCATGATCACAGTCTTCAGTCATGCGGCATCAAGCAGCAACAATCCTGGTGGCACTCCTGGCATTCAGCGTCATATTTGACGGTACGTTTATTCAATTTTGAATATTCGCATATCTGATACGTTTGACAATGAGTTGAGGTTTATTAATTTATAAAAAAGCAACAACGAAACAAACAAAAAATGTCAGGTAACTCGATGTCTGACCCCTCATGTATCCGAAACTGTAATTAATCTATTTAATTTTCAGTAGTGATATTATGTAGCTCCACCGGACGTGGTGGCGGTGAAAGATGCACTGGCAACTTCCCGTGCACCGTACAAGGTGAGAGTTCAATTCTCTTATTTTTGGGTGTGATAAATTACTACACAGCTTCCGAAGAGCCGGTTGCATTGTGAAGAACAAAATTCTCACAAAATACCTAACGTCCGATTACGCTTCGCGAAGACCTGAAAAATCCAAGGGAGCCCCCGATATGCAGGATTCTATGAAGTTCTGCAAAGTGTCGTGAATCAAATCCACGCGAACTCTTAGATGATATTCAGTTGAATTAATCTATCGATTTCCGTGTGATCCATATAAAGTTCTGAACTCCCGGTTCGCTGCGGGAGTATTTTCGTTTTCACAAGCTATTTGAACGTCCTGAGCTAAATCCTATACAGCCACTTCACTAGCTGCTGAAATTTTGTCCTGTGACCTCATTTTTGGAAACTCAAGAATTATAAAAATTAAATACATATTTTGCTTTACAGGAGACGGAGGTCGTGGTGGCCGAGGTGGTGATGGCAGTGGTCTAAATCAGTGGTCATTTGGTTCAGGCGGTGCTAGAGGTGCTGGAGGTGCAGGACACTCTATATTTAATTCAATTTTCATAATTTTAGGCGACTCAAAAATCATAAAAACTGAATACATATTTTGTTTTATAGGAGGCAGAGGTCGTGGTGGCCGAGGTGGTGATGGCAGTGGTCTAAATCAGTGGTCATTTGGTTCAGGCGGTGCTAGAGGTGCTGGAGGTGCAGGACACTCTATATTTAATTCAATTTTCATAATTTTAGACGACTCAAAAATTTTAAAAATTGAATACACATTTTGCTTTATAGGAGGCGGAGGTGGTGGCAGCGGTGCAATCAGGTCCGACGGATCAATCTACGGTCTATACAGAGAAAATAGTCGCCCAGATGGTTCAGGCGGTGCTGAAGGTGCAGGAGGTGGCGCAGGTGGCGGTGGCGGAGGTGGTGGCGGCGGTGCAATCAGGTCCGACGGATCAATCTACGGTCTATACAGAGAAAATAGTCGCCCAGATGGTCCAGGCGATGCTGGAGGGGCAAGAGGTGGCGCAGGTGGCGTTCAAGGTGGCCCTGCAGGAAGTAGCCCTAGGTTGCAATCCAGAACAGATGGAAACGTGGAGGATCTCAAGATATTGAATGTAATCTTCGTATGGTAATTTCAGCCGCCCGCCAGTCAGGAAGCAGGTCAAATCGATTCAAGATGTAAGTCATGATGAGTTGTATTGAGAAATTTGTGCATATTAAAACTGTGACCATAAACCTTTACCTACCCATTTTGTTTAATGTTGCAGTGTATTGCATTTATTTTTACGGATTTGATCTACAACTTATGATAGAGAAGAAACAAGAATGAGATTTTGTGTATAACGTTTCTATTAAGAAACCGTATTAAAAACTGTATCATAACAAAAATTCGAATAATGTGTCAATAAAACATCTGCTAATATCAAACGAGTTATTGATCTTAATGTATTGAAATCGTTATTGTATCGGTCCACTAATCGTTAGCGAGGAATTTTGATCCCTCTCTAGGATCTACCAGCTGTTCTTTTACTACTTTTCCAGATGACAAAAATCTTCTTCCTGGCTGTTTTTTCACCAATATGACTGCATTTCCACATACAAAGGGTATCTCATTGTCAGAGTATATATTGCAGTATGTTGGGTTGCCTGCTGTCAGGCCAATACCGCATACCGGTGCATCACGTCAACTGATCCTGAGGTCGAAAAGAATAAGTGTAACTACCGGTAACTCTAACTAGCAAACAATTGAATTACACTGAATTATCAAGAATTTCCATCGGTTATGGTCTTCTGTTGTTCACAATCAAAGAACAGTAATAACTTTCATCTGATAGCTCGTAGTAACCTCGGACGCAGTAGTTTAGAGTTACCACAAAAAAAATTTGTTTTTCTAATACTTACTGTTTAATTTATTCGCTAAATTCTTGATTTCTTGAAACATTATTGAAAAAATATCATACACGTATACTGCGGATAACATATTATGAGAAATTACCTAAGAATGACAATAATGGCGATATAGTAAGTGCAATCATGACCAAATAACCGCAAAAGATGATAAGCCAATTCTTGATGTAATTACATGTATAACTGCAAACTAATGCGGTCATCTTAAGCAATATAGCCTATAGGAATAGGTATCTATGAGTCTCACGTGATATCGATCGAAAAAAGAAGAAGAAATTTCTCAAAGATTACTTGGATTTAATCTTTAAATTGATTATCAAAGCTATACTCGGATTACAAGCATATCGTGCTTTTTATTTTTCTTCAAAATTCATTAAGATAAATTCAATTCATTGTTAAAAGCGTAAATCATTTGGCAAAACGTTTTTCCCTTTACGAGGATCAAATATGCATGTATATTTGTACTCAGTCACTGTGTTTTTTTATTCATAAGTACGTATGATAAGAACACAGATTTCCACATTAAGAAATCGGTAGATAAATATAGTACAGCGTCTTCTCGACATTTTTCCTCTTAACGAAAACTTAAGTGGGGAGAGGATCGCTGCATATAAACTACTTCCGGAAGAATTCATGATCACAGTCTTCAGTCATGGGGCATCAAGCAGCAACAATCCTGGTTGCATTCCTGGCATTCAGCGTCATATTTGACGGTACGTTTATTCAATTTCGAATATTCACATTTCTGATACGTTTGACAATGAGTTGAGGTTTATTGATTCATAAAAAAGCAACAACAAAACAAACAAAGTATGTCAGAAAACTCGATGTTCCACGATGAATACGGGTAGAAACCACTAAATAAAGCAAAATAGTCTCGACTTTTTTTTCAAAGTGATTTCAATACCTCCAATTATTCATAGACTGCACGGATGGTTAGGATTGTTACTAAAGGTCGTTTTTCTACTGACAACGGTGCAACCAGAAATCTTCCGTTGAATTTGTAAAATTATCGCGTCTGACCCTTCATGTATCCGAAACTGTAATTAATCTATTTAATTTTCAGTGGTGGTATCATGTAGTGCCGCCGGAGGTGGCGGCGGTGGAGGGGCGGGTGGGTCGTGCAAATGCGCTGACGGGTCCACGTGCTTCGTACGAGGTAAGAGTTCAATTATCTTATTTTTGGGTGTGATAAATTACTCCGTAACTTCCGAGGAGTTGGTCGCTTTGTAGAGAAAAAAATTCTCACGAAATACCCGAAGTCCGATTATGCCCCAGGAAGACCCGAAAAATCCGAAGAAGTCCCCGATATGCAGGGTCCTATGAAGTTCTGCGAAGTGTCGTGAATCAAATCCGTGTGAACTGTTACATGATATTCAGTTTAATCTATCGATTTCCATGCAATCGTATGAAGTTCCGAACTTCCAGTTCGGTGCGGAGATATTTTTTTTTTTCACAAAGTATTTAAGCATTCTAAGCTATATCCTATACAGCCACTTTACTGGCTGCTGCAATTTTGTCCTGCGACTTCATTTTTAGAAACTCAAGAATTTCAAAAATTAAATACATATTTTATTCTATAGGAGGCGGAGGTGGTGGCGGTGGCGGTGCAAGTTGGTTGGGCGGATCATCCCGCGGTCAAGACGGACAAGATGGTCGCCCCGATGGTTCAGGCGGTGCTGGAGGTGCAGGAGGTGGCACAGGTGGCGGTCGAGGTGGCGCAGGAGGAGGTAGTCGTAGGTCGTAATCCAGAACAGATACGGACGTGGAGGTAATTCTCGAGATCTTGAAAGCAACTTTTGCATAGGAATTTAAAGGCACCCGCCAGTTATAAAGCTTGTCAAATCGATTTGAAATTTATAGTGATGATGAGTTGTATTGAGAAATTTTCGCATATTAAAATTATGACCATAAATCTTTACCAACCCTTTTCGTTTAATGTTGCAGGTTAAACGGAACTAGAAATAAAAATCAGAGAGGACTATTCCGGAACGGCCTTACACAGTGAATTGTATTTATTTCGATGGATTTGATCTACAACTTGTGATAGAAATGAAACAAAAATAAGATTCGTGTGTCACGTTTCTATTAAGAAAACGTATTAAAAAATGTATTTTTCATAATAAAAATTCGAGTAATGTGTCAATAAAATATCTGCTAATATCAAACGAGTTATTGATTTTAATATATTGGGATCATCATTGTATTAGTCCACTAATCGTTGGCGAGGAATTTGAATCACTTTCTAGGATCTGCCAGCTGTTCTTTTACTACTTTTTTCAGATAGGCAAAATATTTTTCCTCTTACATCGTTATCGTTATCGTTATTCTTCCGAGTGAGCGATGGTTGTTTCATTACCAATATGATTGCATTTTCACATGCAGAGGGTATCTCATTGTCAGAGTGTAAATTGCAGTATGTTGGGTTGCCTGCTGTCAGGCAAATACCGCATATCGGTGCATCACGTCAACTGATCGTGAGGTCGAAAAGAATAAGTGTAACTTCCGGTAACTCTGACTAGCAAACAATTGAGTTCCACTGATCGGTTGAGAATTTCTATCGGTTATGGTCTCCTGTTGTTCACAATCAAAGAAAAGTAATAACTTTCATCTGATAGCTCGTAGTAACCTCGGACGAAGTAATTTTGAATTACCACAAGTGTTTTTATATTACTTACTATTCAATTTATTTGCTAAATTATTGATTCCTTGAAGCATTATCTTAAAAAAAATACCATACATGTATACTGCGTATAACGTATTATGAGGAATTACCTGAGGATTATAATAATGTTGATATAGTAAGTGTCATCATAACTAAATAACCGCAAAAGATGGTGAGCCAATTCTTGAGGCAATTCCATGTTATACTGCGAAGTAATGCGGTCATCTTAAGCATACTATAGTCTATAAGAATAGGTATCTATAAGTCTCACGTGATGCCGGTCGAAAAAAGAAAAAAAAATATTCTCAAAGATTTCTTGGATTTATTAGAATTTGAAATTTATTATCAAAGCTATACTCGGATTACGAGCGTTTCGTGCTTTTTATTTTTCTCCCAAATTTATTGAGATGAATTCAATTCATCGTTGAAAGCGTAAATCATCTGGCAAAACATTTTCCCTTTTGCAAGGATAAAATATGCACGTATGTTTTTACTTACTCATTGTTTTTTTTTTTTTTTCAATAACTACGTATGATAAGAACACAGATTTCCACATTAAGAAATCGGTAGATAAATATAGTACAGCGTCTTCTCAACGTTTTCCCTCCTGACAAGAATTTAAGTGGGGAGAGGATTGCTGCATATAAGCTACTACCGGAAGAATGCATGATCACAGTCTTCAGTCATGGGGCATCAAGCAGCAACAATCCTGGTGGCATTCCTGGCATTCAGCGTCATATTTGACGGTACGTTTATTCAATTTCGAATATTCGCATATCTGATACGTTTGACAATGAGTTGAGGTTTATTAATTTATAAAAAAACAACAGCAAAACAAACAAAAAATGTCAGGTAACTCGACGTCTGACCCCTCATGTATCTGAAACTGTAATTAATCTATTTAATTTTCAGTGGTGGTATCATGTAGTTCCGCTGGAGGTGGCGGTGGTGGAGGTGCGGGTGGATCGTGCAAATGCGCTGACGGGTCCACGTGCTTCGTACGAGGTAAGAGTTCAATTATCTTATTTTTGGGTGTGATAAATTACTCCGTAACTTCCGAGGAGTTGGTCGCTTTGTAGAGAAAAAAATTCTCACGAAATACCCGAAGTCCGATTATGCCCCAGGAAGACCCGAAAAATCCGAAGAAGTCCCCGATATGCAGGGTCCTATGAAGTTCCGCGAAGTGTCGTGAATCAAATCCGTGTGAACTGTTACATGATATTCAGTTTAATCTATCGATTTCCATGCAATCGTATGAAGTTCCGAACTTCCAGTTCGGTGCGGAGATATTTTTTTTTTTCACAAAGTATTTAAGCATTCTAAGCTATATCCTATACAGCCATTTAACTGGCTGCTGGAATTTTGTCCTGTGACTTCATTTTTAGAAACTCAAGAATTTTAAAAATTAAATACATATTTTATTCTATAGGAGGCGGAGGTGGTGGTGGCGGCAGTGCAAGTTGGATCGGTGGATCATCTAACGGTCAGGACGGAGAAGATGGTCGCCCTGATGGTTCAGGCGGTGCTGGAGGTGCAGGAGGTGGCACAGGTGGCGGTCGAGGTGGCGCAGGAGGAGGTAGCCGTCGGTTTTAATCCAGAACGGATACGGACGTGGAGGTAATTCTCGAGATCTTGAAAGCAACTTTTGCATAGGAATTTAAAGGCACCCGCCAGTTATAAAGCTTGTCAAATCGATTTGAAATTTATAGTGATGATGAGTTTTATTGAGAAATTTTCGCATATTAAAATTATGACCATAAATCTTTACCAACCCTTTTCGTTCAATGTTGCAGGTTAAACGGAACTAGAAATGAAAATCAGAGAGGACTATTCCGGAACGGCCTTACACAGTGAATTGCATTTATTTCGATGGATTTGATCTACAACTTGTGATAGAAATGAAACAAAAATAAGATTCGTATGTCACGTTTCTATTAAGAAAACGTATTAAAAAATGTATTTTTCATAACAAAAATTCGAGTAATGTGTCAATAAAATATCTGCTAATATCAAACGAGTTATTGATTTTGATGTATTGAAATCGTTATTGTATCGGTCCACTAATCGTTAGCGAGGAATTTCGATTCCTCTCAAGGATCTACCAGCTGTTCTCTTTCAACCTTTTCAGATGAAAAAAATCTTCTTCCTGGCTGTTTTTTCACGAATATGACTGCATTTCCACATACAAAGGGTATTTTATTGTCAGAGTATATATTGCAGTATGTTGGGTTGCCTGCCCGTCAGCCGAATGTCGCAGGCCGCTGCATAGCCAACTACGTGATCTGCCGACGTGTCGATCAGCCTAGTATCCGGCAACCAGACATACTGTGATCTGAACTACAAGGCACCCTGTATAAGTAGAACACCGAACGGTTTGATATCTGGCAAATCGTAATTTCGGATGTGTAGCGTAAGTTGTCCGGGAATACGCGGTTAGATGTTTCCTTGAAATCTCAAGCGATAGACTCACAAGCGATATTTCCGGAAGTTGGAAAAACCATTTGATTATTCATTCGCTCGACAAAAGATTGAAGATAATAATACGGAAAGAAAAAAAATTAGAATATAACATACACACAACTGTGGTTACCCAGAATGTCCGCTGTTGGAAAATACACATTATTGTTTTATGATTTATTCAGCGTACAATTACGTTTTTCTGTAATAAGTTTTCCGTATTTTTCTTACACTATCATTGTTTATGATTTTCAGCGATGTTATGAATATTCGAATAAGGCTAATACTCTATGTACTAAAAAATTCATAAATTCTGATAAGGAAATAATAAAAATAATGTAGGGTAAAGTTTATTTCATCTGCCGCAACCAAAATACTACCACTTGCTGTTGGGAATACGCTGCCGTGTGCGCTATTAATCCTATGATAATCATAGTAAAATTCTGATAAATGTAAAAGGTCATGCACGGATGTCTTACCACTTCCTCATGCAGTGGCTGTATAGAGCAAAATTATGTCAGCATCTTGTCTGTGGCCTTGAAATTATCATTTCTGTATTCTTCAATCATGTCCATGTTTAATACGATGCATCTGTGCGAAATCAAAATCTAAGAGATTCTTCTAACCTCGTTTTTATTTTCTTACTGATACGACATCGCCATTGAATCATGTACTTGATGAGAAAAGTATACTTTCCAAATTTCATCAACATCTGTTCGACAGTTTCACTGGAATCTTCCTTGTGAGAAATTCAGGTTCCAAAAACACTTGTAAACCTTTTTCTTCGTATCAAAACGTGTTTCTCAGGTAGTTTCATTTTCATCCAAGCATTTGTATTCAACGTCCCGCATAAGATGGTCTCACTCGCACTCACGTGTTTGCATAAGACTGTTTCTAGGTAGGCAACTTCAACCCGCTTTGGCACCTGCACCTTACAGCTACCCACTGGTCTAGCGATTTTTGCTACTCGTGTGGAACATTGTCAACTTTAATATTTTAAAATGCCAAACTGATGCTAATGCTTTAATTTTCTTTTTATTTCTCCCCTTAAAAATTCTAGAGGCGCTTAAGCCACTCCCGCAGGGTTGTCAGACTGCACCAGTGCACTATGTTGTAAGGGACCCATTGTCAAAATTCGGTTGAATAAAATGTGACGCGAAAAACAAACTGTTTTTGAATATAACAATTTTCATTTCTTTGTACTTTTCTTTTCATTTTTTCACGCTCTTCTGGCCAATAATGGTTTCGCAGCGTGCAGCTTCATATGCTGCTACCAAAGTGCATTAAGAGAATAGAAAAATTGAATTAAAATTAAATTTGAAATGTTCCAATAGACTTTGGTATTCCCACCAAATTTCAACCATGAATTTGATATCTTTTTATGAGAGTGTTTCGGCTCTTATCCCTGGACGTATGAATTATTGTAGAATTCAAATTGTAGGTAAGGTCGCTAGAGTATCTAGTTGGGTTTTTTTGTAACCTGAAGTGGGGAGGTGATCACTATATAACGTACCCTCACAGGGATCATGGGTACAGTCTTCGACCATGCGGCATCAAGTGGGATCAATTCTGGTGGCATTCGTCGCACTCACCGTCCTCTACGACGGTACGTTGTATTCTTCTTTTGTATGCGTTTTTGACTAAGTTTCAAAAGTTTATTGTTATCGAAGTGGTGAACCTAAGCCCAGATCGCTACTGAACACTGTGTCCCATTGATTTTGCTGCCTCGAATGATCATATTCAGATTTTCGGCAGTCGCAAATATCTAAAAAATCACAACAATGACATCAATCTGTCGCCTTGTTTCAATAGTACATTGTACACCGAGAGCGCAAACGCCCGTTATTCTCGAGGTTCACATACTATTTTCTTCACCAGCGAAGCAAAATGAGCGTTTTCACTCCGCTGTTGAAGAAAACCCTTTCTTTCGTATGACAGTGAAGCAGCTAATTTATTCTTAATAACGCTCTATGACCTGAACCTGTATTAATGTATTTTATTTACAGTGGTGGTGGGATGTAGCGCAGGTGGCGGCGGAGGTGCAGGTGGTTCGGGTAAGTATCGTAACTTAACTAATTCCCCGTGTTTCGAAGAATCGATTACTTTTGAAGCGCGGTATTGATTTTTTTCCATAAAATCTTCGGTTCTCAGATCTACTCCCGCAAAGTTCTGTTATCCCCCGTGGATTCTATATAATTAGGTGTAAAGTCTTATGAAATCCAATGAAACCTGACCTCATTAATTCGACCTATGAAATGATCCAATCCAATTTTCGAAGTTCCGAATTTCAGCAATTCCCTGCCAGCCTCGGCTCTCATCAACAATATCACTTTTTCTCAGAGCTTATCTGAAAAATCGAAAATTGTTGAAACTTTATTCTTTTCAGGGGGTGGAGGCGGAGGCGGTGGAGGAGCGGCGAGTTGGTGGGGCGGCTCATCCCGCGGTCGAGATGGACAAAATGGCTTCCCATGGGGTTCAGCTGGCGCAGGAGGTGCAGGAGGTTCGGTAGATCGCGTTAGAGGAGGTCGCGGAGGTTCTGGAGGACGAGGTACAGACGTTAGATCGTTTTCTTTGGCTCAACTAGAAGAGTTTTTACCGAAGAATAGCAGCTCACGCCAGAAAATTAATCACATTTTAAATTATTCAGAAAATTTCACACTGTTTCTCACAAGTTACAAAAAAAGTTCAAATCAAAATTGCTCAGTTCAAAGGGTGACACGAATTATTATGGGGATATATTTTCGTTCGAACAAAATACTTGAAGCTATTATTGAGATGAATTAAGGCGTTTCCAAAATTGTCAAATACCATGATTCTCAGCTGCTATCGAGACCTCGATCGAGACTGTCATTCCTCCCCAAAAACTTCTCCTTTTACGAGACTACAATTCAGATGAAAATCATACGAATAATGATAAGAAATTTGAAAGCACCTGCATTTGCCTCAATAATAATTACAAGTCTTAGTTTGGAAAAAAAATCGTTCCTTTCTCATTCTCTAGGGGGTGGTGGAGGTGGGGGTGGAGCAGCGTCAGGTTGGTTTCCCGCATTAACTATTCCCGGTCGAAGCGGCCAAATTAACTACCCCTGGGGTGTCGCAATAGGGGGTAACGGAGGTTCTAGTGGCCGAGGTAAGGACGCTGAGCCTCTAGAAGGTGTGTTCTAGAACTCAACAAGGAGAGTGTTTACCGAGAAAAAAAATCCTCCGTGACATTGGTTTTTCTGTGGAAATAAAAATGGATGAATAACATTATCTTTTTATTTTCTAGGTGGTGGTGGAGGTGGTGGTGGAGCGGCTTCAAGTTGGTGGGGCGGCACAGTCCGCGGCCAAGACGGAGAAGATGCTCGTCCAGATGGTTCAGGAGGACGTGGAGGTGCAGGTGCCGGTGGGGGTGGCAACGGGGGTGATGGAGGTTACGTGGGTGCAGGTGGTAGAGGTGGTCGCGGTGGTTACGCCGGAAGAGGTATAGACGTTAGAGCACGAGAAGACGTAATATCTCCGCGCTAATTTTCAAAGGCTGATATAAAAAAACTGCAATAATCACCGTTGCCGAAAGAATACCAAAGCGGAGCTCAGATAGTCATGCGTAGCAAATTTTTATGTATAAGGCTTATAGGGATAATTCTACCCTTCCTAAATTATTGACCCTTTCATGGGATACCAATGTGAATTCAGGTATGAAAAATTGGAATTAATTGCCCGCTCTCCACCTTCCTTTATGGTTCAAGTCCCATGAACGCATTTTTGGTATTTTTCAGTCAACATGAGTTACATACGTTGAAAAGTGCCATTTATTGGTGATGCATGAAAACTTGCATGCGCTACTAGACAGACAACTATTTTTTTTTCGAGTTGTATAACCAACGATTGCTGATCTCGATCGAAACTGACCAAGGAACTCGATGGCAATGCAATGCATGCGTACATATCACATCACATAAAACGTACTAATTTGGTGGATGGTTGTAATACAACATTATAAACATATAAATTGATACAAAGCCTAAACTTTCACCATTAACAGTCATTGCAATAAACCAAATATCATTGTTGTTGAATGTTGCAGGATAAAGACAAAATAAATAAAAAAGATCCGGTGCACGACTCGCGCGCTCAGGGTTCCTTACCATCAACCATATTATGAGCCATTGTAGCTGTTGGAAACGTCATATTAGTTTTCCTAGAAAATACATGTATACCGTTAACACCACTAGTATGTCCAGAATATCAACTGCAAGAAAAAACTAGTTTTGAGATCCATAAGGAAAACTCTTGAAAAAGCACGGCACCTTCAAAGTTACCAACGATTATCACAAAATGGCGCGAACGATGTCGATCGCATTGATCTCGAGTATTTTAAGTACGAGTTACTACTGAATAAAAAAATAAAGAATGTATATCAAATATTATATGAATAAGTCGTCCTGTAAATTGTACTACTTTTCACATACATTCCATTGATGTTGTTAATAAATTATCGGCCGTATACAGAAAAATTTCACGACGAAGTAACGTGTATTATATGTTGGTAAATCGTAAGATGACCACATTGCGGTGTTCCGTTGATATCCTACACAAAGAGGTATCTATACATCATGAAAGCGGCAAAAAAGTTGTGTGTGATGACGAAATAAACAAGGAAACCGCACGGGTTTTCCATGATTCTATTAAGAGCTTGTGTATGCACTATCCGAGCACCATATAGGTAGTACCTATCTATTATCTTACGAGTTGATTTTCTTAGCATATCCGCTGGTCAACGTTGTCATAATGTTTCCATATCTCTTTCTTTGGCACGGTAAATGATAAATAAAAAAAAAATGACCTAATAATAACGATAAAAAAACATCAATATGCCTCATTGTGCCTTACTATGTTTTCGGTGTGGAAAATATTAAATTTTTTATAAGGTATAACATCGGAGAAATATTTCATTCCTATGACAATATAGGGGCAACGTTTCCGAATGATTCCCATCCAAGGATTCGGAAAATTTTTATATTCCAGCATCGAGTAAAAGCTACAATAAAATCTTTGTTTTTTCTTGATCGCGATATGGAACAGAGAGATCTGCCGTTGACAGAAGTTGCTTCACTTCCATCAAACAATTTCGTAATATCATACAGGATGAATGCGTTGACAATTGTGATGACATTCGGATGATGTTCTATTTTAATATAATTATTTCTAATTTCATTAAGACTTTGAGTGGGGCGAGTATAAAATGTTCGACTGCAATGCGTGTTAAGCTTAGTGCACTCGAAAGTCAATATGTGGCAACAAGAAACAGCAATCCTGATGATGATCCTGGTGCTCAGCCCCATGTTTGGAGGTGGGTTGATTTCAAGCATCAAATCACTCGTGAAATCTTGTTCACATTATTACACTGTTGAACACATCAGAAATCATACGAAAATCTATATGGCAGGAAACTTTCTAGTCCCTCAGCAACACGTACAATGAGGACTATTTACATTTATTAAATCTTCTCTACACTAGTTCGCAAAACGAGGATATATGGGTGGCTTTTTTTCTATTCTCAGACGCAGAGTCATTTAACATGGCCGGTGGCGGTGGTGCTGGAGGAATCGGAGGTGTTCCGTGCACATGTCGTGACGGTAGCACCTGCATGTTGTCGGGTAAAACTTAAACAAACATTTCAATTATAGTCAACGAACAAATTTTCTTCTTTAAAAAAGAACAACTTTGTTTCTAACAGGTGGCGGCGGGGGCGGTGGAGGAGGCGTTTTAACCTGGTGGGGTGCATATGCCCCAGGTAAAAATGGCGAAGACGGAACTGCAGATGGAATTGGCGGTGAAGGAGGTGAAGGAGGCCGAATAGGAAATGTTATGGGCGGTAGGGGAGGTAGAGGAGGTGGACGAGCACGTCAACGAGGTATGCAAATTAAAGCATAAAAATTTATGTAAACGGTTTTTGGCCTTTGTTCAAAGCAGAATATCACAAAAAATAAGGATTTCCTGCACCAAACAAAGCTTTGCGAAAATCGGACTGCGTAGGAGTTTATCGCAATGCATTATGTTCAAATTAAAGAATTTCATGATACCAAAAAATGTTACAGGGTGAACAGGAAACAAAACAGAGAATCACGGACATGTTCTCGAAATAGCGCAATTATGGATTATATTTTTCTCGATCAAGAACAATAGGAAACTCATTCTTACCTGCACTACTAACAAATCGTAGTTAATTGTGATTGCGCAACACATAGTGTATTTATGTATTAATAAATTACTTGCTGACATCAAATGATCGTTTCCTTTCATTGTAATGCGATTTTCATTGAATGTCAAGGCCTTTTCTCGCTGTCGTTTAACTTCATTATTGCAGTTTTTCTGAGTTTGATCACATTCATATGACTACATTGTAGGACACTATACATGTGAAACGATAAAAACAAGGATCGGCATGATTGAGCGACTGTCCCGTAATACATTTCCGCTACGTATAAAACCTATCGACGTATCTCAATTCCTACGCTTTCCAGAGCGTGAAATTGGCGATAGCTCGATCATTTCGATAGATGAATCAATTTGGTTAGCAGATTCGGATTCCTAAGCTCAAGATACGTTGGAATACATTGAAAACAAGATTCCGATTTTGGGCCCAAGTGATTGGAGAAATCTTCGCATTGAAAAATGAAATTTAAAAATCGAACGCAAGTTATCGCACAATAGAAAAAAAAATAAAAAAAATACTTGAAGTCTTCGAAAATATGTGGAAGGTAGTTATTCATTTTTTATTGGACGATGTTATTATTTGCGTGTAAAATTACTCGACGAATAATAATCTTATAGCTCCAAATGTGTCAACATTTTTTTTTCTTTTTTATAGTAATTCCAATCATCTTTTTTAATATACAATTATCGCATGTTTATCTGTATTACACATATACCTATGTGTGTATATATATCATATAAATAATTTTAGTAACTAAAATTGTGACAGGTTAAAATATAATTCATAGGAGTTGAAACCGTAAAATCAGCAGTGATCAACACTGGATTATTTAGTGGCCAAGATAGTTTCTTTTTCTTCTTTTTTTTCGGACGTGTACATCGTCTTTGCAATAATTTGTAGGTCTAAAATATCTAAATAGAATAATTCATTGGATATTCATGTATATTTGTCTGATTCACTATTGTATTTGTTTGAGAATTCGTATTGCTGCATATTGAAGAACCTCCAATTACTAAAAATCGGCAGAAGAAACACCTAATAACGAGTCTCGAAGAAACGTTCTCTACGTCTCGATTGTTAACATACAATATTCGTACGTATTGTATTTCGTATCTATGATGGTAGGTTTCAAAAATGTCATTTTAGCCTAATAATCACCGAGCGTATCATATCAAAGGTTGAAGCTACTGAAGCTAATCGTAAGCTACGAAGCTTGTGAATTTGAATAAATCTTAACTACTTATTAGATGGTCTGATCTATTTTCGGAACGATATTACGTTCAAGAAGTTTATTAATATTATTGTTAGGTATTCATATTATTATTACTTCATGGACTTTCAGAATGCTCACCAGTACTCCTCGCTGTTGATTCAAACGGTTGTCCCATACGTGCTAAACATAACCCTCGTAGTATCTGTATCTAATGTAACGTCTTCTGGCGAAGCTAAATCCACTCGGATGGATCCTGAATTATTTCTTCGGCCATTTATTCCTCCGCCCCAATTCGATAATGTCCAATGATACGTCTTAGCTTCTTTCTCGGTATCGTCAGCCTCACGAATTTCGTTGTCTTTGTCTTGTCCGGTAGCGATAGATACAGATGATTGGGAGGCTACAGAATCGAAGCTCGAATCTCCACCTCCTCTGTTACGACATGCATTTTCAGTTGCCATTTCACCGGGAGATTCTTCTATTGCCCTCAAAATATTCTGGCACAATTCCGAATCCAACGGTATCGGGTCTTCCGTATCACGATTATGAATTGTGATCGCTATGTGAGCAGGATGTGGTACAGGCAAAGGAATTAGAAGTTTTTCAGCACTGTAAGGATGCAGGTGTCTTTTCCAAGGTCGCCAGCGCGCCTCCCCTATTCCGTTACTTGCTATTGAGCTTCGCTTTATTCTCGTAGGCGTCAACAAGCCAGACGTATCACTGGAAACATGCCATTAGTTTTATCGTCTCGTTATATCTCGAACTTAAACTTATTATCAGAAACTTGTATCATGAAACTAATGTTACCATCGCTTATCAGACTTCCTGCTGTTATTTGGTTGTTTTGCTCTCGGATTGAACGCGGAGACTTCCAAATAGGGGCTGTGCACTTGGATATTTCCACGAGGAACATAAACAGGACCCAAAAAGTCAGGACCGTCAGCATTGTTTAGTTCAGTATTGTCGATCATGTCGGTATATCGAGTAAGGTCCACTCCAGGGTAAGGTTCCAGTTTGAATTTTGTATCGGTATCTTCCAGAGGCTCTAAAAAGTCAAGACTGAAGATATCAGCGTACATTAGTCCTGCAAGTCCTGCCCAGTCTCCCACACACAATCCTTTATTCTCCCAGAAATCTTCTTCGCTCACCAAGAGCCTGATAAAAACGTGTGATGGATATAAGCGCTCAAGCATTAACGCACCCTGTTGTATGACAATCTGTCGATTATAGAATGACAGTATTAGAAACATCTTCATCTACAAATTTGAAAACAAATATGACAGATCAATAGAATACCTTCAAATTGGCGGCGGTGAGTTTAACTTTACTTCTAATAGTGACCCCGAGACCTGTTTGTAGATCACGTCTACGACGGTCCAATTTTTCGTGCAAAACTGCAACGAGATCTCGAGCCTCTTTTTCCAAGGCTCTGTAAGGGTCTTTGGTCTTTGCCAAGTTTGCTGCAAATGGTCCAAAACAAGCTTCAACAAACTGAGTAAAGTCTCGTTGCGGTTGTGTTATCAGTCGTTCGGTCTCTTGCTGGAATGCCAGTAGCTCATCAAGCTCCAATTTTGCTTCCAATGCCGCCAACGCTTGCTCCGGTCGTATCTAAAAGCATTTGAAACGTACGTGAGAATCATCGAGCCATGTGAGTAATAAAAATCAAAGGCGGACTGCAAATACCTACTTGATAATAATAATGCGAGGCAAGACCCGGCCCACTGATTCTTTTTACAACAAAACTATCGCACGCAGGTATTCGGCCCCGCTTTTTTATCACAAGGTGAAACATTGCTGTGTCCCACATAACTCTAATCCAATAGCGTGTCACCGCGACTGTGGACGAACCAGTAATTAACGACGGCAATATAAATGTGCTTAAAATCTGAGAGGTATACTCGATTCGCAGAAAATTCACCTGTGAGTATCGTCAACGATATTAGTGGACAGATCACAAGGGACACGAATATAGCGGCGATGGGTTGTAGGCACCCTTGAACCCCGATATTCCAGATTATGGCCTCCATTACGACTGAGTAACGGTTCCGTCCTACTTCTGGACCATCCAAATCCATAACGAACGCCATAAATACGTGCAACACTAACGTCATTACTGGCATCCTAAAACCGAGATGAAGCGATTCAAATAACGGCCGACAAAATCTTCTTCTTGGAAAGTGCAGTTCACTAACCATATGAAGGCAGTGATAGCCACCAGTAGGGATACGATGCTGGTAGTGATGCAGATTATAGGAAATATGAGCAATATACCAAGAGTGCCAAGAACACCTTTCGCGCCGTAATTCCACAGTCTATTTAAATGTCGCGTCATGCCCTTGCCAATAAATCCTGCGGATGAATATGATCATCAGAATTTCTGGTTCGTACATGTTATAAATCACTGACATACCAGTATCTGGTTCAGTCTCGAAATGCGTTCTGCTTTTGCTGATATGCCTCCAGAGAGATACAAGTCGTGAGCAGAGCGTAGAAGTAAGAGAAGATTTACGAGGAAAAAGAGTGCCATTCAATTGGCTCAGCTCTAAATCAGGAGTGAAAGGTTGTGTGAGTAAGAGAGCTCGCAATGAAACCGGACTACACCAGGGCACGGCTACACCCAATAAAAACATTGCATTCCATGTCCAACACCATGTTCTAGCTATGTAGTTTATCCATCGCCACATCGGCCAACTGAAAAATGATTATTATGACACAAATATGAACAAAATTCTGAAAAAAAGTTTCAACTCACCGTGTTGTGGTTGTGTGAATGATCTGCTTCTCGACTAAAAAAACGGGTTGACCTGGATCGGCTCTTGGGGTGGTAATCGATGTTGGTGTGTTACTTAGAACTGTAGGTATCACATCAGATTGACCTTGAAAACTACGTCTGACTATCCAATTA
Source organism: Athalia cordata (assembly GCA_963932425.1). Lineage (NCBI taxonomy): Eukaryota > Metazoa > Arthropoda > Insecta > Hymenoptera > Athaliidae > Athalia > Athalia cordata. The sequence goes on along the minus strand of OZ010625.1, from coordinate 53,678,829 downwards.
TGCGGACACCAAATTTGTATCGGCCATTGAAAATTTCTAGTTGGAGTTTTCACTTTTCTCAATTCTTTGAGCAGCAATGGTTCTCTCTGAGGTGAAACAATAAGATTTATTTAAATCTTCGTACATCGTTACAATTCTGATTGACTGAATGTAGCATACTGACCTCCTTCATAAATGTTAAATCTCTATTGAGAAAATAGATTGTCTGTTGCAAATTTTGTTGATGGCACAACGCCAGCGCTTCTTCGTGAGCACTCCATTCACGTTCGTCAATAAACCGGGCCTCTGCTTCCTGCATCCGATCTCGCATCCAAGGTCCGATACGGGAGAGCACCGGATGCTCGCTTTCCATATGTTCCCTTAGTAACTCTTTAGTCTTAAATAATTCGCTTTGCACGTTCTCCACCGCTCTGTGCATCAATACAACAGATTGGGCCTGCTGAACTAATAGTTGAGCAATTCCGTCGCCCAAAGCCAGAATATCTGGGTGCGATAAAATGTTCGAATAAACCCGCTGCAAGTATTCCTTCATGACTGCTTCGTTTACATCCTATAAAAAACAAAGAATCAAAATGTAGTCAGAACATTAGCTACGAACAAGGGATTATTTTGGGACATGAAAGTATTGCTAAAATTCTGAGCTCTCATTTACGAAACAAGTGTTTGCATGTGGCGATCTGTGCCGGTTGAATATCAAAGCACCCCTTTGCAACGGACGAGCAAATTGATCAGCATCTACTAAAAGAAGATTGCCTTCCCAGAACACATTTCACGATTGGAAGCGAGACCTACTACGTCAACTAAACAATCCATTTGATAAGCAGAGTAGCTCGAGACGGAAGCAGGAAGATTGAGTAATTGATACCCAAGGACACCACTGTACAGAGAACAAAAGCAGACTTAGTTTTTGGCGATTAAATGAGTTGGAAACACAGGACAATTAAAGTGATATAAAACCTGCAATTGACAACTTGATCCACCACCAGAGGAGTTTGATTTCCATTTTAACGATAGCTGAATTTTGATCGATATGCAAATCACTACAGAAATTAGTCGAGTAGATGAATTCAAATCTGAGAGCAAGGTGTGAATAACCTCCACCTCAAAGTATCGTTCATTTTAAAACCAGCACGGGGATTACAAGTAAAGCGGGAAGAAATGAGAATTCCATTATTAAGCATAATACAACGTTACAGTACACTTGATGAGGTATGACCATCAGATAACGAAGTCTCGAGATCTTCTCTAGATCACTACTTTTTGGTTGATCCTGCCAGTCATCAACACTAGGACGTTTTTATCACTTCGGCGTGGTAGGCGAGTAGTTGACAAATGGCGGGTAATGGTTCCAAGAGATGAAGTTGGTTGATCTATAATTCACTAACACCAATAGTTCATTAGGTATTTTGAGAAGACATAACTCAACATGTCCGACTTGTACAGTTGAAGATCGATGAAATCTAGCATTGGAGTAGAATTGTTTGGAAGACGTAATTGGGGTAAAATCAACTGGGCATACTGTGCCTTGCAATATCTTCAAAAAAATATGATTTAAGGTTTAACTTGGTCGGAGAAAAATCATTCTTCCATAAAGAACAACTCCTGCCGCACCACAAAAATCAACTGGCACACCTCGATGGACTGTTCTAAACATTGGGAAATTTGACCATAATTTTTTGGTCAACTTTCACCTGTACTAGGCTCAAGCTATTTCTAGAGAACTTTTTGAGCGAAAGTGGATCAATCCAGATTTACCTTCTCTATTTCCTCATCTGATTTCTTCTGTGTCCGTAATTCAGAGATCAATCGTTCCCGAAAGTGTAAAAACCAACCTCTGGTTTCCCGTTCTAGAATATTAACAAGCGTAGGCAACGCTCTGCGCATAATATCTCTGCTAAACAGCCGTAGATCTACAGGGTTACCGCCAGGTGTTCCAAAGACAAAAGGTACTGGCACAGGAAGTAGTTGCAAGGATTCCCTTTCAATTTCAAATTTTTCTGTAGTTGCACGACGAAGCTGCCTTCTGACAAACGCGCAAAGCAGTTCCAATGAATCTTCGTACTCCGGCTGCAAGGAGATCAGGGTCATCAGAGGAAACGAAGATAATGATGGGAAAATCAGTTTGGAATTTTTATCGTGGAAATATCTTACCCGGCAAACCAATTCCGCTACCAGATACCTACAGCGCTCTTCTCTTATTTTAGCGTCCAGGTTTTGAGCCTGCAACGATGGTATGCCCATTGTTATGTCTAAAAGAGGAAAATAGAGACTTTGAATATGATACCTAATTGAAAACAATTAAAAGACTTACCAAATAGTTTTAGAAGACCAGTTAGTAGAGCCTTGAAGGATTCTGATACGCTAAAGCAATGAGACACGAGTCTAGCCTTAGCTGTAACCACTAGAAATCTGGTAGCCAATGCAAGGTCTCTAAGCAGCGCATCTCGTCTTCGGTCACTACCGAGTTGCAGTAACGAACTCAAACGCCATCGATGCGTTTGACCCGCAAAGTTTACAGATTCTACTTCAAATTCCCTATAAGATAAACGGTTAAAATATAGAATTATACGCATGATAATCGATTTGTTGATAAGGTCTTTAATGAAAATTCACACCATTTTTTGGAGTGCTCTAGAGCACCGCTGGCATTCTTGTGGGACTAGCTTTCCATTAATCAAAAATGCTACCATCATTCTTGTTAATTTTTGACAATTCAGACGGTGTTAAAAAACATATTAGTATCTTTAATTTTTTGAGAAGTGGAAATCGAAGCCTACTAATATTAGCCTCTAAGCACCATAAAAGCATTCGATTCGTTACAAATGATGTCTTATGAAAAAAGTACACTATCAACATGCATTGCCTAATAAAAAAAAAAGCCAATTATACAGATATATTTAGTGTCTATCGGCTAGAAATTCGACCTTCCAACTGTATTACTGCTATAAATCAAAATTCCTTTAGCGCAAGCGTATGACGATAAATAATGTAACGATTGACGCCAGACACTGGAAGGTGAGTCGCCACTTGATTCGAAAATTGCAAACAGCTAACTCTGCTGCGATACGTCTTAGGATTATTGGTAGATTTCTCAAAAAGTCAGCATTAATGGTTATACTCGCAACAGTTATCTTTAATGATTAATTAACGAATACTACAGCGTGTAGTGTCGAATATCATGTGCTCACAACATACCCGCAAATACGAATGCTCTCCAGCTGAATGACATTCAGCTTCTTCGGTTTTCCATATTTATCCTTGTGCAAGCTTCACAAAAATTATAGGTAATAATAAATTTTTGGTGTTATGGAATATACGGTTGCATTGGGATTGTAAAGAGCATGGACCACAGTATTAGGATACGGTCGAAAATCTGTTACAAATCCAATCTGATTATGATGAAACAGATGTTCTTGGTGGAATTTTTTTTTAACCCGAATGGAAACGTTGTTTCGCATATTATGTGCAAACACCTTGCTCTTCATGACAAATAATTTGAAAAAAAGCGAAGCAAATCTGATGCGTCATGGGTCGTTTGCAAACATGAGAGTGATTGTATCAAAAAATAAACAAGCCTTTCTTGATCTCATTGTCGGTGAGCTTCTGCGTCATTTGATAAAATTGGATGCACCTTTCCTCTGACAAGCTTCATGACCCGAAAATTTGAAAGTAGCGACTGAAGTGAGTTTTTTCAAGTCTGAGGAAGACGTTATTCTACTCCGTGCAAATCTCGCATGCATGAATAACATTCGAATAAACTGCAACCAGTAACCGGTCTGCTATATTATAATATATAAATAACAGAGTGAAAAATAGCTCAAGAGTGCACCAAGTACTTTTGACATAAAAAATTCGACTATTATTATTCACTGGTCAGAAGACCAAAAGTAATATCTACCAAATCTATCAAAAACTGGAATGGGTAAACAGATTATGATAGAGCCAATTTCTGAAGATGAAAAAGACTGCCGTGTGAATCACTGTTGGTGTTACATTCCTACATTAGTTGCGATAGCGATTGAAGGATATACTATGGTTGTAAGAGGAAATCAAAAGTGCTTACCCTCTTTCTCTGATGCTCTCTAGTTGTTTATTTATCAGCCTTCTTGGTTCACCTTTGCTGTCTACTGCCACAGCATCCAGCTCATCGAAGCTTGGTGCAACAAATAAATCTTTCAAATGATACTTCTTGCGTGCCAATGTATCATCTCCATCCGATGTTGAGGAAAGAGGTGGTGGAAGAATGATCGGAAAAGTTCTCCAATGATAGAGAAACTGTTGAGCGACATCTTTGATATTATGTACCAATGCTTCTACCTCCAGCGGCGCACCCCTTAAGTGCGAAGTGTCAAATTCCACCGGTTCCTTCTGTAGAAGGATACAACCGTTTTAAAAATCCTTGTCATCAACAAAATAGATCTCTGAAAGTTCATTGTAAGCTTCTTTTTTGGCATTCTGCTATTTTCATTTGAAATGATATGAAAGTTTACTTCAAGCTGCAGGCCATCCCCATTGGCACGACAGTACGGTTGTGTAGGGGGATAGGGCTGCTGATTAGGCCCTGCACTAGCTGCGTTTGCTGAGGAAGAGTTAAAGTTGTGTGGCATCTCGCACGTTAAAAGAGTGCGCGGTGGCTGAGGTCAACTCTCTCTGGCCCCTGCTATCTCCTCGTAGATCATGCTGCTGGTTGCCACCATTTATCAATAGCGCTTGAAACATGGCAACTCCAATTTGTAGCATATCGATTCGTTAAACAAAGTTTGCGGTCATTTAGAAATTGTGATGCAAGAGAACGAAATATCGAATTTAAGAATTGACAAGTGCCATTGAGACAAGTAATGAGGTCAACTTCTAGACGTTCAGGTCATAAAAGGTTCTCAATTGCATTGGCTTTCATAGACCATCAACTAAAAAACTCAAAGTTCATGGTACCTGTAAACGTAAGTGGCAGGGTCAATGTTGAAGTATATGATTTTAGGAGTTTGGCCTGGAAGTTACAATAGCTATGACCAGCCCTCTGTCTTCAGTAGAGATTGTTACTTGATTTCTGTTTCTGATGCAATCTGTAAAATATCGATAGACAACACAATGAAAATGTTGGCCACATTGTATCAGGGGGTTGTTGAATTACTACATAGGATTGTAAACAATAAACATCATGTAAGATAATATAAAGAATGATTGGCAGAAAAAGCATCTTACACTTTTTTGAAAAAGTACCGAGGAATGAGCTTCAATGAAAAAAGTGCAGCAATCTACCTCAAGAGGTAAAAGATGTGAAAACCTTGCAATAAACTCTCGAAATTTCAAAAATGGTTTCCCATAAAAGCAAGCAAAGATTTTGACATCAATTTGGTTTCTCTTGTAAACTTTGAACTCCGAAAATCTACGGAATTAATGTTGTTTTATTTGAGGCGGCAAAGGGAGTATGTAGAATAAAAGAAATCGTTCTAAATTATATTTTTCTGTCTACAAATACCACAGCGACGAATACGTTTGCGAGTGCTATACAGGGGCGGGGGCGATCTAGAAAACGGCAGATGCAATTGGGGGCATTGGAATTGGGGTGGCAGGTATCTTTACTCTTTCTTCACTTCATCTAGAATTATCTAAAAACTAGAACGATTCAAGGATGGTGCATAATTGAATGTTTCAATTGTTTACACAGTTACCAAATTATCTGCATGGGTAGAAAACAATGTGACGTTTGTCAATAAATCGAGAATCGCTGGAATCAGCTGATCTTATTCAGCAAGCAGCGGAATTTAGAAATGGATTTCGGAATTGACTGCATCCCAGGGTGGAGAAAGGGAGAACCATTTATTGCAATGGTCAACAAAGGGCGTTTCGAATGATGGGAACAGTTGTAATGATAGTTACTCACGCTGTCGTTTGGTTATAATCCTCCGAAAATTCTGGACTCGGCTCGAGCTTCGAACCGGACTTTACACGAGAGAATTAACAATTATTAGAGAGGAATGAAACACAAACGACTCACCAGTTTAGCGCTGCAGCTGATATATATCAGTGAGCGCTGCCGTTTGCTCAATTGATCAACATCAACCAACCACCGCTTCACTCAGCATTCTTCAGTCAACGCCTTCAGCGGTTATTGTTTATTTCCAATGAAACAAGTTCGACAGGATTCTGGCAGATAGCAGCACGTAACTTGTTTGAGTTGTTCACGGTGCTGTTTTTCCGCATGTTTGACAATATTTTGTTAGATGGCATATCATGTCCTATCAGACACTAGTAGGGAATTACAACGTAATCCTCACACTCATCAACGGATCTGTACATACATCCCAACGCATGTTTCTTCAAAATGGATTACCTATTTTTTGACGAACAACAGAAGAGACACTCGAAGTTTTGAGAATAATTTAATTCCGTCAGATTTCGGCTAACAAATTTTAATCGCGATTCCGATGTATTGAAAGTTTTTGAATAGCTTACTTTCCCGATAAATAATGTATGGCAATCACATAATGCTGGAGAATTTTGCAAAGAATTTATGTATCAACTATAGTAACATTGCATGCATGAATTATGATTAGCCAAATTTAATTTTAGGGTCTTGTCATTTACGACATAGGTTAACGCTTCGTTAATTATACCGGCGATTAATATGCGCGCCGTTGCGAGAGCATGCTTCTAATAATAATTGCAATTAGGGAAATGAGGGGAACACGAGGCAGCGTCCCTTATTCGGGATAATGGCAACCATATTTGGTACGAAGGCAAGACACTTCGGCAACTCTTCTCTGCTTCAGAAGAGAAACTGATTCTAAGATTTTTCAACATTCTGGAGCCGAGAACGTGAAAAGATTCGAATCTTATTCCATCTACGTATATTGTGCGATCTATCGTGACTTATACTGCGTTGCTTACTGTTCATCCCCCTACAAAATTACAGTTACAATCTATCGTTAAGCTCGAACTAGACCCTTAAGATAAAATATTTTTTACCAACCTCATCCCCTTCTTCCCTCTTTTCTTGCTTTTGTTGCAACCTTGCGAGCAAAAGTAACCTTGACCTCCGAGTACGGTGGTGTGAAAATGCCCCTGATACAACAATCTCGAATCCTGGGTCGCGGGTCATGGGTCAGGGGTCAGGGTTTGGTGTCACTTCACGTGCTGTGAACCGGCAGCAAGGGTCTTGCGTACTGGCGAAAGGGTGAATATTCTTACATTCCCATTAATTTTATAAGGTTTGGTTGGTGGCTCTGTAAGTTTCTGCAAGCCGAAGGCACTTTACCTCGTCGTCTACAGTCAATTAAATTTTCCAAATATGTTGTTCCCTAGGTTCGAATTAAGATGCAAAACTTTATTATTATTATTATTATTATTATTATTATTATTATTATCATTATATGCCAACGAATCCTTGTTAATGGCACTTTTCAAGAAATACCCAAATACTCTATATGTATAGTAAATACTGATTCATCAGACAGTAGGATGAGAATAACCTCAGGCGATTTTGGGTATTGGAATTAAAATTTTCGCCTTAAAAGTTTTAGAACCAAAGAAAGTCTTTCCGTAGAAAGGTATATTAGGTATATACCAATCCACGACGGAGACTTTCCGCGAATTACATAAAGCTTGAATTCTAAGGGTGGATTCCTTGAAGAAAAAACCGCTTTTATTAGTTGTTCTTTTTTCTGTATTTTGGATGTTAATTTATCATCATTCGAACTTTTTGTAACGGCTTAAAAAAGTTGTAAATCAGAAATTATTCTGATGAGTTGTTGAAAATTATGGTTTTCCATTCGTTATAGCCTGATTGCCGATCAGTATTCTGAATCGAAATTCACATAATGAGCCAATTATCTTTTGGCAGCATTTCAAGTCAGACGACGACTAATCTCCGTCTTGCTAATCAACAATCTCACACCAGAACTTCCTGCATAATCCTAGAGCATCTGTGGCGGTTTTGTCTGACGGTAATTGTACGTACCGATCGATTCGCAATTGATCCTCGATCTGATTCATGCCCGATCACACCGCGAAGTTTTAGCTCCGAATTTCGTACCGGGCGCATGCCTAACGCTAGGCCGTCGTCGGCGCCGAGGCCGTCGTGCGGGCGCCGCAGTCGCCCAGTAGTCGGTCTCGGGGTGATCCTCGAGACTTGGTGGGGCGTTTCTATGGAGAAAACGCACTTAACGGTTGTCCACGCGCCGCTGCACTACAGTCCGGGTCCGTCGCTCGTTGTCCTTCTTTGATCCAGCTATAGACTCTGGTCCCGCATTCAAACTGCACCCTTGGTCTTCCCTTCGCTTTACTGGTTAACTCTGCAAGGGGAATTCAGACCTGGGTGCAACATTATTTTTTCCTATATTAATTACAACAAAAACAATAACGTGGGACGGACGGACCTTGTCACCGCTGTATTACCAGAAACCGCAACTAAAATCAGTTAGGGAAAAACATAACAAATAAAATAGTGATAAGTCATTAGATCGTCAGTCTGAAAAAAAAAGGATATAGCAAGGAGTGTGAGTTGAATAAATTTGTCAGGGTGTTTGAATTATAATAATAATTATTATTATTGTTAATATTGTTTTTTTGTATTATGAAAGGACTGAACTACATGTCGATAATGACTCGAGTATCAAATAGTTTCGCGGTGAGTAGTCTAATGTTAGGGCTGGTTTTTGGAGTATTTCCGGACGACACGTTGGCCGGAAGTTGTCGAGAGGCAAATTTATGCTGTCCTGGTAGGGATTCCGCTTGCGTTGTGCAGAAAGCATCCCCGAATGCTATTATAGAAGTGCCTTCCGATCAACCTTGTTACTGCGATCACGCGTGTCTAAAGCTAGGCGATTGCTGTCACGATTTCAAGGAAGCTTGCGGAGGTAAGCTCAACCTGCATTACATTTATTATATGCACGTACTTAACAAACTCTTACCTCAATAATAATTAAAGTTCAACGGAACGTAGTTATCCACTTTAATCGTTCATTTATAATGCAATTGTATAGACGTTTTCTGGTGACGGACACGTAGCGACAATCATAGGAACAGGTATATGCTCGTTACCTGACCAAGCAACGATAGTTGATCGCAGTCATACTCCGTTGGATTCCTAATATCGAGAAATAAAATCTTTCCCTATCGAATTTCTTCATCTTGCGATTATTCCGCAACAAGTCTGTTTCATTCATCTTTGAATCTATATCTGTCCATTACTTTGGTGCATTTTGTAGCGTAGCTGCATGCGTTTATACCCGATCAATTTCAGTTATATTTCTGCAGCCAACGATCGTGTGCTGCATTCGCCTATATTTTGTTCGTTATTAACAGGGCTCACGCTTAGTCGGACCCATATGAATAGCAACTAATTACTAACTGATATATAAATTATTTATTTGTATTTCCGTACTGATTTCAATTGGAATGATTTTGTTTGTTGAATTAATCCTCTCAACGATATGAATACAACAAAATCTGTCAACTATACGGGCAGTTTCACTCTGGCATATTGAATAAATATTCCCCTAGCTCTTTTATTCCTGTTCTCATTTTCATCTGTCGATCTGCAACCATGCGTTTTGTAAGCGCATGTATGTAGTTATACAATAGTACATCGATGTATGCGTTGCAATTCCAGTTATATATGTACCGGTTTTTTTCTTCATTTTCTTGCGAACAATGAAAGACAGCAAAGTGACGTCTAGTAGAACATCTTGAATCTTTAATGAGGCAAACGAGGAGCTGTGCGTGGAATGAAAATACGTTTCTGCATACCCAGTAATTTTATGACCTTAGAAACTTGCGCTCTTTAGTTTCTTTTGTCGTCTAAATAATTCTCTAATGGTTGCCTACAGCATCTAGAATTGCAACGTCGTCGGTGCAGCAGACCTTTCAAAACTCTTCTACACTTGTTGCGCTTTGTGTTGTCTAACTACCATTATTACGCGTTAGAATGAGAATTTTTTTATCCAATTTTTTTTTTCGTATGTAATTTTTTTCTCTCTATAATTCGCAAACGCCATCAGTAGCTGGATCTTCAAAGAAATAGTTACAGTTACGACACAATTCTGCCATATTGTAATTTTCAGACTTGTAATTGCTCGGCTATTTCTATACCGTAGAGAACTAATTTCGTCGGGTCTGTAAATAGGAAAAGACCAGCACGTGGTATAGAGGGAAATCTGATCATTATGACCACAGAAATGATCGTACACTTGCTCAAAAAGGATCCGTGCAAGGAAGACATACGAACAAAGAGAAACGCTGATGCGTTGAACGAAATAATATAAAGACTTCAGAGGAACGCAAAGATGAATGGTCACATAAAGCTGTACGATATTTTCAAACAGACGCGATACACAAAAAAATATAAAACCCCTTTGGCTAACCCAGTCTTATCCACGAGCGCGGTGGCGGCTGGGTAGAGTTGCGTCTTATTTAAGAGTATCTTTGTAGACTTTTTACGTAGCTGAAAACGACTTGATGGTATGGTACGGGCGTGTAACCATTTTATATATACGTATATGTAAAATACATACACGTTGTACAAGGGCGCATATATGCGAGTCACGCTCAGAGCTTATCTTCTTTTCTCTCGTATTGTATGCGCGTTGGTGTAAGAAGCCGACTTCCCCGGGGGGTGGTCGTAAAATAAAATACTAATTTATGTATATTTTTATAACAGAAAAGCGCGCTTTATACAGAGCAGAAGTGAGGCTCTTGTCATTGTCAGATTAGATACCCGCACTGCGTCTGTATACAGTTCCGGATCCATTTCCGTCGTAGTTTGCCAAAATTGTTATTATATTCCGCGTTGTCGCTATTAGCGAAATGTATACATATTATATATACATAAATGCGAAGTGAATATTTCGAAAATCAAAAAAATTCGTTCACCGATCGCCGGACTATCTTCTCTGCATCTCATCGATTATTTAGATCTTCTCTCCAGGTATCGAATATTTTTAATCGCTAATATCGCCACCCTTTTCGCAATATTACATGTAAACACGTACATATAACCTATACGCGTTATAAATGCCCAGAGATCGTTGAACTCGAGACAAACCTCGCATGGCCTCGCTTGCGGCCACAACTTCCGAATATATATTTTCGAAGATCTTCACTCGCCACACACCCATACGCTCCGCGTCCTTTTCTTGCTGCAGACTAGTTAAACGAAAATTTATGGACGTTGTTCCACAGCGCGCCCATATGCATGGCTTCAGGTGGACCGCGGGCCCGTATGCATTTCGTATACTACAGCTACTCCGGATTATTTTACCTGATGGTATTATATTAATTCGTGCCTTCGTTGGACCGACTGGTAGAAGAGAAAGATCTTATTTTTTATTTCAAGTTTTTTTTCCTCGATTTATATGTGTACACACACGTTTATCTGTACTTAAAAATTGTGAATATATATTGTACACAATATTCGGGACGACGTGAGAGCCTAAGTGGTAAAGCTGAACGGAATTTATGAGCGTGTCGAAGTGCTTTTAAGGGTTACCTATTTGATGTCGATCGTTTAGGAGTAGAATTAGACGGTTGATTACCGATTGTATTTATATTTTACCCACGCATATGATACTTTTTTCAAAAAATTTCCACGTGGAAATCATACTTTATATATAAATATGATAATCATAGATCAGATGATCGTTACTCGACCATGAATGGAAAAATAATTCAGATCAGCTGGCCCTATCATCACTGATAATATAAAATAAAGAAATATAACTCGGCTCTCCACTAGACGGCATTTACTTACGGTATTAAATGCGACGCTTATCGAAAGCACAGTTGCGGCGGTATTAAGGCGCGATGTAAATTTTATGTAAATTAATTCGGTCGTTCCTTTGTCATACAACCTCTTGGAGTTAATTTGTAACAAAGTATTTTGGTAGTCGGTCGGCTTGGTAATAATTAGGATAGAATTTGAATTTAGAAGTTTTTTTTTCCATTTTTTTTATTTTTTTTATGTGTTTTGGCCTTTGAAGTCGCGAAACGGAGCGGAAATAACATCGCTGGTTCAGAGTCACGCCTTCGCTGCACTTTATCCAATTGTAAAATGCTCTTCGACATTTAATTATAATATCTAACAAACCAAGACCTTTTTCGTGAAAATAAAGTACCTACGATCATCTTTTATTTATTTGGAAAAAAAATGATTTTTTTTTTATATCCATAATCGTTTTCTCTTTTACAGTAAACTCTGTATAATTTTCACGTTATTTGGTGGGTTTATACATACTGTATCTTTCTCCCGATTCATGACCTTGTGTGCCACGCTTCCCACGCTGCGAATATAATCTGCAGATAAAACGCATATAATAATTACTAAGAGACGGGGAATTCACTTTAACGTGCCGAAATTAACGATGGGTAGAATCATAACAGTGTAACAGCATCGTTTTCTAAACTTTAACGTTCTTCAGCCAATCATTCCTCGTCCATGTCGACCCTTTTTTGCCCGCGGGGTACCGCTGCAGGGTAATAGCTATGTATAGATATAGATATATACTCTGCATATTACGGAGGGGGTTACTTCTCCGGGAAAAAGGATTTTCCAAGGGGTGTAAATCGGCCGGCGTATTTTAACGGGAGTAATTTCTGGATAATTTTAATCTGCGCGAAGCGAAAGTGTGATTAAAACCGCGAAACGGGATAGATAACTGTAATCTCAACCCCAGTTTTCGTTCCATTTATAAATCCAACCAACAAGGGATTGTTTATTACACGGCAAAATCGGCCAACAATAATTGCGTTGTATCTTACCAAATCTTTCTTTTTTCTTTCTTCTCTTTCCATTCGACGCATACCCGACTACGAGTCGGCGCGATGTAAGCTTTTAAACTTTATTACAATTGATCATTTTTTTACTGAACATCGCCTACGTCGAAAGGTATATATATGTGTATGTTTCATGATATAAATTCAAAGATTATCAATATTTATGCTAGCGACGGGAATTTTCAATCTCAGTCTCAATAATTGAATGTAAAATCAACCTTCCACAATCCAACAATCTGTTTTCAATTTCGTCCGGTGGTTCGATCTTTGGGGGTCCGTAGCACAAAATGTAGAAGTATGATGGTAATATGTGGGTACGAGGTATACCCGGGGGGCCAGTTATGCTAATGCGGGATAACTGCGAAGGACATCTCGAGCGTCATATCCACCCACGAAACGATTCTTCGATTCTCGTTCTTATCTAACCACACATGGTCGGGTAAAAGCTGTTTTAGCTGAAAGATTTGGAGAGTCGAATGTTTCGCTGTTTCGTTCCCCGACCGTAATATCTTTACACTTTACAGTTGTTCCACTCGTGATTCGCATTTATGCGAGAAATTAGCAAAAAAAAAAAAACTCGCAAATTTCTACAAAAAATCATCGAGCGACGCGAAGTTTTATGACAGTTTCATTCAAACGTATGTGGCATTCAATTTAGTTAGTGGACTTGGACTCCTGATCTCAAAATACGCAAGAATACACCAAAAAAATTTACTCTGATTTTTGGCTCCAAAATCGAAAAAAATCAAATACCATAATCTTTGAAAAATGTCGAAGTAATGCCGTAATGCAACGTGCGGCGCGCGTTTAATGCTGGTTCATTTAAATTTCCGAAAAGTTAAGGGCGTCACATGCGCACATATTTACCTAACCACTTGGGCAAACAGTTTTTTCTCTTTGCAGGGCGTCACGGTTTTCCATCTCTCAACATGAGAAATTAATGGGATAATCATGTATGCGTTCTTTCATTAATTAATTCGTTCATTAGTTCATTCGTCATGCACGGCATATATTTTACGATTATACCTTCGTTGACTTTTGTTAGAAATAAATTGCGCGCGGGCTATGATGGGCGCGTTGGTCTGTGAGAAACTGAAGAAAATAAATAAAGAAATGAACATAAGTAGAATAGAAAGAAGTCAGAAATACAGCAATTAAAATTTGGATTCGCGGATGATATGGTATAAAAAGTTGTTGGAAAATATACCTACGTCTGATTTATAAGTAGTTCTTGAGATATATACATATTATATGTCGTCGTGATATCTCGGGTGAAAAGGGTAGTGCTGTAAATTAGGCTTTTGACTCTTCTGCGAATATATAAGCTGCGAAAGTGTTGGTTGGATAATCAAAGGTGTGGAAGATTCTTAAATCTTTTTATATTTCGGATGAAATATTTTATCCCATTTCTTATAACGCCTGTTCTTTTGTTCATCTCGTATCTACCCATAGATACTACCGCGAAGGTGGTGCCCGAGCTGCACCGCGGGGATAGGTATAATCTGTCTAGAAAATGAGTAATATCGATCACTAACACCTACTCGATCTATTATTAATAAAAATTACCAACCGACTTGAACACTTTTAGGTATAAACTATTTTCATACCAGTCTTCATTAATTTTAATTACACCCCACCACCAGCCGCCACGATCCGCTGTAATGGCTTTTTAAGTACTTCCGATCGTTCGATGAATTTTTACGACGATGTCACATCGACGCATCCCTCAAAACTTTTGAAAATGATTGATCATCGACTCCGAGTAATTATGTGCTAGGGGTAGCATAAGAGGTACACATGTGATGTGCCAAATGCCAACATTATTCGCTTCTCCTCCGTCTCCATTTCTTTTTCTGTCTTTTTATGGTAAATGGCAATGTTACGTGTGAATGTGTTACGTGCCCACGTGTCTCCTATACATACGCCTGTGCATTATATATGTATAGTATGTGTAATCCGTTATACTTTTAACGCATCATCTGCATCACCGCCCTCGTTACGCTGGTTACTGTGCTGCACTAGCTTTTCAATTAAGATACAAATGGCCGTCTGTACCGTAGCCGTTTTCCATGCGCCACGCTACACCGCAAGCCCCCCTGCTTGTAGTTTAAATTAATCACAACAATTTACCAGGGCATTGCTCACATTAAGGGCAACGAAGTCTTTCCAGTGACTGCGGCGATTGACCGAGTTGCACTAGTCGTGTAGATATGCATGTATAGTTCCGTTCAAACTCATCGTCTGCCATAGTGTTTCCATACGAGGATTAATTATAAAACTGCACGCCGCAAATTCACGCATCCGACCCCAAAAAGTCGTGGATGATAACCAAAAGCCAGACGCGAACTTCGGACCATTTTTCGTCCAGCTGATTTATTTTTTCAGCTTCTTTCTTCTTCGTTTACAACCCCATCGCGTCATTGTACGTTGTCGAAGTCATCGATAAATGGGTGTGTAGATAATCGACTGCGATAGAAATTTCGTTAGTTGTGAGCTGCTAATTGCAGGTAAAGAACGTTCCGTAGAGGTATCTCCACTCTTGTGGGTGTTATTCAAGAACTCCACAGCGGCTTTGCTCCGTACAACGTGAAGCTGTAAGCACCCCGGTCGTCGTATACCTTCACAGCTTGTATACGGGGAGGGACCGACGTGACGCTTGTATTCCACGTCCATATACCGCAGGTAAACTCTGAGTCGGTCGACCCTCTTCGTTTCTTATTTCTCGTGGCCCGCAGTGAGAAACTTACAAAAACTCCTCGCGTCGCGTAGTCGCAGGTCGGTAATTAACGCCTGCACCTCTTGTAAATCCTGTTTCCATCTCTTAGGCGAGGCTTACTTTTATGAGGCCATGCGTATAAGGTGCTCACATTCGATATTATATACATACGTATAAAACTCAAGAATTTTAATAAAAATTTGAATCGCTAGCTGAAGAAGTACAAAACGTGTCGTTACGAAACGTAGAATTTTTCCACGAGATTCAGTTTTAATTTTTTAGCCACACTAGGTTCGATCGAATTGTTATATAGGTATATCAAAACTGTGGATTTTTTTCCTTATTCGTGTCCCGATTTTCGAAGAAGGATGCGGCTTTGTACGGTTCTCGTATAATGTGGGTATATGAATAATGATAAGTGTTTCGAAATCTACATTCACTGTACATACGAGTGCGTTCATCCCTAGGTATACACCCTACTTTACTAAACGTTAGAAATTTTAGAGGGTGTCAAGTACACGTATAAAGTATTTCTGTGTACAGGTATATAATATCGTAAGCAGGAAATGAAAATTCTGTTTGGGTGTACAAAGCACATCTCCAACTAAATTATACCGTCCCACGCAAGTACATACCGATTACTGGCTTTGGGTTAGAGGAAACAATGCGTGTAGGTTGGATTGTTCTCTCGAAAAATAATCGACCATCATGGTTGAAGGATTTTTTCGCATTAATTCGACGACGCGTCGCCCATTTTTTACTTCCTTTCTTTCTTTCTTTCTTTCCTTCTTTCTTCTTTTTCTCTTCCTATTTTCCGCGATTCAATTCTTTCACGTTCATAATCAGCATTCTTCATGGCTTAGATTGTTAGGAGACAGACTCGAATCACGAGACTCTATTTGCTCATCCTTTGAACGCCCTAATAGTGCAAACGTCGGCACCTTACGTTATACACCACGTCTCGAACTCACACGCGATTATTCAAATGATGTGGTGCAAGATAAACCGTTTCGTTTCGAATAATACTCGTCGCTTACACGATGGCGTTATAAGAAAAGTCGCACGTTCGCTTCTCCGAGATATTGTAACTTATGTGTAATACACGCGGAGTATATTGTTTAACAATTTTAAATTACATTAACTCTAATTTATACGGAAAAAATAAAGAAACCAAGAATATTATGAGGGGTCAGAAATTTTTTTTTAATCGCAACCGGAAACTGCCCCGCAATAATTATCAAATTATCAATCTAGTTCATACCGTAATCCTGCCGGTTGTTCGGTATCCTTCAGTTTCGCACTTGATACAGGTATTAATGTAGTGCGACTTAATTAGGGCTCGTACAGGTATACCTAGGTCCTTAATCTTAAGCGCGCTTTGTAATCCTTAGGCTTATAGCATACGGTGCGTCTGTAATCGGATAACTATTTTGAATCCCTTTCAGGAATATAGGTACGTATACTGTACTCATACATATATTTTTCACAATATGAGTGGCCACTACCGCAGTTTTGACTTACCCGTATTATATACCCACTGTAAATGCCCACTAGCAAACAGAAACACCTAGTTCTCCTATGTTTTGGACACAGGGTATATATAGATATTTGCTAATACAGATGTGCAAAGGGATTCTATGTACGTAGAATCTATGTAAGGCAGAACCGAATCCAGATAATTTTGCGAACATATAATAAACTAGGTACAGGTACACAGAAACCTTTTGTCCCTTTAATTTCTCAGAAGAAACTTTTTCACCTGGTCGGACCGAGAGAAGGTTGGATTGAGGAGTATATGGTATAATCGCGGCTACGATGACGAACAATGAAAGGATTTGCAATAGAACGTTTATCGAAAAACGAGTAAATCAAGGAAAGGGGGGAAAACGTGGAAGGAGAATGAAGAAGACGAGAAAAGCAAAGGAACCGAACCGCCCTAATTCGACAATGTTCGACTAACTGGTTATGTGTGATCGAGTAGGCGTTTGATTCTCATTCTATTAATCCTCACAAAATCCAGTTCTGCAGACTTTTCTTCAATTCCAGAAAAAAAACCGTATTCTGAATACGGTGTAAAAAGTAACGATAGAAAAAATGTAATAATAATAATTCTAACCGCGAAAGAAATCGCTGGTAATTTCGCGAGACGTATATGTCGGGTACATATTTAGCGTGCGGTTGCGGTAATAAACATTTATCTAATTTTGTAGTAATTATAACCCAGCGTTTCGCTAGTCAATACGAATATTAATAATTTCTGCGCTTACAAACGTCGTGAACGGTATAGTACATACCTATGGGGTGATACCTTGACGGCCGCGGCAGCAGCCTCGGGTACATTTTGTAGGTCTCAAATTCGCCACGGCTTTCAACGTCTGCGAGGTTCTAATTAATATTTTTTAATTGAAAACATTGCGTGCTGAACTCATTCGGGTGGAATTCCATAGGAGTTTGTGAACCTTATATCTTCGTGTTCGAGGTTGTCACGATCTGCGGAGTAAAGTCAAACGAGAATAATCTGAAAATCAAGCTGAACCAAGCGCGGTGAACTTAAATATATAATCCGACTCTGCAGAAAGAGAGCCTGATCCTACGTATTTCGAGTAAGGTTTCGATCTGATACGCGTTATTTTCATCTCTTTTTTTTTCCTGCCGTTCTTCTTCTTTTTGTCCGGGAAGTCCAAGTGATCCCGTATGTGCAGACTGTCGGATATTTCAACAATGTGAAGTTCGTGGAATTCCAAAATCTTTTACGTAGCGAAAATGGAGACGTTGGAGCAGAAGCTGTAAAGTGAGGTACACGTATGTATTAGATCGGATCGACCGAAAATTGTACGTATTGTAAATTGCCGTCCCTGGACTGACTGAGGTGGGAAATTTGAGACCATACGGACACGTGATCGGACCGCCAAAGTCGATTATGGAATTTTTGGGACGCGACAAAACTTCCTTCGAAATGAATGCGTCCCGCTTTTAGCAATAAAATACAGCTCCGGATGGGATCGACAATTTTCGCATAAGATAAAGATTCTTATGACGTTGTAATGATAGGAAAAAAATCCGAACTACGTGTGGGTCTGTAAACATATAAGTATCCAAAAGAAATTATAATCCAACAATAATGACTCCTGTAATATTTTTCTACGGCATTTTGTACGTCGGACTTTCCAACCTTTTCTTCTTCCCATTTCAATGTTCGATTCAGATATTACTCTGAGTAGAGAATAGCGGATTGTCTTTTTTCTCCTCCATTCCTCCTCATTTCAACGTTTATCCGCACTGCGTCCTTATAATGGCGGGAAGTAACCTAAGACACGTAGCGTCTAGACGGCTGCAGTACAATCGTTGTTGCAATATTAGCATACAATATGTTGGCGTGCATCTATTCGAATGTGTTTCTTTTTTTTTCTCCTTTACTTTTTTTCTCCTTTTTCTCCTCGCACGTATATTCGAACGTTACGGATAGGAAATCCAGCAACCGGTGCGTGTGTATGTATCCGAATACATAGGAAGTGTATAGCCGAAATCACCAATAAACAATTCCGCCCGCGTGTCTCTCGTGTGATATGTAAAGCGAACATCCGCTCTCGGTCGAGAAACTTTGGCAAAAAAATTCTCGAGTGGTTGAAAAATTCCAGAATTTTTAACCGGAACCCGCAGTCGCCAGCCCGCCCCATCACGCGTGCGTTGCATGGCAGGGTGAACGGACAAAAAATAACCAGATGCGAGGGGCGCTAAATTATTTTGTACTATTCACCGCAGTTCGAGTGGTCTTTTTTGCTCGGAAGCTCCGATGTTGCCACATTATAGAGCTTCGAGTAACACGTTGAAAAAAAAAAACTTCTAATTCTCCTCTTACCAGCTCCATTAACACAACGCCACGTTTACTAGAAAATTTTCAATCAACTACACGGGCACATATCCAGCTGATCCTGCTTATGACGCGTGTTTCGAATTGTTCTAAATTAATTATCAACATCGTAGACGGCTCTTTTTTATCAAGCATGGAATGAAATGATCATCTATAAGCGTGATCTCGAGGGTTACGAGCAATTTTCAGAGGTTTATAACTTACTTCCCTTTTTTTTTTTTCTTGATCTTTTACCACACTACGGCGAGCTAGTGTGACCTGTATCTCTCGAGGTGCTTTGTTCATCCCCCGCGCTTAAACCCCGGGCAATTGCTTATTTAAAAAACATACAAGCCACGGACTATCGTGGCGTACAGTAAAGATATATAGGGTAAAAATGTCGCCCTGTATAAAGTAGATGTGGTAGGGTAAAGACACGGACAGCTGTCACGACGTGAAATCCAGCGGTAGGGACAAAGTCAAGAGGATGAGAGAGGTTTTGCAAACAGAGGTCTGCCGGGAGGAGCGTATAGTGTTCGCCAACAGGACGAGTGCGAGGATGAGGACGAGGATGGGGATTGGAACGAGGGGCTCCTAAGTTCGTAGCGGTGCGTTGCGTATATAGGTATATAGGTAAACCTGAGGATCAAACTCGTAAAAATCACTCGTACGAAATCAATTCTTTGGGTTTCCCGGCATAACAGTATAGGATTTTTCGCGTATACTTCGGAATCTCGGCTCTTGGTTTTCGCTCGTTTTTTTTTTTTTTTTTCTGTTCTTTACTTACCATCGATACTCTCGCCGGCAAAGATAACCCTAAATTTCTTTTCTTCTCTTGAATAAAACATCGAACTGTTCGCGGCACAAACGACAGTGTGTCGTCGCTATAAAGTCGAAAGATTAGATATTCGATTTCTATAAATACCCGAGTTTATCGTCGATTGCATCTCAAAAAACAGAGCTCTGCGGCACATCCCCTATAAAAATTCCACCCTCTCACCACCGACTCACCTCGAGGTCCGACTGCGTCGCTATATAATATAACATCAAACAACTCGAGCGAACTCGAAGGGTTCCCGCGATTGTGAAAACGATTTAAAACTTTGAGATTAACTGCAAATATTTTTGGGGTAGGTAACCTACGTGCCTCACCACTGCGCCGCTGCTCACCGTGTAACGCGCGGGTTTCCGACTTTCTACTGTTGTTTTCGACGTTGGATTTACGACCCTCCCGGATTATTTTCAACCTGCAGCTATCATTTCATAAATCGATAAGCAAACCGCAAACAGTTTACAGCCGTTTATATTAAATTCACGGATTGTTAAGTTGAACGCGATTAATTTTAATCGGATGAAACATTACAACGAGATTCGAGGAATGTTTGATACCGCAGCCATTGGGGAAAAAAAAAAAAAAGGAAACCAAAATAGCAAATTATTATCGTTATTAATATTATTATTATTATTATCAGAACCGCGACTCGTAAAATGCGGAAGTTCCTTGAATAAGCCAAAAAAGTTTTCCCGGAAAAATCCGTGAAAAAAAGAACGATAAGAGTGTAGGTATCTAACTTCAAAGACGGAATTTTAACCGAACAAATGCGGTCAGCTGAGTGAGGAAAATTTCTAAGATTACATTTTTTCAAAAGCCCCAAAGCTGTGTTGAGCCCCGAGTGAGGGGCTGAGAATTACATTAATGCGAAGTTTACTTTATTTTACTTTTATTTTTTGGTTTTTCTTTTGTATATATTTTTCTTTTTTAAATCGTCATCGTTAAACCATGGCTGCCGCAAAGGCTGTTTTGAAGCTTAAGCGTGATAGCCGCCTCGGTATAAAGGAATTAGGAAAGTAAACGTGCAACTTCTTTCGAGGGAGAGATGGTCCAGGACTGATCTTGACTCAAAGAAAAAAAAAAAAAGAAAGAAAAACTACGAAAACGTTTAGAAAATTCTCGAGAATTCTTTGCAACGATTTTCATTTCTATGTATATAATTATTTTCGGTTGTATGATGTTTATTAATGTCCTCACTCGGATAAAAAAAACTTTCACGTTTCAAAATTTTTGCACGCAACATATTTCGCGGGTATTCTGCATTAATTATATTAGCATCTGGATTTAGGCAGTCTTTTTCTGTGCGGGTTGAATGGTTCCATTCCAATGGGTTGGAATCACCAGACTTTTTGAGAGGAATGAACTTTCCGCATCAATTAAGTATGAGAAAATGAAAAAAAAAGTAGAAAAAAAGAAAAACTACGAGGCAACGGAGACAGACGCCCATTTTTCGTCGTCGTATATTCAGTCACCTAACTGCGGACGAACGTTTTTTACGTCATCCAGAGCAATCGCTCTTATTTGATGACGTCCTGAAAGTCATCATATTTCCAGGAAAAAAAAAGAAGAAAGGAGGAAAAAACATGAGACGGATGTTCTCACGCTCTTTTCTGATATGGTAACGACTTTGTACGGAAACGGGTATAAAAATGACACTGCACTTGTCCCCGTTGTATACTTTGAAGTTGAATGTTCAAAGTTCGCACTATACGTACGGCCGTTTCTTACGTATAAAAAACTCTGGGAGAATAAGGTAAAAATATAAAAGTTTTTCATCGCCTACTGCTGCAACTAACTTTACGTTCGTTCGTACTGCTATGTACAATACCCTGCAGAGAAGAGGGTAAGGGTAAAAAGAAAAAAAGAGAAAAAAAATACTTTGCTGAAATGATATTCGGTGAACCGTGCGCGAATAGAAAAGTTCGAATCAGGATGGCCACAGTTTTTTTTGGCGGGACCTCGATCGAGTCCGAAAAATTGAATCACGCCACATAAGAAGGGTTCGTTAGTCGAAGTGGTACGCAAGAACTATGTGCAAAAATAATTTTTTTTTTTTCCACTCATTTCTTTTCTTCGCGCGCGATATTTTCACGTGATCGTTTTTTTTCTCGGAGGTTTGATAAATAATTCAGGACTCCTGCCGAGAAGGGGAAAGTTTTGGTTTTTTTTTTGGTCGTTTTCGTTTTTTAAGGTGAAAGTCCGGTGGGACTTGGAAATGGCATTAAGAACTTGGAGGCCAAAGACTGACTTGATCAATGCGTTAGATTCGCGTGTGATTGTAGCCTGGGTCACGATTTCATTGACACCTTGATCCGGTCCATTGGCACGGCTTGATAGTCCGTCGTTAAATTGGTCGATTGCCGCTGTCGTGCAGGGGAGTAGAAAACTAACGGTTTGTGAAATTGACATTTGCCGAGAATAAATCGTCGGGTGCTAGAAACCGAGAGACGATTTTTTAATACGCGTTGGATTAATCTCTTTGTATCGAAATATTGTTTTTTTTTTTTCATAGGTCGTGACAGTCGCTGATTCGGAAAATAATCGGTTGTAAATTTTCCTGATATAACGTTAAAATGGATAATAACTGAGGTTTCAAATTGAGATAAATCTTTAATATGCCGATGTAGTTCATCGGCTCCATTTCCATGCCTTCCATGGAGCCCGAAATGTAGCACGTCATTATGCACCACGCGCGGCGTGTTCGTGGCTTTGAGACTGTATTACCAGAAACCACTAGCTACATTTTCCCTCGCCACCGACCTTCATTATAATAATAGACCTCCCAGGTAAAGCGGTCCTGAGATAAAACGGTAGCAGTTTTCTTCGGGGTTTCGAGCCCTTGCTCTAGTCCTCCTCGCTTTTCATCTCATCCTCATCCCCATTCTCCTACTTGTCTCTTTCCTTTTCACGCCCTTCGTATACCTCCGTGGTTTATCCTTATTTTTCTGTTGGGTTGGTTGATCGCAATCCCGATAACGCGATGTATAATACCGCACCTACACTTTGACAAATAATTTGTGTATAAAAGAACTAAAGTATACGAAAGCGTATACCGTGTTGCGTCAGGCGCAACGAAAAACAATTTTTTACATTTTGTTCATCTTTTTTTGTTTTGTTTTTCCTAATATTTTGTTTTTCTATTTTCAACCCTCAATTTTAGAGTCGTTTTCGGTTCACTGGAGGTGGATTTTTCTTCGGTAAAAATTGTTTTTCTTTTTTCTCATTTATTTTATGTTTCACCGTACCGGTCAACGTCAACAAAATTGGGAAATTATTTTTAACAATTTTTAACAATCCGGAGTACGTAATTTTTGCTTCACATGTATACGTAGAGTTGCCTTTGTCATGCGCCGCGGTCACGAGACCCGGTCGAGTAAATTTCGTGGAAATTTCATAATAAACGTATCTTCATATAATTAGTGCCTTAATTTGCGAATTCGAGCATTCCACTCGGTCAACGCGTATTTGAAACTTCGAAATTATTTTTAAGCTATAATATTCCATATTCGTCATCAAAATATATGTCCTACTATATTACAGCATACGTGCCATCGTTCGCATTGAAATATGCTCTTTGAGTATCGTGCCTTTGCATTTCTAGCTTACACGACGTGCACCTATAATATTTTGCTTGATGTAGATATTCTATTTCACCGTAAAACCATTTCTGGAAAAAGGATCGCGTTTCCCGGTTGCGAACTTCGATTCGCGGTTCGTTCAGTCGCCTCGTTTCTATAGTCTTAAAAGTTCTTTTTTTTTCTCTCTCTCTCTCTCTTTTTTGCCAACCCTGCACTCCCGAGGGAGGTATAAAACCTTTGTAAATCTGCGGTTCAATTTTGGATACTCTACTCGATTTACGGGTGACTTTGCGGTTGCGTACATATTTTTTTCTATCTTCAATAATTAATTGTCGCGAAATGTGAAAAAAAAAAAGAAATATCGGATACACAATATTCCGTACCTAAAAAATTGATCAATCGTAATATCCGCGTGTAATTTGTTTGCAACGAAAGAGCGATGCATGATTGGAAATTCTGATAAAATATCCCAGTCCGCCTGCACCACCATATAGTTATAGTTTTTTCATTTTGTTTTTTTCGTTGTGAAAAAAACAAAATTTCCAATTAACCAAAAATTTCCATTGATTTTATATTCACGTGTAAAAATACTGTTCGCCCGAAAATGCCGCGGAGGTAAAAGCTTCATCAATTCATTTTTGAATTTTTACGCATATACAACCTACTTATTAACGGTCTTCGACTCGCGATTTGATTTCAAACAAATTTTAACGTACGGTAATTGCGGAATCAATTGATTCGATCGAGTTCGATGGACAATCCATTGCGATCACGACTATTTCGTGGTATAAAAATTCAGTTTCAGTTAGTTTCGAAAATTTATCGTAAAGCCGCGTAACGCGTTACGATGTAAGCGGGATTGATAACGGTCGTGAGCGAAATATTTGGTTTATTGAAGACGTCGAAATAGTTCAATTAGTTAGAACCACTATGATTACGTTGGTAGCATGTATAACATAATGTGCATCTCGTGTTTTGCGAGATGGAAGAAAAAACAAAAAAATCTGCAACTCTCCATAACGATGATTAAAAAGTAAACGAACGATTAAAGGTGATAGATGATGGCGAGGCAGACTACTCGTATCGATCTGGTATGATGGGACCTGCAAAAGCCGCGCCGTTAGAGAAGCAAAAAACAAAAAACGAAGAAAATAGATAAATAAATCTAAGAAGAAAAAAAAAAAAAATCGTAAAAAGAGGGAGCAGGGCGCATCGAACGCAACTTTTATCCATACAGCGAGTAGATCAACTCGACAATTTTCCTTTAAATTCGTACAGCAAAGAAGTGGAACCCCATCCCAGTATTATATCGTTGCGAAGCGAGCGACGCGACAGAGGTGGCATATAAAATACGTGAACCGTATACATAGGTATACGTATAGAGTGTGCACCTCTTTTTTTTCCAGTTTCGGAAGGATTATAAAGTATAATGTCGTAGGAGGATCACGTGTCGTGTTATGTGGAAGAATTTGCGAGCTCTTTCGAGTGAAGAGTGCCAAGGCAGCAGTCGTTGAGAAAACCAGCGAACGAGTTCATCTCGTCGGATATACGTCGATTTCCATCTGATCAGTTAACCAGGACTCGAGAACCATATGATAAAGCTCCTGAGGAATATCCCTCACGCATCTGGCTTCGCGAAAACACGTCAAAAAATAGAAGAAAAAACTAA
Source organism: Athalia cordata (assembly GCA_963932425.1). NCBI lineage: Eukaryota > Metazoa > Arthropoda > Insecta > Hymenoptera > Athaliidae > Athalia > Athalia cordata. Next base: position 53,653,413 of record OZ010625.1, on the reverse strand, counting down.
ATAAATTATATAAAACACGAAGTTTCGAATCTAGAAGTATACATTTTTTATTTTATTTTTTTTTGTTTTCGAATGAAAGAAAATAAAACAGCATAAGGTTGAAATTATTTGAGAAGGACCCGCGAGTGCAGCGAGTGGCCAGACGTTACGACGCCTCGAGGAGCTTTACTCGGAGCTTTCAGGGTTCATTCTTATATATATATTCGTCTTCTGACTAAACAAAGGGCCAAGGAGTACCTTGTAATAAATCACCTGGGAGTTTCGGGTGTAATTCACCTGCGGGAACAGTTCGCTTCTAAGGATCCTCGCAGTCCTATGAACTGGGATCCCGTACTTGAGGATTTCGAGGTATTTTCTGACGCTTTGAAAGAGGCAGAGCCGATGTTGTTGGAAGATGTTATTACGGAGGCGTCGCATTCCATCGTCTTCAACGCTTACGGATCGACGGCTTCGCTGCTACGTCGTTGATCACATTTTCCTTTTTTTCCTTGTCAGCTTTACATATAAAACTATATTTAGATATATCGCCTCGTGATTCCATTTGTTAGTTCAAATAAAGCTGATTGTGAGTCGAATTCGAGTTATTGGATCAACGTGGCTGCCGTTATTTCCACTCTTCGTGTATTCCGAAATGTCATTTTGAACAACGCGCGCCTTCGTAGAATTCCATAAGTACGTCAACTCAGGGGGAAAAAAAATGTCAATTCTAAAAAAAAAATGTCAATTCTAAAAAAAACCATGAAACTTGTACGAGGGGCGATGTCAAAACAGAAAATGTTAGGAAGATAAAAATTACATTTAATCACAAATGGATCGCTTGTATTAAACTTGTAAGTACATAATCCTGCAACAGGTTGTAAGTAAATAACATCTGAAATCAATACATACACCCGATACGTACCTACCCTTATAATTGATGGAAACTGAAGACATAGTAGCCGAGGGGAATTGTTCAACTTTTACCATCAATAAAAGCTCTGGGGTTCCGATGAAGGAATCGCTATCCTTTAGGCTATTTAAATATTATGAGAAAGCTGGAGCGCAAACGGAATGTAAGTATGACATTTCATCGTTATAGTAAAGTTGTTGTGACAATGGTATGGAATAAGGCGTATTTCATTATCCTGGGAAATGAAGTGGCGGTGAAAGAGATGAAAATAGTTTTGAATATTGAAGCGCGACGGGAATTGTGCACTCCGTTCACAGCTGAAGCATAAATTATATCTTTCAATCCGTCCAACGCAAACCACCTTTTGCCTCGAAGTAATTGTGCAGCCTCTCAAGCTCCAGTTTCGATCGCGTTAACTCAGTGAAGTTGCAGGAGATTCAACCCTGCAGGGATCGGAGGAGGCTGTAATTTCAAAGCCCCTTCAGAATCCTTTAACAGGTTGTGAACGACGATCATTAGATGCATTATATACATATACCGATGGTATAATCTATTCAGCAGCTTCTATCTCCGTTTTTTCTTTCCTTTTATTGGAAGACCTGCGAAGTATTTTATTAAGTAGACAGCCATTGGTATAGGTGTGGAGAAACCGGTGTCAGCAAAACCTCACGTCTCTTTCTCACTTCTCGCTTAAAACGGAGGGCGAAAATTCAGCCTCGTAGCAACGCCGTCCGTTGAAAGCAAAGTATTCCAGGACGTAGATAACTCGCTGGGGCTAAACCCAGGTGACGGATTCACGAAAGCTGCCCAATACATTCTCTCCTGGCATTTCAAACTGCATGGAATAAATAACGCTGAGTCCGGCCTGTGCACCATCGCACCCGTCTCAAGATGAACTCGTATTCCTTCCGCTTGGCGTAAAGCGCCCGGAAACAGGGCGAATTCTGAAATTTCATTCCACGAACAATTTCTATCCTAGGTCGGCGACATTTATTTCAAAACTTAGCGCAATTAGTACTGCTCGATTATGAACGAAAATTATGTCTCCGGTTCTAGCTGGAAAAAAAAAAAATTCTTTCAATCAAACGTCCCTGAAAGTTTTCTAAAACTTCTTTCGTTTTTTCTACGAAAATTGTGAAATTTGACGAAGCCTTCAATCTCGTTAGGAGGTGAACTTTTATGGGGGTAAAATTTGAGATTGCGAAATGAGGCTCGAGGTCCTGCCATCCAGATACATAAATTTTGTTTTTTGTATTTCTTGAAACTACATAAATACGTAACACGTATAATACGTGTTATACCAGACGCGTCGTCCTTCTCAAACACCGCATACTTATACTTTAAAATTCCATTGTCCGGTTGCGATGTGGAGCCTTATTCTCCGGCGTTGGTGCAGAAACGTGACTCATTCAATATATTATTATACCGGCCAAGAACTGGTCCAGGTGAACCTGCAGGTAGAAAATCGGGGGAGTTTCAAGGACGGAAACAAGCACACGGCGCCGCGAATTCGGACAATGCGATCTCTCGAGCAAGGTGCCGAATTCCGGGTTATCGTTGTCCTCTCTTTGAGCGAGCAAATGTACAAACAGTTCCTTGAAGGAGTTTTTTTTTTGTTTCGCCTTTGTGAAATCAGAAGAGTTTGACTTCATTGTCAATTAGAATTACGTGGCGCGGAAATAAATCCCTCATGTTTTGTCCTGTTTCAAGAACAATTAATTGAGAGAATTTGAGTACCTGGAAATAGAATAAATCAGCCCATCCTTGTCGAGTATCTGCAAGCGTCTAAACTCATTATAATTTATTCACAAACAATTGGGTAAAAATATAAAAATTCACGACTAGATGACACGAGATTCTTATTCGTTTCTTCATTTTTATACCTCGACAGAGTTAGGACGGTTTTTGTGGAGAGTCCCAGTTTTTCAAGTCGCGGTGATGACCGTTTAGACGATGATAACGGCACTCGTGATTTTCTTGTTAAGATTTCTGTGGGCTTTCGTCATTATTTTCAAGAGGGTTGTTATCTCCACAACCATTTGTCCGGGGATGCATGCGCTGACAAAAATTAACCATCGCCATCTCGACGTCCTCTATCGAAAGCTTGTTCTTTCCGACATCTTGAGCTAGTTTACGTGCATCCTCGAGAGTCTCCTCGATCATGTCTTCGAGAACTGTCGATAGAATATTTTGCGCTTCTCCCGAAAGACCGTATTTACGTCCGCCTCTTCCGTAGACAGAGCTCGTACTCGATTTGCGGTTAACTGAAGTTTAACAAATATTTATTCCAACTGTATAATCCAAATTATCAAGGGATAGGATCGGGTGTATACGATTATTTAGGGATTTTAGTACGCCCATTTTCAAGCTTCTCGAGTTTTAGGTGCAGATAAACATTGAACACCACACGTCATACGTACGTTCATGGCTTTTGATTGATGTAAAATGTTTTTGTAACTCCTCTGTAGTTGTGCGTTGTAATCGGCGAACCGAGATAAGCCCCGTCGCATTTTGTACGTGACGGCGAAAGGAGATGTGAAAAGGATGAAAATGAACGATGGTATGATGTGAAACTGAGTGCAACTGGATATGTGATATTCGGGGTGTGATAAAAATTAGGTCAGGTATACACGAAAAGGGTTGAATTTGTTTGTACAAGAATTTTCTAAAGGGGAAAATAAACCAGGGTCGCTAAGGTCCTCAAGGCTTGAGTTGACACGATTAAAAACAATTAGGGTTACGTTACCTCGTCCTTCTCGTTTCCCTACAATCTTTGGCTTTCGCAATCTCCGCCTATCTCCGGAAGATGATTTTGGCATTTTAAGGAAATTTGAAAAATAAGAAAAAAAAATTCAATCAAAATCTGTACGAGTGAATTAATAGCTTAATTTGTTACTAGAAACATACTTCTCTAAGAAAGAAAATAGATTGACAATTCTGCGGTTACGATGAAAAAAAAAAGATGAGAATGTTAAAGAAAATTGAATCGCGGGAATTTCTATTCTACACGCTCAAATATTTTATACTTTTGATATTTTATGCCAACTTCAGGATAGTTTCGATTTCGTGCGATCGAATAAATTCTGGAAAAGAATACCAACGAACCAGTTACGTTTGACTAGTTTTTGTTTTTCCTCTCCTCTTTTCTCAAATTTCTCAAGATATTATCACTGAAATTTTAATCAAAACTAATCGAGCTCGCCTAGGCGGCAATACCTGAGTAATATATTCTCGTTATGTGCTTTCAGTGGTGGACTGCGTTGTCTCGGCTTGGGGTCCCTGGTCGACCTGTGACAGCGAATGTGGTCCCGGAGCACAGACGAGGTCCAGACTAGTGGAACGCGCCGCTGAAAATGGAGGGAAACATTGCCCTCAGCTTGTACAGCACAGAGGTTGCCAGGGAACGAAATGCCACAGGCGTAATCCAAAATCTGCACTAAAAGGTAAGTCTGGTTGCCCATTAGGTCGTTTTAAAAAAATACTCAAGTATATTTCATACTTTATTGCTCTTATATAAAGATTTCAGTACATATATAGTTCGTTGTAAAAAGAAAATAGCTTTCGACAAAGGTCAAGTCCGAAAACGATTTTTTATCACCGCCTAAAGCCGGTTGAAACTTTCAAAAAGTCCCGAAAAATTATTTCCCAATGTTGGACCCATTCGATCACGATCTGACCGAGAATCGGGTGATGAATAAGAATTTCGATCGAATTTCCCCCCCCCTCAAAAAAGAAAATAATGAACAAATCCGACATAAATTTGCGTAAGTTGAAACTAATCTGTACTCAAAGGTGAAGCGTTGCGGCGTGGAGAGAAGGTCCTTGTGGTTTTGTGGCGACACTTAGCGGATCAATATTCAGGCAGCAGTGCTTTAGAAATTAAACCTGAGGGCAGTAAACAATGGTGGCATGACGATCTAGCGGTGGATCATACTGTGAATTTACTCCAAAGTTTCTACTTCGAACATTTCAAGTAGTAAGAGGCCACCCGTGTGTCAATTAAGTTTCTGGTTCAGAAGACACGTTGTCTCTGAGGACTCCTAAGGGCAACAACAATTACTATCAGACACCGATAATTACCTCCGACGAGACGCGGTGAACCTTTTGCGCCGAAGACCGGTCGAATAACGTTGCTTTTCATTCGCCAGTTTTTTTTTCCCTACGTGCTATAACTTTTCATCCCTGGGGTAACATTGGAACCGTTTCAGATCGATTGTGATGAATAAAATGTAAAATTGTATTATTAAAGTTTATACTGTTTTCTTGGACACTTTTATTCATCTGGTATACCTTGACTCGGCAGGGTTGTTTTTGGATTTATTCCAGCAAGGGTAATACGAATAATGGAAAATACTTACGCACACATGTATAAAGCATGTATGTATAGCAGGGATTTCGTACAGGTATACGAGCGTTGCGTGTAGCTCCCAGAGGAATTTATGCTGTCATGGGAACAGTTGCGTGTCAATTACGTTTCCGGGCCAGAGAACACGTACGTTTGCCCCGTTTCCTATATAAGGAGTAGGTAGAATCCTATAAACAACAACGAAACAGCAGCAAGGACGAGACCCTGGAGATACGAAAGGCTGGCAGTGACAACGTAGACCATTTATAAGGATATCGCATACGAAATATACCTCTGTATAGAATATCTCAGATACGGCTATCGTTTTCTCGAGGCCCACAAGAGATGGTGGAAGATGATATATACGCCCGGACAATCGAAGCGGTTGCCTTTACAGGGTGAGAGTAAAGCCTATTAGCGAAGTCATCGGTCCTCTCATAGGTCGCTTCTCGCGATCTGGATGATCGGATTGGGGGATAGGTGTTACCGAAGATAAAGAGGGAGAACTCGACGAGGACGGTGGAACGAGAGGGTTCGACTGATTGCGATAACGATCGACATGGGAATCCTCTCAGACTCCTAATTCCCTCGCTGCCCTGCTCGCTTACTCAAACTAGCGTCCCGACGCTCCTTATGCCGGCGTCGCGTTCCCAACGCCTGTCGAAGACGCCGATGTTATATGGGTATAAGTATCCCTATGTACCAGAGAGATAGGCGCACGCTCTATACGACTTCCCTAATTCGACCCCTGACCACCGGGTCCTGATCTCTCGGGACAACCTGTCTCCGGATTACAATAAGGGAGGTGAATTTGTTCAACGAGAGATTTCACAGGGTGTCTTCGCATCACCGCTGAAGAGGGATTTATTCCTCTTCGATGACGCGGGAGATCTCCTTTTATACCGTGCGCATGCAATCAAGAACAATAATCGGGAGACCGTAAAGTAACGGGTAGCACAATTGGATGGCTTAACCAGCAATTTTAAAAAAATCGTGGAATCGATATATTTTTATGATGTGGGTCGCGCTTCACGTTTTTGCAATAGTTTGAATGAGAAAAAATATTTTGTTGATTAAGACGTTTTTGCTTATATTACCGTCCAATTATTGGTTATACTTCTTGATTAATGGAAGCGGCAATAAAATGTTTCTTCGACTATATCCAACTATATCCTTAGTTTTTTCCTTTTTTTTCATTTTAACTTTCTGGTACTGATTTTTTCTTGATCTTCCGGTAACTCGATGCTACAAAGTTTTATATTAAAATTAAAACAATCGGGTATCGAAGCCTTCGGCTTCAAAGTCTCGCGCTACCGCCTGCAGCAGGAGCAGTATAAGTCGGTATATTATACGAGACTCGTGCAGCTATCTCGATTTACGCGTTCTCGTTGAACACTGAAGTAAACTCGAGTATCATGTGTTTCCTCGGCATCCTTCGTTCGGTTGAAGCAGCTCTTATAACAACGTTAATGAGCTAAAGGAATCGTCGGAATGCCTTGTTCAAACTTTTGTGCTTGGAATTTGTGCTGCGGGATGGAAGTGGAAATAAAAAGGCGCATGAGGAGTCGGTCGGCCGTCGAGTTCGCCGGATGCAGACTATCCGAATTTTGCCACGATACTGAGGGGGATAAAGGGCAAAAAGCGAAAAGCTCTGGTGAGGGTTACCAAGGATCGCGGGGGGTCATCCTCGTGGCTTCCTCCTTTATTTCTTATTCACGGTATATTTTTACGGGGGCGTATGCAGTGCACCTTCATGCGATATTCTCGCTGTACCCAACCGGTGGCAAGGTCGCGATAAATTTTCTTGATTCGGTTCTCCCGTAGGGGTGGAAAGCGACTTGAACTATGGCAGTTAAAAGGGACACCTTGGAAGTATGTAACATCATTTATCTAGTTATACAATGGACAAATATCAATTCTTCCAAATTCTTCATCGTGTTAAGTACTTCGGCTCCGTACAACATATAAAAAAATAAAGAAAATCCAAATAGTTTTGCTTTCCAAAATAGTAGCAAAATTTAGAAATTCCATGAGTCGTTAGATGCATCCAGAAAAGTTTAGTGCCAAGCTTTTACACGACCGGTAGCAAGAATTTCGTCAAGAATTCTTCCTCCTGGTACGAGACTCCTCGTTTCATATTACGAGAAAATTTCATCAAAATCTACACTCGATATAACTGCAAGGAATTCACTCGGGTGCACAGTTATGTTAAGATATATTTTGTTCGTTTTTGTTTTCTTCTACGATTTTTCATATTTGTTCAATAATTTTTTATGTTTTTGCTAAGGTTTTTTTTTTTCTTTTTAATTTCTGTCAATACGTCAATGATGAAATTATTTATTGTAATTATAATTGATATTTGTATACGAATGATTTTGTTTCTATTTGTTAACAGAAGTCGCCCTCTTGCTGCCAGCCGAATTGAGCGAAACACGCCACGTTAACGACAGCAACGATATTCGCAGTAATCTCCGTCTGCGTTATCGTGATAATCCGGAGCACGATCCCTCGAAAGAGTAAGTTGTGGATGTACAAACTTCATAGAAATTTTAATTCCCTGATCAGGATGTAAATCGTACCCATAGATCTTGACAGTCTGTTTCTGTTACTTAGGTTTTCATGAGGATGTTGGTAGTTTTAGTCAAGGCTCACGAACTCGTTAGGCGATTGTCTCTGCGTACGTATCATTTTCTAAGAAGGATCGTTGAGATTTAGTTAAGATTTACGAACCTCGAGTGAACTCGATTAATAAATTGTCATTCCCAGAAATACCCTCTTAGCCAAGTTATGTCGACGATTTGCCAGTCTCTGGTACGGTAGAAAACTCACCTAGAACCTAAGACGTTGACGAGTTCTTGAAAGAGCTCAGCTCTTATGTACACCGCGCGTAGCTCCTCGAGAATTTTAATCAAGGATACGCACATCACAGACAACGACAACATCTTATATCACCTATATACCTACTAAATGTTTGAAATTGTAGCAACCGTAAGTGAGATTAACGAAATAATTGTATTCCACGTAAATGTCCATCAACTCCATCCGTTATTACCTTTCAGTTTAATTTCATCGCGACGAAAAGAATTTTTTTTCATTTTTTCTCAAGAGGATTCAAGTAACAGTCAAGTTACTCTTTTGAACATCTTGAGTGCAATATTGTGTTGGGATGAGAGGCCACTGAACTCCTTATTTCGCGGCTCGATACTCGAGCCCTTATCTATTTTTGCTTAAAATTTTTAAATTTGCATTTTTATTCTTCTTCCTATTTTTAGTTTCGGGGTTAAGTGAGTCGTTTTAATGTCACATTGAATAAGCGTGAGATGATGGTTATATGAGCCACGAAATAAGTAAACGAATTGGTTGCAGATGGTAGACTTTTTCAGAAATTCTAGCTCGATCTTATCCCTAACAATCAGCCCGATGTTGAGCTAATTACTTTTGGATAGGTACAGTTAGTCTCTATAGGGTATCCCTCGGGATAGGATGTCTACTCGCTTCAAGGCCATAGCTCGCCTTGTTTCCCGGCGATAAGATGGCAACTTGTGTTATTGAGCTGCACTTACAGTGTCTGTCACAGTCTCGATTTATACATTCATCCTTGACAATTTTTACTTTTTTTTTGGTTGTGCGTTTCGATCTTGCGACGTTTACTTCCGACAAATTAATGATCGCTGCTTTTCGTCATCGAATTCACAGCTGATTTAAACACAGGAATTGCAAGGGTTTTTTTTTGTTTTATTTTTCGAATTTAATCTCAAGAGGATATTTTAGTGTTAGGAAGGATTCGTGAACGTCCTGGTAAAAGAGGTCGAAGATTTGAATCCATGACATTAGATGACGGATAATTGCCCATCGAGTTGGATTTACAGTTACGAATAGTGCAGTATTGGAATTTTTCTCGATATCGTAATCCGGATTTGATGCAGAAAGTAACCGGGGAAAATGGCTTTCGGAATAGCAAATCTTCTCGTTGAAGGGGATTTCCATTTGGACAGTCGAAATCCGGGTAAATGAAGCTTATGGACAGTATGTTTTTCACATCAGCCCAATTGTCTCAATGGGAATACAAGTAGAAAAAAAAGAAAAAAATAATTCACAGTTTTCTAACAAAGTAATAAACTCAGAAACTTATTTTTGGCAGAGATATAGTCGCGCGCGTCTTTGGATTCCGAACACGTAAGACACTTGTACTCCGACGGCGAGAGAATTCGATTCGGCGTTAGTCAAGAATTCCGAATCCTCAATTTTATCCTGAGGGGAAATCAGTCCCAACAATATAAATAGGAGAATAATACGCATTCAAGCTGCAGATTTTTTCCATTACGTTTCGCACCGCGGAGCCTCATCTGTAATTTTTGCTCGACTAATGAGCGTTGGGATTCGGTAGGCGATATGTAATATATTTTTTATTTTCCACGCGTGGGACGAGATTTATATTTGTACAGTGCCCATTTTCTCTCCCTCGGGATAAAGGGCTTCCAAAAGAAATTAGTAATATGTAGCACGAAAATTCAGGAGGCGATGTTTGCATTAAAACCCTGCGGACCGGAAATGAGCTCTTCGATCGAATGTACGTCGGCGAACTATTTCCTGATTATTCTCAATGGCGAACATAATCAATATCGAAGTTTTGAGCTAGATTCACAGACGTGTAACGATCATCCGGGTTCACTAACCTATCATATTTTTCAAGTACGAAGAGAAGTACAAAGAGGAAAAGAGGAATCTGTGGTGTTTGAAACTGGACAGAAAAGCTTTTTACTAAGAGGATTTCCCTTCAAGGTAAACCAACATAGCTGCATGTTACAGCTCACCTCAGCATTCTAAGAAGCTGCATTCCAGAGTTCTTGAAGTTTTGTGTAAACCAAAAGATCAAATGTTAACTCTGAATCTCCTCGGTACTCTCATCTCCAAGTTTGTACTTCAAACTTATCCCTGCAATATCAAAGTTGCAAAAATATTTGGACAATATCATGCGCCGAATGCCGCTCTGCACCAAAAATAAAATTCAACTCATATCTTCGCGGAAGAACAATCGATGAATTAATTAATCCGAGAAATAACTATTGCTCGTAGCCACGTTTACAAGGGAAAACAAACAGCAATCGAGGTCGCGGGAGTGAGCCTCATCTCGTTCGAATTATTAGCGAGGGATGTTCCAAACGCCACCCGTATTCTCGGAATTCAGTAGTACCTAAAATCCGCGAGGGTCAGGCGACCGGATGTTTGGTAGGGTTGACCACCGACTACGATTGCCCTTATAAAGTACATACAATAGACGCTCGGCTTCTATCACATGTTCTACTGGCCTAAAACCCCTCAGGGTTTTCATCAGCGCGGCGGGTCTCTAGGGCCCGCTAGGGTTCTGCTTGCCAGGGCGGTTTGCTCTTGCCTTAGATACCCGGCTAGTTGGGCTTACGCCACGCGTACAACAATAACAGGCTTATGGTCACCTTAAAAGTAGTCGTACATCAGGAAGCAGATAATCTCGCTGAATTCCAGAGATGAATAAAGCGTCCTGTATCTGCAGACTCGTATATAGGGAAGTTCCACGTTGACCAAACGTTGTTTCAAAATAAAATAATTCTAAGAAAATTCCATCGGATTTATGGCGCCATTTTTAGATAAAGGAGAATCATTACCTCTATTCAACGATGGGAATAGTCTCGATGTCGGCTTGATTCCATTCATATTTTGTTGTATTTATTTTTTCATTTTTTCCTCGTCACTCGTCCGGACAGTTTCTGTCAGCTAGCGCCTCGTGTCACGGGATATGTCAGGAAGACTCTGGCTTACAGCTTTTGTGGTTTGCCAAGCTAGATAAAAATGCCATTTCCCTTTCTTTGGTGTATATTTTACTAATATCCAAATATAATGGTCTCCATATGATACCTTACCTTGTCGTGGTTGAGATATTCGCGGAAATTTTTTCAATTAATATCAGTGAAATATGGTGTAATATTTGATCAATTCACGCACGCAAAAACCGGTGAAAGATGTAAATTAAAATATTACGAATTTCACTTCGCGGTAGCTTTCTTGTTTTTTTTTTTATTAACTTTTCGGACAAAAATCGTTGGTAATTTATCTCTTTCGGATTATCAAACGAGAAATACTGTTCATTAATTGAAAAGTATTAGCGATGTTATTGCGGTGATGTCGAGGACAGTTCCATACGTTGCTGGGAGTCCCGTGCGATTATTTTATTTTTATTTTTTTATTCTTCTCCACGTGCACCGCAATGCGAGACTGCGGTTGGCCGAGGATTTATCTGATTCTGGTAATCCCTCAGGCTTTTTTCGATGGGATTTGTATAGTGCGCGGTACATGTGAATAAAAATATACATACGTTACGTACACGTATGAACGATTTTTTTTTCTTTCTTTTTCTACACGCGCATGACACTGAAATACATGCAAATAATTTACGAATTTTACACGTAGAATATTACAGGACGAGGAACGGATTTTTCCCCATATGTTACCACAACTCAATACTTTCTCCAACGATAGCTATATAATAAACGCCAATGTTATATTATACCGTGGAGTCAAGGGGTCATAAATTTTTCGTTATTGTATATCTTGTATCGATTCAACGCATACCGCAGCACACTTAAACTTTTCAGTAACATTAACTTGAACGGAGTTTTAGCTACGCGCTTTGTATGTTCGCGAGTTAAATTACTCTGGCCTTATAGAATCTCAAGAACTGAATTTTCAAACTCAAAGACTGAAGGAAAATGAATTGGGGATTGTAAAAGACGAGGGTACATTATAATCGTGCAGAGTTTTTGGAAAACGATTGTGGCAATTCCGATGCAGATTTTCTGCAGAATAAAATTCGTATAAACGTTTACGTACCGAATCCGAAAAATATTAAAAGTCTCAGATCAAATACTTTCCGCCAATAGTAAAGCCCGCGAGGAACGACTCGAACGTTCTATACCACATCGCGAAGCTTTGTGTATAAAGTCACGTGATTGCGCCGATCGAAAATCACTAATAAAACCCTTTCGCATTCATCTTCGGATCACTGAGCCGAAAGAAATCGAAATGATATTTTTCCACGGTCACGTTTGATCTCTCGATTACATCTCAAAGAGTCATGAAGAATAATTTGATTTCATCCGTATTTAAAATCCATCGATCGTTTTTTTTTTCTTCTAGGATTATTTAAATATATTCGAAAAAGTCTGTGAAAAAAAAACAAACAGAAAAAAACAACAAAATTAACGTAGTAACGTTCAGCGGGTCCGGAAATTGGATCGATATCTAATTTTAGGATTGTTTGAATTCCGCACATGCATATAGATACTATTCGAGATCTTGCGATTAGTTTTCCTCGGTTTCAGAATACTTGGAGGGAATTTTCGTTCAAACTTTTCACCATATTATAAGGCGAACTTTCAGTCGTAAAAATGAAAAAAATTTGCCTATGCTTTATTATCCGAATTTCATTCTGAAACACTTCTGACTTCAGTCCATTATATGAATATTGACTGTACAATAGTTTTCTGAAAAACAATCGAGCGTATACTCGAATCGAAGTTTTGTATTGACCAAAAACTAGAGAGTCGAGCTACCTTTGTAACTCTTTCGGTATTTATATTGCATATTTACCTTTGTTCATTTGTTTTAGATATTGCGTAACATTCACTGTCACCAAAGCTTCAAAGGCCTGTTACAAGGAGACCAGCCTCGCAGCGCTAACGGAAGGTAAATATATGAATAGTCAATCGATCGAAAGCTTATTACAAATATGAGGTTGAAACGCGACGGAGTTATGAAAATTGTGTGACAATAATATGAAGGCGATTAAAAAAACTCCCCAATACAAATATTTCTGGTTCCCATTGGAATTTTCTTCTAGGAATCACGTGCGCTAGGTCTAATTTTGGTTCGCATGCTTCGCATGGGGTTGTTGGAGGAAAATCAGCTCAACCTGCTGCCATCGTAAAATACACGTCTCCATCTATCGCTGCACCGTCTCTTTATATTCCCCTCTCTTTTCACCCGCTCAATTTCGATCTGGGTGTATTTAATGATCCGTCGTACCCTAAAAGACATATATGTCTGTGCAATTTTACTCAATATAAAATCAAAACTTGAACATACGATAACACCACCAGCTACTATATCTATACAGTTGCGATCGATGGCGATTAACGAACCCTTTGTCGTATTTTAACAAACATTATGGCGACAGCTGGCTTAAATATCAGCCGAAATTAACCACAGAAGGAAGCGAAGGAACAAATCGCAATCCGTTCTTCTAGAGAGAGGAAAAAAAATAAAAATACCCTTTATGCTGACGTATGTTATACATGTGGACGTACACGTGCGAACAGGAAGTTGCGGGTGATAAATGACCGGTCAATATTATACCTATATGATTAATTTCTTGATCATTCGTGTAGCGATTGTGAGACAGGGAGAATTATTTTTTTTTCTCTCTCTATGATTTACGTGCGAGAACTGCCGTGAACCGTGACCTAAATTTATTGTTTGCGATGAACGTGAAATTTTTTGAGTGAGAGAATTTTTCTGCACACCGAGTTTTTTTTTTTGTTTTTTTTTCAATTGGATATTGACGTGCGATTTTATAGGAATTCGGACAAAGTACAAAACTGCAGGCTGAAATAGCACACCGTTTTCAAGATACACTCTCACAAGCTTCGCCAATATCGAGAATCTGCAAACGACCCGCTGTTAATCGAATAAAATCGAATTATCGACAATTTTGAGCACGAAGCAAAGGCGAAATTAACTTACTTGAATTCACTGCAGAGTTGTGACCTAATTAACCGGTCTTCAATGAAAATAACGAGGAAGGAACGAGCGGAGATTTTACATGCGGCTAACTTACTTTGGTTTGATTCAATTGCAGCGTGATGAAATCATGAACGTTCACGTTCGCTTTTTTACTTGTTTTTTTCGTTTTCTTCGTTTTTCCAGGTGCTCACGTCTGCGTCAGATGCCAAACGCAAGCTTTGAGATTCGTTTTAGACTGGCGATGCGAAGGTGACGGTGGTGCCGAGGCGATGATAACGAGGTGGAGTATGCTTTCCTCAGCACATTGCCACGGAAAATGGCTCCGGACTTCAAAAACTGGACCGGAATGTGACGCTTCAGCGTGCCAACCTCAGCCTCATTTCATCTTCGTTTAGATCTTATCATACAACTATAAACTTATAACGTTTCTTTGGAAAACCGGATAACGGAAAATATACAATTGGATGGAATGAGTTGCCTTTATATATATCTGAAAGAAGACAATTGAATGAATAAATAAATAAATAGATAAATTGATATAACGTCACATATATGTAGGTATATATGTAAATTGGGATTTCGCTCGATATAATATACATATGTATGTATGTATATATATTTTATCGTCAATCACGCGTTATATTTGTATTTTATTTTTTTCAGTTGCGTTGTTTCGGATATTTTTGAAATTTGTATAAAAAAAAAAGAAAGAAAAAAATTGTCTAGTTTTACGAATCGAATTTCCGTGAGGCGGGATCACATCATATTGTACAACAAACATGATATAATAAATATTTGAACCGGATATCGATCAAACACATAATTAATTATTGTAAATCGCATGAAATATATGACGAAGTAGAAACATAAAAAATGAAATAAGTAAGTCTCCTTAAAATTTTTTGCATTCGTATATTGCTAATTATTTTGATATTCAGAGGTTATGTTAGGTAAAGGTTTTATGAACCGTTTAATATTTTAGTTCATTAATCATAACGCGCTGTACACGGCGGTTAGTAATTTTTAAATTAATTAATCAGTCAAGGGATCGATAGTGAAGTAGCATTCGATAGCGGAATTCAGTTAAGCTGATAGGCACTTTATTAAATTTACGAGATTATGAAAATGAGCCAAAATGAAGAACTTCGCATTGAAAAACTGCGTTCATTTTTATTGAAATCATGGTTTTTCTTTACGTCAAAGTTTATTATATTGCAGGAAATAGTATATCAAAGAATTTTTGTTATCTTATAAGTCTATATAAAATGATAAGATTTAATGCCATCAATTTTCATTTTATAAAACGATCGATCGTTTATGTCACGTATGATATCCGATCAAATAATACGAGTAACATAATTATGTTGAGTGAACGACGATTGTTCTTATTGTTCTAATTACTTTTATTAATATGAATCGTAGAGTTTGACCATTTCTAGTGCCACGCGCGGTAAAACGATAAGTTTTAATATCTTCTTCACGAGCGGAGCGAGACCTCATGTTTTCGCTCCGCTGTTGAGAAAAATAGTATGTGAACCTCGAGAGAATCGCCCGTTTTCGCTCTCGGTGCACAATGTAGTATTAAATCCTGAAAATGGTTTCATTCAAAATCCATATATAATTCGATACGAGCGTTTCCCCCGTGGCATTGAAAGCGACTAATTGTCTTGTAAAAGATTATAAAACGACGGTATAATTATTAAGTAATTAATATAACCTATATAATACTAAATAAATATTATAATTACAAGTATATTTGTATGTAAGTTATTTTATAAATCGAGTCCACATATCAAAGATGATATTTTATAGATTGTAAGCAATAAAAATTAGAGAATTGTAAAAAAATGGTATAACGTCATTATTTCACCATCACCGACTCCATACCAAACCGTAAGCATATTATAATCAAGCAATACCGTCGAAATGGCTACGCGAACTTTCATCGCGTAGGTATCGAAAATCAATTTTTCTTTGATTCGAAAAATAAAGTACATACAAGAAAAAAAAATATCTCATAAAAGAGCTACTGTACTAAGACAAGATGGACGCGGGTATAAGGGCAGTTCTGTTGATCTAGTCTCTTTATGAACGTGAGTATAATTAAAGTATAATACCGGGCGTTGCAGGCTGCAGGCTGCCTGAACTTATAACCACCTCGAATAATGCAGCCAAGTGTTGAATATTCAAGAAACTTTGGATTCGAGTTTTAAAGAAAACAACGACGCTTCGGACGAGGTAATAAGGCAGAGTAAATTGATTTAGAATAGAATGGGGGAAAAAAAAAAAAACGGTTAACCATACATTTATCATATCTCTACAGCAGGAAGTCCATCGTGTATTCTTATAAAATTCCGCTGACTATAACTCTATTTGGTGCGCTATTCAAAATTGAATATTTTCCGGTACGGCGAGTTTTTCTCCTCGACGGTCATGTAACCTCGTTCCTTTGCCAATCACTTTTCCAATTGATTGCACTTGTTTTCGAAGAAATACGAACAAAAAACACTGCAGGTAACGACCACTTACGCGGAAGTACAACGATTTCTATATCGATATATACAGAGACGGAACCGTTTCGATACGTACCGTTCCGATGGTCCTTAGAAAGTTTATTTTTTTATTTTTCTTTTAATCATTTTTTATTTTAATTTTATTAGAACGTCAACTTTTTTGATCAGTATAGTTAATAATTGTGAACACGAAGTTTTCACCGCGCCTCTACGAATATAACTCTTTTATTTTTCATTCCATCAACCGTTTACGGGCTCGGAATATCTACTCTCAGTTTAATTATATTTCGCGCGAACTTTTCTTTTTAGGAAAGGGTTTTTTCTTTCTTTTCTTTTTTTTGCGGCAACGTCCTATACATATATACTTGCAGTATATAACAATTGTGTTCCGTCCATTGCAGAGAAATATTATTCGCAGGTAATCATGTTCTTAAGAACTCTTTCGTTGTATTATACTTCGTTTCTTTTAGCGCTGTGTAAGAATAATGAAATATTTCTTACATCTGTAGCAATGCACCGCTTTCTTTGTTTATAAATTTAATTTAAATCGAAAATAAAAGGACAAAACAAAGTATATATAAATGTAACGTCTAATTTTTTACATCATAAAGTTGCCGTCGTAGAAAAAAAAAGGAACGAGAACTTTTTTAAAAAATATTTGTCCTTTCCATCGGATGTATATAGGGATACCTTTTTTTCACATAATAAGTTAGATTATAGCTAAAATATGTATCCGAATAAGAAAGCTCTTCGACAAACCTACGACAGCAATAATACAGGGACAAAAAGAAAGTGCCGTTTCATTTCTTATTTCCTGTCCCCGCGCACATAAAATGCAGCTATGTTGTATGATTACGTTATAGTTGATTAATCACATCCTGTTTCTTGTCCAACAACTTTTATTGAAATTTTATCATGGTGATTTATGGATCGTACGTGTCATAAAACCAACCATATAACCTACCTATGTAATAAAGAGGTATACCGCGCTCGCCCGTTTATTACACCTCGTCTACGATGATCTTTTTTAAATTCTCCATATTCTCTCTCGTATTATAATTACCCTCATTATGTACTTTGCGATTGCTACATCTCAGCCACCATTTTTTTTTTTTGCTTATACCGTCGCACCGCACCCGATGCCGAAGTCGTCGTTGACCGTATAATCCTTTTTTTTTTATCTCATTATTCTTCCCGATAGAAAATCGAAGCATATCCTCAGTTAATTATCGACGAGACTGTACCGCGTTCGATGGTGCTTTCCGGCTGGAGGACGATATCGAGTATCTTTCGGGGGTCGGGTTAACTTCATCGATCACCTACACATATAAAGTGGGTGCTCGTTGTCCTGGCGAGCCAGTGTTTCCTAACTTCTCGTAATTAGGAGCCGTTAAGTCTGAGAAGATCCAAGTTGTCCGGGCAACATCGAATCCATCAAAGCCCTATAATATCTTCGATCCTACACGCGGCTTTCGCTGCGACGCAAACTGCAGCTGCACAAATGCGATAGGTGAACCTTTTCTCCCCCTCCTTCTTCATCACTCGTGTTATGCAAGCTTACCGGTACGGCATGTACATCGCTATATACAACATAGAACTATATTTCTGTCCTATTAAATTTCACAAACGTATCATATGTATGTGTATATTTAATAGTTGTGTAATGGTATTAGGTAACCGTAAGCACATATACTGTCCGGGACAAAGTTCACCGTTACAAGGTTTCTCCGGTATTTCTGTGATAAAATGAGGTTTGCTTCGCTTTGTCTAGCTTTGTTAAGTATGTAATGGAGTAATGATGTTGCCCTCGAATAACGAAAGTATTGTATGAATTATAACTTTAAAACAAATAATTTTGAATTTGTGTTATCTGGCTTTTTGATTTTCACCTTATAAAAAAAGGGGGGGAAAAATTATCTGTTAGTTTCCGCACATACCTTATAAGACTTATAGTTCAGAGTCAATTGCTACGGACTGACCACATTAAACCGTCTCTCACCAGATGTGACATCGCTCACCACCGTTGACAGTTACATGAAAAAATAATAAAAAAAAAAGAAAAAAATGCTTGTCAGAATCTGCCTTTGAAACCTGTTGCTCCGGAGAAGCATGACATACACGAAGTGTTGGGATAAGCTGTACAATGTTTTTTACGCGGCAAATCGCAGGAACTCGTTAATTTTGGGCTGCGAAATATCCCCATATTTTAAGGCGGGTCGAACCATAATTTTGAGAAATTTTTATTCCTGGAAATTAAGCGATGAATTTTTTATTAGAATGAACGTGAAATATCCCTTGGAGAATTTGTCTCTGTCATTGGTTTGGTATCTGGGTGATGTTAAAGTGATGGCCACTATTATCGGGTTATTCTTAAACATTGATCGAGCGGTGGTCGGCTGACGCTGTCGAAGGTTTGAACTTTGCGTGACCGGAAGTATTGCCGATCGTGTAACTGGAATGAGAAAATTAAGTACACTAAAATAATACATAAGAGCACGCATCTTATTACCCCGTGGAATTGCGTATGGTTATTTTTCATAGCTCATAGGAACTTTTTGGCGAAAATTAACGTGCACTTAAACTAATGGGATACGTACGTAAAGGCGCAGTACCTACTTTGTTGGCAAAGTAAGTTTTAACAAAAAAAAAAAAGAAAAAAAATTACTGTCAGTGGAAGAGATTAAAAAACCCGTAAAATCAATCTTTGGGTTGCTGAAAAATTTATGAGTGTGTGACGCTGATCAAAATCGCTGATCGACCGCCTGTCTTTTTATAAAGACAGCATATCTTTTAACGGAATTTTAAACTCTGCCAACAATTTCTTTAAGAGCACGAGAAAACGGAATACTTCGTTCGAACGGCACACCCACACACAGGATTCTTTATACAGCGCAAAAAAAAAAAACACAAATAAATAAAATGAAAAATGAGACATGGCTTATTACACATCCCACACAATTCTGAAACAAACAAACGATGAAAATACTTATTATATTATCTGATGTAAAATTTTATGCCTTTTCAACTCGATATACAATGGAGAAAACTGGAGGCAAACAGCGTTGTTATTTTTGTTAGAAATTATTTCTCCTTACAAAGCAACGAAAGTAAATATTTCGACGTCAGGACGATTATGTTGTATACATATACGTTCACCTCGTTCACTCGGAGATGTTTTGCATTTGAATATCAGTCTGGAGAGAAAAAAAAGCTGGTTCGTTTGTATACTACTTCAAGAATAGAGTGAAACTGGCTGGGGGGGAAAGAAAAGGACTTCTATTCCTTTTCAATAAAAATTGGTCATCGTAGCGCGAAGAACGAATTACACTCCATAAATCGCGAGCAACGTCTCAAAATTCTGGGTTTTAACAATTGCCAGCTATCCAGCGATGAATCAACGTCACCATTCATTGATACCTATGGAATTCGTGCTTCAGAGCTCGTAAGTGTTTTCAAGAACGACGATTACAACCCGCGTGAACTTATACGCGCGGCGCATGTAATCTCTGAAAAAGGGTTTTCTGTCAGTTATTTATTCATACGACGTAGTCTTTCGTAAAAAGTAGTTTAAGGGTCTCTCAAAACTCGAACGATTATATACATGAGAGTATCCAGGCCTCGTTATATTTTTAATTTCTAAAGCGAACCGGGCGAGTCATGCAGCATGCAATTACATTTTCAAGTACCTACACTTATCGGATCTGGTATACTAAACGCGGGAGATGAGATCGTTTTCCTTTTTTGTTTCCGCCAGATTATCATTAGTGTGTAAACGTTCATTATATTTTAGATCGTCTTTTATAGAAATTTGTTCAATGTTATAGTAACCTAAAACTGATGAAATATACTTTTGAAATCTGAACATCAAAAATATATTTAAAACACTAATTAACAATTTCTGACAGGCTCTAATTATTTCGACCCGATACCGCCGAGAAATTAACGCGGAGTATCAGGTACTAGTTAGAGCGTAAAATTACGTTGGCTTATGCATTGTGCAGTTTAGGCTAGATCGAAATTCGTGTATGTGTGTCGACGTTCTAAGTATGTGGTGCACACATATCAAGAGCTAAAATTCAAAAGGATGCAATAAACGTTGGCGTATCGATCTTCAATTAACTTATTGGTTTTAATTTTTCTAAATGTTTTTTGACAAATATCTCCTGCACATGCGTCCAATCCATGCCACGTAATGATACTGCAATTATAAGGGCGGAAAAACGCGAACGTTGTAACGTATACAGAATATATTACATGGCATCGTGCCTGCAATTATTAGAGCGCAAAATCTATCGGAATTTTCATGAAACCGCGTAATTCCTGCACAGTCGCTTATAATTAGCAGAGACGAATATCAGAGGTAACAAATTATATTTCAATCTCATTCTCAAACCCTTCAACAACGGCCTTTGGACCGTTGGTCTATTCCACAAATGTATCGAAACCCGAAGAAATTATCGCGTTGTCCTTACATGTAATATTTTGCGATTGATGCTGCAAATTTTGTCGAGATGTTTCCGAAATTTCAGAATCCTAATTATCGGCATCAGCACCGAACAATCTTGCACGGTTTGGAAAGGGTTATGAGGCAAGTTTTTCAGAGTGAAGTTTGCAGCTAATGATGCAGGTAACAAGCTGCTAACAGAGGTTGCTATCCTCAAGTTTCGAGGAACTGTTGGACCGAAAACCGAAATTAGGTTAACATCCTCGTCATTTTGTGTTGACCCTTTATGTCACGTCCGTAATTCCGTCAAGAGGAAATTCACGCTGATGTTGACGACGAGGACAAGGATAAAAGGGCATGATGCGTAGTGCATAAGAAGGTATCTAGGCCTACGTGTTATCTTGAATAGCTAAAGTTAGACTTGTACCTCAACAACATCAACTTTAATAATATCCTAAAATGAGGCAACTAGAGGCTCCGTCGTCATCACGGCGTCGCGTCGTGAACTTGAGCCGCAATCATTGACTTGTCGTTGACAAATTTCAGAGACTAGAAGATCGCGATTCTCCGGAGTATATCGCATACTGTTTTTTGCTAGTTAGTGATTTTTAGAACTTTTTCATGCAAAAAAATCATAAATAAAATAAAGTATAACAAGTTTTGTGTGTGCGCAGCTGACGGTCGTTATCCACATTATGCAGAAGTTTCATCTTTCTATTACGGATGCTGCCACTTGATCTCGTATGCAAGTTATGGGATATTTTCCGATCAAATTGACATTATCATCCTATTATATGTGAAGAGAGATAAATTTTTCTCCGGGTATGCGAGGTGGGTTGAATAAATATAAATTTTTTCGAAAATTATTTTATTTTTTTTTAATATTTTACCCATCGCAACAAAAACTTCGGTCCCAACAATTTTTGCGCCGATATATTTTCGCATACGTTAATACACGCAAATTTCCAGTGTTTCGGGTTATCTCCATCACTTTGACTCGGTCACAGTGCGAAGGTATGTACCACATACATATACACATATCTGTACGTACGTACGATAATCTTACATCTGCAGAGCTACAGAGCGATTAAAATTTTCCGGTCTAAGGGTATAAGCGTATAATATAGCCACGACAGTTGAATATAAGGGTAGAAAAAGATATTTCCGCACGCTTAAGAAACGAAGTAGTGACGATAAAGGAAAACTTTTCCTGTTCTACGCTATACGTATACTATATTTATATATACACACCGGAAACGGAAGCAGAATCGTAAAAATTAGGTACCCTAATAAAAGATTATTGGTGAAAGTTTAGCCGAAATGTTTGTGCGAGCAAAAATCACGATTCCTTATACATAGTACATAGTTATAGAGCTGCAGTTTAGGTATAATATATTTATTCCCATATATAAACGAATCTCGATAACCAGGGGGAAGAAATATCATCCCCATGTTATTGCAGCTGTAACATTTTTGGACACCAAAAATGGAGGGTTGAAAAAGAACAAAAAAAAGAAGATATATAATTCATGTTAGGTTGAAGAAAGTTACGGTAGGATGATTACTTGATTGCTCTTTGGGTTCACTTTCTTAATTCCATAATAGTTTTAGACGTGACTTAATAAAACACCACCTTATCAGCGATTCAGTCCATACATATGATCATAGTTTGCAAGTTTCTGAGTATATTTGTGAGTTTAAGATTCAGGGAATCCTCGAAGTGGTTATATTCTATAGTCAGGGGTGAAATTAGCGCTTCTGTAGACTGGTTTGAGGCCGATAGTTTGGTGTGTGCGAGTTGGTTTAGAAATTTCGTGTTAATTAAAGAACGGGTCTCGTGTAAATACACGCGCCGTATTAAATTTACTTGAGTCTGAACTTGGCTATTATCGCCGGACGATCAGTCGTTCGATGCAATTATACTTGCGGGTAGGGTTTCTGCTTTGAGAGAACAATAAATTCAAATTTTCATTGCGACCCTTGGGCTTGTATTTGCCTACCTTTAGGTGAAACGTTTATTATATAAAATCACAAATGGATGCTGACTGGGGTCTACGCACAATATGCATGGGGTTATACAAGTTTAGATAATACATACATATTCATATTACGGAAGGGGGTTAAATAATTTTACATGGAGTAGGTAGAGTTAGCTCATTGGATCCCGTAGAGAAGGCTCAATGTCTAGGTACTGTACTCTCTTAATGTAACTAAGTAATTGGAGTAAATTTGTCTTAACGCAAATTGAGCCATTAGGATTAGTACTCCAACTTCGGAATGAGCGTATACCTATATAGGGATATACATACCTATATGAAATCCTGGTCGGACGGTATCGTTTACTTTTCTTTATAACCTTCTACGGATGGCATTCTAATTCCAAGGGTTTATTTACAGCTTACGGATTATAAGAATTTCTTTTCGAAATCGGCTGAAATATCTTAACGCTGAACAAAAAAAAAAATAATAAGCACTTTATATGTATACTCAACTTATATCATACGAGCACGAGGCGTTTCGTTGCGTTGTTACTATAGGTTCATTCATTGCCAGTTATATTACAATTGACTGTTAATTGAATTGATCTGTCTATCGAAACGATCGAGTTATCGCCACTTTTTCGCTTTCTCAGTCGGAAAAATTGAGACATCTCAATCGGTTTTAGTCGTGGCTCAATTCACTCGACGGACTCGTGTTCCTGAGATCAAAATACACAGAAATACATGAAAATCTCCGTTCAGTTTTAGGTTCGTACCAAAATCTTTTTTCACTACTTATTCACCGTACGCTTGAAGCGGGCGTTGCGTTGGTGAGAAGATTTCTATTTCGGTGCCCACACCGGGGATTTGAGAACTTTTTTATTTTTGCAATTTTTTTTGTCATTCTGTTTCATTCTTATTTTTGTTCTTTTTACTTTTTTGTAATAATTCTTTTTTTTTGCGGCCCCTGCAGCCAAGTCGGCCGCCCGGAGAATATAGGTATAGGCGCAAGCATAAGAACGAGAAGGGAAAACGGAATCGGGTGCGAAACTGGAGATTGTCAGACCCCCCACGCGCTCTTAGGTCTTTGCAATTCCCTGCAGCTAGCTGGGCTTGCTCACCTTTACGGATCGGGAGATCTGCGCGCTCCTGGAACATCGAGGGGAAAAGCTGGAAGTAAAGAGCTACGACGAAGCTGTGAGCAAAAAAAAACCGACGAAGCAAAAAAGAGACGAAAGTGTAATAAAACAGAGAGTGCGATTCAATTCGATTTGCTGTCGGTATAACGCATGTGAACGAGAAAGTGCTGGGACCTCACCACGAACGTTTTTCGATTTTATTTTCGCCATTCTTTAATAAAATTCTTCAATATTTGCAGCACGATGTTGCGGATGATTACAGGCACAAGAGATTGAATATACAAATTAGATCATTATTCGGGATCGATTTGCAGGCCAGTTGTTTTTGTGCGTTCTGGGCGTTTTGTATTATGGAGTAGTTCAGCTATACAGACTCCATAAAATAGAAACAATTCACCGAACAAAGTACTTTTTCTAGTTTATTATTATTTGCCTTCGCGACGAAGGAAACAGACTCCGCCTCTATGAAATATGACACGATCTTGTTTTTGCCATTTTTCTACGAGTGATGAGAATTTCGGTCAACCCGATAAATGACACGACGACACGTGACGTGCGTTCCATATCATATCTTACGATATATTCTATCACGATGTCGTATCAGCTGCTGCGTTGCGTTGAAAAAAAAAAGAGTACATGTACTTACGCATCATACCGAAAATCGATACTGCCCTCATTCATTCATTGTTCGCATCAACGAGTTGAATCAATCGATTCTAATCGATCTGATTGTTCAAAATATCAATTATCTCATCAGCCGCAGATTTGAAAGTCTCTGATTAAATTTTGACACGTAATTTCCACAGAATCAACCATGATCGTAACTAGGTTCAGAAATTGACGAGGTAATCGGTGATGTGTCACCGTTTCTGTAACGGATCGTTTACGTGATTATAACAATACGAAGAATCAAGGTTCGTTTCAGCGATCCCTAAACTCCAAATCTACTTCGTTTCCGCTTCATTTAGCACGCCCCAAGTGCCTAAAGCGGTAGCTGTCAGCGTGATGAAATCAGAAAATGGTAATTCATCCGTTCGATCGGTTTGATTCCGATAAAAATCGAGGGAAAACAATTCTCTGCACTAATTATTTACTACAACTGGAAATCCAACACGGAATTCAATAGAATATTGGGCTTTCTCTCCTTGAAAAGCCTATGAAGTCCGCGCGAGGAAAGTCGTGAGCTTCTTGGAAAAATCTACGATAAAGATAATTGATTTGAACGAAAACCTTGAATGAAAATTCGCAGAACCAGCATGTCTATTTGGCGTCCTGTAGAGAATACGGTGATTGTCGGAATGTGCTCTATAGACTAGTGCTACGAGGAATATTCCATTATTTCAAAAAATATGACCACAAGCACTCGAAAAAAAAAACTGACGATTGTTAAATGCTCGAAAAAAGCCCCTGCACATGTATGCATGGGAAAAATAATTTTAAGTTAAAAAAACTACAAAAAAAAAAAAAAACGCAAATCAGTGTGACGTAAACTTCAACGGAAGTAACATCGTGAAAAAAGTTCGTCGAGGCTCCCTTGTGTAATAAAAACCTTTTTCGTCTAGTTTCACGCCGAGATTCGAGGCTGTCAACAAACCCTGCGACGAGTTCAGCTCGAGACAAGTGTTATTCGAAAGTTTGAAGTTTTTTGAATTTTTTTTGAATTTTTCTTTCTTATTGCATCTGCTTCGCGTTTTTATGTTATTTAACCTCCAACAAAAGTTTCCCTAGTTGAGAAAATTCAAAGGAAATAGCTTTATGGCTCGTATATGGTGTGTACTGAGAATATAAAAAAAAGTAACCATTGCAAGTAACTCGCGACAACGACACAACCTTTTTCCCGTGTTCTCACGCACTTGTGGGGGTATTACAGCAGCCATATGATTTGATTACATACCCGAAGACCCAACAATGATGAGATTCAAGAAGAAAAAGATCCAGACATTGAATTCTCAAAAATGATTCGAGGCTGAAGTATTTTCGCACCTTAGCTATTCATTTATTTACAAAAATTGATGGGCGAGATCAAAGAGAAGACTAATAGAGGTTCATCATGGATACCATCGCGCAGTGCTATTATGCATTGAATACTGCTGGTTTATAGCCCAAATGGCGGTTCAATGTTCAAATGAATTGCTCGTTCGTGCACGTAATTTGGTTATCACGTCCTTTTCACTCCTGTTTGGTTAGGTCCCCTTCGCAGAAGTCTCATCGCACGATCAGTAGCTGAGGTAATTAATTCAGTGTCGCATACAACGATTCCTTAAAATCCTCTTCATTTTCTCTTCTGGTCACCGATCTTCAAAGGGATTCTGTATATAGAAACATCAAACATACCGCTATGTTGACAATGGCAACGAGGCAGCATTTATTTGTATACATATATACCAGGCTACAGGTATATGATCTTTCCTCATTTCTTTTTTTGTTTTTATCATGCATGTACGGTATGTAAATGTATCCGAACCGTTTTCGTTTGATCTTCAAATACCGTTCCCTATTTATTATGATTATTTCTTTTTAAAGAAGAAGGAAGAGGAATAAGCTAAAAAATTGCAACCTTTCAATCAAAGAGAAATAAACCATTATTTCGAGATTATATACAGGCACTTATATTGATCCGTACGTTAATCCAGATTTTTAATTAAAGCGAATTCAATCTTGTATCTTCTCCATATGTATTTTGTTTTCGAGAGATGGAATAAATTTGTATTAAAATTCGTAGTACCTGCTGTGTGGGTAAGTATTTTGTGCGGGGTCAACTACGACGATCTCCCTCGGGAATCGACTCGACCTTACAATTAGATTGATCGAATTGGGCATAAATTTGATCATAAATGGTCGGCGGTATTTGTGAATCGAATCGGCGATTTTAGGTTATAATCTATCGGGATGGATAACCTTTCGAGTTGTCACGTAATCAGTAAAATCCACAAGGGTGACGTAACCCTAATTAATCAGAAGGGAAGTCTTCGTCGATATAATTAAAGCAAATTTATTAATGAGTCGTGTCCTGCCTCATTCGCGTTCCAATCTATCTCGGATCCCCTGAATTTTGCATCCGTTGCGATTAAATCGTGAGCCAGTAGGCCACACAGTAAATGGATTCCCAGAATTTGAATAAACTTCACTTGACACCAACAACCTTGGCGCCTGAAGTTAACTCGGAAGGGATGAAAAAAAGTTGAAAGCAGAACCCTTCCTTGATAGAATTATATAACTGTTTCGCACGCAGTTACCGTTCTGTTAAAAACGTAAACTCAACGCATATAATCACCCAAACGCAAACAGTTCGTTGGACGTCATATGAAATATACTTCAATTTCACCGCTCATTAAAAAAACATTGGAAAAAAAACTCACACTACTTTGTCACCAGGGTCCATTGTTGCGACGCTTACCGTTCAAGTACCTCCATACCGTAGAGCAAGATAGGGCAACAAAACTGCAGGTGCACTACACCTGCAATAATCGAGATTGCATTCAGCTCTATGGTAAAGTAACATCAATTATCACGTACGATATATAGAATTTAATTAACGTTTCTTAAGAGCATTCTGACCTGAACTTAAGTTGCATTATCTACAGAGAAACGACTAGCAACGGCTCAAAAGTGTGCACTGCGCGAACAATAGATGCAATTACGGTTTGTTTATGGATTTAACGTGCACCGCGGAAGAAAATCTTTTTCACATCCGAGTATATTTCACGAGCGTAAGCTGCAGATTTGTCTTATCCGCATTTCCCTTGCACATTAATTATTTCGTAATTGTTTCCAGCTGTAATATTATAGAATTAAAAATTAGTAGCGTATGAGTAACGAGTTGGGTACGTTCGTTCGAATCTTTGGTTTGTTACATTTGAACCGGTACAAGTTATGAAGAGTAATATCGAAAACTTTTATCGAAATTATCAAGTGTCTTTTTTTTTCACATTATTTCGTGATCATAATCCAAAACAAGTTCCTGAAATACTGCTGGCGAATTTCATGACCTGATGTGCGTGAAATTCCTCATGTATTATGTATATCTCGAAGATATCGAAGGAAGAATGTATGCGGAGGAGGATGTTTGAAATGCTTGAGACGGATTAGAAGAGGGGATTATTCCTACGACTGGACAAAATGTAGCTCGAAAATGTCACGTACTTGGCGTAGAGTTACAAAATGAAATTCTCCGAGGGGTTGTAAGTGTAAATAAATTAAGCTGAAATTTGATGAAATTGAAATAATATCTTCTTACAGCTCTCGCTGAGCTCCCCACGCTTTTATGCCTCTCAAATTCGGAGAGTTGGACTAAATCAACTCATTCGAATTTATTTCTTGCTAATATTGATTCGCTCTGAGCTGACAGAAGATAATAATTTAAAGAGGAAGATAATAAGTCGAACATTTTGTTTATTTTTGTTTCAGAGTAATCTTGAAATAAATTATAAAAGATGAATTCTGTATGCCCATTAACGACCTCAATCAAAATCTCTGTATCTCATTTGATTGGCAATTAATAATTTATTTATCGTTCTCGTTTTATCGTGATGGTATCGGGAGCAAACGTTGACGGTACAACTTCGGGTACTACACTTTCCATCGGTTTTCCGCAAGTATTAATGTAAAAAATTCGCCGTTGGATCCAGCGAGCATTTCAAGAGCAAGGCAACGTTAATCCAAGGTTATCCGACAACGCCATACCTGAAAGCCGGACTAACCCCCGGCTTAATCTAACCTACGCTCACATTTTCTTTATCCTTGGATTGTCCATTTCATATACAGGGTGAGTCGCCATAGAGGTCCGATTCGGGAGGAGGTTCAATGGGCTGAGGCTCCGCCTTCATCCGTTCTTACTTGTTAGTCGCAAAATTCCTGTTGTCATTGGGCGATCAGATAGCACTACTTTCGGTCATGACGACGCGTGAGACTGGAAAATCTACACAAATACGTTAGTAGGTAAAAATGGATGAAGGCGGAGTCTCGGCCAATTGAAGCTCCTCCGGAATCGGAACTTTGTGGAAACTCACCCTGTATATACCACATACACATATAGACATACCTAATGTACATGTTATTGTAGTTGAGTAAGTTCCACAATGGCATAAAACAGCTCATTGTTAGTCGCACAAAATGCACCGGAAAATATCTGCCAATAAATGTACAATGTGTAGAGTATTTTGAACCGGCGAATATCACGATTTTTACTTGAACTATTCATGAATATTTGCATTGAATTATAAACACTCAATTTTCTAACCGATCGCTTACACATGCATCATTTTCGAAGGAACATGAATATACAATAGAAAAATAAAATAATACGTTGAAGAATATATTTTATGCGTATATGAAAAAGAAAAGATACAAAAAAAAGGAGAAAAAAAAAGAAGAAAATTAGAGAAACAAAAGTATAGGAAAATAAACAAATGCCGCAGAGCCCGCGGGTTCCCCGCTCCATCACGAAAAGCTATTATATAGGGTCTACTTTATTCCCTCGAGACAGCTGCTTTCGGTGTTACACATCGAGAACTATGTTTCTTGTTGCGTGCAAAAACAAAGTTGCGTGTGAAACACGCGTAAGTTTTTGTATCCGAGGAACACGGCTGTGATCATTTCTTAATGCTGTTTATCGCACTTCGTCCTCATAAATACCTATACATCCTATATAATATCGACGTGATATGCACACGGTATCGAAAATTTGATGATTTTTTCCGTCGACAAGAACAACGATGGTTGACAGAAGAAAATTAATCGTTGGTGAAAATATGACGTTCTTAATGTTTTTTTTCAAAGTTTTTTTATTGCCAACGTTAAGGGTGACGTCGTGAAAGTTTTCTCAGGGTCATAAACT
Source organism: Athalia cordata (assembly GCA_963932425.1). Classification (NCBI taxonomy): domain Eukaryota; kingdom Metazoa; phylum Arthropoda; class Insecta; order Hymenoptera; family Athaliidae; genus Athalia; species Athalia cordata. The sequence continues at coordinate 53,623,493 of OZ010625.1, read as the reverse complement.
CAGAGCCCACGATTAGATATGGTTGAACAATTGTGCGATGGCAATAAAATCGGAAGGTGTACAGGGCGTAAAAAGAAGACTGATGTATAGGCGGCACGTATATAAGGTATACGAACGTGAGTACGTACGTGGTGCAGCACGAAAGAAGAAAATCATTGTAAGCGATCTTTAGATTTAGAAAAAGGCGTTACCGGTAAATCCACTCGTCACAATCTATCCCGATCTTTTATTACATATTTTCCGTACGTACGTAGTACCAGGTCGTTTGTGCAAGAGCCGTAAATCAGAAATCTATCATCTCGATTCCTATTTTTTGATAAGACTTATATAGTCACACACACAACCTGTATATAGATTCGAATAACTGATGATGCGAATGCACGAACGAATACCGAATGAGTATACCTTGTATCGTAACCTGAAACACGGTGAATTTTCACCCTCTATTTATAGAATCTATAATAAGTTTCGATCGTTTTTAATTTTTTCATCACTCAGATCCGTACTTCGAATTTATCAATGTCATCTGTTGGCGGTGATATTTTTCTTTCATTTATTTATTTTCTTTTATATCGAGCCTATCGCGTTTCTGTTCGTGAGCTGAAAAAGATATTCCTGCATGCGTTTGGTTCACCTGCGGTGAAGACACAACCACGAGTAGGTAAATTCATATTAGGAATGTTCGTTGACTGCATGGAGCCACGAGCGTTTAACTGACGGCAATAAAGTGTAGTAAGTTAAAATAAGCTTTTCGCACAGCTGTGGCCGAGATTATTAGTACAATACAACAAATTTTCATTAAAAGAGACAAGCTTTAATGAAGAAAGCTTACATAACAAAAGATACAACAACAGGTCGTTGCGCTTTTCATATATTCCGCAACGAATAACCCTGCAGCTATAGAAACATTCGGAGCATAATAATGTACGTACGTACGTACGTATACGGAGAAATTTTTATCTTTTTCGTTCGTATGAAAAGTCGCTTTATTTATATCGTATACCGGTATAATTGTACTAATTGGCAGATTTACTCTAGCAAAAATTTATCATACAATGCTGCGGCGATAGCTGTGCAGGTATTGATGATTTGAGATAAAAAATAAAATAAAATAAACAAGTCATTTCAATAAGAACCTGATCCCTCAATAACGAACTGCAAGAAGAAGAAAAGAACAGAAAAAAAAAAAAAAAAAAAAAAACAGATACCTAGCCTGTTATAGCGGTGAAAATGTTCTTTAAAAATAGAATTGATATATATGAAGTTCAATTTGAAGTGGCTTAATTTTTTTTTGTTTTAAACTCGATCACTTTTTGAAAAACACGCCTATTTTAATACAATTTTTTGGGTTGAATACGCCCTTCCAGTTCTCGGCCCTCGATACCTGTATCCATAGGTATCTACTATACATTTACACTTGGTTGAATCTTTGGATTTCGATGGAATATATTGCACTTGGCGTTTGGTTCAAAATTCAAATCTCACAAAGAGATCTACCTACTCGCCCTGTCAGCAAGCGTTCCAATTCCGAGCACAGCACCATCAGTCAAGTTGGGTGGTGTCAGGGTAAAACCCATCGAGTCGGGAAACTCGCGGATTTATCTCCTGCTAGGATATTTGCTTTGAAAACGACGACGGGTGGCAACACTATAGGCAGGGGTGGCTGTACCATACCGTATACATGATACGGTTAACTGAAGAGATTTCGAGGTGTTCGCGTTCGTTCGTGTCCCCTTCACTCCTAGTTACTCCTCCGCGGGCGTCACCACAGGTAATATCTCTATAGGCACGTACAATATACAGGCCTCATACCACAAGATACTGCACCATGCGAGAGCGCGAATCATGGCTGAGAGGGTACAGAGAGCATCTACTAATGGCGCCCATGTCTTCTTAGTGGTTTCGCTCCTCGTGTTAGCGATTTTCCCTCCCCCCTCCCCTTTCACGGTAAATATGTGAATGCGAACACGAGTGAGTAATTAAATTAATAGGGTAGTACCTCGGATGTCGGAGGAAGATAATGGTGGTGCCATGACCTCGGAGCAGCTAGATGCTCATCCAATCATCAAATAGGCCTCGCATCATCACTCGCGATCTCTCTATATAGCTTAGCCAAGTATCGCGGCGGCGTGGGGATCGTCGAAATTTTCTTCTTTTTTTTTTCATTACCCCCCCCCCCAGCACGCGATCGCACCCAAGCGTAATTAGATTTCATTTTTTTTTTTTTCAACTTTTCTTCAAACGTTTGAATTTGTTTCGCTATTCACATGATGTATATTTAATAAAACTTTATTTTCTACGGAAATATTGAATACTTGATTTGTTACGAACGATTCTAGTGAGTTATCAAATGATTGAAACTATCCGCTATTCGATTTACCGGCAGATATATAGAAGCATGCGGTTTGTAGTTCTGACTGAACTCCATTTAGTCCCGCATACAGCTGGATACGAGAGGTTCATTGGAACTAATTTGGTATCGATAACTCGACGGTTTTCAATGGATATTACGCGGTGAGATCAGATGTCCGTCTTTGAAAGTACGATGGGTGGAGGGATCTATTTTGAATTTGATTCGAGAGTCGTATTGGCAATAACGAGTCAGCCATCCGGGATGATTTTCATATCCGTTCGGAGATTACCTGTGCACTGTACACATACATACCTATTTCCGAGAAAGATACGAGTGACGCGGTATTACCTACTTGAAGACGATTATGTATACGGTTTTTGTTGTACCTTAAAATTAGGCGATAAAAATTCTCGGTGAATTCTTTGAGTCTTCGCCAAAGTTAATATAAAGTTTTAACGACGATTACGCAGGACCGGAAATGGCCGGGTGATAACGATAACTACTTAATAATAAAATGGTTTTTCTACCATTATTTTGCTGAAGGTTCGATATAAATTTCGCGAATTTGGCGAAGCTCCAAAAATAACTCGGGTTTATCGTTGAAACAGGATTCGCGTAGAATAAACGTTAAAAGATGTGTTACAGCTAAGAAATACGGCGAACTGATAGAGAAAGGTGAAGGCCAGAAGAAGGTGGAAGATATAAGAAATTTCGCTCTCACTTGGACCAAGCGCCAACCAAAATGACCTTTTATTCCGGATATGTTATAGCCATAAACTGCATACGAGAAAATTACAATATCATTGTCAACAATTGTCTCGCACAGTTATAATGACCTGGGATTCATGTTCTATTCGACGCTTATTAAATGTGATTTATGTAAGACATTTGCGATCGAAATATTCAGAGTTTCCTGAAATTGGCAGGCGTCGAAAGATGAAAGGAGAGATAAAATAGAAAATTAACAAATTCTTCGATGAAAATCAGTAAACGTTATCCAGTGTAGACGCATCTTGGCCCGCAGTTTGCGAGAAAAATTTCTATGGGATTTACTGAGAGCACGAGGTCAACGATTGGTTGAGTCGGCGTTGAATCCCCTATATATCCAGAAAGAGAGATAAAAATTCCAATATTCACCGCGCGAGTCTTGATCGAATAAGATTCGAGTCTAGATTAAGCCTTGAATGAATATAGAGATTAGGAGCGATAAAAACGAACGCCTTGAGACGAAAAGTAAGCTGCGCTGGAAGGTTGAAAAACGTAAATTTCGTTTTTTCCTCCATTTTTTTTTCAATCTATACAAATTTTATCACCCTCCACCTGAAGTCAATCAAATTATTCGCTGTAATTAATTATTTACTTCATAATACCACTCGGTTCAATTGTACTAAATCAATCTCGGTCTAAATCAGTTGCCGCTGATGAATCATGTTAGTTTAATCAAAATTGTTGTGAGGCTGTTTTAATTGCTTGGTAGATATGAATTTTACAGCGTGTCAAATTTTATTCGAAAATAAAACCGAAATCGTATAGTCTGGCAATTTTTCAAGTCTAGTATCTTTTATTGTTAGTTAGCTGTGGCTATTTAGTTGAATTTTGAAGAGCTTGTGAAAAATTTCTCGAAAGCTTTGTTCAACGTTTTGTAGAGCGTCTGTATAGTTAGACGTGATATGCGTCTGAAGAAAAAAATGTAATTGATGATCCAAATTGTGCGTCGCCACTTTCTTCAAATTGATTCAATTTTCAGGGTTTGACACTGCTGCTGTTATTAGCGGAGGAAGATTAATTAGAAAATGGCGTTCCAAGCTTCAGAACCTCTAGATGAACAATTTGCCAGGGGAGCTTAATTCAATTTTTTCACTCTCAAATGGCGCCCTAGGCGACGCAGAATGAATTCTGCGAGTGTCCGGAGTATAACAAATATTTTGGATGTAGAGCTTTCTGAAAGAAGCGATTTCTCAAATTTTCAACGCGAAGAGCTCAGCATTGTCGACGTTCAAACTCTTCTTAATTTTCACCTTTCCACGCAGCTTCACGAATCTCGCGTTTGAATCAATGAGAACGGTGAGCAGAAATAATCGAAGCGCAAAGCACGGCTCAAAGAACAGCTGCAAACAAACGCGTGGGAAGCAGAATTCGTAGAGCGAGTATTTCAAATATGGGAAACTTGCAGGCGAGAACCAGCTTCTATTATTATAGAATGGTGCTTTCTTCGAAAATTTTGAATGGTTCGAATGTTTACCATTTTTTTTCTTCTCCTCCGTATTTTATTCTCTGGTGATATTTTCTTACTTCAGTGTCAAATTTAAGTAAAATTTGACGACGAGCATCACGTTACACGACTGATGGCAGTTTTTCTCCCCCCCCCCCCCTGAATTTTATTCGATTCAAAAAATCTGTTGAATAAGTTATGAGTAAACAACACTTTTCACAAATTGCAGGTTCGTACGATTCACCCCCTAAGATCCCTCGGCGACGACGAGAATCTTCGAATATGTCTTCGTAGGTTGTGAATTATTTCCAGGAAACGAACCGAGCGAACGAATTACCTGGAGGTACAAGCCTTGAGCTTGTGCATGCGAAGGACGAACACCCTAAGGCGTTTATCCGCACTAAAAATACCCACCAACAATCTGTGAGATAGCTACCTCAAATATTTTGGTATTCACCTAACATACATAAAGGAGGCTCGTAACGTGCCTGATGATCAGAGAAGCTTCATCTGCAGGATCCACAAAATAAAGCGATTCTACTGAATTTTAATTATTGCCAAACGTTAATTCCGCGTCATCCACTCATCTTTTTTCGAACGAAAATGGTCCGTCGAAGCAGACTATTCAATTTTGGTTTCTCACATCGTCGTATAAATTTTTCTCTGAATTTTAATCGGCGGTCCATATTATCGATTATACCTCGGATATTAATTCACTCTCTTAAAATAGGTATGCGGAGCGGTGTGATTTTTTTATGGAAGCTATTCAATATCATATTCAAAATGGTTCTGATTCGCCATCATCGCTTTGATGGGTTATACATCGCAGGTGGTTCCCTTTTGCTTTTCTCTTTTCAGTAGAAAAATATCCGTAGAATTAACAGGGAATGTAAAGTGAGCGATTATGGCGAGACAAATCCCTAAGATGAAGCACCCCAATAAGTTAAATCTATAACATCGTAAAACGTACACGACGGATTTAACAAGCGGTAGCTATGCACATAAGAAAATAAACGTGAGACAAACGCGTAGTCTAGTCTATCCGCTTTATTTACGGGCGTCCACCCTTATCCTCGTACTCCATTTTCCCGCTTGGTGCTGCAGTTTGTGGAGCTGGAAGTACAGTTGCTTGTTTCACGATAACGCAAGCTCGCCTTCGGCCTCCGTTTCAGAGTCCCGGGGCTGCCTGCAGCTGGTGACGCGTTGTTATCGGTCTCAACGTCGTTAGGAGCAACACGCGCTCTGGATTACGGAAAAAAAATTCACCCGCATCACGTTACCACTATACCGACGCTAAAAAAAAAACCTATGCTTGTTTGCATTCATCGCGCGCGTCACAGGACGCGCGTTTCTATCTTCTCATTTTTCGCTATTCTAATCAACGATAGTTGGCGACAAACCAGAGGCGAGTCATGTGTACAGCGCTGCTCTTTCGTCTATCCCTTCATTACCAGTAACGATCCCCGCGGGATTTTCTTTTACCGAAATATAATCATGAGATAAAAAGAAAAAATTATCAAAATAAAACAAGCGAATATACACGCTGCAAATACGACCGAGGACATGATGATCTCAATGAAAATGGAATAAAAATCGGATCTTGTCATGTGCACCGAGGAAAATATCTACCAGTGATTTGGATATACCTACGGTATATGAAATAAATTTCAAACGTACAAATGCAGATGAGAAACATGTTGATTCATATTAGAATAGATCCGATTCTACTGTTATTTCTGAAGAGTCGACCGAGCGAGACGTATCTGAGGATATATTGTTATGAACTACAAACAACCCCGAGACGACATCTTCGGAAGTTTCTCGATCTTGTCTTTGGTTGAAACACTGACTGAGTTTGTCGAGGTCCTTTTGTTCGAAATTGTGTTAGATACACGCTGATTCTCGGTGAATACTTCACATGGAAATCAGTTTCAATTTTTATTTACGTACAGAGATGAGTAACGATGTTTTATTTTATTTTTATTTTTTTATTTTTCATTCTCGCACAATTTCGTTGTGAAATAAATTATTATGGTAGAAATAATAATGGCATCCTATCAGCCTACGGTTGAAGACGATTCAACACGACTCAAAATCAACACGAACCGTTGTGTCAACTGTCACGGCGAAAGCACCGTGCGGTTAGTTGGGTGATAAGGATCACGTAATTATACGTCGACAATATCTGATTGTGAGACTATCCCATTCGAGGAATCCACTTCCGCAGGATTTCAGCGATCCCCGCTTCCTCGGTCAATATTGTTAACAAAATACAGGAGGATAAAAAAAATCTAGTTTGTATTTCTCGCGGTAGTGCAGGATGGTTTTGTAATATTTTTGCGGTTGTGACAGCGTATTTTTAGATCTTGACCAACGTATTGAATAAATTTTATCAGCCTTCACTTTAATTTTCGCTACTATATCGTATACGCGTGGGTTGCCACCAATTCACCAATTACGTAATTTACCGAATCGACAGGAACAATTTGTAGCTACCTTCAAGTGCTGTATCCCTAAGGGTGGCTTCTAACGAACCGCATGAAAACCTCCTAATTGAATGTAATTGTTTCCCCGACATGCCAGAATTATCGAACGTTACCAATAAGCCACGTTATATACTTATGTCTCCCGAGCACCCAAAGGCTTAGCGAAAATTTAATTTCCCATTTAGGTACAAACTTTTTTTTTCTTAGAAAATTAAAATAACTAACAGACGTTTGAAAGAAGAAAACAAAAAACTGAACAAAGAAAAAATAAAAATAAAAAGAAACAAACGAGTTAACGGACCAGAAGATCAAAAACGGCGTTATCAAACACGTATACCTATGTATGTTTCAGCCGGGTGCAAAACTACAATTCGCAACAACCAATGGCGACCTATGTGACAGTGACAAATGTTTATACGGTAAAGATAAAGCGAAAATCGTGCCTCGTACCGAGAGTCTAAGCGTTTGGTCAGAGCAGTGTATACCTATACACTTATAATGCTTGCTCTAGGTATGTATTATACGATGCAATTTCACCCCACAAACAACATCTCCGTGTGCTTTGTACAGTCGACTATACGTAGATTATACAAGTTCAACGATTATACGTAGTGGTGGCAACAAGATTAATTTCTATCACGCAGTCCGCACGTAATTTACATACACACCACATACGTCATGCGGCAGAAAGTTGGACGGAAGATTTGCACGCTCGAATATTTCGTTCGCTCTGAGAAATAAAAGACGAAGAGAGTTAAGCGCTCCGAGTTTCTGCCTATGTAACAAAATTACGACCCGAAGCAAGCCGAATTACGTTCCTCTTTACATGTGTAATATTTTTTTATCGATGACGTCAACGTACATAGCCGATATTACTCATGTATAATTAATTAACTAATTTCCTGGCACGCTAATAATTAAAATCAATTAGTGTCAGACGATTGGCGTGGGACGGATTTTTCAATACTCTGATTCTACAAATCGGGGAAAAAGACTGTTGGAGCTTGTTCCCGATGGGCTGTTGCGGCTCGATATATGGTGACACCTGATTATTTAAAAATGAAAAAGAAATCAGCGATATTTTTGTTACGGACGCTCCGCATTAAGCTGTTCGGGGATTGATCGACGAACGCGAAGGGTATTCGCTCCAAGCTAAATACCCGGAGGGCTTTGGAACACACACCCGAATATAACCGTGAAATGAGCATTTCTGATGGAAAAATGATGCCGGCTATACGCGGCATACGGGCGCTCGAATGATCGCAGGTTCAAACCTCTATTATCTTTTACGACAGCTTCCGCATACGGTCGTTGGTCACCACCTGAGTGGAAACTGCCCTACAGACCAATCATCGAATTTCCATTATTCGGGCGGTGCATTTATATATTTATAGTAAACTACACCGACGTTCCGAACAGAAAATAAAACAATTCGATCGAATCGGGGAGCGAATTCAAAATAGAACACATCCATACAGGGTACGAAAATTTCTGTTCTTCGATCTGTACTGGAAAAGGTTCTCACCGGGTCTAGGTATCGAGTAAATGTTAAAGTAGACCCGGATTAGAACCGTGATTTATCGACAACTAGGCACTGGAAGTACGTCGCGTTACAACTATCTCTTTAAATAGGAACCTAATCGATTGTTCGATGAAGTAAGCTTAGGAAGTAAATAACTAAGTTGTCTAGACTATTGGAGTTTTCTTTTTTTCAATTGGAAGATAGCGTATCACGGAGCATTGGATCGAACAAAACGTTCGAAAATTTCGAGAGGATCGATGTATAAACTACGTAAATTACTATATGAATATATTACGATACCTATGCATACGGTGGGTCAGAGATAACTTTTCCAGGAGAATCACGATACTTGTAAAGTGTAACCATTATTTCTTTCGTTCCTATCGCTAAATCACTGTCTTCAGATAATTCGAACGCCAGCGCCCGCCAGCTACTGGATTTTTATGAGGTATAATAAAGTTAAACTGTCACATGCATAATAATATACCCTATTACGTAAGGTATACCTATACGACAACGCGTACTTTCGTTCGTTCTTGGAAAGGTTATAACCCGAAGGAAACAAAAGACAGAATTTTCACGACAGGAGTTCTCGATTTATACGAATACCCGAGTGCACCACCTGAAAATTCTCTCGTTTTCAAACTGTTTTCTTCCTCTGAAACTAGTCGTGTATACCGGTTAATTCTATATTTCACATTAAACAAGTGCCCGCAAAGTTGTGTGGACAGAATCCCAATGTTATACTGCAATATACGGGCATTTCCAGGTGCACGAATACTAAACTTACCACCTCTTGTCAGGCGCAGGGATGTAAAGCACCCATGCGGAAACTGCTCGCGACGTCTGTGTACAAGCGAGTTAAATTCATCTCCATGTGCTCGTGAATTCATGAACGTGTTGATTAGACTGATCAAAATCACATTTTGGTCGCTGCATGACCTCTGATTATCTAAAGCTACTGTTACAAATTAAGGACGATGAGAGCGAAGGTGAAATCGATTCGGGGGAAAAGTTTCGTAGTCGGAATATTTGGAAACAATCAGCTTACACGCGTGGTTTGTAATGCGAAGCAAATGTTGAGAAATTGCCGGTAGTATTTGACTATAGAGTTATAATGATTTTTACTTTCCAGTTGAACAATGTCCAAGTGTGGTTTTCACCGACGGGAACGATTTTGTGCTGATTTTATTGTTATGATCGTTAATGTACTCGGGAACACATGGGATGTGAAAAAACACGTCGGCTGCTTTATAAGATATTCATAGGTACTTATGGAGGCCCTTCATCATCGTTCGAAACGAAAAAAAAAAGAGAAAAATGAAAATCGTTGTCAGATTATTATTCGAATATCGGAAGCGGCAAATCACCATGATCGTTCGCGCTTCTATGATTTAGCCGGTTGCAAGGTTCCTTTATTACAAATTTTTACGATCTCTCCACGAAGGAGTTTTCTGAATCCCTGCAAGCCACCCTCAACCTACTTTTCTGGTTCAGCTTTCATCGCCTTTGCCATCACCAGCGTCGTTGGAATGGTATTAGGTTGGGTTACTAATGAAAACCTGCAGCCATCGTCCTGGGAGTTCAATTTTAGTTATTGCATTTTTGACACTCCTCAAGACCACCTGCAGGGTGTCATAGAAATTTTAATTGCGGTAAATTCTCCATCCGAGTACTGAAACTGACACCTCAACTACTTTCACTCTTGCAGAGCATCGATAAAATGTAAGTGTGATAATGACGGTGAAATATTTCGCTCTTATCAGTTCTTGAACTATCGATTGAATTCTCCAAAATTGATGACCTTCGACAAGTACGGGGCTCAGCTATACGTAACCGCAGCTGATAAAACGTGCAGATATCGTAAATAAGTGATTTTCAGCCGAGCCCTTCGTAAAGCGAAACGATAACTCCAACTAGTACTTATTTAACACCGACAATACAATAACACCAACTTATACTACCTTATAAAATGTGTACCTTTATCTTATTTTTAGTTCTGATTGTGATAATTTCGTCGAACTGTTCGCTGAGGTTATACACCGCAAGTTTGTTACCACTTTGTCGGGTTATTTGTAGCCATGTTGCTCGAGTTGGAAACGTCCTGCTGCGTGTTAATTTCAGCTGGCAACTTCATCGACCTGCGGTCTTGTCGGCAAAATGTGAGTTTGCGTTATAGATATATGTATACATATCTATGTGTATTTCGGTTGCAAAGACTGACCAACAAACAATTCATCGCTTGGCTGTCACTGAATAATTGGAAAATACATATTATATGTAAGCCACTAAGCGATACCCCATAAAATGGAATCCATGATTTGATATAGGTATGAAAAATCACTTGAAGCAAGTACGTTTTTTCCTCATCGAGTACTAAAAAAAAAAATCTAAACCATTCATATTTTGCACACCTGCGGAATTTCGGATTCTGCATAAACTTTGATTGATTTTTTTGTTTGTTTCCATTCCGATCAAGTCAAAGGTTACACGGGACTTACAATTAGTAAAATTGCATTTCCTTGAAAGTACGATGGCATTTTTCTTTCCTACTGCCACGTCGCAGACGGTCGCGTGGGAGTACAGTACGATTTATTCCGGTAAATTGAGAGACGTCAGAGATGATTTCAGGGAAGTGGAAAATAAGTGCAATCGTTCACACAGCTCTCAGCGAATGTCGATTGCTGGCAAGTATGGGGAATTGAAGAGTGTGGGTATAGTATAGTATAGTAAATCTTTGAAAGAACTTTCAATTGTCACTCGCGCGTTTATAATTGCGCGCGGGAAGTCAATTTAGGATCGAATTTTTCAATCGGAAAATGTATTTCTGCAACATCGTGATTATTTCATATTTATTTCCACATAATTCAGAAAGCTTTCAGCTTATACTATACTCCACGCGCTTCGGATATTCCGAACGCGTTTTCCTTCTCTTTTTTATTTTTTAAGGTTTATTCGCGCTCGTTGACAACCTCAAACAATAGAAGGTCAAGCGATGAAGATAAAATCCCAGTTTTCCCATCTCTCGATTAATTAATCCCAGTTTCACAACCCGGGAAAATTAAACATGCACCCCATATAAATTCCCTCGAACATCGAATGGGACTTGAATTGCAGGACTTTTTTTCCTTCTTCTTTTTTCACCGAATATAATTCCATATCATACACATATATAGCTACAACTCTGATTCGACTGTATATCAAGTTACCAGATATCGTTGATCGAAACTTCGGAGATGTAAACGTTCGTGTGTGCGACTCGCATTTACATATATCTATAGACATACCGGGAATATGATACATAGTAATGATGGAATGGCATGCCAGTTACACACATGCTCGAACCTTATCTGATACACACTGTAGCGTCTTGTAGTTAACGAGGAGTTGGCATGCGCCATCATATGTATACGTACGGTACGGCGTTTATGTATCAGATATTCAGTAGTCCTATCCTTACCAACTTCGCCGCGTATACGATCTGTCAGCGTCTGCATTGATATACGTGCGTATCGAACCGTTGGTCGTTATAAGTTGTCGATTTCAAAAACGAGATCGTTCAAGGGGTGAATCTGGTTGGGAATGATCATTTTCCTAGAATGTATATAATATGTGCTTCAAAAAAGCGCTACGCACTTGTACGCACATTTATTGATAGGGCAACAACTTCTTGTGATCTTAGCTCGTTACGTTTATCAAATTTTTTTTATTTCTTCGGCGATCTCCAAAAACTGTTCAATCATAAGCCAAAGCTTCGGAAGGTATTCTCGAATACCAAGAACAACAAAATTCTGAAGATCGAGACAAAGAATTATTATTTTTTTGGCTGAAATGTCGTCACTCTACATCCATATTTGATGAAAGCATTTTGTATGATGAGAAAAAATAGAGAAGAAAAAATTTCCAAATTCAATATCCGATGTTTCCCGAGTGCTTACCTGCGTGGGAAGGCAACGTTTAATGAAGTCTTTTCATTAAATTTATCATCCCCATGAAACGGACTTTCAATGAAAATATAGGAATTTGTATAAGCCTTTCGAAAGTGAAGACCTCGGCATACAAATTACATTGGATCGCGGTTTCTGTTTCACAGAACAAGAAAAAGAATTCGGGAGTATACATGTATACATGGATTGTGGTGTTCGGACTTCGTATAGTATCGAAGGTACGGCGTTTTTTTCATATTTTTTTACCAGAGGGATTATTCAAAATTTCGCTCGTGGTAGAACAAGTGGCTATTCATCTACGGGAGAGACCCGTTTTTATCCTTCAAGAACGTGAAAATTCTTGAGGGTTGAAAACTCCGGAATATATTCCAACGATTTCTTTCAACGAGCAAACTTTTCAGACGTAGATGATGATGATGGTTCACCCCGCCCGCCATTAAGATCACGACAAATCTTGGTACTCAGAAAAACCCTGTGTCTTATCGAATGCCGAGATTTTATGTCTCGCATCGAGTGAGTGTACACGAAAGAGAGAGAGTGAGAGAAAAAATATCTTCCCTGCATTCCCGGAGGCAATATACTGCACAGATTTTATGAAGCTTTGCCTTTTTATTGAACTTTTCGAGTATGCAAATTCGTCTCGGAACCAGACGATATGCTTTTTTTTTCGATCAGGTTTTGGAAAATGCGTTGTGAATGAAAATTTCTGTGTCGTTAAATTGTCCGTACAACAGGCTGGAATATTTGATATACGATCGGGGTGTGTTAGTTATATATACACGTGGCGCTTATTTTTGCTTCATAAATTCCGGTAACGAATAACGATTTTTACTTCAATCCTCTCCGGCGCAGATGTTTATGAGATGTTATGTAGGTATATTTTCTATCGGCGTTCAATACAGGGGCCTAATTGCTTATAGCTTTAACGAACCAGATATTGAATTAAGCGAATCAATATTTCGTTGCCTGGTTTTAAACGTTCACTTGATATCGTAAAATAGCGTAAGCTCAAACGAGTTCAAAGCGAACTTGATAATACGTCACGAACGGTTCATGTTTTAGATTTCCTTGAAATCTCGTTAAATGTTATCCACGAGGTGTTATCGCGGGGTCCCGTCATCGCATTGAAATTCGAATTACTTGGTTGTTTCGCAAAATTACAATAATTTATTCCATCTTCTTCTTATTCCCAGATTTTCGTTTGTTCTTCTTTCCCTTCTCCCCCAAGGTTTATACACTCTATGTATAATTTTGACACGCTTTTGAATTTCATTCGAGATGTCGAGAGGTTAATTCAGTTATTTTGTTGTTAGAATTATTGTGATCATTACCGTTATACTGTAGAGTTTCTAGAACTTGATTCAACGACGTGGAAATATTGTTGTTTGATTTCGTTTGGTTAAAATTGAATTCACGAATAGTTTTAAGTCGAATTCGCAGGGAATCCGTATATGAGGATTATTTGCGCAATCGACCATCGTAAATCTTGAAGAATTTTAAGCTTTTCCATTGGCTTTCCGGCAGCTGTATTTGAACCGTCGACAAATTATTCCAGCGCCACGAGGTGCGGTCATTATTCTCCACTTGCAGATCGCGATATATCTTCGGTAAATGGCCATGTTCACGAGTTCGATTTATCTACAGCCCCTGCATATATAACGTACCAAATATATGTATATATAAAACAAACAAGCGGTTCAGCCAAAATTCTCCTTTTTTGTATGAAGCACGACAAATTTAGAAAAACGGCAAAAAGCATGAGGCAGCCATTCTGAAAAAAATCTACTGGAAACGTTTCAAAAATTGTCGATCTACATTTTTTTTTTTCAATCGGTTATTCGAGTTTCTAATTTCCCTGAATTTTGCTGAAGTATATAATATGAGATACTACGAATTTTAACCAAAAATCGATAGGTATGCATCGAACTTTCATAATTTTGAATCAGCTACATGCAGAAGTGAGAGCAGAGCTATATATTTGGAAACCATTGTTCATGGAATTCAATAACTGAACCAATCAGAAAAATTTTGTTCGAACAGCTTGCATGTGATATGCCGTCAAAAATGTTTTGACCAAATTCGATAAATCTGGCACGTCAAACGCAATGTGGGCTATGGTCTCCCGTTAGTCAAATGCAGTTTTAATGTGGCTAGACATCGACAACAGCTGGTGGATGGAATGTGCATGTCAGCGTTGGTTTCGCGATCGCTCTACCATCCAGTGAACGTTTTATTTCGCATATTTGAAAACAATGGATTCTCTCTACTTGCTGGTTGAATATAAAAGAGAATGAATCGTGTAAATACATAATGTATAATATTACGTACACTCGTAATAGTGCGTTTGCATTTCAATTCAACGCTGAGTATAAAATTCAGGTTTACATTTTCACGAAAAAACAAGAAAGCAAAAAACAAAAAAAGAATCTCAAATAAAAGAAAAAAACAAACAAACAAAAATTTCTCCGGGCAGGCGTTTTAGGCTTTCTAGTAATATACGCGCGTATTTGTGCTGCATGTGTACACTTGAACATTTCAAAAGGATTATCACTTCGACGAGTTTTTTGAATGTTTTAGCTACGTAAATATGCAGGGATGCTTTGGCAGACGAGATTTTAAACTCGCAACTCGCCTGAATATTGAGAGTATCTCTAGCTGTAAATGTCTGGTATATGAAATTTTTCATTTTTTTTTTTTTTCAAACACACCGCTGGAACCGCTTCCAGCGCTTGGGGTATGAGAAAACAAAAACTTTTGTAATCTTAAACTTTTCTGTTTGCTTTACATTGCCTGGATAAGTTTTTTAACTTTTCAAGTATTCAAGGATACCTACTGCAGATTGCTGGCTTTGGTTAATAGTAAATGGAGCGCTAGTCGTTTTTAGCGATGAACTCATATCCCGAGTTATCCAACGGGACCGGCGATTTTCGCATTTTTGGAGAAATTGAACATGATTTCATATTCAAATAAAACAAAATTTTGTATCGTGTGCATCCATCTATCCGCATAAATCGCCGAATCCAGCTGTTCACAAAAAAAAAAAAAAGAACAATTTATAATAAATCGTTATAAAATCTCTGCAATTTGTAACACAACTCGACAACGATTTACTCGATATCTCACATTCGCCAAAGATTTATAACTCTTCAGAAATATTTTCATCTTCATAAATAGATCGGCACATTCAACCCGAAAGTTTGAATTTAAAAAACAAAAAATAAAAAATAAAAAAAAAAACCTATCTCCATCCAACCTATATTTGAGTTTAACCGGGCCGCGAATAACAAAAATAAAAGGGCTATCTATGAACATTGAAGTGTAAATAACATGGTCATTTTAACCCTCCGGTTCGTAAGACGGATTTGAGATTGCTCGCGGGATGAAATATCGGGCAATAATTGATCCTCGCGTAAAAAAGGATGGTTGGCTAGTCGCTTTGCAATTTTTTCGTGCGGAATGGAAAAGCGAATTGCGAGCTCAGGCTCAAAACCTTAAAAGGCCCTCAAAGTAGGCACTCGTTCTAAAAAAACTGACGGAAATTCGAGAGCTGAATGCATGCATTATTCATTCTCGTCTCACGAACATCGTTCAAAAAGCACGCAATATACGCGCCTATTTCACCCAGCTTTGTTACACGCATTGCTCGCCAGTTTTCATAGTTATGTATAATGTTGAAACGAAAAAAGAAATCGATCAACTTGTTTCGCAGTTTATCGCACACTGAATTTGACCTCGTGATGGGGGTTTGAAACAGTTCTCGATCGGAGCCCATGTGTAGTATCAACAAAAAATTAATTGAGTTCATCATTCATTTCAAATAAAAATCTGGTTCCGTTACCCGATTTCGATGTCCCTCAGTTCCGGATTATCTCAATCGCCATACCGCACATCGGCACGAATCTGTAAAGCGATTACTTGAAGTGGATTGAGGTATTCGAAGTTTCCTAATTTCTCCACGCTCATAGGAATGAATTTACATATCGTCCAGTAGAGCTAAATTATGGCCGTCGGTCAGTTGGGCGTATAAGAGTAAGCAGCAAGGAATATGAGTGAAATTGTCAATTTACCATGCCGTAACGACTTTAGTTTCGCATAGCTTGTGTAATTCCCTCAGGAATGGATGCAGGCAATTCGTCGATCCCGCAAAGCACGGAGGATTTGAATTGTGAATGGAAATAATTTTATCCATTAACCGAGGTCATGGGAATAGAAAATCAGGCTCAGCTGACGGTCGATCATCAAGAATTGATCGGAGAATTCAATTTTATTTTTTTACTCCAGTCGTAAAAAGTGTAGGAAAGTCGTGAGCTAGTTGGCAACGCCATAAACTATTTGTGGTATGAGGTGTAACACGAAACACTCGTCGCGTCCCATGTGCGCTCTGTTGAGGCTCAGAAAGAAAAGAAGGGGGACGATTAATCGTGAGAAGAAAACCGCGAAATAAATTCTTGTCCAAGGTGAAATTTATTTATTTTTCCGAAGACACAAGTTGGAGTTATCCAGCCATTATAAGAAGTCACGTTTGAATGGGGTATAACGGCAATAGTATCTAACCAGAAAAGCATTGATATACGGAAATAATGTACGAGAAAAATGAAGAAAATAGAAATCTATGAAGTTAGGGGAAGCCCCAAGAGGTATTATAAATAAAGCAATAGAAAACAAAGTGGGAGGAAACCGAGAGAATATGAGAATCGGAAGTGGAAGTGGAAATGGAAGTGGAAGTGGAGGGCGGGGGTTGTGGAATATCTTGGAATTTATGGCGAAGACATTACTTCCAAACCTTGAAGTAACTCACTCACTCTCTGGATCGTACCATCGAACTCACCACTGAAAATAAAACAAAAATCGCGCTTTACAGTATTCCTTAAATTCGCAAACATAATTAATAATCATCGTCTGGGTAGTCGGCAGGCCACATTTTTTTGGCACTCTCTATAAATTCCCATGTCCGCATAGGTGAAGCGATCGTATAACTCCGTTATTTGTCTCTCTATGATCCCCAAGGACTCCAGTTAAGTCTACAAGGTTCTTTGATCTCACGATCTCACGTAATACCAAGATTTTCGGTTCGCAATCAAACTTGAAGTTATCAACCACATGTTGACAAGCAAGAAATCCAAAACCCCGAAATGCCAATTTTGGAGCGTGATCATTCGCTCGATTTCAAAGTCTAGTCAATATCGGGCGAGTGAATTTGCGCAAATATTTGTCCTTCGTAGGAAAGGCCATCATCCGCCAAGAGTCCCGATTACCGAAATGGCTTCAAACAGTCGTATAGCGTCGCATAACTAGAACTTCCGGGAGGACTTTGGACGTCGAAACTGAGGGATCTGGACGTTCTCTGAGGTGGAAAATACGTACTTTAGGGGAGCAAAAAGGGGGTGCGGATGCTACGGATGTTTGTCTGCCAAAAGCTTTCGGACTCCTTTGAAGATCTTCAAGGTTGTTATGTGTGTACAGCAATACACGTGTGGCACCGTCTGCAAAACTTGGCAGAGTCCAGCGAAAGATGAGAAGCAAGTGGCCTGTCTTGATTTGCATAAGGCAAGTGACGTTGTAAATGAAAAGTTGGAAAAACCAGAGGGAAAAATTACTCTTCACAACTGCGGAATCTCCGCCAAGAGGTACAGTGGTTTGCTTACCAGCGAAAAATATCCTGAAGTTTATAAAGTGACAGTCCAGGTAATTTTTCAGCTGAGTTATGGCTGAGTAGAGAAACTCTCTCGTCAAGTATTTTCGTTGCCAGATTCCGAAATGAAAACACTTTTTATCCGCCCCTATTCATAGTTTTGATTGTTAAGAGAGAACAGAGTTGATCGTTGTCATGGTGTTCACACTTCTCAAGTGCAGAACTCTCTCAAAACTTTGTTCATTCAAACTGCACAGCGGTACTTCGAGTTTGTCAATGTCTCTCTATTATATTTCCTCGGCAGGTTATGTACTGAAGACTGCACAAATAAATTAAACGCCATTTCCTGTTATACACTGTAGGTAAAGCTTATGCACAAAGCCTGTAACGTATAAATGGTGTAAAAATGAAGGTTTAATTTTTTATTAAATACCAAAGAACATGTAATTGGGACTCCACATAATAACGACGCGACGTTATTTTTATTTGCTTTTGAGCAATGAATGAAAACAAGAGCAAAAAAAAAACAAAAGAAGCAAGAAATGAAAATTCCCATACGTATGCACGCATGTAAACCACCGTCAGGTGGGCTGTTGCGTCATATTTCAAACGTCGGGAACCCAATCATCAATCATTGCTAAATAAACCTTTCGGCTGAACAGCGTGCACGCGTTGAAGGGTAGGCTCGTTTTGGGAGGTTGATCCCCTTCCCCTCTACCCTCTTTAAATTAACATGCCCCGCTCCCGGCTGTACCACCCCGCGATCCTGTGGCAACCGCTGTTCCCAATTTGCAAAAGGGTTCCCGTGACCATTCAATATACCCATGTACCGTATGCACGTTCATTTCATAAACGCAGGTGCATCAGGAAAAAGCTCTTTAATCAGGGAAACCCCGACACTACAAGTAGCGCAGCTGCTGCAGCGTACAATTTTTCCTCTCTGTCGATGATAAGGGGTGAAAAGTTCACGGAATTTCCGACGTTTGGTAAATTCATATTTGATGATATCGTATGCGCTCGCGACGTACTGCGGCAGGGAATCTTAAACAGTTTAATAAATTGTTTGCTGATTTCTCTTGAACTTGGGACATGCGCTAAGGTTCTGTCCCGTCGTTGGCGAGGGCGCGAATTCTCGACTTTAGCTTTAGTAGGGTCGCGCAGTTCAGCTCCGCGAGGTGAGCGAGCAGGAATTGCGGTTCTTTCGTTCCATCTTTTCGGATAATTCTTCATCCGAAACTTTCGCCGGTTTCCTTCGCAACTTCGCCATGAAAATGATGCGTTATATCGAAAGGTTTTAGTGGATATAAAGAGAAGAAAATACGAGGGATTACGGATATCATTGACTTTGGTATACTCCGTATAATAAATGCGTGGGAATGAATATCGAGACGGTTTGAAAGTCGGCGGTTTATTCGAAGAGAATTAGCTTTGATCTATAGTTATTAGTTTCCGATAATTGAATGATCCATGTATTATTCATGGGATAGGTATTGGGATAGCAATACGCCGTGTAAATATTGTGTCAGCAAATGTTGTACCCGTAATTAATTGAGTTGGAAAGTATAGCTGATCAGCAAAACTCGTCGGTTCATTAATGAATCGAGAAAATACCGACATCATCACGTAAAATCTGGTGGATAACAGCTGCGATACGAACCAGTATAATAATGTACGTTGTTCTCGGTGTGTTGAACACTACGTTGTACGTACATGGATTCCACGGTGACATAACTTTGGGATAATTAGTGTTTAATTAGAACAACATTCCATAGATGTATTCAGCAGTGTTCTCATTTAGTTTAATTAATTCAAGTAATACGTAATTAAATCTAGATAAAAAGAAAAAATAATATAATATATATATATAAAAAAATAAAAGCAACCGTATAATATTTAAAGATTCGTACTAATTGAGCCACCGTTAATTAATCGAGTGTTTATTATTATTAATGTAATAGTATTGTTTGGCATACACGTAGAGGTACGAGAAAATTGAAATTACATAAATTGGCTGTCACAAGAAAGTAAAGTTATGCAATTCAATTAATAATCGAGGATCGTTGAACAAACTGCAGTGCGCGGGTTCACACTATCGATACAAATGAAACGCGTCTCAATAAAATAATGATGAAGAATGTAACTTTGAAGACTATTTTTTTCCCAGTTTTTCTAACGACCATACAATTCGTCGAAATAATTCTCGCTGGAAGTTGTAAGGAAGCTAAACTTTGCTGTTCGGGGAGGGATTCGGCGTGCGTTGTCCAGAAAACTTCTCCTAATGCCATAATTGAAGGACCTCAAGATAAGCCATGTTACTGCGATCACGCTTGCTTGAAATTGGGCGACTGCTGTAACGACTTTAAGGATAGCTGCGGAGGTGATTTTTATTTTTTCGTCTAACCACATCGATTACATGTAATGTATATCCTGTACAAATTGTACTTCGACCACTTCGTTTTAAGAGGGAGAATATTTTATTCGAAAAATAGGAAACTCAGTGTCGATGCCGTAAAGTTCAGTCAGGTAGTTGTATACTTACAAGAAACAGGGTTGAGACATTATAAATAGATATCGATATTTATTCAGGAGGAAGGAATCGTGTCTCTTCGTGTTCCCCAGCGTTCTTCCTCGGATGGATATACATAAAGCTTGCTCACAAAGTTCACCCTCGCGAGGAACTGAAAGGGGAATTATTGACTAGTTTGGTAAATTTATCGCGAAAAGGCTGAATAAATTACTTGGCGGGATTTGAACAGCTGTTTCTGTAATCGAAATAAATATTTTTTTTTCTTCATTTTCTATCTTTCATTCTTGTTGTGCAATACAAAAAACAAAAAAAAAAACAAAAAAAAAAAAACCGTTGCCGGAAGAAATAAAAATTTTCTTAGATTTAGCCTCCGGTATTCCTTCTTTCCACTCAGCCATTTGTTTCGGCATGAAAATAACGTCAATCTTACGTTCGTGCCGGAGACAAATTGCAACTGACATGCTCAAATGGAACAATTTTTAATTCATAAACTTGTTTACAAATTTTGGACTCTAAAAATATGCAGTTATTAGGTATACACCTAATTCTTTGCTTCTTTCCTGGTATCTCCGCTTTAATAAATATCACACGGAAAAATAATAGGCGATTGTTGCCACTGATCTGCGCTTCGGAAAAAAACACCGCGATCCGTTCACCGTGTGGATGTGGGAGATTCAAATCACACCCGCACCAAGAAGATTTATTAATCTTATCGGTGAAAACTCTCATTCCGTTTGTTCGCCCCACTGGTTGCAAACAGTTTTTTTCGATTATACTTTCTACTTCCCGTCCGACTATCTGCGAATGTACATTTTTTCAAAGATTAACATTCGTTCGCTGTGTATTTGTTATTTTTTTTATTTTTAGTTTTTTTTATCTTTATTGATATCTACATTCCTCGACCGTAGATTTTTTTTAAAAATAGAAATCCGCTTCGGTACGCAATTTATGTGCAACAGCAGTTATTGGCTAATTTACAGGATACACTGCGATGAGCTTTTACCTATGTGGTTGGAAAATTTTGCCGGGTTTATGTAATACGTCGTTAAAGTCAAACTTGGCAAAACTTCACGCTCGAACGTATAGCGTTATTCGATCTGCCCAGCGTTTCATCTGTCGTGGGAATTGTGGAAATTCGTAATAAACCGAATTATGGGCATCGAACGGAAACGCGAAATGAACGATCAAACGGACATAGAGGACTCTCCTCAACCCCACGTGTCATTTAATTTGTCTATGTGGATCGGAGTAACTTTTCATCAATTTCAAAATTCAAAAAAGTCGCCGTCTTTTTTCCCCCCACTGATTTTATTAACTCCAACGAATTTTTCCATACGAATCCTTGAAAAGTCAGCACCGGTCACCGTTGGATTTTTTTTATGGATATACCCTAGCGAATCTAATGAGAAGGAAAAGAAAGACAACATTTTGGCTAATAAGCGCTAGGGTGACGATAGATCCAGAGTATAAAGAAATGAAGAAAAATGGATTTTCCGAAACTTTATACACCCACTTGAATGTCGGTTGGATTTCCGCGTTCGTTCATTACGGTTCGTACAGAGTTGAACATTCAGGAAATTGAATCGATCGATATCTTTTATAAATCGTAGTCGAGTTTTGATCGATGGAGCATCTGAATAACGGTCGTATATCGCAGATTCTGAGAAATAGTTTACATCCTCGTTTGCTTGTTCCCATATAGATAATCTGATTCGTGTGTATTATGTTAGTTTTCAGTAGACTCGTATATCCCTTTACTAACCAAAATGGTTGGATCTGCTGCGCTGTAACGTTGCTTTTAATTATATAGCAGCGAAGAGGGTTCCCTTTGGAATTAGGCTTTGGCACAGTAGGAAATGAATACCACCTATGACTATAGGCCATCGTTCGTCTCTTCCGTCGCTTTCGTGAAATTTCTCATTCTAGAGAGAATTGATCAACCAGCGTGGCTCCCACGCGAATGAAAAGCCCATTGACGTCAATTGCAAGTAAAGCTTGTATACCCTTAACGGAAAAATTGAAAATGTTGTTCTAATATATTGTTCATATCAAGGCTATTCATCTTTTATGCTTTTTTTTAATTTTTTCTCTTTTCCAATATCCATTATGGATCAACATACCATAATATACATAATGTGTACTCCTTCCTTTTACGTAATATATTTTTTCATTCAAATATTTTTGTTCAGATTTCGTTCTCCCTCATATTTACTTTCGCTACCTTCCAAGTTCATCGCCTTCGACATGAAGGTTTGTAATTAATTTTCTTTATTAGTTTTTTTCTTTATTTTGTTTAATGGGTTTTTTTTCTACGTAATGAGTGACGTGAAAAACTTGCGTAGTGCTGTGCGTAACAATATATTGTTTTTTTTTTATTATTAGCGACAAAATTTATACATAGTATTTATTATTTAACCACTTACGCCTCGATTGCTTCTTATTGTTAGTTACGGGCCATTAAATTCCTAAGTAGATCTAAAAGCTCGCCGCGCGAGTAAAAATTTCGAGGTATTCTAGAAGAGGAATGGTTTCACGATTTTAAGCACTTTTTCTCATTCTTTCACCGTAATTTTCCATTCCATTAAATTTAATCACCTTTAAACAGTTTTTTTTTTTGTCAATTTTTTTTTTTTTATTAGCTGACTTACTTTTTACGAAACGCCGCACAAGTTGAATTCATCCCTGAGGCTCGGTTAGGTACCTATAGAATCGAGAATTGACCACACAACTGACAAATGAGAACGTCGATATCTCTTAACTAATAAAATGCAGGTCAACTTTGGTGAATTATCTAGTTGCAATCGTATTAACCGGCCTCTTTTCAGGTTATTTTATTTGAGAAAAAGATTTTTAAACGGGTATAAAGTTGTCCGGTTTTTACTCATTTATCGCATTCCAATAAAAAAAAAAATTAATCAGAAGAAGAGAAAGAAAAAAAAAATTGTTAATTAAATTGCAAATTACGTCACGTTTATCATGAAAACTTCTAGCACATTAGAACTTCAACCACCATCAGATTCAGAAATAATGGGTGTACTTTTTCACATCTTTTATAATGTACTCTGCATGGACAGAGAATGAACGTTAAATTTTTTTTCTTTCTCATACTTAATGAAGAAGTAGTTGGTGAACAGTTTTCGTATTTAAGCCGTTGAATAATTTAATATTCAATTTCAATGTTTCAAATATTATTTCAAAACCACCATGTACAATCCAAGGATTACACGATGCCAACATTTTGCTCGCTCCACCAATACCCTCGTACTTTCGGGACACAAACTTTTTGGTAGCACGCCTTCGGGAGTAGAATATGAAAAACGAAGGATAGGGAATACAGCTGCACGTAGAAAGAGTGCAATAATTCAAAGTTAATAGTTACCTATCCAGTGCTTGGAGAATGAGTAACTAGGTACAATTTGTTAAATCATCATGAAGCGTAGGAGTCAGGAGCAGTCGAGGACAAACTGCTGAGTCTGGCTCCGCGCCAGTTAGAACTCTTTTAATTGCTAGAGCTACGCTACAATTCTTATTTTTATTACTCGAATTTTTATTGCCTTATTTCTTTGTATTTCACCTTCGTTTAAGCGACGCCCGGACAGATAGAAAAAAAGAAACAAAAAGAAAAAAAGAAAAACGAAAGGCAGTAATGTGGCAGTTCGGTGGTTCGTGATTGTCGTCTTATGTTAGTTGAAAACATGTACGTATTTTACATTCGGATCTCCGGGGTGTTGTATCTGCAATGCAACCCGCCGTTTTTATTCATTTGTTTTTTGTTCCCTCCTGGGAAAAGGAAATTTTGTTCCAACTACTTAACTTCCGGTTTAAACAACTCCCGTATAGTTTTCCACCAGAGAATTGCCTGTAGAAATGTTCTTCCTTCGAACATCCGGTACAAACTGCCTTTTGTGTAATCGTTTCTTTTATCCTACGTCATAAGTACAGCACGAAGAAAATGAAGTCGAATAATCGTGCTAGTTACGAAAAGAAAAAAAAAGAGAACACTCGCGCAGTAATTTTAACTCGAAGTTTATCGGAAAACATTTCATCAAACAGATGAACTTTTGTCGTGAATATAATTTATCTGTGTATTTTTTTCTTATCGCGGTTACTTGAGCGAGTGTGTAGAATTTTAAAAATTTTTATAGCTTTACACGTGTCGTTTATTTATTGTTCAAGTCGTTGACTGTGCGGTCTCGGAATGGAGTCAGTGGTCGGTTTGCGATAGCAAATGCGGACCAGGTAGTCAGACCAGATCAAGAATCATCGTCAATGCTGATAAAAATGGAGGAAAACACTGTCCTCAGTTGGAACAAAGCAGAGGTTGTCAGAGCAGCGATGATTGTCATCGACGGAATTATAGCACAGCTCTGAAAGGTTGGGTGTCATTTTAATAAACGAAACGTCTTCGATTATACTCCAGTCAATCATCGTTGATTTGGATATTAATTATGTAACTTTTATGATTTTAGAAGTGGCTTTGCTGTTGCCGAAAAATTTGGATGGATTGCCTGAGCGGAACGATGAAAACACCATTTCTGAAAGGTGAGTTCGATCCTCGATTAGGAGGATTTCCATCCTATTTTTTGTTAGTGTTTTTCTAAGAACGAATAACTGCAGCTTTTTGAACATGTGTACGATACAAACTGTCATTGGCACTTATTTCATCAAATTCTGTAGACAAGTTGATTGTAGGAGGTTATCGAAAGTCTGCGGGTTACAGCAAAGTGAATTCAATCAGTTCAAAGTACCGCCTACCCATCGAGTTGATAACTTTTTGAAGAACCTGTTCAGATGGTGCATCTTTGCACTTGGAAAATCTTCTAACTTTTCATTACGCGTCTGGTCGTTACGGTAACCATTTAAAGAAACTTTTCTTAGATTTCCTCAGTGAGGAACGAACTAGGGAACCCTTTCAAAGATATTGCGAATATAAAACTCGTATTCCCGAGGCGCGCAGCTTTGAAAGCACCATGCGCGGTTTTCATTGATGTCGAATTAACCCCGTTGATTTTCATTTATTGTTTAAATGCAACCCGTACTCGTTTCACTGAAAATAAACGAATGCGAAATACGTGAGGAAGGTGCATTACACAATGTGGAATAAGCTATGCGGTTAACGAGAAATAACAATGCCCCTGCTAACGTATAATACAAGCCATTGAATTCAGCCTAGAGCGCGTTTGTGTTCACCTTCTCGGGAGCTAACCTCACCTATTTTTATTTCAATAGCATTTAGGGTTTCTTCCATATTATATTTGTTTTTAAAAAAGATACGGAGTTGTTGTAAAACCTTGTTTTATTTTTTCCATTATTTCAAAACTTTACGCCACTGGGCGCACGGGGGTCGCAGTCGTCGTGTGACAATTTTGATCTTGCGTTTGACGTAAAGCGAACGCAAAGTATCGTGTCGTATCGTGAAGTTTGAGCGGGTTGTTTTGCGTCTAGAGGATCAAAGAGCAGAAATGTGGCGGATTTCATTACTTCCGTTTCTATCTGGTATTTCTTCTTCGCAGAGGAAATGAGGTGGAAGTGTTACGAACAGTCAAGCGAAATGAGCTGCGAGGGCAGATCATTCTCGCCCGTATTCATTCCACTTTTGGTGTCCTCGATTTAAATCCGACTTTCTTCGGGATTTTTAACGCGACCTGTAGGCGGCTGTATTAAAATTTTCATGCCTATACATATGTGTCTTTGATTCGAAATATGATCATCTGGACCAAGGTCTATTTCTTATGGTTATTATTCGAACGACAATCTTTGATACCATTATATAAAAAATTATTCAAGAGTTCACGCTTTTGTTAATTAATTCGAATTTTTTTTCCAGCTATTGCGTCGTTTTCAAGGTCATAAGAGCTACGAAAGCCTGTTGCAAGGATCCTTCTTTGGCGAAACTGAACGCGGGTAAGATGTATTTGATAATTTTCATTTTTTTTTTTTTTTTTTACTCACATACATTTTTTTGCAGGTAGAAAATAGTCAGACCTTTTATTAAATTTGTCTGAATTAAATATGGTACTAATATCTACAATAAACTAGTTTGTAATCTGCAAGTGCTAGGAATTGTGTTCCGTTGGTTATTTCTACTGTCAGTGGGATAAACAGTTGACCACGACCACAATAGAGGATGTTGGATAAGAAGGCAGTCAGTTCTTTCACTCCTTTCTCTCATAGTTTCTATAACGATATTATACATCGTTCTTTTGTTTCCGTTATCGTTTTCGAAAACAGTTTACTCTGTTCATAGAGATGATCCTTTTGTGCTCGACGAAGCAGTAAACAGAATCTGATTTACTGGATTCGACAAATTCTGGCTTTGTTGACCGGAAAACACGAAGTATTTCTCGGTATGTGTGTGTATAGGTATCCTAAAACGCTCGACGTTCCATAAAACGGTAGAATAAAACAAAAATGAAAGAAGGAAAGAAAAAAAAATTATAATAATAATGTCAATCGCGGCCAAATCACTGAAAATGGAACATTCGCCGGCAAGTACGATCATGCGAATTTCATCAGAAATTCTTATACCACACACGTGATATTTCCACCCCGTTTGATTCTTGACCATCTACAACCGCTTCGCAATTACCGTAATAACAATTCAGAACATGCCCATCGATTCAGAATATTCATATTTATTTTATCGACACTCAGATCGATATATTGGCATATATGGGCACGACGCGGGGTTGACGTTAGTATATAAAGAAGATGGGGAGCGTGACAGAAATCAGCAAAAAGGGAGTTGTAGAGTCAGTCGTGTATTCTGTAGCTTGAGGAAAATTATCTGTAATACGTTTTTTTTCACTTTTATTATCGTGCCGACATGTGGCAGTGGTTAGTATTTATCGAGTTATATACCTAATACGCCGATTTGGTAGTTCGTGGTCGTGGAGGCACAGATAAACGGCGAAATGTTAATTTAGTTTTAGAGTCGAAACAATCTATTTGTGTTTTTCTGTAGTTTGCCTGTTGACGAGGTACTCGAATCGAGTGAAGTTGGCTAAAGGATCACTCCCAGTAGCATACATGCGGGTCAAAAGCATTAGGTCGAGAGGAGTGGCGGACATCCTGGCATAGGATCAGACAAGTGTGATCGTCGGGTTTTCGAGTGGTTGTTTGCCCGGTGAGCTCGACGATCTCGAAAGGGTCAAGAACGATCTATCCTGAGAATGAGTGGAGCGGATGCGTCTCCACTCGAACGAGAGTCTTTTTTGAAAAATTTTAATATTATTATTCGGCTTTAGTAATATGCTTTGTAGTTGTCAAGTCCGGTCTCTCTACATCTTCGCTTATCCACGAGTCCTTCATCCCTCATCTGTTCTCTCAATTCCGACCGCGGGCTTTAATTGTGGGGATTATAATTGAAGAAAGTTTAGAAAAAAGTAATAATTTCAACAAAAAACAAAACCTCATTTGTCGCAATATTGTACCTCAGGCTCAGCATTTGCGTAATTTTGTACTCCTCATCTTGTACCAACGTGCTCTACCACTTCGAATTAGCTACGAGGGTGAGAAACTCCCATCACTTCAGGGAGTTCCACATTTTATCTGCTCGGAGATTACCTTCGAAATTAAAATTATTCGCCCGCTCATATTCGTCTCTGTTTTTAACAGAAGGGAACCGAATAATAAGAAAGTTATTTATTCTTCTCCGTAAATTTACAGATCAAATCAATAAAAAAATTATTTATTCATGGCACAATTAGCATCGATGTGTGACTTGAAGCAAGTTGCCCGTGCGGACGTGAGAATTTTATTGAAACTAGTGGAAAACCAAAGCTTATAGGTGAAAGTTAAGGGTGTAAGCATTCTCGTATTTTCGAACGGAAATTGATTTCTCCGTGTTCCAAAGTTTCGCCGACGACGCACCCCGGCAGTTTGTAGTAGACAAAGAGAAAACGCACGGGTAACTCGCTCTGGAGGTTTTATCACGTTTCACAATTCAAAAAGTATTACTCAATTCGGAGTTTTTTTTTTTCTACCACTTCCCCCAGCTATATTTTCGGGCGATTGCGTAACCGTGCTTTTGCATATGAAATTTGATTTCCTGATTGACTGGTACACTATACTGTGGAAACAAAAGCGAAAACCAGCTCCATCCATAATATCGAAATCTCATTTGTTTTCAGGTTCTCAAGTCTGCGTGCATTGTCAGGCCCGTGCCTTACGCCGTGTTTTGGATTGGCGATGTCAGGGCGACGGGGAATTGGATGGAAACAGGTGGAGTATTTTGTCATCGGCGCATTGTCACGGGAAGTGGATTCGCACGTTGAAAACAGGCCCGAATTGCGACGTCGTGGAGTGCCAACCTCAAGCTCTATTCCTTTTTGTTTGAAAACGATACGGAGTTCAAATTTCTCTAGACACACGGCGGAGCTCTGACTGGCCGCAGGTGTCGTTGAGAATGAATTATAACAATATGACGTGACACGTTTACAGCATGTAATAGAAGCACCTATTCCGATTGGCTGATCATCCCTTGTACATATGAGACCTGCTTTAAAATACCATTTCAACTTTAAGTCATACGTAAGAGAAGTAAGGAGCGTAATCAATTAGCTGGTTGGCTCATGCCGGCGTAGGTTTCCCCCGGACGTATCTCTCCTGGGAGTTGCAAGATCCTAAAGCTGATTTCATTTAGCTGTAATACCTATTGCTACTGGGTAGTTTCTCAAATGAGTATTTCCATGGAACTTTATGTGTAATTGGGTCCCTGATGACGCTTCAGTGGATTGTACATAAAATCATACATACATTGTATACTTATGTTAGCATGTACAATATCTATACATATATAATAATCTAATAAACATATATATACATGTACGTTAATAATTAAAACTTAAGACAACTATAATGATACTGATTGTAATATTCTCCATAAATGCATAATAAAAAGTATTTTAGACACTGTGACCACATATCAGCCACGAGCTACATGAGTCGTGTAAGAGGTACGAACAATAAAATGAATCCCAAATCAATGGTAATTAAGATGATGATGAATAATTATGCCGTAAAATTTTATAATCTCAGTTATTAGAAAGAACGTATTAGCAAATTTTTCGCAATTTCAGGATCTACATTCAGCATCGAGTTTCTTATATTAAAATACTTTTGATACAGCTATTAAATTTGGAGTAACCGGAACACTATCCAAGACTGAATTGGCGTTGAAAATTTCGTAATCTCGGATGGAAAGATGTAAAACACAGCGCAAACTTTGTCGAGGTCTGGCCGTCTGCTAAGTGCTCGTTTCCTTGCAAATTCACAGATTGAGAAATACCTTTCTCTTTCTCTCTTAAAGAGAGAAGAAACAGCGAGAAAAGAGAAGAGTTTTCAGGGGGTCGTGACGAGATGGAAGAAAAATGAAAGAAAAAAAAATAAACAAATTCAGACGCTGCAGCAGTAATGGAAAGTGGCGGAGATAAAATAATATTAGTCGAAGCCTTCTCTACTGGGGATTTCATTTAAAAGCTGTTAAATTTTAGGTAACAAGATTCCAAAGCAACGACAAAAGGTGCTAAGCATTACTTCGCAGTTTGCCTGCTTGACGAACGATTTAATATTCACTACCGTCCGCGATATCTCCGAGTTATCGACTGCTCCGATGAGTCTGAATGGATAAAAAAAATCGCTCGAGATAAAAAATAAAGTAAGCCCCAGCTAAACCGCTTGCGCTTTTTTCGCACCACCATTTGTTTGAAATGGTATGCTAAAACATTCGTCACTATCTGTTTGTTTCATGCAGATTGTGTATGCCGAGTGTTTTTTTCGAACTTCAGGTATCACGTTGAATCCTATCAACGCGGGTAAAGTTTTATACGATTCCGACTGCGTTCGGTGGACTTTGAAATTTCAAAGTTATTTCAATAATTCCCAATGCTCGGGGGCATTGTGGTAGAATAAATGGGCAATGAGATATGCATTTCTCTAAATAGATCGGACCATTTCTATGAGTGCGGTCGGTGAAACTATGGACTATGACGGTTTATAGGTATATGATGTCGGTATATTCATGTCCGCATAGAAATTTAGGAGATGTTCGGTGGTGGAAGCAGCAGGATCGGATGGCATTGAGATGTGTTTTTGGTGTGAGGTCTGGAGTAGGATTCTCGGAAAACCTGCTTATACCTATACGGTGGTCACTATGCGGGCTAATCTGACCCGAAGTCCCGAAGGAAAACGCTCTGAAGCCCGGATGTTTTCCATAGAATAACCGATGTCACAGGCTGATATATGAAGACTAGCTTGAGTTTTGCTTTCGAACAAAACAAGCCAAATGAATATAGATATAATTATTAGTTCCTTTATGCGGTTAGCCACTTCGTCGAACCGGGCGATGTTTTTGTAAAATGCAACGAAAACAGGATGGGACTTTTTCTGCCGCAATACTTGCATAATATCAGTGTAATGCAGATGATAAATGAAGTATTTTTATATTTTTATCGCAACGTAGTCGGACCTCTGACCAGAAGATAGTCAACGATTTTAGGGGCACTGTGCTTGGCTGCTAATTACTCAACATCAGAGTTTCAATTTTAACAGTTAATCGTTTATCTTTATAAGCAATTACAAAATCTCTACAACTATTTTGATGGGATAGGTCAAGGTAGGTGTCTTGAGGTATTTGTTTCAGTTCGTACGAATCCAGTTTGAAAGGAATCATAAGCCTCATTGATTTATAATGACTTTTGTTCAATACCATGTGGTACATCTACTCCGATAGAAAAATATCAAGAAAATTCTTTCAGGCTAATCACTCGAACGTTATAAATAAAACACAAATCTTTCGCAGAGAAATAACGTCAATGGGACCAGGTACTCGCAATATTTCAGAGTATCTGGTATAATTTTGTCTCTGCTATGTATAAACTTGCCATTTATACCTTTTATCCATTTCATTACTTTTGGAGACAGAAATGATTATTGAAAATTCTATAAGACGAACTGAGTAATATATACCAATCATTCCGTAAGCCCCGGCTACGTGTAAATCCGACTACGCCCTATGTTACAAGTTTTCAAATTGTTTATTGTGGCGCAGATTTATCAAGAAACCGCTGACCGCTATATCCTTTGACTTAACTATAAGTAGCTGCCAGAGTTGGCATTGAGCATCAGTCGGTTTGTGTTCATCGCAGTGCACTGACAGACTAGATCCTGTCTCTTCGTTAGAAATCAGTCCTTGTGCTAAAATTTCCCTCGTTCGGTTCCTTGCGACGAATATTTCTCGTTGTTAGATAATTTTCTAGCTTTGATTCGAAGAAATAGATAAAGATGAGTGCTAAGCTATCGGACATTCTGTATCTTTATGACCGGCCAGCTGAGCCGGTCTACGTGCCAAAAGGTGAGAAGAAGGTGGCCTTCGACATCCCCGGAACTTACTTCGTAAGTTTTTACCTAAAATTATGTATTGCATTTAAAAAATTGTAAAATTAAAAACTCGAAATTAATCGACTGATGGAATATTTTTTTACAGCCGGAGCGATACCGCCCAGTTGCTGTAGACGTCGTCAACCGTTTTGCCGATGATACGGAATCGAAGATCCAGATCCACGAGATCACTTTACCGGACCTGAGACTTCCTTTGGAATTGGGACGTCGTGAGCCATTTTCGTTGTTCATTCCCCGTCATCGCAAGATGGCCGCCAGGCTAATTGATATCTTCATGGGTAAGCGAGACAAAAATATCTTCAGATGATAATGAAATCGTTATCGTGGAAAAGTTTATAATCGAACTTTACGTTGATATCACAGGAATGCGAACCTACGATGACTTCTTGTCCGCCTCTGTGTACTGCAGGGACCGAGTGAACCCGAATATGTTCATTTACGCACTCTCAGTAGCAATCCTTCATCGTCCTGACACGAAGAACCTCCCAATTCCTCCACTATCCGAAGTCTTCCCAGGAAAGTTTATGGACAGCGGTATCTTCTCTCGTGCCAAAGAAGAAGCTAACTTGGTCCCGACCGGATCTCGCGTAAGAATTTTACGACTTACGCATTTCACCTCCGGCTGATAGGTATCGGAGACTTTTCAAGAAGTGAAAAAATAATTTTACTTTTTCTCACGTAGCAACCGATCGTAATCCCAAAAGATTACACTGCCTCCGATCTTGACGAAGAGCACCGTGTCGCCTACTTCAGAGAAGACTTGGGAATAAATCTTCATCATTGGCATTGGCATCTTGTCTATCCTTTCGAAGCTGCGAGAAATATCGTCGCGAAGGACAGACGTGGGGAATTATTCTACTACATGCACCAGCAAATCCTCGCACGGTTGGTACCAAGTGTATTTAAACGGACTCGAGGTTTTCAGTTACCGTGAAATTATCGAAATTGTTACTTTTATAGTTACAACAGCGAGCGTCTTTCAAACCGTTTAAGTCGTGTGAAGCGCTTCATCAACTGGTCGGAGCCGATTCCCGAAGCATATTTCCCGAAATTAGACTCGCTTGTATCAAGTAGAACCTGGCCAGCCCGTACGGCAGGTGCAGTCCTTAAGGACATTAACCGTCCGGTAGATCAACTAAACTTCGACATCCAGGATCTGCATCGATGGAGGGAGCGAATTTTCGAGGCGATTCACCAGGGTCAAATTACAGACGGCCGTGGACAACGAGTGTTGCTTACAGAAACCGGAGGAATCGACTTGCTGGGTAACATGTTGGAGGCTAGCATTTTGTCACCAAACCCTAATATCTACGGTGATTTGCACAACTTTGGACACGTTGCCATTGCTTTCTGCCACGATCCGGATCATCGTTACTTGGTGAGTAAAACAGACCAGCTTTGGCGTTGACGTTATCAACCGTTTCTTCATTGATCTTTTTATAGGAAACATTCGGTGTTATGGGAGACTCAGCCACCGCTATGAGAGATCCAATTTTCTACAGATGGCACGCGTTCATCGATGACATTTTCCAAGAACACAAAAACACTCTGCCTGCCTACACGACGCAACAGGTTAATAAGAACAATATGCAGATTTTAAGTTCTTTGATCCTGCAGTGGTAAGCATTTACGATTGTCCTGACATCCCATGCTTGGTTTTTCAGCTTGGTTTCGCAGACGTGAGAGTAACCGACTGCCAGGTCCTTACCCCTAGTCAACCGACCAACGTTTTTTCCACATTCTGGCAACAGAGCGACGTCGATCTTTCACGTGGTCTTGATTTTACACCCCGTGGTGCCGTCTTGGCACGATTCACTCATCTGAATCACTCGCCATTCACGTTCCGAATTGCCGTTAACAATGCGGGCAATGCCGCAAAGATGGGTACCTGCCGTCTCTTCATAGCACCCAAAAACGACGAACGTGGACTTCCCTTCGGCTTAAGAGATCAAAAGAATCTCATGATCGAGTTGGACAGATTTGTAGTGACTCGTGAGTACATTTTAATTTTTTGATAATACGATCACTGGTGGTAAGTGAGAAGTCGTTCTAACGTCTGAACTTCATTCTAAAACTGTAGTTCGTCCCGGAAACAACACGATTCAACGTAGATCTGATGAATCTTCTGTGACAATTCCCTTCGAGCGTACCTTCAGAAATCTCGATCAGAATAGGCCTATCGGTGGCGACACCTTGGAGCAGTTCAACTTCTGCGGATGTGGTTGGCCGCAACATATGCTCATTCCCAAGGGCAACAAGGAAGGATTCCCCTGCGATCTGTTCGTCATGATTTCGGACTATGCCGGTGACAGGGTAAGCCAATTTTTTAATCAATTATTAATTGAACTTCCTCAGTATAATCTAATCCACGTTTATTGATAAATTTTCAGGTTGATCAGGACATAGAAACAGGTTGCAACGATGCCTCTAGCTACTGCGGAATCAAAGACAGAAAATATCCCGACGCACGTTCCATGGGTTATCCATTCGACCGACGTCTACCTGACGGAGTTGAGACATTGGCGCTGTTCCGCACTGGCAACATGTTTGTAACCGATGTTACTATTCGTTTCATCGATACCGTTGTACCTCCAAGAACCGGTGGTACAGACGACACCTCGAATTCTCTTACATTTGCGTAAGAGAGTTTCTGGTCTAAAGAAGACATTGCCCGTCGTGGATTATTTCCAGGGACAGATTTCATTGCATAAAAATTCGAGGACTCCATTTTTTTTATTTTTGGTGAGTTCGGGTTTCTAGCAATGATAATCTGTATGGTTTGACTTCCCATTCTCTTTGGTTTGACTTGGCTACGAAAACGGACAACGATTTTGGTATTCAATTTGTTTGTGAATGACGATATTACATTTGTTGACAACCGCGATTTTTAAACTGAACTTCATTCTCGGATACCGATTGTGACATAGTGATAGTTGACTGATATCTCCATTTCTCAATGTTTTCATAAATCATTGGAAAATTGTATGCACAACCATCCAATTGATACATTGTATATAATACGCTTAGACATAATATGCTACGAATTCTCAAGAAAAATAGGAACGTTGTATCGTGTAAAATTATATAAAGAAATGAAAATAAAAAAAGCACAAATATGTGTGTATACCAATATCATTAAACACAAATAATACGATTTTCTTTGCAACCCAACACTTCATAATATGGTGTCCATCAAGTTTGAGAAGTCGAATAATATTTACGAACAGTTGGATGTTCCAAATAAATGAAATGGCGCTCCTATTGATATTCATTGTAATTTCCACGTAGTACAGATCTTTTGGTTTTTTTTTCTGTCTTACTTTTTCTGTTTTATTTTTTTTATTTTTAATTCTCTTAGATTGGAAGAGCTTAGGAATGAAGATAAGAGTGTCGGAATTTGCATAAATAACGGGTCTTACTCCAGAATACATTAGAATGGGAAAAGTTTTCTTCTTTCGCCTGACGAATGAAAAGCCTTATAAAATGGTTTTGCGCAGTCAGGAAAGTCTGGCCCTCGTAATAACTCTTTATACACAATGATTGCTTTATAAAAGTTTAACACTAAGCTTCCTGGGAAAAAATTATAATTGTGACCAATGAGAACGACATAGTACTGTGTATCTTTTTTTTCGGTTTTTTTTTTTATTATATACGATTGATACGATCATATCGCTAGCATTGCTAGTATATCTGTTTCAAAAATATTTTTGCATACGAAAGCAACGGAGCTTAAGAAATTACCAATCGATGAGGGATCTTGAGGTGTGTAATCGGGATAGCCGAATCAATCACAACCCCTCGGGAATTCGTGTTTTTACTATCGATGAAATGAACGATGGAAATCTATGTCACGTGAGGTTGATCGATTTTCATTGTTATTTTTGGTTCTATGTTGAGCCGGACGATCTGAATGAAAACTTCATACTTTTAGTACCTACCGAGCTTTAAGTTAGCAGTGAATTCCCTTTCGTGTATTACATTCACTCATACATACGCAATACGTATATATTCTAATGTATGGATATACTCTCGGTACGGAGCTTGCGGCTGTCAAGAAAGCTATGCGAGGTTTCGATGTTATCCTTTGCATCATTCATGACAAGGTTGGTGTTTCACCCTCGTCGAGTGTTCGTTCAGCTATCGTAACTTTATCCTAAGGTTCTTTTATTTTTTCACTGAAAAAGTTGAAAAATGCAATGAGAGGGGAAGGTGCTTCTCAAAAGTTCCTCCTCTCAGCTGTAACCTTCGTTATGAGGACCAATTGCAAGAAAACTTTACTCAAGCTCGTTGCAGGTGTTTCGTATGTCTGAAGATATTTTCAATTACTTGTTTTCAACTCACAGCGTATTTTTTTGAGATCGAGAAGGCTCTTGAAAATTCCGAGTGTGCTAGTGATATACGAGTAGAGAGGAAGAATTTGCTTTGTTATTTTCGCTTTCTTGCTGAACATGCTTTTCTGGATGAAGTCGCACCGTTTGACTTTTTCGAATTTTAGCCGCATGAGGAATTCCTTCGAAATCTCTTACCGAATTAATTATCTTGTTTTGCTTCGAAAGTAAAACTTTGTTACGAAGAAATACCTACCAATATTAAATAGCGAAAAGGGAGATCTGAAAAATTATTGATTCATTTATTCATTCAATGTTATAAAATAACAAATTCTATTATTGTTAGATTAATAGATTACAATTACATCGAAGACGTGAGAACAACCATAATGCTCATTCGAATAATTGAATTCCATGTCGTGGAATTGAGAGATAAATAGCAACCGAAATACACAATGCCCTACGACACGTCTTGTCGTTTATTGCATATCTCAACATCAGTCGATAGAAAGTGTAACGTGGCGTCCTGCCGGTTATAAGGACCAGGTCTCCACGGATCGGATATATTTGAATTTAAAATGAAAACTATTTAGATATGTCGAAAAATCAGCTCTCCAGGGGGCGTCACAGAGGCAGACATTCTTCTCTCGAAACGGTCAAAAATTATATACTTCGGAAATTGGTATATATTTATGTGTTTGTCTTTGTTTAATGAGATGACTGGTGGGGATTTGATTGAAGCTGCCCGTAAGACCGTTGCGATCTTTCTGATATCTTTATAAGTCTATACTCTTTGTTACGCTGCGCTGGACGCCTAGTCCTTATTCTGAGGCCCTGGGGAGCTTTCCTGCCGTACCAGACTGCATTCTACCTTATGTTTTCACCCTTCTGTGTGCCTTTTTGTGAAGGAATTTGTTTTGCTAGTAGTTGGTTTAGATTCGGTCTTTGAAGTCTACGTTAATTGGGTGAGTTTCCAATAAATACCTTCTTATTAGAAATTGCATTCATCGTCAAAAATTTTAAATTGCGTAGTTTGTTCGTGACGTCAGCGGCCCGTCGTATCGCTGAGAAAAGAGTTTATTATAACAAATGAATACATTTAATTTGCAATTTTGAAAAACAATGTCAAATATAAACGAAAAAGCGTTGTATTTTATAGCAACCGAAGCATCAGTTCACGAAAAAAGTACTTTTATGTTTGTAAATGTACCTCGATATTGAATCAAATAAATTCGAAATTTATTCAGCATTTTCTTTGTTTGCTGTGAAAAACGTACGAATCCTGTGAAATACCACATCATGTTATTTGAGGTAACGTTGCCATCATCGAACAGTTCTGACGTCATTTTCTGATGACTATTGTCTGTTCGTGCATACAACCGAGACGCATTTGCTAAACTAAAACTGAAACAACGACTGAACGATATTAAAAAAAGGAGTGATAATTTGAAAGCACAGCCAGAACGGAGCCGATGCTGAAGTTCTTTAGTATTTTGGGCCCTTTTGTTTGTACGGTCTCTTCCGGGTCGTGTTCCCCGTACGCCCTGACGGACTCGTCACAAAACATAACATAGATTCCGAATTCCGCGAAGCTCTAGAATCCAAATCGTCCGCGTCTGACGTCACTAGATTTTCCCATACCAATCAAGAGGTTGAAAACAATTAATTTCAAGCACAGCTACCATCTATACCGGTCAACTTGGTTTCGGTGTATTTCGATGGACGTTAAATCGCAGTTTGGTTAGGAATGCGACCGGGTGGTACAATTTTATGACGGTTGCGGTAAAAAATAATACCCTTCAATACATCCCCGTTGCCATACACAACCGGCCATAATTCCTACCCACGAGAACCCAAATGGGCAAGCGATGACAAAATTGTACGTGACAGGGCGTGGAATTTAAAGTTTGCAATGCCAACTGCCGGGAAAAGGGACAGATGTTAAAGAATAGGCTTTTAATACGAGATACGTGAGGGTTTTCGCAGTGTCGCGGGGGAGTGATTCTGCACGGTGTGGCGTAGAAAATAAAAAGAATCGGGGATTAAAAAAGAACGGGCAAAAAAGAAACTAAAAAGAATAACTCGCGACCTATACTATGAACACATAATATAGATAGGTACGTATGCGGCTTTACTCAGGGAGGGTTCCCAAATACTAAAAGAATTTTTGATTCGCATTGAATTCTAACGGTACTAGGGCAATGAGGAGAGAATAATTTATGCGATCCTTGCGCCTGCGGTATGTTACCACCTTTACTGCGAGGGTTAGCGTGATCATATGGGAAAGGATTCACGAGTTGAAAACGAAAATACTGAGGAAGTGCACCCAACTACCATGTTGGAGCATGGTTATGACGTCATAAATTGTCTGGCGCATATACCATACGTATACCGGATATCTCATGTACCATGCCATGTGACTAGATACGTATGTGATATGATCACTAGGTGGTGACCCTGGATCACCGGATCTTTACTCGAACATCGCACTTCCAAAATTCATCAAACTCGGTATTCCTCAAGTTAGTAGCGTGATTGATCGACAAGTTTTCCGCAAGGATATCCAATCCAGGCTCGGGGAAAAATAAATAAGAATGAAAAACGAAACCGAACATCTCTCGAGATTTACACAATCATGTGTGTGCACAAACACATGTACATACGTCAGTAGAAATCCGAATATTTGCCGAAGTTCTTTTTTTTTGCTGTAATTATAACCGGGAAAGGATCTGCACGAACTGATTTCAGTACTCATCTCGAATTATTCTATCAATCATGGCGATGTTTTTCTGAATATTAGTTTTGCTCCATTGGCTGTGCTTTCTTCGAGTCTGTTCGGCTATACGCTGAAATTTTGCTGTATATTGAATCAAGCCGACTGAGGTTGGCGTAACAATTTGATCTCCAAACCAGAGCAATCGTTGGACAGTTGTGGCAGAGGGTACGAGCCGGAAATTAGTTAGAAACAAGGCCAGGCACGTGTGCGATTAATCAGATCTGGTAGCAAGCAAGAGTCACCGTCATACTGGCGAGAGTCATTATCAGAAAGAAGATTTCGTAGGTTCCACGTTAGCACGCTCAACCCTTCCGAGCGTCGACACGTGCTTGAAAGTTGAGATTCATTCCAGTATTTGATGTAACGTGTAGACGTGACCATCGTTCCTGTGAACGTCGAAAAATTTTATCCGTCTGTTTTCTACCTTGAAAATTATCCCCAGAACTTAAATTGTCAATTCTCGGATCACGATATTGCAGTTTATTCAACATTATTTCGAACTAGCCCGCGAGTTGTATAAGTTACTTAGCGACTCGCCGTACAGAAAGCATTCCGAAAAGTTTTTCAACCGCATAGTTTCACTGGAAGATCCTAAAATATTTGAAACTGTCGTACGGAAGTTGCATGACTACATCGTACAACTGCGGTGATACCTGTAGGTACATACATAATACATACAATGCCATACATGCGGCAGGTATTGAGTTATTGTTCAAATTCCTGCAAGCCTGGTTCACCAGCTCCGGTTTGCGGACGTGGGAAGCTTCTGGCGATTTGTACACCTTGGGACGTTGGGAATTCCGTAATCTTCCTGGGCGCCATGATTCACCACTCGGCAGTGGATATACCGAACCCTGTCGAACGCTGACGTAACCAAGGAAGGAAAGTACAATCTTCCGGCAGAATATAGAACCGGTTGAAATTTGCGGACATCCATCGGATCTTGCTAAATTAATTTTGCACCACACACATTTACACATCGATAGGTACACTTGGCGAGATCATAACTGAAGTAGTTAGACACTACGCGATGAGCTGTAGGTTGGCGTAAAATATCCCTAGTTTAGGCAGCAAACGGGGGCTTGAGTTTTCGCAAATATCTCGAGAACTGATTGAGATTTTCGAAATTTTAAAAAAGATTCGAAAAGAGGAGGAAATGTCCTCAAAAAAGTCTCGACTCCCGGAACTAGAGGACCATTATTTATAATCTTTCTAAAAGCGTGAAAATACGGCCGAAAACGGCTAGTCTGGCGCGTGGGCCGTTTCATTGCATGACGCGCGCAAGCCAGACTAGCTGTTTTCGGCCGTATTTTCACCCTTCTAGAAAGATTATAAATAATGGTCCTCTAGTTCCGGGAGTCGAGACTTTTTTGAGGACATTTCCTCCTCTTTTCGAATCTTTTTTAAAATTTCGAAAATCTCAATCAGTTCTCGAGATATTTGCGAAAACTCAAGCCCCCGTTTGCTGCCTAAACTAGGGATATTTTACGCCAACCTACAGCTCATCGCGTAGTGTCTAACTACTTCAGTTATGATCTCGCCAAGTGTACGACGACTACTGACTCAGACAGCAGTTATTCGTCAGGTAGTAGATTCTCACATGAATTAAAAATGGCTTAATTGGCTCATGCCGAAGTCGGAATGTCTTAAGGTTTCTCTCCTTATTGTATCTGGGGAATGGTAAGTTCGAACGGATGATTAAAGTAGAGCTCACAGAATCGTAGAATCAGTTGGACCGGAAGAAACCCTGCGCTCATGTATAATTTGAATGGCATCGAGGGTTCCGATTAGTTTGCGATTTGCATGTACGTACACGCGGGCCTCATGAGTCTAGTCACTACGTCAACTGATCCTGGCAATTAAGCGTTGCCAGCTGGTTGTAAATCCAATATTCGCACTGCTTTGACTGAATCCATGTATACATACACCATGGACACCCGTATAATACGATTGGATAGCGATGCAGGCAAATTGTTGCGTTCGAGCTCTTTGTGAACCGATTTCTCCCCAAATCAAACCTGCTTCAATCAAACCTGAAGCTTTGCTGTGTTACGCTGCAGACGCACAAATTGATGATTCGACGAACTTGATTAAAAGTGAAGTGATGCGCTGGGAATTGTTGCCAATATTAGAGACCAGGTTGTCAGTAATGTCCGGCCGAAAATTCAATATCAATTAGATCAGTCTGAATGAAAAATGGACAAACGAAACCCATGCGCTTGCAATTTTGAATATCCATAGTTTCAGAGCAAATGTTTCGCTGTCGACAACAGTGCACTGTATGTGAAAAAGGAGAGAAAAAAATGTTCACTCTTGGCGAAACCTTGTATTCCGCTTAATATCGGTGTCGGAACCTTTAGTATCGAGTCACTCATACGTATAGTCGCTCAGCGGGCACTCCGATGCGTGCCTCCGTGGTGTCCCAGACCCCTAAGCCCAGTGATTTAGTTTTACCCAGTGCCTGAGGGCGACCGAACCTTGGTGGTAAGATAGACAAACAGACAGACAAACAGACAGAAAGACAGGGAGCTGCTGTAGGTTGGGTTAGGATACAGTAGGGCCGAGTGGATTGGACAAGATAAATGGGGAAGCTGCCTCGAAGTGTGAACAGCCATCAGGACTGACGGGAAGAAATTGGCTCCAATCCGAATGCTTCGCATCACCGGTGGACGACAGAGGGATGGACAACCCTTACGATAGAGAAAGTCAATTACAGAATAAAATCCCAACGTCGCATCGTAGTCCACCACTGAGGAATTTAACCTTTCGAAATAGCTCGTGACCTAGTAGAGATATCCAAAAGATTCTAAGAGTCGTTGGAGCTGTGAGAAATCATCGTTAACACGCTTTAAAGTAGATCTTTAAATATTCACTGAGCAAGTAATTTATTAGTGGAAATTTAATTAAGAGAATCTTAAGCATCTCGAATCACATTGCTTAGGGTTTAGGATTCACGATTTGGCATTTAAACGGCTGAGACGCTGCCATTTGTGGCAAAATTTGTTCGTTAGATTAACTGTTCAAATCTTTCCAAAAACCGTCCTCATTAACTATACATATAGTTGGCCGAGTTGTTAGAAATAAATGTATTCGTCGGATGAAAGAAAGAATACTAAAGCAAAGTCTATTCCATTCGTGGTTTTGGCTTTTTTGGATAAGTGAAAATAAAAGTTCGAGGGTGTACTGTAAGGTAGAAAGACTCGAATATGTACGGGATGGCAGACGTTAAGGTTTTGCCTTTTTTCTGAGGATATCTTAAGTCGATTGTCTACATTGTCTGTCGAAGAAGATGCGCCTCCGTTGTGAGATGTATTCAAGTACCAGGGGTGCATCGAATCGTATACTACTTTCAAATAAACGTCCTCCGATCGGAAAACCACTCGACTCAAGTTTTTCCACAAGACATTTTTCGACTTACGAGCTTTTTTTGCTGACTGTAAATCTAGAGAGATGGTATAATGTCGTGCCCACTCACAAAGTGCTATATCAAATATAAGAGTTTTATACTAGGGAGAAACTTTTTTTTCCAAAATTCTAAAAGGATGAAATACAGTCTGATTGGGATGCTTTTGAATTTCAGATGGATTTAATTTTTTCGGATACGTCCTTCGGGTTTTTAGCCCTTGTTACACATATTTGCACTTCATAATAGAAATGCCCATCAGATTGGTATAGACGTACGTATAACACCGCTGGTGCATCGTGAACTTATAGTTGATATGGGAGATATTCGGCTTATGGGGTATCGTAAAAACTCTTGACTAAAAGCGTCGTAAATGTTTGAATTTTAACAGCGCCATATCTGCAGGGTCGTAATGGACACGGAAATTTCCTTGAAACCCGTTAACGCGTTCCACTACCTTTATGACACACGTAGGTTGAGTCAATAGAATCAGCTTGCATCTACTTTAATACTATTCTCCGCTAGTGCAGGCGTAAAAGTGAAGTTTAAATAGTAAAATTGGACGACCGATACGTCATAATAATTGAATAAAAAAAAAAGAATTGCATTCTCAACATTCGGCCGCAATTAGAATTCCGGTCTTAATGAAAGCGATCTTGTTCTCAGAGCTCTGAAATTGTCCTCGCAGCAGTCCAGCGGCTAAACTAGAACGCTAGAATCTTGTATGTACAAGGAACATGTTCCATGAGATGACATTGTTCTACGCTGAGGTGTTTTGTAATGAGACTATTTGCGAAGTGGCTTTCTCTAGTAGCAGTAATAATATCACGTGGTCATAAGATGCTAGCTCTATTTCACGAGACACTAAATATAACGAGAAATGTGACAGTGCGACAAAACTCGACCTAGAAATGTCTTTTATTCTAGAAATTTTAACGCCTTGTTAAAATAATACACCCTTATTTTTAATCAATGAAAACGTTCATCCAAATATAGAGCGGGTGCAGCG
This sequence comes from Athalia cordata, assembly GCA_963932425.1. NCBI lineage: Eukaryota > Metazoa > Arthropoda > Insecta > Hymenoptera > Athaliidae > Athalia > Athalia cordata. Next base: position 53,579,898 of record OZ010625.1, on the reverse strand, counting down.
TCATTGAAACGGACATTAACACCTCCAATCCTGGAGAATTTCATCTCCGAGGAATAAGATTATTGAAATGTGAATTCGGATTATGCAAAAACTACATCGCCTCGCTGATATTTTACACGATTTGGAATGTCGAGGAGTGAAATTCAGCTCCTTCGGGTAAATAATATGGAAAGAGGTATAAAGTTTTCCCATTCTGATTCAGAACAGATTTCTGAGTTGAGAGATAGAGTTTAAGAACCGTACTATAAACTGTGGTCTACGGTTACCCAGGTGCCTCGTTACTTCGAGCAAACTCTTCACGTCTTTTACAGATTCAACGAACCGTTCCTAAATGCCATCCAAGTTCATTGTCATTCGGTAAAGCCCAGGAAGTGGCAGGAAATTTTGATGACCTTTTTCTGTGGGCTTTTATTCTATATGCTCTCGAATTGTTTTATGCAAGAACAGGGTACGTGCATCAGAAGCTTACACTTTGATGAACAAGAAAAAACGTCGTAGAATTTCATCGTAATCTCTGTGCATTTTCTCGATTCGTGCTTTTGACGTCCAAATTCGTAAGTGGATTATTTCTGTCGGTTTTAATTGAGCCCCGAAATCTGCAGAAGCAGAGTCGTCGCATTTGCAAATAGATTGGTAGAATGCTCGACCACGTTTCTCGGTATTACGCTGTGTCTCATCTCGTCGTTCAGCATTATTTTGGCCCTTCGAATGATCTTCCGGTTTGCAACAGCCTGCCAGCGTCAGGCATGTAGACATTTGTATGTATATATATTACAGGTATATAACTGTGCAGATATTGGGCCATTGTCGGGCGAGTGAAACCTCCCTTTTCCGAGGATATTAGTTCAGGATATGGTGGTGATGGCGACAGTCTGCATTAAACTGAGCAAAGTAATGCCGCGTGTCGGGAAAATGTAAAAGTCTCGCGTCCTCCTCACCCTCGAGGACGGCATCACGCTCTACTCTGCAATGTATTTCACGACGCTTGGAAACATTGACACGAAACGAAACGATCGTTGCGCTCAGGGTAATTGGCTCACTCGAGGAACAAAGGATGCGAAAAGAGATGAGATTCTGTATCGCGCTAAAAATAGGTATCCCCACTAAAAGCCTGAAAATATTTTCATCGTCGAATCGCCGCCCTTAATATTTTCATTTGAAAATTAAGACCACGCCACGTTAGAAACAATCTAACCCTGAACACTAGACGTGTGCGTGAAAATTTTGAAAATAACTAAACCTACTTTAGAGAAAGCAAATGGAGTGTGATAGATAATGCAGAACGTATAACTTTGCTCTAAGCTTTGGGGCATCGGGGACGTCATTATACGCACAAAGGCAAAATGTGGCGTGGGATTTTCGAGCTCCTTTGAGGGCACTGTGCTGGGGGTTTCTAAATTAAACGTATTAATTTATGCAAATTGATATAAATAATTTAATTATTTGCCCGTTGACTCGCCGTCATTCTTAATCTCTGGAAATTAAATTGCTCACTAATTTTTCTTTTCTTTTTTTTTGCTATTCAAATTCGATATTGAACATTGGCAGGTTATTTGTGCCGATGTATTAATGTGAGAAAGCGAAAAAAAATATTGATCAATTATCTTACGCCGGATCGCAACTAATTTCAACTCGTTCATTTGCTTCGAACTTTTTATCAACTTCCTGGTTGCATAGCGAACTCTTCGACGTTGAAATATTCCAGCAATTCGTCAGCAATGAGATTGAAAGGCTTTCTCGAATTTCTCAGCTTACGTTGGCAGCTGATTTAACATTATTCTCTACTTCTGCTGCACCCTGCACCTAATTAGTGCAGTTCGATTGAATTCTGTTCTCATCGTTTTCAAATAGTTTTACTTGACCCTTTGTTGAATATATGTGTATGCATAGAAAATTCGGTGGGTCAACTTAGCCATTGGAATTCTAAGTTGCAGTGGTTATACCCTCGGGTCACATTATTTGGTTTAAATCCGCTGCCTCGAATCAGCGAACAGTCGAGTTTCGCCTTTCACATGGCGGATAAAGTTCCTGGGACAAAAAATATAAATAAAATAGACAAATAACGCTACTAGCACTAGCGCTTCTCCATCTTCTCATTTCGATCGAATTCGCCCTGATGTTTCTTCACGTCTAGATAATTGCATCGATATTGTCAGAATAAAAAATGTCAGAGTTCACGCGAGAGCTTTACGAATTTGATATTCACACAGTTTTGCCGTATCCATACAATGAGTGAATCGATAAAAACTGAAGCCAGTTATTAGCTGCCTCTGTATTATTCTGAATGTTTCAATTAATTTCTAATTAGAAACATTCGATGGCTGTTTGGTTCTTTAGAAAATTGAGAATGGAAGGTAGAAAGAAATGATTAAGTTCAAACAAACGAACAATCATAGCTACTGCGTGTACCCATGTGAAGGCTATAGTTTCCTAGTTCTTGTTCAAGGCAAAGATAGGTATACATCACGTAAAGGAGAAATTGAAAGCGTGTGTTTTTTCTCTTATTTGACAACTGAGTGTCGTTATCTCATCTATACCCATCTATAGACGATGGTGTGGGTCGCGACAAGACAGACCGATTATTATCGATCCGATTTGAATGCACCTGCACTATATACCCCCCTTATATGTATACCTGTACAGTACGTGCAGAGATATCGTTCGTACGTATAGATATACGAAAAGAGCGGAGAGAAAAAAGAAGAGTGGAAAAATAACGCGGCAATGAATCCGTCGTAATTTGGCGTTATCCCCTCAATTTGACCCTTCGCCCCTATATTCTTCCGCGCTCACCCATTTCTCTCTGTTTCTTTTCTTCCCGCTAAAGAAGCGATATTCCCAGCCGAAAATTCCACTATGAGAAATTCCATCGTGACAAAAGATCGCGTCATAATAGTTTCCTCCTATAACGTGGTTCTATAGGTATACCTATAAGTTAGCTGCTCCACGTCTCGCGGTGAGTATTATTCAGATCCGTCTATGTATTCGCGTTGTACATACCTATGTATATTCGTATTATGTATACCAGCTACTTGAAAATAGCTTTTAAATCTGGATCGAGAAATAACGTTACAGGATACAGGTATCAAACTAGGTATATGCATAAACCATTCAAACCATAACTTTGGCACTTATCGAATTTGATTTCAATAAGAGCATAGCGATGTAGCTGGGGAATAGATTATTGGCGGAAAAATAGATGTATAATGTGGTTGTAAAGAAAAACTTATCTCACGTGCGTTGAGAAATGGGAAATGGATTTAATTATATTTCTAGATACATTTAATCGGCGGGTCGCGATTACGATATCTTTTGATGGTTGACCCCGGATTTGAATTCGCAATAGATCCTCACGGGACAATATTAAAATCCATTCTTTAGCTCCCCCTTAGGTTTCACGGAGAATCTGACAGTGCTCGTGTTTTTCGTTTTTCCTTTCCTTTCCTTTTTTTTCCACGTCATTATGGTAAAACGGTTCTTCGTTCTGCGCTATCCAAATCCTAAAGTATGCACATCGAATATAACCGCCTGCATGGATATCCAAAAAATTTAATTGGCCCCTAGGGTACGTCGTTATAAAGCAAGAAGATAGTGGTGATATTCTTGTGAGCATGGTCTTCGAGGAATTCACCTGCCCTTCGAAAGTTGAGTTTTTGATACGTATCTTATTGTTAGTTGAAATACGAGTTTTTGCAACCGCAAAAGTTTTCGAGTAAATGATTCTTGCGGATGCTTTTTTTTTTTTTTCCTTTTTTCTTGTCTACAGAACGAAGTGGAATTGATGTCCAGAGCTTCCAACAACTCACGTTATTCCGTTTCGAGAGGAATGCAATTTTCTGTCTAGCTATATACTCATATTATATTGCACCTATATGTATATATATAAACTACATTGCACAGTCCTGTTACGAAACACCTGAATGAAGTCCTGGGGGATACGTGTGGACGACGTATGGAATAAAGCTGGGAGACGCGGATATGGATAATAGAAAAACTTATACACAGTAGAGACGGTGAATTCAATACCAGAGATATTGTTCAGCTTCTATATCCTAACTGTCTGCGGACTACGACGAATGAAGCTTCTAGAATCATTCGATCCGCTCGATTCACCTTGTAAAAATATATACTCATGTCTATAAATGGATATAAAATTTTTCTGATAAAATTTAAGAGCTGACAAAGATGGGCGAGACATAAAATAGAAAATTAATTTTTAAACGCGATATATGCTGCACCTGTTTCCGCTGTAGCTGAAAAAGAATATTAACGTACTCGGCGAGGTAGAATAAAATAAATTCGCGTATGTATTTTCTACTTTTGCAACGTACGTATAAAATACCTCATACCTATGTAATTGTCGAGGCAATTTGTTTGTTTTTAGTGTACATATATATACAACTGGATAATTAAAACCATGAATTTATTTTATAATGTTTGTTAAGTTGCGGAGAATTTTTTGGATTCATGCAACGTGGCGTCGGAAATTATCCGTATGAGAGGTTGTGCCATTGAAAAATTTGAAGGAGTTCGAGGGTTTGATAAAAAGCCTAAACTAAATCGGGGTGGCAAAAGACCACAGTGATTGTGCATAGAGTCCTCATTCCGTCGACGTTGTCTACCATTTTACCAGTTAATAGAATCATCCAACCATTTGACTTTCAAATATGCTTCGCCCCTTTCCCTCACCTCACACCATCTCAACCAAATACAATTGCAATTTGACTCACTTATATTGCGCGCTCGTCGCTCGACGCGCATACAATTCTCTGAAACGTTTTTCCATCGTACTCTCGTATTTTTGGAACAAATATAATTTTCAACGTTGATAGCAAACCAGTTCTTTCATCTAATTTACGCTAGATGTATTCAGTAATGGCACATCTCCACGTTCACCTGCTCTTTCAACCTTCGGGGTAATTTCCGGTTTTAACCGATAGTTGAACTTTACTGTTGCAATATTAGCCAACACTTTTCACAGTCGGGTACGAGATTTGTCAAGCTTTAGAAATAGAGCGTACCTGGTTTATCATTCATCTTTCACCCATCGTCGGGTTATTTTGATTCCGTTTTTCAATTTTGCCTCAGATTTCATAAATATAAAAGCGAAAATTCGTTCGGCGAAATGCAAACTGCTGCAGATACCTTATCCGATCACGTAACTCTGTGGAATCTAAAAATGGAATTCCAATACAAAAGCGAGTGACTCGCGCTTCTTCCGGTTTAACGGAGGCTTGAAAAGGAAGGTAGAAAATAACGAAAAGTGTGGGGTGGAAACGACCGACTGCCGATTTCCGCCGGAAGCTAATATAAGGCCGCGTCCGCAGCCGAGTATTCAAAAGTTACGGAGGTAACCGCCATGATCACAGACATGCAGATCTGAATCCGCTTGATCGAACCCGATGAAATCGTCTCGCTTTGTCCCTATATTGACTTCTTCATTTCCTCCCTCTAGGCCCGACCCGAAATAACCTAGAGTAGATCGATGAATTATCAATCCAATCTTTAGGCAAATTTCAAAAACCACATGATCGATCAAAATTTTCAGTTCAAATTAAATTCATCGACGAATTGAAGTTTCGATCGAAACGACTGAAAATACGTTTGAATTTTGCCAACAACCGCCAAGTTCTCGGAAGCTGCGTGTACTCTCTTCCGACAATTTTTTAAAGTTTAATATTTCTCTGCTCAATAATTCTATAACCTGCTTGATTAGCATTGTTACAGAGCGTCGTGATTTTGACGATAATTCCATTTGAGGATACATGTGGTTTTAATCGAATATATGGAAAATGTAAATTGTAATTCCGTGAAATCTGTACATCGAATGAACAGATTTTACATACCGCCTCTAGGGTCATATCAGCGCAGCGCCGTAGCACGTCATTGTTAATATCAATTGAAAAAAAGTTCCAACCTTCATCAGTTTTTTTTTTTTTGTCAGCAAACTAGACATGTGCAGAGAATTAAATTCCATACCTTATCCGGATGCAGTTATTATTTTTTTTCCCCTATAATTGTAACTACATAGGGATCATGCTTTTCAATTTCGATTGCAACGTTATTTCCTTCCGCAAAAGTTCGCGCGGCGGCGAAATGCGAATTTTCCTATCGCGTCTAATAAGGCTAGAAAGACATGCTAATTCGTACATAGGAAAGACGTCTCATATGGTTTGAATAGTTCGGAACGAGTCGTAAATTTGATAATACAGCGTGAGGTAAGCCCGAGTAGGTCACGTGACAGATTGTGTTGGCTTAAAGCTTTTCAGATACTTCGAAAGCGTGAATTTTCATCCACGTCAATTTTATGGGATAAATATCGAAGATGAAAAAATAATCTCAAAATATCAATCAGAATAATTTCAATCGAAAATTGAATTGAATTCTATGTAAAAGCTGGAAAGCTCCGACACACGTCGTGTGCTTTCAGATATGTTTTACTTTGCTGACGGTCTGAATTTTTCATTATGCTCGAAATAGTTTAAGTATAGTCACGTTTACGGATGACGGCCGATATATTGTTGGAGAGCTTTTATGCCTATACCTACCTACCAACCAACGAACGAACCAACGAGCTTTCGAACCTACCTAAACCCAACAACCTTCCCCACCGCAAACATCGTCGCTCGCTTAGGCCCCCACATCCCGGAGCCTTTTCCTACTCCTTAGAGCAGTAATCCGTTAGACAATTTCAACTCCCCTTCCGCCCAGTTGCCGCATGGGAATCCTCTTCTCTCTTGGACTCATTTAGCAACTCTCTCCGAACCCGAAAGCTTTTTGTGTTCCTCCTTCAGTACCGTGAATCTCAATGAAAATGGGAATGGAAATGGAAATACTTGCTGAACTACTTATACATATAGGTATACGCATCTATAATGTATCCACTTCGTCACAAGAAAATGTGCTCGCAGATTAACACTTGACAAATCGTTGCGTCTGTAACTTGTTTTTTTTTTTTTTTTTCTCTCACGATGTGGAAAATTAAACTTTAGATCAAGGAAACGTTTCAGAGGACCCGTTATTGCGGTGATGAAATTTATTTTTTCATTAGGAAAACTAAAATTTGGAAAATCTTTTTCACGGACAATTTATTCGAAATGGAGAAATGGTCTGTGGGGTTTTGTATCAAATTTACAAAGGTCCGAAACCCAAATATACATAAGATTTCAGCTGAGGTGTTCGAAGGGTTAGGTTAGGTAATCCTGGAAGATAAAATCAGCCCTAAAAATTTTCCCGAGGATTTTCGGGGTACCGGAAAACCTTCCGGTGGAGGTCAATAGGGTGTCATACGAAGGGTCGTACAAACCTGCAGTGATTTCCAAATATACTTTCACCGACAATCACAGATCAGATCCGGCTGATTTGCGAATCTGTATAAAAATAGCTGGTCGAAAAGACATACAACTTATGAAAGTTGTAGGAACAACGCGAAGCGCAGATGAGATACGGCACGTACACCTCATTCGTAAAGAAAACTCTGGAGCGACGAACGCGTAGGAGGAAAGATCTATAATATTTCGAGGTATTCGGACGCTTTTACGTGTACAATATTTTTACATACATATCTGCACACTTGTTTGCTAGAGTGCCAACTGGAATCGAGTAATTTTATGCAATAACTTTTTTATTGTTCGAACAATTCATCGACAAATGTTATGTCAAGTGTCAGAAATGCTGTGCATACATATACAAATACTGTATACACGATATTTTGTATACCATATAGGACATTCCATGCAAACTCTACGATCGATATCTCTTTTTCTTTTTTGTTTAAAACAAAAAAAAAAAAAAAAAATGACGATAATCGTTTTTTTTTCCTGATTTTTTAAATTACATGTAATAATTTTTTACATATTTCATTCGCTCCCATATATACGTATAAATGTTTTATATTGTGCAGTACAGTAACTCAATACTTTATAGATGCAATAGAGAGAAATGCAAATTGCAAGATGTTCTCAATTTTTTTATTCTTTTTCTCTTCCTCGAAGCAATTTTCTCATTGAATTCCATATGGTATTTATTACTGTATAATAAATTGGTATTTGCATAGGAAAAACTAAAGCAAAAAAAAGCGCTTCGAGCGGAAAAATACAGGTCGTCAAAAGAATCGTACGTATAGGTATGCTGCGTGTACCGATGAGGATATTCCCAACGGAAAAAATGGAAGAACTACCGGCTGATGAAAATCTGGATTCAATTTTACTGTCCAAGTTTTTTTCTGGTGGCACTATCGCTCGCGTCGAATGAATTCAATTTCGAGATAGACTTTCAATTAAATATTCGATTACTCTAAATCACTTGTAACTCGGTCTTCGGATTATAGTATTCTTTGAAATCGCGTATCTCACGACTTACGATCATCTGATAGTTCTTCAGAATTTTGGCACGCGGTGTGATAGTTATTTGGTTAATTAAAAATAATGTAATAAAGATAAAATTGCTCAACTGTGTAGCAATTCAGAGATGCGATATTACGATTAAAGTAGAATTTCACGTATTGGTTCTTTATGTTTCTGTTTTTTCTCCCAGCAAACGTAATTCATTTTATCCAAATTACAGACGACGTTCTGTGTACTGCACGTACGTATCGAAGATAAATCACTTTCAGGCGAAGAATTTTACACAGATTTTACCATAGATTGGATTGATTTTCAACCCTGATGAAAACGTTCCGACTTTTATTTATTCTATGTTATCCAGGGTTCTTCGCGGATCTGAAATTCAATTATATATTCCAGGAAAGAAACTCTGCAGAAAAAGTTTCGAATAAGTAATAATGGGCTAGTTTATTCGAAAGTTTGAATATTCTGTGAAAAAGTAGAAAGGGAAAGAGAGGGAAACCGGAAAGGGGAAAGGGGCAAGGTGGGGGGGTATCAGGGAATGTACCTATACGTGACGTACGGTGCGGCGAATGAACTGGGGGTGAAAATGAAGCACAATTTGTTATGAGGCTCAGTTCATATTACTTCGAGGTGTTATTATTCAAATTGTGTCTTAAATTACGTCCTAATTTAAATGCATTGCTTGCATGCATATAGGTATCTAGTTATATGTATAATACCTACAACCATCTTGGAGATTTTGCCGCCTCAGATGTTAATAATTTACGTGGTACATATCCATAGTAGATGTTTATATAATGTACACGAATTTGAGCTAAGAAAAACCGAGAACTTGGTAACGAGAAATTTCCGCAAACATTCGACCGACGAGATATTAAGCAATGTTCATGAAACTTGACTTTTTTTTCCATTTTAAGTAAAAAAATTTCAACTCCTTATATCCTTAGATTTCCATGGCAAAGATTTGTTAAAAATTGGAGCCATCACGTTTAAATATTCAAGTCTCGAGAACCCATCGCACCCCGAAACAACTCGGCTATGTGCGTTCACATGTATATAATCTATATATACATCGAGGCTTAAACTATGGCGGGAAAAGTTTGAAAAAAAGTTGGCATCTGGATCAACATTTTTTAACCGTATATAGAAGGAAATCGTTTCTCACGTATTTCGTTACCGTGCAGTCTATCGACTTGACGAGTTTGGAATAAGTTGGTGGGCGGTTAAGTTGCCGGTATTGGAGATGGGCTTCTACGTTTTTTCAGGATATGATCCTTCGGAGAAGGAGGATCGTAAACCTTCAAAAGTAAGATTTCGTTCGGAAGGGATTGAGTTCGGGGTTACAGGGACGTGGAACAAGACACTCTAGAATTTTATGGTTATGACCGTAAAACGGCAAAAGCACTCGCAGATTTACCATATCAGACTATTCGAGTGTGTAGAGCCTTCGTTTAAATCATATGATTTATTTGAACCTGTTCAAGCAAGTGTTTAATTATCCATTTCGTTAATTATCGAGTTGATTGAACACCTCGTTACGAGATAACTTGAACTTTTTGGAATTTATCATTTCGATCAAAATTGCAATTTTGCTGTCCTGGCTAATAGCTGTTAATATAGATTCACTATACATATATCGTATTTCTCGACGATTTTCAGCATCGACTTGTCGAGTCAGGCGATTCAAACGGCACCCCAGCGACTTCCTTACACGTAACACAGACTGCAATTAATTATTATTAATTGAAAATCAAATTTTACCTACGATCGAGCTAAGTTTGCACATTATGTTAGGTTATGGTGGTATGCATGTACCAAATAAAATATCATCGACTTTGTAATTACGATTTCAAGTTGGTCCTTGCCAATTTGCAGATTTGGGATGAAAATTTGAAAACAGTCCATTACTGCATTCAGGATCGAAAATGAATCAACCACTCGAAAATGTTAACGCTTATCGGGTGAAAATTTCGATTTGTATAATATTTATAGCAATTGAATTTATCGGTTCAGCAAATATGCCGACCCGAAGGCACGACTCTCTTATCCCCTTACATTGAATTACGAGGGAACTGAGTAAATTTGTCGAACAAATAACTCGATGAAACCGATCATTATCGGCGCTTAAAATTATTTCGTCGACGAGTGCGAAATTGTTGCAACGCAATAGGAATCGAAAGTAAATGTTAAAACTGCTTTTATTCATGTCTCCTTGAATTTCGAAATTGTTGAAGTTATGTAATGTTTTGGTCGTTTTTTTTTTCAACTTTCGTGGGCTACGACCTTCCGGTTATTAGCCCTCGAGAAATAGCTACTTCGCGCAGTGGTGACTACCTCGTTTAACTTGGATGGGCATTGAGTTCTTTAACGGCGTTTAGGTAAAACTTTGCTTGCTTTTCTTATGAGATGGAACCAGTGCGAAATAATAATTTATGAAGACACCAGGTGTTGTTCATACTCGCTGAGTCGACCCCCTCGCTCCAGACCCAAAAACTCATGATTTATATCCTCCTACCATCCCACAGCGCTATCCCCCTATATAATCTCGAAACGGGATGAGACGCCAGCGATCCGACTAATTGTTTGTTAATACCGAGCGTGATTGATTGTCATTAGGACTGCGAATTTGGTCTTAAAAACTCCGCCATAGATTCCGCATAAAGATGATATCGGGAACAACAAATGATATTTTTAATCTGAGCTAATTCCTGTCGCACAAATTTATCCCGGCTTATGCTAAGGAAGATTTGAATCTAAAAAAAATTATATTGATAATTTGAAATCTTTCAGGACATTAATCTGCACGGAATCCATCGCAACTTTCGATAATCAGATGAATTTCACATCACCTTTTATCAGAATAAAAAATCACGTCTATATTTCTAATCCTGTAGTTTCAACATGAAATGAGAAAAACTGACGCTCAAAATGAATTGAATTTCGGATCAATTAATGGTAATATATGAAGAAAGAAGAGATACGGTGGTTAATAATTTATCGAAATGAAGCACATTTAGTGGCCTGTTACCTTACCCCGTATTTTCCACAACCTTGAAACGTTTCGATGCGACATAATAATTGCGATGTAGATGTTATACTTTACATAAACCTTGTGTGAAGGATTAATGGCCTTGAGAAAAACGTGACTCAAACGGGGGGTCAAAGTGTCGACTCGTAAAATACATATCTGGTTATGTGTCGCAGGCCGGAAAGGTGGTCGGGGGATAAAATATTAAGAAATAACTAGCGATATATTCGGGTTGTAAATCAATTTCCGAGTGTTGGAGCCTTCTGGGTAATCCCCTAACTTTTCCGGGTGCAAGGAACGACCCAGTTTCATTCACGCGTCGGATTAAATTTCTGGATCCGGTTTAAGCCAGCTTTTACAGTCACGCCAATGCGATATGACAGAATTTTGGTAATTTCATTAAGTGGAAACTGATAACCCCATCGCCAACGTATGGACAAGGTTTATAATCTTTTCCGTCCATTAGACAAACGAATCTTCCAACTGTATTTTTGATCCTACAGCAAACAGCGAGGTAAAAGAATAAAAAAACTTTGGAAAAATTGCTAGGAAATTCACAACGGATTGCATATTCCAGAACCCACTCTGCAGTGATTCCGGCCAAGCATAAGCGACTTAGGAGGTTGCATGCTCTTTTTCCGAGCGTGCGGAAATCCTCTCTTCGCACTCGCTGGTCGCACATATCATAACTGGCAGTGGTTGGCGTAGTATTTCGTTAATCTTTCGATCCGGTCGAGTGTATTTGATCCTCAAATAGCCGTAAATAAGACCTAGCTATTGCCAAAGCGTCAACAGTAAGCCGGTTTCCCGAGAAAAAGATCTTGAAATATGTTCACAAATACACAGTATACTACTTGCGTAATATTTTATTCTCTACCCCCCATTTTCTCATATATCTATACCTTATTCGTATACTCTTCGGCCGTTTTTGCGGAGGCTCAGAACACTTTTTACGTCCGGATGGAGAATTCGATTTTCTTATGTTATATAAATGAAAAACCAGCTGCTTTAGGGCATAAACGGATGCCGGGCCAATACAGGAACTGACTGTATATTTATTAATTAGCTTCATTAGCTTTTTTAAAATCGAAGATTGGTGAACTTGAGAGCGGAAGAACGTTATTAAGATATTTAAATCAAAATTAAAACGTGAAAATTATTCTGTAAATTCTCCAGTCATAACCAATTCGAATTCGAGACGATAACTGTAGACGAGAAAAAAAAAAAAAGAAAAAGATAATCAAATTATCTACCGGGTATAAATATACGATATGTTTGTATTTCGAGAATTTCTCTACGTGCAGGCTGAATAACGAAGTGTAAAATATGCGCAGCAAAACGATCGCCGGAGTTTTATCCAGGTTGATACATATATATATACGTATATATATTATATTATCCTCGGGAACACGTCTGTTTGGTTATACCTATACCACTGGTAGGGAGGAAAAAATTTCAATAAATTTGCGTATATAAACTGCGATGAGAGGTTGAATTTCAAAGTGGACAGTCGTTTTAAATCCAAGTTAAACCCTCCGACGGCTGTATAGATAAACTTTTTCCACACTCGCACAGCAGGTACCAATTTGAATTGGAGTTGATAATAAGTCCTCGATATTTTTATCCCCATTTTATTCTTTACTCATTTCATTTTTTTTCTCATAAATCACGTCCGGGCTAAGTCTCTGGTGATCCGAAGGCGGATTTTTATTTTGTGAAACGGCTTGTATTCAGCGATCAAGATCTTCCAGAGCTTGTTAGGCGGTCCGTGCATGGTCAGTCTTACTTAGTTCACCCAATAGCTTGGAATAAAGTGAACTTCCGCCCTCACGAACGTTTCTTCTCCGGATATCTGGAGAGTCGTCCGAAAATTCGCTATACATATAATGTGTGTCTAGTAAAAGACTCGTATCTATAGATATACTTACCTAGAATGGATACGTTGCGAGTAAGGCAAATGGGAACGTCAACGATTCCGAAGCTTTTCATCCATATTTGAATAAAGTTGAAATAAAAATTGAAACGCATACGTCAGCTGGTGGGCGTACCTGTATCTTGAAATATATTTTAAACCTGCGAGAATTAATGATGAACTATTTTTTATTATAATAAAGTTACTCAACTCTTCAACGGACGCATATTTTTTATGGTTCACATGTATAATATACGATTCCACGAAACGTAGTATAAGTTATAACTGCTATAGGATTCCCTAAGAATTTTGTGAAGCTGAAAGGGAAGCGAGATACGAATGGTGTATCGGTTTGAAAACCGTATAGTATAAAGAATCCAATAAATTTGTATCTCTGGTTGAACCGTTGACGTATAGAAATATGAGAAAACGCTTGAGAAATAATCTTTCATACGCAAAATACTCCAACCGAATAGACACACCGCGTCTTAGCTTTGTGTTGTAAGCTTGGAAAAAGCAAACTCAAGTTTTCCGTACTTGAGAAACGATAAATTTACTCAAAATTTAACGACGTCATATACATTTTTCATTTTTTTTTACTATGCTATCGTACGTCATAGTCCAAAGCAAAAAAAAAAAGAGAAACAGGAATTTTATAATAATAATTGATGGCAAACAGGACATTCGGTATAGGTGGAAAACTAATAGGGTTTAGCATTCAAACCACTGCTGTGTCACTCAAAAAATAGGTGAGAATTTCCCAGAATTATTTACATCGCGGCCTGGCGGAGGGTCATGAGACTATGTCGTTGCCGGGGAGGATAAGTGTGTTACTCAAAGCTCGTTAGTTGGAGTCAAGAAAGATGTTGACCCCTGAAGAATATGCTTACCTGCTTTTAAGGTGCCACCATCGTCGACCGGTATTATTCTCATCTTTCAAGCACCTTTACGATGAGAGGTTTGCGCGGTACATGGGATTTAAAAACAGAATTTAATTAACTGTGTCAACTATTTTCTCTGCGGGCGTGAGTGGGATAAAAATGAATGAAAAAATATTATGTATTTTAGAAAAAAAGAAATAATACTTGCGAGTGTTAACAAAAGGGGTAAATAATTAATTCAAAATTATTCGTAAAGTAACATCGCGTCGTGACGTATTACGAACGATCGAGGGAAGATATAAAGGGGGTTGTAGTCAGGTATATTCTGACACTTGTATGAGATATCCGAGGATCGTGACGTCAAATTTTAACGTACCACTCTGATAAAGAAGGACGTTTTGGGGATGAGAATATAAAGCGCGATTTTAATTAATTATAAAGTTCGTTGGTTTTCGTGAAAAGACTTCGGGGATTAATTGAAAGCATCAAATTTCAGGGTCGTGTCTGACCGTCCCCGTGCACTTGGAATATTTGTTTATTTATTCATTTTTTTTTTTCTTGTCAAATAAATACTGAAATACCTTCTCCTTGTAGAGGAGTCGAAATTTCAACGTAATTATTTTCTTCGCGGTTGTGAGTCGTGACTTTGATGTCACGTGGGATATTCTCTCGTTCAACCAGATATACATAGCTTGTGAAATTCCCTCACGCGTTCTTCTATGTGTGTCCAATTGAAATTTCACCAAAATTCTATCCATCACTTGGCGCAAATCCAAACACGACGCGCGTCTAATCCAGCTTGGCTATATCGAGCCAACTGTTGAACTGCTCTGAAATAGCTTCGGATAACTATATTGAAGTATGCACCTGTACGTACATACATGCATGTGGTCCTTACCTACAAAATCGACCAGGGGAGATACACCTTATTCGAAGCTACAACAAAACTCGATACCATCCATCGAGTAAAACGAAATATTCTCAAGGTATAGAAAGAGTTAAACTTTCGTCCGTGAAACGGATGAGGTAGTTTTTGGATTATCTGCAAGAGTTCGGCTCTAGAAGGTGATAGCGCATTTGAGTTTCTTAGTATCAGAAAAGAGGAGCACCGCGAAATGATTCAGCGACCAAAAGCAAAAAACATTTCGAGCATCTATCAAAACTTTTTTTCAACCTGGGACGCGCTGGTTAAATGAAACTCAATTATTACCAAGTGACACGCCCCACGCGAATCGAATTACATCTTCGCAAAAGTTTTAAGAAAGTTTAATTCTGATCACGTCATGTAAGTTTTAGAGAAACTATCATAAACTCGAAGGTAGTTTACATCGAATTATCTTGAAACTTACTTAACTCATGGATAGCATGAGAAGTTTAATTACGAAAAACTAGGTAATCGGAAATATTGACAACGCTGACAAGGAGTAATTGATTGTAATGAAAATCGTGCCCTCACTGTATCTTCCAAAAACGCTTATTAAGGATTTTTGAACGATGATTCGGTTTTTTGCAAACGCATTTTCTCTTTTCGCTCCACTTTTTTTTTTCGCATAGTTCTTCGAACTTTAAACCATTTTTTGAGCCTTGCTCTTTGAGATTTTCTCATATCGTAGTCAAGAGGCGTATTATCATATAGATTCATCAGCACAAGGGTTGTGATCGGTCGCCACTTGATTAGCCAGCTGGCCCACCGCGATGCTTTATCTGTATTTCCGGATCACTTCTCCGAGGGTGTCATCATCCCGCAGTAATTACAAATTTCAGAGCTGCCGATCCACGGCGTAACTGACTCTTCATTTTCAATTCCAATATACGTTCTCTCAATGTTCAAGTGACTCACTGATTATATGATCTCTGAAATAGAATGCAAATCAACTGTGTTGGTTGACTATCGAAATAATTGGAAACAACTGAGACTCGTATCGATCTGACCCAGCTCGTCATAGATGATAAACTTTGCAATTATTCAGAAACGGCGATCAGATGACGATGTGCATTATGCGTTGGTTAGGTTATTGTTAAAAAATTCATCGTTTTCCAATGGGGAAAATGTTTATTGTGTGGTTTTATTTGTTTGCCCGGCAGCTGCCATATCGTACCTATACTATAGTATACCTACGTGGAAAGCCCGAGGCAATAAATTTCTCGGAAAAATAATATACTCATACACAATATACATAATACATTAGAGTAAAAAGTTTTCGCCATAAGACGAAAGCGATATTTTTGCAACGAAAATTGCCGAGGTTTTTCTTCCTGCTATTTGGAGGAACGCATACCAATTTCCATACGCGCGCGGGCAGCTCGGGCGGAAGAGTAAAAAATCATTACTTCGGAGGCTGTAGAAGAAATGAAGATAAATATGGACGTACAACCATAACATTTACTCTGAAAAATCGGCATAAATCACACCATTTTGGATGTGAAAATAATTGGACATTAAGATTTTACAAATGAAATGAAGAATTCAATTTATCCTGACGGAAATTCTGCAAAGGTTGTTCCGCGGTGTTGGCTACGTAGATACTGGTACTGGTCTGTATGACTGTATTCGTATACGTCACGGTTGCATAACTTCAAACTCTATGTCATAACTGTGTTGGAGCGAATTTCGAGGAGAATATGGAGTTACAGTTTGCCCTGGAATTAAGCAAGTTCACGAATATGAGAACCAGCTCGCGGCATAGCTCCGTTCCGCCAGAATCTCTTGGACAATAAGTCCTGATTGTCGGATTTAGGGATAGGATACCGAAATGGGTGGCTTTGTTTTGTGTATCTCCTCTATATTGGAAACCATTTCGAATTACTGTCCGTGTTCCGGTTTATACCAGAGAATGATGAATGTTTGAAATATAATGATACATAATTGCATAGAATTTATATATTCACTTACGAAAGTCTGACGGCGAAAGAATAATAATTCCGTCGATGCACGTGTGGTTGTAATTACATATTCACTATTTTCATGAACTATACGTCTAAGTTGAGTCGAATCTTTGCCGACTCTGAAATAATCTTCTTCATAAAATAGCGTCCTCAGATAACGTGAGCGCTTCTCATACGGTGGGATTTATACGCAAGGATATCTCATACTTCCCTTCTGCTCCGATCTCAGAGTTATACGAACCAGTAGCGCAGAATTTAATCCTTCGAGATGACGGCGTGGGGAACCATTGCCCACGGGGGTGTTTTCATTTTGCTTTATTTCGAACGCGGGCAATCCGCTTCCCCCTATATAGATTAAAGGTTGTGATCAACCAACGAACCGAGAGACTCCCCGCTATGCGATATGAAAACAAAACTTATTTCTTTTTTCTTTATCCATTTTTTATTGCGGTCAAGCAATATCTATTGTCGTTGGCAAAGTTTAAAGTGTATAATTGCATCAGAACTATAAAAACTGTGTAATCTGAAAGACGGCGATGAACCGAATATTTCCGGAATCATGTCAGGGATGGAATTGTGATTAGATTTCCGATGACGGGTGTATGTTGACAAGTGTCTAAATTACTCTGTTTGATCGTTCCTCGTAGTTTGCATGGAAAATCAACATTCAGTCTCGGAATTAATTCAATTTCTCGAACTGGATTGAAATCAATATTTAGAAAACTGAATACGTCACTGGACATCACGTTGGTTCTCTATTCTTCCTTTATTTCATCTTTTTTATTTATGTTTTATCGATGTTCACCAGTAGAGTCGATGAAAGAAAAACATGTTTCTATCAAGCGCATTGTCAGCAACAGATTTGGATTTTGCTGACCCGGATAATGCGTATTCTCAGCTTCTATTGAATTAGGGGTTTTCAGATGTAAATTACTTCATTCGACCAGCTGGTTTATAAACCTCTGGATCACGTAGGCTGTATGAAGGATTATCCGCGCATCACGGGAACGCTAACGAAAATACATGGTTTCCTCTATCACCAGCACGTGCAGCAAAATCGAGTCTCCTCTCTATGCAAAATAAATGTCTGTCGTACCCCCAGGAGCTTGAGCACTAAACTGAACTTTCTTGGATCTCGTTTGCCGTAGTTGTCTTACAGTCTTTTAGTGTCCCAGCTGCGCAATGCTGCGATCAGTGTAAGGTATCTTATATACTATACGGCCAACTAGCGCCACGCTTCTTCTTGCAGAAAAAAAAGCTTAGGTATTTCCTGAGAACAGCTCTATACCATCGTTGGAAGTTGTAGTGCTTTTTTTTTTTTTTTTTATCACAAAGCTTGATCTCAGAAAGATTTGCTGAGTATTCTGTGAGGAAAACTATACGTAGCGTTCGTGAAACTAACGTGGTATTGATTTTACAAGCCACTTAGGCAGTGGTGAAATGTACTTCCTATTGCGATTGCAACCTGTTTCCGTAGTTTATACTTGAAATAAACTGATTCGGATTATACTAAACCAGGTGACCAACTCATCGGAATCTATTACTCGTGGATGATGATTAGTTTATTGAATCTGTCAACAGTTGACATTTATAATGATGACGTTGAATGCACGCACTTCCGCCTGGTCACGGTTAATGGAATTAGACATATTCGGGCGGTTTCGTGATATGCATCAACGTTGATAATTCCGGTACGTTGTATCTGCAACGACGAAAGCTACTGTTATCTCATTAAGAAAAAAAAAGTCTGCAGTGCCTGCTATTTCGAAAATGGTTGCTACTCTAATTGCAGAAAAAAGTGATTCGGTGTACAGACGCAATTCCGTAAAAAAAAAAAGAACGAAAAAACAATGTGAAACAAGAATTTCCGGAAGCGGAAAGCAGGTCTGTGGGAATTCAATGGTGTAAGTGCCAAATAACTAACGAGGTGTAAAAGAAATGAAAGAATTATTTTAACGAGCAGTCAGAGCAGACAGCTTGCACAGACAATGATACAACGCTGCCCAGTATTACGGTTCATCACTACCCTGCTCTTTTGATCCCATTATTTGGTCATTTAGATGTTCTCATTACACGTATAACGAAGAAAAAAGTACATTATACTCGTCTGTGGTTCACGTTCTGGGCGATAGATGAACGAGATAAAAAATTGATATTTTAGGTCCAATAAGCGTCGTTACGAGAACGCCCGGAACACCATGAAATTTTGAACCCGTCGAATTCATTCGATAGAAAATTCTATAAATGTACTCGCGAATCTTGGGAAAATAATTGACGATCGAATTTTTCATTCCAATATTAAGCCGGTTATAAGTTACGAATGAACGTCCCGACGAACCTCATGAAAATCCAAAGACAGGTAATATACTTTTCTTACTTACCTGCACCCTCGTTTCTCTTCCGATTAACGAAGCGGAGAGTAGCCCTTCGCGAGTTTACTTGACGGCTAACAGAGTGAGGGTGTGACATGGACTCTGTGTCAACTTTTAGCGTACCAAAACTACTTAGAGAGTAACAATTTCAAACCAAACAGTGGAAGGACGTCAGCGGCGCATGTCGAGGGGGATGTTTTTTTCCCTAACTTTTCCAAGTACTTCAGAAAAATCCCCGCTCCATTACTACTCCAACTAAATAACCATATTTAAGAGGATACTTTCTTATGTAATTTGGCCGGTAGCCACCACCACGGCAATGTTGCCAGTTGCTGAAACATCATTATGTATATTCGTTGGTATGCGATGGAAAACTTATACTTTTATTTTCTTGGATACAATTTTCCGAGAACTATAGGAAACGTTTGACGTTTTCGACTCATCCAGACTCGATGAGCTCCGCGATTATTCGTGGATGCAAATTACGAATATTGCCGTGTGCCACGTGTACGTGCAACTCTTTAGTACCGGAAATGCAGTACTGTGTTGAAAAAAAAAAGATATTTTTTTCACTCAAATTTGCTTGCACTATAATTCGGGCGTTTGGGTTTATTGTAATGGTATTTATTCGTGGTTTTATTTGTAATAATTACTACACAATACAAAAAATAGTTTCGTCATCTTCTCTCCTTTTTTTTGAAACACTGAAGTCTGTTGTCCGCTAATTCTTCCTGTATTTCGGTGAAATCTTTGTTCATGGTTTCCGGAAGGAATAGTAGCACGAAAATAAGCGCTAAACAACAAGAACCGGAAAATATATAATACACAACATATTCCCCTAGAGGATCTCCGATGACTTGATATAGCTTTGAAACTATGATACCAAATACACCGTCTGAAATAGTCACCGCTGCACTGCCAATACTCATTACATTAGTTGGAAATAATTCACCGATCAAAGCGTCGGGAACTGCGCCAATGCCAAGCTGATAAGCCACTTGAAATAAGACAAGCAAAACTACGGGTAACCAATTTACAGATTGCAAATTAATACCATTTGAATTTGCAACTAAATAGGTCGCTAGTAGTGCTAGGGTTATGGATGTACCGGATGTGGAAGTCACCAGCAGTACTCTTCGGCCAAATTTTTCTATCGTAACAGTTGCTAGCGCGGCTGACAATAAACCCACGAGTAAAACAATCACAGTAGCTAAATCGGTGTTTATACCGATATTTGCCGTCTTGAATAAAACTTCAAGATATGCCATTGTCGTGTAGTTTCCACTCATCAACTGAGTGATTATCAAAATTACGATTATACCAAGGGCCTTGCGATTGTTTGGAAGAAACATTTTTCTCAATTTTTCAGGCCAGCTTTCGGTGTTCGAGTTTTTCTCCAGATTGGAAATGACTTCGTTCAGTTCTTCTTCTGCTTCTTCACGGTTTTTTATTCCCTTGAAAAAAACTAGCGATTTAATGGCCTTCTCATTATGTCCCTTCGAAGCTAGATATCCTGGAGTTTCGGGAAACCAGATGAACAAAAAAACGAAGAGAATGGGAACGGCTAGCAAGATAATTGAAAGTGTTCTTATAGAGACGAGAGGACCGATACTACAGGTGAACACTGACCCAGTGAAGACGTTCATTGCAATAAGAGTGCCAAGGGCACCCCGAATATTAATGTCAGCTATTTCGGAGATATACATGGGATTCGCTGTGTAAGATATCCCTATTCCAGTGCCGAGTATGACACGAGCAACATAGAGCTCTTCGACTCTTGTCGCAAATATGTCGATCAGCCATCCGACTGTGTAGAACAGACTCGTCAGCAACAACGTATTTTTACGACCAAATGTATCGGCCGATATTGCTCCTAGGAAGGGTCCAATCATACTTCCAATACCCGTCAGTGACACTATCCAAGAACTCTGGCTCGATGTTATAACAATTTTGGAATCGCCGGACATCAACCTCGAGAGATTCGTGGTCGCCCATCCGTACACCGTGCCAGCGCAGACCATAGTCATGGTTGCTGTTGCAGAAAATCAAACACCCCATGTTACGTCACTGGAAAATGCTCAAGTCTCAGATTTTGTTGCGCATCAAGATTTTACTGCCTCTTTATAAAAATACGATTATAAAAAAAAAAAAATTTAAATTTAAAAAAATAGCTCAAGAAAAGTTTTTTACTGACATGACTCGAAAATTTTTCTCCTTCCGAAGGGTCGCTGATAATGAATTACTGAATTATACCGAGAAATTGAGTATCGATTCGGTAAAAGATCTAATCAACTGCCGATCATGACTGTTGGTATGTCTCAAGAAGATCCGTTGCTACGGTCATATTCATTGATCTATCAATTCTAGTCTGGAACGAAAGTCTATTTATTTATCGTATAGTAATGCTGCGATACGATATTTCATCATGCGACCGATATGAAAAGTCGTTAGCACAAACAGTAGCTGTTATCAATGTTCAAAGTGTTATGACCCTGATATAAGATATGTACAAGGTTGGGATCCAATGAATTAATTGTTATGCATACCAACATCGCGCAGGAGCGCGGAAACTGTTGATCGTAGAATAATTGATATCAAGATATAAAAAACTGACCTGTTATTCCTGCCAACCATTGCTTCCACTGCGTCCTTTCACCGTTTTTGATATTTTTATTCATTATTGTTGTAGTTTTTGTTCTATCATGGCACTAACTAGCATGCCATACCAACGAATCGGTGAGCAGACAATAAGTCGATGTGTCTGGACAATTCAAGCTTCATAGCTTACACTGGAAATTTTCAAGTCAAGTTTTTACAAAGTACGTTATACACGAGGCACATCCAAACAGCACAGTCGCAGATAACTAGACCTAATCTGTAAAGCGCTTATGTTTTTTTGTTATTGCAAATAAATTATGGTAATGAAATGAATAATATAAGTAGTTTATCCGGTTTGACAGGATTTTACGAAACAATTAATTAAACTATCACAATCGTTTAGTTTGTTGTCTGCAGTCGTCTGCAAGTGAAGATCGTAATATTTACTACTCGAGTGAAAATGACTGTTGCCGAATAATAAACACAGCGTGTTAGTCTGTTGACACAATAATGAAAGCATTCTTGAAAATATCGAAGTCGTAGGCTGTTCACCGAGACTGTGGAAGACGTGAAATATCTATTTAGATAACCCGTCTGGCATACCGTCACGGTTGTATGAGTTATTGCGGAAATATTATCTTCGAAGAGAGATTGCGGAAATTAAAAGAACTGTTTATACTCGACATTGACGCGTCTGTTCGACGATCATATAGTTTTACAGCGCTCGAAGTTTTAGATTTTGGAATTATACGGATTATGATATAATTCTATTACAGCTAAAGTGCCCACGGCTGACACATAAAGTCTGCTGATAGACATTAATCGAAAGAATTTCGTAGCCAATATATCTAGACTTTTCTGACGTATAACTGATTTCATAACGTATGGCTAGCACGGTTTGGCATTTCGATTTTTTGAGCTATGAATAAAAACATACACATAATAAACTATGCGCAAATTTATAACATAGTTATGAAATTTGCTCACAAACTGCGGTTCTCCAATGACTCGTGATGTGAAAAAATTGAACAATAATTCATTCAAGAAAATACAGGCACGTAGCATAAACGTTTCTTTAAGCGACGGCGACGGGTTCATCCATTAATTCACATATTCATCGGTTAACATCGTTTCGTTCGCCAACAATTTTGAAAACTCAGAATTCCTGACTTCATGGATAGATTTATTGTTGACCGAACCTAGTTTTATTTTAAGATGAACAAAATTTAATCACAGTTACTCAAGAAATGATTTTGGGACCACCATTTTTTTATTTTCCTTCATACGGGGGAAACAAGATTTTGGAAATTTTCACACAATATTTCCCTTAGTGCACAACAACGAGAAAACAAAAGTGATTAGTATTGTTGTTACGTAGTTATCGTTGTGTACTCTGAAAGCATTATGAGATAACCTGCACGCCTTGAACTTGGCGAAAAGTTTGAAAAGCATAGATCATGCAGGAACAATTTTTCAGAGATTCGATTAACATTCGTTAATGGTTCTGCTGAATTGTAAGTTGAAATTACTAAAATATGCAATACTGTAAAGAAAAAATAAAATATACTTAAAAGTAAAGTTAGAAATACATCGAGGCCGAGAGAATCTACATTAGTATCAGACTGTTTCATTAAATACTGTGAAGGCGTAATTGATTAGATTGATTGGCGCGTTGTTTAAGAATACATAAAAAATCTAGCACACCTAATCTTGAATCGTTGCAAATGCTATATTTATCATTAACACAAATATTTTACACTTTAGTTTTCGAGTCAATCGATTTATATTCAATTGCCCATTCGCCAGCTTTCAATATCTCTATGGCCAGCTGCCTTTCGTCATTGACTCATTTACGTGGTAGCGAAAATATAAATACATAATATAAATATAATTATATCACAATAATCGTATAGAATAAAAAGTGAATGTACATATATTAAATATTTCAAGCATAGTTATAAAATTATTTCTATCACGTAACAGTTGGTTAGAAAGAATATTAACATGATTATTTCGAACTATATGGTGCGAGTGCGGTGGTATATTTCGCACGGCATATCAGAAATGCGTGCCTGGATGATTTTTACAATACAAAAACGTACAATTTGCTACGGGTTCTTCATATGTATTATACACTTGTCGTTTAACATTTAACAGAATCTCCTTGAACTCCATTTTTATCACCATTAGAATACCTCATACAAAACATACAAAACATCATGCGGGAACTCCGATAAAGTTATACGAGTATCAACTTTTACGAGAGATACAGAACTTCTCCGGAAGTATCGATGTCCATTTCAGGATTTGACAATTTTTTACCTTTCGGAAATACAATGAGAATCATGAAGAGTCCTACGGCCAAAACTACTGCATTTATGTATAATTCCACTGCAGGTGTATAATGAAAGTGGAAGTATGCCAGACTTTGAAAGAGTTTGTGGAAAATGAGAAATACGTTTCGTATAAATACCTCGAAGCTTAGCACAATTGCGATGGAAAGGGCTCTGATAGCCGTAGGAAAAAATTCTCCCGTGTAAGCAAGTGTAACACCGATAAGAATCAGATGGACGAAATGTTGTAATGAGAAGACTAAAACAACTAACCAGGTGTTTCCCTCAAAAGGTATCATACCGGCAAACCCTACGACAAAACTGGCAAGAACAACTAAAAGAACAGATATTTTTCGTGTAAAAATACCAATGGCTGCCACTATGAATAAAATCAAAATGACTTTTATGCCGTAGGCCGTGAGAAGAGAACCCGTGAAATCCATAATGTCGTTATTAACGCAATAATACCATATAACAGCGTCATTTCTTTGCTGCCCACTTGCCCATCTCAAGATAATTATTATAAAGATAATTGCCAGACTCCTGCGGTTAGAAAATTTCATTGTCTCCCGTATTTTGCTACACCAGCCCTGGTTCAAGTCCGATGGGGTATTTGCACGGATGGGCTGAGCATTCGTTACATTATTTTCTCGAATTTCGACGTGTCTAATTCCAGTGAGAAAAGCAACAGATTTTGCTGCTTCTTGATAACGTTGTTTTGCGGTCAAATAGTAGGGAGTTTCCGGGTAAAAAGACAATATTGCAACGAAGAATACCACCGAAATAGCCAGCACTACCCCATCAAAAATAGTGCCGGGCGTCGTATTGTTAGGATATTTGGATACCACAGCCGCGAATCCTATAATTGTAACGAACGTTCCCAAGCCGACGGCAAGTAACTGAAGCACCAACAAGTTAGAGCGGTTTTTGGTGTTAGCGATTTCAGATATGTAAACAGGTACGACGGCACACGTCAAACCCGAACCCATCTGAGTGAAGAGTTCTACAATCCACACCCATTCTGCTTCTTCAAAAACGAAACCGAGCATTCGTACAACTACAAAGATCGCTGAGCATAGCAGGACCTTTTTCCGGCCAAAAGTATCGGCCAATACTGCTCCAATGATAGCTCCGAGTATGAAAAGAAAAGCGTCTCTCATTCGAGCACCAACTTTAGGATCATCGGGTTCCGAGGGGTTGGATATCCAAGCGATGTCAAGGCTCTGCTGCAACAGTATGCTCGAAGCTGTATGAAAATAAAAAAATATTAATAAGTCCATTTGCTTGGAATTAAAGACTATAATGATTTGATCTGCATGTATTTAAAATTTTTTTTGTCTTTCGAATCAAAAAAACTCACCTGCCACTGCTCCTAGCCATTGCTTCCAGGATGATTGCAGTTCGCCGCTTTGGAAATTCATCTTTACCGGATACTATCTGTGAAAAGTTGATGGGTTTGAATCTGAACTAAAATTATTGTTTTTAGAGCGAGAGTGTTTGATTGAAAAAGCGAGTGAGATGTCGCGTGTGTTTGACAATATTCATAATGTAAGCCACACACAGAGCCCACAGCGATGTTTGCATGCTTATAACTATAGCTCAATTAGAGAACATTTCGCATGCACGAATTCCATGCGATTATATTCGTTGTCTATCTTTTTCAGGAGAGATACCACATTCATAAAATCTATATATTTTTAATATCTCTGCAGAAGTTGTCTCAATCATTGTTAAGGAAGTTAGAAAATCAGGGCGTGCAAAATATTTGGATGAAGGAGAATTAGTGTTCGATGAATGAAAATACGATCGATCGATTTGGTAATCATTTTTTATTCATAGACCAATAAATAATTCATAAATATAATATATAACAATAATGTGAAGGGGAAGTGTGGCAACTGTGAATCTGCGATATAAGGTGCGTCAACTGAGATGTGATGGATAAGGTCACAACGTGATGTCACTGCACTCGTGACTATAACTCGCTGTACATGGACAGTGTTTTTTTGTATTCATACAAGACAAAACGACTAATAAGTGTTGGAATATGAAGGCAAACATTTACAAGTATTGTAGTACCCATTTCCAAATAATGTGCGTTAAAATCATTGATTAATTTGGCTTGAACTTCACCGTGATTGACTGTCGTCACGATCGATGACATGGTGAACTATCTATCATTCAGTTTTTTAAAAATTACCCATTGAACAAACAATGTGAGAAAACAGCCAAAGATCGTTATCAATGCCGATGGATGTACATCAAATAATTTCTGGAGTATATTCGAAAAAATGTAATTCACTGTTTTCACGGTTCCCCAAAACTATTTTTATATTATCATAGACGCAGCTGCGATGCAATAATACCACTATTATGTAATTCACGTTAAGCTCAACATCGCAAGTATAGATTCGAATATAACAATGAGTAAAAGCATAGCTCTAAAATCGCATGAGGCACTATACCAGATTTTTAAAACAGCCAATTAATGACTTCAATTGTCATTGAAACGCATAAAACTTTTTCCTTTGAAAAGCCAAAAATGATTGACATTCCGAAAGTTATTCTCTGCCCTCGAGAATTTGACCTCCAATTTCGGCATACGAGTCCCTTTTGGCTTTCGGAAAAAATACAATCACCAGGAAGAGGGCGAGGAAAAGAATCAATCCAGTAATGTAATTATATAATAACGGTATGGAATATCCTACAAACATCGCAACCGTTACACATTCTTCTATTTTGAAAATAACATTTCTGACTATCACTTCGAAAGAAATTGCAATTACACTTGCGTAGGATCTAATACTGGTTGGGAAAAAAATACCTACGTAAGAGAGTGTAACGGCTAGAAGTACCATCTGTCCAAGTACCTGTATCAAAATACTTCCATATATTACCCAATAAATTTGTGCTATGGGGGTTAATCCGATTACCACTGCGACAAAATTCATAAAAATCACAAAACACAGACACATCTTACGCTGAAAGAAATTGATCATCAACATCACGCAGATACTGAAAATCAGTTCCAGTGCAGTGACGCAAATGATCGTGTAATTGTTGTAACTGCGGTTAAAATTATTTGTAATGGCCGTTACAACGATCAAATTTCTACGGAGTCCACTGGCCCATTTGACTGCTAT
Organism: Athalia cordata; assembly: GCA_963932425.1. NCBI lineage: Eukaryota > Metazoa > Arthropoda > Insecta > Hymenoptera > Athaliidae > Athalia > Athalia cordata. The sequence goes on along the minus strand of OZ010625.1, from coordinate 53,552,397 downwards.
CAAAATAAATATCATCGCCAAACTTCTCCGATTTTCAAATTTTATTATTTCACGAGCTCTCCCACACCCCTCTTGCTCCGATGCCTTGTTTGCTTGCGTAGTCGTAAGGGCATTCACGGGCAGAGATTCTAATGTAGTTTTTATCGTCTCTCCATGGTGAATACCCCTGAAAAAAGCTTGTGATCTAGTAGCCTCCTCGGGTCTTGCTGTCCAGTACAAGTATTGTGGGGTCTCTGGAAACATCCCTAGTACAGTGCCCGAAAAAAATACTGAAACGATAAGAACTATACTTTTGATGATTGCAAGCCAATGATAAACGTGAATGGAATGAAATACGCTAGCTGCGATTTGCAGACCGAAAAACTCTAGGAAATACATTGCCATTGGAAGAACCATTAGAATATCACGATTAGAGGGCCCGGCTATTTCGCTAATGTAAAGAGGAACGACGGTGCAACTCACACCCGATCCAAAGAACATCAAACACTTTGTTACCAAACTCGATTCCATAACGGCTATATGCCAGCTGAGAAGACGAGGTATAACAAAAAGCAACGTCACGAGTAGGGTTATTTTGCGACCGAAAGTGTCAGCCGAAACTACCCCGACGATCGCTCCGGTTATGATGAGAAACGTGTTGGCTATCGATAATACCTCGATACTCCAGTCAATCCAAACAATGTCAGAACTGGTAAGGAGCAGTGTAATGGAAGCTGCAATCAAATTAAGGTTTCACGATTATTCAAGAAGTAATTTTTTCCTATCAACCCACAGATTGTGACTGTTCAAACGTAGGAGTACGAGAGAAAAGATTATTTACATTGGATTTAATTATAAAACAAAACGGAAAAAGAATATTCATCAATCATTCTTCACGTTGTACGTATATTTGTGGACGTTGTTCAAAACCCACCTGCCAATGCTGCCAGCCATTCCTTCCATGGTGTTCCATACGCACCACGTGCGGAAGTCATAGCTTCAGAGTGTGTCTGCATATTGAATGCAATTACAAATTACTATCTTCTTCAAGTGCTTTCAGGTGCCAAACAAGGGATGAATTTTTTCTTTCTCTTTTTAATGTATTATACCATGAAATTTTCGCCCAGTTATTCGACTCGTTACTTTCTGTATGATATTTACTTGTGGTGAGTATACGCAGGTTGATTATTTTTGTACCTGCAGATGACGATTAGATCGAATTTCATTTTTTACCTGGTACAGATCGCGTTGATCTTACACTCTTCTAAAATAGACTGACTGCCGGATGTCTTCCGGTCTAACATCACTGCTCGGTTTCTCGATGGCTGGGGTGAAAATTCGCTGATTGCAAAATTGCAATTTGTTCGAAAGTCAACGTACTCCTGTTCTAATTATAAGTGATTGTAAGGTCCGAGCGAGTGACCACGGTTTAATGTCCTGGATAAGCAAGCTGGCGCAACGCAGGCGCCGCGCGGTGGTGTAGTGTACTGATAGGTTTGAGAATTCTTGTTCAATTGATTGAGAGCTCGATTAAGAGCGAGTTTTTGATAGACCGCACAAGTAATAGTGTAGAGGATAGTAGGTAGTGTATTTAAGATAAGGTACAATGATAATCTTTTTCATATTTATTAGTTGGGAATAACTACATAAGTAAAATAAGATTATTTATATCCATACTTAACGTGGACCAAAGGTATTAAATTTCAATTTTCCGGATCAACCATTGAAATCCATTGATTATAGCAATATACCTCAATGCCATAACCTTAGATGTTCCAATTTCATAATAACCTATTTGCCATCTGCTTGTATCGGTACAGATTTGTCTAAATCGCTTTGAATACGTGAAAAAGACTTTCGTTTGGTTTCCGGAATGAAAGCAAGAGTCACAGGGAAAGAAAAAAGGAATATTACACCGAGTATGAAAGAATTTACATCCACATCGACAACCTCAATCACGAGAATGATGACAAAACCAATCAACAGGTTGAATGTCGTTACAATTGAAATTGCCAAAGCTTTAACATTCGTCGAAAACAATTCACCGATGTAAGCCAACGGGATGGCGAGAATAATAAGCTGACAAAAGTGCAAGATAATGGCGTTTACCTGATACACCCACTTGTAGTAATAATTATTTCCAATTAACAGGGTCATGATTACCAGTATAAAACCCACGAAGGTTGAGCACAACAAGAACGATCTGCGCCCAATTATATCAACTGTAAAAACAATTAAAAGACTGCAAATGAAGCTTATGACATAGCTGATTATTTTAGCGTTGTAGTAATTTGAGACTACCATTTGCATGAGAAAGTGTACTAAATCGTTTCTAGAGTCGAGACTTTGTTCGCTCCATTTAGCCAGTGTTAGAAATAAAATTATCAACAGACCTTTAAGATTACTCGGTTTACACAGGTCGTGAGTTTTACCGCATTGTTGGTTACTGATAGTAAATTCTGCGCAATTTTTTATCATCAGCTCCACCTCCGTATCTGCCTCTACGGGTTTTACGTCACGGTAAAATATCAAAGAGTCAGTGGCCGCTGAATATTTTTTCCTTAATACCAAATAGTGAGGAGTTTCAGGCAACCAGATAAAAGTGGCGAGAAATATACCCGTAACGATAAGCAAAATTGAACATACTATTTCGACCGGCATTATTGAACCGATTCCAACGGCAATCAATTTTCCACCGTAGAAGAATGGAAGTTGAAGCATTAACAAAGCACCGCGAATGTTGTCCGCGGCAATTTCAGATACGTACAAAGGTACGGCTACTCGAGTAATTCCGGCACCGATCTCCCCAAAGAATAGAGATACGCAGGATAACTTAGCGTCGGTAGAAAATATACCGATTATTTGACCGATCGCGAATATACTCGTCACCAACAACGCTGGTCTTCTACCAAATCGGTCAGCTATAACTGCTCCGAGAATTACTCCAATCACACTGCTTAATGCCGAAATTAAAAATCCAACCAAGGCGTACTTTTCGTATTCTTTTGGTACGAGATCCGGGTTTGCCACATTTTTCAGAGTTCGTAACAGCCAGAATTCTTCGTTGCCAACATTTATCATCGCTAATGTTGCTGTGGATTATAGAAAGACAGAATTTATGGAAGAACAATAATAAATATTCAGATGAGCTGGATAACAACGAATTATTGAAACTTACCTACCAATGCAGCAAGCCATTGCTTCCACTGTGAACTATACCTTCCTTCTATTTGAGTCATTATGCCGAGATAATGAATAATCAACGATTATACGATACGTTATGCGTCAGCTTCTCTGCAACACGAGTATTTTTGGAAAGCCGCGCTTGAAAATTCATGATCATAATTCACTACTCGTCTTACAGATTTCTTTTAGCACATTGGAATAATGTGGGATATGTACTGTGAAATATATGCTTACCTCGAAAAACACATCGAGAAGAAGTTTGTCCGGGATAAGATAAGCGACTTAATACACTCGTTCCGATTTTGGCTTCTTAGAAAACGTACAAAAAGTTATGAATAACGAATGATCCGTTTCGCAAGAAGGCCCAAGCCTTCACTGAGAATCTACAGAGATCATCTCCGTCTTAACGCACGTACACTTCCGTCAATTACCAATTCAAGAAATGCCATGATTGTCAATATCCGGCGACGCCGTTTACCGCACAGAGGTATGACGAAGTGTCATTTCTTTTATGTGTGAAGCTCGGTGCGAACCTGACCATCGCCAACAGTTCATATGAACCACTTAAACTCGTATCAATTCAATTTGAAACAAGCGTCAAAAAACTTGGTTCGTAGCTGAAGCAGTTCGAGGGTCTTTCATTATTTTACCAAAGCAAAATCTGAAGTACGCGATTGTATGGTCACTCATTTGTCACACAATCATGCACGAAAGATGAGCGGTGAATGCGGGTTAAACTAATAGTTGTAACTACAGTATATAAGATTTGAGAAGTCTGTTGTGTGAAAGTTTTTCAACCAAACTCTACAAGGATTCTTAATCTTATTTTGTTCACTTACCTTTGAAGAAATTGGCTAGTAGGATTATTTGCTCGATGCTCCGAAGATTTAGAAATCCTTTTTAAAAATTTTCAAGTTTATGGAAGATTCAAAATTGATAATTATGATTTGAGAATTAAATATTACAAGTCCAGAATCAACCCTCAATGGTCACATGGGGTTTATTTGTTCCTAACAAGAATTTAAGCTCACTATTTCTGCGAATCTATTCAATCAAATTCGTACTTTGCGAAACGCGCATTATAATACCATCTTCTTTCTCGAAGTCTCATATCTGTAAAATATATCCTCACAATTTTTCCAAGAAATATTTCAGAAACGAGAAGTTTTAAATTTTTGAATGAGAAATTATTTTCCACCGCTATTTTCTCTTCCCTTCGCGATCTCCTTTAACTATTGTATGTTGAAACTGATGTTCGCAAGAATTGAAAAAAATCACGACACATATTTTCCTCAAATTTCACAATGCTTCAATAATGTTTAATCATTTTTGTATACCGAAAACAACGAACTGTTTGAATGTGGCCACTTGAAATTGTTAAAGTCATTTTGACTCTAGCCTAACCGTTGCCAAACTTAACTTTGTAAAGCGGTCGTCCGAAATGGCTACGCATTTTTATCGTACGCTCTCAGGAAGCGAGGTAGGGATAGATCTGGCTCGCGAATTCACTGTTTCATTGCCTGAGTATATGTGAAACAAGCTCAATGATTCTAACAAAGAACGATACACAGATAAAAAAAAAAGTAGGAAGCCATGCCCAAAAAGAAACAAATTAATGCTCGCAAACTTATTGAAGAAGTACAAGAGATACTAACTTTTTCTGTGAAGGCAATTTGAGATTCCTTTCTCTACACGCGCAATCAGGCGTTATGCTAAACGTCAGTTTCAATCAATGTCGAAGATATACGAGACTCATACCTGCACACTTTGCATAATCGAGTATCTTACGATGTACTACAGGATATATCCTGTTATTATTTGATTTGATGTCGATTTTTTTCAAATCATCATTTCTTAGAGTTATGACCAGCCAATTCGTTCTATTAAATGAATAAGCAGATTTGTTCCGAGTAATATTGACAATAAATACATATTCTTCGTATAAAAAAACATAAAGTCAATAATAGGCAACGATTCAATGATTTTTTATTTCTTTATTCTTGAGTAGATTCGGTACAGAAAGGTGATAATAGAAGGCATACGGTTATTCAAATTCACTCGGTTTGAACTGTCGTCGTAGAAAAACCATCATATGTTAATCTGATTATAAATCAGATAACAGTATAGGTATACTATATTTCCTGTCAGTATTCAATTCCCACGTGATTTTATCGCTGGTTCATTTTGGAAATTAAATTCTTATCCAGGTACTGATAAAACTTACATAAAATATTCATTATTTACGTATTTGTTTATTCTCAATAAATTAACAGTCGATCCGATATTTGGCAGATGTTGTGAATTTAATTTTGTGGTGTAACCACAAAAATCAATCGATATACCTATATATGTATACGAATATCACGAGAAAAAATTTCACCTGTGTCAGTGTACTGGATTTCTGGTTCATAGTGTCAAGATTCAAAATTACCCGTTTAAAATTGATCTTTTCCTCTTCCTATTAAACATAGCTCAATGGTTTGGATGAAAAACATTTGCGTATTAAATAGTTTTTGACGTCTGTGGTTTTGTGAAAAAAGTAATTTTTCGTTGCCCGTTGCCGTTCACACTTTCTCTGCATGATTAAATACTTCTAGGTATGTTACGGCCTCGAAAGCTTTGTGATCCGTTGCCCGCCAATTGGGTCTGGATTTCGATAAATGATTTTTTCTTAGTATTTGGAACAAGAGCCACCGCCACCAGAAAGGCTAGCAGATTAACCGCGATTGAAACCGAACGCATCGCTATCAGACTCGGGAAGTGTTGGAACAACTGGACAGCCAGGATTTTCAAAATGGATTTGAATATTACCAGTAAAGCAATAGCCGTACTTTTAAAATTCATTGAAAATAATTCTCCGGCTAAGACGATCGAAATTCCGATAACCATTACTTGGCATATGTTGGACAAAGAAAATGCTATAGCGATTACATATAGGTTCCTCATTTCCACTAACATGGATATTGCCGTAATAATCAATCCACCGAGAGTTGAGATCATCAAACACAACTTTCCTCCAAACACGTTGATCGACATAAAGAGAATTCCGTAAAAAACTATTTGCAATATACAATTAATTATATCCGACAGATGACGACTGAGCCCCGCAAATAGAAATTGGATAAAAGAACTGGAGTTGTAGTTAAATTGGAAATACCAGCTTGACTGCCATTGCGTTAGAATCAATGACCCGATGATAATGAGCCCTTTCACACTTTTCCATTGGCACAATTGCGGGATATTGTTAAATGTTCCTCGTTGATTGCCACCTTCTTCGACGGCAACGAAAATGTCTTCGAGCTGCTCCATCGCTGGCGCTTCACCGATTCCTCTGAAGAAAGCGAGTGACTTTGCTGCACCTTGGTACTGCTTTTTGGAAACTAAGTAATAGGGAGTCTCCGGAAACCATATAAAAGCGAGCAGGAAAAACAATGGGATTGCCGTTACAACCTGAGTCACCATTTCATAGTTAATTGCATGGCCAATGGCAAATAAAAGGAAGTGCCAAACTTGAATTCCAACTAACTGAAGCATAAGAAGGTTTCCACGAATTTCATCGTCGGCTATTTCGGAGATGTAAAGAGGCACTGAGATACAAGTGATCCCTACACTGATCCCAATAATCACCAGGAAAACGTAGTTTACCGCTATACTCGTTGAAAAGTATTCGATTATTCCGCCTACAACAGATATCGGTGTTAAAAGAAGCGCAAACTTCCGTCCGAAATTATCCGCTATTATTGCTCCGATAACTGCTCCAATTACAATGCCGACGTGCAGAGAAAGGTCGGTCCAATGAAATTCCATGAGATCATCAGAGAGCTGTACCCTAAATTTCATTTGATTGAGGTCCACTATAGCTCCCAGAGTACTAATGACGACCAGCACCAGCGTAGCTGTTGACAGATAATTATTCATTCAATCAAATATTTGCAATCAAATTTTGAGGTGTCATTGTGGTAGGAAAAAGATAAAATTTCATTTCGCCGACGAAATTACTTCCGTCCGCAGATGTACATGGAAATGCCCATTCCGGTTTTGAGCTCCCGTCTCAGTAAAGATACTCGGTAGTGCGCCTGTTCTTTTTAAATGTACATGGCGCGAGACTCTACCGAGTCTCTTGATATTCATAGCTTAATTCATAGAGCAGAGAAACTTACTCGATAGTGCCGCTAACCATTGCTGCAATCGCGATCGACTTTTTTCTCTGTAAATCCCCATCGTTTTATTGTTGCTCATCAGCTAGATATCAGAGAAGTGAAAGAGGTTGTTGAGCCTGGAAATAAATCTATTTTTAGTATCACTGCAGCTGGTTGATCATTAATGAGCTTGATTTAGAGAAAACAAAAATGAAATTTCACATTCACGCGTAAATATAATCGTCTGCCAGCACCTACCTATTTTGACCTTCCTCGGACCATGAGGAAACCCCAGGTTTTCTCAGGTGCCCATGTTATGAAAGCTCAATTCCCCCATTCCGATACTTGAGCATTTCTATGACACGAATGCTCGAAAATGAAAAATGAGCCGAATTTTTGGGTTTAGAATTACTGGGGGTAGATTTCATGACTGCAAGTGGATTTTCAACTCGGTTGGTTTTATCCATAGGTGAATCACTCGAATTGAGTCCTCATTTAGTATTAAATAAGATTAAGTATTGTATTTAAATTTGTCGCAACACAGTCAGAGATCAGCCGACTACATCTTGGAAAGTCGTTATGAGCTAATGGCATTACAATGTATGTTGAATCATTATCAGCATGAAGATTGCATGAATTTTATGATCCCCAGAAAGCCGTTTCGAGATTCTTCGTATCCGAGGCAGCTACGTCAGCCACAAACAATCAGTCATGCACAGGTATCTTGACGTCGACGACGACCGCTTTCTCTACTTGTAGAACCACTGCAAGGACGCATGCATCATCCGTGTCGTAAAATTGTATGGCACTATTCACGAGAAATTAATTTCTCCGATGTTATTAGTCACAAGCTATAGAATGTGAACATTGATGATCTGCAGGTCGATTCCGCTAAAAATCTTTAAGAAATATATAATTTCATTGAAATCCTTATATTTGAAGAATCGCGCTTTTGCATCAACAAATGTTTGGCGGGAGAATTGAGGCACGACCAACTGCCGATGCGAAGCTTATTCTCGCCATGGCACTGAATTTGAATATTGACGCCAATTGAAACCTACGCCTGCGCATGTTCGACTCTTCAAGGCCGGCGCACACTAGAGAAAGGTTAACGCGACGTACCGACACTAAACTTTTAGTTCACAAGCCCGCTCTTGCCTATCTTTTTGTATTAGGAAGAGTTGAGGCTAGTTTAAAATTGGAGCAGAAGTGTGGAGCTCGGTCAAACGCCAACGAATCGGAGCACTTGATAATAATTCGAGTACTCTGGATTGGTCGGATCTCAACCGCGGTCCGCGTTACCGCGTACATCTGAATTCAGCCTTAATCGCATTAAACTGAACACTTATACTAGGTTGTTCGTTGTATACTGTATACTAACACTAGGATGTTATGCGAGCGTTTTGTTGATCCATCTCAATTAAGTTTACTCAACAAGATTTGATCGCTATGAGCCAGGATGCACATGCAGTTTAGTTACTCATCGGTAGATGTTAGTTGCCGAAAATTAAACATGCAAAGAACGTGAAGGTCAGATCTTCCTACTGGGCATTCAACAAAGTGTCGCTTACCGATCCTTCTCAATTGGTTGATGATGTCTATCCAATATGATAAAGATGCAGTTTATAAACTTGAATAATAAAATACGTCACGCTTTTATATTTACATTTGGTGCACCTATTACGCAATGAAAACACACTTTCGATAGAACGAAGTTATTCAGCGGCGCCAAACTTTGGGCGCGGTCGTTGAACGTGGCATCGAACACTTTTTTCGACCTACGACCAAAACGTGAATTTGGAGGGGGATCCAATTTTGGAAAGTGAGAGACTATGTACTCCCGGTTAGGTTGATTGTGAATCAGCCATTCAGGCGTTTGGCAGCCTTTGACGCGTATATTTGATAATCCACGCACATAGGAACTTCATTGGTAGCCTACAGAACCTAGATATCTGATGGTAAAATTAAAAATATGTTTATTTTTTAATAAAATAGATCAAAATTGAATTGAGTTTTTAATTAGAAGTATAATTGTTGATTTCATTAAATGTGATGTTTATAAAATCGATTCAATGATATTTAATTTTCATAAATTAATTAATTTTTCAATTCTCATATAACATTTTTTCACGTGCGGTAGCATAAACAATATCGTCTAACATAGTTATCGGTGGAGTACTACAGATGCGGGAATTTATAGTCCCAAGATACTATTGGCGGAATCATCGCGGCAGCAGCTGAAGTATTTTTCCCAGTCTCAATATCGTATGGTTTAAGTTCCGAAACTCTGCAGATCTACAACCTGATCAGGCGCCAAATTTTTGGTTGAAAACTCAGCGCAGGTGGGGGTTTATGAGCTTTTATGGCTCGTTCTTTTTTTAAGATTTGCCCGTGTACTATTCTTACTGGCTTACACGACGAGATTATATGACTTGTGAGAATCAGAAATCCCTCCGGATTAATGTAAAAATTTTTTATTTGCTTAGAAAAATGTACAGCTAAAATTAGACCGTTTTTATAGAGGTCAAGCATTGTATTAAGAAATGATAATGAAAGGCCATCTGCATGAATTGATGATCGATCGAAGCATTATTTCAAACCTGCTACCTGGACCCTTTCGAATGATTACTGCAGAGCACACCCTATGACTAGTAGTAAAACTATTTCGTCATTTTTACCCCGTCATAATTATATTTTCATCCCTTATTTGACACCGAGAAAAATGAATTGCAGTTTTTCGTTTAACGAAAATTTATGTTAAATTCTTACTGCTTTTTCTGATGTTATATTTTCTGTACAAACTGCGCATCTTTTACAGAGAATATAGTATGTATACTGTAGATATATACACATTTTACTTACGTAAGATTTCCGCGCTTGCGCTCAGCTTGATTTCACGTCAGTCACAGGTGTATCGTAATTGCCGCGTACCTTGTCTATGCAGCGAAGACAGAATTTACAGATAAACCTGCTCACGAGAATGAATATTTAGAATAAATCCAAATGCCAGGTCAATGGAGTCAGAATCGAGGATGAAGATATTCGATCAATCTTTCACGCAACACCACTCCGCCAACTGTGACCTACTGTAGCCTTGATTGCGCAGGCGTTATCAGGGTGTATCGTATGGTGCGATTGAGTCGAATTCAAAAATGATTTTGTACATTTGTCTTTAACAAAAAAATGATTATTTTGAAATACTTATCATTTCTGACCTTAACTCCTGGGCCACCAAACCTTGGACTAAAAATTCAGCTGTTTTCGGAGCTATTATTGGACTATAAAGATTACAATCTTCGCGTAGACTGAAATTTAGGATAGTATAAACTGAAAACTAAAAACAAATTTCATAAAAGAAGTTTGATTAGAATGTGGAGTCAGAAGTTATCGGTTTGACATACACATATACGGGTTGTCTATGCGAGCTGATTTTATTTTACATCAGAAGACATAACGAAAATTATTGGTTCCTAGTTTAATCTTGCCTACATTACAATTTTCCATTTATTTATTAATTTGTCTCCCCCCCCCCCCCCCCCCCCGACCCCCCACGAACGAGATCAATTACATTGGTTCGTTACATGATCCAACTTGTTTTTTTTTCTATTTTTTTTTAATGAAATTCGTTTAATATCAAAAAAACATGCACATACATACAGATAAATATTCAGAATTATTTAAATATGTAATGCTATGGAAATTCAATAGGGATACATTTCTTTCATTTGGTTTGCTTTACACAAAATTTGACATACTTTCAATGTATCTACGAGTCCTAAAAATTTTGTTACTTTAGTAATAAATATTAAGTTTTCACACATACGTCTAACAATCGCGATTCTTATTCCGCGTCACAACGACGAGCATCGTTTTATTTTGTAATCAGTATTCTAGATACAAGTTATACAGAATATATGGTGAGCAAATATCAGCAGGATTTCAGACGCGTGTGTAACCAGGGTGGAAATTCAGGTAACATGAATGACTGATGATAAAAAACATTTTAACAAAAGAAAAAGAAAGAAACTCAGACCTTATTTCTTCGTTTCGCACACTTAAAGCTACCCTCAGCCAAATCGGTCTGGATCTCGGCGAATGTCTTGTTCTTAGTTTCCGGGACAAAAGCAAATACGAAGAAAAATGCTAGAAAACAAGATCCAGCGAAGAAATAATAAACCACGTACATCCCAAGAAGTTCTCCCATAACTTGATAAAGTTTTGAAATTGCAAAGCCGAGAATACCATCGGTGACTGTGATCGTCGCGCCTGCTATGGCCTTAACGTTCGTTGGGAAAAGTTCACCTATCAAAGCGTTAGTCAAAGTCCCCAAGCCTACTTGATACACAATTTGAAATACAATAACGTCGAGTATGGGGATCCAGTTAACGCTAGACATATCTACGGCGGTTTTTTTTTCTAATAAAATATAAGTGGCGAGAACAGCAAGGGTCGCTGTAGTGCCTAACGTTGAAGCGAAGAGTAGAGGCCTTCTGCCGGCTTTTTCTACCGTCGAAGTGGAAAGTCCACTAGAAACCAGACTGACCGCCAGAACAATACTGGTCGCTACGTGGGGTTCAAGAGCGATCCGAGCATCGGTGAAAAGCGTTTCCAGGTAGGAAATTGTGATGAAAGATCCACTTAATTGTTGAGCGGCTATAAGTCCAGTGATAATCATGAGGGCTCGTAGGTTATTCGGTAGTCGAAGTTCGGATAGTTTGTCTTTAAAATTTTGCGTGTCTATATTATCATTGATATTCTTTAGAATTATATCGAGTTCCTCTTTGGCTTCCGCCCTATCGTCGATGCCCTTCAAAAATGAAATTGCCTTAATAGCCTCTTCGTGTCTACCTTTTGCTGCAAGGTAGTAAGGACTCTCTGGGAACCAGATAAATGTTACTATGAATAGAAGAGGTATGAAAAGAAGAATTATCGTTAGGACTTTTGTCGACACCCAGGGACCGACCAGACAGGCAAAAAGTGAACCCGTGAACACATTGGTAGCTATCAAAGTACCAAGAGCACCGCGAATGTTCACGTCAGCTACTTCGGAGACGTACATAGGATTCGTTGTGTACGAAACACCGACACCAACGCCAAGGATCAACCTCGATATGTAGTAAGACGGCACGTTTTCACTGAAGATTATTATCACCCAACCGATTATGAAGTAGAGGGTCGAAATCAGGAGGGTCTTTTTGCGACCGATGTTGTCAGCCATCGCGGCTCCGATAAACGGACCGATCATCGACCCTAAGACTGTTAAAGACAACAGCCAGCCTCCCTCGTCGACCGTAAAAGGCACCGGGGAATTTTTGGACTGAAGACGCCCTATCGATGTCGTATACCATCCGTAAACAGTGCCAACAGACGTCATTGACAAAGTTGCTGTAAAAGTAATAAAAAATAAATGCAAATCAAGTACGCTATACAATTGTGTGTGACGAGTCTGTAGTTTGGCATGAAAATTGCGGGTTCGATTCAAAACGTCGTAACATATGCGATCGACAGAGTCATCAATCGAACATATATCCATAGAATGTTTCATCGATGGCCACTTAAAAAACAAGTATTAAAAAAGTCTGCTGCCTATGAGGGTGAACAGTATGAAATGCTCAAAAGTTGCGTCCTGGCATTCCCGATAAAGTGTTCGAAATAAGCTCGTCGTCAGTCGGTTTTTATTTCAGTTTTCAAATATTGAATTGAATCAGAAAAAAGCTCCAGGGGACCGTTCGGCATTAAAACATGGTTAAAACTTTAACGAGTCGATCAGATTAATTCCATGCTTTTTTTCTACATCGCAAGCTATAAAAAGAACGAACAATCTATCATTCGTTTTTTGGAAATTTAATATAGTTCTTTCAGTTTGGAGATGTGAAAAATTTCACTCAGCGCTATCCCATGTATACGATCCACTGTAGGTGGACACTGCAGTAATTGAAAGCTCACCGGTGATGCTGGCCATCCATTGCTTCCATTGCGTCCTTCTGGAGTGTTGCTCCATTTTAAGCAGACAAATATCAGTTAGCTCCTGGTGTTTAATCTTAAAAAAAAAAAAAAAACAGATGAGTATCAACAAGAGAATACTTTCAACATGTGTACGTCTCGTCATGTAACAGCTGTATAAATCAGATGAACGTCATTCGGATCGTAGAAAAGTCTGCTACGACACCAGATTTTTCTGCTTATTTATTTATAATTATTATTATCGCGATAGGAATCGCCTGTTCGCTACCGCATGTCATTGCGTCTATCAAGAGTTGATTCGGAAACAACGGCTGCATGAAAGAAGACTGTTTCACGTTAGAATAGAATAGAATTTCTCACGCTATAACGTCGTAGTGATGAACTCGCGACGAGTGGTAGAGAAGAGATTTACGTCCATCACAGAAAATATTTCCACGTGAATACGTGTATCTCTACGTAACAGGATTATAATAAATTTCACTTTTATTATATTGAATTGTAATCGGTGAATGATATGAAAAAATGTTATCATTGAGGAACGACAGGTACCTCGAGACTTCACCCACGGACCAGCGACCGGTCAACTGGTATGGCTTATTTATTTGCTGTTTAGAAATGTAACTCTTTGCAAGTTTCATTAACCACTTCGAGCTGCAGCTCAATTGACCCTAATCTTATTATTGATAATCGCAATGTCCGTAGCACGTGCGACAAGTAATTATGTAAACTTCGATGTAGCAAATAGAACTGCGAGAGATTGCAGTATATCGGTGTAGGCGAGTAACCTTACACCTTGTCGCGCCCACGTGCAGTGTTTCTTTTTTTTTTTGTTTATATTATCAAATGCTGCATTTAATCAATCAGATGCATTATCTCATCAGTGCATTCCACCACGATGCCGGAAATTATAAAATTAGTTTCGGACTTAAGCGAATCGGTTTTATTGTCAGTCTGCAGATAATGAGATTATTATTGTATTCAAATTCTAGAACTCAATTTAGCTGCACTGGTATGCATTCTATACGCTGTTCGATCTAAAATAAAATATGTCGTTTATGCTGGATCAAATTTCGAGAGAAAAACTTATTTATAAAATTGAAACATTATTCAAATGTCATTAATTTCAATCTTCATTTTATTAGGCATATATTATACGTGGAAAAAATTGAACAAATGAACTATAATATTTGTCTAATCGGTAGTACATATACCTGATTGTGCACATCTTTTAAACGGCGATGATATAGTATACCTATATACGTAGCACAGATGGGTATTGTTTCATCGAGCGGCTGTATAAGCGTAATAAATTTCCACACAAAATATTACAAACATACCGAAGGCAATGTTTTCAGATTCGGAGTCTATCAGAGTTTGCACTTTAAACTATGATACACATTATGTATTTACGTTTTTGCCGGGCTAGTAGCATACCCCGTATGAATGGGTATAGTATGTGTAATCACGAAGGCACAATTATAAGCCACAGGCTTCAAGTTCCGAAACACCCGCGACGAAGGAGGTTTTAAAAAAATTCCATCGCAGAGATTCTGATAACTTAAAATAGCCCAAACTCTACATAAAAGAATTGAAGAGGAGCGTGTATCAGGTCATCGCAGTTAAATAAACATGCATATCACATAAAGTGTATGACGACATGAATACAATTTCAAACGATTGAAGACGTTCGTTGAAAGAAAAAAAAAACAACTACCGCTGATTAATTGTTATAAGATTCGTTAATTGTGGCGATGTATAATATAACATGAAAGATTCAAGCAAAAATTTTGCGGAAGAGTTTAAGAAAATACAATGAAAATAGACCGGTGCGTTGTGTCGTTATGAGCTGGGAACTGGGAAAGGCGTCTGGGATTCAAATCGTCGCATCCCGAACGTGTGCGGCTGTGCTATAGCTGTTCTTTTGTTTCTCTCTTTTGCTTTTTTCATTTTCTTATTTTCTCCTGCAGATTTGCCTCCGCAGGGTTCTTCGCGAGTTGTTTGACGGTGTGGGAGGTTGACCAAAAATAATCTATGCCTCCTCGAGCGCATGCTTCTAAGAGAAAATATATTTATATAATCTACCAAAAGCATACAACGGAGCCTACGTATACAAAGGATGGTCAATTTCATCGGGGTCAATTGGTTTTTTCATTTTTATTATTCTTTTATTATTCTACCTTTTTTTTCTGTTTAATATCATAACCTTTCTTTGATAGATTTGATTTTAATGAATTGGTCGGTACATAAAATACTGTATACAAGCTGGGTGCGTCAATGCGATAAAATGATTAGAATTTCGCGGAAGCTGATGTACCACAAAAATGATATTTTCCTCATTCTTTTTCCTTCATTCCATACTTCTCAATGGACGATACTATATTTGGTATAAATTGTGAGGTAAAGTAAGTTCGTGTACTATATTTCCGCAGAATAATATATGTATTCTAGATTTCGCGCGAAGTGACGTCAAAATTCCAAGAAGAAGGAAAAATAATATGTAGTCGATATCCTCGCTGCAGTTAGTTGGTAACAATTATGAAACAAAGAAGCATCTATAGGTATACCCATGGGTAGAAAGATAATTGTGTCTCGTGTGCAAATACATAGCGTGTATTAGGTTTGAAACTATAAACGCTCGTACATACTATACCATTAACTGATGTATAATATGCATACCATTATTATACTCATGAGCAAACACATATCAACTAAATACCAAACTTGATTCCTCAAATATCCAACTCATATCCAACCCGACAATCCTGGTTTTAATTAGTTA
Source organism: Athalia cordata (assembly GCA_963932425.1). NCBI lineage: Eukaryota > Metazoa > Arthropoda > Insecta > Hymenoptera > Athaliidae > Athalia > Athalia cordata. The sequence goes on along the minus strand of OZ010625.1, from coordinate 53,536,350 downwards.
CTCTCGATGAATATACCTATCCATATGTCTGTACATGTATGTATGTTGCATGCGCGATCGTTTCCAGGTTCATGAAACTTTAGCAGTATGAAAAGGATCGGTTATGTATATACCAACGTTTGAATGTTTACGTACATGTATAGCGGTTATGTACTCAATTCTAGCTAAAAAAGAAAACAAATTGAAATATACTGCGAAAAGAATTAGGCGTACCTAGAAATAAATTAGCAAAATTTTTGGAGCTTACAGACAATGTAATAGATGGAACATTATACGCTCTGCGTACATTCATGAAGTCTGTTTCGTGTTATTAATTCATTATAGCGTTCAATTGATGGCAATTTAGATAACTCCATGAGGAAACTATGGAGCATAATTTTGGTAGTAGAAACACAACGCGGTATATTGTTCAGATTTCTACGCACGCATGCAGCGTGCGTTGTTCGTATAGCTGTGCTACGTGCTACCATGTATTGGCGTACCGCCAAACAATGCTATACAAAAGCGAAGAGAGTGGCTTATGAGAATGAATTATTTTCAATCAAAGCAGGATAATGATCCGACAACGATGTTATAACTGGAACGCTGCAGCGTTCATGTAGAATTATCGATTCACTGTTACATGAGGTCAAAATATCGGTTTTTTCGGCGGCGCAATTCGAGTATGATATACGGATTTCCGCGCCATCGTGGATTCTTGGCGCGAATATTAGGATTATGAAAGTTTCTCGCGGGTGATCGAGCTGCTAGGGATTTACCAATCCTGATTCGTTTCTTACTGCGCGTTGTCAAGCCATTGGCTCAACTTACTTTAGAATTTAGATTCATTCAACATGCGGCCGCGGTAGGTAGGTCGTCAAATAGTTGGCAAGTAGAGCTTTAGATCCTAGTCCCTAGATCTAGTTAGCTGTTCGATTTTCGAATCAGCCTCAGCGGTTCATCGATCTTAAATAAAAATGGTACGTGGTCAAGCGAGATCTCGTAATCGTACAATATAATATTGTATAATGCTTATATGGTCCCTTGAATTATGAAACCGGCATGATAGCTTGTCGTGTCAAGGATGAGAATTCTTAACAGCTATGCTTATCTGATGCACGTGTAGCTGCAAACATAACCTCATAGTACGTCTTTATAACCACCTTAGGAATGAAGAAATCTACTAGGTAACATGAGATATGATTTGAAAATTCTCACCAGGGTGTCCGTAGCTTTAACTTCATCCATTTTTGAATCTTTCATTTTTCACTATCCGTTGTCAAATAACCGTAGCAGCGAATCACTTATTATTAATGTATCTTCTCTAAAGGCAAAACTTGCAAATGGCAATTCATTTATTTGATCATTGGATAAATATCGGAAATAGAACGTGCAGTTAAATAACAGATTTTATATCCAATATATATTACTCATCGAACTCAGTCATCAACATTCATTATTACACCATGTTTCTTTTCTCATAATATTAAATAATTGATGAAGTAAATTTTAACGGTACAGTGCTATTTTGCAGAATTTCTTTGTGTTAAGAAATTTCTTGTACAATAAAAACGAAGCTGTGCTCGCACAGCTGATGATAGACTCGTGTATGGTAGAAATTCAACTATAGTACTTATATGACGTTCTGATAAGGGCTTTGATTCTCACGCGTTCGTTTTCTACGATTAGATAAAATGTTACCCAAAAAAAAAGTCCACATTGCCGCATGTATTATAAATATTTTCCACATAAGGGTATTTCTTCTATTCATATTCTTTTTTCGTATTAATTCCATTGGACTTAGAACTATTAGATTGTAGAATTTTGTTTTCTATATCAGAATGAATAGAGACTAAAAAGGGTTGAAATAAACCCGAAATTTGAGCGGACCCTTTAAAAAAAAAAGATGTCCATAAAGAGAAGATGGATCAGCTTGACATCGATACTTTCTCCCCATCTCTCTATAATATTGAGAACGATCAAATTTCCGCTTAGCTAAACACTCTGCATGTCTGACAAGGTGTTAGGGGTCGACAGAAGATTTAACTCGTTGCTTTACGAGAAGCAAGAAATGATGATATAGTATAAGATGTCATGTATGGTCACTTTTCTAATTTCATGAATAGAACAACAGTGATATTATTCCGCTGCAAACTGATTTGATGAATGAGTATTGCTGTGGTTGAGATGCACGATTTCAAACGAATATTAATAGACTTTATATGGATAACCTCGCGATAATTCTGCTATAACAAGTTACGCAATGCTTTCTGTATACGACGTGAGATTGTCGGAAGTGATAAAAAAAAAATGAAAAAAAAATCGAATTGATCACAAAACTCGGCATTATAGGTTCTAATATAAATATACGCTGTATATAGGTATGTAGCATTGATTATAGTTGTTGCGCTGAGAGCACCGTGCTCTATTGTATATTTCATTCCCAATTTTGTTGACGGGAATTAGTTTTTTAATTAACTCTCCGTCCAGTATTGGAATTCAGAATTTCTGTAAATGCTTTAGTCGATTGCCAATTCTGGTTTCGCCATATGATCCGTGGATATATCCGACCCGACATTGTTTGATATAGCTCTGTTATATTCTCGTGGTGTTTCGAACTTCAAGCACCGCACCGTATCGCGTGTTTAACGCTTGTTAAAAGGTAATTTCATTAACGCAGCATTGCTTTAATATAATTAGCGGCTATCATATTGGAAATGAAAATAAAACAGATACCATCAATGAGCAATGCGCGTTGCTTCATTAATTCGGCCCCAATGTCAGAGTTTAGTGCAAATTTTGCAGCCGGTACATAACGGCCACCGAAATTCTGCCGTGGAGAAAATTGCATCCCGTGTTTCCAGTGCGAGAAAGAACATGATATTCTATGATTGTTTCACGCGAATTCGGTATACATCCAATAGTTGAGTAATACGAATGTTCAAATACAGCGGAACCCGTTTTGTTACAGATTATTGGCTGTAATTGACCCGTATACTATTTCTTCCCACCAATTCTACCCGGGTTGTTAATATAGGATAGTTGGTCCGTTTCTTTTTATTCATTTTTTCTTATTCTCTGTCTATTATACGACACTCAGAATAGAAAAAAAAATCGTACATCGCATATACGTAGAAAAATGTACCGACTCGCCACACGCACCGCTTGAATAGTAAAATTCAAGTTATCAACATTCTACGTATCAACGATTGCACAATAGTGCATGAATAAATAAAAACATTCTCACAATAATTCAGAACTGTGGACACGTAGTAACAAAACCCGGTATGACAATTAGATTCCGAGGGTTTCATTTCACACGCACAACCGGCAACGAAGCTGAAAACCTGGCGATTGCTGACCTATTTGCGCGCATCAGGTAAGAGATAGGATATTTGGTATCGAGTGAACGAACGAGATCATATACTCCTATTATCGTATTTTTTGCTGAATGTATTAAAATTTTCAAATGCGGAGTTCAGGTATACTATACGGAAGGAAGAGACAGAGAGAGAGAAAAGGAGAAAGAGTCGTTGAAAATAATTAAATAAGATTTGCATTTTACAAAGCAATAAGTTACATAAATCCTTAAAGACAATAATTAATATTAATTATAATAATAACCACATATTTGTCATTTATACAAACATCTAATATCGAGTTGAAAGGTTTAACCAATATTGTCACTGCTTGCAAAGGGCTGGAGTGCTATAATAATTAACTCATGCGGCAGATAATAATTACATTACAGGGTTCAACTGCATAGTTTCTTTGACCATTACCGTGGTGTAACTCTCTTGATGTATGTGTAATATACTTATTTCACACGATAGCGCACTCCTAGCAAACTGTGTTGAGTAAAATTATTGTAATTACTTTCGATAAAATGACGATGATTTGATTTTCAGGTTGACGGGATTGCCGAGATAATTGGAAGACAATTGATCATTGACAATTAACGGCGATAGCACCAACTGCGTACAAAAGCGAGAGGAACCAGAGTGATCGATGCAAGCAATATAAAACATCTAATATCCCCGATCGCGCTCATTTGATGGGACTAAAAATTGAATTGGAGGTATAAATTCAATATTAAAGGTGTCATTAATACAGCTAAGGGGTAACCACTCACAGAACAGCATTGCTTATTTATTTTATTCATTTGATTCATTATTTACTAACATAGTAAAAATAATACTATAGTCGCTCTGATCACACCTGCAGTTGTTTACAGTCGCGCAGCGATATATGTAATACAAAATGAAATCTACACGGTCCCTAGTTAATACGTGTTATTTATTAAGCACAAGAAGACTGCGATATATCCTTTCAATTCCTCGAAATCATCTTCTATCAATTCATTGCTCACTGCTGACAACCGTCAGCTCATAATTCCGTTTTCTTGGAACTGCATCTTCCCTGGCATCAGGTCGTTCCCTCCACGCTAATTCTTATCTCTCTCTCACTCTTGCAGTTTTAATTTCCACTTTGTATTTGTAAGTGCACAGACGTGTCAAAGAAGGTCTGCTCAATCACTGAAAGGAGGTTCAATACATTATTAAATAAATCGCGAGAGATAAAGAATATTGTTAGCAAATTCTGTTATCGCTATCAAAGATGATTCTTGTGTAATTTCTTACCTATCGCTATTATCAGTGGTCGCCTCCTCGCTGCAATCGAGGTCCAGTTCACCCTGTATCGCACTCTGCAGGTCATCAATTCTCTGAAGAGCCAGACGCAGATCGTCACGGGCGACTTTCGTTTCGGCTTCAGCAGCCTCCAATGTCTTTTCAAGGTCACGACGCGCCCTTGTTGATTCATGTTCGCGTGCTGTAGCGGCTGTCGCCTCGTCGCGAGCCTCCCTAAGGGAACGCTGCAACCGCCTAGCCGCGTCCTGAGCCGTCTGTTCCTTTGTTCTTAGCAACGCAGTTTCCGTTTGTAGTTTATCCACGTTCTCTTTCAGTCTGGCGATTTGAGTCTGTTGACAAAATGAAAACACCGTTACATAGAACTCTTCAATACTTGTGAGATGTGTCAGTCGGTGATAAGAATTTAATTTACCTCAAGTCGAGCTCTTGTGGTTTGTTCTAATTCTAGCTTACTCTCCAGCTCCTTGGTGCGGAATTCTAAACGCCGAGTAGCGAGACTATTAGCAGTAGGGTCACCGTGTTGTTCTACAGACTCAAGACGCTGAGATAGTTCAGTCAGTTGGTCCTTAAGTGAAGATCTCTCTGCTTCGAGAGTGGCCACTTGGGCGTGGGCTTCTTGGAGTTGGGCTTGCTCTGCAGATACCTGTTGCACTACTGCTCGATACTTTTTGAGCACCTGTTTAGGAAGAAGTGAAATTTATTATCAAAGTTTGCAAACGTGAAAATTCAGGGAACAGATAAAAATGAATCACGTTCACAAACCTCAGCGAGTTCTTCTTCGTTTTCTTCTAATTGGGAGCGCAAATCTGTTCTTTCTCTGGACGCAGCGTTCGCTCTTTCGTCAGCATCGGAACGAAGACGAGACGCTTCTTCTAGAGCGGCTTGCGTTTCATTTAATTCAACTTCCAAAGCCTGCTTTGCTTTCACGGCAACGGCCCGTGCGCATTCAGCATCTTCCAACTGATTTTTCAACTGGCGGAGGGCCGCTTTACCAGCCGAGTCACCTTTCGTGCGCTCCAGCATAGTCTGCGCGTCACGAAGCAGCGCTCTTGTTCTTTTTAAGTCTCTCTTCAGTCTGCATCAACAGAACAAAACATATCAGTCATGGTTATTTGTTAACTTGGAGCTTTGAATATGATATCGCATTTTATTAACTACAAATTTAACACTGGACTTACCTTTGCATAGCCTCAGCATCTGCGGCACGGTCCGTTCTGTCCTGTTCTTCAAAAGCGACTAATCGACGTTCAAGTTCGTGTTTCTCTCGTAAAAGAATGGTCCTTTCTTCGTGTTCAGTTTCTAATTGCACTTCGAGAGCCTTGACCTTCTTGTGTGCGTTGCCACGCACCTCTTCGAGTTCTTCATCTCTCTGCTGCATCTCTTTTCGCATTTCTTTTCTTTGCTGCTCGATGCTCATCTCAAGTCTCAGTTTTGCTTGTTCAAGGAGCTGCACTTGTCCGGCAAAATCATCTAGTTCTTCTTCTTGGTCCTTTGTTTTCTTTTCTAATTCGTGTTTCGCTTTTTTCAGCTGTGCTACTTCCTCTTCAGTCTTACCGCCGAAAGTTAAGTCTTCCAAGTCTCGAGTCAAGGCATGAAGTCGTTCTTCCTTCAGTTCGATTTCCAATCTAGCGTCCTGTGATAAGAATATGTCATATATACATAGCACAGTGTGATTGATTTTTTTTTTTTTAACAACGAAAGTCATTGAGAAAATCATTCAAGAAGACTTACACTTAAGTTCTGTTCAATGGTGAATTTCTCCGCGATGGCCAATTCTTTTTCTCTGGCAATACGTTCTCGAAGAGTTTTTTCCTGTCTGAGATCGTCCATCAAATTCTGGGTTTCCGAGTCGAATCTAGACACAAGAATTCACGTTTATAAATTCTGCACTATTCACCTGCCGGCACCGTCTTATTTGACGTGGAAAGCAATCAATATTCCTCTAGCAAAGAGCTGGGTCAAATCCAATAGTGGACAACGGATAGACACATCCCAGCGCGGATGCCAATGTAATTATTTAACCGCAGGACTGTTACTGAGGTGCTTGGATAGAAGCCAAACACTTGTTAGAAATAATGAATCAAGAATCTTATCAGTTTTAAATAATGGCACAACGGCGCCTGCGATGAACAAATTTATAAAGTGTTTTTCATTCGTCTATATTGTATACCTTCCAAATTTAGATTTCACGATCGAAAACATAGCTGAATTTACAGCTCTACGCTAAACTGCTCAATGATCAAATATCACGAATCGTTATGACTTACTTGCGTTGTTTCTTTTCTAGTAGGTTGTTTCTCGCCGTTTGTTCCTCCAGTAGCAAACGTAGATCGTGCATCTCACCGTTCAGCTTCTGCACTCGGCGTTTCCACTGACCTACGACTTGCCGTTGTTCCTCAACTTCTTCGTAAGCGTCGGCCAACTATAAATAATAACGTAACAAGTCCAGATTTAATTTCCCTACCGAACACAAACCCCAATGATGCGCGAGTCTTCCCACGTAATATTCTCAGAATAAATTTTCATGTATCAACTATAATTTCATCGCAGCCAATTACGAATCCGATTGCTCGCGGATCTGTCAATTACGAGATCGTCATTTTCGCTAATGTGGTACGTTTCTTGAAAACCACCTGCATCGGGAACCATAAGGCGCCGGTCTTTACGATGTTTAAAATATCATTGATAAATATTCCGCCTACCTTTTTTTCGAGTTGCTTCTTCAAGCCCACCAACTGTTCAAGGTCGTCTTCGTGTTGTTGAGCCATTTTCCTTTTGGTGAATTCGAGTTCCCTGACTGCGTGTTCGTACCTCTGCTTATAGACACCTCCGTCATCGCCGTCCTCACCATCGGATGCAACGCCATTAAGATCTGCAGCTCTAGCGTATAAGAGTTCCATTTCCAATCGCTCTGTTGTTTGCTGCAAGTTTTTATTAGCCTCCGTGACATCCTGGAGTTCACGTTCTAAACGAAGACGTTCGGACGTCTCGACATCGATTCGTTCGGCCGCGAGCGTCGACGTCGAATGTTCCTCCGCAAAGTCCGCCGTGACCTCGCTTAGCTAAAAAACAAAAGAGACATCCTTTCATCAAATGGCACTATCCTATAGAAATTTCCTGCGGATGATTGAATAAAAGTAGAAATAACGCCAAACGGTCAACCAGTAGTATTCAACAGAACGCTATACCTCGTCACCATCGTACTCCGAAAGTGACCTGTCCTCGGACAACCGAGGCAGGGACCCGGAAGAACTTTTAGCGACACTGTTGCTGCGACTGAAGTACTGAAATCCCTTGATCATAATGTTTGTGGCACTTTGACTTCGACCTAAGGGGCGATGTTTGTCATTGTGGGGTAGGGAAGTTAAGGATCCGAAATCTGTCGATTCGTCTTTATGTCCCAAGCTCTTCCATTCGTCCATAATGTGGTCCGTTCGCTGGAGAAACTCCGAGATTCTCGATGACAGATAAGAAGATGCGGTGGCAGGTTCCAGATGAGCGGCGGTCGGCTTAAAAGATTGGCGAACTTTCTGCTTCTCGATTCCAAGGACAAAATTGAGACTAGCATCAAATACCACCGGGGCTTGTTCCTTGTCCTTTAATTCATCGAGTTTCACGGGCACGCACTCTTGTGGAAAAGTTCTCCTGGGTGTTGGTGATTTTTCGGAAAGAGAACTGACAGAGCCAACGGACGGTGACCTTGCTGACCTCGAAAAAACCGGTGTCAACGATCTGCAGCTTTTTGAACCAATTGACAAGCATGGCGAAGGACTCCTACTGATAATTTTTGTCGTAGCGTTGGGTTTTATCACCGCTATTTTATTTAAAGGTCTCTGCTGGAAGTGATTTGGTGGAAGTGGTGGTCTTCGGGATAAATTCCCGACGATACCAGCGGCCAAGTCACTTGTCATCGATTTTCTTAAAGGCATAGCTTGTCTCCTTGTCGCAGAATTAGTGAAACCGTTTTCTACGAAAGTGGAACCCATTGCCGATGATATGGGTCCGGCGTACATTGTGGGTGCCAGAGGCATGTCCAATTAGCTTATAATTTGGTGAAAACGCTGTAGGATAAACGCTGCTGTAGCGTTGCGTTTCTAGAACCTCACCATTTCAGCAGCTTCTTAAGATTTGACAGATTCACGTCGACGTTTAACGCTTACTCAGAGAACCTATTGTCACGTACGATGTACGAGACGACGGTTAGCATTGTTCACAGAGTTGTAAGATTCCTGTAGACCAGCTATTGTTGGGCATTTCCTGTTACTTGCAGTCGCTACATCGTGACACTCTTACAATATTGTAAAACAATTTCTCCGAATGAAACACGTAGCTGAATCACCACTTCCCTTTGCTTCGAGCTCTACGACATCGTCGACTCTGCAAATTAAGTTTCACACTTTTTTTTTCATCGCTGCACATCAAGAATTCAAAACACCTCTTATTTTGGTAAAACGATACTTCGTAGTTTGCGTTATCCGAGCATATAGGAAAATGAGGCTATCGATTCGTAGTTAATTTCGGATGAGTTTCGTTAGTCGTGTAAGTTGCGTAAGTTGCGTAACGCTAACATCCGGTGGGTAGGATTAGACCTTATCCCCTGGGATAACCGGACCAACTCTGTGAGAGTCAAAACTGCAACTGCTGTTTGCGTTAGACCTTAGAGGTGTTTCATTGGTAAAACGTCCGTAGAAGTGGAGGTGGTGAAGGAGGTGGTGGTCACCTCTGAGTTATTCTGAGAAAAGACAGAGGGAATTGGAACCTGGCCAACTACTAGCTATATACCCATCTCTTTCCTTCTTCCCGGGGGAGCTGCAGGGTGCATTTAAGCGTAACGATCAAGAGAGCTGAAGAATTACCGGAGAAACATTACTTAGAGTTGACGACGCGCGGCAATCACGAAGAGACCGTTAATCAATTAGCAGTACTTTGGATACCATATATGCCACGTAAACTGCACTATTCTATTTCCAGAATACACGTGAAAACATGCTTAGAGATTATTTTGTGCCCCAAAAATGAACGGTCTTCTCATTCAAAGCACTTCGGGTTTCACTGTGGAAGAAAAATCGAAATGACAATTATTTGTCGATGTATTTATCAATCCGTTTCATGGGAACACTTTGTTTGATGACTGCAGTGTGTCTATCGGTTAACGGCATTCGGGAAAGTTCCGCCCTAAAAATGACCGGGCATCATATTCAGAATCCAGGTCAGATAAACGTAGGTAGCTTTATAACCCAGATGGAATATATTTACCGAGGTTCACTTAACCCAAATCAGGATGGATGCGTGTCGGGAATACCTGAGCATTATTAAGTATCGATTGTAGTAGATTTACTCGTCGCAGAAGCGATGAGTGGTCTTATGCAATACGCGATCATCTGGACAACTTTTATAAAGAAATTGGCAAGTCCAACATCGCGTTCTACTTTCGAGAACGCAATATTAATATCTAAGCTTCTCCAAAGAGTTTTTCCCACGTTGTATCCGAGCTCGGAAAATTATTGCGTCGCGTCCAAGTGTCGCGGAGTAAATATAGAAAAGTACTCGTCACAGATGTTGTCGCACTAACAATAAGTGAAAGAAATCTCGTCAGAGGTCAATGCAGAGAGAAACTGGTCGTTGAAGGAAAATTCGATTCTCTGACTAAATCCAAATATCACGGTGACAGCGGTTTGAACATTCTTTAAACACCTTTTTTCGCCTTTCATTATTCGTTGTTATGGTATTTATCGTCTATATCCTTCTTCCAGCTGAGAAGTTCATCCATTGTATATAGATATGAAACGTCAGCGAATCTTGATGGTTCTTTGAAGCTCTTCTTCGTACAAACTCGGTTGGGGTAATTCCCTTTGATTTGCCGCGTGACATCCATCAGTCTTGATTATACGAGCTATTAAACATGCAGTTGCGTTAATTTCAGCGGATATGGCGATTGACGCAGGCGGTGCAAGGAAACTCCGAGAGGTTAATAATATGCACTGAATCATTTCAGTGGAGTCGAGAGATCTTCATATATCGGTCATTTACTTTTCTCTCCTGTACGGGGTTCTCAAAATATTTTGTTGATCTTCGAATTTGTACTATGGCAATGCAAAATCCGATGGTTTACGAGCAGCAGGTGTGCGAGTCCTACCAACCGTCACCTTTTACTGACACGAGACAGCGAGACGAGGTCAACGACTCTATCGTTTGGTTCCGGGTGTTTCCTCTGCATTAGTCAATCGATGTGTTTCCGTATACTAGAATGTACATCACGATCAATTCCTACTTTTTTAGGAGGCTTCTTTTGAGGTAATTTTTTAGCTGTCCATCTGCGGTGATGATCACGTCGAGGTATAAGAGTATGGTTCCAAGTGTTTGGGGTATTTGATTACAATCTTATAGGCTTCGGTATAACGTAGAAAATCATCATCGTCATATTACAAAAGCGAGCTGTCTCGAGTTAAGGACTAAAAAGTAACGTGGACGGATCGGACTTAGGTTTAAGACTCGATTACTATTCACTGGATAAAAAGATTTATTTCTCTCCCGTTCTTTCAGTGGTTTGTAAGGGCCCCGAGTGAGTTCCGTGTAATTAAAAACTCGTTCGATTTGTAAATAGAAGCTCTTCACTTCAACGCGATATGACCAAAAGAAATGAAAAATTCCACGCACGAAGAGTTGGCACGTATAAAGCGCGACGAATTTCATTTTTATCGGTTGTTTACATCGGATAAACCTTTACGTAATGTACTATAAAGTAACGTTTGGCAATCTGAAGAGTTTATAACTTGAAACTTACATGTTTTTCGATGCCAGAAAACATGAGCATGATCGTCAACATGAAATGTACAAACTAAAACTGTGTGTACGTGAAATAACTAAAGATCGATATTATTAATAGATCAAAACCACGGGACGTCTTTGATTAACGCATGCATGAGTTTTAAATGAACGATTTCAACCCGATCCGACGTGCCGTGAGCTCAACGACTGAAGATCACAGCATCCAAAGGGCGCGTCGAAGAGAGGAAAAAAAAATTACTCAACCGCACATTGTGAACAGATCTATTCACGCCCACCGCACACGGTTTCAAATGACTTAATTTTAAACGATAGAAGCACACAAAAGACTCTTATGCGCGCTAATCGAGGCTCATCAAGTTAAATACATGCACGACTCAAAACCGAAATGGCGAACAATGCTGCGCCTTTATTTAAATGGAGTTGAAATAGCAGGTGAATACCCAGAAATAATGGCACGAATGGTATTCGATGAATGGTCCAGGTCATAAGCGCAAGTAAGACGAAAAAATTCTTGTACCACTATACGATTTTTTCCAAATAGTGTGAATAACTGAGGGAAATTCGGTTTTTTTAAAGCGAATAAACTGGCCGATAACTTCCCAATTTTTCGAGCGTGAGAACACAGAGCAGAGCTTTTAAAAATCCATAAATTTGATTGATAGCGATCAGCAGTGGACGGCTAACGCGCGCTCGCAGAATTAAACAGAAATAATGACAAATCAGTGTAGTTTGTTTTACTTTCATACGCGCGAACTTTTATTTTTATTCAGAATAATCGGAAATCTGTATCACAACAGGAATTTTTGTTGGAAAAATTTTGGAAATCTGCCAATCGTTCGGTTAAGTATAACCTTATATCTTCTTATTTCTATGATTCGCAATCACATTTCTCGCGCGATCTTTCTAAGATATCTGCGATCTACAACCAGAATGATCAATTTCACGATGGGTTTCACAATCCAAGGTTTAAATTTCACTGAAACTCACCTTCGTCTCCAATTTATCGTTGTCGTGTTTAAGGTGATTTCGTTCTTGTTCCAACCTTTCGACCTTCGCCCTGAGCACCTCGAGTTCTTCCTGCAACCGATGGGTAAAACACATATATATCAACCGGTAATTACTTTATCTATCTCATAACTGGTTGTACAGACAAATTATATGACGATAACGTTAGACATTTAGCTTTCGCTTTATGGTTCATGAGGTTTAGAACGATAATTATTGGTCATGACGGAAGTTTAACGCTTTGACTAGAGATCACTTACCGTTCTCGCTTTCAATTGATCTTCCGTTCGGTGAACGTTCAGCAAGGGTGCCACCTTCACATAAAGACGCCACCAGGGCCATTCTCGTACGGACATCAACTTTCTCACATTTCTCTGTATGCACCGTACTGCCATATCCTGGAGCTGAGGTAAATAATGGAACGAAAATTCAATGAGTTCAAAATAAAAGATACTAAAAATGCGAGATCATCGAAAGAATTTATTCCGTTGGAATATACCTTCAAGGTGTTGAGTTTGCGACGCGCCAGATATCCGCGGCATCTTGCCTGCAGTAAGATAACGTGACCGGTCAGTTTCTCGTCCCTCTGCGACTCCAGTTGTTCCAAGGCTCCGGAGCGGAAAAATATCTGTGAACAAAAATTGACACGCGTCCAATTTTAACGAGATTACGACGATCTAGTTGTAAAGAATGAGCAAGATAGGCATAATATATGTATAAAAAGCAAAACCGTTAGACGCAAGAAATAATGCAAGCAATTTTTTTATGTTTTTTGTCAGCTGGAAGAATGTATGCAATGTACCTAAATGGTCATTTTTTGTTAATAAGCCTGCGCTGAGAGCATAGAATGTATTTAGCATACATATGAGAAAAAGAAGTGGCTTAGAATTAAATAAATTTTTGTAAATGTCAACCAATAAGCGTTAAATCATCCTAAGGTATGAATCGATTTACTGTGATTCGATCTCGAGAGCTTAAAAATTCTGTGGTTTGGAGAAATTTCGAATTCATTTTCTCGAATAATGGTCATCATTCGCAAGGTCAATGAACTCGGCAGAAATCTCGGCGAGAACCAAAGACCGCAGAACAAATATCCGGTTCAAAGTATTAACGGATTTAGCGGTCACGTCGATTAAGTAATCCGAAACACTGGTAATGCAATTAAAAAAGCGAAACGTGAGGTTGCACGATAAAATATAAATCCAACAGAGTTCCCATCACTTTAACTGTTACGCGAAACGTTTACGCTCGTTATTTGAAAACGAGGGAACTAGAAATTCGCTGAAATACCAAACAAACGAACGAACAGAAATAGAAAAGAATAAAATCATCATCATCAAAAATCCCTGCGAATTAATTCCACAACCAAGCTCCCACTACCTGAGTACGGTAGCGTGTAGTTTTAATGGTGACCTGTTGTCTTTCGGCCAATGGGATAGCCGTAGAAGCTGTTACAGAAGTAGTCTTTTTCAGAGGTGTAGCAGCAGCCTTCCAGCTTTCGCTCTCGCTGCTCCTTTGACTTTGCGATTTTGTTTCTTCCCAGCTTTCGATGCTGCTGGCGCCGCTTGAGGTGGATAAACTTTTTCGTGCCATTTTTTTTTCCTCGGTAGGAATGAAGCGTTGAACTATCGGAGTGGCGTTAAACACCTCTATAGTCCTTTCCAAATTGGTATCAAGGTCCTGAATTATCTCTTTGAGAAACTCTTCGCTTTTGTTGAATTTTTTCAACTGCTCCTGACGGTCTTTCCATTCGGTGTCGTTCTCGTTGCTCATGTGCCCGCTATCTTCCGAACAATTGTCGTCGGATATATACCCGCTGATTTTATCGCCTTTGTCCTTCTTCGATAAATCCTTACTCTCGTCAATGATTGGGGTAATGGGTACAGCTTTTTCTTTGCTCCATTCACCGTGAGCAAGAATTTCCTTCGTTGTAGGTGCGGCTTGCTGAACAACATCGGTATTTTTACAGTTGAAGAAGTTGACAAGATGTTCGATGTCCTTAGCACGCTTGGCGCTGTTTAATCTTTTGGCTTCTAAAACCGCGTCTGTCGGTACCGGAACCGGAGGTGGCTTCTTCGATAGGTTAACGGTACTTGTGTTGATCTTCGGTTTAGACGATGACTTCGGGGACGACTTTGCCACCGGGGCTTCGATCTGCTGCGATTTTTTAATCTGGTTCTCCCAGTTTCGCCGGATTTCCTGGATGTTTGTCTCCGGTTCTCCTCTACGAAGGAGACTCTCGTGACTCTTCGCGAACCCTCGACTTCTTTCCAAGGTCTCTTGACTCCGCGTCAGATTTTCCTTACTTCGAGCCAGTTCCTCTCTGCTTTTGTTCAAATTTTCACGGCTACGCGAAAGCACTTCTTTGCTTTTTTCAAGATTCGCGCGACAAGTTTTTAAGTCTATTTTAACCGGCTTCGGTGCTTTCACGTCGTCGTCATCGTCCAATTCGGCCATTAATTGTTGGACGCGTTTTTCCAGGTCCACAACGTGGTGGACTTCCAGGGGCACGGACTTTGTGCGTAAAAGTTCTCTTTTTTCAGCAGGACCTTTTCCGGTAGAAGTTTGATTATTAAGAACGTCGATTCGCTCCAGAGAACTCCTGTGGTCCCTAAGGTTTTCGTATGTATGTAAATTTCTCGTTGTCGTTGGCAAGTTTGACTGGCAATTTTGATAAATCAGATTATCTGGTTTGACAACGGCACCTTGACAGTTTTCGTAAATGTGTTCGTCGACCGATCGGTCAACCTCGTCACAACCCTGTACAATTTTCCGCGTAATTCCCTCTGCGCAACGATCTACGCGAGATAGATCGCCCAGAGAACAATTCATAGTAGCTTGAGGAGGTGTTGTAAAATGTTGAGTGAACAGAGGGATCCGACTGGGTCGTAATCCAGATACAGATTTCGCCCTGGACATTTTTCCTGGTCCCGAATCGCAAGGTACGCTCCATAGGCTGGTTGTCCTGTTGAGGATTCCTCTGTTTTCAGATTTCCCATTTCCAGGGTTGCTTCTGCTGTATCCGTTTTGAATTTGTCTGTTTTTAGGGGTGACTACTTGTTGCTGTTCGGAGTCTGCAGGAACGTTCCACAAGCTGGTGGATCGGTTGAGACTCTTTCTGCGAAGTGCGTCTGGCTTTTTTGGAATTTTATCCGGAGTGCACGGTAACCCTTTCTTGAGTAGTGCTCTGTCCTCTAGGATCGTACAAGAGTTTTCTTTCTCTTTGCGTTCAGATTTTTTCCTCGATTCGCTCTTCGCAGGGCTCAACGAAAGCGTGCTTCTGCTCAGTCTGCTGAGTGCTGGACGAGCTTTTGGAGTGAGAGAACATCGAGTTGCCGGAACGGGGTTACCGCTAGAATTATTCGTCGCCAAACCGGTGTCGTTTCCCGATATTTGTATCACGGTCACGTTTTGCGCGGCCGACTTCATCGCCGTAGTCGCACCTCGCGCACTTTTGATTGCAACGGCACCCGCGGTGGATCTATTCAATGACCCGGTAGCGCTATGCCGTTTGTTGCTTATCACCGAGTTTCTATCGTCATTTTTATTACCACTTTGTTGATGCTGTGGCGGTGAGGCTAACGTTAACTGCCTCGCAATATTTGATGTACTTCTGGCTTTCGCTAAACGTTGAGTTCCAGACGGGGACCAATTTGGATTATTGTACAACTTTTGAAGACCTGTATTCCCAGTTTTCGGGATACAAACACCCTTTGCCGATGCCATAGTTACTCGAACAGAATCTTTCTATTTCCAACCGATCGCAACACCGATCAGCGTACTAGTCGATACATAAGTTTGAGTCGAAGCGAGGTAAAGAACTGCACGACTTATCAAAGTTTCACGACTGACTTCCTTTTCACACAACGATCACTTACTGAATGTGACACTCGAGTCGCTTGGCGGTTCTCGGGTGCTGCTCACGAGTCACGATCAAGCTTGTGTATCGCGCTAGTAAATCATCAACGACACTTGGTCTGAGTATTAGTTAGATAGTGGGAGTCGTTGACAGCTTTTGTATATGCAGCTATCTTCATCTGATTTACAATTGGATCCTTGTGGGATTGACGGTCTTTCGCAGTTTGAAAGAGAACCTGCATCTGCGGTTGATCGGTGAGCTGCTTCACAACACCGTGACAAAAATTTTTCTTTTCCCTATTCGTACTTCAGCAATTTCTCTAACACCGTAAAGCCATCGCGATTACATATAGGGTCCATATAAGTAAAGACTCAGAGGCACTTGTTGATTCCAGTAGGATCGCATCGAGCGTAAGTGTCGAATGCTTGCACTTTTTCTCAAGAAACGCAACGTTGACGTTCGCAGAAAGCGTGACAAGGGAGAGGCCAAGAAACACCGTAATATTGCCTCCAACCTTCACTACGAAAAATTACGCTTTCAGCAAATTTATATTGATTTCAATTTACAACCACCTAATAAATGAATTCGATTTCGAAGGGGGTATTAACGATGCTGGATACGAAAAATATGATTAGAGGCACGTATGTGATCACGGTCAGTCTTTCGATATCGTTTGTCTTTCTTTTTTACGTCGATTTGTTTTTTGTTTTGTTTTTTCTCACCGTGGTTAACAAAATCGCATATTTTTATACAAATCCGATTTTCCGAAATCTTTCAATGCTTAAAATCGGTCCATATATTTCGATCAAAGTGAATGTAAAAGTAAGACAGACGACCGGCGACATTGCAGCGCGCGGCACTAGCTAGGACTGAATCCAGGAACACGATTCTCAGCATCGAGAGACGGGGATCCAGTCAGTCAGGTGCGCCCCCCTGTGTCTCCTGTGCACCTTCTTCCCCACTTCGCGCACCTGACCGTACCGAAGAACCAACACAATTGGTACCCTCCTGTCCACGCGACCGGTTGCAGCTCCGACTACCGTAGCCGGTATCCACCGCCTCACGATCAACTCCGGTTACAAAGAATAAACTTCACCAACGATTATTACAGGTCAAATTCTACCCTGATTGCGTATTAGATGAGATTAATCGGTAATTGCTAATTAACAATTCGCATCGCATTCGGATATCATTTTCTACGGTGCGTCTGGAAGAATAATTTCGGATTCGGTACACCGCTAATGATATTCCATTCCATTTCCCGTTCACCTTACCTTATTCGTTCTGTAGGTGCGGATAGAAAAGCTCCGCGGCAATGAGCGAGTAATTATATCTGAACGAGTGAAGGATCATGCAGCGGGTAAAGAGAAGCGGAAATGAACTGAGAATAGAATTAGAATATAAGAAAGATGTTAGGAAGGACTGATTGCCCCGCGCTTCCACATGAGGTGTAAGTTAGGTTACGTTATGTATGTACGGATAGGGGAATATATGGGAGAGTGAGATTGGGAGCTTGATTAAGGGGGATAAAAAAAAGGAAGTGGAATAAAATTCTAGCCTGGGAAGCATCGTCAGACGGTAACCGTGTAACCCTATGCAACGATTTCATCGCTGTAATAATAGGTAGACTACACAGAATTTGCTCGTGCACGGATAGGGAAAGAAAAGAGGAGAAAAAAAAGGAGCAAATTAATTGAACGAAATAATATAGAAAATGGCGCGTATAATGCATGCTCGATACGTTCGTCCATGAAATCATCACACGCTTCACTGAATCGCGGTGTAAGTTGCATAATTTTCAACAAAGTGCCGCGTCTCATGCGAGCTGGGCGATCGTCGCAGATTCTTCTCCACAAAGCTCGATCTCCACTGAATTAACTTCTAATACCCACGCAAATCCTCTGGCTACATTAAAAATTGAAAAATATATTATAGAAGTAACTCGAGGAGGAAGACGAAGAGGTCTCCCTCAGTGAAAGTGGTCTCAAGGCGCGGCCGAGACATTGAAAAATATCCCAAGTGGAACAGTTTTATCGCGCGTGGTTTAAAACGCTGTACGTACATCTATACACATAGGTATACGATCATCCACCTCTCGTAATTCCACTGCTCTCTCTTTCTCGATCGTGCCTGCGAGCACCCGACGCATAAATTTTGAATCGGTATCGAATAAAGTAAAAAAGAATTTTCTTCTTCTTCAAATTAAGAGGAACGAAAATAGACAGGAGGGTAATAATGAGATCCCGTTAAAAAAGGAGAAACGGATACGCGGTGAAAAAGCGCATTGAACTATGGAAGGGAATTATAAACTCGCTAGAAATTTCATGTCCATATAGCAGCGATCGCCGGAAGAATTTTCTCGGAGATAATGAATCAGTGTTTTGACGGGACTGAGACGTACAACACGACGAATCGAAAAGTCGAAAGCAATACGACGACGACCGACAAATTTCTCTGTCTCAAACGAAACGGGACACTTGTTGCGCGATAAGCGACACGATGCTAACGACGACCCCTCAATAAAATCTGAAGGCGCGCAACCGACACATTATTCGAATAAATACCAGAAAATTCCCTATTACACGTCGTTTTTCGATCATTCTCTGGAATTTCGATATACGAGCATAGCCAGACTCGGTGTTTTTTCTGTTTTTTTTTTTGTTTTTCTTTATCCTCCTAAACTTCAGGATTCTTTTACACGGATGAGAAAAATAGGCAGAAATATTTCGAATCGACTCGATCCCGGGCGAACGTGAGCGCGGTGCTAAGCAAACAGTCGAGGGTTGGGAACTGCATCGTTGCACTAATCCAAAGACTGCCAGACCGAGGGTTTTGTCTGCCTCGTTATATGCCCTATAGCTGCACTACGGGTTCTTTTGCTCTAAAATCCTGCTCGAGATTCTCAACATTGGCGCACCTGCTTACCTGTTAGGGAACAGAGTACATAACATGTAGGTATATGGGAGGTAGGGATCCTGATATTCTGGTTGATATAAACTCGGAGACGCTGCAGCATCCGAACTCGGTTTATTGAGGACCGGAGGACCCGATGCTGTTACTGCTGACTATTTATATATTATACACTCGAGCACATACGTATATGTATCCGAAGTTTTGTTGCGTAAGTAACATAAACCTTCGCGTGTCAGAAACGCAGACGCGTTGGCTAACGACACAACCTCAACGATGTTGTTAACTGTTATGATATTTCCGATTCAACAAACGTTACACAATATACATATTATACGAGAAAACTGAGCCAACCGTTTCTGAAATTATTTCCAAAAGTAACACAACAAAAAAATATAATTTCAGTAGATATATACGTACGCGAAATGAGGGTGCGTCTCTACTACCGATGCATATACCCATAATATATCTCCGTCAATTTCTGTTCTAGTCTGACGGCGCTTCTTTTTCAAGGTTTCTTTCTTTTTTTTTTTTATTTCACCTATATAAGCGTACATACATCCACATTCATCGTTAGTTTTTTTGTCAGCTATAATGAAAAAAGGGAGAAAACCTTTTACCCGGTTGAGTGAAAGAACCTGAAATAGTTTCACCCTGAGACGATAAATCGTTTTAGAAGGGTGTGAAACGCGTTGGATTTTCGTTTATTCTTTTTGGATTATTTTTTTTTTCTTCCACAATATCGGGGAAGAGAGAAAAAAAATGAACACGGACGAAAAAGATGTACGGTATATCTCCATACTGCCTGCAAGATTAAATTTGGACCGGTAATATTCCGCTACGTACTAAAAATGATGCCGGAAGACTTACATAAACGTTTCCAATTCGTTCATCGACTAACGGTCTAGATATACATATACATATACATACCATATACATGTACGAGGCAGTCGTGGATTTGATCGGGTCTGCATCAGCAAAACGATTCGATATTCTGACAAGACTATTATTAGATGTCCGTACATAGGTTTCGAGTATACGAGCGGCGAAGCGGATTATTACGTACAAGTAGTTATACAGCTGCACAATCGAGATTTTTCGATCGAATCTAAATCAATCCAACGAACCGGAACTTGAATGAAACGGAAAGATTATGCGGAAAAACATAACAGGAAGAGAAAGAATGAGAAAAGAAAGAAACAAAAGCGAAGCGATACACCGAAGTCGAGAGCTTAATGATCTCAGTCGTTAGCGGAGCTTGTAACGATGAGGAAACGGCTTATCGCGTATAGTAGGTGACGTTTATATTGACCGTAGAAAAAAGAAAAACAAAAAAAAAATCAAATTAAATGAAACGAAGGGAAGATACAAGGTGTTAGGCATGCTTTATTGTGGGCAGAAACATGTATCGCGTTGTCCAGTCTGCAAAAGCTTGAGCATGAGAGCGAGTACGAGTAGAAAGAAAACGAAAAAAAAAACAGAAAGAATTAAAAAATAAACGTGAAGATCGATGAGCGTGGTTGGGAAACCGCAGTCGTAACACCTGAAACTCAATTCTAGTTTTACAGCTATCGAAAAATAGAAACGAGCTACGCGCCCCGCCAAAGAGTTCATTATAATAAGATTCTCAGTATATGGACATATACGTGAATAGTTAGGTATAGTATGCCGGATAATCTCGATTATTGAATCCAACGTGGTATCACGTATACAATAATTGTAACGTGAAATTACATTAGAATTGCTTGTTGACGTTCATATTATATTTCTTGACTGTTCCGACACTTTGATCACGTCTCTTTCGTGTAACGGTATATCATATATATATATATAAATAATAATATTATTGCTATAGTAGTTAGAGAGGCGTAATATATTTATTCAATTTTACTACGTAGCGATTGTCGTAGGAGATAATTATACGAAGAGATGATTAATTTTGCGCAAAGCTTAATATAAGAAAAAAAAAATAAAGAAGAAAAAAAGAAGATGTAAACGAAAAAAATGCAAATAATCGAAGCATAAGATATACAGTGTGAAGTAACTTTTCAACTCGACGATCATATTTGACACGCTAATCTTTTTTGTCCACTTTGAGCAATCTAACGAATGAGTCGAGTTCACGTATAGTTTACGTATAAATACATTACGGGGATAATAAATGAACGGGAATTTTAATCACGCGAGTCATATGGGTACCCCGCAGAGCAAAAGTTTAGGCGTGCGCATCTCCCGGAGACGTCGTGTAAACGATTAAGCCGAGAGGGACGTTTGACCTCTTCGACCTCCGTTCGCTCTGATAAATTCCAGGGCGTCCCCTGAAATGTGCTCACAATCTGCAAGTATCTCTATAGAGACGGGCGCGAGAGACCCATGCACCGATATACCCGAGGGACTCTCTTCGGGCGCCAACGAGCCTCGGGAAATCACGTTTTGAATCCCGCACTCCGCAGACATCTACCTATACATATAGCTCGTTTTGCAGGCACAACGCACTATACGATATCTATCATCTACGAAGCGCTCTGTACTTTGCGCTACAAACCGACCCAGATGCAACGTTCAGAGATGCAATTACCACAGGCTTTTCTCATTCTATCGTACGTTGTATGCAACTCGTCAAGAGATGTTATGCTCGAACTGCATCATCAATGCTTTTGAATGTATATACGGTATATATCCTCGTACCTTGAACAATAATTATTTTTGTAAACGACCGAGAAAAGCGCAATTATTTTTATTTTTCATCCGTACTGCAGATATGTTATTGCCAACCGAATAACCGGGTGATTTTCAGAAATTATTTCTCAAATAAAATTTCGATTTTTCTAAGAAACTAGTTTCAATCATGAACTGTAACAATCGGTTTCGATTTGGCATAAATATACAGAAATGAGATTCGATCGGTTCCAAATATAATCGAGCGTATTATAATATTCTGCATTTTAAATTGGTTAGAACGCGATTATTATTTAGCGAACCGAATGATTTAGCGAAGTGCAAAGAGGTCAGGAGAGTAGGGCCATTTGCAATCAAGTTCGCGCGCAAAACAATGTAATTTATTGCCATGCGGGCCGATAGTTTTTTGCCGACGAAACACGTTGATTTAAACCCCTGTCGGTTGAGCGTCTGCAGGTCGTTTAAAAATTGTGTTCGTGCGGCCAACTCTCCGCGACTGCACTGCAGCTGCATTATATAGACTCGGCGGCCGTCCCGCGGTGCAATTCTGCACCGCACGAAGACGTTCGATAAATTGGGAATCGTGAAACTTTCTTAGAATCAGTTGTTTCAAATTAAATGTTTATTTTGTTTTGCTTTTTTTTTTTCAAGCTCTCAAAGATGGAACGTGTTTTTTCATAGATCAGAATATACAAGAAGAAGAGAAGGAGAAGATGATAAAATAAAATATTAATTATTTTTCGCAGATGCGATCCTTCTCAGTCTAGGTATATGCAAACGGCATGAAATTAACATTTTAATAAATACGAATGTATGTTTGGAATTGCGCTGGAGTTCGAATAAAATTCTTCAATGCAGTGGCCCCGCGCTACAAAGTGAAGAGACCGGTGAAAGATGAACACTGTATAAATATAGTTTCTATTTAATAGAGCCGCAATCAAAGCTGGCAACGCATCACGCGGTAATAATTATCATATTAATTAGTTAGGCTCCGTTCTTTTCTTTTTTTTTTCCTCATAACGAACGCTCATCGCTAGCTAGGTTACCCTACTTAGGCGGTGATCTTACGCCATCCGAGTGGATTGCAATACAACAATCTGCAGGAGTGGCGGGATGGTGTAGAAATTCAAAAATTATTCGAATATATATACGCCAAGCAGCAATTACGTGTGTGGACTTCTGTTACAGTCCTGGAAATGAAGAGTTATCTTATTATAGTACAATTTTTTGGAGCAAAATTAAAGTCGGAGTAAAGGCGAGTACGAGGGACGTTGCGAAGAGACAGACTCAGAGGTTGACAGCGATGATACTTTTCTTTGCCTCGCGTATCACAGTAGAACACGTATTTCTCGTGTCATTTAATTGAACGTTTTTCATTATTTTCAGGGACTGGGCTTCGGGACTATTTGGAGCTATTTGAAGCCGACACGGTCCACTTCCTGAGACTTTGTACTTTGTTCTCATTTTTGTTGTCGCCTTCTTCTCGAGGCTGCTGCAGTGTGCGTTATAACCTCGTATACGGTCAGATCCGAGGCGTCCAAGTCGCCCCGTTACGGTACGACGAGTTTTGATCTACTTTGTTCTGGATGGAAGCTGTCGGACGCCCGCCGCGCGATGCGCTCTGACATTTCTACGGGAGGCTAAATTTACAGAGAACTTCTGGTGGTGCACTTCACTTTGAAACTCCTTCTAAACGAGCCTTGAAAACTCCAACAATATATAATATCTCAGGGACACGACGTACGACCGCCGATAAAACTGATTGCCAAAATTAAAAAGTTAAAAGACTGCGGTCACGACTTTACCTAGGGGTTATGATAATGTTAAAATTACTTTTTTTACGTGCAGGGTGGAGAATCAGAGTTGTCATAATTAATCAGGTAACTGAAAGCAATGAGCTGCCGTGGAAACGAATGATAATAGCAAGTAATTAGAAAGTTAACATTAAATTTTACGCCCTGCAGTTCATTTCTCTGCCTCTATTATTCATATTCATATATGCATATATATCTATAGCCTAGATCAGGTATATAACTTTAAATATATAAAAACAAGTTCTAGAACGTTTTCCAAATTCCGAACATCACGAGAAACGCATATAATATATTATGGTTATTATAGCTTCGGATATAATTTTTAATCGTGATGCAGATTAAAAATGTAGTTATATACACATATAATATATACGATGATTTCGAGGAAGCGCGGCTATATCACTAATATAAATATGGCGTTAGATACTGTTAAATTCTATGTATAAGAAATTATTTTAAAAAAACTGGTTTTTCGAAAGTCAATTTTTCAATAAAAATAAAAAAAAAAGAAAAACAAGAATCTCCTAATATATTTGTTATTTTTCTTTTCTTTTTCTACCGCGTGAAGAGAGGCGGCTAGCTATATCTTTACTCAAAGTCCCAGAAACCTATATTTATTGTTTACTCATCAATCATCACTTCCTCGCGAGGCACACGTGAACCTGCAACCTACGCCTTTTTCACGGTTAGTGAACCGCCGCCGCACCAGGTACTACTGATGCTGCTGCTGCTGCCGAGCCACTGAATAAAGCTCACGCGTAGTATATATTAAGAAACTTTCGGTGTTTACTCAGCTGCAATTTACGCGGTTCACTCATAATTACGTTAACTATCACCGCGTACACGCGATGCATCTTCTCTAGCACTTCACTCCCATCGCGTTGTCACTTTTACAAAATACGCGTCATAGTACCGCGAATTATCTTGACTCCGTTTATTTAAACGCAACGTTTACGCGCGCTGAAAATTTCACAGCTCATCCGCTTTTCGTGTCGCGTGTAATGCGTGATTCGTGTCAGAGAGAAAAAAAAAAAAAACAGAAAAAAAGAAAAACTTTTGAAGACAACATTGAGATTGTCTTCATTTTTTTTTTTGCAATGCGTTTATGAAAATCATAACCGAATGACTATAAATGACGAAAATTGAACAGAAACTTGGAGAAAATTTCAACTAGCGTGCTAAATTATCGGGAGTTGAAATTTGTAGTCTGAAGAAGCATCAAAGTCATGATATACAAGCCGGTCAGTCTGCCCGCGGTTTGTCAAACTTTTTTTTTTCTTTTAGTTTTTTTTTCTTTTTGTTACGTATGATACTCATTCGTTAGATAACATGACGAGATCACGTGCAGCTATACGCATACCCTACCTACGGGTATACTCGCTTAAAAGGTAGTTTTCCAAGGAAACTTGCAATTCTAGACATAGTTTTTCAGTATCCGGTGAAAACTAGTTTCCATTTAAAGACGTGGTTGTAATTACCGTGGTGATTTAAAGAGAGAAACAACGAAGGAAGGATAAAAAAATGGTGGAAAAAGATAGAAAATAAAACTGATTATCCGTCAAGACGTTCAACCTTTGAAAGACCATCGACCGACAACGTCGTCTACTTCGGTGCTAATGCTGTCTCATCTTGAGTTTAATATAATCTGGAGACATCGTCCGTATTATATTATGTACTCGAAACTCGGTTACCAGCTGCTGACGATGTATAATTTATAGCTACGATATGATATTGATTGGCGAATACCGAATGAGCTTGATTGTGATTACAATCAAATTTGAATTTTGATATTACAGTTGGGTGGATCGTATAACGGACAGGATTTCTCACCTTGCAGAGTGTACAGGTCAATATATTGGAATTGTCAAATTTTGCCAGAGTGTATAATAAAAGAATTTTAAGTAGCAGATCGAGATGTTCTGATATAATCGGACGTCGATGTCTGGAGGTCAGATCCGACTGATCCAAGACTGAATAGAAGAGCAACCATATTTTATCATACAAAGGAGATTTTTTTTCTGTACGCATTGTGTTGCTCAAGTCTCACTACTTATGTATATCACGATAACGGCAAATTGAAATTGATAATATAGTATGCGATGTGGTGAAGATTCTGCGAGAAAATTTGTACATTACGAACGTGCGAAGGTAAAATATCAGAGAGTCTGAATAGTAGATTGCAAAAAGATGAATGGCGTTGCATAACGTGAGTTTTCGATTATCTGTAGCATGTCGCGCTGCAACGGTAGTAAGTATATTAATGGAATGACCGACCATCCGTGACTCAAGTTCGAAGACTTATTTATTTCTCAGACTTTATATATTCCCCAGGGGCATCTGTTTGTGAGCGTTATAATAGATCAATCTCGGCGAATCACGATTGAATTCGGATAGCAATCGGTAATGAATGAAGTAGGTACGGAATGTTTCATGGTGATTGGTGAGACACGCCTGATGGGTTTAGAGGTATCTTGAGCAACGAAAAAAGCAAGTAAAACTATAGAAATAAAACATCGCGTTATAAAAGCCTTTCTATGGTTCGAGTAGCGATTTATTATGGATGACGTAGAATAAGGACTCAATTCGAGTAATCTACCGTGAAAAAACCATCTCGATTAGTAGCTATTAAATTTATTATAGTTAACGATAAAATATTACTTATCGTGCGTCCCTTGTAATTTCATTCCCGCGAATGAATGAATGAATTAATCAATGAATGGGTGCTGTGGAGTTCAGAAATTATTTTCTAACTAAGACAATCTACCGAGAAATAAGTGACGTTTCATAATTATTTATTTATTTATGTTTTTTTTTTGTTTCAAAACAGCAGGTAAGTGGAGGTAATTCATATTTACGGGTCTAAACGCAAAGGATCTATCTATTCGAGCCTTGGTAAATGGGAGTTTTTCTTATCCCTCCTATCTCCCTGAGTTGGAATGGATTTCTTGTACATCCGTATAATCTTGATTACGTAACATCCCATCATTGTACGGCGTGAACTTGACCTACCCGAGACTATTAATTAAATAATTAAAACCGTTAATTGGGATCTCTAATTAGACCCTGAGTTCGGATAATCTGCTGTACGTTTAGCCTGTGTTGCAGGTATAGTCCGTAACAAAACGTCGATCTGCAAACTGCAAACGTGCAAAACGTTATACCCATTTATTACACACGCATATATAGGTGTGCAATTTCCGACGTTGAAAGATCAAATAGAACTCTACATTTTGCCCTGTACGGCGAAGATCAACGAAACGATTTTATAGTACACGTAACTAAACATCGTCGTGCGTATACGAGTCAAAAGTTATTCACCTCGGTCGAATGTATAAGGAACATTTTTAATTCAAGGCACGTTCGTTCGGTCGCGTCCGCTTATCATTTATGGCGTCTAAGACCGTTCGCGAAGAACGCGATTGAATTCGATTGAATTCCGAACGACTCTGACTTTGCACCGATCAGAATTAACGACGTACCATTTTTCTTTGCCGGATTTGTAACTAGGTATACCTACCTCTGTATACACACTATATATTTATATACATACCTCCAGTCAAACCCCGCCGACATATTTTATACATCGGAACGATCATTTTTTACTTCTCTCATTTACTGAACACATCGTACAAACTTCAAATATATCCTGCGTGATGTTGTCATAATTACAATGAATGCGAAAGTTATTTCAC
This sequence comes from Athalia cordata, assembly GCA_963932425.1. Taxonomy (NCBI): domain Eukaryota; kingdom Metazoa; phylum Arthropoda; class Insecta; order Hymenoptera; family Athaliidae; genus Athalia; species Athalia cordata. The sequence continues at coordinate 53,508,974 of OZ010625.1, read as the reverse complement.
GAGGTAATTCACCGTTCGAGACAAACTATACAGGCGATGAACGTGTCATTTCAAATTAAATAATTATCGAGAATTAAATAACTGAAATTGTACGTTATAAGCCGTACCGTTGCGGGTTGGTCGATTGAAAATTTTCTACACTCATAGCAGTCGGTGCATATGATTTAGAAAACAAAAAGAAAAAATATTTTTATCGTGAGAACCGAGAAAAACGATGAGTCAAAAAATTTTATCTCGCAAAATATATACGCAAGTGCAGCGGTGTAATAAATTTTTTCTCAGTACCTATACGAGCAAGGAGTAAACGCGCGGGTTAAAACAATTCCTGGAGGCAGAACGACGAATAGAGGTCATCGTCGTGAACGTTTATACCTTTCTCCCGCGAGGTGCCGGGCACCTGTTACTCAAACTAGCCGGAGGGCCGACTTTTATCGCCAAGTTTCGACCTGACGCGACCCCAAACCGGAAGGATTGAGAAAGCGACGAGCATTCCGCAACATCCCATCGCCGAACCGATCCTTGAAAATATTTTTTTAACCCCCTTGATCCTGCACTCATATATTTAGTCGATTTTCATCTTTTTCGATATATCATGTATGTTGAAAGAATTAATAACGTGAATGAGCATCGGTAAATCACCGTAGATTTTTTTTCTTTTTTTCAAATTCAAGAACAAAGTTCAGAGACCGCGCGACGTCCATATTAATATTGGCAACATTTCCTGATTATCGGGACTGCAGTAGCAGCCTGCAACATTTTATTCTATATGATGTATATGTATAGCGATTCTTATATCGCAGCCAATTGGACAAAACCGAAACGGAAATCCCGAGGTGCGTCTTCGGCACATCCAGGTATCCGTTGTCGGGATCATCCTCCGGTACTGCGGGTTTATGTATAGATATATGTATTATATACCGGTTCTTGTGTTATGTAAAACTATGCAAAGTGTTTATAGTCAACGAAAGGAGCGAGTGTCGCGAACCCGGTTTTCTCTCTGCATCGGCATCGGCAATCCGAGCACTTACTTAGCATTAATATAATCGAACATTAGCATTTAATTATCGACGTGTTGTTACCGTACGCCGGGGGTCGGCTATTCGCGGACTGATTGCACCGAGCGAATCCTGCGTTGCATAGTATGATGTACGCATAAAAATAGTAAGAGTTGAAACAAAGGGCGAGGATTACGTCATATATGATCTATAGATCGAGTTAAAAACAAGATAGGTACGTTTTACTGGACGAGAGTGAAAACGAGGTTTTGGTGCCTAGATAGTATACGATATTACGCTACTAGTAGGCCGTGCTGAGACTTATTGGAATGTTTCTAAATAATTTAAATTATTAATCATTAAATACCGCTTTAATATTTGGTGAATATTTTATTACGCTATATACCTTATAAACTAACGGTAAAAATGATCGATAATGAATTTATACGAATCTTATGGGTATAATTAGTGAAATTCTATCATCGTGTTATTATCCCAACGTAAAATATACCCGTCCGTCGTATTCCATTTTCTTTCTTTTTTTTGTTTTTAATCGACAAAGTTTAGAAGAAAAAAAATTCTTCAAACACACATGTGCATATACCTGCATAGAAAGCATTCGTAAATAAATTTTTGAAAGTCGATACGTTCGCCATTCGGTTCGGTTCAAATTGCGATCACTGATTGTCCGATAGAGATATTAATCTATCCGATATGTGTATAGATTTCGGTCGGTATAATTGCGACAAAGCGCGGAACGAGAAAAGAAGAGTTTCAGTTCTTGATCAAACGCATTCGATTGACCCAGAAAAATAGAGCCCACCGGAATTCCGTGGATGAATTCTACGGAGGTAACGACGTATTCGTATCGCAGAGAGTTTGATGTTGCAGGTTGATGCGTGAACCGAATACTTGAATCGCATCGGTGAAATGTTCGGTCGATTTTTTGTGCTCCAACTATTCCATTAATATGAGAATGATAAAAAGAAGAATTTATCCAATGCCATAAAAACAATAAAATATCTGTAAACGAACATTCGAAAATTAGATTAGACACAGCGAGTTTTGTTTTTTGAGAAATTTAATCCGCAACGATTATATATCATATCGACGCATTTGATTGACCCGGAATTCGCGAATCTTTATCATTATAATATTTTTCTCAAATTCATCCTGACCCTGAATTCCGAGTTCAATATTCCACTTAGTCTTGATTAGACCTAGTTGAAATTAGATTACGGTGTCTTATAAGCAGCGACAAAGTGATAACCGTGACCTAGTCCGGATGATCTACGGAAAGCCTGTTTTATAGCGGAAATACCAGAATTGGCAAGGAGCGCGCGAATGACACAGTGCGACGCCGTCAACTAAACTCCTTAACTTTACCTGCAGCTTTGAATATTAACGCGGTTCTAGAAACGGGAGAAATGTATTATACCTATTTACCCTCTATATCTCCTTCACTTATTATACTGCACAGGCCTTCCTCAACAAACGTCTGTAGAAACTCAACCGAGATATATTTAATGGGCGCAAACGGCGCAAACGACTCAAGTACGATCAACCGCCGCGCCGCGTCGAAACAATTTCAAGTGTAATGCCACGAGAGAAAGGAACTATAACTCGTGATGTAGGTAACAAGACCGATTAAAAATCGATGAAACTAGGTACGTATAATGCGTCTACCCTGCAAGACGACGACGACGACGACGACGACGAAGAAGAAGCTCCCGATTCATTCACCCGGGGATTCCCCCGTTCCCACGATCGAAATCTTTCGGAACTTATATCATCAATTTTTATTCCCCCAAGATCGTTATAGAATGAAGACGCGGCATTTGACGCGTTGACAATCGCTCCGCAGTCTACCGCGGAGAGATCGATCGATCGAGGTATTAGCTGATAACCGTAAAAGGATTGAACGTCGAACATGTTAGATTCTATAACTGTATAGTGTGCACAGATATTATAGGTATACCTACGTGTGGATCGAGTGATGAGTTGACTGTTCGCGCTGACGATTTCTAACGCGTCCCAATTAACGGGGTGCAAAATAGGTGAACTTTCGAGCATCGCATATTATATATTTCCGCGGAATATGATCGAGTAAAATATTCGGACTACCCTACGAGCGAACCAACCCCGCGGTCGTACGTGAACGTGGGATACCGTAAAACCCTCTGGAGCTGAATTGAAGTGTAATAAGAAAATCTGCCACCTGTTGCTTCGCAGGACCAGCTGCGATTCATCGTCACAGTGGTTGTTCATATACATATTTGTACGTAAGAAAATATCCTCGAGCATGGCGTAAGCCGCAAATTGTCAAACCGAAAAAATAATGTCGAGAAGGCTTAGAAAAAGTTCGAAGTAACGAGTAGCTAAAATAAAACTAAAGAACGTGTATTAAAGAACCTCTCTGGACGAGTATAGCGAAACTAAAATTGATCTCCGTTTTTACTCGATTTTGTACACATTAATAAGTATATATAGATATACACATGTTAGAATTGAACTCCAAACTGGAAACACTGCAGCAGCCCAATTACCGGCGGACAAAAGCGCCCGGCGAGAGAGTAAAAAGTATTTGTAGTGGTGGCTTTCACGTGGCCCACATTGTGCGTTATACAGAGACGCGTGTGGGTCAGTTAACGCGGTAAATATCTCCCATACGTATAATACGTACGTGTTCAAGAACGGCAACTTGTTTTGTGGAATGATTCTCCGAGGAATAGCAAACCCCCAATTTCCAAGTCGGTCGAATCTCCAAGATTTCGAAAGAGAAGAAATAAATAGAAAAAAGAATAATAAAAGTATAAGATTAAGAGGGATGGTTTTTTGATTTTCAGTCGACCGGAGTTGGGTTTCCTTAGAACGCTGCCGCCCAACGTGCGGAGATAAATAAACGCTGTAAATTCTCTTCTCGGTAGGTTCAAACACTGAGAATAACTCCGCAGTGTAAGCAGTGCATCTCGTCGCATTGGATTTCATGGATGGAAATATACGATTGGCTAGTACTGCGCCAGTTTAACGACGTCGCAATTTTTTTTTTTTTTCTATTTTTTTTTTTCCTTTTTTTTTATTCTCTCGTACCGAAGATAAGCTTTGGAATTGCCCAAGGGGACTTGCGAGAGTTTCTTACACCCCGCGATGGACGGACACGGAGCAATGATTGTGAACGTACTGAGTGGGACAGCAAACCGCGAGCCGGCGTATTATTACCAGGGTGCCGTAGATTTACGTCTTAACTCTTCCTCTATCCTAAACCGCCTTCGGTAAGATCCTTCAACCATGATATCCCCCGAGACGTTAAACCGAGCAGCTTCTTCTTCTTCTTCTTCTTTGATTTTACGCCGCCGCAAAGCTTCCCTCCGAACGTCGCCGATGTTATACTTTTTATTTTATTTCATTCAAACCCTTCTGCACTCGTTATGATACAGGACATATAGTAGGTATATAGGATATACATAAGTATATGAAATTCCGATATCGATCGAAGTAAAATAGTTTTCTTTCACAACGATCGATATGGAGCACAAAAATTTTTTTCTCAAAATACTTTCACTAATTCTTGACGCAAAAAATTATCGTTTTCTGTTATATTCAAACGCGTATATATTCCCGCAAACGACGTACGTATGATTCGTACACACGTACGTAACTAATCTGTATTTAACGACCTACAATAGCTAAATTTAATCCGCGCTTTAGCTCAAGGCAGGGATCGAGCTAGTCTTACTCGATATATACAAGTTATACATATACGTACGAGTTCATCGAGTCCGAGAAGATTATCTTACTCGTCAAAAGCTAATAATTTCCCTAGAAATTTGAATTACATAATTTGTATATATAGTGCGCAGCCTAACGTAACGACGTATGTTATACCGTAGCATAATGACATCGCAATTGACATTGCAATGGACGTACTTAGGGATAATGGTGGAATGGACGATACAATGCGTATGGTTATTAAAGTCTCCAAGCTACAAGACGGAACAGTTGGTTGGTTGGTTGGTACGGAATTGCTATGTGCAGGGTAAAATAAAAATCTATAATGCTTGACCGGTAGAAGTAGCGGTGAACGCTGGACCGATAGTACACGAGAAGATGGAAGTCCTGTGAGTATTTTTATTTTATGTACACACGCATTATGTGATGTGTAACCAGCGTGGATATTTTACAGTATGTACTTCACTCGAGTGTTATATTCTCTCAAAGGGACAGGCGACAGGAGCAGCAGCGGCAGCAATACCATATCTCGAAACATACGCGAGACATTGAACCGTACGGTGCACGTTGCAGGGGAAAGTAGCCTCGAAAGAAAGGCGGCGCCAGGTTTCAGGTACCTTACATTATATACTCTTTTACAATCTTGACGTTAGGAAGAAAAAAAAAACGAAAAGTGAAATAAAAATAATAAATAAATAAACACAATATATAATATGGTATTGAAACGAAAGTGGAGCATGCACGATCGTTGAAACCACGCGCGAGCAATTTTTATTAATTGCAAATTATAACGTTTTTAGCCATTTATATTAACTGCAACGTGTGTATCCTTGAAAAAGTGCAGAATCAACTCGAAAAGCATAAAATCCTTTTGATTTTCAAGGGTTATACACCCTTCCGGTGCGCAGCCGTCGATACGGTGTTAATTAATATCTATTGATTAGTCAACGGAAAATTACCAATAGAAAAAAAAAAAACAATAAATAAAATTCCCGAGGTGCGTGCGTAGAAATTCTGCAGGTGCAGGAATAATAAGTTAATATCCTGGAAGCGGGGAATGTGGTAATGATATACGAGGCGGAAACGCGTGCGAAACGGTCAACACGGTTTGACCTTTTTGAGCTCGCGAAATAATCCAAAGTTAAGATCTCGCGGTTTTGAGATAGATATAGGTACAGCTCACGTGCTCCAGATTCCGTTGTGTCCGGAAAATACCATAAGATATATGTATATAATAGCAGGTAGGTGACCACCTCTCGGTTACCGCTGCATTCCTCTTCCATATAGTCGCGTCGTTCCATTTATCAAGTTCAGAGAGACGCTTATTACAATACCTTTGCAATGTTCTAACGCTAACGTCGTATATCGTATACAGTGTTATATGTTATGCTCTGATTATTATTCAAACATAGTTGTCGATTGTGAATGCGCCATATAGAACCCTGAGTAATAAATAACAGTAAACGTAGGTCAGCGTCGCTAAATTTTCTCAACTCTTCCGATGGGCATCCCAACGTACGAGGGGCAAATCTGAACAACAAACTTAAACGACAACGAGCGAAAGAGAAGTTGCAAGAATTTTTTTTTTCGACTTAAAAATTTCACACGTTAATATTACCGGAGCACCCGACCTTGTCTCGCGATGTAATAATTATTACGCCACTATATAACTGAAAAAAAAAAACGACTTTTTTTCCTTCATATTCCGCAAAGTTTTAAGTGTCAAAAATATTATGAAACCACAAGACATAAAATTTGTCGACATTCTTTTACAGTTCTGAACTCCCCAATATAGGTATTATAGTTGTGGTTCTTCGACCTTTGGATATAATCTAAAAACGAATTTTTTCAGTTCATTTTTCTATTTCGTTCTTTCTTTCAATGGGTTTTAAGTGATTTCTTTTGTTTCGTTTTCTTTTGCTCTAAGAAGCAGATTTAACGAGGGCTGTCAATTGTTTTTCAATCTAGTCTTAACTGCAGCAACTGAAGTACAGGAAGGTTTTAACAGCTGCACTATTCGTGGTGTATAGACCGTTTTACGATAAACCCGAGCCCTTTAGCATATGAATTACTCGTAACCGATAGTTGCTTAGCCATAAATGTATAGGTATAACAACCAGTAGACGTATCTCATCGTGACTTGTATAAGCCACGTCATTGTAAACATCGCAAGTTGAAGAATAATGGGAAAGCTGAATAAGCAGGCAGCTTCCGAGCTGACTACGTCGGGGTGATGGAAAAATTTCTCATATAGCAAACAATTGTACATGAACCCGTAGAGTCTAAATTCGATGACGTCCTGATAAAGGAATCATTTTGACGGATGGTACGAAACTCCCGAGTTTCTAATTCATAATATATTGTAGATACACTGGGTCATTTCTCGTCGCGAGTTAATCACTTATTATGATTCTATTTAACGTTACCCGTTACAATAATATCGGACGATAGGCATGTGAAATAGAATACGTGATAAGAAAGCGATGAATATAAATCCGTCGAGTTGAATGAAGGTGTATAAGGTAGTTAACTCGAAATCTCGTGTACATCAGGTTAGCGCGGACAGGATGATAGTTGCGATGTTTATTGAATATATAAAATACAGGAGAGTGAAGTTTCGTGATCCTTGGCTCTCGTGGTTCAGACCAACACCGATGATAGTTGTCGAGCACATATTTTAGTGCTGTAATGAACGGTCAACGTTAATAGCAGTGGCGAGTTAGAGACCTCCGTATTCCGAGCTTGAGGAACTTGAGATTCTTGGGATCTTCTGAGCAAATGTTGCACGCGTCACGAGTTGCTATATAGCAAAAGAGTTATACAGGGTATATAGGTATGTGTACGTACGTATAATATATTTCATATATAATACTACGGGTGTAATTTACACGCGGTGGTTAACGGTGGATGTCACGATCCTGGGGAGAGTGACGGTGCGATTTATGACCCGAGTACAAGGCATAAGCCTCGAGTAAAATAAACGTCATCCCATGTCAGCGTCCATCTTTTAAAAATAATAAGGAAAAGAAAAAAATTAAAAAATTGATGCTTGAAAAATAATGGCGATTGACGGCTGATCGACCTGCGCGTTTGGTTGCCATAGAAAAAGAGAACAAAAAAATCAAATAATTAAATATAATAAAAAACAATTAGTAGTGATCGGGATTTCCTATATACGGTTAGGTATAGTGTGATTATATAAACTATACGCGTTACCTGCAGCATTGATAAGATCGGTCTAATTAACGGACGAACAATGTTTGCAATTTATTTAGGAGATTAAATTCGGCGTGAGATTTTTTGCAATTTAACGATCGAAGGTGTCGATCATTTTATTTTTATTTCTTTTTCCAAATATGTTTTCTTTTATTTAAACTATTTCGCATGTGTAGAACGTATATTCTTTTCTCGACGTTCAATTTGAATTACAGTTTCAAATCCGTGCTTAATTTTTTCTCAGACTCATCTAGTTCCAAATTGATTTTTTTACACAGATGCGTCATAATGCGATGTACGTACGTTGAACACCGGAAGTTTACTTTTACCTTTTTCATCGATTATCAGCTCACCTATACATCATGTACTTCGAGTTTGAATGGATTTTTCTTCTCTTTTCTTTCTCCATGAAAAGATGGATGTATAAATCATCGCGGGACAGGTATTATGCTTCTGTAATTTTAAATTGCGATTACAAAACCGCCCGTATGATTAAAAAATTAAGAAATCTTTCCCGTATCATCTTTGACGTATTATAGGTATACCTATGTATAATTCCGCATACTTTACACCGCAGAGAGAACCTGCGATGGTATAAAAATTGAAGATCAACTAAACAAGCGGAACTGAAGGTGTAACTCCTCAGAGGTTATTAGAATGCAGCGTGATGCAAGTAGCGATCCGTAAAGTCAGAGATTTTTTCCGTGTTCCAATTAGTTCACGCCTCCGCAATAATTGTCAAAAACTATACGATATGGCTATGTGCACCGTACGGTCGAAACAGATTATATCCTTTAGTTCTACCAAAATGGAAAGGCTGCATAACGAAATACATACATATGTATTTAGATGGATGGTTCACTTTCATCTAGGAATTTTGTGCCTCGGCTATTAGCTCCCCAATTTCTATAATAGCTTTAAAAATGATGGTATGTACGTGTATGAGGTACATAATATTCAAAATATATACATATAACATGTCTAGATAGCTTGCTGCATCGCACACGGAGTCCAACGACCGGTTAGCCGAAAAATGGAGAAGAAACACTTATACTGCCCTGTGGTATCGCTCAAACTCTTAAATTACTGATAATATACATATATTACAAACCACACTTTTAGCTCTTGAAAATGATTGAGAGATATGCAAAGTTCGATTATTATTACAAGTATATGTGCATTGCGTAATATAGGTATATTGCTGTCATATATAATCCGCACAAAACGATTCGAAATGGATCTCAATTGTTATCATTTTTACAAACCGCAGCCGTATATGCTCATTTAATTGATATACATATAGCTGGTGTTCGAAAAGAGAAAAATATAGAAATCAATGAAAAACAAAAGAAAATAAGATAAAAGTTAGTAACAAAATTAACAGCGGCATAGGACCAGCTTCTATAGGTATACGTATACTGCACAGGGCCGAGAGATGCGGAGGCGAACACGTTTCGACTAAATTATAATACGTCTGACTACCGTGTAGGATGGTCGGATCTCGGATGTGTATACGCTTATACTTGTTGCGAGTCGGTTAACTATACATAACATCGTACCGGCGTTTTAATTATAAAATTTTTATTATAACATGTACAGATGAACGATCACGTATCTATATATGCATGTGATGTATAGGGATCCAAAAATTTTATCGAACCAAACTACATTACCCGGGTTTGGCTCGTTGATAACCCTATAAACAAGTCAGAACGAACAGATTCGGAAGTACATTATATACTCGGTAGGAAAAAAATAAAAAAATAAACCTTGGTGAAATTCGATCCCATATAATTTGGCGAACGTATTGTAACAATATGATTGAACTATATGTTCTCGCTAATTACATTTGTACAATGAGGATGAAATTTTTGCATTTGAAATAATTTTCACCGGTAAATGACCAACATAAATTTCACCAACGAGTACGCGTATCAATCAGCCGTTATATACTGAAGTTCGACACGCGAGTATTAAACAGTAAATAGAACTATAAATCATTATATTGAAAAAAAATATGCAGAGGCGTTAATTCAAGGACTTCGTTTCATCACGTGCAATAAGTACGTACGCATACGCGCTGAATAACCTTTATTACGACATGAACTGAGGCTACAAAGGATCGTCTTAAATGTCGATTTGCAATTCACACAAATACTCACCTTATATATGTATACACACTCGTGCTCGAACAAGCTGTAGTAAAAATGTTGAAAAATTAATTTTATGAACGTAAAAAAAGAAGGGGAGAAAATCATTAAAATAAAATAATTATCAGGCGACGTTGTACGCTATATACTATGTATGTATATACATATAGGTTATATGTGTGAGCCGAAACGATTGCGTCTTTTCGAACGGCTCATTGACCGGCGTAACACTTATAACCAGCAAATCAAACGTGGAGAGTTAACAGCCAATGCAAGCGCGCGTATATACCTACATATAACACGCCGTGGCATTTTCCGAGCGTGTGAGAAAAGAAAGAAAAAAGTAGAAAAAAAGTCACGTGACCCAGCTTTTTCGAGGACACGTGCCAACAGTCATCCGTGCGGCCAACAATCAAAAAGTCGTTGATATATACCTTTTTAGTATCTCTTCAGTGAATTGTACTTTCGCTAATTAAGGTCATTGAACAATGGAGGAATTTTTTAAGTAACGATGATGGGCTATTTACGTTTATTGGTCGGTTCTTCTCATAAAACTGCCTCTTCTATATATACATGTGTATATTTTAACATACGATCACGAAAAAGAATCGCGATACTCTCCCGTTTGTAAAAGAGGCAAAGAAATTTGCGACGAGAGCTGCGGGGAGGCAAACAAAAATCTTCTATACCAACCTCGATGCCCGAGGGCCACATCAGCTAGCCGATTTCTTTTTACGCTGACCGCTCTCTGCCTTCCAGGAGGAATATTCAACTTTGGAAGTCAAAAAACCCGGGCGTAGGCAGATGGTTGTAATTAATTTCGACTAGTTTCGATTTCTTTTCTACAAAGCATTCAATGACCCGCGGCGAGGCAGTTTGCAAATGAATCGCATGTGGCCGGAGGAGTAAAACCAGTCGGTTGATTTCTAATCGAGTCTCTAAGAAATCGACTGAATCCAAACGCGGACAGCCTATCTATCCATAATACCGATCAACGTAGGTATATAACGACTTAACGACTACTTTTTTATCACATTTATCTCAGTCGCTAAGCTCGTTCATATTTTTACCCGTGTTCGAACTCATGTGTCTCAGAACTGCAGACCAAGAAGAACAAAAAAAAATTAAAAGAGATCAGTGAAAATAATCGATAAGATTTTGCCCGCGACGTTGTTACGAGTTGTTCAACGATATTAAAAATAAAAAATTAAGAAAATCACAAAATCAGTCTTCTAAAACTATCATGGGCGTGAAAAGTAGGGGAAAATCGCGATTTAAGGTCAGATTCGCTCCTATCTTCGATGGACTATTTGTTGGCCTTTTCGCGCGCCTTTCTCGAGCACCTTGTTCGTAATTAGCATTTTTTCCGCGCTGCAAATAACGAGCATGATGACTGAGATAGCCGGGACTTCGAACAGTGACCGTCAGCCCCTTATCCCGCTGGTTAAATACGAGACCCAACAACGAGAAATGCCATTATGCAAATACAGAGCATGATCACTGCTTTGCTAATATCCAGATACACTCGTTTATTTATACCATACGCGCAGGCGCTCTGAATAAACCAAAAGATCAAATGAATAACGATCTGCACGTCGGCAATTACGGTTGCAGATTCAGTGAAAACACAAAAAAAAAAAAAAAAAAAAAAATCGACAAAGAATCATACAAATATACCTACTATAAAACTTTACAATCGCATATTAATGAAAACAATATATTATTATTTCACCCGTTTTACCATCTGTGTATATTATAGTGTATAAATTATACCGATTAGCATACTAAGTTTTATGCGGACAACCCACGCATCGGAAAAAATAGATAAACGAAGAAATGACTATTAGTTTTACTTGCGATTCCTACTGAATCTTTCTTTGTTTTATTTATTTTTTTTTTATTTTCGTTTAGGTACAAGGCTATCGCATTTGTAGATACATGTAGGAATGCGTGTCAAAGGTATATAGGTATATGTGTAATATAATATATAGGTATGGTAGGCGAATGGGAGAGTCTTTGGTGAACGAAACGGTGCGGGGTCAGCACCCAGGAAGAAACTATCTCGCGACGCTGGATGCGGTATAAGTACGTTGGAATATCTACAAGGAGTTAAACGAGTCGGGTAATGGGGAGATGGGGGAAAGAGAGAAAAGTGAATAGCAGTTGAAATTGCAATCGGAATTGGCTAGTGAACAAAGCGCGTACTTAAAGTCAAACGGTTAGGATTTTAAAAGCGATTTGCGTTCGCCCCGAAGACATCGCGTGCAGCTACATATACCTATAGGTATGTAGTTAATAGTCGATGAGTTCCATTAGAAATATATTTTATCAGCTGATTCCGATTTATTCCCGCGTACGGCATATCGTACCGGTGAGAACAAAAAACTGAAATTAAAAAAGGCCGTTGTATAATACGTAACAAAATTGAGTAATTATAATTTCGGTTCCGATATTATAAGAGAAATGGAAAAATCACATGCAGGGTCATTGTTCGATGAACTTATACTACGTGAAACGGTAGACCGAAATCCTATTCTAATTATACGTAACCTTTATTGCTGTAAACATATTCTCAAGGTAATTATAATTCCTCGTGTTGAAATGGCTTTGGGTGATTATTCCCGTACGAGAAGTACAGTCTGAATTTCATATGGGGTACAGGTGAATTTCTAGGAACATTCCATCTTTCTCGCCTACTCCGTTGATTCACAGGCGCATAGCTTATTTCTGTTTACGATTAGTTGAATGAAGTATTCGGCTACATTTTTATCATGTAACGTGTCAACGCACCCTGGAAGCGCTAAAAATTCATGATACGTAACGGAGAATTGTGGATATTAGACGATCATGATCTTCTAACCAACTCAAACATGAGACACGACTGCGCGAGAGCCCTTAGCCAACACGTGTGGACGTGACATCCTCCGTAACATATAGCAGCTAGTACTTCACACGATTGCATTCCATACCGCTCGGCGTTACGAGCGAAGAATAAATACGCGTAGGTGTGTACGAAGGATTTTAATGTAGGCAGTATTCATACCTTACCACTCTGTCACGAGCAAGTATAATAAGAAACTCTCGATTCAACGGGCCTCTGCTCTACGAATTACCATTTATTGTCTTCTCCTTGATTTCTAGTGACACGAATAAACGAAAGGCGAAGATGTAGTTATCCATACATAAATTTTTTTTTTTTTTCTTTTTGTTCACGTTGAAACGCGTTGTGCCTACAATTCATAATAGCCGATCATCTCAGACTCTCCAATCACGGAAATAGAACTTCCTGGTCGAAAGCGTTGAGATGATTGTTTTTTTTTTATTCTTACGTGACTCTAGAAGATTTGTAATATTGATTTAATGGTATGTGGATTTCACGCGTCTCTATATACGTATATAACGTTCATCGCTGAACTCGCGTCACCTTCCTGTATGCAAGTCATCGGAACGGGGGATGGTGTGAAACGAAATGAATAGAAAGAGCTGGTGCAGTATATTTTCAAAAGAGAACGAAGAGAGGGGTCGAAAGAGAGATGCGTGATTTCACCAACGCCACTTATGCAACGGCCAATGACTATAAAACCATTATTTTTACGAAAGCTTCGGTGGTTTCCAACCTTGTGTTGATGGACGTCTTAACGGTACCCTGGCGAGCCTTTTAGCAGACCCAAGATACCGATGCTGATGCCGCTGTTGCTGTTGCTGCAGCTCTTTAAACGAAAGAATTATGCTTCGCGGCGATGAAGAATTCCAATACCAACATCATTTCTATACTCGAACACAACCTCGTACAGCTAGTCGCAGGTTAATACTCCTATTACAACGGATCGTTTCTCTGTTACGTATAATCCACGCATTCTGCCAGCTTTATATTACGTTATCATATCTTGTTCTCATTTTTCTCGGCATACCAATTATGGGTTTTTTAAAGCTCGTTATAATCTACTTTGATATAATTTTATTTTTTCCTGTAACATCTGGGGCAGAAAATCTGGTTGAAAGTGATGATCGAAACTAAATAAAAAAACATTTAAGCTCGATTCACGAAGATGAGCTCTTGTCTCGTCGCGCTCGCGTGGATCAGGTGGTCACGGTTAAGCCCAGCTTCGAGTCTGGCTACTTTCGTTTGCTTATCGGTCGCGTTTCGCTGCAGCGACTGGTCCAGCACCAAATCGAATGCCGTTATGTGTTAAAACCAGTTTTTGGTTTGATTATATTTATTTTTATTTCATGTAGCATCCCATAAGAGCAGCGAGAGGATGCGTATGAAGTGAAATAAATACATCGATGCACTAACATAGGCAACGAGTAAAAAATCTCCGATGTATCGGCGGAAAGGTAAAAAGGGCTTCGAATATTTGATGACCAGAGTGATCGAACGATAGACCTATTTTATCACGGGGTATCGCAACATCGATCGAATTTCAATACAAAGTTAGAGTATAGGTATAAGGTGACGAGTATAGTGCGGAAATGAATTGTTACATAAAGCGCATTATACTTGAGGAGATAACGGTGAGAATGGAAAATTGCAAGGATCGTGTTACTGATGAAAGAAAGGAAGAAAGAAAGAAAATTAGAATGATAGACCGGCGCCAGACACTGGCGATAAAAGTTTAACGACCCGCACCAGAGTCAGGTGGTTCAGCGCCTCGATCATTATAAGCGTACACGTTGTACGGTGTTGAAAAGAGCTGTTCAATGTGGTCGTACTACCACGGGCATCAACTCAATTGCTGTCATTATTATATCGCAGTAATAAAGTGTCGTTATGATTTTTACGACGATTGACGTGCTCTCGAAATCATTATCACGATTCTTATATGAACATACGTATACTTTATTTCGTGAAAGAAATGATAGAAAATCAAATTTTAGAGTTCAAGTTTTTCGAAAATATTTACAAAATTTTTTATTATTGCCGGGTTGAGAATCAATTCCGTGAAAAGAAATCAAAGAGACGACCGACATTGCTGACAATGAGGAATAAATTCGGGACTTTCTACAGCTCCGGGGTACGCGCATGCAGACATGGAGGTCCACGAAAACGAAGCCAAAGAAGATATTCATTCATTTTGCCCTTGGACCACTTTCTTACAATTACCGGACCGTTTTCTTTGGGCACATATACGTGTAGTCTGTAACCGACTTGACCGACTCGATAATCACCGAAAGTTCGAGTCCATTTCCTCAAATATATTTCCAAAAACTTTCAAATTCGTCAAATGAATCGTAGAAAATGATAAAAAGTACCGTGGTCGTGCATAAAACATGTGAATTACGACATACGGATATAATCATTCAAATGTGTCATCGTCGTTGACTGTCGAGCTGCATTATAACACGGCGATGCAGTGAATTTCATTTAGGTATATCTCAGGTTTCGCCACTCGAGGGCAATAATTAAAGACATGCATCTGGGTTGCAATGGCTGTCATTTGTATTATACGTATACGAGTGGACTCGGATTATACGAACGTCAACGATTCGATATTCGTAACTTTACAATTATTTAAAGATATCATGATGGTATGGAAAAAGTTTATCGAAAACTAACTACAGGGGTTTTATTTTTCTCGAAAGTTATCGGTCATTTTTCCGATATCAGTGAAAGCAGCTGCTGTTACACTGCAGAAACAACGCGTTCGAGTCCAGAGGCAATCGTCGATTTTTTTTAACCGCGTCAGTCAGAGTATGAAAGCAGCTCAATAAAGCGAAATGAGTGTGTGGGAAACGGATTTCACTTGACGTTAACTAATATCAGAGTAAGTCAATATTTCGCCATGCTCAGAATTTCTATTCCTCTTCCCAGTGAGAAACATTTGAGTCAACACATTCAGCTCATCATCTGTGTTGAGATCAGATAATTCGTCCCACGCTATAGCATAAATAATTTTCGTCGATAAACTTCTGCAGCAAAGACATCGCAAAGAGGGTCTCGACATTGTGTCAACAGTCTCTTGACCCTCTTGAATTTTACGGGCATAATTATTTCAAACGAGTATCAGCGCTCAGGCAAAAATTTACATCGAACCAAACAAAGCGATTAGACACACCACTATTTGCTCCCTGAAATTTTTCTGATTTCTACCGTTCATCAGAATTAATTGCGATTTCTGTTTTTGTCAACACTTTGCAGGTGCGACCGTAACAAAAGATTCATTGTCGTATTTATGGTGCCGTTTAAATGTCGGTAAAATCGTAAAAGCTTATTAGGAAGGTGCCTCCGGGCACGCGGTGAAATAGCCGGTAAAAGCTGAATTCAGAAAAGACAAATGCCGCGCATTACAATAATATATACAAACGCTTTCGAAAGAGGTCAACGGATGGGTAATAAATATTTGAATTCCTAACGCGTGTTCTATTCACAGTCACGTCTTTGCTAAAGTTGTATACAACTCGTCAGATTCCGCCGATTCATACAAATCTAATGCGGATGATTTTTCGCTCATTGTCAGACTAAAATATGCTGAATTATTTTGCATTTGTAAATACACTTTCTTTCACCATTTCCAAGAAGCACGAATATCAGAAAGCAAAAACGAGAATGAGAATTTGCGGTTGTTGAAATTTTTTAAGTAACTTACCTGGCTTTGGCCAACACGGTAAGAAGCTGGATCGACGTCGACTGAGAGAAGCATGTCCTCGACTTCGCGACGCTCGTCAGCTACAGGGCTTCCTGGGCGAATATTGTTGTCGCTTGCCAATAGTCCAAAACGACGTCGAAACTCACCGAGAGGCATATGTTTCGGGAAACCAACTTTATGTAGACGAATTGCTTCGATGATTTGACTTCCTCGAATCTGGAAATCAAAGATCAGAATTAACGATCTGTTTCACATTCTTATACACCAAAAAATTTGAGGGTTCAATTTCGATTAGATTTATCAATCTTTTGAAACTCCTTTTACCTGAGATCGAAGGAGAGGTACGTTGATAATGCTATCTTCGCTCTGATTGGATTTGACAGAAAGAAGACTTTTATTGTCCGTGCAGCCTGCGTTGTGTTGTGGTAACAGGCAGTGAACAAACTTGACACGTGTCCTCCGCAGGGTTTCAATGAGCCCATCCTAGAAGCAGAAACCGAATTGGTAAAATATTGTCAGCAACCTTGGTTGAACCAAACAACTGCACATAATCACCAAATTCAAACATCTTCCACTGATCACGCCAAACCCTATGAAAGCTAATACCACTGACAGCCAAGATATATGATAAATATAAGTAGATTGGTAGCTACAAAACATGGCGACTCCAGCTGTTCCTGCTTGACTGTCAGCTTCCGACAGTAGTTTGCATGAGTCTGATATGACACTGCAAAGTCATTAGACATGAACAATCTCGCGTTGTCACTGATAGCGCGGGAAACCTTTGACTCTACACAACTCCCACTTATTCTGCTTGATATTATTTTCAGTATTCTCGATTACTCTTATAAGAAAAAAGGAGCAAGGGCCAATTGCCCTGAATGACTGTGCGTTTGTGCGACTGTGTTTTTTATGAGAAGAATAGAAAACGATCTGGATTAGGGTCGAAGCAGGCCTTGTATGATTGAATATGATCCTACTATCACAAGTAACAGGCGTCGGGAATCCAGGAAGAATGTTCGTAGTATTTCAATTTGTAATCATAATACTTACGACAGAAAATTTGACTTGTAAGCAAACGTTTTTTCGTTTAACAGCTGTGAAGGTCCTGCGTATGCTAGAAGCTCGCCTCAAGGACTGCGAACCTTCGAGTCCATGCACTGAGCCACTTAGGGCACTAGAAACTCCGGCTCCGCGAGCGCATACGAATAGTCTATTAACATCCTCCCTAAAAAAATATGAAGACATCACTCGTTAGAATACGTTTCCATGTCATGTTTCAAATTTTAAAATAATTGTCAGCGAAAAAAAATTCCAAGTCGACTCTAAAGTAAATAAGAAGGCCTACCTCTGACTTTCTTGAAGAACAGTGATGGCGCTTTTGGAGACTGGATTTTCTCGGGTAGCTCGTAACCAGCCAGTCGCCGTGTATAAAACTGGATTGGTTCCTTGCAGATGTTGGAGAACAAATTGGTTGTTGCCTGGAGCTTTTCGCAGCAACATCTGGTGGTCTGTAGGTAAAATTATCACATATGTTTTAATTTGTCATATTGAGAATAATTGAGTCCATTAAAACCGGTCACAAATTTTATATTCGAACAATACCTCGATCTCCGTAATGAGAGAACAATCTATCTAGGAAGGCTTCATCGCTGCCTCCAGGGCATGCCGCCTCTTCATCCAAAAGCCATAATAGTCCACGACGTTCCGCTTGTCGACTGCTACTGAGATCACTTTGACTAGCTCTCAGCATTGCTGCACCTTGCGAGCCACCTCGGTCCAAAAGGGAAACCAATGCCTGTGGTGACCCAGCTCCACCAAAACCGTAGTCATCATCATGGTCTATATCTATGCCTTCCTGAGCATATCTGGAAATAAGAGTTTCTCATAAATTCTCACGACTCTATCAATCTACTGATCATACATCTTTAAATATTATTTATAATCTCTGGCCGCTTTACCTGTCTTTTGGAGCCACAAGTGTAGTATGATAGAAGAGTAATTGAAGTCTCTCTTGCAGGTAGTTGTGACAAAGATCTTCGAATGTAGCTCCTGTTTGTCGGCCACATGAAGCTGGATTCTGAAAACCAGGTGCGTCACAGAGAAGAAGCGATGAAACTGTGTGGACAGGTGCTGATATCGATCTGAAATGGTGACGAGAATCAATGATTAATCCTTTTCGCCTGTCAAACTTAGCTTCTACGTTACAAGGGATAGTCAAGAGCTCACCTGTTTATGAGTGCAGCTACGCAGTGGAAAACTTCCGAGTATAATCCAACGAGCAGACCCTCCAAAGCCTCCAAGCCGGTAACATCTTTGCTGTGCTCAGGACTTGGTGTTCTCAGCG
Source organism: Athalia cordata (assembly GCA_963932425.1). Taxonomy (NCBI): domain Eukaryota; kingdom Metazoa; phylum Arthropoda; class Insecta; order Hymenoptera; family Athaliidae; genus Athalia; species Athalia cordata. The sequence continues at coordinate 53,489,950 of OZ010625.1, read as the reverse complement.
TTGGCCTGGAGGTATTGGGTGTGCCTCCCCCACCATTGCAGGAGAATACAATTCTGCTCAATTCTTCAACCGAAGTGCCCAGCAGAGTTGCTGCCCTTTCCGCGCATTCAACTCTTCCAAATTGCCAACGACTCTGTGAACTTGTTCCAGCTTTCACGGCACCAGCACAACTGAGATGATATATTCCAGCTAGCACAAGCCAGATGACTTTTTCCTCAGTTTCTGACATGCCAAGGATTTTGAAGGCAGCCACTATACGGTTGAACTCGACCATAGCCCGCTGTTTGTCTTCGTGCTTCTGAAGGGGCGTTATAAATGGGTTATTTTCTGCCACCAAGTTGGTCAAATGAAGCTCTTTCCGTAGGGGGCCTTCAGCTCCTGCGAGAAGCCTGTAGACTGCGTGAAAAGTAGGATCTCCGTCGGAACGACGACCGATTCTCGACCTTTCCAGAAGCAGGACCTGAAAACAAATCGATAAGTTTTAGAAAAGGGTTGGAATTTCATAGAAACATGACGGAGTTCCAAATCAAATAGTAAGGTATAATTTATCATTAGTAACAAAAAAAAAATGACTTACTTGCAAAGATGCGGATGCTATTTGACCAGACTGATCGAAATCCAAGCTGAATAACTGGGTGAATCGTGTCGCATTTGAATTCATGTGAGTTCTGCTGTTACCAAATGCCTCTAGTACAGTAAAGACTGCATTCAGCTTTTCGATTGTCAGAATCTGCAAATTAAAGATAACGATATTTGAAATGATGAAAGAACAACAAGCAGTTTAACTGGCGAATGTCGAGTCCTTTGATTTCGAATAAAGCTTGTTATTGAGATATTTACTATTCTCCCGATATCTCGACATCCGTACTTCTACGCAGATGAAGTAGATAATCAATCTCTGCCTATGGTGGTTCCAGTTCATTGCGTATATACGTGAGCTACAGATAATGAATAACGAGCGCATCTGCTCATCAGCTAGACGAATGGATTCTGACCTTATTTACAGTTCCTGCTGCCAAGACGAGGTAGTGTAAGGCGTGTTTAAAATTAGTAGTTTTTCCGGCTCCACTACGGCCAAGTAAAACGAGCGAATGATCTCTCCGAGTCGCTAACATCCCCCTGTACGCGGCCTGCGCTACGGCGTAAACGTGTGGCGGCATATCTTCACTTTTGCAGCCCTTGAACATGTGCACGACCTGTAATTATAATGGAAAAGAAATATTAGCAGCTCCTCGTCGAACGACTTCTTCTCATCTTTTCGATATAAATCTTTACTTCGATATCTCAATAAGTTATGAATGAAAGTAAACGAATTGAATGACTTAAATCAAACCTTTTCAGAGTATATTGCGAGCGGTGCGACCGGATTGATCACGATCATGCTGTCGCCTGCGTACGTGTGAATTAAATTGCTTGCGTATCTCTGTCTGAGAGTGTGGAGTACCGATGATTCGTTTAAAAATCGCAGCTGTGATAATTCTTCGGCTTTGTCAAACTGAGGTGGGTTTGCCTGAAAAATTGAATACATGATTAGAGTACAATTATTATGACAAAGTTTGCACCAGTGATTTCGGTAACTCGAGTCGACGTTTGATCGTTAGAACAGTACCGCGTGAACTCCTCGGGAAAAGAAACTATTTCCACGACCAAAAGACAGTAAGTCAATTATGAAGTACTGATTGCGCTAATGCAATTTATATACATCGGTAAAGTCATCCGTTAATTACACTACACTGTTAAAAATGTTTGCGAATTCACTACACATTTGCTACACGAAAGTTTTGTAAAATTGCAAATTCGACAGAGAAAAGTGGATTTACTGTGCATTTTTCTCAAATTTGCAATAATTTTTTGTAATTCTACTGAATTGGATAAGAAAATACAATAGCGTATTTGAAATTTACTAAACTGTACAGTGAAAATGGAAAAATTTGTGATTTCGCTACATATTAGTTGGATTTTGCTGAACTTTGTGGGAAATTTACCGATTATATGTCCACGAAAATTCAGTTACAGTCCATGGAATAAAGAAATTTAGTGTAGCAAAATGGATTGCTACACATGGCTTTTAATTTTGCTTTTTCATTCATAATTTTCCGGAACCAAATACTAAAATAACGTTGGTGAATTTCAATTTCGCCATACATTTAGGAATTTCACACAACTGCTACTAAAATTACTGAAGGGTTTTTGAAATTTACTATTATTGTGTAGGGAATACACTTCTGGATTAATTATTAATTAATTGTGTTGCTCGAAAAAATTCGGAATTTATCGAATTGGTGGGCTTTTATCAGTTTAACTCTTTCGACGAAATCGAACATTTGTCGTATTATAAACCACATAACATTAACTAAATTCTAAGGTAGCTTGGCGTAATAGGTAGGGCGTGCGATTAGTAATTCGAACGACGACGGTTCGTATCCCGGATAGGACAATTTAGATACAATTCGAAAAGCGTTTTTCATCTCATATATATAATCTATAAGCGATGAACTCGTTGAAAAACCCCATGAAAATTCTGAAAAAGTCGTTGCTGATGTATTTTTTAATGGTTTTTGTTAATTGTGAATTGTTAATATACGCCTTCATGAAAGTCACTCAACCGGTGTAGTAATTTTGATAGACTGCCACCAAAATTACAATACATTTTTGTTTCGAATTCGCAAATCAAAAATTGAAAAATGCTCTTTGAATTTACTGAATTTGCTGCATCGATGTTTGGTAATTTCACTAAAATGAAAAGTGAATTCAAAAGTTGTGTATTTGAATATTACTTGAACATGGTGAAGTAAATTTACTGAACGGTATCTGAATAAAACTTCCAACACAATTTAGTAAATTCACCATAGAAATTTTTAACAGTGTACGCTATGATATTTTGCGTCCTAGGTGTGGGCAATAAACAGAGAGATACAAACCACGCTAATCCAGTACGACATCGTTGTTGTAAAGATTTCTATAGTATATCGATTAAAATGGAACAGAAAAACTTTACGACGAATGCCTGATCAACGTTCACGGTTAGTACTGATCACTTCTTATCGTGAGAGTAGAATGAGACCGTCATAATATTATCATTGCCCATTGACGCCATTCGGCCAATATTCAAAGTACAACAATAGATACAGGCGAGGTCCTCTGTGCAAAAGAAATCAGCGATTGTTTCGTATTATCGGAACACGTACGGGCATACTATGTTTGAATTACAGATTTGGCGGGACGGATTGAATGACAGCTGGACAAACTTGTTTCTCAGTGTTTCCTTCCTTCTTTTTTTTTATACATATAAAAGATGTTATTATAATTTACCTTTTCGACGTCCTCTTCGTCGACAAGAACTTCGTCGCCAGACGGTAAAAGGCGCACCCGGAGCTTTCCTGTATCTGGATCTGCAAGACCACATCTCGTTGCCGCGGAAAATCCGCTTCTGTGTAAGAGCCAAATCCTTTCTGCAGCAAGCCACGCCTGCTCCTGTGCCAGGTGTTCCTCCGATCGCGCCTGTAATAATTGACAACAGAAAATGATTGTACATTCCAAATTGAAAAGAAAGCCTATTATTTTCAGCGGGTAGAAAATTCTCGTACCGGTTTCCTAACGATCGTGATGTTTTTTCGAAAACACCTCGTTATTGAATTTTGATACTTTCGTGATTTCCATGGAAAAGCGAGATCAATGAGATATAAAATAACGTAAAAAACCACCGCAAAATGAAAGAGCATTTTATTGACTGGACGGTACAAGTTCAGGGATAAGATTGTGCCGTTGTCTTGAACGTTTGTCCTGAGTTGAGATGGGTTCGGTCTTTGGTATGTACGTTCAATGGTTATTAATTTCCCCGCTTCTTTCTAACCGAACGCGTCAAGCATTAAAAGTGTGGCTCAAACGGAAAATCGCGTCTCCGACTCACGGTAATACATTTCAGACACCTTTCACTCTGACTAGTTTGAACTGAGAGTATACCTGTGGGGTGACATAAGCTTTAGTCAGTAAAACAGTGTAACCGTTGAAACCGCGCATACACGAATATCTCGAAACAAATCGGTTTTGATATGGTTTGGTTCTTCTCAATTTAGAATGATTATTAAAATCATCCTCATCGTTACTTTTCATACTGGACGATCTCATAAAAAACTTCTGTGAAAAAAGCTAAAATCTACCGTTTAGCAAATACGCTTTTATATATAGGTATAGTTACTATATCTTAATCTCGTCGTATATAGTTATGAAAGCTAGACTATTAAAGGTCATTAAATCATCAACTCTCGATGCATTCAATCCATCATCATTATTATCCTAATTGAGCTTTGAAATCATATCGTTCTATGGTAAGAAAAACGCGATAATTACCTTGCGGAAAAACATTTAAACCATTCAGTAAGCGTTGTACATACATGTAGAGGTTACTTGCACGCATGTCGATCGCGTTTTACACGTCTTCCTATGTGTAACTCAAGAAATACACGCGTCTACCTGACGTAGCTGCACATGAATTACACCTGGAGGAGTAAATAATCGTGCATGTGGTTATAAAATTGACTCAAGGAATTTCCGCGAGGTTCTTTAAGCGACGCTGAGCTCGTTACCAGATGCATATATATTTCCCACTGACGAATGTAATATACGTGTGAAATGGTTGCTCGAACGCATGTCCACTTGACCGATGGTAACCCCTTGGTACGGTGCAAGCTCAAAATGAACATCTACGAACACATTCAAAACACTTGACGTCTCTTCTGGAGATAACATACATATTTTATAGTACACGCGTTATACCAAAACGTGCGATATGTGCACATCCCGAATATGCGTTAGTTATCTCAAATCGTTTATATAGCGAGGCATGATGCTGTTTATTTCTTCAGTTCATCTGCATCACGGAGGTATATTTATAACGTAACTCTGTGTCGCAGCTTATGGTAAAAGTCGAAGTAATTCGATATTCTTAAAACACTACATGTCTCGGTTTCAGAATAAGATATAATGTACACTTTATTTTTTAATCATAATTTTATTCGCCTTGAAATCTCTGATTCTGCGTCGAAAAACTTGATCGCCTCGTATGTGGATATTACTTTAAATACATGTGTACGTGCATACCGATATACAAATAATAATCAGGTGAAAAATTCTCCATATCGAATAATGAATTCGAAATTATCACGCGCTACTGGATGAAATTCTACAATTTTAAGTGACCGACTCCATTAGACCTCAACTGTATCAGATTCTGACTTATCTTACTAAGCGTGGGGAGTTACAACCACAGAAATTGAATCAATTGCTAGAATTAATTGATCCAAGAAAATATGGTAAAAAAAGACAAGAAGCTGTTGTCGCTCAATTACTGCAGTTCCTTCGTCTCTGAAGAAAAATAGTCCGTTTTACCGGTTTTTACGTCAGGTCAAAGTCCTGCAATATTTACGTAACTTGAGCACAATTATTATTTGCTCAAATGTTTTCAGACGCGTGTCACTAACTACAATAATCTTCATCGTTTGCATCGAAAATGCGATCGCGTATGCGATACGATGAGTCACGGGCAAGAATATAATAACCCGTACAACAAAGAACAATTGAATGTAGTTTATAAACTACCATAATGGTCTTTAACGAAAAACAATAACAAGACTAATGGCTAATAACAACGGTGTTATATGTTCGGAAAATTTCTTTCACTTCACACGTGAATTTGAAGAAAATCTTGGGCTATTGAAATACCGAGCTTATCTTTTCACACATTCAGAATACAATTATATAAATATCAACGGACACGTGGATAAAAATGTTGAAAATGTTCTGCGGTCGGATGTAATAAAATTCCTAATCTTTCGAAGGTATCGAGTCTGGTTGGATTCGGATATGAGGCATACCGATCCGACGATTACCATATCGTACTAATTTCTCTGCGCTACAGAAGTGATTCTCTTCCTCGCGGTATCGTGGTGCACGAAATACACATATCCTGTAATGTGTATCTATGAGTATAAACCGTTAGAATGATCGTGGGTTGAAAGTTGCTACCATTTTGTTGCATCGCACGCCGTCATGACGAAAGGTCTTCGGGGCAATGATCGAAGTTATCCTATCAATTAATTCAGCTAACAAGCCTAAGTGTAGATAATTAAATGAATCGTGCCCGTTATTGAGCCTCATACCGTACCCTTTGACATACCGTAAATGGCCATAATATGCTTTGGGTCAAACGTTAAACGCTTAACTTTAAGGGCCACCCGTGGATACGTGTCTTGATTGGTCATATCTTTATCCGTTATAGAAATCTGCTGTTTTCCGTTGGTTGAACTTTGATTGCTATATACTTAATAGGTATATATAAATATGTACATATAACCTGCTTTCGTTTAGGAGAATCCAATTTTTTCTTTTCATCCTCACTGTCTCAGGTGTCGATCAGTAAACTGCAGCTATACAGTACTATTACCGATTTTCATTTTCTCCACATTTGAATCGAATTCTTTCCGACATAAAACCACTGCACATACAAGGGACGAATTGAAATTTCTTTCGCTCTCTTTCTCTCTCACTCTGCGTCCCTGGACCACTTCGAGATGTTATTTCAAGGAGACAGGAGGTACCACCAATAGCGGCGATGTAATCGATCGAAAGTGAAAAATGAAATTCAATCGAATTACAGAGTTATGGGGAAAGTTTCGTATTATTTACAAGATTTATATTTCATCGAATGAATATATTTCGTAACTTTTAATTACGTGGTGGTAAAAGGTTCACGGTAATAACGCGCTTCGTAAAAAAAAAATTTTCAATCAGCATTCGTTTTAGTAAAATAAAGAGATTAGCTAATACACTTTTCAGTTACTGCAGCAATTTTTCTACACATTTGTAAGTATCGCCGCGTACCTCTACCGCAGCATGAGATGCAATATAAAAGTATAATCGAGCGTGAGAGAAGAGTTGCAGATCTGCTGCAGTAGCAGCCGCCGAGGTGTCTAGCCTTGGATGAAGCGACGTTATACGTTTTCGGCACCTTATAAGGTGGATTAATGAACGCTCAACTTTTCATTTCAAATTTAATTGCACCGCCTTCGATGATATACTCAACCCAGTTACGGCACGCAAACTTCACTCCTAAATCTATCGAAGAGAACCACAGGGCGCTGTGCCAAATATGTGCGGAAGGCAAATTGGCGAAACTAAACGATTAATGTCTTTCTTTATCGCTGTCTTTCCCCGTACGTAGCGTCGAGTAAGTTAATTTTTTAATTGCCAGAACCGCACGACGGTTAATCAACTTACGATTAAACCCGCTGAGAAAAGTACTCGATTTTTTTGAGTTTTTGGTACCTATAACGTAAAAACACCAGGTTATCAATTTCCGAGAAATCATTCGCTTTTTTACTTTCTATACCATTTATCACTATAGCCGCAGCCAAAGTTCGCACGCATTGTACGTTCCACAGTTACAATTTTATCGCAGGAGCTCCCTCTAACAATTCAATTTATGGTTTCTACGGTTAAAACAGGATACAGGAAGGTGCTCTGAATTCCCAAGTGTTATGAGCTGTTAAGGAGCTACTTAACCGCGTTGCAGTGTACGATGGCTCTTCTTTTAGATTTCTACGAAACGATGTTACGGCCCGGGTGTTACTCGAGAGTTTTCCTCTCTCTATATGATCCTCTTAATGGCCAGTAGTCCGAGAGTGTGTTATAGCTATTTACCTATACGAGCAAACAATCGTAATTGGAACACGCTTGCACGGGGCATTATGTGGCTGCAAGAAGATTTCTTTTTCAAAAGCTTGTGCAGTAGCTGTAGCTGTTGATTATAACTATTTTCTGTGGTTTTGCGAACGACTTATTCATGTTTCACTTTTACAGTTTGTAAGCCTGCGGCAGCCGCGGTACATCTGCTGTTAAACTAACACTCAAATTACCCATCTTACGAAATTTTGCTTCGGCCAACCTCCGCGTGAAGGCGCAAACAATTTAGCCATTAAATTATACCCTTTATCTCATTCAAAGGAAACCGACAGACTAAAATTGGTCTCGTGTTCCACCAGATGATGTTCTCAAACAACATAGATGTACACGTAATATTATTTCTATATATGATTTCTACACCATGCGGTTCGATACCAAAACGTTACCGATATAGTTTTTCATTTCGTGCGGTTATTTCGAGCCCCTACCCACACAGATCGTTAAAATATTTCCTGTCACTTGTGACAGCTTCTTTAAACACCGAATCTTATTATTATTCATCTGCGTTATACCCTCGCGGTATTAACGCGTAGGTGTGCGGCAAGGATTCCACTGAATAATTCTACGATCGTAAGAAGATATACCGAAAAGTATCGCGGAATAAGTATTCGATCGATGTTGAAATCGGTGCTCCCATGCTGCGACGTACGATACAAATATTCCCACAGGTGCATAATCCGAATGATGAATGCTTATCTATATGAGATGTAGTTAAATCTTGTTACGGCTAAAGATTATTTCCAACGAACCCGAAGAGAATTGATTGACAGCAACAATAGAATAATGACTAAAATTATCGCGTCTCGTATATCATAGGTATATAGCTGTAACAGAAGTGAAGTGTGATTTATGAACGTAATTCGATAAACAAAATCAGATCTACTACCGTCGTTACTTCATAACGTTACATAGTCGACAGCCCGGAGGCAGCTGGGTTTCGAATGACAATATTAATCTTTTCTCTCTGGATTTAATATGAAGATCGAGTGAATTCCGATCGTCACATAATTCATATAAAGAAAATGGTTTTCTTATTTCTCTCTCGACTTCTATGTTTTCGTGTACGCAGTCGAGTATTACCAGTTGTCGTACACGAGCGATGCGTTGGATGAGTTGGGTCAGGTCAGGCTTAAAATTATTTGGCTTGTGCGCGTAAGAAGAAAGGAAAAAAAAAAACAGAACGCATCTCCAGACGTCTCAAGTAGTGCAGTCTCCCTGTACGAGCGCAATACAAGAGTGTGTGCCAGATATGAGTATCATGTGTCTCGCAGCATTTTTTTTCTAACAACGCGCAGCACATGTTTTTCTATGGCGTCTATGCAGGCGGCACATCATCGCCGGACGAACAGAGTCCCGAGTAAGTGATGAATAAAAAATAAGAACGGCGTTCTAACGCTCGATAAAGAGAAAAATTCATAAGCAAACGTGGATATGGTACTCGTGATAATTATTCAATTTTGATCGACTTAATACGAAGCCCCTTATGAAGACGGTTCGACGTTTCGTGTGATGTATAACAACATCTGACAAGATTTTCGAAAATGGCTATACTGCATGATAAGTCTCGGACGAAATCGCATTTTTGCCAGAGTTTAAAAAAAACTAGGCAAGGTATAAAGTATCGGGGTATAATTTTTGTCTTGTTTTATAACTGTTCAATATGGAATAAGCCCGTTAATTATGATGCTCACCGGTGATTACAATAATTTTAAGATGAATTAGTTGTAAACGATTTTTAACGAGTCTTAATGAACTAACTGGAACATGGTTATCCATTCACGGTGTATGTAAATTGATACGAGCTCTTTTATTTATCATAATACAGAAGAGCCTTTCACGTGTCAAGAAAATTATGCTCGATCAAATAAATGATCCAACGATCTTGCCAATGGGGATATTATTTTGAAATATAAATCTGACGTGGAGTAATCTGACGGGTTGGATGATCGTAAAACTGCGTTCTATCTACAGATAAAAGTGACACGGATTCGACGGATTCGTATAAGTATGTGCACAAAACGCATCTGCGCCCTTATCTGACCTCTGATATTTTAAGATTTTACGATCTTACTCGTTTTACCAGTTTAACGATCTTTGACTTCGGTCTTGTCGAACAATACTGAAGAAACGAAGACTGCGAGTCCTATACTGGGTTATACAAACTATAGCGCAGTAATGAAAGAGTATAAATATATATTTCTTGACCATAATTCTTGTAGGTCCAGAGAACTCTGGTTATATCTTTCCACAGATATTAAACATCGCAAACGCCGCGTTTGTGACGTAATGACAACAATTCGACGAAGTAATACCGGCGTTTTGGCAGCCTTGTCCACATCCGTATTTGGCGCTATTGACCAACCCATGTCTGTAGTTTCTTCTCCGCTGCATGCAGGCGTATGAGTCGTGAAACTTCCAAGGTAAAAATTTAAGGGGGCAACTGATCGAAACCCAATTCGATAAAAAGTAATTCCGACCGATCCGCATTAGACGGGTGTAACACAAAATAATTACAGTATCCGAGATACAATTTTTCAATATAAGATGATCACGTTGCCGCGGATCATTTTTACCTTGCACACGTGCGACCGCGTACGTATAGTGCCGATGGTCGATGACCTTGGTACAGGTGACAAACCAGCGGTTTCTTCCGTGAATTAATTAACCATATCGTGCCGTAGCGTTCGCAGTTTTATTTCGATTCGACGGGTCGTTTAATTATAGCTCGAACGGTTAGGGACCTTTCCGCTGCGGATCAACCGCAGAACGCCACCCCACATTACAGCTATATTTATGTACGATACATCGGCTCATTTCGACGACCGCAAACTCGTTGTGTAATCTTTTCGACTATGAGAGAAGAAGAAGAAAAAATCAAATAAAAATAAAAATCAAATAAATAAACGCCGTTGGAAATTTTAGCTCGGATTTGTTTTCAGCCGCATGTAGGTAAATGCAGCGTATCGAGAGATCCTTATAGACGGAATAAACGGTAACACGGAACACGGGTAAGTATTAAGTGTACAGATATATATACTAAAGATCTCGGCGCCTGCAGGTTGTAACGCACCTTGACAACGAAACCGCTTCACCTTTTTCAGATATGATGATCGTAGCAATGAGAGAAACGAGCAACTTTTAACAGACCAAGTTGAGACATACGTACCAGTGCGAGTTGCGTGCGCCCGAGGATGTGGGAAGAATCGCACCACATGACGCATAATATAAGCAGAAACACGATCGCTTGCAGTATCCGCGAAGAGAAGAGAAGAGAAAAAAAAAAAAAAAACCATACGTATTATATATACCTATTACCGCGACTACTCGAGTTCAAAATATATATTGCGGGCTCTGAAGATTTCTATATAAGATTCGCACATTTTGGAGTCTAAATTCCAAGTGGTCCTTTTTTTTATTCATATATCGCTGGGTATATGGATAATCTGCATTAAATTTCTCACGAGACATGTTGAGGGTCATCTCGGTATTTGTGTGGCAAATATCTCGTGCGATTTCAAGTTCTCGGCGGAATAACCGTGCCGCTTAAGGACCGCGGGTCGGTTAGTTACTTGAATACTAAACAACAAATTACAATACCCATTTGGCTGCATTCCAATTAAAGCTGTACCGACGATACGGGGGCATAAAGAGAATTACAAGACTGTTATTACACGTGCGCACTTCCGGGAGACGCTCTCAAATGCAGTATAGGTACAACCCCCGAGAAGAGATATCGGGCGCCGAAGCGCCGGTTTTAAAAATCGTGACACGTGCATTACGTGAAAATTTAATTACGAACACTGATTACTGCGGCCACATGTTCATTAATTATTGAAACACGCGCCCACGGTGGTGAATTTTTTAAGAACTCCACAGCCAGATGCTGCAGTGCAATCGCTTATTCATCGACTGATTAATCATTTTTTGCGTCTAGTCGCTGGGCAATAAAATTCATAATTAATGAATATGGAAAAAATAATATAAATATAATACAGACGCGACTCTTTATTTCATTTATTTATTTATTTTTTTTATTGACAGTCAAAAAATGAGGACGAAGACAACTGGAGTCTGCAGTTCTAGTTTCTAAAAATAAACTTTACCTTCACGAGGATTAAAAAGTCACCCTGATGGCGGAGGATATTGCAATGCAGCGGTAAATTATTGTGCAACATAATCTACGCAGAACGCGGAAATCAGAATATAATACATATTTCAAACGATCGAACAAAATTATTGATAAAGTTTTCGAAACATTTTTACAAAATTGATTTGCGGCTATCGGTATTCTCCTTTGTATCTAAACCTCTAACGCTGATAATTTCATAATCTCTCCAACTGGTTGTCGCAGGGCTGCAATGTCGGACAAAGCCTTGAGTATTATCGATGGAATTCCTCCTACGTGTGCATACGAAGTGTATTTAACGTACCTATCGAACGTACGCCATCGAAGTATAAAATAAACCGCGCCTGCCTACCGGTGCCGCTAGTTGTTAGTTGTAAGGTGGTTATTATTCAAATGTGCATAAATTCAATATTGTGACTGGAGAGCTGGTAGGAAGAAAACCTGATAGTATATAAAAGCGTGACCCCTCGAGTCTCGGCACTGCGAACGCCTAGGAGCTAAGATGTCACTTAATTATACACCAGAATTTACAATAGTCAATACTCGACAGTTGTCACGCAAATCTAGGCCGATGCGTGGTTAATGCATTACCATATTCGAACATAATAAGACCTTTCGATTCCCACACCGTCACACCACGGAGCCAACAAGGTCCTCCTATTAGTGTCCTTGAACCGAAAATCACCACGATATCTGGCCATGTTCCAAAGATAACGCTCAAAATATCACGCACCGATCAAAAAGTCCCAAATTTCATTTCAAATTCTCTCGGATTGAAGCAACTCCAAATGTTCGAGTCAACCTTGGGGTCTCGGTCTATTGTACTATCTTATTTGGCCTAAAGTTTAAACACGATTTACCATATGTCTATACCTATATGTATACGTGTACAATGTACGCACATGTACGCTGATTACGTTTAAGCTTTTTCAGTTTGGAATATAAACGTCTGGTCTCTGGCGCCTTTGAGCCAAGTTGAACTGTAACGTAAAATTTATTATCGTATGGGTCGGGCAACCTGCTTTCCAGCTTGGACCGCGGTAATGTGCGCGGGGCTCGGTGAGCGCATGAGCGTCTTACGTATGTAAATACGTCACTGTCGGCGTTCGTAATTATTAATTAATTTAAGCCGGCTCGATTAAGTTCCTCGCGTTTGCCATACCTCCGCCCGAGGGACACGTCGTCTTTTCATAAAACGAGACCATATAGAAACTGCAACTGCCGCACTGTACGTACACCGCAGCTGTATTGTGAATCGATGCATCTTATATACCTCGGTGGAAAATAAATCGATCCATATAATACCCGCTAGTCATCGAGTAGCGTTCGACAAATTATTAAAACGGATACAAACGAGACATTCATTTTCTCAACGGTTGTCGGATTAATAATTACAGAAATCAATGAAAAATAATCAATCATAACGTATCTGGGGACGGGAATCGGCGCGGTGCAGATTCAATGTAATACGGAGTATCTACCGTCATAACCTTCAACGATGGAACGATCGCGATAATCATAAACCTAATAGATTCTAGACCAATGTCTCTATATCGGAGACTACTTCGTTAACAGCTACGATCGAACAATGTACGGACTGGATTTTGCAGGCCACGCACAATCTGCGAGTAAAATTTTATGAAACGATGGTCATGAGCAAAAAATGTTGTTGTTTATCGGAACTGGAATTTCCGCAGATAATCCAGTTTTTGTTTTTTTGCGTTCTGAACGATTTTTCCAATTCTGATAGTAAACAGAAATATCTCAGTCATATCGGGTGTGAATAGCGAGGCAAAAAATACCTACTTATCGACTATTTTAGTGTTTCTTCGACTTCTAAACGACGTAAAGTTCTCGCGATGAATCTTCGTTTACATGACATTCCAACATATCCGCATTCCTTAAAATCGCCAAATTATACGAGTTGAAAAACGTAAGGAAACAAGAAAAAAAATGAAATAAAATAACCAGTTTCAAAAATGCACAGAATTATGGCCACTGGACATCGAAGAATCTGGTCGAAACAGGAATCACAATAACGTTAAAAACGTTTACTCCGTTGCAAAATGTTTACCCATCCAACTGGATTTAATTTTGCGCAGGGCCAGCTTCTGGAAGCGTGTGTGATTTTTTAACGGACCCCATGGGGATACGGAAAACCGAAAAAAATTGATTAATTGCTATAAAATGTTAAAAGATATTTTGAGACGTTGAATCTAATTTTAACTTTCATTTATCCCGCGGCATTTTGGATCGAATTTTTTCAAGACGGAAGCAGCGTTTCTAATTAGCGAAATAAAGTGTATTCGTATACATATGATCAAAAACTATTCCTTAATTAGCTCAATAAAATATCATTCATTTCCTAATCGCAGCAGCCATAAGACCGTGCAGGCAATTAACCGGATGAATTATCCATTGGTATAAAACACGCGATCGATTAACGATGGTTTACGGACTCAAATCATCGAAAAACTTTCATCACGTTCGAGTAATTCATTTTATTATTCGATTAGGTTTCAGCCTGAAATGTTGAGCCAAATGCCGAGTGATAATATAACGAAACTTAGAACGTACTCACGAGCTCGGCCGCGCTCAGTCACTTATAATTCGAAGAGCGATTTTTACCTGCAACAGAAAATAAACAAACTAAGTTAAGCTAAAGAATTTGTATAGATAAGATAAAATAAAAACTTCCAATATACCACTTAAAATTCTTTACCCAGCTTAACAAGGCTGTTAATACACCTGCGAGAGGAATTTTTAAATCGAAAATTATATTTGTCTTGAAGAATCGTCGGGACGAGTTTCATTTTTTTTTTTTTCAAACGGTGATCGTTAAAATTACTCTCTCGACCAGGATAAATAAAAATTGTTGAAAAAAATTCGCAGGACTAATGGAAGTTTCGACACGTGGTTCATCGTTCGATGCGTTATTATACTTGTTTATATGCTGCATAGCTTACGACGAAAGACCTCTTATAATAAATATCGTTATGAAAGTAAAGGTTTGTTGCTTGAAGATATCTAAAGGTTAGAAAAATAATAGGTGGGATAAATTCCAAGTATTTGAAAAACTGAAAACAAGTAGATAGGCGATAAGTTACATTATGAGATTGTTGAATCGGACGAGACACGCCTTATGGACGGGTGAAAGTAAAATCGTGAATATTTTAGGCAAATATTTCAATTCAAACAAATGTTATAATATATCTATCTAACGTAATTCACGCACGCACGTAATAGTTAAGATCTGGGTACACAACTTCGTGTAAGACGCGGTTATAAGGTATCCATTATCGAAGACCTACGTCGTTTGTTTGACGCAACAAAACCTCGTTTGTCCCAAGCTAATTGGCGAAAATTATATCTATTATTTGTATTCCATGCACGGCCCGAGTCCCATTTTATCTGTGATCATTTTGAAAACAAAATTCTGGAGCCTGATAGACGAGCTCATTTCGCATCTTTCATCAAAATGCAAATGTTGCTCGCAATCCTGAATAAAGGAGCGTAACTAAACGTTAAAGTTGAACCGTATGACAGCCGTTTCAGAGTAACGTATCATATGTAATAAGCAATAACAGCTGGTACCAGATGGTCCTAATTCAGAATGAACTCACTCCCACTAAATTCAAAAGTAGAACAAAAACGAACGACGCCAGATTTAGAGATCTGAAGCTCCGTTTCACGGCCCACAAAAACCAAACGCACCATCCCTTGGGCAATAAAAATCCACGCTTAAACGCCATGTAGTTCAAATAATGTTCAAAGATGTTACTTGTTCATTCCAGAGAAAGTTTTCGAGAATGTGAAAAAAAAAATCAACGTGATCCTAAGGCTGATGCTGACCTTGAAAGGTTGCGGCGCTTTATTCTGAAGGAGGGTGTGGAGATCCTTGAGGTACCCCTGATTTCCGTTGTTCCCTTTTCCTGGCGTGGTTGGTTTCCTGGCTTGGGCAAGTTCCAGGAGTTCTTCCCATTCGACGACATCGTATAAAGTTTTGACAGGGCTGCTCCGGGTTCTTTTTACGATTTTTCGTAGTGACGGGGATGTTTTCTTCGGCAAAGAGTTGCTCCTGGTTACCGTTTTGTCGACGGAATAACCGCAGCAATTTTTACCAGGACGTTGCTCGATTTCTGCGGTAATACGATGCCATTTCCGTTCTTTCGGAACTTTGATGATACTGCTGTCGTCCCATCCAGCTTCCATTTCTTTGAATTTGTTCGGATCTACTCGAGCCCTGAGAGTTTCGGCCCAACTATCCTTCTTTGATAATAACTTACCAGCTTCATTGCCATTTGATATTTTTCTGCGAAGTTTAACGTTCTGTTTCGACCCTAACGGAGACTGACGATCGTTGTTACTCTTGTCATCGATTCCGTTCAATACCTGACTGATCTTTTTTATCATGTGACTCGCTTGATCAACACTGTCGACCCCGTGTTCGGATGAGTTCAGACTATCGGTGTCGCTGTACTCCCATGAGCTGACACTGTTTCTACTGACCTTTCTGCTACCCTCCGAATCACTGCGGCCATTCAAACTAGTCTTAGAGTCCTTCTTTTGGATGGGGGAGGACTTGCATCCTGATCTGGGACTCGATGAGGTTATTACAGTTGCTTTGGAATTTTGTTTCGCTATTCCGCTACCGTGGGCTTTACCCTTGCACGCTTTGTGATGGTGCATTTTACTCGCTGCAGGATTAGGTGACATTTCGTCGATGATTATATCAACCGATTGGCAGCGGGCTTGGATTAATTATCGAAGAAATCACAAGTGCAGGCTATGAAATAATTTTTCCACAAAACATCACGAATCACTGCAACAGGTGCCAGACAATTTCGTTTCGCCTATTTGATCACGTTCGTAACGCTAGCGAACGAAAAAACAATATGCTGTCTAAATAAATGAGCGTTACTTAAAAGTGATTAACGGTTCGTTTAGCCAACGTCGACGTCGCGACGTGAGGTGCATAATAATTCGCCAAAATTTACGCTCGGGATGATTTTCTGGGCTATAGCCAAAGAAACACTTGGAAGAGGTTAACCGCGAGTATTCACATGTTGGCTTAGACTTAGACTTCAGCGTCGGCGTCGGCGTCGGCGTCGGTGGTGTCTAGGCGCGGAGCGTGACGGGCGCGAGTCGCTCAAGAACTGACCGACTCAGCGAGACGCGAGGCATCGTCAGGCGTCGGAGTCCCACAGGGAGAGGAACGCGACAATCTCTCGTATACGCCACTCGTGTTGCTCGATCACTTGTTGTCCTCAACTATATCTCAACCCTGACGACTACTTTGACAATATGTAGAAAGTATCGGAAAAGCGGAATCGAGTTACTATAAAAATCACCTTTTTGTTTCATTCGCAGTAAAGTAAAATGGGAAAGATTGGTTGTACGTCGTTCGTCAAATGGATGGATCAAGAGGATTCCCGTTACGCTCTTGCGTAAATGCAGTGATTTCCATGCATCGTATGGATAGTCAGCTGTATGTTACTCCGAAGGTTGGAAATATTAAATTATTCACCTCGCGCGTTAATAAACTTTTCCATAAGCCAATACATGTTGGCGTAGGACTCTATAATCATGCGAAGAATGAGTATAGCATCGATAGAAACGGAAAGGTCAGTTTTAATATTTGACATTTTTACATCGCAGGTTAATAATTTCAACCACCGCGATCTAAGAATTGTAAAATACAAGATGGGAGCGCAGGGTTCTACGGAGGAGTTATTAGTTCAATTAAAACCTCGTTAGACTTAAAGACACCTCGACTGACCGGGTGGCCAAGAACTGCAGATTCTGATTGATTACCTCCGGATGTTTTAACAATTTATACGCTGGCGAGAATACCCCTCGGGTAAATCGAACCGATCCTCAATAAAGGCAGCTAGCGTATCATGCACACATATTCCATTCCACAAAAAGAATCCATAGGAAGATGTTCCGACCACGTGCCAGTTGGGCTTCCCCAAACAAGTTCCAAAGAGAAGTTTCCTTCTACATCTATAACAATCTGGCTAGATCTTCTTTCATAAATAAAAATTTTACGCAGATAGTTTGAATCGTCGCCATCAGAGAATCTTTTATTTCCAAGCCAAATAGAAATTCGATCAGTCAGTCACTGCGGCAGGTGCATATTCCACGTTCGGCGTCATCTTTCAAGAAAGATTAAAGGTTACCGGATATATAAGTTCGCGTGGCCTCCTAGGCGGTAATATTTTCTTTCAAAACAAACCTGCTTTTCCTTTTTCTCTTTGCTTCCTTGTCAAGGTTTTCCGGACGGAGAGCGCCATGCCGACGGTTTTTCATCTCCGGTCTCCTAGCTGCAGCATTTCGCTTCGCACGGAATTAGACTTTAGAAATATCCTCGTGCGCTCGCTGGTACCACACATGCACGTGTATAGGAATACATCCGTGTTATATACCTACGTATCTAATTGTAAGTAGTTCCCGTCCTGGCAGGCTCATGAGTAACGGACGCACGCGTCATTGCAGACGAAATAACCGCGCCCGGTTTATCCAGGAAACTGTTAGGCTGGCTCTAGACCGTAGAGCTATAGGCTGCACACTGTAGGGCGAGAATTGTTACCCCCTATTCTTAGCATCTCATGCAAGGCGACGACATAAATCTCAAACTCCACCGGCGCCGATACCTATTGTTTCTCAAAATCGTCGCTGCATAGTAGCCAACTACCGGATCTTCAAACTTTCGAGAAAGTTAAATTAGACCGCCCGGGTCGTTCTAGGTTGAGCCAGGTCACGATCTTCCCGCGATAGTTGTCCTTTGCTTCCCTCAGTTAAACAAGATTTTCTTGCCTTGTTTTTAAGATCGACGGGGCACTGATGTCAATTATATACTTCCAGAAAGTACAACATGTATTTAAATTATTGAGAGATCCAGCCAACTATTCCGCACACGATTGTCGAATTTCCCATCTACAGGTGGGAGTTCGGATTGAACGCGATATTGTAAAACTGATGTTCACAAGTGCAGCTTATTTTTTTCCAACTACAAAACTCTCGTAAAAGTTGCAACAGCTGAGACAATCACGAGGGTTTATTATTCAATTTGTTTCACCGCTTCGGTTGGCACGCGCTCAATTTTTCGGAGTAAGTAGTTATGTGTACGTATATGTATATGAACCTTTTCTTGACGTCAGACCACACGGTAGGTTACACGCTGCAATGTTGTGAAAGCCAACGATCAGAGGCGGACAGCTTGTCGGGTGCAGAGAGAGAAAAAAAATAAAAATACGAAAAAAAGAAAGATTAAAAGGGAAAAAATTACAATAATAATACAAAGAAAAAACAATGATCGGTAGGCCTAACAAAGCTGTATACGCGCGTATCGATACTTGCATTGCATATCAATGCATGTTAAGTAGATGATGATTTATTATAATAATATGCTTATAAGCCGTGATAATATCATTTGTTGAAATGTATAGAAATTTTTGCATCTCCACTAACAACTTATTATACACGCAACGAGAACCTGCGGTGAAAAAACAACGAATTCTAGTGGCCCACAGCTGCTGTATTGGAATTATAACAAAACTTTTATATATATTATACATATTGTTGAAATTCAGAAAAACGTGAGTGGCAGACCGTATTGAAGTTAATGTCTAAGTTAGAACAAAGAACGGTCTCGCAAATTGCGTCAGAAATAAGGAAAAAGCGAAAGCGCGGAGATCGTCGATTTGAAAAATGGCACGTCGATTTATTCGAAGTGGATCGATCGGCTGCCTCGCGTTGTCGCCAAGGACGGGTGCGACGTGCCACGCTGCATCGTGCGTGCGACAGGCGCGTGTTCACGCATGATTGCATCCAGGTTTCTATCCGCCGCTGCTGCAGCTACTGCACCCGCTGCTGCAACAGTTGCTGCAGTGAACTGTACCTTTACCGATCCCCCAAGTCTGTCGAGGTGGGAACGTCAATTTCGCTCCTCCACGCCATGGAATGCTGCTATGTGCATTTAACTTATAGGTACACCGATTACCATTCGATCAAAACCGAGCGATGTATTCTTTTACGATTAACGTTCCACTTTCATTTTTTGTGCGCGAATATTTAATCGGTCAGCACGGTTCTAAAACATACGCGCTTATATAAATGCAGATCAAATGGTAGGTATAAAAATCACGCCAATAATTTGAGACGAGGCTCTTCAGAAGGTCTTCAAAGTTTCTGGATTATTCTAAACGAATCGATCCACTTTTAAATCACATATGTACCTACATTATAGATAGTCTCACGATGCACCGTTAGGCGTTGACCAGAAATTGAAACTGGTCTGCTGCACTCGGTCACCAAGTTACAATTTTATATTCACGAACCTTGACGACGTGACGAGCAGGTAATCCGTATAACTGACAACATCCTATTTGCAGTGCGTCCAAAACTTATTAACGACACGGTCTAATTATTGTACATCCAGAAGTGATCGTACGTCGCTATATCTCTTCTGGATCTAATGAAATTAATGTATAATGAGTTCCCATTTTCACATATATGCACTCGCTTGCCAATTACCAAGGGGATATTGAATGAACACATTTATACAGGTTTTAATCGAAGGGAGGCAGCGTTTACATGTAGAGATAATATATGTTGACCCCGTACAACGGAAATGAAGAAATCATGTTCCATCGTTCGCTGATCGATGTTTAATTATTTGGAGAGAAACTTCTAAAACTTCGATCGGTGGTATAACCTATACCCAGAAGTTCTGAATAGAAGAATACCTATAAAAAAATAGAACAAAGAATATGATGCATTGCAAAAGTTGTCTGAAGCTTCAATCGCTGGACTTCATATACGTGTAATGTTTGGTCACAAGTGAAAGACGGTGTAATAAAATTTTTTATTCCAAAGACGAACAATGATTTTTTTTTTTTTTTTTTTTTCAAGTCGAGTTCGCTTTTACCGCTACCTACTGCAAGCTGCCGCGTACGTATGCACAGTTTATACATGCATCTTTATGGACATTACACAATCCATTGTTAGTCGCAAATCTCTGACAAGAATAATCATTGCGGAAGATTATATGAGATGCGGCAATGCAGCATCGCGCCCACGAATATTCGTGTATTATTATACTTAAAAATTTTTACGCAGCCTTCGACGTTGCTCGTACACGTCGAATAAGCGCAGGACACGAAACGAGGCGACGACGACAACGACATAAATTCATGTTTTAATTTATTATACTCGTCACTTCTGAGACTACTTTTGAGTTATGTATAGCAAAACCATACCGATATCCGAAGATTTTAACGATGTAATAAGTGGCCATAGATCACACCATCAATTGGCGTGTAAAGTAGGTTGTATCGGTTGGGATCAAGCCCGCATTATATATACGAAAGTTTAGCGCTCTTAAACGCCGATATAATTCCTGGACCGATAAAAGTTTGGCGGTTGGATTATTTCGCGCCATAATATTGCGCAGGGGGAGTTAATGACGCTATAAATTTTATTGAATTTACTATACATCTGCATATACATCGAGCCAGTACCGTTTTTTCGTGGTAATTTTCTTCACCGTACCGTTGGATGCTTTAGCTGGTTGCAGATATTATAGCAATATCACTTGCGCATATACCGGGGTATAATAAAAAATTTCATCTCTTTTTTTATTATTTTCATTATTCCTTTTTTCGGTCAGAGTTATTTTATTTTTTTTTTTAGACAACCCAATTCATTAAATCTGACAGTAATCTTGAATTCAATTACATGAGAGGAAATATTATTTTCGAACACCGAATCACGCGCGTGCATCTACGGATCTACCATATCGTCTGTGTTATAGTCCGCGTTCGTACGAACAATGTCGCCTGAGTTCTAATCCGCGAGAATTGTGAACGTCATTTGGTCAGGTGGGCGAAAATACGTGGGCGGCGTTACCTGTAGTCATACGTATAACAGCTACGTAGTCAAGCGTTGCTCAAGCTCGATTTGAACCTTAATTGGGCCTGCTGCAGTTGGTTCGCTCTTGGAGGAGACGTACGTATAATACATATAAGTACTGTAGGAGATCAGGTTAGCAGTTCTGCAGGTTCGGACTCGGCCAACCTTCTTCGGGTTGTCCATTTCAATTTTTATTAGGGTTCTCGATTCAGCTCATACCGCGGCGAAACTGGCCGCGCTAATGAGATTTAACCTGCGCGAGGTTGACGTTCATATACAAGAGACGTTGAACACTGCAGCGCAGCGTTCGGATCTGCGGAACCACCGATTTTTTCATCCTGTTTTCTTCAATCTACTTTCATTTTTATCACGATTGTTGGTACACGATGATCAATATTTGAGGCTACCGCATGACGAATACGTAGGTAAGTCTCGTAAATTTTGTACATGTGTCATACCCATACGTATGGTGGAACCGATTGCACCAGGTTATTTTTAGTTCTCTCTGCCGTCGAGCTGGTTCTCCCACGTATATCGGCCAATAGTGTAGATCTGCGAAACGGAGGTATTAATCGTGTGAGTTCGAAAAATTTACTTCCTTCGTAAAATGTACCTGTAGTACGTATACGAGTCATAGGACATTATGCCTCGGACACCTGCATTACCGATTCTGCAGACCTTTATTGGATCAAAATGAAAACGGTGAAGAACGCTCCGAATTTCGAGTACACACAGTACATACGGATCCAAATATATTCACCTCTCCCCGTGATCACATAAATTAGGTAGGTAAGAAAAAGGAATAAAATTTTGTTCGGATCAATTTTTTGAATCGACCAAACCGGATGCAGCGATATTTATAACTAAAACGGTAATTCACCGCAGTTTCTATATTGGATCGCTGCAGCCGCATATTGTATATGTTGTGTATATTCAATAGAGAAAGAGTTTGTTGGTCGGTTCCTGAACACGTGTCGCTGAGCTTCCGCGAGCCACGCCGCCGCTGCATGCAGCAGCATAAGGAGCAGCGGCAGAATAATATCTGTCATTCGACTATGCGCCTATACTTTCTTATGGCTGCATGAATCAGCTTCGGCATTACAACAGCAGCAATAGGTATCCGATGCATCTTTCCGCGTTTCTCGATACAGGGCGGAAAATGTTGCTTAGAAATAACCTCATACAATTCCAGAAAAGGAAAACGCTACAGCTGACGATACATCGGCATAATAAGATATCCACTCTTTATAAGTGTCAAAATACCGGTTGACAGGCGAATAAACGGAACAAAGTAGAAGAAAAAAACAAAAAGAATAAGAAGAAGAGATATCCATGTAACCTTTGAAGTGACATTTTATCCTCGAAGCACCGCACGATGATGAAGGAATTCTTATTTCGCATGTTCGTAAGTAATGATTGACGTACTCTCGAAACGCTTTCATCGCACTGTTATATTTATTTTACATACGCATCCATGTGTCGCTCCAAAGTTATTCAGCTATGGATTCAACCCACGTGTTTTTCTGAGCCACGTGCGAGTTTTCTCTCTCGATATCATCATGCATTGCGAAAGTAGCCGGAAATGCTGTCCCTTATTATGTAGGTACCGAAGCCCTTAAGGCGGCAAAACTGGTGTATTATATTTTGTTCGAGAAACGAACCGGCCCACCATATGTCCAGATTTTATACTTTCCGGTCGCAGTCTGCAGCTTTGGCTTCTGGTTAATCTTTCGCTCACAGAACGATGGGAGAAACGGAGAGACTTTTTTCTTTTCAAACTAAAAATCTGGTATACCAATCTCACCTCCGTGAAAGACAGTCTGAGGTCGCTGCGGCACAAAAATGTACCATGAAAAGTGTAATATCGTCATCGGTACACACCTTGAGACATCTAGTATGGAAAGAACAATGAAACGGAGAATAATTATGAAGTTTAAAAATTTATTTTGGGCTAGACCACACCTTGACCCATACTTTATAACCGTTAAGTCGAAACGGCTCCATGTATACCGGTTGCTTTTTTCTCTACCACGACGTACTATAATCTTCATATTGTTATAATATTGAGACGTTGAAGAGGATCGTCAATCATATCCGGGCGATGGCAATAGTCATGAATAATTACAATCTATACGGGAATATAATACCTGCCAAATCGTTGCATTACCATTTTTACTGTCTGTGATCCGACCAGGATCGAAAATATTGAGCTCGAAAGTTCTATGGGTTTTGCCGCTTGAAATCCGTACGGTTTACTATACGTTAGAATTAGGTGCGATAATCAGCTGAGGTGAAGCTGCGGAGTGTTTGCTTGTGAAAGACCGGAGGCAAATCTGATCGCATAACTTTAAGAGCGGAACATAAATTAAACAATTAATTACTATATATTCGCGTTATCTATATACCTATATACGTATATACATAATATGTCTTAGTTATACATATATTATAAGGTGCTTCTCATAAAAGCAACGCGGTTACGCGCACCGTCGAAAAGTTATGATAAAAAAATACGACGACTTATTAACTTTGTGTATACCGCTATTTAATTATCTTCGTGTTAATTGATACCTGATGCAGCTCTAACTACTGGGTTAGCTTATGGCCGGCTAACGGAACTATAACGAGACGATTTATTTCAACTTATTTATTTGTTATACGAGAATACGGTAGGAGTCTACGTAGAGTTGTGTATCATATCAATCCCTATACCGTTTCTATGAACTTCAAAATTAAAATATACACCTGCAAATAAGCGACCAAATATATCGCACGGTCACGAAAAGTTGATTCTTTTTTCATCGGGACATGATAAGTAGCGAGTACAATTTTTTTTTTTTTTTTCAATACTGCTGAAAATTAGCAAAATTCAGGATGGCGTAAGTTTCTTTCAGATGTTGCTGCTGTTGAATAATTTCGGACTTTCTCAATACGTGTCCACACGGAGTTCAACATTCGCTGCATTTCAAGCCGAAAAAGGTGGGCGTGCATCGCAGTCTCGGAATTCTCATCCTCACACGGACTCGATTATTGTAGCACGTGGGACGTCCAAATAAAAGACAAATCAAGAACGTCTAGAGTAGATAAGTTTTAGACCTGCACTATGACTGGATTCTAAGGTGGTGGGCGATTTTCTCTATCTTTTGTTTCTGCCAGCCTTCGCGTACAGAACCTGGTCTAACCTCGATCTGATCTGCACTCGCCCCGAGTTTTTGTTTCACCGATTGCGGCCGGGCTGTGATTAAAAAAAGAGAAAAAAAACAAAACCAAAAAAAAAAACGAGTAAAAAAATCTTGCGGGTGGATATCGAAGATCATAACAGCGAAGCCAAACGCTTAGTCATTTAATATAGGTGCGCCCACAGATAACCTAATTAGCGGTTTGCAAGTCCACGAAAAAAAGATTAAACATATAAATCATAAGGTTACTCACGTTTATATAATATAATATCCAAGCGTAAAATACTCGGTGAAATATATTCCCATCCATTAATGATAATCGAACATTGAATGTATATATGTAAATTTGATAATTGTGGCAATCGTGTGATTTGTACAAAATTATTCATTCTTAGAATACAAAGCGAGATATGAGGTGGTCGATTGCGTAAGAGAAATCAATCCGCAGAATTTCGTTAAATCCGGGTTTGGACTATCGGAGCATCTTTTCAGCTCCCGACGAGATCAGACACGCGCGGCCTCTTGTTGAGTGAATTTTACGACCGCGGTAAACCAAAGCCATAACATATATCGATCGAATAGTGGGTGCATTAAAAGAAGAGCGAGGAATAGATTGGAAAAAAGACAATCGACGGAATAGCTGCGAGTCTGTCTATTCCATTCCTTGCCAATCGCATATTACATCGCGAAAAGGTCGCCATCACCGCGACTCGCGGATGTAACGTGGAAGCTCGAGACTGCAACTGTATACAGGACGTTGCAGGGGTTGTTTTATTTTTTTAGTGGCTTACAAGGTGGTCAAGTGCTCCTGCATGTCGAGCACGTCCCCGCAGATCGTCTTTCGCACAGATCGCTGCACCGCCTCTGTTATACTTATATATTTCCATGCCAGTTGCACCGTTCTGCATCTGAGTCATTCGAACGCGCGCGGGCTAAGATATCGATTGTATTCTGGTCCAACGGAAGCAACGACTGCGGCAAATGCATGTGCTGAATTCACACATTACACATTTATGGGTTGACATAAATTGTAGAAGGTGTTCGAGCTATTTAGGATCAGAACGCGAGAACATGATTGAATACATCGATTGCGGAATTGATTTTTCGACAATCTGCATTTGGTCTGCAGGTGATTTAGAAATTCAGGTCAAGTCATGCTGGGGAAAGCTCGTGAAATTGTCCAGAACAAAATTTAGACTTCGGTGTACCTACGTCTTCAGGTAATGCAACTGCAGGATTTAATGCGAGGCGTTAATGATATCCCATCTATGTTTTTGTACACTTTTATGGTCAAGTCAGTATAATTGCCAGCTAATAGACGTCAACAAGTTACCGATTGATGTCTGAGTTTCGCACCAAAGATCGTAAACTACATATTATACAAATTAACTCCTCGTGAGTTACGCGGGCTCGATTTCATTGGTTGATTTATAGCGACGACCGTCTCTTACTTGAGTCACATGGTATGAAAATTTTACGCACACAGTGATAAGCGACTATTCAATTCCCAGGTGTAAGAGGAGGACAGATGGGCCATCGTACGACGGACTCAGCCATATGACCTCGAAACAAAAGTAAAATCAGCTCCCAGAAAGGCTCAATGAAAAGTCAGAATGCAAATTAAAACGCCCACCTTCAACTGACCGGGAACAGACCCAGGCGACTCGAGTTCGAATGTCCGATAATCATTGGTGATTCATGAATTAGCATCATTCGCTGGTCAGCGTATAATATGGGACTTCGGCTGCGGTTCGATATTTTATTTGTCCATGTTAAAAAGTGTGGGCGTTATATACGATTCGATCGGCGTAGGTTCCAAATTTAAAATGATTGAAAAGAGCCATAGGAGAATACGATGTATGAAATTAGGAGCTATAATAATACGATTAGTCTCACAATTCATCAAATTTACTGCATATTAAGGAGTGACGGAAAAATGTATAGTTATATAATTTACTTTGACGTTAAAAAATAAACGATCTAGAGAACAACTGATATAGGTATCCCTACATGTAAGATGTGATGAATAAATACATTATAAAACGAAGCGTACATAATAGCGAGCAAATCCTAAAAAGGTAGACCGCCAGGTATAGTAGCGATACGATAGAGATGAAAAATGATGAATAAAAAATCTAGATAAAAACGTCCATGGAAATAACAGGGGGGTAGTATATAGTTATGTAGGAGAGAAAATAAAGGAGAGTCAAGGAAAAGAAAAAAGAAAAAAAAAAGAAAAAATCGACGGAATTGAATCGACGGATAAATTATGAAAATACTCGTAACCAAAGAAGGCAGTGTGCGACACGCGTTACATTTCCACATATAGCATGCGTTATACCTACTGGATCGGCGGTGCACGTGCGTTTTACTCCGCGTTTGTAGCGGCAATCCTTATGTATGTTATACCCTATAGGTATATAATGCACTTATCCCTGGATATGCAGCATACGTAAATTAAACGACAAATATAATTCTCAAGCGGCAGATATAGCAGCAGCAGCAGCAGCAGCAGCAGCAGCAGGAGCAACAGTTGAATAAAGGAAACATAAAACTGGGGGACGCTAAAAATGAACTAGTTTATAAATAAAGTCAGCTGATGTATCTAAAGTGATAAGAAAATATGAAATACGACTGTAACTATTACGGGGTGCGTTATACGTACGACGACGTTTGATCCACAATCTGTACGAGGGAATATGGCCGCACTCCGGGATGGTAAAATAAATGAAGGTATAGGCGCACAGCTAATTATGATGTATTAGACAATGTTGACGGAAAAATGAACTCCCAAGAGATATTATCCACAATAGAGACGAAAAAAAATTGGACGTAGAGGATGCAGCTGACATCAAAGAGAAATGTATTCTGGAGAAAAAAATTTATATTCTAGAGACAGCCGAAAGCGGGAGAAATCGTTCCAATAGATTCGACTTATATTCATGATCTATACGCTCTAAACGATAACCTCGGAATTTAGCAAATCGAATCATTCTGCAGGGTAACAGTGGTTGTTAAATCATGTTATATGCGGAAATGGATATTGCGTGGGAAAAACAACTGAAGTAGGATATTATGTAATAACAAGCAGGTAATACTTCCTAGTGATTTTCAAGAGCTTAGCCTTGAACTTTTTATTTCCCATATTTAAAGCCGATTAGAGTTGCATCGAGTGAGATAATCTTTCGAAGATTTATTCAATTTGCTAATTATTCACTGCGCATATTATACGCGGGTAATCTCTGCAGGCGCAGAACTGCAGCTCTGTATACCATATAATGAAGGCGATCTTCAAATCTATAGATATGTTACTAAAACAGATGAATATTTAACAGAGGAGCAACAAACTCAGGAAATCCTGTTACAATTGTACATAGTGATCACAGGTAAAAAAATAACGGAACGCGGAATGAACGGTCTACTTTCAACTGTTCCGCAAAACAATTGCGGAGTAAAAAGTCTCCGATTAAAATAATGCAGCAATATTTTTTTATATCAGAGAATAATCGATCGAATCAATGCGCGCGGTCATCGTTTCAGTGTAAATTTATAGCTGACATTTTTGATACGAGGACACGATCAGGAGTCGAGGATTTCCGGGATGACCAAATTAGGCTTGTTTAAAGAATAAAGAACGTATAGCAAAAATTATGTATGTACCTAAATCTGGTCTAATCCGCATATAGTGAGGACTTCATGGAAATGCTGATTCAGGGGAGCACACAACTGAACAATATTCAATCGATCAACTATCAAACAGCAAGCACGTACGTTTTTCACCTCATAGAAATCCATAGTGTTGAATTACGTGTCAACGTTGTGAGGCCGATAAATTTTCACAGGGTTTGTCCAGAAGCACTGAAGAAGCCATAGCTTGCTGACCTCCGTTGAAAAGAGATACGAACCCAATCGGATAATGTAAGATTAAACAAACGATAATCACATTACGTCGCTCCGTGAGTAATTCAAGTAAAATTTGATTACACGAAATTCAAGTTCTCATATCAACAAAAATTGACCTATGAATAATGAAGATAGAAAAAAATAGAGTGAAATTCATATTTATCAGCATTCACGCGCGCGCTGTGACACGAGAAAAGAATCTCTCCGAAAACCGTTTATCGGTTGTTGAGCTTCTTTTAACGGCGACAGATAAAGTGCAGAGTTCTTTTTAAAGGCAACGGAAAATTCAAAGACTGACGGAAAGGGATTTCTATATTATCGACTACACTAGAGGGCGCAGCGCGTCAATACCCGTAAGAAAGCGATGTTGGCCGATAAGATAGCTTGCTGTTTAATATTTATAGCCTCAACTAACTAGAACAAGGTATTAGATTAAAGTTTTTCAAAAATTGTTTTTCCCAAAAACACCACCTCTTTAGAATCATATTAAAAATGATTTTATGTACCGGTAAAATATTTTCCAAGATGCAGCAGCATCGTGAGGTCATTGGAGAACTTAGCAACCGCATAAAAGGTACGGGTGTCTTGTTCCCTATATGCCCGTGATTTTATGTAACATATTACCTGTGTACAAAACGCATAGTTTACCATAACTGAATGTTAATTGTCTTTGGAAGTATAAATATAGCGGCAGTTTAAGCGCCAGGTGCATTTCGAGGTTTGATTTTTATTTAACAAAGGTGAAGAGCTTATGCGCAAGTTCAAGTTATTTAACATAAACCTATATGTATGTGTATAGAAATATATTTCTAGTTGAATTATATGTTTAGAAACTGACGTCATTTTCACGGTTAACGGTCTGTTGCACATTGCAGCAATTATATATATATATATATCGCACTCATATATCGTTACATATAAGGTTCCTTCGCTCACAAATCGTTGCAGCAGTCAACTATTGTACAATTTAAATCATGATTTTAATCGTGAAAAGTTTCATTACCTCGCAAAAAAAGAAAAAGGAAAAAGAAAACTTTACTTCACTTCACTTCTAAATGAACATTATGTAACCGTTAATTTTCTGTACTTATCCAATTTATATCATATATCACAGCTATATCTTACACACTTACAATCTCTCGGCGATAAACATAACATTTTATGCATCGGCGAGTTTACTTACATGAGTACTTATTTCATTGATTTTAATTTAAGTACCGTATGTTTATCATATTACCGTACATGTTCATGTTTACCGCCGTTGTATTTGTATATAGGTACATACATTGGCTGAATTATTAACCAATAGATTCAAATATTCCACCGAGCAAAATCATCCAAGAGGAAGGCAAAAAAAAATATCCAAGTTCAAACGACGTCAAATTACATGGGAGCGTCCGAAGATATTTTACGCGGTAAAATCGTGATGAGATAAACGCATGAATGAATATCGAAAGATGACGTAACGAGTCTAGCATGCCTCTACGATATTTTCCACATTCGTCTGGCGGTGTGCTATGTATAGATTCTTTACCATATAACTGTGTCTGTTACAGTCAGCGTATATAAGATGTATACAGGCGTGATAAAAAAAAGCGAACAAAAAGGTAAGAAAAGAACAAAAAAAATTAATAAAAAGCAGCATTTAAATACCGATCGCGAGAATAGAAATAGAGAACAATTGAACGTTCGTTCGTTCATAACCGGATATTAAATGAATGGGAGTAACGCACGCGAGGAAGCATAACGGGAATCTCCCAAAAATCATCGTATTATTATGTATCGTCATATTAGAAAGTACGTTCAAGGACGTTTTATATTAATGTTCACAAATATATGTGGCGATCCGAGTAATCGTGTGAATAGATCATTCCGTGATAAAAAACTATATCTATAAGTGTAAATTTTGACTGACGCCGCCTCGTTACGAGTGCAGCAGCGACGGACAACAGGTAGGTACCATGTCATTTGTAATACAACCTTGTAGCTCCGTCAGCAGTCGATCAAAGTCCAACTTGACGAATAAAACGAAGCTGATAAATTTCACTCGTTTTTATTATAATCTCAAAATATGATCCACAGGTATATATATTATAATGGAGTAACTCGAACTCGTGTGTATATTATTGGAGTGGGGAATGCACCAGGTAGCCCGACAATCGAATCGCGTGACTCATACGTTTCCAACGACTTATGATTTCTCTTGACATTTATACCTTTGGAATATTTTATCGTTGTTGCGATTATCATACTGTTAGACGTATATGTATAGGTGGCATAGATCGTTGTTATTGACGCGCGTATAAATTCCTAGATTTGTAATGGTAGAAAATGATGCGCTGGATCTCATGGTTCGTAAAATGAACAAATTCTTGCTAACCATATACGACGAACGTATTTGGTATTATTTTGCAATTTTCTGAATGTGCATTAGTAGAACAGATATGGGCTCTGATAATATTTCAGATACGCGCAATGGCCTTTTATCTGTGTAATAAGTAAAGCGATACCGTTTCCAGGAAACGTTACAGAGAAACGCTATACGCGTGTATTCGGTCTAATCAGTATTAATTAGGAAAAATAAATATCTGCACTTAATTGCAACGATATATCACGTGTGCCATCGCGGCGAACGAGAGAAAAAAATAAATAAAAATAACACACTGCTGACGATAAGGTCTCAACGTTATACAGGTGCAGGCAATGGAGAATTTCGCAGAAAAGTATAATTAATACGAATTGAGTGGCTAATTGTCAGCAGTGATTACAGTTGCGAATAAGCTCTTTATTGATCGCGTCTACTTCCTCAGTTTCCGTTAAATTACCCGTGCGAAAATTTCAGATGATAATTACTCTGCGATTCGTTGATTGTTAATTTTAACGCTAAACTCGAGCAGCTATTTAGGCTGTGCTAACTCAAAAATGGGAGAAATAGAGCAGGCTAGAGACCGTTAAGTGGTTTATCACGCAACTCTATCATGCAACGGTCTGTCTCGAGTCGGAACAGTCAAAAGCATCGTTTAGCGCCTGCACGCGTATTTAACACACTGCGAGTAGTGGTTAGTTTATTGTTGGAGGTCGTTCAACCCACATCAGCTGGTGCCGATGTATAATTTTTCCCCAGTTTTTAATCCCGTTGAAAATTGAAAGACTGCGTAAATACAACCCGCGATCCACCCACCCTTTTCATTAAGTATAATAATAATAACGAGAAAATATAACGGATAAATAAAGAGGGACGGAGTGAAGAAGCAGCTTCGGTGATGCTGCTGGATACATAAGAGCCCCTTTAGGTCTGAAGTTGTTTTCCAATTGATCACTCGACTAGTATAAGCTCTTCGAAAGCTCGGACTGAAGGGGCATCTGTATATTATACACGTGGTTTAAAGAAACGATGCCTACGAATAATACCGCACGTTGTAATATCGATAATATTTATAAGTAGGATAAGCAATATCACTCCCAACGGTCATCCATCTGGAAGTGCAACGCAGGCAAGAGAGGGTATTATAATCGGGTTTGGAATTCGCCGATTAACATACGTGACTCATCCACCTCGATCTCTGGTGCCGCCCACATGATCGTCATGATTTTCGGACCAACGTTCGGCTCGATTGTACCCATAGCTCCATCGAATACCTTACGGTATAGGTATATTGAAACGAATGAATCCATTCTAGGATAAATTTACGATTCGGTATTTAAACTTCTAGGAACCACAAGCAGCTCGTGCACATAAACTTTCCTTTGCCGACCCGACCCGACGACGCTTGCCTCCGCTGCCGCTGTTCATGCCGCTTGCAGTAAGGCGGTCACGTTTCACTCTCGACGCCAGGCGCCGCGCTGTCAGAACTGCAGTTTAAATATCAAGCATCAACCACGTCGTTGCAAGTGCATTGGTATATTAATACGGAGGAGTTATAGATCCACGTATTTCAGAACGTATCTGTTCAACACATAAATAGGTACGGGATAACTCGTAACTTTTCCAGATGTACAACGTGGACAACAACGTTTAAAATTTCCATCCGGTTCACCGCGGTCGAATTATATATCGACTCGAAATCGAACCCACGCGAATATAATCGACGACAAATTTTTGTTGAAAAAACAAATGTCGGCAACGAACAAAAAAAAAGCTTCAATTCGTATCGAAAGATTGGTGATATTTATCGAGCGCGTGTTTAGTATGAAATATATTTGAAACCTTCCATGCCGGCGTGTATATTGTGTTGGTCGAATGAAAATTTTTGGCCAGTTTTCGCCGAGCCACACCCAATTTTAGCACCCCTCATCGCCACAGGAAATTTCCGGGCGCTTGAACTCACTTTGCGGGTAGTGAACCGCCTAACTCACGCCATCCCCTTTTCGTAATTTTCTTTATTGCCCAATTTACTACCGCATACATTTTCATTTTCATCCGTTGTGATAATAATTGAGACTGCGGATAGTATAATTCAGACTAAATTGCATTAAATCATGCAAACTTTAAAATTATTTCGGAGATTTCAATCACGAAATGATGTGGTGTATTACGGGCACCTAAGTGTATAACTAAAGTAATCAGTATCTGAATCACCGACGAATTTGATGAAGCGATTCGATTTTTCTTCGCAGCGATTCTATAGGAAAGCCATTTTCGCAGGATCAAATCGTGGCGCCGAATGCCCCAGTTCCAGAATACCAAGTCCGTTTCCCGTGATCCCCGCACGATGCCTTTCTCTCTTCGATTGATTTTATTGTATACGACATAGATGTAAGTATGTAATAACCTAGTGTGTGTAATTCGCGTATAGACAAAACACACACGCGTACCGGACCGAGGGGTTGGCCTCCAAATGCTGTCCAATTTCCCCAAGGTCCTGCGCTGCAGGAGGTTTTATATTATTTGTAAACAACATTTACACGTGAAATAAGTAATTCACTGTAAATTAAATCAAATCCGATATAAAATTTAAATATCGATGTATATAATTTCCCTGATGTCTACGGCGAATATATAATATTATACCTTATAGGTGAAATATAACGTATAGGAGACATTCGACAACGATCGTCGAATGATTTTTTAATCGGAGAAAATGTCGGGCGAGAAAACGAATTGTCGTACCGTCGCCTACCGGAGCAAAACGATTAAATAATTAATGGCACTGTTTCCCACGAGTCCAGGCGCACGCCAATTAAGAAACACCGACACACAGCCTGCAACAACAACTACGTATATCTTGTTCTCTCCTGGTATCCCAACTACCCACCTATTTCTGCAGCAGCCTACAGGACTCGTTGCCACCGCACCGCTCGATTTCCACCAAATTTATGCGTTTGCACGTGAATTTTTTTATATGAATTATATAGGAAAAAAATCGGATCGTATCGAAAATTGATAAAGTAGAAAATTTTCCAGACCGATAAATTACGAAGTGCATATATCCGATCGCCTGTGAATCGGCTATATAGGTATAACCGGGTATAATTTTATGAAGAATTTCACTCACGATTAGATATGAACAATATGATAACCGAGTAGAATATCCGGAACAAAAGGAAATTCATAATTCACAAATCGTGATGACTATATTTATCAACTTTCGTTTTCCGCGTCGTGATGCCTGACCAACACATACATATATCCATGTCGTATCTATTTCCGGCCTTCGTGAGATTTTCTGTTGAGAAAATTTCATCTATATACTCCTGCAGAGTACATGCGGTAGGTATACATCGTAAAGTTTCTCCCGATGTTATAGGGGGTAAAATAGTGGTACCTACCTAATCCCCGCGAGGGATGAACAGATCGATGCGGGGAAGACGATGTCGCGTGCTCCGGATCAATGTATAGCTACATATAAGGTTATATGGTGGCCGACGTCGCCAGGATGTCTGCTACACTCCGCACTCCGCAGGAATCATCGCTGTATAATAATATCCCATGTACGAATGGCATACTTCCCATCACTTCCCATTCACATGATTTTTATTTTGGGGCGCGCACCACGGTGATTTTATTTATAGGTATACATGCAGCGTATCGTGCGTGCGATGCAAATCTAATTAACTTGTACCAGCGCCATTGTGCCAGCAGACGCAGAGGTTCAGGGGAACATTTGGCAGTTTGCTAAAGCGAACCTGAAGTCAGAACCCATTCAACATAACTCGTGTGAATTCTTCCCCTGAATACGTTGCTATCCTACTTCCTAAATTTCTTGCGAATTTATAAGATTTCAGTATTTTTGATCAAAGTGTACAGCGTTGCGGTTTTTCAGATTGAAAAAGATGGTCGCTCATTTTTAGTCGTATTAAAAAATGGCGTGTAACAGATATAATAAATAAACTCTTCATGTTCACAGAAATTAACTTGACGAAATAAATGTTGTATGATAGATAGATGATTGGATCACATGACGGTTTTCCATTAGTTCGTCACATCGACAAAAGATGAAACTACACGTATAATACATCCCGCTTTATGATAATTAAAAAGAAATTACGTACCTCGCAGAAATTACATTCTATAGCCCATTCCCCTTCCTCCATAGGCGTAATAATTCACTGTAAAGTGTTATTATAATCTTTTTTCGTTCATGTAATATATATCTATAGAAGAATTTCTTGGGCTAGGTCGTGTAGAGTGAGCATTATACGGCTTGAAACGCTGTTGGCTCGACGGTTGTGTACCTTCCGGTAATGCCTTACGGTTTTTTTCAATTCGTCGTATTCTTTTGCAAACCGCACGAGCCCGGGTCCGAGTATATCTACCTATAGTACACGTCTAAGTGCGAGGTAAATACTGCGGTCAGCATGGCAGAGCTATAGGCTTTGGGTCATGACTAATCACGTGTGTTCGTGTGTATAATGTATTTACGACTCGACTCGTGACACATGAATCGTCCATGTGATCAGACAACGCAGGTTCTTTGACCATAGCTGAAGCTGCAGCAGAAATATTCCGGAATGTGACATCGATCAGTGTTAGTCGATACGCGGTCTCCACAGCTACGACTTCCGCCTCCGACGTACGGATATGGTTTCTTTCTGGTTATACAGCAACCTGGAAGACCTCGCGATCTGATTGCAAATCTCCTCTTTGAATGGGCAGCTGCTGACGTACAAAAATACGCTCCTTTCCGATTCGATTCATTTTTCAATTCTATTATCTTTTCCTTTTTTTTTTTTACCAATCTTTACGCATCCCACTCGTCTGATTGGCGTCCACTATTATTTCTCGTACCATATTATGGTGTGTATTATACGCTGTAATCGTGTTGTCTATTTTTCGCTCCGAACGAACGAGGGTTGATATCGAGGCAGAACTAGGGGAGGATATATCAGTGAGCGTACGCGCTTGGGTGCGTAATAATTCCAGATGGCTTTTGGAAACGAGAATTCGAAACCTCCCCTTTCTGGTACTCACGTCACGTGGTTTATGCAGCGGTGGGCGTTCTCCAAGTTAACCTGTCAGGGGCGCATAATTAAAAGTCTGATTCATCGCTGCACAATTCATGTGCAACTTATAGGTCTCTGAACTGACAGCGAATGGTGCATAGATCTACAGCATGTATAAATTCTAATACTTTTTCATGGGTATACAATATACACATACCTGTACATATACCTGCAGCAGTTCAATTTTTTCCGCACACATATAATAGATAAGTAATATTAATTACATATTACGATCATGAAATTTATATCAATGTTCCATAAATAATATGCCTACATTCGAATAATCAACGACGGGAGTTCTTTTACACAGAGAAAATGATCTGTTGACGTATCTCCATGACGTATACGCATATATAAAATAAACATATAAACATTGTTATTGCAATTGTGATCGTTAGTACTCGATAGCTGATGTAAAATTAGTAGCAAGATAAGTAACAACCGCTCTTTAAACTTTCTCCAACAAAATCCATCCATTGTAATACTGCAGGAATCCATTATTTATTTATCGGGTTAACGACCGTGCTGTGAATATCTCGATATCGTGTTATAGGGATTATTGTTGTAAGCATACTAAATACACGTAGTTGAGTTTCTCATCACAGGACGTTGCAGCGATTAACGCTAGAAAATATCTGCCGTATCGAACCGCTGAACGCTGTTCTACTCAAATCACTAATGACGATCGCATCAATGCACTTATTAATGAGATATTCATATCGCCTGTACTCACGATATTCGAGTACTTAACATGGCAATTTTATTTCTCACCATATATAAGAATAGCAGACTCGTGAATCGGAAAATATTGGATAAGTTGAGAAAAAAATATCTGTTATACTCGCCATGAAAATCAATAATTTAAGCAAGCTGCAGTCTCCGAAGGGTAGTTTTCATCGGTGAATGGATTTGCCCGTATTATTCGGCCGTTTGATTACACCCGAATGGAGCACCTTTCTTTTGTTAATGACTTCTCAGAAATCATCCCTGCAACGCTGCAGTCTGGAGATAAGACGGATAATCTCTTAGAAATGCGCCGTTACAAAAAATCATCTTCAGCTGTTCATGAACAGTCGAAACTGTAAGTTGTTATAACACATCTACGTGGTTTGAAAAAAAATAAAATCTAACCAGAAAACAATTAACAAAAAGAAAAAGGAACTATACAGTTTCGCAAAGAAATTATGTGGTTTTGTTGATATTATATTTTAAATAATTTGCAGCACCATACTGCAATAATTTTCCATCCGACATTTCTAGAGTCTTAGCATTTATATAGTGTCAA
Organism: Athalia cordata; assembly: GCA_963932425.1. Classification (NCBI taxonomy): domain Eukaryota; kingdom Metazoa; phylum Arthropoda; class Insecta; order Hymenoptera; family Athaliidae; genus Athalia; species Athalia cordata. Next base: position 53,452,359 of record OZ010625.1, on the reverse strand, counting down.
AGTAGCACCCTTCAGTAGACACATTGTATATAAGATGAGAATAGTCTGATCCTCCACATCTGCTTCGAACGGATACAATAGATATCTTAAAAGCCGATCAATTTCGGCAGCTGCCATCGACAGAACTCGGGGCTACAATAAAGAAGCTTTTAGAGTTGGCAAAGACATTTGTGTGGTACGATAATAAACCAAGTTTACGTCAGAAGAAGAGTGACGAATGGTTTTTGTATCATCGGTCAATATATTGACGTACTGTATATCTCTTGGCTGTTTTTGCAAGTGTTCATGAGTGGGCAAGGTCAATTCGTATTTGATAGCTGCCGCAGGTAATTATTTAACTCAAGAAAATTATTGGCTGTTCGAATTTTGCGTGAAACAGTAATTTATCCCGAGTTAGAAAGCTGTCGCGAAGCGACCGCTACGTCGAGTTCAGTCCGAACCCAGAGCCAAACGTAATATTGAGAGGGGTGTCACTGAACCATCGTGAAGCTAGACCTCATTTCAAGGCTCACTCGATTCATTTCAAAGGCTTCTAACGGCCGGTGGTATATACGCGATGGTTGTTCTCTTTTCTGTTTTTTTTTCCCTTCCATCCGCATGCATACTAGCAACTATAGCGTATTTGCGTACACATTAAATTTCCTTTCGATCCACGCCGCCTCACGTAAAGTTGGCCAGTGACATTCACGACGATTCCTGCAGATTCGATCAGAACGTATCGATCAGAAATAAAGTCAAAAGTTTCTCACCCCCCGCAGCTGGTGAAGGAAACATAAATTCGCGGCGTATAAAACTGAACCCGAAGTCAGCGATATACCTATAATATAAACTCGATACACCGTATAATAATTTGCAAAAGTTCTCTTACAAACAGTCGTTTAGCTTATCAGTTTCATCGTTAGATATACACGTTACACAGGCGATTAATTTTCTTCCGATTTCGCGCGTCTGCATTATTGCAAAACACCTGCTCTTTCTCTCTCCGAATAATATTTTCATGAACGATGACGAACCTATACGGCAGTGCCTCTGGTGCGGTAGAAACTGCTTATAATTCATAAATTAACTGATACATCTACAGGTATAACGTGCATATATGTATATAATAATAAGTTTATTGTACCTGTACAAACTGCAATACCTGTGTCGCACGTATGTACAGGGTAAGTCCCTCGATCACGGTGGAGCGTTACTGTGAGATAGTTATGACCTCTCAGGCGAGATTCTGTCAAAGAAATTGTGGAACCTCAAGTACATAAACGCCCATGAAAGCTCACATTCGAGCTCCATATTAGTAAGAGAATGATAATCACGCGCGATCATCTAGAAAAGAAGCTGAAATTAAATCGAAGAAAAATCCGGTGGTTGGAAGAAGATAGGGTAAGAAGATCGTTCGAGTGTCCGTGATAAGAGATTTGAAAAAAAAAAGAAAAAAGAAAAAAAACGGACGTACAGCCGAAACGTGTAGTGTATAATTCAACTGTTAAGCAACAGTGAACTGGGAATATAATTTATAAGAAAGTTAATACCCGATATGGTCGTCGCGTTGGGAATTCTCTTTTATAATATTACACATGTGTTTGTGCCATCGCACTGGTTATATATACATGTATGTACATGTATGTAATATACATTATGATGAACGTATATACCTATATGTACATATTGCAGCAGAGACGTAGCCGTAGTTTACACGTAAGGTATAAAGAATAAAACTAGACACGGGCGTAGAACCAAGCAGATACAACAGTACGATACGCAGTTGATCCCGTTACCCGATTACTATAAGCTACGCCTTGGGGAATGTGGGTGGAAACAGGCATCGAACCTTCTTTCTCCAACTCACGGGGAACCAGATACCACCACCACCACCGTCACCGTCACCGCCACCGCCACCACCGTCATCATCATCATCGACGAACTGATCTTACGGCAATGGTGCCGCGGCAAGGCAACCAATCACCGACTATTCAGGCTCGATACTAACAATAAATATATCGTCCTGTAAAAGGTGCGAAATTTCGCGCGAAATTCAAGCCACTAGGTAACATAACCTTTTTATTTTTTATTTGCTACTGTAAAAATTTATATGCATATTACATAAGTGTGCATATGTCAGTGAACAGTTTCCAAGGTATGTAATACACATATTTTTTCGTACGTCGCTTTCGTTGATGCAAAAATATTACGTTATCCTTTCTAATGCTCTGTATAGCCTATATGCATACAGTGCGTGGTGCAAAAGTTGATAATTATTTTACACTCAGTTACCTCTCAGAATTTAATCATGAAAGTGAGTGAGACTTTTCACGTAATTCGGTTTAGTCAAAAACGTACGTAATAAACTGTGCAGCTATATACATTATTTCGTGAGAAAAAACTTTCACAAATTTCATAAGCCTAATTGTTCCTATTCCTTCCAACTACACTATACATTATACTTTTGAATATGAAAACTCTCGGAACCATCGATACGGGTAAATAAAATTTAACATAATGTATAATTTATTAACAATTTTCTAGGAAGAACGCGGTTATTCTGCGCCACTGCGTTGATTTGATACAGTGATATTTTTGTTGATCAGGTAACGTTGAGGTAAGTGATCTCTTAAAGAGAGCAACCATGATGAAGAAAAAAAAAAAAGGAAGCAAAAACGAGAAGAAAGAAAGAAAAAAAAAAAAGACCAGGTAGGTATTATACGTGAAGGCATAGTAAAACACGCCCGCTGTGTCGCGTGTCAAAGCGAGGGGACCTATTCGGTTTTAAGAGGAAGTAAAACTTGAAGTTTATGCGGTATTCCTATTGAAAAATTATACGTGACTCTGTTGGCGTGATATTATTGCTTCGGGCGTGAATCGTATACGGTGCACTGGTCAGTTCAAAGACACTGAACAACTACAAATAGGTATAATACTTATACCTATATAAGATGTACAGGGTGTCTCAGAACTAAACGCAAAAATATCAAGGGGTGATGGGAGGGGCCGAGCCGGGTAAATTCACGTATGTATAACATGTAGTCTCCGAAACACCGTTCCCAAAATATGACCGGTTAAAGAGCGCCGCTTTGCGCCGGAATTACACAGCTATACTCATCGGTCAGCGGTTCGGTCGTTACGCGCGCTCGATCGTTGATGCGAATTATGGCGCTTACCGAATCTAAGGATTTCAGTTTTACTACAAACATAACATTGCTAATAGCGATAAGGAGCACATTGTCTTCCGCGAGTTTCACGGGTTGCCTACATTTCGGCGCAAAGCGCAACTTTTTGACCGGTCATATTTCGGAAAAAGTGCTTCGAAGAGCACATGTTATACACGTGAATTTACTCGACTCGGCCCTTTGTATCACCCCTTCAACTTTTGCACTTACAATTAGTTCTGAGACACCCTGTATAATATAGGCGACACGCACGAGTTACTTCTTCGAGTACATCTAGATATTACTTTTAAATATTTTTACAGGTAAATTGTACCGAACTGAAATGTACCAGACATATACACGATTCTACGTGTTAATGTACGTAATACCGAGTTCAATATATTCAAGTACAGGCGAGGTGTGAAGTTGCAGTGATCGGAGAGATCGCCATGCATACTACCGCAGTGTAGGTGGAACCGACTGTACTTGCTTATGCAGGATCGCGTAGCTCCGATCAAAGCCGTCTTAGATTAAAGATTATATACAGATGTCGTTGGTATACGAATAATAAGACGAAGAAGAAAGATAAAGATAAAGATAAAGATAAAAATTAAAGAGAAAGAAGGAGTACGAGAAGAGATGACGTTAAAATCGTGTTCCCTACTAACGTTGCCCCACGGGACGACAACTTAGCGACGATCATTTTCTCCGGAGGCACGAACTTTCGACTCTGTGTCAAAGGTCACGAGCCTCTCAGGAGATTATACCAAGAAACCCTAACGTTTATTCTTACGTCAGGCTCATTTTGCCTGTAACTATATAACCACATAGTTGCGTTAATTTTTACGCAAACCGGATTTATCGGTTCGCCCTTGTATAAAGTATACCGCACGTCACATGTAGGTGTACATGTTACAAATATGTGGAAGACCCAGAAGCCCAAGCAATGCGAGTAATACGTCAACCACTTTTAAAGACGATGTTCGAATCTGTCACTTTTCATTTACTGACGCAGCTGGTGATTGGGCGGATATATCCTAATTTTTCGTGCCACTCAACTCTGACGATGGAAAAAAATAATAATAATTAAAATAATAACAACGATTGCGTTCGGTGAATTATGAACTCCCAGTTTTTTCGCTACGAATTGTATAATAGAGCTCGATTAATTATTCGAATGTTTTTTTCTTCCTCTTTACTTTTTTACTTTTTTCTTTCCGCGTCATCTCGTGCATAAATTATTAACGAGTCGCGTTGAAATTTCCTCAAAAAATAATAAATCTTACCGTGTTCTGATGAAACCGCAAACTCCCCGATCTTCGGAGTGTTCCACTCTGAATATTCGCTGGCGCGAGAATCACGTGGGTACCGTCACTTCCACCGCGTCGTGACAATTCGGATAATTCTGCCACCGGCTGCACCTGTAGAAAATAAATAAAATATAAAATCATGCGATCAAAAATTGAATAATACTCGATCGATATCGTCGTTCGTTCGTTAATCATTGAGGAGCGATCGTAAGGAGGGGACGGAAGCTAATTAGTTAATGGTCTAATTAATAGGCGATTAATTATCTCGCGTCTGCCAATGGTAATTCAATTTTGGAGGACGGTTCCTCTACCGACAAACATGGATGTGCGTGCACACACGTGTTCGAATATACCTATACATAGGTAGGTAGGTAGGTATGGGTGGACTCCATATTTGCGTACAGGCAATGTAGTGGCTTCAACAGTCGACTGATCCGCATGCCCACGATGTTTACCCTTCAATTAGTCCAATTGATTTAAATTGGTGAATTATATTGCTGGTCTACCTTCGTATAAGACGGCTGACGGGAAGTTACTCAACTTGAATGAAACGAATAAGGTATGATAACAAACGAAGTACACCTATAATGTCCAAAATATGCAGTGACAGATATGAAGTTTCAAGATTCGGAAGGTTTCGTATAATTCCAAGTACAAGGGTGTATGTGAAATAAATATATTCATCAGCTTACGACGTTATCCGAGATAAGTCGAGGATTTTATCTCGTGTAACTAAAATTCGAGTATACGTTGATTCGAGGAACCTGAAGAGAAATAACATATGCGGCGTCCGTAGAGAACGTAGCGTAAATTGTGTCTGTGCAGGTCTCACTTTCCGTGCAGCCGTTGAGTCGTAGGTAAAGTTATAGTGTATGACAAGAGTTGAAAATAGCTCGTGTGAAGTTTGACGCAAAAGCGTAATCGGAGGCTTCGCATCCTTTAGTGCAGCTCGATGCTGTCAGCAAACACATCGCGTTACGCTGACGGGTAAAATTGTGGCCGAAGACCTCCGTGCGTAGATCTTCGTTCCGTATACCTATACCGACACGAGCTTCAAACTCAATTTTCAAATATATACGACCAAAAAATATCGTCAAATTTCAATTACTGAAACGACAAAATAACGAACTACAATTCTCGAGGCATGATAATTAATTTCACATAATTAATGGTTCGCTGTTCGTCGTTCCCTTTTTTTCAGCAGGGGTCTCGAGATTTTCAATCTCTGCTTCTCGTCCCGACGGACGAAACTTTAATCGACTGTTTGTTTCCTGAAACACGCATTGTTCCGTTGACAATGAACTGCCAAGATCCCTAAAAGGACTGGAGCGTTTGCACATGTATATACGCGGGCCTAGGCAGTCGTCGTTGTTGCGACGCCTGCACGACGCAAAATCGTTGGGGATGGGAATGTATGCGAAGGATCCCATCAGAGAGATGGTTCGAGTTCATTGTTCACCTCTACCGAATCCGCATAAAAGGCCAACAACTCCAACTATTCCCTCGTACAATGTAGCGCCGGATTGGAATTTCCATCACCTGATAAAATTGTACGTAATAATTTATATATATATACAAAATAAAAATCTTGATCTTAAGAAAATTAAGGATTCATTTTATAAACGAATGGTCGGTGAGCACTCGCGATTCGTGCACACATGCATAATATGTGTATAATGCCGTTAGTTTTAACGATGCTAAAAAATTATATAATCATGAGCCAGTGATCGTAATATAGGTATAATAAGGACGCACATCTGATTTTAGAAACGATGAGAAATAAGTTTATACAAATATGGAGGTTTCTTAATCTTGCAATATATCATACGTATAAACACGAGTGACTGATTATAGTAGCGACGGTGATTTAAGTAAACGCGGAAAGATCGGCGCTATCTGCCAACAAACGGCGCAGCATGCGATGAAATCTCGTGTATTAATTACAAGATATACACGCGTGTGTGGAAAAGTCGCGTAGCGTAGGAATAAGTTATAGATAAAGAGATAAATAAATGAATGATTAACTGCACAGAGTAACTCTCGGTGGAACAGACACAGTCATGATTTTATTACAGATTCATATCTTCCGCCGTATCCAGCACGCGTTACGGCACGACTGGAACAAATTTATCACAAGCCCATCACGAGATGAATTAAGGAAACAACGAGAAATATCATTTATGAACAAAAATGAATTACGAAACTGGATATGGAAGCGGTGTAAAAAATCTTCAGTCTAGATAAAATTTTTAGATCATCTGCAGATAATTCAACGGCTTCTATATGCATATCGTACGTATATAGGTATGTACCTAGGTAGAATAATATTCGAGCGTCCGCATTCCTGCAGATCGCGACGGGTCGCGATTTGCACTTGAAAGTATGCGCAATCGCCAACTTCACGGAGGTGCAATCTCGTGTGACCGTGAACGCTGTGAAATGCATCGATTCACAAAGGAACAACTATATAGTCGTACGAAAGTTAGCCCCTGACTCGCGTCAGAGAAATTAGTCATGTGACGATACAATGATGACATCGAAGATGTGAAATAGATCAATATTTGTGATCGCAACTGTCCACGATACGATCGTTACGGTCGAATGGAACTTTTTAGATCTATCGATCGCACTGCTCCTTGACGTGACCGAATAACAAATCGACGTTACGAAACTAGATCAATGAGCATAGTGTGTCAGCTGGCATTCTGCTTCACGAGTCTGTGACATCAGAAGAAGAAGAAGAAGAAGAAGACGACGACGAAAAAGAGGAAGAAAGAGAAGACGACGATCTTCTGTTTGGTTATAAAAGGTCGGACTATAGAATATACACGTATTAATATACCCTACAGAACCACTGATACAGGAATACAGGTAAACGGTTCCTCGCGTGCGGGAAATCGTAATATGTGTTCAAAAGGTAGAAAATTTCCTATTACTCTACCATGTTCCAAGAACCGAGAACCAAAGCACCGTCATCGAGAAGACTGAAGGGTTTCTTGCTGCACAAAACAAGAACCAGTACCGAAAACCTTGCTCCATTATATGAAACTCGGCACCGTACCTACACTCATATTATATGATCCTGAATATGCTTGACGACGAGTGGCGGACAGTCCGCACAGGATCATTGTCCCTACGATCCTATAAGCACACTACATCACACGTCATATCCCATTGTACATAAATTGGAGGAGTGTAGTACATACGTGAGTACATGTTTGGTAGAATTTTTTATGTACGTTCAGTAAAAATGAAAAGTTGATTATGAATCGTAAGAGGCATCTTCAATTTAAGGAGATACTCAATAAGGATGTTTTACAATTTTTATAAATTCTAACCTGAGATCTGTTCCGAACCTATTATTTCTTTCTTTTTCAAACAATTTTACAAAGTACAGATTTCTATTTCGATTGGAAACAGATCATGCTAATTAAATTTATACATCATAAAGTGCGATATTTTCACGTGTTCCTGTAGCAAAATTTTTCATTCCTTTGAATTCACTATAGTTTCATAATGTGGTTATAACCAGGCAGTTAGGTATATAGGTATAACACCTACGTATACATCACATGGTAGAGCTGGCATAGCTTCTTGCAAACGGATCACTATTTTTATCATCACTGTGTATATGGAGAATGAACAATGCATAATATAAATATATGTCTGTGTACAGAAAATAAGCCAAGCATGCAGCAGTCGTCGAGGGAACGAACGGGACGAGATACTTTTTTAATCTTCAACAAGGTGCACTGCTGTGAAGAAAATAAGATTTCACGCCTCAGGCACAGTTATCGCATTTTATACCTGCATGTACATTATAGGGTGTTTCAGAACAAACTTCGTTTTTTTTTTTTGGAAACAAGCTTAAAAGTTTCATTCGAACCTGAAAATACGCCTGTAAAAATCTGAACTCTTAATATTAATATTTACATGTCCCTCATCGCACTTTTCTATTTTCCATAAGATTAACATGGAAAAAATGTAAAATGATGAAAGAAAAAAAAAAAAAAAAAACCACGAACAACATGAAATTGTTCTTTATCTGAACAAATAATAACGTCGTCAACTGATACCGCACCGTATCGAATCATTAGTCATCGGCGTAATTATACAACCTAGACCCAAATAATTTTCGTCTATCACAAGAAATTGGTCAACACAAACCATAAAGTCCGATCCATAAAAATGACGTATGATGAAATGACGTGTATATCCTAAGATATCATCGTGTGCAGTTGATATGGGTTGGGACGAAATTGTAGGCGTTTGAGATTAGAGCTCGCTGGCACGCGCACTTGTGATTATATATGAGAAACATTGACGCAGATCGGTTGGCGCGGGTGCATTTGTTAGAATGATTATTATTACCGTCATGTCACCATGTTACCATAATTATTATGATCATCCGCTTATCAATTCCGCCCACGGATTCCCTATGGCTCTTGTCATATATACGTGGGGGTTACGAAATGCACGCGGCATAACTCGATGCGTCCGTTTAACCGGCTTCCGGTTTCCTGCGGCATGAAACAACGACGTTTACAGTTAACAGAAACTCTTTGCGTAGAACAGCCGAGGGTACGAGTACGTACGACGCTTCGCATCTACGTAGGACATACAAGGTGTGCATAATGTATATAATGGTTATTATATGTGTGTCCATTTCTACTTCACCTGCAGCAACCGTATTACCTATACATTGTTAGCACAGGCATTTGTGCGCGGAGACATTGTTGACCCCATTATCTGTAGGTGTGGCAAGTTTATCGACGGACAATGTTTCAAGGTTTACTCGCGGGTTTCCTAACATTTTATGTTTCCTCGTGTCGTATCATGTCCGGTAAAAACGAGCCGGTAAAATTCACTCGAAACTAAACAAACGTATATGAAAGGGACGAAAAAGGGGCTGACAATGAGACAATAAAGCGCAGAGATTGATATCCGAACCAGCTGGATGACGGCGTTTTACGCGTAAAGTTCTGCGCCTATTATGCGATTGGTATTGAAAACGCCTTCGTTTACTGTTACACTCAACGTGTTTAATCGGCACGGTTAGCCAGCTATGGTTATTTATACGCGTATCGCTTTGGCCCGTCCAACTTTTATGCGTTTATGCGTCAGCTGGGCTATACTGGTGCTTGGATGTGGATATATCTATAGTTACCACGGGGTACAGTGATCCGTGGCAATGAACTAAAATACAGACGTTGAGAGAACCTCGCAAAAAGCGGACTAAGAATTCAAAATAATGAAAACGTAGTATTTGAATTGAAACACTACGTTCAAGTGGCACGATTTGCGTTCATAATTACAAAGAAAAAAGAAAACGATAGAATGCCTAGCGCGACAGTGACTCCTAATTAATAGGAACGTACGTTTTATACAAGTATTTGCACATTCTGATATAGGCGCCGCAAAGGTGAGATCCCGTGTCTCAGGAGTACTTCGAATTGCTCGATTGGCGTCATTCACCCGTGCGCGAGGTATCGCTGAAGGCATTCTCGTGCAGAAATGCCATAACTGCTGCTAACGGCTATTAGACTGGAGAGAGCCATTTACGCGAATCGCACGAAATATAAAAGCTTTTCCAGCGGAGCCGAGTCTGCAAAATTGTAGTATTTCATAGGTATGGTTACGTTATATGATATTTTCCATTTTCATATAAAGTTTGAAGTTTCAAAAGCGTGATAATGTGAAGAACTTTTCTTTCTCTGTTCTTCAAATCTTTTCATGCTTGCGCAAGAATTGCTATATGTTCTTAACCGTTTAGATTGACACTAGAATAATTCAAAGCAACTGAATGAGTCTGCGTTTTAATTACCAGTCTAGATTTTGAATAGGCGTTTCGTGTTATACTCAACTGTTATGTACAGCCGTCAGCTTTTGTCCCAGTTTTCTTTTTCACACGTCGATTGCTCGCGTATAATCTCGAGGGGTGTAGGTAGTCGCAACACTTTCCGCGTCATTGAAATGTACGAAGCTGTAGCGTAGAGACTTCCAGCATCCAGTTTTTCTACGCATAGCGATATCTCCAGGGTCAAGAATAGATCTACCTACCCATTCACATTCCCATTCCGATTCCCATACCCGTATACAACCAATCGATCGATGCATCGAGTCCTTGTTGCACGTAGAGGATTACACGAGTCTTCGATTTTACAGCTTCGTTTTTCTTCATGGAACGCATCGTGCAATTCAGTTGCGGATATAACTGCATAGCTCCATGAGTATATCGGATAAAGAATGAAAAACGAAAATAAATGAATGAATAAATGAAAATAAAGTGTAACTATATGACGTGTAGTGATGCGAGCGTCGGCCTTCCAGCAAAACCAAATCTTTACGTTATATTATACCAACATACCTCCTTTATGTAAATCAAAACTGTTTTACACAAGTATAATATGCCCTCGGCAGAAAGTGGGAGGAGAGAAAGTGCAGCATTCTTGCATATACATTAGAAGATAGGCTTGCAGTCCTATTCACATAGCTGATCAGGTTATGCTACGTATAATAGACGTCTCCCTACGGGGGTGTGCTCTCCACATATACGATCACATTTATACCGTGTACGTTTTTTTTTTTTCATTACAGAAGAACTGAAAAAAGTATAAAAGAATTTGTTTCGAACGTCTTAAGCCCGTCGTGTAAATTCTTTATCCAAAATGTCTTGAGTAAATAGACAAAAGTGCCAACGGTCGGATCCCATTGATGAAAAAATAGAAAAAAAAAAATAATTGTAACACTGGTGGAGCACTCTTGTAGATACCTTCGTAGGATCAAAGTCGAGGCTAAGAAAGAGCTGCTGATATGCAACTTGGCTAGATGCGTGTGCATAGCATTTTTTGATGAGCAGACCCTGGTTATGCAGCTTTAAATAGAATTACTATCCTCGGAAGTTAGTTACAAAGGGCAACACTTTCAATTGAAGAATTACCCTTCCCTTACTACTATTCTGGCTGCAGCATAGGCGCCCTTTATTGAACCATTAAACCCAATGCAGGAAATATAGGCCTCATCCTGTCGCTCCATTCATATTATATCTCGCCCTCGACGAGTCCTCCCTCTCGAATCCTCGAGACAGAACGTGCAGAACATGTTCTTGTTCATTTCCATTCACGTGCCTCCAGGCAATATCTATGCACACGCTGTAATCCAGTATCAGCAGCAGCGGCAGCAGCAGCAAAGTTAGTTTTCAGTTGAATATCACGTGCAATGTTATGGACATGAAGAGCCGGTAAAATTACCTGGAACTCGATCAACTATTTTCACCTTATAACAGCTGGCATACTACGGAGTATTCATCGTACGAACTACGAACGTTCCTATTACATTTAATTATTTTCTTTCTTATCTCTTTTCTTGGCGCCAAGCCACCAGCTGAGACAGCAATCAAACCGTAACACCGACGGTACATCGCGTCTGTTATCAGGATTGGATGTTACAAAGCCAACCGGTTGCTAGCCGAATTATAATTTTTTTTTTTTTTTCATTTCATACCAATTCAGAAAGGACACTGCGTGCAAAATTTGGATATTCCCAAGGACCTGTGATATTCTTAAACTATATAGGTGGTGAAACTGGGTGCATAGTTCAAATTTTTTGTCATAAAACATTTGCCAATGCAAAGCTCGAGCGGGTTTTGTATCCGGCGAGTGGGATTTGGGATATTCTAGTTTGCCGATATCTATTATACATACGTATACCTGCTATATTTAATCGGAGGAAATAGCATATTTATAAGTATTTCAAAAATATACACGTCACAGTTTCGGATACACGCGCGGGAATGAATAAACAGCAGTCGGCGCCTTTTCCACTCCGACTACTCATCGTTACTACGAACTACTATACGACGTGGTTGCTCAAGATACACCGGGACCACGCGCGGATCTTCGGTGACACATAGTCACCCCGATTCCCCTGCTAGCTACAGCAGCCTAATTCCTCTCACATCTGCTAATCCGTTAATCTCAAGTTTTTGCATCGCGTAGCAGCGCATTAGGCACTTCTCTTCGCGCCTGGCGCCATCCACAATTATTCCCCCTTCCAAATCTCTTCCCTCTACTACGGGCAGATTCGTCAGCCATAGAGTATACCCATTGTAGGGTGACATTGTAAGCGTAATTGGCAGACCAAGTCTTTGACCGCAGCGTCTGCCTCTTGGTCGATATAGAGGGGAAGATTACTTCTTCCCTTCGGTGCTCGGCGACCACATAATGGACCGCATGTACGATCTGGTTCGAGCAGAAAATTGGGAGTTCTGTATAGAGCGTCGCAAATTTCAAGAGAAAGAAAATGTTAGAAGAAAATCTCGAATGTCTAGTTCTTCTGATTATTTTTGGACACGAAAAAAGCCTAATGGCGGGTGAAAATGTAAAAACTGCTCTGTACATCTCGTTTGTTTAGCCTGAATACATGTATACATACAATTCATATAACTGCGTACAACTTCTTTTTTTTTTCATTCATTTTCATAAGCAGAGCTCCAACAAAACGGTAGACTACACTGCTGTATACTCTACGAAAGCTATTGGTGGAACAAAAGCGTGAAGAATGCCTCTTAACAATAGATATCGCTTGGATAGTATACCCACGCTATAATATGCGCGTGCTCACATAGATTTATGTATGTGTAGGTTATACACGTGGCATAGATGGTATAACACTAGAGTACCAGTGAATAATCGAGGACGAAAACCCATCTTCATCCGGAACACGGGAGGGGAGGATTTTTATACTTCATCGCGTTCTGACAGGGGATGCACGGAGAAAATTCTTTGAAGGAATTTAACTCTTCGTTAAAAAAAAAAAGAAGCCGCAACTCTTTGAAGGAAAATTTGAACGTTTCTACTGAAACTCTAAGCCGCACTTGAGAATTAAAAAATTCAAAACTGCACCTGCTTTTACGTATGCTCGGAGAATTAATGAATATAAATTTTCAAGAGAAACAAACTCGCATACGCATACAGTTATGAATGCGTAACGTGAATTACTCCCGTGTGACGCAAATGATAGGAACGAATGTGTGTGCGATGGTTTTCAATGTATAATATGTGTGTGGGAAAAGATGCACTCATGGTGTGATGACCCGGTACAGCAGCTTGGTGCACACAAAGAGATGCTGCGGGATCGAGATTTTGGTTGTTTTGGATCTATTACTAATTTCCTGGAAGGTCTACTGCTTGAGGGTTCGTCTACTTCCGTGCGCTACTTTGATTTGGTTGTAGGGTTTGTTTTTCTCACATATTACAAAAAAAAATCGTTACGCAACTTATTACATACATGGGCGGGAGAGGAGATGCATATACAAAATGTAAAATGCGTATCATAGCCGCTAGTGAAAATTATTTAATTTAATGAATTGAGGGAAAATTAAACGAATTCTGCACGTATTTGCATCTTGTGTTCATATCTATTACTTCTATATTTTATTACACGTACAGACTTATCATTCTATAGCGAAAAACGTTGAATGAAAATATCATCGAATTTCCAACTTCGTGTCGCTCGATGATTTTTCATGCAAATTTCCGAGTTTCTTACCGCTTATTTCTCGCAAATGCGAGTTTACAACTACTTATGCGATAAAAGTGTGCGAGAAATATAAGTTAAAAGCTACAGTATGCAAGATGAATTTTGGTTGTTAATATTTCACTACCCTAACGATGGCTGGCGTCCAAGATTTTAGTTTGAAAACGACAAAAACGACGTGCATAACGTACGTTTACGTCGCCAAGAAGTAAGACACTTAAGATAGGCCAGAGGCACACGTTGGATGATAAATAAACACGAAGAGGCGCCAGAAAAAAAAACGAGATCGGAAGTTTTTCATTCGTACAGGTTTAATGAACCACCTGACGTTCGTAAGGTCAGCTTTATACGCCCTGCTTTGCAGAACCATAATTATACTTGGCAGTTTCTCTGTCCATTTTTGACATGTAGCAAACATATGCGTTGCTTTTTCCTACTTATGTACCTACATCGATGCAATCAATGACTAACGAGATCGCGGAGAATTTTTCCGGTCGTTAAAACATCGAGCAAAACTATATCATAAATCGATATCTACTGGTACACTATTTTTTGAAAATACTACTTTTATGGAGAGCATGAAATTTATATGATACAAGAGAAAAATAATATTATTTAGTTTTATGATAAAAAAGAAAAAAATACTCGGTGGGTTTTCTTATGCGTAGGAAATCCTGAAGTGGTAAAGTGTTGTTGGAAGGAATTGAAGTCTCGACTGAACCTCGGTCAGGAGATGGGAAATGAAATGAGATAGCGGTTAGATATCCCCAGGATATGTGGACACAAGTCGACCAAGTAAACTCGCCTTATCGCATGGCTAATCGGATCCTGTAATTCCAGATGTCTTTTTTTCGGAGGAAAAAAACGGGTCAGGTCTTCACCATGTTATAAGCTTCTTCCGTATATCAGTCTCCCGTGTTCTTAAAATGCATGTCGGTGCAAAATTTATTCAGTCGTATGACTTTAACCGATGACTATACTGCCGCAGCTAGACTGCGTTTCTTTATTTTTTACACGAACAGTGCATCAAATTAAACTAACGTATGGAAAGATATTACCTGAGGGCTAAAAATAAATTATCGCGAATACTCCGATATCTATTATTCACAAACACATAGATAATAGCAACGTGCGACAGTCCACGTTGTAGACTGTAAAATATTCCATATTAAACGTATGTCGATGGTTTTTTGAATAGGTCAAAGCATATTTCAGACGATTTCTCCAGATGTGGAGTTCGGGTTACAGAACGGCGGGTCCAAACTGAAAACTTGGATTTTAAAAGTGGGATGTAAAACATCATTAGTGATTTGCTTTTACATCCGTTGCGATTAATTCAACCGTACGACTGATCAGAGAAAACATTCTAGGTAAAGACTTGGAAAAGATGGAAGTGAAGAGAAAGGGGGCATATCGATGCTCTCAGGCGAAAAGTGTCTAATTCCACTTTTTTTCGAAAAACATTTTTTTGTATTTTCTTTTGAGAAATATCATTCTTCATACGCCCTGAACTTGATAAGCGTGTAATTCAAATTTTTCATTTCGAAAAGTTGCCGCACGA
This sequence comes from Athalia cordata, assembly GCA_963932425.1. Taxonomy (NCBI): domain Eukaryota; kingdom Metazoa; phylum Arthropoda; class Insecta; order Hymenoptera; family Athaliidae; genus Athalia; species Athalia cordata. The sequence goes on along the minus strand of OZ010625.1, from coordinate 53,436,808 downwards.
AAATTGTCTAATTCCTCATCTGATTTTAAAAATACAGAATAAAAATTGTCTAACTCCAAAAAATCTTCTTAGCTGACATAGTTTTAGTACGTGGACATATTTTTATATATGTACTCAATAATAAACCCTTTTCAACAATATTGAAATATTCAAATTTTTTGTTTTTAATTTTATCATTTTTATATTAGTAAAACATTTTTGGCTCTCCTGAAAAATTTACAAAAATGAAGCTAGACAATTTGCTAATTAGAACGTCGATATATAGTACATCTTACCCTACCCAACGAAGATGAAGTGAAAATCTACCAACACTGCACGGGAGCGTCCTGCATATTATTTTCCAAACCTGAGCCCCTATTGGCTCTTTTGAAGTCCAGGTATAAGATCGTCGAGGATCGGGATATATCTGAAGCAGGTAAATCGAGACTCCAAGACCTAGGGGGATGCCTGCGAGTCCAAAATCTCTTGCAGGTAAAAAAAAGGGAGGAATGTATATTCCCGTGAAACCATGCTGCCGCAGCTTGTGCCACGATTGCTGTGGGTAAAAACTGTTGCAGATTCAGTGGTTGTGGGGCTTATTGGACAATAGAATATTGAGGACAGCCATAAAACTTCTTGGTATACTTGAAAAAGTTCGAAAGGTTACGAGTTGACCGAATTATTAATACGAAATGATTGTGTACCATCTCGAGCTTTTGTCCCAGACTAATCGAGCCTAGTTAACAACCGTGCCTTCGACATATTCTATAACCTGAATTCCTTTGCAGCATATTAAGATACCTACGCGTAACACACTGCAGTCAAACATCGCCAGAGATCGCCGATAAAATCATCGGCTGATTCGATTGGAAATCGAAAATATTTGGACGACTCATTTCAATCAACAAGCAGACCATAGGAGAGGAATCATTTTTTATGGAAAATATCCTGAGTTTAGATCACATCATGTCCGTGACAAATGATTTCAGTAGCTGACAAGTCGTTAGCTTCAAATGATTTCTGAATGCAAAAGATGTTTGCGTTTAAATATCATTTATATAATCCTAACTCGAATGATCATGTCATATCGAGGTACCTAACGAAATTTCGACTGAAATGAAATTGAGACGAAATGAGAAAAGAGGTAGTTTGAGGAGAACCGAGTGTGTTGTGCAAGTGATTTCTTCGTCATTAATCTTGTTCATAATTTTACGAGGATTTCGCAAAACGAAGTGCAGCATCCTAGGACCCAGATACCAGATGATACAACTAACTTATACGTGCAGGACTTTCAACTAATTTGAAAGAAATTATCCGGAAATATACGTAACCGTAATAATATAACGAGCAATCAATGAAATTTGAAAGTTAGATTACTACTTATTATCTCCTGGTAGTTACCTTTTTAAATAAGAGGTGAAAGAAATTTATAAGTATTCCTGCACTCTTATTAAATATGAAAGTTGGTCTTACCTTGACAGTGACACTGTTGGCCGAGCCCTTGATGAGATCGATAATTTCCTCCCTAGATTTATCATTAACGTTAATTCCGTTGACCTCGATGAGCCGATCACCAGGGAGTAATCCAGTTTCATTATTATTTTGCACAATAGCACCAGGCTCCGCAAATATTACAGGCTTCATTTGATTAACACCATTGGCACCGCGTTCCACAATCATAGCACGTCTTAAAGAGAATCCAAAATCGTTTCGGGGTGGAGGTTGTCTCTGAATTGTTAGTTCTCTTGGATCTGGTAGCTTGAGAGGAACTATCTCAGGTAGAGCGAGTTCCACGCCCTGTTCCTCGAAAGATCCTGAAGATCTCCACCTGGAAAATCCTTGGGACTCGCCCACTGGAGACATGCTGAATGGTGGTGTAGCAAAGCTAGAGTTTGTTGTGTCTGTCAAAGAGTCAGCGGAGGGACTCGCACTGGTTACAACCTGCAGAAGCTTATTGTCCCTGTGCTGAGGACTTCTCCTATATGATTCTTCTTCGCTAAACCCCTCCTCCTTGTTGATCCCTAAGTTATTTAAATTTGGAACATTTTGGTAGGCAATGACCTCATTTTGCAGAGTATTTCTCACCAAGACATTAGAGTCCTGGTGATTTTCATTTCCATTTTGAATCACGCTAACTTCTGATGTAATACTAGTAATACTGAGTCTAGGGCCCTTCAAGATCCCACGTTTAGGAGGCTTTGGAGGCAATGGGGGTAGCGTTTTACCACCTGCTGTTGTCAATGAAGTTAGAGATGCTTCTGAAGAATCGCTTTGAGTCAAGCCATCACCCGTACCTCGAGACCAGCTCGTACCAGCTGGGTGGTGGATACTTTCCAGCAAATCCCGATCCAGTGGTGCAAAGAACGAAGCACTATAATCAGCAGTTATTCCACTGGGTAACTTTTCTTTTTCCTTGCGGCGACCTCGGATTTTCAGAGACCTTCGAACCTGCAGATTGATATAAACAAAAAGGAATTATAGGTAGAATGAAAAAAAACCGAAAACAAGATAAGCAACTTAATTGATATGAAGGGGTTAGTGAACAAAGGGTGTAATTCGATCTTTCAACGTTATTTTAAAATACAGTTTTTCTCTAGATTTATACTTCTGTGTGTCCAGAAAATGAACTATGAATGAAATTTTGAATTTTTTCACTTAAACCCCTTCATACGTGTATTTTACGTTTTGGAGTAAAGTATGAATGGATTTATTCCGGCCCATTCACGAGCTGACGATGAAAATTTTAAGATATTTCAATGATTGTAAATCAATAAGAAGGATGACCAGCTTTTAACCCATGAATGTCATTTAGCATACAAATCGCGTCGTGATGTAAACAAGAAGAATGTCGAGTGGCGTGGTCAGTCTGCTGGGTGAGACAGGTGATTGGCAACCAAAACGCCCAATATTTAAGTATTGGAGGCGGCTTATTAAACGCGCGTTACGAAGCGGAGTTTTCAAATTTTTACCAAAAATAAGCCTATGGATGTGAAAAGTATGCGACAGAAATACATAAGATTGCAACACGATACAAACCTCGTCAAGACGAAGAAGTTCCTCGGCCGACATGCTACCACGATCCCGTTTTTTGATTTCCTTCCTTTCCTTCTTCTCACGTTTTCGTTTCTCCTTGTCATCTTTCTCCGCTGCTTTTTTCATGAAATTGAACATCTTTGAGAACGGCTCTTATCTATTTACTTCACACTTCTTTCAACGCAAATCAATAATTCAGTACTCATCCCTGAGTCGCCGGCGACTGCGAGCGAGTCGAGTTATCGTACGGTTTTATCGTCGCGTTTATCTTCACTAATCATAAGCCGGTGCACTTAATTATTTCTCCTAAGTAATCTGTATTCTATCGATAATTTTGACGGTCACCCCCGGAGATCCAGCCTCTGCGGGGACTAGTAGTAAAATTCTTCACGCTTGGCCGCCGAAATTGACAGCCAACACAACACGAGACGTCACAACACTGCAACCGCGTTAACATTCGCATTAATATTATTACCAAGCATTTCACAGTAACAGTTGATCCAATATTATCATCGTGTCATAAGCCAAATGCTCCACTTCTATCACAGTAAAATTCAACAAATTGTAAACACCCAACACTTGATACTTATTCAAAGCACATATAACGCAGCACCGTAAGTCCACCACCTTGTTGGTGTTGGACGGCACACTGTCATGGCAGTACGACCAAATGCCTTACAACCGTCGTCGTAGCCCACTCGGCGCTTGAGCAGGGCTTTGCACGCCAGCGCGATCTCTTCTCAAGTTTCAGAACAAATCACAGAGTTCTCCCTGATCATCCCGCAGAGCCGAAAGCTGTATAATTCCAACCCACAATTACCATAGTGTGGGTTCCCGTTTTATCGACCGTCGAAAGTCTGAATTGATCTGGATTCACTATTCCCCACCTACATAGCAGTATTTTAATTTCAATTTAATTTCAATGGGGTTGGTCACCGGCCGAATGGCGAAGCTCGGGCACCAGCGAGCTAAGTAACCAACATGGCGGCGGTCACTGCATACACGCCATGCCTCATAGGTGTGAGCGAGCGTGGGCACGGTTGCAGCTATGTGAGGCGCGAATCCCAACAAACCAACATTTGTAAAAAACTACTTTTCAATCCCGATGTTGGGATTAAAAAATAAAAAAATAAATTCTCAATCCGGTTTTTGGGATTAGAAATAAATTTTCAATCTGGTTTTCGGGATTAAAAAATAAAAAATGAATTTTTAATCCCGATGTTGGGATCAAAAAATTTTAAATTTCACTTGCACTGAAATTAATTTCGATCCTCTATCGTTCTCTTCTACTTCTATTAGCATGAGCCTTTTGTGTTTTGTGCGACACTATCGCTCATATTTTAGCAATATCCTAATGTGTATCTTGTGATTGATTTTCTATCTCCTGTCTTTTATTCTGAATCTGTAGATTTTTTGTCTTATTTCTTCTTGCGAATTACATTGGACATGAAGGTTAGAGGAATTATAAGTGTTTGCGGCAGTATAGGGATTATTTATTTCATGTTCTACGATTTTTCTTATCAACATTAGCTGATTATCGTACGCCATGACATCAACACATCACATTGTTAAGAAATTCATTTATTCTTCACACCTCATTCACATCTATTCAAGTTAATCTAAATGTAATATGTTACATAAATTTCACTTGGTAGCAGCATACATTTTCCATCGAAAGATCGCATACACACAAATATGCAGCCCTAGAATCCAAACTAACATAACAAGAATTAAGGCATAGAATGGTGCCGTCGGCATATCGAAGTTGGCAAGAATTCTCGAAGGTAATCTCAGGGGGCAGAAATCTGCAGAACAGGAAAGTTTCTGGCGCGAATTTCCATACAATGCTTGCAGAACACCCTCAAAGGCATATCTAAAATCCAAGACCATGATTTTACCTTTTACATATAAAATGAAATTATTGGTCAGAGGTTTCAGTCTTTCGACATATCAATACAAACCGGAAATAACTGATGTAGCAGAAGGGCTGAAGATAGACGGAGACCTCCCGCAGGCTGATGAAGAATCCGGCGAATAAAAACAACGGGAGATTCAATGCGGGTACCAAGAAAACTCCAATCTGCGAAAGATATAAAGTTTTATGAGGTTGTAAAAAAAAGTTTATTTAAAGATTTCAATATGAAATAGGCCGTGGACTCGCAACTGCGTAAGCTGTTCGTATATGTATATCCACAGAGTATATTCAAGCTAGGCTATAGCAAACGTCGCTTCGAGTTTTGACCGACTCAATTCTTCTAATCATGACCGCATTAACACCAATTGAAATCTTCGCGATTGCTGTGTCGTGGTGGGCGAAGCTGGAACGTTGTACGTTTGAAAGATGAATATCGCATGCACGAACAAATACCGCATGCGATACCGTAATTTCTTATCCTATATTCATCAGTTTCAATATAATACAAAGGCCTTTGGTCTGGGTTACAAAGTTGGCATTATAGATAAGCAAATCATATTTAAATATCGAACCGATAATAAAAACTGAGGGTAAAAGATGCCCTGTTCATCTATATGTACTAATATTATAAGCTACAATGCAGGGGCGTGACGGAATGTAAAATTTTGTATAGAACAAATGTGATTTGATTAATTATTGAGATAATTCATCAATAATTAGAAAAACGAATGGATGTGAGTTAATGTGCGTATGGAGGAGTTGGAAATTCGAAATGATGGAATGCTGATGAAGGTCTAAAAAACGATTTGCACTAACTGCATGGAAAACACGAAACAATTATTCGCATGATCTTGACTATGAAATTCACTAAAAAACGCCAATGAAAATTGATAACATAACAGAATATTGCAACGCGGCATGCGCGTACAGTGCTAATATAGATGCACATTTTTCTGGTGTGTAAAGAATTCATTGACCAGTTTTTGTATACCTGTGAGCCACATGCTGTCCCTGCTGCGATGCCGAAGGATTGTGCAAGAATCGTCAGTAGAACGCAAATTAGCCAAACTCGCCAAATCCGGTCAAATTCAAGGGGTTGCCCTGTCAGCCAATAAACGAATACCAGAAAGCAGGTTGGGCAGATGATCTTAACAAATATTATTCATCAAAGTAGTGGAAGTGATACTCCAAAATTTGTAGTAAATCATCAATTATTGATCAGCCGAATATTTGTACCTGTATTGGAAGATCCGCGAGAACTCTCGCTACGTAATAGGACCACAGTGAGTACCAGTTGTTCAAATGTTCACGAAGAATAACTGCAGCTTCTATCGGAACTGCAAAAAAATTTCTGCTTACAATCGCTGCGTATAGGACCCCAAAGGTTGGATTTTTTGTCTGTGGGTATTTGGCGGTTTCGACTTACATATCTGCACAGCTGGCATTGCGGTACCGAAGAACAAAAACAACAGGGAGGTGAAAATGCAGGCTACATTGCTTTGAATTCGACCTGCGTCATTTGCAGAATCGTAAAATACGAATCCTAATAGTAAACCTACGACCAAATGAGCAGCTATCCGGAGTTTCGTCAACGTCTGCAAACCAGCGGTAAATGTTAATTCAATAATCGTCTTTATAGCAGATACGTCATTTTCACAAAGAATAATCCGAATAAATCTCACGTTGTCTCTTTGCGCGCATATCATCGATCTGTTGAGGAGAATCAAGAACTGTTTCCACCCCGAGCTTGCATAAAGTGCTTGCCGTGGAACGTAGTCATCGTCGTCGACATTGCTTTCGGAATAATTTTCAAATCGGGGCCCCGAGCCATTGACTGTCTGCCGCTCTGCAATTGTTACAGAAATAATGTAATCAATTTGTATACGAAAATCTGCAATAAAATAAAGCGACCTCATTAAAACATACTATTTTGAGCAATTGTAGACGAATAAACCGGAAGTTTCTTCGCCTTCAGCTTCGCGTTTTTAATTTCAAGAAGTCGCTCCAGGTCAGCTTGCGGCCTGATAACGACCTCGAGCACTGCAAAGTAAGTTATTAGCGTGAAAAATAAACATGACATGTCGAATCATCAACGTCCGATTCTTCCTCACCAAAGTCTGCAATGTTATAAAGTTGAGGGCAAGTGTAACCAACGCTGGCAAATGTCTCTAGAATTTCATCTCGTGGACCACAATAGACAAGTTGACCACGAGACAAGACAACTATATCGTCAAACAAAGATATCAGTTGACTTCCTGGTTGATGGACAGCACAGACCACCGTTCTACCCGCTTGAGCTAGCGAGCTCAGTAACGTGATCACCTGGAACCATTTGCTCAATAAATTTTGACGCGTTCATGTGCGCAATCCACATTCGGATGAATCCGATTGAAAATTGACGAAGCTCACCTGCACAGATCCTGCACTGTCCAACCCACTCGTTGGTTCATCCAGAAGCATTACCGGTGGATTGGTTATGAGCTCGACTCCGATCGAAAGTCTTTTCTTTTCACCACCGCTCAGATCTCCCGCGTACGTATCAAGACACGACAAAAGTCCGAGGTTGGTAGCGATGTCGTTTACCTGGATAATGTGGATGATAAAATTGGAACAAACCTCACGTAGTGACTATAATATGCTATAACGTATCGACCTCACTTCTTACATTGCACTTTTCTAGTACTTATAATATCTAAATTACTTCAAGAATCTATGAAAGTTCATCTTCCCAAAACTGAACCTGCTTTAATGCTAACCAAAAACAAATCCTGCGTCTTGAAAAACTCCGAAATTCCATATTCAAAAACCTCTCCAAGAAAAAATTACCGGCCACACATCCTGGGAAAACTCTCCACTCCAAAATGTGTGTTCCTCCTGAGATCTCACTACAACTTTTCTTCCAGGACCAAACAAGCCTCCACTTGCTTTTCTTCCGGAATTTCATTCGTCATGAACGGAAATAATAAATCCATTGATTGTGAAATTTTTTTTCCATCAATATCAAACTCACTCACGACTTGTCCATGTTTTTCTCTTGGATGTAGAATGCTGTCTAAGTTGTGCATATGATACTTACGAATAATATCGATATCAAATATTCGAAACATAAATGCCGCATGGATAGAATAGCAATTGTATTCTGTGGTTTAGAGTAAAAGTAGCGATATGCTTACAGTGCGGCTCTTAAGTTCGTCTGTGTGGATAAGTGATCCGAGTTTCAGGTCAGCGGCAACTCGTAGGGTTTCGCGGACGGTGAGGAGAGGCAACAGCGCAAAATCCTGTGGAATGTAGCAGGCCTGCCTTCGGAAGACCTCGCCATTTCTTTCGGCACCGTTCACTGTAATCGAACCCTTTGAGTTCGATGATCTTAGTCCTGAAATTATGCTCAAAAACGTTGTCTTCCCAGCACCAGACGGTCCGATTATAGCAGTCAAACGGCCTGGACGAAAATACCCAGATACCGAATGAAGAATTTCTTTCCGTTTCTTCCTATCTGTTAATCAAGAAGATAGAAAATTTTTGCACGTTATTAACATTTGCTTCTACTTACAGCCTTCATTTTGTCATGATTAAATGCAAATGTGGCAATACTCCACCGGTTATTCAGATCATACCACTAATTACATACCGGAGAACTTATCTTCTCAAAATGAACTTTGAGCCATTTTATCGTCAAAGATCTTGCTCTATCTCAATCAAGACCTCACCCGACATGCCGTTGAACCAAATTGACATGTCACGGGGGTTTTATTTTGTAAAAATTTTCCGCTGAACGACTTTTCTCGTTCGATTTCTTGCTATGGTTTCCATATCTAATCGTATGCTGTCCCCTCATCAAAAAGAGACCTAAGATAATCTTTCGAACTTCCGCCCCGTTTTGCTCTCAGAAAAATTTGAGAAAATTGAAATTGTACGCTGTTTTTTCAAGAGTGCGTTCATGTGAAGCTTTCAAAGTTTATATTATATATCGAAGGTTAGCGGAAAAATGAACTAGTAAACTTATGTGGGTATATGTGGGTAAGGAATTATATTTATGAGAGACACTTCACATATTTGTGTATAGAAAGACCCATATTCCAAGAAATTCATGTACATGTGTAATCTAATACAGACAGTACCTAATCTGAATTCCATACAAGACCTCGTAGGTATAAGTACGTATATAAAACATCACCAAGGTGAACATGTTTTACATTTCACCATGAATACTAGACGCACTCTGCTAGACTCTGGTATACGTACACTATCTACTAGTTTTTAATGTTTCGCTTTTCTTTTACAAACAGTGGACTTGGGTGGTACTCAACATTATATTTTCCTCAAGCAATTTAAAATCAACAACAAAAAATTATGAAGAAATTCAGTTGTGACTTTTCAAAAGAAATTTGCCTGCGGTAACTACACGTTACCCATGAAATGAAATGCACTATGTAAATTTTATATCGCAAGACAGCATACTTTGAAAATTTATTTTATATGATTGCATTCTTTTCATCTATAGCATCTGTGATAGCATATAGTTTTCCACTAACGATAATACACCAATCTGAGAAGCAATGTTTTACGTCCAAAGCTAAGAAAGTTTGCCAAAAATTTTGTTCAAACTTCTAGATCTCAAGATTTGCATCTCAATATCATATACAGATTCAGGGTTGAATGAAAGGGGTAGTGATATAGATCCTGCAAATATTGATAAAGAAAAAGTCGAATAAAATAATACAATGCACTGCACTGCACTGAATTACGTTGAAACTTGCCGCCTTGTGGCTTTTCAAAGGAGTATACCAATTCACTTTCTCTTGAAGGTGATTTACCTCATTTCTGCTTCACTTTCTATACAAGAGTCATCCATCTAAAGAACGTAGTTTATCTAGCACGAATTACGAAGTCCGCAATATTTAATTTGCTGTTATTTTTTCAGTCACCATCGTACAATCTCGCTATCAAATATCTTTATTACTTTCACTATAGCAACTATATGGAATTAGGCTGCAGTTGAGAACCTGATAGCGCCAGGATATTATGTTAATAATTAAGATGTAAACTCGCCTTTTCTGCAGCAAACCGCGTAGCTCAAATTGTTGAATTCGATGGAGAGTTTTGGAGTCGCAGAGATGGAAGGCTCGATATCTAATAACTTGCTATCATCGTCGAGCTGGGGTATTATGACAGGTTTTGGTCTTCCTTCTGATTGCAATTGCGTAAAATCTCGTCCATTCGTTGTCATATTTATTATCAGAGATTGACGATTCACGTCTCACCAAATATTCGAATAACTTGTACGTACTCACAATCAGATCTCATTCATATCACCGCATCGGATTTTTAACTCATATCTTAAACCTGTAATCTGTACAAATCACCTGCACTGATCTGTACCTATCACAATGATTTCTAATTCAATGCAAACGTTTCTAACAGCATAGTATAACTATACGAATATATTCACGCTGTTTCGAACCGCGCTTCCAATTAATAGTAACCACAAATGATCAATGAAGTTTTCCGAAGGATTTCCGCGCGTTGACCAACGTCTCGCACTTCACCTTCCTTCTGACAATAATGCAGCGTGTATACTGCCGACAATAATACGGGCAGACGTTGATTCAATCCCATGATGCGTGTTGGCTAGCCGAAGATATGGAGAGGCCACTTTCCAACGACCCGGTCGAATGATGGTGGGGCGAGATAAAGCTCGTCGTCGTTTGATTTCGTCTCTCGCCATCGCAGACTCCTCATTGTATCCGACAAATAGCAATTGCATATTAGTATAGGTCTATTTGTTAATGCCCGTGTATATTTCCGAAGATTAGACTAGAGAGAAAAACAGCAACTTCTTGCAGGCTGACGCGTTGCTCATATTGCAATCACATAATATGATAAGATATGGGTTAACGACTTTCCTCCTAAGAAGTTCAGGGTTGCCCAATTCGATGACAAAAATAACTTTTTTCAATTATATATTTCCAGGTATTCTTATATCCCGTCGATTATTTTGCCATGCGGTAGCACGATCCTTTGTCCAACATTCCTCGCGGTGGGCTACCAGAACTTTTGATCAGCAGGACGTATGAATATGCGATCAACAAGACGTCCTTGTCTCTACTATTTACAACTAGGTTTACTGACATGTAGCTTCAGCTTTTCAATCCTCTTGAAATATCATGCACATGTTAGTTTCAATTTTATCAAGTTGCGTTTGTTCGAATCGATTTCAGCAGCAGACTCGATAAGCACGATGAATCAATACGTATTTTAAATAGAATCAAGGCAAGGGCATACTTCCGGTAGGAATCGAATAATTTAATCCATATTTAAGACGGACGGATCAACATTTTGCTCTTATTTCTTACGGGATCCAGGTCACAGAGATAAGACTGCGGATAACTCATTATAAGTTTTATGCAAGAGCTAAAGATAATGTGTTCCGTTTCCCTGATTCGGTAAAATCGCTTCCACAAAATATGGTTACTTGTATTAATTTAATCGGTCAATATTTTGCATGTTTATTTTACGGCAGTGACTATCTTTATCTCATTTGCACAAGCTCGACGCGATACAGGGGGCATTCAGATTTCTTAGACTGTGAATTTTACGGCCATCGATAAACGATTAAGAAAAACAAACCATTATCGACAGGAAAAAATTACAAATTCTTATCTATGAAAAAATTATTTTTTCGTCTAACAAGCGTTCACCACAATGATACTTGTCGGTCAGCAATGTTCAGAGGTTATAGCTTTGAACTTCAGAGATTATATTGTGGATTCATTCAATAACTGCAGACGTTAAAGGAAACAACTTTATGAGACGTACCGTCGAAAATTCATCTGTATTGAATGACATAATGGGACTAAAATAACGCGAATCGGCGGCTTTAAGAATAACAAACCGTATGCGTTCATATTGCACAAATGGGTCGTATCGAGGAATCACCAGTATAATTATATTTCTTTTTTGCATAAAATTTTTGAGTCAACACAAGGATACAATTTAGAATTGACATATACTCTCATGAAATAATGAAAAATTAGGGACGATTAGACCGTAGGAAAGTACATATAGGGCTTCTTTTAGAGTCGTCCAATTTACCTGGTGGTCCGATTATATCTACGTTCCCTCATTTTGAAGGATTTCACTCCGGTCCCCGCACTCATGTATCAGTCCGTGCGAATAACAATACTTGTACGTAATCACTGCGTTTAATTTTTATCGGCAGCTATAGTCGACGCGTATAATGTCCGTTTGAAATGCGATTTCTTTAATTTTATTCATACGTGAGCACGATTATTTTCACATGGAATAATTTCTCAATTACTTTGTCGAAATAAACACAATAAAGGATTCCAAAATGAAAATGAAAAGAAAATGCTCTTTGATACAATGATCATTCGCGTTCATTCATAGCCTGCAGGAATTGCAGATGAATAACCGGTCAATATTTGAAATGCCTATATGAACACGTTTCCGTACTTAATCGTTCGGCCGTGATTCGTTTTGAATTCGCTTAAGAGAGCCAAGACTTTTTTCATTACAGACGATATCCCGACAATGCGGAAAATCGCAACCCTTTGATTTCGCGAAAAACACAAAATTGAGTCAAGAAATGCGTTGATTGAATAAAAAATCGATTGATAGAAGAAAGTCTGGCACATACGCCGTTTTCGATTTGTCGATTAGAAGGACTTCAAAATTATACTAAGAAAAAAACTGACAGAATTTCATAGTAAAATATATCATTTATTAATCATTATGTTGTATTTGGCAGTGCTGTGTCTTTCATAAGTGAAATGTCTTACAAAACTTCGGAATCAGTATGTTGGGTTAAACTGTTGGGATTGAGCAAACAATGTTTCATATTTTTATATATTTATAGAATGATACCAACCCAAGAAAAGACACTGTTATTTTTTCAAGCACGTTACATAGTTTTTTTTTTAAATATAATGCGCAGTTCTGTTCCTCATTGCGAACTAGATGAATATTCACGTCCCTCATACTTGACGATGATTTTGACATACTTTTATGAATGCTTATTTAGATTAAGTTACAAGGGCGGATCCGCACCTATCTTATACATATATATACATACAGTTACATTGGACACGATATGTATATAATGCAATGGTATAAAAATTGGAAATGGTTTCATGCCCTTAACATATTTGTTAGATTCACACTTTTCTTCTTTCATTACGTTGCGTTGTACTTTAATTACAAACTTTTCATATTCTCTCATGCACATTTTTCACTACAATCAGTAACATGGAACAATAGTTCAAAACTGTTGAAGACTTGGGCCCGATTGCACCGCTCGCACTTAAGCCGTAAATGAAACTCAAGATTTTTTCCTCGTAGAAAATTCAACGTATAAAAAAACTAGTGAGACACTTTTAGAGCTAAGTGCGAGCGGTGCAATCAGGCCTTAGTTAGTAATCAAGTGACTCGCAATTACGTGACACTTTTTCTCTGTAATACGGCGATAATACTTTGCCTCATTTTTCGGTTGATATGATGAAATTTTCAATCAAACCCTAACGTTATAAAAATCCGAAAACGAATGTACATTAAATTTCCAATAGTTTTTGGGCACAGATAAAAAATGTGCTGATTTCAGCAACCTAAGACTCTTGCGTACCTGTTGCGTACTATTATGAGTGAACAAATGGTTGAAGGAAATGAACAAGTATTTCATATGTGGTAACAATGTAGTTATATTTTTAACAGAAGTACGTATATATAAATCTAACATTGCCTACTGTGGTCCCTTGAATAATCTCATGGATATTTGTACGAAATTGGTTTGTACAAAATCAGATGGCGTTATTTAGCGCCTTATTAAATGTATTCGAACTCTACGAATTTCCAGCTGTAATATTTTGATCGCTGACAGGCCAATTACGTATACGCAAATCCTTAATTATATTTAAACCTATATTTACAATCTATAAGAAGTAAAAGAAAAACAAATTATACTAACGAAATAATCCATCATCTCCCCCTCAAGATTTGTGATATATATAATAATATCGACGATAAACGCGGGCATGGAGTAATCTCAGTGTATAGTGGAGCTTTCAACGCTAGATCGATATGTAGACAGATATTGTATAACCCATATTTATCTTTAATTTGAGCAAAAACTTTCTATCTAATCTTTCATTATTGAAAACTCGTCATGAAATATTATCCCGTTCAACGTCAAAATTTATTTAGCTAAAGCAGTAAGCCTTGCTTATTTATTTTTTTTCGGTGAAAGAAATGACTAGATGTTGCTGACCTGACGATTTTCTGGCGTTTTATAAGTATATGATATCCGTGTATAGCTGCACGTATACGACGGGCATACGTACTGATAGTAATATTTTCTACATACATTCTCGGGGTACTAATTCTGAAGTTAGAAAAAAAAGAATGATATAATAATCGGGTGAAACTACGACACGTACTTGTGTACCTACGTATTTTTACCTGTACATTCTTACAGTCGACCGAATGTGTATCTACAGATAATAATTAATTTTACGTTAAACAAACGTCAAATATAAAGTCTTCTTTGACATGTTATTATAATCCGGCAAGATTTTCACCGAATATAATACTCGGTAAAACTGGTCTAGGAAACAAAAGAATATTTTCTTTACTTAAAACAATTAATTGTCTACAGCTCGCTCAAAATTCACTGAATGTTACTTTTAGGATCCGATCAAAAGTTGGTATCTGCCTGATACGTGACGGATTCATTTCTAGGCACCTGCGTATGCCCCTTTTGATTCAAAAATATTCGACAGAGATCAGTAGTTAGCCAGTATCGAAAAAAAAACAAAAAAAAAAAAAATAATTGATAACGACTCCAGATGGTCTCACTTCGAGCCAAACGTTCGCAACTTATATTTGTCGAATAAGTTAATCAGTGCTAAATTGACTGATCGTATCGCAAAGTTTTATATTTGAACGATAAATTTCCATCCTCCGGATAATTTAAATTGACTGGCACAAAATAATCGCTAGCGATGTTTCAATCTTATTCTAAGAGCGACGTAGGCTATAATCTCCAGAGCGAGATAGAGTGCCATCAAAAACGAAATACTGAACCAGTATTCGGCATGTGTCATGTCAACCGTCTTCAACAATTGCTTAGGATACCTGTAGTGGCAATAATCTTCGGAACATTCCATTTTCGCTCGATCCCTAAGGAAATAAATAGAGAATGTTTATGAATAAATCAAAATCTTACAATTAGTCACCGTATATGTAAATATATACCTACCCATAAACGGCGATCATAAGACCTTCGAATCCGTATTTGAGAAAAGAAAGATGGAATAGCCAACGCAACCAAGGATGAGCATCGGACAGATGAACGAAAAATCCGCTGAATATCATAAACGGCAGGATAACGAAGGGGCCAAGAATGACGCCGTGCTGTAATATAAATTGATACAGTTATCAAGCGGATGTAAAAAATTATTTATCAACATACCACACGTCGTATCAAGGTTTTAATTTCCATAAGTATGAAGCCAGAAAAGGAAAAAGCTAGAATAGAAAAAAAAAAAGAAAAAACAAAAAATCTCAAACAAACGCACAGTTGCGAGTAATTTTACTTTCACTTTTATGCTAAATTTTATATCACTGTAGCCAACGTTTAATTTTCTACTTGTGGAGTGCTGGTGACCAGTTTGAAAATATTCCCGCGTGAAAGTCGAACAACTATATAGGTATGATATCGAGGGGTGATCGGTCGAGGCCACGCTGCAGCGGGCTTGAATTCGATAAGGAAAAAATTGAAGGATTTCCGAGGAAGAAAATATTAAAAATAGCTCACTTGTATATCCATAGCTATGCCGACAATGACTCCGGCTGTCTGAGCGACGAGACTAACGACGATGCACGTCAATATGTACATGAATAATCTGCGGACTTCGGGCAGTTGACCACTCATAAAAAAAACAACCAGGGTGAACGTGAAGACAGCGGCTAGCTGAACGGGAAAATCAGCTAACCTATTCGCCAGGTAAAAGTTGCGGAGTTTGTACCATCGATTAAAGTGCTCTCTTATTACGATCTCAACCTCCGAGGGAACTAAAATTTAATTATACAAAATCATTTATAAAATTGTTGAACTTACGATTAATTGATCATTTGTCTGAAAATTAAATGAATTTTCAAAAAAAACTCACATGTGATGACTGCGGCACTAAATGCGCTGAACATGATGAACATCAAACTGAAAAATAGTAGACTGTAGTTGTCGAGCGCGTAAGCTGCGTCCTGGCCAATTTGAAAGTAAAGTGTCCCAACTAGCAACGCGATAACAAGATGCATTATTATTCGTGTGAACATGAGAACCTGAAAAATGAAGTTAAACATTATTCCGAAGATTCGAAGGACTTTGGCATTGTGTTTTCATATTTTCAGAGCCACGCGTTAGAAAAAAGTTAACAAAGCCAGAGAAAGTATTCAGAAAACCCACGACTATATTTAACGATAAGCGGCACAGGAAGTGTAGTGTGATACGATATAAATTTTATTGTTGATTTATTCAATATCTCAGGTCTTTTCGCCTGGCGTTCTGTTAGAAACACAAGTTTTTTCGTTTCGTTTTTCTTCTATATGAAAATACGATTCGTTACTACTGACGAATGAATAGTAAAAGAATTGATTGTAAGATGTGATTCATCTAAGTACGTAAATATCGTATTTTGTACGATCATTATCAGAACATATAAGACCATCATTATCAGAACATATAAGACCATCATTATATATACATATGTACTTGTCTACCGATTTGTGAGACGTCTGGGATCGTCAAAATAAAAGTCAGGTGTTCGTATTCACGTGCACTGAATAAAATCTTTGATTTTTACATCGATTACGTTAGTTGCGATTGATAAATACGTAATATTTTATTACCTTATCCCTGGAAAGCCTGACGGCGTTCCTTTTGAGGAGTACGTAGAGCTGTTTCCAAGCACTGGCACCATATTCTCCTGGTTTACTTATTTTTTCTTTCTCATCCAAACCAACGGAAGCACGAGTCGAAGAATTTTGTAGCACCCAAGGCGTCGTTGTAATATCCGAAGCGATCATTTCTACGACCTTTGATGATCCTCCCGTCGCAGGTGATCGCCAACTTTGGTTCTTTCCATTCTCAATTTCCTTGGTAAGCGAATGATTGAAATCTCCGTAATCTCCAACTGTGACTTCCACGACTAGATACAAATAAATAAATATATAAATAAATAACAAGACCACATGAAGCAATTATCATCATCATAACATCAGGGTAAAGAAGACGCGCACATAATTTTGTATTGGAATCAAGGCCAAGAACTTTTTTTCACGTCTTGCAACACGTCTGAATTGCAATAATATAATTTCCTGTACTGCAAGTCTCTGGATCGCCGATGATACTGTCTTAATTCTTACAAACACATCATTGATCCGTATACTGTTATATTACCTATGTGTAATGTATGCATCTGGTGAAGGAACATTTAAAAGTAGAATAAGTAACCTTGCATCTGGCTTCGGGCACCGGCAATTATGTTCAATAAAATGAACAAAGTAGATTTCATTGAAATCATTTGCGTTATGGTTACAATATCTAGGCAATGATAATTGTGCGCACCTGCGGCTACCTTCGATAAACTGACCTTAGAACTTCCATCTGTAGCGAGGTCTGTAGATAAATTGATCAATGAGAATGATTATTTTTTTATCAAATTCATCAAGAAACGAGCTCATAGAGGCGACCTATTTTTACAGTTTAGTGATCGATGTTTATCCGCATTAATTTCTGGACCACATGAAAGAATATTAAAAATGAGAAGTTACACTATTTCCCCCCAATGGACAGTGATGCCATTTATCTCAAGACAATGGTTAATCATGCGTCAGAATTTCTCGAGGGCGATCGTCGGCATATATGTTATAGATATTACGGGTTTGCAATATGCATGCACGTATAAAGTGGAACACTAACAAAGACTAAGGTCATCAAACGCCTTGCCTTTCTATATTGCAATATGCAGTTATCTGTTTGCAGCGCAGGGTATATCCAGTCATGCGAGAAACGCATTAAACTGTGCAAGTCGCATTTTGTTGCAGTGACTGACTAACGGTAAGAAGACAAATCTAACTGCACAGCGGTTGGTGAAAAAGGTCAAACAGATTTCGCAAATACATAGTTGAGCCCCTCGTACCTCTTTTACTCACCAAAATCAGCTGGATTATGGTATTCGGGACAGCAGAGACCAGAGGCTGCCAGGTAAGGAACCAAGTTGCCGGTTCCTCCTGTGTAAATACAGTAGCCATCGGCGACGACGTACAGATGATCGATCATGTCGAATAAAAGTGCGCTCGGCTGGTGAATGCTGCAGATTACCGTCCGACCTTCTCTCGCCAGTGCTTTCAAAATTCCAAGACACTGTTTAGAACCGACGCTATCCAGTCCGCTGCGTATGAAAAAATCAAATAAAATTGTTGAAATCGACCTCAATAACGAATCGCCAGATATAATCTGAACAGAAATTATTGTGATTATTGATGAAAAATTCACATCCGAAATCAGAATTAGTTTTACAGCGTGAATTACGACTGATAATCATGTTGCAATTTCCCTGTTGAAAAGCTTGTCATAAATGGAGGAGATAACGCATTACCTGGTTGGTTCATCGAAAAACATCACCGGTGGATTATTGATCAGCTCTAAACCGATCGCGAGCCTTTTTCTTTGACCCCCGCTAAGTTTTGCGGTTAAAATATCCCTCGATTCGCTGAGACCAAGGGCAACCATGATCTGTTCCACCTTTTGTAAAATCGGATAAATTACGTTTGATTATAATATCGAGTGTTGGAAAATAATTTTATATCATTTTACCATAAATTGAACTGTACGTATCTTCCGTAAACTTACCCTCTTGGATTTTTCCTGTGCGGGAAGACTGAGTTTAAGCTCCGCAGCAATACGCATCGCCTCTCCGCATGTTAGCAAAGGCTGCATATTGTCAAACTGCATGATGTAAGCTGAAGATCGACGAAACTCGACCAACTTCCTGGGAAGGTCGTTTACGGTCACCTTTCCCGTATACGCCCTCGTGCTAGAGGAAAAAAATATTATACAATTCAATCACGAAAAGGACATATGTAACTAACATCGAATAATGGATACATGTCCAAATGAACTTTGAAAATTCGACACGCCTAGTCTCATTTCTCACATCCGAACATAATCACGTTAAAAGGTTTGAAAGAAAAAGACAAAAACAAAAGACAAGAGTGAAAATTTGGGAAGAGAAAAAATTTGGCGTGGTTAATTCGATAATTATCATCGTGAATTTGAGGTAAAATGAATTTCGATACATAGCGAAGAAGACAACTCGCACGCCATTCTATTGATGATTGTTGAAATACTGTGATTGCTCGGCCTTTAACCTCCGTACTGTTATTAACGCTTTAAATTATGATAATTACACGATAACTCTCTATATTTATATTGCTGCGGTCCAACGCACTCATATACATATGTATTTCCAACCGCTTATAGTAGATATCATATTGTGTGAACAAGAGTTTTTGACTCATCATCATTGAGATGATATTCACTCGGTATAATATAGAGAAGATTATCTTTAGCTGCTTGTGCCGAATGACAAAAATTTGTAAAAAAAGAAACTGAATGAAAAATCAGCAGATAATTTACCATTGTTGTATAATATCCAGCTAATATATTGTGATAGAAAATTGCTATTTACTATTATATCTAAAGTACGTAAAGCGCAATCTGCAGAATCATTTATATAATTATAAATCGCAATAAACTGATTGAATATTTCACGACTGAAAATAAATTTCAGACGAATAAAAAAGCCGTGTCTAGATCTGATCGACGCGACCGTATAGAACCTCCTGCATTAATATACTTATAATATATCGATCATCGGTTTCTCGGCAATTTCAACTTTCTGAATTTCGTCTGCTAAACGATAATTACTTTTTCAACGAATTTATTTTTATATCACATGCATACTGTAAATTCATTCCAACCGACCAGCTTCCTGCCATCGGATATTCGTTATCATCTTTATTTCGCGATATAAAACTTAATTCATTACACGGCGCATACACAACTCCTGCGGACATATGCGCGAGGCTACTTAACTACTTTGATTCCATCAGGCGCGCCTAATAGGTTCGAAAATAAGAATAATCTCTTGATGAGTCTCTCGATTTGGATGTAAAATGAAGCATCCGAAATAAATTAATTGGCACAAATTACTAAGATTGAAATTCCCGTGTCAAGAACAGCAACTGGTCGCCTTGACAAAAATATGTTAAAAAGACGCGGAGTCGTTCTTATTTACCAGCTAATTTATTCACGGGACAGCAGAACAAAACCAATTAGAATAAAATGAGCATAAGAACATACAGATATATATATATGTAATATATATATGGGAATAAATTAGTTTTTGTAAAATTTTATTGGGGGATCTGTTTGTTTTTTGTTTCTTGTTTTTGAAAGCGCCTCTTTGGACCTCACACAACCGATACGGCCCACGTGACTCGATCTGTTAATTTA
This sequence comes from Athalia cordata, assembly GCA_963932425.1. NCBI lineage: Eukaryota > Metazoa > Arthropoda > Insecta > Hymenoptera > Athaliidae > Athalia > Athalia cordata. Next base: position 53,416,292 of record OZ010625.1, on the reverse strand, counting down.
AACGAATACGTCATCAAACCGGATAAGTGTGATATAAAAATGTTCAAGTCTGCCAAGCAGAAGAGCGTCCAAAATATATAACGCAACTATGGTTTTACGATATACATTTCTCAAATTCTGCGAACTACGTTATTCACAATAAGTCAATATCAGTGGCTTCCAATTACTTCTAAAACAATCGATCGCTGCAGCTTTCTGCTAATGAAAGTTGAATTCCGCGGCTAATTAAGATTCGTGCATTCCTACTTAAACCCGGGTAATATTGATTAATTTTTCATTATATATGATGTAAAATTGAGCTCCATGCAGGATATTTTTCTGAGCTGTAATTCATAAAGATCAGGTAAAAATAAGACGATGTAGTACAGATGTCGTTGACGTATAATAACGAGAGGTAAAATATTTCCGCGGTTTCGAATGAAAATCTAAACTTCGCTTAACTTACGGCTCTCTCATCTGCAAATACATTACTATATACGGGGTACAAAATATGCATGGGAATGTTACGCTGTATAAAGTGTGCAGCTTTTGCTGGCGAGAAATTATCAGCGTGGATAACCCGATGCACGACGCTTGTACTGGCTAAAGAGAAGGTATACTTGCAACATATACTATGTTATACGTACGTATACCATGAAATTATACGAAACGAGTTCTGGTTTTTTTTGTCAAACATTACGTAGCCACAACTCGCCCTTGAGAAACTCACCAGGTACATACGCGTTTGGTGCACGTGCACCGATGCAAATAAATTATTGTTCACCAGGTATAACCTCGGTGCAATCTGGGTCCACTGCATTAGAGAGCGTTGATTGGACCGCAGGAGCATTGCGCGAATTATCAAGCACGGCGCGACATTTTATCACCCTTCATATTGTCGGTTAGAACCGCAATATTTCAAGAATTAAAACAACTAATTATAATAATTGCGAAAATTGTTTCGGCTGAATTCTACTTTGAGTTAGAATATTAACTATATGAAGTATTTCTACCTGATTATCTCAAATATTTGTACGCCTCTATAATATTAAATCTACATCACGATGCGTGCTCGGGATGGCGAAAAGAAAAATGCTGACTCATTAGGATTTTTCCAAGGTATCGAATACTCACGTGAAACCCGCCAATATGTTCATAAGGGTGGTCTTGCCGGCTCCCGAAGGTCCCAAGATGCAGGTTAATTCCCCGGCTCTAAAATTCCCGGATACAGTTTTCAATAGCTGTCGCCTTCCTAACAGAAAAGATGACAAATTTTTCACACAGAGAAATATATGGAGCTGAAATTTATTCTATCATTTTATCGATAAGTAAAGTATTCTCTTTCGTTTTTCAACTTCCCGTTTCTCTGATTTCAGAGAAAAAAAGGAAGTTTTTGCAATTACCCCGAGAATGATGTAGATATGTATAATGTATGTGCGTATGTGATCAATTTTTTGTCCGACGATATCTTGAGAACGATCAGTGGTCGGATTTTGATGAACTTGGTGTCAATCGACGCGTCTCTTCCAAACTTAAAACTGATTGGATTTTGGCTTCGATCGGTTCGGCAGTTTTCGAATTATTCAAATAACGCAATTCTAGAAACTAAAATGAAAATAGTTGTAACTTGAGAACAGATGAACGGATTTAGATGAAAACAAGTTAGTGCGAGAAGGTTCTTTGAGTCGCTGATCACGATTCTGAGGTCAGATTCGCAAAATTCGTAACGGCAAATTTGAAATACTGGAAAGAATTCATACAAATCTTCAGATTTTTCCCCTTCTATTTTGTTGTTGAAATACAAAATAGAATTAAAAAAATAAAGAAGAAGTTATTGTATAATCATCCCGAATATATGTATGAAACCCCCGAAATAACGAACTGCAGTCCTCATATATGAACCAAAAGCCAAAAAGTCCAATATTCAACATCTAGGCATACCCGTATAACTGGTTTAGGTAATGGTGGATCCAGAACAGTGGTTCAAAATTTCTGACTTTCCAAATTCGCCGAGATATCGTACCCGAAGGTTTTCGAGTCGCTCATTAAGAGTTTGACGTTGAGCTTCAAAAATTCCAATTGGATGAAAATATTTTCATTTTTTTAAACTCAAATTAGCGTGAGAACGGGAAGTTGAAGGGCTGGCACATGGGCAGCCTAAAGCCGCTTGTTATTCTCATCGTTACAACAATCTTCATCGGGAAAACCCACAGAAATTTTTATCTATCTTTCAAGAATTTAATACACCTGCCTCGAAACACCTGCGATAAATTTGGAACTTAATTAATCACAGCTGCTTATTTGTGGTGCAGTTCTTCTGCAATCGATATCTTCGGATCAATTTTTTTTTTGTCAGGTTTTATGGTTATGGAACGAAGTGAGATTAATTTGATTATTAATTGAATGATTATGCCCGGTATGAATAACCTTTGGAGAAGTGTTCGATAAATCGCGAGGACATCTTATTCGCATTTCGGATAAAACAAAAGGTTTTTTTTCCTCGCTTCTGGTCGTGCTGTAGATGCCGTGAAACCAACAATAAAATGAGAACGACGCATCATAATGGAATGAGTTCTGAAAATGGCTAATAAGTCAATTGCAGTACTTTTGCATACAAGACCATAGTTTATCTATAAATAACGCGGTTTGATCTTTAAATGAACAAGAGAATCATCGCACGCAATGATGGATGGAAACATAGCTATGAATAGATTCAAAATTATGTCACTGATGATAGGATGATTAAATGAAAACAGGTTTTTTTTTTCAAACTTCAAATTTTTCAATCTATAAATTCTGTTTCTATAAGATGCTCGTGACCCACACTAATCATACATTATCTGGCAAAAGATGATCCAATTTTTCGTATACGTTCTGAAAAAGGGTATACAGGGGCAAATAATCAGCTCCTATCGAGTGGTTAAAATTATCTGGTAGTCCGATCATCCCTATTTCTCCCTATATTTGTACCAAAGTACCATGATGTATGACTATGGAGCGAAAAATAATCTAATACAAAATTACGACACGAGATTCTGTGACTCTATTATATTCAGAGTAACATTGTCGCTGAATCAAATATGGCGTGATAAAACGTTTGATTTTCAATCATTTATCTATCTGGTTGATAATCCTGACTACTTGAAGGCAATTATACCTCGCCATGCTTATCGGCGTAGTACGCACTATACATCATCATTTGGTTTTCGTTCAATTAGAGTCGAGAAACAAGAGAAACGCATTTTTTAATATTGCCAACGATAAAGCTGATTTTCGGTCGGATGTACTTCGGATTCCTAAAATTCATTAATAAAAGCAAACACGGAGGATCTTAAGTGGAAAGGTTATCACCACGGTTATCACCCTCTATCACGAACAAGTTTAGTTTGAGAAAAAATCACGTAAGGAGTAGATTTTGAGAAAACATTGTTATCACGCATAATTATGTAATATGAAATACAAGATTTCACCATCGGTATTCAGCTGGCGTATTATACCTATCCGAAAATAAATCAGCGACACTATAATTTTTGGATTATTCATGCGATGTATCGTTGGTTCGGTTAGAATGCGATTTTTTACCCCCACCATTAATTCTCAGCTACGTGTACCCGTTGAACACTTTCATTCACGCTGCTTCATTTTCAAACCGAATTTACTGTACGCAAATAAAAGAAACATGGTGTGATCGGTAGGCTTGAAAAAATATTTGTTAAAAAAAGAAAAGAATTTTTTTCGATTAAAATCTCGGTCACAAACCAATAAACACATAATGACTTCTACGAAGAAGCTATTCTATGCAGTTGACTCTAATTCATGAACTATAAGTTTGAAAAATTTACGACTCATTGATTAATTACATAAGCGTTATTATATCATAACAATTAATTTTATCAATCTTATTCTTTTTTCTAACAAAAAAGAAACCTGATTTTTTCGTACGTACGCGCGTAATTTCTCCTACAGTTCCTTATCTCGTTAGATGATACTATGAACCGTTTTATTTTTTGTCTTTTTTTTTCAAAGTTTTTTCAAAGTTATGATTCGATCCATATTTTAAGTTTGATGAAATTTTAGGGAAACGGGATACACGTCAATTATTTATACATAGGTATATGGTACATATGGACGTGATTATTGAAATTATACAATATCAATTTTGGTAGTTATAATCTCATGTCGACAATTTATCGCGCAGTTGGGATTTCGCTATCAGACCTTAACAAAGACCTGATCGTGATAAGGCACCGTTGATCGCAAGCTTTCTTTGATCCCGTTCACGCTCATCGGTCGCTGATCTATCGGGCGTAAAAAAGTTTTAGATTACAGTCGACTCATATGGAAACTGGAAGAAGTCTAGTTTTCAGTTCTTCAGAAACACGAAACGTGTTCACGTTTGTATATTATACCTCGTGTATTATACTCAATAAACTCGAATCTTTGCTCTGCAGCTTTGACATTATTATAGAAATCTTATACTGCGATATGTAATACGATTTATATCTTCGGCCTCGGAGTTGAAACCATTAATTCTTTTTTTTTTTTAACATTTTTTGCAGCGCTCCGATGCAACCCGAGCAACAAGGAACTTGTACACTTTGATATTACCTAACACGCTCTTCGTCATAATATAAACGAGTAGCTTCGGTTTTTCTCTCTTTTTTTTATCAAAAATGAATACATTATCGCGAACTATAATACTTTTCCGCTTTTCCACGGTATTATTTGATTCAATAACATCATTCACTTGAGAACCGACGAGGTGAAGAGGATGAACTTCGGACCCGATATACCCTGTATATTTGTACGTTTTCGTACGACAAAAATTTCCTTTTCCTCCGCTTCTTGTACTTTCTTGCATGCCATTTCATTGGTATAACTAATCATGAGCGCGTTCAATTATCAGCAAATGATCGATGATCAGACTACAATGTTCGATTTCATGAAACATTGTTTCGATCTGATTGATAACGATCTGGATTCATGTCATTGATCGTATCTAATGAATGTACGTGTGAAATAGTGTGGCTACTGAATCGTAAGACCTTTGACCCAATAGATTATAGATGGATTATCTTCCATGGCACACGTGAACTCAGGAAAAAGAAAAATTTCGTTCCTTCATCCGTTCGGTTTTGAACTTGTTTCGTACTTGAAGGTGGAGATATTCAAGATACGATTTAAATAGATATTATCTATTAAGTAGAAATAATATTGTCATCCTAAAAATAGAACGCTAGTGAGTTGGGATTTGAATACGTATATAGTTATATAGATACAGCTGCGAGCATATCATCGTAAAAAGACTGATTGTGAGATGAAAAAAGGGGCCCTCGACTCGCATCGTACCTGAAACCGGTCCTCTACTACATTTTGATATTAGGTGTGGGTTTACCCTCCTTCGCAGCTGGATGCAGGTATACACCTAGATGCGAGTAAGACACACTTATATCCCTATATATCTTAGAGAAATGAAGATGAAATCCCGTAGGAAACACGGTTGTGTATCTATCGAAAAATTGCCGTTGTACAATTCACAAAATTAGAGCTATGGCGAGGTACAATTTCATCGACTCAAAAATTATAAGGTGAAAACGTATTGCCTGAACGTGGAAGCTGTTTCACCCTAATATTTTTGGATTCATGAGCAAGGAAATTACCCAATTTTGTCAGTCAAAATTAAGATCTATTAAAATTGAAAATATTTTTCAGAGTGAATTTTGTCACTCAATAAAAAGAGACCGTTCATTCTTTTGGGGTGGTCTTTCGGAAAGAGTTGCTCTGTCAAGTCTAAGAAATTTAGAGCATTCTGCCGGAGCATTCAAATGTTGGTTATAAGATAAGAAGTCAAACGACAAAGGTGTTGTAATTATTCTCGTTGTCAAAGAATTCATACGAAAGATATGTCCAGATTATACGACGTGGGCGTGTAAATATATGATTGAAACAATTGTTTTAAGGTTATTTTCGTGATAATCTGACTCCAACGCCTCGCATATTGAGCTTTCACTAATTATAGTTTCAGTTCTAATAACTATGTGTATGGGCATTAGACTTTGAAATTACTGAAACTAGTGTTCACGAGGAAAAATGACCACAATGGCTATCTTCTGATAATTTTTTTTACAGTTCGGCCTACATACGTCTGCGAGGAACTATAGTTATATACTTCCGAACTATCAAATTGCGTTGACTGAAGATAAAGGATCATTAGTCAATGCAAGCTGATAAGTCTTATGAGAGGAATACTTTGGGCAGAGTAACCAGATGGCGTTCTATCTAAGAAGTCAAGGTCAAAGAATTATGTCCTTGTATAGCATCGTACTTTATCACCGAAGTTGTTAAATTTATTCCTCTTCATTTGATTCTAATTTTTGATTTTTATTTTTTATCATTCAACTTTACATTGAAATAATCTAGCTGGGTGCATAGGTCGGAGAACTTATCATAATTCTATGACGACGTTTATTCCATGCCAAATCACGAGAAGCCTGTGATCCTCTCGACTTCACATTTCTCCAATCTTATTTTTCATGTATACGTAGATGTAGTTCTCGCTCCACGAAACCACAAATTCTTCCATACTTTTTTCAAAAGACCTTTTTATTCGGTGTGTGTTGTAGTCGTGTGGTAAAATTCCAAGAGTATTTTAAAAAGTCAATCGTTACGTGCACGAAAGGGAAGTAAAAAACATCTTCAAACTCATCTCTTTAAATTTCCATACCTCTAGAAAAAATAAAGGATAATAGAAAAAACCGGTATCGCCATCCTGTTCGCGTCTGAAAAACACATTCGTTACTGTTTAGCATGAAATTTTATTCAGACCGCTTCAAATAGCATGTGTCCCTTTTGCGGCAGATCAAGTAATTAATTTCACAGAGAAATATGAAATAAAGATTAAAAATTAATACTTAGAAAAAAAAAAATATGGAAAATTTCAATTTCGTTGGGATGAAAATTTTTATGAATGAAAAATTGAAGAAAAAGAGAAAAGAGAAAAAATATTAACGAATGATTCAAGGTCACAGGCTGGATGACTAGGCATGACATGCCCCATACATAGATCTCATACGAAACTGAAGTGTGGATGGGATATGCGCCCACGTTTGAAGCACGAGTAGATATTTAAAGCATGTGCGGCGTTACATAGCAACACGATCTCAGCCGCCAACTGCTAAGGGGATAGCAACGCAGACTGACAACGAAAGATAGTATAAATTCATTCAACCCTAAATGAAAAGCCAGGCTAGAGTAAAGGTCAATGACACTTCAATTTGTAAACTAAATTGATAAATGACTATCTAAAGAACGAGCTATTTTTTTCATTTGGCATCAAAAATTGTTGTACACTATTCTCGATGTTACTATAATTCGCTTATTATGTATTTATGTCCCCATGCGCACGTCATCATCTATTTACATGAATTAATTAATTATGAATTATGAGGTGAAAAAAATTACTGAATATGTGTGGAGGACAAAGTGTATCAGCTGTAAAAATTACACATCTACGCGTCAAACTAAGTATAATGCAAAAAAAAAAAAAAAACTTTGTGTGCGTTATCAAAAGAAGAACAAGAATCGTATAATTTTTGGTATGAAAAAAAAAAAAAACATTTTTTTTTAATACAATAAAAAAAAATTTACGGTACGCTAAGCGGACGTACATTTATGAGGGTGAGAGAACTGCACGTGAGTTCGTTTCGTCTAGCTTCCCTTTGTAAGGGCCATGCGAGCCTATCGATTCTCCGATGTAGCGCATTAGAGGCTGCGAAGAAGGACGAGGGTTGAAGAAAGGACGATTACCTCTGGAGAGAATACCGGTTCTGACGGTATACGAGATGTCAGTGAATCCTAGGTCTATGGACCTACTGATTTTGGGTGAAGTTGGGTTCATGTTGGCTGGTTTAGATTCTTCGTTTCGATGGTAAAGTCTAGGGTCAAATCCACCCGCCTTTTTCAACTTCTAACAACCGAAACTTTCCGGTATTTTTAACCACCACGTATTCCGCACACGTGCAGCGTATAATCCTCAAGTGGTACGTATGTATAGATATAGGTGCATGTAGTAGACACATACGACTTCACACGTGATTTCAATATTTACATCGCGCGGTTCGAAGACCTTCATAAGCATTTATTATAACCACCGAGTAATGAGTGAGGAGAACAAAGAGAAAACTTAATACAAGATGTGTATATGTGTGTCATACATGTGCAATGTCAATCTAAATGATTACGAGAATTAATCACTATCACAATTTTATAGCGTTCACAAACGGATCACATTCCGTAAAATCTCCTCTTATTAGATACGAGAAAAACAACCGTGTTATATTCATTCCTGGCAATGAAGACGCGTTTACACAGTAATACATGAAACGCGCTGCAGCTGACTTTCTCTAGGGATCAGAGTCGAAAGTTCGAACTGTTATCACTTCAACTGTGGCAATCTTTTATGTCTAGGTAGAAAAATGTCTAGTAGATAATTATAGGAGTGAGAAACCAATTGGCACACGACTCATTTTCCTCATATAATTTTATTTATTTCATCTATCAAATATACAAATTAATCCTCAAGACCCGCGCTTATATGAATGTGTTTCCTTCTTGCCGCACCGAACGGCGTCTGGTCGCAACCGTGGGCGCGGCTTAACTGACTGACTGTAGTTACCGAGGTTGGCTTTTCTTGCCACTTTACTATGATAATCATAATGAACGCGGGTGATGTAGAATCGTGGTATCGTATACGTATATGCAGCGTAGATACAGTCTACGTATGTGAGCGATAAGTACACGTGCTGATATAAATATACCTATACGTTATATTCGTTTAAACCTACACTGTTAGCGCGCGACTTCGGAACGATCAACTAATACCATCTCATTTATCAATTTTGACCAATAGAATCGGAATGCGTTTAGCATGGCGTTCATTTACATGGCGAATGTATTGTACGTGAGTAATTCCCAGCTTCCTTTGTATTCGTTTATGGGATTGGTCGACGATACGACCGGCTCCATCGGCCGACGCGTGCAGCCTTTGAACGTATACTACAACAAAGCGCTATGGTGGTTGAACGAACAAGGATCTACGTTGTATGGGTCGGAATTTTATGGACCAAGTCACTGTGGTCATTTACATCCCACGTGTGTGTGTGTCGCGTCGCCACCTACTTATACTGTACTGACATTTCGGAGCAGCTGCCCGAAGCTTCTTTTTCAAGCTAATACGAGATAATTCATACGCTGATGATAGTATATTTACACGTGCAGTTGTTAATTGTTAGATGTGAATCATCTATATCGTATAAATGTACCTATTTTAATCTGTATACCAAGCGGGACAATGACTACTCATTCTGCTGGCTGCAGTAAACGGCACGTGTAGAAGTACTTCCTACGCATTAGCATTCTGAATCGACTGTCTACGTATAAATATTAGGGTGGATCGAATTTTTTTTCCTCAGCTTGGGGGTAGAATCTGTAGCTTATAAAAAAACAAAAATTTTGATGAAAAAACAAATATTTCTTTTCAATATTTTTTTCAATATTTTTTTTTTTATTCAAATTTTTGTTTTTACATAAGCTACAGATTCTACCCGCAAGCTGAGATAAAAAAAAGTTTTTCAACCCACCCTAATAAATATATACCCATTTTGGACTCAACTTGAGCAGCCCAGTCCACGCGCCTTGACGACCTTGCAATTATAAGGATATTTTGGTTTTTCTAAGTAAAATGTCATAGAAGAACAGTGACCGACGTATCTGAAAATTAAAAAATTCCAAAATCCAGTTGGATTAAGTTTAAACTCCACAATCTTTCACGTCACCTCGATCGCTTAATATATCATCATCGACATTTTTTAACGCATTCAAAATACAATATCTCTTGTTAATTTCCGCTACAAAGCGAATGATTAAAACTAGCTACAATTCTTTGATTCCCATTGTCAGGCGTTCACGAAACATTGACGGGGTTCAAAAGCGCGTATAAGAATCGAGTAAACGAATGATATCAGTTAAATTGAGATTGTCAAGTTTCGCGGGCTGGTCGAGTGAGGTGGTCACCCCCATATGTATATATATAGAAGTGTAATGTTCGGTCGAATTTAGTAGCCTGTCGTAACGTTATTCTTAGATCGCGCTTACTCCTCGCGAGGCCCAGACATCCGTATTTTCACGCCTCATTGGAGTTGGATTCAATGACAAGGGTATGTTGGTAACCATAGAAACACCTTTGAATCGGTCAAACTGCTCGGGAAAAAGGGGTTTGTTTCGGGATACGGAAATTATTTCACCCGGGATAAGTCTGACGATCGAGAAAAAAATCCAAATACTTTATCCGCGGTATAACCAAGATTGTATACCCTCACAATTCATATTTCACGTGCACGTCGAGAGCAACGACATCGTCGAAAGAAAAATACCAAAACACACAGTCATTTGTCGTAAAACATCCGGACCATGTATCCTTGGACCGAATCCAATTTTTTTTTCTTTTTTTTTTTATTCCAAAACGTTTACATGAGATCCTTTATCGGACGAATGAAGATTTGGTTTTGATATACATAGTTTGAATAATTTGAGTTATGATTTCTTTTATTAGTCGAAATATAACGGTTTCAATGGCATTCGGTTTATTATGTCCAACCTTTCCATTAAAAGATTGATTTTCCCAAATGTTCTGTGCTTTGGAGAACTTTGCGACGAGTAATTTGAGACCGAAAAACTTTTGATTCGACAAAAGATGTTTAATTTTTTTGAATTTTGATTTCCTTACCGCTAGATTGATTGCTTGAAAAAATGTTTCAAATCATAGATTTTAATTCTGTATTAGCTTCCTACGAATCCTAGTGTTGAAAATTTCAACATTTCGAGATAAAAGCTGCCGCATCACGTCTCGACTATTTACAACTTATATTGACTGACGATGAGATTATTGTCTGCACACTGCCGCATAACACGCTACACTGCATTTCATTAGCTCTCGATTATTAAGCAGCACAACTGTCTCTGACCTTTGACCGTCCATGCAGATGACTAAACAAACGCTACTTTGCCAAACGGTCACGTAGTCATACTGCTTGTCAATTGACTCTCGTCATCTTTAATGTGATCATTTTCGTTTCGTGTAGAGGTACTTAACCCACGGAGATTATAAATATAATCATTCTAATCCATACGATCCGATTATAGATAGTAGATAATTAAAGGCTGGAAATGCAACTGATTCTTTTTTCTGCCTATACGTATATAGGTATAGACGAAAAACTTAACGATGCTCGCGGAATGGGGGTAATTATAACAGCCAAATTTACTCATTAAATAATTTTCGTTATGGAATTTGACCCGAAAGATTTCAAGGCATGTAACATACTTTATGCCTATTGAAAGGCGGACAATGTTTGCGTTATAATTGTTCAAGTATGAAGAGAAAATTGCCAATCACTTCATGCTTTAGTATTCTGCATGCATGATGACGCAGTTGGTTATCGCATGGTCCATATTCTCCTTATAGTTGTTGAGGAAAATCCGTGTTCGCTCAGGTGATTGGAGTACATGCAAATATATTTTCAGATTGAGCACAAAGAAAGTTGGTGAAGAAAAAAAAACCAAGAAGGAAAACAGAAAACAAGACCTCCCTCCGGCAGCTTGAACATCAAGATACAAGAAAAATTAATTTGATCGATGTGAATTATGTTTTCGGAATCAAATAATGACGCATGTAATATGTTTTGAAGATCATCCTACAAAACAAATTTTCGAGTAATACAATATCCAACATGCGAGCGATATTGCAGTAATGTTTGTGGTGACAAGATAATAACAACTAATTATACAATTTGTTTGCATTGCATCGGCGTTGATAATTTCTCAAGTTTCTTCATCGATTCCTCATACCGGGTGAGTTTCTATTGTTGCCGAAATTTCATTTTTCATTTGTCGGCAACGAAGAATCGGATATCTGCTGATGGTAATAAAATAATAAAATTCGAACGATTCAACTGCAAGATTTACATTTATGTATGATGTACAGCTCAGACAGAAAATTAGTGATTTATAAAAAAGACGACACCCAACAAATCGTGACGTGCTGCATTCTGTTGGATGATTCGTGAATGTCTTGAGGTCAGAATTTTTAATCGTTATCGGATAGAAACACCTGGCACTTTCACTTTCACAAAGGTACAGATTTCCCACGAATAGAGCTCATTGTCAGAGAGAAAATGAAGATATCTGCATAGGTCGCAGGATTTGAAAAAATTTTATATTCTCACATTTGTGGATTACGACGATAAACGATGATAGCATGCTATTGCTACGTGTGAGGATTTATGAAATTTGAATCCACTTTAAACAGTGGTTTCTTCATTTCTTGCCAAACGAATAAAGAATTTCCCACAGACTGGTAACGATCGAGTTGCGGTCATGTTCTACTTTTATGGAATTATAAAAAGAAAAAAAAAGACAAGATCTAAATTTTTACGTTTACATAGTTTACTATAACCGCTGATCTCGAGTATATACTACTTATATGGACGGCGTAACGTAATATTGTGTAGGGTTTCCGGTTATGAATGGATAAATTATACAAACCGTATTTGCATAATAACGCAATGCCAACTGCGTTGCTACTGTCAACAGATATTTACCTAACATCAATAAAATCTAGCACAGTAATACTTTGGACGCGGTTTTACTACATCTCCGCAATGATTTTGAGCAACCGATCGATACATATATTTAATACGAATCATTAATACCAGTCAAAAAGACGGCCGAGTCGTGGATTAATTTAATCTAATTTCTCGTGCCAAGTTTTTCGTAATAATCTTGTATCTGGATGTTGCTTTTCAAAACATCGTTCTCCATCACATTGTGAACAAGTAGAGGTATACGACTATCATGTGATTAGCGTTAGGAATGAGAATACTGTTGAAAGAATTGTTATATTGCGGGATGGAAAGAAATTGAAACACACAAAAATAACTATCAAGTATACAATAATTTAATTTAATCATAATCTGAGAATTAAACGTAATACAAAAATACATAGGCAATTATTATTGACTTTCATCATTACTCAATTTACAGTCCTTCACGATTACGTTCCATAAATATAACCCAACGAATAACGTTGCAAATTTTTTTTTCATTAGGAACGATTCACCCTGTAAGAGATTATCATGCCCAACGCCAATTATATATGGCGCCCATATGAGATTATACGGAGGGATCATGTGATATGTAAAGTACGCGATTAGAATTTTTTTTTTAATACCCTAATAACCGCAGAAAATAATTCTACGGATCATCTAATTGCAAAAATAAAATATCTTTCACTCTCTCCGTGCTCACGAAAAACAATAAAACAAATATACGCGGGTCAGAGAAATTCATGAGATCTCATTGGTTAAGAGAGCCTCCTTATTAAACTTATTAGCTTTGTAACTATCAGTGCCAAAAATAAAAATCATTTATGCAGTAATATCACAACAGAGTATAGATACGACCACATATTATATATTCACCAGAATTCAGCTCCACGTGCCGTTCATTATATTATTATTTTCTTTTTTTCTTAATTAAATTACTACACCATCATCGGTATTTCATAACCGAAGAATTTAGTAATCACGTTCGATTAGCTCCCCTCTTTAGGGAACAGCTTCATGTGTCGAGACCTTGTGAGAAAAATTGATTCTTTCTCTCCTTGTGCAATCTGTTTCTGGTATATAAATTTTAAAAAAAAAGCAATAAAAACGACAACAAAATTGGAAAAAAAAATTCGATACCAATCGATCGTGGCTTTAGTCATACCGATCAATTCAGAACGCACGAATAATAGCATCACACATTATATATTTCAATCCAAGTGCAATACCTTATCGCGATTCGCTTCTTCCATCAACAAGGAATTTTTTTCTAACGTGCGAAAATTTACCGCCTCATCGTACAGATATGTGTAAAACGATGGTAAAAATAATGTCCATGCAAAATATTGATGCAGTTCTGCAGGACACACGTTTCAACGCATTTTCGAAATAAATCTATGATTTTAAAAAAATTGAACGTTCCGTGTCCATCGATGTATAGTATATTATCTTCGATTCAATTTGCACCAAAGTGCGCTGGCAGTTAGGAGATGCATCAAAACTCCGATCCCGACGATGAGAACCAAGTTGTTTACGACGTTGATGTCGTTTATTTCCATTTCTTTCAAAAATTTAAGCGGTTTCTTGTAGTGACAGTAAACGTCTTCGCAGTTAAGATCAGTCCTTCCGAAACCATAGACAGTGTAAACGAGGCTGTGAAAGCCCGCTCTGAAGTATGATATGTGAAAAATCCAGCGAAACGCGGCTGGTGTGTCCATGTAACGAATGCAGAATCCGAACACAGAGAAGAGGACCGCAATAATTGGACCGGCGAAGACGGCGATCTAGCAATAGAAAGAAAAGATACATATTTAAAATGAGCATAAAAATATAACATGAATTTCGTCATTCCTCGCGACTTCTTGCCTCTAAAAGGTGAAAGGATCATATCAAATTATAATCCTATACAAATGTTGTGATATGCATTAGCACAAGCACCTCTTGATTCAAGAGCTTTATAGTTTTAAGTGCTGAATTTAAAATGGTGATGGAATGTGACATCACCTAATTCGTGCGTTGCTAAAATCCAACAAGCATCGTTGAATCAAGGCAATGCTCGGCAGGTTAACGAACATGTAAACACGGATGGAAAAAAAAAAGAAAAAAAACTGAATAATCTTCGCGGGGCAATTGGTCATCGTGTATGGGAGTTGGTCACAATCATTAAGCGGAGGGGTCTTTTTTCTAATCTTTTTTTTCTAGTTATAGAAAATAACTCGACGTTACCCTGACGGGTGCCGTTGCTCCGATGAAGAATCCCCACGCCTGTGCGGTCAAACTGGCAGCTATACTGACTATCAGAAAACAAAAAATTCTGTGCGTTTCAATCGGCTGTCCGGTGAGCCAATAACTTACGGCCAGATAAGTCGCCGCGCATGCCGCCTGAAATGGTATCTCGAATAGCAAAGTACTTATATAGTACGGAGCGAGTCGATACCATCTATTGAAATGTTCTCTCGTAAGAATTTGCATCTCTAATGGTACTGAAATTAAACAAACATACCTGTGATGAACCAACAACCACTTTTCATACCAATTTGAAGGAGAATAAATTATTGTATTCGACTCACATGCCAATGTGACAGCCATCTTTCCAGTGTAAACTATCAACAATAATGATCCGTAGAGGTAAGCATAGTTTGCCAGAACTCCGGAGGCTCTATAACCGCTGCCTCTGTATAAATAACCAAATATTACGCCGATAAGTAGGTGGCACAAAAGTCTGACGACCAGTAAAGTGTGGTCCCTCTTCATACAAAGCAGCTTCCGTTTGTACAGGAGAAAGCATTGGGCAAGAAAGCCGGCCGGGGGCGGTGGGTCCTTGCTAACTGCGGTAGGTGGTGGAGCAGCTGTACGATTAACGGGGTGAATTAAAGACATATATTATTTCTGTACGAATCTAATCGAAAAACAAGAACAATTATTACACATGTATGGTATCTAAACTCACTTTCAGGTTTGAACCCATAAATCGTAGGTTTTTTACACGCCCACTCCGATTTATTGACTGCCATTGCTAAAGTATCTACCGTGATGCCGTATTCGCCGATGGCAACTTCCATTACTGTAAGAGAGAAAAGAGAATGTTGTTATTGATGCATTATAGCTATATGAAAATAGTTTAGCTTTTTAGATCCCATCTTTGAAAAAATTGTTCACTCGAACCTCGAGATGCGGGAGAAAAAAGATCGCAAATGTAGAAAAAATTATCAAGCGACGTGGAAAATTGGAAATTTCAAACTACTCGACATTTTGCAATTTATTATTACTTGTATTCCAAGAAATTTCAGCAGCAAACTATTGAAATGCCCCGAAATCATTGCATTGGGGTAGGTCACTAACTGGAAGATGATTTACAACGTTCTTCGCAGATCATAAAAATTGATTAAAGAGGTGGAACAAGATTGATTAGATTAGATACAGCAATAAATCAGAAAAAAAAAACAGAAGTAAAACGTATTTCAGACGTCTCTATCTCTCCAGGTGTTACATACACCTGTGAATTAATTTTACATCCCTGTTATTGTACATGTTGACGATTCAACGTCCAAGCA
The DNA here is from genome assembly GCA_963932425.1 of Athalia cordata. Classification (NCBI taxonomy): domain Eukaryota; kingdom Metazoa; phylum Arthropoda; class Insecta; order Hymenoptera; family Athaliidae; genus Athalia; species Athalia cordata. The sequence continues at coordinate 53,400,100 of OZ010625.1, read as the reverse complement.
CGTGTCACGAAAAAACTGCCCAAATGCATCACGGACATTCATTCGGGTAGGTGAGCAGCAGCTCATGGAGGTCAAATTTAGCTAGCGCGCGGTTTATATATTCCACGAAAATTTTTTTGATTGTGAGAAAGTCATGAGAAAGTCTAGCGAGCTGCGCAGCGCGATGGCAAAAATAGAAACTAACTCGCGAGCGCTCGAGCGCGGTCCGCCAGGACCACAGTGTAAAATTCTCCTTTAATTCAATCTGCAGTCACGTTTTCTATTATATATATATCAGGACCGAATAATTGGAAGTTGATTAACTTCGGTGTAGTTGATTCGTATTGAAATAGCGAATAATTTTTTTTTACCTGAATAAAAGGTTTTTTGTACACGTGCATTGAAAATCAAAAGAAAAGTGTAAAATTAGAATTTGAAAACAGAAAAATTTATTTATTCACTTCTCTGGTTCTTAACATGTAAACGAAGAATTATAATGTAACTAATGATCTATAAAGTTTAAGTAATGACACAATGGAGTGCAGCGAGCAATGAAATTCGTAACCATATTGCAGGTATTGCAGGAACTTGGAAATCAAATTAGATGTTTATAGGGTTTATTTTTCAATTCACGAGTTCGAATTCAATTATAGCGCAATTATATTACGCCATTTCGAATATCGATATAATTCTCATATGAAAAGAGATCGTATCGATCGATAAGGAACTGCTCTGATGAAAAGAATCGCACACATGCCTTATACTGCAGTATAAAAACCGCAGGCTATTTATTATAATGACTAAGATTAAATTGCGACATTGAATTGATTGTAGAATCATCATTTCATAGACCTACAACTAACTTTAGGGCAAGTGAGGGTGAAGAAAAATTCAGCGATTTGATAGCCGGCGTGACGTTACAAATGCATCACTAGAGATTGGTGATTTTTTTTCTTTCTTGTTCTTCGCGTTTATCGAGGTCTTCGCGATATCCTCTCTATAATTTGACTTGCGTGTATATTGCGATATGATAATTCAAAGTTCACAATATTTTACAATCTCATTTACAAGCAACGTATTGTAATTAAATAAATGAATTAATCAATTAGTAAATATAGGAAAGTGAGTAAATAATAATAATTCACTTTCCATATCGTTCGAGCTACTTGATTATACTTCTAATTATCAACCGAGTCAATTGACCGAGCGAATCGAAAGTAGCGGGTCTGAAACCAGTTTGTTTTTTTTCCTTTTTTTTTTTTTAACTACCGGACAACGACTCACCGCGCTGATAATCACATTCGAAAATACTTGGCCCACCGATTATATTGCCAGTTTATGATAACTTTTACTTTATATGACATTCGAATTATCGACTCTCCGCAAAATTTATTTTAAACCACGTCTCGTAACAATCGCGCAGACAGGTCCGTGAACTCCTGTAGCGCGGCAACTTTGCTCCTTTTCATATGCCCAACCACAACAAGTGGACTTAATCGACAATTTGCACAGAATTATTTATGCGAACAATTAGTCACAATAATTTCTCAAGACGCGAGATTGGGAAAAAGAAAAATTCCCCGAATATAATTTAAACAACGTTTGACTGGATCCAGGTCTGACTCAACAGATGGGTACAGGTTCATACCATAATGTAGAATAAATTTCCGTTTATACCAGTATAATGTTGTAACTTCCACCGTCAATTTATGCTACAGAGGTTTGTGAACTCCCGATAACTATCAGAGAAAACTGTTTACATCTTGGAAAATATAGGAAAATTCTGTCCCATGCGTTGGCGATCAACAGCCATTTAACCCGTAGCTAATTTCCAGTGATTAGAGAAATCGTGGGGCTAAATTTGTTGAACGGAAATTTTGAGAAAGAAAAAAAAAAGTAACCTTCGGAGAAATGAAAAGTTGACAATCCCGAATAATTAACGGTCCAACGGTCAAAGGAATATTTCGAGCTGCGATACGATTGGGCAAGTGATTAAAAATATAAATAAGATCTTTTGACTTACGAAAATCTGCAGGGTTGTGATACGACGGACATTGAGCTCCAATAGAGCTCAAATGTGGCACCACAGACTGGATTGGCCCCCTGTAAACACAATGGCCGGCGGAGAGAGCGTACAAAGAATCAAACATCTCGAATTGGAGAGCGCTCGGTTGATGGATTGTGCAAACTACGGTGCGTCTTTCGACTCTCGCGAGCCTTCTCAAAAGTGCAATGCACTGGCTGCACGACGAGGAGTCAAGGCCTGCAATGGTAATGGCGAAACGCAATTCTTAAAATTACGACAGATTGTACATGAGGGAAAGCCGCGTCATTGAGGTCTAACAAAAACGAGGAGAAAAAAGACGAAAAAAAAGAAAAAAAAAGAAAAACGAGGACTCATTCGGCTAACTATATTAGAAGTTCGAGCTACAAGTACATGATGCCATCAAGAATGTAACGTTAATTATTGTACCGTATATGCAAAGAGTGCTCAGCGAATCGCGGGTAAAAGTGAAACCTGATTTGTAATATCGCGCCTTGAAAGGAAGTTGATCAAGAAAAGAGGTCTCAAAATTAACTCACCTGTTGTAGGTTCATCTAAAAACAACACTGACGGGTTGCTCAGCAGTTCGAGCGCGATGTCGAGTCGTTTTTTTTGTCCACCAGAAAGCTGACCGCAAAGTGTCTCATAGCAGTGACTGAGGCCAAGTATCTCTAGCAGTTCTAATACCTGAAACAACAAGGAATTGAATTATACCGACATTGAATCAACTACATCGCGACGATAATTGATACTGTGGTCCCCGGATGGGTAACTAAATTCTCATTCTGATAGGATTTCCTTTTTTATGCCCGAAAACACCAACCTGATTGTGTTTGTATGCTGAGCTTATAGTGTAACCGAGTTTTAGATGAGCCGCTAAGGTCATAGCCTCTCCAGCGGTTAGTCCTGGCCTGAGATGCGAATCCTGTTGAATGTAGCAGGAAGTTTGACGCCACCTTTCACTATGGGCAACGCGCATCCTGCCATTTACCAAGATTTCTCCGGATGCACCTTGAACACTGAAAGCACCGCCTGAATTTAGATTATAATACCCACTATAACAATTCCCATATTTCAGTCTCCTACTTCCTTTCGCTATATTTCGTGCTATTAATATCCCGGAAATAGTTGTTGCTCGACCACAAACTCGTAATTGATTTATGTCACGGTACACGATACATAAATGTCCATTCCCTACGTACACGGTATTTGCATCGAATTACGCAAGAATCTCCTTTCTCACTCTGCAATGCACCCGTCAGAAACGTGAGTCACTCATATATATGTGATGTTTTTTATAGCGCGAAGAAAAAGACACGCCATATTTTACCATGAGCATGTTTCATGTGCGAATGTGCAGCGCGTGTAACGAATTCACACGAGCGATTCGATGCGAATCGCTGCGGATGAAAAAAAAAACATGTAGACTTATGTATATGTAATCATGTACGTGTCCGTGTATTTTAGACTCGTTAAACGATGATGAAGTGATAAAAGAGTTCACGACCAACACTCGATACCAGCTGCTAGTTTTTCGGACGACTTTCGCTTGGACAGAATTTTAGTGGGCATTATATTTTTGCGACTTCAACTAGGACGAACAACTGGACGTCAGTGCCGAGTAGAAAGTGTGTAGGTATAAGCTGGCTGTACAATGAAATAGTTGACTGTACACAGCATATGATAGTAATTTGAACTAGTCATACGCAGCTAAGGCGTAAAAATATAATGTCCACGTGACATTATCGATGTTTGCTGTGCGCAGCTAGCAAACTGATAATCAAAATGCAACTATAAAAGTGATTATAATTCCCCTAATGACGCGGCAGCGAAAACTTCTTGGTTATTATACCCGAGTTACATCACATTATGACGATGCATTGCACATGGGGTTACGCAGCTACTTCCTGCGAGATAAGACGTAAGACGTATAAGTGTAGACAATCCGCAATCTACGATACTACGTTTCATCAATTGCACAGCGTAATTATCCCCCAGCTAAGACGATGCAAGGGATAGGTAATCGAATCGCGGTATTTCTAAAAATTTCTCGATCATCGACTAACTGGTCGAGAAGTGGGTGACCAGTCACGATTGATTTTATATACGGTCTCCGTTGATGAAGAAAAAGTAATTAGAAAGAGAAATCTTTTCAATCTTGAAAGAAAAAAAGAAAAATTCAAACTTGCACGTAGTACAACGTCGAACTCTACTTAGCGCTGGTATATACGAATAATATTTCTGTTTATTTTTCTTCTGTCTTATAAAATATTTCAACACTCACTTAAAACCGGCTAGCACGTTCAAAAGAGTCGACTTTCCAGCTCCTGATGGTCCCATGATAGCGGCCAATTCGCCAGCTCTAAATTCACCGCTAACGCCATGAAGGATTTCTTTTGTTTCTGTAATCGTAAAGTTTCAAAGATAGAATTTTTTTAAAGAGCCAATTAACGTTAATTTATAACTTATATACAAATACGGAAATTCGCGTCACCTTCAGAATTTGGTATATTATTTTAGAGATGATAATCTTGAACCCGAGCAACGTAATTTTATAACATCATTCAAACAGTATTTCTGGGCAATACGTAAACATAATGCGCAATGTCATTATACGAATATACAACAACTTTAACTGATAAAACGGACTAGACAGTTTAAACAATTTAGTACACAAACAAACGGATGAAAAAAAATTTCTCGCAAGACTGGAACCTGAACCGGTCAAAGCCAACGTGAGAAAGACCACATGAACGTAGTAAGCTTCGAAAAATGTGCAGTGCAGTTGAAGATACACGTAAATAATTCGTAGACTGAATAATCTCTCGATAATTGTTAAAATGAAACGTAAAAAGTAGTATAGGTATCATGATAAAGCCAAAGAAGTTATAGCGTGTGATTGACATTGAATCAAGGTCTGAATTTGAAGGAATTATGTGAAGACAAACTGCTTATCTCAGCGTCCAAATACGGGAGGACAAGGTTCATCTGAGTTCAAATAATTGGCGTGTTTGTATTATAATTTTTTTTTTAACATCCGAACCACTTAAAGACGTAGAATAAATGTACAAATATATCGTAAGATATGTTACACCTGATTCTTCAATCATATACCTATTTTCTTAACATAACTCTCGAACGAACGTACACCTACCTATACATGTGATCTTCCTCGTAAAATTAGGCATATAAAAAACAATCGATTGAATTTCGCGTGATAGCTACAAGTACAAAGTTACTCAAGGCTGAATTGTGCCCAGTCTGACTTAGAGTAGAATTTACATAAACGTAATCGGTGTAAAATTTTTATAGCCATACGCGAAATTCCGATATTTCGCGAGCGACGTATACACAACTGATGCCGTTATTCGGAGAATTGGCGACGCTAGAATTAGCGACTCTCAAGTTTATGAAATTTGCAAGTGCGAAAAAAGTAAACTACCAAATAACACTATCCATTTCTAAAGGAAGGTTAGTGACGTGGAATTGGAAAAAAATGATACCGAAGTAAAAAAGCGTCAATAGAAATTTATCACTAATTGTAAGTAAATCTAGAAAAAAGTTTCCAAAGAATCCGAACAGCTTAGGTGTTGCGATCGTGTCACAAAATCGCAGTCATCGCAGTGACTGATTATAATTGAAAGTGATTTTCGTTCATTATTTTACACTTCATTAAAAAAAGCAAAAACAAAAAACTCTTTTGACCATAACATCGAATTTGTGACTGTGGAACTTTTTTCCGATACAATCAGCGTGCATGCATATAGCGAGGTGTCTTCCGTTGATAATTTCTCCAAAACAAAATAGTTTTTCCGTTTCAAAACAGTTTGAAATTTTGACCGATAATTGACGAGTGACTCGATAGATCTTGCCATGTGATTATGGTGGAATGGTGGAAAAAAGTTATTTAAAACTAGACTCTTTCTCAATTACAACTGGCACACGTTGAAAAGTGATATCGAAAATAAAAGAACATCATTAAAACTTCGTTAGCCTTTCTTCACTATGGAATTTTAGTTCGATATAAATTTCGAATTTCTCGCGGCCTAATTTAGCCAAATTTCTACTGTTCGAGGTCGACGTAGCATCTGATAGTTATTTGTGTATTATCAGTAATAAACTGCATTGTTATTCACCGTAGGAAATTTAAAAAACAGATTTATTGATTTTAAATGAAATATACATTCCGTTGACTCTCACAATCAACGGAAGTTTTATCTTCGGTTTTAACCTTGGCTGAGCGGACGCCGCGCTGACAATGAATCTATAACCTTTGATCGTCTGCAGATTTCTGCATTCACTAGAAGAAATTTCATTACAAAAAAAAAAAAGAACCAACGATCGTTGGCACGATGTGAAGTACTTTACTGTAAGTAATGCTATACGCATGTACATTCTTTTCGCCATCATCGAGACAATTCCATCTCGGTCCATTCGTATAATTATAACTGCATCGAAGACGCGAGACGAGTATTGTAAAAAATATGAAGTGATGATCTCACAATGATCATGGATCAAGGATACCCTGCAGACAACAATGAGTTCAATCAATCGAATGCCTCGAATCATTGTACGATGTATTTAGGTCGCGCGTATATGATCGATGTCACGCCTGCAATGTAACGCGATTAAATGAAAAATTATAACATTTCCAAGTTTCTTATCGCGAACTATACGACTTGGTATTGGCGTTTTATACTGTCCCATTTTTTTTTTTTTTTATAATTGATATCATTATGAACGATTTTCATTTTCGTTTTCAGATTCAAGATCGAAATTTAATAAGTATATAAAGTCACCCACGGTACTAAATTAAACAATTATATTATAGAGGTACAGTCAACAACAATCGCGTTACAACTGAGCAATTCAACCTCGATAAATAGAAACTTGTTCGATGATACAAACCAACCAAACAGGAAAGAGCCAAGGGCACAACATTTTACAGTAATGTTTAAATACAAGAACGATGAAATTTTTGTTCATTGAAAGCAGTGCATAATTGATGGTACATTCGAAAAGGTTAAATTATCCAGACCGATATCTCGATCTCTGAAAGCATTAATGTGCATGGCTGACGTAATCGCTGTACGAAGGTGTGCCATATTCGAAGCAAAATGAATGTACACGCCACGATGTGAAAAGTTGACATGCGGGGTATCGTAATTAATAAAATTTATCTATATAGGTCTGCATTGAAGTGTCAGAAAAATTAATCGAAGAATATTATCGGGTGAATTTTGATGGATTATTTTCGTACCTGGAACGAGCCTGCGAATGTTCCATTGTCTGACGTTGTATCTGACATCTTTGAAGGCCAAATCGATTTCGGGTCGTTTTGGGAAAGAGTGTTTTTCTTGAAGAAGATAATTATTGTTTCCCGGGTGTTGAACCTGGAAATTTTCGTGACTTCCACCTTCGCCTTGGCAGCAACTCAACGATGACTTGGTAGGTGAGCATTGTGTCGATGTCACAGTCGTCATGATGCACAATAATGTTCACCAAATTAATAATAACGAATTATGATATTCCACCGTAATTATCTACTGCTCGGTTTCCATAACACGACGATGAAATTCGACACTCTCAGCACAAATTCCGCATGATCAATTTCAATTACGAACTTTGCATCACAAAACACTATTCAAAAGTCACGTGAAATGTTTTTTACTTCTTCTTGTTGCTGCGTCTGAAACAATGAAATTGGAATCAGATTAAAATGACAATCGTGAAGAAGTAGCCGAGGAACTTCGGTTGAAAAAATGAATCGAACTCGACCCTGATAATTAAAAATGGCGGCTACAATATGCACTCATACAATATGTGTGCTATATTTGCCTGTCCCGCAACACAATGTTAACTCTCATCGTTCTTTGCATGTCGTACGACACAATGAGTATTCTTATTCAAAATAAATTTATGTACCCGACTGGACGTCATTCGCCGCTTTCCGTTTGTATACCTATATACCTGAAGAACTTTTATTCACCATTGGTATTTATTATATATCATGACAGTCATGAAGAAAGAAAGTCATATTCCAATCATCGCATACATTCTGCGATATCCTTCAAAACGCATATACTTGCAGTGTATAATATGAGACATTTATCAGTAACTTTTTTCCTTGTCTTCTGATCTGCTTACCACTTTTTCCCCCTTTCGTCTAATGAATTACTTTCATCGCATCAGTCTCGATGTGTAGTATATGGCTCAGATAAAACAATGTCATTTTCTTCGAATTACATACAGAGAAAACTTATTGATGCAGATCGTGAAACATCAGACTGAACTCGACCGCGTTTCATTACTATAACACAACACGAACGTCACTCGTAATAATATCTACGTCGTCGCGTGAACATCACGCGTGCTTCATATGCGTCACATGTCCAGGGACAAGAAATGAATTAAGAGTCAACGTACGACATTTGTCAATTTCAGATACGCCTCTATGATATACATTTTACGATAACGCGATTACATCTTCGGAACGTACGTATATTATCACCATACCATCTGTTATACCTGCAGGTATTTTAAAATTTCGATAAGAAATTATTTGTAATTTTTAAATGCGACGCGCGCGAAAATCATCCGCCTGCACGGATGAAACGAAAAAGCGCTTATATTTTGCAATCAAACTATCTCCGCCGCTCGCGTGATCTTGTAATCAAACTTGATGTTTGTCTCGTTGTATATGTAAACATTAAAGGTGATAGCGGTTGATTCCACTGAATCAACAAATGAGATTATACGCCTTAAGCAAATGGCCACCGTTAGGAGTCTGAAAAAAGGGTGTTGCACTTCCCCAAATCTTTGATTTGTAATTACATACTAATTTTCACTGTCTTATCCCGTACATTCGATCAGTTTCATTGTACATCCGATTACAAATCAATCGAACTCACTCCACTCAGGAGTCCGAACTACGAACAGCTAATAACCCGCTAACGAGCACTACTTTCTGCTAAGCTTACCTACGTTCCAAACGCGTCGCTGGTATCACAAAAGCAGCTTAGGTTGGGTTCTGGTGAACCCAGAGCTTTAGTGCGCAAGTTCTACTTCTATACGTACAGCACGCACTTGGAATGGCGACCAATTTAGGTGGATTGCTTAGCAACGGATGCGGTTGGCGTCGTCTTCGTATCCTGCTGTTCGTATCGCAATTAGAATATATATCACAGTCAGATCATTCACCAACATATATTCAACTAGAGCCGTGCTGAGAAGCTAATCCAACTTAGTAAAATAAGCTTATTTATACGAAAAATCGTTCTAGTTATTCGAGTCCTAATTAGATTTTTATACCAGGCGGCTCATGCAAACTTGACGCATGAAATTATTACGGTCTGAAGATCATTATGGTCATTGTGATGGTTGAGGATCGTCGAAAGCTAGCTGAACACATCACACTGGGTTATAATGCATTTGTTTGTACGTATCCGCCGACTGACGATGAAATGACTCACGTCAGTACGTGAACAACGCGATTGCCTATTGCGATAATGACGAATTCCACATTCTCGCCGTGGGAGTGCTTATCGAGTTATCATTGTCAACGGGCTGCCACGCACACCCATGTCTTCGGTAAACATACTGGACGGCCTTCTTCATTAAACACAACTCCATTTATTCATTTAGATTGCTGACTTTTATTTAATTTCCCAAAAGCACTCCGGAGTTGAATTACCGGCTATAATGTACCGCACGGTGGTATAAAGAATAGTTTATTATATCACCGGCTTTCTTCAATCTGCACATATGTACTGCGATTTCGCTAATTAATTGGTGAAGATAAAAGCAACATCTATTGTATTATTGTTTAACAATTGAGATAGGATAATGTTTAAGTAACTTTTATTACTCAATTATTTTTATTGTAATGGTTGTGTGCGGTATGAAATCGTCATATTTTTCATGGAATATTTCAATTCATAAACACACACCACAGGAATCAGCATCGGATTATTGTTGTCAATTTGAAACGAACAAGATGAGCGTACAAATGGGGGAAAAAAGATTTGTGCTATTGTCAAACACGCTAGGATATGTCTTTCACTGCGCCGCTGGGACTGACGGACGGTACTGGATATTATTTAACAGAACTCCCGACGTTTCGGTATTTAAATCGTTCATATGTATTACGTATCAAAAAGAGATTTGAAGAGATTCGAGCAACATATATTTTATTTACCTATATGTGTGGAACGGTATAGTTCATCGACTTTACCATTTGCGCAGGATGAACTTTGTAACGCGTGGTAAAAATAATCTCTCAAAATGAAGATAAACGACAAAAAGTGGATAATCCAGTAACCGTGAAAGCCTATAATTCGATGATGGAATTTCAAGAGCGAAAAAAATGAAAAATTAAGATTCAAAAAAATAAATAAATAAGATACGCCCAACTTCGTTATCAAAAATATAATTCGATGATGGAATTTCAAGAGCGAAAAAAATGAAAAATTAAGATTCAAAAAAATAAATAAATAAGATACGCCCAACTTCGTTATCAAAAATATAATTCGATGATGGAATTTCAAGAGCGAAAAAAATGAAAAATTAAGATTCAAAAAAATAAATAAATAAGATACGCCCAACTTCGTTATCAAAAATTTCATACATGCTTTCCCCATCTCTTCAATGGTCAAAAAGTTGATCTCTCACTTTTTGACGTGAAAAAAAAAGCCTCATCATATTTATGTAACTGCGGATATCGTCCGAATGTGACACAACATGTATAAGATACGCAGCTTGTACATATCTTTAAAGAAAAAAAGACGAATTTGAGCGTGAATTTTTGGTAATTCGATTCGATTTTGGTGACCCAAACACTTTATGTTACTTGCGAGGCAAAATACTCAATATTATTTCTCTTCGCAGTTGAAGATGAACAAATTGATTTTTTGGACACGCCTGAGAAAAAAAATTGAAAACTGCTATTTCTACCAATACGATTTTGTCTGTTTGCTCTTATTAGACCGCGGGTAATTTTGATGGATAAATTCCTCTGAGTAATATTCAAACTTTCTAATAACTCGGTGATAATAATATATCAATTATTAATATATCTAGAACCATGAGTGTATCTCACGAAAAATAAATTATAGATCATTACGATCATAAGTGTAGCTTGTGATTATCTAAATCTCGGGTAAAATTGCTTCCGCATCCGTTTTCTTGATAATTTCATCTAATTGTAGGACACCTTTTGCAATTATCAGAGGTGTGTATGATAATCATGAATAATTCTACACATTATTTAACTAATATAAAATTCTGTCTATAACGTCAATTTATGTTAAAATAAAATTGAAGTGAGCTGTAGTTTTCTGGAGTGATTTATTATTCGTTTTTTTTTTTTTTTTTTTTTTTAGCGTTATGATTTGAGTGTTGAAGAGCAGAGACAATCGGGTGGACCAGTCAACAGATTTGTGAAAAAATTCTAGGTTCGCCGAAATCATGCACAAAGTTAAATTTATTACGTAAAGTTTGCAAAATTCTAGACCAAGGATATGTTCGAACTAATGAATTTTTTTGACAATTGCTCTGAAATGAATACTCGTTAATTCGGAAATATTGGCTGACAAACTGCATGTAAGCAGCATCACCTCAATGACATGTAAATTCGACTTACAGATGAACAAAAACCAGCATGCCAGACGCGATTCATGATACAATATGGAATAAAAACAATTCCACGCGCATTTTTTCTACGATGCAGCATCGGCGGTTGAAATATGTACGTATATTACAGTCTGTACTGATTTTTATGTAGGTAATTCCTATTTCGCATGTGTATATTGATGTAGTAATCCAATGCCGTCATGATCTGCCGCATTCGATTAACGCCGGTGGATGCAAAAACCAATTAGGAATTCAAGTATACCGCTTTACGAGGAAGTCCTGGAAGTCCGTCGTCACGTTTGATGAACGTTGAATTGAAATTCGCGCTACGGATAGTCAGGTGCGACTATCCGTTGAGAATTTTAATATTTAGTCGTTTACAAGCGTTATATGTATAGGTATACGCGCAGCTTATTGTTAGACATTAAATTCATATCAAACGTCGTCGGCTGCACCGGCTGATAAGATTAATGCTCGTTAGTTGTGATCAGGAACCAACCCAGTAGCGTGCCTAATTGATTGATATGCATCAGCAGACAGACAATCCCTTGAGCATGACATTACAATGATAGATGTAGATTTAATAACTAATCTTTCCATGCTAATTTCCCAGATTATATATATGTGTCGAGTATTCACATGAGGTATATGCAACTAGAGAGCGTGGTGTACGACTCCATCGATGTTCTTGTTCCGCTGATTCGAATTATGATTTGGAATTCGAAACTCCCGGTGAGAAATCAACCGGGCAGTTTCAACAAATTGACAGAAATTATAGAAAAAATATGAATTCAAAAAACTGGGCCACGCAAATTATTTACCGAGTACAGTTTTCTTTTTATATTGAAAATTAAACGATCTCGATCCTTCCTGTATTACGATATCGATCGGACGGTTCTTCTGGTGTAATGGGTTATAGACGCGTCGATGAAAGGCTGAAGAGAGTATTCATATCGTTCCATGGAAAATTGAACGAGGCTTGAATGTCAAATAAATGACGATGCACACCGTCTGCATTTTTATAATGCACTGTAGATCTTCGTTTTCTTCGACGGTATAAAAATACGTGTGATTTTTGTTCGTTTTCTCGATATCACGCTGAAAAAAACTTGGGGAGTTTCTTGAACCTCGCGTGAAACGTGCCGCCCAAACTTCGGATAGATCAAGATAATGGATCAATTTGAAATCATTATATTTTGTATCATAACGATGATAGGTATGTGAAATCGGTATACCTATATGTGTATATATCAGTTGACACGAGGATCCACACTTGTTTTATGATTTTCACACGCTCAGTAATTAAACGCATGTATAGCACGTGGCGTTCTAACGTGACGCACCTTATACAATTCAGAGCAGAGAATTCCTGAATACTTCCGACGCAGCCGAATTAAAAATATATTTTTCCAAAATAATCGCCCATCAGTTATGAGCGCTAAAGTGAGATGAATGGAAATATGGCCCATTTTTCTTTTTTCATTCATGCAGCAAACGACGAAGATTTCACAGTTTGGTCGTGATGGACCTCGCACAAACGCGACCACGTGCGCATTGTCGACGTATATTATTATCGATGCGAAAAAAAACCAAAAAAAAAAATTAAACGAGGAATGAAATAAATAATATAACAATATACAGGCAACAAAAAAAAAAAAAAATAATAAACGAACCGGCAGCACGAGAGAATCTTGAATCTTCGAGAAAATACTTCCTATGATTGGAATAAAATAGCAAACAGTGTAATAATACTTACAAATAGAATATCAGTGTTGTACGGTTTTCAAGTTTCCAAATAAAAATTAATCTCACTTTCAGGAATAGAAAAAAAAAAGAAAAACTCAAATTCTTAATGAAACACAGTGAAAACAGTTGAGTTATATTTGTGACTTAGGACTGACCCACGAAAGAACAACTAGCCAGGTTCACTTCTCAGTTCCTACTAACAATAATTCAATGTTGCTTGCTTAACGAATAGCAGCTGGGGGATAGGGAGCGATCAAAATTATTCCCACTCTTCCGCGGCGCTTACTTTGACCAAACTCATATACCAGACAGTGGGCGGCATAAACAACCGTTGGACAAAAAAGGAGGGAAAAATAATATTATGTTATCACACCTATACGTATGTATACATCTGATAATGCTTTTTTACTACTCGCGGATAACCGAATGATCTAGTCTCGTCAGCTGATCGTAAATAACGAGATCAAACTCCCCAACGCTGAATGACTTCATGTATGTATGTGCATGTGGACGTTGTACAGAACGCCTTTGTATCATTGACTCAATCGATTTGTCGCTTGCTTCCAGCTCATCGCACTTGCTCTTCACCAAGGGCGAGTTGGAAGTTGGTAGGGGCGGTGGAAAGATATCAGCCACATTCGCGAGAATCGCGCTTTGGCCGTGATCTCTCCCCATGTGTACAATCGCAAGCTTTCGACTCTGGAAAGTTAGACCAACGCCAGCCCGTCCTTCACGGACCAATTAACTTTTGCCTAATAACATATCCTGGGCGTGATGAGACGACAATAAGAATGGAAAATAGTAAATATTAAATTACTTCCCGGCGACGCGACACTCGGGCAGTCGGTGTATTGTCCCTGGTGTGAATGGACATCGTACGCGGCCGTACGATTCCAAGGCCATCGGCTGAATGCAATCGTAGCTCAAAATTATACAAATATTTGTATCAAACTAATGATAAAACTAATCAAAGAATCGTGAGATATCGGTTCTACAAATCATCGTACAAATATTTGTATCATATTATATTGTTTATTGACTTGCGAGAATTATAGTAAAGATTTCCCCATTATCAAAGTCCACACTATGCGATTGGAATGCTGATTCGCGACGACTGATTTCTTTGAATTGGATCCGTTGTATACAAACGTATTTGGGAGTCGGAGATAACGATATCAAGATCACTCGACCCTCGTGTCACTCCGATTTTGCTTAATTATTGGCATTCGTATAAACAAAACTGTTTTACCCATCGCACATCACGTTCGCAGCTGATGTTGAGAATCGAAGTCACGTGATTGGATGAACGATCGACGAAATACGTATACCGGCTGCAGTTCTCACCGACATCACGTGTATATTGTAATGAAGAGAAAATTTAAAACCCGATTTTTCCGCTAACTCAAAAATAAGTGAGTACGTTTAGATCATCCGACAGATTCACAACAGAAAAATACGCTCTTAAAAATTGTAAAACGTTTGACACATATACGTACAATGTATATACCATAACATTAATTAGGGAAAGTGCTTATCGTCGATCCGTCAGAAGGCCGGAGGGTGTTTAAAATTCTCCATTACCGCGACATGTGAGATGTCATCGTGATACGAGGAAGAATTTCGAAGAAAATTAACAACCGCACGAGTGATTTTAGGTATTAAATTCGGCGTTATTATTACGAGTGAGATTTGTGTAACGCGAATATGACAGAAGTGTCCGTGACGTGAAGAACACTTCATCGATCAGAATCGCATTACGTTTATAAAAACGTATTCAGATCGACGTCATTACCAGAGAACCGCGTTGCCCATTCAGAATTGTTAATTGACTATTAAAAAATTGACGATATATGAAAGTAACGGTGAGCTATATTATCCAGATAAGTACCTACGTTTGTCGAATCACCTGGTTCTTTTCGCAATACACGCCGCTCAATACGTCGTATGTCATCGCTTATGTTATACGCTGCCCAATTTCTTGCATTAATTATTATATCGTGTCATGTGGTGTATTTCACATCTTGTTCGGGACATCTGTATAGATATAACCAGCGCCATATTTCTGTATTTTTTCAATACAAATTTCAGATACTAGAGATATAAGGAACAAGAGTTATTATAAAATTTCTACACTGTCATGTATGTTCACATATATTATTTGGAATAAAAGTGCCTATGCTCTTTGCACAAGAATTATTCAATCTGATATACAACCGGACCGATCGATCGTCGATATATGCATGGCCTAAAATTTATGTGGTCAGTATAGATGAATCTATAGGTATACAACCAGCTGTTGCCGAAACGCTTTCGCAGTTTCGATATGTATACAGTATAATTATAATATCCTCGGCTCGAACATGAAACCAATCATTAAATTCGATCGGGAAACGCGTTATCATTCGATATATATATTTTTTTTGTTCACCTATGTCGATGTTCGGAATAATTTTTATTATAACATCAGAGGAGAAAGTGCACGTAATGTGGCGCTGTATTTTCTTATGACCCACTCTTTGATTTGTCGGCAATAATTTCTGTTTTATACCTGAGCGAGATTAGGAGATACGACTTTTCAAAATTTGCATGTATTTTTAGTAAAATTTAAAAATCTGTGAGTTTTAAATCGACGTATAACAACCACTACAACGCATTCTTCGATGATGTAAGTATTAAAGACAGCGGCCACGTCATTCACCTGATTCGGTTAATTGAAATATTTTTGTCAAAATGCGGACACTAATTATTTGGGCGTAGTTGAAACAATTTTGACAAACATGTTTATCGGAAGGGTCCACCGACTTTACTAGTTTCTATAGTTCTCTTTTGCTTTATTTATATACCGGTCAATTTATAAATTATAAACAACAGATTTGTCAAAGTGTTCATGCACGTATATATTTGTACGTATTATATGCGTACAGGTATATGGTTGCTTGATTATTCCAAAATTCCAGTCTATTGCGATATGTGTAAAACTACTTGAAAAAAAAACAAACAATCATTGTTATACGTGGAAATTTCATCTGAGGAGTATAGAGAATTCATGAATATTCATAACATCTTACGAATGATGATGATAATCCAATTGGTACGTTGGGCACAGAAGTACGCATACCTGCAGGTAATTTCCACGATGATCAGAGTTTCCACTTATTGACAAACCACAATTTTCATATAAATCGTGCTGAGGATTTTAATAAAAATCAGAAATGCCATACACTTAACGACTGATCTTGAATTTCAATTAAAAATTACGAATATATTACCGAGTTATGTATTTACTGAACGCGTATATGAAGCAACAAATATTACCATCGAAATCTATGATTTGATATTAGAAGAAAAAAAAAAATCGGGCAGGCCGAAACCAGGTGATGAGGAAAATTCAATCAAAATAGTCAATTCGTAGAATCCAAAAACCAATAAACAGTACATGTAATTTACAAAGCGCCTGTATTTTCGAATCAAATGTGGATTGTAATAATAGGAATTGGACAAAATACACCGGTTTCATTCAATGAAGTAGTCGTGCAATATTGATATGCATAATTTATGAAAAATTATTCTCTAGCCGATCGAGAAAAAGCGTCTCCTACAAGTTTTAACTATAATGAGTTGCAATAGCATTAACAATTAGCATAGGTCAGCTGGACTAGACAAACCCGATTGACACTCACAATTAGACAACAAATAATAAGTAGATGCACTACAATATGCGATTCAATCGTTGTAACGATTGATTACAGATTTTTTTTTACTGGACGTATTCAAAAGCATGAATTACGGAGTACAGTTTCATAGTTTACGATCTAAATTTAAATGATTATTGTGAAATTCACTGTCCACATTCGCCATTGAAATCGATTAATTCTTTGATAAAGAGAATGCTCCGGGCTGATTATTGGTACTGCAAACTGATTGGTAAAACGTTCATTTCTATAAAAGATCAGTGGAGCATACGGCCGGCCCGTTGTTCTTTGTTAATTTTGTCGATGGAAATTATATTGCCCGGGTAATGATGAAATAGTTTTTGTTTTCTTAGACTGCTAATTAGTGCACGCTGCTTTTTGAATTTACAAAAATTAACAGAGATAACAAAATTTTATTGATATTTACCACGGTATTATCCATATAAGTCAGAGATATATCCAATTATTGTTATTAAAAATCTCTGTAATTTTAAGTATTATTCCAAAATCCGGGATATGATTAAAATCATCTGAGTTTTGTACACACAACCAAAGATTTTTTACTCGTCATGATGTACGTGCCGCGTGCGGACTGCAGCTAATATCACGCGCTATAATTATATTGCCAATTTTTCGACTGGTATTATACCTATACGTAAATCGGCTAATTTTCTTCTCTGTTCAAAAATACTCGTGAGTCAACGCCTCAAAAATGGTATTCCATTGATAATTATTAGCTGAAATAAATAAAAACGTGACTTTGTCTCATATCTTTCCATTAATTACTGACCGAAGTGTTTTGTTATCGCAATTTTGGGAATCGTCGAAATTAATATAAAGAAGGGTATCTCGAGTGGCCTTTTGGTCGTGAAAATATAATTGCCCAGAACATTGAACCCGATGAAACCAAACGAACATCGGATGAAAAATAATTTCGCAACGTGATACGTATTTTGTTATTTTTCATTATCAGCCGAATTTGAAAAAAAAATTTTAACCCTGCATTTGATTGGCCGAGATGCAATTTATCAGCACTCTCCTTCCTGTAACGTTTCTCAGATAAATCACCAAAATTATATAGATAACGGATTATTCGCGATCGGTGAAACTGCCAATCATATCTTGCGCATGTGAGCGATCTTTTCAATGCTGAAGGAATAGTTATAATACCATTACTTTGATACCAGCTTAAAACGGCTGATGTCAAATAATCGTGTTTCCATCGTTAATTTTTGGAACCCCAATTTCATGGTATGCGGAATGTTCTCCACAGATGTACGTTACACCTACGGTTGATGCGGAACAAGAAAAATTATCCACCATAATAATTATAATCCACCGTCAACTCCCGTTATACCTATAAGCCGATGTGGGACGTTGATTAATTATTCTTGTGACATGCACCGTTAATTCTATTCTGTCTGCTCTAGATCGATCGTGTCTCCCACCATAGCACTTGTGGAACGAATACGACGGTGAATACAGTACCGTTCTTAATACATTATTATACAACGATCGTACGTGTTACACGTTTATAAATGTTCGCAGGCAACGATAAGATGTATTTAAATAAAAAAATATTATTGTTCGTTACCTTGAGATTTGGGGCCTATTGTTGAAACTATAATACAATAATATGAACATTTATTAATTCACGCCGTTTCACACACAATTTACGCACGATCAGAAAAACAAAGAAAGAAAGAAACGAAAATACGTCTATAAATTATCGTCACTTCGATAACTTATTGATTATCAGAACGCGTCGCGAAAAATGATAACGGATGTTCATCGAGCGGAGACCGAGGAACGATTGCACACGATTTTCGAGGACCGGCATCAAGACATTTCTCCAGAAGGACTGGGTACATTCTGGGTCGACTTAAGACTTGGCGATGGTCCGGCCAGACACTTGAGCAGAACGTATTAGCGCTCGAGTCCGCGGTGTAAGGAGAACGGGCTCTGGAGAGAGAGAATAATTCTGATGCACAGTATATTACACACTGTGGATAGAGAGTGCATCTTATATAGGTCACTGAACACAAGGATCATTCCGTACTGCACGCTTACGTTGTATGAAGTTGTCACGGTAAAAGTAGAAAATCATGTACATGAAAGTACATAGTTGCGATACTGCAGGAAATGCACATTCACCATTTTAAAACTTTCCGCAGCTAACGCGTTGTAGAAAGAAAAAAATTCTTCCAAACTTGTAGTGCGGATGAAGAGACAAAAACAAGTTTTATTTCGTACGTTCACACCGAGAGTGCACCAATTATCCGACCCTATATAATCAGCGTACGAGGAAATGATAACTTTGAAAGTTATCGTTCCACACATCATCAAATTCCTGATCGAACCTTTAGCACAAAAAATGTTGATCTCATTGATAGATTATGCTAATCACCCGTATGGGTATAATACCTGCAATTCAGGGGGTAGCCCAAAAGCTTGTGTCAGAAATGGCGGAGAACCGCACTGGTAAATTGCGCTTTTTTCAGACATCGATTACGAACGCATGGCCCATATACCTTGAAAACTACGTCAACTCGTTTGGTGTCCAGCATCGAAATTGATCGATCCGATGATAAGCGAATTCTGCTTACTTCATACGCAAAATAGGCACCACATATGGTTTTCCTTTCCTTCGTGTTCGTGTGGACGGTGAAATGACCAAGTTAACGATCGACCACAGCTGCCGCGGTCAGAACCAGTTTGGAGAAAGTAACATTTACAATAAAATAGTCGAGACGCAACTCAGCCAACTATACGATAATCAAAAGATGAACACGTAGGTTTTCGTCTGTACTTATGTCATATACCTATACAGTACATATGCACTGAGGCTGAAAAATTCGATATCGGTAAAAGTGAAGGCATATGAAAATAAAAATTTCCATAATATTGCGTGAATCGTACGTGCACCAACGGATTCAGACTTATATCTGAATTGGTTGGCGTGCACACTGGTTATACACAGTGGCTAAGGACATTTTTATATTTACCTCAATCCGGATGATTGACGATGCATGATACTTGTTCGCGTGTGTGTAGAAATCGGTCAAGGAGATGAAACTTATCGTAACTTGACAAATCAAATACCTATATTTATAAAAATTCGTTTCGTAAGTATATTATTGCCTAATATATCGATAAAAATAATTCTAAATCAATTTAACTGTCGAACTTTACCTGTATTGACATCGATTACAATAACAATTTATACCTCCACTTCGCGATTTATGAATAAAAATAGACTTTTCATTGTGTGGTTGAATTGGAACCCTGGATTTTCAGTAGACGTTATACGTAAATTTTTGTAGTAATAAATAATCTGAACCGATATCTAGTCAGGTAAATCCCATACAAATTTTCGAAGAATTTTGATCCAGGTATGTGATAAACCGCGGGGTATTTCTGTAGATAAGTCTGGATTTTTTGGCTGAGCGCGATTTCAGATTATTTTATTTCGATGATCTTCACCTTGAGTCTGGCAGCAAGTATCGCCAAAGAGCGGAAGAAATATACACGTGAAGGTTAACTATACCGTAACGTAACTGAGACTTGAGGGCAATTGATTGTGAGTCTTGCTAATCGACAAAAATACATACCATACACAAGAACATTCCAAAAATATATTTCGAGTAAACCTACAGCAAGGCTGAATTTTTTTTCCAAATCATTCAATTTTATTCAACAACTAAACTTGTTTTATATATCACTTATGCGCAACTATCGTTGCTATCCGTTGTCGGACAGTTATGTAATTATGGTTTTTTGTTTCATTTATTTTTTTATTTTTCTAAAAAGCCGTTATGTGCAGTGGGCAGAAAATAGGGATCAGAGTCACATGATTAATCGACGCTCAAGCAGTCGAAGAGCTTCTCAACTGAACGATGAATGATGTGGTCACTATTTCGAATACCAGCAAAGATTTAAAAGTGGAAAAAAAAAGAAAACAGAAATTACATCGTGACGATTCGCTAATTTCAGAATCCATGCCGTAAGCAATAATACGTGTGGAGTGATTCGAAATTAGCGAAATCTGTTGAAACGATATCGCTATTATAAAACCAGCCTGCAGGCGACTTCTAGAGTTCGCTAACACCTTTGTGACATGTTGGGAGAGCGAAGCGGGGAACTTCTCACAATCACCTACTGACGAGGAAGTGAGAGGAATTCAGTGAAACTGCTCTGTAGCTGCTGTTAAACCCGTTTCAAGTACAGCAGATAAGAAAGGGGAGATGATTCGTAGATCAGAGGAAACCGGAAACCTATGTGTCACGCATGGAATTTAAAATTTCACTCGAGAAACGGTTAACCCGGAACAATACCATAATCGAAATAATTACTACAGCCAAGAATCTAGATACTATATATGTGGTATAATACGGTAAAGACACTAACAATAAGTCCGTACGTGACGTAGGAAAAGTGAATACACTTTTATTATTTACAGATTTTTAATTTAATCTTAACAAACAGTTAAATCAAGATAACAATATTCATAATATAGATTAAATATTGTAGAGGTATAAAATTTCAACCATTACATCTAATTATCATTTTATAACGTTAGAATATTTCGTCCGTGTAGATACACCGTTAACAAAATACCGTACGAATCGGTTTGGTTATCAAAAATTGAGCAACGGTTCGATACTTGCCTATAATAATATAATACAAATAAAATTGCATTGATAAAGTTACCGCGTATGATTTTTTAGATAGTCACATTTTTCCTTTCTTCTTTCTTCTTACACCTGTCAACTCATACGCCCGACAATCGATGAGAAAAGTCGCTGAAGCATGACGGCAACTTCTTCGTATACCTACACGGTAATTACACTAATGTATACGGAGGGAGTTCAACGACTGATCCGAAGCGAGAATGCGCAGCGGCATATTTGTCAACGAGTTAATAATAATTTGGACTCTTGTACAAGTTTTTGGAATGAATTGATTGTTATTCTGCGAAATCTAGTCGCTTCTTGTCCTCTGGGATTATCCCAATGCAGTCAAAGTTTCGCGGTCACCACGGCCATGTTTTAAACATATCGAGGTGTATAATTAGATGAATTCATCCAAGTCTTCTTCGTGTATTGTCAGAGAAAAATCAAATTCACTGCACTGTTGGTCCAGGTCGTGTCCGTTACCACTTATTAAAGGAAAAACAAAAAAATCTAGCCGACCTATTTTTCATGTTCTCAGCGATTACGGCCAGCCAAGAACCGCATCGCAATTTTTTAACACCCCGCACATAATAAATATGTAGTTTTATTTTCGCATCTGATCGCAACCGAACTGCAATCTGGTGCGTTTATTAGTTTTATTTATCGAGACGAGATCAGCTTGAACCTCAGCAACAGGAGGGCTGTGAGACGAGTCAGGAGTAAAATGATGGTCAGTGCAGAAACGTCGAACCAAAACTGATCCGGGTCCATTGCTACTTCCATGAGGAACTTCTTTGGGTATCTATAGTGACAGTATTGCTCTGTCTGACAGGCAAGCGTCTGTCTATCTAGTCCGTAGATCGCACCGACGTATCTGTAAGAAAAAACAAATATATTTCAAGCTCTCCAAAATCGTCGAATCGAACAATACATAAAAAAAAAAAATAATAATCGTACCCTTCAAGCCCATATCGTAGGTAACTAACGTAGCTACCCCATTTCAGGTAGGGCGGCAGATCGCGCAAGCTAACTCCGAAACCGGCAAACATCATCATCGGTACGGAAATCGTTGGGCCGAGGAAGGTTCCGTTCTACAAATGTGAATAATATCATGATCGAGTTCTCGATTTTAAATATTTTTTGATAATTTTAACCACAATATTATTGCCAATCAGTCGACTCACCACGACGTTAAATACGGCTCCGATCATGAGTCCGAAGCTTTGAGCGACGAAGGAAACCAGCAAACTTATGGCAAGGAACATAGAAAATCGTTCGATTTCTAGAGGCTGCGCTGACATAAAGTACACGATCACCGAGAACAAAAGACAGCAGAATACGGAAACTGGAATGTCTACCAAAGTGACGGAGATGTAGTAAGACCTCAGACTGTACCACCGGTTGAAATGTTCTTTTTGCAGGATGCTCATCTCAGTTGGAACTGAAAAATTAATTTGTTTTTTTACCGGTAAACTGAGGTAATTTTTCCATAACTATGTCCATGGTCAAATACCCACGGCTGTCTAATAAGGTGTTAATTGATAAATTAAAAGAGAAAAAAAATGTTCTATCCTAATAATTATCGACGCACGGTATACGGTAGTTAGTCATACTAACAGGTCAGTATAGTCAACATCATAGTAGTCATCATGTGATGCATGAGGATGGAAAAGAGGAGATTGTAGTTATCCAGAACTCTGGCGCCTTCATCACCAGCGTGAATGAACAATGTTCCAAGCATAACTCCAGTGAAGATGTTTACGGCTAAGCGGAGATGGGTCAGTGTCTGAAAATCAAACAATTGACTAGATATTGTAAATTGTGATTTGGATCATTTTTTTTTTTTTTTTATGATTTTCATTGCACGACAATGGCCGAGAACATGTAGAAAGTACATAGGCTTATTCTAGAAACTTGTGTTATTATTGTTTTTATACCCACAGTGTCTCTTTTAGTTTTCAAGTATCCTCTCCTAAGAAGAACTTTTAATTGATTCCATTGCGACGTTTCCTGGCCCGACACTTTTTCATAGAAACCAGATTCTTTCAGCGGGTGTTTAGCTGAATTAAAATGATCGAAAATCGAATGTCAGGTTGCGATCTACGCAAATGTCATTGAATTTGAATGACAATCAAGCGAAAATAAAACTCACCGCGCAAGGCAACCGCATCCATTGCCGCGTCACGATTTGTAAACCATTGAATACTCCTACCATTTTGCATCGCCCCCACCAAAGTGTCGATTTTATCTTCACCATGTTCTCCACACGCCAATTCTATCACTGCAATCCAATGGAAAATTAGTATTTTTACATTACGCGTATACCGCGTGACAAAATACTTTACCATAATCTGCTGGATTGTGATAAACTGGACAAGGCAATTTCACACTTTCCAGGTACGGAACCATCTGACTTGCTGCGCCTTGGTACAGACATTCCCCTCTAGCTAGGACGTACACCTGAAGAGGGAAAAAATTTCGGCAAATTAGCAGAAGTTACAATTCCAAGTTGTTTCATTTTTCGTAACCTGATAATCTTCGATTAAAAAAATTGCAGCCAGCAGCCTCACCTGATCGAAAAGTTGAAAAAGCGAAGCACTGGGTTGATGAATGGTACAAACGATAGTTCGTCCTTGTCGTGCCAGGACTTGTAACAATTTCACGACTTGTGTACACGATGAGCTGTCTAAGCCCCTGAAAATAAAAATCAGTATGGAAAAAGCAATATAAATATTTTCGTTCGATTGTACGCGAGCCCTTTTGGTCTGGAAGTTAAGACCGATTGTGTGCAGTTCAAGATTTTGAAAAACCTCCATGCGTCATAATTCGATGAATCAGTTTCGTCGTTACCACAAAATTTATGTCCATTGAACTTTTCAATTATTAAAGTAACGTTTTTTTTGCGTGGACGGTCTTCAATCATCGGCACTTAATTTTTATTTCTCAGGAAACTTACGTAGTGGGTTCGTCCAGAAACATAACAAGGGGATTGTTAACCAGTTCCAACGCAATCGACAGTCTCTTTTTTTGTCCCCCACTGAGCCTGCTGGCCCTAGTGTGCATGTGTCCATAGAGACCAAGTTTGGTGAGGATTTCTTCTATCTGGAACGTGTGATCAGAGAGTCTTAATTAACATTCAAAAAAAATCAAGCCTACACAACGCCCACAATAATTTTTCAAGTTCTAAAATATACAGCCATAAAAAACTCTTCTACGGCAAAAACTATAGAGGCAAGAACTCTAAATCTATTGAATTGTATGAGGTAACTCCAGCATTCCTGAATTTTTTTTTTTGTATTGCGTTGCGACATAAAAAAATTGAAAAAAATAACAAAACCGGATCCGAATGCAGAGACAATACCCGAGTGATACGGGATGAAAACTTGATGGCCTTAGTACTGAAGCCAGCTCATGAGCTTGACATTGATGTATATACAGGATGACACATTTAATTACTTATAGTACACGTTTTCGAATCTGCATTATAATGTCATTATATTCAAGTTACGACGAACTGATATTGTAATATGTTGTCATAAATTTTTAGATAGTTAACATGTGATCACATTGATAATTCGATGTTCAATAATTATTTATTCATCGTAAGCATCTCCGTAATGAAATTTTTCAGTGCAAGTTACATGGAAAACAAGAAAGTACACTTAGCTTACATTAGTCAAAGATAACAATTAAACGATGATAATACTTTAGATTTGAGACGAACGTTAGTTACGAGTTTGTAAGCAAAACAACGGTCTATATGTAGCGTTGTTGATTATCCGAGTAATAAGATTCCCTGCGTCAGGAGCAAATCAAAACATTTATACGTCAGTATTATCCGAAGTATATAATGCAACTCTTTTTCGTAAATTTCTTTTCGAACTGTATGTGTATATATGTAAATACACATAAGGCAAGTAAGGGTTATCATACTTTATGACTCAAACTTATTGTTAGTGAATTATAGCTGATTATAGCGAGCGTTCCAAAACACAGATTCATGCCCGTAAGAGAACAATATCCGGTGGCCTTTAATCACTTTTCTAGTCAAACTTCCAGTGAAGGACGCCAAATCATCCGGTATAAACTGAAATGGAGTTATTTCCCTCAAGGTTACTGGCTCCGGCATAATGTTGGTAAATTTTTTCTGTCGTATTCATAGTTCGTCGTCGTCGTTTGTTTGAAATTACGAAGAAGAGTAAAAAGAGTTCTAGGCATGGGTCACCACAATTTTACCCTACACCTCGTTATCGACATGTAACGTAGACGTGTTGGGATTCACATGGTATATCGTTACTTACGGTGGCCTCCTTTTCGTAGATTGAAGTGCTAGTTTTCATCTTCAAATCTGCTGCTATCCTCATGTTTTCTATGACCGTTAAAAGAGGTTGCAGCCTGTCATCCTGTGTGATGTAAGCACTAGATCTGAGGAAAGATACGGATTGAATTTAAGTGAGGTTTCTCGTCAACCGCAGGTGTTAGGCGAGCGAAATTTGACATTGCATTTTTGAAGTGAAAAACCAAAAAAAAAATTTTGTTAAATTGTTTACATGTATCTCGGTTAAATGTAGGGTAATGATCCATAATAAGTTGTGTAATGTTTGGAAAAATTGTGTATTTATCGTTGAAACTTAGGTCTGTTTGGTTTTTAAGTCGAAAAATGAGATAAGAATGTTGATCGGCGTGTATTGAAGTCATATGACGTTTTTATTGCTCGGTCAAAGTACTAGAACTTCTTGTGCGACACACGAGGAATTTTGCGTCGAATCTTATATACATTCATTCATTGCTCAGAATAAATCTACAAGTATAATTTTTTTAATATTTTTTTTTTCCTTTCAATTACTTTGATTTTCATTAAAAGATCACCGAGACAAAAATTGGAAAAAAAAACTAGATTTCCGTCAGCTATCAACTTTCTTCGACGTAGTGATTGATTTCCTCTTTTTTCAATATATTCACCCTTGAAAACAGGGAATCAGGTTTATTCCTACCTTCGAAAAACGTTCAGATTACGAGCCCGACCGTTGACGAAAATTGCTCCCTCGACCCCCGTGATGCGATATCCTGAAAGGATATCGAGAAGGGTTGATTTTCCAGCCCCGGAGGGTCCCATAATTGCAATTAGCTCTCGGGCTGGTAATCTTCCATTAATCCTCTGTAAGATTCTCTTCTCACCTGTCAAAGCGTTAAAAATATCTATTTTAGCAACGAACGCTTTCAGTGACCCGATAAATGCTTCCCGTCAGTGAATAGGAACTAGATCGATATACCTGCTATTCCTGTAAGTATATGAATATAAATAAACGGAAGATAGTAGAGGAGTAAAAAGCGTACTTGTATTCACATTGACGTAAAAGCGGAAGGAGATTGAATTATATGCACGGTATGATGACATGTATATAAGTACCGCGATACAGTTGTATCTGCAGGAGTTCGCTATTTATCGAAGACCTCATTTTTTAACCCCAGGAACCCGAGACCACTGCGTAAATACAAGCTGCGCCGATATCGTGGTCCGGTGATCTTTATTTTCAAGATTAATTAATACAAACAAGGTGAGAGCAAGAATTATTTATCACAACTTTCAAGACGCTCCTTTAGAACGGTTGTTTTCCGCTCGGTAAGCACTCGATCGCATTGTACATTATAACTTAGGAAAAATGAGCCCGGGAAAGTGCGAATATTCCCCCCACAAAGTGAGAAAAAAAAATGAATCAATTGATTTTTTTCCACGATTCAAACTGTGTGGGAGAGTCGCTATACAACCCTTTCATAACATCGATTTTTCACTCGCGGGGGATTCGTAGATTCCTTTGTGTCCGAATATTGCTTTGCATCGCGATAGCCGAATAAGCGCGATTATATGATGACCGGACGGGGGTCAGAGACCTCATCTTCCGTTGAATTGAGAGTCAAAAGAATTGCTGTATAACGGCTGCCGACGCCACGCGCACGAAGTAATCCACGTTTCCTTTTGTACCAACGTAATCTTCGAGCGCATCCGCGCGGGATGAGGTGATATAAAATATTAAGATTTCCACGCGTGCTGCAGTTGCGCGCAACTTTTCTAGGAAAGTTCAAAAGTCAATGTACTTCTGACCTAATATAAAACATATGCTAGTCGTGAACTGCAGTGCATGTATAATGGATCTTTAATAATTATATATTATAGTATGCATATTTATTCGAGTTTATCTCGTTTTTTCATACATCAAGTCGCACATACATAATGTGTGACTTCACACATGCGCTCCCGGATACGTTTTTTTGTAGATTTTCTCTCCCCCTCCCGACCCTCGGTCGAATTTCGATTCTATAACATGCGATAGCTTTTTTTTCTTTTCAATTTCGTATTCAAATTCGCCACGATGATAGTATTTTTTTTTTTTTCTTTTTTTTTAATTTTGTTTTTCAATTTTTTCATTCCCGCGAAAAACAATCAAAGAGATTAATCACGGATGCGTTGTTTTTCAGGTACGAGACCTTGCTTTTCTGCTTCGACGTTGAGTAATTGTATCGAATTATGAATCGTACTTCGCTCCGATATACATATATATTTTTTCATGACACGTACTAAATAATAAGCATAAATATATCTCTTTTTATCGTTGAAATTTATTCTAATTTTTGTCATTAGTTATAGAGGAAAAAAAAAAAACTTTATTTATAGATCCATAATCGGAAAAGACATATGACGCGAATGAGCAACTTGCTCATCTACCGGATAGAAAAAAAAAAAAATTGATAAGATATATGCAATCTTATCCTTGTGGACTTTGAGTAATTATGTTAAAAGGCGAATTTGTATCTACGTCTCTGTGAAATTAGAGGTACCATAAATTTATGGATTTCAATTGTCATCCGAGCTAAAAGTTATACAAGTGTACATGATCAATAACCTTTGAACAGTTTACGACAACTACGGAGTACTGTAGATACTTCTACGAAGTCGATGACAGCCGTTAATAATATGCGTGGGAATGGAAAAAAATAATTACCGACCATTACACTGACCATAAAAAAGATAATCGATACTATAACGCACGTGGAGGCTATATCCTTTGGAAAACTCAGATCGACATTTTTGGTTTAATCGCGAGACAAATTATATCGATACATTTATCAAATTAACATATGCTCGATCGGTTATCCAATAGTTGGCATTGAAAACTGATATCATAAATAAATATAATATCGGTAATATAACCAATGCTCATAAAGATGGCATTTAAATAACCACGTCTACACATATAGATACGGTGGGGAATTTTCCAACACAGTTTATTGATTGGGATCGAGATTTGAATCGAATGTTTTAAAGTTACATTGAAAAATTTCATCAAATGGCAAGATCATACTTGATAATTTAATTACAGTTCAGATAAGTTATTCATCGTCTAATCGATTGGTCTTCAATTTACATCACGAATCCGTCACTCTCCAATTCCAGTGGTATTGGACAAAGGTTACGCCATTTTCAATGAAACGATACCGCGGTACATGTGGCATCGTTCCCATGCAATCATTTAATAACATTTCTATTCTTCTTTTCCCCCCCGCTGCAATTGGACACGTCCAGTCATTGGAAAACTGCATACATAGCTACTTTGTTGCATTATATGCATCTGTGCAGCGATACCGAGATTTAACGAGCACGTGAAATGACAATGCGAAATCCTATATGAAATAATACCATGTTTGAAGAATGAATGAGAGTTAATATACATATAATACTATACGTATTTAATTTACGTGCGTATGCACCGATGACGCAAAAAAAATATTTATATACGTATAATATCGCACGTACATGATCGTGTGTATAAATTTATGTCAAGTCGCCGTTCTTGAGAAAAGTTTTTCAATAATAAATTATATTGCTCCGCGTTAATATATTATTATAAACACAGCTGCAGTGTGATGCTGCAGTTGAAATTGGAATGAAAAATGAGTGAAGATTATCGCGGTGCATAAGATAAGCGGTACGAAGCGGGTGAAAATAGATCCGAAAATAGACAGCCTATAACGGACCCTAATGATCTCCGCATTGTCAATGACGACGATAATAATTAATATTAAAATGAATTCGATCGATCATCATTTATTTTCACTCACCTTTTCTGAAACCCAGTGATACGGTGTAGGAAAGATCTTCGAAAAGTATGTCGACCGGTTGTTTTTTTGGCTTTGTCATAGAAACCGGCTGTACAAGGCCGTTTGCGGTCTGGTCCACGGCGATTGATCCCGCGGGTACACCACTCACTTCAGGGTTATACGTAGCATCCGGCGCCCTAGACGCCTCGTGCATCAGCACTTCCATGATCCAATAACTTTTTTTTCAAAGACGCTTTAGTTGAAAGAGAACACGACGTTTACTGGCCCGTGGTCATCGAGGGAATGATCTTCGCACGACGCACTGTAAAATAAATGATAACAATACAAGACGGCAGTGACCCGAGAGCGGAGAACAACGGGGTGCTGTACGAAAACATTCCGTAAGTGTACTTATACATAGGTACATCGTTATAACATGTGCACGTGGTTTATTTTTTTTTTATTTTACTTATTTTTTTTTTTTTTTTTTTTTAACGCGTAAACGTGTGCACCGCAACGATACATCTGATTAGATACAAGTTATATGCCCTACAATCTGTGTATATAAGGTATGTATAACATTGTAATTGCTTAAAATTCTCAAGAATTCTTACACTATTATAGATAAAAATTCAATTAAATGTCCCATCGCATAAGACCTTGACCATTCGCACATCGGTTTTGTCCGAGATCTTATTATTATACCACGTGTTTTATCTTATCTTTGCTAATCACGTATATATATGTTCGCTATTATAATTCGCGGACGTTTAATGACATTTTATTTCCAAGCTATACGGTACAGTGAGGGTGGTCAGGCTCGTGGCAAACAAAAAAAGAAGAAAAAAAAATAAATAATTCATTACCTAAAAAAGCATCTTGTAGCGGTAAATTATTTTTCTAGATCATTGATCGATCTTTGAACGGTACATCATACAAAGATCGATACATTATACATGAATCGGAATATTCATAAGAGAAATAAGAAGGTGAATTGATATAAAGATAATAGATGTTCCATGATTTCGTGGTATTAAATATCGATACGACAGCTGGATTTTGGTATCAGTCTTTGAGTTATCAATCACGTGACCGAGTGAGTGCAGATAATAAATCGAGAAACAATAGGATAACTGGCACACGTGTCGAAGTCCAACGATTTGTCGTGACTCAGTCAAATGAACCGACGTATAACGTTTGCGACATTATTTCATAAAATAAACTATATACGTACAATGTTGTTATATTTTCTATTATTATACATGTTAATATGTACGAGGTGTAAAATCGTCTCAGTTATTTCCACATATACCATGAAACATGTTTTTGCAGTAACTTCTTGCCATTTATCATAAACGATGTCATTGTCTCCAGCTGCAGCACGATATGATAAGTCACACGGACGGTATGAAATCGAGAAATGCCGTGCGGATAATCGCGCTATTTTCAATGGTCAAATGTACGGTGGAATTTTCTTTTCTTTTCTTTTCTTTTTTTACAAAATCTATGGATACACCTGTTATAGATTGGAAATTCATGAAAATAAATGAAAGCCTGACTACTCTGTCAGCTGTATATGATGTACGGGTTTCCAAACATTCCCTGAACTCTTCTCCGCCTTAAACTTTTTTCTTCGCTGTTTTCATTTTTCCTTTTTTTTTTTTGACAAGGATACGTGGAATTCTTTCAGGATTCGCGACGCGTCATCCATAATTTATAAGATATGGGTATGTTGTTACACCGGAGAGAATCTTTTTGCGGGCATCATCATTCGATTAAGAGGTAAGAAAATGAATTAACCGTATAATATAGCTCGCGAGGGATCGAATAATCTGATTGTTTCAATGAAGCCGTGGAAAGGGTTTTTTCCACTTAGCGGACCGCCATGATTGCGCAGCAACTGCAGTTTCTTTTCTTTTACCGCAGGTGAAACTTATTGGAATAAAAGAAGAGCACGCTTATAAACGATGATCTGCATACCGCAATTGAAAATAGACAAACGAAATGAAAAATAATTAATGAATAAGAAAATACAGCGAATGGAAAACGGTCACGGTTGTCAACATCCGAAGAAAAAATAAGCCTAATGCCATGCCGGCACGAGAGAGCTTACAAGGGAAATAAATCCACCAATAATGTCGATCCTTCGGTCGTATAGTTTCGCCTGCTGCAGAAGGAGAGCAAACAATTCAAACACATGGCTAAGGCCTTCGTTTACCTCGCAAACACAGATCTTCTCCGGAATTGTTTGCAGAATCGAGAACAAAGCCGAAGATCAATGATGATTCGTATACCACCAAAAGGATTTGGATTCTTTTATTTTCTTTAATATATGTATGTGACGGAATACGGAAACTCGAAATAATTTCTTCCCAGCTGTATTTGGTTAGAGACAAACTTCATCTGGTATAATAAGCTTTTGGGATATAAATCAGGAATAATAAATAATTTCTTTTCCGGGCACAGGGTTCGACCTCTGACGGGTTCAGAATATGCTTTTCCCGGTACCTATTATCCATTATTATAGCACAACCCTCAACGACGCACGTGTCTGGATAGGAATATTAATTGATCTCCAGCAGAAGCTGTAAGATCTAAGCACGTACCGAGCCTAGTAAAGGTTGCGAGTCGATTGAATACTTATTCGGGTTAATGAAATAAAGGTAGACAACATTTGGTCCGCTTCAAAATTACTAAAATTCGCAGTCAACGCGTCCCGAACATTTCGTGTTCCGGTTTAAACCACCCTAATTACTTTCTAAACGGTATTCTGGGAGCAATCGACCTTGGAGCGTCGTGCAACCATGAAAAACAAACGAACCGAAAAAAAAAATCACAATCTTCGTTAAAATGAAACGAGTGACGATCTACTTTTTTATTTTCGTCGGATGGACCGTTCGGATTGTGCTTCTGCCAGAAGTTTATAGAGTCCGCCATTTCAGACTGAACCTGACAAAAAAAAAAGTCAAATCGGAATCCTGAACATTTTATTATCACTTATTATACAGAAACCGGATTTTTGATAACCAATGAACTGCCATTTCCATAATTTCGATTCAAATTGTTGGGCAGATGTCACGTTCGAAATGCCTGATCCGAAAGATATCCCGCGACATCAGAAGCACGGCAGACAAATTAAAATTAAAATTAGTTCGTCGGAAAAATTTTGAAATTGCGAAATAAACCGCATTTAAACAAATATAAGAATGAGATAGCCAATGAACAGCATCAAGCGTAGATTAGCAGAACGTATGGTATATGAATTAATTTTCATTCTTGTCATAATGTTATTGAACATTTCGGAAAACCTGAGACTTGTGTACCTACCGTATCCGTTCACATGTAATCAATGCATGCGAACAAACCAGTTACATTTTTAATAATTTTGAGTCAAGTTCCCTTAATCCTATGTAGGGTTCTATAGGCAAACAGAAACCTGTTTAAAAACCTGTTGCATGATATACGAACATTATAGTAACTTTTCAAATGTTGAGCTCGAGGTCAATTATTAATACCGACGAAAAATTCTGTTAGTTTCTTGGTCAAAAACCTTGTATATAACGATTCAAAGTCATATATGTGATATTTGACACAATGAATTTGTCTTCACCTTCAAATTATCATGCCAGTAAGCAATGGACCAACTCGATTCCATTCCGTACACCCGACAACCGTAACAAAGTGCTGTATTATATTCAGGGCTGCAATATTACTTTCACTTGAACCTTACGAAGGATGAATTACGACGATCGTTGCGAAGGAAATCTAGTCACAGCATAAAAACGCGTTACAACTCTCATTATAAGAATATCGACTGGATTTTTAGGGACCAAATTGTGTCGCTCACATCGAATTGAATGACTCTGAAGGATCGGAAGTTCCCGCGTCAGGCCCACGTCAAAGTTCTTCGGTTTAATCAGATGTGAATAACAAAAAAGAAGTAGAAACTGAAAAGTTTTCCGATTTTTTATTTCGGATCATCGCCAATCTCCATCGCAAGATTATGTTATGATTAATTACCTGCACGCTCTTTTATTATTATACGATTCATTTTGTATCAAATTGAATGGAAGCGCTATGCATCGAGACAAGTGTAAGTATGTTTGATGAATAAATATGACTTAAAAAAAAAGGTCCAGCTCAAATGTAATATATAATAACATTGCGATCCAATAAACGGCGATAAGTTTGTGTGGTATCTAACCGGAATCAAAATCTACATATTTTTTTGTTTGGCACTTGACGTCACACGTTAAAATACTCCTAAGAGTTAAATAATGATTGTGTAAATCGGTTGTGGAGGAAATTTTTAATATTCACGGCAATATTAGACTGTAAAATTTTTCTGGTAAAAGTACCAACAAGATATTATGATATTATGTAATAACAATAATTGGGTCGTGACAACCTCTTCACTATACCGATTACAGGACAGAAAAAAAGGCGGAAGATTTGGGAGAAAGAAAATATATTTTGGAAGAAAAATATAATTACCGTACATTGCGTTGTTATTTATTTTTATTTTTTTTAATTATTCCAATTCAATTTTGCCCCAGCTGTTTCACGTTCCGCTTAACTATTCGAAATTAGCAACTATAGTCTGACAATGAGTTTCTACGCGCAATATATCGTGAACACGTGTGTCATCTGTCGTATAATATTTTTAAAAAACGAAACACATCTACACACTTTTGTAGTATACGTTGCAATTGTTAATCTTGTTAAAAAAAAAAAAAAAATTATAAAATTTTTATCTTCGTACGTACCATAATTTTGCGCCCGCTTCACGATATTTGTAGATCAGTTTCGAGTATCATCAATTGAAGAATGAACCAGTTTGCGAAATATCTATATTAACAATTATGCACTATATCGTGATAATTCTACCCCGGAAACCACGAAAGGCTCTTCTTCCTCGAACGCTTTTCTGTTCCGACTGTTTACGGAGCTTGTTTTGCACTGACTAACTAACCGTCGTCCGGCGATCTACCACCAACTAACATTATTGTCAGTATCACGATTCGCCAGAGCTAACCAAAGAAGAAACTCTGACTCACTGGATCGCTCGCTTCGTTCCAATACATACTCTTCTCTGCAGTCTCTTCGGCAATTCTATCTTCTTCCCTCCAAGAAACGACGCTGTGCACCGTGCACATCTGCAGCAGCAACATCTGCCCTATGCGATAAACTTCATTTGATGCGTTTTCCGTCAACGTCAATGAATTCGTAATCGATCTTTTCATAGATCATATGTGATGAAAATGCGGTAATATCTCACCCATCCCATTATGACACTGAACGCACTCCAGTGGATGGAAATAGCAGAAGAACAAAAAACAACCTAAGCATTTATGCAATTACAAAATGCGATCAATTATAAATAAAAATTAATCGCCTCTCGTACCGAGAAAGTATTCCACGAACGGTTGTGTCTGCGTCGAGTATTACATATCGGGCACCTCTTGTAATTTTACCACTATTTATACAAAACGCGTCGTATATGATAATCGATCATGAATTAATTAAAGACGCGTAGTTTGTTGGCACGATTCCCAATTCTTCCGTAACAAAGAAGATAAAATAAAGAAAACAATATTAGAACCATGGATCGTGATAAATTTGCATCACCGTATAGCAGTAGTTTTTAAATTATTGAAATTGTACCATTTTTTTTTTTGTTCTTCCTTTCTTCTTCCTGTAATCTTCTTTATGTGAGACAATATAAAATATACGCATCACATTTGCATATCGTATATACCAACCGGTAAGTGATATATGATGACTATCACTATTGACGGGTTTTTCTGCAATATTTTTTCATTCATTGATCGCATGCGATTAATGATTGCTGCGTGAAGTTGTACGGTATGAAAAAAAAAGGAAAAAAATATGCATAATCATAAGTTCATACTCCTTAGTTGCAGTTTCTACAAGCACTGTTATAACTTTGAGAGAAAAAAAAAGGTGACAGAGTTCAACAGATCACATAGGCCATATAGAATGTAATTGCATCACACGTATACGTGTAGTAATACCGTTTTCAAGTATGTAATAAATTAATTTTACCAACCAACGAACTGGTTAGATTATATATGAACTTTTCCGGAGACAACTTTCATTTGATGTTTCTTTTTTAAAATAGCTGCATGGATGAGCTGTAGAATTCTGGTGGCATATTATATACCTATCTACGTAAAATGTATGTGCACTCATCTTCAAGATCCTCCTATGAATTTTTTTTTTCCCTGTTCTTCTTACTCGTTTTGTAAAGATAAAACGCGTGACGTGAATGAAAAATTATATCGTTTCCTGATAAAAGAACAGTATACAATAATCTGTTATCAATTATCATTTATTGTTAATTATACTATAGTATGACGAGTGTTCTTTGCTATTATCGCTTTTAATGAAAAGTAATACCATGAAATTAACTGAATAAGTGCCATTAATTACCTTCGTACAAATGTGATATACGGAATGAATATATTACTCGGCCGTTTTTAATGTGAGATCCCACAATTCAAACCGATAATCTGCATATAAAATATCGTCGTGCTTGAAAGAGTGTCTTGTTCATTAGCACAGAAATATCATGAGTATGATCGTTTTGCTAATATCAAGAAGCGTCGTTGTTAGTTCTAATAACGTTGAAATTCAAATTCTGAAATTTACCACTAATATGCTTACACGATGAAAATTGTATGCGGGTATGAAATTTGCGGGATAGAACGACGGCACGTTGTTACACGAAAAAACAAAATATACTATGTTATAAATATTTTCGAAACCACGTGTCTTATCCCATCTGCGAATAACAGAATTGATCTTTGCCCTATCATGCAAGAAGGAAGTCTCTGATATCCGAGTTGCCTTGGTCAATTGGATGGTTATTTCTTTCTTTGTTATTATTATTATTAATAATTAGTATTTTGGAAGCTCACATGATGGGCCTCAGTGATACTAGCATGAATTATCGGTACGAACTATGGTTATAAATATTTGATGACATTTGAATAAAAGTATTTTACTGAACACTGAAACTTGGTCACGTTACGATTGGTTATTCAACATCACAGTTTTATTTCAACTCCGATAATTACCGTTTCATCAACTTCGTTCCTATATTGTTCGAAGAGTCAAGTGGGAATGCAGTTATTGTAGTGAAGAAGGTGCAACTTTCCCGGACTAGTAAAACTACTTCATAATCATATCTGTATTTTTACACTTTTATATCTAAGAGTAAGTTGTATAACTGCGCAATTTTACCACGGCACTCAGGGGAAATAGGAATCGGAAATTCGTTAAAACGTGGTTAAGGGTTAATGACTTCATAGTAAAAGAATGAAGATCCCTCAAGTGAATTCAACCTACTCTCTTCATTCATATTCGAATTCACATAGAACTTTTATACGTTCAAATAAATTTTGAAAGGAGATCAGGTCGAAATTTATCACCGAGAATCGCGTTCAGCTGTGTTATATCTACGTTCATTGTAGCTCAAGATAATCTACGACCGAACAAGGTAAATATCATTATCTAACCATATTTACTCGCGACAAGCCATCTCTCATCTATTTTCTTACTCTCATTGACAGGTAGACCAAATTTCCTTAGTTAACATGTATACGTATTTTGAAGGCACGTTCAGTTTCCTCTTGATAATTTCAAATTTTAAATATCAATCAATGCACTTCGTAACTTATTTATTTCCGATCTACATACATGAATAAATAAATTTGATATCCACGTAAAGTTCATACTAATGTGGCGCCATTTATTTCCATTTATTCCATTCAATTTGCAAATGTTACTATAATTGCAGAAAACAATTGATCACAATATGATCTCGTACTTTACGCAACGGAAACAAACAAAGAAAAAAACTAACAAACAAACAAAACGGAAAACAATTCAAAAAAGATAAAGATAAAAGAAAAGTCATACTTGAGACCGTACTTATTTTTGTTTTAGTGCATCGTCGTTCGTGGTGCAGGACTGCAGCAATATCTATATGTGGAAGCAGAAATTGTACAACTTTAGAAAAAGAGTCAGCGAATTATCCACGATTCGATGCAACTTTTGCCGCGTTGAATTTCCACGTCTCTCATGCTAGAGCTTTTTTGAAGTGAAGCTCTACGATGGTAGAGGTAAAGGTAGTTTATGCCGTCTACGAGTACTCTTCCCTAAATTTCGAGTCTCTCTTCCGTTTCGTTTGACGGAACTCAATTTGACTAGTGTGCCATTGGATTTTGTTCATTTATTATTATTATTGTGATTATTATTTTTTTTTTTTCCAAATTTTATTACATTTCTACCGAAAGAGTCGAGCATAACCCTTGAGCCACCGTGACGTCACACTCCATTCTGCTCCCGTGACTTATTTTTGGAGAGCCAGCCGCGATTCGTACGCAGCTTTTTCTGCAAAGCGAAGATTCAGGCGCCGAGAACCGAGTCTTCTCGAGTCCTCTTCTAACCGGTGGAAAAAACTGGTTTAATTATTTCTCGTGCCGGATAGAAATTTCAATTTCCCACGACAATGAGCGGAACGTCCGAAGCACACTTTTGTTTTCTCATTTTTCATAGAGCCGGCTAACTGCAGGGGACTGGCGAACGATAATTATTTTGAACTTGAATACGTAGTTGTCAGTTAAATGGCATAGCTGCAGAGAACGGAAGTTCCATTAGCGAGTAAATTCACTGCCCATGAGCGATTTTACGGTCTTAAAATTAGAGAAAAATCGAAATGGCGTTGCAAATCGCAATAATAATGTGCAATTTAATAGATGACGACTTCTCGGAAATGGATAAATAGCATTTTTGAGAAAATTTTGCCGGACTTCACAAGCCAAGAAAACATATTGGTTTGCGGAATTGAAGTGAAACTTTTGTGATATAGATATAAATTGTCAGGGTAAATTGTATGTGTAAATTGAGCTCCGCGACCCCAAGAAGAGACAAAAGGCGATAACCACCACAGAGGCCAAACTATGAAACTCTCGCTGGCTCACTTGGAGTGCTAACGATGAATAATACGTCCGACGCAATCACAGAAGCATATACGCATTTTAGATACGCGAAGGACAGAGTCCATCTGATATTCTCAAAAGTATCTATTTATCAAGTGTATATAACACGAATGTTCATTTCTACAAAATATAAATATAAATTCATAGTTAAACAATCAATGTCGACTTTGATATCAATGGTTCATCGAATCAGGTATATTAAAATCAATTGAGTTATGATAGCTTACTTTGTGTCTATGGTATATATCAAGATTCGTGGCAACGAATCGCCGCCAAGTACCGTAGGTGGCGGTCGCTAGCCAACAGCGAATATATATATATTGTAGCACCATAAGAAATTCTGGGACATTCGGTTCTAAACGATAAAGCCCAGCTGACAAGGTTGCGCAGAGACCTTGAAGATTAAATTTTAATCTTGATGGAACAAAGTACACTTGGCGACATAATTATACAAATGGCGAAAACCTAATCGGCAATTGCTTAACGCGGTGATTGTTCAGCTATGATGCATCTACTGGAGTACGTCAGACCCTGTGACAAACATCTGTATGAATGAAAATTATGTAAAATTATCAATATTGCACGTTGATTTTTCATTATTTCTATTTTCCAGTTGTCTTAATGATTGTAAGGTGCATTAAATGTAAGTTACGTAATTATATCTGTTGGGACAGCCGCGAGTGAGCCGTTTGTGCACCTGTACACACAAACAGACCTTGATACAAGGTCAGAAATTGCAATCCGTTCGATCGTGCAATCCTTATATACTCGACACGAATAATCACCGAATGATGAACGGGCAAAAATTATTCTCCTTAATAATTAATACCGTCAATTTACCTACTAACAATTGCAGTGTTTCAGATCGCGGTTAAATGCTGCATCACGATGATTTAATTACAGCACAGTAGCAAATAACAAATGGGCTATCGTGCGAATCCTCCGTAGATTACGTTTGATTTTTTCATATTGAAACAACCCACGCGCCCGCGGCACGTGCGGCATTTTCTATGGCGCTGTAGCGCGCTATTTGATTATAATAATTTAAATTAATTTTTGGTTCATTCTTAAACTTCTTATTCGATTTTTATGAAAAAAATTGCTTGTAAACGTGAGTTTTTGATGAATTTTCGGTACGTTGATGACCGCCGAGGTACATCGTCAAAATCACAGAGTAACGTGTAACCACATTTGAAAATGCAATCCGTTTGGCCAATAACTTTTTTAATATTTTATCTTAAATTTTTTGCTACTCTCTAATCACATTATGAATTTTTCACCGATTACAAATAAAATGCATTTATATTTATATGCACCTTTTATTTCAACTGTTAGAAAAATCACAAATGGTCCAACTGACAAATTGGCATGGCATGGCGGAGAAACGCTAATGATATTTGCGATAGTTTCATTCTAAACGCATGACATGACTTTTTTTAAAATGAGGTGTTTATTTATTCTGTAGTAGACAGCAGTACAGTTATTGCGCTGGAAAAATCTACACGAGTATCCTCATCTTTTGCGGACTGAATCATTCTTCATTTATGTCAGTTTTGTCTAGTTTTGAAATGCTGTTCTCAAACAATCTAGTTGTATCAGACAATACATAGAAGTACAATATTTCAATTTTCGCATCGCTGAACTGACTGTATGCGAATATTCCATATCATTGTTCACCCTGGAATTCTTCGAGGGCAGCAGACCCAACGATATCAACGAAAACGCATTTTTATTGAAAACTTCCAACAGAGCTAAATATATACATATATGTGTGATACGGATGCAACGAGGGTAGGTTTGGTAGTGCGAGAAGAAACAAATTGAGTTTTTTGGATGGTTCAACTCGATGCAAATATCAAACGTAGTTACCTCCTCGTCATTGTGACGAACGTTACGAAACGGACGTATTGGTGGAATGAGAACTTTATGTATGGAGTTTATAAAATTTGTGTAAGTTTTATTTTATATAATTTTTGTTTAAAATAATCATACGCGAATTCAATGCGTTAAACGTTTTTATTCGTCATCTTGTACAACTGTCGTTTTCTCAGAAACATAAAGACCGTCCAAGAACTTTCTGATGTCCTTGTTTTTTACGGTCGTGGATTGCTGGATTAATGCAGCTAAAACAGAAAATCATTCGAATAAATCAAGTCATCAAATCAATTTGCTGGTTTAGACTTTAAGATAATTTAGAAAATGAAAAACTCTTCGATCATTTGTACACGACGAGATTTATACATACACAATTCGCATTGATCTTGCAATAAAAACTACCTGACATTTTCCACAGAATGGAACTCATACATGTCACTGTTAATATTTGAAAGTAGAATAAAAATATTTGAAAGTAGAATAAAAATATTTGACTCACCGGAACGGGAAACGTCTTCGAGAGAATTTCCTTCTAGGATTAGTTCGTCCTTTTGCTTGGCCGAGTTGGCGACAGTAACACCATTGGCCATCTTGACTCGGCGGATGAATTTTTCACCAAGGAAATTACGGATCTCAATTACGGTGTTGTTTTCTGTTGTCACACAGTTAATAGGGAAATGGGCGTATACAGCACGCATTTTATACTGATATCCCTTGGTCACACCCTTCAACATGTTTTCGATGTGAGAGCAGACCGTGCGTACAGCAGCCAACTCTTTTTTGGTTCCGAACCATTTCTCTACTTTCAATAGCCTCGGACTTACCATCTATAACAAGAAAATCAAGAATTTGGTATGAAAATAATGCTTGTTAAAATATTGATAGATTATTATCTTTACTTCGATTTGTATCGTCAGAACGGATTTATCATTTATTGTAAAATGAAGGGGAATCCAAAAAATCATCATTGATTACAATAAAATGCAGAAAACTAGGTTCTTAAAAAAACTGATGAATTTAATAGAACAATCATAAATCTATTATAGAGAATAATACCAAATGGACAGTCATGCTTACACGAATGTCGAGGGCCAAGTGTTTGAAAGAACGCTTCAAAACTCCTCGTGGTCCCTTGACGGTGACTGTCCGCGACTTGACACAGACAGTCAATCCCTCAGGGATCTTTACTGTTTGGTTGGTGACGATCTGCTTCATCCTGCAGCTAGAACAAACCAAAAATATATTTTTTGTATAAACAAAGGTGCAAGAATAATAGTATTTTTGGCTGTGGATTCGGCTCAACCATCAGGCAGAGTTTGCTCCAAAATGCTGTAATCAAACAGGTTATGTTAACAGACGAATAATATGTGGACTCGTACTGGACTTTTATGACTAAAACTATTCTTCAAATCTAGCGAAAACTATTTAAAATACGGAAATCACTCAACTTTTAGTTTCACAAGGTTATTAGATAAATTGAAGGTGAAAACCAAAAGTTGAGTGAGCCAAGTACTTTGCAAACAACTCATGATGTAAAAGAAA
This sequence comes from Athalia cordata, assembly GCA_963932425.1. Classification (NCBI taxonomy): domain Eukaryota; kingdom Metazoa; phylum Arthropoda; class Insecta; order Hymenoptera; family Athaliidae; genus Athalia; species Athalia cordata. The sequence continues at coordinate 53,357,796 of OZ010625.1, read as the reverse complement.
TTACAGTCAACATAGAATCACGAAAATCACTTGGCAAATAGATCCCTAAATTCCCAGTGAATCAGAGCATAGTTAAATTGAGTTCATTGATGTTAAGAACCAAACTAAATAGTACACATCCACTGTGGGCTCCAGTCAAACACATCAACACAGCATGCATTACGGCATTTCGAATGCACATGATCAATGGTTTCGAGGTGTAAGCTCAAGAAAGGCTGCTTGATCTTTGTATCCAGAGTAGATGCGGTTGAAAATTATCACTCCATTAATTAAGAACAGCCAACACACTGGTGACATAGCGAAACGTATTGTTGACAATAATCGGTAGCGAGGTTAGAATAAGTTTTTGCGTCCCACGTAATCCAGTTCAGGGGAATAATGCGAAATAACGGCCTAGCACAAAATACTAAACATAATTTTATTAAAAAGCCATCAAATTTCTGAACAGAGAAATCAGATGGCCGTGGATATAAAATTACAACAATTTTCGTTACCTGACACGCGCTACAGTGTAACCGGAAAAGGGACGTTCAGAGAAAAATTTTACTTCTTCGGTGGCATGGTAGTTGAAATAACCGAGACAGTAAACAGAGCAGCGTAACGTACCATAGAACCTGACCTGGACAAGTTCCGCTAGGTAGCGTGGATGCCGCTCATGGTGCGTAGAGTCCCTTGTATTCTAGGGACTCTAATGGCGCGAATCCAGTGCGCCAATTTGAAACGATAGTGCGAGGTGCTAAGGACTCAGTCGTTACTAAATCAAAGAAGAAAGTGAAAAGTGAAAAGTGAGATAATCATTTGCATAGTAATCCAATTTATTATTAATTTTCCATTTTGGTACTTTGTTATCGTGAAGAACACACAATATGAGAGTATATTTTCATCGAAGAAGGAAGTTTTTCTACTTCCATTTCATGTGGCAGATTAGAATTGAAGTTTAACATATCAATGATCTTCAGATGCTTCATCTTTGCATTGCACGTATTTGTTCCGTGACTTCTTCTAATTTTCCAGAACTTCTATCAATAGCATCTAGTTGGAATTCTAAATGAGTCGTGATGAGCGCCAGTTTCTTCAAATTCGCTTCCGCATTTTCGAAACCGTTTTCCTGCAGTGCGAAATTCCTCGAGGAGTGCATTAATATCTAATAAAAAATTGCGGCTTCCATAAGTATTTTTACAAAATGAGAAGTTATCATAATATTAAGAAACTATTAGTATTACCTCGCTGCTACGGGATCCCCTCTGTATTTGCCTGGCTAACGAGGCAACATTATTGACATTAACTTGCACTCTGTCTGCTAACCTCATCTTTGAATCAACGAACAGGCTTCGAGCACTTGTACTTGATGCCGAGGCCATGCTATGCTCAGATTGGGTGCTTTTTTAGCAGTCTTACGCCGCTGAGTTTTAGTTGAATTATAATTGCTATCCTAGGCTTCTCGGATCTGCTCACATCTTTATTCCACCAATAGATTACAGCAAAGAATACTCTTTGGATTACAGCTGGAGTAGGATGAAATTCTAATAAACCAGGTATATCGATCGCGTCATTTCACCGTTCTTACTCAAGCCTGACGTACAAGGTGGTACAAGGAGCGAGCGATTTTTAAGGCCTAAAGCTCAGCTTTCATTGACTACAAGTGAACGAACAGGATTGGTTGGCGATTCGTCATGCGCCTGATACCAGAAATTTATGACAAAGTTTCATCGTATAATCAGATTCTTTTTATATTATATCTCATTCAAGGTTTGCTTGCAGCTGAGATTGTAGGAATTCATCCGAATGGAATGTACAGATATTCTGGTAACACATGCGGAGACTTACCCACGCAATGACGCAGTCACTGATATATTTTGTCAAAATGCATTCGGAAAAGGACACCGGCGTAGAAATACGCGAAAATCAAATATCGAACGTCCGCTTAGTTTCATAAACCTGAACCGAAGCGCTGCTGTCGTGAATTCATTGCATAAACATAACGATTTATTGAATGCATCGTTGATTACAAATAGATAATAATACATGGACCTGAGAAGGCATAGATGAAAGCACATTTCTTACTAATCTGGGAATCAGTTTTTTTTTTCCAGATAACATCGCATTATAAGACTCAAAAGCATATTACAAGTAGGTATCATATGAAAAATGTTAAAATTAAAAATGGCTTCAACATCCCCTCAGAGTCCCCTCATTTACAAATGTAATAAGAGAATTTCTGAGTAATTATTATAATCTTCATTTTTTATTTAATCTGACCTACAACTTATACCATTGCTTATGCCAAAAATATAAATCACGTGCTTATGATGTAACGCATGCATAATAGGAGTTAATTGCGGCAGAAACATTTCTGTAACTCCTCATTATAATATCTGAAATACACGGGTGAGGCATAATTCAAGTAGAATTACTAATTTGAGTTTTTCATATTTTTTATAGAAATTATCATATCTCTATAACTGCTTACTATAATAAGAGGTCAATTTATACGACAGTAAATTTCTAAACAAGGATTCCAGTTCGGAATAGTTCTAATTCATTACCAGCCTAAAGATAAAAAATAATAGTCAACATTATCGTAAATTTTTTCTTTCTCGTATGTTTCTTCAATAAAAACCGCGGTTGGCGGAAGAAATCAGTAAGCGAGAGTAACGTGTGAAATCTTACGGGATTTCTTCTACTTATACAACTAAATAAAAAAAATTAAGTTAGCCTCGTTAAAAGTATAAAAGTGGCCTCGAAATTGGCACAAGTTTATTATGTATATTGAAATCGATAGGAGTCTAGACTCCATTAAGAACGTAATAAATATTGAATCACTTTCTGAATAATTTCTACTTCTCAGTGAGTGCTGAAAATACCTCAATAATAGCACCGTGTATACATACATACTTATAATCCCTCATCCTGCAGCAAACCTTAGACATAGCCCCCGACCACCGCTTCTGGACAATGTGATCATCTGATGAATTCAGCCAAGATGTTATTTCTTTGTTAAGAGATGAGCGTTCGAAACTTTTTCTTTGAATATCTTCGAAATACATCTCTTCACGATGCTGAGAAATGAATCTTGAGACGATTGCAGGCAGGAAAAATAATTGCTCGTTAGCTACACCCTAACGCATCAAAACCCTCGAGTTGTCTTCCCTTGGCTTATTCGATGGATGAAAATGCTTTTCGAATTACGCGATCACCGCTCGATAAATGAATGAATGAATTAATTAATAATATGATCGAATTGTATAATGTATGTATATACAGTTACTGGATAATCATCACAATTATAGAATTATAATACCACGACTGCGATAAATTGTGATACCTTAATATGTATAATACGATGCCTTCTTGGCGCAAGATATATAGACCCATATTATCGCCCCATTGAAAGATGTTCCATCCTTTTTTTCCTCCACAACATCCTTCATCATTACTGATAATCGATAGATTTCCATCCAATCACCAAATACCGGCTTCCATCGTATTATGTGAAACATATATATAATACATAATTAATAATAATAAGGTATTGAGAGAAGGTTACTTTTCAATTTCATCGGAGTTACCTTTCAACTTTTCAAAGTTCACCGATTAAATACAATTATTATCCAACATGAAACAAGTATTAACCAAATCAACATATATGTATATATTTCATAATTCCACCATAAGATCCTTTTAATATGGATATAGGTACACATTTATATAAACCATGAAAAACATGAAGGAGAAAAAATGTATTCATCTACCTTGAATAGAAAAAAAAAGAAATGTCGCAGGGGCGATTTACATAAATTTGACTTCATGCTTGGCATGCATAAATTCAAAGAGCTGAGCTTTCAACCGCCTGCAATTTTTATAAGATTCATATAAAGTGCTTGATCCTGGCATCGAACAGTACTGTACATAAATACCTATAAATTATTGTACAATTACAGCAAAATATCTCGTAATCATCACCCGTGAAGAATTTCAAAATTTCGAATCGATCAAATATTTCTGTAGATTGAACTCCGGTTTTTCAACCGTGAATCGATTGATCGGGTAATGATCAGCGGAGTTACCTTTTATGTATTGCGGTACGTGCAATATGTACGTACATACCTCGTCGAATTATTGAGTTGCGGTGCTCCTCTTCAGGCATCGAGGTCAACTTGACGTGATGTTTTATCGACACATTAAATTCTTTAATGATATAGAATTATTCACAGCGTATAACGGGTGATGTGGTTAGTTTTACAGTAGCATACATAGACGTAATAAACGATGCTGCAATCTTTCAATCATATCCGAAGCCTTATACATTGCAACATCAGCGGGAGCGGTGGCAACATTTCAAGATTGATGTGACTGATCTTTCTGTCAACGTTAAGCAAAACTAGTAGGAATATCATGATGAATATCGCAATAAAGCATCGATATAATGAGATGATATTTCGCTCGATTTTTTTAATCATAAAATTTAGTGTGCGTAAGTGTGTTAGTTGCAATACACATAGAGTTCATGATTGAAAAATCTTGGCGAGATCAAAATTGAAGGGAAGAAAAATAGGGTTCGTTTCGTGCTGTGTTTTATGAATTTTCGGGAGAAACGTATGCCTATATACCTATATATACATATTTGCGCCTGTATATATGAGGTACTGTGCATGCAGGGTGAGAGTAAGCGTATGGATATTTGAAAGTTAATCTGGCGGAATGCTCTCGTTGTTGAAAATCGCTGACTCGTTGTTGACATCTTTATGCAGAATCTGAAATTCTCTGCACGTTGAATAAACCGGGAAAATTCTCTAGCACTACCAGATCGCCATCGCTGCCCCCGCATGTCAAAAAAGAAAATAATAACAAGATTAAGAAGAAAAAAAAAATAAAAAGGTTTATATATATAGACGACATGGAAACCTTATAAACGTATATGAGTCGAAATCACAGCCTGCAAACAAAGGTAGCAGCGACGGTTCGACGAGGATTATTACAATCCATATGTATTGAAATAATAAAAACTAAAAGTAGAGACATCAGCCACTCGTATAATCATAAAACGCAGTTTTTAAATTTCATCTCGTTTTATATAGTTATATATAGAAATTCCTGCGATACACTCCTGGTGAAGTGCTGCGCTTTGAAGTATACATAAGAAGTTGGAAGTTGAAATCCCTTACCTGAACATGTTACAGTGATATTTGAGTACATCTCTTCTTGGTTTGGTTTCTCGAGTGCCGGTCTCTACGGATAAGTACTTACAAGTGTTGTAATATATAATTCTATCCATAAATAAAACTAAACTAAACAAAACATTCCACAGGCTGCATTTATTATATTTATAATTATATATTTGATCTACTAATTGTAAGAAGAAATATATTATATTATATTATTTATGTATAATAGGTGTATTTCGGGTTCATCATAATAAATCCGATGCATTTATGCATTGCAATAATTACAGAGACTATATGCCATCAATATTACACGTATATCAGCATTACGAGCTTAATGTTACATATATGTAAATACATAAAACAGTGCCTTTCATTCGATCATAAATTATTATACGCTCAGGCTGCCGTCACCTGAACAAGTCGTTTCGGTATCTCGTTCTCGTTGAAATCTTCAACAGATTCGACGCTGCGGTCAACCGATGCTCGGGTGGTCTGAGTAGGCTGAAGTTCAACGTCAGAAACCGCCGTTGTGACACCTTCTGCGTTTGGATTACCGGTCGCTGTCTCGATTTCTGGTTTTATGTCGACAATCCGGATGCGAAATACCGATCCCGAGTTGTCGTCACCGGTAGCGTATGTCGTTTCGTTTATCGTTACGAGGTGACCATCGATTACCTGTTTGTGAAATACGGAAAATTTTTAATCTCTGTTGACAAAGTGTAACACAATCGGCGACATTCGTCACTGCTCAGATATTTCTGAATGGAAACATAATGAGATAAGTTTGTTGGGATTTTCTTCATTCTTTTCTAATATGGATGTTATATTCACTGACCTTCGTAGTGGAGGTGGAATTAGCTCCTTCGGGAACTCCGCCGAATCCAAAGAATCCGCCGTGATAGTTTGGTACAGCGTCAAACATTTGATTTCTGAGTCTGCTCATCATGCCTGAAAAAGTTGAATTGCCGTTATTAATATTTTGTAATTCGTATTTCGGAACGTGACTCGTTGTCAGAACTGCCTTGCCAGAGTTGTGGGTGTTAGATTTTATGCTCCACGTTTAAGAAAAATATTAACAGACAAACATTTCCCTTGCTGATGTTTCTACGCGACTCGGAATGTTATTAACACTGCGAATTCTGTAGTGGGAGTTAAATCAACCATTTCCCCGAATTTCCTATCGCCATTTGTTACTGTCAAACTGTCATGGAAGAAGGTGAACCCGGTGCAAGAACCACCGAAGTAAATGCCGTCCACGTTATTGCTCGATGTTTCAAAGCGAATGGCTCATTATAAAATAAATTTACATCTCCCAAGAGAACATCGCGAAACAAAGTAAAGTGGAGCCGACGCCGTATAGTTTCCCTCTCCTCTGTACGTTTCTTTTTTTCATCCCCCTTTTTCTTTTTTTTTTTTTTATTATTTTTTTGAACTTTGTCGAGCTTTTTTACAGGAGAACGATCTTGCCCTCGCCTGCGCTGCAGAACCAGCTAAGACCCATTAATTTTTTTCTACCTAGCGGCTAGCCCTAAATACTTGAGAAGCTGCAATAATTTTTGCTTATACTGGCTATACCATCTTGGATATATACTTGAAGTTTATAATCTCGTACATGAGGACACATTACCCGCTGTAACTGCAGCGTTATGTATACATTATGTATGTACTTAATATACATATAAAGAAGCGATTACTACAGGTTTCTCTCTTCGTCTTTTTCTTTTTATCTTTTCCTTTTTTACCCTTGAGTCGAAAGTTTATTTTTCAGCCTCATTTTACAACTCAATGATTCACATCCGCACGATGATGATCCGTCTACGTCTCGTGCGACGGGGCGCAACATCGGATGGTCAAGCGATGGAAAAGGTTAGTAAATTTAAAAATCATTTCCGTGTCCTTCTTTCTGAGGCTTGTCAGTGCGCTCCATACATCTTTTTCACCTCGTCACACCATCAATCCCCTTTTCATCGGGGCCTCCTAGCCTGTAAAATCTATAGGTATAATACGAACATCTCTGCCAAGCGCGGGAGCAGCAATTGACACGGTTCCACATTTACGTTCTATCCTAAAAATCCGTCTCGCTCTTTTCATCCTATATAAGTACATCATGTACATGCTATGGGTGATGCTGCGGATGCTGAAGGATTCTATACATATAACGAATAACTACATATATACACACCTGTATATTTATTTCTTCGAGTGAAAGCGACGACTCTGTATGTATGCTTCGTTAAAAAATAAAAATAATAATAATAATAACAAAAATTGAAAGGATGTCTGATTTTAGATGGAATCACCTTTGAAAACCTGATCTTTTCAACGAAATTTCATCTTCATCCGTTATCAAAATTTCATAAGAAACTTTTCTCCGTTATAATTGATTGAAGAAAATATGTGAGCACGGTTAGTATTTCGTTGTTGAATTTTTTGATACAAGATAAAATACGGAGATAGTTTCGGTTATGGGTCATATGATACAGGCATTGTTGTTACGAGGCTCGTGCCCGGATAGGTGGAATCCTTACGTGATAATTTAGGAAGATGAGGAAAGGTAGAATGGCTGGAGAACACAAAGGATGGCGTGTGGGTTTGCTATTTTGTGACAACGATACGATGGGGACACAATCATCTGAATAGAGGTATAGAGGCCAGAGGGTACAGCGATGCAATAACACGCTGGAGCAACTAGTTGGCGGTCGAACGCGTCCGTTCAGCAGAAAACACGCACCGAATTCGAACATTTGCACCAGTAGTAGCATGGTTATAGTCGTGTCGCGGTGAAAGTCCGTCGTATAAATGATATCTGTATAAATATCGGTATACATATATTTTTCATTGACAAGAGAGAGAATGAATCGGTTGATACAGATGGCAAAATTCAAAAGCGAGCCCACCCGTACATGACTCGGTTACAATGACCTTGTCAGCGTGTGGTTCGGAGGCGTTGTCCTTAATTTTTATTTTGCGTCACTGCACTCAAAAATTACGCCATCATCGTGCGCGAGATTTATTATAACACATCAGGTACACGTACGGGTGTATAATACATACATAGGTATAATATATATAGCTATATCCTGGAAACGAATTCGCGTCGCGCTCGGATATTTTGCGAGAGCCAGAAGAGCCGCTTACTTTTCTGCAGCACGCTGGCTACCCCGAAATTCGTCAACCCCACGAGGGGTGGTTTTACATTTTTCCTACCCTCCATATTATCCCGTACGTCCTGCACCCTATGGTCTCCGTGTTTCCAGGCCATTTAATAAGTTTGATAAATATGTCGGGGTTCCTTAAGTAGCGCGGAGAAGCGACGCGCCTCGCCTTGTTAATAAGACGGAACAATTACACCCCAACTCTTGAGTTTCCCGTGCAGGTTATACTTATAGCTAGCAGCTAACTGCGTATGTATAGCGCGTCGTCAGGAAATCGTGGGTAAGGGAAAGTCTTCATTTAACTCGTCGAATTAATATCGCGATTGTTCGTTTCGCCAGTTAACCTCGGAATGTTGGTTAAATGTTCATTGAATGAAACGTTTAAAACTTTAAGGTCTTTACGTTGCTATACACATGTATGGATGTATATCATACCAATTACAATTTGCGATTATATTATTAACCGTCGTCTTTGAAGAAGTTAGAATACAAGATGAGATATACATACCTATATATCGGGAATTAGGAATTCTGAATTAGCAGACTTCATGAATTATTACTACATTAACAGCTACAATACGCGTTAATAATCGTTAGCGTCACTCATATTCATCGCGTACGTAAATAGTTTTTACCCTTCGATAATATACGCGAGAAGTTGCTTTTGAAGCGTACACCGGTACACGAGTATACCAAGGTAATGTTTAGTGTTGGATAAATAGCTTAACGTGTTTGTTCCTCAGACCCGAAGTCACGCGACACATATCAGAGTCACACACGACACAACTATTAACGATTTCACGAACGTACCCTGTACATAAACTAGCAGCTAGTTCAACGGGGACATCCCTTAACAATATTTCTTCGACAAATCATGACTATACCATACCGAACTACACCACGTTTTTTGCCCCCTTTTTCGCCGTCTACGTTTCTTTTCACGTGTTCTGCTCTGAAATTTTGATATTTCACCATCAATTCGTTCCAGACGAAAAAGCAGAGGAAAAAAAAAGAAATAACAAAAAAATAGCAGGTTTCATTGGCCGACTTATGGAATCGCTAGACACGTCGACCTTGAGAAATAGCCCCGGCATGCACATGACCGCCCAGTTGGAGCCGCGATTAAAGTCACGTACATTGATGCATCAAAACCAACCCATCGAGCGACGCCTTCGTTAATCGTTTCTGAGCACACGCCACTCTCCTTATTCACCTCGACCTCTTGAGGGGCAGTGACTAAGGGAGGAGACCTGAAAGTTTGTGGCACTAGGGACAGACGAAAGACATCAGGATGTCAACAAGGGTCCGCAAAGGACAATGAGTAGCACATCCCAGGATAGCCGTCGAGGTTCAACTTGTGAATCTACCGTGCGCTCGACCTTCGTACCCGCTATTTTCTTTAACGCTACCCATTTTGTGATGCAAATCAAGTAGAGTCCAGTGACAAGGTTCTTCCTTCTCCGTATGTGAAAAATAAAAGTTACCGCTCGCTTTAGCACCCACGTTTTCAACTATGGATATGCATTATGTACGTGTACATCACCATATCTGTTTTACATAGTATATTTCTATAGAAAATAAAAATTATGATTTCCATATTTCTTTTGTGTAATAATTTTGGAAAAAAAAAATTATAATTTATTTTCATGGAATATTCCATTGAATACAAATCACCGAAAGGGTGCGGTACGCATTAAAATTAAAATGAAAATAAAAAAACACGTATAAAAAAAGAAAGAAGAAACGTATAACGAACGTATGGAATACGGATTGCGCGTAGGTGTATATTTTCGATTGAAGATGCAATGAGTTAATGTTATTATCAACACGTGTCCTCTGATGACACGCCGAACAAATGGCCCGCTACAAGGTGCCTTTGAAAACCATATCCACCCCCATCTCCGTCGAGATGACGAAATGTAAATCCACAATCACGTCAAGTCTCTGGAGAGTGGGAAATGGTTTTCGAGGGGTCGTCGATATACGCTTGGGAAACGGTTCTAAAGTAAATTCAGGGGACTTTTAACAGCGCTTTTTTTACCAGTAGAAGGCCTCCGTGCAAACTCTGATTTGTGATTCGCGTGGACATCTACTCGTTGAATGTTTGGATTTTCTTTTTTTCTTTCTGAAATTATACTACAGATCTACGTACTTTGCACGCTCGTCAGAAAGCCGTCAAAAGGGTCTTGAATCGAAGCAAAGAATCCCTTGTCAAATCCATCCTCGATATCGGATCCTCCGCCGATGATAAAAAGCTGTTCTGGTTCTTCAACCGAACTCTCGGATTTTGAAGAACGTGTCCCTGTAAAAAATAAATACAATATTTATTACCACACGTAAAACATCATGGATTTGTCTATAATCGTCAATTTTCATGGGTACGTAAATCTTTTTTTTTTAATTTTCCGCTATTTACACCGATGAAATATAACGTACGTTATATTATAATTACTGTCGTATTCAAACTGCGCAGCATGCATTCACGGATGTATGTTGTACATGTATTATAAGTATACGTATACGTATACCGTCTGTAAATTAGCTTAATCCGGGGAATGATTATATCGAATCAAGCAGGTAATATCACTTCGTGGAAAAATGCAATTGTTCAAGCTCCCCCTCCTTGTTTTTTACTCTTTTTATTTTTTTCTCTTTCCTTGCTTCTTCCTCATCGAATCACGACTCTAGGGCGTGTAGTCTCTAATTTATTCATTGAAATCAGTGGTACGAACGTACGTACAATTGAGCTTCTCTTATTTCCTCATTGAAATTTAACGATGTTGAAAACTTCTGATACTCCAAAAGCGACTGTCGTTTAATATGAATCACTGTATTAGCTGACAAAGAACTTGAATCCGAAGTATTTGGAGCTAATCTATATCAGTTTTCCAACTGGTATAATATTGCATTCACGCGTATAACACACCGGGGTCTGCTTTGGTTGAGAAAAATCAGCATAATTTCTTCGTATAATATTACACGAGAATAACATGGTACATGGATGAATATATACGTATATATGTACCTGTACTAAGCTTCGGTGTAATTCGAGACGGACTAAAGCACAGTATAATGAGAGTCTTTGCAGGAAAGACCTTGCAGAGGACGAAAAATAAGAAGACGAAGTGGTCGTTGGGGTGACATGAAACCCTAGACCGATAATACGATTATACGTTAATATTGAAACGCTTTCAATATGCATGACCTTGCAATTTTAATTCCAGTTGTATACCTAGTGACAGACGCGGATAGATCGGTGGCTGAACGGCGGTCGCGAAGTAACAAGCATAGATTATATGTGAGCGAGCAATCGAACAAAAAATAAGGTACAGGATCGAGAATTATTCCGTAATGAGCATGATTTTCGAGCGGCTTTCAGGCTAGAGTACCAGTGAAATATCTGTGCGGCATCGAAAATCTCTTTAATTATAATCACTTCACGTCACATAAATCGGATCTACTGCAGAAACGAACCCCCATGGGTATAAGCGCGGGTGGCAATCACGTAATGAAACAATACGCAAATGATGTGGTTCTGTTACCGCTTATACTACTATATTATACACCGGCATTACTGCAAATTAGATATGTATAAAATTACGAATATTATGTCCGTTCAACAGTTAGAGAGTATGACGTAATTTGTACGTAATCGGGATATAATCGCATAGAATTAGGTGTAGATTAGAGGACCTAAAGTAATACGTTTATTTGCGCATAGGTATAATACACCGCGCAGTTATACCGCCGGCATCACCTGCAGCAACGTTCAGGCCAAACGTATTGCAACGGATTTGGTATAACCTGATATGATTATGTGTATGAAGGTACCGGAAAACCGGTCTCCGATCGTTACAGACCTGTACCAGCCAAGGACCATCGATATATCGCGTGGATACAACGCAGAGCGCATAAGAAACGAGAGAAAAAATTTCAGGAAAAAAAGTAACATACGCTCCGAGCCAGTTTCCTTAACATATAGAAATATTATGTATAGCAGGCGTATGCTTACGCTGTAGTATAGTATCGGTATACGATGTTCACATTTTGAAATTTCTCAAGTGTGCATCGCCAAAAAGTGAAAACATATATCGCATTATTTGAATTATTGATTTTTTTTCAATAACTTGTATCCTATCTCTTTCTCACAACTGCATGCGACATCAAATCAAAAACAGCCATACATTGCGTGCAATGCATTTGACATACGATGTGCAGCGTCACAACTTTGATGATAAAATTTTTAAAGAGAAGGCCGTTTACGTTCTCGTCATTGTTGGGCATTACGCAATTCCAATTGTTCGCGTATGTTCGTACGTACATATTATCTATTTCGTATAACACAAGTGCACGTAGATATTATATTATACCAATTTTATAAAATTTAAAAAGAGGTCGCCATAATCGGAATAATTCTCGCTATCGGCATCAGACTTCCTATTACTCTTGTAAGGTTAACCTTCTCCAGCAACATAACCCATTGCCAGAGGTGAGTCCTCGGCACACGTAGGCAATAATCACAAGCTCACCAGTACATTACGGTTAGCCGGAAAAGTCAACGTTCACATTCTAGAATCCTAGGATCAATGTGCGCGCATTAATAGTCGATGGATATATCGAACACCCCCGCGCGTTCTTTTCGAACGCCGGAATTTACACGCGTGCACCAGAGGGTGAAAGAAATATCGATAAATAAACACCGGCTAGAGGGAATAAAAGAATTGTGAAAAGATTTCGAAACCGGTATAATTATCTTTATAGCGTTCCCCAGGGATTTCGGGAGGCCGACATCATTTTCCAATCCACAATTCAAATTCAAAATCATTCCATTAGACACCTACGCACGGTATAATGCACACAGAATATGCCGCGGGCAAAAGTTTTTCTCAAGGATGAAAATATACGCACGTTGCCGAGCGATCATTCAAAAAAATTAATATAGATATGAAAAGAAAATCTAAGGAGGGGAACGTAACGGAAAGTATTTATTATCATTGCACGGCTATTTGCTGTTTTTTTGTTTGTTTTCTGTTTTGTTTTATTATCTATTTATTTTTTTTACTTCTTAGTCGATGTATAAAATTGCAAAACTTTAAATTTGTATAAAAATGTAAGGGCGCAGTTTATAAGGGAGTATACGAAAAGAAGTATACCTGTATAACGTGTAATATACCTACGTTAGCATGCGAGATGTGAAAACACGCATTCGCATTCGTCGTATTCGAATTTTGAAAGTTTGCGAAACTTTTCGTCGCTACTTGGCACACCGGCGTGTGTATAACGTATATACGTACACATACTAATACATACGTATACTTCAACGTTCGCCCCTTTTGTAAACGGGTGTTGAATAATTTATATTATCAAACAAATGGCGTGCCTATGCAATTCTTACGAGCGAGGAGAAGAGCTGCTGGTCCTGATGTATCAAATTTGTATATCTTGTATATAAATTGTGAATATTTCATACAGCAAATATATATTAATAATGCCAAGATTCTGACGTGCGGATTAACGAAATAATATCGTATAAATAAAATGGACAAGGACGAACCGAATGGTTGCGAGAACGCGTACCTGTTGAAATATATTATTTCCGTTTTGGGATCACATTTGATTAAACAGAACGACCGGATAACGAGCGCAAGTAACAATTGAATTTCACGCCAGATGTAACTGTCACACTAGATCTCACCTATTCAACGTTAAACTTATAACGAAGCAGATGTGCGCGGTATTTTTAGTTTGTCTAATGGCAAAGTTCCCTTACACCATATTCACGGTATACGGTAGCTATACTTGAAACATACCCTATCGAATCGTCCAGAACTTCGTAACACTTGTGTACAAGGATATGAAAGAAGATTATTTGAAACGATTCGAATAATAGCGGTAATTTTCAGTTGTGTCAGCGTTGGATGCAATCGCACAGTTAAAATGGTGAGTCATTGAATTTTGAAATCAAATTCCTCGCTTCAAAATTTACATCGTAATCATTATAAATCCACATCATGATCTACATCTTTGAACCGTTGACCGTATCGTGGAGGTTATCACGTGACTTTGGAACGAAGTATCTGACGCCGTCGATGCCGGGGAACTTTGCAAGTTGACGCGTCGCGCGGCGCGGTAATTCTAACAAGTCGACTGACCGGTACAACATACAAGACAATTACGGAAGTATATACATCGGTGATCAACAAATTATGAAAATTAATGAAATAATTAACAAACATTCTGTTTATGTTTTCTACAAAACGTCATTTGCCTCATTGTATCGTTAATTATGTCGTAGTTTGATTTTTCGAACTTGCGCGGGTTCCTGAAGTATTTAAAAGGACGAAACTATCAGATACCTGAGACCGTAATCGTATGACTTCTTAAATCAATTATTGGAGAACATCGAACCGGTCGGAAATTTACTTTCATTTTAGTGAGCAGCATATAATAAAGAAGAAGAAGACGAAGAAGCGAACTATGTAGATATTCATTGCGCAACCGTATCAAAATCTCTAATTCACGCGCCGTTGGCCTGATGAATGATTATAATTAATTTCTTCGAGGCATAATGATGAACTTTATTTTAAATTCTGTATGATAATCCTACCTGGAAAAGCGTTAGCAACGGCAACGAGTGCCAAAGCAAAGGTGAGGAACCGTATCGCACTCTTCATTTTTTATTTATTTTATTAATTTTTTTCCAAATTTATTCTCAATATAAAATTGAACAAACAAAAAAAAAACAAAACAAAAAAGAAAAAAAGAAGAAAAAAACTGTCACTCGTAACCGATCAAAACTGAATAACGATCGCGAACGTGAGGCACGGTTGTCGATCAAGGTCACTCAACTGGCTTACTCAAATCGCAGTAATGTTCTGCAGCAGAATTTTTGCCGCTACTTACTATATGCTGTAAGCCAACCGGCGGTCGACCAATCCCTGGCCTTTCCACTTACGAGCGTCCCTTACACCGCCTCGTGTCTTGCCACGCCAACGTCACTTGTACACGCAATGGTATCATATTTACTGCACGTAATTGAATATATCTATATACATGTATACGTATGAGATACATAATATACACGCATGAACGTGTAGGTTCACGAAAGTTCGCGAGTCCGAATCTGTTACGCAGTTTACGATGATCCGCTGCGTCTGCAATTTCCAGAAATGCACTCGAGAACTGCGACTATGATGGTTTTTGTCATGCGGGTCACGATGTATTTTTTTAGAGTAACAGCCGATATGAGGTGACAGTATAGTAGATCATAATGCGCGTAAATGGAAATATAGTATTCGTTATTTTTGTTCGAGAAGATCAGGTTCCAGTAAATTCTCAACACGACCTTGCAATCCTCCCCCTCCTTCGACTTTGATTAATGTTAAGCTCGCTTCCCCGTTTTATGATTCATGAAAAACGAACAAACGCGGTTAATTCATTCCAGGAATTATTCGTCACGTAGTATAAGGTGCCTCGTACACGACGCGTGATTAGTTGCCCCGTAGCTTTACCTACATGTATGTTTTTGTGCGACATGCATTTACATACGCAGTATAAATATACCTGTACTTATAATACGTATGTACTAAATTTCGTACCGTACATAGCGACGTATGTATAACATGGTGTGTACGAATGCGTGTTATAAACAGGAAGCGAAACGCGGTATACCTTTACAACTGACATCCGACGAATTGCTGGAAACCAATTACTAACAAACTCTCATCTCTGATTTTGGCACCGCTATATATTATACCACCTACCGGTGATTCATTTTAATCCCCTCTGTAGACAGATATTGTGTATTCGTACGTCTGGAAGACACGAGAATACATGTATATCTAAGACCAAACTTACAAGGATTCTCGAGGGGAGAAGAAGTTCGCGGTATTATAAAATCTAATCCAAAAAGCGTCGCCACGGTCAGGCGAAGGTCAATCTTCTTTCTTTCGGATTATGCGCTGTATGTACTCATATGTACGTTTTATTTTTTGTAATCTGAAATTATGTACAACATATAACCTGAGCAAAAAAAGTACTCGAGTAATCCATTTTGCTATGTTCGAGTATATTCTGATATACGTAATTTATTCCTGCAAGTTCTAAACCAAGGTTAATCTCCATAGGTAACTAAGGTCACGGTCGCTGAACATAGGTTGTATGCGAAGATCTCATTTTTACACGAGCTGAATTATTTACGTATTATTTTATTTCCATGTACAAATATTATACATTCGTGTGTTAGTATTGTTTCCTAACTTACCGACCCGCTGGCGCAACCGAACTGGCCCGTTTCCACGAATCGTCTCGATATATTTTTTTCGATTTCAATTCTCATATCCCTTTTTTTTTCTTAATACCGCCTGAGGCGACCGAAACGAATCACCCCGTATATACGTATTTATAATGCCGTCCGAAATTTTATCGTTGGTATACACAATTCGAAATACGCGAAAGTGGTTTTTATTGCCGTTCAATTTTCATCGAGTATTGTTCTAAATTTTTTTTCTTGCTCTTTTTGAAGCGAATCTTTCGTCGCGTTCGCTACTCTGAACTTGCCATATTGCAGCAGCAGTGTTGCCTGCGCTAGAAACATCTGGTCAAAAGAATCTGGGGCCTGTTGTGCTCTGGTGGGCCTTGTGGGCTGAACCCCTGCAAGTCCTTTCGCCGATAGCTATATAACTGTACAGACAGATATTACCTCAGTTTTGCAATTCCCGCGGCACGGCGTGATCGCCGGAAGAAAAAAGAATAGCGAAAAGTCATTGAGCACGATATTATGGCAGGTATTATGTATTGGCTGGTCCGTGCAGACTCCTGCACGGCGCGGCGGTTGGTTTAAATCTCTATTTCTCGCTCTTTCTTTCACTCTTTCTTTCCGTCCAACGAAGTGACCAGAATAATTGCAAGATCTTTAATCCAGGTGAGAGGAAATAATTAAGAGGAGGAAAGATCGTGCAGAGAAGAGGAGAGGAAAACCACCGTGACCTCCCCCCTCCGCCCCCGCGAGAACAGTTCGACCAAAGGCTGATACTAGGCGAATCTAATTGAAAGGTTACCAAGTTAGTTACGCGTTACGTGCGTTCTTAAAAAGATGGTTCGTTACTTTCGAAGGGCTCTTAAACACGCGATATCGCGAGTCATAAAATTAAGTCTCGAGTCAAGTTATCAAGGGGAAATGATCCTTGAGTTAGGAGTTAGGATGACACGTGACGGGCAAGTCAATTTCAACATTGAACTCTGAGGAGAGTCATATTTGCTGGGCGAGTAGCCGCTGAGGCTTTGAGTAACTATATATTGATATAGGTATACGTATATAGGTAGAGTGTACGTGTTGATTTTTTCATATTTCATCCGAGAAAAGCTCGATGTTGAGAAGCTAATATTACGCGCTTTTACCCCGATAAAATGTAAGATTATCCGACGATGAATATATAAGACGAGCGAGGTAACGTTAGACCCAATATTGTATCCCGTACCTGTGGGTGTAAGATAACAAAATTTTGTTATCCGAGAAGATGTTGTACAATTATCGTAAATCTGTTAACGTCGAAGATTTTACCCCAACCAGTTTTATACCGAGATTGATCTAACCGCGAATTATTATTTAATGTGGTTGAAATTATATTTCTCGAAGTAATTCACAGCCCATGAAGGTGATATTTAATATCTGATTAAAATTTGACTACGAACAGATATCTGCGGACTACTACCGCAACTACTGCGCCATGCACGTGCCGCTCACCGCATGTACAATAATTTATTCGCCATACATCGGTGAATTTCAAACTTTATATTATACGTAGAACTGATTCAATTATGGCACAACAACTTCGTGTGCTGAAATCTAAGTACAGATACGTACGTACCTGGTTATACCTTGCAATAAGTTTTGACAACGGGACAGAAGTAAGTACGGTCTACCCCTAACGTCTTGGGGGTATTCGGGTGTAGAGCTGTATGGTTGAGGTTGGTATAATAAGTAGGGTCTCCTCGACAATTCAATTTTACCATTATAATACCTGCTGGATCTATTTTCATTTCAACCGGGATACCTTGTATCATATTTCCGCGTGCTTCTTGAATTGTAATTTACGAATCTGCGCCTCTACCATTTTCATTACGGTCACACGCCACTGCAGTTCGATAAATCACTAGTGCGAGACCAAAATCCTAATCTCATAACCTGATGAATCTATACATCCATATCCTTTACTCATATCTAATAGTAACTTACGATACCCTTCGTTCATGAAAATTATAAAGAGAGGAATTCTTTCGATTTACTTCGAAAAAATTTCTAATTTATATCATCTGATACTGGAATCTGATACGTAAATTACCGAGCATCTGCTGCGCGTGTGTGAAATTCCGTAAGTTTAATTTTTGTTCCTTTTTTTTTTGTTTTTGTTTTTTATATATCAAATACTTGAACGCGAGAAAGTTGAACCTAATTGAATTCGTTGGCGTAGTTAGCGTCTTTGTTGAAGGGTAATTAATTTTTCATTTTAATATTTCAATTTCGAAAGCGTACGTAGAAAATACCTGCACCATGTTCGCGAAATAATCCAAAACGGTGAGCAGTTCGAGTTCAAAGTTTTACTGAGTATCGGTTGGAACGAGCGGTTTCGATCGTTTTTTTATTCTTTCATTTTATTTATTTTTCAATTCTTTTTCCTCTTATAATTTATTCTTTTTTATCGCAAGTCTCAAGTTCTGCTTGACTCTACGGGAGCGATCACTCGATTCATAGAATTCTACAACACTGCCATCCATGCATTTACGACGCATCATATTTATATTCATATATACATACAAATATATGGGTCTGCGGTGAGTATATGTATACAACGATAAGATTCTAAGAACATATTATGATAAAGTGCGATACTCACTTTTTAAAAATACTCGCGTTGTGCCTCGTTTTATATAACGATATACCACGAATTGTAAGCAATAACACGTTACTAAATTATAGACAACATGTATACGATACATTGAACCCAAAATTTAATTATTAATTGAAGCGATTAAAATAATGATGTTCATTAGAATAATTTCCTTCTTTTGGTACAGCATTGATGAAAGCATCGTGTGTTTGGCCCGATTCCTTAAAATAATATACGTCATTGGCCTAATTAAAATCTAAGAATTCTGATGTCGGTGATTAAAATGATTTCGATATACAGGCATCGCCAGCTCTTGTCGGTTCGCACGAGGCATATGCTATGTATGGCGAATCTTTTGTTTTTCTGAAAGAAAAGAAAAGAAGAGTAAAGAAGAAAATAGAGCTCTTGATGAAATCGCTTCCTAGAACTTTATAAACGAAAGTTGAGTTGATATCGTTATACCGACTTCACCCTCGATTGATTTTGCCTGAGGTATTCGTGGTGTACGAAAGGTATGAGGTAGTAGCTACCGATGCCTGGGAGTATCGAGTAGCTATCGGGTTTGGCAAAACATCAAACGCACAAATACCGTGAACGCGGGTCTAGCTCGACGCATCAAAGCGGTCAACGATCCAAAGTTACGAGTGTTCACATGAACTCGACCCGCGTTCGAATATTTCAAATACCGCACCTGGTGTCCCGCATCTCGTGCCTTGTGGTCTCGCGGGCTGTGTACCAGTTTGTCGCACCTGCAAGACCGGAAAATACGAGGAGGTACGGTCGCGTAATTCTTGTTCTTCTTCTTCTTCCTCTTCATTTTCTCTCTCTCTTTTTTTTCTACACTCTCTTATCTCTTCCTGTGGTACTATATGCGTATATTATAGACTCCGTGCGTAAAAAAACTGCAGCGTATAATACATGATGTACTTGAATCGAAGGCGGCCAAGTAATAACAGCGAGTCTGGGAAACCAGTTTAAAATATATACAGGTAAGTTACCTGCACTAAGGCGACAAAGAACCACTCATCTGGGAATAGATATGCAACGCACGTTCCTCGACCACTTGAGTCGGCATTTTGGCATCCCTGCCTTCGCCAGAGTCAGCTTAGCCTCAGCTTCACAATTAGTTAATCCATATGCGAAGTTCGTACTATTCATTTGGCGCTGGTCTGAACACCGCGATGAATATTGACGCCAACATCGGTATTACGTAGCGGAAATTATACGTTGTCTTATTTAGATAACGCGTTTACGTTCGACAACAGCATAAACTCCTTACCCACGTACAATATTTTTCATCTTTGATCGCGCGGTGATTCATACCTACATTATAGTATTAGGTACAACTCGGACACGTAAGACATCTTTTGCGTCGCAGTCGCCATGCATGGCGCAATAAATATCATCTTTCCGCCTCATAATCTGAAGCAAACAAAAAACAAAAGTAATATAAAGACTAAAGAATCATGCACCTTGGCTCTCCGGACGACAATACTCATCGGATATGCACATATACAGCAGATTACGTGGACACTACTTTACTGCAGAGGTAGCTATGTCGTTTGTAAAGTTTATAAAATTTACAAACCAAGCAACCAAGAAAAGCCCTCTTGTACCGAGGATGTCGCACAACTTCGATTATGCAAACAACTTCGGTAGGTATACACCTACCTACTCTGTGTACCGCTTTCAAAATATCATACTTACATCCGAGCGTGTACTTGGTGCAGGATCACGTTATACCGATAAGAAACAAGTAGGTATATATTATGCACGTACGTTGTACTACGAAAGAAGAAAGAAAACATTTCTCTAAAAATTATTTCTATACTTTTCTAGGAGTGTTCATATTAATTTTTCGATCGGTGTATCGATGCGAACGAGGGATGTGATTTATGGAATTTTTATTGTAAACCACGATAACGGTTTCATCATTTTTTATGTTATATTATCGAATAATTATCAAATTCGTTTAACG
Organism: Athalia cordata; assembly: GCA_963932425.1. Classification (NCBI taxonomy): domain Eukaryota; kingdom Metazoa; phylum Arthropoda; class Insecta; order Hymenoptera; family Athaliidae; genus Athalia; species Athalia cordata. The sequence goes on along the minus strand of OZ010625.1, from coordinate 53,336,609 downwards.
GTTAAGCTCAATAAATAATTGTGAATCCCAAAAAACAATTGAATTATAACGCGTGATATTCGATTATGTCAAATTCAATATTCGCTGACATATTATATATTTATTATTTATGCAAATAAATTTTTGTAAAACTGAACGACATATGTTGACAACTTGATATAGGTACTATACGCGATGTATTCTCCGAAAAATTACACGTATGAATTTTCAGTTCGAAAGCTCTATGAAATTTCCAAAATCAGCAGCACACATTTATCGTTCGGATTAAATATGTACCAGCGTAATTACGTGTAGTTAGAGGTATAATTTGTTGAACGGCCACAATTGTTACGCTCACTTTTGTTCGAATTCGATTTTACGAAGTTGAGCTTGATTGAATTCAGTCCCTGGGCTAAGTGGCTACTATATACGTATACATAGTCGAGACTATACAGACAATTAGAAGAGACGGGAGGCAGTCTTTAGAATGAAGGAAAATGCTATAGATATTTATCTAAGGAGATAAGTGCCGCTTCTTCTTCTGCCTCTTATTCTCGGTTATCAACTTTTGTTGTCAACAAAACAATGCGACGATATCATTTCAATTGCCTCATCTTTTTCCCCCCCGTTAACTATCGATAATTATTACATCACCCTACTCCAAACTTTATAGACGATTATCTATAGCTCGAGGAAGTATTTCCAATGTTTAAATTTACATAATCACCCATCGATTATCGAATATATTTCAGACGGTGTTCGTTTTAATCTCAATTGGAACGTTGAATGAACTCGGTCGAATACAGTCGCATCTATTCTTGTCGTAATAAATGCGAAGATGATTCGAACAAGTTGTCATTGATTTTTTTAAGCCGGAAGAAAAATATTTTGTTTGATTTCCTAGTAGGGACTGCACGTGTGTACGTATATAGCGTAGATCACCTGATTTATTGTACGCAATGCGGACGTTGATAGTTATAAGATTTAGGTTTGATGATGTGACTCTATCGAGTAAGGTTGAGATCCACGATCGGGTTAAAAATATTATAGCGGGTCGTAGATTAAAATCCGGAGGAATAACGGGCCGCTCGTTTCTGAGTTGAATTATTTGCGGAAGGCGGTAATTATATTTTCGACTTAATTATTCATGTGTATTATTATTTCAGGGTTTTCATTATCTCAGGGATAATTGTGTACGAATACCTGTGTGCGAAGCGACTCTGTAAACAGTTTAAACTAATCGTAAACCAGAGCTTGAATTTCTCCCTCTTGATAAAGTTAAAAATGGCCGAACATTATTCCCGTTATCATTGTTAACAAGGGAAAAATTGTTGAAGAAATATATGATAATATACGATATTTGTCAATCTGCTGATATGTGGAACAGGCATTAAGGTGTCTTAAAAACCTATAAACGAGAATTATAGATCTTAGAAATTTTGAGTAATGCGAAAATATATGCGATGGAAAAGTAGTTTGAAGTAGCCGGTGCGCAGGTGGTGCCGAATGTTCGTGGAATAATTATTACACGTGTCTGAAAATGGCCCTTAATCGATCACTTTCTATACGATGAAGAATGGTTATCGATATAGTGTTCGAAATTTTTATTAGGGAATTTTACAGGCGAAAAAGGTGAGGGTGTTTATTCGTTGCATTCCGTAGACAGACAGCCCGTAGCTACGAATTCCAATATCAGCTTGTTTACGGGTTACCAGGGGCAACATTCGATATGAATTCTCATGAAAGTTCTTCCAGGTCGGCACGTAGTCGACATCGCGTTAGTAATTCTGCGTGTTTTCGCAGGATGTTATCACAATGATTATTTTTGCTTTTGAATTCTATCGAACAAAATTGTTCTCGATGTCAGTTACGTTCGGTACCCGCCTACCATCAGCTGGATCGTACGCACGGTGAACTTTTTATACCTTTGTAATAACTTCAAAGTGAACTCGATATTCGGTAAATGTAGTCGCGTACAGAATTCATTGTGGATTATTACTCCTGATAACTCTCATGCGAAAATTATAGACCGGGATATAAATGAACGGTCAAAAAATTAACGGCAATCGATCGAACCCAGGTTACCTAGTGACCCCACAGTACCTGCTGACACCAGGTACCGTTTATGGATTGTCCGAGGCCTCGTTTTCATGTGCGTCCTTGATAAGGTTCCTGCCATCTTTCCGGTATTCAGTTTTAGAAGTGGTTTGAATCGAGGTGTGTGAAAAAAAGCAAAAAAATAAATGATGATCCTCATTTGCGGTTTCCGATGATATAACTACGCGCTCAGATTTCTGATAAATCGGTGAAAGCGAGAAACTATAGAGGACCTCGATAAGAATGTTTGAATGGGTGGGTTGTGTTCCTGTCGAGGGCGCGAAAGCCAGGTCAACGCCGGGTCGATCCTCGATCGGGTCATCAGCCAGGCGAGTAACCAGGATCAGTGTCTTCTCTATCGTTTGGCAAACTACAAAAAAGGCGGCGAGTTGATCGAAGCCTACAACACCGGTGGACAGGTCGAAGTTGAGAAGGTAGTGAGAGAACAATTCAGCATCCTAATGTACGCCGACGGTAAGGGCCAGGTGATCAACAGAGCGGAGTATCTGAGGTGGAAATTCCGGGACCTCGAGGAAGTCGTTCTACCAATTGAAGCTTCGTTATCCAGATTTGATCCCCTGGCTCAATGGAAGGACCACGACGCCTGCTGGCAAATGCAGTACCGTGGTTCCCTCGGGGAAACCTTACTCCACGTCCTCATTATATGCGACACCAGAATGCACACCCGGATCGCGCGCATCTTACTAAAGTGTTTTCCCAAGTTAGCCATCGACGTCGTTGAAGGCGAGGAATACCTCGGAGCCAGTGCTCTTCATCTGGCGATCGCCTACAATAACAACGAGCTCGTACAAGACCTGGTAGAAGCCGGTGCTACCGTCTCTCAGAGAGCCACCGGAAGCTTTTTTCTACCAAGAGATCAGCAAAGGATGAATCCTGCGAGAACAACCGACTACGAAGGTCTCGCCTATCTCGGAGAGTATCCGTTAGCCTGGGCGGCATGTTGCGCTAACGAGAGCGTCTATAATCTACTTTTGGACTCCGGTGCTCATCCCGACGAACAGGACTCATTTGGAAATATGATTTTACACATGGTAGTCGTATGCGACAAATTGGTGCGTATAATAATAATATTCATACGTATACGTGTACCTTTGCATGTATGCAACGTTCTCGGAAATATCGGATCACCCCACCTACAACAAAACCACCCCTCACCGTACGTATGTTTATGTCTGTTTATACAAGCTTTTCCATATGCGAGTGAAACGATTTAAATATCTCCACATGTCCCGCAACGTCGAGTTCACAACCCCCCTTGATATGCGGTTTCACTAAACGAGTCTGAATATTCCTTTTCGAAAAAATTTGTCTATCCAAGAACGATGTGAAACATCGGATAGTGGGCTGTTATTCCTACACGACAATTTCAGAGCGCATCGCAGATCAATTTTTTTTTCCCCCAACCGCGAAAGATATGTCGAACGTCGACTCGATTCCGAGAAGGCCAATAGCCGGATTTCCTTCATTGAGTACTATTTTTTCAAATTCCTTGTATGCCTCGGGGCGGACACGTTGCAGTGATTAAGGGCATACTGCTACATTTTCAATCGCGATATTTCATAATTGGACCAAGACAACGGAGAGCGATGAGATATCCGAGTAGTTTGACCCGATCTCTCGTTATAGTAGAGCTGGTTCTTAGCTCGAATTTTTCCAACAAAAATATTATTCCACCGGCACAATTCAAGCTCGAAAATTCCTCTCATAGCTCTCGCTCCATACGAACAAACGACATACTATAATCGACCCCACTCTCATCCGTGGTCGGAATGCGTTTTCGTGTGTACAGAGGTTTGTGTAATATTACGTACATTTTACGTGTAGTATAACAAGTACCTGTACCGACACAAACACAATACTGATTTACCATGCATGTAACTGTGTGTACATAGGTATATGGTATGCTACCTACTTGAGTCTAGTTTTCGCTAGCGTTACATTTTCACGTCAATCGATATTTATTTATTAATCTACTGCCGCCGCGGGTATAACATGGAAAAAGGCTGACGTCAGACTATATAGGAAGGGTATTGGTGGATATGCATCGGATACATGTACATTATACAACCGAGTCAAGTACATGTCGCCATGTAACTTATATAAGTATATACCAATGTACGTTGTACAATGTACATACGTACGTATAAGTATAGTCCTCGTCCGTAAGAACGACGGTGGAACGCGGTGGCTTTTTGATATCCGAGAACGGGGGCTGCAGCTGTTTCATAGTTTACGACATTCGAAGGGCTCCTTCGGGGTGCTATACCGGTTTGGTCACGCGCGAGACTTAATCAAGAGAACACGCCAGCCGGCATTGTCTCGTAGATCTTTCCGCGCCTGTAGAAACCGACCCATTTGGGTGCCGATTGCTTTCAGTCAAGGAGAATAATACCTTACACCTCATACCGTTGAATCCCGCGCGTATACGCATAGAAATGATTGAACTAACGTCATCTTCCAGGACATGTTCGGGTACGCGCTGAGGCACCCCAAACTGCCCGCTCGTAACGGAATCGCCAATTCTGCTGGACTGACGCCTCTCACCCTGGCTTGCCAGTTGGGGCGTGCCGAAGTCTTCAGAGAAATGTTGGAGCTCTCAGCAAAGGAATTTTGGCGCTACAGCAACATCACGTGCTCCGCCTACCCACTCAATGCTCTGGACACCCTGTTACCCGATGGCAGAACAAGTACGTTGACGAGGATTGATTCGAGCTCACTTCCAATTTTCCCTGCACCTACTCGATACACGTGTGGAAATAGAGGGGGAGGGAGAAGTAATTACGACGAAAGTCGGGGGCAGTTGGACCCGGCGTTCAATTCGAGGCTCTGGTTTTGTCGTTTTCAAGCATGGACAAAGGCCCTCGAATGTTGTGCGGTTTTCACGTGCACGCGTATGAATGGTTCCATAATAAACGGAACGGGATTCATACATCGTGTTTTCGTTCATTGGGAAAGGTGCTTTGATTATAGAGGGGTGGGGATAGCTGAAACGGAGATGTAAACATTGGGGTTCGACGAGGATGTTTATGCTGGTAATGAAAGTTCTCTTTTTTTTCCTCTTCTCTTCGTTTTAATCAGTCGACTTATAACCGATCTACATCCTCCGGGTCCAGCCGCGAACCGCGTATTATTCACATTGGTTTTATTGCTCAACCAACGAAAGTCACGTCTTTTTAAAAAGGTAAATCGTCCGAGAATTTTGGCCTACATTCCGGAAAAGCCAGATAATAAATAACGTAAGGCTGAAAATGTCAATTTCGTTAGATCCCTTTATGCTCTGTAATATATCAAAGCCTCCCCGCCCACGTGTCCCTTGCCTGCTTCGGCCACCATACTATATATACTTCACACCAGGAACAAGAAGGGCGCAAGTCGTACGGCAATCGCCCCGAAAATCAATAATCTAAAGTGCAAAATCTCTATTCCAGTGGCTCTTACTAACCGTACCACTTAACTCGTCGGAGCTTTTCAGCTTTTATATACGCGATCGCTCAGTTTTATACTGAAATTTTTATTTTTTTCCGACGAATTGATATAAGGATACCGGATAGGAAACCACTCTAACAATATCCTTGTACAATTTCTAGTCGATTCCGAAGATTCTAGGAAAATGAAAAGGTCTGCGCGTCACGGAATATTCGGCGTAATTTATAATTATTCGGAGAATAGAGAAATCAGATATGAAGGAAAGGGCATTACTAGTTCATAGACGAGATTCCCCCCGTTAAAACGATGTTACGAGTAACGTTATTCGCGAATGATGAAACGGTTACCAGGCGTATAAATCTATTCGGTGTAATCCACTCGTTAATCGGATAACGTTGCACTAATTAAGTGGGGCCAATTATACTCGGCTTGCAGGTTCACGTACAGCGTAGTAGAACATGCGCCATCCCGCTCGTTTGACTTCAATCTCAAAACGAATAAAGCCGAGACCATTTCAAAATGTATTAATGTGTAATTGTAGGGTGCTTTGTTATGTTTTACTCGTGTTACGCAGCTCGCAAAGACAAAACTTCTGACGCTACCGGAGCGATACCAATGTTCGACGTTATCACATACGTACGTAAATGTATGCTAGGTATATGATGGTAACTACGAGAGAGATATAGATGATACTTGGAGGGTAATAATTAATCTAATTATCTCGAGGAATGCCATTGTTATACGTATATAGGAAAAGTCTTGAAACTAGCTAGCTGTAGAATAAGCTATAAGATGCTTAGTATAATATCTCCAGCTTCGTACCACGTCGTATACCATTTGCATAAGACCATATTTTTCCTTAGAATGCTGTAAAACTTTCCTCAACAATCCTTTCATCTCCAGGTTAATTTCATCGTATCGACTCCGCTCAAAGCTTTTCCTCCTCTGTCTCTCTCTCTCTTATTTTATATTTCTTTTTCCCCATCAGTTGCATCAATTTCTTAAAAATGGAAAATTTTCTTCCGATCCAATTTACCTCATTGTTAGACTACATACCATCAAACTCACAGCTTCGGGGCAAAATATTATATACATGTAAAAAATTAGAAAAATTTTTCTTTCAGACTGGAACTCGGCGTTATTTATTATCCTGAATGGAACCAAGGAAGAACATTTGGACATGCTAGACGGGGGAATTATTCAACGGCTCCTCGAAGAAAAATGGAAGACTTTCGCCCGCGTGAGATGCAGATCTATTCTGATCATAGATATACAATATTATTTTTCTATGGAATACACCAAAGCCCAATGGAAGGAGTTTTCTATTCCACAAGATTAATTTTTCCCAATATACTGCCTTTTATAAATCGAGTGCTTTTTTTTCAAATTTTTTCCCCGCTTTTCACGTAGCGAATTTCTCAGTACCGCGACTGTCGGATTCATTCATTTCTTCTATGACAGTAGGCAAAATGAAATAATCCGTAGACGCTGAAAAATTTTGCTGCCAACGCTCTGGATTTGGTATTCAACACAATAGTCACTTTATTCGAACAGAACCGAATTCGGACTATACTTATGTATACTTTACGAGGATTTGCCTACGCGGTTAATTTCAGATATTGAAAATCCACTTCTCTTGTAAATTATTTGTTTCGTTTTTCAAAAGAACAGCGGCATATTGTCCGAGTTCCTCGAAAGCCTGCAAGGTTTGATTTTCGTTGAATTTTTTATTCCTTTTAATTTCTCCTCCGATCCGACATTTTCATCGTCGGTGAATCAGCTCCGGGGCTTGTTATCCGCTCAGTTATACACGTCTAGAATAAATATTGACAATTCTTTTTTCTCACGGTCCATTCCAACAGCTTCAATTCTTGAAACGACTGGTTATCCTCATGTTCCATTTGGTATCGTTATCATTGGCCGTTTATCTTCGTCCCGGAGACGCGGATTCGGAGCTTCTCGCCTGGCCAGAGGATCCGACGGACGTAGCAAGAACAATAGCGGAAGCCATAACCGTACTCGGAGTCCTTAGCTACATCCTCATACAATTGGGCGGTGAAGTCGTCAACATTGGGCTTTTATCATTCCTCAGACAGCTGGTACGACCACGACGGTAACTTGCGCGTTATTCTGCGAAACAATGTGATTGTACCTACTGCTTACTGCGTACATCATAACACTATAGTACAATAATATTACCGGACTTAGCTCACGTTTTTCACCAATTCATCAACGCGTGCAACTTGACATTGTTTTTCCCATAGGTTACACGTGAAATTCTTTCACCCACCAGTGAAACTCTAGTTACCTGAGTATCTATATTGTTCGAAAACGTGTCACCCTATCGAGGGTCCGAGTCGAGTTTGTATGGACACCCAATCTGAAATGGAGCATTCGTAATTTGAAAGTGGAATGTATAATTTGAAAGCGGGTAGCTCGCGGCGGAAACGTTATATGTCATAGGTATTCCATTCTTAAATAAGAGATGAATTTCAGCTGCGGGAATCTACCTTATATAACGGAAAAATACAGCGTAGGGATGAAATAACGTAAGCCGAGAAATTGTTAACGAAAGGGAAAATAATAATAACAATAAAATAACGAGACTGCCAAGTTATCCCATCTCAGGGGACACGAGGTGAATTTGAAATCAATGCGTCCTGTCAAGTTCGTTTAAATTCATGGTACGTTCGTATAAAGAGGCAAAGAAGCGATTCGAAAAGAAGGTGTCGTAGAACTCGAATTGCAATCGTGGTAGAGTGTGCCTTGAATCGAATTAATTGTACAAAAGAACCGCGATTCCGATCGCACTGCCGTGAAACACGATCACGAGGACTAAACATCCCTCTGTACGCGTTACGCACGCCCACGAACCGCCCTTATAACCTCTATAAAACGATCCTTGTTTATCTTTATTTTTATTTTTCATTTCATTATTCCACAGAGTCACGAACCTGCAAAATTCATATTCTTAGCGAGCAATCTGTTGATTCTCGCATGCATCCCGTACCGCCTCGCTGAAAATCGACACGCCGAAGACGCAATTCTTGTAGTAGCTGTTCCTGGATCCTGGTTTCTTCTTATGTTCTTCGCAGGGTAAGGTATTAAGGTATTTTAGAAAATCTTCTGGGAGTGATAACAGGATACCTTGTCGAACGCATCTGTATACCTATATATCCATATGGATGGGGTGTATAGATTCACAGCAGACATTTTAGTTGCGAGCTTTAGCCCAAGGGATGATGGTGCAGGTGGTTGGATCTTATTCGAAACGTCTTTTTAAAAGTGGGGGAAAAATGGGCTTGGATAAAATAGTAAATCCGAACAAATGCGAGGGAAAAATCTTTGATAATATTTGGCTTTGGTTTTTTGTAACAACGTAAACGGGCCCCTCCGGATGGTAAATGAAAAACACGTAGGAAAGAAATCACATTTCGAACAAGGTTGTGTCAACGTGTTTCGAACAACATCGAGATTCTGATCGAATTCGTGAATTATTATGCTCTTTCATTTTTTTCAGGGCGGTACGATTGACCGGACCTTTTGTGACGATGGTCTACAGCATGATAACCGGCGATATGTTGACTTTTGGAATGATATACACCGTTGTATTATTTGGATTCTCACAGTCCTTTTACTTTCTTTACAAAGGATTCCCTGGAGTGAAATCTTCCCTCTATAGCTCCTACCCTTCTACTTGGATGGCACTGTTTCAAATTACCCTTGGCGACTACAACGTAAGTATTATATCTCTCTTTAAAATATTGGAATATCGGTATTATAACCATTACGTAAAACGACCAGGCAGCATGGGGGTGGATCTTACCTCCACCGATTTATACCCGTGAATAACTTTTGCATAAATTGTATCTATATATGCATATATTAAGTATGTAGGTATATAGATACCATGTATAATAGACGTTAAACGACGCACAACTCGAGGGTAGCATGATCATGGTATCTGATGAGATAATTGACACCTATCTTACCCTGCAAAGTCGTAATTTCATTTAATATGAATTTCAGTACCCGGAGCTAAGCTTTACGACGTACCCAAATCTGAGTAAAACGGTGTTCGCCATTTTTATGGTTCTCGTTCCCATACTACTACTGAACATGTTGATAGCCATGATGGGGAACACTTACGCTCACGTCATCGAGCAGAGCGAGAAGGAATGGGTGAAGCAGGTTTCTATCGCAGCACAATCAATCAGCTACGAATTGATAGCGATATATCGTCTGCTATCAAGCTTTCCGCAGAGAATTGCTACTATTCGCACAAAATTCGCTAAATTTAATTTCGAATATATCCATCCCGATTTTATCCGTATATGTGTACGTCATTTCAGTGGGCTAAGATTGTGGTGTCTTTAGAGCGAGCTGTTTCCCAGAAGGACGCGCATAATTATCTTCAGGAATATAGCATTAAACTCGGGCCAGGTGACGACCCAAATAATCCCGCCTCGGAGCAACGCGGAGTTATGGTTATCAAAAGCAAGTCTAAGACGAGGGCGAAACAGCGCAAGGGCGCGGTCGCTAATTGGAAGGTAATTGAAACCCCTTACTCTTGTCCACTTGACAAAAGCGACGATCTACCAAAGTTTTGATATTAAACGTTATCGGTACTTCTCGTGCGCGTTACAGCATGTTGGAAAAGTGACGATAAACGAGCTTAGAAAACGAGGTATGACCGGCGAAGAACTCCGTTTCATAATGTGGGGAAGAACTTCGTTTTCGACACCAGTACGCGTTCCGCCGAGGTACCAAATATATATCTCATATCATTTTCAGAAGCGTATAACGTATATCCGTTTGAATTGATCGAACGTATAAAATGGAAAAATATAAATTCTGGATTTTCTTTTAGTGCCGCGGTTGAACCGTCGGAAGTTACAGCCTTAACCGGCGGTTTTGGTGATGCCCTGACAGCTGCTCTTGACGTTATGGCGTTCGCTCACGATTTGGACATAACTACAGCCACCCAAGGAATTCCGACGACAGCCAATCCGGTTGCTCCAGCTAAAGTTTCAAAAACGCACCTTCAGTCACAGCCACAGCCACAGATACAGCAGCAGCCGCAGGTGACCCAGAAGCTGGCACAGGGTCCCGGAAAAGCACCGGGGATTTCGGAATTGATTGAAAAAAAACCAATCATCGGTGCCAATTCCGAGAGAAAGCCGTTTATTACGGAAGCCCGTGAGTTACATAAGAATCCCGTTAGGGTTAAGACCATTGGGGAAGGGGGGGGGGGGGGGGGGGGGGGGGGGAGTTTTCTCGCGTAATTTGACCGTTTCTTACGCTTCAGTTGCAGGCGAGCTATTTGGGGTGCGGCTGGAGGATAAAGACGTTCGGAATTTAAAATTACCCGACGTAACGGAAAACCCGGATCCGTTACTCGATCTCGTTATCACCGCTGAAAATCCTTCCTGCGATGACGCGACCTTACTTAACATTGCAAAAACAGCTCAATTTATTTCAGAGGCTGGCGACGTTGCCGCAGCATTGCAGCATGCTCATCAACGCCGATCAATTACCAAGCTTCTTCCATCGACCTTTACCGCCAAAAAACAATTCTTGATCGAATCAAGTGACAACGACATTCACGGAGGTTAGTCAGCCTCTTCTCACCGGCTCCTTTATATTCATCTCAAATCAGCCTGATTTCATCGCGAACGAAAACTCATAAATTATATGTGATATGAAACATTTTTCGCCGAACCTTCGGCATGCAGATCAATTCGTATAATCGTACGAATTGATCTCGAGCGTAAAAAAATTCTTGTACGATATACTTCGTATCGTACCGAAGGAGACGATATTATTAGGAAAAGTATCGAATTGAAAGTTTTTATATAAATCACATCGTCGATGGTACTTTACGGATTATAAAAGGAAAAATTCTTTCTTCCTCGGTCGTCATCTCACGCTACTTCGTACTCGTTCGGAAATCTGCAGCTCGAGCTATTAATTCCGTCGTTATACCAGCGACTGTAATAATATCGATTATCGTTTCCGTACGTATAACTCTAGTCTACTCTATTCCGCCGTTTGATACGAGGCCATCGATTTTTTAGACAACGCTCTTCTTGGGGCGGAAACTCGACTGCGAAGAATTCGATCAGCAAGCAGTAGACTCGCTTCGAGTAGGAAATATTCCTACCGTGGGGACGACGATAGTTCCTCGTCATCCCCTTCCATGGATCTTAACGCTGGCTATCGCCGTTTGATGGACGAACCGGAAGACAGATCTAACTCCCATCAAAATGAGACAAGGAAAATTTCTACCCCACCAAAATCAGAAACTCTGACGAACCCCGTGGTCAACGGTCACGCTCCAACGAAGACTGCCAAACACAGAGCTGTGAAAACCGCGAAGAATAGGTATTCAATGAAAATAAACACAAACCTAAACGGTTCAGGGAGCCACAAAAGCAATAATTCTACTCCGAATTGGTATACACCCGATCAATGAATTTTCTAGTTCAATTGAAACGTAGAATTGCATCGTAATCTATGAATGGTGTTTGTTGGAGCTATCCAACATTAAAGCATCGGTATATTCACCGCTGGTACAACATTCGAGGGCGGTCAACATTATTCGATATATTTATATACATCGCGGATATATATACTTCTAATACATATTTACTCGGAAATGCAAAAGGATAAATCTCCCTGAGCTACTCTACGTAGAAGGCATTTGTTTATTTATTTTATTTTTATTCAATTCAACATTTCAAACTATGGTACAGTATTTTTCCGATGCTATGACTGCCGCTACAGGCTTGGAACATATGAACCGACTCGAAGTATCAACCTTGCAAATTTGTTTGTACGTAGATTTCGGAACGTTGGAACACCTTGTGGAAATATTAACTGATTATCTGATTTTCTCGTCAACATTTCTATTGTCTACATTCAGGGCGTGCATATATTCGCGGCTTTGACCTGGTTTCACTGAAATAACAATCGCTTCTCGCTGCAGGTTATCGTGATGCTGTATTATTTTCAAGGTAACTAAAGTTGCTAAATTCTCCGCGACGCGAAGGTATAAGCCTACTCCAACAGGATAATCCCTGCAGCAGCCTGCGGATTAGCCTCGAGATATAGCAATCGGTATTTCGCACGGCAAGTGTTGTAGTTACTTCAGATTTCTCATTTAATACTATCCCTTGCAGAGTGGCGCCGAAGGAAGTAGTGAAGAGAAGGGAAAAATCTGCTGGGCCAGAACCCGCCGCAGCATCTCCCGAATCTACTCCGGATCCTCTGGAACCTTGGAGCACGCGAGGCATCACGGACATGAACACAATCCTGGCATGGAAGGAAAACGCTCCCGAAAGTCCGTAGCGTAGCGTCGTTTTCCTTAAAATCACCCCGACTTTGCGGAGGGATTTTCCTTGATCGGGGATTTCGGGATCAAAGATCTTGGGAGATGATGTCCTCAGGATAGAAAAGGTTGACTTCCAACTGAGAATACCAATTGCTAATTGGATCGCATAAATTGAGATAGATTTATATTCATTTCTGTATTTTTTTTTTTATTTTTTACCTAAAAGAAAAATTCTGCACTATTAAAACTCATCGCGCACAATTTCGTTTCAGTAGAGAGCAGAAAAAAAAAGAGACAAAAAACAGAAAACAAATGATGAGAAATTGTGTTTTTTTTTTAAAAATAAGAGTAAAAGAAACGTATTCTTTCCTCACGATCCACCCAGTCCAATTAACGTCAAGCTACCCAATTTGGGGCTACTTAATTGTTGAGCAACCGCGTGGAAAGATTTATTTTCAAATATATCTAACTAATCGACTCGTCCTTCAAGTTTAGTAAGCACAGAATTTTGATCGTCTATTATTTCCTAGCTCACAACCGCAAAACAGCTAACAGAAAAATGTGAACTGCATGATACAATGTACCTAGAGATATTATGATAGTTCGTAGATTTTATATTTGCAGTTTTCATACCATGCATATATGTGTGTGTAAATTTCAGTATAGGTATATCCGACAGATTGTGATATCTGATTTCAAAGGCTCGTACAGGCACCTACGCAATAGTTCAAACGGAGCTGTGATTGTGCAGATATAATAAACCACCCTCGCTCCTCCGACATACCATGTAGAAGAGAACTATCGAACTACCTTACTAACCATATCAAACAAAGCAGTGGAGTAAATTCCATCAGCTTCCTGCGCTCACAAGCGTTCCTGTTGCGCGATTTCTAATAGAATGTATTATAGGTCATGTACATGCTCGATAAATTCCAGGATTCGCACCTGTCAAGTCTGCTTCTATCATATGTGAGTAAATTCTATCATCGCTCCTGCAGTCTTACCTCTAGATAACTTACATCGTAGTAACTTTCAATAAAAATGAAAAAAATGAACAACAAAAATTGTACCTGAGTGCCTTTGTGATCATAAAAACACCTGCGACTATTTACGTTACTTCACTTTTCACCTTCTCTTATTCGTTCGGTTCAACCGTTTACCACTCAATTCTCGCGTCCTTGATAAATTGCACTCGAAACAAAGTACCAATCACTGCACGATAACCGATACTCGTTTTGGTCCGATCATCAGGTTTACTTTTTAATTGAGTGATACCGAACTTTGATCCACTCGAGCTCTTCCCTCTCAAATTAATTGCGGATCACTCGCTCAACTCGATTTAAAATCCATCGAATGAATGAAAACCGTTATCACTGTAATTCTATACACTCGATTATCTAACATCACGTGCCTCCTGCTGGTCTTCATCTTAGAAATAAATGCTCGTCCTTTTGCACGCGAAAACAGAAGACGTTCCAGCAGGATTTCAAAGACGAAGCATTCCAACACGACATACCTAGCTGTATTGGAATCTGTCCTCGTTTATTCTACCGTTCTCATTCAATGCTCATTCCACAAATTTCACTCTGCTTCTTACAAGATTTACAAACAATCGATGTCCACTATTTTATTTAAAATCAGAATTCTTTCGTTAGATCTATCGTTTGAGCGTATTTACATAAATAGTTCTGCCGTATAACAAGTGGATTTCCAAATTAAAAGTCTCCTCTTCAAAGTCCCGAAACAAAAATATTGTAAAAATTCGTAATAAATACGACTGTGCACTATACGATTCTCGGCGAAATGAGGATCCAAGCAAAACAAAAAGAATATTACTCCCGTTACAGAATGAAGTGATCATTCCCATTACTTCTATACTCGTATTTTACACGTCTTCTTGTCACTCCGTTCCGTCGCCTCCGACAATGATTCGAAATACCTAGCCCACAGGTGCAAAAAAATATAATAATAATAATAATAAAAACAAACAGACGAAGAAGAAGGAGATGAGGGATGCTACCGCGTTCGTGTTACACATACGATTTGCCGTTACTCGGTAATACCGAAAGCTCGTCTCCTCTCGACTCGTCTCATCCCCAAAGCTTCGATTCGGTTGCGGGGTACAACATATATGATCGAGATGATAACGCGAAAGCCCTGCAAAGCTCGTCGTCGACGAAATTCCCAAGCGATGTTGTGTCTAACGTCGACGTCTCTCTCTCTATACCTCTCTCTCCTTCCGTCGGTGTCCTTTTGCTCCCTAAGGGATGATACGACGAGACAACAAAAATACTCACCTGCAAGGCGATAAGTGTTCTTCGAACAAATACCCACTACACCTCGAAACTTCACAAAGTTCCTGGAACCTTCGATCACTTGGTATCTAGGAAAGACGAAATTTTTATTATTAATTTAATTGAATACCAAATCGGTTATTGTCGAAACGAAGACATGGCCGTCTTAAAACGATATCGAGAATATAGGTGGAGAAAATATTGAACAAAAGTGGCTAAAATTAAGTATGCTCCAGTTTGCCGGAAAGCCTCCGAATATAACCCTCTCGTGATACAGATGATCAGCCCACCTCCAACAGACCTTTGATCGTTTCAGTTGGAAGATTCCGTAAATGATTGCTTTGGTGTCTGAAACGTTGGTGAGATTGCTGCGATTCTTCGAATCAGATAAAAATCTGACGGAGCGTGAGTTCAGGAAATCCCGGTCCACAATCTCCGGTACGTGAAACAGGCTTCAAATGACATAAATTGACGTTTCTCATCCACTTGCAATAAACGTCCAATTAATTCATTAGTCACAAGATTTTAATCAGCGAATACTGAAGATCGAGATTTAGAACGATGAACGTTAGTTTCGATTCCTCGCCGACAGGAATAATTTTTCCCAAGACTTATTGCGGGGCAAATGATTTTCTTGATATAAATTCTAAAACCCGGAGGTTTATTATCGATGGATTTATTATTTTTCAATAAAGGGAATGTTTCGATTTCCAATTTTACTACGTCAATTTACCAGTTCTCGATTCAGTTGGAAAAGCTTTTCAAACAATTTGAAAAGCTGAGCTTTCATTTCGAATAAGGGAGAAAATGTCGCGGTATTCGAACCCCTCCGCTATAAATATACAACTACCAACTCTATCCCTATCGCTGAAAGCTGCAATGGTATTCAACTTGCGAGTGGATAAAGTAGAGAAAAACGTTATGGTAGCAAAGTCTCGGTCAATAGTATTGCAAATTTATTTCATTCCTACTTACTCTTCATGTCTAATCATTTCTCATTCATTCCAGTACAGCAATAGGTATTCCCGTATGAACAACTACTCAGCGATGAAATCCAAGTTTTTCTAGGTGTATCAAATATTAAAACCAACAAGAATTTATGGCGAAACGTATATTTTACACAGGATATTGCGTGCATCACCTTGATCTTTCAGCCATTTCAAATGATAGCCATATTGAGTCCGAGGTTAATGAATTCTTCATTATCCATTAATTAATTATTACGCGCGCGTATCACTTTTAATATTACTGTATCGAAGTTCCAACTTGTGGTAGATAAGGTAAACGTGATGTAAGGTTCAAGAAAATTTACGAGCACACGAGGAAGCTTTATGCGTCTGGTCTAACACATCGATACTTGGTTAAACGAAGTGAATGATTTCGACGCTGGAAAGTGGGGTAAACTTAATCTAATCTTATACATCATATTTTTCGCCACATGATTTTTCGTTACGGAGTTATAAAAATACACATACGTGTAGGTACAATATCGGCGTTGGTGAGAAGAAAAATAACGAACTAATAAAATCAAATGAATAAGCAAAGCTGAATGCGCTAAAAATATCACGTAAGCGGAAAACCGGGTAAAGAAGATTAAATGTGACAGAAATGTAGTGATTTTAATTTTTTTTTTCTTTTGTTTTAATGCTCGGAGGCTATAGTGCAGTATGTGTACCGCAGAGTTTCAATTATAGACTCGATTTGGTCAGCTGCGTAAATTGGAAACCACGGGCGGATTATCACGTGGCTCTTCGCATGTGAACTAAATTCACTTCCATTACCCGCAATCCTTGCAGGAGTCGGAACGCGAGATAACATGGTGTGGAAAATCCATGATCTGCACCTTATCTCGTACGTTGCCTCTAGCAGAGCCCCTTGAGGATCCACCCTGGGGATTCTGGGTCCAACGTCTTATTCTCTCGCCCCGTGATGCTGCTACTATACTTCTCTTCAGCTGTAACTTCACTACCTGTTGTCACTTGTGTTCCAAACGACGAGGTAACTGAACCGCAGTTATGTAGTTATTTTTTTTTTATCGAAAAACGTCAAAATAGTTGTTAGAATCGACAAAATTACGCCACGCGCACCCTACGTGATTGAAAAATTGTTAAACTGGATTTTGGCCGAAAGACATCATCCTAGGCCGTTTCTAGGATCGTCTGCGGGGCGTTGAGGACCTTAGTAAGGCAAGAAGCCCCGACCCTGGACCCGAGAGAACGCGTCGAGGTGTTTATCTGCAATTACGGGCCAATGGACCGGACCGTGGCCGAGCCACTTTACGAGTTCGGCATCCCCGGGTTCTGTCCCAGTGGAACAGTTCCTAGCACGGAATACAGGTCCCTTTTGCAACCGTACGTGAAAATTAACCTTTTGACGCCGTCTACGGAACGGCGAGACGATCCTCGTTGTCCGCTTGTCACCACGTGCTCAAACCGCCAATCCCACCTAATTCAGGAAGGTTGTCTAGTTGTCTTACCGCAGCTGGTGATGATGTTCTCTTGGTTTTGTTCCCTCATTTTTCCTTCACTTTTTCAAAGCAGGTTCAACACGAGCATTGACCGTGACAAAGTAGGTTTCAGAATGTCATCAATTTTAGATCTAGTATATCTTGCGTACACGTACTTATACCCCGCGAGCTCTGGACGAAAAGAATCCCAAAAATTGCTCATCTTTCAGTCCCATAATTCAGGAATTAACATAATTTCACTGCTACCGATGTACGTAAATCGATTTGAATCGGTAGTTCGCTGTTTAATGTTATTTTATGTTATTACAGTTGACACCGTGCCAATTAGAATCTCCCCAAGTTTTCATCGCCATGTTTCTACAATTGTTTGCTCTTCTTGTTTATGCATTTGAGGTATTCGTTCCGCGTTCCGAGTATCGTCGCCGGTTCAGGTGTGATATTTTAATTAGATTCAACAGCAACGCAGAGATTTCACAGCGAAGGAGCTGTATCTTTGCTTTCCTGGTCTCTCCCCTTCTTGTTTGAACTCTTCGCCGTCGTCAGTACCTACTTTAGCCCCACCGCCAGTTCAGATAAGAACTTGAGGAGTCTGTAATTTACATACGCAGCAACTTATAAGCTTCCATCTACAACGTACGTACGTACCTATGTGTATGTATAGAGTACAAAATAAGCCCGGATCACATGCGGTGGCATGCGCTATTAAATCTACATACAGTGCCCATGTGTAAAGTGGACATAAAATATGTGAAGACCAAAAAGTAAAATACCTATAATAATTGTTACAATTAAATGTAAAATGTGATATTCACCGTAGATTTAGGGGTGTAATCTTATTATTTTTCTTCTGTTTCGCAATATCCGGCCGGAGTATAACTCGTTCGATGTTTCAGAAGGTCTGTATATAGCAGAATCAAGATCTTGAAACACCCCTGGGATTCTTCATTGAGACAAAGGAGCAATTTAGACAACATTTATCGGGCAACTTTATACACCGAGCGAATAGAGAGTGAGAAAGAGAGAGTAAAATTTTTGGCCCTCGAGTTATTTCTTGCTCTGTTGGAAAAATTATCTTCACTCCGGAACTTGAGTCGTTTAAAAAAAAAAAAAAAAAAGAAAAAGAAAGTAAAACACAGAAAACGGTATGGAAATGGTTAAATACTACTCTAACAATTCTTGCCAATTATCATGACTCTGAAACACCGATAACTTCGTATATGAGAACCTTATTTGACAAGTAAAGTTTTACTTTTATATCCGAGACGCCGACTGCAGGGTGACTTTTTTTTTATTTTTATTTTTTATTCTTTCTTTTATTTTTCGAACTAAACTTTGAAATATCACTAAGAAAAATGAACGAACACCAACCGGTAATATCGTTCCCTCAAACGAATCCATTTTTGTTTTTTTCTTTGCTTTTTTTTTTCTTTCTTTTCTTTCTTTTCCACCACGTATAAGAAACCTGCGCTCCTTAAATTTATCATTACTCCGCGTAGACACGTCGTTGAAAACCCCGCTTCGGAAATTACATTCAAACTTACGAACGAACAACGTCCCAGCTTGCTACAGTCAATTATATCAAGTCTCTATTCAAGAAATCGTTTTACTCGTCGCTATAGGTAATTTAGTATACGAAAACGTTCTCAAGTATTTCGATACTTTTGTCATTATACATCACTACGGGGCTATACGTTTTAAGCGAACTGATTCCGTTGGGATTTCGAAAATAGCCACATTTACATGATGAAATATCGTATCCATTTCACGTGATTCTTCATTCTCAACGATTTAGAAGTCGGATTTTATTGTTAGTACAGCGAGGTACGCGCGATCTTGTTTGAGATGACCGTGTGCCTAGACATTCGGTGTTATTTTTTATTTTTGCTTTCTTTATTTTCGAATACCTAATTTTGATCCCTCGTAAAGATTATTTCATGATCATGGAACCCTGACGAATGAAGAAATGAAGAAAGAAGTACATGGAACGCATTCTTTAGCTTGATTTATGCGAGGAGCGTGAGTAGGAATAATACGGTCGATATATTAGCAGCAGGGTTGGAATATGAAATCCCTCGAGATGAGTGCGCCGTGTGATATCCCATAAGATCAGCTTTCTTTCTCGAGTCTGATCATTTCCAGGACGCCGTTCCTCATTTCTATCAGAGCTTCGTACTCCGTCAATCCCATCCTTCGCTTGTTGCTTATATCGAAAACTCCACCTTCTCCCTCTTCGTGTTCACCTCTGGTACCTCTAACTTGAAGGTTATACATCCCCGCAATTTCCTCAAACTTTTTTAAATTCGCTGACAATTTTGGCAGCTTCGCGTGCACCGAAGCCCGCACAGCGTTACCGAGATTTGTTGGGCAGAAATTAAGGTATCCGATTCTCTCGTTTCTACTAAACGTCAATTTTCGCTCCAGCGACGTGACAGCCCTCACAAGTCGCTCGTAGACTTCACCCAAATCTCCACCCTCTTGCATCGATATTATACGAAGATGATCCTCCTCGTTACACCAGACTAAGAAAGTCTTCGCATCGTTCAAGTATATCCCTCTTCCTGCGGAGAGTGAAAAGATCTAAATAAAATGAATTCAATGGCATCGGAAATACAAGTTTCGTATAGTATATCTTTCTTTTTCATCGTAAATCCCCGGTGTCAACGTAATGATAATTCTAGTGAATAGAGCGGTGATCTTCTATTAGAAATAAAAATAGGTAGACCATTATTTAAGGATAGATTAGCTCGAAAAGCTGCGGATAACACTGCGAAAGTACAATCGAACCGCGCAAAGTATTTCGGGTATTCTTCTGTGATTTGGTGCTATCTATACACATGGGTGCGACGGTGGGTGGGATAGATTCGAGCCATTCAAAGTCCTATTACCGAATCCCAGGAATTAAGAAGTTGGAGGATTTCGTTAAAGCTTTATAGATCCGCGGATTAGGGATAAGGCTCTATTGTCTGCTGATCTATTCCGAACACCGATGCCCTCGCAGCAACTAACTCTCGCTCATTTCCCATTCATAACATTTATATATTTTCTCTCTTATAAGAATCTTTAGGCGTTCCTTTACTAGGGAGAAAATTAACTTTGCATATTTTCTCGCTAACGGGCTTTGACGGACGACTTTAAGCCATCAAGACGGTCTAAGAGTTATTAAATTACAGATAAACGTCTCACCCGTTGGCCAGTATTTACAGGCTTCTGCCGCCTGAAGAAATCGATCGCCTTCCTTGAAGAGAAAATGATCGTCGATGAGTTTTTTCTGCACATCCTTTTGCATCCCCGTCAACGGATAATATTGTCCTTTTAACTCCCCTTCTAATTTTCCGAACGCTTCGATTACCTTCGAACAATGACCCACGAAATATTAACCATACCGGACCTCGTCGGCTCGTTCCTCGCGCAAACCCAATTCATTTCTTTTTTTTTTTATGAATACCTTATTCTGAATTTCGTCGTACTGACTCTCGGTCATACTGGGATTGAAAGGATAGTCAGCCAGAGATCGCCCGGTGCGTACCCTGGTCGATATGACGTACTCTCCCGAAGGATCCAAGTTTCCCATGTCAGCGGGACTTCCCCAGTCTGGCAAGGGATGAATGTCCTTCGAAGTGAAGCCTCCGTGATAATCTTCGATTATTGGATCGAACAATTCAGCGAACAAAGTATACGCCTCGGGATCAGGCGCGTAGATTCCAACTCCAGAATCCAAATTCTTAAGGCCGGACTGAATTACGTGCAGAAGGGTCGATCCGTAACTTGTTTTTCTTTTCTTAAGCTGATCAAAGATTTCGCGTGTCAGGTATTTCTTTAAAAGCGATGGGCTGTTGCTTGTAGTTAGCAAATTATAACCCTCTTCCAATTTCTCAAGGATACCCGGATCGACGGCCATTGCCGCTGATTTTTTCCGACAGGAGCATAACCGTTTATCACACATTTTTTTTCTGCTTTATTGAATCCGGGTACGAGTGAATCTAATCTAACATATCATCGGCTCACTGACATCTAATCATCTAGAAAATTTGAGTTCATTTGACGTTTGAATTTTGATTTTTTTTTATCGGGATCTATACGGACAAGAAAATTTCGTAGGACGTAACAATATTTGAAGATCGCGTCAAATTCCAATGAGCTGTTACCTTGATGAAAAAAAAAGAAAAAACAGAAAAGAAAACAAGGACGTACTATAGGTCCCAGTGATAATTTCACGGTGGTTCTTCTCGGTCTTGAAAATTCAAGTGAGTAAAATGAGGCGAAATTTCCCACGAGTCATTGTGCGACCCGTAATGGGACAGGACTTAATGAATGAAAGTTAAAAGTTCGCGTGCAGGAAACGAGCGGAACATTTCTTGCGAACAATTGAAGTGTTACGTGAGACATGAGCTGCCACGTGACGTCAAATATTGTTTGGTATTTTATCATGGAGAAAAAAAAATCGTGACTCAATGTTTGCGCAATAACATTTCAGAGAAATTAAGTCAGTTATTGACAAGTAAAAGAGAAAAAAACAAAATGGTTACCACTGGGATGTCCTTTTGCTACTCCGCTTCTCCGTACGGCCTGGATTCGCTGGTAAGCTTCGGAAAACTCGGAGAAAAGGAAAATAGTGCGGGAATCAAAGTGACAGTCAGACAGGTTAAATATTTCAAGCTGACAACGTGTTTACCGGATCTATATACGTATATAATAAATACAGTTGGCGAATTGTCGAGTCTCTCTACTCCACGTCCGTTTGTTCGATCAGATAAAAGGTCGCATTATCTTCCCTTGTCGAAGGTTAATGCTCTCGTGGCCATCGCGATGCTCAAGAACACCGAGGGTTAACAGTCGTTCGTGTTAATCTCGATTCCCCAAGAGCTTTTACTTCGAAAGCGCACTTAGGTTACAGCGTATTAAAGAAAGAGGGAGAAAGAAGAAGAAAAAAAAAGAGGGAAAAAGAGAAAATGGGAAGCAAATATAAAAAGAATAGAGAACGTCTTGTACGAATTAATGGGGATATGATCGCGTCGGTGAGAATTGCGTTAGAAATATTTTAACGATAATCTAGTGGCTGAAGACAGGAAAGAAATGTGTGTATGGTAGCTCTGGCGATAAGTATGACAAAAGGCTAGGGAAGTTGGCTTCTTCAAAAAGCTCGAGAGACACACGACGACGGTCACGTGAGACGTGCTTTCGGGGCATTTCGTAGTACAAACACGTTGAACGCACGTTATAGAGAAGGATACGAATCTTTGAGGGTTGAAAAAGGGTCAAGCGTGATTTCTCAGAAAACCCGAGCCAACTTTGAAGAGATTGAAATTTTTCTCGGTTGTTTTATGTACTTGTAACTTTGATACATACCCGGGTATGTATACATGCATTATGTATAACACCGAGTATATGGCTGTATTTACATCGTTACCAGACGGCAATCACTTTCTCATGTCGTGACTGGGTAGTTCACGTGGAGTCGCATTGCGTCACGACTCAACGAAGATTATATCGAGAACTCCTATGACTTTCAACCTGAGCCGACCAGTCATTTTCATCACGACTCCCCCGTGTTTAGCGTCACGTTTCACAATGGCGTTCTCTTAATAATTACTATTTTATTTTAAAACATACCAGAGGGTAAAAGAACATTCCCGTAAATACGGCACAAGGTTGCAAGAATAATTGCAGAAAGAAAATTAGAATAATTCGAGCATTCGTTATGCTGAACTCTATTGACCTTAAGAAAGGGCACACATGTTAGTGTTCTTACACAGCGTATCATATCTATATATTGCACATACCTTTAATCTGACGGGTTCGTGTATATCCTTGTTTTACGACGTCAGTTAGTTCAGTGATTTATACTTTCGCCAACTTTAACTCGTTAATGTTCTCCATTTTTCAGGCGTACCAGCTCAAGTCAAGGGACAACGATCTCAGATTTTTATTTCACCTGGATGCCCCCTGCGGGATCATAACTTTTATCATGTCATCATTCGCGGCGGTCTTAATTGCTTCCGCGCTGATAGTGAGTTGAATGTTTGCACTTGATCGACACGTCGAATCTAAAAGATTCGGATAAGAATTTATCGATGTACGTACATCATTTCGAGTCACGGGGCAATGGAGCGTTTTCAATTATCAAGGTTCCCCATGTTTTTCACCTATTAACGCCAAGTTAGAGCCCACAGTCACCCGGTAAGGTAATTACTCACGTCTGCAGGGGCAAAACTTTCCAAATGTTTTGGCACCTAGTGACGGCTCTGGTTCGCCCTAAGTAACGACGCAACTTTATAATTATCAGATAACAGTTACTTTGAATTGAAGTTCAGGCTAGAGAAAAGCAGCTCCCTACCCAAATATAGCATACCTTCGTCACCCTATACCCAACGTTATCCCTTTCTATTGTACCGAGGAAAGGCATCAGCATAAATAATTAGAGAATTCTTCGAGAATCAGGATTTCATAACGCACCAATTAGTACTTGTTCGTACGGTGCTTATACGATAGAATTTCAGTACTTGACAATCGTGATCCGTGAATACGTTATTTCCAGAGCATCGCCACGGTAAGCAGAAACGAGAAAATATCCCAAGGATTACAGGACGACGCTGATCAGGTTGGTCATTTTTGTAAAACAGCATTAAAAATATGATGATACCGAGTGATTGAACGTTACAGAAACTTCCAAGAAAGGAAAGCGTGTTGGACATCAGACCTGCTTACAATTGCATTCACAAACACGTGAGTAATATGTTGGAATTGATGGAATTCAATTATAGGTCAGTATCTCAATGAATCGTTGAAGCGATTCGTCGAAATCGACATAACATGGACATCCCATTTAGCTTGTAGATTTTTTATTATTTTCTTCTTTTTCTCAGCCTTTTTCGAGGATTAAAAATACATTACGACTATCGACTGTCGCATATTACGATGACCTTTTTGCAAATTTTATGCAAAAATTCAATCGTTTTTAGATTGTTCAATTTTTTGTACTCTTTTCTTTTATTCCATCGAACACTTAAATTATTCAAATGTTTTCAGCTGAAGCAAACCGACGTTTTTCAAGAGAAAGCCAAGAGAACTGTGAGTTTTTGCTATACAATATTCATAGATTCGAAACACGAAAATCCTTTTACCTAAATTATTTCTTCAATTATATGCGGATTAAACTGATTCGATAAAAATTATCAAGTTTCCGATTTTGTGACTCTTGCGAACATTTCCAAATACCTTTTTACAAAGAAAAATTAAATAGATCTCGTATTTTCACTATTAATTTTTCATCTCTTGCCTGTTAGAAGTTGACTTTTCAAAAACAACACCCATTCTCAAAAACGAATAATACATTTGGAGATTCTTATGAATAAGCTATTTTTCATTTAAATTTAGTTTTGCAAGGGTGCCAAAATTGTAATTACATATTTCAACAGAATCTTGAACTTGAGCATTATTTTTTGAATCAGTCTATAAAGTGTGAACTCTTAATAGCTGTGGAAGGAGCGGCTCGAAATTGAAATAATGAACAGCAGAATATCTTGCATGAACAAACTTCTTAATCCAGAGGTACGCATAGATAAAAGATTCACCTTCTTTCTCGCGTTAAAAATCTCTTACCTCTTTAACCACCTGACTACGTAGCGATTGAAATTTGTTGGATGTGAAGTGAATCCAAACCCATCTTGCACATTGCAGTAGTTACCTAAGTTCTCGGTAATCGTTGGATAAATTTGTAGAATAATGATAGTGATAGGAGATCTAAGAATGTGCAGAACGAGTTGAAAAGCTCGCGATGAATTAAATCCGAACGTAAACGACTTCCGTATAATTATACTAGCGATGTGTAACGAGTCGTCGTAATAACCATCTATTCTGGGTAGTATTGATCGATAGAATAACCTCCAGTCTTTTCTAGCCGTCGAAATCCATACGTTCTTCGTTATTATATCTTCAGTCTAAAAGACTTTATTTTTTCCTGGACAGGCACCAAAATCGCAATGGCGAAAATCAAGATCACCGAAAGTATTTTGCCGTAATATGGAGCCCGTGACAGCGTAACGAATAATCCCCGACACCAAAAAAAAAACAAAAAATTATACTTGTGAGCAAAAGTACTATCTGTATACACAATACTTTAAATACATATAATTTGAAAAAAAAAAGAAAAGAAAAAAAAAAAGGTTTACGGGGTGGCAATCAAAATTCTCAACGGTATACACCGCCGGTCGGGAGAACGCGCGGTAATTCACAGTGTTCGATTTGTTACGGATTATTTATCGTTATGGTATTCGGAAGCTTTCTATCACCACTTGCCCCTTCGGACGTACGTGCGAACTACGAGCACAAATTTTGTTCGACAGTTGGACAAAGTTGAGTATAAAATATGCACTTCGTCATAACGTCACCGCACCACACATCCATAAATACTATGCAGCTGCAGCAGTTCCGCAATATGTGAACATATCCTTCATAAATATACGTGCGTTCGATTCGATTGTTTTTTACTTTACCAAAGCATATATTACACACACGACGCGCGGGTTTACTATTTTGACTCTATAGCGTATACTGTTAAATAAACACAAAAATAATACAAG
This sequence comes from Athalia cordata, assembly GCA_963932425.1. Taxonomy (NCBI): domain Eukaryota; kingdom Metazoa; phylum Arthropoda; class Insecta; order Hymenoptera; family Athaliidae; genus Athalia; species Athalia cordata. The sequence continues at coordinate 53,310,413 of OZ010625.1, read as the reverse complement.
TTCAGAAGTGTATATAATCTTATGGGATGCAATTTTATGACAATACATCTACCGGCGATTTACCGCACGATATATAAAAACGATAAATTAATTTTCGTTTCATAAATAATATTTCTTTTTTTTTTTTTTCTTTCACAAACGCACAGTGAATTTTTCCATTCAGAATATTTAACGAACTAGCTGCGGCTATAATTAAGTTCCGGTCATTGAATCAATACCATGGAACTGTCGAATGCACGTACAATTTACCCTTTGCTACGATTCACTAATTACCGAGTGGATTGATTCTCCCATTGCCATTACTGGGGCCAATCAAGCGTGGAACATCTGCAGTAACAGATGCGAATTGATCGGATGAACCGTAAAATTCTTGACCACTTCACGCGAGGATTAAATCGAATCGCAGGAATATATACGCAACAGCTTATAAATCGGTAAAGATGATACGCATGTATATGTATTATGTATATATGCAAGAACATATGTATGTACATATGTATACATAAATTCGTTAACAAACGTCAAACTGTTGTGTCGGTATGAAACGAGAAATTTTTTTTTCTCTCTTTCAAATAAAATAAAATAATAAAAACGAAATAATAATAATCATCACATGGAATTAAAATACAGCCACGTATGAACCGGCCTCTGTACTCGCTATAGCCGAATGGACCAACCAGATAACGTAAATATCCTACCATCCAAATAAATTTCTCTCTCTAAATGACAAGCGATTGTCAAACCCATTCGTACATACATAGCTGCGTATTCATTCAAGCGTAATACTTGTGTTAGATAATTTTTGGTTCTAGCAGAAAACGATAAAATACTTACCAAATCATGTTACCGTTGTACGCTTATATTTCCGTCTATCCATTTCAGATTAATTTTTCCCGGTAGTTCACACGTGGCAGAAAATCTTTTGTACCTCTTATATAAGTGAAGGTATATATGTAAATTTCCATAATTATATATTTAAGCATAGAAATCGATAAGATTTTGTTAGGTAATTGTGCAGAGGGTAGGACTGAACGGTATACCGTCTCTAAAATGTAGATCTTTATACCTTTATACTCTGGAAAATGACGCGACGTTGAGAAATACTCTGGGAGCTTTAAGAGAATTAGGGACCGTCTGCAGAAACGCCCAGCATCTAATACGTATTTATCTTAAAAGAAGCTTACTCAGTTAGACTCTTTGTGCAAAAAAGAATCTAGATGCTAATTCAATTCACTATACATTCATTTATTTCTGTGTATTATTGTTATTATTTGTTCTTTCTCTTTCCTCGAACCGTCGACCTTGAAATAGGATAGATCGATCTGTAAAAATTAAAAAACCTGCGACACGTTCAGCGGGAATACAAAAATAACCGTGGTGCAGTTTTTACGTTATTATTTTTTCATTTTTTTTTTTTTTTTTCATTTTATATCATCGCGCCGAAGCAAAACGCACGCGGGTTCAAATTATACCACATAGAATCCGTATACTCCGTAAGTAGTAGTCGCAGATTATAATCTGAGCTATTATCGGTCTTGAGCTTTTTTCACGTCCTTGTGATATTGCGGTTATAAGCATAAAAACTATAAAGCGTGTAAAAATTGTACAGGTGACCGTATTACATACAGGTATGTACGTAAGGGGTATACCAGAGGTACAGGTATGTTTGTACGTATAGCCTCAGCACATTTCACGATCTCTATAGGATGACCTTTCAATTCATCGAAAGAAATGTCTGTATAGCTGAGAATAAACGTATAGTAAGTCTTGCATAAAAGTGCGACGATTTTTCTCCCCGTATGAAATGTCGAGTAATTGAAAAATATATGTGCAGTTTATTGCGCATAAGGAGCGAATGAAAAAAATGAGAAGAAAATTTTAAGACGCGTAAAGATATTGCCTTACGTGCTGATCACCGTGCATATTACATCTACCTGTACGTGTATAAAAAGCAAAAAATAAAGACCAACTAAAAAAAAGAAAAAAAAAAAACGTCGTAACGTTGTGACGTGATGCAAAAAATAAAATGAAACCTGCGGGTTACGTACACTTATATCCATATGGATCGGTAAAATGGAAAGATTCAGGCGGAAATTGTACGCGTCATATGTTGTCAAGCATATAAGACGTTTGATTTCGTTCAAGTTTTTCCTCAGACCGTTTTACATTTCCTTCCAACCATAAAAAAAAAGAATGAACGACAAACGGCAATCGACTCGCAATGCGCTCTGAAAAAAGCAGATAGATTTAGATATTATTTTTGTCATGTATAAAGATAATTATTTCACCAGCATATTATACACTGCAGCGCAAAACAATTAAGGGATCACGTGAATTTTGCCATGAAAAAAACCCATTTTCGAACGCGTGTAACTCCGTAAAAAATGAACGAATTGCAATGAAAAAAATTGAATTTCAAAACTCGAAGCTTTGACTTAAAAGCTGCTATCTTGACGCGGCAAAATTCGAGCGATCTCTTAATTGCTTTGCGCAGTATATGTACATGTAGTATCTCACGATGTTGAACGAAGGGATTTTTTTGATTTAATTCTTGAATCAATTATGGGCGGGAATTAAGCGAAACGAGTTAGCGCATTTGGCAGTGATTTTACACGAGTGTTGGTCGCGTTTTCCTGTGCCAACGAAGACGAAAGATACTCCAACGATTGGCTTCACTGGATCATGGAAATTCTCGCCTAAGCTTCGGCTTACGACCTGCTCACTCCAACTGGCTTTCCAAAATTAATTTTACGATCGACGGGGGTGAAATCCTGCTGACGGGTCACAAACCAACGAGAGCCTCAGTCGCAAGATCGAAGGAATTTACTTTAATTCGAACGGAACTTTGGCTTCGTTCCTTTACCCTCCGTTTCTCGTTTCTTTTTTTTTTTTTTATCGCTTTCCCTCTCCCTCTTTCGCACTCTCTCCTTTTTTTTTACACTAGAACAAACTTTGGTAAGCTTCGAATCGTTGGGAAGCCAAGCCAGACTTGAGGGGGATAAAATTGGTTCGGTGATTGTTTTACTTCGGGACGTTAAAACTATCCGTATGGCATGGCGAGGTGAAAAATAATGACGTAATAAATTTTGGAAATCCTATAGGTATAATAACCTGGTACCAGGTTTTCGCCCTTTTAACCCATAAAATTTCAGCACTTACCTTTAGTAGATCAATAAAGACGGTGCACGAGCTCATCGTAGTTCCATGTATATTCAATCTATGTATGTACATGAGCTGCATAAAATTATTACATACCCATATCTGTATACTATACCTGCAGTCTATATACCATAATACGATCGACGTATCCTGTAAAATCTCCGGACGATTAGGCGTTGATCAACCGTAAGAAAAATATCTCTCAGACGCTCGCGTCGAACTGTGCAGTTTTATCGGGGGGATTCTATAGGAATGAAATTTATACGCGATGAGACTGAGAAAAAGAGGAACGCGTAACGCAGTCAGTTGCTTTAAATATACGCTTATGCGAATAATATAAATATTCCCGTACCTGTAATATAACCTTGTAATAGAGCGGCTAAAATTCAATGATTCTATTATCTGCGCGGAACGTGTTCATGTTGTAGGTAAAACCAGGCGAATAATTCAGTTATGCCCCCGTTCAGGTTGAAACAGGGTTGGTACTATAATTGGCGATGAGTACCTATTTTAAAGGGGGAAGACTTCATTGTGACAACTATATCACGTGCAGCAGCTAGATGCTTTTCTCTATACAGAATCGAGAGGTAGGGTAGGAGGTATTCCTTTATCGCGATTTAACGCGGCATTAATAATTGAGAATTGGCCAATTCACGACAGTAGAGGAGAACCGGGCGAAGAAATATCGGGAAAACCTTCAGACGCCAAATTCTCTCGCTTTCTCCACGAGCATCTTTCCCTCCCTCCCTACCTCATTCTCTTTCACTTCTATCTTTACATTTATCTCGCTCTCTCTCCCTTTTATCTGGATCGCGCGACAGAGTTCTCTTATTCTCTTTTGCCCTCGGCTCGTCCCTGTCCTTGGCAGATCTTTGCCTCGAGTAAGAAACTACCCTGCCCGAGTCACCGAGCTGTATTTGGTTATTTTCCTCCAGTCTTTGTTCCCACGGGTTTAATAAAAATGTTCGCTAACGCTCTTAGCAAAGAGAAATCCGTACTTTGTTGCCTTTGTCGAAACTTGCACGTTTGTCCACAAGTATCAAAGTATCTGTACACGTACAATTACGTATCCATATCATACATACGTGTATTATACGTGAATTTTACTTATATCTACCTTCGGGCTACACTAAACCACCGTTACGGTTGCTAGAGAAACGGTGAGCTTTTGCTTCGAAATGGACCCGGCGACGAGATCTAGCTCCTTCGAAACGTGGGGACCGGATGGCTATGAAAGTCTAACGAAATATACGTCATACGTACGAAGGAAGAGAGCTTAGAGAGAACTGTATGGTATAGTCTAGGTTACAAGGGAAAATGGTATACCCGGTACGGCCATGACGGAAGCAGCAACATCGTTGCTCTTGACAAAGCACACAAAAGCGTTGGAGTAGGACAAGTGAGTGATTGAGTCAGGCGAAGAGCTCGGTTGGCGCTACCCAGTTGGATTGAACTTGACAGCCGCAAGAAGTTTTGCTAACCTCTGCCCCCCTCCCCCCTGATATTACCCACCTCGCTTAAGGGCGAGAAAATTCTTCCGCTTGTCTCGGCTAAATCTTATAGGTATTATATATGTATGATGTATATGTGTCATATATAAGACTCGCAAACTTACGCCATACATTATCAACGTTGATACAGCTCTTATCGATTCATGGAAAATTCTTCTCACCCACTCTTTACCAAATCCAAACCCCTCCACCCTTCCACACGCCCGTGTTCCCCAGTCTCTCTGTGCTCATACCTCTGCTTCAAATTGTACATCGAGTTTGTTTACACAAAACTATTGCCTCTATAATATCAATATCATCGTCGAAAAACATGAAGAATATGAAAAAAAAAGTATGTATAGTGTCGCCCCTATTTTTAGATACTCGGTGGAATTCCAGGATTTACGGTTCCAATGATATAAAATAATATCATGTATATAGTATATAGTAATGAATATAGAACAGTATGTATGTTTCTTTGACATTCCAACATCGTTATTTTATTTTATTTTATTCCTTTTATTTTTTACCTCGTTTTTTTTTTTCATTTATTTATTCAATTCATTTATTCTTATCAATCGATTTCATTTTATCCACATACTTAATATAAACATATGCTCCACGAAAAATATGAAACTTTTCAGTGAAACTCCATGATCACTGTTCAATTATTTTAATACATTCATTCGTTCGTGACCATATACAGCACAATTGGAATTTTTTTATACACCTCGAATAGTTGGGTTTTTTTTTTTTTTTTTTTCCTTTTTTTCAATTTTTTGCGTCCTTCGTTCTTTTTGCTCTTCTTTTTTTTTCTTCTTTCCAAAACGTCGCGAATCGAAGTCCTACCAAACTGACGACAAAATTTGCATCTTAATATCGTAATAGACATCTATCAACTCAACAGTACATATAGTTACAGTATACTAACGATGGGTAATATCATAACAATATGTACGACTATAATATCGAAAAAGTCGTAGGGTATAGATAATTAGGTATTATATACATAAAACGTATACCTATATATGTGTATATACCACGAATTATACTGCATACTATACACATCTATATTGACATCGTTTATCGCGGATGGACTATTCGCCAACCTTATACACCAGAGAAAACTGCCCATAAATTTTTTCGGCTCATAAATTTGAATGCAAAACTGTTGCTGTGGCTTCGGCAACGCCTTACGAAGGAACAAAAATGGAAAAAAAAAAAACAAACTAAAAACAAAACAAAAAAAGAATACAAAAAAAGTTTGATACTATGGGGTGTGATATGTTTCAAGGTTTGTTTTTTTTTTCGCGATGGTTATTATTTATTTTAATTTTTTTTTTTTCTATTCAACACCTATAGATAGAGATTCTACGGCATCGCGGGATCAGCGACAACGTCATCTGCAAACGTCAGCCACCAACGTGTTTCATTCTACCTACATGTACACATATCGTGTGTATATACATGTGCTTTTGTGTTCGTGTATGAAAAGAACCCCGGGCTACAGCGTGAACCGTTTATTAGAACGGATACGATAAAATTCGTTGCTGGTTCGATCTGGTTGGTGGTGCCCTGAACCAGGTCCGCCATTTTCAACGAAACGGTCGAGGGGGGGACGTTGACAAAGACTTTATGTCAAGGGAACAACAACCGTAGAGACGCCTGCGCACGTCGCGTGGCTCTCAGACACGCTTTGACGCCATTGACTACTACCATCCCTTGCAACGGCAGCCGCAACTATATAGCGAATGGGGAGGCATCGGGAACGTCGACTATACGAAACGCTACCCTTGTGTATTCCGTGTAGTCCCAAGGGAAAGCAACCTTCACCAGCTAGGGGCTGGAAACGTCACACCTTCCTAGCGTTGCGGTTCCAACCAAGTATTATACAACTTTCCTCTCCGAATCTACACACAACCGACCGAAAATCTTACGGTGTACGATATTCCCTAGTAGGTATATAGCTATGTATACCTACATATATACCTGACATCCATAAACAACGGGGGTCTCTTACAGTTTTGGTTATACCCAAGCAGTATAGAACCGCAGCGGCAAAAGCTCTCTCTCTCTTTCCCTCTTTCTCTTTCCACTCGTGGAGTTTGGATATTATCGATTCCCGCGTCGGGACGCTGCTTCGGGCACCCTCGTCGTCTACGAACGGTAGCGTTCAGGAGGCGAACATCGAACGGAGCCAAGACTAACGCGCTCTTTCTGCACCCCGGCTCGCGAGCATTGCTCGATAATAAATTGACTATCGTTTCTTACCGAACATTTTTCAATTCGATCGTACATAGCCGGTAGCTACGTACGTAGGATTTTTCTATACCTCCGGTAACTCCGTCGCGTCAATATCTATAATCGTTCACATATATTTATTTATTTATTTTCTTCTATTTCATTCATCCCCATTTCTATGGTGTAACAACGATATGATGCAGTTAAAACCGCATGCATCATTGCACAGGTATTAATTTATCGATGTTTATGTATAGGAGCGGAAAATCTGCAATCGTATTTATAACACGTACAACCATTACTAACGTATACAAAGTTTCAGGTATATCGGTGGCTCGCGTGGCTTAAACTGCCCGCAGTAGTTAAAATGGCGTATAACGCGGCAGTAGTAATTTCGGGTATGGTCAGGCCACAGGTTTCTATCCGTATACCGACGCTACTCGGCACGTAGGAGTCTGGGGATCACGCCGACCCGGGAACTGAATAAGGGTAGATGCGAGCTGCACGTATACGTGGTGGTATACGGATGATATTCCATTCCATCTAAAATATATACATACACATATATATCTATGTATCCGTCTATGTAGAAATGAATTATACTCGGCGTCTGGTTACGTACCGCATACGCCGATTTTACGATTCCCTCACGCGTTTTTCGATATATCTAACGCATGATATATAACACAGTCAAATCTCTCTGCAGTCGTACGGAAATATTTTCGGTAGATTAAACTGTTCGTTTATTTTCTTGACTCTCTGCTGGGTAAATTTCTACCGCCTACTCATGCAATCCGATACCGTATCGAGTATCATGTACTATAAGTATATATATATATACATATGTACAGATATACACGCTTCGCGGTCGGTTAGATCATTTCCTCCAACGGTTTTTAGCTCCCGAATTTTTCGAGCTTTTACTATCGTCGTTCTAAACTTGTTGGAATTGGCTACATAAACCGAGCGTATATACAGCTATATTCTCGAACTGTATATAGCCGAGCGAAAAAATAAATAAATAAATGTTGAAAAAAAGGTTGAAAAAAAAAAACCAAAAAAAACCTATATAGTATTTTAACCTCGTCTTTACGCGAGTGATCGATGACTCTATACATTCGTATTATATATCTACCTATATATGGGGTGTGCTAGTGAAAAAGAAATCGAACGATACGCCTTCTTATCAATGCTTCGGTTGCGAAATCAAAGGGGGATAGGGATGGGGAGTAGCATATCAATAGAAATCCGCTATTGCGAAATATTTCTAATTCAGTCACGTACTTCTTTTATATTTTCGTTAAAAGAAAAACCTTATAGCTCTGCGGTGAAGCAGACAGAAATAAGGAGTGGCGGTTACAGATTGGTTTAATTTTTTTCTTTTTTTTTTTTCTTTCTTTGTTACTTCTTTCTCCTTCCCCCCTCGCGTTTTTGGCTCTCTTATCCTGATTGTGATTTTTTCTTTTCCTTTACCCTGAGCTAAGAATCATAACGAATAAATGCAATATTTGTAAACTTTGTTATTCGCTCCGCGTTGATTCGTCGATATCAATTTATCGTATAATACCGACCTCTCAATTAATGAGAAATAATTAATACAGGTACACGGTTTTAGCGCAATAATGAAACTCATTGTTCGCTTATAATATCATGGGTATGATTGCAGAAAGAATTAGAAAAGAAGAAAGACGACAATGGGGAAATATGAAAAATCCGAGAAGTAGAGGAAGAGTAAGAAACTGATATATTTTCCGTTCCTGTGATCCTCGACGCAATAAATATCTTCATGAAAATATCAAATAGCCTTGAGCTTGGACACGCTCGCGGGTGGCTGCCTGCTGCGAGCTACTGCTAGTGCTTTCGAACATTTGTTAGACATCACAATACTACCGTTGAAATGATGTTCCAATATTGAACCCCCGTTGGAAACTCGATTCTCTCCGTGGTGTAGAGAATATGCACGATTTGTAAGGCTGACAATGAGACTCTGCAGTGCAGAGAACTAAGATTCTCATGGTATACATATAAAGGTACGCAGATATACCTAAGTATATATAGATATATGTACGCATTTCTGTGGGATATGTTTTTCACGAATATATTTATATAGATGAATATGCACACGTGATATAGATATGTATAGGTATAGCAACTGCAACAGAGATGCGAAATATTTCATCTCGAGGGAAAAAAAAAAAAAAAAATTTCAATTAAAAACATTAGTTAAGGGGCACGATGCGAAAGTATTTTGATTAATAATTTTTTCAATAGTTATAGAAGAAGAAAAAATTGTAGTTAAATACGAACTCATGGATTTGTGAGTGAAAGTTATGGGATCTTTATATATATATACCATAAGTATTATATAATCAAATGACACTTAGGTCTTTTGTTCCGAATTAATTATTTCAGCAACGGAAACAAATGCCAACTTTCAACAAGCTCAATTTATTTTGCCAAAGAGAATTACGAAACTGAGTACAGGGCGAGATGTGCAGGTATACGTATATATACGACGCCGCAAATAGTCCCAGGAACGGCGTTCTTGCCTCCCCCGATATTGCCTCAGTTCTAATTAGTTCAGCTCCTGGTATCAGGTCGGCATGTACCTATATAGTAAACGAAAAAGTAACCGTATGTGGTACTATCAAAGTGCACGAGCGTATTAGACCGCATTTCGTGAAATATATTTCCAGGGAAATAACAATCATCTCTTAGGTAAGCAGAATAGGTAGGCTTTTGTTACCTCTGTGCACCTGCACCAACAACAGTTTGTTCGGAATTGCGAGAAGATTTCTTTGAAATTTTAAATTATCAAAATTTAGAACCTACCTCTCGTTTTGATTACAAATTTTGAATCAAATGACGTGTTTCCTCGTACTATATATATTATATATGTAATAATATACGTCTGTATATGTATATATGTTAAACTTATTCCTGACTAATTTTCACCTCTAGTATATAGCGTGGCTTTAAAAATCTCTGAAATAAGCCATAAAACCGTGCGAGGGAAGTAGAAGAATACGTAGACGGGATGGCCGGAATAAGAAAGATATTGTCCTCCCTGTGCAGTGAACGACGTTTTATACGTATATAGTAGTGGCGCTTTGGACTTATGCTTGGATCACACGGGCGGACAATTGCGCTCTGTTCGGGCGCAATTTGTTTCTCTTGGACGAGCGGAGGATCTAAAACGGCGGAAGTGGATATAGCTCTAGAGAAAAATGGACGTGTGTGAGTGAAGATGTACGTGTATATATACAATTCTTTTATACCTATACCATATCCAAGTTACATAGGTATAGACATAGAATAAGTCGAGGTGTGGGTAGAAACGAGCGGGAAGAACGACGAGGAGAGCTGGGACTCGAAATAAGGGAGTGAGATTAGGTGGATCACGTAGAGTTAAATTTGAATATAAATTTTTATTTCGTACCACCGCGAGCCGACTTTCAATGCCACTTTCGTCGCTGCGCACTTGTTTTTAACGCGAGTCCTTTTTATTTTATTTTTTATCTTCTTCCATTATATCGCCTGTGATTTTGCTACATCTATATTTATTTTTCACCTCTATTCTTCTCTCTTACTTTTTTCACTGCTTTTTTCTTCCTTTTTTTTCGTTTGTTTTTTTTCTTTCACGTCACCCACACCTCGGGTAATTAGCCTCATGATTGATCCTTCTGCATCGCTTAGGTATTAATGGAAAGAATTTACGAACCACGGGTGGAGGAGAGAAAAAAAATTCACACGGACGATATATACGTATGTATACGTACAGGTATATATACTTATAAGTATATTATGCGCTCCGTACGGCGGTGTAACATAAGTATATATATAGAATTTATAACATAGCTGAGGAGACTATGGATCGATGCCTCTAATTTCTGAACACGAAACGAAATTCCGAAATTGTGTACGAAATAGATACTATGGGATAATAACGTAGTGTGCGATGAGCAAGTTTTCTTTCTTCGTTCGTTTTTTTTTTCCCTGGAATCCTAATTTAATCGGTAGAAAATGAATTATAACCCCGAACGAGAAATTCTATTGTCTAGACTTTAGGGTTTAATTGCCTTCGATTTTTAAGTCTGGACACAGGTATATAAGTACTACATTGTTTTATTAAAATTTTGTATTTAGCCGAGATATGGTTCGACGGTCGTCGCGCGTCGTACGGTATTATGAGTGTTGTGTTTCCAAATTATTTCCATAATCGGGAATTTGATTGGAATTCAATACTTGTGAAATTAATCGTGTTACAATTGTAAAGGGTTTAGTAATTCATATATCTTCCGATACCTAGCGATGGCAAAACGTAATGCTGTTGTAGTAATATAATAACAATCGGTATTACAATCGTGGTGATCCGAATCGATTGGCACGCTGAGGCGATGTGTAATTTATCGGAGGGTGGAAAAATAAAACAGATTGATTTGAAAAAAAAATAAATGAATTAATAAAAAAGAGAAAGAACAGAAGAAAATCACAGGTAATATCGACGTTGTTAAAAACTCACTCATATACCGCGGCTAACCGCGACGAGCAACGGGTAAAAATACTTAAAAACTTGATATTATTACATTTTTAGTTTTGGCTTTTCAACCGATTTCCTTAATTTTACTGTTATCGTTAATATACATGGATAACGTTCCGCGGGCTTGCAATTATCGCTAAACTTTTTTTTTACGACTCGGACCCCCATTTCACATATTATATACGTTCTTATTACATAGGAATCCGATTTCTTTCTTTTTTTTTTTTGTTCTTCTTTTTGTTTTTTATGTACACCATAAATTGTGACCCGAAATTTAATTAGGTACTTCGAATCACGTTAATTCTCTTGAATTTATTTTCTTTCAATTCTAAATCTTTTTCCCGCGATTTATCGATGCGAAATATTTTATTCTCTCGATCTGCTGCACGAGCTGTCTCTTACCACGGCAACTCAGAATCAATGAGGTGTCTACATATAGTTGAAAGAGTGAGCATTATAAAAATTGAAAAAGTTTTCCAAACTTCTAATTCGCCACAAATAAATGTGCGAGCTTTCGTCGGGTCGATGTTATAATACGGCGTATAATGTATATACGTATATAATAAGTATAGGTATAACAGCTGCGGCGCGGAAATAACATTCGTTCCGACTCAGTGGTTGAATTAAATTCAATCGAAACTAGAGGTTTTTAATATTTCATCACGTTAACATTTCAATATTAAAACCAGTTGGAATAAAATCTGATGCAGCGGTAGCAGCCCCGAGATATTTTGTGAAATTAGAACAAAAAAAGACTAAATAAATAAAGGCAAAAAAAATTATTCCATTATTACAATAACACCCGCAGTTCTTCATTATTATATTTAGATTAGAACTCGTAAAGATGTAGAAACAATTGACGAGCAATTAAAAAGATTTTCCCCTCATCTTCCCTTCACAATGCAGACGGTATAATATATATAGGTATATATATTTATGTATTTAGAGTAACTCTGAGGCACGCACTTTCGCAACGCGCGTTAATTAAATTACCACCTATATAAAACACGTTAATAAAAAATATATTCACACTCACGCTCGTGTTTGATGGTCGTAATAAGATTAATAATTAGAAAAACTTCATTACGTGCAATGGGGTAAAACGCGTCGATTAGCGTGTTTCGTCTGTTTTTAACGTTCTTCAAACAACACCCCACTTGCAATTAGCCACTCTGTTATAATACATATATATGTATATTTTATACGTCATCTTTTGCGTTATGGTTCCCACTTCGGTACTTCCGATCTTTTGTCCTCATGCAGACTCTCCGGGTTAAATCGTTTGCTTTTATGAAATGAATAAGTTAAGAAACAAAATTATCTTAGTATAACAAATTTCAATCGCTCCGTAAGATGATATCGACTGGAATCGCGCGGCTTATAAAACACTCGTCATAATTTCGATTTCGATAAACCGTTCAAATATATCGTCTGAGCAAATTTTCACGCTATCAAATATAATATTATTTACATGCTGCAGCTGGGCGTGACGTTAGTTTCGTGTTATTTATTTATTGAATAATAATAATGATAGTAAATATTTTTCTTCCAATTCTTTTTAGTTCTAATTCTGTAGAAATGCGGACCATCCCGGCAAATACGATACGGAATTTTCATTGCCCTGCGCAGAAAAATGCGATGAGTATACCTCCTCCATACCCGTGTATTTGTACACAATGGAAAAAATCAAAACTCTCGGAGGTTCATTCGCAGTATACTTTATATAGGTAGGTATGGTACGTGCCTGTATATATACGTATGAAACTTTTTAACGGACGCCATTCCGTGGCCGTGATATGTTTTCCATCAGCATTCTGTGTACCCCCAGTTTGTCACCAGAGGATCGTGCGATGCTTGCAGCAGCAGCAGCGGCAGCGGCAGCAACAGCGGTGTGTATGACTAGTCGTGCGTCAATCACTAAAGTCTCAATCATTCCGGGCAATTGATCGAGAACAAAATGGACAAGAAAAAAGGACGAGAGACTCGAGGACCAAACGACAAGCGAGTAAAATTCCAAGGTAACGAGGTTCTCCCTTCGCGGGCAGAATTCTTCACATTGTAGGCTTCCCTCAAAGGTGCAGCAGCAGAAAAGGGGCGGACGAGAAACGGCTGTATGGTAACTGAACGTGTGTGTGAAAAAATGAAAAATGAAAAATAAAAAATAAAAGTAACGGCATAAAAACAAAAATGCCGATGGATCAGCTGAGGTCAAGAGAGGCAGATAAGGATCTAGTTTCCATCAAATCGTGCTTAGAGGGTGAATCCGGCTATAACGTATCAATTGATCTACCCTCATGTGCGGGGATTCGTCCCGATAGTTTTCTCTTCTATTTAAACCGCGGTGGATTTTGAGACAAACTCAATAGAGGTCGTTAAATATTATTTCATGATCTGGGGATGGAGAGTAGAAGATTCTGCAGCCAAAATGAAGAAGATATTTTAAATTGACAATAAATTATTGGATCGAACACGGAGCCATGAAAACTGTCGTGGCGGCACACGTATACTATAACTTCACCCTTGCGTTTTTAAACGGTGTGATATTATAGGGGATTGATTTGAGGAATGGCGGTAAGCTGAGTGAGCTGTTATTCGTCTTATCGATGTATAGATAGGTTGATGTAGATATAGAAAATAATCGTTTCTCTAAACCGCGCCGCCGCTAACTCGAGTACGTTTAACTTAATAGTCGCTCTTAATCCCGCAGCAGCAGTAGCGCAGATACTATCAATTGCTCCAAGTGATACGCTCGAATAGAAAAGACTAATATACGTAATATTTGAGGGGATGAAAAGGGGACGAAAATTGCTGAAGGAGACATCACAGAAATTTAGGACCTCGCTACAGGTATAAATGTGGATACATTTACGAATACGTATGGCTCTGCAGCAGCAGCAGCAGCAGCAGCAGCAAATTACGTCCACAACTTCGATTATAGTCGCATGAATGACGTATGTGATATACCTATATAAAACGCGTTTCAGTATATAGTGTGCCATATAATATTGATATATACGCACGACATTGTTTATATCTAACAGCTACCCGTATAGAGTGTAGCTGTTCTTTTTTTTTTTTTTGGTTTTTCTCTTATATTATACTATTTAAACTATAGTATAATTTCTAATTGAATTGACTATATAGAAAATCCATTTATATACCAACATGTGACTTTAATAATTTACCCTCGCTAACTATACATTTTTTGGAACATTTACAGTCTTTACTTATAAATTGTATATTTTGGCATTGCCGTATAGAAATTACCCGTCAATATTGTGCTATAAGACCACTGAAACAATGACATTGTCCTGCCTTCTCTTATCTCACTAAAGAATTTTTCTTTTTCTTTTCGTTTTTAGGTTTCTTGTCCGCACCCACCGTCCAGTCAATCTGGACCCTCAGTACAGACGTCTCCTACCAGAGCCCCAGTCAATAGGCTATAGGTATACATACACCTATGTATATATCAAGTCGACGCGAAGAAAATACTCCTCTCGGTCGTCGCGAGTACCACTAATTAATTTCACTACTGCCCGTCCGGCACGAAACCAATGGCCCGGTAATTATGAAACAGTCCTTTTTTTTTTTTTGTTTTTGTTTTTAGTTGTAATCATCCGGATGCCGTCTGCGTAACTCCAAGTATCTGTGTCGGGCGTCGCAGTAATGAAGAAGCGGTACCTAGACGTCCGTACCCGTACCTTCCTGGTATCCTTCGTCGGGCGAACTCCTGGTGGAACCGAGGACTCGTTTTAGAGCCGATACGGGGGGAAGTACGGGAACCCCCTTTTGCCAGACTCGTATTTGTTTAGCACCGGGAGGAGCGGAACTTGCAACTTGAACCGTGTCTACGGATGCGGTGATGGTCGACATGTCTTTACCGACGAAGCTGCCGACGGGAATCTGTTCCTTCGACTCCCACAAACAGTTTGAGTAGAGGAGTTTGTTATTTTCTACCTCTATACTGTAGCCTCCGGAGTTGAAAGGTTTTACTTCTTCGGTTGAGCCACGCCGCGTATCCCTTATTAAGTCAGGATTTTCTACGAGCATCAACGATGTTGTTGAAGAGTAGCAAGGGCCTGGGCCTGATGATGGTACCGAACGGTTGTCGGTGTAGTGTGCGAACGTGTATTCGTTTTCGGAAAACACGTACGGTTTTTGGACGTAATTTAGATTTAGGGAAGCAGGTGGCTTCGCTTCGGTAAATGTTGCGAACGATGTTGTCTCGTGATTTTCGGGTTTTCTTCGAGACGATGTACCCTCAGCTACTCCGGACCCTGATACACCGTCCTGCAAAACCCCGGGAGACTTAATTTCCTTCAAGGGCATTCTTCTTAGACGAATGAATAGAACGAGGATAATTAACAGGATAAAGAGAATTAACACAACAAGAGCCGCGGAAATGCCGGCTATTTGTCCAGAACCCAGAGTGGACATTCCTGCAGTTCTTAGCGACACGTGAAGGGTGAAATTGGCCTCCACACTTCCCGCACGATTTTCAGCAACGCAATAAAACTCGCTCGAGTCAGCCTCTTGGGCGTTTGTCAATACCAGCGTGCTCTTCTTCTGGAATTCACCGTCTTCGAATATCAGTATTTTTTGGAAACTGCTGAAAGCTGTGTGATTTGACAGCAACCTTCCGTTCCAATACCACTTTATTTGAGCTTCTGGTGTGGCACTCACGCGACATACTATGCTGGCGTTCTCGCCTATCGTAGCCTCAGCATAACGAGTGACGACGAGGAGAACTGGACGGCAGGCAAAGTCGTCGACGGAAAGTTCTGAGAACATTTTATTCAAAAGTTGTTCAGGTCCAGCTCGACACACCGGAGCGACAAGGGTCGGTATGTTTCGTTTTAGGAGCCAAATTTTTATTTCCCTCAGGCGACAGTCGCAGAGCCAGGGATTTTCCTGAAGAGAAATACTGGTCAGTTTTCCGAGCGATTCGAATGTGCTCGAGTGAAGATTCATCAAACGATTGTTGTTCAGTTTCAGATTTTCAAGGAGGTCCAGTCCATCGAATGCCTTGGATTCGATCTCTCGTATTTTGCAATGTGATATGTCGAGTTTAACGAGATTCGGTGTATGCTTCAAAGCGTTGGCTGGTACTTTCTGCACTGGATTATGCGAAAGGATTAAGTCCCGCAGGAATTGAGTGTCGGCAAAACTGGCGTCGGGTATTGCCGTGAGCAAATTGTTGCTTAGGTCCAACTCGACGAGATTAGTTAAACCGGCCAAAGCTTTGCTATCGATTCGATCGATATGACAACTGCGGAGATATAGTCGCTGTAGATTGGTAAGTCCTAGCAGTTTAAAAATGTTTTTTGATAAAACCTTAAGTTTATTTCCACTCATGTCCAACACTTGGGTCTCCGAATCGATCCATTTTGGAATCGTAACCAAGGAACGATTCGTACATTCCACTGTCTGCTTCCCGTTCTTCCATTTGCAAGAGCAATCTTCCGGCAATTTTTCTCCGAAAGCAACGACGAACATTACTGAGGCGTAAATCAGATATAGAAAGTTCATGATGCCGCGATAATTTGTCGCGTAATAAATACGCGATCCAAATTAATTTCACACTTTTGTCAATAAAAAATTGAAAAAATCGAATTTTAAAACTAAATCGGAACCCGGATCCGTTCGCTTAATAGTCATCCTCGTCGAAGATTTACTTTTATATTGGCTCGAGGGTTCGACTTTACTCTCGGGAGTGGATGGCATAACTGAAATCACGAACGGTCACTGCAGGATCGGTGGTAGCCTGCACATAATGGGTTTATTAAAATCCAACATAACCATTGAATGAAACTTTTTTGTCTCGCACCGCGTTTCGCATACGTTCATAATAAACCGAGATTTTAGAAAAGCACTTTTGCACCCACAACACTCGATGTTAAGTGTCGTCACACGTATCGCGTATCAACCCTTATAGCGAAACGCCTCTCTCCCAAGGGTGTACTACGTATGACTTTACGGGCTGTCCAACTTTTCTGGTCACCTTTAGAAAAAAGAATCTCACACACTTGTCAAAGTATAAAGAAAAAGAGAAAAGAAAAAAATTTCTTAACAAATTATAGAAAATAAAAACCAAAAATACACACTTTTTTTGAGGGGATGTTTTGTTATCATTTATAAACACCTGATATTGCAGCACGTATATTTTTTACGCAAAAGTTATGTGTCCCGCGCACCATCTGCATCGTTTAAGACCTCGGAACTGTGATAAAAAAATCAACCGATACAACCTGATGCTGCATCACGTAATAGATATTATTTATACATTTATTTATCCATCATTTCAACCATTATATTAATAATTATCAATTTACTGGATAGATTTTTCTCCGCAGTAAAAATTATTATACGAGAGAGGAGCTTTTTTAACAAACAATAACGCACAACTAAGCGTTCCCTGACACGAAGTAGGGCGCACCCTTCTCGCAGCTATACCAGAGAATTTCCCCTGTCTTGCTTGTACTATACTCCCCACCGAGTCATCCCCCGCCACCAACCCCTACGAACCAACCCCTGCGCACCCCTGCCTCGGTGCTTTCCCACCCCATAGGGAAAGGCGCGCGCAACCCCCAACGTATCGAATGCTACGTCACATTAAAATATACGGTTATTTCACAAAGTGGTTAAATGCACTGCCATAGTGATTACGAATACCTGTATTGTGATACGCAATTTTTTTTTTTTTTTTTTCATTCAATTATTTATTTAAGATTTATCCATTATAGGTAGGTACTACATGCGTGGGACGTGCGCTATGTAATATACATAGACGTACGTCGACATAGGCATCGAAAAAATGAATAATAGTGCGAAACTATACAGGTATAGTTGTGCGCTGGTCCGTGGATGGAAGATTTCTGTTACTCTGAATTCATTTAGATTCATTCTTACAGAGTATTCAAGAATGACGTGAGGTTTGATGGGTTTATCTGACGTCCCAGCTCAACATTGGTATCTTTTCTATATCCGCCGTGTACGATGAAACGACAACGCGAAGGAATCAGCGGGAAGAAGGTGGGCGGAGAACGAAGAAGAAACCAGCAGTTGTACGACGGCGAGGAGGTGAAGGGCGTTTATGAAGAAACTCACGTTGAAAGGCCTTTTAGTCCTAATTCAGTGCCTAAATCAATAACCTTTGATTCCACCGCTTCCGGTTGATGGAAGCACTCAAATGGGAACGGGTATAGAGAGACCGAAAGTCGAATTGACTACTGATTTCCGAGACACAGCTTCTCGACAATATCGTCTCCAATATTTTCAACGATTTACTCGAATTAGGGAAAATCTTCGCATCCGACGTGTAAAATTTTCATTTCATTTTGTTATTTTGCAAAAAAACTTGTTATTCGGAATTAATATTTTTGAATAATTAATCGTAAAATTTTATCTGTAATAGCTACTAATTTCGTATTTTAATAATGAATGGTTAAACTATCGTTCACAACCCTCTTGATTACTATCCAATATGTCAACGTACGTATGGTATCTTGTACCTAAATACTACATACATTGTTCGATACACGCGGATATCCTCCGTATTATTATTTTTCATTCTTTACTGTATTTTACTTCATTTTTTTTTTTTCATTTTATTTTCTTGTTTTTTACCCCTGGGCATTTGTTTGTCCGCAAACTACCCCTCGAGTCAGCCTCTATTACTTCGCGATAGATTCACTTCTTCGATAAGGATGTAAAATCGGAAACGTGACACAAACACGCAATTTCCCTGGTTTAATTTTCACAAACAACAATCAACTCGGCTCAAAGGTCTCTTTCTCTCATACCCTAAACTGAACGAACGTCCGTGAAACGTAATTTCATAGCTACATATACGTATACACACACACACATACAGTATACATATCGTGAATATGTATGTATTGGTAAATTGAGATAGCTATGTGTAACTACTATACTCATACATAGAACGAGGTATACGGACGATGAAAAATTATATATTATCGTCTATTGTCGTAGTTTTATTAAATTCCACCCTCAATCATAACAAGACGTCGTGGGTGCCGCTTACTGCTCTCTTACCACTCTTCCCGCTCTTTGTATACCCGGAATTGTGTTTGTGTTCGCCTCCGTCTCTACTTGTCCTAAGCCATATATTTTTCTCCCTCCTCGCGCTATAACACCTGTAATAGCCTGCAGACTCGCAGTTGGTTCGGAAATATTTATGGTATATACGGGTTATTTTTTATTTTTATTTTATTTTATTTTATTTTATTTTATTTTATTTTTTTTAGTTTTATTTATTTATTTATTTCATCCAGCTTCCTCCGCAACCGAAATCGGTGAGACCATCCGGCGAAATATCCTCACATCTTAAATGTGTACATATGTATAAAGTATGAACACATATGATCGTAAAAATTCAAGGGTCCAATTAAATGTGCGTTTAACAACATTGGACAAAATGTTACATACCTATGTAGTTATAGAGGTAAGCTGCACATATACCGTTCTATTTTTCATTGTTTTTCTTTTGTTTTTAAATCCACGAGGTTTATCGACGCTGCATCAGGGAATAAATCTAGATATTTTATATACAGTGATAATAAATTCTCATCGTTGAATTATAGAAGAAAAATATTATTCCCTTGTAAATGGCGGCTTGTGCAGTAATCGGTATTCACGATATACGTAGGATATATATGTAGATATATATGGTATCCATATATCTATAGTAGCACGAGTGAATGACGTTTATATTGAAAAATAAACACCCTTTTCCCTATAATACAAGCTCGATGGAAATATCGACTATACATTTCTCATCCTCGTCTATAACGTATATACATGTAATTTTCAAGATCGTTCTTGATGTGATCCAGGAAATTCAGAAAAATAAATATTATATATACGTACATATATAAATGAACGTATATAGATCTAAAAATAATAAGATAAAATAATAATAAGCAAAGAAGGAAGGAAGGAGTAGAAAAAAAAAAGGAAAAATCTCACGCGCTCAATAATACCGTACATCGCGTCGCCCGCGCGGGGATGCTAGTCCCGAGTCTCAGCGCGTTTAGTATAACCAAGCAGAAAACATTTACTTTCTAAGCAGGCAGCCCTTATAACTTATATGCCCTTGCAGAATATGGTGTGGTATACCAGTTGGGTATAAAAGCGTACGTAATGCCAGGAGCACGCTAAAATGCCGTGGATCTCATCTGAAAGCCTGCAATTCAGTAGCTGAACTTAACTACCCCCAACGATCATACGTGGTGTATAGGTATATTATACATAGTTGGTATATACATATATATATATGTATGAGGCATATGGCCATAATGATGAGGGTAATAACTGACGTTCTGTAGGATCGAAATTCTAACTTTGGCCTTCACTTCGAGATCCCTTCAGCTGCAGCTGACGTATCCAGCTCCTGTGAAAAGGGGCGAGCGATTAACGGGGAGGATGAAGTGAGAGTAAAGTAAAAGGGGATGCCAAATATACGGGGGTGGGTAACTTCGGGTTAAGGCTAATCTTCAGGGAAAGAATTTTCCCTTACAACAAATGTCGCTCGATGGAAACGCGTTCCCATTTCTGATTCGATGAGAAAACTGGACAACATTCATCCCCCATAGACTTACACCCCCGATAGACGGGGAAAAAATTGAAATTAAACGCGTAACTTTCGCAATAGACAGTATGTTCGAGTTTATACGGGTATTCGTAATTTTGTCCACGAAATTGTATCGGGAATAGTTTTTTGAAAGAATTTCACTACAAGAGCACGATATGGCGAAACTTTGCAGGGTACGTAATGTTCAAAAAGATTGCAATTGCCGAATTGCCGGAAAAAGGATTTCTTCGGTTATAAGTTTATCGACAAATAAATAAAGGTTGACCACCGAAGCGCTACAATCTTCTGATATTACGGCACTTTGTTGTGGCAATCAATGAACCTGGATTACAGCAAAGCCGGTGGTCATCGCATGTGCTATTTCGAGGAAAGCCCGTCTGGAAGAGTCACTGTTTCAGTGAGTGATCACGTGACGGATTGTAACTTTAGGGATGGTGCGCACCAAATGTGTGCGTATACCGCGCGCGTTTGTTATCTTCGATAAGTAAATCTTGAGAAAATCGATTGTAGGTATTAGAATTTGGTAAAATCCCCGATAATGTGATTAGTCTCCTAAAAGCTAACTTTCGGATCCTATAATTGATCTGAATTGATCAAAGTTAAACAATAATGAAGAGGTATGACAATAAAGACAAGTAGACAATGGTGTTTTATGTTGAGTCGGAATTTTATTCAGGAACGAACGCATCGCAATTTCGTTTCCTCTTTATGAAATAATAATTTGACATGCAGTTTCTGTTCGTTTTTTTTTTTTTTTTTTTTCCTTTTTATAGGCTGGGTTTGTTCGAAACTTAAATCAAGTATAGGTGTGTATAAGAAAAATCAGGATCATTTTGAAAAATTTGTACAAACCCACCTTTACAATTCAAAAATAAATATACATGTACAGTATATATAAATTCGAAGAATAACATTTGATTTGATCATGGTCTTACATGTTATTCGATAAAATCGATTAACAAAGTATGACATAAGCCTGGTTATAACTGAGAATATAGTAACCGAAATGCGAAGCAACGCTAATTATTAATGGGATATTGTACATAGGTATATGATATACAATTAATATTTCGAACATGATAGAAAATTTAAATAGAAGTTGCAGTCGACAACAAAAAATGATTGATGAAAAAAAAAGAAAAAAAAAAGAAAAATAATAAAAACTTCACAATGATGCCGACAACTTGATCATCATATATATACTGCAGTCCATTATCGACTGCAACTTCTAATTGCGATGCTTTAGGGTTGACTAAATCTTCAATGTCACATAGACGAAGTCTACTTTGATAATTTTTTTGCGGTTTTTCGAATTCATAAATGTACGACGTCGTAAACTGGTCTTGTGACATTGAAACATGAAATTTTAAAAAGTTTTTTCTTGTTATATATTTTTTTTTTTTCATTTCTTGGTTGCTCTGTTTGCTTGTTTTAATTGTATAGCTGCTTTGTAGAATAATTTGCGCTTTCTTGGAGTCGAGACGTGAAAATCATTTATCAATCAATTATAACATTACGGAATTTTTTTTCTGTGTAACATTATAAATCGAAAATTTGCGTACTTGCACTATTAGACGTATTATATTTTAATCCGTCGTTGAATTTTTTTTTTCTTTTTTTCATATGAACCCTCTAAGTTATAAAACATATGTATAGGTGTATCATCCATATACGTATTCGTTGACGTTGTTGCAGTAGAGATAAAGTGTTACATTTTGATTGTCAATGCGAGATTATACGGATGAATGACACGTCCATATTTTCGGTGCAGATCGTATCTGACTGCACCGGCCAAACTACATCGGTTTTCCACAATTCAATTACACGTATGACGGACGCTCGCATTGACTAAAAAAATTCACAATACACTTTTTTTCTACCCACAGTCATAGGGTCTTTTAATTAATAAAAAAAAAAGGAAAGAAAATTGAGAAAAAACAAAAATTAAAAACAATAGGGATTCGCTTGGCCGCACAAAAGTAAATTCATATTAAATCACAGTCACTACGTATTCACTTGAGTTACTATTTTATGTGTGTGTTTTTTTTTTTTTTTTGTTTCTTCTTTCTCTTTCGAAGGAATATTTTCTGCAGTTGAATAAAGAATCATATATGGCCAAACAATTTGAACCAATTATGGGGTAATTCATTTTGATGCCAGACATTAAGATAGAATCATACGATTTGTTTTTGCCATTGGAAATGAGTTGATTAAATAAATGATGAATGAGAGGCTGTGAGTAATCGGGAAGATTTTTTTTTTTCTACTTCGTTTCTATTCGAATGGTTTTCAGTAATAATTGAACTTGTGCTGATTCTGTTATTACGCATGATGTTTTCAATGAAAAATCTAATACTGAACGTAACGGATCAATTTTCTTAAGAAGAAAATTTGACGTTTTTTAATTCTCTATAGTCTAGTCTAGTCTTTTACAGCCCCAATTGTTTTATTTTTTCAATTTTTTGTAATTTTGTGTTTGCTTGAATTCTTTCGTTCATCAACACACTTTAGCACTCCCCTTTATTCCCATATATGTATATTAGCCGCTCTTCAAGAAATTATATAACGATCTGAACACGCGCTGTGAAACTTCTGTCTCCAGTGAAGGAAATTGAAAATGCAGGAATGTAATACGATTAGGCAAATGAATTTTTTGGTTTCAATCAGCAAATAATGTTACTTGTACGAATGTGTAATAATTGTAATATAATAGTATGTGTAAAGTATGAATGACTGTCAGTCAGAATTATTATCCCGAAGATTTAATTTCGCCGCATTTGAAATGACATTTCAACTTCGCGATCACAGTATATTCAATAATTCAGCGAATATTAATCAGCAACCAGCGCTGTTGGTCGGATCATAATCTTGGTACGTTTGAGAAAGAAATTTGGATTTGATCGATAGAACAAACAGCAGAATGAAAGAGACAAACTGTACTTATAATACATAATTGATGATCATTGAATAGTATTTTGTATTCCATTCAATGTTATTCTTTTACCTATTTGGTCGCAATTTGTATCTGAGCGTCGTGGGTTGAGATTCTTAACTTGAAATTATACATAATATTACACATTCATATTGGCAACTTAGAAAATTGACTTTCTTTTTTTCAATCTTCGCATAGAGTCTGGTTTCATACCATATTGCCAAGTTTGAAAAATTTTCACTGCAATATCATTACATAATACCGAGAAAAATTGTTCATTATAATACGGATGTGGAGCCCACAGTACGTTAGAAAATAATAATTATCTTCGAAAAATTTTCATCAATACCTGTTACATATATGTCCCAAGGAATATATCATTAATACAGAAAGGTCAGATTGGCTGATAAAATATTGACACAATGCCCATTGACTCCATAGTCTGTTGGTCAAAATACAGTAATCCATGTACACATATACCAATTCTATTTTACATTGCATCAAGAGATAGAAGTACATAGAACACTTATTACAACCTAAATATTCCAACAATGCCATCAC
Source organism: Athalia cordata (assembly GCA_963932425.1). NCBI lineage: Eukaryota > Metazoa > Arthropoda > Insecta > Hymenoptera > Athaliidae > Athalia > Athalia cordata. Next base: position 53,285,874 of record OZ010625.1, on the reverse strand, counting down.
ACACTCTAGCCAGTCATCAATTATTGCTATTCAATTTATCGATTATTCCAAACGTCTGCCTCTTGACGCAAAGCAGTATACATGTATTCGTGGTTAATCAACGTAAAAATTATGATTCGGTATCAAAGTGGAGTATTAATGGAGATTTTTCAAATAATTTGATCGTTTTATTGTTACCGGGATTCTTTTACGTTTCAAATTTTTTTTCTTGTTTTTTTTATTTTTTTTTATTTTTTATTTATTTTTTTTATTTTTTTTATTTTCTTAATATTTTTGCTCTTATCATTCAACAGATTTATTACTTCCATATGAAGTGCGAAAGGCGCAATTTTTTTTTAAATAAATGTCATGGACGGCAAGAAATTTATAATCCGATGAAAGAAATTTTTTTTCTTTTCATGTATGTATGAATCAATACACCCAATATACAAGAATTTTGTTTCAAAGAGCATGCTCGTCGTATTATCTGAATTGATTTCGTGTGTCGTTATATGAGATCCACTAGAGACAGAAGATCTTCGCCTTTCGCAACTTATAAAATTTACTTGATAAACGACAGACTGAACACCATATTTGCACATGGGATTATTTATGAGAAGAAGAACGCAGTGGAGTGGCGTATTGTTCATATGTAGAGTAGGAATAGTTAAAAAAGAAAGAATTGCTTTCCCTACTTGATTTGAATTTTTAACATAAAAAGATAGTATTATACAAAATCATGATCTACAGTGCCACGCCTGCAAAATTTATAGAAATTCATCTACACAGATAGAAGAAAGTGAAAAAGAAAGATTGAAAAGAAATAGAAAAAAAGACAGAGAAAGACAAAAAAAAAAGATAAATCATCTGATGGAAATATATTTGTACATTCAAATATAGTAAAATATGTGAAACAATTATCGTTTCCGGCATTGTTATTAATTATTAATATCATCACCATAGTGTTTCTTTTTTTTTTATTTCGTTTGCAGTTTTTCTTAAAGCTAAAAGAGACAGGGAAACTGCGTTTGAAAAAATTATAGACCATAGTCTATGTGCTATGCAGAAATTTGACGATTTCGTTTATATTCATTTGGTTCCTTTTTTCGAATATAAATTTTTGGAGAAAAATATTTGAATCGAATAACCGAGGATTAGATAAATCTAGAGGTAACTAGTCAACTATTATTTCGCAGAAGTAATAATTCAAATTGAAGTGGGATTCGTGTAGCACGATTTACTGAGATTAGAGTAGAAAACGAAAAATAAAATCAAATAAAGTGACGCTATAGTCGATATGCAGCTACAGTATTTTACAAATTGCGAAAAAAAAAGTTTGAATCTCTATCGGGGCAAAAACAAAAAAACTGCATATGCTAATAACTAATGTAGAGGTAACACAAGTACCCAATAAAATTATGGTAAAGTTGGTTTTTTTTTCTAGCGTACCTCTGAGAATCTGCTGTGTAGAGGTGTAAATTTAATTCAAATAACCAATATTCAGATGCCAAAATTTAGAAATATTTTTGGAAGATACCGATATATATATATATATCTATACATGAGAAGATGGTCTCTCAAAATTTTTTACTTCACTTTTAAGATAAAGTGGAGAAACTGCTGTTTCTCAATAAACAACCACCATAATAGAGGAATATATCGCTACATTATGGTGGATGTTTTAACGATTAGTTTCTTGAATCAGTGTCAACTAATCAGTTGTTCAAAGAACCATTTTTTTTCGATCCATATGATGTTGGTATATGGAAACCTCCTAATGCTTTTGAAACATTTAAATTGCAGTAGTGTCGATGATTCAGCAACACCGCTGCGCAAGACAAATAATTTTGATAGTATTTATAGGAATGGTTTACAATATCTCCTCACACAATTCGAATTCATAACTTTGATGAGGATATTTCTTTTATTTCAATTTGGCTAAGGCGCAAAGATCCAGAGTAGCTAAATTCATTCAAATTGAAAGAATAATAAATAAATAAATAAACAGTAAGCAGAATGATATAAATTTAACGATCGATAAATGCGCGTAAAAATCGAAATGTATATTTAACGCGTGTGAAATTAATTTCATTCATAAGATAATTTTTTTTATCAGAATACGGGTAATCAGTCGTCTCTTCCATTTTGTGTTGGTAAGTTCGTAATTGTAGCTAGTACCTTTTTTTTGTCTGATTCACGTCGAGCCGCAACTTCAAGTTGGATTATTTTCAACATATGTATATCGCATACCAGAATAAAAATATAAATTAGAATATCCTGACATGTAGTCCCCGAGAAATTTGATCATTGATACACTTTCAAACTGCTTTGGTTTGAAAAATATGCAAGTGCGACGAAACTTTTTTTTAATCTAAATCTAGTGTCACGTTTTGGTGATCTAATATGTACAAATTTCTTTACCCGATTAAAAATTGTTTTACAGATAATATCTTACGTGCGCGATATTTTGTAGAGGATGTAGCATGATTGTAGTAATAGAATTGTATCGCGAAAATTTATTTTGAGCTACTAATCGATACATTATTGATCCTCTTATTTCTTTTAAACAGTTATCTGTTTGTGATGAACGTACTTAAACACCACTTCTATACAACATTCTAACGTACGAGCACGATATAAAACTAGTATCAAGATTTTTTCGTTGCAACAAATCTCTTCATGGAGGTCTGTTGCACGCACTTGCATATGGTAGACACATGACTCGGCGACACATGTCTCAGAAAAATAAAATACGTGCACGGATACATGCAGTTATCCTTGAGCCAAGGACTGGCAATTTTGTTTTCAGACCTCAAAATTGAGCATATCTCTATAAATTAGTTGGTTAGCTAACACTTAAAGATGCATTTGATAGGTCATCACTTTTCTCATATTTTTCATACTTGACTTTAACCGTGAACTTTAGTCGGAAACATAATAAATACTACGAGTATTTGATGGTATATTATTTCATAGCCTTGGACCATTACTCGCAAGTGCCTGTTTTAATTTCAATATCGGAATCGTTAAGCACCATCCAAATTATATGAGCAAAGACATTGTAAACCATTTATTTTGCGAGTATAAATATCTCATATTTAACCTTTGTTGCGTTAATTATGAAACGTTCAACTATTGCCTATTGTTGTGTATGTAGTTCATTTGATAAATCTAGGTCATAGGCTGGTGGTTTCATTTATTTGAGTTATTTTTTTTCGAGTTTTTGATTATGACAAGATGACATATAGGTATGTATGCAGTGTGAGTTGCGCGAGACACTGATTCCATGAAAATTTGTTATTTTTTTTCTCTGCTGCATAGTCTGAATCTCACGGAGTGTAGACAAGAATGACAAGAATTTGATACAAATTCCACCAGCCAGTTATTTATAAAAATAATTGTATAAAACTAGTCAATTTTACAACGTCTGATTCTCAATCACAATACTTTACAAAATTGAATCACGTTCAAATCAAGAGAAAAAAAAAATAATAATTACAATATAAGGTTCGAATAAACACAAAATAAACGTTTTTATGGTAGTGATTTGAATTTCAGAGTTGTATGACATAATTAGGCAACAAAATCAAGCCACAATCAACTAGTAATATTATTTCATACGTAACATTTCGATAATCGTTGTACCAGAATCCAAAAAATGAATACATTTAAGTTAGAGCGTAAAGAAAGAATGGGCTTATGTAGCAGATGAAAAATCGAAATATCTTTCAGCAAGAAGAATTTCATATCACAAATGCCCTTTCTCAATTTTCCTACGATGACAAAATCATGTTGAACTTATGAAGCCATTGTATAAAAATTTGCTATTAAAATTACGCTGGGTATTCATTTGTTCTCTTTAGTATTATTTACACTCATGTTAAAATGCAATAACCAATAATTACGTTTAATTCTTTTTTTTTTTCATTTTAGTTTTTTTTTTTTTATATATTGTGCTCTTGATGATGGCTTGACTCTGGTTTACATTGTATATGTACATGTATATGTATTTATGTACAAAGAATGACATCACACTGGCACTCGCAACACATCAATCACTGAGTTTGCTGAGCTAAGTAGGCGATTATTACATGCTCAGCATAATATTTACAAGTAACTTATTCATCCCTTCGCCTAAATGATGATGATGATTGGAAATTTTCTCACTTCGTACCCACGAAATCACTTTTTATCTAAATGAATGTTCATAGCACTGTTTCTGTCTTTTTTACACTGCTAGGCATTAGTCGACCTACTATCTTCAGACTTAAGTAACTTTTCACTTAATGTGAGTTCAAAGCATATGTATGCACTCCGTTCGCGTTAAACAAATCACTTTTCCACTCTCTTAACATGCTTTGAGCATTTTTAAAAATTACGAATATCCTTCAAACTACTTCGATACGTTTCCTTCTTCCAAAATGCTACTCTCTTCTGCTCTTGCTACGTACAAACTGGGATCTATTACCTTTGGAATCGGTTTTATCTCAGTTCCTAGTTCTTGCTCTATACGGTGTAAAGCGAAACGATCTTCATAAGTTATTAGATTGATCGCGATACCCAAATGTCCAAATCTACCTGAACGACCAATACGATGCAAGTATGTCTCTGCCATTTTCGGAAAGTCAAAGTTTATTACGACGTTCACAGCTTGCACGTCAATTCCGCGAGTGAATAAATCACTACAAACCTGTAATTACATCATAATTGTTATGATTAGCTTCTAATCCCGAAATATCATGTTCAACACGTAATTTGGCACACGTCAAACCAATTTAATGATTTTGCGTGAATAAATATTAATCCAAAGTTCCAAAAATAGTTTTGCATAAATCGCGAGCGCTAGATAGCATGCTTTCGATTTTCAGATATACTTGTAAAGTTACTCACCAAGTTTCGGCAAAGTCCTGCGCGGAAATCATGAAACACACGATTTCGGTGCGCCTGTGCCATTTTTGCATGTATGTAATAACAGCAGTAACCGAGATCTGTTATTTTCTTAGCAAGTAACTCAACACGTTGTGTCGAATTGCAGAAGATTATGCTCTGTGTGATTTGTAACTGAAAACAAACACAAAAAAAATTTAATTTATTATCCCACTGTGAAAATAAGCTTTGATCACACAGGGGGGGATTGACTAGCACCATATATATTTGCTGTATTGTGATCTTTACCTTAGAAAAAAGCGTATTAAGGCAGTGCACTTTCTGGCGTTCCTGTACAAAAGCATAGTATTGTGTCACTCCTTTTAAAGTCAGTTCTTCCATCAGATTAATCTCATATGGATCTCTGAGATGCTTTTCCATGAATTGCTTTACAGTTAGGGGAAATGTAGCAGAATACAAGAGAATTTGACGTTCTTGTGGCAATCTGTAGAAAAAAATTAGGAATGCTCTGTAAAGTATCAGAGTTGGTACTCATTGTCATTGATGTTAGCAACAGAAATACATATTAGTTCACATAATACACAATAAACGTCGATAGTTTTGTTTCAGGAGAGGTACATCACATAAAATGAGAAGATTATCAATCGTTTTGTATTAAAAAGGATTGATTGATTGATTAAAAATTGATTGAGATTGTAGGTTGACTATCATACCTGGATATGACATGATCCAACATCCCTTTGAAATCCTGGGATAGGAGCTTATCAGCCTCATCCAATACAAGAATTCTACAATGATCCATATTTGCAACATTTTTATCCATAAGATCAAGGATACGTCCCGGTGTCGCAATGATTGCTTGCACTGAAAATCATCAAGCTCAATGAAAATACTAGTTTTAATTATAGAAAGTAGGTATTATTTCGGAGAGCAGTGTATTAGAATCAGATTTTCAACGAATACTAACCCTTTTGGTAAATCCTCATAATGTCATCACGTAGATTAGTCCCACCAGTAGTGACCATCACCTTAATGTCCATATGCTTTGCAAGCTCAATGCATATTTGGGATGTCTGCAGTGCCAATTCTCTAGTAGGGACTATGACTAATGCTTGGATTACATCTTTTCGTGGATCTATCTGAGAGTGTGAGAAATTCAAATAGTTTATTAGATACTCTTCACTGATCCGATTGAGATTGATTTTTGATATTTTTCTAATTTAATGATCTGAATGGCATGAACAGAATGGTAACCAACCCCAAAAAATAGTTATTATGAAAAAAATTATTCGTAGATGATTTACCATTTTGTTCATACATTAAAATTGAAACTCATGGTTTAAGGTCTTGTTTTTCTACCTGTTCCAGTACGGGGATCGAATATGCACCAGTCTTGCCTGTACCATTTTTAGCTCGGGCTAGTACATCTTTGCCGGATAGGGCTATTGGAATACTTGCTTCCTGTATTGGTGATGGCTTTTCCCACCCTTTCTCAAAAATACCCATTAATAATTCACGTTTCAAACAGAATTCTTCGAATTCATTGCCACGTGTGTCCGTAACATCCTGGAATCCAATGTATAATCAATGCTACAATACTTGTTAATTTTTACTGGCGTTATCAGAAATACTTTTCAAGGAATTGATCATTTCGCATGAACCTATGGGTCATTACATGATACTGTCTTGGAGTGATTCGTGTGAGGAACTGGGCCGAAATTGAACGCCAAGTTATGGTATTTATAACAAAAGGAATATGTGTCGTAAGAACTTCATCAATAAAAAAATTAACAGATTGCTGCAAATGATATATCAGAAAGCTATGTCGGTTGGAGCTTTTTTTTCAACTTATTTTGAAACTGACATTATGAAAATTTTCGATATGATTGTAACTTTTAGTAAGATATGCTTACACTTGTTTTGATGCGTTTATCTTTGGGCGGAATTTTCAGTTTGGCCTTCCAGCCTATATCGTCCATTTTCTCTAGATCTGCTTTTGGACCCAAGCCGGAATTCAGCATGTGGTTAGAATTAATATGACTTTCGGTCATCATATTGCAAGCTTTGCAATGTCTTTAACTTCTGGAAACAAAAAAACAAGAAAAAAACAAAAGATCAGATGACGTGCAACCACAGTTCTGCTTTGCTACAGAAATAGCGTTTTTCACTGTGAGCCAAAACTGGTATAGTATAACACTTTGAGTCCTCTTTGTTTTGGAAAAGAAGAAGATAAAACCATATTCAGTCCATATTCAGTGAGCAAAATAACGCTAAAAGTTTGTTCTAGAAAGTAGGTTGATGTGGAATAACTAAGATGATTACTTCATCAGAAGGCTAGGATCCTGGTAGAACGAAGTTTATTTATTTTGAACACTAATAACAATGGGGAACAACCTTGACTCTGGTAAGACCTCTGGGAAGATTCAGAAAATAACAGTTGATGGTTTTTTCTGATAGATGTTGACTTTTTGCATCTAATAGATAACGGATTACTGATAATAGAAAAGTATCTGGAGTGAAATTGCAAAACAATAAATGAATGTGCAGGATGACAAAGGAATCTAAGTTGTCCAAGTAGAAGAGTAGTAAAGTTACTCAAAATGATAAAATTTCGTACTTATTATTAAGGCAGAAAGACTGTTCGAGTGAAAAAAGAATACAAGCTTAACTGAACTTTGAACAGGTACTCTTTCATTTGGGGTGAAAAAAGAATTGTGTTTATGTTGTCATGCTTTGCAGGGCTTAAGCGTGCCATGTTATTCAAAATCTTTCAGCTTAAAACGTAAATTGTGAACAGCAATGGCGATCAACTCATGAAGAAATACGTTACAATATAGAGCAGCGATTGAACGATGTTAAAAGCATTGAAACTAATTTATAATCAACCTGCAAGGGTATGTTAAATAGTATATTGCAAGTACTTCTGCATATGTAAGTTGAAAACAGTTACTTGTGACAGAAAAATGTTTCATTCTTAATAAGTATGAAACTGATTGTTACTGCGAATCACTATTAGAACACCTACCACATGGAATGAGCCAAAGGGGGACTCACTCAGAGAGATGATATGGTAAATGTAGAACACTTAGTTGCTAGAGAAAAAAAAAAAAAAAAAAAAACTAGCCCAACAAGTTAAATGAGTATATTTTGAGACTCGCGAAATTTAAACTGTTTGAATAGAATGATATTGTAGAATAATTCAAAAACGGAATGAGAGCCGCATCACAATGTGGGGATATGGGCAAACCCAGTATATCCTCCATTACGAATGTATTGGGCCAAAACCAAATGGCTGTATGAACCAGGCTTCAGGCTATGCTAATGGAGTATCATTTTCTTTTTGTAACTAAATATATCGTTAATATTAATCTAACCTATCAGAGCAAAATGAACGAACGTGTTGCCTTGTGTTGAAATGTTTGATGAACAGGTCAAAAACCTCTACCCGATTCTTCCGAGTATTGTTAAAACAATATTGGTAAAATTACGAGCTAACATGATACACATGAATCCATTACAGTCAGTGCCGAGTTCTTTGAACTTTGCTTTGTAATGAAAATGATGAACGGACAGGCGTATTCGGGTTCTCAGAATTAACTAAATATTTCGAGGTTCAACAGCGTTTGCCAGTACGCAAAATAATTGCAAGTAGAAAGCATCTTACCTTGAAATGGATGGATATCGACGCTGAACACAGCACTCGATTCGGAAACACGCCAAAATGGCCGTTCCAATGTCAACTTTTTAGAATCTTGGCTGTGCGGCCTCGCCAGACTCCACTTCGAAGCACAATTATGTTCTGCTTATGAGTTGTCGAAATATTACACGAAATATACAATGCTACTGTGGTTTTTCTTTTAAATAACTTTCAATCAACGCGCTGCGTCAACTGCGGGCAATAATTTGTATCCGTGAATATAACACGATGTGTATCATGAAAGGAATAAAAACACTCCTCAGAACACAAGCGGTTATCTTGTGGCGCTCGATGCGTGGCGTTCCATGAAACCAGTAACAACAGAGTGACTGACTGCTGCCAGACCCGACCACGACAGATCTCGCCTCTTCATGGGCGCGCTCACACGTCCATTAGAAGCAGCTTAAAAATGAGCCAATCATCAACATCCCTCCATGATGAGCGTCTTCTTATTCGCGGAAATCGCGGCGTCGCGAGCTTGCGCTTTACCCGGCTCAAGGATCGCATTTCCCATGCATCCGAGAACACAAGGATTAACAAGATCTGACACAACCCAGGAGTGGGATAATTCCACGTTAAAGTAGGAGCAGGCGGGAGTTTAAATTCGGCATATTTATAAGCACATTGCGCAGAATGATTCTCATAAAATGTTGTAAGATCTGACGAGGTTTGATATTCTGGATATACTTATTATTCTTTTATATGTATGGTTGACTGATATGTTCTACTTACATACATCATACATTTATAATGCTTACGTATGTCCTTACAATTAGTATCAATTTCAACATCAATTTCATGATCAGATTTTATCTTACTCATATACATACCAAATATATCAATATATTATTTATAATACACATTTTCGATGGTGAACTAATTTAGGATATCTTGGTTATCAACTCATTCATCCAGGCATATGCCATACCTGGCCATACTCATGTCTCTTTTCTTTTTCTTTTCTTCTAGAATAGATGCATCAGTGTCATGAAGCCACACCGATCTGTGAGGTTTGAAGTTCAAATACTTCAAGATTTTAGAAATTCATCCAGATCAGCGGAATCAGCATGATCCAGTTCCACCTCATCTAGTGACTGTACTGGGTGCAAGTTTGGTAATTCTAAGAACAGGAAATAAACATGATTACTTCTTTACGCTAAAATGTGCCTAATTTGCACATTGGTACTCTTGTACTGACTAGGGACAGATCCGGTAGCTTTATACTCCTGCATCTCTTGTTTAAAGGCTTCTCCAAAAGTTTCTTGTCTTTCTTTCAATGTTTTTTGCTGCTTCAATTCATGCAACAAAACTCGATTTGAATGATCAGTAGCCAACTTTGCTGGAAGCCAAGAGAAAATGTGGTCAAAAGTAAGATATTGTACAAAGCTGTCAAAATCAACGACGATCGAAATATCACCTCTAACAGACTCTAGCTCAAACAGCTTTTTTTCTTTGTAAAGTGCCAACTGGAGTCGATGATCCAATTGGCTACTCTGTAGCTCAAGTGTCTCGTTTAGATCCTCCAATTCGAAAATAGACCCTTCAACTTCTTCAAATAATTCTTGCAATGAACCTGAACCAAGAGAGTCAGTTTGAAGATGATTTGAAATATGTATGAGTGGGAACGACTCGTTGAAAATTTAATTGCCAAGATGGACAGTTAATGCACCATCAGTTTACGCACCTATCTGATCCATTAGATTTTGAATATCATTATTTATTTTTGGCACCGATGCCAACGCATTGTTTAGACGTGTGACACTATTCCATTCTTGTTCTAGCCTTTCGTGGATTGATGCAACCAAAGAGTCAATCACTTGGGCATTTCCAGCATTTTGCTCAGTAAGATCATGTAATTCATTCCACTGTACTTGATAATGGAATAAAAGATCTGCACCTGCATCGTAATTTACGTCCCTTATATTGACTGGCTTCTTGGATTTGGCATTCTCACTCGTTGTCAAGCCTTTGATGCTAAACAGAAAAACACCCAGGTAGTATTTGACTCAAGGGGCATGATTTTGATTGTTAATGTGACGAGCAACATGGATGGCTCTGTTTTGTGGAGTACCTGTATCATAATTAGTAATTGACTAACGAATCAATCGATACTCAATCAGTAAGAGGCAGACGAATTATTTGACGTATGTAAATTTAAATACCTAGCAGAAATCCCATCTTGGACGGTCTGAAATTTATTTCGTAATGATCCAAACATTTCACCCAATTGTCGTCACTGTGCTTTCGAACACGAAGGTTTGTCATATGTTTAATGACTTGAAAATAATTACGGCGTTCACTGTTTATGCATGTCAGACGAAGTGTCAGGAAACTGATTTACTTTGGTAGGTTAACTCAGTATTTCGAATACCAGTGCCAGAGTTAGTTTCCAGGCGCCCCGGACTTCAAGAAATGAAGCACCTCTCAAGAGGCAAAGTCCCTGCGAGACTTGAATCGAAATGCGATGTGATCTACGATCCCTCGCAAGGTTTGAATTTTGAATTTTCTGCTTGGCGCGAAATATTATTGTGCTAACGACGTTTGCACTAAATGTAGGAAATCTTTAGAAATAGAGTTTCGTTGCGAAAACGTTGAGTATGTGTGTCAAATCTGCAAAAAACATTCACACCTGCCACACGTGCCGTGAAACTTGATACCATTATGCCCATAGGCCGTAAAAACAGATCTGGAAGGTCTGACTGAAAATGTTGTTGTGTAATTCAGAAGGAAAGGACGAGCTCAAGGTTAGATTTTGTCAAATTTTTTCACACTCTGACATCATATTTGTAGAATGTGTCTCATTTAAAACCATCTAATTCTATATTCCTGTCGAACACTAGGCTGACGTTCACAATGCAAATATACATATAACATGAACATTCTGCTATGTATTAGCACGCGACTTTAGGTTTCGATAGATTTATAATGTTTTCCCACTGCGACTCCAGAACAGATAATTGTTCCTCTATTTATTAAAAGCATAAAAAGTTTTAGAGACACCAGTTGGACTTTTTATTTTTCATTCATTCGTACCGACCAAAGTTATACGATACCTATATCCTCTGACAGTTTAAATCATAAATCAATCAATAGGTGCTTATTGCATAGTTATATATCTTTAGAGTCAAATAGTTGTATAAATACTAATCGATGTCCAGTTTTTTGAAGCTTCCTTCGACCCCAAAAAGGTCGGCAGCGTTCTTCGCTTTGCCGGGTCGCAAGCCTTCGTTGACCTTACGCGATTCCTGTTCCTGGAACCAGGCGCGGTGATTCTCAAGGTCTTTCACTTCAGCGGCCCATAGATCTTTCAACGAACCAGCTGTACCGCCTTGCTCGTTTGGCAGAATCTCGAGCGGGATATACTGTTTCAAACTATCCTTATTGCTGTGCAGAAAGAGCTGTAAAATGGTAGGTGTACGGTCAGTTTTCGTTTGTATAATGTATAGGCGACAAAATGCAAGAAATTCAATAATATAGGTACCACATCCATGAGTTCTTTTTTCATAAAAGGCTTTATCATGTTCAGAATAACGTCCATAAACGGAACCGTGTTCATGAAATGCAAGCCTTTTACTCGGACCGGAAGAGCTTCTTGAAGATAGTAGAAGTACTTTTTTATCACCATAGGACTCAGGCGGGCCACATGACCGAATACGACACCTTCCATGTCAATGAGAATAATCTGCCCCGGGCAGGTGCCTTCAGTCCAAAGGAACAATTCTGTGATCATGCACAGGATCTTCACAGCATCAACAAACACGTAGTGGGAAGGCTCGCTGTCCGTGATTTTTGCGTATATCACGTTGTACCCCTCTGGCGTTTTTCCAGATAGCGGAAGATGGCATCTGTTACAAAAAATGCCCCATGAATGATTGTATGCAGGTTATTAGAATTCTCATCTCGTTGGAATCAAAGAGGCTGAAATAATTTCTAATTTTGTGAAATATAAACTTAAAAAGCGCGATATGTACTTACACAACTTTCATGATTTCTCGAATGTCCTTGGCGCCTAATGGGTCGACATTCGCGAAAAATTCAGGAACGTGGGTGTGTACGGTGAAGAACGTGTCGATGGTCGTTTTCGTCGGCTCCATGCGGTAATAGTTACTGTGCAGGAACAATATCAATTCGGAATCTGACAAAGGTGGTAGATGGGGCTGTTTCTTGTGCCATTCTCGGAGCATTGCTAAATCGGCTTCCGTTAATTCGGGATTTCTCTTCATCTCTTCTTCAACGGTGATCATCTTTATCAAAGCCATGATGGAATCCTAAAATTCATTATTCTTTTACGGCAGACTCGTTTAGGACATTTCATTGGCATTCTGAATTCTCGTTCTACAAATTATCTTTGAATTGTTGAATAATTCTCACGGTGGAGTAAACAAAAAAAAAACTCGAAAATCTAGATAAAGACTAGGAATTTAAAGTGACTAATTATTCATTAGATGGGTTGGTCATTCTCTGGATTCTAGCATGCGTTCATCATATGTGATCTAGGAAATAATATGTTGTCACTAAAGTACGAACGTAAAGTACGAAAGTAAGTGAAATCAAATAATATAATTCATGTACTTACACTAAGAGTCCGCAGGATTTAAGATATTAAACAGTCAATACTATACGTCTAGTATAGTACCACTAAAACTTGAAAGTAGAATATTTTACTAAGGTTGTAGAGATTATTGTGGCGTAGCTAATTAATTATTCCAGTGTGATAGTGTCGGAATATACTATTCTTCATCAACCACTCTATAAGAGATCTCGCAAAAGACTGCCACCTTATCCCGTCGAGAAGTATAATGACTTCAAGCTTGAATACTCGCGTGTGAATTCAAAAGTAGGGAGACTATGATGGCTACTTGTATTGCAAATTGCTACCTGCCAAATTATATCTGATTAAGATCCTGCCAATTGGTGTGTTCTGCAAGTTCTCTGCAGTTCTCTATATATTAGAATTCTACCTTGACGGCTGAAACGTATACATGGAGTTATATAACTTTTTTTTTTAATGAATAACTCAAAATCTAATTAATACTGTAGAGACGATTTCATTCAGACAATCTGCAATAGCCGAGTGATCTCCCGATTGCGAGGGCGCGGACATCCCTCACCCTGCATATTGTCAATATTGTATTTATACGTACGAATGGAGTCTGCATGTTTAGTGCATGCTATTCATCTTCACCTTGAACCCTGCCCGCGGAACTCTATGTATATCGAACATGTGCAGACCGACATCGCAACATCTGTGTCATTTATTATACATATACCTACGTAGAACTTAACGAGTTCTACATGGAAAAAAGAGATCGCCAAAAATTATTACGACATATCGAAGCAACACGTCAGTTTATATCATAAAATTCTCTATGTAAAATGGTTATGGGATTATAAGATAATAATTATATCATAGATATATTGAACATATGCACATGAGGATGTTCGATTATCATTGAAAAATTATTTATTGCTTCGTCGTTATCGTAGATAATGAAGAGGTATGATGGGACCGTGATAAAAACGGTAAAAGAAAATTGATATTTGTTGATTGCGTGACGGCAGGCGGGCATGACATTTTCTTTCCATAATAGCATATAAAATATTGTGTAAGTATAGTTCAATCTGTAGATTTAGAACTGTATTGCAATATTGCAAATCGTTTGTTTACGTACTGCGCGGATCGTGTGCTGCGGTTGCAGAAAGATGCGACGCATTGTTATAAATGCAGGCTATTTACACGGTGACAACTCATGAAATGCGTATAAGTATGATGTAAGTATTATCTCGAGTCTCTGAGGGTCGTGACAATGCAAGTGAACGTCTGCAGTACCTTCTTTTGAAATTTGAATAATCGCAGACGACATTTATGTACTACAGCGATCACGCTATGTTTCTATCTTCTGTTTGAAATCTTATTGCGTTGCCCATATGACTTGCAGTGCAATATACCCTGCCGCATTTCACAACTTAGGAGTACTCTCATTCGGATCGTATTATGAATATCTCTGACTCATTTAGCAGGAAATGATATGTATTGAATTAATCAGAGTTCCAAATCGTGTTCAGCCAATTTTACTGATGTTTGAATGAATGATTTTCCGTAATGTCCTGCAGCAGCACCTGATGCAATTATAATCGCAAAAGTGACGTTTGGTCGGCTTCTAAAATGCATTTAATAATAATAAAGTTAGTTGAATCAAATAGGACGTTTTGTTGCATAATACAAAAATATATCAACTTTTTATTTTTTTAATTATAGTACATTATAATAATTGCTTGTTTGTGACAGTTTAGGTACTTCTTGCATCGTATTCCTATATGATACATTATACGTTACAAAACGTCAAGTATAATTAATGTACACATGCCATCCTCGAGGGCGTATAAGATTGTATATTTTTCATGTTCAGAATGATGAAAGCCTCATGCTATGGTGCGTTCGTGGCGTCTGAGGGTCAGTCGCAAAGAGAATATTTTTGCAGGTGACCCAATTTTGAATCTCCGACTAAAGATGATGGACCATTTAGCGAGTACCGTTCGAGAATAATGCTCCAAGGGTGCAAAAAGTAGCCAGATGTCCTGCAATAGTCTATTTTTTCGTATGTATGACTATTTTTAATCAATCATTTATAACTGGTAACTTGTCCTGAAAGACATGAGGGATATAATTTCAAATTCCGATGAATTCTATGATACACCCCCTAAAAACGCTGTGATGATGAAATTCTAGTAATTTTTGTTGCAGGATCTCTGCCCTACGCCAGACTGCTGCCCTCCCATCTAGCAGGATTGGTAGCAAGTTCTTTTGAAAAGTGTCAGTGTTCGACCGAGCTTTCAACTACCTACGTGCTTTCAGCCTTTCAACGGACTTTATTGCAAGTCGCAATCAATGAACCGAGGAGAATTTAAAAATCATCACTAAGGTTTCACTGATTGCCTAAGGTTTTTAGTTACAATTCCGAGCCTTGAGATCACTGGTACTCAATGAATTCCGCTATTGTTAATCTCGAGCAAAGCGTAAGTGGAATCGCGAGATATCTTACAGTTAACCTCCGAATGTCACCATAAATTTCCGGGATCGTTGACTGAAGAATATTCTTCAGTCAACGCCGGGATTAAACATTTTGTTCAATAACAAAAATATCTTCAGGTGCGAGAGGCTAATGGAAAATTGGACATGATCACATGGCAAATTGAGACGTTTGAGAAAGAATGCCAAGACCCGGACAACGAGGTATTAGACACACACTATATTCTTACGTTGCATGAAAGGTAAAAGTATCTAAGAATCATGTGAATGGGTGAACGTTATAATTTTATTGTTGAGAATTTGTAATTTCCAAATCAGGAGGAATATCTTAAAGACATAAACTGTGGAGGTTGTGCAATACTGCACATGTATAATTTTTAGGTCATCGAGGGTTGTGACCCTTTTTGCATACCAGATCAACTATTTGAATCTATACATTTTCTCACAATAACGTGCATTGATATTTCCATGCATTTTACTTAGGTATCTGTGCTCAGACTCTTGCGTTCAGTGACTCAGGTAAAGGAGGAATATCAAACGTTACGCCGTGACATCCTAGAAGTCCAACAACTTCAGAAGCAGCTGGCCGATTCACTGAAAATGCAGCTTTCTCAGGTCCAAGGTCACTTTAATATTTTACGTGACAAAATATTAGGCCAGAAGCCAACCCCACAGCTGAAGTAGAACTGGAAGTAGATGTTGACAAAATTAAATTCCATAAGTCACTTAATTTTTCATTTTAAAAATCATTATGATTACATTTCAAAACGTCTTTCAATTCCATAACTAGCTTCACAATTATGTGGACAAATGAGAAAAAAGGACCTAAAAAATATCAGAAGATAGTCCTTACCTGTTACCATCATAGATACTTCTATATCTTACTGGTTGATTTTTGTATGCTTGGGATGAAGTGGAATCCCTTTCATATTTGACAAATAATACATTCAATATGTACCTTTTATTTGTGGTGTTGGGGCCAATCAGAGTGCATAATTTTTTGAACTTGATAAAATACAACCAGTGAGATTTAAAAGAATATCTTGTGGTTGGTATGTTTTCATGACATGCTGATCGAGAATAATCCCTATGCACTATAACAAAAAACATGTAGCATTAAACTTCTGATAATTATTAACTGGGTTTCCCAAGAATTTCGCCCAATGGCGAGCATCTTTGTGTCTTAAAACATTCCAAATGGAATATGCAATACTGTGCTGTGGCTAATTATTCCATCGTCATAGGCAAAACATAGAACAATTTTGCCGCTTTATTTATTATGTTTAGTTATCTCAGTATATTTTTGTGATGGGTTCATTCAATTTCAACATAAGCTCCAGCCAGTAATTTTCCTTCAATTACTTCTCCAATTAGTCCTTGTTACAATATACTCAATGGATGAGACGAATCCGAGTCATTGATCCTGAATGATTATAAGCATTCTCCAGGTTTGTCACATAGTTGAAATGCCTGAATATTGTTTGAAATCTGATTCACTAAGCTTTATCTCAATACTACACCAAATTACTTCTAATCACTTTTTATATTACATTTTTAGCCATCCCTACAGTATTTTAACTCCAAATATGTGGATCTGAGCACTCTGTTCCAAGTAGCCATGGTTGACTGCTTTGGATCAATTTATAATGATAATCGAACGTAATCTCTTGACAAACCCATCAAGACAAGTTTAATTGAATTGCACATTAAATAATCAGACTAAAAATGTCACTGTGCCAAGTTCTAAAATCCAATGAACGTTAAAAAATTTCATTTGAAGCACAGATAAAATATAAAATTAATATTGCCTTAAAACATTGGTACGCATTCAAAAGGCTGTGTGTACTATGTTCTACAATTACCTACTACTTATATACCGAATACCAATTATCTATTACTGTAGTAAGAATAACGTTATTTATTTTCAGGTATATTATTCTAATTATATACATGTATTACTGTATTACCATACTAGATATAGTAAATCTATGGTATAGTTAACGGTCTTCCCGTGGGAGTAGAAATAGTTTACAAGAGTGAAATTGATGGGCACCATATAATGAAATTTCTGACTCCCAGAATCAATTCTTAATCCTTAGTTTTACTACTTACTCGAGCTCCTTCTATTTTACGTAGCTAATTTGTGTACTCAAACCTGAGTTATATTTTTTCTATTATTTGGTATTACTCGAATATGCAGTTTTAGATAATTATTTATTTTGATAGTTTTCTCACGTACATTTTCGGTTTAAAACATACGTTTCCCACCCAGCCTACCGAGCATCGAGAAAATACTAATTATAAGTAAAGAATGGTCTGCAACACATTCAAAATGTGCCAAAACTTTTGGTCAATTAGAATAATGTATCATGTCTACATTAAGTAGATTTGAAAAATCTGCATTAGTCTAGTCTACATATCACATGGTAGCCTTTGGTGTTTAAACATCCTATCTGATAACTATAGAAGTGAGGATATTGATTACCCATCTTTATTGTAAAATATTCGTAGTGGACGACGTCTTAGGAAATGTATCTTCTTGCGAATAAATCTGTTACAGTTTACCTACGCACAATACATTATTTCACTCTATTTTTCATGACACGTACGCCTTGTATGTAAACAACAATTCGGTACTTCACATGCAAGAAAAACATGTCAAAATAACTGAACCTCTATGATTCTTGATCTTCCACGTAAAGTGATATATTTTATTTCATCTAATTATGTCTGATGAAATATACTACCGAACAAAATAAAAGGGTCACCCCGAGAAGGTCTAGCCATCTCGCGGTACCCCTTCGATTTTGATAAGGAGTATATAATAAGGATTGTTGGATCACCTAATTGTAATAACTATACTGAATTACAGTATTAATTGTAATTGTGATTGCTCAACATTTCAATGTACGTTTAATATCCGTGAAACGACACAGAATCTGTATCTTTATAGATATTTACGATATTATTAAAAAATATGCTGTTATCTATGCGTTAAATTAATTTATCATGCCATTTGATTACGAACACCTCTCTACGGTTGTAAGTCCATTATTTCCAATGGAACGATTCTTCCCAATTTCGCGGGACATTTCGTAACAACAGTGAAATGTCAGAAAAACGACGCGCGCATTGTCGCGTATTCACTCGCCCATCAACGAGAACGAATGTTACTAGTTAGTAAAAACATGGTGGGGACAAGAGCGTGAACATCCACGAGATGCCATGATGGAGGAAATCGCTACAAATGGTATGTTTTTACGTTAAATTATGGGTATCCCGGGTCACAACGACATTTACAGTTAACTTGACATATCTATATTTATGAGAATAATAAATTTAGCGACTTAGGGTAGACGTCAGGACCCAGAATTTGACAGTGTCAAACTCGACGTTTACCTGACAGTGTGGGCGTCCCATGTTCGTTTTGCGTTCGTGATTAATCATTCTATTTACACGGTTTCTTGGCGCCCGCGGAATGCTTCAATTTGCATATTAATTCATCGGTTATGCTCTCGATCCAATCCTAACTAGACCTCATCAATCGCTTTGTACTGATTCTTGCAAAACCTACATTCCAGCATTTTTTTTAAGCATCACGTACGAGTCAAGTCCGAATTGACAAGTGACTATTGACGAACAATTCTAGAGGTGTTTTTCATTGTTTTACTTAAGCTTAAACACCACACTTACAATCTTCATTTTTACTCGTGCCAATACATAATCTAAACTTGTTAGATATGGCTAATTAAAGTCAATTGCATAACAATACCTCTAAACCCATACAATATACCCGTAGGTGTAACCATTGAGAATAGATAGGATTCTCAATGGTATAACCATGTGCCTGTAGCAAGGCTGAAAACAATTCTTAAAACGAAAATAAAATGGACAACAACACTGTAATAAATAGAGCTATACCTTATATAAATAAAGAATAATGTCTGTGAATGCTTATTTTATGATTCATCATTTGATCAATGATAGTTTGTCCAGCTAGTTTTATAGGATTCCAATAATGAAGCATTGGTATATCAATTTTAAATTACAGATACAGGTGGGGAGAATGCAAGTCCATCTGTTTGCGCCGGATGTTTAAATGCCATTGATGAAGACGAATTTATCCAGGCATTGAGCCAGGAATGGCATATTGACTGTTTTCGGTAAGACTGAGTATTGACTAGTTGAGACAAGGCAACCTGCTGAACAAGCACTTCTATCAATGGTTTTGTTTGCAATCAGTGTTGTCCCTGTAAAATCTGTAATTACCAAAGAAACTGGCATACTTTGAGCCTTTGGTGAACTCTTATAACAATTATTTCATGTGTAATTCTCATACTGAATATCACTTGTTAATATTATTTTATTAATTTCAGGTGCTCAGCTTGTGACGCAGGCTTGTCGTCTTGGTATTTCGAAAAAGACGGTTTACTATTTTGTAAAAATGATTATTGGGCTGCATATGGTGAGGCTTGCCAGGGATGTGGCCAAGTCATCACCGGTCCCGTTATGCTGGCTGGAGATCACAAATTTCATCCAGAATGTTTTGCCTGCAATTCCTGTGGTAATTTCATTGGTGATGGAGAAAGTTATGCTCTCGTCGAAAGATCCAAGCTATATTGTGGCATTTGTTACAAAAGGCAAATGCAGCCACTTAGCAAAACTGCAAACTATCCATTTGTCAGGAATCCACACAGCATAAGATTGGTTGAAATACCTCCAAATACGAATGGTGCTATTCAAGACCCATGCAGGCAAAGAGGGATTAAACTCTCTTTGGATACATCTCCAAGTCCAAGAAGTTGCGGAGGAGCATTACTACGCATCTCTGAGTGAGTTAATAATATTTTCAAATGGATGTAAATCATGTCGTATCGTACAGCGCATTGTATTTGGTTCAACATGCATTGAAAACTTTAATTTCTTTGTATCGATTGGTTTGATTTTCACATCAAGAATACGTCAACCATATAATTGCAGCATGTTAGTAGTTGTATTATCTATAGTCATTGTTACTATCTAACCGCGGCGGAAAATTTTTTGCTGATTTTACAAATCAAGATATTAATTATTTCAAAAAGAAACATGAGCTCTAGCTGCTGTGCAATTACGTTTTTTCATCTCACTGTAAAATTGAATAACTTGGATAGTAATGGCAACGTATGTTTCACATTGTCGGTAATAGGGGAATCCTGGATAAGTCTTATTTGATTCGGACTCGTCTCAAGTAGAGACCAAAGCAACCTGTAGATAACTAAAAATACTAAAACAATGACTACTTTTTGGCAATATTGAATATGAGTAAATAGTATTTCAGTTAGTTTTAAATTTTCATACTCATGATCCCAAGTACATTGTATGATTTCTGGTAATAACTGAAAACAAAAAACAGGTTAATGAGAAACGTGCGTGGAAAAATCAGTAAGCTGGCTGCCTCTGTGATGGAGGTTCTGTTTAGGCTATGCTGCAACTTCTCTAATTATAGGTATTTCATAACAAATTAATAATTCCAACTAAATGTTGTATGGTCGTTATACAACGAATGCTTAATATTTGATGATTGTTAGACGCTAATTTCAGCATCGCTAGTATAGGATAAATTGGTATTCCACTTGCTGCATGCTGATGTTCTGACTGTATCTACATCCACATCACACTCAACAAAATATATCTTTCTATGTATAAAAATAAGTCACAAATATAAAACACATATTATTTAACCTATAATTGGCTGCATGTTCTTAGTGTCTCTTCTACACCGCAAGTAGAAATTCTTAGTGAATCCGATTAATACTACATACACGACAAGCCACTGTCAAGGATGCTTTTTTTCTAGATTTTCAACGCACTAGCGTCAGATCGGTATTTGGTCAAAGGTAGATAATTTCGGACCAAATTTTTTAGTAGAATCTCTCATCTTTTATTATTTTTCAATGAATGTCATTAGTTTCAAAAAATATTCTCCCAATAGCTAATTATACTCCTAATGTTACCCATCGATTTGCAATGTAAAGATTGGTACTCTTTGGTCCCCTGCTTGAATTATCATTTTACATCGAAATAAAAACGGTATTTGTAGTTATTGAATGTCCAGGTATTTCTGATTAAGTAATTATGATTAGTGATTATTGTGATACATCATTATCATGCCTCATTTAAATCCCCAATTATTATGTATGTACATCGCTATTTCCTCTAAGTTGGGGGTCAAACAGAAGTAGCGTGTGGTTTAATCAATCACTTCTAAGAAATTTGCATGTAAAATACAAGAATTTGCACGCGATAACAGTTTGTGATTTGTAGTACAATTCAAAATCTTGATCGTTTATATTGAAATTTCTGCATACCGTGTTACAGACTGAATATGACTAGTGATCTTATGTCGCTACATATTGGTGACCGAATCTTAGAAGTAAATGGAACACCAGTCAAAGAACAACCCATCGAAAGTATAGAAAATTTAATACGATACTCCGACACCGTCCTACAGGTAATTTATTTGGCTGTTTTGTCATTTATTTCTCAATGAATTTTTACATTTTGCTTCCAAAATCCACTGATCTTCGTCGTACTAAATGATTTCCAATTTCCCAATTGTCAAGTTTTGAACCAGTTGTTAACAAGCTCGTTATTTCAGTTAACAATCGAACATGATCCAGATGCAGTGTCTAGAAGACCATCTTTTCCAAATACTTCTTCACCTATAGTTACAAGTGCTCTTTGCACAAAAACCAGCCCAGAGGGTAAAGAAAGGTTATTTAAACGTCGTGATGAGGGATACATTAGTGGTACAAGGAGTAGGCAACTTAGGAGAACGCAAGATCCCACTCACAAAGAGCGTAGCAGCTCGATGTCTAGACTACTTGATTGGTGTGTTGTGATCAAAGTTTCTTGATCTTACAGTTGTCGTCAACGTCGAAAACCTTTTGTCTAATATTTCTAAATGAAAATTTTTCTTTTTAGTTCCCCACAACCCAGTGCAACGTCTGATTTGAGTCGGACCAGATCTTTCCGAGTAGAACCTAAGAATCAGAGAATATTTAGAGCTAGTGATCTAGTAAAAGGCGAGCTTCTAGGCAAAGGCTTCTTCGGCCAAGTGTATAAAGTGACTCATCGGGATACCGGCGAAGTTATGGTGCTCAAGGAATTATATCGAGTTGACGAGGAAGCTCAAAAAAACTTTTTAAAAGAGGTAAGCAGCTTACACTTGCATCATATCCACCCTCATGGTATTTTTGCTTATTCGATCTCATATCAATTATCATTAATACATCAATTCAGAAATAGACTGAAAAAATTTTCACAGGTTGCAGTGCTGCGTTCACTGAGTCATAACAATGTGCTTAGATTCATTGGAGTTCTCTACAAAGAAAAGAAATTGCACCTTGTAACCGAGTATATTTCTGGTGGTACATTACGAGATCTCCTCCATGACACAAATGAACCTTTGCCATGGGAACAGCGAACTTCATTTGCAAAAGATATTGCAGCTGGCATGGCTTATCTGCATTCCATGAACATCATTCATCGTGATCTGAACTCACATAACTGCCTGGTAAGAGAAGACAAAACTGTTGTTGTTGCGGACTTCGGCTTGGCAAGAATCATCCAGAACAGCAATTCACCTGACAAACGCAAATATAGTCGACATTCAGGAGAAGCTCGAAGTTCCAAGAGATGTGAACGCAAAAAAAGGTATACAGTTGTAGGTAATCCGTATTGGATGGCCCCTGAAATGATGAAAGGCAACAAGTATGATGAAAAAGTTGATATATTCAGCTACGGGATAGTACTTTGTGAAATAATTGGTAGGGTTCAAGCCGATCCTGATTATCTTCCGAGATCTTCTGATTTTGGCTTAAATCAAAATGTCTTTAAGGAAAAATTTTGCACGAACTGTCCCGAAACCATTTACATGATTGCCTTTTTGTGCTGCGATTTAAATCCAGACAAACGACCTCCGTTCGAGGTCATGGAAGTTTGGTTTGAAGGTCTGGCAATGCACTTGTCTGTTGGTGCGCCATTGGCTCCAGACCTAGACTTTGACATTCGTCATTATACTGGGCCCAGCCCAAGTAGCAGCGAGTCAACTACTCCAGAAACGTTGGCGCCACAGTTGAAGCCGATTCGTGAAGGACAAGTCCATCAAGAGAAGAAACGATCCTGCGGATGTGATGATAGCACCTTGGAGCGAGACCCGAGTCCGGTGAATAACAAAAATCCGAAAATTCCAGAGATAATAAGCACAGATAAATATACTAGAGAAAATATTAAATTGAATGAATCCACTGGAGCCAAAACTTTAGGAAGATATTCTAGACAAAATTCAAGATCTAAGGAATCGTTGCCCGACAGAGAAAAATCTACTATTGCAATCCCTCTAGAATCTAGTGACCTCAACGGAAAATATTCACGTCAAAACAGTAAAGCGAAGTCCAAGGATACTCTCCCCCCAGATATTTCAAAGACTGGCCTATATTTACGGCAGAATAGTAAAAATAAAGGTCTGACTGAAAAATATTACACCAAAAGACAGGACAGTATTCCTCAGGAAAAGCCTGGTAATCTGTTGTCTCCATCAAATGAAAGATATATGAAGCAGTTCAGCTGTTCCAAGGATCTCACTGCCAGATCAGATAACTCCATTTCGGAACACACCACTCAATCCATAGATGCTGTTCCTCCAGAGCCGTTGATTGAGAAGATCAAGTTTGTTGGCCAAGCCAACATCGAAAGTGATTTAGACAGACCTTTGGTTCCGTGCCATGTAGGAAATAAATTTTCTTATCAATTCAATACTCCTACTGTAACACCTAAAGCCAAGGGGATGTCTGGGAAAAATTCAAGCGAAAGCGTTAATAGTAAGAGCAAATCAGACGGTGCTTTCAATACTTCAGACGCGGCTAGCGTCGTGAGCTCTTACTTACGGCAGATTGCTAAGGGTAAAATATCTCCTGAAAAAGAGAACAGAACTGTGTCTAGATACAATAGTTCTAATTCTGTGAATAGCAATTCGAGTAGAAGCTCTTCGGAGAGTTCCAAATCACCAGCTGGATCGTACTTGAGAAGGACTAAAATTTCACCAACGAAGGAGCAGCTCAAAAACGCTTTTTCACAAGACACTGTGTCCTCCAATAAAAGCTCATTGGACAATGGATCTGTTGATAATACCTTAAAGTTGGGAAAACCGGGCTTACTATTTAGCCAGCCTAAATCTAAAAGTGTTAGTCATAATGCTAGCTTGAGAAGTTATGAAAGTACGGCCCCTGGTTCCGACAACAGGTTTTCATTAAAAGGCAGTCACGGACTCCAAAACAGCATGCCAAAAGAAGATGGGATCAAGCAACTGGGTGTAGATCATTCGCAAGCCGTAATTCCAAAAAATGATAATCTCTTCAGACAGGATAGCTTTGGCTCCGATGCCAGTACTTTAAAGAAAAGTGACCTTTATCATACAGATAGTTTTTGTTCAAACGAGAGTACGTTGAAAAAGGATGATTTTTACAGATTGAATAGCATTGATTCTGATACGATATCTCTCTCAGGTGGGGACAAAGGTTGTAAATGTTCATGTAAAATATCTGGACTGTGTAAATGCTCCAGAGGTTTCGACGAAAAATCGACTGATGAAAGAAACCATTCCATAGCTCACCATGATATTGTTAAGTCCCTCCAAGATGATTCAAGAATTCCTTCAAATGAACAAAACGACACACGGCAGGCCTACAGCGGAAGTTTTAGGGCTTCTCAGAATCCGATAGAGGATCGTACTAGTTGTTATAAACATTTTGATCTTCGTAGACAGGATAGCTTTGGATTAGACAGTGCACTGGGTACTATGAAAAGTGATTTCTTCTCTGATTTGAATTTAGTTAAGCTCAGGGGTGGCGGAGCAACACCTGAATTATGTTGTACTCCAGAAAGGTGTTGCACACCTGAACGGCCTGTTTCACCAGTTGAAAGTACTGCTCTATGATCTGAAATAGCTGCTTTTGGTATATGCTAATCAAAGTGCACAGTGCAATATAACAATGGCAATTTATTTTCGTCTTGTGTAATATGATGCGTTAGTTTCGCAGTATGTATTTGTAAATAGTAGGAGGTAACATATAATGAGATTTCATTATATAAAGTGATCTTGGTTAGTAAACGATAATATCAGGAGACTGCAGCCGATTTCAACAGAGCTATGCAGCGTTTGGATCGTCTTCGCTGATATGTTTTTTCATCGTTTTTTTTAAATGTGGGATAATACAAAAAACTGAGCTTACAAGTTACACTAATTCTTTTTCAAGTATACATGGAAAAATGTATCGTTATTATTTTCACTAAAGTTCACGCGAGCTTGATGATAATTTATAGAATCAGGCTAGGTATTCGTGAAATTCTTCCTTAGGTATGTTTGGTTTTTAGAAAACAGACAACATACATTCCTACATAATCTTGCCCCTAAATCTATGAAATGGCTGGTTTTTTCGAGAGTAAGTGATCTGGAATTATTATTGCTGCATTCCATCCTTAAAATTTACCATTTACAGAAATGTGTACTTTGTTAAATTTTCTTCAGAATTAGGAATGAAAAACCATATGATTCCCAAAAAGCAGAAAATGAATTTTTTTTAGGGGGAGGGGGGGGGGATCTAGATAAATTCTAAAAGATTTATATGAAAAGGAAACTGTTGAGGCTCACACTTATTCTCTTTCATACTTTGATAGGGGGGGGGTCACAATTAAGATACGTAACTCGTACCCAAGTTACACAAGTATTAACAAAGAAGACTATATGTAGAGAAAACGTGTTTGAGTCCCAATAATTGGACATTTGTGTAAATTCAAATCTATTTTTGGAGTATTCGAAAATGCGAGCACATAGCGAGTTAGCGGACGAAAACTTTCGGCACCGATTTCGAATCGATTATAATTGAATCTTATATTGTTTTTTATACGTCGAAATGCATAAATAAATATTTAGTACGTAAAATAACTATAGAAACCAAACCGCAGGTTAAAGTCTGTGTCTGTATAAAACTCTCTATGTGTACATAAATCTGTACATAGTTTTTGGCTTTTTGAAATTAGGTTTCAAAACACAGATGAAATACATCCGTACTAGTTTTGAAGTATACTGAAGAAGCCTAGTACTAACACATTTTTGTTTTTTATCTAGACCTTGTCATTAAGAAAGAATAATATTCGCAGTATAAAACAAATGATGTAATCAGATCTTATTTATCGTCTTGTAATGTTCTAGCTGTTTTCGTTATTATTTAAGTTCGTATGCGCAATGCAGTATTTTTTTTGTTAGTGAGTAATGTTTACAAAAAAATTAAATTTAATACCTGAGTGATTGTGACCGTTGAAAGACTGCTAATAATTCCATAAAAGATGGCTTATAATCTCAGCTTTTTTTAGAATTAATTTTGACAACTCATCATTTGTCTGTAGAGTGTCGACCTAATTTATTACCAGCTAGAATGCAAATTATTAATCTCATTTCATCGATTCTTCCCTGCGGTTGAAATATAATTATTTGTTACCTAATTTACAATCAAAATGTACTTAATGTATTAAGTTATCGTATAATTGAACTACGGAATGATTGTCGACAAAAAAATGTCGAATTGAAACCACGACGATGAGACTATGAAAAGGAACAAACTGTATACGTCAGTGATGAGATGATAATTTTTTTGGGTGCCTGATTCATGAATCAATTGGGCCCACTACAACTCTACATCCTGAGTGCATTCCTTCTATGCTGTTGATGAATATTTTTATTGGCATTGTCGAGGTGGTTTCAAACAAATGTATAAGCGTTAAACG
Organism: Athalia cordata; assembly: GCA_963932425.1. Taxonomy (NCBI): domain Eukaryota; kingdom Metazoa; phylum Arthropoda; class Insecta; order Hymenoptera; family Athaliidae; genus Athalia; species Athalia cordata. The sequence continues at coordinate 53,258,458 of OZ010625.1, read as the reverse complement.
TTGTCTGTGATAGAAAGTGTTTCGAAACTGTGTAGCAAACAATCAAGTATTTGTAATTATTAACTGGCTACAATGAAGTTTAACATAAATAATATTATTTACAATACTCATATTCAAATATAACAGAACTAAATACGTCTACTATAGTTGAAGAAAAATCTAACATTTAATTTTTTTTTTGTATAAATTTGAGTTTGTGTCAACGATGATAAATGAGTAATAACGGTAATATTTCTGAGATATTTTATAAATAACAGTATTGAGCATTCAGTGTTGTTTGGTCACATGGTCAGTATTAAAAATGTCAATAATATCTTTGAAAAGAAAATGGTATTTCAATATCCTGTAAATTTGTACAAAATACGCCAGCACAGTTGTTATCATATTTTTGATGCACCACTGACCGTTTATAGAGTTGGTCCTTGTATAATAATAGAGTGGATTTATTGAGCTGCTGACTCGCCTGCGTATGTAAATCCAATTGTTGCAATACTATAGATCGGATAAGAATCAGGGAATTGCTGAATGGCTCAAACAAAATCCACACGCTAAACAATGCGTATTTCAATGTTCCAGCATCTTACGATATTAAAACGAATAACAATTTTCATTTCCTCTGCAACGTTGAAACTATATAACTTGATAAACGAAATTTTTCACTAACGTTTTCAAATTAAAAAAACAAAAAAGTGCCACGCCTTTAGATTTTAGTTCTTGAACATTTTAACAACGTTGTTGCGTCGCGGAAGATTTTCCAAGTTGAAATTCAACGAAAAAACCTAAATCTTGATATTGCCTTCTGACTTTTTGTTAAGGCTCTTATCCGACGTCTCGTCATCTACTTGTAACGTGCAACGTGCAGCGTACCGTGTGAAACTTATCAACGAAAAAAATCATCCGCTACGGATATAGCCTTTTATACCTTTGGTACCATTTAATTGTAGAATCATTTGTTGATGATAATTTTTAACGCACAGTTATAAAATAGTGCTAAACAATGTGTCCGATTTAACATTCCAATAATGCAGAAAAGAAAAATTTGAGAAATAAAACATTTGTTAATAATGATAAATCATTTTATTTTTTCATTTTCCCCCAAAATGTGAAACGACACAAAATTCGTTCGCATCTTTGAAAGGCAGTATTTTATCCCGCATTTTGAACACCATGTTTATTGAACTGCACATGACAAACTTACATCTATGTCGTATAGATGACAGCACATGAGCTTAAGACTGACTGCAATTCGCGGTGCATTCCCGACAGATAGCGATAAGCTGTCCGTTGCACGACGCTTAGCGAAAGCTTGCCCATTTTGAAAAGCTGAATCAGAACCCGATTTTATTGACCAGGAGTCATTGGCGAAAAACCAAATCAGAATATTGACATGGAATTTATTGAACATCCATTTTTTTATATTGTTTTTATTTGCCACATTGTAAATCGCACGATTAGCTAAAACTGAACAATGTCTGTTGAACAGCGAGTTATGAGGAACTTTGAGATGAGGACAGCAACAAGTACGGACTCTTTGCCAACGCATTTAATAAGACAGCTAAAATTATTATCATCGTAGATCAGCGAGTACAGGCTGGCAAAGTGTGTAACGGAATGACAGAATGTGAAATGACGATTGAGACGGTGCCAAAGGACAACAAAAGACAGTCTCCAAAGTGGTTAAATTATATACCTAACTGCAAGTAGGTACTGCAAGCGTATTATCATGCCTGGTTACGAGTCGCTGGCTTCTTCAGCTGAAGACTAACAACCGTTCTTACTTTGACAAGCTTTAGAAGTATGTCCTCATCACCAAATTGTGCCGTAGAATTTAATCAGCGCAGATTTCATATTCCAACCAACTCCGCGGCGGTAGAAATTTCTAATGAAACTTGTTGGTGCAGATCCCACATCGAAACTGCAAACAGATGCTTTTTAGATAAATATAGATACATATTATATATCTGTGTATAATTACGAGATCAGGTTAAAGATTTCAAATTTCAAAGAAGTTTCGAGCATAAGTCTGAGTCCTTCGAATCATGTTTTAGTCATGTTTATGGATAGATGAAAATGATATTAGGAATATACAATTATACGTGAGGGATTACGAGGAATACGTGACAGAATCATTCGTTTCATTTTTTTTTTTATTTTTTTTTTATTCTTACATGTGTTTTCCGCATTTTGTATATCGCGTCTGCCCAGAATACTAATAAAAGTTTGTTGAGGTCAAGTGTCGAATCGTGCTCTAAAAATAATGAAATTTGAATACGCGTTTCGAGGGTTATATGGTTTACGTTAAAGCGAAGATGTTATCCGGGTGGCCAGATCCGTGGGAACTTTACTGGATGAAGAAGTGAATTTGCGGACGTATACCTATACGTCGGTATGGGTAGGAGAGATATTATAACACAACGTGAAATGAGAAACGAGAAATAAGCATGCAAGAGAAATGCTTCCTGCCACTCGACTCTGTATAGTAGCCATAGCGGAGTCGAAGCTAGAAAACGCCTCGCTTCTTGATAAGTTATAACGTTATGGAACAGACTGCACGCCGGTAAGATCCCATACACTTCAAGCTCAACATCTATTAAACCAGATATGAAATTATACAACTACTAATTCATTCGCGCTGACAAGTGGCAGCGAATTGCTGCTCAAATTTGTTTACTTCGCCCCCCTCGCCGAACGTATCTTCCTTTCTTTTTCTCTCTTGCTCTCTCCATCTCTCTGCGGATATACGCATCCAACGGAACAGCTAAATCGTATAAACGATACAAAGGTAAAACAAACAGCTCCTTTCATTTCCAGTACCGGCTATTACCTCTGCACATGAGTAACAGTGCGACGCGCCTTACATTAGTCTCGTTATGCGGACCGATTTGCCCGGTATTACACCTGCTGCATTTACACATACGTACGTAGCTACAAAATAATGTGTCAGGAATCCTACCGATGCAATTAGTCCCATGGGGTATAGGTGCTGCCTTTCGACTCATTGTCCGTTCGTGTAAATATCATTGGCTATAGCTTCTTCATTTTATGCATGAAGTTTATATGTACGTTAAGATACATATAGGAATGATATTTATGCCGGGCGAGAGACATAATTAAAAATAAATAATTAAGGGAAGTATAAAGCATAAACAGGGAGGTATATATACGCGTAAATTTATAGGTCGCTCTGACGACGGAAACTTTAAATTTTAAGGTCCTGCTCGGTGCAGAGGGTGTCGTTGTGCCCGGAGGATAGAAGGAGCGAGTCGCACTCCGAGTTTACTGGTTCCTTTTTCCAACTCGCCTCGTCTCGCTGCTGAATAAAATGATAATAAAGTTTATCGCCCGGAGCTCCCAGTGTTCCCCGTGATCCTGGAAATCTCGAGATATAAACGCCGAGTGAGCTGCTGCAGGGACTTCTGCTATGGACCATGGAAAAACCTGACAGTCGGCCAGGCGCTGCAGGCGTTTTGGGAGAAACACAAGACGCCAGATTTCGGCACTTGTAAACTCAACCGTCTTTCTTATATTCCTTAATGTATATTTCGCCTCTCTAGGGTTCGATTTCCAAACTGATCGGTTACGCCATCGAGCAATAACACCATACACCGGACCGCAAAAGATTTTAGGTACCTATAGCCGATTAATTTCTTTCATGCGGCTTTTATATCGACTGAAAAATATTCGACGTGAACTTCGTAATTCCAAATCATACATTGGTCGACCCTTCGCATAGGCGAATAATGAGACCGCAGCTGTGCGTAACCCCTTAGACTATAGGTATAACGAGGATATAAATCAAGGAATCATGTAGTTGAAAGAGAGGAAAATTGAAGTGCGTGTGTGAAAGATTGAAAGGTGTGGAAGAATAATAGGAAGTATTATTAGAAGAGAAAGGTTTGGCGATACGATATATATAATATGAGCGTCGCTCTGCAGTATTGGTGATAGAGGAGGGACTCACGTCTATCTGGAGCCAAGGTGGCCCAAAGTTTGTTCGTAATGGCCGCGATCTCATCTCGCGGTGGCCGCCTATCGCGATAATACCATTATGCGAATTCGTGATTTGCATATTTCAGAAACCGCACCGTGCACCGGCTATACACAGGAAAGCATAAACAACTCCGTTAACTGGGTTTCTGCCCGAGAGATGAGTTGCTCGAAGGATTTATGAAACACCGTTCACCAAGAGTTTTACGCTGCTGCTGCCCCTTCACTCCCCTTCTAGTTACTCTGCACACGCTATCTAACCTCCATCCTCTTTCTTCAAACAAAACGTTATTATTCCAGACATATACATATACATCTAACGAAGATGATAACTACATGTATATTGCGTATATTACATACTTTATACTTTTGATTCGATTGCGCATTCTATTTAAATTTATCGCATTCACTTTTACTTTTTGACAAATTTTCCTAACTCGATGAATCGATGGGTATATTTTGAAATCTCCCAATAGAGGACGTCATGCAACGAATAATTTGTTCGACCACGTTTTGTTTATCAGAGCAAGATGTAAAGCTGATTCTGCTGTGCCCATAAGGCTATAGGAAAAATGAAGTCAGATTTTTTCGAATAGGAAAAACGGGAGGCAGAGTTGCCTGAAGTTTTCGGGTCAGCGTAACTCTTGGACTGTTGAGGGCGGCGCGGAGCTCCCATAGAATATATTTACGAATTTGTGGAATCCGAACGCTGCGACCGACTCGGCGGTCGGTTCAGATGGATGGCCAAGACCCGGAGAAGGTGGCACTTGATGGGTGTAAACGGTAGATAAGATCGAGCGGGAGCTCCCCTATGGATCTACCGACTCCTATTTCCAAAGTTGACTCGGTCGCCTTTTCACAGGACGATTGTTCATCCCCTTTCGATCCCCTCCGCCCTTCTCGGTCATCCCCTTTCACCGACCCGTGCACCCACGTTTGTCTATCTCCGAAGACTTTTAATTATCCCAAAGACCTGAAACAAAGGATCGTCGGCCAAGCGGCAGAGAAAAGACAGACAGGCAAACAGGTATGCTCTTAGGGGACCAAAGTTGACTTATATGACGCGCGTTTGACACAACCTCAAATGAATACATAGTATATACTTCGCCGGGTAAAATTTTTTTATGATTGTTTTTTTTTTCATATTTTATGCGATAGGCAGGTAAAACGGATCGATCAACATATTCCTTCTTTTTTTTTATACCGAATATTTGATCGCGTATTGCGTTATTCAAATGTTTCTTTCTTACAAGCATGTACCTTATTCCATATTCTCTTTATTGACAGAATTTTTATATGTGCCCGCGGGATTCTTCGATTCTGAGTTATATATACCGTCACAAAAAAAGAAACAAAAAAAAATAAAAATCTTAATACATACATGCATCGGGTACGATGCTGCGAGGTCTTGTTCCCGGCCAACATCAGCATTCGCTAAGTCATTCTCTTTGGAGCAATTTTCATCCAGACTTTGGGGCTCGAGGCTGAGCTCTTAGTGAACACAAAGCTGCCGCTATCTGAGACATCAGTGTCCGATACTAAAGTCAGGTGACATTTCTAACCCTCGCAAAGGTGCTCGAGGTGACCGAGGCGACCGGCGATGGTTCTTATTATCAAACCCAAAATCCAGCCTCGGTAAAACTCGAAAGAACCATGTCGGCGGCAAGGGCGCGTTTGACAGGCCGCATCGATGACAGCAAATATTTACAACGTCATGTTCGCCGGACGGGGCGTTACGTTTCGTTCCTGCCTTAGGACCTGAGTAAGAATCCCTCGCGTGGCACCGAGAATTACGTCCAACAACATCGAGCAAGTATTTAAAATTTTGGTTACCTGCAACTAATTATCATACGAAGTATAGTAATATTGCGTTTTATGTTACGCTTAGAAATTATATGATTATTATTAACGTGACAGCAAATATTTTCTATCAATTCCGAATTTTTCTTTTTTCAATAGAAAAAAATTCAAAAATCTTCTTTCAGACAATAACCATACCGGAGTATTTCACGGTACATGAATTTTGGATTCTTTTTCTTCTAATTCCATCTGAAGATAAATCCGATCAGATGAGATTAGATTCTTGGCTATTAAGAGATTTGTATATAGATTTTTTTTTTTTCACTAATAAAGAAAAAAAATACCTACTAATTGTAAAACCTCGGTGAGCGATAAAATTCAGAATTCGAGTAGTTGTTTTTAAAGTGATCTAATACGTCAGTAACCGATTTTATTACGCTCTAGTATAACGAATTGTAGAATTTACGTGTAACCGGAGAACGCGAAACTTGCAGACGTGCTCGTGGTGATCGGCTTACGTGAAGTGGAAGGTGATTATGTGTTTGTTTCTTCTTGTAATACTTGAGAATCGTTCGAAGTGCCTGTAGTGGGTGTATTCATTGTTTCGATAATTATCCGAAGACAGGTCAGACAAGCCTGCCGAGTGCGGGTGCTGAGTACAAATATCATCGTTTCAACAAAAGTATCCCGGGCAGCTGCAGAAAGACGAAAAATTGTAAGTACCTACGCCCAAGCATTTGCGCAGCTTATGAAACTCGCCCATTTCAAGACTCGACTCTAAGCCACTAGAGACCTAGGATAAGTCCATTGGTGTAATTTCGTCGCAATTATTGCAAGCTAAGATTACTTCAGTGTTCGGACAATGATTGCACGGACTGTTGCAGTTACAGACGAGATATACAAGATGCGAAATGGCTAATTATTATTATGATGTTTCTGCGGGTATATTTCCACGCTTCGAAGAACATCGAAAACTTTTGACGAGTAATAAGTTAGTTCATGAAGATTATTAAAACTTTGTCTCTTAAGGGTTCACAACTCCATACGTGCTGTAAGCGAACAGAATTCTTCTCCGGGTTGGCGGCCATGCTGTATGAGAATTGGTCATTTTGAGTAAAACCAGTGCCTTTCTTCGAGTTGGCTTTGGCACGGAGGATCGGACCCCCTGCGGGGATATCGGTTACGCTTAAAACGAGCTCAAAATTTTCAGTGCATCTTCCTCGGAGCGGGATTTCACCGGCTTCATCGGCCCTAGTTGGGACTGCTCGGGACTCACGAGGGCCCGCTGACGGTGGCGCCAAGGAGATCCGTATCTTGGCGCGAGGCTCTGGGCCCAAAGCCATGCTCGTCAAAGATACCATCTAATTCCGATTCGTCCGTGTGGCTTAGGTGCAGCCTTTAGGCTTCCACGCTCTGGGCCCTCCACTACAGCACAAGGTAGGTATGTACCTGTTATTTCGATTCTTTTCGTAGCTTCGAACAGCGCCCCCTGCACATCTTCCTCGTGTATTTTCTAGTGTCGTTTATGACCCTTATATATACCAATACCTACGTGCCCTTGCGTACGCGTGTACTTGTATCTCGTTGGCTGCTGTTCAGCAGCTATAAGTAAACAGTGACCAAATAGCGCCGCTTTTACCTCAACTTTTAAGGCCCCGGCAGACGTTATACCCTTTCAGTTAAAGGGTGTCCCCCGTGTAGCAACATAACAGCAGCTCGGGCGTATCGATCCGAAGAATCTGACTTTTCCTTCCCTTCGGTGTCCCTTTGGGTATACGTATAACAAAACGTTTCTATGTAAAACTTATAGCTGGGCCAGCAGACCACGTGAGTCTCTGATTCGGTATGTATGCATATTATAACCGTTTCTGTATACATTAAATCACCAATTTGGCACGCTTATTTACGGCTAATATATGCGCTCGGAAAATGTTTATGCTTCCGTACCGCACGTTATAGATAGAAGCTGTAAAGGTAGGTCAGGTAAAAGATAACGTTCATGGTTAATTAGCCGTCTGCTTTAAAAACACTTCTTCGAAAATTGACTCGATCTGGTAATAACATCTCGCAGCTTACATGCTGCGGCTCTTTGATTGATAATAATATTTTATATGACGTGCAATTTTGTACAGACAAAATATTTCGACAGACTCAAAATCTGCAGCAATGACTGCGCAAAAGTATATGTGTATGCATAAATATAGGCTATGTGCCTTTTTATTCGTATGACAGATTTTACCCGGGGCCAAAATCATTTTCTGCAATAAGGTGTTATCGTCGAAAAAAATCGTAGGCTATAGTTTTTGAATTTTTGCGAATTGAATTCAATATATTTTTCTAATCGGTTGAGCGACGAATCAAATTCGTCGACTTCGTCGACTAAAGTAAGCTAAAGCTCAAACCAATCGCGATATCTCAATTTTTCCGCCCCGAAAAGCGCGTTTATATACTGCAACGCCATACGATATACCAAAAAATTGATGATCCGTCCGAGGTAGCTGCTACTCTGATATTGAAGACAGTTATTATACTTTCTCTCACGATTACCTCGGTGGTGACCATTTATTTATTTCTTACCGACTTTATTTTCTTTTTTTTTTCCTTGAAAAAAAAAATATCAATCGTTGTGCGTGCGCGCGGCGAGGTCAAAACGGCGCCATATTTGGTACCGTTTAATTAACGTCCCAATTCCGCCGCTATACAGACACTGTTCAATTATCACCGATGCTACCAAATTCAACCTCAGCCCTAACGAACAACAATTAACGAGGATATACATCCTATGCCGGTATCGAGCTGCGGTTTCCAAATTATTAGAATATCTGAGCTTATTCACTATATACGCAACAAACAATTTTGGTCGTGTGTATAACGCGTTCATGTAAATTACCTTAAATCTTTTCTCTCCCAACTTTTATTGTATAAAATATAAATGCGGATCATATTTTTATTCGTCATTATCCGTGTGCAACAATTTTTATTGATTATAATATGAAAACTGTCATCTCGATTTACGAATAGTCGTTAATAATTATTTTCCAAGTATTTCTTACGTCGCGCGAAAAAGTAAAGAGAAGAAAATCAACTACCTAGTATAGTGTTGCCGCAGCAATTTATGTCGGTGCAGATAAATTTTTCTTTTCTTTCTATCATTGCGCGTTGGGATGCTGCGGCTGATTGTATTTCGTCTCTATATAGTTCACTTCTTGCCTCTACCGAAGGAACAAATAATATCAGGCAGGTATGTACCGTATAGATAAGTGTACGTAATACCGACCTAGAAATACACATGACATAGCGGGTTACAGACACACGTATAGTTATAAGCGACGTCAAGTTAATGGTTGACGGCATTCGAATATCACGCGCATACCTAGCAAAGCGGGCGAGACGAGGGGAATAGATAAAACGACAGATAGAGCGAGCGGGAAGGAGAATGGTAAGGAGAGACGAGAAGAGAGAGATTGAAAAGAAAAGTATAAAAACAGAGAAAGAAAAGGGAAGAAAAACAACGGATGAAACGTCGTCTTCGTCGGTGCTTTTGCCACGACGCCCCGCGGCGCGCGACATGCCAGCGGCTCGAGCGCCATTTAGCGTGAACCTGTCTGCCTCGACCCGGTAGAACTGCTCCTTGATTCCCGAAATCAAATACGTGTAACGTGTCCGAGCATCGTCGCACCGACTACCTACTCTCCGACTCATACCGTAAGAAACGTAACACCACGTTATAGGTATCACCGATACTCGTCATTTTCTTTCCAACGATATTCTGCAGGTATGGAAAGATCCGACAAAGTTTTAACTCGTTTTGATTTAGCATAAAAATTGATTTTTCTCAGGACCTCTTCACTGTGAAAATTGTCTGGACGTTTGGTTAGAAGTGAAAGACGTTATAAGATAATCGAAGCTTAGGTAAGGCGCCAGAAGTGTTGTTTTCGTCTAGGTCGGTATAATATAATAGTACCGCGTCCATAAGCCACTATACTACTCGTTAATCCGCGTCGCTACCGCGTTGTTTGAACGTCGGTTTTTTCTTATTTTTTTCTTTCGGGCCCAAAGAGAAGATCGGGCCCTTGATGATTAGGGATTGTTTACTGCGCTAGACACGGATCAATGACGCTTCCGTGGAGGCTTTATTGCGGGACACGCCGTAAAAATTGGTATTTTGGGGAGCTCGGGGATCACCGGACTCCCGGGACCATCGCGGCTAACATATGGCTAGCTGAATTTTTGGGACCCATTAACATAACGCCGGGGCCCACCTGCTCTACGCGTATAAACTCACGGTTATATATACTTGTTACAAATGTGCATCGATATTACAGATACAAACTGCGAGGCGGCTTCTTGTTTAAAATCCGGGAAAAACTTCCGTTCGTATACTAATGAGCTGCATTAGCGAAATGTAAATGTGGAAATTAAAAGTCAAAGAAAAATGTCTGTTTGTTTTAACGCTACACTCGAAACTCACACGAGACGAAGTTCTCCGGAAAGACACGGAACGAATTGGTTGTATACGCAGCGGATAAAATTATGAAACTTATGTCCCGCGTCACCGAAAGTAAGTCTAAAAAAATTAGATCCAAAAGTCAGATATGGATAGATTTGCTAGCTTCGAGATAGCGGTTCCATATATCTATAGATGGTGATCCCCGTTGCGTCGGCTTCTTCGAAAAATCTGACCTGCGACTGACCCTGATGCAGAGATTGATATCCACCTCAAATCCCAATAAGGGTAGTTTTCCATCTCCACGGGGAATACCCGAGGAAATATATATACGTGTGTATACAGTATACACACGTAGGTATATATAGGTATTTAATATCTGGGCTAGTCCGGCTGCTGCCGGATAAGTGGCGGCGATACGGGGCGGTCGTGCGGAACGAAGCGAAAGTGACAGACGGCGCGCAATATTGTGCATTCCTATCTCTCTATGAATTCAGTGCGTCACGGTGCGTTTGTACGCGTTTATAAACTATATGAACCACACGCCCACGGCTCGGTAACCGCATTCATATCTTTCTACCAAAAATCCAAATCACAGAGATCTATCGTTCCATCGGAGGGTGACAACACCAATATTCTATCTAACATATAGGTAATATTTTACCAATGCATATTTTTGCTTCATTTTTTTTTGCTTCATTAAGTTTCACCGCAAAGTGTATCGCATGCATATTTTGTAAGAAATTTACTCTGTTCGTCTAAACATTGTATATTTTTTTTTTTTAGAATCAATACCACATTGAGTCACAAATTAGAGAACGGATTGGAGAATTTTCGGGGTCTTTTGGGGCCCTGATTTGGCTATCTATTTTATGTGCCGTATTTGAACGAGTCGCGATCGATGCGGTTTTACCACGAAGTGATCTCAAATTTGCAGAATTATAAAGATCGTGGTAGTTATGTATACCTGCTGCAAATTTTATAACACTGATGCAACGAAGCAATTTTCAATCTCTGAAAATTTATAACGCCGCCCAAAATACTGGAACCACCTTGCAAAATGTGACGGGAATCGGTTCACTCTTTAAAATCGTTTATGTAGAATTGCGGTTCCGGAATGGCGGGATTTGACAATGACCCTTTAGAACGTGGAATAGATAGAAGGAATTCATAATGATCCCGCAGGCACGATGAGAGGCGACCGAGTCGGACCTTTATAAACGCCAATGTTTCTCGAAGGAGTCTGCGGATGCCCCGTGGAGTCAAAAGGTGCGGCGTCGCGGCGTCATCGCTTGTAAGCAAACGAGATGGGATGAGTACGAATAACGTCGTCACGTGACACGGTCCAGAAGTCTCCTGATTTACGGGTAGCTTACTCACCCGCACAAAGCGTTGTTTCGTCTAATTACACGATCCATACCGTGAAGCCAAATACTTTGCCGGAGGGGTCTTCGACGTATATACTGCGCTTTCGTAATTGGAGTACATAAGCCAACGTAAGTTCGGATGATGTGATCCAGCTGCGACAGGATTTCTCTGATAAAATAATAATTCCAGGAAGAAAGATTTTTCCCCAAAGAGATAAAGAGAAAAAGAAGAAAAAATATCTATATTCGAAGTCTCATTGTAGCCACGTGGGCGTCGTGCAGACGCCCCTATACCGCTTGGCGTCGAAGAACAGCTCTTCCCGAATATGACGGCTGCTTCAGCAGGACGCGGAATTGCCCACCCGCCATCGTCGGCTCGTTTTAAACCCGTACGATCCAGCGGTGTGTTGTTAGCTGTACCTTCCTGGCGCTGAGCGTTCCTCGGAGTGTATATTCTACGTGAGTATAGACGCGATTCGGTCTGAGTGCGTTCCATCCACATGCAAGTGTGCTCTGGCATCGGGGGCGTGTCGACTCCCTGGTGGTCTTCTTCCACTGGCGTAAGCCTCGCCTCGACTTCTTCCTCTCGTTGTTCCTCGTGCGCCTTGCACTTTAACTCCTTCGTCTTGTATTCGAGGATCGCCGGAATCAAGGATTCTAAGTATGGCTTACCCTCGTGGAAAAATATTGAGACAGGAACCTCATTTCACAAGTTTTACTGATTGTCCAACCGGCGTTCCTTCGCCTCAAAGATAACTCTCGACCCGGTAGGTCGATAATCTTTCACAAATTTGTATAAGGAATCGTTGATACTTTGATAGTGGAAAAAAAAAAATCATCGACAAATGTTCATGGTATAATGTAATGAGTCAGGAATCGTGTCGGTGGCTCAGGAACAAGCACCCTTCGTTGCAATGTCATTTGTAAAAATTTTCAAGTTTGAACTAGTCCTGGAACATCACGGTAAGGACATATAATATGCTATCAGTTGTCATCTTCATCGAAGAGTCTCGTGGCCCATCGTTGGACGCCAATGAGCAGGTAACTACCGCGCAACAAGCCGTTTCACGTAGAATCCCCTACGCCCCCACGTCCCCGAGGGCTCCTTCGTGTTCGATCTGGTCACGAACATCAACTTTTGCTCACCCGCCTCCGGCTGCATCAGTTATAAGCTGGGCAACGACGAGACGCACCGTACGTACGTCTAGCAAATAGAAGTAGGTGCTCCACACGAGCTTACTTTTTGCGTTGTCGTTTATTTTCTTCCGTATAGGACAAAGTCGGTGGACACCCCGCGGAGGTGCGTCTTCGCGCAATTTTGCGGCAGCTGGGTATTCAGGACGTGTCGAGCATGTTATTTATCCTGTAGGAATCGAGCGCAGCTGAAATCTGTTGGAATATCTGTACTCGCCTGGTTCTCAGTTCGGCGAAGCTTCTTCATTTGGATCACGTTTTTCTGACCTCGTATTGGCAGCACCCTGCGGTTGAGACGCCGCAATAATTTATTATTGCGTATACAGGTATAATAAGGTACACACTGCAAACCATACGGGATGACCGTATAAGGGAAGGACTTCACTCCCAAGAGAGAGCGACGCTCTTGATTGGAAGATGAGTCGCGTCATTAAAATCTTCAATTCTTTCACATTATCTTGACAAGGTCAAATTATTCGACGCAATCATATTATATCTGCGCAATCTGAGGTGCAAAGACAAAATCGGATCAACGATTATACAATCATTAGGTATTGTAACTTCTGAGAGGACGAGTGCAAAAAAAAGTGGCTCAGTAAATCAAAATTGTCAGTTATAGTTGAAATTGGTAGATGCAACGAAGTCACATTACTTCTAGCTAGGCTGTAAATGCGTACCACATGTTAAGTGTCCTGATTTCATTACGGAGAAAAATAATTAGTTAACCCTGTATCGTAGAAAATTTTACTCAATGAGAGTCTGGAAAGTAAGTTGACAAAAATACTATAACTCTGCGTTCAGTTAATTTTGGAAATTCAGTTCCTGCAACTCGAGATTTCATCAAATGACATCTCATCGACTGGGGATAATTGGAGGCTACTCGAAGATGCAGACGGCGCTGTACGCGGAACGGAGTAAATTTTTATATTTTACCCGATACATTAAACGCGGTGTTAATTATTTTGCTGGGAAAGTCATAAAATGCAAATGAAATATTTCAAACCGATTGGCAGATTGCGAATGAAAGCTGTTCGCGAGGCGAGTCAGTGGGCGCCCAAGGTGGTCGAGTAATTTCGTGAGCCCAAAGCGAGCAACAAGAATATAGGGGAACGTGCTTCGTGTGGCCATTGAGAAAGAACTTTCGACGCTGAGTAGAAAAATGTGTTGATTATACGTTGCGCCGCATGAAGCCAGCCCACCTCGGGCCCCCAACTTCGTGCTCCGGGATGTCGTTAAGAAAACACACAGACAACAAGCCCCGAAGGCCCAGGATCGTTAAACGGTGGTTTTCGAGATGACTTCCTTCTCGCCCTTGGCTGCATGACGGGCTAACGGACGAAACGGACCAAAAGACGAACGGACGGACAGACGAATGGGCCCAATCGTCGTCGTCGTTCACCCAGCGCGCGAATTCTTTTTCTCTTTCACTCTCTTTGCGGTTGGCATGTCCCAATTTGGTCTTGGTCGGAAATTGAGTAAACGTCGCGCGTGTCAGATTCGAATAATCTTTGTCGAGAATAATTCAAAGTGAACTCGATACGACGGACGACATCAAACGCGCGTTCGTTATATCCGTGTGTATGTTATGTACACTTTTGGGACCGAGTCAGCGTGAGATCATCGGGCCCAATGAAATGGGCCTTGTACTAGGCACATCCATATAACACGTTGTGAACCAAAACGCTAACCGCGCTGGCATTTCTAACGACTTCCCTCTTCTCCTACTTTTTCATCATAACCATCATCTCCTCTTCTTCTTTTTCTTATTTTTTCATGCTATGATCTTTATTTTTTTTTTCTTCCAACTTTGCTCATCGCATCGGAGTACTAGATGCCCTCAACCCTGGTGGTCTGTAAGCGCGTTGCCGATCGTAAGTTGCGTGCTAGCTAATGCACCATCAGGCCACTTACCCCGTCGTTTGTGCGTAACTCGTATAAGTGCACCAAGGAGAACTGGGTTCGGATCAGTAGGTTCAATTGCGTTCGATATACAATAAAAAAAAAAACTTTAGAACGTGACGTATCCCCACATACTATATGAAGGCGCGAACGATCGATAATTCATCAATTTTATTGCCTTATTCATCGTACCACCGCACATCCACATCGCTGTATTCATTATACCTTGTTTTCTCACGCTCTCGGCGACGCGACCGCTCAGAATTTCTACGAAACTATCAAAGGAAGCTACGCACCTTCGTTGTATACTTGACATACCCGTACCACATGACACAAGTGTAAAATCTTGTGGTAACGAATTTATCAAACGGTAATTGAATGCTAACGAAATAAAAATATCCCTTTCAGCATAAGCGTTTTGTTGTACAGTATATATTTGTTTTTCTATATCGACGAGTGATAGAGTGTTGCAGGTTCAGAAGATTACAGGGCAATAAGTTTAGGCACAATAATCGTATAGTAGGAGGCAGTAGGAGAACTGATATTAATAAAATAACATAATAAAATAAATCATCAACATAAAATTAGGACTTAGTATATATTCATAGCCTATTAAATCTCGGATGAGAAATTTTCTGAACCCGTGAGTATAGCGCATTAACATTTCTTATAGCTGTCTTTTCTGCACGCACAACTCATATGGCGTCACCGGGTTTGAAAACTGAAAATGCTAAAAAAAAAAAAATATTCAGGCTCCCAAAATTCGATGAATGATTTTCTGTGGAACAAAAAACCAGCATCACCCTCGATGATTTCCTGATTCTATGAATCAGTTAGCACATTTTCGTTTAGTATCGGACGATGGGGTCATTGAACTTGGATAATTATACGAGTAATCGGATCATGCCGATATTTTCGATCGTTGAGAGTCGTTTACAGAACGATTACGAATCGCGTATCGAGTCGCTAATCGTGGTATGGCAATAAAACGATTGAAACGTGAGCGATAAGTTGTGCATGCGGTGGCCCTGCAGCGGTGGAGCCTGGGGCCCGGATGTAGCCTCCGTTTGTCTGCGTGGCAGAAGATTAAAAAAGGAGAATAAAAAAACAAAACAAAAAAATAAAAATAAATAGAGACGAGAAAGCAAAAAAAAAGAGAAAGAAAAAAAAAGTAAGTGCGGGCCCCGTGCGAAACCTGTGATTACGCGAGGCGCTGGCCCACCTTGTTAGCTCGGTGGGCCCAGTGGGTTTAGTTGCCCCGAGACCCAGCCACTCATTCAGGAACTCGAAGGCCTGGCGCCTGCCCCGTTAAAATTACCCAAAACTTTGGGGATTGTATATACGCTGCTCCATAACTATATACAGGATATTTATACCATACACACGCTTCCATTCGGGAGAAGAGCCACTCTTGATTTAAACTGACGTTAAAAAAAAAGAATAAAAAAAAAAAAGGGGTAGAACGCTCTTTCAATCAGCTCTGATTTTTCTTGTAAAAAATCGAGATACCCATACCCACCTCTTTCTCGGGTAGCTGAAATCTAGCTGTCCATATTTATGTGTCAAAATTATTACCATGCTGGTATTATAGTGTTTTTTTTTTTTTTTTCTCAGTACGGTCACCAGATATGATGACAGGACCACCCAGAAAATCAATAGTAATTAAAGTGAAATATTAACTCGCGAAGTATAGGTACGGTGTACCGTTTTTTCCGGACGTGAAAATGCAATTGCGGCAAAATTTGAGGCTCTCAGGTAAAATGGCAACGAAGTTGTGACTTGGTACGACGCATTTTTGATAGTTTAATGGAAAGTTGCGCTTTGATGATACGGAGAGAGATCTTGCATATATGGCAAAACGGAGAAATCTTAACTCCGGGGGATTGCAGGCTGTCGTTACATAATGTCTGGCGCTAGAATTGCCAACGACAACGGTAACCGTAATGACAGTTGTAATGGTAATGACTAATGGCGGGTAATTGTACAAAGCCGCCGCAAATTGGACCACCACGCGAGGGTCAGAAGTCGCCGGACGCCAATCATCCTCCTAGCTCGGCATTTGCATCTGCCGATATTTCTCCTACATATACATATATAGTGTACATAAATATGTGTACCAATGTGTAGTACGGTTGAGTTGTATTCACGTCTTACCGCGCTCGACTGCACCGCATCGCTTCTGTCTTCCGTTCCTGCATCCCTCGTCTCGCTATCTCTATCCTCTTCTTATCGTCGGCTCATATCCTCCGCCCCGATGTCTTACGTAATTCAAGCCTGAAATCGTCATTCGCTCAGTCAATCAACCGCCACATATAATATAACATAAAATTATACTTCCGCGTGAAATGATATTCGCAGCATCGATCGGATTCCCCTATTTACCCCCCTTCAAAATTGCAGCAACAACCAATCGCGATCACGATTCGTCCGCGCAATGCTTTCGAACTATGTATTTCGAAATAGACGATATCTTTACGTACGAAGGCGGTTGAGGTATAGACCAATTGTTCGATAATGTTCGTTTCTAATTTCGCAGATGATTTATTTGCCGAAGGATGTTTCCGAGCCCCGATTTTTGTACGGGTGAAAACATGAATCGGTTTGCATAAGTATACACGTAATGGGGATGGAGATGATGAGTGATGATTTCACACAACTAAGCTGAGGAAATCGTTTTCGAGGTTTGAATATGTTTTACAAAACCCAACCGAGATAATATCAGTAATTTGTGGATTGCCCATCGGTCGAATAACTGTAGGCTGACGTAACCGTATCGGGTTTTGTCTAGTGAAGTAGTTTACTCCCCATAATTATACTCAAACCTTACCAGCTTATAACCACATTTCACGTTTAATTAAAAAAAGCAGAATCGCAGGCACGTGATAGTTAACCGCTTGGACTAATAACGCGACGTGTTAAATTATAAAACTATATTATAACAAGAATTGATATCAGACGCTACGGAAAGTGCGAAGGAAGGATGAGATACGATCCCCCTGGTACCACGCGCGGCGTATAGCTGCTCGCATTTATTAATAGCAAAAAAGCTCAAGGTTCTCCTGTATGTGCTTCAGCTTTATACATATTTTACCAATGTACATACATATAACAGAGGCGTGTGCACGTTTGAGAAAATGACCGGAAGACTCGAAGCTTCGCTTTTCTTATTTTTCTTCTTAATCGTCGTCTGTATATACTTTTGCTCGTTGGTCGATGGTAAAAGAAAATTGGGGTAGAAGTGGGTAAAATGAAGGAGGGCCGCGGGGACTTGGAGCGTTGACTCGGACACGCGACGAGCCGGGTCCTCCGTCTTCGTGTTCCTCCCGTGTCCCCTGCACGTCTCTTGTACCCGGGTACCCGGGTCTCCGGTAGTCGAGATGGTACGCAAAGATGCCAGGGAGGTTCCGGGGGCTAATTACGGTAATGAGCCACCTAGGAGCCACCTATATACAAGCTCTGCTTCTCGTCGTTCTCTCCCGTATAAGTACTCGCGCGTTCTCCTCAACGGCAACGGCAACGGCAGAAGCAGCAGCTACTTTGAGCTACGCTCGGATGCCGCTCCGAATCTGATAAGATAAGCTTCCCTTTAGTCAAGTTGACTCGAGTTTGGTTTCGTCCGTGTCCGCGTCACTCTCTACTCCTCGTTTCTGATCCCCCGTCGAGATACGTTAAGATCTATGCTTCGCGGCTTGTCGCTATCTATCTATAGACACTTCCCAACTTCTATTTTCGCAATCAAAGATTCCCGAGATTCAACCTCCGCGCTCTACACTACCCTCGGGTGAGACTCGTTTCAAAACCATTCCATGGACAAATATTTTTTATCGCACACATTTTTCTTCTCCTTTTTTCCTCACTTTCATTCTTACAATATATCCTTTCTTTTGTCAAACTATTAGGAGACCCACGCAGTCAATTTTAATCGCGATCACCAAATATCGATCCGTGTTGACTCGACTCAACCAAATAATGAATGGAAAGAAAATTACAGTCAGATGAACCGTTCGAATCAGGATTAATTAATTACCAACATTACACAGAAAACGTTCTCTGTCATTTACACAAATGTAGAAAATTTTTGGAAGCATGAGAGATAGGTATATGTGATCGTAATAATACAGAGAGAATAAAGGATCACGTGGTACACCTCCCAAGAGAAATATTTCACCCCTCGTGGCCCCTTCGCTGTAAATATTTTCGCAACGAGTAATTAATGGAAGTTTATTCCGTTTACCGAATTCTCCGTGAAGGTAAAAGTACAGAACGAGAATTCCTTTGTGCCAATGATTCGCACAGGTAATCGCTCCAGCACTCCATTGTCAAATTATGGGTAAACGTATACGTTTTTCATTCGCTTCATCGATTCCTCCCGCGGGCACCGGCGTGGTGGTGGGCGTACTAAAGCGGCGAGGATTACTTTCGAATCCTAAAATACCTATAAGTATACGAGATAGGAGTCTATTGGTGATATACGTAATATCTTTGCCTAGGGAGGACGTTGTAGTCCGTGAGGGGGTTAGTCGCATGTTGCGATGAAGAACCTGGAGGTCTCACCGGGAATCCAAGTGCTATTGAGTCAAGTAAGTAATCTTTTAGCCGTCACGCCATGGGACCGACCGCGCGGTGCTCCGTAGATATATACCCTGATTGGTTTTTTCCCTCACTGCTGTTGCAGGGATGGCGTCGGAGCTTTCTTCATATTCCTCCCCATACAATTCGCTGGGCCCATTTCAGATATTAACGCTCTTCGATCTATTGTTGTTACGAAAATCCTATACGCGACGACCATATAGGCTGTACGATCGGAAGTTCTGCTGCATTCAAACCGATTTTCTTTTTACTATTTTCTCTCATTTTTTTACTTATTTAGTTTGTTTTTCAAAGATTAAAAATGCACTTTATCTCGTACGAATGTACGCGTCCTGCGTTTGTTCGATCAGATCTGATGTCATATTCTTGACAAACCGAATAAATATATTTTTTTTTGTTAAAACCGATTCAGCTGCATCAAAGGCGTTTTATCAAGACCTTGGACGTGTATAATGGATTCAAAACACCAGTTAAAACGGACCCAAAGGGGGGAGGGGCCCGAGGATTACACTGGACGTATGGTGCTCGTCGGCGGTGTTCAAACGCACGTCGCGCCTACACATTGCGAGTTGCATTTTATTATGATGAGACGTGTCCCGCATTGGTGCCGAGAGCAATATGGGAGCTTTCTTTAAAACAGATCGAGTGTCCGTACCGCAGCGTAAGAAAAAAAAAACGAAAGTCTAAGGGTCCTGATGACGGTCGTACGAATAATATATATGTATACATATTTTTTTCTTCCAAGAAAACCGCGGCTGCACGTGAACGCACTCGAAAGCGGTGCGCGATAATTCACCTAAAACCGCGGCGCGCAGTTTCGATAGAGCTAGTTGACGAAACGAAAGGAAAAAAAACTCATCGCTGAGCGCCTGCGAATCCAAAGGACAGCTTGATCCCAGGCCCATGATCCGCGCATCGGGCCACATAGCCAAATCCTGGTCACACCTGGCTCTCGAGAATTCTGTTAGCGATTATTTTGCCCTATAGCCTTCGAGAGGAAGGGGAAGTCCCCTTTTTGCAAGACACACCCCGCGACTCAAGCAGCGAGGACTTCGAGGGCGGCAGCGACAGACTTCCGGTGGCAGAACGTGAATCCGGTCAGACAATGCGGCAGCTCTCTTTGCGGGCGGGTAAGACAAACCGAATTAAATCGCGAGATGAAAGAGACCGACGAAATGCAAACCCCTGAACCTGCAGCATCGCTGTGCTCGCAATATACCCGAAGGTATAATATAGACGCGTCTATATACATATTTATATGTAAATATTTTTTACGTGCAAATCAGCTAACCTGCACGCCGTGAATAGTTTCTGCAACGGCTGGCCGACATTCGCACGCGCGTCCCTCGCTGCAGTTTCTCCGTTCCAACTTTGTCCTCGAATTGATATTTATGCGCGGTAGCGATCCAGGATTTATATACCGGTATGATTGCGTCCCGCATCTCAATGTGGGATGCATAATATGAAAATATTGCGAAGAGCCATATCTATTCCACGACATATACGAACGGCCGAAGTTATAAGGTGCTTCCCTGTCCTTACGTCAAGGAGTCAAGGTCGTTCCTCGTCGCGGAGTAACTCAAAGGTTCCACAATAGAGCTGCGGAGAGTTTTCCTTCGGAAAATTTATTAGCTACCCCCTTGTATAAATGATCGCGGGTGGACCGCGCGCGGTGTTTACGCGGATCAGCAGCTTCTACGCGGAATGGCAATCGTCCTCGAAGCGGACGCTGCTGTGTGTTACGCTCGGATATACAGGTACCGCCGCGATGTCCAGTTTTGGACGAGAGTCCGCTCACGTACAACGCGCCAACCATGGGTCAGTTACGCGAGGTGGAAGTCTGCCGTGCCCGTTACGATATATACGCAACGAAATTGCAAACAGACGCCCGCGGATCTGTGGGAATATCTCTTGCAATCAGGCTGCGCGCCGCACCATCGTCCGCTACGTTACGTACAGTTCAGCGCCGGTCGGTCAGTTTGTTCTAATCAGTACCGAAGCTGGTTCTGCAGGCTGTGGGCAAGAGTTAACTCGATCAGCTAACGAGGATCACTCGGTATCTACCCCCTTCCCCCCTGTGAACCGGACCCCTCCGTTACCCCGCATTATATTTCTATTCCGGAGAACGAAACACCCCTGCGTTTCGTACATAGGTATATAGGTATAACTGGGTACCATATACGTATATATATCGACGCCGCAAGCGACGCCCCCGCCGTGACCAAAGCCGATGTGTATACCTATACTACGTATATCTGTATTACTCTTATATATGAGAAACGAGTGACGTCACTCTACCGTCAGCCATGTTTTTGCGTGAGGGGATGTCAAGTGCGTTTCTACCGCGCGGAAGCCCTTCGCGCCTCTATACCGCGCCTTCTACCGAGTCCCGAGAGACTTCAGGGGTAGGTTTGTGGGCATATTGGTGCGTGCCCGTCCAATTGTTTATACAGTCACAACTACATGTTATAGATCATATACCCCAACTTTTACCTTTTACCTTTTCACGTAGCTGTACATATGATGTGATACATACACCTCATACTTTGCGTCGCGGGATTTGCTTGAGCTTTGAGCTTATTGTGCTTTGATCTTGATTTTCTTTTTCGTTCACCTATCGTCGAAACAGACGGAAAATTATCTATCGTACCCTCTGCGAAACATCATTTTTATTTTTTTTCACTCGAATTTTTGATTATTCCGAAAAATTTATCGACGTTAGGTGCAGAGCGTCGAATTGATCGATATGAGTATAGCTGGGGTTTAGAAAAATGTGCACTCTAAAATTCAAGACGATCATTTTTTCTATACATACACAAGGTGTGCATCGATCGAGTAATCGAACGAATGTATAAGGTTCAGATTATTGTTATGATATTTTTTGTTGGTTTTTTCTTTTTTTATTCAACATTGGAAAGACTCCTCGTAGATTATACCCCGAGCACGGTACGTATATCTCACATTAGGTAGTATGTCATACTATATTGTCGTAAAATAAGTTTTAATTTAACCACCAGTCGCTTGGCTGGTGTCCAACGGGGTAGGTATATTAGAATTTGCTCGGGCTTCCGCGTCGCGGAGGCTTAATCTTTTAATAAAACCCATATACCTGCAGACGATGTGCATTGCGGTGTCTGGAATACGCTTCTATATATCTAAATACAATCCACGTTATATTCTCAACGCCCGCAAAATTTTCCTCGCGTATCCAAATTCCGAGGCAAATATATAAAAAAAAAATAATTAATGCTCGAACTAAAAATACAGCTTACACTCCGCCATGTCAGCTTCTATAAAAATTTTTGGATACCAAAAATTTGGTTCACTCATTTGAAACCGCAGGTTGAAAAAAAAAAGAAAGATCGAGTTTGATATCTTGTTATACGTTCATCGAGATTTTGATAACTTGTAGAAGTCAGTTGCAAAAAAAAAAAAAAAAGATAGGAACCTGATTTTGAAAATTTTTAATTTTTCTAGCAATGGCTGCAAGATTTTGTGATTTAGGCAGACCATGGGATGAGATGAGATTCCAGAGCGTTTTTTAAATTCTATTTTTTTGTTTCTATTTCTATTTCTTGAGATGCAACGTACAAATTACGTGTCTATAAAGTCGGACGTGCGGGTTTCTCGTTGATGTCTTCAAAATTTTGGATTCAAAACGCGTAAGTGCAATATCTAGAGAGCCGTCTAAGAGTATAAAAGGGGGCCTGTTTGAGCCCGGTTTCATCCGAGGCGCACCAATGGTTACGATTATAGCAGAGCAGTAGATAGAAAAGAACTAGTGAACCCGCCGATGCAGGAATATGATTCCCACACTCCGCGGGTCGCGCGACCAGTCGCGTCTTCTTCGGACCTTGACTCGTAAGTCACATCCTGACTTTATATACACTCGCTTCGTATGACCCTCGTAGTATACGATGGGCTTCCAGTCATTCAGTTCTTCGCAGCTACACATCCAAAGAACGAGCTCCACCCGAAGCCGGAGGCCCCGCGGTCCAATTTTCATTCATATATCCAACTCGGTGGCCGCCGCGGTGGCCCCTTCGCGACCTCGCGCGCTACGTAAGCACAGTTTTTAAAACAATTTTTTTTTCTCTTTTGTTTTTTTCTCATCATCTCGTGGGTTACCTTCAGGACTAGTTCTCCGTCAGTTTCGGAACGTTGGGGTATAATACATCTCGTCTAGGTGAATCTCAGCTATTCATCCTCAAGGTAGAACTCATATGTGCTTGCACTCTCCGTCAGGTTGGGTTCCCAGAAGATGCGTATCTTAGCGCACGCTCGCGCTGCCCGCGTACGTGCCGGGAGGCTAAATTGTTTGATCTCTGGAGAATTCTTTTTTTATTCTTTCTATCCTTTTTTTCTTTCAGTTTGCCTCTATATCCGGCGTGGCCTAGCTCTACTCCGTATACAACGTCCGTTTCTTCGTTCGTCGTTATCGAACGAGAGAAGATGAACGTGACGCGAGCGGCACACCGTAATAGCTATACTTATATGCCAGCTGCGTAAAGAAACGTTCACACTAAAGGTGATCCTATCTTTTTCCTCCATGGTGATGTTCTCCTATTCGCGGGATATATTTATCGCTCTACTCTACTTATACTTCCTTCAACTACATATTATATCGTATATGTGCGCCAACATTGTTCCAGATTATTTTCCATATAGCGTGGGAACTTTTTACATTTATATAGTCATTTACTTCAAAATTTAACCTCTTCATTCGAGATCAGCACCGTAAGTCGAACTAAAAATTTACCGTTCGAGAAAATAGATATAAGATGATGTAAAAAATACTAGAATAAATTTTTTCAACTATGTAATGGAAAAGATCTTGTTCTGCAATTCCCCTGCACGTATTATACAGCGATGGAATGTCCTCTATTACGATATTATACAGCGAGTCGTTCGGTAGACAAAAATGTAAGCTTGGCGCAAATGCGTATAATTGGTTTTTTTTTTTTACGGTGATTATATTTTGCTCGATTAATGTTTCAATTCAGCGCTATACATACGCATGCACGTGCACATGGTCTAGTTTTCCGTATACGAACAGTATTCACTACACATTACAGACATCGGTAGAGAAGTTAACGTCGTATAATCTCGTTGGTTATTGGCATCCCGCAACCTCGCTACTGGAAGGTATAATATTGCTCCGTTTGCGCGGACATTCGCGATATTCACGAGGAGCAACGGGTAGTAACATAAGAAGGGACTTGCAATCGCGTAGTAGCTGGATATGTACAAGAAGCGGTATAGGTAGCTCTTACACTCGGATTGATAAAGATGCATCTAAAGAGTTTTGCAGCTGGAAGAGAGAAACGGAGAGATAACGAGAATAAGTCAGACGAAGAGTTAAAAGCGAGATGGATGTAGACCGCCACATAGAGAGGGGAAGGGGGCGGGGGGAGGGAGAAGAAAGAGGAAGATGGAAGGTACATATATATATGTACGTATATGTATACATATAAAGTATGAACAAGCTGCGGAGGAGCACGAAGAAACAGCGTCGGAGGGTGGGCGAAAGGGACGAAAGGTCCACGGCCACCCAGCTCGCTCCGCTTCGCTCGGGCCCGGACGGTGCAGTTCCTTCGATATACAAACTAATAAATTAGGGCCCGAACGGGCCGCCCCGCGTATGAATCATCTAAAACAATGGAATGCAGACTAAAATGGCGCCTATATCTCTCTCTCCGTATACGCATACATTCGAAATACTCTGTGGTGATGTACGTAAAGCGCGTATGTAGAGGAAATATAAACAACGAAAGTGGGCCCTAAAGTCACTTGCTCGGTTCGTCCTTCCGTTCGTCCCGGTACGCGGTTGATCATCCCTCTGAGGCCCTAATATCGGGAACAGCCCAGTCGTTTTGTCTTCTTATGGGTGTAATATATAACCGAACGATTTGACCGTGACGTTCAATTGTTCGAATTTTACAAAATCGCCCTTGCGTGCTGTAAAAGGAAATTCGGTTCGTCCGAGATTAAACGTCGCAATAATGTACATCGCAGGGGCAAATTACCGCGGAATATTTGGAGTGTTTGAAGGGTCGGGTTCCGTAACGCGCGCGACGCGGTTGATCGATCGGTGGAATCGATATACTTGATTGCCGGTTGACAAAAGTCACAATAATCTAGTTTAAATCCTACAACTCCCCTCGCCACCACTTATATTGCTTTGTCCCCAGAGCGTGACCATGTTGGTCAACACGGTCCATTGTCACCCGTATCCGAGGGCTCGTCACGCGCCATTACCGCTCTGCTTTAAACCGTCCGCCCCCTTCGCGGGTAGTCAACTCTAGAAGCAACAGCAACAGCGACAGCAACAGCAACGACAACAGCAGCGGTCAGCGGGCGGACGGTTGACGGCAGACGAGCCGGACGCAGTCGACGGAACGACAGTTACCCTCAAAATCTATTAGAGTTAGGCGAGGTTTTCAAAGGGGCAGGGGGGCGCAGCCGGTTTTATGGACTTTAACGACTGACCATTACCACCCGGTGATACGAGTGACGTACATTATTATACGCTATATTTTATTACAGATATTTTCTGATATCCAACTCGATACCATTTGTCGCACAATGCACGGTGTACAGCTTCCTTCGCACGCGTTACGATTAATCTATGAGAGATCCGGGAAATTTTAAATTCCGAGCTACACGGGACCGGATCCGAAGTCGATGATCGTAAGACCCGCAAACTTTATTCACTATTTTCTGTATTTTAGTATGATATTAGAGCGTGAATCAATGTCCGTAAGATTGGCACCCCGAATTTCGCTAGCACATTTCCGAAAGACCCTACGGCGTATTTATTTCGTACCTACACTATAGGAATATACGATAATGTGGATTGTACGGGCGGTTGGTTGCGTGGGGAGAGAAGATAATAAAAGGGTTTGGGAATATCGACGAGACCGGGCTTGCGGGCTGACGATGTTTACCCCAATCACGGAATCTGCTTAACCGCGCCAACAGTGCCGCATTGATTGGTCCAAGTAGCCAACCACCGTGTCTGAATGTTTGTTGTATATCCAGGAGCGCGTGTCGACGGGGCACACGCGTTTATTTATCATCGGTATCACTTCCGTTTGATATTCATACCTATATCCAGACCTACTTATTTATACATGTTTGCGTTGTACGCAGCGACATATCGACGCATTTCGACGCGTGACGTGATCCATCCGCCATATTATACGCCTAGAACATGCGTTCCACGCATATAAGAGTATTCACATGTTTGGATAATTTAAGTCCGGAAGAAGCTCATACGCATTCGTCAGCGAACACGCATGAATATAAGTCACGGTGATAATATTTGCTGTAGTTTATTTCGTTTGAAAGAAAAACACAAGGAAAAAAGGTGAGTAAACAAATATTCGATATATACAGTGGAACCTGGCTAAGTGAGACACTGTGGTACTGAGAATCCTCTGCTAGTGAGAAAAAAAATGCGGTCCCTTCGTTCACCTATGTAACTGAGAAAGAACTCGGGTAGTGAGAAACCTGGGATACTGAGAAAAATAACTGGTCCCCCTGCGATTCTCACTTAGCCAGGTTCGACTGTAATAGGAAATTTTACATCTGCATAATCACATCATCGCGGTTCAATTAAGTCTACAGGTAAAATAACCACTTGTATTAATTGAAGCAATTATTATACAATACAGTAATATAAGAAGAAAAAAAAAACGATTATTGACGTATAAGCTATTGTCTTAATCATGACGTGAAAAGTTGTGGAGTTATCGTTAGGATTGCGCAATCATATCCGGCAATCAAAGCATGACTATATGCTTTTCGTAGATGTAATTGATCGAAAATCCGGAGCGCGCTCGGCGATCATTTCACAATCGATATATGGTGAATTTATATACCGTCCTCACGTTGCTCTTCTTGTTATACTGGAAAAGCATAAAGCGACGGATCGCGTTGCCGGGGATGTTGCAGAAGACAATCGGAGGGGTTTCAAAGGGTCTTTCAACAATACGATTGAAACAGAAAACAGATTGTCGTACATCCGGGGATCCAGCCTTTCACATTTAAATGTGCGACTCCGCCGTCTCCCGGTCCCTTTAGCCGTTGGCTCACGCGACTGGCGTTACATCGAGTCGACGAATTAGCTACGACTCGGATTCACCCCCCTTTGCTACCCCATCATTCGCTCTTTCTATCTGGTCAGTTGCGTCCGGACTAGCCCCGTCTTTCTCGTCGTTCTCGTGCGCTTCTTCGATTCATTTATCTTCAACGTGACTGATAAGAATGAAAAATATCTTCTATTAGTTACCTCGTGGTCTGCAGTCTGGCGCGTATAATCAACGAAAAAATATTCATTTCAGATATTTCAAAAATTCTTCGGATCAATAATGGAATTTCAAAAATTAGGGAGTCCAGAAATCACTCTCATCGTCCGCAGTCGAGAATTCGACGATTGAGGGTTTTTGGCTCACGCGTAACGAATTGCCTATTACATAACAGATTTCAAGTTTATACGCGTCATCCGTACTGACCTTCGTTTTCCACGTATGGACGAGCTAAAAGTGGATTAAAACAAAGAGATTTTCGATCGATCGCAGACCGGTCGTCGCTTCACTTTTCCACGGATTCGTGCAGTCTACCCTCGCCACCACAAATTCGGACGTAACCGTCGCGTCACCCTGCAGTGTGCAGTCTTCGTAGAAGAAATGCGTGCGTACCTCGAACATCACAAACCGCACTACGCGGCACTTGATTGCCCGTTTCCACCGGCTCGAGACACACACACATAAAATGCGGCGTAGATATACGAGGTAGAAACGTATAAGTGCGAGTGGTGGACGTCTATAATTCGAACGACGATATAATTGGAAAAATCAACCGCGCGCTATGTATGTATACGTAATAAACATTACCCAGAAATTATCAAAGCCTGCAGTTCTGAAGTCGGGTCACCTGCACTCCGATATGTTCTTTACCGTGAAAACGGAGTAGCGGCGAGCAAAGGTATATACGAATTAAAAACTAAAAAAAAAAAAAGCTGAAAAAAAAAGCCCGCCGTTTCTTTTTCTTTTTCTTTCCTTTTTTTTCTTCTTCTCTCTACTGACGATCGTTAATGAATCGACGATTTGTCGGCGTTTTACGGGCTGGTGAACACCACGTACCGCGGAGTGCCGAGGCGCCCTTTTTTACCCGGGATCTCCGGGCTCCGTCCGTACGGCTCAAGACTTGAGGTCCCGGCCGAGTTAGAGGTGAAAAAAAAGCTCGAGAAATTTAAGAGTGATTGATGAAAATGACCCCGAATGTGGGCGTGTACCAATTCCTAAATGCTCCAGCTATCGGATATAACGCGCGGTATTATTATACGATCGGTATTATACATATATCCACATGTAAGGGCATTTAATTGAAGAATCGTGTCGTGTGCGGTCATCACCTATGTAGAAAAGAGTTCCGGTGAACGGTATATCATATACACATATACCTACGTATGTATTATACGTCCTGTCAACTATAGCCGTAATTTGCATGATGTATATAAAGTAACGATCTAACGATTTAATAAATCCATTTTATCGCCGTCAGCGGAGCGTTATTTTGCGGAGCTGAATTTGTTCCGGCGTTATAGCATCGAGACCGGATATGCAATTCGAACTTGTACGTAGCCTAATACACACATTTATATTTTTAATATATCGTCGTATAGGTTTGCTGTGTTACATTAAAATCTGTTGAGCTGCGACCGTGTATATATGTACGTTTTCGAAGACGGGCCGGATTCGCCCAATCACCACCGCAGTTTCCTGTCCGATTCTTCGGCCCGCGTAAGCTGCATTTCCTTCTGTTGTTTAACAGCAAAAAAAAAAAGAATTATATTAATAAAACTTCGTGTTCTTCTTCAAGAGTCCACAATATGTTGCCGTGCTTAACAATGCGCGATTGCATTTTACATTTTTTGGGGCCGAAAACTACGGGCGTAGAGCCATCAAGGTGTACGGGGTATTATGGGCATACCTGATGTGCGGTACGTCGACTCCGGGACAGACGTCCTCCGCACTCACGCCCGCAAAACCGCAAGCGCCATATTGCTCTTTTGTTGCCGTTGATGCCTACCGTTATTATTATTATCATCATTGTACGAGGCAGCCACGCAATCAATACGTCGTCCTTGTTATAAAACAGATGGTCCTAATTTGAAACGGGCCCATCCTGTACTTCGATGTAACGTAACGCAACGTCTTCCTATTTACTCGTCGATCCGAACTGCAAAGAATTAGAACTGGGCCGAAACCGTTGAAAATTTCAATCTTATTTTTGAAAATTATCGAAGGAATTATTTGATCGGTGATTAAATTGGGGTGGATAATATAGTGTGAGGTACAAAAAATGTCACGTGTATAATTTGCCGTAACAGTGAGCGATGATGTGTTCGGTCGATTTAATTTTCCAGCATCAACTTTCGTTTTCAGTTTTCCCATAGGTCATAAGTCATCCTTGCTGCAGGGAATTAAAAATTCATTTGTTTGGTCCCGAGGGCGGTGCCTGTCGTTAGTGAAAAATTGGCGTCCATTTATATGCTCGTTAAGCCATGAGATTCCTGGGCCCGTCGTCGACCACTATTAATTTTAACCTAGTTTTCTCGTCTCCTTCCGCTACGGTATTACCTATATCGGAAAGCCACGCGATGAAAAGAATGTCCTCCGGGATCATCAAAACGGTATCCCTGCAGGGTGGTGTGCAAGGTGAGGTCTTACGATAGAGTCGCGTTGCTATATAATTTGGAAGTTTCAGCGATTCAGAGAATGGATGGAACCGGCAGATGGATTTCTGTTGTTGCTTCCCAAACCCTGCTATTTATGTCGTTCTTCCAATTGAATCTAATTGAATGTTTGTTAATGACTCTTTACGGTCGACGGCGTCAACCCACTTAGGAGGAAGTCGCCTCACTTCGGAACACTGCCAAATATCATTCGACTGCTCCTCGTCTATGATATTATATATCGTTATGTACACAGTTCAGCAGCCACACCTGGTGCGCCCAAATGCGCAATGACCATTGACCACTGGCCAACATCATCGTATAGGAAGCCATTACATCCGGTACTCGAACTGCCAATTCTTCTATAAATTCATATTTACAACACATACTCCAAATACATTTCAGAAAATCTATATCCTCCAAAAACTGGGGTTGAACATTCGGTTGTTCATAGAAACAGAGCAAATTCTGAATTCCCACGACTTAACGACGCGCCGCGTTCGCTTGAAACGGTTGGCGCGTATTCGCGGGTGCATCCCTTCACGACTCGTTAATCTACCGGCTCTCCTATATTAGCTACGAGTTCCCGCGGGAATTTCGGTGAGATGCGAGGGACATGAGACTTTCTGAGCCGCCGCAGATGCACATATAGCTTCTATATACGAACTGCTCACACGATTAATTTTCGCAAGAAAACTCTCCGCTCGTCTCGCAGAGAAACTGAACGCGCGAGTCGCGTGGGCGAGCAGAACCGAGAGGCATACATAGAATAAGGCAAAGGGCCGAGTAAGCGAAAGGGCGCGGAAGGGAAAGGGAGGAGGTGAACCCTGACGTAGCGTCCTTTGTGGCGGTTGCGGCGTTCCTTCTCTTGTTTTTGCGAGCTCCTCGCGTTGCGGGCACAGTGTTCTAGTTGGCTTTCGGCGGTATGGAGATGCAGGGGACGCTTTTCGAGACGGAGCTCGAGCTGCTGGCGAGCCGGGGCGCCTATACGAGGAAGTCCTCTTTGGCGGCTTGGCTAGCGCCGGCGCCTCGGTTTTTGCTACCCGCCATGGTACGCGGACCACAATCTGCGATACCACCACGGACGACATTTTGGTCCGCATATATTCGTCTCAGTTTGGAATCCACCGCAACGGCTGGAAAACAGCGCTCGTGTATCTCCACAATACTGAACCTTATTCGGGTACCTCTAATTACGTGAGATTACAGACATGACATAGAGATGAAGGTGTATCCGATGTGTGTGGGTATCTGTGGTATAATCCGATCATGCGCCAACCTTCTCTCAAGACATACGATATAACGTGGTTCTCTCTTCATTCGAGAATTATCTAAATTATGTCTAAGAACTTCGTGTAACTGCACGTACGGAACCAAAATTTTCGGAAATCTGTGTCTAATTAAATCCCACACGAATCAATTTTTTAATCGATTCTCGGAATAAGTATATCGGTGATCTCGTCAAATAACATCCGAATGGGATTTTAGTTACTCCGCATGTAGACGCGAGGCAATGGCGGCGTCTCTCGACGGAAGTAGCGTCGCGATGCCGTGTCTTTCAGGGGGAGGAAATAAAGTAAAACAAACGACCGTCACCGACGCCGACGCCAACGCCGACGCTGTCGCCGGGAGACAAAAAAGCGCTTCACTGTAATAACTAGGCAACGACACTAACCCCTCTTCATACACATACAAGATTTATATAGAAAAAAGAAAAGTCCACGAAGATATTGTATTATATATATTTGAATTCTCCCTCTCGGCAAAAATATAACCAGGCACGTAACTTGGGAGCCACTTTCGAATGTCATGCTATCTTGTCGTATATATACGTACGTGTATGTTATGTACAGATTTATATATGATATTATATATATATCTGACATTATTTGTGTATATGCAGGATAGGAATGTGTAAATACATGTTAAACGTATAAATCTGATGTTGTATACGCGCATATTTATATCTAGTTATTTGAAAGTCGAGGGGCTGAAGACATGCGGATATAAATTATAGCGCATCAGTAGACGATCTATTGTACGGGGTAAGGATAGGCTCTAGAATATCGTAGAAATCGCATCGAAGATTATTATTTTATTTAAAGATTCGTTTACAGAGGTCTGTATTTCTAAATTTGAGGGTTGTAATCACGATGATTGTTCCTGGATTATTTTCAGTGGCAAAATGAGATGATCCTTTCTTGCGGTGAGAGCTGCCACTTATTGTTTCAGGCTTAAGAACTGCAGTGTGATGTTTTGGGCGTTGATTATCCGCGATTCAGAGTCGCGTGGCGTGCAAAAACGGGCGTTGCGAGGTTGCCGGAGGGCGTCGGTTCGTGCAAAAATGAGCCAATTTAATGTAATCCTCATCGAAAGCGTTAACGAGCGAAGTGCACACGGGGAACTTGGGAGAGCGGACTACCTGCGGAGTCCTGCAAAACTGACCGCCACCACGTACGATATACACTCGCTCATCGAGCCGCGAAAAACCCGCCCCATGAAATGAAAACATAAAAATATTTGGGGACCGTTCGCGTGGCGATTATAAGGCCCCTGGAGACTCGAGAGGACCATCTCCATAGTCATCCACCTCTGTCGGTTCTCGATCCGCGACCCGATCTCCGTCCGGTTTTTGCGATTTTCTCACACCACCTACTATATATTCATCGCATGGTTTTGAACGATGATTTTTTCGGTTTATGGTACTCCTGGTTCAGTTCACTTGTAGTAGCTTTTGCTGAACACTTGGGGTAGCTGTAGTAATATTAATATATTACAAAAATTCCATGAAGGAATTCTAAAAAGGACCGTAAAATGTGATATCGAGTCCCGATAAGGACTAAGTCTGGTTTCTCCTGATTAGCTCTATCAAATTTCTACTCGGGATACTTCAAGTTGCTCATGCAACTGCTGCAACAGACGCAGATGCAAAGAGGATGCGGCGACGAGACCGGCGGCCATCTTGGATCTCTTGCGGCTCCAGACAATGGACGATCGCGATCTTGCTATATATATTACCTACCCTGAACTGTCTAATTGATGCTACGCAGGACCCACACAGATGCCCCTTTCAAGGTTATACACGCCGCGTGTCCTTCCTCCAACGGATCAGTATACGAGCTTGTACAGAGATTCGCACCACGTACACCCCGAAGACTATAAAGTTACATTTCTAAATTGAATATAGCATTATAAAAAAACATCTTCGCTGATCTGGAGAGCTTAAAAATTATCTGAGAACGATCAGCTGTAATAACTATCTAATAGTAATTCAAAGATCGCGAAAGATCGGCTGATCATCGACCTCAAAAAAACCGTTATAAATATTATAGAGTTACACATGTACATGTTATATAATCACGTATATACACCTAATTCATAAATACCAGAGCTAGCATATTTGACCCGCAAATATAAATTCCGGTGCGAGATAGATTAAGAGGTAAATTATACGAAGGTGTCGGATATAAAGATGTTAATCTGCACGAAATCATTTCGTATACATAACGTATTTATTATGATAGCTACATATATGAAAGTTGGCGGTGTGTTCAAGCAATTTATAACAAAGCGAAAATTAAGAATTCCGATACCGCGAGGTGCTCGCGAACAGCTGCTGCAGAGAGTGAGTCGTGCAGACCCGCATGCGGTGTATATAGCTTCAACACCGATCGCTGTCACTTTTTTTTTCAAAAAATAAACCTACGTCCGTTCGGTCCCTGGCGACGTGAACGTGTCAAACTTTATACAAGCTTGTTATAAATCGCGTCGAAGATTGCTACTGCAGCAGTAGTCAAAGCTTTATCAAATTCCCTATGGCTGCCAGCTTATATACACGCCCGCGGGTATCACGGAATTGCCATCTGCATCGGCACCGCGCGACCTGCGTGCTGAAAGACACGCACCTCCATCTCGCGTCTCGCAGATTGCATGGGGAGAAAACACTTTTTTTTCAAACATACTATAATATCGCTCAAACGTTTGACTATTTAGGTCAAACATTTGAACATCGCTTTCAACCGCGCCTCAAGTTCGACATTATCGAATAGTTTTTATTAGTTATAGATTAATCACGTCTTCGAAATTTCTGACACGGCCGACAAAGAAAATTAAATTTAGACTCTTTTTTTTTGTTTTTTTTTTTTCGTTTTAACGCGATATTATGGGTACTAATATACTATACGACATGCGTGCCGAGCACAAAAAGAACCGCGATATAGAGAGTAATAGGAGCTTGAGGAAGAACGCGGGGTATTTACCTAACGACCATTTATTTTCGAGTCAAACGACTCTGAAGGTTGGTCAAGTTCAGCTGAATTTATGACCTGGTTAGATGTAATGCTGGGGACAGAAAAAACATATTAAGCTTTGGTACTAACCGGCTCAATTTTTACAGAACTTTTCTTTCCCACACTCACGTTAGATTCTCGACGTCGCGACGCGTCGTGCAGCACGAAGTAGGTACACACGAGTCACGAGTAATTATATCCTGCTTCATTCGATGCCGGTGGATTCAAAGATTTCTAGAAAAAATAAAAAAAATATCCAAATATCCGTAACAGTTGAGAAAATTTCGATTGAACGATTGGAAGATCCTTTATTTCCTTTTTTTTCTTTCTTTTTTTGTTCGATCAATTGTTCTTTGTGAAAATTATCCACATACAGCAATTTCGAGAGTAATTTTTCTCATGAGAAATAAGATTTGGAGTATATATACCTATAGTGGACGTAGGTTGAAATGTTATTTTTCACTCCTAATTTATGGTCTTGAGATAATAAATCTTTCTGTTTTTGATTTTATAAATTTATTACGCATGTATATTATACGTATAGTTTATGTATACCTACATGCACAATGAATTGCGAATCTGCACTCTGCATATTATTCGGTGCGCAATCTCCCGCATCACAATATTCGCTAAATATTCAAGGGTGCAGAAAACGACTGCAGATGGGCAATAAGTGGTCGGGGGGGGAATAAAAAAAAAAAAAATAAATAAATAAATCTGACAACATTCGTGCATTTCGTATTATTGCAGACGTTGAGAATGGAATGTGTGCATTAAATGGCTGTAACATAGTTTGAGGTACGGTTAAATTTTAAACCGGCCAATAATGGCGCACTTAAATAAGCTGTATATTGTGTGTAATTATATACCACAGATATATATATATAGGTACCAGGTTTCTACATTGTTTCTTCTAGAGGTGAAGAGGCGACGTTATAAGCTATATTATCGATATCGATAATTGAAAACTTACTACTTACCGATCGATAAACGCTGTAATGCATCCAAGAAAAGCAAACCCATGATGTTCCTCAACCGTAAAACGCCAGTCTCTCTATAATAGTTACCTTATAAATTTATTACGACGTAAGACAGCGGTGCATATTCCTGTACATACGGTCATTAAATTATCCGGAGTATAGGTAGATATAGGCATATAGATATACACCTAATATCGCAGAAACAGGTGATGTATGTCAATTGCGATGACTTGATGAGTTAAGTTACTTTGTACTGAAAGTTCTATAAGTTAACTCGATTCTCGTTGAATTCATCAAGATAAACTTTATTGTACCTATATAATACCGATATACAGCTACCTTACAGTTCGTCGTGACGTCAAATTATACACATCAGGCAATGGGTATATAGCCTATATAGTATGTGCAAATATTCATAGAGCAAGAAAGTTTGAGAACTCTTTTTTCTACGATTTCAGCTATATTATACTTATAGTCTTATAGACACCGATATATAACTCCAGGTAGTAAAGTGATATAATGTACGATTCTGATTTCTTTTTGTTCCGCAGCATATATACTCCACTTATAAATTATTTGTTTGAATAAATGTTTTCCGAAAAAGGTATTATCGGCAGGTGTTAAAATTAAAGCGGATTTTGAATTTGGAGAAAAGAAAAATGATTATACATAATATAGATGAACAAATGAAGTCATCGGACATAGGAGATTTCCGTGGTGACACGCGTGTAAACCGATGATGATTGTTACAGTGATGTTGTCGCGATCCGGCGGTGAGTTGAAATGATTGAAAGATAAAAAAAAAACAAAAAAAAAAAAAAAAATTGAATTCTCTCGGTGGAATACACCCGAGAAAGGACACGTAGTTATAGAGGTAGTATACGTATAGTTACAGAAGCGTGGAGTACGTTCTGTGTGACATTATTTCATAATAACACGTCGCGGGTACCGGAATAATAGCTGACGGATGGAAGGTACAAAATGGTGGTTACCGGGGTACGGACCGCGACGGAACAAAACATGCTCTTCTGTATCACCGCACGTATGGGTGTATGAGGTATGTATATATACATGGAAGGTGGTTATGTGTACATATATCTATAGCGGGAACAGGACGGTAGAAATGACATGGGACACGGGATATGGGACACGGAACATGAGACGGGGAAAGCACCAAGTATGACTGCGAAACAAAAGAGGCCGATAATTTCGGTCAATTTGAACGCACTCGGCCGCGACCCACGCGGTTCGCGTGACTTTGGTTATATTCGCATTCAGGATAACCGCGACAATGGAATTTGCACGACGCGTACATGTAGTAATGCGTACTACGTATACATGTCGGTATATATATATACACGTATAACAACTCTATACCTATAGTATCCCGTCACTTCGCACGCCGTCGCCTGCACGCGGCTTACCCGCGGTGTGAAACGCCTCCGGCTGTCGCGAGGTAATTTCGCGTTACTTATACAGCTGCTGCAATGTTCAGACTTCGTCGCTTTTATTCGGCTCGATACAATTTTTCAAGTTTCGGCGGGAAATTAAACTGTACTGATATGGAATTATATGTCGGTTGACCAGCTCGAAGATCGGCTTGGAAGAATGAAATATTGAGCTCGGCTTTCCGAATATGTCTCGCGTAATTGTCGCGCATGTAACAGATGAAAGCCAGCTACTGTTTCTCGTATTATAATACCATGTAATTGTTATGCTGTATGACGTGTCTTTCGTACATAATTCATTTGTTTTGGCCATATCAAAATTCGATCTATGTTCTACGTCGTGTAATATCTCATAATCCAAGAGTAGGTAATTAGTGTTATATCATGTATGCATGAAGGTATTATAATGTCTGGCTCAAGTTGTATAATACGTAAAACGGCTTCATCTGTGAAACAAGCCGTAAGCATCTTTCATAATCTATATAATAGGAAAAGACAGAATTAATTCAAGAATAAAACTTTCAATTCGATCCGCAATTCGCGATCAATTGATAACTCGACGGTACACATTCATCAATTGCCTATATAAATCTATGTGTATAGAGACAAATCGCTTAATTTATATTTCGGTCGACTTATTACGAGATTATACCTTATACGAGCACTCCGCATCGTTAGAACTAGAAATCGTCTGTGTGAACAGCCTGCGACCGAGGAATCCAGGAATATATGATCGTTAGGTATAATATAGCACCGCGTCGAGGACTTCCGGTTGTCCGTAAATTTTGGGCCCGCGTTATAATTCCACTGAAAATACAAATCGCCGCGTGATCGATGCAGATCGACGCGATGATCGTCGCCGTGTCCGGCAAAGGCGCCGATCTTCCTCGAAGGCATCGATCTATGAGATACGATTCATCAGAGACCGGAGCCAACTTGATACGCTCCAGGCATTCGATATACATGACCATAATTCTCGAAATATGGGAATACGTGCGGCTGAAGGTAGATAAACCCATGGAGTCTGGAGTCCGAACGATAATATACGAGGTTGGTAGCAGTCGGAGCATCGCGCGATGCGAGTTAGATCGATGGGGATCGAGTGTATATACTCGGTGTTCGGATCTCGGTTGGAAGAATCCAGGTAAGGTTTGGTACGGGTATATAAAAGTATTGCCGTGGGTGGC
Organism: Athalia cordata; assembly: GCA_963932425.1. Lineage (NCBI taxonomy): Eukaryota > Metazoa > Arthropoda > Insecta > Hymenoptera > Athaliidae > Athalia > Athalia cordata. Next base: position 53,220,529 of record OZ010625.1, on the reverse strand, counting down.
CGCTATGATTTGTTCCGCTATCTTCTCATCTCAATAGCGAAGTAATTCCACGTTGCGTGGGGGCCGAGCGCCCAGTTCTGTGACACCTACGCTACGATCGGGGGCGTCTTGGTGTACGTTGTTCGATGCCACGATACCCACAGATCGTACGCTTCGGTCCCAGCGAAGACCGGCACGTCCGGACAAGGTTAGTCCCGGTTAGGCCCATCGAATCACCGGAGCCAACCAGCGAGCTGAAGATTCTACGACGAAGCCACTCCTCCGTTACCTCTTCTCCTCCTCCTCTCTTTTCCTCTTATTCTCTTTCTCCTACGTCGCCGCCGCCGCCGTTTCCTCTTCATCCGCTTCGTCTGCAGTACGAGGCCCCTTCGGACTTGGAGGACTTTTTAGTTGGGACTTATATATTTTACCATGGAACACCAACATCGCCGCGAGAGCTAGAGCCCTCTGGGAACCTTGGGACGAATGAGAGCTGAATTGTTCGTGATTTCACGATACGACATCGCAAACTCGTATCCCTCTTCGCCGATGTAACTAGTGAGAAGTTCTTTTTTTTTTGTTTTCTAATTTTAATAATTAGAGAACACAGCTTGGAAGGTGTGAAATAAATTAACATAAGACGTTTGAAAAGAGGAAGAGATATACGTATTACGTACACGCGTATTGTTATTATATAACGAGGGCTCGCGGCAATTTGGATGAACGATGAAATATAGCTACCTGTAATATAACGGGGGCTGCAGCAGCAGCTAGTGGTGCGTCGCGTGCTGCTATACCACCTTCGTGATTAATAAGCTGAGAGATAATTACGTCTATGTATCAATTTGAACGTGCTAATTGACCAACGTACAATTATGAAGTAGTAAAACGCCGATTATGCAGCGTCGTTAGCGAATTAATTATAATTACATGCTATCCAGGGGAATCTTAATGATTGCGCGAAACCGTATGGATCCTAAGAGAGCTGCCATGTTACTTCCTCACCTATACCTATAGATCCTTATATACCAGCTATATTATATATGCATAAATAGATGTTTAAACACGTGTTAGTCGCACGTGTACATGCCGACCCAGGAAACACACGCGCTTACACAACGTAACCTTTACACGTTCGGTGCTATATCGCGTGATTATATGAGCAGAACCCGCCATTTTTCTGATTTTACAATCACGCATTCGATGTCATGATCGTGAAGCTCAAGCTCTACAGGGGTTAATTCGCTTTAATGAAATCCCGCAAACTTGTCCCTCTGGAATTTTAGTGTATACACATTTGAACTGGTAATTCGTATATGGCGGTGCGGCTGACGTCAGGGATTAGTACGAGGTATATGTATGTGTATATAACAAGCGCGTATGGCGGGGGTGAAAATAAACGGCATAATACAACATATATACGTACAGCTGGTGGAAGAATAGAGGAGAGACTGGCGCGAGATATAGAGAGTAAAGGCGATGAGGGAATGAGATGGAGAAATCATCATCAACCCGAGGGGGATACAAAACACACAGAGACGCTATGGGACACGGTGAAGAGCGTGTAGAGAAATTACATAGAAACGACGAACGAACGAACGAACGAACGAACGGACGGATGGATGGATGGACCGTCGAGCGCAAGGCGAATGGGACGAAGAAGCTGGAAAGCAGAGAGAGAGAAATTAATTAGCTTCTTCTACGTTACCGAAAAAGAGTTCAAAGGAAGTGGCGCAGACTGTGGTAGGTATATATACACGGTATACTACGTTATGCGTACATACGTAAACCCACCTTATACCTTATAGCAGCCACATCCTTACATACGTATGGCGTAAATCATCACGGTGGTGAAACAGCTCCCCGCATCGTAGGTATATATGTATATGAGTATACGCGTTCTACGTACATATATAATATAATGCATGACGCGGGGAATAAACGTGGAACAGGATAAAATGGCGGCGTTTCTATAGCGCGGGAGTATAATCTACAATTTCACCATATCTCACGCCCAGCCTCCACCGCGTGCACTGTTGTATCGTATCTACATGTATACACCCATTATACTGCAAATTCTGTGTTATACCTACAGTAAATATCTGCGAAAGTCAAAAGATACACGGAAAAAGTATGACAATGTTAGGAACACCCCTGTAAGGATCACGACGGAGATAAACGAATGAGAAAAGAAAAAGAAAAACTGGGAGAATGTATTCAAATTCTTATCATTCATTAATGCGCCAAAATAAGTCTGTTGAAAAAGAACCTTGTCAAAATATGTATGTTTCCCCTTTTTTTTTTGTCTAATCATAAATGATCTGTATGGATATAGTCGAGGTTTTTCTTTTCTGATTTTTTGAAAACCTTCGAAGCTATACGTGAAATATAATTGTATGTATAGATGTATAAAGTTCACGAGAATGGTGAAAATCTTTTCCGCACTTGCGGAACTAGTCGATGTCGTTTGCGTATATTATCTAGATAAAACATCCCACAGGTATATATCTGTGTATGTGTATATAGGGTAAGTTGGGGCTAATCCACTTTGCACGAAAATAAGGCCATCCAGTGAGCCGTCGAGCCAACCCCTCGGTTTAGAGGAACGCGAATCTCTTCTATTCCCACACCGCCGCGCGTTCCAGGAATAAAATAAACCCTGGCGTTGCTCGAGCGAGTTATACGCAAAGACTTTCCATCCCCTTTCGCGTTCGCTAGTGTCATCGTCAGGGGGCGCTGCGGTTGACACAACGACACCCCCGCATCCCCCTTTGCTCGGAGTAACCCATACCACCGTAACAATCCCTTAGTCGAGCCGGTATCCAACATCGAAACCAAACCGAGCCGAGCCAAACCAAGCCACTCAGTCGCTCGCTCCTCTTCTCTCCTCCACCCAGTTCATTCGGAGCAAACAAAACACTGTCTCAATCAGCCATCCCCACCGTTCTGCAGGATGTGATGCTACGATTTAACCCCAACCGAGGCGAGGATCCTGCAGGGGATGATCGGGGGGAAGGTATAAGCCAGCGCCGTTTGACCCCTTAAATCTGAGTTCGATCCCGGGGGTGGAAAATGTAACGAGAATCTCGAGAATGGTGCGCTCGCGCGTGGTGCCATGGTGGTTTGCCGGGTGTATATAGGTATAGGTATATATAAGCCATATACTCAGTTTGTACATATAGTCACTAAATTTTGCGACGAGGGGGCAAAAGGAAGAAAGAGCTACGAAATGGAAGGGGGTTCTCGTACATATATATACGGGGATATATCCGAGCGACGAAGGAGGATTTAAAATTTAAATTTTATTTGATTATATTTGAATTTAATTTCGTTACTTGTCCGGAGCGAAAGCGAGGAGTGAGGGGGGTTGGGGGGTTGGTTAGAGGATAGGGGGTAGCTTTTGCCCGCGAAGAGTCACGGGGGCTCGTTCGCATCGTGGTCTTTGCTGAAGCAAGGAGAGCGCGCGGTTGCTATATACAAATGGATATAACATATATCCCCATTTACTATTCGTATACACCTTCGTACGGGAGTATACAGCAGCAGATAGCTGTATAGGTGTGGTGTATACTCGTTGGAATCGAAACTGCCAAAAAACGATGCGTCATGGTCCCTCCTCCGCCCTCTCGGATTTATTCAATAGCCTTCTTATGGTTCGACTGCGATATCGTCGCAAGACCTACCGTACCTAGTTCCAGATCTTTTCGATGTCGACGAATAAATAGTGCGTTAAAGTACATAGCGATCGCGACAGGAAATTAGCTTTTCAGATTCTACAAATTTAGCGAATTCTCGAAACGGTTCACGAGAGTTACGACTCTTCCGATATACCTGCAGCAAATCTCGGTCAACCGAACCGCACGAGAAAAAAAAAAGATTAATGAATGAATAAAAGCAAGGATCAAATGAGAACTTTTATAGGACGTCATGGCGATGGTGTGCAGGTTGTGTGAAAAATTTCAAGTTCGCTCTCCACGGCCACACGTTCCCGCAGTTCTTCAAAGTTATTTACAGTACCTACGTACTCTAATATATGAGTTACTGCCGCTGCTGCTTCTTATACCGCCGTGGATTATATGATGCGCTAGAATTGTAATGACGAGTTCAATTACGTCGGTTCGCTATGTTCATCAAGCTTATAATATTCACCTGTCAGAGTCGTGTAGGCACTTCACCATCATCGTTAGTAGGTAGTACACCGCGGCAGCACTCGTAATTTATACGTCGGAATGCATCACCTATGATAAGTCGCGGGTTAACACCACTTTATTCCAACTAAAGATGTTATACATATCTATATAAAGTAAAAAATCGGGTCTAATATGTAAATCATATAGGCCAGGCAATATAGCTACGAAAATAACTAATGTCTGAACGAAACTAAATAGACAATTTGTTCCGTTCGATTAGGCATTTTTTTTCTTTCGGTTTTTTTCCAATTTATTTTTGTGCTGTGGTAGTTTTTTTCACCGCAGCTCGCACGCATGATTTTTTCTGTCGCAGACAATGGAAACTGAAATTTTATTGCACCTTGGAACCGACCGTGTGGCAGGATACCACGTATCTTCCAATTTCAGAGTTCGTGGCCAAGTGTGCAGCGTAAGTATAAGTAAGTAAATGGAAAAATAAAGAGGTATGAAAGAAAAAAGAAAAGAAAGAAAAAAAAAAGAGTGAAGTAAGAGAGAGGAGAAAAAAAAAGGTAGAAAATGACCGCAAATAAAGAATCGCTGAGTGATGCGGCAATTAGCGGAGTTGTAGAGCCAAGTCTCTTTTTCCTAACTGAATCCCCCTGTGCCGCAGGAGCTGCTGCTGTTGCCCATGCCGTACGTACGGACCGCGACGCGTCCACTTTTCTGCCTGCATCTCTTCGTCGGCGTCCTTACCGCCTCGAAGAAGTTACTGCTACTGCGTTGGCGTGACACCTTCTTGGTCCCCGTTGTCACAGGACCTCTGCAATCGGCCGACAAAGACTCGCCGGGACAATGAGACACGCCTGGGACGTCATAGCTCTCAAACGATCCCTCACTAATCTCTTCTCCGTTGCTTCGATCCAAACGCGGACTGTACGGAAGATTTCTGATACCTACTCCCAGCTCGGGTATCTATTGCTCATGCGACTCTCCGTAATCCATAAATTGTTTCACGGCCCGGCTGTGAGTTATGGGATTTTTTTAGTTTACGCATAGGGAAAAAGACGCGAGAATCAGATTTTTGCCGATGGTAATGAACTGGGGCAAAATTATACGCGACTTTTTATCCATCCCTTTTTTTTTTTTTCAATTTTAAGTCGAACGGAAGACCTATACATGGCGCGAAACTAGCCGTTCTAATTTTCTCTACGATTAAAGAGAAGAAATTTCGTTGAGCCCGGCGCGGGCGACCGGGATAAGGATGACGTAGCATTATGCGATGGCGTTTGTAGCGACCGGGACCCTTTGGAGTTGATTTCATCCCGGCCACGGGATTTTCATGTCCGGACCTCCCGACTTAGCATAGATTAACTCGCGTACGCGATCTGATTCTCTCTCTCTTTCTTTTCCTCCCATTTCCTCTTTCGCTTCATCTCCATCAACATCGTTCCGTCTCTATTTCACCCTCGGGAGATTTTCACCGCGACGTATTTGCAGTCTTTCCAGTTCGGATTGCCTGCGAATGACGTGCTTCAATTATCAAATCTCCTCCGGTGTGTCCAGGTAAAAATTTCGTTTTAAGTACCGATTTCGATCAATTTGATCTGGAACTATTGTCGCATTTCAACAGGTCATACAGTTTGTCGTATAAAAAAAAAAAAAAAAAAAATTTATCAGGGTTTTGTTGGGATTTCTCCGCCACGTGTTCCGATGGAAGATAAACCTTATAATGCGTAGATATTGCGCACGAAAATGGTACAGCGTTGGAATATTTGGAATTTCTGACGTCGGTAGGAGAAGACCTATAAAGTGTGCCTGTCTTAAGTTAAGGTTGCAGCAGAGGGACTGGAAGCACCGGATCTTTTCAAGAGAGCATTGATTTTCGGTAGTCTCGGTTTCACGAGGCGTGGGCTACCCAAAAGGATTCCCACGTCCTGAGTCCTTCTGATACGGGGACGATAATTCCTTGACTCATGTGCGGAACGGGATAGCTGCGCGGGCGACAAGGTGCGCCTGGCGGTGAAATAATTCAGTCTTAATTAGGATTTACGCGGCAGCGGAGAACAATTAAAACATAAGACAGTCGCCGGGTAGACAATCGACGCGGAACGTCGTTAAATAATTGACCGAATTGCGAATGACCCTCGCCGAGTACGACGGCGGTCGCCGCGGTCGCGTATCGAGCGAATTGTTCGGGCCTCGTGACGCTCATTTGAAGACACGTGTCGTAATTCCCTACCATTTTGTTTTGGATTTTTTTATCTTTCCGTTTCTTTTTTTATTCTATTTTTTTTTTTTTTTTTCTTTTTCATATACTCGCGATGGTTGACCACCCCAAACTTGAAATCGCGTAGCCGATATGGGCTGACCGGAAGGGACAAAATATTTTAGACTCGGTACCTGCTCTTTTAATTACAAACCGAAGGAAGGCACCGTGACATCGCGACACGTCAGCGCAGGGGCGGGGAGACGATCTCGACCGCTTTGACGTTTTTTACTACTTTAAGAAGACACTGCTTCACTTTTTTTAAAACTGATCTGTTTCGAGTTGTCAGCCCCGTTTATCGCCAATCAATTCTCGGGGGGATCATTCGTCTCGAAGAAACTTGCACGATCAGAAGCGCTGCAGGTTGAATGAAGTTTCGAATATATAGCGACGCGCGATATATACTAGCTTACTATTTCTCGTATGGCCTATACACGTATAACATGTAATCGACGAGACCAACTCCCATTCATGAGTTGCTTCGGCAGTTCATTCACGCTTTAGCCTAAAAGCAAGTTCGTCACAAGGTGAATTTGGCAGACAAGCAAATTGATCCTTTATTATAATTTCCATGTGCACACGTAACAACGTCAACAATGATTCTCTAATTTGTATCTTTCGACAAGTTTATTGCACCCACAAATTCATACAGACATCGTAATTGAGAAGCCGAACTAAACAAATGCAGGTCATAATCAAAGTAGCTCGTACAGTTCAGTAGCCACAAAAAAAAGTCATCATCCACTAAGTATGGCGGATGGATTCAACTGTTTTGTGATTCGTATGGAACACCTGTCACTGAAAAATACAAACATCAATAAATTTGACAATCTACGATACGAAGCTGCGTGAAATTCAGTTTTAACGCTCGACAGCTGTTTAGAAGCTACCGTTGGAAAAAATCGTTTAACTAAAAATATCGCTGCAGAGTCAGTGGATGTTTGATCATGGAAAAAAAAGGGTCGTAAATTAAACAACGAGCGAATACGAATATCCACCCCCGAAAATCAAATCAATTCATAATGCCTTGGACGTAAAATTCACTCGTAACCCTTGCCGGGATCGGACTATATCGTCGGAGAGACCCCCGAAGCGAAGAATCGGACGTGAGCCTCCTTCGGTGGTCCGCGCGTTTGCTGCTCGTCTTTATCTCCAGCAAACCGTGAGGCCCCGGGCGAGCTGGGCCCGAGCTGTAACCTTCCCTTATTTCGGCGCTGACCGGCTCGGTTATACGCGTCTTCCGAAGGGCATAATAATATAGACGTCTCGTTAGCCTCGTGCACGTAAACTAGAATTGGTTTTGGGGTCAGCCTGCAGACGAGCCATCCCGAGGGCCCCCGACACGGGCCCAGCGTGGCGTGCGTGGCGGGCCATATTCGGTCCCATCGGCTATCCCTAGAAATAGGTATGGGTGGAACGCACGAGAATGGGGCATATATGGTGGGCAGACATCAGGTAAGGTGAAGGTAGATGTAGAGGTATATACGCATAGCTAATGAGCGTCAGCGAGTGAGCGTCACAAGACAGCTGCTGCTGCTGTTGTTGGTACCAGCTTCGAATCCGTCGTGTGTGGCCGACTTATACGAAGCTTTTTCAAGATTTTCAGGCTTTCCTAAACTCAATACGAGCCGACAGGGCTTTGAAACGCCGAGCTCATTGACCGCTAATTGCACCGTTAATGACTCGGGACTTGTCCGCACTTCAACGACCTTGTTCGTTAGACCAGCCGACTTCCTCGAGCGGTAAACCAGCTCTCGGATCTTATTTGATACTTTTACGACGCTATATACGTTTCTGTAATTTGAAAATTGTAACCTACACTCGAAGCGACAACCATATGAGAATCACATACAGGGAGAAACCCTTTTTTACCTCCTTTGGAATTCAGGCGCAACTTGAACGCGTATTACTTTGTTGGATGGTGAATAAAGCATCGCAACATCGTCTCGTGGTTTCAAAAAAAAATTTCAAAACATTTTCCGAAGCCGGAAATTTTTTTTGTCGTCAAAGATTAATTATTCGGTTCCTCGTTCGTCGCAACGATCTGCAATATTTTTTACACAGGATTCTCAGACTAGACAAATAGATGCCGTAAAATACATAAATCACACAGTTCTTGCTAGCTGCTATTTTGGTATCATTTTTTAATTTCTAAAATCGTTCGCGCTTACACAACAACCTCCTGCGCCATATTTTGCGTTTGGGTCCTCCGTGTCTTGTTTTGTGAATAATATAAAAACCCATTTAATATCGCTTTCCGAATATTTTATTCTTGCTTTATAAATCTCTGGTCGTTTCTTCGGAGACTGGGCGGACCACCTTGCTCGGCACATTGCTGCGGAACTTGGACGGGGCCTGGGGCCTTCGGAGGGAAGATATTCGGGTTAGCTGTTTATTGTTATATGCAGAAGGTTTTGCCGTATACGCACTTACAATACCTCATCGTTTGTTCGGATCATACGTAGCGTTCAAAAATATCCTCTTGTACGAAGAGGAAATATTATTTTCAAAATGGACGTGCACCGATCGTGTTCGAAGGTCACTTTACATCCGCAGCAGAAAACAGACGACGGAATTGAATGACGAACATTTCAAATGAGATCGAAATGGGAACGATTAGTTTTTTCGTCTCATTGGCACATTTTATTCAAACTTTTTGATCTCGAACGGTTTGATTAACGAAAAAAAAAAAATGATTGCTTCGAGTATCCGTCCCCATCTCACAGATCGCTGTTGGTATATCGTCGTAAAGAAATGTATTATTTATGAGATTTTGGTAGTGGATCTATGCCGTTCCCATGGAGCAGGGGAGGCAGTCCAAAAACGCAGTACGAATTAGCGATGTAGACTGTATAGATATAGGTATACGCATACATCGCAGGAGCTTTAGCTTTACCTAGTGGTCACGGAGGGTGGACACCCCCACGATAAACTCCGAGACGTAGTGCAAATTTTCTACGCTGGTAGAACGACCTAGCGCCATAGGGTGAATAGGAACTGAACCCATAGAATCAGGATTCTACGCGAGAATTAACATAAGAACTCCGTGACTAACGAATCAGACACACCACGAACTATATCTGTCCTACCCTAGCTACTTTGATCGGTCTATTACGGTCTGGTTCTTTTTTGTTCTTCTTTTTTTTATGGGGACCCTTATACGAGCAATACTGTGGTAACCGAACTATTGACTCTGAGAATTACATTTGCACACCCTCCGATTTTTTTCTTTTTCTTTTATTTTCTATTTTATTCAACATTGAAATGAATATCTAAAAACAAATGGTTTTTTTCAGTTATGGGTAATCCTTTTTCTTTGTTTCAGAATTAATTTATACAAATCGAAGCTGAATCGACGCGCGACAATTCGATCCCTTTGGTTTGATTGGTTCTCACAGGCAATCGGTGTGTTGTGACAATGACTTTTAGCGAAACTGAATTGCCCGGATCGAGTTGGGGTATAAAATATGTAGGGGGGGATCATGTGCGGAAGATTAAATGATTCGGGGATGAGATTCAGGTTTATGACTGTCCGTATACATACACTGCGGAGTGATGTCGGTCCCTTCGGAGTAACGTATCCCAGTGCCGTTTAGGGTGGTGGATTTTGGTCACGGGGGACGTGACATCACGAAGCGGAACCCAAGCTCGGGGAGAAGACCGGAAGTCGCCGGTCACGTGGCTTAAGCAACACGCAATTGCGTATAGCTGTCGCGGATATAATACGACGCCGTTCTCAAATGCACGAGCGAATATATGTACATGGAAACATTCGCGAAAGATCGGCAAAGCCACCACCACCATTGTGCCGTGAAAAAAAAGAAAAAGAAAAAAAACACCCTATCTCTATTACTCCGTCCGTTCGTCTCTTCTTCGGGGTGGGACGTGGAACATTGATTTATGCCTTGGTGACGGATCAGCCACGGGTAGCTCCAATCCGAGGGTGCTGCCGGTATAGTAACGCACGTATTGTGTTTGGCATTAGCCCTAAGAGGGTTGTTTTCGATTATAAGCATTAGGTGCACCAGCAGCACAACTCGACGAGACGATCCCGCGTCTCTATCCCGCGTATACACGCGTCTTCCCTGTACGATATCATCCCATGATGCTTAACATCAGAGGGGAGATCATCCGGGACTCCTATTATTGTGTATACCTATAGGTATAGCTTCGCTTTACTCTTGCTTCGTCGATTCGAATGTGGATCGTCTTCTCCGAGCTTATATATAAGGATTTTTATCGCAAATCATTGCCAAATAATATGCTCATTGAAATTTTCAAATCAAATTTGAACATGGAACGCCTCAACTTCGAACCAGTCAAATGTATAGGGTGATTTTCGATATAATTGGGTACTTCTGACGTCGAGTAGTTCTTCCGATTTTTCTATCTTTATAATCTTTCTCTCGCTCGGTTACGATTCCTCTTTTTTCTTCTCCCCTTACAATAGAAAAGTTTGAGTCGTGGCCACCCGCTCTTTTCCGGCACCCCACCGCGTTATTTGTTGCAATTTTCCGAACAGGCGCGTGTCGTCCGCCCGTCATAGGTTATGTTCGATCACAGCCACGCATGCCGCGATGATTTTCGTTGTCATTGTCATCGCCATTGTCATTGTAATGTCATGAGGAATAATAGAAGTGCGAAAGTGGGATACACGCGACCGGTTGCAACGCCACGCGTTCACCACTGCCAATCGTTACGTCCTCGCCATAATTCTTCCGTTACTTTAAAATACGCGGCGCAAAATTCACTTCCTATAATACATACCGACTACTTATAATACAGCTTGTGTTTCACTTATATGTATACCGAATAATTAAATATATTTGTAAAATCAGAAAACTCGTATTATAACAGTTTGCCCGCGATGTATAAATGAGAACTGCGAGACTTTATTCGTACTGCGTTTTATGTATGAAATTCTAGTTTCGACTCGCGCGTATCTTATTATAACACCGTTACGACCAGCCAAGGTACGTACGACCGTTGCGATATAACCGAGTCCAGTTTATACGATGTCATAATTTTTATCGCGAGTAATTTACCGTCGATCACAAGCGCAGCTACCAACTGTCAAACGGCTAATCGCATTAATATACTCGTAATTGAATCCCCCTCGACTGAGTACACATTCGCCGACGTGTGTACGTGCCAAATACGTGTACCTATGTGTATCTGTAACTAAACTATACTTATGCACGTACAGAGATAGCGAGCTGTAACTCGTCGCGACGCCAATGCGGCAAGCTCCCCATTTTCAACGGGGGGAGAATAGAGTATAGTTTAGATAGATCCCCTCGGGGAGTCGATATATATTTGCGCCATAATCCCATGATAAATTATTGGTAGGTTACGCCAGTCTACACGTGACAAAACCGAGTCTATTAATTTTGCGTTATAAACTGCACCGCAAACTACAACCACCCCTCTTCAACCCCAATGCCAGCGCTCTACATTATTCACTATTTAAATCTCATATTATTTATGAGTTGGCAAATAGTCGGGAAAACTGTATCACCGACAAACACACCAATATTTTTTAATTCACATTCTCTTGTTCATTGAGATCACGATGCTTCGTTTTAAGAAAATATAAATAAGTGAACAAAAATTATTTTTACCGCAGACATTTTTTTACTTTATTACTTGTAAGAATAACCTCATAGTACAGATACAACTTTTTTTGGCACATAGTTTTCATCTATTTTATGTATTAATTTTTTCAGTGACGAATAATGGCAACCCTAATTCAAAAATCTTGAGAAAATCAACGTAGGAGAAAATATTATCTTATACACATTCGGTCGACGTTTGTAGCAGATGGATGTTCGAGCGGCACGTGATTATCGGTTGATAAATTAATCCAACTGAAAAGAAAAAAGAGATATTATACTCGGTGGGTTATCGTGTATGTCATGTACTATATTATATACAGCGGATACTCGCGTCATCTGTGAGATCTGAATTACGTCGATACATCAGCCCCGAAAACAGTTCCCAAGGGTTGAGAAAAAGATGCAGGAGAAACTCCGGGTTGATTTTAGGTCTGAGCGATGCCCCAACGTTTAAATCTACATCAGTCCTGACTCGGCTAGAGACAACTCCTAGCTGAAGCCTCATCAATAACGTTTTACATAGCATAAAAAGACAGCAACGTCAGCTACGTTGAAAAATTTCACCGCGCAACGTAGACACAGATCTCAAAATGATAGCTGTGATTCCACCGTTTCGAGAACTGAATATAAATACGTCACAACCACCTACGTCAGACCTGTAACACTGCGTGCGAAAATCTGTTTTACCGGTATTACAAAAACTTTGATTATTCATTTTTTTTTTATTTATGAAATTAAAGTATCCTCTGTGCAGAGTTGGTTGGCTCCCTTTGATAACTACACGAGCGATGAGGTACGACCGTGAAATTTATTCGGCGCAAAAATTGAAGGATGAATTAAAAGCGTGGAGCTTATCTTCTTCGGTCCTGAGGCGTGCTCAACCGGCCGTAGGAATGTAGGGGGCTGGAATACTTACATCTTTTTCCGTGGTTCGGGACATAAATAAACGTGGTCCGACAGTTTCGGGCCCTCGTCGGCGGGTCCACGGCGGGCCCGTCTAGGCGCCGCTCTTTTGTTTTAGCTAATAGAACACGCGTTCCTGCGCGTCTCATCGAGGATGCCCGAAATGTCTCCTCGAATATTCGTCTACGTATTTTTCGATGCCGCGCCGATGTCCCACTCTCCACCTCCATCTGAATCTTTATATACATCATACATACAACTATACATAGGTGTACGCGGCTGATATATATATCTATGTATATACAGGTATGTATATAAACATGGATCTATATCAGGATATTTTACGTGTCTATGTTTTAATAATTATTGGCGCCGTGTTAATTGCTTTATGGTCCGCAAGTAGTTTGACAGATGAGCTTCGGCTTCTTTTCGCTCCCGCCTTTTTACCTTTTTTTTTTTTTCTCTTGTTTGTTGAAACTATTTACTTTATTTTTTGTCCTCTTGTATTTTGTTACGTTTATGTTGTCGTTTTAGAAAAAGCTCTAGTCTTTGGTTATTCGTAGTTATTTTTTTTTTTTCGTTCTTGTCATGCCTGAGTTTTCCGTAAGAATTACCGATCAGAGATTACCGAGTACGTATTCGTGCAGCTATATACCTGCGTTATATTCCTATGTTGAGTAAAATGATAAAAAAAATTTGAAAACATCTATTGCTATCCGTGATGCCCTAAGTAGTTATCCGTGTCTGAGAGGCTCGCAGGGTATTCGCCAACGCATTCTCTCCTCAGAAGCTTATAGTAAATATCAAGATACGGTAGAAGTGTCCCTAATTAGCCGTGTAAATTCCTCCGCTAATTGCGAGTTTGAGAAATATGAATTTCACGATTCGAAGACCCCGATATTGTGAGTCCCTCGTTTCACATGTGTACGACAGACGGTCTCTATGCGGATGTGAAAATGTGTGCATATGTATAATAATTTTCCGTACTGTATCTGCGATGCCTCCACTATATAACGATTTCTCCGATCGAATACGACCAATTAAATTCATATACTCGAAGATTCTGAACGAAAATGAAAACGAGAACGAGACTGAGAGCGGAAAAGTAAGGAAGAAAAGCGCGGGGGAGTAAAGGTATTAAACAACTCGAGTAAGCAATTTATTATAAAAATGCTTCTCGCTCCACGTGCGCACGGTGCATGCAGGGAGCAGATAATATGGTACTCGAAGAAAATGATATCTACTGTATAGTAAAAGCTGAGCGGGCGTACCGTCGAATTCAGGGTGACAGGGGGCCGACCGCAGAGTATGCGAGAAGTCGTCCGCTGACGAGAATCACAAGAGAATATATAAATGACCTTGAAATATAATCCCCCCGAACCCTCAGCCCTTCGATCTCTGCAGAAATCGACCGATTCAAGTTGCAGCGATCGCGAGGCGGCAGGACGTCGGATATAAAGCTATACCGTTTCAAATGGGAAAAACGTATAAGCGAAAATTTGTTGCAATTAATATTTTGTAAACCAACCACCCTATAAGTTCGATATATCCCTAGAACTTATTCCTCTATTTATTCGCTGAAATTGTTAGCTGCACATTTTTTCCCGTTCGTCCTGCCCGAGTCACGTTCTTTTTATTGATTATTACGAGCAATTGGTTCGAGCTGGTCGTCGTCCAAAGTGCGTGGCTCATTTCGGAGTCCCGCGATTTCCTCGATGGCCCTTATCTCGCGTTTATACTTCTCTCGTTAACTATATATATGAAGAGAAACGAGTGACTGTGCGGCGTCTCGTTCCTCGTTCCTCGATCTTCTCTTGTCTCTCCTTTCTTCGATCAGCTCCTTGCCTCCGGAGATCAAGACTAATTCTCTATCGGGAGGGGATTTATCGGCGCTGACTTGACGGATGAAACGGAGCAAAACTTTTCCTTTAATTAGCCGCATTCGGGTGGGCTTCGGGCAAACGGACAGACATTCCGGGCGCCTCGCACATTGCTTCCTCGCGAAGAAGAGACCCTGCAGGAGCAGGAGCGCCGGTAAAATAACCGAGGGAAAGAATGCGTCGGGTAACTATACGACTAAACTATTCATTTCTGGATTATTAATTTCTAGTCCCGCGCGACTCAGACTGAGCGAGATGAAAATCTGGAACACGCCTCGATCCTAGCCCGTTAGAGCGACTAGGACCGATCAACGAGGCGGCGGAGGATAAGACGGGGGAAGGTGCTGGCGCCACTCCACGAACGACCAGGTACAGGACCTCTCAAAAATAACCAACAACACACGTGTGATTACGATGCGCGTTATAACCAGTTTCGATAAGCTGTCTTTGCAACGCAAAGAATATGGCTCTGAATTTTGAAAATTACGTATGGGACTCCCCGCCTTATTTCCAAAGAGAGAAAAAAAAAAAAAGAAAAAATGAGCGCGTATTCCTTTGATTAATTTTGCAAGGCGGGAAATCTTGAGCTCCACATTCCGTTAGAGCGCGATAATCTCGGCGGTTTGTTTCAAAGTCGAGTGCGCGCCGAAATCTTCGAATACCAACAGGGAATGCCCCGAATTCCGTTCGGTATAAGGCCCCCGTACCGTGATTTGCTGGTGCAAAACGGGGTTGGTACAAGATGGACCAGGACTCGCCAATAAACACTTCAACTCGAAGATGTCCTACTTGACAGCTGAAGTTACGCTGATGAGCCCGCTGATGAGCTCGCGCGAGTTCCACGGATTCGAAAAAATCTGTAAGCTCCTTCCACATTCGCTGAGGCAGTACCGCCGTTTAAGGGATCTCTACTCCGGGTGGATGGGGATCCCGCTCCTCTTCAAGGGTTCCCGCGAACGTCGCCAAAATCAATCTTACCGGGCACGTATCTCTAGCTATGTATCTCCGCAATTGGATTTTCAACTTTCGAAAGAATTCAACAACGAGTATTTGAATATTAATTGCTCTTGGACTATATGCGGTCGACCGATCCATTTCTCAAAAAATAAATGTCGACAAATTCCATCCGCAGAAAATGCTTTTGAATACAAATTCGTAAAGTGATGGTAATGGTAATAATTTACTATAGCTCCAACGATTTTGAAATTTAGATTAACCGACTAATCGAATTTACAAACAGCTTCAATTAACATCCGTTTTACTTCGGTCTGCGACTTACTTCGTTCAGTAAATGTTCAAACTGATTGATCGATCGATCGATCCTCATCGATATTAATTACCGTCAAATAAATTCACTACATCAATTCCGTATTCAACGTATGTATAGCTATACCTAATTGTGGCAGGTGTTCTCTAAATTTTGATAAGAAAAAAGATATCACGTTCGGACATGACCGCGGAGAGTTCTTAATTTCATCCCCACGGATGCAGGCTAGTAAATAACCCCTGCAGGCATCGGACGTCGTTGCGACGAAGGGGGCGTATGGGGGGATTTGGTAACACGTTAATGAGGCTGAAACAAAAGAATCTCAAAGGTTGTTCGAGGACCCCCTACTGGGGACCGGAACGGCGGGGGGCGGGTGGCGCCACCGGCTGTCATCACGTGTCAAACGGTCAGCTATGATACCCAGGTAGATTTTCTGACCCAAAACCAACCCGGGTCCTAACTTGCAACTACCCCTTCGACATCCCGCTGAAAAACCTCCACCGATCCGCTGTAACCAAGCTGCTGCCTTATATTCTCGCTTTGTTCTCGAGCCTCATTTACATGGTTCAAAAAAATTCTGACGGGCATTATTTCAGGCTTCGTTTAATTCTGAAACCCTTAAATAATCGCGCGTATAGAGTTCACGATAAGATATTCATTGGGTTATTTTTTTTTCATCTTTTTTCACGTTGAAATTATTGTTGCAATTTCTGCGTGCGCGTTGGTCATAAAATTTCTGTAGATCATGTAGAAGATAAAAATTTCATTAGGGAATGACTTCATGTCGATCTGTAAATCATAAGGGACGAAATGTGATACCATTTTTTGGTTCTTTTTTAGTTTTTACTTTCAACGAGAGTTATAATCCCGATCTACGACTTGTGTCATATTTGAATTTTGGTCAATTTTGGATAACCGTCCTCTTCCGTCCAACCTGTCCGCGCACTTACCGAACGATCGGAAGTAGGTATATTAAAAAATGTTGATCCGCTATAAGTCGAAGGAATTTATTCTGCACGGGTGTTTCTATATGTATAGTAAAATAGGTGCACGCGGTATCATTGTTAGGTTGCATGGAATTGGAAGATACGGTATAGATGGAAGAGTTGCGCCCGTACCACCCACCAATCTGGTTAAGACATCTATCGCGGGCGGTAAAAGTACTGGCAATGAAAACAATGGGTGGTTAAGGTCGGAACGTGGGCAATAATTGCTCGGCGTTGAGGTATGCGCCGGACCACACACGCCGGCGCCAAACCCACGGGGTAAGCGGGCGAACATACGATTCGTGTAAACGTATTTCAAACACCAGCACCGGCTCTGGGATAGCCGCGCCGCCGTCGCCGCGGCCTGGAAACGATAAATAAACTATAACCGTTGCCCTATACCACCGCTGACAGGTGAATGGTGGTGAATCTTCTCTCGTTAGCTGCTGCCGTGTCCAGAGCTTCGATATCTCGCTGCGAAGTGCGGAGTGAAGTTGCACTTGATGACCGTTTGCGTCGCGTTTATAACGCAAGAAGAAAGTTAAACGCGATTGAAAATAATACAAATAGGCTCGGCGAGGGGGGAAGAAGGGGAAGGGGGCTGAAGCAAAGGTTTACGGCAGGAAATAGGAATCGGAAAATCCGCGTGCTTCCGAATCGCCTTCAGGGGAAAAAGGTATTTGTTTGCTCGGCGCTGCGGGATTAGGAGGAAAAGAGGGGATTCGGGATTTCAGGATTTTTGGTGACCCTTCCCTCGAGATCCTCCACGAGGGAGCCGCTGGGCAAACAAACTCCTCAGTATAGACCGCACGTCAAGGGCTCGAGGAGGTTTGTCGTATAGTCCGTCTCAGTCCTTCAAGAGATCTAATTTTAAGCAAATTTCGTTCTTTTCTCCATGAAATTGGCTAAACGTACTCGTAGCGGCGAGCACTTGCTGATGCATCGTTGCAGTACGAAGTAGGCGTAGGAGGCTTTTATTATTATACCTGAACACTGTGCGCCCGTCATGCTTATCCAATATACGCCCGCTTTTGTCAACCGCAATGGGTATTTATGGATATGGGTATGAGGGTATCCTACCTTCTAGTATATTTATATATATACCTTTTTGCGATTGTGTACAGTGTGCGTACTTATAATACCTCTGTCACTCCTGACAGCCGAACAGACGTACGTTTGTCCTCTTTGAGCCGCGGGGACTCGGGGCATGCCAATTGGATTAAACGTATCTATTACTTTTGTAATGGTAAGTATAACAGGCTCGTTTGTCGGGTGATCATCCCCTGCGAGCCTCCGCGGGTTTCTTTTGCACGGGATGAACCAGATGGAAAAATATTCATATTTCGAACGATCACTTTCGGCTTATACAAGAGACATAACCGTCTTTAGATCTTCCGTCCGATTCTCAAAGTGGTTGTATCCACCGTGCCCTTTACCCCGATGGCACTCAAACTGGAGGAATTAGTATTTGCCATTTGTTGGCACGCCCGGATTTTACTAATGGCTTGTTAATATCCCGCGGCGTCTCAAAAGACGATCATAAAAGACGAAAAGAAAAGCTATCGTTTGCCTGGATTCAAACAACGATCCTATGTTTCCCTTTACTCACGATCAGCTCTCCTTCCCAACCTCTGCAGTGCAGGTCACAAGTTTCGAATGGAAGAAACAAAAAAATCTATACCATCTCGAACACAGTTTCTCTGATGCCGATCAGAAAACGCATCGCAGATCAAATTTCTCCCAAATATATTTATTTTTCAAACTGTTCCAATGATAATCGGGGGCCGATTTCCAACGTGGAGACATTATACATACTTTCTCCTCAGTGGCACATTACACGTACAGAGACACATTACAACTTGGTCCAAAAAAACAAGAATACTTCCCGTTGTTTTATTATACCAAAATTATTATATTTAACATTACACATATAACTTATACAACATTTATGAAATTGCAAGTAACTTTCTTGTTTAAAATTCATCGGAAGTGTAAATGTAGAAGCACGACGATGCAGGGTGTATACTTATCTTACCATCTAAAGAAGTCGAAGGTATTGCAAGGCGATTTTTCCTTCGGTCGAAGCTGAAGTACATATTAGCTCCACCGGATAAACCGCGAGTGGAGTCTGCCCGTGTATATAAAAACACAGTTATAGGTATGTTATGATAATTGTTATTGTCCGGGTCTCTGCGGCAGGAATGGTGTAACGTGGTATACCTATACACATCTTTACCGATATATACGTAACCCTCGATGTATAAAACTCTGTGGAGTTTTTCTGCATCGGGACGCATTCGGAGTCCTAAGACTACCGTAGAATGAAAGAGAAACGCGAAGACGTGTGCAAGTAAGCGAAAGATTGAACAATGCTTAAATCCAGGCACCCAAAGTCTTTGTGCGAAGGAAATTAGCCCTGAAATGCCATGAAATGTCTGGAAAATAATCCGGTACTCTGAAACTCTGGAGCTACGCCGGATCATCCTGTTAAACAGGCCCTGGGGTACCTTTATTATTCCCTTTTGATCAGCTGTCTTCGGACAATCGAAATAGTTTCTACAATTGCACAGTCGTTCATGATCCGTTATATGGTACAAACGCACTCTATTCGTTTTACCATTGTATCTTTTTCTCTGTAACCGATTCATTCGCCTGAAGAAAACACCACTTTATTGCAGGTTCGCCATAACGTCCATCAACCGAAATGATCCACGAGTTACTCCATTATACATGTATCCCTATCGCTACCTGCGTGACTCTTCTTGCCACGAAGATAAGTTCCAAAGGGTTTTTTTTCCTCTTTTCATCGTAACCATTCCCCAATGATCCTATGGATTAGATCGCTCGGCCGTGTGATCTTACGAGATGTTTGGAAACAAAAAAAAACAACGTACAAACGAACGCGATCGAAGATTGTTCGGAGTCGTCGATGAGTTAACGATGAAAAAGTATCGATGAGATAGGAATTAAAGAATAAGTAAGAAACGAAGTCGAACGCGGTGAGCAATCAAGATTAGCCAAAATAGTGCAGAAGACGCAAGTAGTCGGATCGAAATCGCGCGGTGATGTGAGCGAGCGATGTATCGCTGGTGCGGTCGTTTATTTTTCAAAGTAACGGATCAATGCGACGAATGCCTACCAAAGAGGTCGAAGGACATAAAGAACACGAAAGAGGACAAAGAGAAGAGTACGGAATCGCGACGGAAGGGAAACGTAGGAATCGGCGCAAGCAAACAGAACAGAAGCAACAATCGAAATGCGTGTCTGGTCGTTTTTACCAAGCGATGCCGACGTCGTTTCTTGGCTATACTGCAGTGGCCGGGCTGTATAGCGGGCTATACGCGGCGGGGCCTTAAGCGGGCCCTAACCGGGGACTCGATCTCAGAACTGCTACGAGACTAAACGGAACAAAGATCATCCGAGATCCCGTGAAGATAATTGCTCGTTTGTTTAAACATTCGCTACCCAAAAACTGGCCAAAAATATACCATATAAGTGAATATCGTCAAATCCTTTTTCTTGCAACCCTCGAGTTCCTCCGTCGTTATGTTTTTTATCATCATTTTCAAGAAAATTTTTCAACAAATAATTTTATTCCATATTATATGTATAAACGATCGGGGAAAAGTGTGAAGAAGCGTGGTTTCAAATCGAACCAAAAGATGAATACGTAGATAACATTTCTCTATATACTTTTTTTTTTTTTTTTATTCATCCTTTTATTTTATAACGGTTCATTATTCACGATAGTTTGTGTCCAATCGATTTAAATTTTAACACTATACGCACGCTTCGCAACGAATTACTGCTCCTTCGACCGAAACCAACCGCGCCACATATTTCTCGGAAGCACAATAATTCTTTTTAGATCGAGGCAGTTAAAATGTTTCGCATATCTGTTGCTCCCTGTATACTTATATGTTTCAAATATATGTGGTCGGTATAGCTACGAATACATATGCATGTATATAGCTAGACATTTATATATATAAATACATAGGATAGTCTTCTCCCAGGACATATTATATAGCGTAGTTCCTTGTAAATTTGATTCCTGCAGTGGTCTGCAGTTAGTTCTTATATTTGCAGTATTTTCAGGTCCGAGACCAACTCTCATGTCCACGGTGAATTCTATACATATATATCTACGTGGTATATAAGGTATATATCTCTCTATGCATTATACATAAGAATGTATAGGCAGCACATTATATATGTATAGGATATTATATATACCTATCCCCACAAAAGGGATAAAGGCGACTTTGTAAATTATTAGAGAAGCAATAATTGCCTCAGCTTTGTCAGATCCTCCCAATAATTACTTGGACACAGTTGGCGCAGGCGTTCGTACGAATGTACAATTTCTCGTTTCCTTCGTATATACTCGCGTATACGTATAATAGATTTATACATGAAGTTCGCGGCGCGGAGTTAAAATTACTGCCAATTAGAACCTTAGCGTATGGAAATGTTCAAAATTAAATTTACCGCCTTTTTAACATCTAATAATATACTCATTTCTGACGGTCAAGGGATTGCAAAAACAGTTGATAAATATATCGTGTGCGAATTAATTCATATGAAACAAAATGTCGTCATAGTTTTATTCTTCTTTCTTTTTTTTCTGACAAATGTAGAATTATTAGTAAAACAAAAAAAACCAAAAAAAAACACGTAATTGCACCGATACGTCGTTATAATTCACCTGATGCGTAACGCACTCTAGGTGGGGGAGGGGGAGGGGGGGGGGGGGGGGGGAGATTGCGTTGGCATATAACGTACGGTGTGGTCTTGTAGTAATCGCGGTAATCCTTATGATAAAAGCAAAGAGTGCGTCAATTAGCCCCGCAGAACGGAGGCGAAGCTAATCGGTGGATTTATTTAACCACAAGACACGGGCTCTTGGATACCGGCTCAAGTAGCTACGAAACGCTTCTTATTTCAGAGATATATATCTTCGCGGAATGCTCTTCGCTGTACAACGGTGCGGAAACGTCTTGAAATATTCTCCGCGCCGTTGCAAAGTAGAAGCCAAGTGTCGGCCCATCCTCTCCTTCCGTTTTCCTCCCGCGATTCTCTTTCTCCCTTTTCCTCTTTCTCGCGGTCCAAACTTCACCCCGTCCACCGCGTCTCTCTTCTCATCGTTTATTTTCTTCATCGGTATACACCTTGTACGCCGCACTAACCGACAAAAATACCCGCGTTTAATTATAATCGCCTCGTTGACGGCCGCGCTGACCCGAGGTGACAAATTTTC
Organism: Athalia cordata; assembly: GCA_963932425.1. Lineage (NCBI taxonomy): Eukaryota > Metazoa > Arthropoda > Insecta > Hymenoptera > Athaliidae > Athalia > Athalia cordata. Next base: position 53,198,243 of record OZ010625.1, on the reverse strand, counting down.
ATCCCTTAAAACAGAAATTATTTGCGTGCATGAATTTCGAGAATGCGGTAGAAATATTTATCTCACGTACCTATATAATTTATGAACGCTTTCGCGAGTTTATAGAAATTTTATATTGTCCTGCTGCAGGTCGGTGTTGCAGCTGCTCATGGTTTGATCTCGGTAAACCTTTATACCAATATTTGTTCGTCCGCAACGTTTTTTTTTTACCACGACCGTCAAGGGCCGATACCCCTTGCTTTTGTTCTTTTTATTTTTTCAAACAAATGACACTCGCTTACTTTGCTCAACTTTCCATGTGCAGTATAACGGGAATGTTTCCAAATGAATATGCGGCTTACTTATAAATTTTTACGATTCACAGTCTCTGCAAATTTCAATTCACAAAATTTTAGAATCTTCTTCTTGCCTTCGTTCAAACATAAACGATTTATCGAAAAAAAAAAAAAAAAAGAAAAAAGGAAAAGAAGGGAACGTTTTCGCTGTTTCAAAAGCTCGTGTCGCGATTCTCTCTGACTCCAAGGACATCGGAAATTTGTTCTTATACATGTAGGTATACAGGGAGCTCGAAGTTCGCGATGCCGTGCCAGAAGAGGGTGACCCGGAGGGTGGTTTAGAGGGTCGTACACCGGCTGATGGATGACGCGAAGAGGCGCCTCGGAGGGACGCCTTGCGTCTTCTCTCATAGAAAAAAATATATAAGGATGCGCCTTACGGTGGTGCAGGACTCGTATTATAGTTTGTTCCTTAACGGTGTTGGTGGCGGCGTCGCCATCCCTCGCAACGGTCGCGATCACACGCACGCGCTTCACGTTAAATAAAAGAAAGAAAAAAAGGAAAAAAGAAAAAAAAAGAAAAGAAAAGCTACAAAAGTATATAGGGAAACGCGGGGTAAAGGCGAACGGAAACGCACACGCACACGCGTGCGGATGGCTAGAGACGTGTCGCGTGCAGGCAAAGAACGCGCATAGTAGGTACGGTATACGTATATACACCCGGGGATCGGAGACGATGCGAGAAACGCGGACCCCACATCACGAGGAAAGAGCGGGCGCACATAACTCTAGCGATTCAATAACGTCGGGTGTCGCCCGCAGGACAAAGCTAGGATTCGTCGCGCACTGCACACCCCTCTAACTCCACGGGTCTGCTTCGTTCCCGAATCCTGCAGGTTTCACCCGACGTATTTTCATCCTCAAAAAGTATGAAATTCTGCAACGAGCTCTAGAGGAATTTTTCTAGGAAATAAAAAAAAAAAAGAAAAGATTCATATATATGTCGTAAAGCAAAAACCAACTGTCGGGCAAACCGCGCTCATGTGGTGGTTTATTATACGCGCTGCACAGATTGCAAAAATTTAATACCAACAAATTCTGCGGGGGCGACGTGTATAGTATATAAGGGGAAGAAGTGGATTTCGATAATTTCCACGTATTCATAGGTCGTACGAACACTCCTGAGAATCTGTGCGAAGATTTTTGAATTGGAGACCGATGACCACCTTTTTGTTGCCGGCGAAATATTGCTAAATTTTTGCATCGCATTCGTTTCGCGAAATGCGTTCGAATGACGAAATTCTGAAACGCGGCGTTTGCGATACCCGCGGTAATAGTTGCGGTATAATAATTTCTCTATCGAACTAAAAGCTCTGAAAGTGCCGCGGAGCTTTCGGAACCCACGCCCGATTTTCCGCGGGATTATTCTATTACCCCGAAACGATTGTATAAGTTTAACTCACCGTGTTAGAATTGGACATACCTATATTATATGTAACAACCGCGTATTTGGCGCAGTGGGCGAAGCTGCTGAGCTAGATATGCGGCACTTCGGACGTTACGTACGTTACCCATACCCTCCAGCGGTGAATCGATTAATTAATAAAACGAAGGGTCTCGTAAAACAAGCAATAAAAATTGATGGTATATAGTCACTTCGGCGAAGCGCGAGAGACGTCGCCGCGTATACGTATACACGTCTGCCCCACATGGTGTTTGCTTTAACCTATACATACGCGCGTATGTGTTTCATGTACAGTACTTAATACGAATAACCTTATATCCACGTGGTGCAGAAAACCCGCCAGCTATTACATAGAGCTGAGACAGAGTAATTTCATATCGGATAAAAATCATAAACCGGATATCAGAGTGACGGATCTAGTAGGTATAGTCATCGTTTCAGTACTTTTTACACGACACGTACGCGGCCTCGTTAATGGCGGCGATCGAACATAACCTAGAGGCTGCACACAGGTATATAAGGTAGAATATATATGTTATAAGAGCAAGCCGTTTCCCCAGATCCGCGCTCCGAGATTTCTTAATTAATTGCAGAATCGGTAACAAGATACTATTGACGGTCAGAATACGGCGGTCCCATATCTATATATGTATATATATAGTATACATATATACCTACCCGCAGGGTCGTTATATGCGGGGCGAAAAGAAAATGAGACTAAAAACGGACACGTACAATATAGGTATAATATGTATATACCTATGTATATATCCACTTGATTTTAATTATTTTATTTTATTTCATTCCGCTTCGGTATATATCATCAAGGCCTAAAGCCGCGTTGAGTTGATGATTATCGCATCGTCGCTCGTCTGCGCGAGTCTCCCGCGGCGTGAGATTCATCGAAGATGTTCTTATAAAATATATAAAATTGTCGTCGTTCAATCGATGGAATCGAGTAAAATGAAACCGTTTCATTTTTTTCCCCATCGCCTTTTTTCACCGCAAAGGGGGGAGTAGGGGTATATATATTATATATATAATATATAGATGAGAAGAACCGTGATCTGTTGGAAGGATCAAAGCCGCGAATCTTACCGACATCCCGCAAAGTATATGAAGTATAATACAGCCGACAAAATCTACTTATAAACGCTCTGCAGCAATTATAACAAAAAAGAAAAAAAAAAAAAATTATCACAGAGCTTTTCATCATCGTCGCGTATCGTGGCGAGCGGAGGGATGAAAAAAAAAAAAACAGAAAAAAACAGAAAAAAAACGTTGAAAAAAAAAAAGGAAGAATAAACTAACGTAGGTAGTACAAAGACTATATGTATATGGTATGAGAAACTAAACTGAAAACGGTTTTATCACACTCTTTGTGAAAATGGTGTGCAGTGGAGGAGGCGAGTTGAAACGAGGATCTCTGGCCGCGGTATATCGCGTAACCCCTGCGGGAACTGCAAACGCTGAGCAGTAGCGGAGTAGAGGTACTATAAGTTCGGTGAGTACGGTAGGAGTATATGCTCTATATACCCACCTATGTGTTACATGGGAATGTATTCGATACGTATGTATTTGTACGTGCGAATGTGAGGGTATAAACGATTCTTGGCGTAGCGGTAGAGACGTTTTGCACGCCTCCCTATGCCGTGCCGGAGGTCCGGGCGTTCGTGTGCGTCGTCCAGGGTGTGTGTCCAGTTCACCGGTTCGCTGGAAGCCGAGAGGAGGGTCCGAGGTTCGATCAATAGAGGGTAGAAGCGAAGCGTAGAACTGTGTAGCTCTAGGAGTTGCCCTGGCTATATTTACGTCCATGTCGTGGCTCCGTGGCTGCGTGTGGCTGCTCAACGAACGACGGACACCCGGGGTGCTGCGGAGAGACACGTACGCGTTATACATAACCCATGTACCATGGTATATACGACGCGGTCTGTACGAGCGGCGAGGGAGTCGTGCGGTTTTTCAAAGGGTGGATACAACTTTTTCCAAAGACAATTTCGCCTCTCGCATTACCTTATATACCCACTACTACCGTCCGTACTATATCTATGTATTATCGTTATATCCTTTGATAAAACTAGAGATCTAGGATTCTGAGATCTTCAACGTCCGATAGACCGATTCGTTTAATCGGGGTTGCTATTGGCTACCGTTACATTATACCTTTTTAAGGCTATCGATTTAATCAAGAGGACATTCGATACGCCTATAAGAACAATCGTCCTCCTGTTTAACCCAGACACTCGGAAATTTCAGCGCTCCAATTTTTGAAAACGGTTTCTATTGCCTACGGGCTAATATTCACCCCGCGTATAATATGTAGGAAAAAAAAAAGAAGGAAATGTCCTTTGTATAATATAGATTAACTAACGACGCGAAGAGACGAAGAGCGAAGAGGTCCCGGAGTGCAGGAGAATCCGCAATTGACGTGGTCCCAATTATCGAAGGTTCGAGGAGGACCTCGAGGGCGGTGTGGCGGCTGGTGCCCCGTGGCATCCAGCGGAAAGTCCCAGGGCCGTTTGTTTTGTGAGTCTAATCGCGGAACGACGCGGCACGGTGGTCCTCTCTCGCGGAGTCAGCTCCGCTCTCTTCAACTCTCTTACAGCATGCGGTATACCGTCGGAGGTATCCTGCTCCCCGTCCGCCTGCCGCCATTTTATTTTTAAAAAAGGAACTCCAACCGTTCTCGTTCGTTCGTTCGTTCGCTCGCTCGCTTTGCCCGCCTGTCCGTATAGTCCCGCAGTTTGTTCGCCTTACGGTATATAGAAAGCAGGAGATCTGCAGCAGGCGAAGCTATGCGTACGGTGGCGCCATGGCCGGCATCTCTGACAGCCGTAAGGGAGTGGAAGGAAATAAAATGAAGAAAGTAGAAATAAAGAATCCCATCGGACTCCCATGAGAAGACCATCGCGAGGGGCTCCGCTCCAAAGGTCCTGCGACCCGCGGCGGGGCCAGCTTTATATATACATATATGAGACCCGAAATCGTCGCGATCGTGATCACGACTAAATCCACAGTTTATTCCGTTAAACGAAAGTTTTGTCTTCCAATTTTCTGGCTTACATATAATCAGAGTGTTCAGAAATTTTTTAGGATTTTTTCTAACCCTTAATTTTTTTTTTTTAGTGTAGTCTGATCCATTCGTTAGTTTTTTGTTTTTTTTTTATAACGGTGATTAATGGGCAGCTAATTAGACCTGACAACCGTTGACACTTTGGGAAAATTAACAGACCACTTGACACAGTTCCTCGATGCGTATAAGATAATACACCTAATAGCCCGAAGGTAGATCGATCAACGAGTCATAAATGCGACCTTCAGATCTCGACCTTCGAGCCCCAGGGCTATTGCTCTTCCAAAAGTTACTTTGCCAATCAAAACTTGTCCGCTTCGCAAAACGCTTCCCTTTGCATCACCCTAAATATATTACAATTCGCGTTTCCATCAGCATCTTGTTTTCAACGACTTTTATCTCCACGTATCAAACATATACGTATATAGGATAATATACGACAATGTCACCGCGTGACGTGGCATGCATGAAATTTCCCTTCTCTTACATTTTATATATTCGCACGAGATTTTCTTTGCTTTTTTTTTCTAAATTCTTTCGATATTTTGACCACGATATCGGCGTACACGCTGCGACGAAACAAAATAGCTATTTATATGTCTATCGGATAATTCAAAGTCCGCCCATAATCGGGCACGGGATCGGTATAGATATATATTTTTTATTTTTATTTATTTATTCATTTATTTTTTTTTACCCTGCGAAGAGGGCATCTGCAGAAAGAGGCGTATCCTTGTTACGCGTTCGACGGCGCCGATGCTCAGACACCGTGTCGGACTCGTAGGCCCCGAAAAGAGGATGGAAAATTAAAAGTCATATATACCTATGTGAGTGAAGAATGAAAAATAAAATACGGACAAACTCCCGTATATAAGGGGAGGAGAGGCAGAGAAGTTCGGAGCAAACTATACCCATTTATATACTCGTTTACGTATTGGTATTGTACATAGGCGGGATACGAAACCGGCAACCTATAATGATATTGGTTGAGTCCCTAATCACCGTTATGAAAATTAATAATCCTTGTGGTTTTATAGTGATATCGGTGGAAGGACGCCGTTCACGTCCCGCGATGCGCGCGTGTTACTGTGGTATATATACACGTGGATATTTATGTGGAAACGTGTACTGAATGGGCGCGTGCGTATATATATATAATATATACTATAACGCTGCAGGTTATATTATACGCTGCATTTGTGTCGATGAGAATCGAAAGCACGGTAGCGCACGCCTTTTCGCAAATTGCTGCCTGTAATTGCAATCCGAGCCGAAGCGTTCGCGGTCAATCAACGTTTCGCGAGATATATATATATATTTTTCTCTGAAGGGTTCAGAAATTTGAATTCCTTAATTCCCAAACGGTTGTTATACACATAACAAGGATGCTCGTTAAAGTTCAGGGCGCTCGTTAACCCGTTTAGAGTCATCCGTACGCAGATAAAGAGAAAAACAAAAGAGATATGGATCGAAAGTGGTGTATAGATATATATATTTTCTCGAACTCGATATATATAAGAGAAACGACGAGAATCTCGGAGAGGAAATACAGTCGTGCCAGAGATCGAAGGGCTCTGTATAGACCCATGAAGACCATGAAGAGTATGAAAGAGGGAAAGTCCACGCGGAAGAGATATAGATATTACAGAAGTGGAGGGACGGATGACCGACCCAATCAAACTAAAAGAAGTTTGCTCGATGATAAGAGCAGATATGAGAACCCGCGGAATGCTGCACATAAAAGCGCGCAACCCCATAAGCCTCCCCTCGAGAAAGGCACCGCGCTAGGGAAGGAGTCGAGAAAGTAAAGAGAGGGAGAGAGAAGGGAAAAAGGAATACGAGCGAGAGTGAGAGACAGCGAGAAAGGGAAAAGGGAAAGGAAGGGCAGAAAGAGAACTGCTTTCCGTTCTCTTCATGGTTGGCGCTCGAACCGACGTTGTGCCTCGTGGGTTGTGCGTTCCGGGTTTGTGCGTTGTGCCTAAAGGGGATCGATGCTTCTCCTTCGTCCTCCACCCCGATCCTTCCTCCGTCACGACCGTATCCACATCCACCTTCGCCGCCTCCTTCGCCGCAGCCGACCACCGATTCATCCACCCGCGTAAGTGGAGTTCGTGCGTGAAAACCACCGCCCTCTACCTGCACATCAGCGACGTCTTCGTTGCTTTTTACTCCCTTATATCTTATACTTGGCGGGGTGTTTTCTTCGCCGGCTCAATTTTACGTGCGTATACGTGCGCGTATACATGCGACATGTGTAAGTACCCACATCAGGAGCTGATGAGGAAGAACATTTAGGGGTGCAGGTCGGTATAAGGGAAAGTTCCAAACCAGCCGACTTTGTCCTCGCGAGGACCAAAATATTACTGGATGATTTGATAATCAGCGAAACAAAATAGCTTACGTAAAAAAAAGAACATCAGAGTACTACACATATAGGTAAAATAGTGTTCGCAAATGGCGAAGTAAATAATTCAGGAGATTTTAGGATCTGTAGGAATGATATTGGTAGGTAAAGGTACTTCTGGAAACTTAGTGAAGTGAATTTCTGGGTCGAACGAACCGAGAAACAATATCGAATTCCGTATCGCGCCAGAAACTGCAACCCCCTCGAATATAGCGTAAAATTATTATTCTTTCCAGCTTTTCTCAAAAGTTTTCGGCGATACAAAAGAAACGATTGGTCGCATTTATTTTCTTACTGCATAGTTTCGAACTCGCAGTAAAAGAGTAGTGTTTAAAGTAAATTGCGATAAAGATTCTAAAACTGCAGCTTAGTTCTTTTTTTTTTTTTTTTTAATTTTATCCAACTTTCTTTCTCATTCTTCTCTGTATAAGAACAATTTTGCTCGGGCACTCGCGGCACTTTTTTTCAGATCCGGATCGAATGTAAACGTATTTATATACAAGTAACGGTTACATGTTTTGTGAATGTGTATGAAACGAGACACCCCGTGTAGCGCTGTATAAATATCTATACCTACTTGAGAAGAAGAGAAAAAAGAAGAAAAATGAAATGAAAAGAAAAGAAATGAAAACAAAAAAGGAATGAATTTACATCCCTATAGAACGATGCGTCACTAGGAGCATCTTTTTGAAGAATCCCTCGACTAAATTTTCTCCCAAGTTTCACAGCCCAGGAGTCACCGACAATAGAAACAACGAGTCGCAACGAGAGAAGGTCGGGGGATGAGACGAAGACGCCTGATCACGGATGTGGCCAATTTTCAGGGTCCGCGTTTTCGTTGTTCCGACGTCGAGTGCCAGCCCTTCGCTCTCATTCTATGTATCCCTTGGAACATTACAAGCTTATATACATTCTCATTACAGACTTTCTCGCCCCCTTTGGAAAAGCTAAGAAAACGACGAATGAGAAGAGAAAAAAGAAAAAAGAAAAAAATTATACAGCTTACTTATACTTTGTCATTATAAAGCTGTTCTCTTGAACGTCGCGACGCCTACGAATGGCTAATCATACGTACAGTCAAAACGTTTGAAGTACCAAATAAAGAAATTGAGAAAAAAAAAAAAAAAAACCTCGCGGTGAGAATCTATCGGAGATTCGACGATTTTTGTTTTTCTATTATAGAATTTTATCTACATTTTTATGTATACATTGAATTTTTATCTGTCAATCGCATCGCCATATATCCATATAGTTAATTCTGGTTGTTGAACTCTATAAATCGTACGCCAGGTATGATAACGGTCTAAGTAAAGTTATATACCGCCATAACTCAGTAGCTGTAGTTATTTTGCCACGCGAATGCAGCAGCAGCAGCAGCAGCAGCAGCAAAAGTAATAGCTGCGCTATGCCTATACCTTATACACCTCATATAAACTGGCTGCAATATCTTACACATTACGTTACGTTACGTACGGCCGAGTTACTTTGCTCCAAGTTCTCGGTACCCATACCCATAATACTGCGTGATGCTGTCACGTAATTACACACGCGGATGGCGCGTGGACAATAATTGAAGACGCGCGGCACCGCGACGCGATGCTGCGATGATGTTTAGCTAGGCTGCGTTACAACGTCCTCCTAACTTACGCTATCTACGCCTCACATTATTCCATCCCTAAGGACAACGACAGCAGCTTTTCCGTTATCCTTCTTCCCATTATGTGCGCACGTGAGTTATGTAATATAAGATCAGAAAAACTGCGCGTCAATTTTTTTGTTTTTTTTTTTGGCTACCAGTGAAAATACGTGTACAGCAAACGAGTAATTTATTATGAAGTTTAGAAGTTATACGAGGTGGTGAATTGTGACTGTTTTGATTTGGTCTTTTTTTTGTTCACAACGATCGACGTTCGACTATAGTTTGAATAATTCCACGTTATGACTTTACGATGCTAAAAATAGTATGTCAGGTATGATTGTGTAATCGGTATGTAACGTACGTGTACAATTCAGAATTATTAATTGACTGGTATAGTGCAGAGTGAGAGAATTAGTTGCTCATATTTGAGAGGAAAGTGATATCGTCACGCAGATGAACCGTCTCGCATGTGCGGTTGATAGCTGTGCGATGAAGACATTAAAAATCGCTTAACGGCATGCCATATTATGCGCTATACATGAACATAAGCACATCTGGTTTTTCTTGAATTCACGGCAGTGCTACGCAGGTTACATGCACGATGTAAACTCTAGTTTAGTATTTTTCTTATTCATCTATTTATGTTTTTTTTTTTCTATCATATACGTGTATGGATTACCCAGAAAGTATCGGATGTTAGAAACAGGATCAATTTTTCTGCAATAAATCCTCAAAAATTGATCCCATATATTTTTAGAATATACCCTCGTATAATTACAATCTTTCGGTAATCTACGGATCAGGTTCTGATTATCGAACGAATTAATATGTACGTACGTGGTATACATGGACGCGTGTATATATGTTTTCCATTTAATGTATTCGTGACGTAAATGTATGTACGCGTATATATCCTGCAGGACGTGTCTAAATTAGCTAGATGAACTGTGTCTGTTGCATGTTTAATTCTTGTTGGTAGCGGTTCGCCGGTCAGATCTAATTAATTATTCCTGCACGCATAGATAAACCGATCTCATCCGAACTATCCAGATAGAATTTCTGCAGCACAATCAAACCGCTGCATACACGTTACCCTTGCAGACCACCGCGCCAACGGTAGAATATATCCCTATAAATATTCAGTTTCCCCAAAAAAAAATTGCAAATGCGGTCAAATGGGAGGAGAAATGGCTTATGAAATCGTTTACTTATCCGTCACTTTGTTAATGTTCATTTGAACGTTGCAAATGTATCTTACATTATCGAACGTTTTCTTTTGAATGAAGTAGAGGTATATACAGAATTCGGTACGGAGTTTATTTAATGCGTTTTTTTTTTTTGTTTTTTTTTCATGTTACATCTAAAGACTCAGAAGGCACAATCAAATCTTGAACCGCGATTTTGAATAAAATTGAATTTATTGCCCTAAAGCTCGCGGATTCACGTTTATCAAATGACAAGTATATAAATCGAGAGGAAAAACTATATAAACACGCGAGTACCGATTTCTTCAAGAGCAACATAAAGTCTGACATATATACGTTCGCTTTCGTCTTGTGCGGTGGACCGCGATATGGATCAACGAAGTAAAGTACGTACAGATACCGGCGAAAAAAAATTTCTCATTTTTTTTTTTCTTTTTCTTCAATCATTAACAATTCTGCTCTCTCCATATATTGCGATGTATAGTGTATTCGTGATTGGAATGAATTTCGCGCGACACACGTTACTTCTGTTTTTTGTTTCCGTATCTATAGGCAAATAGAAATATATATGCGATATATGCATGTAATATTTGTCAAATCTCACCTGACCACGCTGCGCCCATAAAACTCTTGGAAGATTCCGTTCACTTCGAGGCCCGTTTCGATTGTGGCGAAAGATTACAACGATCTGACCAACCCCCCAATCACTGCAGCAGCGTATCGAATATCCCAACTAAATAATACGAAGCTTTGAACAGATTTTATTTGAGTAAATGGCGCGCCCTCCGTGCGAATATATACGTGCAGCCTATGCGCGTATGTATCTGCATATGTATATGAGGTGAATGGACGAATGTGCCGTGGGTATGTGTATGTGTATGTAATATTTGTGCATGGTTGGATGTGTTATATACCTACAGTTGGGACGGTTATGGTGGTGGGCGTCCCACCGGTGCAGTGCGAACGGGCCTCGATTGGTGCCTGGTGTACCTTAGGGGTGGTTTTCACTCCAACTATTCTCATGGTGCTGCGGTAAAACGGGAAGGAGAAGGATCATGAATGAAATCGACAAAACACGCCCGTCGACATCTTGTAGGTAAAGGTATATAGCGATATGTATAGTATATACGTCTAGTATGCAGGCACCTATAAGTTTATATGTACATGTTATACATAATACTTGGCTCCCAATAACGCGCGGTTCACTTTCACCCCGAACACACTATAACGAACAGTTCTAAGACGCGATTGTTGATCCTGGGCGAAAACCACTTCCTATACTAGAGAAGTTTTGGCTCCTTCTAGATAGAATGAAAATAAAAAAGGATAAAGGAAAACGAAAACGCAGAGAAAAGAGAAAAAGGAAAAAAGGGCTTTCTTAAATATCGCAGGATCAGCTATTGTCCACTAGGACTTCACAGACAGCTTGATCCCTCCCTTCAGCTTTTACTTATATATTATATACCACGTATACATACCTACCATGTATACACTTTTTCAGGACACCCGCGAGATCCTGTTTCAAGGATTTGGAGCGTGGAGTTTACGCACATAATCGAGTGTACATTATTACAGCCAGTTAAACAATTTTTTGTATTTCACTTTTATTCTTTCTTTATTATTTTTACTTATACAAAATCCCCCGCGGGGGGAAAAACGCAGGATGCAAAGTGTGGCCAATAAATGAATTTATCCTCTCTCACCTATACAGTCGCTAGGATAATAATGGCGGACGGTTTCCTTGTTGCTCGGTTTCGAATCTGTACTGCACCTGGTGCACATGTACGCTGCAGTTTCTTCTCGTGATGATTGCCATGCTGCAATTTAAATCTGGAACATTTTTCTTTTCTTTATTTTATACAAAGTTAAAAATAGTGTAGTCAATTTTTCTTTCCGTACTTTTGTTATATCGCGTTCTTTACGTCGAATGAATAAATTTTTTAACTCAGAAGAGAAGACCCAAAAAAAACAAAGAAATTTTGACATGAAATTAAAATAGCTGAGATAGAGAGCGGCTGGTGTATAATAATCTGAACTTAGAACTCTGCAGGCTGCGGTACATAGGTGGATGTAAATAATAAGTCGAATTAAGCGAAATTGAACGCAATTTATGTAATAAAGTTTCTATAAAGTTGCGTACATAAGGTGAAGCTCGCCGAGCCTCGTAGGCGCACAATATATAAACTCGAAGGATATGGCGGCAACGCATGAATATATGTGACATCCATTGATAATTCACTATACATATATATTATACCGCACGCGAGTTGCGCATGAAGAACATATACCAAGTATCTATATACCTACACGTACAGCGAGACTATGGCGAACCAGCGTTATATAGACTCAACGCGGACTAACCTGGTTCCTAATGACGCTATAGTATTCGTGAAAAATTGATGAATTGGTCTCAGGTATATACTGGAAGGATATAAGCCCCTCCCTTATACGCGGTGTTCTGTACAGCAGTTCGCGTGTGACGAGCATAGAATCGGTAAAAATGTCTGACGATGTCTTATAATAGCACAGTTCTCTCGAGTAGGTATAACACTACTTTAATGCGTGGCTTCTTTATTTTATTTGACTTTTTTCACGAATTTTTTTGACATTTTTTTTTTGCACTTCTTTTTTTCAAAATAGGCACATACCGCGTACGTACGTATATAACCTACGTGAGTCACTGTACCTTATACATATCCATAAATATGGTTTAAAAAAAAAATATAATAATAATAATAATAAAACACATGCATGCATGCGATATGGTATGTGCGGTATACCTGCTGACGAAGTAGCCTTTCAAGTTATAAGAGTAACTACACTTTGCTACTTTACGTTATGTCAGACAAATTGACGTGGAAAATCACGCCATCCGCTGTTATACATGAACGGAATAATATTCGCGCTCTTGAAAGAATTCTTTTTTCTTTTTTTTTCTAAGTTTGGTAGCGCTAAACGTGATGAATTTTTCTAAATTCCGTCGTCGTATGAATTCGATCGGTAAATATCTTATGCGCATGAATTATTATTATCAATATATACGCGTGTCTTATTTTTGGTGATATCGATATAACAAGGCACTCGGCATATGCGGCCCACCGGGCGCCGATCTCATGATAAATTAAATAATGAGTAACTCGTTGACGTGTGCGTCGCTCTGCTCGATCGGTCAACTAGATTTCTTTTTTTCGTCTTTTTTTCCAATTCACGTATCGGGTACGGAGCCTAAAAGTATATGTGTACGTCTGCAATAAGCAGATAGGTATAGAATATCAGGTATATATTATAGATATACATACGTACCTATATAGGTACACGGCTACGATGAGAATCGTGCAGCTGTAAAAAATCGAACTCCTTGAACAAAAGACAGTCCTGCATGACGACACGCCATTCTCGACGTACAAACGTAGATATCCCGGAGTTTTACGCGATTGTCTAAAAACTATTCGCGTATTATTATTACGTAGGTACCCATGTAAGAATAAAGTGGGTCGCCCCGGAGCTTTGATTATATTATTTCTTTGCACTCAACGACGTTCGTTCGTACCGATTTAATATATTATATATCGGTGAAAATCAATCAATCGATCGATGTTTGTATTGAATAGAAAAATGGAATTATTCGGTACTCGAGAATGGTATATATATGTATACATCGGTGTTGGTCTAATACCTATAGAAAGTATAAATGGGAATTCATATAGTGTCGCGGGATTGGAGGTGCGCGTTTGTTCCTGTGTATATGTGGCGTTTGTCGCATTAGTTTTTGGTAACGTAATCCCTCGTCGATTTGAAGGCCGCGGGCGCAGAAGGCCAGCTCACCACGAATACGATCGAGTAGCCCCATAGCCATGGGTAACTATACCTATATGGATACGTGTATAGATGTAATGTACGTATGTGTGTCCATGTCGTCGATGAGGGCGCCCGTGCTCCATATAGGTACCTTATACTCCTAAATCTGCAGGGGTGATCCGGACAGATCTGATGGGGTATACGAACACAGGAACAGGGATATATATTTCTAATTCTATTAGGTAGTGTTCCCTTACAAGCGGACAGATGTAGGAATATGGGTAGGTACGATCCGGGGCCCGTTCCGATTGCGGTAATTCTGAACTCCGACTCAACGATTTTTGGTGTAGCTTGTACACGTATTGTATACATCGCCGATGTGTATGTCAAGTTCGTAATTCCTATCGCTTTCCGAACTACCGATTCGCCCACAGCCCAGAAACGCAGCTGCGATTTCGACTGTCAACATCCAGACCACGCGCGCGCTACACGCATACGTACGTTGCACACACACGGGTGCAGTACGTATTCGGGCGCGGGTGTCGCTTGATATTTTAGTCAAACAAGGACTATTTGTTACCCGGGGGTAATCCACACCCTGACGACGGCAGCAGCCTCTTGATCCCCCGCAATGCAAGAATTACAATCCAATAGGTATATCTCTGATACGTGCGCTGTCAATTAAGGATAATCCGGTATACATAACTGTTTTATTCCAACTTGAATGGGTGGCGAGAAATCTGTCCCTCCTACGGAATTCTTCATAATTGCGAAAAAAATTGATGCGGGCAACAGGGAATTTCTTATCAATTACAACTATTCGACAGTGAACTGTGTTTGAAAAAAAAAAAATGAAAGTAAAATGATACAGAATATACATCGACAATCGACTCGGTTCGATTTGACGCACTTTTGCAGGTGTGTAGTAGTAATAAGGTAATTCCAATTAAAAAATACGTCCATGTACCGCACCCCTGCAGAGTTGCAGCGTAACGATTTTTTTTTTTTTTTTCTCACTTTCGCATTTGCTGGATGATGGAGAAAATCGATGTTACGTCGATCGAAAAAAAACGTAAGTAATGTTTTATTCGCCCTTAGCTGCGGAGGCGTCACCCGAAGTGTGATTGTATTTACGAAATTAGTCCAGATATACATCCCGTGTGTCTAATGTATATTGCGAGTTATACATATAATCGAGAGCTGATAGCCACGCGCCTTATCATTCACCGATCTAACACGCGAACTAGGTTGGCTTCAAATATGTGCGTTTCGTTACATCCCCCCAAACTGATTTTCATTTTCTACCATAAGTCAACGCGCGGGGTATATAAAGATAATACAATACACGTACTATATAGGGCAACATAATCGTGGCTAATGGCTTATTTTTTGTTCGCACACGACGCTGGTTTCGTTCAGAATGTCCAACGCCCGCCGCGCCGTCTGGCGTTCCGTATCTTATTAAATAACCTCAAATCCTACCCATATATTAACGACCCACATCTAAAATTCTGATAACCATTAAACCGTGAAGTGATCAACTAATTCCCTCGAAGTTACTGTACATATGTTTACAAAGTACCGGCCGATTATCTTTTTACATTTATATTCATGTACGTCAAGCCAAAAAGAGTTAAACGTTTGTCGCACGACATTCTGCAGTTTGATTTTCAAAGTGAACTTCCTTAACATAATTAAACGGGACGTAATGACATCTGGGTAATCAATTTCTGATTCCTTTCTCCTTTTTTTTTTAGGTATCAACCTTCGATTGCGCTACCGATAAATCGGCGGGGATATAATAAAATGTATAATTGATCGAATAGCGTCGCGCAGCAGCAGCTGGTGTCTCAAAAATCTGAAATGTACGTATATCATATAGACACATCCGGTGGTTACACTATGTATCGTATATACATATATACTCGCAGCCCATATCATGTGCGATAGGAAATTATACGCGGGGGACATTTAGACATTGCGCACCCCTAAGCGAACCTATATCCTAATTAATTATTAGCAAAGATAATGGCTGGGCTGTTCGATGTATATAGTGTATAACATATATATAGTGCATGTATATAGTGCATGTATATACGGCACCGAGACGCCAAGCGTCGCTTAATGCATTCGTAATTTGTCATCAGGTGATGTGTACCCTACAGTTACTTGCGGTTGTCCTCGCCGTGTCGTTGCAAAACTCTGTCCCTTATATACACATACCTACATATATTCTCTGGATATCTACATGTACTCAGTTCGTGTATTCTTGCTATGTATACATTATATATATAATAATTTATATATCTGTACTATATCCTCGTTCGCATGCGGAGAGAATATATAAGCTGTTTTGAAAAATGTCTCGCTTCGTTTTGCCTCATTTCCGGTGGGGTTGTAGCAGGTTGTTATAATTTGTGTATTTATATATCAACCTGTACACGTGATTGACGAGACGAAATATCCTTATGCTAAAAGACATATATGTCTTCGAAAATAATATACGAGATGCAGTGTAATCGAGTTAGGTTATTTGGCCAACTGATTATGTAAAGATATAAATTTTTATGTCGATTCAATTGTTGAAAACGTTGAATTTTCAATGAGATGAAACTATGTCATCTACGATGAACCACAACCTGATGAACTAGATGGTCTGGAATAATATAAAGGGTTGTACGTACAGTGCAGCGCCGCGGGCAGCTGGATCGTGTGATATATTATACATTATATATGTGTAGTTTTTCTACTAGGCCAAACGATCCCTATGTGCAACGTGATAGTCGACGCGGTATTTAGGTGTATACATACCTCCGAAAATACCCTACTAACTCCACCCCATCTCTCACAATACGCGGTTATACCTCACCAAAGAAGATGAAGAAGAAGTAGGTATATATATAGATGTATAGTATACTAGAGCGCGCGATTCCAAAGAAGAAATGGCGAGGGGTAATTAATGGTATCGGCACGCGAGACACGAATAGAATCAGTTCGTCGTCTCATTTCACTTTTATATAAACGTCGACCGCGGGGCGTATTATGGGGCCCGTGACATAGGTAGGTATATACGTACACGTATAGGATCAGCCGGTACGGACCGACGTGCACGTTTTTAACCAAAACTCATGTGCGATGCCTACGAGTCTTTTGTACGAACTCGGTTTTGTCCCGTCAGTCCCACGCGCAATGCGATATCTACGGTTCTTTTGGGCCTTAGTAGCCGACCCGACGCCGCCGCCATTGCCGCGTTATAGGTTAGGTATATATGTACAGGTATATAGGTACGAAGGCCCGTACATGCTGCCGCTGCTGGTCATGTGTACGATTATTTGAATTCTCTGTATTCCTACTGCACCGCGGCAGCGCGCGAAATTACCAAAGATTTAATGGTCCTTCAACTCTGAGTTGGTCTAAATAAATAAATAAAAGATATAACTCATTTTTGAACACAACACTCAGACGATATTTAATTTTCTGTTACCGTTCGTATTTATACATCGTATATGCCCAGGATCGAACGAATCTTTCTGTATAAATGTAGATACGTAATATTGTTTGGCACGAGGTATTTTCGCTTCCCCCCAGCTGACAGCTGCAGATGTCGATAGGTCAATTGGCGCGGCGCGGCGCGTCGTTGGTGGCGTATGTAAAAGAGTAGAGTGAGAAGAATATGGTGGAAGAACGATGCTTCAAAAAATGGAAAAATTGAAAAAATATGCTTTGTTTTCTCGTTGAAGTTCACTTAAATTGACTCTCCGCTTTTTCGATATGTACCTGCTATCGTTCACTTCCTTTTCTTGTTCTTCGTTATCTCCTTATTCCACCGCGGCATGGTCGTGGTGATCCTCGTGCTTCGCGAGGATCAGTGTTACGTACCTATAGGTATAGCGATGTATTTAAGTAAGAGGTACTCACTTACGCTCGTATATATGCATATCTTCCAGTAAACTTCCAGATTCTGCTTGAGTCTGAAGCTTCAAGATTCGCGAGCCTCGAGCCTCGAGCTTTCGCGAGGCTTTATTGTTCCTCCGACAAGGAGACGATGACTGTCTTTTTATATTTTCTCGCCGATCTCTTTTCGCTCACCGATCCTTGCATCGTTCAATGGGGAAGTTCAAGTTCGGAAAACAATTCGGAAACAACGCTAACTGGTAGCTTTCTCGCTTGGAATGAGAAAAATAAAGAAGACAGCTCACGATGTGCACAGCTACAATTGCATACCTATACGCAGTATATCTGGAGTAAACATACATGTAGCAGCGTTATATCTATGTGTACATTATACGTGAGCATCGTCTAGATAAATGTAAACATAGATAATTACAGATATTATCCCTGGTGCAGCTGGAGCGTGAGCAGTAATTATTTAACATCTGAAGACTGAGTGAGTCACGCGCGTATGTGCTCAGCTAATTCATATCAGGAGCTGAGTAGGTATACCTATATGTAATAAGAGCGGAAGCTAATTGCGGAAAATTTGCTGATACTTTAAATATCTCTGCGCGTCTCGATTCGTGGATTTGTGAATAAACCGCTAGCCGGTTTATGTGTAGCTGGGGTAGTAACTGGTTAACTCAAGAGTGCAAGAGCTGAGTTCCTGGAGAGTTCTCGAGGGGAGATGTTATAGTCATAGACTGATAGAGAAGTAGAAGAAGAAGGGGGCTAGAGATAGAACGAGAGAGTGAAAGGGGGTGGGGGTAGAGGCGCCGAAGAGGCGGGCGTCGCGGCGTTTGGCGTTTTGTTTGTTTGTCCAGGATCGATCCGCGCGGATTTGCGCGCCTCCGCGGGGAGAATGACGTCGCGAATTTTCGCCCAGGTTTTCAACGCAGAGACCTACTCAAACCAGCGTTACCTATAGCGTCCCATCCCCATCCCATCCCTAAATCTGGCACTTCATCCCCCTTTTTCTCCCGGTCCAGCATCCATGCCCTCTCATCTACGGGTCGCGATGGGTTGGCGCGAGGCTCGCTGGAACCACCCGATTGTGTTATCCGATTGCTACAACGGTTCGAGCATCGCCCATTAAAGTCCCTAATTGGTTTGTTGTTGTTTTCGCAGTTTTAATCCTTTTTTTTCTCTCTCTCTTTTTTTTTTACAGTTGTTTTACCTTTATTTTCCGCCAACGATCACCAACCGCGGATATACTCTGCAGCTTATCACGAAGTGGTGGAAACTGCTGATGAAAAATTTTCTGGAACTGGGAAAAGCGATAAACCCTATCAAGTTGTTGTTAATTGACATGGATTAATATACTATTTTCTCATATACCTATTATATACTGCAGCGTTTCAAAAAATTGATGAATTTAAATTTTAAAAACCCTTCACATGTAGCTCACAGCTTTTACCAAATGAAAAAAAAAAAACAATTTAGAAACAAATCTAACAGATTATGTGCAGCAGCAATCATTGTAAAATAATCTAGTATATGTAATGTATTATTACGAGCCTGCAATTTCTGTATAGTTATTACACGCATTATAATACGCTGAAGTGGATTGATAAATATATATATATAGAGAGATCAACTCTCACAACCGTCTAGCTCAGCTGGCAATCTATATGAAATGCATATATATATTTATACATAGCTATTCTATGTATTGTACATGAGGTTGCGCGCAATGTATCGTAGCGTTAAATTTGGTCGTCAAGCTTTCAGCGGCGAAACTTCAGGAGCAGCAGTGCAGCAGCAGAGGCTGGCGCAGTAGCAGAATTGAAGAAGTTTATACCTACAAAGCGCGTATCTGCTGCTGCTGCTGGATGCTACGCCGCTTTCGTTGCCGACGGACCGGTCGTCACGCACATGCCGCTGTTGCTGATGCTGCTACGCGGTGTTGCTGCACCATATTCATGCACTCGTGGACTTTATTTGCTTGGAACTTCTTGTTTATGACCCAAAGAGATTTATAGACCCCACGGTATACCGATATAGTGCGTTATGTATGCGCGTACGTATGTACCGTATTAATATATATACCTATATGCCTACGAAGTTTGCTGGGCGAAGAAGAATTTTCGTTTAGACGAGTCTCCTGCACTCTGCAATTATATACACCGTAAGTCGTGACCCTTACTATATATATACCGCGATTTGCGATGTACGTTGAATTGAAGCGTAATTCAGAACAGATACGGAGAACGATGAAGGGTGGGAAAGGGGGAAAATGATACATTGCGGATGTACCCTTATCCCGAACGAGTGATCAAGATCAACGCTCATCGTGATGCATCGTCGGACTGAAACCTATTTTTATTTGAAAAAAAAACAAAAAAAATTTTGAAGCTATATGCCTTCAACAAACTACTGCATAAGATATATACGTGCGGATGGATCATTCTGTGCCATTCGAAATTTATATCTCATACATGAGCATTTTCGATAAACGTGGCAATAAATATAATAAACACATACATGGGAATTCACGCATATCGACTTTTGGAAGTATATGAAAAAATATACTTGATTTTATTTTTAATACAAATAATACAACCTTTTTTTATACATTTTTTTAAAAACTTTTCTTTTTTTTTCATGATGCAAATCATCATTTGAATTTGGTGTATATTGTAAAACCGCGTCCTGCAAAAAATTTGGACCAGTGATGTAGAAGGATACGCTATAGCGGAAACTTTATAATTATATACCTATTATTCCTAATATGTACTCACAATAGTGTATATAATGTATGTGAACTGAGGAGAGTCAAAGCTCTTAAATAGTTCGCGGTTCGCAATTCGTATATCTAATCTAACGCGACCTGCACTCCACACAACGCGCCCTTATTTGACAACAACTTATGAGAATCCCTGCGCTGCAGCCCTCTGTAATTCGAACGCAAGTATTATAAAGAGTAAGCGCAATCAGGTGGAGCTGCAATGGTTTCTTGGGTTACCGTTTCTGAACGCGCGAACCTTATTTAGCCGCTATTAGATGAGAAAACGCGAATATCTCGGGCAGAATATCTGCCGCGTACGGCGCGGCTTTAAGGGTAATAAAACAATTGACGACCACCGCCGTACCCGCGCCGCGAAGAACCGAGCCAAACCGAATACAACTTCGTCTCTTTCCCTCCCTATACGCGATGCTGCCTCACGAAAAACCCCTTCTCTCTTCACCGTCGCGACGCTGACTTTCGTCGTCCGTCGTATCCCCACCTCGTCACCACCCCTATCCCCGTCGAGTCGCCGTCCCTCCGACGCCACTGCTAGTGGCAGAGAAGCAGCAGGGGGTTCGTGATGAAAAAAAAAACAGTTTTCCCCGTTGGTGGGGGTTCGACGGAAGGGCGTGGCCTTCGAAGCCACGCCTATTTCCAGAGTATAGGAGCGGTGGCAGCATCAGCAGCAGCACGTTGCCTTTTTCCCAGCTCGTCGCTCATCAAATGTTTTTCGCCGCGGATTATAACGCGATCTGCGCGATTATGAGCACCGCTCGCGCGGGTCTCATTTTTTATCGCAGCCTCCCTCTCTACCCAGAGATCTCCCTCTCGATCTACGTTTGAGATTCTCTACATACTCGGTGCTGTGTAGGGACCGATTACTATGAGGGATAACGTATCTACAACGTTCACGTCTTTGCAGAATTAAATTTTTTTCCTTTTTTTCTTTCTCGTATTCGATGACGACTTGGACGTTCGAACCGTAATACATGTTGAATATGTTTGACTTTTTTTTTTGAGTTCCTCGCACATTCAACTTACCGGACAACAAATACCGATCCAAAAATCTTCAGGTATATTATATGATAAATAGGTAGTTACATACATCCGAATAAATGGCAAATAAAAAAAGATGAACGAGATTAATTTTGTACAATCAATATATTGATTCGTTTTTTCGTGCTTATTTATACCATATATATTATGTGAGAAAATGTTATGCCTCGAATTTTTCTATATTATTTTGAGTGTTCAAATATTTAAAAACATAAAAAAAGAAATTGGACTCGAGTTTCGCCGGGATAAACTGAGCGAGCTAAAATTCGTGAATAAATAATTACTCTCGTCAAGTCTCCACCCCAGTCAGCTCCTCTCTCTCTCCTCTTCTCTCTTGACTCACGATATAATCCACGAAACGTCAACATGTAGATCTCCCGCGCTGTCTCGCGCAGCAGTGGTCTGTTAAATATTGCACGTCTTCTGCAGAAGCTTTTTTTATTCGCTGCGCCGCATTTCCTAGTTAATTCAGAAAATAATATCCCTTATCTATACCATAGCGTCGTGAGAATATTGCAATCTGTCACGAACCAAAAGGATGAAAATCCGACGCGGCCGGGGTACAAAATATTTTTTATCATAAAAATCAATATTCGATGTAAAATTACATACACCGTGCATTATTTGACGGGTACCATTCTATATCTAATTTAGACATTTATGAATGAGGATAAACGTGCAAGATGAGGCATGCGAATTACATAGCTATGCGTGGGTACATAGGAATTCGCAATATTTGCAGCGTCATCATATCGCGGGGTTCAACTGGTATTGCATGAGTAAAAGGTATAATATTGCGAGAGAAGAGCGCGAGTAAACCGCGTGAACGTGCAGCCCCGTTGTGCATTTGCACGTCGGTGTTGGCGATGGTCAACAAGCTTTAGCGCCTCGTCCGTCATTTTGTGTAATTATAAAGCAAAACCAACCAACTCTACCCACCCATCCAGCCAACCAGCCACCGAGGTTATAGCCGCCAGCTCGTTTCTGCTTTGCCATAGCTCGCTATCCTCTCGCTGAAAGCGCGCACGGTGGCGTAGCCGAGATGAGGAGTAAAAGAGAGTCCATAATAACCGTGTCGTACTCAAACATAGAAACCGGAGTAAACTCACGAACGCGGTAGGCGTCGCTGTAACACCCTGAAGCGCGAACGTCCCTGAGGAAGGGGATCCGGTTTATTTTAGGGTGGGGAGAAAGTGGGCGTTCCTAACTTCCCCTACTACGCCGTTCACCGTTGCAGCCTCAGTCAGCTTCGTTTCAACGTTCACGTGTGTAACTGACGTTCTTGTATCTTTCTAGCAGCTACGGTACGTTATATACGTATGTATGCGACATATCCAGCTCCGAAAGAGTATAACATTAAAGCGCGAGAAAGACGGGAACGTGACGCGTAGCCCTGACGCGACGTTCCGCAACAGCGCTTTTGCTCTAGCGAAAATTTTGGCACAGTTTGCGAAAACTTTTCTGCACATGTACATCCTAAATCCTGCTGTACCGATGCCTAGAGAGTGCAAACTGTGTAAATGTAGATCCTAGACTTTAGATCCCGTATGTATATGAGTAGGTATTTGTTATAATATGTTGGAAACTCTTAAGCCAAAAACCTATTCCCGGATTGCATTGCGTGATGCGGTACTTTATTTTATCCGTCCCCAGCAGATCACCATAAAATACGAGCGCCAAAATATGGTCGTCTACAAAGACGTTTTATGGAAAAAGACATGAATTGCAGTTCGTGCAGCGGAGCTAGCGAACAGTCCGACGGATGAGATTTCTCAGCTTGTACGTTAAATCTCAAAGTCATTCGCTTCTCTTGGATAGGGTTTCGTGTACATCGACGCCTTTTGTTTGTAAGAGGTGATAAAAGAAAGGGAATAAAAATTGAAATTTTTGTTTTTCAAAATTCATTGGCGTCGAGTAAGCTTAAAATTGCGAACAATTTTCAATTCCGGACGAATTATGAGATCAATGCACGCGCTTGGATGGAGCTGCAGGTATCGCACGTCTAAATCGCGTTAATAACAAGGTATATAAACATTTACTTCACGACGTTATGTATATAGTTTACGTTATATATCGTAAAAAGAAACTGCTTCTAAATTTTCTCCCCCCCCTCAGAACTCTGCCCCCTCCCCCTCCCCCCGGCCCGTTACCCTTCTACCCCTCTTGGCTATTTCCCCGTCATCGGATAAAAACCACCCCCACAGAGAGAGGGGTAGTGCTAATGGGCGTACTCGCGGTTAACACCCTTGAAAATCCAAAGCAGCGCGAGTTCTGTAGAATGTAGGAGATGGAGAATACGAGA
Source organism: Athalia cordata (assembly GCA_963932425.1). Lineage (NCBI taxonomy): Eukaryota > Metazoa > Arthropoda > Insecta > Hymenoptera > Athaliidae > Athalia > Athalia cordata. Next base: position 53,174,365 of record OZ010625.1, on the reverse strand, counting down.
GGTGGGGATGACGGTTCAGCCGAGGAACTCGGAGGGGGTTCGTATGGAACGTTGCGACGGGAAAGGCGTCATGTCCAACGCCCCCCGGATTGGCTGTTCAGCGCCAATCCCGACCCCGCGACGTTCTCATTATCGCCAGTGAAGGCTGGAGAGTCGAAGGGGCGATTGCCCCCACCGCTGAAAACCGGTGCCCGCCTATCCCCTCTATTTCTCGACGCCACCACCACTCGGCAAAACGACGCCGTGGTGGTGGCGCTCAGGGGTGGGGAGGAGGAGCCCCGACGGTTTCAGTCTTCGCGTCGCTGCCCTCCAGCATTCACGCCTACCGGCGTCCGGTGTATATCTTCCACGTTATAGTCCCGGGACTTTAGCACACCAACACCTCGATAGGTGTGGGGGTGAGCCCCAGAGGAGGTGTCAATCCTAGCGCTGCTCAGTGACCGTCGCGGCGCCACCCAAGTAACACCTTCGCCTTAAACCCGCGCCGCCGAAACTGAAACCCTTCCTTACTCACCTCATAGCTGCAGCCGGGTTTCTTATTCTTACCGCTCGCGTTGCCTACGTTGCGTTAGCTCCGATCCTCATAGCACGTATTTTACCATTCTCCGAGAATCGCCGGCCGTCGGAACGTGTCGCGGAGCTCAGTTTTCCGAGTTTTATTATGCGGTGTGCTTCTACGATTCACGCTAATACGCAATCGATGGTATAAAATTTTCGATTTTTTTTTTTTATCGGAATTCTTTTACCGTTCGCTCATGTGAAAAAGGACCTGATAAAATATTTTGTGAATTTAATAACCCGAACTAAACTGACTGTGTCCAAGTTCGTAGGAACAAGAGTTTTAAAAGTGCTTAAAATTTCCAGTAATAATATCAACAAACGGCGTGCAAACGTCCGTTTCACATTTAATTTACACAACGATGGCTTTTGAAAGTGCAGTGAATTTATTCTCACATACCCTACGCGTATGCGTTTAATATATAATGTCGCTGACTATTTTGCTCAAAATTTATATGAGAATGAAACGGACTGAATCATGCGACGAGTTCTCGTTTGTATTTCAGTGATGTGCTAATTATTGCGGTACACAAACATTGAATATCAGTCGAAGGTATTGTAATAATACATACCTTGATATCAGGCGTGAGTCACGCCCGATGTTATACAAGAAATAAAATAAATAAAGAGTGGACTGAATTAAACTCAGCCTTCTATTCTACTCATTTTGGCCTGCACACGGTGCTGCAGTGGCAGCTGCTACTGAACCTTTTAAACCGCCGCCGTATTCTACCTCCATATAAGAACATTTGAACCGTTTAAAATTAAATCTCTGAAATACAAGAACTGCTTGATTATTGTGCACGAGTTTTTTGAAAACAAAAAAAAAGGGGGAAAAGTGCCGCGTACAGTGTCGTGGTTACCTACTCTTGTATACGTTGTACACGTGAAAAAGTTTTTCGAGAAAATCAAATGATCAGAAGATAAGGGTTGTAAACGTAAAACGTGAGGAGAGATAAAGATACAAACTGTGTAGTGTGCGCGATTATAGGTATATAAATGTATGTGTGTTTGACTGTTTACTATCCATTACCTATACCGAAACATTCGTGTTTGTAAAATCTTTGCAAGTAGCAAACGGTTTGAGAAAATAATTGAAAAAACAGTGCGGCGAATCGCCTCGTCGGTTTACTCGAAGAAAGTGTGTATAAATGAATCAACTATGAGTACCGCTTCGCAAGAAAAAACTACTCTGATCAGTGCAGGGATCTGCGGTATAATCATATCCGGTATAATCGCATCGATGATAAATAGCAGATTATGGAACGTGCACACGTTAACGGTTCTGTAGACTGCCGAACGCCTGCATCAGCAGCAAGAGCAGCAGCTTTAGGCGCGATCGTTCCTAATCTTCTTACAAATTCGCTTAGCTCTTGTAAGCTCTGTCCTAAGCTTCGGCGGTGGAAAAGCTCCGGTAATTCCGTAATAGAAATAGTAAAAGAAGAAGCTGGATCTAGTGACTTCGTTGTAGATCAAGAACTGAGAATTGAAATATCGGCTGTTGTTCTCCTCCGGGATCGCTGCAGCGAAATTTAAGGAGCGTGTTACCGCGGAGCAGAAATCAGGGAGTCGAGATCTCGCTGGAGGCGCCAATCGCCAGCTAAATGAGATTCGAACAAGACTCGGCGTGCAGCAGGGGTACCCACTGCGCCAGCATTCCGCTCCTATTGAGACCCAGGTTTGAGGTGTCTGCATCCGTAAAGGACAGCTTCGGGGAGCGTGACGACGGGAAAGATCAAGAGTTGAAGACGAACGTGGGCGAGGCTGCCAGGACGGGGCTCAGGGGGGCGGTGGGGGGGCCTGGGATGGCGTACCCCGCACCGGCCGCGGCTCTGAATCAACACTCGCCGTTTGCCGCAATTTCGGGATCAACGACGGGCTCTAGTCACCTTGGAAGCCATCTGCCAGCGCCGGCGGCTCCACGACCGACCGATTTTAGTGTATCGTCACTTTTGACCGCCGCAACTAGCCACCCACCGCATTTACAGGGGGGTTCATCGTCCCAAGGAAGCGCATCGCCGCCTCCCGGCGGTCCTGGGAGCCCTGCGGCAGCGCCGGAAACACCCCCGCCATTGCCAAATTCTCACAGAGAACTTTCCCAGCACCCCTCGTCGGCGGTTGCGAGTTATTTCAGCGCTGCCGCCCTCGCCGCCGCTGGATTTTACAATCCAGCGGCACACCTTCCGCCTACAAGTTCACCCGGACCGACGCATCATCTTCAGGGGAAGAGCATTTTGTCCAGCCCCCATCACCATCCGCACCTCAATCCGCACGGACTCACGCCACCTGGTTAGTTCATCGGTTTACATATACATTTCATGTTTTTTGCACCGCATAAAAATCAACAAGTATAGGTAACATCTCCACTTATAGGTATGTCGAACGCGCGAATCGCGAGCTTTCGTTCTGATATGCAGCGATAATATTTACAGGCGAGACAACCTAGTTTTTTCCTCATATTTTATTACTATCCCCTATCAACGGTAGTTGAATTATATCTGCTGAGTCTGATATTTCGAAGAATTAAGAATCTCCGGCACATGACGATTAAAACATATGTATAATAAAGATTTTATTATACGATAATCGCGGCGAGATAATTAGGGATTCTATAAACTCATGTTTTGATCACTCATCGAAACGTGATTCGATCGGTGGTACGATCGTGCGATGAATTTAATTGTGACTCGTTATACCAGGTAATTTTTACCATCACTCTAGATGACAATGACTCGAGTTTCTCGACGGCCGATCTTGAAATTAGTGCAAGCTAGAGTAATTGTGCGAATAATCTGATCGAGAAAAAATAATTGAGTTAAACATTATACGGATATGAAAGTCCAGAATCCTGAATAGATGCTAGTAAAACATACAGATTATACTCTATATAACCTGCTAGGCCGGTTCTATATTTGGACTGTCTGCAGACGTCCGATCGCCAAAGATGCAAGGCACTAGAACATTTGATGCTCTCGTTAAAATTACGATCGAACATCATGCCAATATCGCAGAATTTTCAGAGTATAAAGTATACGAAAATATACGATTTTCCTCCACGAAAATTCGTCGCAAGAGAAAAATTTTTTGTAAAAAATCATCGAATTGTCACTGCGCTAGTTTGTTGAAACTTAAACTCGACACCCAGTGAAAATATCGGACACCGCAATTAGCATGTGTAGATATTATGACAATTCGGAAATCGCGGGAGTTATTTTGATCACTTGAGCAATATATGTGGTGGTTTTTGACTTTCAAATATTTGTTTTATTTATTATTATTATTTTTTTTCTACCAAGAGGGACTGTCGAAAAATTAATAAATAAATTGCACGTTAATATATTTGGAGTGCATTTTTACGAATCACCCATTAATACAGGAAAATTTGACAGTATATGTATATTATACGTTATAATTACAGACAGACGTCTTTCGGATTATATATATGCGCTTGACTCTCACTCTGTAAGATTCACGCCAAATCGCATGCCCTCAAATAAAGTCGAATGGAAAGAAGAACAAACAGATACAGATATATGTTTCCCAATATAATTTTAATGCACCTTCACGAACAATCAGAGTAGGTATACGACACGTATTTGTTCGTTTGTTATTTTTATCAATTTTTTTTTGTCTCACAAAATATGAGTTATAAATGAAACTCAATTGAATAATATCCGCGAAATCTGACTAAACGACCGCAAATCCTGTCATGGAATTTCGGAGTCGATTAAGTCAGATTGAGATCTCCTTGATCGTGTAGTTAGGTATACGACCGTTCAATTCCGTGAGTCGATCTATACGTATCCCACAGACCAGACCCTGCCGCATATGCACCGGTCGGTCGAAAAGTAAAGCTGAAAAAGAAACGAAAAAAAAACGGAAACAAAAAAAGCGGGATGAAAAACGAATGAGAACAGATATATAGAAAAGAAAAAATGACTCGCCTAATTCCACAAAAGTTCCACAGATGTCTTTCCGTCACTTAATTTTTTTTTCTTCTTTCATCGAAACTGTTCACCGCAATTATATTATATATACGCGGCCGCTATATAACATGATCTTTTAAGGAATATAAATTTATATCTATACGTAGGTATATATAAACCGCACGTATTTTTGTGAAAAATATAAACGCTCGTTCGGACGTGTGTAAAACTCTAGGTATATAATGTATATATGATGAATACGTAGATACACGTAGATTTACCGACGACGACGCGACCAAATGTACGTACATAGAATGCGGGAATCGGTATACCAAACGCTGCGCAGCAACAACCGGTAGCAAAAAGACATCTGCAATATCGTTGCACAAAACGAATGTTCACGAACGTGTGCGGATGGTATTGGTAATACGTATTATAAGAAAACCGACGTTTTAACGTACACAGCGCGTAGGTTTTCCCTTGAGTTTTAACGTCTTATACATTATATACCGATCCGCGACCGATGGACCGATGACGCGATGACGACGACGACGATGTACCTACACTGCAGGAATATACGTCCCGCGACAGCGCGAGTTTCTTCTCTTTTCTGTTTTTTCTTTTTTTTTTTTTTGTATAATTCCTATCGGTATTACATCGTGCTTGTACGCGGTTTCTATATTATAGCAACAACCGCCGCGGGATCGGTGCGTGTAATATGGAGAATCGTTCGCACCACCTGCACACGATTCGCTTTTGTCGCTGCAGCAATATATACAAATAGATTATATGTGTCCTAATTATGGCTTGTACAAAACGTTTCTAATATAATTTGATACGAGTTGTTGAAATAATAATTCTCACAATATCAACTGTATATGTACGCTCCCCGCATATAATTGTCGTTGTTATATATCATAAATTTACATGTACAGTAGAAAAAAAATATACGCCTCGCGTTATCGGTTATTGGATGAAAATATGAATTATTTCTACATATATTTGTGCAGATCGAACGTAAATATCATCGTTGGCGCAGCTCGACGGTATATAAATAATTATTTGAAAAATAAAAAAAATTTTTAAGACTAATACATCGTATAGGCTATGCTTGTTCTGATTACATATGTAACGTGCGAATGAAAAAGGCGTTAAATAATTAGGTTTATGTGTAGATATTTATTATAATTATGACACGAGAAAACGCGATTACATTATTTCATTCGAATGGTCGACCGATAATGTGGTGTATAAGCTGAGGGGCGATACCAATTACATATATATATTACATGTAGTACCTATATTATACACACCCCGCGGATTAGGTGGACATTAAAATAACGAATTAGAAATTAATGAACGATGACAACTCGCGTGTAATATACTTACTACCTAGTTCAGACTTTACACACTTCTCTTTTCTTTTTTTTTTTTTTTATCATTATGTATTTGCACTGGTTCACGTATATATGGTGTATATATACATAGAGTTAACGAGTTAGCGTTGCCATTGCAATTTTAATGTACTTCGCATTGTTTTCTGATAACCTAAAGTACTAAGATAACGCGCGATGCTGCTATATGTACTTGCACCGCATAATATTATTAAATATATACAATATGTATCCGCGTTATATACATATCGCGTACATATATATACGTAGTGATATCTCCCATACCGCGGGAACTATATACCTATAACTGTAAAAAACGTGATGTACTTTCAACCAGATAATGCAATGTAATATAGTATAATAGGCGCGTAACGATATATATTGTACAAGAATAAACGTTAACGTAACGCCAGGGCGATAATATAAATATATCCTGTTAATACAGTTTTGTACACGTTAGTCGTGTACATGTATAGTCAAACGCGTATATAAGGTTAATAAAGTTATTAAAATTATGTAACGATAATTACTATGACTGTAAGAACTTTTGCGATCGAATAGTTATTATGTACTCATGGCTGACATATACAAGTATTTTTTAATCGGAGTATAAACAGTGTAAATGTATGTACTTTGTGTCCATATATCTGCAAGCTGCAGTGCACTTGTTGACAATTAAATAATAAACTAATTAAATGAACGCAAAAATAGCAATAAAGCGTGAATAACTTTACATTCTATTCGAAGCTTCAGATATCGGCACTAATTTCATATATGCATAATAATGCACTCAGGTGTCGACTCGCATAGTGCCTTCCATCTTGATTTACATTCTGTAGAATATTTTTGATATTAATTTTAATTTTTTTCTCCCATTTTATTTAGCTTTTTGTCTTTAATATTGGTATAGTTGCAGGGAATCGTATGAGCTGGGGGAATTGAATGAAACGTCAATTTATAACAATATTCGGGTTTTCTCACATAGGTAGATAATTACAGGTTAAAGAGAGATGATATCGCGAGCGAATGAATTAATTAGTATATCGACAATCGACGTAATATGAATTCATTTTGAAAATGATGGATATCGCGGGACTGCTGCAATAGCATCGAGTTACGGTTTTTATAATTATGACGTAACGAAAAGTGATGTACATATGTACTATGGAGGATATATACATGATATACACAACCCTGTGTAACATTTATCTATACAGACATTATATTCTACGGACATCGTTGAATTGGAATACAATTGAAGTCAATTAATTACAACGAAACGGCGCTGATCAGATGCTTATTTATAAAGCATAGCCGACAAAATTGTATTATCGACGATGAAATGATCGTAGAATTTCACATTAGGAATTTGTATTTTCTATACAAGATCCATAATCGTACATCCCTTATATTATTTGATAATTGATACTAACTAATTCTGTAGAATAACTCAAATATTCTAAGTTCAATGCACAAATTCACGAACTCTATAAGCAACGGACTTCAGGTATATTATAGAATTAATCCGGCGTTCATTTTACTTCGTACAATAACGTATGTATTATACATAATCGAAACGGCGTTGAATAAAAATCTTCAAGATGGTGGCGCACCGTAATAATATCCACGGAAATCGTTGCTCACAAGCCTAAAAAACAATGTGAGCAGTACGTAAATCACGTTGTTATTTATTAACTCAACTGCAGAAAATACATTCAGACGTATATATATTTTTCTATATATTTACCGCATTGTCCCGCAAATATTTTTATATTATATGCACACCGCGTTTACATTCGAAAAAAAAAGAAAAATTAAAAAAACAAAATGTTCTTTCATTTCGTATATTTCGAGTTCAGAATTATTTTTCTTTTTCTTAAAAAGTATATATACCTACACTGTGATTGGATTTTTTTTTAACGCAGGAAAGAATTTTTCAATTACATGATATACATATTTATATAATTTTTTTGATTTTTCACGAGGACTAAATACATATACAGGGGATATAATAATCCATATACCTATGTAGCAGAATTAAATCCGCGATCTTTTTTCCCCCCTTTTTTTGAGATGATGACGTAAAAAATAATCGTTTAATATATACGCACGCGGTGAAATCTCGAGTGCGGAATGTTGATTGCTTCCGCAGAGCAGCTGAGACTAACGATATATATAACTCTCGTTTTTATTTAAATAGAAATTTTATATCGTCAAAAGAATATAAATAACGCTCGCGCTAAGATCGCGAATTAAAACTGTCATCAGAATCTCTTGCTTCAGATGTTATGGAAATTTGAAAATTGATTGTTTTTTGTTCGACGAGTGCGCGGTGTGTAGCCAGTTATACACGTAATTGTTATTCGATTAATATTAATTATTTTCGGGTTAGTAGGTGGTTCGCATCGCGGGTTAATACTATGTACATGTATACAATATGTATGTGCGTACATATGTACGAAAATATTAATTGCGCGTATAAAATCAGCGACGCTTTATAGTACAGAGCGCGCGTAACGCCTCCCGCGCGCGCGGACGACCCTCCGGTTGTCATGGCGCTTCGATGATAAAAGTAATTATGCATACGGCATACATATTCGGTTTAATACAGTACATATAGAATATACATATTTTACTCCATTTGCAATTCTCGGTCGCGATGGCGCCCTGACGAGGGCCTAACAAAGTATTAATTGTTTCATGTCCGCCATTTCAATTATAACATCATCCCTTTATTGGATGTGATATACAAATATAAACGCTCGCTCACATATCTTCTTATCGACGGGACATTCAACTCCGTACGTATATACCATAATAACGTTATAGTCGTTGTTTTATTCAAACCCGTTAATTGCGATCAGCGAATTATAATTCTCCGCCACTCAGCTGCACGAAATACGTGTACATTATACTTATATATAGATCTTACAATTCGGTAGATTAAGTGAAGTTTTTTTGTTCGTTAAAAATCAACGGATTCATTACGCGAGTAATACCCGAAATATTTCGAGAGGATATATCTGCAAGTACGCGATTTCAAGATTTCAATTAATATCTATCAGTTATCTTGTATTCTTCTTTTTTTCTTTTTTTTGTCAAGATGTTGGCAATTTTTTACTTCAGCTATACAGGATACCGATTTTTGTACAGGTGTATAATAATTGAATGAAAAATATGAAGATCGCTGCGACAACTTTTACGCTCGTGTTCCGAGCTGCAATAATAGATGTCACAAGTAATATTTGTAACATTTTCTTACGCGGCAGCGTATCGTCGGCATGCTTAAGAAATGAAAGTAAAAAAAAATGGAAGCCGTATGCACATCGACCCGAGGGGGTAACCACTCGATATATATAGGTGCCCCAACCATTTCACCTTTCACAACGATTTCACAGCATTTCATACTATTTTATTTCCAAATTGACTATCCTAAGTATTTCACAAGCGGTTACCCCCTCGGTTTACCCGTATATCGTGCAGCTCGGCTGTCAAAATGTGGTTGTAGATATTCTGGAGTAACGTTGAATCGTCACGATCAGATATATTTGGCACCGATAGATCGCATAATATGCATAACAGTGAAGAAAGAGAGAAAAAAAAAAAAAAAAGAACATCGACTCTATAAGGGTAAATTTGATGCGTAACGAATAATCGAAAATACCTTAGAATATTGCGAGGGTTGAAAATTTAATAAACTTCTGTTGAATCGTTGAAATTATTTTTTTCAGGTCTGGGTCTAGGTCCCCATACCCCCGAAGAGGCGCACGCCGCCGTTTTGGCCGTGGCAGCGGCTGCGTTGCACCATCACCACCACCACCAGGGCGGGCCCGGTGGTGGAATGAGGCCCCTCAGGCATCCGATGCCCCCAGGGATGCTGGGTCCTTCCTTACCCCTCCCGCCACACCACCCGCTAGCGGGTCCCCACCACCCCCTCGTCCCACCGCATCACCCCGAGGAAGACGGAGTCGTTGACGACCCCAAGGTTACCCTCGAGGGCAAGGAGCTGTGGGAGAGGTTTTATAAACTCGGGACGGAGATGGTCATCACGAAAAGTGGCCGGTAAGCAAACTGCGATTATCAAAATTATATTTACTTACAATCTTATTTTTCAATAATCATAACTATTCCATACAGATTTTCATGTGATCCATTTTGTAATATCAGGACATGATCGTTATTTTACATTTGCGTCGAAAGGGAAAAATATGTGACCGAATTTTTGACCATCCAAAAATGGGAATACGGAATAATTTTTTTGTCAATTCGAAGAAATCGATTAATTTGCAAAGGGTCCAAAACCGCCATGTTTTTTCCCCTTCCGACGATCCGAGATTCCGAACGCCATGACGAAAGAAACGATTTTTCATTTATATTCTCCATTTTTTCTCAGTGATAAAATTTACCAACATTCGTATAGTTATAATGATTCGTGATTATCGTGCGCGACTCGTCTGCCATGAGAGTAATTTTTAAACGAGAATTGAATACAAAAAAGAAAAGAAAGAAAAAGTTTATAAAGAATTATGGTGTCAGTTCTGACAATTCCAATCTCCAATCGAGCTGTTGTTTTTCCGATCACGTGCGCTTTTCGTATTACAGTCATCTATACACATCTATATCTACAGATTGAAAATAGCCTGAAAAAAACAAACTTATATATTCTTTCGATTCTATCGATATTACATCGCCAGCCATTCGCACGTCATATGCACCACCTTATTATACTTATACACCTTTTCGAAATATGGTAAATATTTTCTCTCTATATTGCGTCTTCGGAATATATAACCCCGGAAGTCATATGCTCCATATCGGTATAAGGGCGCGTTGTGGATACCATACACAACGTACACCTTCCCCGCAAAAAAAAACCAAAAGAAAAGAAAAAATAAGTTCAGCCTCGCGCGCGCGGAATATTCTCGAATGTCAGAAAAGCATGCATGAGTAGTCGCGTACGTATACCGATATGAAGTGGGTGTAACGGAGCCACTAAAAAATGTTTTGCCGACCCGACTGTTTTCGAGTTTATTTGTTTTAATGAAATTCTGACGGATGTCATGTGCCCATTTTAATATCGCACCCCATAATTGATCGATTCAGATTCGACCCAACTCGCATTTTTTTTTCTCCATCCTGCCGCGTGTTCTACGATCGTCAAAAAAATGTTATCATCATCATTTACACAGGTATTCAAAAGTTTGTTTTATGAAAGTTCCAACCACGATATCAAAAATATATGATGGTAGCGTGTCGTACCTCTTATGACAGACGCGTCAACGCATAATCGCACGTCGATGCGTTGAATGATGCATATAATAATAATAGCCACTTACGACTGAGTTCGCGCGTATGGGGTTTTGTACCTATACGTAAAGTACGCGTCTACTATGTACTTATATTAAAGACTAAAAAAGATCGTGTCACGTCGTTAGTATAGTTGCGAATGTAATGTGTAGGCATGCACGATATTCTTTTCGCGATTTACTTTGGCTCGGTTTATATGTGTGTGGATATAAAGTAGGTGTGTGTATACGTACCTATAGTCGAGACTGCAATAATATATTTTTGTACATACATGAGATATTATATACGTGCAAATGCCACGCCGCGGTAGTGTTGCGATGTTTTATTATACCACCGATTCACAAACGATAAAAACCACTCGAAATTGACCCCGACCTACGCCCTGTGCTAATCGACCCGAAAAAGTAATCGGCTAAATTACGTTATAATTATGATGTACACCCTCTCGAGTGAATATGCTATATATAAAACTGAGATTTTTTTACGTTTCGCTTATATTAAACGTGTATAATATTATACATACAGTTATGTAATTCGTCATCAGACGCAAACATAACACATATATCATATGTCATATAGGTATCCTATGTGATTCCGATGTGCATCTATTCGGTACGGAGTCCTTGAGGTCTGAATCCCTTCGTCCGATTTCCCGTTGCACGATGCACGTAACGTGCAGTAGAGACCCGACGGGGTGCGTCGTGCAGTCGTTTATATGTACGTATATGGTACATACGTATATATCCTACATAACATGCTCCGCTGCCGCACTACCCGCGATTCACTTACTCACAGTCATCATTCGCAGTCCACATACGTATATATAGTTACGTATGTACGCAACGTATGGAATTTGCCAGCACTAGATCGAACGCACGCGTTGAGAGAATCGACGAAACCCATCCCTCTCTCGTTCGGTTTTCTCATCCCTCATGTTCGTGGCGCTCTTTTTTTTCTTTCTTTCAGTTGAATTTTTTGTTTTTTCTTTTTTGTTTTCGATTCGCTCTCTCGTACGCGCGTGTGTAACGTTATAAGCCTCGGTATAGTTTCTTCGTCGGACAAAATTTTTTTTTTCTCTCTCTCCTCTTGTTTTTCTCCCTTTATCTCCCCCGCATATCGTTGCACTACCCGGCCTTTTCTCGTAGTTTTTCCCTCCTGGCGTCGAGGAGTGTCGCCCTGCTCGCTGCTGCCGTTGCCCCCGTCCTCCCACTCGTTCTCACCCTACGCCGTAATATTCCGACTGTCCTTGTTTTAACCCCGGTTCTTCGACGCCCCGGTTTGGTATACCCGTCTTCGTTTATCCCTCGCGATCTCCCTAGGGTCGCGGGGCCCGTATGGTAATTAGCCCTAGTAGCCCGGTACCTATAGTAGCTCTGCTGCAGCGCGTGCAGTGCCAGCAACACCACCAGAAGCTCCTCGGCACCCAGCAAACTCACACATATACATGTATACTATAGGTACGATCCACCTACACACGTCCTCAGAACTGTATACGGTGACGCGCGATGCCATGCCGATGATGTTCGTGGCTTCGTTATAACGGCTACAACTGCTGATATGAACCGGTGTACGTGTCCTCCGCACCTTTGTATTGACATTTTTTTACGTGTCGTTGTCGCGGTGGAGCCGTAGGTATGTGTGAGATAAATAAGTGTGCGTCTACTACGTACGATTACAACTACGCGGGGGAGCGCGTTCGCGGTCCGCCACCAGCACGTAACGAACACCAGACCGCGGGTCGTGTACGTACATAGATAGGACGCTGGGGCGCTGTAGGTGTCGGTACATGCGATGCGGCGACGGCAACTGCAAGCTCTCGCAGGATGGGAGAGATTTCTTTCATACCTCCATAATCTCGCGTGCATATACGGCGGTTCAACCGACGCCAACGCGACACCCGCGCGGTTGTCAGCTAATGCGTTCTACTGGTGCATGTAGATGCGATGCTCGTCGTGTGTTCGTGTTCCCGTATCACGTACGCGCCGCGATCTACGTGTAGACGTGAACTACGCCGCGGTATATATTCATCCATGCGATGTACGAGATCTCTTATACCCATACTTATTTCCCTCTCTCTCTCTCTCTCTCTCTCTCTCTCTCTGTACGCACACGCACACAATACGCCTAACTACGATATATTCTCTCACCGCACGGTGATGACGGGGTAACAATTGAGGCGTCGCGGCGCGGCGCCCTTAGGCGACTTCACCTTTACGTAAATTATTAGCGAGATTCTCTTATTAGTTAACTCCGGTTATTAACACCTCGGTTACATCGACTAGTTTGAAAAATTCGTAAATCATTCCGAAAATCGGCATACCTTATCCGAGGTCAGGATATGCTCTCAACGCGCGTTGTGGGAAGAGACAAGAATATAATTTTTTTCTAAGCATTCTAAGCAAGCGGCCAGGGTGTGCTACAGATACGGTAGCCGCGTCAAGTTTTTCCGGCTGCTGCAAAGGGACCCGAAATGCGTGGTAAAAAAATTAAAGAAAACCCGTTAAAGTTGACCAATCACTGTGTGTTTCTCGCGATGCGTATACCTATACACATGTGCTCCACATTATACATAGAAATTTTTACTCTTGTATCGTACATAAGTTAAGAGTTTATGTTGGGGATCACCACTTACGCTGTTGCAGCGATATATAGCATACGGTATACGTGTAATATAGAAAAATTCCAAGTGATTTATTGACTCGTTTCCGTGCGTCTGCAGGGTATATGTATGTACAGTGCTATGGCACCTATCATCGCACATACGTCTACTTTATAATAGTTAAGTGCAATGCAGTGCGGTAGGCGTTTCTGCAACGCGTTATATATACGGCATTTCAACTATACTTATACGCATGCACATGTTACAATTTTATTTTTACATATAATAACTATAGCAATACGAGGCGAATAAGGGTGCTTCTTCACCGCCCACCGCGTAACACGATTTTTTTTTTGATACGTGACTTTTTTTCATTTTTTTTTTTTTAAATTCGATCGGTAATTATTTTCTTCGTCGATATATTCATGCGTATATGTTCGTTTGATTTTGGGAAAACAAAATTATGGCTGGTATAATGTAAAGTTAGATAAATGAAATGAAAAACGTGAGATTGTTATAGATTTTGTAAAAAGAATTTATTATCCTTTCGACGCGAAGTTAGTCACACGAAACGTATGTATATAACGAGTGTGAAAAATATTGTACACCGCATGATGAAAATATATAATACATATATGATGTTGAGTAGAGATATGCAAGGTGTATATAATAGGTGGTCGTATATACGTGTGCTTAATATGCAAACCCGTGAGGTTCCGTAAATCAATTTATATCTATAAATCAAATACCCTGCAGTGGGGAGTGAGCAGTGAGCCGACCTAACTCAACTTGACTCGAGTCCTCGTTCACTCGCTGTAACTCTCCTATATACTCATGCCTATACGTATACGTATGGAGTATTATAAGGACATTAATACGCGACACGCGGACTACACCGTGTAACATACACGAGGCATCGTAGGCACATTTATTAAAAGGGGAAAAAAAAAAAACAACTAAACAAACAAACAACACTCGCATCGCAAAGGGTTATTATATGGTCATATAGTACCTGATAATTACAGATTTGGTATCTCTTCGTTCGGCAGCATCTGCTCTTTACGGCACATCTATATAACCGTATCATCGTGTGCATTCGGGGTATATACTTACCCACCTTATACTCACCGGTGTGGTCTTACGGTCTACGTCTCAATATCGTATCGCGAGATTTTCTTCCCCTCCGCCGTGCGCCTCTGCAGTACAGGCACCTAACTTGCACCTCACCTATAATCGAGGGGCATACGCATATCTACGTCCCTACGCAGATGTGCGTATCAGAGTCGGAGTAGAAAACTTGAAAACAAAAAAAAAAAAGAAGAAGAGGGAAACTGTAGTAGAAGGATGAGGGGGCGGTCGCTGCATAGCAGCAGCACCGCTACCTTCGTAGCTGAGTTTGGTTCACTCGTAGGTTACTTCATCGCGATACTTTGGTCCGAATATATGTAAGAGGGTTGCACGTATTGCAGGTTGAAGTATAGCTGAGAGAGAGAAAGAGAGAGAGAGGGAGGTAAATAACTGGTAAATAACCCGGCACATATAACCGGGAGTAAATAACGCAAGGGCCACCTAAGTATAGGGTTGGCCTTAACGATGTTTGTTTTATACATTGGCAGCCTCTTCGAACCTGTAATCTTTCTAAACGAGATATTACCAGACCCGCTGCGAAACCCTATACGACACTGTATCCTCGCCTCTCCCCCGTCCCTCTCTCCTCTCCTCTCCTCTCCTCTCCTCTTGTGCCCTTACCTTGTCTCGATGCCTCCGTCCGGAACGAGAATGAGAACGAAAACGAGAACGAGAACGAGTCCTTGCGCTACAGTCTCGTCCCGGACTCGCTCAACTGGGCCCCGACGGGCCCAAAAGTGCCCCCTCCGTATAGCCACCCGTTTTACCTCCCTCCCTCCATCCTACCATACGGTCCACACCTCCGAGCATCTCTCGCGGTCAAATTGCCAGCCATTCATGGCCAGCTCGCGCGCGAATATTGCTGCCGAAACCGGACGGAAACTACCAGCACGGTGGACTGAAAATCATCTCTGTACCAATGCTACGCGAATATTTAATATCACGTTGGTACCATTATTCGAGGTAGAAACGATCAATTTTTCACCGAAATTATCATACGTTTATGGAATCCTCCCTCGCCTGATTTTTCGTTTTTTCTTCTCGTGTCTTATTTGAACAATGAAATAATTTTGTTGGTTCAGAAAAAAGAGGAAAGAAATTAAGTTGGTTCAAAACTCCCTTATGATTATAAATTAAATCGGGTTCAAAATTATTATACACCTAATACATTTGGGAGGAGATTTTACACTAATGTCTTCTGGGAAACTATATAATAATTACATAATACGAACGTTATCTCCACGGTATCTCGATATCCAGACTTGTTACATATAGTATATACTTTTACATATACATAGCCACATAATTAGTTCATCGCACTATACCTATATATAGTCGAATTAGGAGAGCAGATAGTAGTTTGCGAGAGCAACTGCTGGGGCGATCGGATCTCTTAATTACATTTGGAAATAGCACTGCCGGTGATTACACATATATGTATACACGAGTATACGTATATTTAGTACGGGGGTCGAGGGGGTGAAAGGGGAAACCTGCACGGCTATTCAAAAATTCAAATATTGTACATACACCTATACCTGCAGGTATAATGTATAGGTACTCAAAAATATACTCGGCCCATATCTACCACATAATTTTCTCATCAAGGATTTCGACCCGTCCCATTATTATAGGTAACTAAAATGTATTATACATACGTATATGTATATAGGTAGTTATTTCTGTGGGATGATGCGATACCATGTAATATGCTATGCACGTTTTACACGAGGGTCAAATCACACTCATTCGTATGTACACATACGGTATATACCTATGTATACATAACTTTCGCAATTTTTTTTAATTTATTTTATCTCTATTTATTCATTTATTTTCATCCTGCACCACCTGTATATCGTTGATACATTGCAAAAAATCGCAAGTAATAAAAATGTATAAACAGTTGATCGGTAAATATTTGTTCCTAAATTATATACACGCATATGTACACATCTTCCGCAGTCGCGTCAAATTGCGATATGTATGCGGTTTGTATACGTGTTTTATTTGAGTGCATATAACACAGTTTTAAAGTATCGCGGAATTACCGAATACCTACAACAGGTTGCACCGGCTGATTCGTGCAGGAATTTT
This sequence comes from Athalia cordata, assembly GCA_963932425.1. Classification (NCBI taxonomy): domain Eukaryota; kingdom Metazoa; phylum Arthropoda; class Insecta; order Hymenoptera; family Athaliidae; genus Athalia; species Athalia cordata. The sequence continues at coordinate 53,157,356 of OZ010625.1, read as the reverse complement.
AAGCCCTGATAACTCGAAGTTGTTTCAACCTATAGACCGTTTTTATTCCCTTCCGTCCTCTCTTTTCCTCTAATATCCTCATGCGCTGCACGTTGTTGCACACGAAATTATTTCGTTAAAATTATGAAAAATCAAGAGACTACGTTCATCCTTACGTTTTACAACGAAGAATTCGTAACATGAGTGAAAAGAAAAAAATTGAAAATCGACAAAATTAGATCCTAGATCTTTTGTTAAAATCGTGTGCGATAATACCGATTACCGATAAAAAAGAGCGAAACGAAAATCGGCGTTGTCTTGATCTATGTACACGCATAGTCGCGGTATGCATTCACCCGCGTATACCTACTACCTATTTTGTGCCTCCGCGGTGACGAACTCACGAGGCCGTTGCACATAAGGTTCCCTTTACGCGCTCGTTCGCGTGCTGCAGCTTTGAAAACCCGCATCCGCCACGAAGCATGTTATATACATAGATATGTGCAGAGTATGGGTGACGGAGGGTAGATGCTAGAGAGAGAGAACGAGCGAAAGGGGAGGGGAAGTACCAATACGATCGAAATTTTGCTTGACGCTTGACGCTCACCTGCAGCAGCTCCGTAGGAGATACGACACCCGCACAGTACGTACATATTAACAATTGACTGCTGACGATCGATTTATAGTAAAAACGTTGAAAAAAAAAAATGGACAAAATAGAGAATTAGAAAAATTAAATAACTAAAAGATGTACAGTCGTATCATCGTTGAAACGTACATAATTTTTTAATTACGTATAAGATGCCTGCGTAATACGCAGTGAAAGGTGTACGTGAACAGGTGCAATTTTTATATCTTTCGTTTTTTTTAATTTATTTCGAATTCATAATTTCATTAAACCCCCGAACTTGAATTCACTTGAATTTAATAACGTGACATAATGATACTTCGTTTAAAATCGCAGAGTCTGGTTTTCCGGCTTGCAGATTTTCACGAAAGAGGGGGGGGGGGGGGAGGAAAGTTGTGATAGACGTTGAATTTTTTTCTTTTTTTTTTTTTTTTACATAATTCTTGTTCGAAAACTGAATGGTAAAAAAAAAAGAAGAAAAACTTATTAACGAAAAAAGAGTGAAACGAAAAAATTGAAAAAATTAAAGAAAAAAGAAAAAAAATAAGAGAAAGAAAAAAAATGACTGTGTGCAGTGTTAAAATTAGAGAAAAAGCGTTGAATAGAGGCACTCGCGTTGAGCTCGCAGGGGATGCAATGGGGTTTTGAACTGACGTATTCACGTTCACTGAGAAACAAGGAACGAAGCGAACTAAGAACGAGAAACTAAGAGAAGACCAGGTCGCGAACGTGTGCGAGAGTATAAAGTATAAACGTGGCTCCGGGCATCTTGGATTCTCACCGCAAGAGCGAAGAGGACGGGTACCTTGCCACCAACCCTTTCATTATCTCACTCATACCCGTCACGTCACGTCTTCATCGCACCCATTCCTCTTTTCTCTCCTCAACATCTCCCAGCCCTTCTTCTTTTTCTCCTTTTTTACTTTATTTCTTCTCTTTTTTTTTCTTTTTATATATTCGCTCTCGTTCTCCGCCGTGCAGTAGGATATGGAATATATACATATATATATATATATATATATATATATACAGGGTGTCCCAGAATTCGCGCCAACTAAGTACGTAGCGTTGTTCCTCGTGAAAAACTGAAATAGGGAAGTCGAGGTGAAAATGTTCTAGATCTGACAGGTAAAAAGTTACAGGGTGCCAAAGTTCCGCCAATTGGCGTCTGGAATAACGTCGGTGTGCCACCAACACACTGCTACGCCCGGCGTGTTGGTGGCACACCGACGTGACGGTGCACGCCGATTGGCGGAACTTTGGCACCCTGTAACTTTTTACCTGTCAGACTTAGAACATTTTCACCTCGACTTCCCTATTTTAGTTTTTCACGAGGAACAACGCTACGTACTTAGTTGGCGCGAATTCTGGGACACCCTGTATATATTTTATACATACACCTACTCTGCTACATCACCTTCCCCATTCGGCATACATTAGATTATTTTATTTCTCATTTCTTAGGATAGATGCGGGATGTGTTCTTACATACGGTAGTCGGGCAGGCAGGCATGTATTCAGCTTTTTACTTTCCTTCTGATTTCTGGACGGCTTATAATATATGGAGATAAATTATTATCTTACGTAATACGTATAGGTGCAATATTATTAACCTGTGTAACAAGGAAATGTCATGTCTTCTTTTTTTTTTTTGTTCCTTCTTTTTTTTCACAACACCTATCATCAGCTTTTTAACGATTGAATTCACATGTTACCCGCATACGTGTAGCCGCAGGTGCAGTCGAACCCTTTCACCCTATGGTCAGACGATAATCGCCTGTTAAAATAAGTAAAACAGATCCGCACGCACCTCATCACTTACATATTTCTCTGCTTCGTTTAATATCCCATCAATATCATCATTCGCTGATGTCTGTAATTTGTTTATTATATTATTTATTTGCCTTTCTTTTTCTTATGTCGTATGAATTAAATGAAAGCGATTAAAACACCGCGTATGTACAAGTTACACGAATGTGTAAAAAATTTTATACGTTTTAATTACTCGAATGTTTTTAGTAGAGAGTATTGCGATATAATCTCATCATCTCCCATGTATTACGTACGTTATATACATAAGCGACTTTTGAAATTTTATGTATGTGTATTCAAACTGTTATATGGTCTTATAAAATTGTGCGTAATGTATAATTATGTCGTTACAATATACAGTATACTTAGAATGCAGAAATCAGCATAAGTTTTACCGTGTAGAAAAACGAATTTTTCTGTGCGCGCGGGTATCTGCAGATAAACTCTTGTTATGTATAATTACATATACAAAGTCGATTTACTGGAGGGTCGTATAACGGCTGGTTATCGGTTAAATACGAATACATACGGAAACAATTTCCTGCACACCGTTTACATTACTGTGTAAAATTTTATTCATGTATATGTGCATGTGTACGCGGTGGCGCTGCACCTTGTCTAATTACACGTTCGTCGGTTTGTCCCTCTATGTACTATGCAGATTGTGTTGTACAAAATACATCTATATAGTCCGTTATCTGTGCATATACCTATGTACGCGTATTTCGAAGCTATATACGTAAAGTCGTTCTTCACGCGTTTTGTGCAAATTTTCACACGGTGCGACCTATTTTTTCCCGATATGTACATTTACACGAGTTCAATGTGATCGTACAAAATATATACGTACATATATATATATACATATGTAGGTATGATTACACGGTGGTACAATGACACCGCTTACATTAGATTATGACTCGGTTTTTACGCCTCGCGAAAAAAGCAAAGAAAAGAATGGAAAAAAAAAAAAGAAACTTTGAGATATATGTCACCGTTTTTTTCGCGGTACGCGCGTGGGGATTATCCTATTTTTTTAAAAGACACTTTGATCGCAAAATTTGGAATTCAGAATGACGTTTTTATTGTATGAAATGCTGTTTCATAAATTGTGGCCGAGTTACCCTTTCAGAATTTTTTTAATTTTTTTCGTTGCTTTCAATAGTGGACATCGTCGATCTATGTCGATGGAATAATTTTTGCCAACATTTTCTCTCATGCTGTCAAGAAACTTACTCACCGCTCCGCACACATATATGAATAAATTGGAAACTTGTACACATATCTATGTATAGGAATTACCATACAATGTGACATGTGTTATAGAAATTGATCACGTGTCTGGTGCATATAGTATAACGTAATGCGGCTGACGTATACGTATATGATCCACGACTGCAGCCTACTTCACGTGATATCCTTACGTGTACGTACTTGTCTTTTTTTTTCACCCTACATGTACTGTCAAATATGTAAGCGATTTTTATTAATCGGGTCGAACGGGATTGGTCAGCAGATGACCGTGAACTGGGGTATCTAAATTATTTTTTTCCTCTTCTTTAATCGGAGGAACTTCAGACTCGGGTCAAAAAAGAGGTGCGACTTTAAACGGTATAGTTTCAGATTATTCAACGACTGCAGTACGCGCAGTATAGTGCGGCAGGAGAGTTAAGGTTAGGTTGTTGAATTGGCCACGCCGTGCGCGGGCGGCAGCAGCCAATTTCTGAATGCAAATAGAAAAGGGTGTCGCAGAGGGTGAGTCGCGCAAATAGAAAGCCCTCAATGTGTATAGGTAAACCGGTACATAGATACGTATGTACACGTGTGTATTATACCCACCTACCCTTCCCATGTACGTACATCGTAGGTATAGTGCGAATTCTATACACACGTATATCTACAATTCTGAAACACAAGGTATATACATTCTGCGTTTTATGCACCTGCACCACGAACTATACCTATACATGTATAATGCGGAGCTAGAAACATTCGTTCATTCATTACAAGCTCTGATTGTTCATTCATAGTATTGCATTTTTTTTTTTATTCCACTCTTTCTATAGGTTGATATTTATGATTCTATATGCCATGAACTAACTACGCAGGGTTAAGGGTAGTTTAGATTTCACTTTTCGAAACTTATGGCTTATTTACACCTATAAGCTCCGACGCGCGTTTATTTTTTATTTATTTACTTTTTATTTCATTTCGTCTTATTTTTTTGTTCGTGAACTCTCGTCTCAACGACAACCGCTGTACGCATAGGTATATGTTCGTAAAATGTGCTCCCAGGCAGGCGTTAAAACTCTCGCTTTTTACCTCGCGAGATCCATTTTTTGATATAACCACCGCTGATTCTAGCCCGCGCGCTTGGCCTCGTTTTTACTCCTCTTCGGAAGCTCACCTACCGTGTATGCATACCTGTACGTAGGCTCGGAACTTTAACGAGTGCTCGATAAATGTGTACCCCCGGAAAATTTCTCGCGCGAAATATACCTGCGAACGAACCAACGCCTGCTGCTGCCGCTGCAGTGTAAGCAGCTGGTGGTGTACGATATACGTATATTACATAATATTATACATATATACCTGTACACCGAAATACATTCGCGATCTATTCACCGGCGGATTTTGTACGTATTCAGATATACGTATGTATCATCATACGTATACCAAGTTACAATCAGCTCACACGTGTTGCGCTCGCGAGGATCGAGCTGAGACCGCAAGTGCTAATAAAGTCATCGCGAACGCTGAGATAGGAGAGCAATTTATGGATCAGGGACAAAATGAGGGTGTAGTACAAGATTAGTACGCTACTTCGGAATATTTCGTGACTCAAATTATCGAAAGCTAATTATGACGTAAGCGGTCGTAGCGGAATTTTTTTGGAAAATTTTTATAACGCGGTGCCAAGAGAATTTATTTAAATTCTGGTCACAGCGTTTTACTATCACGAATTCTAATGCGAATCGAGAGTTACGTACGTTTTTGTTTTTTTTTACACGTATAGTATACGCCGTATCATTTTGGCGGAACTAAAACTTAAAAAATTTTACAATCTTTGTTGTGATTGCAAAGAAATTATTTTCATTTTATTTTATTTTTTTGATTCATCGAATTCGTTGGGAAATTCGTAACTTCCGGGATATAGATATTAAAACGACGAGATTTTAACGCCTTTCAAAACGTATTATGAAAATCAGCATTGAATTTTTTTACTCATTTATTATATATTCGAAAAGAATTTGAATGCATGAAAAAAAAAAAAAAAAAAAACTTCGGAATAAGATCGTTGTAGCTAAATATCCGTTGAATATTTTTTCACGCCGTCTTTTTTTCCTCAACGTCTCTTCAAAACCTTGTCTTATTTATACCCTTATTTTTTCGTTTATTTTATACTTGTTTGAACCTATTTAATTGCACCGCTCGACCCACCGCCGTTTATAATCGCTTCTTTTGCATCGTCGCCGTTGAGTCCATAATTTTCAACTGTGCAGCGGTAATTTCCATATCGGAGGACTTATTATAAACTCGCGGGTCCTGAAATGGAACGCGTATTTTGTTTTCTTTTCTTGAAATCTTAAGATCATATTATAATTCGTTTTTTTTTTTTTTCATATATATATGTATGATGTATATACCATATATACATCGAGTGAAACGCGTTTGTACTTATGTACAGTTCGTTTTCCTTTCCGAACAAGTTTGATCGTTTAACATCCCGAAGGAACGTGAATTTCTTCTCGAAAGTTGACTTATGGAAAAACGAAAGATGGTCATTATATCACCTGGTTCCTTTTATTCTTAGTTTTTGTTTTAATTTTATTTTTATTTCGTGTCTTCTTTTTTCATTTTTTTTTTTTATCCTCTCCGTGGCGAGCCTCGGGACAGAAATTTCAACGGTGAAGCTAGGCTGAATATAAAGAAGTGTATGGGCATGGAACGGGCACAGGCAAACCGGACTGCTGTCCTGGACGGGCAGAGGCACCTCGGCGTTTATAGTCCTTCGAGAAACAAATAATAATTTAGTGGGCGGCTCCCGCCTTCCAGACCTCGGCTCAGCTCCGGGGCCCTAGGGCCCTTCGACCCCCTTAATCCCTCGCTCTCCCTCATCCCCATTCCCATTCCCATTCCCATTCCCATTCCCCCCTCCACGCACCTACTTCTCTCATCGTATAAATAACGAGTGGCGCCAGCCAAACTTACACCATCACATTATTATCTACCGCGTTATATAGGCTTGCCGTGTAAATCTACACGTGTGAAGACATCTCTCTCTGCGTATGTATATATGTTTCGTAGATGTATATGTGTGTGGATCGGTTATCCCGCGGTTTTAGATATGATCCGGAGCGTATACACAGAACGTGAGCAATATCGAGAGTGGGTTTTGATGTGTTTAGCTTCTTATTAGGCCAAGTTTCTCAGGTGTGAGAAGCGTCGAGCTCGCTCGGAACGTAATAGAGCGTAATTATCGTATACGTACGCGTTGCGAGACTATAACCTTAAATAGCGTAACCTCCGGTTACCTGTAATTCCCACAAAGGTCAACAGCTACATTGAATCTTCCACCGTCATTATCGTGCCCATATAGGTATAATATACATATGAAATATATGACCACATCTATCTGATACATGTATATACCTAATGTTGCTCCGTTTCTAAAGTTGCAATACATGAAAATTTCGTCGGTTATAGACATTCGAGAAATAATCAGAAATACATACCTTTTTTTTTTGCTTTCTTTTTTTCTTCCTTTATAATATATATCCCTTTTCATTTTTTATTTTGTTCGTCACTTTTATACACCGCTTTGTGATTCGAAAATCATTTCCGTCGAATGACGTATATTATATACCTGTATTATATATAGTATACCTAGAGCGGTTTATGTATAGGGGTGGATTTATTCGGTGTGCTTTCTACTGTCGCGTCGCGTTTGAAATGCGCGGTGGTCTCTGAGACATTTTTTGATTTTCTTTATAAACTTGTTTTTTGTTTTGTTTTTGTTTTTGTTTTTTTTTTGTTTCACTACTTCCTTTATTTATTATTGTTTTTTAGTCTCTATCTCTCTCTGCGGTTCAAACCGCGAAAGTGCAGCAAATCGTGTAATTTTAGATTAAACGAGGCCCCGACCTAAAACAAAGGGCGGGCGGTCGGTCGGTCTTTTCGAGACAAAAAGACAAAGAGACAATGAAAGGAGAAGACGAGAAGACAAAAGGAGCGAGGGACAGAAAATACAGAAAAATAAAGAACGAGAAAGAGAGAGGGTGAAATGGAAGGGAACCGTATAAAGAAGGAAAATCAAAAAAAAATCAAAAAATTAAAATACATGCTATACGTGCAGACGCAACTTTGAAATTTCTGCGTTGACCGCTTCAGCATGCACACGGCTTATATTATACTTCAGAGACGGGACGCTCCGCTACACATATAAACCATATACGAAGCGTACCTATAGACCATAAGACGAAACGCAACGCTCACCGCAGGGGTCCTCGCCGAAGAGGATCTGGCTTCGGGACTGTTGGGACTCTTGGGACTGAGACCAGAGGCTATCGGTGTATCCCTATCAGTCCGCTCATCTGCTTCCTCAGGGGCCCCTGAGTCCCACTATTCGAAGCGAAACGCAACAGATATAAACCCAACCTTAACTGCTTTACGAGGATCGTTTGTACCGATTTGTTCGACGAGGGATAACTTCGACTCGGTTAGCCCCCAGCTTCTTCTCTTATGTATATCCTCGAACGGTCTCTCACTGGTCTGTAACCAAATGCCCATTTCGTTTTGGATCTATAGAATTTTCTGAATATTCATCAAGATGGACTTTAAAACATTGCTGGGGTCATTTTGTGTTCGCTGGGGAATTCTAAAATCCTAGTTGGATTCATCTGATCAAAAATATTAATTTTCATAATCGAGATTCTTGAAAATTTGGTATTCTTCTGCACATCAGTCGAACTCGTTCGAACAACACGATCCAAAAAAATCCTTCTTTCATTCTCCCATTTTACAAACCGGAAGGTTGACAACCCCCTTCAATGTTGCGTATGTAGGTTGGTCCGTAACAATTCTAGAAATATCTCATTGTACGTTGGTTTGGATACCTAATATCGTACGTACTGTAGATACATATCTCTACGTAACGCACATAAACGGTTGCAGAAAAGGATGTAAACAAATCATTGGCGAGTCCACGGCGATCGTTGGCTGTAGCGCGATAAAATAAATTAACTCGAGGCTACCGGAGTTCTCGATTATTTTAGCCGAGCGCTAACGACGCGTAATAAATTATCGTTCCCTTCGATTCATACCGCGCGCGTTTATTGGTATGTATACATACGTGTGTGTCTATACCTACGTAGAGTTGGAACACGTTAAACATACCTTCGTGCATGCACACACTCACGCTCGTGTCACATTTGTATGTGTATGCATGCATGGCTATATAGGTACCGCATTACCGACGTCGATTCACGAGTCTCTTTCTCGCATAGTCGCGGAGCGGTGCTCTTAGAACTCCTGCAATTGTCCGCTCGCTTTTCCCACCATTATCGAGGAGCCCCTCTCAACCACCGTCATTCCATTGATCAATTACCTCGCCTCTGGCAACAGGCACCAACGGCAAACTGCTGCCGCTGCAGCTACCGCGAAAAACCTACGGCCGGCGATATACGCGCTCATTATGCGCTTACACATGTCACTGTAGTCAAAGCTGTTCGATAAAAAAACTGAATAGCGGCGATTCCGGTTCGATATTATCGTTATTATATGCCCAGAAATTTTGAATCTCTAACGATTTGAGATGATTAAACGTGAAGTTTTTGTGGAGAAGATCGAGCCTGCCACACGTCTAATTTCTGATACATATGACCCTCGGGCGATTTCGACGTTCGTTTTTTGGAACCGACGGAACACCTGCGGTACACGCCGCGAAACGAGGACTATGATATTATGGCGCCGCTGGAACGGCCCGCTTGCCATATTTTCACATCTCGCTGATGCCCGAGGGCAGAACCCGATGATTTGATCGTTTGATGAATTCGAACTTTGAATAAATTTGGCGCAGACGGCCGTCTATCGACGGATGCGAAAAGTTGGAATCACCGGTGCATGTGGTTTATGGCCGCAGGAATGCAAAGTTTCATTTAACTTTAGATTCAGTTGAGTCGTTCCGGTTTGAGTATGCTACGAATGTCCATTAAAGCCTAAAATCTATCCGATTTTTACGGAATTCCGAACGTCCATGGTATTCGTGATAGAGGAACGTGTTGTGAGCGTCGTTCACCGAGGGTCAGCTTGGATTCAGGTTAGGACGACGAACTCTGGCGGGATAAACGAGGCGCTCAAAACTCGCCCCAAAGGAGACAAAGTTTTAATAGCTCACTCCTGCGACGTACAGTTCATCCGGCTCGTCCGTTTCAAACAAGAATACATCGAACTGCAGTGTCAGAAAAAATCACGATGGCGTTCGAATTCGTTTTTCGTCATAATTCCAAAATCAGCAACCCTTCTGCGCGTTTGGATTCTTTATGAGCTATACGAAGGCATTTGTACGATGAATAATTTTTCGACGATTGTCCGTATATGATACTTTGGAGAATGAGGGAGTATAATAATGTATATCGGAGTATAGACATAGACTGAATACGTGTAGAATTGTAAAGAAGACGTTATTTCGCACGGTGGATTGCGCGGTTAGCCCGCGTTTTTCCTCCAGGGATCACGTGGCATGTTTTGCCTCTCACAGCGGAGATAATCCGGCTTACAGACTTTGAGAGCGGCCCGCTTACTTCAGTGTGTGTTTTTCATTTTTGAGTACCTCCGCGATATATATACGCTAGTTTATTCCTCGGATTGAAAGCACCCCGGCAAACAGTAAGCAGATGCTTCCTCCGAGTCCCTCGATACAAAGCAGGAAGAGGGGGTGGGTAGAATGAGAATGAAGATGAGGATGAGGATGAGGATGAGGACTATTTTTTACCCTGCTTAAACTCTCCATCATATACGCCCGGTTAGGTTAATTCTGAATCGTCTCGAGTTTGACAACTTATTTTTAGTTTGCCCGGCCACATCGTTGGCCACAATCCGATTCGGAATTAACCCCACGTACAAATTAATGGATCCTTATCCTTCGTACTCTATGATATCTTACTCCTATCTTCAAATCTCATAACCTTTTTTTTTTTAACAGCTAAAATTAATTTTATTACATCTTATCGCAATGGCCATTTGTTTCTTCCGCACCCGGGTAAATCTTTATAATAGGTTGAGCAAACAAATGGCACTAATGGGGTCGGTAAATAAACTTAAGGATGAACGTAGAAATAACTGGCGGGGTATTTGAATTACAATATCGTGGGTAAAGATGCTCACGCCCGCGCCCTGACTGCTTCCTTCCTTCCTTCCTTCCTTCCTTCCTCTGGTAATCCTATTATATTGTAATGGAATAGAATTTGGGCCTGGTTTTTCGGTTCCTGTGCGACCATAAGCGGTACGCAGGATGTATATCTATTTGGGAATTAGTGGGTGTGTTAAGGATTTTTCTGGGTTGGTATTCGTGCGAGGGGCACGGGGTCGGGGTCGGGGTCGGGGTCGGGGTCCTCTACGCATTTACTGCTTCGTCTCCGGCGCCATTGTCCCACGCCCCCGGGCCAGACGACATGTTTATGACACCTAATTATGCTAATGGACTGCATCGGTACACCGATACCGATATTAAAGTTATTTGCATAAATTCGAATACCCGAGTTTCCGTGGAATAACGATTTTCGGATGGCCAAGCCCGGTCAGTTCATCGGTCGGTCGGTCAGTCGGTCGGTCATTCGTCCAACGCCCTCTTCACATAAAAATGAATCGTAGCCCGCGTCACGATTGCTCCTGACCAGTTAAACCGCTACGGAGATAATTATTCTCAGGGATATATAACACATATATATATACTCCACTCCATAAAAAACCAACCTCCCCCACCGCACCCCTCGATATACCCCCTCCTCCGATCATTCGATTCTTCGCCGGTAATAATACTTTCGAAAACTAGCTGCTGCGGAGTCCCGGGTTGATCTTATGGTCTTCGAAACGCCCCACGTACACTACGTACACCCAAAAAAGGTTGCGGATGCGACGCGATGAGGTCCGAACGCCTTGTTAAGGCTGCCTATATACTCCTTCTGTTTTAGTCTTCTTCTTCTCCTTATTTTTCTTCTTTTTCTTACTCTTCTCATTTTATTTCTTCTTATTCGTTTTCGGCATCTCTTCCTTGGATACAACAATATCTCCATTCTTGTCTTCCGCAGCGGCTCTTTTTTATACATATGGTATAACCTATACAGTATACCTGATGAGCGTGTGCGTCCGCGCTAATAAGCAACTAAGTCTCTTCGAATAAAATACGAATACCTATACCTATATAACCTGGTAGTCTTTCTCCAGAGCGTTCGTGACGCGCAGGTAATCGTCATCTCCTACGGTGGTCACCTCCTTATACTTGCGCCTAGCTGCTACTGGCACCATAATTATCTATTACTATACCTTCCAACTTTCAACTATCATTATACTGCAGCGGGTAGGACACGCTGCTCACCCTGCGGTACACCACAGGCATCTTTTTTAACTCAGTCACACTCGTGACGTGTTAATTAGATTCGGGGTCAGGGGCTGCGAATCGGAGTTACTTTTTTTTCAATCTTCTTCAAACAATCCTCAATGCCATCGTCGCGTCTGAAATTCGAAAAAAAAAAATAGTTCTTCAACCGTTTTTTATAATCTTTTCTGCGAACAGAAAAATCCGGAACTCCACTTTCGTTTCGGCCTCCAATATGCAATAATCGTCCTTTCTTTTTTTCCCCCATTTTTTTTTATGGAATCTGTTTGAAAAAAGACTGAAATTTATCGGGCGTTCTAAACGATGCAGACTTTTGGGTTGAAGACTGTATTCGCTAAAAAAAGAATATTAAATGTAAAAAAATCAGAGTCACGTATAAAAAACTTTCTCATGATGAGTTTTAATTTGTCCAACACTGCGGTGTGAAACAAAAATTTCGGGTATGTCAGACGTGGTTTTTTATTGTCGTCGACGTGTCTCGTATTCGTTCATTCATTTTTTTGTCAAGCGAAAAGTGTAAGGGCTTCAAAGGTACTCGATATACCTATAGCATAATGTGAAGCATAGGTTACACATGTATAAGGTATGTACGTAACTTTGTTGAAATCGAGTTTCAAAGCGCGTCAGAGAGAGCGTGGCGAGAGTTTATCGTTGTACGATAAAAGAATCGTAACGTATAACATATCGCGGAGAGGACGAATTTTTATCGGTGACGCAGGGGCGACTGATCGTTGGATGACGCGTCGCAACGCTTCCAAAATAAAACGATTCGGCGCGCGCTCAGTTGTCGATGTAGAAGAAAAGAAAGAAAAAAAAAGGAAATAATTTTTTATCGATTTGTTAGCGAAGGTGGTCCTCCGCACCAGACTGCAGAATCGGTGTCAAATTCATTGAACTTCTTAACAATCCTTTCGACAATATTATTATCTTGTTATGTCTACCGTTCAAATCAACTCGCCCGCCCTTTTAACGAACCTTTCGTAAAGATTGGCTATTTTCATCGTCTCATCCATTCAACGTGAATCATGTGTATTATCAAACTTTTGCTCATGCGACGACAGCCGACGCATATAATCTTACTCAGATTATTATTATCATTACTCTAATCTTCACGTTAAAAATTCACAATTTATAATATCTCGTAACCAATTAAGTGTAGGGAACATTTTTCTTTTCTTCTTTTTTTCAATTTTTTTTGTAGAATACAATATCATGGCGTTCGAAATCTTTTATATGTATGTATTATAATTGTATAATTTTCAGGTGTTTTTAGGTATAGAAACTCATTATTTATCATTGTTTCTGTTTCTCTGTTCATTACGTTGAATTGAAATTATCACCATTTTCAAATTCCATGTATACCCTACAGGCGTGTAGTACCGGAAGCGATCGATGACGGAGCGCAGAGGATTTATCATCGTTTATTATTAGTTTTTTTTTGTTAATCAATAAATTATGCAAATATACGTATAGGTCTGCCAGTTTTTATCCACAGGTCTATAGTGGCGTCGGCTCAGCGGTTTCGGAAATCAAACGCCCCGCAGATTTCAGCGGGACGAGGAAAAAAAAAAAAATCAAGGAAAGAAGATGTCCAGTGTGAACGTTCTATTTCAGATTTCAGTCATTTGAAATTCTGTACCCAACGACGAGGCGTCCATTGATAAGAAAAATGATGCACGCATTGTACGTACGTACGTGTCTGTATTGATTTATTTCATTGAAGTGTTCGGTATATAAATGAGGAAAAAGAAATTTGTCGCGAGATCGGATCCCTCGGAGGTGGTTACAGAATTTGACAAATTAATTGGACACTTCCAGTAATTAATTAATATATAGTTGATAAATTCTCCGCGCCGATCAAACGAAATTGGAGGGTCTAATTCCAATGTATATAACTGTTACTGGCGGGTCCAGGCAGATGTTCCCGCAGATGAAGTTCCGGGTGTCCGGTCTCGACGCCAAGGCGAAGTACATCCTATTGTTGGACATCGTTGCGGCGGATGACTACAGATACAAATTTCACAACAGGTATATCTAACAAAAAACCCATGCCAAGTGGGCCGAGGGCAGACCGTATAAAAACTGTTTTTATTCATATCGTATACCCGGCAACGGAAGATACAGCTGATGAGCGATAAAATTCATCGATCACTTTTTCACCACTCGATGCGCAAAAACTGAATGAAAAAAAAAAAAATAGAAACAAAATGAAAAAAATTTGAACGCGATGGGATGTAATCCTTTGCCGGGTATATGTATATTATTGCGAAGCAGTTATAAAAACGGGGTGGTTTATATTGCGTGGATATAAACTTTTCTTTTTATTTATTTTTCTTTCATATTTTCTTTCTATTCAAACATATACTGCCCTGATAATTGGACCCCCCCATGTATACATATGCAATGTGGCTGCAGTGTAAAAAGAAAAGAAAAAAAAAAAAGAAAACAAATCTGATGAAATAAATAAATGAATAAATGACATCGTTGACCCTGCGGTGGACACCCAAAGGCTAATGGAGTGTTGTTGCTTTTGCGATTGCATATTGTTCGCAGACGCATGTTCCCCGCGTATAAAGTGAGGATTTCCGGATTAGACAGACAGGCTAGCTACATCCTTCTTATGGACATCGTGGCATCCGACGAGTGCCGATATAAGTTCCATAACAGGTGACTATCACGTCTTAAATAGCCGTTGGAGAAATTGCGTCGGGTCCGTGACTCGTGCATTGCAAATGAGCGAAGCAGCAGCAGCAGCAGCAGCGGCAGGCGCGAACTACAGGCGTTCAAATATTTCGTTAATTTTAAATCGCGATTTACTATATCGTATATTATACCGCGTGCGGGACTCTTGGACTCGACGCTATTTGCTTCTGGCCCACTTCATTTTCACACCCAGCTTGGCTATGATAATTTTTAATCTTATCTCCAAAAGACGAGAAACAAAAAAAAAAAAAGTAAGAAAAAAAAACCGAACTACAACCAAAAAAAACAAAAATAAAATAAAGATGATAAGAAAAGAAAAAAGAAAAAAAAAATGAATTAATAAATACGTATTGTGTTAATTCGTTTAATCGTTGAGCTTGCTGCCATAATTATGTCGTTATATTTAATTAATTGATTAATTAATTATTTGAAAAAGTAAATAGTATTATATATATACGTGCGTGGACCGTGCGCTGCGAACAATTCCCCATACTCGTCGAAATTATGAACATCATGCGGCATGAAAATGTATCACCATATCATATTTATTGCAATTTACGATTCACGTTATATTCTACACAATATATAATCTACGTTCGAGTGATTCACGTAATGCATATGAAAAATATTAAAAATATAAACGTGCAGGGTTATACGACGTAATGTCCTGATTCAATTATATACATGAGAGTACAGTTGAAAAAAAAAAAGAAAAAAAAATTTATATATCTATAATAAAACAAAATAATTAACTGAAAATATGTGAACTGCGATGCTGTATAATGATTAGTTCAGCATCAAAGATCAGAATTTCGTTAGGATAATTTCTCAAACTGTATAACAGTGGGACTCGATAATATTTATTTGTTCATTTAATAATTTCACAATATTTTTTTTTTCTTTTTGCTATACTTACTACTTCGACGTGTATGGGGATACAGCATGCCTTCGCGTTAGCTGCAGTCGGCAGAGATGCGCTATTTATATATTATTATATATTATATACATATATAATAATGAAAAGCATGAGATAAAAATCTGACAATAATATAAAATGAAACGATTGCGGTATGTGTGAGAGAATAAAAGATGGAGGAAAAACAGAGAGATGGTGATGGTGAAAGGGGGAAAGGGGGTTGGGGTTGGGGAGGTGCGGAGTGAAAAATTCATCCATCTAATTCCCCGTTTATCTGCTTGTCTGACTGGGTGGTTAGTTTTGTGGTGTTTTGTCAAGCAATCTGAATTTTTATTTCTTCAAGTTGTGCATTAATTTCATAGGCATCTCTGCTGGAGATATAAGGACAATGAGAGAGAATCGAATCGCGACCGCAGCGAATTACGACGTTCAACGTGCAGATATATTTCCTTCAGCTTCCCTCGTGGCGAGACACGCGGCCGCGTTGTGTACGTGCGGGTTAAAGAAAGACGGGGAGGGGAAAAAAACGGAGGAAAGAAAAAGATAGAAATCTTTATAGAATCATAAAAAGGGATGGGAGAAACGAAGAGATAAGAATGAGAGAAAGATGAAGATAGATCAACGTATCCGCAGGAGGAACTCTCCTCGTCGCCCGCAACCGCAACAATTCGCAGCATTACGGTTTTCGTTCGCGTTTCTTTAGTGTCCGTAGCGTCTCTATTGCGGTTTCGCGAGTTTAAACTCGACTTACGACTTGTGACTTCCACCTACCATGTAACCATACGACTCGTGACTATCCGTAACTCCTGACTTATTGAAATTTTCTACTCTCCATCTCGGCACCGTTCAGCAGCTACAGTACCTACCTACCCGCAAGTTAAGACGAAATATCGGATCGCTTTTAAATTAGTTCCAACGATTCGATTCTCATCTATGTATATCCTTATGCTCCGCGATGCATCGAGTACATTACAGAGCCACGCGCGGCGCCACCGTCATTTCAAAGTTATTCTTATTCTCTCTAAACGCTTGCACATCATGCACCATATTTTTATTATACCTGCAACGTATAATCATCTTAAAAAAATAAGATTGAAATTTTTTGAAAATTACACTCAAGAGTTTATTGAAGTGACGGTCGACGATGGTAAAAATAGATAAAGGATAAGTAATCGGGCGTAACGTTATAGTGAATAAAGAAAGAAAGAAAGAAAGAAAGTGAAAAAGTTTTAGGAGAAAAGAAAAAATATCCTAAGCACGTATATTATCCGCATGTGGTTTGGCACGAAATTTTCCTCTCATTTTTTTCTGAAAATGGAAATCAGAGATATGGAGATACGTATACATTTACTGCGAAACTGGTCTTCAAAACTCGCACCGCCGAGCGGAACGCGAACGATCAAAGCACTTGACTTTTACGGCACCATGTGTGCCTATATAACACTATATTCGCGAATACTTATACGTAAATTTGAAAGACATAAAATCGTTGAACCAGTTTCTTAATTTCGTTTCTTCGATTCTCTCATTTCTCATCCTCATCAACTATATACCTTTATATATTCATTTAGTTGCGCCCGCCAAACCCTTGGGTAAACGAGAAATAGAACCGATATATCTACAGTGTATATCTCATAAAAACGATTTGAAAAAGAAACAAAAAAAAAAATCTGTTGTTCCGTCTTCCAAACTGGCTTTAAAAATTTAACGAGCATTCGAATTGTCTAATTCGAAACATCATAATAGTGGTGTAAATTAGAAAAGTCATTAAATTATCAATTGTTATGGAATTACATCGGGTCTATTCAGAAACAAAATAAACAACCATGGTTTTTCGCTGGCGCATCAAGATGGTATATAAGGATAGAAAAAAAAAAAGAAAAAAATGAAGAAAAAAAACTGGCTTCGTATCTTCATTATTTTTTATCATCCTCGTCGAGCCTCAGTAGTTTTGATCCCATACGCATGGCAACTCCTGCCCAAAGAATCCTTTCTTAATCGCAAAATCTATAACGAAGTTTTGTTTTGTTCGGTACTCGAGTAGCAGATGGATGGTAGCGGGCAAAGCGGATCCTGAAATGCCGAAGAGGATGTACATCCATCCAGACTCTCCTACCAACGGTGAACAGTGGATGCAAAAGGTCGTAAGCTTTCACAAGCTCAAACTGACGAACAACATCAGCGACAAGCACGGCTTTGTAAGTACTGTACGTAACGCAAACCAACAAATTACTTACTTACTAGATATTAAGGGTAGTTTTTATTTGAAAAAAAAACCAAAAAAA
Source organism: Athalia cordata (assembly GCA_963932425.1). Classification (NCBI taxonomy): domain Eukaryota; kingdom Metazoa; phylum Arthropoda; class Insecta; order Hymenoptera; family Athaliidae; genus Athalia; species Athalia cordata. The sequence goes on along the minus strand of OZ010625.1, from coordinate 53,139,417 downwards.
AAAAAAGGAAAGAAATTTCACGTATCACTAATCGCCAATTAACACCCACGCTTCGTATTTAACACCTTTTGATACATTTGTGTGAAATTATTATCTGCAGTCCATTTTGCTGGTTTTGAATTCATATATATTTGGAGTGGTAAATGTTTGAACAACCGTCGACAGTGCGCTTCAATTGTTTTGTAAATCTGAATGGAATTGGCAAATTTTCAACGATGGAAGCTATCGAGCTTCCTCGATATCGAGAGAGAGAGTTTCGCGGTCTCAGCTTCCAGAGTTTAGCGAGTCAAGTCGTGGTTAGGATGAGCGAGGAGTCCTTGACGGCGTTTAATCTAGGATCAGAAGAGATTTTCCCGTCAAGTGGTGTGTCCCGAGGATGCTGCCGAGCACCCTTTCAGTTCTAAACTGCAACAACAGCGACTGTTGCCATCATATCGTACGTACATGTATACCTGTCCCCGTACTACTCGGCGGGAAGCCGGTTAATGCTGACCCGGTGAATCGGAACGGGAAAAGCTGTTTTTTGCGAATCCCTTGTACTCCGCGGTAGCTGATGCATTCGGCTTTACGGAGTCTGTCGGTCTCTTTGAGGAATAATTTCGGAAATTTTTCGGGATTCTGGACGTTAGACATGAGACGGCGTATACCGTCAACGTTCTAGCTGTGAGCACTGGCTCGTGAAAGCCAGTCTTCGAGTCCTCCAGGGCCCCCGCCGCTCAGGGTCCGTACCCGCCTTTCTTTGGGTCAAAATGGCTCTGTTACATCGAACAGAAGCCTTTAAGGGTTCCTTTTGGGCGCCCGATGGCTCTTCCCTCCTTACTGGGTTGTAAAGGATATCCAGGTCCTGGCTCCTACCGCAGCCCGATCCAGTTTGTGCAAAAAGCCAGAAAATATCCTGAGAGCTCATGAAAACCCTTTTTGGCTAATAGGCCATGCGGTCGTTCAGCTCCTCCTGCCTACTCTTCACCTTCCACAACACCTGTGGGTAAAATAAGACCGGATAGATCGCTGATGTATGAAAAAAAAAAGAAGAAAAAAAAATATTCCACTCCGAACCCCCCTGCAAAAAATTTTCGAACTATTCTCGTTCAGAGATGATAAAATATTTGGATTTCCGGGAATGTTCTCCGAGCATATATTCCTACCTACAACTCGCGGTTGAGGAACAAATGAAATTAGTTCAAACACAGCAGCCGCTCTGACCGAGGCCGGTGTCCAAGACTTACCTGAGGGTCACTCGAGAGTATAATTCTCCTTCCTCTCGAAAGTTCTTTTTGTTGGAAAAACTGAAAGGGCAAACAAAAATAAAACAGGTCTATTAGGAAGAATCTTTACCATGTCGTCGTTCGCAACGGTGCGCGGTGTGCGATGCATGGCAGAGTTTAGATAGGTATGTATCCACCGTGGAGTAGTGGTGTAAGCCGCAAAGTACACAGAGTCAGAGACAAACGCGGGTGAGCTTCGGACAAACGGATGAGCAGACGGACGGACTTTACTGACGTGGGGGGGAAATACGACCGACGAGGAGAGCGAGAAGGCTGCGGCAGTCAAACATGGGGACATCTGTCTGCTGCTGCCGTTCTCTAAATGCATTTCGGTTCATCCAACTTCTAGGCTGTGCCTCTGATTGTAACGTACATATATATAGTCAGGCGCCACTGACTGCAGGGTTCTGTGGGAACTTTGAGAAAATAGAAGAGGATTTGTATAAGGTGGCTGTGGTCACGCTATTATTTGACGTACCTATTTCGTACTACCTTCAATGATGGGCCTGTTGCCAGTGACGAGAAAATCGTTGGGGACTACAGTATACGGATTAGCTGACTAAAAGTATCCCGTAAATTTCGGTGTATATATCATACACAGGTATACCTAATCCTCGCAATTTTAACAACCGCAAAATTATGCAACTAGGGTATACGAAATATAAACGTAATGCGAAAATTACCATTATGAGCTATTCAGATATTATGTATGTGTATATTGTGCGTGTATCCTCAGCTTTTTTTCTGCTGAAAATCAAAGTTGATTCTTCTTACATAATTTTCGAAAGGAATTCAGTATTCGGAACTGCAAGTTATTCATGTTATTTCTCGACGGCGTATTATTTATTTTTCTTCTTTCGTTCAGAAAATTAAATGCAAAAAGACTGAAAAATTTAATGTCAACATTTTTTTCTCACCACCCATAAAATGCTGAGAGAAATTTGTTCAAATATGAAATGCATCGCAATCGATCCTCGGTGCGGTTGTAAAAATAGTTGGAAACTCTGCCCCCGTTTTTCATCCCTTGTAAATAATATTTTTTAGCCTCTGTAAAAATGGCATCCGAAATTTTCAAAAAATTATTTTTCAACCACAGACTATTTTTGTTCTAGAAACAAATATATGATCAAAATACATGTACAGTTGGGTAAGATTTAAATTATATTTTTATAGATAAAATACCGCTTCTACTATAGTTTCATTGGCTAGGCCCATATAATATGCTCCGAATATCTGCAGACAGTTTCTGTACCGAGTCTGAAAAAACTAATTTCTTACATAAATGTATGAAAAAAAATTGAGGCGCGTTACCGCAGTGCGGGTCAGGGTTAGTTTTTACCGCCATTATCCCGTCCTGCAGCCCCTCAATAATTGGGTAAAGAGCATATATGTATACCTATACATATACGTACTTTTGTACACGGCTAAGTATACCTAACGTTGTAACCACACTACATAACATTTATCTGTATAAGCCGCACATCGTCGTCTACACGTAGGTACCTATACGTCGTTGTTCTATGTTTTGAGTGTCGAATCAAAGAGCGTAGAAAACGTGAAGGCGCGTTACCCCCGTACCCACCCACACAATCGTGCAGGAGCGAAGCGAGTCGGTTTCTTATTACGGAATCGCGTGATGGGGGCACACGACGATCAGCCGCTGACCATCGGACGGATGTACGAACGCGACTATATAGAAGGACTATATACATATATATACCTATTACATATATAGCGTATACCCACCGCCACGGGCTTGTACGCTGTGGGTATAAATATAGTATATAAAGCGAAGAAGGCCGCGGCGCGGTAGCCATTTTGCTGTCCACTCCGGCGGTGGAGTCGGCTTCATATCGGCGTCCTGCGTCCTGAGTCGTCGCCAAGTTTCTATAGCCTGTATATATATATATATATATATATATACTTATTTTATTATACCTACTCCCCCATGGAATATTTTTTATTCACCTACCAGGTTTCGAGACCGATTTCTATACCCGCGCAGGATCATGCGATCATTTTGTAGAATCAATTACCCAGCTGCCATAAATTGTTACTTATATATTTCGGTGCAGATATGATGTTGCAGCGCGATTCGGAATTCTGCAGTTTCAGGGGCGGGAAAAAAAAGATATTATTTGTTCGTTCATTCGATATACTCGAACTCATTCACGTGGAATCTAGTAGTGATAATCAGTTGACGAATGTGCAAAGTGTAATATTATGATTTTGTTGGTAAGGAATGTGCTTGTACGAAAAAGACTATAAAGATTGCGGAGATGTGTAGAATATCGATTCTGACGTATACAAGAGAGTCTTGATCTCGATTCTTAGCTTCCGCTCTTATGGGGTGTTATAGACGAATTGACGCGAAGTAAGCGAGGGAAGGGCGAGAAAAAGGGCGCGGCGAACGAGCTGGCGGCGGACCTTTAATACCATATACCAAGATAGATTTCGACTTGAAGTCTTTGGGGATGTTTGCCAGGGTGGGAAGAGAGGCGAGAAGGGGGTGTCCCGGTGCCTGCAGGAGACAGGAGGAGCGAAATAGGGAAACAGGGGATCACGGGATCAGGGGAGGGTCGCTTTAATAGAATCGAACAGCCTGTAAGGCGATCCCGACGATCCGTCTTTAGCCCCGTTTGCTCTCCCCCGTAGTCTATAAACACCAAAGCGTAGAAAGTAGACATCAGGGTGAAGGAAGGAGGGTATGAAGGACGACGGTTGACTGCGATCTCTTTTTTTTCTATTTTTTTTATTTTTTTTTCTCTTCCCTTTTTCTCTTCTCTTTTATCCTCATCTCTTCTTTGCGCTCTGCCGCATATAACGTCTTCGTGTCTCGTCTTCCGGGTTTCTGCTTACGACGACAACAGAAAAATACATCTACCTATATTTTTCTGCGGGGGTTGGTTAGAGGGTTGCGTCAAAGAGGGCGTTTGTAGGGAATGAAACCCAAAGCATATAATACCTACCGCATATCTATATTTTTCTCGTCGAACAACTTTTCCATTTCATATAATAGACATATACACACATATAATATTACATGTCGTGTTGAGATTGTGTATATACTCGATCTATGTACGAAATATATAACTTACGCAGCTGTAAAACCGTGACAGGAAATTGCTTGGAACATTTTTTTCAGATTTCATTTCACGCGCGTTATAGAACCGAGAAAAATTGCTTTCATGAGATCTCAATATACATATCTGCACTACAAATATATCGTGTCTAATAGCAATCAAATAATTTTTCTTATAGAGCGTAGCATAATGATCAAATTGGAGAGAATTTTTTTTGACTTTATGTATATATAGTTGTGTAACAAACGTTCAGAAATTAGTCAACTTATCGGGACTATCCATATCAATATAAATAACTTGTTATATAATTTATTTTTATTTTTTCAAATTACGTATTCCCGCGAAACGGAAGTGCAGGCTTGCTCTGCATACCCGGGAGGAAAACAAAATATAACTAATAATACAAAAGTATTTTAGTAAATTCGTGTGTCAGCTAATCCGTATCCAATTTCTCAGATTGTATAACGATTATACAAATATAGTTATGTGAAAAATAATACAAACTTTTACTACACATGGCAGCAGGAAATTAAGTTTGATGTTACAATCGGAAGAAGTGTATAACCTATATATCGGTAACCGGTACAATTTGTAACGTAAAATTAGTTCTATATTGCCCTGATTACGTGTAAGGTTCACCTGCTATATACGGCGAGCCACAAACACAACCTATTTTCACTAGACATTCGTGACCATGAGGTATATAGAAAGTTCGGTATCCAAAAACATAAAATTTTACCTTTGAATGCCTCCAGCAAACTTCCTACATCTAATTGTTCAAATTATTTTGTTAAAAATGTCAAACGGACGGCTGGCAGAAAAACAAATCTGGTTTAGTTTAATTTTTGTTCGGCCCGTACCTTGGCTCTTACAGATGCAAAAAAAAAAAAAAAAATCGACGCGGCATGAGTAAATTAATAAATCGTTTATTCACAGATAAATATCGTTGGTAGTTTATATATATAGTATAATATAATTACCATTCATCGACCGACGTTGCACCAGCTAAATGCTTCATATATTAAAATTTATACACTCGCATTTCACACGAGCTTGAAAATATAATTTCCGCATATTATAATTTGATAGAAAAAACAAAAAAAGAATCGGTGTGAACGCTGCAGACCTCCCACATTATACATATACGATGTATCGTGATACTCGATATATTCGAGCATATATACAGATAATGTGGTGCGGAGGTTGAAACTTGGGTGAAAGATAAACGTCTTCGTGGAACAGCTTTAATACGTTGAAGCATGATCTATTCACTATGCCTTAGTTGAATTCTATTAAAAATACCGAGCGGCGCAACGTATGTATAAGCTGGACCACGTAAAATTTATTGCCCTTAGTTACATACGTGTGTGTAAGCCTGAACTTAGGCGCATCATACGTGTTATTCTATAATACATGCGCATACCTATATGCACATTGATATAACTTTGCAGCAGCAGCACCGGCAGCAGCTATAACCATATAATTCCCCACTTTTCGCCTCATACATCGTGGCACGCTGATGCACAATTCAGGTATACCTACACATATATCGTATATACCTGCGTAGGTATTATACCTATACCTACCTACCTGCCTACCTACCTACCGCATCCATACGCGTACTATATAAGGTATAACGTATGGGGTGTGTATATATATGAATACACCACATGCGTAAAAAGGACACGTGAGACTTGCAAGGGGAAGTGCGAAGGGCGTTTCTGGAGGCGGTCGTCATCCCCTCCACTGCATTGAGAAACAGGAGTTGGTGCATATATGAGACTCGTGAAGTAGGGATGGAGAAAAAAAGGGAGTGAGGGAGAGGGAGAATTATACCTATACACGAATTACGCGCGCACGTAAAGGGCTCGCCCTGTCGCGCGTCGCATATCAGAATTCAGGCAATCCCTAAGCCCTAATAAGCCGGCATTCTGCTTCTTCTTCTTCCTTTTTTTTTTTATTCTGATCCAGGTCTTCTGGCTGCTGCATGTATATTCCGTCGACCATTTCTCGTAGCGCCGGCTCTCCGCGATATACAAAACTTTTATTTTTACTTAGATCAGTTTCTTTCTTTTTGCTTTTTCTTGTTTTTTTTTTAACTCCATCTTCTTTCGCGTTTACTTTGTCTTTTATGCACGATGTATTCGGGAACGCATCGATGTATTCGACATGCTACTTGGAATTCTTGACCGCTAATATATATCTGCAAGTTCATCATTATAATGTAGGTAGTCCTGAGACCCGTAGTCAGAAGGATGTTCAACCATATTACCTGCAGTCAAGATCGGATTTTTATTTCACGTATTATTTTTTTTAATCAATATATTTTGATTCGATTCCATTAAAATTTTTATTAAAAACGTGGTTCAACACATATAGGCTTACGTATTCTATTTGCAAAGATATGGAACGACTTTGAGATTATGTGATTTGAAAATTCTGTGATCTTAAAAGTGGTCGAGTCAACCTGCATTGATGTCGTCACTGTTTGAAATTTTGAAAAAGTATAGGTATACGTCATAATGGCGGACTAGCATTTTTTCGCGAGGTACCTCGAACACCTTCTGAGGCACCTCAGAAACTCATCGGGAGAAGACGGAGAAGACCCTTGAACGTAGGGACAAAGGAGGAATTCGTGGAATTCGTTGTAGAGAACGAAGGGAGACGCAGGAGAAGACTCGTTGAGATGCGGGAACAGCGCGTGGCGACGCCGTTGGAACTTGAACTCGAACTGGATCATGAAAGGATGGTCAAACCCTTGGCGGCAAAGCAGTCGTAGTCAGCAACGCCTGTAACATCGGGAGCTATAGTTGAGATATCAAACGGGGGAATAATAATTAAGAGAAATTCAAGCGATCGGCATCGCCCCGCGCTCTCGTTTTCGAGAAGTTTGCCGCAGTATTCTGCATAACCGACTGTGCAGTATTCGCATCATAGACTCGAACCATTCGCATGTGGTCCATGAACAATTTATTGCATACGTTAATTTTTTTTTTTCTTCGATGAAAGTTATAGAAAATCGTAGGTGAATAGTTGTGACAAATGTTGAATTCGTTGACAGGATATGTTGTATTATAATATATGGCTGTATGCAGATTTCGTGTAAACATTTTCCGCGTTGTATTGCGGAACGAATTCAACATCATCTGGTTGCCACGGGCGGTCCGCGAGGTTGGGGTTTAAATATACGTAGCTGCTAGTGATCGGGTCGAGACCTCCCTGTAGGTATACCACCTATACCTATATATGTATATCTATGTACATGTATGTACAATGGAAACACAGACATTGTGTACATTACGGTAACACTGCGATACGTCGAAAGTCGGAATTTGAGGTTGTGGTGGTCGTTGAACATAACGCTGATCGCTGCAGTGTTGGCGTGATGTTGTCGGAGGGTAAATATTAATTAGCGGAGCTCTGTGTTCATTTCATTCCGGTTGCATCGTGCCGCGCGTCGCCCTCCAGCAGCTTCCTCCGCTATATACCTTTAGTTCTGCTCTCGTGCACATAGCCATCACCATCGCGGTGCAGTCACGACATCCAACTATATATACACCGTGTAATACCTACTACTTGGACATAACGTAGTACGTATAGGACTACCCTCGGTTTGTCACCACGCCGCGGTGCCACCGCTTTTGCATCTACCAACCGTTTTCGGTTTACACCGACTCGCGTCACCGGCGTGTTAATCCTAATTCAAACACATTTCCCAGAGTCTAGTCACACCTTCACAGATTAGCGGTACCTCTAGACCTGCACCACCGCACTATATCCGAGCTAAACTTTTTGATTTATTAACTCGAATTGAAATTTAGATTTCTAATCGGTGCGTATGGCTGCGCTTTTCGTTACGTCCATTATGTATTATGGATGCAGGTATATTATCTGATGAAACTGAAGTCATTTTGCTAATTAGTTTTGCCAGGTGGAAAGACCCTTTTCTGAACTTTAAACCTAAACCTGAACTGCTACTCTTTTATTGTATATGATTCTATTTCGTTGTCGGAACTATCCAGGCAGGGCTTAAATTTTGTAGTCTTGGGTTTGGCGGCTGCTGCTCTAGCTACAGGGAGAAAAAAAGGAACGAGGACGAAGATAGAGGAAAAAAATGAAAAAGATAAGGTCTACCTTTGGCGCTCTCCGGTGGACCGTAAGGACGACAGAGTCGCGGCGCCTCAGTGTGTCCTGCTCGCTATAACTTGACCCGACACTTCTCGAGCCCAGAACACGTCCCGCCATCCAAACCAACACGCCATTCTCTTGCTGGACTGCGCCTGCACCCTGGAATTCCTCTCAGTCCCAACGATTCCGCCGTTTTTATTTAACAAAATTTTCTACACCGCGCCCTTTTCAAATATCAAAAAATTTAGAAGAAAATAACCTTTTTTTTTCTCTACCATCCTTCTGGATTCGTTTATAAAATCAATTCAAGTTCGTCAGGACACGTGGATATTATAAGCAGTAGGAACCGCGGAGGATTTTCTCGTGGAAAACAAATCTGATAACGTCAAAATTCGTTCCCTTTAGAAAATCATTGGAAAGTTTAAAGCAAAAAAGGGTCACCTGACGGTCCAGAGCGATGAGCTCGTATCTGCAGCGCGTCGGGTTACAGCTGCGGATCGTCTGGCTAATGGCACCGGGAGAACTATAAGAAGATTCTCCTTTTGCCTTCTGAGAATCCGCGCGCAAGTGGGATATAAAGCGCCCTTTTCTTTGTACCTGTGTTGAATACATTTACAGTAGTAGTAGGTAGTAGCAAAAGCATCGCTTCGAGGTGCTGATGTTGATTTTTTTATCAGCGTGAAAATTGCCCACATCCTGAATAGTTCCTCCGGCGTAAGTTTCTGGCGTATACTAAGGATGCTGTTAAGACTCGAGGATCCGCTGACAGCCCAAAAATTATGGTTTCCACGGCCCTCAACCTATTACGGGTCTTTCGGGACGTCGGGATCAGCTTGAACCTCCCGTATTTGGCAAAGGCAAATCGCCTAGCTAAGGACATCGAGACTCGAGATAAATTCTTCTTTGGTCACGCGATCATTTCTCAAATTCTGTAACGACTTCTGAAAAGATATCCTCTAGTTTTTCGACTTTCTAGCAATAATTCTTCGAAAGAAAATTCCGCATAGTTCGACCCTGACCGTTTGACGACTGGTCCTCGAAGCCTGAGACTTGACTAGGACGGAATCTAGACCGTGACGTAATCATCGACGAATATCTTATCCCAAACTCTTCGGCTATGGGTTCGTAAAGTGACGGGAATTCGGGGGACCAAACCACTTCAGCTGCTGCTACTCAACTCTTCTTATTCCAAACTTTCGGTTGGATTCCAATGCCGAACTGGAGACCATCCTTCCAAGTGGTAATTTAGTATAGCTATACTTGATATCCGGATACCGAAACACAAGCGTACCTTTACACTATATTCTTATACGTAAGTCGACGTCTAACGCATTCAAGTGGTACAAAGAGGACTTGTACATATTGTCGGAGTATAATATTTTATGAAAACTAAAAACGCAACTTTTGCTGTATTAGATTTACACGCACTATATAGTACACATTCACGACGTGGGAAATGGTTTGACATGTTTCTCTGCATGTCGACCGAAGAGAAACAATTCCTCCCCTTTTCCGGCCCTTTATTTTCCTCCATCCACCTCCATCCTTGCCTAATTCAGATCCCTTCTTTTCCCTTCCTCTTTTTCCTTCTGCAAGGCACATCGTCACGATAAAATACCAAAGTTCTGCAGAGTTTCGGCGAAACGCGTGTCTCAGCTCGTTAGGGAAATATAGTCATAGTCGCAAGTCGTGTATAACCTATACTCTATATATGTATATATACAGTTACTTCCAAGAAACGATTTGGGGTTCCCGCATTATAAAAAATTCAGGTAGAACCCTATAGATATATTGGGCAGAACCTACGGACGGTGTTATACTATATTATAGTCGAATGTTGACGCGTTATAGGGGTAGTATTTCTTTTCTCAAAGAACAAATGACTGCGTCGCTACAATTTTCTACCACCTTGTAAAACACACTTCACTTTTATTAGCTCGTAGTTTATCCAATATACAGTCTCTTGAGCACCGTCATTATCGCTTTATTCGCTTCTTTTTTTCTTTTCTTTTTCTTTCTTTTTGTCATTAGAGCGCCGGATCTCTTTTCATAGAAAATAACACTTGGAAACATGGATACAGGTCACATGTGTAAGATATCAATTTCTTGACAGTCTGGGAATGATACCAGAATTTGTGAAAGCGTCGATATCCAGATATACTCAGATCTTCCGTATAACTCTCATGTGTATATGGAACGTTGTATGGGTTTTTAAAGTGAGGGAAAAAGCCGGTGGACTGTTATATAGGCGCGCATCCGTTTGATCGGTAGCTGGTATAAAAGGGGTATCGCATTAATAAGGTCTATCTCGGAAACACGGGAAGCCTCTACTCTCGGAGACACCTCGGAGATAAGAGGGCCCTTTCATCGAGCCGCAATGCGTCCGATAAAGTATTTTGTCGCTAATGTCTTGTATCTTTCGGAAGGCTCGGCTGCGGCTGGTTGTAAAGTCCAAGATTCATCCCACGCCGCGCATTCGATACCTACAACAGCAGCAGCAGCACCCGCATTTTAAACCTTCCGAAAGAACGGCTACCGCGTTTTAAAAGGCACTTAGCTACTCCGGGACTCTCACCTCCGATTTGGCGGGTCGCCCCGATAAAACCTGCAGATTGTCCGGACGATATTTGTTCATTGTTTTATATATCGTCGTTAAAGCGTGATCATTTTAAATGGGAAAATTTGCTACCCGCGGACGAGGAGCGAAGTTCTATTGTAATAACGCGTTAGAACCTCAAGTCACGACCTTATATTCCGATGTTCCATACCCTCCGCGATTGCTGTCTCTCTATAAACGAAACGACGCTACACGACACGACACGACACGAAGTGCGACAGCGTTAAACACGGGACACGGGACACGCGAACAGACGACACGTGTTGGTCTATAGGTGGTGCAGACGCAAAGGTGGTTATAGCCTGGGATAGGTATACGTACCTACCAGTCGTATAGAGAAACGTTGTAACGTGTTTGTTTGTGAAGAACTTATACGAGCGGGAGCGAGAAACTGATCGTCGATCGTTTCACCACTGGGCATGCATGCCTTCGATTGAGCTGTCTGGGGGTCCGATCGCGTGGAGGTATGCTAACTGCTTCACTTTTACGCGGGCCCCTTATTGTGTCTTCTCTTCTTCTTCTTCTCCGCCAGACCCCGGATCGACCTTGTTTCTATCCGCTTCCTCTCTAGTCCCCGTAATTCTCTACCTCCTATTCGATTTCCTCACAGCCCTAGATAACGAATATAATTTGATGATCTTCCATCGAAAGCTATACCTAATATCTACTGGGATTTACTTGATTTTTGATTTTCGCACACGTGAGTTAGTTCGGAAAATTAAAGTACGCGCGATGAAAATTCTCATGATTTTTCTAGTGACCCACTGCGATGGCCGACGTAGTCCCACGTGAACGTAAGCCCTATTGTGTTAGTCAATATCCCTTCGATCGCCGGCGCGATATCTTTCATCAAAGTTCACTCTCCCTCGCACTCTTTTTTATCCCCATTTTGAACGTGAGCTCCCCTTGGCCGCCGTCGGCACCCCGAATAAAACCGCCACCGCTGCATTCATCCTCCGTCGAGATGGAGGCATGTATATATCGGCATATACGTATTTTCTATAGATATGTGTACGTAAGTATTACATGGTTATACAACTTTATCGGGCACCTCGATCGTCGGGGCGCACACGCCATATGCCTTGCACGGTGGTTGGTTGGCTCGAGGTTCTTCCTGTTGGAAATTTACTTATCTACGTGTCCCGCCCTCCAATACGCCCAAAAGTACACCCTATAAATTATAGAAAATTACGAAAAATGGCCCCCAATTTTCGACTCCTCTAACTGGCAGATGTTTCTAAATTAGCGATGCCTAGTTAGACGTTAGGGCAGGTCGTCATGATCCTCCGGTAATTTTTCTCTGCCTCATCCCGCCTAGTAGATTAGCGTCCTTTCCTCCCGAACCCGTAATCATCTAAACAAACAACACGTCAGTATCGTCCACTGTCGAAGAAGGCGTCCAGGCGCCCGTCACAGCGTGGGGCACCCAGTCAAAATACGAATTTCTTCCGATCCTTCGTAAATTGATGACTTTTGGTCGGCGCCAACCGAGAGCAACCCTCGCCATCCCGCGGGGTTTGACGTCGAGTCACCGTTCCAAATCCCATGACTGCACCTCAAGGTCCACCATGAGTTATGAATGAACTTTGATTTACTAAATTCTTTTCGCAATCTTACAATGTCCTCGAACCCGTCACCTACCGATGAAAGATCTTCCGAACCAGAATAGTCCATCTTCGACGGATGCATCTATTCACGCGAAATAGATGGACGAGATGAAGCGATCGTGCGGTAATAAACTCACTTATATATCGTACGATGGGGATTGATTTTCATTAGCCTTCGTGCGGTACGCGACTCGCAGTGGTGGGTCACTTTCACCGAGACACAGACTTCGGCATTGAGAAACGTAACCATATATTATATCATAGCTATATAGATGCCCAATGAAGGTATACCTTCACCTTCGTCCGCGCGTTCTCCACACATAGGTACTTTATTACGTATATTTCTTGGTGCTGCAGGATATCTGCGTGAGAAGGCTGTTCTACCTGATCGCGACTAGTTAACGACGGACGGCAGGCATGCCCGTTGCTCGCAGCTGTCGGTTGAAACTTTTTAAAAGTTAAAACAAAGGCCCAAGAGTCCGTCGGGTGGGTATAGGTAATGTAGATGGTTATACGCGTATATAGGTATATACACAGCTCCATGGTGAGCTCATCTAAATCACAAATCTCTTGGAAACCTCCATCAGCACACCTCCCGCGATAGCAGCCCATGTTAATAACCCGACGTTGTATATACCACGAGGTGAATGTGTGCGCCGGTTAACGTGTCCGTGTAACCCACCCCATACCAAAAGCGAAACGGAGTAGAGGGAAATAAAGTAAGAAGGAAAGAGAGAGCGGCAGCCCCGAGTCCATCACCTCAACCTAACCTGGCGGTCATCCGCGTTGCTGAGAGCGTCCGGCTACCACGATGCACAGTGTAGGACGCCGGACCCCCCGCGACATGGCGCCAGGGTGCTCCGCCCCATCGCCCACTGCGGACGGTCCGAAGGACGAAACCTGCGGTAACCAGGTTGCCTTTGGTCCCTGAAGACGTGTCTATGTGTGGGGGTCCCGGGCCCTATTACGGTTCCGTGTGCATCGAACCTTCGCCATACAGCAGCGGGCATTACTCGCAACCTCGCAGTGTAGGGGTAAGCGCGAAAGTTCCTAGTTTGGTTTTATTTTTATAACGTAGCCTTTTCAACATCTTTTTATACAACCAATGACGGTAAGACGAATGGTGGTCGAGCGTAGTATCCCGTAGAAAACGACGAGGCCAGAAACAACCGAACAAGATCGAGATAAGATCCGCAGGTAAATAGCGGCCTGAATTTCCCTGATGTGTCTCTTGATGAGCACTGCGTATATGGGTACGAATCAACACTGCAGAAAAATGTTCTCCTCTATAAAAAGGTCGTACGGAGCTACCGTATTATATACCTATTCGTTCGGAGTTAAATGGAAAGAACGAAAACTTTCAGAGTTTTTTTGTTTTTTTGGAAACTTGGACTTATAAATAGTTGTTCCATATCATTTTGTAGGGTGTCTTTATCGTAAGCGCCGGACAATTTTTCCCTGTGGAAAGAAAAAAAAGCAAAAATTCAAGCGGCGACGGTCCATTTCCAAATTGAATTCGTTACGAAGGAAAGGATATAATATGTGGGATGAATTTTTTCCGGACTTCCCGTCCAGCGGTGAACAATAACGTGGTAAATTTGCTACGTGTTATAGCTATGTATATATATGTTCGCCCTGGTTAACGGTTTACGTTAGTTAAAATCGCGTTAAATCTTCCTCCATTAATATTTTCTCTCGGTTAGTATAGGGGGGACGTATGGGGAGTAACTGTGACGGCGGCGGGTCATCCATCACCTCCCGGGTGTAAAACTGACCCCATCCTCTTCCCCCGAGGCCCTTTACTGCAGCTCTTCTGCACCTTAGCCTTTCTGAAAAATCTTTGTTTTGTGGGCTCGGGGTGGCCGGGGTGGTCCCGCGCTGCTGCGGCTCTTCGCGGCCCGGAGGTAGTCTGCCTGCTCGAAGGGGCCACCGAGGTTAAACAAACATATGATTACCGGGGTCTACAGCTGGGTTTTCTGCCTCGTGTATCTCTCGCCTCGTCTCGTACCTTCGACGAAGCAGGCCACGGTGAGGGTTCCCCCCGTTCCTCCACCTCTATGTCTTCGTCGTCCTGGTACACCGTGGCCAGGGGCAACGTTGCGCGCTACCCGCCTCCTCCTTTTTCTTCTTCTCTTTCTCTTCCTTCTTCACGACCTCAGATCCTTCTTGTATACTCGTAGAGGTGCTCAAGCGATCGAGAATCTTAAGATCCTCCGTTACCTCGGGTATTACCGACCCCATGAATCGCGAAAATTTTAAGAATTTAAACCCATCTACTTTTGTATGGTACATATGGCTCGGACGTAATAAGTTTGTAGACGGAAAGACCGAATGTGAATAAAAATTTTCTCAAACAGGATTTTACTTTCCACTAAATTATTACCGTCGTATAAACTTGAGCAGTAAACTCTTGCTTCGAGCCTTCGTATTACCTACAAGGATTCTATGAAATTTTCTTCTCGTCTCTTTTCTTCGCCCCTGAATCGCGATGGTCTTTTTTTTCTACTAGTCTTCATGACCTTTTTTTTCTCGTAAAACAAAAAATTTCCGCTAAATTGATTTTAAAGACTAGAATTTTTCATCATCCTGTCACGTGAATGACAGACTTAATTTTCACGATGTGCATTTATACTCGTATAGATATACGTATATCTGCATGTGCAACACTTGTCTCATCAGCCTGCAGCGTCGTTTAATGCGACGCAAGTCGTCGCCTAGCCTAAGGCGTTGGAAGCTTTACGGTGCCTTTTCATTATATTGTTTCTTTGTTCCGAGCTTCACGCTTATTCGAGTCACTAGACAGGCACCTTTTTCAGTAAAAGGGACATACTGCCGGTGATGCAGGACTGACGCTACATCGCGTACAGCTTTCACGTTGTCTAGTTTCAAGTCGGAAACTCCGTCGAGTCGAGCACCCACGTTGGTTGCGCGAGAACGTTGTGCTTCGCACGAGATAAAGTCGTTGCTCATTTCAATGTCAGTCAACATTTTTGCTCGCCTGTACGAGACCACACGAAACAACGAAATTAGTACACGTTTGACCGATCCACCTTTTACTTTGTTCTCCTCATTTTCCAATCCGTGATGTAATAACATCAACGGGATCCGTAATTACGGGAGATTATCGACCGAAAGACCCCGCAAACTTTTTTGTCCTATTCACAATTCATAACTCATTTGCTCAAGACCGCGTTGATAATTCGTACGTTGAGCCGAGCTACGTTTGACTTGGAATTATTCGGATGAAAATTGACCTGCCGACTAGAAAACGATAAGAATAACATACGTATGTATGAGTGTGCAGTGATTACCCCATGGGTTATTAAAATTTTTATAGCCTTGTGACTTTCGGGTCACTCTCATAGTCGGGGCACAGCAGACTTTCTTTATAAACAGCTACGGGTGAGATATTTTCATAGATTGAGTTGTCGCCGCGGTCAGCCATATTGAAAAATGAATTGAAATAATAAAATTGGACTGGACATTTAGGTGGGGGGTTGGTTGATTGGTCCGCTTCGTCGGGAACGCTTCCTGCTTAATGCCGAGCCACTCGCGACGTCCGCTCGCTCTACGGTCTGTCCACCGTTGTTGGCCTCTTCTATTCGCCAATCCAGCTCCAATCATAATTTCCATCAGAGCCACCTCCGGGTGACGACGATTACCAGAAGGGGACTGCAGACCCGTCGTCGATTGCGCGGGCGCGTTTTATGTAGTTAATTCGCTCCTTGTCTCCCTGCAGCCCTGCCCTCCCAACTAGCGCATAAAACTCTTCACTCGTTTTAACTCATCCTCAGCGCGATATACTAGTTAATATACTTTTATACCTCGTGCGCCTCTATTCACATGGACGGATATATCCATACGCATAAATAGCATAACTCTGTATGTAGCTAACTATATGTATAATGGGATGAGGTGGGAACTTCCACTAGAGATTCGAGTGTCGAAAGCGAAGCAACTTTTTTTCCCTTGATCTTGTCCACTTATTTCTGCTCTTGAATTAGACTATAATCCAGTCACAGGATCCACAAGTACAACGGGTAGATCGCGCGTATAGTTACTGACAGAGAAAAAAATGCCTCCGTGCACGACGACTAGTCTCAGATCTACGGTACTTTATGTATCGGTATCCGCCTGCAGCTCGTATACCTACCCTTTGCGTAAATTAGCCCAGTTCAAAAAAGTACTCGAATTTCAATTTTCATCCGCTCATCGAGTTTTTAATAGTAATCGAAAAGTGCGGATTCATCCGCGTGCCACCCTGCACCTTCATCGTCGATACGGTTGGAAATGAAATACTGTTGCGAACGAAGGGGAGAGAAAAAAAAAATGATACTGTAGGTTAATTCCAATTATGTGAATCCCCCAACTTGGAAAATTTTCACTGGTAGCGAGAAATTTATACGGAAGCCTCTGATAGCCGGGAATCAGGGGGACGAGTGTAAAGCGGTATAATAGATTTGTCAGGAAAATGCCCAACGGTGACGAAAACCGTGGGGAGTCTCTTTGACGGCAATTATTGAAAGCGACACCGCGGCGTCGACCTCTAGACTCTAGACTCTAGAGGGCGTCGAGAAGACTCGGAGCTGCACGTTGCGTCCGTTTCCTCGTACACCAGAGGCGCCCCACGTTTTTCCATCTCTCAACTCGCGCGGGGGCTTCGGCCCGCGGTGTCTTTGAGCAAATTGAAAACACCCGTTGGATTCGGCTAATTACCGAAACATAACGAGGTGCTTCTTACACGATTTCCAGTTGCCAGGCGCCGACTTTATATACCTTATATACACTCTATACCCACAAACATATTTCCCTGTAATCCCCTGGGCCCCTTGGCGCCACAACAAAATACAAAGAATTGCTCGAATTCGCAGATTTTCGCCACAGCTATGGTGCAACGCGATACCACTTTTTATTTAAACTTCTGACGATCCTCGAATCTTCCATTTTTTTTCTTTGCGTTTTTTATTCTCACTCTCTTTTGTACAGCATCGGCAGAGGATTCGAAAAACTGCACATGGGTCACTTATTCGTATGGAATTAATTGAATACAGTCAGTAGTTTCAACCATCTTCACGTTCTAACATTTTCCGGCATTAGTAGTGATCCGCATCGCTTTCCAAAATTATGGAAAAATTTATTCAAAACTAATCGAGTCGAATGTCGCACGCGAATAGAAAATGACTTGATTCCCTCAGACGGAGTACCATAACAGAAGTTGGCGCCGTGTCTCACGCACCGTTGGAGACGAGCGTCAGACATCTGCTGAAAATTATGTAGGAGTTGGAAAAATGATCTATTTATAGTAGTTCATTCGACACGAGACTCGATACTCCCCGTGTGCGGGATCGCGAGTTTTTTGTCTTTCAAAGAAAATGGAATTCGCTAAGTCGTTTGAAATTAGCTAAAGAGTTTGAAAAAAATGCGAATTTCTAGAAAGATCGCCGCTGCAGATAGGTACGATCGGATCCGAGCGGGCGGCGGTATCGGCTTCTGGAGGCGAAGTTGAACCTGAAGCTGAAACCGAAGTCTCCGCTTTACTCCTCGAGGAAGAAATCGACTGTCTCTTGTTTGCTCTATCTGGAGGACATCAGAGGCGCCGCCACGCAAACTCACTAATGGACAGACGCACCGAGTTTCCATTCCCCTTTCTCTTCACCCCCCCGAGCTGTTTGTCGTTTGAATGTTTTAGTCGCGATGTGTTTAACCAACTTACTCACTGCCTCTGTAGGAGACAACCGGTGGTATTTGTATGTCTCCTTCCTATTCCGAACGTGTCGCCCGCGCCGGTCCTTTGAGAAGCATAAGGTCGCGGCGGTGGCACCCAGAAAGCGGCAGCCGATCTCCTCTGAACCCTTCCATTCTTTCGGAACTTTTGAAATGTTTGTTCTTTCGCTTTTTTTTTTTTTTTCATCTTCAATTTCGATTTACTAGTTTTCTTTTTCTCGTTGTTACCAATATCCGAACCGTCTGTACAGATCCATTTTAGAATCTTACCGCGGTACATCATTTTTGGACATACGATCTTTTGAGTCTTGGGATATTCCTGGGAGTCATGACCGATCATATAAGTAAGACCGAAAAACGATGTCGTCACGTTCACGCCGGAACGAGATAAATTCAAACGAGACAAACCGCGCGTTACATGCTAATCTATGCGTTTTACAAATTTGTATTCGTCATACGCTACACGGAGCGGGCTATACATCGGATCGCGCCCGATTTCGAATCGTCACAAAAATTCTACACGACATGTTGTTGCGGTGTGGGAATTATTGCTCATCCGTATACTTGGAAGTTTAACGTAGTCACGGATTCGTTTCAAATCTCATCAAAATATAAACGGTTTTTATATTCCTCGAAACTTGAACAGAAGTACGAGAGGCACATCGTTCACTTTTTTTTCTTCTTTCTTTTTATTCAAATGTACAACGAATGTACAATTGTTACCAGTTTACACCGCTGCACGTACAGCGATATATAAGGTATACTTAAATGAAAGTGATGGAGTATCGACGTATAACAGTGGCAGTGGACAGGCAATAAACGAATACCACGTGTCACCGTATACACTACATGAGTCCTACCCGCAAAGGTTATCCGACTTTGCCTCGAGGTCAGCGATAGTTTGGTAGATATTATGAAAAATGAAGACAAGAGTAAGCGGGACAAAAAAAAAAGATGTTGAAAAAACCAAAAAAAAAAAAATTAAACCCCCGAGGTATTATAACAGTCGAAGAAACCTTATAGGCGCGACACGGTGCATCGGGGTTAATACGCGAGGTTAATTTTCGAATTCTCACTTCATATTTTTACGACTTAAAATAGTGTGTATCGAATTACCCTCGATTCTCATCCATCTAGCACTCTCTTATAAGCTATCTGTGGAGTCTTTTTTTCTTCTTTTTTTTTGTCAGATATTTTTATCGTTTACAAGACTTTTGGGACTTCTCCGTATGAGCTGCATGTGATGACTGACACGAGTGATTAGAATTCTAGTTTATCACTTTGTTTTTTTTAACTATAACTTGTCAGCGCACAGGGCCTCTGCATTAATCACGGTAAACTCGTTAATACAATACCAGAGAAATCGTCAGTTTATACGTACAAACTTATAACGTTCGAGAAAAATAAGCCCCGCGGAATATCAAGTATCATACCCAGAATTGACGGCGATTCATCCTTCGTACATTTCGCGTGTTCCAAAAATGTCGCTGGATTCTTTAACCCGATTACCGAGTTATTCGGTCGAATCGTCAGCTCAGGGAGGACAACAATAAAGCAGCTCCTATCGGGCGCGGCGGAAGGACCCCGTCCAAAGAAGGGCGGTGGGGTCAGGCGCGTTTGTCCCAAAGGAACGCAGCCCTTTCGCCCTTTTTTTTTTTAGGTTTGACCCACGTCGGCAAAATTACAGGGTCCCTTCACCTCGCGCGGAAAGAAACGCCAGGGTGTCGCCACCGCCACCGCGGAGCGTGCTCGGGGTAATACTAATGCGGTTGCGGATAGTATGGAGACTTGATAAAAAAGAGGAGAAAAGTAAAAAAGAAAAAAGGAATAAACGGGAAAAAAAAAGAAGAATGAAATTGGACAATCGTGGACAATCAGGACCATTGTCTGTGGGCTTCGATTATCGGGAGACTGCACAGCGGCGCAGCATCGTGTGCCACGTTTGCGTTTAACTTTGTGTACAGTAGCTTCATATATCTATATATATGATTTAGGCACCGAAAATTGCTCGGCGGTGGTTAACGAATTCGTTTTATATTACAGAGTATATACCGAAGGTGATCGTTCCTCTCTTTTGGTTGTTGATACGTTTCTTTTTTTTATTTTTTTTTTTATTCGCAGTCTTCGGGAAAAGTGAAGTCTTGAAACGTCTCCAGATTAGCCTGGTGCGCATCTATTCCCGAAGGCAAGGAGTCGAGTCGATGAAGTCGAATAAATACGTGAGCGCGCTGGGAAATGTTGGCAGCATCCCGTGGCCCGGACTGAAGTTTTTTTTTTTTTTTTTTCTACTTCTTTTTTTTTCATGTTTCATATTTATCTTTTATTTTATATTTTTATTCGACCCCGACACGATATTGAAGTTTGCATCAATTTCACACTTCCTTCCCACGCGTCTTTCCAGTATATATTCCCAATATTTCCCGACCCCTACAAGAGCCACGCTTCCTCCTCGATATCGACTCGAAACACCTCAAAGCGAGGCAAGAGCCTCGCGGGAGAGGCTCTTCTTTGTACTTTGTAGTAAGCAAGGTGATTCCCGTTTAACATTTTCTTGATATTTCGACGAGTCTTCGCGCGTGGGGTTCCTCAGAGTTCTCTTCTTCCTAACTCCCATCGTTTTCTTACCAGCTCGTCGATGGGTGAAGAAGAAAAAGGGGATCTTCGAAAGCTCACGGTTATACTTCTATACGTGACTATATATAGGGTGTACATATACCTATATGTATATAAGGGTGAGAAAAGAAAGCGTAAACCGCCTTTGCCGCGATGATCCCCGCGCTCGCTACGCCCACTCAATCGACGACTCTTCTAATTTAATAGCTTTAGAGGCAAGCCAAAGCTCCTCGATGTTAATTGAACATTTTTTTTCCTACTCCGAGTTTATCACGCGCGAACAAACACCCACGGATATTCATATTTTTCTTTCAATTCGTCTCTAGGAAATCTTCCATTCAATTACTTTTCTTTTTTTGTTTTACTGTCGCGAAACTATAACGTTCTCCTGTAAACAGTTTATATTCTACTTCTGTCGCGTGTTGATATATATCTAGACAAACGGTTACGTATGTTTCGCGATTTAGGACCGTGCGGAGATGGAGAGACAGGGTGGAGAGAAGACTCGTCGTATCCCTCAACGAAAAACCACCCCTTTTTTGCTCCTGGGTCGATAGACGGACTGCGTGTATACACGTATACCTACACGTCGTTGGAACGAACGAACGAACGAACGACGAACCCCTAGGCCAGCGCTTCGGTCTAGCTGCTTCTTTGTCTCTTCGTATATCTTCGTCTTACTCTTTCGCTAACATCCCTGTTTTTCTTACTCTATCTCTTCCCGTTTTCTCTCGTTCATTTTCTCCTCTCGCTGCGCTGGCGTTTTCGCGTTTCTATGCTCTACCGCTTCCTGCCAAGGCGGCGCCACCGACACGTACGCGTTACCTCAACTCCTTCTTTGACTTCTTCATCTTCTTCTTCTTTTTCGACCTCATCTACACACCTCCGACTACTTACCTCACATTTACCTGTACATTACGTGTACCCGCCTCGACCCTTTTTTGCGCACAACACTCCACCCCGCTTCCGGGTCTTATCTGGCCTATCAAAGCCGCGGAATTAATCCTTTTCTTTCGCTCGAACGAAACCTGCGCTCTGTATAACCTCCACTCATTTTTATCAACTTTTCAACGACAAACACCCCGCAGTACGGAAAATCTCAAATCAACAACGACCATACCGTCCTTTGAAACTGACCGAGGCCTTACTCGTATTATACGACGTTATATACACTCCATTCTTAGTAGGTGGGCCTTCCTCGTTTGGGTCTCGTTTGTATACCAGGGTGGGCTCAGGTAGCCGAGGCGACAGATAGCGCCGCCCGATTACAACGGACAGAGTCATTAGCCACCGCGGCTTCTGTACGGAACTTATTCCGTTCCCCTCGCTTACCGATCTTTATTTCTCTTTTCTCAAACCAGCTTAAATTTCTTCGATTCCTTTATAACTCTTCTACTACTTTTTCTTTCCAAGTTTTTATTCACGGCTCGGGTCCCGTTTGATCTGACCTTATCTACAGTGCTCAATTTGACGCCGTTCGATATAGTGCAGGGGAGGTAGAAAGACTTACACTGCGTACCAACGGGCATTCGGTTGGGAACTTTGCTCCGCATTTTTCCGAGAGTTTTTGGTGCTCCCGATGCATTAGGGAAGGCGGTAGCCGAGGCTATCCGTGAGGCGATAGGTTCCTGAGAAATACTAATTGCCAACCGTGTTCGCACATATTTTTAGTGCGAAGAAGCTATTCGGGTCGATAGATAGAGGAGGAGATGAAGAGAGATGGAAAGAGAGAGGATAAAAAAAAAGAATCGGAGGAGGATGCAGGTCGGAACGAGAACCGACTTTGATAGGCTAATGACAAACGGTCGGATAACGCTATCTGCACCATGGCATACACATATATCATATATATAAAGATATATCAGCGCTAATTATTTCTCTTTATAATTTGCCGCTGCCGTAATGGACTGCTCATTCTTTTTTCTCGAGAAATTTTTTCTCCTCCATAAAATGCTCTCGCCCCGATGCGATCATGCATAGCTGACCTCCCAGGGACAGGGAACGTTCATTCCGGGGTCAATATATCGTTGTCGACATAAATTATGTATGCAAGAATTGCATAACAAACGCGCTGTTGTATCTAGGGAAAATTATTTTCACCGAAGCTCAGAAATCTTTACGCGCGCGGTGAAGGAGTTTGGGATTTTTTGATTGTAACATACCGTAACGCCATAAAATCCGTGATCCGTTTGATTTCGCGAATTATTTTATCTCCGGTATCACGTCCCCCGCACCGCATTGACGCACGGGTATAGATTTCGATTGGAAAACTGGAGTCTTGAAAAGAAGCCGAGCAGCACTCGTGATTTATCGCAATACCGCGCGCAAGGGTATGAGGGGGGTATTATATACGGCGTCGATTCTTACCAGAGAATGTCGCGGGACAATCTTGTTAGCCGATATGCGGGATGCTGCGGCTGCTGCGCCGCAGAAAGCAGCTGGTTACAAAAGCGCGCGGTGCAAGAGCAACGGCATCTGCATACCTAGGGAAAACGCCGACTGCAGATCGTCCGCGACTGCGGCAACCAAGATCCTCCGGCATTTGCCGCTAAGCGGTCTGCACCCCGTACAAAAACAAAAAATAAAATAAAAAATCAACCGGCAAGGATTACCTATCCCTCTCTCTTTCCTTCGGTTCTTCTCGACCGTTTTTTTTTTTTTTTTCATTTTTTTTTTTTTTTTTCAAGGTAATCGTTTCCAGATTTTATATACCTAACCCGCGCTTTCTTTCTTCAATTTGCGGCTGTACTTATACAAGACTTGGAATCGAAGACCGCGTGCCAAGCGATGAACGTACATGTACGAAATTACCCGAAGAGTACGTATCCTATCTTCCATTGGTGCGTGCAAATCTTACCTACCTTTCAGTCGTCGTCGCGTTCGTGTTCATGCGTCGTGTAACACGCGAATATAATGTATATAAGGGTGTCTTTACAAAGGCGGTCCACCGTGGCCGCGGATACGTGTTTGCGATAAATCTCGCGTCGCCGAATCCTTCGTATTTGTATACGATTTGGTTTTATAGTTCGCTCTCGCGTTTCGTCTCCATGAATCTGCAGTGGAGGGTTTGGTGCGCAGCGCGTGCTCCGGTAGGACGTAAAATCAGCGGTTCGCAGGCGTCGATTTGAATAACACATCGCACCCTTGTTCGCTCGGTCACCATTGCCCGAATTACCTGTTACCCAATCGTCGTACACCCATAACTCCTGTGTTTAAATCCTGTTCGAATAAAACCGTTTATTTGAAATTTCTAATCCGTATGTACAAATATCATGCGTCATCGGAGAAATGACAAACTTGTATAAGTTTTCGCATCGTATATTCGTCTTTGGAAAAAATCGATCCTCGAACACTCTCGTGATACACCTATGTACGAATAATCAATTCTGCTGTATAGATACACGCAGAATTGCGTCGGGGTTGAAACATATCCCCTGCAAATAACCAACCTGTCATATTACATGTAATCTTGGCCGATTCGCTGAACATAGCGCGTGCAGTTAGTGGATTTATTCACGCCGTGGTTAGCAGCCATACGTGCGAAGGGGTGCGTCTTCGACTATACATATACCCGCATCGCATGTATAACGTAGTGCCAGCTACTCTGTAATTTTTACCCTGTTATTTCCTTACGTATTCGCACCGTACTTTGCGAGTTGTGGGCACACCGAACCACCGGGAGTAGTTGCAACGTGTTTAATTTTCACGTATCTTCTTATTTTTTTTTCTTTTACGAATGTATATATAATGTAGTTGCAATTGTCCGGCTTATCGAACGCCTCGCACAAATATAGATTTATATGCAGTATAAAAAAACTTTCAACGAGCTTGGTCGATGCAGTTTTTTCTGTTTCATTGCGCAGTATACAACTTTGGCATAAAATAGTCTGTCCCAATGTATGATTTTTTTTTATGTTTCAGACGATACTGAATTCCATGCATAAATACCAGCCCAGGTTTCATCTCGTCAGAGCGAACGACATCATCAAGTTACCGTACTCAACGTTCAGAAGTTACGTCTTCAAGGAAACCGAATTCATCGCCGTGACCGCCTACCAGAACGAAAAGGTTCGTTGTACAAATTTCTTCTTTTTGTTGGTTTTCCTATCTATAATCGTATAATACGTATCTATTTATTTTTTTCGCCGCTTCTTTCCATCTACCTTTTGCTGATTGATTGCCGTTCTCAAACTCCCGACAAGCATAATTACCGGTGTAACATCGATCGCCGTATCGGACGTATAGGTGTATAGAACCGTATAACTAAAACGTGTAACGCGACGTAGACGATTTTACAAGCGCGGTTTTTGAGCGCATGTTTGGGGCAGCGGTAATAGCGGTGGCCTCACCCCCGGATCATTGGTTTTTTTTATTCATCTCTTTTTTTCTTTTTTTTTTTATAACGTGTTGTCTTTTTCTACGCGTCGAATGACATTCTCTCGCCGTCAGCTGTATTTGATTTTCGGCCTTTGTGCTCGGTAAAAACGTGTATAAACCTTTTAAGCCCCCGCGCGGTCGTTTACGTAACGCGGTGTGTATGTACGTGTATTATGATGTTTTGCTCATTCCGCACACTATAATACGACCCGGTACAATCCATTAAGCTTGAATGTACAATCGGTTGATATATACCTATCCCAAAAACCGAACTCCCCAAGAAAAACGACGACGCAGCGGCGGGGGTGGAAATCGTAAAACGTGTAAACTTCGTAAGTGTATGCAATTATCGGACAGGAAACGCGGCTTCGTTTCTTCTTTGAGAATTATGAATTTTTTTGAATTTTTCAATTTTCGATAACAGCTCTCAATGCTTGCCAAATAATACTTCCGGTTTGAATGTGTGTGCTGCCCAGGATTTCGGATCTGCCGAGTAAATCGATCTACCTATCGAAATGATCGATTCGAAAAACATTTAATTTTTGGCTGGCGAGCTGCGGGACCAAGAGATGGGGGCGGGGGTGGGAGGAGGTTGTAAAAATAGTTCCTGGGACGAGGTTAGACCCTGGTTGGTTTTCGTCGTATTTATATACGTACATGTATAGTACATATCTCCTCGGTTTATGACTCTGATAATTAATATCTTTACTATACGTATATTCAACGATTAGACGAAGCGCTGCGTTACATCTACCATAGATATACACATATTGTAGAGCAGTAGTTCGTTCAAACAGATTTTCGAAGAACCATTTTTTTTTATATCTTCGTGGTATAATCCTCACTTATCCCGGAGAGAAAGATCTCTTTGCGGTTCTATACACAGCAGCGCATACAGCGCGATACGATGAAAGCTTGATCTTTTCAGCATTTTTATCTACATCAAAATATATATACAGCAAATCATAATAACATCGCGTGTATCATTCGAGTCTGTACCTGCAATTGTGGGTGACTCTATGTACGTATGTGTGAATCGTATGTACTTTACGAATACGTAATCGTGCGATTTGAACCATAAGCCGATTTGTATACGAGTGCAGGGGTGATATAAATGGAAGGACAATTTTAACGAGCGATTCTTTTTAATTCCTCAATTTTTTTTTTTTTTTTTTGCTTGTTTTTTCTTTCAACAATTTTTCTTCGATGGTTATCGAAATTGGCATTCGTTTCCTTCTGCACACTATGGACATGTTGAGCTTTTTGACTCCACAATTCGTCATGCGAATGTTATAATACAGAACGGATTTTCGAGTGAAATCATATGAAAAGAATTCGTTGCAAAATTGCAGAAAAAAATTATCACGGCTCCCAGCTCGTATATTCACGATCCTATATGTATTGTGGCAAAATAAATGCGTCGAACAATTTTTACCAAAAATTTATGACCATTTAATCAGTTACCTATGACCCTGTACTGCGCGTTAGATAAATGACTTTATGTAATGTATCTTCGAAAAAAAGCAGATGTAGAAATTTACGTTGACAACGTCGGTTTAACGTTCCATAAGTATACGAAAGCTTTTTCAAAAACCATTCATTTCACTGGTCAAGTTCTTTTTATAATTTTTCCCATGCAACACAAAGTATATTTTCTACCTTATTTTGTTACAGATCACGCAGTTGAAAATCGACAACAACCCTTTCGCGAAAGGTTTCAGAGACACGGGGGCAGGAAAGAGAGAAAAAAAGTGAGTATCGCTTTCAAAATTTACACCAATGAATATTAAAAAATTTACATCACTCCCGATGTCAGTAGAAAAAAAAAAAAGAAAAAAAAAAAAGGGACGAAGAAAAGTTCCTTCGTATGCGGATTCGCGACCAGCTAATGATTTCTGCGATTGAAGAAATTGAGTAAAAAAAAATCCTTACTACCAAAGCGGTGGAGCTTATATACGGTTATTGTGCAGTATAATTCGCATCCCCAAAGTATATAATATGTCCGGAACCGGAGACGACTTGCGACGAATAAAGCGCGGTTAATCTCGATCGGATGAAATGACGTCGTCGTCGATGTACGAAAATATAAGGGACAAAGTGTGGTGTATTCGAAAGCCGTACTAATTTATTTGAGTATAGAAACCTTTTCGTCCCTTGTATCGGTGCCATTAGGCTAACCTTAGCGGGCCACCCCAGTTCTGACGCAAGCAAGGGTCGTCCGGACGGTTGGTCTTCGGTAACGCAAGGCTCATTTGCACCCCACCCTATTGCAACGGCGGCAGCAGCAGAAACCAGACAGAGATATCCATTTGCATTCAATATTGCAAGTTTATGAGCTTATGCGCGAGAAGGCCACCCCGGGGTATTGTTAACGCCGTCGCCACCGCCACGATCGCCATTAACATCGACGCGTCGGTTGTATAACCAACACAGTTTTATGCATATACCGAGAACGCGCGGGTCGGTCGGGAACGTGGCGCACACAGCCACGTTGAAAGCCATTTCGTTTTCATTGAGCTCGGGGTGAAGATTCAAGTGGATTTTGATGACGTTACCTTAGTATGCATAGGTTTCCCCTCTACAATCCCCTGTTATCTCGCGCAGTCCGCCTTCCCCTCCCGCCCTCCGAGCCAAGGGAGTTATCGGCCCTATTACTCTTATTATATCAATTTTCAGCCGCGCCAACACTTTGCCATTATAATAATTCCCATTTAACTACCGTGCCTATAGCGGGACAGAAGTTTAGACCGCGTGTGCGAATATTTTGGAATTCCATTTTTTTTCTATATTCCATTTGTTCTGAATTTCAAACTCGAATCAAATCGCGCCGATATTTTGAATACAATAATTCTTATGCTTTATTACCTGGACCTTTCACCAAAATTCCCGTAAAAGGATTACCACCCCTTGTAAGGCTTGTGAACCCAAAAGTTTATAATTCTTTAATTATCAATCCATGCTTCCGATGATTAATACCCCATCTTTTCCCTGTATTTCCCGACCATTTCTGTCGCCTATCTTCCGATCTTCGTCCGCCAGGGATAATATAAGCTATTCCAAGAACCATTCGCTTGCACCCTGCGGTTAGAAAATTTGTTGGATCCGTCGTATACGGTCGGTTATGGGGCTATAGGTCTTACATAAGGGCGGAATGGAAAATGTATTGAGGAAAGGTAGACTAGCAAATATGCAAATTAACCGTACGTACATACCATAGCCATGGCGTAGCTAGCGGTGGTTGACTAATTAGAATAAGGGTTAGTTTTGGCTCATGCTTTAGCTGAAGGGTGTTTAAAGGGTGGCTTATGGGGAAGAAGAGATGAACCGCCACCAGACCTGGAACCAATCATCGGATTAGCATAGTGATGTTCATGGGCGGAGTCGACGTTCGCGTACATTTATATATCTACATGCATGATACGTATATAGTGGGTGCAGCAGAACCTGGTGGACTGGGGGGATAAAGAGGGAGTTTTCATCCCGTATGAGCCACTTGACGTGTGTGAACTCTTTTGCTTCATTTTTTTTTTTTCCTTCTTTCCCTTTTTCTTTTTCATATTCACTTTTCCCTTTTTTTCCTTCTAGCATCCCGCCACAAAGAAGCTTGCCTACCCCTTTGTCGCTGCATGAACTTTTTCATTTATTTTTTTTTCTCCTTCCATGAGAGACTAAAATATGCTATTCGCATTGTTTTACTCGCGTCAAGTAAAATGTATACATATACCGGTCACAATTCTATTTTCATTCGTTATCTATACCAACGCGCACAAAACGCGATTTATCTAAGACTCGCCGATAACCTGCACGGTTTGCAAAGTTTTTTTTTTTCTTTCTTCTCCTTGTGTTTTTAATTAAAAAGCAACTCGAGTATTATAAAAAATGAATAGTACAGGCGTATATGAGGTCATATACATTATACATGTATAGCTGGCAGACGGTCGATCTCCTTGTAAATAACTCTCGTTTTTTTCTTTTTTTTTTCGAATATAAGGAGAAACAAGAACTGTATGTGAATTTTTTTCTCCCTTACTTCTTTCTTACTTTTGACTATTCAATTTTTTTTTTTTGGTTTTGGCTTCTTCTGT
Source organism: Athalia cordata (assembly GCA_963932425.1). NCBI lineage: Eukaryota > Metazoa > Arthropoda > Insecta > Hymenoptera > Athaliidae > Athalia > Athalia cordata. The sequence goes on along the minus strand of OZ010625.1, from coordinate 53,109,918 downwards.
TTCGGCCGCCTTAACTTTGAGTGCGTATACTATACGTATCTACAACTCGCGTAGCTTTGTAGTGGTACATAGGGATCCTCTTTGGAGTTTCTTCCCCAACAGCTATGTACCTTATATATAAAACGAGCGGATAGAAATTTAAAATGCAGAAGAGAAAAAGAGAGAGAGAGAGATGAGGATGGTAAATTCGCACCCTACGTCACCCCAACCGTGGTGATGGCGACAACACCTAATCCAGGTTTCGCACCGATGTGTGCAGCGTATATATAGTACCGCGTTACTATAGAGGAACGGAGACCCTGGGTTTCAGGGTTTCCCTATGTTGGAATTGGGCGGGGCTGGGGGTGAAGAAGGGCCCACCTCGTATCGCTTTGAACGGTTTGATCTTTTCCTTCACAGAGAATAAAACGTGCGGACGCGCCGCAGTCTGTTAGCTCACCGCGAGGGCCGCCCATCGACGTCAACGTCGTCGTCGGGGCAGTCGGGGATCAAGAGCCGATTATAAAACCAGGGGGGTGACGCTGAATAATATGCACGAATTTTAGAAAATTTAGAAATAAATTGAATAAATTAAAAAACACGCAGGGAACATACGTACAAGTTTCGATGAAAATTTCATTGTTCACTATACATATTTAACTTTTGCCAAAACTTGATCCTCGTCGACCGGAAGTTCAGTGTAGCTTTTTCGAATGATGAAACTCTTGCAAAAAATTTTACTCCGTGTACGACATAATATTTTCTCAACATTTATGCTTACACGTTCTAATCTAATCGGTGTTGCATGTGGAGGGTGGGTGGAAGGGTGGAAGGGGATAAAAACGTAGGGAAGTCGAGGTTATATCAGCTATAACTCACGAACCGGATGAGATGAGCGAAAGGCAACTTGTCCGGTATGCACCTTCGCCGATATACGTATCTGTTCGAGCTGCCGCCGCTGCTTCTGCTTCTGCTTCTGCTGCTGCACGGAGAGACCTACTTATCGGTGAAGTGCTACCACGTATGTTTCACGTACGTAGGCAGATACGTAGGTATGTAGTACGTGAGCCTTATTCAATGCATTATTGATCTAGAGCCGAAGCGCGTTGTCCGGTGGTGAGTTAAAGCGGTGAAGAGCAAGTATATAGTGTACGAAGGAAGCGCGTCCGCGTCGCCCGGCTGCAGCCTAGACGTTGTCCCGTATGTCTACATAAATACATGCATATTCTCTACACATACACGGGGCTATGTACACGTCTGTACATAATGTATATGTATATAAGGATACGATTTTACTGCAGTATCGTCCGTTCGTTCGTTCGTTCGCTCGCTCGCCGTCCCTTACACGGCGTGTATACACTGATCGCATTACCAGGAATTACCAGGGCTACTAAGTCTCGCACTTCGACGATGCATTGCGCTACCTCTGACTTACATGGAGCTTACATTGCCGAGCTGTCGGTCGAAAGTACTCGTCTGCCTCAGACTACGTGTATACCCCTTGACCTACCCCAACGTGGCATAATGTGATCTAACGCAACCCACCTCACGTAAGTCGTACAACATCTAGGGTTGAAGCCTGTTTTTTACGTTTCCTATTTTTCTCAATTTTTTTTCTCCCTAGATCTTGTTTTTAAAAATTTATTTTTCCTCCGTCTATTTCTTCTCGTGTTTTTCTGAGAAAACAATCTTTTATTGTACTACGAGTACTGGCATAAGATGTGAAAAGTGTTAGCAGAGGAATTCTTTTTCTTCATGAAAAATATATGAGGTGTCTGTCAGAATGTGCGAGAGTTGCGAGAAAACGTTAAAAACATGCTGGGAAACTTCCAGAAAATAAAACGCCGGTCAACCTTCACGTGAATTCGATTCAATCGCCATACGTCTATACGAATTACCCATCTACTCACAAATAAATTCAATATACACGTGATCGCGCAGCTGGATATATAAATCGTTTAAATACTTCCTCAAAATGGAGGTAAATGAGTCAGGATCAATCTCACCGGGTGTACATACCAGTCCTTAGAAAAGTACCCAATTAATTCAAGGTGCGCGTGGATTTTCTCCTCTTCGAATCGCGGCTTGATTCTTTTCATGCCTATTTTTCGATTGACGCAACGGAAAACCCATACGGACGTGAGATTTGATCCGCAGCACCGACTAAACCGGCGCGGGCGTGCTCATAGGTATACGAGCTATCCTATAATAAGAGTATAAGGTATTCCTTGACGGAAAGGCATGAGGGAAAAGGATCCAAAGCAAAAGCTAAACGTCTCTCGCTCTTTCTTCCTGTGTCTCCCCCTACTCCCCCTTTCCCCCTGTCCTTCTCCCTTTTCTCATTGTCCTCGGAGCGAACAAAGCGCGAATGGTTAGGACTCATCCATACGTGAAAGAGTCTACCGCGCGGTAATTGTCCCTCGCAAACTGTACCAACGCCACCGCCACCGCGCCCGACCATCGAGCATTCTATTCGTTGTGCGTGAAGGTTGTAAATCGTGAGTGGTCAGAGGTGTGAAAAATATTCGCCGTTTTTCCTAACGACTGCAACGCCGCGACGTCGACGCGGTCCGCGTTATCATTGTCTAATCCGTCGTTCAATTTTTACCAGAGGAAAAAAGGAAAAAAAGAAAGAAAAAAAGAACAAAGTTCTACGGGTCGAAGTAGAAGGAACTATAGATATCTGTGATACCGACACAGAGATATTACAACGCGTACTTCGCGTACACTATATGTATAGTCATAGGAAGAAGCTCCTCATGCGACTTATGGATAGTTATGTACAATATTTTGTACGTAACTTTACACAGCACCACGGATTGCGTATGTATCTCGTAGATGTGACGTGAAACGTGTAGAAAACCAGGTGGCTTATGGTCGGGTCGGGTGGCCGGGCAAGATATAACGTCGCTGGTTGCTCGTAGTGTACGTGGGGCTGAGGGAATGCCGGCTAACTTGGGTTAAGTACTCGCGCACTCGTGCATGCGAACCACACCGCGCCATGCCGGTGTAATTAAGATAATTAATTATATCCCACGTCTGTCATAAGCAATAACTACTGGTGTACATAGTGGGATAAATCTGAGAATTACTATATGTACTTGCTAAACCATTTAATATTTATTTGCTTATTTATTTATTGCACCTTACATTTACTTACAGGATATAATTATACCGTCGCCACGCGCAAATCAATGCCAATACAAAACGTCTATCTATTTTACTATGCTCTATGCAAGTGTTAAGTTGTACACTTGAATATAATATACATGCTTTACTACATGTAATCGATGCTTACTAATTACTCTTGGTAGAAGTACACCGCGAACGAGGAACGTATGATGATAATACCGAGTGCTTAAAAATACATTACGATAGACTTGTTTCCAAAGAAAAAAAAATTCAGTAGATGCGAAATGGGGGGATAAAAAAAAAACTAAGTTGACGGTAAAACTCCACCGCTCAATATCCGCCACGCATCGAAGGAACTTATCTTTTCCCTGAATTGATAATTATGACGGTGATGTAAATTATTTCACAATTGCTAACTCTGAGTCGTTGTTGCAGAAGACAGGCGCTATTAACGGTGTCAGGAGGTGGTTCAAGATTGACAGCCGGCGAGCCGATGCCTAAAAAACGTCGATCGTCTACTTCGGGTAACGATATGGACGACGAGGACAAACTTTTGGACGTAGTTGGTCCGGACACACCTCATCCAGCGCACCATCACCGAGAACGAGAACATTCGAGAGAAAGGGACGACCGAGTCAGCGATAGGGGCGAGGGCAGCGAATCCTCGGGTTCTGAAAGTGGTGGAACTACAAACGCCGCGTCGGAAGGACCAAGGCCGGACGTCTCGGTTGGTCCGCCTCTCCATCCGCCGCTCCTTCCCTGCCTATATCCCCCCGTTCCGGGTCTTTATCCAGGTCCTGGTCCTCTCCTACCTCCGAGTCCTCTTGGACTTCACGGCGGTGTTACACCGGGGATGCTTTTTAACGCCCAACTTGCCCTCGCCTCGCAACACCCGGCTCTTTTCGCCCACTATCCTCATCCCCTCGCGAGTCCTTTGCATCAACTCAAAGGCCACAGATTCGCACCTTACGGACTTCCTGCGCCTTCTCACGGGTCAGCTTTTGAAACGGTCACACCCGGAAGTAGAACGTTAAGTCCGAGGTCGCCACCACCCCGACCTCCCACGGGGTCACCGTCCCCCGGCGGAGCACTTTCCTCCGCGCCCTCGTCGACGGGAGATTTAAAGTCGATTGAAAACATGGTGAATGGTCTCCAACGTAAAAGAAGAACGACGAGTCCTGGTCCAAGGCCTGGTAGCCGAGGTGACGGGGAAACGGGAGGTGGAGGGAGCCCGTGACAGGAGACGGATCTCGTAACCAGCACACTCCCGGACCCGGAGGACGAGGAACAGGAAGCATCTAGCCAGGAGGAGGACTCGGCGGATGAACGAGGAGATGAGCCGGACTCTACCTCGGCGCCGTCGTAGCGATAAGGTCTAGGAGCAATATGTTTTCCGACATCTATTTTCTTTATTTTTCTTTGGTGGACGGTTTGCGTTTGTTCCAAAGGCCGCCAGATCGTGAAGCGAGATAAAAAAATAAGAAAAACAAAAAAATAATAAAAAAACAAAAAAAAAAATAAATTACAAAAATAATTATTTATATACGACGACAAAATGCTACGAGGGCGGGGGCAGGATTGAAAATCTGAAACAAGTACGAGAAATAATAAAATAATGAATAAGGAGATGTTTGAGAGACCGACGGTATACAAAGTGCAATTTATTATTCAAAGTGGTTTAAAATAATAAAATAAAAAAATAAAAAAAAATAAATAATGATAAAAAATAAAAAAATATATATATACATTTATATATATGAACACTCAAATGGTTCGCTACGAATCCGTACGTATATATACATAAATATACCTATATATATAATAAATATATAAAATAGTACGAACATACTTGACTCATGAAACAACTACATAGTATATGTGTACCGTGAATGATGTATGTATGTATGTGTATGTGCGATTGCCGTAGCTCAACGGTTTCGATAACAACGTATATACATATGTATATCAATCAAGTATAATACATACCTACGTGTGAGGAATTAAGCGATTACCCGATTTCAATTGTATGATATAATATAAAGACTTGGTGATTATCGGTTTTCGGTTAAATAAAAGTTACGGTGTTAAAATATCAACAAAGAATTCTATAGGAATACGATAACATTGTTCTCTGCATCGATTATTCAAAACGCGATGAACAAACGTATAAAAGAGATGACAAAAAACAAAACAAACAAAAAAAAAGACGGCTCAACGTGTAATTCTGTTTGTACATATAAAATGCCTGTATACCTTCATATAGAACGAAAAGGACAGAAAAATCAAAGAAAAAAAGACAAGCGTGGAAACGAAAAATTTTGAAGTCAGATCATCTGCAATCATTCGCGGTCGCTAAAATATATCTATATACGCCTATATTTATAAACTCGATTGAAAACGGTAAGCACAATTCTGATTTTAACAAAAAAATATTAGTTGACTAAGAAAACTTAATAACGTGCCGAAGCAATAGAGCGAATTATACGAAATGATGAAGATTATTTAGTACCACACATCGGACACATGATTTTGCCTGAAGAAAAATAAAGAAAATGTCCAATGTGACGAGAACCGTGATCAGAAAATACGTTATTAACGTCAAAGAGATGACAAACGAACAAACAGATTTCGAAAAAACAACAGACATACAAACAAACAAAGAAACAATGAAAGCGAAGGAATATTACACATAAACTGCGGATATTAAGGAATACGAATATAATGATAATAGTAATAATCATATTAATAATATTAACAATAGTAATAATCATAACAATATTAGTACTAATGATAAAAGAACAACAGTAATAATAACAATGATAATTGTAGTAGTAATAATAATCGTAAATTTATTGATAACATTAATAATAACATTAATATTAATAATGCAATATAAAGCACCTCTATATTATTTCCAGCCCTGTAAATATGTACCCTAGTGATATTATTATATTATATTATATTTCAAATATAAATATATGAATATATATACATATTATATATATTATAAATACATTATCCTCTATATTATTAATTATTAAATATTATATTACAATTAGAATCGGTAACATACATGTAACGTAATAAGCAACGCATACATGACGCACGCTGCTCCGTCGACATTCGCGTATTCGAGGTGAACCAACAAACACAAATAAATAAATTAAAAACAAAAATATAATAATAATAATAATAACAACAACAACAACAATAATGATAATAGTAATAACGATAACAATAACGAAATAATAAAGTCTAAACAAACAACTGTACGAAAATAATACATTTTTTCATACTCAGAATTGTAATTCGACTCACGAATAAGTGTGTATAATTTCTACATACCCATGTGCGTATATCCTATTTTGTAAAGTTTCACCCATATACCTGGTTCTATACATACACACGATAAATACATATAAATACATAACGTACATGATATACATATATTATATAGACCGCGTGCAGATAATTAATTATTATTATTATTAGCTGAAACCGAGATTCGAGAATAAAAAACAAAAAAATGAAAATGAAAATGAAAATGAAAAGAAAAAATAAAGTAAATAAATAAAATCGCATTAAATTATATCTATATCGACTTAACTGTTGTCTTGTGATAAGGTTATCAATAATTAAAAATTACAAAAATAATGAAGAAGATGAGAAGAAAAAAAAAAGAAAACTGAGAGAAAAAAAGAAACAATTAAATAAAATCGTTACGGATTTTACCCTGACAACTTATGACATGATAATCTGCTTCCATATTCGTTTTCCCCACCCCAACCAATATGAATCACCGCAAACCTCCGATTATATTTCACTCGTGAACATTATTTTCTAATTTAGCCTCGAACGTATAGATAGAAAACATTTCTTAATACCGATCACTCGGGACGACAGACGTGATGTCATAAAGAAATAAAGATCAAATTTTGGAAAAACTAAGGCAATCGTAGACTGATAATTTGAGAGTATTTTTTTCATCCTACGAACAAAATGCAGATCCTGAAATAGCTGAAACAACAATTTCCGAACGTTTTGAGGAAGGAACTGAAGAGAATCAAATTTCCCTAGTCCTTCGCTAAGCTTTTGTTCTTCGAGATACTTTCTATAATTTCGCCAACTTTATTTTCGTTACATCGCCAACTGTATAGATGACGATTATTGAAATTATATATCTAATGAGAAATCGGTAACGTATGCAATCATTCCGTGCGAGTATTCTTATTGAAGAGAAGAATTTTTTTTTAGTTTTCTTGTTTTCAAATAATAATAATAAGAAAAAGAATAAGAATAAGAATAATAAGAAACGAAAAAAAAACCGATCAAAAATTGAAAAATAAAAATAATTACACGATCGCAATCACAAGCAAAAGTCTATATCGTTTGTACTTATATCTATATAGTATATGAGGGAATTAATAATTAAAGTTGTAAAATTAAATTGAAAAAAAAAAAAAAATAGGAATTAAACGAAATAAAGATGAAGATTAAAAAAAAAAGTGAACAAATTTATGAATATTAATAATTTAAAATAAAAACGCGTTCAACTCAAATTAGTAGACTAAACAGATTAAGCGAGTAGCAGCACCGAATCGATTGTTATACTTTATTGTTGAATATCCTCTCATATATTATTCACTACAAAGCGGTACATACGTGAAAAACAAAAAGGAAAGAAAAAAATGATTCCATGCGTGTGAAAATTTCCAATTTTAATACCCAAATTTAGTCTACGATAATCGAGCGTTTTTGAATTCGGTGAAAAATCACTTCATGTTCGACTCTCGGGTCAATCGATGTTGAAACAGAAAAAATTTAACACGAAAAAAAATAAATGATAAATTCTTGTGGCGATTTGCGGTCTCACCGAAGTCAAATTTCTCGATCTCAGGCCGCATGTCGTGACCATTTAGCCCCGAATATGAAGCGAATATGTTTCGAAAGTCTTTCGTAAAGAACCCTCCAACCAATAGTACGATTTTGTGCCGATAGATGAAGTTATTTCGTTCGAAATTGTGTAGAAAAAATTCAAATAAGTTAGACCCGAGGTTAGACCTGAACTCGTAATATTCGTGTAGATTTAATAAGGTCTGTACATAAAATTATACCGTTATTGTTTTTGAAAATTATTAATATATAATTACGAATGATGATGGAAATGATATGAAACTTGATTATATTTGTTGATCGTTGAGTCACGTTGAATATACGATACGAATTTAGCCCAGAATTGTACTTTTGGTTTTCAGAGGAAGAATGAAATTGACGTTTATTTTCTGTTTTTATTTTATTTTATTTTTTTTTTATTCTTATCAAATGAACAAAATGTAAATTATATAATATACATATATACAGAGGCGCAACTCCGGGTCGTGTGTACCACGTAATTACAGCGATCAGGTCTTCTTCTCGTTCTTACGATTAACTCAACCCGGACTATAAGGGAGGAAGTTAATTCCTCTCCTCTTCAGATTCTTGTATATTGAAAAATTCTTTCGAATTTGCTCAAAATGATAAGTTTATTTTTCATAAAAACACGACCCTGAGTTTAAAAAAAATCCTCAAAGAAAGCAATAAACTCGGCCCTGCGTGGCTGTGTCAACCTCGATTCGTACACCTAGATGGCTTGTATTGTATATCAAAAGACCCATTGAAGCCCAGGCCGAAACTCCAAACCTCACACGAGTAAAAATTATATATTAATTTAAAAATAATTGTGTCTTTCATTCATTTATACAACTCTTGGCTCGCCGTACTCTGCGTCGTTCTCGTTTATCCTTAATCATAATTCGTGCAGGGCCTTCATTTTGAAAATTGCATCAGACCCAATTTCCAATCCCTTATCCGAGAATCCCAATGGCCTGCAAATTTGTCTGGTATCCGGAGTTACACTTCTGTCGTCGGAATACTTTGAGTTTTAATTCTTTGCAAACGACGCGACCGTTAACGTTGATGAAATATGAAGAATTCCTGATCGTTGAATTATCTATAATAGCCACGTAAGTATATTCTATGTACTTAATTATTCCGTTTCATTTCAATTCGAACTACACGTATACGAGCGACAAAGACAAAAGAAAAATAAGAAAAAATTGATAGTACATCAAACCTATCATTAGACGGCATAGTAGTAGCGGACAAAGCGAATCGATTCCCACATTTACAGTACAGTAGGCGAACTGTGTCGAACTGACCAATGTTTAAAAATAATTCGTTCGCCCTCGTGTTTGTTTCGGTAATGAATTTTTTCTTCGTTATTATAAATTGATTTGACGAAAGTGAAATGAAAGAACATATTTGGTGAAATTGATTTTTTATGTAATGTTGTTGAACGTCGCATGCGGGGATCGTCGGATAAACCATACGAAAAACTATATACGTATATGTAAATGAGCTTCTCTATTTAAATTATGCGAGATCGGTATAGACATTTGGATTTTTTAAATTTCCTCAAATTGTTAATAAAAATTTAAATCCGTGAAAGAACCGGTTATTCGAGGTCAGGTGGTTTTTGTTTTCTTTTTGTTTTATCCTTTTCGCTTATTCATTTATTTGTTTCTTATCGATGCCAAATAGATTTATGTTCAATTAATTTTCTGAGACCTGCTATGATTAGAATCACCTGTAGACTTATCGTTACGAGATCGTTGACGCTAAGAAAAATGTATTTATCTCGCGCCCGGTGACTCCGATAGATATTTACGACCGATTACGATTCGTATATTATTATACCGTGAATCTCAGATCGTAAATAGACGGAGGCCTCTGAAGTTCTCGGCTTTAACTGGAATCCGTAACTTTCTAATAAATCTAATTTCTCTAAATCATCTCGTTCGATACCGCGTGATTTTAATACCTGCAAAAACACATGTCGCGATTCAGCAAAAATGTTTAATCAATTGATCCCGGAAGTGCAATAAACCGTACCGGCGCTATCGATTAAAAAACATCGTGTTCGAGTATTCCGTTTCGAAATATTGATTCTTTTTTTGTTTTCAATTTAGATACGTCTATTTTTTTACGAACTCAATCAATTTTCTAACGGAGCAGAATTTTTCGCGTTATCCTCTTTTCCCTTCCACAGCATGTGGCATTTACCGGCGGATCCGAGGCTGCGTATAATAAAACGTATGAAAGATAAATTAATTTCCGTTTGTACAACAGCACGAAAAAATAACGGACCAAGCGATAGCCGATAACGGATAACGGATAACGGATAACCTCTCGACAGCGCGTAATGGCGGAAATAATTGACGGCCCTCAACACTTCCGCTCTTAACCAGAAAATAAAATATAGACGTTTCATTCATTATTTAGATTGAATAAAATCTACCAGACAAATTCCACGATTTCTGGCTCAATTTATACATACAAATATGGGTATGAATCACCAACGATAACGACGTTCAAGAGTCTGATGTATGAAGTGGGACTTCGATTCAAACTGTGCGTGATTTGTCAGAAAATTATTTATTTCTCCGACCCGCGACGCCACGAAGAACAGCTCCACTGTTTCGCCTGTTTTGGTGCGCAAAAATCTAATCGACAATCCCTAACGAAGTGCTTGGAAGAAAAAATGAATAGGACAGGTGATCCGTCATGGTACAGTGGATGACGCGGTGTCGCGATTTCGAACTATTGGCAGTGAGTTACGATCTTGGAAAATATAACCAAGCAGAACTAAAGCAACCGCTAACTGCGAGTCTTCGTTACTCTTTGCGGCTGCTAAACCATCACGCCAAACTCTGGTATGGCTGCAGCGGTATTGTAAGAGGGATGAACAGGTTGGTGGTACCGTCTAGCGTGCCCCGCTAAAAGAGCGCGCTTTAATATCGTTTATAAATTATTCCTCGGAGATAGCCATCAGCATACAAATTGGTTCGTCCCAAACCATCGTGCTCCGAACCGTACGGGCTGAACTCGCTAAATTGTAAGAGGGGGAACATCGGCCTTTTTCGATTTACTCATACCTCGGAAATTTTACATTAAAACCCTTGCTGCAACAAGACGCCTACGTCATATGGAATCGGAGGGTTACAGTACGACCGTGTCCTACGGGTATTTTGTCACATTTTATATCCGCAATTTTTATGCACCCGTTATGTAAATACGTAAAAAGTATCGAATGTGTCGGCGCGGGAGGAATAATCGAGAGTTTTTCTCTCTGAGACCGTAACCTGGTGAATAAATTCGCGATATTTGTTGCGAATTAAATTTAATATCACGATACACGTAGGTACACATAATTTTTGCGGAGCCGTACGAGGTCCGAATTTTTTTTATTCGTACAGTGGACGGCCACCTCTCGATTGATTCGAAGTGCGGAGTTAACTTGAGTCGCTACGTCTCTGAGGAGTGTTTAAGTTATTATTACTATTTTATGGTAATTCCAAGCATTGATTCAACAAACTTGTGGGTTTTACACTTTTTGTTTTTACCCGCCTCCCGTTTCTCCCGCGGTATAAGGTACTCCGTTATATAAAGGACCTTCTTCGGCGTAAGTCACGTACCTATACACGTATCCTTGTTATACCTATACGGCCACCGCGATATATTTCTTTAACCGACGACAGCTACGGATTTTATGCTCATTTCACGTTGTTATCTCTCCAAGGATTCCTCGAAACAATTTCAACTCCAAACTACCGCGGCGATACGACCTACACGCGCTATATACTACGTACTCACTAAGCGCCGATCGAAATCACCCTTATAAACAAAAGTAACTCGTTTTCAAAAAATTAATAATCATTATACCGACGTATAACCGAGTAGGTATATCCTCATTACTATCTCGATAGAATTTCATCCGCACCGTTCATCGGACGACGTCGAACTCGCGAGGAATCTGGTATAATCGTTGTGAAAATTTAAACTCGCATGCTCGTTCGATTCACGTGCAGTCGAATATCCTTCGGATCGGTCAATCGCGATACATACAGCGAGGCCTCCCGAGTCGCGGTTCCCCGTGTCCCGTACAGTTCGTTACCAGCACAGACACGTATGCCTATGGTTGTAGGTACCATGACATTACCTCTTTCCAAGACCGTGGTATTACGGTGGTCGTTGAATGCTACGTTGTCCCGTGGCGGGGCCGAGGTGGGTTCCTCTTTCCACCTTCTCCTCTTTTCTTTTTTTCCCTTCCATCCCCTTCCTATCGCGAGAACGTATACACGAGCACAACGATCGTTTGTAAGAAGCGAGCATTGCAACTGCGGTAGCGATTTTCAGTCGTAGTTTTCTTTATTCGTAGAAATGCAGGAGGTTGGTGCTCAGGTATGTATAGAGTTGGTTTGCGAAGGCAGTGAACGCGTGGGTCGAACAGCTCCGCGAGCTGAGTCTGTAGTTATCGTTTGCTATGTGGGGGTACGAAGGGGGGTCGAACGAGAACACCCGTCATTACGGTAGCGTGCGACCAACGCTAACGGAAACTCGAGCAACACCCCCTTTCGTATTTTATTCCTTCGCTCTATTCCCCGGGTAGCTGCGACGCCCTCTTCCTCCTTCGTCACTACCAATAATAGAAGACGCGCCTTCGAGTATAGGTGGAGGTACGACGCGTAGTCTTTTCGCCAATTTTCAAGTCAGGTGGCAATATCGTGTGTTGTGAGCACACAGGCGCAAAGAAACAGGAAATTGCACCTGCGAAACTGCCACCGACGGAATTTCCACCTGACTTAATTCGCCAGATATATATATTTATACGGTACGTGAAAAGAGAAACAAAAATAAAAGTAAAAATAGGCACTAGGAAATTAGCCGACCGTAAAGTTGGAAACCGGAAAGTATTAATATCTGGTCGGTTAAAATCGAGACACCCCTTGTCAGAGAATGTAAGTAAACGGCGGGGATGGGTCTGAGAAAAGCGCTTGGGAATCGAAGAATGAAATTAATTCAGGCGTAGGTTATAAAAATGAAATAAATAAAATTTAAATGGTTCGAAACGATAAAAAAGTGCTTATCGGTGCAGGGCTGCACGGTACTGTCTTTGAAACGATTCGATTATTTCGTGTGATTCGCGGTTGTTTATGGTAAATTTTGTAATCCCCCCGTATTATAAGTGGTTTCGCGTCGTATATCTATTGACGCATTTCGTTTCTATGGGGATTCTCACCTTATATTGGAAGGCTGGCGTCTATATTACGGCGACAGAGGTATACGCGTACGTATGTATACCTATATATACACATATAGGACGATATAAAACGTACGCACGCATGCACGACGCACGAAGGTCCTCAGGTATCTCCTTTGGAGTCGCCGACGCCGGCGGACAATCGTGGTAATCGAAACGGTAGCTGGTGAGAGTAACGTGCTGAGTCTCGAGTCGTTCCTGCACCCGTAACATCTCACCAAGGCCATAATACCACCGCACGCGGTCATCAGCAATCCTTGGTCCTCGTCCTGACGCCGCTTTTGCTGCGCTAGTGGTTCTGCTTCTGCTTCAGCCTCTCTTTCTTCTCCTTCTTCTTCTTCTTCTACATCTACGGTTGAGGATGTCAACGCGGACTGCGAGACGGAGATCGTCCGCAGGACGTTCCATTCCGTTCGCCTTACGCACCGCACGATCAGCCGAAGGACCTCGGGGCCACTTTGCATAGTTTTGTGCGGCGACACCTCCAGTGTCAATTAATTCATCGGCGCTATCGCCGCGGAGCGATTGAAGATCCGAAGACCGGTCTTTGAGCGTCCACACCGACCGGGACCCTAATTTTCAACCCGACCATCCAGCCGCGACAAGTGCAGCAGGAGAAGAAGCTGCTTCTGCCGGACTCGAAAACGTCCAGGCGACACAGCCGATCAAAGCCGCCCGCGACCCGGAGCATTCCGATACCTTCCTAATCAGCTCGAGATTCCTCGTCTATAGTGCAGGACATATAGAATAGTGGGCATCCCGATATACCTATACCGGTAACATCTACTACGGTCTCTCCATCGAGGCGTTCGGATACTCACCTGTCCATAGTCCGATCGTAATTTCAAATTCCACGATCTTCAACTGATTTAGAACTTAACTGTTTTACCGGAAATCTGGACAGCACAAACCTCACAGTATATAGCCTTAGATCGGAAATATATAGCGTAACTTAACGCTGCCTCAGTAATTAGTTCGGAGGTTATATAATACCGACTATATAACGTATATAGGTACGGGTAGGCTTTAAGATCGAACACGCGATGAAGAAAATTAGAGAAGTTATACCGCGCATCGGGAACCTCGTTCATTTCGAATCCAGAAATAAAAATTTACCAGGTCGACCAATTCATTATTATAATTGATAAACCTGTTCTTTTGACTCCGTATAAACGGTTTGGTTTGAAAAAAAAAAGAAAACAGTGATGCCGCTATCGGAAATTACTTTACCCGCATGATCGCGTCAAGGTTGAATAGATTATTTTTCCCCCGAAGGATTTATCACGAAATAAAGAGGTGCGCAATTTACAAAAAAATAAAATAAAAACAAAAAAAAAAAAAAACGCTCCGAGTAGGAAATGAAAATAAAAGTTTTGCGAAAAATGCGGACTTCTCACCGCGGTGGGCGACAAAGGAAGGGCTGCAACGGCGGTTGTGTTGTCGCCAGGGAATAAATCTCACGGTGTTTCTGTTGGTTTCGCGTTGGATCCTCCGTTCCAACTTATTCCCCCTTATCGACCTGCAACGCAGCACCATCGCGCTCCCGTGTGTTACACAGGGAACTTTTCGAGTTGGACCTCTCTGCGACTTTTAGGGAGACCCTGAGGAGCTACAGGCGGCGACACTCTCATCCCGCTATATATGCCAGCAGCCGCAGGAGTTTGGTTCTCATTTACACTCCTCGCCAAGGAGAATTTACTGGCCAGAGGAAACAATGCGGACCTGTCCCTGTCCATCCACGACCGGCACTCTGGCTCGTGTTCCTCTTCGCCGTGGCTATAGATATCCAGGTATATAGCGTAGCGTTGGTTTATTTAACCCATCAGGGAGGGGAACGAAGAGTTTTAATCCCCTGCATTGTGGAAAGTCGAATCGCGACCCGTACGAATTCCTTGGGGCTAGTTGCATCTTTCGAGATACGGACGGACGGACGGGCCGACATTTACCGAAAGTTCATCAATCATGCTTATTTTAGATGACAATTATAATTTACAGAATTTTTACGTAAGAATTTTTTTTCACGTCAATTCACACCTCGAGAATGAAGAAAAATATTTGAAGATCGTTCGAGGTGCAGCATGAGATTGAGATTTTTGGTTTTTTCGGAAGAATTCGAAGAGAGAAGATAACTTTAAATTGAATAAAATCTAAAACAACCAAACAAATTAGATAAAACAAAAACAAAAAGAAAACAAAAAAGAAGAAATGACACTATACCTAATTCGTCTGCGACTCGAGCCAGGGGGGTCACCGGTCGGCGTTAAGCGAGTGGTACCTATAATATTATTTCTTGTCTTCTGATTCGTTAGCTCGAAGCACCGTAGAGAAAAAAGAGAGGGAAGGGGGGGGGGGGGGGGGGGAAGCCGCGGCCATTGTCTCTTCACGGTGCATTACTTCTTACTTAACTCAAGGTCAACTGTATATTAGGATATGCCCATGTATACCTATATACATGGCTGTACGATATTATTTAAGAAGGTGCGGGCGAAGGAAACGGAGGAACTGCAGAGAGGAAAGGACGCCGGGAGGAAAGGGGAGTAGGAAGGGAATATAAGAGGTTCTGATTTGCACCTGGGGTACCGACCCCCTCCGTTTAACCACCACCTTTAGTAAACGCCGTTAATACACTTAACACACATTCACATGTGCATGTGTCACAAGACCTCGCCGACATCGCGCGGTTTAACCTGCGCAGCTTTTATATACGTACCTACACACGTACGTAGACGTACGGACGTATAGTAGTAGGCTTGCACTCTTTGGACTCGGTTTATAGAATAGAAAAAGAGGGAGATATGGTTGAAAGAGGGAGCTGGAAAGGGGCAGAGGGGCTTTCTAGTGAGACAGCGTTTGTCGGCACGTTTGTGGGACCGATGCCGCCTAAAGGTGTAGCTCGAACGCTCCGGCAATGGCCCGGTTCTGATGATGCTGATGCCGCTGCTGCTGCTGTTGATCCTGCGAGAGAGTCGCACGAAACCTCGCCGAGATCCTGAACTGGACGTTCAACGTGTTCGTGCGAGGAATTGCATGGGCGGTACACACGTATATGAGCGTGGGCGGAAGTGGGGGTAGGGGCGACGGCCGCTCTGATTTGCGATCAATTTGCTCTGATTTACAATCACGCAGGTAAGATCTTTGCTCCCGCGAGATCGTCCGACGTCCACCTTCCAAAGGTCGCTATTTAGTACACGTACGATATACCTCCCCAATCCGTATCTCGAGGTGAGTTAAGCCCTCGTGTAACCGACGATGAAATATGAAAGGGTGAATCAAAACTTGAATCGTATTATAACGTGTGACCAATTTAACGACCTTTTTTTCTTCACGGGGTAATTCGTGATACTCGAGTCAATCCTATTTTTATACCTGTTTGTATAAGCTCGTGAAATTTCACCATTAATATCAC
Organism: Athalia cordata; assembly: GCA_963932425.1. Classification (NCBI taxonomy): domain Eukaryota; kingdom Metazoa; phylum Arthropoda; class Insecta; order Hymenoptera; family Athaliidae; genus Athalia; species Athalia cordata. The sequence goes on along the minus strand of OZ010625.1, from coordinate 53,093,260 downwards.
CTATATTTACTACTATGTGGTTGGATTAAATGTTTTACGGTTAGAATTTGTTAATCGTTTTCATCTGGTATTTATTACCATGTCCTTTGGACGTAACGCTGGGTTAGCATCTGCCTGAATATAGGCACTATATGAACGTATACTATACAGTCTCCGGGTATAACACCGACCACGTTGAACGTCCAGAGGACCGAAGAGATGGCGGAGATGGTAGCCTGGGAGATCGGATAATGCGGGTAGTTATTTGTCGGCGCCGATGTTGGTTTTAGAGAAGCGTGTTAGTCGTGTCCGTGAGGCCCCCCGCGGTGGCAAACCCGCTCCGTAGTCGGGGTCCGAGATCTCGCTGGATTGTTTTAGACTCTACTTCAAACGAGAAACTCCATGACGTCTCGCTGCTATCTCCGCGTGCAGGCGCCAATTTTTAGCCAAAATCAACCCCGCGCCCCATCGCACGAATTTTACACCCCCATAGATTTTCGAACGCAGTTTCATTCGATCATCGAATCAGGTAGATCGTTTCACCGGATGATAGGCACGTATTTTTTTTTATTCCTCTAAAGAAAAATCTGTGCGAGATCGTTAAATATATATTTTGGGCCTGATTACGAGGAGATATTATATTGTAAGAATTATTCTTCTGCATCGCACTTTCGTACCGCATTTATAAGTGAGTTTCTTTATTTGGATTCTCTTGATATAGGGAGTATCATGGTAGCCCGGAGCTATTGGTAACCTCTGCAGTTAAGAACAATGGGCCAGGGCGACCCGATTCACCGGTCCGACAGCGCGGCGTTAATTGCGCCTTAATTCAGGTTAGGATCTTCGAAGGAATTGTAGGATAGCCGATGCGGCCAACATCGGAGCTGGTAAGTCCCGAGGGCCCAGGGGCCCAGAGCGGGATGGCAAAAGGAAGAGAGTAAAACGAAGAGATAAGACCGAGGTGAGAGCGATTAAGCATTAAAATATGGCAGCGCGGCTCGCTCCGACGCTCTGGGCCCCACATTGGGCCGCCGACACCGCGGCGCTTCGAACGCGTATATGGGATGAGGTACGTATATATACTATAACGTCTTTTAATCACGGAATATACCGCCGGTCACAAACGCGGTTGGGTCAGAGAAAAATATAAGTAAATAAAGGGGAGGAGGAGGAGGAGGAGAAGGAGAAGGAGGGAGGGGAACCTGCAGGAGAAAAGTAATTCGTGTAATTCGTATCAGTTAGCAGTTACCGTGGCACCTGCTTCCCGCTGTCTTCTCCCCCCCTCGTATAATATACCTACATGTGTAAGTATAGCAGCGATCGTCGTCGTTTCTATTTCTTCGACAGCCCCCAGGCCTATCTCGGCTCTACTCGGACATACGCGCCTTTAGCCGTTAGAAAGGCCATCTGAGACACGTCCGCGCTCCCTACCGCCTTATACCAAGTGTCACCGTCAGGCGTCTTGATCTATGACTTAATTCGTTTGAGTGATCGTTCCACGGGCCTTGGGGACCTATTCGCACCTGAGTATGTCCTCGCAATTCAGTTAAACTCCAGTTGTTTTATGCAAAGGGTATTAACGTGCCATCCAAGGAGAACGCCTATCCTCAACAGTAATTATTACGTTCCATCTAAGCTGCATCGGATGACAAAACCACATTCGATATAATTTATTTCAGATGCAGGATTTCCAAGACACTAAAATCAATTGAATCTATCATCTGGATGCGACCATATCTTGAAATCTCGTATGATATGATTTCGAGCGAACACCTCTTTTGTGAGATGGGATTAAATCCGGTGTCAATGAAACGATAGAACGTGTAGAACATAAATCGCATTTGTATTGTAGGTATATATGTACATGAAATTTGTACGTACGCCAACTAGATATTTATTGTTGTATATACAACGACGTATTTCTTTATAGATGTATAGTTTCGCGGCGTTGACCCCCTTTAAATAGCAGGCGACGTAACTCGGTTGAAAGATCCTGGAAAATAAGCAATTAAGTGTCCGGCTCCTTCTTAAGGACACGGGGCACGTCGACGCGAGACATGAGACATGAGTCGTACGATCAACATCCAGTAGCTAAAGTCTGAAACGATGCAAGCCAGCCGCCTCTGAGCCATGAAAGGCTGGACAGCTTTTTCACAAGGGAGATAATGACGGCGATGAGGTCATCTGCCAGATAGACAACTAGATTTCAACTTGTCTCGCGATATTTTACGATCTCTCGTTCCCCTATTATTGACACACATTTCAACGTGCCGCAACTAAGTGCATACGTATATATACATCTATTTTTTTTTTTTTTCTTCTTATTTTATTTTATCTATACATATATATATATTTTTTTTTCACCTAACCATATCATGTACACCATGCCGAACGTTCTGTACGTTCTGTTCCACTTTCCGCAGCTGCCGCAGGACCATTAATACCGCACCGCACTATGGTGACGATTATTTTCAGCTTAATCGATCACCTCGTTTATTCGTTAATTTACAAAATTTTTTTCTCCTTTTTTGTTGCATTTATACCGGGAGTCTGGTTAGAACACACGTCCGATTATACGGTTCGAGAGAAGAAGAAAAAAAAATCTTGATAATAAATCAAGAAACGAGGGAATGAAAAAAGCTAAACTAATCTCTAACCAGTAGTATACCGCGAGCTATACGCTCCAGACCCGGCGTGGGACCCGCGTAAGGAAAATTCTATGTAATGAGTATATGTATGTATATATACAGAAAACTTATTGCCTGCCACTGGAATAGCAGCAATAGCAGCAGGAGCTACCGTCGAGGGATTCTTAATTTGTTCTCTATAGGCGTATATACCGTGTTAGGTAATTCAAAAGTTGAAAACGTCTTCTGGAATATGAGGTCGTTAGTACCACGTCCGTACAGGTATGTAGCTGATATACTTCCATAGAGAATGCCCGCCGTGATATTGAAAAATGAAAATTTACTCCTACTAAAAACGTCGCCATAGATCAGTAATCGGGTTACAGGCTATGTTACAGTATCCCCGAAATTCGGTTCTCCACTTATTATTGGCTCGTAAAATATAAAGCCCCTTTCCGACTCTGAAAAATGGTGTGTTACGTCATTTTCTGCACGCTTATATATTTCAATCGTTCCGCGTAAATTTCAAAAAAATCAAAATCAGGTCCGCGTGCCACGCAGGTGGTATGTAATGCGTTGTGTGCGAACGAGAACAACTCGTGCAGGCGACGCGCCTTCGGCTGTTTTCCGCATTCGAGCAATTTATTACATAAGATGATACCAGAAAAAAATTAAGACTCGGTCGCGCAACTCTGAAATGACGTACTAAATATGTATGACCAAAAAAAAAGAAGTTTTTTTTTTTCTTCTTTTTTTTTTGTGCCTGAAACGACGGGCATAATGAACACCCAATTATCGCAAATTGGTGTTATAAACCATAAACTTATACCTTTAGGAACCCGTGACGTTTTCCGGTTTGGTTAATGCCATATTTCTTGTGTGGTCCTTGATCGTTCCTGATGAATCTTGAGCGCCCGATGCCGTTGCGAGTCGATATGGTATAGACGCTTGCGTGAATATATACTTTTGCTACATATGTGTATAATATGACTTTATACAGGTATACGTATGTGTACGTATATACATAGGAATCTTCTACCTTGTACGCGTAATTAGGCTGCGCGACAAACAGGTGGGATTGAAGAACCCGCGGCAGCTGCTGCCGCTGTCTTTGGGTTTGGCTCGACCGCATCTACGAGGAGTATTGGTTTCAAGGGGAATAGGAGGGATTGAGGGTTCGGGGATGAGGGAAGGATGGAAACAGAAATATGGAAGGGGGAGTTACAGGGGCTGCGATTCCAATGAATTTATGATTCATTAAACTAATTGAGAGGCGTTCTTCTTTCAATATCAAGTGTGATCTCCGCAGGGTTCTTGAGAGCGCGAAACTTATCCGCGTAAATCGACAACGATGATTGAGGATTCTGCACCGTGGCGATAATGAAAAAAAAATAAGAAATAAGGAAAACAACTTGAAGGAAATTAAAAAATAAATAAAAAATAATGATAAATGAATAAGAGTGCAAAGTAAGTAAATGAGAAAATTTTCTTTTCATCTTTTATTATATAATATATACATGTATACATCCGACCATCCGATCTTGTGCGAAGCCACGTAGCGGGTATATAAAGCAGAGTATCGCCCGGAGTCGCTAAGTGAATCGTCGCGACGCCAACATCGACGATGCAAAAACCATCGCCTCATCCAGGTAGAATTGCTTCGTTCAAATATTACGCTATATAGGGAGTTTCCCTCGTTGCTGTCGCTGACGAAATTTAGAATTACGCTTTGGAATATAAGATGTAGAAGTCTAAGTTTTGAGAAAAAAGGGGAGTGAGAGAGAATAGAATAGAATAGAAGTTTATTTATGTCTACGACAATGTTAGACAAATTATAAGCCGCAATACATTACAAGGGTCTGCATCTTGGCTATAAAAAAGAGCAAATCACAAAGTACTTAACAGCTAGAAGACTACAACTAACTAAAGAATACAGAGAGAGAGGGAGCGATGGACAGTGAGACTTTGCATTATTTATATACAAGGAGAGAATTATAATGAACTTGTTTCAGAGAATCATCATTCGCTCGCTCTTTGAAATCATCGATATTTTTCGATGTTAAAACGAAGGCGGAGCGTGAGATACATAGGATAATTTTCAAGCGCCCCGTTCGCCTGTAATAGAATCGATCGTTAATAAGTAACGCGTGCCACTGCAGCGGTGGTGCGTCGCGTCGTCGTCGCGTTGAGTGAATCGTCCGGGTACGACAACTGCAACAGTGATGCAAAAAGCGTCGCGTCATCAGAGTTGCTGCTGTTGCTGTTGCTGTTGCTGTTGCTGTTGCTGTTCTCAGATATACTCTTGGTCGAGGGTCGGTCGGTTCGCGGCTGCAGTAGAGACGCTTATTATACCGATCCGCGCCGCGCCTTCCTTGGAGACCGCCGATCGCTCTCGAGGAAACCTAATGCAAGCTACCTCCACACAGCTGGGTGTCGAACGTCTTCTTCTGTTTCTTCGCCGCATTATCTTCCCTCTTATTTTTTCTTATTCTTCTCGTACTTCTTCTTCTTTTTTTGTGTTCCCTCGGCGTTTTTTTTTTACCTCTATCTTCTTCCGCGGCAAAGATATATTTTGAACCTTTCATTAACGGGGTGTCTAGTTTTATACATAAATATAATTCAGGCTTGACAACTCAACGTCTTTGTGGTCCGATCACATCTTTATATCTTGAAATCGAAGATAATGTCAGAAAATGAGGATGAACGATAATCAGAAACCCGGTATTTGTCGTATACGTTCCGTACCACGGAGCTGTAATCAATTTTCTATGATTTCCAAATTCAATAAAATTTCCAACGGATACGAACGAACCTGTACCCATACGACTTCGGTGTGAATCGAGCTTTAACGATGCGTGACACTTGGCGGTATAAAGTTGTCTAGACGCTAGAATCAACGCCGAGGTCCTTATAGAGCCGCTGGCGAGCAGGAAAGCGCGCGAGGCATCCACCTTGCTGCGAGAGCTGTCCGTTCGTCCGTCCGACCGTTCGTCGTTCTGTCTGCCCGTCTGTCGTTCGCTTCCCCCCGAGGAGGCGAACCATCTCCAACTGCGATTTCAACCGGAATTGTCGAGGTAGGATCCCCGGGTCTCTGATTGCGAGTTGACCAAGCGGAAGATTTGATTCTTCCAATTAAGCTTTCGCACTTTTTGATTACACGTTTTCACCGCGAGATTTCGTTGCCGTACGTCATGTACTCGACTTGTAACGCTGCGGATCACAACGACGAACCACCGGTATACTTGCATGCTCGCCAGTTGGCACGATTTTATCAATTTATACGAATTTAGCAGAGTCGCACTTTCCACAGATTAGATTAGATCGCGGCGAGCGAATGTCGTACGAGTGTTAATTCACTTGCCGTTTAATTAGTGGGATTAAAATCGTATACCAAAACGGATTAACGGCTCTCCGCAGTTCGGGCAGCTGCCTCGCGATATATTCTATCCCCATCTCACGTCATCCCGTGATGCCACTGTTCCTTCCTTTTCAACGAATTAATACACACACGACGCAGTCGTTTCCATAATTTTAACCAAAAGGTGCGATCTTTTCTTTTCTCATTATTACACCGATATTTCCCTTCCGAAATTATATGTTGTTCATGAATTGTAAAAGAAACGCTCGAAATTTATTAAGACCATCCTTTAATTGATGCTTTTTTGTATCCGACCGTCAGACAAGGGGATTAGAGAACAAAACGAATCATCAACATCCCCAATTCGTTATTGATTTTGAGTATAACGCCGAATTTGAACTCGTTATTCGGAGATAAACTTGTAGGAATGATCATCTAAATTCGATATTTTTGATTCCCAGGATTATCCGAACATCGCGATCTTCATCGGGATAACCTATGTTCTCTGCACATCTACACATAGAAACATGTATCGTCCCACGGTGTTACAGAAGTGCCCGAAGTCTGGGGCACTTTCGAAAGTAGCCTGCCAATTCCATCGGACTTTTTCTCCCCCCACATATTTGACCCTGGTCAAAATCTCCCCGACTCTTAAGCACGACAAAACCAGCACTAATTTCACAAACGAACAGGCGCGTCTGGAGCAGGGGGTGCCGGCTATCGAACCGTCACAAATATGTTACATATCCCAACTTTATCCGGCACGGGGTGCAAAAAGAAGAGGTGGGGAAGAGAGTCGGGAAAAAAAGGAAAGAGGGAAAAGGGAAGGGGGAGTCAGCATGGATCGAGTCGGACGAGGTTAGGTTGATCTAGATTGGCGGCCGATGGGGTGAGGAAAGAAGAGCGAAAACGGGGCTAAGGGTGATACCGATACACCCCTGCAGGCGGATGGATCCACGGGAGATGAGTCAGCCCTATAGTGTATATGGGGACCCCCTGATGCACCCCTGCGTTCGTAGCGATCGCTGTAAATAGGGTGCAATTTTATTCCGATGGGTATATATCCACGATATAGACGTACACGTTTTCTTCCGCAGTACCTACACGTATTTCTAATATAAAAAGACATACACCAATTCTCACACTCGCGTTTGCGTATGTCGTAGTTCACCCCGTGCGTCTAAATCTACGGGGCAGTGGGACGAAACGTGTCTTCCGATCGATCAGGGAACTTAAAAAATTCGGCGAAAGGATTTACTTGTCTCTAGGATATTGCCTTTTTAACTTTCTTAGTTTGGCTTCTTTTTTTTTAATCGAAAGCGGTTTAAATAATTCAAGACCTACAGCTGAGAATCTTTAGGGTGACGGAATAATCGTCGTACAATATAATACCCTTCGTTTCCACGACTTTTTTTTTTTTTTTTTCTAACAGCATAAACTCATCGATGAATCGTTTTTCTAGGTAGATCGAAAATTTAGCCATTTTGCGCAGTGTTCGAACCCTCCACTACCTGAGCTACACTTTTATTCTGCTATACCGCACAGATGCCGCGCGTGAGGACGAGGCCAATGCGATTCCCATTAGATGGATCGACGTAACGATATCTGGGTGCCACTGTACGCGGTTTGTGCGACTGTGACGCACTCGTAGGTGTGTACGTACGTGAAAGAGGAGGACATGCCTGAATATGTGTGTTAGCGATCGCCGGAAGGTCCATTGGTATAAGGGTGTTTCGTAGATAAAGATCGCATAGTCCGGGTCGAGTTTACCGCACTCTTATACCGATAGGATCTTCGGGTAGTCTAATACAGATCGGTGACCGAACGATCGAAGATCAAGGGAGATAAGCGCGACTCAGAGAATGTCGTCTTCGCGCAGCAGGATCAACTTTTAACAACGCAATTAAAAGGACTTCATCGCCACGGAGATACCAATTGATACTCCCATCTTCTTATACCTACCGCGAACCACCAACGATCGGTACCGATAAAATCCCCATACCTCTCGGCGTTCACATTTCATTCTACATATCCTTCGCCAAATAAGAACACTTCGAATCTTCGAGGATTAAAATAGAACCATCCTCGTCGCAGTTCCAATCTATAATAATATCAACGACGCCTTCATTTTTCTAGTCTCAACGAACACGATCATTCTTTTTTTAATTCGCATTCATTTTTGAACCCCGCAGGTAGCAGAAACGACGATTTATAAGAACGAGAAGTGGGTTACGGTCACTTTGACATTTTTTCGACCCGTCGACCAGGGAAAAAAAAAAATTAAATGATCCACTTGAAAATTTGGTACTATAATAATTTTATTCGTCCGATTGATTCTCGTGTATGGAAAAAAAAAAAAAAATTTTGTATTGTATAATTTTATTCCGAAGGATTCGGCGTATATCAAAGTAATTTTTCGAGATGCATACGTACAGATTATAATATAATACAAATAAACGAGGTTCTTGAGAGCAAATAGAAACCGGGCCACATATCACGAAGAGATGACTGGTTCAGGGTCCGTCGACGATCGCGACTTGTAATACTTGCCGCGAGAAGACAACCGGCCTAATTAAGCGGCGAGGCGCGGTCTCATCTGTGTGCAATGATTTCCCCCTTGGTAGGTAGGAAGGTAGGTATAGGAAGATAACTCGGTTATAGGTATAGACGGTGGTCCGTTCTCGCGGGTAGGCTGGGTGGTCAGGGATTCCAGTTTCTCAATAATTGGTCGAGGTGTTTCGACACCCGGCATGAACGGACGCGACGAAGAACGAGGAACGGAGAGCGAAGAATGAAGAACTCACCGCATGCGGCTTCCTCGGCGTCGCACGTCTACCTCAAAAGGGTGAGCGGGGACGGGAATTGGGGATCGGGGCGCGACACGCAGATGCTTGTTCGATACGCAGTCGACACCGACGCCGTACCACCTCTGGACATTCATAACCGAGAAGGAGAATCCGATCACAAATTTCCACCGAGGTAACCATACAAATCACGGGGTTCCCCGCGAAACTCGCTAACTAATTGTAGGTGTCGCTAATTGTGCATATGGTATAAGCCAACAATTGTTCGAATAACTCCAAGACGTCACTGTAACGAGCATAAATTCCGAATCGAAGTGGAATTTTCTCTCTGCACGTGTTCACGGATTATATAGGAGACAATTCTTCCCTGTGGTAATATCTCTCGTCCAAATAATGTTTGACGAATTCTTAAATTTCATCGATAAATCAGGGTGCAGTTGTATTACTAGAATACGAAATTCGTCACGGATTCCGTTCTCGAGCAATAATATTTGTACCGCATAGCCAAATATATCATCGGCTGTTTACCGAAAATCACCCCGGAATTCCTGCACCGCGGAATATAAATATACTCGTGTAATCAGCGTGTACGAAAAAAAAAAAATACGAAATACGTAAATAGCTAACCATTATAATGTTCAGCGAGGCTTTATAGTTGTCCTTGCGAACGTTGAACTAGTTGCGCTGAGCGTATACATATACATCTTTTCGTAATTTAACAATGGAAAGCGAAGTCTAATATCTCCCGTTGCAGCAGCGGCAGCGGCAGCGGCAGCTTCATTGCAACTTCGTGTGTGGCGTTTTGCACCGTGGGTAAGGTTTATCCGCAACGGCGAAGCCGGTCGCAAATTTTATTTCACAGAGCGGAGACTCGACGTTGCATTCGAAGTAAAGTTCTACCTAATGCGAATATAATGGCGGTATACGTGGCGCGGAATATATAGCAATTAAATCTAGATCACGTGCAAATAACGCTGTTGCACCGCACTCGACTTTCATTGCCGCTCGGCGACTCTGCTGGAATAGAGTTCGAAAGAAAGTGTCTGAGAAATGTAATTCGCTGACTGAGATGAGATGCGCTCTTTTTATCTTCTATTAATCCGCACAGCGCGCGGATCCCCGGAGACCGGTGACGGGAGAAACGCGCTTAGATTTTCCGCAAAAAAAAAATCCTGGGATTATTTCTGTATTTTCAAATAAAATTAAAACAGGTTTACGAATGATAAATTATTTATTTATTTAACGGTAATATGGACGTAAACGATCGTATTTCACCTTACATTTTGTTTCATATAATTCTCCTCCCGTTTTTATACATCAAATATGAATATTGTATCAAGGCGTGTGCATAAATTTTTTTACACTACGCTGACCAGAAACAAGTTGAAAATAAACAATTTATTTTTTTTTTTTTCAACCTCCGGACGTTCCTGTATATACTTATAAGGGAGAGCCCCCGGGGTGTAAAATGTTGTCGTCGGCTCATCTTAATTTGAAATTTTTGCGACCCGCGGTTTTAATTTCTGCGTAACTGCGGCCAATTAAGGATTGAAAAATGTTTCAACCAGCACCTCGGGTTGCTTTTGGGCCTCGACAAATAACTTCGGGTTTCTTCAAACTGGGAGTCGGACCACTCCCGAGGATCCTCGTGCGGTGCCATATAGGATCACCGTCGTGCTCCAAAAATCCTTCGCCGTTTCCTGTCGCATTCGTAAGCCATTAGAAACATGCATCAAATTGTTAATCGTAATCGCAAACTCGCTGTAAAAAAATCTTACAAAAATCTCTTGGCTAGTTCGTTACTGATAATTTTATCTTGAAAATTTTTGTTTTTTTTGTTCGTCCTCAGAGTTCAGAGTTTCGCATATGAAAATACAGCTAGTGCCAAGAGTGTCGTTGCAGGTTTCGTCCAGGCCAAGTATACGAAGATATATAAGAAAGAGAGAAAAAAAAGAGAATTCCCGTTTCCGCTGTCTGCCCGACCCCTTAAGCCGGTACGAATTGCCTCGGCTACCTTCGAGGGCTCCAATTTCACGGTGTATAAATCCCTTTCAACTTTACCACCGTTCCGAAAGAATATATCCGGCGCGTATGAGATGTGCGTGTGGTTGCCTCTGCGTATACAGCAATTCTCTTATAGTCCCGTACAGTAAAACTCACGTCCAGGGTGTAACTCTGCGCACCTCCGCGGGACCGGTGAAAAAAAGAAGCGATATCGCGGTCCAGGTTGACTCCGAGAAAGTTTTCTTTTTTTTTTTTCTTCTTCTTCTTCTTACCAAGGGGCACGAGGGAGTTTCGAGGGGTGCGAGATGCATAACGGATAGCGGTGCCCTATGGCTTCCGGCGAGCGTGGACGGACATCCAACGTCGGTCGCATCACGCATACGGATACTATTATTTACTTTCTTCTTTTTTTTTTCCCTCGTTCTCGCAGGTCCGCAGATGAAAACAGAAGACGTGGGGAAAATAACAATTTTCTAACTCTTTCGTTATACGACTGATACCATCGCTGGGTTCCTCGCCTACAGGATGACCCGTTATATAAACTTGCTGCACGCGCAGGAGACAGATTTCTTTCGGACTCTGCAGCTCTGTACCTGGCAAAGTGTTTTTTTTTGTTTTTTTTTTCTTGTCAAATTACTTTGATATCGTCGGTATGTGCAAACTCTTCGACAATCGTATATTTACCGTACGGCTAAAACACCCGGCTCTGTAGTACCTCGGCTGATTCAAAGAATTTCTTTCTCAGGTACATGTTAAATCAAAGATTTTGACATCGGAGAGTTTTTAAAACAACATAACTCAGGATGTTTTATTGACTAAAATTACATGCGAATATATCGCGCGGTATATACGCTCGCTTCTATACATCAATATTGTAATTACGAAAAATAGCGCGTCGGAGATGGGAATACAGTTTTTGATTTATTATTCAATTCACGTTTATTTTTCTGTCGAACACTTTTTCGTGACAGGTGTATGACCAGGTTATGTGCAGGACGATTCGGAATATTCATGAAATCTCTCAAAGTTATCCTCAGCGCGGCTTATACGCACATGTACTAACAAACCGCGGGTAGGTGTACATATATATAGTGTACATTTCGTGCACGGGCTATACATATCCAACCCAGTGTATGCTCAACCGTCTAACTTTCCTCAGGGAATATTATGTGCTGTACGATTCGTGCGGTAAAATAACATAATAATCATATTAAAGATAAAAGAGTTACAATCCGTAACGTATGATAGAACGTTTAATTAATCCGAAACTTGATAATAATTAATTAACTTGACACTACACCAATTAAATATTTGCACGATTATAGAATTACCGTTGAATTTATATACCGGATTCGTAATACCAACTGTCGCGGATTGTTTGAACGGCGTTAATGAATTTCACATAATGTCTCCCGGTTATTACTGTATAATATTAAAAGTTGAGAAATTAAATATATATACGACTTCGAGTGTGTCTATCGTAGCTACGGGTCCGAGTGGGAAAGAAAAAAAAAAAAAAAAAGAAATGAAAAAAATTCAAATCTTCATTGTCTTCACGCACCGCAGAGTCACGTCATATCGCGAACGCACCTGTTCTCTCGAGATGTATCCATAGGTTCAAAAATTTACCTCCAAACTAAAATTGACGGTTTTTATGGTGCGGGTTTTTAATGTAAAAAATAAATTGCGCCCGTAACCGCGATGTATCTTGAAGCTCCAATTGGGTGTTTTGAGATTCTTCATAATACATTTATTTATTTTTACCTTTTATCCCTCCACTTATTTTCATTTCTCTTTTCTCTTTTTTCTCAGATTCATTAAGGAGCTCTGTGGTAATAGAGGCGTACGCACTCAAGGCATCGCGTCGCGTCGTAAAGGTAATCTATAATTGGGCTGTAAAACAATAAAGTCTATTAGGCAGCGCAGCGAAACTGCAGCTCGGTTATATGTACCGAGGTTCTTGGAAACTGTATACATAAAAAAAATATCGTTATACCTACGTGCGGAGTAAGTTTTTCCAGTAAACTCGAAACAAGCTCACATTTACAACAATCAAACAATCAATTATATCTACCCTTGCAGTCGACGAAAATCACCACTGCAGTGTAATTTCAGGGTCTATGATATAATCGCGAGGGACGTAACGACGGGGCCACAATTGATCCCGATTTGAGATCAGGAAGCCCCCCCGCCTATGTTTCTCCTGGTCGAGAGAGAAAAAAAAAAGAAGAAAAATGAATAAACAGAATAAAAGTTGATCAAAGACGTTCCATCGCCCCCGCGTATAAATTGGCCCCCGCACATATAGTAGGAAGAAATTATGCGGTTCGGATTTTATCGGTCGCAGTGCCCAGGCCCATAGAAGAACACCCTGTAAAAATGATCAACTCGGAGGAGTGGCCGCGGTTGTTATCTCAGCAGGAAGCGATGGCCCCGTATAGTAACCTGGGGAGTCTGTTGCTCCTGGATGAACTCGGCGATCATGGAAGCTCGTATTCCTACTAGGCGAACGAATCTATGTAGGTACTACCTGTACGATGACGCTATAGACCTTTGTTCGCGTGAACAGAACAGAAAACTTGTCTCGAAGGTTATCCTACTGTTGTAACTCGGATAGCTCCAGCAGCTTATGGTGTGGAAGGGAATGGCGTACGTACGTATTTCTTGAATATATACCCACAGCAATGCGCCTCTACCATAGGTACGCTACTGCGTGTGTGGATTCGCGTCGTAGCCTGAGATTTCAATCTTTATATTGCTAAACTGTAAAAAGTATCGTATGCAGCTACCGAGCTTCGAACTGCATTGGAACGCCTTCGCGCTCCCACGTCCTGCAAAAAGCCCGGGGATGTGTAGTGGAACGTTAACGCTTATCCGACGTTCACGTTTTGCATCTGAAAACTCTGGCTTTTTAGCTGACCGGTAAAAGCTGAAAAAATTCAATTTCGAAATAAAAATATTTCAAGTCGAATAAAAATTTTCTGCACCGAAAGAGAACATCCTCGTAGTTTTCTAAGACCTGTGTGTGTGCGGGACTGTCTTTTTTCGAGGTACTCGTCGCACGTGACGAACACTACGTTGGATGGCTTTTCTACGCTGTTATTTTCATGGGGTGATACCTAATTCATCGAATGAAATGTTGTCGAGGATGATTAAAAGTCTGCGCGTGCCCGCGTCTCTCTTATTATATAAAGTCTAAGATCGTGGACGCAATTACGAGTCGTCGGCAGTTGTATTCTTGGTTGTAAGTAGACGCGATCGGACGTGATAGAGAAAATACTGCCACAGCGACGTTTCTAAGTACGGTATAGTTTATCGATTCGCAAAATTCTTAGAGGTCGAAGAAGCGCGAGATAGCTATGTGCAAAAGCGCAACTCTCGAAGCTGCAGTGGTCGCCGATGTTGACGCTGGAAGTCTTCTCGTCGGAACCGGGTTATGCGGCAGGGTAAGGTATAACTACACGCACCGGAGCGTTGGATCGGGCAGCAGTTTTCGCGAAGAGCTGGAGATGGTGTCGGGCGACACTTGTCTCACCCTGAAAAACTGGATGGCCACATCCGCGCGTCTTCCATCGGCGGAAGCTGACGGAATCGACGTAGGTGACCGGTCGTTGGAACGAAGGGATCCGGACGCCGGGACGCCTACGCCGCTGCAGATGCTCGGCTCCATCCATCAGCGACTGGTCCGTCCCGTCTTCTCGTCCTGGCGATCTCTCCCTCCCCCCTCCCTCCTTCGCCCCGGCATCTCCCCCGCCGTCGTCTGATTCCTTCTTTTGTTTCTACCATCCTTCATTCCTCTGCAACCTTAATTCCAACCAGGCGCAAGGCAACATTCTCTCTCTCCCCGTTACTCGCGTCTCATCCTGCAGAGTCCGAAGTCCAAGCTTCGAGTTCACTACCGACGAGCTATCCTACACCTCTTTTATTCCTTTACGGGGCGCACACACGTCTCTCCCTCGAGAGAAAGATTGAACTCCTCAGTTGCTGCTTCTGTAGCGAGATCATTTTTCGAATTATTCCAATCACGGGGACGGACACCTGCCACATTGGACTCTTTCCGGTTTCGGACAATGTACGTGGAGATCCAACGATATACCTACAGATGGGGTCAACAGTAATGCGGTACGAATAAATATTTGCTCGGATGTCATCTCTTCAAATTCAAACTCCGGCAGCAATTGTTGGCATGCGATTCGCAACGATATATCAATCGCAAAAAGTAATGACGGTACAGTCAACGTATGTAAAAAATCCATCGGATATCTGATCGTACTTTTATATGGTTATCAAAAACTTTTTGTAGTTTTTTGATTCTCAAAGCCATGTCCGTTCGATGATGCGGTTCCAACATCTCGATCGTCACGTTCCGCTCTTCTATAATGGAAGGGGGGAAAAGAGCTGAATGTTTCTGACATTCTATTTGTTTAATGGCCGTTGGGACCGCTGCAGCTTGTACAGTTATGAGCCAAGCAGCGACCGTCCGAACCGTATTACATAGGTTATGTAAAATCGGAGGATCGTTTTCCCGAAAAAGAAAAGCCGACCACCTTCTGATTTAATTTCAATCATCATTTGATCCTGATACCTTACGACGGTTGACCGCTTGTTCGTCAGGTAATATGAAACTACACGATTAATTTGAATTCTGACCAGCATCCCCGATGAACGACAAGACGCGTATACGTCTACGATATAATTTATCTACCAAGGTGTTTACAGCTCCGCCAGTTTTTGAGGCTGCGTCACGCGGTAAACTCATCATATAATACGAACGTCGCATCCAGAGGAATGTTTATATGCGCAACTCTCATAGTCACGTATAGATTCACACACCACACAACTGGTATACACCAAAACGCATCATGAAAAGTACATCGTGTCATTATAATTCTGGAGTCGTGCGAAGACATAACTGTACAAAAACCCTTAAATAACACCAGTCGGCTTATCCAAATGATCTCGAGACACCCTTTGCCTATTAAAATAATACGACCCTAACTCAAACCGGCATTCTCGAACGTGTTCACCTTCGCTTGTGTACATATCAATCACGACCGCCCCCTGCAGTTGGGGGTTGGTAATGGGGTTTAGGGACGTAGGAAACAGTGTATTTATTCCTCGTCCTTGGACCGACTGATATATTTTAACCGTGTTTAATTTCAGGTATTATTTTTAGTATTTAATTTAAGTTTTTTTTTCTCTGCTTTCGTTTTCACTCGAAAATGTACGCTCGGGGACTCTTGAACATTTGAAATTGAAATATGAGCTAACACGCGGGTTTTTATAGATCACAGGATTTACACAAGGGCGAAGGAGATCTATGGGACTTTACAATACCATAGTCACACGCCTCGTGTTAATTGGGGCCTTATAACGAAGGTTTACGGCAAGGGGATTAGAGGGATCGGTTTATAACTCCTGCAAACTGCTTTGAAAACTCCAATTTGTTTATACGATCGCTGCGATGACCTCTGAAATGATGGCTGTATTTTAGTCTGGTCAATTAATTTTTCCCACCTTATACCATACCTTGTCCCATGATCATTAGGAGACCGTTACTAACGAACCGACGAACTCCCATCTTCGTTATTAATTTGGACGCGAAATCTTGTATTCTGAGAAAAATGAATAAAAAATAATGAAAGAATAAAATTAAACAAAAGAACGAAGTCCAGGTGTACTTATATACACCCTAAGAAGTTGGAAGTTCAATTCCTTCGCGCGACTGCATTGCTGTCGATGGTATGAATTACGAAAAAGTTTGGAACGTGTACCTGCACGCGACTCTGCCAGTTTTCTCTTGAAATAATTCTCGATCCCGGTGGGTGACATTGCGACGGAGTATTAGCTCCGAGAAAAGAGCATCGTGTCGATTTAAGGCGCGAGTATCGAGCCTTGAAAGGTGCAGTCCGTGATCCGCAGGGCGCGGGTATCGCCTTCTGAAGCGTTCACGCTCCTCTTCAACATCGAGCATGGACCCTTGGAGTTTCTTTTGGCTTTAAAGGTCCGCCCAAATCGAACTTCTCTTACTCGCTTTGAGAAGGGACTTTATTAAGGCGGCGTATCGCGCGTTAACCAAACCTGCAGATCAAGTGACGCGAAGAGTCGCGGTAAAAACGCTACCCGGTTTCGCGGACAAGTCGCGGTGTGAAGCTCATCTTTTATTCAGAGTTACCTCGTTGCCTTCTTCTGCAGGACCGCGGGCGCGGGTGTCCGTGACGTAAGTGTGCCTCGCAGGATTGCAACTTGCAAAAGTATCCGTAATGCGGTGGTTTCGTCGGCTCGTTCTCTTCGGGGTATTCACATCCTTCGGCGTGTGAAGAAACCCCGCGTGAATCGATGCCACCTATTCAACGTCGCGCTGTAGCAATCCGATGGAAGCCACGATCAGAAGTCGTTGCCATCTCCGACTCCGAGGAAGCTGGAATCTGGTTTTCAGGATTCTTTGAGTTATCTGGACGGATTCTTCCTCAGGGTCTTTGTTTCCGAAAGGTGCGGAGGAAAAAGGTACGTATTAGTGGATGATGATTTTATGCTGTTGGTGAAAACGATTTACGGTAGTTCATATCGTTCGTGAAGAGTGAGATTTTTAAGCTATGCTTAAAATTCAGATCCACGCGTCATCTCTGCGAACATGATCGTAATCGATCTTCCGCTAATTTGATCATATGAGAATATTTCTTTCGGCTTTCTCAGACGAACGAACACGAGATGGGATGCGTGGTGAAGTAGACCCACCTCAAAAGAGGAGTTGACGGTTCCGTTGCGTGCTGCATCGGTGTTCGTGAGCTGTGAAACTCACAGCTGTTGACCTGCAGGTAAAAGGCGTAATAAATAACCACGATATAGCTTGGTAATGACGCTTCGTGGACACACGTGATCCCACAAACTTACAACTTGAGTTTGTGTGCCGACTCCTAGCACCTCACGACTTACTCCACACTTACCAACGTAATTGGCGCCCAGATGTCCGGTCGGGCGACATTCACGCTTGTTCTCTGCGAAGAGGCCGTTGCTCGTTCACCGAGCAATCCTTTGCACCGCCACGAAGGACGATTAAAACTGCATCTTCATATCTTCCAAGAGACGTTAGCTATAGCCCTAAATCAATCCAATGCGAATGATGATCGTTCACACCGTACGAATTCGTCATCTTTCCAATTAC
Source organism: Athalia cordata (assembly GCA_963932425.1). NCBI lineage: Eukaryota > Metazoa > Arthropoda > Insecta > Hymenoptera > Athaliidae > Athalia > Athalia cordata. The sequence continues at coordinate 53,075,323 of OZ010625.1, read as the reverse complement.
TGCAGAATTTAATCGTTCCTGTCCCGTGTGCATAACACCTCAACGACATGAGGGAGCTGGGAAGCCTCTTAAAGCGGTTTGTGTGTCGTGTCAAGCCCGAACGGATGTACAAAGTAGGTGTATATAAGCTCCTGGACTACTTTCAAATGTGTGTAAAACTCTGGACATTCTGCAGGGGTGGACTCAACTCTGCAGTTGGCTTCTGTTGGCACGTGTCTTATTTCGACTCACAAACCACATAATTCTGCACCTAAACACCACGGTCAGTTGACACGCTGTGTTGCTGCGAAGTACATGAACAATCGGGAAACTGAAATCGATTGATCAAACGTAGCATAGATTATATGGCTCTATTTTACCTTACAATTAGAATCGATTGGTGTGAAAACATGCAATTAAAAAACCTGCGTTGTACGTATATCGTCGGCATCTTTCATAGAATGTGGCCTATAGTCCATTAGCGGTAAAATCAACCCTTCGGAACGGCAAAAAATATCACCTCCGCAGCGCCGTTATAATATTGACTCCCGCAGGATTGAGTGCCAGCCCGGGCGAGTACGACGAACGAACGAATGGGCGGCCAACCAAGTCTCGTCGATAGCTATTAAATTAAATTATGAGACTCTATTGGGGTGTAATTGCTCCGTCAATGTCTAGTTAACCTGTCGTCCCCGTTGTCTCTTTAGCCGCGTAGAGTCGGAGAAGGGGCTAAAAAGCGAAGCAAGTTGCGGTGACAGCTGGTACCAAGCCGGGTAACATCGCACCGGCGATATCGTCGGCCCATTCGATCAGCGCCGATGTCCTTCGTTCGTTATTGCTTATCGTTCGCTTGCGTTTAAACATCCCTAAGATAATAAATTAAGCGGTCGTGCTCACCGGTTGACTCGGTGGGCGGTTCCAAAAGCCTTCGCTAATGGTGTAGACGTAATAATTATATCGATCTCAGAGATTAGGTATATACCTATAACACGCGGCTTGAGATCCAGCCGAAGAGTTGAAATTTCTCACAGATTTTCCAAAAATAATATTCTCATGTTTCCTACACATTCATTCGACATTATATACCTATCCTCGATCTCCGGTAAACGATAAATAGAATATATAGAAACATTAACCGACAAAAGGCCCAGATTTGTCACGTCATCCGGTCCCACAGAGCGTGGCTTAATTCTGGTTTTTGGCATTTGACAATAAGAGCATTAATTACATGGTTCCATTTTCTAATTTTCGTCAATGTCATCGCTCACATTACCTCTTCAGATTTAATGTACGGTTGCTTTGTAAATGAAAAATTATAATCCACGAATCTCGATGACTTATCTCTATTATATGAGCCTGATTTCCAACGTTGATGAGAATTATAATACGGATCCGCCAAACCGTAAGATGACGTAAAAATTATTATAGAATTTTACGGCACCTCGACCAATCGCAACTCTTGGCAATTTGTTTTTTCTTTTTAGTTTCTTCATACGTATATACATATGGATGTGTAACACCTGCGTATTCGAAATGTTCGCGTACAGGTATAAAAGTTTAACTGGCATAATGTGTACAGATATACATTCGTGCAGTAAAACTATACCCGGAACTCTCTCCTTGGGTTGAGGTCAACGCCAAAGTTACGTCAGTTCCAAAATGATGGCGTGCGTATATTAATTTGTACGATGCTTCCGCTTAACCTCACCTTTATTGTTATATACAGCCTATAGTAGAAAACGGAATGACCGCCGCCACGGTCTGAATTACGTTATTCAGGATCGTATATACGTATACGCGTTATCTATCTTCCCGGTTTTCTATTCGGGGTATATTTGGCCCGCGTGCAATGCAGGGATATAATACGGACTCTCGCGCGGCATCCTCGAAAGCTTTGAAACCGGACGAAGTGAGGAGTGATCCTTATCTGGAAGATGGACGCGTATTAAAACTACGTGTTTCTCCGGCTCATGTGTGACTGCCCTTTTCGTACGGCGAACCAGCAGGAGAAGCAGAAGCAGAAGCAGCTGCGAGCTGTCTAACGTATGCCCAATTTACGCCTTTCCACCCATAATTCCCTACTCCACACCACAAACGTCGTCAGGCTATGCATATTAGCGGAGCACAAACATCGTACCTTCGCTCTAGCGACAGACACGAGCCACCAACGTCCCTTGATCGAATCGTAGTCGCATTTTATTGCTCACGACTCCCGTCACCCGGACTAAACTCCTAATTACCGAACCGACTCCAAATCTAATGCTCATCTCAATGTGGCAAATGGTTTTTAATGATTTCGTTTACTTGTAGTAAAAAATACCGATGAAGATAGCTGTATCTATGGTGATTCATCTGCACGATCGAAGCATTTTTACAGGCGTGAAATTTTTCCAACTTTGCTGATCTAGTCGAACCCCGCAACTCTTTTTTGTAAATTATTTCATCAAGTTTTCTCGAAAAATTTTTCAACATGATTCGATACTCCATTCTTCTAAACCTTTTTCTAATATTGACCTTTGAACTTATTCAAGAGCGACTTGGCTCTGTTACTAGGCGAACTGTTAGTCACAGTAGGTAAGCACACCTCACTGACACACTAATAATTCTGCGTTCAAAGTGAAATAGTAGGAATAGTGGGCAGCGGTGAATGCGGGCCGTATTATAGTTACGTGTGTGGGCCAGTGGGGCTGTTAAAGGCCCCTCTTAATGTGTGAGTAGACATCGTGGTGCCCGGGGTTCGGGGAGTGGAGTGGAGTGTAAACTGGAGGGCCTTATCTCGCCTCATTACTGCGGCTAAACCGCGATACACGTTTAAAACATTAACATCCCGGTTTCCGTAATTGTGTGGAGCCTCAACGGTAGCCGTTACGCTGCACTCCGTGTCCCCGACCCGCCCGTATTTCCTTGTCTGCGCGCAGGTCGTCCACCGAGTATTTTTACACCCCTCTAAATGCCCCAGCAAAAATCTCGCATTCTTTTCCGCAAATTCTTTACTGCAACTCTTTGAATATCGTCCTCTGCAGCTGTTTATCGCAAATGACGACGATTGAAAGAAAAAAAATGGACACTCCAAAATTTTATTGTTCAAAAAGTGTAAAAATTTGAAAAATCACAGAGTGACTTTTGACAGCCTGCTTGATGCCTAATAAGCGCACCGGGGTTCATCTGTATATAGATATAATGATACAGGTATAAACGTTTACGAGGTTGAGCTTCATATCGGGAAGATTGGGGTCCGTTTTTCAGGCCAATTTACAATGATTACCCTTTTTCTCTTTTTCTTTTTTTTTTCGCCGGCGTCTCACACTCGGAATTTGGAGCCGGAGGTGACGGTGGAACTGGAAGTGGAAGTGGCTCGTCACAGACAATTTAACACCTGGCCTGAACCTTCTAAATGGCCTAACTGGTCTCAATTGTATAAATGGCATCAATGCACCGTTGAAGCTTAATATCAAACGGAAGCGGGACATTACAATATGGAAATAAAGCCACCTAATTTCTGTCACTTTAATGGCTGGTTAGAGTTCCCCGATCCTCTCAGGTTTACCTGCAATAGAGTTCCCGTCAATACCTTCGGTACTGTATGAGTTACCTCTTCCCCGTACGAGGGTGGAGGAATTATAAGGTACGTCCATCGGCCTTTTCGATTTTAATGGCGATCGACGTCCTGTTCTTTCTACCCTTCCACCGATCATCGTCACCCTTTACGTCCAGCCGAATATCATTGACGATCGAAAACGATTCCCGTCGAAGTAACCATTGCAGGTATGGGAACGAACATTTCCTTTCTACTCGGTTGATCATTTCCAGAAATAAATCAGCGAATTAAGAATTCCCCTTTGAAGGAAACTGCTACGACAACAGCTTCGAGAGCGTATGGCAGTGGCATTGACGTCGACGTATCGCTAACACGTGTATTTATCCAAACGTATTCGTACGCTCGTATATGTACGTATAGAATTCGACCATGTTTGACCACTAGTCGTTTGTCCAGTGTCCCGTGCGCCGTTGAGGGCGTAGGGGTGGGTGAGTCTTATGGATCGCCCATGGGGGTCACGACATGGGTTACTGGGGTGAAACCAGCGCCACCACGCGGTCCAATTCCTCGTGTGTTTGACCACACCCCCGATTGAGCCAAGATTTATAGCCTTCGGTAGCTCCGTATACGATCTCAACTTGTCCAACGTTCATCCACCCATAGCCATACCTCTGTGTAGGTATGAGAAGACCTACACCGATACCACCAATTTCGATCGGGGCGAAATCCCGTGCTTTCCAAAATCCCGTTATTTCCCTCCCTCATTTTTTAAGTTTTCTTCGTCGACCAGGTCAGAAGACGAACGTCTCCAAGACCATTTGCAGAATTATACGCGAGTCGAATTTCGAATGAACAAATAATGGATTTTCGCTCACATTTTAATTCGGCTATTATGTAGAGATGTATGCACGTATGATACGTGCGTCATATCCTGTGTGAAAGGTTATAGCCATCCGCTTTAGTTAAATTTTTTTCCCCTCAGTTGGATTGAATTAGGTATACGTATACCGACACTTTTTATTCATCCACGTAGTATCATACCCGGTAGACTGCGGTGGATAGATCGATGTTATCGTAATTTTTATTTTTTTCTTCAAACTGGCGCTAGACACAAACGTATACATACACGTGAATATTCATGCTCATATAGCCGTATGTACAGTATTATACCATATACCCATATAATACCTACGCGTCTTATCTTTTTACACATCTTCCGCAGTTATAAATACTTATCTCGCTGCCCTCGGACGTCGTAGACACCTGTAATAGCTTCAAAAAACAAATTTGGTCACGCCTCGTGTCCAAAAGGATGGGATATTTAATCTCAACGGAGGGGGAAAAGAGTAAAAAGAAACGGAAGAATGAAAAATGATTCGCAAAATATCGGTACGCGATCGATCGATCGATCGATCGATCTGCCAATGTTCGTTCCTGATAAAAATGTTTCCCAAACTTAAACACTATTTTCATCCACTTCTGTATTCAGTTCTTACTGCATGTCACCGAAGAAAATCGAGCTGCCTATACACGCGGACGGAGGAGCCAATAGACAATAGAGGAAGCCGTTCCATATGTCAATTGTAATTTGATACCTTATATCTACCCGTAGTACCGTTGCATTTACCATAAAACTCTGTTCCATCATTTTCTAGGGACCTATAGGTATGTGTGCGTTACGTAAGGAATGATAGAATATTTTTCAACACTGTGAACATGCAGCTCTTCCATTTCAGCCTACCTACCCATCACCACCAGTAGGAGAAACAGCCGGTGATGCGTGGACTCTTGGGCGCCCGCGTGTATCGCGAGTTGTTATTTATATCGGGCGTGTTTTGTTTCGACGTATCGTTACGACGACCGCGGATAGAACGTACGTAACTATACATGTACAACATTTGTATGTAAGTACGTTTATCGTAGATGTATACGTACACGTGATACTGTTGCACTAACGGCGTTGAGTCAGACGTAACGACATATGTGGTCGTCCAGCGTGAAGAACGGGATGCCCTCAGAAATTATTACTTCTTTCCGGCGTTTATAGGTCTCCATTACCACCTATAAACCACTTTGACATATACCTATACACGCATTTAAAAAACATACGTATACCTACGTAAGTCTAGCCGCCTGGCAAGCGAACCAACTATTACCCAATAATACAATACGTACCCACAACACAACAAACGCCGCGGATCGTCGAACGCCGTTTCTCCGTAAGTTCTTCCAAAAGATCTGAATTATCGCCACGCTACCGAACTAACGTCGCAGGAAGTGTCCGTGATGGTTTCCTCGATCCGTCTGCGTACGCTGGCCCTTTTTACAAGGATAGTGTTTCATTTTATTGTTAACGTATTTCGTTTTTTTATTTTTCTTTCATGCACAGGTCATATAATACTTACATATAAGAATTCATCTCCTTTTATTCTCATCTTTTCTCAGTCTTCGGAGGAGACGCCGTGACCTTTGACCTATGGGACGACTGCAGCCTGGCATTGACATTCGTGGTGTGTCCGGACATCACCCCTATATGTGAAATTTTTCTCAAGTGACATTTATGCCCCGACCGTCGTATATGCACGAATTATTCAGTGCGTATATTCACGTAGGTATACGTACGTTCGGCCCACGGAATCAACGGGGCGTCCTTAAAGCGCTGCAGCGTTTAAACAAACTCTCAATATACACCGCTTACCAGCCGTTAATAGAATTCGAGTAAAATATATACGTTCCAATGGTTAACCACGTTGCATATGCTTATGTAGGTGTACGTCTATACCAACCCGCACGACCGTTCTGGCTACCGATCAAAACCACTCGTCCGAAACCGTTTCTGTTAAACTCTATTTTATTTTAGATTATTATTCTATTTTCTATTGTACGATGACTTCATGTCGCTATAATGTGTTCGTGATCATCGAACTTATTATCGAATTTCGAATGCGTCGCAACAGTCTCGCCGACATCTGCAACTCGGCGTTAGTCCCGTTTAAATATTAGATGTACGATAAAAAGAACCTTCAATTTCAGTTTCCATGAAACAATACAAGTACGGAACACAAATTTGAGTCTTCAATTATTTTTCGATTTCAATTGTTACCGTCAAAATCAATAATTATAATACACGTCACCAGCTGTCATGATTTTTAGGGTGATACTCGAAATTGAGAGATATTACTCCAGACTCTGCCATTTCGATGTACCGATAAGTTTTTTTTTTTTCTTTAATATGATTTTTCTATAAACGCAGAATGTCACGGGCACTCATGTATCGAGTAATATAATTTTGAGTCTCGTTACCCGTCATCGCCTTGCATTCGCTTCGGTTTTTACTTAATTTCCCCGTACGTTCTAATTAATTTAGAACCTTGGTCATACACGTGTGGTTTCCGCGACCGTTGAACACGGTGAAAGGTTTTAGTTTGCGAAGGAGGTCGTTCGAAAGAAAACGAGCGATGTTGCTGGCCATCCCAATTTTCTCATAGAGTGCAGTATATATAGGGAGACCGGGGGGGACTTGGGGGGCGGGAGGAGGGGTCGAAGTCGCGAGGGCGAAGTTCAGCGAAGTGAGATGCGGTGATCATACGGAACATTGAGCACCGCTCGACGCCGCTCGACGCCGTGTGCGCCAAATTATAACTTATTTTATGACTTTTTTGCACCGGCCATTTAACCTGCCAGGAAATAGTACGGACGAAGGGATACTCCAGGGGGTCATGGCGGTTTCGCGACAAATTCGGAAATGAAATCACACCCTAATAACTTCCAACTGGGGCCCGCAATATCCTTTCACTATACGAGACCACGGCCCGCGGCCCGTGCCGTGATCATCCCCCCGCACTCTGTTTAGGGAAACTTCGACACGTAACGCGAGCTTTACGTTTTTTTTTTACACCTCCAAATGAAATGAAATGAAAGATTTTTAGTATCGAAGTTGAGGTAAGAAAGTGGAATAACTTTATCAAGGATTAAAGGATTGAGAAACTTGATATCGTCTTCAATATTGCTCGGTTCGGCGCACGGGCGGTATAAGGGCTGATCGAACGCTCTGGGCGATCTGTGAGAATAAGAATCGTACTGGATTTGCAGAAATATCACGTTTCGCGCTATAGAGACGGTTAGGAGTTTGCTCCGAGGTGAATTCGAAGCTGGAGAAAATCAGTTATTAATGGGAAAACGATACAGCGGAAGTTAGTAGATGTAGTTTAGCTTCCGACATCTTGTACCGTACAGTTTCGTACGGCCGAATAGTGCGGTAGGTTATATCTAAGTTCGCGTAATCGTTGCTGCATGGATAGACTTGGCGATAAATCAGTAAGGTGAAACCATAACGATATCACGAACGGATGGGAGAACATCTTCAATTGGTGGATTTGTGAACGGCGAAACGGGTGAACTGTAAACGTGGTAGAACTGGCAAAACTGGCGGAGCGACGAACACAGTATCACGCTGAGCCAAAATCGTAGCCCGCCTCTGGTTTATGATCTTCCACGGGGAAAGCTAAACTTATTACCCAGCGGGAGGCCCCCGTCGCCGTCGTCGTCGTTGTGTACTCGTGACGGCGACGACCCTCCCTCTACCAAAAAACCAAAAGCTTTTTGTCATTAAATTCCATATCCCCGCGAGTTGTTCGAAGCAGCCCTATTTATTCACCACGACACTGTTTTATACGAAGTTATTGCAAGCTCCGAGACAGTCGAGTTCCTCATTGTTATCACTTTGATACATTATACCGACTCAACTTATTTCTAACGTGTAGAATCTTCCGGATAGATATTTTCATCGTTCTAGGTGTACACATGCTATATACCTATAGCTGTGGATCGTTTTTTATACATGGTCCTCGGCGAAGCATAGGGGTAGTCGATCCGACAAACTTAGATTCTTTGTTTGTCCGTTCTCCTTTTTTTTCCCCGGGGTTGAATGAAAAAGGGAATACCAAGGGTGAACGGCTGGTCCAAACTCCTGCGAGGGACGGCTAATTCCAGCGTGATCACATCTGATCGATGTCCTTCCACATTCACTACCACTTTGCCTCGTCCACTGAGAAGTTATTGTCCAAATATACCAAAACTACCAACGTAGAAAACTACCCGGCGTCTTGGATTTTCTGCAACTCTCGATTTCTTCGCCAACGTAGAAAATTTACCTGCGCCGCTTTTGCTCGATTCTGTATAAATTTATGTCTTGACGAGCGATAAGCTCGATGAAGAGATTAGGAATTAAAAATTTTTGACCCTGCGTCGTAAAACTGCGGATGGAAAAAGGCTAGACAAAACCTAACCGAGAAGTCTGTTTCCAGAGGGAAAAGTAACTCTAGCGTGCGACCCCTATCCAGCATGATACTTTTGTTTTACTTCTAACTGGAGTTTCGGACATCGTTCCGATTAATTCAAACCTCCAGATGTACATCTGACGTGCGTCTCGATATACTTCCTGCAATTCGATTCACGCATCAGTGTTAAATTCAACGTGTTACGCAGCTTATATATCGGCAGGGCGCGTCTGGTGCGCGTAATTTTCCGCGTACGGTGATGTCCAATAGATCGTTATCTATACTGATATAGAGAGTCGACCCTCGACTTATCTTATCGACGAGTCAATGGACGTCGATGCTCCCCTGTGAGACAATTATTTTCAGAGCCACGGATAAACGGATGGTGCTCAGATAGCTCTTAATTAAGTGCACCCGGGGAAATTAGACGATAGCTGTCTTTATGGTCCTAGACTGCCACCGTCTACGGGGTGACCTGGAGGGTCAACGATTAGTCATTTTTTGCTCTCGGTTTGCAGATATCGATTGACCGAAAGACCTCTAAAAACGGGTGGCAAGAAACTCGACGTAAATTAATCCTTGTGGTACAAATTCGTCGGGGACAATAATAATCCATGTTAAGTGGGGTAGGTACTCCTGTTTTTGCCACAATTAGGGAATCAAGTTTTAAATTAAATATTATACCTGGGTTTGAAGTCTTCATAAAAAGGATTGAAAATCAAGATCAAATAAAACGTGAACTGCGAACAGGTGAAACTACATGCGTATGGCGTGGCATTAATCACCATGTATACGCGTTTCGGTCTCCGCAAAAGAAAAGTATTTTTGAATCTTGTTTGGTCGTAGGAAGTTGTCAGGGGAAGTTGGAGCTAGCTGGGGTCACCCTGAAACGTCCGATTTCATCAGTCGCAGTGCCTACGAAAAGGAAGGGAATGACAAATCGTTGATATTATGAAAATACCTCTCGGAAACCCCGCGAAACGAAAGCATGAGAAATCGGCCCTATTGTTGTGCGCCCGTAAATATAAAGCGTAACCCCCGGAAATAAAAATATTTCTGTTCGTGGCCGCCTTCTGACCACGGGCCGGCAATCACCGCCGTCAGAGACGTCTGCTCCGCAGGACTCGTGAAGGAGGACGGGGAAAAGGGAGAGAGGGGGGCGAGGACCTGGACCTTGTCCTGGACCTGGACCCGCAAGGGGAGGGTGAAAAGAAATTTCGTATGCGTCGCGCAGTGCCTTTATCTCCCCACATTTTTATTGCACGCTGGAGTAAGAATATGTTTTATTTATATTTCATATTTTCTCTGTGGTTAAGATAAGAGGGCCGTCCGTCCAGAGGGCAGATAGTAGTAGTGCTGCTAGGTGATCCCGCATCGACCGTTTCCATTTTTTGCTTTTTATCTCTCCTCTGATTTCCATGCTGTTTGGACATTCAGATTTTTTGCGGAATGTGACTATATATAAACTGTACATGGCTTTATTGAAGATGATATCAATATACCGGATCTCGCCCACCAATGATCTGCGTGTATGTTTTTATTAATTAGAAATATCATATGTGATTCCGCGTCGATGTGGTCTTCTAAAAAGCTAACGAATAACATTCGTTGCTAATTATCGTCATGTGAAAGAAGGTTGGAAACAGGGAGTGAGGGATGAACTGACAATTTTCATTCGTTGCTGAATATCTGCAAGAGAAGAATAATTTGACAAAACTGAATCATGTAGACGATAAAGTTTTGGTGATTTATAATCGAGCACTTTCACATAATGTAAGGGGTGTCACACGAGCAATTTGACGCATTTCACGATAATGAAACCGAACCCCTGTACGTAGAATATCGCACGGCTATGTTCGTAGCGGTAGCAACCCGAATTCATTTTATGGGTAGGACGCCCGCTCCGTAGTCTATAGTCCGTATAGTAATTCATGGCAATACGTATACTATAGTATAACGTAGAGAATACATAACTTACGCCCCGTTGGCTAAATTTAAAGAATGTTTTGCCTCTCGAATACGCAGTTTCACATGGTATCGAAAGTATCGTAACATTTCGTGGAGGAACTGAATTATCCCGATCGCGTACCTGCGTACCTCATAATACCGATCTTGTTTTGACAAATGTTTCGTTCGCTCGACTGGCGATGATTGAAAAAAATTAAATCCCAGCGAAGTTGCACCGTTATCAAAGAACAAGCGGCAATCACTTGTGATTTCTCTCTTCTTAACCGTATATTTTTAAATATTTATCTGCTGTACGTAAAAATGAATTACCACCTGCAAAATTACAAGTTTATTATACGCAACTGGTACAGCTTTGGAGCGGTGAAATGAATCCTACTCATTGGAAAAGTGACCCTTGCTTTCATACGAATCTGATGGTTTAAAACAAAACCCGAATGATAAGCCCAAGCTTTGTAAAACAATACTTTTGGCTACAGTCTTTCATATTTCAAATTTCCAGCGCGCCGTTGTAGGGCCAGTCGAGACTATCGATCCTCGATATGACGGGCGTCGAAGGTCGAACGGCGACGGCGCCAATTCTTTCGCACTTGTTCTGATGGAAACCTATCTTAACCTCAATATTAATAGCCGGTGATCGTAGATTTCAAATTACCACCGTCTGTTCCGAGTGATGGTAATTATTTTAACAGCGATAATATTAATCGTCTGTGCCTACGCAGTGCTGTCTTATAGAAGTAAACCTCTCTCGAATGGCTTGACGTAAGTATTTCCACTATGTTGTATCTTTGAGGTTATATCTTAGGCTATTTTGAATATTTTTGCACAAAGTTTCGACAGCATTTCACTGATTACTTAAACGTTTGATTCATCCTACGTCTTTATAACTATTTAGTTTTTTATAATGTGACCGTCTGCCGCGGTCTGACCACGCTTGCCGCTTCTGTTATTTTCGGTGGGATGGGATTGAGTTTATATTGGTGCAACGCATGCGCTCATCGCTAATCCCAGTAGAGTGAGGGCTTATTCACTACAAAACGATCAATCCACGTGGTCGTAATTTTATTTAAAATGAAACGAAACTCCCGCCCAACAACGCGATTAACAATGTTAATACCCCTAACTGTTTCATTATTTTAGCTCAACCATGAATTTCTTTTTTACCGTACAATAAGTAGAAGTGCTTCAATTCGTCGATAAAATTTAATTTGTTGTCGTTTTCAGCACGACAAATTTACTCAGATCTCATCGCAGAATTACAAATATTTCCTTCGTAATACTTCGTAAGCTATTTACACATGCGGTGTCCTTATATTTGCAAACAATTCGTGTCCGAGGTCAAATGACTTTACGTGTTAATTGTGATGGTGCCTTGCCGTACCTGCAGCATTAACTTGTTTGTGGGACTGTAAAATCATAAAGAGACAGTCACCCAGCCCATTTCTGTTATACCCTCAACAAACAGTTCCTACAAACTTTTTTCCAACGTTCTTTTCACTCCAGCTATGAACGAAATCGTGCAAAAAATGTAGGGATATAAGATCACCGGTATTTTCGATCCTGTAAGTTGTCAAAACAAAACCACTAGGATCGAATATTTATATGGGTCGAGAGGAAGTTGGGAATAAAAGTTTGTCGGGTCAAGAAGAACCGTTAGTTTATCTTGAACGCTTACTTATTTTATTTTACTTCATATGATTTTATTTCACGTTTTTTGTCATACTCAGGAAGCTCCGACATATGGTAGGGTAGAATCCAGCAGAGATGCTCAGGGTATGTTTGGTAACTGTAAACTATAAAAGCGGAAGTGCAATTACATCACAATGGGGATTATTCATTTTTACTAATAATTTTTGTCGTCCGAGTGAATATTACTACACGCCTATTGAAAAAGATTGTAAAGAAGAGTCATATGCACCTGCTGCGGGCGGTAGCGTGACCGCAAATGCCATGTGCGAAATATCCGAACGTTTGTCTCAATTGTCGTTTTCTTGTCATTTATATTCGCTCTTTTATTTTTCCTACCGCCTTCTCGAGCACCGTCACAAGACCCCCATCATCTTGAGTTACCTACTACATCATCACCAAGCTCGACGTTTATCGCGACACCACATGTGACATGCACTTTCTTTTTCGCCCACTCCACAAGCCAATTCACAAGCATAGGTGCATGTCGCGGTGTATAAATTATTGCATGAAATCTTTATACAACTACGGTCGAAAAATGAGTATGCCTTTTGAAATATCATAGAATTTATAAAGGCATACAATGAGGCGCGAGGCATTTCGCAGGGAAATTTTTTAATGATCAGTTATCCGAAGTTACAGAATAGTTGATTTACCGTATGAATTTTCTGCAGATAATTACATATATTCACTTCTCTTTTTAAAGCCCGGCATTTGCAGTGTAAGCGTGGGAGCGTATCAGATGCGCACTTTGCGGTAGACCAACATAACTATCACTCGTTATTATCACCTAAGGAATGTAATATGTGCGAGCGTTCTGCCGGAGCTGGTTGTACCTCGATTACGCATATGCTAATACCTCGTTCCATCCAGATAGCATAATAGAAAATAGAAGCGAATTTCATTGTACCCTGCGTTACATATCTGCATAGGTATGCATTTGTGAAATAGCAGCAAGCGGCAGCTGATTCGTGGAATCCAATCGTTGATCTCGAATCCTCTCTGGAACGGAACGTCATCTTCATAATTGTAACCGTAATTTCCTCATTATAAGATACGACGTTGGGCAGGTACTACAATACACATTATCAATGCGACGATCTTAATTATCTTAGGATAATTTGAATTTTGATTAAATTTTTGCAACATCATCATAGGTTTTGACCTGCCACCTGTGTTGTTTTTTTTTCGATAGCTTCGGAACATTCGGAGCACCGTATGATTCCGTCGACAGCTGATCTGTAATATGCAGCTGCAGGTCAATTCCATCGTTAATTTATTTTACAGCATGTCTCGAGAATCAAACCCCGTTTACCTCACCAGCGATGAAGATGACGACATTATTACGAACGAGCAGAGTTCAATGTCGACGAATTTAATGACCGATGAAGGTGCTGGTGAAGATAGTCCGAAAAGTTTCAAATCTAATTCATCGACGGAAATATCTGAGCGAGGAGAATTGACGATCGAAGAGCCGCCCAGTTTCCTTGAATCAGGACGTTACGGCCCACAACCTTCAGTCTCTCGAAAGAAATTTCCCGATCTACAATCTGAAATAGAAGATGAAGAGAGCAAGGTCTATGAAATCTTTGAAAGAAAAAAAGATAAGACTGGAACCTCGTCGTCAAAAACTAAACCCCGTGTCCGAAATAAGAGAAACTCAAGACGAGGCACAAGCTCAGGTAATTTTAAGTCGGGGAAAGCACCGGCTGCAGGATCGGCTCGTGGAGGAACAAAAAAACAAAAAATGACGGCGAATGAAAATGATCGGAATTTTGGTGGCGATGGCGAACAGACTGATCTGCAAGTTGGTTCGACTAGCGACGAAGTTTCGTTCGATTCAGAGTCATCCGCTTCAACATTCAGAAGGGGGTCGGGTGCATCGCGAAGAAAACACATCACCGTTACTTTGGAAAACGACAAAAAAAAAGAGGTCTTAGAAGAAATTCAACACGAAGTACTGCAAATCTCTGGAGTCACCGTGAAGTTTCCTGTAAAACCGTATCCCTCACAAATCGCCGTTATGAGCAAGGTATGTGTTGCGTTAATTTTCATTCTGTCCGCCTCGGTTTCATTCAGTCCGCCTGAAAAAATGGTGTCTGCGCAGATGATCCAGGGATGCAAAAAAGAACAAAACTGTCTGCTGGAAAGTCCTACAGGAAGTGGGAAAACTCTGGCTCTATTGTGCGGTGTATTGGCTTGGCAGGAATACTTCAAAGGTAAGTTGTAAATTTTAAAGATGTTTTATCGCACATTCGAGTACTCCGAGTAGTTTTCCCTTGAATTTTTCCGTTTGAAAAATTCATCAAATTTGCGTTGCGTCTTCGTCCATAAAAATTTTTCTTCCCACAACGCGGCGGCTCATGCCCAACTTGCAGGGCAATTTTGTTCCTCCTATATACCCACGTCTGCAGCATTTGTGTGTCGCGTGATGCTGACAAAGTAACGGGCACAGAACACGAGACAATCATGAGAAAACAACGAAAAACAAAACCCTAACGAACTCGCGACGCCTATCGCACGACGCAGCGGCCAATAGCTGCTCGCAAAGCGAACTACACGTACGGGTCCGCATCAAATGAATACACGCTGACTTTCGGCGGGCTTCCACTTTTTGGGAGCTGAGGGCCAAGAGCCAGGGCCTATGAGAGCTGAAAGCCAAGGGTCTCTGGTTGTCTAGCTCCCTAGTTAAACTTTTTCCGGAGTCTTTACCGAAGAACTCAGGGACCTACGATGGACGCGTGGACGTACGGAGGCGGAAGGATTAACAGCCGTGTGACACGCCATTTTGCGGGCCTGTCGCAATTTGACGGTGCCTAGGCGGATAAGTACCGCGATATCACCCCGACAGAGCCGCCTCCATCCTGAAAGTGGCCCCAGGTATTAAATGAATATGGCTGCCCTACCGAGCGGAATATCAAACAGTGGCGAACACGCACGAAACTATTTTTTGAAACGGCTTTCGCGAGAACTCACTCATTTCTGTTACACCCCCGCGAACACCTCTTAATAGCGTTCGGTTTATATCGTGGGAATTATCAAACGCACGAAATTAACTGAAATTGCCGATTCTCCAGGCGAGGTACGCCTGGTTGAGAAGGTGAGGATGACATCGAGCCTCTACCATGTTGAAATACTTTTAAACCTACGCCACGATAGAGCGGCTTACGAGTCTGATCACACGAGAGAATAGATATAATTATTAATTGCACGATCTAAGAGAAGTAACTTCCACGCGACTTTACAAAAGAACGATTATAATTGTTATTGTTATCATAGTTAAAGTGCCGTTACTATTAATGGTTGTCGTATAAGTATTTCAATTATCCAAACGTATAATTCTCGTTTAATAGTTCTTGATTTCTTCGCAGCGATGTTCCCTTGTAAATATACATAGGTACGCGTGCATGTCGCTAATTAGTCGTCTCGAACCATAATTCCAAACTATTAGATGGATTGGGTTGCAGTATTTATCCGGTGGTTCGTTACCTCCCCATCTGGTATATCCAGCTGGTACCGCTATGCTCATCCATCTGAGGCAAAAGTTGAATTATATAATTTCTAAGTAAATCATAACGTAATGCATGCGTAACTCCATGGTCGTTACCACGTTAAACCCATCGTTATTAACTTTGTCTAATTGAAAATTTTCAAACGGTAGCCGATATTCAAATATTACAACCATAATACCCATCCGACGATCGTCTTCTTTTTTAACTTTATACCAATTCATAATATCCACACCTGCAGCAGCTCGCGATCGTAGACTTGAAAAGAAAAACATTTCTCGTATAACATACGATACTTCCTGATGTTTGTATCTATACCTACATCTATTTTGGATATACAATCAGGAAGTAGTTGCGGAAACCAAAAAATTTTTATTTATACCATACGGAAATATGAAAAGCTGCACGATAATACGATATTTGAGAAGTTTCTATATAAATAAATTTTTGCATCTCTCGAATGGATGCTCAGAACGCGTAGTATAAATATTTACCGATATCGATACCCCGAGACTATATCGAGCAGGTATAATAGCGAAAAGGTATTGTTACGGTAACGTAGTGGTGTGCAGGATATCGGAATGAACAAGTGGGGGTTATCTTTCGTATATCGCCCACCCCGTTCGGTCAGCTGACACGCGATCGTATGGATCTTTTAAGACGGAAGGAAATCCATAGTGTCTAAAATCTTCCTTTCCCTTTTTGTATACCAATTATATATCTTTCGGCGTATAAAATTTCAAACAACTTCTAGCATGTCAGCTGCGGTGAGGTTTGACTTTATGCCCGTCACTCACGCAGTTTCAAGGCAGTTCAACTGAATTTTTGGGTTGAGCCCATATAGTATAAATTACGAGACGTCCCTCGCCCCTCATCTTATTCTCCTTTTCCGTCCTGCAGCTCTGTGAGGCATGGGAAATATTATTCAAATATTTCGGTTCAAAATTTATCATTTTTATCGTTGGTTTATTAACCTTTCGGCTACTTATATACGCAGCGCTCTTAAGAGAAGTATAATTACAACTAATCAAGCTATTCTATTAGGTTATTTATTCAAACCGATTACATCCCGCCCTCTCTTGAAAATTATCAAACCAAATAACATATCGTAGTTTTACGATCGTTCACTCCCATCTTCTTATATTAATTATTTTCTTTCAACCTTCACGTTGTCTGACGTCCATATATGCGTTATGTCAACGTTGTAACGTTCACCCGTGATCGGTATAGCGACGATGAATCCCGTTTTTCATATTTTTTTCAATTTTTCTTTGTTTTTTCAATTTTAGATTTCCATAAACGCCTCGCGTGCAAGTTCCTCCTCGCAGTTATCCTAGAGCCCCCACTTTTCCGCCTGCCACCCCCCTTCCCCCGTACACGATCGCATCAATTTATTGTCATAGTTAATTTTCCGTTGGCTGCAATTAAGCGACTTCTTCCATGTCGGTTTATCTAATCTGTCATCTCCGATATTGCCTACTATGTACGGTTACTCCAATCGTCAGTTAGTTAGAAACTTCTGTAACAACTGCCATATATATACGTATGCCCATCTAAACCACCCCATCCCATCCATTATACTATAACCTGCACCTATATGTATACGTGCAATTTTCCTTTGATGAGTTTCGTCCCGATTATTACCGATAACTGAGCATGCAAGGATCTACGAATGAGAGTCGAATTATTAACAGCACCGCTGTGGTGAGCGTTCAGGATCTTCCGAAGGCACGCGTGGAAATACCCCCGTCCAAGATCTGGACGGTAACTTCGAAATTAGAAGATTAGGGAAGGTCAGTAAAGCGATAACCGAGAGGGCGCAGATTATGGTGTATGTAATTCCATTTCCAGCAGATGGTATGTCTTTTATAACGTATTTGAAATTTGGGCGCCATTTGTAATATAGATAGACATATCCAACTATATAGTATATCAAGGTTTCATTTCTGCGGCATAAATGATTAAAAAAAATTCGCGTGTCATTATATCCCATGTATGTACATATTTTCTGGAATTGTATCCAGAAGGCTCGTCAGTTGTCAACTCGTATACGACATTCGGAGTTTCTCCGCAATTTCTCGTCTCTATTTCCCTATTCTGCGAAGGGACGCGGACGTCGCGGCGCTCAGCGTCGTCGTCACAACGTTGACTACCGTCAGTCAGGACACTTTGCACGCTATACTCATCCGACCCAACCCAACCTCCGTGCTCCTTTCTTTCCTTTTCTTTTCTGCGGCCCCCCTGCAATCATACTAAAATGCAGTTCGAATTGCATTTTTGATGCTAATCGTTTGACTAACAACTTTTAAATCCTGAATCATCGTATTCCCATTTTACCTATAGATAAAATACAGGTATACAGGTATCGTTGAGAAGGGTTGTTCCACGCGCGTGATTCGTGCTGCAGATGGTATAATACATGAAGCCTAAATACAACCGTCGTTTCTTCTTCCGCCCACTGCCGTGCGATATCTATAGCTACTTAACATCGGGGTGTTGTATCCTGTACGTGTATCTATAAAATTGTGATATTTCTTCCGAGTCGTGGAACTCCATCGCGTTTCAGATTTAAGAAAATTGATTGTCATTCGCGGAGTCGCGCATATCAATATTATATATTTATATACACGTATAGGTATACGAGAGAATATACCGCTGTAAAAGTGTCACGGACATCTGTCCGGTTCCAACGATGTTTGATGTATCGTTTTATTTGAAAGGGATTAATACGCGATCGTTACAGTTGTAATAATAAAATGGGGTAGATACCTATCTGTTATTGAAATCTGATTATCCGCAAGTCACGCGAACCTCGGTAATATATCACGGACTACTCCACGGACCGACTACATATTTTCTTCGTTAAGAATCAACTCGATCTTATTGTATATTTATACTTTTTGCCAATACGAAATTCGGACAAATTATTATCTATTATCTGCGATTCATATTTCTCTTGTATTTCGTACATTCGATATGTGGGCGGCGCTTTATTAATCGCATACCATCTATTTCTCATTACGCACCGTCTGTGTTTCGTTTTCGCTACGTCGTTTACTCGATTTCAATTATCAAGAAAACTGTCTTCACCTCGGCCAAAAATACTCGTTTAAATATGTCCTCGGAAGAGCACCTTTTCAATAAATTATCATCCATTCGACTCGTGTCGTACACTCGAAAAGTTTTTTATACCTGTGAACGAGAATTGGAGCAAGAATTAATTCAACCTGTAAACCGAACTGTCGTTCCTCAGGAGCAATTTCAGACAAATAAACCGGCGGATTCTACGGTCTTATCGGTGCGTCGTATACAGCTATACTTGTAACATGTTAATTTGGTGCTTTCGTACTCGGGTACATCGTACCTATCCAGACTTGGTACGTTCACGTGGTTGTGGGAGTTCAAGTCGGACGGTACCACCGGGGTCCTGGGGACACCAGCGACAGAGGAAGGACATTATTAACGTCAGGACGTCGGAAAGTTGCATAGCTCTAGCCGGTTGCATGCCTTATGAGTAAAGTGCAACAGAATCGGTACAGCAGTACCTACGGTACAATGTATAATTCCCCGTTCGGTAATTATTATGACTTTCAGGTTGCTCGGCGCGGTGCGGCCGTGGCTACCGCTTGTTTCGAGCTCCTCCTGGTCGTTGTCGAGGTTGTCGTCTCACTGTAATAAAGTGACATTACTCGGCATGCGATATCGCGATAAAGTTTTCAAATTTATTTCACCCGCGTATAGCTCGATTTGACTTTGGTTCGAGGTGTGGGTTTGTATGTGCATGTATACGGATACCTACGTATAGCTGCTTGGCGACGATATATTTATTTTTATTTTTTACTTCAAGAATCAAAAGAATTTTTCTACACGTACCTTAATAGAGGTATGCCCGAGTATACTTATGTCGTAAAGAAACTAGACCATCTTCGTGCAGATTTGAACTTTGATGTTCCGCTTCCAGCTGTGAGAAGCAAGCACATAATAACGCGGGTATAGAGCGGTAATTCAAGCAGTCCAATATTTTAACTTTTTAAACTTATTTCACACGAAACTATAAGCTGCAGGGGAAGAAATGAAGGATATAATCGCTTTTTCTAGAACCTGACTTTTTAACTATCTTCCAACTTGTCGTCCCCTAAATCCCGCGGGATCCTAAATCGCGTACTCGAAATTACTCAACCCGAGGACAAGGGGGTCTTGGAGGTGATATCGATTAAACCCTACGTTACATTTTTTCTGAAGGGCCTAATTTATGCCATGGTTAAGGCCTTTATTCAACCGACCTTAGAGTTGGTCGCGGAGTGGTACCACTCAACCCAGAGCGTGACAGTTCTGGTTTTAAAGTATAAAATAAATTACTACCGGAAAAGATGGCGTGCGTCTGTTCGCCGGGGGTGGCGCGAACCACCGGGGTGTCCGTGTCATGCAGCAGGAGTACCAAATTTTACCCTCAAACCCTATTAATTTATCGAGTTTTAAACAAACTGTACTCCACGTGACACCATTCGTCTCGTGGAATATATCGAAAACGTCACGTTCCCAAATCAAGGATAAAAAAATAACGCATAATATCATTTGGCACGTTTTTCTCACCGTCTGATCATAGACGCCATTATCTACTGATTCCAAAACATGCATTTTGACATTCTCGGAAGCGGACGATCCCAAAAATTTGACCCCTAAAAATGATTTCTCTTTCTAGAAACAAAAAATTATCTCAGGCCAGATCCTTACGGCGCGGGTTTACCAATGATTTTTTTGTTGCAACAGGGCACTGAAAATCTCGATAAGTAATGAATTCTGGAATCCGAGCACAATCATTTTAAACTGTCTAGTTAACAGACCATAAGGTATGAGCAAGATAGTTCGCAATTACCGTTACCCAAGTTAGAAAACAGCAAGTATAGTACATCATGCATCGATTGGTTAATACCATAAACAATATCCTCGCGTAGTGCAATTTACGATAACTGAGTTGAAACAACCAGCAATCAGTTGGCACACGTGACAGGCGTTAGACATACGAGCTGACTGCCGGCACACTTGGACTATGAAAAGACGATTTCATAAATGAATTCTGGATGTTGACGTTACCTTTTACACATCGCTGATCGCTATCTCGAGCTTATATAGTTCAATTCTATTTGGATATACTAACAAATGTATTTGTATCCCATGTCAGTCAGTTTACACTAAATTAATGCAACTACACGCGAGATTGATTTCTCTGGAATCGTCTGTAGCTGCTAGAGTCGCACTTCTATAAAATTTTCTACACGCCGCGGTACTGCGGGTTATAATAACAGCGGCCTCAATGTAAAATCACTTGACAATATTTGGCACAAGGCTAATCGTGAGACTGCACTGCAGTATGCAGCGGTATAGTGAGTCATTTACCACTAAACTATAGAGATGTCGTTGCCGATGTAGATATGGGTAGTTTACATTATGCCTACATCAACGCGAGTTTATGTTGAGGTTGGCGGTAAATTATAACCATCATTCCCAGATCACTCCTAGGCTGCTGTGGAGTTTCTCTCGCAAGGCTCACGTTACGTCTTCGCCTCTCTATTCCTAATCCCCATTCTCTACATTTTCCTTCATCGTTTTGCTAATTCTAACGTCTGCAGCACGAGCGTGAGTAGCGTATTAGTTCGCTCATATTGTCAGAAAATACGTACCTTTATAGACCGCGGAATGAAATCGTTACATAACGGAAAATTTGCATTTATAGATACGTTTGTAATATTTGTTCATACGCACGTCACTTTACAGGAGGCATGAGAAACGAGGAGATGCTTAAAAAAATATTCAAGACATTCGTAAGGTTCGACTGATGCGTGTCACTTCATTACTGAATGCTTATAAGTTGCGATAAAGGGAATAACGATTCCTCCATGGGTCGAGAGGAAATACTGCCCAATTAATCAATTGCCGAGTCTCCAGTGATTATATCGAGAGATGTACAAGGCTATAAAATAATTTATCATCGACGCCATGCATGTGCAGTTACAATTACATCCTCGTATATATCTGAAGGAAAGGGAGGAGGGAGAGAGGGGTAGCAATAAACCAAGTCATCAAAGGCTATAAACCATAAAAGTGTTTAATATCGTGCACCTGCCATGACGACTAAACTCAACTGTTATAACCTACGAGTGGAAAATATAGTTGTCGCTGGATAACCACATCTTTGAAAAATTACATCAAATTCAAACACGATTTCGGTAAAAAAACTATTCAGTTTCTAACCCGAAATTCACGTCTTGGAATAAAACTGAAGAATCAGAATCGATGGGGTATCCGAACCAAAGTTCAGGCCCTTCCCAACAAAACTATAATTTCAAACTTCGAGTCGAGTCGATGATTTTCAACTCTTCTTTAATATAAGGCGTTCAGACGTACAGGTATACAGGGTGGGGCAATAACTATTACCACCTCAAATATCTTTGAAACTAAAAGTTATTGCGAAAAATTCTTTCAATAAAAGTTATTCAGTATTGAGGGGGACGTTGTATAGAGACACCGTTTTTTTTGTTAGTGGAGGCGCTCAGGAGATATCAAGGTCATCTTCATTTTTTTAAATGGACTCATATGTTTTTGGTCCCATAGCGTGATAGCGGCTTTTGAGACGAATTCAACGACCTATAACACGAGATCGTTTAAAGTTGTACAAGATCGTTAGTTCATCATTCATACCTTACAAGATATGCTCAAAATGATGGCCATTAGCGTCGATGCAATATTGTAGCCTTCTAATTGCTGACTCGGTCGCACTTCTTATAATGTCAGCATTTATTGCGGCACATGCTGCAATAATTTGTTGTTCCATATTTTGACGCGTAGTTGGTACTTCTTTATAAACAATATTTTTGAAGTATCCCCACAAGAAAAAGTCTAGAGATGTCAAATCTGCCAAGTATCTACACATTATTTGTTTTATTTCTAGGGTGAGAATGATGAATGGACGATCTCGTACGACCTTAAACGACCTCGTGTTATAGGTCGTTGAATTCGTCTCAAAACCCGCTATCACGCTATGGGCCCAAAAACATATGAGTCCATTTGAAAAAATTGAGATGACCTTGATATCTCCTGAGCGCCTCCACTTACAAAAAAATCGGTGTCTCTATACAACGTCCCCCTCAATACTGAATAACTTTTATTGAAAGAATTTTTCGCAATAACTTTTAGTTTCAAAGATATTTGAGGTGGTAATAGTTATTGCCCCACCCTGTATAAGAACCATATGTAGCGTAGGGCAGGTAAGGAGGGTTTGTACGTATAGGTAAAATTTTGAGCATTGCGGGACTGCATATGATCGCTGTTACAGGGCTACCCGCAGGGTTTTGCGGAGCTCGTTGCGCGTCGTTCGCTCTAACTACGGTAGCTCCGTAAGGTAGGTCTCGGGCTTTCCAAGAGAAAAGACAAAGGGCCAGGACCCTTTCATCCTGCCGACGATGTCGAGGTTAAGGTGGGTCCCATCGCTTGCACGACGTCAGGACAATACGGTCCACATGCGGGCCCAACAGCTCTAACCCATTTCACTACGTCTCCGCAACTCCAGTCTCCACCGATCATGGGGCCCTTATACCCTTCGCTCTCACTGCATTAGCCTTTACTTTGACCCGGTGACGGTGACGACAGCGTCATCCGACGGTGGAAGGGCAACATCGCGTGTTTTTTTCAGTATCGATGGCACGACGATAGAGGACAGATAACACGGGGACTAAATAGAAATTCTGTAATCACAAAATGTGCGAAACTGGTAGACGATCAGACGAACATAATTATGTGACTTCGGAATTACAAAATGATGACACAAGTGCGATGTATAACGTGTATTTGAGGCGCGTGTTATAGCGTATATCGGTCCCTAGCAGAGTCCCCGTTGAGTTTGAAAGGTGAAGGTGGGGGAAGATAAGACTGGGACCTCCCAACGGGTCGGCGGGCGCCAGCCCTGAGCCCCAAAAATCGCGCTCCTCCGCGCTCGGGTGGTCCGCGCGCGATCTTCTCTTCTCTTCTCTGTTTCTCGATGTTTTGATCTCTGTCCATCCTCTTCGGGTACATCCGCGGGCCCCGTTCCCTCTTTTCCTCTCCCCTCTTCATCACCATTCTTCGTCTTTCCTTTTCTTTCCTTCCTTTCCTTATTCCTTTCGTTGCCGCGACTCGACGCGACGCGCGTCTTCCTCGAAGATAGCCGCGCGTCGTGGCGGTCCAGCCGGATCTTCCAGGAACGGGTTTCGATTCAAAAAGTGCCGCGTGCTCTCCGTAGATCCTCGACGGCTTGCATAATTCGCTGCCACGCTACGCTAACCTGTGCCTCACAGCCCGCGCCGCATCGCGCGCCCCTCGATCTGGGAATTGTTTGATACTCCTCTGATACAGAGCTCCCATATATATTCGCAGTCAAACAGAACCCTTCGAAAAAAATATTCCGACCTAGGGACATCTAGATTCGATCTCTTCTGGCGCCAGAAACCCGCGAACTCCATTTTAAAACAATACAAAAATGAAAATAACAAAAAAAATAAAAAAACCGTCAACAGTCTCTCGGATATTTTACGATCATGATACATATTCACAAAACTCATAGTTTTAATTCTATTCGCGCGTGTAGGGTGTTGAACGAAAAAAACAAATGAATCAAAAAAATATTTGTGCCGTTTACAAATAAGAAATGGCGATTTATTCGAAATATGTTACAAAGTTATCGAAGTCGCCTCGTGTTCTAATAGTGTCCGGTGATTTCATCTGGACAGACGCGATGACAGTTGTTGACCATTCAGCCTTAATGGGTATCAATTATAGTTCGTTAAAAGCTCTTGGAACGGAACGTCGTATGTCAAGCCCGCACGACCGGAAGGGCACGTTTCTGTATAACCCGCGCGTGAAGACGATGTGCAATGGATGAAGAAAAAAGCCTTCAGCAACTTCTCAATCGATATCCGTACAGCGTACGGATCATCTTAATTATTCGCTCACTTCGCACTCTCGAATAAGATGAAGGTGAAGATGAAGATGAAGATGACGAAGGAGATGCAAATATTTCTCTCAACTCCGGGGCAGCAGAGTCCAGGTTCCAATTATTTCGATTGGCGTGTATCTTGAAGCCGGCATAAGATATAGGTCAGGTATTTAGCGGTGCGGCTACATGTAGATGACTATCTTACCGTGTTAACTAGCTTCGTGCTCGTGTTCGTGTCCCCTGCCTATACGGACTGCAGGTCTTTGCGGAGGCGGCAAACCCTCTCGGACTTCGAGCCCTGCAAAGGGACGAGCTTATATAGGTTGTACCGCAGGACTCGGTGGTCCTCGGAGATCCTGTCGCGGTGGTTCGACCGCCATGGCCTCAGTTTATATCTATATGTATGTACACCCAATAGAGGCACGACAATCTCTCCTGCGATCTGTCGCTCGGGCTTTTTCGTTCCTGTTATATTACATACCTTTATGGTTCTTCGTGTTCCACGCGCACGGTATAATCTCCCATTTATATATATACAATACGTTGTATACCTCTGTATATATATACGTACAATTTTGACGTCGCTTTAATAACACTCTTAATTACCCCCTTCCCGGCTAATCACTTGCCTAATTCGAAAAAACTTTCAAACTACTTCCTTCGCGCTTATAAATATATGACGTCGCATGTAAATTCAACTTGCATGTGTAAAATGTAATCATCGCTCGTTTACATACCGGGTTGTATATAAGAAATTCTCAATTCTAGTCAGGTGTCGTAAATGATAATTATTATACCTCGCATGTACATGTGTCACACTTGTTCGATACGATTCTTAGTTCCCCTTTTTATATACCATTGACGTATCATAGACCGCAATAAAGTTGTCGTGAGAATTTGTAATCCTAACGTGATACACACGTGACCAATTATATTACATGGAGTTAACTTGAATAATGTATGTAACGTGTGAAAAACAAAAAAGAAATTATCATACAAATCCTACCGCCATTTGCACCGCGCGTTCGTAAAATGCAGTTGTATATACGAATATCCTGCCTCAATTCGGTTTCAAGTCGCCAAATATATTTTCAGTTTTTTTTTTAAATGCTCCTTCATATTTCGCCGCTGTAATTTTACAAACGAATCTAGCGAACATGCAGACTTACGTTTTCTCCAGCCGCGATATAGCGCATTGCGCCGAGCGTTTTATAGGTATGAGAACTTCACGCACAAACCTACCGCACGTCAATGCCTGTGTAATGAAAGTTGCACGTGTGTCTGTCAGCTACCTTAATACTTAGGTAGGGAACACGTAGAATGCGTACCTACCTTACATACCGGGTACATAGAAATATTCGTCCGCGTGTTAGGTGAGTAGGTACGTAAACGTGTATACCATATAATACCAACACGTCTACCTTCAAAGCACAAAGAGTTTCTCTACACGCAAAGAAATACGCACACACACGTCGACTCCTGCGGCTCTAATATACTCCAAAGACACAGCCAAGTCCTTCGGAAGCCGCGGTGCAGTGTGGGCCGCGACAGTGTGTGTGCTCTGATCAAAGGAACCGCCTCCTCTTCATCTACACGTATTATGTGCGACTATGCCTTTGCGTCCGTTCTTCGAATCTACAGCTACGCGCACTTTATGCATCGCCACACAGTACCACCTACTCATATACCTCGCATACGTGTGTCTCTTCATGATTATGTGTCTGTACGTATAGCGCGTGCGCCCCAGCGTTTGATTTTACCTATGTACGACCTCCGAGATAACTTTGTTATCTGCACGTTGAAATTCATATGGATATTAAGTACCTAGACAAGAACTCTGTATCTATAATCTATCTATCTTCCGTACACCATATACTTCACACACCATCAACCTGTAATTCGCGCTTTTACACTTTAATACGCTTACCGTATATACGCGATTTCCTTTTCGCTTCGATCGCTCGTTACCCGCTATCAGAATGATCAATTGTCATGTACATGAGGCGATGCGGCCCCACAAAAATAAAAATGAGCGGGAAAAAGGTTTGTGATATTTTACATTATCTTATGATCAATTTGCACCGCCGAATGCTCTTTTGTCTTTGCACCTTATCCGTCACGATGTAGAACATCCAGTTTGCATTTTTACAAATTTATGTATCATTACACGTATGCGTGAACTTGGTATTACAAGAGTTCGAGAATATCTTACAAGTACACGTGCGTGTCTCGTCGCGCCCAAAATGAGCGACAGACGTAAAAACCGACAGCGGGCTACTGGACAACCGACTCATGTACCACGATATGTAAAAGATATATATGTGCACTGTATATCTGTACGTGAATACATGCCCGTATATATATTTTCCGTGAACTGTGCGTGCATGCGTTTGAGTTTGAGTTCAACGTTTACGCGCATTGCGTGTTTTTTTTAATTCAAATCTACGCGTTGGATTCGGAATATCTGCCCTGTGGCTGTGGAAAGAACGTACCGAATTACCCTAATTAACTTATTATAACACTTTGTGTCAACGCCCAAATTAAAAGAAAATCTAGTCACGTCAACGAAATTGTATCATATATCATACTTCTTCGGACGGAGGCGCAACGCGTATATACATACATAGTGTAGTAGATGTGCGGCTCATCTGTATTAATCTTTTTCGTCGAATGCAATCTTGCGATCGCTTTCTTAATTCTATTACAACCCCCCATGTTCTCACACATTTCATGCGCTGCCCTAAAACCTCATATGTTAACGCCAAAAATCAATTTATATATTTACCTGCACATGACTTGTATGTATTTCATTTATTTATATGTACCGAACATTAAGTTGCGATATTCGCTAAAATTATTTTGGAAATTTGGTGATGAGTATCAGAAAATAACGTTCATCACATGCTATGTCGTGTTAGAGCCGGTAAAGAAAAGACAGTTTTAGTTTAACCTCCTACCGATTTTTGTGTCCGATCAAAAGAATATACGAACTTCTCACGGTCTCGTCTTTTAGTCCCGAAATAAATTTCAAAGTTTCCTTACTTAATTCCCTATGTGCAGCGGGCCAGTGGCCTCCTCGTGTGTAAAGGCTCACGAAAATCGTAAAAGAGTAGGTTTTCTTTGTTTTTTTTTTCGTTTTTTTTTTTTTACGACCGGTTCATTCGCCGGAGTTGAGTGGCGCTAACTATAAGCGGATCGTATCAGCTGGCCGCACATTTTGGACTGAGAAGAATAAAAAAATACCCAAAACGCACTCAAAGTTGATCGGACACAAAAATTCTGACAGAATGCGCCGCCCGCGGTTTGTTGAAATCCAAATCTTTGAATAGACAAACCCGCGCGTCTTCCCCGTACACTTTTGCGTATAATCGTGAAATTTGATCGCGTAAAGAATCAAAAATTGTCGTCATAAGACTCGTCTTATTTGAATTCAGGGCGACAAAAGAAATATTCTGCTGCCCGCTTGGAGCGTTGAGAGGAAACTGAATTTTAATTAATGACTCTTAATTTTCTTAATTGCACTCGCAAATGCGCTGATTGCCGGAGATGCAACTAACGTGGTGCCCACACAGAACCCGCAGCCCTTATCGTTATTATTCTTACCATAGATTCAATTAATGAAGTAACTCGATAGATTTATTAATTCATTTAACGCATCGCCACAGTGGCTCATTGGTTTTTCGTTGATTTTAATAATACTTCAAATTTCTTTCTATCTTGAATTCAGTTTTCCATAGCGATTATCGAATTATTCACCCTGTTCCAAATGGGATTCGATGACGAAACCGTGGGAGAGTTTCATGGCGATGCTGGGAATTCATGATTTTAACTTCTACCCTTGTGGCGCCATCCTACGTAGGGGTAATCAAACTTCTCACGGAAAACGACACCCCGGTATTGCAGGGAACGGCTACGGAAATACGCGCCACTTAACGGGTGTCCGAAATATTTTTTCCCGGTAGAATTTAAATTTTTCGAAAATCTTCCAACTAAATTGATCAGTGAAATATTCGCAAGCGAATACAAGGAAAATCGATTTAAATTATTTTTTTGGAAACTCACGTTTTTACCATTCATATATACCCGTACTTTGCTTTTTATTCCCCTCTGAGTACGAGACACAGTTTTGAAATTTATTGACGTACCTCCGATCATTCAGAAAAAAATAAAATAGAACAGTTCCTCGTCGAAGCAAAAAATTCTCCCGGGTATTATAAAATCGAATCGGGAGGGAGTATTTAAATTGACACCGTGGATTCGCCTGTCTATGGCCATCGACTTGGCTTCGAGCTGCACCATCAGATTATACCTAAATGGCAAAAAAAAAAAAAAAAAAAAACTGTGCAAATCTATTGATACATAAAAGTGCGGCAAATTTTGTGTAACTTTCAGCCGTAGCTGATATATATATACGATGTATAGATAGGTATCCTTTTTCTGGTGCATGAGAAGAAGGCGAGTGCAGGCAAAAGCCAATCTCAATCGGTTTTATTAGTTTCGATTTCCTTCTCTCCCCTGTAACCCGTCGCGTTTGGTTCTCCGCGTACAGCTTATCTCTTCGCGTTGGTTCAGTTTAGTTTGCTTTGTGCCGCACCACCGGAGTCCCTGCAGAAGGTTCGCGACGTTCGAATAGAAAATTACATTTCTTTCTTTTATCTCTTTGACTCTGCTTCTTTGTTTTCTAGCTCCTATTAAATTCTGCAATTTCAGTACCTCGCGCATACCCCGATGCTCTTTTCTTTTCCAAAAGATTTTTGGCACAACGCGGAGGGACGAATACGTTGTCTGGAAATATCGCGAGTCGTTCCGTATCGATCGGATTGAGTGAATAAAAATCAATGAATGTTTCAAACTTTCAAATAAAATCCAAAATTACGTTTCCTTTTTCAGTTCTCATGGTATAGCCTTTGTTCACTTTTTTCAGGCTGCACCCATCCTCCTAGTTTTTGAAAGTGAAGACTCGACGCTCTTCGATTTTGGTTTTTTTTTTTGTTTCTCTTGTACGTCGCTGTGAGCAACCCTGACATCCTTTCGGCCTAATAGACATGCGATAAAGGACGCCGCATATCGACGAAATATAATAACAGTAATAATAGGCTGAGTGCATCAAAGGACGTCGAGCGCAAGCTAAAAGCATCATTTCAGAACATCCACGGCGTTATTTTTTATTACATTCACCAAGAGACTCGGTAGTTCGCTACAGATTCAACAGAAATTTGACTGGCTATATGCGCGATCGTTTCATATGGTAGGTACGCAAAATTAGTACTCGCGGAAAATAATTGACCACTTACCGTTAAAAATATCATTTCCATTCAGGTTTTTTTAGTCGCACATCGCGTATGAATCTCTTATTACAAAGATGGAAACCCTTCTTTTTTTTTTTCTTTTTCTTGTTCTCTACCATTGTCGCATTCATATAATGGCATTTTGAGAACGAAATTATTAGTGAAATTTTCAATGGTTTATAGCATATATAATTATTCTCTCGCGCAATGAAATTGGTGTATCCATATCCGCGTGTGTTAAATCAGAAAAATATGCCTAGTTTTCATAATTCGCGGGCTGATGAATTCATGAAATTTACAACGAGGAATGATTCAGCTGCAGGTATACGTATATTCTATACATATCCTTATAGATAATCTTCTCGAAAACTGTAATGAAAACAGAAATATGAACTGGGATTTCCATGCGCCAGGAGATTGAGAGCCGTGAGTATAACGGATGGTAGGAAGAATGTGCAGTGCAATTTTTGTGCACCCTGTAAAAAAATGTATAGGTATACGCACGTATAGCGTAAGTATAACTCGTTTGCAACGCGATTGAATGACGCGGAGTAGTAACTGCAGCCTGCGGAATTACTACTGCCGTGGAATTAGGTATTTTGGTCTGCAGATTTTTGTAAAAACCACTCGGGACGTTATAGTCTGCATGCAAGGGTTGGAATTAGGGGTGGTTTTCTCCGGTACCATTGGCATGGAGCATCATCCTCGCTTCTCTTCGGTTCTTCTCCTTTCTTTACTCCTCTAGTCTCGCCCCCTTCCATAGCTCGTATATATTTTTTTAAAAATCGCTAACCCGCGAGACGTCGAATATAACGTATATATACTACGGCAATATAATACCAATGGCAGAAAAAGGAGGAAGAAAAGGCGGCCGAGGGGGAGTGAGACGGCAAAGTCGCATAGGCCCAACCACCGCATCGACCTGCAACCGTATTGTTGCGAATCCCGTTGTTTTGTTTTCCGTTTTCACTAGTAGCGACTCGACGAGACGACACTGCTCTCCTCTCCTGATGGTAGTACCGGCTGTTATTCACCGTCGTTCAACTTCCCCGTTCCCTATAGAATCCGCGGTGTATTTCTCCACGTTCTCTTCGTTCGCGTCCGCGTCCGCGCTCGCGGTAGCTGCAAGGCACATTTTTAATTTCCATTGTTGTCAGGAGAACGGGAATCCCGCCCACGATGTGGCTTCTTCTTCGAGTCACCCGGTCGGCCCCCGTCTCGACGTCGCGACGCCACGACGCCGACGCCAACGCCGCAAGTACCGACAGCAACAGCAACGGCAACAGCAACAGCAACAACGATGCTGCCGCAGCACGTTGCAAAGATGTTGTAGGAGCCTAGGTACCGGCGTTCGTTGTAATTAACCGGTTCTCATTATGCAGAACCTAAGGGAATGCAGCATCGAGTCTAATGAGATCACTTTACTTTTGATATCACCGTCCTTATACTGTTATACGTGCGCTGCACTCGCAGGTTATCTTGTAGCATGTTATATACTTTGCACTCTACAAGACTCTTTCACTATACCGTAGATATACGATACGAGACTTCGAGCTCTCATACATTCACCGAATCCCAGGGGTAGCTGTGCGAACATTTCACACGCTTATTAATTCGTTACATTGTAACAAAAAAAGTCCCTTCTTTTTTAGTTGTCTAACGATACAGAAATCGATCGAAATTACATTACTGGCACCTTGTCATTTTCATCCAAGTAACAGAGCCTCAAAATATTAAACCGTGGTTTACTGCAGACCTCTTCTTTTTTTTTATACGATTCTCCAAAGTAATTAAGCACTATGCGGTTCAATATATATGAGACCGTGTTTATTATTCGACATATTAGGTATACACGATTGAGAATAATAAGCCATTATATTATATCCCTTAAAGGTCGCGGTTTTGATAAGGTCATCGGTTAAATTCAATTGCTAACGAGAGTTAAATTCTGTTATAACATCGATAGCCTGACATTACGGGGTGCTGATTAGGAGAAAAAAGAAGAATAAAAAAGAAACGAGTTGTAAAATCAGCATCAGACTTATATACGTCTGTTGGATCTGAAGATCTGATCCGATGATAGCTGCAGCTATAGGCGCCCCGAGTTTCTAGAATTATCTCTTTACTTCTCAGACTCGAAGTTTCTTTCCCACAGCCGCATGTGAGCAAAAAACAAAACCGAGTCGAATCGGCGGTAGATAGGTAATTCTTAAAACTACCGCACGTATAAGTCTGATGTGAAATTTCCTGATTTTGAATTTAACATTTACCGGCGAAAATAAAAAGAAAACTGCTGAAGACATCGTGAAACTTATATACCATTTGATAAACCTGCGAGAATTTCAGGTGCCGATCAAACCGGATTATCATTTCTTTGGGCACCCTTACGTAACTATACGGCGTTCAGGCGTTCCTTGATCCGTAGGTAAACATTTTCATGATTTGATACATATATTGTATATACAGGCAATATGTACCTCGCGCACACATTATCACACGTAGTACATATAATACTATATACTCGGATGCTGTACATATATGTACGTACGTCATGCATAAGCGATGCTGCTTACACATGGAAGTATATTATACGGTGTATATGTGGTGTGCGACGCAACAAGGGAACCTACAAATATACCGTACTACGCTACATGCTTATTGCGGTTCCTCGCTAAATGCTAAACGCAAAAGCCATTGATTTTATTGGTGCTCTATCAGGAATTGGCAGCGGTCATTCGTCTTCGATCTATCAGCTGTCCATCAGTCGTTCGGCGTGTTCGTCTCCCCGCCCTCTATTATCTTTTATTTCTTATTTCTTATATTTCTTTTCGCGGACATGCGGCTACCGCGCGACCTCTACGGTGCATATAAGTTTCTCCGAGGAACATCGGTACTACAATAGTATAAGAGACGTAAATATTCTACCGTATATATTTCGTTCGTTAGTATACGTGTAGCAGAATAGCCACCTAACTCGTGTACGTGTATAATATACAATAGTATATGCTGAAGAGTATCGCTCTCGTGATTCTTTGTACGTACGGGGGGGCCAAAGTCCCAGTGGATGGCGCTCAGATTCGACTCTTGGCCGTGGTAGTTTTATTGTCCTTCTATATCCCGGATTCCCGGTTACGATTGGTCGCGAAATGTCGCTTGGGCCACGCCCCCGCAACCCGCTATAGAATCACAAACACGTCTAAAACCTTGTACAAATCTCTACGTTATATACCTATACTAGCGAACCTCACCGCGACGCGTATATATACGCGGGGTGCCCTGCGCCCTGCGCCCTCGCAACTACCACGGCCACCCTACACAGACCTGATATGCTGTTCTTCGCTCGTTTCTCCGCAGGGCTTTCGTTATATATGCCGCTGGTGATGGTGCTGCTGCCGCTGCTGCTGCTGCTGCTGCCTCTCATCTCCCGAGTTCTACTCAGGTCTTCGTCTCTTATTTGGTTCTGTTTTAGGGAGAGAGAGGAGTACTCGACTGTACCTTCCCTAGTGAAAAGCAGGACTCTCGCGCACGTAGCGAAGAACTCGAGTACTCCGAAACCCTCCAAAACAATTCATTTTTATACCCAACAAACACGCAACTAACTCTTTCAAACTTCTTTTCTCTTATTTTTCGTCCTTCTTATACACACGTGACGAAACGATTTTCAGCTTTAAAAAAGTTTCCGCAATATTTCAGACACCGCGCATAGGTATATAACTGGTCGTATAACAACGACCGACATCTTGTAAAGTCAAAAGGTCAGGTGACTTTTTTTTTAATGAAAAAATGAACTTTAGCAGTTTTTCATCACCGCACGGTCGAACTGCGAGCCATGAAAATCTTTGCCTATTTTATCAACGTTTGATCTTACTCGAGATCGGTTCGTATCCACCGCTAGATTATAGAGGGAAGAGGATGAAGGACAGGAGAGAATCTAGGCACACTGATGAGTTTTTTGAGTACCAGACTCGACCAAGCCAAGCCGTTCGTTGTCGAGGAGCGTATGTGAGCTGGAGGAGTTCGGTCGACGAGGAAGGTTTTTGAGGTGGAGGGGAACCGTGCTTCGGTTTTTAGACTTCCGTCCTGAAATACCTATACTTATCCTTCCTCTCATTACTGCAACTTTCACGTTCAAGTGAGTGCAGCGGTTCTTTTCTCTATACGCAGTTTTCAGCTACCGATTCTCCGAGTTCTGCTACAGATACCTACCATTATATCTCATCTCCGCTGCGGTACGGTTGCACCGATACTCGTCACATGTGCAACGCGGTAGTTACCGAAACTAAAGAAACTTAACTCAGCGTACAACATTCAACAAAGTAGGCATCTGGCCAACAACCGATCCGCGGACCTTGACCCGACCTTCGCTTAATTATACCTCGATGTCGCAAAAAATTTGGAAAAGAATCTATAGATGTCTGGTAACTTATCGTATTTGTCGCGGTCTTCTTCTGTTTTCACATACATTTTATACCCATGCATGCGGAAATACATAGTTGGGGGAGGGGGGGGACGTTACAGCGACGTTGTGTAATTCAAAGTTACGTTGATTAATTACACGTACTAATCCCGGTCCTCATTCCCTGCGCCGAGGGAAATATGATGGCTATGGTAACGTATATACAACGCAAGGAAGGTACTCGAAACAATTCCCCGCCACTTAACGAACCTTTTAATCTGTTCCCATGAGAAACGCGTGCAGCACATAACCTACCCCCATAGATATATGGATATACATACCGTTAATTCACTTCATCAAATCAACCCCCATGGGTCATGGGGTTATATCCCCGAATCATCCTAATACGCGTA
Organism: Athalia cordata; assembly: GCA_963932425.1. NCBI lineage: Eukaryota > Metazoa > Arthropoda > Insecta > Hymenoptera > Athaliidae > Athalia > Athalia cordata. Next base: position 53,040,302 of record OZ010625.1, on the reverse strand, counting down.
ATATGCACCGCTGCTACTGCAATTGATACCGATGTACTCAGCTGCGGAGAAAATCCGAGCTCAGCTTTATTCCCGAATGGCTTTTTGCGGGAGATCCTAACTAATTCTTCACATTCTACAGGGGTGTATACGACCGATAGGAACAAATTTACGTCCATTGTACAACGTCATTTTCGTGCGCTAAATTAGGTCGAGAAGATATAGCAAAGATTGAACTTCGTTTGGAAGAATTTTTTTGTCCAACTCTTTTTTTTTTCCCCCTTTAATTTTGTCCAAATCATTTCGGTCCGTCAACCCATCCGATTTTACGACTCGGTACATTTTTTTGCAGTAAAATTTCGCGGGCGTGGGTTAACCAGGTCTCTTGTACCGCCCGAGGCGACGACGTGCCTCAAAACGAACGCGAATTTGCAAGAGGAAAAAGTATTGTTTAAAACGACGCGAAAGGAACTCGACACCGCGTGTGCGCGGCTAGATTTCAAAAGAACGCCGCCGCGACCGTCTCGCAAGATCTTCCTGCGGCCGCAAAAGATATATTCCTACATGAGGTATATACATATATTATAGTTTCGTATATAAAGCCGGAATATCTGTAGGTATAGGTGTATCGAGGTAGTAGTATAAGTTGCATCGAGTTCTCTGACAATTTTCGTATTTTTTCTTTTCTTTCTTTCTTTTTTCCATAAAAAGAAAAGAAAATGCTATACTGCATGTACGGAAAGGAAATAAAAGAATAACAAAAGAAAACGGTGGAGATGATAGAGAGAGGTAAGAACAGCCGGGAAATAACATTGAAATAGAACGATCGCAGAAAAAGAAATAATGGTATAAGGAAGAAAGTGAGGTAAAGGTAAAGGAAAGTTTTGCGGCAACAAAAGTGGTCGATTTCTATCAATTTTTCAAGTTCGTTTTCCTCCGTATATAACACAATGCTAAAATCTAACGGAAATAAAGACGCCCCGCGGATATCTGGGTAATCTAGACGAATGGTTGCATTATATTTTTCCCCCCTCATTGTTAAACCGTTCGAGTGTTTACGCAATAGACTCTTTGTCCCCCAGCGATGAGCAGCATTGTCTGTCGGCCGTAGTAACGTCCGTCTGTTTGCCGAATAGATCCGGACGAGGGCCTTCTTCGCCTAGCCGGTGATGCCGAGTGGATGATGGGTGTAGGAGCTACGGAGTTGGAAGACCGAGCCGCGCCAACGGCACGTAGGAGTTCAACTTTTGTGCCATTATAAGAGCGCGCCCTCTTCCCCAGCGCTTTGTGTCGCGTACCCATCATCCGTATATTTCGAGTTCTCTGTTGGAGAAGACGAGAGTCTGAGCGCTTCTTAAGTTCCTCGAGGGTTCCGATCTTTCAATTGCTCGGATTGCCCGTGAGATCGTCAGCTCTTCTTCTCCTGCACTCGCCATCTTTCGTCCATCCCCCAATTTCTCTTCTTTTCTTTTTCTTTTTGATTTTCTTTTTTATTCTACCATTGTCCGGAGCTGGAGAGTCGCCATTTTGTAATCTACCGATTGACATCGAAATTCGCACCCCTCGATGCACGTACATGTATAGGTACACGTAAATTTTTTATCCTCCGCGGCAGCTACAATATCGACAAAGCCACGTTTCGATTGTTCTCCCATGCAATTATAATCAATCTACGCTTTTCTAACCTATACGCTCACATGCAGATTTGGATCATATTTATCAGAAAGCGGCGCTCCTGCGTGCTGATTGTTTATCCAAAACTGACGCGGATCGAGCCTTTCGAAGGGCTTGTGTGGTACTCAAAAACGATTTTTAGACGCCATCATGCCACGATAGGTGGCCATGTTTGCCACCCTTATAGTGTATCGCCGGTTCCCCTAATTTCTGCTTCCAGCACTCTGCAGGGCGGCGGTCGCTATGGTCCAGGGGGAAACTCGAGGGACGCTCTATAAGGGACGGTATATCAGGGTGCCCCACTGCTCCACGAAAGTGGCCCTATCGCCTGTATACAGTCGGTTACAAAATTTAATCGAGGACGCCCATTTCATCCTCACCCCTTGGGAGGATTTTTTACTTAGTGCAAGGACCCCATGCGGGTATTAGATTTTTCCCTCGACGTGCAGGAGTCTCCCGTTCTTTTTTTTTTTTTTTTTCTTTTTATTTCTACTCCCATTTAATTGCAACGTTTCAACACGAGTCTTCTGTGTGGCTCTACAATTCGTAGATTGTACAGCCGCTATACTCGACTTTTTTGTACACCTAATTGCGATCCCTCATCGGTACTCCATCCCTATTACCACTTGATTCGAATTTCAACCGTACGTGTATCGAGTATCATGCCGTCAACATTTTTTCGTTTATAAAGAAACAAAAAAAACAAAAAAAAAACAAAAAACAAAAAGTGACACGAGGATCGAGGAAATTTTTCATATACCGATCGATGGAAAGTACATTTAGATGATCCAGGTGAAATGCTATCGATCTTATATTATGCCTGATTGTTCGGTTATATATCGCGAATGCGAAGTTCCATCTAGGTATGTGGTAAGATCAAATTGATGTGGAGTGAAATTGAAACAAGAACCACGGGAAAGTTATAGATGTTAAAAACACGCGCGGAATATATTACGAGTTTATTTATGTACAGCACATCAGCATCCCTGGAGCTACAGAGATATGGAGTGGGTGACGGCCGCCATGTGATCTCGCGGACCAATGAGTTGTTACTTTGAATTAGACTCCGGATTCTATTTGACCATTTTTCTTGTTCATTTGACCGAATCCCAACACGCGCTTTGCCCCGCCGCTTTTGTTTTCTATCTTTCTTTTTTTGCTTTCGTGTTATATCGCTTCTTTTTTTCCTTTTCTTTTTTTTTTATATGCTACGTCTAGTTATGAAGCAGCAAAAAATACGCACCCTCATCATATACGTTTATTATTATAATACGTGTATTTTTATAGACGTGCAATTATATGAAAACGTTGCAACATCGCTGTTATATCAGACTTCTCAGTTTTTTTTGTATTTTTTTCTATAAAATTTCTGTGTCATTTTTATAATTAGATTATTTATAGAGACGACGTCAGTGTGCGTACATTTAGTTGCAATTTTTATTCGACATTTGACCGTGAAAGTTTGTAAAATTTAACCATTTAACTACGCTATTTTTGTGCGTTTTGTTTCAGCTTGAAATTGTACGTACTGGAACGCATGATATGTGTACACTGTACACATAGGAATGATGTAACGATAAAACAACTAAGTATCGTAAAGTGATACTGAACTGATATCATAAATTTGGAAGTTCGGAAATTCTACAGGTGTTGTCTGCAGTGCGTCAATTATAAGCAAATATAGAGACCACTTATCAGCTTATTGAATATTTACCGAGACTGATCGCGCGTTAACAACACGTAAAGTTTCAGCGCAAGCGGAAACGAATATACACCGCAGATCAAGGCTGTTTAATCGAGCGAACTTTAATTGATTCAGTTTGAAAATGAGCAATGTTTATATTCCTTGGTTTCGACCAACATTTGACATGCTCTTTCATTTTGTCTCTAATCCAACTATAGTTGAATTAAATTTTCGGATTTTACTTTGACACGATGGTAACGTATTTAGATATCGGGATGACGACGCAAAACGTCCAGAGACATTGTAGATTTTTCACATACATTGTAGTTCCGAATTGAAACGAAGTTTCTATACGTTGTCACAAAAGCCCCGAAGCTTATTCCCATGGGGGTAAACCTATACGATTTCCATTTAGAAACAAACCCCGGAGCCGCATGCGGTTGTGGTTTTGAATCCGTGAGATATTCCACTTCACGTGTCTCTAATATCTACAAATGTATATAACGCATATACATATCTGTATATTTACACAAACGCCTCTTCAGAGCGACTAGATATTTGCCGAGATTACATAATTTATAAAAGGACATCGTACAGTGAAGACTACAGGACAAGTTAAATGCGATGTGCATTTATACGTAGATAATATGAGCTGGCATAGAACCGTAGGCACTTTTAGAATAGGTATATACCTATGCATCTACATATGTAGGAAAACTTGTATGTGCATAGGTTATGCCTGCATGCAACGCAACTCGTTAGGGTGGATGCCAAACGACTAGAAGGAAGACGTACTCGACACGAACTTGTCGGACCATCGTCCATTCTGACCCCTGAACAGAGGAGGGAAGCTTCAGTTCTCAGAGAAATCTTAGAGCATCCCTCAAAGGGATAAAAAGGCTTTTAAGATAAAAATGGAGTACGTCAGCCGAGGTTGGGTTGACTCGACGAAGGCGTATATGTGCATGCCTGAGAAGAAACCGTGGCGTTCGTAAGGGGGCTGCAGGTCTTTGTTCCTGGACAACTTCTTGGACAATGAGGGGTATACAGTAGCAACACGTACCAACTACGTAGCCCAACAAATAATTAACAGAATTGTTGTACTTTGCCACAAGCTGTTCTCCTCTGTAGTACGATTTTGATGAAGCCGACCACTTTGAAACTGGCACACCCGGGCTATATGCATCATCGTACCTACGTATACCTGGAAGACATCGGATTCTCCCTTGGCTTTAGGGTCAACCGAGGGTTATCATCCTCGACAAAGACGTCCAAGCGATACCCTCCAGTTATTGTCCGGTAATAACGAGATTTCATTGTGGGACATTAAGTCGCCAAACTTCAAACACCATCTACAAGAATTACGTATAGAGACAAAATCCACATCACACGTGAATTATGATCCTCGGCAATCCCGTTCGCTATGTAATTCTCAGTTCGAGGGTATAAGCTATAATCACATGATAAATCATCTGGCTTTTGCATGCATGAAAATATCCGAGGATTAGCCGCCGATTTTGCATAAATACGCGATCGCGTTTCTTCATTTTGAAGACGAATATGGCCGCTGCCCAATAAGTTCAGAGCTGCGGTATTATGCGGTAGAGTTTGGATTCGATGTTGTACACAACTACACTCCAACCGCATCGAGCAGCCCACCGGTATATTTGTTGTTTGACCAATGAGGAAGCAGCGGCGCTTCATAAAGCCCATCAACCCCTTCGTGAAATTCAATTATGCCGTTGCACCGACATATAAACGTATACCTAATACCGCAAAGTACGCGTATATGCAGCTGGTGCTAAATGAGAACTGATAATTGAGGTTTGGTACAAATCTTCCCTCCAAATTCATCCGACGGGTAGATACGTCATTGTCACACCTACCTATTTTTGATGTTCATTTTTTTTCTTTTGTTTTTCAAAGTCCGCTGTCCAATCCGACAACGGAATGCGAATATTATAATACGATCGATGAAGCAGTTTGACTGTAAAGGAGAAAAGATTGTGAAAAAAAATGTTTAAAAATAACGAAAAAAAAAAAGAGCAAATAGGAGTGTTTTTGCGTAGAATGGTTTATACCTATATACCTACACATAGATAGAGTTTTGAAAAGGCGGCCGCGTTCTTGATGCAGGCCCTTCGCGTGGCTCGGAACGGGCGAAGTGTGTTTAAAGTTGAAGGCGGTGTAGAATGTTGAAACCTGAGCCGCCGCCGCCGCCGCGAAGCGATGGCCCCTTCGTGGCTGAGGAACAATCCGAGCTTCAAAAGGCAAACCGGTGCTGCAAGCTTTTCTAACTTTTTCAAACTTTGTCTATTCGCCTTGCATGAGCTGAATATATACCTAACTACCTACGCTAAATGTCTGCTAGCTAGTTGAGAAAATAAAAAAAGAAGAAGGAAAAAAAAACAAAAACAGTTCAACAACTTTTTTTTTTTCACCTCGGCACTTCGTTGCGCGGTTCAAATATTCGGATGAAGAGACACACGCGCGGGTTTCGACTGTTTATTTGATGTTTTTTTGTTAGTTCTTTTTTCGTTTTTTTTTTTTTTGTTCTATAACGATCACTGACCACTCGTGCAAAATTAACCCTATAGTTTTTATGCATAGAGGCATGCATTTTTTCACATTCCAATCGTTAACATGACAAAAATTTGATGCATGATTATATATAGATCAACTTCGACCAACGGGATATAAGTAATAATCCTGATATCCTCCCAGACTTTCTTATCCCGATTCGAAGAAAGTTGCAAAACAATTTTTTAAACCGGCGTCGGGTACGAGAAGAATCTGATACACGTTATAGCGTGAACGAGCGAACATGAGAATCTGAACGAAACTTGACGATATTTACTTTAACTTTTAGTTAAACGACGGCTTGTAGGCCAATAATCGATCGTTCCAAACTGGAACTGCAATTCTGAAGTTAGAATATCGGTGAATTATTTGCGAAATTCGGAGCACTGCCGCGTCCTTTTCTTTTTCTTTTCTCTCTTTTTTTGGTTAAAAACGAAATCTTTTGTTGCCCAAGGAAAGGATAGTATATTTGTACAGATTCAGGTAAAGCTTTCCGCAATTCGAACCTAACAATCGTATACATTTACCAATTTATAATAATGCAGCTTGGCCGGGGTGTATTAAATTCAATGAAAGAGAAATTCCGTTATGGGGAATGAAGAGGAATTTCACCTCTATAAATACCAAATCATTACTACACGAAATATATTGTTTATGCACAACGCGATGTTGAAAATAAATCGATCAGAACGTCAGCTAAATATGTAATGTTGAATTTGATTATTCACAGCTCTACTACCCTGCGTACTTTATACAGTAACAAGACATTGAACAATTTTCACACCACTGTAGTTTTCAAAGCTTTCATTAATTCCTGAGCCGGATAAAGGTATCAGAAACTCTCGTTCGCACTCGATGAATCCACAATACAAATTATGCGAAATAAAACTAGGTATTGTAAATTGTTTTTTTCATTTTTTTGTCGTGAAAGGCAGATGAAAATTGAAATCTATACACGAGTTCGAGACTAAACGATATTTGATCGAATTCGATGTTCGTTGAAAACGTTTATATCCGTTACTATATAATGCATGCGCTTTTTCTCATAATTCTAATAACTGAATTTCATTTTTTTAATACCTTCCTTTATCTTTTTCCCTCTTTTTCACAAATGCTCGGATTTCCACGAACCCACTTTTCCCTTTTCGGAATAGATAGACGATTTCGCCGGCAGCTAAAGATTAAACTTGGCAGGGAACCGAGTTTTTAGCAATATAGCCCGGGGCCTGTTTGCACACCTGAGAAAAACGCAGCGTGATGTGGAGGTATAGGATTTCCCGGTCTTCATCGCATATATATAGGATTATAACTGTGAAATTCCATTGAATCACTGCTACGTTACACACACATAATACACATACCGTATATACCCACCCGCAGATTCATGCCCAAGCATATAAGGTACGTATCTACAATAGGTTTCCAAAATATCTAGACAAAGAACCCCGTATACGTAACTATATTACACATTTAGGTATGCCTATTCAAAATTTACGGGTGTCTAGAATCGGCAGTTATACATCGCATCGATACAATATTTTCAAAACGAAACTTCCGCACCGTCTACAATGGTCATAAAAAAATTTCAAAATTTCCAGTCCTCCATTTTTACTCTCAGCTTTGCTATGGCCATGATCTTATTGATACAACATTTTATTCATGTTTACATTTTTACCTCGTCGATCAACCGAGTACGTTTCTCAAGACCCTTACGAAAGTCATCATATATAGTCCTCAAAAACATGCATTCATTATAGATAATAAATGACAAACGATGAATCATAGATATAACAAACATTTCGATAGTGTTCGACGGTTGTCGTTGGGTCTGTCCACCATATTGATCGCGAAGGCGTAGGCAGTCTACCTATATCTATTACGGGATGGCTTCGGGGGTGGTTTCACCCCTTGCGGCGCGAGGAGCCGGCAGGGGGTGGAGAGAAAAGTAGGGAGGGTCGCGGCGGCGGCGGGAGACGATGGATTCGGGTGGCGTTGGAGCCGACACTCGCGGGTGCCGGCGTTACCATGGCTACCACCACCCTCGCTGTGAACAAACTCTCTCCACGTCATATTGGCATAGTATATTCCCCACACCGTCGAGCCAAATAACCTACCGGGTGGCGCTACGAGATTTTCACCCCTATTTTTCCATCGCTCGACATACGCGCCTCTATATCTGTGCAGATAACGTATTACACATTTCGTCTATATATACGTATTCCGATCGAATCATATTCTGCATCTAGACATCGATATTTTGTTAAGACTAAAATAAGAATTTGTTTAAAGCAAACTACATCATTTTTTTTTCATTCTACCGATTTTCAAGAAAGATAAAAACGACGATTGATTCGAACGCTTTTCCATGTAATTTAATTTTTTAATCCCCCCATTTAATGACTCGAATGGAATGAATCTTTCCAATCAATTATTTTTCACTCGAAGGGGTTTATTTTGGATTTTGTTTTCTGGTAGCCATACACTGCAGCGTTCGATGTCGCATCGATAAAATTCTGAGATTATCATAGTTGCGCTGGGTTTCTATTCGCTCGGCATATTTTCACAGGGCTGTGACATGTTCGCAAGATACCACGCGGCTAATACCGTAAAACTGACGTGAACGCGGCAGATGATTTGAATAATCCTAAAACACCGGTTCGCTGAACCGCTGAAAACACGCGCGGGCAACAGTTTCTCGTCATCAATGGGACGTATGTTCGTTCGTGCGAAAATTTTACCTGCACAACGAACGTCGGAGATAAGTAAGAAAATGATCATTCGATACGTGAAATACGGAGGGATATTTATTAATACATATTCATACTAGCTGTCCGCACAGATAAATATAATTCCACATTTTTGGGGTAGGTATACCTCCTGCAGCAGTATATGGTGCAGCTTCTTCTTCCAGTTGAACAATTTCTTTATCTTTTTTTTCTTTTTTCTTCCAAATATATTTCTTCCGAACAATGAACGGAAAAATGCATTCCTTCCTCGAAGGCCTATAGGTACAAAGAAAACATGAACTTCATAATTAGTTACGTAATTTTACGTCCTTCTCACACAGTATATATTTTTTCAATGTGTATACGAAACCTAACGAAACTTTGCGAAATAAAATGATGAAATCTGCTTGAAGATTTCACATATCATTTCAATGAAATTCGAGAAATGTTTAGCGTAGTTACGGCATAATTTGTCCCCTGGAGCGGCCATTGCCGGCGTCGTTAGCTCCGAGCCACGCCATCAAAGTAAAGAACATAATTCCAAGGGAGGGCGGTGGTGAGGTGTGTACATACGTATCCCACATATGTACGTATATAAGGTATATACGATATCCATATATGTAAAATTATATTAAAATTCCAATAACTAAACCCCTGCACATTCAGTTTCCTCGGTCAGCTTATTTTTTTTCTCACCGTTTTTATCTCCCCCAAAGGCAAATTTCCTCGCAAGCAAGGTACCGGGTGCCGGGTGCCGGGTAGAGGGGGTCGCCTGCAGCTTGGGGCGGGAAAACGAGGTTGAACCCCAACCCGGCGAACCGGGGGTGGTAGCTGGCGAAGCGAAGCTCATTTTGTCGGCGACGGATGGAGAAGAAGAGTCCCGGGGTGGCGTCACCGTGGCTCGGGGGCGGCTGAGAGAGAGAGAGAGAGAGAGAGAGAGAAGCTGCGAGAGGGAGGAAAAAAGACATCTCGATATTACGCTACGTGAGCGAGTGTAAGATAAACGTACATGTGTATATATCGTATAGATATACAGATATACGAGGGTAGGTGGAGGTTGAACACCGCAACGGTGGAAAACGTCGAGCGTATATAGGATGGAACGCCTGGCTGGCGACATTATTAGACGCCCCCGGTGAGTGGGTGTCCTGTAGTTATGGCCGTGTATATTATAACTACATATACACGCACACCAAGTAACGCGGAGTTTTACAACGAGGCGCATTTAGCCGTGGGGTTATACGATGGGGCGGTTGCTGAAGTCGGGGATTGGGGAACCTCGAGGGGGTTGGCTTTGCAGTAATGAGAAGAAAAGATGGGGGTGCGGATGAGGCGCGGTGGTGTGAGGCTATAGCGTATACATTTATATCGTTGTAAAATTTTTGCAATTTTTTTTCTTCAATATTCCCCAAAATTTTTTATTTCCACCTCGCTATTTCTTTTCCATTTTTCTTTCATTTCTGTCTCATCCTACCTGCACTGCCACGCTCCGCGTCCCGGCCTCTTCGCATCGCTCATTTTTTCTTTTTTTTTTTTCTTCCTTATTTTTAGTTCGCTCGGTTCAACTTCCGTTGAATACGTGTCTATCTGCGAATATTCACGGTGATGTTCGCAAATATAAGAGAAATATTTTTTCATGCTCTTCTGTCTGCTTCTCGAATTACCTACCTTCGTACGTATCGTGACGATCGGATATCTACCAGCCTACATATACTTATTCGAATGTTGTTCTTAACTCTGAAAATCCCTGAGGTGATTATAAATCTTCTGATAAAAACCCCACGGAGTTGTTGAAATATGTTTACACTGCAATACATTTTGCGATCCGCACCACTGAAAACTCTTCTTTTGTCTTTTGCCATTTTTTCGTATCGCGTAATAGGCTAGAAGATTTGAGGATATATACAATAGTGAGTTATCGACTCCGACCTCAATTTATACGTACTTTTTAAAAAAATGAAGAACATCGAAAGAAAAAGAATTAGCTTATTTCATGCGAAGACCTGAAAATAAAAGGTGAGAAAGATACGATTGATTTCGGATACGGATTTATCGGCGTCAGCAGGTCTTACGCATCTTGTGGACCGAACGGAAAAGAATATTTTATCAATTAATCATACCCATATCGTAACTATTGTTAACGCCCCCTCGGAATCGCGATATCGCGCTTTGTATAGTGACAACGTATAGAAACTACGAAACAAACAATGTATTAGTAAACAATGGGCGTTTGACGTCACGTGCGCTACACCAGAGCCACACGTACAAACGTTTGTTAATGGATATACCGTTTGCATTATTTTCATGAACGTCGAACTGTGGGTGGTGCGGATGACGAATGGCGATATTTATGAGCGTTCATATTGCGCGTCACGCATATCGATGTGCTGGCTTTGTATATCCTACGCTCGTACACATGTACGCAGTGTCCCTATAATGTCGTCGAAGTTCCCCGGTACCACTAGGGAAAAGGGTCCTAAACTTGCCACGGCTTATCCTGAAATTAAACGCAGTCGGTTATCCCGGGCTTTCATTCGATTCGAGATTTGAAGATATAGAGAACCCCCTGTGCCGCCGCAGCAACAGCAGCTTTACGGCGAGGGTGCTGCAAGAAATGAAGGGTGAGGTACCGGCGAACGGAGAACGGAAAACGAGAAGAGGGTCGTTGAAGGCTGACGTGCTGCTGCTGCTGCGCTATCGCGCGGGGGCCGCGGGATTCAAAGGCCCTTGGGGGGGGGTCAAAATTAAAATTGCTGTCACGACGATATTGCTTCTCGTCAGCCCAACGTCCCCGTGTTATATATGCGTGTAACTTATTTCCGTGCAGAAGAAAATTGACGAGCTGGGGCTATCGTCAGACTATACGTCTGCAGCAGCAGCAATGGGGAAACTGAAAACGCCCGGTCTTATGGCTAATGGGTTGAATTTAATCTCCCAGAAACTTTACGCCATGATCGTTTATTATCTGCGCGGCGTCTGCCGATTAAATTGATCTTTTCCTTAACATTAAACTTTCGGATAATAATAATAACAAATAAAGTCGGAGATCCTTCGTATGATATATAACGGGGAAAATTCATAGCGAGAACAAATGATTTCGTTGTACCACGGAAATTATTTCTTGAAACTGAAAAGGTTAAGAGAACGAAAAAAAAAACATCATCCAAAAGTTTGTTATCCGCATTGTTTGTAATTCCGCAGCAAAATAATATGTATACGTAGGTACACACATATGCGGGACTCCATTTATTTCATCGATCTGCACATCAGAATTTCAAGCTGAATTTCAAAAACGTTATCTATATTATTTTCGTCCGCGGCGCGGCTTATCGCGACGCGATGTTTGAAATTCGAACGTTAATATCGCGTCTGTTGTATCGCACGACTGGATGAACACATAACCTGAAAATATCAGCGTTTTCATCATTTACGCTCTCTGGAAGGGGACGTGAATTTTACCACACCCTAGTGCGTGTCTTACCCCCGGGGTTGACGTTAGAATGACAATGAGGGTAGCAAGAAACGGGCGGCCGACGGGTTTACGAGTAGGGGGTTTATACGTTCGTTGGTAACCAATCACAAACATCTCCAAACAGCCCCTTTTGTACCGGAGGTTCGCCGCCATCGCTTCTGGCACCGAAATCCAGCGCCTGCCTGTGGTATATCGTCACTTCTGAGTTTGAATCGCCTGAAAAATTGGGGAATTTCTTTTTTTTTTTTTGTATTATTATTATTCATCTTCTATAACAATCATCGAAACGACATGCGCGCGGGTGACGTCGATCTGAAGTATCTTAAACAATTATTTTTCTGAGTTTTATCATCACATCAATATGATTCATAATTGTTTGTTACGCTCCGCAGACGTATTGTGTTATTCTTTTCGAGCGAAGAGCAACCTTTGTTGCACGCCAACTTCTCGGACTTATTATTCGAACAGAGGAAACAATGGAGATGGAGAGGAGGTCGTCGAGTGCGAGCGCAGAGTGACAATTGCCTGAATGTCTCGATTTTTATTGCCGTACTTTGTTATATTCTGCAGAATATATGCCGCATCAATCTTTTTAATTATAGAAACGAGCGAGGTAGATTTCTATATATACGTATACATCAGTCCTTGATATTACCAACCTGGGTCGTTAGACGTATATATATGTAGTGTATAAGTACTTCTTGTACGCGACTCGATTCTCTTCTCCATCTCGCTATATTTCCCCTCGCTCTCCTGCACTCGTTTGCAGAAGTCCCGCGCGCTTTCGCGTCATTTCTGCAGATTCCCGCGTATAATTTCCACCTCCGTACCATAATTCTTCCTTTCACATTCTCCGCGTTGCACACCCCAACGGCGCATGAATGCGGTACGGAAGTAGTGGCAGTAATTAGTGGTTCGCGTAATTATTATGGTAAAATGAAAGAAAACGAACCAAAAAAAGAAGTAAATAAAAATTCAGAGAAAAAAACAGAAAAAAAATGAAAATCTCGGTATATATGACTGCGCGCAGTAAAGCTGAAGGGACTCGTACGGAAAAGGGGTGGTGGTATATGCGAGGGTGGTAAAAGAGAGCCCTTGAGACATGGTGCAGTTTTCGAAAGGCAACCAGCCATTTCATTCCCTTCACTTTGTAGTTGTTTTCCAAATTACAAAAGAAAATGGAACCGAAGGGGATGGCAGTCATCATCTCGATACTCCAAGATAACTGCACTCTTTGAGGAAGTCCCTATTATAGTCGCCGTACATCTAAAAGGGTTTAAGGTTCATTATACGAAATGTTTTTCCATTATATACGTTCAGATGTTGATTCATTTATTTATATTTGTTTGTTTTATCTTTTTTTTTTGTTTTTTTGTTTTTTTTTCTTTCAATCTTCGTCAGATAAAAACCATCGATGTAAAACGAGCTGGTTGAGTTATACACATATGACTGTAGAGAACGTATATTTCGCCGTGCATCGGAGTACGCCGTTCCCAATTAAACAATATTGGTATTTAACAGGACTCGCAAGCCGTGTATGCAGTCACGATCAATCGACTATTTCGTTCGTTTTTAACGTTCAATTTAACGAATTGACAAAAGTATTTTTCAAACATTCCACTTCGTACCCATGTAAAAATCACGATGATGGTTCGCTAAATTGAACAATATGCAGTGTATAGGTAGGTATTGTACATATAGTTCCTCGGTGAACTTCCGTTGCAAATAGAAAAATTATGAACAAATGTACAAAAAAATTAATAACAATATAGCAATGATAAATAACGTTTTCGTTTGATCGTTTCACGTTCACACTTTTTTTTTTTTCTACGGTTCGATCGGAAGCGTTTCGTACAGAGAACTTTGAATATGAAAATAAACTGCACACTCGTTCGACCCGATAATCGTATGTACAAACAAAGTCCCTTCCGCCTCCAACTTTGACTATATGAAGAAAGAAAGAAAAAATCTGTAAATCTATGCCGCGTCTATAGCTCGAGTTGAAGGAGGTACTAACGCTCGGTTCCCGAGGGTTAAAAACTCAAAGTTTTATGGTGTCGTGGTGGTGCAGTTATGAAGGCGCGGGGGTTTGTCCGGGGTACATACGTACGTGCATGCAATATAATATGACGGAAATGTCAGTCAATTAATAAAGAATCATAACAGAGCCGACTAATTTCTGCTTTTGTTGTCGTTGATGATGGACGGACGGACGAGTGGCCATTATATACGGCCTTATATGATCGGTCAGATCCGTATCTCGACAAGCGGTTCCGCCTTTCAACTACCGCGGTATAAGCCGTCAAAATGTTCAGAGCGGAACCTTTTGCCCCGCACACGTGCCACCGCCGCGCTGCAGCTATACAGGTCGAGGCGGAACTCGCTCTGCGTCTTTTAACGTTTGCGGTACGTAACCGCTACTAATTGGGGGAGGAAAATTAAAAAAATTAATATCGACCGAAAAGGGAGCTGCGTTTCGGTTCTTAGTTATGTTATACCCACGGCCGACCATGAATTCCGATTGATATTATTTAGTAAGTATGAAGTAATCGGGTTACCGCAGAATTTAATGTATGTAGCATTGTACAGATATACATATAGTTCGGTGTCGGAGGAATGGTTGTTGAATATTATAAACTATAGTACAATAATTAGGCCTGTAAATTTAGCGGAGAAATCCGTTGATCGAAAACACGGCAAAGCGGTGGTTCGCGCCCACCACCAAAACACTTTGAGGAGGAATTCAGAACCCTCTAGACTCAGAAAGCGGTCCCCGGGGTTGAAGTAATTACAACCACTACCTACAGCTTTCAGTCAACGAAGCTTCGCTGGTTGAATTTCTCGTACAACGGAATATATATAGATATTTATACGTTACATATATACCCTAGGGATACGTATATATATGCATGTATATATACATGTATATACTGTAAATGCCTACAGATATATTCGCCCTGTACGAATACTCGTGAAACACGACGAAATATATATATAGTGGAAGGTAGGTACAGTGGAATAATATAGTTAAGCCTAGCGAGGCATTCTGTAGAAGGGCCGAACTGCTCCAAAGGGGGAAGGTAAAACGGTTTCATTACAGGGCTTTGGGAGAAACGAGGGATAGGGTCATATAGGGATGGGGGATAAAGGACAGGGATGAGATGGGCGACTTCGGCTCTCTCTCCTGCATTATAGGGTCTCCAGATATCGTACATATGTTCCTATGCGCGGCTATACACGGGATCACAGAGGATCCCTGAAACCCATAGAATTTTCAACCCGCGAAACCCACCCTGGAGGGCTACTGTGAACCACGCTAGACGTACGGATACGGATTCGCCCACCCTTGAGCACCTAACCAAGAGACCTTTGCCGTCAGCGCTCCAGAAAATCGTATCGCGTAAACGAAATACGCCAAACATATACGTGTATAACGCGTATTCTCTTGATTTCCCTTCACTCCAGGAAATCCCACGATAATCTTTACTACCAACCGAATTTCATTACGTGACCCGTGCAGCGTTGAAGAGGAATTATAATTTAAATATATATATTTATAATCACATGTTGTTTTTTTTTTCTGCTTTTTGTCTCTTGTCTCCGTATTGTAGTTGAGATTTTTTTTGCGGTATTAGGTCGTTGCCGCTCCGGCGATAGGGATGTAGGAAGGGCCATCGTACTGGGGCAGCTTTTAAGGGGCGGGAGGGAGTTCCGTAAGGTTTTTGGCGGTATGTTTGATCTCTGGTGTACCGCCGCGCCTAGCACGCGGTTATATACTATACCATTATATACATACGCGTATATAAGCTGCGTTGCATTACCCGCTCTCGTTTAACATCATGATTATTATTTATTCCGCACATTATATTATTATACGCGAGGTCCTTTTTCGTATCAGATGGGCGGAGGGCCCCAGACTAGTTATTAGTCCTCTATGACAGGCCCATAATCCGAACGTTCTTATAATACAAATTCGAAATATAATGCCCATTAGCGAAAGCTTATTCAACCTTCGGGAACCCCGTGATCCCTTTTACTATAATATTGTATATTATACAAACGATTCGACCGCGTGCTTCGGCTTTATAAGGTAAATTAAGTACTTTCTTCGGACTGAATTATAATTAACAGCAGGAGCTCATCACTACCCGCGAAACCGCGGAGATCGAATATTTTCAAAATACCCTTACATACGTTCACATTAGGTATTGTTACGCATACCACTTACTTCTATTTGTTTGATTTGTTTCTTTTCAGATGAAATTCAAAAGCAGAACGTGGAAAATTTGGCCAGGAGAGATCAAATCGAGGCGCGAGGAATGCACGTGGAAAAGAAACGTGAATCGGGTGAGTTTCGCTTTTATTTAACACGCATTTTATTTACGTGAAAAAAACAACTTTCACAAAACCGAATTTATTGTATATAGTAGAATCAAGTACATATATTATTAATTTCATCTACATACACGAACTATGGGCTATGGAACATAAAAACCACGCATTGTTCGTATCCCGGATAGCGGGAGAGATTGTACGTTTTTTTTTGTTTTTTTGTTTTTTGAAGTCGACGCCACTTTCAGAACAATGTTCGGTAAATACATCATGGTCGGTCGGTGGGTTGTAGCTGAGCTAGCTGTACATCACAATTTTACGTGTATTTCGAATAAACCGTGTATATGTATAATCCTGAATAACGAATACAAATTTGAGATACCGGAACAGTTCGGAAAGCATATAATTATTCTACTTTTCGCAAAACACGTTTTTCCATGGAATTTCAGCATTTAATATCATAGGTCATTGTAAGTATAATAGCTGTGCAGCTGCCGTAATTCAAGCTACAAAGTTTGAGGTCGAAAACGAGATAATGGAGATATTTTTGTGCGGAAATATAATTCGGTGATAAAAATGGCGAGGGTTGAAATTTTTCGTTAGCTTATGCAGGAAACACTTATAACTTTACACCGCAGTTTATCCCCATTCCTGCATCAGCGCATTCCTGATTTTTATTTTTTTCGAGATTTTCGTGTTTTGTTCAGGTATACCTGTAATTATTATACGGACACAACTACGTACAGGTTATACGTAGCTAAATCCCATGGAATCGGCTGTCGCGAGTTGTGTTCGTAAAATATAATTAACGAAATTGAACTCAAATACTTTGTCGAAGTCGCGTCGGGGATTTCCACACCATAAAGTAGAAAGAACATTGTAGAAAATTAATCTCGAGTATTTTAATTCCATGGGTTCAACTTGGGTAACATATTTTTCAGCTATATAACCACATTTATTTATAAGTCTTTATTTTTCTCATTTTCTTTCCAAGCGATTTTCTATCAGTTTCACATCGTTACTGTATGATGATCTTTTCTTTCTTTCTTTTTACTTTTTTTCTGCTCGATTTTCGGGGTCTATTGTTTTACGAAATCGAATCGTCTGGGATTCTATTTTCAGTTGTATTTCACCGAATCGCATCTCGAATTTTCCAATAAAATCAAAAAGCCGTTATATAATTGAATATATTCTCGTCGAAAACTCATTACATATTATTATTTGATTGATCACGTGCAGCTATTATGTGAACATATAACGTCATTCTACAGCAGTCGATTATTTATCCTGTATTAATTAATTTCCTGCCAAAATCATACGCTGTAACATATAATATAACTGAAATATGATTTTTCAAACGGTAAAATTTGTTACCATGTATAGTAAAACCATCCGCCATGTATATAGATTTCTGTGAAATAATTTTCCTCCGCGATATACGAGGAATAATACAACTTTTAGATACACATTACGAACGAATATACATACGTATAAATAAAGGATTCGAGAAATAGCCGGTAACGAAGATAACCGTAAATTATTTTTTTTTGTTTTTTGTCCACATCGAAGACTGGGAATTCGCGATGATTCGGGATTCGGGGGTGTGTGCGCATTGGTCGCCATAGCGACAGCAGCCCCGGGACCCTCGGAGCCTGTCCCGGTTGGGAGGGTCGTCGGAGGGTTGAAAGGGTGGCTGACTGTCACACGGCGAGGGGTGCCACCGGGCCAAGATGGCCGCCGCGCGACACCACCATGTCAATAACACTCTGGAAACCCCTGTGCCTCACCTTGAGCTGGCACAGCGGCGCACACCTCGCCCATCTACCATCTACTCCCCTTATTCCCTCTTTCCCGGCAGAACATCCCCTTCGGGACCATCTTCGTGTCTAATGCATCTGCCACGCTTGTACGACCTATAATTAATACGGAGAGCACACGTGCGCGAGATTACATAACATATATGTATACCTGTATATATCTATATATATATTTATGTTCTATTTCTTCTTCTCATACATACCGCGTCTATATACAATATCGCTGCAGCATAACGTACTATATGTACATTATATGATCACGCGGCCCGCTTGCAGTCTAAATCCAAACCGTAACTGTATGGGTATAATAACGTCAATTGTGAAAAAAATTATATACCCTATTATACGCACAATTTTGATTCGAAAATTGTGCAGTTTTTATGAACGTCGCCAATTAATAATCTAATTTTGTATAATTTGATGCGGAGGTACAGCATATACTTTCATAGTTTGGTCGTCGGATATATATGAAAATTATTTACGCGTCTGGTATTATATTATGATCATTGAATAAAAACTTATGGTATACCTGACTTATACGTATATATTGTATACTCTCAGATTTGAACCCCGATGTAGGTTTACTTACACCGTTATAAGTTGAGTTCTGATGTCAGCTTACGCGGTGAAACCAATTAGCGACAATTTCCTGCGCCAAAACCCGGACGCGAATTAATTGGTACTTGATTTTTTGCACCCGCCCGCCATCGGCGACCTCGACGATCTCCGACGACCTCTTCACGAGTCATGTAGCGGGAAATAAAACCCTCCAACTAAAAGCCCTCCGAGGCTAACCGCGAACCAAATCCAAAGTATTGAGTTTCTATGTCTGTATATGTATATTTATATATAATATGTATATGTATTAAGCACTCGTTTATGCCGATATATTTTGTACACAAGTGTACATATGTATAAGTATAATAGTGTTTTTAAATGAACGCGAATTTACTCATCATGCCCTATGAGATTTAAAGGTATAATTGAAAAAAAACAAATGCGATTTCTTGCATTAACTCGGATTTATTTCGAATGATTTTCGGCGAGGAAATTATGAGAAACTCAGTCATCTTTCGATAATCATTTGTCTGTGATGTATTCATTTTGAGTTGTTTATTTCTATTTTTTTCCATTTCTGTGATGTCTGGTCCGTGTATACGCCTTGCATATTCTTTCTCGCTCTGATTTCCAGCTCACCTTATCATACTCCTTATACACCTTATACTCCAGGCAGAAGATTGGTTGCATACCTATAATATAACCTTTTTTACATGTCAACGGAAAATAATAAATCCAAAGCTATTCGCCGTGCAGCTGCAGCGGTAGGCGTACGACGCGACGATGAAACAGATGCGAATCAACTCCGCGTTGTCATAATAATATCCTTGTAACAATGGCGTTCAGTCAAAGTCAATCATTTCTCCATCTGGTTCTGACGAAAGCGATATATCTGTGAATCATGAATGATGAACTTTCATTCATATTCAAACGATGCATCCGTCGCGACCGCTATCGATTCATAATCAATTCTGGTATACAACAAATCATTCGGAGAACAAACGCGTCACGGATATGATATACATATACCGAAACCAGTAAAATAATGCAAATGAAGAAGACGAACTAAATACGGAGAAAAAAATCAGCACTGTAGATCACCTTTTTCTTTAGATGAAAATTTAGAGAATTAATTTCAAATTTATCGGATGTATTTTTCTCTGCAATAAGAAAGGATTGAAATCGGTGTAATATTATCGCACAAATCGTTATGAGACGCACAAAAGGTGCAAAAATTCCGCATCAAATTTTCTAGAAAAATTATTACCCGTATACATGATTCCAATTTGAAATCTGCTGCATTGGTGTATTAATGGCGATTAACCAAGTGGTTCCACTCTAATTATCTTTAAAATGACGTCAATCATCTAACATTTTATCAAATTCCACCGCATCGACATCTCACAATAGGGGTGCGATATTATCCGGCAAAATTGAAGTCCTGAACTCCGCGAGGAGTAAAGCGAAAAGGAGAAGAAAGGGAGAGAGACGGAGAGAGAGAGAGGGAGTTGCTCGTTCCCGAAGGGTTGCATCAGTCCTCTTTTTTTCTCCCCGTCGCTAGAAGCGATGGGAAATTTTCGGATGGACTGTATCCAAGGGTGAAAGCCTGTAGGGGTTTTTCTCCCCTTGGGTGTTGGCTGTGCACGGTTGCCTGGCAACGGCACCCTCGGGGTCCGCGTTCTGATTGGCCCCTCTCTGCCTCTGTCGCCCATCCCGTACCTTGGATCTCCTATCTTAACCCTCGGCAATCTCTCCCTCCATATTCGTATCTCCCCCCGTGGTCCCCCGTCAGGTCGCTCCTGGGTCACCCTCAGTTACCAGTGAACACATATATCTACGCCTGTCCTTGAGTCCTGCAGTGCGCACACCGGTTCGTCCTCGTCCTCATCCAACCTATACATACTTAGACAATTTTCTCGGGTGTCCGACATATTTTTACTTTTTTTCTTTTTCCATTCCATTTTTTCTCCTACTTTTTACCGTTATTCTCTCCGTTTTTATTTTTCTTTTTTATATCTCCCGCGCTCTTTTGTTTCCCTCACGATTCTGTTTTTTTTTTTTTTGTTTTTCTTTTTTATATTCTTTTGGTTTCACGTTATTCGCATGCACTGAAAATTTACGCCTCGATGAAAATATCTTCGGTGGCTTCTGAGTCGTCACATTCGAATCCCCAGGATGTTCCTAATACGTATACTATATGAGTTGGAGATTAATTTTCAAACACGTTCGCGAATGTGCGGTCCACACAGGGTAAGAATTTGATTACGAAAAGCCCGTGAGGATCCGAACGTATAGCTACAGCGATCCTAATCCCCCTGAAATCTAATTGAAAGCGGAGCAAAGACGCTGCGTGGCTTTAATCACGACGGTGGTAAGATTCGCTTCCCTGAGGATAGGGATAAAGCTCCACAGATATATAGGTATAGACATAAAATCGCTCCGATACACTTACACCATGATTCGCACGGATGTGATCTGCTATATATTCAAAGACATCTACTAGGGTCATCATTTGCGTCAATTGTATTGACGTCAGGATTGAAGGCTACGCCCTTACAGTTACATGTATAGTTCAGTAGTGCAGGAAATAGAATTTATGTATATAGTACATGGTATATCTATCTATGTATCTGATTTCGGATGTATAATTTACAGAGCAGTGCGGGGTGCGGGATGTGAAGGAGAATATTCTATTATTGGCAACGAAAAGCTATGGAAAATAATATAAGAAAATATTAAAATGGGATTCCGATGTCTAAGAGGTGCAGAAGGTAGATGATGTGTCAGCTGGCCCTGCAGAAGAAGTCTATCAAATAAATATGATCGAAAAATCGTTGTTAACGGATTCTTTAAGAATAAAGTTTGAATCGGTTTAAATGCAACAGAATTAAGACTTAACTCTTTAAACGCGCCGAGGACGATTAGAGTCTAACAAAGACGTGAAACGAATCAATAGGATTTGAAGAAAGGGCTATAAGGTATATTATGAGATTGAAATTGTTGCCGCGACTTTAGAATTGGACAAACGGCTTAAGCCAACGACTTCGTTTTGGCCCTTTCAATGGTCAAAAGGGCTTAAGTCGCGTCGGCGAGTCTCCTTTCGGATTAGGCCATTCTTCTGGCTCGTTCTTTGAATTGGATATGTCCTCTTTTCAATTCCCTGTTTAATGTTTTGACGGTTCCGGCACTCGTGCCTACGCTTATAGTATTTAGTCCCTTGTAGGACAGAACTATATACTACGTTTTACCTGCCTGAGAGATCGAGAAACATATACGGGTGAATTTTTAGCGCACAACATTGTGAGCTTTGCGATTCCCAATCTATCTCAATGTACGTGTGCATATAATTTATTTTCATCGAGTAATTGAATTTTTTTTTTTATCTCTCTCTACTTTGTTTCAGATTCACGAGCATCAGCTACTCCTATTCCGAATACGAAAGTAGATCAGGCTGCAGGAGACACCTCCGCGTCAAAAAGTTGCGGGGCTGCTCGCGACGATGGTATGATAATAATGAAATCATTGATTCATGATGATTGCAAAAATTTCAGATACCAACGATGCAGACTGTGACAATATATTGAATGTTATTTTTCGAATTTTTCAAGCCATGGAACATTCAGACGATGCAGATTTTCAGCCGTGCAAAAGATTCTGCCAATCAACATCGCCTGCAGTTTCAGCAGCTGTTGAAAAGCAGAAATTGGAGGCCGATAGCATTTTCGAAGGTGACGAAGAGCTCTTCGACTTGGAATCTCTAATAAAATCAAAGTACGTTAAATATTCCAAAAGTAGCCAACATGTACTACCATCTCGATTCTAGTAAGATTATGTTGATTTCTTCCACGGATGATACGGGGTCCAAATTGTCCTACTTGTAAATCGTTCATGAATTCATTTCTGAGATTGATATTTCAATAAACTTCTTTAGGCAAAGAGTACCGACGATATACTACGGATCACGTACACATAAACAGATTGAACAGGTGATTAGAGAATTGAAGAAAACCGCTTACGCCCACAAGCCGTAAGTTTTAAGTTTATCGAAGACAGTATTATTATAAACAAATTAAGAAAACGTAATTTAATCACACAATGGTTTATTGTACCTTAAAAAAAAAGAAAAAAAATTATACAAAACTTCCATTAAATCCACTACTCCCATTACAGTATGACAATTTTAAGCAGTAGAGAGTTCACATGCATACAATCGACGCAGGAAAATAAGACTGAGCTTTGCGCCAGGCTTCTTGACCCAATAAAGGTATGAACATACAAATTCCCGTTTATTGAATATCTGAAGTGCAGTTCCGCCAAAAAACATGCACTTGTGTAACATAAGTTATAATGCGTACCTGCGTACGTATTCTCGCATTATAGGGCTCTGGCTGTAAATTCTACAACGACCGCAACAGACAAGCTATATCCTCAAACTATATTCTGAGTAGTTTGGGAATTGACGGACCATGGGATATCGAAGACTTGGTAGAAATTGGCAAAGAGCAAATGGCGTGCCCATATTTTGCAGCGAAGAACTTGATGTCGGAGGCGGATATTGTTTTTTGTCCGTACAACTATTTGGTTGATCCAAATATTCGCGAAAGCGTAAGTACGGCATGTTGGCATCAATCGGAATTCGGATTGTGAGAGTGTAGTACGCGTAGCTGACTGGATCAAATGAATCGAGCAATTACCTCAGGCGACAGTCACAGCTAACGCTTTCCTCGTATCACGATCTCCTAGTTTTAATTAGATTGCAAACTATTTCTAATTTCCCATAATTTCAGATGCAAATACAGTTGACCGGCCAAGTAGTTATCCTGGATGAGGCTCATAATATCGAAGAACTGAGCAGAGAAGTAGGAAGTATAACTTTCCGTCAAGATAAAATCTCCGAAGCTGTCGCGGAGTGCAAAATGCTTCGTGCAGCCCGTAAACACGACCAAGTGACCTATGATACGATTCAAACATATCTTTCAAGTTTAGAGGAATTTTTAAAAGTCAACATTTTGAACTCAGTGGTAAGTAAATCTTTCCATTTGGACGTTCATTCTTCGCGTCGATCATTCTGTTGAAATTAATGCAATTCGAAACCTAGGATACATTCAGCGAAACAGCGAGCAGTGCCTTCTGGACTGGACGCCAGCTCAGTGAGTTGTTCGATATACATGGTTTGGGCAAAGGCGCAGCCAAGTCTTTCGAAGCAGCTGCAGGAGCAGCGATTATGGACTTTAACAACGCAAAAGAATCGAATGCCAAACAACTACCTGATCATGTAATGAAGCCGACAATAACGCAGATAACAAAAAGGTTGTTGGAAGACCTCGGATTTGCGCTTAGAATGATGACTTCCGAAACTTTGGCTAATGACTACAGGGCCTGCATCATTGAATCAGATGTCAAAGACTGGGGTCCAGTAAGATTTTGATTAACACTTTGCTCTGAATTGCATGCTATACATCGTATGTTAGTATTTGACGAAGGTTGTCTCTGTTTTGATCAGTTGGCCAATAATACTTGGCACTCTCGAGATTCTACTAAGCGCATGCGTACTCTTCAAATGATGTGCATGAATCCAGCAGTAATTTTTGCTCCCTTGGCAAATATCACAAGGTCTATAATTCTCGCATCTGGAACACTGTCGCCGATAAGCTCTTTCCAAAGTGAACTGGGAACTATATTTACGCATAAATTGGATGCCAACCACGTTGTACCCAAAGAAAACGTGTACATTCGTGGAATTCCATGCGGTCCCACCGGAGTGCAGCTCAAAGCAAACTATACGAACGTGAACGCCTGGAATTTTCAAGTGAGTGGATTCAGAGAGTATTTTTTCGATAGGTCATTGAAGATCATTTATCAAAGACACAACTACAATTGAGCTTATTTTCAGGATGAATTGGGCAACCTCATCCTACAAGTGATCAGGGTGATTCCACACGGAATTTTGTGCTTTTTCTCCTCATATACCATGATGCAGAAGCAAATCACTAGATGGAAGCATACTTCATGCTGGGAGAAGTTCCAGGAATTCAAATGTGTCCTACAGGAACCACGGGGTGCTAGTAATCTTGCACCAATTATGAAACAGTACAGAGAGGTGATTGAAGCGACTTCAGATTGCCCACACAACGGCATTACTGGAGCTGTACTCTTTGCAGTTTTCAGGGGAAAAGTTGCAGAAGGAATTGATTTCAGTGATAATGAAGCACGATGTGTCATGGCGGTATAATAATCATTTCATATCACCGTAGAATCATTCTAAAAAAAAAACGGAAAAGATACCGACAAAGAACGAATATTTTAATTACTTCTCACAAAGAATCACAGTTAATTTTATATCGCTAAATATTTTTCGCAACAGATTGGAATACCCTATGCTGTCCGAAAAGATCCATCAGTAGATATGAAATTTACATACAATGACCTGAACCAGTCGAAAGGTCTGCTAAAAGGTGGTGAATGGTATGCAGTTCAAGCTTTCAGAGCTCTCAACCAGGCCCTTGGACGTTGCCTGAGGCATCGTAATGATTGGGGAGCCGTGCTTCTAATCGATCAACGGTAAGTCTCAAAACAGAGAGCATAACTTGACTGCGGACATTCAGCAACCAATAAGTTATTGATAATTCTATTCTGAAGAGCTCTGTCTCATTTAAAACGACCGAGGTATTGCAAGCCCACCACTTCCAACAATCTACCAAAATCTTTTTTTTATCGTCTTTACAGATTTCTTGATCGCTCTAACTACAACTATTTACCAAAATGGGTTAAGACAATGGTAAGTAAGAACCTAAACTGTCATTCATAGACCATTCTGTACTTTTTTATGTAACGATCTAAAATAATTATGAAATCGAAATTTTTGTGCTCACAGTGGCGGGATTCTGCGCGATATGACCTTTCTCAAGAACTTCAACAGTTTGTAGCCAAACAGCTTGAACGAACAAAACCAAAAACTTTGGATGCTGATAACTCTGATCCATAAACGAACATTTCTTTACATCCCAAATGATAAGCCATGGTGTGACATTCCTAATGATGAATCAGCTTTCATAAACTGTATTCGGTGAATCCACAATCTAATTTTTTATCAAATGACATTTTTTTACTCATTGCTTTCGATAATGTTGTGAGGCCTTTGATATCGGCCAAGTGTTGCGATTAAAGGTAAGGTATTAGAGATACTACTCCTTTATGTAAATTGCAAATTACGTTTATTAGAAAAAATATCTGTATAAGTTAGTTACGTTGTAACATTGTGAATATATCACATGTTTGTCGTATCCCGCTTCTCCAACTTTCTTAAATGTTTCTTCTTCATATTCTTTATCTTAGCGGTGTTCCTGATCTAAAATAATCAAAGAAAGCAATTATCAATAAAAACAATAGTGTTATCAAAACACGCATTTATCATATATTATACTCTTTGATTGATGATCTCAGTTATTCGATATCTTTTTTATTTCAATTTATAACATCCTATGTAACAGAAGTACTTACTACTTGGACTATTTCGCTCTTTTTTCGATTTTCTTCAGCACGCTTCAAGTTCTCAATTCTTCTCTGCTTTTTTGCCTCTTTTTCAGCTTGGCGTTGGGCTATAACAGCCCTGGATAGATCTTTCACCCGCTTCAGCTCGGCCCTTAGTTTTTGCTTTTTCTCAAAAGATAGCCGTGTACCACGAGTCTTGATTATAGATGAGAATCTACACAAAATGATTCACGGATTGATTGAAAAAAAATATGAATACGTCAACGAAATAATCACGCCTTACCTCGTTCTCGGTTCCTTCCAAACCCTTCCTGATTTTGGCTTGCCTTTGGGCACAGTGACCTCGACATGCTTATTAAGTTTATTCGCTTTTTTGGATTGAATAGTAGCAACTGGCTTTTCGTCTTTTTTACCCAATATATCTTCCATGCGGATGATATTCTCTTTAACTTCCGTCATTGTCACATAGATTATGCGTTTAGAATCAGACTAATTAGAGGTTAGACCGTCATAGTCAAAACAACACGTGCACGAGTAGGGATCTCGGATCTCGTTGGAACCGCAGTGGTAACCTTCGAATTTCGGCCGATAAGTTAGTAGTCACCAAATACCACGAGCGCAATCCATAGGTCAATGCGTTCAGACCTTTCGTTGCATTTATCCATAGTTGCATTGGTGCTTTGGAAAATTAGAGCCAAAAGTTGAAACCATAGTTCCACTGATTTATATCATGCCTATAGATCAGGATCACTTTGTCTTGTACTTTACGGAGTGGTTTGAAGGAGGAATAGCCTTTCTTAGTTAACAATACAACTTCATCATTTTAAGGGTAGTCATTAGATCCGGATTCCCAAAATCAAAATACCATAAAGGACCATTTAAAATGTCAAGTTACTAAATAAACACGACAACACCATTTGCAAAATTATTAATCTTTTAATAAAAAATAGTAACATCAAGATAAAAAATCATCTGTTAGGGTCGTAATACGTGAAACCATAGATATATATGGTAAAACTTAATAATTAGGAATACCGTTAGGACTTACACCTTCACTGACGGTTTTACAAAAGTACAAAAAATATTTTTGGTTTAGACTTTTTCACGATATCATGTTCACTTGCCGAGATATCTTCGCGCGTTAGATAAGCGAATACAAACACTTATGTCGGTAGTCTGAAAAACTTTCACACTACCCTGTAATCCTTAAATAGTGAAATATTCTGAACTGACAAAATCAGTACTCATAACATATTAGGAATGAAATTTGGTAATCCCATACCGAAGTTTTTCACTATTCCATCATTAAATATAGTAAGGAATTACCTATTTAGCACGAATCGGATTATTATTCCATCTCATCTTCAACATCCATCTCTTCATCCGATGAATCAGTAAGCAATGCTTCCGAAACATCAGTTTGAATAGAATTTGCTGTTGTAGATGACTCTTCAGAATTATTCTGCAAATCAAACGTACTTCAACCACCCACAATGCTAACAGTAGAACGTTGTTCAAGAAAACTTTAAAGGACGTGAATATTTGATACCACACGTCAATAGTAAATATCTTTCATACTAAAAAAACAAATGATGAAATTACGCACCTTGAGTTCAATTGCTTGTCCTTTGATGTCCTTATTGATTAGATTGCCCATCCAAAACGCTTCTGAACTATTGTTGAGTACCATCATACCTTTCACACTAAAGACGAAAAGCTCATGGGTAGATTTTGCAGCAGGTACGTATTTGGCTAAAGTCGTATCAGCTGTCACTGTAGTGTGGCAACAGAGTACATGGAGGTACCTCGTTCCTTCTATAAGTATAAAAAAACTTTGTTCAGTTTATCGGTCCTTCCAAAAGGAAGCAGAGAAATTTTTTACACAATATTGAGCTATCGCCACTATGTACAATTTTGTACTTTACTCGTTAACATGTGATACTTAAAATGTTGTTTTTTTTTTAGCACGATATCGTGCTCTGGCATGAAATCATCATTTATATACCTTGCAATTGTTTTACAATTCCTGTTATTTCTTCCGTGTGATGTTTCAAGTTATGCTCGAGAACGGGCATCCCAGTAGAGAGAAAGAGCTTCATTAAGGTAGGAATATATCGCAGAAATAGCGACCAATGTGGTTTGTATTCCATTTTTTTGCATATTCGGACGATACTATGTACACAAGTTGTGACAGAACCCCAAATTCGTATTCTTCCGCTGTCACTAAAAGAAGCAGACACCTTTATTATCTGTGCACAAGAACTTAATAACCGTGGTGGACTACCCAGTTGTATCTAGAGATAGTTAAGATCTCATACGTTCCTTACCTGGTAGCTGAGGCTAGTGATATCTTGATGCCTTCGATTATTCCACAAAAAATACGTTTGAATAATAACGTGAAGACATTTTTGGTAATCGATGAAAGTCTGGCTAAAGAATCCCTTGGCATCTCTAATTTTTCAACTTCTTCAGGTAACCACTCTAGCAATGTAACCATAGTATCTAATGGATTTGGTTCATTGGTTAGCCAGCTCTTCAAGAGGGTATCGATGCCTACCCTATACGATGCGCCGTTGTTTTTATCGTCAGGCCAATCGAGGCACAAAAATCCATATGCCATTTTTGCTGTAGAAAAAACAAAAACTTCTATCAGACAGAGCATTTCAGTCTGTTGTCAAAATTTGTAGCCACTCATCAATGGAACAGATGAATAGCTGAGCTATGACAGATAATTTGACGCTTGCCTAAGTTCTCTTTATGTTGTAGAGAATGGCTTTCGGAGTGCTGCACCAGAGCTTGAAATAAGTCAACGAGTGCGATGGCAACTGGGAGACGCGTTGCAATATCGACTAGTAATTCAACGTATGAACAGGACTGGGTAACCAGCTCTTTGCAAGAGCGCAGCAGAGTGTTTGATTCGTTAGTTTGACTAGCAACTGTCCTCAATGCCTCTGAAAATAACAAGATCGATTTCTTTGGCTGATCTTTTTATCGGCTAATATAAATATCGTTCCTACAATGAAAATCACCTCGGAGCATTGCGTTATTAATGGAATTATGGAATCCTTTCCAATTAAAGATTGCTGCCAAGAGACATAGTAGTAATCTCAAGCATTCTCTGTTCTGGCTATCATCTTTTTCTCGCAATTCAATTGTAACCTGTTCTAACTTAGTGCACACTTTCGGAAGTAAGCTTACTAAATCTTTCATGAATATTTGAGATGCCTCGTTTTCTAGCATCGCCAACAGCTCTTTGATGATAAAACATACTTGTGCGATTGTGATGCTATTGCTTTTAGTTTGTGTCAGTCTCATTTCCATTGAAAAATCAAGAAGATGAGCTATCTGCGAAAACACAAGCCCGTAGTAACAAGTACAACAAATCCGTGCTATGGATAAAGCTTTTAACACTCACCTTCGCATCCAGTCGTCTAAAATAAGCGGTATTCTTAGAGACAAGTGCAGAACCAGATTCCCAGGATGCCCATTCCGAGAGACTACTTGATTTATCTAAAGCAACTTTATTACCGCGTTTACCAGACTTCTTCTCGATCTTTATGAAGGGCGGCGATGGAAAATGATGGAAATAGCATATAGGTGGTTGATAATGGGCTTCAGCCATCATCAAATTCATACTGAGCTCAGCTTGAAGATTCATTAAGTGTTCTAAGCGTTTCAATAGAGTCGTTTGCAAGTCACTATTAGTTTGAGTTACAAAGCCACTGATTATTTCTCTGAACCTGTAACAATTCAAAGTATAATGATTATTAGCAAACAGTATACATTCCCTGTTTCCAACGCAAATTATCTTACCAATTGATACAATTGAACATTTGGTCCAATACCGCAGCATCTGGGTCATGGAGGTCTTTCATCATGAGAACTGGACACCCTAAGAGAATATCAATTGGTTCGAGATCACCGTTATTGCTCCTCATGTGACAAGCCTTGATGAGTCTGAATAGAGCTGAGACTCCTGAGCCACTCATTCCTTCCCCAAAATTCACAGCATATACTGCATCTTCAGGATCTTCAGATTCAGGATTCAAGTTGAAATGAGCCGTGAAGTCTCCCCTAAATATACGTAGGTAGACATAATGCTCACTTTCACTGGAATATAATATTGGTTGATGCATAAATCGACATTATAAATACCTATATGTTTTGGTGTCTTCGAGATAAAGTTCAAATAGTTCTGCGGTAAAGTGATCTGTGAAAATTGTCAAGAAACTTTCATCCAAATTTGGTGTGTTTGCGATAATTTCTGCCATTTGGTCGTAAAACAAAGACCTGGATCTGGAGCAGTTTTTCACTGCTGCAACTACTTGCTCTGCACAAAATAAAAATAATAAATGAATAGTAACGTCGTTTTCTAGATAACATCATTTTCAATAAAGACATCTTCCTATTACTATGATAAAATCAACCGATAACTTAATAAGTCCTTACATAGTCAATCAATGAAAATGTCTTGGAATTGAAATATCGAAAACAGAAATGAATTTGAAAAGAGTAGAAGAGCTTTAGTTTCTATTTTCCAAATTTATGGTGCTTACTAAATAACTGAAGCGCCGATTTTTTGGTTCTTTCATATGAGGCTGTGTGCTTAATGGCCATAACCGCTCCTAATACACCCTTACACTTGGTCCTAGAAGAATGTATTATTGGTAAATAACGATGCATTGCAAGCCATCTGTAGACACAGTCTACCATACTTACAATGGTTTCGAACTGGCGAGCTGCTTAGACAATAAGATATTCAAATCTCCCTGCAGAGCATCCGAGGTCGAATTGGAACTAATACACAGTCCATGCAATAAATCACTCAATGTAGCAACTTCTTCTAAATCAAGACTATCCACTTCTTCGAGTAGAATTCTTAAATGATGAGAATGTTTCTGTAAATGTTCTCTTTCGTCATCTTTGCATGCCATTTTGCTGAGAATCATCAGAGCATTTTTTGATGTATCAGTGCCCGCACTTGTCATTTTAATTATCTTGGCTAATACTTCTTGCTGTTTGTGAATTGCATCTGATTGACTCAGCAACATCAAACGAAACCATTCGATTGCAAAGTCAGCGTATACACGATCGCCAGCTTTTAAGAGATGAGAAGCCAAAGGTATGGCCATTGATTGTAAGTCACGAGCCACCTAGAAAAGGCAAACCAAGCCATTTTTTAATATGGTCTTAGCCTGCACTGTACAGTTCATTTCGAACAAAACAGAATACATAAATCATTACAAACCTCTTTGTAATCATAGTAGAATGTGTTTAATAAACTTGGTCTATAAAATCCCGTCCGCACGCGGTACTTGAGTAAAGTCTCAACATTCTTTTTTTTTGAACTGTTAGTTGAGAAAATCAATAATAACATGACCAAATCTAATGGCTTTGGATCCTTTTTGACACGTTGTATAACTGTAATTATTGAATCAGCAAGCGATTTCAAAACTTGACACGACATCTTCAAAGCATTAACAGTTAAAACTTGATTAGAGAAGCATTCTTCCATATTTTCAGTAGCCAAAGGTTGCATATCCACTGAACGAAGGGCAGCTAATGCTTTGATTCGAGCTTCAGGGGCTGAACTCTCACTCAAGACGAACCTGAACACATTTATAAAATTAAACGGTGCTGAATATATCAATCTACTATAAGTGCTCAGAAGGCAATCTATGTGAATATTATTAGATGAATATACACAGACTTGCAAATGCAGGGAAACGATTCTTATTAATCTAACTATACCAATTTCATGTTCACTTCTTGCTTATGAACATTAATTTAGTACAGGCAGATAAACCATGAATTCATAAATACCTCGTTATATTAGGCACAGCGCTCAATTGTGGATTATGTTTCAATAAATCCAAGGCTTTTTCATGTACTCTATTCAAATAATCTTTGCTCAGAGTCAATTCTGATATGCAGTCCAATATGACTGCAGTTAGTTCAGGCTTATCCTCAATTAACTTGATGAGTATATCGGCAACAGCATGATGTTGGGAATCAATGACAATTTGAGGTAAGCAGGATATTATTTCACCCTGGAAATACGTATGTGCTGATTCTAACAGCTCACCCAATTTTTCTATCATAATATGCGGAGCAACAATTTTTTCCAAGAATTTGAACTGCTTCAATAAAACACTAGACCATGGAACATCATCTCGTGAATCCCTGCAAACATGATACTTCTAATCCGCATACTTCCGCATACTGCTCACTTTATAGTGATGCTAAAATATATCGGTACACTTACTCAGCGAGTATAGCCATTGCGAGTCGATCCAACAGTGATGTAGAAACACGGGTCTGCAGTGACGGAACGTGTAATAGGATTCGAGCAACAGATTCAGTTTTCTGATCAGCAAAGGCTTCCTGTTCGTTTTCTTGTTTTGTTGGGCTCAACACACTTTCGAGGTTTTCAATATGATCGATGAAATGCTCCCACTCTTTTAAAAACGATGCTTTATCCTGTTCCTTAGAATTCATCATCGCATCCAATTTTTCAGCAATCTTGCGCCAGCTATCACCTGGAAACCCATTCAAGTTTTATAAACAATTTCTTCTAATAAAACTGAAAGTATAAAATAGAGCACGGACTTCAACTTACGCAATAAATTTGGGCCATCGCTTTTCAAAATAATACCAGCTCGTTTTAAAAACGTTTGAAAATTTGATGTGGTGTTTTTTTTTGTCGGCGATTTGATAGAACTTTGACTGCGCGTTAGCCTAGAATACACAGGTGATTTTTTCTGTTTTAAGGTACTTTTTATGGATTGCTTATTTGGGGAACTTTTTTTACTATTTGGTGTATTTTTCATTGGCGACATTTCCCCAAACATATCATCATCGGTGGTACTGTCTCCATCAAACTCTTGATTATTGAAACTATCGGCTCTTCGCCTTTTCGTTTTTGGAGTACCGTTGCTCTTTTCCAAAGATTTCTTCCTTGTGTCGCTTCCCTGTTTCTTATTAACCTGTTCTTCTTCTGACGAAGAAATTTCTGCAGCTAGAAATTGTGTTCCAGAGTTGTGGGGTGAGATTTCAGCTCTAGATTTTGTGCCAGCACTCTTCAGGTTGGCAGAAGTTTCCTTAATGTTAGCTGTATGTTTGATACTTGCAAGTCTTTTTTCCTGGGTTCTTAATTTTGGAGTAGATGATCTCTGAGATTCTGGTTGTACAGCATCTTTTCCAAGACTTACTTGTTGTACCTTTGGAGAATCAGTGCTCACAGTCTTGGACAAAACATGTTTCTTTTTTTTTAATTCTTTGGATTTTGTGATAAATGTTTCGTTTTCGTCCGAGTCGTCTGAAGAAATTTGTGGCTGTGGCAAAATACCTGACAATTTCTTCCTGGTCGTTACATTACTGGTAATGTTAGATGGTGTTAATTGTGTATCAGAAGAAATTTTTCTCTTCTTAGAACTCGATCTGGACACAACGGGAGATCCCTCTCTGGAACCAGTCAAATTTTCCCCAGAGGAATTAGGGGATCTAGATGACAAACGTTTTGGCTTCCGGGTTGTTATTCTCTTGACAACAGAACTCATTGACTGTTCAGAGTTGGTACTAGATCGCCCAAGTAAACTTGGGAGTTTTTTCAACTTTCTTCTATCCATTTTTGTTGTACGGCAAAATTGTGGTGATAAGTTCAAGTCTGAAATTTGTGAAACAAGAAACTGATATGACGGGTCGAATCTCAGTACAAAATTCCCATTCATCTGCAAGTTTACACAGTGAAGAATAAGTGACCATTCTTTCTATTGCCCACTTGTTCCACATAGACCTTTGAAATCCTTGCCTTATGACTAGTAGCCTGTACCTTATGACAGAAGACTGTATCTGAATAGTTATCAATTATATCTTGATCTATGGAGGATGAGAAATACGCAGTTTCAAAAAAAATAAGAGCTGTTTGTAAAAAGTAAACAGGTTAATGTAGTTTCGAATTTTGAAAGAAATCACTGTCAGTGCAATGAGAAGGTATATGAGATGCCTAACACCGATAATGTAAATACAAAAATGATTGAAACTTGAATGCGAGTACTCTTACCTCCGAAAGCTCAAAACGTGATTGATATGACACCGTGGGAATGCAACAAGTAATCAACAATAGATGGTACGCACCTGACGATCTTTTCTGTTTGCTCACTTTGTTTGGTACACTATTTTGCTTTGACCATGACACGCCTTCGACAAGTCGTAGCCAGTTTTGGCGCTCAAATGCCAGTGCTACATGGTGTTAGTATTATATGTATGCAACTATGCAATAAGGAAAAGCTGGATGATTTGAAAATTAGCCCCCACTGTTTCAACTCTTGCCGGCAATAGTCTTTCACGCACGGTCCGGATGAAAAATTCAAATTATTCATCACCGGCCCCTTTGGTACGGTCTTTACTTTTTTTTCGATGAAAAGCCCAATAACGGATAACGTCTGGTTGTTTAAAAATAATTTGAACACAATCACGCGATATTATTGCCGTGATCATCAGCGCGGTCAACCGCGCGGTTCGACTGACACACTATCCACGCGCGCGCATATTCCGCACTCGATATCGGTTGACCAGACGCCCGGCACTCGTGAGAACTAATTTCGATTTGATAAATAATCAACACTTACGGCAAGAATGGCCGCTGTTCTAGGAAAGTTCAGAGCTTTACAGTCGGCTTTTGGCAAAACGAATTTGCCCACGTTCACGTCATCGAGGTATTCTTAACGATTCGGAATAGTAAAATCCTGTAAATTCATCGTAAATATTCTATTTGTCATTGAGTGGTTACTGTGCCCAGTGAATCTCAATTACGTACACCGTATAGGTATGTATATGTTCGCAGATTCGTGGCAAGGTCGTCTGAACGTCAGGACAGTAACGAGGGATGGCTCAGCAAACTTTCGGTCCGGAAAATCGAGCCGACCAAAGAATCCCACTCCCGTATGCTGTCAGATAAAGAGATAATATATGCATTAAACACCCACAACATACGTCCAGATTCCATGGACAAATACCTCGTTAACTAGTAAGTCCAGCTTACCGTTAACACTTGACCTTCCCCACATCTTACAGCTTTTCGCGCATTCTAAACCTTATCTATCGGCGAAACAATTGAAAGAATTCGTTTTGGCAACTCAATATCCGAATAAAAATATCAGAGAGAATATTGACTAGTTCCAGATCATTGTTTTTGAATTCGATTGTTTCTATTACCAAGTGATTTGAAGTACCAAATTTTTGCTGTCTGAGTGTTCTATTATTAAAAAAATCTATCTTCGTATCATCAACATCCATCTTGACGTCTTGTTATGCAATTCAAAGACAAGGGGAAGATAAGGCCTAAACTTTTCCGTTCTTAAGAAACTGACCTGTTTCCCAATACACTAAATGAAGTTTAGTTCCATCAAAAGATCATATGATATCATCAGAGACAGGCATGAAACATTAAACATTTTCACTGAAATCCCTAGGGGCTATATAATATTTATATCGTTGAATCTCAGGCATAATTATGGAACAAGAATGAGAGCATAAAAAAAATGAAAGTATGAGCTAACGCCCTTTTTATTTTCAGTGAAGAATACGTGAATCTTATTCACTCTAAAAAATCTGATCTACAATGCGATTTGATCGGATCTTGGATTGTGGAAGTTGGAGACATGGATCAAGCATTGCATCTCTGGCGATACACTGGAGGATATGAGCGAGTTGATCGGACTCTACTCACGCTCTCACAGGATCAGGTGAAATATTTATTTCGAAGCAATGAGAAATGCCTGCAAGAAAAATCGGAATGTTCATACCGAGTCAAAGTTGCACTAATTTTTGTAACTAGATACAGGCGGTTATGCTCATCATCCGTCAGAATGAATGATAAAATAATGGTTTGATGAATATATTTGCATTACCTAATGTCTTTTTCTTAGGCGTATCAACGGCTAGTAAAAGAGCAGGGTAACTATGTCAGATCACGGCATCTCCAGTATCTGTTAGCATTCAGTTATTGGCCACAGCTTGTGATGAGAGACACTCCCAATATATACGAAATACGTAGCTACAGCCTGAAACCTGGCACAATGATAGAATGGGGTAACAATTGGGCACGAGCGATCAACTATAGACGTAACAATGATGAAGCATTTGCTGGATTCTTCTCACAGATTGGAAGATTATACAATGTTCATCACATTTGGTGTAAGTCTTGATATCATTGAACATACAACTCGTTCACTAATTACTTGACATGAGACCTGATTCACTAATTACAAAACCACAGAATACATAGATTAATGATGTTAAAACTGTTCGAGCTTCTGCATAAGGCAAATTAAGGAATTCGTGATTTTCATTTTCAGCCTATAAAGACCTTCAAACGCGCAAGGAAACCCGAGAAAGTGCGTGGAGATCCCCAGGTTGGGATAACTGTGTTGCATACACTGTGCCGCTTATCAGAGAAATGCACTCTCGTATATTGAGACCTACATCGTTTTCCACCACTAAGTAATATTCCTACTGCCGATAAGGACATTAATTGCATTTGTACAATACTTATTACCTATATTTCTATTTCGTAAATCATAATACTAATGTAATATTGTAAAAAAAATATTTGTTGTAATATTGTACACCTCGGATGAATCATGTAAAAATCAAAGAATATATATATTATCTATCTATGGCTGCGACTCGACTAGTGAAAAATGGTTGCTCATAACTTGTAGAAATAATTAATTATACGTATTTGAACTGACTTCAGTTGAACGTCTATTCCCAACAATGCACTTGGTTGTGAATCAATGTCCATTGAGTTTTAGTAAGCCGATACTTGTACGTAAAAGGAAATAAACTATATCATGAAGAACTTGGAATACTGCTTTCTATATTCTTTCACTCACGCGGTTGACGATACTTCAAACGGATAGAAGGAATATTTCCGTGTCACAAATCTGTTATTGAACAAGAACTAGTTTCGTTTGGCATCAACAAACAATGTAACTGAGTATTACATACTGACAGAAGTATCGCTTGCATGCTAAAATAATTCCATTCAAATCGAGTGGAATTGCGTAATTTCGAAGAATAAGGATCGATGTTCGTGTAAACGCAAAATGACGTTTTGTGGCCGTCAATAAGAATAATAGAGGATAATGTGCAACTGGGAACCACAATGTCATAAGACTCAAAATTACATTTGATTTGATATTTTCAATTTTTATTATCTAATCAGCATAGTGGTGTTGAGTGGCACAACTACGTATAACAAACTTTGGTCTAATGGTTTGTATTGTAGCATTAGCTCACTCTACTCCATCCATCAGTTTAGTTAAAAAATGTATTTATACTCTACCTAAACTTAAAAATAAAAATAATTAATTATAATAATTATTATAATTATTAAGACCGATGCTGTATCGGATTACTGACAATGCGTGCGTCGCTTTTCTCGATTGGTTACTTGCTATAAAGGTATTGGTTTTCTTTAGTTTATTTTATGTATATTATATATTTATATAATAATAGAGAATATTTATCTATACTTGTATGTACCTATTTCAGTTTATAATCAAGTGTATTTTTAATTTTTTTGTGAGCATGTTATTGACCATACAGTTAAGCTCACATATTAGATTCACACGGGGCCCATGATTCACAAATAGGAAACACGTTAAAATTGCTGTAAGATATTAGAGATTTCCATTACAGATACTCGCGTACCGCTCTACGATAATTGATCACAAGACTAAATTAAATTTACATTTGAAAGTAGTATACGTTTTCACGTTTAGAGGAATATCAATAAACTTGAACTATGAGATGTGATCCCTTTCACTCGACAAATACGATAAGCACCCTGGAAAGTGTGCATGGAGTGAAACATAAATAAATATATTTGATAACAGTTTTTTGATGAAACGAGGATATGTTGTAATGATTGTATAAATAAATAGCTAAGTTTTTGAAAGTGATTTAGATGTTTGGTATCAGAAATATTATTTTGCAGAGAAATTAAAACAACTGAATCGATTTAAGGATAATTATGTAAGCTGACGAGAAAAAGATACGAATCCTGAAGGAAAAAGTTGCGGCCATGAAGTTTTCATTTGGAATATCGCAATGCTAACGTCGTCCCTTTTTGCTATGTCGTAGTAGCAATCCAATATAAAATACTACAACCAAAAAAATGGTTTTAAATTGGGCCGTCAGGCTCAGTTTCCTATAACTTTCTAGACCTTGGTTTGGTAAACGAATACCGCTACATGAAAAGAAAATTACAATTCGCCTAGTTAAAGCCTGATACTGTGTCGAAGCGTAACTTTGGAGAGTTTCCGTAAACATCACTGTCTACAAAGTTCTAGTCGACTTACCTAAAGTTCCATTTCGTAACAATAAACATAGCAAACAAATATTTACAAATGCTGACAACATTGAAAAGTTATTTTCCAAATTGGTATTCACTGAATTGGAATAACAGTTAAGATTCAAATAAAATTCGAATGTCCATGTATTATCGCATTGCAAGACGAAAAATTCGTGCTACGAGTAAAACATCTACCTTGCTCAAACTATAGCTTCAATAGTTTTCATTTTTTCAATATCAAGAACAAAAAAAAATTTAGAATAAGCCGATTCTACATCGTATCGTCATATTTATATTTTAATTTTTCATCAATTGTACTCGCGAAATTAACATCATAGTAATTGGCATGTTAACTAATAGCACAATTTGTATTCAACAATCGGCAGAATATGCCAAAAGTTTTCAAAAATTGTCTGTTACCTGACGATAAATCCTAAACTTCCCTACTTCTTCATCGCTATCATTGAGCGTATGAAGTTGCATTCTATCAATTTCCTTTATTATTACTTTTCACTTTAATAATGTGTTATGCTTAGCGTGTTTTTGTATATGTACATGTCGCTCCATTCTAAAGGTAGCAGCTTCAGTTGATTGTGACAATTTTGACTAACACGATATTAACTGAACACATATCAGAGCCAATTGTATCCTCCATCTTCTCTTTGCAAACACTTATATCACAATAATTGAACACATAATTGAATAATTCATTAATAAATATTGTACACATACTTCATTTGTGTTCTTGCAAACCACTCAAGTCATTCATAGTTGAAGTAATGACATTTCATTCATCATTATACGTCGCAACTTCTTTATGTTACCAAGTTTTATTTCCCAGTTGGTGATAACTGGTAACTGATGTATGACACCGACTAAAAGCATATTTATTGAGTTATTAAATAAGTACTCAAATATTTTCAGCCTCATGAAAAACTCATGAAAAATACTAATAATAATCTTAACACACAAGAATTATTCATCTGATAATATCATATTGCACAAATTTCTATTCTTTTTTGCTTTTTCAACAGACAATCCGAATTCATTAAATAATTTTGCGTCTTCGATATTTTGCAAACTTGTGACAGTTTTTACATACTTTTTTTTTTGCGAATTTGTTTCTCTCTCAAACCATTGATACAGATAGCTTTGGTTCAATCAGTTCTCAAGCGAAGCGATCCAACAAACATATGACTCTAGTTAGAAATGGTAACAACTCCATCACTATTTTTTGCAAAGTCAAGTGATCACGTAATCGGAAAACTAAAAAAAAATAAAATAAATAAAAACGGAATATGCATAACTTTTGCAATCAGTCGATTGCTTTTATCTCATTATCCTCTTTCGTTAAAAATGTCACAATCATCTGACGTTCTATTATAATCATTTAATTAATGAATTAGATAAAGGATATAATAACAAATACAGGTAGTAAAGATATTAAGAAATAAAGGAAAGGAAAGTCACAGTATGGTTTAAGAGTATAATTTTGGAACGTATACTGGACATCTGAGGAAACATGAGATGTTTACCAAATTATTAAGGCCCGAGTATTACTCCGAATAATCTATTACCTTTTGCTACTTCTATGAAACTTCATTGACGAAGGTCGAAATCACAAATAAAACAAAAACATTTAATAATCAAGTCTTAATTCAATCCGTACAACGTTTTACTGCCTGCGGCATAGCGTTGGAAGACCCAAATATAATATTAAAATACTCGTATTAATCAGAAGGCTGTACAAAGATGAATTTTGGTATCATTGTTCTTGACACATTTGTTCAACCAACTTCGGAAAAACCGTCAAACTGACTCAAAAAGAAAATCAAAACAAAAAACAAATTATATGTACCATATCAACTGGGAAGTGGGGTTTTGGCAGCAAAGAATAATTGTCTAAATGACGTTAACTATTTCTGTGAATGTTATAAATCGAATTAGTTGAACAACCCGTGCGCACTTTTGAAAATCAAATGATATCATAGATTTGTACGTATGAAATGATTTTTTTTTGTTCTTCATCCCTTCTCTTTTTCCT
The DNA here is from genome assembly GCA_963932425.1 of Athalia cordata. Taxonomy (NCBI): domain Eukaryota; kingdom Metazoa; phylum Arthropoda; class Insecta; order Hymenoptera; family Athaliidae; genus Athalia; species Athalia cordata. The sequence goes on along the minus strand of OZ010625.1, from coordinate 52,999,584 downwards.
CCATATGATATATCAATACTTCGATCTAATCGCGGAAGAAGCACATTTAGAGAAATAGTCTCATGTTTAATCTAGAATCCAGCAGTTATTTCCTGTTCTCTTAGGTATGGGTGCAGGCACACAGAATTGACAACCATCGTTCATAAGTTAGCAAATATTTTGAAGGTCAATTCAGTAGTGTAAACTGCAGTCAGACGTACGTTACATAACAGTTAAGATTAGAGGCTATTTGGGGTGAAGGATGTCGAGCTATTACTATGGGCCAGACTGAGCATCGAGCCGCTGAGACTCTCGTCATCTGGATAAGACTCTTTTGATGCCTCTGCTATTGCCAATGCACTGAAACAGACAATTCATCACTCACAGATAAAAAGATAGAAATTGAATAATAACGCTAAATGACGAGGCATCAACAAGAACCTAATGACCGGAGTATACAAATTTTGGAGCTCGTTACTTTAAATCAGATGAGAGTGAGAATCTACATACCTAAAGCCGATTCTCGCACTTTCTTCATCAAATTGTTGAAGTTCACGTTCCTGTCTTTCGTGCAGCAAACGAATTCGCTCGCTGCGCTCCTGCAGGAACTGCTGAGTTTCCAGCTCCATTTTTTGTTCTAGAAGCGCTCTCCTCACTGATACACGATCTTCCAATTCACGTCGTTCTCGATTTCTTTGTGCTTCTGCCTGCATCTTATTCTTTGACTGGTATGCCATCAAAATCTCCAACTCGTAATGTAATCTCTCCTGTAGCATTGAAATATAAATTTTGTGTTATCAAAGTTGAAAGTAAATTGAAAATTACATGACAATAGAACAGTTTTTTGAATATATACAAACCTTGAGTTGGCGACACTCCCCTTCCTGTGATTCATCTAATCGAATACTTTGTTTTTGTAGCATCTCAGCAATGCTTTGTTCATACTGATCACCCAACAGAGCAAGCTTTCGCCTCTGCTCTTCTTTTAATTTTTTTATTACTGCTTTCTGTTCATCCTTGGCAGTGTTCTGCAGTATCTGCGCTTTGAGCGCCTTGTACTGACGTGTCTGAATCTTACATGTCTCTCGAAATTGTTTGCGTATCTGCATTTCTTTTTGCTGAAATTCACAAAAGAGGTTTGACAATGAAATCACATCGGAATCCTTCCAAATTTTGTTTACCCAGTTGTCATGATGAGTTCACCAGACCAGACGAATATTGGATTAAGTAACTTCAATTGAAGATCAAAACTCACCTTCAGACTTTTGGGTTGTTGTTTAAGTTCCAGTGCATGCTTCTTGCGCAAGTCACGCTCGGCTCTCTGCATGTAATCTTGTTGATTGGACAGTTCGGTGGCATGCTGCCGGTGGACCTGATCCTCCCTGAGTGCGTGAACCGCCCTTTGCTGTCTGTACTCGAGCTCCTGAGTTTTTTCATGGTGACGCAGTAACATTCCATGCGCTTGTTCCAGTTGCTGCTGCCTCTTGTTCAACTCCTTAACGAAACCAGTATAGATTACTCATAAGTGCAACGAAGAGTATGACCTTGCTAGAGGTGTATCCCAGCAAGCAGTTGTCTTGAAGAAATGGGATTGGTTCTTAACAATGTACAAACCTCTCTCAGGAGTTCCTGTTCCAAGCTATGAAAAATGAGTAATTTTTTTCTGCGAAATTTGCGGATCTCGAGATCAAGATACTCGCGTTGTCCCCTGGCGAGTCTTTGTTCTTCCTGGGCTTCCATCTGTCTCAAACTGTCCTTGTGACTCTGAAGTGTGGCATCCCGCTGTCGTCTTGGTGTGACTTCATCCTGAGAAAGCTCTCGCTTCCACCGCTCTTTGTATGCCTATGATAACAAATTATACTAATCAGTGCACATAGAGATAATACAGTAACAGAAACCAATATGTACATTGATCTTCACAAAGTTGGACATACGTAGTTTGATGTTATTGAGTTTCAATTGAATATATGACAAGTACCAAAGTTGAAAAGTGTTTACTAGAAATATTTCAATGAGCCAAACTGCATATTACCTTATAATCACGTTTTTGTTGAGCCTCTAATGCCTTTCGGTCAGCTTCTTGCCTACTCGATATTTCCTTCTGCAACTTTTTCTCTGCATTTTGATTCTGTTTTAGTTTTCGCTCCAATTCCTGCAGGTGCCGGAGTTGTAATTTTTCTAATTCCTTGCTAAACTGTTGTAGCAAAGTTTCATATTCTTTATCTAATAGTTGCTTGTGGGACTCGACTTCCATCTTGCAACGTTCCTCTAATTTTACCTGTAATTTAAAAAACAACACAAGATGTTACAGACGAGAGATCTTTGAATCATATAACTAACATCGCGATGAATACATAGGGGGCATAATGATACAACCAGATAACGGAAGATAGGAAAATTCATTCAATAATTACCAAAGCACCCTGATGTTCTCGCCTCATACGTTTATAGCCACTCATTTGTTCATGCATCTCTTCTTGCATGTGTTCTTTTTGTTGTTTAGTGACTATTGACGTGGTTCTAATAGTGGCAAAATTATTAGCACCATGTTCAATTAAATTGGCAGTTACACCTGCAGAAATCTTGTGACGATTCCTCACAGAACCAGTGGAAATTTCATTTGAATCCACAATCGGCAGTGGCAAGCTGTTGGTGGAGGAACTTTGAGAACTCGCCGAAACCCCCATTGAATGAATAGAGTGCTCTGACGTTATCGAATTGCTCTTACTACTGTCCCCACCAGTCTGCTCATCAGGAGTATCTTTAACATTATTATCATAATTGCATAGTTGAATTATTGTATTCTGTTACAACATCTAAGGTATTCATACCGGAAAGATGCCATAAGCCAAAGATTTTATTTATAAAATACAATCATACCATCAGCATCTCCGACTGTACTTTCAGTTTCGCAGGCGTCAATCATTAATATCTTTTTCATTTTCCGATAATTCAGATTATCCAATTCTCGTACGGCAGCTTTCGTTCTCTGAATCAGGTCGATCAAGACATGAGGAGAACGTGTTCTAGTCACAAATTGATGCTGCGGAAAAAAATATTTGTTGAATCAATAACTCTGATAATACCTGTTCATCATTGTTGAGTGATTGATAATATATTCCAAGGTATGAGAAAGAATGAGAATTCGATACCAAACTTACCGAAAGTAACTTTCCTGAAGTACGTCTGTCAGTCGGATTTTTAGTTAGGCATACTTCTACAAAGTTTCGGAATAGATCCGTCCAATCTGGTGAATTTAGAGTTGGAGTATCATTTTGAGCAATATGATACAAAGCACTCATGGCATTCATGTTAAAGTAAGGTGGCTTTCTTTCAGCTGAAACATAAAAAATAAAAAGAGAAAATGCCACAGTTTATCACATTCAATAGGCGTTTATAAATTACATTAAAGGTCTTCAATTACTAGTTTTGATACACAAAATAAAAAACCAAAGAAGCTGCAAATTAAAAAAAGATATGTACATCATTGAATTGAATTTTGATTTTACCTAATTCGATACATGTGATTCCTAATGACCAGACGTCCACCTTTCCATCATACTGTCCTTCATCCATGGCCAAGATAACTTCCGGAGCCATCCAATATGGTGTACCGACAAAGCTGTTTGCTGGACATTTGATACTAGCAGATCCAAAGTCAGCCAGCTTCACCGTACCATTTTCAGTGAGCAGGATGTTTCCTGCTTTTACATCTCTATGGATCCGTCCCAAAGAATGAAGGTAATGTAAGCCACGAAGAACTCCCTCACAGATTGCAGAAATCTCATCTTCTTTTAGAGGTCTCTTGTGGACTTCTATTATATCAGATGCTGAACCAAGGCAATATTCCATCACCAGCTGCCGAATAAATACATTGCTTAAATTTCATGTAGTCTTAGAATTAGTTTTATCCTAGGATATTTATTACATGTCATCCATCCAAATCCTAGTTCACAATTATTATGTACACTCTAACTACTGCTTCTAGTTATTGGTAGATACTACTGCAAAATGTGATCTTTGGACCAGAATCGGTATACATCATTCCTTCTCATATGAAAATAAATCTTGATAATCAATCGAGAAATACCATTCACCCTGTTGTATTCAAGTAAATTCTCACTGAAAACGAACGTGTGATTTAGCACGAAATTCTTATTTGTGTATTTACCCATGCGGTATGATCTCTGAGGTAGCATCCTTTGTATTCAATGGTATTGGGATGGTTAAGTTGCCGGAGGAATCGAATCTCTTTCAGAATATCCTGCCACTTTTCCACAGTCTGTTTTCCCAGATAGGACATTTTCTTGATTGCAACAATCTCCCTCGTGACCAGGCATCTTGCATAATAAACAGCTCCAAAACTTCCATGTCCGATCTCACGGAGATCTTCAAATATTTTCTCTGGATCATTTTTCTCAAACAGCTCGGCTATCTCTGGGTCTTTTAGGCTGCCAGGTCTTGGAAAAGCCGGCATAGTAGCGCACGTGCTAGTGGGGCGGCCGAGGCCTGCCACAGCTTGCACTTGCCTATCACCTTGTCCTATCCACTCCCTTTCGCCCCTCCAATCTTGATGAAATCTCTGTCAGTCTGCTTTTCCAGCCATCATTTTATCTGCGCACAAGATTCATAGACACTGACATTGGTTTCAATTTTAGAACTTACATATCTATCCAAATAGGTCTTAATCATATGCTTGACTATCGTAGACATAAAAACATTCTCACTGATGTGAAGCCCAAAGGTATTGGGTTTGTCAAACAGATATTTCATGTATTCAAAAATGTGTAATTGTGTGCTTTGCAAAATCTATGCAAGTATGAATGATTTCGAGGATTATAGAACAGCAGAATGATGAGAGATTAGTGTTTTCCATTTCTCAAATTTTTGAGTGAGTGTGAAATAACCTGCTGGATAGAAGACTGTTCCACATTATGTTATGACATTATCGCATAAGTAGAGGATGAACGTAACATTATATGTGAATTATCAGTTTCATTGAGCTTCACTTACAGATACATTAAGGAGGACAATCTTTTATCTCCATTCTAAATTACAACAAAACTACCAAGAAGTGATATCAATTGAAATGGTTCTACAAGTCTCAGTTGGCACATTAATCATGAAATACAGTTACTGCTGAATATTTTTCACTCCAAAATGTAGATCTGGAAATGTAAGTACATAGAAGTTGATAACTGAAATTAAAGGTATGTGTGTTTTTCCAATTTTCTTTCAGACATTTTAAGCATGGACAGGCACTACTGTTGTGAAAAATTATTCTATTATATAGGTACATTGGACTTCAATATCAGTATTCACATAAGAGGTAAAAAAGAATCAGTTTCAACATAAGTTATAATTAATAAGTCATTGGGTAAAACAATATTTCAAGGATATTATCAACCAGGAGATTGTAAATATGAATGAATTCGTATCTTGAAGCATGTATCATAGTTCGAGGAAATTAGATTGTTCCAACAGAATATTCAACTCCTTATCAATGGTTAAAAATTATGATTGATGACAGATATATTATTGAACCCCTGTTCCTCCAATTATTTTTAATTACTCATTACCATTGCAATTACACACGTGCAATATAACTTTTGGTGCTTTATGGATGTGGAAAAATTATCAGCAACTTGCAAGTGATGTATGTTTACTAATTACAGAGCGTTTGACAGTTTAGACTTTTCTCACAGAAGTTGAAAAATGAAATCCGAATAATATTTTGTCACTGAATCAATAATTGTAGTTCTCTTTGTTGATGAATTTTTCATCAACAATGTTCAATAAATCAAAAAAAATCACAGTATGTAAAATTAAATTGAACTTGAACTTGACTTGTAGATAAATCACAGTCACGAATGATCAGTCCCTCATTTCACAAAACCAAATACCGTACGCTCGAAAACCTACAATTGATATCACTAGCACGATGATAGCAAATATGAAGAAATGATGAGCACAGAGTTTATTATAATGGTCCAAAGAGTTAGGAGAGATAAATGAAAAGTTAATTGAAGATTCCAAGTAGTGTTGATGATTGTTGCATTTAAAAGGTATAGGTATAATGTTGTTATGCATTGCCCACGTCATTTGCGTGAATGTGACACATATCCTGCACAGTTGAGGAAAGGCTTGGCCAGCAAACGATCATTAGGAGACAGAGTTTGCAGTGTAAGAATTGTTAGATGAACTTGTTAGAAAGATAATCGTTAGCTGGTATGGTAATAATTGTAAAGTGTTCATTGATGTAGAGTGGGTAAGTTCGAGGGTGACCAAAAGGGGTGGGAAACGGATTTGATAAAAGAAATTCCAGAGATTGAAATGCGGGTGTAAGGAGGGTTGGGTCTCGGGAAGTGAGGTCGACAATTCGTCTTGACTAGGAAGAAGGGTAGACTTCACATGGGGCGAATTCTTGTACAAGGTATTCTGTACCGGGGTTCGGAAAAATCGAACGCATACACAAAGATAAATTTTTAGCAGTACCACGACAGTACACACTCGCAAAAGTATTCACCTTCAAAATGGCGAGTGCACAAGCATGCGCGCAATACAAAATACTTTAGACGTCGTCCCTCCTTCTGGCTGACGATCCCGAATGCATATTACCTTTGTCGGCAGCTTCGCGCGGCATTCGGTTTTATTTAATATTTTTCTTATAGTTTAAGCCGGAAATTACACGCCTTGAACCTATCACATACACACACCAAACAGCTTAACCAAAACTCACAAAAAGCAACAATACGCGAGTACGGCACTTGACTAGATGCACGATAAATTTGCAAAGTTTTTGACGCCTTTTTACCAGTCTACCAGAGCCCCGTCTATTGATACGGAGTGGCGCTAGCTGGCAGAAAATTGAGAAACTCTACACTGCGGACAGCGCCCTGAACTCGCTGGAGATGCCATCGATAACTTTAATCCATTTCTTCTCGACCGAGCTTTACGCGGTAAATGTACATACCGTTTTTCTATACTATAAATAAATAATTACAAAAGACGTTGTGGAGATATAAGTACAATTTTTATTAAAAATGAATTTTTAGCAGATTTATTAATGATGTCATTAAACACGATATTCGATGCAATAGAAAATATGAATTCAGGAGAAGAATGACGAGCTAAAATATCCCATTCAGAATTTCTCTTTTATTTGGTGACAACAAAAATTCAATTACTTTCCAAGTCTTCCATCAACGAAGTGATAAAGGAATTTCCATTTATCAATTTTGTTGTTCCTACTACGAATTCCACATTAGCTGTAAGCATAAATCATATTTACAATTAATCATCACTACTGTCTCTAATATAATTTGTTTGAGAACTAATTGATTTCTCTTACAATCTTCTTTTTGTGATAAAAATCTCAGTGCAGATATTTCAGCAAAGGTACACCCTCCGATAAAAAATACAAGGACTAATCTTGCTGGCTCTGAATTGGAATCTTCACTGGTTATTGAATTTCCTGTAAAAAAAAGTAGTAACTTTCTGTACAAATAGGATAGAAAGACGTTATAGTATGATCAAGGATTATGAAAAATTTCAGGACATCCTTTTATTCTATTCGATAATCTAATACTTGAAAGGAACTCTTAATTTCGTACTTCTTCCTGAAGTAGAATTTGGCACGTGGGGACTGCTACTGACGGTAGGACCAGGTAACAATCCAAGTACATCATTGAGTCCCTGCCATCCTGTTGGTTGTACCAATTGTTCGGCTAGTCTGATGCTCAGTGGAGCATACACGGAATGAACGTAACTGATATCTTTTGGCGCCACTTCACTCTCATCCTCGACAGTTAGTCGCAAAGCTTTTCTGAGTACAGAGTACTGCCTGAAAGGCTGTTGAGGTCGAAGAAGTCCAGCTTTTTCCAGATTTATCAATGACGGCAAATGCTGATACCCATAAGTCTGCACTATCTCTCTTTTGTAGTAGTCGAGTAACTTTGGCTTTAGACCCGAGTTTGTGAGCGACTGAATGCAAAGGAGCCTCAACACTTTCAGCAGTGGTTGTTGCTGCGCTATCATATCTTCAATGTGTGAATTTGGTTTGTCTGTTTCAATACAATTCAGTAATTCTTGTTCGATCTGCAGTGACTCAAGAAAGTTACTTGAGTCTGTCACTTCTTTGATCATTTCTGCTATGGTTGTATCTGTGTGAAAAAAATTCAGTATGTATTATGAATGCTGATGTTACACCAAAATCTTTTTTATCAACACCTATTGACTCATTGTCAGACGTTTTGCAAGGTACATCAAAATATTATGTGAATTATCAAAGTATTTAGTTATTTTTCTCACGTCTTGCAAGTGATTGCTTTGTTGCCAACATGTGCGGTAGCTTTGCAACAAACTGTTTGATTTCTTGCACACTTTTGTCACCATGTCGCTCATCAAATTGTTTTGATATGATTTTTGCCTTCCGACTGAGTATTGGGCCAACACCGTTGAAATTTTTATCTCTAATTGAAGAAAGTGATCATTAGACTTCGAGATAACTTGAAAAGTGAAACCTTGGTCGAATCATACCTAATCTCAGCGAAAAGTTCTTCCCCAGAATTCAGAATAATCTGTTCAACTTTATCAAGAGACATTACAGTAGGTGAGTCATTAGCATCATGGAATTCTTTAGCTGGCAACTGGACAGTATCTGTAAGTCGGAAAACCTAAAATAATAAATTCATTCAAGGAAGAAAAGTCTGTTAGTCTAACTAATTTCCAAATCTTTTCAATCTTTGTGAAATTTTTGGACCATTTTACTGTACGACTCACCAACAAACAATGAAAAAAGATATGTTTTTTGAAAGATTCGGTGTCACTTACTGTTGTTTATACCAAATATTTCATCTATAAGACCTTCATAGGTCAATTGTGTAACCAATGGCGAAAGCAGATCGACAGATCTGTCTAATAACAGCAAGTGCTCAATTAGTGGTGGTTGAACACTATCACTCTTGACTTCTCCCTCCTCTCGATGGAGTCTTTTCATCAATTCCCAAACTTTATTAGCGGCTGGACCCCGCCCAGTAACTTTGGGAATCTTTCCATATAGTCTTTGTAAGCTTTGAATAGCTTGTGCAACTTGATATAAGCAAGTGGGATCGTTTTCCAAAAAGAATTCTTTGAAAGCTCCGCTTAGCTCCATCGATACCAAATCAGCATCAAATGGAAATAAATCACAAGGAAATTCATCAAATGTAAAGCTTCCAAATACTCCTCGATTTTTTAGTTTCTTCTCACATATGAGACTTTTTCGAGGCACCCAAAAGAGATGAAATTTTTTTTGGGGTCTCCTGCCTTCTTCACTGTCACAAAATAAAGTGGTTTAATTATTAGTACAAGGTATTGTATAAATCGATGTAATATTTTAAAATATTTTGCCCTGCCGTAATCAAAAGAAGGTGGATTCAAGATAAGATCGAAGACTACAATGCAGATGCATACCCATGCACGTTTTCGGCGATTAAATCCATGAGATCCAGGTGTGGTCTGGTAATAAATATAACATTTTCAACAGTCGTAGGTTCCAGTTTTCCACCGACTAGGGGAAACATTTTAACTACGTCATGTTGTTGCAGCAAATTGTACTTGGCCACTGAGCCAATTGGTCCTGCCAAGGATGCGTCCCAAATGATCACCTGTGATGTATACAAAAATAAAATTACTCCTTTTGTTTATAAATATCATTAGCATGCGACGAACAGAACTAGATTCGGATTATATCTTTACCTTGGTGCCATCACATTTTTCTAACAAACATAGTAATTGTTTCCTGGCATGTTCTTGTACCAATCCGATATTCAGCTTACCGCTTGACAGGTGAGCCGACGACATTATTCACCGCCGAATACGCCTACAATGATTGTTAGAATTGAAAATGACATGAGAATTAGGTTAAATCATGGTTTGACAGATCAGTGGACAGATCCTAGCTAGCGGACGCCAATTTGGGACCACGTGACCCGGAAATACCCGGAACCGACCGCAGGCTTCCGAAGAATTCAAAAACGCTGCCGCGCAAGACACGCCATTCGTAAAGTGTTCGGAATTATTCTTCTTTTACGGGAATTGTCTTTTCCTCATCGTTGAATACTTGAATATGAAATGCATTTTCACTTGAAGAAGTTGTGGTCTCATCGTTGAGCAACCAATACGCAAACAGTCTACTGAATGCGACGCTATAGTTATCAAGGAAACAACATACACCATTCGCGTGTATGCTCAAATCATAATTGTATTTCACATGCGTGAGGATGTAATTGCTATCTAATCACACAATGATGATGAAGGTACGATAATTGAGTATTGTCACTGAAATATAGTTTTCTACGGATCTCTCTACCACGAATGGGGAACGTGTGAAAATGATGTTCACTGCAATTAATACACCGCACACATGCCACGCGTTGAACTTACCCGAATTCATGAAAGTAAAAATAAAGCTGTATCTCCATCAAAGTCTGCTGACATTTGTCACTTAGCAGATAATGGTACAACGTAAAAAAAAATAGTTTACAAATTCTTGATAGATGGCTGATAATGTTCATTGAATGTCACGAAAGTTGATCTGATCTAACAACAACAAATAAACAAGCAACGGATCTTGTATAGATTTCTGAAAAATTTAATTTGTACCTAATAAAAATTCGACAGTTCAAATGCTAATCGGGAACTATTTATTTCAGTTTGATATGACTCATTACGAGAATCCTGAAATCTGCAGTAACAAGCTCATCGGATCACGAGATGTGTGAGCTGAACAGGTGTAATTAAGAACTGGAGCGAATCTTCTATAGTGACATCGGGAACGCGTTGCTGTAAGGAAACCGTTCAAATTAGAGATCGAAACAGGATTTGCCATTTATAGCTATATAGTACCTGTATTACGAGGTCAAATAGATTTACCCTCTACTGGTATATATTATAGGTAAGGTTGTTTATTTCGGTTCTGCCCTAGACAAAATTTGGTTAAAATCTTTTTTGAAGTATAATTCTAACTATAGTATGCATATTAAAGTGAATGGCCAAAAGACTCATTGGTCACTGATTCGGAAATGTCTTCCTCGATCGTAAAGCATCATCCGTTAGTCAGCCATGAATGGTTCATACGTTTCCTGGAACGATTCTCGGTTCCCCTATCACATATCTTGGCGTGTTTTTGAATACTTACGAGCCATAGATAAAATGGGAAGAAAAAAACCTCCGACATATCAGATATACTATTATTCATATTTTCATACCAATTTCGTTCATCAAAAGCAACAAAGGCGGAATCACAGTTATACGTAATACGTGTGGGTTCCACAAGCCATACAGGTGTTATATGTTATTTGAACTAACATTAACTTGCCTGAAACGATCGTGTCCATGGACGCGGTTATAGACCTGCTCCGTGGGCTGACTGTTCTTTACATAAGGTAACCACGACCGCATGGCATGGCATTGCACGACATTATAAAGCTCGAGTTCAATGTTAAACTGATCTATACACGGGCCTTCTTTTCACCCATTCTCGAAACTGAAAGGCCCCCCTGGAACGATTGTACGTGCAAAGTAAACCTCTACACTTATAGGTCTAACCATCATTATAACAAATATCTTAGGTCGCCAAATATCTGAGAATTGTAAGGGCCGATGTGGATTGCTCGGAGACGTCGATCTGTGATTCAGCCTTCGTCTACAGAAGGCTGACGCACGGTGAGCTGGTTCGGGAGTGTTTAGCGAAGAAAATCATTAAATGTTGCGGTACAAACGATCATTAATATGCAAGGTTATTAATGCAGAGAACGCAGTTTAATCGTACAAATGAAGTATAGATGAAAATATAGGTATAAGACGAATACAAGAACCCATTTAAACGCGACCGTTAAAACCGAGCTGTAAGGAGAAAGTGCGATAAAATAGAAAAAGAGTTATTAAGAAACATTTCAGGTTGGTATCTCAGCTGACTACTAATCAGAACAATTAGAATGTGAAGGTGCAGCTACCTGCATTGAACTGAATTAAAATTCCGGGGTTTCCCTATCTCTAGATAAAATTCATCTTTCACGCCACATAAATATATCAGACCGAAAGGAAATGAAGCAGCTTGCCAGAACCAAACAGAAGTGAAAAGAAATCTCGGATTTGGAATACACAAAGGTACATCTGCAGTACCGGTCTTATATTATATGAGGGAGTCCAGTTTTCAGTTATAATAACAATCATATTGATAATTAACCGAATATAAGCGTCACCGTCGATTCATGTCTGGATTACGCGGCGTGTTATCGTGAGGTCTATGCCTTGAGCATTTTGGACTGACTATTTCAGCCGCGAAATAATCGATGGTCCCAGTTCTCCGTAGTCCTGCAAGCCGGCTTGTTCGATCGAGTGGATTGCAGTAGAGGCGGTTTTATTACAGACTGAAGGATCGAAGTCGTGACCCCCCAGCCAGGCGTGTCATTGATATTCCGATCGTAGCTAATTCTTCGATTAGAAATTGGTCGAAATCCTATGAGAGAGAGTGCATTGATCAATAACAGTCCTTCTGCAGTTGTTCGATTGGGAGTGTTTCTTTCGGATTATTAAAATAGATCATCGCCCTGTTACGCGGATGATTGTCTTTTGAGCCGACCGATACTGACGTGTTGGGTGAGTTTTTTGTTTAAACATTAGAATCATACAGAAGGTGATAATCGATGCGTTGTTTAGATTACATTGACCTCGATGATTATGTCGTTATCTCCTGTATTTTCTTTAATTGAGGAAAGGAAAAAAAAAAAAACTTGTGTATCGCGGAGAACAACTGTTATACTTTTCCGTCTAGGTCTGGAATTCTTATAGTTTTTAAAGTGAAAAACCGGTTATCGCAACCGGTAGACGACTAACCGCTGCAGTATAGGTGGACGATATGACTCACTTATTGTACGCGCGGTGCAGCATGTCGCCTGTAAGTACACCAAAGTACTGTACAAAATTTCTGCATGAAAAATAACGAGAAAACAAAGATATTCATGGGTTGAAAAAATTCCATAAAACCACGGTCGATTTGATGTATTACACATGCAGTTTCGTGTATAGGCAGGTATAGTCAATTTTGGAGCATTCAACAATTTTCTTGGAGCAGACCATGTGATTCTCGACAAGCGTTCAGCGGCTGGCAGTTTTTCCGCGGTTATAGCGCGATTTCCGTCAGTTTCTGGCAAATTGTACATCCAGGTCGGATACAACCCGGAACATAAACAGGGCGTTCTTGTTACGGGCAAGCTATACCTTAAGCATCACTATTGCGGCCGGCAAACGCCTCGTTCTAATGACCTACTCCTACGTAGACTGGTAAACCTGGGTTCAGTATTGCCCAAGCGTTCACGAGGGCCAGGCTAGTTATATTTCGTCGGCTTTGCTCGAGAGTTTTAAGTCTGTTTCGAACGTCTAACGGGTATCTACTTCGAGTGGTCGAAACATTTACATACAAGCAGGACCCTTGGGATTATTATATTATACACACGAATACTCGAGACATATACTCCAGAAAATAACGGTGCGTATATTGCAATGTTACCTGTAGGATACGTATGTCACTTATTTTTTTTAACTAAATTCTATATTTCATTCATTGGCAATTTTTTAGTAGTCTTCACAGATGAAAATAGAGAAGGCAGGTGAAACTTGCAGCTGTGCATACAGGTAGAACGATCGGGTTCGCGACACCGTTTCGTTTTGTAAATAATACGGCCGGGTGAATTGAACACGCGGGTGTTATATCTGCATGGATTCGCATGCAAAGTCGGCGGACAATTGAACGAAATCTATATTCAATATTCAAATTTATGCACATGAATCCCGGCTAAATCTACCGAACATCCGTTGGTATAGAATTTTCAGTTTCTAATTGATACGTGATTATAAATAAAACTCGAGAATTTTGTTCTACTTATAATTAGAATAGCTCGTTTATTGTCCATGTAATTATACCGTGAATAACGGCCGTATTCCTTTCACTTAAAAAAAACAAAGTTAAGAAACCAGAAATAGTATATTTGTGTGACAATGATTATTGTGTGATTACAGTACGCTGTAAATTTAATATGTATGCTCGAGATGCAGTGTGAACAATTACGTTTATAATTGTCGTCGTAAAACTCAAGTGAGAGAAATTTTTATGATACATCGTTAGGGATTCACTCGTGGTAGGAAAATTATACGCAACCGCTATGATAAGTGATTAGTATGATAGACACCGCATGAGTTCATAAATATGATGTGGTCATGAGTTTTCACCTGCAGTTAGCGTTGATCGTTACCGTGAATTACTGGGGTCAATAGCTTTGATAATCTCAAAGTAAATTGAAACGATTTAAGAAAAATAAACATTTGTGTAATGTGATTCTTGCGTGATTCCACTTTGTGATAATTCACGTTGGGCAATTTGTTACTAAAAGTAACGTACATCTCTCACTCTAGTCGTACGTGAAAATAAATCTAATGAATGAAGTTAATCAGGAGTAAATTGCCGAAGGTGAATTTCTTGATCGAGCTTTTATTATAGGTGGAACTAAAAAACTATACAGATTAACTCTATATATACCGATATGAGGTCACGAGCAAAATTTTTGTTTATAATTTTTGTAAATTATTACTTGGAGAAAAGTGTAAATTATAAAAATAGTAGAACACGCGCGTTAACTTTCGAGTTAATTAGGTGCGTACAGAAATGTCTTCCTGTATAGCGTATGAATATTTTTTTAAATTTTATTTCATTTTTTAACCAATACTCGTGTCAGATTTCTATCTCGAACCATGATTGTATACAGAATAGCAGGGTGAAGATGCTGAACCTTTTTCCATGTAAACAAGAAAATGTGCAATTGTGTTTATTTATCGATGTCGCTAATTGATTGAACTGTTAGGCCGAATCCAATCTGTCTCGTATACCTTTCTAATTGGATTCTTTCGGTGTTGTGACTCGAGCGAATTGAAGATACTATTTTCTCCAAACTTGAAAGCAATGTAATCTGCGGTCAATATTTTTATACCTTTCTCTTTAACTGGGCATTTCATTTGTCATACTATAGTCGCGTTGTAGCGATTGATACGGAAATAATAATTTGATTCGGTTCATGGTAATTATAGTTTCCCTGCATACAATGAAACTCATCTCTTTATAATTTATACTTCTATCCGATCGTGTAGTGCATATTAAAACCGCTCAAGTATGCCTATGCGTAATGCAAACCTATAATATTTCGTATACGTATACACCCGACGATGGTATCGATTATGTTCCATATCTTTCCGCAGGCTGCAATGATATTTAAATCAGATGCATTAATCATTACCTTGGCTTATGAGAAGCGACTTTGATAAATAAGCTTATTTAAAATTCAAATCATTGTCAGTACCTGCAGACTGGGATAGTGGAATCGAGAAAAAAAGACTTGCATTAGTTTTATCGTGCTTGTATCGATTATGAATACTATTTCTCTGGTTTTGTATGGAAAGAAAACTAGAGAGCTCTTAAATTTCTTGAAAAAGAAAAAAAAGATCAGTAAATAAAAATATCCCGAATCGGATGAAATGGTATTATAATTACTGCTGCAAAGAATGTATTTCGGTGACCATGGACGAGTTTTTTTAATGTATTTTTATTATTGATTTTTTAAACGCTAATGATAATTCCGAATGTTTCAGGTGATACTCAGAGATCAAAACGATGTATCAGGTGGTATTTCGCCTGGTTATATTTGGCAATCTTCTTTTTTCCGATGTTCTGGGACATGGAAGACTGATCGAACCTCCATCCAGAGCTTCCATGTGGAGGTATGGATTTGACACACCACATAATTACAATGACAACGAATTATACTGCGGAGGTTTTACTCGACAATGGCAATATAATGGAGGAAAATGTGGCATATGCGGTGATGCATGGAATGTGAAACCGGCAAGTGTTGAACTATTCTACGATTTAAAATAATAAAATACGTCCATCCATATGCACCCGAGAAACAATCATCATTCGCCTGTTTGGAATCGATTCGATTAAGATTCTCTTTAGATCAATGCAAAAATTAAATTATGTTCACCCTTATTATATTACAGCCCCGTCCCCACGAGATGGGGGGAAAATATGGGAACGGTATAATAGTGAGGAAATATAGGACAGGTTCTGTGATCCCTATTCACATAGAATTGACGGCAAATCATCGTGGATATTTCGAATTCCGATTGTGTCCGTTGACATATCGTGGTGTCGAAGCGACAGACGAATGTTTAGACAAACATATTCTTCTTGGTGAAAATGGAACAGCCAGATATTATCCCGGCCTGGGAAATAAAATATTTGAGAGTTATTACAAACTACCTGATGATGTAACTTGTGCTCAATGTGTGCTCCAATGGAGATATATCGCTGGAAATAACTGGGGTCAATGTGAAAATGGAACAGGTAAGTTTTTCAACTATTAACTTATTGGAAAATTTTGTTTCGGTGAGATTTTCGAACTCGCAAGGAATTTTTCCGAATCGGTAAAGATGCGGTTGGCGACGAAATCCCGTTAAAATCTCTGTACTGCATTCAGCTTACGTTATCCGCACTGAGGCAATGATCTAAACTTGATTAGATTTGGCCTCTTTAGCGCCACTAATCAATATGTAGAAAGTGCCATCATTTATGTCATTGAGAGTCAAACGGTAATGTTGTGTAATTACGGTATTATGATACCATAACCGATGGTTCAATTGTTAGTCAATTGTATTACACAACTTCCGCAAATATCACTCAACAGCAATAATGATAGGGGTTTAACACAGCAGCAATCAGAGTCCGTATTTCAATTAAACTTTATGAGATGCTATTCTCTTTCTGATTAAAACGAATGGGATCTGAAATAATATTCTTAGAGGAACCGCTATGCAGACCTCAAATTGTAATAAAAATCTGAGTTTTTCTGTTGAAAAAATGCGATTCACAGAGTTTGATAGGGTATGAATTTGTCACAGGGGCTGTTGGGTGCGGACCACAAGAAGAGTTCAGAGCATGTGCAGACATTACGATCGGCGACACTGAGGTAACATTGCTTCCAAATCCAATCACAGCCAAAACGGATACATCGTTGGGAACATCCACTACCAAACAGGCTCATCCGGCACCTACTGAGCCAACTTTGGTACCTGAAGCAACTGGTCCTCATTGGCTATTCAGTTTGGTTATTGTTGGGACATGTCTACTGGTTGTTGTGGCTGTTTTGGCATTATTATACGTCTATTATTACCATGTCGGAAAAGCAAAGAAATTCATGATGGTTGAAAAACTCTTGCAACCAAATATTGCACCAGTTGCCCCACCGCGACACAAAAAAAATCACACCTCAGGATTGCATTCACCCATGGAAGAAGCGTGAGCCAAATATCAGGGCTTGTTGAATCTGCACATCTCAACTATCTATCTAGAAATAAGCCAAGAGCTTTTGCCTTGTAATTTGTAAGTGACCTATTTTGTATCCTCGACCCTGTATATATACGTGTACGGCTATTCGTCCGATAAAATTATTTATTTAATGACCGATGTAATTACTGAAAATGAAAAACTTGAACCCGTTGAAATACTCAAAAAGTATTACACCAAGGAAAGATTTGAAACGGTATCTAATGCGGCAGGTGATGCAAAATCGCGTGATCTACAAAGCAAACACAGCTACGCATATGGTTGAAATTCTGAAAATGCGGATTGCTTGTGATAATATTCAGCATCAAATTCGTTATTTTATAGTAAAAATAGAATAATAAGGTCGATGTATTACACTATATTATTTTTTATTCGCAAGAAGCATATTTCTAAAATCTGCATTGCTCATTGGTTCCTTATGATCAACATTACTTGATGTACCTGCATTACCATTCTTGACGGCAGGTTTGACGTTACGTGGTATCATCGAGAGCATTGTTTTCGGCTTATTCAATCCAGTACGGCTCGTCGTTGTGCCACCAAGAGATTTAATTTGGGCAATATCGTCATTGAGCGATCCCTTCTTACGCTCCGGAGGTTGACTAACTGCGACACTGATAACTTTATCCTCAATTGTCATGCCATCTGTAGCTAATAAAGCCCTACCAGCGTCAGCTTCGTTTTTGAAATCAACATACGCAAGTCCTTTGGAATGACCGTTACGGTATGTCACCAGGCGGACATCTTTTACAATGCCATGAGCACCAAACATTTCTTCAATTTGCTCCTTGGTCGTGGTCACGGGTAGACCTGTAAATGAAGTAATACAAGTTGCACTTTAAAATTCTCTAGAATAGAGGAATAATTTATCAAGGATCTCAAAAATAACATGTTACCTTTTATAAAAAGTTTATTCTTTTCAAGCCCACAGCTATACTTGAATACTGTACTTCTTGTTGTCTTATCCGGATCGCATCGGGACACAAACATTGGTCTGCCATTTATCGGTACTCGGTCCAATTTCAATGCCAGCTCAACAGCATCCTGTGGAAATATATACTTGCTGTAATATGTAGTTGACTATATGTTCAAGTATTAGACTGGGTTCGGAATTAGATCGCTCGGCTGTGTATCTACATTAGTGGTTTATAAGTGATCGAATACCTACTGCACTACTAAGCTGCACGTAACAGAATCCTTTGCTGCGGCCCTTGAAGTCCTTAACCATTTTGAAAAGAGTGATTGGTCCTGCAGGTTCAAGTGCGTTTTTCACTTCATCTTCTGTTGCGGTATAATCCAAGTTGCTGATAAACACTGTTATCCTTTCATCTACAGTGTGGGAGTTGTCATCTTCCATCTTCTCATCTTCTTTTGACTTAAAACCTGGAGGTGGTGCAATTTTTGGTTTGGTATCTGCCTCATCCTCCGGTGGTTTATAGCCAGGTGGTGGTGCTACTTTTGTGTCTGAACTTAGGATACTTTTTTTTAACTTTGGCTTGGCAGGCGCTACGAACTTTCCTTGTTTGCTCGGAGATCCACTCAAGTTCTTCCATCTTCCGGAATCATCTGGTTTTCTTTTAGCTGTTCGTTTTGCAGGCACTGCTGGAACTATTACTGGTGGGACTGCCTGCTGTGCTTTCTGCCGTTCTTCGGCTACTTTTGCCAACTTCTCTTTTGACTTTGCCTCACAAAGTTCTAATTGCTCAAGTGTCCCTTCGTCTCGTTCAAAGTCTAGCCACGCATTAGTTATACTCTCAGGCCAATCTTTGACAGATGCCAAGGCTCTCTGGTATAATTTACGGAGATGCTTTGTATCCCCGTAACATCTGCAGGAAAGAATATTATAGTACAGAAGTATTTTCAAAGACCAAATATTCTATTTCCACGGCAAGTTATATTCAAAGCACATACCTTTCCAATGAAATATATTCCAGCCAGCTAGCAGCTGCTGCAGAATGTCCTTGAGACAATATGTCAGCCCACAAAGATCGCGTTTTCTCCAAGTCGTTTGCATGGATGGCCTCCGTCCTAGCCCAATATTGCAATACAACACAACCTGGATCTCCATCCAAACCGAAAGCATTCGCCAAATATTCACAAGCACGGTTGAAGGTCTCCCTAAGAATTTCCAATAGTTTTTCCTTGTCGTCTGGATACAAATCAAGCCTGCGACGCAGATATTCAAGGTAAGTCAGCCACATATTACGATATTCTTGAGCAGACGAAAAACCAGCGATCAGAGCTTTTTCAAGTAAAGCCTGCACATCGGGCAAAGGTTTATCCCATCTCTCATAGGCTCTTAGCCATTTTTGCCAAATCACTGAACACCAAGGTACGTTTCTGGTTGCTCTGTCGTATAACGAGTCTAGTACGGATTCAATTTTTATATTATTCTCCATATAAGTAACATATTCTAACCACAATGGACCTTCTAAGCTCAACTCCGCAACAGCCCGTTCGTAAAGTATATTGACCCTAGCAGGGTCTCCATTTTGCTTCTCAAAGAGTAAATACGCCCTGTAGGCATCAAGCATTTCAGGCTCGCCTTGAGCTGAAATAAGTTTTTCTTCAAATGGTAAACGTAAGTTTAGTTTGGCGAACGCACGATCATATCCAGCTAACACAATGTTATCATCCAAGGTTGCTCGAGCTCCATCGCCCGTTCGCCATGTCTCATATTCCTCATATGCTTTCTCCATATCGAGCAAAGGACAAGCTAATTGACGACGGAACAAGGCTCCAACACGATCTATTTGTTCTTTACGTGCAGATTCATTGGATGCATCAATCTGTAAGTTATAAAACGAATGAATAATTAATTGCTATTATTACTGATTATAGGCGGTAGTTCCATTCATTCATTCTAGCCAATTTTTTTCGAATAGACAAATAAAGATAGTATCATCCTCACTTTGTCAGGAAAACGAGAGGCAGCATAGATTAAAAATTTTTAATTTCATAATTTCATTTCCAACCACATTCAAGACATAGATTTGGAGAATAAATATGAATAAGATGACTATGATAAATATGTGAGCTTACCATTAACACTAAAACATTTTCGAATTCTCTGAATGCTTCCCAAATAATTGCACCTTTTGTAACGTGCAAGCCAACAGAAGTCAGCGCTCGTTCGAACAAGTTCCTAATATTTTGGTTCGCGTCATTTCCTGAGCCCACACTTCCAATAGCAAACTGGAGATATTCCAACCAAACCTCGACAGCTGCAATAAAAATAAAATCTCAATTTATAAAAGCTCATCATGGTTGCTATTGCATGACTTTATGTGCAGTTGTTTATAGCTTAACAAGTCTAGCAAATTACGCACAAAGATAATCTTTTACAGCTTGTTCGCACAGTTTTGTGACCTCTTCTCGCTCAGTTTGTGTTTTGACGAGATTGATTTCGTCTCTTAGCCATGGCAGCCACAGTTCAGAATTAAGAGGATATTTCGAACTCATTTCTTGTCTGGCATGTTTCAGCTTTCCCGAATATTTTTCACCCATGTTTTGTAGCTTCGTAATTAGGGCAACATGACTGTTATAGTCGTACGGATTCTCCTCCAGCTTGGACTCCAAGAGTTTAATCTCTGCCTCGCCATCATCCTCGTCGTCAGAATCGCTGCTATCATCGTCATCAAGTTCTTTATCCAAATCAGCCTCATCCTCAATCATAATATCGGTATTATTTTGATCGTTACCATCTCCCTCGTCGGAATCCAGGAGAGAATCGCTGTCAATATTATCGAGCACACCACCATCGGGATTTCCCAATTCCATTTCGTCAATTTCATCCATTTTCAGTAGATCAGTACGGTTTTATTCAAACACTGGACACTAACGGCTAAATTTTACAAAAAAAGAAGAGAATTCTGGCACAATATTCGTTTTCTGATGTATCAAAGTTAAAAGGTTATGACACCAGCCAGACAGTTTATTTACGTATATTCAGTGCCAACAAACGTCCAACAATCGATTGGGTAAAAAAAAAACTTCGAGAGTCTGTTTTGTGCGGCCAACTTCACAGAAGTAATGCAGTTTGGTACTTCGGCGCGGTACCGTTTTGATTTTGAAGAAGACAGGAGCGCTGTAAAGTGACAAGTAGAGGTGACAAGTCTGCTGCATAGTCTGCTGACAGCTTGATAAAATCATTGCAAAATGGCAGGTGACGAGAAGTTATTCTTCTCTAACACCGTTCAACATTTGGCGAGATCATTAGCAGCAATCAAGCCAACGCCATGGGAAAAGGTAAACTTTTATAATCCGTCGCTTTTTCTCTAGCCATCGAAATCTAACCTAAAATCCTGACAAGTTACACCAAGCTAGGTTATCATCCTTTCTAATCAACAAATTCTGACAAGTGTCTGTTATGTTTATAGTGATATTACATGACCATTAATTTCCTACCCTTATTTGATCTGTCAGTGATTTATTTGCTATCAATGATTAAATTTATACTTCATGTATATAACCTCACCTTCATCCAAATATCCATTGATAACCATTATTCAATAATGACCAGTATTAATTAAGTTAAATCTCACCACCATCATGGTATTATTTTAGTCATGTTTGCTGTTTTTTGAATACCACAATTGAACTGCATGTCTTTGAGTAGATTACCAACATTTTATTATGATAGCCAGTCATTTCCGTTGATAACACACTTGTGGAAGTAATGTATATGTATAGTAATTCAACCTACATGTATGTATTATAATAATAAGTAATCAGTAGTGAAACCATTTATGTATTCATACTGTGATGTCTCATCGTTTATGAACTGATTATACAAAACTTATTACTAGCATGTGACCTTGTATAAATCTTGCAATTGAAAGCATTAAGATAAATACAATTCAAATCCTATTTTAGGTATAGGTACTCTCACCATGAATCTGTAACATGTTCTGTGACAAATTCAAATCAGAGAAATGAACCTTTTTGAGGACCCTCAAAAAGAAAGTATTGCCATATTATGGCAGATTTATTGCAATAGCAGAATCATTGTTAATCTGGTGCTTCTGAAAATAATGTGCATATTTTTGAGTCACTTAGAAGCCTGATGAGCTTGCAAAAACTTTAATTAACTCATGGGACTACTAATGTCTTATTTTTAAATATGAACTGAAAGCGTTAGAAATAACGAAAATGTAAAGAGATTGAATGTAGTGAAACACTCCAATCTATCTTTATTTTTATATCAACCTTATTTATCAATGCCAAATGCTGAGTCGAGACGTAACAAAGTTTCTCATAATCCATAACTATACAATCAATAATCAAAATTAGCTCTCAAATTGTTTTGATTTCTAGATAAACAGACTATTCAAACTATGTCCTCAAGAATCCGCGCAAGGTGTTTACAGACTGGATCAGCGAGGACAGGATGCAGTCATAGCGCTCGGCATCTATTTTCTGGAATCCAATCTCCAACACAGAGACAAAATTCTGCCATATTTATTAAGGTTACTAAGAGGACTGCCAAAAGCAGTATGGCTCACAGAAGTAAAAATTTCTCCGAGCGACAGGGTACCTATTGCTGAACGGTTCAGCTTCTGTCTGAATACACTACTCAGTGATATTGCCACAAAATGTGAACCAGTGAGAGAAGATGTTATAGCAACTCAGGTTGAGATTTTGAAAGTTCTCACGAATTTAATTAGAGGCTGTAAGGATCAGGAAGGAAACCGGAGTATGCAAGCTAAACGTGAGTCCCGAATTAACTTGATCAAGTATCTAAAAAAACAGCTTACTTCTCTCACCTACCCGGTAGATTTTATCAACCGACAAACGTCTTTCTTTGATCTATTTATGAGTCAATAACATATAATATCAATGATTACAGTGTCGCTATGCAAATGCCTGGTTCCTATATTGATTGGACTTGCCCGTTCAATGGGTCGTTTCTGCAGTTCGGATCCACCATTACTGGCTCGTATTTTCCCACGACCAGAGCCTCCGATCCTTCCAACACCAAGTTTTACGGACAAGTCTCCAGTCAACAAAAAAAAGAGCTTCAATAATTTCCGTTCAATAATTCCAAGATCATTAAGTGGAAATCTAAACCCACACACATTAGAAATATTGCAGTTAACGGACGTTGCAGATTACGCAGCAACAAACAAAAGGCCATCGTTACAATCTTATTCGTCAGTCCCATACGATCCAACTACATACTTTTTCAGCAGATATGGTTCAAGTTTCAACCAATTTCCACAAATGAGATTCACGGAAAGCCCAGAAAAAAGAGCCACTCTACAATTTAGCATCGTTCACTTACAAAGTGTCCTGGCATTAGCAAAGAAATTACTTACCAAGGAAATGCTTACATTTCTAGATGATGAGGCTCAACAAGTTTATAATTCTGGACAGGTTTTGGTATTTCCTTACAAAACATTCAGCGAGACTATGAATCTGGTCATGGTGACCCTTCTTAGAGAGCTCTTGCAAAATCAGAGAGATTTACCAAGTCCATTTACTAGAGATGTACAAGAGTTTGTGAAGGGCCTGTTTTTATCGGGCCAGACAGAGTTGCAATCTAAGCATCATGATGCAAGTGAAAGAGAAGATATGGATACAAATTTCCAAACAGTCAATAAATTCAAAGTCAATGTCATGGCAAATTCAGCCTGTGTCGACCTTTTGGTTTGGGCCATTGGTGACGAAACTGGTAAGTCGATATCCACTGCACCTTTAATTTCCAAGTTCAATATTTTTGTGATGTCAATTAGCCAGATCACTTTTATGTTAGTTTGATCAAAATTGTAACATGAAAAGCCAAGTAGAGTGATACGAATTGCCTCACTTGTAGTCATCTACATCTGGTCGCAATGAGTACAATGAAACACTGAGATTATCTGAGAATTATCAATGAACGTGTACTCCGTAAATGATGAAGCTTTATTGGTTTGTGATATGTTTCCAGCAAATGAGGAGAATGATTTATCCACATTGTATGCAGATATAAGTTCTATGCTGATCGGCGAGGGTATTTCAGTTCCCTTGTTTTGCGTTTTGAATGATTCCCAAACTAACGATTTGTTGTATTTTGTATTCATCGTCTCGAGTAGAAGAAAATTCATCTACTCATTATTAATTGCTCATCATTTTAGAATTCTATGAATAGATTTGACATGCTGATCAGGCAAGGTCTTGGCTTCCAAAAGCTGTTGGTTACAAAGTCAAGATCCTAATCCTAAAAATACTATGAGAATGATTATTCAAATTGAGATGTACAAAATGCAACGACATTGCCATTTTTGTGAAAATAACTTGGAACTATTAATTGACGTGCCGACTTGAGTTGAACGTAGATATTCTTAGTTATTACGCAGTCGATATTCCGTTTCATCTAGTCTTATGGTATATCGTAATCTTAGATGTGACGCCATGACTATTTTAGCCTGATAATTTTCTATGAGTCACGTATAGACAGGGGTCTATAAGTGCTATACATCCTAAATTGTGGGTCTTACCTTTCAATAGTTTTTAATGGTTGTAAAAATAGGTATTAATAATTCAAAGATGTTATCGGAATATTCAATTGTTAGAGTACTATTTACTTTTTACTTAGCACACACACGTTTGTACATCGCTCAGACATATTCTATCCTATAATTGAGAAATCAAAAATCGCTAAAATCAAAAGTTCTCAGTAGCGTGATTTTTTATCATAAATTGAGACTTTGTAGTTTTTATTATTTTGATTGTTTGGATTCTCTGAAGTGTTGTGGTGAGTGGTTGAATGAAAATTCTCCCAAATATAGGTACGATCAAGTTAATTTCGAAACTAGACAACATAAAAAGCTTATTTTAGTCTCTTTCATACAATCAGAAGCATTAACAAGTTTCTCGTTTGCAGGTGCGGATAGTCTTTGTGGAAGACTGACGGAAAAAATTAACTCAAACCATGGTCATAAATTGGTGCTGGCACACATGCCTTTATTAATGGTTTGCCTAGAGGGTTTGGGAAAACTAGCACAGAAGTTTCCAAACATAGCTACAACCTCGATTTACTGCTTGCGTGACTTTTTAGTTACTCCATCTCCAATCCTCTTCAAACTTCATCGTCAACATAATGATAAACACAGCAAAGAAAATCAATTCAAAGTTACAAGTACGATGGATATTTTTATCATCACTTTAACAGTCACCAATCGTTAACTGAACATTCAGTCGGTGCTTAAATTATTTTGTTGAAAAAAATATCGTTCAATTTGATGTATTATTCCAGTTCAAGGCAAAGAAATGAAAGCTGTGGATGCTAAACAAACTACTTCTCAGACACAAAGTGCTTTTGAAAAATTGAGAGATGCGGCTATCGAAAATTTGTGTATAGCTCTGCAAGCTGCTCATCATGTCGATCCTTATTGTGTACCTGCCTTGGTAGCGAGCGTATCTAACAGACTTTTCACAGCAGAGAAGAGTGACAGGTAATTTGATCATGAACTTCAGGTGAAGTAGAGTCTATGTGATCTTCTCATAGTTCACATTTGCTGTGGTCTGTACTTTTTTACAATTTAACAAAAAAATTAATGCTTTCCTTTCATTCCAAACAGTGAAACATCTCTTATCTCAACCAACATTGTTATTATGTTGGGGCACGTAGCAGTTGCGCTAAAAGATACTCCAAAAACAACGGATACGATTTTGCAATTTTTCCAGCAGCGTTTTTGTCGAGTACCCAGCGCGTTGGATATTTTAATAGTCGATCAGCTCGGATGTATGATCATATCGAAATGTGAGCCACAAGTTTATGAAGAGATTATGAGGATGTTCACTACAATTACCGTTGAATCAGGAAGTGCGACTTATACGACAAACGATGAACGGAAACAATATAGGCATGTGTCTGGCGCTGTGATAAATGCTTTGGCAAATATTGCTGCCAACCTTAAAGGGGAGTCAGAATTGAACGACTTATTAGTCCGATTACTCGAACTTTTCGTGCAATTGGGTTTGGAAGGAAAACGAGCGAGTGACAAAGCACCGAATCCACAAAAAGCATCGAGTAGTGCTGGCAATCTAGGTGTGTTGATACCAGTGATTGCAGTGCTAATGCGAAGATTACCTCCGATAAAACTCCCAAAACCTAGGTTATTGAAACTATTCAAAGATTTTTGGTTGTACTGCGTTGTCATGGGATTTACAGCTGCTGATTCTGGGTTATGGCCGCAAGAGTGGTATGAAGGAGTCAAAGAAATTGCAGTGAAATCCCCATATTTAATTTCCCAAACTTCAGCTCGTTTGGAAATGCGTGAACTACAATACACATCTGCTGTGCGAAATGACAGTGTCTCTATCAATGAGTTGCAGGAATTAAAGTCACAGATACTCAAAATGTTGAACAGATCAAGCGATATTGCAACGTTTGTAAATAAATTACAATTTGCACAATGTACTTATCTGTTATCGGTCTATTGGCTGGAGACCTTGAGAGTAACATATAGTCCTGAGCCAAGCTTACAACCTATGTTAGAATATCTGAGTGATTCAGCATTGCAGAAGGATAAGAGTGGAATGTGGCAGTGCATCTGCTGTGTAAGCGATTCGGTCTTTATGAAATTCAAGGAGGTCATGCAGAACAAACCAAAGGATGAACACAGAGAAAAAGAATTAGAAAGTCACGCGCAATTTCTATTAGTCAACTTCAATCACATCCATAAACAGATCAGAAGAGTAGCGGACAAATATCTCAGCGCTCTTGTCGACGCCTTTCCCCATCTGTTATGGAATTGTAGAGTTCTTTGGAGTATGCTAGATATTTTACAAGTTTTGTCCTTTTCGTTACAACTCGATCCTAACGAGGAGACCCCAACCCTCAGAATCCCCAGTACGCCTTACAGTATTCAATTGATGGATACTCTTGAAGCAAGAGAAGTAATTATTTTATATTCTTAGATAAATCCCGAAACTCTAATATCGTAAACCGTCTGAACTTGATGTTTTTTTCAGAGCATAGTTAAAGACTTTGCTGCCAGGTGCAAAGGCATTGTTCAAGAAGCAATGAAGTGGGCACCGCATGCCACCAGATCTCACCTACAGGAGTATATAAACCAAATCCCATCATCTGGCATGTGGCATCATGCTGGATTAGCATTAGCAACTGATTCTGTCTTAGAGTTTACTGACCTCACCATTACTACAGCTCCAATGAATGTGAGCATGCTTTTTAGTACACTCTTCTATTCTTTGAGAAAAACTTCTGGTAAAGTCTAAAAATTTAGCATCTTGGGTCATCAATATTTTATGAACGCGATGAATCTTGTGCGGGATAAAATTTTTAACTCACGATTCAATTTTAGACAAATTCATTGGATAAAAGGCCACGATGCGTCAAGGGCAACAGTTCTAAACTAGTATCCATGATGTCGATGCGTTCTCGATACGCCGGTGAAGTTTCAGGGATGTTGGCTTTG
Organism: Athalia cordata; assembly: GCA_963932425.1. Lineage (NCBI taxonomy): Eukaryota > Metazoa > Arthropoda > Insecta > Hymenoptera > Athaliidae > Athalia > Athalia cordata. The sequence continues at coordinate 52,971,747 of OZ010625.1, read as the reverse complement.
GACCAAGACGAATCGCCGACTTCTGAAATCTCGACATTTAACAATTCTCAGAATGAGAAAGTGATCAACAAATTAATATCATCGGTCTGGAAAGCTTGCAGAAACAGGAGTGATGCCCTACACAGAGTCGCTCTGTGGCGTGCTACAGCTCTCTTGATCACCACACCTGGTATTCATAGGAGGTTACTGCACACAGTGGCCTGTTCGCAAATTGAATTATTCACCGATGACGCGATGAAAACAGCAGTGGACTGTTGGCAATGGATTTTAACAGCAAGACCAGACTTGAAACTGAGATTTCTACAAGAAATGTTAGCTGCTTGGCAGTATACCGTCGACAAAAAAATTGGAATCTTCTCCTTGGAACAAGCAGAGGTCAGTCCATTGGCAGTTTATGAAGGCTGTCAGCTAGAGCCAGACTCACCACACGTGAAGCCCCATGATATTTGGGTAACTTTTATAGCGGAGTTAATTGAGACTGGAAAATATTGTTGCCAAGAAACCATAGAAATGATTGCAATGCTGTTGCATAGATCTCTGCCAATGGCTGTTGGAACTTTGGAAGATCATTTGAATAGACACGTAGCGGCAGTGGGAGTTCGTTTTAAGCTTTTGTCTTGCGGTTTGCTGCTGCTGCAGGGTGATATCCTGCCAAAATCTCTCAGCAAGAACGTCCTTAGAGAACGAATTTATTGCAATTGCTTGGACTATTTTTGTAGGGCTCCGCAAACACCTACTCAAAACATAAGTCAGCTCAGTGAAGATATTGCCACACTGATACGGTTTTGGCAGATAATGCACAGCGACAAGAAATATTTGACTGCCAATGGTGTGGGTGACTTTGATCTATACGGACCACACAATAATCTCACCTCAACTTTGCAGTCTGATATAAAAGCTTCGACGACTAGCAGCGAATTAACAAAACCTGTCACTGGATGGATAAATACTGTTCCTTTGTCGGCGAGTACAAATACTCTTAGTAAAAGAAGCACCCGCAGCAAAAGATTTGTCAATGCGGATGTCTTTGTCAAAGATTATATAAAGAAGCGTAACCTTATACTGGAGTTACTCGCAGTAGAAATAGAGTTACTGTTAGTATGGCGTAATCCAGGTGCTAGACAAGACTTGGCAATGGTAGGTGAAAATCACATCGCCGAATGGAGGGCTAAAACCATGAATGAAAAAGCATGGCGAGACTATACGAGGCTAGCATGGGAGATTAGTCCGGTACTAGCTGTATTTCTACCTGTAAGATTGAAAAATTCGGACGTTATAGTAAGAGAAGTTTCACGGCAAGTCAGATTGAACCCAATATCGGTCGCACATATTCCTGAGGCGCTTCAATATTTGGTCACTACCGATACACTACTGAATGATGCTCCTGAAGTAAGCATACGCAATGCTGAAATATTCTCAATTTTAATTTGTTAATGACACGTTATAAAATATATTTTCTGCTATTACAGCTGGTGTACATGCTGACGTGGGCTAGAATTTCTCCTATTCAAGCTCTTGCTTACTTTTCACGTCAGTTCCCACATCATCCAATTTCGGCACAGTATGCAGTAAGAGTATTGAGCAGTTATCCAGCTGATGCGGTTCTATTTTATATCCCACAACTCGTGCAGGCTGTCCGACATGATGCTATGGGATATGTCATAGAGTTTATTAAAGCTATTGCTAAACGGTCACAGGTACAGCTGTTGTTATTCAAATATGCCATAGAACATTATTGGCTCGATAAATTCGATAGGTGACAATGTAGATCATTTCTTTTTCAGGTGGTCGGACATCAGTTGATCTGGAACATGCATACAAACATGTATATGGACGAGGACAAACAAATGAAGGATCCAGTCCTCTTCGACATCCTAGATTCTTTAATCAAAAATATTCTCAACTCTTTATCTGGGCCTGCCAAACAATTTTATGACAGAGAATTTGACTTTTTTGGAAAGATAACCAGTATTTCTGGTGAGATAAGACCATTTCCTAAAGGTGCGGAACGAAAACAAGCGTGCTTACAGGCGTTGAGTAAAATAAAGGTGCAATCTGGATGCTATTTGCCATCCAATCCAGAAGCTATGGTTCTAGATATCGATTATAACAGTGGAACACCTATGCAAAGGTACGTTGAACAATAATTCTACTCAAGCCTTCAATTATTTGTTTTCCGCATCTGTAGCTCAAATATACAATCGAGTGTCTCAGTTGGATTTGTCTTATCTGGCAAAAAATTTTACTGAAACTAAAAAATTAAAAAATTTGAGGCTAACGCAATTATAGGAGATTACTCATTGTCAGTCAGCTTCGTTAAAATGAGTAATCGTCTCTATCCTAAGTAGAGAATATTCATGATATCTTGAGTGTATATTTCAGTGCTGCGAAAGCACCGTTCTTGGCACGGTTTAAAGTGCAAAAATACGGCATCAATGAATTGGAGAACATAGCAATGGCCGTGTCCACAAACTCTAAAATTGAAAATGGAAAAGATCATCACGGCATGGGTGTGGAAATGTGGCAAGCTGCAATATTTAAAGTGGGCGACGACGTAAGACAAGACATGCTTGCGCTTCAGGTTATCGGCATATTCAAAAATGTCTTCCAGCTGGTTGGTCTCGATTTATATCTTTTCCCATATCGAGTTGTTGCCACAGCACCAGGGGTAAGCAAATTTCATTATGAATGTATCATTTTTTTGGTATACGTATCGTGGCGTGTGACTGGATTGATATCCTGTGTTTCCGAAGCCATTTTGAGAGATGATATTAAGAGATGATAAAACTAAATTTCGTATTCTCCATGAATTCATTCGTACTGGTCAATATAGTGTCTTCAAATATTCGATAACAGAATCCACAATTGATTCTTGCCTAACAACTACTTTCCAAATAATGTTTTAGTGCGGTGTCATTGAATGTGTGCCACGCGCAAAATCACGAGATCAGCTTGGCCGACAAACTGATATCGGAATGTACGAATACTTCATCACAAAATATGGAGACGAGCAAACTAAAGAGTTTCAAAATGCCAGAAGAAATTTCATCAAATCGATGGCAGCCTACAGTGTTATCACATATCTGTTGCAAATCAAGGATAGACATAACGGCAATATCATGCTGGACGAAGAAGGCCACATTATTCATATCGACTTTGGATTCATGTTTGAATCATCCCCAGGAGGTAATTTGGGCTTTGAACCAGATATAAAACTCACAGATGAGATGGTGTATGTTATGGGAGGCAAAATGGAAGCAGCACCATTCAGATGGTTCATGGAACTCTGTGTCCAAGCATTCTTAGCAGTTAGGTGCGTATTTCTAATCAAATGTCATTTCTCAATGGATTCGTTATAATAATCTGGTATTTTCATTCCGCAGACCTTATCAAGAGGCAATAATCTCGCTCGTTTCACTGATGTTGGATACAGGGTTACCTTGCTTTCGAGGTCAAACCATAAAACTTTTGCGAACCCGATTCGCTCCATCAGCTACGGACCGAGAGGCCGCTGCATTCATGCTTAATGTGATTCGAAGCAGTTTCCTCAACTTCCGAACAAAAACCTATGACATGATACAATATTACCAAAATCAGATACCGTATTAAGTTACCTATAACATGAGCATAGCCTCAACTCTTAGGCAAATTTGACAAATATTACGAAACGAAACTCGAAGTTGCGTGTTTACATCATCACTTCAAGTACGACTTTTGCTAATTAATCATCGAAAGTCATCTTGACTATTTTACACTCTAGACTTGGAATCATAAATCACTATAATGTTCCAGATTAATATTGCCTCTACCTCCAGCAGCCAAAGTGTCACAAATTTCCCAGTAAATGGTACGATATTACTCTGACATTTGGCGAAAAAGTAATATTCTTCTAAATTACAAAAGTGTACAAATATAGATTAGTTCTACCTATATATGATTCGTTTTTGCCAACCGGCATGTGATTATTAATCACTTGATTGCAGGTGATCTAATTATGAGTTTCAATTGGTCAATCGGTAAGACATCCTACTCAAAATTATGGAGGGGATCATGATGTCAGTTTTCATCATAAGTTGATAATTCTCAATAATGGCGAATACATGGTCTATAGCCTTCATAAGATACAGCCATGAAACGTATTTCGAAATATTGCTGCTAGATAAAGATATTAAACATCCCAGTTAAACATTGTTCAAAGGATATTAGTATATTGTATATTGTTGTCACTGTTAAATGAGATGATATTACCATTATTTATCATGTTGAATGAAAACTGTGTACATTCCACTATTATATTTATTAATCTATATAGGTAATTAGGAATTGTTATGGATTACATTACAAAAATACTTTATACGTATTACATCGTAACTTGCTCTGGCATCTAATTTATATAAATTTGTTGTCTTTTCATTTTGAAATGTAATTCCGTAGTTAATGTTGTTAGGATTATGTACAGAACTAAATACCTCCTACTTCACTTTTATCCGAGACGTCCAATAATGACGCGTTCATCGCAGACATCTATGATTATATTTCGTGGCGACTTGTCGATGTCAAAGCAACCTAATATTGTACATGTTTGCGTTTTGGTTTACGTTCCTTGATATTTGTGAACAAATTATAGGTGTGTGTATAATTTATTGAATCACTGATCTTATAAATGTGTACATATATATCTAAACGAAAATAAAAAAGGCATATATACTTTACACACGCCTTATTCAATATTTATAACAATGAGTATTACTTCTGTGTCATGTGTGAAATGGTGATTTGTTTCAGGAAACTGAATGTGGGTTGGTGTTAAAACATAATTACAGGCTCACTATTTGGATAGGAAGTGCGAGTCGCATAATGTTGAAATATTATAATTATGAGTAGGTATTTATTTAATTTATTCACTTTATACAATCAATTATCTGCATACCATTCTATTGCAACTATAGTTTACTGAATGATTTATTCCAACTGCAGAACTTTACCCGGTGTAACAAGTTTAATTTCGGTTGATACTTGACTTCTGAAATTTGAATGAGGATAATTAGGTGAAAGGATCTGAAGACTTTTTACATGTATTAGACAGGGTAATAATTAATCCCTGCTATAACAGTATTAACTTGATAATCTAAGGATAAAAAAGGTTGAGTAAATTTTATATCTATGCATGTACAATGCAAGAGTTTACGGATAAAAATAAATTACTTACGGTGAGCCAATTTGTCGACTAGTAGGAATTATCATTGGAGGACCCACTTCACGCCTGGCATCTCTGGTAAAGTAGTAAATCTTTGATGTCTTGTGGTAAGGACCCAAGGGTAAGTTTGGGGGAGGTTGTGTGCGTGCGGCAATTCGGTCCGCAAAACGCAAGGCAGTGGTGTAACTCGACTGAAATTTTAAACAAGAATTATTGTAGTGAGTGGCTCACACCAGCTGCGCTTCATATTAAATTGTCACAGAATTTGTGTTGAACACTACTATACAAGTATGGTTGGGATGATGATTTGAAGAATGATTTTGTGCTCCTTGGATAATGTTTCAGCCCAAAATTTGCATAGGACATTTCGCGTATAGTTAAACATTAAGGTGTGATATGTGACATGTCAGTGTAATAAAATTATTAAGAAAGTGCTTGAGCACAGGGCTATTATGTAAGTACAAGATAACCTTCAAGTACTGTTTCTAACATTTTTTCTCTCGATAGTAAATAAAAAACTCACCCCACGGAGCCATTTTTTAATAAGAGTGATTATGCCACTGGCTGAACGATGCTCAACTGAGCCAGGCATTCTTTACGTTGCTTCACGGCAGCTGTATTGCAACAGTCTTCAACAAATCTGTCAAAAACAAACCTATGGAACCCAGAATCAGCCAGAATCTTGTCGGTCGCATCAAAAGCAATGTGCTAACTTATCTTATTAGTTCATTCTGAAATATCATCAGCTGGTAGTACGTCTGTATCGACTAGAAAAAAAACAGCTGTAGCGCTAGTCACCGACTACTATTGAGTTTGAGTTCTCAACATCTCATCTTCTCAAGTGAGGACTATGCATGAGATGGTGTCAGAATAGTAGAGTGGATGGTGTGAACTGTCAAAACTTATTTGCAAAAGCAAAGCACAGAGTTCTGTCGTTGACTCTTGGTTTTCTAAACATGACAGACATTGATAGCCTGACAGAGGCGATTGAACAATACGAGAAACAGGTGTGGATAATAATTTTGACAAGAAAATATCCAAGACATAACCCTGGTCAGTTGTATCCTATAATTTGATTTGTTATAATATTTACAGTTAGCCCAGGTTCAAATAGCTCTGTCAATCGCAACGAGCGGTCCGGATAAGGAAAATCTTCTGAGTCTTCGCTCTGATATTCAAGAGCTTATTGATTTAACTAGGGAGAATCTGAACAGCCTGAAAGAAACAAACAACATCGATAACACGTCCCAAAGTACAGATGACGCTGATGACCCATTGGCCAAGGAATATGCCCTATTCAAAGTAAGTTTATTACAGTTTTAATATAGAATATGAAAAAACAAACAAGTGCATTGATTTTAGACAGTACTGGGAGAAAACTTGGACGAATCGGAATGCGCCGAACAGAATGAAAGTACCAGTGATGTCACAGCTGATATTGATGTCAGTAAGATATTATTTGATAAAAGTATAGCAATGATACAATTATACGGTTGAAGTCACTATTATAGGAAGATCTGGAAGCTCTCAAGGGTATGAAATGCCGAGCACCTCACGGAAGTTGCTGGGGTGGTATCAGCCACCATAATGCCATGGTGTGTTCAACTCATACCAGTGATGAGGCACAAATTACGAGTATGAATGACATCAAGGTGAGACTTCCATATTGTCATTGACTCATTGTCTCAACTCATTGTCCTTCACTTATTTTGTAGTATTGATGGATATTGAGGTTAATATGTTTTGGGGGCTAATTTCTATGTATCATTATTAGGTCAGAGTAATGTTCACTAATCCAACACATAAGGAAATGCTTCCCTGTCCGTATTTCCTGGATGGCAATTGTAAGTTTTCCGATGATCAATGTCATTATTCACATGGAGAAATAGTCTCTTTGTCTAGTCTACAAGAGTACAGGTAAATTGTATTTTCACGTTTCCATATGATAGTACAATGGCAATAGCGATTGAAATATAATGTACCTACATACGATGTTTAGCGAACCAGATTTTGCAACCATAAAAATGGGTAGTAGAGTTCTAGCAAAGCAGAAAAACAAAATATGGCACAGGGCTGTTGTGTTGAAAGTTCCTGAAGCCAAGCAAGATGATTATCGCGTGAAATTCGAATCCAGTGGAACTATTCTGGAACTAAGTCTGCATGATTTGTTGCCTTTAAGTGAGTTAATCTTCTAAATCCAGGAATTGATGCTCTGAATATTGCTAAGCACACCCTCTAAAATGTTGTTTGTCTCATTGTGCAGGTGATGCAGACTTGAACATGTCAAATTCCTCGGATGATAGTGATTCTGAAAATGATGTTGAAGAATGTAATAAAGATGAACTGGTTCAACAATCGCTGCTCATGATGAATGTAAACGAGGCGTTAGGTAGCTGGGAACGATACACGCGTGGCATAGGTAGCAAATTGATGGCTAGCATGGGTTATGTAACTGGTACTGGCCTGGGAAAAAGAGCTGATGGTCGGGTTGAACCAGTAGAAGCAACTGTTCTACCAGCTGGTAAATCATTGGGTAAGGAAATCCTCAATTAGTACAATTATGTGTGATCAGTATTTTCGAACATAAAAATATAACTAGCTAACTTAAAATGACTGATATATTATTCTGGGTATCATTTTCAGATCACTGTATGGAGTTACGTGAAAATGCAAATGGTGACAAGGATTTGTTCTCAGTTGACCGAAGGCTTAAAAGACAGCAGCGGAGAATGGATCAGTTACGAGAGAAACAGTATCGGAAGGAAATACGCAATGAGCGTAGTAATGTTTTCAATTTTATCAATTCAACTCTCGGTGATAAAGGTAAACACATGAAATTATCAAAATAGCATTCCTGACAATAGCAATTTCAGGCATTTCCCATCACTTTGATACTGATATATTATTATAACAAATGACAAATCCTAACATTCATTTACAGCGGCTCAAGATGATTCGAAAGCTAGTAGCTCGGTGGATAAATCAAATTTAAAGACTGAAACAAGTCAGAAATTGAATGTGGCAAGCCTTCAAATCGGCGAGAATATTCGGAAAATTGAAAGAGATGCTTCTAAGTTACAAGAGTCTCTTAGAAGACATGTGAAAGGAACTTTGCCTTATAATAACATAGTATTACAATATAATCAAAAACAAAAAGAGCTTGGGGATCTACGGATAGCAGAGAAAAAAATCGTAGCAGAGCAAGACCACCGGAAGAGTAAAGCAAAGCTCACTATATTTTAACAGAGTTAACAACTCATAGAATATTCATATATTTATCATGACTAAATTGTAAATTTGATTTAGAAAAAAAAAACATGATTTTAATAAACATTAAAGTTATTAATACACGCGTGTAATGTATAATACAACTGTATTATGAGAATCATCATTCACTGTAACACTGTAAATAATATTTTACGATAGATTCGTGTTGAGTATTTTTCTTGAAAATTTTGATTTTATAAAGTAGCTTATTTGATCAGAGATGCGCTCTGAGATTGTTGATTCGAGCAGTTGATTGAAGTTTGAAGATGGCGACGCACAGTGTTAAGTATGTCTGGATTCTTTAGATAACAATCCAAAATATCAGATTTGACTGATTTCACCGAAAAATTTGTATCCTGTATTTCCCAATTATGCCAGTTAGTGTATATAGTATCTTACAGGCTGGAACATTGTGAGGTGTGTGGAACAAAGAATGCCAAATACACGTGTCCGAAATGTGAGGTTAGAACATGTTCTCTGGACTGCGTCAAAATACACAAAAAAGAGTTATCCTGTGATGGCATACGCGATAAGACGAAATATGTACCTATCAGAGAATTCACAGATCTGGATATATTGAGTGGTTTGTCCATAGATTATTACACTTTTCATAAAAATCCCTCGTTATTTCCAAGTTACAACAATTTTAATACGTATGTATATGATCGTAATTCTTTCCCAGATTATCGACTGCTTGAACAAGTTGGTAGATCTGTCGATTCTTTCCAAAGAGATCCTTCTAAAAAATATACGAGAGAACGCGATTTACCAGTGGTGAGTAACAGATAAAAATCATTTATGAATCGAATATTACATATTGGTCTATAGTCTGTCATACCTATTAAGTATGCAAATGTGTTGCTACACTTCGACTCGCAACAGCTCCAAATAGTTGTAATTTTTATGCTTGTGATATTGCAGCATTTGCACAAATTAAAAACAGCTGTGAGTCAGAGGAATACTAGATTAGAGTTCCTGCCACAAAACTTCACCCGGCATAAAGAAAACACAACTTATTACAAATGGAAGACAAGAGAATTGTTTTGGAGGATAGAATGGATTTTTCCACAGGCAGAAAATATGAAACATATTGAATATCGGTATTGTAATATAATAAAAAGTTGGCACTAGACGCTATCAAATCTCTTGAATTTTCAAAGAATTTATCATGTCTAAAGAGAAATATTAATTGTGTTATTGTAGTGTTCTAGAATCTGAAAGATTGTCCACATTACTAGAAAGGGTTTTAGATCCTTTGGCAGAGAAAGATGTAAGTAATGATACCATGGAGATGATGAATTTGAAAATTATGCACAGAGACAGATTACAATATTATCGAGCAGCTGGTCTCAACAACATAAAAATTCTTCTCAAAGCTGAAAAAGTGAAGAAATGCGATTCCAGGTTCGCTTTTAAATGTTTGACATAAACAATCGATCATAGGTAATAATAGATTCGTTGACACTTATCACGACGTAATTTTTTCCAGGTTTTATGAGTTAGATTTCACAGAAACATTGCAAGAAAATTTACAAAAGAAAACAATCATAGAATTCCCTGTATTGTACGTGATTCTCAAAGATCATTTGGATATGTATGAGGTCATAGATACGGGTAAGAGTTCATATCATTAAAAAGTAGGAATGTCGAGTTATAGCACATTGTGCATGATTCAGTTGTCAGGTTGCTGACTAAAATAGTCTGCAATTATGCCTAAATCAAAGTTTGACATGCATATTCAGATTTGTTTTTCACATCATTAGATGAAGAAGCAGAAGAGAATGAAGAAATACAGGAACATGAATATTTAAAACGAAATCTTAAGAGGAAACATCAGACTCGTCAAAAGGACCCTAAGCAAAATCAAAGAATGCCGGTTAACTTTTTTTTTGACAACGATCTAACTGATTCGGAAAATGAAAATATGGAAATTGACAGAGTATCAGACACTGGAGCCCGAAATTGAAGGTAAAATACATTTCAATGCACAGTGAGAATTCAATATGAATTTGATATTTTATTGTAAATAGAACATTCAATAGAATAGTAAAATTGAATTGCATACAAAGACAATAACTTTAATTATAATGTGTACAGGCTATTATGTTACACATATTCCATGAATTTCTGTCCCATCAGCGATGCTCATTGCTTCCGATATAACACCCAAAAATACTTGTACCAAATGGAATAATAAATAATTTTATTGAACTGTCTGCTTTATATATATATATATTGGGCCTGACTGCCCGCGATGTTTCGCTTTTGCATGAAGAATGATGTTACATCCATCCGACTTTATAAATTGAATGAAAGACACTTCTAAATTCTTTCGTTTGGAAGTTTGACTTGTGCCACATGCAAGATAACATTTTAATTTCCTTTCTCAATGTACAAATCAATGTGTACAATTTCACGAATAGTTGCGCTATGAAGACCTAATTTTAGCTTATTACAAAAGAACTGACCAGCATAAAGACAACGGAAGTCTCTATGCAGACTCAGAATTAGCATTCACTCAATTGTATTAGACTAAAAATTTTTGTTTCATCATTTTTTACAAATTATTCAATTTTTTAGAAACTAGAGTATACTTATACATCCTGTCCTCGCGATATTAGTCAGTATATATAAATATATTTTCCACTTTTATGGACGAAAAAAAAATCCCAGAAAAAAAAATTCGTTCTTAAGAAATCGTATAACTCTCAATGGCTAAAAGTTGTTGGTTATCGTTCGATTCTATAACACAATTCACAATTATACTTCTCAATTATAGGATGAAAAAATACAATAAAAAGACTAGGAATGCAACTATTCCTGCAACTGCCTTAATATACATGGATTTGCTGTTCAAATGTGCGGCATCTTTTCTATATTTTTGTGACAGCATTGATAAATTTTGTGTCTTGGAATCCAATTCTGAAACAAGCATGAAACTATCAGATATGCAGTACAATGACTTATTATTTGATCAGACTTATCGTGATGATTACTTAGATTATAAGAGTTAGTCGAACATTGCAAAATATTAATTACCTGAAAGTACGGTTCCCCTTTGTAGAACATCATCAATGTTCTGGACCATGATTCTTTGAACATCTTGTAATTGTGTATTTAGAGCATTCATATTTCTCCTAGACCTACTGTCTGAGAACATCTTTTTTGCTTTCTGAATGTAAGTTTCTGTTAGAGGATGAGATTGTTATTGGTAGTTATTGCTATTTGATCAATGTGAACCTGGTTCATGAATTCCAATTAAGAAATGTTCTTACCAAATTCAATGAATGTGTAGGGCCTGGTAACGGTATTAACCCTTTTACCATATTGCGTATAAAACTCTTGGGCAATGTCTTCAAGATAGCTATATGCTATGCGTTTACTATAATTACGTTCGCATAGAACTAAGTAGCAGACTTCATTTTCTATAAGGTAACTGCAATTATAAATAGAAAAATAAAGTTATTATACATAGATTACAGTAATGTGAAAAATAACACACAAGTCCTTACTGAAATAGGTAGGGTCCTGTTTCTATAGTACATCTTGTTGGAGACTGTGGACCAAGTTTCCTGAACAACATTTTTGCTTGATTCTGGTATTCCAAAATACTTCGACCGCTCTACATGGAATAAAAAAGTACCATTAGCGAATAGAAATATGAAAACAATTTACATTCTTTGTCGAATGTTTTTCCCATAAGGTACAGCATTGGAATATCTCTGTAGCTGCTGTAACCGCAAGTTATGATAGGCGATTCTTTGAATAAATATGGAAATGAAAGAAAAAGTGACATTTCATCATAGCAGTAAATTTGAATGATAATCTAACCTGTTCATCGTCTTGCATGGTAGCAGCCAGCGGTAAGCCGTCGGCTATCCTGGCGATCATGGTCAGCAAAACCATTTTGATTCAGATGTTTGATAATCCAGTTTACTTTTAGTAAAAACGTCCGTCTTCCTCTGCCCCATCAACGATCAACCTCAAATCTCCATTCGTGTACGGCGCTGGCAACTGATGTGGCCAACATCGGGAAACTCCATTTAGAATGTACCACGTCAGTCACCGCAGGCATGTCGTTGACTTACTAGAAATCATAAAAAAAGAGCAAACCCAAACTAAACGATTATATTATTTAGGTATAATCCAATCTACCTAGCGTACGATAATCTCATCAATTTTTATGTAATAATACATCAGTCCGTAAAATTGAATTTTCGAAGCAAGTTCCCTTGATTAACAATAATCGGCGGTTGTCAACTACCACCACTAATTATACTACCACCCATATGTCTATCGCCGGGAAGTTTGTGCTGGTAACATTTTCCAAAATTGTCAGCTGCCCTATGAATCAGCTACAATATCTTAGCCTGAACTAAAGGCATTCGGATGATAAATTTGGAAATCTACTTATAATTGATCCTTGTGAACTGAACACTGTAAAATCAGGTCAAATCACGATCGTGGGTGAAATAAATTGAGCACCACTACGCCTCCTTTACCGCTATCTGTTGGGGCATTTTACTCAACAACTTGACAATTGTCATGACCAAGTGGACATTCCACCTTGCACTAGTGAACGGAAGAAATTTGTGACGTGCCTAACCCAGATTTTCCATCATCAAATGTTGGCGTTCGTACGGTTCCGAAGCGTGTTATGGATATAAATATGTGCTGATTTTATTAAAGAGTCATTTAATAGTCAGGTGAATGTGATGATGCGTGATAGCGCCTGTTAACAAGACATAAACTAAGTAAGTAAATTACTGGGGAAAATAATGGTATCGCCAAGTGTCCCCTCAACCGAGATAGTAATTTCACAGCTGGGACTACATTTTTTAGATTCAGAGGTCTAGATTATCATTAATTTCCCGACAGGCATTTTGTAAGTGATGTAGAAAAGGCTGAAATCGACCTCGCATTTTGTGTTATGTAATTATAGCGACCATATAAATGCTTCTTTAAACAAATCGTTCACTTCCAAGCTTTGGCTTGGAGCCCTGACTTGTTACTCTCATATCTTCAATAACTTTCCCAGAACTGAGCTTATTTATTTTGTTAGTTCTTGAATTCTTACAAATTGTCAATATAAAATTAAAAAAAAAAAAACACTACCATGGATTTTTGCTAAAAAGTATGTTTCTTTTCGTCACATTTAGTGGTCTTGTTGTTTAATGATTGTAGGTCTTCAATTTGATAAGCAAATTACAGGATTTCCTGCTACCCGTCATCTTTGATTGTCGAATAGAATTCATACCCTTTTCCCTTCATTTGATTCAGAGACCAAATTTATTAAAATTCCATTGATTAAAAAATATTTTGTTATGGATTGGAGATTATTAAGATATTGAAACACTGCATGAATTGACGGCAATCACTTTCTTCCAATATGACTGTTAACATGTGATGTCTATCTTTAGGTTCTGAATAGTGAGCTCCCGGTCTACAGCATTGGAGCAATATTAATATGAACGTAAGTTAGTTAACACTAATGCTAGTTTTAGGACAGGCACCAATGAACAATATTTTACCAGTTCAACATTTTATTCAGAATCCATATCGAGCGAGGCCAGCCAGAGCTAGGGTAGACCATGCTTCGGTACCTGCTTATGGTTCTCGGAATCAGAATACATGGAATTCCATGTCATCTCAAGGGCAGCAGGGCACACAATCCCCCAATGTTTATCAGCAACCACCAAATCCTATGATTCAACCTCAGCAGCAACAACAATCACAGGATCCATGGGAATGGAGTACCGACAATGGTAATAATGGCAATAACGATTCGTGGAATTGGAGTGTCGATCAAAAGTCGGAATCACAACAGCATTTGCAGCAACATCAGTTTCCTTCCAGCCATGTACATAGTGGTCAAACTATTCAAAATCCACAGCCAGGAATTCAATATCAGAATGCAAATAGAAACAATAGACCTAATGTACTTAATCAATATCCCACATTTGATGGGACTTCATCAAAGACTAGCTTAAGTAGTGGGTCAACACCAAATCAGAAAGAAGCGTATAACCAATATTCATCTTATGACTATGATCAGTCACTACAACAGCGACAGCAGCAGCCGCCTCAGCAGCCGCCTCAGCAGCCGCCTCAGCAGCCACAACAACAGCAGTATCATATACCATCTAGGCCTAATTCTAAGTCAAGTCCGGCACTACCTGAACATCTGCAATGGTCTTCAAACAGCCAGCAGGTGCCAAATTTACCTCCAATTTCACAGAATCCTGCAGCTCGTGAGAGTATTGACAAAATTCAAACACCTCCACTTCCTCCTCCAACAAACAATTATAATTGGCACAGCAGTGGTCAACCTTCCTCGCAATATCTGCACAGTCATCCCAGTGCCCCTGGCGGTGCGGCTTGGCAGGAACCACTAAATAAGCAACAATCTACGGATAACGTGAGTCAATGGCAGCCTTCGGCCCAGGCTTCTCAACCCTTTGTATCACCTAAGGAATACTCTCCACCAATAAACAGTGAACATTCTTCTAATTGGAATAATCATCAGCAGCAAAGTAATTTACCGAATCAATGGCCGAGTAACTATTCATATGGTACTCCAAATGAATCAAAATCACCTGATTATCATCAGAATTCTGCTTTCACGCCAACAAATCAATGGCAGCAGCCACCATACCAGTCGTCGAATCCTTTGGAAGAACCTGCGAGTGGGCACTCTACTGCCATGATAACCAATCAGCAAAATAGGAATATTTCAGCAAATCTTTTGCAGCAGCCACTTGCTCACCAAGAAGCTTCTAGTGCTAATGATTGGACACCTTCACCAAGACCCACAGAGTTTGCACGAACAGAGCAGGATATACCGTCAATGAATCGTCACAGGCAGGACTCCACCGAGGCAATAGAAAGTCATAAAAGTTTAAACGATTGGCAACATAATAAACCTCCCCCATCACACGTTCCACCTTCTACAGGTTCTTCAGTCTCTCTATTATCCAATAGCGTCGAGCAAATTGTATCAACAAAGGAGCAAATTAGTGAAAGAAAGAGATCTGTCGGTATGCCCGTTTCAAGTGCTATGCTTTTGAGTGACCCATCAATACAAACCAAACCAAACGTCGTTGAACGAGAATTTTTTGCTGAGCCCCATTGGCCTGAACCTGAAATTAATGCAATTCCAAATAATCCGGAGAATGTTGCTGCTCAAAATAACAGTGATGTAGACTGGCCTACCAGTGATGAGTGGAGTACTGTTCCAGCAGGAGGTGATTTATCTAGTGGTTTTAGTCAATTAAGCCTTTCTAGCAAATCTAATAAGTTAGTAGAAAATCAAACTCCACAATCCGATATGCATTCCTCCTTTCACTCCAATGATGGCTGGAGCTCTCAACCGATCTCTGGATCTTTATCTGAAAATTTATTGGAAAAATCATCACGTGAAAGTATACCTAGTGCGCAACCAGACCAGTTCCGTGATGTCTCTGAAAGAGTTCATGCTGCGGAGACTGATAGACGATCGGATAATCAATCCATCCCTCCTCCACTTGGCTCTCAAGAACATAATTCGCCTAATACGAATCAAACTGATAATAGTACTGTTTCTGAAGTTGCACCTCAAAATGCTGGATATGATCAGTGGTATGCCCAGCGCAATACTGCAGTACAACCAGAGAATAACTGGTACCGTCAGGACAACCAGAGTAGACCTCAAAATTGGGCACCTGAGCAGAATATTGAAAATTACGAAAACATACAACAGTCTACAGAGTTTGTGAATTTAGAAGTTGTAACTCCCATGCTACAGAAACGGAATATTTACGGATCTCACGATTCCATAAATAGAGAAACTTTGGATAACGAACCTAAATCAAGCACAAGTCAATTGAAAGATTCCGCTGCTCCGAGAGACTTGCAAGAAGACATCAACAATGTTGAAGTACTGACTGTTCATCAACCACAACAATCTCTTCAAGTCGAACAGGTAATTGCAATACATGATTTTCCATTTTTTCAAGGTTACTGATTTGAAGATTCAGAGCATTGAAGATTCTCTAATTTTCTAGAGGTCTTAAAAAATTAAAAATATTAAACGATAAATTCTCCTAGTAACATTTTTGAAGTAAAGAAATTACTATGATTCCTTATGAATAATTACAAGAATGCCCAATTAGCATGCTTTACAAGTCAGCGACGAGTTGCTTCCACTTCCAAAAACGTACCTACAATTCCACTAATGTTTGTATTATTTGTAGGGACCGGACAATTACGAGTTTGCGTCAAATGATAGAAATACATTTTTGGAAACTGGAGAATTAACAGATTCTCATCAGCAGCATGAGCCTTCACCACCTAGCCAAGACGATGAAAATGATGAGGTTCCAAATGATATCCCGTTCCTGAGAGAAGTACCCGGTCAATCAAGTAATTCCGACCCTCGGAGAAACGATCCAACAGGCCAAGAGCAGAACATGCAAGTTGGTTCGCGCAATTTGGATCCTCGCAGAAATGATCCTTCTGGGCAAGAACATAACATTCAACCGATGAGGAATATCAGCGATCGAACTGAGCGCAGAGATGTCCCTTCGGGTCAAGAACGAAATATTCCCCTACAAGCACGGGCTGATACAGAGTTACTCGAGCGCCGGAATGATCCATCTGGTAGGGAGAGATCATTGCCTCCTCAACAGTTTAGAAATGATGCTCCGTCAGAAAATCGTAGAACGCTGTCAGATACAAGACGCAATGATCCGTCTGGTGAAGAATGCCTGCAACTACAGCTCGCGGCAGCTCCAGAGCCAACTGACTTGAGAGAAGTTCCAGGGAGAGGAAACGATAGTGAGGAACTTACTCAACCAGCGGATAATGGTGTGCGGCAAATTCCAGGGGGAGCTTCGCATAGTGAGGGAGTTCCAATTTCCAATGATAGAGAGGATGCGCGAGTAGTCCCTGGTTCCCAGAAAGGAGCAGCACTCATCTGTTAGTTGAGCATTTACTCATGCTTTAGTTTGTTTTTAAGCTGTTGTTTAGCATCCGAGAAGTAGAATAATGAAATTCATACCAATGAAAGTGGTTTTCGTACTAAAGCAAATTGAATACAATCGAAACTTTTTTGTCATAATTTTCAGCTGGAAACCCTAAACATGATCAATCCAATGAGACTCGGAGCAAACGGGAGGAAGCAGTTGGTGCTTCATTGGGTGAAAATCAAGGTGGTAATGGCCAGATAAATCGGAGAGATTCGTATGAGGAAGGAGATGATGAAGGATCAGGAAATAGTAGGGATGAAAGCAGGGAACGGCGAAGGGAGAGAAGTCCAGAACGACGTGGATATGAGTACGACAGAAAAAGCAGATAGTAAGTAGAAACGTTTAAAAGCAAAATTAAGGTAGTTTCTGTAATTATTTTCATGCTCCTCTTAGAATATAAATTATACACCAGTTTTTCAATTTTTGTAGTTACGACCGTGACCGTGATTACGATGAAGATTATTATTACGAACCGAGACGAGGTGTTGATTTTGAACGAGCCTACAACTCTCGAGAAGATTTGGATCGTCGCGATGCCTCGTACCGTGATGACGAGCGACGACACACGAGCAGGGATGATTTAGATAGACGTGGCAGGGAAAAAGAAGAGCTCGATAGAAGAAGCAGAGGTAAGGATGACCTCGAGGATAGAAGAAAAAGGGATGATGACAGAAGAAAAGTAAGAGATGGAGATACAAGGGCGAGGGACCCAAGGGACTATGATCCACGATATGTGCGCGATAGGGAGTACCCTGACCGAGAAAGGAGAAGAGGAGAGACTGATAGACGGGGGCGTAGGTACGAAGACTATGATCCTAGGGATTCCTATAGAAGAGATTATTACGAAGACCCTTATACCAGAACGTGAGACCCATTTTGTTATTCAAGCTTTATGTATTTTTTAGTATGGTCATATTTATGAAGGAAAAGAATATTTTTCATAATTTCAATAACTTAATCCTGCTATTCTAGCTCCAGGCCATCCAGCAGATCATCCTATAACGACAGAGATCGAGACTATTATACGAGAAGTAGAGATCCTTATTATGGATATAACGGTACGAAAGGTGATATGTTGCTTCAATCTTTCATAATTATGATTCTGATCCATACTTTGGTCTGTAGAGGTTTGTTTTCAAATAAACCTGGTTCCAATTTACTTTTATTTGCTCAGCGTATGGTGGGGGTTATGCAGATTATACTTCAAATTATGGATCAAACTACTATGCATATTTGGAGAACTTGAGGCGTACGAATCCTGCTGCTTATATGGAATGGTATCACAAATACTACGCCTCGCAACATCAGCAGCCGCAGGCTGTTCGCGGAGGTGTTAACTATCCAGAAGACAGGGCAAGTGTTCATTCGGGGCGTAGCTCGTGTGATGAAAGGTGAGAATTGAGGGTAATATAAACAGTGAATTTATCTCATCAGAATAGCCACATCTTCATGTTAGTTACCAATTCGCAAACGCGTAGAAGAACATTAAGCAGATACATTATTATAAACTTTTTATCACCCATCTATTACACATCAGATTGTTTGCAAATCCAAGTATCTCCTTCAACTCTCCGAATAAGGCACTATACGTCTCATACTTTGGGTCCCCTGGTTATTCGAGGAGCCCATTGTGGCGACACAGCACCGCATTGCACAGTTTGAATAGGTGAGACTGAGTGACCTACGCACTCAGTTCAAGGTTTAACTCTAAAGTATGCTCGTTGTATGGTGCTAGCTGCTTACAGACGTACACATATTACTGGATTTTGTTTATTTATTTTATGCATCATTAGTAATGGTTACAAACCATTGTATTGATGTAAAGAAAATACTACTCCCAACTATTTTATTCCCATCAAAAAATCATGCTTATCAAATCCGAGAAAATGAGCCTTTTCTGTCGTTCATTTTTCTGCTGATTTCAAAAATTATTCTGGATAAATTTATCAATCACTAGTAGTAATGGGATAATATTGCTTGACGGTTGTAACTGGTTCAGTTTTGACCAATCATCTCGATGTTTTTTTTTTTCCATTGGCTTTCATCCGCATATCATTGACATATTCTTACTTCAGCTTGTGTAATAGGACAACTGGAGATAAACGCACCTTAGGTGATATCTCTTTATTGGAAGATACTGCAATTGGATCAGCCCGATTAACTCCCACCAAATTTTCTACGTCTCATGTCAAAGGTAAACTATTTAGTTAAATAATCTCAAGTGGATTTTCGTTTTATGCAGGCAATAAATCTGTCTCTATATTCTTTTATCTTAAATATTTTCAGCTACTTTCTCAACTGGCTCATTGGTTCATATGCATGCGAGCTATCCTGCTGACGGAGAACTTGCTAGAGTGGATATCCTCCGTGTGTCAAGTTTACTCGCGCATGATCCTATTGTGCGAGAACTAGTGGCATACCCTGGCCCTCTGATTAAGCAAGTGTAATTACCATTCTCCAATTTAAGCATGCGAATTCCTTTTTCAAGTAAAAACCCTTCGTAAATTTAATTTACGCAAAACGGCAAATATTTTATGTTACTTTAAATTTATGACTAATTGAATTTTTGATACCTTGAAATGCAGGGGTGTCACCCACAAAAAGACAATCATCGAATATTGTGAGGCTAAAATAAAGAAAGCCGAATACAGTGAAGATGTGGACGATCCACCATCTTATATATTATTGTACGAGTTGATGGTGATGCTGATTCGCCAAAATGGGGTATTGCTCTTTATAAACTTTAGTCGAGGTGCATGAATAATATTTCCGTATTCATACTGGATCATGACTTAAGGAATTTATAATTTTTTCTAGAATGTTGTTGGAGTTGACATAGCAGAGCTGTTGCTCTCCAATCAGAAGTCATATCCATACAATGAAAAACAAAGGCCAATTCAAGCAAGAAGAGAATCAGTGATTTCTCAGAAGTCCATTGTTACGAGTGGAGATGAGCTCAATAGAGATACTTCAACACCTCTGGATACTGATGAGACACGCAATCTGAATAATCCACTTTCCATCGATCAAGTCACGGATCATTTTAGGGAGTTGCTTTTATATGGGTGTGGCCAGGAAGCGTTAGGTAAAATCGATGTTACTTCGTTTCAGAGATTAGTAGCTATTGATTCAATATAATTTTCATATGTACGATTTGCTATTTACCTTTTTAATTTACAGAATATGCAATGGACAAAGGACTCTGGGGTCACGCTTTGTTTCTTGCCAGCAAGTTAGATAAACGAACACACGCATCTGTCATGACCCGGTTCGCGAATGGATTGACGGCGAACGACCCGTTGCAGACATTGTATCAGCTTCAATCTGGTCGAGTACCGGCTAGTGTTACGGTAACATATTGAATTTCTGATTATTTGAAATAAATTGAACAACGAGTACAAACAAACACCAACGTGTTGAAGTTTTTATTTCATAACGACATCATTCTATAATCGACTTGTCCTTTGTTCCAGTGTGTCGCAGAGCCTAAATGGGGAGATTGGCGACCTCATCTAGCAATGATAATATCTAACACGTCCCCTAATCCAGATATTAATCGTAAAGCGATCACCACTTTAGGCGACACTTTGTTGGGAAGAGGTCACATACACGCAGCCCATTTCTGCTACATTTTGGCTCAAGTCGATTTTGGGCCTTATGGAGCGCCAACTAGTAAGCTAGTTCTGCTTGGTTCAAACCCTAATAAGCCATACAACGAGTTTGTTACCAACGAGGCCATCATGTTCACGGAGATTTATGAATACGCCCGCAACCTCAGCGAACCTGGCTTTATGCTCGTGGATCTGCAGACTTTCAAATTCGGGCTGGCTGTGAAAATGGTTGATTATGGACTCACAGAAAAAGCTTTACTGTACATCGAACAGATCGCTGTAAACATTGCTCGTGAGCCATCGAAGTATCAGTTGTCGTTCATTGAACATGTTCACAATCTAGGTGACAGAATTAAATACAATGATCCAGTATGCAAGGACTCAGTGGATGATGCTGCGAATCTCACATGGCTCAATAATCTGAAAGAAATTGTTGATAAGTGCAAGGTAGATACAAGCCCTATTTTTTATAGAACGTGTATGTAGAAGTGACGTATATTCAAGTACATATGTATCAGTCACTTTTTTATATGCATGTCCGGTTGTTACAGAATGGAGAAATTATTCAAGAAGATATGTACGACACACATACTACAAATGATGTTAATAACATCAATCAACAACAAGAACAATACAACGGTCAGCAATCTCAGCAACAGTGGGGTGCGGCTCAACCTGAATATCCCGATGGCCCAACTTCTCTCATGGAAGTGCCAACAGTAGACATGCAAAGAGAGTGGCAGCCGATGTCATTGCCCAATACAATCCAGGACCCGTATACTTCCAGCAATCAAAATCCTCAGTATGTTGAGAATTCGCTTGATGTCACTCAGAATCAACAGCCCCAGTCACAGTTAGATTATTGGGGACAGCAGGGTTACGCTCAACCTGGTTACACGGCTCCAGAATATTCTCAAACCGACCTACAACAGCAGTCTGAGCAGTCGCACTATCGGAATGAACAGCTACATACCGATAATGCACAACAAGAATGGAACTATGAGGTAAGGCATTTAAAATGAACTACATCGCATTAGATTGCGTAAATTAAAACTACATCGTCATTGTGCATTTTAACATTCCACTGAAACGTAAACTCCGTTGTTTAATTCATATTCTGAATGGTTATTTATTACGATCTGGGATTTTGGATAATGTTCCAACTAGTACGGAATCGAAGTTTATTTAGTTGTCATTTAAAATAAAACGCAAGTGCGAGTTGACTATCAAATTAATCATGTCATCTCTTTCTTGACACTCTCTCATGGACAGTCAAAGAAGGAAGAGAAGCCACCTATACCTGACGTAAGTAATCTTACAAGCACTTCGCATAGCACTCTCAGCTTCAGTCAACTATCAGGTTCCTCGACAGATAACTGTCTGCGTCAACGCCGACCACTAAACAATCCGGACTTAAATGTCCATACGAGTGTGCAGCAAACTCCCATTAATCATGATAGCATTTCATTGCGCACCGATGTATATCTCTCTAAATCTGGCGAGACAAATTATAATTCACAGAAATCTTCTAAATCTGCAAAGTATCCCAAATTGACATTATCGTACCCAGACATACGATCTAGCAATAAAATCAATGTTAAAAGTTCAAAAATAACCAAAATTGCTTCAAAATTAACAAAACCGCCGAGTTCTCAACCTCCTGTATTTTTGAAGTGCAAATCTAAAATCATTACCAATCGTTGCTCAACGCCAACTTCTGATAAAAATACAGGTGATGGGTCTGATGATGATTCGGAACATTCAAACAAAAATTTTAAAATTCCTCATGAACCACCACTTCTAAGTGACTTAGATGTACAGATCAATGAAAGTAACTTTTTATCATCTGAGCAGCCTAACTTTTCTGTAAAAAATAAATGTCTGATTACTAATTCTAGTCGCAGAAGCCAGAGTTTGAAACAGTATTGCAGTTTTGATGAGAAAAAAATAGTTAGAGTCGCACCTCATATTCGGAGAAAAGATATTATCTGTGATACTGTTGATGCATGGTGTGATGACAATGATGCCCAATTTGGCATAGAGCATCCATATTATAAACCACTTATTTTTGGGGGAACGTATCCTATAGACATGCCTTTGCATAATAATTCAATGAGCCGTTTGCAACTGAGACGAAGTATACAATCTGGCAAGGACATATCCAAAACGTTTGATATCGATGCTCCTATAAACGATAGTATTTAATACACCAATGAATGATAACAACTGTCTTAAATCATATTGAATTCACAGTGACAAGCCATATGTGTCTGTGCGTTCACTTGACCTATTAGCCCCAGCCTATTTTTTTAATTAATTTATTTCTTTACATTTTCCATTCAATAATTTATGATCATTGATCACTTTCCAAAATGTTTCTGGGAAACACATTTTAAATTAATAGATTCATTATAAGCTCATTTTACGATTAACGCATTCAAACAAATCAGAACCAGAACCCCTAGAAAATCAGGTTCTGGAATAGTCTCTGATATTTGTTGGTGATTTTGTTCGGTTTTTTCCTAGGTGTGCAATATCTATTTATAAAAGTTTGTTACATAGGTGTACATTTTGATGATGATATTGTTATTACATTGTTATTATTAGTGTTATGATCTTTATGCCACAAATGATTTTATACATGTATTTACGTGTCTTCAAATATACATTATTACGTATAATATATGGCCGTATATATATACTTATATATAAATGATTGTTATACAACAAACTATGTGAAATAAAGCTATTCTATTGTAATTAAGCTGTAAGTTTTAAAAAATGTGAAGTTTTCGAAAAGGATACGGAATTAACGTATATGATTTTTGATTTTCATGTACGGATTTTTGTACCAAATCTATAATTCTCTATATCTCTTTTTGACTGCTAGCTGACCAACTGTTCTCGTGATTCTCTAACCATCTTTATGTATCATTGTCAAACTTTGGCCTTCATTTTATTTTTCATTCTTTGATCAGAACTCACTTAGAAGCTCATGCTATCATAAAAATGCAATAATCAATCGTATGACTCTACATAACATTGCATGATAGAGACTTCGAACTGTTCTTTGCACTGTTAGTTACATGCACATGTAAATGTTGGTTTCTTAGATGTCCAACGAAAAAATAAATGTTCTCAAATTGAAGATTTGCAAAGTTATTCATTGTTCACTGTGATAAATACGTTTTATTAATGAGTTACAACATTGCAGCATTTCGATAAAAAATAGTTTGATGAAAATCACATTATTGCAGTAAGCAATGATATACTTTGCCAGAATATAGTTACGATAATTATGTATACATTTTGTTCCAGCCGCAGCCGACCATAAGTATGGGACCATCCAAAAATAAGCAATATGATCCCTTGGCGGAACTCGATGCTTTGGATAACCCAACGCAAGCATCAAAATCAGCTGGAGAAACTAAGAAACCTACTGAGAAACCATCAGAAAAGAAAAATGCTGGCAGTGGGGGCTCATGGTTTGGTGGATTCTTCAGTAAACTTGCTCCTAAGCCGAAAAATCAGATGATTTTGCCGGATGATAGCGACCCAACGGTAAGAACATTATAATTTGATGAAGTTTTAGCTGAAACTGCTCAGTTGTAGTATCAAAGTATAAAAAGTAGCTTTATATTCCATCTTATGTTGACAAGGGCTCGCGAAGGTTCTTGTGATAGTTAGTCAACCATAGTCGGAAAGTGGAACAGTTGAAGGCCAGTATAAAGTAGGTTTTACAATTCAGAAGCAAGTAACATTAAATTAAATAATTTTATGCTTAGTCATTACAAAAGCATTTAATAGCACATATGTAACTAATTAAAAAATGTGGTTTAAATACTTTAAATTAGCGCTAGTAATTTTACCCTTGAATGTTAGTCTTAGAAAAATCACTCCATTATTTGGTGAATTTCGATGTTGTCGAGAGTTGGCAAAAATAATATTCATCGAAGCTGTTGGCAAAAGAACTTAAGGTCATGAAATGACGTATCAATTGTCTTCTGTTGTTCCAGATCGTGTGGGATGCTGTTGGTAAAAAGTGGACAAATAAAGATGCTGATGGGGATGAGAGTTCTGGTGCCCCACCACCTCCACCAAAAGCTTCTGAAATGGGCTTCAGATTACCACAAACAGAATCTTTGCCTCCAGCAATGACAATGCCGTCCTCTGTTGACCGTGCAGGTCAATTTGACGAAGTATCTAATAATGTTGTTCACAAACCACCCACTGGGAACAACATGTTCAAGATGCCAAAAGGCAGAAGTTTAAGAGCAAACTACGTGGATGTAATGAACCCTGGTGGGCCGAAAAGTGGTGCTGCTGCACCATCTGTAACACCTCCTACAGCTGGCGCACCAATGTCTAATACTGCAGCTTCACCTCAATTTTTTATTCCTGCACCAGGTATTAAATTATTTTTTTGCACGATTTAATAACTTTTACAAATATTTCAAGGATATAGAAAAATGTAACGAGCACGTGGCATTCATGTTTCAGTGAATGATCCAGGTGCACCAGTTGACTTTTTGACCTCCGCCTCAGTAGCTAATGGTGAAAATCTACAGCAAGGGGTAAGTGACAATAAACAAAAATAAAACAAAATTTATTTCAATTTTTTATATTTCGTACGCACAATTATTCAGTACATAGAATGAAGAACAATACAGTTTCACGCATGTTTTCACTCTACATAGATATGTATGTACACGCTGTACAATGTATGAATATTCACTTTTGTTTTTGTATGCTCTATTTCGATGTTGAACATATCCTTGAAACTGTAATGTTGTAAAATTTAATTTGAAATAAGTAAAGATGGACGAGTAACCGTTGTAACAATTTAAGTTTATCACGCAGTCAGATTAATTTTTACACAGATACTATTATAGATAAATGACTAGTTAATATGATTCAATTGTTACGCCATTGCATTTTTATTTTTCTGCTATTCAAAGTATCTTATCGTCTTACGGGTGGATAGACTTCCGAATAAGTAAATGGTACCGACACATTCCACACACACTGTATACTTCGACCTTAATTCATACTTTCTATTTCTCTTTACAAGCAGTCTGGGGAGCAGAATGGCATTGCCAAATAACAATTGTTACCAATAGTAAGATGATTATTTATTAATTTTAATATTTTTCACTTCTGTTTTTATATTCTCACATTGCTTGTTTACACATTTGCACCTTTTTTTATTTTATTTACTTTGGAGCCTTTTATTCTCGTTAAAGTAATGTACTTTTTTTCATATGGTAAATATTTTGCAATCATATGGCCCATTTTGGATTTCGTCAACTAATTTCATGCTGCAGTTAGCTTAGAAATACTGCTATTGCATCAGGCACTTTTCAGATGACAAATGTTCACATTATTAATTTGTCCAAAATTCTGGAGTACATACATAAACATGATATAGTGGTATTTATGTAGCATTTTCCATGTAAATTGTTTGATTACTGTTACATGCTATCAATAACAAAGTTATATCAAGCTTCGAACCCATTCTGTTGCTTATCGTATGAATTTTGTGCGAATATTCCTAATACGCTATAGTAGCTTGCATTTTTTTTCGCTGTTGATGGTATTATTGTTTTAATGATTCTCTTATATTTGTCATTATTCATACTAAATATGCATGCTGCTCTATCGGTGTGTGACCTTTTCATGAAACGGTTTCTGAAAATTAGAATAGTTTTTTCTTCAAACGTGGAATAAATTCTTCAATTTTTTCCCTCCCTATGTAACGCCCATTCGCGCATTACGCAGCATTAGTACTCGGGCAAACGATTCAAGGTGAATGTGCTGTTCAACATTAACAAGAACAATGATCGTTCATTTAAGCTTTGAAATGCTTAATGTTCGGAACAAGTCTCGTACCAACCTACCTATGAATGCTCAATGCTGTGTAATTAAATATAGTGTAAATCAGAATGGTTCAGAGAAAATATCAATTCTTGAGACAACGTTGTTGTGTTGTATGTGCAATTCAGCTCTCTCGGTGGAGCTCGGCAAGCTCGCTTTCTCGAGAGGTACAGAGCTACACTATGAGGGATCCGCGTCTCCTTCAACAAGAAAAGGTAATATTTCTGACCTCTGGTATTATTCACTCCAACATATCTGATACAGTATCAATTTCAAAGTTTGTCTACTTCGATGATTTCGGATTTATATTTCTAATTCTTAGTTGTCACTTGTGTCATGATTTTGCTCAGCATAATAAGCGATT
Organism: Athalia cordata; assembly: GCA_963932425.1. Lineage (NCBI taxonomy): Eukaryota > Metazoa > Arthropoda > Insecta > Hymenoptera > Athaliidae > Athalia > Athalia cordata. The sequence goes on along the minus strand of OZ010625.1, from coordinate 52,944,429 downwards.
GAGCGAGTCAATGGATGGTAACATTTTGCAATAAATAGCTTTTTAACATCTTTTACTTGTCCGTCACATCGCTTGACGCCTCAAATGAACAGACTCAATGTTGACATCTCAAAAAAGATCCTAGATTCTGAAAATCATTTCACTGTATATTAATGACTTCTTGCTCGCATGTTGTACACACACATTCACTGTATACTTTTCTACGACGCGAATTCTACCGATCGCTTGAAAACGATAAACACGTTTACTTCTGTAGAATATCATGTTATTGATTTAATGCTCATAGACCCAATGGAGAGCCTCGCAATGTTCAATAAACGAAAAGTATACCAAAAGAGACTTATTTTTTGCTGGTTGATTTGGTTTTACACTTTGGTTTATGCTAGAATTAAACTCTAATCCATTCCAATTGACTTCAATAATTTTAAGCAATTTATATTTCGTTTGTCGCGTTCATTTTTCAACCTGGGAGGTGACTGTGCCTATGGCCTATGTAGAGAAACGCTATTTAGTATCATGGTGTTGGTTTTTTGTGAAGCAAATTTTTTTAATTTACCTCATAAATATGAGAAGAGGATATCAAGTTCTTCTAATCCACAAGTTTATCTCTGAGACGTAGTTTTATATTTATTTTTGTTTTCTATAGATGAATTGAAAATGGTGTAATTTTTTTATACCTTGAAATGTAACATGACATTTTACATTTACAGGGACCAATGATGTTTAACCCTACAGACGTGAAAGATTCTGCATCAAAAAAGGCTCCTCGGAGTAGATATCCACCTCGATAAACTGATACTATGCGCCAGAACTGATGGCCTGAATAGACATTTTTACATATCCACTGATGGATAACAAGCGTGGTAAATCCAATAATTAGGTATAAATATAATAAGTGGTTACGTTATGAATACTTAGCCGAAAAAAAAACAACATGCTGCGACTTTGCTTAAGAGAATATAGTGTTGTTCCTGACACGATTTGAATAATAAATGAGCAGTGTGTCTTAGGCTATCAATTCGATGCTTATGTCTTGCAGTTACTAATTGTAAGTAGGAAAATGTTATGAATTTGAAAAGGCAAGATCTTTAATACAGATGCATGAGTAAAGAAGCTAATGAACACATTCTTTCTTGTTTCTGTCTTATTAGCAGATGATAGACAAATTGAGAAATAGTGTAGTTAGGTTGCAAGTTTTATACTACTTTTAAGTGAAGGATACAGTTGAGTTGAGTATTCACACAATTATCATTCTATGGAGCTCAATTTCATTAGCCAAAAGGAAAATAAACATTTTCGTAATATGTTCTATTTTGTATATAAATACCGAGCCTCAGAATGAAATTTGTAATTTTATAACACAATTTTTATGCGATATAATTGACAAGTGAAAACTGTGCCTCGAACAGAATAAACAATAAATATAAACTAACAGGTTTTTTTGAACGAAGACCAGACATTCAATCTCACAATAAAATCCCTCAATTACTTTTTTCGATCATTCTGAAAAAGTTCTTCAGTCCGCCTATGATTGTAGATAAAGCCCTTTATCCTTTATTTAATAGTAGTTACAAACTAATATAAACACTAACAACGGTGACACTAATAATCCTAAAAATTTATCAGAAATTATCTTATTGTAGTTGGTACACGTTGGTACTCAAGGCTGATTTTTTAAACAGTGAAAAATATCGCAGACATCACTTGAACCGTTATGCGTGAACGGGTGTATAGGAAATGTAGTTATAAAAAATGATCTGTTAATCACAACCATCATTATTCTTGTATACTTAACAATATTTGAAATGGGATTTTTTGCCAATATGCGTTTGCATAGCTACCAAATGTGCACCGCAGCAAAGAAATCATTTGAGAAATTTCCTAGCATACCTCGTGAAACGTTATTGTTTGTCCTAAACCAACAGGATTGAAGCAGTATCCGGATATTGAAGTAGTGGCGCAACTTTATCAGCAATTGCACTGAAAAAACCAACACTAACTTCCAAGCTAATGCTGATTCTGTTATCCGAATAATGAATAATTCTAACTTGCTATTACAATGGTGCTTGCGTACGATGTCTAATTTTTTCTTTAATCTAGTAATAATTTGTCGATCCTTCTGCCCATTGCAAGGCTAAATGGAACAAGCTGTATATTTTGTTATTAACATTTATGAATTGTAGTGCCCCAATGTTTGTTAATAGAAGAGGTTCGCTTATATTGATGCCTAATAAGATCCATTTGTACAGAAGTAATGAAGTCGGCCCTTTTATTTTTGATGGCCTAGAATATATGTGCTGAATCATTGCTTTTCTAATTAACATTACACCCTGTGTGGTGTGCCATTATATGTTCTGGATTTCTACTGACTAAATTCTTGTATTATAGTTAAATAGTTAAGACTGTTCATTTCCGTTATTTGTGTTTTCGCGAAACTAGTTGCATTTGCAAAGCATTAAACACCGTTTTTCCAAATTGCTCAAACTAAGTTGAAATATTCGTAACTTTAATCCAAATGATATTTATTGTATATAGAAGATATGTTGGTTGCCGTTCTCGATTAATCTTATATCATTCTTAGCGTCCGTTGAATAATTTTGAATTGTAACTCGTGCAACAGTTTCCAACTAAAAAATGAAAAAATGATTGTTTGGGACTGACAATACTTGTTTTCTTTGCCCAAATAATTAATAGACAGATAAATTATTGAAACAATTAAAAACTCATTTATGTTGTCTACTTCCTTCTATGCATCAATGTAATACGGTGCTTCAATTGTCATTGTCCGCAAGCAAAGTAGCTGGTTTTCTGCAAATATTTTCCAGATATGTAATTTATGCAACTACCTATTTTACCTGTGTGACTTTAGTTTATGTTGTTCCTCCGTAATGCATTATATGTTCATACCCTCATTGAATTATTATTGTCAATCTATGTCATGTTTGTGCGAATGTAAACATAGATCGTGTAAAATTGAATTATCGAATTATGTGATTCGGAATATTATAACTGTGAATGTGTAGAGATGTTATCAGATGATAAATTTTCGAAAGTACAATACTTTCTGCATTTTGACATAATTTTACCGGTGCTTGTTCTTGCGGACAATGATTATATTAAGCATTTCCCCTTTGCTACCACAATATAGACAAGTTCAGCAATTACTGATTCTATTGCCACAAATCAAGTAAAACTAAGTTCATATAAGCGATTCCAAGGTTGTGAAAAGTTATCTTTTATTCGTAATTAGAATTGTTGTCTCGGATTAGCTTGATGTCGAACTTTTCTGTATTCGCAGTTGTGCAATGGTATGTATTCATATCTGTAACTACCCACTGAAACAACACAGCTAATACAAGAGACACTGGTCAAGATAGACCTCATATGGTTAGCGCGGTTATGAAACAGCAGTATTATTGAAGCTGTATGTTATGTATGAGTAAGATTGCTAAGAAATGTGATTTGGCTTGAAATGTAACACATTATATTGGTATCATTCATTCAGAGTTGATGTACGTTTATGGGTATAATATGGATAACGTGTATTATATATTATTATAATTAACGTCATTTATGAAAATGATAATAAAATATATTATAAAATCTGAATCATAGTTTCTAAAACTGATCCAAAAGTTGCACTAATCTCAAAGATCGTTTATTGTTCTATGACAAAAAAAAGGATAGGTCGATAATATGCACCACTGAAAAATTTACGTTGGTAATTCTGTAATTTATTATAATCAATCGTTATACAATGTGTTGATATTTGTTCAAACAGAAAAAACTAATCAGTATCGCAGCTCTTCAACTATCATTCTTCTATAAGCAGAAGATTCCAAGCGACTCTGTTCATTTACCGTTAGTTTTCGGGTATGAAGGACAGTTGGTTATTGGAATGCAAGGCCCGTTTGCATGTTCCCGCACATGATCTTCTATGCAGAAACATCCGGGAACACAAACCTATACATAAATTGAACCAATAGAATATTTTTTGCTCGCATTAGTAGGGTATAAGATAAACCACAATTCATAAATAAATCAACATACCGCTGCACAGGCGATACCTATGTGTAAGTTGTCACAGGTTTGGACGCAACCCGGAGATATACCACAAGAATTGTACTGCGCCAAAGAACCACAAGGATTCGTAGCATCTACGCAAAACCAAAAGTCTGCTGTAGTGATTTCAAATTTCCTTTTTTGGTAATATGGAAAAACATGAATGCATACCTGGTGATCCAGCTGCAGTTGAAGCTACCGCTAAAATCACAAGTAATGCAGCTGTACTCATGTTGTATGTTCAGTTATAATCTGGTTTTTATTTCACAATTATCAATCTCGGAGTTCATCCGCTACTGAAAATAATTTTCTCAGCTTTGTCTTATACGCCAATCCCCGGAGACTCCGTTGTTATGCAGTCATTTTTCACACTTCTAGGTGTGGAAAAAAATCATTATCGTCAGTGCATGGAAATAACGAATGCGTCACTATAATGACCAATTTGACTTATGAGTTTATGTAATATTGTCATTAGATTATCATTAAGCCATGTACGGTGAGCATTGAGCAGCGGTATACACACATATCTATATGTATACACACGGTATACATATGTGTATTTCAATATTACCTTGGATGTGTATTTACTATGGCAATTCAGATAAATTTACGTCAATCAAATCTGGTAAGGGGCAAAAAAATATTGTTCATCATCTTGCTGTCATTCTGAAAGATGACTTTCACAAATATCGCTTTCGAAAATACGCGCTACTGCAAATGCTAGTGCTGTGACTTCATTGAAGTTTGTAACGAAAATCGGTATTAAATACTTCATACTTTACTACGATACTTTACTTCATTCATCACACCAGGATGCATAGGCGTACTATTAGCAGTAGGAAATGATTTTAATAACCATAGGAATAACTTCCCGAAACTCATTCGAAATTCGGGGTGCTGACGATGAGTAGAGACCACTAGAATCTCCAGTGGTGAGCAGGGAGTACGCGCTAGTTGACTGGAACGTGATCGTGATCATAACTTGTAATTAAGGAATCGAATAGGGTATATTTCACTGATCAAGTTCGTAGCTGCTAGTTTAGTTTTAAACGGTAATATTCCGTCACGTCAGTTTGGATCGATTGAATAATTATGACAAGTAAACGAGGCGCGCTGTTGGTACTGGAAGGCTGCGACAGAGCGGGAAAAACGACGCAAGTGAAGAAATTAGTGGATGCTCTCAATTTACGTGGAATATCAGCCGAAGCTCGTAGATTTCCTGGTATGACGATAAATCAAGTTTTGGATCAAAACTTTCTTGTTCGATTGAACATAACCTGACGATTAATATCATTACCTTTTCATAACTGTAGCCATAGTCTTTTGTCTTTTTGACTTTTGAGCATGGTGGCCTACTGTTCTTTTGTTTATGTCCTTACCAATTATTACTGTGCTGATATTTGTGTACCAAAACTAATATCAGAATCAGTAACCCATCATCTTCAGAGCATCTAGAGTATCTCAAAGTACCGTTTCCGAGGCACCACGTGGTAAATCAGAGGCTCTCATTCATATTTATACTCTCGTAAGATTAACAAGATTCGACAAGATTCGAATGCCGATAAGTACTGTTTATCTCTCATTTGTATTCAGTTAGATCATGAGTATACTGTTATACTGCTCAGAAATTCCTCAAGTTGTTCTTTTTGTTGGAAATTTTGAATATAAACAAAAGAGTGATGAATAAAAAATTTGTAGAGATTTCGTTCAAAATCTCTACTGAAAAGAAAGTAGGGTGTGCAGCTGAACCCATGCTACTTTTATTCTTACGATTTACACTTGAGATCAACATGATGGTGTTATCCAAGTCAAAAAATCTCTCTGTCGAATATATTTTTACTCATAACTTACTGCATTTGTAATAAAGACTCGTATTACATGTGAGTTGTGTTTGTAGAGGAACAAATTTTGTTCAGAACGAATTTCCATAAAATTGCCCTAGATTCAAAGAGTAATTTCCCACTTATTTCACAAGATTTATTTTTTTTTGCAGACAGAACAACTGTGGTTGGGAAACTTATAGACCAGTTTCTGGCACGGGATGAGGAACTACCATTTGAGACTGTTCACCTTTTGTTTTCATCGAACAGATGGGAATGCTACACCGAAATGATCAAGACCCTTAATTCCGGCATTACGTTGGTTATTGATAGGTATACTCAAACTTACACGCAACTAAATCTTGTGGGTAGAAGAGTAACATTGAATTTAGTTTTTGTTTATTGTGAACTTATAATGGGCTAAATCTATAAGAACAACTCAGTATGAGTCTGGTTCATTCCTATGCAGGTATGCAGCGTCCGGAGCTGCATATACAGCAGCAACCACAGGAAGAGATCTGTTTTGGTGCAGAGAACCTGATCGGGGACTTCCTCAACCAGATTTAGTTGCTTTACTTGAAGTAGATGTAAATGCACAGATATCACGTAGCGATTGGGGAAAAGAACGTTTCGAGTGTAATCAAATTCAGCAAAAAGTGGCAGCCAATCTTCGACAATTAATGGATGAGACTTGGGTATCAGTAAATGGAAATGACGACGTTGATAAAATTCATAATAACCTTGTTACCTTGGCTCTTGCGGCAATAGACAAAGCTAAAACTCAACCTATTAAAATGCTTTACAGCAAAGAGCCGCTCCGATCACAGTGATTGTTGTAATTTATGTGATTCAATGCATTTTGATATTTCATTAAGTATAAGTTATTCTATGTAAAAAATGATTTCCTAATCTGAAGAAAAATATTGTTAAAATTTTATGTGTACTGGGTCCTATTCTATTTGAGCACTTGTGTGTCTTGTGAAGAGATTTCATTCACTGACACAAATCATCACTTTAAATATATGTAAGTATACTTTGTAATTTAAATAAAAAAGACTTGAAAATAAATATAGCTTCTACTCATTTCTGTAATATTATAATAGTTGATTGATAATGTTTTTAAGAACAGAGGCATCATTTTTTGGCCCAAAAATCAACAAAAATCAAAGTCTGCCCTACTAATGAAGCCCTACTCTTCTGGTCTTTGAAAATCATACCCTAGTCTCTAAAGCGATATTAGACAGACGCAAGCAGGAAACCGTAAATTTATTAATAGTACATAGTCTGCATATTCTGTTAAAGAAAAACAATGAAACTAGGATTACAATCTTGATAAGTTTTCATGATACGTTTATTTGATAAGTTGATACTGATGAACCCACTTTCTTTTTTTTACACATTTTATCAGAGCGCGACATTCGCTTATCGCAATTATTGTCATATTTGTTGTATATTTATATCCAACTTGAAGTGCCAGAGCACAATACGAACTAATTCAGACCTATAGAATTCGTTGACAATACTAGACAGACCAAGTGAAGTGAAACGCACATTATTAGTAGTAGTTTGGTCGTCGTCCATGCACCATGTGTATTACGTTTATTTATCGAAACTCCGAAGCCGATGGAAATGCGTATAGGATAATCCTGGCGTTTAATCGCGATGAAGCTTTGACCCGACCAACTGCACCTGCTCACTGGTGGAAAAATTATCCTGACTGCTTGGGAGGTAAGATGTAGAATAAAGTTCAGGAAAAACGTGATTCGCGTTTATATCGACGTATATCGAAAAGCTGTTTGTGTCGTTTGACGTAACACCCGCGAAAGTCCAAACATATTTAAAATTACAGATCCCCAGGTCTGCATTATTCCTCAAAGATTTGGCCGAAGATTCAGTCAATAATTGTATTGTCTAAATTTTTCCTAACTCAGCTGGGTGATCGTTACAGGGATAGACTTGGAACCAGGAAAGGAAGGGGGTACCTGGTTGGCATTTTGCAGAAGTGGACGATGCGGGACACTTCTGAATCTAACAGGCGAAAAGAGGTCGTCTACAACTCCTGGAAAAGGCCGTGGTTACCTTGTTTCTGATTACATCATTTCAAGCATGCCCGCGGATGAATACCTCACAAAACTGCATGAGAAAAATCAAATTGAACAGGCATATAATCCCTACAATCTAATACTTCTGAATTTATGGTACGCCCATATATTAATTCAGAACAGTTCCAGATTTTTTCGAGCAACACAGCTCGAGGAAAAAATGAAACAAATAGCCGCGAAGAGTTAAAAACTATATGTATAATTTAAACTGGCAAATTCGAAAGTGTTGTGGCACGATTTAGAATTGCACTAATATAAGGAGCATCAAGTTTTTGGTACACTTTTTTCAATTTATTATATTTTGAAACATTTTTGTCGATCGAGGATTGAAACTCAAAATTCACCCAATTACAGACCGCTTTAGTAAAAGGTATCCAATACTCTCATTTTGTCTAGGAATGCCGACGTGTCAGTACTCTGCAGCGCGCAAGATTCTTCAGGACCACAAAAGTATTCGGACGATATCTTAGGACTTAGTAACAGTGCAATAGACCAACCTTTCACCAAAGTGAGTAATGGAAAGAAAAAATTTAGAAACATCATCCAAGGCGCGACTACGGGAGAGCAGGATAAGATGATTGAAAATCTTTTGGAATTCTTGACCTGGGATGAGAAGTAAGAGTTTTTGTAACTGTGAAATATGGTTGCAGTGAAGATCAATTTATTCTCGTAGATACCGATTATCATAAGACTACATTTTTTCACTCTGCTTTTTGACTTTACATTTTTTAGACATTTGCCAGACCTCGAACTTCAAAGAAGAGCTCCAAACTGGTATGAAGACTTGAGTTCTATCTTCGTTCACGTTCCAAATGTAGAATATGGAACCAGAACACATTCAATATTATTAGTCGATGGATTAAATAATGTCACATTCGTTGAGAAAACATTAACACTCAATAATACCTGGACATGTCAGACTTTCAAAACCAAATTACAGACACTTCCATAGAATTATTTTGAACATATACGTAGCACCTCTATTAAAATGAATAATATTTAATAAAAATAGAAACACTCGGGTCATTTGTTGAAATAGTAATATGTAAAACGATCTAGAAAAAGTACAGTTTTTTATTCAAAACTTGAAAAAAATAAAAATTTATTGTTTAAATCTGTTATTTTATTTCTTTTATTCTATTACCGGTCGAAAATAAAATACATGATTTCTTCAGTTTCCGTATTTTTTGCTGTCTCGATTAGTGCAAACCCTACATTAGCTGTGTGGGTAGCAAAGTTACCTACTGTGCGCTGGATGCGCCGCTTTTGTCGACTCCTGGTTTCTTGGGGCTTACAGATGTTCCTGATTCCCTTCATTTCAGCTGCCACCAATTTCGTAGAGATCTATACCAGTTATTACCACACGAAGGAAATTACCGATCTCACCCAAAAGTCTTGCGTGCTGCATAGGAGCGAGCTAGAGAATTCGAATTTAAAATTTTTTAAATTTGTGTTCGGATGCCGGACGGCACGTACCCCGGCTACGGTGTATCTCTGCTACAGATTCCAAAGAACTAATTCCAGCTGGAATAACAGAGAAATTAGTGTTTTATCCCATGAATCTTTTTTCCACTTTTGTGCCCTTCGATGCCCACCTTTTCCAAGTCGATCTAGTGAAGGAATCCCTGCTCAAAAAGTAACTTGTTTTCTCAGTGCGGATAAATAGTGGTCGGTAATTATTCAACGCAAGCCCGGATATCCGGTTCACCGTTACATTTTATTTGTTTTTTTGTCGTGGCAGACTCCACCCTTAATTCTGACTTTAGATAGTCGTGGACGATGAAAGATTATCGGCGCCTTGAAACAGTGTATCGATTTTACGATTGGCGTTCTCTCGCACTCGCTTTCGCAGTCAGATACTGCAACGGCTTTATACGCTGCTGATATCGTGATGAGAAGGGCAAAGTTATGCCGACGAAACACCGGATGTGGCCGAGCTGGATGTGTTAGGGATCAGTATGAGGTTGAAATCGCCGGTGAGGTAGCATCGGCTATGGATCGGGATAAGAAGGGGAAGCTGAGAGAATATCGACGAGGACGAAAAATCATCGGATTGGTCCAAAACGAGCATAGATTCGATTTCAGGGCTTCCATGCGAGGGCCTCAAGAGAGCACTTCCGCTGTTGCGGGAGTACTCAAAGTATTTTTTTAGAGCGGGCGATTGATTTGTGGCATGTAGAGAAGAAACGCGTCTTTCAACACGGGCAACCCATCACCGAATATTATAGATCCAGAAAGTGAATTCGACGATTTATACTTTGGATCATTTAATTTCTTCGAATACTTTACGGGAGGTTGTTGGGTTTATCATAATATTCTGATGCGAGAAAAGTTCATCAAGATTGTAAAAACTAATTCGGTTTGATGCCGTAAACACAAGATGATGAAATTTATTCTCGGTAACATCAAGTACAATAATGTTATAACTAGTTTTCGATGTAACGGCTACGCTGAGGGAAATTCAAAGGGTGAAACTCGCTTCAATCAGATTACATGGTTGGAAAAGTGAAGTGCGGATAGTGGGTTTCGCTGAAACCGTATACGAGTAAAAGAGATTGCAAGTTACGCCATAAATTGGGAGAGGGATTCTCTTTCTTATTTTTCTTTCAACTACAAACCAGTTCCTTGGTGGTTCCTTACTCGTTACTCGCCACTTTCGACTTTCGAGCTAGTTCTACTTCTTCAGATGTATATAGGTATATGTATTGAGGAGATTAGGGTAAGCTAGGTGAGGTAAAGTAGTTTCGTTGCTGGTTGCCGTTGGTGGTCACAACGGTGGTCTCTGTGCTGCCACGAATACTCCAGGGTATAACAGTTTGATCTGTCAATTGTTGAATGATGTAAATTGGAAACCCACTATCGCGGCGTAGCCCGTTAGATCGCGCATGTACATAAATTATCTATGCGATCGAAGGTTTATGGTGCGCAGATTTTAGGAGTATAGATCAATTCCCAACGAATATCATTTAGCGTGTATAGAGGGTTTTGTTTGCACAGAGCTCAATGGTACAATTTATAGTGATCCCAATCTAATTCATCGCAGCAAATCCCGTCAATTCTTTTCACTCCCATGCATTGATTTTATTTTCTCGAATAACCTTTCTTTCAAATCTCTACACCGCTTTGTCGATATCCTACATTAATTCTGGTTTTTTGGTTCAACTCTTTCGGCGATCAACCATCGGATAAATTTATCAAGATGCCCGAAAAGCATTAGGCTACGCCATGGCGACAGAGACACTGGGGGACGTCTGCTGATAGCCATTTTCTTGTCCCGATGTGGCGCCTTCGTAATCACCGATTAGTCCTTGTTTTATAAGTCAAATATACTACTCTGATTTAGTACTATAATTTATCTGCCTTGTGTAGTGAATTTTAAATTCACCGTACGTTCGATTAGAACTGATTACAATCTACCTCAATGTCTAAAGCTCGTGGTATTATTACAGGTAGGTACAGTTTCACTGTTTATTTGAAACAATTTTGGTTCCATCAAAATTATTAGTTTATAATTGATGATTTAATATACTTCACCACTGAATATATTCTAACGACAGCCGTCCGTGTGATCTAAAATATGCCATGCAGTCATGTGCAGCTGCGCTCCCTGCAGTATATGCGGCTGAATAATTAATTAATGTCACTGGATTATTATACGTATCGGAAAAAGTGTAGATACATCACTATCAGGTTGTCGATTCCCATTAGTTTCGAACAACACTTTGATCCTTTCTAAACTCATAAGTTTATCAATGTTCCTTTGTAATAAAATATCGACAAATTGTCAATCATAAAATTTGTGTTTTCGCATGGTTATTAGCACAACAAATATGGATTGATAATCGAGGGGGGAAAAAAGCCGAGGACGTCAGTTTAATTCATTATCGATCGATGCACCGAGTTATAACGGGATAGATCGATGCGATGTATGTATTTATCCAGCGACGGTCGAATGGAAAAATTTATCTACACTAACCTCGAGGCTATATATATTTATTGTATTTTGATTGAATTTCGCTTTCGAAGAACTTGAAAAGCTAAGTGGGTAGCTGACAACATTGGATAAATGTAGTTTTCTTGTATCGTAGCACGTGAGAATAACCCCAATACAAAGTTTGCTATGATTTTTTTTTTTCAAAGTCGAGTCATTTTATAACACCCTATTTAACGCGCTCGGGTGAAACTCTTCGTCAAAAAAATCTATTAGCAACATAAAAGCACGTTACGTTCAAATGGAAAATTATTAAAACGCAGTGGTGAGATACCATTAAAAACGGTTGATAGGGGAGGAGTATTTTATAGTTTTCTCGGTAACTAAATAGTATGTAAGAGCAGGGACGAACCTTTGCACTACGCATAGATCTAATGATCTCGTAATCCTAGCTCGACGTTTCGCATCGCGTCACGTAAATGCGGCGGCGGTAGGAAGTCGACAACGCCATGATGATGCTTAGTAATTTTCTCTTGCTTCGTCGGAGAATGGTGCAAGTCGTTGTCGTCTGGTTGGCGCCGAAGCGACGGACAATGCTCTCTTCAGAATGATGTGCATCCCATTGGCTTTCACGAGGGCAATGCTCGATATGCTTCAGGGTTGAGTGCACTTAGAGGGGATGAATTTTCTTCAGCAGTACAAACGTGTGCGAATACTTTGTTCGTCTATTGCTAAGGATTATCCCCAGCTACGTATGTATTCATCAATACGTGCGATGCGTGCAAGCTTTCATATAGAAGACAAAATAGGGTTGAAGCTTTAACTCTATGCTTTAACATTCGACTGCGCGAGTCATGAGCTTAAATTTCTACGTTGTTCGTTATTCAAATATGCAGCTCGCAATGCAGTAATAAAGTTATACGCAGATCGTATAATTAGAAGGTTAATTAATTTACGCTGATTCAAATGGGAAAAGAAACCACGAGATAATCTGCAGTCAGATTTTTTATACGTTATTACAGTGGTATGGAAAAATCGGTCCAATAGCTACGCAATTATTCGCTTATCTGATAGAATCAAATTCCAGTCTTCTTCGCGCCTCACGTATACCATGTGTCCCAGCGTTTACACCGCAGTATGTCTGATTGCCTGCCGCCAGGCGCCCGGCATAATCGGTTACGGCGAGCCGACAAAGGGGGTAAAGGAACTAGCGGCAGGCAACCAGACATACTGCGGTGTAAACACTGGGACACATGGTATATAGATTATAGTTGTAATCAGAAATTGGAATCCGTTCGAGAATTGACGCGTTGTGGAAATAACATTACCAGCAGCCTAGTCACGAGACACATGACACCTAATTCAAGATGCAATAGTGAAATAGGACGTAGGAATATCTAGGAATGAAGACAGGTATATACGTACCATATCCGAAATCGCGTTAACGTGACTTGATTACGTATTACGAATTCATGACATTTGGATCGCATTTCTTGATGTTATTACATTAATTAGTAAGTGCATATACGTAGAGTAGTCTCGGAATTGGATTTAATCATCCGTTCAATTTTCAAAATCTGAACCAACGATTCCTGGGTGTTAAACTTGGTATAAGTATATTATTTTGGGGTGGAGTACAAAATGGCTGAATATTACGGATTACGTTCAGAGTTTTCATTTGTATAAAACAGCTAAGTCGAGATATGCATAATACAATTGGAACTTGCTATGGGAATACATTTCTGCACCTAAATGCGAGCTTATGTTTATAAGCTAGATAAATGTTTCGGTTGTATGTTTCGCGTACACTTTTTTGAAACTGTAGACGAATATTATGATTTAGTATAGTTTTCGTAGCGTGGGTAAACTGTTTACCTCTTGGTTAACGTTGTATATGATGGTGAAGATTGACACAAGAATAGCACGGAATGAATATCGAATGCAGAAGCTATAGTCCACACATGCGATGTTCATTGTAGCGTCAATTATCAGCGACAGGTTATAGTCTGTGTACTATAGAAACATTCATACCATGTATAATACGCGTTCTACGTGTTGACCTGACGGTTGCGGATGTATACCGCATTAATAACCCGGAAGGTAAACCGTTTAAAATATTAGCTTGCTGAATTGTGACTATTTGAACCAGGAAAAAAATTCGTTTATTCCAGAATTCGGATGGTTATATTGGCTATAACGCGATCATTTAAATAGTTGGATCAATTCAGTTAGCAGATTCAGATTCATGAGCTCAAGATACGTGAAAATACATAAAAAAAAACCTATTTCAATTTTTAGCTTTAAAAAACCAAAATCAAAGACTCAGTATTTTTGTGATTTTCGGAGCAGAGAAATTGAGATATCTCGATTCGTTTTAATTATAGCCTAATTGTGTCGACGGGTTCGTATTTCTGCGAGAAAAATATTCAAGAATACAACAAAAAAATTCAATTCTTGGCCTGAAATCGAGATTTTTCAAAGGTTATAGCATTTGATTTTTTTCGATTTTTGGACCAAGAATAAAAATCTTTCGTAAGACCCTATTTTCGGTGTATCTTGGGCATGATTATTTGAATCTGCTTACCAAATCGATCTGTCTATCTAATGAAATGACCAAGTTATCACCCATTCGTCGCTTTTCAGAGCGGAAAAAAATGAAAAATCTACGCTGCTTTTTCGCTGACGAATCAAAGTACGAATAAAAAAGTGTCGCATGAGAGTTCGAATGAACATCTCCTTTTCGAGATCGGACTTATTACGATAATTTTTATTCTCGTGTCACATGCGTAGCCATTTTCTATGTGGTTAACAAAGGGGTTGTTAGTTCAGCTGCAGTTGGGTTAATAAAAAGTAAACTACTATTTTCCTTGTCACGATGATATTAGCTATTAGCTAGATATGTCATTTCCATGAATATAATTAATTGGTTTGTTTTGAAGAAAGCTGATGCAGGCTATAGGTGTTCGTTTTGTATAAATAATAAATTGATTTCCGCCGGTGCAGATAGCCCCTCGCTCGAGAATACTCGACATTTCCAAAGTATGCTTACTCAGTTAACGTCCTGCACAGCTAAAGGCTTCGCGCTGTGTACCTTCTACTCATTCTCTATCAATATCAGAACTCTATACTTGTGTCATATTGCATTGATCAAATTCCTGCAAAGGACGTCTCCTATTTTTGGACACCCCCCTTCTGCTATCATATTCGGTAAGTTTTGGAAAATACTCGAAGTCATAGTCGAATTGTTATCGTTCATCGATTTCTTTTCCTTTACCACCGCTACCTGTATATTTTTTGATTTATTTTCATCTCCAATATACCCTTGATATTTTTATCTGGAAAAATATTTTCGCCAACTACGTATGTATGACGCCCTATTGACAAACACGCCAATTTATTTTAATGACTTTTTCATCCTCATGAGTCTGAATTTCATTTTTGAATACCACAATTTGCCAGTATTGTCTCGATGTGAGACCGGGATTTCTAGTGAATTTTCGATCGTCCCTTCGGTGAAAATATCAGAAATTTTTTTTTACTCAATCCCCGTATGAATTTGTGATCCACGTGTCACGTTCCGGGGGTTCTTACCCATCAGCCGATTGACGTAGGCGGACTCGGACTCCGGAGGGCGACGGAAAGGTGCCGATAGATGATTCCACTTTCCCATGCTCTGACGGTGATAATTGGGCGGCAGGTACTTTTGTCAAACCTGTAATATTACCCACCCTTCCAAAACAACATATAACATATTCGTGCTCCATATTTCAAGTCGCGACTTAAAGTCGGAAGCACGTAATAACTGGGACAGTCGGAAGTCTGTGAAATTTTCTGAAGGTTGACGCGTGTGCCTGTCGATCCTCGTACAGAAAGCTATTATTTACGTTCGATATGCTTGTATATGCCACGTAAAATACCTGCTGCGCGTCTCGCACTTGCAGGACATTTGTCAAGATTATTTTCACTGGCTTTCCATCCGTACGAATATAAAGAGTAAAAGAAATACGGTAGAAAGGCGGATTGTTTCAGTTAGTCAGATTTCATGAGGGTTGAAAAATCCATCTCCTATAATGCCGTCGATTCTTCTCGCCTGTTACAAACTGCACAGTGCAGTTATCGGGCAGGTTTACTTAATTTTGTTGAGTATCAAATAATGTACAATGAATACGTGATCGATTACTTTACAGCCTTTACAGATCATGCACGTTTCACGGAGCGTTTTTGACGTAAAATCAACGGTTAGAAAATTGTCTTCCCGTCTTCGGCCGCCTCCTAAAATTTATCGTCCAGAATGGCCGGTGATGGCCGCGGCACGTCCACTTTTTTATCTGCTGCGATTCTTCGGTTTGGTGCCGTTTACAATATCTGATCAACGGAATTTCGTATCTAGCAAATATGGGCAATTCTATTCCTTACTTTGCGCCATTGTACATACTTATGTAATATATACTATAATCTACAAATTCACCGTTGTCGAAAGAAAAACGGCCGTACTTGACATCGTGGAAACTGCAAAGGTGCGTTGTTAATGTACAGGTAATGATAAAATGTAATTGAGAAAATGAATGCCTGAAAAATTCGTCCGTGAATTTGTTTTCACGAATATTATATGAACAATATTTTCATATGTCAAATATGTCACAGGTGATCATCAATTATTTCATAGTGATTTTCAATCTGGTGGTGGCAGTTTGGAAACAAAGGGAATTTGTCGGAGTCTTAAACACGCTGAAGAACTTCGATTTGAGATTACGTGAACTTGGCCATCCGTTGAAGAAAAGAGCAGTGAAACTTTGGGTTTGGAGCATTTGTTTTTTAAATGCTTTGCTTTGGATCGCCGTGAATTATACCGGAATGGCAGCATTCGCGGAATCCTGGATAACGAATGTAGCATACATTGTGAATTATCTCGCCACTCTATTATCCATAGTAAAGTTTTCCGGTGTTGTGCTTTTGCTGGGACAACGTTTTCAACACTTGAACGAAGTCGCTCTTCGCAGTAAAAAATCTACCCTAATGGCTAAGCAGAATTACGTCACGGTCGACTTCAAAGTGAGTCATCGAGATGACGAAAAATTTAGCAAATTGACATATATGTTCTCTTTTTTTCTTCTTCAATTAAAGGTGATACAGCAATTACATAACATTCTGATGACTGCTGGCGAGAGTTTGGATTGTCAGTACTCGTCGTCACTTTTTGTTTGGTTGATAAATTTGTGCCTCCACAGCGTCAGTTTTCTCTACTTTTTATGCGACTGGGTAATCGTAACGCCACTTTGGTCATCGGCTCGATGGCCCCTCGTGCATTGTATCCTATGGTGGCTTCTTACATACGTCATGCAGCTTTTCTTGCTCCACGTTTCCTGTCACTATGCTTCAAACGAGGTAATTGTAGTACGCGTTCTCTATCGAGTTTCATTTATTGACTTTCCTCTTCAGTAATTCCATAAAATATTGTTTTTTTTTTTTCCCAGATCTAATCGTATATTGAAACAGCAGTGTTGGAATAAAATTTTTTGAAATTTCCAATTTTTGTTTCAGGCTAACAATCTTGGTTCGATTATCATCAACTGGAAGTCATTATCTAGCGTTAGAAATTACGTGAGTAGTTGGTAATGAAACCTTGAATTTCAATTTGATAATTGGATCAACATTTTTTCATTCGTTCTAGAGAATGGAATCCTCGTTGCATCTCATCAATCGTAGATTGAACTTTACTGCGGCGGGTTGTTTTTGCATTAATTTGCCTCTCTTGAGTTCCGTGAGTTTCTATAACGTGACCTTATTTAACTCGGAGAAAATTCACAATATATTTATAAAGTTATTCTTCCGTGTTTCAGATCGCCTCAATCCTCACAACTTACCTGGTCCTTATGATACAATTTCAATCGTAGAAATGTTAACCTATTTTCCAAGTTTGAAAAGAGAAACCTCTAGCATTTCTTTTCTCATTTCTTGCTCATTTATTATTTTTCTCTCCATTTCCTTCTACTATTAGACACGCCATCACTTTCAGCAGATATTATTCACACCGAGGGTCATTTTTTTTTTCTTCTTTTTTTTACGTAGTACACGAGAAGTTCCCGGCAGTCAGTTTTTAGAGTAAAAAAAGTTGTCTAAGCGCCACCAAGCCGAAGAATGCGAAAAAAGCGAGAAATAAAACGAATTCAGGATCTTCGTTCTATACATCGACTGAGGAACTGGGCGGGTATATAATTCTACTTTCCCACGGGCTTACCCTCGAGCCTCTTTGCATGCTTATCTTGTATTTCAGAGTGTTTGTAACAAGGTTTATCGTTCGAAATTCGATTACCCCGAGGTGGCTGGAGATCTAGAATTCCCGTCTACTGTGTGGCAGAAAAGCTATACGCATAGATGTTTCCGTTTTTCTGTCCTGATTATTAACTCTGTCGCCCTCACCTGTAAAACAGCATCAGCAACGAATACCTGAGCTTTATTTTGATTCCGTTGATTGGATGCAACCTTCGTATCTACAATGTTGGAATACAGTGTATGAAAAACATAATAAAATAATAATAGTAATACAATTTTTGCGATGAAAATTCCAGTTTCAAGGGCTCGGAGGAGAATTATGACCAATTTCCGAGGGGGTAACCGCTTGTGAAATACTTATGGGACAGTCAATTTTAAAATGCTATATGAAATACTAGTGAAATGGTATGAAATGGTGTGAAATAGTGCAAAATAGCTGTGAAATAGTTGTGGCATGTGAAATGATTGGGACACCTATGGGTATATGGAGTGGTTACCCCCTGGGTAATTTCACACCCTTCATGTTCTTTTTTGCCTAATAATTTAAATTCAATCAATCAAAATTGAGGGGTTTTCATCAAATTCGGTGAAAAGTGTCGAAAGAAGTGGTTTGAATATAACGAGCACCGCTGCAGCGTCGTCTCGTGGGATCGTTCCGATTTTTTTTTCATTTTTTTCTTTTTTTAAGAAGGTGATTGATAATATTTCAGTAGGCATCTTGTTCCTCGTATCGTTCACCCAATATTTTTTCTCATCTCTTATCCCGAGCTTTTCCACGTGCTCAACGAAGGAATATCGGTTTTTATACAGGGGTTTGGGCAAAATAAAAAAAATAAAAAATACATAATTGAAAATAAGTATGTAAACCGGATCGCCCAAAGTACAGTTTAATTCACGGGTTTCTAATTCGCAATAAATTTAGTACATTGCTTTCACGCTTTCGTTCCGTTATAAAGCTCGAATTACGCACAATCGAAATTCCTCGACGCTGAGAGAGGCAAAAGAAGAGGAAAAAAATAATCAATAAAATATAACAGAAAAAACGTGTATCATGTTATACGATTACCTATGCGAACGAGGGAACGTTGTAATTTTGTTAAATTTGGAACTGAGAGCGCTAAATTTTCAAAAAGCCGTTATTACTTTCCTAAGGACGATCGACACATGTGGGATGAAATAAATTATCAACGAAGCTTTCAACGTATTATACGATCACGTTAAAATGAGCAAATTTATTCGGTATTATATATCCTCTTTTGAAAATCTTTTCGATTTCGTGCGGGTAAATAGCAACCCGTAAACTAATTTTGATACATTCAAGAGTTCGATTCCCGGATTATTTGCCATCTCCGTTTATATCTATCAAATTTGTTTATTATACCAATGTACGCACACAGTGATGTTATCCCATGACATTTTACAAATTGATTTCATGTCAGAACGATGGACTTAAATTCTGAGCTCGAGTTCGTTAATCACGTCACAATTGTACAGTCCTCAGAAAAAGTGATCATACCACAGACGGCGTAGATATACTGGGATCTACAAAATAATAAGAGTGAATTCTCGGATGAAATTAAGCCGATTGCAATACGAATCATATATATTGTTAAAATATTGTCTTACCTCCCTAGAGCTTGAAGTATTTTTATCGTTGTGAACGCGACTATTTCTAAAACCCCGCATGAACCGGGGGATGTTATTATATCTATTTTTCGGGAATGAAGAAAAATTATGAGAGAAAATATGATAAATTCAAATAAAAAATGAATAAACTGTACGCAGTGAAATATCAGATGCAGGCCCGGTACAACCACAAATCTGTGACACGCGTGACCCACTCGGAATTTGATTTCCCCTGAGTGAAAATCTCTCGCTTGTCAACAGCATCCGTGAACGACCCCCTATCTCACTTCTATAGTATCCTCATCTATAGGCGTAGACCCGATGCTTGCTGCAGAACGCCGATATATTCTTGTGTCGTCTGATTCTACCGGCATCATTATTACCATCACTTTCGATATTGTTATTATTTTTTGATATCATTGCTGGTATTAACATTATTATCATCATCACGTGACGGAAAACGTGAACGTGAAGAAAGAACATGGGAAGATTAAAGAAAAAAATACTTGAGAGGCAATCGGAAGAATTATGAGAGGATCGAGGTACTTGCTTCAGTATCGCCATGATTATATTATACGTTTTGATAGAAAATAGTTTTGTATAAAGGTAGCTAAGGGAAGCAGATGATTCAATAATTTAAATCAATGCTATACCTTATAGGATCGAAGTTTGTTTACTACATTGAATATAATTTACATAACAGCAGCGACCCTTGATTTATCGAAGGTCACTCGATTTCTCTTGTAAAGGTTGTAGATGTTATTACGTCGCGAACGAATGGAATCGTTTGAACCCCCTTGAAAAGGGTTAGAGTTATCCGGCCGTTACGTTGCTGAAGAAAATTACTTTTTCTTCCCTTCGTGTTTTCGTTATTTTACGATAATTAGAAGCTGCATAGCAATCTCGAGCGACGCAGCGAAGCGGCAAAGGAAATCTCGACGCATTCAAAAGATTTTATGCGCTGTAGGGGCGTCTTATTCTGATTAACCGGTAGGTATATAAAGAGGTACGGGCACACGAAATTGTGATTTTAAAATCACCGAACGTCGGCATTTATTATGGAAACGTCATTTCCATACGATTTATTCCATTCTGATGTCCTTATGCTATAATATATGTGAAGTCCGAGCGGTTAGCCTGCACCCTTTTTTAAAAGCACGTGGTGAAGTCGTTCGAAACGAATCGAGCAATTGTCAATTTTCTTAACCATTGCCCCGGAAAATTACTTTCACTCTTCCAACTCAGTCACCATTCAAAGATTTTTTTTTATTTACTCTTTGGTCCCAATGTCACCATTATCGTCCCGTTAACTGCATTAGCTCAGTCATATATGTATTTTTTTGTATACATTTTGCGATGTGAATACAAAGACGAATAAGCTGAACATTCTATCAACCGGTAGAGCGGTCGTATATGGTGACCGAAAAAAGAGCAAAGTCAAAAAAAAGACGAGAAATACACTACTTTTTTTAATTTCTTTTTTATAGACTCAAAATAGTAATTTCCTCTTATCGCACCGTCTACTCATTTTTTTGCTTTTGTGTTTTTTTCGCAAAACGTACCAGGATTTTCTTTCTCTTCCTTCCGTGGTAAGATGCATATCTCTCCTTTATCTCGGCAGAGTTGTCTTTTGCTCGGCTTTATTCAAATCACGCTTTCGGAATTGCTTCGATCGTGCGCGACCCGCGATTTTCGGGTCAACGCCCACTCCGTTCGCTCTAGCATAGCGAGCATGAAATTCTTGAACTTATCGTTATGTATTATTAAATTTTTTATTATTTTAAGTGACACGTTCCGCTTCTGACGAGTAACGATCGGCCCTTCAAACGAAGGCGGAAGCGCTATTTTTTGATTTTTCTCCCTCAAAGATTCTGTAACTCAATCAAGTCTGGCTGGATCGATATTCGAACAAACGTGAATAAAATGTCAGAATAACGCGGAAATTTACATACTCACACATACCTGTATATATGTATATCGGATTTATCGGTGTTTGTAGGACTTATAAGAGGAATAAAGCTTGTCAACCGCTTTTCCAATTAATTAATTGATTGGTATTAACTGCTATTATTCGCTCGTTACTCATGACCATCGATTCGTATTATTACACCTACATAATCAAACTTTATCGCACTCAAGCCGATTTGTTTTGATGTATATATTCACCTCGAAGCCCGAACTTTTCGCACGTATAGTACTCATGTACGAATACCAATATACCTGTATACACAGCGAAAGCTTGAGAAATGACGGTAGAAAAGTTAAAAAACAAAAAGAAAAGTAAACTAAACATGTACGTTCACGCCGCAAAGCGACTGAGATTAAGTGCAGCTTTCTCCGATTTATACAACAACAAATTGCACCAAGGTGGGTAAATTTTTACCGCAAAATAACCTTGCTGTCTTTATAAATAAGTATTGTGTATACATATTTGAGGGATATTTACTTTGATTTTTAAAAATTGTTGAAAACCTAGATGACGTTTAATTTTTATAGGTAACTTTATTCGTATGAAAAAACACCCTGCAGCGCATGTTGAAATTTTTGAGTTTCAATACCGAAATTCCACCGAAGAAATAGAGAGAACGGTTTTTTCTTTTCTTCTTTCGGAAGTTTAAATTTACAAATTATGTGATTTGTTATACGACGCGGGTCCATTCCCTTCCGACCCGACAACCATCGTCGATCGACCATGAACCATAAAGGGAAAAAAGAAAAAAGAAATACCGGGCGAAAAAGGTAAAAGAGCGCGCATCAAGGGTGGCACTTATTTCCGCTATTTCTTTTTTACCCCACATTCGATCCATGTTGTATTCCCCTTTATTCGCCCACACGACTGATAACGTTTGACGTCCTCAGAGTAGCAGCTGAGCAGATCAGTTCAAGTATACATACCAAGTGTCCCAGCGTTTACACTACAGTATGTCTAGTTGCCTGCCACTGGGCGCTCGGTCACGCAGCTGACGGATCCAGTAAAGCAAAGTGTGCCCCCTTTGTTGGCTCGCCGTGACCGATTATGTCGAGCGCCTAGCGGTGGGCAACCGGGCATACTGTGGTGTAAATGCTAGGACACATGGTATATCAAGAGACTCGGTAGATTCTCGCGCCAAGTACACTTGAAAGGAACGGGACGACACCGAGTATCTTTACTGCTAATTCATTAAGTATCCCCTAAATCATTCGTATTTCGTCTAGAGTCCCTAAAATACATTTCCTTTCGGGCAAGAAATAAAATTGGTGATTTATCAGCGCGCTAAGAACCACGTACTCAAAATCTTATTTGAGGAGTTTTTTTCAGTTTTTTTTTCAAATTTATTCTAATTTTTAATTTTTCTGGTACGGCTAGGCGTCATGAATTTCATGTACTTAGCACAATGATTGATTTCGATCCTCTTTTCTCCGAAGGATTCAATTTTACAGTTACTATTGAAATTGTTGCATACGGAGGTTATTTTAGGAGGCATGAATAACGATTTTTTGGTGGCGATTGATTTGGAACCATTCATGTACTTGGTTATATAATATACTATGTGGGCACATAGGTATGATATACCTTTACCTGTGTATGTTATACGTGTATTATAAACACCACTCGAGAACTCTTTTGCGATCTACGGTAAAGTGGATAAACGAGTGTCCTTAACCCATTCACGTTATCATATACGTGACGTTTTTATACCCAGGACTCCGGGGTATGTCCGCCCACATTACATTCTTTGAACCGTGAATAGGAGCCTCTATATTCGCCCATCGCATTCTCCAAGGTCCTCGATGTAACACCTTTTTTTCTCTTCCATTCGTTTTGGATCTTTTTTCTTTATTTTTTTTTTTTTTTCATTTGTCGAATTCGATCATTGAACAGAATCTGATACAAGGATGATTTATAGGTGATACGGTTGGGTTTGGTCGAACAACGAATTTTGACTGTCAAAAAAATGGTCAATTCTTTCATCTTATCGATAGAAAAACAAAAAAGAAAAAAGAAAGTGAAGAATTTTTTCATCGGTATACCTACATTTCCGTGACAAGAAATTAAATTCTTGGCTCTACGCGATTCGTGACTAACGCTTTATCACAGCTGCTCTGCTGCGGATACCGTGGCTTTTTAGTTAAACGAACTCAATTCGGCTCAAATATCCGTAAATGAATTCTTCATTTATATTTTACTTAGAAGTTTCAAGTGGTTAACCTGTAATCACGCGCGCCTGTCTTTAGGGGCGTACCCTCATTAAGACTGTGAGTAAAGCGGTATGCATATATAGGCGTATTTGAATTTCACACCGCGGTTTTATAAATAAATAACTGCAGCGACATGTTTTTTTGTTATTTTTTCTTTCTCCTTTTATAAGAAAACAGATCTAAGTAAATTTGAAAAAAGAAGTTTGCAGCGATCCGCTGTAACTTTGAGGGCTGAGAACCGGAAAGATGTATCCCACAAAAGTGAACAGAATTTATGAACTTGAAATTCAATTATTTTCCATTTCTCTGGGTTACGATCTTCTGAATGAACGGAAAACTTGAATCTTGTGGAATCGCTTGGAGCTATCCGCTGAAACGGTTTATCTCTGAAAGATCAATTTTCGAACCGCGAGTTACCTTGAAATCATGACCAATAATTTCCACAGTCAGTAATTTACTTTCCTACTTTTTCATGGGTTGTTACATCCCTCAGGTGCTTAACCCCCGAGATGATTGAAAGAAAAGTTTATATTCGTTGCTGTAATCGATACAGATTGATAATTTCAGGAAGTCACTTTTCTATTTGTAATTATTGTGCAAACCACGTTCCGTTCGACGATAATTTTAGTCACGTTTTTTAATCTGCGAAGTTGTGAAAATACCCGTGTAACTCAAGGTCGAAGGAGTTGCTTACTAATTATCTCATTGTAATATCCATGTATACCTACTGTGCGTTATGAAACTGTAGAATTTGTTTGTTGATTGGAAAGATAGGTTTTCATCTAGTATATTTATATGGTTTTTATGTAACATAATAGCTTGGAAATTAATTAAACCTCCGATCGCCGTACTATACCTACTATCTGCAGAATAAAACAACCTAACCTCACTTAAATTAAACTTTTGATAACACAAAGTTACGGGACGATCTTAACCATAAATTTCAATGAATTTCGCGCTAATTACTATTGTGTCCAAGAATACTATACATTTTTACTCAAGTTTTATTTGGATTTGCTAACTTTAACGCGTAACTTTATTACATTTTTAATTAGTTTTGGCAATAAACCGAGCCTCACACTGTGGACAGAAAGAATTCAACGTAATGTATAATGCAGTAAAAATTTGTCTTAAAATGTATATTGTTGATATTCTGCTGTACTGCGAAATGGAGGTAAAGTTATTCGACAACGTATATATAGATAGAATTATTACTCTTGTTATTATCATCATTATTATTAGATTTTGTTCGCAATGGTATAACATGGATCGTGGATTATTGCAGATTCGGTTGTGTATTACGTGGTCGTTATATACATATGTACTTCGTATAATATTGTCATATTCATTGTCGGTACAGTGTGTATATAATATAGACATGTAATTGCGGCAAACTTTCTCTTGCATTTAACTTACGAGTTAATACCGCACCGGGTCATTAAAATAATAATATTAGTCCACTGTAGATATTATTGCTGAGCATATTTTCCAATAAGTTGGCCCCTAATTAGGTCATATATTTGAGTTTGAATCAATTAAATAAGTATTTGGAAATAAATTATAGGAAAACATATATAGTCAGAAGCAAAGATTTCTAGCTTGATTTAGATTTCCTTTTTTTTTCGGTCACCTTTGAATCTTTTTTTCATTTACTTTTACTCGATTAATTTTTTTTAACGCGAGTTGTTTTTTTTTGTTCTCCTCAAGAAATTAATTGTCCTTACATTTGATGCATATGTTTTCAACAATACATCTCGTGACAGATTTCTTTTGTTTTAAAGAAAAAAAAACAATAAAAAATAAAACAGGCTGTTCGATTTTTTCGACAGAAACTCATCAGCACGTTCTCAATTTTTCCCGCTTCCGCATGAGGCTGTATAATTGCCTATGCTGTAGAGGCAAATATTTGTTTATGATAAATAATCGCTTTGATATTTTCATATCACGATATCGCGAAATTTCGAATAATACTCTGTCGAAAATCATGACGTTCTAGAACGGGGTGGCGGAGTTGAAATATAATTTAAATTCAATCCCTCCGAGTTACGTATAATATAGGTATATATAGTGATATAGAATGACGCGTATTTTTATTTATTCATATTTTTCTGTCACGTCGTCCATTAAATTTTTCCGGCTATATACCTATGTGCATACACACGTACACGTATATAGGTATAATGGTAAAATTGTGAATATTTAAAAGGCATTATTATTTCCGGTTATACGTGGCGTCTCCGCGTCCTTAGGATTTCATTCCAAAAGGATTTTCTCTCGAAAGATGACGATGAATGGGAAACTCACTAACAATGTGGCAAATGCATACTAAAACACCGTCCTTAAATTCAAAAATGGCGATTTGTATTTTTATGACGGAATGATCGGAAGGAGGATTACTTAGAATTTTTTCCTAATTCGGATAAAGGAAAATGTAACAAGAGCTGATGTTTTTTTTCTTTTTTTATCATCATGGATATACTCGATCCATAATCACACACGCGGATCTCCATGAATTTCCGTACTCGCAAATCATTTTCTGTCCCATTATTATTTTTTTTCTCCTTTTTTCATCGAGGTGAAATTCTGCGAATTGAAAATTTATAAACTCCATACGGTTTATGAGATTAAGCTTGAATGAAAACGTTTCAATGTCGAAATAATTAGCTATAGCTAGCTCAAGTTAAATATTATATTTCACATCATAAGGTATACAAGTTATATTTGAACAGAGTTTGCAAATTTAACTTGTGTTATGAAATAAATTAATTACAGCGGGTGAGATTTGAATCACATTGTTTATTTTATATATTAATATATCATTCTCAATTTTTTTTCCACTCATCTTTCGAACTATCTTCTCAACGATACGTAACGATAGGTAATATTATACAATATTTTTGGCGATGAGATGAAGAGAATATTATACTCAGGTTATATATTGATCTATGTAACATATATGTACAGTGAATAATATATCTGCGGTATGAAATAGAAATAGTAAAATGATGTTAATTTTTTTTATTTCGTTCTCTCCTTTTTTTTCATGTCATGTTATCTCGTCCGATTTTCCTTTATTCCTTTTCTCGCGATACGCCGTTGAATGCTATGACCCTTTTTCATCCATAGTAAGGTACGTATATCTGTATATTGTAAAAATATACTATATTGCATGCGCGGGTAATATTCCCTCCTATAAACGGGATTACCCATATCGCGCATACGGGGTGTACCATTTGATAGAAAAAAAAAACATAAAACTACAAATATAAAAGAATAAAAACATATTTTTTACTCGAACCATAAAAAGGGTAGGTACAACAAAAAAATTCGCCCAAACCAAAATTGTACCCTCAAACCTAGTTGATTGTTGCAGATTTCTCGGAGTCCGGTATTACTCGGTATAATTATGAGACAAAATCGAAATTAAATTTTTTCGAATTTTCGATGGCTAGCTTGTGAGTCCATCAAAAAATTTTCGATGTACCGAAACGGTGGACGCAACTGTAATATGAAATATCTATTTTTTTATGATATTAAGAGGTCAATTTTGATCACCGATTGTGAGACTGTTTATTTTACGAGGATAACGATTATTCAAAAATGAGATAAAAATGTTTTTTCGCTTCTTGCAAATTGGGACACCATGTATACGTGTGTACGACGCTCTATTTCGCCCGGAAATTTGTGCAACGACATGTACTTCGTAAGAGAATGAATCTTCTACTGTACATATGTATGTACGTGTCTGGTATATGTCAGCCATTATTTTGTCTGAAAATAAATATTGTATCGGATACGTAAGTTCCCATAGATATTTGGAAAATTAATCAAGTATAGTAAACCCTGAATTTATCA
Organism: Athalia cordata; assembly: GCA_963932425.1. Taxonomy (NCBI): domain Eukaryota; kingdom Metazoa; phylum Arthropoda; class Insecta; order Hymenoptera; family Athaliidae; genus Athalia; species Athalia cordata. The sequence continues at coordinate 52,916,581 of OZ010625.1, read as the reverse complement.
TCGAACTAACCGATCTCGACGGATTACTATTTTCGCGCGACGAATTTCTGGCGTCCCCTGAGAATAATTACGAATGTAAATGAAAAATATAAAGAAAAAACATGGAAATTACTCGCAGGTAGTTCGGAAATTTGATTTTTCAGATCGTTCTCGTTTTTTCAAAGATAACAATATATACTTTACAGAACGATGAAAAAATAATTCTTTTCAAATTTCATCCATACTCCGTGACGTGAAAAAAAGGAAAAGATTTACAGCAGATCTTACGGCTCTTACGGTAGCGCAAGGGCCCACTAATCCAAAGAAAAAAGTGAGTCGCGCTTTTACGGTTACTTGGCCAGGAAATGGTATACATACAGTGATTTTTAATCCGGGTCTCAGTTTTCTCCATTGACCCTCTCGCCGGTTGGATGAACCCACGACCTTTGGTATACACGCGCCTCTATGACGCAGATTCCACCTCCTCCCCTTCATCTGCGGTGTCCTTGAGCGTAGATTCGGAGGAGAATCAATGAGACGGCGCCAGGAAGACTGGCTAAAGTCTCGCGCTTCTTGAGTTTCCACCCTCTGCGTCACAAGAGAGGAGAAAAAATAGGAATTGGCGCCGAGGGGGTGGAGGGACTTTATATATATCCATATACGATTTAGTCGAATCTACGCGTTTGCAGGATTTCAAATACTTTATACATTTTTCGCAGAATTCATACGACAAAGAAAAAATCGAACGACGAAAAGTTCTCGTAATTTCGCTTCATTAAACCAACTTCCAAAATTATTATGTACGCTGATAAAAGTACGATGCTAATAATATATCCTATTCTTGTAACAAGGTCAATCCCTTTTCTGTTGTTCTTGTAAAACATTAGGAGTTTTTTCACGGTAGATTTAGTCGGACACATTGCGTGATACGATTATTAGTACAGCTAAAATTGCTATACATATAACTTTGGCTGCAGCGAGCAACCTTCGGATGAACTTGAAGTTGGATGCAGCTATCGGATAATCACGCGGATCACGCGAAGGCTGTATGGATTTATTCGGAGAACCGATATGAGTGTATAGGTATGCCTACCTATATACTTTGATGCATACCCATGTGTATTATATGTATATAACCCGTGGGAATATCTTTTGTTTTTTTATTTTTTTTTACCTCGAGAATGGAAGTTGTTGCGCGAGCTGGGCTACAGATTGGTGTGTATGTGTACCGTGGGGTAATGGACGCACGTCGGTTCAATTCGGGGGAGTTGAAAAAAGAGGAATTTTTATTTTCTTTTTCTACTTTTCTCAAACCGTTGTTGTGGTCCGCAGCGCATCGAGTCAGAATCCAAAGTAGGCAAGGTGGTTTATGTTTGACTTAAAAGCACGGGAAAATACAACGTAGGCGGATACACTATATCATGTACTCGCATGTGCAAGTTGCTACGGAAATTGTTAGCGTAAATAATTCAATCGTACGAAAAAGCACAAATATTTCACACGTTTCAGGCGTAACTTGGAATGTTTTGTTCTAATATTGAATGCATCAGCTGGCAGATTATTCTGAAATAGACGATAAGGGAGAATTTCTCTGGTACCTTCGAATTATTTTCATGAGAACCGTTGAGTTTAGGAATCCAGGAGAAAGGTACGTTTAGACCGGACTTGGTTATAACCTATATTCATTAGGGGAAGGGTATGCGTATAAAATTTAGGGTTCAAACAGAGCAAACGTGCAGCTCGGGACACATTTTTCCCTATATATAAATTCTCGGAGAAATTTGTTCCCTGAGCATCCGGTCTCAGCTATCTCGGGATATGACGCACAGGGATCGAACCTAATTTAAAAGATGGAGGGTAATTTTTCATATGAAAACGAACGGTGGACGCTGATTAAAAAACAAAACGATTGAGAAGCCGTTCAGAATAGGATCCCAACAGCGTGAAATATACAAAAAATATCGACATAGTTTTTTCACAGTGGTGATGATTGCGATCTAATAATTATATTTTCCGAAACATCCGCCATTTTGAAAAGCGAAAGTACCCCTTGGTCCGGAAAGCGTCACCAGGGCAATTTGCTACCGGAAATCGCGATTAGGATTTTCACATGTACAATTATAGGTTTTGTAGTAAAAGAATTCAATTAATTTAGTGAAACAATCCTCCTCATCGCGCGAGTCAAATATTTCGTTGCAGTAATTTGTCTACCCTCATTTTGCCTAGCGAGACTAATGGGATCCGCTATTATAGGTTTTATACTCTTGAAAATTATCTTCGCTAACCGTTATTCATAATTCTAAAATATTCCGATAAAACTTCAAATAAGTGAGATAATTTTTATCAAGAGGGCTTATCCCTACTTATGTTCGATCTCCAATTCCGGCTGAATAATTTCTTCCCCTCTTTGTCAATTTTCCGCATTAGCTATGTATAAGTATATATATAATGATAATATAATCGTCTTAGGCCTTAGCAAATAAATCTGAAAGTTTCTTGTTTTTCTTTCTCATTTTTCGTCTGGCAAACTATCGATTTCCAAAATTCTATACGTTGATCAGAGTGAGGAAACATGGTACACGATCATATGCCTGCACATTTAGTTGTACGCTCCTTTATTTGATCAAGTGAGTGATGTTTAATTGCCGCTGCGGGACGGTGATGGAAATAAATATTTGTTCATGATAAATAGTTTAATGAATCGCGACTTGTTATTTAATTGAATTCGACGCTCATATGTGTGAAATATAGTTTGTATTTTACTGAAACAGAAAAAATGCCTTTATTCAAGTATCTACTTCTCCCATCAATATAATTTTTAACGTTGTCATATATACATGTTATTTTAGAGATCAAAGGAAATGTGGTTAGGGAATTGTACGATTGATTTTTTAAAATGTATTACATACGTTTATTTGTACAATGCGCATAATCATTTACAATGACAGAATAATAATTGCTTTCTTTTCGTTTTTTTTTTTTTTTGTATAAAAATTGACAGCTGAGCTCTACATTAATAATATTTTGTGTATATTTTGTATAATTTTTATCATCAAGTGAGCTGCTCACATTTTGTCGAAAAATTTCATTTCACAAAGTTACATCTCTGACGTTAACCGTTTTTTTCAAAACGTTAGTCAGCGAAGATCTTCGCAGCGTGCGAAATACGAGTCATTATTTTTAATCGTTATTACCATATCATCGTATTATTTATCTCGATTCCATCAAACAAAGTTTTTCAAACTTGTTCAGCGAAATGTCATCTCTTAAATAATAATTTTCCAATCACAAAGTTTATATAACCGAGATGCGTTGACTGTAGAACCGCTGCATATTTCTCTGAGGATTTACTACGTGGTTCGAATGATGGTTTATCGAATCTTCAGCGAGTTCACTGGCGGTTTGAGTTGACTCAGAATCTTCGTACCAATAATCATCGACGACGGATGAAGTCGATGAGTTTGTTTCAGATCTATCAGAATACCCAGAATCGAGAACGGTCGTTTCGTCAATCCTAAACAATTGCCTGGATCGTACCGATCTTTTGTTAAACGTTTCACCCCAACCAGAAACCGATGTTTGATTGCTTGGATTTATTGTCGATAGAACCGTCGGTTGTAGTGCCGAAGGAAGTACGTCGGCTGAAAGGTCTACGGTGACACTTTGATCTGAAGAATAAGTTGGCGATGATCTGCTGCCTTGATGATGATTTCCAGACGATAATCTCGACATCATATTTTTCAGAGAACTTGTACGGGGTAATTTACAAGTCGGCAATGGAATCCAGTAGACGGATTCGTCCTCGGCGTCTACGTAGGGCGTTATAGATTCCCTTGATATTTTTCCACACTCTTCTAAATCCTTCGAAAATATCTGGAAAGGACTATCTCCGCTTCTCTGTGAATTCGATGATTTAATTTCCGAATCGCTACCGCTTCCGCTGTCGGAATCTTTTATAGATATTGAGGCAGACGAGGGTCCAGATTTGAAATCAGCGTCGCTCGAACTTCCAGATAATTTTTCTTCGCAATCGTCGTAGCGTAAATTATTTTTCAAATTACGACCCATCTCGAGAGCGCGAACAAGTTTTTTAACAAAGTTCTGTGAATTTGGCGATGGAATTTGGTTATTCGGCTTTATTTTCGTAACGCACTTTGCGTTTAATTCCTGAATTATTCCATCGACAAAACTTTTGTTCAAAGATCGTTTTTGTTGACTTTTAATTATATTTTCCATCTCCGTCGATTTCTTCGGTGTAGTAAATAATTTCTCTTCGGTCAAGCTTTCTTCTGGATCATCTTTTTCATTATTCGTCGTTATCTTCGATGGCGGCGTCGATGGAAGAAAAATGTTACCCGCTTTCCGTGGGGTCAACGATAATTTATTCCCGCTTTTTCTCGCTGGATTGCAAAGAATTTTTTCGGTGGCTGAAAATTTCTTTTCCGGTGTTGAGAATAAAGCTTCTTCTTTCACGATAGTTCGCGCTAGCTCTTCTTCACTGATATCAAACTTGTTTTTCAGAGTCGTCGGCACGGCAGGCGGCGGGCATTTCATTCTTGGAGATTTTAACATTTTTGGAGAACTCAACGTACTCGATCCGGAGCTTTTGATAGGGGTACTGGCCGTTGCTGAGATCGTTCGATTTTCGAGAGTCGACATTTTCCGCGGTGTAAATTCATCAAGGGAATCGATGCTCATCATACTTTTGTCAAAGGTATAATCATGATAGTACATTTCCGGTTTCGCTTCTCCTTCTTGTTCTTCTTTTTTTTTCTCTTTTTCTTCAGCGACCGATTGACCAGCCGTGTGCGTCGGTTCCTTATGAGTTGGTGTTTGGAAAACGATATTGATATTTTGTATTTTTCTCGATGGTGATATTTTCGGAAAAGTCTTGCTAATTTGTGTCGATCCAGAAGGCAAGTAGTTCGTTGCAGTTTTCAGCACTTCTCTATATTCTTCAAAATCCAATTTAACCGGTTTTTTCTCGTCGATTGTTCTTCGTTCGACAGAAACTGTAAAATAAAATCAAATTCAAATAAAATGTCACACAACTCAAAATAAAATCATGCGTCGATTTCACTCGTTATTATGTCTTACCTGGATCAGGCGCTGCATTTTTCTCGATATTTCTCGACACGGCATTTTTACGCGCGTTATCCTTCCACGGCGGTGGTCGAGTTTCGATTGGTCGTCTATCGGCGATGATTTTTGGAGAAGCTCTGCATTTATTCGTATACCAATCTGGGACTGTGAGCTGCTGCAGCGATTTTTGCGCTTTAAGTTCCACCTCACTGGGTTGTCTCGATTTCTGAAAAAAAAAAAACAACCATATAATTCGGTGCCACCATATAATTTCATATTCATTTCAATGATCATATTTATTTCCATTCAGTGAAAAAAATAATCATTCATATGATCTTGTTTTTAAACCAAATAAACATTGAAACTTACTTTAATGTCTGTCGGTTCCAGAATCATGTTGTTAATAATCCAAGGAACTGTGTACATTTCACTCGTCACTTTATAATTCCAGTAAAATAAATCCAACACTTCGAGTCGCTAAATCTCAAACTGTCACAGTGTCGCAAAATTTAAAAATTGAAACAAAACAATGAAATCAAAAAATTGATCTCGATCTCATCAAGGTAAACTGTTCGATGTTGTTTTCGGTTCAACGATGTACGTTCAATGACGATAAATTTTACATTAAATGTTTTTAGGTCAAGGCCTCGGATTATATAGCCGGACACAAGGGTCCGGTGCTGTCACCGCCCCAACTAATTTGACCAATCGGGTTGGATCGAGAATATTCCGTGGGTTGAAGGTACCGAACCACCCGAATGACACCTGCTGACCATAACAGTTTACGGGGGGTGGGGAATGAGATTTCAAAAATAACACAATTACACGGGATACTATTTGAATATGAACTACCGAATGCGTCGTTGTAGATTTAATTACTAAAATTAATCGATGAATTTCATTACGTTTATTCAATTTTGAAAAAAAAAAATCTTTTCCAACATATATAATAAATCTCAGTTTATTCTACAATTAATATTACCGCGGCAGGGAAAGCTACAAATTATTAGTATATTAACGATAAATTATTACCTTTATCTATTGCGATGGCGTTGTTATACTTTCGTTAATAATTTCAATTTGGAAACAGTTTCGGTCGCGGGTTGGTAAAAATAATAAAATTTCTGTGATCGGATCACTTTTAATCGTTGGGACTTTTACAGCCGATTCTCCCGTGCGCAGAAACTGTTGTATTTTCAGCTGTGCAATAATGAGAACGACGATAGCGATTGCCACTTTCGAAGTAGGTATTAGGGGGCAGGTAGGGAATGTATAGAAAATTCCCAATTTCGCCGCTCCGAGTCCTCCAGGTGTCAGACTTTCTTTCCATTCTTAAATTCCACGTACTTGACACTAAACCTACAGGTATTACCTTAAAATTAATATTCGGACTTCGATAATCCGGGAATCCGACGCATTATATATTCCTACATTTTTGGTATTCGTGTAATCAGAATTATACCTGAAACAATAATCCACGACATTTTAGGGTTGTAAAATTTTCATACCTGGATTCGATATCCGGGTCGGCGACTATAGCTGGAATCATCTTTAACTTTTTCGAATTTTATTTGCGTCAAAGGATGATTTTATATTGGCAACTAGAATGATTAAGCCAGATACCTATGGGCTAATTGGTATCGGTGCGTATAGCGCAGGTAAGTTAAATGAAATTCTTTTGACATATTTTTCACAACGCAAATTAAATCGAGCTTTGAGGTTTATCGGAGCGACAGTTCGCGATTCGCGACGAATGGTTTGACGTCAAAGGGATATAATTTATCAAGTATGGTTAGTGTAGAAAATATAGTTTATTCGAAACAAGGACCTTGATGTGTATGAAATTCCTAGTGAACGAGGCATAACTATGTTTGCGATTTTTTTCGAATTTTCGAAATTTTTCAAAACAATTTCTATTAATTATTCTCCAATAAACTACGAATCGCGTTCACAAAACCTCATCATCTCAATCATCTACGGTTATTACATGATGGATTTGAAAATATCAAAATTAAAGGAAACATATTCACATGCGAATATTCCAATTTCACTCCTGGTCGAATCACCTCCATAAAGGATAATGACTCCCAGGGACGGGTGAAATTTCCCTGGTCAAATGAACCGATAAATGATTTCCCAGAAGCTATAATAAGCTCGCACTTCCCGGACACAATGGTAGGTAAATACAACCAATTTATCGGTCCTTTATCCGCAAAAAAAAAAAGTGGAACCTCAAGTACTGGTTCGGTGTCGAAAACACGTGTGCTGTAATTGAATAGGGCGGTCCGTTTTTTACGGGTGAGGAAAAATATTGCTATACAGTTAAAATAGCGCGGGGATACCCAAACACGTATTTTCATCCCCCAGCTCTTTGAAATAAATCCACGTTCGATAATTTCCCCCTCCCCCCCCCCGAAAACTTTACCATTAGCAATTTCGAAGACGAAGAATGATCCGTCAAACGACCAATTCAATCTCGCTCCGAAACGTTCGTTTTCTTTTTATGTGATCAGATTCGCTTTGGCCCATCTACGACTCTGAATAAAAAAAAAAGAAGAACCTCGGTGCGTTCGCATTCCCGTATAGTTTACAGCCTCGTTATTTCTCTCGAACGATTGCGCGCACGAAATCGCAGGTAAAAATGAAACGTACATAGGTATACAGATCGCAGGTAATGGGTCGGTATACGCGTCGGCGAGAGGCACTCGCCGGCAGTAGCATAGATCAACGTGTTGGCGGACGCGGCGCAGATGCTCATTCTTGTTAAACGTTGAAATTTACGAGCAGCTTCCTGTGGTGTGCGCCAACACCCACGCCGCGCCGCTCACCAACGCCAGGTATATTTATATTCACCTCACACTATACATATACACGTTATTTTTCACACATGATGCGGCTGTTGCAGTTTTGTTTTAATCGGAAGGAAATTCATTTCACAATATCTTTTATTTTCGTGGATAGCCGCTTGTACGGTGTATTTCCACCGTATCATGTTTCGTCGATGTTTTATAAAATTGAGGGTGAATTTTAAAATTGTCAATTACAACAAGCACCTGTGTATGTTTCCGATATTTTCTATTATATTGAATATCGGTAGAATTTGTAATTTTTTTTTCTACCGCGGATACGGTCCCGCTTTTGTTCAATTCTCGAAGAGTAAATTGCACCCTTCTTTTTTCCGTTGTTTACGCGTCTGCAGTTCTACGTACACACATCTTTTTCTTGTTCTTCTTTTTTCTTTCAACTTTTTACTATTTTCTTTTCTCAAAAGAGTGTTCATCAATTCTCGTTTACGATGGCTAACTCGTGATATATCTGGATAAAGCTTCGAGCAGAAGCAGCGACTGCGACCGTAATGACGTGACCATTGCGTCTGCAGTGAAATTTGCAGAATATACTATCGTTAGCTGATGATTCGTTTTACTTTAACTATTTACGCTTTCTCGTTAAAGTCTCTTAAGTTTTTACGCTATTGCGCTTTTCCCGTTTTTTTTTTTTGTTTTTTTCCCTTCTTTCTTTTTATCTTCGTTTCTTTTCCTTCATCAAACATTGTCACGGGATTCCGTGTGAGTCACGCAAAGTTCGTTAACTCACCCGTCTCACGATACTATTATGCAAATTTTCGACGTCACTACACCGTCTGAACTATCCTATAAACTAATTTAATCCAACTCATCACAGCGGGTTATTCGTCCAACAGGTTCGATATAATTAAAACGTTCGACTCCAGACGATTTTTAAGTATACATTATAATTAAAGTCATTTTCTTATCTAGTTTGCCGAAGGTTTGACATATCGGATTAGAAATCTATCGAAATTTACACAAGACTTACTTTTATTCTAAAAATTAGCTCTTCGGATAGAACTCGGATATTTAATCCATTAGGTAACAGTCTTGTTTCCTGTTGTTCTGTAGCTGTTCTTTTTTTTTTTATCAATCTGGAGCAACCAATCAATGATAGAATGAACAGCGAACAGAGCTAAACTTGGCCAAGAGAAGAAATAAAGAACTCCGGATTCTTAGAGGAACTAATTTCTTCTATTACATCATGATAACGCTCTCACAATAATTGGATTAATAGATATCCTTATGATATCCCTCCGATTCTAAAAAATAACGATATCCTAATGATGCGAATATTTGTAGGATGGGAATTCGTAGAAAAACATTCGTTACATACACCTTACCTTTTTAACATGATATAGGTCAAGGGTCAACGAGTAAGTGAGGGTTCGGGTTACGCCGCAGTTATTAAAATCGTCACGCCCCCAACCCTCGTCGTTTCGGTTTCTATTTATTCTCTTTTCCTTCTAAAACCTTGATTTAATTAAATTCCAACATGCGCTGTAGTCATTTCCAAATGTTGTTCATTGCTGCATAGAGATTTTAATTGGAATCTGCTGATATCCGTTTCCTCAGTGTTAAATCTGTGATTTCTTCTTTTTCTCTTTCTTTTTTTCTCTTTTTTTATTGCCACTGGTCTGCACGGATGTCAATTTCGTAGGATCAGGCTCTCGTTATTAACACAAATTGCGTTCCGATAGCGATTCAATGTAATACTCCATTAATTTTCACCGGCTGCACTCTGCAGTTGAACGAGAACAATGCAGGTGCATGTTTCCAATCAACGATATCCCCATCAAACAACGTAACCACCCTTACGACTACGTATAACTTGTTGGTTGTCGGTCAAACAATTTCACCCCATTAAAGGCGAGAGGTCATATTACTCCAGCGAAATTCATGGAAATAGTCGGAGTTCGATTACGGGGTTAATAGATAAGGTGTACGAATGTTGGGAAATAGTAAAAGAAGATCGTGAAAGTAATTGGCTCCTGGAAAATAGGTTTGTTTTTTTGGGGGTCGAGAGACAACGAGACGTAGGGATCATAGACGAAGAGAAATGAGGTTTTCCACCCTTTGTAACTGTGCAACTATTCCCTCGTCGTGCCACCCCCTTCTTCGGTGCAAGGAGGTTTTCTCTCTTTTTGTATTCCATCAACATCCGACGAAATAACTTACGGACAAAATTTTCTTTTTCTTATTTATTTCTATGTATATTATTTTCATGCTCGTATTTGTGGAAAGCCTTTTATTGATTTCCGGTAAAACGCTTTGGAAATTACCGGTATTTATTTTCGTTTATGTCAATAAATAAATAGGTATACGTAAAGTTCGCACATTTCCGGAGAAAAATATATGTTTCAATTTCGCTTGAATTTTCAGGTTGGGCAGACAGATTTATTGACATTTTAACCCTCGCTTATAGTTCATGGAAGTCGAGAACAATGGGGGAATTATTGTTTAGCTTGGATTATTATACGCTGAAGACCTGGATCTGAATAATTCGACTCTCGGTAGACCGCTCCTCAGGATCAACAGGTAACAAAAGACACCCTTTCTTGATCCTTGACCCTTCAAGAAACTTCCAAGTCCACTCGACTGCAGTCGACCGCGACTTACACGTCCTATAGAATTTTGGTAGTCTGCTAGCAATAATGAAATTCATATTCCAAAAAGCAGTTGATTCAGGTACAAAATTGTATACTGAGTTCGGTTTTTTTCCGAACCAATAAAACACTTCAATTTCAACCTGAATTTATTAGACTTATGACAAAATTACATTCGTCTCGTGATCTTTAAGAAATCAGCAACAGATTGTTCGATTGAAAAAATTTAATCGTTGCGGACTTGCAAGGAATGATAATATGGAGAATTTCACCCGATGAATGGAAACTCATTTGACAGACAGAATATTCATCCCTTGGAAGATTTCAGTTTTTCACATGAATTTCAATTCATTCAATTTAATAACGTCGAAATCTGACTGAATTATTTCTTACACCTAATAAAGAATTTTCTCAGGTAATTAATGAGGTAATGATTGACCATTTACTTGGATCAAAGACGACTGAATTCCTCTCAACTTGTGTCTCATATTCGACAGAAATACGAGGAATTCAGGAGCAATATTTTACATTGAACGAATTTTTTGCTATATCAAGTTATTGCGGATGAATAGCTTTTTTCGTTTCTTTTTTTTCAATTTAGGACGTGGAAAATTTGAGAAACGTATAGTCATGTTGGCACGCGGTTTATTGGCCACCAGGCAACGAATGCTTTCAGTAAATCAACAGGTGTTGAATTAGCCCCTCGTGCATAATAAAGGTTATACCTACCAATGATTAATTCCGAACTAGTGATACACCCGCTTTTGAAGGGGTGAAAAATACTAGAGTGACAATTTCACCCAATGCCAAAGTCTGGGGGAGGGGGAACCGGACAATTTTATTGGTCTAAATTTGAGACTGACCATCCGAAACGGGGCGACGCCCCCCAGGCTGACCTTTAAATAACCCTGTAATTGGCGAACTTGGTCAAATCTGAAAATTTGCTCAAACACGTACGACGTTATACAGAAAAAACTTCTCAAGTTCTAGCACAGATATAAAAGTTTAATAGTTTTAAATAGTGAAAGATTCGAACAATTGAAATATCTTGTTCAAGGACTTTAAAATTGTTATTGAAAAAAAAATAAGTTTCAAGATGACTATGACAAGTTTTCTTCAAAGGATGCTCTGGAGAGACGGCGATAACGTAAGTATTGTTGTATAACTAATCAAAATCAGCTTTACTGCGTATCTATTTTTATAGCTAACGATAAATTTGATTAATCTTCAGCATTGTCATACCGTGACTGACGCTGATTCGCAGACTCTTGGGGACCAGGAAAACGCGAAAGAGGTTCATCGACCTGTAGTGAATTGGTTGAAAAATCGATCAGAGTTAGCGTCCAACATACCTGAAGTCGGTGGAGTTTCCTGTCGTCCGACAACTTTAAGATTGTTCGGAACTTCGAAGAAGCTTCTCTCCGATGGAGGTTCCTGTCAGATGCAGTCTGTGCCTCTCCAGGGTGCTAAAACACCTACGACACTTATGGTAGAAAACGCGGTTAAAGAATTTGAAGACAACTACAAATCACCAACAAAGGCTACTTCCAAAAAGTCTAAGAACTTTGTCAAGAAACTAGTTGCCGCATTAGAATGGAAAAATCGAGTTAACGAAGCGGACGATCTATATGCCATGAGATACAGCACCGGGCCGATTTATGCCTACGATCAATCCGACGTCGCGCAAAAGTCCGAAGTGAAACATGAAAATTTGGAGAAAAATCTGACCGACGATTTCAACGGCGACGTGACTAACGTAATCGAGAATGCAACTGTTGAACCTGAGAAGAGTAAAACAGCGCCAAGAATTATTGGAGCGTTTTTAAAAAAACCGATCGAGGTAGACAACACCTCGATCTACTGGATTCCCATAACGGGAAAAAAATTGCCGCGTAAAAAGTCGTTCAAAAAACTCCTCGCTAAATTAACGGGAAAAAGTTCAGGGAATAAGAAAAAACAGGTGGTATTCGCATCGCAGGAAAAATTAATCGAGGAAATTCACGATTCGGGGTACGAGGAAAGATCCACTTCTTCTAGGACCTCGTCATTGACATCCTTCAACGAGACTCTTATGTACCACGACAACGACTACGTCGACAAGGCTTACAAGGACTGTGATTTTTCAACCTTCATTACCTCATCGCCAATGAAAAAGTTCGATGTTAGTTGCCCGAAATTTGTGAATTCATCGAAAGATTTATCCAAAATGTTTGCCCGTAAAGAAATTAGTCGAAAGATCGAGGACATCAGGGAAGATTCGGGATACATATCCAACCAATCGATCCTCGAGGAATCAATGCCGATGAAAAATTTGGTCGCTACAAGAGTCCAGCAGATCAGTTGTCAACTAGCAAAACTTCCGAAACATCCTTTTGTGCGGTCAGAGCCTCGACTGTACAATCAAAAGGACATCGACGATTGTCCTTTGAGGGGAGAAATCGTGACGATAAGAAGATGCAAAAACGAACCGATCTACGACGTTCCTCGAGCGAGACCTCAGTCGAGTAATTTTGAAGAATCTCTTTCGATGAGAAGAAAAAATGTCCCCATCCAAACCGTATCGTCATTTGGACATACGGGATATCCGGTTTTCTCAAATTGCGAATACGAGGAACAACCTCATTACGCGACTATCAAACCAAGGAACACCAGAACTCACGTCAGCTATGAAAATCTGAAGCCAAATCTCTTCGAGGAGCAAGAAACTTTCGGTCAAAATACAACGTTCATTTCAAAGAAAAATTTACACTCTAGTTTTGCAGATTTAACAGCTAATCAGTCATTCGTAATCACGATGTACGTATGATTACTCGTTACCAACCGCTGCCGCTATACATATTAATTGTAAATAATATTTTTTCAATTCTTCTAACGATTTTATTATTGTTTCTTTTTTTTTTTTTTTTCTTTAAATAAATAAATATTTTTTCGAGTGTTCATTCAACGCGGTGAGTATAAACGATATACATATTATCTTACAAAGATATATGTACACTTGTTTAAAACAAGTGAAAATATACTTTTGCACCGCCTATAACCTGCAGCTAGTCAATATTTCCAATTATATATTGGTTTTTATATAATTGTGTAAATGAGACTTCTCAATTAATCAAATCCAAAGTCTCTCATTAATTATATCATACACTCGAATAGATATTTGCAGATTGACAATTATTTCAAATCAATCATCATTATGGCATAGCTATGAAATTAATCTTCGAATAGGACGAGTGTCGATCAATCGGCCATTGTTAATTTGCTCTTTAGGGTCATTTCGTACGACTCTGAACGAGACAAACGATGGTCAAGATGGTACATTTTGTTTCGTACAGAAACTTGAGCTCGGAATATTTTTTTTTTGTTTCAAAAATTTGTTTGAAATTATATAAAAAAAAAATAATTCCCGACGCAAAAACATGCGCACGACACGATAATAACAATTAAAATTTGTCGATAACACATCATACATTTACCTATAATTTGTTTGTTTTTTTCTTCTCATGTTAATAAATTTTTATTTTCCTCTGAAACTTGACTTTTAATTTTTAAACGATTCCATCATCTTTCAGGTTGACTGACGTGTCAGGTATACTAGGGAACAAAAAAAGAAAATATATTTGAAAAAAATTAATTGGATAGAAAAAGTGGGATGAAAATTCTTCGTTTTCGCAGCAATATATATAGTCAGTTTTATCATACGATGTATTTATGAATAAGGAAATTAACTCTTGAAAATTAGTTGAAGACTCTCATTTCCACGAAGTATTGCCGCGTGTCCAGAGTGCCCTTGCAATTAGCTTTGTACCGTTGAAGAGATTTTCGCGTCAGAAGAGGTTATTACCTCGACGTTTTTAAAGGCTAAACGTTTATTCGAAAATATTATACAAGCGCGACTAATCTTTCAATAATAATTGGGTAAAATGCATTATTAACAAAGGTGATTCGAGGGTACAGAATTAATATCGGGTATATTCGCGGTACACCTTTTCCTCAATAATAATAATTCGTCGATATTCATACCGCCGCTAACGACAAGTACGTATTAATTAAAAAATTACTTATGAATTAATTACCCACCTCGAGGGCTGTTCAATCAAAGTGACAAAGCCAAATGCCCCCATTTTGAATACACCGAGTGGAGTGTGTGCTCTTATTTTGTTTTATTTTCTATACATCAACTCAAATTTCATGTCATTTACATATTCATTACACATAGCGAATGTGCAGCAGACGATGTTAATTAAACAACGTATGACAAAATTATCGTTGACATAGAATCTCGTGTACATCAACATCATATTATAATCCCAAACTTAACCAAAATTTAATTAACCATCGTTAATGATTTGCAAAATTTCGTAGCAATTTCTCACCGCCCCCAGAGTTCAAATTTGGTATAAGTAAGAAATGTCTGGACTCGAAAAGAGAGCAAAAAAATAATAAAAACACGTGTTTTTAAGATTTTGCTGTATTAATCTACAGTCGCGGTTGGACGACGAGTTCATACGTCGCACGTATGTCATTAATATTGTAGAAATGGAAAGAAAATTGCAGTATACACAACATACTACGTATACATATACGACAGAACCTCGAAGGTATAAAAGAACATTAATATTAGGTTGGGCGGTCTATTTATAACTGTCTATGTTTTACTTCTTCCTATATAGATACCACTTTGAAGCCCTTCTTTTTACATGTATAGATAATACATCTAAGTACATATACCTCGCGTGTTCCAGAACGATGAACAACAAGTTTCTTTTTCTCCGGCACAAATTTTATTTCGTATTTTCGGTAAATTCGAAGAAAGAATATCGCGAATAGACGAAATGCTTATAAATTAATAGACATTACAAGAATAAAAATGAAAAGCCGAATTCCTTATCACGAATGAGTGGGCAGAACGTTGAAGTTTTTTTTTTTTTATTTATTTCTTTGCTTTTCTTTTCTTTTCCCCCGTTTTTTCTTTGTGATGAGAAAGCTCTAGGTACTTGACTGTAAAAACAAGACCCTGTTTGAAGCTTGCAATTTTCTTTTTATCTACGGGCTCATCTCAGATAGCTAGGTATACATGCCTATGTACACATATACATACCTACCTATATTGCATGTATCGTATGTACTACTCGAGTCGCTGTAGTCGAGTCAAAACATTTTTCAGTATGAAGCAAACCTGATAATCTTGAACGAAATTTTTTATCGATCTTCCTCGGCCGCTTCTAACTTGTGACGACAAGTGAATAATCTTTGCTGGCAGAAATGTGAAAGAACTTTATAAGTGCTGATAGAAATTTTTTTTTTCAACAATCGAATTATATTTATCACAAGAGGATGGTTTCAAATCAAAAGTTCGGCGTATCAGAATTATTGTGAAATGTTGGTCGGTTGAAATTTGGTTTTCATATCTTGACTTTTTGCCCATTTATTTTATACGTATCTTTTTTTCCTTTGATCGATAGAATGTGATTAGAAACCCGACAATGAATCGCGTAAGGTCAGGTCATTCGAGGATAATTAGAGACGAGAAAAAAAAATCTTTCCGCCGAAAATTTGGACTTCCTGCACATCGTTTTATCAAATATATATAAATTGGGTGTACGGAAAATAATAGCAGATTTCGACGAGGCTGCGCCGACGCCAAATTCTCTTTTCTGATGTCGCTATACTTCATTCATAAAGTTCTTCTGAAGCGAGTACTAGTATAGCTTAACTTGGGAGTCTCGTCGTGAGTGTTCGGTGTATCTTCTTTGACATGATGTCGCAATTTGTTGTGTCAAGAGATTTTCGGGGATTATAGTAACGTGAATTATATAACAGGTATTAGGAATTTATGAAGCTCTATAGTGCATGTTTCGTGCAGTTTGGTGATTAGTAGATTCTATACCAAAGAGCATTTTTAGTTTCTCCAACTCGTCGCG
The DNA here is from genome assembly GCA_963932425.1 of Athalia cordata. Lineage (NCBI taxonomy): Eukaryota > Metazoa > Arthropoda > Insecta > Hymenoptera > Athaliidae > Athalia > Athalia cordata. Next base: position 52,900,147 of record OZ010625.1, on the reverse strand, counting down.
CTGCTTCATCCATCCGTTCGATTTTCTCTAGGGGACGATATTGTTATTGCGGTAAGTGTTCTTAATTGGTACCGCTGCGAAAGCCTTCTCTCTTCCCGCCCTTTTCTCCTCGCCGACCCCACGAGGCAGGATATATCTTGATCCTTAGTTTGGTGACGGCGTCGTTTAACTTCGTTGGTAATTTAATTGAAGCATAAATTCTGATCTTATCAGACCAGCGCTTGACAGGTAGCGAGTATTTCGGAATTGTCGTGTTTATATCCCCAGCTGTAAAGCTTAAATGGTCTTTCTCCTCTCGTGTGCTTTTTTTCTTCTCTTTTCTCTTATATTTCGTGCTTCTCATTTTACGTCTCTAATTAATAACTCCGTGAGTTCGAAATAGTTCGTTATAGTACAGCTTAGGTTCCTTTTAAATGGTGATCTGATAATTTTTACGATTTTCGTATGATTTAATACGTGACTTACTTCTTCCTTGAGTTTGAACTCCCGAGCACGTGAATCAAGACTTCCTGTGCAGGGAGAAAAAAAATTGACCGAATAAAGGAAACATGGAAAATGTCAAACGGTCTTTTTGTAATATTATGCAAGTGGTTGTGAGTCATCGCCGTAATCGAGTCCAATTCTTAAATTACGTTTAGTCGTTACAATTAAAGACGCATCGTTTTTACGTGTTTGGTAAATAGGGTACACGTTAATCGGGTCAACTTCAACTCTAGTTGCCTCAAATTTTAAACGGTCAGTCTCTTTGGAATCGCACAGGCGAGTAGATAGCATCTTTACCGATACGTCGAGCGCCTCCTCGAAGGCAACTTGTCACACACCACAACCGCTTGTGCAAATTTGAATCCTAATAACTACCGAATTCTTGGAGGTGGAATCGTTTTTCTTTTTTTGTTCAATTTTTCTGGAAATCAGCTATAATTTTATTACCACAAAAATGATCTAACTTTATTCGAAAAAAGAAAAAAAAAAGGGCAGTCGGTTGAATTTACCCAGGTACACCCAGTCTATTTTTTGATTTAACGAATCATGTTTTGCGGTTTATTTGACAACGTATACATAGTTTGTCAGATTTTTAGTAGATGAAACTGCATTATTATGATACAAAAAATATTATACTTATGTATAGGTATATCGTGCATTAAACGAGGATGAGAAAATATAACGACGATGTCCTCGCCTGCTGCAGGTATGAGTTGCAGACAAGCTTCGGTATACGAGAAAAATTATAATAATAACCACCAAGCTCCGGTTCCTTGCACTGCAGGGATGTAAGATATGGGTCATTATTATGATAAGAGATATCGCCTCTGTATTTCGAGACGAAAACGTATCCCGCATATAAAGTGAGATATTTTGCGAAGCCGAGGGAAATCTGACGTCATCGTTTTTATTTAAGAAAAATTCCTTGTCTTTTTTTTTCTTTTTTATCTCGCCCTATCTGACACATATGTTTTTCGGAAAATTACATGTGTAGCCATTGCTGGAAGGAAGGTGTTCGTGCCGTACGAAATTACAATTCCATAAATTCACGGCTTCAAATAACTCGCGTGACGAGGTTTTACGCGAAGTTTCGTTGTATGTACAGTAAAGCTGGAAATGATGTTTTTTCAAGTGAATCTACAACGAACGCGATACCTGCACAACGGCACAAGTATAATAAGAAGGTAATTTGAATAGTGTAGAGCTACTAGGCTTTACGAACGTCAATTAAGGGATTTGACAACCCGGAAATTACTCGTAGAACGATCATCCAGTTTCCCCGTTCCAACTTATTACGATATCAAACGAACATTATGTAGATTGCTGACTGCCAAATATGCATGTATAGTGATGTAATTGTAAAGCCTTTCCTTCACTTTGAATAACGTCTTATACAGAATGGTGAAAATCTTGAGAAGTCGGGCTTACTTCAGAGAGCGAATAATCGTAAGACGTGTTTCTGAGATATTCAACGTCGCTATAAATTTTTTAATAAAATTCTTCGTGTGTCCCTAAAGGGTGAACTCAAATCGAATCTAAGCTCGTAATAAAAATATGTCGATGGTAGGGTGGCGAGATTTTTCTATTTACAATTTTACCTACAAAAATCAAAGATTTGCTGCTGCTGCAAAAAAAAAAATCCAGACCGGTCTGAAAATATTCAGAGGTCGCCGAAGAGGTTTCGAAAAGTCACATCTTTTATTACTATAAATTCATAGCTATTCAATAGTTTTTGTTCTTCTCGAACTTTTTGATATATGATTCACTTTTTTTTCGCAATCAGGCATTGATTTTTGGGATGATATTTTCATTCATTATTATATGAAGTCCCATTCATATCTATTTGCGTAGTTCACCGAATCGTTCAATTAATAATTGTCTGAAATTTCGAGAGCAATTTCACCAGATAAAAACAGACGCAACATAACTATATACCATGGAAACAAAACAGACATGTTTTCTTTTCCACGAAATTCAATGTGCCCTAAAAATTACGCTGATATTGTATCATGTGTGTAAATGTTATCATGTATGTGGATTTGCGAGCGCAACGGTGAATTTTCTTCTACCTCCTCCCCCTCCCCCTTTCCCCGCACCGCCCCCTTTGCCGGCGTGATAAATTCAAGCTATCTTTTAGTTGGTATACCCAGAAAGAAGAAAAGGACGATTTTCCGCGCTACACTCTTCCTATCGTATATCTTTTTTTTTTCTTTGCTTCTTTTTTTTGTTTTTTGTTTTTTCTTCCCTCCCGTTGTCGTGACGAAGAATGTGCATTTCTACGTATGGGCGGAGAGAGGGTGATAATATTTTCCGAGAATGTTACACTTGGGAGACACATCGTTCCTTGTTCGAAATCCTTGGAACCCTGAGTAACCAAATATTATTATGTATATGAGGCATTACGTGTCAAATCGACCGAGTTCTGACCCTCATAACTTTTTCTCATGCAATTTTTTTTTTTCGGGGTTATTCAGTTCATTGTTTTTTTTTTTTTTTTTTGTTCGAGCGATAGCAGCGCCTCGAAAACATGCAAATAACTTTTTGAATTCTAAATTATTTCGACAGAAGAAACATGAGAGTTTGAATTAGCTGGAAAATGGATACTCTGGAAATTTTTCAATACTCTTAATAGCATGTATAAGTACGATCTATGGATACACAGCGAATAAATACAGGCCGTGGAAATTCATGCGGGAACTGACACTAATTCCTTCGCAGATGTCACATGGCAATACGAACTCGAAGAAATAAAGGTATGACACGAGCGGTAGATGGTGTGAAAATGTTAATAGTTTGCCCATTTGTGCAATCGCGACGTGAACATGTTCATTCCGCCGAGTAATTGTTGAAATTATTTTTCAATCTATAGGCACAGGTATCCATAGAAGTTGCAAAAACTCGGCGCAGTTGCAGTTGCGATAATTGGCACAAAGTCTGAGTGTTACTTTCGATTCAGTTGGATTCCATGTTGGCGATAAGCAGGTTGTGTCATCCCGCTTTGCTTTATGGCTGTAAGTCGAGTATCTTTATATGGAAATTTTCAATGTAGTTTATCTAGTTTGGTATGCCGTGTAGTATATGGATAGCTATGAAAAGACACAGGAAGTAAAATTCCTCTCGTATGTCACCTGTAGGTTAAAACTACGTACTTTGTCGAGTTTCCTTGTTGAGAGAAGAACGAAGGAGACTCCAGAATAAGGACATTAGATTTCCAACCGCGGTCTACCTGTAACGTAATATCTTGTAGTTTATACGTACCCCGCTGATGCTGGAATTTATTCTTTTGTGTTAGAACTTTTTATAATTTAATATCCAGTGAATTGAAAAGTGCTCACAATTGTCATAAATTCGAACCATTTCGCCGTCAATAATTCAACGTTATTTAAAAGAAATATAAAAAAATCAAACGATCAATCATTCGGTGAGTCGATTGATGAATAAATAAATATTGAATTTATAAAGTAAAAATGAAATTCCAAGAATAAAATCCTCCTTTTCTTAATTCTTCGCGTTTTCTTTCCCTGCACGATTGAAAATCGAAAGTATTTCAGTTTGATAATCGCGTGAACCTGTGATAGAAAAAAAAAATGAAAACTCAAACAAATTCTGTGTTTCAACGAGAATTACTACAATCATAAGAAAAAGTAGCAGCTTCGGAAAGGTAAGCTCCAGCAACAATTGATTCTCATGTCGATAGAATTCTAAGCACGGTGATCTTCTCGAGAATAAATCACCGTTCTTTTTTAATATTTGAATATTATTCTATGGACTCTCCAAAAATAAAAGCCTCAAAGCCATAGATTCTATAGTGAACTTCCCCGTGGTTTTATTTCATGCACAATCCCCAATCGCTGTTTATATAATACTCGACAAAAGCCATGTAACGTGTGTGTATACTAAATCTAATTTAACTTACAAACTAATTCCACGCTCGTCCGGCGTCAATTTAAACGTGAAATAGATAAACGATCAATTTTGAGGTGCCAGGTGGGTTTACATAGGTGTACAAGCACAAAACTAAAGGCAATTCAAAGCGATACGTATGTATGTATATTTTGAATCGACGGAAATTTGATCCGCTCGGCAGCTAAAGAAAAAAAAAATTGTTTGCAATCGTCATCGTTTACCCAGTCCTCTAATGCTTAATTGTTATTAATTTTTTTTCCTTTTCCATACAGAGTACAACTTATCGGCAAACTAATACTGCAAAATGAAGCGAAAAAGAAAAATAAATAAATGGATGAAAAAATCGGAAGATAGGCAAAGTTGAGGCATTATATAAAACGAAAATAGCGCACGTGTTGCGAAACGGCTTTTACTTATATAATTCGCGATAAATCCGAGTAAAAAAATTTTTTAAAAGTATTTTTTTCTCCTCCGGATATTTTCTACTCCATTTTATATATTCTTCAATTTGAAAGCGCGTATATACCACGTCGGCATTTCTCATCCCTTGAGCCCATTGTTTACTTTTTCTACATTTTTTTCACTTCCTTTTTTTTTTGCCAGTCTTTTTTTTTACGAGTCGGTAAGCGGAAATCGTTTTTGGTATATTCTCTGGTGCAACGGTAAATTTATATTTCACGAGCAATAATGCTAATTGTGAAAACTGGAAGACCGTGTGGAGTTCTTTCTCGATATAGTTGTATCATAGTTAAAATGCTCTTATTCAGTGTCGCGCAATTATTACTAATGGCCGGAGCTTTTAGCAAATATTTTCTTTTATTATCTTTCACTCGGTTATATTTATTACGTTATATTAAAGAACAAAGCTAACCTACATATATATTATACTTCCGCTGATTAAATTATGAAGATCGGTCAATATCTGCCTGACCTTCTTCCAGAACATCATTTGGATCATTTCCAGCGTTAAATATAATAGGATTTTAAAGTTTTAAGTTCGCTTTAACCGCATCAAGTATTTTCTTTTTTTTTTTTCTCTTTCCTTTTAATCTTCTAAATTCATTTTACCTGACAAACTTTGTCCAGCTTTCTATATGTTGTACAACTTTATGCTCTTCTGTAGGCACTTAAACTTTTTTTCTTTTACTGAATAATAATTGTTTTATGGTTTTTATCTTTTTTCTCCTGCACGAGGAATAATCGGGCTGGAAAAAGGAAATTGCTTTCCGCCGGGTTGATTATTTATGTATACATGATACAAAGACGATGTATGTACAATACAACGTATACTTACCAACGTCGCTTCAGTTTTCTCAACGTACACCTATATAAGATGTGACTTTTAATTTTCTACAACCTTCGAAACTTTACATATCGTGAGCTTTTTAAAATCAAAAACTAGATCGACGCTCGCGTCCAATATTTTACCATTTTTACTCAATAAACAATTTTGTAACAATAAACCTCAGTCAATTTGTATTATCGATGGTATTTAGTCCTCTTGGTTGTAACTGTTCGGATATAGCTACGATACAATTATAGTTTTATTTGTCTATAGGTATATAGCAATTATATTCATGAATTGAGCGGATGGGTCTGCAGCGGCGCGGGGAGGGGGGGGGGGGGAAGGATTATTCGATTATACCGTTCATGTTGGTATATACATACATGTATAGTCCTGATATAGTGTTTGTTCCAATAAAACGATCGTTAACGGATGACTAATTGAATCCGTTGTAGTAAATCACGAGGTGAGCTTGCAATTCTCCGATTCGAGTGCGATTTCAAGATCAAGTATATTACATCATCCCTGCAGTATAGGTAAATAAGCTTTGGATAAAATTTATAGGACAATGCTTTTGTTTCTTTTTTCCTAATTTCACGCTGTGGAGGAAAGTTAATTAGAGGTATACCTATGTATATCTCTTTGTCGAACGAATCCGCCATCTTGTTTTCACGTGTTGGTATAATCAAATAGAGTAGATCTGCTTTGGCAATATCTATATAACTCCTTATCGTTCGAGGAGTGGAAGATCCTCACCGCGCACAATGTTTTTCACATTTCTATCTAATATATATACATTGTAAGAGGACCACTTTTATCTTAATAGGGATGTCGGGATGATGCGGGTGGGCCACGGATACTCGCTGATTTGTACTTTTATTATAATTTATTTTCTTGGTGATGTCTTTCGGCGATCGTGTCGCTAGGTCAACTAATTATTCTAGCTTGCCCATCGGGTACTCTACTGTTCCCCGGTGGGGTTAATCCCTATATTGTACGTGTATCGCATATGTGTTGCGAAATGTCTACAGCTCGGCCTCCTGACCATTAGAGCGCCCCGCTCTCAACCTCGGCTTCGTCAGTTTCGCTCTCAGACTCTTCCATCAGGCTGTCATTTTCATGTGCGTCATCGTTTATCGAGATCCACCTTTTTAATCGTTCGGGCGGTAATATCGACTCGTAAGGCTGCTGCTTCATCTGGTATCCTGGGATGTCTGTCACTATGTAACGGTCTAGGTCTAGTCTTCGCTTGACCATATAAGGCCCAATGTATTTTTGTGCCATCTTCCTGCTACCCGCCTCTGTCGGATTTACTTGCTGGACCATGACGTATTCACCTTCCTGAAAAACTTTACAAGCCTTTCTATTACGATCATACCCTTTCTTTTGCCGGAGTTGATCAGCCTCTATATTATCGGTGACTTCCTCCCTTGATCTTTCGCGTCGCGCATCAAACCGTTCAATCTCTAATTCGTCCTCCAAGGTATCGGCTAAAACATCGAGTGGACCTTGACGTAACCTGCATCCAAACATCACCTCAGCTGGACTTTTTCGGATGGCTCTCTGAATGGAGTTGTTTAATGCCAGTTGCACAGAACCTAAAACATCGTGCCAATTATTCGGGGATTTAGTCAATTTACATATAGCCGGGACAATTATTCTGTTGTATCTTTCAATTTGCCCATTAGCTCTTGGTGTTTGAACTGCTACCCTGACGTGTTGAATGCCTCGCTCCTCACAAAACTCTTCGAACTCGTGACTCGTAAATGCAGATCCACGATCTGAAATTATACGCTTAGGTATTCCAAAGATCTGGAACGCTGCATTCATAGCCCTTATGGCCTCTGACGAGTTGGTCGTTTTCACAGCCTGTAAAATTATAAATTTAGAAAAACCATCTATCATCTCAAAAATATGCTTATGACCCGCCGTGGTCTTAATTAAGGGTCCAACGTGATCGATATGGATAGTGTCCCACGGTTTCGATCCCTTGGGAATGCTATGGAGGAACCCTTCCTTGAAATTAGTTTGCTGGTTGAACTGGAGACATTTTAAACAATTCGTTAGACATTTCTTTACGTATTTTCTCATGTTCCGAAAGTAATATTTTCTCTTCAATTCTGCGACTATTTTATCAGCTCCTAGATGTGCAAGCCTTTCATGCGTCTTCATCACGAGATCATGTTTTAGCCCCCTGGGCACTACGAACAAACTCTCTTGCTTCACAATCTTAAACAGTTTTCCATTAACAATTCGAAAATCGCTTTCCTTTTCTTGTTCGTCTGAAATTTTCCTTTTAATCTCAGCTATCTCAGGGTCGAGGTCCTGTAATATCAGTAGACCATCGTATCCGTCGTCCTTGACTAATACTAAGTTTATATCGTAGCACCGACTTAGTCCGTCAACATGCGTCATCCTTTCCGCTTTTCGATGCTCCGTTTTGAAGTCATATTCTTGCAGAATTAAGCTCCACCTTGCAATTTTCTTATTAACGTCCTTCTTTTCTAATGTACGCCGCAGCGCATCGCAGTCAGTAACGAGGGTGAAAGGTTTTCCCAGGACATAAACCCGAAATCTCTCCATAGCCTTAATGACTGCAAGGGTCTCTAACTCAAAACTATGGTAATTTTTCTGTTCGTCTGTCGTTTTACCACTATAAAAGCAAACCGGGTGGAATTTCCCGTCTTCCTGCCTTTGTAATAAGATTGCGCCATATCCATGGCTGCTAGCGTCGGTGTGAACCTCTGTCTCTTTGGTCGGATTATAGATTTTTAAAACAGGTTCACTTATTAATATTTCTTTCAGCTTGTTAATTGCATGAATATGTTCCTCCCTTACCTCGAACTTCACATCGTTTTTCAGTAGATCCGTTAGTGGTTTAGCAATCAGTGAGTAACCCCGTACAAATTTCCGGAAATATCCCGTCAAACCTAAGAATCCTCGCAGCTGCCGTCGTGTTCTGGGAATTGGGAATTGTTGAACTGCAATCGTCTTTGTGGTTCCGGGCTGAACTTCGTTTTTCGAAATCCTATATCCAAGATATTCCAATTCTTCTTTCGCAAAGGAACATTTGTCGACTCGTACTCGGAGTCCATACTCCTCCATTCTGTTGGTAATAAGCTGTACATATTTTAGGTTTTCTTCGATCGTAGTGGTGGCTATTAACAGGTCATCCATGTAAGCCTGTACTTTGCGGCTACGTATCAAATCTCCAAAAATAAAATTTATACATCGTTGGAAAATAGCAGGACCATTGGTGAGTCCGAAGGGCATTTGTAGGAATTCATACTGACCTCCTGGTACGACAAACGAAGTGTATTTGATAGAGTGCTCCTCGATTGGTATGTGAAAAAACCCATTTTCTAGGTCAATAGTAGTAAAATAAGTAGCTTCGCTCAAATTGCTAATGAGGTCGTCGATGTGGGGAAGTGGAAAACTATCTCTTACCGTGTGTTTATTCAGCTCACGGTAGTCCACACACATTCGGTATTCCCCCGTCTTCTTAGGTACTAAAACTATAGGACTAGAGTATTCGGAGTTGCTTGGCTTTATTATGCCTTTGTCTAAATAATCCCTAATGATTTCCTCTACGGCATCTCTCTCATGGTGTGCTAATCTACGAGGGGCTGATCGGATGGGTTTATCACTCTTGACTTCAATTTTTAACATCACCGGGAGCGGACGTACCTCTGTGTGTAACCTACGTTTTCCTGTGCATTTGTCAATATGGTTCCGAATAAGCGTCCTTTGTTCAGGTGATAGTTGGTTGCCAAAATCGATTGTTGGTTTATCTGGCTCCATGGTCTCCACCTCGATGTTCATCACCATTGCCACGTCTGTTTCCCATGAGTTTCTCTTCTGTTTGAACCTGATCTCGCCTCCTTCCATTGCCCAATCCACTGAATCAAGGTATTCTTGTCCCAGAACCAGGTCAGCACTGAAGGAATTGTTTGGTACTACGGTTGCTGGAATATGAAAAACTTGTCCATCAATAATACACTCGTATTCTAAGGCCTTCGAACTATATGTATGGAAATCTCCGAATCCCCGGAGTACCCTTGACTGACTGTTTTCGCTGCGTACCAAAACCTTATCAATACAATGTTCTTTAATAAGGTTTACTGTGCTACCTGTATCTATTAGGGCTAAAAATGTACCTTCTTGTACCGTGACTATTTTATGATATTTATTAGGTGTTTTCCCAGGGTGGTCTGGGGTCTGTACCTGCATTACTGCTGGATTCCCTATCGTCGGGGCTGCGGACTGGTTGGTGCACAATCTGGAAATGTGTCCTACTTGGTTGCACTTGAAACAGGTTGGCGGACTGCGTCTGCTCTCGTTTATTTTATTGTTAGCGAAATAGCACCGGTCGCCTGTGTGCCCGTCCTTTTTGCACACTTCGCATTTCGGTAGAGGCCTTCTTCTAATGTCACTCCTGTTGTCTCTCATATCGTTGTCGTTATGGTAGTCTTTCGGTTTTTCCCAGTTGGCCATTTCGCTGGATAACAACCGTAGATCTCTAAACAGAGATGTTGGGGTTGCATGGCGTGCTGCAACTAATTGAGTTCTGATGCTAAAATTCTCGATTCCCCTAATGATATGGGAGACTACCTCCGCATCGCTCAGTTTGGCTTTCGTGGCTATGTTTAACTTGTCTAGATAATATTCTTCAAGCCTCTCTCCCTTCCGCCACCTACGGGCCCTTAATTTGTCGATGACCCGGACCGGGTCCACGTCCTCATCAAACATATCTCGTAGCTCCTCCTGTATGGTTTTCCACTCCTTACCGCAAGCATCGTGTTGTGATTCATACCATTTTTTGACCCCGTCGGAAAATTTATTAGTGGCAATAATTTTAATGGTGTTATCGTTAAGATTATATAAAGTCTGTACCTCGTCTACTCGCCTGAGCCACATGTCCAAGTTCATACTTTCGTTTTCTTTATTGCCAAATGATGGTACTTGCGAGGAAATCTCTGCGTATGGAATCCTTGGGTTAGTCTGTCCCCCTTGCTCCTCCTGATCACTTGAATGTTGCGATCTTGGTGACGTCATTTGCTCTCTCAAAGCGGTAATCTCTCTATCTCTGTCACTTATCAACAAAGTCATCTGCGTCAGTTGAGCCATCATCCCATCCAATACGCGTTGGTATTGCGCGCGTTCCTCGCGAAACTCGCCCAATAATTGGTTTGTTTGGTCAGCCATTATGCTTTGAAGCAGATTTAAAATTCTCCAATTATCGGAAATATCGTTTCACACATACCTCCGATTACAGAATGTTTATTCTCCTTCCAAAGGATCGCACGATGTTTCGACTGTCGATGACTGTTAATGTTGTCACTTCGACTGAGTGCGGATTACCGGAGAATATCTTCGCCAACACAAGTTTAGGTAAGCCGTATACAAGGACTGACAAAGCGGAACAGCACCTTGGTAACGGCTTAAGGTCAGTTCAACGGTCACAGGGAACCTTCTCGACTCCGCCGTTATGATTTTTGACAATTTTTATCACTACGCCAGTTTCCGCCACTTTTAACCTCGTGGGCACAGGGAAATGGTTTTTTTTTTTTTTTTTTTTTTTTTCTTCACAGAGTAGCCTTTCCGCCACTCGAAATCTCGTGGACACAGGGAAAAGACCGAGTTTTTATTTATTTATTTTTTTTTTATTTTTGAGTTGACCGTATTAATACTATCACTTCGCGAGTATCCCACTTCTGATTTTGTAAGAGGACCACTTTTATCTTAATAGGGATGTCGGGATGATGCGGGTGGGCCACGGATACTCGCTGATTTGTACTTTTATTATAATTTATTTTCTTGGTGATGTCTTTCGGCGATCGTGTCGCTAGGTCAACTAATTATTCTAGCTTGCCCATCGGGTACTCTACTGTTCCCCGGTGGGGTTAATCCCTATATTGTACGTGTATCGCATATGTGTTGCAAAATGTCTACAACATTTATATAGGATATGTGCATGCGCCATGAAGTGTTTTTTTTTTTTTTTTTTATTTTCTTCACGTAAAAGTTTTTCACGCTATATAACGCCGAGCCCGATTCTAATAGGAATTTCAAACTGCGTGGGACTCTTGTCACTCGTTGTTTATATTTGCACTGTTAGAAAAGCGGTGTCAAAATCAACACCGAATTTTTCGAACACGAACACCGGACTGTTTGACACCGCGAGATTTTTAATAGTGTGGATTCTGAAAAAAAGGGGCCATCGTGCAAGCCCGGGGTTCCGCGATTATTTGGCAAATAGATTTCGATAACACTACCAGGACCCGACGTCAGTAAACGTCAGGATCGATTATCTGAAACGAGAAAATTTAAAGTTGGATTTTATCTCGCATATAAAACGGGGTATAGCTGTTTTAACGGGGAGCACCATTATATTCAATAAAATTGCATTTACAGGTAGTTCGGAGTAAATTAATACATAGGAAACGGATGATTTTGCAATTCGAATTGCAGATGGCATTTGTGCAGGTTGTGATGTGAAACAATTATTCCCGAAAATATCGAAATTTTCGTGATAAACGCGCTGAATTATTTATTTTGTTTTTTTTCCATAACGTATCTCGTATATAAAATAAATCCCGATACGTAGTTTATTTTTTTTATTTTTTAGATATATAATCTGGTGCAGATTCCTCGTCAAGATACTAGGAAGATAATAATTGAAAATCGTAATTGAATATTTGAAAAAGCAGAAATCGACGGTAATACCTATAAACCTATAAAGTTATCAGCGCGGGGTGGAAAATGATATGACTATATTTCTCATGCAGATATGGATTTCCGATCCAGCTCTATTGTTTCTATATTGCCTAATAAACACGGGGTAGCGGTAATATATTACTTCGCACGTTAGCAGAGCGGAGGAATTCCCGCGGGTACGACATGAGGTGGTATACGGTTGAAATCGTTCCGAGTAAATCCGATAATATGCAAACGCATCGAGTGTTTCTTTCTACATGATCCGACGGACGACGCCCGTATACAGATTTCTATGTGTCTGGATATCGTATATATATATGCACCTATGGTATTATGCACATGCAACGCTGCCACCGCGATGTGCAGTTCCTGCGACAACGACTCGTTCGAAATCGTCGTTGCGAGCGTCGCGACGCTCCAGCTATCCAGGCCAGGGACATGAGGGTCACCCGTTGTGTTCGATCACGCGTCATTCTCTGCGTGCAATAAACATGCATTGTATACCTGTAATTTAAATACCAAACTGCTAGATCACTCAACACGAGATCTTGCGTTTTATTTCAGTTTTTCCTGTCACGAAATTAATCGTGAAAAATTCAAATTCAAATTCAAATCAATGCAAGAACGAATTCGGGTATATTTATTCAAAAATTGAAACGAAAAAAAAAATAAGAATTAATTATTTCTAATCCAAGAGTAATATTCTTTTTTTGGTTCTGCGGCGGCTGTATGATATACGTTATATCTTCTTTGAATTTCGGAGATTTTCTTGCTCCAGCGCTTTCGGCAGACCCAACGTAAATTAGTTCTTTGAAAGAAAACTTACTTCGGTAGGCAGAAACTTGTAAAAGAGAGACTTCTGGTTTTGTAGAATGGGCGTACCAGCTGCGTCGGAAGTGGGTAAAATTGGCGATTGGGGTTGTATTTCTTGAAATTGTTAGGCTCACTTTTTTTAAACGATCACTAAAGAATCGGGGAGTAAAACCCTACGTGCAGGTTATTTTTCGTTTGCACGCGGTGTTATCAAAGTTTCGAAAACTTTGAGATCTTTTTTTTTTTTAATCGTATATGCTGCAGGATACCCGTGCTTTTTAACCCTCATTTTATAAAATATGCACCGTATGTGCAGGGGAAGTCCTCCACGTTTCTATGTGGATATTTTAGTGAAAAATATACAGTGATATTATTCAAAGCCCCAATTAACGCAAATAATATAGAAACGATACTGCAATAACAACATACAATATGATACGAACGTATACGTTGTTATTATGTTGTCATATGCAGGTCAGAATGGGTATACCTATAACGCTTTATGCTATTATTATTTCTACAATATTATACATACACATCAAATTGCACCACGCGAGATTATGGAAAGCTGGGCTTTATTAGCATTGATAATAACACATGGGACTGCCCACATTTCTGTTCCGACCTTTATTACCTTTATGGCGCAGTGGCCTAATCTTGTTGTTTCAACGTAATTCTACCTCCAAAATGACTTTATCTGCTTTTACTTTCCGCCACTTTATAGTTCCGTGAAATTAACATCGAGTCGAATTGTGAACCGCGATCAATTTTTACTATGAATGTAAATTTTCGAAAATCTGCATCAGGAAAAGCTTCGTAACGGTATTATTATTTTCAACGGTACCAGGTGCGCAGATTTATTATTGACGAAAAATTTATATCAGCCGATTCATTATCTATGATGAAATTGCGATGGTGTACCTGCAGTATACATACAGGTAGAGTTGACTGTGCGAAGGGTTGAGAGGGAAGAGCTGTTTTTAAAACAGCGCAAAAGAGAAGTGGCGATTTCTAGAGCTTTAGGAGACGAAAAATAAGGACGTCGTTTCTGGAATGTCCTTTACGTGTGCATGTTGAACTGCATATTGAGGATTTCGCTAGATGTTCTATATGTATAGCTTTGGCTGCTGCTTTTCCCACCGATATACGTATACAGCTAACTTTGTTCTCATATTTTTTTGCCTTTTTTTTCGTGCTTTTCTTTTTCTTTGTTTTTCTTGTCGAGCCAAAAGTTTACTATTGTGCTACTAGAATACGAGTATAGCAAAAGACGCGAAAGTTACCCTCGATGTATTTCAAGCGCATGCAAATGGTAAGCTCATTCCACAGTTGAAGTACCACCAACTGAGATCTTACACCGGAAAAACCAGCGCTTTGCATTCTACAACTATTTAAATACATGCTCGGTTTGACTTATAGTTTTAAAAATCCAAGCATCAAAACGTACATCTTCATCCCCAGCGAAAACGTCAACAAGTTTGTAAGAACTCTCGTAGATGGTCGTCTGCGAATAGCCATCGATTTTTCTTTCTTTCAATTATTCATTTGTTTTTCTTTTGTTAGTGAAAACAATGAGTTTTACCGAGGTGAAATTCGCAATATGCGATTGCACTCGAACAGACGCCACAAACAATCGTGAAAAAATTAGATGTGGTCTGGGTTCGTGTGCATATTTTGAAAAATATTACACTTCGAATTCCAACCTGAAAATTATCGAAATCTTCGTCGATTTCAAACTGACGATGGAATTTGACTAGGTATCAAAACTGTGACACGTGATTTATTAATACCCGCGGTACTTTGTACGTGGGGAATGATATATCTGTAAAGTACTTAAGCGTACAAGGGTTATTTTCCTAACCGAAGGGTTATACATCGGGGATTTTGTAGTGATCCCTAATTTACCATATATAGGTATACTGAGAAAGGGAAAGGTTGTTCATGAAACTACGTGAATAGCGGCGAAGGTTTGAGTTTTTAAAATTTATTCATGTACTTTTCGTACAGACAATATCTTGAGTGGGTTTCTATCTTTTGTATCACACCATCCGTATCAGGCGCATTCGTGCGCGGTGAAAACAATGAGACACGAAGATATCCAGAAAAGCTTTCGCTCCTCAAGCCTTTGTCATTTTTTTTCTTTGTCACGAACGAGGATGAAAATACACAAAGAAACCTTCGAGCTGCCAAAATCTACCGGAGTGTTTTTTCTTTCGTTACACCTTTCTGTACAATATTTTTACCCCCATCTTTCGGCGAATTACCATTGGGAATTAACTCGGGAGAAAGAAAAATTTTCAGTCTTCACCGGCTAACGTCATTGTACGATAAATTTTGCAACGACATATGCGCTTTCATATGCGTACATCCATAATTTCCTGCAGAACTAAGAAAAGTGTTTGACCTATTTTGCGACATGCAGTTATACGTTGGAACCGTTAATATTCGGATAATCGCTCTTCGAGTAACGAGTTTTACAGCAAAAAAGTTTAACCCCGCTGAAAATAAACGAGCGTTGAGTTGGGTGAGGATCGATATCCGATCTGAAATTAACTCATACTCTCGAACCGATCGGTCTACTGTTAGTTGCGTCTAGATAGAAAATGAAAAAAAAAAGAAAAGAAAAGATTATCATAGTTTTTTCGGATTGTTGAAATCGAAGAAACATTTTTCTCCAGTTTCCAAAGAAATCTCTAAGTTTTAATTTAATTTAAGTTACGAATATCTTTGAGAATGTTTTCATCTAGCCTCGCGAATGAAGTGATCATGGAATGAGAGTAATAATTCATCGATTCAGGTTCATTTCATACGACGTGTAGGAAAAAGGATTTTAGGATAGAAGAAAAATGGCGATGTTTAGCTGAATAATGGCTTCTAATTTCCGGTTTAGTACAGGATTACGATATGCACAATTACTTTCCACGATCGTCAGGATTGGGTATACATTTTTTTTTCTCGCCAATTTGAACAAGCTGGTATTGGAATTTAACGTGCTCGGTATTTCGTGCGTTACCGTACACGAACAGTCGACAGACTCTTGGGATCTGATAAGAATTGCGGAAATGGTTTTTGTTGTCTAGGACAAATCCTGGGAGAAATCAGTGCTCGGCAAAATAAATAGCATCAAGACGGTAGAGAACACCGTGGTTTATATATCCAGTACCTTTATATCTATAACATTCGTTCCGCGCTTGTTTTGCTCCGAGTAAAATTATTTCATTATCCCCATTGGAAATCACGATATACCGCTATATGTACTGTATACTAATTAATTATCAAGTAATCTTTGTTTTCAACGTACCCTTCGATAGTCTAGTGAGTAAATTTATATACTCGACAGCAGCGGCAAAATATTCTTGGAGACATTTTATTTTTTTTTTCTGTCATCACAGATATTCATTTCTATGCATGATTAAATCCTCGGTTACCTACGAGAAATTTTATGGGCTATCATAATTCCATTTCCGATATAACTGAAAGACTATCGGGTGCAAAAAAGCTAAATTCCAGGAATTTTCCGGGTTCACGTAAAGCAAATTTGTGGGATGCATATCCATTCCATGCCAAAGCTTTCGCCTGAGGCAAGGATTCTATTGAACTTTGTTGGAGCTGGTTCAATTTCCATGCTGGAACATAAAGCGCGTATAGTTCAAAGCCCAAATTATCGATCCTTATTTGAGTTGTATTTCTCGAAGTTCCACTTATTCTGGAAAAATTTGGAACGCATGATACATCGGATATATTTTTCTTCAATTTTCATTTTCGACCCTGTATTGTGACCAGCATTGCATTCGGTGTACTACATTGTGTTGTGACTTTGGCTTCATTTACCGTCAATTATGTTACAAATTTTCATCGACATATCATTAGATTAACTCGTCAAATTTGTCTTGTCGTATAATTTAGTCAACGAATTCGTATTACTGGGGTCGAAATACATCGGTAAACAGTCACATACACGATTCAAGAAATCTTTCAGTTTTGGTCAAAATATGTCCTAAAATGTCCCCTGGGAAGTCTTAATTCGCGAGCTTTGGCCCGGTGCAGCTTAAATTTAATCGAGGTTTGTAAGGCACAATTTCTCTGTGTATACTTTGGGGTTCAAATCACCTTTCTATAAGCTTTTTCTGAGGTCCGTCGTCACGCAGAAGTACAATTAAGCAGTGCCGCAAACAAAGGTCCGCGTATTCCAGACCCCTGCAGCCCGATCGATTAAATGAACAACTTCGAGTACTTTTCTTTACACAGTTACTTTTATCACCTACCTGACTACCGGCTTGTTCTGTTATACTTTCTTTTTTTTTTTTCACCGCTGTCAATTTTTCGTTTGTATTATTTTCTAATTTTTTTTTAAAGAAACAAATTAATTTATCACTCGCATAACGAACGTATTGCGAAACTGCTCTTTTTAAGAAATGTTCACTAATCAATCATTAAAAATTGACCAATGATTTGCAGCCTGGGATCGTTTTTTACGAGACTACTAACTAATTTAATTTCCTTATTTTCGTAGTCTCGTTCGCCACCGCAACCGCGATTCTCGTGGGCAAAAAAAATCTGCAACTTCATTACGATGATTTTTGCACGGTAACGGGCGAATATAACATTTAAATATTCAGAGCCCCTGTAATGGACTTATTGTTAGATTGAAATGAGTCCTTACTTGGAAATTATTTCCGGCCTATCTATTCCGCCTGTAACGTGAGTTACAAATTAAAATTACGGCGAAACAATGTAGAAGCTCCTAGTAGCAGAAAACCATTTTATACGCGACATCAGTCAACCTTGAAAACAAAAGAAATGATTAAAAGCTTGCAAGCGCTCAAAGAGGGCGAGAATTTTATTATACCGATGCCCTGAATTGTATTTGAATTCGCGGATTTTTTTTTTCTGTTATCGGCGTCGTTTTTTGAACAATAATTTCAATTACTTATCCTTTTCGAATTATGTGTAACTGATGGTCGATTTTTCAAACATTTTGAATTTGAAATAGCTGCGTGATTCTGACATTTTTTTGATGTGATTTAATTGTTTGCATTATACTTCAAAGAGCTGATAATTTTCCCCTTTTTATTTTGATTTTTGAAATTGCGACGTGATAATCTCCCGTTCTTTTAATCATTCCATAAATTGTTAATAAGAGTGACGTTGGTTATCGCATATTTAAGCTAAAGCTCGATTCTAACGATGGGCAATTTCTTATCGCCCCTTGATAAAATTACGTCATAAAGTATCAGGAAGATCTTATTCGGGGTCAAATTTTTTACAACGTCGTATAACGCGTTGCTATTATTACCAGGGTAAAAGAGCCTTTCGATTCGGTCGATTATCATCTAGACTCTAGAGACTAGAATTAACATCAAGCTTATGTAACAAATCAAATAATCGCCCGACCGTGCAGCGGAATTTCTAAGTAATTGATAAATAAGTACAACGAATCGACTCGATGAAAAATCGGATGAAAAGTGAACTGCGAGGAAACTTTATTTTCTTGTTAATCCTTTCAAGGAAATACAGGTGAGTGAAAGATAGAAAAAAAAAATAAAAAAATGGCAAACAATTCCTCTCAACGGTATTCGCCTATAGAATATAATTGGCACTTTTAGTTGGTAATACTGAGAAATTATCATGGTGTT
Source organism: Athalia cordata (assembly GCA_963932425.1). Lineage (NCBI taxonomy): Eukaryota > Metazoa > Arthropoda > Insecta > Hymenoptera > Athaliidae > Athalia > Athalia cordata. The sequence goes on along the minus strand of OZ010625.1, from coordinate 52,881,307 downwards.
ATTTACTTTTATCTTCTCGTTTTCTTCTATTTATTTTTGTTTTTTTTTTCACCTCCGCAACTCGAGCTTTCGTGCTGAAGAATTCAGCAGACAACGGTTAGCACGTGTTACAAGAAAACACGCAAAACGTCTACTACGTGGAGTTAAATAAAGAGAAACCTGCACACGTTCGGCAGACGAAGTGAGTAATAACGAAGAGGTGCTTAATTAGTGGTAGAGTTCCTGAATTCCTTCGGAATTTATATTAGGTATAATGCACGGAAGAACAAGAGACTATCGAAGACTATACGAACTCCTGGGACATGGCCGATGTAATGGCTTAGCGGCATGGTAATATTAATTCTTTTTACTTTTTACCGTTGCAGTAACCCCTGAAACGCGATCTTTACTCAAGAGGCATTTTCCTGTGGCCAATAACAGTCCGCGGAGGAAGATGAAAAAAAAATAATCGTCTATATTCTCATCCTTGAAACGATACAATTTATAAACTGACGATGTACGAACGTACGTACGTAAGGATAGTATGCAAGTTCTCGTCGTCAATTGTGCCCTTAATTTTTTACTCTACCTTATCGACGGTACGACGTGACATAAAAATTAAAAGAAAATTATTTTTCTTCGAAGTGTACTCAGACGCCGGGGTGTAGGACTCTAAGTTTAAGGGCTCTTATTATAACAAGCTCGTTACACCCCATTCACGGTCAACTTGGGGGCCGTTATTCCCATGGGCAAATCCTCGACTGTCAAACCACATGTTCGTCTATTCTATGGCCGTGTACGAGGGACGAACCTCTTGGACTGATTTCTACTCTAATCGTCGTCTGGTGGTGTCTGCACGATCAACTTCGTTGAATAATCCATATGACGTCATAGTCGATTCAAGGAAACCCATACCTAGGAAGTTAATTCTCTTAAAGGTGATATAGGAATATTGTGGAGCAACGGGACGTATTCTCAATGGGATAATTTGCATAGTTAACAAACTTTCAAAATTGCGTATTACCTGCACGGCTACGCCAGTGAATGAATCGTTACAGATGGGTCTATTTTCTACATAGATATATGGCAGGTCATATGATATCTTAGGCGATTTATACCTTTCTTGCGTCTCAATAAAAGATTGAAAAACGTTTCGTTGAATTTTCTACTGAAATAAGATTCCAATCTACTGTTTTGTCTATGTCGAAGAGAAAAAAAGAAAAAAAGGAAAAAAGGGGATAAAAGAAAAAAAAAAGAAGAAAATGGAAAAAAGAAAAAAACAAATCACACCGTGTGATCTATACATTTCAGCTGACATTACATTGATGTGAATCATCGAATCATTACTATAATAATTTACTTTTTCAACCGATAACTAAACAGCTGCAAGTCTTTTAAAGTCCTACGTACGTCGTAAGAATCGTAATAACTTTGTCCCAAATTACCTCTTCGTATCATGTCACCACATCGTCAATGAAGTGGTGTATGGACGGTTATGGTTGGCATTGTCTCCGTATAAAAATCGCTTTAAACTTTGGCAATTTTAACTGAAGAAAAATAAGATAGAATAAAATAAAAAAAGAAATACGAGTGGTTCGCAAGACTGTCAAACAGTCAACTTCCCCCAGGGATGTAAGAGGAGTTGATGTTGCTCCCCCGACGGACCGTGGGTAGACTATATACAGTATATATATATTGTATATATGTGTATGTGTAGGTATCCGTATAAACATACAGGTATAGCTGCTCGGTACACAATCGTGAACAGAAAAAGTTTTCAGCGTTGCGTTGATTCGAAACACTGCACCCGTGGGGAAAGGACAAAGTGTCAAAATAGAGGAAGGAACGGATAAAAATAAGTTTAGAATGCAAATGGAAGTCGATTCGAAATTTTCAAGTTCTAGGATTCCGAAAGTAACTGTTATTCTGACCTAGTTCACTTTATTCGGCAGGTGGTTACTGGCACAGCGCACAGTATAGTGTCGTCTTATTTATTACCCTGCTCTATTACCATCCCCGATTCCGATATCGACACTGCACACACCTATTGTCGAAGAAATTATTTACTGGTAAATTACTGCAACTGCAAATCGCACGTAACCCATCATGTCCGGCTACCTCACCGAAAGAAAAATCTGAGAAATTCTGCTCTCGGATATCAAATCGGTACAAAAAAAAAAACAATCAAACAACCCCCTGTGGAAATGGAAAACCTATATGATTCTTTGAAGTTTGATGATTTTTCTTCAAAATCTTTGAACTCTCCGCGCGGTTTCGCTACCCTCATGTAACGTTCACATGACTAAAACTTCATCCACTATCAAACTTTTCCTTTCACACAACATACTCTTAATTCCAATTACTTGTCTATAAGTAAAGTTCACCAAATGGGTACGATGTTACGTTTTTTTCCCCCACTTTTTCTCTCTGTAATAGAATTAATTAGTAAATCTATTTTTTTGTTTATCGGGGTTGCACTTCGGACGGAGTCGCGGAGTTTGATTTCGGTAAAGGTATTTTAAAAAATTGGAACGTGAAATTTTTCCAAGAATATTTTTTCTACCGATTCTGTTTTTGGTAATGCAAGAAAATAATATTTTTCTGAAAATATATCTTTGTTCCATAATTGATTTTCTGCGGTTGTCTTATGTACTTATATGATAAAAATATCCATCGTTGGAACTAGTAACATATATGTATACATATATACATATAATATAGACGCTTACGTTTACATTTCTTGATGCCACCAGATAGCCGGGAAAAATATATACTTTTGCTTCATATGTACACATGTATATAACCTATAACAAATAAGTCACGCAAATACCAACTTCTTTATTTCTCAATACTTGAACTAACAAAGATTGTGCAGAGTTCGGATATCCATCGTGGTATATAAAACTCTGTACAGGGCGCCTTTGTTTTCAGAAAAATCTTCGAAGCGAATCGCTTTACTAGACGATGAATCGACTCTGAATATGAATATAACATACCCATATACGGTGATGTGCCTCAAAAGCATGGAGAATATTTTATCGGTTCGTTACACGAGGAATTTTCTTTGATAAATCGTCTTTTTATCCAAAAAAAATTTCTCTGCACTATCGAATCAGAAATTTTATTGGATGTTTTTTTTTCTTTTTTTTTTTAATTTCTCTTATTTTTTATACGGTGGCTACGTAAATACTCCGTGGAAACTCACGGTTTGTTCGAGCGTTGGATATACCTAGAGCCGAATTTATAGTTGTATCATAAATATACCGTTCACGTATGTTAAATCGAGTGTAAAGTTTAAACTTGGTAGTTAGGTATATTATCGGTAAACTGTATAGTATGGAGAGTTCGCTCAAGTTCTAGCGGCTGTTCTCTAAAATCAGTAAAATGTATCGTCATTAAGTTACCGGTAGATAACTCGCGGTAGATCCACCTGATTTACTTCCGTCTGCGGATCGCGATTTAAGCCACTCAAGAACATTAGAGAATCGAACTGATTTCGAAGTGATTTAAAAATTAATCAAAATCTCCAGAAATTGGGCGGGATCGAATTTAGCGGTTTTATATTTTCGGCGATGTTCCGCGTCGAAAAAGAAATTGTAAAAATCAGATTTTATTGAAATTGGGGGGAGAAAAAAAAACGAAAAAATAAAAAATTAGCCTAAATTTGAAAAATTTCTCACGTGGTAATTCAATAGCCCGTCATTTTTGGGTTTTTTTTTGTAAATCTATTCGAAGCATAAACAAATAAAAAATCTTTTGCGCACACTTTTTTCACGGGGTAATAACATCGCGTGAAATTGATGAGATCATATCGCGAAAGAAAAAAATAATTGACATTCCAATTATAACAGAGGACCAGTGATTACAATGAGGGGACTAATAAGCTTGGAATTCCTCTAATACAAAACACTAATGCTCGCAACAATCGAGGAAAAAGCTCCCGGCATTAGCTTGCCCTTATTATTATAAAAGCTGGCCAATTTCGGGGTAACATTCCACCTAAGCCTTCGTATCATTGGACAAAGTTGAACGTTTGATGAGAATGTTCATTTTTATTAATATACGTACAACTCCCCAGGAAAAAAGTATTCCAAAAATAAAAAAAGAAGCAAAAATTTTGGCACTTTTGTTTAAATTAGTTTCGTGCAAATTCGGAGTGACGATAACAATGTATCATACTGTCACGTGACACCGCATGAAAATTACCCTAATTATAGTTTCGAGAGATAATTATTGATTAACTTGGTATAATTATTTCGAGACTGCATCAGATTTTGCAGCGGTGTCGACAACGATTAATCTCTTGGCATTTCCATTAGCTCACGAATGAAGGTTATTACCAAGTATAAATCGCGTATCGGTTACATGCGAGAAAATATGTAACGAGAATATGGTGCAGGTGCAGGGTCGTTGCTGCATTGTAACGTCGTGTATAATCGTTGAACAACTCGACTCTGATGCCGTTCCATGAATTTCAAAAACATTTTATCACGATTTTACAATATTTTGGAGTGAAAGCGGTAACGGGAATTAAGCGAGTCATACACGCGATGGTTTATTATACATGAGATTGTAAAAAAAAAATGTATTCACACCAGAAAAAACGATATTTTTATTTTCTCTGTTATACTAAATTGCATTCATCCTTTTACCGTAACAAACGGACGATGTACATGCACTGCATTTCGAAGGGTTGCAGGAATGTTTTTATTCGATTTTTCATTCGGATTCCGATTCGGAGAAAAATAGAACGTTTTTATAGAATCTGTTTATCGAAATTATGGATTAATTATGAAATATTATACTCGTATGAAATATGCGCTGGAAAGCCATAAATATAATCAGAGATCATCAAAAATTTCATAGCAATTTCATAGGTAATTAATTAAGTCATTTAGTCGTTCAGTTTGACTTCTATTATATGTTGATGAACGTATACGTACGGTGTATATTATAGTTTCAATTTATACACGTAATTATATCAACTATTTTCACAGTTACATTCCGCACAGGAAATTGCAATTTATCGAGTGAAGAGTCTTCGTCTGTTTTTCCCCAACCTCAAGAATCTAATTATTTTTACAATTAGTTGTATGAAAACAAATTATGAAAAGTTGAAAGAATTTTCCAACCAAGAGCACTCTACTGATGATCGAGTCAAATTTCCAATGAATTACGTGTGTGTTTTTGGAAATAGTATTCATCCCCGCGTTGTCACTCGAAAGGTGATCATGTTTGAACATCGGCGCGGGCTTTCCAAAAGCTGCACAAAGTATATCAGCCATCCGTATGGACCTTTCGTCACGTTTCCGCCTCTCCAGTCCGCACACGGTGAAGTTGATCGATGACCAAAACCAGCCCCTCTGTACCTATGGAATATTTTAACAAGTTGGTAACCGGAAATTTTTTCCAATGTTTTTAAAGTTGGCCGCTGCCGCGGCCGCAGGCGGTCGTCCGGTAATAATAAGCGTTCTTTTTTTCCCCGCACATTTTTTGCATTCGTTTAAGTTTTTGGTTATTCTGATGCGGGTCTGAAATGGTCCAGACTTTTTGGATCGATCGCCGACGCTCACGACTGTATGGTATGGTAAAGTTATTGTGCATATTTCAATTTAATGGAAATGAAAAGGACTTCTGAATTTTTCATTGATTATTAATACTTCAGGTTTAAGTAAACGTGTGGCATTATTGATTTTGAATTTTATATTTCTATCGAAGTGCGATTAAGGGGAGATGATTTTATTTGCAATGGTTGAAATCAGACAAGATTCAACATATTCTCGTGGAATTCAATATAACTTGATGACGACAAAATAGAGATTTTCGGTAGAATATCTGCTGCGGGATCCTGCGGCATTCGTGGCTCCAGACTGTCTATCAGTTGTGAATAGTAGCGTCGTGACTCTCATTTTTCTATCGGGTGGTTGCCAGAAAACTGGCGAAGTTTCTTGCCAGATTTTAACGTACCGAAACAACGAAAGTATAACCCGAATCTTTTATTGCTCGAATCGATTTCTACGATTGCTAAAACTGGATATTCTATATGTATACCTAAATTTATTCAAGATTTTTGAAATTACTTCTTTTTTTATTTTTACCACGACAGCAACTTAAAATTAATCATATTTTCGAAATGGCCGTAACACCGCATGAGTTTGATAACGTCGTGTCGTCCTGAAAATAACGAAAATAAAAAACGTGTCCTGGGCAACAATAAGTTCGCAAACTCCGTAAAGTCGTATACTGCACGCGTCTAGAGTCGGGACGCAATACACGCCATGGGGGCTTCGCAATTAGGCCGATCATTTTTCTTTTTTTTTTTTTTCTATGATATTATGATTTTTTTTTCATGGGTTCAAATCATTCCGAACGCGATGAGTAATCGTTCGCTCACGTTCCATTTCGAATGTTGATGAGAAAACATATGAAGTCCCACTTAGAAATATTTGTGAAAAAGAGGTTTGTATACATGTGCAGCAAGAAATCGCCCGGTTTATTTTCATCGCGATTGTCACCAATTCCCTTTTATTGTTCGCAAAGTTGCCCATTTCTTATTCTGTTTTCATATATATTTCCTCGGCGGCTCATACGAAGAATGATAAAATAAATCAACGAAAAGCATGTCGTATAACTCTCGAAAGTTTTTATTTGGTACATTTTCTTCGTTTCCCAGTCGTCTATTCAATGTTTTCTTCTTTTTTTTTTTCTTCTTTTCTTCTTTTCTTTCCATCCTTCTTTCTATTATACTCCCTATCGGATTCTACCAGCATTCGCACAAAAAGATTTTTATTGGAATTTTAAATCAAAAATTTTTTTCTCAACGTACTACGGTTCGTTCTTTGTTAAAATCCGAAAACATTCCCCTTTATTTTTCACCAAAATGTGCCAATTGTAACATCGATAAAATCAGCTCTTTGAATTCAATGAATGATCTAGAAAAAAAAAAAACGATTCATTTTTGATGAATTTTTTTTTTTCCTTGTCTGACCAATTTCTGACCCATGTAAAAAAAAAACTCTGTTACCATAATACCTCACATGTCGATTGAAAGAAAAAAAAAAAGAGAAAAAGAAAAAACGATTAATAGTCAATTTATTATGATAACGTGAAATATTTGCTGCACTACGTTATTCCATGTCATGTACGTTACACATACACGTCGCGCATACCTATCTATGTATGATTCAAAAACGAGGTCAAAAATTATCGCGCAATTTATATGATAATTGGTTTTCTCCCTTTCCCTTGCGAAAACTAGTGAAAAATCTTCGCTAACTATATAGATATAGATGACGCATACACGACGATATTGCCGACTTCAACTCGTCGTCCAATTGGTCCATCGGTTCTGCGGAATTTTTTTCGATATCGTACCACCCGCGCTGCAAATAAATACGTGCAATGTAAATTGATTTCGAATATAGTGATAATTATACCTATTATTCAGTCGCATAATATCCTTTGGAAATTGTAAGAAATTCACGAAGTCGCATATGCACGATTCGTGGGTGTTCTATGACTGGGTCACGGCCTTTTCTAGGCTTGACAGAAATCCCGGTAAAACCCTGGGAGGCATTAGATTTAACGGATGGACGAACTTTGGTAGACACAACGTCCTTGCAGCGAGCTTATCTCAACCGTCACGTCCCAATGAAATCAGGATTTCACAAATTCAAAAAACTTGCGCTGTTCCTGGTATTGTGGAACCATAAATTATATCAACCACCAAAATGCACTGCGATATTTCGTCATATTTTCCATCCCTCTTTTTGTATTATCAGAAACAGTATAAAAAACGTGAATTCAGATTAACATCTTAGTCATCGATAGCACGACATTGCTCCGACATTTTTTGAGACCTAGTCGTCCCCTTCGAAAAAGAATATCGTGCGCTACCCGATCACAAGTAATTGAATTGTTCAGCCGGTCTCTTAGAGTATAAAATTACGTCAGTTTTCTTATAACTGCAGGTTTAGGTTTCGGCCGTTGGCCCCATTTTATCTCCAGACATCAAAGGAGCTATGTGTTCGCAAACTTACGTAATTCTACAAATTTCAAAGTGCCATAAATTTCGTGGTCTTCAGGCGGGAGAATTTTTTTTATTTCATTTCTGTCGTTATAGATTCGTTTCGAAAACCTCGTGCAGCTATTAATATATTCATCCGGAAAATAAAAATTTTACCTTATCGGTTTCGAAACATCTGAAATTATTATAACATCTCGTACGTATCGATGCTACGAAACTTTCGTGAACCAAAAAAATTTTGCGGTATGAAATTAAACTTTAATAACCGCGAAAATAAACTCCAGACACATCCATATACATAGTATAGTTGCTGCTTCAGAATTAGGAGTTTGTTCAAAGTCTGAGCAACAGCTTGAAACCAACTGAATTTCCGGTCACCGAGTTGCGGTAAATTGCACACGAAAACGAGCAGCGAGAAGCCTTATAGTTTGTTTTTTTTTTTTGATTTTTTTTCGTCCGTTCAAAACTCAGTTTCTGCAGACCGCACGTAAAAGTTATGATTGGAATTAATTAGCCCGCGTATACATATGTTGAATTTTACGACAGATGCCGGCTGAATTTCACAAATGATACAGACCCTGAGCCACACCAGATTTTCAAAAGAAATCTATTTTTTTTTTTTGTTTATTTCTGGTATTTTAACAGGGTACTATAATTTCGATATGAGACTGCACGTTGTTGTTGTTTTTTTTTGTTTTTTTTTTCTTTCTTCATGTTTTAGAATCTATTTGAATAAAAGTTAGGAAAATTATAGTGGCATTTAAATCTTTGCGTACGGGCAGCAGTTAGAAACTGTGAAAAGTTCATCGTGCGAGGTCGCGAAATAAGTGTTGTAAAAGTTGCGCACCGAAGAACATCCGGGTCGCCATTAATGCTGCAGATATAGTAGAGCACAGCGAAGGTTAAAAGGTATACGATATGGTACTGCAGCGAAAAATAAAACGCGAATTGCGACGGTGTTTTTTCGTGTTTTTTAGTTTTATATGGAGAAGAAACTTCTTTGAGATAAGAAACTGGCTAATGTTTAAAATTCATTACTTTTTACGCAGCTCATTACCAGCCTCGGCGCGGTGTTATGATTTGCTTGTTTTTTCCCAACGTTGCAATTCATATTATACATATACAACAGCTGTTTTCTTTTTCAAACTTTCCCACACCCCGTGACTAAAAAAATATTTGATTTTTTACCTGAAATATATAAATTTGTTAAATTTGTGATTTGTTCTTTTGTTTTTTTTTTTCTCAAATGCATGCGGATAAATTTCTGAGAGTCGTCGTGAATTAGAAGCCCATAAAAAATTCGTGATCGATGAGAGGCTCTTCCTGATTGACCTGCAACGATATTGCCGTGTGTCAGTCTGCCAACAATCAAGTTTGATATCCCTCGTCCCCGCATGGATTTTCTTTTGCTAGCGAAATCAGGACATTTGCCATATAAATCATCCCCCCATTGTCCGTAGCACATCCAAACTGCGACCTGCAATTGATCCAGGCTGTCCGCGCTTCCAAATTGGTTCTGAGCCCTGCAGCGCGGGGGGCCTTCGTCGATCGGCGGATTTGCCATTGGATTGTTTTTTATTTATTCTATTTTCTATGTTTTTTTTTTACACTCTTTTTCTGTTGTCCTTGTTCTATATCCTTTTTTGGTATTTTACTAGTGAATTTGAAGCCCCTGTATCGAACGGCAGAGACAAGTGAATTCGGAACGGAAGCGCTTGCAACATGGACTGTGCGGATGTGGTGAAAAAGCCGATGAAAATTTGGTCCAGACTTTGCAACGTCAGTCAATTCGTTCGACCATTTTATCGGGGAATGAAAAATTGTTTGTCCTTTTTCTCTTTTTCTTCGCGAATCATTTTCGGTAATAGTTGTACCGTCCATTTTCTTTTTTATTTTTGCACCCTTCACCCTCGATTCGATGTTGAAAATTCATTTTTCAACAGCTTGTTGTATTTATCTTCGGAGTGGTTAGAGAAAATATATTTACGATGTTCGAAAACGAATGTTGAAAGTTCCGTTATTCGAAATTCCGATAAAAGAAAAAAAAAAATTGGAAATGAAAAACGCTACATGTCGAATAAGTCGATGGTCGGGACCGTTCGAACGTTACCCTGCAGCACGCGTTCCTGCAGTGCTGTCCAGTATTTCAACCTTTAGAGTACTTTCTCACCTCAAAGAATTCTGGTTTAATAAATGAAAAACTTCCAGGCGTTTGCCCGAACAGAAGATCTGTTCTTATCGAGCGACGAAATAAGCCTCCTCTTCGGTAGACTTTTTAGCGATGCGAAGCGTAACTTTAGTCCACTATCTGTAGGGCCAAGTGAGGCGCAAGAAAAAATAAAGAGAAAACGAAAAATAAATACGTTGCAAGGAAAATTGGCCAGTTGTTCGAGGGTGCCGCGCGCCGGCTGTTTATAAAATATAAAGTTTTGGTAACTTGTTGCGAATTTGGCTCTGTATACGGTAGGTATAACGTGCATTGTTTGGGGATATAATACGAGCAGTTTGAGTAAGTAAAGTTTGTTGTACATACGAAGTGGGTGTAACTACTGCGCAAATACTTAAAGATCTTCCAAAGGATAATGAAAGTGAGATTAAGGTGACGTTAGCTTTTACGATGTACGCCGCAAATTCGGTTGGAATTTCCTTCTCGAATATTTCTCAAATCGTTTCTCCAGATATCTCTTGCCAGGACTGTCATTAATTCCTAAGTATAGGGATTATTTCTTTGCAGCTTCCGAGGTTTGTCGGATCATCTTCCGGAATAATAGGAATTACTATTCCCCTGTCTCATAGGCATATCAAACCGGCAGATCCCGAATTGTCTTTTGCCGCAAACTTCTGAGATCTGTTTTATCGATCCACGTACCAGGATGATTCCGTGCTTGTAAATGCTTGCATGTGAATTTATTCAAACTTTCTTCTCTGTTTCATATCATTCAACTTTTGTTTTTCGTGATTTTTCATTCCGACCAGTGCGAGTGTTACAATTATAAATACCTATTCTCCGTGCACGAGACTAACTTTGAATGGTCGCGAGATTCGTTGAGGGAAATTGGGTAGACGGAGTTTAAAGTAAAAAGTTGACAATCTAAAAAAAGCAAAAAACTACATAACTGTAATAATTATGAAAAAAGGGCTGTCCGACGAAAGTGTTGAAATTTATTCCTCCGTCCCGTACGTGTACCACGGTAAGGAAGGATGAATGTGAGAGTTTCAAAAAGTTTAGCGAAAATTTAAATATAACCGTCGTGAAATTTCGGAAGTATTATATCGAGCTATCGTCATACGGGAATGGTAAGAGAAACAGCTTATTTATCGATCCACATATTATCACCTCTGCTCGCTCTGAACCCTTTCTTCGTTTTCAAGGCCCACTAAACGTCAATCAGTGCTTTTGTGCCGAAACTTTTATATCTTTCACCCTGGCAGTTTTCATTCTTTTCTATGATGGATTGTGCTCCTCTACGCGTAGAGGTATACTATCTATGTATTCATATGTATGTACAGCTATGTTATACTTATGTAAGTAAATAAAGCGTAGCCGCTGAATAATATTATAAGGCGGTGGATATATTCATTGCTGTAAAGGGTATTTCTCGTCAATTTTATTCGCGATACGCGTTCGATGGGAAGAAAAATAAACAATAATAATATACTTTCAGCAGGCGCAGAAGGTAGTGCGGTACTTGAATATTATGATACACTCAAGTTGCAGAATGAATTTTGCTTATTTCCGTTTGAATATTTCCACTTGTTTATCTTTCGGGGATTTTTTTTCTATTTTTTTTCTTTTAAATAAATTTAACGGACTGCACGTATATACATGTATGTAGATACAGAACTGAAAGTCTGAAATTAATTTTCAATTCCCACAAAGTTTGCGAATCGTAAAGCGTCAGACCAGATCGTAAAAGATGGAATTATATATCCTTCGGATTTCTCGCAATTGGAAAAACGGACTCGTATACGACTTTAAGCGTAAAAAAAAAAATGAGCGAATATGTTTTTTATTTCCTTCAAGAATCCACGTAACATCACGTTTAATACTATATCGAGAAATTTAGAAACGATCCCGACAAACTACAGGTTAGATAATTCCACAGGGTGCATTAATGATGATTAATATTTGAAGATCATCCGCGCTATTAATAATTTAGCGAAAGGGACTAATAGCGTGAGGAATCAGGCTTGAAAACTACAAGACTGACGATTCGCGGTTGCGAGGTCTGGTTATATTTTGATGGTTACGTACCAAAATGAAACCTCGAAAACATCTCGCCCCACTCCCAACGCGAGTCGCTATATTTAAATCATTCTTATCCGGGACTACGTTAAGAAATAACTCGTTTTTATTCTTTCTTCAATTCAGCTGTTAAGCATCTAAGGGCCCGGCGCAGAATCAAATTTTATCAAACCCAAGAACGCGTAAGCATGAAAAAAATGTATAAAACCTAAATCCTCCTTTTCCTTATTATGTTATTCTCCCTGTCGTTGGAAATTGCGTAAGATTTTATTCTCTGCGGTACTTTAGAAAAAAAAAAAAAAAAAAAACATATCTAATTCACGCCATCTAATTCTAGTCAACGCATCCATTACTATTATTACAGTTAATGTCTACGTCAGTTTCGAGTTGATTTAGTGTGCCAATTTAATGGAACATCGCACAAAATATTTTGTAATAATTTATATCTCGCTTGATGCAAAAAGTAGGCTAATGTGTGACTCGAATCGCGTACAGATTTTGTTGTAAAGTTGCGATAAAATACGCGGACTATGCATATTGATTATGATAATGGAAAAGTTTCTACAGGGTCTCGCGTTCGATAATTTTATTGCTCTTTTATATGGACTAAAAAAAAGAAATGCGGATTTTCTGAGGTGAATACAATGTTGGAAATTTTTACGAATCGAATCAATTGACGTCTTTCTGCTTCGACTATTCGTTCTGACGAAAAGTCTAGTAGTGAGGTCCTTATTTTGTAGGAGTCGTATTTTTTTCCAATCAATCCTCTTGAGTTTATTCCATCCAGATTTTTTTTTTTTTTTTCATTTACTGAGGAGGGAAAAGTCTTCCAGAACTTTGAGTTGGAAAATTCTTAGCCGGAGTTCCACTGCATCGAACAAAACTAGTTGGAGATTCCTTCGAAATTTCTGAACTTGACTCGCGGTGAATTTTTAAACAGATTTATCGCTCCGTTGCAAATAACCCGATAACTTATTGTTAGTTTTGGAAAAATTTTATCAAGCGACTCAAACTCCTGGTCTTGTGTAACGCAGGAAGTCTCCTACTATCGAACATTCTCTGGATTAGCTCTTCACAATTTTTTCTTCACTCGGTGATATAGAAAAACTCAAGGACTTGTTTTTTCCTACTTAAAACTGACGTTGAATTCCAACGTATTTGAGGAACCAGTTTTATGCAAAAAATCTTTTTTCAAGATAAGAACAGCTCAGGGGGATGAGATATGAAAAATTTTTAACTCTCACGAAATGAAGTCCTCGCTATCCCACCCATTGACGAGTAGATTATTACGTTACGCAACGATGATCGTGAAGGAGATACGAACATAATTCATCTCGAATCAAGCGCCATATATAGAGATAAAAATGTGACACATTCTCTCCCATCAGATGTGATAAATCATCTAGAAAAAGTTCGGCTCCAGGGTGTGAGAATTTATCATTTACCGAAAGTACATCGATAGATAATAATAGCGGGAGATAATAAATAAAACATACGTACAGAATTATTATTATACAAAATACCGTGTAATGTATTATCGTCGTACATTATATATGTAATAATGTATTATTATAAATTATTATTAAATCCGTGTGCTCCTCGAATAGAATTTTCGTATTATTCAGATATTCCAGAATGCCTGAAGCGCGATTGCAACTACATAGTCGCTCCATTGATGAAAATTCATGAGTTGCATTGCACATAAGCGCTTTATGCAGGAATTTGTACTGCAGTCGCGTTCGAGTTCTCGAGGAAAAGTGAAAAAATGAAATGATGAGATGAAAGCTGACCAAACTCTTCAGCGTAAGAGAAACACGAAAGCGGAATGGGGAAATACTTGCCATCATTTCAGATTCTAAATTCAATGTGAAAAATGTTATAAATAATTGTAGGAAAATGTTAGCTTTTTTTATCTTGGGCCGCAACTCGCACAATAATCCTGCCGTTGAAATAAGTCTTCTGGCTTCTAGGGTTTGCTGTGTTGCTGGAGCACGTTTCAATTTTTTTCACCGAGTTTTTCACCGCTCCCTGCAGATCTCATCTTTCGTGCTTGTTAGAAAAATATTGCGCCGACTTTTTCAGTCTGACTCGTTGCGGAAATTTTTTTTCCTTTTTTTCGTGAGAAAACTGCCAGATCGTCATCATTCTCTTCTAGTATAATTTGAATCAAAACGTCAAGCGCCACACTGACTCAAAATTTTTACATTTAAGAATTCCTCTTCTTTCTCATTCGTCACTTGCGCGATTTGTATCGTTTTATCCAACATTTGTTATTTCGGTTGTTTTATTTTACATGTGTATTTATAAATAATTGTTTTTTCTCATAGTCAAGGCCGTGTCTCTGTTTGAGAATGTCTTATAAGAGGACAGTCAGTGATTGATAACTTAGATAACAGCGAGGTAAGCTTAAAAATTGTCGTAGTTCTTAATTTCCGTTATTCTTTCTCCCCTCCATCTCAGTTTCGTAATCCAATTGTGAAAATTCACGCAATATATCTTTACAAACGATTGACAAATCCAAAGTTCAACACAGTTTTTTTAATTTTTCGTCCCAAAAATGAAACAAGTGAGATCTAAGAATTGGCGTCGAATTTGAAAATCGTCTCGCTGGGACTGTATCCCACGTAAAACTGTTGAATTCAGGCGCTCAGATCTCTTTGGATCTCATTGAACGTCTTACCTTTAGTCTCGGGTAAATACTTGAGAATGAAAGCGGTAGAGGCCCAAACTGAAATGGTAAATCCAAAGAAAGGTACGCAATGACCCCAGTTCCACGTTACAGCGGTCATCATGTAGAACGATAAACAAAAAGTCGCTAACACGCCGCCAGTGATCCCGAGAAGAAGGCTGGCCAAAGTCTTTACTTCCGACGCAAATGTCTCGGAAACTATGACCAATTGGATGGGCATGAGTCCAATGTTGAATGCCGCTACGTATAGAAATATCGTGAAAATCATTAAGTTACTGTAACCCGAAACATCTAAGTTCATGTATTCCATTAGGTAAAAATAGACACTCATGACCAGAGTGCAGAGACCGCCAATCATCCCTGACACAAGAATCAGCGGTCTGCGACCATGCCTGTCGATCACGAATGTCGCCAATATGTTGAAGATCAATTGAAGTACGCCGATTATGATCGTGACAATGTTTTCTCCTATGCCGATCTTCATGGCATTGAATATCACGGATCCGTAAATCACGAGCGGAGTGTATCCACCGGCGTGTAGAGCGGCCAATAACAAAGAATTTATAAAAAATGCGCGACGATTTGCTGTCACTCTGAAGATGTCCTTGAAATTGTCAAACTTGGTCGGTCCAGATTCTGTAGTTCCGTCCGCACTATTGTTGCCAATTTTTTTCAACGCTTCGCTCTGTTTCTTGACGGCCTCTTTAACGATTTCCAACTCTTCCGCAACGTCAGTTTTTCCCCTCAATTTTTCAAGAGCCTCTTCGGCACCTTCGACATTACCTTTCATGGCGAGGAAGTACGGAGACTCGGG
Organism: Athalia cordata; assembly: GCA_963932425.1. Taxonomy (NCBI): domain Eukaryota; kingdom Metazoa; phylum Arthropoda; class Insecta; order Hymenoptera; family Athaliidae; genus Athalia; species Athalia cordata. Next base: position 52,865,553 of record OZ010625.1, on the reverse strand, counting down.
AACGAAGAGTACGCTCAATAACGAGGGCACTGCGATGCTCAACATTAGGTAAGCGGATCCGTATAATTTTAAATAAGGTATCGCTATGTACACGAGGAGGATCCCACCGTTTATTGCCAATCCAATGAGGATCCCTAAAGCACCTCTCCATTTGGCCGACGCTATTTCTCCAAGGTATACTGGAGTCACCGTCAAACCGAGTCCGATGGACAATCCACCGAGGAATCTTCCGATGAATAGAACCTACGGAAGTTTAAAGTATAAAAATTAAATTGATTCGAAGATACGAATTTCCAGTTTTAAACTTACCAGAATACTGCTAGCACCGGCAATGCAAGCCCAGCTCACTACGATCGGTATACCAATTGCTAAAAGTCCTGTCTTTCTACCAAATCTATCACCCAAAAATATCATCAGTGTCGGAGCAACCATTTGACCAAAACCGACGACAGCGGCAAGGGTTGTAGCATCGGATCCAGTTACGCTAATCGGGCTATCCGGATTAGTAAGGACACTAAGTGCCGGTGAATTGAAACCGGCGACACAACCGACGCCCAAGAGAAGCATAAAACCTATCGACATAATGATATCATATCGGCAATGATTTTTCCAGTCAATGATAAGCCGATATATTGATCTTATTTTCTTTATCAGAACTTTTACTCACAGGCGAACGTCGAGAGGTATTCGACCAAATAGGAACCTTCGGGAGATGTGTACTTTCCTCTTTCGGAATCAATGGCCATTTTGGATTTTTCAAATAACGATTTTTTATTAAAAATTTGAGCTACGGAACGCCGGTACGCTCCGTGACCCCCGACTTTCGAAGACTACTGATGCACTGTGATAGGTAAGGTACATATTTTATGTATATAACAACGCGCCGTAACGGTGATAAGATTGAACTTATGTGTAATTAAGCATTCTGACACAATTTATTATCTCTATATCTATAATGGAAGTCAAATATAAAATTATACTTCCTATTTTCATAAATCAGCACCACTGCTTTCATCATGTTCACCTGATGTGTGTATGTTTGCGGGCGTGCCACGGGTTTTGGGTTCTATTTCATCAGTGACATAAACAAAACAATATTATCATACTCAAATGCTAAACATTTTATATTCCGGAGAAGGAGTTTTACTTACATCACATGTTGCAACATATTTTTTATATTCCAACCCGATGATTTCTAATGATAATTATAATAAAAGCAATATATCATCCGACCGAATCAAGCTCTCAAGCCGTAGACAAAATTTCTGAAAAATTCAAGTTTCTCACCAAGATTTGTTCCCCGTGCATAAATCTATGGCTCCCTTCAAAAGGGCTTTTATTCAAATCCATCCTGATAAAGTTCAAAGCAATCGGTACCGAATTTAGTTACCATCTGATACAGTTCGATTTGGTTCATCTCAACCACAAAGATTTTGCGAATCTATATACCAAATTCTACATCTGCACTCTGCGAAACCAAGTTTATTCAAATTTGCGGTGGCACTCACGTCGGTGGAAACTAGATGTACTATATTCACCGACATTTTACGACGCCGTAAACGTGCACGTACGTAGAACTATATATTTATACAATACAATGCGGTGCAACACTAGCTGCTGTAAATCTTCCACTGTAAAACAGTGGCAGCTTCTTTCAGGTCAGCTGTAATCCGACAGCTGGATAAATTTTTTGTCAAAATTTCTTACAGCAGCGTGTTATGTCCGCCTTATTTTCCAGTTACATAACCCGATAAAACGGCAGAACGGATTTCAAAACAATATGAGGGCTTTGCCATAGGCATCAACCAGTTACAGCCACTAAAAATTGATCGAATATTTGTTCAGATCTTCGAAACTCTGATCAAACCCTATGTTTGAACGCTCCAAGACCAGGTGAAGCTAATAAAACTTTGAATCCGAACCAGACGTTCAGTTTCCTATGGACGACAAAGGTCGATTCTATACCAACGATCGTTCCAAACTGTGATCCCCTTTGGCACACAACTTCCGATCTTTTGTGATCCATAACAGTCAGGCTCAGGTTTGATTCGTTACGCTAACAACGTTAAAAGCATTCCATGACCTCCGACAAAGAAATGCTGGAAATTCTATGCTTAACGTGTTTTAATGCCCAGAATGCAGTTTATCGGTCTGATTCGAAATGACATAAATGAAAGGTTCAACTGCATGTCCACTAAAAAATGTTCGTACATAAATATTCGCCATCGAAAATTGAGGCTATTATTATTTATTTTTGCAAATTTTCTTCCATCGCAAGGAATTGTGATAAAACTGTACCGTGAGAAATTGTGTTCAACGTGGTTTTTAAGCAGGGATAGAAATAGCTGACATTTGCGTATATTTCCAGAATTGTTTCACAGACAAATATCATCAGTGTGAAACTGCCACGGTCAGGTTTACGATTCGCGATCTATATAAAGAAGAACAAGACCTTACTTTTTGTTTTTTGTTTTTCCTTGTAGGATTCAATCTGGCGATGAATTTTGTCTTGGTACACATGAAGGATCGGTAATTGGTAGTTTTGTTTAGGACTCTGGTTCGATCGCATCGAGAGGAGGATGAATTTAGCCTTGACTATCAAATTTCCAGAGATCTATTTATTTCCGGCATTGAATATTGATCTTAGTAACTGATACTCGGCTGCTGCACAATCTGATTTACCAAATACAATAAACCGGTAATTGCATCTGATTATACGAACTCGTTGCGCGGAATAGCCAATCACGAGATAACATCCATTTCCATTCTGCCCTGCAATTACCGACGAAGCGATACGCCCGAGGTCCTGAAGGTCAAGGGGGCCATTTAGGACGAAGCTAGGAGTAAGGAACACTATCTTCCGCGCGAAGTACGTCTGCTATACACGAATCTCATGGTATTAAACTCACAATGAACGGAATTCAGTTAATTCCGAATTTGCCCATGGCCATTTTACACCGTCTTCAATTCCACTCCTTGAAAGTTCACAATTTGCCGTTACAACGGGCACAGCCTTCGTGATGGTCACATACTTTGGAAAAGTGATCGGGTTTTATAAAACTTTGCGAACGACCAGATACCGAATTCATCCGCCTCAAATCAGACGTCAAATGCAGACCGAAAATACATCGGTATACGAGATATCCGAATAACATTTCCATTAAATTTTTTTGTTTTCGTTTTGTTTTTTTTTCTATTACTTTTTTCACGATAGAACTGTGATAACTTTGACGTGTATGAAAGAATTCATATCTCGACAGAAATTTTCGTTAAAACGATTTGTTCCGACTCATCTAGTTGAATATAATGTCTTTTATTTTCGAACGATCGATGCAGCGATGCAATTTTTTTTTCCTCCTTTCAATGGAATAAACTGCGATGTAATGTCGGCGATTTTTTTTTTTCTTCAATTTCAATGGAGAAACGAGGGAACGAGGTGCGGAATATTTTTGTCTGGTTGACTGCATTTGATTCAAAGTTTTGAGTGCACGGTCTACTAGAGACGAAGTTCTACTGTTTGATTATCGAGTTAACGGCTCGACACTCTATTCCGTAGTTAGTCGAACTTGACGAACAAACTTGTCATGCCTGCACACCTCCTCTTCACAGTATCGCGTTTTTATTCATTCCTGATCCTGACAGCTCCCTCGCCACGAATCGGCTCCAGACGCAATTTTACAGCAGTATCTACTGTTAGCTGACTAAACGCAAATTCCACTCCCTGAATCCATCCCGCCAAGTGCCAGAGAAGTCCTCCCCATGACGCGCTACAGAATCTGGGTACCTAACTCTAGTGCCAATCGATAACCGCCTCGAAGCGCCAGGAAGACGCCAGACTCCAGAGGATATCCCAAAGACCATCAGGACCGCCGCAACCAAAGCTGCGGTTTGGATACGCTTGAAAATTTTTTGGTCCCACAATTACGGGGATTTCCACAAGACTTCGGAAAATTAACGAAGGCATTTAATCCGGGGTTGAGAACCACAAGCGTGTAACCCACAATTTTTTTTTTTCTCCTACATCATTGCGACGTACACCTGAAAATTTCAACAGATTAAATTAATACGAGTTGAGGTAAAACGGTGTTCGAAAATGGGTGGAATTTTTTTTTTTTTAAACTACATTTTTCTCTGTGAACACAAAAGAATCGAATGTCCTAAGATAGCTCGGATCAACCGTCTGCCGGAGGGGTGTCTCCCTGAAAAATAAAAATAACCTTTAAATAAATTTAGCTACGGAACAAAGCCCAATTTGAGCAACCTAATGTTCATGTTTCTTGAATTTTTTTCCATTTGAAGAAAAAAAGATCTTGTGGCAATTTTCCAATTTTTTTTTCCCGAGTGAACCGTTTAGATTTTTTAGTTTTCCAGCTCTCACAATCAATGTGGATATGAATGGTATTCCAGATATGAATCATTTTTTCAATTTCCTTTTCAAATATTTAGTGGACGGTAAAATAATTGAATGACAACTGTCACGGTTGGAAAAAACATAGAAATAAAATGAAATAATAACACGGGATTGGTATTCCTACGTCGATATCTTTAATTGTTTTATTTTTTGAACCTACAGAGCTCGAACGATCGGCAAAATATCTATACTTTCGCAAGTAATTCGCCCGTTGGGATATGTATCTACAGACTGCAGTGGTACATAAATCGTACAAGTGCGTAGGTTGTACCTAAACGAATATCACTATATCTCGTGGCTACAGATTCTAATGAAATTTCACCGCCGCCATATCTGCAGTTTCGTTAACATAAATTTTCAAGAAATAGCCAACGTGGAAATTTCTCCTTCGATCTTTTCGTGTAATCAATGCATCAATATTAAATCGGTATATCTATACGACGCCGTTCTCACAGTTTAATGAAAAAAAAATCCAACCGTCGTGCCTCAAAGCACGCTTTTTTCCTCAAGTATCTTTTAGTCGATACGATTATCTCAGTCCGTTTGGAAATCAATTCGGGGTTGAAAATTCAGAAATAAAAAATTACCAGCTTATGAATCTGTGATAATTACGTAATGATCGAAATTAGGAACTCTATGAATAAATTATTCTTAATATCATCATTCGGTATTAGCCCTGCGGATTAAATTGGGGTGAAGATGATACACCGGATTTCGAGATTTCAATTAGAAAAGCTGGATAAATATCCGGATGAAAATGGGTGTGCGGTAACAAAAGTCATGGGGCAAAAAGACGACTACTGTGGGGGGTTAGATTTGGTCAGTTGGCTTATCGCGGTAGAGCTAATATATAATGCTTATTGACGCGCTGAGTGCCCCACTCAACGTGGACAGAGTATATCGCGCGTACGTATACATGTCTATACATATACGACTGTGCGAGTGTTTGTACAGTATACATATATACCTAAATATTTACAGAGCCACGTTTAAGCGAAGCAAAGGTCGAGGCAATTTCACTGGACAAAAGCGGTAGGGATTATCTCGCAGTCACTCCATATAGGTTTTACCTAGTCCATAAAAAAGAACACGAGCAAAAATTCTCCCTATTCCGGGCACAACCTACCTTTATTTTCTCTACATTCAGCTACCGGTGAACCTGGACCTCTTCGCTTACCTTTCCCGCGCAAGTAGTCTAGATCCGTGGTAAATATTTCATATTTCACACACGCGCCCTTTGTGAAATACCTAATCCATTCAACGAGTGAGAAATGTAGATACGCGAAGGTCTAGGGCATACTAGCGGAATGCAATCGATACCGAACCGCCCCTTATTCTCGCTCATTCTTGCTCGACCGACCAAAAAGGGTGAAGGGAGGAAGATTGGGGAAGGATGCAAAGTCTGCATCTCTCCGTCTTTCACGGGTTCAAAACCAAAAGGGCTTAACCCGTTGCCAAAATGGAAATTTTTTTTTTCCAAAGAATTTCAAAATTATGGAAGGATCATATTTTTCGATCACCCATTTTATTTGAATAGAAATTTTCTTCGTCACACACTTTTGATACACGACTCCCGACGCGTATAAGTATATATACAAATATTATGTACACCCGGTTAGGTTGATTCTGAATCGCTTCGCGGCCAAGCGCGCGTTTGGACAACTTTCTCGTATGGCTGAGCCGGCTACGAAAAGTTGTCCAAACAAGTAAACCGAGTGTACATTGTACGTACAATATGTGGTATACGTACCTTCGTTGATAACCGTGTATGAGCACTTTGTGAAAATGTTACGACTCAAGCCACGTTAACTCCATTTGATTTTCTTGCGTTTCATTTTCGCCCTATGAGGAAAGAGTACGAAGCAGAACAAGCGGTACACGCGGTTGAAATATGACCACTCGGTCCTTAAACAGAGGATGTAATCTCACCCATGCTATATTGGATAACATGGGTCTAACGTATCCCTCGAGAGGAAGACAGAGAGAGATTTCAGACTGGCTTCCATAATATCGCACGACACCACGTTTGCACTTATCTAATAGTTTGGCCATAACAACAAAAAACAAAAGAGCAATAATCGTTCGACCAAAAAACAACCTTCTCTCACAGGCGCTTCGATTTTACGAGAAAACAAAAAATAACACAGAAAAAAAACAAAGTGAGGAAAAAAAGGGGTGGCTCTGGATTTAATCATGTAGGTGGGTTGGTAATATGGGGCATTCCACGTCAACTCTACCCTCGCGCTACTGCTTTTCCGATCCTCGATATGTGTTTGTTTGTTTCGTTTCTTTATTTTCAAATTTTTATCAAGCAGTACACAACGCCGGCATTTTATCACCTTTATTTTACCTTCCTTTAATTCATAAGTATTTCTTTAAATAATCAACCTGAAATATGTCCAGCGTGTGCATCATGAATATCGTGGGCTATCAGTAGTGCTGAATTAAGATGGCCTTCGCAATAAATAAATTTTAATCGAATCGCGTGTGTGGAAATTGTGACAGTTGATAATGAGAGTATTTGTACATGTATAGGAATTAGGCTGTCGTGCACGTTGACACGTAACGTTTCGTGATCTCATGACGCGCGGTTGCATATCGACGAATGTAATGAAAAATAGGGGGACCTATATTCGGGTCTTTATAGGGTTCGTTTCATCATATATAAGTATGTCTACATGGTAACGATAGGCACGTCAAATGACGTCATAATTTTACTGCATAGGTATATACTACGTTGTTATCAATTTCAGGGTGTCGTTGACAATGTAAATTGAGCTATTATATACAATACCTACATAGTGGTTACATATAGTCCGTTTAGGTTGTCACGGAAACACCATCTTATATACGATTTATGGGGCAGTAAACAGAAGCTCATTTCTCAATTAATTCTTCTTGATTATCGAGACCCGGATGTCATTCGCGTAGAGATACATATGTTATGTACTTATTTGCACTTGACGTACCGGACATCCATATATATAAGTCGAGTACATTCAGGGCTAATTCTGGGCGAATTAACGTGCGTCATTTTGCGGACGAAACGTTGAAATTTTAGGAAAACTAAAAAAAAAATATAGAGACGCACGATGGTTACATACGTAGACATCTATATTTTAAGAGTTGAATAAAAATTTTCATAAACGATTACTTATCATACCATGTGCCCCAAAGAAATGTCAAATTGTTTTTTTTATGTAAAGTAAAAATTGATCCGTCGATTTATTCCGGAGATTATTTGCTCCTTTTTTTTCGGTCAAGGGGGACTAGGAAGCTTTCATTCGGGTCCTGAAATTTTAAAAAGAGACGAAAACACCTGAGAATTATTGCTTTTGAAATGGCTGCCGATGTCCTTTGTCTGCATGTGTAAAAAAAAAGCAAAGCCTTTGGAGAATATCTTTTCTCGTTTGCTTTACTCTGCCTAAGTTTCGTACCATTTCTTTTACGTGTGGATATCCTCGTTGCAGAGGATCTCGAAAATTTGCTACTCAATCAACACGCGCGTTGCTAAAACTGATTCACTACACGGATGCTGGAAAATAAACCAACGCGACTAGCGAATATATGCAAATTCATACATGTAGGACACCAACTAGACGTGTATATTTATGCGTGTACGTACGCGTAGCTAGATATTCACCTATGTAATATATATGTATGTATATACATATTTCATGGCACCACCTTTTCTCCAACCTACAACTATTTAACTCATATAGGTATCCATATAGACGAAAATACATGGATACATAGGTACGGCATATTATATACAAAGTGGCCAGAAAATAACGGGCCCATTTCATACGGTGAAAATTATCAAATTTTTCATGTATGAAACTAACCTCAGTTTGTTTTATCTGAAAAATCAAAGGGATTTTCATCCATTCGTTATCGCGACAAAGAATAAATTTTTCGAATGTCCACGAATGATTAATGATTAATTACGATTCGTCTAGTTTCCCCAGAAAAGAAAAGAAGAGAAAACAAACGAATAAATTTACGAGTATTCGTTCAGGCGTTCAGGTTTTGTACACCCATTAATATGGGTCGATGTTTTTTTGGGTCACCCTGTACGTAACATTCGCCATTTGCCTGCCTTATATACCCGCGTTTGGTTCCAACCCGGCTGCTACCGCTGGTTTAACCGGGCCGTGCTGGTGCTAGCTGATTCATTGCGGGTGTCTAAAACGCGAACGTACGTATGTACATACAATGCACATGTCATGTACCACGTATATAACTACGTATGTATGTGACACACGTAGGATACGTACAAATGCTGCGCGACTTTCTCGTAAAAATAGTAGTTGCAATGTATGTGTGTCTATAACGGGTTAACCGTGTCACCCGCTGTTATTAGTAACGTGGACCAAGCTTCTTTGTGATATTTTCGAAACGCGTATAATAGCTAGGTATACCATAGGTATGGATGAATGAATTTTTACCCTGCCAATGAGAGTGCAAACTTGATACGATACGCGTCGCGACGCGTTGCTTTATAAAATAAATATTCCTTATGTCCTCAGAGATCACATTTTCCTCACGGAAGCTCTTGTCACTTCGCGTCAAACGTTGATCCTCCTATAATGCGGGCTATCGGCTGAGATATTCGATCCCAAAATGTAAAAGCATTTTACCACGTCCGAGTGCTTCCCATATAAAAGCTGTCTCATTTCAATGCATTGGACAGCTATCAACATCAATATCAATTTCTCAGGCTAAGTATGTCGGTACACCCGTCGTGAACGATGATTGAAACTTTATAACAAAGAATATTATTTCTCCAACCTTGAGAAAGCAAAAAAAAAAAAAAAACAAGAATAGTCAAAATCAACGCAATCTTTTTATTGTGTAACAATATTTTTAATCGTATTTTAGAACCTAATAAAATCTTCACAATCCTGACAACCGTAAGCCGATTATAATTTGAAAAGTATAAAATACAGGGGCTTGAAGATTCTTTGTACACTGTCTCTGCTCTTGCTTTTTTTTTTCTTCGCTCGTCTTATTTTTCCAAATTTTATTCGTCTTTGTTACTTTTATAGTTTTGATTACGATCGAAGGATTGGGCATATTTTCCAAAATGATCGATTAATATGTGCGGATCATTAATTACATTGTTATAAATTAGTTCAAACACCTGATCTATGTATGCCTGTGTCAAGTAATGTTCACTTAGCACCTTCTTGGAAGTTCGAAACACTGGTAGTTAAACAGTCAATCATAACCACGCGTTTTCGGAAGAAAGTTTAAATGCACCTAAGCGCGTGCTGAATACGCGGAAGTTTATACCCACACATTTCTATAACATTACGTCTATATTTTAATCCGTACCTGTTCTAATATACTGTATAAGTAAAGTTTACGCGATATTTTTTCATCATATTATTATAACGATGAAGGTAATTGCCTGCACGGGTCTCTCATGAGGCTCAATTTAATTTTTTTACTTTTTTTTTTGCTCAAGAAACTTCACCAAACAAACATAATTGTTTGATAAGTTAACGAAAATTCGAGGTAGTATACGTTACGTGTATGAGGGCTGATAAATTACGGAACCAACGCCTAATATACAGGGTGAGTTACTTCTTACTTCCGAAGTGGGAGGAGTCTGACGGTTGATCCAGAATCAGCTTCATCGGATCTACGTAATAACGTATCTATGCAATTTTTTCATCACCTATCGGTATATCAAATTTCAATTTTTGATCCAGGAAATAAAATTAGAGATCGACGTATGGAGATAAACAATAATAATATTGGCTATTGACGATAACCGACTCATCACATCCATTAAAGGTTAATGTACTTCTCCGTAGTTATAAGATATAGTTTTGCGTTCGGCTATGGCAAGTCCATCGCACGTTACGCGTCGTAGCACATTGGCATCAATGGATATGGCGTGGGATCGTTTTACGTGATTATAGGATGAGCGGAAAGCATCCGCGTCAACAAAATAAAGATCTGTCGACGACGTCTGGTCGTATAAAAAAAGTAATTACGACAATAATAATAACAATCAACGAATAAATGAGCGAGTGAGATGTAAAATACGAAAATAAAATTAACACCCTTCCCTCGGTATTAGAATATTTAAATTCAAGTTTAAACGCGAAGACATGGTGGAATTATATCTAACCAGGGAAAGATATTATACGCAAAACGATTACATTACCATGGTAATTTTAGCATTACTTTGATATTACTTGAAAATTTGTATATATAAGAGTTCATATATGAACAGCGTTGTTCCTTCATTTCAATTTTGTTTCTTTCTATTCATTTTATTACTATTATTATTTTTATAATATAGGTATAATGCGTCTGCAAGGAATCAACGGTTGAATGGAATGTGAAGAAATAGATGTTTATTTTATCTTCGTCATCTTACATCCGTTGAAGCTCCAAATTGGAGGTTAACTTTATAACTGGATTACATGTGTATGCAATATATTTTATGGTCACCAACCGAAATAACTTGTTTGGCTACATTTTTTTACGATAATGCATCGTCATTCTATAGGGATGACGTTTGTATTAAAATACTTCCTGTTTTGCCATGAAAACAATTAATTAATATCAATGAGCTGTGAATCCGTAGATTTTTTTCCCAATTTTTTCCCCGATCAATTCGAAGATTACAGTTTTTGCAGTTGCAAAATTAAAAAATTGCTTGTTTAGCTGATAAAAAAATCAATTTTGGCCATTGATTTACGTTTGGTATGAACATTGTAATTTTTCAACTTTACTCATTACGTTGACGAACGAAAAAACTTTTCTGAATTCCTGGAACTGGTGTGTTCATACGAATGTTTTAAGTAATATTACGTAATTATAAAATGTACATTAGCGTGCATGCAGGTCACTAAGTTTTCGAAATTACTAAAATCTCAGAGATTGCGAGGCGCTTTTATTTGAAGCAGCACGCAATAGTTCGTTGAAACCATTATCTCCTAATTCTATTGTTGCCCTTTTATCGAGACATGGTTATAAGCTACTTATTCCTTTTCATACTGGGAATTAGATGCGGTATTACGAGGTGCTCGGAGTGGCTATTATACTTATCAATAATACATCCATAGATATATGTATAATATTGCTCGAGAAAACAGAAATTCTAATCAATATATCAAGGATTTGCGTATATCTCCAGTGAAAAAAAGGAAAAAAAAACAAGTATAGGTATACTAACGTCTTCAAACTTTCTGCAGACTTTTCTATCAGGCATACAACCGAGGATACAACTTTGTGATGTATGGCACTGACAACGAGCCTATACTTTCTCTTTTCCCCGTTGGGGACGAAAAATATTCTGATATCTATCCACGCACGCATTCTATGACCATAATTTCACAATAATTAATTCCGTGGACAGCTTATAGTTACAGCAAATGGTGATTGTGAAAAAATAACACATGGAAATTGCAGAAAGCCTACGAAAATTGGATCTACGGTATCAAAAAGCGAAGGGCCTAAGGGTGACAAAAGATATCCACGTTTCTAATTCTGTAATTCGTCAGTAACAGAGAAAATCGCGGCTGTTCAACGACCAACCATAGACTAACTATAACGAGACACCGGACTTCGTAAGGACGGCCAATTCCTTATTTAGTACATTGCCTCAACGTGAGGTAGCGCTGCAGTCGAAGTTTTCGCCCTTTCCGCGCAACTCGCAACACAGCAAAGTGACGCTCATCAGCGTCACTTGTTGCATCCCCTGTTGCAACCAGACGCCATTGTCGCGTTCTGGTTCGTTTCGTACAAGTGAGTCGATCGGCGTCAGAAAATTCAATTGAGTGGATTTCTTGTGACGCGTGAATCAATAAGGCGAAAGTAAAATCAAAGTGTGGATTGTCCGTTTCTTGATCAATTCCATTTGAGTATTCTAATTCAGAAAATATCATATTATAATCTTATGAAAAGTATGTTACATTAGTTACCATGAAAATTTACGAATAACTACTTTCGTTTCATAGAAAAATGCCTCCGGCCAAGGATGTATCTGTCGGAAAGTGTATTGTAGCGTCGTGTACTTCGCATAAAAGTAAAATCACCACCCACAGAGTAGCTAAGGATCCAGCTAAAGCTGAAATTTGGTTAAGAAAAATTAATAACCCAGATCTTGCAGACATAGACCCAATCGTGTTAAACAAATATTATGTAGTATGCAAGCTTCACTTTTCGCCGGATTCTTATGTACCACAAACATCAAAGGCAACGTTGAAGAAAGATGCCATACCAACTCTACTTCTACCACTGAAGGAGCAGGAACAGGAATGGAAACCGAAACAGGAGCTTGAGCAGGAATGAAGCTAGAACTTGATCCACGAAAAATTTCAAGTTTGAGAAAAGTAACCCTTTCCAATGCATCGAATTTCCCTGGTTGTTCTACATCTTCAGGGAATATTATCAAATGGATGCTGTGAACGGCCAACAACCGAAAAAGTGTGGGTGACGCCTCTCCAGTTCCTGAACCCTTGACATAAATTTAAGGAACTCAATATATAAGTAGGGAGTTCGCGTGGGCCGCGTGCTGCAGGATCAAAAGATCACGAGAATTACGGTATGTAATAGAACGCAAAAGTTCGATCAACAGCAGAAGGTGCCCGTGTAGATAAAGATGTCCTTTTACCCGTTTTCTGCGGCTTTTCCATACAGAAATTCCGAGCTTATCTTTTCTCTTTTTTTTTTTTTTACGCACATGTATATAGTTGTATATTTTCCCAACCATTGTAAATGAAAAAAAAAAAAAAAAAAAAAAAAAATGTTGACCAGCATCGTACAATGAGGGTTCTAAAATATCCCACATAGCCAATAACCTGAAATATCTATGCGGGGAATTGCCACCGCGTGTATTTCACGAAAATTCGTACGATAAAAGTTTTCCGACACACAATACGCTTTTTGAAGCCAGTATGAGATGCCAGCGTCATTCGTATAAGCTTCGGACTCGTTGTTAGTTCGACTTTCCACCGCTTATATTTTCTGGCATCGAATGTATTTTGTGGGCTTTTTTTTCTAATGAAAAGTCTCATCATTTAAAAAAGACCCCTCTCTGGAATTGGTATACTTTATTTCGTGTCAGTCAGGCACTTTTACAGAAACGACTAAATTGAAACGAAGTTCTGTTCATATCTCTTCGCGTCAAAATTCAACATCTTTTCAGAGTAGGTAGGTATATAAAACGAGTAAAATTTCCGACAAACTTTTGTTGTTAATTTCCGCTTCGAGACAAACGACGTAAATTGAGGGTGGATAAACCGCAGAATACATTATGTCAGGGGTGAAGTTCACGAAGTTTGAATCCTGACAATACTAATCGTCGGTTTTAATTTGTGACGTTGAAAAAAAAAATCAAGAATCGTCAATGCGTGTTTAAAAAAAGTTGGAAAGAAGTACATTTCAAAAACAGCCAACAATATAATTATATAAATCAATTTTTTTATTTTTATTCAATTCCAGCAATTCATACTTTCGGTTTCAGTGATTTCAACAATTTTTTCTTGCGATTTACTTGACAAATATTGAAATTTCGAATAAAAAATTATTTTCATCAAAGTCCATTGTAGCCTATACTAGCCAGGGATAGTATAGCTTTCTATTAGTAAAGAAAATTGAAAAGGTTCCGTAGTTCTAGAGCTTGACCCCACATACAAACAAACAAATTTTACCCCTTTCTAACATTAGTATAGATGTAATCCTATTAAAAATCGTATTAAATATTTCGATGAAAATATTATTATAATATGAGCATAAACGGTTGACCTACATTTGAAAAGATGATTAAAACCACAATTTCATGGAGCAGGTACACTTCTTCAGGCATTTCCTCTGCAGCCTCCAACATGAAACGCAAACAAAAAAAAATGTCGGATAAAATTCAAACTAACGAGCAAAATATTTCAACTCTGATGAGGGGAACAGGCATCGCGAACATCATCACAAGGTGTTGAAAAGCTCTTTCAACTTTCGGGGGCCAAACTTGTAGCTTTGAAATAGTGAAGAACGAGAAGCTACGTTTCTTTCTTCGAACGCGATCACGTGACTACACGTATAATCTGCATGCCTAGATGGATCGTGAGAGAATTCATTCATTTATTCATTCATTCATTCGTTCATTGACTCGAGTATGAGTCGCTGTCCATTTTCATTCATCGAATTCCGATGCCCGGATTGGAATACAAGCATATTTACTATACGTATTCTATGTATTATATACATATGTGCTAAGAGAGAAGCTTTCGCTATAGATTCGGTATACATCTCTTCTCGGTGCAGGTATGCGTGTAGGTTTGGTTGACAGTAAAACGAGAAGCACATCATGATCTCAACGACTACGACGACGCGAACGACGAGAGCGCAGGCGAAACTCACTGCCAAGGTCTACGACGCCACCCCGGCAGCCGACCGTCGTCGCGGACCTTCGTCAGGAGCCGCTACCGAGTGTTCAGTGCGCTTTTTGAGGCGAGCGCTTCGACTTTAGGTCTGATCTACACCGATCGGCGTGGAAAAAAAAAATAATAATTAATTTCGTTCTGTTTTTTTTTTTCTTCTACAAACGAAACATGGATATGTGCGACAGTATTAATTACACGGAGTAATAACTTCGTCAACCGACGCTATTCAATATGGAAAACTATCGGGGAACTATATTCTGTTTTTTCTACAATAAAACAGGAACCTGCTCAGGGACCCTTAAAAACTCGATATGCACGAACAAATAAATTTGTGAAAACTCCACGTAGCATCCTCGCTTTCGCTGCACTTCGGCAGAACTTTTAACTTTCAAAACTTTTCACGACCTTTTTTTTACCGCCATCATCATTGTGTTTATTTATCTTTCATTCGTCGTACACATCGCAACTGAGTAATGTGTGTTGGTGAAAGTTTTATTCGAGATTGATTTAATGCACGTAGTAATGAATTACTCGCGCGAGTGAGTTTTATAAAATTATAACAAATTGTGCTACAGATATACATCGACAAATAAAAAGCTGAAAGGGAACGATGTAAATTGGAACACTCGAACGAAAAATTGTTAAAATTCAACTGCGATCGATCTAAACGATCTCCCGAAGATGCTGCAGCTACGGTCTTCTATAATGATCGAGGAAAAACGCAAGTACGGAGCAACGAATAAATGGTGAAATAATAATAACATCATCGCATATTTTTGGAAGTTCTATAAACTATTGGAAAAAAAAAAAAAATATGTTCATCGTCGGTGTGAAAAAAGTGTGAGTTTATTCGTCAATTATTTATTGTTATTTATTTATTTTTCTCCCCAAGAATATCATAGATCAATAAACGAATCACTTTATGTGTGATTTACTCCGATGTATAAAATATATTTTACGGATTATTCTGCAGACGTTTGTGAAAGTAAATAACAATCGTAATAATTTTCTTCTTTTTTTTTTATCTGCGCTTAAATAACTCTGACCAATATTACATAAATTTTCTATGTGCGGTGATGCGAACGTAATTTAATCTCGCGATTTAATTGATGAATATTTTCCGGAATAGGGTGCGTATGATAACCCCCATTGTTTTCGGTGCTTTTGATAAGTAAAAATTCGTGTCGTTGGTAAATTGATAAAAATCAAAAAACGATATTCAATCCATCACATGCCCGAATGTATATTTGCGCCGCTGTCGATCGGTTTTAAAAGAGTGAGGATTATCGTTTCGCATATCGCATGGAGAAATTGAATTTTTACCAGGGATTTTTGTACGCGCATTAAAAGTTGCATGTGAAAATGATGAATCGTCGCCAGTATAACGGTTTCAATTCACCCGAATAACCGAAGCTTTTATTACAACGATAAAATCTGTTATCAAGTTGCGTTTAATTTTTCATTTTCTTTACAATTACATCCGAACGTCTCACAGTCGACCGTCGCGTACCTATAGCGATTTCGAGATTTGCCCTACAGGGTAGAAAAAAATGATATCGTAAAATTTAAGTTATCATTTAATTTGAAAGGTGATCAACTCGGTGATCAAGTAATCATCGATCTCGATAATGCAGCGCCTAGATTGACTCGCGATTTATAATATCGTGGAAATTTTATCTCTCTCATTGTTTGACAACTGCGAAAATGAGATTCTTGTGAAATGAGAAAATCTTTGTGAGATTTCTTGATTTTTTTTAATTTCACATTATATGCTTTTTTCTCCACGATTGATCTTCCTATTTTTGTTTTTTTGTTTTATTAAGCGGAGCGTGTAATCGCGGCGGGGAACACGTATGCGATTGGTTTTCATAAAGTTTTCCTCCAACTTTTGGAGCAAATATTTTTTAAGCTCGCGCGATGTGCGGATATTATATTTTGAACATAGAGTTATATACATAATTAATTACATGTGTAAACGCTATGGGGGATCGTGTGACGCGCTTATTGAATTTTAAGCCACATATAAGGGATCATATCTGCTGGTAGTCGCTGGCCAATATATTGTCTGTACGAAAGTAAAGCTTTCGGGAAAAGTAATATGGATTACGGAAATATATTTGCGTACCATAGACGTATATCACTAGGTTAATATTAGGAGGATGACAACTCTATTACCTGGAATACTCCTTTTTCTTCAATCTGAACTCAAAATTTCATAGTTTTTCGATCGAATATTTTTCAAAATTTGCTCGAGGATTTAAAAATAATTTCATTCGACAAAAATTCATCGTTGAAAAATACTCACTGCATGAAGGTCGTTCAAATTTTCAGCAAGAATAAAAAAATGCATACGTGCAACGCTTGTTTTTCCGAAATTTAATTACTTCTAAAATTGTTCAACTTGATCGAATTCCTCAGAAAAACTGTGAAGACTAGAATAATGCAAATTTTGAGGTAGAATAAAGTGCAAATGATACAGCTAACATATATACATAAGTTATCAAGTTTATTTCGCGTTAATCGAAGCGACCCTTTTTCTTGTTGATTAATGAGTGGAATATTTCTTCGCGTAAACGTTTAAAATTAAAGAGAAAAAGAAAAGAAAAAGAAAACAGTAAAGTTTCAATTTTCCAATTTCAATCTTCGGGTGAATCGCACCGCATAAAATAACTGTCGATGTAATACGTAATTAATTATTTACGCGTGAATGCGCTCGAGAGTTTATCCCATCGGCATCGGTTTGCGCATCAACGCACAGCTGCAATTGCGTGCAATAATTTTACAATCAGTGAAATTTTTTTACCACCAAAAGGTATAATACGAACGGTGAAATTTAATTGTCAATATTCGCAAACATTTTGATTGTTAACGGCAACGAGATATTTAAACGATATATGCTGGTATGCGTAAACGTAGATATACTTTGACCTTGAACTCGGCATAATCAGGATATTCGACCGATTATTATTAATTACCGAGAACAACCCATAATAAAATAGTGATCATGCAGATTTTCGTGGTTCAAATGTAATTTCCTTTGCGTTATGGTAATAAAATCTGACTCCAGATTATTTACCGCGTTTTGGATAAGAATTAAAATTAGAGGATAAGAAATTAGATTCGTTTTTTTTTTGTTTTTTCTGTTTCATTTTCTTCATCCGACTTAATATTTTAAAGGGAATACAATTAGGAGCAGAGATTTTGGCTCAGGTTACAACTTATAATATATAGCACCATACGCTACCGAGCATTTATATACGCTCGTCCTTTTTAACTGTTCTTTATATATTTATTTATTTTTCTCATTTTCTTTGCCTGTAATTCCGTTCTTGACAAGGATGGCGATTCAAAAGGCACTCGAGGGACCTCGCTTCATTGCCTCTCACTTCACAGGATCCCCCAGCATAGTTTTTCTTACTTTAGGTCCCTCTTGCCATCTTAAGAATATAGACACATACAATTTGTACTGTACATACCTATATGTATACCTACATACTTATGAAGTATTTTCCTATGAATCCCACCGCAGTTCGAAAACAGCTACGATACATTTGAAGGGTGTTTTCAGATTCTAAGAAATGTTTAATCGGAGTTAAAAAAAATTGCGATATTCGAACAAAAAAGTACATAATTAAGGTTAAAGGAATGAAGTCGACTGACATTCGATGGTTTTCAAAAAAATTTATATCCCACTTAGGTGGGACACGCCTTAGTGGTGTAAGATTTAGTAAATTTAAAAAAGCGCGATGGATTACGCCCTCCTGATTCAATTAGTCCTCGATCCATATAGATTATGAATTAAAATCGTATAATTATCCCGGCAAACTGGGCCTATATAACGACTATGATTCTTTGCGTTGACTCTCGGGAGCTGCCGATTTATATAATTATCAGGAAAAGGGAACTTCGGCTGAAGGACGCTACGACAACTTGCGGAAGATCTTTGCCTCGGTCCAATTAGGATACGGAGGAATATCCTCCGCCGTTAACAAGACGCTCGGAAGTATATACTATAGATAAGGAGTATAGAATTATGCTCCGGGCAGCTATACGCTACAACGATATACATATGTATATAATATACATATATATATTATATGACACCTGCAGAGGGCACATCGCGCGCCACGCCCCAAATCCTTTTCCTTCCCAAGCGCGACACAAGTAGAAATCGTAAAACAAGTTTACAGCTTTTAATATCAACCCGACGAGCGACAAACTGTACTGCGAAACGTTCATCTCTTGTTTTTATGTGAAAATACAAATAAAAGAAAATCGTTTTTAGCAGATACCTAAATGCGAGATCAACGAAGAATCGCATATATACGATATTTGGTAAAAATTTCAACCAAATCGGCCAAATCATTTGACAAGTTTTGGGAGACAAAAAAAATTTGGATCAAGTCATTCTGGTCTTCAGCCCTCGAATTATAGTAGAACTTGATTTGCATATTATGGAAATTGTTGATTCGGCAAACAGCTGCCGTATAGTTAGACCGTCTCGATTTTGTCGACGCATAAGTTGCTAATGATCGTTAATTGCGATTAGCAAACGAGGGTCATTAATAATAACCACCACCTTGAATGGGCTAGGACTGGAAATAATTAGAGGACGAGATTCGGGAATGAAAGTGAGAGACAGACGAGACACGTGACAACTCACTATTATCTTGAGGTTAGAGTTTCTCAAGTGATTGTTTTTAGCCACCCCTCCATAACCTTCTATCTGGTCTGTGCCGCGTGAGTAGCAAAGTCGTCTAGTTCACTAATCGTAAGTCGAACTCCCTACGCTTTATTAGACAAGTTTCCTGCTCAAGTAGCCCAGGACTAAGTTTCCGGACGGAAGATACAGTTGGAAACGCACCGCGGCGGAAGGGATTCTGATGTTTTGCAGTTAATATCAGGCTGTGATTCGGCCAAAAAGTTTAGAAACGGTGTACCCATTGAGAACTAAAAGCCAGAAAAGTGATGAGATTAAAAATAAAAAAAAGAACATCAAAATTACGTTATTTCAAATCGAATGTAGGTTTAGCAATATGAGTTTTCAAATTGTTTTCTACCCTTCCGGTGGATGATTTCAGGTGATTTGCTAATATCTAAGCCTATTGATATAAAACCACTTGAGGTAATATATTCGTCACGTATTGTTTTTTTTGTTTTGATAATTTTTTTGGTAAAATTGATTGAAAGTCAAATAAATAATGTGCAAATGGCGTCCGGCTGGTTTTTAATCCCCGACATACTCGAGCAATCTAGATTATGGTATTTCTATGTATCGTCCTGATTACGAGAACATGTTTTTCCTTTCATTTTTATCAGCTATTTTTAGAACGTCTAATTGTACATTGTTATATGTGGTGTATGGATATCTCGATGGATTTAATATCGAACAGGTCGCGATTTTTAGCGTCTCAGCCTTCCGATAATCAGTAATGCAGATAGCGAGTGCATGGTTACGTTATCTGCCATTAAATCTATATACGTGTATGCAAATATGAAGGTCATTTCATGTCAATTACTTAAGCTTAGTCATTATTTCCCCCCTGTTTTTCGCTGTCTTTTAACCTATATGGTAGATTTCTTGCTTCGAAGCCTTTTTTCGTTTCAAGCTCGTCTGCATGAGTCGCTCTCCTTCCTTTTCATTGCAGTTTTTTTTTTTATCTCCACTTAGACTGAACTTTTAGTTTCAATCAGATATAGGTACACGTTAAAGCACGTTTCCAAGGCAATCGGCATAGTAAATTTAAGCTCTAGGTTCGACGAACTTGCTAGAATGCGAAGGAGAAATGTATTAATTTGCTTTCGAAGAGAAAAAGGAAAAGAAGGAAAAAATTTCCCGAACAAATATATCATTCGAATTTATTTTAGTATATGACCGTAATAATCCCTTCGCGGATGAAGAATTCAAGTTCATTCTCGACTTATATATTCTATCATAATTCTTCAGACTGTTTTCTCTGCACTGAATTTATATATTTTTGTAACCATGATTTTATGTATAATTATACTTTCAGCTACAAGAGTATAATGTACTTCATACCGTCGTTATCATTTCTGTTGCAAAGAAAAAACCACGTTTATACTGTACAGTCACTTTTAAATGTCTCTGGCAGAATAAAAAGTGTCTCTGTTTAATACCTCAAGCCTGTCTAATTTTATGTTCAATTTTTTTCTTTCTTTTCCCCCCTCTAAATTCCTTTCTTAATATTTTTTTATTCCTTTCTTTTTTTTTCTTAATTCTGATAATTAATTCAAGCTACATCGCGATTTCCGGTTTCACCTCTCTTTCTGTCGTATCTATATACCTATACTTTTATCATCCGAGTACTCAAACTTCAGCACGGCAAAATAATTAAGATGATTAAGAGAGGTGAATTTTGTTATCGAAACTCTATCTGAACTTGGAAAATGCTACAAAATTCTATTTTGATACAGTGCACATATACAATACGTATATACGTTTAATATGGCGGACAGGGTGGAAGGAAGTCGCAGGTAATTTATCATATTTCCTAATTTCCAATGTAACAGCTAACAATATTCGCCGCTTATTCGTATACCTGTACGTATTAGAATCGTGAGCAGCTTTATTGGCAACATTAAATTTTGGCGGCCATTGTTCACTGCGTGATGATGCGTCTGGTATAAAAACGTGAATTTTCGGCATGGCTCAAACATTTGTATTAATTATGCATATCGCATTTCGAGTACGTTATATATACATACCTATATACAATATAATTTATTCATATTGTTACAAACAAATTTTATACCTTTGACCAAATTTACAATGAGCGTATGCTCGTATCATGATTATGTGTAACGTGAATTCTGTCAGGATCTGGATGAAATTCAGATGCGATTAACGCGGCAATGTACGAATTACTCTTCATCTACCTAATACTACATTATACGTACGTTTATACGGTTGTGCTTTTTATAAGAAAGTCTAACAAAAAAGTCAATGGCCGCGACACGCGCGTGCAGCTGATTCTGAGCCCGCAGAATTAATTCTATAATACATTTATAAGTAGCTTTTTGTTCACCAGTAATTCCAGTCCAACGCGATATAATGTACGTAGACCGGTTCGAAAAAGTGCTCGAGATTTTGATTTTGACGCTCGTCGAGATTCTGGTAGCTTATTTTAAGAAGAAATAACTAAAACACTGTTAAATATAATGGACACCACAATATGAGCATACGATTTTTATTTCCTTCTTTTTCTTCTCGTCAATTCTTGTTTTGCCAAGAGGAGCTTTTCGGATGAGCCGCAGCAGTTTTTCTCCTGAGAAGCAAGAAGTATTCCATTTATATGGAGGAAAGTAGATAAATGGCAGGTTATATTCTGGCAAAAAACCTAACCCTACCTTTACATTATACCTTACGGTTTCCGGAAGTAGAGAAAGTCCGGTGGTAGCGTTATACGTGACAATTCCCCTTTGCTTTTTACCATTCTTCCAAGACTCCCTTGGCTCCAGTCGTAAAGTAGTTCGCCGATTCGATTCCCGGAATTTTCTCGTTTCCTCCTGCCAAGCCAAGCCAACTCGAGTCGAGCCACAAGGATGCTTTCAGATGCCATTTCAAATTTAGTACCTATTCTTCTGAATCAGACAGCGAATATTTCTCTTCCGGCGCTAAGACACATTATGTGAAAGGTATATGATTCTCCGATCGAGAAATCATTCTTTCTTCTTCTTTCATAATTTCACTACGTTATATACATACGTACTGACCTCGTATACATATGTAGAAAGATTTTCGATTCGATGTTACGTAGCTGGACGTTTTTTCTGGCACTATATCAAATATTTATATTTAATTCCCGTCAAGATTCGGAAATAACCTTTTGTCAGGAACAAGAGATATTCGATATATGTATTGTCGAAGTAATAGCGTGTTATCAACAACAGCAACAGAAAAGCTTAGAAACAAAAAAAAAAGGATTACTATACCTGCAGCTCCGCGATACTCATTGGTATACGTTGCGTAAATTTGAACGAGGTGGATATCTGGAGCGTAATAATTCTGAATACGAACCTAGTTCTGTATAACACATAAAAAAAAATGAAGACATCGGAACGACCATCTCATGTATTACGTTAGAACTGTGTCGAAATTTTTCGAATAAATTTATTTTCGACTTGGGTTTTTTTCAGAGGAATTCGCCATGCAGTGCTTACGGGGACAGTCAGCTGTAGTATCGATTACAGCTAAGCAAATTGACGAATTAATCAAGTGTTTGTTCAAACTTACGAAGTACCATCTCATCGGACGTCACCTAAGAGCTAATTGTAAGAGGTTACCATCTTCTAGGAACTCGTAAATATTTAACGGTCCTTCTAACGTTTAACGACGTCAAGTTATTCAAAGTAATGTTTTATCCCGTTCCTCCCTAACACCGGCTAATAATTACTGGAAGGAAGGAAACTCCGTGCTTTAAGTCCTCCGTAAACTTACGGTAGTGACCATTTCAAAGTATGCCGATACAGCAGGAAACCCCGCCGCCCCAACGACCGCTAAATTCACATTGCTTGTTACACGAATCGACCCGGAGACGTGAGACAACGATATTATATTATTTAACTTTAAAATAGATACGCAAAGACATCGCGCTGCGGTGGCCTAGATGCGGTAGAAGCATGCTGGGAATGTAGGGCCGCGCGAACTAGAAAATAATTATTTTAATCCACCTGCCTATAATATCATAATTACAAAATCCACAATGTTATTTATCATCCATATCACATTTTCATCATTTTCACACATCTTGAATTTCGGTTCTACGCGGGTAGATAGGTATGTGGCTTTAATCTGACAGATTTTGAGTAACATCAGCATGCGAAATGGAGAATTATAAAGCATAACATGAATGTAGGGGTAAACATTTGACAATGATAAATTATGAGAACACCCTAATTTATAGATAAAGGAATACATAAGCCGTCTTGATATTGAGGAGTAACAGCAAGAGGGGCGTAGCCCACAAAATTGTAGGAATGCTAGCCTAGCTGAAGAGCTTTTTTCAAAGAAAAAAAAATCGATTTTGGATGACCGATTTATTCGTGTAATTTTGGCATAACTAATGAAAATCAACCATTATACTTGAACGTTGTAGCGACGATTGAATTGCCTTTATCTTTCTTTATTTTTTTCTCCCACAAAAAAACAACGTAAGACCGTCATTATATAGAGTATCATTTATTGAATTTACGAGGAATTATTCATTCCGAAGAATAACAAACTTTGCGTTAGATTTAATAGTTTCGATGTCACCGCAACTAAACACTTCGAAGTTTAGACCCACCTGGAGGTAATAGAAAAATTTATGATACAGAGAATAAAAGTTGACGTTGTTCGATGCGATATCCGATAGATTTCGAAAAACTATATAACCGCCGAATTCTATAGACCCCTCGTTTTCTTCTATAAAAAATCGCAAGTATTTTCAGCCTGATATAATAATATTGGAGAAGAAAAAAGATTCTATAACAAATAAAAACAACGAGAATATAGAAAAAATAAAAGAGAAGGAAGATCTTTGGAGGCAGTAACCTGGTCAGCTGTCGCCTTCGTCACCAGCTACCAGAAATACACGCGAAAACTTCACTTCTTTGCCCCCCCAGGTCTTCTATCGCGCGTCACGATTTCTCCCTCTCCGGCTAACTATAGATAACCAACGCCAACTATAAACTCGACTATATCTACTTGCAACCTTTGAAAATATGCGCGTCTAGGTTACAATCGCTTCGCATCGTAGCGGTGCTTCGAAACGCGTTGCAATGTCCTAAATACGATGTGTAGGTACTTAAGCTGCAGCGTGACCGTGACTTTGTACCAAAAATTTAAAAGCTCCGTAACTCTTGGCACAAAACTACAACCCTTTTATTACCGAACGACGCCTCGCGTTAGGGTGGTTTGAAGCGGAAAAAGAAAAAAAAGAAAAAACCCTTTTTTTTCCTCGCAACGATCATTAAGGATTACTATAAGATCAAAATTTCTGAAAAAAAAAACAAAAAATTAAAGTCGGAAGGTCGGAATAAATATGTAAGTTTCTAATAATGTATATGTACAGATTTTTTTCAACAGCTTTTCGGTGTCATTGAAGGGTGACGGAAATATATTAATTCGAATATAGTCAGATCGCGTCATTTTATCCCGCGCCCTATTTTTGCTCCGCAACACTATACATATAACAATATTATACACGAGCGTCACTCTGAGTCACTGACTCGACGAAAATTTCTATGTAGATAATTTTTTTTGGCGATCGAACGGGCGTAGGAGGGGAGATGGAGGAAAACCGAACGCAAAATTTGGCAGAGATCGTGGCTTGCGGGGGCTACGAGAATAGCTGAAAAAAAAAAATCAAACTTAAAAACTCAGGCATCCCTAGACAAAGATTGCTGTGCAGATACCGAGTTTGATTGTGAGATTATGTAGAATTTCTTTGTTGTTTGCGAGAAGCAAAAAAATCCAATAAAATTTCATCGACCATATCGCGAATGATCGTGAAAGTTTGCAAAGTCAAAATTGCAGTAAATCGTGAAAAGATTAACCGATGATAATTCGGTAGAATTTGAAAGAAGGAAAAAATCATTCGGCGATGAATTCTACGGGGTATGAAATGGATTTTTTTTCCCCTTTGTGTTTTATCGAAAATAATAAAAGTGATTCGAAAATGATTATTTGATTGAATTTGACAAGAGGAGTAATAGCTATTTCCAAAATAGGTCGTACCTAATAAAGCGGATGCGTTGCTGCTGGTGTAGACTGAACGGCGGAGCGAGTGAGAGAATATTTTGCGACAGCAAACTTAAAATACTTTGGCATTTAGCCCGCGCGGTAACATTCGCTAACTATAACGCTGTTTTATGCTGTTATATATTCGCGAACAGCCTCGATCTAACCAAAGTAATGCTATACCCCAAATTGTTGTCTGACCAGCACCTGTCTTATGCTATTACATATGTATATGTACTTACAGCTTATAATATACGCACGAAAGCGAGTAGAAAAGAATAATATTTTTCAAACACCCCGATGGCGATTACATTAGCGATGAAATAACACCGCGCGGTGTGTCATTACGAGATCAAGGTGCAACTTGATTGATAACCCTATATTATTATCGTAAATGTCGACATTTTAGACGTCCGCGGTAGCATGAGGGTGGGATACATATAATCTATATTATTCGACTAAACTTCGATCTGTTTTTTGGATCAATTTATTTCAGCGTTGACGACGATTTTTAGAATTTTTCAATTCACGCAATAATTGTTTCATTCATTTTTTCTTTTAAATGCATGGCTCGAAATGAAGCGTCGATTGGTTTTTGGGGTGTGAATTGGAAAAAAAAAAATCAATCACTCAAAATATTTTCACCCCAACCCAAGTACCGTATAGTTATACGTAACAAATGTAATATACTTTTTCTTCGGCCGTCTACGGAAAATAAAAAAAATCCACAAGAATTGGTCACTCGTCTACAGCTACAGAAGTCATGTGGTCTGTGAGACCGCAGCTGTACCTGAATTATTAGGCATCAAAGTAGATCGTTAAGTTCATTTTATTTTATTTTGTTTCAGTCGAAGAGCCAGAGTGTCTGAAGTCGAATTTGAAGCAGGTGCAAAAACTTGGACTAATGGGATATTTATATATATCAATCCTTCGGTGCGCCATTTAACGTACGAGTATACATGTGTACACTATACATATTTGTCACTTTAGAAATTAATTAAGGTCATGCAGAGTTGCAGTTTGAAATACAGGGTGCGCGGTAGTTAGACTAGGAGGGCACGTGCATCACGTGGAGAACTTATAGATCGCGTGATAAATCTTATACGATATAATAAATGCATAATGATCGAACGAGGTGAAGAGTCTCACTTGAGGTATTTGAAATGCATGCGATAATATCATCCGATTGATGATCGTTGAAGGAAAATTATATCGTTTAAAAATTATTTATAACATCAGCTACACGAATTTTAGATACACCTATACACTTTTTGCATAGTTGGCTAATAAAAGAAGCGAAATCGAGAGTAACTAGAGCAAAGAAGTATAAAACGATGGAAAAAGTAATGTAATAATTTATAACAATTCATTGTTTGCAGAGGTATTGTACGTCTGAATCATTTAAACGTTATAGTCCAACGATTTTGTCGACGGGGAATCGTTGAAAAGAATAAAAAAATAGCAACGATCATTACATAGATATGGCATCGATCAAGCGCTGCGCAGAAATCGGGGCGGAGGAACCGAAAGAATCTTTATCAAAATTGTCGTCTGTCGCGACCACTTACCCGACATTTATCTCACCCAAGAGTATATTTCCAAGGGTTATCTGCGAACGCCGGTGCTCAACTGATCGGAAATAAAATAACCGACTGCCCTGACCTGGTATTCGAAAAATACTTCCTGTCGAATGGAGCGAACGTTTTAGCTACTTGTATATCGGAAGTTTACTAGAATAAAATTACGACTTTCAAGCTTCCCCCCCTCTCCCCCCCTCTTCGACCAATTCCCATGTTGGTAATAATATCGATCATTGCCCATGCCCATTTTCGGATTTTATTTTTTCATAATTTAGAAATTGCGATTCTCCTGCGGAAGATAATTTAACATTTCTTGGAGTTAAAAAGTTACTAGGTACTTATATGGTTTTACTGAGAATCTGAGAAACCTGGTCGACATGGGAATTTGGAAGAACCAGCGTAGTTATTCCGATTAGGGTGACGAAAGAAATAAATCTATAATAATTTGGAAGGGTGAATAAAAACTAAAGTGAAAACAAAAATGTTTGCCAGGATCCGTTCGAGCGTTTGAGTTTATTATTCATGTTTTAAAATAGATCAGCATATTCTTTACTTCTTCTTTTTCTGCCTTATTTTCGAGCACAAACGCTGTTACGTGATCGCCGTAACAATTAATTTTACCTCATAGGCAGGAACTGTTCGAAAAGTTCCGCATTATTTGGCAACACGACGAGATAGACTTTTCTAGGGTAGGTTGTTTCGTTGATATTATTAATAAAATCTTTGTAGCCAATGTTATAGGATATAAACTTATGTTTTATCTGGGAAATGCACCGCGATTATCTGAACTAATCGATGTTTAACATTTTGTAGTTGAAAACTTCAGACGAGCTGCAGGTTTAGACTCCGATCAATGATAACCTGTTACAACAGCTCAAGCTTACAGCAGCATAAGAACACGGCATGGATCGTTACGTATCTTGAGTTTATCGATTTAATTCTATATCGATCGTTCACGATCTCAACTCTCAATAATACGTTACAGACGATGAGGATAAACTTAGGATATATGTATTTGTCAAGTTCCCGGAGAATTCAGTCGCCATATCTGTGGTTCATATCCGATAACGGCTGCATTGCGTCGCTGACGTGCGGTTCACCTTCAATTCTGAACTCACAATCAAATGGTCGAAGCATTATATTGTGTAATATGTCAATGAATTGTACTCTTGTTGAATCACCGGTGATTGCTTTTCCGCCATACGAATAATAAAACAAAATCCAACAAATTTTACAATTGAGGTCTTTTTGTTTTATCGTCATTTGGATTTTTAATATAAAAATGAAAAAAAAAAAAATGCGGCATGTTTCAGATTCGAAGGCACCTGGACGATGCAGATCTTCAGGGTGGAGAATATTCCAACTTCTAACGTCACGACCTCATTACGTCACGTGATTAAGGAATATACGACATTTAAAGAAAAGCCGACCTCACCCACCTAAACAGGGAATAAAAAACCGACTCATCTCAAGGTGATGGATGTAATGTTCGGTTCCTTCTGCGAACCCCGTGCAAAGATATACTCGTTATTAATTAGTAGCCAATTATGGCCGTGCTCCATGGAAGACACTGATCATGTGATATGAAAGATGATGATATCTTGAAACATAATTTGAACTGTGAATGATCCTAATTAAATACTCGGAATTATCAAAAAATTATACAGTTAGGAATAATTCGAAGTGTTCTTTTGTTTTTTTAAATACGCGATGTGAATACTGAGGAGTCTCATGCATGATAATAAATTATTTGAAATTCGACTTACAATTTTTATTCGTTGATTGCTGAGCCGAAAAAGTGATATCTAAATAGATAAAAGATGGTGACCAGCTAGTGGCGAATGTTTGAAAAATTATAAGTTTAGTGAGTTACTGTGAACCCCAGTGTCAAAATGTTGGATATAGATACACCTTTCAACGTTACGTCAAATTTTACGAGCAACTTGACAGAAATTGTTGACCCAAACGTTACCTCAAAAGGACCTAAAGAGTGCAATGGCACCCCAGGCGAAGGCGCACTTTTTGAATTTATTACAAATGGCGTTCTATTAAATTTGGTCGGTTTATTTGGATTATTTGGCAACATCATCTCGATGATAATTCTATCACGACCTCAGATGAAGTCCTCCATTAATTACCTACTCATTGGTTTGGCGAGATGCGACACCGTGCTCATCTTAACTTCGGTAAGTTTTTTGTTTTTTTTTCTCTCTTTTTCTCTCTTTTCAAACTCTCCCGATTCAAGGGGCGAGACGCAACGGGGACAACAATTAAACGAACTCCAAGCTTTCGTTTTCATCAAATCTACTCATTTCTATACGCCTGAAAAATCGTCTACAATTATTTTCATTGTAAAAATTGGAACCAACAAATTTGAACGTTCATTTTTCTGTTGAAAAGTAATTTATTTTGTTAGAAGAAAATTCTATATTCTCCGATCTTGCTCCGTCTTCGCTTCTTTTTCTTCGCTCATCTTCGAAGCTTCTCAAAAAATACGGCTATAATTTATTAGTATCATATTATGACCTAGTTGCCGGTGTAATGAATATGAACTCACATATTGTGGGTGTCTATGTATTTCTAACTACACGAAGGTAGTTTGATTGTAAAACTTTCGCTTGAGTTAAACTTTCGAAGTAGCAGAAGACTATTTTGTAAGATGGTGCAGGTGCTCGTGTAAGGATTTCGAGTTTTGTAAACTTTACCTCTATACCCAGTCGTCTGTTAAAATATAAAGTTGTTGTGCAAGCTCTAATTATGAAAGTTGTTCTTAACACCGTATAGTATATCCCAAGGTCACATGAAAATAGATGGCGGGTATTAAGGTATACTAACACGCTATATTATTTGATCGATTGTTCTGAAATGCATTGTTTTTTCCCAGTTCTTTGTGGAAATATCTCATTTACGAAGCCATCTCGTACATGTTTATTCTAGACATTATTAATGTCATGGGACAATATCCTCCCCCTTTTTCCCTTCCTGCCCCTTTTACGGCCCTTTGAAACCTTCAAGAATATCCAGGCTCTGACCCGCCCGCAGGGATAACCTGCTTTTTATTCTCCCTTCGATATGAATCTTGTTTTATCGCTTTTAGTATCCCCAAGATTTCGGGGTAAACTTTTTTGCGGGTTTTTTGGTGAGCTCTTCCGCGTTTCTTTTCACGTGTATCCCCTTCACCACGCGTATAAATCGGACCTACGAATTACGAGACCCAAAGATTCAAAGATTCAGGACTCTTGATGCTTTCTACATTATGGGCTACCAGATCCCAGTCATTCCCAATTCACCAGCACTCAGCGCTTCTGTCTCTGGTTAGGTTTACCTATACTATACTTGTTCAGGTCTCTAGGGCTGACGCGACGTACTCAAAACGAATTTCCCACATTGCTTCGCCTTGATTAGACTTGCGGGGCTGCGGAACAATCAACGCAATTGCAAATTCAACCAGAGGAATGGTCCTACTTTCTATTATTTTTTTTTTATCTCTACGTTCACGCTTCATTTTGTACAACCAATTAGCCGGCAATCTCTTTTTCCATCCCTTTCCTTCTTTCTTTCCAATATCATTCTTTCTCTGCACATTCATCTAGGAAATTAAGTGCGGATAATATTTTCAATCAGGAATATTCGATTATTTGGTGGTATTTCGTTGGAGTACAAAAATTAAGTTCATAAAATATGATTTCACCGTATTTAAACGTATGTGAATTTCTCTGCAACGATATTTTGTTGAAGACCCACAATGACTCAGTTTTTATCTTAATGTGAAGAAAAAAAAAAAAAACAGATTCGCGGAATTTGGTTACGCCACGAAAAATTACGCCTGATGTAGCAAGAGAGTGAACTCGGAGGCAATTACCAAAATTCAAGAATTTCAATGTTAATCAAGGAGTGTAACTTTTGAACTTTATAGAACGTGGATCAATGTTATTCCGTGCTAACATTGTTCTTACAGTCCTCTTTGTTCGAATATCATAATTTTCCCGTCAATTACCATAAATGAAAACCAATTCCCAATATTAATTATTCTGTACCGTAAAATCGCGACCTCATCATTCGATCTGTTGGATAAAAATGATCGTTTTCAAACCTCTTCTCCTTGAAAAATATATAAACGCATTGTAATGCGATTTTCTCGTAATCATTCGTAAAATGAAAGATCATTTTTTTGGCACATATCTATAATATCTGTATCCAACTTTACAATGATTCGATGATTTTCGTAACCCTTTATTAACTTCCTCCGAGATCAAAGACTGTTAATTTTAGTGTTTCTATGCACGAATTATATTCTCGATGTGAACCGTAAATTTGTTGATTCGAATGTGCCGATTGTCTGATGAATATCCTTCAACACCCTCTCATCCCTGCGATGTCGCCCTTTGAATCTGACGTGTATTTTGTACATATATATAATCAATTTGATATTTTCTAGTAATTTAATGCCTATTTGTTTCAGTTCCTTGTATTTGGTCTGCCAGGCATTTACCCCTATACCGGTCTCCTCTTTAATTACAAGTTTATAGTTTACCCAAAATTGGTAAAGTTCTTGTATCCATTGGCCAACATCACGCAAATGGTAACCGTCTATTTGACCTTGACCGTAACCATGGAAAGGTACGTGGCCGTCTGTCATCCCCTCAGAGCTAGGTCCATGTGCACCTACGGAAGGGCAAGACTCGCTGTTCTAGTCATCATTATATTTTCCACGGTCTACAATCTACCAAAGTAAGTCTACAAGATATTTGGGGTGATTGTTATTTCGTAAGGATGTAAAACTTGCAAAAAGTAAAACTATAGTTAAAGTTTGAACTTTCGAATTTCTAAACAGAGCCGTTGCTCTTTTTTAAATAAGCCAATAGCCCAGCTCCGCGGTAACTTATTTCAACTTTTTGTTCTTTTTTTTTCTCGGCGCCGGGAGTCCTGCTGAATATCCTCCTGGCTCTTTACGATTTTTTCTTGACCAGCGACATGAATAAATTCAAAAACTTTTTTTTCACATTTCATATGATTGTCCAATTTCAAGACGCTCGCCGTAGATGAAATTTGCCCGATCTGGCTCATGTTTCAGAAGAGCACTTAAAACCAAATTTTACTTTTTGCATAATTTCGAATAAAAATTTTTTGAATACCGAGCCCAAGAAGTTGAAAGTATTTTGAGGTCAATTCTGATTGATGAAACTTATTAGATCCTAAAGAATGTCATTCCTCAGAAGTTCTGACGTGCTAATATCCCGGAAACATTAATTATAACCTGCACAAGGACTGTGAGAAACTCACGTGATAAATGTCACGTCATTCATGGGGGGGGGGGGGAAGAAAACTTTAATTAAAAAAAAAAAAGATGAATTTTTAAAGTTTCTCAGAATCGAGTAGTATACAATGAAATAACATCGATGTCTAGCAGCTAGCTCGGTATAATCATATCGATCGAAGTAACATTTGAAGACTGATTATTATTTTTCTTTTGTTTTGTTTTTTTTTCATTATTTGTTTAAGATACTGGGAAGTGGTATCCGTAAAGGAAAGACACTGGAAATACAACGTGACGGCGTACTGCGTGAGCCCAACCGATTTCAGATTGAATCCATTATACGTGACGATTTACGTTCACTGGATGTACTTCGTATTTTACTACGCCATCCCATTTACTGCACTTGTGATATTCAACTTGGCGATATATCGACAGGTACGTTATTCATGGAGATTTCAATAAGCGTCCAACTTCGACGAGCGGACGACGAGTAAAAAGTTTCGACGCATCTGCAGCTAGGCTACCTTTTTTTTTCTGTTCTAATACGTTGCAGAGATAAAAGTTTGGTAGGTGGAATAATTCCAAATGGAAATTGCATGGATCTAGTTTCTCACGATCACGGTATTGTACGCGAAACAAAAGAATTATTTTCTAACAAAAAATTCAACAACTATTTTGCCAGATGGGTAGTTTGGATCGAGAAGTTCGATTTTCTGAATCAGCTTCTGGCTAATTAATTTCGTTGGTAATTGCTGAAAAACTATGATCTTGTCATTGTTTTTTTTCTAGCCTTAAAAAAAAATTATCAAATACACACGTGAAACACTATTTCGGATCTTATAATTGGTTCGTCACGGTCTAGAATATTAATAACGCATCTTAAGAGGAGTGAGAAGACCTAATTTCTAAAACGCATCGTTAGCACATCGCTGCATACACAACTGGTGTAGTAGCAGCGTCCGTGCAAACATGCGGCAGACTTCATACTGCACTTATGAAATTTTATTCCGCTTGCATTATCTCCGTTACACTCTGTGTGTTAACGAGAAACGTCATCTGTAGTTTGCCAAGCTTTTTATAAACGTCCCGGATAAATCGCGAGGTATTATGGATATTTTAATTTTACAACGCAGTCTAAAAATTCCCACATTATTGCTCTGAATTTTTTATCTTATAACTTAGAGTACCAAAAACAGCGATGAAATTCCTGGGTGAGATGAAAAAACCAAGATTTTTGGTGAAAAAGTTGTCACTATAATATTTATGTGGGTGACGTTTTTCACTGTGCATATATGACGGATGAAATTATAAATTATATAAAAAAAACCGGAACCTTTTATATCGCCCATAAATTCATAATTTTGATTATATTGAAAAATGGGGTATGGAAAAATCAGTTCCATATATTTTCACCTGTCAATATTATGATATTGCTTTTTTCGCGAGATTTATGGAGCCGAAGTGTGAGTTTTACAAAAGATTCATGAGTCTCAAACCCAGGTCTCAACGGGGTCTGTCGCGTTAACATATGTTTGCAATGTCGCGCGGTTTTGTCGTGAAAGAAATAATAAAGGTAACTGAACATCGCCACTATTTCGTTATTACGTATCCGAGTGGAACATGAATGTTGTGTCGCCGTTCGAGCGGGCGAATTTCCAGTTCTGGTAGGACGAGCGTCAAGACCCTGCAAATATGATTCCGCAAAATTGAACTTGACCCTGAAATTGAAGATGAAATTTCTTTTTATCGCCTCGAAAGATTCTATACTCATCATAGGAGAAACGAGAAGCTTAACGGAACCGTATGAGTCGTACATTCACGGATGCAATTATTTCTTATAGTTTTTGTTCACTTCCTCGGAGGATTCTCAGGTCCCTTCCTCCCCCGGAGCATATTATATCCAAATCCTCGTGCTTACAGCGCCGTAAATATGTTACGAATTACACGCCATGTGGGGGCCATCACTTGAGCTCTAGAATGCGACGGCAGGTACTAAAATATAAAAGAGGTCTGCAGATAAAGGATTCCCTATACCTTGCTATACGCGGTTAGATTATAGGAGCTTCGTTCCTCATGGGGGAGATTCACTATATCTTTAACGCTCCCTACGCTGCAAGGCCCGAAAACCGTTTAATTTCGTTCCCCTGTAGTAAACACTTTCTTTCGCCGCCTTATTCTGACTTCGGTTTTCTCAATTCTCAAAGGGTAGGTACTTACGGCTGTCCAATGATGTCTTTTTTCCTATTGTTTCCAGGTAAGGAAAGCGAACAGAGATCTACAGCATCTATCGCACCACCAAAGAAGAGAAATCGGTTTGGCGACAATGCTCTTATGCGTTGTTATTGTATTTTTAATATGCAACGTCCTCCCCCTGGTGACAAACATCTTTGAGAAGTTCTACGATGAAATTCCATCGTGGCTGGTCCAGAGCGGTAATTTAACGGTGACGATCAACAGCAGCGTGAACTTCATAATCTACGTTATATTCGGACGAAAATTCAAGAGAATATTTCTAAGGTTATTCTGCAGCTCCCACTTATTTGGCCCTGGTCGCGACAGTCCGGAGTTTCAGACTAACGACGAATCTCTCGTGACCGGCATAACTAATATCGAGCTTCGTAACTCTATACGTCGTTGTCACAGGTCTAACACAACCATCAGCAGGAACAACAACGTCCATTTGAACAACGGAAATTCACTTCCACGACAAAGTACCAAGACTAAAGTGAGGTCCGCTAGTCCAGGACCCTGCGTCTATTATCCAGCACGGAGTCCCGTCAGAAGTCCTAGTCAAATGTCGCGAACTTCTAGCGTACAAAATGGCTGGGACAAAAACAATGTCGCCGATACGAAGCTACAGTAAACCATTGAAATGGAAAAAAATCATTCAAGATATCGTCGCTGATGTCGCGATAAAAAAAACAACCAAAAAAACTACCCTTCTCATTGTCGGTGTAGTCTTGATACGATTTATCATTAACTTTTAGCAAGCGTACTTCGTGAACGAACACTGCAGTTTCAGCGAAGCAGATTCAGATTCACTGAACAAAAGGTGCCCGCAAGCTCAAAAGTACAAATGATGTAAAGTGTATAGCGGAGTGAAGAGAGTGGGACATATTAGTGGATTACATAAGAAAAGTATGAACTTACATGATTTTGTTCTTTTTTTTTTTTTTATCACCTAAGACGGGATTATCGTGGGCCAGGTAAGGAATAGTCGTTGCGTCATTAGAAAGATGGTAAGACTCCATTATTTTTCGATATAAAAACTGTTGTACAGGGTGTATATGTTGTCTGTGTATAAGTCGAAGGGGACCCTTATTCGTAGGTAAAGTTTTATGAAAGAAACAGTCATGAAAAGGTTGAAGAAGAAACAAAAAAAATAGAATCTATGAGAATCTAAGCATCTGACGAAAGTGATATACATAGTGACGCCTATCGTTGTTGATGATAATGAAAAAAAAAAAAATATACATATAAAGGATAAATAAATGTGTAAGTTATCCGTATCGTGGATATTTATTGGGTTGATTTTCATCGTAAGATTTACCTGTAAGGAATTATTTTGCAGATAAAAAAAGAAAACCCGTCTGAACCGCGTATATGTCGAAATAGTCGATGGCATATCGAAATGACGTAACTTTACAAAATAACCCCATATCCAAAGATAAAAACGTACAAATTATTCGTACTTGAAATACTATTGAAAAAAAAAAAAGAAAAATATTTTTTAAATCTCTGAGGAGCAAGCGAAAGGTTGGAGGTAGGTGAAAAGAAAAGAAAAAAAAGAATGAAATAAATCGAAAATATGAAATCCCTTGATATCGGCCGTTTTAACGACGACAAAACCGACGACACTGTCGCCCGATTGTCGCTTGAAACTTATTTTTACAATCAGTAGTTCTCAACATCGTACATATACTCCGCAGGAAACTTGTGACGCCGTGAATTCGATTTATTTTTACATCGAGCAATGGCTACAGGTAGTTTTATTGGCAGAGGCCAAAGTCAGTAGTTCACGAATTTATCTTTCTTCTACACGTGGTCGCAGACAAGAACGTACGATAATCTCCGAAGCTATAGAATAATAAACTCACTTTCCAGGTGTGCATTTTCACGTGCGATGTCATCTCCGACTCGTTAAAGCGGGAAACGAATCTCCACGAAAAATTCTAAGCATTTATCAAAATTAGATTAGAAAATTAACGTACCAAAACACCCCCGCAAAAATATTATACGAGTGATTTCATTGGAAAGAGTCGTTGAATACGATGTGGAAAGCTGAAAATAGTAGAACGACTATTCATATAATGTTACGAAACGGATAACCGATCGGGGCTCCCAGAAATATCCTATTCATAGAATTTTCATTCTCACAGAAAAAAAAAAAAAAAAAATTATCATCGCTGTATAATTCACCGTCGAACAATAAAATTTGAGTTTCAATATAGAAATAGATTCGGTTAAACAACATTGAATTAAAATCGGAGGATCGATCGAAATTTCATTCTACTATACAAAAATATCGTCAAGTTTGTTTTGTTCGCGAATATAAATATGTCGTGCATTCGTTGAAGCAGATGATACATATAAAGTTATGTTATATATGTACCAACCCCCTTCACATTCAGGAGAACTCGCACGTTATCTAGTTAACTTTGTAAAGTTTCAAGTGAAACACTTGGAGTCAGCGGAATATTGAAAAGCTTCTATACCAACAGATTACACATATATATGTATATCTACCGATCTATACGTATGACTATTTATTATTTATGATAATGTGAAATACGAAATTGCGCTAAATTTTGTAAGATAACTTACTAGACTGATTTTCCCTTACGTGTCTAATGTATATACTACATACCTATATACCTATAATACATATATTTATATGTATATATGAAATATTCTAAATAGTCTAGTTTACTCCTAGCTTGATCGTGTGTCCTACTTTTCGTATACTATACATATAATATAATATGTTGTAAATAACCCGTCATCTTGATCATTATTTATTACTAAACTCGTCAAATGTCCCCCAGTTAGCATGTGCAGGTATAATATTTTCAATATCAATATTATACCTGTCGGCACATTTTTCACAGTCATTAATCAGACGTGTATAGTTAAAGTTGTGCAATCTAAGCCGCAGTATATAGGCAGAACACCTTTTGTCTTACATTAGGCAAGGAAATCAGAACGAGACGATGAAGCAAATAACAATGTTAACCCGACTTTCAATTAGTTATCGGTATCCTAAGAGTCAGCTGGTCTTTATCTACAGGGTTAATGAATTCAGCCATTTTGGAAACTACATTATATACTTTCGTATTAATACGGAAACTCCAACAGTATTATTATTATAGTAATAATTCTTATTGTCATCATTATTATTATTATTATTGTTTTTATTTTATTACAACTACCCTGCAGAAACTCGTATAAATTAGTTGATTGTAAATACTATAAATGTACGAATAAATGGTTGATGTTTGAATTTAATCAATCGAAAACTCAGTAATTATATTGATACTAATAGAAATATATCTTTATATGATGTTTAAGATACTCGGTTTATTAATTTATTGCGCCTGGTGATTCCGGTTCAATGGTAACAAATATTATAGATTACGGATCCAATTTATTCAACCCTGGAAATGCTACATCAAATCTTCTTATAAATTTACTCACCTGTAATGTGTATGTATATGTAATATAGATTATTGTATATTATCATACGACACTTCGATAATCAGATGATTAAAAAGTTACAGATTGTACATATATTGAAAATTTACTGACATGAAATGAAAAATAAACTAATATATAAACGTATGAGAATTCGGAATCGCAGCTGAGCCGCTCAGATTATGCGGATAATTTTATGAATCTTGTATTATTAACGAAATAATTCTTACAAAGTATATTTACAATTTGAAAGTGTATTGAGAATAGAATATTTTGAAAAAGATTAGTAATCAATGACAGAAATTATAGTATATTATTATATATATATTTAGAAATGAACTTACCACGCCATATAGTCTATGAAATTCTATATTTTGACACGAACGAATTAAAAATTAGAAAAAGGGTAACAGTTATTCGAAAGACACTCATCTTTGAGTTATCATGTTACAGAGAAATGAACGATAATCGCGAAGTGTAAATTCAACGAAAATTATAACCACATTTTCTAACTAGAGAAAAAAAATGGTTCAAAAAGACCTTCCTCCATGTCGTTTATTTATCCATTGTTGCTAATTGACTGAGACCGGATTTACCTGCAAAACAAAATTGTTGCTTTTTTCATAGATTAATAAATATTCTATTATCTGATATTATGACATTAAAGTTACTATAATGTAAAAGTAAGATTAGAAAAACCAAATAGAGGGAAATGAAACGCTCTCAATTCTGTATATGAAGAATTCTAATTATTCTAATTATTCTAGTATTAAAATTTATAATTACCTATATCGAGTCAAGCTCATACACTAATAATTATTAATAAATAAGGGTTGGTCGTGCGTATTATAATCTCAGTCAACGTTCGGAAAAAGAAATTCGGTTAAAGTGAAAAAAAAAAAAAATCATCTCCCGAAAAGTAACCAAACTCCTTTTCGCGTGTAATCAATTTTGTAATCATGTAAACGTATAAAAAAAAAAAAAAAGGAAAGATGAAAAAGAAAAAGCTCGCAAACATCTCTACACGACTCTCCGCGCATTTTCATACAATATCTGTAACGAAGATCTTAAATATCTGCCAGTGCGATGGGGAAAAAAATATAATAATATATGCTCCGCGCTACTAAGGACCTATATATGATGTATTAAGTCAAGAGGCTATAATCTGTAAACTTAAGTGACTAGTGTACTCTTATTTATACGTAAGAATAAAAAAAAGCTCACCATATGTATGTAAAGTGTAAGATAATTTAAACGAATTGTATCGTTATTCGCTAATGCGATAATCTCTCGCGCTGAAATTTTTTATTCGAAACAAAAATATAGTCACACCTTCTATGGTTATTCAGGTGAACAATAAAATGTATATGTATATATAATGAATAAATATATATGTATATATATAATATAGTATATTTGAGTAATTTTTAGGCTGAAATTGGATCTTTTCAGTTTATGTCGACCTTCAAACGATGTAATTATTTTTCATATGTCGAATTTCCGAGCTCCAGTGATGACTGATTCGACATCGTACGGACGTAACGTAAATTGCATGTTCTCAGGCGTTGGTAGCACTGTCTTTTTTTTTATTCCGACTAGCACTTTCGACCCCAAAATCGAAAACAATCAAAGGCTTCAGATTTTTACGATTTTCGAGTAAAATTTACAACTTATTACATCAACAGTTCTCAATTGAATTAACATTTTCATTATTCCGGGAAGTATATGACTTTCAGCTACATAATAAATATAATGTATGTAACATCATCTAGTTGACAATATTTTGCAGATTCAGTGACGAGTTTTGTGCTACGGATGCGAGGCGGACTTGCTACGTAGGCTGTAAATTTTCCTTCTGAAACAGAAAGAAAGCAGGTGAAAAATCATGAATAAACCGAAACGCAGCTAACTTTGGGCTTTATGGAGCAAGAAAATTGAGATATCTCGATGGGATTTATTCGTAGCTCAAACAACTCGATGATTTCGTATTCCCATCATTGGAATACGTGAGGAAACTAACAATTAGTATATTTACTAAAAATACTAGCAGCTTGTGGCAAAAAATTCTTTTAGATTAAACAGGCTACGTATCTTTTACATCGTCTTCTTACGCCGACTGCCCCGCTTCGCCAGCCAGAATGATGAACTTGTCCGAAGATCATTCAGAGCGAATAGCTTTCCGCACGACTTTTACACCAGAAAAATACGACGACTGTTTTATTCGCCGGTGAAGTAAGCGAATAAAGAAACCCGCACGTAGTGGTTTATATATGGGCTAGCAAAATGTGGAATAAAAGATTCGTTGCTTCGTCAGGCGAATCTAAATGGCGATTGACTTACGTGTGTACCAACCGAAGCGATGCATCGTGATGGGAATTTACAGTGTTTTTGTCAATGCAAAAAGCTTGCTCACAGAATTTTTAATTTCTACTTGACCGACACCAAAATACGGTTAAAAATATTAGTATAAATAATTTTCGAGTAATAATTCGTCAGGATTAATCGACATCTGGAGATTCGGTTGTGTTGTTCTGCGAATGACTTATCCAATTTGAGGTCCTCCGACAATGCGCTGGCAGGTTTCCGATTTGAATTAGGATGATCAAGTAAGTTACGACCGTTCCGACAATCTACAGAGATAAAAAAAATACTATCAATTAGCTTGTATGCGATGTCAAAAATTTGATAATCCGTACCATCTGCATAGACGATAAGTCGATGTCGAAGAAACCGGATGCTGAGAAGCGAAAATCGTAGTGAATCAGCTGAAGAGAAAACGTTGAAATCTGCTCAAGAAACAAGACAAATGTACTTCCGATCATTGAAATGTTCGTGACTGACAACTGGAAAATGATCTCACTTCCATGCGTAGAGTATCGTCAGAAACAATAATGTCCTGCAGCACAATTATCGTGTGTTTTGCCTGTGGTAGTAAAAAAAAAGTATTAGGTAATTTTTTATTAAAATGTAATCGATATTTTTTCTTCGTTTAGAAATTTAAGCCGATTACCTGAGCGATTGTTCGACTGCCTTGAAACGCTGCCACGAAAATCGGGAACAATCTGAAAGCGTTCCGCGATAGAAACGATGATACCGAGGGTGCGGTCATTCCACAAGGTAACTTGGTAATCACGTGATAGTTATAGAGATCTCCGATGACTGACATCATTGCTAAAAAGGTAATTTGGAGAATCTGGAGTCCAAAAGCTTTTGAAAGTTTCTCCGCGGCAAAAAAAAGCTTGCGATGAAGCGCCCGAAGTTCGCGAACCGTAGCTACCCACTCGGCAACGGTGACTCGTCGCTCGTTTCCCGTAATATCTTCATCCCCGTATTCGGCTCCCGAGATATTTTCCAATAGCGAATTTATCATTTGGAAACGATCGTGAACGACCGAGGTCAAAAAAGCGAACAAATACAACACGTATGACGAGATTATCAAATCATCATGCACGTAGACTTGGATAAACGGTTCGAGTGATTTCGAATATTGTAATGCCCGTTTGCTAGAAGCAACTTTTGGTTCTACTATAACAAAAATGACCCTGACAAACGGAGCAAGTATCAACGTGAGCCACTTGAAATTGAAGAACTCCTTGCTCGAGTTTACTCCAAATTTTGATAACCTTTCATCCACTGTTCCGATAGCTGATACAAAATGGCGGACTCGTTTCCGCCCTCTGATCATCCACGCCGTTATTATCACGGGTACATTAAGCGTACGGGCCACAATCGTTATGCCATAAATGGCTTGAGAAACGTCAGTTTGGGATCGAATCATCAAATCGTACCAGAACCACTGGTAAATGAACAACCAACTGCAGATATGGAGCGCGATGATCGTCGCACTGTACATCAAACCAAAGATCAGATTGGATCCGATCCAGTGACCGAAGGGCCAGCTGAGATACATCACTGCCCAAAATGGGCCCGGTCGTATTTTCTTGAATATATTATTGTTCAAAAATTGGTAAGACATATTTCAATCGGTGTTAACAAGATTCTGAAAGAATAGAACTCCAGTAGTTCCAACAACTTTGTACGCACATTCGAACTGACCGTTTTGTTAGCTCGCTTGTTAGGTTGTATATGTTCACACCAGTGACTTTTTTCTCCCCTATTTTCCATTGCTCATGTTTCAGGCAGAATTTTTATAGAAACCTAAATGTCACTTCTGAGCATAACGCATTAATAAAACTAAATCGAAAACCGATAAAACCATTATTCTTGCGTGATCCAATAGGATTATGTACGCGGCGTATTTACCCCCTGCGAGATATGATGATCGTATTACAAATATTATGACACTCAATTTGAGAAGTTGGAAATACCTTCATGCATCGAAGTACTCGATGATTTCACCTCGTGAAACTGTATCTCATTAATTATGACTATATCCCAGCTATTTATCCGAATGTTATATTTGCTATGCGATAAAGAAAAAAAAATCAAAGGTGAGGAAAAAATATAAGGTATTGATATTTCATTATTCGCGAAGTTTACTCTGCTATCTATATGATTCCTTGTGTATAAAACGTTTGTAGTTTTTCAAATAGAATTTCGTCGTGGAAAATTTAGCGTTCAGAAGTATAAGATCATGTGCATACGCAGCGATGGTTCGGGAGCTTAAAGCTTTGGAAGAAATTAAACGAATTTGTCACCCTCAATAGCCAACGGAATCCCATGAATTCTAAACTCAAAGTCAGCCTGAGCAAAAGGGACGTTTTGTTGTTTGACGTCTCTGATTAGATATGTTTTTAATACCGCGATTGACTTTATCCTATGGGCTAACGATTTTACTCTCGAGATCGATAAGAAACTAGCAGGTGACCAGCTACCTAAAAAATAAAATGGAGTCTCTTGTTATCGGCTCTTTTAACGACGAAAAGCGAAATTTTTAGCGACGTCGCCCGATTGTCGCTTGTAACTTATTTTTACGATCAGTAGTTCTCAACATCGCATACCCGCGGGAATCTCGTGCCGGCGTGAATTCGATTTATTTTTACATCGAGCAATGACTACAGGTAGTTTTATTGGCAAAGGCCAAAGTCACGGATTATCATTTCTTTTTATTTCTTTTTTTTCTTTTTACACATGGTCACAAACTAGAACGTACGATAATCTTCGAAGCTAGAATAATGAATCACATTCCAGATGTGCATTCGCACGTGTGCGATGGCATTTCCGACGTTAAAGCGGGAAACGAATTTCCAAAAAATTCTAAGCATTTGTCAAAATTAGACTGGAAAATTAACGTACCAAAACGCCTCCGCAAAAATACGAGTGATTTCATTCGAAAATTTTGTTGAATACGATTTGGAAAGCTGAAAATAGTAGAACGACTATTCATATGTATAATGTTACGAAACGGATAACCGATCGGGACACTCGGAAATATCATTTATAAATTTTTACTTTGAACTTACTTGAACTAAAACGAAAGAAGAAAGAAAAGATATCATATAGTTAATTTTTTTTTTAAGATAAAACAAAAAAAAAACTTTTTGCGAACGACACGATTTTTAC
The DNA here is from genome assembly GCA_963932425.1 of Athalia cordata. Classification (NCBI taxonomy): domain Eukaryota; kingdom Metazoa; phylum Arthropoda; class Insecta; order Hymenoptera; family Athaliidae; genus Athalia; species Athalia cordata. The sequence goes on along the minus strand of OZ010625.1, from coordinate 52,821,950 downwards.
AGTTCATTTTTACCAGAACGTTTGAAAATAAGACATTGATGCTTTCAAAAATTAACCATAAACTTGCGAAAGGAACATTTTGAGAATTTTTAAACACACCGATCTTATGCCAAAAATATCGACGACTGGCTTCATTTACCAGTGAAGTAGATCAATAAAAACATTACCAAAATGAAAATAGAAACAATAATTGATTGACATGTGCTTTTGTACCAATCTTTCACCTTTGATTGTGAGACTCGCCTAATGTCTAACACAGGCCAGAAAAATAAGCGGAATACAAGCTTCGTTGGTAATACGAATCCTACTGTCCGTTTACTTCAGATAATTCAAAGGTGTATTGTGTAATATCGAAATAATGGATTTACCGACGTTATGAATACATAGTGCTTTCGTCAATGTCTCGCACTGAAACGCGGACAAGCTCATTAGCAAATGGTTTTACGATAACAATTTAACAGGTCTATATAATATTTGGGGTATCCGTTACATTGTTTGGGGAATAATCTGACCAGCCTGAAATGCTCCGACAATGCTCTTGCAGGTTGCCGAATTGTATCAGAATGATCAAATAAGTCACAATAGTTCCGGTAATCTACGAAAGTAAAAAGCTGTCTATTAGTGCAATTGAAATTATTCCAACGATTAGCCTGTACGATAGTCAATTTCACATGTATCTACCTACCTTCCGAATCAACGATAAGTCGATGTCGAAGAAGCCGCATGCTGAAAAACGGAGATCGTAATCGATCAGCTGAAGAGAAAACGCTGAAATCTGAACAAGAAAAAGTATATATGTATTTATCTTTTGTGATCGACTTTCTTATGACTAGTCGAAAAATGATCTCACTTCCAGTCGTAGAATATCGTTAGAAACACTGATGTCCTGCAGAACATTTACCGTCTGTCTTGCCTGTGGCACAGAAAAAAACCAAAAAAACTATATTCTATGAGGACGAATATTCTCCGGATGTTTTTTCTACGAATAGAATAAAATTACCTGATTGATCGTTCGACTTCCGTGATACGCTGCCGCGAAAATAGGCCCAAGTTCGAGAACGGCCTGCAGAAGTACCCTTCTTCTGTCAAACTTGTTCATTCCACAAGGCAAGATATTGGCCACGTGATAATTGAAGAAACCAGTGACAACTGAGGCTAATGTCAACACAGTGAGTTGCAAAATCTGGAGACCAAAAGCCCTTGAAATTTTCTCCGCGGCAAAAAAAAGCTTCCGATGAAGCGCCCGAAGTTCGCGAACCGTAGCTATCCACTCGGCAACTGTTACTCGTCGCTCGTTTACCGTAATATCTTTATCCCCGTATTCCGCTCCGGAGATATTTTCCAACAGCGAATTTATCATTTGGTACCGATCGTGAACGACTAGAGTAAAAAATGCGAAAAAACAAGGCACGTAAGTTCCGATCAAAAGATGATTGTAAACATAAAATTTCATCAACGGTAGAAATGATCTCGAAAATTCAAATCCGTCATTGCTAGGAAGAAATTCTGTTCTCTGCATAAAATATGCGACGCCGATCAAAGGGGCAAATACCATCGTCAGCCACTTGATCTGGACGAACCCATTCCTCGTGGTTATACCAACCCTCGTTAACCTTTTATCCACCGTCCGGATAGCCGACGCAAAACGGTGAACTCGTTTCCACCCCCTGATCATCCACGCCGTTATTAGAACTGGTACGATGAGCGTGTGGGTCACAAGCGTAATGCAATAAACAGCGCGAGAAACGGGGGTTCGGGATAGATTCATATATTCGTTAAAGTACGATGTGTAAATGAGCAGCCAACCGAATATGTGGAGCCCGATGGTCATTGCACTGAATATCGTACCAAAGATCAAATTCGACCCGGTCCAGTGGCTGAAGAGCCAGCTGAAATACGTCACAGCCCAAAACGGATCCGTTTGAAATTTATTAAAGATATCGTTGAGCGGAAATTGATAGGACATATTTTAAAAACAAATTTCAACTATTTCGACACAGTAGTTCTTACTTGATATCTTCAACTGACCATTTCTATCGCCTACGTTGAATTTTATACTTCGTCGCCAATTCCGATCTTTTGTTTTCTCTTTTGTCCACCTCACAATTTCATAAGAGTTCTTTGAGCGACTTTTGTGTCACCCCTTGCAACCAAGTACTATAATAAAACTAAACGATAAAACGATTGTCTGTGCGTAAATAAAAGAAATTGTACGAGGCATATTTACCTTCCGAATGTACATACTTCGAACACCCGAAATATTATAACATTCAATTTGTTAAGTAGGAAATGAGGCGCGTTTACCCTTCCGTTCTGCAGAAGCTATAGTAAAAATATTTGGAAAAGTTGAAGTTTCTTATGACTCACCTTCTGAAACAATTTTCTGATAATTCTATCACGATGATTTGTTTAGTGTTGGTCTTTCTTGTTGGATGAAAAAAAAAAAATTTAAATAAAGATGTGAATGACATTTAGGTATTTAAGAAATATTTTATTAGTCGCGAGAGTTTTATACTCCGTCGATCGTCACACCCATTAGAATTTCTGAATGAAATTTTGATGTACAAAGTTTTTAAAGTTCGCTTAATTTATTAAATTGAATGTAAGTAACGATATATTATCATATGGTTTACATGTAGAAATACAGAAAGAAAACAAAATGTTTATTTAAGAAAATGAATCAATTCACATATCCATGGGTTAGCTAACCAAAGCTGTTAGCTGTCGACCTTGGAAGAATCAGTATTCCATTTTATCACTATTCAGTACATGCACTTCTAAACTTTATCAGAATAATGGTCGTGATACCGAAATTAACAATGTTGTATCCACATGTGAAATTATCGAGTGTACATATTTTTATTTACATTCTTACACAGAAAAGCTACGGGAGCTTTTATACAAAGATTATTATTCGGAGATATCATAATAGACAATTTGAAATGCCAGCTTTGTAGCAAAACATACCTCATGCAAATAAATAATATTGTTACTTTCAGGTAATATTCTCTTCAGATTCGTTAAAACAAAATATCAAATCATGTTCACACGCAGCGATTGCATCGAGAATTCAATAATTCTGAAGATAGATCGACTGAACTTAGCATCTTCTGTCATTGGGAAATATTTCTATTTTTATTAGACAGATAGACAACTATCGATAGAAGACATTCGAGAAAAATTCCAATATTCTACCGAGAAGTTTTGTTAAACAGCTTACATGCCCTATAAACTGAAAGTCAGCTCAGACGAAAGGGCCGGTCCAGTGTTTTACGTGGGTGTGGGTGGAGCTCACAGCGGCAATTCCGTGCCTTTCCAATATCGCGGTTGCTTTGATCTTGTTCTTGTACTTCACGTCCTTCGGTTTCAACATGCTCTTGTGATTGCTGAGCAGTCGCGAGGGGGTCAGAATAGACTTTGTACTGAGTCCTGTGGCCTCTAGGAAGTGGTCATACCCGCTATTGGCATTTAAATCTTTACCTTTCGTCGTGTTCTCGATTTGCGTTGCAAGTATCAGGTCATTTAGCCTCTCGGATCCATCAGCATCGGGGCGATCGGGGTCGTGGAATAGATCACAATCATCCAGATTGAATTCTTCGAAATTTTGCCGAATGTCATCCTGGTCATAGTCTAGTCGTAACTTTTCGTTCTCTCTGTCCTTGTTTTTATCTTTGTCCTTGGCAATAGTTCGATCCTCAGCTTCTCCGATTTTGAACTCTTCGAAGTGTCGCACGATATTCGTGACCTTTGGCATCGTTCCAACACCGTCGTATACGTTGTTTAAATTCTGTCGAGACTGAAAAGATGATCTTAAACTATCAAATTTATTCTTGAGGAGGACATCATTTTGCAATTCGTTATTATTCATTCGCGATGATTTCGATGTAATCTTTTCGTCGTACGACAAGCTCCGAACCGTTCCCAGCTTCGGTGATACGGAAAAATTGAATAGTTTCTTGTCGTGCTCAGGTGTATTTTCAACTCCACCTTGTTTCTTGTGCGTTTCATTTATCAGAAAAGAGGGACTCGGTATCTTTTTCAGTATTAACGTGTTATTTTTGTACTGCGGTTTTGGTGGCAAGGCTGGTGGTGTTTTGATCCCAGAGTTTATTTCTGGCAAGGACTCTATTTCCTCGTAGTCTAAATTTTTAGCGATTGTCAGTCCTTTGGCGCACATTTGCAGGCAAGTTTTTTCTTCCATCCGCTCCATTTTCAACGGTGGACTTGATCTATGAACCGATGATACTTTCATCAAATCTGTACAGATTTTACTTTTCTGAGGAGTTGTTACATTCGTTTCAACCACTGTTTCAGGCTCAACTTTGGGCTCAATGATGACCAGCGGTATCGCTTTAGATCCTTCAAAATCTACGTTTGAAGAGCCAAGAACTTCCGTCATCGAATCTCTTCCCGACTCACCAGGAGATTGTACCAATTTCGCTCTGAAATCCGTGTCCGAAAGCGAACCGATAAATCCTACGGAATTGTTAACCTCGTTACGTTCCTCAACATGCGTTCCATCTTTTGGTTCCAAGATATGTTCTTCGGAATTTCTCCTCTCCATTTCGGATCCAACGGATTCAATGTCCGACAATCTGGCTGGCTGGAATCTAACGGTCCTTCCACGATATTTAAATCTCCTCGGTACCGAAAGGACATTTTCTTCTTCTTCCATGTCACGCAATAGAATCTGATTAACGCATTCCAGAACCGAGTTGTGTTTGCTGTTCGGTTGATAAGCCCGATGTCGAAATACCTCGTCACTGGCCTTATCCTCGTCCGGATCGCTGTACCAATTCCCACTATTTTCCTCTAAACTCTGTTCCATCGTGGCCGTTTCAGCGCGATCGGATTTATTAATGTTGTTTCTAGTCAGTTCAATCGAGTTGTCCGAGCCGTTTCTCGTTTCTTTATTGGAATCCAAATAACAAGTATTTTCATAAACGGGTTCCTCATCGGAGACGAAGTTACTGTCCATTCCATCATCTTTGCTGTCCGTCCGCGTAACCCCGTTGCCTTTAAACTCTGACCTCTTAGATTCCTTGAGCAACTTTCCACGTACGGAACTGACCTTTCGTTTCGGTAATTCGGGTCTTTCATCCCCAGCGATTTCGTTGTCACTCGACAAAAGGTCATCGGTAATAATGATGGGAGTGCACCTGTGGGTCGACTTATTCAGCGTAGAACCAGGTGACACGTCGGTACTTTCGCCCTCGCAAAATCCTTCCGTACTCAACATGGAAGGACTACTATCCGTAGTGGTGATCGATGCGTCAGTTATTTCGCTGGAGGTAATGCTAGTTTTCGAAACGTCACTTTCAGCAAAACTATGCGCCTTTCTAAGTCCGTGATCCTGGTCAGAGTCCTCGTTCAATTTAGTTATAATCTCGCACTTGAGCGTACGAATATCTTTGCTGAGGCTACTGTCGGATCTACTGACGTCACTCTTGCTGGATATACTGTGAAGATCGTTCGACATAATATCCGTTGATTCGTCAGTGTCGAGAACACCCTTGCAGAGCGTATTGTCCCGTTTACATTTTATATAATTCTTTGTGTATCTTCGTAGCTTGGCTATTTCCAATTGTTGATTTCTTATCACGTTATCCTTTTCGCATAAAAGTTGACGGATTGATTTTTGCTCCTGCTTCAAACGTCCCTCTACGACAAGAAGGGCGCGAAGTATACGCGATAGTTGTTGATCCCGTAACGATCTCTCCGTGTCCTGATCCGCCGTTCGATGATCCAATTCTCGTACAAGATCTCGACACCGTTTCGTCGCCAACTTTAGCGCCTCCCGAGTCCGCTCCAATTCCTGCTTCAACGATCGCACCTCGCTCTCCATCTGAAACGGATGAAAAATATCGTTGTAAAAAAACTACTATACGCTCTTCTTTCATTTCGTGGGGTTGAAATTAAACACGAAATCGTACCCCAGCTCCCATTGTTATGGAATACGTAGTATGAAAAGGAGAGGGGAGAACGGATATCTTGGCGACTGAATATTAGACAAAAGCGACGTTACCGTAAAATATCTATACGAACACTTCGGAATTTATATGTATACATATACGTATGTATATGCATGCGCATTATACAGCGTATAGATATGAATTATTCCTGACTCGCAGTACTGGTTTTGTGCAGATAGATATCCGTGGCCGTGCCGCACGATGCATACTTTCTGTTATTAACTAGTCTCACGAGGCTCGTATAAGTCACATACATATAGGTATACACACACGTATAAGATATACACTTATGAACGACCATACGGTAGGCCATTAATATTTTTACCTTCATATCCTACTCTGATTGACCAGTTAGCGTTGATTCATATCCACCCGCAGTGCGGGAAACGCCAAGGGCGGTCTTTCAATTATTTTATCATTTTTTCAATTTTTCTTCGCTTTCATTTCAGATGAAAATGTATTTAATTTCAGATTCAGGGCAGACGACTGCTACATGGATTAACGTTATATCACCATACAGTGTAATTGCATTCCACAATTATACAGTCTTAATTGCAAGGTGCGAAATGTTGGCAACTAGCCGGGTGTTTTCTTATGCTAGTGACAATGCCCGCAACTCTATAGGTACTGTTCTACCGGTATACGTACAAACGCTGGGTGGTATTTCCGGACACATGCGCTTACTCGCAGAGCATTTGTTGTACATAAAAGGCACAGCTGTAAAACTATAACGTCTGCTGCGGTGAGTCCAGGTGGAAATCGTACCCAGCAAATCGTGCAGGGGTACCAGCTAAGCCAAGTTCGGTTTATACAATAGGGTAGAAAGCCTTAGCCAGAAAAAGGGGAGCCAAGACGCGTTCGGGACTCTGTAGTATTTTTCCTATACGTACTATGCCTCTTTCGTTGACGATGAAAAATGAAATAAAAATAAAAATAGAGAATAAATAAGGATAAGAAGAACGAAAAGACTCTGTGATTCTTGAGGTGTTGTTACGAGGATACCGATAATCGATCGTTGTATCGCTCCAGGTTATTCAAATCTGTAAACCCATAGCATCCTATTATTGGATATCCGCACAGATATAGGGAGAAAACGATCGTTCGACACCCAAAGTGAGTTTGGTATTCGAAAGACGTAACGTCACGGAGACACAGCTGCCTGAAAAAGATTACCGAAGAACGGTTCCTTGCTCCCTGTAGGTGGCACGTGTCCGAAAACTAACCGAAGCATGAATATTTATTATTTTATCCGTGCAACGTATGGCGAACGACCCTGTCTTTGAGGTAAATCGTCCTAAAAATATTGAGATAGGAGGAAAGCGGTGTCGTGAAGTTGTATAAAATTGAAAGTGTCGCCAGTAGAATATTCTAGTCGAACGAATGGACGTAATTTCGTTGTACATGACTTTTGATTAGTCACCGTTTACACGCGACGACGTGAAAGAAGAAAAAAATATAAAGAAAAGCACGTGAGGTTTAGTTTGAAAGATTGCGGTTGAATGGATATTCAACGACCATTAGCTCTGTGGCTTTTTTCTTTATTAATATAACCGTAACTTTTGAGATTGAGGCGTACGACCATACGCTTATAGTCATCTACAACTCTGCATTTTGGGCTAAGTAATTTATGAACAGGTTTCGAAAACAACGACCCGAGGCTCGAGCGGCTCGAGGAAAAAAGAAAAAAAAACAGTTTCCGATTGCGTGGGATCCTTGACTAGGAAGCCATTTTTATACGAGGTAGGTACTATAAGTTTAGGACTTAAGTTTCTAGGCGAACGATTTTTATTTCAATACTGTTTGCGACGCGCTGCCGCTAATATACGTAGAGGACTGTTCGTTTGCGATGAAATTACGCGAGGTGAGCCGCGGTACTAGGATTACAATTAATTGCGACCGTAATTGACGGCGGGCAAACCACCGTGACACTTGGTTTCGAATATCGGAGCGATGATTCTGCGCAACGAAAAGCATAGGAACGATAAATGGAACGTACGAGTCAAGTGAAAATCGTCCTTCCGGAAAATTCTACAAATTTGCGGTCAACCATGGAGTACCTAGTTTACTGTGAAATTTTTTTACCAGTTCCCATTATCCTTTTGTTTAACCAAAAATAGTTCGAGGTCAATATGCCTAGCGGTTCTTCGACGTATGCAGATATTATGCGGATCGCGATTACGTAAGTGAACCCTTTGTATAATTTCTGTTACATATGTGTCGGTTTTTTTTTTTATCAACACTACGTTTGGCTATCTCATCTACTTATTGTACACAATTACATAGCAGCGCATAATTTGCGATCTCGATTAGTCACTGATGGAATCTGATATTATACACCGGTGAGTCACTATTTTGCAGCCCAAAGGAATGTGCCAAGTATAAAGGCAACCGTTTTGTAGTTCAAACGTGTATTTTATGCTTCAACGGTTTTATCAATAAGGTTGTTCTTTTTTTGTTTTTCTTCTTGCTTCTTTTTCACAGCTTCCAACTAGAGCGAGAAGTAAATGTATACCAATCCGCAATAAAACATTGATGACAGGGAGAAAAAAATCAATTTCGAAAGAGGATCGAGCTGATTTTAGCACCGCGCGGTAAAATTTGATCATCATTATTGGCATTATTTCTGAAGACTAAGGTTCTCCGATAATGAAAAAAATGTTCAAGATTCCTTATACTGTTCGATCTCAAAAAACGGATCGTGTCAACCTATAGTGGAAATTTCGTTTCGCATTTACTGTCGAAGCGGCAATTGAGTGATCATCGAGTTCATCGTATATTCTTCTCGATGTCGTCATTTGAATAGAGTAAATTATAGATATCCAATCAACGTTATCCCTCTGAAAAACTGTCGAAAGAATTACATGAGAATCGTTCACCGATGTAGATTACGATCTTTATTCCACGACGATCGGTTATAGCCTGTCCTCCGATTTCCGAACACGTGCCCGACCCGTATTCTTGTAACGTAATATTAAATTATAGTCAACCCGCCATTATTATCCTTACCTAGCTCTGGCGAAACGACATAATGTCACGTATTGCTCCACAGCTTGGTATTACGAATTAAACAGCTGCCCGATATTGCAAATCTAATAAAATCAGTTGGCGTTCGCTAAGAGATAATACGCAACGCGCGCGATAAGGTCGTCCAGCTTCTTTTTTATGTTAGTCGAAATTTTTGGGCCCTACAGCACAAGTTCCTTCCATTCGAAGAGAAAAACTTGATGCGAAACCCGAACCCAATCAGACATTGTTTTCTTGTTTTTCGGTTGCATTGTTTTTCTTGATATTCAAAATGGTATCGGTTGGTTGTCAATTTTCTGTCGCGACAAAATAACTCAAACATCATTCTTCGTTTCATTGTAGACAAAAATAGAATCGAACGAGTCAATGGCTGAAGGAATGCGCCTATCAGATTTGAAATAAGAATACGTCACGAGTCATTGTTTCGAACAGTACGCGCCAAAAATATCGCGACTTGGTGTCGGGCAAATTCAACATTTTTTCCTTTCTGTATTTTTCATTGAGCAATCTACCAGCAATGACTTTGCATCGATAACGCAGATTCAAAAATGAAAAAACTATTCAAGTTGGTATCGCTGTTTCCGAACGATAAAGCGTTTACCGATTGCAATCAACAATTTCCTGTAAAATCGTAAAAGACCGAACAGTGAAATACTAATTGCGCAATCAATTGTACAAAACAGTTGACTAACAATGAGAGAAGAATATAACCTGCACAATTGCAATTGCAATCGTCCTCGAAGTTACCCAATTTGGAAGACACCAAAGTTTCGCTATGCCGTACACGCTTGTCATTTGTCAAGAACTTTGGGAACTTGAGAGGTCAAGGCCGTTTCGTTACCAACGCGGTAATTTCTGGGAATAAAATCACTCGCGAGTGCATTCGTGATGTTTCGCTATAACAACGATTCGCTACAAGATTAAATGACGTCATTTGAGTATGAGGAATAAATGATGCAAACTGTGTGAAGATATAACTAGAAAGTTTTCGGCACGATTTGTTATACCTTCTCACACACGTGTCGTTTTATGATAAGGTAACCGGCCAGGGTGGTGTTAGTTCTCTTGTTAAATGGCCTTCAAATGCGAATGCAGCCTACGCCTAGGGCTCCGGTAGAACTTACACCAGCCGTAAAGTGGGACAGTCAAAAAGTATGCTGCAACTTTCTCCATTCTTTTTAACAGTTTGACAGTTAAAGGATAGTTTCTAACGGTTACGTTGTTTGCTACGAATAACTCGACCTCTCATCTCAGCGCACAAGACGATTTATTCATTTAATAAAATATATCGTATAGGTATATGTATATAATTTTATGTTGTTCCTTTCGTTCCAAAAACCCACGTAATTTTCCAAGATGTTACGAGTCAAAGCATCGCGGAACTTAACATATTCAAGAAAGCGTGACAAATTTCGAACTCGTTTTAATTAATTTGAACAGAAAATATATTTCAAGTATGGCAGAATTAAAAATTCGTTCTGTAGTATAAGGAAGTAAATTGTATTTAAATGAGAAAAAAAAATTAGTAGACAAAATAAAATAAATGCGAAGATCGTTTTTTCCGAAGATGTAGAATACTCTGGTAAATCTGATGTAAAAAAGTCACGTTTGCTTGATTTGTTCGAAACTGACCTGAATTTAAACTTCAGTGGGATTTCGTAGTCTGGGTCAACATGCAACACGATCTGTAATACCGCTAATCGAATAAACTTCCTTTGTGCAAACGACACTCCACTGTCACTGTAGCCTGTCGCTTTAACTCGATTTCAAGCAACCCTGTCAAAGTCTTCTCTCATTCCGTACGTAGGATACGCGCGACAATCCCGAAAAGCCTTTGTCATGGATCCGAAAATTTGGAATTCATGTCAAACTACACCCGACAAGCTTCACCTGGGTACTAGAGTCTGTGGTAACATTGGCGGTTAAATCTAGCTTTAAACGTTTAGGTTTCAACCGCGGTTTCGTAACTCGATTTCAATCATTGCCTGACCATTGTTATTCCGAACGACGACGCAACGAGGTAGTAACACGTCATACGTGAACAGCTGACGTTTGTTCTTCCCTTGAACCGTACGAGGTTCGAACGGATTTCAATATCGTTTAGCCGTAAATTTAATTTATAACTTTTCACGGTGACGCCCTCAAGATCACGATTGCATCGAGATTCATTTCATCGCTACACGGCGCTATGACGAAATCTATCATTTATTTCAAAACGATTTTTTTTTTTTTTTCTTTTCATCCACTTGATCTTCTTCCACATCATCGAACTCAAAATCAATTCATCAAACGTACTTACGGATAAACGTTATACGCGAAACAAATAAATAAAGTGAATAAGCGGATGAATAAAAACAAGAAGAGGAGGACTGACCGCGGTTGATTGACCTTGGCAAGTTTTCACGGTCACATTATTTCCTTTGTCCGATGAAAATTTCGTCACCTGACTGTCGTCGTTTCATGTAGTAGGTACAGAAGCTAACTCTATAATAAATACCTACGCTGATGAAACTCCGATGATGATGTCCACTCGCGCCCGCATCCCGACTCTTGTTCAATTACCGTACGTTTCACATTACATTTCATGGCGTTTAGTTGCCACCTTTTGTTACCCGTGATACACAACAGGTAATACGTTAATGGTGACGCAATCGAATAATTTACATTATAAACTATACCCATTGGATAAACGTCATTACAAATATCGACGATATCTCTACGGCATTACGTACATACAGAGACGAATACAAATCATGTTCTAAAATTATCCTATTCGTCCTACACCGGGCTGATGACGGGACCAAAGTTCGATTGAGGTAATGATTAATTAGTGGAATACACCGTACTTTGCGTCCATGGTGCATATTGGTATATTATTTATCGATGCATGAAATGATCGATGTAATTAGTATAAATTTTCATTCACCTCTTGCCCTGCATCACTGCAGCTTTACGCTGCAAGTATATAAAATAATGAAAGGATTAATCCTTCAAGTTGTGATTTCCAAAGAGCTTCTTCCTTCCTCCAAGCGCAGTACTCCAAAATAATGCAACGATCTTATAGCGTCGTAGGGATTCTTATCCGCAGCGATCAAACTTCCGTTTTCTTCAACTTTTGGACGGTAAAATTTTTGCAAATAACATCGATAAATTCAGGTTGAAAACTAACGCACTGCACATCACGCAACGCGACGGGTTTGACATTCTCTAAACGACGTTCAGCATCGCACTGAAGTCCGGTTGGGGCGCCTTGGCTCTCTTCGTGGCAGCGGCAAAAGTGGCTGTGGTGTACCTCTAGGTGGGACAAGCCGACGTGAAGGTAGAGTGAGAAAGAGAAACTTGAATTAAAAGAAGAGAAAAAGAGAGAGAATAGATGAAACAGGTAGGAACCTTGTGCCCGGCGTATCGTGAGCGAAGAAAGGTCCAGCAGCCTGCAGGCCAGGTAGCCGGTCATGTGTTCATCATGACGCCGACCATTTCGCACCGTTCGAGTTTCTCTCGATCCCTCGCGACGACCCTTCTTTAGAGAATTTCACGGCCCCCCCTCGGTGCACAAGAATAATCGAAATTCAGCAACGCCAAGGGTTCCCGGAACACGAATGATAAAAAAATCAAGATTCCTATTACGATGGTACGAGCATTTTTCGAGGCTAATTCCCAGCTCAGTTTCTTCCAATTGAATGGAGATAAAAAAAAATTTTGAGCAAATCTTGAGCCAGATTCGGAAAACTTTATTGAAAATTATATGACTGGTTTGGTTTGACTCCCACTAAAGATTCTCTACCGATAAGCCGCAGTTTTGAATAGTTTTTTTTTTCTTTTCTATTCGTCTAGGTGGAGTTTCGTGCGAGATTATGCAGATCGACTTCCAGAATACGATCGAAGATAATTTACGAGAATTTATATGTAATTAGCCGAACTTATTTTCACATATGATACGTACACTTGTACAATCCGTATTCTCTCATTTGTTTCGAAAATTGAAAACTTGAGAAAATTATAATTGTATAATTTATTCATCGAGGGAATCCGATGCGTCTATACGTCGTGCGCGTTTATTTAACATATTCGAGAGATGCGGAGAGGATCAGAGCTTTGGATCTTAACTCCACTGGAACACGCAGCAAGTAGAAGAGCGTCTGGACCGAAACTCGAACTTCATGGAGATAAAGTCAACGAAGTCATGGCATGAACGTTGAGAAACGCACTCGTATAGGTATGTATCGTATATATTTCTAGAACAAAACGGTTCCGAGGGAAGCCTATTCGTATACATAATGTATTTGAAAAATGGTAAAATCTTCAAGAAGGATAACACGCGAGCAGGCTATTAATAATCTCATAAGCCAAGCATTCTCATTTTGAAAATTCTACAACGCACGCGCTCGACTAACTCCGGTGAAAAAAGGAACCAAATTTGTTTTTCGTTGCGCAGGCGGAATACTCAAAAATTAATTCAAAAACCAATAATAAATACAATAGGTTTATATTTCGTCGGAACAAATCTTCGCAAAATCTTGATATTGGCGAATTTAGGGTTTTTACTGCGGCAGTACCTGCAGTACGCACCGAATCTTGACTGAATTTCGGTAAAAAGTAAATTTTTCAAACCGGTTTGAGATCGTCCAACCTGCAGGTACCCCCTGATTACAGGTATATAGAAGCTCCTCGCATGGAATTGATATGGATTATTTGAAAGATACGTGAAATTTTTCCTGGACCAGTTAGCGCGAGTGATAAACTCTGAAATCCGAGACTTCTGCAGTACATACCCGGTGACGGAAATATTCGACATTATTCGAACGCTATCGGCGGCAGCCGATCGCTTGATTTCGATCTTATCATCGGATCGATCATCACCGTGCTAATAAACGCGGTGACGAATCTTAATCATTATTCGATCGATCGATTCTCGCCCTGATGGCGTTAAATATACGCTGCATGCGAAAGCTCAACCCTTCGGAAGTCCCCCTGAATTATTGATATTATACCGAAATTCAGAAATAAAAGACATCTCGACGGAGGGAGGATGTAAATATCTTTCAGAAAAATGTTACATAAGATCTGAGATCCGAACTATTAAAAACTGTCGCCATCTGATGAGATTACGACTTGCAAATTTGGCTACTCAACGCCAAATCGGTTACATTCGAACCGCAATTTCCCAACATGAATTAGGTAACAGGCATAATACGGTTAACACGAGCACATAGGTATCCATAAATTGTGTGCGTAAGAACGGGGTAAGTGAAAGGTTATGTGACGCGTGCGCCGCGCCAGTTTTTTTTTGTCAACTATAATACGTATGTATAGTATATCATAGTATAGTACCTATAGGGTGAGTCCCGTTCTTGAGCTTTTTCCCCAATCAGAAAACAAAAAATCCCTCAAAAAACTACCCTTCGTTACATGTGGACCGAAAACCTAGAAAAGTAGTGGAACCCCGTATGTAGTGAGGCCGAATGAATGATGTGAAATTGGAGATGCGAAATCATCTTACTAATTTGGTATACCTGAAAAGCTACTTGAATTCAGGATAAAATATTTTTATAAACGAATGCGTAGCGATCCGAATGCGACTTCGCCGGGCAAAATAATTCGGGGTGACCTCGAGATCTTGTGAAAAGCATGTGCACCCTCATAAATCTAATTTACGATCTGTCGCCCTCAGGTACAAAGCCGCGAGAACTTTTGTCTTCGAAATTTTATCGCGGGTGACCAATACGCCAACTTTTCCAGTTTTAATTCTACGAGAAGCTTCTTGAATTCGGAAAAAAAGATTTTTACATATATCCCGCGATAAGCACATATACTCGAGTATTCGTCGCGTCTGATGACATAACTTCGAATTAGCTAGATTCAAAAATCTTTTTTTACGAAAGTTTTTTTTTTCTTCCAACAAAATGCATTCGTATCATACAAGAACAATTTTTTAATTTTTCGTCATTTATTTTTATTTCGAAGGCCAACTTTTATGACGCAAAAATGATAAGGCTAATCCATTTTACTTTCCTCGTTTGTTCTTTTTTTTTTTTGATAAATCGACAGAGGCTCACATAACCTGTATTTTCGGAACATGACAACAATAGTCAAAGCTGCGAATCGGATTCCTAGTACGGTAAAATTAATAAATTTACAACTATGCGATGATTATAGGGTAATTAGCATAAAATGATCAAATGTCGATTTAGGTATTCACAATATGCGACGTACTAATAACTGGATCATTTTTATTCATACTATTAAAACGTATGTGACAGTTCGTGGAACGAAATTGCGTTTTAACTCATTATTCGTGATATTTGAACAGTATGTTTGACGAATGATATTCCATTTGTTTCACGATACGTCTATAACGTGTATAGGTAAACATAATAAACCAATTGCGCATTCCCAATTGGTTAATGTTTCTAGACGCGTGTATTAGGAGGAGAAAAAAGTATAAATAAATGAAAAAAAAAAACTTTTCCCCCTCCCGAGAAAGTAAATAATAAATTCTTAACGGTGTAATTAAAGAGTTCTAGTTCATTTGCAATTTTTTTATTTATTAATATGCTATGGACGTATAGTGGTTATATCGATTAGAAAGTTGAATCTATATATGAATTTATAAAATATAAATCTCACCAACTGACTATAGCTGAACCATTGTTTGGCGTCGATCTTTTTTCTGCACGACATGGCGTCGTTTTATTCCTTATTATTTTACGTCGACGGTTCGATCGCCTTCGATCCGCACTCAATGTCAACGATTTATTTATTTTATTATTTACTTATTTATTATTATCCAATTTATATCCGACACTTATCAGCCATGAACTTATATTTCACACTCATAGTAATGTAGACTTTGAAAAACCCACTTCGTCTCCGCGAAGTCATCGACGGTACGTCATCATCATCCTTTGCAGAAATTCTCGGTAACAGATAATCCTCACTATTCTGCAATTTCATCATTTACAAATGAAGAAATGAACGTCTGCACTGTTACGTATCACGTCACGCGTTTTCAAAGTAAAAAAAATCATCACAAATTTATCATTTTAATGTTCAATTTTCAGTGAAATTTCAAACGAAAATTATCACAATTGTCACGAAAAGTATAGGTGATTCGTCGTCGAAACTTATAAGATCGGCAATGTGAATAAAGTCTGCAAGTTCACCGAGCAACGAGGAACATCACCGAAGACTACCACGGCCTGAAGGCATTTGGTGTCTTTGTAAACCAAAGGCGTTTGGTACACGGTTCAAGACGAGCATTCCGACCACACCGACTCAACATGCTCGCTTCCTTATACCAGCTGGGCCTTTCTACACAGAGCGTGAATCATTACCAGGAGCTCTGAAATAAATTTAATCAAACGGCATTTCGTCGTGGCCAATCATCGACGTTTATACGCACCGTCCTAACCAAACCCATTGCCGAGTAACGATTTATGATTTAAAAAAACGAACAAACAAAACAAACTAACCCACTTCAATAATTTCGCTCATTACGTTTTCTCAACTTTGTTCTATTAGTGTTTTTCGTCTATCTTTTATATGGGGGGTGAAACGATCGATTTATAAAAATTTCTTCCAGTCTGCTGCGCGGAACGCGCGATCAATTATCAGCACCTTTTTGATACTTATATCGTATCTTTGAAATTGCTCACCCGAGGTGTCGAGCCGAACATTACATTCGTAATTACACGTCAAAGGTTGGGATTCCGCGGCTGCCGAACAAATTTTTGTTGTCCGGTACGCGCGCCACAGTGAATTATAGAAAACGAACGAAAAAACAAACAAAAACCACACAAATATTACATATCTACATTATTATGTGAGCGCGAGTAACGCGATTAACACGCAAACAAAAGCGTAACGAAACTGAAGCTGAAGTAATTTGTTAGACGAAGCTAGTCACACTGCGTTCTATTACGGCCGAGCAATTTACAGTGTATAATCGTAGCCACAAACGAATCACCGGGAGTCGCCGTGGCTGCCGCATCCTATACGATTACGTCACGGCTTATCTTTGTGAAGATAGCTGCGGGTACGACGCGACGTCCCCTCGCGGAATCAGTTTATCATAACGTTTCCCTATTAACACTTTCTATACGTGGGTTTAACAAATTTTCACGTTAATCACTTCCTTATAAACATTTAATAGGAAACAGCTCAATTTTTGAGTAAACTACGTTGATGATTGAAAAAAAAAAAGAAGTTTTCCTTTTTCTTCCACGAAACCAGTTAGGGATCGCAATAGTGCATTACGTGAACGTTGCAACGACGTATTTTTAATCGAGCGGTACAATTAGTTTGGAGACAAAAAGTAAAGAAGTGAATAAAAGAAAAACACCTTTTTCTATTCCGACAACCTCCTTATATCGTAATTGTGATGATCACAGGCGAACTAACCTTAATCGCGCACTCGAAGCAGCTGAAAACTTAACTGCTTGAAAACAAGGAGCAGATGTTTAACAACGCTAGAATCAACCACATGCGGGTTTCGTACAGAGTTTACATACACAGATGAAGTTTGTCAACCTTCGCGTGTTCGTGTTGCAATAAACTATCATACATACATGTATAATGAAAGACAACGGAGAAAAGTTAACTCGTGCAGCGAGCTGTTGGCGGATAAGAGAGGGAAAAATGATAAAATGAAAAAAAGTGAAAAAAAAAAAACAAAAAAACATTCAAGTGAACCTGGAGCAGCACATCAGGGTTAAGTCCGGTTAATGGATAGAATCTATGGCGAAGTTGCCTCTACATATATACCTAGGTATAAATTGCTGTATTACTTTACTCGAGATCCAATGTTGATCCTCGTGGAGTTGAGGTCAAATAAAATTCGACGGGCATTTACTCACGAGCCTAGATATACGGCTGAGATAATGTCAGGAGCGAAATAAGAGAGAGAAAATAAAGGAAAAAAAAAAAGAAAAAAGGGAGAAGAAGAGAATATCGATATACCTTGCGGATCGCGAACGAAACGGAGTAAAGTTAAGTTGCTCTTCGGGGAGATCCCATCGCTATAACTTTGAAATCCTCTTCCTGAGACGAGAAGAAGAAGATAGAGACTCCCCATGCAGCAGAAACGGCGAATCGTAAACGTAAGAACTATTCGACGCAACCGTCCCAAACTAACCAGATGTTCTTCTTTTATAAATAAAAAGTTCGATATTTTTACAAAACGCAAATTTATGCAGGGAACTGAAAAGGAGGATTTTTCATTCAACTTCCGATTCGTTTTTGTTTTTTTTTTCTTTGTAATTTTCATAGGGCAGGAAATCGTGTCTCCTTCAAGTACTTTTATTTGTACGACTGCAGATTTCTCATGTATTTTAAATGAATGCGAAGTAAATTTCTGTACCATATTTGCCTGAGAAACGAGGTAAAACGATATCGTCAGCTATACCGTAGCTGCAAATCCGACATATGGCAGGCATACGGGAAGCTGTTAAGCTGCGTACGAAAAATCGATATTTAACCGATATATCTCGATATCATATCACAGCGTAATTTACACTACCGTATCTCGATGTAATACGAACCGTTATTAGCTCTTCTTGGAAAACGGTATGTGAGCTACATTCATAGTATATTCCCTACAGGAAAGTAAAGTGAGAGTGAAAATTATCAAAAGAAATACAAATGCTGAATGCTGACAATGAGTTGGATGAAACGCTATAAAATTAAAGGTTAATTTTGTACGGGAAGGGAAAAAAACGACTTGTTGAGAATTTCCACGTCAACGAAGCAGGAAAAATCGTAAAGAGCTGCAGCTTGGCGAATTGTCAACGCAAGGGTTTCACCTATGCGTCGCAAAATACCAGACGGAACTTCAAAAGAAAATTCAATTCAGCTGAGTTATGGTTTTATTTGTAGAGGAGCAGTGCGCAGCTTTTTGCAATTTTCTTCTGTGCAGCGACATGGAAACGGTGGAAAAAAGTGAACTCATATCTTTCTGTCGTATATGTTTAAAACTGACGTTGAATTTCAAAGCGTTGGGGGATATATTTGTCAAATCGGACTCAACTTCCGCATAAAATTTTCTGAGTTCCAAGTTGAGGAAACTCATAGGGGTGAGACTCGAATAATTTTCACTTCCGCAAAATAATTAAGACCAGTTTATATGCTACTGCAGGTCGCAGTTTTTTTCTCTCTATTTTACCACATGAAAATCTGCTTCTTTTTGTGTTTTCCACTCCATAGTTCCAACTCTGAAACATAACAAGGAGATAATCGGGCCGGACGTAACCGCCGATTATACCAGATACATGTTAAGCTTAAGAGCCGAGTAACGGGTTATAACCTCCATTTGATAACTCGTAATGTAAATTTCATGGGATCAGCTTCTTTGTTTGCGTTTTAGCGATTTCGCTTCGCGTATATCGCAGGAAACGGAACGTGTAGTATCACCTCATATCACACATACATGCACGTTATATGGTATATAGATAAAGTATATACATATATGATAATTACACGGTACGCGATTCTACTATATACATAAAGAGAAAGAAAAAACTATATATTTACATAAATTAAGAATGTTATTCTTTAATCAGAAATTATACTCGTCATCACTCGAGGTATAGAAGCAATCCTCATCTCCAAATGAGCACCCAAATAATTAATTCATTTTTGGATTAGTAATTAATTAATGTGACATTCGTGAATTAAGGGGATGAATTTATCGAAGGACGAACGATAATCCAAGTACATAAGCTGCGGGAAGCAAAAAAGTACATGAATTCATATAATTTGAGAAAGAAGGAAAAAAAGAGATGATACATTTATTTTAATTGAAAAATAATTACTACACCGTTGATAAAATATATTTGATAAATAATACATAGCTGGATGATGTTGTAAATGTTCTACTGCATAGCTAAGTAACACAAATCCGTTACTTTACTTTACTAACGATGTTTCAACGGCCGTTTCGTATACGAAATGGTTTTCGCTTGGGAGCGTCCGCAATAATGTGCAGTAAATCAACCCGACGAGTTACGGAACCTAAAGAATTTGTTTTGTTCAAGAGAAAAGAAACCCAAGAGACGATGAGACCGACTGTAGATACACGGGGCATTCCATATCACTTTAATCAACGTTTCGATCTAAATTCTTTTTTGATTTCAAATGGAAAAAAAAAAAATATTACCTCATAGAAGTAATCGAAAAAGAACCATCTTGTTGATTCACGGGCTTTTGAGTTTCGAAGCGTACTTCAAAAATTGTGGTAGTTTCAAACTTTTTAAATTAGTTCGAACATCCCGTAGGATCTGAAGTATAGTTCTCAAAAATCCTGCGTTACATATAAAAATTTTCGAGCGACCAACCATCTCTGATTCCTTCCAATTTTTTCGAAAAATTTCTGAAATCTGACGCGGGATTCTTGAGAATTATTTCACAATTTACAAAAATTTGGTAAAAATTGAAAAAGTTTTGAAACACCATATAATATAACTTTCGAAGTATTTAACTTGTCAAAACTTAACGACCCATGAAACCTATAGGTGTTTTCAAAATATATGAATGAAAATTTTAGAGTCGAAGTGACCCGGAATACCCCATACATAAAAATGAATATTTGAAAAGAATTATTTTCGCTCTGTGGACGTGTGAAATAATTATTTCATATGACGTCTGTAGGTATATACCTATAGGTATATACCGATCAAATGGTGGTGCAAAGAATATCGTATAAAGCGGATTATCTGCTGCAATGGTGTTATAAAAATTTCGACGGTTCCAAGAAATCTTCTTCGCACCCTTCGATATATGCGTATAATATAAACCGAGGAAGTCGATCGAATGGGATTTTATTTCACGGTGCAGAGCAAGATGTACAGGGTGGTCCATTCGGGCGATTGCAATCTGCAGTGTGATTCATCTCGAAGATGATGCACTTTAAAAAGAACTTTATGAAATGAAACTTTTCATGGTTCGAACGGAAAAAGAAGAAATAATTCTGGTGCACTTTTGATTTGATGAGCGTTTTCAGCGTGATTTGAGAAAAGAAAAATTAAGAAATTCATAAATGGACTACGCTGTATATTTACATTAGATCTCGTCTTAGGTCGATATCTTTAATGCGCAGCTTGAGTTTCATCGCCGGAGCTTCAGATTTTATGGAATACAGATTTAAAGTTTTATATCACCTACAGAGAAAAAAACACCCCTTACGTACTGGAGTGAAATGAAATTTTTTACGACTTTTTTTTGGTCTCCATATATAATTATCATATATAGTCACGCGATGTGATAAAAAAATTGACGAATATAAAAAAAGAATACGTCGATGCGATGATGACCTTATCGTGAAAAATTATTACACCCATTAACGGAATTTATACAGGTATTAGGCTAAAAATTTTCAACCACATGCACAAAGATTTTAAAGAGTAGAAATGTAATTTGCTGAGACGAGCTGACGTCATATCGCATTCGATCTGCTGAAATCATGTTTTTTTTTTCATACCTCCGGTCTCGTTTTATTCACGAGATTGCATCGACCGTAATTAGCAGTATCTAATAATTAAGATAATATTTTATTTCCGGCGAATTCAAAGATTTTATTTTTTTTTAATTTCTACGTTTCTTAATTATTTTATCTAATTATTATTTTTTTTTTTTTCAATATTGACCGTCTACTCTTTTACTTTTGACAATGATATCTCTTGTTTGTCTTTTTCTACTCCCCTCGGAATAAAATCGAAATTCATTCGACTCAAATAACACGTTCGCACCCCGAATAATTGCGTATACGATGAAAATATCATAATGCAAATAATAATATAAACTACGTGCGTATGAATGCATAATTATATAAATATGGACCAACTTTCCCGAAGAATTCAGTGGTCGATATCCTATATGGAGCGAAAGTTAAAATTACAAGTATAACCATAACAAACACCGTTGCCCCAATTAGGTTTGTCATTATTATAGTGGAAAGAATTTTATTTTCATTCGAATTTGTTTTTTTCTTCTTTTTTTTTACCCCCTACTTTTCTCCCCATTCTTTCTCGATGCAAAGGAGCTGTTATATACTTTTTTCCTCCCTTATTTTTCTCTACACATGATATATCAATGAAATATTTTACTATCGCACAAAAAAGTTTCCATCGACATAAAAATCATGAGATTATACGCGAGATCCGGGTCGAATTCAGCGATACATGCCTCATGATATCGCATATAATCCGAGGATGGAAAAAAAAAAAAAACGATCGAATCGAAATAATAACTTGATTTCCGTTGAACCGCATTAGTATCGATATAGTTTCAACAATTTTATTTCTCGTTTCATTGGAATGAGATTTTCCACGCAATCTAGGGTAGGTACGTATCTATGTACATTGTATATATGAGAACTCGATACCGAATCTCATTGAAAATCATCGTGCGGCAGAGTAGGGTCACTAGATTAAAATAATGGCCTCGTATAATCTCCTCAAAGTCTCTCGATCGAATGATAACATACTATATATAGGTATATAGGATACCAACATTACGTGTATGTGGGTATATGAGTATATTATACTATATCAAGTTTAAATGAACTCCTTGGCGCACGACTAGAGGATCGCGAGTACCACGGACTTCAGCTAGTATGCATAAGATGGCCATCTTTCAAACGCACATTATGCAGCTATACACGTGCATAATAGGTAAAGCCGCATCTAGGTCTACGACGCGACTCGTGCGGACGTGAAGTTTTGCATTCTGCTTATAGCGACTAGATCCTCCGTGAGCGA
Source organism: Athalia cordata (assembly GCA_963932425.1). Classification (NCBI taxonomy): domain Eukaryota; kingdom Metazoa; phylum Arthropoda; class Insecta; order Hymenoptera; family Athaliidae; genus Athalia; species Athalia cordata. Next base: position 52,799,203 of record OZ010625.1, on the reverse strand, counting down.
GTAAAGTAGGTATACCAGGAAGTTGTTGAATGATGAAAGAGGGTTTCTGCTACGTACCAGCGATATCGCTATTGGACCAAGTCACGTGTGTGCGTATTTATAGAGCACATATACAACCTCCGATATTATTCCGATTTCTATACACACGTATACGTCGACGATTTATCGTTTGAAACGTGCATCTGAAAAGTTCATTTCAAATCCGAAGACAATGTTTAATACGAAAAACGTCGACTCTTTCAAGTTTCGTTGCCACTGGCGACAATATCATCCCAGAAAAAAAGACCTTTTCATATTTCTTTTTTAGTTTTTTTTTTGTCTCGACTCCACGTGAATACTTATACTTTTCACCTACCCACATAGTTTTTGCCACGAGAATATACATATATTCCGCGGTGCAGTTATATTGTACCAAAAAAGAAGCATGAAAAGAAAAGAAGAAGAGAAAAAAGAATTCCTCATAATTCACATGCGCTTCTTATTTAATACCTTTTGAAAATATTTTTCTGTGTGAGCTATAAAATGTGTGAAAAAAAATTTTTCTTCGATAAATTTCCAAGAATTCACTTTTCCCATGATATAGTTATCTTTTCATATAACCCTTATTATGTCGCTAAATAATTTCCATCCATACACTATCCCATGTCCAGAGAATATAGAATGAAAAAGAAGGTTATACTGATCGCTGAGTTTCAAAAAATTGAAAAAAATTAAAATCTTCCCACGCTTTTCATGGCTTGGAGTTTGTTGCAATGAAAAATACACGTGCACGTACGCTGCTGCTGCAGCAGTGGTGAACGTAGAAGTCGAAGTCCGGCTCGTCGTGAAAACGCAACCCTCCGGAGTCTGGAGGACTGCAGTGCGCCGTACAATAATAATAATAATAATAATAACGACGCGATTTCTGAGGTTGCAAAAATTATGGGTGACGTCAGAGTTGACGACACTTGTTAGAGCGAACGACGTTCGGTTTGTTCTGTTACCCGGATACACACGTGGTCTTACGTCTGCGCGGCTTTAATCCGTTTCAGAGACGCGTTGTACAACCGCCCGTTGTTCGCGAGAGATTTTATCCCTCCATTCATGCGCGCGTAAGGGTTACGTTTTCACCCCTATATGTACACCTATAAAGTCCGGAGGAACGCGCATTTGCGAAAAACGAACTAAAAAATTATCAACGGATCGCAAATCGTCGTGTCGTAATCGGACCACGAACCTTGTATATTTTAATGAATAAAAAAAAAATAATTGTAGACGCAACAAAATTTTTTTTTTTTTCTCCTCAACCGAGAATATGTGTAAGGATAATAATAATTAATGCTTGCCCGTATAAACAAAGGTAAATTAAATCTTGAGACTATGCTCGATAATTGTTTACTAATGTTATCATATAATTGATCGCGTTCTACGGTATGAAAAAAAAAAAACAGGTGAGTTAAAAGTGACAAGAAATTTTGCGCGTAATATACCTTACTTACGTACGATCAAGATATGAAATCTTGTAGATGTGTGTAAAATGCATATAGGATATGGGTATGTACCGATATATCAGATACAAATCTCTCGGGGCCTCTCATTTAAGTGGGGTAACTGGGTAACGCTTGAACATATGTTTATTTTTCAAATAGCTACGAAAGTAAGTAATGCTGTTTGTGAAAAAAACAAAAGGAAACAAAAAAAATTTGTACTGCAGCGGCACAGTGATAATCATGGCTATATGGTACGTGTCTGCTGAGGTGAATACTTCCCTATACCCATACATATAATAGCTATGGATATGTATAGCCGGCACACTCCTCCTTACACTGGCCGTTGGTCAAGCGATCGTCATGCTGTTTCGAAATGTTGGTTAGTGTGCTGACGGCTTCGTTCGAATTATACCGTTAACCAACTTACAATATTATCAGCTATACGTACAACCCATATGTATACCTATACCTACCTGTACACTCTCCAAGGAGCACTTGCATGACTTAAAACTCGAAACAAATGTCCACGCCCATTTTATTTTCCATCTCAATCTTCGGACAAGCACTATAATACCGTACTACATTAGGGTGGGTGCAATTATTTTTTTTTTTCTATTATTGTAATCTAAGAAAAAAAATTTCAATCACATGCTCCTTTTTTTTGGATCAGAGTCAGAGCTCAGTCGAACACGATCATATTCGGCAATTCTTAGATAATGAAAAAATGAATTTTCGCTCGAAATCGAAAATTTAAATTCACCAATAATTTTCGAAAATTAGTGGGCCACCTTAGAATATCGAAAAGAATTCTTTTTTTTTATCAAAAATGTTGTTTTTTCCAAAAGCTACAACTTCTACCCCCAAACTAAGAAACCAAAAAAAAAAAAATGTCGACCCACCCTACTGTACATTGCCTGCTGCGGCGTGTGCATGACATGAAAATTCTGAACGGATGCAATTAATCGGAATATCCTTATCCGGCGTAACAATAATCCGGAATGAAATAAATAACGGAAGGGTTGTGTAACAGGAAGATTCGAGATCCGGGGAACTTAACGCACGACGACGTAGAACTTTGGAGGACGTTGGAATGAGACAGAAGATAAGCTAAAGGTGATATCGGCACAGGAAAATTGCTCGGATTTTGGAACATTTTGGTGAATGAAAGTTTACCTTGTTTTTAAAAAATAGCACGTTATTCCGTCGGCTATTTTTCGCCGAATCCGTATCCAACTTTTCACGCATGATCGTGTCCAGATAACGCGCGTCCGCCAGGAGCAAAAGCGTCGTAACGTTTCTCATTATTACGTTCGAAATTAGATCTATGCCCAAAGATGACATGTTACACTTGTCGTAAATTACGTGAAACATTCACACAAAACGCACTCTATGCAATTTCGCGAAATTATAAGGAAAATTTTTCATTGACCTCAGACATCCGATGACACATAAATTATCAACGCCTCGGATATACTTTACTCCCGGAAGCGAACACCTGATTATTATTAGTTCGACGGAAAAAAAGACTCCATTAAATTGAATGATACATAGATTTTATAAAACGATTAATCACACGACGATGTGGATGGGTATACATATAATGTAATGTTAAACTTTCCCAAACGATCTGTCAAACTGTCCGCACAATTTCACCAAAAGATCTGTGAAGGTAGCTAAGACTCGACTTCCGCCGAGTGGCCAGAGACCCCTTCCAAACGCCTTCGGATTCATTATTTGTCTTCCCTATCTGAATAACTTGGGACTGACTAGTCTCTGTATTAAAGATAACGACCCTTGTCAAGGGTCATGTCATCCAAAATTTGCGATTTGACCCATGATAACGTGAAAACACGTGATCCAAAGGGTATGTTTTGTCATTTGTAATCCATCGGTTTTATGAGGTACAAAGATCATAGCGACATCGACAACGTTACGTTCTCTTTCGTTCCTAATGGAAACAGATCTTGTTCCATTTATATTTCACTCTTCAAAATTGTCCCAATGCAAATACATACAACAAAGTTATGACTAACGTCTTATTTTTCATCAACTGACAAGCGTTCCGCGACATGGATGCGCGAAGACGTCAAAATGTTACTTTTCGTATTTTTTACCCTGCAATACCATTATACTTTTCAGTGTATCATATACGGGCATATCAGACTCGAGACGTAATAAAATTTTTTATTTGATTTTTTAGAAAACGGAAAATTCATTCCGTTCCTTCGACTTTTTCTTTTTTGTTTGCCGTCTCATTCAGGAATCCAATTCCACTCTAGGAACGGAAGTCAAGAGTCCAAGGAAGCTCCGGATGCTATACAACCGACTTTTTCCCATGATTTCGATCGAGTTTATCAGGATGACAAAGATGAACGTGAAACGAAGACCGGATGTAGCGTCGTACGTGTATCATGTGGAACTCAACCATGAAGCGACGTCGGCACGTGAATCGCGACGTTCAGGCTAACCGCATCATCCTGACCGCTCGTATCCTCTTTTACTGGAAGGATAGGATATCGTCACCGCATGGCGCAAACTTGTCCACGATTTTGACTATAGTTCAATACGAAGTTGGGCTTCTTATACGTTTAAGGTAAAAAAAAAGTGTTACGAAAAGATAACGAAATTCACTTCGGCCCTTCCAATTACCATTTTACAGCAGCTATGTGAAAGCGAAATTTGCAGGTTATGGTTGTGAGGCAACCACCTCCAAATTGACTGATTGTTATGAACTTGGAAACTTCGAAAGAATGAAAAAGAGCAAGTCGAAAAAACCATCTGGTATTCAAAGTCAACAGATATCATCATATCACAATTTATGTCCAGACGCTAACTTTACCCACTTATACACTATAGGTAATTCGAACATCGTAGAAAAACGAAACAATCTGCGATAGCAATCACCTTATGCTACATGGATTAAATTTTCCAGGTTTCAAGAGCACGTTATTGATTAGCACTCTATTTTTGCCCGTTTGTAAAGCATGATAAATGAAAAGAACGTTTCAGATAAAAAGATAGCTAATCACGACGATTACATTCGTCTGCTTTTATATCTGTATCAGAATACATGGTCTAACTATTTGACCCGATTGAACGACGATCGAAAACTTCTATCTTGGATAAAAAAAAAAAAAAAGAAGGAGAAACAGAGAATTTAGGCGGTTCAATTTTTGTGTCCCACAAAAAAATGAAATCTTTATTGTGCTAATTTCACACAACGAACGACGTATAATTCTCAATGATTGTTCGTTCGACTAAAAACAGTCGAATGATTAATACACATCGTTTTGAAGTCGCGGTACAAAAACTAAGGATCCCGATCCGATCGTCGGCGTGTGTGAGATTATTCAAAAAATAGTTACGCCCTCCAAGTTTATAGTAGCAAAAAGAAAGGGTCGACCTAAAAGATAAAAACGACGATCATAGGTACTCCATTATATGCTTTTTACATCCACGGCGCGACAACCGAATGTCAAAATAATATTTTGTGAGTACAGATTTTAGTTTGAAAATTTAATTTAGCTACACGTATAAATACCTACTGACCTAAAAATATGTGGATTAAAAATCGTGTATTTACCGATCTGGAATGATGCATTAAACTGTGATCGTTTTTTTTTATTTGTCACAGAATAAGAAATAAAAAACAATTTTGATTTCGATCATGATTCAACCGAAAGGAAATACGAATTAGCTCCTATGTACAAAAGCTCATAAAACATGTATACAGGTATTGTGCAAGTTGTACGCACGATGATTGAGTACCAGCGCTAATTAGAAAAGTAACTTTGATCCGAAACTGCAGATATAATAATATCTCATCATCGGCGGAGTCGAGTTACACGGATGGCTAAATTTAGACTGGTATACAAAATCCCGCAAAATCCATGTACCGTTCATGTATATTATTTTTAGTAATATACATGAATAATATACACACAGATATATGTTACAGATATTATTTTGCTGTATATTTCGCACGCGCTATATATTTACAATACTTAATTTAATCAACAGTTTTACTAGCGTAGAATATAACAGTTAGAAAGAACGGTAAATGATTTATACATAGTATAATATTATGTATAGTTATCACGACTATATACGAATATGTGTTAGGGAAGTATACATTAATAAAATGATTGAAACGGAAAGAACGTAATTTACTTTTCATCCTTCGTTGCCACGTGAAAAAACGTAACAGAAAAAAAACAATTTCGAAAAAATGCGTTCAGATTTTGCGATTCAAGTTATGCGTTAAATTTTTGAAATCATTCGTCGTTTTCTATTTCATTGAAATTTTTTGGTCCACCTCAAAGAGAGAAAGATATATATATAGAATTACAGCCGGCTTTTTGAAAATGATTTTGAAACAAAAGAAAACTTACAACTTTGATTTATGGAATTATAATGTACGAATCAAATCTGCATGCAAGATTAATTATCTCACGACACGATTATCGTTATAAAACAAGTCACGATTGGTCCTCTCGCATTATGTTATTCGAGATTAATTCAACACGAGCATAGAAAGAATAATCTAATTACGTCACTTTTTATCCAACGGACATTATAGCGTCATTTACTGGACCGCAAATTCTGTAGTAATTGTTTTTATTAAAACTATATTGTACTATACTTGAAAAAAAAAAATGATACACGCTAGAACTGCACTCCGGGTGTCAAGATATACATAATCCGAGTAATCGTACTGCAAACGCAAAGTGCTAATCATATTCGCCTTCAACTTTTTTCTATTCTTTATTCGGTTATTTATTTTTATTTTTTTTTTGTATGTAAATTTTTTATTACTCAACAGAAATCCCAAAATTACGCATAGAATTATCAGGGTTTTTTTGTTCTTAGAAGATTATCTCGTTTCCGTTACGCGAGAATCCCCGACGTGAAATTTGAATACGTGCACACGGCTTTTGTTGAAAAGATAACACCATTATACCTTATAATCTTATTGTTAGTCGAATAAATTCGCACGGGAAATTTTTATAGAAATGGAGGTTGTGTGAAGTAAATCATAAGGTCAAGGTCAAAAAAGGATAACGAGCATCCTATATATGTATATTATAGGCGCCTGTATACATATTTCGATATTCCATGTAAATTCGAAGAATTTTTTTTATATATTTTATGCTCGATCACGAATTTACCGCGCGTGCAAAATCAAATGTTGAGCAATAATTGTAACGATTTTGTCACCACATAAAATTCTACCATATATGCAGTATACTATATAAACTACTAATTGGTGATAAAATAGAAGTTTATTTTTCACCTGACAATAAGCAGGTAAAACTAAAATAAATATACTATGGCTTGTATAGAATTTACGATAGGCTATAATAATAGTGATAAATAATAAATAACACGCTCCATTCTCACAACTGATATTGCCTGATAGTTACGAAAAGAAATGTGCACGCGTTTACAAATTGTAATGTAAGAAGGTAAGGTAACAACAAATAATCGTTATAATAATAAAAAGGTTTACGAAAATTATTCTGGATCGTTTAATGACACGCAGCTATAATTATCCAATTTATTATCCCAGCTTTTTTTTCTTTTGACGATTAATTTCATGCGTTTCGATTTTATTTATTTATTAATTCATTGTTCTTTCACTACGATATATCGCGCGGCCTACGGAGTTTTCTTTGTTAATTGTTTTATTCTCGTTTATTCAAAAAGCGAATCAGTCGTTTCATTGCGCACATTTCTCTGGTAATTAATGTGGGCGCGCGGGGTTACGATATTGTAATTTCGTCCTTTCGCGCTCATCCTCATATAAAATGTCTCCGATTATCGCGGGTGAATATCATTCTTTGCAGTCTACGCTCCTCTATTCGACTGCAGCGGTATTTCGAAACGCTTTTTCTGAACAATTAATTTCTACAAGACGGGTCCGAGTCGCAGGGACTAAAACGGTAACCCGATAACCGGTACATGTATACCGGCTTATATTATACCAGCTGACTCTCCAGCATCAATTATCCGGTCTTCGTATTCATCTCTCATGTCCCAAGCCGGAGAAGTTCTCTAGGGGCCTAACTGCAAACAAGTCAGAAGCTGATGCTAACAAAACTCTAACAAAGGCGAAACGCACCGCGTATATAAAAGTCGTTGGACGTTGCACGGATACCGAAGGAAACGTATTTGTTAGAGCTACGTTTGTACGTGTGCCGCAGTAAATATATATAATATTCGCAGTAAGAAAACTGCGATAGAAATAGTCTGCGCCTGCAAGTAAACCATTTTATATACCGTCATCGTACACGTATATATCGAGACTACCTCCATTTCCTCCGCGTGCGCCGAGCGGTGTTCGTTTTGAATTAATCAGCTTCAGACGAATCCCTTTTTTAGATTAATTAAAAACGCTTCAGATTCGATTTTTTTCGGTCCCACATCTCCCGATTCGAGTCGCTCGTATAGAAGGATATTTCAACACCGAAAAAAAATTGTTGAGTTTAAAATATTATTAATTCTCCGGAAAAAAGCTCCGGTGGTCTGTAAAATTGTGTATAAAATTGCACTTTCCCGTAAGCGACGGGATACAAAAACCTTTACCGGTTGCTAATTCAACCTCCCGGAGATTCAAGTATAACACGTCGCGTCGCATACGTTCAACGAAGAAAACGCAACGAGTGGGTTATAAGTATTGAGTTCAGGGACACGGTTTGTCGCGACAACCGACTAACCACAGCAGCGTTCGTACCTATCGGCTATACCTATATAACGTGGGTATGCTTCGAAAAACCGCTCTTATTCCGAGCTGTTTTCCTGGTAGATGAACCAGTAGGACGTATGCGCGAATCTCGCGTCGTTACACGTCGCGTCCGACGTTCTTCGAAATTCTAACTTCGTATACCTATAGTGACGCGGCCGCGCACCCTGAACAAACGCGAGGTGAGGTGCGCGTCCTCCGGCTAGTGGTTGCTCGATTCAGAGGTTATAGAACACGGAATTAAAAGGTTTAAGGTACGTTATCTATTCGACATTTTCCGAAACTCAATTTCCTTCCGAGATGCGAAATTGTTGAGAAAATTTTTTACCTCCAGATTTACCCATTGAGAGTCTGCAAATTTTTGCAAGCTGCATTGCGGAGGATCTCATATCCGGAAGTACCTATTCGAAGATGGATAACACGTTGGTATACGTATACAGACGTGGAAGCTTTTATGTCCATTTCATTTTTATCGAATGGGTAAATTCTAGTCCATAGAACCAATGAGTTAGAATAATGTCGAGCTTTCAGATCCTGACGAGATTTCGATCCCAGTCGCTATGTACGGAGTAATAATTTCCGCAAAATCATTCAAGGAGGAAAACGGACGAGATCGACCGCATGGATTAAAAAACCGTAAGTACGTACATAGGATGATAACTAGGTTAACAAACGCAACGACCGAGCTGTGATAATAATGTAAAAATTATCGGTAAAAGTAGGTGTAAAAAGTGTGATAACAAAATAATGTATCAAGCACCGCAGAGTTGCTCCTAATTCTCGCGATTTTGTTTATATTAAAATGACGTTAGAAAATTGCGGTAAAGAATTCTGCAGGGAATATAATAATACTGATAATATAACATTATACATTATAACTGCATCGCGTTACGCGCATACATCGGTATACATTTGTTTCCCTATAATTTTTATCCCTTTAACTTTAAGTGTTCTGCAATTCTTTTTTTTTTCCATCTATCGTTGCGTCGCTTCGTTCGGTTAACAAACTCGCGAGGTTATACCTATGGTCTGCGGTAATATAGTTGGCCGCGATCCACTCCCGTCAATCTTAATAGTTAATGGATGCAGCGTGGTAAGGAAAAGGACGTCGTTCCAGTTTCTGTAAAATGACGCACCCGACGAGTCCCGATTCCCGTTTTGTTTGTAAAGCGCTTCGGGGTATGTAATAACAATAATAATATAAATAATAACCTGATACAAGCGGAACTTTCGTGCGTTACAAACGCGTGCAGGTCGTCCCGTTAGAGAATAGTTTTCCCTCGAATCTGCATCAAAGATCTAGAATTATTCCACAGAAAAACATGACGAAAAAATCATTGTCAAACCGGCGCCTGATTTGCAGCTTTTTGTTTTTAAGGAAAAAATTTTCGATGAGAAAAATTAAGTCCGTTAAAATCCAAGCGGATTTTCTCAAACCTTGGCATCCTGTACTAAGTGAAACACGGCTGTCAAACGACGTTTCGAAAATAGTAAGAACGGAGGAGTCTCGGAGAGCGTCGATTAGCGTAGATGAATTTTAGCGCTGACGTAATATATTTTCTTATCATTTTATACCCGCGTCTATGACGAAACTCTGTATATTAAATTAAAGGAAAGTAGATAAGGGGGGAAAAGGCTTGCGACAGCAAGACGTCGATTTGGATTATTTTCACGCCAGTTGCAGGATGATTGTAGGTTTTAAAGGAGATCTGCTGCACGGGTGGAAAATACGCTGAACAAATATGTGTACATAGTACAATGCGGTCTGAGGTGTATAGTGAAACTTCTTCCTCGCCGTCAAAACCAGATAATGCTCGGCAAAAACTACGGCTACGTATAAATCCGAGTTAATTTAGCTTCCGGCTACGGTTCTCTGCAGATTTATAAAGGCATCTGAGAAAAGGAGAGATAGACAGAGAGAAACGGAGAAAGAGTATAGTCTGATTCACGGCTGGTTTTGCAGTGATAACGAGTCGGGAAACCGCGCGGGGAAAGTTATCGCTGTGAATGGTTGTTGTTATTATTATTATTACTTATATTATTATCAATTATGTCGAAGTGGAAATTTCGCTGATTTCGTGATAAGAATGGATAGCGTTTTTCGTTGAAAATAATTAAACTCCCAAAGGAAGAGCAGCGGAGTCGTTCGCTGCAGTGGAAGTTTTCTGAAACTCCTACGGGAGGACCGGTTGGCTGCGGGCGCACTTGAATATGCATGTGAGTTGGCGACGGAAGAGCATTTTTTTGAGTCTCGTCGGCGATCCTTCCGGGACGAGATAATAAATCCGTACAGACGGCCGAGCCCGACAAATGCCGATGTGCGGTATATCGGAAGATTGGATCCAAAGTGACGATAATAATCGACCGAAAACGGAAGTTCAATTAATTGAATTGAATATAAAAGATTGAGGAGTGTTTTGGTTTTCTGAATTTCTGGAATTTCAATCGTTACGTTACGATGAATTCCCACTTTCTTTTTCGTAAGGTAATATAATGCATTCAGGAACCACGTGACTCCGTATAACTTTCTCGACATCATATAATGTAGATATGCATATTACTATCTAGTTATACATATATACGTCACGGAGTGCAGACGTAATTTTCTAAACGTTACCACATATGCGGTCCCATAAAATACTTATTTCTATTATATGAGTGCCTATTGCATTCCTATTTTTTTCGACTCATTCCAAGTTCAAAAAAGCTCTTGTTATATTTTCTGCTATACTCGGGTAATCTTGAATATATTTATATAAGTTCTATTTTCTCATGGTTCGCACCACCATTGTCATTATAATTAAGTTCGAGAGTAATTTTTAGTTGGCGTATATCTCGAGTCTGTAGTAATTGAGAACGGGTTCGCATAATGTGTTCAAAAGAAAAGTAGAAAAAAATAAAATAAAGAATTCAGAAAGTACAAAATTAGGACGTTTCCTTTATACATACTTATATACGAAGACTTTCGATTATTCTGTAAATTGTAAGAGACCAGGTACGTCAAAAGCTTTGTTGCAGACTAACAATATAAGCGAGTATGTAAGGTAAACGTTATTTCTTTTGAGAATTTTAAATTTTCAGCTACCATCTCATACGCGCAAAGAATACGAATATACCGGATATTATATATGCGTAACGAATTGCGCAAATGACAAGCAAACTTCCAGCTGTCAAATGTTATAAACCGTACGGGAATTTTTAGAAAATCAAAAGAATTCTCCACAATTTATACTTGCGCTCTACGGGATATTAGACGCGAAGAAAACAGAAGAATTACTCCGAGCGACTTTCGTACAGAGAAGAAAGAAAGAGCGAAAAGAAAAAAATATATATATCCAAGAATTACAATACATCGCGGTATCCTCATCGGTTTTGAGATAAAATAACGAGCTTGACTTGTGGAGAAACCGGATGCCAGTTGTTGAACCGCGAACCCCCGTAACTTATACGTAATAACTTTATACACAAAATTAAATACAGCAACATCTTCAGCTCTAAGAACTGTTCGTTGGCCCCGGGACCACATAAGTTATACTATACATTAATTAAACCATTCGCCAACTCGTATGTTAAGTTTAATTATTTTAAACGAGGTCAGAAAGCGCGTAATATACTAAACTGTTTGACTCGTTCCATTTTAATTGTGCAAACTGAAGAGGGAGGGAGACACAGCTATTACACATGTGTACTATTATGTATATATATACCTATATATACATCGAGACCGCACGCACCAGCCAAAGAGGTCGACCGGACAACGCCCAATTGATCCTGACGCAGGACCTTTTCTTAATCCGAATGTAATACAGTTTACGTGCCTACGGAATTATAAGATCCACTTTATCACGCCATTCTGAACAATTAAAAGATCATTACTCTGACGCCAAAATCAAGTAAGTATAAGTGAGGTAAAAAGAATTACAAAATTTAAATAAGAAAGACAATATATTATCTTATATCCTTTTCTTTATTTTTGGTTTATGAAAAAATTCGGTCTGTTGAGTGAAAAATAATTTATGTCAAAAAGCGCGTGCAGGGAAAAAGTATACATATATAGGTATAACGGCTGCGAGGAAACTGAGGTGGGAAAAATACTATGAATACTTTTTTTATGATTGTAAAATAATATCTACAGACTTTTTGCGCAATTTAACGTGTGTGTAATTCTGTAAATTCTAACGGTTGCCCGACGGCGGTCTAATTATCATAACTATACAACTATGACTGTGAATATAACCATAACTATAAGCTAAAAGGTATAATAGGATTATAACTACTATTTTCAATGCAGACTTATGACAAGTATAATATATGTATATGAGAAGTTGTAACAATACCAACCACTTCATTTACTTCCAGGTGCATTTCGACGAAATGTTTGCTAAATAAAAATTTAAAAAAAAAAAAATCATTGTCTTTAGATTTTAGAATTTTCGAAAATTTTGAATAGATTTAATACAAGATACATGGACAACGAGCACTCGGCCGATAGTCCGCCTACCTCAACGGAGATTTCGTCTAACTGTTCGCTAACCTCGAGGCGAAATTTTCGTCTCATTGGTAGCCTCTGCACAGACTTCCAGGCTCCCAACGAGTTCTTCTTGGAATTAAAATCATCGAGAATCTGGACCTAGAGATCCAAAAGCAAACGAGCTGCACGTGTAAATTTTTTATTCGTATAAATTACGCGCGTGTAATATGTAGGTAACTTTATTTTTTTATCATCTTCCTACATTAACCTTGATAATACACTTTCAAATTATACACCAGTTTTATAAATTTATCAAACAACTGATATAAAATCACGTGATAAACTTACAATGCCTCATTAGAGGGTCGTTCGTGTGATATATCAACCGTACCACACTTCCACTTGGATATCATATGGGTAGTCTAGGTTTTTCCTTGACTTATAATGTGCACCATGAGTAGATAAACGGCCATGTCAGTTGGAACGAACCGTAGTTCGCGGGTTCGATTTATTTCGGCGAGTCGCAAGGTGCATCATGTCCTTACGTCAGGAAAAGGTCATCGACCCGTCGAACAAACTCGGCGGATGTCATTCGCCCTACACTCTGTTATAATATACGATATTAAACGCACGCACATATGATCCTTTCGCAAAATTAAATTATAGTTACGAACGAGCCATCCAGTTACGAAATTTCAATGCCATTCGGTACGCGGCATCGAAATTATTTCTCGAAAAGAAGTCCTGCGGTTTCGATTGTCGCAGGATTCATTCCACCTATAGTATAGGTAGAGGTATACAGAAACTGAGGGCAATGTTATAATTTCTAAATAATCACGCAGGGAAAATATCGATGGGTTCGAAAAAAACTGTACTTTCTCATAGGTAAATTGTAAATCTTCTTACCTCCGGATGAGTTTTTCTTATGAACAGAAGACAGCTGTTATCTGTAGGTTGACACTGTTGCCTCTCGTACTACCAGAGTGCGAATGAAGGCACATTAATATAATAAACTCATTCGGCAAAAGTCTCTGAGATAACGAGGGTATCGTTACGTCCTCTCTATGTATAATAAAATATAAATATACACTATAAACTGATTAATAACATGGCACAAAGTATAAAATCCTCCAGTGCATGGATCTACCGCTGCATATGCACCGTGCGAAGGAAGCCGTTGGCAGAAACTGACTCCGGTTTGTGCAACGACGGGGACCCCTTCGTTCTGTCTTTCTTTATCTTTTTTTATTCTCTTCTTAACTCTCTTACTCTTATGTTTTAAACTGGTAGAGAGCAAAGAATCGAGTTGACTCCCCACCATTTTGCAAACTCTCATAGTCGAAAGCCTGCAGCCTAACCGCACCCGACGCGACGCGATTATAACCACGTGGATATGAAATCAGCGAATAACATTATTTTTTTTTTTTTTACTAATTTATGTGTTTTAAATTATATCAGTTTTAGTAAGAAATTGTCTACTACTCATCCTGCCGCCTCAAAAATGCGAATAATCCTAATAATCCCAATGAAATCATAACCTCAAGATCCACCGACTCGTTCTATTGTACCAATTGAGCTGTTTTCTTTACCGATAATTTTTTCACGTACAACTATACTGAACGATTTTGACATTATAGCCGTTCTCGATATTCAGAAACGTTCATATATCACGAGCATAATTATAAAAAGAACTCAAAAAAATGACGGAGAATTATTTAACGATTCTAAACAAACTACAACCCTTGAAAATTTCATTATCGATATGCCGATTAAATCGATGCCGATCGGTTGAAGTTCAGATGATTTTCGTCCAACTCCTCGTACAGAGTGTTCGATGCATAAATCTCTCTGCAGTGTAAAACCATCGGGCTGTGAAATGGGTGTAAAAGTTTATAATCACATCGTAATGGTTGACACGGGCCATTAGCGTAATGCGTATAAATATACGGAATGTTGAATCTCGATCGTTATTCGTGTTAAAACAACGGAAGAATTGCAATTTTCACTAACAAAATTTACATCAATCGAATAATTTTCGATCCATTTCAGTGATCCGATCCGTATAATAACATTTTCAAACTTTACACGCGCTGCAGCGGCACATTTGATACTTAACAATTCTGCATCGCACGTTTTTTTATTATTTAGCCATATGTTTTCCCCCCTCAATTAATTTCAGAGTCGACTAATAGAAGCAAAAAAAAGAGATAAATAAATAGTACATGTTACACATACAGGTATGTATATTTCTTTTCGCACTGCAGAAGAATTTATGGCATGCAAAATGAAATGATAATGTAGCATGGATTCCAACGTTATTACGCTGCACGGAATCGCGTAGATTATTTACTGAAATGTTTACACGTATCTTAAATGGGTTGAAAAATCTTAGTATAATTTCAAGTGTATAACCAGATCGTGTATCATTGTTATGTTTAGATAATATACACATCATGAGGCATTCCAGGCCGATTCGAGCAAAGTAATACTTTTATCTCGTCATTTCTAATCTGACGTTCATATGTGCAGGGTATATTTTGACATTGATGTGATAATTTACATTATACTTTTAAAAGAAAATTTCATGATATGAAAGGTACACGTGTATAATAAGTACGCTGCAAAGTAGGTACAGCTCCATCTGTGTTGTAATAAATCTTGAAGAATGTTGAGCTCCTTCACGCAGTTATGCACGAAGTGTGAAAATTCCCTTGATTAATTTCCAGGTATGACTGACTTTATAGTACTTCAAAGACCTCCAGGCATTCCAGCATTTATATTTTATAAGATTCATCCGCCGTAATTATCATGTGTATAAGTACAGACATCAATTATCAAGAGACTCGGTAGAGTCTCGCGCCAAGTACATTCAAACGAACGTGCGGACTACCGAGTATCTTTACTGCTAGGGGATCGAGAAAGCGCTGTACGGCCAACCGTTCTATAAAGTATCTCCGAAATCATAAGCATTTCGGGAAATTTGGATGCACTTTTGCGATATAAATCGCGGACGAGCTCTCATTTAAGCGTAATTTCAATAACGTCAGTGGTCGGAGAGCTGAGGTATGATAATTCTCTGATTCTCTGATCACCGTTAGGCTTGTTTCACGATTAAGCACCGCCGTCATCGTCGGACGGTAGCTATATGTTATCTGAAAACCAAACCTTTTCACATAAATGGTATAGAAGGGAAGCCGCGGCTCGCGTAATATTCCTATCAAAGCTAGCTCCTGTCAATTAGGAAAAAGGTTGTTATTCCCGTCCGCCTAGCAGGTGGCGTCACCGTAGCCGGTACACTACGGTACACGTCTGATTTCTTACAGAGTCGGCTACCGCACAGCGACTCCTTTTCATTGGGCCCCAGGAAAATGGCGCTCTCATGGCTACCGTTCAAAAATTTTTCTTACCCCGTCAAACCATAATTAACACTGCAATATTCTCCAACAAGATACAAAAAGTTATGAGATCCCCCCAAAAGGCACCTACGGTGCAAAAAACTTCGCCAAGTACATTCAATGTTTGAAAAATTCATTAATAATAAGAAAAAAAGAATCCAAATCAATTATTGTGCCAACTGCCAAGTACATGTAACTATGCATCGTGTAAAAATATAGAATTGGAAAGTAAATCAATGAGAATCAATTCAAAGAATCAGAAAAAAAATAAAATAAAATAAAATAAAATAAATGAAATTTAAAAAAAAAATCCAAAAAACAAATTGGAGGTAGTGGGACTTGGCGGGCTTTTTCGGAAACAAAATCTAGAATTTTTTCATGGCAATATAACATTAGCCCGCCAAGAACCACGTACTCCAATTTGTTTTTTGGATTTTTTTTTTAAATTTCATTTATTTTATTTTATTTTATTTTATTTTTTTTCTGATTCTTTGAATTGATTCTCATTGATTTACTTTCCAATTCTATATTTTTACACGATGCATAGTTACATGTACTTGGCAGTTGGCACAATAATTGATTTGGATTCTTTTTTTCTTATTATTAATGAATTTTTCAAACATTGAATGTACTTGGCGAAGTTTTTTGCACCGTAGGTGCCTTTTGGGGGTAAGATATAAGTTAAAGGCGGGGGCCAAATCCGCGCCAAGTCGACCTGCCCGGTTTTTTATTTCCTTATTTCTTATTCTTTTTCGAAATTGACAGAAAAAATTGGTTGACATAGAAACCGAATGGGAAATGGATAGAAATTTGTTCGATCGTCACATCTGTGCTCTGTCGCGTTCGAAAAAAAAAAAGAATTAATAAAAACAGGGGGAAATAAGTTACCGAATAAGAATAAGAACAAGGAGAGTCTGGCCGTGCAGAACGTATATAAAAGCGGAGCTGTGTATAGAGGTCGATAGGAATGCGGTCAGGTTGGACCGAATGTGGGTGACTGGAGAGGTGCTTCGAAAGATTCAGGCGTTCGCCAATAGCGGAGTTAACTTGGCTTGTCTTTGATCTAAAACCCGTACGCTACTTGGCATTCCCGATCGTGTGAGTAGGTAGGTTGGTAGGTGGATAGCTGCCTAGCTATACATCCCGTTCTCGCATCTCCAACTTACTTACCCATATACGTGTATATCTGTTAAAAATATACACCTACATCTGACCATATCACACGTGAGCCTAGGATGGCCATGTTGTTAATAAATATACACGTCGAGTCTACGCAAACTATATTTATAGCTGTTTCATTCATTACGCACCATCAGTGCACAACATCCACGTATATTATCGAATCAATTTTCTCCATAAACCCATCGAAAAAATAACGGTGAATAAAAAATTTGACGCCGTGCAGGAATATTCGAAATATTAATTTCGATATTTCATAGTTCTATGTATAAATTTTTTGGAAACGAATGAAACATTGTCCTTCTACAGAATACAAAGAGAAAGAGAAAAAAAAAAAAAAAAAAAAATGGAGGCGTCGCGCCGGTTGCCTCGCAGCTAGAATATAAGGAACGCGAGACGAGACGAGACGAGATGAGATGAGGTGAGATGAAACGAGAGGAGGTTGCAGCGAGTAAGATTGGGTTACGTTACGTTGGGTTGCCAGTAGGTTAAGTTATCTCGGCATAACTATGCGTGTATCGTTAGCATCGTGACCTAGTGGCCCCGAGACCTGCAGGCGCGTTGTTACTTCGGAATAAACGCGCGAAGAGAAGAAGATCTCCGATGGTTTTGCGTGGGCGTAGCCCGGGACCCGAGTAACACCTTGCGGACCCATTTAACTGCCGTTTAAAACTTGCCCGATATTATCCTTAGAACCTTGATAGCCAAACTTGAAAAGTTTCACCGATATATTACCGCATGCGCGCGACCTTCTTGCGGCGATGAAGTTCAACGTTTCCGTTATGGAAATTATTCGCTTGTATCGTCCGCAGGAAACGTGCAGACACTTCAGGCGCTAGACGTTCGTCCGCGAAATTGGTGAGAAATGAAAAATTCGATCCAAAACTGTTGAAAATTCACGAGATGCGATGCTATGTAATCTCTGCTGCACTGGTTTTCGAAAACTAGTGAAATTCGGACTTAAAACTCACAAGTCCATCGTGTGAATTATTTTTCAAGCCGTTTGACGAGTCGGTTAATTGGTGCAGAACCGCCATGTTCTTAGTCTGAAAAAATGCTAATACCAGCTATACGCCGACAGCACCGGTGGCTTGACTAATTATACGGCTTTAAACGCCCAAGTGAGAACTTGAGAAGTGTGTACTTAGGTGTATATTTAATTTTTTTAAACCGCTCAGACCGAGATAAGCGCATAAAAACCACAGCGAACTATTCCACAAAGGGCTCATTGCGGGAAAGTGGGCATAATTAAATTACACGTATAGCTAATACGAAATAGATAAAATAGATAAAATAACGATAAAATCATTCGGTGCTAACGAGAAATGAAAAGAACATCATGGATGGTATTAAGCAATAAAGTCTTAACCAACATTTTTGAAAAAATCGTGCAATCGATATATTTTTATGATGTGGGTCGCGCTTCACGTTCTCGCAATAGTTTCGAGAGAATAATTTTTTTGTTGGTTAAGACATTTTTGCTTATCACCGTCCATTTATTGGTATGTATTTGTTTTTTTTTTCTAGTTACATATACAGCTCTTCGAATTGAATTATTTTTAAAATTTTCTCAATTGTTCGCAAAATCACTTTCAACTTCGTGAGAAATAACTATGACTACGATATTTTGGATCTAATCGATTCTGCGGGGATTATACGGGTCGAAAAACATCGATTCAACGAATAATCTGTTGAACATCGGGCTCTGAATCACTTTGCTGAAACTTGAGCTATGCAAAGTCTGAAGTAGGTATTATTATACAACCGTAATTCTATATAACTAGGTTTGTTTGTCGGCGTCAGATGCTAACGATATTCGTTGTCTCTGGGTATTAGATATACATGAATCTCTCGTATAAATATTTTATCACTGAAAATCCTCCTAGTCGAGATTAAAATTCTTCTTCTGCCATTTCCGACAGAATTATTTTAACAGCGCGGATAACTTGACACCGTGTTATTCAACTATACTCGCACTTCCTGCACGCGTTAAATTAAAATTTGTTAAATTAATAGAATTTGAATTTCGCATCTTCAAAAATTAAAACTTGACGGAAAAAAAGGTCGAAAAAATCTACTACTCCACATTTGAACCACTTGGATTCCATCAGGCTATCAATCCGAACTGAATTCAACAGCCGAAATACATTAATTTTATACCATAGATAAAAACGGGTTTTTTTTTTTTTTTAAATGGCCTCCGATATCCTTCGATGGCAAAGACGAGTCGAACGAGAGGAATTATATTGTAGGAAAGGAAAGAGAGGAGAAAAAGAAGAATGAGAAGAAGAAAAAAAAGACAAATCAGAGGCTAATAGTCAACCGCATAATGACAACCGACAGATTTGGTGTTCGGTAATGGTTCAGCACTCTCGCGTAAACTGAGCTAATTGGAATCGCTCGATACTTGAATGCAATTAGTGAAAGAGCTCATTAACGTTCATGTTGTGAAAAGATGCGGCGACATTTAAAAAAAGTTGAGTAAAACCTACCGAAGCTCTTTTACGAGCTCATAACTATAATAAGCGTATACATATACGTTATACGTTTATTGCAAATGAAAAAAAAAGCTGAACCTCGATCTGTCTTTATATTTTTTAAATTTTATATACTTCGTTCATAATTTGACACTTGTATTTCTTATATTTTTTTAACAAATGACAATCGTAGCGATGTCGACTTGAAAACACTACTCAACAGTCGAAACAAATAATAATTTTAAAATAATAATAATTCGAACAACAAAATCAGGGCCGAATAATAAATTTTTCACGTTTTATAGATATCATTTGTTAGTTTAGCTGTATTTGAAAGGTAGCGTCGATCGAAAACACATCTGACATTTTACCAGGCCCTGTTATCTCCACAGCTCGTCGTTACTGACGTGCGAAAACGTACCGTTTGTTTTTTTTATTCTGGTTTCATTCTATTTCTTTGTATGCAAATTCCACGTTCGATCAACACGATATAGTCAAAATGCTATATTATTTCTAATAATAACAATGAGTTATTTATAAACTATCGCATCTGCCGATATACGAGACGTGCAACAACCTGTAGATTTTACTGCACGATGCAATAATATTGGAAAATTATATCGTTCAAAGATAGAACAAATAAAACAATCGAAACAAAAATAGTCGAAGATTGAAAATTTGTAGAACAAATAAAACAAAAACAGAAAAAGTAAAAAAATCTTTCCTCCGTTATCGAGCCTGCTATAGTGCGTGTCGAAATTATCACGTCGAAACGCATATTACGATGATCATCGGGTAATGGTAATTAATTATATTAACGTGTTCCACACGGTCGGCAATTAATGATACGTACACTATAATATTATGGGTACATAATATAGTTATATTATCTCCTCAGAAGGACAAATTACACCGTGGAAATTGTGTCAGATTGAAATGCAATGCTATATTATATTATGTTATGTGAGGTATATGTTTTATTGCGGCTAAGTAAATCGGCATAAAGAATATAAATCGGTATAGATCGTTCATCACGGAGCCATATAAGTATAGCTACATATTGCACGAGGAAGCGAGAATGTAGTAACAGAGTTACAACGATATCAGAATACTTCACACGGTACATGATGGCAGACATCACATTAGCATTAATGTCTATATATAATTATTTAACAAAAATAATGAGTCAAGGTTGATTTAAAATAACCCGCAGTTTTCACGTCGTATATGTCGATAAACAGTAGAATTATAATGAATTACACAAAGAAAATTCGTGGTGAATAAATTTTCACGGTTTTATCTTTATTATACACGCGGTAAAAAAAAAATAAAAAAATTATTCGAGCTGATATTTTCTATAAACTTAACTGAATCGTTTTAGATTTCATTATACTAAAAAAAATTCTACGTACGGATAATCACGATGGATTTTTTTTTCTTTTTTAAAGTTCAAATTTGGGTGAATACGCAAGTAGACTGCCTGCAAAAGTGCAGAGTATAACGAGAACTCAAACTGCAAATTCCCTCGACGGCAAGATCGGTAAATGTTTGATGGATGAATTCAATTATCGCTCAGATATAATAATCGTTGATAACAACAAGTGTCTAATAAAAAATGATGCTCCGTTTTCCCCTGACTAAGAAGACCTTCGACTCTTTACATCGCCTTCACATCCTAAGCCTAGATGAATATATTATGAAAAAACTAACAATTTCGAAACTCACTTAGAAACTAACAATTTTTGTCGACACGCGTTGCTATGGGGCTATAATGAGGGGGAAAGGGGGGGAGACAGGTGCTAGCCAGACAAATCAAACACGTAGCATATCCGGTATGAGGGAGGAAGGTGGTATGGTATGCAGCGAAATAATAATGATTTTTTCTTTATTTATTCGTTTCTTTTTTTAATTTTTTAATTTTTTTTTGTTCTCCTTCGCACCCCGTCAGCGTTGTATAATTCGAAAGGAAGTCGTGTATATGTATAGTTATTACGGCGTGTGCCCACGACAGCGGTTCAACAAAATGCGTGAGTCGGGTTCATCCGCCTCTATATTATACTAATGCGGGGAGAAGTTGATATAAATAAATATAATATAAATTGTATAAAATCAACGGAGCGATACAAATATGACTGCAGCGAAACAATGAAAATCTGCGCGAAAATCCGTTGACGGTATAGAAAATAATTATCAATTGGTGGAGAAATTAAGAAAGAAAAAAAAAAGGTAGGTACAAGTAATTTCCGCGATTAAAATAAATATTTCTTTGATGTCAAATTTATATAGAGAATTGCATAACCGAATCTTCCCTTTCGTGTTCTAGATTTCATTAATATACACCTGATGACAATTATGGCGGGATGGGAATACCTTCTATACGTTCGTTTGCCGCTGATTATGACACGCGCATAATCGTATTCCGCGTGAGTTTTCAATTCTGAGTTTGACAGTCGTTGCATCTCCGGTTCAGTACAAGCCATTGTTCGAAAGTAAAGAATAGGAAGAGAACTTATATATTACCATCACTGAATCATCGCTGCAACAGGCGTTGTCCTGCACAATTATATTACACTGTAGTACAGGGTCTGTATCTCCTTCGAAGTGCAGCTACCTCCGCACGCTCCGTCGTATTTTATATAAATTGCACGAACCCTGCAGCAGGGCACGTGCTCTGAGAACAAATTATTATCGACGATACTCAATCGAAATACACGAACTTCACTTCGCGTCTACACCTACTTTGCAATCGCTTAATGTTGCTTCAACTACTCATTGCCGACACTTTTCCTTTTCCTGCACGATATACGCTTATTAGAAGCGTAAATTTGAAATTCATCTCGCATTTTGAAATGGCTGTAAGAGACGGATTAAGCTAACGTTACAACTATACCTCCAATGCCTGTTTCGTTTGTGGAAACGCTTAGAGACTACAGAAATTAAAATAGGAACATCGTTGTGACGGTGCTGGGATTAACATGTATAATGCAAAGAAGCTAAAAGCTATTTGAAGTTGGTCAATGCCCACATATAGCTAATGCACTTGAATAATTAATTGAAATATACCGAGTGGTCTATGAAAACACTCGGGAGAAAAAGGTTATTCACGGTACCGCAAGCATTTTGAAATAGTTTTTCAATCGTGTGCAGTTTAGAAGCGTTTTGGATTTTTTAGAAGTATATTGAAATCGCAAGCTTCGATATCAGTTTGCCAGGATTCGTAGACTGCAGTTTCAGCTGCGTTTAATCATATTTAAATTGGGCCATTCTTTCGCGCCACCCTGTGTATAGTCCACAGAACCTTTTTGTTAGAATTTAAAGGCCATACGTTGGTTACAAAATTTTTCACATTCAATTTTGGAAACGTGTGCACAGTATTATACTTACAATTAGTATTGTAGAAATACCTTTGAAAATTACGGCTTATGTTCTAACAGTAAATTATTCTTGAAAGTTCCAAGGCCATTACTATTGTTATCGTTATACCTAAACTTCTATCATCCAGTTTTACTTATTCATGTACTCCAGAGTCAAGGAACTGGTGCGGTATACTTACGGGTGTATATGGTATGGCGTAACGCGAAATGTCAACGACATTTTTGCTGACCCGAATATATTCAAGATCTCGATCCTTGTTGGAGCCGCTCAAAGGAAAACTGCTCCCTAGAC
Organism: Athalia cordata; assembly: GCA_963932425.1. Lineage (NCBI taxonomy): Eukaryota > Metazoa > Arthropoda > Insecta > Hymenoptera > Athaliidae > Athalia > Athalia cordata. Next base: position 52,775,804 of record OZ010625.1, on the reverse strand, counting down.
CATCTCAAGTTTCATTAAACATAAGATTCTAATCTTGGTAGGATTCACGATGCTGCGGGCTTTCAGGATTCAGAATTTCCGGAAATCGTTGGAAAAAGGCCACTGAACTCTGCAAGTAGCAATTGCCCGGCTGTTTATTACACCCATCCAATCTCTGTGCCGCACATTATTCATTCATTTCGTTATCATAACGGACGCAAACGAGAACGATTGAAATAAAATCCACAACGATATGAGGCGCTGCTTCATACGCGCGACGAGGTGAATTTGAAAACCAAAGCGCAGCTGCAAGTAACTAAATACGAATTTTTCAAGGCCGTAGAATTCCATGGAATTGTCGCATCAGGTGGTGTTGCTGTTTATATATATAAATTATCTACTATATAACGATTTGAAAAAAAAGATAACCTACCACATTGTTGGACATGCTGAGAGATTCGTAGTCCGAATCGACGTAGAAGATGGAATTTTGTTCCTGACGAAACCACATCTTGAGGACCGGATTGACCACCATTTAGCACAAAGTGATGCAACAAAAAACGACGAAACTAGAACCGGGAACTTTTAACTCCTATAATACCCCGGATAACACTTGAACAAATTTTCTTTCACTATATGCGAGCATTTTTAAATATAGAATATTCCTCACAATCAGATTTTATCCTTGAATGAAGCGGCTCACCTTGTTTTCCGTACTTAAAATAAATTACTTCGATTATATATCGAATCTTCGGCAAAGTCTATCGATCAATTATTTTCCAACACACACTTCACATACTCCACATTTTCCTTTGTTTGTCGACAAAACCATGTTACAATCGTATCACCGTAGTTTCGCACAAAATTTTTATCAAAGCGATGAAGAAATTATCAGACACGGTTTTTTATTTTCAATATATTTCCACGTATACACTTTATTTTATCCCGAACCGAAAAATACCGAAAAAAATCCAAACTTTCCTCATTGAATTCCAACACCCGTATTCACATCTATGTATACGACGTGACCTGTGCGCTACAGAATCAGCTGGGAATTCCACCATTTATTTTTTTCTTATTTTCCTTATTTTTTGGTTTTTTTACACGATCCACGTATTAACGGTAGTCCATTCAATGATCACTCCTAGCGTTTTGGTATACATTTTTTTATAGTTAGAAAATATAATTCCCATTGCTCCAAATTCACCCACCAGAAAATTTTGTAGGATACATTTTTGAAATTAAAAAAACAAAAAAACGAACACAGGAAAACAAAACACTGTACTCTTGGATGATCCGCTTCGTTCATACGTCGTTCGAAAACTGGAAAATAAAACAGAGTCGGGGCCACGCGTGCTGCAGGATGATGCCCACTTCCAGTTGTTCCACTCCGCTACGCACGCTGCAAGGCATCGCTTTATTTTTCCCCTCTATATCGCCACGCTCACGCAACTGCTCTACGTATGATGATATATCCCCCGCGGTTAAATTTTGTCTTCTTCCTGTACGTATAAACAGGTGCAAAGAACATCGCCAAGTACATTCTTCATTTTTCCGAAACAATCGCCACCGAAATGGTCGTTCTTCGGAACGTCATGCAGAATTCTTGTACGGCGATATGCCATTAGCCCGCCGAGGGACACGTGCTGAAATGGAAAAAAAAAAAAAAAAATTTTAACCCATTTTTTTATTCCAGATCGAATTAGGTAAGTATATTTTTTTTATCAAATTATCGAAGAAACTGTGAAAAAAAAACGACGATTTCTCCCAATCCAACTGAATTATTTCTTAAGTCAATTAATGTGTCGAAAACGAAAATCGCATAAATTTTTCGCAAAAAAAAACTCGGTCAATTTTGACGAAACTTTTGGATTTGATTCGATGTATTGGCAGAAAGTATATAGGTGCAGGTCAATTATTTCGTTTTTTTCAAGACATCGACAGAAATTTCGTCAAAGAAATATTTCTTCCGACAATTAGATCGCCAGCAAGTAAGCCATCCAGTTGTTAAGTGGATTGTTCAAATACAGTAAATGTGCATAAAAAAAAAGAATTTTTCTTTCAGAGTAAAATGATTATTTAAAGCATCGTGCTAATATCGCTGTGAGACTGCACGGGGTTCATTTTACCCTTCGGGATCCTTTTACGTATTTAATACGATACTTTTTTAATAATTGTTGGAAAAAGCTGGACGAGAAGAATCGCTGTCGAAAAATGATCGTACAGCCGTAAGGTGTAGCATGTGGAGAGTACGAGAACACCAAGGTTTCGTCTTCGCATAAATATTATTTCGTATATTATTAGCGCATATAAAGGAGCTTATGGCTTCTTCCTTTCGCAATAAAATGTAAGTTACATACATATATGCAACGTCCGATTTCAACGACTGTGGTGTATAGTAGGCGTATGCATAGGTATAACTAGCAGATATAGTCAATGACATTCGACATTAATTAAAAATCACTTTTAGCTCACCGATAGCTCATCGCCATTTGCTAAGCATTTCGTAAACTGGAATTCTTACCTGTTTCCAAACATGCAAATATACCGCCTCCTATATTTGGGCTTTTTAAAATCCGTTAGAACATGATTATATATTACCCATAAACTAACTATATACCCAACTATATACCACCACGCACCTACTTACATATATGGAAAATAAAATCTAGAACTCATAGGATACATTTGATACATTTTTTTCTTTTTTTTTTACTATGCAGCAGAGCTAAACTCAACCGATCATAAAACCACGCAGAACAAACGCATGATATAAATATATTATCCAAATAGGAATATAATAACTTTCTCAAAATTTCACTTACCAATGCAAGCGTAAATAGCGTAAGATTAATTGTAAACCTCAACTGTACAGCGTGAATATTTTATTAAAAAAAATAAAGAAAAAAAAAACGCTCGGCGCGCTTTTATCTTTGCGAACAAATTATATCTATGTACACGCACATTATCACGAGGTTATATATTCAAACACTCGAGATAAAAATACAGAGGAAGAGATATCTGGTCGTAAGGGCTGTTACGTAAAAAATCTTACACACCATATGGTGTTTTTTTTTTTTTTACCAAGTACTGTTCTCATTGCAGTTGGTATCGGCTAGACTTTAATTTCAGGTAATTATATTGTAATTGACGCGGTGTTAATTAAACCTTATTCGGCGAAAGCGCAGGTATAATAAAAATTTAAAGACGAGTAATAATTGACTGACCTTGAGTTGGTGTAACGAAAACGTGATATATGATCACCGTTAAAGTTTTATGTAATACTAAAGTGCAGAAGAATCATGAATGGTGATTTCAACGCTTTTCCTATACGGTAGAAAAGAGGTCTTCATTCGAACGAATCGTTCTTATATTTTCTTGACGGCTCTTGACGTAAACTTTTTATAATTATTGACATGGTATATCGGTGGTCCGAATTCCACGGTAAAATATAAATAAATATACAATAATCGATAATCTGTTCGTACAGCATATATTCCTTCATTTATTTATTTATCTGACAGACGTATTTCCTGTCATCTGTCATAATGCTGTGAAATTTTCCGTCCGTCCGTATAACATTATTTTTATACTTATATTGAAAATAGTAAAAAAAGGGAATTGTTTCAAATCAAAAAATGAAATTTCTGTCATCTTGAGAAATTAATACACGTCGTGTTAGTATAATGATCACGGTTTTGATCGGTGGAAAAATAGAATAATAATAAATTCTGCGATACATAAAAATCTTGAAAATGGCTGGAGCAGCGCTCGTTACCACCGTTGATCCGCACTTCATTCCGGGGTGAGAATTATCGAAATTTCACCACTGCAAATATTGTGACAAATAATTAAAATGCTCATCGTCATAATAATCTGCGACTATGAAATTTACAACTTCTTTATATGGTATTTCACGCATTCCGCACATTTTTATCTGTTTATTTCGCGAAATCATATGTATGTCGATTGCGTGAGCCACCGTATTATAGGCAATGCTTTATATGATGTCTTTCAAACCATAAACCGTAGAAACTACATGGGAAATGATCGTAAATAGGATTTCTAACAATGAGTTGTTAGAAACTATATAAAAACTCTATATGATAAAACGTAAACCTACTTGGGTATACGGTATATTATTGTACAGTAAAATTAATTAATTATTCCCTCGCGTCCTCTTATATTTCTCTGTAGATACGCGGGATTTTGCCCTCAGTATCGGTACAGGTGTGGTGAAACTTACGGAAGCCAAACGCACAAGCTTCTATTAGATCCGACAATCAATCACGCCGAAACCCTCATTCTTTCGAATCGCAAGACCGACGAATACGAGGTTGGATCGCAATACCTAGATGATCATTATTTTTATACCTCGTAACTGAAAAATCACGAAATTAAAATGGTGATTTCCAATTGAACAAACTATAGGTGACCCGGCCGCCTAAGAATGACATCGACATTGTGAACGCCAGATTTAAAAACGGCACACCGATTTATGTCCATCCAATGACGCCCGGATACGAAGGTTAATTTTTTATTAGTTTCATGTCTTACCTCAAAGATTGTGAAATTTCAATATCAGTGAGGACGATTGCAGCTTATACGGTAGAAAGGAGAGAGAAATGAAATGAAAAGCTTCACAATTCTTTATGAACAGGGATTTTTTAACACCTTGAACGACATTCAAATATTTTTGTCTACCTGAAGATTTACGAGGTTTTTATTTACTTTTTGTGAATCAATAATCGATTTTTGGGGTGAGGTTTGAAATTGCAAAGTATACACACAGCTGAGATACATCAAAATGAATATGATGTTCGAATGAAACGTCGCTGGTAAACTACGAATTACCATGGAAATTGATTCCCCTTAAGTTTAATCGATCAGCTTCGTTATGTGCCGCGGCAGGTTTTACGCCGGGTTTGAACGCAAGTCTTGGTCAAAGATATACAGTGACGGTAACGGAAGGCATTGCAGACTTCGAAAAGCAGAGGCTACAAAACAAGGAAGCCCTTAATCAAATTCGAAGGGTTGTTGCGGTTCAGAACGAGCGCGGGGAGCCACGTAATCTTGAAGACCGTTTGGTAGGTACACATAAATTTCTCTCATCAGAATTATCGATGACTCGCAAATCTGTATAAATTTCTTTTTACTAAATATACCTCGCGTTTGCAAAGAATTGTCGGGGCAAGACCGACCCAGACATTTTTTTCTAGATCCAAATGTATTCGTATCCTGAATCCTTTATATCTCATCAGATCTGTGATTGAATTTAACATTGATTTGAAAAACGGTACTCAGATTAACTGATCCGACATTAGATCGGAGTAGATCTATTTCGATCCAACGCGATTTTTAAATCTAATTACATTTTGAAAAATTGGACTCCGAGACTTTATGTGGCGTGCGGGTGAAAGTGTTTCGAAACGAATAGGTTGCATTTGGGTTTATGCCGAACGTGAACAAAAAGTATTTGTAACTGCGGTCATAATATAGATAGCTTTTTAATACTTCGATATCATTGCGTGTGGAAGATTATTGTCAGTTTGATAATTACCCATATTTTTTAATAACTATTGCACACAGCGCGATGTGGCCTTGCATCTTGCGACACGCAGTAGCAACACGAATAACTTTGATAATTTTCGAGCCCACAGGTACTATAAATTGTAGAGCTACTGCACTAGATTATGTAATTGTTCATGTACTAATAGAAAGGAAAATGATTTACTAGACCCGTTTACGATCGACGTGAAGAAACTTTGGGAGTTTACCAAATTTTATAGATTTTTAATGGTCAAAGATCATTGCTGAAAGTTTTGATAATAAGAGTGATAATAAATGAAATTAAGCAATGACGTTTAATTTTAAACGACGTTATATACATTAAAAAATTTTGTGAAGTCGATGTTTGAATCGTGTGTGTATTCAGTATTGGAATAATTGTTTCAGTTAATCGAAAGTCAGTTTAAACTGCCTATGCTTTCCGTTCGTCCGGATTGCGTCGGAGTAATGCGAAATTTACCAGTCGACGAACAGTGCGAAAGACCCAGAGACCATGCGCCGTCTCCATATTTTATGGATAACGTTAATCCCGGGAAGTACTTCGTAAACGGTGGGTGAAATACTTAATTAAGTTCTTTTGTTTCAGTCACGTTTCTTCATATCCGAATCAAACGACTCTCTACGGTTCTTCGCTCAAATGTTCATACGCTTCGCTTCTTACTTCGTTTGTAAACTGCACTATTTCAAACGTCAAATATTTCGGCTCTCGTCTTCGAAATTTTATAAATTTACACCACAAACCTTTTCCGAAGAGCACTAATTTTGTTTTTAAATAAACTTCCGTGACTTGAAAAATTAAAGACATAATCAAATATGGGTCTTATGAACAGCGAAGAACGCATGAGATATTCTTTCGTGCGGGAAAACGCTAGATGTATGCTCATCACAAATTAGATTTACACTAATTGTATGAAAGCCTTATTACCGTAGTAATTAGTTATTGGATATTTCACATCAAGGCTACGCTGGACACATCCCCTATGGGTATGCACATTTCGGAGCTACAAATGCGACGATGACGAACAGTGCGCTCTGCGATTTCACCTCGAATTACAGACGGAGACAAAGCACGGAATGGGCCCCGGCAACGATTTCAAGACCTGATCCACCCCTCCTTATTCAACCCACTGAAATTTATCACAAACACGTCGGAATGGTACCGAATTATAGGGGTCACATTCCCGGGGAGTCATTTAGGTTTGAAATAATTCATAAGCTTTTCAGTGATTGAGCACAAAGTTTGGCTTCATTTTGTATGTTTGTCCATACTACCATGAGTTTAGACTACTGTGTCCAGTCTCGAAATTTAATCTGCATTCATTTTTCACCTACAGATTCGGTAAAACCTTTGGAACAGATACCAGAGACGCAAAGAGATGGCTGCGTGGGGACTTTACTATTTAACAATTAACATGAACAGCCTCGTTGTTACTACGAGCCGTAAATGCCGTATGTGTATGTAAATAGAAGAACAAGAAAAGCAGAAAAATAAATACTAGGAGAAACTCGCAATAAAAAAGTTACATTTCTTCATGGTAAAAGTATTTCTTTATTAACAGCCGTATATTTATCTTCCGCTTTATCTGGCTTTCATAGATGAATGTAAAATACCATAAAAACTCCATATGCATCTGCAGAGCGAATTTCTGATCGACGCATTTCCATAACCGAAATTTAATCTATATTGTGAGTCGCATTTTTATTGCCGTGCTTTCCATTCCCTCAATATCTTAGCTGCTTCTTGTAAGTTTTCATCTCTCTGCAAATATTGTAGTTGTTAAGTCCAGGTTCACCCTGTACATTCGATAATTCTAAACTAAAATTATAATCAAGTCACCTTAATGAAGCAGTATCGTACGTTATCCTCGCCTAAGTGTTTATGCTCGGTACTATAAAACGCTGAGGGTGGGATTCCTTGAATTCCGACATTCTTTGTCATCCATTTAGTGAATTTGTAATCTTTGTAAGGATCCTTTTCTTCGGAAAGCTGAACTTTATCTGCCAAAGCTGACCAGTTGGCAATCATGAAGTAACCTCCTTCTGGTACAGTGGGGTTCATGCCGACCTCACGGAGAAATGACGCCATGAAATCTCGCTTAGGCAAGAGATCGTTCGCCAGACTCTGGAAGTAGCAATCTGGCTGTCCAAATCGTGCAATCTCTTGCTCAAAACCAATGGCTATCGCTTCCTGAACAGATACAAACGGTCACAATCCAAATGACATCAAATACGCCGACAAAAACAATAAGTCTGTACTTCAAGAGTGGTTGCGCAGGTGTAGACCGTGTTCTGATGGACAACTTGTAAATTGTACAGCAGGTTCGCTGGTCCATAAGCCCATCCAATCTTCCATCCCGTTACACTGAAAGTTTTACCCGCAGATCCAATGGTAATGGTGCGTTCATACATGCCAGGCAAAGTAGCTGTCGAAAATATCATAACGGTATAAACAACAATGTGATATATCGAGCAATAATTTTGATTACCTATTCTAATATGTTGGTATGGTTTGTAGACGAGCCATTCGTAAACTTCATCAGAAATTACCAGAGTGTTCCACTTCTTTGCCAAGTCTGCAATAATTTGCAATTCCTGCTGTGTGAAGACCTTGCCAGTAGGATTGTGGGGTGTATTAACGATGATTCCTTTAGTTTTTTCATTGAAAAGCCCTTCTAATTCTTTGTTGTCCAAGACCCAGTCTCCAGATGTCAAATTACCACTGGTTTTGTTCTAGAATACAGCATGGATTGAGATTATTGAAACAATTTCAGGTGACAACATGTTCAAATCATTGACATAAATTTTGAAAATGTTAAACTAATCTCACTGGTTTTAAGGCGATAAATCTAGGCGTCCCACCAGCTGCTCGGATCATAGGTTCATAGCAATCGAAAAAGGGTTCAATGATAATCCATTCGTCGCCAGGACCTGTATGCCCCTGAATGGAAGCAAAAAGTGCCTCATATGCGCCAGCAGTAACCAGGATTTCCGTGTTGGGATTTAGATTCCGGTTCAGGATTTTTGAATATAATTTTCCCAAAATATTAACCAACCTTGGATGACCCTGATAAGATTATCAGAATATTAATTTTTATCCAACCGGTAAGCCTAATAATAGCTTACCAGTAAATGCTATCTCATGAACACAAGCTGCAAGAAACTACGTTTGATTAGACTGTTGCAATATTACAACACACGCAATCTCCAGTGCCGATATTATGTGAACATAAGTAGTAAACTAATTTTTCAAAAATATGTAACTGGTACAGTTTGGAAGCTGATACTTTTGAATATATATTTTTCAAACTCCTCCTGTATATATACTTTTACATATGTACTCACAAACCCTCGAGTGTACTGATTCAATAATGGATTCTCAGAAGTTGCTGCTGCAGCTAATGCTTTTGTAACATTTTCTGGAGCATGAAAATCAGGAAATCCTTGTCCAAGGTTCAGTGGTTTGTGTTGGAGTGCAAGTTGAATGTATTCTACCCTAAAAAAAATATAATCGATTCCTCTGTTACAAGTATTAGATCAATTTGTATTTGTTTTATATATTTCCATACTTACCAAACAGATTTCTCGGTTCCTAAGAATCGTTCTGGTAGCGAAAACTTATCCATGCTGACTTGAGTATGAGAGTGGTTGACTTGACCAAGGGCAAAAACTGATGGTTGGTACCTAGATATTGTTTTCAAAAGGCCTACTCTTGCCAACATCTGTAAAACAGAAGCGCGCAATTAAAATTGCAGAATTATACCATGATTATACTGTGTTATCCTATACATGACAAAGAGTACTTGAAACTTTACAAAGATATAATTGCCTTTATGTATTATACTATTAGTTAACTAATTATTTCAAACTTGAGAAGTGGAGGCAGAGGTTAAATGAAAGGTTATCTTCTAAGATTAGAAGTTTAAACTTTTCATTCCAATTGCTTTAGCCAGAAATGCGAAACTACTACAACACTTGTTGAAGAAATAGGAGTGAGTAGCAGCAAATAATGATAAGCAGCTTACATAATTTATTGGTATTAACTCGCAGCGGTGCAACTGACGGCCGACGTTAGTTACCGGTTAAGCGTACACACTCAGAACGCTTGAGTTGGATAATTTCAACAATAAGTTCTATCAACAATAGCGATCAACTAAAAATTATGCACAAGTGTCGTCGATCACCAACCATTTGGATCACAGTTTTTTCAATGTTCCTACTTTCTCGGTGATTGGCTCTACCGTTGACACTATTATCACCATATATCTTCTGTCAACGGCTCTACGGTTCTACACATTTTCATACTGGTATATCCACTGCTCGCCCCACTTCCTGAATTTATTGCGAAAAAGCATGCGCATGCAACAAGTTATGTTCAAAAATTATATCGAAAGTCGAGAATCCAGTGCGATAATATAAACTTATATTGACCTCGGCATCATGATTTGAATCCGTGTGATGCCAGTCAGGAATATACTCACCTAAATTCATATCCTTTTGCTTTCAAGTACAAGAATCTGGTCAAATAAATTGATGATATTGAACCTATGTATACGTACTAATAATAATTTGAACACTGCTCCACGTTTCGCCATTTCACCCTTTCACTTCGAATTTCTAAACTTAAACCGTCAGCTGGATCTGGAATAGCCCATACACGTTGACTGAAGAATCTTCAGTTCATTAAAATTGCAGAATTACACCATGATTATACTGTTATAATATTAGAATAGACTGAAGAACTGGTCGTGATTTTTGTAACCATACAGCTTTCTATGGGGCAACCCATGTTCGACATCTTTTACGTGGCGGGGGCTAGAGTGGGGACTACAGCACGCTACAGCTATTCTTCACATCCGTACCCTTGATCATGCTGCGAAATGATTTTCCATCACGGTTTGAGTCACGTACATTTATTAACATTATGCTTTATAATGACATAGCAGTGTACAACATTACATTATAAATGACTATATAAACAACAAAATGGTCTAACGTCGAAAATTACAAGTTTAAATCTTTAAAAAAATCTCCAGTAGAAACATCTATATTAATTTTGTCATCAATAATTATTGGAATTATTCTTTAGCTTGCTCAGTTCGCTTGATACTCCATTGATTTGGATTGAAAAAATAAAAAATTACCGGACGTAACTTCACATTATTAACAACGAATAAACTAAAATTGTACTAAACAATTGTTTCCATATTTTTCAATATTCAAGTATGCATATTTTACACGTTTTGACGTTCAACATGAACTCTAAGCATCGTTACAATATATCACACATACATACATACATAGATGGAATAACAACCTTATGCTTTATTTGTCGCAACTTATTTCATGTTGGAAGAGGAATCTTGTACATGATATCAATTAAGATCTACGAGTGTTTTAATTATTGAGAACCCCGTTATATATGAATTACTTACAGGATTCCTGTTCTCGAATATAATGTGGCCCAGAACTAACAGATTTATCCCCCAAGGCGGATACAACTTGATCGCGTTGAGGAATCAAGGCCATATTGATCCCACGTCTTGTTAATCATGATTTTTGTAACCAAATGTGGTTCAGATTTCCTGGATGAATTCAGAGGTTGATAACACGATCATATCACCAGGTATTCAAGGAAACATAACAATCTCATTCTTTCACCATCTAACAAATTGTAGATCGATAAGATAGATCGGCTCTTTTGCACCATCCCACTTGTTCCAATGCAGAATAATCGCAAGGGACTTTAGGGCCTGAGTGCCAATTGTTATTTAGAATAATTATTTGTCTTCAAATATATAAGCCGCCTTATGATTATTGTTTTTGAAAGCAATTACTACCATCTTGTAATTCTGCATTGATTAAATCTTTTGTGGGAACCTTATAAAGCAATGCACGTATTAAGTGCCCGAAATCGACGTCGATTTTAGATGCGGCCATCTGAAACTCCTAACCATCTCGTAGGGCTATATAGCCTCGTACGCAGCATCTATGCCTGGCCTCGTTGCCGCTCCATTCAAAAATTCTTCCAGTTCATCTCGCTCCCTGTTTTCATCTCTCGAACGTTGGAACGATCGCTTTTTTCTCTTCTCCAACTTGTCAGCTTTTTCCTTGTCTTTTTCTTTATCTTTGGTTTTCTTTTTTTTCTTCTTTTCTTTTTCTTCACTCTGAAACACGACATCCAACTATTTTTACTGTTCCTTCCACTGACGATTGGACCACAAAAAGATAATTTTTTATTAATATTTTGGAAAAGTGAATGACAACTTCCGAACAAAAAAGCTGCAGCTGTCTGATTACCAGTCAATATTTAGCTATAAAATCCCTGTTAACGTTCAAGCTCTTTACCTTTTCCTTGAGTTTCTTCTTTTCTTTCATCACAGGGCTACTGTTATTTGAACTCATTTGTCGCATACTTGTATTATCTAGGAGTTCTAAGTGTACGTTTGAACTGGTCATACTAACGTCTGGACTTTTATCGCTCAATTCTAGCGTATCTTTTTTTGTACTCGTACTACTGACATCTTCTCCTCCTTCCGGGCTTTGCCGCCACTTAGAATCCTGGCCTAACCAGGAATCGAATATCTCCGGTTTAATTTCTTGTGAATCGCCAGCTTCATAATCATTTGCTAATTGAAGTTCTGGCTCAATCGACGAAACTGAATCTCGTTTTGTTGTATTCTGACTTTGTTTTTCCGTATTCAGATCAACTGTCCCTAGGGAATCTCGTTTGTGTTTCTGTTTGATCAATGGATTTTCAGTCAGTATCAATTGCACGGGTGGGGGACTTTCATCTGCTGATGATAAATCGTCTTCATATCCAGCGACCAACGGATTTCCCGTTTCAGTATCGCTGAATAACAAATCAAAAGGTCAAATGAGTTAGGATAAATAACAAGGGCCTATATGTCACTCACCTCTCGGAATCAGCTTGCTCTTGTTGAGTCTTCTGCGGTGTCGCTTGGGTATTGTCATCTAAGAAAGATCTATCCAGCATTCCATCATCTGGTACAAAGTCTTCAACGCTAGTTATTTTCTCACTTGAGCTCATTGCGCTCAGGCTGGGCAGTCGTTCAGCTTCTTCTTCTTTTTTGCCGAATATCTTAGACATGAATGACTGAGGCTTTTGAGCTGAATCCCGCCTCTCCAAATTAGCAGACGACGAATCGTCATATTTAGTAACTTCCACTTTTGGTAGAGTTTGCATATTTGGTAAGGTTGTTGTGCTTTGAGAGGTTTTCAGTGAACCCACTGAGTGTTCTAATGGCTTTGTAATACCGCTCTCTTTCTTTGGTTGAAGTTTCAAATCAAGATTTTTCACTGGTATTGGAGTCCCTCCACCTATAGGACCAATTGGGCCAGGCATGGACATTGACCTCTTGACTTCTGAATTCAGAGAAGCTGAGCTGTTTGAGGGTGAAATTTGATGTGTACTTAAAGATGAAGTAATGTTCGGTGTCAAAACCGTTGCAGATACAGAATCTGCAATAGCACGTCTCTTGTTAACGAGATTATCTAAGAATTTATTATAATCTGCATCGTCGCCATCTTGGAACAAATCAAGTTCTTGAATGGTTAACGTTGTCTCTTCCTCATTCGTATCTAATTGTTTTAATAACGTCTCACGTTGTAATTGAAGGAATGGTAAATTAAAAAATTTATGCAGTAACTTCAACCCAAAACCATTTCTCATCGACGACTCAGCATATCTGATCTGTTTCAAAAAATTTTACACATACTTTAGTTTTTAATTACGCTTTGCTATTCGATTTACTTATCATGGACCAGGATAGAGCACAAGGTGGCATGATTATTGCTACTTGACATTATTCTACATTTCACTCTTTGTCTGCCTACCAAAACTTATTCTGATAAAAGAAACTGCAAAATTTACCTGTGCCTTCCTTCCTTGTAGCGAATCTATAAAATAAATAACATGATCCGGAGTGACCGTTCTGTGATGCGACATATCACAATGATTTCCCAGAACTATAACTGGAATGTGACTTGGGATTTTTGGAAGTTCCCTTTGGACATAGTCAAAGGTCCATGTTTTAGTAATGTCCATCATCACTATGACTCCATTAGTCCCTTTGTACACGTCCAAAAATTCAGCATCCAGAGCTGGTTCTTCGATCACATGCTCTGATGGAACATTATCCATTTTTAGACCCTCCAACTTTCTGCGTCTTCTCCCACGATCAACCACGTCCCAAACTTCAACCTTAACAATGTCATCTGTTGCTTTATAATTCCACTGTATACTAGCTACTTGGATCTCTTCGGTCGGAATATATTCTTCGACAAACTTTTGACCCTGTAGTCTGTGGAACAAGCATGTTTTTCCAACGTTTCTATCTCCCTTTATGATAATTTTCACTATAAAAAATACCAGGTGTGAAAAAGATTGCTGATCAAAGAAATGTTCAGAAGGCAACTTGTAAAATAATTTTCAACATGTACTCACTGTTGTACTGTACACCTTTGGCAAATTTTCTCTGTAGTGTTGTAGGCATCGATTGATGCGCTGGCCTAGGAGATACATTTCCAGGGCCATCTGATTTACCAGCTAATCTTTTGAACGCGTTAAACATTGTCAATCTTGATCTTATCAATCTCCAGTTACAGTACACTGACTAGTAAGAGCATCTGTGAATAATTAATATCTTTTCATGATCCATCAATGAATGATAAAATCTATTCTATAAGTTTTAAATACTGTCAGCCTGATTGACACAAGTTTCTTGATCTAATCTTCTCAAACATTCATAATCATCACAAAAACATGAAAGACCAAATAGGACTGATCTGACATATGATTTGTATCCACAAAATATTGATATGAATAATACTATTCTTTTCAGACTCCCTTCACGTCAATATAACTAAAAGATAATGCTGATCGAATAAAAAGACTGCAAGACAAGAGAATATATGAAGGAGGATTGATCTCTTTTTACTGATAATTACTGTGACGGAATGTGGGCTCACGAGATATTGATAGCTATTTCATTAAAATATAGTCTATTTTAAAAAGGTGATTTGGACGCAAATAATGGTATCACAAAACTTTGCACGTAAGTTTGACATTTGCTTGAGCAGGTTAGGTTTAGTTTCTAACATTTTTGAAAAGCATGCTGATATCAATCACTGTCAATACCCTTCAATAAAAATATCTTAAGAACATGTTTTTCATTTTCTATTATCATCAGTCAAGTAAGTATGAAGGAATATTTCTTACAGTGCTTGACAACAAGTTTTTGTGTAGTTGTCAAAAACAGCGTGTTGCCGACTTATTAATGATACAGAAAGTTGCTGTTGTTTTTATGTGATAACAGATAGTCTGATCTCTTTCTTGACAACTTACTTGGAGAATAGATTGGACGTGATATACATCTACAACGTATGATTCATTTGCCGAATAATGAAACTTATCAAGACAGTCCAGCTGTCAAGAAACAGCTGTTTCTTTTTTTTCCTTTTTTGACATATGCCGCGATAGCTATGCGGCTGTGGCTCGGGCTGTGGGGTAAAAAGATAGGTATGTAGGCTCTTAAGTTGGCAACTCGGATGGAAGCTTGCAGCATCTGTGAGCGCGTGATCTTCAAAGTTGTGGCTAAAGATATTATATTGATTTCAGTGAACGCGATTTCAGTTCAGTAAGAATTTATTTCGCAATGATATCCTATTGCTTTTTCATGGTAATACAAGTTTTCTACAAAATAGCAATAAAATCACGATTAGTGTGATGATTCATGGTAGTGTAACATCATTACGTAACGTTTAAATGAAATGACCGTTTGTCTATTGTATTATTTATAAATAAGTTTATCTTGATACAACATACTAAAAATACCTTTTCTCATTGCCAAAAATGACAGGTTACAAGTTTTTTGAGTATTTTTTTTTTTTCATGTGAATCGATACAAATCAGGTATAAAAATAACGTTAGGATTGCAATACGAATTTGCAGTGAACCCAATTTGTTATTCTGCAGCAGCCATATTACTAGAATATTACCTACTCTAGTGATTATGAAGGTTTTCAAGGCCTCTTCATGTACGAATTATCAGCTTAATATTTTGTTCTGTAGCACTGCAGCGAGCATCAAATAGTATAAAATTAATGGAAACATTGTTTCCTCTTCAAAATTTGGTCATTCGAACAGTAAATAATAAGAAGTCTGATCACCTGTCTATTAAAATCAACTAATATCAACAAGTAACTTGAGATACTGTTTGGACTTCGAGGATCATACATATTTCATCCTATCTACTCACAATTGAGGTGTATTTAAAGACGTATCAACGTTCAGTTTGCCGATATCAATTGATCAATGAATTACCTAATTCCAATTCTTTGAAACAATCAGTTGTGAATAAATATTCCATTGAATTTCGGATATCTTGTAAAATATCGCTCACATCTCAATGTTACCAAATACGCTCTGTCTATCGATTATTAGACATACTTATAATTGCTACAGTGGAATTTCGATCTACATACACTATTAGTACATATATTTGTTTCATACGATGTGAACACATTGAACATAAATGTCCTTCAACAATGCCGGTATGAATGAATCACAATAAAAATCACAATGTTTCAGATAGCTCAAAATGCAAACTATGCTCCATAGTTTTTCATATGTAATCTGAATGTTGTGCTGTTGTTAAATATGAATACATGAATTGTAACATATTTGATGAATTGTTCGGTACCTACAGAATGCTTTTAGTTATACCTACATCTTATAAGTTAAACTTTTATTCTAGTACATAGTTACGTTATAGATTTCAATTTTTTTGTTTCATTATTTCATATATTTTCTAGAAAAAGTCATCACCAACCAACAAATACACAATTTTGTAAATGTTTAGGAAAATTAAATCAAAAAAAATAAAAAATGAAAAAATACTGATTTCTCAAGACCATCGACTTGTTTCCAGTTGAAAATTTGTAACGAGATGAAAGAAAATGAAATTCTATTTAACTATTTGATGTTTCTGATAGCATGTAAAAAATAAACAGTGAAGTTAATAATCGCGTACATAAATATTAGTGATAGCGATGCAATGTTATTGAACAAAGCTATTGATATCATTAGATATCACGGATTATCAGGAATATTTCTTACATTAGTTTAGGACTAATTAACAAATTAATTATACCTAAGCACACTCCCTAAGCACATCTTTATTTATTCATTTTCCTAGTTTTAACAATAACAATGTATCTTGTATCACAGTATGACAGTAGGGGTATTAATCATTAATTGCCGTCACTTTGGATATAATGGCGGATATCAAATAACAGTAAAATTATACTAAAAAATGTAAGCTTATATTCTTTGGGGCTAAATGCGTATCACAGTGAAATTTTTTTTCATCGTTATGGTTCATTTTTTATTTTCTTTTAGTTTTTTTGGATTTTTTCAAATATATATTTCTTTTTCGTTTCCTTGCTTGTCGGGAGTGTGCGAATTTCTATAACATTAAGCTGTTATAATGACAATACAACTAAATTACCGCAAACCCATGGTATGAAGCAGGATTAAACTAAACACAAAATAAGTGCTCCTATGCAACATGCATTTCTCAGTATCCTTAATCCTATGTTAGTGCTTAGGATCAATCACATGTAATGTTGATGTGGATGTGTGATATGGATGTTGTAAATTCCTGTAAAATCGGGCAGATATTCACTAATAAGATCATAGAAAAAGAAAAATATGAATGAAAGTAGTGCGGGTTACTCTTAATTCTAATCACAAGAATCACTATCTGATAATGACATTACCTTATTATTAAAAATTTAATATGCAAAACATTGGGTGATTTATCTGTTTTCATTTAGAGAGTGCCCATTGTTATTGTACGGTTATTTTCACAACGTATGGGCTGAGTCAATTCGTCATGGAAATTTCTTCTCACAATTTATCAATAGAACGTCTAATTTTCAGACATTTAATTGCCCCGCTAAAAAACATTTATTATTATATGAAAAAAAAAAAAGGAAAATAATATCATTGAAAAATGAGAAAAACAAACAAAGCCCCGACTTGCTGCTTTCTACGTTGATACTTTGATTTTCTGACACAAATCTGCTTCTGATTACCGCAACAGAATAAACGAAGAAGCAAATCATACATAATTACATGGCAAAAATCTTAGCTGTGTGTCAAGTTATATCTTAAATACCGCTGCCATATCGATCGCAGTCAAACATTTCATAAGTCTAGATTAACGTATTTATAGAATCATCCGAATGAATTAGCTATAAATTGAAAAATGGTTTGGAGATTATCAAAAGATAAGTCTGTATGAATCGTCGTCACTCTACTTTAAAGTAAAAGACATTTTAGGCAGTTATGTGTAGTTATCCCTCACTTTTATCGTTTGTCGCTCCGTACGATATTGATCAATTTCTTGATATTCTTGCTACACTCTTTCAGCAGTTCGAATTATTACAGATAATATTCTGAATGTGAAAAATTTTGTCGATCAACCTGAAGTTTTGCTCCTGTTGCAAGTTACCCTCTAGGTGGGACGAGTAGAGATTGTGTCCAAACATATGAATAACTCAATTTCTAACAGCTGCAAGATAACGTTACATCGGTGCGGTATGCCTGATTGCATAGCTCATCCTCATATGCTTTTGCAATGTAGATAACTCAGTATGTAAATGATACCTTCACACGGTTGTCATCAATTTTTAAACACATAATAGATTTCCGTTGTTGATGATCAAGTTCTGGCTGTTAGAGAAAATTTATATTTTCATTATTTAGAAGAGAGATCTTGCAAAAGCTTCTATAATTTTCGGAACGTTCGCGTCGAACCCACAAATAGTGAGAACGTTTTTGTCTTCCTCAGTCGGACTTCCTATTTGCGGAGTTGTCATCGCACTGATCACTAATCTGGAACAATAACCATTTATTGGATTAGTAACAAGAACCCAGTCACAAATTTGCTCTTACTTCCATTGCAATAAGTTGATGAGTCTCACTTTGCATTGCTCTGTGACATTTTGCTTCGGTAGTCTTTGATGGCTCGTCTGGGATTGTCAGTTCTCGATCCATTCCCGAATCTTTTGTCAACAGCATCTACGACATTGATAAAGACATCGTACTTCTTTTTTTCTTGAGCTGCCCAAATTATAGGTTTCTCCAAATTAACGGGTCCTGTTGGCATTTGTTTCATTTTCTTGAAAATTTGCCCTAGAGATGCATTTGCATACATTTTGTCTAGATTGACAATGTGGACTCCAGTGTTTTTGAATGTTGCCACCGTGACGTTTTTCTCACTTCGGAGAAGACACAGAGCTATCAAGCATCCTGCCTCTGCGGCATTGATATTCCCGCATTGCCAGACTCGACTGTCTTGCATAGCCTTGCTCATGTCTATCGTGATCATATATTGTAGACCAGTTGGCTTCAGGCTCTGCAATTACAAGTTACGATAGGTAGAGCTTTGAAATTAATTTCTCCTATCATATTGTGAATGAAGAAATATGAGAACCTCAAAGAACATGGAAATCGACTAATTGCAACTTTCATACAATTACGCTATACAGCGGATACTTGTAGAAGACTTACGTCAAATGAATAGCCAAGCGTCTTATACAGAGTTTCAATAATTTTTCGATTTGGTCTTATCGGTGGAGGTGTTGGTTTCTTAGCAGCATCTTTAACTTTTTGCTTTTCGTATGACAAAGGTCTAATGGGAGAAATAGCATTATATCGAGTCAATATGACATGATAGATGGAATTACTTACTTCCCAGATTTTTCATAATTCTTTATCGTTATAAGCACGAGAGCAGGGTGTACTTTTTCACTGGCCAGCCTCTCTTTATCGGTGATCACATCAATTATTTTATCAGCTTCCACTGCATAAGGTTTGAGTAATCCAATATTATGCATTCTTTGCAAGTTGTTCAACAGCATGGTTATACTCATTGTTGGTATCAATGAATTCCATACCTGGGTAATATTCATCGATCAAACATTTATATATAATTTTTTATTCACTTGCTCGTCATGAAAATTACCTCTCCAGATTTCAGTAAATGCCCAGGAACATGTTCTAATGTCAGATTATGGACTTCCAGCAGCCTTCCAGCCTGCACTTCATCTTCGCAGTGCTTGAAATTTTCTACTTTTTCAATGTATTCAAGGACCCCAGCAGCTTCCGGTTTATCACCAAACTCTTGCTTTGCAACTTTCAAGCCAAACAGTATATACTTCAGAACCGCCTGTTTTGCTATAATGATATGAAATCAGAATAGAATCATGATATTGATGAACCTGGATTTCAGTCGCAAAAGCAAGGACATATTTGCTCATAAAATGAAAAAAGGTGAGATAACGATTGCGTTTTTTAAGAAATTGTTAACAAAACGCTAAATTATTAAAATTACCAATATCAGTCGTTTTAGGGTGAGACAACTTGATGATGTCCTTGTGACTCCAGCCATATCTGCCTTTGTATCTTGTCACACACCTAGCTAATTCCATCGCATCTTTGGACAAGTACCAGTCATTTGCAGCTTTACGCCACCCGCTACCCCAACCATGTTTTGGCTCTGGAGCACTTTTAGCCAACTCAGAAGCAAATTTCGTGAACAAAATGAAGTGCTGTGGTGTTGTACAAATCGTTTTTATCGCATCGTAGGCAGCATGACGCAAACTTTCTTTTTTCTGCCTTGCACATAATGCCAGCGCAAATACAAGCGTTTCCGGATTTGGTACCATCCCACTATCGAAAGCCTGGTAAACGGAAAAAATGTTTGAGGACAACAGTTATTATTTCACATTAGCTGTAGATATCAAACAACGTACCTTCTTGATGAGTTCAATCGGTACTAATGGGTTATCTCGTTCAGCTAACTTGCCTATGGAGGTCACACGACTTTGCTCATAATATTTGTGAACAAACCAACAGCCTGGCTGATAATTTGGGTATTCTTTGCCAACAAAGAGGTATTGGGAAAAGTGTACCTCAGGTTCTTCTAGATGATCACCTGACTGCATGGGTTCTGCCATCTTTTTAAATCGCAAAGTAAATCTGTAAGATACAAAACTTTATCCACAACATCCACGTGGAAGTCAAAGTTTTTTGGAATGCAACCTATGAAATTATTTTTTTAATTTTCTTAGGGTGTAAAATGAAATATGATAGGTGAATTTAATTTGGGGTGCCAACAGGAAGAAATGTAGAAATTATTAAGTCTCATGAGATGTATGAACTATTTTGTGGGGCTAATGGTTGCTCTAAAATTCTCAGCTGTTGTTACAAAACAATGTCAAGCGAGGTTGATTATGGAAGCAAGATGTTCGAAATCTTTGCAGTCATATTGTAATATTATAACAACACATCTATGGGAATGTTTATCTTTGAGATTGATTGCATAGTTAAATTGAGTAAGAAAATCAGTACATGAAGTGACATGACATGACCTGAAATTTGTGACAATGGCATGTAGAACTCAATCTATGATTATCTATTATTATCTGATAGATTTGTACGCTAGGTTGGTTTTTGAATGACCCAGTGAACACGGATGATTTTGATTCGAACCAGGAAATTTATTAGTTACTTGGTAATATTGGAAAATGTACTCCCCCAAATACGGCCATGCAATATTCCCTCTCCGTTTGCTTACGATTTATTTGTGACGTGATATACACGATTAAAAACCCAGCGCGTCTCAGCGGCAAGAGGTGCGACGAAACTTCGGGCGAGGCGCAAAGAACGGTAAAAACGTTGGTAAGAACGTGAACAATTTCAACTAGTTCGGTAAGGAAGAGAGTTCATAAGTCCACTATTATTTATAGTCGGTTCTGATATCCTGCAACTGTAGATACTCACAATCAGAGATGGTCTCTTTTACCCGCACTTTTGTTGTGCAATTTTGGCGCTATTTTTTCATTTTCCCAAATGCACATACATATAATCACAACGCCTCAATTATTTGCGTATATTTTCGGAAAATGATATACACGATAGTGCCATTTCATCGCGTGGAATGGATGAACATCAATCAATGAGAACTCAGATTTAATTTTATATAGAAAGTGTTTGTTTTTTTTTTATTATTTACAAGCTAATGGTAAAATTTACCTATATCTAATAAGTACGCACATATATACTAATATAATGTCAAGGATATGATGTAAGAATTACAATTTAAACTAAGGCACATAATTTAAATAACTTATTTTCGCGAATTTCCTGAAATACATTGTTTTCTCTATTAAAGGTTAAAAGATTTGAAATATTTCTAAATTTTTACTCTACGGGTATATGCCTTGGTATATATAGAAATATTTGAACCGCAATGTAGTATCAAAATATACTAAATAATAACACGACAAAATAAAGTCAAATAATTTCTATCGAATTATACAAGCTTTCTCTTGACTTTTATACAACTGCTGCAGCTGCACTCGCCGTACTCCGCAAGGAGAATCACATTTTTTAAACAATCGTACTGCATAATACGTAACGATAAAGTGTATGTCTCTTTATGTATATTAACAAAACTCATTGAATTCGTCTTCTTTTGTTAGGTGCGACGATCTTCAACATACTGACTACCGGAGCCTCGAACGCCAGAGATATCGCAAATGACAGCGAATAGGAAAGCGCGACTTGCCCGAGGAAAGTTATCATCTGCAAAATTAAATCACATGCGTTAATATAGCAGTCTACCAGATTCTGCTGACAGAATTGCAAGTGGTTTTGAAAATTCAAGTAGGATTCGTGATATCCTCAACGTACCACCGTATCTTTTCCCAGGTGGAACGGCGCGTCTAGGTTCATGGCAGTCAATCGGATGACGATGGGATGGACGAGATAAGCACAATATGTGACCCTGCTGAAGGGGTAAAGAACAGGAGCTGACAATATTGTGTTCACGCAACCTGAATGCAAAGAATAAAAACAGAACGGTGATTAAGAAACAGCGAAAACATGGTGTACCTATTCAAACCGTGATTGGCCTCTAAATTCGGAAAAGCGAAAATAATTCCGAGACAGAATTTTCATAGATCTCATTGGATCTGTTTTCGAAACTTCTCAATCCAATCAGATCTGATCTCACCCATTATCATAATAACTTCAAAAAATTTACCTCCGTAACCGGTACTGCAGGCCACGACGATCCATGCCAATCCAAGTGCCCATGCACTGTGACTCAGCGAAGAATACGCAGCTGCGGTTGCAGGACTCAACTCAGCCTCGTACAAGCCGTAGAGCAAACTGAGGAGACAAGCGGTGGACAAGAGCCAGCCAACGGTAACCGTCATCTGGAATTAAAAAAAAGCATCATCAACGCTGTAATACAATTTCACAACAGCCATGGCAGTTGAAATATAATCGAGAAATACAACATAAAAAATATTCTTCAACTCATAGTATTTTACCTTGGACATGGTTATTTTACAGTGTGTCTTGAAGAGTAAATATCCGACGGACATTCCGATCAGATAAGGACCCAGCCTCGTCCATGGTTTGTCATAAATTTTATCAAACAAAGCCAAGGGATCGTCCGAACTTGGCATATGGTTGTTCGAGTAAGCGATGTACGCAGTTGTTGTCCAGGAACTTACGAGTAATGCGACGGTAGCAAAAGCGGCGATCTTCACATGACTCGTTGCCACAATTAATATAATTGCTCCAACGATATAAAATTGCGTATCGTCAGCGACGTACCAACTCCACAGCATACACTGTGATTTAAAATATGAATTAAAAAAAAAAGAAATAAACCATTATCACGGAACAATGCCGAAGACATTGAAATGTACTGACCATCTCTTCGACCGGAAATAAAGTGTTGATGTAAAGTAAATTCCTCCACCAATAATTCGGACAATTGAAGTGGTCGGCTGTCGGTGGTTCGAAAACTGAATTGGCATTGAACCATTTCATAGAAACTTCAACTACCCCGAGTACAAACATGTAAGGCGTGGTCAACCGGCAAAATCTATAGGTAATGAAACCTCCAAACTGTAACAAGCCAGCGACAAATCCACGCGTTCCTTGAGTTAGCCTGGTCAAATCGCCTTTAGCATTTGTTCTGAAGTAAAGGAACGATACTAGAAGACCTCCCATGAAGAAGAAGGTATCCACGCTGAAAGCACCGCTTGTTACCGTCTGAAAGAGAAATCTCTTCTCCACGACCTTACGGTACTCCATATTGTCGGAGTACTTGAATACGACGATGCACGTGTGGCCAAGAATTACCCAGGCCATGGATATCGCCCTGAGACCATGAAGAGTGCTTATCGTATCTCTGCCAACCGTTTTGTCGCAAATTGTTCTCAAATTTGCACGAATTGAGAAGGACAATAATAATTCCTCGCAGACGGCTGGAAATTTTTATATATTATTGAGCAACAAATTTTTCATCAAACCCAAACACCAGCTTCTTAACATTTACTGCGGGCTATGCTCTCAAATACAATCAATACGTTGGCATTTGATTATTCTAAAAGGGACTCACTCAATTTCTCCGGTTCCACAGGTGGTGCAGAGCTGGCTTCGTGATCATTGTTATTATTGACGGGTGTTGTACCGTTCACACCGTGATCAGACACTGAAACATGGAAGGAACACCTAATTAGCATGAAAAGCTACAGAACGGAACAATGAAATCGAGTATCGGTATGTGAGCTGCGTTCGTCTATTCGTTGTTGTCTACACTTGATATTTATTGAAAATTCGTCTGTTTCCTGCTGAAGTGATTTTTCGTCATAATTTGAATGTAAAAACATCGACAGTGTTTGTCGATGAACCGTGCCAATGATCAAGTCAGCTAATCGAGGGATGTTTAAACGGCGCTTCCTGCTCACTTGTTCCCACGAAGATAAAGAAAAGTAAAGTAAAAATAAGAAATAAAAAAATACGTCCTTGTTCAGCAAATATTGATCAGGTTATTGAAAAAAATGTACACTGTACCATTCGAGTCTTTTTCGCCTGAGATTTGTTCCAGCTTGGCATGTTTCTCCAAATCGTAATTGATCGCTGCACGTCTTGCTTTTTTTGTCAAATACAAATCGTAGCTAGTCCCAGCAGACATCAGTATGATAACTAATACGGTAGATCCGCTATAAACAGAAAGAAAAGTAATATGATATTCTCACGGCCGTAGAAAAGTTTTTCGCTGAGTCATTGTCATAAGCTGTGCTTCTCACCGAGTTTTCATCAAAATTCTGTCACTCGCTTTCGCTCGTTTTACGAGTAATTCTTTCTGCATGAACGCAATTACACTACTCTCTCCGAGGTATACATATACTATACAAATAATAAACTATATACAGTGCGCAAATGTTACGTAGTGCGTGCGATTCGACGAGAGAAAATGAGTAAATAATTCAACGATCTTCATTCTATATAATGTCACAAATAATGTGGAAGTGCATATATCTGTAATGATACTTACAACAAAGCCCAGAAGACCGGATCTCCGTACAAGTCGTAGGGGTTGTGCTGATCACGAACTTTCTCAATACTTGATTGTTTTGCTGCCGCTTTACTAGTAGCTAATCTTGCCACAATTGATACGTCCGAAGCTGAACAGGAAAATGGCAAACAAACTCCCAAATGAATCTGTCGCGACTATAAGATAGAGAAATTAGGTAAACAAAAATTCTATTAATTGTATCAAAAATCTTTTTTTTTTCATCTACGATATTAGTAAAATTTATAAACAATCTACCACAGGGCTGACGGATCCATTGATATTTATTTTCAGCATGTAAAATCCTATCTTGAACGGTGCCATATCGGATATGGTCGGAGACAGAAGACCGTCTCCGCTAAGTCCATGATTTTTTCTTTTCCTCGGTTCAGTTGTGAATTCACGTGTTTCTGCTGGGGCATTTGTGTACTGCGGATTATCCTTGTTGTAATCCATACCAATGAAATTACATTCGGTTGCAGAACCCGTGAAAAAAGAATTCCCCCAAAAGAAGCCGTTGGTAAATCTTCCAGAAGCATCTTCCACTAAAAACAACAACAAAAAAATAATAATAATAAAACAATAAAGTTATAGGGTCCTGAAAATTCAACGCCGCAATTCTCTTTGTCATGCACTTCAAACCTTTCAAATGCAGACCATGATTTCTCCGAAGGATTACCGAAGTGTGTCAAGGTATATCGTACAGAGGTTGCTTCAATCGCGAAAGGGATTTTTTTCCTTATAAACATCAAAAATGTATTACGTGGACCAAAAGCTTGTACACGCCACTATATCATAGCCTGTAATTCTACGATACCGACGGAAAAATTCTGTGTGGGAATCTCTTGATGAGATTCTACGTATACAGCTTATTTACTCGTGTTATTATTTGCAGAAGCTACCGCTCAGCCTATAACAATATTTTATATTGTTACAGCGAAATGAGGACTATTTAGGAATATGGGTATACGATAATATAAGAGAGAAATAATTATAACAATCAAAAAGGGTAAGGAGAGGCGCTGCTCTTTGAAGATGGTTGAATATAGTGTCGGGTTTGGTGCGCAGCGGTTAGATAACTTCTCTTACTTACTTCCCGAATAGAAAGTCTTACCTCATCGCAGACGGCATCGAACTTCGGCCTCGGATATCTCCCTCGCGCCGCTGGTGCAATAAGAAATTACGTGAAACAGAATCCGGTCTCTTGTGGCTCACAGAAATTGCGATCCAACCGGATAATATTTCACAAATATTATTATAAAACTATTTACGCCCAGACATGAAGGCAGATTTTTGAAAAAAAGAACAAAAAACAAAATTGTTCTACTCTTGAGACGTACGATATTCAAATTCATTTCGATTCCAAAACAAGCGGAAGGGTTCAATTGGAAACTAATGTATCAAAGTTGATGCAATAATTCATAGACCATTGTTGAATGGAGTTAAAAATAAAATTTTAGCAAGAGGATGTTAAACTTTCAATAAATCCGTTACCTCCTTAAAAAGTAGGTCGTGCTCATTGGGAGCATATACGTTATATAAGATCCTTAAAATTTCTCGTACTCCCAGATGTGCAGACATTTTTTTTTTTTTTTTTCTCTTTTGATGCGAAGCGCGCGTCTGAACACCTCGCGTCGTAGTAAAATTTTCTTTTACTAATTGTACTATAAGTAGGTGTAGCGATACATTAGCGTATCCTCTCGCGTATCCTTCATAATTTAACGCCAAGGTCATACGTCGTCGAAAGCGGACGCATCAGATCGAAGAAGGTTGCAGCAGCAGCAACAGCAGCAGCAACAAGTGAAAGCGATGAGAATTTAACTCCGATCGATTCGACGTAGTTCCTCGACTTTTACTTCGGGTTAAGAACGCGGAATAAAAACATATCAAGGATACGAAGAAGGTGCGGAGTAAAATATTGCATAACAACGATGATGATATCCAGGACATGATGTGTTGCACTTGAAACCAGTGAGCCAAAATTTATCCACCTATAGGTATTACGAGTAGCAGCTATCGCCGAAAGGTCGTGTCGCATCTAAAGTTATGCGCAAAGATGTATCTATATAGTAACATTACGTATTGGTCCAGATCAGATTTGGCTCGGCTTAAGTTTGTATGCACATATTTTAGAATGAAATTATAATGACAATGAAATTTAGTAAGCGTTGTGTCAACGTCGACTGAAATACCTATTCAAAGTCAAGTTCAATTCCACAACGGAACTGGTAGTGCTTCACATCTGGTTGATTATAATATTATAGGCTCTTCGAACTCCACGTTGCATGTCGATAAAACGAAACTTGAATAATAACATTTGTTATAATTAAGTCAATGAAATTTTGTACGATATCTAGGGCATGTTGCCGTGCAAAACTGTTTAATTGAACGCGGAAACTCCGTAATTCTTTACTTAATTTCCTATATTATATAATATGTTTGTGTATATCTGTGTATTATATATTAACAACCGGTTTCTTATAATTTTGCAACGCTATCAACGCAATCCTTGTAGGTATAGTTAGCTAACTTATAATCATTATACTACACACTACATACACGTATATAGCGGTGACCCAGTGGCAATGCCTGCTGCTGTGATCTAGCGTGTTTCTCTTGTGGCCATTGCCGAGGCTGAATCTCCGCGAAGTTCACAGACAGAATTCTAGTCAGTTTCC
The DNA here is from genome assembly GCA_963932425.1 of Athalia cordata. Taxonomy (NCBI): domain Eukaryota; kingdom Metazoa; phylum Arthropoda; class Insecta; order Hymenoptera; family Athaliidae; genus Athalia; species Athalia cordata. The sequence goes on along the minus strand of OZ010625.1, from coordinate 52,748,113 downwards.
GGGATTTCGTAAACCCGTAATTAAAAATATAATTGTACTTGAATTCATTGACCGGCCGAAACACTTTGAAAACAGTTACGATCGGATGACAGATGTGAAAATGCGGATTACTTTGTGCACAGCACCGAGTGTTAACAAAACAATAATTTCTTTCACCGCAGGCTAACGATTCCACTGCTGAATTTCTATACCATCTGGACAATTGAATTTTAGGTGCAATCCTGAGAAATTCTACGTGCAAGAAAAAACTAGGAAATAATACATAACGCCCCGCATTTTTTGAACGGTCATGCAGGCGACAACGTCCGAGAAAGTTTGCTATAATTTAACTCTGGATATACGAAGCATGACAATGGGTGACATTAGTGATCGCAATGCATGGTCCAGAAACACCAAGGAATTCGGTAAACTACATTTATTAACAAGCTGCAGAAACAATTTCTGCCCCCAATCATTCTCTACATCATTTTACTCGCTGTACGCGTTACACGGTTCTATTTGTGCCGTAATCGTGCCGAGTCCAGTTGTTTATGGTCAGGGAAAGTGATTTAGAAAGAGAACGGCTTTCTTGCTCGCTTCGTTGCGATATGTCAACGCGACGCGAGTCCTTTACGTTTTTTAGCTACGCATGTGACCGTAAAATCCAACACCCACATCGTAATTAGAAATATCTCAGATGCAATTAACGATTTCATTCCAGATATAGAGAAAATAATAATGCCTGTGCATCTTAATAATTTGTGTCATTATTACGCCAACATTATTCGGACATGAGCACCACGGCTATACGTACAACCTGCCATAAAAAAACCTTCTTGGTATTTTTTGCGTTCGTTTCAGATACAACAGAAAAAAAATTTAGAGTGAATAAAGTGCGTTTCATAATATAAGTTCATTGTAATTGTTATTTTTACGACAGGTGTTCTCCAGGGGTTTCGAGGCCATCGGACACAACTTACAATTGAAATACTCGATACGTGTTGCACCTTATGTTGCGAGACCATCTGTCAGATTGGCAAACAAATGTGATCGATTCGATCCTTATTGACAAATTAATTATAAATACCTACGGTAGCGAAAGCTATTTCATTTCCGGGAACCAAAAATTATTCTCGTTATATTCAACTGAAGTATCTTCAACAGGTAGAATACGAGGGTTAGAAAACGAATAGTTATTTGGGTCAGAGTCGTGTAGCATTTGGTATATGATTCAGGCCTTAGCATACGGCGAATGACCATCGTTTTGCTATAGGTTAACGTTTTCAGCCGCGGTTATAATTACTATTAGGTAATGAGTGTACCCGCGGGTGTGCGCTGCCGTATAAATTAGCCGTAAGCAATAGCGAACGGTTTCGGACCGTTGAATTTTTCGTAACCAAAACACACACGCTCTAGGCCAAGCGAAGCTGCTAGCGAAAGTAATTCTTTCCACTTTGAGTACATATGAAATCATCGAATACCCAATACGCCTTTTACCCAAGTCGGATTCATAGGAATTTCATTGACGCCACGCATCGTCATCGTCACACTTAAGGAAGTCATAAGTATATAAGGGTACAAAAAAAAGCTTTCTTTCACATTTGTTTTTTTTCTTTTTTTCGTTATTCTTCGGTACCAGGACAAAATCTCCTACTCTTGTAGGTGCTAACAATTATAAGTATAATTAATGTCGAAGACACGCTGGCCTCGACAACATTTTTTTTACATTTTTATATTATTTTCTCATTTTTTCTATTCGTACAACATAGTTTCGTCAAAAAACGTACCAGAAAATCATAACTGTTTGGAAATAGTTTTTCTTGATAGGAAGGGAAAAAAAAATGTGATTCATAGAATCGATGGAATTCCGGTGTTTCTCGATGGCGTAATAATTCGACCAACGAATTAATTTTTAATTTGCTTCGAGGAGTAGCCAAAGAAAGTGACCATTCAATAAAACGTCTGGCACGTTTTTAAGGCATTCCGCATGACGTTGCAATATACATTATACATACAAGTTACATCGCACCGATAAATAGGCTTCTCATCGTAGTTCGGTTATACATTTACTTTTAATAACTACCGAAGTCTATAATATAACGTTATAACTCACGGTAAGAGGTGTTCGAAATTTTTACATTATGATATAATACGGCACATATATTACTTGTACGAAAAGTTAAGCTAAAGACAATTATTCAGATCCAAAGTGATCGGCGAGTTGCATAACCTGATAATAATGATAATGATAATAATACAGGTAATAATAACAATATCAACGAGATACTTTCTATTTTACCGCGAAGTCATTCGAAAATCACATACGAGAGATCGGAGTAGTTCGAAGTATAGATATTTAGTATACCTATACCTATAGGGACTCTTCTTAATTTTGCGCCTTGTTTTCTTAGTACATTCATTCTTTTGTTTTTTCTAATCGATATCAGCAGAATTTTACATGGGCTTCATTTTACATCCTCAACAAACGAGTGCGAGTCTTGGAAAGAAAAAAGAAAAGAAGTCGAGTAACTTGGTATCGTAAATCTGTTCCCTGCAAAACCTGATAAAGTTCCTGGTGTAATAAGGTGAGGTTATACCGAAGTACTGGGATAAAATGCAACGTGCATGCTCGCAACTCGTTACTTATTGCATAATGCGTACCATGTATAATCTATATAGGATATCATGTTATACATGTCCATAAACCTATTTGTATGTATGTAATAAGGAACTGCGCATATATGGTACACGAGTGCAGTAATTTTGATCCCGGACTTTTGAAAAAATGTCTGCATTTATTGAGGAGCTCGATTGTTTCTCGAGGGTAACGAGCCACCTCGGAAATATATACGAAGTTATTGGAAGGCCTAGGTCATGATGAAATAACGGATTTTATTTCCATATACGAATTCCAAATACTTTCAACATAATATCGATCAGCCGATAATAATTCACCGATAATATAATCGTCCAAGATCGAAAAACATTTTTGCAAATAATGAAAAAATTCTCCAATTAATTTTCTGATTCGATTCAACGATAAATCCATTACATCGATTTCTGCATCACGTTATTACACTTTGTGTCATTAGTTGATTACTGCCTCGTATTTTTCTATAATCATATTACCGATTCCGACGATTAACGTACATAATGTTGAAAATTTTTTATAAAATATCATACACGTAGATAAATCGTATTGCGCATTTCGGTTTCGTGACTCGCAATCTCTAGTTACATTAGAGAATTGTGTCATTATTATTACGTTTAATGTTTTACATGTTAAAAAAAAAAGATATGCCTGTACAATAGAAGATCATATACAGATGTAGGGGGAATTTAGAAAAGAGATCTGACGTGTCACAGGAGCCGCGCAATGTTATGCCTAAATGATATAATACATAAATGAGGTGTACAAAAGTGAGTGGAATAAATAAAAAATAGCCTCCGGCAAATTTTTTTTGTAACACGAGACAAAGAACCCTAACTTCATCGAACGGACACGCCGATCGCTAATTTGTTTTGGTTATTTTTGGACATGCAGGTATCGCAATTTGTTAATTTTAACCCGTTTCAAATTGGTGTCGAAAATTGAAACCCATTCAAATTCCGTATACATACGTGTAAATCAGAGATTGCTAATAGGACCGTTTGAAAAAAATTTCAAAATGTGTAAAAAAAAAAAGGAGAAAAACGTGAATAAATAAATAAGAATAATAATTATAAGAACGCGTCCGTTCAAATTTCAAAGGGTCACGCACGGGCGCGCGATAAATTTAAAAAAAGAATAAAATCTGATCCAAGGACGTCCGCGTCGGTGAAAATTTTGGAATATGGTCAGGTGCCACACACGTGTTGCACGTTCGGATTCAACCCAGATAATAATTATGCGAGATGATGTTCAAACCGCAGACTCTGAAAGGCGAACTCTCTACGTCCTTGAAAATGGAAACCCTACATTTAGATTCTTATCCAACGTTGAAAATTCGGTACAAATAACTTTGCAGCTTGAAGCTATTCCGAAGATTTATCGTCGCGACGTTAGTAAACGGAAATAGAAAGTTTTTCGTCATCGACCTAAAGCGAATCGTAAATGAATAATTAAATAACATAGAAATCAATATCGTTCCGTTTCGATAAAAAAAAAAGAAAAAACCATGAAAAAAAAACAATCCAAAAACCATGTGGAAAATCTCATGCAGTTTGTTGCGGAATATAATTTCATTTACCGTTTCTTGCAGTATAAAAGCATGGGAAAAATATGTATGTACACCGCAGGGCAAGACGTCTGCAGAGATACTGACGCGCGCGCGAAGATTATATTACTTTCACTGGATCATTTTATACCAGGAAACTGCAGAGGACTGTACAGATACACACAATCTACCTGCCCACGGTAGCACTCGTAATAAAGTTACGACAGAGACTGAGGTATAAGGTATGTGCTGAACATCCACACGAGGATTGTCGTCGACTCTCGGGCACATCTGTTTTTAATTCTGTCTTTTATAATAATTGTATAAACCGTCAGAGACAGAATGGATAATTATAAAGCCGGTTCATATACGTATACACACATAAATTTAAAGAAATCTAGGTTCTGAGAAAAAACTTAAATTAAAAATTAAGACCACGCGACGCGGCCAATTAAAATGATCTTGAAAGCGAGTCCGGAATTCCAGAAATTATTATTATCATCATTATCGTGGCGCTGAGGTCGTGTTTATTAGAGATAATCTAAGTTTAAAAATCTTATTGTAATCTGGTCTGACACGGCGTGTGAAAAAGCCGTGGCATTGACCCAAGAAAGTAAAACGCTATGAAAGTATAAAGAACGTGTCGATGTGCGACGTTGAGAATCTTCTCCACTTTAATACTATTTTGATGATGGGAACTAGGAGATATTTTACCTCATTGTTTTTCCTCATTATATGTATACCTACTTCATTATAACTATACGTTCGGACATTAAACAAGCGAAACTGCCTAATCCAATGAAAGTAGACGAATGTCTTCGAAATTTTCAAGAGTACGGGAACAACAATTGAAAGCCATAAAACCAAAAAAAAATCCAACATTGCTTCCTTTCTGGTATTTTTTTTTTCTATTGTTATAAATTTTATTTATATTAATCAAACAAATTGATCTATTACTTTCGGGATATACGATATTTCTCATCTGTATACCTATAACATACATAGAAAATCGCACAGCATTTTCTTTTTTTTGCATTTTTCGTTATTCGGGTAAAAGTTACAACGATTTAACTTTCGAATATATCTATGCGATATTGTAAGTAAAATATTGTGCAGTATCATCGATACCGATATTACGCAATAATCCTAACAACGTACTAAATAAAGATTCCGGTTTTGAAATTCGTTAGAAATGATTTGGATATAACCAATTGAACGAACTCACAACTGATATACAAACTCCTGAACTTTCTATTGGTATAATAAATTTAGTATACAAGTTTCCGCCTCGTTCACATTCCACTACGTCCAATAAGCGATCGATAGACATTTGCAATTATTATAACAATTAACGTAAGCTCAATTTATTTTCATTTATTTTTTTTTGTCATCGGTGAGAGATTTATAATACAGTTGAAGATTTTACATCGATGTGCGAACAAAAAGAAAAGAGAAAAAAAAGTAATTAAATTAAATTGAAGAAAAAAAAAAGGGAATTTTCGTGACCACAATTTTAGCGAAAGGTTGCGTAATGCGTATACGTATAGAGGATGTATATATGGAGAAAAGATAATCGATGGTAATTTGAATATATAAATAATAATAAACCGATAAAATATTACTTACTTTTCCTGGCCCATAAATCTTCACGTTTTAATCCATCGATGAATCGCGTTATGTCTTTCGAACATTCTTCCGTAACTGGATATTCCCCTTCGATCCAATTTTCGGCAAGCCATCGCGTATTGTAGACGTCCAATATCTCGCTAAGCGTCGTCCAATTTCCTTGTAAATTTTCTTCCGGTTGCGGAAGACTTCGAGTTCGATGCACGGAAGATTCAATGTCTTTAGAGTCCAACACCAACTCGGGTTCTAAACCCAACAGGGTACTCTGTGCCTCTGTTCCAACCGTTATAATCGCACAAATTACTATCGTTAGTATGTTCATTTTCACACCTATTATTTTTAACATTTTTTTCATTTAGGAATATTTTACTGCAAGCCCACTGAAGGCAACTATTTTATTATGCCAATTATTTAATGTACTTTTGCTATGTCGTCATGGTGATTAAAATTAAATATCACAGATTTTCGGGACGTACGTACATTCCTGAGGGAAGACGGTGATTATCCTTTTTTTTTCTCGTTCGTTTATTGTTACTGGTTTATTTATTAATTTATTTATTTATGGGAATTCGGAATTAAATAATATTCCTCGATTATTCAAATACCCATACAGATTCACATGAGATTAACAAATTCACTGGACATTCAAATTTCTACCCTTTCAAATATAACTTATAGTATTGGATTTACCACCGTAAACTTTTATCTTAAATAATAAAAATTACATCGATTCTTATGAAATGAAATCATCGATTCGGATTAAGAGCAAAAATAAAAAATGATTTTTTTTATTGAAGTGATTTTTAATCGAATGTTTTTTTTTTTTAATCTATTTATAGACCTACGTATATATGTTTATGTAATTTGGTTAGTTGGATTTATTCAATTTATAAATTAATTACTTTAAATTATTAAATATTTTTTATCAGTCAAATAAAATGAATTTTCGATCAGTTATTATTTTTATCGAATTCGGTTCCTTTTTCTCGGCATGAGCTTTGACGACAAACTGTACTGGCTAACTAAATGCGCGTGGAGAAATGCTTCGCTTTAGATGGTTTCAGCTGGCTTTGGTTTCGCGAAGAAAGGCATCGAGCAGCTGTGTAGAGGCACGTCACCTTCGGTGCATGGTGGGGATCGGTGAAAATTCAAAACCCACCTGACTAGCCACTTAGCGATTGACTGAATTCACTCTCCTATGGTTATGAATATGAATAGCCTTGGTTAACCCTAAACATTTCAAATAAATTACATATATACGTATTTTTATATGATTTTCTTAAATTTGTAGAAAATTCAATCATATTACATACGGATCACCGCGCATCTCCATCGCTGTACGCGGGTTAATGTCAATTAATGTTCGATATTGAGAAATCGAAAAAAGGTTCATCAAAAATCAGAACAGATCACACGAAGTGTCCGAAGACACGTAGTCGGGTACATTTCACACATACGCATGACGGTATTCCAATGCCAAGCACGGTATAAATTAGACGCGTATTTTATTTCTTACATGGGTCAGCGTGTCACGTGCGCGGGGGTCTGCGTTATCGGATAGCGTACCTATTTTTTTTTTTTTTTTTTTTTAACGACAACATTTATTATTCATTAAATCACTTATCTTTTTTTCTTGGTGACGAAAGAAATGTTTTTTTTTCGTATACAATCAATAAATCGACTCGGCCCAACAGCTGCGATAATTTATAATACCAACCCTTTCGCCAATTTTGGTATATTTGATTACCGCGTGCACCATAACACGGAATAACGGAAAATTAGATTTTACCGTTTCCAAATGAAAGGTCAGATTTTCAAGTAACGCGCGCAAGTTTAATTCGAGTACGACGACGATCTTGCATAATGTACAGGCATTCAACTCACTCTCGCTGTACTGCAAGCTTTCGACGAACATTCTTTGGCTCTCTTATATGTATATAGTTATTATATACGTTGTGATATTTATGCCCATATATTAGTATATATAGTTTATCCCAGTAAATTCGTTGACTCAAACTTTTTCGATTAACAGAGCGCGTATATTTTGGAAATGCACCAAAAACAGGGACGTCGTAAGTCAACGCGTCTGAATTCAAATTTGAATTCGATGAGTTGAGTCATTCACGGAAAGTGACTGGACACGCTCGGGGTGATTCTTTAATTTTATTGAGAATCATATTTCAACACGACAGGTAATGACGATTATGACAATGATGATGATACGTATGTGACGTCACTTTCCGGGATCATCACGTTTGAAATTTATAGGTTGCATAATTTTTTCTTTGTTTGCTGCGGTAAACAAATATGGTACACACGCGTGTGTACATGGATATGATGTGTTTTGTATAATATAGGGTGTGTTTTACGATGCAATGAATTCGTATAGTAGCGAACTCGTAAGTGATAAGTATGGCGCATGTATTTGTTACATACCTAATATCTCTGCACATGCAACGTGCGGGTATAAGTGCGTGCGTAATACATTTTAAAATCGCGTCTCGAGAATTTATACTCGAGTCCTCCGTAGTCTTTCTATACGTATAATACATTACTCGTGTAGCAAAGTATGACCTAAGGAAAGCATCGATGCAGCATAAAGTTACCTAATACTAATTTCCATTATGCTTCAATGACTCGGGGAGAAATGATAGCCTAGAATCACGACATGCATACGTATAACCATACCTAGAATAATTTACAACGGTCATATATACGCAACTCAATTAAAAGAAATAAATAAATAAATAAAACATCTACACGTGATAAATATATGGAGATAAAGCGGAAAACGGTCCATGGAATTACTGCATAAATACTTGACCTATATCATGTCTGCGCAGAGTTACCGTTTTGAAATATGCAAAATTCTTCGTATACGGGTAATTAGATTTTTATTTATTTAAACTTTTGAGTCGGTGAGGAAACTATTGAATTTGATTTATTTATCTGAAAAATTTTAAGCTTCTCCAAAAGTAGATGAAAATTACGCAAAGGGAAGACGGAAAAAAAGCGAGATAAAAACTTGAAGATTTCTATTTCGAAGCAAGCGCCGGTGCAGATTTTCAAGATAATCGATGATGAGCTTTTATCGTAGTTTTGCATATGAAAATATGCTAGGAATTGGTGACCCGCCTGTCGTGCTGCTGGACACGACGGCCTATAGCCAAAAACTTTCTTTTCAAACCGGTATTAAAAGCAGGCCTACCAGCTTCTCCCGCAAACTCCTTAAATTCTGATTTCTCTTTCTATATGGTTCTGCAAATCGTGAGATTTTCATTAAGAATATCAAAGATATGTATACATATATCTGGTGTTAGGTGACCTTGCTACACTATAACACGCGTGCCTACATATCTTTAAATTTCTCACACTCCGGATTTCCATTCGCAAAAAAATGTAAAAAAAGGAAACAATCTCTACACCTACTCGCAAGTATATAATATCGATATGATTATGATATCACGAATCATTTCTCATATCGCGAATTGACGCGAGAAGGAACAAAAAAGACGAAACCCGCAAGGTTTACGTGAACGAGCAATGACTCTGCATTATATTTGTAGTACATCGATCATGCAATGTGCCTGTTGTAGTTTGACTATGAAATAGCGTGAGAGCGAGATGAAAATAATGACTCTGCATGATTTTTTTGGATCCATGCTAATATTGAAATTATATACGAAACGAAAGATTGCGGTCAGACGAACGTGCAGCAGGAGTAAAGTTGGCGACCATACCGCGAATAACTCGAAGATGTGAATCCCGGTTGATCACATTGCTTTCGTATTCGGTAGTACCATCTCCGACTGCTACACTCATTCGTTACCGGTAAACGAAAGTGAAATTATAATCAAGGGACGCGCCTACTTGAAAAACTTATACTACGTTACAACGTAGGTATACATATGTGTGTATCTTGGGTATGTATGAAATCCCACGTAACACCCTCGCGCGCGTGAAATATGAGTGTTTGCTTTTTATCATCGTATAATAACAGCGAAAAAACACATAATAATGACGTTGTAAATTTTGACTCTTTTCTAGTTTCCATGATTTCATCGGTCAATTTTAGAGAATTCTAAACGTCTTCAGCCGCTACAAATGGCAGATAATTTCAAAAAGTATTGAACATTTTTACGATTGCGTCAAATTCTTACAGGACTGCAGGAGCGGAGTCTTCGGTAGTTTTGTCCTCGTTGAAGTTATCGTGGTAAAATCTACACGATGTCAACGGATTGTAATTTTGAAATTGACAGAAATGGAAGTTTGAATGCTCTTTATGCTCATTTCTTTCCTCTATTTTAACAACGTAGTTATATATAACGTAACAATTTGTATGAGTCTTGTAACAAATTACATGACTCGTGTATTTACATATATGTAGGTATATACTCTCGATGCGCAAATAGTTTGCAAAGAGTTATTAAATTTTAAATGAAGAATAGAAAAATATGTAGCGTAAAATATGGCGAATCATAACCAATGAAATCGAATTTCAATTAACGACCTTTAACTTTCTTTGCGATACTATAAATACGTGGTTTCCAGCTATGAGATGAATTAGAGCGGATATTAGACACGATGCGAAATTGATGAGAGCTGCGTGTTTCACGCTTTGATTATTAAGGATTATACGGAATTCTAGATTTACATCATCGTATGTTACATCTAGATATTTATGTAAGGATTACCGCTACAGAAATCATCCTACGCCAAAATAAAAAGTACACGTCATACATATCGATAAAATTCCACTTCAACATGACGTAATTATAGATAACTACATAATAATGATTTCACAAAAAGGGCGGACATTGTGGGAATTTTTATTGACATTGAATACCATCACATATTTTATTATCATGGTTCAAATTATCAGTTGGAAATATCAAGTTTCAGGTACCTAAATATGTATAATATATTTGCGTTTATTTTACTCACGATGGCACACGATGTGTATTACGCGAGTTGGGAGAAAGACATTACGTCACATTTTCTCGAGTTCGACAAAATTCTATATATTCTTTATGCCTGTTTACGTAAAATTGGATAGCAAAAATTTTTTACGTATATATTTATTTCTTTCTTCTCTTTCTTTTCCATTCAATTAGCATTTTGGGTCAGGTGACCATCGAGTGTACAGAAGTATATTGTATAATAGGAGTCGAAAAGAATTCGAAATTTTTTTTCGCACATCTATAGCACATTTCGCGTTTATCATGTACTTATATGTAATTTACATGATGTAAATAAATAACTGTACAGCTGAAATATCGCCACGTGCGTAGGACAGGTGAAAGAAGAAACAGAAAAAGATAAAAATCCAACACACGTATAAAAATAGCCTATATTATTCCGAGCCATGATATAGGCTGCGGCTTCTTCCGTTGCAGCGATTTAATTCAATTAAAATGATAATAACGTTCTGCTAATTGAATTCCCTCAAAAGTGAAAACTCTATGTGCAGGTACCGAACCGCGATATACATATACATACAATGCATGATGTCTACGAGCTCATTTGGTTCATGTAATTCAATTACGATAATTATCTGAACGATTCTAACGATAATGTAATTATCGGTAGAATCAAATTACACGAATAACATGTTCGTTGACCTGATAAAAATAAAGAATCTAGTTCGAATGATAGAAATGTATATACCCAATAGATAGAAATTGAGGTGCTAATTTCGAAATTGCACTGTCACGACACATGTACCATGTACTCATGTCTATGATGTCGGCCACTGTTTCGAAAAATTTTCAAGGAAAACAACTACAACTCATTTTTTTTTTTTTTCTAATTTGTCAACTAGTGTAAAAAAACTTCTTTTTCCTTTTGACCTTTTTAATATATTATATGTATATTTTTTTTATTCTATCCATCGATAAAATATCATTCGGAATCTAACGGTGTCAAATTTCATGAAGTAATTTGATTTTGAATAATTATTTCAAAATAATGCAACCATTTTGTCTTGATTGAGCTTGTCTAAATCCTTTTTATATGTAAAAATCAGATGAATAAAAGTCCCGTGAAATAACGTTAGACGATTAAAAAAAACTAGATGAATAAATAAAACTGACAAAATGTAAGATTGTCCCAAGGCTAACGAGATGATATTGCGTTCGGAATTTCGGAAGTAGGTCATGAAATGCTGAATCATTGCAGCTCCTCGATCTTGTGAAGTCTACCGTTTCAAAGAATAATTTAATTTCAAATCAACGTCATTGTTTTCTGTATAATTTTATTACTAGCAGTTACAATCACTTCGAAAACGATTATCGACACGTATGTGTATTATAACGTTACGACATTTGATTTTGCAGTAATTTTACAGAGAGCGTAGAGAAAGACGCAATTAGCTGAAAATAATGTGACTGTGAGAAATGCCAAAAAACTTTTTTTTACGTATTTATGGTTCGTAACGATGACTGTAGTATCGAGCTGCACCCGCCTCCAATTACAGTTTCCCTTTCGAAAAGATTTTGAAAGTTTGAATCAACTTTAGCGAAAAGTTATTGTTGAATCGAACCAAAATAATCGATGCAAATTTATTCTACATCGCTAACGTTAGATCCGAGTTGTAAGTACTAATTTCGAATGACATTAGAAATACTCATCGTACCTACAATCGTTCATTCTAGAATTTTAGTCTCTATAATCGGTGCCTCGTATATTCGAATCTTTTGTTTCTCATTTGATTACTGTTTTTAATCATTGTACCCGTTCATTTGATGGCACTTTTTGCTCCCTGAACAAATGTTGTAATTCTCACTCTATTTTACATGGCGCCAATAAGTGAAGAGCAAAAGAAAGCTTAATTAGGAAAAAGGAAAGCCATGTACACGAGCATGTACGATGATACCGAGAAGAAAACAGCTAGTTCCTGAGAAAAAAAGGAGACTATAAAATATATCTATGTTATAATATAACTCTTCATATTATCTCGACGAAAGAGAGCCGTGCTTCCACTGCGACGTCTTACCCTTGAAGTAACTTGGCGGCATCTAACCGAGGAAAGTCAGACCTTTCACAAGCTTTTTCGTGGGTCGAGCAACTGGTCGATATAATTATTTCGAAAATTATGTACAACCTGTGTGATTTTTAATTCCCTAGAATAATTAAATTAACTTCTATCTATTTCGACGATACATTTGATCACGTAAATATCGACGTACAATTGGACGATGAGACAGAATGTGATGATCCCAAATTTAATTAATCACCTGCACCTGTAATGGATTTAATTATAACTAATCAAATATTTTTCATTTCATTTTCACATCACACACGCATTTATAACATGCAAAATTACGGGCGGTGATGAATCTGAAATTCTGTCGATGTCTCGGACTGGCAACTATTATTATATTTTTTATTTAGTAGGCCGTGACTCGTGTGAGGTAATTTCGCGGGGACGCCGCCAAAAATAAAGAAAATAAAAATTTATAGAAATGCGAGGGGAAATACGCCGTATGATAAATTTCTTTTAATTTTTTTAACAAATAAAACGAAAGCAAAACTTTTTACATATCTACCGATACATCAACTTTTACTATATACAGACTATTGAATAATGATATACAAAAAAAAAATAAAAAAATTATTGCGCAAATCGTATTTGATATTCGGTGCTGTGCAGATGGTTGGGCTACTTTTTTTTTATCTTCGTTCTCGATTATTAATATAGGTAGGTATTACATTATTTAGGTTTTTGATAAATTTACATTCGGTGACTAATAATTCATTTAATAATGTGAACGATCCGTCATATGAATTTCATAATACTTATGTATACGCTCACTCTATCACTCTATTTAGTTTACCGACATTTTCATTTTCGATTTAACAACGGAAAATTGCGAAAATCCATTAAATATAAAAGATTTTTCATTTTTTTTCTACTTTAAAAAAAAGTACAGCGAATCGTTCATAAATTCTAAAGCAAATTCAGGCCAACAATGAAATTTCACACATTTCCTGGATATTTTTACTGAAAAATTACACACATCATCATGAGGAACAGATAAAACAATTTCTAAAAAGTTTGAACCGATTCCGAAAGGGTCAGGATTTTGCAAGGAACGACGTGGAGCTATAAATCCTGACAATCGTGGGTTGGTGCATGGGATTTATGGATGATAGAGACGCTGCTATGCCGTCTATAGAATGAACAATGAATTAGTCATTGTCCACTAGGGTCAATTACTTATGAATACTCGGCTCCTCGGCGTCACGACGTAAACCTGCAACATGTAGGATACTATACAATACTGTAAGCATTGTTAGAGAAATTTTCATGAGATGAAACATGATTGATATAGATTATGATTGATGGATATTGAATCTAATACGTATTATCCATAGTTTTGGCCATCTAAGATTAACGAACTTCCAGACATTACATTGCACTATTGAGAATCATCACAATCGATACCAAGGAACGACGACAAGTAGAGTCGTCTATACGTGTCTAATAAAGGGTGAAACTTTGCCATTAAAAGAAGTGTGCTAATTGGAGTCATTTACATACCTACTACACATTCAGAATTATACCTGTAGTATACGTATACGCGTGCAAATGTGAAATGTGTAACGCAACTTCAGCTATACCTATAGGTATTATGTACGTGCACAATTACCTATGCGGATATACCGAATTGTTACGTGATTGCCAGTCTGTTTTTAGGTGGGCAAGTATCTGGGTAAAAGGTACTCGTAGAGCTGTGCAGGTCGATGTTTGCACAAGTACATTGAGTATTGTACTTATGTATGTACGTACAGGTATCTACAGAGTACGCAAGCTCGGTCATGGGCCGAACCATTACTGCAAGTTATAATACCTACGCACTCCAGCGCAAATCGCTTTCTCACTTTCTACAGGAAACATCTCGTTGCCGGGGCTCTTATTTTACAGATCAAATGGACACTACGAGAAAGGTAATTGTCAAAAATGGCGCTAGAAGAAAATAAAAGTAAATCATGTTTGCAACGATCAATTAATGCTACTCCCAAATTGTTACCTTGGGTCAGTAATTTCTTCGGAACCGAGAAAGCGCGGAGATTTTTATTTTTCAATAAAAAAGGATAAAACTGTCCGAACTTTTCAGTACTGTCAAAAAGTTTATTAAACGTAATCGGTACATACATGCAATTCGAACTGCGAATATTGCGACGTATAATTAACTTTGTAAAAATCGTCACGCAAACCTTCGTCAACTATTACGAAAGTAATAGTTTACAAATGAACGTAATATCGCTGGTAATATTTAGAATACATCTCAAGACTGATTCTGGTGTATTTCTTCAGAGGGTATATTGCATGGGAATAATTTCCGGTACGTTTTTTCGGAGGCCGAAAGTGTGAGTATAGAATAATATGTTCAATTATTGATTTTATGAGCATTGGTTCGGGAAGCGTCGACTAAAATTTAATATCGTATAAATTCTACTTAGCGTTGACTGATATTCACAATCAGTCAACCGTCGATCAACACGGTTCTAGGAGTTTGAATTCTTCGTAAACCGCTAACTTTGAATTGACCATCGATCGGCAGGTGTCGACACTGGGTGGTCAGTAGCTACGACAAGGTAAAATTCACCATGTACAACATAACAAACAACTGCATTGTTAAACGAATTTTTTTAATACAAATGGTACATGATAAAAATATGGTTGTTTATAAAAAAAATTGCACAGTAATTTAAAAGTTACACATCATCATGGCAAAAAAGTTTAAAGGTCCTACGATCAGCGTCGCAGCGGCCGTTTGATGTTTTTATAGTCTTGAAACTCATTACGTTGCTTCATAGTAGTACGCTCGATATGCTTAATACACCCAAGAAAGAGGGATTGAAAATGAACGTGAATAGTTTGCGCTTTTCCAAACACTTTTCGATATGACTTCCACGGTACTACTAGCAATTCAGGGGCGAATGCTTCAAAATCACATCCATCTGGAAGTTTGAGTACAAGTTAACAACATGAAGACGAGTGCAAAGAACCCGCAAAAACTTACTTGTACGAATCCGCCGTTGTACCCTTCGGATTATCTTTATGTTTGTAGACCTGATGTGATTGAAGACAGAAATGCGTCGACTAGGTATATCGTCTATTAACGCTTTCAGAAGCCATAGGCAGCGCTCTGCTTGTCTCTCAAACGCACACCTTATATTATACATAATAGTCTTCGAACTGTTGATTTTGGGATTGAGAATCAAAGCGTCCAATTTGAGGGATGCCAAGTTAGATAGCCTCTTCTTGAACACACTGAAAATACGAGTAACCAGACATGGCTATAAAAATACGAAAGAGCAAAGTGGATTTGAAGCCCAGTGAATATTTGAACATTGACTTTCGTCTTTCCCTTGATTCCGCAACCAGCATCACAGAACAAACAGACACAACCAACCAATTCAAACTTACTTCAAAGACGTCTGTCCCGATATCTTTGACAAGAGCGTCGAATACCGTGAGCTCGTAGAATAATCCGCAGACACTTCAAGCGTTCTGGGATTAATGTTATAGCCCAGAAACGACAAAGGCTGGTAAACATGTTTGTGGCCTGGTAGATTTGTCATGGTTTTCGTAATATTGAAAATGCAATTATAATTCGGAATGCCCTGCTTCACTATCTCCAAAAATCTGTAGACATTATGTTAAATTAACTCTCGTGCGAGATTGCTTCTACTGTTTTTTTATCATTTCAATTATAGTTGATGAAGCATACAGATGACATCAGAAGGGAGAAAAAAAAAAAGAAAAAAAATATCATGAATGACAGACGAATGACTAACAATATTATTTTCTTCAATTTTTCATCACGACTTACCGTTCAGCCGATTCTTGACTTTCTGTCGCATATATAATGTCATCTACATATCGATAAAGAAAACCTTCGTTCTTGAACTGAGCCAATTCTTTTTCTTCCATATCGGCGTAATATATATCACACAATACAGGTGACAAAATAGCACCTTGGGCGATCCCTTTCTGGAGTATATAATGTTCATTTGATACCAGTATCTGTAGAAGCAAGTACATTTTACCGTTCGATCTATAAAGTTATATTGAATTAGCGTGTGTTTGGTAATATCGCAATCTTGATCACAGTAAGAGAAAAAAAAAAATAAACACGTTTGAATGTTTCAAGAGAAGACAGTAGTTTTCTAACTAAATGCAGCGAGATACACTTACTACTTGCTTAAGTATGTTGGATTTTATTTCATCAAGCAATGTCTTTTTGCTGATTGCTTGGCCGTCCTTAGAGTAGGGAGCAAATACTGAACCGGGAGTTACAGGCAGCTCGAGTTCAGGAGAGGAAAAATATTGCTTTACTGTAGCATTGCTTCTTTTCACCGCGTAGAGATTTCCTGCAATTTCGTAATGCGTGAAGAACAGTGTACTTCCAACAGAAGCCGCAAGTGATTCCACGATTGCGATTAGTTTTTCTGTAAAAGGAAAAATTCTGATGAACAGAATCGACAATTATCGGCTCATGACTTATATCCTTTTAAATCAGGTTACTCAGATGTATAACAACATTAATTTTGAACATATGGAAACTTACTTTGGACAATCGATCCATAGGCAGATTCGATATCGCAACGCACCAGATACATAGTTTTATTATCGTTACTGCGGGACCTATCAACCAAATCATTCCATTTTTTAGAAAAAACTACTTTTCCTGTATGGCCATATTTTTTACTATACAGTTGCTGGAGAAAGCATAGAGCCCTTGCCGTATGCAGTTTACACTTCCTGTCGTTAATTACATGAAAACGTCACTAAATAAATCATTTTATTCCGTTTGACATTTCAACATATGTACTTGTTCATATTTCCGAAATGTCAAGCTTTTAAGCCAAACACATACTACACAACAATTCTTACTTGGCTGAGGACATTATTGGTCGGATTCCTTTTTTTTTTGGCATAAATATCCATTTACCCTCGCGCAAATCTTTTGTATAGATGCCATTGAGCTTAGCGATAACTTTTTGCTTACACATTTCGCGCACGAAACCATTCATCGATCTAAGCCAATCACTTCTCTTGAGATACACTTTCTTTGTACTGCTTGTCGCTATCGTGCAGAACTGAGTGCGAAATATCTCCAGTATAAGCTTCTCGTAAAGCCACTTGAACAGTTTACCAGCAATAATCCATTGCGTAGCAGAATCTTTGATCTCCTTCAACCACTGGAGGTCTGATATCTGCAACAAAAAATTACAACAAACTCTAGCACTTCAGAAAAAAATGTGGTAATTAACAAAACAGTACAAAAAAGCATCAAATGGACATTTGATATCTTATTGAACCACTTAATTGTTCAACTATAAACATCAAGATGAATATGCTCACTTTCAGCTTCAGGATGTAGGGCATCAAACTTATGGACTGCCGATACGGAGTTTCCAGCAAGTTACAGATACTTTTCACCAGAATATTTCTGTTCTTGTGGCTTCCCAACAATGTTGGGGGAAGAATTCGACAGCAAACGTATGTGAAATATTGCTTCAATAAGACAAGTGGCAGCTCTTGGCAAGAATCTTGCCATCCTCTTACTTTCCAATCATCACAATCCTTTTCCAAAGCCATCAATTCACTCAGTGCGTTTTCATGGTTATATTTCATGTTCTGTTTTCTCAATGTCTTGAGTATTGGTTCAAGTGCCTCAACACATTTCTCGCATCCAACAGGTAAAATTCTTTCTACTTTCGTCTCAATGATCTGTGAAGATATGGACACTGCAGAATTTTTATTCGCCAGTATATGGTCATCTGGGAATTTAGATGTTTTTGATATTTTGAATAGCATGTTATCTGTGCTTATTTCTAGATGCTTGGCATCAAATAAGTCTTTCAGATCATTTGGTGTTTTCTGCAAATTATTATTGTTGGGCACCACGGATTTTTGGGTAACAGATGTATGCTCTGCAATGATGAAAAAGGGTTTAATCTAATTTGTCAACGATAATATATAATTCAACGGCATTACAGTATGGGTTTCTTTTATCAAACTACTAAATTTTCGTGTTGTGCGGGATCTATATTTACAATGAGATTCTGGAATTAATTTTTCAATACCTCTGCTACAGCTGGATTTAACATAAAATAGATCATGCAATCGTTCACGGCTAAAAGATGGTATTTTTTCACACAACTCCATTAAGCATGAAACCATGTAAGCCCCTGTCTTTGTTCTTTTGGCAAATATGCAGTCCTTCAGGCAAAATCTGTGAACACAGGAATGAAAGGAAGATATTCGCATACAGTTTAGATGAATAAATAAATTAGTAAATTTTCTAGTAAAATTATCTTTAGTAACAATACGAAACACGGTAATATGAAATCAAATTTTAATTGAATAAAAATCGTGCGCAACGAAAACTTTGCTGAAAAACAAGTTTGAAAATGAAGTGTATGTTAAAGTTGATACCCGCCGGCAACGAACCTTAAAAGTTCTGTTCCCAAATAATCCACCAACAGTTTCCATCCTTCGTTATTGATAAGTTCGGAAAACTCCTCGCTTCTGGATGAAAAAAAAGTCTGGAGACAATGTAATCCGTGGGAACGGTCAGAAACAGTACACGTGCCTGCAGGCCTGCCTTGCGGAGGAGTTTTATTTTTTGGAACGTAAATAAACACATCCTCAAAATACTTTGAAATAGTAGTTGGGCACTGGCCCGTCACCTCATATATGAAACTTATGAACTCCTTGAATTCGCCTGCCATTGTTATTTCTATTTTGCTGTACCACTTTGATCCTACCGATCTCGAGTGATGCTCGCAAGTGTTGTCAAGAAATAACTGCCACTTGCAATGAATAGCGAACACGAGGTAAGCCGACACACATGGTTCGCCAATCGTTGACCGTTGACTGAAGACAACCCATTGTTGAGTTGATGGATTAGTATACGTACCGCATATGACACAAATGTGTGTGCTGTGTGAGTGAAACACAGGGCCCGCGAAAATCTGTTGCTCGGACGATTCATCTGAGGTGCAACAGTAACGCCATCTGTTGGATGTGGAATCTTCGCCCCCTGAATTCTCCGAGGTGAGCTTATTTCGCGACCTGATATTGGGTTCCAACCCCCTAATCTCTGGTTTATACTTTTATTCTGTGTAGACGAAAGAATAATCAGTGATCAACAAATGCAACAAAAGATAACCTCACTGAATCGAAATTGCAATCGCCCTTACGCATTATTTGCATTTTGGAAATAATTTTGTAATATTCGCACTTTGTAATACGCGATTAGCGCGTATCGTGTTCAAAAATTTACTCATTACCGCGGTACACCTATGTGACGATAAAAAAACCGCTACTATACTTTGTATGTACGCTTCAAGATTCGTTTAGGAATAATGATACATTGTATTACGACATTACGTTGTACAATTGTATTATTGTTATTCTGTTATTGTACTCGTCTGTACCGATACCTGTTTGAAATTCAATCGCATTTATCTCAACAAAACACGCGTGACAACTGCGGACTGTGATTCTTCAAAGTTCATAAAAAAAATTGCATAGTGTTTTGCATCTGCAAATCATAAATTTCATTTTCCTTTACCAAAATTCCAGGTCTCCCTCGGCATACCGTAATCGTCGATATATTTTGATGTATTTGCCGGTTTACGATGGATCATTGTGTCGAACACAAGTTGGAAAAGGGTTCATCTCCCTACCGCTGAGAAAATGAAAGTGAGGAATATTATACGGGTATATGTATGTCATATTAATAAACAACATGAAAAGTAATAATTGCATTCTTTCTGTTTTAATAATCAACGAATTTCGAAGTATTATCCTTTTGAATAGCAGGGTCACGGATTTGCTCTTTCTAAATCACGACTCACGAGTTACGGGTTACGAGTCGGTCCTTCCGATTATATTTAACTCCAGTCTCCGGTTCACAGCCGCGGGGTCCTAGAGTAGAAATGAGAGATGTGAAATAAGAAGTAAGATATGCTTTCACCGGGCAACCGACGATAAGTTCTTGTCAAGTTTAGTAATGCGAATGCATTGTTTGCCCAGTCCGTGTAACTATATCGGTATGGGTGTAAGTGCGGTAATCCGTAATCGGAGAACGAAGAGTCAACGAGAAAACATAACATAGATAATCGCATGGCAAAACTCACGATCAAGTGACGCTAGAAATTTAATTGCGTCTTTGGAATGGTTTTTCCTGAGTCCTAATCGTCTCTTTACTTCAATAATATTGTTTTGCAGAATTTCCGGTAGCTGGATGGTCAGCTCTTCTGAATTTCCACGTGTATTTTATATCACTCTCGTTTACAATGGGCTATCTAACCAGAAAATCAGATGTACCTGGTGTGAACGGATGAGCTCCGGATGAACGTAAGAAATAACATTTTACTTTCATCGCGAAACGGCTATAGTTAAACGTTTTCTGACTTTCGTTTACATTTTATTACGCAATATTTGCCCCTGAGTTTTCTATGAATACAAATAATATCGGTCAAGATAGTGAGTTTAGTGCAAATTTGTTATACAGTCATTACAGTTTACATCAATTCGCATACTGCTTACAGATATCCCCACTTGGTTATCTACTGAATCGAAGAAAATGTTTGCTCTGGAGAAATCGAAGGGTGGTAAAAGCGAGGTGATAGAAATAAAGATATCGTTATATTGTATTAGAGATGGCCACTGAAATGATCATGCAAATAGATCAGAGTCACCTTACAACTTTTGCCGCGGTATAAGTGACTTGCAACTAGAGAATATATAGGTGTACAAAATGTCGCAAGGTAATTGCTAATTAATTCCGAAGACAAGCCGAGGAGATTTCTGCGTTCACAACGGCAAATGGTTCACCACCGACAACGTAAAAACTACTGTAATTCTTACGCAGTTTTACATCCCATAATTGGGCATTCCGACTGACTTTATTAAAACGAACGCTCTCACGGTACGGATACCTACGTTAATACCGCATGATTCATTGTTGGGTGAGACGTCCTCATGTTTTACATTTTTTGGCATCTAATCGAAAGAAACAAGCATGAATTAAGGAAGCTTGGAGGGGCAGATTTAGTTTTCTATGTTCTTGCAACTATGCAAGGTACTTACCCCAATTTGTAGGTAGACTTTGTTTCCAGCAATCCGCCGAGACTCTTGCCCCCGAAAGCTGTTACTTTATTATATAATTACTGTCAGGGATCACTGTAATCAGTCTTTTTTTCTTCAGTCGCTGCATACAATCCGTATTTACCAACCTCTTTACGTTCTACCAAGTGCAGTTTAATTTATTTTTATAACAAATTTTTTTCAAGATTTTAGGGCAATCAACGCCGAACGGGTTGATGAAAAAATTTAAAAAAAAATTGTCCCAATGCAACTAATCATATCAGTGGAAAAATTTATTCCATTATTTCTACCTTCGAAGATTCGCGTGAATCCTACATATGTGCGTATATAAAATTATATAGTGCGTATATTTCTAATTATAACTATGTTTATTACTCTCTAAAAAAATCTTTCAATATGCTTTTACATTTTGTCGCATTTTATATGATTATTATTGTCATCACCTCCAAAAATTTGTATGATCACATCTTATGTATAAACAAATTATTACTGTATAATATTTAAGAAGTCATACGGAATTAGTAAATATCGCGAATATGCTTAATTATGTATAGCACATACTTAATGTGGGTAATACCGATTCGAAAATTCGTCAAACTAAAATTAGACTTAAAAATATTACTAAATATTTAGCAATGTCGCAAGCACCAATGGATTCCGGCGACCAACCCTACTGTATAAACATGCGGTCATGATAATTGCAGCGGCCTTGATTAAATCAACATTTATATCATAGTTACTTTCGTATTCGTTTCGAAAATTTTTATTAGCCAAATTTAAAAATCAACCTCAGTACATTCGAAAATGACAAGAGCCTTTAAGATGCACCGCCAACATAATCAGATAATACTTGTACGAAGATGTGTAAAAATTAATTGAGAAAGTGATGTATAGGGATAAAAGTATTACATACCTATATGCTGCACGGGGAACTCGAAAGCACATCGATATCACGTGTACGCTTATAATCGAACTTCAGCGAAACTATATACCTATAATACGTTTTTCACGTATGCACATACCATATAATACTCACAATTTGATTGCATATTTTCCCTTCAAGAACAATTCTACACATGCATAATTATTTTCCTATATTCTGTCGCATAGACTATTGAATAACAATCGTGAGTAAAAATACGTATATTACGTATTTTCGAGTACATAATATTATGAATATGATGTGAAGACAAATTGATTATCGATAGCAATTTCGTAAATAAATATTCATATGAGATAAATTATAAAAAATATCGTCAAAGGAGAACAATAAAAATTTATCATTGTTCCAATAGGTTTTAGCCGAACCTTCTGGTTCTAGACAATAAGAACTCATTAGCCTGCGACCTTGTCATTTTATATTGCACATATCGTGTAAAATCAATAAAAATTCATCCTCCACCTCAAGAATTAAGGTGAGAAGGATAATCTTTTAATGAACGTTTCTCGCACCAACTAACACGCGATTTGAATTCTTCATTATTACCATTACTATCGAGTGATTTAGAATACACACTCAAATATGAAATCGGGGTATACTAATAACTTGAAGAAAACCAAACTTCAAGATCGTTCAATAGGCTATTGCAACAGCCTTTGGTTGGAAAATAATCCTTTGAACGAGCATCTTCTTTCTATCTTTCACATAGACGGGTATATTTGGCCGCGGGCAGCGTTTGGATATGGCCACTAGTTGCCGCATCGCGTTTTAATATGACAAGGTTGGAATAGAGAAAAAGTCTAAGGTATACCGGAGCTACACTATGTTAACTTCTAGAAAACAAAAAATAAATATTAATAGCGACAATAACGATAATTTACACAATTCTAACTGCGATTACAATTAAAGTATATTCCATACAGAAAATAATTGTGAGGGATGCGATAGTAAATTTTTTTGGGATATCCTGGCTCATATGATCCGCGGTATATCTTTTTTTATAAACAAATATTTCGTAATAATAATTTCATAACAAGTACGTGTTATTATAGTTATACGGTGCACATAAGTATACACATGTGTATTTCCTTCGTGTCACGTCTTATGCAGAATTAGCAGAATTATAATGTATGAAAGAAAAATTTGTCCCTGCCCGAAGATATTTCATATTCTAGGTATGTACACCATATATTAGAATCATCTTGTATAGGTATAAAAGTATAAACATGTATTTGAAAAAGAAAAAAATGCTTCGACGACAATATACGAGCGCGAAGCGTATTGCAGGTATAACATTATAGGCATACTATATATATGAATTAGTAAACATCGATTTCTCCTTTCTCCGAAGACGTATACATTTGACGAAATGAGAAAATAAAAATAGAAAAACAAAAAACAAAAAAAAAAAATCGGAAGAAAAGAATTAATTGATGTTCAAAATTCCCCTCCTGCGAGAATCCCCACGAGACGCTTTGATCTTGGGATTAGACAACGAGAAACTCTTTTAGGCACAAGAAACAATACGTATATATACTTTGTAGTACAATAATACTTATTATACCAACGAAGAAAGTAAGAGCAGGTTTGTCAGCTAAAATAATGGTGTACTCATCGTCGGTATATTGCTCTAGCTTTAGATTACCAGAATCATACTTCCCCCCGGGCCTCCGTCCGCCCGTTTATTACACCATGAAATTTCGGCTATACAACTTATTCCGATCTAATAATTTCATTCGTTTTACAGATGTATAAGAGTCTTACGTTAGATGATGAAACGAACATGATGATTTCGATGCTCCGCAGTAAAATAGATCGGCAATCATTGGACAGGATGTATGATAATGAAATGATGAAAAACTAAATATTGTCGATGACCCGTTACATCGAGATGTAATAACCTTGCAGTGCGGTGGAATACTTCAGTGAAGAGCTGGTACTGAAAGTGAACGTTAATTTCAATTAATATTCAATCTACGATGTGTCATATACCTCAGGGACAGCTTATAATAAAAAATTTGGGAGTCGTAATTTTATTTGTTACGTTCTTAGGCATGGAAAAATCGTTTACAATGTATACTGTAATATAACTATAAATTTATTATTTTTTAGGGCCCAATATTCGATTCTTACAATCAGGGTGCAGGCAGATTCACCCGCAGTATGTCTATGTGTGATCATTTTTCGCATGATGAAATGTTGAAATTATATACGTACGTCAGTTTTATATTAATATAGAGAATAAACATCTGCTTCAAATATTGCTCGTATATACATACATAATATGTTTTTTTCAAACGAGAAAATTATTAGCTGTGGTTACTGTGGGCGAAGAAGGTCGGTCGCCCCGTACAGTGTACGGTAAGAATAAAAAAAAAGACAATAACGGGGAAAAAAAATGATTTTGAGAAAAATGACGAATGTCGTAACGTCGATGTTGATGCGAGCCTATGGTCAGGTGTATAGTTACAGGGGACATCATAAATGCAGCTGCAGTGTTGTATATGAGATCCTCACGATGAAAGAAAGTTTAAAAGTTCACCAACGGCTAGCTTACCGATCATCATCCCACGTATGGTAGAATTAACCACACGCAGATGTTATAATATTGGTCAAGTGTCATAGAGTAAGTATAACTTTGTCGGGGAGGGGAAGAAAAATAAATAAATTGTCAAGTAGAGATTATCATATAATGCAAATTATATTGTATGTGTGTTTTCAGCCGCCACCTTTCAAATCGAACGTCGATCGTTTCCTCATTTCGTATATTCTTCTCCTATACGGGCGAACGTAGGTCTACATAATTAAGTTCCTCGCCCTCCTGCACCTACGCTCTGGATGTACGCAGCTTCGCACCAACTGCAATGAAAAGAATTCCTAACTTCTGGACAGGAATAAGAGAAAAGAAAAAAAGAAAAAAACATTTGCAACAATTAGCGTTATAGAATCTCCCGAGATGTGAACAAAATTAGATTTATTTATATTATACATATACACATGTTTTACATGTACCTATATACGGTTATACTTGAGCAGAAAGGGGATAATATGCCCAACTCCCCGACTTATTGCCAAACCTAACTTTACCTCACCGTTTCAGGTGAGGTACCTATATAAAGCTTGAATGAAGATGCTCTCAGCTATTCACTCTCACCTTTCTTGCAAACCGCGTGCACGACAAGATCCGCTCCGTGAAGACGGTCCCACCACCACCACCACCAACATCCACCCGACAACCTCGCGACCTATTCCAAGTGACCCCTTCGACCCAACAGGAATATCTTTGTTCTATCGGTGAGTCTTCATGATCCCATCATACTGATACTAATCCTCCTGTAATTTTGGTACAATCGATTTACGCGAAACAATATTTATTTTTCTTTGTTAAAATTATTCGTTGTTTATTTTTTTCATTCATCGCAAGCTGCTCAAATCAAATGTGATCTATTTATTCGTTCTTTTTATATATTGCGTTCGGAATCGACGGAATGGTGATCCAATACAGCAGTGGTGACAGTGATTTATAAAATCAAATCGAAGTGTCCGCAATTTGAATGTATATACATTTTTTTCTTTGATGGTTTAAAAATTTTTCAAAGTATAAATGGTGCCTTTCATTATTCTAATTTGTTTTTGGTGTTCTATGCGTAATAATATTATCTTATAATAATTCGGTATACTATAATATCCGGGAGGATGAGATAAGTTCCCACGTCTGTGAATAAGCGACTTTCCGTTAAGTGGCTTCATAGACATTATAAGAGTCGTAAATCGTGGCAGCGGCGGTACTTAGAGTTAAATCATAATAAGAACCCCATAGAAGGAGCAGCGTTTGCCCGCAGTCTTTTGGCCCCACCGGATGTTCTCGAAGAAAGTGATAGCTGGGCAATTCATCGCTCCGACTTTCGGAAGTAATACCCAAAATGCTTATTATTGAATGCAATATAATATTTATAACCTGCGTTTGAATATCATAGAGACGCTATTATACGATCATGAATCGAAGACGTAGCGAAATTAATTTTTTATTACATACGAGTTTAATTCCATTTACATAAAAACATCTTATTTCTGTACCCACATCTAACAGCGATAGGTATACGTATATATGAGATCATATACGCGAAATCGTTAAACCGTCGTAAAATTAAAAAGCTAAAGAAGGAAAAAAACAAGGAAAAAAGAACAACATACAAACACATTATTACGCATCACTCTCTACTCTCACGGTTCCTCCGGGCATCTTAGATCACTCTAACACCATTTCTTTGTTACCTCACAACATCCATCTGAAAATTGTTCAAACAAACACCCACCGCGAGATTCGAGATAGTTCATCAATGACTGTAAATTTCACTTTCAATTGCCCGTACTATTCCGTGCGTAACTATACACAGTTTTACGGAGCCCGCGTCATTCGTGCGAAAATGGTTAATTCTTTGCCAATCGTACATACATTATATACATATGTATACCTATACCATGTATTCACCCACGTGCACAGAAAAATTTCTCCTCACTTGATCTCTGATCTCAAAGTGTTTATTACGAATTTTCGAATAAGCTGTACACATAAACGTATATTTTCGCTGAAAGTAATAGCCGATTGAATTATTCCAATCGTAAACTGTAGCTTACCGACATACCTACTACATGCTTAATTGTGTAAACGTATTTATAGAAAAAATTGTTTCGATAAAGTGGGTAGCTATAGTTGATATAGGTACAGGGACCATGTCTATATAGGTATACTAATTCCAGCAGAAATATAATACGCGCGATTTCCTTTGCGACTCGCTGCACGCTGCACGCGTCTTTCTCTGATCTCATCGTCTGATCTCATCTCGATATAAGGATGCACCACTATAAATTTTCTCGTAAATTCTTCTTGCAACAAAACTTTCTTACCGTAATTTCTCTGCCTCGATCATCTTCAAGGTCTGCTAAAATAATGTTATATAGGTATACGTATATGTAAAAGTGTGTTACATATATATTGTAAATACTATACAAATACCTATAGAATATTGTACGGTGAATATTTTTGTAGGTAATTAGGGTGAATCATTGTAAATTATTCGCGTATGAAAATTTACACATACATATATAGAGAACTTGAATTGAACAAGATTAGGTAGACAAAAAAAAAAAAGAAGAAGAAATTTATTGAAAAAATAAGCAAAAGAAATGATTCTGCTCGTTCACAGCTAATTTGTCTCACATCTCCACAGCGGCAGCGCTATTATGGATACGTTCCATTGCCGTAGCTTTCCTTCATGATCGTTCAAAAGCTATTAAAACAAAATTACAGTTCTCCAGCTTACACGATTAAATGTCAATAATTGATCAGTCACGTATTCATATACTCAAAGCGTAACATTCTCCGGAACAATTAGACTGCAATTATCACGTATGATATACTTTGGTAAATTATATATGTATATTATTTGCATGAATTTCTGTAAGCCAGCGGTATTTAAAGTTGAATGAACTCTTGTTATATATTCCCTTCGTTATTATACAGTAATTTCTATTTATTTCTATTATTTTTCTTCTTCTTTTTTTTTTTCATTGTTTTTATTCTTCTCTCGTTTTCTACCAGCAGATTTTCCCCCTTGATCTTCGACCTTAATTGTCCTCAGCCTCATAAGCATTTTCGTATCACGCATCGTAATTCACATGATGCGAGTTATACCGCAGATATAAGCGTACGCTGCTGGTGGCGATGAATGGTCAAAGTTCGCTCCTTATATTTTTAGTTTCTACCTGCAGGATCAATCGCTTGCAATGTGAGTTACAGTCTATTTTGTGAAATCAGCTGTGTAGCCGCTGGTCGCGATGTATAAAGGTATTTATATACCTAGATGGAATCAATGTCCCCATAACCTCGACCTAATGTCGGTTGTTGCAGTTTCTATAGAGAAATTCTCCAGTTAGAGGTTGCAACGAGATTTATAGTATACTGCACTTGGATAATGCTGAGCTGATCGAGCTTGTATTACCTTCTCCGCGAATACATCGACGCTTTGGAGAAATTATAAAAGTAACAGCAGTAGATTCTAGTTAAACTTTTAATCAGTTAGCAAGAGTGCAGAGCATATTTATAATCTGTAAGTTTTATAGTTTTTGGCCTATTTATTTTTATACTGCAAAATAGCTGATGCGACTCATCGTCGTTTAAACTGGGGGAAATGAAATGACGGTACATAGTTGCGTTACCCTTAATATTTCTGGATACGTATTATAATGATACGTGTTGCGTGTATTTGGGTGTTAATAAACGGTTATTAAAATTAATATTGTTTAGAAAATTTTAGAGCACTGCAGTTGTCTTCAAGTGCAACTTGAGGGACGCAGTGTGCGGCACGCGAATTTGCGACATTCCGAAACCGCAAAACTAAGTTATTATATTTTTATTCCTAAAGTCTTGAATTTCAAGAAATTTATGTACTGTATTAGAATAATTGCAAAGTAGAAATATAGAAGAACGATATGGCTGTCAAGTCTCTTAATTATACATTCGTCTGCAGTGTAACATTGCAAAATATTTTCATGGCGCACATTTACCACGTTTTGACGATGGAGTAATTTACAATTATACATGCATTGTGCCACGCATTTATATTCATTAATATTATCTACTTATATCGAATCCGTTAATCTATTACAACTTACGCTATGCATATCGGTTCGCTGGGGTCGGGTCGGATGAATGGCAAAAGAAAAAGAAAACATTAAAATAAGTAACAAAAGTGATGTTAAATTAGTGATGCCCCAGGCTATACCTCCAATCAACGGCGATCAGAGACATTTGAAAAATTTCAATCATCTCTGTAACTACCACGTATCGTAATTCGTAATTCTCCTATACCTATACTTGAAACGAAGGTGTTCCGATCAACTACGGTGTGACTTTCACCTTTCACCTCGTCCTGCGACGCAGCAGCATCAGCTCCGCATTATAATGTGTTTGCATGAGTTCGTACCAACATATGCGTGATTTTTGTTCATTTTTGTCTATTTTATTGTCTCATTACTTGCTACGCACGGACGTACGGTCGACCATCCAAAGATCGTACACTCGTCTCTGACTTCCGGTGAAATTTTATCTGTTTCTAAAAAGACATGACTTTCGTTATATTACCCTCCAGTAATATCGTCTCTCACGTTCAGTTTAAACTGAACTAATTATCTCTGAAACGGAATTCATTTAATCTATTCGTTTCGCATTGTCCTTCGATAGTGTCCTTCGTCAGACATTATAAAATAAGGGGTTAATGTGTATGACCTCGGCGGGTTAATACCGCCAAATAATTAGCAACCTTCAAAGTTGAGTCATTGCTTTATAAAACGTTTCAACTCTTTTAATCTCATATTTTATTACAAATTTTAATTTTGTTGCACAAAAGGACTAATGTATAGAAGATGAGATTATAATATAGTATACGGAGAATATTTTATAGCCGTAGTTTTATTAACCCTTTCCCTGATTATTTTTCAATAATTGAATTACGCTATCATTCAATTTTTTTACAAAAATTAATTACCGAAGTTCGTTTTACAAAGTTGAACATTATATGTTCATGTATTTTTATATAAAAACTTTTCACCAATTAATTCAGTTGAATCAAATTAATTGAGGTATCGATGAAGATGATATTGACACCATTCATCGCGCACAAGTTTCGCTTTTTTACACGACAGATAAACATTCATCTTCTACTCCAGCATGCGATGCAGAAAAAAATAAGCTTCTTACTATTATACAATGACTGATCCCTGCAAAAGTAACGTATACCGAATGTGTATGTATTTGAATATGATTACAGTATAGTAACGCGAAGGTATGGATGATTACAGAAGAGGAACTTATATTAATGATTCTTGTCATAAGATAATTGTTAACTGTGTCCTTACGGTAATAAATTTATAGATGAGAAATATGACAGAATCTTCTTCCAAGTTGAAAGCGGTAGAGTTACCGGTAGATTAAATTTGTCGTTATATATAGGCATATGATTCTGAGAAAATGGCGGCGTAAGTTGCGCGGCGGTATAGTATGTATAATAATTCAAATTTTTAGCGAGACCTACTTGCACATCTTTATGTAAAAGTACCCTCCGCATTTGATAATTTTTCAAATATAACAAATACTCGGTAGTTGAATACCTTGAACCGTGAACTGTTGCAATGTTTTAGCGCAAGAATTTTCATAGAAAGATAAATGTGTCAATGCCCTTACTGCAGAAGTAATGCTTACCAGAGATAGGTGATCAGATCTGCAGTAGCTGCAGTGTTAGAATAAATTGATTAAATGATTTAGAAATGATTGATTTATTTTATTAGACCTTAAAAATTCACGTTCATTACACCCATAAAATCCTGTATCATTATAATATCCTTCACTTCTATACATGCCCGACGGGCAAATTCACTCAAAGGCAAAATACATTATGCAAATATATCTTCGGTCCTCGTACATGTTTTGTAAAACGGATTGGGTCGTACTGCACAAGTAATATATTCAAATATTATATCACCTCGCTCTCACTACACGGCAGTTGCTCTTTTATACCCATATACCCGAGGATGATCTTTGCACAAAGATGAAAAATGTCTGACGTGCGTCGTGTTAAGAAAGCTATATATTGCGCTACTTCAGTATAATGTATATACATATATACGTACCTATGTATCTAAACGGACATCGTATACTCAGCACTATTATAAAGATTTAACTATTGTAATGTGAAATCAAGTTTCGTTGAAAGTAAACGATTATGTGTACCTTACACTGTATGGAGTATAGTTTACAGAATATTATAGATGATACATCTCGAAACGGTGGGCGTCGATTTCACATGAGCATCAAATTTACGTGCCCATGAGTGATGAACAGTTGAAGAAAATATACATACCTGTGTCATGTATAACATCCGCTACTTATAATTACAGAATCTTTAAGATTCGTGACGAAGTTTATGCCAGTCACGCAAATCGCGAATTGGGCATGTATAAAGCTGCCTAATGCGGCCACATCACAATCACCGGTTTTCTAGTACAAGGACTTCGACTTCACAGAAAATTAAAGACGATAAACATAATTTATTAATCACTTTTCCTTCTCGGCAGAGGAGCTTTTTTGCGATGCTGCAGTCTCCTGGTTTTAGATATAAGATCCGCCGCAGGTGAAATATAGCAAATATCGCTACCGTGGTGTATTATATTTTCATTTCTTTAAAATTTATAGTCACCCAATTTCTTGTGAAAACTAACGAGATTTGCTCTGTTTCCTTTGTTATAGTTGAACAATGAAATTCCTGACGGCTGTGGTAGCCGCAGGGCTGCTGCTGGGTGTTGCGACAAGTCAAGATGCAGGCCGAGCACTATTTGTACGGACCTCAGCTGGTTAGTATGCACAAGATGATTCGGATTGTGTACATTCAATATTTCTAATGTTGTACAGTTTCTCTCATCTCAAAGTATTTTGTGTACCGTTTAAATCCAGCTCACTCGAGATCTGTAAGAGCAGCGCCGCCATCACCAGCAGATGTGATGGCTCGAAATATCCTAGAGTGGATTCAAGGCATCTACCGTCAGGGCACGAGGAAAAGTAGGTCTTAGCTGAGAAAAGAATAACATTCTAGCATGAAGACCAAACCTGCATGATACCTGACCTGATCTGCACAACATTTTTCAATTGAACTCTATTTTTAAAGAAAATTGAAATAAATTTTAAATAAATGAACAGCAGAACGACATATCGTTACAAAATTTTTATTTTCAGTCGTACACGTACTTGTATATATTAGGTACACAAATATTCGACAGTCCATGAACGATTTATCCGAGGAAGACATTCTATACGATTATTATACTCTTGAGTCAAACATGACATGTCAACTAATGATGACTGCTTTGTGTGTTGTTAATTAATTCATCAAGTTCGTTTACCAATATGATTTTCTTTCCAACGATAGCCCGTCAACAGTCTGAGAGCAACGTATACTTACCGCCATACAGTACCCAGAGACCTCCTGAGCGACCTCGACCCTTTCAACCGGCGCCTACGGCACAACAACCCTCGTATTCTTCTGCAAGTTTGAACGAAGTTACAAGCTATCCAAATTATCAACAACCGTCGTCGGTGTACACACCCCCTAGCATTGGATACTCTTCAAGCCAACCATCCTCACCTAATTATCCTTCCCAACAACCCTATCAAACTCAAAGACCGAATTACGTCTCACAGAGTGGTCAATCATCAACATTTGGAGGATCACAAAACTATGGATCGTCCATATCTCAGCTTAAGCCAATTCCTACCAATCCTCCTCCACAGTTTGGTAGCTCTTCAGTAGCACCTTCAGCTGGATATCCGCCAGCAGGTGTATACATACAGCCTCAAACCAACGGGTATCAACCTTCACCATCAACTCCGCAACCCAAACCAACATATCAACCCCCATTACCCTCTTCCACTTACATACCTGTGTCTGTAAGCTCTGGTGGTAACTACTATTCTCAAAGTCCGTCACCAGTGCCAAGTTTTCCAACACCTGTACCAAACATCGACACTTCCGGTAACTATACACATGTCAGAGATTTAAACAAATGTAGCTGATTGCAAAACTAATTTGTAAAATATAATAAGTTAATTGTAAACATAATTCATTACAGGAACGTCTGCAACTGGGTCTGAAACTTCGTCTGGTATGAGCGGTGTTGAAACAGTTTCAGCCGGGGAAACAGGCAGTGATGTAAGCAATACTGTATCTGCAGATGATGATTTGAAGCATCCTCCGCATATTCACGCAATCGATGTTGAATGTAGCAAAACTATGATGACTATCAATATTGAATTCAATCGAGCTTTTGATGGTGTCATTTACTCGAAGGTAAGTCACTATATAAGTAAAAACATTAGCTACAAGCATGGTAATTTCTGAAATTATATGCGACTTGTTAATATGAGCTTTGTGATTCACCAGGGATTCTACACAGACAGCAACTGTCAGTACGTGAAACAAGGAACAGGTGAAACCAAATATTCCTTCACCGTTAGTCTGGATTCATGTGGTACTCAATTTATAAATGATTTTGAGGGCGAAGCTGGGCAAGCGTATTTGGAAAACGTTTTAGTACTTCAGGTTGGTACTGGATACATTATAATGAATTAATTACGCACTTTTAAACAGACATCGCCCGGAACCGGAAGCTGTACCAAAGAAAGCTATAGATAATCTGCAAGTAATTAACTTTATGCGAAACTTTCAGAATGAACCAGGCATTCAAGAAGTCTGGGATACAGTACGTAGGGTACGTTGTCTATGGGAAGGCAACATCAATAAGGCCCTTTCTGTTAGTCTATCTGTTGATATGTTGAATCAAGAGATTGTTACATTTAGTGGAGATACAGCGTCAGCCAAACTAGATATTCAAACAGGAAAAGGCCCATTTGCTCCAGCAGCTAATGGTCTAGTGAAGATTGGCGAGACAATGACGTTGGTGGTATCTGTTGAAGGTGATCCTGGATTTGATCTTCAGGTAAATATTTCTCATTCAAGAGTGTATGGCACGGGCTAATGATGAGATTAAAAAATTGCGTTTTTCTAGGTGCATGATTGTGTTGCTCGTGACGAAACATCAACCAATGTTGTCCAACTAACAGACGAACGAGGCTGTATTCTAAAGCCGAAATTTTTCGGAGCCTTTCAAAAAACCAGAGAAACTGGCAATACAGGAGCATCCATTATTGCCTATGCATTTTTCCAGGCATTCAAATTCCCAGATGTAATGGATTTGTACTTGGAATGTAACATCGAATTGTGCAAAACAGACTGTGAAGCATGTCCAGAGCCTAATCAAGTGAGCATTTGACCAACTTTATCGCCAGTCACTAACAGTAAACCGACTCAATAGATTTTGCAGATTGAATGAAATAACAAAACATTTTATTATTTTCTCAGCAAATTGACCCTGGCCGTAGACGTCGAGACGTTACTTACGCACCTACAAACTCTTCTGGAGCTTTGTCCGATCCAGTCCGTATCGGAAAAGGATTTAAAGTAATAATGCCCGAAGATTTGAGTACAGCTTCGAATTTAGCTTTAGAGAAAATTGAAGAAATGGCAGTAGAAGAATTCAGCAGTGCGAACAACATTTGCATGAGCAACACGGGATTTTATACAACCTTTTCCTTCATGCTGAGCTTACTCGTTGCATCTATAGTTAGCTCAGCTATATTTTACCTGAAATTACAGACGATTCGTGCAGCAAAGACGATGAATTTACCCAAGGGTCATTAAATTGTTAGTAGAAAAGCATGGACTATTGAGAAGCATGATACAGATGTGTGACATAATGGAGAAATCAGTCTAATTTTCACAAGACTTGAACAACTTGATATGTTTTTATTGTAATATTATCGAGTTCCGTGTAATTTCTCAAAGTTCGCCTGGCCATTGGTTAAAAACTGCACAGTTGACGCATAATGGCTTGTCATGGCATGTCAACTGATAAGCACCATATTCTCCATATTGTTGCGTGTGTTGACCAATTTAGGATACAGATACTGAAAATTTTATCGCTTAATCTACTAACGTCAAAGTATTTTTACATTATTTCCTTATGGAAATAATGCAAAAACCAAGGGTATGTTTATGGATAACATATTTTATGCCACAGAGATCCTTACTTAGTAATTGGCACCAGAATTAACGAGTGTTTTGCTGAGCAACATTGACCACTATCTGAAAGGTGTCTTTTGCAGAAAAGTCGAAGTATGTTGATGTATTTTTTTTTGTTTATTTGTTTTTTTTTTTGTAATAAATTATAAATTTGTTATTTCTGTAATTAGTTTTCCAGTTTTATTTCACTTTCATTACTGAACAATATTTTTTTCACAACGTATTGTAATAACAAAAAATTGATCCAACATGGCTGATAATGCCACAGATTGTTCGCTGACACCATCAGTTTGGAAAAACATAATCATTTTGACTATTAGTTTTAGGTATAGATACGATTATTATTATTATTTGTACATACGTAGATTACCCAACATTTCAGCGATTTAATATACATACGTATATCCCTCAAAAACCATAAGTACCTCTAATGAGGATTTATGACAACAATTAATATACGTGACCTAGAATAAAACGAAAAGATGAGGACTTGTGTTTTTTGAGCGATTATTCAACGAATGTTCTTGATTAATAAATAGTTTTATACATTGCAAACAGACAAGTGCTATTTATATTTCATTGTTTCTTGTGAACCTTAAAATATGTAAATGTTCTCCTCTAACTTTTCTCTCAGTAATTATTTTTCCTTTCATATTCCAATGATTGAAAATATTTATAATTGAAGTTGGATTATTCTCCTTGATTGTTACCAGATAGAAAACTCCATTTGGCGATAGCATGTTGGGAATATGAGCAAACAGTTTATCCATAACTTCTCTACCATCAATCCCCCCTGCCCAAGTTTTCGATATCAATCTTTCATCAAGAACTTCTAAAGACTCTGTGACCACGTACGGTGGATTAAATATCACAACGTCAAATATATTAGTCTTATTTAACAAGTTTACCAAATCCATCTGTACAACATTTATACCTACAAAGTTATCTTCACCAATTCGTTTTGTGATCTTGCAAGCATTTGGATTTATGTCGATAGCCATGAAGAAGGATGCAAAAAAGTGACCCAAAGCCTTTGCCAATGCTGTAATAACTACACCGGATCCACTGCCGATTTCTAAACAGAGCCTAGGCTTTTTAGATTTTAGATTCTCCAAATCTAATTCTAAGGCATCAATCAGTAAGAACGAGTCTTCAGATGGTTCATACACTGTTTCTAGATCCTCTTTTGTTAAATTCACTATAGGAGTTTCCATTTTTGTAACTAGAGGCAACTGCAGTATTTCTCAATAATGAAATTATTTTTACCGTTCTGAGTTTGAGACAACTATTCAAATTATTTGGTGTTTAAATCAAAGACAGATGATCACTCTTGTACCTCAGTGCTACTGGTCCTATCACTTTCCAACATTTGCTCACTACTTTCAGTGACAATAGGAGTATTTATTACAGGTGTTGTTTCTAACAAAGCCTTTCGGCGTGCTGTGTTTCTCTCAACAGCCTGATGAACTTTGTTGAGTCGTTCTTGTGTCGTTTGCAATATATTACTGACAACAGTTACTTTATGTTTAGTATTGATCAGTTTTTTAACATACACATCTAACTCCAGCGGACACTGTAGAGCTTCAGATATTTTCAATAATTCTTCTGTCAATGATTCAATTTGTTGTTTTAGTTCAATTTGACTTATCCTAGAAAACAAAATATTAAAAATTTGACGTCATTGATCAATGGTTCGTCATCTCCGTTCAGAAATGAGATTATCCTCATAAATAAATTTGTAATAAGTTCACTGAAACTTGTATGGTATCTGCATGAGATGCCTGAAACTACGCGCGTCATAACCTATTAGATATGTAAAAATTACCTCGTAGCGCGTATTCTTTCATCGAGCTGATCAACCGTAGGTTTCAGAAGTCCCATAAGTCCCTCTGTCAATGCATCTCGAGTCGGATTTTCACAAAAGTCTTCAGTTTTATCATCAATTGAAGTGTTATCACTGGCAGTATCCACATCCATGACGGTTGCTGTCACGTTTCTGTCAAAAATCAAGACAGTCCACTAGTGACGACCGTGGATGTAGGCACAGATGACAAACGCCAGTGCAAATGCTTTTTGTGTGGCAGAGATTGTCTCTGTGTGTGGCCTCTTTCCTCTTGAACCAACGAACAAGTGCGCATCAATCTTGCTTCAATACGCACGTGGATATTTTTCGACGACGTATCTGATTGGTTGATGTTACTGTGGTTACTTGCTTGTGGTGTTTATTTCCCGCGCGATTTCTGACACCTTTGCACTTCACGGGCTCCTTGACGGGTGTTTCCATCAGCATTTTAACCGAAAATACACTACATTGGATAGTTTTTCTTCTTTAGTAAAATTTTATTGTATAATAATGCTTCGAACTAGAAATGTACGGGATAAGAAGCCTGAGCTATTAGGAAATATAAGAAGGTCTACGAAGATTAACCCATTCACACAAACTGACAAAACTTATGAGTAAGTCGAGCAAAAGTCCCTCTAGCAAACGCTTTCTGCAGACATTAGACTCATCATTTACAATTCAAGAGTTTTCATGCATAAAACTATGCATTTACTTATTTTTCAGGGCATTTAGATTTAATGATGTGTCTGCACGTGTTGGTGATTATGTATTAGTATGGAATACAGAACCAGATGAGCCTGGCACTTTCGAAGGCTGTGATGTGGCTAGGATCGAACATCTGTATGAATCAAGTGAGTGGTATAATACGACAGAACTTTGATAAAAGATCAATATTACCAATCAACATTGGAGTTTTTATGTGTAATTAATATTTAGTAGGAAGCCAAAGAGACAAATATAAAGCAAACGTGCAATGGTACTCGTGGCCGAGCAAAATGCCAAAGAGCATCGATAATGAACACATGGATGATAAGTATGAAATTGTAGAAGATCACAGAAAATTCAATTGTGATGTTAGCTTAGACACCATTACTGCAAAGTGTACCGTAAGTTCTTTGTTTTCTTATCTGAAACTACTATGAAACAAAGCCAATAGTGATAGGCATTGTCTGAATTTTAGGTAATTTTTGTATATGAAGATGAGGTACCGGAGAAAATATACAATAACCACAAAGTTAATGCTAACACAGTATTTGTCTGTCGTTACAGACTTATCCAAAAACGATCTAAGTATTACATTGAACCAGTCATGGAGTTAAATGATTTATCCTATGACTCCCATGAAAATCAACATTTTTCAGCTAGTAGCAACAAGCTTATGTTAAAATATAAACCAAATTCACTTGTACCTGAAACTCCTGAAAATAATTCTAAGGAAACATATACAGCTCGTAAACTCAGAGCAGCAAACAGAAGTAGCATTTCAACATCAGAGTCCGGTGTTTCTTGCTCAGAAAATAAATCGGAAAACAAAATTTATGTGAACTTGAGATCTGCAATGCGAAAGTGTTCCATGGATTCTGACACTGAAGACCCGGTAACTTCTTTGTCATTCAAACGTGGAAGTGTACATCAGGATTCAGATAATGAGAATTCTCTGAATGTTACTCCAAAAAAAAATCCCACCAAGAACGTGCGTAAGAGGGAGACACCTTTGAGGAATAAAAGTCTCAATACTCTGCTTTCTGAAGTAGATGGTTCAAATTTCATCAAATATGAGTCCGCTTCTACGAACACCACTACTAAGATTTTAAATGAAAACGATGAAGTAGTTAAGTGTACACCATCTAAAACAGAGTCAAACTACTCGATGAGAAAACGGTGTAGACGAATGAGGAGCAGTAGTGAAGAGAGCTTAGAACCAAGGAGTGGAAGTATTTCACCTGAGATTGACTATGCTGGTAAACTATTCTTCATCATAAGATATCGTTCATGTTGCATACCACATAAAAGTTCATATTGCAACAAGAATCGGATTAATTTTCTTTATTAGTTATTAGGCCTATTAGTTATATTGAGATCAAGATACTTGTTTTTCTTTCGATTTATGATCGGTCATGGTATTTATTTTGCAGGTCCTCCAGCAGCATTCAAGCTTTGTGAAACTGACGGTGAAACTTATGTTATGAAGAAACCAATTGATATTGTCAGAAAGGTGTCTAAAAAATTAGATGATTCAAGTATATCTTGTTTGTTATCGTCAGATGATTCTGATGAGTCGATTTTCGAATGCTCGCACGAAAATGGTATCAAGGTTGTGACAAAATCTAAATCAAAGGACGTACCCTTCAAGCTGTTGAACAGGCCAAATGAAAATGTCGGATCGTCGAAAGAAATCACTCAAACAGCACCATTAACCGGCGCATGCCGTGATTTATCAGTGACTTCGGAAACTGAAGATATTCGTGAAACACAAAAAAACTTACTCCTAAAAAAACTTGCAGATAAACGAGGCGATGCCCTGCTTCGGATCAAATTACGCCGATCCTCAGAACAAAGTAACTATAAAATTGATTCTGACTCCGACAACAATACAAATAATAAACCGAGAAGGGGAACCACTATAAGTACACCAAAAAGTATTTCAAGAGTTAATCCAAAAGTGTCAGGTACTCCAAGTGTGCAGTTAAGTAACTTAGATGAGATAGAGGAACATTCTCCAACAACTGAAATTACTAAGCAATTACGCGGAGTGCAAATCAAACTGAAACGAGTAGATCCTACAGCCCTTAGAAAGTCTACCCGTACAATAAAAACAAATTCGCGCTATTCAGATTGTTATGAAATCGTTACTCCATCGAAAAAAGCAAGTGGTACTTCTAATAAACGACTCCGAAGAA
This sequence comes from Athalia cordata, assembly GCA_963932425.1. Classification (NCBI taxonomy): domain Eukaryota; kingdom Metazoa; phylum Arthropoda; class Insecta; order Hymenoptera; family Athaliidae; genus Athalia; species Athalia cordata. The sequence continues at coordinate 52,707,805 of OZ010625.1, read as the reverse complement.
CTATTAGCAGCGATCTGCACGATGATCCGGACAATGATATTTCTACTTCGGACCAGAAAATGATCAACAAGCGAACTACACGATCAATGACCACTACCAACTCTAATAACGACTACTCTAAAGGCTCAAAGAAGTCTAATATCACTGCAAACGATAAGATGGAGTACACCAGTGACGAAACTGATGAATCTGATGTTGAAAACAATGCCAGCAAAACTAAACGAAATACAAGATCAACCAGAAATGAAATGATGAATGCTAATCACAAGATTTTACCTAATCAGGCAAAAACGCCAAAGAGATTATCAGAAGTTCAACAAAAAAATTCTGCGGAAGCTAATATTAACGAAAATGAAAACTTTGAACTGAATGCGACACCTAAAAAATGCAAAACAGCTACAATTGCTTTAACTCCAAGTCGCAGAGGGAGAAAGTTGGTTGAAAAATTGGAAGCATCAACTCCCAAACGTAATATACCTACATCAAAGGTCCAAACTCCGTCAAGATCTGTTAAAAATGGTTTACTGACTCCATCGATGCGTCAACGTAACATTCGCATTTCCAAGCCTTCTACCCCTCTGCAAGAAGCTAGAGCCCGCTTACATGTCAGTGCAGTTCCCAAATCACTGCCATGCAGAGAGGAAGAATTCAATAATATATACATGTTTTTGGAGAGGAAATTGATGGACAAAAGTGGAGGGTATGCTTTTTTGATTGACTTACTCTCATATTTCTGTGTAAGATTTTTGCCTTTATTTCATTGCATTTTAATTCTCTTATCAACGTAATAATTATTTCGAGTATTCTTAGGTGCCTTTATATAAGCGGTGTACCTGGAACAGGTAAAACTGCCACAGTAAATGAAGTTATACGCTGTTTAAAAAAAACAGTTTCCAAAGGCAATGTTGATGATTTTGAATTTATTCAAATCAATGGCATGAAGTTGACCGAGCCAAGACAAGCGTATGTAGAGATTTTAAAGCAAATGACGGGCAAAAAAGCTACCTGGGAACAAGCTCATCAGATACTGGAGAAAAAATTTATGAAGCCTTCGCCTAGGTCACTTATGACCTTGCTACTTGTTGACGAGGTACACGAGCTTATTATTTTTGCAACAAGTCGGATTACGTTTTGAGCGAGTTATATGGAAATGTTTTTTTTTCTGTGCAATTTCTACAAATCTATAGTAATAATTGATTTTGTTTGTCTGATTATAGCTTGATATTTTGTGCAACAAACGGCAAGACGTGGTATATAATTTGTTGGATTGGCCAGCAAAATCCTGTGCTCAACTTGTCGTAATCACAATTGCAAATACCATGGATTTACCGGAAAAAGTTTTAATGGGCCGTGTTACTTCTCGATTGGGTCTCACTCGGCTAACGTTCCAGCCTTACACTCATAAGCAGTTGCAAGAAATTGTAACTGCGAGATTAAATGATTCGCATGCGTTCAAAAGCGAAGCCATACAATTAGTAGCTAGGTGAGTTGTGATTGTTTTTCTCATATTTGTCAAGCCACCATTATCTTATATCTTTCCAAATATTTAGAGTCAGTGTGAACGATTTCTCGAAGTATTATTTCATGTATCCAAAGTCACCGTCTAATTTCACCTATGCTATAATCGATCATAGATATGTTATTTAATTCTTTATAGAAAAGTGGCTGCAGTGTCTGGTGATGCTCGAAGGGCGTTGGATATTTGCCGCAGAGCGACTGAAGTTGCAGAGACGAACCTCACTGAAATAGTGGCAATGCAGGACGTTAATCAGGCCCTCACTGAGATGATTGCTAGTGCTAAAGTTCAAGCCATAAAACATTGCTCCCAAATGGAACGGATGTTCTTGCAGGCTGTGTGCTCAGAAGTTGCACGGACCGGCGTTGAAGAAGTTACCTTTAATAACATTCTGATTCAGTTGACATCACTGTGCTCCTTAGAAGGTATAGTACAGATTTTGATTACTGACATAACAGCCAATGAACCTAAATTCTGACACCTTTTTCTGATGCAGGTATCAAAATTCCTTCAGTAACAGAAGCCATAACAATTTGTGCGAGACTGGGTGCCACCAGATTATTAATTTGCGATCATTCAAGAATGGATATTCATCAAAGAGTTTTATTAAATGTGTCGTCTGATGATGTTTACTTTTCAATACAGAATGTTGAGGTTTAGCATTTGGAAAAACATCATTAAGAGTTCAGTATGTTTAGTTCGTTTATTAGATTTCATCGGACTTCATATTTATTTTATTTTTATGACGCGAGAGATTCTTGTTAGTCATTCGATAAACATCAAATTTGTATATAATTAGGATTATCACTTCGATAGTGAAGATATATTTTATGAAATCTTTATAATCCTTTCCATTCGTGCTCCTTGAAATCTTTGATAAAATACAGTGGAAGAAAATAAATACATGCGTTTTTAAACTTGATTCATGTATGATACCATAATAATGAATTTTCGAAACAATACATCTGATTCATCCCATGTACTTCTAGTATAAGTTTTACACAAATAAATTATTAACTTCGTACCCGTGATCAAATCTTTTCTAAACGATTCAATTTGATTATCCCGCCGAAAAGGATTTGTTTGCTACGGCTAGTGCCTCATACGAGGCTTCTAGAGTTACAAAATGGCGGTGATTGCGTGTATTAAATATTTTGGTTTGTTTTAAATTCTGTGATTTTTCGAAGGTTAACAGATACGACGCTACGAAGTAAGTATGTAATGAGTTTGAATATAATATTGAGCGTCATAACGCCATTTGTGTACGAGATATCCGTTTGATAAACATTTGTCGATGGTAGCCTCTAAACGGGCCGAAAAAGGCAATAGGAGTTTTTTTCATGCACACCGTAATTCTCATGCACCGATTACAATGCACCTAATTTTTCAGCTCATTACCATTGATATCAAAGAAAATAATGGACGAAAAAGACGTAGAGATCTTATCAGTGCCTACGAAAACAGAGTACGCGCAAAAAATGATAGGAACTATAAAGCAAAATTTGGGTCAGAAACGAAGAAGGTCAGTGACTCCCATGCAACCAGTGGCGATCGCGCCAAAAACAAATTTGCCGAAAGGTATGCAAACATTGGAATTGAGTCAGAATCTAGCCGTAAAAAACGACGCTGCATTCATTACTGTTATTCCAAGAATGGATCCAGTAGCAGCCGAAAATGAGAGGAATAAGTCAATTGGGAAAACAAATCAATATGAAATTTTGGAGTCTTTTACTTGCGCTCAGAACGCAAAACGCATCAAACTGACTGAAGATGTTTCCTTGCAGTATATAATATTGCAAAATCCAAGTTCGGATAACTGCGATACGATTGTAATCACAGACAGCAATGATAGAGCACTGAAGCAAATGAAAACAAATGTGCCTGAATACACAATGCTAAAAAATGATCATTCCAGTCAAACTATCAGTAATGTTGCAATTCCACAATGTAATATTGGTGAAGGATTGAATTCAGGGAACTCTAGCATATTCTTAAATCCACCAAGACCAAACTTTCCACATCAAGAACGGCTTCCCACAATACAAAATAGTCAGAGATTGGATCCAGATCTTTGCTTGCATAAGAACAGTTCTTACACACTGCTAAACTCTAATGAAGGTAACAATTTTAAGCAGGCAATTTCCAAGAACCTGATGACTACTCACAATGCAATGGGTAGACCGAACTCATCAATCATATCTTCCAAAACTAAATCACAAAAGCCTGTTGTGATAATGCAGCAATTTATATCACCACCTAACACATTAAATTCCGGTAGACCAAAACGAATTTTACTAGCAACATCGAATAAAGCATTGAGCATTCAAGGCATGGATATCAATACCAAAATATCATCTCGACAAGCGTCACCACCGAAATCGAACGAAACTTTTGAAGATTCGAAAACGATGAATCCTAATACGACCAGAAATACTGAAGAACATGAAGCCGATTTTTTATTAAAAAAAGAATTCCCTATTATCAGCAGTAGCCAAGTTGACTCTGTACTTCAAGCAATTGATATGCAGGGATTACACAAAGGAATTATTATGAACGAGATTGATAATAATTCAAAAAAAGGAGCTGATTATAGATATTCAAATAATGGGCGCTTGCTGCCTTGCACTCAGGTATTGCAATACTCTATTTACAATAAATACTCCTCAATGCTTTAACATTTACTGTTCCTAAGTTATTGATCTTTTGCCATATTGATCTAGGGTGCAGCAAAATTACATAAAAGTGAGAATACAGGGTATCCATATACCGACACGCATGCTTCAACAATACTACAAACGAACCAAACTATAAAACGATTTCACTCAGAAAAATCTGATGAACACTCTACCGAGGTAATGACAGCCTCCTCGATTTCATTAGCAGAATCATGTATCCTTCAACACAACATTTTTGTCAGAATTTCTTTTCACAGCTGGGTAATGGGAAATATGCAGACACTCTACAGTGCTTCAAGTGTAAAGAATGTTCATACATGAGTTTGAGTGAAAAACACATTTTCGAACATATTGAAAAGGAACATGATAATACCTTAGGTAAAAAAGATAAGCCGATTTTGAAATGTCCAGGGTGTTTGAATACTTTTCACCATGAAGCTTCACTACTGTCTCATATGATACTTGATCACCAGGTGAGCCTCATCAACAGCAATTGGTATGGTCTCTATACAAATGTTGTTTAAAAATCCGAATAAATTCCAGGTATGCGAAAGCGAAGCTCGAGTAATAGTACAACAATTGTCTCCTAGGCAAATATTTGGCGAGGGTAATACGCCAAAACCATTCTCTCAAATCCATATTACAAAATCAGAAAACGAACAAATATTCGTCACGCAAACATCCCATCAATCTTTGGGAAGTGTGGAACGAGAAAAAACTTTTTTGGTTTCACCCTCGCCAATGGTGACAACAGTAAATGCAGTAGAAACTCTTCCCCAATGGCCAGATAATAATGCTACAACTAAAAGTAGCTCAATACCGTGTATACAAACTGCGAATACTGTTCCTTTGGCAATAAACACCTCTTTGGATGCAGTTGATATAGAAAATGTTCCATTTTTAATTGATGATAAAACTTTTCTATCAAAAACTGACGATCGACAAGATCAGAAAATCAAACTACTCGCGACGAAGAATGTTGACAGTTCCGAGAATTTAAATTCACCAGAACTGAAGAGTACCCACCGCAACTTTCAGTTTGTTAATTTTAAAAATGAAACCAAAAATGAGGACGACGGCTACTTGAAAGAAGATGATACCATCGAAAGAGGTATTTCAGAATCAGAAATGCAATATGTGACGCTCACTCTAGCACCAGAAATTTTTACGACAAACGAGTGGACAGAAACTAAAAGAAAAAACAAAGGTAGACCCAAGGGTTTCAAAAGTAATTCGTCCAAGCCACAATCTATTAGTCTCAAACAAGGATTCAAGTAAGTACCAAATCATCAATAATCGATGAAAACATGTACCTTTGTTATATTTTTTTCTAAAGCTCAAAACATGATTCCTGACATCAAAAAATTTCTTCACATAGATGCAAACTAGAAGAATGTGGAGTACGTATGCTGGTACGAGAGAACATAGTTTATCATGAAAAATGCCATGTCCTTTCAACTAGTCCGCGTCAGCTCAACTTTGAGTGTCCTGAATGCGTGGAATTCAAAAGCAACAATTGGAGCAATTTAGCTGGGCATTTGTGGAGGTCACATATAATAGACATGGAGCTACACAGCTGTGACTTATGCAGTTATAAAACACCAAGGTAGCTGAATCATTTATACAAATACCAAATATTCATTACCAGGAAGTGGATCACCTGAATATGGCTGCTACTGCAGTTTTAAAATAAATAGTATGTTGTTATCAATTGCAGCCTAAGTAATCTGATGAACCAACACAGGGGTATACACGGAGATGAGCGTCCATTCGTGTGCAATAGCTGTGGAAAGGGTAGATATTTGATGTCTACATTGTTCGTTTGATATTTTCAAGTTTATGAAGTAATATTTTATTATTTCTACCCTCTTATACTACTTAAGGATTCAAAACGACAAAGCAGCTCAGGAATCATAGAGCACTGCACAGAGCTAAGGATAAAGAACCTTTAAAATGTGATGAGTGTGGGAGGAATTTCACCAACATGAGATTGTTGAAGTTGCACAAAGGTTCTGTCCACAAGGAATCAAAACCATATACATGTAATGCATGTTCCTACTCAGCGTCCACGAGAAGTGCGCTGAAACTTCATTTACGGCGTCATACTGGTGAGTGTTAGAATTATTAAATATTTAAAAAATGAATCGTCCTAGATCTATTTCAAAAATCAAGCAAATTGCTTTATGTTCGTATTTGGCAGGAGAAAAACCATTTATGTGTAATCAATGTTCATATTCTACCGGAGACCACAATTCGCTAAGGAGACATAAATTAAGACACATAGGTCTCAAGCCTTACAGCTGCCCACACTGCAGTTATGCATGTATCCAGTCATCTACCTACAAAGTGCATCTAAAAAATAAGCACCCTGGTAAGGGGTACCTAAGTTTTTCAAGTACATACGGATCTTGTATTCTTCAATTAAAGGTTTATTGAGTAATATACTGCTTATCATTTACAGGTTTGGATCACAATCTCATGTTTTCTTGCCAGTTCTGCTCATACAAGTCGATAAAGAAGGAAAATCTACTTACTCATATGGCGAAGCACGAACAAACATTATCTAGCAAACTTTCAACAGATTCCAGATCGCCAATTGTCATAGAATAAGTATAACTGATAGTGTTACTGAACTGACATAATAATGCAAGGGGATAACGGCGATTGTAAAGTGAGAGGCTAAAGGCGAGTGTAAAAGGGAGAAATAAAGAGGATTATGAAAGTGTAAACTACGTGTGTCGTGGCGTTTACTACAATACATATTTTTTCCAATACGTGCTGTTCATTCGTACCAGGATTTTGACTATGATTATTGAGTATATTCATACATTATTATGTAATAGATCCTATGCTCATACACATGGAATGATCGGAATTGTTTGTAATCATTACTGCGATTCTAGATTACTGAAACGATTAATGACAATAGAATGCCTTCTAAACAAGTTGATGCCGTGGGAAAAATTACCCAAATCCACGAAAAAATTAAGTTTTATACCGGAACATAAAAATGCAATAAATAATCTGTGTTACCTAATATACACAGCTATATAATCTTTTGTATCTCTAATCTCTCTCGCCGCATCCAATTTCCAACCGAGATCAGAAAATTTCCGATCAAATGGTACCGGATCTGTACAAGATCCCCGACCTTCACCAGGTCCAATGACAATGACCGTTCGTCCCGTGTAGTTCTTCACGTAATTCAGAAATGCCGATCCGTTGTTAAAATAACAGAACAAAATAGCTTGTGATGGCGATATTTCAAATCGACTGTCTTCTTCATCAATGAAATGAATATTTTTTAAAAATAATGGCGGAGAATAACCGCTGCACCACCATTTTCGGTCCACTTCGACCCCGACAACAACGATACCTGAGAAAAGAAGAATATAGAATATAGAATATATTGCGTACTATCTATATAGAAATAGAGAACCGCGCGTATCATAATCATTCGAATTTACACTAATTTTTGACTACTCAGTGTATGTCAGTGTATGTATATTAGCATGATCTGTTTTATCTTACCTAAATATTTTTGAATCAACCATTCCAATAATCCACTGCCGCAACCTATGCTCACAATTTCAGGCACATTCTTTTTGTTGATAATATGTTTCAGCCAGTCTAGATCTTCCAGACTTGGCCATACCCATAAAAGTCTATGCTTTTCAAAGCCATCTTTGAAATTTTGTAAATCCAATATATCCTTCCACTTATCTTCATGGTATAATTCAAGAACAAGTTTTTCTAAAGCGTGATCTACCATTTTTTTTCTACCACGATCGAATGAACTTGATACTAGTTTAACATTCTGCTAGCAAAAATCTCTTGCTCAATTGACACGTCAGTCTATTTTAGTATTCTTTAATTATATTTAGCGTTACCAATATATTAAAATATACATATGTATACATAATATTTCGATTTTTGTTTTGCTTGCTAGCCGCTGCAATTACGTAACTAATCATTAGAGACGTATCTTAGTATTAGAGACAATTTTTTTCGATATTTCGTTGCATTGAATAATTAAGGTGTGCATGCATAAAACATATGATTTGATAACAACTGTTTCATTCAGTTTAGTTACAAACACAGTGTTAAATAACAGCGCATATTTAAATAGATCAAGGCTAACATATACCTATCAATGGCTTACGTGGTGTTAATTATTGTCGCATGTGAGACGATGATAATTATTTGAAATTCCGGAAATTCGAACTACAAAAATTAACAAATAGCAGCGATAAAATTCATCACCGTTAAAATGAAAACATCTTCGAAAAAAAATAAAATAACGAAAAATGGAGCCATTATTAAATGAACATCTTACGAATAAAACTCTAGTAATCAAGATTAATCAAATCTGTGATTGCTCATCTAATTAATAAAAAGACAGAAATACTAATTAAGTGCGTAAATTCACGTTGTGTGTTCGTAATTCAAATAATCGCTATGCATCTTGCCGCGCCGTGAAAACAGAAGTCCCTCGTCCATCCCCCGTTTGTTATTAGAAATGCATGATCCTGTTACATACAGGTGAATACTACACCTGTAAAAACGCGTTTTTTCTGTCTCTAAATATAAAAAGCAGGAAGTACAGCGGATTGATTTTGAATTCCATGTCCGTGTACATAATTTCCTAGGCTATTCACGCTTGCTTGACTTATGCGCGGGCGCAAGTCCCTGGCGTCGGCGTCAAGGAGTGAAGAAGCGACCACGCAATCTGAAATAATAAATTTCTGTGAATTTGATCGAACCAAATCGATTTTCGAACCCTTTTTATACTGGATGTTTGTTGCTGATTGTTAGATCATCAAAAGTTCCGGCGTTGACTGAAATCTTCAGTCAACGTTGTAGGTATCAGTTATCATTTCAAATTGAGAGAATAAATTTCTGAAGTTGGCTGGATAATCTTTTATTTTGCATCATTCAAGCGTTGAAGAAATACAAACATTATAGAGTCGTTCTTGGTGAAAAATATTGCAAACTAACGTTTTTTAATAAGCGAATAACAGAGTTTGATTGTTCCAATAATCACCAACAAAGTCCAATAATCGATGAGAAAAAAAGTAAAGCTTTCTTCGATCGGCTAACTTCACAGAGGTAAAAGAAGCATCTGGATTTTTCGTAGATTGGTAGGATGGGTGTAATACGAACCGAAATACAAACGAACTATAGAACGAGCTAGAGGAACGAACGAAGCTGAACAGCGACATCTGTTGGATATAAATCAGTGCAACCTGTATGCATGGTTTCGTGGTGTCGGAAGTGTTACAGTAATAGCAAGCAGTACAGTTTTAAAATAAATTCATTAAAGATTTTGATTAATAGTTTGTGGAATTAATTAGTTGTAGAATAAGTGGTTTCGATTTGTTTAATGGATCCAAACATCGGTTGGTATCAACCCGAGCAGTTCGGCCCCGCTAAGGACTTGTGGTTACACATTTGGGAGGCTGAAATTGCTGAAAAGGGACTCGATACCTTGACACTAAAGAACGACAATTCATCGAACACGATGGGTAATAAAGTGCAGCAAGATTACATATCATTAGATTCGGTGTCTAGTCGTGTTGGAGAGGACCGTTTAGCTACGCGTGTGCAACATAATACCTGTAATAATTATTACAATCCATCGAGAAGGAAAGGCGACAACCGCGCTAGTACTTATGGCATGAACTACAATTATAATGCTCTCATCGGCGAATACGGCGGGTGTCCCTGGCGTCAGCTGAACAAGCATTACTCCAAGGGGGTACTTGGGTGAGCGTATTTTATTATTTCATTCCATTCGAATTACTCCTATCGATCTATCCCCAAGTATTTCCCTAATCCGAATTCCCCGTATGTGGGTAACTCGAGTGAGGTTAGATATGTCACATGCTGATTTAGTCAAGGACAACGACATATGATACTTTCATTCTGATAACTAGATGATTTTTTGAATTTTAAAAAAATGCAGTTTTTCAACCGTCCTCAAAATATTTTGACATATGGAATGACTCTCTTGATTTAAGTTCAAGGTACGGCGGTCTGTGGTTTAGGTCAAAGGAAGCAAGTTTTTATTTTCCACGTCATATCGTTTGCAATACCTAATGTCATTAATCAGCTGCGCAGCGTAGACATGCAATGTTGTGCTGGGTACGATTATAGTTCATCTACCTCGAAGTCATATTATTGTGTATTTGCCTCAATTAAATTTTTGCTAAGCAAATCTCATTCCAGGATAATTGAGTTGTTTCGACCCGGAGATGAGTTCAAAAACAATATGCTTATATTCTACAATCAATGAAATCTACACTGTGCTTGATCGTGAATTAATAATTGATAAGGTTACGCCACACGCTACTATTGATAAAAACTTTACGTTCTTTTTTGTATGTGCATTTTGAATTGAAGATTTTGCCTGTTGTCAACGCAACACAGATTGTCCCTCTTACATTTTTTATTCAATTGCTGCAAGTATTGTGACATCACAACTATTACAATTAATTATCACAAATGTTCTTCAGATGTATGAGAAATTATTAATGGCATCTTGATTGATCTACAATGATGGATGGAGATATTGCTAGTTTCACATCAGGTCATAATAAGTAAAGGAACTGATAAGACATATTTGGATACGCTACATTTTAGACATTTGTTAAAGCAAGAAATCCAATACTTATGTAATTATATAGATGGTAAAAAGATTTAAGAGTACCGATTTTAAAAGTTATGGATTACTCAGCTGTGTTATTTTGAGCGTAAGTGTGTGGGAGAATATTTTTATAAATTTCACATTTACAAAGCCATATTCTTTGCAAGCTGTGTACATTTAGAGTTTTCTCGGAAATTGCATGATACTTACTCGATCATGTGATAGATATAATGGTTTTCTGCGTGGAATATACAGAATAGGAAAATTTGTATAATTCGGTGGTATAAAATCACAATCAACGAACTTTGTAAATTGATTTATGTTTTTTATACTTGCAGCTTACACGAAGAGATCGAGGACTTCTATTCTTACATGTGCCCTTCCATGGAAGAGCACAAACTTCGTATACGTGTTGTGAAAAGAATAGAAGAGGTAATTCATGATCTGTGGCCTAATTCAAACGTCGAAGTTTTCGGAAGCTTTCCAACCGGACTTTACCTACCTACTAGGTCAGTATTCCTAGTGTTAATCAAAAAAAATTTAGGAACATTAAATTTGAAATCAAACGCTGTACGTAATCTTTAAATTGGATTACTAAAATATTTTCAATCGTTTCAATGAAATGGCATATCAATTAGAGCTTGATAACAACGGAAATGATATTTACATTTCAAGTGCGGTTATCAACCTGTAAAATATCTGATAAACAAATTGGTAATCCCATACGACAAACTAATCAAAAATTCTTATCAGTATGTATACATTCAGCTAGCATTTGCCCAATCAAAATATTCTCAACAAAAATAAATATGTTCCCAACAGTGACATTGACCTAGTGGTAATAGGCGTATGGAAAATGCTTCCACTTCACACTCTAGAGAGAGCTTTATTGGATCGCAACATAGCCGAACCAGCTTCCATAAAAGTTCTGGATAAAGCTAGTGTACCAATAGTAAAGCTAACTGACAAAGAAACCGAGATCAAGGTGGACATTAGTTTCAATATGAACAATGGCGTTAAATCCGTAGACCTGATCAAGCTATACAAACGCCGATTTCCCGTTCTTGACAAGCTCGTGATGGTTTTGAAACAATTTTTATTGCAAAGAGATCTCAATGAAGTATTCACTGGCGGCATTTCATCCTACAGTCTTATTCTAATGACAATTAGTTTTTTGCAGGTAATTATGCCCAGAAAAGAAACTATCAATTTAGGATGCATGTATTTGTTTCTTTGCATATCTTGTTCATTGTCATGTATGAAATATATTAACAGTATCAATTATCTTGCAGTTACACCCTAGACAGAATGCATATTGTCCGAATGCTAATTTGGGTGTGTTATTGATTGAATTTCTGGAACTCTACGGTAGAAAATTCAATTATGTTAAAACTGGTATTAGAGTCAAAGATGGTGGTACTTACATATCTAAGGAAGAGGTATGTTTTGCTTTAATCGTACATTTGCATTCCCGTAGAATACAACATCCAATCTTCTTTGCCGATATTTTTCAATAATACCTGCGATGCAAAGTACATACTCATATTATTGGGGCATGTCCTATTTCGATAGTACTTAAAACACGATCATAATAATGAGTAAACAGTAATGGGTCAAATACTTCTCAAGCGCAATAGTGGTTTTACAAATTGGATATAATAATAGAACCCATTTATAAATTTTCGGAGTTTCAAATTCTCCAAACATAGTAATTCAACCACTTCTTTGAGGTTGTGCCATTTTGTGCTGTTACCTACCTGAAGTATAGCGTTAATCATGAATCCATTATTTTGAATTACTTTATGGACATGCACGACTTGGCTAAAGAAGCAGGCATCAACAGTTTGTTTTCATAAGTTTGATTTATAATGCTATAACATACTTATTTCGAGAGAAAAAAAGGGGATTTTATCATCTTTTACGTAATGATATTGAATTAAATCAAGTTATATTACAGTCTTCTAATATCGGTAATAGAAGGTCAGGTATTTATGATATTTTTATTAAAATCCGAATACAATTTGTTGATAGTATAAATTTTTGCACAAATCTTAAATTTCTTACAGTAATTATTCTTGCTGTGTAGACGGTGTGATTGTTCTTTAGGTAATTTTTTGCTGTTTAATTCCTCAACATTTTCGCCTTTAATTGATTGCTGGATCGTCAATTCCAGGTTCAACGTGATATGATTGATGGGCACAGACCTTCCTTACTATGCATCGAAGATCCACTTACTCCTGGCAATGACATTGGTCGCAGTAGTTATGGAGCTCTCTATGTTAAAGAGGCCTTCGATTGGGCATATTCAGTGCTATCTCAAGCGGTTAGCCCTCTTAATATACTGGTAAATGATGCCAACAAAGTAAGGTAAGCAAAACTGTTGAAAATCATTAAAACTATGATACGTGATAAGTTTCGTATGCAATAATACAGATAAAATTCACGATTTCATTAAATATTGATCAGAATGAATAATATGTAAGGATTTTTATTACAAACTTACAGTATACTGGGCAGAATAATTCGTGTCACAGATGAAGTGATTGACTATCGTAAATGGATCAAAGCAACATTCCCACTGCCTCTTGGCGAGATGGACTCTCTTTCTAGTTCTACAGGTTCAGATGCATCGACCCTTTCCGCCCCTGCTAGTGATACGGTAATTATAAGTTGCAAGTCTATTAAATTTACAATGAAAAATTATTTGTAAGAACTATGGGCTTTTGACCATCTATATTTTTTACACAGTCAACTTTACAAGAGCGGAGTACTCATATTTGTAAGAAGAATATCTAGCATTCAAAAAAAATCCATATCAAAAAATATTCTTCAGGAATTATCACCCGATAGCCTAGTAAATAATCCAGTCTTCACTGTCGTTGATCATTTCATATCTTCGGCCAGTCAGCAGCGATCGCTAGATTTCTCTAATGCTTCGTACTAGCTGATTGGCGATTATGGGGGATGCTATTTTTCGTTAATTTTTCAACACCTCGCCTCTTAATGTTATCCGTGCTCGTATAGTGCTGACTATTTATTGTAAATGAATCTCTTGTACATGTCTTTTACCATAGGATTCCGAATGCAGTCGTGGTAACTCTCCCAATAACACAGATGGTAAAACTGAAGAAAGAAATGAGGATAATCATGCATGTGATAACCAGCCAACTCATCACCGTCAGCCAAAGAAACACTACAAACCTAATGCACATGGTATGATTGAGTATTTCTTCACTCTTTATAAGAAAAAGGATACGTAAATTCCAAAAAGCCGTATCTCTTCATCACAGATTATCTTCAGTGATTTCTCTTAACTACTTGCAATCTCCATGATTTTCAGTCAATCAGCACAACTCAAGAGGAAATTATCAGCACGGAGGTAATCATTATACGACTGGTAAGAATAAAGTGAAAAATCCACTGTACAACAATAACAACAACAGCAGCAACAATAACAGTGCGAACCAAAACCCGAATTCAAGAACAGTCACAATGAAACGTAAAAAGTCCCAACTGACAAGGCGTGGGCCTGGGAATGATTGTGTGCGGTGATGAAATATACCCTGTGTTTCAGTGTGTTAAATTTCTTTCTCTAAAACCGCAGTAATTTTTCATAATGATATGTCAAAGTTACCGTGTGATTGACCCTAGCAATATCGAATACAGTCCAACATTTAGGTCTATACCTAATTAACATTGTACTGCAGCACCACCTGTGTTTTTTAAGTTATTTTTCTGTTTTCTTCTTTCTTTTTTTTTCTCTATGTTTTGTGTCAAAATAGGGCTTACATTTAAGGCTTAAGCATTTGGCGAGTTGTTTAATTTGTCCGGATTATGTGACACGGTTAAACTTACTGTGTCATATTACATTTTGTCTATAGAATCGATCGAGCGAAGATAAATTTTTTTTTATTAATAAGATTTAAGATCGAAACTTTTTATTCAGAACTATACAATATGAGGAATGCTATTATTCATCATGCATAATTTTCGTTTTCTTTTTTTTTTTTGTTTTTTATACTCTGAATTATGATTGACAAAATTTGTACTCTGGTTAATAGGTAGGGTTTCTAAGTAACATCGCACAGTTCATTTTTAACATATTTGAATAGTATTATTATGCTCTTACTATGATGTAATTACTAATCGTATCTACAAAGTCACAAAACAGTTTACATAAAATTCATTATTGCGACTTTGAGCAGTAGAAATGCTTTTATCATTACTCTTGTCTTCGGCCTGGGGTTTCACTAAGACATTCATTTATGTAGTTACAACAAAGACTTAGTTTTCTATATGAAACTATATTCTTATAATACAATTGAAAAAAAAAAAAAATCAAATAAAAAAAAAAAAATTAAATACAATAAAAACGTAAAAAAAAGTAATAATAATAGGTAGAAAACTAAGAAAAAAAAAGAAAAGAAAAGAAAAAAAAAACAAAGAAAAATTGGTGATAATGGGGACGCCCATTGTACATATTGTAATATACCCATGATACAATGAATTTTTGAAGATGAGTGTAACGTTATCTAGTACATATTTTAATTTGTGTGTGTTAAACACGGTTTTCCTACAAACATTTAGATATCATCCTTCATATGGATGCAATCCATATTTATAATGAAATTCCAATAGAGCCTTTTTGTAAAATACTTACCTATATATCATTTCCTTATACCGACAAAGTAGTGTGTACAAATATAGCTGTGTGTAACAAGTAAAAAAAATGTGTAAATTTATATGTATGAATAAGTGTGAAAGATTGTTTTTTTTTTCGAACGATTGAGCCTAATTAATAGTAATTATTACTGCTATATAACTTATTGTTATTTGTACAAACTTATGAGAGACTGCATACGTAAAGTTAAACGGTCTTTGTGAGATATCACTTTATTTATATACAATACTGTATCATAATCTCAAGTACAAACATATAGTTCATTACGTTTCATAATAAAATGGAAAAAGCTCGAGCCTAAAAATCGACTTTTAAAAATTTATTACCCTTTATCTACCAGGTCTATATTTCAAGCTACATATAAATTGAAAGTGACTCGAGATGAATGATTTACACTTGAATCCATGCAACGATGAGCAGAAAAGGTGAATAATTGGGAAGGATAGCGTAGATATATTCATGAATAACTGAAATTGTTCAGGCAACAATAGTCGTGTGAGCTTTATTGGTATTCTGTACAGTTAGACAGTGCTTAATACAAGAAAGTATTTGCAATTGGTTCTTATTAGTGTGCATCATAATACTGGAATGAAATTTTTGAGAAAGTTAATTATAAATGATTTTTTATTAATTTCCCGTCTGTCATATAAGGGTATGTACAGAAATCTTTTGGTACAGCCACGCTTTTACTACTGTAATGGTAATAACTATATAATAATGATTGCTCGTTTATTTACGGGCACTGATACCCTCGATCGGATTGATGTCGAGTTTTAACATACGATCCAATTGGGCCAGCTGGTGTTCTTCGTCAAAAGTAATTGGTAGTGGTGGTAGAACTGGAATATTGATATTTAGATTAAAATTTTGAGAGCTTGAAATTAATAACTATAGTGTTAAATGATAAAGTAAAGCCAATTGATACTCACTGAATTTTCTCATGTAAAGATAAATCCAGAGACCAAGAGTAACACCAACCATGCCCCAACCAACAACACCTTTCCATTCACCGGTTGGAGCATTCATCTCCGCAAAAGTCTGGCAGAAGCTAGCTCGGTAGAGAGCTTTCTTTTCCTCTATGGAGAGCTTCTTCCAATCTCCCTTCTCCTTCTCTTTAAGTGCCTGATAGAAATAATATTGAGGGTTAAAAAAAGTATTGAATCCTTCCATTTTCTATGACAGATTGTATGACTGTTTTTGTGATCTGCCATGAGGAGATCAAATCGCATTAAATTCACGCTTCCGACATCCACCCTGAATGTTGTGCGCACATTTTATTTGTCGTATATATCATTCATATCCATAAATCATCACCTGTACATCGGAGGTATTCTCCTTAAAACGAATTGCTGGCATGGGAAAATCTGGCCGATCGAAATAGTTCGCGTGACCGTTCAGTCCATGGCAAACGACCTCACGATTTCCAATTTTGGAGACTTCGTCCCAAGAAAAGTGACCGGTGGACATTTTAGCCACATTCTGAATCTGGCCGCCTTTCAGCAGCCTGGTCGATAAAACCCTTCCAACCATTGTTACCTAAAAAACAGAATAGCAATTGCAACTTACTGAATCCAGTGATATTCACACTCATTTATCTATCATATCTCTCTATCACAATCATATGTCTAGCAGACATACATCGCAGTGTTACCCATGTAAAGTGTTACCTAATAGTTTGATAACGTCGATATTTAACGTCTGACCCAATTTTTATAACATTCTATGTCGATTATATGAATGTATTACGAATGGTATCATGTGGATGAGAATGATTATTCGTGTTCATATTGCAAAATAGGAAAATTTTAATAATTACGTCGCTAAACTACATACCTGCTCTGTGGTGGGTCCGGCAGCTCAACTAAAACACAGACTTAGAAAGGTGAAGATGGCCAACTGCGAAACACGTCAGAGCACGCGACATCAATCAATAACGTCTACGTTTTGAGTTCTTCCGACAGTTGTTTAGTAATAGCCGTATGAATAATCTTAAAAATAATGAATGTGTATTGTTAGAACTAGAAAAGACCAAGGAATTACTGTAAATGTTTTACCAAAATTTTCTTGAATTTTTGTTTAATTTTGCAAATCGACATTCGAATTTATTTTCAACAGATGTCACTTATAGCCTTTGCGAACTCCGCGCCACCGAAGGACAAACAGAAAACTAGTCCCAAAAATCTTGCGGGTTCGGTTGAATCCGGTATTCAGTCATCCGGGGGTGAAATAGTAGGTTAGGACTGGAATTTCAGCGGTGAGCGGTTTGTTGAAAAATAAATTCAATCTACAACTGTAGCGAGTAGCCAATATATTTGATTGGTTTTTTAACCTGTGTCTACCGATCAATTACGACGGTACTCCAGGTTGAAAAACTGTTTTGTGATTTTATTTCAAAATTTGATAGGGAGATTAACATTGTCTCATTCATACGACTCATTTTTCGATCCTTAAATCTTACTGGGTCGTGATTTGATGTTTTTCGTAGTGATATTGGAATTTTTATCGCTTTTATAGCCTATCTAAATACGCACCTCATTACAACTTTCAAAGCATGACGTAATTCGGCGCCAGTTGGGCGGTGCAGTAAATTCTATGGTGCGTAATTTTGATTTCGATAAAAATCTTTGAATCATATCTCGAGATTTTCTATAGACGTTTTATCTTTAGTGAAATAATTAGCCATGTTACCTAACAAACATTCCAACTAGTTTCAATTCAATTATTTGACATTTCGTACTACCGTTGTGCAGTTTAATAATAATCTCTTCAAAAAATAATTGTACATGTCAGGTTGTTTGTGTTTGACAGCATTTTCGAGGCCCATTGGAATACCATTTTGCAGAATGAGTTTTCTTCTGGGGATAAAATTCTGCTCTTTCAATAGTCCAGTTGTAAGAACGTCAGTTGCCATCCGACGGCTCCAGCAAACCTTTGCTGCTGTAAACTCATCTAATGAAAGTACTCAGGTAAGTTTAAAATTCAACCTAATACCTGCATCACGACCACTATGAAATTCAATCTGTGCTGTGTGAAGGTAAATTTGTACATGGTATTAGTGTACAAATCGAAACTTGATCCAACACCAAGTTGAGGTAAAATAAACCATATCTACAAAAAATCTGAACACCACGAATGAATCTATGAATGAATCTATGTGTCCTGACATGTAAATTACCTATCATAAATAAAATTGTAGGATGTCATTGATGTTTTATAAAAACTATCTTGAATAACAACTGCCTTAATTATAAATGTTAATGGTGAAATTTATCAATGTTTCAATTATAAAAATATACCAAGCTTGTGAGATGAATAAATTTGTCACGTATCTATTTTTCCATTGTGGTGGGCTGAGCTAAAAAACATATTGCGTTTCAACTTCCAATCTGATTGTCATGTGATTTTGGTTCTGTAGATGCTAGACACATGATCATCATACAGCTGAGTTATATTTATTCAGATCTACAAGGTATAAATAAGTGTTTTATTGGCAACTTGAAATCGTTTACTTCTTTGGCCCACAGCATCAGCTATGTATTGACTATAATCGACGTTTTAATGAAACAAAATTATTTTGTTTTAGATTCTTGAGACAAATCTGAAAATTCTTGCAGATTTGGTTATCATCAGTTATCAAAGAATTAGATAAACGACCAATTTCAGTAGTAATGTTTTAAAAATTCCGACATCCATGAATTCATATCTTAACGTTGATAAGATACTAAGACTGTTTATCATTACGTAATTCATTATGCAAGTCTCAATCAATATTCACTCTTCAAAGAAATTAAAGTATCCTTGAGCGAAAAATATAAAAATCTTAATTAGTCATAAATTCCAACTCAATTACTGCAGTACGATTTTTCGATGATCATTTCAATGGTGATTTTACCCTCTACAAAGATCTGTCATCGGGCTTACCTTTAACGCATTTCTTGAGAATGTTCATTCGATTATATCATCAACGAACGCTGTCTCAAATTACCAGAAAACGAACTCTATAAATCACCCGTTGAAAGCTCATTGAAATCGATGGGAACTTTCAAATAGCTCACATTTTCGAAATCGACATTTGAATTTCCGAACACTTTTTACGTCGTCTTTTTGCCAGTTTATGTTGCAAACTTTGCGAGTTTGAAGCATAGGTTGTTTCAAAAGAATCTTCGATTTGTGATAACTTGTAGCCAAATGACCGTAAACCGATTGTTCGTGTAATTGTGATTGTGATTGTTCGATTATTCGTTTACCCAACTAATTTTCTGTTACAGACAGGAAGCAATGTTGTTCCAGTGTTCAAACATGCCTCACGATTCGCCGACAGAACAGCATTACATGATGCGCATGGGGAATATACTTATCGAGGATTATTCCTTAGTTCACTACAATTCGCCAACCAAATAACACAGGCAGTCTCTGCATCTCGACAAGAAAGAGTAGCATTTCTTATGCCAAATGATGCCAATTATGTGATTACACAGTGGGCGTGTTGGATGAGCGGACAGATTGGTAATCTTCTGAAAATTACTCATCAAAAGATCCAATCAATGCAGTGTAGCCTGCCTAACCTGATTTGAGATTGAAATATCATCTTTTCATTAGTAATAAACCTGCAGTATATAGGCCGAAGCATCTTTTGATGTCTCTTATGGCGATGAACTTATGAAATCCGCACTATTTTTTGCTGATTTAGCATGATTTGGTTTCGTTATTTGTCAAGTTATATTTTCCAGCTGTGCCACTCAGTTCCGCACATCCCACACCTGTTTTGGAATATTATATAACAGACTCTGACGCTAAGGTGCTGGTGACAACACCACAATTTTTGCCCCTTATTGAACCTATCGTTAAAAATACCAACCGACAAATAATCGTCTTGGATGACACTCTCAGAAAGTTGGCAATGAAATTCGATGGAAAAAAAGCCAATAATAAGGGTCATTTCGAACACGAATCTGGAGATTTACCTGAAGCTGGTATAGATGGTGATTTCTACAACAATAGTGACGCCTTATTCATTTATACCTCCGGCACGACTGGCAAACCAAAAGGTAATGTTGATTATTTAAACAATGGCATTTAAATAAAGAACTCGAGCAATTGGCATAATATTGATTATTTCACGCGAAATATAAGACTTTTGTATGTGCATTGAAAACATCATGTGCGTACATACAATATTTAAAAACCTGAAGTTAAATTCGGAAAGAAGTCATCATGTTTGTCCGTTAGATCAACACTGACGTTATTCCTTGTCGACCCTTATTTGACTGCACATGTTTTTACCAGTAGCTTATTAATAGATGTAACAAAATTGTAATTAATTAAGTAAACAAATCTGAAAAATCACAATAATTGGTAAAGGTGTGGTCCTAAGCCACAAAAATATACAAGCACAAGTGTCTTCGCTGGTCAATGCATGGGAATGGACGGAAAAGGATATAATTTTGCACACACTACCCCTGTATCATATACACGGAATAGTAAACGTACTACTGTGTCCACTTCATGTTGGAGCACGATGTGTTATGCTACCTAAGTTTGACGCATCCAGTATTTGGAGTCAACTGCTGGCAGTCGACATACAAAACGCAGAGCGAGTTAACGTCTTTATGGCCGTACCTACAATCTACACAAAACTCATTCAAGAATACGATCAACGTTTTAGCAAAAATGACAAAATGAGGGAATACATTCACACAGTATGCAGCAGCAAAATAAGGTCAGCGCACTAATTTTCTGCAGAGACATTGTTTTCAACTTTCTTATTTAACAAATTTTTATGCGAAGCTGATATTATAGAAAGCGGGAACTAGGTTAGCGATCTTCTTTTAGCTATTGCCAAATTTGATGTATGTCATTGCAGATTGATGGTAAGCGGGTCAGCGCCGCTTCCACAACCAGTATTTGACCGGTGGGAAGAGATTACCGGACATCGTTTATTAGAGCGATATGGCATGAGCGAGACCGGGATGACACTTTCTAATCCGCTAAAAGGCAAACGTATTCCAGGTAATCGAACTATTAACGTTTATTTTCATTTAAAATTTCAACACGGACGACGAATCGAGTCTTACTCAATTTTGTGATATAATATTCTACTATTCGAGTTATCATATCGTTATCTTGATAGCTATCTTGATACCAACTAAGAATATTCACAATGATCTAACCATTAGTTGATGATATTTAGGAACCGTTGGCAGTCCACTACCTGGTGTAGAGGTTCGAATTACAAAACCAGATGCAGCTGGATCGGGAACAGAAGTATTGCTGCAGGGTTCTTCAAAGGGCGTGCAAAAAGGTGGTGAGTCACAAGACGCAGTCAGTGGGAATTTGGAGGTAAGAAGCGATGGAGTTTTCAGTCGCTATTGGAACAGACCAGAAGCCACCAAAAAGGAATTCACAGAGGATGGATGGTTTAAAACTGGTAATTATTATTGGCAATTTCAAAAAACGAGCAATAATCATGACGGTATTAAATATTTTCGTATTATTGAAAACGAGCTAATTATTCACTATCCATTGCAACGCTTTCAAAGAAGAGTAAATTCGCCAGTAATAGGATTGAAAAAAATAAGGAAGCATTTCTTACCGTTACTAATCAAGGTTCAACTTTTAGGAGACACTGCACAGTACGAGAATGGCGTTTACAAAATCTTAGGACGCAGTTCGATAGATATTATCAAGACTGGAGGCTACAAAGTGAGTGCTTTGAATGTGGAAACCGAAATTCTTGGGCATCCTCACATACAGGATTGTTCTGTAGTTGGTTTACCTGATGAAACGTGGGGGCAGAGGGTAAGCATAATTTTGATCTTGAACTCAGAAGTGAAGTAGTTGATTACTGAGTTGACTGTAACTCTGAGTTTTTGTGAACGGTGTTTTACCCGATAACTTTGACATTTTAGATAGCAGCGGTTGTCGTATTACGAGAAGGAACTGAATTAGTCTTACCAGAGTTACGAGAATTTGCAAAAAAATCTCTGCCGGACTATGCAGTGCCTTCAGTGCTGAAAATTGTTGATGTAATTCCAAAAAATGCTATGGGAAAAGTAAATAAGGTTGATCTTTTGAAAACTGTATTCCCTGAAAAGTAAATTTAAATAACAATATATCATTGCGTAAACAAGGTCAATTCGTCGTTTGAAGAAAGGTATCTCACATTAACCAACTGGTACTGTTTAAACGTCATTATTATAAAGTTGATATATTTCATTTGATGTTGCATTTATTTAGGATATGAGTACCTGATAGGTATAATGATGAGATGTTGGTTAATGAGGCAATCGGATAACGATTAAAATTGATAATGTTCAAAGTTCAACATTTAAAATACGTCACTACCTTGTATCTCGGTCAACTATTTTTGATGAAATATTCCATCGGACGTTGAATTTGTTATTACTTAATTAACGTGCTTATAATTAGTGGTAAGAACATCTGTGATTAATAGTCTCTTCAGCAATCAACCAAGGCCATCTAAAAAACATGCAGCTATCAAGTAGCATGTGATGAAGTAAGAGACCGGGCTTATGAGGCGAAAATTTCTTTTTTATTATTTTGAGTATCAAAATATGCAGACACCTTATCAAGTTCCAAACTTTATGATAGTGCAGAGTTGTTCGGTATAAGATCGTTGGATGAAATGTATCTGACAAAAATTTGGGTTTTCAATGCGTGACACCATTTATTTGATGTTTGTGTCGAGTGGTAGAAATACCACTCTGTAATAAATAAACGGTATGATGAATTTATAATTATTAAATCTATAGTTCATTTAATTTAAACCATTTCTAAACGAACATTTCTTTGGGTCGGTCAAAGCAATCAAGCTCATCCATCGTTCCCGCTGCATCTAGTAAGAGGGGGATTTCCGGTCGACTTCGTTGCTTGACAGTTGACGCATCAAGCAACGAATAGTCTGAAATTCGTTGGCAGCGCATTGGACAAGTGTTTACGAATATAAGTAGAATTGTCGAGTTCTGGATCTGACGAAGAACATAATCTACGTTTGTTCATCAATATTTATAAGAACCAGAATTTTTACTCTTCTACAATTTAAAATTAGAAATTGGCTGCCAAAATCGTGCGAAATGCAAGTGCTTATGGTTTGGAAATAACAAAACTAACGACGCAAATCAGAAATCATGGCAAATCATTACGAAGTACCTAGCTGGTGAGATTTTTGTAATCATTTCTACACAATATATTCAGATTACGAATAGTTTAACGAAAAATGTAATAACCGAACTTTATATACCAACAATACAAAAATGGCAAACATAGTTAATAGGTTATGTTTTCAGGGCTGGCAAACCACCGGTTGGTTTGCATTTGGATGTTTTAAAAGGTGATAAGTTAATTCAGGTAATATCAGGTGCTCACTTAAATGAAGTTTTCATGCCAGTAGTGCACATCTGAAAGACCTAACTTGTCATTTATTCAAAAGTGATATTAGTCACTAAAATCAGTCCGATGAGTGTCCTGCTGACATGGAACATTGCCTTATTATGCTGTACCATACTGTATATTTAGGAAGTTTCGTCTCTGCTCCTCATTCATTGAACAACATTCAAATAGTTATTTAATTTGTTATTGGCTGCTCAGCTTTTGATGTGTGACAATTGCAGCTTGAAGCAATATCAAATTTGTTACTGGACAAATGAAATTTCAAAGAATGAGCAACTTGAGTAACGAGTAGTTTTTGTAGGTATTCTATGTCAGTATCTTCAATGAAACACACTAAGGTTGAAGAATTTGATTTTGAGCTCTGATCCTTGTTGAGTTGATACTTAATTTTATAAGTAACGAGTAATCTTTTGCAGAAATTGATGGTAGATGAGAAGAAATGCTATCTATTTGGCAGAAACCAACAAATGAATGATTTTTGTATCGATCATGCTTCGTGTTCACGTGTTCATTCAGCTCTGGTTTATCATAAGCATCTCCATAGAGCATTTTTAGTGGATCTCGGAAGTAGTATGTATTGCTGAATATCTCTAAACTCCAACATGAATCTGACTAAACATTCCTAGTACTCATTATATGTATCCACTTGCAGCGCATGGAACTTATATTGGCAATATGCGACTTGATCCTAACAAGCCAACACAATTACCTATCGACAGCACTTTTCACTTTGGAGCATCAACAAGATACTATATCATTCGAGAGCGGCCACAGTCTGGTGCAAGGCAGATCATTGAAGAGCTAGAGAAATCTTCCGAGGACAATGACGCTGGTGGTTTGCTCGGATTGCCAGAGACAGAGACTGAACTTGATGTAAGCCTGACATAGCGTGGTACAGATGACAGGTTTTACTAAATTCCTAATGCCAGTTTTAAACAATTTTATATTGTTCTTACAGAATTTGACAGAATTTAATACTGCACATAATAGGCGTATTTCCATGTTGGGGATCACCGATGATGACGTTCATAAGGCAACAAGAAAGAGAAAAAAGAAAGGCATTACGTTCAACGACGATGAAGAAGTTATTAATCCTGAAGATGTCGATCCATCTGTGGGTAGATTTCGGAATCTTGTGCAAACAACTGTAGTTCCTAGCAAAGTAAGTCAACTC
Source organism: Athalia cordata (assembly GCA_963932425.1). Classification (NCBI taxonomy): domain Eukaryota; kingdom Metazoa; phylum Arthropoda; class Insecta; order Hymenoptera; family Athaliidae; genus Athalia; species Athalia cordata. The sequence goes on along the minus strand of OZ010625.1, from coordinate 52,682,704 downwards.
TAGTATCGTAATGGATTCTGAGAAATTACTGATTACTAATATTAGAATGTATAAAAGTAGACAAGAAGTTGCTTTTTTGCTGAATGCAACATTGTTGAGCATCCATAGTATGACATCGTTTTCCTCTTTTTTAGCGAATGCGAATGGAAGGTGGACTGATATCTTTGTCTGAAGAGAGTCATAACATGATGAAGCATCTACAGCCTAGTTCCATAATCCCTCAATTATACCATGATTTACCTCCGGAACAGTTCTCAAATGCACATTCATCAATGGCCAGTAATCCATTCAATACGGCTCTCACGTCATTGACCTCCCGCCTTGGTATAGCTTTACCAAATCCAGCCCCTGAAGTAGAAATGGCACCTCACCAAATGCAGGCTGAAGTTCAGCACATTCCAGATATATCAGGATCTTCTGAACCACATTCGCTGGAGCCTAAAAAGAAAAAATACGCCAAGGAGGCTTGGCCTGGTAAAAAACCACTGCCCACTCTTTTGGTGTAATATCTGGTATTACGAAATTTGACTATCTCAGATCAGTACTTTAGAGCAATTGATAATCAACTAAATGTTTCGAAAGAAGCAGCTACCTAGAAACTATTTTTCTATGACATCCTCAGGTAAGCTGATAAATGCAAACTGGATATCAAAGTTTCCAAATCAAACAAAGCGGTACTTATCTGCAGTGACTGTTTTCAGTCAAACGTGATTTCGTAGGCCATTTACCCGACGATATCAAGTATATTTGCGTGGTGTTGTCAGAGTTTTAAAGAATTTTCTCACAGGATTAAACAGCCTGGTTAATTCTACATTTGTACACAGTCAATGAAATATGTCCATGAAATGGTATTTGAATCAAATAAAATATTCGAGACACTAAGAAAATTCTTAACATTTTAACATTTTGTTTTTGTGCAATTTAATTTCGCCAAATCTAGTTTCCACCTATTGGAGAAACTCTTGATGCAGGTTTTAATACACTAGATGCGTAAACACATAAAAATGACTTATTGTTTTTGTAAGTAAATCAATAAATTACACACATTTCATGGTAATGTATCATGTATTTTGCATATTCTGATATTCAGCGTTCCGCAAAATATTATACTTATAATACGATCAAGTCATGATAGAAAAATTAAGGTTACGAAAAGTTAGTCATCATTAAACATGTCCATGAAAATGTCAATACCTTTTATATCTATCGTTATAGCTAATAAAGTTTGTAGAAAATGATAATCTTGGATTTAATTTATCCGAGGTCATGCTTACCCGTCAAAGACGAAAAATTAAAAATCTGCAAATATAAAAAATAGTGTAGTCTTTATTGAATGACGGTGGTATAAAAATGCTTCGTAAATCTATAGTCATTAAGGCATATTGTGAGTAGCGACGGCAATGGGCCATGAAACCGTGCCCTTTGCAACAAGGTCGCCAAGATCGGTTTTAATTTTCACAAATCTCCGCTTAAATTCGATACCACAGCCCTTGGACAATCTGAAGTCCACCAGAATTTTTCCATCCATGTCCACGATATTCGCCTTAAACACAAGTGGCATTTTTCTTCGATCGACGGTCGCGACGGTGATCTGAAAAAAACAAACGTACTATTTTCACGGATTTCTTTGTTATTATTACCGATGCAGGAGGTTATAACAAGAGAATAACTCACGACGCCAACTTCGCTGACACGGCATGTGTATCCTTCATGTTCCAAGTGAGACACTAGCTTCTTAGCAATGTTATCACAGTCCGTTTCGACGAAGAACCTTGTCATACGGCGCACCAATTTTTGGAGAATATTCTAGGCGATAAAAATTGGTAAACATTATTCGCTGTGTTGATGAAATTTCGCAGACATTTTCACAGATAAAAAAAAGTAGATTCATACCTGACTTGCATTCTGAGTGTATTGCGTCGCTTGAAGTTGAGTACATAGCAACAGATCCTCCATATCCGTAGGCTGTGAAAACGAAAACCCTGCTCGTTGTTCGAAGTTCATGTCATCCGTATTGCTTGCTTCGAGACCCGGGAGTTCTGGTTGCGATAGACCTAATCTAGGTACTTTGTGTTCACTTTTTGAGCACATTTGGTTTAATTCATTTCCATCCAATAGATCAATTCCTTCCACTTTTCGATCTGAAATTTCGTAATTGATGTCAAACTTACTTCATATTTTCTAGAAATAATCGTTCAATGGATTCAGATACAACTTAATGATAAGTCTAGTCTTTCGGAATTACATAATTGTTCCACATTCACAGATTTTGTTGAGAAATAGAGATTCATTTTAGTGATTATTGTGGAGGTGGGTAATGAAGAATAGTGACATCAGTTCATGAGAGTACAGCCGGAGGAGTGCCTGTAGATCTTAGCTGACGTCCTGACTTCGGTATTCTAGCTTTATGAAGTAGAAAAGTCATACAGCTAGATAACCAAAGATAGGACAGCAGAAATTCCATTTATTTCCATTCGTATGGATGATTCAGTAAGAAATCCGCGTCCTGGTTGAATAAGCCAATGTTCTTTGCTTTGGTAATCTAGCTTTATGATCTTTAATTGAAATCATACAGCTGTATCACCAAAGAAAAGGCAATAGCTCTTTGTTCTTCTGTTAAGTACGGAGTATTCACTGAAAATCTCTTGAATAGTTACTAAAAACATATGTAAATAGAATAAATATGCCTGCATATTTACGATTCTAAAAAAAAAAATCCAACAGCACGTCACAAATATATATATCGTCAATAACGTAAGTCCACACGTTATCATACGTATGTTAATTGACTGTTACCTAACTCAGGTCATACTCTGTCACCAACAAATCCAATTTAAAGATTCAATTGGCAAGGATTTTCAAGATCTAGATCATTTGATCTACGAGTGGAATAAAACTATAAGGAACAAGGGGTTTCACACAAAGATTCGAAATTTTCACTTAAATTTAATACATCGCTTTGGCCACTTACGTAATATTTGGGAAAAATGTAGAGGTTTGTGAGACGAAGAATACGACATTCACATAGTTAGGTACTGAGTTGCTTTGAGTAGTTACTATTTACTCAGAGTCACTCAGTACCTGACTAAGGAAATGTCTGATAATTTTCCCGCTTTCTCCGTTGCATCTTGATAGCATAGACTTACATGAATACCATAACCTATTCGTCAGTATGGCACACTCATCATATCTCATAACTAATGACTTTCTGCTTAAACTACGTGTTAGATTTTTACGCAGTCATAAACTATGTCCTTAAGAATTATTGATTTTTAAATATAACAAACGACAAATAGCGAATAACAGGCGACATGAGTATGACTTTCTTACCTTTATGAATCTTTGTCAGCATCCAGCGATGCTCCTTGATTTGTTTCAAAGTATACCTTGACTCTGGTAAATGATGAAGAGCTTTTCTGACCAATGAAAGCGAAGCATTGTCCAGCTTACTCCATGGTGTTAATGACATGTATTTCCCTTCCTTCCATGCCAAATACTCTGGGCACTCTGCCAAGGGTTGATCCCAAGGCAGTTCTATATTTCAGACGAAGGACCATTTAGAAACTATGGAATTAAGTCAAGTATTAGAAATATATACCATAATGTGAAATGAAATTTTTCGGAGTAGACTTTCACAACATTATGGTAAGCATCAATTACAACTATCTCAATCTTTGACACGTGATTCGGTGTTTCTTTCACATTTAAAATCACGCTCCATTCTCCAAGATCAATGTCGAAAACTATTTAAGGTGATTCGCAACCCATTTCTGAATTACCTCCAGCTAGCATAGCAACAAGAATAATTCCACAAGACCACACATCTGCAGGTTCGGCATGATATGGTCTGGATAGCACTTCAGGTGCCACATATGGTAAGGTTCCGCATCTCTTGTCTAGACATCGTTCTTTGCCTTGTAATCTGTACACTGTAGCCATACCAAAATCAGTGACTTTTAGGTTGTCGTGTTCATCAAGTAGTAAGTTCTCTGGCTTCAGATCTCTGTGTGCTACACCTCTGCTATGCAAGTATTCAACTGCTGATACCAATTGTTTGAAGTACTTTTGCGCTTCCCATGCGGGCATTCCTATATCTGGTTCTGTAACCACATAAAATGGAAAAGTGATTAAAACATGTTGAATGAAAGGAGCCAAAGTGGTAAATCTCTCAGGCAAAACTTGATTCATGTCAATTCACTTCAAATATTTTTTCTTTATGTCTACTTGTAAGTACAAACACCACATGTTACCAATTCTATCAAACAATTCTCCGCCAGCAGCATATTCTAGAAATATGTATTCCATTGTAGCTTCGCTGCGCTGTCCAAAGTAATGAATAATATGTGGATTCGATAGCATTCGATGGATTGTTGTTTCCTTGCGCACACTTTGTCGTGCATTTGGATGTTTTGCCAAGTCGATCATTTTCATGGCAACAGCTTCTCCCGAGGTTGTGTTAATCACCAGTTTGACCCTGTAAAACACAGCAAAAAATACTGTTGAGAATAGACATTCTTCTTTACGTACATAGTGATATGATCAAATTTTTAATATTCATCAGCCATAATTAATCTTTGACTGTCGAATATATGGATCTAAGACGTTATTTTTAAGTTTATTGAGAGAATGCAGATACGTGGAATAGATGAGATACTCACTACACATATTTTTACATTTGAAAAAACCTGCACTGAATCCAAATTAGAAGATAAGTATAATGAGAGAGCATACTTATTATGCAAATTTAACTAACAGAACGATTGCTGAGATAGCATGCAACTACTAAAATATTTCTTGGACTTGTCATAAGAGGAAGTTAGGTAAACTGCGTTGTAATAATTGAGTTGTAGGAAAAATTCTTCCAAAATTTTACACAATGATGTTCATATTTGTATATCAATTTGTAATCATCAATTCATCAAGAGCCGTTACCTGAGAAAGTGTAGCAAAAAATGAAAGAATACCACGAATAAGATGAAAAAAAAATCAATTAATATGGGGAATAATTATGTAAAAACGTAAAGCGTAATTTAAATTGCAAATTTGTGTATGAAAAATTTCAATGATCATAGGGACCGGTTGAGTAGTGAATTATTTGAGTGGATTTTTTCACAGGATTTTGGTATGCAGGAAGGCCTCATGAATTCTTGCAAAGCACATGGTTGATGAACAGGTGAGATAAACATTCAAATATTTTTCGTAAATTAATGTCTGAATGGAAAAAGCCTTTTTCTCAATCCCGATGTAAATTATCAAAAGCTGCTTATTGTAGAAATATTACTAGCAATTATGAATAATTGATGGGCTGAATTCTCGGAATACGGAATACAATGAATTCAATCGGTAGACTGTGAATCATAACGGACAAAGATGCGGACCGAGGAGGGGAGAGAAAGAGAAAATGAACGATGGAATCTAGATGGATATGAAAATTAAATAAATAGACGAATAATGAAAATACTCACTCCCCGTAGGCTCCCTCCCCCAGAGTGTGTCCTAAAGTCCAGCCTTCTACGAAGTCCGACATCGTGTTTTCGCATTCCTGTTTCTTTAGAGACAAAGAATCAATATTGTTCTCATTTGGGACCCTGCCGAATCATGTACCTTTGTATACCTAATAACTGCGCTCGGCTGAATGTAAAATATATGCAGAACAGGCGTTAATTACGCTAATATCAAGTAACAATAAAAAACCGGGATATATGGCAGCAAGCTATTTAGTAACTTCACAAAAGCTATGCGGAAATTGACAGAAACGGAAAAACACGTGGTTTCAATAATAAAATAAACTCTTTGAAAAGTGAACCCCTTGATATTTCACATTAAAATATTCGTTCTCGACATCTGAGATATTAATGAGAGTCAAACCACCTACCGAATTCGTAAGAATACCGAATTTAAAGCTAATAGCACGGAAATCGATTATAAAACAGCGAGTCCATTGCTCCTTTTACGGCAAAGGAAGCATAGAGCAGAAATCAAAGGTAGAAACCACTGGTAGAAACTTTAACATGGCCGAAACGCAGCAACTAATTTTTTGTCAATCGATTTAAACAGAGCCACCCTCGGCTCAACGAAGAACTGGTTAAAATGCTGCCCTCATTGCGCTAACAGTCCAATTGCGGATCGAATAAGACGGCGTGAGGTTTCGTCCAATCGAATGAAAGTTTCAATGGAAACCAGGCGTCGCCAGAGTTGGCGGAACGAGGTACGTAGATGTTGGCGGATTCGAAAAAATAATTTTTATTTGAAGTCGCAAATTGTGCAACTGCAGGGTTTGAATGTATTTTGAACTCTTGCAAGAAATCATTTAAATCGGTTAATGACGAAGGGCTATTCAAAGGTGTCCATAATCCAAATTTCCACATTCCTTTCAGTTTTTTTGAACCGTTTTGTAGATTGATTTTTGGACCCATCCGATATAGGTAATACGAAATAAATTGGGCAGAAATGTATTTAAAATGACATGTTAGTACGTACATACCTATAAATTGAATAAAAAAGAATATACTTTATGCAATGATAGCTTTACAGTCACGTTTTTGATAAAAAAAAAGAAGAAATTATCGATCGAATTGGTGATAGACTATAGTTGGCAAGATTCAGTGAATCATGCAAATGTTAATGATCTGATGATCACGATACCCAATCTGTCAGTATCTCCATAAATTTACATCTGTACTTTACACTTTCACGTTTTCACTCTTTTCCATTCACATGCATCCCTATCAACGATAATTTCTTCTATCGCTCCTTGAATCGGAATTTCGTGAATGATCGTGTGAACGGTGCGAGGAGTGTCTGTCTCTGTGATAGCTTCTGTCTCTATGATCTCTTCTATCTCTGTCTCGATCACGCTGGTATGGATGTCCTTGACTAGGTCTTCTATCATCTTGATTTGCCCAAGAATTCACCTGACTGGGATACATGACCATTTCTTGTCCAGGATAAAAACCACAGAGTGATACATTTGGCATCAAATTACCAAGTAATATATGGTCTCTCAACTGATACGCATTATTCAATATGTCGGTAGCTTCCTGCGTCCTGAGTTCATTCCCCATGTTGAAACAAGGTTGCTGCTGTGTCTGTAGTGGCGCATGTGCTTGTGGCGGTCGTTCTATATTGTTCCTAGTTTTCATAGTTAGTACTCTGTCAAACAATGCTGTACCTTCAAAGAGATCTAAGGCATATGGTACAGACACTGTATGCCTAAATGTTACGAAGCCATAAGAGCGCTGCTTTCCGTCTCGATCCTTGGGTATCGAAACCTTCTGAATCGGACCACTCTGTAAATAATCAGAATAACAATTAAAGTAACATTGAAAATGGGAGAGGAAACCGAAGGGGTTTGGATAAAAAGTCGTGGATTAGCAAGTGAGTCAAACTATTAACATCAATCTGGGTAAAAGCAGAATAACCTCAGTATCTTACTTGTAAAAACAACTCATATAGGAGATCTTCGGTTACTTTCTCGCTCAAATTCCCGCACCAAACAGTACGAAGATCCTCGTCCATTCTAACAATAAATTTACTTCAAACAGTGTTGTCAAACCATGAAATAATTGCGTTAATGCGTATTCTAAAATTGCATTATTTATCTCGCAAATGTTGTATCTAGTTTTCTAGCTTCCATCTCACTTGCATCTCACAAACAGAAACTAGACAGATTACTATAGAAGTACTACATACAAGAGTTATCCGAATGATCGGAAGTTGAGGACATTTCGTAGTTTTCCGGAACCTCTGAGCAGCAGTGGTGACTTGATCGAAAAAATGGAATATCACAAATGATCGACTTCAGGTCATTGCTGCTCTCTTTCACGCAATCTGCGAGCACAGCAAGGTACGAGAATTGTTAAAATGTGTCATTAGGTTATTTTAATGTGGATTAATCAAAAAACCAAAAATGTGAATTGTTAAAGCTTGAACACTGTTCAATTCATTAGAACAGTGTGTTATTTTTTACGGATGTCTTAAATGTGAAGTGATACAGACGGATTAAGTCCGCCAAAATATCCTTGAAATGTGTGAATCTCCCGGTTACATCTGTAATATATTCCGTTCTATTCGGTTTCAGCATTACTCTTTTCCCTATAAGACATTCGATTTTCTCAACAGATTATTGAAAAGCCACTGTCTAGTTTAGAAACGTTTAGTCTGATTCGTTAAAATAGTAAACAATATTCTAACCTGAAGTGTCTAGTTGATGATGGGTTGACAAATATGCTGGAACATCATTTCCGTCACTGTCATTTCACTTATATTCCAGTGTCATTCATCTTGCCATGATAATGCCAAGTATATTTAATCAGGTATTCATTGACGTTTCTAAAATTTTTCAGATGTTCACGGCTAGCGCCAAGATAATGAAAAGCGGGGGCGCTGAGCCCGACCAGTTCGAGACTAACATCTCGCAGGCTCTTTTTGAGCTGGAGATGAACAGCGACCTTAAGTCTCAGCTGCGAGAGCTCTACATTACCAAGGCAAGGGAAATCGAGACCAACAACAAAAAGGTGTGTTGAATTCCAAATGCCTAAGAATGAAGTCTCTTTTGCTCTCCCACCAGTTGATTGAATCTTTTGATTTGTTACCATCTTGGCATTAATGATCTTGTTTCTTTAAAAATATGTCTGAACGTATGATATTGATGAGATGATTCTTGTTTTTCAGTCCATCATCATCTATGTGCCAATGCCCAAACTAAAGGCTTTCCAGAAGGTACAAACGAGATTGGTCCGCGAACTGGAGAAGAAATTCTCAGGCAAGCACGTTATGTTCGTTGGTGAGAGGAAGATTCTTCCCAAGCCAACGAGAAAGACTCGCACCAAGAACAAGCAGAAGCGCCCTAGAAGGTGTGTTTTTGAACTGCACAACATTCGTTAACTCTCGCTACAACCAATGCAACCTTTTTCACCATTTCAGAACTAAGTGATAAATTGTGATGTATTTGTTTTTTGCAGTCGAACTCTGACAGCCGTTTATGACTCTCTGTTGGAGGATTTGGTATTTCCTGCCGAAATTGTTGGCAAACGCATTCGTGTCAAGCTGGACGGCTCGCAGCTAATTAAGGTTCACCTAGACAAGAATGAGCAAACAAACATTGAGCATAAGGTAAATTCTTTTAATGTCAATTTGGAATATAAATCTAAAAAGTTAAAATATCTCAATGGAAATTGAAGCTTGACTTTCAACTTTTATTTATCACTATATAGTCAACGAGCGAAGTTGTTACACCATCTGTACAAAAAATTGAAGGACTTGAGCAATGTCCAATATTTAGTATTTCATTAACTGACATAGGAACTGATGTATATTTTCCTCAATTTATTTTGCAGGTAGACACTTTTGCTTCTGTGTACAAGAAACTTACGGGTCGTGACGTAACGTTTGAATTCCCTGAACCCTACTTGTAATAAGTGACATGTGTCAATCAAATAAAAACAAATGAAAATTTACAAGCATCTTAATTTTCCTTCAGATTTTTCCTGTATCCAATACATCTAATACTTAATATTAGGAGTTAGTACCACATATATGGCAGGACTAGCAAGGTTCGGTAGAAAGTTATTGAGAACAATTTGAACCTGTACATTCATTCATTTTATTGTAACTCGGGAGGCAAATACAGGTAATAATACGTAAGCTTAATAAATATGATATAAAATTACAGAAACTTGATAATAATGTACAGACATCATAATCACATGAAAATGAAGGCACAACGGAGATAAATGTTAGGTACAGTTAAACAACCGAAAACTTCATAAAATCACAGCTGACAAATCTCACTGCACGGCAGCCAATTTCGCCCTCTGGAATGTTCTTACTTCATTTCTAATTATTTAATACATCAATATCACCACGCAGGGATATTATAAAGCTGGTGAAAAAATGGAACTAAAAAACGATGTTACTCCAAGCGGTTCATATTTTAAATATTCTATGTATCAGGATATCTTATCACCTATATTCTCTTCAGTTTATAAATCAAAACTTAGGCTATTAGTATTTTTTTTGTTTAGTTATATCAATATGTACATAGTTATATGTCCCAACATTTGTCGGTGTGACCTAATGTTACAAGTCTTCATGGCTTATAGTTTTTTACTCTAATGAGAAGTAGCATTTGGAATATAAATTATCAAAGAATATTACATCACCGGAAAATTATCGACATGATCAAAAAATAATTTTTTCGGAAAGAGAGCAAGAATTCTGGTTGATGCTGTTGGATGAGTACATTCAAGTTGTTTTAATGACCAATGTTTGATGCTGCAGCACAGCAAAAATATCTCCAACGATCTTCCAGAACAAATATGGAATAATTTGACTAACTCGAGTAGCCGAAAAAAACTACGGATTGAAGGATCAGTACAATACTGCTGAAATTTTTTGCTTGATCGTCTAAGTCGCAATGACCATTGCTTCAAGATAGCAGTAACAATAATCTTATATTCTACCTTGCTTTCATGTAGTATACGTAGTTTCACAACTTATCAAATTTATGTTCTGATTCATGAAAATTAAGATTTCTAAATATAAAATTGTTTCAAAAATGGTATATCAATTTTCGTACACACTCAGCAACACCACGAATCAAATAATCTGAAAAAATTTTCACTGTAGATCATTTCTGATATGAAAAACGTTTTCTACTCCCAAAATGATACTATGTGAAAAATCCATGGTCAAAATGAGAATTAATACTTCGTTTTTTTCTAGGAATGTAAAATAATAATTGGCATGAAGATGATAGGTAGAGTAGTGACAAACGTTAGTTGGAATATAGCCAGATGGAAGGGTTCAAGATTGCCATGTCTCCTTTGATTAATAATCGATTTTCCTTCTTTCGCGATATTAAAAAGATTATCCCTTCAAATGAGCAGTGAGCGTACAATACGAGACATGACTCACATATAATTGTACGCATGATAAGCTTAGACTTAACATTGAAAATTGATAGGAAAACCAAAAAAAAATAAGTGCGAGACAAATATCTTATACGATAAATTTGATTGGACGTTAAACCTTATAATAATAACAGTTATTTGAATTTTCATATGACATAATTCACAAAAATACAAATATTGCTGTTTAAGGCAAGAATCGCATCATATGAATGGTGCAAATATTTATTTGGTGGCACTTTTATAGCTTGAAATTATCTACAACTTTGATTAAAGTTGGTGAGATTGATGTACCGACCACATCACGCAATTAGTAAACAAATTATCATATTCACGACTAAAATTGGTTAACACGTTCAATAGAATAGTGTTAACCATAACAAATCTATAGGTACTTTTAATTTGCACAAACTTCCTCTCGGTGCAAAGCGATTCATAGGAATATTTTCTGTTCATATAAGATTTATAGTAAGAAGTCGTATTTTTATACATATTTACAATATTTCTATGATAAGTAACTACGAGATATAGTATTATGATAATCAAAGTGGATCCAAACTAAATTTGTTTCAAAGTCCTAATTATTTTGACTTGAAACTCTTCTTCCATCCGTATGATACCTCGATACTTATAATCATACGTGAGATTTTTACGATAAAGTGCTGCGCAAAGCGCGGTCAGAACTAAAGAGTCAATCTATGTATACCCAAACTAATCTCAATCACACCTGCAATTTGGTTAGCAACCAATATTTTTCCAGTAAAATAAACATACTAATTTTATAGTGCAACTGCACGGTAAACGAGTATTTTAATACTGAGGTGAAAACTATAACAGGTATTCTTAAAGCTAATCTACACTTGTTACTCGGAAAATAACTGCTAAATTATGTCGTAACAAAATATCGAATCTGGATTCATGATACGAATACAATTTCAACAAGAAATCATTTTATGAATATAATGAAGCTGTTGCATTTTTGAAAAACGAATCATTTGTGAAAATTTGCAACTGTAATGAGTAAATTTAACAAAAGTTCATATTCAATAGAAAATACCATCCCGCCGATTTATACTGACACGTTTGTTTTCCTAGCAGTTGAAAGAAAAGAAAATTAATTGTAAATGAGAACAAATGTAATTTTAACAGTTTTTAAAAAAACACCGGCTGAAATATGTGTACGATATAAATTCAACATTCCACATCCTCTGTTTAAATTAATTGTATACTATGATTTATACTTATCGAGAACTACTAATTGGTACTAATGAAAGTAAAACCTCCTTCTTAGATATCTGTAAGCCTTTGGTTTGTCTTTTTTTCAGCAATATTCCGAACAATTATAATCATTAATAATTATTGATTGCAATACAAAAGTTATCAACGCATAAAGATTTGGTGGTGTACACTATACATCATTTGTATTATAAAAATATCTATGAATGATTTCATAGTCCATGATTATTGATTACATTCTAGTAAACACAGCGTGGGAATAAGAAATTGCCAAGTTTGGATAAACTCTTATTATGATTGTGTCCGACATAGCATCCCTCTAAAGAGTCCAGTAGGTTAAACGGCACTCTTTTCTCATCTTTGGTTCTCACCTACATTTCCAAAACTCAATCGGCCCGAAAATCATTGTTGGAATCATAAGGCATATGTTGATTATTGTAAAATACCAGAACTTGATTACTATTTATCAGTGTGCTTAATTGCTTCAACTACTACTTATAGGATCTATTCACTCAAGTTTCCTGAGAGATCTACCTCCGCTTCATAGGTACGATACCTATGTGATAATCACTGAACAAGTTTTGCCTTGCTAGAACTGGAGCTGGAGTCAAAAAATGTCGAGGGGTTACTTTTGGCAAGTTGGAGACCGATTTCTCAGGCCTAATTAATTCCTGAATTCCTATTAGTGTTCTCATAGAATTATTGCTAATGTCATTAAAGAACATGTATAACAAACATATTAAAGCCTTTTTTGTCACGGTAGTACATGTACTTGTCCTAAACTTAAGGGTCATACCGACGTTGACTTGGTACTACACTGCGTTAACATGTGGCAGTGCTGTTCAAGGCGTTCAATACTGGCCATCAAGTATGTGTTCTCTAAGTATAAATCTTTCGCAAGCACATCGGCTCTCGCTAGTCTGTCAGCCTAAAAAGATAATGGTAAAATCAGAAATGGTAACAACAGACGTGCCGAAACCACAGGGAATACGAACTGAAAATGCCACCAACCTGTTCTTTATATGCTTGCAATTGTTGTTGTAGTTTTTCTTGCGTACCACGCAGTACGAATTGTAAATCGGTAATTTCATTCCGATGCTGTTTCCAAGTTTCTGAAATAAGAGAGTGTGAAAATCCGAATAATAGCCAGCTAGAAGTCTCATTTGCTCAAAGTAACTCACGATGCAAAATTCTTTCCGTATGTTGTTGCTGTTGTTTGAGCAATATTTGGAATTGACGACACTTTTGTTCTTGGGATTGTAATCGAGTATTCAGTGCTTGTAGTACATTCAGATCGATACGACAAGCTTGTTCTCCAGCATCCATCTGAGTACATGAACAGCTCATAGCCCGAATATTTTGAAGTTTCAATACCTCTTGCATCAGTAATTCTTTTCGTCTCATCAGGGAATTACAATCTGTATCGATAGTCAGTTTCAATTGATGCAACCGTCTTAACTCTTCTCTATGGGCCCGGCATAAATCTTCAGCAACCGAGTAGGACTGTATTTGATGGCAGTTACAACCGTGCAAACAAGATGACATTCTCGCTGCACGTGGTCCTACTTCAGAATTCGTAATTTCGGACTCCGGAATATTCCGCAGCTTAAGTGATTCATTTAGCATAGGGGCATCGGATTCGTGTAAACCATTGTTATGAGAGTGTATGGATGGAGAAGGAAAATTCAGAATTTGTGAAGAAGCAACATTTTCGGCTGGACTAGATGTTACGGATGAAATTAAATTGACCGAAGTAGCAGGAACAGGCATATCAGATTCGTCTGGACACTGTACAAAACTATCACGGGTTAAAAGGTGCTTGCTATTTTGCAACTTTTCACGCAAATCATGAATTTCTTTTTCTTTTCTCAATAATTCATCTTCTGCTTGGGATTTCCAATCGTTGAATTCTGCCTCTAGGTGTGTGTACTGCAAAAATATTCTCATTTATTATAGAGCTTGTTCAAGGTTAAAGCCAAGACACTGTTAAAAAAACAAACGCAAGTGAAATTCATTGTGACAGTAGTTACCTGTTGCTCAAGGTTAAATCGTTCTTCTATAGGAGACAGTCGGCCATCAGTTTGATCTTTATCCCCTGGACCAAATTGCTCCTCGTATTCGGCCATTTTAGCAATGAGTTCGGAAAACTTTTCATCACTAATTCTCTGTTCCTGTTCAAATAATTGCCGTTCTTCCTCAAGTTTTCCTGCCCAATAGTCTTCGCATTGTTCATACTCGGTACGTAGCAAATCTAAACTCCTTTCCAATTCGATAGTACGTTCCATAAGCTGTCTCTTCTCGGTCAAATGTTTGTCTTCCACCTCTTGAAGAATTTCCGTAATTTTATCGAAATCTTTACCATCTTTGAGATTTTCACATTTATTCACTTCGGATTTATCATTACTGGGTGACTGTCTAACATTATAAAAGACGTAACTCTTCTCTCTTTCTATTTTAGACTGATCCGGATTGTTTTCATCCCGCCGAGGTGGATAGTCACGAAGGCTTGTCATTTTATTTTTCGAGACACTTTTAGTATCTAGATTATTGAAATTTTTATCAATATTTTGCACTATACCATCACTCCCTGCTGCTTTCTTATCAAATTTTCCTTTATCAGATTTATTCGTCACAAAATCTCGGCGAGATTCACTTGTTCGTTGTTCACTTTCGGCTTCAAGTTCATTTGCCAAACTTCTCACAATATCTGTTTCTTCAGAACCAGAGTACACTGATAAACTCGTATCCACTCCATGTATTATTTCTAATATTTTATCTTTCAAGACACTACCGTCAAATGTGCCATCGTTGTTCTTTTCTGTCACTATGCTTAGAAGTTCTTTTGTTACTCTCTCGAGTACGACTTTCAGTTCCAACGACTGTTGCTCCTGCGATTCACTAGTTCCGTTAGAATTATTCGAACAAATTACAATATTTTCCTAGAAAAAATCAAACAGTTGTAAAAGTGCAGTTTTTTGGATAAATAAGTACATGATGATCGCATACAATCAAAATTGATGTTCGATGACACACTAAAATACATACATCGGATAGTTTTTTCGACCGTAAAAGTTCTTCTAATTCTGTTACTCTGGTAGCCAAAATTTCCGACTCGGCAGAAGCATTTCTCCTGTAAGAAAATCAATTTATTTTCACCCGTTTTCATTTTTGTGAGACCCATCGAACAACGAGATAAAAAATTTACATACCCAGAGTTTTTTGAGTCAAAGTCTCCATTATTCAGGAGCTCCAGCTCTGATGTAAGTTCATCATTTTGATCTCGCAACAGAGCATTGTCAGACTGAAGCCTTTTTATCCGGTCCAAAAGAGATACCACGACCTCGTTTTCTTTTGCTTCAACATTTTCAACCTGAACATCGAATTTTGAATATAAAATACTAGAAAAAGCAATATTTATCACTTCTGAAAACATTATCATAGTATTGTTAAATATTACAAACAGTTAATACAAGAAGTTTCTTTTTGCTTCTTATGTGATTAGTATTAATTATACCTCATCGTGTTCCGCAGCTAACGTTTGTACTTGCATCTGCAGCTGATTATTGGACAACCTCAGTTTGGAAAGATGCTCCGATAAGTTTTGGTTTTCAGTTTCAAGAATATGGTTTTCCGACAGCACATTATCTAGTTCAGTTCGGATTCGATGATCTTCTTGTTGAAGGGTTTGCAACCTCTGGTCCATCAACTTTAAAGTAGCTACATTTGATTCGCGTTCGGAATTAAGCTGGTTTGTCAAGTCTTTTACAATTTCAGCATTTTTCAATTCGAGTTGTTTTATCTGATTTTGGCTGGACTTTTCCAAGCAGATATGATGTTCGTCAACTTCTTGTGCTAACAAACTTGCTCTTTGGTTTGCTTCTGCAATATCAGCTCGTAATTTGTCTCTTTCGCCACTCAAATGCTCCACCAAAGTGCTGTGAATAATAATAATTGTTTTTTGTTAGCTCATAGACAACAGTCATGATTTATTTTGAAAACTATTATCTATCCAAAATCTAAAACCATTCCACAAGGGAATGTTCTACAAAAAATGGTTCTAGTAGATTCAATCGTTGAAAAGATTTCTTATGTAATAAATTAACTTACTTGAGACTTCTGACCTCTTCTTGATATAGTACAAGCGCTGCTTTTAACAGGCTAATGTGGGTTCCCATGACCCTATTATCGGATTCATCTCGTAGACTTTTTAGCTCTTCACAGAGGATATTCGTCAATTCCGTGAGACTTACATCTGGACTAGTAAAACCTAGGTCAGACAAAAGTGTAGCCGCATCTGGAACCCCTGCTACTTCCCACATATCCACAACCATGCTGCTTCGAGCAAAGCTGTATCATATTAAATTATTATAGCAGAATTATTATTGCCAAATATTTTTTTTTTAATACTCATTTCCGCTATAGACAAAGGCTTTCAGCAATTTTCTGCATTAAACACGAGCCTCTTTCAAAATAGGTAAAAAATAAAAAGTTTCAGCAAAAGATGACAGACTCGCTATCTGGTGAAAATATTGTAGATAGTTACCCCGTATGGTGTGGGCCACGTATGTGGATACTTTCTTTCTCAGAATCCTGTTTTATGATATCAATACGAGAACCAGCGGTCCATCCTGGAGCTAATTGATCTTGCATGACTTTACCACTTTTGAATATCAAGAGAAATTCTTCTAGGCTTATTCTTCCATCGTGATCCATATCGAGTTTGTCGAAAATTTGTTCAAGAGTCTGAAACATTGAATATTGTTCAACTTAACTCATATATATTTGCAGAAATGGTATTTAAAAGTGAATAAATACCTGTTTAGGAAGCATTGGCATACCGATGTATTGAGATAAAATAGGTAACTCTGATCGATCTGAGCTTGAAGTAATTGTGGCAAAAATGTCCCGCAGTCTTGGATCAACTATTTTAAAATCTTGATTCAGGATACCATCAATTCCCTTCCATATTTCATTTCTTGCACCATCTGGAACATGTGTAAAATCAACTTGTACTAAATAACAACAGTGAATGTAGTGTATTTTACGTAGCCTGAATGCCATTATGACTATTTTTGGTTCACTGACATATTAATGATATGAATAGAATCATCTCATCACAATGTTTTGTATGCAAATGGTGATATTCTATTGCCGCAATATTTACCTAAATGTTGAAAGTCGACTAAATCTGTATTCTGGTCCTTAGGTTTCGATCGACGGCCATACTTTTTAGTAGTTAGTCTGGTTGAATTCATACTCTGCAATGACTCATTGGCAAATTCCTTATCTGAGTAGTTTGAAATTCCATCTTGAGCATTTCCTAATAAAGCTAAAAGGCCATCTCGAAATTCATAAAAGGAAACAGACTTTCTACTAGGAGTTTCTTCGAGAAGACACGATATCAACTCTTTTCCCCTCTCTTCGAGCTGTAACTTGTCACACAATGAACGTAAGCCATTTTCATCCAGACCAGACTCCCCTTCTATCTGACAACTTTCAAACACAGCTAGAAGTTGCTGCTCATAAGGATCATTGCAGCTTCCCTCCATTGCATTGTCCTGATTATTTTTTTACACCACTAAAGATGCTCGATCACTTTGCGATTAGTCCACACACCCTGTAAAGACCAATGATTATGTCATTCATCATTTCATTAAATTCTTCAAATATTCAAAATATTAGCAAATGAACAACAAATATATGAAGATAATTGAACTAATTATTTTACTTGTTCATTGCCATCGATTGTTTCAGATGCTTCTTAACAAAGAAAATAAAGTGTATATTTACTACTAAGTCAATGGTACAATTAGAGGTGATTCCATGATGAAGTGTTTATTTAGAGCATGAAATTTGAATGTCATAGGGAGAAATCATGAAAGTATCTGGATAATTGATGACACTGATTATCAACTGTGTGTTTACATTTATAGGTAATCAGAATATGTTGCTGCTGTGTGAATAGTAGACCACTAAGTATATCTCTAGATAGCTGCATTGTACAAATCCTATCAATAGCAAATTTTGAATTTGTAAAGATATTAGTCAGTATAAAAAAAAGACAAAAACAAAAATGGTTGGTAACCATTCAATCTTTAGCACATGAAGACGTAAAAGAATGCTAGCTAATTCTCATAATTAGGAATACGTACTAGGTAAGTTACATGAAAAGATAGAATCGTTTAGCTGCCAAAGCTCTATGTAGATAGAGAAGAATTTTTTAGATTAGCCATAACAATGATATGAAAAACTTCAGCCACTGAGGAATTGGAGCTTAAACTACAACAGATAAACCTAGATATTTACCTGATAAATGATCATATGAATTAAATGTGAATTATCCAATTCATTACTGACCAGATAATGTAATTGTTTGTAAGTGACCAGTTATACTTATTGCGAAGAGATCGGAGCCGATATTATTTTAATTGTCGGAAATCGTTATTCCTAATTTATCCTGATTGTGAGACAAGTGGCACTCGACAATACATGGCAGTTCAAGAGCAATCAGTAATCAGCTGATTTGCGAACTGATCAGCGGCGAAGTGCGATTTGATGCGGATCACTTTCGAGAAACGAGCCCGTTGTCGAGAATCAATTTTTTTATTATTAATTACAACAAATATGGCGGCAGCGGCGCGAATGTATAGAATTCTAGTTGCGGGGTTTCGCCATTCTTCTTCAGTCAATTCAAATTGCAAAGAAAAGTTCAATTAACTGAAAGTTGTATGGAGGTATACATAAAACTCACAACAAAATCTTGGAAGAAATTTTTGCTTTTTTCAGACAGATCGTTTATAACCTGAATTTTTTGGTGACCAAACGTCAAAAACATGTCAGGGTGCGATGAGTCTTCTTCAAGTTCTGACGACGATGTCATGGTAAAAGCATTTAAGGAAGCAACGGATACGCAATTTTTCAGTGATTCCTTATTTCATGACAAAAAAGGAAAGGGTATGCCGCTGTGACAAATTTCGCATCAAATGTGTGCTTAACCTCAATAATTATTTGCCAACGATAATTGAAAAGTTTTCATCGCATGTTTGGAGCGATCAAACCATAACTTTTCTGTCATTTTTACCTGGTACTCATATAGCAGTCTAGTATCGGGTGCGAGACTGATTCTGGATGAATTTCTTTGGATGGTATGAACCTTGATGGATTAATTCAATAATTTTCAGGTGATGTAATAAACGAAAACGCTGCATTGCCAAAATCATTGCGCAGAACTACTGAATCAGGGGAATTTGACAATCAATTTGGAGTGACAGAGGATTTCAAAAGTTTTGTTGCAAAACAGCTGGCTAAATCTCTAGATAGGTCAGTTTTATCTCAAGTCCACAAACTTGGAATGACAGCCTAATTTCTTGTTCATCTTTTAGATGCATCCAAGAGATACATCATGACAATGCTCCAGAATCAAATAGTCGGAAAAAGTGCAAGGGTGATTCAGTAGGGATAAAATTATTGACAAATTCAGAGGTACACTTATCTAACATTGAAATACATGAAAACCAAAATTCCCAGGATAATAGGAGGCAAAGGAAAAAAGTAAAAGTTCAGGACAATTCAGTAGAGCATTTTTCTAAATGTAAAGAAGTTGCAGTCGAACCAGATTGGATCTTATCTAAAGCTAGCACCAGGCCATGGACAGATAAACAGAAAGGCACTGTGTATAAGTACAAGAAAACTAAGGATGGGAAGTTGGCAGAAATCGATTGATGTATGAAAAAAATATAAATGCTTGCACAAATGAATTGATGTTGTAAAAATTATTGAGACTCCCTGCGGGTTTTGAAATAGATTCAAGGATGAATGGAAGTGATGATGTTTACTGACAATCTTTATTAACATAAATTCACCCGAAAGACCAAATTATAAGTTATTTATTATTCTAAATATCTTTAACAACCAACCCACAATTATTTTCTTCAATTTAACAATAATTATCCCAACAGATCTCAATCCATCCTTGCCGCTGATATCGCAAAAATAATCGTACCTGATGTTATTATATTTACAGTTGTATTCCATTTACCCATAAATAACCTTTGTCAACACAATCAACTAGATTCTCAAGTACGGAAATTCAAATCTTATTCGGCTGCTGCGATAAGAACTTGGATATAAATAAATCCATGCGACCACACATCACAATGTTATTTAAGCAATTTATCTCTGGGTGGTGTTTGTTATCGAAATATGTATGCTAATTTTTTTTTGTTTTTATCTCACATAATACGTAACTTATTGATAAAATCTTTTAGGACAACAAAACTTTTTTTCAAACAATTCGACGTTCACTAATAAATTACATGTAGATATGTTTTATTCGGTGCCACTCCATGCAATGCATCAAAACGATATCTCAGAGTTCATTATTTTCATCACACCATGTTATCCACCTCAACTTATATTCACACCTTGTTTATCCACTACAGTTATAGTGCAATGCGATGTAATCGATTCTATAATTAATTTGAAATCAAACAATTGCTCTACAATAACATAACATGTCGATGTTGCTGGCACCTCGGTATAATACAAATAATTATGATACAGATATGAAATACCATAGTGACATTTAATATTCTGATTAATACATAGTAATATATAAATACATTTTTATTATAACAGTAATATTGTTACTAATTATTAGCGATTCTTTCATTAGTGTCCAATTACTAGACATCTTTCACAGCCTATCCAAATAGTGTGCAGCCACCATGCCTTACTGGGGAGAGTGAATCTCCTTGTCTCCATGTCGTAGTTTATCTTCTACAACTTAAAATTTTTAGCGAATCGCCAATTGGATGTAATCATTGATTTAGGTATAACGATAATACCATTGCCCTAAAAACCTTCTTTTTTCTTTCATTTTTTTTCTGCTGTCTTTGCATATTTATACATTTTGTATAAATTATTTCTATTAATAAATATTACATCACTTATAAACCTATTTTATTCTTTCCATATTACTTATATAAACTTAATTATGTATAAATCCGCTAACAACCATGTCTAAATATAGTTGTATTTTGAAAAATTAATTATATTCAATATATAATACAGCGCTATAAATTTACCCTAACTTAACAAAAATCAGTTGCGGATCAGATTTACCAGAAAAGGGGTGGGGGACACTTCAGTTTGGAGCAGTTGTGAGTGAGGAAGGCAATTTTTGCTGAGTAGTCATTGCTGAATTGTTGCAAGTGTCTTTACTTGTTGGTAAAGTTTTAGTTGTCGATGCCATCGGAGTGATTATTCTATGGCAGGTTGTTATTTCAGAGTTCGATACTGGCTCAATTTCATTATCATAAATTTTCATCTGGAGTTTTGTGTGCTGGCAGGGACTTACATGATGCAGACGTGAGAAACAGTCACTACAAACTCTCACAGGATTATATAATTGTTCACTTGGCAGTGGTGTTGAATTTTCTGAACAGTCTGCACAAAATATTTTACCACAGCCTCTGAAAATATACACCTCGCTTGGTCAGTCACTCGAAATTTTTCATCCAAATTATTTATTTATTTATTTATTTTTTCTTTCTTTCAACTACTTCATCTCAAGTTCATGATTTTAATAAGAATTCGACAACATGTATAGTGGAAAATTTATTGGTAATTTTATTACATTATTTACCTGCAGTGGTGCTTACGTCTTCCCAACCAAAATTCTGTGTCACATCCCATGCAACGATTGACCGCGTGATCAGGTACCCAAAGAACTGGTGCTGGGCCCAACTCTTCCACCGCTTCCCAAGACATATCAGACGGAAGTGACTCTCCATGTTCACCTGCACTTCCTACCGAATCTGGTAAAGATCCCTAAATTTGGAAGAGAGTATTATTCAGCATTTTATCATTCTCTTTTATGAGTTTGATGTCGATGGACAGGGGCGTCGAGCATACGGTCTAAAATAAGTAGGATATTTCCAGATAGTTTTGATACCCAGCGACACCTTCCATTGATTATGAATATTGGTGTTTTGGAAACGGGACTTGTCCATCTATAGCTATTCGTGGCTTTTTTTTCTTTTGAGAATCAGACTTCCCAACTCTGATGTACAAATGTATTTTCCGTAATTCTCAATTGTCATTGGCTTTAGTTTTATCGAATCAAATACCGCTCATTTAATGTATTCTGCATAGAATTCTTAGATAAAATCTTACTTCACAGTTTTCGCAGGTGTCACTGAATATTTATCATGTCCCGAACCATTTTCCAATTTCAGATTTAAAAACTGCTGTTTGAAACGTATCTTGAGCTCAATATGAAGTTAAAAAAATCTGCAGGGGTGAAAAAGTCGTCTGAGAGATATGGCGCAATTAACAAACATTGTAAAATTCTGGGTAATTAGACGAAAGTATCTATTCATCGTCAATCTCAGTAATCAGTTATCACAGTTTGGAGTAAAGTACATCAAAGAGTGGGGATGAGAAAAAAATCACGAACAAAGCGTTATCCAATATTGAGAAAACGTTGAAAAATGATTTTCCGAAATGCAGTGGAGAAAGTTCATTCCGAATCTGAAGATACTTACAATGTCATCGATACGATCGATATCGGTGTTGTGATTGCAGACTTGTTTAATTAGGGCCACCCTCGTCGTGTGTAATTCTTTTCGCAAGGCTTCGATCTTAAGCTGAATATAAAAAACAAAACATGAATTTCTCATAGATCACATTAGTGGTTCTTAAAGTTATATAGTGTCTCCAAATTTCTCACCTTGCTTTCAACTGCTAATTGCTGCAACCGTATCTGGATATCGGTGTATATAACAGGTAAGCCATCAACATCGTCTACTCTATCAGGATTTTCAAGTGCAATGTCGTGGTGAATTGGTGACGCAGGACAAGCGCTACTCGGAGTTCTTGAAAGTAGAGGAGCACTTATGTCACTGATATCACTCCCATCGTGACCTCGGTTGCAATTACAAGAACTGCGGACATGATTCGCCTCTCCCCAAGTGAGCAACGGTTCTTCAGCCGGAGCTTTTTGCGATCTATTCCAGTATCAATGATTTATTATTATACAATGAAAATTCGTGATGCTATTATAAGACGGTTGAATAATAACAATTGAAGATCTCCTATGTACTTACGTATCATTTTGGACATCCACAGTATTATTTACAGAATCGTTATTTGGTATAAGGGTATCTGTAGAGCTGTCAACCGAAGGATTCACAGGTGATCCACTCGGGATCTCAGCCTTGTAATCCCTCCTTAAATTTACATTTTCAACCGTGGTTTCATGCACTGTCTGAATACTGTCACTCAATGTGGTTTTATCAATTTTATCATTATTCTCGAAGTTCATCGAGTCGAATTTTCTAGAATAAAGCAACAAAAATTTCGTTGATTAATTAAAAAATGAATTATTTATATTGATTATAAAAGTATTATTGCGAATGGTAAAATGCTTGAGCGTTTCTCATATGTTTTACTAACTTTTCTAATGTTATACTAGGGTCGCTTAGTCTTCTATGTGGGTATGCCGTATGGTCTTGAGCATGTATCAAGTCACCGTACGACCGTGTTTTTGTCATTTGACTTTGTGGTTCCTCTCCTTCTCCGCCTTCAATATCAATCATGCCAACTCCCTGTTTATTATTGTTATCTCCAGTCGAGGTCACCATAGAGCCCAAATATACTTCAGACCACAAAACAAGATCTCGGATATTACAGCGGGGCCAAAGTACCTGGGAATTATTATTAATTAATAATGAAAATCGTCACGATCATGATAATCACTTTTTCTTACCAGATTAATTAAATTAAATTAAATTAAATTGTCTTTTTCTTTTTTTTCAAGCTACCGTGGAATGATTTATTTTTTAAAGTTTAGGAACTGCAGTTGAGCAACGGCTCTGGGTAGACGAATACACAACTATTCGAACGACTATTACATCACATAATTGCATTGACTCACCTGGTTCTTTGAAGGTGAGTAAAGGTAATTTACAAAAGAGTTCGAGTTCAAAAAGCGCCAAACAGAAAATGTACGATCACGCACTCTGAGCTGTAGTCGCTCTTGTCTGTTATTACAAAGGAATGTTCCAAAGAGCTGTGAATATGTATGTTGTGCCAGTTTCACCTGGAAGATAATTTGTATGATAATAAGAATTTAGATTTTTAGAGATATAATTTGTTTGAAGCAATTGCAGACGGAATGATCTCATTGTCATGGAAATTAAATTATGATAGTGGGAGATATAATTTGCTCGGTCAATTTTACTAATACTCACAATATATTCAGGTGACATTTGAAAGCTGCATGGAAATTGATGAATCAGTTGATGTACACAATCCAACCATTGTAAAAACACAGGGCAGCGTTCGTTAGGATCATCACAGCCGATGGTCTGGCCGCACCGATCCGCAAATTTATGACCAAAGTCAAGCCATTCTCTTTCACAGAGAATTTGAAAGCCCTGAACATGAAAAAAATAGCGATGCATTAAAATTCTAGTTCTAACAATATTATATCAATCTTCACATGTTACTGAGACAAATGTGCTCAGAATCAACGACGGATCTGAAAGCTTTTTCCAAAGTGCTGGCGCGGTTATCGAATTTGTTTTAAGTTATGCTGATTTGGAACAACTGTAATATTCGAACGATTTTCATACAAACCTCTATTGTACGATAATAGGGATCTAATAACAACTGTGCCAAGGCAACAATCTGTGGGGTTCTGTCCCACCCATCGCTGCAGTGAACTAGTACTGGTCTTTGATCTCTTTCAATTGCAGATGTAACGGTGACAGCTGCTCTCAGTAAGCCCGACATGTGCTGTAACCACCGAGTCCCTTCGAGCAAACTCAGCCAACTAGAAAAAAAAAAAATCATGAAATCTGGTATACTGATTTCTCCGATTCAAATAGAACTACATGTAATTCTGTCAACGCAGAGGTATATCACTTATATCATTCATCATTTGATCTCCTCAGCTTGACTGTAATGTCACTTAATTGTACCTATCTATCAACTTACTTTGGTTGATCTGCATCAGAAGCACATAGCTGTCTGACAGCATGAAAACTTTTGCGTATTGAATGTATATTGGGAAGATTCATAAACTGAATATCACAACTAGGGTAATATTCAGGGCATTCGCAACCTCCCCCACGTGCTCGGTTTGCTACTGCAGTTGTGTAGGACCTTGCATCGACAATCAGTACTTTCTATAAATAAATTTATCCGATTACCCATTATTGTCAGAATGGAAATCGTCTATTTCAGTATGTACTTTTTATTATCATTTAAACTTGACGTACTACCTTGTTTACGGGGGAGTTAATTTTCGTCTCTGGAGTATCAGAATAACCAACTGGAGGATCAATCATAGTTGATTCTCCTCTGTCATACGAACATGCATCTGATAAAGCTTTGAGCAGATCTTCGTCTTCAGCGCTTCGCCATCCCAACCATCCAACTTCTGGCTGACTGCTACGAGCTATTACTGCTCCATTATTAATATGTCTTGAAATTGAAAAATTGTTATTATTCTAGAAGTAAAGTGTCAATGATTATATATGAAAGCATGATTTTTATTTTCTAGAAATCTACCTCCACACTACCGCAGGGATTCGTCTAGAACTTCTGAATTTAGCCACATCCTCAAGAGTTTTATCCGTGATACAAGCTGGAACCAAAAGCTGTGGAGGATACGACGGACACATTTTGTAGTCTGCATTTATTTGACTAATACGCCAGGTTCCATGAAGATTGAATTTCAAACGTTCTACCTATATTAGAATTATGGTTTGATATAATTAGTATTCAGAAAATAACCATTTCTTAAAGGTACAAAACATTTGGGGTCGTTCGTTGTGACGAAATTCACAATAAAAAATCTATATCATTTTATAAATGTACGCGATATTAGAATGAATTAAATGGATAGAAGCAATGAGAAACATTGCTTTTGTAACAAAAATAGTTTATCGAGTGTATTATCCTGATATCACAAAGTAACTTTATGTATTAAAGTGAGATAACTAATCGAGTTAATTCTACGGACATGGATTAGATAAGACTTACTTCGGATTGAAATGCTGTCGTGTAGGAAGAAAGATCTTTCCCTAATCGTGGAAAATCTTTGCCCTCCTCGATACACCAGGCATAATATGAAAATGCAAATATATCTTCTATGCTCTTTCTTGGATAAGTGAGTTTGTGCAAACGCTTAAACCATTCCAAACAATGCTCATTGGTAGAAAATGCACAACTGAAAAATGGATAAAAATGTTGTCATGTGACATATATACACAGTATTATTTTTATCCGATGTGTCTTAAATGTGACAGTGTATAATCAATTTCAATCTTAATTCTTATGTATTCAGATAATCAAATGAACTCACCTTAATGATGGTGCATCTTTGCAAGTGATGTGTAGAAAAAATATCTCCTTTACTTCGAGCTGCTCGATAAGACCCAATGGTATGTTATAGTTTGTCTGATTCAATTGTAGGTATAAACGATAGTTGGAAAGAGCTAATACGCCATCCGAAGTACGTCCAAGTGCCAAAACAGATTCTCCACTGAGTGGGGTGAATGGAATAGTTAAAGATGGGTCCTCACTTTCCACGGTATGTTTTGGAAACAATTCTGATGCACGCAGATGACAAATAGATTGCAGACTGGTTGGCTCCTCAGAAGTATCCATTGCAACCTGTAAGGACGGACTACGATAATTATAGAACTTGAACGTGACAAAACATACAGTGTGGTCAGTGGGAAATAAAAACATTTCAGAATAACATGTGGTTTGTAAGATAAGAATATTGTTGAAAAATTCATCAAACTGAATTCTAGGTCAAATAGATAATCAAGTGAGAAATATTTTTTGGATCTCGCATCATTTATTGCATCTTGATATCTAGATCTATCAGCCAATATTGTACCCTCAGGCTGATACGCGATGCAGAACATTTTATGCCAGCAAAGAGGTGTGCGTTTACGGTGAGCCTAACTGGATGATGATATATGTTAACTCAAGGACGTTTGAGACTCCAGTTACATTTCTCTTACACATTCTCAAAGCTGTGTTAAGATCAATTTCCACATAGACTTAGTACAAGCACAGTGGGTCGAAATTTGATATTGAGAATCAGAAAAAAAATGTATGATCCTGATGATTAGTATAGAAAATAGTAAAATCTACAGGTCTTTGTGGAAACATAAATATAATTCAAACGATTCACAAAATATAAGATGTTCTTCAGTATCGTATAATCACAATAAAATGTCTATTGAACAAAATCATGTGTCAAATCAAATCAGAACACGCATGAATCGAACAAAAATAAATCATTCATTACAATCAGACGAGTTTATGCCAAATTGAGGTAGTATCCTCAGCTCAAATGCTTTAACGATGTCACAAAACAACTGACATTAACATTAATCAATGTTACAGTGAGCATTGCCAGATAAGCGCTGGTTGGTAATTCATTTGAAATATGAAAATTGAAAACCACTGACCTTCTGAAAGATTTTGGCCTCACAGTACTGATGGGAAGTTCACAGGGTTATTTATTTAGAATAATCTGTAAACAGAAAAGAATTTTATAGAAATGAAGTAGTATTTTTCCAAATGTATACTATAATACAGGATAGATGGTGCTATTTTATGGTTATTACAGTAGAATGGGTTGCAAGTGTATTAATACTGAAGGCAAACAAGACATTTAGCGCAACAGAAAATTTTACTATACAATTTAACTTATACTGTAGGACATGCAGAATTTTGTGAATTTGTAAGAAATAGAGTATTGAAATGCTTAAAACAATTTGGGAGATTTATTAAACTTGGATGTGGTTGAACGTACTGACAGTCTTGATTACTGTTACGCAATAAGATAGAAACCATGAATTTCGTAATTGTGGATAACTACATTACAGAAATTTTTTCACACATCAATTTTGTCAAATCATCTAAATACTATCACATTGTATTTTATAGTGGTATGCAACATATATTTCTTTTTGATCGTCTCAGACATTTATTTTTGTTTAAATTTGAACCATGAGTACTGATTATATCGGTACCTAATAAGCTGTGCAATGTGTAAATTATTCTACTATGTGCATTATTATTGTAGGATTTTCCATATTGAATCCATAACCTAGTCGACAACATAAACGTATTTCCATGATGCAAAATTTTGGGATGTAGAGAAAAAAGTGCCGTGTAGTTACTTGTATTTTTATTTAGTGTTCACATTTTAATTATCAATACAGAACTACCCACTTGAACCTATTTTTCAAACAATACACGTATCGATATAATACTAATGACTCAAAAGAAAGACATTGATTAGCCAGCATCTCAATACGTAGCATCAAAGATGCGGTGTAAACATTGTAACTTGAACTATTATGTAACTGATGAATTTGAATACCAAATTGGGCATATAACTGTGAAATATGCTGCGAAATCTTGTAAGCATTTTGACAATTGATTTGTTGTTCGGTTTAACTTGTTTGTTTTACAATTGCTGTAATTTGAGAATGATGGAAAATAATTTGGCTTTCAACAGATTTCTTCCAACAGAATAAACATTGTACCAAAATTATTTCCCCCACCGAGTTTATCAGTATTGAATATTTACATCTCTTTGGACAAAAGTGCAATCTACCAGAGTCTGTTATGTTAGCAAATCAGTAATGATATTTAAAGATAAGTGTCAAGTGCATGCATGTCATTCCAACGTTAAGTTTTGTCAAACTGATAAAAAGTTAACAGAATTAAACATGTACTGCTTAGGTACTGTCTTATGAGATATATCAGATCTAAGCAATCTACAGTACATGAAATACTAAGGAAAGAAAAATTATAAATTGCATAAATTTTGTGCCAAATAAACTGATTGATTTTACATTAACTGCAGCCGAATTATGGAAGAGAAGAGAACCCATCCTTCATAGACGGATTGTGTAACTATTCGAGTTTTTACAACGCTAATTATACGTCCTACACGGAAAACGAGGAATTATTTCTAATGCAGGAACTGTGTCTTAGGTCTAAGTCGACTGATCTCAACGTTTGCGTTTCTTTTTTAAAAACCAAAGCAATTTATTCAAATTTGTTTAAGATCTCGGGGTTTTATTTTTGTTTTGGAAGAAACGGAATTGAACGAGTCTTGTGACGTGAAAAGAGCCACCTTGTGTACAGCAATTGGCAAATGTCAAAATGAATCAACAAGATGTTATTTTACACGAATAAAACTTACTTCAGAACGGGGTATTGTAATCTCATTAATCGGTGGTACCTCTTACTCGATACATCACATTGAAACATCAACACTAGTTACGTCGGTTTTATAATTATAAACATTATTTAGTTGGAAACATTTTTCTGTCCGATTAGACACGATCTTAAAAAGTACGCAGATCGGAATAGAACAGCAAGTCATAGACCAGCAACTAGCACACGTACTTGAAATGCCATGTAGCCATACACGGCAACGATCAAAACTACACGTCGAAAATGAACCGAAGGCTGATCCACATTTGGGCGATCGTGTGACGTGCTTGCATCTGTTTGCTGTTTATACGCCCTGCATTTTTTATCATGTGACACGATGCTACGTCTATCATTGGCTGAAAACTGTAAACCGTGCGCAAACTTGATGTGAATTATATATATTTTGCCCACACTAGTACACTACCAAAGCGGTAAATTTCGCTTATCTCGTCTGTGGTGTAGACCTCGCTGGTCAAATCAGATTGTCGACAACTGTGTGAACGTGACTTTCGAATCAGATTTCACACAAGGGCAACGAATTCAGAGCTACAAGGGTGCTCGATAGACAAATATTGTTGTAACTGACGCGGAGTAGATAAATATCCAACCCCGGAATGAAAGTATAATAATTATTCAGGAACAAAATAGCATGATATCGTCTGGAGTGATTATAATATCATAAGTAACTTAAAGTGCAAAAATTGTTTTTTTTTTGTTTTCCTTCAACTGAAGTAATGGGGGGAAAAATGACATATTTACATACATTTATTTCTTTTTAAAGTTGGTTGTATAAGGCAGTAAACATTGGCGCATCTGCGATACTCCATCAAGTGGAATACTATTTGCAAATGAAAGATAATTGTCGAATCTACATCACATATCGGCGTTATTGTAACCAAACGTTTCCTTGAACAGACAATGTTTGGTTCTTTGAGAAATGCAAAGGTTATTGTTTAACGTTTGTAGCAGGCTTCCTTTCAATTATGCTTTCCAGAAATTCGGATTCTGCTCCATTCTTCTTAAAAATGTAGTATACCAATTTTGCATTATGGAAAGTGGTATAAAGTTTTCAGTTGGGTTTGGTAACATTTGTTGCTGCGTCACAGAGAAACTTGATACGTAGTTAAAGAAATGTGATAACATTTTCTGACTGAAGGAGGTAAATGTATTGTTTTGTTCTTCTACAACAGCAGCGGTTTGCAGTTCGATAACACTTAGTGGCTCCACTGATATACCAATCTGAGCATTGTGGGAAATTTTTTCGACGCCAAACACTGTTTGATTTATATTTTCAAACTCATGATTCTTTTTCAAGTTGGAAATTTTGAAGATTGCTGATGGTTTTGTATTTGACACAAATCCAAGGTTCTGCCAATTCGGAGGTGCATTGGGATCCGGCCAACTGAAGTATACTGAAAAGTAGATTTTAATTAAACGTAATGCTGAAATCTGACGTGTTTAACTTCAAAATACCTCTCATCCTGCATATTGACAGCGATAAATTTTAGCCAAATAATATAATTGAATTATTTTTATTTTTACCAGCGCCTCCAAGTCCTTCAGGAAATGGTACCGTGCCAGTAAGAAAAACTACAATATGATTTACATTGTCAGCATCAGGAATTGTGATGATATACTGAGTTTCACCTACTTGCTGAAAATCCGTTTGAACCTGAAAAATGAACAAACAAAATTGACCCTCCAGATTGACAATAACAAATTAGTAACCACAGACTATTGATAACAAATGATTAATAATTTAGTCAATGAGCATCCTTGTCTCTACACCAGGTAAAAGATGCCTAAACTAATATTATGAGTAAAAAGTCTAGGTATTCTTTCTTCTTATTTGCTTTAGTATTACAATCTGTGATTGGATCATCTGTCAAAAATTATCGCACTCTAATGCAGGAGGGATCATTAACTGGCTATTCAATTCTGATCTTATCAAATTACTTACCAAACGTCCAGACACGATTAAACCAAACATCGTTATTCTTTATCACACAAAATAGGCAGAACCATGGAAACCATTCAGACAATATTTTGTAACACACGGTATCACCGTCTGCAACAAACTTGTGTCTACTCGTGCGTACGTTGATCCGACCGGTCAACTCCAACTTTGTTCCAACGAGAAGCGCACAATGGATTGATAATTGCTGCAGAGAGGATCTCCAGATTTTCAGCCAATCTCAAGTTACGTTTGCCGCAGGGACAAATAGAAAACCTAAATAATTGTATCAAACTCACTTAACTCTATATAATTCATACACTTGACGACGATCTGACCACAATCGTCGGTTCGTCGTAGAGTCCTGTCCCTGAGATGCCTAGCTGCATCTTTAGTTCACATCGAGAACTAACTAAAAGGCTGCAATTTTGGTTAACTAAAGAGTTGATTATTGTCGGTAAGAAAGGTGACCGTAAGCATTGATTTTTTTATAAATTTTAGGCGTTAATTGTTGTTATAATAACTCCAAAGATGCACTGCAGAGTTCCATGATCTCATGGTTCTTCCGAGAAATTGATCAATACATCCTATATTTCCGGAATATAAGCTGTTCACCACTATTCATTCTTCCTTGAATTTACGTAATTACATATTCTCTTGAGATTAATCGAGGATAGTTTATTAAAGAAATAACATTGGGAAACCGCAGTTCAGGCATTTTAAATCTCGTATCAATGACGAGATGTAGGCACGTAATTTCCTGATGAGAAAGATGACGTGCTTTGCCATCTCATTAGCCAAACAGAATTAAGAATCACCATCAACGGCAGTATGAGCCTTCCATAACATTTAATTCGAATCTTCGAAGGTAAAAAATAATTACAGTAATTGCGTGGAGTTGTAGATCATTTTTCTACAGGAATGAATGGCTAAACATTTTTTTTTCATCTTCATTTGGTTAAATAAAGATTTCATATTAAAGTCTCCGTTGTTCACCCTTAATCTGTTACTGTAAGTAACGTATTGTAACGTATTATTGTCTTATTATACGCCGCATCATTGTCATGTAGAACTGTGGGTTTTAGTAAATGCGAGATGGATGGGACGCAAGATGTCAAAGATATCGACCAATGAAATACGGCAATAGAACAGCCCAGGTATCTGATTGGTCAATATTGAAGTTTGGAAATAATTAATTTTGGTCATGATGGCAAAATAATTAACCGTGAAGAATAAAAGACGCGTATTTGATATATGATTTGTTTTTTCGTTCACTGAAAACTGGTATTTTCAGGTACAAAGGTGCTAAAGAATTAAATTATTCTACGGTGGGTTCAATCCGCTACTTTCTTTAGCGTGGGCAGTGTTTTAAGTGTGTTGACAACTTATTTAAATAATCGAATATCATATAGTTATGACACTACATTAAATACACATGATGGTGTAAAATATAATAATATAACGTGCGTAATTTATTCAAATGTTTTGTAACGCATGAGGGGAAGTATTACGTATAATATAATCAAAACTCGATTCGCGTATAGCGTATAATAATAAAACGAATAATCGCGTGGGAAGAAATTAATCCTGACGTAGAGTTGAAAGTATTCGTTAACACACCTATACACAGTTAGAATATCTTCTAATTTTTATTGGAGAACGCCATCGATTTGTTCAAACTATTTCACTGGTGAAACCATCGAAGTTGAAAAATTACGGTGCATATTTGAAATATAATGTGATTTACGGTTCGAAATAGTGATGTTGATGATGTGCAGTAATTAACATCGGTTCAGTTTCGATTTCAATTCAACTCTCATACCATATTTGATCAAAAACCATTCACGTTCTCTTTTACTACGCACACAGCTTGTGTGAACTTCGATGTGTGACATCACGGTTCATTGTTGGAGGTTTACGTCATTCTTAAGTTGGAATCCACTAAGGAAATCTGATTACATATTACCGTGAACATCAGATTTCCGTATTATTTAGTTTATTTTCTGAGGATAAATCCGAATATCTACATTATATCAACATTTAAACCATATGCAGTTATATATTTAATCAATCCTGCTGAAAGCAGCAGACGCATTTATATTTAAACATGTCAACCTTGCCATGCACGACGTTTTACGGTAGCGCCAACTTCTGGTACTTTCATTAATAACATTTATTTACTGGAAAGTGAAAATCTTAGGACATACGGTGATATCGGACCTAGTGTACTGCGTTATAATTTGTATGTTAACAATAATCAACGTTCATTGATATCGAATAGTAGTCTAATACAAATATACAGTTCATTAATCTGGCAGTATCTATAACGACTCGATATTTTACTTTAAATATAACAGTGTATAAATAAGTATGACCAATACCACTACCACTGTGCAGTGAGGTTGTTTTTAATTCGATTTCACAAAGCAATTGTTGTGACCATTTGTTTTTAATTTATAAATTGGAATACAATTACATCAAATGCAGTCGTCATTTGTTACGTTTCTGATGACAGCTGCCACATATTTTCTATATGAGTGGACGTTTATTGATGATACATTACCAAGGTTAGTTTTCCTATATTACTAATTACTATTGGTTATTTTTTTAAAAGATTCATCCTGTGGCTATTCAATGTTCATTTTATCATCAAGCCATCTCGCACTCATTTGATACATCTCAATCAGTACACATCTAAAAGTCAGTACAATTACTGTGAATAGATTTTGTCTCAAGAAATTTCGATATTTTCTAAAACTATTAGCTTGCGTGCAAAGTTAGCCTGATTTTTCATAGATTATTTCAGTGTATAAGACCATCACTGCGGCTTTGTTCGAAACAATGAAGTAGGTCGGTAGCATGGTGAATTATGGTATTAATTCAATTATCAACACATGGTTCTGCTAGTTCAGATTTTCATGGTAGAGACATAAGTGGAATATACGACATTCGTTTACTTGTATTTTCTGTTTCAGGTAATTTACACTTACGTGATGCCGTTGGTTCCAATTCAGTCGCAGCTGCACGAGATGCTGCATTGCGCTGAAAAATGTTGTAAAATAAGTTCTGTCACGTGTATGATGTTTGGAGAATTTTGCATATTTGTCACAGAACTTGAGCGCTTATGCGAACGAGGGTAAGTAAGTATCAATTTGGCTGAAATGAACCGATACATTGCTGTTTGCCTTACAAACGAAATGAATGTTAGAATCATAATATGACTGAAAAATTGATTTACTCGTCTTGTCTTTGAATAATGTATCATTCAACTTGTATTTGAATCTAAAAAAATGCCACAATAACGAAATGCGTTAGTTTCTTCTTTTTCTTCCTCATCTTTTTTTCTTTTTTGTTGATCTATCACAGTTACGGTTTTTGTGATTCTCATATTTTTGAAGTGATATCTCTATTTGCATGAGATTTTCAAAAATTCTTTTGATGCATCTCATAAAATGGCTCGATAAACAGACTGATACTACCAAGCAAACTTTGTTTGTTTCAGGGAAGAGTATTTAAAGATCTATTGTAAATGAACGTAACTGTTACAAGGATACTCATATATGTTAATGATGTTGAAACGTGGTGTGCTGTTTTTCATTGAAAAAGGATTTGACATTTGGAAGTACGTTTATAATACTTGAAAAAAAAAAACTTTAAAAATTAAGGCTTCCAGTCATGGCGAGCTGTTGAGTACTACTTTCATATATACATGAATCCTTCGAATGCTAAAACCAATTGGAACACCAATCGATTCGATGAGCAATGATCAAATAATAAAGCAATTGAGTCATGAATAATAGTTGATGCATAAACACTAGAAATAATCATTTTTTTTTTTCTTTTATCGAATGAGTCGTACGAATTGTTTGTCTTAAACTATGGTGAAAGTATGACTATCTCAGATAATATGTATTGATCATCTATGTTCTTATCAAATTTGCTGTTTCATTATTAAGCTGTGAGCATCGATGACGTCATTATTTATTTTGAAAT
This sequence comes from Athalia cordata, assembly GCA_963932425.1. Classification (NCBI taxonomy): domain Eukaryota; kingdom Metazoa; phylum Arthropoda; class Insecta; order Hymenoptera; family Athaliidae; genus Athalia; species Athalia cordata. The sequence goes on along the minus strand of OZ010625.1, from coordinate 52,647,349 downwards.
AATAAAAATGGAACGCAAAATCTGATAGAAATGTTGAAAAGTCATGACGAGAATCGAAAGTATTTCTACTCCTGGAATTAATTTACAGCAGAATTGAAGATGCTCATAGTGTACACTAGGTACACCTGTGGATAACTGTAATATTGATTTAACAATGCATCATTGATTAGATGTGGAGCTGATAGCATAGCGACTCAATTAATTGAAACAAATTATCTAATGTACAAATTATTGAGTACTAATTTAGTAATTTTTAGTTTGGCTATATAGGCTGATTAAAATGGGTTGTCATACTTTCACATGCTTACCTATTTAATAAGTAACAAAATAATCTTGAACTCTACAGGCAGAATATTGACAATAACGCAAAAGAATCATTCATAAAAGTAGAAAAGGACTTTTTGTTTCTACTGGTAAATATCAATGCCTCTCGATGCACAGGTATTCAAGTTCACTATTCTGTCATGTGTTTGAAGTTTTGCTGAAATTTGGTAGTAACACGAGATAAACTGTACTGTGCAATTAGCCTCATCACTACGTACATAAAGTTTCCGGATTACAGCTTACCTAAACTCAATGCTACTTTAGTTTAAGTAATGAACATCATATTGCATGTAACCTTTGCTTGAAAGCTCAAGAACTGAAAAATTCTTGGAATCAAGGACTTTTACATACCGTTACTGCTTGCCTGCATATTACTGTATACACGGAAATAGGGTTGATGTAACAATGTAATGTTCTCACTATTAATTACGTTTCAATAAATATTTGCAGTTCAGTAATTTCAAATTCAAATACGAATGTTAATACCATTAACTAATTGTGAACTCGCTTCATGCGATCAAATAATAGAACATGAAATACTGGATGTCAACAGTAGAAGTGCGCAAGTAGACACAATAATCATGAGTACATAAAAAAGCTCCACACAATGGCAATATGCATCTGAATTCACCATAATGCGACAGAATCTTATAACAACAATGATTATGAAAGCGGTCAATGATCAAATAAAATAAAATAAAATGAATTAAAATAGAAATCACTTCATTTAAATACGACATAAGCAATATAAAGATATTATTTACCAACCGTTACTTGCTGAAAGTTATTAGTGAATAAGCAATAGCTTAACTCCATCATTAAACAGCTTACCACATTGCTAACAACTATTTCTTACCTTACAGAGTAACTGTTCCTATGAGCGCCAATCTTTCAGTGTATTGTGATGGAAAGGATACTAATTTTAAAACCAATTCAAGTGAGTAACAATGCTGGTGACCCATTAAAACAAACGAAAAAAGCTACATTGAAATATTATTAATAACATTACGTTAGAGGCAAGGTTGATATTTTTTACACACGCGCCTGTTCGGGTGAATATGACCGTTGCACTCTTCTAGATGAAAAAAATAAAATAAAAAAAACGTGTCTTCAGACCTCTTGTAAACAATTTTCATTTTGATTGCCGATTTACATACTGTATAAAGTTCCAATGAATAATTTTAAATTACTAGATGGCAATGCAATGAACAATTACTGATTGCTTATAAATTATTATTCAAATAACATTCATAGAACAAAAACTTCACGCTTGTAGCCATTCGTGCAGTTAACCAATGATCAAGATCTAATAAAAGGATGCATTTTTAATGCAACCAATTGAATCACCTACTATTTTCATAGAAAATGCTAGTTTGCGTCGCTCGATACATCTAATTAAATTCCATCGCTTTTATCACTAAATGATATTTCAGATGCAAATTAGTTCACAAGTGAAGGAAAACAAAATAAAATAAATAATAATGAACTTTGACACAGATATAACTCGAGTGCAAGCAAAATATTTAAATTTGTGTCGTTGCCCAAAAAAAGTTGCTTTCCTATCTGTATCAACAATCCCTTGATTGTTATGTTAATATTAACTTAAGCTATGTTTTCGCAGAGAGAATGGCATATGAGGTATTTTTGGGTGGATCTTGTAACCCGACGACTTGGAGGTCAGACGTGGCAATACCAACTCTTCAGAGACTTGGAATCACATATTACAACCCTGTAAGTTGTGGAATATTGTTCTTAGCAAATGATGCTATGTCTATGATTTTTCGACCAGGTTGATAATCGAAGTATGTAACTATTTTTCCAGCAAGTTTCACAGTGGGGTCCAGAACTCATAGCTCAAGAATATGAAGCTAAACAGACTGCAAGAGTTTTGCTATTCGTTATAGACAACCAGACACGTAACACTGCAGGTATTATAGAAGCAGCTCAATTGGCAGCTACACGGAGGAATTCCTTAATACTTGTTATATATCCTTATCGACCTGGTCAAAGCATTCTTGGAGAAAATGTTTCGATGCAGTGAGTATATTCATTTACATTATTTAGACGAGGGAAAAATATTATACAAAATTTGGACCATCTTTATACCGAGTTTTAAAATCATTTCAGAGAATACTATGACTTGATGAATGGGCTATTAGTACTTCAGAACCTCGTGGAACGGCAGGGAATCCCAATATTTGAGAATATTTCTACTGCTCTCAATTGTACTTCTAAGGTAACTATTTATGCCTATATACATAAATTTTCGTGTCATAATAAGTCCTAATGCTTGTATCTATATGACAAGTGGGATGATGCCACCAACCACCAATCACATCAACAAAAGTTTTTCAATGGTGCAACATTTCACACTAATGATTAAGAGCATCATCAATTAAGTGTACATGTATTAATTAGGGCTTTCTATAAGTTTCACACAAATTCATTGGCCATGTCTAGACTGTTTAATAATTGAGATTTTTTTGAACAAATTATGTTTGGTGCTTACGGGATAACTCCTAAGCTTGTGGGTTGTAAAAAATGCCTGCTGAACTGCACATTTCTGAAGTTGAACTGTGAAAATCATTCTGGCAAACCAATCGTTAAAAAGAGAAAGAACCTTTGTCTTTGATTTGTATTCATAAGTTTGACCGAGCTTCGAATTATTTCACTCTCGGAGGTGATGACGAATCCTGCATCTAAAGCGTACAATCTCGCCAGGGATTTTGCCACACATCCCTTTATATTTTAACATGTATTTTTTGATAAAATGTCAAGAATGTTGAGTACGGGTGTGTGAACGCAATTGCTTCAATTAAGTTAGGCGTTGCCAAATGCTTTGCGTGTGAATGCAATAGGTATCAAATATTCCAAGTCAAGTTTGAAGAAGTTATCCAACGTTAAAAATTCATTTTACTGTAAATGGCCGTATATTTTTTTCAAATCTCCGATTCTTCCAAATACAAAATTAACTAATTCTATCCGGTACTCAGTTGTTTCAGGCTACACACAATTAAAAGTGCGTAATAAATTCAAAAATTTTTTAGGGAATGTAGCACAACCAGCTTGAAAGAATACTATCGGCAAATTGCAAGAAACTATTAACTGACCATCAAAATCTGCTTGGGAGTTTATGACCTTAGCCGAGTGGTACTTTAGTCCTTCAGATTCCATTTCTTTACACTATGGTCTCATCTACATACGTAGTCCAAGTTCAACTCTATTTTCATGATAACGTTCTGCATTTCACCTGGGGTTGTAGGAATAACTCAGCGCAATTACTATCGTTACAGATACTCCGTGATGCTATTAATGTACAGGACTTAAATGTCGAAGATGGAATTAGGCCACTTCGATTGGGAACTGATCTTATGTATGTATCAATCACACATGTGGAATCTGACAAGTTTCAAATTCAGTCAAATGTCATTCGGGGTTATCAAACAGGGGTTTTTTTTTTTTTTTTTTTTGATTTTTTTTTTTTTGCGGCATTGATTAAATAGAAATAAGTTTTCTTCTTTGAATCTTGTCATTACCTCCGCTTGTGTCAGTGTGCTTTTTAAAGAATGATTTGATTTTCCGCTGTACATACTGTTTTGCAAAAATTACTAGAGTAAATGACAAAAACAAAAATAGAATTTATCAAGTTATCTATTTAAACAGTGAATAATTTCCCTGCTAATTTCGTAAGGTAGTTAGTTTTTGATGAACATAATATTATTTTTCAGAAAATTGAATGAGATATTTAGGTCTATGGATGTTAATAATACTGGAACAGTAAGCTTGGGTGAAGTAAGTATACGTCGTTACTCGATAGTCGGTTGGTATTATAATATGGCCAATGATTTTCAGGCATGGATTGCATTACAATCTACTACAAAGTGTAATGTATCAGTTACAGATTCGCTCAATGCTATACACAATTCAGGTAATATACTTAGGTTTAAGCACATTGTAAGATATGGTTACAAACATCACAACTGCTTATTTTAATTTTGCATATTGCAAAAAAGTTTGTGAATTTTTTTATGTCTCAATATTTGTCATAACCCTAATAGAGCTTTCGCAAGTTTGAAAAAACTTCAGCTTCAAAGTAAATAGTTGAGATTATTCAATAGATTCTTTTTGAAAATTTGTCATCTCAGTTCGTCGATATACCCAACTAATTGCTAATTTCAATATTGCAGATATATATGAGACATTAATAGCGAATTTTTCGGCGAAAGATGACCCAGCCGAATATCAAATAAATTTTGAACAATTCTGTGCGGTTGCAGCTGAATGGGCTTGGAAATTAAAAAATAACAGCGTTGCCAGTGAAAGTGAGATACCTTCAATTTGGAGTATTTTATATAAGAAGGCTTCAAAGTTTCTCCATAGAGCTTTCATTCACCCTTTTAATATCTTCATAGGTATTTTTACTTGAACAATTTTCTGCTAACTGGTAACATTCGTTTTCCATTATTTATATTAAAATTGTACAACAGACTCACATTAGCGGAGACTTTAGGTATTTTGAGCTTGATTAATTTCACAGTATGAAATTTTAAATGAATTTGTATTAGTTGAGTTCTGTCTAATTATAACTATATTTCGGAGTTGATATGTTCCACTTTAGATATCATTCCAATCAATTCGATCACTCTCCATCCTATGGTCTGAACATGGTCTGCAGAGTTTTAAGCTAAGTGTCAGTACAAAAGTGAGAGTTTATCACAGTTCCATTCAAAATTGCTAGTTAGTATTTTTACAAAATCAAAGCCCAGTTAAGAAACAGTTCCAAGTATTTCATATCTTGTACTATAGTTCAGCCTTGATGTCTGATGTGATTGTGTGTATGAGGAAAAATGCTTCATGTATCTTTTTTGTGGTGGAGAAAAACTTACGTGTTAGTTCTGCTTCTATGCGATGTCAAAGGTCGAAATGGATGTGTATGTTAGTACACAAATTTTACTTGATTGCGGGTTTCGTGTACCTGCGATGTCAAAACTATTGAAGTACGAGGAGTAAATTGTGTAATTTGCCTTGGTTTATACAAGCCTCATTGAACTATCGCTATTAACGAATTGCAAATTTTCAATTGTAATGATAATTAGTCACTCGACTGATGTTGTGGTTACATGAAAATCAAATTGGAATGCTTATAGCTGTGAGAATTCGATTCTTCTATACTATAAACTCATTCTATTTTGTTGAATCTTTAATTACTTGATCATATTAAAAAAAAAAAGAAAAAGAAACCTGACATGTAGACAATAAACAGCAATTATAAATAAAGCAAGGGAAACATATCTGGTAAGAGCTACTCGATTTGCGACGGTTGATTTTGTTGAATGTGCAGTACTATATTTAGAAAACCAATAACTAATGTGAATAAACTCTGATTACAGGCTGGTCCAATGCTTTAATACCAGAATTGGAAACTCGAGACATATTTATTGGTGTAACTGGAACGGATATATTTTGGTTGAACTCAGAACTCAGAATTGAGTACGTATTCTAATGAAGCAATGGCACTTCAGCAAATCGAAATATTGAAGATTGAGTAAAAATTAATCGAGTATTCTGTTGTGTGTTTAGAACGATGGGTTTATCTGTGTATAAAGCAGATTTAAATGAATACGATGTGAGGATATTATCTCAGGAATTTCAACATATGAAAGCATCACGTATAATTTTACTAATTGTCCCCCAGCATTCAAGGGGTATAGCTATAATGGCATTGGCAGCTCATTTAATAGGACTCAGCTCAAAACTTGTTTTATGCATTCAGAGTCTTCCCGACGATTGTACAATCGCTGGAGAGAAGGTATACTCCATTGATATATTTAATGTCATTCACTCTCGCTTTTATCACGGATGCTCATCACACGTTATACATTAATTTCCTGTGTTTCAGCTAACTCAGCAAGCTATTAAGGATTATAATCGGGGAAGATTGTATTTATCAGACTATGCGACTCGCGAAGGTGTACCTGTATTTCAAACTATTGCTGATGCTTTACAGCATGCGATACAAGAAATTCAACGTCTTTAATTTTTATATAGCTCTTCAATTCATCAACTAATTTATTTTTTTTTTTTCGTTGAAACCTAGTTTTACAGTAACTTAACTTGACAATTTTTGTAATTTTGGTAACTGGTTGAGGATTGATTATGTGTATATATCATTAGTTATTCTAACGACTGTAGAATTTCAAACCGAGAGCAGGTTAATGAAAAGTGAAGATGATTTTGATTAAAATAACATTTTAACTACCTATTTGGCAACCGTAGATAACAAAAACGCGTTTAAATGCTCAGACTTTTATTTAAACATTGGCGGCTCAACATTTACCTCTCAATAATTTTTTTCTTTTTTTAATCACGTATTTCTTTCTTTTTTTAAAATAAAATATAGCAAAGTATTATTATTTTGTATTTAATTTTTGCCTCTCATGCCTTTATTTGTATAACAAATTATAGCAAGATATGACAATCTTAAACACTAACTGATGTACTACTTTACGAGTACTCTATTCAATTTATACACGTATATATCGGAATTGTAAGATTCTGTATTGTTATCACAATCGGAACAATTTATATTATTAAACTCTATTAAAAACATGAGCCATCGTGTCCAAAACATCAATTGAGATCCCAGAACAGACATGCCTTACCCATTTGGTCGATGCGTATATATCCATCTGCCTTGGTCCGCATTCGGTAGTCCATGCGTTTCGGATTATAGTCAATTCTAGTTATCCAGATCACGTAGTGGGAACAGCATATCAGGTTGCTCGTGATGGAGATGCTGGCAATTACTGCAAATGGACCTACTGATCTTATCAACAAAGTTCTATCATATTTGAATTACAGCTCAGTAAGCCATTCGAAAGATGGCGAAGGCTGCAACAGTTTCATCCCAGCCGTAGACTGGAGTACTAGCTCGGTACCGACAACGAATTCAGGTAGCTCTGAATTTGTTGGTACCGAGTTCCGTCTCTGGTGTTAGGTTCGCATTGAATGAAAAGAGCTGCTGGTTGATGCGTATAAATAGAAATTGAAAATCAGTATGTGTGGTGGTCGCGTTAGTGCCTACTAATAGATGCCCTGAAATAGTTTAGTTACACTCCAGATACATTTAAAAGTGGAAATAATTTTATTTTGGTAAAGATGGCTGCTCGATACATATTCAAGCATGTTCGAACGCCACAGCTTTTACCTCAACTTCACCGCGCATCGAGTACAATGTCCATGTTTGACATTCAGCACAAATCTCCAATCGTTAGGAAGGTCCCAAACATACCAAAAGCTCACTACGGCGGACGACATACCGTTACTCTGCTTCCAGGCGCCGGTATTGGACCGGAGTTGATGGGTTATGTAAAGGAAGTATTCCGCTATGCAGGTGTCCCAGTTGATTTTGAGGACGTTGACATCGATCCGATGTCTGAAAATAATGATGACCTTGAATACGCAATTACGACAATACGAAGAAATGGCGTTGCATTAAAAGGCAATATAGAAACACGTATGATGGATTCAGGCGTTCCCTCTCGTAATGTCGCCTTGAGGAACGAGCTGGATCTCTACATAAGCGTGCTGCATTGCTTGTCGTACGAGGGTGTCGCTTCCAGACAAAAGGACATGGACATTGTTATAGTCAGACAAAATACTGAGGGAGAATATGCAATGTTGGAGCACCAGAGTGTTTCAGGTGTTGTCGAAAGTATGAAAGTTATAACAAAATCAAATTCAGAGCGTGTAGCCAAGTACGCTTTTGAGTACGCCAAGCGACATGGAAGGAAGAAGGTCACCACTGTCCATAAAGCAAATATCATGAAACTGTCGGACGGGTTGTTTTTAGAGACGGCTAGACAAATGGCTAAAAATTATCCAGAGATACAGCACAATGATATGATTATTGATAACACCTGCATGCAGCTAGTTTCCAATCCACATCAGTTTGACATCATTCTGACTACCAATTTGTATGGTAGTATTGTGTCAAATGTAGTCTGCGGCTTATTGGGAGGAGCTGGTTTGTTAGCTGGAAAAAATTACGGTGATCAGTATGCTATTTTCGAACCAGGTACTCGAAATACTGGAAGTTCGATAGCTGGAAAGAATGTTGCTAACCCAATCGCCATGTTGAATGCTGCAGTTGATATGCTCAGGCATTTAGGCCACAGGCAACACGCTGGTATTATACAATCAGCTATAAATAAGACGATAAATGCAGGAATTCATACTCGTGATCTTGGAGGGACTGCGAGTAGCTCCGAAGTTGTCGAATCCATTATGAAGAATATTAAACACGGGGTGCACTAAACTTCTGTTAACTGCAATCGATCGACCTTTGTGATGTAATTGTACGATGTTTCATAGTAGTGTAAATTCGACTTTATTATTTATAATAATCCATAACACGTATCTCTAGTAAATCATGACTGTTATGCTGTGAGAGTATTATTATTGAACATAAGTCGCTTACACTTTAGGTGTGTACAAAATTATTTTATCTAGACTACAAGCACAAAACATTTACGTATTTATTCCTACTCTAATTAGATAAATCTCGTCGTATTATGTGAGATTATTCTTGCTCCTGTTATCACTGTCAAAGTGTACTTCGTTTGTCTAAAAATAAATCTCCATCCGCAAAATTAGGGACAGTGATTTTAACAAGAAATGTATATGGCAACCAAGTTTACACACTTGTGGAGTTTAGATCATAACCCATTATTATAATGACCTTGCTATCTGCCAGCTATGAACCACATACAATGATGCAATTGCAATAGATCTTTTGTCCGGTGCAGGCCGATATGCTCAGATTAGAGTAATAAGTCTCATTGGAATAGTACGAATACTCATTCATTGTATGTTCTTATGTAAATTTAGAGTGAAAACTTTTTAATTATCCGTTTGTAGCTGAATTACAGATACGCTGTTTATTGTATAATTTTACATTAAATAAAAGGGTGCTTTCTATTTTCGATTGTGAAAATCAATTTGTGATCCAATATTAAGATCAGTCGTTCTAAAAAATAAAAGGCTAGAGAAAAGATCGTAATTTCAAAAACGATTTCGAAAAATTGTTAAACATATTTGGAATTTGTTTTTGAAAATAAATGAGCTTGTATCAAATCTTTATTCTTGAAATGATCTTTCATCCTGATAATTACATTACTCAACGAATGAATGTTATCATTAAAGACATACCAGTGATTTTAGGTTCACAAGTTAGCTGATAAAAATGATGGGATACAGTCTTCGTGACGCAATGCGGCAGCTGTTTGAAAAAAGTCTTAATTTTGAACACCGTATAAATCACCAAAGTAAGTGAAACGATCCACGGCGTTGAGCTGTAAATCATCGTAGTCATCCATAAAATAGAGAAATTAATCGCAAGACGAAACAAATTGTATTTCTCGCTTTGTTGTAGAGTCGAGTTCTTGCAATACACCGCGAGGTACTTTTAATTGCAAAAGATAATTATAGGAATGAGAACGTAGTAGGGGGGGCCGGCAGAATAATATAGCCCGAACATTGACATTTCGTACATTTTAATCAAATCGCAGTATATTTTCAAATAATTATAATACCATAACGAACGAAGTTCAAAACTTTGGATTGCAAAATATGTTGAACAAATGTATTACTCGTTCGATTCTATCAGTGGGATGATTAAAACAAAATTTCTATTAGCAGTTATCAGAAGCTGGAAATTACATCATCATAGCGCAAGCCGAGGTACAAGCTTCCATTCGCCTGAAAATTTTTCAGTTCATACAAGGTCCACAAGAACAATGAGATGATGAAAAAATTATGCGATGCACGATTCCAAACCCTTTAAATTTTTCACCAGCTGGCGACAGCCTGTGACAAATTCGCAATTTTTGCATTCAAAGTTTTCTAAATAAGAAGTCGTTCCCGATTTACGATATCCTGAAAAATAGAAGTCATTTCTTACATCGTCCCAGATTTTGTTGGGCAATAAGATATACTAGTAGGGCGGAGTCTCGTCATACAACGCAGGTTACAAACTTTGGCTGTGTGACGTATGATATGCCACCCTAAAGATATGCAACTCGTTTTACAGCGGTATTGTCTGACACGTACCACGTATTACTACTGCAAGATATGAGGAAGAGTGGGTAGAGCTTTATTGCCTCCATATCACCCCTAATACACTTGGCGCAACACTTTACCGCGTCTCTTTGTAATTTAAGTGTGCGGTAATTCCAAATCGTACTTTCTAAAGAACGACTCGCGCTAGCGAAATGTAAATAATCTGATGAAAAATAAAGGTTTACCATAATATGGCGTGAACTTATATTTAGAAAAAGCGCGGTGTTTCTTCCTCCTCATTACAGGATCCGAATTAAATTCCTCGAGTGGATAATTGTATTAGCTTTTAGTTAATGGTAATTTACCATTTGAGATTTTTTTTTGTCAAATTGCGAAGCAGAGCGGAGCGTAATTAAGATTTCAGCAAACATTATCATTTTGATTAAAAAATTCTCAGCGCGTTTTCTGAATCAGAATCTCGGGATTAAAAATGAATATAATTATCGAAGTACTCAGGCCCTAAACACACTCGAAATTTCGATCAAATATTATTCAAACCCAATGCATATCTCTAAAAACTAAAAAACCTGACAAAGCTTTCGGTTTCAGTCATCAAAAAACCTATTCGAGTCATCTCAAAAAAATCTTTTTGTTAATGGAAAATAAAAAAAATAAACAAATTCCGAGCGCGCATTCAAGCTCATTATCATACTTCATTACTACCAGCTATACCAGCTGGATAAATACGTATGTATGTATATATTCTTGATCACGATTCCATCAATGAAATCTAATCGCAATCAACAAGTTGGGACAGAAAACTGAATCGACGCGGCTCCTGCGGAGCCAACTTGTTGTTCGCGAAGCTCATGAAAAACGTGAATCGCGTGATGTCGAATGATCAACAGCTGATACACACACTCCTTTCATATTTATACTACACAGGTATACCTATATACCTAATTTATTTGTATAACGGATTATACGCATGTATACATATATCATATACCGTGCTTATCGATATAACTCTCGGTGATTAGTTGGCAGGCGAATGGACGTGTTGTATTATGGGTCAGTGACGTAAGCGGGCGCGGGAGTCCTGCGCATCTGGATGAACCCTGAAGGTTTAAAGCTGAAGGGTAGAAGAGCTGAATGTTTCTGAAAGCCGGCTGAACGGTGGAGGGTTGTAGGCATGCATCCCTGATAATGTTGCAAATGTGCACAGCGGCAACGGTGGTCCAGCTGCAACGTTGAAGCCGGGAGCCTCGCATCTTTCTGGGTGATAAACTGGGAGAGGTGCGCGACCCTTCGCCCTCCACCCTAGGCGGTTCGTCCTTCGGGGTTCCGGTGGTTCACCGGTTCGGAGTGGCAGCGCAAACTCAGAAGGAGAGTCGGCGTAGTCAAATGGATCGAAACGCTTTAGTTGAAGCGCCGACTCGACACTCCGCGTCGTAGTATAAAGCACGCACTCGTAACACACTGTAACATAGGCACTTTTTTATTAAAAAGGAAACAAAATAAAAAATTAACAAAAAAAAACAAAAAAAAAAACCTTAACTTAACTCACGTAGCTTATTACACGAAATATCATGACGAGGGTGAAGCTATAGAAAGCTAGGACGTCAGGGGTAGCTTGAATAACATATTATAAATAATACTTACATAGAAAAATAATATACGCGAAAGTTTATAACATTATATTTTTAAAATAAAATATAATAATGTGCCGATCAGTGAACTGGAAACGAGTTATTCTCGTTTATGTTTTCCAGATTTATTCCTGTAAGTTTATTTACATCATATATTTGTAGTGCATGATTCGTATTTATTTAATATATGTCCTCTTAATGATATTTGTACACCAATGAACATGAAAATTGTATACTTGTTGTAGTCATTACTATTTTTTCCCTATGTCTCGAGTTATATAATTGATCAGGCGTTGTCCGTCTCATCCTGAAATGAGCAATTATTATAAATGCAAAGTTCATCGACGACATCCTAAATCCTAGAACCGCCTCAGATATCCGTGTTGAAATCGATTACACGAATCTATAAATTACCGTGATAATTATCCCCCATGAATAATCATTATATGGGATTATTTCTTTAATCCTTTTAGATGAAGGAACGTTCGACGATCGATTGTTAGGACTACGTCTTTTTTTATTGGGCAAGGGACTCGTACGACCTGACCTACTATGGCACTTATAAGGAAAACGCATTGGCTTAGTTCAAACGAAAATATTCAGCTTTCGAGAAATCCCTTCGTAGAATGTTAGTTTGAAAAATATTTCGCATTATTTTCGCTCCTATGGTTATCGAATTATATGTCGAAAATCATTTCGAGATAGATAAATTTTATACGAGTAATTCGAAAGTGCATTGAAGTGACAAGCGGGTGTGCTCTCCCGCGTTATATGCAAATATGTTTTGACTCAGCTATAGAAAACGTATGACATACGATTCATACTTACACGCCATTTCAAACAATATTGTGAAAGGATACGATGTTAGATTAATTTAGAGATGGCTTTTTGTTCAATTTTCGTTGTCACCGGGTATTTGATGGTTCTTTAATTTTTTCACGTCGAAGTACCTATACGCCGACGACTCTTGACCGTCGACAAGGAGGTGGTACGTTTAATCCTCAAGTCGAAACGCTACGCTTCTCTGAATTTTGATAAAAACACGTTTGCGAATATATCACGTTAATCGATTTATCGATTGCACGTAAACGATTAGCGTAACATGTATTAAATTTTTTCTTCCCTTCCAAATGACATTGAATTTCAGATACAGCCGCAGCAGTAGTCCGCGTACATCTAGACGCCCCGAGGTACATAGAATATCGAAGTACTGCGACCTTGACCTGCAACCACAGTGTTTCGGAAAGTGATTTACACAAGATTGAGTTTATTCGAAATGGCAACAAAATATTCCAGTATATCAAGGATCGGAATCCGCCTGTAATAGAGCATACAGTTCCAGGTGCCGAATTGCAGGTATTTCCTATTTCGATTTTATGTTTAATCCTGATATTCAATTCACTATTATTTCCAAGATCGTATCGACAATAAACACAGCTTTCGTGCCTACAGCGATAAGTATTCGAGAACGGAGAACTATAATTTTCTCTAATTCATCCAAACCGATTTACTTTTCTCGATAACGCTGCAGTTGTTAGTCAGACAAGATCGCCTGACGGCCGGCAACCGGAGTAACACCCGAACCAGGCTAATAATGAGCTTATCTCAGCAGATCCGCGATTCGATCGACACATGTTGTTGCTCTTATTTCCCGCGCCGTTAAATTATGCTGCTTTGATGAACGAGCAATCAATTTACTTTCAACATTATCTGGATACAATTAAGAGGCATTACTTTTAATCAACCACTTGTTTTATATGTTTTATTTTTCATCGACTTGCTATATACGTATACCTATGTGAATACTATCGGAAAAACAGTTAACGGATTTTATTTATAAAACATTTCAGTTGACCACCGATATGAGCGTGATAAAATTAAAGAATATCGGATTTGAGGCGTCCGGCGAATATTCATGCGACGTGTCAATGGCGACGCCGATTTATACGAAGGGCTCTAATACGGTAGAGATGCAAGTGATCGGTAAGTGCAAATATCTCATCAAATAATTTCTTATTTTCTTTATCAAAAACTCCAATGAATGGAGTTTTTACATGATTATTTACATTGCAACTGTATGTGTGATAGACAATTAATTGAAATCACGCGATTATCAAGCTTTATATTTCCACAATTATTATACCGTAGTACTATATGCAATTACTACTGTTGTAGTACTTGATTATTTGAAAAAAAAAAAAAATTATTTTTTATTTCCAAAAGTGACAGTGATTTATTCGTTTAAGGGGCATATCATTCCTTATAACAATTCTGACTATCGAAGCAAGGAGATTCGACAGTTTGATAATCATGGGGCACCCTAGTTTGAAGTAGTTTAGGAGAATAGAAACAAAATAATAATAACAATCCTAATAATTCGTTATAAAATCTGTACGGAAATAAAATATCAGACTACGTAATATACTATAAGGAGGACTTACATAATTAGACAAATAAATTCTAAAGCTATGATTTCATATATGTATACCTATCGATAACGTATTGTACCATAAATGCCCCTTCGTAAAACGGATCACTGCCATCCGTAGAAACATTATTATACCTTTATACGTATATTATATAATAATTATCATTGTGTTTGTTTCAACTCTGAGTTATATCTTGCATGGAAGAATTATTTTATTCTATAAGTAGTGCAGATTCGGCACCTTTAACATTATAAGTTACTGTCGTTAGATAACCTACTAGACCTTCCCTACTTCGGAAAAAAAAAAATTAAAAAAACAAATATAAAAGAAAGTAGATTAATTCATTGAGATAAAAAAATATACAAGCTAACTCACGTATCATGCCTATGTCCTCACATTTTGTAACGTAAATGCATGATGATTGAATTGGCCGTGCTATAGATCGCACATTGTTTATTAACATATTTTTTTCATATTAAAATATGTGACCCGAATTTCAAAACAATTGAATGAATAAAGGGAGCAAAATAAATAATAAGGGTGATAGACGTGAAGATACTAAAAAAAAGAAAGAACAGAAAAAACGGATAAAATTAACCTGATAATCTGGCTTATATCGGGATCAAGTTAAATTGCGAAGTCTCACAAAATCACGTGGGGAAGCCAATTGTAGAAAATACGCCTATAGATAGCTAATTTACCGAATGAGAAAAGCCCATTGGGGGCAATCGTTGAATAAATAGTCAAAATAAGTGGGTATGCCCATAGTGACGAAGGAATTATATAATCCCCTTCTTGTGTATAATAATATATTCAATGGTACACGAATATTCATAAATGAGGACACAATGGAACGTCAGAATGCCACACAATGATAAAAGATTGTTATACGTATACGATATATACGTGATTGAGAACAATTACACCCTCTTATTATGAAAGTAGGTAGAGCAGGAGGGTGAGAAAGAAGAAAACAGCAACTTGCTACGCCCGCGAAATACAAACCACTCGACTATACTTCGAAACTGTGATGAGGATCTGCACATCTTCGCAGCTAAACACTACACAGAAAAAAACAAGGAAGAACTGAAGGAAGAGAAGAAGGGGGGGGGGGGGGGGGGGTAACCCATAAGATTACCCGTCGTTTCTCGTCGATTGTCTGATTGTCGAGAGACACTACTCTTCAAATAAACGATCCTTATCCCATTTAGTTACACGACGATTACGCAGACAGCTCGTTATAAATTCACCCGAAAAAAAGCCGTTATTTATTTTTCATTTATACTCCGATCAGTTCTTTCTTCAGGGAATCAGAAGAACTTCGAGTTTTTCAACATCGCTAATTATACGATTGATATATTTTCCTTGCTCATTTTTCTTTTATTTTTTCTTCCCTCGGCAAATCAAGCTTTCTAAGAATCATTACACTTATTGAGGGGAAGAAAAAAATTATGTGTAATAAGAATTGGTGTTAACTAGGAAAAACGAAGATGGTTTGAATATCTGTGTTGTATTCTAAGGGTGTTGGCTACAAATGATCATACACCCCGCATTTCGAAAACCAGAATTGCGACTTTTCGAGGAATGAGGATATATGATTTGGATTTTTACATTTTTCAATGCTATTAGTTTAGAGAAATCGAATGCGGTCGATATTTAGTTGCAAAGTTTTCGATCCGAGGAGGCGAACCAAAGCTTATACTATAGATACGACATTATCGCGCCCACACCTAATTTCTGTCTAATAAAAAAACAAAAAAAGAAAAAGAAAAATACAACAATATGGTGAATGAATTGTTTTTATATGTTATTTTCAGTGCCTCAATCCGGAGATCCACGTATAACATTTAAGAAGCCTCATTACTTTGTGGGAGAAATCCTTGAGGCTAATTGTACCTCGTCCCCCGCACGCCCGGCTCCTCATTTAACTTGGTTCATAAATGGCAAAGAGGTAAATTAATATACGATATATATTCTGCAAATAATGAGATCTGTTCTTCTTAATTTTTCCTTTCTGTTTTTTTTTCTCTTTCCTTCTTCTTCCAAATTTCTACCTTCCATAGCAACGATTTTGTAAAAAAATCTTTACCTCCTAATAATTTCAAACCCTTATCACCTTATCTTTATTATATTTTGGTTTTCAACTCTGATAATTTTCTCCGGAGGGGACTGAAGAAAATCCGGCAGTTGTCAATTTAAATGTGGCGCTTATAATAATGATAATAATAATATCGGTGCAAACATTTAGCAATAAATTAAGAGTAATAATTGGGGGGGCAAAAAAAAATTAGGGGACGATGATGATGTGCAATATAATTCTATCTCTGTTTTAACCGATCACTTATGATGTGAAGAGGATAATGTGAAAATTTCCGGAATTAATCTGGAAATTATGAGAGTTTTTTCAAAGTGGATTTAAAAAGGGGAAAATAACTCGATGAAAAATATTATCAAACGCGCTTCATTGAGGGAGAGCAGCTGCCGCTGGTGCCGTTAGAATCGCTAATTATGGACATACCCATACATCCGATAAATTGAAACAATATACGTATGTAACAAGAGACTGCGATCGATATCATCGGAAAAATTGAAATAAAATCGTCTTTATTTTCATATGATCTCGACATGAATCACAGATGCGTTGTATGTGACGTGACTGAAAGTTTCGTGAAAATTAACGTTAGCACATGAAACTTTTCCACATATAAGAAGCCAATATTAATAACTTCAACAACATATACTCACGTATTCTTCAAAAGTTCTTTGTCCTGACATCGCGAAAAAATATACTCTTCCTTAGATAAAATTATAGCTATATCATATATGCATATGTATAGGTATATTATATTATTGTTTGTTCCGTCATGATTTGAGCATGCTTCTCACAGAGCCATGGATGAATGAAAAAATGTCTATTTTTGGTTTTCCAAAACACGCACTAATTGTATGTGGCACGTTATAGTTAAACCGCAAACTGACTATTTTTAATTTACTTGGTATATCGACTGTATTATCCTAATGATCACGTGTTATAGAAAAGAAATGAATCGATATAGACGCCGTTTTACAGAGATCCACTTCATCGGTTCATTTTTTGACATTTCCATTCCATGTGTTCATATAACAAAAAGTTTGAAGAAATTGGCAATTCATCGTAACATCGCGATGGAGTTTGTTTAAGATAATATAATCGACGATCGTATGTACCTAATTTATTCATGAATGCTTATATGATTATTTTTTCAGGTGGACGCTTCTCTGGTTACGATGTTTCCCGGAAAGACGCGTGAGCATCAACTGATGTCAACGGTTGCTCAATTGAGCATCGAAGTTTCAGCTTTACACGCAGGTGAAAATGGTCGTTTAGAAATCAGTTGCAATTCGACAATACCAACTTATCCGATGCACCACGGACAGTACGCAGATTGCAAGTCAGAGACTAAGTCAAGTAAGTATATCACCGTATACATTTTCCATCGCAGACAAATTTATCGGGCCATTTTTTCTTCTTCAATTTTCATCATCTCTAAGAACCGCGGATATTAATTGTGTTGTTTTTCTTCTTTCATTCTTTTGATTTCAGTTAAAATAATTTCCGTTCCCCTCACGTCGGCGGCGTCAAGCAGTTGTTTACCTCGAGGGAACGTCGTATTGTCGACAATCAGCGTAATCATTATCGCGATATCTATGATAATCAATTTACAATTGATATCCATAAAACTATTAGACGTAAATATCGTATTATAAATATATATATATATATGTATGTATATATATTTTATTATACATAATATTCAAAGGTGAAACGATGCATGGTAACATGGAAAACATAAATTTTGTTCGTATATACGAGGAACCTACGAAATCTCCTCATATCTATGTCGCGAAATAAAATGATTTTATTATTATTATTAGTGTCAACCGTATAACACTGCATGGGGTGGTGTTGCAGCAGTCGCATATTTCCATTTTATCTTGCACTCATATTTTCAGACTGTAAAATAATATTTTATTGTGGTGGCATACGTATCAATTTAAGGCAATGACTATACCTATATAACATCGTGTCCTATATAAATATAATATCTATTTTTGGCAATTGTTTTTTTTTGATTTATTTTCACTCAATCGATCATTTGCAAATAATGATGATGATATATGGTATGTATGTAGGATGATTTCATTTGGTCACCCATCAACAGTTATATTTATCAAACTTAGTTTTCATTTTCAACAATACTTGCGTTAATCGTACCGGATACCATCAAATTATTAATTATTAATTATTATGTTACGGGCATAACAAAAAATGAGACTTAATATTCTACATATCGTCCAAAATTACGTTATCGATACCCACCATTTATACGTCACAGTTTCTTTGACTTCCGACAAATCTGCGCTCATTGGAACGAACAACAGCTGATAAATGGAAATATCCATCTACATAGAAATTTGTTCGATTTAACCCTTCACTGCGCTGCTTTGCATATCTGCATCATTGTTCAATTTTAAAAAGTCTGGGGTGAAGGGTCGAATATAAGAAACATAAAAATTGCATGTCTATCGAAGTTGGAAATAATAAATTATATAGTCAAAAATGTTATATACATACTATACATATAATAGAAATACAAAATAAGTCTTGCAGACTGAATTATAATTATATGTACGTATAGATACATAGTATACATATATGTACATTAGATATTACCAACTGGTACAATTAACGTGAGTCGATGATGAAGAATCGAAATTTGCTGATTATTGCAAAGTTGAATTATAAATATATCTATATATTTTTAACAAATTTGCAGATCCTGGTTTAATTCAACTTTGGAATTATTTGGAATAAAAAATTTAAAAGAAAAAGAAAAAAAAATGAAAATGAAAATGAAAATGAAAAACAAAAAAACGAAAAAATAAACAAATAGAAATATAGCAAAAATTGCGAAGTATTATTGCGTCGAGACTCAATTGCGTCAAGTGCGATTTGGATTGTGTATGTTGATGTAAATCTATATTCGTAGGCAAATTTTTTGTTCAGTTTCTTTTTTTTATTTTTTATTATTCATTGATTCAATGAATCACCAGAGCTTAAACTCCACGAGGCAATCTTAAATCTTATATACTACAATTAAACTATACTATATACATATAATAATGTAAAATGTCATATGACGAAACTCTTCTTCCTGGTTTGGCTCGACACTGCACACAAGAGCGTGAAACGAACCAAATAACAAACAAATATGTCAATGATTTTGCCTTTTGTGTTTTGTACGCAATTTAACAGATGTGAATGTATATGTATATAAAAGGTATTCAATTTTTAACGAAGTGTTAGATTACCACGAAAACGATTTGTCGCATGAAAAATAGTTCATTGTCAGACTAAACCTGCAAGTTTTCGAGGGCGAGAGCAATTAGCGAAATCCAGTTCAAGACTACGAGGTGATACATTTTTGAAAAATTCAAATGAGAAATAACAATTGTGTCTCGTATCGAGAAGAGTGGAGGAAAAAAATAAATAACATAGCACCAAAGGGAAATTGATCCCAGCTTCGTTTTGAAATGAACAACAAATTTTATTTCTCACACAAAAAAAAAAGAAAAGAAAAACTTCAGAACCGTTTCTGGGATAATCGAACCCTTCGTTTAAAATCGGACTCATCCTATGGGATATACTTTTGTGAAAACAATGGGAAAAAGATAAATGAATAAGATAAATATTAATGAATAGCTAAAACAGCCCTCAATATGTAGTAGATGTTCAATCCCAGAGGGAATTATAGATTAATCAATCTATATATACATATATAGGTAGTTATCAACAACAAGAATTGATAATTTTACAATCAAACTCCCTAAGTGTAAATATTAAATAAATGTTATGTTTTGTATTAGAGGTCTTACTGCAGCTAGCACCAAATGAAATGCTAAATTTAGAGAAACAAATAAAAATTCAATATCATCGTGTGCGAAGATTTGCACGTTGGCTGAAAATACATAGTCGACAGTCAACGATTTGCATATTGCATATTACCTAAATTTTACGAGTAGAGCGCGAGGTATAGAGCGTATGAAAAAGGATACGATAACCGAAAGGTACGCGTCCTTAATTTTCGCAATATATTATATATATAATATATTCCTGAAGCAAGGAATTATTGATCTTCAGTTTCAACCTATTCTGACTATTTACATATAATGTAGCTACGATATCATACTTCGACGAGCGAATAAAGCGAAGTGATTCGATGCTCCGAAAATCTTTGTTGATTTTCTCATATCGTGATTTGAATTTTCTGCATCAATTCGTAATTCGCCAGGTTGTTTATCTTACATTTGAATCCTACGCAAGACCCTGTAGAAAGTGAAGAGTATAGCTGATGTTGAAAATCCTAATATAAATCCGAAGGTTTTCTTCGCTCGTTCGAGAGTATCTATATAGTTGTTCTATCATATTATGATTCCTACGCAAAAAGTCCCAACAATAATAGTTGTTAGTTATTGTCTACGATTACGCTCATATATTTATAATATTCATGCAAAGATCAGCACTGCCAGAGATTCATAATAAATACAATAAATAATTATGCATATACAATACAGTATAGGCGAGTTGCGCGTATAATCATAAGCGAGGAAATATTATACATCACGTACGTATCGCGACTTGTCAATTATTGTTCAAAATTCGAACTATATTTTTCGTCAATTTCAAATACGACAACAAAAAATCAAATGGTCTCTGATTGAAGCTGCAGATAGCTGTTGAATACGGAGTGCGGTATAGCTGTTGTAACTATATACTATATATATATATTTACATGGTATTTTATTTATGTATACATATGGAATATATGTATATACAATATATTTGTGTTACGTTTATTTCTGCGTGCCGAAATAGAGCGAATGGAGAAACAAAAAGAATTATATGAAAATTCGATCGCTCGAATTATCGGTGGTAGAATTCAAAATAATATCATTGTTAATATAATTTGTATCTACACTACGTCAATATAAAAATGAAAAAAAAGTTGGATCAATCGCGGTTTCGTATATACGGTATACGGAGAAAATGGCAGAGATATTATTATTATTATATACACACCTATGTATCTACATATAGGCGACCATGAAAAACGACTTTTTCGATGATTATATGATACTGTCGCTAACTATTGTAAATCTTGCGTTTTGTTAAATGTGTAAATTATGTGGAAAAATAAAAGATTGAGTAAATAAATTAATTCCTTTCTTCAAATTTGACACGACTATAATGTGAGTTTTTTTTTTCATCTTTCACTGTATCTATAAGACTTATGTATAATGCAGCTGAACTTGCTATAGCGGTACTATGCGTAGATTCTAATCTCACTGAGTACTTACAATTAGTTTCTAAAATTCTATCACTGACGAACTCGGTTTGTTTTTAGCTAACGTGAGTCGACCTACTTCTACACCTGAACTCGCCAACGCAACGTCGTTGTACAGAACATGTGTTAGAAGTGGTCGTCAGCAGGAGAAAAAAGAAGAATCAGTACCTATAGAATATCAAGTTTTACCTATTTCTAACGATTACTATTCATTATCGAGAGCTCGAGTGATTAATTTAGCGTTTTCACAATCGAATTCTTCGGGTCCGTTGATCAGAACCGAAAATACTCCCTAAAATCATCCCGCGGTGGGCCTAAAAACTATTATTTTCATATTTTACAAATCAGATAACTTTTGCGCCACTCTAGATTTGTTTTTAGGGAACTGCCAGGAACAAAAATTTCACGTGGCCTCAAAATCGGTGGATTCATCGTGCGCAAAAACTTGTCCTTATTGAACGGAGAGGATATAAAACTTACCATATTTCGAATGCTCACCCCACTGTCCCCAAGAAAAATTGTTAAACTGCTGTATTTTAACGATCCGACTTTTTCCTCATGTATATAGTAATATGTCAATTGGTTTATTTATAAAGCACAGCCATATTAGAACTGATTGCATAGATGAATAGAAATGGTTGAGCCTGCAGCTGTTTGCAGAAAAATTGGCCAGCTAGCAGGCATTATTTTCGTATTACAACTTCTCTTCGTAGGATTTGTCCCTCGGGATATTTTCTTTTCGGGTTCACGGGAGTCCTGAAAGTGGTTGTTGTCAGACATTATGAGAAATAACAGCAGTGATAATAATAATGATAACAATATAATACTCACCACGACTTTTTACGAGGGGGAAAAAGAACAGTGTGCAGCCTGGTGAACAAGTGTCCATAAATGAAGTTAAGGAAAAAGAAACTTACTTTTTTCTTTCGAAACTGCGAAAAACTGAAAAATAGAAGACCTGAAGATGTAATTTATGAATAACTGCAGCGAAGGATTATCTGTTAAACGAGAGTTAATTAAACATCATCTCATATGTGTACCGATGCGTAACGACGACGTGGACTCTGGATGTCCTTCGACGTCATTCCATTTTAGTCGTGTTTATGTTATAAATCCGCAATGATTTCGATGATCTTCAGAGACGCGATGCGAGCGTGGGATTGTTTCCAATGCTACGGTAATGTCTCACCCAGCTCTGATGGGACGCGAAAGAAGTTAGTTGGAATTCCTGAAACTTGCAAAACATGTCAGTCTAAGGCAACAACTGGAATTTTAAACATCAATCATTTTTCTTATACCTCTGTGATGAATTCAAATTTGGAAATAATTTCTTTCCATATTTTCGCACGTCAAATTACCTCAATTATTTCTAGAAAAAAATCGAGTAAAAATCGCAAGTTCTCACATCACTGACTTTCATTCCAGTAGTGCAGCCATAGCTCGATCGGACATGTATAGTATAGTATCAATGCCTCTAATAATCAAATATTTATTATGGGAACTTTTGACGTCATCATGCGGTGTCGATATTGTGTGATATTTGAACAGGATCTATAAACGAGATATTTTAATATGCTTATATAAGTGAGGTGATTTTATATAGAATTATTATGTATTCGATTTGACACCCACGTTGCGCGAAATTAACTGTTGGCTCCTTAAACGCACGAGATGGGTGAGATGCATGACATATAGAGATACTAAAGTCTGTGATTCATGTGTCTCATATTTTGTTATACGGTAGTGACAGCTGATCACTTTCTAAATCAGTAACAAGTGACAACCGACTTCCTTCAATACTCCATTTAGAGAGGACAGCGTCAAATATGTACGGAAGAAAAGTTGGTGCTAATTTCAAATCTACAAATTCTAATCGTTGATTTATCAATTTGCTACAGTACACAATACCTATATAGCGGTTTATTACTTCCAAGTACTTTTGACCGTCACCACGAACCGATCGAAATATTTTTATTATGTAGATCCGGGATTCCATTCCCGGGAAAGTATAAAATCGATTATATCTCACTCCGTTAACTCGAAATATACGAGGAAAGTTTTTTTTTTTCTTCTTTTCCGATTTGTTTTTTCAAGTTTGTAAATTTTATGCAAACGATATCGCATGATGAGTGCATCGGGCTTTTATCCTGAATTTATACTGCATGCGAGTAAACACATTTACAGCAGCGAATCCCTGTGGCTCGGATTATATATTTTGGCGCTCGCTTTTCATGCATATTTTAAGTCAGGTCGATGGATGGTGAAAAATATACCGAAAACTGTTTGAAAAATAAACAACACTCATTTGAATATCAAAGTAAATGTTGTGTATTTGTAAACTGATATGTCACGCTAGATTCCGCTTTTTTTAATCCATTCATAAATTCAAACGATCTTTTCACGAATATTAAAAAAAAGGAAAAAAAAAACAACAAACGTAAGAATTTTGTTGTGAAACGCTGTAATATATATTCATGTATAGTTTCAGCGGTTATTACAAGGTTGAAGCAAAACTGATGATTTTTCTTTGAATTTTTATACAGGATTTGAAATATAGTCATAAAATAGAGTGATTTATAAATTCTAGGAACAATCATACAACTTTCCATATTTCCACTGGAATCAAATGGCCATAATTTCTTTTTCTAACATAAGCCGATCCTTGCTTCTTGCAGGACGTGCATCTTTATTACTCTTTGATTTTATTTAGCACATAGCTTGTGATAGAATAATCGTGTTGATAATAAAAAGAAAAAGAAAAAAGTTCTTTAATTCCGAACTGAATTTTTCATAAATAAATTTATTTGTTTCCTCAACGCAAACATAATCCCACGCGGTCTTCGATCATTCGATAAAAAGGGAAAGGACTATCGTCTGGATTGAAATTCGCGTACTGTAAAAAATGTATAAATTATAACTCATTAACGAAAAAGACCAAGTCTTATCCTTGTTACCCATTATATTCAAAGTTCGAATGATTGCGCAAGTATGTATATTACGTGTAAAAACTGCGTATGTCATCGCTAATACCTCTGCGTATTGGTATAATATGTGTAAGTACACGGAGTATTATAGTTTATTGTTTTTATGAGGATTCATTGGCGATAGAGAGTGGCGGATAGGAGACGATCGAAGTTGCAAACCAATTAAGGTACCTGGCCGGGTAAATCTTGGAAAGAGGCTCTGGAGGTTTGCCGGTAGCAAGGTAGTCCAGGTCGAGATCGAGGTGGGCGACGCCCCAGCTGAGCACATCGGAGCGTTGAGGATGGATATGTTGATACTACAACGACAGCGTCTCTTCCAGGGACGAGCGTAGGTGTTGCACTTATTTTTTGGAGGGGAGAATTCTCTCTTTATTTTACCACTTTATACCTCTGTTCCTAGCAATATTTACTCAGTGCTCCTTGCCAACTGACAGAGTTTGGATTAACCGCCGAAATGCAGGTGAGACTACAATTTTGTTTTTCAATACTTTTCGAAATCGAGCCGTCGATGGATTTCAATGGAGCATTGACTGAAGTATTAATTGTTAGAACCGTTGACTGAACAACTTCGAAGGTGTAAACTTTACTTTGCCGCGGTATTTTGAATCTGTATATTTCAAGAGTTTCGCGCCGCGCATATATTTATATCGCGTGTTCGTTTATATGGAGAAAGTTAATCCTTCGTTAAAGCCTGTAAAGATAAAACCGTCGTGAGGATCTTTCAAAGTCTTGTGAAGAAAAATATTATTAGCGTGGTAAAAATGACTAATTTAAACAAAATATGACTGAAATGCAATTTTTCATAATAACGGGCCGCTGACCCGTATATTTTTCGAAAGTGAGAGTTACGGTAAGATACATCTTTCAACATGATGATGTATTTTGGCGATTACAATTCAAGCGTGGTATCAGAGATCGGAATATGACGTCATTGCAATAAATTCAAACCGAAAGTTCAGTTTCGCGAATCTTAAAAGGATTTGTTAATGAAATGCGCACGCTGCATGTTATATCTTACCTATAATTACTCCATCGCGAACACGTGCGTCCCACGCAAACTCCAGTTAAATTAACTTCCGCGTCAACGGATTTAGACTCGATTCATGATCGGATAATTATTAATCTACTTCATCGACAAAGATAGCTTGATTGAATTTTCTTCGAACAATCAGAATTTGTCGATTGCTTATAGTTTTAGTCATGAGAATGACGAAAATGCTCGATAATCGACCAGATTCTAATGTATATTATTAATAAAAAATGATCGACAGTCGCATTAGATCATTGTACGCCGTGCAACATGCATACAATAATACATACATTTTTCGCAGCAGTAATGTAATAACGGGCGTAATGAGTTACGGTCCTTGTAAAGCACGAAGCGTACGTTATGCGACTTACATGGTTCGCCATGGCCGTGTAGCCTACACACGAGATATCTTCTAATGGTATATTACCAGTTCTGCAGCGATGAGGAAAATGTACAATATAAATGCTGAAATCTGGGAAGCGTATACATACGCCTTTCAAAGTCAAAGCGTCCCTCATATTTTAATGACATATTTCTCTTTTATTTCAAGGGGAGCATAAGAAAAATGGAGAGTCTGCAGATTGCCGTTCTGCTCACGATTACGCTTGTTGCGGCCGTTAACGGACAGGGTAGGCAACAACGCATTATCAGTCAAGGGCTTGGTGGTTCCTACATTTCCAATTACCTACCAAGATATATTTCTGGTATACACAGTTGAAACAATTATTTATCTCATCACCACCACCACGGCAGCCCCACATTTACAAAATTAACTCTTCGCCGATTCTATTCCGTATAAATATACAATCAGACGAACTGTTGGTAAAACCGGAACATAATCACTTTAAACGTTCAAAATTCTGAATGGGAATGGACGGCAATTAAAAAATGAAATATCATCTACGCCAGTCAAATCATTCGTATACCCGATTCCTCGGAATAAATTATAATAACAGCTACCACCAAAATCCGGAAATAATTAACAAGTGTATTGAATTATTAATAAGCCAGGCAAAATTTATAGTCTACCAAATGTCGGGGACATAATTTGAAGAACGTATGTCGAATAATTTATCTGTGGCATCCACCGATCGGCGAAATTCTCAAATATTATCATGAACTCATGACCATTTCGATACATTCAAACTATTGGTATAGCACCATAGCTTCATCATGTGTATTTTTGCACAGTGCTGAAAATATTTGATAAAGATTAAATCAATGGAAAGAATAAAATTAAAGGCAAAAGATTTACAAATTAGAAGAAAATTAAACTCAAACGGAATATCGTAATGACTAGGAAATCCCTGCTAATGTTGCTCTTATATTTACTCTACAGGTTGCGATACTCACACTTGTGGGACTAATGCAAAGTGTACGATCAGTGAAGGTCGTCCAGTTTGTTCTTGCCTCAATCTTCACATGGGAGATCCCCTCGTCAGATGCATTCGCGTTGAGTGCTTGGGTATGTGTACAGAGGTCATGTAGGGTTCATTCAAGAGTCTAATCGGACCCGATCGGTGAACCTTTTTACCTCGATGAGTCTTTATTAAATTTTTATTTCCATCTCATTTCTTTTTCAGTCAATTCAGATTGCCAAACGAACAGAGCTTGTTTGAACAATAAATGCATTGATCCGTGTCCTGGTTTTTGCGGTCTCAACGCACAGTGTGACACTACCAATCATGAGCCAATCTGTACTTGCCCTCGATCATATACCGGAGATGCTTATACAGCATGCCGTATCGCTGATCCTCGTAAGTACAAATGAGCAATTTGACAAATTCATGCCGAAACGGAGTCGACAATAGTAGCCATTTAAAATTCTACTGATTTACAGAGGCTGCGTGCAAGCCAAGTCCATGCGGGGCAAATACCAACTGCGAAGTGATAAACGAGGTGCCCAGATGTACTTGTTTACCTGGATATCACGGATCCGCCTTGACAGGCTGTCGCCACGAGTGTGAGTCTGATGCGGAATGTCCGAATAATTTAGCATGCTCGACTTCATATCGGTGTGAAAGTCCATGCCAATGTGGTGAGAACGCTAATTGCGAAGTAATCAATCATCGTCCAAGATGCAGCTGCCCCACAGTGAGTGATATTCATGTCAAACATGAGGTGCAAGCTTCAAAATACATTTGAACACAGTTTTACACGAAATATTCTTCTTCCAGAATTGGCTGGGAAGTCCCTACGTCTCATGTCGTCCAGAATGCACCTACCATTCAGATTGTCCGCGTAGTAAACCAGCCTGCCTTTACCAGCAATGTAAGAATCCTTGTGAAGGAGTTTGCGGCACTAATGCCAACTGTGAACTTCGTGACATAACGCCAATTTGTAGCTGTCCGAAAGATATGACTGGTGATCCATTTGTTAGCTGCAGACCATTTGAGCCTAGTAAGTAGATCTCATGTCTTGACGATCGATTGGATTTTCATGATAAATCAGAATGTCATCGATATGATGGACGGTTCGCTCACATCTGGTTTCTTATTTTGTGATTTTAGTTGATTTGTGCAAACCAAATCCTTGCGGAACAAATGCTGTCTGTACTCCTGGAAGCGATAATACTGGTAGAGAAAGGCCAGTCTGTACGTGTCCACGAGGATACATTGGAAACGCATTGATAAGCTGTCAGCGCGGCGAGTGTCAATCCGACAACGAATGTCCCGATAATCGAGCTTGCATAGATTACAATTGTCAGAATCCTTGCACAGGCAGACAGTGCGGACCTAGTGCTACCTGCAGCCCTAGACGTCACATTGCAGTGTGTACGTGTCCGGATGGAACACGTGGAGATGCACTCGTTACTTGTAATCCATATGATGCCAGATCTGTGTTTAGTTACGCCAGAGCTAATAGGTATTACCGATATTGATGATTGTCTCAAAAAAAAACTCATTTTAAGCTTCAATAGTGTAAAAGGTAAGACTTTGAAGATTATGGTAGTCATTAATGTAATGAAGATAAAACGACATCCCAGTATCGGCAATATAACCATGTATCGTAAGATAATAAACACTTTTTAAGAATGTAGCTTACGTCACAACGACCGTCAATCTTTTTTCTTTTCTTTTTTTTTTTTTTCGTAGAGTGATAACCGTTTTTTTTTCACACTAGGTCTTGATCGTGATTAATGACGAAAAGTTGTAATGAATAATAATGATCGAACTTGTAAAAATGTTTTGATAGCCTTTTCGTCCAAATAAAGTATTATAATTGTATAATTAATTACTACACTGTTTTCATACATGGCTGCGCACATTGAAAACTTCAATACTCTGATCAGAATATCAATTTTCTATTAACTCTATTTGGAATATCGGCATTATACATTCACAGATGAGGGTAAAAATTTTATTTTCATTTGATGAAGCAGATTTCTTGGTTTATGTAGCGATTTTATGTCACGTTACACACTGTACAGATGTTAGAATGTACAGTAAAATTTGAATAGACGGCTGTATTGTTGGATGAGTGTTCAATAAATCGTTTACTGTGGTAAAATTGGCGATTTTCTACGTGGTAACGTGATGAGTTCAATAATTACGGTTTTCTTCACGATTGCGATCACGATCACGTCGCTGGCGACCCCAGTCCTGACCCTGGCGATTGTAATTCTGACGATCGCGGAAGTTTCCTTGGTTTCCGCCTCTCGAGAAGAAGTTTCCTACGATACAAATTGGATATAATAAATCGAAAATAAATAACAAAATTTTGAGCAAGAACCTGTAGTTCCCATGAAAAGTAGCATCGAGTTACGCCTGAATTACTTTAAAATGACCTGGTAATCGAACAAAATTACCTTGCTTCAGCTCAAATATTCGGTCGTTAGAATCTACAAAGTTGTTCACTTTGTCGGTGAGCTGTAGAGCCAAGGACTGCAAACGACTGGGCTCGCTGCGGTGCATGACAACGGTCTCCGTCGGGTCATCCAGAGAAGCCTAAAATGATAAAATTTCAATTTCGTTCTCTTTAATCATTGTTTTCCGTAAAATACCAAGGGCTTAAACAGTTGTTTGAGCTCAAAAAATTCGTCGTAATCGTATCCTTTTTGAATAATGACTTACCATTAATTCTTCATTTATGATCATCTTACTGATGACAGAATGAACAACGGGACGTTTCAGCTGGAACATTTCCGCTAAGGTAGGCATCGATATTGAGTCATACACGTGCGAATATGTGAACAAATATGTTCGCAATGCTTCCTCTTGTATGAGCCTGGTTAACATAGCACGGACTTTGTCTGCTTGATAGAACAAGTCCCATACCTGTAAAACAAACGAATGAATATTCGTTAACACGTATTTTTAATCCCTGAACTCGTCAGAATGTCGTCGTCGTCATCGTCATCGTCACTATGCGGCGAATAAGTCTTACCTTGGCGTTCATTTTTTCATTGATGATGAAAGTGTTGCATGCCAGCCAGTTACCGTTTCTCATTGCTTTGGCAGCAGCTACAACATGTTCTCTCATCGATTCGGGTGGACCGACTAGTGACTGTCTCTCACTAGAGCGCAATTGCTGATAAAATGTTTTGGAAATCATCCTACGCCGGGCATCGAATTCATGGGCTAGAAAAAAATGTATACTTTATTAGAAAATCGGAATCCTATCGATTTGGTCAAGAACTTGGATACAGAATCTATATTTTAAATAATTGAATATATCGCGCTTATCAAGAATTGCAAAGATATTACCTGCCATGTATGGAATTTCAATAAGCATAGCTGAAACGAGATAAACGCATTCTAAAAGTTCCAAGTTGATGTGCATATGGAATGGCATTTGACGTTGTTTTTCAATTTTTTCTTGTTCCTTGCTACGTTCATGTTGTCTTTGTGGTAATAATCCCTGGGCAAGAAGTTCCTTGACTTTACCAGTCATCATTAAGTCCACCAAGCAATTATGGGCGTCTTTGATGTTGGCGTGTCTAAACGCGCACAAACCCAGATGAGCCATCGTTCTGTTGTATAATATCTGTGAATATTCAATCGTGCAAGTTGTAGTTGGACTTTTTGTTTCAATCACTCAATGACAATGGCGCGACTAACTCATTTGATATTACCTGAGTTGATGGATCAGAATGATTAATTGATTCTTGCAAATGCGACATGAGGATTAAATCACGAGCCTGGAACCAGTTGTCGTGAAGTGCATGGTGGTAAATATGTGAGAGAATTGCACGAGTTCTCAGACGATCTGTACCATCTTTTGCATAAACAAATTTACACAATTTCTCCATCACTTGAACTGAAGTAACAACGTCAGCGGCGACTTCACCCTATCGAATCGAATCGGATTATATATTGTTTCTGCATCTACTCGCTCAACCATCTACGTATGTATCAAGTAAACACTTACATCTTTTTGTTTCAGAACGTTTGGATCAAACTTGTAATAAAGGTGTTCGATTTTGCGCAAATAAACTCGGCATAGTTCGGAAACATTATTCTGTCTTTCAAGATATTCCTGAACTTTATCAATGATAGTAGCAACCCGTTTTTCATCCTTCAATCTGCAAAACATAATATTTAAAAAAATTATTATCAGTCATTTGCAAATCAATAATTTATGCACTTGAAGGAAATAAGTCGTTTATTGACCTTTCGACATATTCATTGCTGTGAGGATCGCATTCTTTGAGGAGCTTAGTAAACTCTTCATCCAATCTCTCCACGAGCGTGAGCACACAACCGTGCAGTTTGAACGGTGCCGTTTCATATTCCTCAGAATCCTCCGAAATTGTCTCAGAGATGACCATGTCTGGAGTGTTCAACAGCATGTCCAACATTTCCGATATGCGTTCCAGCAATCTGAATTATGAAACAAAAATTTAACATTTCAAATCGGGTAAATTATATAATTCATAAAATTTGTCCATGGTTATGAGACATATTGTATTAGTAGTGGTTATTATCGAGCCAAAGTGAACTTACTTCGACCAGTACTCAGGTTTCATAGCGTCAGAAACTTTGGGATTATAATCGAAAATAGACGAAATGATGGAGAACTTTATTTTCACAGCGACGGCTGGCCCGAGAGTATGAGTTTCAGCAATAGACTGTAATTCATGGAGAAGTTCTATTTGCTCTCTTCTATCGGTACGTTTTTTGCCGCGTGCGGCTATGACTTCAGTTAGTTTTTTCAAAACTGCTTGCACATTAATCTCAGCATCCTTGGCAAACATCTTGGGTTTTTCTGATGGTATAGCCACACCACCTTTAACAGTTTCCCATTCACCTTCTCCATCATCTTCTTCACGCCTTCGGAACTTTCTTTCTTTATCTTTGCGGTCTTTGCGCTGCTCCTTCTTCTTGGTCTTATCTTCATCGTCGTCTTTGTCTGTTGTCTTTTTAATGAACCTCTCGCGGATGTTTGTATATTGGCCGTCATCGTCGCTACTGTCGCTGTCTCTTTCGGAATCGCTTCCCCAATCGGAATCGCTCTCACTAACATCATCTCCATCAACTGCAGGTCCCTTCTTGAACTTTGATACATCAGGTGCACTTCCTTCTGAACCAGCTTTCTTAAAAGCAGCAGCTCGGTCTTCTTCACCA
Source organism: Athalia cordata (assembly GCA_963932425.1). Classification (NCBI taxonomy): domain Eukaryota; kingdom Metazoa; phylum Arthropoda; class Insecta; order Hymenoptera; family Athaliidae; genus Athalia; species Athalia cordata. The sequence continues at coordinate 52,614,923 of OZ010625.1, read as the reverse complement.
TCAGATTCCTCAGCTTCTTCTGCTGTATTTATTATAATGTGTTAATATTTGTATCCACTAACGAGCACTAGCAATAACTTTTTGTGTAATTGTTGTAGATTGCTCAGTATAGAACTCATAACTAACCTTTTTCTTCTTCATCGTCATCTCCTTGATCAGGATTTTCCCTGAACTTCGCAATGTCTTCCTCATAGTCTTTGTTGTATTTCCGCAACTTTTGACGAAGGGAGGTGAGAGATTTTGAGTTATTCTTGGACATGTTTTTTCTGCCCTCTCGATCTTCCCAGACTTCATTGATGAAATCTTCCATTTCAACAAGACATCGTAAATAAAACTGCGGCGTCTGACCATTCTCTTCCTTGGCAATCACTGGCAAAGCTTTTGTATAGGCTCTGGTGAGGTCCTCGAAACCTAAAATTCACATAAAATTTACAGTTGCATTAACCAATTGAAAACTAATGATGAATAATCAAATAGGCAGATGATACGTACTCGACAGCATACTACTCATATCCTTGATCTTCTTATAGTTACGAATGAGTTTGATGAGGTTTGTAATCTCCTCATAACGCTTCTCCTTTGTCGAGCGAACGACACGCTTTGTTTCCTCTTCATCGTCGCTGAACTGCAAACAGATTTCACTTGATTAGGTCATGCAGGAGTGACAAAGAGTTATATTCAGAGCAATTCAAATTTATTGTTGCATCGTTCTTGAATTAGGTGAGGAGGCTGACGAGTCCCTAAACAGAGGTTAAGATAGTGGTTAGATATACTTACTGTGTAAGCTGCTTGCGGTGCCCTTTGAACCTGCTCTTCCTCAGAGGAGGTATCCGAGTCGGAATCGGACCCAGTGGCGAAAAAACGGCTCATAATTGAGCTTTATCTGTAATAATAATTAAATGTCAGTCGCGACGTGTGAATAAAATGTTCACTCCATGAGTTGTCAAACACATGGCCCAGAACATTCACCTTTTTTGCGAATATTTACAGATCCAAGTCGCAATAAAATACTATAATATTCAAGAGACATTCTCTTCCAGTTCGAATACCTAATTTTCTTCATGATCAAAGTTTACCTAATGTTTTAGCCAACTTACCTGTGATGGCCAGCAAAGAAATTCACTTGCGAACGCCCGTTTGTTGTAAAGAGGCCGACTTCAATCGTGCACTGCGTGAATCATGCATAAAGTACTTATCCATCTAGATGGGCGTCCAGGTCCCGATTAGTGCGAGCTTTCATGACACTAGCGCCAGAACTGTCAAAGCTCTGCCCTAAGTCACATGTATACTTGTGTATGTATAAATAGGTGTATGCACACGCTGCAGCATCTGCACGTGGTGATCGGCGGATGAGCTATCAAAATATAACCTGAGTGATGTGTGATCCTCACAGTAGTCCCTAAAAACCAATTTCATTGTGATTTAAACCAGTTAATTATTCAGATTTCTCGTCATGAGTAAGAAGGGCTATAATTGGAAGGCACGAAAGACCACACATGTAGAAATTGACAATTCTGCAACAAAAGAGGTAAGATGCAGGCTAGCAATGACACATTGTGGTATCTTTAAAGAGTTGCATAGGGAACATGATCCTAGAATAAGTTCGAAGGTCCAAAGAAAAAAAAGCAATTGAACATCAATTTGTAAAATTACATGAATTATTCTTCACAGATAATAATTGATATAGGAGCTCGAAATGAAGATTATGATCAGTGTAATGCGTTGGTCATTCCGAGCGATAAAAGGAGAACCAAATCCAAAGACAAGAAGGTTGCGGTCACTCGATTACTATCCAAAAAACGCAGGAAAGAATTGGAGAAAGTTGTTGATCGCAAAAAAAAGAAGGCCAATGTATGTTCATGTAGTTAACATTGATATTCACCTAAAAAATATCAGATATTGATTTTGAACTTTATCTTACTCTGACTTTTTGTTTATTCAGAGAGCGACACTGTTAGAAAACCTAGCAAAAGTACAAGCATCTGATGATGAACTCAAACAATATATGACTTTAGCTAATATACAAACTAAAGGTTTAAAACGACATTTTCAAGAGGTAGAAAAAGGACTCAAGCCAAAGGTTGTCAAGTCTAAACCAGATCAGGATCAGATTGTTGTAAATGCTATCAAAGGAGCCAAAAAAGCTAGACTAGCTCTTCTTGGAACAAACGAACCAAGTGAGACACAACTTGATCCTAATGTTGTTGGCATAGAAGTAAGTGAGCTCCGTCTTATAAAAAACTCATTTGTGATATTAGTATTACTAGTAATAGGCCTCTGATCTTGTGTACCAATTCTATGATAAGTTCAAATCTTCGTCACTCAAATCACCAATTTTAGCAGTCATGAAATGATAACATGATTTTACGATTGACTTTAACAGGAATCTAGTGATAGTGGAAGCGATGATGAAAGTGACATCAGCACCAGTAAAATTGACCATGATCTAGATAATAGTGATGTAAAAAATGAAAAATCTACCGATGAAACTGCCATAATTATTGGCCCAAGATCTGGCAAATTTAGTGAGGAAATCCAAAAAAATGACACAAACTCAACTCCAACTGAACCAGTAAAGCGAACACCAGCTGTTTTTATCACTTTAGATCGTAAACCAGAGATTCAAGCTGCCAGATTAAAGTTACCCATATTGGCTGAGGAGCAATTAGTCATGGAAACTATAAATTATAATCCAGTTGTAATCATAGCAGGTGAAACAGGAAGTGGTAAAACAACTCAAGTACCACAATTCCTTTATGAAGCTGGATATGCCAAAGACAAAATGATTGGAGTCACAGAACCAAGAAGAGTCGCTGCAATATCTATGAGCAAACGTGTAGCAGAAGAAATGAATCTTACCAGTAAGGATGTCTCATATCTTATTCGATTCGAGGGTAACACCACTCCTGAAACAAAAATTAAATTTATGACCGACGGTGTATTACTGAAAGAAATTCAAAGTGTAAGTATTTAAAATGAAAATTCACCCAGAGAACCGCCAGAGTAGAGGTGTTGGTCAAATAAGATGTGATCTAATTGATTATACGATTTAGGATTTCCTACTTAATAAGTATTCGGTTATTATTCTGGATGAAGCTCATGAAAGGAGTGTCTATACGGATATTTTAATTGGTTTGTTATCCCGAATTGTTCCTTTACGGAACAAAAGAAATAATCCTCTAAAACTGATCATCATGTCGGCCACTCTACGTATCGAAGACTTTACGGAGAATCCAAGACTCTTTAAAATAAAGCCACCAGTCATCAAAGTAGAATCCAGACAGTTTCCTGTAACAATACACTTCAATAAGAGAACTAGTCAAGATTACGTTAAAGACGCTTTATATAAAGCAGTTAAAATTCACACTCAGTTGCCAGACGGTGGTATTCTTATATTCCTAACAGGTACCGCATTGTGTAATTTTGATAAACTTTCGTTCGGAATATTACATTTTTCTTGATTCATTACTTTTTTTTTTTTATCAGGGCAACAAGAAGTAAACACTGTAGTACGCAAGCTACGTAAAGCATTTCCAATCAGAAATAGAAAACTTCTCATGAAACAACAAGAAGCAAAAGAAAAGGAAAAAGCAGAGGAAACAAATAGCAATAACGGCGAGTCTGATGAAGATTTTGATATGGATCGAGTTGTACAAAATGCTAGAAAAAATAAAAAGAAATTGAAGGAGATCAAACTTCCTGAACTTAATCTTGATAAGTAAGCACATTGGTAGCACATTGTAGATCATGCTCTAACAACCTTGCAAACTATTTCAAATTACCCGACTACCTGAAAAGACAATTCGGTTGATCAAATTATTTTACAGCTATGATATAACACCTCCAGATGATACAGAGGGAGATTTGTTAGACGCAAAAGAAAATGAAGATGGAGAAGAAGATGAAAGTGACGATGAAGATTTGAAGAATCTCATGGGCTTATCATGCACGCAACCGTTGTGGGTCTTACCGCTGTATTCCTTACTTCCAAGTTACGAGCAAGCTAGGGTGCGATTGAATACTATCACGTTTCTTTTTGAATATCAGAAATTAAACTGAAGTTTCAATTTTCCATTCGGATTTCGCTTTTTCAATCTTGATTCTTATCTGTTAGGTGTTCGAACCACCCCTGGAAGGTTGTCGATTATGTGTGGTATCGACGAATGTCGCAGAAACTTCCCTTACAATTCCCAATGTAAAATATGTCGTAGATAGCGGTCGCTGCAAAACCAGAATGTATGACAAAGTGACTGGCGTTAACGCCTTTCAAGTATGTTACGCTAGCAAAGCTGCAGCCAACCAAAGGGCTGGACGCGCTGGTAGAACTGGTCCTGGTCATTGTTACAGGTAATAATTGAAAAATTATCTAGTTCTCGCTCTATAATGATCAATGAAGTCTCATTAACATTAAAGCAGATGATTTCTCAATAATGTTGGAATTGCGTCATTTTTTATAGATTATATTCGTCGGCAGTTTTCAATGATCAGTTTGAACAGTTTGCTGTACCCGAAATACAAAGGAAGCCAGTAGATGATCTGTTGCTGCAAATGAAAGTAATGAATATAGACAAGGTTGTGAATTTTCCATTTCCATCATCACCGGATATACTGCAACTGAAGTGTGCCGAAAAGCGCCTCTGCATACTTGGAGCTCTCGAGCAGTCTACAACTGCTAAAGAAAGTGAGCGATGATTCAAAAATATACCTTATAAAATTTCATATCAAATAGAAGGTCTTCATCACTGATGATGCGTACTTTGTAGACCAATACTGTGCAAAAGTGACGCCCCTTGGCTACAGCATTGCAGCATTTCCTGTAGCACCTCGCTATGGAAAAATGCTCGCATTATCGCAGCAGCATGACCTGTTACAGTACACAGTGTGTCTGGTGGCTGCTTTATCCGTACAAGAAGTATTGATTGAGTCCAATCCAAAAAACGGCTCTACTAAAAATCAGTGGAACTTGACACGCCGCACTTGGGCAGGGACTGGAAATAGTCTTCTTTTAGGTATGTTGAAACTTCGGAACTTGATGAATTCACCTACCGTGGAATGGTATTCTTTCATGTAATTTTATAAAATTTTCTTCCAGGTGATCCAATGGTGTTGATTCGAGCTGTTGGAGGTGCCGAATACGCTGGATCAAAAGGAACAATGGTCAAGTTTTGTGAAGAGCATGGACTCCGGCATAAGGCTGTAACAGAAATCAGGAAATTACGGCAACAGCTAACGAACGAAATTGTCCTGAACATACCAGGTCTGGATTTGAATGTTGATCCAAGGTATGTTACTATTTCACAGATTACTTAGAAACCTAGAAATTTTCAAGTGACCGACCCTTTCACCCTGATATTTCTCTTCAAATTCTCTTACAAATTTACCAAAGAATGGCTCCTCCAACGGATACCCAAGCCAAACTGCTGAGGCAAATTTTACTCTCTGGAATGGCTGACCAGATTGCACGCAAAGTTTCTCCAGATGAAATCAAAGAAGAACAGGATAAAGCAAAATGGAAATACGCATACAGGTGTGGACAGGTGCGATTTGATCCATAAAATGTATGTAATAGTTAGCTGCAATAATTTTTCAATTACATTTTAGATGTTTAGAAATGGAAGATCCGGTATTTATGCATTCATCCTCGGTACTGAGAAAAACCTGCCCTGAATGGGTAGTGTATCAGGAAGTTTATGAAACGAACAAAATTTATATGCGAGGTATCACTGCTATACAACCGGAATGGTTGCCAAAGTTCGCCTCTACTCTGTGTCATCTGAATGAGCCTTTGAGCGATCCACTACCCCGGTAAGTACGATTAGAATCTATTCGCGCATTTTATTCAACTAAAAATATGCTCAGTTTCTCATGTTTATGTTTACGACAATTGCAGATATGATCAAAAGTTGGGAAAAGTCATGTGTCATGTGACAGGAACATTTGGGCGTGGTGGGTGGGAGCTGCCAATTATTGAAACGGAATACCCAAATTCGCTCGAAGGAGTCAAATGGTTCGCCCGATTTTTCCTAGAGGGTGAAGTTTGCCCAAAATTAAAACGATTCACTCCCTTGCTACTCTCGACACCTTCCACAATGAACAAGACGTGGGCCAAGTAAGTTGACATTTCTTCCCTGAAATGGATGTGAAAAATAGCTATGTATCGAAGTATCACTTTTTTATGTTATACTCATGTTATGATAGATTATTACCTCGAACCGAAGCCATCACGAAAGTACTACTTGCAAATCAAGTTACGTCGAAAGAAAAGCTAGAGGAGATGTGGGACACTGATGTTAAATGTACGTATCTCTATCTCTCAGGAACGTTGACAGAAATAAGAGGCGAATCATTACGCGACTCATTATTTCTCCTCAACAAACCACTCCTCAGATTGATTCTTGAAATATTTTTCAGTTCTGCTATCTGCATACCAACTGTGGCTACCTGAATCAGCGCAGAGTGAGGTCGCACTACTTTGGCCACCGGTGTGAACTATTTGAAACCCACGAATTATATTGTACAGAATATTTCAGCTAATAAATAAAGCCGGGAATGAATAAACGAATTAATAAAGAAAACCTCACGGCAGTAATAATCAAAACAACATGGCGCCTACTTATAAAAAATAGTATAGCTACTATTTTTAGAGGCGATGCCAATGTAAATGTGACATCCGTTGTAACCAAGATCGGTGTGTTGGAAATCAGTTGGCGTACAATTATTTTTGTAATTTGTTTACAACATTCTCAGGATGAATATATCAAATGTGTCAATCTACAAGGGTCTTTGTGGCTACACAATTTTATTGTAATATACAATTGTCACCAGAATTTATTTAAAAACTTTCATTTCTTAAGATTAGATGTGCCTAGCAATTGCACTACTTTTGGTTTCAAAGCCAGAGTCATCATATTGCAATGCTTTATGATGAAATAAATAGATAACTTGACAAAAGCATATGTTTTTGATTATTCTAGTTTTCCTAGGCCTACTGAATCATCTGCTAGTATTAACAATAATTTGTCAACTCGTAGCAGCATCATAGGCGAATCATACGATGTACTCTAAATAATTTCACGAATCAATAAAACATAGGTACTTATTTTAGAATGCATAACAAATCCGTAGCACAGACAACCGTTCCAATACAGAATGTGATCACCTGGTTGATAGCTTCATTAGATATTCCGATGTAAATACCTTTTTATATGTACTACGTATCTAATATGTGTAGAAATACTTTGAGTAGAATGAAAATGACTAACATGGGGATATATCTTACCAATCTTCTTGTTCAACATGACTTTCTGCCCTCCAATCTAGGCTATTGAGATTCATGGATCGAGATACATCTTACCTAAGTTCATACCAATGAACTGTCGTGAAAAGATGAATGAAAGAACAAGCTGCAAAGCTCATATACAAACTAAACTTGTACATGATTTATGTCTAATTGTAAATAGTTTTTTGCTAGTTCATTTTACGGTGAACTTCAAAATAATAAATTATTCTTCCTTTAGTGGTTTCTTGTCTCGCCGTTTTAGTGGATTGTCTTTGCACTCTTTGTAAATATTATTTAGATCAAAAGCTGCTTTGATGTTGTCCTGAAATGTTTGAAAAAAAAAAATAGAATTCATAGCTTATCATACAGAGAAGCTTACAATATTATTATCAAAGAAATATCTCCTTTATACTCACTGAAGAGAATAGGAACTTGATCAGTTTGCCTCTGTGATCTGCATGTGGACGTCTTTGTATTTCTTTACCCTCTTTAAAAAGTATCAAGCTTGGCAGTTGACGACTCATACTTGAGTCACTTATATTATACTTGGCTCCTGCATCTGGATATCTACCAATATCAACTTTTCCAAACTTTAAATTTTCCAAACCATATCTGTAACATAAATTTTATGTCACTTTCTATCTGAAGAGTGAAGAATCAAGAATTGATGGTATATCTGATAAAACTCCAATTCCACAGAGAAAAAATTAATTATTGTCCAATCCTTGTATTTAGGATACAAGAATTTTAAAAGTTTACACATAGGTGAACCACAAATAGCGTACTCAGCAGATATCTGTGAAAATATTGGAGCAAAATTGACACAGGCTGGATTCCAGACCGTATAAAACGCTATCAGCCAAGTAACTTTATTGTCACGTTGAAGTTCTTCCTGTAATCCAGTGGCTCCTCGTAAATATATCACATTTTCTGGACCCTGATAAGTTGGTTCTGGCAATACTAGCCCACAAACTGTACAGAAATGCAAGAATTACTGCAATGACTACTTGTTTCTCTGGAAGGTATGAATGGAACTGCAATAATCATTCAAATGTTTCAGAGTGAATATTACGTACGAATAAAGATTATTCCAAATATTATTCCCATTCTAACATCGGCGTAAAACCAGAGAATCAAATTTGCGATTTTTGTATAAATAAAACTGGCTGATAAATAGTTTATCATGGTTACGCTGCCTGCCTTGCGTGTTCTGATCATTATTACAATCATCAGAAAAAACAGTATTTCAGTTTCCCTCTGAAAATAAAAAAATAATTGACACTGAGAAGTGATGTTATGTTTTTTAAAAAGATCCTGTATCAAGAGTGTTCTCAGGTATTTCATTGTTTGAATATTGTGTATTTTTCTAACTTTGGTTTCATTCAGCTTTAGGTGAGAGCGAGGATTAGGGAAGGATGCATTTACATGATAAGCTGAGCCAATTTAGACGAGTTGGTGACACATACCCCATTTAATTCGCATTCATTTTGGAGGAATAAATAATTACACACTGCCGGAACTCGTTTTGAAACAATGTAAGACAGACTGATTATTATGTTAACTAAATAATATGGTTTTATTAACAAGTGTAAGTCTTTTTTAAACGACATTCTTCTCGATGGTGATGAACTTTGATCTTTATGCAGGACGGAGGTTAGGGTCCGCTAATCTGCTACAGTTGATAACAGAATGATAAGCGACGTGATAAGCGATCGATAGACATACTACTTTGGAATCCCACTACTTTGTAAAACATAAATCTTGAGTCAACAGTAGATTGGAAACGAGCTGAGTACATACATCGGTTCGTGAAAAAGAGGTGGAGGCACTGATGTATAGATGAACCGCTAATTTGGAACCGTAGTCGGTTCTGCTTGTATTCGATGGTTTGGTTTGTGAGAGAATTAATCGTATCGTCAGTAGTGAAGGCCGTCAGTAGTAAAGCTTTTGAAGAATTACGTCGCGAAGATTGTAGTAGTTTCAGCGAATGTCAATTAGTTTTTTTTTTATTTCGTACTGATATCTTCTGTGAGTTTCATAAAAATTTATCAGTTTCGCTAATCATCTTCAGCGAAAAGTGGTGGTTTGTTATTCGAGCTCAGCCGTACAGCTGATTAATGGTACTGTAAAAATTTAATTGTGTCTACGGGTACGTGTGCACTCAGAATGCACCATTGTCCTCATACGCTATAAAAACAAAAGTATTATTAAAGTATATTAATCTGCTTATGCAATCGAATATTTTGTGAGCTGCAGTATGAAAATTAGTACCAAGGCAATGTAGAGATCCACGAACTCAAAGTAGGTCAAAATTTTTTTTCTGAAATTGAAATCAATCGTATTTTCAGTTTCAAACACAATTCGGATGAATAGGTTCCAGCTTCTTATCTGTTTTGGTATTGCATCTTCATGTTTGACCATTACCGTGATGATCGAGCTTCATATATTCATGTCTCATCTTAGTTTAATCAATAAAGAAACTCCACATCTTATATTAATGAGAAATTATCACCCAAAACCGAAATAATGAGCCTTGTCCGAATGATAAACACCCACGGTTATCATTGTATGCTGGAATTATTTGTTACCAGAATTTTCAACGATTTGTAGTTAGTGTCATTCGGACCTCTTTTGAGACAATATTCTTATTTAAGCTATACAGTCATGTATCTGTTGAATTATATTTCATAATTTGGAGTCAGATACCTTGTACTGTTTTCTTTGTATTGCATGCATGGTTATTGTAGCTACATTGTTCATGATGTTTCAGCGAGGTATAAAGCAAAGTATTATTTTATTCTACATACCTATATGTATGTAAGAAAAGTTGTATGTGATTGATTTTGAACGTACTTAAAAATTATTTGGAATATATAAAGTCACATCTACATAATTAATTCGCTTTATTTAACACGAATTTTATGTTTCTAAACATTCTTGTACTTTTAGGGGACTGCACTTGTGCAGTCCACTCTAGGGTCTGTGATCATGGAACGTGTGATTGCGCTAAGTACTCAAAATCCGCTTTCGTTGCTGGTCAAGTTTAGTATGATGGCGTGGAACAATACTTGTGGGATTGACAATTGTTCTGGTCATGGTGAGTGCCACAACGGCACATGCCTCTGTGAGGTAAGACATTATTAACTTCTATAGTCAAAACAGTAAAACATATTCATCTATTTATTTGAACATCGCATGATCAAAATCTGAGTTAAAATCTGTTATAAATACTGACTCATCACTTGTATCAATGTTTCGATTATCGCCCTTATATGATTTGCTGAAATCACCAATGACACATGAAATTTGTCGTGTAGTTGGCTACAAAATTGAGTTATTGCTCGTTATTCAGGCAAATATTGCAACTGGTATATATTTCAATTCTTATCTTCAATTTTCTTCTGTCACCTTCAGATTCAATTCGATGGACCAGAATGTCATGTGCCAAATCTAAGTTACTACATAGCATTTGCCACGATATTTTTTGTTCTGGCGTTTGTCTGTTTGGTACAACTAGTAATGTGCATTGTTGCCGAGTGGCAACGAATGAAGGCACCCTCATTTCTTCGAGCTTGCAGAGTTACCACACAGAAGGTTTTGTACTTCGTTGTGTTTCTTGCATCTATGATTCGGGGTGCTTACTTTACATCACCGGTAAGCGACGAATGATTTTATCAACTTAATGTATTCAGTCAACTGACGTTTAAATGGATAAAAGTATCAATAAATAAGATACTTGTTGATCTCTGTTGTTGTATCGGGTGATTGAAAGGTCATTTTAATTAAGTTGTATTTCTCACGTTTGTTTCGGTAGTCTACTTTCAAGGAAGGGTGGTCTCGCAGTTTATTGTCTGCTTACTATCCGCTCCTGCTCAGCAGCTCATCTTTGATCGTGTGCTTTTGGGCAGAGGTGTTTCATCTCAGAGATATACACTGGGAGAAACCACAGTTTTTGTCAAAATCTTTTCTTGGCTTCGTCGTCTTCAATCTGATCACATATTCTCTGCTCTTAGCTGAGTTTGTAACTACACAAATGTACGAGCAAGTAGGTCAGGTACGTTAAACTTTATTATTGTATGCGGCAAAGTGAACTCTAGCCTATTACTATTAGATGTTCAATATCTCCAGCGTCTCAAAATTTTTCCAACTTCCGGATATATTCAGAATATTTTTTTTGTGTGGAGTACTATTTTCGATGTATATTATCAAAGTCAAAGGTATAATTGACATCTTTACTTCTTTCAGAGTTTTTACATGCACATCTTCAATGGTTGTTACGCAGTACTGCTTTTCGTTGTTGTGATCTTCTTTCTGATCTATGGCGTTGAAGTATTTTTCAAGGTTAGTATCTTACTCACAGTAACGCTGTGTATGAATTTACATGATGGAAAAATTTAATGTCTTTCAGGTACGAGGTGGGTTTTTGAATGAACATCATGTCATTTCGATTGCTACCAATAGTCGCACTCCGGATGACCCTCAATCGACGGAAGAAGATCCGGTCACTGCTAAGTTATTTGAACCAATTCCAACAGCATCTGCTGACACTGTGGATATTCACCAACAAGTCAATACTTCTCAACTCCATCAGTCTAGATTTGGTCTACTATCGCAGGCTGTCATGCTGTTTATCATCGTGGGATTTCTGTTCAGTGAAACACTAAGTGAATTTTGGAAAACCAAGTGAGTTTTTAATAATCCTTTGTCATTCCTACTTAGCAATTGAAATCTGCCATTTCAAGGTATTCAATGCTGAAAAAATTAGGATACTTGATTTACGATACTTTTTTATTCCTTTATTAATCGCTCAGCCTCATCTTACTTGTGATAAGATTTGGTGATAATCTTAAATGATTAGAACCTACTTAATCAAGAGTACGACATTATTATCATTTGCACTTAACTGAAATAGAATCTTGTTATTCAGATTCGGTAATTGTTCATTATTGTTACAGAGTTCCATTGCACAGCAGAAATTGGCATGATATTGTGTTCCGAATTATCGAAGTTGGTGTTGCGTTATGGTTTCCATGTGTGCTGTGGAATTGTATGAGGTAAGTAGTAATGTTTCTACCGCATAAGTGTGAATTAATTTCATTTATGTGTCAAAAGTTTATCCGATCAAAGATTTGAAAATATTTTCTTGGATTCTAGTATATCGTTATGACTTTTTCACGACCATGTATTTGTATTTCTAGCCCAGAACAGTTATGGATTTTAAACCCGAAGAGAATATTGAAAAAATTGGACCTCGAGCAGTCAAAACCTCTAAAAGAAATTGAGCTACAGGAGAGAAGTGAATTCGCGAAATCTGAAATGGATGGCACGTCTATTGGAGGAAAAGACTGCTGGATCTGTTACGACATCGAGAGGCAAGATGCAGGTCCATTGATACAACCTTGTCAATGCAGAGGCGATGTTAGCGCTGTACATCATGATTGTTTGCGACGTTGGCTAGTTGAGGTTGGGCTTCTTTCATACTACAAATAAAGAATAATCAGACGTCTCTCAATGTCTTCGGTGTAAAATAACATCCAATTCATCGCGCGAAGTGTGAAAACGATGTCAACAGTTGATATCGTTACAATGAAAGAACTAAATTCATGGGGAATTATTTACAGAGTTCAATGGATGCTGATAGTCTAGCGTGTAAAGTTTGTGGAACAAAATACAATGTCGAACGAGCCAATAGATTGGATTGGCAGAATGGATGGACGTTACACGAATGGTTACATTCTATTGCCATAGTTAGTGTCATGGTGGCTTCGTCGTACGGCGTATGGGTTCTCGTCCAACTCGTGGAAGGGCCGATTATCAGAATGTTGGCTGCCGGTACCGCTTTATTAATCATATACGTTTGTATCAGGTGAGTTATTCAATTATATTTTACTGATTCTACATTCTCCTTAGTTCTAGTTGCCGATATGTTAATTAGTGAAACTTTCGTAATACCAAGAGACTTCAATAATTCTCTTACAGATTTTTGGGTTTGAATACCGTCGTTGCGTATCAGCGTGCCAAAATATCTTCTTTGAAAATTAATACGGCGGAGAATAATTCCCAGGTAACAACAATTAGTTTACACATCTCTACCGACGCGCCAAAACAAGAAGGTATTACTATATAAGAAACCACCTTGAGTTCGTTTACAAAACTGCGTGAACAACACCTCTGTATTCCGGTGCTATCTAAGTTGCATTCTAAATGAAACTATTTTCACAAGAAAAAAAAAAGAAAGAAAAAAAAAATAATTGCAGACAAGCCCTACAAAGATTTGGATCTCCATTATGATGAATTTATGGTATACATTTGTTACTAGGACAATTCTAGATACCATTCTACTTGTACTACTGACTGTAGAGGTTTAATTCCGCAACGAATATTACTTCGAATTTAAATTACCTACAGATGGCTTATTTTATAATTGCTATATCCATCGGTTGCATAATCCTAAGTTTTATACAAAGTATAATTTTGTATGAAACTAAATTGTTTCCATTTATTCTTAAGTATGAATGAATAATCTAAAATTGATTAGTCTCGAATTACAATGGCTATGAAGTATGGGGAAAAAATTGTCAACTTTTTCCATCATTGAAGTTTAAACAGCTTATTTTAGCATTGCCCTCCAACTGCACACTTCAAATATTTAAAGAATATAGAAATTTTAAAATATCCGTAGAATAAATTACCAAGAAACAGTTAATTAATTAGTACGCGCGTATATCAAAATGGCTGTTCAAAAATTTGTCCAAAGTCAGACATATTCGTTGACGATTATTTTATTATGGTGGCAGGCTTCATCATTTCAAAACTTCTTTTTATTTTTTTCAATCTCAATTTTTAATATTTTTTATTTACGTGTTTTGTCCTGCGTCTTTTTTTTTCTTTCCATCAAATACGTGGAACAGGAGGCGGAAACAGTTGAGAAAATTTTTGTTTAATCTGGAATGATCTGTTTTCGAATAAATTACTACCCAATTTATTTTACGTACTTTTAGAATCCGACCCGATGTGATTAAAAGAGCATTGGGGTCGTTGTTAGGTTCAAACAACATCGTGAATGAATTTTGATCATAGATAATCCGAAATAAGTTTAGCATTAACGTCTACGATTACGAAACTAATTTTAGATGTAATGATACAGAAGATTATAAACAAAATAGTTGTTATTGATAGTCAATCTCAGTAGTTAATAACTTATAATAGTCTAGTGTTTTAGATCAATGGATTACCAAGAAACACTTGGTAGAAAACATTTTTTTTAAAACGCATTTCGGACTTCATGATAATTAACCAAGTAATTACTACAGTATTTTATGGAGTTTCAGGTCGCGCATAATTTTAGCAGTGTTTGATGTTTGTTCACAGTAACTGATAAGATACACTTCTCATCAAGGATAAGGTGTAAAATCGATAACCAATATTTAGCCGTTACGAAATAAATAGATAAAAATAAGGATTACAGTAGATGGTTGACAACCCTGATGACTATGTAGAATATTGTATTATAAGCCACTGATTTCTGATCATACACATTTATTCAATTCATTTTATTTATGTAACAGTTATAGGTAAACAAGAATCACTAATCAGTTAAACACAGGAAAAAAATATCAATTTTCAGTTACAATGGTATAGAGTGATTCTTGAATCGCTAAATTTATATAATTATTCATGCTTATGTATGTTTGATAAGAATTTATCTATTGTTATTACTTGGTTCGATTGTACTGTATTCGGTTGTTCATTTGTGGAGAAAAACTCTCGCCCTACAATTGCAATGATCCATGTGACGTTTGGCTTTATTTAAAGTTACCCCCAAGAATATAATTACGTTATTATATGATGTCGATGTAAATAGGATAGCGATGTAAGTTATAACGTTATTTTATGTTTTCTATACGGAATTTTAGTATTAATGAAAACTGATGAAAATTGCATATTCTGGCGGCGCATACGAGTTCAAATTAGCGAACTGTATCTAGTATAGTAATGGCTGACATAAACTCAGTGTCCGTACTATTCTGTTGAAGCTAACAATGAAATTGATTCGCGACGATTATTATCGGGCGTAAGAAGTAAATATGCACAAATCAGATCTCTGTTACAACAACAAAAAAGAGAAAAAAAAAAAATGAGTATAAATAATACAAATGAAGGTAAAAAAAAAAACAGAAAAAGTTATGTAGTACCTATATGACTTCGATGACAACTGTTCAAATAGAATCTTAGTAATTTCAATACAATCTCTTGTAGGCTATGATTCAGAGTGACTAGAATATTGAAACATCCTATGCAGCAGAAATATGAGAATTACAGTTGTGGCGGTTGTCAAATTTTCCCAGAATATTAGCATTTGGCTTGTTCAGGATATCCTGCGGAGAAACTTAAAAAGAGTTGACAATGGAACGCGGTGTATTGAGTCGTTGGAAATATCAATGTACAATGTAAATATGTTTTAGTGAGAGAAAGGAAATGTATCGTTGTTAAGCTGTGATATCGCCGGATGTATAAGCCTGACAATACTATCCTCAAATAAATGTGTAATATCAAACATAAATATTGTGAAAATTTTTTGTTTTCCTCATCCTCCCCGTTTTGGTAGCTATAATGCTAGATAGTCAAAAGTGAATTGCCTGATAAGGGTAGTGAGACTCGCGGATGTTAAAAAAGAGCGTGCTGGAAATGCCACAATTCGTGCATCTCGAGATGGTAGAAAATTTAAAGAAATTGGAAGCCAGGATGTTTAAAAATTGTGTTGGATTATTTTTTAGTTAAACAGTCGATGTTTAAGTTTAGGAATGATTCCGAGTCATTCACTTTATTTATTATTCGTTTAGACATTATCTTATGTATAGGAGTTACATTATTCCAATTATATCGAATGCTCAATAATCAGCATACTATAGACATACAAATACAACGGGGCTTGATTGTTGTTCAAGGTTATCGCTAGTTTAAAATTTTGTTGATGCATGTTGCTTACCTTTTCTTTAAATCATAATATTCGTTATCAAGTAGTTTTCAGTATAAATTGTGTAGTTTTTGTCGATCAACTTTTGAGTAAATAGTAAACGCTATCCTTCTCCTGCTCAACCTACGCTGAAAAAAAGGGGATGAATCAATAATATGTTGGAGAAAATTTTAATTTTTACACAAGTACAGCCTATTCTTCAAATCACGACAGATGATTCGTGGGCAATGAAAGTCGATTCGAAAGCGAAAAATTGAACACAGACTGCTGATATAATTTCATGTTACTACATAAAATTTATACCTTCGAAAATGTATATGTAACTGTAGTAAAATGTAACTGTTACATTGGTACGATAAAATACGGAAAAAACAAAATGAAAGTTTACCTGCGATACCAGCAATAGCTTCGGAGGCAAAATACTTGACGTCTACATCACTATCTGTATTTAGTTTGTCAAGAACAGGTTTAACTTGACTCTGTACTGCGCTTGCTTCGAGATAAGGTCCGATACGTTGAAGAGTTTTTGCAACGTTAAACCTGACGTTGGCTACATTATCGTTTGCCATTGCCAAAACTGTTGGTAACATGACTTTGGTCGTTATATCTGGACCGCAGACCTCTGCTAAAACCTATTTATTAACATGAAATAATATATATGTTAAAGTTTGATTGGTTTTTTAACCACATCAATTAAACTGATAAAAAATTAGTAAAAATTATACATACGTTAATACAGAATAGACAAGTCATTCTGTGGAGGTAATTCTGATCTCTCGACATGGCTAGGACTTTGGGGATGACGGTATTTTGAGCCCATTCAGGTCCGAACTTCTCGACAAGCTTTTTAAGATTTAGAGTCGCAGCCTCACGGATAGCATACACGTGGTCTACTAGCCAAGTCATACATAGCGAATTGAGTTTTTCATCGAAGAACTCAACACCCAGTTGTCCAGCCAATAAGGGCATGTATCTTTGGGGTAATGAATGTGATTATTTACATGTGTACAACAGTAAAAAATTTCAGATGGAAAAATGAAGTTGAAAATTTTCAAACAAACTATGGTTCCCTTCTGTAGTACTTACTCAATAATCGCTAGACGTACTCGCCATTTCGAGTCTTCTGCTAATTCAACTATTGCTGGAAGTAATGATTGTGAAAGTTGTTGAATACCAATTACTTCATTGACACAATCCAAATTGCTAATGATATTAAGACGCACTTCAGGACATTCATCCTTCAATTGTGATAAGAACAATGGTAATAAATGTTCAATTGTACTGGAAACAAAAAGAAAAAAATACTTCATGAAATAAGATTCATAATCTGCGAATATGTAACACCATCAGAAGTAACAAGGCAAATTTCACCAACTTGTGCTTTCCAAGAATGGGGCTGAGACCCATTATAACACTGGCGAGAGCAGATTTTACATGTTGATTGGGATCTGCGACCAATTCTTTCACATAGGGTAAGACGTTGGTCATTATGATTGATTCCTGGTTTATTTGGTCCAAATTTTGGCAAAAATCGCGAACCTTATTGGCAGCAGCCGCTCTAACTTCTGCCTCTGTATCCTTGAGCAGTGCTTGGAACGCTGGGACAAGATCGGTTTTTGTGATCTCTTGACCGACTGCTTTTTGAAGCTAAAATTACACATAAATTTTAGAATGATCCACAGAGGCAACTTAGAATGAGTGAAATAACAGTAGTCGTAGAATCGACTAAGTCAAATTGAACAAGTCATTACTGAATAAATTATCATGGAAACCATCATAAAATCAGTTTCATATTTACGTCGGTAAATTTGTCTGCAACCATGTACCGGACTCGCCATGATGTGTCACCTGTGCATCGACGAAGCGTTGGCATAACCAGCTGCTCTACGTCTTCTTGTTGTAACAAAGTGGCGATACTAACACAAGCTTCGACGGCCAGTAGACGTACAGAATCCTAAACAAATAAATATCACACCATACACTCATTACCCACCACTCCCTACTTTACATGATTAGTGACAAGCGGAGTTTGGCGACACAGAAGGATAACAATCATGATACTAAAATGTACACCATCAAGATAAACTTTTCATAAAATTATGATAGATTACCCACAGTAGATGGCAGATATTCTAATCGATAAATCGAAACCAGAGCATATCTGCACTTGTGGAGAAACCTCTTGCCTGAGTAAATTAACTTCGGTGCGCTTCTTAAATAAATCATGACAGCTTCAAATTTTATCATGAACATATTGGCAACATCGCCAACAATTTTTCGTATCAAATATCATAATACTGTGCCAACAAGCAGTCTGTATAAAATTCAAAGTTTGAAATTGTGAGATTTGCTGCTTCGTAATAACGATCAAACTCATAGCACGTATTTCCGGCTCTAAATGCTGGTAAGGGGGTTGTAGCTTGAAAAAGTGGAAAATAATGGATAATCAACGAACCGAACTTGCCTGTTCATCTTGGGCGAGGATGACGAACATGGGTATCAGGTCTGATTTTAAGTATTCAACTTCAACGACCTTCGCAAATTCACCCAATTTCGATGCAGCAGACCGCCGAACCATAGGGGTATCATCCTGGCACAAATTGCGGAAGTGATTTCGCAATTCCGCTGCAACAGATAACGCAGTGAACTCTCAATGTAGTTTTAATATGCAAACGGCCTATTCATAGATCTTTCAACTTTAAATTCATATTACATCAAACCTGGACAGTTAAATACCTAGTTGAGTAACTATAGTAAGTAGAAAGTAGAGTAACTATTTGATATTTTCGCCATAGCTTGCCTACCTTTGATAGCAGGACTGACACGAGTGTAACAGACGCTAAACAGGCCACATGCTGACGTTCGGGATGTAAACCAGTCACCAGCAGCAAGACGTTGAACCAAACGTACAAAGTATGCCTCTAAATCTGCTGGAGTATGTTGGCTTGCAATATTGCGCAGTGACTCTACTGCCTTGTCACGTACAACTGTCTCTTCTACCGTTGCTAGTGACTCTAGTGGTGGCTAAAGAGAATCATTTGTTCGATGATCAATGACAATTAATGTTGATGATATACATTTACAGCGATATGCAAATGGAGATGTTGTTGTTAAAAAATTGTGAAGTACTTACTAAAAGACAGTGTACAAACTCTGGCCCTCCTACAAGAGGAGTGAATGTTCCGAGCTGTTCAGCGAGTGCCAAAAGCACTTCATCCTCGTCATAGATTGTTTCTGTCAAAAATGGGATCAACTCACTGCGTGTACGTTCTACGCCGAGTGCAAGAGCGATCGTAGAAAGTTTCTTGATCGAGTTTAAGCGTAGCTGCAAGAATTCAAATGATCGTTATGGAAATCAGTAATGTCGCATTGAAGATCAAGGATGGATCAAATATTGTCTCTGACAGTTGTAACTGTAATGTTACAAGCCTAATTCTAGATTAGGCTAAAAGACATCAATAGATACATTAAGTTTCAGTCTGGCTACATGGAATGATAATTTTACCGAACAATATCAATTATCCTGACATGCTTGATTGGGAGAGCAATAATATCTATAACTGTTTGATGTACAATATCCCCAAGGATCCCACTGCTCTATTAACTCTGTCGGTGGGAATAAAAAGATATATGCAGACGCTGTTTCAACGCTGTATGTTTGCGCATCAGACGTATTACTAATATCAGTTATATGTCACGCCTCTGCTGTGAATATTCTGTCTTTGATAGTCTGAAATTTTCTGATCAGGGATGAAAACAGTATTGGAGATTATTTGTAAAATAAATCTTCTGACCGTGGCAGGCAGGGGAAACGTACGATACTGATTATCAGATCAAGAGGTCCATGAGTCAAATTTAATCATACGAGTTGATTGCTGCTGATCATAAAAATATGATTTTCTAACTCCTAGCTATGGGTGTGTAGAACATGTAAATTGTCCAAATGGCGTTAGCGATGACGAGAACAAATATATTCTATATTTAGGAAACCAATTATTCTATCTATAATGATGTTTGGGAAAACGCGAGGTTGATACATTTTCGAATAGTTGCAACTGATTCCGGGAATCATTCGTATGTGAAAAATCTTGGTTATTAGAGAGCATCGGGGAAGATATATTTGAACGAGTGCATTATGACATGCCTAGAATTCGATAGAATAATACCTGAACATCCTCGTTTTTCAATTCATCGATCAAAACAGCAATTGGGTAGAGGCTGTCGTCGGTGGTAGAGTCGCTCGCTGCCATTTTGCTGTAGTCACACTTTTAACAATTCTGTGTTTACGTATCAAAACCAACTGTACACGATATTTAATAAGTTTAACTAATAATACGGTGATACTCGTCTCACAGGGTTCGATAACGTCGATTATTTTACATAAGGTGAAACATAATTAACGGAATTTCTTAATTATTCCATCGGCCAGAGGCTACTTCGCGACTCCATGAATCACTTAACAATTTCAGAAACTGCGCGTAGATGGCGTGGATCAAACTAACTAGCTTTATAACTAGCTAGAGACATTCTAGCTTCTAGTTTCTAGAAGTAGCGGCAATCGCGGTAACGAATCTCGAATACCACCTAAAAGATGCCACCCTTGATGATACCACCCATGATTCCACCCTTCTAACGGTGGCGAAAAGTTTCAGGGAATTCATTTTAGCGGGATTTAATCTGTGAATGGCCAAAAATTCTACATACATTAGGGTACTGACCCTCAGAGCCATTAAAGTCTGTCACAGAAATGTACCTATATGATTGAAGAATAACAGTAGACGAACTGATTTTAACAATAATTCCAGGAAGCTGCTGGTCGGCTTAAGAAGAAATCCATGTCCACATAAATCTTGACTCTGCTCTCATAGTTCCTTTTTCAAACCGGTCTAAACGTAAATATCCGCTATTTCAAATATTTCCGTAATTTCTATATCTGTCGGTTCAAGGAGAAATCCTTGTCCACATAAATTTTGACTCTGTTCTTATAGATCCTTTTTCAAATCGCAAGAATTATGACCAAACTGTACACTGTTTTCTCGTTATAGGTGTATGCATGTTATTGGATGCAAAATTTGCAAATTCATCACACAGTTATACATATAACTTATGTAACCGATGCTTCAACCGACCTCACTCTACCTACTTGCATTCTGAGGATTATCTGCAATCTTTAGTTTACTCTTTCTGAGAAAATAAATGGCCATAAATAATTTTTGATAGTCATGGTAGGAATGCAGAAATAATATTTGTAAAACAGATTACATAAGTGCAGATCTTTATTGAATCGAGTAATCTATTCGTTTGTAAACCCGTCGTCATTTTGAAATCTTGTTGTTCCGTTCAGATATTGCCCACTTGAGTATAATGCTCTCGTAATATCTGCCATAAGAGATACTACATACAGCGTGATTATGGTTTTAATCGATCTAGGGCAATAACTGAAAAACTAAATGCGGTACGACAACATGTTCTCGAGAAAAGCTATAGAGTTTAGAAGGTAAAAAGTTTGACGATCTTGAGTTTTTTCTCAAATGACTTTATCGAGGTCAAATTAGGGTGATCATGGTTTTTCCAAATGAGAACGACGCCATAATCGGTATCTGGAAAATGCAGTTTTTCTGAAGATTTATAATTCTTTTCTTCTATCCGGGAAACGAATTTTGAGCAAAACTTTAAATTTTGTCACTTATACTGTATGTATTGTAACAACCCCCACATTAATAATATGTACAATGAAAATCTTTTGCTTTTCCTATTCGGTTTTTACAGCAAAATATTATGATGAGACTAAAATTTTTGCATATACTGCAATAACGCACAGGCATAGGTATAGGGCATCCGGTGTCATTTTGGTTCTGGAATGATGTACAAACGTATTTTCTTGCGTTACTCGTTAGTACTCCAACCTATCGTCGTAAATATCTAGACCCCAAGGATGTTGTGGAATAGAGTAAAAACCGAACTATATCTTATCTAGGCAGGTAATGCTACATATGTTTTTTGTTATTACAGTTGCGAACTGTTTTGATAATTTATTGGTATTAGCGCCGAAGATAAGATGTTTCAATACCATAGAAAAAAAAACATTCTCTGCAATGCGTAATAGAAGGTGGGAAGTAATCGAGAGATATTATGGTAGGCCTCACGAGTCATGCAAGTGAACTTCTTGCGAGCAATTGAGTACGTTTGTACGCTTCGCATCGTAACTTACATGGATACGTTCTCGTTCCTTGGAGCAAATAAGTCGACTTGAAATTGCTGTTAGAGCAAAAATAAACATTCATAGATTCCTTAGGACGGTGTCTCACATCTAATTCAATACAAACATGAATTTCGGAGATGTTAAAATCGTCGATAACGAGAAAAACAATATCGATATTATCAACGAAATAATAAAAATTAATAATCAAGAAGATGCTTTCTACGTTCTTGATATTGGTGACATTATAAACAAGCACAAAACTTGGCTTTTAAAAATGCCTAGGGTTAAACCACACTTTGGTGAGTTCTCCATTCGAGTGAATGGTTAGACTTTATTTTTCAAATGTAACAAGCACTTGTGTTCTGGGATGGTTTCATATCAATTAATCCGTAATTTCAGCGCTAAAATGTAATCCAGATTTAACGGTGATCAGGACTTTGGCTGCTCTGGGGGCAAGTTTTGACTGTGCCTCGAAGGTGAAATTTTACAATATTTATTTTTTCCAATAATATCTGAAACGAATTTTCATCATTATAATTACCTAAACCTAATGTTGCTTCTTCGGCATTTTACCGGCTCAATTCTAATTTAATTTTAATCTAAACATTTTAGTTAAGGTATCGTGGAAAGTAGTTTAAATTTCGATTTTCTTTCGAATCTTTTTGTAGTACGAAATCGAGCAGGTCCTTTCCACCGGAGTGAGTGGCGAACGTATAATTTTTGCCAATACCATGAAACCAAATTCCCATATAAAATACGCCAAGAAAGTCGGAGTCAAGATACTCGCAGTTGACAGCGACTCCGAATTATGCAAGATCAAAAATATCTTCCCCAAGGCACAGTGGGTGTACTTCAAAAATTCATCAATTAAATCAATCGCCATTATTATGACATTATCGTTATTCTACATTTGTTCTACTCTGTGATTTAACAGCAAACTAATCACATCGTAATTATTTTCCTTAATTCATATAGAATCATAATTCGCTTTCGCTGCGACGCATTGAAGGTCGGAACTTCTCTCGGGTCTAAATGTGGTTGTGATCCTACGATCGAAGCTCCTGAGCTTATTAGGAAGGCAAAGGATCTTGGACTTGAAGTCCACGGGTTCAGTTTTCACGTGGGAAGCTTATGCAGCGAAACGGCGGCGTATATTCGAGGAATGAAAATATCATTGGACCTAATAACTTACGCGAAGGCCGTTGGATTTAAGAATGTCGAGATCATTGACATCGGTGGAGGATTTCCCGGAGAGACAAATCATCCGATTGACATGGTAATACGTGGAATCATAAATATATTGTGGTGGAATCGACAGACGGTTTTTTTCAAGCTGAAAAAACAGAATTTTTTTTAGTAGTAAAAAATAATGTTTATGTTCGTGCAATTCGTCTACCACAGTTTGCAGAGGCGATTAACGAGTTCCTCGACAAAGTAGATCCTTCGATAAAAGTAATCAGCGAGCCAGGGAGATACTACGTATCATCGGCTTTTACTCTCGCTGGTTTGATTCACGGTAAGAGAACTGTTGAGGAACAAAATGGCACCAGAATCATGTACTACGTAAACGATGGTACTTACGGATCCTTTATCGAAAGCCTCCTGAACATAACAATCCGAATACCCGTTCCTCTGAACAAGGTAACTACAATTTTTTAATTGCTGCATTCATTTCCTACGAACTGACCCACGTATGTTTCTTTTTGGTCTTCAGCCAGCGAGTGATAAAAAGCATCCATCTACGTTTTGGGGCCCAACATGCGACAGTTACGATGTCATAGTCCGCGATTGTGATTTTCCTGAATTGAACGTCGGTGATTGGGTTGTATGGCCGGACATGGGAGCCTACACCATTTCTTTGGCAGGAACTTTCAATGGGATTTTTCCTCCTGTCGTTCACCCTTTTATTGTTGAAAAAAAATGGTACAAGATTGATTTGAAACCGACGTATTTATAACTATACCAAGATTAGGTGTAGTAATCGGTAAATGTGATTTTTTTTCCACAGGAAAACTCTTTGCCGAGATCTCGAGCTGATTGCAGGGAAAGGTGAAATGATCGATGGAAGAAAGAAGGATTGAAAAATATCAGCGATTTATAATATAATATTGGGCATAATGTATTTATTAGAATAAAACTTTTCATCAAAGAATTAGGATAGGTTTTAATGTTTACGTTATTGCATATGTGACATATCTACTTACCAAGCAACTGAAACTTTTTTAATACCACTGTTATGCAAGTGAAAGAAAATTTTCAACCTGTGTTCACCATACTCAACTAAATAAAAAAATGTTTACTGTTAACTAGTCAGAATAACATGGGTCATAACGTATTTATTTTTAAGCTATTAGCATAATTATCAGAAATGCAAGTTTCCGTTTCTTTTTTTATACGAAATTCCAATTCGAATCACCTTGAAGTATAATTGATAGGCAAGTTCAGATAACTTTTAAGTTATTAGCGTATTACCAGAAATACGAGTTTCTGTTTTGTTTTTTAATACGTAATTTTATTTCGAATCACCTTGAAGTATAGTTGATAGATAAATGTCCCAATAGGCTACAACGATCATCCATTTACTGATTTTATCATATACTTTAACGTACGAAAAAGAAAAAAAAAGAAGCAAATTCCCTCACCCGATAATAGTTTTGTAGTTTTTTCCCCCTTTTTTCTCCGTATTTCCTACCACGACGATCAGTTATATTTCTATACGAAACGGACTCACAAGTGTGTAATGTCTGAGCAGTCTTTCAAAATTTGCTGTTGAAGCTATTTGACGCTTGTCACGAATTTCAAAAACTGCATTATACTGTTAAGTCGTGTAACAAATATCAAGCGTTTGAATAGTATTGAGACAATAAGGATACGATCTTGGGATACTTAAATTGGATATTCCTACTGATTCGAAGTTGTACCAGATTGAGAAAAAAAAAGTATATACCTACCTATAGATAGGTACATAAGACCTTGTCGTAATTAGGTGAGTTTGCCCGATACCTAATTCATCCACCTCCAGCCGAATTCAATGAAAATTAATTTTAAGTTCATGCAAAGACAGATGTACAATATTACTGTGTTTGCTGATTAATTTTGATTCATGTTAAGACCAGGCAATTAGAGGTACACATATTATGCTTGTGCAAGGAGCTTTTTATAATTCTAATTTTATATTGAATTTATTAACTTACGGTTAAATAAGTTAAAATATCGTTGACGTATTATTAAATACATAATTTAAAAGTTATGCGGCAGAATAGTGTGGAGCCAAAATCCTATAACACTCTATAGAATTTTTGTGTAACCTTTTAGATTAGTCACGTCATGTTGAGTGGTGCGTTGAAAACAACTATTTATTGACTCAGCTTTAAAGATAATGTGATTCCCATTAAAGTCTTCATTCAAGAACGCTCGTGTGCTTTTAATTTGTGATCAAACATACACCTCGTTTATTGAAGAAAATTAATAAAGGCGAAAAATATTAACGCAGAATTCGCAGAGGTATAATTTCGGTGAATTTCAACCGAGCAGCAGCTATTGGAACCCTGAAAAAGTCTTTGATCTCTAAGTCACACACGTTTAAAATTGACAGATCTTTCAGGAATATCGGCTATAGTTGTCAGCCGAAAAGTTTATTAGACCACAATTTCACGCCCAATATGAAGTTAGACAAAGTACTAGTAACTGACGATCACACGAATAGTAGTATTAAAGTCATCAAGGACATAATTCAAAGCAGAAATCAAGAAGAAGCATTTTATGTTTTGGACATTGGTGATGTTGTAAAAAAGCACAGAACGTGGCTCTCCATGATGCCAAGGGTCGAACCACACTTCGGTGAGTTCGTCTTTTCATAAAATTGAAATCATTCCATACAGTTAATGACGGTTCAAATCCTCTAGACTTGCAATGCATTAATTCTATTTAATAATTTTAAATTTCAGCGATAAAGTGCAACCCTGATCCGACAGTTATCAAAGTACTTGCTACTCTCAATGCCAGTTATGACTGTGCATCTCAGGTACATATCATCTTAATCGTCTATAGATTGTAATCAAGACCAAAAATATTACCAGATCAATACACGCAACGTTACAGTATTCTATTGAGACGATTCTTATGTATGATCGAATAATTTTTTATCCGAATGTTATATTCAGTGGGAGATCGAGCAGGTGTTGGCGGCTGGGGTGTCATCGGATCGTATAATTTTTGCAAACACCGTAAAAATACATTCACACCTGAGGTACGCCTGGCAGGTAGGAGTGAAAAATATGACAGTTGATGGCGAAGAGGAATTGTACAAAATCAAGAGCATTTTTCCTGAAGCAAAGTGAGCATACAATGAGGAATGACGAAACGATTCTTAGAACTGAAGAAAAAATTTTCGAGTCTTCATTTTCTTCTTATTCTTTTTTTTTAGCGTGATTATTCGTTACCGGTGCGACGCGGAAATCGCGGAGGTAGAATTGGGTTCCAAGCACGGTTGCGACGTCATGACAGAAGCGCCAGAGTTAATCAGGTCAGTAAAAAGGCTCGGTTTGAACCTTCACGGGTTCAGTTTTCACGTAGGAAGTCAGTGCGGTGAGATAGCGGCCTACAGTCGAGGAATCAGACTCGCATTGGATCTGATAAAATACGCCGAGTCACTGGGATTCGACAGTGTCAAACTGATCGACATCGGAGGGGGATTCCCCGGAGAGACTGGTACTTCGATCAACGCGGTTAGTAAGGAAACTGTACAACCGACTTTTTTTTTACCTACCTCTCTGTCATTTTTACCAGATGAAAAACTCGGGTAAAATTAACGTTTGAAAAGTGTCAGGTGGTTTGAGAAATTTATTCTTTCAGTTTGCCGATGAGATCAACAATGCACTAGAGGCGGTGGATCCATCGATACGAGTAATCAGTGAACCAGGACGTTACTACGTTGGATCGGCATTTACATTGGCATCCCTTATCTTCGGAAAAAAGTCAATTTCGGAAGGAAAAACAACGCGGCATATGTATTATATAAACGATGGTGTTTTCGGATCATTTCTCGACAGTATAATAGCCAAGCCAACTCGACAACTGACACCACTAATTAAGGTTGATAAAATTAATAATAACTTGCCAATCAGATAACGAAGTAACGAGTGAAGTTTGCTTGAAAAAATATTTTGTCCCACATATCCACAGCCAGCAATGGAAGATATATTATACCCGTCTACAATTTGGGGCCCAACCCTTGACACTTATGATTGCGTGATTCCTAATCAACTTCTTCCCGAATTACACATCGGTGATTGGCTAGTATGGCCGAACATGGGTGCTTATACGCTATCTTTAGGTGGTACCTTCAATGGTTTACCTTTGCCTGCTGTATACCCATATATCAATAGAAACGAGTGGTAAGATATCAAATACTCGATTGTTTAAAGTCCTCAATTAATATTCACGTCGTTAATACTTAATTTTTCTATTTTCTCTTGCCAATTTCAGGAACTCTTTGAACATCGAACATAATCCCTCCGAGAAAAACGAAACCATTTTAAAAACCGAAAATAATGAAAGGATCGCCTCCAGTGAAGTGACTCGGTGAATGAATCGGGTACCGTTTTGAATGTGAAATCAAATTCCACGAGGAAAAAAGGAGCAGTATGGGAATCATCGGAGGCACTTATTAACAATACCATTGCTTCAATGGCTTGTGACCTGATCCACCGAGAGGATATTCCCACGACGAGTTCTCTAGTTTCGAAACAAAGTTTTCCTAGTATAATATTATAGGTATTTAATAAGGGTTGCTTTTTATGTGACTGATATCGACGAACGGGCGTTACGATGTGTAACCTGATGATTACGAATTAACAATAAATCAACGGTAAAATCAATGGCGATGGGTAGGTTCCTGAAATGCCGATTCCGTTTTTTTCTGGATCAGTCCGGTAATAATAAATTCCTGGAGGTGGTCTGAAATGAATTGAAAAATTAAAAGAATACCAATCCGACGAATGACGGTAAAACAAATATCTGACTAAAAATCAGATGTTGTGGAATTTCAAAGATGCTTACACATCCGATCCTATACATGCGTTAAGATCGACTATCAAATGTCCCTGACAGTTTCCAGTCAGAAAATCTGAGCAGCTATCGCACTGAATAGCAAGATTGGAGCCTGGACACGTAATCGCCTGAGAGAAGTACACCGTTGCTTGGACGTGGGAACACCAAACTGTGTGAAACATCAAATGAAATTAAAAAAAAAACCATTCTTCATAATCCAAGATTTTTATTGTACTCAAATCTAAGATAATTAAAAGAAAATATTGAAGATCAGAATAGAATGGAATGGATAGTTGGAATCTGGCGTATAAAATTCATCAACTTACCCAACGTAAAAGTATCCGGTAATTCCGTCACCACAGTCAATGAATCGGAAATAAGCCCGTTGAAGCATTTGGGTTGATTTCGACATCCACAGTTTGGGAAAAAATCGTGGGTACCACAGGGTTCGAGAACACCAAAACATCCCCCATCCGAGTGCACTACGACTACGATCGTCGCAGAATTGGGTGTGATGTGTCCGATGTCAGAGACTTGAGGATAATATCCAGGAAATGCAACATCGAGTCCTAAATGATCAATGATATATAATGCGCAAAAGACCACGCGTGGAATTTCATCTACATGGATATTATATACGATGCGTCTGTTCACCTATAATTCTATACAGTGGTGGATTTGTGATACAATTTCCCGTCATTCCTACGATCTGCGCTCCAAGGGAAAATCCGACCAAGTCAAGTAGTGTCCGATCTATTCCCCGTGTATCGAAATACGCGATTGAACTAACCAGTAAGTCTGCCACTAGTTTTGTGTACACGACAGCGGTCATATAGCCAAGCAAAGAATTGCAATACGGACTCCAATCCACGCAAATCACGTTGTAATTTTTTAATTCTTGATATGCTGTACGTAGGAAAAAAAAAGAAATAAATTAGGTAATTAATTAATTTGAAAATAGAAGTATACAGGATAATTTGAATCAATTTTGAACTCCAAAATTTTTCCTGAAAACATACTATACCATGTTTTTTTTTCTCATGTTTTCGACAAAGTTAAGTTCAAATACACAAAGAATTGTAAATACTCTTTCTCTTTCTCTTCAAAATATTTTTTAACAAATACGTAGCTTCATTTTCAATCTACTTGACGCAAGATGCGGTACGCGAAAGATTTCATCTTTCAATGTTAATAATGTCTTTGAGATCAGGCGCAGAGATACTGAAAGATTAAGTTTTTCATACCATTAATTAGAACCATGATGTATACAGCTTGCTCCGTACAATTCTGTAAAAATCCATGGACAATGATTACAGTTTTCAACGTAGGGTCCAGACATGAATATACATCTTGTAGGTTGGTGCCTGGAATCTTTTTGTCGGCACAGTTTCTACGGATTGGGAAAAACAATATTATATATTTCGATAATGTTTTCAACAAATCGTGGAAAATGAGGACCTTTTTGCGATTACAATCTAATATCTTCGCAATTAATATCTGAATAAGAGAAGGTCGTCGATAAATATGACAGGAATATATTACTCAAAATTTATTCTGAATTTGCAATCTATTTTCATTTTCAAACCGCGTCTAATTGCAGAACATCGGTGTTACAATCAACAAATTATCTCATGCTTCAGAGATTACAACTACTTATACAATAATAAGTTAATTATTACTTCTTTTCACTTACCCAGATAACATAAAAAACGTAACCTTTTCCGGGTCCAGGGTAACTTCCGCATTGACTAGCGGTACGATATAAAAAACAATTACGCATATGGCAAATGTGTCGCGAGCCATATCTATACTAATGTTAATAGCATAATAAACACGCACTTTTTATACTTGTTGTGAATTGTTGAACACCTGGATTATCAATCAATTGGTAATCCTGTTCTCATCCCCTGATCATTACGTTGACTGTATGGAAAAAATAAAAACGCAGACAACAGCTGCTATACAGTTTGTCCCAAACAGATCAAAGTTGATTCTTCTTCTTCCGTCTCATCGAATTAAACTAACAATACAGCTTGTTGAGGTATACGTTGATCGGCGAAGTCGGAAAACCGTATCTGATCGTATATTTATCATGACATTTAACCACACCCGAAATTTTTCGACCAATTTTCGTAAGGAATAACAATAACTGTTTGTTGACCATGACGGTTAGGCGTATTCCCCATTAAAATATAAATTGAACAATCAGACAGAGCACCATGAATCACACTGGTTTCATTGCACGATGGTATCATAGATATATTGAACATGGTATTGTATTTTGCGAATACTGATAATTTCGATGTATGATTTTTTATTTTTTTCTTCGTCGTCTCATTTTGTTTGTACATTATTCAAGGACTAGCACCTGCTATACCACGGCCAAAAGGAGTTTGAGCGTTTGTCGTGATGTGGTAAGTTCCAGCGCTATAAATAACAATTATATATTAAACATTACAGAGGTGTATTCTTGATAATACCCGCGTCTGCATAACGATAAAAACTTACGCATTTTTGTCGGGTAAGTATCCGCCAAGTATCAACAAAGTATTTTGGGCACAACGACCGGCAAGAAACGATCCATAACTATCACATTTTCTGGCAATATATGACGACGGGTTTCTAATTGCTTCAGCAAACTGAATCCATGACCTGTCATGGCTACACCGATCTGAAAATATATGTACATATTTCGATTAATTTTTCTGTAGTTAACTATATTTATATCTTTTACTTTTTTCGATTTTCCAGCTTCGAGTAAACACCTCTCTTTCAGCATGGGATTCAAACATTCCCATTGTCCAGAATTATTTTTTTCATTCTATTACTATGTTAATTATACTATACTCTATTCGTACTCACACGTCGGTAATATTCCGGTGAGATCCAGCGAAGAGGGAAGTAAAGGACAACCCTTTTGCAACCTCCTTCCTCCGTTTATATATATATCGAAATGTCCAATTGGCTGATCAACTCCAAAAATTCCTGCGTCTGTATGAATCACGTCGACTGTAATAGCATCGGACTTTTCTAGCGTATGGCAGTAACATGGCGGATTGTACATCATGGGCATAGCTGCATCCAAAGCTGAAACGTCCGATTGTCGGAAGTTCTAATAAATTTCGATCGAATACATACCTAAATTGTATTGTTAAAAATCATACGAACCCGTAATCCGTCCAAGTTTTCCATTTCCCTTTGAAATGAGATTAGCTCCTGCCTGACCAGCGATGTGTGCGCCCAATGAAAATCCAATAATCCACGTTTCTTCCAGGATTAAACCTAATTCAAACATCCTATTGAGATCCGCTGCTAGGATATCTGATATTATCTGCAAGCTCTTAGCTGCCACAATTAAATTTTGGTTCGCTAACGGACTCCAGTCGACGCAATATACGTTACAGTCACCGCGCGCTAACAAAGCTGCAACAAAATGCGTTGTACACAAAGAAATTTAATTATACATGTCATCTCTTTTTTCCCACCGAGTTATAAATTTAGATTCATCAAATATAGAAATTAAATCTAAATTTGTCTTGTGATTATATATGTATAGGTTTAGGTATATAATGTATGTATGTAATGTACCTGAAGATATTTCAACAGCACTGTTGTTTTGACAGCTTTCCTTCCATCCGTGAACGAAAAGCACGGTACATTTTGTGAGATCATTATATTTGATCAATTCTTCAGGATTATTTTGTGAAATTTCAGTACCCTGATCCACGCTCCTGGAATGATAAAAGTAGAATAAGTGAAAATGAAAGGAAGGCTGTTAAAAAAATAATTTCATTGTCAGTATATTAAAAATTTAATGGTAACATCAGCTGTGACGAGTTTCGGGTATATGATAAGTGAATTTTAATAAATTAAACTAACGATGAGATGAAAGAATAATAACATGCCTTTACTCACCCATGGTAAAATTGATAAGATACTTCTGTTGTATTAACTGCCGAACATCCCAGAATCATGCAAAGCAAAGTGTTAAGCGCCATCGTATAGACAAAACGTAAATATAATATCGTAACTGTGGCGGCGGTTAAAAATCTTGAAAAAAACGAAAGCAATAAAGTACAGCGAATAACCGAATCCGCGATCTCGGCTACTAAACAGCAGCGATTCTTGCACGAGTATTTATTGAATCCGTACAGCAGTTATTGATACAGCCGATGTCTAGTATTTAACTATTTTAACTTTAATGATGTACAAACGTGACGGTGCGGGCGGTTGCACCGCGGCTTCGTTCAGATAAGATCAATTTTTGAATTAGTATTGGTACGCGTCATACAATGTTGTCTTGAAAATTAACAAGTACGAATTATAACGCAATGTCACATATAATGTACATGCAACTAGGCATGTAATTGGGGTTGGGGATTAGTGATAACGTTTTTTGGGTCAGACGAGATCCCTGAAGTGGGATTTTACTACAATACATATAAACCAATCTCTCGATATGGTGGGTTATTCGAACGAATAACTGAAAGGCATTAAAGAAAGTAAAGAAAGAAGAAAAAATAAAATATCTAAATAAATTGCAAACGGTCTACAATAGCAACCTCAATTTACGTTGTTTTTTTTTTTTTTGTTTTTGATATATTTTTTTTAATTCAATTTTATATACGCTACTTTCAATTTGCCTAATTATCACCGCAACCCGAGATAATGACCTCGTACTTATTTCCACATCATCGTGCTGGTTGCCGCACGATGCCGTGATATACCAAGGTGAGACCTTGAAGTCTATGTAATAAGAGGACAAAGCTTTCATATGCAAACTTAATATTATTTAGTTTACCAACAATTATTGGTGCATTCCGAAATCCACGGCAGTAGCGGCCAGTATACTATTCTGGACATCACAACGTTGTAGACCAGCTGCAGTCGTAGAAGGTGAACGAGCTAGTGCAGGTAAAGAGGCGTGCAGGATTTCATGAACGGGGCAAAGGTATGTTGCAATTGTTTTTTCGCAATTTATGTTCACTTTTTAATTTTTATACACTGTCTGTTCGGAATGAGAGCTGGAAGCTAGAAAATCTGTTTTTTCTTTAGCGCTATTTCGGTAATTTTGTAATAAAAAGTGCAAAAAATTAGAGGTATTGCAAGACTTCAATATCCGTCTCGCCATGTATTGCTAATGTTAATTGTGATATTTGTACAAGTTTTTTCCATGTACGACGTTTTGTTAATTTTAATTAAGTTGAGATTGTACGGGCAAGATAAGATCAATTTTATACAACTGATCATACTTAGACAGCATTACGAAAAAACATTTCTTTTCACACCGGGCAAACTCTCTGTTAGTTTTTACCTCAATTGCTGTCATAGGTATTTAATTTATAGCCATGACTATATTATTTTTATGTGCAGCTACGACAATTTTTCATATCCTGATTACATGCACATGTGTCTTCATATCGTCGCAACGGCTGTTATTTTTATCAATTCGGACTTGTGCCATTATCACCCCTTCCAAATGGCGATACCGCATTCGTCGTTAAGTAATATCTACCGGTTCTAAAAATAAATCGTAATTTTTATTTCAGATCTCTTTTATTGTTTGTCTATACGTACGTGGTGTTCGGCATCGCGTAGCCACAATAAGTTGTCTTTCTATGGTCACGTGGTTCATTTAAAAATGAAGCATAGCTGCCACATTCTACTCCAAGAAAGGCTTCCTCGTTCAGAACCGATTCGGCCCAGAATCGCCAGGATCTCCAATGTGAGCATAAATCTGTTTGTTTTACATGACGAATAATTTGACGATAAATATATCATTAGATTCTCGCAGCTGTTGTCCGTTCAATTCCTACTTTTCACCATTTTATTAGTTACCTTTAGGCGTCAGAGGAATTCCGATCACCGAACATCCTGGCTGAGGGCGTATTCCACCGTTTGGAAAACAGTCGGCTGTTCCAGTCGCAGGATAAGCTCCGTAAAATCCACCGTCGGTGTGAATTACGTCGACGAATCTTGCGTTTGTTGGATTAAGGTGTTCGGCGTTAAATTGATAATACCCGGGAGACGCTGGATCCAAGGCTTGAATATTTTTTTCGGGATCCGATAAGAAATTATTCAAAAAATAGGTAATGGCGAGTTGAAATTATGATTGTTCGATTTGAGAACTGATAGATGATACGGCTTATTATATGCTATAAACTTGCCGGAAATTCTAGGTACTTCGAATGTTGCGAACCTTCCAATAAATCCTGCCATTTGTGCTCCCAGCGAATGACCTACTATGTGCAGAGTTTCGGGATCAAAACCGTTTGCTACGAGTCTATCAAAGAGTGCAGCTAAGACTTCTGCTATTCTTCGAACAACCAATAATACCGAAAGATAATTATCGGACGCATAATCGCTCCAATCCACAAGAATAAAGGTATGATCACCGCGTCTGAGATACGCTGAAACAATAACATGTTCCCAAATGTTCATGATATTGTGAGAAGCCTAAAAAATCATTGGATCTGGGGACTTAAAATGTGAAAAAAAGTATCCGCATTAGGTACTCCTCAGGTATTTCTGGGATTAAAAAATTCTAGTAGTACCCAAGAAAAAAAAATGATGACAGTTAGGTAGATGTAACGTATCGAATGGGCGTATGCAATTGTTTTTCTTTCGAGAACTAATATTTTTGCTCGATATAATATTGTCTTACTCGAAGACATGAGGTATAGTAGAGTTGTAGAGTTAGAATCGGCTTTACACAAGTACCAATTTTTTGGTTGCCCAATATGAGGTTCGAAACCTACAATTTTCTTGCAATTCGTTAGTCGATTATCAAATTATTTATACCTACCATTTGCTACCGTGCGTATGCTTTCATTAGATGGACTTTCTTGGAAGCCATGAATGTACAGAGTTACAAATGGCTTCGCTTCGTCAATTTGCTCCACAAAGTTTCCGATCGTGTTACCCGAAAAAGAAGTCGATTCCGAATCTGATATGCTAGACCTAAAAAAACAAATATTTACATGCAGCTCATGACTTCCGGCAAAGAAAATAAATACAATGCTAACACTGATCATATCTTGGATTCTTTCGAATTGTATTATTACCCAGTGTAGAGAACGAGTCGAACTTTCCTTCCATTTTCACTTTGCAACGTGCTGTTTATGTCGTTCGAATCATCTAGAATAATGATAGGTTTCAAAAAGTATAATCAGTGTTATCGCAGATTTTCAGACTTATTTAATGTCGTTATCCCCGTGACCTCGCGTGTGTTCTGGATGTGGATACTATTCTGTGCAATTGTTATTTCAGCCGGGAATCATATATATCTATATGACAACGTTGTGAACGTGATATAATGATTTATATTATTGGTAATAACAATGAGACGGATTATTTTGAATTTGTCAAATCATTAGAGTTGTAAAAAATTACTCTCCACAACAGATACGCTATACGATTATAACCACGTCATGCAATGATATCTGTCATTTTCTGTTTCCCCAGATTTCGTATTGCAGGAGCTGCAGATCGCCAACGACTCGTTCGAGTGCGTCTGCAGACTGCTGGTATACATTATAGGTATACATATATATGTAATCTGCAGTAATTTTGAACGTTAAATCTTTTACCACTCTTTTTTTTGCGTGCGCACCTGATTATTATATATATTTCATATTTCGAAATATATACCGGCTCAATAAGCTATGCAACTGTTACCACACACCTGGGAATGGGTAATCAATAATCATTGACCAAACTCACGTATTATACATGCACAAAGTTTTGTCTTATTTCTTTACGTCCATTTTAATTACAAATTTCTTAATAGTTTTGTTTAACGTACCAAAAAATAATCCATTCGTTGGACGAAAGATGAACGTTGCAACGAAGGTGATACACACAAGACTTACAATTCCGATATCAAGTTTGACCATTATTTATTTATCTATTTATCTTTTTGCTAGCTGCACTGCAGTCGGAGTAGACGATGATCGAGAAAAATTGTAGAGCTATGTCGCGGGGAACGATCTTGCGAATGCACATTCGATTGGTTACCGTCTGAACCACCCATAAAAGTATGTCTGCCTTTTCTATTGCAATCAGGTGGACATAGAGCCGACCGGCAGTAAGCAAGTATACCTTCTGTGCATGTTTGCTCCAGGTCAATAATATCAACTAGTGTTCGACTTTGAACGGCGTCCTTGAATCAGTCACATCTGGCGACGTAAATTGTACGCGGTGAATAGCGAATATAATAGAAGAATTATATTGTGAACTACTGTTCTATTTTTTTCCAATTACTGTGATGCCCACATTCATTTATTTAGTTGTTAAGTATACAGTCGCGATGGAAAAACTGCACTATGAAGGCATAACTTTGATATCGTGTGTACATGCTCGATAATACGGATGTTTGCGCTCCAGGTCGTTAATATTAACTAGTGTTCGACTTTCAACGGCGTTTTTGAAGCAGTCACATCTGGCGACGTAAATTGTACGCGTCGAATTAGGAAATATGATAGGAGAATTATACCATGACTACTTTTTTTTTCAAATTAGTGTGATATCTACATTCATTTATTTAATTGTTAGGTATATCGTAAAGCTTCAATCCTAGTGATCCTGAAGCATCCTGATCTCCGGAGTCTACGATCTACGTGCATCACTACCGTTGTTGGGTGTTTCCGGAGGGGGAATTACCGTGGGGGGTGCAGTAGTTGGTGCAACGTAATTTGCCCATCTAAGAGAAGAAAAAAATGCATGGTAATCACGTTGATGGTCCTTCAAGTAAAGAAATATCTATCAAACGAAGTAAGTCTATCAGGAGAGCATATGAATGTATTAAATGTAAAATCAAACTAATTAGTGTAACTTACTCTAGAGCCGTTTGACAAGTTCCGGGGGACAATTCATCGGCCAATTGAGCATCGCCTAATTCTTGAATGTCTATAATATCTTCATATGGAGATTGAGTTACGAGGGATGCAGCTACCTGAAAAAAAAAAAATCGATATAAATAAATCTTACCATTTTCGTAAACTAAGTGAACTCGTAAGGTTTGTAAAACTCGGAAGGAATTCTACGTGTTACTCACTTCTTCAATTGCTGAGAATACTCTGATGAGATTTCTCCCAGCTAAATTTTCCAAATCTTCCGCACTCCAATTTGGTTCGTCTTCATTCCTGGCGTAAAGACGATCGAACAAATCTGGATATTTCGATACATCTTCTAACCCGATTGGCATTCTAAAAAAAATTAGACCTCATGAAGAGATGCAAAAGGATTAGGGTAATATATATTATATAGCTAAGGATATGAAATATCAGAACGGTCTACTTACTCAGAAACTCCGTCGTAATCTGCACCTATTCCGACGTGCATTGGCCCGATTCGGTTTCTGATGTAATTTATATGAGCTGAAAATAAATAAAAAAGTCAACTTTTCGTTGATTCGAAATTTTTTGAATCGATATAAAGTAGCGCGTTATGTAATTACCAACTACATCGTCTATGGTAGCATTCCTTGTCGCATTGCAGTTAACAAATCCGCTGTAAAAGTTTACCATGACAACTCCGTTGTTCGTTTTCTGGAAATAAAAAATCATCGGTGATATAATTCTGAAACTCCGGGCTGAAAATATTCGATGTCAGTGCAGAGTATGGAGTAAAAAGTCGATCGACATACGATTAGAAACTTACCACCAAATCCAACACGTCGTCTGGTACGTTTCTGGTATTGTTGCATATCGCATAGGCTGATGAGTGAGAAAATATTACGGGAGCTTTTGTAGTAGCCAGAACTTCTCGCATTACATTGTGAGATACGTGCGACAAGTCTACAATCATACCGAGACGGTTCATTTCCAAAACAATAGTCTGTAAATAACAATTCATAGTTAATCGACGAGCGAAACGGACGGAGGATATAGTTTTCATAGGTATAAAATATACATTCAATAAAATTGGATAATTTTTAACGAACCCGGCCGAAATCAGTGAGGTTGTGAACGGGTGCGTTAGTTGACGGTGACCCATCAGCCCTGTGGATTAAACATATTTGATCAATAGAAAACTTATCTCGACATACAACAAATGAAGTTGTATCTTCCTACGAGATTTCAAACTTTTAGACAGCATTCAGGTGTGTATTGAGGAGAAGAATCGAACCACGGCGTATTGCAGGAATGGGTCAAAGTGACGTAGCGGACACCAAGTTCGTAATAAAGTCTCAGAACTGCCAAACTTGAGTCTAAAGAATGACCACCTTCTACGCCAATAAGAGATGCGAGTTTTCCATTCTTCCATGTCGTCTCGATATCCGCGGCTTTTGTCACAAGTTCAAGGTCATCGGGGTATGCTTTGATCAGTCTTTTTATAACATCAATTTGGCGCAGCGTCAACTGAACAGAATCCTTGTATTGCGAACTACAACTTGTATACGCAACCCAAAACTGAAACAATCGAGTATCTATCATCCACATCATCGATTCGGTTCGACCTGATAGATTTAAAAATATTCAGAGATGAAATTTTTAAAGGAAGAGTAACTCACCTGACCCCCGAGCTTGCCGGTTTTTAATCGTGGCAAATCGGTGAAACATGAGGAACAGGCCGCCTGACCCCAAACGCTATCTTCTTTCAAATCTTTGGTAAGGTCAAAGTCAGCCAATTTATTGTTGAGTTTGGTGTACAAGTTGTATGGTAAATCATTGTGCCTGAAAACCCGAAGAAGGTGCGACCTCTTGAGTTATTAAAATTCGGCAATGAAAAAACTATACAAAACTTTGTAAATCCAATGCAGTGAGATTGATTACCCGTCGATCAGCGGCGCTGTTGTAAGTGCTTGACTTCCTGTATATGTGTCCTGATGTGATGATGAGCTTGATAGTCCGACGGACAATGAGATGATAAGTACTAAGAGGACGACGATAACCGCTGCGCTGATGTACAGAGTTTTTCCTGTAATGAAAATAAAAGTTTAGGTATCTGCAATTAATTACTTGTTATTTTCAGTATATGAATCAGGTGAACACTTCAATTGTTTCGTTCACTATTTTGATTGTATAGATCTAATGAAAAATCTGTTCGCAAATCTGAGAGGTAGGTAGATCATTTGTCCGAAAAAACTTAATCCGGCATTACACCGTGTTATTATACATTCTATTTATTTATAATCTGTCAATTACTTCTCGTGAACGACATTCCTCCCTCTTTGTCAAAGGGCAAAATAAAAGTTTCATGACACATTATAATAACGCCAACGTAAGTATACTATAGGTATAACAATATGCCGAAGTCGAGCTTGTGTATTTTATTAATATCACGATTCCTCTTCGCCCAAGAATGAACTGAGGGACGTTTCCAACTTTACACGGGGAACACCTGTCAGAGTCGGTTTTGGGACGCGTCGTCTAACAAAATGATCGATATCGCTAATTTAATTGAATTCATTTCGTTTCAACTGTATAGGTATGTGTTCATACACCGCGAGACTATAATTCAATATTTATACACATACATAATGAAGTATAACATTATAGGTTCGTATAAATAATCTACATGATTTTTCGGAAAAATACAACATTGAGTAACTATATTCTTCGTACTAGGTATAGTTACTCAATGGATATAATAACATTTCTAGCGCCATTAATTCATAGTGATTGTTCCAGCCTTAAATGGAGTGCAAATTTCAAAAAATTTCGAAATTATTAAATCCATGTTACCAAGGACTTTTGAGAAATGTGATTTTTCGGGTTTCAGATGTTTTT
This sequence comes from Athalia cordata, assembly GCA_963932425.1. NCBI lineage: Eukaryota > Metazoa > Arthropoda > Insecta > Hymenoptera > Athaliidae > Athalia > Athalia cordata. The sequence continues at coordinate 52,574,682 of OZ010625.1, read as the reverse complement.
ACGTGTGTGATCGGTACTACTATCGTTCTATTGTTAATTCTATTGATAAATAGAATGATTAATATAAATTTAGTACCGCTGGAGTGGCATTGCCGTTCTTCTCAAAGCTGATCTGAAGGTTGAAATGATTGCAAGGGTTATCGCTCTCGCTGCAGAAGTAGAACGCGATATCTCCAAATATTGACATGTGTACCTTATTGTTAGTATATATATATATATACACACATGGACAAAAGTGTTGCGATCAATATTTTATCAGACAGGTATTTCTCAAAAATTCTATCGATTCTTAAAACAAGAAATTTAACAATTTATTTGCACAAATTATAACTGGAATTTTGTTTCCACCTTTGCCACCACTCGTTATCTTTAACATATCCATACGTGTTTAATGGAAGAAATCCTGTTATTCACGGCCGTATACATCTAATTATAGTGATTTATATTGAGTATATCTTTCGTATATTTTAGCCCGCACGAAAACTCAACTAGTTAAGCTTATATTATCGTTTATTGCATTGAACGTATTATTGTACTTACGCGTGGCGTGAAAAAGTCCACAAACATTTATATAATCTGGCATGGTGATTCGAAGGAAGCACTAAACGGCACGCTGCAGTCTATGGTAATATATGGGGTGCACGCACAGATTACTCCTCGCGCTTTAATGATGAACAAAAGAAGAATTTATTCGATATCTGAACGAAAGCGATGGTAATATTCTTATCAGACGCAGGGATTGTATATAGATAGATAAGATAATTTTTTTGTCATAAAGCTCTAACTACATAGCCATGTAACTACAGCGATCACGCATCTGAATTCATTTATTGCACGACCTATTTTTTATTTAGACATAAATTACACATGTACTTATTAAACACGGTAGTTGCTGCGAAATAAAATCCAATTAACATTTTGACATAGAATGCCCCAAATACATATCATATATCTATTGCAAAGTATTACCTACCTTCTAACACTCCCGATGATTATGTACATGTTATGTATATTGTTAGCGCTACAATGGGCTCTAATATACGGCATACTTGAAACAAATTTGTCTCCATTCTCCGTGGACTGCATTTCGGTATCCTAGTTTGATTAATTAATTCCACTGCAACAGGTCTAACATGCAGAACTGGAATAGGCCTGCGCATGAGGTATAAGATGTAATACCCCTGTTTTATCGCATTCCACAGTCATTCACCGATCTGGTATAAATACCATACCATCATGGATAATTATTAAACTCCGCGGGGTTCTTGAGATGGATTGCATAAGAAGCTTCCAAGTTAGATCATAGATCGCGGATCATCACCAGCAGGGATCGGCTGTTTGTACTTGAAAATTTCATCCTATCCGGAATGTCATTTTTCACGTACCTATATCGAATCTTATGCGGACGCTACTGCCGAAAGGCAATGAAAAAATTCTACGTCAGACTCTTACTAATTATTGACGGCCATGCTTTGATCTTGATTTTTTTTTATGTAACTCACCTATCCTGATAAACATCTGTCATTAACATTTGGTTGATATAAGTAAATTAGTATTGAGAAAACCAGTGACCATGTCGAAATTTTTATTACGTGATAATGCCCAATATTTGTATTGAAGCATACGAATGATTCGAAATTTTTCGACATGCGCTCATGTTGTATTGGACCGGCACTTGATAAAATTTAAAATTGTGATGATTGTAACTGCATGCACCGAAAAATAATGTGACAAGTAGTTTGATATACCCATTTCAAAAGATGAACGTCAAATACCGACAGAGGAAGACGGAACGATATCTCCGAAGGACTGTTACGTTCCTACTTGTCCTGTTCGCTCAAGACCTTCGAGATTATTGCTGCATTGAAGCGCATTCGGATTATCCAAGCGATTCAGTCTCATGACGCAGTTGCACGCTCATAAAATAACGCGCGGAGTCGTCACATTTGTTCCGACCAATCGGGAGCAGCATCCGGTCTTTTTACCGCCATGTCAAACTCACGTGTGAATTATGCGCGCGTACTACAGCCATACGAGATTGTTGTGTGGTTTGGCTTAAAATTGTTAAGCGGGTGAAATAGGCGCAACAAGTCCTAACAACAAGTTGGCATAATCAGAAGTTGTAGAGCCCTGATTCACAAAAAGTATTTGTCATTAGAAACATCCAGATCGAACTTCAAGTTCCAGTATCAATCGCTAGTGGATAGTATTCATTACCTGACGAGCTACCGAGCAGCAATCTACAAAAGCAGGTTAGGAACATGAATTTTTCAATTGCTCAGGGGTCTCTGTTCCTAAATTTGAACGTCAAAATTTAGAAAGAAAGAGGGTACCTCGTCAGTGCTCTACGAGTTCTTGACATAATTTACATTCATGACACAATAATCTGATCCAGTGTTAATAGCTTTCCAACAATTGCTCTCAATTGCTCAAGCCACTCGCTGTGACCGACAATGACTCTGTCACTGGAGTCTACATAAATCTTGGTGGTACAAAATGTGAACATAAAATTTCTTTTATTTATTCATTATACTCACTTATAAGATATTATGCTGGTTTATTTATTTTCTTTACATTATTATCTATACTTACTGTATTTAATTATAGTACAATGCTAATGAAATTGATATTTCTTTACAATAGATGTTTCTATCATCATTTTTCATTCTCTGTCCCTTAACACTCTACATTCGCTCGGTTGCAGTGACTCTTAATTTCGATTAGTACGATTCAGGGTTTAGAAAATTTCTCAGTTTTTCACTTCTCGGATTGAAAATTCTCAAAACATTAGTGGCGTTATGTTGCCATTTACCACTATTATTACCTGCTGAATTCTTTGAACAGGGTCATACGACTTCCCTCGTACATCCTTGACATAGTTCCATCTCATATTAAAGTATACGAAATGCGGTGTAAACTGTAATAAATCAATAACCTTTTCAAATGAAATTGAGATCTTAGAATCCACTCAATTAGTTTAAACAAAAAATTTTTTTAGGTCCTTTCTCTTTCCTAGTGCTAGTTTGTATAATTCTATTTGATATATTGGGTTTGATAATATTACGATTCACGCAAGAAGACATGTCTCTGAATTGTCCAATGAAATTTTATGTATGATCAATGTGAATTATTTCTACAGAATATCTGATAATTTTTTTAAACCTTTGTTCGTTGCACTTTTGAGTATTTTACAAATCTGTCGACGACATGGACAAAATAAGAGTTGCCCTTCCTTTTACATCATCTTTGTTTGGTGATTGATCAAATTGCTCGCGGGGTGTTACTCATATTTTTTTACACCTGTATTATTTTCATTGAATTTCTCAAGTACGAACATAATGAATATCCCTTGCTAGTCTTTTTACAGTCATTGATACCAACTTGTTTCCAATATAATTGAACCAGCTTACTACAATGATGAAACTATAATAAAATTTGTTTCGTTGATGCACACTCAAAAATGTTTGACTTATGTGATATTGCAAAACATAAGTTGTAAAGTTCAACAATTGGGGAGCCGTCAAATTTTTCACCTCTCCATATATATCCAGAGTTGATATCGTATCAGTTTTCAAATGTGACGATTCTTTTACTTAAAATTACTAATACCTTGCGTTGTCACGCTGTCCCATAGTACTGATGAGTAACTATATCACCGATACAATGGAGTGGCTATAATCTTCAAGTATTGATCAGTTTCGTTTCCATCGTTTAGCTATTTCAGCGAATAAGTTCGACGAGGTTGATTTTTCTTTTACGGGTTACTTTTAAAAACCGCTATCATACGAACCATTGTCTAATAGGCATTTCGATTGTATTAACATGAGTTACTGTCTATAAATAAAATTATATTTCGATAAAATTGTGATTCGACAAATCTTCAACAAAAGAACATACATGGTGGTACAAACGAAATAACTACTATCACAAATCTAGGAGAAGTGGTGTACCTTGATTGTGGCCTCTTGTGTTTTTATTATTTTTGTTTCTTTTTTTGTTTCTTTTTTTTTTGTTTTGTTCAAAATATATGAGTGAAAAATAAATGGATTCTATATGTTTGGTCGATATATTAAAAAATTGGATGCTGGTGAACAGAGACTCTACTGTTAGGTGCCGCAAAGTACTTTGAGGGATGCACAGCAACGTTCCTTCACAGATTGCAAATGGCACAACCACGTCCGCAGCCTGCTGATTAACTCGGCGCAGTCTGTTCCCGAGTCTATGCATTCATCGCCTTTTGTTTCTGGAAAAATTAAACAATTTCAAATTATCATTTGCTCATTACTAGACGTTTATGAAAGTACTTTGAATATGGTTTGAAGCAGTCAGTTGACGAAGAAGGATGCCTTCACTGTCAAGTGGTGAAGTGGCTGAAATAAATAGATGGTAACAGAATAAAGGATGAAAAGCTTGTAGTCCATAATCCACTCGGGCATGTACAGCTGAGTTTGCACAATGCCGACATCTCATTTTTTACTGTTCAATAAAATATGTTATCTAGAGTTCCATCAGTTAGAATGCAAGGTACGTTGGTCGGTGATAATAAATCCAATTTACTGATTAAATTGTGTAAAGTGTTTGTGTATCATCAACTCAAGTACTGACCATTTTTTGAGATGAAGAATACATTTTATGGTAAATGTAACCTTTTATCGAAAAGCTACATCAATCTGTGCTGCTATGGGCCTTATATATGCAACAGAAATCCATCAATGTTCAGCCTCATATAAGACTTGCTATGTGATTCTTTTATGGAGTAGTTATCCATGAAGGAATAAATAAATTAACGACAGATGTTAGATACCTGATGGGTGAATTTGCGAGCAATTAGCTAAAATAAGAAACCTCAAAGGTGAAGAAATATTTGAGGTAGTAAGAAAATTTGGAAAAATTCATCAAGTCGTAGAGCATAAGTATAAAGTCTTTAGAGTCACAGAAATGGCCATGCTTAGATGAATGTAGTAAGTTTTCTTTTATCGTTGCTATCTTACCACGACCATAAATTTGCTGGCCATATTGGGCTCCAATGGTTCCAAGTGTTGTCGATGGAATATAATTTTTATACTTGTATTGTGTTAGTTTAGGATAACTAATATCGTTTTGACTATTGTAATTTTCAAACGGGGAACTCGTCGTCGGAAAATGATGAAAAAAGTAATTTGAATAGGTGTAAGCTTTCTTAGGTGTCTCGCTATCAGTGACAAAATTATCCGCGATTTTTTGAGTGTACGTTAGTATCGGTGTGGCATGTGTTGTCGTCGTCGTAGTTCTTGCTGTTGTTGTTGTCGGAATCAACTTCGTCGTAGCTGTCGTAGTCGTTTCAGTCGTAAACGAATAAGAATACTTGAATCTATTATCGGTAGTCGTCCATTTGAATGTATTCGGGAATCGGAGTAAATTATATTTTGTTGGTAAACTGCTGCTTGTCGTTGACTCCCATGTGTACCTGTTTGGCATATAATATAATATAACATCGTACTATTCATCGAGTATTTTGTCGATAAGCATCACCTGCTCACGATTATGAGCGTTGTATATTTATAATCAAACGCCGTGTCGACTGAGGAAATTAACAGATAAAACCTCCGCCTAAATAATCGTGACATGCTGACTAATGCATAATACAATTCGTAAAATATTTTTCAGGGCTTGATATCTATTATCTGATTAAATGTGTTCGCATGTTTAGTCTCCGGGTTCATGTAAATATGGGTTACAAGGAGTGCTTGATTTTCACGTGAGGCATATTACGACCTATGTGTTGAAAAAAAAGCACCTCATATTCATTGCTGTTTTGCAATAGAATTACCTTGTTTTATTCCCTATCATATTCCGTGACTTTGATGAATGATTCTAATATATAATATCACTTTACCGCAATTGATTCGCTGTGTTTGATTGTGAGTTATTTATATGTATAATGAATTTCCCAGTTACCTGTTCTCTGTAGTGTTATATTGCGAGTATAATGGATGATTTTGTTGACCCGGGTTGTAGATATTCTCTCGACGAACATACGTTGGTACATTTTGTGTATAATCCGGAATGATATTTTCGTGTTCAGCTACGCATCTTCCGTTCAGGCAATACTGCGAGTAAAAAAATTACGATTAGAAACCGTGATGATTCTTTGTTGCAAAGTTTATTTATTTTTTTCCGCGAGAAACAAATATTCTTACCTGCCCATCGCCGCAAGGAGAACCTTCCGCTGCTGGTCGGTACGCTACACAATAACCCGAACCGGCATCGAAGCAAAACAGTTGAGCGCAAACGCGATCATCTTTCTGTAAGTATTATAAGTAACGTGCATTAAAATTTGTCTCCATTAGTCGTAATCGCAACATGTATAACCCAGTAACAACCTGATGTACTCACAAAGCATGCACTCGTTCCACGATCTTTTCGACATTGTGCATCGAGCGACAAAAGTTTTCCCGGTAGAACTCTTGGAAGTGCTTCATCTTCGTGGGGTGCGTTGAAGAGGCATGTAGCTGTGTCTCCGCTGAAAAATAAGTGCAATCATTCTCACACAAGTACATACAGCTATACAAACTCAGCATTTTTATTGTTTACTTCAAACTGCTGCAAAACGTAACGTTTTACTTCGACGGAACAATAATAATTCGTTAATGAAAATAACTTGGTGACTTACTTCAAAAAATGATGGAATGAAGACACGCTACAGTGTGACCATTTGAAGCCCTTTTCCGTGTGCCGAAGATCGCTCATTATGTAACCATCTTCCCATCGGCATTTGTCCGCACCGGGCCCACCGAGATAACTCGGGGGTGGAGAACCATCGTGCACTGCGCCGAGTCTGCGTTTTTGTTTTTAGTTGTTTTTTTTTTTTTTTTTATGCACAGTTTTTGTTAACAAATTTTTCTTAACGTTCAAGACATCAATTATTCGATAGAAATTCAGAATTTCAATGACTAATCAACTTACAAGTGTCCAACTTCGTGAGCTGCTACAATAATTCCGCTAAAACCACCTGTGTCTTCTATAATGGCAACGGAGTTAACTTTTTCAAGACGTTTGTTAACGACACACGCGCCACCGACGTAGGCAAAACCTGCGTAAAATAAAGAAATAGGATTATAACAAAAAAAATGTCTTTTTCTTCAAGTGTCATTTGTTTTTTTAATTTTTCTTTTTCTAAGACATTGTTTGATGATTGATTGCCGTTAGATTATTTTTATTTTTATAATATAGATAATAAGCTTCGTTGTTTTATGGAATGTTAAATTAATACCAGAGCAATGAGATTTGTTAATGGCTTTTGTATTATAAAATAATATCTGTGCCTCTCAACGTAGTCACCTGACTTCGAGAGATCAAAATCAAAGATTCAAAAATCGTTTGGTTTGTCATTTTATCATTTTTAGATTTAATGATTATAAATATTTTGCAGTTCCTGCGTTCGAGTCAGATATTACTTGATTTATAGTACTGTGAATTTGATATGCATAAGAATATTAGTTCGTACGTTACGTTAATATACTTAATGTATAGTATTTGAAGCCAGCCTTATGCAAGCGACATGCATCTGGTGTTAATTTTTAGTTATTGTATACATAATATTATTCATAACTGCAGTGGCTAAGATCAGTACAGAGTAAAAAAATCACGGACATAGCACATCGTATTTTTGATTCCTGCAATGATATTTACGCGAGTATGTGGTTTTCGTAACAGTTTTAAGAAAACTAGAAACAAAAAAAAAAATCCGTCATAAATTCAAATCGGGATTCGTCAATTATATCATATGTATAATATTTTTGTTGCTCTGTATGTTAACGCCATTTTAATAATTATACAATTACAAACTTCAAAGAAAATATATACTTCTATATGTATATATATTTCTATTTTTTTTTTACTCCGCATATATGTATAAGTTCAATACCAAAAAGTATTCTTTAGTTAGCGGAGGTCGACTTTGAAAGACTTACCAACCACACGATCCTTATATCAGAAATGCATCCAAAGATAAAAGACATTTAAGTAAATCAGGATAGACAGGAGTACAAGAGAATATCAATATAAACATTGTACGATATTCAAACAGATAAAAGAGAATAAAAATTTACGTGCATTAGGCCCTATCTAAAGAAAATCATAATTATCCAACAATTCTTTGTTGAGTAAAAAAAAAAAACAACCAGTCGCCATCTGCTTCCAGCAGGTAATAGGTATATCGGTCGAGTCGAAGGTTCTCACTCACAATCAGTCATAATTTATTTTTCTTTTCTAAATTCCTTCATCATTCCAGAGAGAAAAGATAAGAAAAAAGAGTCGATAGAGCGATATCAGTAAATATTGTAAAAAAGTTTCGTTACTGAATTAATTTTTCTTCTGTTTTTTTTTTTCTTTTTTTTTTCAAACAAGCGAAGTGCGACATTGTACAAAGGAGATCACATAATATATGGTGTATTATAATAAAGTAGGAAATGGAAATTTATTGACATTCAAGATAGTGAAAAAATTTGGTAACGAAGAGAAGTATAATATAAAATGAAGAATTGAAATAACATTGAAGCACACGAGTAAAGAACGAAACAACACAAAAAGTTGATTATCAAATTTTATGAAAATTTATTGTTTTTTTTTTCTTTTGTATTTTTTTTTTTTTTTTGTTTTATAGCAAAACATACCTGCTGTTCCTCTATTGCACACGTCATTCGCGTATTGCCTCCTGCACATATCTAATCTGTAACGCAACAATAAAAAAAAAGAAGATCTTTTATTCGGTAAGATAAAATATTGATTCATAATTCACCACAGTCACGGGACAGTCATTATATAAAACATGATTATTAATGAAATATGTAATTTTATCAACAACGAAATTCCGTCAACATTAGCAATCAATGACAACGACGATGATAATAATAAAAACAATAATAATAGTAATCATAAGAATAAAAATATTCGAGTCACTCTGATGTCTGCCTAGACTCTGCAGAGGATTGGGAATAATATTTTTTTTTTTTTCTTTTTTTAATGCAACCAATCCATTGATTAATACACCTAGATATTAGAGAAAAAAAATATATGCCTGTGCTGTTATGACGAAGTATGTATTAGATATAAAATTGTAAATGAAAGTAATGAATAATTCGGTATATTATAGATTGGAAAAAAATAAATGAAAAACAAAATGGCTGATAAATCGCTAAGATTCTGAAAATATTCGTAAATTGTGTTTTCTTTTCTTTTTTTTCTTTTTTAATGTATGTAATACTCGTATATATGTATAATGAATATGTGTATATAATATATACGAGTACGTGTGTTAAATTTATTAAATAATAACGTCATTCCATTATCTAAACTTGCAAAGCACGCACCACTATCTCATTAGTCTACAATCCACGGTTTTCATTGCAGCCCATCATTATAGTGTAGGATATACGTATACCTGTATATATGTATATGATTCGTGATATATAAGCTGTGATGAATACATTAGATTTAATTATGGGTATTTTGGTAGTATATATCGATATTCGAACGACTCGTCCCTCGAATTTTAGTTCTTTTCGTTCTCAGAACGTCTGGGAATAAAAAAAAACTTGTTTTTTTTCCCTGTTCGTTTCTTGTTTTGATTAATTTTTTTTAAGTTTTTTGTCACCGAAACCATAAAATCCACATAATTTTATCTAATTGTGTATATATGTTTAATGATATTTCCGAATTAATTATGTTTCATATTTTATCGGTATTATTAAAAAATTGTTAATAAATATTTCAACGATGTAATAATTTGATGGTCGAAATGAAAGTGAAATATCTTTTGTATGGGGTTAAAAAGATTGGAAAAAAAAATTTAAATAAATAAAAAAATAAAAAATAAAAACTATAAAAAATAAATAAAAGCAAAGTAAAATGTAAAAATATTGATTAGGAATTGGAATATATATGTACACGTTATATAGCTGATCCATATGTAAAAATAAATGAATTAAGTATTTGAAAAAAAATAATACCAAAAAAAAAAGCTTAATCGCTAATTAATGAACCATACCGGCTGTTCCCTTAGTGCAGCGACCGCCTTTCCTACGGCGGCACATATCATACCTGTTTTTGCAGAATAAAAAGATCGAAAGTATGAAAATTTATTAAAATCATAAATATATAGCGGCAAAAATATGTAAACGTTTGGTACTTTGAACGAACATATTTTGAGGATGTCTAAATCTGTTGTTTTTTTTTTTTTTTGAATTTGCGTAAATTAAGTCAAGCAGGCTTCTTCCAATATAATAATTATATTTATGGTTTGGCCAAAGTTTCAAAATCTAGTTTAAATAAACGCGTTTGTAAGTTGGAAATAAAAGTCATTTGATTTGAATTTGAAGAGAAAGATCGATAGATATTGAATAATTATTTTGCTATAGGATATGTAATAATGTAGGTTATTTGAGCTCTATTTTTTATCTTTGTTTTTCAGGGGTGAACACTCTTACTTTGTTACTGCGACGGCGATGTCGTAGACCGGAAGTCGCCGTTCCCGGAAAAGATATTTCCCCATATCTGTTAGAGCAGCTGCCGAATCTATGGCATCTCGACCGACACGATTCCGCTCCAAATAAGGCGTGGCATCTCGGCCCTGGATTATGTCACATGGAAATTGGAAAATAATATCATCAATTCGCACGTGCAGTGTATATTAACCTGAGTTCCTTCGTTGTAACGGAGAAACTATTTGAAATATTAAAATGTCGGTGAATGCTGTTCACGATTTTCTTAAAACGCAAAATAGACCGTACAATGTCAGTGACATCGTCACTAATTTGAAAGACGTCCCGAAAGCTGCTGTCCAAAAATCTTTAGATAAATTGGTCGATAGTAAGCTGGTTTTCGAAAAGGTAAATCAATACCAAGAATTAGTTATATTTTATTGCGGATAGTTTTTTTTTTTTGGTCAGGTATATCAGGTTATTAAAAAGAAAAAAGCTATATTCATCACGTGTATGTTCCAGACTTATGGAAAACAGAAAATCTATTGCATCGTTCAAGACTCGAATCAAGATCTGGATGAATTGAAGAGAATTCAAGGTGAACTAGAGCGTCAGGTAACTGAAGTTATTACGAAACAGGGAGAAGTTCAAGCAGAGCTACGTCGCAAAGAAGGCGAACTTGCAGCGTTGAAGTCGAGTCTTTCGATTGAAGATGCTAAAATTGAAAGGGACAGACTTTTAACTTCCGTTAAAGACTTGCAAAAGAAATTGGAACAACTGACAAAAGGAAATACGTCGTCCGAAGACTTGGGCGAAAAAAAAAAAAAGTTGCAAAAAGAAATAGAAATCTGCACTCGCGAATATTTAAAGCGGAAAAGACTCTGTGGGGAAATCATAGATTCTATACTGGAAGGATTTCCAGGAACGAAAAAAGAACTTTACGAAGAAATTGGAATCGAAAACTTGATTATTTGAAATAACGATGTCGCTTCTTATTAACATTTAGTTTTTTTGTGAATTAATAAACAGCCGATTTCTATACACGTCAAAAAACTTACCCGTGAAATAATAATACCGGCAATGCTTATCCGGATCTTTGGACCTTTGAGTAATTTGTATCTCAGATCAACTCCGTTCCAAAATGAGACGAAGTATCTTTTTATCTGAACGTTATCACCACCGTGCAACCTAGGGGTGAATAATCGTTCGAGTTTATCAATTTATTATCCATTGTCATATAAAAATATTAGACGAAACTTGCAGGTGTACAATTTTCGGATGTTGATATAATTCATTCATTGAATATCGTCGTACCTGTATCCGTCGTAATCTACGATGCACAAAATTTCTGGAAAAATAACGTAAGGTGCTTCACGCTTCGTCCTAACGCCGACCGATCTTTTCGATCTGAATCTCTTCGCTAGATGATCTGGCTCCATAAATGCTGTAAATGTGTTCAATAACTTTAAGTATATTAAAAAAAAAAAATTAAAAAAAATAAGACACTGTGACGTATCCGTAACGGATAAGGTATCTCTGGAGTAACCTGAACAGATGGATATTTAAATTTCTAAAGAAAAAAATAAATAATAATTTCACGTACCAAAATCGCTGTAATCATCATTCGGCAATGGCTGAGATCTTTTGTAAACAACATGATGATGCGTGTGTTTCAAATTTCTTTTCGTACGTCCAACATCCGGCAGTGAGTTAGCGTTTTGTGAGAAAATTTTTGATCTGTTCGCAGCTTCGTTTAATATGCGCTTAGGTAACGGTCGTATAACTAATTCCGACCCTATATTGCCCTCCTGAAAAATAATTCTAAATATCATATACTATTTTCTCAATTGTTGTATTATATTGGTTATACTGTTGTTAATCTGTCTTCTTTTTTTTCGCTTAGTGAATAAACTTGTTCATTTTATTTCCGGCATCGTGCATCTGTTATAATGTCTGAGCCACGGGGTTTTACGAATCAATCTCTAGATCGAAAGATGCGGGAGAGTTCTTGCGCATTAAGGGGATAGAGAGAGTGAAAGTAAAAGGTCAAGATATCTCAAGTCGCGCAGAACGAAGTCGTTTTGACAATGTTTCTTGTATAACAGGTCTATGTTATAGCTATATCTTACAAAATATGTTGCGGTTCAGTTATTGCGAACGAAATTTTTTACAATTTTCATTGAAATTTATTATAAAAAATGAATAAATGTTTGAGTATCATTTGATAATCTGTATAGTAACTGTCATTTGTTCAAATCCTGAAAGTGTTTTTTCCATGAAAATACGCAGTCATTATGAATTTCGAAATTGGTGAGTATACGTCAAAAGCGCAATTCATGATGAACTTCTATGATGACTGAGAATGAAGAAATAACCGTGTCTCTTACCACGAGGACTTTTCCATTTTCATCTTTATGGAGGAGAATTGACGCCATATTCCCTCTATCTTGGTAAATGTCACCGATATCCGTGCTGGACTGAAAATAAGAAACGCGAAAAAAAAAATTACAAAACGTTCATTTCAACTGCACAATTTCTTGAAAGCTCCATCGTTATAGTTTATGGTCACATGATGGATATATGTATAAAAAAATATATATTTTCAGGAAACAAAATATGTAATCCAGAATTCTAATCTGTACAACCTCAAGTACATCGGCGAGGATAGAGAAACTAAAAATAGCGATTATAATCACATTTATTGCCTAAGATTTGAACTGTGGCATTTTATAATATATTATTATATTAACTTTCCGCGCCGTCAGGGTCATTTATATTTAATTGGTTCGAAAACAAAAATAGTATAGATATATAATAAGTTAATAAAACAAATTTGATAATTATACACGATTTATAATCAATTCTCTGTTATAATTAAGAAAAAATAAAATGTTTTACGTGTCGTGAAGAAAGAACAATAGCTAATATAACGAAGAGGAAAATTTGATCGAAACAGTCGTACTTATCGGATTTGCAAAGAAACGTGCCTGCATTGAATATAATGTAGTAAAAGTGAAAATTCCGTGACCAAACGCGTGACGGTAGGAGTGCACGAAACAACAATTAACGAGCGAAGTAGAAATAGGTTTAGGCAATGTTTCACTGTGACGTCATATCAATTGTCGAGAACCGAAGAGAAATCCGGTATTGTGATTTTATAAAGGATCTAAATTTTTTTTTTACATTTTTTATTTTTACTTAATTCGATAAGATGGGATGAAAATAATATTAGGTATACGAAAATACAATAATTAAGATTTAAATATTACAAACCTCGGGTGCGTCGACGTAATGAAGATCGTCGGGATGCGAACTATTTCTCGTTACTGTCCACATCGGCAGATCTTTCGAAGGAAAAAGTCCGTCGGTTGGTTTTAACGATAGATTATAATTTTGTCCAAAAGCTCGTAAATGAACTTCCGTTTCCGACTCTTCTAAACTCCTTTTTTTCAATGTATGTAAAATCGGTACCACCTCGTATGCGGGCACTAGAATACGAAAAAATAAAAAAATAAAATAAAAAATCTCGCAAAAAGAAAAACAACTTACTATTCAATTGTTGAAAATAATCGAAAATTCATCCTGTGAAAAATGGCGCAATTTTGACAAAATTTTCTTCTTCTTTTCTGTCTCATTTCACATAGTTATTCTCCGCGTACAAGATATCATTCTGCATATAACTATATTTATACGTATAATATTCAATATTCACTAACAGCCCTTGCACAACATTTGATTGTATAATGGGTCAATAATTCTTGCAATCTACAAATTATACGAATTATGTAGAAATTGTACGTCCCACGTATACCTGTACAGTATGATGCAGATAGACCGCGTACGTATTATTACGTATATACATTAGTTCGCGACATAGGAATTATAACTATATGCAGTACCAATTTCGTGGTCCAAACATGCCGTCGCAGGATCTGCAGAGAACCAAACTCTGAATTGAAATGATCTTCGAAAAATTCTCGTTATTCTTTCAACGATCGTAACACGAAATCCCACAAAAATGTGAGGTCATATGCCTCAGAAGTGTATTACCTTTGTATACAGAGATTATGTGTACAATATATTAGGTACTCGACGAGAAAAAATATTCATTGGGGTGATTCACTCGTGGTAATAAATATCAATTTAATACAGAAAGAAGAAGAAAAAACAAACAAACAAAAAAAAGTTGACAGTCCCTTCGTCGATATGGTATGAAAGAGTCATATATTATTTTACGATGATTCATCTGTGGCTTTGTAATTTCCATACTAGAAAAACGAAAGATATAAGAAAAAAAAAAAAATTAAGAATAGAAGAAATGACGAACTCGATGATTTTTCGTGATATAAAATTTGATTCTGAATTATACGATCGTATATTACCCAATTCGTGATCCTCGGTGTGAAAGACTGACAGTATCTCCTCTGTTGTCATGTGTTCGTGTATCTGAAAACATATTTGAAATTATAAATTAAACAACCTATACCGTATGGATGATATTTTAAATTGAAAAACAAAAAACAATTGTCATATACGAGTACATGGATATATTGTGTACGATCTTTGCTTGATTTATGGATGTACAGTTTTAATTATTCACCGATTCATTTCGTTAATTTACCGTTAGTTAGATAACGAGAAATAATGCCCATACAGTCAACAACAAAATTCATCGGACACAAAGCTCGTTGGGACTTTGCAAATATAATTGACGATCGTTATTGACGCAAGTGGGTATTATACATTGAACTGGCTGAAAGTTGTTTTGCAATGAAAAAATAAAAATACTAATAAAAAAACAAATTCCAGGCAATTTACCTTTGAAAAGTGATGAAAAAAGACCCGTCCAACCTTATAGTATAATATATTTTGCTCTCACAGAGAAATTAAGTCCATTTTTAGAATACTGTTCATACAAGTATAATAATTGAAAAGATATAATATTTATTAATAATATTTATACACGTCGTATATCGAACTTTCTCGTCAATATATATTATCATTTATAGATATAAATATTATCTCACAAGGTGGTTAATTTATTTTTCTTTTTTTTTTTTCTCTTTCTTTCTTTCATTTGGGATTTTACGTCGCGATCGTTTTTATTAGGAAGTATAGGTATAAAGGTACCTAAATACGTCAATCGCGTTTACTCTCAGTAATATGATTAGCAAATTATATTCATTTTAAGTGGTTGAATTCCAAGTATATCCGCAAACCATACAGTATATAGCGACTTGATACGAGAAAAAAAAAAAAAATGATTTAGAAATTTAAAAAATGAATAATCAAATTTCACGTTTATTCTCAAAATAGTTATATACCCACATATAGGTAATACCCAAAAGTATAAACCGCAATAATAATTATTATTATACATGATTTACGTTTACATCCGTAGGTAGGTATAGCAAACGATGTGCGACAAAGCAAAAAATAAAATTTCCACCTAAATTATTGCCTTTTTTTTTTTTTAATTTACGACGTCTTTTTTTTTTTTCTCGCGCGATCTTCATTCTCCATACATCAACGATAAATATTAATTACGGGGGTTTCAGAAAAATCTAATGTAAATAAATGATAATTATATTTAAATTACAAGAATACAAATTGCTATATAAGTATATAATTTGAACGGACGCAAACGTTTCGATGAATGTTACAGTTTTTCTAAAACAATAAAACAATGCCTATTTTACGATCGAGTAATTTATTTAACAATGCCCACCCTTTATCTCTGTAGACTTTATTCATATTTTTTTTCTTAATCTTTTTTGTTCTCACGGAAAATCTTACGTCCCTCACCTCCCATTATTTTATACCCCATTGCATACGAACAATCCATGTTGTAACGATGACTGATATGCTAATAAACATAATAATAATAATAATGATAATGAAAATTGTAATTACAATACATATAAACGTCTTGCGATATAGTTATAACATAGTAGGTATATATACCTATAGGTATGTATATCGTCTGAGGCGGATGAATATATAGAATAGAATTCAAGTGTTATCCGGTTATTACATTTCCATTGAAACTTGCCACGGGCAAGGACCCATGTCAATCAATATATCCTATTTAATAATATATAATACAATAAATCTGATTTAATAATCACGATCGCTTATCTACCTCCACCACTAAAATTTCATATGTAGGCGGCTAGCTAGCTAATTCGTCTGCGGTATAAATTCGTTTGATTCTTTTCATTTTTATTTTTTCAATTGTTTTGCTTCAATTTCGTTTCGTTTAATGCTTTCTTTTGAACCGCGGTCGCGATCCGCGCACAGTTTCATCCGGTTTTTCAACGACAAGTGAGTATACGTGTAGTACATAGGCATGTGCTACGTGTATATGATTGAGCGTATAAAAAAGTTAAGACAAGTTGTCTCATTTCGTACGTGTTTAAAATAGTTTTAACGACCGACGTTTCGAGAGCCGCAGTTTTCTGATATATCGAGAGCGGTTCACATGTAATCAGATGACTCCGAAGGGCAAATACATATGTGCTACAGGTTTATATATATATATGTTTATATACCTAGATAATTATACATACGTATATGCTTATACATTATATACCTATAATACTGCATGGTCCGGTTAGAATCTTGTTCTGCAGCTTCCGATTTTGCACGGAGTTAGTTTTTACTAGTAAGAACTTTGCCCATTGACAGTGAAACACTTCGCGCCTTAAATCGATGGTGTTTTTTTTTTTTTTATTCCTTTTCTTTTTTTCTTTTTCTTCATCTTTCTATCTCTATCTCTCTTTTTTTTCCTAATCAATTGGCATGCGGATTGAGCCAACTTGACCTTATACAGACACATCAGGCAATTTTCGTAATTGGGTAGGAAAAGGAAAAGAAAAAATTAATTACAAAAAAAAAAGAAGGAATTAAGGAATAGCAAAAAAGGAGATAAAAAGAAAAAGAAAAAAAAAACTAGGTGTACGTCATTAAGTTTATACTCATTAGTCGTAAACGGTCATTAAACAAATCTTTTATATTTGAATTGAAAAAAAAAAAGAAAAAAAAACATAAACAAATAACAATAATAGTTGCGTAAAATCAGAGACAGAAAGAAGAAAAATTTATTAATCACGAAAGTTGTAAATAAGGAGGTAAGAATAAATTATGAATAGAACAAAAAAAATTTATCGCCAAATTTTAATAGCGCATTGTATCGATGTGTATGTATAGGTATTATATATATTATATATTGTATAAATAAAGAGATAACGGATAAAAAAAAACGAAAAAAATATATTATTTCGCCGCACGATATCACGCAATTATATTTGCAGTCGAGGTGATTGTTGAGGTTGTCATTGATCGGTTGAACCGTCGAATTTATTGTAATGTCTATTGTAATAACCATTACGCGTATACAATAAAAGAGACCAATGAAATTGAATTTAATGCGATTATGAAATTTGTAAGTAATCATTACTCTTTGTAATAACTATACTTATCGATGAATTGTGTTTTTTTTTTGTTAGTTTCTCTTTCTAATTTCAATCCTTACCTTGTGGCCTTGCGCGAGAGTTTGGCTGACCATGCATAGTAAAACGAATGCGCAAAGCATGGTGTACAGAAATATCCCAGTTTGGGTGTGCCAAGTCACTGAAACAGATAAAATAATAATCGTTTATTATTTTATATCCATAAAATCGATAAACCATGGATATAATAAGTTATTAAGACCGAGCACGTGATCACCTCAAAAACGCGAAATTATCTATCGAACTCTCGACTATAAGTTTACGTACCTAATGATGTATACAAATACGTGTATAAATATTTAATTGATTTAGTATATAAAAATTAGCCAATCTTTCGAACTGAAATTAATTAATGAAATTTCGTTCCGCCTACAACCTGCGTCATTTTTAGGTATTACATGACCTATCACGTCTGTACCATATTAATAAAATTAAATATGACCGTTTTTTTTCAACCAATATTTTATTCGAGGTACACCCGAATGGTGACGGTGCAATTTCGTCGAATCAAATAATATATTATAGCAATGGCAATATAAATCTGACAAAGGTCACATTTTATGACAGAAAAATATTGTCGTTGTATATTAATACAACGTGAATCAGGTGTATAGGTATGTTAATCGCATGTGTGCACGCATGCAAAGAGAACAAAAACTATATAGCTGCTCGCTCGTGCAATAAAACAATATAATTATACCCGTGAATGATATTACTGATATAAAGAGCTATTAAACACGAGTAACGTATGAGCGAACGGTACACCGATATACACGGGGTGGTGATCTGTATTTTCGAACGAAGGATTCGATTATCTCAAAATAAATAACATATGAGCATTAAAATTAAATGTCAACGGATATAATACGATACCACGTGGTACGTATACCATCACTTTCGATAAAATCGAATCGTGGCGTTTTTATTTATTTTTTTTCCTCCACAAGTCAAATCTGAAACACGGTTTTGTTTTTTTCGACGCCAAAATTTCAGCTGCTTTTCAGACGAATCGAACACAAAAATTTGTTCGGAATCTGAAAACAAAAAAATTACCTAACAGCTCCGACGAGGAGCTGGTTTAAATTTTTTCGTAACTCGAAAACACGTTTACACGGATAAATTGGGGCAGGTTTTTTCTTCGAATATTTCAAAAAATACTAAATAAATCAAAAATCGTTGAATTTAACTGAAAAACCCGTTTTCAAATTTCATTCTTTTTTCATTTTTTATTTCCATTTGCAGCGCGCAGGAAATCGTAGGTACATTTTATTAGTAATACACTTCGCGTTGCACCGAAAAGAAAGAAAAAGAAATAAATAAATAAATAAATAAGAGGGGGGAAGGACGATAGAAAAAGAGGTGGGGGGGATAAAAAAAAAAAAAACCGATTGCGATCTGCTTTCGCTGTTACGTGGATGGAATCGTTGAGCGAGAGCTTTCCAACTATATCCTTTGCGTGCAGCAGCGGCCTTACCTTGAAGTAATGAAGGTACGAATTACAGAAAGTTTATAAGGAAATTCAATTCTAACGTGATTATAATTTCAGGTTTGGAAATTTTTTTTTTTATGAAACTCAAATATTTTTTATTTCTCATTATTGTTTTACTCTTATCGTTTACAGTAATACATATCGTGGGGTGTAGATTACATACATATATACATTATACATATTTACACGGTACATAGCGTTCGGATTCGACGAAAAATTTGCCGAAGAATTTTTTTTTTTTCATTCAACCTCGAGCCTGAAATGTTCGAAATCGGCGAGAGAGCACAACTGTTTTGCATACACGGTAACGCGCATACATATACATAATATATGAATGTAACTATTAGATGCACTTTTCCTTTCATATACTTCATTAGAAATGTACTTGCGAAGAACCACGTGACAAGCAGTTAACGGCACCGAGAGACATTCTTCGGCAATTAATCGTTATAAATATATATGTGCAGGTGGTGTGAAAAGAATGAAAAGAAAAAATATATCCCAGTATTATTTTCAGATGACGTCATGTGTGTACTGATCGAAAAGAGATTATCGAATCTCAACGATTTTTGAATCTTTCCATATTGACAACGAAAATAAATAAATATTGTTTAGACGCATAAAAGGTATGATGAGTTCGATTATATTTGAAAATCACGTCACACGTAACGTAACGAATAATCGGCGTGATCCTTGTTTAAAAAATTTACTCAAATATGTTAACGCAAAAATTGTGAACGATTGATCATTTAAGTAACACAATAAGTTACTGTAGTCGTTTCATTTCAATCGTATACGCGATCGGCACGAGATCAAAATAGGATGGTACGTAACACACGAGTTCTATTGGTAATTCGTTTTACTATTTTTAGAATTCTGTATTTCTCTGTACAGAAACCTCGAGATATTATCAACATGAAGAATAAGAGAAGTAATAAAAAATACAAAGGTGCTAAAATTTAAGTAAATTTATGTAAAAGTGATAGTTATATTACACCCATTATATGTATACATATATAAGCATATAGATAGATAAATATATGATTCGTTGTTTTAAATTATGTATCTACTCATTACGTATGTAACCTAGCGCAGTAGTGTAAGCAATATATGTACATTCACGCAATTTGAATCTGCAATCAAAGGGCAACTGGTTTGATTTTTCCAATTTTGCATCTGAGAATTGCCGAGAATTACGAATTTAGCATTTTCACAGCTCGAAAAAATTCATATCAAAATTCTAAATTGAAATATCTGAGATTGCTGATCGAAGTTTTATTTTTTTCTCATTTTTCTAATTCGTCGAAAATTCTACGTTTCGTTCTGTGATTCCCCCCCACCCCCCCCCCCACCCTATTCTAGACGATTTTTCTCTTTCTTGAAATTTTCTTCATCAAATTAGAATGAAGCGCGGGTCGCTCTTTGGAAATGGGAATTTTAATCACTCGAATCTTTGAGAGAAACTTGAAGCGAAATCAAATCGCAAAACGCACAGGTGTCAACTGATTTTCAATGAATACTACATAAGACGTGAATAAAAAATAAAACGAATCTTGTCACAGCATAAACAACACCTGCGTTTTGTTTTCCCGACAATTTTGCAGCAGTTCCAAAGATCATTTAGCACACTCGATATAGGTTAGTTTTGCAGTTGCAGTAATAAGAGATTGCAGTATTTCAATATTTACAGAACGTATATACAAATATACATACCATTGTAATAACGCATGTATGCGACAACGCAATGAGTAAATGGCAATTAGATTTACTCAGGTTTCATATATATCATTTGCATAATATTCCTACTCACGGCCGAAGGGCCACTAATTTTGTTGGTTACGTCTTTCTGTTTTTTCCACCTTCCGCGTATACCTATAGGTGAATTAATTTTACTCACTGGAATCAGTGAAAATGATTAAATCTTTCCGCAATTAAACTGCACAATTACAAAAATATGTTGCACTACATATATTGCATCTGTAGATTCTTCCTCTTCTACCGGTATTTTTTTTTTTTTGCTTTGTTGTCTTGTCTTTTTCTTTTCCTTCATACCCGAACCGTGGAGGATGCGACAATACGAATAAAGAAGCAAAAAAAAAACAACAAATAAATAAACAAAGCGCGATTAATTGCCGATAATTTTCGTCCGCAGCTTATTATATGTCATGTATAGGAGTGTTTGATTATAAGTTTTGTTTGTAAGATCGACGAGATGACGGGTGTTTATTATAATGTTAATAATAAGGTACCTCTATATATGTATATGTAATAGAAGATGAAGACGAGATGTGTATTGTGATAAGCTCCTCGTCGAGGTGAGCAATTACCAAGGTTATACCCTCGAGGATCGAACACTCGGAGCTGCATGTGTCTATCCGATATGCATGACGCGAGATTTGTGACTTTATAAACCATAAGTGACAGTTTATTAGGCTGAGGTACTTACAATTAGAAGTGATCCCGAATTCCGGGTGTCATGACAAAGTACGTACATGACTTATACTTCCTCAAATCATCCTCGGATTATTATTGTCGTCTTCCTCATTAAATATTTCCTATGTCACGACCGAGTGTGACAGCAAATTGACGTTTCGTTATTCAAATTACATACTACTTATACTTTATTTGCAGCGTCATTATAATTTTATAAAATCCCAACTTTCCCAGAGTATGAAATTGACGATACGTCATACGTCAGCTGCAGCCGGTAGTAAAATGTGTGCAGTTTTGGATCCGTTTGAAAGAAACGAAAAAAGCAAAGGAAGAAAAAACCCTGTCAACAATCTTGCGGAGAATCAGAAAGAATAGATTTGAAAAACCGGTAGGGTATCAATGGTCCACGTAAATTCGTTGACCTCATTCTATTATACATTACACTTATTGTTAATGAAATAAATTATATTGCGCGCGTGTAACAACATAACCTCCGCAGCAGGTGTCAAAATCATTAGTGTAGGTCCATCATTTTTTGTATATATACTGTACATACTCACAATATGACACGTGATGTATCGGGTTATTAACTTTTATATCGAGAGGGAACGCGTCTTCTCGCATACGTGTAATCCATCATCGCGAAACACGCGGTCGTACGCAGACCGTATAAAGTTTATATGCGGCCAGATTAATTACCTTAATCTAGAATTATGAATATTTTATACGCTAGACGCTCCGATATTATAGCCTGTGAAATATACAGAAATATAACGGGCATTCGAGCGTGTCCGCACATAGGTATAATGTATGTAATAACGTACGCGTGCAGATGAACAGAAAAAAAAACTAAAAAAACTAAAACACGAGACTATATCGCGAAAAACAATGGAGATGAATATTGATGAAAATTAGATATAAAGGTGAGAAATAAAATTTGAAGAAAATGATCAAGAAAACGAAAAAAAAAAGAAGCAAAATAAGAAAATGAAATAAGTGAATTATAAATTTTTTGTTTCAAAATATATTTTTTACGTATTCTGATCTGAGATACACGAATCCGTTGATTAAATTAATAATTGTATATTGAAACGATGAAAAAAAAATTTTTCAATTAAAAGAATATATGTCGTTTTTTTTTCTCTGCTGCTGCAAAAACAGAAAGGTCGTTATACATAAAACATCTATGATTCGATAATAATGATTGTATATCTCTGCGTGACTGATGACGTTTTTTTTTTTTTTCGTTTTTTTTTCTTTCACGTTTTGTACAATATCATAATTATAAAGTAGCTTAAACTATCACATTGATCATATCCATATACGAGTATATAATAACTATCAATAATATCTCTTGAAATAGAAAAAAAAAAAGGTAAAAGAAAAAAAAAAAGAAGCCTATATACGTCAAAGAACTGCGTGTATATTATATAAGCTGAATTTGTTTAAAATTTATTACACGCGCGTTAAAAGATCCCATCATATTAAATACACCTCTAATATAAGATCGGGCGAGAATCTAGTAAAATTCGAACGTGTGGATGGAGGAAAAAAAAAAAACACCTAACCCTTTCGGTCAGTCAAAATGAAGATCGTTTATCTTATTTCTCCGTAATGATGATACTCCGCGTGCCCGTTAATGCGGTTAAAATTTTGCTATAATTCGAAAGTCCATCCAAATAGGCATACACCCGTAAGTTTTATGTACGCGTCCGCAAAAAGAAAGAAAAAGAAAGAAACAAAAAAATTGCTTTTTCTCCGAAAGATTTTTGTTTGATTTTTATCTATCTCTTTCTCTATCTAGCGCGACGTATACTGCAGAAATGAAATTTCGATTCAAGAAAATTCTCTAAAATGAGAATTTGCGGGTATATATATGTATACATATATATATTCAAGTATCTATACCCTGTTAAAAAAAAAAAACTAGACACCATACGATATATCGTAAATAAAATTACGGAAGAAAAGTTTTCCATCGATGATCGAATATATTATAAAGAAGCAGCTTGAATCTTATACCTATATGGCGATTGAAATTCGAAAAAGCAATCTGGATAAAATACGTAAACTTTATGTTATAAATTATACCTACTAATGTCGCTATACACACAGTGTGTACCTGTAATTAAATACTTATCCCGCACCGCATGTTTGTAGAAAAATATTAATACCTAATGCGTTTGACGGGCAGCTATCCGCGCCTTCATTGACCATGTACTATAAAGTATAAAGGTTAATAAACGACGCACACCAGCCGTTATAATATAACCATCCACATATACAGTAAGAAACCTGAATTTGTAGAAAAATTTTTTATTCACACAATCTAGGGCCACCGTTTCAAATGTATTCTGATTCGAATAAGACGATGGTAAGCGCGCGTGCGACTTTATAAAATTATCATCCGAGTTCTCATTTTTGATTCTAATAAAAATTATTAACGGATTTTTTTTCTTTCCTTAATTTTTAATTTTCATTATTGTTATTATTATTATTATTATTATTATTATTACTTCTCCTCGATTCACATTGAATGTAATCTTTACGTATAAATGAGAGAAGAGAAGAAAAAAAAAATTGAACAGAAAAAAACAGAAGAAAAACGACACTATATATTTTTATTATTATACACACATATGTATACGTACGTAATATCGTAATCGCGTATACGCGGTGTGAATGAAATATAAGAAAAAAAATATATAGGTAATTAAATGCGATGGGAAAAAAATCAAAAAATCATACAACTCACCGACTTATTTATAAACATATGTATATTATAAATATAAATATATATATATATGTACATGGTGTATCATAGCTGTATTATATAGACGACCGGAATCAAGTTTTGGGACTTATAGGCGCGATTGGAAAATTCCAAAATCGTTTTGACAAATTTATAATTCTCTCTAGTTCTCATAGGACTATGATACTATCATATGTGTATAGGTATGTATAGCTGCTATTGGTTAACGAGCGTTCACTATAAAACTGGAATATATCGCGTTGTAGAATATAACGTTGTATATATTATAAACGTGAAAAATCTTCTTGTTTTTTTTTTTTTTTCTTTTTTCGTCAACCATATATTGATCGAATAGATTCATTCAAGTATTACCTATATAATGAATAAAATTTATTAATAAAATTATTCAGGGGTAGAATTGAATAAAAAAAATTTCATAATTATATAAACGAGCAGATTCAAAGTTTTTTTTTTTTGTTCTGTTAATTCATTATGAAAATTTTACGTACATACGTATACATTCGGATTTTCCGAAGGAATTTTCGATCCACACACGTAACACGTATTACGTCTAAATATTCCGCTAATTGTGAGTTCGAAATTGAATAATTTCAAATTTATGATCGATTACACAATATTATATTAATTCTGTACAAAGTAAAATATAAATTTCATCCTCGAATAATATTCGATCCGACGTCTTGAATTTCACCGAGAATCAAATAAACCTACATACAGACATACGATATTGTACAAAAAAAAAAACGAATCAAAAAAAAAAAAAAAAACCATCGTCCGATAACCTAGTTAAATATAATTTTTATTTTATTTTTTTTCCCCACATTTCATTTTATACCTATACTCTCGCAATTTTATTTCAAATTCTAATATTGTTATTATTATCATAATAATTTCTCCACGTCTCATTTGCAGCGCTCGTCGGATCAAGTCATATTATTATTATTATTATTATTATTATACTTATACTGTGCGTTATTACGTACATAAAATCTTAGTTTACGTGAGAATTCTTTTTCCTTTTTTCTTTTGCACTCTTTTCGGGGCAGTTATTATATCAACGAGCCATAAAAAGATTTCACCCGACGCAACGGTGTGACTTTTCTTTTTCATTGTAGATCGGATTGTTATTATTTTTTAATTTTTTAATTTTTTTTCTCGAGTTCAAGTACAATAGAAAATAAAACCGAAGAAAATCTACGTTATATATTATACCGTTAGAAATGAGATGAAAAAAAAAAACAACATGAATAAATAGTTGGGTAAAACAACGAATGGAGTAATTTATGTATATTAGGTTACATACGTACGTAAATCATATAAAATTTACCTCAATGTTCCCATTCAAATAATGAATATGTAACTCATAATCGATACATGCACCTTATACGTAACACTCGTTGTGGTTCACTAGATAAAGTAACAAACATCATGTGATGCATTCGTAGAGTTTATATACTTATGAGTATATGGATATGTATGTTACAGATATACATATGTCACACTTTTTGGTATATATGTGGATATTTTCGCGCACGTTGCCGAGATACAAGTGAAAGTGTGCGACTTGGTTGCGCTGGTTATAAGGATCGGCATGTATAGTACATAGTCGTTGTACATAGGTGCTAGGTGTGTATATTATATACAAATGTGGAGAGCGATCAAAAAATATTAAAAATTATGAATAAAAATTGTGTTTCTCCGCATATGTATGTTGTATGCGATATTTTAAAAACACTGATATATACAGTATATAATATAATATAATGAACTGTCGATTAATTACTTTAAACTTTTGTGGTTTTGTGGTATATATACATATATGATGCGGTTTTAATTTTTTTAATACATCATTTATCATGAGGAAATATCAAAACACCAAAAATATATATCGTATATTATACGTTGTTCAGCTGCTTCGAAAGAAAACAAGGAAAAAGAAAAAGAAATATGTAAGGTATAGAAAAATAATTAATTAAAAAAAAAACAAAAAAACATACATATGTGGTTAATTACCTCGATCATATGTTATAAGAAATAAGTATCAATCCCTATGGTAATTAAGCGTGCGAAAACCTTCGAATTGCGATAATTGGCAGATATATGCATATGCATAACTTACTTGCCCCCAGGGGTTTAAATTAGTACATATGTATGTATAACCTATAATATAATAGTCAGTGGTTTATACAATTTTTTTTTTTTTTCTCTTTTCGTTATGTTTATTATTCCAGAAAAGTTTCGTCGAATGATCTTTGACCGATAGCGCGTGTGCACGGAACACATTCGGTGTCAAATAACCACAGCGCGGCTGTCGACCCGCGAGCATTCAAAATTTAAAAGTGTTCTTTTTTATCTCGAGTCAATTTTTGTTTGTTAAATTTTTTGTTTTCTCTATTATTCGTTTGTTTATTTTATTTTCGTCGTAAATCATTCGGAGTCGCTATCTCGAGAACGCCATTGTTCTCAATTTCAGGGAGAGATTAGGTATAAGAGATTTTTTCTGAAAAGAAACCATGTGATAAAATGAAAGTCGCAGTATAATTTCAATTCTTTTATATACTTTTCTCTCTATGATATTATACACGTATATTTTTTTTTTTCATTTCTTTTTTGTTTCCATTCTTTAGAAAGATTTGAATACATTTTCGAAGGGGAATTCGAAATTTAGGGGAATTTTTTTTTTCTTTTCGGTTCTTTACATATGACCGGTGCAATAATTTCTTTAGAAAAAAAAAAAAATAAATAAAATACAAATCTTTCAGCTATTTTTGATAATCATATCGATCATCTAATTTTTTCTGTTTGTGTTTTTTTTTTTTCTCACTTCCTATACGCGGTTGTGATGAGAAATATTGTTTATACCTAATATACGTATAGTTATAGGTTATGTATACCACATACATGATAAAGTGAATACGAGAGGTTTATAAGCTTGAAAACTCAAAAAAAAAAAATAAATAAAAGAAAAAAAATGATGTAAGGAAAGAAAAAA
The DNA here is from genome assembly GCA_963932425.1 of Athalia cordata. Taxonomy (NCBI): domain Eukaryota; kingdom Metazoa; phylum Arthropoda; class Insecta; order Hymenoptera; family Athaliidae; genus Athalia; species Athalia cordata. The sequence goes on along the minus strand of OZ010625.1, from coordinate 52,547,024 downwards.
AAATTCGAATCACAGCTGCTATGTATAATGTAGAGTCACATCATATATCGCGACGAATTAGTTGGAAATATTGTGATGAATAGGCCTCAGGTGTTTCCTGTATACAGGTTTTTCGAAAAAACACGTTTCTGTCGGATGGCTGTGTGTGCAAAAGAGAGGAAAAAAAAGAAGAAGAAGTACGAACTGGTCCCCTTCGCAAAAGAGAACAATTTAAACGTCTTCGCGGCACGACGCGGTCTCGCATAGGTATGTATACATATACATATGTATAATAATTATATAGCGTTCGCGGCCCCGCGGTCCAATATATATATACATATTACATATGTATAATTAACCTGCAGTACGAAATTCACAACTGTTACAGATTTTTCGAACGTGCACATGAGGTGTTGAAAACTGTGAAATTAAAAATCAAATTTTTTCAAAATGTATGTAATACAATAGTTGTGAGCATATATATACATGTATATGGGTGATATGATAAGTATATATTATGTTATGTATAATAACTTACTTTGTACACTTTATCGTAGAGAATACTTGCGATCGTTTTGAGGTGCGGGTAAGTGCAAACTATTATAATAAGATATGTTATTATTCTTGAGTTTTTTTTTTTTGTTCTTTTTTTTTCCTCACGTATATACAGGTATATATGTAAATACGGTTGCAGCGTTGTGATTCACAATAATTGTATACGTATATGAAAAAAATTATTTTATGCGCGATTCTAACACGATATTATTTATAAGGCGAAAATTGCATCGAAGATATATTATAGGTATATCGTATTTTATGAACGCGGGAAATTAAAGTAGACTGACATAGAAAAATTGAACTCGCGAAAGATCCGTATAATATGATCATATTATAATATAACTTACATTAGGTGTACGTATAATATAACCTACTCATATATATGTATATGTAATAAACGTTGCGCGCGATCACGAAGGTTATATTAATTTTGAGGTCATGGTTTTCGAGTCACCTGCATTGACTCGACGCGCTTATAATTATATTTCATGTGTTTCTAATATTAATTATTATATAATAGAACTATATCATTTATATAGTTCCACACGCATATACCTGTATTATACAGTAAAACGCGTGCGACGATGATTCACATATGCCGTAAAATATTTTAATTATAAATTTACGTATATAATAGTTCACATGATTTATGTATTTTGAGAAAAAAAATAGATAAATAAACATTCAAACAATAAAATTATTGTTCGTTTAGTGCATATATAGAAGTTTATAATTTTAAATATTATAGTTATTTTTGTATTTATTTAATTATGCCACTGTTTTTTTTTTCTTTCTATATATTCTAGGTATATCTATATCTTTTTAACATGTGTAATAAAATATGCATTTAAACATAATTAAATTGCCGCACATCATTATAACATATGCTATCATGTATAATATTGTATATATGTATAGGTATATACGACTAATTAAATAATGATTTTAATTTCAAACCAAGTAAGAATCTGTGGTATATACTTTAGGTATATATACCGCGAGAGATTTTTATGATCTTGCCAAACATGAGCACAAATTAGAGATTATCTTAATTTTTTTTTTCAACTCCTTATCTCTAACATATATAATTTTTCACAATTAATTCGTCTATATAAGTTGATATTAAAAACTTTCAGATTACGTTATAGGTGAAAAAATAGATTAACATCAAATGTATGTAGAGGGGAAAAAATAGAAGAGTATACTATATAGGTATATATATCAAACAACTACGCGAGAATATGAATTGCTATATATGTAATTAAAAAAGAAGATATTTCAATTATTTGAGTTCTTTTTTTTTACCTATTTTTTTCTCACCGCATATAAAAATACACCGTCAGGTTGGTTAATATATCGAATGATTTGGTTACATACATGACGTGTTTCTATCTATATACGTACCTATACTCAAAGTAAATATCTAATATTAAATATATAAAACATCGATGATTAATTCTTCTGAGATTAATAGCAAAAATATGTTGTGTCGTCAAAATGTCTCCAATGGCAGACCGTACGCGGCAATTCCGTGAAAATATAATATACATATATATATATATACCTATATACGCGCGTAATGTACGTTAGGTATACGTTACAAGACCGGTGTCGTAAAATCAGAGTCGAAATCGATAAATTAAACTCTCAGACATTTTTGGGGAAGACAAATTAGATATGGTTATATAGATGTATATCTATGTATATGTATACGTACATATTACATATATATATACTTATAGGTTCCCTCTTGTCTGCCATATAATAATCGTCACGCGTGATTGTAATTCCGCGTTTTTTCTAATACATACACAATATACAGTAAAAAAAAAAAAATCTTATAAAAACCATCATTACATCAAGATTTATTCGATCGAAGAAAAAAAAAAAAAAAAACACTCATGTACATACATATATATTAAAAAAAAACTATATAGGTATATTTGGGTACCACCTGACGTATCATTAGGTATATTATTGTAAGAAAATTTTCATACTATACCTATATCATGTTCGAATGAAATTATTAGCTGCGGCTAGATGTGCATATTATAGTATATACCTATGCCCTATACACGTGATCGTACTATAATGAAAATATCAATTTCGTTCGTCTATGTGGAGTGAAATCAATGCGGCGGATGATAATAAGACGCTGCAGCGTACGACTCGGGAGACTTCGATGCGTGGACGACGTCGTGTATTCTATATGCCTATACGGCGGTACGTATACGTATAATAAAAGTTGTCCGAAACAAAATTCGACGTTATTTTCTGGCCGAAGGAGTTTTGACCTTCGTGGACACTAATGACCGACCCCGGCGCGACAACTTTGCCTGCTAATAATATACGTATATATATATATATATATATAGTTGTCATATAAATCTATATACCGACTCGGCTCCAGTTTTGGCCGATGCATTTTTGTTTGTCTATTATGAGAAATTTTTTTTTTTTTTTTTTGGTTCCAACTTTCTGCACGGATGCAAAATTTGCACGACCCAATGCAACAAAGCGCTGCAGTATATATACAATATATTTTATATCCATTCATTTACATATACCCTTCTCAAATGTATAACAAATTAAAATAATCTAAAAGTTTTATGTTAATTTTTCGGATGACGTTTCATTTATAATAATAACTATATATTTTCGACATTTTTTCTTATATATTCTCGTATAGGTATTTTTCCTCGTTTTCATTTTTATATAACGCGCTCTGCAGACGCGGCAGCCATATTTTCACTTTTTTTATATCACACCCTTGATTCCGGTTTATAGCTCTCCGTTTACTCGATTCTTTTAAAACAGACATTGATTTTCGGAAATTTCGATCGAGAAACCCGATTCGTTTCTACCTATATTATACTCTGCAATAATACTTTTTGTGTGCCTGCACGTAAAGCAGCGGCAACAGCATCAGCCTTGACCCGCATTCAAGAAGCGTAATCCCTGGATATACACTGTACAGTTGATTAAGAGAGTATAGAATGTATACATAGGTATATATACATTACAAATACGTATGTAGGTATATGTAGAAACATGAAAATGTTGTTTTTATACATAAATCGTTGGTACATATTTATAATAAATGATTCCTTAAACCCGATAAAGAGGTGTATCTGCAGCGGCGGATGTATGTAAAATTCCATGAACTTGAATGAATATATATGTATTATACATACGCAATGTACATATACATGAGTTGTTATAGGTTTATTATATTTTTGTTTCGTAGTTATCGATATTAATTACCCATCACATCTTCCGCAGTGAATTATTTTAATTATACCTGCAGAGCGCGATGTCATAAAAGACAAAATGACATCGTATAACTCCGACACCTAAAAATCCATGCTATATGTATGACGATCGTCGAAGGACAATGCCACGCATAAGTATATATATCTCTATACATATATACGATTTACAAATCTCAATTGTGTCGAGGATCATCGCGAGCGATGATTATCGTTCGATTCTTCTTCTTTTTTTTTTTTGTTTTCGCTTTTTTGGTTTGTTTATTTTTTCTTTCTTTGTTGCCGGAGGTCTATAATATACTGTATATATTGCCACAGACCTTGTCATATATATCTCGCATTGTATATATCTACGCTTACGCTAATAATAAAGAAAAGAATTAAAAGAACAACAAAAAAAAATTAACACCTGTGCAGAACTCGTACGAAAAAATTTTTACGGTAATAATTTCGTCGATTTTGCTATATACGGCACACGTGATCTGCAACATTGACATCAATGAACTTTATAATATGTTTATATATATATTTAAGGATACATTTGTGCATACGCTTTATTAAATACTTTTCGGACAAGTCGTTATCTTTATAACCTCTTGCACTCTTTTTTTTATACACGTACATATGTATAGTATATATATTTGTGTAGGTATACCGTCATGCAATGTTAATTGGTCCATCTGGTCACGTGCGTTTCTTTCCAATTCATTCACTTACATTTCTTAGATATACCTATACATATAGGTAAGTACACAGCTGCCTGTATACGTTTTCACCTTCATCGATTTTTTTAATAACTGCTCTTGAACGGATGAGAGTGTTGTTTTTTTTTTGTTTGGTTTTTCGCTTCTCACTTTTGCAGTTATATTAACATGTAGGTATATATGATATTATATTATAGTGTAATATTATATAGCGTGTATTTCTTCATATTCACTGTAATGATCACTTAAGAGAAACGCATGATGCGCGGAGATAATGTACAATTTCACTTTGTGCAAATTTATTTTTACTAACTTTTGTTTTATGTTTTATGTTGTTTAATGATTTAATTTAATTTAATTGAACATTTCTTTTACTCGGTCGGTAAAAACGATTCGACAGAATTATCGACTATTGTAGAAATATTTGTAGCGTTTGTATCGAAAAGCAAAAAAGTAAAATAAATATTAAAAATTTTCAATGTTAATAAACTTGCGCGTTGAACAATGAACTTGCAGATCAGAGTACAGGATCAATGCGAAGAAAATGAGAAGGAAAAGAGGAATCAAGATCTTGGTTATTTCGTCATATTCGACTCGAGACAAATAGTGATTTCAACTTTATATTAAAAATATTTTGCTTCATAAATTCGAAACTTTTCTCATTTTTTACTCAAATTAATTTTGAACAAAAAGATTTCAACGAATATGAACGACACGATAAATTTATTAACATATTGTTTGTATTGAATTTATTATTGTAATAATTTATATATATTAATCGATTGAATACGTTCGCTGAAATAACATATGGCAAGAAAAACTTTTGACTATCTATACGTATATAATGCGAGTTTAATAAAATATGTACAAAATTTGTGTGAGAAGAAATAAGGTGGACCATCGGTATAGGTGGCAGTTATAGCTGTTCCGACTCTAACTAGCCGATTAGCAAGTTTTAACCCAACCTAACCCAAGAATGATTCCTTCTTAATTATATTATAGTGGTATAACTTAAAGTTCTCGGACGCAGTAGCTGTCGTCAGCAGTTAGCTCTTATAGCCGCTGTCTTTTGACTTTTTTGCCCCCAAGCTATAATACCGATTTGATTCCGATATCTGTGTGAGATACGTGCGCGAACGTTTTCTACATATTTAGAACCTTCATAATTCACGTCGCTAATTTCCACCGAGTATATTATAAATGTATACATATAGGTATATGTAATGTATATATATTGTTGTACGGTGGTTATTCAAAATTTTTGCAAACATTGCAGACTGACGACTCGAGTCAAGGTTAGCGACAAGATTCGGTGTGAAACTCGTCGATATTGTAGATTGAAAACGAATAGAATGACGGACAATTCTTTACCAAACGATATCGACAAGGGTGTACCGTTGCGAATGTTTCATAATACAGGAAATTTCTAAGACAATTTAGCAACGTAAATGAAAAAAAAATTGCTTTCATTTGAGCCTAAATTCAATAAAATCGACGACCGAAGAGCTGAGATATGCTAAGCTTTTTCTATCACGGTTCTAAAACTACGAGCATAAAAATATTCGAGAAGGGAAACCTCGACTCGCGCCATGTCCGCCGTTAAAATAGTTTTTCCAAGTTACCGACCGTGCAATTAATTGTCAATGAAAAATCCTCTTGACTGATTATTACCGGCTTTAATCGCACGGTGAACTTTCGCGCATCGCCTCATTATACCTGTAGGCATGTCTTACATGTCGTCTTCGGTGTTTGGTTAAAATTTTTGCAAACATTACAGAGTGACGGCGCGTGTCAAGGTCAGGTATACGCATATGCCTATGGGAATGTTTAAACAAGTAATTAGTGACTCTAAGGCTAGTTACTGATCGAAATTATCTGACAAAAGCTGTTATTATGTATCGACAGAACCTATAATGTCATCTGTTACTTCTACTAAGATGCCTGAATTTAATATCACACTAAACTTAAGAGCTGTCACGAAATTAATGGAAATGGGACGTCCGCGTTGCCCGATAGAACTTGAACTTGAATTTGAATTTTAGTACGGCAAAAATCTGAAATAATCTTTCGAATTCGTCAGACTGAATTTAAATTTCGCATCTCTGTACCAGGAAGCATAATATATTTATGATAAAAGGCAGATAAGTATACACGTGCAAAGTGTATATAATTTCGTATTAAAATAGTTGTTCGCCTTGTCGGGTATAATAAAGATATATGTTGACGGTTGAGTTTCGCATCAACAAAGATGCACATGAACTGATACGATTGTTGTATTCGCTAGTCAGGCTCGAGTATGGTTGTTAAGAATTTGAAAAAAAAAAACGTAGAAAATAATGGCGTAGCTGTTGCAGGTATACCATAATATATGGAACATCCGAATGTAAGTTTAGCGTTTTATGAAAATAGTAAAAAAAAAAAAAAAAAAAGAGAAGAAACAAATAAATAAACGAATAAATGAATAAGAAAAATAGAATTTCGCAGCTGTTAATTCGCTTGGGAGAAAGTCTGTACATTAACAACGTTAATTACAGATCCATAAGCTATAGAAATGATAATGTCTTTCATATTACAGTGATCCTCCTCCGCGTACAGGATCTACGAGATGAATTAATCGATGATATTTTGTTTTCTCTTTTTTCCCCTCGTAGAGAGAAAATAATAATACATCAATTTCTTATAACTATTACCAGCTACCTACTGCATTCCAATCAGTATGCTTCGTATATTATAATATTACCTAAATATCAAAAGTTATAACATTATACGAGGAGCTATACTTTTGGCATATGCGAAAGCTACGCGGCTTTTCTTCACATAGATTTATAAAAGTCCCTTATTTTTACACCCGCGCAAACGGAGTTCACCAGTTCACTGCGGTTCAACCTTCCCTTTCAAAGCTGCAACAACAAGTACAAGTCTCTTACTTTCCCTGTTCGCCAGACTAGAACTTTATAGGATAATTCCCGTTCGACCACCTCGCGCTACCACCACCTTCACAAGGATTGTTATTTCTCCTTATATTTCTCTTATGGTCATACCATATATTAACAACGTGCATAATATATGGGGCATTTCGCGTTTACTCGACCTGCATAGTGTCCGAGTCTTATCATTCGAAAAAAAAAGGTACGAATCAACTTCTCAATATAAGCTATTAGGTTTCTTTTTTTTTTTTTTCGAAACAGTCGGAATTTCATACAAAATTTTCCATAGCTTTATTTTCGAAATTTTCAAAACTGACTGATCTTCTGCAGACGAATGGGAAAAAAAAAACCAAAAAACGAACCGCAAGGGCTGATCATACCCCACGCCACATGCGGTCGACACGCGTATGTACATATTTATCTATATGTCCATTGAATCGAATCGCGAATGAACGTAGACAAAGAGCATTTACTCTTAATTCGACGTCGCAACGACCCGGACACGAGTTCTGTCATTGACCAGACGGAAGCGGCGATAAATCTTAAATGTCGTAAGGCTGCAAAAGTAAAGTCGCGCAGTACAGTGCGCACCGCAACTATAATCCGGGGCCAGCCTTTCTACATATCCGTATGCAGGAACTATACATGAATACATTCGGATTACAGATGCTGAAATAAAAATTAATAAATAAATTTAAAAAAAAAAGAACAAGAAAAATGTATAAAAACAAAAACTAAACCGAATCACGTTGTTAGTATAACGTATAGTATATAAATTAGTTATAGGTTTCGTGTGTATCCGTGAGGACGTCGACTCGGACGCTATTATAGGTATAGGTACTTGTTTTATTTTTCGTTTTCTTTCTACATTTTTTCTAATCTTCTCATTTCAACGTTCGATGACGTGTTTCATTATGATTATTATCATCGTCGATTATATTCTCGGTTATTCTATAAATAAAATTTTCATAAAAATAATAAATGATAAAATAACACATGAGCAGCAGCGACGCGGTTGTTTGACATTTTGAGCTGTAATAATACGGGAATTATATACCTCTACCATATATATACATATAAATATACATAGATATTATATGGCCAATGTACGGATAGCTCAAGAGCGAATATAATGGTGGCATGCCGAAGTGCAGGCATGAAATGGCATGAGTATAAGGTATGCGATATATAAGCTGCTGCCTGGCGAGCCTGCAGGAGTGTTACAAAATATCAGCTTTCACCATATCAGCACTATGTATACATGTATATACGTACACCTACATTACATTAACGCGTTTTATATACAAATATATAAGTGTTAAAGTAGTGTATATACGTACACGTATATGTAGAGAGACATACATCGCCTCCGATCGGCATTTATAACAGCGAGCTAAGCGGCTAACGTTTTCAGTATTCTAGTTCTCGACACTTTACACGTGTGCGGAGAACGCAGTCGCGGCAATCGCGGGTAATAATCGCGGTGATCTATTTTAATTTTATAATGTCCTACGTACAATGCATATCGTACATACAATATACGTACCTATACGTACAACGTTTCGAACGATCAAAAAACTATAACTATACCTTATTAATAATTTATGAAACAATATTATGTATATCGAAACCAAACGGTGCAGGAGCTATTAATAATTTTATGAAAAATCATCCCCTGCGTCCCTCGCTGCGCGCATTACTTTGGGATTACTTTACCCTCGTATATCCGATGGGTAAACCCGAAAGAAAGATTATAATTGAAAACCGGGAAGGATTTTCAAATTATTCGATAAGGCGGCGTCTGCGACTCGACGACTCGATTCATCGAAATTCAACAGTCGTCGTTACATGAGCGAAACTTTTTTTTGACCTTGGCCTGGCGTTAGGTATATTATACATATACCCCATTACTACAACACCATCAAGACAAACTGTGGCAACCATTGTTTGAATAAAAGAAAAAAAAAACTTACCAAAAAATTACCAACAAAAAAAAGAAATGGGGAAAACACGGAGCTGGTGCGATTTTTCCGAATCTTATAATCGCGATGAGTAATTATAGCGATTTTAATTAATTACGGGGAAGAGAAAAAATAAATACCTATATTACCTATCATCTCATTCGGATGAAAATATTACAATTATGTGAATGTGATTGTATAAATTTCGATGAAACTTAAACTAGGTCGTGGACTCGGATGGTTATTCTAGCGATAAGATTTTGATCGTAATATTTAAAGGACAATAAGAATACGTACGGAATATGTAGATAATTTAATTCGAACGCGGTGCGTTACGTACTGTGCATGAAACTCTCTCGAGTCGAAACAACGACGACGTCGTGTTCCTTTTAATTTCACTTCGGACGGTTTACATATCCAGACTTTTCTTTCGGTTTAGAAATTTTAAGATTCAATCCTCGCGTACACGTTGATGTGTATAGGTATATACCTACGACTGTTTTAATTATAAATAAATACACTATATACGCACACCCGCGTTATAACTCTAAATGTTACACTTTCCCATGAAGTTAAAGCGACTATGAAATGCATCGAGACGCCAACTGCACAATTCTTCGTTTCATCTTTCGATAACTTGCGGAAGTCAGGACTCAAACTTTAACACTATTATAAATAACTTTAGCTATCCGAAGGTAGATAGTGCAAAATCTGGGCTAGGCCCACCGGTAGATAATTTAAATATTATTATAATATTTTCAAATTAATTTACACCTTTAATATATAAACCTGTATTCGGTTTTAGCATCGCTCACCTCCGTATGGTATGCGACAATCTATAATAAGTTTTCTATACAGGGAAACTGAACGCCGTCAGTTTTATTTATTTATCTATTTATTTTGGATTTTTGGATTTTTTTTTTTTTTCATTCGTTATTTACTATTCCCTAGAATTGGATTCGCATATATACTTATACGAATAAGTTTCGCCAAAGAGAAAAAATAAATAAAAATTTCATACGGTACCGAAATATAATTTAACTTTATCTTATTTAAGTAACATCGTAAAGTATACATATGAAAAAAAAAAGTTTCCAAAATTTCAACCGTCATCTTCGTATATTCCCGTATCACATGCGGACTGAGGACGTTCTATATAGTCGCATTCTCTCAGCTATATTATTCATTATAATGTTTTAATATCGTATATATCTATGAATAAAAATATATATATGGTATATATGTATACATATATGTATATGTGCACAATGATTGCGCTCTCTGCAACTTCATTAGCTTCTATTAGTCCAAATGCCAGACAACTTATATGAGCTTATAGTATAAACGATTCCCGTTATGGCTTGACGGTCGTCATTGCAATTAAATCGTTTTTTATACTTCAACTTTCAACGTTTAAAGATATCGACAATTCACTTTTGCAATATATATAGGTAGTGCACAACGCGTCACTGCATCATAACTGTAAGATGAGAAATTAAACTTGTTCCGTTCGTTATTTTATTTGATTTGTTTATTTATTTATATTTATGGTTTCCATCAAAACTTTAACAATCATCTCCGAGCTATAAGATCCTATAATCCTAAGATGAAGGACAAGAAAAATTCTCAGCAACCAACAATTTTAATTTTTTTTTTCTTATTTCTTTCTTAGATCGAAATATCGAACCCAGGGCTATCTCGAGTCCGGTAAAACAAAAAAAAGAGGATCGGATCGACGTCAAAAGAGAAAAAGAAAAAAACAACAAACCAATCAAAAAGAGAAACACGTGGGAGTTTGAACGATTTTGTTTCGCAAAATGCATACGTATATGTATGTGTAACGCGAATGGATTTTCAAATCCTGTTTTATAACGACATTTTATTGTAATGACGTCTATTATGTCTAACAGCTGGATTTTCTTGAGCTTGAGCCATCGAACTGTATAGTATACAAAATTATAATAATCGTGCGCGGCCATTGGCAGGTATCGCGATATATAAAAAATAGTTTTGTTCCGAACGTATATCGTTTGGTTCTTTTGTTTACTTTCTTTTTTTTTTTTTGTTTTGTTTTTTTCTACAGAGCGATCGATCAAAAATTGGGAGCAGACGATTGATCGGTTGATCTAAATTGAACGTTCGTATAATAGTCAAGGGCAACTAACTAATAATCAACCTGCAGCGAACGAACAAAAAACATTTTACATACCTACCTATATACATATATACCAGCGATGTATGGTATATCCGCTAAAATCACAGCCGTCTCTTTCATATTTTTTTTGTTTTTTCATCTCTTTTTTTTCTTCTCATTTTGTATCTCCACAACTTCGTGACCTTCCGACCTTCGGTGAATGTACAATATACCATATAATACGAATAATGTCTCGACATCGATATAGCCAAGGTGCGTATCACACAAATATGCTTCGTGCTGCACATGGTATACATATAGGTATATACATATGTATAGGGCGTGTCGAAATCGAAAGTATTTTGAAGCACCGATCGGCCGAAGATCGTTACGGATACGTGGAGATTAAAAAAAGATAATGTATAAATGATTTGATTAACTGGGCAGGGTTTTTTTTTTTTTTGTTTCTTCTGTTTTTTTTTTTCGGTTTGCCGAGGGAACATATATTTTACTATATACGTACAGGTGAACTGGTAACGCGACTCTGAATGTGTATAAATATATATATAGAAAATTGAATCCAGTCGAGAATCTCGCATGAAAAACTATAGTTATATACCCAATGACTCTGCGAAATCCTATTAATTATCACCGTGAAAGTCGACCGAAAGGTATCAAAGAAAAGTCAACTTCTCATTACTTATACTTTCATTGAAATATAATTAGAAAATCTTGATCGTTTCGCGAGTGCAGCGCTCAAGAATTAGAAGAAAATTGTAAAATCTCCACCAGATGACGATGAATAAATTTCAAATAATCGTCTCTGAAATTTTGTCGCGTTATACTTGACCTGGGGCGCGTAGTTTTTTTTTTTTTTTCTTTTTTTTTTTTTTCACGAATATCTGCACATTATACCACGTAACCGGCTCGTGATATTATAACTAATGTAAAACCTATGTGCAAACCTACGTGTTTACGCGTGTCGATATGTATATTTTATGTTAACAAACTTATATCCGTACGCATAACGTTCATTGAGTAAAAAGAAAAAAAAAAACTATAAAAATCAATAATAAATAAACAAACGAATGAATAAGAGGAGAGAAGAAAAAAAAGAAGAAAACTGAAATAAAGAAAAATGCTCGGCGCCATAAATGGAAAGATGATGTTCGTGATATGTGTACATGAGAAAAATCAAATATTGCTTCTGCTAGAATGTTTTAAAAGGCTTGGGTTGGGTGATTTTTTAATTTAAAATGTCACGAATCCTTACGTCATTTATGGCTAGTGCTTTCGAGATGTCACACCGCTGGGTTTCGCTGCAGTAGATGGAATTATTTTAGTTGTGGTAACTCCGTTTTTCATTTTTCATACACCTCGACGATGCAAAATATACACAACATTTCAATAACATTTATCAACGACACTTCAAAAACCAATTGATAATAATTATTCGATTATCTATTTATTTCGTCTATTTATTTATTTATTTGTTTATTTATATGGATCAAAATGTAGATCTAATTCGTATTATATCGCTGCGTTAAACGTTGATTAAAATCGTTCCACAAATAATTTCAAATTATAACACTCCATTCACTGCAGTAATCACTTCGCCAAATTCCTTTCTTTTTTTTTTTTCTTTTCTTTTTATTCCTTATACATGTACGACGATACGAAGTCACTGGCTAGAATTAATCAAAAGTTGTGAGAAAAGAAAGAAAAAAAACCAACAACAAAAAACAAAGAAAAGAACAAATGGGGCCCGTTTATCAAAGGGTGTTTAGAATTAAGAGGAGTGCAGCTGTGTGAGTTAATCGTCAAATATATTACGTAAGATCACATTACATATATTCGCGACACTGAGAACTGGTTTTTGCAGATTTATCTTTTCCGGCATTGTGCAATTTTCATAAATTTAGAGGCTATTGCATTGTGAATAGTTATTCGTTTATTTGGATCATGCTACAGCTGGTCTCGTTTAAAATCCACGACCTCGAGCTTCGGCACTAGAGATCACAAATATGACATTAAAAAAGAAATAGAAAAAGAGAAAAAAAAAAATCTAATACCGAATCGACTCGAAAGTCTCAGCTAGTTCATCCTTGGACGTTTTGGTTTTTTTTTTTGTTTCTCCCAACATTACGTTTGACGTATGTAGAAAAAAGAAAAAATGATGTCTCCGATAATTGCTTATGGTGACAAAAGTTTGAATCGCGCATCTACACCGCGCTCTATGGAAAAGAAAAGAAGGGAAAAACAAGGCAGAGAAAAATTGTGTTCAGGTAAAGAAAGAAAGAAAGCTGAGCAACGGCGAGGCGGTAGTTAAATCGACCGTCGGCTGTTTATGTAACTTGCAAAAACTGAATACACCCACAGAGTATTATGCCCGACTATTATACGGTGTAAATCGTACATTCGTATATATTCTGCAGTAAAAAAGAGAGAGCAAAAAAAAAAAAAAAAAAAAAAAGAAACCAAAATTGAAACACAACGTCGAAAAAACCTTTCGATAATATAATTCTTACGTAAAACTCTTGAAATTCACTTACACAGCCCTAACACACCTCTCTCTGTATATTATACGGAGGACATACGAAACAAACTTATGAAATAAAACCGCGTTCTATTGGCGCGCGTTTGAAAATTAACGCTCGTTCTCGAATACTGTCTAAAATAATATAAACTCATAGATTACCCTTCTCAAAACTCTGTATATATTAATTATAACGAAGAGCGTTATCGTTGTTTTATTTGCAGGTAAAAATATTACATTTGAATGAAACTCGCGAATTATAAGCTGAAAGAATGTTTCGACATTTTTACCGATTTCTTTTAAATATGTGGTTTTATTTTTTTTATAAATAAGCAAGTCGTTTTATTAAATTATTTTATATTCTTTTTTCTTTTTTAATCGTTTGAAACTGGTGCGAAAAAGCGAACAAAGCGCTGGGTAACGTGTTGAGCGATTGAAACGAAATTTGAACAACCAAAAGAAAAAAAAAAATGGCATTCACCGCGGATGAAAACGAATGCTTGTACGACAACGGGCTCGATCGGACTGCCGTGTGCGGCATTCACTACGGTACGTTTCTAGGTGGGGAACGATCACCAGAAGACAACCAGGGGAAACACTGTATAAAATTTTTGTCCGCACTACGGGGACTCGATGTGGTGATTGTGTTTCTTGGCACCGTCGTCGTCGTTATCGTCGTCTTTCCTACCGCCACTACTTCTGTTGCTGTTGCTGCTGCTGCTGCTGCTGCTGCACCACCACGTCGCAAGAGAAGGTTCTTGCTTCGTTTCGTTACAACCGATTCGCCCATTCGCCGTTTTAGTTTTTCAGAGAGTGGGAAAACAGAGATCGGTTATTATACCTACGATACCTCATAATATCTTCTTGTAGGTCTGCATAATCACATCCTACTTATATCACTTGGAAGATCGTTTTATCTTGAAACATATTCGCAAAAATTGTCACACCAACGATTTTTACTTCCTCTTTTTCTCTCTTAATTCAACCTTTTTTTGTAAGGTCGATACTAAAACTTTTCGTACACTTCATTCGATCACACAGGAGATCTATGAGAAAATTATTGATGTATTGGAGAAAAAATGGAAAAAAAAAGTTATCAAACAAGAAAGAAATTTGATAATGATAACAACTTACCGATAAAGGGCATTTCCTTATATCCTTATTCGTATAGAATAATTATTCCCCGATTTTTTTATATTTCCTGTTATATATTCATATACCTATATTATAACCCATACAAGAGAGAGTAAGAAATCTTAAATACATTTTGCAGAAATTACATGTGAGATTGCAGCGTAGGAGGTTCGTCTATAACTTCCGGTAGTTACACGCTGCACGCAATTTGTTTTATTATTATTTTTGTTTTTTCTTTCTTCGTGTTTTCTTTTTTTCTTTTTTTCTTCACAGATCTCACGCATTCGTCTTGCCGCGGATACTATACGTCTGTATACCAGCACGTGGTATATATAATGTGCATTTTACACAATTATAATCGCCGTCAATGGTAAGCAACTATGCAAATTTACAACGGCGAAAAATTCTCATTTAAAATCTTTACACATTACACACCTGGATGCAGGCTATAAAACTGCTTTCTATATACATTGCATTATACAATTCCATAGTACGTTTAAAATTACCACGTCAAAATACTATACTATAGATATACATAATGACGATATAAGCGGCTTAGGTTCTGACGAAGAAAAAAAAAATAAGAAAAAACAGTTCCGAAGTTGAGGTATTATAGGTACTATACGTATAGAAGGTATATTAAGAAACGAAATTGTATCAGCATACGTGGCATTTGTTGTAAGGAGAAAACGATCGCATTTCACTCTGAAATATAAGCTATACATACACAATTATACGTATATGCCTATGATAACTTTACCAAGTTGCCGGAAACTTTCCGCGAGTTTTTAATGGAAAAAAAACAAAAAAAAAATAAAAAAATCTTTCAAAACTCTACGTATTATTAGGTCTTGCGAGTCTGCAGCATCGGGACGCAAAATAAGGTTTGTTACAATATAATACGCTGAGTTGGTGGTTGGTATAATATAGCCTTCCTCGGAGAAGGGGCACCTCACGGCCTCTGCCCCGGTAACTGTTGAGACCAGCCGCAAAGTCGATCTGCAGGAGAACAGCGCACACGACACACCAACGTATCTATTCGACAGAGAACCCCATTCAGCTGTTTTACTAAATATAATTATCTATTACATGCACAAAGTCGATCCTGAGATTCGAGCTTGAGAACCCTGCGACAGCAAAATTTATGTCAGTATAATCTGTCCGCAGGATGAAAAAATATTCAATCTTCTTCGATGAAAGTCCATCGCATAAGCTGGAACCTTTCGAAGCAAAGCTTTTCGCAGCTGCAGATGTACCTCTGCGAAAGGTTCTTCGTTGCAGATTATATGCTGCACATATTCATCGTAGAGGATCCCATTGAACTCGTTTTGATTCTTTCCTGTTCTCGTTTGTTACTGACGTAATATAGAATTGTTACAATTGTACGAAGCATATTTATTGATCGGTACTCTCCTGTGTATATATAGTTATTTAGGATAGTTGAAAATGACATTTTAGCATATCGTAAGGACGAGGCGATATAAATATGCGTTGTCCGAGTCCAGTTTATAGCTGTAGTAATAACTCAATGGATTTTTGCTATGGGCGCTTTCTAAAGCGTTCCAGGGATTGATAAGGCTTTGAAATATATACGAACTTGTTCAAGGCGATTAAATCTTGCATATTATTGGTCGCGTGTACAAAGCTCCGCATGTATAGGTTATGTACGACGTGGACGTCCTGCAGGCCATGAATATACGTATACAGTAGTTGATGTCACCCCTGATATTTTTTCCACAGCGTCTCTTGCAGCGGTAGAACATTAACTCTAGAATCACAAGAAGAAGGTTAAAACGTTGAAAATTACTATAATTTTAATACCAATAAGCACCGTAAGTGGGCGAGCTTTTGACTGCGCGAAGCGATAATAAAAATGAAAATGTGACGAACGTAGGTAGGTATTTAATTCGAAACGTCATATATTCATGCGTACATTTTTGATAAATATATATTTTTGATGACAAATGATTCGCAGTCTGCACACTGCAGGAGCTGCACAGCTTTTGCGTGTCTACTTACGTAAAATAACAGGCATTTCATTGTTCATGCCGCAATGTTTTTCTAAACTCTTGCAAACAATAGTCTTGGGAATGTTGAAATAATTCCCGCATAAAACACAAACCCGCGAACGACCGAGGTTGTTGATGTCACCCGCATAAGAAAGGTTTTTCAAACTTTTCTCCGCAATCGCAAGTTAACTATTCGGTTTTTCTTGAACAGCTGGTTTGGTTTTTTCATTTGTTTCTTTTTTTTTTTCATTTACATCTGCCAAACGATTCGTGAATATAATTATAAATAAATGAATGAAAATAGAAAAGTATACGGGAATATTTAACCGACGAAAGATAATGTAAGCACGAGTGATGATTAATTACGGGTATACTAAATCGCCTGCTGCACGCTTCGCGGATTGGATTTCAAATGTTAATTCTATCTTGCTTATAACGTACAGGTATGTAGAAATGGTAACTTTGACGTTCCTGCACAACCGTTAAAGTTCAATTCTGATTACTCTGTACATACTCGCTATATATCTGTACTTAATATTTCTAGCGAATAAGTTATTTACTGTCGATATATTACAAGCGCACGTGGTCCGCGAAGTCATAGAGCTGGTCTGTTTGCATTGATGTCACCGCGGGCACAAGCAGCGCCGCATTGAAATCTCCATATAATATCTCACAATTTCGTTATTTTGTCATTTTAATTTTGATTTTAGTTCTCCGATCAAAAATATTAAATATCAGATTATTTTCAATTCTCATATTTGACTGCAGTAGCGATCAAAAAGTATTAAAATTCAAATTACAAAATTCAAGTTTGGCTAATTGTATATACAAGCGCGCAACGGAACATAACTAAAAACCTGCAGTAGCCCGACGGTGCAGTCAGAGATTGTGTCATTAGCCTAATTTATAATTCTAAAAAATGTAAATTAGTCATGTTCTTTTTCACCTGCATGCATGACCATATACGCTATGTTTAATCAACGATAATTAATAATGATTGAGTGATGAGTTGTTCGGAACACCTGCGCAACATCATCGATATACTCGCTGGTGAATGAATAATTATTATTTTTAGTTATCACCTCGAATTCAAATTGATATTATATTCGTCTCAATTTTCACACATGTTGCCGCATACGTATACATATTATCTATTGTATATAGGATCATGAAAAAAAGAGGGTACACCATATTTCATTTTCGACCTTCGCCTCTTTCTTTTAAGTGAAAAATAAATTTCCTGCAAATTATCTATAATGCGCAAATTGAAAAATAAAATATTTATATTCAGAAGCTTTGCACTGTGCAGTGCCATTGAAATTTTGTTGTTATTTTTTCCTATACAACTATTGTCGTCATTTTTTTCTACGATGGATCAGAAGAAAGAAAAATTACTGCCGCATTGTAAAGAAATTCGAAAATTTGTCTTCGACCGACCTCGAAATATTCATAATTCATATCGTGCAGAGCGCGGATACTTTTCTTTTTTTTTTTCTTCTTCTTTATATTTAAAGTGACAAATAATTTCGAATTAGTTATACGCGGCGGTAAATCGAAATGTACAGACCTACTTTATATTTCTATGTACCGTATATACGCCACCCCCGCGTACCTCCCAGACTTTCGACGTCCCTGTGCCCCGTACACCGTCGCGCGTTGTGAGAGCGAAAGTACTTTGTACCACGGTCGGCTTGGCAAGAGAAAGGGGACACGGTTTGCTCCTAATTTCTGCTTTAACTTGAAGAACCCAGTGTAACTCGACTCTGCTCGATTCGCTCTAACTACACAAATATAGTATACGAATACAAACACAATAACACAATCACGAAACGCAAACGCAAACTTATATTGCCGGGTATGAAACGCCGCTTTTAATGCTGCGGGTATATGACCGCGTAGGTAAAATAATACATTTTATAACCTACAAGGCGCGAATAGTATGACCCTCGATTTCTCACCGATTTCATCGTCATAACGGTAACATAATACGCCGATATGCTTTATTTCCGATGAAAAACTATAATTTTACACGGAGATAATTCACCGATTATATTTATTATATATATAGTCAATAAACGCAGTCGCTGATAAAACAATGGCGTGCGAATTGATTTTTCTTTTCTATATCTTCTGCCCGAGAAACGATTGTCAACAAAAAAAAATCAAAAAAAAATCAAAGGCAGTTATAGTTTGAGGTATTATCAATTAATTATCAAACAGCCGAATTACGTTTTGTAAACGAAGAAAAAAAATTCCAAAATTATATCATGTATACAATATGTACCTTTGTATATACTTTTATTTACCTACACCACTTACATTTTTGTGTACATACCTTGGGCCGAAATTATGATATTATTTGTGAGAGTTGCGTTAAATTTCATTCGATAAATTGATTATTATATACACATAGTGTTCACGAGTACAACACGTACGCAGGAAATAAAAAAGATATGTAATAAGGATAATTTGGGGTTGGCGTATATTTCATATTTCGCATCTCCAGAGAAAGTGATTGTCTATATATATATAGATACGATATACACGAGCTGTCTGCAGTGCAGTCAATAATATTCATTCCATTGTCGAACAAACCAGTCAAATAATATCCTTATATGAATTAATATACATGTCCAACTATAATATTGATTGACGTAAAGTGCTATCGTAAAATCGCTTGTAAACCGAAACAGAAGAAAAAAAACTAAATAATTGGATATTTCGTAAAGAAAAACAAAGATGAATTATTAACACGGTCAGGGTGAAATTGCAGTTGAAATCGAATATTTACCCAAGAATAATCCGCAATATTCACGTACATACGTACATATCTGTGGAAGAATGCCATGGCCACGCGGGTATTTCAGCGAGGGATAATATGTATGTAATTATAAATATTTTCCACTTTTTTTTATCATAACATATCGCTATATAGATAATAATTTCGCGAGTTATATGGTATTATATTAATACCTATATTAATCATGTATCAAATTAATAATGCCACTGCCAACAGTGTATAGTAAACTATATTATTCTTAATTTTTTGGTTTTCATTTTTGTTTTTTTTTTTGCAAATTATTTATCGCCTGGGTCTCGCTTCGCTTGATTTAAGATTCGCTGAATAAAAAGAAGAATAATAATAATAAGAATAAAAAAAGAAATTAAAGAATCAAGCAAGTTCTGTTATTATCGCCATACGTGATATCTATAATAAACAGTAGCTGCGGCGAATCTTTTTACGAAGATTTGATCATTACGTTTGCCGTATCGAATCGAGGCTGTATAATAAACGAACAACACAATATATCATACGAAATGAATAAATAAATCAAGGATCATTAGGACATTGAGTAACGGATTATCCATCCGACTCTGATCGGCTCTTATTTACTCAATTTTTTGTTTTTTTTTCTTCTTCTTTTCTTTCTTCATTTTTAATTATTTATTTATTTTTTGCTCCTTCAAATTGTAAGCTGGGTTGGGCAAGAAACTCAATTTAAACAATCAGGTTTTCCTCCAGTGCGTTCTGCATCGCGTATATATTTCAAACTTATTCCGAATATTGGGTATTTCAATATAATTATGCGGGAGTGATTATTTTTCTTCTCTTTTTTTTTTTTTTTACCTATTCAATTTTTATTTTTACAAACGTTCAAATCAAGCATGAATTAGAAATGGTATACTAAGTATTGTAAATTTTTGATAAAAAAGTTTCACAACGAACGTTTGTAACAATACCTTTCGTGGGACCCTGCAAACCTCATCGCGTTTCGTAAGGGATTTCTCCGTTTCTATAGCGGGTGTAAAAAATTTCTGAATTTAGGTAATTCGTTGTTGCCGCGCGTAACCTTCGCAATGTAACTCGCTTTCGGTTCGTTTCTTTTCGATATCAGATATTTCAATAATATAAAACGTCGTTCAAGTTCGAATTTATGTCAATATATGTATACAGAGATTTTTATTCGATATCGATATAAAATCGTTTTTCTCTCACATATTATTACGTATAAATTTTTCACATCAGTTTCTACACGAACGATATAATGCGGGTAAAATGTGACGCGCACGCGTTCTGATATTTCAATTCCCAACACTGCAAGGTCGAGAACCTTACAGACCGCATTTCTTTAATTGCAGACCGGAAGTCTGCCGATGTGTTGTTATATGTTTGATCGTTCTTTCTTTCTAGTTTTTTTTTTCTCTACGTCACATCAATCATATTAGCGTTGAGAAGGTGATCGTTTTCGTCATCTATTTACATAAAAATCAGACCCTTTCATCTGCTCGATCCACATGAATTGCTAAAATAGAGGTTATGATACAATCAAAATGATTATAATTGAAAGTTCCGTTGTTGCGCAGAGTCAAATTACATATATCGGAAATGAATTACATACGTGTTTGGTATACATGGATTATTTTTGAGCTTGTTGGGAAATAATTCTTGGCAATGAATAAATCTTTAATGGGAACGGAACGTGATATACATTAATACGGATAAAGTGTATAAGAATAGGTAACGCAATAGGCCTTCGTTGATATTGTATATAACAATATAGAAATACCTTATGTTAGATACGCGAGAGAACGTATACCTATATATACATGAACATATAAGATGAAAAGAAAAAGAAAAATTCATAATAAATATACCTATATAATAAAATAAACAAACGAGGGCTTCCTACTAGAAATTTAATTAACTATATATCCGTAATTGACCGCTATATGAGTGCACATCGTGCTAACTCATTGTCAGAATTACACCGCATACTGCACGAGTCTTTTTGAATGGACTCTGCCGTATTAGTTTATATAACAAGGTGAATAAATGGAAGCAAAAAAGAAAACTCGATGTATCGGTACAGCGCTTGACGTATGGATTTTTGTATCGTTTAAAAAACAGGACAACAAAAGATAAGTAAAAAATCAATGAATAAAAGATAAATGATATTCGCGTAGGTTTGAGTTGTATATGTATACAGAAGGGAGAGAAAAATGAATTTATATAATACTTGAAAAGTATAATTAAATAATAAATTTCAATTATTATGCGGATACTAATATATTAAAGTGTAAATATAAAGGTTTCAAGAACACGCGCGACTAATGACTAAAGTCGTTATAATCGTAACGGGGCATGAAAACAATAAGCCTGGATCTAATTGAAAGAAGAATGTAAAGTCGGTCGGGTTGGAACGATAGTGAAAACTATCTATATAATAATACCTAACCGCAAAACAGCAGCCGATGTGTATTGGTAGAGGTGGTGTGTTACGCGTAACCGCCGTATAAAAGTTCGAAAAAATTGATTATTATAGTCGCGTTTACGGGTGACCTTTAAAATTGAAGCGATCAACGATCGAAGTGAAATTTTTTAATACCATAAATCGGCGTCGAGAGTTGAGATGATGGCGGATATAGGGTTATGATATAGATATAGAATGGAAGTTTCGCATCAGGAGGTAGAGACCGCGTTGCGCTGTTGTATAGCATTAAGAGAAAACGAAAGTATAACCAGGTTGTTCGATACAGTTCCCCCGCAAGATTAATTATGGCCTCGGAAATTGTGGGAAAAAATAAATACTATATATGTACTATACGTAAGTACATAGCAGCGAAGGCACAAGAGGAACGTATTATACACGTGTATTAAGTTTGCGCCTAGTCGAGCTGGGAGTAGTTTTGTAGTTTTCGCGCGTTTATCTATCTAATATCAGGGAAACTTTTCGACAGAATAGACCATTGTTTAATTCTATCCTATACGTATGCACTTGGCAATACGCGCATTGTACTCACGATCGTCTTTGAAATATTACATTCATTATAAAACAGTCACGGTCCGCCACGAGTCGTGTATACCTACCATAACTTCATGACTAAATACATTTAGCAATTATTTCTCCTATAATATATGGACGTAGTTTTCAAATTATTCAGTATTAACGCTTCGAAATATCACTCAATTATTCTGAAAAAAAAATTAACGAGTCAATCGACACATATCATGTCTTTTGAAGGAGAAATATTTTTTTCTTTAACTATTAATTTTACGATTATAGAAATTATATTTAAAAACAAAATAGGTAAGGGAATTCCGGACTTTCTTTCGCGATTTCAACTGAGTATATATATGTTATATTATTTTCACTTATATTCCCAATTTTCAAATTCATATTCACCAGAGCTGATAATTCACACAATGTATTATTGAGAACTTTTTTTCATTCCTGGACTATGGACGATAAAAATTTATCACGCCGCACGAGATTTAGATTATTCAGAATGCACGTGCACGAGCTCGTGTGTATGTATATCATGTGCACACATACAACACAAGTGGTTGTATACTTTGAATCGCATATAATCTCATTAACATTTTTGTCGCCGCCTCATTAATCTATTTCTTATATATTTATATAATGTCATTATAATGGAAAAAACTTCCGGAATTATAAAATTAAGACATAATATTTTATTCGTTGATATAGGGTAAAAAACACGTTGTTTTCTACGTCTCAATTATTGTACATAAATCGATGTAATTTTTGCAAAATTTTATAATATTTTTTTTCTTCTTCTACATCGCTTATGAATTTATATTTATTTTAGTTTTTTTGTTTTGTATTTTTGAATAATTAAACGAATTCTACATTGTTTTCGCGCTTCGCAACTTCTCTATTCCGTATTTCGGCGTGCTTGATGTTGTCGATTTTCAGTCACATATGCTTGTGACTTTTAAAATGAATTTTTTTTTTTGGTTTTTTTTTTAACGCGATTTATAAATCTTTTCACGTACGCAAAATATTGAGAACTTAATTCGGTGGTATGATACCAATAAAATCTGGTTTATTTCGGTGGTACCAATCATACACTATTTTTAGCTTAATCGTCTGCGTTATCTTTGCGACGTTATGAATCAAAGCAAACGATAGTATAGATCATGCAAAAAATTAATTCATTTAATTATAAAATTGTTAAATTATATAAAATCGAATACTCAGCTGAGATATTCTTCTTTCGGAATACGATGAAGAAGCGTTAGTGAAGACAGACAACAAAATGAACGACAACAAAAGAACATTAAGATAGAAAATCAAATAAAAGCTCGCGATTAAGCGACCGTCTTCGGGTTTCCTAGGATAGGATTTTTCACACAGTATAATCAAACATGACACACATTAATATAATAATGCACAATGTAAGCATTTTTGGTCCATTCAAAGTAATTTTATTGATTTAAACTGCTCGAATGCATCCAATATTGTGTAAATAATAATAATATATATGAGATATAATACAATTAGGATAATAATTAATTAAAACTTAATTATCTTTTGCTTTCTGTGACAGCTGCCTCAATGCTTCGAAGTACCTAGCTCTCCTACAGAGATTATTTTTTTTCCGTAAATAAGCCACTATAATATAAGCAGCAATTGTATACAATTATTCCCCGTTAAT
The DNA here is from genome assembly GCA_963932425.1 of Athalia cordata. Lineage (NCBI taxonomy): Eukaryota > Metazoa > Arthropoda > Insecta > Hymenoptera > Athaliidae > Athalia > Athalia cordata. The sequence continues at coordinate 52,522,349 of OZ010625.1, read as the reverse complement.
TATTCATTATTTTTTTTTTGCCCCTCTGTTCTGTTTCGCTTATTTATTACTATGATTATTATTATTATTATCATTATCATTTTGTTTATTTTATTTTTCATTTCAATTTTTTTTTTCTTTTTTTTTTCTTTTGTTCAAACTATTATTTTTATTTATTTTTTTTATGTTTTTTTCAACACCCTAAAGTCACTACCTCGCTTTTGCTGTGCACATTAAATTTTTTGTCATAAAATAATTTGACTCATTTATACAAAAATCCTTTTACGGCGAAAAAAAAAAAAGACTAGTGGAAAAAAATGTGTTTTATATTATAGCAATACAACAAACAGTCCCGCAAGATGCAGAACCGCTTGAAGTACGTGCAAAATATTGAAAGAAAAAAGAAGATGGAAAAAAAAAGTGAATAAATAAAAACAATAACAAAAGCAGAATAATAGTAAAAAAAATAATAAGAGCACATCTCCAAGCAATGTTAAAAAATTTGTAAGTGCAATGAAAAATTGAGACTTTTGTTTTTTCTTGTATACACGTACCTACAATTGTAATTGATTATGTTCACATCAAGAACATCGAATGTATTGTTTTTTTTTTAATCTTGGTAACGATAAAATTGCTGTAGCTCAGAGTATCGGGTAAAATACTTCGACTCTGATCTGTTCGATGTTATTCGATTCTCAATATACTGAGAAAAAAGATAAAGTTCATTGAAAATTGTATGTTTACACTTAAAACATGGAGTTGATAAAAAATTTTCTGTATAAATTGTGAACTAGTTTTCTATAGTTTGTAAAACTTGACTAATTGCATTGATCACTGAATTCTTTGTAATGAGTCCAAAGCTCATTGACATTTATGGTCGGAGCAAGTGGTGAATAAATTATACTAGTTGTATTTGTTCCTATTTGTCAATGATACCAGGATTTTAATCCGTTCACAAAGATTAGCGCTGCCGCACTATTTTCAGATCATGTCATAAGAGATGTGTCTGTAAATAAGAGACTTGCAATTAGATAATTGAAATTTGTCATTCTGTGCTCATTAAGGCGAATTCACTATTGCGTTTGTGTATATATACTTCTAAACATTACACACAACAAATGGAGACGTCTCGATACGAAGCTTCTCCAGTTTACAATTAAGCCTGAAATATGTCAGACACTTATGATTAAATTCTTGCTAACACCTCTATATTATCGATTAATTATAGGTTACAAGGCAGATTGCTCGAGATCGGCTCAAGTGAAATGAACAAATTCGAGGTTAGACTCACTCAAATAAAATTGATGAAAAAAATTTTACTGTTGTTACAAACGATTAGCACCAAAATATTAGTTCTCAAGAAATTGATTAAATTCAACATTAGAATCGACAACTGTATAGAAAATTCAAACACGTTCGTATCAAGGTAACGGTTGATCCGCCGGATATTAATGTTCGTACCAATCCATGTGGCGTTACAGGTAGTTTGGCAATATTTGAACTGTTAATTTGTTAGAAAATCATTTTTTATAAATAACATTACTGAATGATGCTTTACTTGGGGTTATCTCGCGCCCATTGCACCTCAAAGATCCAGCATCCTGCCTCGAACCATTTTCTGAAAACCCGTTTATAAAATTACAATCAATGAAATCTCAATTGAGAAAAAAAAAGTAAAAATAATAATCATATTGATATCAAGGTCTGAATAAATATACCCCTGTTTCACTCATACTGTGTTCACAACTCTCGTACTGGATGACATTTTTTTTTCTTTGCTACAATTTGAATTTTGAATTTGTTTACCGGTACACAATGAACAATTTTTTTGATTTGAAAAGTCGATTGTCTAAAGGTTTTTGTTTGAAAAAAAAGGAAAATTAATTGAGGTATTGATTTATATTACGTTGAAAATGAATAGTTTAACGTTGTGAGTTGACGAGCAAGAGGGTTGGTAGAATAAGTGAGTAGTGAACGAGTCGTCAGGTTGACATTATTCAAGTAATTATTTGATTTAATCGATGGTATCGACCTCAACGTAATCGTACAAGAACGATGCCGTAGGATTGGACGAGCCAGCTAAGATTTCAGATGCGGCCAGGTCAATAGTTGGGTCGGTCCACCCATCTATATTAGTACCCCCGATATCTAAACCAAGACGTAGGTTAGTCGGTGTGTTTCCAATCACAAAGTGATCCTCGGTCAGAGGGAAAGCATCTTTGAGCATAAGCCTGGAAAAAAGAAAAAAACAGGATAGAGGAAATTGGAAAACGCACTCAAGTAATTAATTACGGTAAATGATTGTGTAACAGAGATATTATAATTCTGTTACAACTGACAATCATATTAAATATTGTTGAAATTTTCAACTTCAAAAAATGCAAACTCACCAAACGCCTTCATCTGCAACAACATGGACTTTGGGTACTGGAAATCCATTGAAAGGAGAAGCGACAGGCAACGTGTATGCGCCCATATTCTCGAAAATTATCCATTCTCCAAGGTCCATATCATGCAGTAGAACATTTTCAACAACTTGATCGAGACCGTCACAAGTCGGACCCCAAATGCTTGACTGTATCATTTTGCCGCATCCATTCTACGAAATAAAAATTGCGATAATCGATAAACATCTTCGATACATAATCACGGCAATAGCAGCCGATCAATTATTCTCAATGTGCCACGCGTATTGTAATAAATAAAAAAACGTAACGTGAGGTGGTAATAACCTTGAGCGGAAGAGGGGTGACCTGCTGGTGATCGTACAGAAGACAGTTGAAGGAACCATAAACGCCGTCATTGATGTAGTACATGACATGAGTAACGGTATTGGGTGATGTCGGATCTTTGCGTACGGCACGTTTGCTGTGAATGCTTGTCGCTAGAGTAAATGCAGAGGCAACGTAGAAGCGACCAGGTTCAGCGATAATATGGACGTCTTCAGCTGTGTAAATAAGAAACAGGTAATTGTAAAGCGCATGAAAGTGCGATGCTCAATTAAAGAATTGCTGGGGGTTATAAACAGAGAAGGGATAAAAATTAATCATCTTACTGGGGAAGCATTCGGCAAGCGCTTCGTTGATGACTTCAGCAATTTTGTCGATAGAAGATCCTTTGACTCCTGGATATCCACCTCCAAGATCAAGTAAGTACGGTTTGAAACCAAGATCAATTGCCAAATTGAACAGAATCCTTGCATGACGAATTGCTCGCTGAAAAACTGGAGGATCCTGACAGCCGGAACCAACGTGGAAGCTTATCCCCACAACATCGAGCTCCAACATTCGGGCAATGTGCAAGAGGTTTGGGGCTTCGTGAGTAGGATCACAGCCAAATTTCATGCCCAGCTGGCATTGAGCAACTTCAGCATCGCAGCGAATACGAATAACGATCTGCACAAGTAGAATCAGTGGTTGAGCTTGAATTACGAATCATGAATTCGTTGACTGATTGTTTAGATGATAAAATTAGAGATCCGATACCAGATAAACTCACGTACCTTAGCTACTGGATGGAGCTGTTTGATTTTGTGCAGTTCACTTTCGTTGTCAACGGTCATAGTATCAACACCCATTGCCGCTGCATGGCGAATGTGTGAGGCGGGTTTAGCCGGATTAGCGAAGATGATACGAGATGAATCAACTCCGATACCCAAGACTTTGTTAATTTCAGACTGTGGAAATAGTAAGCGCATGGTTAACTCAGAAATATGATAATTGATAAATTTTCGGAAACAAAATGTACATTTATCCGGCAGTGGTGAACAACCGACGTAAAGTGTCAATGGCAAGCTTAAAGATTTGCTGTGAATTATTCAAAGATAACTCTCACCTTTGATGCACAATCAAATCCGACACCAAGTGCAGCAAGAACTTCAAGAACTGTGAGACTGTCATTGCATTTAACAGCTGCAAAGTGAAATTGAAAAATGCAAAAATCAGAATATGAACCCAATAAACTCCAAATAAATGAGACAGATAGCCGCATGCGTGCACAAAGAATGACGGGGCTACATACCATAATATGGATCGACTCGGGGCAACTGTTCCTTCCAAATCTGATGCTTCCGAACGATGTCTCCAATGTCTAGGACATAGAAGGCTTCTTCTTGTACACCGCTATTGCCGATGTCGCTAATAACGGTCATCACGTTTGCAGAGCTGTCCAGAACGTGAATGCGTTCATCCAAGTTAGTGACCTTCATGATTTTTGACTGATTGATTAACAGGGGAGCTTGACGATTAATTTGGGTCTCCGTAGGTGCTAGGCAGCAAACTGTAAATATGGAAAAACTTTAGTTGCTCATACATGCTGATCAATGAAGATTTAATCAATTCTTTTGTAACTTTAATATATAGAAACACGTACGAGGCAGCTGTCAATGAGAGATAGACGTGTCGTCAGGAGGCGGGTTACAAGAATATCGTAGAAGGTGAGGGGGTGCTAGCAAAGCCACGGGGGCTCTGCGTTCAAGCTTAATTTCCAATTGCCGTTACCGGTCAGTGGTCCACCAACAGACTGGCCTACCAGTCTATCGCAGATACAACCCTGTCAAACACAAGAAAAATGCCATTTTAATAACTAGTGAACATGGGCTATACATTGTTTGTCATGACAAAACGTTGCGTAGGATTTCTCGAAAATACCAATACATGGAGTTGTTAGTTTTTCGTTATCTTATTGACTCAAGTATAGTCTTTGCAGCGAACATTTAATGGAATGGTTCCATATATCTCGAGATAGGTGAATGTAATTGCATAGCAATAGCAACCTAGATGTAAGCAATCCAATTAATTACAAGTCTACATTTCTGCTAACATTGAAAAACCAAACTTTGATACGTTACACGTACTACACAAATATTATTGACCAAAAGAAAACAGCTGCAACCACTGTTCATTCTAGTATGATCTTGTTGTCAAAGGAATGTTTCAACTTCTGCTGAAACCAAGACGAGATCAAATTTCTGGCAACGCTGATCTAGCTTTGTAATTTTTTTATCCTTAATTCAAAAGTCGAATAAGAATAAACTAGAATCTGTGTTCTGCACCTGATATAAATATTCATCACCATGCACCACCGATGACATATCAAAATGAGTTGTGTAAATGAGGATAAATAAATGCAAGTATATGAACTACTTATCGGCCAGACAAGAAAAAGAAGGATACATCAACAATCAACCGACAACGAATATTCTCATGTATAAAAATGAATTGAGGATACTGAAAAACTGAAAACTGTTACACACTTATTTTCACATCTACAGGCTCGAAGAGTAACATATCATACATTATAATTTCTTTTGGGGGAGAAGACTTTGTTGTATTATTGTTATGGACTAAGGTCATTCATATCTCGTTTTTGAAGCATCATTCAAATAAAACATGAATTCAGTCGCAACTCATCTTGCTGGTATCTTAGCCTGAGAATAAATAACTCAACACACACCTGATTATGGGACGCAATTCTCGTGCCTTCTGTATCACACATACAACAAATTATCCGTTTCTGATATTTCTGTGTAGCTCACTTGCTACACGATTTATTCCAACTTGGCTATTCGCTAATCGAAATGCGAATTAAATTTTGTTAATGACTTAAAAATATTTGTTACATGAGATACTACTGTTTGAAAATTTGGAATGCACTAACTAGCTTCAGGAAAGATATGCCAATACTGAGCTCCGATCGATGGTTCAAGCTATTATTTATATGAGTTCGACAAATATGATAAGTATTATCAGACAGGCTTTCCATGTCTTTCAATAAACGTTATAGGACAGCTCTTATCTGCAAACTACTATAAGTATAAGTTTATAGAGATCGTACTTGGCATTCGTAAGTGCACACGCCACTCACAGGGGTCAGAAACCGCTTAGAGCATCAAATTGTTATTGTCTATTTATCAATGCGCTAATGCTTTTTTGTTTATTAGCTATGAGTTCATGAAAATGAACCCTATTTCCAGGATATCAAAGATCGTCTCGGTAATACCCAGATGGTTTAGTTGCACACGAAGCGTGGCAAGAGCAAGCAGTGTCAAGTAGTGATCAATTACTTGTTATGCTACTATGAACTCCCACTCTTGCCATTCAAGATATTGCACGATGAATCTGACATTAGACAGTGAATGTCAGTTTTGTGAGACTGATGTGTATTTCATGTTCAGGGTTCTCAAATTTTTTAATTTTCCTTTCCACAGAATTGAAGTACGCCATTACAAGATCTACACTATTTACCCATATGGGGGTGGAAGTTCAGAAAATCAATGTAGGGAGATAAGATCATTATTATAATTATTGTTATTATCATTAAGAAGCACAAATATGGTTGCAGCAGTTTCAACGTTCAATGGAATTCACATTAAGGATGATCTGCAGAAAATTGACAGAAAAATAGAAATATTTATTGTTTTTTATTTATTCGTTTTTCCTTATCTATATCATCATCGTTGCAGTGAAATGAACTTTGAAGAGTTATATGCAAAGTACTTGGAACATATGAAATCAATACGGATGATAAGAACAATATCAATCTAACTTGATGTAAAAAAATCAGAACGGAATTAACAAGCTGATATTGGTTAGAAAAATTATCTCTGGTTTTCAAGAGGTACAGGATATTGGAGATGCAGGTACGATTAGCTGATATACTTTCAAATTTTCAAGGGATACCCAGAGCAAATGGAAATACTTTGATCAAGTAACATAAAATGGAATTTGATGTTTAATGTACAAGCTAAAAACAAATATTACAATGGTTGTAATGAAATAAAGAAGCATCGCTTGAAATATTCACAGGAAGAAGATGTCTCGACAATGGTACATGAATCTGGTAGAGAACGACCGAGTAGATGCGATGACCCCAACCGAACTTGTATGATGTATAAAAACTGGAGATCTTGAAAAAATCATGAGTACTTGGCCTTGTTACTTGATAGTAACAATTAATGTATGTACTTGATGGGGCACTGAATGGGTCAATGAATAAAGGAACCCAATTATATAAAATATACAAGAGATTATCTAGGCAGCTTCTTCATGGACTTGATATCAGCATTTGGCTAGCTAATCATTAATAAAATTTAAAGAATTATGAATATTTGTAAGATACTTCGAGCATTAAGTGACGTTGGTAAAAAATTATTTCACAATTCTGAGTATTTCAAAGTCAATGGAGTTCTAAGGCCATATGGAAAGCTATGGTCCATGAAACACAGGATGTTAATGGAGATTATTAACTTTGATTGACTGGGATGATTCACAATAAGTATCAATAGCTTCACAGCAAAAATCACTTTTCTAATTGATCTATTGACAGTGGCTTCAGACAGACACACATATTATCATCCTAAGTGGAGGATCGAAAGAGGCGAATAAATTATTGTAACTGAAAAATTCATTCCAATGTTTTACTACAAATTTGACTCCGAAGTATTGCACTAAGCTTTGCAATCCAACAATTTCTTTTCTTGCTCCGTACTGCTAATCTACCTCTATTCGATTATCATTATCGTGATTATTACAGTCATAAAACTAGGTTCTTATGGTAGAAAATATCAGGATAAATTAGATGAAATAAGACATTCCAAAATTTTGTGATTATACTGAATTAAAAACTTTATAATCTGCGAATGCAGTTTCTGCATCCCGTGCTCGATATGCTGTTATATAACGTATGTGTAAATTACTGAGGGAAATAACCATCGATATGATTCTGGACATGATGAATTAGCAAATACGTAAACGTAAAGTATGTAATACGATCGACGAGACCACGGTGATTCATGTTCGGTGTGGATTTCACGTGATTTCAATGAGATTGACAAACACAGTAGCGACATGCCAATGAACCAAAAAAAAAATGGAGTATCGTATACTCGAAAATATATTAAATATTCACCTTATCAAAAGACTGCCACCCTACGGGTCGGCTCTCGGTTGATGACGGAATGATGGAAGATTTCGGTGACTGGTTCCCAAAAATCAGTCAATAAGATTTTGAAGAAGTAGAAATTTTTCTGTGTGGTGACCAGTTGTTGTCAATTTCACTCGCTGGGGACTTTATGCGAAGATGAACGAGAAAAAACATTCGTTTGCGCTGTTATAAACTTTTATATTTCATACACTGCCAACATTTATACTTCTTTTTATACTAAAACGAATCGTGTGCAATTAAGAACACTTGAAAATAATCACAGAAACCAAAGAGCCTTCGCCGTCCGACCACTTGGAATCGCTGGAATGGCCGAGCCGACACAACCACAGTGGAAAGAACTCGAGTTCTGATACCCACCGTGAATAGCTGCCAGCGCAGGCGCATCTGGAATCCGTTCTCTCAATACAAATACAAAGAAGAAATGCGTACGTACTACATATACGTACAAATACGGTTTTCATGAACGCGGAAAACCGCAAATGGCCACCCTCTTTGATAAGCTACCTCCTTGAGCTCTTTATTAAACGGGACGATACTGGGTGGTATCGACCATACGACTTTCAACATGATATGCGGAGATTATACTTGCAGGAGATGAAACAAAAATAGAAGCACGGACTTGCTCTCTGATTTTTTTTTTCAAAATGCATCACCCCCTCATTTGAGTAGAATGGCAGACTTTATCAAAGAAGTAAATGAAATATCCCCTCGGCTGGTGCGAGCATAGTTACGAATTTTAAAAATTTACTCCAGTAAGAATTCGAGAATTGGCGGATTACTTGCTGATTAATATATATAGAAAATAGAAAAGGCAATCAATGCGCAAATGAAGATTCAGTCAACGAATGCAGATAGTATAGTAGTTGACCATGAATTTAAAGCTCAATTATGGCACTAATTTGATCAGTGCAGAAGTGCAGTCAATGAGTGCCGTTTTTGTTTCTTGATTCATTCTAGAAATAGAGGAGACGCTACAATATACAGATTGACATTTGAAATAATGCACACGCTGATTATATCCGTTTGATTCAGAACCGTGGCTAACAATTATAATTCCCACGATAACGCCGCGCCAAGTTTTTTCCAGAAGTCCATCCGCTCAGCGAAGAATTTATATTACATTTCGATTATTGGATCTCGAAATGTGTGGCAATGAGGTAGAATGGCACTGTTGACAAAGTATAATTGTTCATTTATGACTAATGTAAACACAAAATGAAGAATGCGTTTTGTTTGCCAGTTTCAAATACATATTTTCAAAGATGAAAATCTCAGGTTCCATCACCGGCAAGCATTGGAAAATTTGGGAATTTTCAATTTCGGCGGTGAATTCGCGAATCCAAACCAAATCTCTACGGTTTGAAGCTCTCTGGAAGAGTTTTTCACCTATCTTGGAAGTGTTCGAGGAAGATTGAAGATGCTCAGTGATAACAATCAGTAACAATGCGGCTGCAAATTTTAGTGCACTATATGCAGTGACCATATGCAATGACAATCGATTCGGGACAATCGAAAAGTCGAAATCAAGATCGAACTGTTCTCAACTGCGCTAAAAGTGGCGGGTGGCGCTGTTACATAGCTAACCCTCGCTGTTAGGCTCATTATCATTTTTTTTCCTACCCTGCTATAAACAAGCAGTTGACGTTTACACGCGTTGGATTTTAAATGATTATCATATCATAATTCAAGTATGAATACCCCTCAGAGTAGCAAGAAGAAAGGAAGGAACAGAATAGGCGCTCCTGGCGATTCTACTGTACCAGGCGATTTGGAAATCCTTAGTCCACAGGAGGCCGCGCGATTTGTTTTGGTGGGTTTGTGCTGTACTTCCCTTCGATTACCTGCTATTTGTCAATTGGAGATATTAATTTTGAATACTGTTTAGTTCCATTGTATTCAGTCGCAGGTATCTGCAGTTTGACTATACATTTTTTCAATTCATTATTCTCTTGTTTGGATACTTTGCTAGAGAGTAATCACTGAGGGATAATACTACACATGTTATTACTATCCAATTACGAATTAAAATGTCTAAAACATTTCCCCTCGAATTTTATTTGACTCTTAACAGGTGCATTCCATTGGAGAAGAAGGAAATAAGTCAAATCAGCTTGCAATATCTGAAGCTATTCCCATTGTTTCTTCTGAAGATTTTGAAGCAGATGAGAAGAATTACAGCCACAAGAAAAATGCTTCGATGATTGATAAAGACAAAGAGGAAAAGGCTATACTTAGCTCATTGCCAGTTGCCACGGTTAAAGCATTAGATGGCTACGAAGGACAAATTGGAGAAGCTGAACCTCTTCCAAACTCATACGTTCGATTTATGGAACGCAGTGGGGAAGAACTTGATGGTAGTGTACAAGTCACAAGCATCCGATATTCTGTAGACTTTACTCACTGCCAGTTGTCTAAGCAACTCTGCTACACAAAGCTAAAATTTTTCTACTCATTCATTCCCTCCAAAGTGTAGTTGATAAATATGCAGGTAATATTTTGAGAATTCCACACGGATAATAAGTTATTTTTCAGGTGAGGTCGAGTATGATCTTGACGAAGAGGACTCTGCATGGCTGGCAATTGTTAATGAACGTCGTGCCGCAGCGGGTCTTCAACCACCTTTAGCAGCTGACATATTTGAGTTGTTGATGGATCGATTGGAAAAAGAGTCCTATTTTCAACAACAAACAAATGGAGGAGGGGGTGTTGCAGCCGACGAAGATGCAGTTTGCTGTATCTGTATGGATGGAGAATGTCAGAATAGCAATGCAATCCTGTTTTGTGACATGTGCAATTTGGCTGTCCATCAAGACTGTTACGGAGTGCCTTATATACCCGAAGGGCAGTGGCTCTGCAGGAGATGCTTACAGAGTCCATCCAGAGCTGTGGATTGTGTCTTATGTCCCAATAGAGGTGGAGCATTCAAGCAAACGGATCGCCCCGCGACATGGGCACATGTAGTTTGTGCCCTATGGATCCCAGAGGTGCGATTTGCCAACACAGTATTTCTAGAGCCGATAGACAGCATAGAAAGTATTCCTTCTGCACGTTGGAAGCTTACGTGCAGTGTTTGTAAGAGAAGAGGTGCAGGCGCGTGCATACAATGTCATAAAAGCAGCTGTTATGCAGCGTTCCATGTTACATGTGCCCAACAAGCTGGACTTTGTATGAGAATGCGTACCGTACAGCCAGCCAATGGAGAACCAATGCTTGTGCAAAAGACGGCGTACTGCGAGGGTCACGCGCCGCCAGATTATCAACCTTCGAATAACCCGGCTGACGCCAGACGACGAGCCATAGCTAACAAGAAGAGTTCCTCAGCGCCTGTTATTTCGATTCCAACTATACCACCTGAACGAATACGAGAAATTGCCAGGTAAGAAGGAAAAAGATAAGTTGTGAGGAAATATTGTTTCGATGGGATAGTTTGAAATTAAAAAGTACTACATTTGATAATACTCAATAGTCTAGCTGAAGGCTTGCCTAAAAAGAGCCAGCTGATACAGAGGCTCATAGCTTATTGGACTCTGAAACGTCAATTTCGAAATGGTGTACCTCTTCTGAGAAGGCTTCAGAGTTCACATCCACATTCCCGCCCACCAATGTTAGGGGGTCACCTATCACCACCAGCCGATGGTGAGCTGAGGGGGGAACTTTATCGTCAACTTAAATATTGGCAATGCTTACGCCAGGACTTGGAGCGGGCTAGACTTCTTTGTGAACTAGTACGGAAACGTGAAAAACTCAAAAAAGAGTTATTCAAAGTGTGAGTAAGCTTTGATTTTATTTTATTCGTAGATTGCGGAGTAAAAATTTTGTAGTCTCAACCAATTATGGCAAATAAACCATAATTCATACTCTTTCATAATAGAAAGGAGAAATGTATGTGGTATGAACTTCGCCCACTGGAAAGTGTGCTAAGATCACTTCTGGAGGGTATCAAATCAAGGGACACAAATGATGTATTTGGTCAACCAGTTGACACTGAACAAGTAACAGATTATCTCGACATAGTATCACATCCCATGGATCTATCTACAATGCAGGTATGAGTTAGTTCAATTCATTTGTAGTAGATAAGTGACTTTATTTACCATTCTGTTATACCCATATAATTGCTCTATCACAGGCGAAGCTAGAAAGACAAGAATATGATAGTATTGGAGCATTTGAAGCTGACTTCAACTTGATGGTGAAAAACTGTCTTGCTTACAATCGAAAGGATACCATGTTTTATCGAGCAGGAGTTAGGATGCGTGAGCAGGGTGGTGCACTCATAGAACAAGCTCGCAAAGACCATCCTGAATTTAATCCTGTTGTTGAAGCAGAATCGACAGCTTCTAAATTTCGGAAACGAGAAAGAACTGGTCGAACTAGAGGTGACTCCGAATCACAAACTGGCGAAAGGGAAACAGGTGGAGGTGGAGTTAATCGGCGCACAGCTGTACTGTTTACACGGAAGGCTAGAGCTCGTGCAAGCAGAAGTGGTGTCCCTGCTGTTCCCGAAGGTGAACAGAAAAAACAAGGAGACAGTTTCAGGGTCTACAGGTGAGTTAAATTTCTGATCAATATTTTGACCATGAATTTTTTCGTGGACGATAAAAATCGTAGCGGAATTCTCCTCAATGATTTATACATTAACCCAGGAGTGGTGTAATGGATAGTGACGGAGGAGAAGCAGAAAGTCAGTCTTCTAGCTGCAGTAGTTGTTCGACGAGTCGATCGTCGAGCCCAGACGTTGAAAAGAAAGATGCGGACACAGAGGCTGAAAAAGAATTGGAAGTTGAGAAAGAAAAAAGCGATGAAGAAGAAGAGGAAGGCGAAGAAGAAGTTGATGAAGAACCAGAAGATGATGATCGATTGGAGGCTCTACAGCTCGTGTGGGCAAAGTGCCGGGGCTATCCTTGGTATCCTGCTCTGATCATAGATCCTGGTACACCTAGAGGAACCGTACATAAAGGTGTACCTATCCCAGCCCCCCCTGATGACGTACTTGCGCTTGCAGCTAATTACAAGGATCCAGTTTTTCTTGTTTTATTCTTTGACACAAAACGTACCTGGTCAGTATACAGTTTCCTAATTTGTTTACTGTACTGTTAATCTCATTTGTCATTATACGTGCTATTTTCAAAAGATTGTTTCTAATTCGTATTTGGTTATCGTCGTTTTTGCAGGCAATGGCTACCTGGTGAAAAGTTAGAAAAATTAGGAGTATCGAGAGAGGTGGACGAAGGAAAATTGATAGAATCTCGGAAACCAGCAGATAGAAAAGCGGTGAAAAAGGCATATCAAGAAGCACTGCATTACCGTAAGCAAACTCATAACTCTACTGTTGCTGCGGCGTCACCTGTGTGACAAATTTTAATTCACAGCCTTCGAAAATACGTATTTATTTTTAAAATAATTAAGAACTTCATGTATTTCTGATCAATGTACAACTTTGTGCAAATGAACATGTTAAAGACGGGTCACTCCAGTAGCCTCATTCGCGTATTATATGTGGCTTGTAGTCAGATTTGACTACCTCAGCAAGTTCACGTGCGTACAGGTCCAGTCTTTGAGTCATCTGGAATTTTGTAATAAACTTTACAAACAAGGTACCTACTTAAGAGTTAAGTACACTTTTATACGATAATATGACTAGGATTCCAAGTTATGTGAATCAGTAACAGAGGATATCTATATAATGTAAGGTATACTTTGTGTTTTAAATTGGAGATAGGCAACGTAGAATTTTTGTTATTGCCCAATACAAATTTTGAAACGTAATCTTTTAAATTTATTCAAGTCTCACCCTGAATCCCCAAGAATCTTTACTCTGTCTACAAAGATTGAGATCTAGCTCAGCAACGAGAAGACCATCGCGATGGCGACTAAGTCCAGGTGTCCTACTTCCGTCTGGGGCAGCCACATAGCTTGATCCATAAAAGTGACCAAAGTCTTTGTGAGCAGGACAACCATCCCCAGATGTAAAGGCGTTGGGGAAAACTTCCGTACCAACCCGGTTTATAGCACAAGTGTAGTAGCTATTTGCTATAGCTGCATTGCGGGCCTCGATTGGCCATAGTGGCTCAGAAAGTAAGCCTACCGTTGCAGAAGGGTTGAATACTACCTATCAATTTTTACACACGATAACTTCTCAGATGTCCTCCATCTGACACATATATATATATCATGTGTACGTACCTCGGCTCCGTTTATGCCAAACATCATCCAATTTTGTGGATGGTGACGCCCGTAACAAATATTGATTCCGATTTTACCAAACCGTGTCTCGAAGACAGGATGTCCTGTATCACCCTCCATGTAATACGTTGATTCGTTAAAGTCTCCGACTCGTGGAATATGATTTTTTCTATGTTTTCCAATAACATTACCATCTGAACCAATTACTACACATGTGTTCCATATCGTGTCACCTTTGTTACTATCACGCTCCAGAATTGGTGAAATTATAACCATATTATAACGCTGTGCTAACTTTCGAAGCAGCTCACTGCTAGGTCCAGTCAGAGCGTCTTCTGCAAACTCACACCATGGCTTTTTCTCCCGTGTGCAAAATGCAAATGGCATCGCTGTAAACTCCCATACATTTAGAATTGCAGTATCAACTATTTTACTAGCTGTAAGGCTGAAAATGTTTTTGACTTCAACACTCACGCCATGCTTCTTGAAGGCAAAGTATATTGACGCCGCATGCAGCTGCTTCTGTCACATATGCTGTGATTTTCTGGAATATGGCTTCTCTTTGGTCTTTTATAGGGCTTGTAGTTGGTAATACGATAGAATGTTGTATCAAACCGACTCTGATGATACGAGGTGGTCGGAGCTGCTCTTTGGAAGCATCAAATTTCCATCCCTGAACCTCAAGGTCTTGGTTGCTGGGAGAACTTGCAAAGGCCAATTTCCTATTTGCATAATCAACTTGGTTAGTAAATGATTAATCTAGTCTCCGGTACAGTTTACAGGACAGCCTGGAAAAAATTATCATTCAAAGTTGGGTGTATCCTTCACCAACAGGTTGTAGAATCTCTGAAGTAACCAACAAAGACATAGGTATAAATAAGAATGACCTGCATTCTCCATTCATCATACTCACTCCAGTTCTCCTCCATATAATATTCTTTTGACTTCACGTAGGTCATCTTCTGGTATATGTTTATTCAATATATCCTCCAACGTACGGGATTCCATTTCAAAAAAAACTATTCAACTAGATACCAGGTCTCGAGTGAAAAATGAGTATGTATTCGGTGACGTATACAAACGCAATATGACAGAGTGGATTAAAAGTCTAAAATGCAACTGATATGACTTTTTTTGGTATTTTATTTTTGTATGGGTGTGGACCAACCGGCACACGAATAATAACGCGCAACCCGAATATATATTGCCAAACCTACTGCCGCGCGATAAGAAACTCTTCGACGTTTGAGCACTGTCTCACTGAAAGCAAATAGTGAATGAGCCTTTGGTGTACCCTATTTATAGTGGCTACTGATTGAGCATTTAATGACGCATAAACGTTCAATTGAAAGCACTTGTGGAATCGGTACCACTACATACATAACTTTAGTTGTGCATAATAAAACGTGGAATTAGAAATCAAGTCAATTAACTCTGATCAGCCAATCATGTAGATGATATATTTTCGAGACTTACCCCTGACGTCTTTTTAGCTCATTAGTTCGGCACACATAATACATTTTGACGCCTTACTTGAGAAGATAAAACTACGTATTTACAGGAGGGGTGGGTGATTCAGGAAAACGACGGTTGTACGAAATATTAACTCATTATTCGCAAGCATAATTAGTAACAAATTGTTATACTACGCTTAAATTCGGTATACCAAAATGCGTGTGAACTGGATAAAAATTGAATGTGAACTGAACGAAAGGTTCAACTTATTTAAGCTGGTGTGATTAAATGTATAAATATTAGAGTCTTGAAGAACATAGTATCTCTTATCCTTTGAGCGAAGACATCCCCGCTCTCATTATCTCGTCAACCAGAAGGAGGTTGCTGGCGATTACGGTACTGCAAATTGAAAGAAAAACACACACAAGTTATACAAAAGTCTATAAGCATACTTGCACTGACAAGTACCTAATACTTCACCGATTATTCGAAAAAATAATGTTCGAAGTACTATGTAAATAAATAAGACTCACCAAGAATTGATGATTTGCTTTTTTACAACATAATTATCATATATTCCTGCATCAGCTGGTTTAAGAGCTTCGCCGGTTGAAACATCTAGCCCAACAGCTTCCCCTAAAGCTGTCGATTCATCCAATAGCTTTACAATAGTGTCCTGCGCATCGAATCCACTGTTTATAGCTGAAACATGAGCGTAACACATACGCGTTTTATTATATTTGGCATTAATCAATGAGTGATTTTTGCACTAGAATAATTACGATTGTAAGAATCGGAACTCACCTAGAGTCTTGGGGATGACCAGCAGTGCCTCTGCGTATGCCTGTACGCCGAGACGTTGCTTGCCTTTAACTTGCTCCTTGTAAGCATGAAGTGCCCTACTTGCAGCTACTTCGACTGCCCCAGCGCCAGGGACAACGGCACGATCGTTAATTGCATTGTTGATTGCTCTTAGACCATCGCGAACTGCATCCTTTAGCTGCGCAATTGTGTACTTATTCGGGCCCTAGAAAGGAGAAATGGATGACCGAATTAGTAGAAAATTAAACTTAGTATCAAATGTATTAGACATTAGTTCGAATTTACTTAGTTCGACTTACTTTAAGGAGAATTGTTACGGACGTGGGCTTCTTGCAGTCTTCCACAAAAGTGTACTTTGTCTCACCCTGAAGATGAAAAATAAATACCAATGTTAAATTAGAATTCAAGGTACAAGCGATTTCGATTTTGGTGGTGAATATTCGTACTACTCACCAACACGTGCTCGTAAACCAGACCAGCCCAACCTAGATTCTCTTCCGTTAGATCATCAACGGAGTTCATAGCAGCTCCACCACAAGCCAGTGCCAGACGTTCCATATTTCTGCGCTTGGTGCGACGTAACGCAATAATGTTTTCTTTAGCAAGCATGTCAAGAGAAGGCGGGTCGATTCCTTTTTGATTTAGTATAACGAATGACTTGTTTGTACCATCGCAAAGCTTTTTCTTCAAATCGATAATCTTCTTGACACGATTCTCAATGAATTCACGTTCTGCTGCCAAAAGTTTCTCCCGCTCTTCTGCCGTTTTGTAGAAGAATCCACTATTCACCTGTAGCATATAGGGATAAGACATTGGTATCCACTCGCAGTGATAATAAGCAATTTTGAAGTGGTCATGCAAATATTGTCATAACAACATACCTCGCTCTTTTCATATTCTAAGCTGACATTGCAAGTGAGAATGTAAGCATTCTCAACTCGTTTAGGCATATCGGGATGTCTAGATCCATGATCCATAACAATGCCTCGAACAAGAGTAGTATCAGCTGCGGTTCTGTGCTGCATTTCCATAATCTCAACCATATGTAAATCAATCGGTTGTTCACCGTGTCTAATGGCCAATACAGCATCGACGCAAACATCGGAAAGCTTTTGAGCAATAGTAGGATGAATTTTTGTCATTAGCGAAGTCTTGGCTACATCCAAAAGGCCTTCCCTGGTGGGTTCAATTGGAATTTTTAGTGAGTCGAGAATTTCGATTGTCTTGGCCCTGGCCAGTTCGAATCCCTCCGTAAGCATTCTAGGGTGAAGACCCTCGGAGATATAGAGGTCAGCCTGCTTAAGGAGCTCCCCAATCACCAGAACAGTGCTAGTTGTTCCATCACCGGTCATATCATCCTGGGCTGTTGATGCACGAGCAATGAGTGAGGCTGTAGGGTGCTGGATTTGCATCTCGTGCAAAAGGACATTCCCATCTTTTGTGATTTTGATATCACCAGCTCCAGATACCAGCCTAACAAACGAATTTTTTCAACGGTTTATTGATTTTATAATTTTTGATCACCGAAAAAAGGGGCACGGCAGTCTCGAAACGGTTTTATGCCGTGGGTGTATTCGTGAATATTGCCTTATATGGTCATGAAGTGTTAGGAATCTCAGAATGAACTACTCTTCGGTTCAACTTTATACCAAAGGCTAGGATAGGAGTCTGTACGAATACAGAAAATCAATTCAAATAACGACCGAAAAATGTGAATAATCATTGACATCGCCGGAGACAGATCACATGTGCGGCGAAGATACTCACATTTTCATGGTCCCCTTCGGCCCCAAGTTTGTTCTCATCACATCTTGGATGCCCTTTGCTGCTGATATATTTACCGCAAGAGCTTGAGCAGCTCGTGCAAACTCAGCTTTGGGATTCAAAAGACTTATCGCTGCCATTTCTTAATTATTTTTGTTTTCGGTAAATTCTACAAAGGCTTAGCCTGCAAATACACCCGCTTCGAGAAACAACTGCAATGCCTCATGAATCACAGAAATACAATCTCCCTATATTACTTCGGGCCAAGTAACCAACTACGAAGCACCAAAATATATTACTTACTCCTATGACGAAGATGAGTTCCCTAGGGTCAGCTAGCAGCCCGTGACATGCGCGCAAGCATCTACTTTTCATTTTTCAAAAATCGAATTTCCATGCGTCGTTCTATGTATCCAGTTGTTATAATTTACCACTGACATACAAATGCTGATCATGAACTTCATCATGAACAGTGCTTTCAAATTTTCGCTGTTCTAAAAATTGAAAGATGCTTTAAAATTCAAAAGACCGCAGAAGCGATTATATGATCTGTTGTACCATTGTTGCTACCATCACCATTCAAATCTGCATCTGAGACCATTTCCTACAGATGAAAACTTAATATTGAAGCCTATACACGACTGCACTTCTTTTTTCACAATGCTGCGAAATTCGGCTGCAAATTATTGTTAACCTCGTAGCCGCGCATTACAAATAATGTCAGTGGATCAACTTGGAAGGGGGAGCCTCGATGTACCTGTAGCTAGAACAGTTCACATAGGTCCTCCGCGCCCGCGTGTAAAATTACGCGAAAGTTAACTGGGTGATACTATAAACCTAATTTCGAATTGTTTTTTCCAATCGCTGGAAAAGTCGATAATTCAAGGATAGAAAATGAAAGAATAATCGAGGCGCGCAATATCACAGCTGTATACATAACAGCAGGGAGGACACATCTTCTTATCGGCGGATTTGGGTCAGTCGTGTGAGTCTCTAATTTTTTACACCAAATTCTAAATCAATAGATCGTTGAAATTGTTTATTTTGGCTCGAATACAATTGCTTTTTATTGTTATCACACACAGGTGTGACCCAATCAAGATCATGTCTCAGATGCAAAGTAAAAACTCATTCTTCCCTATAAAATCAACTGCTGTGAATGGAACTGGTATTATAGTTAAACAGACGCTTTGGCGGGATTTTGCGGTCGGCAAGAAAAGTGACTATGAAGCAGATCTGGATAACTCTGATCTCCAGCTATGTGGCATTCGTTGGGTTCGTATTTTTCATTTCAAATCTTCAATTTGTAAAGAATTTCGCACTGCTATTTTAAAATTCCCGTTCAGAATTACTTCGGGGAAAGTCGTGGAGCTCACTTTTCCGAAAGGTTTTTTAATCGGAACTGCATCTTCATCCTATCAAGTAGAAGGGGCTTGGAATGTCAGTGGTAATAAACGAATCTTACAATTGATCGATATCAGTTATCCCACCTGACCGTAAAATCATCGATGATTTCAGGAAGAGGCGAAAGCGCATGGGATTATTTCGCAAAAAACAGGCCAGAGGAAATAGCAGATGGAAGTAACGGAGACACCGCCAGTAATTCGTACTATAAATACAAGGAGGATGTTAGGTACATAAAATCCTTAGGGGTAAGTTGAAAAGTTTGAAAAATCTACGACATTGTACATAATGTCACAATAAATCCATCGTAAATGTTTTAGTTGGATTATTACCGATTTTCAATTAGCTGGTCACGTGTTCTCCCAACTGGATATGCCAATAAAATAAACGAAGATGGAATCCAGTATTATAAAAATTTGACCAATGAACTATTGGAAAACGGTATCGAGCCGATCGTTACATTGTACCACTGGGATCATCCTGAATTCTTGGAGAAAATGGGAGGATGGACTAACAAAATAATGATTGCTTTGTTCGTCGATTATGCTAGGATCATGTTTAAAGCCTTGGGCGATAAGGTGCAAAGATGGGTAACGATTAATGAACCCACCATACTTTGTCGTTATGGTTATCGCTCAAACTCGATACAGTTAGCGCCGGGTATTGGAAATTTTTTGTTTTGAATTTGACGATTATGAATTGAACATTGGCTGAAAAACTGGTCGGAGCCTTTCGTTTTTATTATTATACTTTTTTTTTTTGTGTTCAGGTAAAGACTTGGGGGATATCGGAGTGTATCTTTGCGGGCACAATGTTCTGAAAGCCCATGCCAGCGCTTATCACATGTATAACAAAGAGTTTCGAGCAACCCAAAATGGTCAGCTCAGCATGGCACTCGAATGCATGGGATATGTGGCAGCGGATGCCAATGACACCATTGTAGATACTGCATTTCAGTTTGACTGTGGATGGATGGCTCATCCGATCTATAAGGGAGATTATCCCGAAATTATGAAAAGCAGAGTGGCTTTAGTCAGCAAAGCTCAAGGCTACTCGCGTTCTCGATTACCAAGATTCTCGAAACAGTGGATAACTTACATTAAGTGAGTTACAAATCGAGAATCATTTCTTCTACATTCGTGAACAAAAATTTATCACTCTTTTTCATTCCGATGGCTTACAGAGGAACTTCGGATTTCTTTGGCCTTAATCATTACACACCGGTTTACGTTACACCTGATCCGGATGAACGGAAAGGAATATATAATTTCGACAACGGTTTGATAAGTGGTTTTCATCCTGCCTGGGAGGCATTAGCCGGTGATGCTTTTTACGTAATTATCGGCCATTTAAAATTTCTACTCATTTATCATCCATTAGGATTATGATATTATATCGTGGCGAATTCTTTTTTTAGCTCTTGCCTTCCGCCTTTGGTGATGTGCTTCGTAAGGTGAAAGACGAATACGGTAACCCACCGGTATGGATAACGGAAAATGGGTGCGCTGATTATGGAGAAATTGAAGATTATGCTCGCATTAGGTATCATTATCTTTATTTGGGGGAATTATTGAAAGCGGTTAAACGCGATGGCTGCAACGTCGAGGCCTACACTATTTGGAGCATCATTGATAATTTCGAATGGAGCTCCGGTTACACGTTAGTATATAACTTTTTATATTTTCGAACGTTTCCTTTTGTTTTTCTTTCATTCTTATTAATTTGCAGAGTTAAATTCGGAATCGTCAGTGTGGATTTCAATGATCCTTCAACACCAAGGACCGCGAAACTGTCGGCATACTGGTGGAAAAACGTGAAAAAATCCGGTAGACTTCTGCCGATACCTAGAGATTCATCAATGATGTGAGGAGAGGAATTTTCCTTTTGTCACGCGATCTCAGGACTCTTTTCATGAATCTCTTTCTCATATACGTTTCGATCATCTATAGAATGTATAATGAGGAATTTTTAACCCAAATGATGCAGACTAGTCGTTCAAGAGGCTATACATTTTTAAAGTACATAATACAAAGATCGATTCATTGATTTTCAAGAAGATTCCGATGGAAAATAAAATCAAAAGCGCGGTAGTAAAGTGGTTTCAAGATACATTTTCAAGGCGTTGGTAGTTCTTCAAAAATTATCCATACCCCGTGTTCCAAACTTTTTATAGTCAACCGTTGTTGAGTATAGGAACTAGTAATAAAATTTCTTCGAAAATCAATTTCACTTTTCTATAATATTGACGATGAGCATCAAAATCGGCCGATGGTACAAAATATTTCTTGAATCGGAAGAGATACTCTTCAAGTGCGTATACAGAACAGGGATTCGTCCACATTATCGGTGATGGCTATGTACTTTATGTTGGTTGGGTAAATCTTGACGTGACCGACGGTGAAATAAACAACAATAATAACAACAAATATATTGTATTATTAAATAGGAATATCAACATATACCTATAAGTATTCTGAGTTACTGGAATTGATGAAAAGTTTCTTGTTTGGAAAGTACATTTCACTGTATCCGAAATTGTTTTGTAACCAGCTATACAAAATCGGTAACGTTCAAATTATTTTTGACAAAATGACTCGATATCGACCAACATATTCTCGTCGTAGTTCTGCACATGAGATGTATAAATAAATACTGCCTGGAATACAAAATATCGATGTCCAATTCGTTTCGCTCCAATAACTAGATTAGTCCAACAACATGATATAATCTAAGCGGTTTCATTCCTCCTAATTAGCAAAAATTGTCATAAAGATAACTAGACGTTTCTGCGATCGTCAGTATTGCAAATATGATATATCGGTTGAGAACATGGCCGTCGTTCAATATGAAGTCTTATTTAATTAATGAGACGATTTCATCCGACGATCTTTGACCCGCAGTAATGAATATCTGATGAATTATTAGTTAGAACATTTTCTTAGCTGCATTTATCTAACCTTTATTAACAATGAACAAAACTAATGGAATGAAAAAAGAAAAATAATCAACTGCTGAATCCAACTCTATTATATTATGTATAATGTAGGAGATCGTCCGCAACAGTGAACGACTGGATATTATGTCTCGTAAATATATTTTAATTCGAGATTCGGATTCATCATGAGAAGAACTTGAGATAATCGATTCCTCATAGGAGAATATATGTACATGTGTAATTCCTTGTGTACACATAGAAATATAAAATCGATTGACGTCACCTATATCGCCCCCGAAGACTCGTGCGTTATCTCAAATCTGCCAACACAAGGAAGCTGTAACGGTTAAAGGTCTTCTCGATAATATAATATACACTCATTCCGCACATTATTCGTTGGCGAATATTATAAGATGACAATTTATTCCACAGGTCAATGTGCCAGTCCCATATAATTAATAGCAACAACTCAATTAAATCAATAAGCATTGATTAGTTTTTGTTTAGGCTGATCCGAAAAGATTCTTCTAATTATCTTTGAAAATAATTTTTACGAAATCAAGGGATGTCGAGGGGCAAGCGTGAAGGACCCTATTTTATTCCTAAAAAAAAAAAAAGTCAGATACGGGCACAGATTACTTGTTTATATTTCTCGTTCGCATATATCGAGAGAGTAAAAAACCCTGGTGTAAATCCACCTGCATTTAAATTTATACCCACTTTTCAACCGTTTTCCCAGAGTACGGCATTTATATAGTTAAATACATCCCTAGACGCGTTGCACCGACTAGTATATATAAAGTAAGGTTGGGCCAGGCGAAGTGAACGTCGGTGTGGTGGGCGCGGCGTCGAGCGTCTGAGTTATGAATATCGCTGAATATGGGCCCATTTCCGGTCCCACCGGAACTTGGCGTTAGCAGTATATAAGTTGCTGATATAACTGGTGAAGCAGGTACTTTGAAAATACCCATGCGCGTTTACATGCGGCCAACTCAGAGGGCTAGGAGTCATTTCACGCGTCGGGGCGCACGGAAGCAGGCGTTTATTTGAGATTTCATCCATAAATCTACCCTCTGTATTACAAAACAACTTTACACTACGTGTGCATAACGTGTTTATCGCGGGGGGTTAAACGTTTGACTAATATAATTGACTCGCTTGTCCGCTCTTTTGTCATAATTAATAAGTTATCCCAATTATAACTATATGTCGCACGTAGGTATAACGCAGGCCGTGAGAAACAAAAAATCAACTATAACAATATTATTGAATAACTTCAATCGACATATGGTTTATATCAATGATGGCCAAAAATCGTATTATCATGTCGATTATAAAAACTTATTACGATATATAATCATTTTTCAACAGTATATCATACGTATAGGTATGTATGTGTAAGATCTTCGGCCGTTTCATTCGAGAATAAAAAAAAACCGATGCTCGGCAGCCGATACTTCGTACCAAAACAAATTCAAAAAAAATCTTCTTCCATTCTTAAACTTTTTAACAAACCTCGCATTCATTCTCCTTAGCTCGATCAATGTTCGAAATTAGATGAATAATGTATCGTATAATAATCATTGATTGCACATAGCGTGGGTACCTACAAATATTTATTAAGCCCATTGAGAGAATTCGATGTTCGAAATTTTCACCGACGAACTCGAACCCGAACGCGAACGCCACTCATACCTCGGGGGTTAGATTGATGAGTTGGCCTAACGCGACGATAAAGCGTTAATGATTTTTCGAGGATAGGTGTGATTGCCGTAGGAACAGTAATATATAGATGGCCTTGAACATAGTTGTTCGAATATTGTTGCGGATGCACAAGGCAACACTTTTGCCCATCTGTCACGCGTGCAGTCCAACACATGTTATATTTTCTATCGAAAAATAATCGTAACCTCAGCCGCAGGTACTTTTAGTCTAGGTTCACTTGGCGCTCTCCGTATGGCGGAGAGTCACCTGTTGAATCGAACCGAATCAAAATAATATCACGGTCGTTGAAAAGCCAGGAAACAATGCGGGGAGAGAAAAAGAGGAAGGAAACTTCAATCGATCGTAATACACCCCAATTTTTATTACTCCTCAGTTTCGAATCAAGATAAATAATACGTAAATTCTTTAACAATAAGTATAGAAGTTATTCTTCTACGTCGAGCGCATGGAGCACTTCACCTAACAGCCATACCTTTGAAAAATAAGCTCCCTTTTCATGGCTCGGCTTTTGAATCAAATCTTGTTAGGCTTCGATTGCCAGTATTGAGCATATTCACTATTAGCGGTCATACGGTGGTCATCCGATACTTCGATCATTACGTAATTCTTTCAGAAGCCTAGTTCAATAGCTGCCGGTTTATACGGCTGGGAAAGTAATTTAACACAAGGGCTGAAAAGATTTCGAGGTCAAAATTTTATGTAACTTAACGTTCTTATTCAACTAGGGTGGTCCTCGATCAGGATATGGATGAACTTTTTTTTTTTATCTTTTCATCCGAAACTTAAATCAACTTGAAATAAATCGGAGGAAAATAAAAATATTACTAAATCAGATCTGATTCTCCCCCCCCCCCCCCCCTCCCAGCAGAGAGGTGAATTCACAATACAATGTACGATTACATATTGTTACCAATGATGACGTCATTGACGAACTACATTCGGTTTTACCTATCGCGAGATAAACGAGGTTGAATCGAATTCTCGTTGGGTCAGAGAAGGTTCTCGCGAGTGGGTGAAAAAAAAAAAAAAAAAAAGAAAAATGAAAACAGGACAAAAGATAAAAGGATAGAGAAAAAGAAAAAAAAAAGAAAAAGAGAATAAAGCGCCAGAATGAATTATTTCTTTGTGGACGTGTCGTCGGAGGCGGCTCGTCACCCGCTCGTCGACTCTTAGCTTCGGTACTGTCCCGGACATACGAAATTCCACCGTTGGAGAAACGATTTTTTGGTGGTGAAAAAGGTCGACTGCGGGGGCCGGAGGATAGGGGAGGTAGGAGGGAGGAGGGAGAAGACGACGCTTGTGCCGCGGTTCATCGGAGTGCAGTGTGCTGCAGCACTCTCTCGTGAGAGCCAAGAGTCCCACGGGGACCAAGAAGGAGAAACGAGACCCGCGATATATAATAAAAGAGAGTAGGGGGGGGGTAGGGCGGGGGGAATCACCTGCGGTGCACCTGCTGCGCAGGGGGCTCTGCTGCACCTCTGCTCTTCACGTATTAAAACTGTATCGGGCATCCCATACGTTCAGAGAAAATGATGATGATGATGATGATGATGATGATGGTGGCTCATACTTACCCAACAACATTGGCAACGTTTCCGTTTGGTTCTCTACGTCTACGTCTAGCTCTAGATCTCTTTTAGGATTGGGGGAAGGTTATAGAGCAGGAGGGATTGGGATGGCGGGGAGTAGTGCGCATCAACGCGGCAAGGGCGCCAAGAAATAAGACGGTTACGTCGTAAGGTTAACGCGCGCCGATGCCGAAGGAGGCGAGCGACAGAACGCGCGGTTAGAAGTTCGTTGGGTGACTCGCAGCCCCGCGTGGGACCTTCGGAGGGTCAGGTGAACGCGGAGGAACTTCGTCGTGGCGAACGACGCGGCGACGCCCGTAGAGTATCGAACGTTGGGCGATCCGGAGGCTCGAGCACCTGCTACACACCTGTTGCTCGCAACCCGTACGATCTGGAGACCCGTCAAGAGTAAGTTTGTATGTATTATTAGTCCTTTGGCGAAGAAGCTCTTTCATTCTCTATCCGTTACCGATCTAATTGACGCCGCCGGTTATTATATCGCGACCGTTTCGTACGTCCGCACGTCTGCATGTCGGACGATCGGTGAATCTCGACTATGTATATCGGCGCCCGTGTCTCCGGAAGCCAAACACGAATGCGGTGATGTAGGAGGAAAATTCGATCAACCGATCATGATATTTCCGATCGAAGAATTCAGGCAGATCTTTAGGTATATGAGAAAAGCCTTTTTCTACGGTTACACTGAAATGACGAAGTATATATGGTTAATCGTCGATAACAGACTATTGCGAAGAATCGGTTAACAAAGGAATGAAACATAATTAAAGATTGAAAGGTAAAGAACCGTTGAAACCTTCGCCCTCGAGTCAGGTGCACCAGGTGCCATTTGGTCAGAGGTATAAAGTCTACAAGTGTATCGAACAAGTGCGCTTAAGTGGTGCTACACTCAAAGTCGTTTCTTCCATACGTATCGTCCGGCTCGCACCCTCGTTTCATTTTCTCTCTTTCTTTTCTTCCCTTTCCTTTCCTTTCCTCTCTTTCTCCTTCACCATCTCCGCGACAGATCTCCACTTGGCATTGCTTCGTATGGGTGTACCCTATAAAAATTTAACCGAACGATACACACTTTCTACAAATTTCCGTTGCGAGCAACGTCTTCTGCAGGAGACCCAAAACCCCCACCACCATTCTTAACTCGATGTTCTTGAAGAAGCACCTTACCGTCCAAGGGCCGGCCGACCGGTGGTCGGTCGGCAGGTTGCTTAGGCCGTGGTAGCAGCAGCTGTATCGAGCATACAGGTGAAACGCATCACCCCAAGCTATATCGCATTCTCCCTCTCTCCCTCGCTCCCTATTTCTTCATCCTTCCTCGTACGTCTCCCTTTCTCTCGAGCGCGAGCGTCTGCTCCTTATATTCCTTTTTTTGGATCTCGGCTTTGTGATCTTAGCCGGCATAAACAATTCTTTGACAGTTGACACACGACGATGCCGCGAGAGACGAGCTACGATGCCTGCGTGCTTCGTAAAAAGAAAATAAAAAAACCCCATGCATATAACTGCCGATCGATATTTCAAATCGACTGATTATCGTCACCAGACTCCCGTGGCATTAATTGTTTCATTTGTTTTTCTCTTCTTTTTTATTTTTCAATAAGAATAATCGATCATTTAGATTAATGTCCAAAAGTGAAAGTGTTCCAGATTCATCACTGCGATACATTACCTATCGGAAAAAAAACGCAACAAAAAAAAAGGAAGTAATAAAAAAAAAGCTGAGAAAACTAGAGCACTGATTTTCCCTCTACAACCAAAAGACAGTAGGTACGTACCGGGACTCTTCAGAGTCTTTATAACCTATCCGAGATCTTTAGTTGCCAGGTCATAAATCCATGGGGTCGACGAGAGCATTTTAAGGTTCCTGTCTTCGGGGGATGAGGGGAAAACGCTCAGCGCACCCTGAGAAGAAAATGTATTTGACGCGCAGACGCGGGTGTTGTGGGAAAGTATAAGCAACCCTTTTAAACCGCCGACGAAGACCTGCTTCTTACTTCCTTTTTCGGTTGAGGGGGGGTTAAATGAAATTGATACGCGGATGGATCGTTTTCACGGACTGTATAGCTATTTGAATTTCATCAACGTTCGATCTAGGATACAAATTACGTACGGACAAACATCGGACGTCTCATCTGTAGAGAAAAAGTATCGGTTCAAAAGAAATTCGAACAGTTTTGTAATGGGTCAGAATTTGGGCGATGAAGATAATCAGTGCAATGGTAACCCTATCCACGAATGAAAATGCAGGTAATCTTATCCGATTCGAAGCGTACAACGATTTCACCGATAATTAATCGGCTATTTTATAACCACGCTTCTCGGTTTTACGGGAGGACCCGATCCAGTCGTATAATCTTGTACTTTTTAGCTCGTTGCAGCTGCTGGATATTAACGACAGACAACTATACCGATTAATATTGCTGCACCCTGATTTCTGCATTCGCAGCTGACCTGATGTGTCTTGAAAAAACGAAACGAGAAAATCAAACAAAATCAATAAGATAGAAAAAAAAAAAATGACGAGGCCGATCGTGGAGACGGCAAAAAAAAAAAAAAAAAAAGCTCGATGTATACGAAATGAATCGTGGTTATCATCGGCGTATTTCAGTCCAGGTAGCCGATAGGATCGGCGGTTCGGTTTTATAGACTTGGTTGAAAATGGGTAATGAATAGTTTAAAAAATTATAAGAATTTCTCGTCGATTGCCTGGCAACAATAGTAAGGACACACCTTTACACGCGAGAAATACCTTCTCCCACATTCACCTGCTGCTCGTCCGACAATCAGCTGCCGTAACGGCCAAGACCTCACCGCACCGCGCTTCTCCCGGTCCAAGAAGAAGAAGCAGTAGAAGGAGAAGAAGAAGAAGAAGAAGAAGAAGAAGAAGTTGAAGCAGAAGAAGACGGCGATCGTAACGCAACTGCAACATGGGCATGTGGAGAGTGTGAGGCAGCACCTTGCGCCTTTCTTTCAAACCTCTTTATACGCCACACTACCCATATGCCCTCCTGCACATGCACTCGATATATAGTTAAGGCTGATGTTTCACCCTCATGGAAACTACCGTCTTTTTCTACAACGATTTCGCTTTACTCTGCACTTGCTGAAAAACGTTGCGCTATAATCTCCCATTTCGATGTGGAAAATCTTATCGACCTTAATGAAATATTGTCCATCAGAATACTTTGATGCAATGGAAAAGCGACCGGAATGAATGGTAGTTTACAAAAAAAAGAAGAAGAAGACGGAGACGAAGACGAAGAGACCGAACACAACGTAACCGCCCAAAAACTCACCAGCACCACCTTGGAGTTCGAGCAAGGAAGTAACAAGTGCTTTTGGTCGGGGTGGGAACTTGAGGGCACACGGGCTGTGGTCATCGAATTAATAAGCCATCTGCTCCGTTTCTTAAGGAAGTCAATGTTTAGGAAGTCCATGGGAAACAGGGACAACGGAAAACTACACTGCGTATATAGTAGCTGCTGAGACATGGGAACTTGACCACGAACGACTTTGACTTTAAGATTATTGCCCTTTATTTCGTTCGCGAACAACGTACGCACCCCTACGCGGAGGTTATCCATATAGTTTAACGTTGCAAGATAGAAGATAAGGTAAAACAAAAAGGAACACAGAATATAACTTCACCGAAACCGTTTGATTTAAGATACAGCTGATGATCTGGAGGAAAGTCATGATACGTTTAAATTCCAAGGTTAACATGGTCACCCTGCAGCGCGTTGCGGTCCAGCTATAAGGATGGTGCAGGTTAGAGATGAATCTTTGGAATGAATTGAAAGGGCTGGAAGGGACGAAACGAAAATGTAGGAGAAGAAGAGAGAGAAGGGGGAGGGGAGGGGGGGAAGGAAAAGGAGAGAAATAGAGGTGGTTGGGAGGTTGGATTATACGTAACTAAGATAGGATCTGGAATGGCTCCCGTCTTGAGCGTGACTGGAGCCGAGGACCCTCCTTTGATAATTGCCGACGCATAACCCACCGAGAAATATTGTTTTGACGTTCAATTAGATTTTTTCTTATTGGTGCCTTCCGTATCAATTCCTTAGGACCTCGTCCTGCACGCGGTGACGCATCGTTGGTTATAATACGCGCAACCCAGCCCAGCTCTTTAAACAAGTTCGCGGGGCTCGCTATATGTATAGCTGCTGTAAAAGAAAATGAAATAAAACGATAAAGAAATGAAGAATAAAAAAAGGAAAAAGGATAGAAAGAAGAGAAAAAAAAAAGAAAAAAAAAAGGAATAAGGATTTCCAGGTCCTCCTCCGGGTAGCCTCCGCAAGCCCTTGGGGGCACCTTATTTCGTAGCTGGACCCGTACGAGAAAAATGGGCCAAGAGGGAGACGAAACGATGCATAGAAATTTAAAAAAATTAAAGAAAGGGTCCTGAGGCCATAAGGAAACTAGTTACCGGCAAAGGCGTCTACACAATGCGAGCCTAGAGCTCTCCTAGGCGCCTTCTCTTCGTCTTCTATTCAACCTTCTTTTGAATAGGATTTGGAAATAGAAAAGAGAGAGAAAAAAGAATTGAAAAAAGAAGTAAAAGAAAAAAACTCGAGTCGCCCTATTTTACCGAACGTGTGTATACGTATATATTTTGGATATATGTATGTATGATTATACTCCCACTCCTTATATTGTATATATGCGTATTAAAAAAATATCAAAAGCCTCCTACAAAAATACATGTGATGCTTTTCGGTTGGTATGCATGCTATATACCTGCAGGTATTGCAATGTCGAACTACGCGGTGGATCGTATAGATTTGTGAAAATTTTCCATTGCCGTTATCGCGATAAGCTTGTTATAATCCCGACGTCAGTTACTTTTATCTAAATCTTTAAATTTGATATAACAGCTTTAACCGCGGGCGAAAATGAAAATGGTTAAACGATTTTCCGGTCAAGGACATCGTGATATATTTGATAAAAATATTTACAGACATTTTAGAGACATTTCATCAGAGATTATATTCATTTCTTATTCAATCTCGATTATACCTGCGTAGCGATCCGCATTGTAGGTTATATACGGTTTCGAATGCCCACAACTGCAGTGCTTATTCCGAATCAACATCAATTACATTCATATCATACGCTTTAAATATGGAGATGAACGGATAACAACATCCGCGTTGACATCGCGGCCTGAACTCCCTTATACGTTATATGATAATATGGTGGCCCATTTCAAAATTTGTAATATACATACATTGAAGAATTAAAATGTTTCTTTGAATCTGAAAGATGAGGAAAAACAAAAACAAAAATGAAAGAGTGATTCAGCCGCATCATTTGTCCCTCTCGATGCGATACCAATTTTTTCCTCGAATCGACTTTCGCTCGCGAAATATTACACATATTCGGATGGAACGTTCGAAATGGGTCACCCTGTATAGGTATAATATATTATTCATATCGAAGTATCGCACGTAATCTGGAGAGTTCAACGCCGCGCTATAAGTAGAGCCACACCGTTCGATTCGACCTACGTTTATTCCTCCGTTCGATACATTTTAAAATAACTGCAGCTGATCGCCTGCAACGTATATCGTAACATATCGTATAAATGTAGCTGTTTTCCGACGTGTAGTTTCCTAACAAGGTTATTATCGCGACGAATAACCGTTCTTAAAACCATAATAGCGGCTAACGTATGTACACGTACTTTTCAAACTGCATATATCTACACCTCAGGTATCAACGTTGTACATACCTATACCTATACGTACACATTGAAAATTATATCGAAGCGCACGACAACTCCTTTCGTGCTGCAGGCGTCACGGTCACGTACCCGTAGATATTACCCATCATCAACCGTGTGGCTATCTTCGTTGGAAGAAGCGAAGAGAAATAAAGAAAAAGTAATTGTGAGAGAGAAAAAAAATCATACTTCTCTGGTCTATCTAGTTCTCTTATCAATCCTAATATTGCTGTTTACGTGTAGGAATGAGATCGCATCGAATATTATACATGCCCAACGTCAAATCGATTTCGATTTCGAATTCGAGGGTTGAGACGAAGAAGGTCGTAAACCACATACGTGTAGAATCGATGAAGAATTCTAATATATTTTCGACCTCTTTAGGAAGTTCGGGTATTTCGTCCTGCCGGATGGAATTATTTCTGAAAAATATAACGGAATTAATGAACATGCAAATTAGCTCCGTTCGATTAGTTGAACAAGAATTGAATAATCGGATTTGAAAAAATTAGCACCTATGAGATTTCGTAGTTTTCTTCTCAGCGTGATATTTTGTGGGTTACGCCCTTCCGGTATTCGGTCTTCTGTATGCGTATATATGATACGCATGTGACGTAGATTATCATAAAGTACGAAAGACAAGGAGATGATGGAACGTCAAATCATGCTGCTGGGTGCATCACGAGCACCTCAACCTCTTCGGTAAGAGTAAAAAGAGAGAAGAAAAGAAAAGGAAAAAAAAATAGAGAGAGAGAAGAGAGTAAGAAAACCGAAGAGAAGAGAAGAGAGAAACTGAGGGGTTCCAGGCGGGTGCACGGGTGCTCCTCCGTGAACCCAGACTGCGTATCCACCTGTTGCCCCCCTTTCTCCCTTACATCCTTGGAGCCTTGCCTGCCTCTCCGTCTCCTTTTTTCTCTTTCTCTTCGTTTCTCCTTCTCTCTCACTTCTCCCCTCCCCCCCTCCCCCATACATGCAGGAACCTCCTCACTTACACACTCGCAATCATCCACGTATACCCGGGCAACACGTACGCACGGGGCGCAGGCTCGCCCAGGCCTCAGGAAACCGGGATGAGTCCCTTTAGGCGGTGCACGAAGAAGAGGGGTGACCCTGACGGACGGCACCGCGGACGAGAAACAGAGAGAGAACGGTAAAAGGAGAGAAATAAAGAGGGAAAGAAGAGAAGGGAACAAAAAAGAACGAAAGAAAGAAAAAAAAAAAAAAAACGAAAAGAGTAAGCAAGCCGCCCCCAGCAGAGCCGAGCCGGCAGCCTCCTCTCTCTCCCTCTTCTTCTCCACTTCCACGTCCTTCATCCTCTTTCATCCTTCTCAGTCCTCCTCACTACTGGCCCACGACAAGACACGCTGTGCTCGACCGAGGTTCCTACGGATGGCGTTTACTTCTGTAACGAGGAACTTTAACGCTGTAACGAGAAAGAAAACTTATTTTCTTTTCAAATAGGTACAATTATTCACACGGTGACTTTACCCGAAGATCCTCCGAACGAAGAATTAGTATAGACGAAGATTTTCCGCGCGGAGATAGATGATCGTTCTCTTTTATCACCCCGAGTAATATCACTCGACTTGGTATATTGCCGGTGTAATTTAGATACAGGTAATGCTCACTTTTTCACCTCGAAACTGTTCGGTATCATCGGCAACGCGTAAACAACTTGTATTTTATTACTTCTGTAACGGAAATGGGTTACCACGTGACAACATTATCTAGAAGAGTGAATATTGTTGTATGCTTTATACACTTTTAATAGAAGAAAAAAGAGCCGACACCGATCGATAACCACGTGCTATCTATAGGTGTGGGTAATTTTTTATTTGATTTTTACTACATTTTTACTATTCATTTTTTCTTTCTATTATTAGTATTCGTCCTTTTTCTCTCTATTCACGTATCGAGAGGAGATAAGATTTTCTTATGTCTGCAGTCGAACATTAACGCGACTGACCTTCTCTAAGGTATAAACTTACAATAAGATACGTTCGTTTTTACGTACGAAGATACATTCTATGGAAGCGCTTATTCAGGAAGACCATTTGTAACTGTTGTTTGCACAGTTGAGCAATGTATAATGAGGAATATAGGAATTTTTTAGGCCCGAGCAAGTCGATTGAGAAAGCGAATTAAAACCTTTCTAACAGTTTTCTATACTATCACATACATTATATATACAGGATTATAATAATATGATAATCTAACGAACTCTGACACGCGATATAAAGCGAAGTAACGTGCTGCAACGGAATCTCTCATCTTTTTTTTTTTTTTCATAACAATCACGTTAAAACAACAAAGCTCGCGGCGGAGAAGAGAAAAATAGAGAGAGAGAATCGATGATCCTTGTCGGGAGGAATTAGCTCGTCGATTATAAAAGGATTCGTTGAATAAAAAGCAAGAAAATTGTAAAAAATAAATAAACAAAAAATCTTACGCAATATCAGAAGATCGAGTTGTGAGCGTTCGATTGTAAGGAAATTGATGATGATATTGATTGGCTGACGATAATTTATCTGCGATTATTGTACGACGCGTACTATAAGTGAAAAATGCATAAGTCTACGTTGTTACAATTATACCCGATTGAACCCATGAGAAAATAAATATTGTCAACGGTTGTTGGCAGATGGTCCTCTTCACGACGGGTCCAGGCGGGAGGAATTTCCGGAGGTCAGAAACCGAGACTTTACTTTCACGCGTTTAGAATGCTAAATATAAAAAAAACTTTGTAACCCAAGTCGGATTATTTGGCTTGAAATTCTGGAACAAAAAAAAAAACAGAATGATAATAATTCTAATATCATAATTAAAGTATGCGCGTAATTTAGTTCGGTAGACACTTTGACAACTATCATGCGTATATAGGTCAATTGTTTTCGTATATATAACATATGAAATTCGTGAATTACTTAATAATTTTCTTTAATTATAAATAATGAGGTTAACAACCTAATGTGCTTTTTATCTGAGGCCGTGGAATTGTTATCGTCGCTCAGTGGGTCCCTTCCGAAGCTGGTATGGCCCTTATGGCCAAGGTTTTACAAGACGATTTCATAAGAGATTAGATAAGATGGTCCCATGGCCCGAGAGCAAACTCCCGAGGCCTCTTCGTAAACTGGATTTTTATCAAAGGAAAAAGAAACGAGAAAAAAAAAAAAAAAAAAAAAAGAAGCAAAATAGAAAAAACAAAGAAAGGTGTCATCTTAAGCCACGGCGATAACGGGGCCCCTCGCAGACGTTTAATGTGTCTGGCGAAGCAAGTCAGTTTTCGCCGTGCCGTCTGCTGATTAAAAACCCTTGAAATAAACAAATAAATAAATAAACTTTGATGACGAATTATTATTACCTATTCACAATTATTATGCATTATACTGCAGTGCACGATATACCGAACCGTTAATCGCAAAAACAGACAAAATTGACTCAAGATCCATCGTGTCAAGTGTTTATTCGCAACTTTCATTTAACTACATACACTTATATTGTATGTATAGCTATATGTACAGTTACCAAACGATAACGTCAACAATCTGTAATAATACTTTTATGGGAAAAGCGATAAGATAGGTCATCCTGTAATCGATCGGTTGCGATCTTGAGTATAATTACTTTTCATATATCTCCTCAAATATGAATATTATGCGTACGCGATAAATCATTCGTTACTGTTACTTGCGTCACGAATGATCTGCACATCCTTCTCTTTTTTATTTTTATTTTTCTACTTTCTTCATTTTTAACTATCGACCTCCGACGTCTTTCATTTGTCCTCAACGTAATCTATCCGATACTTCGCGGAATTTCGACTGATCCGAAAATGATGTGCGCATCGAGCAGGAAATTAGTCTTCGTTAGGGTTAACCTGCACGTGTCTATATTAACGAATCGGAACGATTCTTCGGGAATGAATGACTCATAGTTGAGAAAAAAAACAACAACAAAAAACAGGAATAAAAAGGTAAAAAAATAAAAGACAAGCGTGTCACGGTTTGACAGCGCCGAACAAATTCGTAACCGAATTTTAGCGATCGAGAACTGACGTCGCGTCACGGATGGTTTCCTCCTTCGCATCGCGGTGTTTGGATGGGGTTTACCGAGGGGTCTCAAGGGGGGCCTTAGAAGGATCGCAACCTGAGCCTTCCTCGTGATCCCGAGTGACCTAATTGGGACCACCGGGGTTGCCCAAAAATCACTCGACCAATCAGAGACCGTTCCATAAAGATTTTCTAGCTTCTAATTGGCTTGATTTATTTCAAAAGCTATCGATATAAACCGCTCAAGTTTTCCAAAATTCCTTAACATGTATCTAGGTATAATACTATCGGTAGCTGTGGAAAAACTGAATTGGCAAAAAGCGCGCGGCGCAACTAAGAAAAAAGGCCAAGAATTTTGACGAGGTTGAAATTTCTGTTCCACAAACCTCAACCGCGTATACCCCAACCGAACCGTTCATTCAATGGGGTAGTTCAGCTACTCAAGCGTCTCAGAAACTCGAAAAGGTTTTCATTCAAAGAATCGCATCTGTTTCGTCCCCTCGTGTTACACAATATTATATACCAGTAGTAAATTAACTCGTTCCATGGCCTGTCATTTCCTTAATTGCTGAACGACACGATGGATAATGCGGTTGATATCCTTATCTGATAAAAGGATCGATTTCAAATCTGGATACTTTCCAATGCTCTGCATGACTTTGCATTCGATTACATCATAATATAAGAATATACGTACCGAGTAGAATCCCTCAGGGTATAAACAATTGGATGAAAAACCAATTCCTTTTCTCTTCATCTCGATCATCGATGTCTGTACGTACAGATGAAAAAAAGGAAATCTTCATATATAGCTGCAGGTTCGAAAAACGAAAATAAAATCAACGACGAAAAAAAATAAAAAAAAATTAAAAAAAAAAAAAAAAAACAGACAGAAAAAAGTAAAATAATAAAATGCGGCTTCGTTACATTTTTTCCCATCCCCCGGCATACGCGCATCGGCACATACCTTTGGTTAATCGCTTAGTCTTGTAGGTGCTGCGGCGTGCAACGTGCGAGTACCAATCTCATCTCGTATAATATGGGCTGCAGGTTCTAACCCCTTCGGATCAGCATTCCCCTTAGGAAGAAAGCCGATCTTTCAGTGAGCCGCAAGAGTGTAGTGCGGTACACGCCTTTACTGAAACATATGCGAGACGGGTGACAAGAGAGCCGGAGGGTCCCGGTACGATCCTGTGCGTGGGATATGCATGCATGCCGCATGGGATATATCTATACGATTCATAAAATACCGATACCACCGCAACGGTGTGCAACGCAGTGCAGGTACTCGCGTGGGTATATCAACTAGGTATTGGTCGAAGACTCCGGAGATGCCAGATTGTCAGTGTTATTAAGGACATGCAACTGGTAAGAAAAAGTCCTCATGCCCGACCACCGGCAAAGCGTACAGCGAGTCTGCAGGTACGCGTTGCAACCAACCTGAATTTTGAGACGGTTTTGTTTTTTTCTTTTTAGGATTTAAAAATCTGAACATTGTCACCCGGTATGTACGTATATATAGGTCTTCGGGGACTATTTTGGGTCGCGTATATCGCTGAGGTTTTCAAGATCTTTGTTGGTGGCGTTTCTTTTTTCTGTCTTGTTTCGCTTCTTTTTGTTCTTCGTATTATATGGACGACGGAATCCCGCGATCTCTGGACGAACAAAGTGTACATACAAAGAGGAACACCGAGTGCTGTAAGTTTCTTCGGGGTGAAGACTGAAAAGGAGCTTCTCGTAGTATCAAACCGTGGCAGGGGGCCGTCGTATATTAGGATGATGCGCTCGTGCAGGCTAAATATGTGACCGGTGTATGTGTGTACATGATATATAGGTATAGAAAGGTATATCATACAATACATTGTATATGCGTGTGGCTGCGCTTTGGTGGCGGTGTGCTCCACCTCGCTGAGAAGAAGAAGAAGAAGAAGAAGAAGACGAAGAAGAAGCTTCTGCTTTTGCTGCTGCTGCTGCTTCTGCTGCTGGGAGCACGTATTATAAGTGCAGCATGTCTACCGATGGCAGGCTCAGCTATCCCTGAGGGTTATTCCAGGGGATTCTGTTTCTGTGGGGCCCCGCGCCTTACCGGCCCATGCGATTACTATACCTATAAGTAAGATTATGCGCAGCAGCATCGTGGGGGCGCGCACACAGAGATAAAAGCGCGTATAAAACGAAAGTGGTGGCAGAGAATAAACCCATATATACCCCATACCTGATATATTCCTTATTCCCATAGATACGTATGTGTTTAGTGCAGCAGCAACATGTATGTATTTGTTTCTTCGTCTCTCTCTCCCTCTCTCTCTTTCTCTCTTTCTCTCTTCGCATACATCTTAAGAAATGCGTAGGTCGGTGGAGAAAACGCGCGCGTATGGCGCACCGTACGTGGTGTAGTGAAGAGTGGAGGAGCCGATCCCTCCACTCCATTCCCCCCCATAGCCACCGCCCATCCTTCGGTCCCCCTTTTTTCCCTGCGCACTCCGCGGGGCGCGTATATCGGGGTCCTTTGGGACCCTCGGGGCCCGCGCCACACCATCAACCACGCGGAGAGACCCTGAAAAAAGAGAGACCCAAATCCCATACCCATGCCGATGCCCGTGCCGATGCCCATGCTCATCGAATCAACGAACCGCTCTTCGGAGTCGGGTAGGACCTTCCTCCTTACTCACTCGTTGCTCAGTTTGAAACCATCCTTTGGATCACACGGATCAGGCTGTGAGCTCTCAAGAACGAACCTTTCCAAAGAGTTAAAGAGACCCACGTGTCATACTGTAATTTTTACAAAGCAACAATAATTAATTAATTAATTTTTGTCTAACAACGTTTCGCTTTCGGATACACAGTTTTGTTTCATTTGACATTATTCTTTTAGTTTATTTTTATTTTCTTTGTTTTGGTTTTGTTTTGTTTTCTCTCATTCTTTCTACGAATTGAGTAAACGGTCACCGTTGAGGATAGCGAGATCGTTTGTTATTGTTAGCCTGTGAGACTGTCAAACTTGTAAGTTTGACCCCGTACCATAAGGAAACATTCTTATTTTCACACCCAAGTTTAAAAAAAAAAAAAAATACGTACATATACGTAATAAATATTATAGCCGGTTTTGTTTTTAAATAAGTGAAATTTAACGAAGAAGATAAAATAAAAATATAAACGGGGAAACAAAGTGTTATGGGGAATATTCTTCTGTTTTATTGTTAAACGCTAAATACGGATTGTATTTTTTTTACCCAGCTGACATACCATTGGTGAGTAAATTTCTTTATATTATACCGATACAATTGTTATTGTTCTTATTGTTGTTGTTGTGGTAACGTCAGAGCTTTAAGTATTTTGGAATTATTACACCGGACCTTACTTTGTCGCCCCAATGAACAAACACAAACGAATTATATGTTAAGTAATTATTACTACCTTTCATGCTTAAAATTTGAAGGGATTTTTTTTGTGTAGAAATTTGTTATTTATTGGGACGACAGGTAACGATTCGCGGATAATAATTATTGAGATTTAAAATTTCAATTTATAACCCGAAAACGTGCAGATTGAATCTATTTTTTTTGGTTCTCTACGAATACGTAATTATTCACTGTCGGGATGACAGTTTTTTATTATCTTTGTATTTTATTCGTTCGTAAGAATCCGATTTGAATCGATTTGGGGAACGGATCAGTTAGGAAGATAATCGGGACATCGGGTACAGTAGGAGACGATGAAAATTAGTGAACCGTGTTTTAATTAACTCCACTCATCGCAAGTGGGCTACAAAAAAGATAAGTGAGAACGTAAAGACCAAACTCTGGTCGGATCGTACCCGCATCGTTACTTTCTGTTAATAGCCACAATTTGACGATCAAAAGAAGCGAATAACAATTGAAACTGCTAACAATAAGTGCAAATTATACGAGGAAATAATAAAAAAAAACAAACGTTTTACCACCGTGAACCGACGAGAATAAAATATTACATTTTATATAAAAAACCACGAGCGTTTTAGGATACATGGGTTTGTGTGGGTGGAAAATCCGCGTACATTGTCGTCCTTACTTTTCTGAAATTTTCCTCTTTCCCCATTTTTTCATCTTTATCTGGATGAAAAATCCGTTGGCTGCCTTTTTTCATGTGACATAAGAATCGAGAGTATAGGCTTTGCCCCGTCAGCAATCTCCCACACTTTTGAATGGACGTAAAATTTTGCGCAAGGGCATTCAGGAGATGCCATGGGACACGAAACTTCGACAATCGATTATTGTTATGGTATTTGGAGGTACGTACGATCCGAGATCTCTGTACCTGACCTGAGATAATCCCATCCTGGGACCCCATTGAATACACTGCAGTCGGTCCCCCATGGACAAAAATTGTAACCTCAGGGGTGCAGAGTAAACCCCGCGTTATTGTTATGGTGTAGCGAATCTCATGACGATGTCGCCTCGCAGTGTGATCCTAGTTAGGGGGAAAATTGTGCGTTTTTCATTCTCCCATATTTTGGAAAGGGAATGGAAGAAATTTTACCTTGTTCGCCCGTATGCCTGTATCGATGAGAAAAAGAAAAAAACAAATAAATAACCAATACATAGTAGCGATTTATGGTACTCGCCGAATTTTTATGGTTACACACGAATATGAAACTTTGTATCTATTGTTACACATTCAGAGAAATGAGAATTACATTTTCACACACCGTAAGTTAAGTAACGTCAAAATTATTAAAAACTTTTTCTGACTCGGTCATAAAGAAAAATCAAATTCGGTGATATCTCATATCGAGTGTCCGAAGACCCATATGGCTTGTCGGACCAGATGGAACGTAAGTTGGAAAAAAGAAGAAAACAAAAACTTCCAAAGAAAAACCGGAACTTTGTTCGTTATACAGGATAAAATATTCGAGTTAATATTTAACGTATGGAATAATATATAGTTACGTGAGATTGCCCTCTAGTTTGGCTGGATTAGAACAGCCGTTGCTGCTGGAAGATAAAAGATTTGAAAAAAAAAAAGAAAACGAAAAAGAAAAGGAAACTCACCTATGAACCCAGCGTCGACCGTTGGATCAAGTCCGACACGCCAAACCGTTCGAAGAACATTTCTAATCGTGGCTAGACAAGAACGACACCTTATGGGTCCTGGAGCTAGAAAATCGTAGTCTGCACCGGCCGCAGGAGGCAGTTCCCGGTTTCCGGGACGAAAGGTCCCGCTCGGCGATCCTGAGTAACCGGTATCTTCCAGCAGGACCGTTGCGATTTCTCCCCTGCGGGTCCCAAATGGGAAAGACAACTTATACCGTATAGGGTGTGACTTGTCCCAGTCCATAAGGGATAGGCAGCAAATACAGGTTTCTTTTATTCGTATATTAATATTCCTTCAGGTTTTTTTTAAGTGCAAGGGGAGCTACGCGTCCTGTCCCGTAGCTATATTTCCCCAAACTTTCCGCGGTGTCCCACTAAGGAATCTTACGCGTTGACGCATTTGCATACCTTCGGCCCGCTCAGGGAATCCCGGGTTCCCGTCCCGTGGGAACAAAACGCG
The DNA here is from genome assembly GCA_963932425.1 of Athalia cordata. Lineage (NCBI taxonomy): Eukaryota > Metazoa > Arthropoda > Insecta > Hymenoptera > Athaliidae > Athalia > Athalia cordata. Next base: position 52,481,249 of record OZ010625.1, on the reverse strand, counting down.
AGATACTCCTGCACGGTTGAACGAAAAAAAAAAAAATTCTAAAAACATCGACAAATACTGCACGTGCTGCGGTGTCATTGGACGGCGATCTCAACGGTCTTTTGGTCGTCCTTTAAAAACTGGTCCCGCGGATCTCCAGTTTTATATGTATATTTCTGTACCTGCGCTGCGGTCCGATACCAAACGCGGTGGAACGGAATATGGCATAACAATAAAAAAAGAAAAAGATACATTTTTATCTACCAAATAATATAAATGTCTGCGGGGGGGCTTGGAAATATACCCAAAACAAGTATAGTATTTTGAACAATGCACTGTTTAGGTATACGAGAAAATTTTCTCTATTGTATATATGTATACAACGCGACCGCATTATTGTACCTTTTTCTCTCATCTCCGGTGTGCACCCGCTGTCGTATGTTTGTGCAAAAACTAACTCTGTTGGGACCTTTTGTGGTCGGGGGTAGGCAGTTCTTAAAGGTTGTAAAAATCTCAGTCAGCTCAGTGTGCTACCTACTGCAGTCTGCGGAGCAAAAACTTTTTTTTTTTCTTTTTTTCTTTTTTTTTCTTCCATTTTATTTTTCTCATTCTCTCTCTCTCTCTCTCTCTCTCTCTTTCTTTCGCTCTTTCTTAGGCTCTGCAACGAAGCGTTGGACCACCACGAGTTGGCCTCGCCCGCAACGCAATTAGCAACAATGGCGGGTGGCCCCCTGCCAGGATGCAGTCGAGCTCTACCGCGTTATACGACCTTTCAACTCTCATAAATCTTTTACCGCGTATCCAGCAAATACTTCTTCGTACGTTTTTCTTCTCTTATACATATACTTTTTTATTATCATTTTTTCACCACGTCTTCCAAAGTATGTAGTCTGAAACTTTTATAGAGCGACTTTCTTTGCGTAGTCGCTTTCAAAATAACCAAATATCAGATTATAATCGAACACACGAGACAAACACCACGCGACAAGAATAAAATAGAGAAGATAAAAAGAAAACAAAAAACAAATAAAAAAAGGGAAAGAAAAAATCGCATAACTAACGACCTGGCAAATGTTTGAACATTTGAGAAACCCTGTCTCTCAAATTCATAAACATCATTACCCATGAGACACCAACACTTCGTCCGCAGGGTCTTCCTTCAATACCGAGGGGTCAGACGAATGAATAGGTTGAAAAAAAGTTTAACCGTAAAACGGCATGAAACTCTCTGTGGAACACCGTGGTAGTGGGACGAATCGGTAAACTGACCCGCATTGACAAATGATTTGGTTCTCGCAGTGTCTAGGTGTGGAGACCTCCCACGTTGCCCGCGTCTGCTGTCGGCTGGGTCAAGCGAGGGACGAAGATGACGGAGACGTAGAGAAAGAGAGTGAAAAAGAGAGAGGAAGACCAGGACGCCGGGCGGCAGGAGGGGGGGGGCGTAAGAGAGAGGATGTGTGGTACAGGGTCCTCTCCAATTTTCCAGCCACCGACCAACGTGTCCCTCCACTTACGCGCAAAGCCTTAAAAGTACGAGACAGAACGGATGTAACGACGTCTTATAGCCACCGTGTTGTAATTAATTGACTCGCCTTACCTTTTCCCATGTTATACAGAAAATCACGTTACCATAATTCGTGTTTTTTCCTTTTTTTTTCTGAGGTTATGTTTATTAGAGCTCGTAATTTTCCGTAGTAAACAACTTATTGGTTATCTCGGAGTCGGATATTTCTATGTTTATAGAGGAAAAGAGATCGATTGCTCTGCAGTTGTAGAGAAAAACGTAAAGAAAGAAATATTAGGAATGAAAAGAAGATGCGCCGCGCAAGAAGTATGACGGATTCAAACCGATCGCGATGATGAAAAAAAAAAAAGAAAGAGCAATGCCTCTCTCGCGCACCCTACCGCCCTCTTCATTTTGAAAATCAACATAATATATTCCTCCCAGGGGGCCGGATGCCCCCTGTAATTTGAACCCGAATGGATGGATCCGGCGATATGGTATATCCCCCCGCGGAATGCATTTCCATAATTCGTTCTCTAAACATTATTTTTAATAGGTTCCTGGCGCCAGCAATAACCGACAAAGGCCTGGCAAGTGAGTTTTAGTTATAATCCTACGTTTTGATTTTACAATAACGGCGTATGTGAACGAAATTAGAAAACATCTCCACGTTCGCGCATACCACCATTTCTCTCTCTTAACATTAACGATGTTTGCAAAAACAGAAAAAAGAGAAGTTCGAAAAATGAAAACACAAAAAGTTAAAAGCGGACAAACGGGTGAAAGTTTCGACTGTTTTTTCATCTCCCCTAAAAGCTGGTAGGGTGTTTGGATTTTAGTCCCAGGGGGTGAACCTAAACACTATATATACGGTGCCCGTATATTCCTGCCTCTCATATTTACCTCAAACACTACGTTGTCCTTCTAAAGAATTAGGCTGCGCGTGTGGTCTCCGCATAACCGCCTGTTGACGGAGATTTGCATTTGCAGCTTGCAGGTATAAGGTACGTAGCCGATGTCTCCAACGTTTCACATTCGTTGCGACCGCCGCGCCGCGCGTAAATACCGGGATTTCCGTTGCAATCTCTTAGAAAAATATTGGAAGTTCGGATTTCTTCAATTTCCAAATCTGCAACTTTTACGCTTTCCTAATATCGAGTTCTCTGCATATCAAAGAATTAGAAAGAATAGACAGAACTATCCCATCGAAGACAAAAAAAAAAAAACAACATACATCTGTAACGGTATGTAATTTGGTTCGAAATGCACAGTATATCTGAATGTAAAATTCGCGCATGAAAAAATCAGCTGACACACCGCACGATAGATATTGAATTTGATTTCGCGGTTTAATTGTTGAGTTTTATTAAAAATATTTGATTGGTAGGTATACATACCTATATGTATAAAATTGTATACGGTGAGGTTAATTTATCGTTTATCTTGGCTAAGAGCGGAATATTAATATTGCAATGGCGTGTCGAGCCCGAGTATAACGAACGAGACAGAGTATGGCTACCGGTCGCAGCGGGAGACCGCGGTAGGGGTCCCGGTCCAGGTTCGCCGCCGCCTCTTATACCGGCTGCCAGCTCCTGCCGATCCCGATCCCGATCCCGATGCTGTGTTGCTACCAAGAAGATTCCCCCCCCCCCCACCCTGGTGTTTCTTCTTCTCCGTTTTCTCTCCTTTCCCGCGGCATCATCAACAACCACCGCATCCTCCGTCGACCCTCCCCAACGAACAACGTAGTCGCACTCTTTCCGTTTGTAATTTAGATCGTTATGCCCTTTATATATATACCTCATGGTGGCGTCTAATATTTGACCCGGCATCCTTGAAATCATGCGGGCAGCTACATGTAAACCTGCACATTCATATGTGAAACTTATATTATTATACTATTTCTAAACATCTATTTATACACCGAGAAATCTAACCTTATGAGGACGAAAAAACGAAACAAAGCAATGTGTGTTTTTCTTCTGAAACATTATCTTATATTATACTGACAATGAGCGCGTTTTCATTTTATTCAGCATAATTTGGATCACAATATCGACATGCACTTTTCATCCAACGTGTATACCGAAATGTTAACGAACTTTCACGGCATTTTTATGGATTATCAATTTTCCAAATTGCAGTTTCACGAAGTCCACTGCAGTACAGGGGCAAGAAATTGAAAATTGGAAGTCGCGCGTGGCAAAGAATTTCCTTTTAAAAATGCTACCGTGTCGTCTCTTTATATATACGATTGAAAATTCAAGGAGCAGATGCCCAATTATAACACATACCTTTAGTCGGCGTTGAAGAGCTGAAAAATATGTATTAGGATCGGTACGATATCTAAATGAAAAATCTTTGCCCTATCGTGAGGATCTTAACCTATAAATACCATCGATATTTTCTTTTCGGGTGGGTGGGGGAGAAAAGGGAGAGGATTCGGGATACGCGTACGACGTCCTTTTCACCGATGCACGATCGCTGGACCGAAGGATCGGAGGACGTCTGCAGATATAATGCAAGAGTGCAGCCAACAGCAGCTAGGAGTGAAGGGTGTGCGTGATGGTTCTATATATACACCTATATATAGGTAGTATACTTACTCTCTGGAGAGGAGCTGCCCAAACTGAGATCGGAACCAAAACCTCGAAGAGGATCACCAAACGAAAAAGAAGCGGGTCGCCACGTAGTGTCGGCATCTCATTCTCTACCTGTTCGCTGCTTCGTTCGAAAGATCAAAAGGTGCCGCTGAAAGCGGCGTCGTTCTTCCTGGGGTGTCGTATAGAGTGGCGGGGTTGAGGGGGAGGAACGCGGGCCCTCCCATAATGTTTCTTAATGGCCCATATACGAATCCTTACCGTTTAATAGAACGTAAATATATTTGTACGAAATTGATACCTTTTACAAAGATCATCCGAATTAACTGCGTTATATCATGCGTTTACGATCATCCATCCTGATAAGGGTGCAGGACGTTCCTGTGGAAACAAGAAGAATTCAAAATGACAAAACTGAATTTTCGAAGCCGAATAATTTTCGTTATTCGGCCGCCTCGTAGGGGGTAATGATCACCCCCTTTATACCCTGCACGGAGTTTCGAAAATAATTTTTATTCGATCGATTCATATTTCGAGCAAAAATAAAAATAAAAATAAAAATAAAAGGTAAATTTCATTGTACGATAAAATAATGGTACTCGAATTCTTATGACCAAAAAAATCCATTCTATATATATCATATAATATATTTCCTATCAAGGGTATTTTACGAAAGTCTGAAGACGCGTGAGAACAATTATTAACGATGCATGTGCACGCATATATAGGTATAGGTGCGTATATATGGTGCGTTATGTGTTAAGTTTTAATTTTGAAACGGCGCGATGAGATTCACGTGGTGGGGTATAGATTTTCTCGTATAAATACCCCTTCGGAAAAGTGCACGCGAGATGTGCGTATACATATACATGTGCATGGATATAATTCTATACATAGGTATATAAGTACGTGGAATATAGGTATGTACGTAACGTCAACGTAGCGCATATAAGGTCTTGCACAGCGGGGGTATGTTTCGAGTAGAACCATAAGGTATTTTAGTTTCGCTGTTGGGGGCTCGAAGCAGTTTTTTAAATACCCTTCGCTGGCCCTCCAAGAGGCTAAGAAGTGGTCCCTGCAGACTACGAGGGCCGTGGGAGAGCCGTAAGTAGGTATATACACCTTATATGCCTCCGTGTTTGATTCTTGCTGGACGAAAAATATGAAAAACAATCGCCGGTAATGATTCGATCGGAATTCAAAAAATTATTCGATACACTAGCTTTGATTTTTTTTTTATAACCATAAAACAAACCGCACGAAAAAACAACTCTAGAAACCGATATCTTGACAGTCGCCGTATTGGTTTCGAAAAATTTTTCTAATGCGACCTAAAAAAAAAAAGAAGAAAAATACTTTGATTTTTTTTTTTTTTTTTCCTTTAGTTCTTGTTCGAGTATATCTGCAGTGGACGATCGGACGTCAATTTGAGATGGAAATTATATTCTACAAGTAATAAAATTCAATCCTACCGCAATATAAAAAACCGAAAAAAAGTCGTTAAGATGGCCCAGTGGGATAAAATCGTTTAGGGAAAACTCGACTTATGGTATACAACATGCGTCCCAAAAAGATCATCATCTCGGTAGTTAAAACGGCTGGACAATGGCCGCGGTTGTGTTTTCAAGGACAGTTTTCATTTTTTTTTTTTTTTTCTCAAATCTTATCTCTAATCTCGGCATCTATAGGGCGCGTTGACGAAAAATCGGACGAGTTTTTTCTTTCTTTCTTTCTTTTCTTTCCGTTTTCTTTAATTGCTTTTTTATGCATCATCCGCGATCTTTTCGTATACATATAATACGACTATACATATAACGCCGCATCGCATTGTTGAGGTAAAAATTCGTTCGAACGATTGGAAAAAAAAAGGGTTTAATTTGTGGCTCAAAAAATTGCAAAGATACCAAGGACTGAATCGGTCTTCATGCGTGGGGCCAAAAATCGAGCTATAATTATTGTGACGTATTTCGAGCCGAAGAATCCGAATCAGCTAATCGAATCGCTCTATCTATCGAAATCCTCGAGTTATCGGCGATTTTTTGCATTCTTTTGAACGATCGTCACTTGCCACGTGCCGCAAACGGTTCCTAATTCGCTCTCTTCCCCCCCTTCCCCCCCTTCAGATCCGTTTACTCCACCAATTTAAATATCCAGACGATAATTTGTTCGCTCAAAGTTTGGGCATTTCAATGACATCGAGAAGTTGATGAAAACAAATCAAAAAAAAAAATCAAAAAAAAAAAAAATGCTGCACGATCAAATTCAATCGAATGGATTTTTTTTAGATTCAACAAAGTTGCATGTACAAATGAATTCCTTGAATGAAAAAAAAAAAAAAAAATCGCAAAGTCGTAAAGTTTCATAATTTCGTATATAAATTATATATATGTATACTTATATATATACGAATTTATTATAAATACGGCGAAATCGCCGCGTTGGTAAAATATTTGTGACCTAAAATGTTGAAAAATATGATAGGGATGGAATACTTAGGGTGTACATAAAATAATCGGCTATCATTTATACGGTTAAACATCCGTGACGTCGCGTTATATCGTTTTTATATAGCTTCGAATAACGTTCATTAATTTGCGATGAATTAAACATAGTACATAAATTCGTATTTATATCCCCACCCCACCCCCCGTCTGCACCGGTATACGAACACAAAGATAAGTAATAAAGATAAACTATTTATCTGTGGTATACCCGAAAATTTTCCTCTCCCGCAAAGACCGGATTTCACACTACGTTGACGAATTCTACACACACATTTATACATACCTATTTACATCAAGGATAACTTTGCGACCAAAAGCTGATAACGCGGGATTAATCGAAATATAACCAAATAACAATAACGTATATTATATACACATAACCATAATAGAAAAAACGGATTCTTTAAATTTCAGGATCAAATTTTTACCGCATATACTGCACATCAAAGTCATTTCACGCGTTCATATATAATCGTCTCCCTATTAAATCTAAGCTTATAATTTTTTCCCCTCGGTAATATCGATTACAAAACATGCAAGGACTATTCTAGGAATCGATTCTAGATTTTGGAATTCTATAAAGTTATTGTTACTTTTATTATTATTTTTTATTTTTTTTTTTTTATTTTTTTTGAATACCATGTGATACAGTTTTACTCGGTTTTCGTTTGAAATCTATTTTCGTTGGTCATTATTTCTTCCCTCCTACAAAGATATTGAATGACATCTGCATACACATACCCTATAGGTGTAAAATAGATATAATAAATATCCAAACGTCTGGTGACGCGTAACGCAGCTATAGTGTTAATTTATCTGATTTATAAAGTAAGGACGTCGCACAGTGTACCGGAGAATTTGTTGCCTACCGATAACTACGAAAGATGACAAAGACGGCATGTGTACATACGTACAGTGTACACAATATATATTAGTGCTCACGTGCACATCGAATGCTTTTTTGTACCGCCTTCGATGTACATCATAATTATATCTATAGGTATACAGTATATAATCGGCAGAGTGAGGAGAAAAAATTTTACTCAAATTTCGCACAGACACGAGTCGGTATAGCTCCGTTTTTTAGAATATATGTTGTTAATTAATTTTTTAGTTTCTCAATTAGCGTAACATCTATCGACTCTCGCAGCATAAACATCTATACGTACACACGACAGTGATGTGAAATTAATTTTTGCATTCCACTAGTCAAAAATTATCGCTCAATTTTCGATATCGGTTTAGGCAATATAATGGCAATAGACGGACACGTGCCTCATATAATTTTATGAAATCAATGTTTCTAATCTGCGGTATTTTTCCGCTTGAATATCAAGCTCTGTACGATCTTCTATCGTACATGTATATGTTACATATGTATATGTATCTGTGAAACGGATCGTTTCGCGCTTTTATTCCTATCGATTTATCATAGCGAAAGATATTAACCTGCGGCCATATTTGAAAAGCTCGTTTTTAAAAAGCTTTTCTTTTTCTTCTCTTTTTTTTGTTTCAAATTAACGCTGAAATTATGTATCTAGACATACTATAAACTGTACACGCGTACGATACATTTTTGTCTGTTTTTACGTACAAGCGATAAATTGCTAAAGATTTCGATAAGATTTTGCACAGAAGCTCGATCCATTTGATCATCAAAATATGAAACAAACGCAACTATATTAGATGTAAAATTATACATCTAGTTGCAGAAAAAATTCATATGTAATAATGAAGATTCGGGGTAATTGCTTTAGTGAAAAAAATCTCTCGATAAATTTTCTCAAATTTTTCCCCGAAAATGGTTTTTTTTTCCCCCCAATAGGTGGAATTCTTTTTTTTTTAACAATTATTTTCAATAAATAACAAAAAAAAAAATAAGAAAAGTAGAAATTCGTTGACCCGGAAAAAATCCTTTGGGATGTAACTGAAAATGTGCAAAAATCGAACGAATTGATCCTGCATTATTAGTTGACATTAAACGCATAAACATAATAATTTATACGCGATGAAATTAATTTTCTGAAATCTAACATATCTTTCGCGTACAATTGAAATCGAAGATTTGAAGTCCAGTAAAAATGATATCTCGGCCCCCGGGGGGTGGTGTGTAATTAGATACGTATAACATATTATAGATCGCCGGTTATGTCCGGTTAAAACCAGACGATGTCGTAATATTCTGCTAAACATCGCTCGCTGTTGAAGCTGTCTAGACTGTTAGATGTGTAAGTTTATAATAATGTTGTAGCTCCGACGAATGTAATGCGCGATCGTAAAATAACGCTGCCTTATCTCAGCGTGTCTTTATCTGTGTTAGAGCCGACGGGGGTGATAATATTACGCTATATACAGCTATAGGTATACGTATGTGTAAATGTGTAACGCGAGTGCGGAGAGCATAGATTCCGATTGTGTACGCGCCTTATAAATTATAATGTATAATATAAATAATATCGTGATTGTATCTGATGCGAGTTCCGAAGGTATATATACGTTATCTGCAACAGAACATCGTACATCGTACGTAGTTGATTTTTACGTTTAATTGTAAGAAAGAATTATACTGTCGTCTGCTGCAGTCACGAGTATGCACGAGCCTTTGCACGAGCCTTTGCTGCTGTGTGTGATCAACTAACGAACTGAGTTAAACGGGCGGCGTCCATTTCGAGCATATTCCGCGTTATCAAAACGGTTGTAATGTAGAAAAATAGTGGGGATGGACAGATAGCCACTCGGTATATAGAGAGGCCACGAACACGACGAGCGTAGTTTGCTACTTGGTAGTCTGACGAGTGTTTAGAAGCTCGAAACTGCACTCCCATCACTGTCGCAATCTTCGATTTTACTTTTGTACTCAAATTCATCTGCACAATCGATAAAACGAAACGGTTCTAAAAATATAACGACACGCACAATAAACGGTGATAAATTTTCCACGAGGAAAAAATCATCCGGGTGTCTTCGAAGACCGGCGCCTTCTGTTTTCTCATTTTATGAATAAGAGACGAATCGTCGAGAGTAAAACCAAGGCTGTTTCGTCGTCCAGTTCCTGATATTTAAAAAGAGAAGTATCTCGCACCTATTTGATTTCGCAAGCACAATAACAAAGTATAAAAATTGTACTTTCTGCGACATAAATTCAATTTTATTAGAAAAACAAAAACACATTCCAATAATCAATCAAAACTACGACGCCTGCACTGGCGGTCTGAAGAAAATCCGTATACGTGACTTTGAAATTACATATCACTGCTAAATACTCCGATACGATAAACTGAAGAAAAGAGAAAGGAAACAGAAGAAAAACTGAAAAAAGATCAGCTCAACTTTTACGTCTTCGATTGAAAATTGTATACGATACAAACTCCCCGACATTCCTCATGGCTACTAATAGTGACAAAGCATTTTCCTAGCATAGGAGAACAATCTCGTGTCCAGGAAATCTTGGTTACGAGTGTGAAACAAAAAAAAACAACTGAATATAAATAAACTTCAACTTCTATTCGGGAATAAATATAATTTTGAACTTTAACCGTAGCACAGGAATCTTGTGATATATATACATAAACAATCATCGTCTATAGTGAATCAACAGACATATATACTTTATAAATAAGTAGCGGAATATTTGAAAATCATAATAATAACTATAATATAATAGAGAACTGCATTTCTTGAAACAAATTAAGAGAAGAGCGAAAATTTGACAGTTCGCGTTGAAAACAATCTTTAAAAATTCTTTCCAAGGTGGATCAACCGTGCAGTTTATTAAACGAATTTGTTCGTACGAGTGTAGTTATGTTTTCCATAGAATACAGCAAGCAATTCTTAAGCTATCGCATACTGAAATCCAACCGTTTCAAGTACATCTGACGATACGGACTCGGACAAAGTGTTTAATTAGTGCGCGATAGTGTTTGAAAGGCGGGGCTGCGTCGCGGCGGCTGCATCAGCGTTAAAAAACGAAAAAAAAAAACAAAGCAAAACTGCAACCGCTTGGCGAGACCTGAAACGTCTTGCGAAGTAAGGGTTGAGAAAAGAGAAAGAAAAAACGGAAACGAAAATTAATAAATACAAAAAAAGGTTAGAGAAATTCGAATGAACCGCAGGAGAAATTTTACCGCCTCTCGTCCAGCCGTCTGAGCAAAGCCAAAATTGAACAAGGTTTTAGCTAGAGCCGGCGAAACGGGCAATCCGACCCATTGAAATTCGTTAGTTAGACGAAGATTTCAGGGTCAAAATAAACGAGTATAAAAACAACAGGGTTAAGAGCCTGCCCCCTTTTCGAGAGGGAATAGGAAAACGAATTGTAATTTAATGCTTAAAAAAATGGTAATTGGCTAATGAGCAAACAAAAAACAGTGTGGAAAGAAGTAATACAAATTTCATATAAGATTGGACGAAATTCAATTTTAGATAACATTAATATCCGTACCGTAACTGTAACTGCAGTGTTTAATTGGAACACCCTTATCGTACCGCCGTTGTACATCCTATTCCCATTATTATTTTCACCATAGAAAGGAGGAATGACGACGAGGAAAATTTAGCGTCGATAAAGGCGCGGATTTTGAACCTCGCAGAGAGGACGAGAAACCAAAAGGAAACCGTAGAATTCCAGCTCAAAATTTCTACCTTCCATCGATTATAAATTTTTTTTTTTCTATCTCGTATGTTTTTAAAATACACAACGTTCTGAAAAAATTTTCCGTTGAAATCGAAAGAAGATCTGCACGTCTTCGGGGTATATAACTGCAAATTAGAAAAATTGGAAAAAGAATAAAAACAAAAATAAAATAAAAATCATATTGAAATTGTGAAGCGGAAAATATATAACTAAATAAAATGATTGTTTACGTACCCGGCAGAATGCCAAACCACGTTAGTCCCTACGGCGTGGCTCGCTACCCAGGTAGCTTCCTGGGGAGCGCTCCTGCAGAGTACAGGAGCCTGGTGACCTCATTTTCGGGAAATCCAATTTCGAACTACTATCCAAATTTGAATTTGGACCATCCTCGGCCGGACTTTTCGGCTTGGCCACGCAGGATGCCCGTCGAAGAAGAACTGGGAACTTCCCCACCGGCAGGACTTCCGAGTCTTGGAGCTTCACCGAATAGCCTTGGAACCGCAGGACCTCCGAGTCCGGCCCACAGCGACTCAGACGCCTCAAATTCTAGCTTGGAACTTGGCTCTGTTAGGAGGGGAGAAAATACGCAACTTAAATGCAGGTCAGAATTATCTCAGTTATTATTATCATCGAAGGCTAACAACCGGATGGACGTAACCCACAGTTTTTCATTTTCATGTAACGGTCACAGAACACCCAGAAACCGCGAAAAACCTCAATTAGAATGATGATTAAAAAAAATGCTCTGTTTCTTTAATTTAGATTTAAAAAAAAAAGAGATCATGAGCACAGTATATGAACCTCGCATTTTATAACGAATCGGATCGATCATTAGACCGAATTTGATTATCTAATTTTTTACATCATTCAAATTTTACAAGGGTTAGCAGGTACAAGCCCGATCGAAAACAACCTCAATTATTCCAGTCGCATACATAGAGTTGAAAATTGAATTTTTTCCATTTCTGAGGGTTACGTCTTTCTGGCAGCAGGGAGAGCTCGTATTTCTTTGAATTGATAAAATAAAGATCTATAAACAAAGTCCTGTTTGATGTAACGTAAATTTCATACTTTTCTACAATTTGTTTGCTTTTTGAATTGCATTGTCCACATTTCCACTTTTTTGTGGGTTCTATTTTATTCATTCTTATTGTTATTAGACTACGATGTCGTTCGGACTTCAATCCCAAAAATTGATTTCTATTTTCTATCTTATACCGTAAATCAAATCAGACAGCAAACAACAACGATCGTGGAATTTTCCGTAATTAAAATGTAGACGCTGTTTAAGTTGACCGCTAATTGGTTTTGGGTAATATAAATAAAAATCTGTGAATGACCATGTACCGATATCGCGTATCATTAGCACTTCGATCCAGAGATCAAGCGTCTCAAATTAGCAGGTCGGCTGAGACCCCCTGCAAAGATCTTCGTCAAATATCGTCGTAAATAAATCAGTAAAGAAGTAAACGCTCGTTTATTTGTTTTCGTCCACAAAAAATTCGTAAGTTTCTCTGTATAGTTTTTCCACGATTTTTGCCTAAAAATTACAATTTCAGAAGTTATTCGTTATACCGTGACGCGCTGTAAAAATTAACGTTGAATTTCAAATTCCGCAATTCTTGCACAAATTCTAGGTATAATTTATCGTAGTCTCGCATATTGTAATTGTACAATAACATTCGATTAATTGGTCTGCCGTTTACAATCATCGTCTTGATTCCCGTTATATGTACGTTTATAACTTGATGATGATATAGGAAAAAAAGAAAAATAGAAATAAAAGAAAACGCCGCGTTTCGATGTTATTGTCAATCAACTTCCTGACGCGTTTACTCGGGATAAACTGCTGCAAAAATTACGAAGTATCGAACAAAACCTGCGCTATCTGCATTACTGCTATTCTAGTTATCTCTCAGAGTTCTGGTTGAAACTGGTTACAGTATAAATCCAGTATCTTTATCTACCACTTTACGGTTATCGATAACTGTCTAAAGACGATGATTGTAATATCATTAATTTACTGTATAGAACATATATGAACGCGAATTCGAAAAACGTAGATTCTACCGGAAATATTCTCCACCGACGTACCTTTTACGACATAATTTTGTCATAAACTTTTAGATCGTGATATAACCTCAATTATTCATGAATAAAGAAATTGTTCAAACAGCATGTCGCCATTTTATATGCAAAATGCTTCGAGAACAGCTCTCGCATATAATCTGTGATTCACGCGGTCATCACGTGAAAGATATTCACATGTAAATGAAGAAAGCTACCATTTATATTGGTCGAACAAATAAATGCTCTACATACAATATATTTATGTATACATAATCTACATATATAATTATGATTGAGATACATACAGGGGCATTTAACGTCAACTCTGACCCACCCCTTTTCTTTTTTTTTTGGTCTTGAATTTGTTTTTGCGCGATAGCGTTCCTTTTTTTCTTCATCTTTGGGGTTCTGAAAAAGGCTGTGAATTTTCAAAGTATATAATTCAAAATGTGACGAACAACAAGATTAACATTCCATGTGTCAGATTCCAAGTATATGAGAAGAATAGGATTTATTTCGAAAGATTATCGTAGTTTTATTCAATTTTTATTTTTTACTTTCACGAGTTCATTTATGGTATCGAAGTTCAAGGAATAAGGGCGTTTGTACAAATTATCTCTAAGTCTGTTAGTTGCACACCGAGAACCACGAAACCTTTGGCTTTGCCGCAAGCAGAAATCGTACATGGTTCGATCATGGCCACACGCAGCGGGGATTCAAATTATGGAGAACTGCATCCGCAGATTCTGATATCTAGTCAATATAATCTTTAAATGTACGTATTTAGGAGCATAATGTAAACCGATGAAAGCACCTGCGGCGGCACATTTGGTACAAATATAGTGAACGCAGATATATGTACACGGGCACGTGTACAAATACGGAGATTACGAAGTCCACTCTAATGGAAATTCAGATTGTGGATTCGCGGCGTTCTTAGCATACGAACGAACAATTTTTGTTACCCTTTTTTTTTTTATTTATTTTTTTTTTTTTGTCGACAATAAAATTTTCAAGTAACATCTGAACGTGTGAAATACGGATAATCCGGATCGATTCGATTTTTGCAATTTGCATGAATAAACTTTTTGGTAAACGAGAAAATCGGATGAAAATCCAAAGTGGTAAATCACATCCTAACGTAGTGGAAAAAAAGTATATCTAAAAAAGTAGATTTTAATCCGTATTTGAATGCATCAGCAAATGCATACGCATAGGTTTTGAATTGCCTTACTCTTTGACCCATTTAACACTTCGTAACAAGAGCATATAAAGCACGTATCACTTGCCAATGTATATATTTATTGAACGCAGTATAATTTCCGTTAATTATAGCGATGCTTTGAATTGATTCGTTGCAGAAATATAACGGCTATTACGATATAACTGACATGCGCTCGGAATAGTAGCTAATATTATAAATATAGATATAGAAGTATTACACAGCGTCTCATATAGATACTGACAATAAGTAGATGTCTAGAAATAAAGTAGGGTTAAACGAAGGCAATTGCAAAATTAAAACTCGTATCAATTGAAGAATATTTCAATGAATCCCAATGACGCGGAAAAGAGATTTTATTTAAATAAAAAAAAAAAACCATACATACGTTCCACACCATGATTCCGTCAAGCTCCGAAAACTTGTTTCACTGATTGGGAACGTTTGAAGGTTTTGTTTCTCCGGTAATTACGAATTTAAATGAAGACTTTAACGACTTGCAGTAAATAAATAGATAAACCGCGAGCCATAAAAATTGAAATAAATTAGATAGTTAACGTACTCACGTTTCTCTTCTCTCTGTTTACAGATGGACCAATTGCGGTAGGTGGTTTACATCTTTGGAACAACTTGCCGGACACGTTGCTAGATTGCACGCGGCTCCTGGGCCGAAAGGGTTATTTTACTGCGGATGGGAAGGCTGCGCAAGAGGCGATCGAGGATTTAATGCCAGGTGAGAGATTCGTTTCCCATTAACTACGATACCCTGGAATCGTTCATCGATCAATTGCTAAGTTTTATGCTAACGGTTTTTATTATTTTACCAGATACAAAATGCTGGTACATGTCCGTACTCACACGAACGAGAAGCCACACCACTGTTTTCAATGCGACAAAAGTTTCAGCCGTGCGGAGAATTTGAAAATTCACGCCCGCTCTCACACGGGAGAACGTCCTTACGTTTGTCCGGTAGAGGGATGTAACAAAGCGTACTCAAATTCGTCAGATCGTTTCAAACACACGAGAACACACGCCGTAGATAAACCGTATTGTTGTAAAGTACCGGGTTGCCCTAAGAGATACACGGATCCTTCGTCCCTCAGAAAACACGTTAAAACTTATAGGCACTATGTGAACAACAACGATAAAACGCAGGAGAAAAGTTTCGACGAGAATAGTAGTCAGGAAAAAATGATATTCGAAACTCCCGAGAAACAGAGTGTTTCGGAATCGGATAAGAAGGATTCCAGCATCGAGAGCAACGCGAGTTCGAGTCCTAAAATGAGTTACAGTTTTGAGGAGCAACAAAAGTTTGTTGAACGGAATAATTTCTACAATCTCGAAAGAAAAGAGGGGCACGTTACCCCTTCGAAGTTTGAAAACGACGTGAAAATATATACGAGAATATACGATGAGAATTATATTTTACCGGAAAGAATTCAAGCCAATCCGATCTACGCACAAAGTCCAAATACCGATGTTTCACCCCGTACTAGTCCACCGCATGACATCTTTCCAAGAATCACGATGCAATCAACGCCAATAAAAATTGAGGAACCGAGTGAATATCAAAAATCAACAACAACAACAGCAACGGTCGATTATCGAAACATAGAGTCGATCGTTAACAGCACTCCGAGGAAAGAACTTTCGACATGTGAGACGAGGAATTCTGTGATAAAAAGGGCTGAAGATGTAAAAATGGAAATCGAACAACCGAAGGACACCAAAGAGGCAACTACGGAATGCTGCTGTCATCATAAATGTTGCATTCATAGCAATGAGAGCATACTTGAGAAAACAAAAATTCTTTCTGACTTGATATCAAAAGCGCAAAATCCATTATTCAGACATTTGCTTGGTTCGGTGGATCTCCAATACGGTTTACAAAATATGTGGAATAACATGGCTGACACGACAAATACTTGCGGGCAAGATTTGAGGGTGAAGAATAACGACGCAGTTACAGAAATGGAACAAGATCTGCCGTTGGATCTGACTATTAATAAATGATTACCTACTCGATGATCATGATTACCAAATACTATGCAAGATTGAAATTTTTTTCAATTATCAAGATTCTTTTAATCGCTCTGTTATCTTACCATTCGAAATGCAAATGTAAAAACGAGATAAAAGAAAAAAAGGAAAGATAAAAAATGTAACGACGACAAAGAAAATTTCAATGGTAATTTTACAGATGGCCAAGTGTCGTTGAAAAAGATTTCAATCTATTCCACCGGTGTACAAATTCCGTTGTTTTGATCAAATAGTAAAGCCAAATATATTTAAACATATACGAATCGATCAGAAATATTCGAAATCAAATACGATTTGCTCAATATAATCTATTTGCCTTATCATGCTTTAACAATAAGTTATATTACGCTCCAAGTTTGTACCAAAATGTTATCACTGATTGCTGGCTTAGACCATCATCGGTGTATCCTATGTATATTCATATGTTTACGCAGTATACGTATGCGTATATATAATCAAGACCTTTGAACTAACATGATAAAAAGTGAGAAGCATTTTTCAGTTTGTTTCGTATGTAAATAAAAAATAAACATAAAAATGTGAAAAGAAGTGCCTTATTCTATGAGATGAGCTGTATAACGATGTGACTAGCTAATAAACCGTATTATTTATATGAAAACCCCGCTTGATTTCTTTATCGCTATTCTTACCTTGATGAATCCAAGTAGAGGTCGTTGGAAACTTGAAATAGGTGAGTAGATAATTTCTGTTTTATTGATTTACATTTTACGAAAATTACATTTCACTAATTCTCAGTATGAAATACTTCTTTCAACACGTATCTTCAAATTACCGCGCACCGATAGATCAATTACAAGTATACCTACTTTCAGTTCGATCGTGAATGTTTACTTACCTTCGTTCATATACACAAAATCTTCAATTCTTCCATACCTTTGGCACATCTACTATTAACAATTATATGATGCACTTTTACATTTTTTTATTCTTGCACATCTAACATTAACGATCATCACGTAAATGTTTCGAGTATAATTTTGTTTGCTGAAATTTTCACGTTTGAGTAGTTTGGTAACATATGATTTTGGATACACGTGTTCACTTTACGGAAGCTTATCGCCAACTAACTTACGGAGCTGAAGCAGCGGAACCCCGGTATGGGAGGATTAAGGATTTTGTCTGAATGTGTGTACTTAAGTCTCATCATGTGTATATTAATATTATCAGAGGTATCGTATGAATTCATCTTCACTTTTGTCGATTAACAATTTTATTCACATTCTCTTTCTTCGAGATGATTCGAAGAACATTTACATTATATCGTAGCACTTTATGAAACAAAATTCAACAGTGGCATATTGCCGTCGTCTGATTTGACACACCACACTTCATACTTAACAATTATACAAATCTTGATCCTAGGACATTCATTGTTTTTTCATTGAAAATCGTGTATAATATTACAAAATAACCTAACAATATAAATAATAATTATTTGAGAGATCCCGATTCATAGAATCATATTGGCATTACTAGGTAGTTTAGCACAAATTGGAATTCTGTTAACAATCTTACAGAGTTTGCCGAAAATTGTTGTCCACAATTATTGTCCGGTATTGATTCAAAGTTCAACAGATTAACAAATCTGTGATTCGATGTGTTACGTAACTGTTTCTAGCGGAGGAAAGACACTTTTTTTGTTTTCAAGTACACTGTAAACAAATCCGACTTTCATGTAGTTTATCCCTGAAATGTTGGACGAGCAATAATCGGCGATCTCAGGAGATGCTATGCCCGGTGAGAAGGTCAGACATACCATCTTTAATTATTTTCAGGTACTCCAGATCGGCATTTATCGTTGCAATTAGTTGAGCCATTCCTTGCTGTTCCATGCTCAAATACTGTATCGAAAATAACGATAGATTATAATTAGACGATTCTACCTAATTGGATAAAGTGAGCATCAGTTCATTTTATGGTTAAATGTACTCACAGTTTTAATGTCATCTTGTGCGATGGGATCCATAGTATATCGTTCATGATTTTGCGAATCCATGTGCCTCCTCATTCTCAATTGAGATAACATTTCGCTTATTCTGCCTTTGAACTGTGTCGGAGCACTTATTTGTGAGTGCATCGCTTCGAACCTATTTGTTAATACTTCTTCTTCTGGCTGCAACGCTAGACCAACTTTTCTCGTTATCTCTTGCCGCACGAGTACCTATAAAGGGGGTAAATAAATTTTTGTATCTTGAGCACATTGTTATGAAAATTCGCCGACTTGGTAAAAGAATCCCAGTCAAAGATTCGTTGATTATTTTTTGCTAAAAATCCAGATCACCGAGAAAATGGTCAAGTCTATTCGTTTAGACAATCATATTTTTTCAATTAATACATCATCAACATTGTATCTACCTGTAAGACCCTATGTTGCAGTTCAAGGAGCGTTCTTCGATGTTCTTTTAACCGTGCCTGCGTCGCGGTATGCTGTCTTTGCAAACCTTGTATCCTTTCGGCAGCCATGTCAAGAAATGCCCTGTGTTTGACGGTCTCTTCTTCTTGGCATTTCAGTCTATATTTAACTTGATTGAACCCAATCATAGGCACCGGAATATACTTATCAGGATTTGGATTATCCAGTTGTGCTTGTTTCCATAATCTTGGATCGATACACGATGGTGGATTATCCAAGTACTCTTTCAATTGAATAGGGTCCAGTTTGACTTGTGGAAAAATATTTTCTACCCCAAGCTGTCCAAGTTGTTGTTTTGGCATAGGTTGCATGAAAAAACCCACCAATTCATTTGCCGGTATTTTTCTCGGCAGTCCCGTGATGCCTTTCTCCGACGTATAGACCGTTATCTGGCTCTTGTTCTCACCAATAGACTGTATGCCATGTACTGTTAATGTTAAATTTGATCTATTTCCCAATATTCCGTTGAGAGATGTAATTAGCCCCTGTTTTCCTTCTTTCAATTCACTTTCCTTTTTGTTGAAACAAATAACGACCAACCCTTCATTATTATCCGCTTCTGGCATACGGCTATATCCGATTGCTTTGAATCTGCACAAGGGATTTTCTTGGGTCAATTCTATAGGAGGTCCCGATAAAGAGTAATATGCTTTTCCAGTTCCCCATAAAGCTTGGATCAAGTTCCATCTTGCGATAGTATTATCACGTTCGTCGTTGAATATTTGACAGTTGAATACTGCATTGTAAAGTGCTTCGGATATCGTATTCACAGATTGTTGCTGCTGTTGCTGCTGAAGTTGATGAAGTTGCTGCTGGTGCGGTTGAGTTAAAGTTGATGTGAACCCGGGAAGTATAGTCCCTGAAGAATAAGAGTATTTTTAATTATAATTTTATCGATAATTCAATGAATCGTGACATTACATTATAATACACAGGCAGATTGAGAACCTAGATGGGTCGATAAGGTGAACAATAATATGATCTTAGGTTATACAATACCTCCTCCCAAGCTACCAAATCCGGTAGTACTGGTTATCGCTGGTTTGGTGCCAAATCCTCCAAAACCAGACGATGTTCCAAACCCTGTTGTGCTCGTACTTGGAGCGGCAAAACTAGAAAACAGACTAGGTGCTGAAGAAGTCGCTGTGGTTGGAAAGCCACCAAATCCACTAAAGCCTGTTGAACTTGTCGTAGTTGTTCCAAAACCACTAAATCCCGTTGATGCCGTTGCCGGCGTAGTTCCGAAACCTCCAGCTGTGCCAAAGCCAAAACTTGAAGCTGGAGTACCAAATGTTGTTGTGCTTGTGGCTGGGGTACCAAATCCTACTGCTGCTGAAGTTCCAAATCCACTGGTAGTTCCAAAAGCAGGCGTCTGGGTTGCAGGACTACCAAATCCCCCGAGTGCTGGAGCCGACGTAGCTGGTGTACCAAAGCCAAACGATGGTGTTCCAAACCCAGCTGGAATAACGTAGGTAGATTAATGTTCATCAAAAGCAAATTTTCCCAGTCAAAATAACATTTTGGCTGCTTCGACATAAGGGAAATTTGTGAGGTCACATATATGTGGTATTTACAGTTCATAACTGAGACGGAAACTTTTTCCATACAAAGTTCGATTTAATTACTTCATCGATGAATAAGAAATCACTAGAAGCAGTTCATTTTCAAGTGTAGATGCTCGAGTCATAACACTATGAGTTTTTACAAATGACTCAGATAAATACCCCATTTTTTCAATTTTTCAAATTTGTCACGGATGAACTTCAACATCGTCCTAAGTTGGCGGTGATAATATTTCTGGCATAAACTAGACATCCATACTACCAACTTTTCCAAGAATTCAAGGCCGGTAATAACACTGACATTAGAATCTTGAAACGCCAAATATGACGTACAAGAAAACCATGAGCAATTGTTCCATTGTGTAAAAGATAAGATTTCCGGTCAGCATTAAAGTTTCCGCATCAAGTATTTGCTGATTATTACCCACCAATGAATTTTAAGTTGAGGATTAAAATCATAGATGGTATGGAGGTAAGAATTGTCTATTAACAAATGACAAATAGCCATGTCAAACAAAGATATCAAAAATGTCGAAAAGTGAAAGAGCACCTAATTCAAAAAATTATAATAATTTGTATTAGATGCTAAGTAAGATATCGTACTGTAAAGAGATTATAATTCCTTTTAAAGCCTGTGGAATGTTATTTGATACGTCTCAATGAAATCGGTGAAAATCAAAGGCTGCTCAAAATTACAATTTATGGTTTGGGTTATTCTGTTCCTCAAGAATTCTACTTATCTCTGTGGTGGGAAATCCACATATCCTGTAACACGTGACTTTGGTTCATCGCTGGAAGTCCATTTATTCCTCACATCAAGGCTGTGGTATACTTTGCTGCCAACACTGACTCTTGTCAGAGTGTGGAGGATATAAAGTTAACTCGTCCATGGTGCATACGATATTAAAAATTTTCATTCACAACTTCGAAGATGGCCAAACAACTAGTTCAACACGTGAAAGGCATGGGTCCCATTAAAGTACGTATCTTAGTCCATATTCACCGAATTGAATAAGCCCTTTCTCATAATTGACAAATTAAGAAGTATCGTGCCCTACATTCTGTCAAAGTAAGTCTAACTTTGGTCCAACACAGCTAAAGCCTAACTCTTACAACGAACCCATCCGTCACTTCATTCGGCAAGTTAGCGAAAGTTCCCCAGACGAGGCTACAGAATTCGTGCATGAACTTGAAACTGACCAATCACTTGACGTAAATAACAAGATTCCATTAATCTTGATAACATCAGTGCTGTGCTTCAATCATAGATGTTGCCATAGATTTATCTGATAATATGGACTGTATTCCAACATATATTTGGCAGTTTGTTTGCGTTTACAAATGAGTGGTATTCTTTTGATTTCCTACTATTATTGAAGCTCATAGATATTAAAAAATGTACTAAAACCTAATTTTATCATTAGTTACCTCATCTGTCACATGTATTTACGCTAACAATATCTTACACAGGGTGTTACAACTAGATTCACGACGACAGAATCGACTTTTGACCAACAGCATGAATTAGATGAAACAACGCTAACAACATTTCCTACCTATATGACGGAGGTGACAGATGCCGTGGCATCTCACAGCGATTCCGAATCTAGTAACACGGTGTTAATAGTAATGGGAATACTATTGGGAATTCTGGTTTTGGTGTGCTGCGTTCTTGCTTTTATATTTGCGAGAATAAGGAGGAAAGGATTCTGCCCTGTGGGTGGAAGAAATCAAGAGTCATGCGACTTGGACTGCCCGGAGAATGGAATGTCTTCGGAAGCATCTCCGAAGGAATCTATAACTTTGGCAAAATCAGTCAACTCTTCGTCGGATAAATTGCTAACCAAGTAATAGGTCACTTGCAATTGTAATTGGTACGAGTTATTCATCTGTTTTGAAAATATTTTGGAAGCAGTAGCGATGTGTGATCAAGATATCCCATGTTAGCAGCCATACAAGCAGAATTCCATTATCAATATTGAGTCACCTTTTGATGTCTTTTGAAATGTCAATTTTCATTTTACCAGTTATCCGTCGCGTTTTTCGAACAAAGCGGCGTTATAGAATGTAAAACATTGAATGTGGAACAGCGATAAGTGGGACATTTTCAGCAACGAGGATAAGTTTAAGAAAATACGCAACACGTAAATCTCGAGGTTTCAAATCAGAAACATTTGGAAGGTTGGTACAAAAATAAATCGTAATTGGATTCGAAAATTCGGTTCGTGTTTCTAACTTACTCGGTTTAGCCGGGGTAGCCGCAGTGGAACTAGGCGTACCAAATCCAAAATTGGGAGCTGCAGCGGGAGTCGAAGTTCCAAATCCGGTTGCAAACGACATATTAATTATTTTTCTCTAAATAAATGTACACGTTAACGAAAACGAAACATAACCTGCTAAACAACGACCGTGAGGGATATTCGCGCAGACATTCGATGCTACTGGGATCATACGCGGAATCGTCTCAGCAGTAGCACCCTGCGTTGTCATTGGCCAATTCTGCCGCCATCGAAGAATAATATATTTTCAGAACGGCGCATACTGTTTCGTGGCGCTAAATTTCAAGTTATTGAATTTAAGTCTGTGCTAAGAGTCAACGTTTTGATGAGCGTAAACATGATTCCAGTTCAACTGATTCTGAACCACTACATCCGCTTTCAACCATTAATCAAGAATATACCAACAACCACATGACCACATAAGTGTAGTGAGTTACGCAATAATAGCACCTCGACGACTGAAATCCATTTTATTTTTATATCATGTACATTATCTATACATCCCTTGTACCGTATTGATTGCATATTTAATTTTTGTTAATAAACACAATTATCTTTTCTGATACCTATGCAATTCTTATTATCATATTCAAAAAACCAGCCCATACAAGCCGCAATAGCTTGCAGTTGCAGCCATCAAAAGAGGAGCCGAAAAATTTTCCAATATTATCTAGACTGCGCCCTATTCTACTCTGCAATCTTTTACTTTTCATCATATTTGGTGATATGAGACAAGTATTAGCATAGCTCGAAAATTATTTTCTCTATTTTCAATGAATCGAAACAAGTTTTCGGGAAGACGTCCGTCTGTCGTTTTATCCCCACAAACTCTCGCGATGATCTCGGAAACAGTTCAATGAAAGAATCTAAAACTTACCGGACTTCGCATTCAAGTGATAGGCATGAGCAATTACCACATACTACTGGATTTTTCAGATTACATGCGAATCGATGCTTGTAGGTTTTTAGGGTCGATGATTTGAGATCAAAGTGTTATTAGAGTTTCGTTTGTAAAATTATGAAAAGTAAAATTTTCAATCCGAACTACTTTTCAAAAACTGCCCTCAGTCCTGACTGGGTGTCGACCATATAAGAGGCGACGCGTCGCACACCACATTCTGCATACAGTTTAATATCTGAAGACATCTTCTGACTCCCAATCTTTATAGATAGCATAAGATTTAAATGATGATAATGGATGTCGTAATTTATGCTGCTGTATCTCGTATGTTACTGAGACAAAAAAGAATACAAAAATTTGAAATAAAAATCAGCGGTGACGGCCGTGAAGCAAGTTAGAGGATATATTGCACGCGCGGAAATACACATCAGCATATTTTGACAAGACTTCTTAGAAATATGATTGGCAACGGTAGACGAGAAGTTACTGCAACTAGTAAGTATTCATTTATTGACATTCTGTGGTTTTATAATATGATCCGTAAATAAATTGACGAATTTAAAACTTTTATTGACACGATTAATTCGGATTCTAGATGTACAAATGGGAATTAAACTTGATGTGGATGGAGATGGGGTGGCAAACTTTGAAGAAGCAATGATTTTGACGGGTACACGATATACTACATATTACCATTCGCGTTTGCACATCAGATAATATAAATCAGAACTGATAATACAATCATTTTTAATTTGTCGATTAATATTGCCAAAGGATGACTTTTAAATTAATACAAAAATTACAGGATATGGTCGGTATAATATAGTGCTCCTTTTCATCTGCGGGTTCGTTGCGATTGCTGTTGGTTGTCAGTACGGTACAAGTGCCTTTATTCTACCCTCCGCACAATGTGACCTAAACCTTTCATCGAGTCAAATGGGATACCTAAATGCAGCATTTTTAATCGGTTAGTTGATCGTCGAATAATATTTATTAGATGATTCAAATCGCAACTTAGATACGAAGTTGAAGAAAAAAAGGATCGTTCAATTAATGAACAAAATCGTTTTGTTGAATCGATTACTTGCAGTGATTTTTTTTTGGTTGACAATTCATCATGGTTCGATAGTACTTTCGTTTCGAAACATAGTATTATATTGGTGTTATTGTTTCGGCCCTATTTTTTACTGCCTAGGCAACAATATTTCATTTGTTTCGACAAAACCTTTCTTTAATCTCGTGCAGGGGCCATGCTGAGCGCTGTATCTTCAGGAGCTATTGCAGACGCGGTGGGCAGAAAAAAAATTATGGTTTGGTCCCTTGCCATTGATGGAATTGTCACTTTATTATCCAGCTTATCTCAAAACTTCATTACACTGTTCATCTTTCGTTGTATCAACGGGATTGTGTACGTTCGCAATTATTTATGAAAATATACCTCCATCACATTTTGTTAGAATAGGTGCATTCAATTTGCGATCTTCCAATACTTTCTGGAAACAAAAATTCTCTGAAAAGCTTCCTAATTTGCTGATTCAATTTCAAATATCATATCAATAGATGTTTAGAATCCTCCCTGCAATGCTAGCGGCTATATAGTCTAGGAAAACTTAGTGTTGAAAGACAAGAGATGAATGAATTCGAGATTCAAAAGTTGAGCAGGTTTGGAAGGCGGCAAGTAAAATATTCCCAATTATTTCGGCATTCGATTCATATTGCAGAATTGGAGGACCATCAGCCATATTGTTTACCCTGTTCGGAGAGTTTCATGCCGAAAAATTTAGAGCCGCGGGTATTTGTTACCTGGGATTCTTTTGGTCAATATCGTGGATATGTTTACCCGGTGAGTTTATTTTTCACAAAATTATAATTATTTTTTAATTCTTTATTAATACATCGTTCAATTGCCGTGATTTTTTAGCTCTTGCGTGGATGGTAATTCCACTCAAATTGAATATTATGCTGTATGCGTTCACGTACAGTTCGTGGCAATTGTTCATTTCTATCATTGGTGCGCCTCTCTTGATCAGTGCGGTTCTCTTATCGATGTATCCAGAGACTCCGAAGTTTCTACTTTCTCAAGGAGAAGATGCTAAAGCATTGGAGATTATGAAGCAAATATATGCAGCGAACACAAATAGAATGGCACAAGATTTTCCGGTATGTATATTATATGGCTGAAATGATACAGTGCAGCTACACAGATTTTTACTCTTCATTATATAATGCGTACAATTTTCAATGTCATTATCAAAGGTAGACCAGCTCCCTGCCGTCATGTTACAGCAGTTAACAACATGTATGCGTGATATTTTATCCATTTATTGTAGTGCTTTCGAGTCACGTGCATTTATGGCGATTTTTAAACCAGGGGTAATTGATATAAATTTTTGGCGCGTTTCTGTAGATTCTGCAAATATGACTACATGACTAATTTCCTCGTATACCAGAAATGCTGCAACTTATATTGCGTTAGATCTTATCAGCTGTCTGACACTTTGATCCCGTATATTTATGATTTGTATTCTACCATGAAACAGAAGAAATCGAAAGTCCAACCGAATTCATTGAAATTTGTAACGAGCAAATTTTCAATATTCTCACCGCAATGATTTCTTCCTTCTAGGTGAGAAGACTCGTTCCCGATGATGATAAAATCAGTAAGCAAAGTGATTCGCTATCAGGACCTTTTAAAAATTTATGGGAACAACTTTGCTGCATTTTTTCTCCCCCACTATTTAAATATACGATTTTAGTAGCAGGCATGCTATTCGCAAATATGTTCGGGTGGGTATTAATTTTCATTACGACTAAAATTATCAGTATGACTTAATTTATAATCAAGTCATACAGCACGTGTTATTGTTGCAGCTACTACGGATTAGGCTTGTGGTTTCCCGAATTATTCAATCGATTTGAAAATTTTTACGTATCTCATCCAAATGAATCACTAACTATATGTGAAATAACGTACGTGCAACAAGATCATATTCAATCGACGGTTTCTGTACTTGGAGTGACTGAAAATTCGATGTGGACGCCAGAATTCGTATCTCAAAATATGTCGATAATTGTTTTGCCGAATATGCAGGTATCAACTGAGAACGCGACAGAATTCTGTGACATTTCTGTAGATGCGAAAGTATTCGTCAACACGATAATAATAGGATTCAGTTGTCTTATTGGAAATCTGGCTAGCGGATACTTGGCGAATCGTTTGAACCGCAGAGTTCTGCCAAGTAAAAATATTTCATTACGTTATTTCGAACTATTTTTCAAATGCGAAATTTTTTAATCGCCTTCACCCTATTTGTTATTCGATAGTTGCAACGCAGTTGCTCGCTGGGCTGTCCGGGTGCGCGATTTACTTGCTAAGAACTTCGACGCAAAATTTAATTGCTGCCTCCATATTCTCCGCATTCAGTTCCATGGGAAATATGTTAATTATCGGTAGAATTGTCGACCTGTTTCCAACAAGTGTGAAGTAAGTTTGTAACAATTGTAACATCATATACGTTGTTCATTATTCCAATCATGATTTATCGAATCTCATTAATATTTCATTGATTTTTCTGCAGCGCGATAACTTCAGGTGTAGCAACATTTTGGGGAAGAGCTGGAGCAATTCTGAGCAACGTGTTGTTCGGATTGTTGCTCGATGTTAGCTGCGAAGTTCCAATTTTTTTCGTCGGAGGTGTCGTAATAAGTCAGTATTAGATTACCATTATTGAGAAACATCGATTCGAATTCATTTTTTCATTTTTACCGCGAAATTTGTTTCAGTTGGTGGAATTCTCGCATTCTTTTTGCCGACACATCCGCTGGTTTTGACAAAACGTCCGTCGTAGAAACGAAAACAAAGTAAAATCAACGATAAATTGGTTTCACCTCTCTAAATGTAAAAAAGATTTCTTTACGAGAAGGAATTATGGTATTACTGAATCATATTCGCTTTATTGACTGAAATATAAATCAATAACATCTTGTAAACCAGTAGAGTTCAGGACCTCTTGTAGAGTTTCTGCGTGTAATAAACAGCTGTGCGA
The DNA here is from genome assembly GCA_963932425.1 of Athalia cordata. NCBI lineage: Eukaryota > Metazoa > Arthropoda > Insecta > Hymenoptera > Athaliidae > Athalia > Athalia cordata. The sequence continues at coordinate 52,453,478 of OZ010625.1, read as the reverse complement.
TACACCTATCATATATGTATGTATATTTGTATGATTTTAAAATGTCACAATGCACATTACGCATTATTACATAACAATAGTTGACATATATGAGCTGTAAATTAATATTTCCATCAAGTTCATTATGATAACGACATTTATGAAATTCCATTTTTTAGAAACACTCATTAAAAATCTCTACTTTCTCTATAACGTACATAACGTACAATATCATAGTACTTTCTTCAACGTTTGATATTTTATTCATTTATTAAATAATTTTCTCCAATATGAAATTGTCATAAACTATTCAGCAGCGTTCCAAGGTTCTAGTTCGGTACCCATGGCATTGAGAATGATGAATATTTTGTGAGGTATTGCAAAATGCGAATGATAATTCGTTATGTGGGCCTCACATAAAAATCTTGGAACCGTTGAACTGTTTCCTGTTTATTTAAAGTTATAGATATATTCAACAAATTTTATCTAATACATCTATGCTAGTAACGATCTAGTAAATTTAAAAAATAAAATTATCGGATAAACTTCGAGAACTATACCAAGAAAAATTATTTAGCTCAGAGGTATATAAGCAGAAACTAGAAGATTCCATAGAATGGCAGTTAGCCGTTGAACAGCACCTTATTTCTCATTAAATTGCGAATTAATTCACTTGTGCAATAAATAATTAGTTTATAGATATGTTATAAGACGCATAAGAAATAATACGCAAATCATAAATCTATTAATTAAGTTTATCAATAAAATGTGTTCAATTTTTGTAAAAGATGTGTGAACGGAAATGTGAAAACGGTCTCTTGATTTTCGTGAAAGTAGTAGGTAAATCGTATTGACGTTAGAACAAAAAGTATGTGTAATTTTGATACAATTGAACTGAAAAAGTACGATGATCATATCGAATTCACGATATAATCTGTAATACTTGATTATCTACGTATTCATAATTGTCATATTCTACTATAGATTATTACTTACGATACACTAATAAGTACACTAAACATTGCTAGTTATATTGTATATCAATTACACCGGATTTTCTAATTGCAGTCAAATCACGTTAACGGCTGAGATGATATTCATGTGTTCAAAATTGCAATACATGTAGTGCGCTTCATCATTTCACAATTTTTAAAAACATCATAGAATTGATTTTATCGCGATCAATAGATAGTACCAAAATCACATGATGGCATCAAACACTCGTATTTATTTAAGTATTTCAATGTTGAGGAATGTGAATAAATACGACATTCCTCACACCGTAAATATTTGTATGCACAACGTCGGATTTACTGGATACGATAAAACTTGTGCGATATGATTTCATTGTGTGACGGACTACTGTTCTTGCTCGAACAATTGTAGGAACTAAAAGGTCGAAAACCGCAGAATAAGACGACAATGGCCATTATCAAGCGTAGCGCAGTAACGTTCAAAATGTTCAATATGAGGACAAAAACAGATCCCTTCTCTAGGGTCATGAAACTATGTATAAGTAAATCCGATATTGTTTTACAGTCGCTTTGTAAAATCTTGTACAAGTGAAATTGTATAATTGGCTCAAAATGCTTAAATTTTTTTCTCCTTGTTTTGGTATACATTCTTTCTCTAATTAACTTTTCGTTTAATAGACGACAGCCCCCGGTCACCCAGCGTGGTCCGTTTCTAAAAACAAAAAATGAAAGTCCGTTTTCTTGAAGTAGCATAATCGTCCTACACACATATTAGTCCCATTCATAAACAATTTTGCCGTCTTCGATTATGTACAAGTATTTCAATCTTTCTGGCCATTGGAAATCGATCACATGATATCTGTAGAGTACTACCTCATTAAGACTCCCAAATAATTTATGAATGGACTTCAAAATTAAGCATTTAAATCTCGTTAGCACGTTCAATTACCACTTTCTCTACATTCGTTATATTTTCTATAAATTCATTTCAATTTGGGAGTAAGCTTCATGAGGTTTACATTAATCTGCAAACATTCAGCATTTAATCGTCTAACGAGATTTAACTGCAATTATATTTTACCTAATTTCAAAACAGTTACTATTATAAATTCTGAGAATGAAGATATACATGATCATTTTCTTGGATTTGACTGTATTTCGTAATCCCAACCCAACTGGAAGTTTCAGCTGGTATCTTTAAATAGTAAAAAAGTGTTTTTTTATTTTTATTTTTATTTTGGACCCATAAGACCAAATGTCAGAGGCAATAATTAACGTTTTTAAGTTTGTTTTGTTTGCTCATTTTGAGTTTATTATTGTATTCTCTCGATATAGTCATGATAAAAGTTCATCCTCAAATTTTTGGTGCGGCGAGACTCAATTTTTGAGTGTAAAGAAATCAAATTTACTCGTTCCAAGTAGGCGTGATTATACCGTTGAACACGTCGTATTTTAGATTTGCGTTGCTGCGATATCCGAATAAAATCATTTAGGCCGCAATAATTTCTACTAAAGATGGATTTCATCCACGTGAAAAATGATATCGATATTTTAAGAGTAACAGAATTTAACTCGTAGTTTTCGTTAATCTCGTTATATGCAGACCAGTTTATGTAAAACACATAATTCATGATAATGTGTGCGCACACATCATTCTAAATATTTCTACATACCTATATATATGTATTTCTCCATAATTGAGGAACGGCTAAATATATAACATTCGTGCGTTTGGCATTGCAATTTACCATCGTAAATAATAAGAAAATAATAAGAAAATAATAACAATAATCAGGGAAAACTGATCTGAAGCGATGCGTAATGATCGATAATTCTAGTGGTTAGATTTTTGAAAATCAGCTACCTGAAACTAATAATTCAGAAATTAATCGACATTCAAGGTGACCGAAAAGTTAAAAAAAACAAATCAATCACTCATTCGTAAGAGTTGTAGAATTCCCAAAACTTCGTTAGGCTGTGTATCGTTTGAAATTCAAGTAAAAAACTCGTGATCTATAAGTGCGTTTTGATACTTTCAAAAATTGATAAAACTGTGAACTAATTATCATCGAGTATTCCGATATTGCGCGTGCAGTCGTGCTCATCCAAGCTTCTTCTATTTTTACAGCTTCATTGAAAAATTATGATAAAAGTTTTTTCAGGTAGCCAATAATTTTTTTTTTCTATATCCAATTTCATGCTCTGTAACGCTCTGTGAAATCCCTTGATCTCTGAGATATAATGAGTTAAAAATTTTTACAAATAAGATTCGGAAAAATCAATATCTGAAGCTGAAGCACGAGATGATCGTGTATGTATAGAAATACCCCCACCAATTGCACTATCAGACGTTCCTTCTCCAGTTACAAAGTCAGCTACGATCAGAGAATCCTTTGGAATATTTGTAGTACCTCCTTTAGCGGCATCTCTTTCAGCTAATCGTTGTTTCAGCATTCTGATTTTCTCCTCTTTCTGCGAAGCGAAAGAAATTTGACGGTTTCCATAAATTTATAGATTAGAGAAATATTAATAAATTGCTATTCTTTACCGCAGTGATCAACTTCTGCAATTCGTCATTTTCATTCATCAATTTTTGGTATCGCTCTTCGTCTTCTTTACATGTACCAACATCTGGATTATACTTTGACTCTGCCTTGTCTCTCGGATGTCGTATAACTTCTATTACTTTTGGTACAAATATTAGAGCCATACTTAGGAAACAGCAGAATATTATAGCTAATGCTACAAAAGTGAAACTAGCATCTTGCTGACTCGCGATTACCATCGTTACCGGAGCTGTGATAACGCATAACACTACCACATTATAGATCGACATTCCAACATAACGCGAATCATTTATCTGTTTTACTTTAATACTGCGTGTCTCGTAGGCGAGGAATAGACCGAATACTAATACAATGCCTTTATACCCATATATCAAGCCTGAAACAGATTTTTATTAGTTCAACCCTAGGTAAAAGTTATACTGAGGAAACATCGGAAGTGTCATTTACCAAGCCATATTATGTTGTGATCACTTTCACAGTGTTCCAATTCAGGTCTGATCCTGGCATCGTCATCTCCAAAGAGTGGCGATTCTAATGGAAATATTTCAATACGTCGCTGCAATGGATCTAATATCTGCCATGCACTCAAAATCATCACGTCAACTGCCAGCAGGACGCTCACCATTGTATAAAGCTTCCACGGCTGAATCTTCTTCTGTATAGATGAAACTTTTTGTTTAACCAAAAATAACTAGAAAAAGGGGAAACATTACGAATACAGGATTGGAATGCAACCAATCTGGAAAGCGTGCAGGATTAAATATTAATATATTAGTGTTACCAAACATTTCTAAAAATCGGTGTCATCTATTCTATGCCAAATTCCTTACAGGTGGTGCATATAAATTTACCTACAATACGTTGCATGTGATTCGGCAAAGCATTTATTGTGGGAAATATCATAAGTTGTAACATAGATAGAAAATAGTGATCAACGTAATAGTGGGCAACGTACCCAAAAAACCATTACCTAAAAATTTCAAGGGTGCGAGGTTCGCATTCAAACTTTAACTGATTGTGAGACTGCTGTATGATAGCAAATCATTGTTGTTACTTGCTGGTGAGCATGCTACTATATTGCTACAATTCTCGATTCATTTAAATAGGCAGATAATTCTATGCTACTTTTATAAATTTTTACACCATAATTGATGATATTCTTCAAAACCTATGCTGTACTCTAGCTATATATCGGAATATACCATTTCATTTCATCATAAAGAGATTACAGAAAAAAATAGATCTTTCAATCGATTGATTGTTCTCCAAACCCTTCAATGGTCATTTAAAGACATGTGCAAAGATTATAGAGAGTGCTTAAATATCACTTTTTGTTCGCGAAGATTCCTAAATAATTTCACTTTTGAATGTATAATCATTAGAATAATTCAATTAATGTCTTAATAACTGAGCCTTACCTTAGCTTGATCAGCTTTAGTTTTTGTCGTCAACCTGTGCACCCTCCAAACTTTACTAAACATTGCTCCGAATGCCAAAGTGAATCCGGTCGACAACATCCAAGCTCTCGCCTGACAAATCCCTGGGTACTCTGAAGGATCTACAAATCGGCCATCAGCGCCCAGAAGAAACACGGAAACTAAGCAAGTGATAACACCTGTTAACATTATCGTGTTGCAGACAGGATGCGATGACATGATGACTCTGGAGCAAGAGTAATTAGAAACAATTATTAATTAAATTTTTGATTAATTAAGTTTTTTCTAAAAAGTATATATCACTTTTCGACAAACAATTGTTGATGATTACCTTCTATGTCTATTCCAACTATTGAAAACGATCAGGGCTAAGGCTATAACAATTCCTGCCGATGAAACCGTTCCCATACATATGAATAATGGTAAGGATACCGTTCTCAAAACTTTGCGAACAATTGTTCTATCTTGTGGAACCTTGCCACCTCTCCACCTTTCCCTGCCTAACCATGTTAAATTATCACTTTGAGTATCATAATATCCAAGTTTAACGTAACCACCATCTATAACTTGCTCTATTTGCGTCAGAGCGATCCGGTCTCCTTGAGAGCTGAACGCTACGTATCCCTGAAAAATGTCATTCAATTCAAAGCTGAATATTCGTCTTGCGAGAAGCTCGACAGTGTGCTTTCCTACCACTTACAGAAACTCCGAGAAATTGGGTTGAATTTATCGCCGAATAAATATCGTCAGCTATCTCTTTATCGGTGTAAGTGAAATTCTTCAAACTCTTTCCAAGTTTATTCAATTTTTCCATGGTTTTGTTGAATGCTGTATAACAGAAGGTACTGTATAAATGGAGTACCCTGGCTTTGTGAGTCTCTGTAAGGATTCTTACCTAAAGCCACAGACCAGACAGCATCATAGGCGAGTGGAGCTTCCTGGTATCCTTCTGGGTATCTATTATTATTGATGTCGTAGCCATCTTCCGCCAACATTTTGTTTAATCGTTGTCTAAAATCTTCTGAGGTCATACCACTGATTGTTTTCTGATTATTTTGATTCCACATAAGAGCTTCTGTTGTTAAATGGCCTTCGGCTGCCTGCCGCATTTCTTCCTTAGTGCAAGTTATACCTTCTTTATCCAAATTTACCTCAAACCAATCGTCCTCGTACCAGCCAATAAAAAACCAGACATAACTTTTCCCGTACAAATTTTGATGGTAAAGTTCACAGAGCACTCGCCTCGCTGCAACTACATAGAATAAACCTACTATAACCCTAGCATCTTGACGTCGCAAATTGCGAACTGCATCTGCAGGATCAGACAAAAAACTCTGGCGAGTCACAATTTCAATCCCTGCTTCCTTGCATCGAGCTTCCAAATCCTCCACTGTCTGTGGACAGAAATGTATTTTTTCGATGAGTTGTGTCACCCCTCTAAGCAGATGTGCGATGAAAAATTAGCATAATCATCACAATCCTTCACAGATATTCAAGAGACAAGACTCACTGAGATGAAGACTTCTTCGGCTTGCTGTAGAATGGCCACACGCGACCATCCAAATTTTTGGAGTAGCTTGATTCTGGTCGGATTATGAACTGTAGCTGATGGATGAGTTCTGAATAACGTTGGAAAACGATTTCGATCTGACAAAGCTGGAGATGAAGCTCCATAGCATAACTAAAAATATCACACAAATCATACAGACTATAACAATAAGTGCAGAGATAATAAGTCCATACTTTCATCTCACTCTTGCCGTACTTTGGTCAATTGTAATTCGTGCATACTTACAACTACCAAATTCCACATCTTAGCAGCTTCTGCAACTGTGGTACATACTGTGCTGCAACCTGCTAATAACATCAGCTTTTGTGGCTTGTTATACAACAAGTTGTACATAACAGATGCTCCCAAACCCGGCTCGCACTAATTTTTATAAGATTGAAATAGTACATGAAATGAAATACAGTAATTATGAAAAACTAATATTTATTTTGGACTTGTAACTACATACCTCACTATCATTGGAATGGAGTTTCAGAGTAAACCCAGGCAATAGATCCTTTTGACGATTCACGTCATCCATGGCCAGGTTTGCTGCTGGCATGCATGCCTGTCATGAATATCAGTAGTTTGATTAAAATTTCATTTTACCTTTTCAATGAACCCTTCAATGATAATGATAATTCTGCATTCTCCATACCTGACCACCCTGCCATCCACCTTCACCAGCAATTGGAAATATGCCACCGATGTGAAGGACATTATCTTCTGTAGGAGGCAACGATGCCTCAATAATTGTTGTAATTAACGTAGTTAGGCCAATTAACAATTTCAACATCGTGAAATATCTGGAATCATAAACCGTTTGTTAGGATGTTATAATAATTATATTAATTTATTATATACGTATTAGTGAAAAATGAATCAACTATAGTAATGATAATTGATCAGAATAATTGAACTGGTAATACTAGAAAATTACTAGTATACCTTTTCGTGTGGCGAAGATGTGCAGATAATACTCCTCAAAACTACCCCCCAACATTAACTCAACTATAGATCGTTGAGCCATGGAATTTACAACGTAAGTGGCGGAAAATATCCATGGCAAAATATACATACAATATATAATAAATGTCAACAGGTGCAGTCAAAAAATGTGTCAATTGCAGTTCACTTTGACTGGATATAAACTACACTCAACTATGACTATACATCTATAGTTTGCAACAATCGATGTATACTATTTTTAAAAATCAACGTCACAGGGTGGTTTATGCATCGATTAACTAAAAATTATTGGCACAGGTTCATGTTCCACAATTTCAATGTAATTCAAATACAAATTCTGCTTCTAAAATGATTTTACTGAAGCAGAGGGGCTCCTGCGAGTAATTCAGTTCATATTGATTTGAGCTCTGGCCCTGGCCAAAGAGGGTTGTAAATGTGGTGGGGAGGAGGGTAGAAACTGTCTGTCGGAAACTCCAGGGAAGAGAGATGAACATTGTCATGCCGGAACAGCATACGTGCGAACACCTGAAATCTGTCATTACTTCGGAATAAAAACGGAAATGATTAGTTTTGTTATTAAAGATCAAACGGTTCGAAAGAGATTCTAACTGAAATCATCATTTCGAATATTTATTTGAAATGGTCGATCAATTCAACATTCAAATAAATCCATTAAAAAGTAAATATTTCGTCCGCTAGACGGCTGTCCGTCTGATCATCAGCTGATATTTTTGTCGTCGCATTCGACAAACCGTCGAAGCTGTAGTTCTGCTTGTGTTGTTGACACCGTACCGTCATAATCTTTTCACTTTAATGTTATTATCAATAAAAAATAGTGAATATTTGCCGCATAATGTCCTCTCAGCGAGCTTTACCCCAGAGCAAGGAGGCACTATTAAAATCTTATACAACGAGACTGAAAGACGATGTGAAATCAATGTTGGAAAACTTTGAAGGTACAACGTAACATAACCTCAAACAATTATGTACATATTACATAGTATTTGTTAATGAGTAAAGTATTCTTCACTGATCATGAACAACTTCTCATTGTTACAGAAATCGTTAAACTGGCTAAGGGTGAAAATGATACGCAACTATCACGTATGACCCAGTGTGAGCAAGACACCTACGAAATGCATGTTCGTGCAGCAAATATTGTGCGTGCTGGAGAGTCTTTGATGAAACTAGTGTCCGATATAAAGCAATATTTAATTTTGAATGACTTTCCCTCGGTTAACGAGGCTATTACTCAAAATAGTAAATTATTTCGAACTAAGCAGGCCGAATGCGATCAAAAACTTGCTTCTCTACGAGATGATATGGCTGCTGATCTTTATGATTTGGAAGAAGAATATTACACGTCGATATATAAGTGAACCAGTGATTTTGTGGAACTCAGAAAAAATGAGAGACGTGACAACTTTTATTGTGAACTCTGGCCTGTCCCAGAGAGTTGAAGAAAGTGGATCACAGTATGCGAGGTGATTGTTCAGATTATTCCAATGGAATATTTTACAAAATTGAATAAAGAACTGTTTTCAATAACAAAAATTAAAAAATAACTTGTCTTCTTCTTTTGGTAGGCACACCATGAAACTGCCAAATGAAAAGTAGATGTGGATTGAAATAAATTTCATGTCGAATGAATGAAAAAGAATGTTAGTGATGCTTATCAGTTTCGTTATTTATTTATTACTTTAATATTTCGTAACACGTAGTTCTAGTACAGTAGATACATCACACAATTGTTTTTTTTTTTTTTTTTTCTAATTATTAAGTATGTTCGTAATATAAATGAATGCTTCATGGGAATTACAATCTTAGAATTAGAATAATACTAGGTTTTTTACTCAGATGATGGTGTAATTATATATCTTGCATACTATGCTGATGGGTATATTATGATACTGTACAATAATAATTTACATAAAGTTATGAAGCCCGTGCAAGTATTGAAAGAACAAGAAAAGACAATGAATTTCTCTTCCATGATTAGGGGCTTGGAGATTCACCAAATTTTGGTATATAATATGCCAACTACTCGCCTATGATTTTTTCATGTTCACTAAATGTTCTTCAAATATACACAAGGAAAACAGGTTCGTCTAGATGCACGGGCTCAAAGAGAAATTTCAAAGGTTCTACACGTGAACAATGTATATCACAATGACGGGCAAATGCCGTGACATTGACCTACCAGCTACTAGGCTACACAACGAAAAGTAAAAAAGAATAGAAGGAAAATATGAGGAAGTAAAACACATTACATCACAAAGATGAAGTACCATAAAATGATTCGGTATTTCATACAGATTTTCAGTTTCGATTATTATTGTCTATACTACATCGATTCTAAACTTTTTTACTCGATTACGAAATGCATGGTATTTGACTTTTGACGGAGTGTTATGGTGACTGGCAACTAATTATTCAGCACTTTATATAAAAAATTGAATCGGTCCGTAGCTTCAAGTTATACTATGCTTACCATATCTTAATTCAATCACACTTTAAATACTACACCTAACATTTTTAGAGGATGTTTTGAACATTACGGGTTCAATTGATTTCAGCTCCGAAACATCAATCAAAAATCTCTTAACGGATAGTACGCGAAATGACAAATTATTATCCAATTATCATGATTTATACTTAAATTAACAAGCAGTAAGGTATTGAAATTTTCTTCCCAGAAACGTTAACAAAGACTGTATTCCAACACAACTTAAGACCAACAATAATTTAATATGTACACAACTCAAGTCACTTAAAATTAATAATCATAATTAACAATTGGACTTTTCAAACTAGTACTTTACGTTAGAAACGACTGATTTTGATGAATATATGCTCTTGGTCCACATCCAAACACGACGCATGAAAATTACACACGTGCCGAATTGAAAAGTTTACTTTTCTTTACACTCACACTAATACCGGGTTAAATAATGCTCAATAAAATTAGCAGATGTGAGTTATTTATTACCTTATCAAGTCATAATCAAATTAGAAATTCGTTACAGAAGTTAGGAATGAATGAAAGTCCACTTTATTGTGAAAACACACTTACGGAATGACGCAAATTTGGAATTAAAAATTTTACTTCGAAAATGACAAGTACGTAAATTTATCCTGAGTAGACTTAAGTTCTACTTTGGCAAAAGATTTACAAGTCTACAATTTCAGTGTACTTAAATTGTTTCACGGCCTGGCATGATTTCATTCTTATTTTTAGTATTATTTTTAATTTTAGTTTTTATAAATCGTACATACAATTTTCAATTTTTGGCTAAAATACCATAATTGTTATCATGTTTAAACAATCTCAAAAGTGATATTGAATTTTTTTTTAAAAAACCTTTTACTCGACTTTTCTCACAACTGATATGCACCATTGTCTTCCACACCTAATGGAAGACGAAATCATGGGCGTTCGATAAACATTACTTAATAGGTGTCTTCATTTGGCAGTATTTTAATTCAATATTTAGAAAAACTTGACTTATAACAGATGTATATAGAGTAAATGCATATACTTGGAATGATACTGTTCAAATTTCATTTGCTTGCTAAGCATTCTCTTTTTGACTTTCGTTACTTCACCTCCAGCTTAAACCACTATCATAGTATACTTTTTAAGTGTAATTACTTTGTTTATATCATGCTTTTATACCGTGAGCTTCCGCCGAACTAGAATCCTGCTTGCCTAAGCACATAAATAGTTCCTCCGTTACTTTGACCATTCGAAAATTCATTATCGAACTATATAAATTTAGAACAACAAGTCTGCTGTTGTTTCAGAGCCCCACGCGCCAGCATCCTGTGCAGGTTTCAAGTAGTCAACGTCGCCCAGACTTTCTGGTTGTTCCACACGAATGACAGTCGTTGATGGCGTTGCTCTGGTAACCCCAAGTTCAAATCCGTCCGACGCCAGGTCTACTTTACTTGGCGTGTAGCTGGCTAGACCACCTCCACCTGCGAGGGACAAGCACTAGCCATGAGCAAGCTACATAAAAGGTTTTTGGTAGGGGCATGAAACATCATTCGACAACATTGGAAAAATTGGTTAGCAAGTGGGAAAAAATGTGCTCTAAAACAACTGGGGAGCTATCAAAACTTGTCAAGATTCGATATCAAATGGTAGTTGATAGAAGGAGTTGCGACCTTGGGTAGCAGTCTTGTATCGTTGAAGCTGATAACTACTGATAGACATTGATTATCTTCGTTAATCTAACCGAGTCTAATAATAAAAATGGATGTCCTTTTATGGTCACAGAACTCGCAACTGCGATGCCAATAATCTTGTTGGATGAAGATTGGAAGCAAGAGCTGTGTAGGTATTTTGAGAAATGATTGTTTGGGGTATAATGTTTAACTTCGTGCATATTTTATCACAAGATATTAATACTTGGCACGAATTATACATCAGATAATGATTGAACAGCAAACGGACTTTCAAGAGCAAAGTTCTTCTAATTTCGATAGCTGAATATGAAGTAAGGTAACCGAAACAGTTTGATATAACTGATTCCTTAGACACTGTTTTCGATGGCAAATCATCACGAATGATTGATAATTCTATTTGGACATAATTAGAAGGGGACTACATTTGATCTTTGACGATTACATGGTTCAAGTGAACTACACAAAGGATTCTTCCGATGGATCTAAGCCAAGCGATAATTCTAAGGATATAGGATCAGTGAAGTCGAAGCAAACACCTGAAGCCTTGTCTGTAACAGACCCGAAAAAAATTAAGAAGATCAACAATATTAAAGAGCCGATGCGACTGCTCATGGATGATCAATGACTGTACTGCGATGGAGAAAGTTAGAGAATTTTACCTGAAATATTGCTGCAAACTATGCAATCGTGCAAAAGTGATAATAGACAGAAACAATAACACGTTTTTAATTTCACTTTTATGGAGCCATATCCTGTATTGTGAAAAAAATGCAAGTCATTTTCTAACAACAACAAAATTCTTTTTCAAAGCAGACGGAGGCTTTGCAAGTTTGCAAATGACGAATTGTTTACGTTGTTTTGCTGCGCTCATCACTTGGCTTTATTGACGACCACTTGGTATGAAACATTACCCTGAGTATCAGATTTCGGAATTCATAATAAATAATACACAAACATAATAAATGAAACAAACATACCTAAAAGAGATGGAATACCAGGCGTTGGGCTAACCGATGATGGTCGGTTTTCGACAGAATCTCTAACAGCATCGGATCGATCAACGGAAGATTCCGCAGCAACGTTGCTGCTCTCACCAATGAGCATCGAGGCCTCACTTGGATATTCAAAAGTTCTAGTTGCTGTATCGTCAAACTGGATGCGATACTGTAAAATAGAATGAAAGAAATACTTTGAGTGTAGCAATCATATGAAATAAGAACAGTTTTATTATACTCCAATTGTATACTTTGGACAGTTTTAGTTTTAGTTTAACTCCAGAGTTAATTTTATAGCAGGTTGTACTGCACAGTGATACTTTTCAAACTATGATACCTGCGAACTCATGTATTAAAAATCAGTCAGGTACAATCAACGGTTATAAAATTTATGGACAACAGACCATATTTATAACAGCTCGAAGGAGCATTTCATTTATAACAGTAACTAGTCACACTAGCTGACTTTTTGGCCAACTGACGTCATAACAACACTCATTCACCGTAAATAGCATCATTTTCATTTCGTAGTAAAAGTATTGCAAGGTTTTAATTTTAAACGTAACGGAAATATGTATACAAATTAAACTGCTGGTCGAGCTCTGTTCGAGTAGATTTCGTCTACGCGACCAATTTAATTGAATATGTTTTTCGGGGACGTATCAGCTCGGAACAAAAACGCCAATGTACCTTTTCAAAAGACATTCATAATAAATATAGATTTCCGTTCCAATTGTGAAAAATTCGATCAACTATAACAAAATTATCGCTCTTTCGAATACGTGCAGATCGTTGTCGCTTTTTTTACAACGATTATTTTTGTTTTCCTTTTCGGTACAAGTATATCAATAAATACGTTGTTTGAACTTTGTATATATTAGTTGCAATAACTCTGAATACCTCGTAACCGTACCAGTGATTATTTCAAGTAGATGACTGCTTACAGCGGTTAATTAAATGAATCCACCGTTGCTTTACGCTGCTGTAACTATAATGATATCATTTTGAAGCGCTGACTTTGCACGCGCAGTTTATGTGTAGCAAAAGAAGTAAGTTTATGAGATAAGTATAGTTTCTTTATAATATTACAACATAACTTCGTAAACAGTTTCCTGCTCCGGAATCTTATAAGCAATGTAAAAAAAAAAGCACGACGCTGCAAATTCAAATATGATATAAATACATGAATTTCGAAAACGACAACAAACAAATGGTTGGATCAAATTCAGATCAGCGTTTTTTGAGATCTCCACTTCGTTCCTTCCGTTTGTCCACTCGGAGGAGAAATTTTATTTGATCGAGATGAGAGAGAGACAAATTTTCATCTCGTTGATTCGAAATCTTTGCCAGACACAGTTACGTCCGGCACAACAATCAAAAATTATTCGTGAGTTTGAGCGTTAAAAATAAATTCATAAATAATTTCAGAGTACGATACTCGCGATAGCAGAGAAATTTTAATGATCACTCGCCTACATCAACGACGCTATCAATCGTGTGTAAATGCACTTTAACCACGATCGTTTGAAAGTTTGCAGCAGCGGAATTCAAAATAGAGATTTCTAAATATTATCCATTGTAGCAAAGTAATTTAAATAATGGACAATATAATCACATACGTATCAACGTTGATTATTGTCGCGTGCCGAAGCATAATATGATACAATAATGTTCTTCTTCGCAGTATGTTGCTCCAACTAATCTATACAACAGAATTTCTCTCCTCATGTATTGTATGAATATAAGCACATTCTCGACGAAATTTTATCACCAGAAGGCTTTCTATTACATGTCCGCATGATCCGACAGTGGATTTTGTCTGTCGTAAAATACAACGCTTGAGTTTGCGAATATCGATAGAAAGTAAACTCCTTTCCCGACTTCCCATGCTGACGATATGCACACTATTCCACGTACGTATCAGGTTATCGTTCATCTAATTTCTGTGTTCGGTTAAAATCGTAACAATTATGCTGCACAGTACACCGCGCTCGTGTTATTTTGGGACTCAGATCCGAACGAGTGTAAGAAATTGAAATAAAAAAAAAAAAAATAAATAAAATTAATTAAATAAATAAATGAATGCAAAAAATTAGAAACATAGCTGCAAGTACACAGGTATGTTGTAAAGATATTATACATTAGAGAAATTGCAACGCGAACTTGTTTCCCATTCATTCGAGATGCGGTAATTACGAAATTATTTAATTCCTCAAGTAAATTACTTTACCATGATCGTAGTTTTTTTTTTCTTTCTTTTTTCTTCAAATATTTCTCATACCTCATACGAAATGAGATAATACAACGTATACCGAGACTTGATATAATTTTATCAGCTATACTATAAAACTGACAGAAGGAAGTAAAAATTATAGAAAAACAAAAGGTAACGTGGAAAGAAAATCTATAGACGAAAATATTTTTCAATAAAACACAAATCATTACGCACTTTAACTTATTGTATTTACATGTATATAATGTTATACAAATGATTTGACTGATTTTTAAATCTTCCAAGTTTGATTCCTTCGACATTTTGAGCACGTATAGGAATTAAGCTACTATAAGTACCGTTATACGGCAATTGGACGACTGCGTGTTGGAGTTCATTGCGTCTTGGGTATCCATTCGTCTATCATTTACATACGCAACGACCTAGCCCGAGGCTCATTTGCTCATACGCGCCCGTCGAGCCTTCTCCTTTCTCTCTTGTATAGCTCTAAAACACGTACACATGTAACTCGCTTTCTCGTTTCTATTCCCGTATTTATTGCTATATTTTACGGATTCGCATTCTTCGTCGGTCTTTACCGCCCTGGAGCTAACGAAAGATTAATCGAAATATCAACCGGTATTTCGATACGGCAGCGGACTACATGTAGAGGCATTCCACGCCGCCAACTATTCGCGCGATCGATGATTTTCCTCTGCCTGCATTTTTGGATCAGATTTTTTTCATTCATTTCTTTTTTGGACTCTCAAATTTTACACTCGTATACAAAATTGAATACATAAGATCGATTTACCATGGCTGTAGGATTTATAAAATCCTCGATAACCTAACGGGCGCTTTCAATTTAGTTGAAAGCTGACATTTTTGAAAAACTTGAAATTCCAAGCAAGAAATAAACCATATCTGCCTGGCTTCAGGCGTCGAAGAATCCATTAGAATACCTAATTGTTAACGGACAACTGACTGGCATATTAGATGACTGCACAGCCTTGAATCGACCGTATCGAAGTTAACGCTTATATTATTGCGATATTGCCTCTTGTGGTAACATTACATAGATATAGATATAATAAGCTCTCCTAGAATTACCTTTCACAATTGGCTGCTAACAAGCCCAACATTTTCGCCGTTGACTAACACCAGATTTTTCTTACACCGCCATAACCTATAAATATTATGTACCTATAGAACACCGACTGCCCGCGCACGAGCGCAGCTGGAGAGATGCTCTTGTTTTCTTCTTCTTTCTTTTTCTTTGTTTTTTTTTTCCATTAATCGCACGGTTATATACCACTGCACAGTTCGGTAAGATCTTCTCTTTAAAATTATAACGATAATCTTGGAGAAACTTCTAAGCTGCTGCGGCAAAGCAGTTAATAAATATAAGTCACCTCGATTCCCATCAATGACGCAATATATCCATATAGTCGACCGCGGATCGTAACAATTATCCACTACGTTATATCTGCAAGTCGATCGAAAAATATTTTTATTTAAATAAGTTATAAAAAATTTTAGTCAAGTTTAAAATAACGTCATAAAAGTCGTGTGGCGATACATACAATGATTCATCGGCTTAGAAAAAACAAAAAAACGATAGACATATTATTTGAATGGATCGATTCAGGGGCGAAATATTGGCTAATCGTAAGTTTCTGATATAATGAACACAATGACCATGTATAAATGACAAAGTAGAGCGCGAAATGCTCATAGTTGGCATTGTGACTAATTTCCGTGCACTCTGATACGAATGTTACATGGTCCAATTTTTTTTTTTGTTATTTTTTCAAAGACAAAAAGACTCGACATGCAAATGCGCCATATAGACATGTTACGAATGTCAATTATTATGCGACAGGTTTCCGTATACAATTTAAGAGGAATACCTAATTAGCGGTGTTGCAGAGTTCAATGCTTCCAGGTTTATTCCAGTAAATCTCGTCATGTTCCGCAGGTCGAAACATTTCCGACATTAACCAAGGATAAACGGTTAATACGACCTCGTCGTGTAGGGTATAAAATTGAGCGAGGAAACGTCGAGACCACAACGTTTACAACTCCATTATTTTACTTTGTACAAGTCTGCGTTAAACAGTTAGAAAATGCTTGTTGAAGAAGGTATAGTATACATATAAGCGAATGATCGTTACATAAATTCAGGATTTCTCACAGTCTACGATGTATGGTAATGTAGATCGTAGAAATTTTTCAATGTTTTATTTGCCCCCAAAAATCTAACGTCTTCTTTATTATTTATGTATTTGAAATATTTTTTTTGCGATTAAATGTTGTTGTTGTTGTTGTTTTTTCTTTTCTTAACAACAATTGAATTTCGTGCAATTTGTTCGGGTGTAGTATTCAAAATTTTCGTATCTTATCTGCCGTAGCAGCGATACAGATCATGAACCCGTAAAATGAACGAATTTCATAAGAATATAAAAAACGAAAGAAAAAAAATTCTTATGCAAGTTTTTAATAGGAATTACGATAAGATCGTTTATCTTTTGTTCGCGCGGCCGACAATGAATCCAATATTTTTTATTGTATACATAGTTCGTTAAATTTGATGGGAATTACACAATCAGCAGTTGCAGGAACCGAAGTGACTAAAAATTAAATGACGATCGAAAAGCGAGCGGTAAATAAGGTATAGGTATATATATGAATATAATACCGGAAGTGAGATTTACCAAGAAATGGTAATACTTTATCGAACTTCCGCGATCCTTGTGCATATCCCGTGAAAGTGATAAGCGCGCGGATTGAGAAAATTTATCTAAATTATATTATATCGCCGTTGAAATTGCACAGAGAGAAATTACTGTTCGATCATCCTAACAAAATGGATCGTAAAACACAATTATATCCGTTTCTCATTCTCCGCAAGCTGAAAAGAGGAGAAGAGAAGGAGGAGAAGGAGGAGGAGTATCATAATGGTATAGTTTCCATGGGAAAGCAGTCTCGACTTTGGAATCGCGTAATGTTCTGTTAAAATAAGTAAGAACATACATAAGGGGGGGGTGAAAAAATTCCCTCGTCTTGTCGAAAATCTTTCTATATACGACCGGGACAAAATCTATTGTTATAATTACCGTATCATAATCAATAAGATAAAAATTTATCAAGCTGCTTATTATCATCGTATAAACGTATTTATATGTTATAGATATTTTAAGCGCATTACATGACATTATATATTAGGAATATTCGAAAAGTTTGTTATAATTTAGAAAAATTGGAAAAACTTAACGGATTGAAAATTGAATAAGAATGAATAAATTGCGATAATATTTCGTCGAGTTCAAAATGATATGCTGGGTGGGGTTTTAAAGTATTCTATAAAAGGATTCCTCATCAGAAAATTTTCCTTTACGAATCCGTCGTATAATATTATAAATAACTGCTGCTGAATCGAATTTATTACAATGTCCAATAAACGATATTTCATCCTCAACTGCGACGTCCGTCATCTCGTTTTCTCACAATCGGCGTATAACGATCATCGTGTCAATCAGATACATATATGCGTAAATTATGTATACATATAATATCTATAGTATATAGTAAATGGCGAAAGTGCAATATATCGCGTCAAGTTTCTCGTCGTCCGCGCGATTAGGAATCGGTCTTCCAGTTATACCGTGCAGTGAAGATTATTATCGTTATTCAGTAAATTGACCAAGTGTAATTGGCGATGAAATATGGTCGTGACGATCGCGATGAATTCGACGATTCGATTAAATTAACTAAAACGTGACCTACCTACTCTTGGATTTTACATAGAAATTGACCAATATTGATGTTTTTACGAATATTATATCTACTTTCGATAATCAAAATAGCTTTAACTTTGGCTCACGTGTTTTTTGGTCAAGTTCGTATAACTATAGTTAGGTATATCCTCATATTCTATGATACACAAATATCTATAGGGAAAATCCGTTATGAGTCACGTTTAGTATAAAATACTGCAGAGACTACGGGGGTTGTTAAGCCCGGAGATGACGCACCCCAAATTCAAGCTGTACTACAATATAACGTCGGTAGCCGCTGCATCGGAGTCAAACTTTTCTGGACCAAAGCCAGATAAAAGACATTCTCATATTTGTTTCCTAGGAAAATAATATGTATATGTATACCTAAGCTATACATATATGTATTTTAATAAAATCAACTTTTCATTGCATTGGGTTGAAAAATTTTTAGAGGTTTTCATCGACTTTACCTTATGGTTACGAGGTTGTTTCGACAAATTGCTTCTTCCATTGATGAGGATATTGTCGTTGAGAAAACTGACGTTACAGGGCGACGGAGGCCCTCCGGTCATCTCCCATTCCGTCTCGTCGGTCGACGACGCATCTAAAGTTGCGTCCAAAACTATTATACCTTCTTCGCTGGCCTGGAAAATAAATAAAATCAATGAGATTATAATTCACATTATTCAAAATTGCGCTTCACAAATATTGTCACACATTTATATACAGGTTGCAGCGTGCAGTCTCTATTATACGTCTATCAAGATTTCTATATGAAAAAAAAAATAAAAATAAAAAAGAATGAGCCGTGTCGAACACATAGGCAACTAGTACTTCTGCGTGTAGCTATATCTATAGTTTCGCAGTTTGAATTAACGGTTGCTAATGCAGCAGGCGTAGAGGGCGGATGCATAAGTATCATCTGCACATCTATACATATACCTATACCGGAAGGCTTATTATTACGGTTTCTTTTCAATTCCTTCGTCAATAAAACATCCTGTCTCTCCGTGCACGCAAAAGGAGGTATTACTTATACACACACATATAGATATACGTTATACCCATGTACACGAGTAAGTAAGTATAATGTACGGACTGAAAAGATGAATTCAAATTCATCTTCCATTGGAGCGAACGCGGAGCCCGCTCGATTTTGTCATTTAAATCTTTCGACGAGCAGACCGTGCAACGATTTATTATACGTATACCTATTTCGTTGTGCGCCGTATAGTGAATAAAAAAAAAAAAAAAAAAAAAAAAAAAAAAAACTCACGATAACGGGCGTTTTTGTTATAATTATATTCTTGTACCGTGGATCGCAAATTTAACGCACATTTCGTTTCGTCTAAATTGTATAACGATCTTTTTTTGGGACGGGCGTTACGGATGACGTTGGGGTTAATTTTTTATCGATTTTGAGAGCAAAAATCGATGTAGTTTTTTTTTGTTTTTTTCAGCTCAGAATTCTGTAAATTAATTAGGCAGCAGGCGTTTGTTATGCGTGTATAATATACGGAAACACTGCAGCGCACCTGAGTATAAGGTGATTTATAAAACCGGAAGTACAGTTGTTGTAAAACTATTTTGTCACGTGTACGACATGAATTTATCAAGATTCAAATGTTTGAATAAAAAAGTAGAGCAGTGCACGGTGCCGCGAGAGGTGGCGGCGAGTGTCACGGTCAGCCGTTAGAATTACGTACGTTTCATTTTTTTCTTTCTTTTATTCTCTCTTCTTCTTTTACTTTTATACTTCTTTCTTTTTTGTTTTCACCTAATTAACTACATAATTACATTACGATTCACTTACACAAACTCCATAACATTATTATACATATATTTATATACTACTCTGCACATATACGTGCATGCGTATTAATACGACATACTTTTTAGTAAAAGTTTCCAATCGGAATTATCACGGATTTAAAAAATTATCATTTAAATTATCAAATATCGCTGCACTCGTTAAGATTATACCCATGTATAAGGTACGAGGTGTATGCTCGAACCAAAAATTTCAACGTTTTTTTAAGCTGTACAAAAATTTTTTTCAACCTTGTTTTTACGTTCTTCTCGTTATATTGTATATTTATTGTATTAGTTTTTAGCGTGTACCAAGTAGAAGAATTTATGAATTTATAAACGTCAAAAAAATATGGTGGTTTTTCAGGTAAATAACACGTTTTACTTGATCTATACGCAGGTGAAAAATGTGTGAAATATTCAGGGCCGCGGCCTCGTAAATTTGGAATTAAATCCCCTGTATTATGTATATATATGTATATCTGTACCGTACTACGTGGTACGTGTCAGAATCGTAGGCATCTTTAGAGCGCGTAGCTGCGTGAAGAATTTCCGGTCCATTTCCGCTTGGAAACAAGGGCATTAAAGCGATTACAGGGATCGTAGATTTTGGACGCGGTGTGATATCGCGGTCTGTAGCTGCATCGGTAGGAATTAGGTATAGGTATAGGTATAAGATATGAAAGTATCGCTCATCTCGGTCAATAAGCATAAAGCAGGATAATCCGACAATAATATTCGATGGACCGTGCGCGGAGTGCTGCGGATATTCATAGAATCGCATTAAAATTCTAACCGGTATATATACATGTATTTCACCTTCCGCCTCAATTTCCGCAACTGCATCGGGCAGCGGCGATCGAACGACCTCGGCGGAAGTGAGAGAAATAATTTTTGTTCTCAAGAATTCAGGTTAAACTTTGGACCGTGCAGCTAAGACTTGTGAACAACGAATTAAGGTCGAAACCAACGAAGCTGTAAAGCTGCTGCTGCTGCTGCTAATTCTTCTTCTTTTCATTCTATTTAACATTATTTTTCTGATCATTTTCGTTATTTTCGCATTCGTCAGCAATACCGATAACACGACTTTTCCTATCTCGATCTGATAAACATATAAGGCGAGCTGCTGCACGTGACTGCTGGCCAAAGCAACGATATACAGATTTAGATATATCTTATATTTATAAAGTAGAAAGTCCCAAGTTTATTCCATTATTCGTATATGTACGATATCCTATACAAGATAAGAAAAAAGAAAAAGAAAAAGAACAAAGGACTTCTTTAAAAATATTCGCTTGCATATAATATTAATACATACGTCTTATACGCATGTGTATGATGCTCGCGTGTTTTATTTCATGTGTATATCGGGCGCGACAAACGGTCGCCCGATGCACATTATAGCTAACGAACGGCTGTTGCAGCGGCAGCGGCAGCAGCAGCAGGATGCCGACACCTAGTGGGGTTCAAGGTCTAAAGTCAGTGATACGAAGACCAACGCGGTGGACAGTTGAATGGAAAAATAGTATGGGAGTTTCTCATGGCGCCCGCGACGCGTCGGGGCCTACGGACCCAGAAGGAGAGACTTATAAATACAACCGAGAGGGGGAAGCCAAGTTCATTGTCGTCGTTATTATCCGCCACTCCGCTACATATCGTGGCGATATACCTACTTTTAAGTACCTACGTGGAGGATTTTCATTCTTTCCTTCTTTCTTTCTTTTTCCGTTTTTTCTTCGAACAACTTTTTCAGTTTTCTCAACGTTTTCATGCCCGCACAACCGAGGGAAAGTCAGGGGAATAATTCATCGCAAAATTTTACAGGCAATTGTCCGCCGGCGACGACGTTTCGAAGCGTTATTATCGTGCGTAAAAATTGAAAATCTGCACTGTTATAACCCGTATCCGAAAGGGTCCGAAAGGTCTTCCGAATGTTTCCAATTCGACGTCCGTGAACTTCGCGAAGAATTTTTTTCACCTTCTTCGGTCGGCGTGTTAATTAATAATATTCATGAACCGATATTTATCTTTGTATCGACATTAACTTTCTTCTGAATTATTAATTAATTTTTTTTTTTCAACGCATGATTAAAAGTAGAAAGGAGATTCTTGAAAAATAATCCTTTGATGACGTGCAGGCCTGCCGTAGTATGGAGTAGGGATAAAAAAAGGAAGATAATCTCAACAGCTACCATAAATTGTCGCTTTGAATACATATAATTCCGCGTCAGACGTTACTGCAATTTTTGAGTCATCACTGCCGATTTTTACGACCGGTTGATATTTTGGTTTTTCTATTTTTTTTTTTTTTTTTTTTTTTTTTTTTATTTACGGCTAAAAGTTTGTGACAGCTGAACAACTGAAATATGAGTTATAAAATATAAAAATCTGCGACAGAAAAAAAAAAACCCACGACTCCATGAACTTTGACGGATAGGTCACCGGGGATCGTACAGGGCCGCATTTCATGGTCCCAAAAAAGTGACCCGGTCGACTATAAAATCGTATATAGCATGTATAACATATGCGCGTTTACCTGCGGTGTATAGAAACTCCAGGTGCAGCGCGGTCCTTCGCCTCGATCCTGCGAGACACCTTGTATTTTAATACCTGCACAGCAGCAGTATAGAGCCGGCGGAATCGTATTTGAAAATAAACTTTTATCGTCGATGATGATGATATTAAAAACCAGAAATTGATCGATACTTGAATAAAACTTGGAATTGTTTGAAAGAAAAAAAAAAAATATAATAATTATCAAAAGACGAGGTTTTACATATGTATATTACCTGCAGCTGAAGCGAAAGCGAGGACGCGCGTCTTTATGATTAACGAAAATAAATTGAAATTTCAAAAGAAGTGATTTTTTTAGTTTTTTAATTTCTTGCAGAAAATTTTCTGCGAGTCACGAATAACTGACGTATATATAATACCAATAATGACTTGCCATTTAATTTTGTTTTTCTTTCTCTTTTTATTCTTTTTTTTATTTCGCTGACTCTCGTTCGAATGGGTCAGCGTTCTCGATTTTGCGAGTCAGGGTCTCCAGTTTGCTCTAGAGACGCCGGATAGGATTACAAATTTTACACCGCGTTCATTTCTTACAAACTTTTCTCGATTTTATTACTCTCATTTTTTAATGGGAATTCAGGAAATACGCATCACGTGAACTGTCCACAGCGGTTAATGCGGATGGATCGCGGCCGTCGATCACGATGGCAAAAAAAAATAGAAAAATTAGGCAAATCGTTTAAACTTTTGCTTCGTTCAAATCTTAATAAATAAATTTACAAAAAGCCTCCGCGCATGCTAATTCGGCTTGAATCAGAATAGCGGTCACGTTTTATTACATAATGTATACGAATATACCTTATATGCATATAGTACTATACATATTTAGAACTTGATATTAGAATTTGTAAAGCATCCATCCGATCGTCGCGTCAATTAATGCGTGAAACAATCGAACGAGAGTATTTTGGTTACAGCTGTATTTAAGGGTATAATTAATCAGACTATAGCTACTGTGAATTACAATTATTCGGATAACAGTAGTTATGTACGACCTACATAAAATGCACGAGAAATAGGTATTATATACATATGTGTATTAATCTATATAGTTTATGCAAATGATTTGTTTTTTGTTTTCTCGATCGTGCGTATTACAACGAAACGTTATGCGTTATGTATAGCTGCACAAAGATTCTGATTCTTTTTTTTTTTTAAACAATCAACTTATACTTTTAATATATCTCCACAATCCCGAAGAGTGCATGAGCCTTACCTTTTGTGACATTTGAAAGTATAATAAATGAAAACTCACTAAATTTTTTTTCTTTTTCTTTCCTGTTATCGGGGAAAGAAGAAGATTTCTATATGATTAAAAAAAAGAGGGGGACTTTGCACGGGTGAATATATGTATACTTGATTTTAGAATGATGTTTCAGCGGTTAAGAAAATGAAAATCGTTCTCGTCCATTTTCAAGAAACTCCTCGAATCTGCAATTTATAGAATGACATTTTGAAATTGCAGTTTCGTTTCTTTCTCATTTTCTGCGACTCTGTACATATGTATATAGGATATGAGGTAAGCCTGCACCGGTACCCGATCAACTTGACTGTATATATGACGTCGATAAAAAGAAAAAAGTCAGAAGCAAAGAAAATTTAAAGAAAGAAAAAAAAGAAAAAAAAGGAGAGAGACAAAGTTTATTTCAAAATGGCAACCACCGCTAGTCATTGACAGCATTCCACAACGTCTTACGAAGAAACGTCTCGTATGTTTATGGCGATCCGAGTAGAAACTGGAGAGTATATAAGTTTTCAAAGATCGCAAGTTTTACGCTGAATGCAAACCGTTTCGTTGAACAGTAATAAACGGCGCGAATACTTTTATTCCTCTAATAACATGACGTGTACATTGGGAATGTAATTATATACGAATATCATTTTTTCACACGTACCTGCAATAATGTACAACGTGATTCACGCCCAACTTTCGCGTATATTTTTCAAATAAGTTCTCTCAAGATCTTATAGATTTTCGATCTCAAAATCGTAAAAAACTTTTTACTCAAATTTAAAAACCGTATAATTCATCATTGTTCAAAGAAATTTCAATTTTGAAATGACTTTTCTTCGCATTTAAATCCAAAAAAATAATAATTATGATAATTATAATTCTAGAAAAAATCGTAGATGAAAAAAAAAAAACGAAACTAGTAGAATTTTGTAGAAAATTTACAAAGAATTAGTGCGTGAACACGCGTATAAAACGAATAATGAATTCTGACGAAAATACCTATACATTTCGAAAAAATATCCGACGAGCAGATCTATAGCTGGATATAGCTATAACGAGGCAAGGAACGATAACGACTGTCGTTAGAAAAATTAGTTTTTGAGGTATTTCAAATAATCTTCGATTCATCTATACGCTCAGAAAAAACAAAAAAGAAAAGATATAATGGGAACGGAAAAAAAATCAGACTATCTTCGCTGTAGCTTTTTTCTTTCTTTTTTTTTTTTTTTTTTTTTTGTTTCCTTCAGTACGTATATGAACGTGATCGGTGATCAAGGATCAAGTGACAAAAAAGTAAATTTAAGGAGAAATGAAAATAAAAACGGCTGACGCGGTAGGAGATGCACAAGGGATAATTTGTTTTTATGTATTTGAGAAAAAATGAAAAAAATCAAAAAAAAAAAAAAAAATCTTCAACTTCGCATAATCGGCAAGGATATTATAGATGTTACAAGTATATCGAACGGTATTCAGGATTTCGAAGCAAGTTTGCAGATGAGATTCAGAGAGTTTATTGACCGATCGATATCACGCGATCATTCAGTTGGACGTTTTAATGAAATCATGGTAAATATTTTTATATAACCCTTAACTATTCGCCTTAGTTAATTATATAGCGTGAGCTTGATGTTTGATAGAGTCGATATTAAATATCTAATAAATGTTATCTTCACTTTTATATATAGTTGCGATCCAATTTCCTGGTCGAAGGCCACGCTATATGTATATATATATTAAAACGTATTAAAACGTATACCCGTGTCGTATGTATGTACATATGCATACGTCTGCATGCCGTAATGTAAGAGAAATGTTCGTCGAAAAAGAAAGTTGAATATTTCTCGATCGGAAATACATCCTGTAACGTAGATACCTCCGCGCGTACGTGTCGCGTGCATTAATTGCTGCAGATTTTCAATTATCGCCCGGCCGGCCGTCGTCGGGACGATAATCGACGAGATCGATCAGATGTTCGTTCTTCTAGCGATATAAATGTTTTGAAATCCGAGGAATTCACGTTCTAAATGTTCTCTGATCTTATAACTGATTCGTAGGTGACGATTTCTAAATTTTTCGTAGGACAGCATATTCGGTGTAATTTTACTGCGACGACCAGTCACCGCCGTCGGATGAGTCACTGCGGCGACGCTCCTTCAAAAATCGATAATATCGTTCAGAGTCTTTAAACTTGTAAATAATCACTTAGATATCGATATTACACATCCGCAATCGACACCCATAGGTATATATGTATGTACATTATATACCTACGTGGAAGTCTGGCTCGTTATACACAAAATGATTTGTTGATCGACCGATTGTGATAGTCATGTATACGTATACATATATATATATATGTATCACACACAATATTCGTTCCTGAATCACCGGTCGATCGTAGAAATTTTTTTCTCATAAATATAAGTATACGAGGTAAAATAATATTTTATGCCACGCCTATCAATCACTATATCGACGATTATAAAAATTGTTGCGAAATCGGTTTGGAAAAGACAAAATTTATTTCGTCCATTTATTTTATTTTTTTCACGTTCCTATAGAGATTTTTTAATGTTGAATGAATTTATTTGGAAAAACGAAAGAGAAAATTGCCGTTATAGTCGTCATGACGGTGGATGAGAGAAAAAAAAGGAAAGAAAAGGAACGCGGGTTAAACGGACACAAGGTGCTCTTAGTTTACGTCGAGGTCACAAGGCGACGGTACCGCAGCATACTGCAGAGGTAAAAAGAGCTATGCATTAGTATATATTATGGTTGGAGTAAAATGCGGTAAAAATAGTAGAATGTAAGGTGTACTAGGAAGCTTCGTTTCGACCCGGTCGAGCGCACGGGTGACGGAATGTCTTTTAAAGTCGCTAGATAGTTCAGCTCCAAGCTCGTTTTCAGCTCTCAGGCCAGTCGTTGGGTCCAGTTATGTTATAACCTAGGCCACATTCCGCCTATGCAGGAAAGCAGCAGCAGCAGCAGCAGCAGCAACTTTATAATACACAGAGGCGGCTGCGCACGATATAAGTACCAGAAGTTCGAACGCTTTTTAAACAAGATTAAGCGCCTCGCTTATATACCTGGCTGTAGATAAAATAATAAATAAAGATTTCTTTTCATTACTTTCGATTCGAACAACGTCAAATTGCATAACCACCGGTCGTTCCTCATCGCCCACGCTGCTCAGATTGTAGGAACATTATATGTATACCTGCATGACGATGACAGCTAAGTTTATTCGCCTGAGTTCATACACGTTGTACTGCAGCTGCTTAAGCTCGCAGGTTATACCCTAACCTATAACGCTATGTCATTGTCAGGTATGAAATTGTCACGTCTCGCATCACTTTTTACCCCCGATAAATATAATACACGCAGAAATATCCTCTGCAACGAACGAAAATGGAATTACGATGAAAATAGGGAAATGAAAGTTACAATTTTTGCAGAATTTTCATTTTGTGCTCTTTCGCGTATTTAAAAAAAAAAAAAAAAAAAAAAATCGGTAGTGGGTCGGCAGCATCTTCGAATATCGACACGCTGCAATTTCGCAGCGAGAAAAAAAAAAACCAACAATAAAAATTTTCAAGGTGAATTTTGAACTTGAGATTAATGACGGATTAATTGTTCTCGACCTTGAATTTGATCGTATGTGCAGATTAAACTCGTTCACATTGTCATAATTTAATTTCAGAATATACGATGGAATAAATTCGACCTCTTCGTATACATGAGGTATATGCTAAACTTAATTAATACATATGTACGCCGTACATATAAAGTGGGGAAAAAAAATATTTTTCACTAGAGCTGTCGACTACATTGATGTATCGGGGAACTCCGCATATAAATATAGGTATAATACATGCGGCAGAGTAATTTAACAAAATCAGTAAGTGCACAGAGAAAATGTAAGTGATGGCGCATCAAAAACTGCGTTTATCTTTGACAGAAGTAAATATGAAGAGAGGATGCGATGTTATCAGTGGGTTAAGTTAAACAGGACGTTGGTGGTAGGATGTCCCTCGCAGCTACAGCGGGAACTTCCACCAACCATATCTCAGCGTTTCAAACTGCTAATGAACGATATCATTTTCATTTGAATTATATCGCACGTGTTTTTAATTTTTTAACGACACTGTATTACGTCGGTTATACACATATTATACCTACTCAACGCAAAGATAAAAAAAAAAATACAGAATGTTCCTGTGCCCTAGATGCAAAAAGTTATTTCGTTTCCAATCAGAAAACCAATACTTTTTTTTTTCTTCTCAACTTGGGGGTAGAATTCGTATAGGTTATGAAAAAAGAAAATTTTTTCATGAAAAGATAATGTTTTTTTTTTGCGCTATTTTGAGTCGAGGTCCACTAATTTTCAAAATTAATGATGAATTGAAATTTTCGATTTCAATAATTAAGCGGAGTTTTTTTTTTTTTTTTTTCCTTTTTTTACTCATAATCTTTGAAAACATCTAAGAATTGCCGAATATGTTCGCGTGTTACAACAATAAAAAAAAAAGAACTTTCTCCACCCACCCTAATATACAGATAGCGCATCCGTATGATTTGATGAAATGTTGGTAAGATTGAATATATAAAATGTGTTTGTAAATATTTACCTATAGGAGATTATTAAAACTAAAGAGGACTCGAATGCAATTTAAAAAAAGAAAGAAAAAAAAAAATCCTGTAACCGAGTGATAACATTATAAAGTCGGAGTCCGCAATTTATATCAGCTCTCAAGTTTCTTATCAAACGGCGCATATGTACTCGGTGTATTTCCTCGTTACATCATTATTATATCAACTCGAGTATAACAAAGTAATATATATATATTCTATATTGTTTGAATAAATGAAGAAAAAAAAAAAAAAAAAACAGGAATTTTCATTGCGATGACTAATGTAAAATAAATAAAAAATAATACAATTAACGTGCGTATATATCAATGATCGTTAATTATTCATCAGAATAACTGCATCGTATGCGGGATTTCAACGTTTATCGATTGAATCTAGAGAGAAAAAAAATAAAAAGGAAAATAAATAACATGTAATTGTCGAAATTTTTCACAAACTGTTCGTTACGAGTCCCGCGAGGTCGGATCGAATTGTAGCAGCAGCAGCAGCGGCAGCTGGGTCATAATAAAAGCGTAATTATGCGTACCTACGTTCACTTTCCACCAATTATATGTATAATACAACGAAACAGCTGGCGCGATTACGAAATTTCACCTTGCGCGTAACCCGCGCGTATCGCGGATTATTCGTTTGCATTATTGACATTTATTTCTACTACACAAATCAGCGTCTCTTCGACATTTTCCTGTTTGATGAGGCGAATTGGAAAAAAAATTACGTACAATATTTATGCTATCAAAGGAACAAAAAAAGAATAGGAAAGAAGGAAACTAGGTATACGATTTTCAAGTCTATCGCGCTGCGCGTCTTATACGTACGCTGCAGTGTGGTACACGTTGAGGTAGTACGATCATCTGCTAATGACGTCACTAATTACAAAAAATGCTAATTAAGAATTGTTGCAGATTGTTAGGAAAGCGCGTTACGGTGTGCGGACAACGCGCCGTGTTATGTATGTATTTATACATAATATATAAATATGTGCATGAAAATGACGAAAGAAAAAAAAAAATCATCGTTACGATTTAATTATAGTTAACAGGGTTTTGACCGAGGGAATGTAATGGTTGAAATTTTTAATGAATCGACAGATTAGTCGGATCTATTTATTCATTTATATATCGATTGATCGCGATCAGGACGAGGTGGACCTCAAAAAATTCCAATGGCACTGAGCATTACGTATCTCGTAAATATATTTTTTTTCAATCGGATATATCGGCCGGAAAAAAGACGTAATGAGAAAAAAAGACGCGTGATTTCACGTCTAATATAGGTATAATAAGATACGTAAATTATCAGATGTAAAACGTCTTTGCAAACCGCAATCCGTCGTCTATGTGGCTACGTGTTATACCTCCTCGTCCGGTGTCGATCAATTATTTAACTCGTACGTATAAAATGGACATGAGAAAAGAAAAAAAAAAGAAAAGAACTATGATGCAGATAATATAACACCGATATCGATCTTATCATTTGCGTCAAGCGCCGGAGCTACAACACACACGCGAAAAATATAGAAACAAAAGATTATGTATAATATAGGTAGTCATGAATTTTGTTTCGGAAATTTCGATCGGTTTTGGTCCATCGGAGATGTTATGATGTCTGTGAGGTGGATAAGAGGTTAAATTAGACGTTTTATTTGTATGGAGTGATAATACTAACGAGGGTTTTAAGCACGCGATTTTCCGTGGCAGCCGGCCGTGACGTTAGCTCACCGCACGCATCGGGTTGCACGGTATTAGACGCTTTTTTCGCCTCCATTGTGCCGTTTTTGTTGACATGATGTAAAGCCGAGAAGAAGAAGAAGAAGAAGAAGAAGGAAGTTAGCGAGTAGGTATAAGCGCGGGTGTCCGGAACACTTTTTAAGGTTCAAAACTTCCGTCTCTTTTCCCTCCTTTCGGTCTCATCATGAGCGATTCACTATAAGACCATCACTGGACTGCAAAATCTATAGTCGTATAATAGGATAGCTGTTCCAAATGCCGATGCGCGCAATATTGTTGGGATTATAAAATTCCAACCCCATGGTATGCGGTGTGCGCCAACTGAAATATTAAATTCTTCCGGTGGTGAAGAAGAGGTGCTCTCGATGCATGCCCCAGTTTCCGGTTCGGTGACTATCGTCTTTTGTTATAACCATCGGCATTCCAGATATGCCCTCTTTGATTATCCGTTGTAAAAACGTTCGAAAACACCATCGCGACCACGCTTCAATTACATCCTATAACCAACCTGCATAAGCGATAATAAAGATACCACGAAGTTGATAATTTTAAAACCTTGAGATTTTTTATGCTTAAGTTTTCTTTTTCTTTTTTTCCTCCTTTCCTCCATTACAAGTAATACGAGTCTATACGCGCGGCTAACGTGTAATTCCCAAAATTGAAAAAATTGATTACGATCGATCCGAGAATTTTCATCTAATTGGTAAACACGCAATTTCTTCTGATCTTTTATCACGCGCGCACACGTTCATTGATTCACATTTCACAGTCGTGTGCGAACCTGCATTGTTTTAAACTCGGTCTGCGATAAAACAACTTCTGTTTACTTAATTACCTAATTAGTTTTTCATTCATTTCAATTCAGAATGGATAAATTTATAGCGCTGCACAGAGTTAATGCAGTCGCACCACATATAAGGTTTCGCAATGTTATTCCTATATTCTTCATATGATATTTTCTATTTCTTTGTTCGTTTTATTAATTTGACTGATAATCAGACTCGGTATATAAGGCGAGCTAAATGTTTGTGATACAATTAATTATGTAATTAGAAGAAAAGAGAGAAAGAAGAAAGAAAAAAATGTGAGAAACCAAGCGAGAAACAACTCGATTGTTCACCGCCACTCGTTGGCCATTCTTACAGACACCAGACAGACACAATAAATAATTTTGAAGGCGGAACGCGTTAGGTGTGTTCAAAGTCGAAAGAAACAAATTAAAGGTGTTCTATCACCTATGTACTAAAAACGAGAGGTCAAACTTCCTAAAGAACTTAACGTAATATGCGTAAGAAAGAATGTTAAGTTCATATCTACAAATGAGGTGAAAGAGTTTAGGAGTACGACTTTCAGGTCAATCCTTTTTTTAATGCGACAAATCGTCACTCTTAAGTAGATGTGTATAACAAGTGAAACGATCGACACAGAACCCCAGCTACTACAGGGCGAAGCCCTTTAAAGGGCGACGTCACGGAAAACTGGTGCATATGCCTGCATGTGACTCAAAGAAGTTCATTAAGTAGCTCTTCTCTATTTTTCTCTCTCTCTAGCGAAAGATTTAATTTCGGTTACTGCATAAAGAGGGTATTGGTAACTTGACACCATAATTTACCATGCCATTGTGTAATTTGTAACCGACTCGAATCTCGGGTTCTGAATGTCATTGTTTATATTAAAGGTACGTTATACGTTACATCGACGGACATCTAAAGAATGTATGCTGATCTTGTGCAATTTGACGTCAGAGGTGAAAACTTATCCATGCAGTCGCAAATTTAGGTATCCCTGATCCCTGATGTCTTATAAAACTATTCGATGTAAATTTAATTTAGATGGACGCACGAGATTCTAAAGTTTCTCAAGTAACTGCAAAAGGTTCTTCAATTGTAAAATACAAAGCACGTATGTCTCTGCAAATCGAACTGGAAATATGAAGCAATAGATGCTCGTGCGTGTGGACTGCTTCTTTTGTCTTTGACAAAATCCGATGTTCTAAATGCGATGTGTAACTGTCCGAAACGTAAAGTGCGAATTCCGGTTATCTCGCGATAAAGCTTTGAACCTCGATATTACATGACGTACGCACAAGAGCTGTTCGTTTAACGGAGGGAATGAATTGTACAGACTATACGTATAACCTTTGTTAACGTGTACGCCTGTCTCGTGAGTAGGTGTACAGTTAGCCGATGAAATCGAAAACTCAGGAATACCGGCGTGCCTGACCAGTGAACGTGTGACGTTTTGAATATTGAAATTCCTTTAGAATTCCAAAAGCATTCGTTACTTCCCTCAGGCACCGCGCGATTTAATATGCTGCATGGTACGCGGAGAAAAGTGAAAGACCAACTCTGTCATCGAGGTGTGTACGATTATATCGAACGATCTCCTCAATTTCGCTGAATATCGTACGAGTTTCAATCTTTTACAAAAAGACCGATGAATATGCAACCGAGACGCAGATTAAAAAGATTTTTATTTATGGCCGTAGGAGAATGGTGCAAATATTGTAAAGAATAATACTGGCGTGCATATGGTGTGTAGGCTCACCTTTGGCTTAGAACGTTTTCTCCTCACTCGTAATCCGTCGTTCTCTATGTAATCCGGCACTTCTTTTCGGTTGCTGAAATTAAATACCATAGTGTTGTTCTGATCGTTCCACGGCTTAGTATCCCACAGTCCACCACCACCACCACCGGAATTCGTTTTTTTCACTGGTTGAATTTCCTCCGCACTCTTTAAGCTGACGACAACTTTCGTTGGTTGTTCGATGCTCTTGACCCTGTTTATCAGGTTCTTCTCCATCTCCCTATTGCTCAGATTTTGCTGCTGCTGCGAAGGCTGAGTCTTAGTAGAAACTAACGGCCGGATTATGCCAATCTGTTTTTGGGGTGGCGACGACGTTTCAGTCTTTTGTGTTTTTATCGTTTTAGTTTCGTTGCATTGCGTGTATGACGGATTAGCCGCCGTTGTGGTGGATTTCATTAATCCAAGGCTAGAGATAGCGCCGATTGGCTTACTTTCGTTAGTCGAACTTTTTATTTCGACTCGTACTTGGGGCTCAGCAACAACAACGGAGTCCTCATTTTCGGCTGAAGTTTTCGCTTCGCCATTCGCCGTTGGCTCAAACCTGTCCTGTGGTAAATTCGTCGAGCTTTCCAATGAGTCCACGAAAGAATCTGGGCCGGCGATTAGGTTTCCTACTAGGAATGAATTATTTGTTACCGAAATTTCAGCAGACGAACTGTTGATAGCCTTGCTAGGAATTGCAGTTCCGTCTTGGGTGTCTATAAGCTTCTCCACTACAGGCTTCGGGACACTTTCGCTGGCCTTCTGCCCATTCTGACCTCTGCCGGGTAAATAATTTTTATTTGTTTCGACCTTGTTATTAAAGCTGAACTGCATCGTAGTACCAGCCTTTCCAATATTCTCCAAAGCGGTTTTGGAAATGCTTTTTATGCCATCTACAAGATCGTCCTCCTCATCCTGAACAGTACTTGAGCCAACCGGTGATGATGACCTTGGCATTTCCTTTCTCTGATCATCCTGACACTCTATTCTCTCTGGTATTTGCTGTCTCAAATTATCAGAGTTTGACTTTGGAGCCTCTGCATTTCCCTCGACTAACTCACTGAAACTGCAAGCCAACTTAGGTAACTCAGGTGTCGATTTAGGCCTTACTATCTCTTCGTCAACACTTGGAATGACCGATGACGTTGAATTTTGCCTGAGTATTTCCTTCTTAGGAGATAAAGGGGATAGGATTTGTGGAGAGGGTATTCTTGGGTCCGGTACAGGCTTTGGTTCAGGTGTGGATGAAGGTGATTTTACTTTGGATTCTGGTGAAAGCTTGAATTTGGTGACCGGCGGCTCAGGACTGGGTACCGGAGATGACTTGAGTTTACACAGGGGTTCGGGAGATGAAGAAGGTGACTGAGACATTTCTATCTGCCTGAATTTGCTTACGACTGATGAAACCGACTGGACAATAGGATCCGTGATGACACCGTCGTTGTCGTGATGAAGTTCAGGATGTTCTAATCTCTCCACTGTTGGTATCGAGGGTGCAATCTTCTTTGGGGAAGTAGGCACCTTGATACCATTGGAAAACGGTTTTGATTGCAGCGGTGGTTTAGGCATTATCTTTTTCTGATTCTGAGCTTTGAACGTATCATTAATAGTCTTGAAGGTGGCCACCTTAGCTGCGACCTCTCCCTTTGGCTTGAGTTTCTTCGTGGAACCCTCAAAGATCCGCATGGTAGTTTTGACTAGATCTGGAGGTGGTCTTTCCGTCTCATCGACCACCAACTTTATTCTTCTAGGTTTGTTGAGCGGTTTTGGCCTGTCAGGGTCAGCCAGTTTGTTTTCAATTTTCACAGAGGTCCTATCGATCAAAATAATGTGATCATTGGGTGGTTCGTGCTTTGGAATGCTGGCCACAAACCTGCTGGGCACGATATGAGGGGTAACATCATCCGAGACAGAATTATATCGGAGGAGAGTTTCAACACTGCGAGCTCTCTTTATAGAATCATTACCGCGATTGGGGTTTCGGTATCTCTCGGTTTTAACTGAAACACCGGGTACATTACGTTTTGCATATTTCCTGTGTGATTTCTCAGGGGGATCATCGTCGCAATCCAGTAGATCTTCAAGGCTGGTGGCTCGTCGAAAATTCTGTACCGTTGGTCTCGATTTATTCATTTCCCGAAGCGTTAGGTTCAAATATTTACTCTTCAATCTGTTCACTATTCCAGGCCCATACTGCAATTCCTCCGAACTGTCACTTTCCCCATCTTCACTAGGCGCCTTAAACTTTGACAGCTCCATGTCAGACTTGCTTGATTTTAATTTAGTTATAACGTTCCTAGTCTCGGATCTGTTGTCGACCATTTTATTATTAACCGAATTCAAATCATAATCCGAATCGGAACACAACACGTCCGTCTCAAGGCGCATGTTGCCCGCGACTGTGTTCTGTGGCTGAAAATGAGTCGATCCTCCGTCAGCGGCGCTAGTTGCCGTCCCTCCTAAATGCTGAGCGACAACACCAACACATTTTGAGTCGTGAGTAGTAGCAGTCGTTCGTGAATTCCCACCAACACCACCACCACCACCACTGTTGGAACCGCTGCTGTTACCAACACATTCTTGATGTGAAACACTTGTCAAACCGTTATCAAACGTTTCAGCCCCTCCCAAACCGCCGATAACTGCCGTACAAAGTTTTACGCTAGCTCCGTTATTAGCCAAGACCTTGGTCTGCTGTCGTCTTCGTTGGATAAGGTCTTTCTTCCATTGGGGAATATTTTCCGATGGGATGTTGTTTGACGAGCTACTCGTAGCAGAGGCCATGTTTCCCCTCGTTCGTTACTTTATTTACTATTTAATTACAGCCGATATCATATCACGCAGTTTGGCCGAGCTGCTTTGCACCCGGTTAAAAACCCTCTTAATTATTTAGTTAAATTAATTTGTACTTTAATGGGAAATACTCGGACAAATTCTACCCGATACACCTGCCCGACACCAACACCGCCGACACCGACACCGATAAACCCTGCGTGTCCAACTCTGGGGCCCCGCGCCCCCAATCTGACGTCACACTCACCAGACGGCAGACACTGACACCGAGCAAGCGAGTCTCGAATCTCTTCGTATCTCGAATGAAGTCTGATGCTAGAAAATCGAAACGCCCCACCTCGTACTCAAACCATTTTACACCGGCGCGGGCAACTGCCGAGTTTCCGAATCCAACACCTGCACAACCCCAGTTTCCACATCAGGATGGTGCCGCTCATTTTTAAACGTATTTCCTTCATCACTCGCAATCAGAAAGGTATTTTCTCTAAACAACCAAATTACATATTGCTGACTCGATGACAAAACTTTTGGTTTTAATTACCAGATGAAAAACCCATAAATCGACTCTACAAAATGATTTCGTTTAATCATTTACTCCGTATATCCTGATCGAATGCAATAATTTTTGTAACGTTTCCCCAATTAAGAATTTTCATCAGTGACGGTAATCTTATCTTTTACTCGAATCAAAATCTCAATGAAAGTAAAAGGCCGTCAGCATCCAGTCATCATAGTTATTATTAATAACTAATTATGAGGAATTCTCAATACCATAGCATAAGCCATAATTACGAGCTTGCATCAACATTTTCGGCTCGACTTGTGGGCTTTGGCATTGTTAAAAACAAAACAGTTTTGTCCGTGAATACGAGTTTTGTTACAGCAATAAAAGTCAACCGACATTTGTTCGGAGAAAAATATTTCACTTCTTTTAACGGAATATTTCTTTGCGTGCTCGCAAAAGAGAAAAACAAAAAAAAAAAGGAAAGAAAAAAATAACTGCCTAAGTACAAAGGCGGAATGATCCCATGGCACCCGTCAATTATACCATTAAGTTATAGGCGGATATATAAAGCTCACATACCACGTGTACAATGTCATTTGTGTAGCGCGTGTCATCGCTGACATGTAAACTTGAGATCCCATTGTTATATCGGCCCGTTACGTGTCGCACTTTGCGCGCTGCTTTACATGTACGCGGCTTCGCGCGTGACGATGCGATTCAAAAAATAGTTTGTAATTTTCAAACTTACAGTTGTGTATTGGGGTATTCATGGGGATAGTGATTAGACCACGACAAAATCTGCTCCAATCAGTTAGGCTGGAGAATGTAAATTCTACGTATTCTTGGATTGTATATTATACTGTGAAAGTCATTAATGAAATACTTTTTCATTTTTATGAGAATTTTAAAAAATGCATAACGAAGCAGGCTACGGTCTAAACTCAACGAATATTTCCACAATCGACTTAAATGTCACCGGTTTGACAAAATTTCTCAGCAAGAATCATTTAAGATAGCTGCTTTACCTTTGCGGTTATTTAAAAAAAAATTCTTTTAAATTTAATTATTTTAGTTTTTGTATATCCTGATCCCACAACCTTTGGAAACTGACCGCCGCCAAGGAGAATATTTTCTTCTATCCATGCATGGTGTACAGATTCAGCGTAAAGTATCATACCTGATCTGTATTACAATAGATAAACGGGTTACGCAAATCTCGTAATTAGGTACCGCGAATTCATCATTCCTGGATGTGGAAAATTAATGAGTAACAATTTGTAAAACGTCCTTGAAAAAGGGTTGACGAAATTGTCACGCTTCGCCTAGTAAGCGGATATATTTATTGTCTATATGGCGTTTGGTTTTTATACCGTTCAGACGTAAAAATAACAATGAAAAAATTAGAATTGATGGTTTTACATTCGCTCGTTCGGCTACATGATGGTTTACTTTACACAAAGAAACTAAAATACGACGAAAGTATAATGTACGTAATTAAACGTAATACTAAAACTGCAAGAAACAATTGGATAATACAAAGTTCAGTCAATGTTACGTTCACATTGGTCAGTTTTACCACGGACAAATTCTAGTGTAGGGGTCAAATGTAGGTACCGCACTCGTCGAAAGTTTCTTTTTTGTGGATTTCACTTCAGCACGCTGTTTTACTTACAGAATGACCTGATACCCCATCAGTCGCGCGACTCCGAAAATGATTTGCTAGACAGATCGATATAATCATTGAATGAAACTGATCAACTTGACCGACAGATATGTGCCAAGCAAAATTGGCCATGATATACATGGTGTCCATAATTCTCAACGTTAAATACAGTTATACCCATGATAAATTATTCCAGTAATATTTACATATGCTGAATGTATGTAATTTGATTAACTGATGCACAAAGATCCTAACTCTCCAAAGATCATAATATAGTATGTACACCATAAGTTTATTATATACAGCATCAAATAAAATATTACATTCAATGTTTTCATAACTAATGTACATATATTATCTTGATGAAAGTAGTATGTATTAGTTGTTAATTTGGAATCAATAGTCTACTCAAACTTAGGTACAGGTCTGCAGAGAGAGGATGCAAGCGCATCATTCTTGCTTAACATCAAAACTTGATCCCACTAATTACATCGGCCAGCAAGTTGTGGCTGAGGTGTTTTGACTTTTGTAAGTCCAGCAAAGCTCATTTGCTTTTGCTCTCCTTCTCAATTTCTTTAAATTTCATTTCTAATCTTTTAGAATATGCTGCAAGCTTATATGCTGCTTGCTCCAGTTTGGTAACGCTATCATCGATCTCATTGATATTATCGAGCACGGGCTGCAGTTTTCTGTACTTTGAGTTCAGCGCATCCAACGAATGTGATACATTTGAGGATATCGTTTTCAATTCAGCATATTTTCCAATGGCTTCTTTATTTAGGCGCTCAAGCAAACGATAGTCAGCATGGGTCGAAGTGAGTTCCTCTTGGAGGTATTCACCTGTTTTCTGAAACATCATATTTGCCAAACGACTCAGGTTGGGATCGTGAGGATCCAATGCTTCAAAGCTGCTGGTGCTAGTTGACAACGTTGTCCCTCGTTTTGGCGATTCACACCTCAAATTTTCATCCATTTCATCAAAATTGCTAGTATCTTCTGACGATGGTTCGGGGTATATCGTATCTTCTTTTGGCTGATTCTTGATCGACGTCATAATGCCTGACGTTTATTTTATTCTGACAAGTGTCAAAATTCACAGATCAAACACACCTGTCACTCGACTGGGACTTACTAAACAACGTACGTATGCATGCTCATTTTGAACATCAATGCGTCACACTTCAGAATTTTTCACATCGAATCTTAGTTCTTCTTCATCAATGCATTAGTAAACTATTCATGTATTCGCAAGATAACGATTGTTGGTTATGCACGTACGGACCGTTGTGATAAATTTCACTTGCATCGGGCGGAGGTGCTGCCTTCGGTTATCGTCGTCATGAACCAGTTTTGCCGTAAAGTGCGCGACGATTGAAGTTCTCCAGTCAGATCTTAGCTTTCGGAATTCAAAAATTTGTAGTATTTAATTTGGAGGATAGGTAGATAGCAAGCTGGACAGGTGTACACTATGTATAATATATTATAGTCACATGTAGGAAGAGCTACAAACAAAATTAAAAAGCACTTGAGTAACGGTAACAATTAATTTTTCATTGCAAGTTCTATGTGACAGCATTGACTGAGGAGTTCCTCAGTCAACGCTGACAGGGTTGGGTATCCGAAGGATTTTGATATGCACACACACAAATTTCAGAATAATTGTTCGCAATAGTAGTTGCGTGTTTTTAACTCAATTGAGAGTGATAAATTAAAATTGTCAGCAACTGCAGATTGTAATCCCTAACGTAATATACAACATAGTGGTTCGTTTATCGCTATCGCTGACGAAAATTCTTCACCCACCGTTGCTCAATTTTAATTCGTGCAAATTATCTATACATGCCTCAACACTTTCATTATGGTATGATAATTGCAATAAAATGTTTGCATGTGTTTGATAGATTAAAATTTCGTAAAATTATTGGCATATTAGCAATATATTAAGACAATCATAGTACCAGTTTTCGCAGCCATAATCATGTACAAATGAAAATTTATCAACAATTCCAGAACGAGGTGTTGGTTGCCCAGTTTCATCAAGTTTCACTCGAACTATGTTTTAAGTTTCAATGGACGATGTAGAATTTAGCAGAGATAATCTCTCAAGTACCCAATTATAGCTGCAAAAACCGAAATGACATTTAGCTAACTATATTTGCTGCCAAATATATTGATACAATACATATTCAAATAAGTGCTCATATTTTTGGCAGCATGAAGTGACAATTAAAGTCAGGACCAAGTCCAAACTCAGAAATGCCCCTCTCAATCCACTAAATAAGAATAAAAATTAAAAATGATAATAATAAGCAGGGCTTAACATGTGTTGAAATCTCTAGTAAGTTTATGGATTTAGCGTTATGAAATTTCGAAATTCGATGCATGCTTCATTGACGAGCGAAAAAATCCACAGAAATCATGTTCAGGTAAGTACAGCATAAATTATTCCTCTTATTTAGCGGTATTATATTGCGATATACGAAGCCTATTATTTTATTGCACAAAATACAACCCACGTGGAGGCTTTTTATTGCACCTGTTGGGTTTTGAATACATTTCAAAATAGAATAGGATGACAAACAATGCAGAAGAACCGTCAACATAATACTTCTAATCTACACGCGATATGCAGAGGATCATGGTTTTCATTTGTTGTTAAGAATAATAATGTAATAAACAAACTTAAGAAATAAACTATGGAATAATATGTATACATGATATTGTATAATATAATTGGATCACGTGGCCTTAAAAACCGATTTAATCGATGTATTCAAATAAAATGTATGATCAGCGTAATCTTAAATTGCACGTTCGTGTGGTTATTAGCAAGGATGATACGACAGAGTATCAGAATTCAAACTAATCTTTGTGATTTACAAAAGGTTATTTAGATAGAAATTAACGAAGTGACGTGTGCAGAAACATGAATCATGTCAACAACTCTCTTGTGGTGCACGTTTGATATTTCTTAACGACTGGGAGTTCGAGTTGCCAGTTCGTACAGATTGCGTGAAACCTCATGTGAATCATCAACATCTGTCTACGCGCCCTCTAAGCTAGAGAGAATATTATGTCCACACTTTACAGATTTAATGAAATGTCTATCATGCGAGTCAATATCTGATTATTGTTGCCTAAGTTGCGCATGCAAATATGATAAAACATTTGACACATGATGATTAACTACATGATTTACTCACGTAATCACGGAGCTTTAATTGGTTACCGCTTCTCACAGCCAATGAAAATATCTCGATGTATATATTCAATCCGATATAGTTGTAGGCAACCGAACTGTTCCCAAATGAATGGCATAGTCGCTACATCAAACGTATCAATGAAATATATTATGTATAGGTAAAAAATA
The DNA here is from genome assembly GCA_963932425.1 of Athalia cordata. NCBI lineage: Eukaryota > Metazoa > Arthropoda > Insecta > Hymenoptera > Athaliidae > Athalia > Athalia cordata. The sequence goes on along the minus strand of OZ010625.1, from coordinate 52,411,937 downwards.
AGATTGTCTATACTTTTGAGAACCCTTGCAACACAGTTTTTTAAGACACTGCTGTCTTGTTGCGCGTACATATAGTATATATAGTATATAATTTATATGTATATATTAGAATTGTAGCATATAATGTAAAATAGAATATGATAGAATAGGATAAAATAAAATAGAATAAAATAAAATGAAACAAAATTGCATAAGATAAAATAATTCGTTGCACGCTACTCTGTGGTTTCATTAGCCAGTACTTAGCAGTAGTAGTAGTAGTAGGAGTAGTAGTAGTAATAGTAGTAGTAGCAATAGTACATATGTGGTATATGTAGATAACAATATATAATCAACAACTTAATGTAATAAGTTAACAATTTGAAATATTAGATATAAAGAGAAATTATTGGAAGACTTTTGTAATATTTGCTGTTTTCTCGATTATAATAGGTACATTATACTCTTCTCTGTTTTATACTCTCATGGTGCATCATACACATTGTATAGTAATGATATGTATACAATTATGCAATTACCGGCTCGCTTGTCGAATAAATAAATATTCTGTTAAATATTCAACCAGCGATATAGCCTAAAATTTTTCATCCTCGTAACATCGTGTACCATCTAGAAACACAATCTAAAATATCGATATAATATGCATATAGTAACGAATATATTAATTTTTTTTTTTTCTTTCTTCATATTTAAATTAACGACGAGTGCATTGAAATATTTACCGAAATTTTCTTTCGCTCTATGAACAATAACAAAAGTAACTAAAGTAATATAATAGGTACATATATATCATTAATCTATAGGTACATATATCATCTATCAGGTCGATCATCTGTGGCCTTTTTATTCCAGTACAATGAAACTTCGCACCTCTGATTTCGTCGATGCGGTGCAGCGCACGATCCAAGAAATAACCAATTCTTTCTTCGATCATCGATTGTTAATGCGTATATTATGGGAATGAATCGATGTATCTGTTCCAACGCATACAGCTGTAGAATATTGCAGTAAAAATACAATTTTCTAATAAAATTTAAAGAATACGGTTCCTTAGACATTTTCATCTGATAACATACTTATGACGGGACCTGCTACATGTGAGCCACGATCGATCACATCTATACATTATAGATATCGTAATTATATCACTTACACAGGTATACATATGGTATACATTCTTCTATGTATACCTATAGTTTATCTGTTGGGCGAGGCAAGGCGTTGACTTGATTATTCCTGAGGTCCGAGGGGGCAACCCATCAAACCATGAACAATTCTATGTACTGACTACGTGGAGCTTGCAGTGGTGGAAGTGGAATACGTTTATCCACATCGGATCTTGGTAGATGGATATCCTGTACTCTAGGCTCCGGAGGACCTAGATGAAGGCATTCTGGCGAGGTCAGCTGCAAGAGCGAAAAAAATGTAGACGGAATACTTCGGGTGAATCAAAACATGAAAAGTGTTTCCGAAAAACACTCACGAGAGCAGCTTGCTGAGGAATCTGCGCTATGCCACCAACGCCCGCCGGATTATAATAGCTGGTAGGACTGACGGGTGGCGATGGATATGGCCAATAGAAGATCGGTGGATACGCGGGTGCAAATTGGGGTGGTCCTCGAGGCAACATTGCTGCTTGGGCGGGAAATATTGCCCCCGGTCCATAGGGGGGTGGCATCATAGTGCCTCCTAAGGAAAAAGATCGACGCCATGGATGAGTTTTTCATGAAATTAATCAACTCCGAATATGAACGGCAGTAAATAGATTTCACTTTTGATGTAACTGACAAGTTTTTTTAACACTGGATAAAAGATATGATCATTTGGTAATGGAATAAGTCTTAATCACGATGTCATTGGATCTCGCGTAGGCAAAAACATCGTTCGGTATGTGAAATGGGTATTGACTGTAGTGTATTATTTGAAGTGCCAGAATTTCCGAACGGAAGATATACACATCGTATGGACTATATCGAGCAATGATCGTTGAAGTTTTAAAGGTGTGTATAATATGCGATATCTACTAGGAAAAGCTTTCCACATTATTTTTTAATAACAAAGCCTATAACTATATTATTTATTTTTACAAAGATCATTTCTATGAGACATTAATGTATAAAGACAGATTTTTATAGCGATATAATAATTCGTTATGTAAAAAAAAAAAAAAAGCTACCGAACGAGTAACATTAGCCAATTTACCAACGAACCCATGATTCTATTTACACCGAAAGTCTACCAAAAGCCATATACATATATATATATATACATATATATTTATATATATACGTCATTTATAGTTACATAAGTATATAGCGTCAATTTATGGTTTTGTGCATTCAGAATTCATGAACTCTTTATGATAATTACCTCTTGACAAATGTCAGACAAATATATCTGTATGGCAAATTCAAAATGCACATAAATCCCATTACATGTACGGTGGAATGCAGTCGAGTTACGATCAGAAGCAGGATAACGAGTCATTGTTAGATATTATTACACCCTCTGGCAACGAGGAGCTGACCAGGGTTTAAAAGCCATGTCGAGATCAAGTGAACCGGGAATTGTGAGTCATGAATATCACCGGGTGAATTGATCAAAGCTGTGAAAAAGCTTGGAAGAAAGAGAAAAAAAAAAAGCAAAAAGAAAGATCGACCTGGGTAAATTTTCCAGCTATAACACGTTGATGTTGCAGAACGCAAACCACGTGTGAGAAGGCTTATTGTAAAAGATAAAGAAGTAAACTTGGTCCCGCTTCTCGCTTTAGTGTCGACTGTAAACCACCGGCAGCTTTGATTCCTTGGACGGAAGGTATAATGATTGGAATATTTGTCCTACCTGAAGCACAGGAGTTAGTATACGTACTGAAGTCCCGTTACCATACAGCCTGCATCGACACTGCACCACGCAACATACGTGTACGTCGCACTGCCCATTTGTAAGATTCTGCTCCTATCTCACCCTTGCCCACCCTCCGCCATCCAACCCCACACTTTCTATCCAATGTATGTTCAATCTTCCACAGGCCACAATAAGCTTTGTTTGGTTTCTTTGTTTCAATTCTTTATTCCGCCCCCCTATGAATGTTCCTTACCAGACCAACAATAATCTTCGCCGTTTACATGGTCATACACTCCTATATCACTGCTATCTACATCCCGTAATTGAGTTTTTAAAGTTTGAAACTACTTTTCCGATGCCCTCATTCATCGTTTGGAATCATAGCAGGGATATAGTAGAGAACACCGAGTCGGGGGGTCGGCAAGATGTGTAGCAATTAATGGTCCATCCACCAGGCAGAGCTCCGGACACACCATAAAATACCATAGGACCATCGACATAATTTTTGGCTAGGAGTCATTAACATCTTGAAAATAAAATTTTGTGACTTGGATAAAGGTACCCTGGCTGCGCATGCCTAACAACCAACGTTATATTCAGAAACTAACGGTCTTCCGTAATTACATAGGAATATATGAATTTCATTCTTGCTCGAACGTTATTTCGAAGAAAAACTTGATGGAAACTGTTACGGCAAAGTTTACTGGGTTCAACGATCGAAGATTACAATTTGCATTTTCCAAAATATATGACAGATCTGTGAGGAGGGATAAATTACTCTACCACAGTTGCCATGAGCCACAGCTTGTTTAAAATTTCATCAGAAATCGAAAGGAGTCGAATATGTTGATTTTGAGGTTGATCGTTGGTTTCTGAAATATTTCGAATAATTAATCAATATTGTCACCAAATACATAATGTAATTGCAGTCCTATATAAGAAGGTGAAATTTTCATCAAGCACGCAGGCAACAAGATACTTCACAATTGGTTCGCATGGAAAAAAAAGATTTATGTATTAATTTTAGCGACGGTTCGGGAGACGATAAACTTCTCGAACCTGCGAATATTTGTCACCTACAGACCCAGTGAAATATTGCGAATAATGGAACAGGAGTGTGATGATCGTACTTTTCGTAAAATACCATAATGCACGAGTTAGAAGTTAGACTTTGCTGTTCGCCAGTGATTTGAAAGATGTAAAAAAAAAAAACAAGTGTAAAGATGCTTTCTACGGAGGATTGATAAATGTAGAAATGGGAGGAAGAATGCTGTATGAATATATGCATCGTGAGAACATAGATTGAACGAAAAGTACGAGCAGCGAATAAGGTATCGAGGTAGAAGTCCACCAACCCAACAAGCGTATATATCCACGAGACACGAGTACATTTATTAATAACATGATTATTAATATTAATATAATGATCGACATACAGAGAGTATACAGCGATAAATAGTCCTACGTCCCAGTATTGCTAGAATTCGTGTAATATGTTGCATTGTGGAATTTGATAAAAAAAGAATCCTTTTTGTTTGTTGAAAATTTTTTTTTTATCTTTTACGCCAATTGCATGACCATTTTAGTTAGCTTTCGCTAGTTCAACAAAAGGCAGAAGCTTGCAATTAAATTTCTGGATTAGAAAAAAAAAACAAAGTAAATAATAAATAAATAACTAAAAAATTTTCTACCGTTGAAATTGTTCAGTTAAACACACATTTTGAAAGATAGTAAAGTGAATAGATAAGGAGATAGTTTAAGAAAAATGAAAGGAATAAAAGAGAGAGGAGAAATTAGAGGGAGGCATGGAGATGGTGCAGTGGATAATTGACATAAAAAGATTTATCGCCGAACAGCTGGTGTATTTTATACAATCCAGTTGAATGGATTCAAGAATCATGGATCGATTGACTCTCTGAATGAAGAAAAAAAAAATATTCGGAACGGAAATAATAATAAAGAATAAAATCAAATAAAAAAGATTTTCTTGGTCGCTCCAGTGGTTGAAATGCAAAACGTATAAGTTTTACGTTTGCTTGTGATCTGAAAATTCCAATTGTTCCTAAAAGCCAATGTAACAAAGGGAAAGTAAGTGAAGAACTGAAAGGAACGGAGAAAGATGTGGAAGAAAAAAATAAAATAAAAAATCAAGAATAAAACCCTCCAAAATATGTCCTCGACTGCCCAATCCCAGAGCGATTTTTACCGCACCGCATTCGTAACATCAGGTACCATATCGATAATAATTAATGTAGGTAACTATAATAATTAACGATACACATAACTATCAGTCACCAGGTTAGCCATCCAGAACACCAAACAACACATCCAGCACAAGTCACGGTCAAATATATAGCTATGTAATATGTATATAGCATCGGTTAGTACAGGGATAATAGAAAATAACTGTCTCTGCCCATATGATTGTTTGTGAATCCAGCGAAAGCCAACATTATATGTATACCTATAATAGTATAATGCAATGTAGTGCACACGCAGTTGTTCTAGGTAAAGCGTCTCTCCTTAAAAGTCTGACATCACAAATCATCGATCGATCAATAGACTCAACCGTACGAATTTTCAAATCGAATCAAACTAATAACACTTCATACTGTTGCAGAATTTTCGGGAGACGCTCCTAGACAATTCAAGATAGAACCACCGAGTAATAAATATATAATTTAAATGTACAGCACATTTTAGGTACACGTCTTTTTTTTAACCCCAGTCTATTAGTATAGCTAATGACGGTGAAAATGAATCCAATCAATATCATTCTCTGTGTATTTTTCTACGTTCTATCTTGTATTGCAGGCAACATCGTAATAATTAGATACACTATAACGTCGTCTATATTCTATAGCCGAATCACCCGTTAGAAATATTTCGATCCTAAACGTGTCGAACAATTTTCTTTCTTTTTTCTTTTTCATGACTTATGGAAGCTCTGGAATCTTTTAAACGAAGGCATTTCTCGTCTCGACTATTTTCACACGGATCGATATAATTCTCACGAAAGATTTTCCGGCAAGATATATAAGACAATCTCAAAACTACCTACTTAACGTAATATAAAAACTACCATGATTCCAAGGGATTTGTGGAAATAAATAAAAATTTCATATAAAATTATACAATCCACATATCATCTATATAGTATAGAATTTAAAATTTCACAACGTTATACCACGTCCGACCTTATACGGGAACAAGGAATAGCAAGTAAAAAAGAAAAAGTGAAAAATTTCAATTCACACCAAACTATGTATAATACCCGCGTTATTCAGCCCCATTGTTCAAAAAAATTTAAAGTATAACCCGAGATATTGAACCGATGCAAAACAAATACATGTTATACCTTCAGTCTGATAATAGCAATGGGGTGTATATTATCTTTTTCTTCAATTTTCATGAAAAAGAGAGAAAAAAAAAAACAACTTTTGCGAATCAAAATTACCAGGCATCGCAAGTTCTGTCTCTATGAAAGTTATACAGATTTTCAACGAATAATGACAATTTCGAATGCCTAGTAGGTTGATAATATTGACGCCGAGTTTTTTTTTTTTTTTTTTTTTTTAGGTTATAAATCATGATAAATTATCAATCTTTAACCTTCCTATACCCGCGTCAACTGGAATAGCACATATACTCGCATATACCTGTCGGTCTGATAGACCAATGCGCGGGTATAGGAGGGTTAAGGAACCTGAAAGAATATGATTTCCCAACACCGGGTTAAGTACAAGATCACGGTGGAAGTAAGTGTGCCAGATTATTAAGTGCTATACTTATGAAAACGTTGGTTTGTGGTTGACCTTTCTTTTTGTTTTTTGTTTTAATAATAAATATTCGTTCGAAAGCAGTTTGCAATTCATTCTACCCTATACATAGTTGGGACGTTGTTTGATGGGACATAAAATGGGAGGATTCGTGTGTGGATTTGTATGTATAGTGTGATAGACTCGATTTATGTAAAATATCCAGATATCGATGTATGGGAAATGGGTAATGGGTAATTTCGAACACGCGCCTCGTGGTGAATTATCAAAGTTATTCATTAGACTAAGATAAAAAATATCAATAATATTATAATATATTGGATGGAATAGCCATTTCGAACATTTTTTTTTTTTTTCAACCTTTTCTTCTTTTTCTTCATATTTTAATTAAATTGTAATATTTAGCATATAGGTATACTTGGAAAAATATATTCAGGCAACTCTAAGCCCGATTATCGACTATCCTATTATTGTTCGTTAAATCTATCTTCTATACATAATAATATGTGTATGTGTAGACTATAGAGACGAATGGTACATTACACGCAAATATTCCCTACGATAATTCGGTCTCAAAAGGCACTTGCGGAACGAGTCTTAATTGAATTTTCAAAAATGAATCCGAAAATAGAAATATCAGGGTATTATTTACCGATTAAGAAGGAAACCCTACCAAAAATTTACCGCACTCTTCACTCCTCCATTACCCCTATTCGTCTATATCTGTATAATAATTAAACTCTACCTATATACATGTTACAAGGAGCTACTGCAGTGAATTCGGATCGACCCAGAGTCTATGCCTAAACTTTTATATAATTACTACAGCTATTGGTATTGTACTACCACTTTCTACTACCTGCCTATATTTATTCTCTTCCAAGGTACGAATATACTAATCATTAACAACAATGGTCCGATTGGTCCTAACAATTATATAAGTACTTTCTATCACCTGTAAAGGCACTTAAGGTGCTGGCAAAAATAAAATGCAAAAAAAAAAGTAGCAAAGTTTGCTAAAAAAAAAACAAAAAAAAACAAAAAAACAAATAGCAATAATAATAATCTTCAATCGGAATGTCGCTGATAATTTTTGTTTGGTGTCTATTTATTTTTTCTTCGTTTTCAATTGTTACTTCACTTTTACGTTTTTTCAACCATCATGATAAATATTAATTATATCTACAATCTTTCTTATCTTCATTATTTATTCATTGTTTTACTTTCATATATCTATTGGTCTACCCCTACGGGCGGCTTATAAACAATTAATATATGTAAATAAGTAATATCTAGTTACATCGCGCGCGGAAACGAATATTTATTGTCATTCAAATTGCCCGGTTTTGAGTACGAACATGTTGCGTATGTCATTAGTAGCGCGTTTCTAAATTTGTATATAGAGGAATGATAATTGTTCTGCATTTATATTTAGTTATGCATTGGTCCCCATATAAATCTATATACCTATATATTATATCCACTGAGCGTCATTTCGAGTTAATCCCAAAAGGGTATACAAGTTATAAAAGAGAAACGCTGAAGGTTAGCGTATACATCGAATGGAATATATTATATCACCTTTTAATATCGAGTCAAAATACAGTATAGACGACGAACGAAAGGATCCCTCATTTGCGCGTATACGTATTTCGCCAGTTCATTGGATTTGCAACTATAGAAAAAAAGTATAAAAAAAAATGATCGTTCAAAATACAATCCAAAAACTAATTAAATTCTTGGAATGTTTGTGCAAAGTTACCGTGGCGCTAAAAAAATGCAATAAAAAATGCACACCTGTCGTAGGTATGCGAAAGTGCGATCTCGGTTCGCACTCCTCCTATATCTGAGCTGCCCTGTACTATAAAATGTGAAATATTCTACATTTGCGGATAGAATTGAGCGGGGTAGGCAAGTCCGGAAGCGGCAGCCGCTTGTTGCTGGTTTTGAAAGGTAGCCGGTGATTGCCACGCTCGTTTAGCTGCGCCGGCAGCACTTTCCGCGGGGAAAGCACTTTCCCACGAACGTTTCAGGCCCATTATAGCTGCTGGATTTAACTGGCTAGTGTGAACCAATGGAGGTAAAAGTCCGTGAGGCGGGGCCCGTAGTATCGGATATCGGGGCTGCATGTTAAATAGTAGGAAGGGGGCAGGGGGTGGTTGAGCGTGCAGCGTCGGCGGCGTCATACCGTAAGCGGATATTTGGGACTGCGGCGGAGGCGGAAGTGCCAACGCTTTACTCGCTACCGCAGAATTCGGGGATGTGGGGTTCCCCGATGAATTGGGAGGAGGATGAGAGGCGAGCGCCATCAACCATAGATGATCTTGATTTCTCATCGCATGGGCCTGTGCCTGAGCGTGAGCTTGAGCTTGAGCTTGTGCCTGAGCCTGAGCTGCTTGAGCTTGGGCTTGGGCTTGAGCTTGTACCAATGCGTGTATATCCCATAGAGGAGGTTGTTGTTGCGGTTGTTGCTGTTGTTGTTGTTGTTGTTGGTTCATGTGGTGGTGGTGATGATTTGGGAGGGCCACTGTCGAAGGTGGGGGAGGATGGGTGAGAGTTCCGGGATTATGTGTCGTTAACCTACCGGGAGATAGTAGAGCTTTCGCTGGCGGTGGTGCTACAGCGCCTGTCAATACCAGATTCATGTCTTCGCCGCTGCACTGAAATACTTCGATGTAACGTTGCTTCTTTCCGAATATCATGTAACGATGATGACGTTGCGACGCGCAAGCGTAGGCCGAACTTTCCCCGTCCATCTGAATGAAAGCCTCGCCCGACGGCTGACCCTGTGGATCAGGGAACGAACAACGTCCGGTAATCATTCATAGATCCATACCCAAACACCAGCTTATGCATCCAGAGAGGCACTCGGGAACTCGAGCGTGAATACTTGCAATACCTAAGTTACGCGATATCCAAACGCGCAATCTATCGTGCGCGAACCCACCCCATGCATTCACTCGCTTTAAGTTTCTCATTAAATCGGACGCATTCATCCCACGAACGTCTTCGTTTGAGAATATTTAGATCCGCGCATAGTACGCGCATCGAAATGAGGAGTATCTTTCTTACCTGAGCGTTGTAGACCATGTGAACTCCTTGAAGGACAATATTTTTAGCATGCTCCCCCAAGAAGTCTAGTATGTGTTCGACTTGAGCTTCGTAAGGTAGTCCGCGGAGACGTACGCAATCTTTGCGTGTGCCGGAAGTTATTATGTGTTGTGGGAGTAGAGGAACTTGCTGAATTGTTGTGAGCAGTGGCGCTGGTGCCTCGTACGTCTTCGGGTCCATAGATCTATTCAATACCTGGAATCACAATGATATCACGATTAGTAAAGTCTAAAGTCGACGGAACTTTATAGATGTGGTTTGTGACATGATAATACATACCTGTTGAACCTCGGCAGTTGTACTCCTGAAGAGTTCGATATATCGACTACCGATCAGATCCCTGTGCTTGCTAAGGGCCCTAGAGGCATCTTCTTCTTTGGCAAAAAGGACAAATGCATCGCCAGTTGCTCGCCCATCAGGTTTTTTCACAAAAAGTACACCCTCTTCACCATCCAGTACGTGACACGCACTTTCTCCGGCTAGGAAGAACTCCAACTAAAAATATACAAAGTCAGATGAGGATCTGGAATAAAGAATTCATTCTCATAAGGTAGGAGCATGGACTACTTACAACTTGTTTGGCAGTGCAGTCGTAGGGCAGCCCTCTCATTCTAACGATGACTTGAGCCCCGCGGGAAAGAAAGGCATGCGCTTCGCCACTAGCACCTCCCGCAACTCCAACAAAGTCTTCGCCAGAAGCTTTGTAAACTTCGATGTATCTGGCTCCGATATGATGCTTGTGCCTTTTCAGTGCCATGTCTCTGTGCTCTTTGCTAACCAGACGTACCAATGCCTCTCCGTTACGCCTACCCTGTGCGCTCAAACACAGAGCAACACCACCTCTGCAAAGTCAAACCAAAATACATTTTTACTATGTTACATCAAAATGTAAAGACTCTAAGATGAAAAATGTAGATATGTTTTTTGCTACATCCAATTTCTAGTGGGGGACAATTAATAAGGCTTTTCATACGGTGGTTTGAAATTTACAGTTAGAGCTTGACAGTGGATGTGTCTCAATTGGACACAGAAGCGTGATCTGTGACCCGAGATAACTGCTATCAGGCAATGCGGCGTACATAGACCTACTGAGGCCAACATATGTTTACTGGACTGAATTTATTCTAATACAGTTGACTTTCAGGCTTTATTGAAGTGGATAGATCTTCACCCTAATGGTGGGCTGTCTACCAAAAATCTATCATGAATACATTAATGCACCAGTAGACATGGTATACGTGTAGTTAATATCGTAGTACAGGTCTTCAAAAGGAAGCAATCATAATTACCTTTACTTGAAATCCAAGATGCTTGAATACAAACAATTGAATGGATTACTTCGATTAGAATTACTATTAGAAGAACACCGTGTTTCCAAATATTAATTAATTGATAGAAAACATTTGAAGCAGACATGTACTCACTTGGCAACATTAAGTCCCCGGAAGAACTTAGCGATGTCCTGATCGGATGATTGCCAAGGTAAACCTCGTGCCCTTACGACGCAGTTGTTGTCTACTTCTTCGTCCTTCGAACTTAAAAGGCAAAGGATTAATTTCAGTTGTATCAACAGCCTTCAAATAAACAGTACACGATAACAGCTGACTAGATGCTGATTAAGGACATGAAACTTACCATATGCCAGGCTCCAGGACCAAATTAACAACTTCCGGATTCAGAAATGTATGACCTGAAAAAATAACGTTTGTTATTAATTGCACTTTCAGAAGAGTAAAAATTGTTGACCGCTCCCTAGTCCAACCTGACTTGACCTAACCTCGAATATGCAGACGCACTCAACGTACTAAACACAACCGCGATGACTAAAATCAGGCCCCAAAGTTCACAGTTCATATTCCAATAGGTCTTGAACGAATATTCGATGTTTGTGAGGTATTGACTGTACAACGGAAACTAACGGGGTAAGTTCGGCGAGATATTTCAATGGAAGTGAATTTCTGAAGGATTTTGTCTCGCTGGTAGTTGACGGCGACTACCTGCGGAACTCAGATCCGGACACCCGACACCTGTTGATGCGTATAGCCACGTACAGCGTACGTATGCATAGGGTGCATACACCAGAGACAGCTGAATAAGCCAACGAGAATAACGAAAAGTCGATTACTTGCATCAGAATATAACATACTCTACGATGATATAATAAACCTTATAAATAGCTGTCAGTTGTAATTATGATAAAATAATATACAATAATTAGCTATTACTTAATTTGTGTAAATTCTCGAAACAGCTCACATACGTCATACTCTGAGAATGCAAATACGTGAAATACAAAGTTCACTTGCACTGTAGATTTTTTTTTCACAAGGCACGCACGATGTACGTTTATTTTCTGTTAGGGGATGATCAACCTGATCAACTTTGGAGTTCATATTCGAAATGCCTACTTGTATACTTATAGGGAGATTTGGATAGCTTGTGTAATTTCTCCCTCAGAACTCTTACCATCCTTTATCATCCTCTGTATGACCATCACCATGTCCTGAACTTCCTTCACGTGGTAATCATTCTCCGTGTCTGGCGCCAAACCAAAGTCTGAAGTTCAAATTATTAAGGAAATATTTCTTTGTATTCTACAGCAAATTTATAGCATATAAATGGCAATCCATTGTTGGGTCTTTTGATCTAGAGTCGTACGAGTTGTGCCACGTAAAGGCTTCGGCTCCAATAATAATTAAAACAATAATAACAATAGTAATAACAATACCGTAGTACCGTACCCTCGGGCTCCACATTTATTGCAGTGAATTATATACGTATGCTGATTCGTGCAAATAATACCTAGTATGCACCTAACACTGTAAATACCATGCCTCGAGATTTTATTTGGCTAACAAAATTACATCGCCGCATTAACAAAATGCGAATGCAACGATATTTTCGTTTTTTTTTAACAAAAAAAAAGTTTCCAAGTGATATGATTTAATCATATTCCTTACGCAATATACTATAATTATTTTTTCACCGTTGTCTCGTACAATAATCGGTATATCTTCCAATTTACACATTCCCATCGCGTGATAGAATATAATATACGTGCACGTCTAAAATGCGTCGATTATGCGGAGGCCTTTCAAGTGCAGTTTTTTCGACTAAATGCATATGAGGTACTCGCTCTTACATAAGTGTATAATATTGCGAGTACATGTAAGTTGGCTTGGGGATTTTTCTCCAAACTTTGGGTAGACTTCTAGTGACCGCATCGTAAATTATGAGAAATAATTAAATAATCTCTTCGCTTTTTTCCTTTATTCGCAATCACGTCCTAACGGTTCGCTCGAGGATATGAGATGTATACAGAGGCAACATTTACACACCTTCATAGCTTATAAGCGAGTAATAAAATCGCCGGTTGAAAAGCCATCAGAATCGGTGAGGTTCGGCTTGGTTCGTCTACCTTGCAATCTACTGGTACGCTTGATATACCTATATTGAAGACGGTACTGTTGAGCGTCGCGACGTTATACCTATACCCATATGTGCTATACATATACCGTTGTTTTATACCTTATATACTACATACCTATAGGTATGTTAATCTATTATACACGTATATATTCTGCTTTTGCTGCACGATACGAACGCAAATGCAAACGGTAGCCGTAGCCGAGATACAAGGTATACAGGTATACGATATCAGTGAATTATGTAGACGTATATATGCATGTATGTATAGTGCACTCGAAGAAATACCTATATTTACAGATACCCACACTAAATCTATACACACGTATGCATACAGTAATTGGAAGCGTTCAACAAGGTTGCGTTATAAATGTGTGCTTACTGGAAATGTGTGGACAATGCAATACATTCGTTTCCACGAGGTGTATCGTGAATAAGTAGTCTAGTCTCTCGCCATATATATATGTATAGATACTGAAGACCGGAAAACGACGTGCATGAATCAAGAAGAATTTGCTGGCGTTTCAAAAAGATTGAAACCCGAAGCCTCCTGCAGCGGTGCGAAAAAAGCAGGATTTTGTCATGAACCGCTGCACGGATCCGGATGCAGCGGATATACGTGTATATTTATAAAAACTATGCATATTGTTTTAATAAAATCAGCTCGACATGCATGAGCAAAAGATACGAAACTTGGAAGGCGACTGCATCGAGTTTTTGAGGAGATGCAGGTCACTCGCACCAGGCTATCCTTAGTATAGGTATACTTATATGAAACATAGGTACATTCACACCTACATTCTACCCACATAAGTTTCGTGTAAGGATGCGTTGCGAAGGCTCCTTGCCATGTCGCCATGTATGTGGTGTTATTTTTAAATTTGACAACGTCTACCGTAAAAGTCAAACCGTAAAACTGCATACGCGTATCAACGATGTAAGAAACCAAAAGTGGAGCAAAAAAATTGACTTTTTTTTAACATCGCAGCAGACAACTCACACTGACAGCGTTATTATAGATAAGTTCTTCAGATAAGGGACGCTATATGTACGAAATAATTTGAACGAATCGGACAAGTTGTGCCATTGCAAATATCTCTACATTTTCCATTAGGTACTCCAAAACCCAAATGCTGAATTTATATAAAAACTTTGTAATTTGAAAATCTAAATTATACGCTCTAAATTTTCCACACCGCTTCGTTTGAGTCGCGCTTCGAACTTTAGAGTTTAGACCTTCGGTTAATATTTTTTTCGAACAACTGGCCATTGAAATTATAAACCTACACATAGATGTAACAAAGCAAGATTGAAAGTGCCATTACAGAGTGTGTAACTTTATTAATTTAATTCTCTCATCGAGTAAAATCATCGATAATGATAATGACAATAGCAACAGTCATTATTTAATGCTAATGGATGGTGCACCCATGCAATGAAACATTCGCGCATAAAACAGAATTGATATACAGGTGTGAATAAAATAATGCTCACCCGACGTCCTGCGGTTGTCTTTTATCTAAATCCCAACCCGATTCATGTTGCTGCGATACCAAGACAGCGCGGAATATACCGTATGAGTAATTGACGGTAGGGTGCAGAAGAAGATCGAAGATCAGAGCAAAGAATACACCTCGGATGAAGTTAAATTTTTTACCTGATAATGAAAATCTGTTTTTTTTTTTTCTTTCTCTTAATAAAAGCAAAAAATAAAATAAAAAGTGTGAAAAATAAAGCAACACGAGGAGCTGAGACGTCGCGAGCTGCACAACTGCGTATCGTCGTGCAGGCGGTCGCTAAGCCATTATACCAATATCTTCACGGGGGTGACCTTTAATCCATGAACGCTGATAACGTTAACCAATAGGAAAAGCTTTTCCAAGGGAACAGGCCAGTCGGTTTGGTATATGTCATTATTTTTTCCCTTGTCTTTCTCTCGTTGAATTAGTTGTAAATTTTATGTATACATCCATATCTTATATACATTATTATTGATTGGATAGCGTGCGTATGCACCTATGCAAAGATGTGCCGAATGTTGAATGACTCACGTGCGCGATGAGGAAAAGATTCAGAATATTATATCGAGCATAATTTCGATCTACACCGTTCGTTTTTCGAATTTAGTTATACAGGTATTACATCCAAACGATCTCATATCCTCGCGTCAACTCGAGTCCATCGCGATCGACGCAATCCCCTTTGACATATAAATCTATAAACAGCGAACCACCGCAGTTACGATGACTATCGAAAAGTTTGCGATCAAAATAAAGAAATAACATCTAATCTGCCTCGAGATAAAACGAAAAATGGCGACGGAGTAACATTAAATTTTGCACGACTATGTATAAGAAACAACATGCGGTTTTCTGCTACCAAATTTCCATAAGGCCCGTTACTATGGATGAAAACTTTCCCCATAGAGATACAGTAGATTGACAAGGTGAATCCATGCAAGCTAATCGTTTCTTGGACTACGTGTGGTATTAATCACATATCACAGGTGTGCGACAGATGCTAAAATTGAAGAATCGACGAAACAATTTTAACAGGTGGTTCGGTTACGTTGTGTTGAAAACAGACCGCATCTCAATCATATTATATTTTATATCCTAATTATGGCGCTACCGAATGTTTCGGAACCTCGTTTCGAACCCTTTTCGAGTTTCACATATGGATATATACTTATAGATCACAACGCATTAAATACAGATAACACAGAATGCGCGTGCGCCCGCAAACTGGCGCGTACCGCTCTAAACTTTTTGTGCGGTTGCCACGTGTCTCTCCTATACAGGCATTCGAATAACAAACTGTGGATTTTTTCTCCAGCAGGGGTGGACATCAGTTCTTATAAAAAACTTTCCTCGATTCAAACGGAAACCAAAAACAAAATAGAGTAAGCCTCGAAGAAATTGCGGAAACGTGACACCCAACGCATGTTTTCTTTCACGTCTCATTATAGACTGAACGAGAATGTTTCTTATGATATTAAACAAACAAAAGTGAAAACCACAAATATGAAAAATAAGTAATGGTATTTGCGCTTATTTCAACAGTTTCAATGATAATTTAATTCGAAAATTCTACTGTATGCTATACGTGCACTGCACAAGAGGAACTGAATATTACGTCCAGTAGATTCTTCGAATCGTTTCTTATTTTTTTTTCTTTTACAAAGCATAGAGGTAGATAGAGTTATAACTTACGGAACTTAATCAGGTGGCTGAATTACGATATCACATATGAAGGTGAACTTCGTCCAGTCCTTGATAATTCTCTGTACGCTTCTCTCCCCTGAATTTCACCTGAGCTTAATTTTTTTCTATCTCTTCCCTCGATACGCACATCACATATGAACTTTCCGTCTTTTATAATCGCATGCTTAGAAGGGGGACGCGTGTTTTATTACTTTTTGACGGATAATTTGAAGGCGTCGCGAGTCAGAATGGGACCTTTAGCTTGGCTGGACAGATGTTGGCATTGTGGTGGTTACTTCAGCCAATGCTCGAATCCCTGTAGTCGTACATACGAAGTGTATGCCGTCGTTAACTCAATGTTACTCGGAGAATCGAGGTCTCTGGTCGGACTTGCCTTGGATATTTCAAAACGCGCATGCGCCCGCAAAGTTTCATACCTACTGCAGCTATGAACTTAAATGTAACATGACCGTACCACACGGGGTGGTACGGGACATGGGACACCAGGGCGATCTGGACCTTCGTTTTATGCGACTTTAAAAGTTACGACTAAACTTCATCCCACAACGAAACCAAACTCCGATATGAGCTCCTTAATTCACAAGGATTCTTATCGACAAATGCGTCGTAAATAACGTCTTAGATTTAGCGGCTTAGGTAACATGAAAATTGAAAAGGATACATTGTAGCATGTCTTGTATGCTGAGGGTGGCGAGATCATCCTGCGAGGAGTAGCAGGTGGCGAACTCTTTCCTTAGGTCGTGGAAAACGGTGTAATGCGGGGGGAGATCGAGGTTCCTGTTGCAGGCTTCGGGATGCAGACATTGTCGTAATGGCGCCTGACCATCCACAACGAAACGGGGTGAACTTCCGGTTGCCACACACGTCAGCGACGACCACCAGGACTCAAACTGTAAGGGAGAAAGTATAAAGCGAAAGCGTTAGAAAATCATTAGAATATTCAGAATTTTCACCGCTGATTACCTCGGGTGAATTTACCGGCATGACGATTATCACCCTCATATGGTGGATAAAATTAACGATCGTATGTGCAGTTATCGCAATTCTTGCGGACTTTAGTGTTCTCGTACCACGTTATGACTTTACGCGTGTTTACCTCGGGGGGTAACGACGTTATATTGCATGAACTCGATGCACCTTGCTACCCGCATACTTTTACAGATTAACGAAATGCTAAAATGTAGGTATACTACTGATAAGGTGAAAAAAGTGACTCGAGCTTGGTGGAGCAACGAAAGAAACGAAACGAAAGAGAAAACAACAATTCCCTTCCAATTTCATGATATATAATCCAAGAGAATTTTAGTTTCAAAAATGACGATGGCAACATTTTTCAACCAGTTTCGTTTACATTTACAATATTATTCCTTCACACCGATATGCTAATGATGCATTCATTCCCAGAATAAATATTTCGCAAATTATATTTTCAGTATATTAGCGAGCTAACGATTAGTTAAAAAGTTTAAAAACCCTGCAAGATACTAGTATTAGATCAGATTGCTTAAAAATTAAAATAGGATCTTTATTTATTACTAATTTTGCGACGTGGATTGCGATCTGATATAGGACATGAATAATAACCATGTGTTCCACCATTATATACGGTCAAGTTTTGAAAACTAGATATATTCTGACGTAATAATATCAAAGTTGCGCAAACTTATCATTGGTATATTCGAGCAGCGCTCGAGTGCCTCGAGTGCGTCAATCGACAATTTTTTGTGGAACTTCGTATTATTCATAGGTATATTACATACGATCAACTAAATACCATAAAAGAATATTACTTTTACACACGCATATCGGTTTAGTTCACCGACATCCGAATTGCAAACTTTTTCATAGTTCTTCATATCCACCAATATTTTTAATGACCAATATCCCACCATGGGAAGCTATAATCAATCGTCGTCTCCGATGACTTTAGAATTTCCGAGGAGTTAAACGAATCGATGACGTCAGTAACGGATGGTGAATAATAAAAGTTTGCATGTACATACAGTGTACGTTTTATTTAAGAAATTATTATCAAAACCACGTATCCCATTACCTGTCTGATCGCCTGATGTAATGGGATTCCATGTTCCCTGAGATAAGCTTCGGTCAAAGCCGGCGCATGAGCCAATGCCGTTTCGCTAACGACTCCGCTACTTCCGGCTACCTGCACTCCGCTGTCGCCCGTGGATCCAACGCCACCGCCGCCACCGCCGTCCATCACCGTTGGTCGTACGATGTACTGTTGTCTCCCCATAACCTGCAACAACGAGTGAAGAAAGAGGTTATAAAATCATCTTCATTCTCATATTTTGTAGACAAAAAAAAACAAACAAACTAAAAGCTATTACGAATAAATAAATGAACATAGCGTGCGATGCTTTTTCGGCTTCACGAATGCAACGAGGGTTGCCTATGTGCAGACGTTGCAATTTGGGTACCTCGAATCGCACGAATGTTATTTACATGATAATTAATCGCAAGTAGTCTTTTGCTGTACGTCGAGCGTTGAATCGGTCCGAGAATATTTCCATGCAGAATGTTTCTTTTTTCCTTTTTTTTTCAGTCAAGAGTAAGGAGAAGGGCGAAATGATTTGCATCGAAGAAACTGCGTTCGCTATAATTATTACGCAACGAATCTCTGCAGCAGTAGATTATACAGCTATACCGAAACTTGTATTATCGCATACAGGTATAATACGTACACGGCGTTTATTGATAGAAGAAATCGAATTAGCATGTTTATCCTTGCAACGGTCAAAGGTCCGAGGTCCGCAGTCCAAGGTGCGAATTCTGAGAGACGCCGGAGATCTGGTACGAAGTACAAAGCTTAAAAAAGTACATAACCGATAGTTGCGAATGTCTCAATATATCAGTGTCCTTGTTATGTGGTGGTACGTACAGCGAATAATTAGTAGAATTTTCAATTTGGGAAAATCTACAGCTGCTCGCGTCCTGCACATGCGATGCAATTTTCGTTAACGTCGAAAAAATTCGAACGGATCTACGGAACGCTATATTCGACATATTTTCACTAACGTAATTAACAATCTGAAAGCGATACTCACGATGTTCTATACATATTATAACGCTCTTCGCTCGATAGCCCGCGGCTGTATTATACTTACATCTCGTTATTATGTGTATAATTTACCTCATATTATAACGCTGTACAAGAGAAATAGTCACAGCCTTATATTCCAGAATCAAAATCTATAAGAAGCCTGATAGAAAATTACGGACTTGTTACAAGCTGTGAAAATACGTCGGCTCGAAGCCCGCGGCATGCCATTCTGATATATTATTTGCGTAACGTGTTTTTTTCGTTCTGTAGATGCCTATTCAATCTCTTTCAAATTTTTCACCCGCCAATAGCGAGCGAGCTTTTAGGCACATTCGCGTATCGACTGCACCGTCATTGCCAGCGCACTCTAAATATTTTTTTTAAGAACCGAATTTATATGATTGATATTTTTTGATTACGCAACCGAGATATCATCGTCGTTTTATATCGTGCAAAATCACGATAGCGTTCGACTTTGATATACCAACGCCTGTATATATGTTTTCCGTCGCAATTGAAGAAAAAGGAAAAAAAAATTATTGAAAACATAGAAAAAAGCTGCAGCTGCAGTCAATCGAGGACGTGATATCGTTAGTTTTTCACTCCTCGTATGTATATTTTGGTATGCGGATGTTTTATGAATTTCCAAGGCACCTCGGGTTATATTACGATGCAAATTGTTCGAATTTCCAATCGAGGCACATACCTACTTATACCTATATCCCAGGTATAAGATATATAAGTATATAAGCGAGCGACCAAAGCACATGGGAAATTTCAACATGACGAGTCAGGATAGCCTGATTATCATAGAGGTCGCAGGTGTCACGGCTCTTCGCACAAAAACTAACACATATAATGCATATAGTGTAGGTACATGCATATGTATATACCTTTATACCTATTTATGCTATATAGCTGCTGCGCCGCCGCATCGTCAAAGGTATGTCTCTTGTTATATGATGTTAAAAAACCTACCTTCAGGTTGAACCTACCGTTATATCGAATGCGTGAACTTCTCGCGACCTGCCCAGGTATATTTACCCTTGTACCTATATAACTACGAATCTACATCTAGATCTACATACGTATGTATAACAAGTCTGAGTTCTTTTGCTGCATTTCTCGTATTATTATAACGAGTATGACGTTGCAGGAAAAACAAAAAAACAATATCCAAAGAAAATAAAACAATCAAGTCCGCCATATTCAAATCTTCAAAGTACAGTATAATGTACACCTATAATAATATAGCCATTAAACGATGTAAATATATCTGCATTCAAATTTCGTCACTCTTTTGTTAATTTTTTTTCGCCAATGTTATTTACTGCAAATCTGCAGCGTTTAATACAAATACAATTATAACTACATTGCACTTTCGTTGATAAACAAAATTACCTGTAAATAAAAAAAACATCTCTATATTTTTTGTCTGTATATAAATAATTTATATACACACATGCGATTGTCTTATATACGCGGGTCACGCGGGGGAAAGATCATGACAGCACAATCTACGATGAGTTTTAAATTTTAGTGAGGGGTTTTTATCGTATTATATGTGTACATAAATATATGCAATGCGGGAAGGTTCGATATTATAAGAACCTCCTTTCCCGTATATATCCCTCCCTCGTCTTTCCGGGCCGCGGGTTATTAGGAGCCAAAACAGTGACGGTTCAAAACGGCTACGACTTCCTTTTCCACTTCCTTCTCCTTTCCACCTCTCGCCCTCTATGTACAACCTTTCCCCTTTTGCCGTTTCTCTCTTCTATACCAAACCTCCGGTTGTGAACAGTCGTGTCATCGTACATGAAGAAACCCGCGCGGTTGTCTCATATGATATTTTCCCGCAATGCTAAATAGTATACCGAATATAGAGAATTCTTGGAAGCTGCTCATAGGTATACTTAATATTATACTTGAAAACGAGCTTTCACTACCAAATATTATACACGGAGTTACGAAACTTCCCCTATTTCCATAAATCGTTTCGTACGATATAATATAATATATGTTATACGATTTTTGTTTTCCGAACAATTACATCGTCTATGGCTCGAACCTGAAGAAATAAATTATATACTTGCGCATTTATGTGACACGTATATAAAAAATTGCACGACTGACGAGTCCCGCCATTTTTGGTTCCAAACCGCTATTCGCTCGAGGGGTAGACCCGAGTTCTCACGAAGTTATACACATAAGTATACATATAATACATTCGCCAATCGCTGGACAAAAAACGTTTCGTGCATCGAACGTTATATACGTGTGTATGAGTTTTTTTTTCGTTATTTCTTACTTTTTTATTTCTCTGCAGACCGAAACAAAATGACGATCTAGCTGCACAACGATCAGGCTGCCATCGCGCTAAAACCGCCGTCGTTTATAAAGATTATTATGCCTCCCGCATACATACAGATATAGTTAACGCTGTTATTATATTATATACATGCGCATTTGACGCGATGATGATGACGATGGAATGTTTTTAGCTATATACAGATTTACTTCCGAATAGTGCAGTACAACGAGGTCGTAACGGTTAATTTCTATACCCATGAAAAAATGAATAAACGCATTCTTTTGCATTCAACAAATTTCTAAATTAACTTTGTAGCAAAATTTTTATATTCTCGCAGCCGTATAGTATACTATAACTGTATATATATAAACTCTCAGATTTAATATTCGAGCAACTGTTCAAATATAAAAATTACATGTATGTGGACGTTATACCGCGCGCATATATTTGTCATTATTATATACCGGATATGTCTCTTGCGCAATAATTATATATGGATGATATAATAAAAATGACGCCCCAACCGTGTCAACTTCTATACCATACCTGCGTGAGAGTCGGTGATATTGTTTATGTTTGTGTTTGTTTTTTTTTTGTTTTCTTTTTTTCCAAGGTATAATAGAAATAATCGTATACATATACGATACCAGACGCTTAAGCTACTCTGCACGATGAAAAAAAATATGTGAGGTGTAATTATCTCAACCCTTTATCTTTCATCTGGTAATTGCAACAATGATGCGCGTATAAGAATTTTGTATTATATTCTTATCGTGACAAGTATATGTGTGGATTAACTCTGCAGAGGTCAAATGCAATTGGTGGTATAAAAGCTTTATAATAAATGTATGCAATGTCTAATTATTCATATTCTTGAAGGCGCATTCGCGTTTATTGCAAGCGCAGAAATTAGCACGTGACATATATATATTCGAAACGTATATAGTGTATAATAATTAGATGTAAATGGGAAGAATGGAAGTAGAACGAGCGAGTAATGACGATTGGGTTATATTATATTATTCTTATATATAGGTAAAGTGCACGGGTTTATTTGAATATTGAGATATTCACATGGTTATAAAAATATATATAACAAGTGCGGCCATAACCAGATTCGGAAAAATTTCCCATCGACGAATTGTGGGCCACGGGCACCTTAGTTGGGAATTGAGAAACAATTTCTTCATCACCATCATCATCATCATCGTCATCATCTCGCATCATGCAGAGTACATGGGAATAATAAAGTTGTTCTCATAAAGATCTGGGGTAACCATATTATATGTATGTATACCTTGTAAAAAGCGTAAATAGAGGGATTGAGGTGTACAATATATTATATGATGAAAATTAACCGCAGGTCGACAAGATCGTTTAGATTTTTATGCCGAAATTGAAATACCATCGTGCTTTCTATACTGTCCCAGTTCCATTCATAACCGTACACATATACATATACATTCATATCTTTATGTATACCAAATCGCAGAACTTTTCATGATGCAGCAAGTTTCAATCTATAGTATGTGATATAGCTGCAGTCCGAACATTGTAGTACGAGCGCAGATAATTTATATACCTAGGTATACGGTATAACATGCGGTAACATGAATTCTGGAATGCAATTAGAATGTGAGTAATTAACGTTATGTACGCCACTGCAGCAGTTGATCGATATTACTTTGAGCGCTCACTACTCGTGGTGTATAAGATATAGGTGTATAATATGGGCAATCATTGCGGTATATAGATGCATGAGTATAATTCTGGATAACCGCCACTTTGCTCTTTGCCTTTATAGTTCGAGGTGACGAGTCTCGCTATTCTTCTGCTTTTTTTTGTTTTTTTGTCCACCCAATTCTGATCTTCAAAATACGTATACCTTAGTTTTCAGGTGTAAACACATATATTCGTATGAAGTCAGCTGCGCAAGCGCGAATTTAAAACACACTCAAATTTGTTAGCTGTTAACGTGCAGTACCAACTATACTTCAGAATCTAGCTTCGGCTGTCACACCATATGAAAATTGAGAATACAGCTGAAGTCGAGGTATTCAGATACGATGCGGTTATATGCGGTGACAACTTCAGAATGGTGCACCTCAAAAAGTAAACTCAAAAAATATTATCAATCCTCAAAGGCAACAGAAGATAGATTCGATCTAACCCAACTCGATCATATTCAAATGCCTGAAACTTCTAATCGGTTTTGACAGCTGAATCTGAAATCTGAGCATGTTGGTTATTCTGCGAAACAAATGCCGACGCTTGCGCATGTGCGGATGGAAATCGCGCAATTTCTCGTCAAATTTTTAAATCCGAACTTCAGCTTCGATGGATTATTGCGTATTGCATGTAAATTATATAAAATTGGAGTGGATACATAACGCCTAATACATAAGGTATTATATAAGTACCTATAATCCGCGACTCTCGAACTTATTTTATTTTGATTTTGATTGTTTTGTTTTTTAATAGATATCATAAACGAGGATATGCGACTGTGTTATATGAGGTATATACTCAATATTCATGTAAGTATACGAGATAAAACCCCACAACGATCATGTATACCTCTGCAGATAAATGATAACGCGATAGCTGACTGCAGTGATAACAGACACAGGGCCTGCGATATAATTATTTGTATAGAAATGTACGTTCGAATATAATTCTATCACATATACTTTTATCTGTACGTCTGAATGTTTGTTCGAAAAGTTAATGGGTATAATGCACTCGTTAATTACTCCGCATGATGTTACAGACGACTGCAGCGGTACGTCACAGTTATATACCTATTATATGCATCAACTATTCGCACATAAGAATACGAAATCTAAATGAAAAGACACCGCCAAAAATTGTTAAGTATATTCATTCGTTTATTCATTTATACGCGAAAGAAAAAAGATCTGTACAACTATCGCGCTGCGGTCACTATATTTCACGGATTTGTCTTTACCTTGGATTTGTAAGTATGATTCTGTTTTTACAAGTATACAAATTAGACCCCCTCCCCTTCTCTCCGTCTGCCGAATCTCCTTCGTATATTTGAGCAAAAAATATAGAAAAATAACAAAATAGTTTTACCTATATATGCCATGATTTTACAGGTTTACAAATTATACGGCCGAACCGATAAGATTTTGTATCAACGATCGACGTGTGATCTTGTGTAATTTGATATCGTCGGAAATTAGATTAGACGATGCAATATGAAGAAGGAGGCGATGGAACGGGGGAGGCTGTGGAGGTGGAGCAGGAAGAGGAGAATAGGTCAGAGTAGGAGGCGGACACTGAGAAGAGGGAGTGCAAATCTGGAATAAGGAGGGGGAAAGTTAGGGAAACAAGATGCTGGAGAACGAACGAATGAACGAACGGACGGAGGGACGAAGAGTGAAGACTGCAGACGCCGCGACTGATGGATGGTAGAACAAAAATGGTAGTCCGGGTCAAGGCCCAAGGGTCACAGTAAAGGAGTAACGCAACGTTCTGTGTAAGGTATACGCGACGCACATCAGGTATACCTATATTTGTCCTTGACACGGAGCTGCGCAGAGCAGCGCTAAGCTATCATGCATAATAACGTCAAATAATAAGAAAACCAAATTTCGAACCAAATTTCATTATACTGCAGCTTTATCTTCATGCATATGAAAATAAATCTTCGACAGAAACGAAGTTTGAAAAAATTAGAACATCCGATTCATGTAAACTGAAAACTGCAGCAGGTGCAGCGGCTTGTCGAGTTTAGGGATTGGATTTCACAGGATTAGGTTGGGTCGAGTTAGGTGAGGCAGGTAACGTTTATTGTTGGGAATTGTAAGGTACGCATTACGGAATTGTGCGTACGATTGCAGACAGTCCATAACATATAGTGTATAACGTGCAGTATAAGGGCATTTTAGAAAGAAGATAGATTATGATACGTGATGTTGGCCCGGACGGTGAAATTCTGAATTTATGGTCATAACGACGTCTTGGTTCTCGACCTGGATGTATTCATGAGTGTTTGGGTAGGTAAACGTGACGTGCGGTATAAATTGAAATTAGAAAAATACTGTAGCATATAATCTTTTAGTCAAGGCGATTGGCACTTGGATTACGAACGTTACAATATAATTCCTTGCCGAATTATCGGTACGTCGTATACATTATACCACCTGCACAATTCAACTCTGACTTACATAAAAAATGTCAGATAAGATAATAGCCGCGGATCTGAATTAACTGTATATTCCGTAATCTCGACAGAGAACTAAAATCCCGCGATATTGTATTACTGTATATATACAAGAAAATTATTGTTGCGAGGGATGAGACGCAAAAAGTTAGAAAATATTATTATGTTACGTTGTAATAATCCCTGCATATACATACACGGAAGAAGGTGACTTTCGCCGTGGAAGAGAGAGTTAATCTAGTTTCATCGGTTGAGACGTAGTTTGTGTATCTTCTATCTCATCTATAATATGGTGACTCGTGTTCCATAACTTCATAAGAATTTCAAGAGTGTATAAAAACTGAAAACTAAAAACTGAGAATTTGGAAGGGAGAAGGACGGTTACGACGTGCTGTCGAGGCAACCGAGTCACGCGACGGCGAAAAATCACGGTTGTCATTACGGCTGGACAGTCCAACACAAGTATATATTTGTCGTCGTGCGTATCACGTAAGAAGGAGTTTTTCTCTGTTTTTTTTTTTTTCTTCTGATGAGTATATACGTGTATTAGAAGGTACACAGATCGTAGCGTGTGGTATATATATATATATACACAAATAATTATAAATTCATGTGTGTGTAATTAACCGAGGGGCAGATAATATTACGTTATCTCGTACAAGGTGTATTACGTATCATTCAACATATGATTATACAAAAATGTTGGTTACCTTATTCTGTAAAGCGTCAATGAGGACGTAAACCAAAAGCGTAACTTCCTCTTCATCGGAACCTAGCGCATTTCCTTGTTGCCCAGCGGTAGCCACGTAAAGGGCAACCAGATGCGTCGGCCCTCTTCCGGCCATCATCTGCATTTCCGGTCTAATATATCAGCCCGAATAAGCAGCGGTAACAAATTTACTTGTTTTTTCTTGTTGTTTTCACAACACTGCAGGGTATCACCACCCCCCCTGATATTATTTTATACCCTATTCCGGGTGTTGGAATTACGATTGGAGATTATTTTCTAAATCCATGTGTGCGTGTTTGTGACGGAAAAATTTTATGTATCTAACCGATAAAATGAAAGGAAGAAAAGGGGGGAGGAAAAAATAACGGGATGGCGATCGAAAGGTGATCAGCGATAGAACTTACGTCCAAATATTTACGATCCAAAGGAACACGTCGACATAATTTCAAATACTAGGGAGCGAGGACTTTAAGGTGGAGACGATCGATTCGAAATCGATCGGGATTGAGGTTATGTGTCGATATCGCTTCGAGCACTGAGGCAAAGCAGGTGTAAAAAAAAAAATACTTTGCGGTTACAAATGTAGGTTATGCACAGCACTTTTTTCTTATCAGCTTTTATTTTTTCTGTTTTATTTTCACTAATAAAGTTCACTCGACGAACACTATTTATGCTGCACTTATCAATCCGCCGTCGCACGTTTAAATCCTATCGATATTTCCGTTGCCCGTCGGATTAAAAATCGCCTAGGGAAATCAAGACTGTTACCTGTACAGGTATCCGAAGATATGGTTATTAAATTATTTCATAATAGCGTAATTAAATACATGTACAACAGGCGCTGGGGTATACACTTCACTTTTCTTCTTTTTTTTTTTTGTCAACAATTAATTCACGTATATAGTTTATACATAACCGATATTGTGATAAAATATAATTTAATCTTGCGAATGAAAATATTTTCCGCACAGGTAAAGAAAGAACTATTCAACTATAATAAAACACCAGCGACTATCCGATCAAACGCGTGCAATATTAACAATAATATAACAACAATATTCTTTGTACGAAAGAATATAACGTGGTATAATATAATAATAAAATAAAATATGATATGTATTCGTCCGGCGTTCGTGGGGTGCGCGCGGCGACGCGATTTCGGCTCGAGCTGCTGCCGCTGTCCCACAGTGAAAATGCCAGGCAGGTAAGCGAAGGGAAAGGAAAGGTGGCCGCCTGCCTGCCCGCCTGCCTGACTGGCCCGGCCTGCCTGCCTGCTGGCGAACCTCGCTTTATCCAGGTGCGCAGATATTCAACTCCGTGTACCGATGCTCGATGAGTAACAAGGGTATGCCTTCTACCTGCCCTGCACCTATACCTTCTCATCTAATCACGCGTCGCGCGTCTCTCGTCGGACTCGGAAACAGCGATTTTCGCCTCTCCATCGAGTATCTCTTC
The DNA here is from genome assembly GCA_963932425.1 of Athalia cordata. Lineage (NCBI taxonomy): Eukaryota > Metazoa > Arthropoda > Insecta > Hymenoptera > Athaliidae > Athalia > Athalia cordata. The sequence continues at coordinate 52,383,807 of OZ010625.1, read as the reverse complement.
AGTAACCGTTTATTCATCCCATCGCAAAGAAAGCTCCTGCATGCCCTTATTTATCCAGCTGTCATCAAATTTTCCCCCATCCATCCAAAGAATGAGATACAGATGTAATATTCGCCTGCACGCGCTCAATTATTTGCCGTCGCATCAATTTCTCTGATGCACCGAATCGATTAGGATATAATATGGCGGCTATCGCAAAGCGACTGACGGTTGACAATGATTATCAACATGATAATGTATGAGGATTTTTGATAGTCGATGGTAAAATCTATCGTACCGCGGCTTAGATTATATATTATAGCTTTGGATGTTCCTATTATACCTGCGATTGGAAATTTTCCAGTCGTTTTATGCTGTCGTGTTTAGTTATACACCCATCATCATCTTTCAATTGAGTTGTGTACGAGAAACGCCCGAACAGGATAGCAGGTATAATTCGACTATATAACTTATATAGTACATATTATACCCAACGTCATATATGCGCCATCAGCGGCCGCTGAAATATGCGAATTACCGCCAAAAGGTGATTATGGTCTGCAAATTTCCCGGGTTCCCTGCAATCTGGAGTCCATTAAATCGATGCGCGCGATGCTTTGGAAAAATACATCCGGGACGTGGAAAAAAAAGAAACAAAAAAAAAAAACATTCCGACGGTCAAGGGCACGCTGTCGAATTGCGAATAATTTTTAGAACGTAGGTGCGATGTAGACACTGTACATATATATATATATCATTTGTTAGAATCAAGTTAGCCCACGCGATAAATATATGGCGTATCCGGTAGACGTTTCCGAATCTAAAACTTTTCGCTCCCTTGAACGCCGTCGTTTTAATAAGATATCTTTCAAGTTCACTCAATTGCGAACAATATTTCTGCATCACATATACATTCATACATATTATAACGGCTTCGAATTATCGTAAGAGTTCTCATATAGTCGGTGGAGCAATGGGCGCGTATACGAGTCTTCTGATTGGAGGATCACCTGTTGACTGCTCAGCGTTTATTGGATGTCGTCACGGAGCCGTAACGGTGGTCAGAGTGAGACAGGTGAAACGAAGAACGACGCAGGAACGACAAGGAAATAAAACGGTATATAACAGCGCGCACGGATGTGGTGGGGATTCAAGTTTAAGACACGCTCAAGTCTCAAGTTATACTTGCTCACATTGCGTCTTTTTTCAGAACTATAGTTGTCCTGCAGTATTTCTATATTCTCATAGAAGATAGTGCACACATACATTCATTTTTCTGATCCCGTATCGAAGCGTTTAATCGCTTTTTGCTGTCCTACCAGTTCGACTTTTGAGATTTCAGCTCGTTCGACCGACGCGGCTCGGACGTCTAGCACCGGTTTAGGTTTTGTTTCAGCCGTTCACGTCCCACGTATGTGCGGCTTAACTTGAATTTTGACTAAATTCCGCGAGTGGATCGGCAACTCCATGATTGTCCAAAAACGCCAAATTCATACCTCAATGTAATTCATCTTCAGTTTGGCTCTTGACTCTCTATATAAGTCAGATTAGTTTCTTTTCTACGAGCATTCAACGTTTCTATAGAAATCATAGAAAATTCTTTTAAAATCTCTATGCCGGATTAAGTATCGGAATTAAGCGTTACAATAAAAAAACGTGCCTCGTAAGCAGATCGGATTGAACAGAATATAGCCTACCGTTACCTATACGTTCATTTCTCCAGCCAGATAATCAATTGTTTACCTCATAAGTTCACCTGCTATAGGGAAGTCAGCCAGACGCAACAAACGTCCGCACAAATACATCGACATATTGCTGCATAAATGATGTACTACGACGTATATATAAGTGGGAAATGAATTTCATCGTCGCGGTGGATTCGACAGAAGAGATTTTTTGCAACATTATGCCGTAACTTTTGAATGCGTAATATAAGACGTTTGCCGAAAAATCACGAACGTCACGTCACCTTGTCGTGTTGGACACCTGCGCATGTATAAATGAAATGATGCATAATATATAATATATCGTAAATTTATACTGACGATGTTATTTTTCATGATTTGAAAAATTATTTAAAATAACTAATAAAGCCATGACATACCTATACCTATATGTTTTCTCCTAAACGTTTCCAGCAACGCAATAAATGAATAAAATTACTGATGAATTTTGCGGTTCAAGACGACATCTCGGTTCGTTCGTAGTATATCTCGTTTGTATAGGAAGAAGCATTGCGAGGGCCATATGCTTTTCTACCGGTGCAGCATATACCATGGGAAAACTGCAATGCTGAGTTCAGCGGTGGTTAATGCGCATACCTTTGTGATGCTGACAGCTGCGGCATCGAACACCTGTCGCTTAAAGTTCATATTTCTGTACCATAATATTACAATTTACGAATAAAATCATCGGCAAATATATGTATTGGAGTATACGATCAGTTCAAGGTTAACGAATCTGAATAGAGAGCGATTTCTACGGAGGATAAAAATTGTTGTGTGTTCCGAACTCGAAAGGAGAATTCGGCTTCAGAAATATGTGTTTATCTATACATGTATGCATAAAGGATTAATGTGGTGTAAATTTAGCACCATATCCTATACCTACACGTACCTCTACCTACGACTGTACCGGGTTGGACCGAGCAACGAGAAGATTACGTAACTTTAGCTACGTAGAGAAGTCGGAGTGGGGCATTCAGAAGACTGGCCGATGGGCAGCGGTCGGTATAGCCGGCGGGTTGGTGGGGATATCGCGGGGACGAGGTCCAACGGCGTTATGGCCACGGCGGTTCACGTTTCTCCTTTTGTTTTGACCGTCATGGCTGACCAAGTACCTGGGCGCTCGATGGCCGCCGGGTAAATGTTGCCTGTATCCAAATCCTCAGAGAATCTGAGTCTCCCGATGGTTATATAGGTACAGGTATTGGTGGAGAGGTATTTTCTAATCGGGTTGTAGGCCGAAGATCGAGCTTTCGGAATCTCATTCGTCGGCAAAGTACCTTTACTATACCGCTCCGGCTTGTCTGCAACATTCTGACAAATATATGATTGATGTATATATACCTATACATATATAAAATGTACGAGCGAAATTCGTTTCTATATGATGAAGCGAATTGCCAAGCGCGGGACAAAAACAATGATCTTTTTTTATAACCATTAATATCGACTCAGTAGGTGATCGGAATTCATTTTTTCTGGGTTCGTGCCGATGCGAATGAATGAGACAACCAGGTCGTTGCACCTGCAGCCTTCCAGATGTCCAGGCTTCTCCTGTTCAGGTGTATTATACAATCGAACGTCGTGTATACCTATGTAAACATCTGCATAGCTGCAATCACCTGGAAAATGATAATAAAACTTTGCAGGATCCATAGAACCATTAGGGAAAAGGTCTGCACATTGTCAACCGCCTAAGCCTACATATATAATTACCTATAACTTTACTGTGCACATATTATACCTATCATAGTTCGTTTGAAAAACAAAAAATTACCCATGATTAATTCCAGATCGTCCTGCGGGACCCCGCAATAACGGTTATGTATTTCTTTTTTCTTTTTGTATCTCGTTATTTCGAATCCGTACACTTGAAAACAAGTTGAAAGTGCGGTCAAAATTACGCGGTTACACCACGAGACCTATCTTATACCCAGAATATGGTTATTTTCTTATTATCTTACAGTGATGTTAACTCATTAATATTAATTATGCGGCGGACGACTATATAGCGATATTTTTTTTTTTTATTTACACTGTAATGCAAAGTTCAAGTACTATTGCGCTTATTACATTGCACGCGTAATACCCACGCACTATGATAACGTCCTATATGGTTTCAAATAACCTGCGCAACCATGCACTGCAGAGCGTCCGAATACATATCCATTATAATGTATAATCTCTATATAGTAATATCCAAGTAACCTATAATATAATAGCATGTTCAAGTATGTACATGTAATATATGCTCAGATATGAAACTGCATCCGTACGTAACGAACTGCCGTTATACAATATTTATTTCTCACTTTCTTACAAAATGTTCTATGTATATTTCTTTTTTTTTCGACGTGCTACACCCTCCAAAATAATTTAATATTACTCTCAGTTTCGTGTACACTGATATCATATTTGAATCTCGCGTAGAATCATGCCATAAAGTGAAATTCATATACAATATCTGCATTATGCGGCGAACCACGCTCATCATACATAATTTTTGTCGGCTTATTAATTGACGTCATACGAATTAGTTAACAACGGTAATTCCTAATAGGCCCAAGAAGTTGGCTTGGCGATCCTCGCATATGGAGAGGATTATTGCTAAAGGAGCCTCTGGGTAAGTTAAGGTCGTTATATTAGCTGAGGTTTCGCCAACTCCATTATGACGTCGGAATTATTATTATATTGATCTCCCAATCAAATGTCCAGAATCAACTTATGATACGGTGTGTACAACTGATACTGTAGATATTTTTGAAACAATATACATACTGCATAAATGCATGAATAGCACTTTTCCTTTCTCTATCGTCGTTGCGTCGCGATTGTATTATAATGAATAGATTTTCTTTTATTCGTTGCGTTTTGTTGAAGGACCCCAAAAAACTCGTCACTGTAATTATTTTGTGCCGCTAAAAAGTGGTAAACATCATGCGGGTAGCAGGTGCGTAGGATGCTATGGAACCACGCCGTTCGGTGTATCGTTACAACCATCATAAATCTGCAAAGAATGACGAACGATACGTCAATTCCAACCATTAGAGTATAAATCAATATCAATAGGACACTTGGTTAATTTATTATCGTACACATTATATACCCAAAACATTCATCACGTGGTAGTTTTCGACATGAGGCGGCGTGCAGCAATGACCTTTTCAGGATACATCGGACGTTCATTTCGCGAAGGGACGGCCGAAGGTAGAATACAGTAGGTATATAATATGATATCCATATCACTGATCCTCTGGTCGAAACTTTATAACGCAACACTTTGGAATCCACATGGAGTTAAGTGTATACTTGTAGGAGCTAGTATCGGCCGTGCTATCCACAAGGTCCTTCCCTCTCTTTCTCTCTCTCTCTCTCTCTCTTTTCGATCCGTCTTTCTTCATCCTTCGTGGCATCTGACGTTCGTCGGCTCCCTTGCGTAATCGTAGGATTACCTACCTTTCCGTGGTACCACCACTGTACGTATAACTTGAAACCGGATATTCGAGTCTTATATGGCCCAGCAGAAGCAGGATTTGCGACGACCCCGAAGCCGAAAAGACGGCTGCAGGGGGCCTGCAGTCCAGGACAGGCAGACTCATCCCGCAATTTCTGCACTGCAAATAAAATGCTGCCGCAGTAAAATAATTACTCGTAATTATAATCACTGGACAAACATTCAATTGTAAGACATAATTTAATGTGCAGCATAACTCAATTTCACTATATTTTCTGAAAGATCAGTGAACATAGGAAAAAACCTATACAGTCTGGCCTTCAAATCATGGTAAAAGTGAAATTGAAATGTTCAAACGGAGGATTAAGTTCTAATCATTTGTAATCCTATTGTTATAAACAAATAGAAAAATATAAACACATCCCTTTGGTAACTTGTGTAAACCTGAGACTTACTATATATCTTCTAAAATACCGCATATTATGGGTACTCATTCGAACATATCTCGCCTGTATATTCGTTATACCGGTGCAGCCCGCAATGCCGTCATCGTTGGCCATCAACTCCCGTTAGGATAGGCCGAAAAAATCGACAACCAAAGGGATAGTATGGCGGCCCGTGCAGCGAGGAATAGTTACAACCAGCCGGAGCGAGGAGGTAACCAAAAGTAACGGGTTTGGTACGATGGTTTATATACACTCTCCGGAAATCGTCGTCTTCTCGTATAAGTTGCATCTCGAATTTCCATTGTTGACAAATTTTTGAAAAATATTTCATGCAAAATTGAATCATGCAGTACTGAAGCACATAAATAAAACGTATAATATAATACATCATGACTGTAAATCTTGCGGCACAATAGTACTGCAAAGGTTGATGTATGTTTATTATAATGTAACGTTTGCTGTATCGCTTCCACCTTTCTCTTTGTTATACAGGTGTAACCCAATGATTATTAACTATCGTGATTATAATGAAATGCTACACAGACACCTCGGACATGATATACCCTATACTATAATACATTTATGCAGCGTATAATGCAATGGTGGAAAACAATGTACATACATAGATATATTTATATCTATGGTACATATACATAATCATATAATAGTTTCGTTCGCTGAATCGAATGTGTTAAACGTGCAATGAACCCAATCAATATACCTAAATGCTTTTCGAAAATTCAATCATATGCGCGACCATACCGATCATCGAGCGAAAACCTGCAGCACTGCATTTCTTTCAACTGATATATTCGATTCCAAATATGCAACATATTTGCATTTATCAACTAATATAGTATAGATATGATTTACCGCTCTCTCTCTCTCTCTCTCCGCACGAGTTCAGTCTATCTAATAGATTTCCTTCCGACTATTCATCGCCTAGTCACTCCGACGGCGACAATAATAATACCCATTGTTCGTAACAACAGACGCCTGTAGTGCAATAATGACAAATTATAAATGAAAGTACTCTGTACGGCGCCAGCTGATCCCAATAGGCGGAATATTTTCTACCCGAAGTCGGCCAGGCTATATCATTAATGGTCTATCAGGGTCAAAGCATAATGAATTCCGTAGAAATATACCATCGCATCAGGTGAAAATTCAACCTATATGTATATAGGGTTCGAGGATATCCTGAACACGAAGCATTCCAACAGGTTCTCGCAGTCAGAAGGCCAAGGAAGTCGGATTTTTTGGTTGAAATCAAGCATGAAGTAAATAGGTTCTATTATATTCATAGACAGACTGTGTAGACTGTACATATCTGTAGGCATATTAAAGGTACGTTACATATACAAGTATGGTATGTACGTACAACGTGCACCTTCAGATTGTACCAAAGCATGCTGCTGAAGCAAAGCGAAGCGATATGTTGAGGAGAGTGACATAGCACGAAACTTTGCTGCAGATAGCTATATTCCATGGGGAAAAGACGGTCGGAGGACCGTTCGACGGCCTGTGGAAGAGATAGTGGTCGGTGACCTGGAAGGAACGTTGACTCCATGTAGTCAATCCCCTCTTTATATTTTATTCCCACCTTCGCTCCACCTCAACTAACCTTACCTAGGAGATGTTGATGCTTCGTTTATACTTCGTGCAGCATCGGCATGCGTCGTTTAACCAGAGAAGTACTTACCTGGATTTTATTCTTACTCTGCGCAGGCTCCATACTCTGTACCTTTCTTTACCTCTCTTTGCCACTCACTTCCACCCCTACATTTCTGTTGTATGTACATATATTGTACATACGGGGCATTCCCTGTCAACTCGACCAGGGTTTGACTCCTCGTCACTATACCTGTTTCTTCATGATTTATTTCAGACGATTGTAACACCTGAAAAACTCCCAAAAGTTTGAGTTACCGAACCCAAAGGATGAGAAATATTTACCTTCAATTTTTTCTCCGATATTCAGAATCGAATACAGAATTCTAAAGATGTTTTTCCGATGTTAAGAAATGAATGCTTTAAAAAAAGGAGGACAAAAAGGACCAGAACCGGCTCGATTTGACATGGAATGCCCGATGTATATAACGTTTATACGTTATGAGCTATCTATATAGGATACCGTGCAGGCTCGTATTCTTCCCATCATCTCAGCCGGACACTATACCTCGGTGAATCTAGCAGATGTATCTAGGGATAAATAAAATGAAACAGCGAAAGAGTGACTACACCATACATACCTTAGTTACTGGTACTCTTGCATTGTCTGCATACATCTTCTTTGTACAGAACTTCCCGCTAAAGTCGCTTTTCTGCAGTGATGGAAAATAAACGTGGATGAGATTGACGTATAGGTAACTTGCCCCGAGGAACAGTTCCGTTAATTAATTTTTGGGACTGTTAGTATTCGAAAACGCTTAGATATTCAATCGTCCAATTAGTTTTGTATACATGTTATGCGAATTCCTTTGTTCTAAATGACCCAACGAGTTCAAGCGACTAATTAGACGTGGAGCTGCAATTTTTTCTTTCTATTTTGGATAATGCAATCTGTTATAACATCGGAAAACTCCTTGGCGCTTATCATATAGCTTGTTCAATTATTGCTAATTATAATATAATTAGTATCGATATATCTGTCGGATCATTAAAAGTAGATCAAACACGTGTACTAAGTAGCCATAGAGTTATCAAGAGTTATAATTTTCGTTATGAGTGATAATTGCAAACTTCGGATAGTCGAATTCCATTTCATTCATTCGAATCAGATCGATTCATTCCAAAGCGAGTACATGCAAAACTGCATAGTGGGCATCTTAATACGTATGCACGTACGTATTGTACGTACATAGGTCATCATGTTATACGCGTGTTCGAAAGTATAGGGTTGTTCAACTCGAGACGTTATATTTCAAACGTTAAGGTTCACGCTTCCTTCCTGGCGTTACTTCGGTTGGAAAGATCGAAGCAGCGGACCGCGTCAAGTCATCATCGCTCTCTAGCTTTTTCCACTCCTTTTGCCTCCAATCCTGCTCTCCTGATCCCGTCTACTTCTTTCAGTTCCTCCCCGCTTTTCGCTCCCCCACTAATTATTTCCGTTATTGTGGTAGCGGCACGTACCTACGTACCTTCAGCAATAACTTAGGCTACCGTATACATTGGATGAAATCGGGCCCCATGACAATGGAGAATGCCCGGCATTGTGCGGCTTGCTCTGATACGTAAGCTGTAAATGACTATTATTGTTATATCATCACACTACACATGCAAAAGTTAACTACTGCAACGACTACCTATATCTATGAGAATCTGTCTCGTTTTCTCAACTTTACGAGCGATTCGAAAATTCTCAAAGTTTCAAAAGATCTGAAGACATCACGTCCCTTCGCTTCAATCATTTCTTGTTCATTTCCGATTTGACATATGCATATGCAACAATGCACTTTGAAAACTGCGGTTCTTTTTACCCACTGATTATATTTCTTACCGACATGATGCGCATCTCCGTATCAACAATGGTACTGAAATGGTACCAACGATCGATTCAAACCATTTACCGTCTGAAGTCGTGCGCCGTTGCGGGTTGAAACGCAGGCAACTCAGCAGCTGGCTTTTGAGGGGCATTGCACGGATCGCTTTCGTAGTTGCTTCTTTTTCTTACAATTAGCATACAAACTATCGAATCAACGAGTATTTAAGATATTCAAGCATTGAGCCTTGCTGTAACAAAACCAAATTTTACTACTAACCACGAATCTAAAGTCGTGATTTAGAGCCGATCACCAGGATCTGTAGCAGGGTTGCAGCTTTTCTAATTGTACGTGCAGGAATACGATAAACATTCGATAAAGCACAGGATGGCTGTCAAGGAAAAACAAATTGACCATACGGAGGAAATTGAGTGGAATGTTGACAATGAAATACAATTATTCTTCGCCATGAATGGGCACAAGCCAGTCGGTAAGAGATTAGATTAATCGCATATGGAAGGATTCGAAATGCATAGACTGATAGTAACGCGAAGATTTTGAGGTTACTTCATGTATTCCGTCGATTGCAGGTGTCAACAAATACTTTCACATGGTTTGTATCTGGGAAAAGTTTCGTGCTGCGATACACAAAGATGTATCTTTGAAACTTATTTGGGACCACCTTGAATCTATGTATGATCTAGCTGCGCTGGTGAGTCTGCTTAACATTTCTTGTTCTCTCAACTATGAAAATGGAACGGTGTGTTTTGATCAACATATATTCTTTCAGGACGACACTGAAGACCTTCCATTTCCAAGCAATGAAACAGATTTTGTGCTTCCTGAATCTGAATTCTCTACCTTTATGAAAATGCGAAAGAAGGATGAGCCGGATGTTAAAAGCAAGGATGGCCAGCTGAAAGAGAAATACAAGGAATTAAGGAGAGATAAAGATACCAAAGAGATCCCGAAGAAGGAAACGCCTTCCAAGGATGTAAAAAGTAACAAAGAAGTTGACAAAAAAAAAGAAGAACCTAAAAAATCTACTAGGGAACTAGATGTGAAAAGAGACAAACTCCGTGACCCCAAGGACTTGAAGAAAGAACACAAATTTTCAAAGGGACGACCAAAAGGAAAGGATGAGGAAGAACCAGGTTTGTCCTATATGATTTTCACCCTTTTTCAAATATATAGATAGTGATGCATATCTCATTGTACCTTGGTCTTCTATCCAGTATTGACTGGAAAGAAAGAGAGGAAGGACTCAGAGTCAAGTCGCGATGGTCCAAAGCGAGCTGTTAAAAGACCGACCAGACAGAGCGTAGACAACACCTCAAAAGCGTCGTCTAGTCCGCGAGATACTCCGCCATTGAAGCGGCGAAGGATATGAAAGCAACAACGGATGCATGAAGAATCGAACACTTGGAGTTATTACGCTACACTAAAATATCGCGACGTTGCTTACAAACTGAATACAATTGGGTGGAGTAGTATTTATTTAATTTTATAATTCAATAATAATATTGTAATGCACCTTGTTAAGTTATAAGTTTTACAGTGTAAATAAATGACTTCACTTTTCTACTGAAATAATCTTTTTATACGTACCCAGAATTTTCACTTCATCTTCTGAGTATTCATAATCTCCGCAAGACTCTGCAGAATTCATCGGAGGTAATGACGGAATGCTGGTTACCATGTAACTAAGATTAACTCTGCCAACAATGTCAATGCTTCTGCAGTAATAATATAAAAATCTAACATCTTCTGGATCCAAGTACGAAATACAAACCAAAATGAATATTTCAAAAATTTTCACGGTTCTTGGTAGACAATTTTCCATTGACTGCTGAACTTTGATTTGAAAGAAATTGGGAGAAATCATGGCAGTGACGTACGAATCCGAAGGAAAGCGAGGTTAGGTTTAAGGTCGACGTAAGGGTCAACTAAATCTGTGGAATTGAATAATTTTACCTTATACTTAGCGCGGTCGGCTGATTGGGAAGTCGATAAAACGAACACATAAAATTAGTGGTTGCCAGCGAAAGATTTATTGCATGTCGGGCTGGTTTGGTACAGCAGATAGAAGTAGCTCAGATGGGTCAATTGGACGCCAACATGTTGACAACTTGATGGTAATGATGGACATCGTAGAAAGTAAGGGCCGACTTGATTGAAGTATCAATGGAATATTTCTTGTTGCGGGAACCTTTTCAGTGTTTTTCAAAGTTGATTGAGAGTTCTACCGAAGTCTTCTTGCTTCACGTTCTGACTCAAGGAGGGTGAGAATGTCGCCCTCACGGACCGGCCCCTTCACGTTGCGAATAATCTGACGATTTTGCTCGCCGATGAATTCAACTTTGACTTGTGTACATTGTCCCTGGGAACCAGTACGTCCCAATACTTTGATGACACGGGCGAGTACCACAGGTTTATCCATGGTTATAACGTTTTCTTTATTTAATGCCTAGGCACGTGGCTTTGATGCGACAGCACAACGGAGCTCGCCGGAAGCGAAAGAGAGCCAATACAAACGGTCGGCAATGGCGCTACAAGTCAAAGAACGAAGCGAGTCAAATGAAGCCACACTATTTGTCAATTTGACTTCCCATGCGATTTTACGCGCGGCAAATTATTGAAAATAAGGATGGCGAGATCGAACCCACCGAATTAAAAAATTTTCATCGTTGAGATTAACATGTATATTTTAATTTTTTGTGAACACCAATTCGTATAGTATCATATACACAATAATTTAATACCCACGCGCATTTTACACTCACATACGCGTATTATTCAGCCAACGATACGCTCTTCGTAGAAATACGAATAATTTTGGAGCGAATATTCGTCGCCGTTCCAAATTAAATATACTCTGAATTGCTTAAAAATATATACCTATATGGTATTATTACAGAATAAGACTACGCTCCGGACTATAGCCAGAATAATTTTGCTACCTATTTATACAATTTATGCTTATTCATAGATAAATTTATTATCTCATAATTTGTTTGTTTTTCATCAAATTTCCCTGTGCCTTTGTATTACCAAAAATTAGATTCTAGTTACTTGAACATCGTATGAATTTCCACATTCCTAAACATATATCGCTACATCGTTACGTTTGTGTGTGTAAGTGTGATGTAAGACACTTATTATACTTGATACTATAAACAATAATTTACTATTTGAAGTATAAAAATGGTGTCACGTTAAAACATACGATCCCAACATATTCAGAATACCTGCAGCAATAATTTGATGTACATAATTTATTTATAATTGAACACTAGGCTATAATATGATTGCGTAACAATTTTAATCTAATATAACATTTAGCCTATCTCTCGTCGTTTATTAATTTGATAAAGATTCGAATAACAATTCAGAGATTTGAAAAAATATTTATGGACGTGAGTTCAAATCGAAATTCTATGAAGAAGAATGAGTTATCGATGCGAATAATAGACAGTGTCAAATTCATCCTGAGCACAGAAAAAATTTCTCTGTTGCCTTGATAGATTCTACAGTAATATTTTTTTTTTTTTCTCAACGAACTATCGACCAACTACTTTAGGAATAGAGTCGGTAAAAAAGTTGATCGGTTTTATGAAAATATGAAATTGGTAATAATATTTGAGTACACTCGTTTGAGGCTGGAACGGTAAAGTTGCAACCTTAATAATTTTCTACTCGGTATTTCACTAAAAATAAAATTAAATCTAAATCATCCAGCCAGACATATTACATTTCACTCCTCCATGCTACAAATCACCACACGAGCATTATCTTCGAGCGTGTTTATGAATACAATATACCATTTGTTTCCTTGCATTCGATCATAAATTTTTTCAGCTTGATAATGTGATGAAGTAATCTGCCACTGATTTATGATATAATACATACGTGTATATCGTTAAGTATAAAAAGCTATCGTATAATCGATGTGGTCAGTGTCCGGATATTTTCCAATATTGTAGACTACTGGTACGTTTATATGGGTGCCTCGAGAACGGCTGTACAATTCATACACATACGAGTAGATTATGAAATGTAAATTCATTAATCATCCACGGAAGAAATTAAACAAGATCGCAGGAGTGTTTTTCTTTTTTATTTCCTTTTTTATTGTTAGATAATAAGTCAATGAATTATGCTCAAACGAGACATGGAGGACGGTCTTTTATGTGTGTATGTATCCATACTGCGGCCACCCTGATACTGTAGAGCCGTAAAGATTGCCTCGGATACCCTTTTGGCGTTAAAAATAAGTCGTAACACCAAGAAAAAATGTAGGAGATCACAAATGTGAGAGAAATTATTGTCTATAACATAGTATCGTTAGATTTTTTTTTTTTTTTTTTTTTTTTCATCATTATTGACGTATACTTATATCGATAAGGTCCAAATACGAGACAATAATAAGTAAGTATCGGTGATTTTTGCTCTTCTTCGCTTTTCATCACAATCCCATTCAGCGTCACGTTTCCGATTTGAATAGTTTCCAAAAAATTCAACAGTTACTGGACTCTATATTCATACTTCATTCTCAGATATTTTGTTGTAGCAAAACGAAGTGCTCCACTTCAGTACGACTCACAAAATATCCTGTTACAGAGGTTGTGATAGCCAGCTCGGTAAGTCGTTTTACATGCAAGTAATAAGCCCTTGATTAGATTTTGTTCCTATTAATACTTATTTATATTTACAATTGAGAGCACCAGGCGATGAAAGTACATCGCTGTTACTCGCCAATGCCCAATAGGCGAGCGTTGACCGATTGATCATACAGATTATGTATGAAATACATATATGATAAAATAGTTACAGAGACATATGAGAGCCATGGTTAAATGTTCAAGGTGTTAAGTAGAGTGCAGTGCTCCTTGACCGGTGAGTACTCTACAATGAATAGTCATTGCGAATTTCACACTCTTTTCAGACTTTGGCACTCTTGTTCCTATTTGTAATGCTCCAGACAGTCTTAATGTGAAATTAGTTGTATTGTTATAAATTATTATTTCATTTTCTTGTTCATTGATTCCACTCATGGACCTCCAGGGGGACCATCCTAATATTATTATTTACTTTAATATATCTATTTTATCCCAAAGTCTGCGGTACCTGGTCGCGGATTGGGCGGTGGGTTTCGCACTGTTAGTAATTCGAATTTAAACTGAAAATTTTTCGAAGTCGGCCACAGTTTACTATTAGTAAAGAATTATTTGCCTCTTTCCCTCTGAAAGCATGTACAAATCTCTAAGCACTGGATATTTATTACGAATCACGTGTGAAAATAAAAGTTCACTAACCTAACCTATTCCAGGGCTTTTTGCATTCGCATAATGGCCAAAAACGGCATTTTTGTTTACGATCACATGCATAAAGAGTCATATGAACCAAAGTGGGGGAAAAAAAATAACATAACAAGTAGAATATTCATACGAAATCGTTATCGAAAACGATTCACGTGATGTGAGAGGGTCTGTTCTATCTTTAAGAGTATAACGCACGTTTGTTTGCCTTCCCCTAGTACAATAAATTTTTCGGTTGTTCTGTTGAAAGGTGTTAGTTTATTCATGTGTATTCTATTATTATGTTTGGTCTGGTGACGGACATATGGTAAGCCTTTATTAGGCCCATTTTTCAACGCCGTGGAATATAACGGTGTGGCGGTGTTTTCATCCTCAGTATCGGCGGCGTATGAAGATTCTCGGCGCGGTATAACATAAGCAACGATAACGGTGAAAATAGGACCTACCAACGTTAGCGTACAACATCGATCTAACGAACAGACCTGCAACAATATCCTCATGGCGAAATTTGTTACTGCCATAAGTTGTTCGACAGTGTTTGCCCAGGTAAAGTCGTGGCAGCTGTTTTTCCGGACGGAGACGGGGAGGGGAAACCGGATGCCCCCAGCGTCATTTGCGTCATCCGTTGTGGTAGCTGTAAAAAAATGTTTCCTCATTGTTTGTCGACGTCAGAATCGAGTCGTCGTATAATCGTGAAATGTATATCAAATTGCTAACAATAAGATAGCTAAGGTGTTATCAAGTTCAGACACGATAAACGTAAAATTTTTTGTGTTCATATGACAATGAATCCGATTATGATTTACCTGATTAGTAAACGCTGTGCTCTGCTGCTGTTGATTGTTTAAATTGAAGAAAGGATTACTGCCTGGCGCTGGTTGTAGATTCTGATTGGCTAACATCCCGCTCCACCCATTAATTGAACTATTTTGCCCCATTTGCATCTGTGAAAACCAAAATTGTTTTTCAACAGGTTGCCGCATTATATGTGTTTGGAGTAAAAAAAAAAACATGAGTGAAAAGTTTGTTGAATTGGCTAACTAATGATACCCACCACTCCCCCCATCTGATTTCCCATTAATCCCATTGCAGGATTTTGTACGCCATTCATTTGAGTCATCTGACCCATGTGCATACTATTTCCGGTAATATGACTCCCCGAAACTGCGGTTAATTGGGCTCCCAGCTGATTAGTAGGTGGGCCACCCATCTGACCTTGCATTGCGAGCTGTCCTTGGACAGCGTTCATTGGTCCCATTGCCTGGCCTTGAAAATTAGACTGTTGATGAAATCCTTGTACTCCTTGCATCTGTGGTGGAAATTGTTGCGCGGTGGTTTGCTGAGCGTACATACCACCTGCTAACAGTTAAATTTATACGATTAAAAACGAATGGAAATTATTAGATTACTTTCATTGATAAACGGCTCACCAGGAACTCCAAACATAGACTGTTGTTGATTAGGTGCAGCATAGAGTGCCAGGATACTATCTTTTGTCATTTTGCTTTTCTCTTGAGGTGTGGGTGCTGGTTGATTAAAGAAGCTTTCCTCTTCCGTTTTTTCTGCAGTAGCAGTCGCCTCAGCGGCGCCATTTGCCGCACCAGTGGATGATTGCGAAGCTGGTGCGGGCGGTGCTGACAAGAATGAAGAAAAAATATCCTCACCAGAAGCTGAACCATTGGCGTTGCTTTGATTCGACGGAGCATCTACGGGAAATAGAAATTTTGCATATCATACCAATTCATGATTTTATCAAGAACTCATATATTTACCAAGTCCCAACAAATCCAGAGTCGCTGAAGTGTGAGCTCTGCTTGTCTTAGGACTGACGGAACAGCGAGGCTTTGGAAGCTGTGGTACTGTTTCCGGTTTCTTAACTGGTGGCAATGGCGTCTGCGCTCCACTATTCTTTGAACCTTCCTTTTTACGTCTGCGTTGTCTTTCTGCTTCTTCATCAAGTTCTTTGTCCCAGTTAATCTGATTCAGTGGTTAAAGTGTCAACCCAGTGAGTGATTATGAAATTAGTGTAATTTATTGTAACTAGTAAATGATGAAGACCTTTGGTAAGGGTGGCGGTACCCATTCCTTTGCGATGTGTTTCTTATGTTCGTATTTAGCTCGGATGAAGCATTCCAGACCAGAATCCGTCTGTGGTCTTCGGAAACTATCAGGAAGATTTGCCTCATACACTGCTCTGGCACGCGAATTGCCCATCTGTTGAAGGCTCTGGAATACATAGAGGAAAAACTGATTAACAGGCCATTTGTTGTTGCAAAATGGGTGATAAAATTCAATTTCATACATGAGTGTGGATGAAAGATTATATACATGATGATATGCTTGGTATCGTATCACCTTTCAATAAGAGGAATAGATAATTGGTGATACTGCAATTGGTTCATTTGTAAATAATTTTTCAGAGTACTGCAAATTACAATTTCCTCAATGATTCTATTGATTATTGTCTTTGTATGACAGCTTTGTGAAGTCGCAATTTCAAGTCACTCATTTGCCTGTTTCAGGGGGATAATTCCACTTTTGCAGGAAGAAATTATAGCACAGCATGCAATATTACCACAACTTGTTCTGGTGTCCATGTATCCAAGTTCACAGATTTGACCTTACTTATGTGAACTCCCAAATTTCTATGTATCCCAGCACAGCGAATGCATAGGAATATTCCAAGATTCCAGCTGGCCCATCGTGGTCCTGAAACAAATATTCAAGAACATCGAGTTCGATAATCTGTCCTTGCTAACTCTGTTGTTGTAAAAAGTAATGGTAATCAGCAATGGTAGAGAATGTGCTTGCGAAACAAAAGACCTGTTCCGGTTTGAACCCATCTTCTGAAAGAAGTGATGAAATTGTTATCGGCACCGCAGCGGAGAATGAAATTCGGAGTGCCAGAGAGTATTCAGGATTTCTGAGTTTCTGAATTGAATACGAGAAACGTGAATGACGTGTCTAAAAAAATCGTGACTGCTTATAGATAGAGAACAATACTGCCGCATGAACTGAGTGAGTGAAAGAGACCGCATTACGCGATTACGATTGATCAGATGATCCGTAATTGGTTTTGTTATGATTTAATTTCAAGGGGAGTGAGCGTGCTCATGGATCCACGTAGTATCATAAATACCTTTCGCATCGCAGTCAACACAGTATTTATTGTCTTCATCGCGTAGCATTTGGGTCAAGAGGGTTTGACATTTTTCCTGTATTTGTTTAGTTCGCTCTTTCTCCAACCGCGACGTCATTTTAACGAAATTTTGATGACAAATTAACGATTTTACAAGTTTAGCAGATTTAGGGGAGGAAACAGAACAGTTTTGACACGGCGGCAGCGTCAGCCGTCAAGTGAAGAACTATGAAGTGACACCCAGACCACAGTCCCAGACTATACCGCATTTACGATATCAGCCAACTCGATTTGTCTTTTGGTTCCATTTTTCACCATCTGTGTTCCAGGCATACGGCGCTCAACGCGAGAGATGCAACGCCGCACTTGACCTTCGTGGCTTTGACTGAGGATCTTCAGTCAACGTTCGCGGCTTTTCCAAGGGTACAGCTACTGATACAGCAGAGCTCGTTGTTTTTTGTCTTATCGACTATGCATATAGTACGTTCTATCAAAAGGGTCGCTATTCGTTACCATCATGGTATTACCACGCATTGAAATCCTTCCAGCGCCAGCGGGTTTCGATATCGATCTAAAAATTTATGAAGCAAAAAAATATCAAATGAGAATTTTAGTTATCTGCACGCTGTAGACGGATTAAACGAATCTACTGTTCTCCAGTGTGACGCAACTTTATACAAGAGATTCTGAAGGATAATACTGGGATTAGCTTTTACTTCAAGGGACGTGCGCTGTGTAATCACGTGCTAAATATCCTGACTCTCCCTGCAGAGCGTCGCGAAGAATTCATTATCCCGCTATAGTATGAAATTAATTTTAAATGAGAAACGATGCTGTTGCCAAAGATTTATGCCACTTGCTCCGTGACACTGAACTGCACTCATGTAAGTAGTAATCTTAGCGAGCTTTTCAAGAGTATATCTATAACTGAAGCAATGTGTGCTATGATATATGTAGTGTAGGTATATCTATGAAGTTCAAGACGTGTGATCATGCCGGTCGTATCCCCACAATTCAACGGTACTTCCTGTCCGTGAAACCAGGCGGGAAGAACCGGAAATGTAGGAACCGGAAGAAAAGAAAAGGAATGGAGAAGATAGAATTGGATGGAGAAATATGGCCTTGACGGTGGTCGGGTATTCTAAAAAGGAGAAAACTTAATCGATTAGAAGCGGATTTTTCTACAAAAAAAAGAAACCTGGTGAAACCATCAAGCAAGATGCATCGATGATGAAAAAAACCACGAGAATCGAAGGATTTCTTTTGTATAAGTATGGACCTATTATTCATAATATACGTTGATATATCCGTGAGATGAGTTTCGAAGAGGCAGAATGCGTATAACTGCAGAACGGGCTAGAATTATAAGTTATACCGCGTTGACTAGTGAATGCCTCTCCATACACAGGTGAAACTTTGGACCATCCATTACTCGCGCTCTCAAAGGTTTTAGTACCGAGGAAAAACGTTCCGGAACTTTCTAGGGCTTACTCTTGTGCTCCAGAGTTGTAGGGAAAGGGAGGACTGAGGGATGTTCTTCTCAGACTTAGTAGATATATTCCGTTAACCACGTGATATACCTATACTATGCCTATACGGTTCGCAAACTATATAAAAAATGTACGAACAAACACACGAAAACTCGTTTAGCGATGGGCTACATACGGCCGTTGAATGATGAGAAAAATTACTCAAGCTGTGGAAGGGTGCCGGATGTGAGATAGCCCAGGTACCAAATATTGTATGTTTGCTACGGATAAATATTGCATCACGAGGAAATTACACGATAATATTATTCAATCTGTAGCTTCCTGTTTTTTTCTTTGGCTTTTTCTTTTTCTTTAACTCTCCTGTTGTGAAAGAGGCTTTTATATCTTATGTCAATTATGCGGGGCCGCGGTCCATGCTTTTGTACTACAATCAATTTCGGCCTTTGCAGCCCGCGTTCAATTATAACGATGAGAAATTCAATCCCTACTGGTCTCCTCAGCACTTTTAATCAAAACTGCTGGCATTAGTTAGAAGTTCCACCCGATAAATTGCCCTCAGCAATCTCGTCGGGACCGAAGAAAATGAGAAATATCTCGGTTAATGGGAATGGTTGAATCTCGGTCATCGAGCGCTTTGCCTCCAACTCACACTTTATGGCTATCAAACTTGCATACACCTTTGTTCCCCTTTAATATAATATTAATAACTGGCGAATACGTGATATTATCGCATCGACATTCATTTTCGGCGCAATATAATACATACCTATATATTTTTGTATATTGGATTGTATATGAGCTTGGAAAGCGTGCGAACGATACTTTAATCAAATATCGCACTAGGTCGGCCATAAACTGCACGAAACGGTATGGATATACGAGAACGTGTCTCAATAGCTCAGACTCGAAAGCTCCCAAGGTAATGGATTGACTGATATTATTTTACTGAGGACGAATAAAATAACCGTGATCCGGTGAATTTATTATTCAAGGTATACAGTAAACATATATGTATATATATTACATATACAATGATATAATAATAGACTCGGAGTTCTTTCGTCAGGGTCGGTAGCCGGCGATCATGTCTCTGCCGGAGTGGAATTCAAGGGAAAAAGGAATAGATCAAGTTGACAGAAACTACACCGTAAGTCTCACCCTTTTCACGCTGGAATTCGTGACGTATTGCAGGTTTGTACATAAGTGTACGTACCTATATATATATATGTACAATATACATATGTACTAAGTCGAACATGTCACTATGACTTCGCGTGGGAATTGAATGACACATTATCAATCGGGAATAGTATTACTTACACATTATTAATATTATAGACATGAAACACAGATATGGTTTTTTTTTTTTTTTTGTTTTTGTTTTTTTTCCCTTGCACTTGTAAGAGAATTTAATCTCTTTATCATATACACTTATACAGATACGAAGTGGTTAAGCCATGAAATTTTTTCCAGGCGATAGTGTAAAAGATCTATGTACAATTATACAAATTTAGTATGGAGAGTGAGTGGGGTCAGTATAGAGCCGTAAACTCAGGAAAGCACGAGGTATACCGTAATTTAAAATAATTAACTGAGATCTTGTCATATACGTATACGTGATAGAAATTATTGTACTATATGTATTTTGAAGTTTGATCCTCTGCTGGCAAAGTTGTAACGCGATTTGTTAAACCTTTATGTTGTTTTTTTTATTTTCTATTCCCCGAACGTTTTTTACGTTTTCAGAGTCTTCTCGTCGAAGGATACTCTTTGGCAGTTTATCGTCGGTAGGGAACGTTGAGGGCCATCCGTTTGAGACGCTTGTCCACCTGCACCGTTGGGCATCGGATGGTTTGAGTGGGTAGGTGGTTGATTCCCGATGGACAACAGGGATCTCTGTGTACCTCTGTATACCACTCTCGTATAAGTTAAGCTCTGAAAGATGAAAGACGCGAAACAAATTAGGAAAAGCATAGGTATACCTCAGAATCCATTATTATACTGTACATCAATTCAGATCCCCAAGGAGTATCCCGAAAAAAAAACTTATACACGGAAAAACGACAGAGCATAAGAAAGGAAAAATTATATGTTGCTGTTAAAATATGTATAAATCGAAAGTGTATCGCAAAATAAATGCTAATAAGTGAAAAGTTTATTTTGTAGAATCAAGGTGTGAACAGATCCCCCTATATTTGATTGGTACTCGATGGCTATTTTGGTATCTCAATTAAACCTTACTCGTTAATTAGACACGGAGTCAATTATTATTCTTTGCTCTATCAATTGATATTTGTTGGATATCGTGAACGTTGCAATTTCTTACTTCTTTTAAATTTGATCCTCTATAATCTACATGAAATTGAATAACTGAAGTGCGCGCATGAAGCGAATGGTTATATTTAAGAATTGCTCTTGCCTTGATTATAGTCCGAGATGAATATTATTTCCACGCCTTTTTACCTCACCGCATCGGTCGTAGTCGCGACAGTCGTCCTCGTCTCAGTTGTCCCAGTTGCAGTGGTTGTCGTAGTCGTAGTCGTAGTCGTAGTCGTAGTGGTAGTCTTAGGCGTAGTGGTAGTGGTGGTAGGAATATCATCTCCATTTAGATATTTTCCCGTGCCGAGTTGCAGTGCAGAGTGGAGTGTAAATTCCGGTGAACGGAGCAGCGATTCTTCTCGCGATCTGCATTCTCGATTTTTTGGCTCCGTCCTTGAGATTCTCCTTGGTCCAATTGTTGGCGTTGGGGATTCGAGTGCGAAGGCTTCTGCAACATCATGTAGCACCGCCGGTGCGGACTGTGTCTGCTGTAGGAGCTGTCGTATCCGCTGCTTGTTGTTGTCGCTCTCACCGTACCCTGTATGCTGACTTTTGACGAAGTTGGAGTCGACGACTGGGGTAATTGGGGGTTTCTGTGCCCCGGCTGCAGGATTCCCGGTGTAACGCCGTAGCCGCTGCATCCGATGCAGACCCCCGCAGCGGACCCCGTGGTCTGGAACCACAAGATACCCACTCCAACAGCACCAAAAGCACCAAAACCACTCATTCTCATTCTCATTCTCATTCTCGTTGTCACCGTCGATTGTCAATTGTCAATTGTCAATTGTCGTATTGTCAGCATTTTTAAATCATACGTCACACGCCTAAAGCTTTCCATTGCTATTGATCGGTTAATTTTTCGGAGGTAGACGTAACTCGATTTCAATTGTTCTTCGAGCTAAGTAAACACCGCCTAATTTCTCAGTTGGTCACGAATGTTAAGTAATTTGTTACCGGCTCAGAGGTGCGCCGTATCTATTTACCCCAGCCGTACACATATGTATAGCCTGAATATGTACACGTACACGCCTTACTGACGCACCTCATGTTTCAGCAAATCGCGAAAATTTCTTTGAAACGAATTTTCGCACGAAAGGAACAAATATCCTTATTTATCTTTATTACGCCTAGTATAATAGTCGAGCTTATTAATCCATCAACCATCACAGCCCAAAAGCTCACCTTCGCCAAATATAAGCATCCGTTCGTTCAACTTTCACCTAAAAGTTTCTTGCCTTCTAGTCGGCAAACAATATGGTCTCTCTATCCCAATATCCCAAGGGATGCACTTCGAAACACACATTGCAGTAGTACAACATCTACACTATAATGTATGGTATGTCTGTATAGAATCTGGTATGTTTTATACCGCAAGCGAGTTGGTTTTGTTCTTCTATTTGTCCGATGCACCATGTGCTTGTGACGAGTTCCGTTCTTATACAATAGCAGCTATTTTCTGCAGTGCAATTCCCGTCCGTAACAGTTACACTGTTCTGTGGCTTTCAAATTAATGCACGTACTTTTGTAGCAAAATTAAAGTCTTACGAATAATTAAACCAAATTATTTCGGTCAGACGATATCGACCCGCGAAAATTTTTCACACCCTTTAACGCCGTCGTTCGTATTTTTTTTCTTTCGTTTCTTTTCTTCCCTTTTTTTCTCCTGGGGACTAAATCCCATTAGTCGGTTGTCGAAGGGCCGTGCATCGGTGACCCATCGCACGGCTCTCCTTCGTCCTTTCGTCGAATAAATCAACAAAACACAATAGCTGCCCTTCGCATGTTCGGAAAATGTATCAGCTACTATTAATCAATTCAAGAATCAATAAAAAATCTCGATACAACGACGATTCAATGAACTAAATATCGAAGTATATCTCGCATGACAAATATATAATAGGTACTTAGTTACCGAATGAAGATTGATGTGTTTATATGAATGTTTAAAGAGATTCAATAGTATCTTTGTTCTTTTTCATAACGATCACTTCCGAAATGGCATCATTTTTTCCTCTTGCTTTTTTACTTTCAACAAACGAGAATTCATGTGGAGAGGTATAGTGAACAAAGAATCGAATTCGGGGCTAATGATTAACTTCGATTTTATCACCGGTTAAAATCCATCGATAGTTTTACCTACAGCGCGAGGCAATGAGACTTTATAAGTTGAAAAGTATAAAGGACGCTCATTCTATTCGATATAGAAAAAAGTGGAAATTGAATTCTTTTATACCGACGCGATTTTCGATAACTATATAGAGTATGTTGTTGTAATCTGTCTTCACCATCTATTTGGCGAATTTTATAGCACCTCAAAATTTATGATCCTATTGTATACCTGCACGTTTATTCTCCTAGATTTGACGATGTCCCGATTTAACTCTACTCTGAAATATACATCCGGGTTATACGCGTCACAACGTATGCCCAGAAAACTACCATCAAAATTCTAATCTGGTATGATTAATAGTCCGCAAGGTAGCCGCAGATATTGCATGTTCAGTGTATAAAAGGTGAAGGATATATAGGTAGAAGATGTGTAGGTCACATATTTCATGTCTCAAGTTTAAAAGTTAAACTTACAACGAGGATCAATTAAAATTGCAAATAATAATAATTGTAAAGTACCGAAAGCTCGATGACATGAGATGAGGAGAAAAAAAAACAAAAACAAAAAACAAAACAATGGAACAAATATATCGGGTGAACGATCCAGTTTTTGAAATCATCGTTTTCCCCAGCTGTAATTCATCCAAGCTCATACATTATACGGTAGGTTAAATTCTTTTTGTTTCATTTCTTTTTTTCTCTTCAGTTCCCTACGTCCGATCATCCGAGTCTCGAAATCCCCTAATCGGGAAATAAGGACCTCAGAACATCGTCGTTCCTTCCGATTTAAATCCGAGTAGATCCTACGTGGGTTGAAAAAAATTTCTTGACGGATGTTTGGTTAAGTCGTAAGGGTTAAAGACGGTTTCCAGAACGTCGCGTACCGGTGATTGGTGAAGGACAAATTGGTTCGTCTCGGCTTATAACCATTCGCTCTCTGAACCCACGACGTTAAATTTCATCTCCGAATAGTCGTAACATCCGATAAAATATCTACCTCTTGAAATTGCCTATGGATTATTTTTACCATATTAATTTTATCACTATTCGGAGTTTTCAACTACGCTGCAGATATCACGTGCAACTGCAGCGCAGGCGATATCAATTTAATTATTAATTCAGACAACATGGCGGGCAAACTTTTACCGCTCGATTATATCGATCACAGCTAAAAATTCACCGTTACACACATCCTCATCGTCGAATAAATTATTAACGCTGGGGGGGAAAAATAAGAAAAAAAAAAGTAAATGAATATCATGTAAAATGTAAATGTGAACAAAATTTTTATTTATCCGTTTGTTTGTTACTTTTTTTTTTTTTGTTTTTTTTTCTTCTTTTCTCTCTAATCCTCACACGAAATCGATAATAATTTAGGGTTTGATAATCTGCACTTGTGAGATTTATGATACGATGCGTATTTAAGTTTATGAATATGGAATATCATTAAATATGCCATTTGGCGTATGCGATCGCTTGTGAGAATTCTCGCAGTTTGCAGAAATTCTGCCATTTTTTATACGAAAGGCACGTCGTCGTTATATCTCAGAAGGTATGAATATATAAGCTCGAAATTCGTCGACGTTTGGATATTATACGTAGATACATGTGTTTGAAGTAAAATCTCATGCCTCGAAGAATAAATAATCAAATTAAATGATTAAACGTAGACAGTTATCATGACGTTCGTAAACTCTCGTTTGATAAGGGTTAATTGATATTAATATAAATATTATTGTTATAGTCTTGGATGGTTTTTTCAAAATTGTCACGTGTATCAGACGTATGATAAAATTTTCTCGGTGAAAATTTACGAGTACGATAAATCTGATTGTTTTTTTTTTTTTCAACTAGAGTCGACACTTACTTTACGGTGAGGTTTACGTCTGGCGAGAGCGTGACGACTTCGAAATAATATTTCCGAAACACTGCGACGGAAATTACGAGTCATGAAACAGTAGACGATTGGATTGAGAGCGCTGTTCGCGTGACCAAGGAATAAACAGTAGGACAATACGTCCGATATGGCCCTGCCATCACCTGGAAACATAGATATAATAAACCTTCGATGGGGTGGGGTGGGTGAAAAGTTGGTGAAAACTGAAGTATCAATCAGCTGATAGAATGACGATGGTTTTTCGGTTAATTAACTCTGTTTTTTTTTTTTTTGTGTGTTTGCAATTCGGACGAAATCGAATGAAAAAAGAATGAAAAAAACCAAAACCGAAAGGTTATGAAATGAAAACGACTCTAGTTCTAAATAAAACACTCGAATAAACGGAAGCTGTACATCTATATAGCTGCGAAAAAGGTGTGCGAGTAATTAACATAATGCTCGACGAGTGGCCAGCGAGGGTGTTTACATTTCTTTGGAGAATCTAACTAAATTGCGTGATGGTATTTCCGTTGGCAAATAAATGGTTTGAAGTAAAATGACCTTGTTTAAATGAAATGAGGGCTGGAGCTGTGGGGAAACGCGGGCGTTCATACATATATACATGTAATGTGTATACCTATATAGTATAGGAAGATTTGACTCGAGTTTTGGAATGAATTTCGAGTATTCATCTCACAGCTAGACGCGAAAGTGTTCTCCCCCGTGCACATCGAGGAGGTAGAATTATTGTACACATCGCAGCTATAGGAATACTCACAATCGCAGCTGATGAAATCTGCGGAATTATGTATCGGCTGGCTGCAGACCGCGGCTTTGTCAATTTAATACGCCACTCTGGTATAGCTGTGTACGTGTTTTATGACTAACGAGTTAACGACATAAGGATATAATGCATGCTATGTGGATGGCAATGCATATTCCTCTAACATCGTATCATGTAGACGGCCCTATAACACCTACATTACATCAAAGCTCCCTAAGGTGCAAGTGATAAATTTTAGCTACTCACCTAGAACCCCGAGGTCAATAAGTAGTCTCAGCACG
This sequence comes from Athalia cordata, assembly GCA_963932425.1. Classification (NCBI taxonomy): domain Eukaryota; kingdom Metazoa; phylum Arthropoda; class Insecta; order Hymenoptera; family Athaliidae; genus Athalia; species Athalia cordata. Next base: position 52,357,406 of record OZ010625.1, on the reverse strand, counting down.
TTGTACGGCAGCCAACATAAAGCGAAGAGAACCGCCAAGAGTAGAAGTATCCAGGCGACGCGACGTCGCTCACGTACCAAACGAAATCCCTAAGGAATATGAGAATTTTTTGATTTTTATATTTTTACATTCTTTCAGCTTTGGTTTTTTTTCTGTTTTTTTTTCGCTTTGTTTCTCCTTTCCGAAGCGCGGCCTCTCGATTTGGCCTGCGGGATTCAAAGGTACGTATAAAGCCCCCCCCGGGGCACACTCTCTATAACGAGGGATATCGTTATTACTAATTATGATTAATTCTATTATTCTTTTGAGTTTTTTTTTTGTTTTCATATTTTTTTTCATGTAAAAGATCGCAAAAATGAAACTAGGCTGCTGTATAAAGTCACGGAGGGCAGCTGACTGAAAAATATTCCATCATTTATCAAACGATGTATAGAGTAAAATGTAAATCATGTGAAATTCTAATACGAGTATCATATTTCATAGCTAGAAAAACAAGAAAAAAAATAAATAAATAAAAATGTTCGTATGTGAAGTTTAGAAATAATTGAACGGTGAAGAATATTAATAATTGCACGGAGGGTATGAGATCGTTAGAAGAAGTTTGTATATAACACCCGTAATTAGTTGGTAAAATTGTTATACCCTCGTATATAACAATGAATTATTCATTGATCATTGTTATATCCACGGGGTTTGTACACGTCGAATTATCGCAATATCGGGAACCTGATCTCCCTAGGGACGTGTAATAATGCAGGTGATATCGAATAACACGTACGTCAGTATCTGCATCGGCATACATCGTACCCAATATTATTCCTTGCTATGTGAGGAGTAAGGCGGAGACGGTGTACCACGGCAGCGATATACATATATTTGTGATTTCATATCACATATGTATAGTGCGGTGCAAGTTAATATGAAGAGGTTTTGTGTAACCGTCCGTGCATCGCACCCACTTGTATTCTCCTCGATTCTCATATCACATGTCTAGTTATTTTACATATGTCGATACCAACCCTACGTTGGCACCACCGCGGACTATAGCATAAAGGGGGCTCGTATAATGTCGGCATAATTTGAACGGTGCAACAGCGCAGTAAGAAGAAAGGGAACTGCAGTATCCGTTCGACCCGATCATCGAGTTTTCCATATTACTTCATTGTATACCTATACTGTACCTAAATCCTGAGGTGTTCCGTCGTCTGATCGATATAATGCCTGTGTATATGTATAGTATAAGGGCTCTTGTAACAGGTAGATGCCCTAGAGATATATACCGCGATCAAATATAATATATGGAAAGAAGTTCACAAGTGCAGAGGGATAATAATTAACTTGAACAATCTTTACAGAGAGTTACCGATCCTTGTTCAATTTAATTGAATTATAAAATAAATTTAACGATGGAAATTCTAGACACTCACACCCGATTTTGAATTAACGATGAGTTCTTAACATCGATGATATTTTATTTATTTTATACGATGGAATTGATTGGACAGACCTTGAATCGTGAGATCAATTTTAATATTAATTAAACTATTATCTTCTCAACGCGCTGAGTTGATTCGAGTCGGTAAGATTCGGATGAATTCTTGTCAGATCATAAGGGAAAAAATAAATATTTTTTATTTGACGAGGATCTGCACTCAGCCGCGATATTAGTATACCTACCTATACCTACATTTGCATTTAAATTTTATGCTCACTTTACACACCGTGTTACACATTCATCATCATTTTATCGCTTCAAAGCCGCTTAGGTTGAATATTTTTTTATTTAAACTTCTTATTGTTCATTTTTTCTTTGTTACCAGAGGCATTTGTAGTTGTGAGAGTGTCTTTGACAGCATGTCGATGCAACGGACTTTGCAAACTGTGATATCAAGGCTCGGTGGTTTTCACTTAAATTATAGCCTTTGTTGCTTACCTGTTGGGAACTTGCGCTACCTTCAATACTGTCACAATCAAATGGAGGTTTTCTGGCGCAAAGCGTACGGCCCATCATCGAGTACGCCAGAATTACTATGAAACCTGTAATTGAGGATTATCAAAGTGTTTATAATGCACAAATCATCGATGAATTTTCCACAATTATAGAATCACATATTTCCCTCGCTCACACATTATACGCAGTATACGTACGATCGTCTGAATATTTGATCAACTTATAATAACAAACTATATAATTTTATCATATTTCTTTCTTATCTTGGTAAAGCTCACCGGGAATCGCGTAAACAAGGGCGAAACAGGCGGCACCAAAAATATGCGCGTGAATACCGAGCGGTTTGAAGTCTTCCGTACAGACGTAAAAGGTTGGATGTTCGATCCGTTGACCTGCTAGGGTTATGTTGTCCAATTCAATCATCGGACTCAACGTCACCTGTCACCGTGAATAAATTCCAATAACAATACGTAAACAACCGTGTATATTACGTGATAAAAATTTCTTATACAGGTTCAGCAGGTTATACTCCCAGCGTTTACTCTAGACTATGCCTAGTTGCCTGCCGCTACGATAGGCAATCAGATATGTTGTAGTGTAAACGCTGAGACACATGGTATGTATGTATTTTTCGCCCGTCTTACCGCCCTCAAAACCGGTGCAAAAATACTGAGAGCCACAGCCCATAGCGCTGCGATAACGAGTATTGTGCTTCGCCTGTTGAAAACCCTTCGAAATGCGATCGGACTTCTTATCGCGAGATACCGATCGATGCTCATCGCGGTAATGGTGAAAACTGAAGCGGCTACTGCGACTCCTGAAACAAATTTTTACGCGTTCATGACACGTGATTTATTTCTCATTCAAGCTGATCGTAAGGTGTGAAACTTTTGGTACGTGATGTCTGCAGTCAGTCATGCCCCTTAATTTTATCCCCCCATTATATTCAACGCTTCATTTCGTTCCGGTCGTTCCGACTTTGCTGGCCTTTAGGATCAAAAAGGATAATCAGAGATTGATGATACAACGAAACTCACCGCGTTTCGCGTTGGTGTTTCCAAATTTTCAACAATCCATAGATGCCCAACGACACTCTATTCCCCAGGCGCTGTTTCACGGTGTTAGTTTTAAAACAGAATTTCAGAAAACTACCCTGCTAAACTGATCCGTCGAGACTGTGAGAAATAATAACCGGAAAATTGTACGCGGCATACTTTCCACTTTGGATAAAACTTTTTTATCTAGATTTTTCATCGACAGTTTTACTGTTAAGAATCAAGCAAACTTTTGTCGTATCTCGTCGTGAACTATTATGTAATTTCTTGACTCTTTTTTTTCATTAATCTTTTCAATTTTCTTTCGTTCATTCAATGCCTCCATCACTTTTCTTAGTCAGCTGCCACTGCAGATTCTTAACAGCTTTCTTAATTGAATCCATCGCATGTTGAAAACTTGGAATCTTAGAAATAAAAAATAGAAGAAAAAAACAAACTTTCAGCAACGAGGATGGTTAGAATACTTCCATTCCCGATTTTCCTAAATTTTCCGTCATGGGATAAAAGGTAACTTACATTTTTTCCACGAAGCTATTCGATCTGAGTATTACACGAAATTTTGAGGAAATTAAACGAATCGTGGACAGATTATCCCGTTACTCCCGAGCGTACAGTCACGTCATGTTATTTTTATGACAAGTAATTTATTGTAACAATATCTGGGTAGTAGAAGTGAGCTTGCGGAAGAGGTGTATAAGGTACGTACATCAGGATACACACCAGCTACGTCATGGGTGAAAATAAGGTTAAAAGTAAAATACGGTTTGCGAAGCTCCGGTGAATTAAATTTCGTCACTTCTCTTCGGGCTTCGTTGAAATTGCGTTATATTTATCTCATAAAGCTCGGGGGTAGCTTTGAGATTAACGAATCACCTGTTTTGAGTTTCACAGAATATTCGGCATACGTGTACGCGCAGGTATTTGGAACGAACTCTTTGATCTAGACTTTGGTATAGGATAAGGTGTGAAAATATGTATGCCGATAGCTTGAGAGTTCGTATCGATCGAATTAATAATTATTCTTAATATCCTGCGTATGAGCGAATCACACACCGGGTGGGCACGGAATAGGCGTGAAACTTGGATATTAGGAATATCAAGCATACCGTTCAGAAGTTTGGACGTAAACAAAACATTCCTAGACGCGTTAGTTTGAGAAAGAACAGTTCTCTGCTTCGATAAATATCTTTCATATTGTAAACTCTGCGGTTCAAGGAGGCAGGAACTGCTGACGGCTACAATATGGCAACTTGAGTTATTCACGCATCTTATTATCGTTAGGTATATAAAACGAGGGCAAAACGTGGCAAGGAATGCGAATATAGGAATCGGACGAAAGTTCGGGGGTTTCAAGAACAGTTCGTCTTCGAACGGAATGTAATTATTTTTCGCTTTTTTACACAAAGTTTCAAAGTTTCTTTTAGTATTTGTCAGAGTTATAGAAGCCGCTGAGTATCCTTCGATCTAGTCAACTTCTGGAACTCGTTTACCACCTCCGCGAATCTTCCTCAATCGTTCGAATCAACGGCATCTACAGTTCTTGTATCAGGGTTCAGACTTCTATACCGTGTTACGGAAAATTCCCTTTTTTGGGAATTCATAGCTGATTTTATTCAACTTCATTTCGACACAACTTTTGACGCTTTGGCTACACGATTCTTCGTTCGATTCAGTTAGTGTCTCCTTTCCTAAATCATCATTGCTCAATTTTTTATAAATTCGAAATTATAAAGCAGACTCACCTTGAAGGTAGAAGAACAGCTTGCACATTATTTCACCGTAGACCCAAATCATCGTGACAGCCTGACTGACGGCCATGGGCATGCAAATCGTGGTAACCAGTAAATCAGCAACGGAAAGATTGACCAAAAAATAATTTGTCACACTGAAACAGGAAACGTGAGTAACACAATTAATTCCATCGTTTTACCATGATGAAGACTACAGTCCTTATGTATATCGTAGATGCAACTTTCGATATTTTCCTTCCTTAGCAAACATCGCTTGACACAAGGACACGGGATTTCGTTGAGTTTGGGGAGTCGGGCTCCGCCTCGGGTCGTCGATTTTGCCTTATTGAGGGAACAGAGTAAACAATCGTCGGTGACTTTAAGCAGGTTGAGTGCTCGGGGCGAAAAGTGGTCGGTTGGCGCGGTGGTAAATTGGTAATCCGTTTAATTAAGTGCTGGTCGTGAACCAAGCGATGATATTGGATTCGCGATGCGTTAAACATAATCTTCTTTTTTTTTGTACTCTTCAGCTTCTACAAGGTCGTCGTAACTCTTTCTCGCAAACGAGTCGGTCCGTCAGTCTACCAAAGTTGTTTTAAGGCGTACTAATTATTCATTCTCCATTTTGAGATCAAACGAAATTGAATTTCGAGTGGAAAAATTTTCAGCCACTTAATCCCAGGGATATTTTTGTTATACTGAGAACCAGGCAGCGAAAATACGATGGGTGTTTTCATCAAGAATAATTATACGCGAGTTAAAAATAAAATCTGGACTTTTCTATTGACCAACGGTTCCTTCCGTTATATTTTTTGCTTAATTATATATTCTAAAAATTTTCAGACAACCCTCGACCATTCGATTCTTGGCCAATGTTTCTTGTCACGTGAGCTAGTCTAATAGACTTTTGAGTACCATAGATCGTCCGTCGATTGATATTAGGGTGGGCCAAATGGTATAAAACTAGAGCAATAACTTTCGTAGTAAAAACAAACCTAACGTTGGTATGGATTTTTGTGCGTTTATTTAAACTGTCGCAAATCCAAAGCAAACACATTTCGTTAAACCTAGATTTATTTATCCTTGTGAAAACAAATAATATTATTTTATGCGTTCGTTAACTTTTTACCGATTAATATACCACTGTGAATTTGTAAAGGTCGATAATATAAGACGAACGTCTACTGACACGCTACAAAGATGATAAATTGGAAAGTAGAGTTGCCGATTGTAAAAAAAGAAAAAAACAAAAAAAAAAACTCTTCATATATCAGAAGTAAGAGAAATATTGATGATTCGACAAATCAGAAGAAATGAATCCTATACGTAATCGAAACAAACGAACCATTGCCAACTCCTTTATAATTTATCCCGTTAGACCGACATTGACGTCCTGTCAACTAATGTCAATAGAAAATGATGAAGTTTCAGCTGGTAAATCAAACGTCAACCTGTCTGGGCGACCGAACAACGACCCAGTCATCGGCTGTTCGATCAAATAATGTGACCAAGTTGGGCAGAAGATTTATCCGGCCATCACAGGCAGAGAAAGACCAATTATCCGACGGCGCCGGTCAATCTGAAGTATTCGGGCAACTGGCGGTTAAATAAAAATGACAACCTACCGTACATGCTGAGAACCGAATTCAGATGACACGCCCGATATGTTTGAAAAAAAAAAGAAGAAATTTGTATCTCTCGAACACAAAGGGTTGAATCGATACGGTGAGTCGCGTTGAAATGTGATGACCGGCGAAATTTGACGAGCAATTATCGCCTTTGACGATATTACATGGTCAGTTTTACCCCGCACGATATATTCACCCACGCAGCTGCTGGCACTCGATATCGATGATACTGACAGCCTAAGCCATCGCGCAGTCAATTGAATCGATGAAGCATATTATATTATATCAACTTTCGTACGTACAGTATACATACCTATCTATAATATGACAATGGCTTTCGCGTCACGTAATCCTGAATCACCCGAATTAATCGTTTCCCGTGTCGTCCACGTCCAACCCACCCTGCACCCTTCATCCATTGTACTATTCATACTCGATCAGCGCTCCTCCACCTAGGTATACTACATCCATTAGCTCGCTTTTCTCTTACAACGCCAGCTATAGTCTGCGCTACCTATTCCCAGATGTATAGTAAAAGCGAAAAATTCGATTTAACAATAAGAGAAAGTGCAGGCACCAGAGAATCAGACGATACCTCGCACCGTGTACTTCTTGAATATTGAAATCGCATGAAAAATATATCGCCGAGTAGTTTTTCGGAGAAAAACATTTTCTGCCCGTTCGAACGCGAACCCTGTTACAAAAAATGCGAGACCAGTTCGCTTCTTTTTTTTTTTTGTTTTTTATCACCTGTGCACTGATTCGGTGACAACAATATTTTTCTTCATTCGAAATATGGAATATGAAAACTGGTTTCGACGTGTATTATGTAGTTTTTTTTTTTTTTTGTTTTTCTTCTCAACTTCGTAAAATGACATTCGATTCTCAAGAATATCCAGCAAAAGTTGGGAAGATCAAACTTAGGGAAGAGTCTAAGTTTGAGCAGATTTAACAATTTTAAGTAAGTCGTCAAAAGTCAGCTGTCAAGAGCATACATTATATCGTCTGAATGGTAAAGAAGGTCCCCGGGACTGTCAACGTCAGATAATTTCTGAGATTTTATTTCTTTATCACCTGACGTACACGTTGTTTGGTATTATTCCAGCTATATACATGCAGGTTATCGCACACTTATTAATATCGTTCTGAATCTATGGGAGAAACGTGCCGGCTGCTGGCAGATTATTAAGAACGTTATAAACATTATGGTACACGAGCACCTCGAATGACCCGCTGGAATATTCGTCTGCGGGAGGGATAGTTTATAATTTATAGTCAATTCGTTGCCATCGAGCTTTTTACGTGGGTATACCCATGTACTATGTATACCGTGTTCAACGATTACCGCTTGCAGCTGCTTCCCTTCAATTTTCGCCCACGGACTCCACGGTAATAACTTGACCATTTTTTACCACAACTAACCTACAAAGGCAACCCAATTGTATTCTGTACATGATCCGCAAAGGTATAGAGAGATTTGCAAACATAAAAACGAGCCTAAAATTTATTTGTCTTTTTTTGTTCTTTGATTTACTGGAACATCGTCGCATGAGGAAGAATCTTTAGTTTCGTCGATAGATGTTCCTTAAATGTCATCAGAGGTCTCCGACTGTGCTCGGTGTTTATAGAGGTGACAGGGAGCTGGTGATCACGACGTCGATTTCGGTGTTGCATAATTATTCAAAATCAGTAGTACATGAATAGTGATGGGATAGACGTCCTTCTCGATATACTTCGATAGGCATAATACGGTCAATGTGTATGTAATGTACTTTGTCAGGTGTAGGTATTGAAATTATGGCTCATCGACGAAGAGTAATTCGAAAACAACGTCCTTGTCTGCCTGAAACCGCGTAAAAATTTCATTATACGAAGTCTCGTGATCATGAGATAGAAGGTTTTACTCGGAAAAATAATTGAGGTGAAACTTCGCTGAATTTTTTTTATCTCGTTTCAAAAAAACTCGATAGATTTTGCGGATGGGGATCCCGAGGGTTTCGTTGTGAAATTTCATCATTGTAACGAGTTTCATTGTGGTAAAACTTTGGAAAATTATAATCGGGATCGTATGTAAATGTATTGATATGCACTTCCTTTATCACGTGTGTAACATACACGTTCCTTTGATACGTTAGCGTGTAACAAACATACGAGTTTCTCTGACAAATATCAGGATTCGCTACGGTCTCCAAGAGACAGACTCCGTCATCCATACGAATGGATCAGACGACATCTCGTCTCGTTTCACCTCATGTTTCAGTTCCGCTTGGCAAAATAAGCTTGAGCTAATATGTAATTCTAAGCTCGTTCCTACCTGCACCTTTGAGCTAATTCTACGTCGAGATTCGTCCGTGGAAGGATGTATATTACCATATACATATGTGTCGATATCAAACCCCCCAGTTCTCTGACTGCAGTCTAGAAAGTCCAACTTTACATATAGAATAACTAAATGAGGCAATGCGGAAAACTTAAATTTCCCCGGGGATCGCCGTGACGATTCGAAAGATATATATAAAAAAAAAAAGACTAATTATTGTATCACGAAGGGAATTCAGAAGAAACAATTCCAAGAACAGGTAATTTAGATTCACTTTTATACTCTACAGGCGTTCATAACTGTTATATCATACTTTTCATTTCCCTTTTTATTCTGAGATTGTGTTCCAAGAATCGATCGCGCATTGTGAAACATCGAAGGGACAGACGGCAGGGGTTATGTCAACCTCCGGAAACTCCGACGGCGATTCGCTTCGCTGTTTATTATTATTGGGCAGTTTCATTGGGATAAAATCAATCTTTCCCACTCGACTGTCCACCTTGTATAAGATCGAGGGGAGATTGTTTCGTTCAATATATTATGACGTACGAACTCATATTTCGTAACACTTATCTTCCTCTCTAAGGGAAACTGCGATAACAGGACCGAAGATCTGAATTTATTTATCGCATGAATTCTCACAAATTGTACGAGAGACACCTATTTGAAGAAATAATTAGAATCATCCGAAAGCGTTAAATTTCCAAAAGAAGTTCTTTACCGATTTATTTTCAGGGTTTTTTTTGGATTTTTATACATTTCGCAGGATACCTCAGTTTCATGGCAGCAGCCTGAATTTTTTATGGGTTACACCTTTCTAGTTCTCGGCCCTTGATGCACATTGCACTCTGTATTATAATATCTTGTATCTGCTGTAAATATTCGTGGAAAGCGGCCACTCCGTAACGCCTGATTACCCGCAACCCAAATGACAGGCACTCATTTCCTGCGATCATTTGGGTTGCGGCTAATCAGGCGCGTTTTCCACGAATATTCCCGGTATCCATGTAGGTACTATGTACTCAAATCGTAGCGATCCGGGTGCAGAAAACAGGGTCATTAATCACACAAAGAAAGTTTACGCATAAGGACGGATGGTAAGTTTGCACATCACGCGTAGGAGGTAAATCACGATTAGGTATCTTGAATGATGGCTAATTCGGAGAGGGTGAAGGCAAATCAAAGGGATCCCTGGGCTGCAGACTCGATCTTATCCGACGCACCTCATGCTGCTAGCTTACAATATAGGGTGAAAAACTGCAGGGAATTAAACTCAACAAGTTCTAAGCCCTGAAATTGATGGGTTTCCCTGCCAATATTCGAGCTACAATTTTTTTGCACCTTCATTCAGTTTCGACGCGAATAAAGAATGAAACGGCTTTTGTATGAAGAAGAACATCGTGGAATTCTTATAGAAAATTCATCATACCACTTAACTAACATACATTTATATTTTCACGTTACATGTAACAGAATTAAAATCGTAGTGAACTGGAAAATATCTTTTCGTAAGTCGTAACCATATTACACGATCTTAAGAATGACGATTAAAGGAAATGGTTCACTTGGAATTCGTTGCACTGCAGGTGGAGCAGTTGACGCCGGCAGCAGGTTTCGCCAATAAATCACACCGGAGTCGTATAAAGATTTTGTACCTCGTAAACGTTGGACAGCTTTTTTAGCGAATTTACACTACACGTATAGCTCCTGATAGTAAAAGCTGTCGTTATGAGCTGATATAATGTAAACCTCGTAAGGTGACACAGGGATTGGCAACATGAACTCCACAGTATATGTATACAGTGCATAACTAAGAAATCGCTAAAATGTCACGTCCCGATTGTTATTTTTTACTTTTCACGAAGTTGTTCTCGTTGAAGACCCGCATAACAGCTGCTTCTCCGGCGAGTCAGTTTTTCCTTTTTCTGATTTTCAGCTAAACGAATAAAAAATCCCTCTCGAAGTTCTTATTCCGAAGGTGCAGTGATCTGGTTTACACGTAATCCCATATAAGAGCTATAAGTCTGTTTCTCGATTTTCCAATTTCACGGTCGCATTTAATCATTTTTTCTTTCAATACATTTCTCTGCGGTCATTTTTTTTTTCCCGATACCAAATCTATACCTACACTATAATCTGGTCCGTATAGCGTTGGTGGTGGCTGATAGAGGTGAACGATAATTAACTTTTTCCTCGGAAATCACACGGATGTTGGACGTAACTCGACGTAAACAGTTCTCGTCAGCTGCGTTGAAATCAAACGAACTTCGCAGTTTTGCGGCTTCCAGGATTTTCTGTTTTTTGTTTTTTTAATCTTCCCGTGAGATTATCACGCCCCCGCCGTGCACGATTTCAGCGGAAATTCGCCATTTATAGTTCACACATAGGATACTTTATTTATCATGCCAATAATTTATTTCTGTACGTACGTCGGTGTATATCTATGTTGCAGCGACGCCGGCTTTCGGTTTATTATCTTAAAGGGAAACATCGAAGCAGCGAATTGCAAGCAAGCTTTTCGTGTGCAGGTTATATGATTAATGACGCCCACTTGACTGCAGAAAATCGTAATACGCGTTCGATTCCTACGGGTTTGTTTTTTCTATAATTTTTCACTTCTTCGACCGGATCTGAAAATTTCAAAATCACCGCAATTAACTCGCGTACGATAATGTCTAATTTCACTCTCAGCTCACACCGATATTATGCAAGTTCGGGGAAACTTCTCACTCGCTAACTATTGAATATTCCTTTACCTCAACAATCACATTTCTCACCCAATAATAATACATGCCTTATCCCGGATTATCTTCCTGCTCAAACTGAATAAGAAATTATTGGTTTCAATAGCTATATAGGTAAACGCTTATAGAATGAATAAATCAAACGATGCGCGGCGAGATAAACTTCCCTCGAAGCATCGGGCGGTAGTTTTTTTCTCCTTCTGAAAAAGAGATGACGACGATGGGTATAGAATATACCTCATACATAAGACAAGTCAGTAAAAAACATTCAGAGGATTTCAAATGAAATTCTTTCTGTCATCATTTCCACGGACAAATCTATGTAATTACGTACACGCAGGTGTTTTTCTTTTTGTTTTTCGTCGGATAAAAAATTAGATTTCGGAAACTCGTAGGTTTGTAATTTTTTTTTTATTTTCTGTTTTTCATTCCTTTGCTTTTTCTCCCATATATTATTCTCATCAGACTTACGAGTCAAGGGATCAAGAGACCCGCGCTATTTCCAGGAAAAACATTAGGTACGTGCAGACTCATCCATCAGGACCTCCTATATACATATATGAAACGGCAGGTAAACAAGTCAACAAGTTTATTTGAATGAATTGGAATAAAATACGATATTCCGTACGACACGATTTTCAAATTGAGCGCGTAGCGAAGCGTAAAAATTTGAAAACGGTCTTCTACTTCCACGTCGTAGGTCAGAAAATAATATCATTCGATTTCTACTCCACCTCAGATGCCACTGGAATATACATATTCCTATAACTGCTAATCCGCTCAACTTTGAGTGAGTTTAAACCAAGCTATCTATATACATATATCTACAGACAACAGTGTTCGGATGTCCGGAAGATTATCGGGTGATGTTGAAACTGCATGCTTGCGTACCGCACCTCACATGCAACCGGCCACTCCATATGCGCCTGACTAGCGGCAACTCAACGGTTACTCACCAATCACGATATTTTCATATGCGTGAACCTCCGCTGGTATTCGTGATTGGTGAGTAAACGTTGAGTTGCCGCTAGTCAGGCGCATATGGAGTGGCCAGTTTCCACCAATTGTTCCTGTATAACTTATTCCTATATGCATACGCAGGCACATCCCGAGTGGATATACCCCCATAATAATCGATCACTGTTCCGTGATCCCCATTAGTCTGTGGCACGAAGGAAACTATTGAGGTGAATATGAATATTATACAAATAAGGTGGGCGACAACGTTATTCCTAGAATTTCAAAATCCACCAATACGCTTTTGAGTTTATTTCAATACGTCTGAATAATTGGCAATTTGTCCAGATTTAATTATATTCCATACACCGATCTCATATTCTTCAAAGCCTCTTTTAATACAGGTAGAAACGAGATCTGAAGGTCCGCTTTTTACCTCTCAAGTTAAAGGGTGTAAGGTTTTTTTTTTTTTTTACCCTCAAGAAATCCAATCAATTTTTACCTTTTCTTGAAATCTGATCATCACATGATCTTCCAAAGGATTCATCGACATTTGTTAATATGAGAAGCTTATATTAGGTGACGCCCTGATGATATGTTGTATTTTGTTCATTTCAACTATACTTACGGCATCGCGTAATCGACGCGAATCCATTTTTAACCGAAATATATTCGAAATGATTTTTTTTGAAGATCGAGTAAATATTATCAGAGAAACCGATGTTCTTTTTTTTTTTTTTTTTTTTCTCTCTTTCAAGCCAGTTTTCGAAACACCGCGCGTGATACGTACGTACATACATGAGAATACATTCCATACGACCTTGACGAGTCTCGCGTTTGTTTTATCTATTTTTTCTTTCTTCTGCTTTTTACTTTTCCTTTTTTGTATCGTCGAATTCCCGCCGCTCGAACTGCCCATTCAAGATGTCGACGGGGCTCTAAAACTGGAGGATTCTTTGTTTAATCCTTCTCTTTCTTGATAACATAAAACATACCTCACCCCATAATCGATATGGACCTTGACTGATCATTTTCCAATCAGGCGAAGGTATAAGATATACGGGTTTAATTATTATTCCCCAATTTCTTCGTCAGTAACCCGTCGGGCGGAACTAATTTATTTGAAATTTTCTCTTTTTATACAGAGCTGCTGGATGCCCGGTTAAAAAAACGTGGTAAGAATTTCCAGCAGATATTGATGGGAAAAATTTATTTTCCCCATTTTTTCCTCCTTTTTTCTCTCTCGTCTTTTATCATTTCTTACACTGCCACAAAGGTCCGAGCGATTTCTCGTAGGTACATCACGTACAGATACTATAGATATACTTATACGTGTCACAGGTCGAATTATAAAATTTCTGTAGAAACCAGACGTGAATTGTGAATGTAAAAAGAGAAGTAAATAATGAGAGTAAAAAGGAAACTCGGACATGGAAGTCGATAAGAGAAAATCAATTAGCTGCGCACGTGTACCGAGCTGTAAATTACACTATACCTATTCTAAATAGGATTCAAAAAAGCTCACCTTCGCATGTAGTGGTATTTCAGAACCACGACGATGACGAGAATGTTCGCGGTGACAGCGAGTACGATGACGGGAACGTAAAGGGTAATCAAAAGGTAGTTAGTTTCGCTGTTGAGGTCATCGTAGAATCCACTCAAAATTTCCGTCATCTCGTCCATCTCTAGTGTATTGTTACAAATTGTTTCGTTGTCGCAGTAAATCGGTGAATTGTAGGGAGCCGCCATGTTTCCGGAATAATTGTCTTCGCCAATGTCCTGCACCACCGACATTACGTACGACGACTAATTGGTATATTATTATTATTATTATTGATTGACTATGATTATGATTATTATTAATTATATTTTCACTTCAACGATCGACGCACTGTCTAATAACACTATCTCGCGTTTCGGACCACTTCTGACGTAGGTATGATAATTATCGATCGCTTGATCATATTATCAAAGTGTATATCAGATATAATATATATATATCTTCGAATATTTAATTTAGAATGAAAAATTTTCCAGCGTTTCCGAATTTCAATCGCAGATTCTTTTCGAGGATGAAAATTCCGTACGTTCTACGATTCTTCTTCCGATCGCCGGTGGTACGTGTCCTGATTTTCAAAGTCAAATGGACGTCGTCCAATAATTACCGCATCCCTCGGTTCGGCTCTGCGTGTATTTGCCGTATTATCTGAAACTGCAGTAAACACGTACGTTAGAATATGGTATGAATGCGGGAAAAAGATGAATAAAACTTTTTAGGTTTCAGTATGTATAGTCTAATAATATTATATATATATGTTTATTTATACATAAACATACACGTATGTACACCTGTATGTATATAACGTGTATAACGTGAGTAATGAGGCGAAAGGGATGAGGGAATTATATCCTAAATGTAATTCGTAGCCGACGTAATTTGAATGATTGAGCAAAGAGGAGTAATAAGAAAAAGTTAAGGAAAAAAGAAAAATGAAAAAAAGACAATGGAAGATCGTTACGCCAGGGTATAAACGGTGCAATCCAACTGATATAATTTATATCTGTAAAATCCGTCTGCAGGTATAGCTGCGGTTGTTACGGGTGGAGATTGAAATCGCGGGCAGGGCGCGGATGGTTTGATGAAAAATTGATGATGAGATGTGTATAGCAGTTTAACGTAAATACGTATAATTTAATCAGAATTATTTCTGATGTTACCACGAGAATATACATTAGGATATAGTGATGCAGAACGATGAGATTTCATTGAACGGGATAACGAGTGGCTCAAACAACATTAATCAGACCTCCTCTCTTGAATCGCTCTTCGCTCGTTCGTTTACACCGTCAAAACTAAACGCGTATTTTCAGTTATTCTCACACGACCTTCAATTCTATGTAGATATGTATTAATGATACACGTACACGTATTTATACCACAGAGATTGTTTGTTCTCTCGAGTAATCCGCGAAACGCTGATGATCTACAAGGCATCTTACAGCCCTTTTAAACCGACTCACGTGTACGCTAATTATCTCGTCATTCGTACACCGACATATACATATAGATATGCCAATTAACCCTACACGCTTGATCTTATACCATTATGCCAACTTTTGAGGAGAAAACTTTTTCACATCCCTTGTTTCGCTCTTATCAAAATTAATCCGGAATTTATTCTTTTTTTTGTTTTCTTTTTTCTTGTGAGTATAATATTTCTGTATACAAGCCTCCCAACATTTTGACGCGGTCGAACAATTTTCGGAGATCAATCGTTCGAGAATTGAAAAAATATCTATAAGCAAGTGAATTTTTCAAAGATTTTCAGACGTGAAATATAGCGACGTTGGAAATTCCTGCTGTATAACATATTGGAGAAATGAAAAAAAAAAAAAAAAAAAAGCAACGTCTAAATATTATTATCAGAAACGTGCACTGTTTCGTATATAATTCGTATCTGTTATCCCACCTGATGAACAAATCCAGATATATTGAGATATTTTTCGTGAAAATTAGCGTTTTTTTTTTAATTTTTTTTTTTATTCTTTTGTACATTTAGAAATTAGATATAACTGATCGAAAGCTTCAGTAACAGCTCTTACTTCGAATGTTATTATAAATTCTTGAGTCACTTCTGACAAGCAATATCCATATGGGTTATATGGGGCGGCTTCCGCATGAACGTCGGATGAAAAAAGACAATATAAAATTGAATTGAATTATTTTCTCCAAGTTATTATCTTCTCGTATACGATCCAACTCTGAAAAATTGTTCTATAACATACTAAAAACTCCGAAAATATCACCGCGTGCAGAGACCGGAAATTTGAAATTGCGGGTCGCGAAGTATTCACGTTATAACCTGTACGCTTCCTTTTTTTCAAAAGTATTCGGAAGTATCGGTGAAAACAAAATGGAAAGAGAAAAAAAGAAAATTCAATGGATGAAGAAAAAAAAATATATGTGACATAGGTATATTGCGGAATGCCTGGATTCCAGAAATATAATATGAGATGTATCGGTGAGATTTGTGATATTGAAAAATTGTTATCAAGATAATATAATAATACTTCGATGCACGGTACGATACGTTGATATTTCATTTCTGCTACGATGCAAGCATTTCAGGAAAACTGAGAAAACGTGTATAAGTATGTACGTGTAATGAAACCATCAGAGCTTAACCCTAATGTTAGTCAGGTGACACAGGATGATTGATTGCGGCCAAAACTTTTGCCCATAAATGTTGTTAGTCAACATTTCATCAATCTGGCAATTACAACGTATATAAACCGCTTGAATCAAAGCGTGGGTATATAATACATGTAAACGTATAACGTGTGATGCAGAGATCAAACAAATTTGGAGCAAATGTATATCGATTCCAGAGGCGATTTACGTATTAATTCATGTTGTTTCTGGATATGTTATTAAGACTGATTGGCATCGATGCGTAAATTTGAAATTCCGTTCCTCGGCGCGTATGGAAGGATACGATATAACATTCGCCTTCGGGCAAAGGTCATTCGTGTGTACATATCGCCTCGCGGTATATTATATACGTATAGATAGCGAGGACATACACGATGGCGTGTTGCCATGTTGGTACAGCGGATGGGTGACTTGCTAGCTGGATGGCTGGAGTTTCCTTTTACCGGCCCCCGGCCTTAAGCTTTTAACGCGGAAAGATGCTAGCTTCCGGTTATGTTATATACTACCCGCAATTCCTGCCCAGGGCAACTTCTCAGCCGACGTACGTTTGTAAATAAACGAGTTGTTTTTTTTTTTTTTGTTCTCTTCCATTTTCTCTGAAGAATAACAAAAAGAAAGATAAAACTGCGCTGCTGCAGATATATACGTGCCGAACCGACGGTTTTAAATTAAGCTACGAGTTTATACAAAATTATAAATTATGACGTAGGTTATACCTATCTCAAATTTGAAAACTATCGTCGGTCGGATCATCGTCACGATATAATTGGGAAAAAATGTTTATTCCATCGACCGTTACCCCGTTGGATTCGTTACCTCTGTAAATAATATTAGATAGCTTCCTCTCACTTTGACAAATCCATCACGTAGATAAATCTGTACACTGCATGTCATCTAGAATTCAATATTCAATAACGTTAATTAATATACGAGGTAGAAATTCCAATGAAATTAAATTCGTCGCGTATCCTACGATCTCTCTGTACGGTTTCATTCTGCGTTGCAGAGCCACCTCCATTCAATCTTCGCAATATAACATCGAGCTCGGCATCGTAGATCTATCCCTTGATTCCCGGATGCGGGAAAAGGCGTCTCTTTTCTTTTTTGTTTCTATACATTTCGCGCTCGCGTGAGAGCATTCAGAATTCTTAGCCCTCGAATCTTTAGGTAAAGTTACACGGAAACATAATACACACGGTATGTATACATGTATATGTAGGTATAGTATAGTATATAGCTTTAGGTTTCGCGGTAGATGACGTGCCGCCGAAGATGCGGTAAACATTTTCCTGTAAGTATACAATATACATAAATAGGCGAAGAACAAAAAAATATATTAATAGTTACAGCGTCAAAAAGCACCGCGGAGGGATGTTGATGAAATACAAAATGGCGACTTTAATCTCCTAGTTTACTGTGACGTAAAGCTGTATGATGTGACGAAAATTTCAAAAGCGATTGCTATTTTTCTTCTCCCTTTTTCCTGCACACAGCGGTAGGGGTGAGAATTTCCACCTGGACTCCATTCATTCCGGTAAATATATGTAGGCGTAGAACGTCGGAAAAATACTCGTTATGATAACGCAAACGAGTGTATACCTATAAGCATAATACCATGAAAAGGAAATGCGCTGTATGGAGTAAAAATAAGATATTTTTTTTGCTTTTTTTTTTTTTTTAAACATAATAAAAAAAAAATTATATCTTTTCCTGGAAAAGCCTCATACAGACCTACATTACACGTTTTGCGAGTATATTCAGGTTATAATATAATACGAGCATAACTCGAGAAATTAACAGAAAAATTGCAAGAAAATTTTTTTTTTCTTGCAAAAAAACGAACAATATGCCTAAGAAATACGACCTAAAGTAATTGCTATGGGTGATGTTGACGGTCAAGGCGGAATGTTGACGTGCATCATACGTATTTACGTATAATATATTATGGGTTTGCCACGGTAGGTAAATATTTCAAGAAAGTCCGAACTTTTTAAATTGATGTACGATGTGCATTATATGTATACGTAGCCAGTCCGATGTCGTATGTCATGATGTTAGGTTTCGCCGCAAAGGGATGAAAAGAGGGGGGGGGAAAAAAGTTCACTCTATTGATATTACTTTGCCCCCTGGCTTCCACTCTTCCCGACATTGAAATATACCTGATTGCATGAGTTAAATTTTTCATATCGAACATATATGAAACGAAAAAAAAAAAAAGAAGAAAAAAAAACTGAAATGAAGAAGTCAGGGGCTATATCATCGGTGAAAAAATTTCATATCTATCATAATAATCCTTCATGCGGTCAATTTTATTCGAAAATATCGTTTCCTCGAGGGATTAGATGAAGAAATTGCAGCCGGCCGTATGGACGTGACGTTACAAATATATACGCGCGATCTTTGTTCGCCGGCGCTTTATTCGTCGGGCTCATTATGTAAGTAGATATATAATAAAAAATGAAGAGCTGGGATGATATAATCTGGGTTCGTTTCTTTTATTTGATCTTTTTTCTCATAAACTGTCATTTTTAATTCCTGGTCATCCCCTCGTTCTCGTTGTTTTTTACTCCGCGCGATTCGAATCAGAAACAAATGATCATCTCAGGCGTTAAAGGTTTGAATTTTACTTTCAGGTAAAATTAATGTTAAAGATTCGTCTGTATCGTAGACTTATATATTTTTCGGGATATACTCGTAGTATACTTATATTCGTATAACCCGAGCTAAAACTTTTGTTCATTACAAATATCAAAGATGAAAAAGTTAGATTCTTGGTATAAACATAATTTCCAAGATGTTTACGTATCGTCGCACATCACGCGAAATTTTCAAAGAAATTAGTCAAGCATGATGAACGAGGAATAAATGTGTTATAGAACCGCAGATAAAAGTGGGCGTAAATTTTATCCCGCGCGTATCGTCGAAACGAGAAAAAGAAAATATGAACAAAATAAATGCGATACATCTTGAGCCTTGAGTTTTCTAGAACACGTTCGGTCGTCGGTCATCTTTAAAAAAAAAAAAAAAATTCTTATCCGATAATATGCGGTGTAATGAAAAATAATGCTCGTATACCTTATACTATATGTTTCGTTTTTTGTATCGGTTGTGTATAACGTGTAAATATGTATATGTGTATACCTAAAAAAATACTAATATATTTGGTGATGTGACAAATTTTCGTAAAAGTATCGCGTTAAATTTCAGGATCACCACTTATATCGTATTATGTATATCGCTGCGTTATGGGAGTACGAAATTCGCAAAGCACTCTCATCGATCAAAGGTGTCGTATAGTTCAACTTGCGGGCTTCTCCACGACTGATGACAATGAGTGATAACAGCGGGGATTGACCGTGTTCTATATAATAATGCCAATGACTGATGAATCGCAATCTATCCACGTTTAAATATCATCCCCCTACTCCCCCACATATACGCACGCGATTTATTGTACATTTCTATATAAATACTTGGACGAACTATAACACGCAAACGCTGATACCGTCGTTTTTTAAACGGAAATGAAATTTGAATCTACACCGGAATTTTACATGTATATGGTTTTTTGTTGATGTTTTTCTTTTTACCTTTTGAGAAGCAATTTTACACATGCCTCTTCATTTTCCTGCAGTGCAGCTGCCAGGAATCCGAAAGTCATATCTTCAGTTGATTTGTTTTACATTTTCTTTTTCTACCCTTGAAACCGCACACGAATATTTTACATTTGAATTTTATACGAAATAAAAATCGAAGAACTTCAAAAGTAGGAGACAAACTTTTGTCAACATATATGCGTGTCGAGTGGATTGGAATTTTTCAGCGCGACTCCGAACGGGGTGAAGATGCAATAAAATTCACGCCTTGCAGCCACGATGAACGTGTCGATGAATTAAGTTTTATGGACTTGATAATAAATTAGGCGTTACGCCTCGGAAGCTATACGATGGTGATAATTTTCCTGGGACACTGTGGTGGTTTCGAACGACTGACTACTGATTCGGTTAGCTAGATTCGCGCCTTCGACTCCGAGATTCCCGCGACTGTCTTTCGGTGGATAAAAAGCGCAAGCGCAAGCGCTCGCGTATCCCGATTATTACATACAGATATGCTGTATATTTTTTGCGAAGATGATCATCAATGAAACTTCATTGCGTATACGTAAATTCCTCGCAATATACACGGATTATATGATTGCGAGAAACTATACGTTCAGAGATGATCCTAATCCTGATCCAAACGCGTTAAAAAAACGCAGATGATCCGAATAATAATCGTTATTTTTAAACCGTCGAAATATTTGATAAATTTAATTTCTATCATAATATTTAGAAGATAATATATTACATGCGATGAAATTGATATGGGAAATTGATGTGGTAAGTTATTGGTAAAAATAAAAACGAACCACGTGCATTCATAAAAATTAAATGGTATGTATAGAGGAGAAACTCTAGAAAACCTTTAACTCACAGAGTGAAAACTTTTTCAGTTCTATTCCAGTCGAATCCAAACAAACGAAGCTCACTTGATCGACGCAGGGTTTACTCGAGAAAATCACGACTTTTCGCAAAGTGGTATTTGACTCACCCTATACTTACCAGATTGCATGGCACGTACGCAACATACGTTTCTACGGGGGCAGAAGTTATACATGTTTTTCTACGAGTCATACGCGCTACGGTATGTAGGTTTAACTCCTACGCACCTGCTGCTACTATATATTCGAACTATTATTTATATACGTATCATGTACACATTACAAATTGAGACCGCGAAATTAGTTCTCAAACGTAAGAACCGGAAGGCCGTGACCCACGCACAGGAGGATTTGAATATCTTGAAATATTTATAGAATCAAAACGATCTGAAAAATTAAATATCTAAACCAAGTTCAGAGTTGACTCATTATATGGCAGCGATACCCCATTCTGTCGCTTACGCGCTTCCGGTTCATAGACCTTATCGGTTTACCAAGATTATCATCATCGTCTTTCGCAATCGACATTTCGCGGTCGTGATAAAATCGATGAGGAATAGAAGAATAAATCAAACTTTGATCTTTCCAGTACATATTCCTCATAAGCTCCGCCAGCTGGATGAACCGAAAAGTTGACTTCGCTCGGACTCGTATGACCCATTTTCGCACGTGATAGGTGAGTATGCATGTATATATATACACATGTGTTACCCATGTACAATGTCTATTATGAACTATGTATCATATACGTCATAATGTATACATACCTCTAACAATACGGCGTGATGCGTTCGATGTGTTCTACAACGTATAAGGTATGTTGGAACTCTGAGTTGCAGGCGTGCTATGGGTCTCGTAAAGATTTAAAGCGCGACGCTCTCGACTGTATACGAGGAAATATGGACAGTGGCTTGAAAAGGGTGGGAACAATCCGGCCCTTTCAGAAAGTATATGAGACACGCTGATGCGCTGCTGATCGATATATGTATATGAGGTGCATGAATTAACGGGGTATATCGATGATAAATTCATCAGGAAACTACGTCACATCACGCCGTTCAATGTTCATTGATGAAAGACATTTTCGACAGAAGCGAACGCCCACGATAATGATAATCCGTCAGATTTTGCCACCGATTCCTCCTGTAATATTATACACATTGATTGATGCAATATCTGATATTGTATCGCGGGTACACCAGATATTATGCGAATACGTAACCCAAAATATATTAGGATCGTGGGAACTCACCATTTGCGAAGTGCGTTATACTATCTGAGGACCGATATTCTCAACCCCCTTTTACCTCAAATTACCCATTACAATGTACGTCCCGTGAAAGGAAAACTAAAAAAAGTTATAATTGGTCAGATCTGTTCAGATTATCACCGATTACCATATTAATTTATAGTCCATTTCTTTTGTCAAATCTTGACTCGTTGCGCAACGACCAACAAAAGATGTTCTGTGCCATGTAGCCAAAAAGATCTTTGTAGTGGCAGATGCTACGATATGGACCTTTGGTACACGAAGCGGCAACACGGCACTGGAGAGGATTCGAGTTTCGTAGTCACTCGTAGATCATGTCGACTATGTAAACTCAACCCTAAATTAAGCCCATCCTGACTCTGTACATGCTGCTCCATAATATCGAGGGCTGAAATCCGACAGAGCGTGACTTACGAAAGTGCACAGAAATGAAAGAAAAAATAAAACTCAACTTTGAAAAAATTATGCGCTTTTTCACGGCAGCATAATTCCCAGTTTATGTCGGTTACGACCTTCTGGTTCTTAGCTTTTGGTATAATCACTCAATATGTTAATTAGAAAGAAACCCATTCATGGGATCATCCCCCGGGCGTTGTTGGTATTTAAAACGGGAGTATAAAGAATCCTATCAAATTCGTTTACCAACGTGATCCCCTCTCTTCATTGCTCGAAATTGTTATCGTGTCCTTAAGCCTCATTCGTCCCATTTTATCCGTGCCAGAAGTCAGAGAAGATCTATAGCGTTTAGATTCTGACGGCACGTGTAGGTATATGCTCATAGGTATACGTCTATCTATACCTAATAATCCAAATTTATGCGAATTCGTACCACCAAAATGTTGGAATAATCATATCGTTTTGTCAGCGAACTGAAAGTATAAGTGAAGAAGATATAATTTCACGGTTGGATATCCCCGTCCCCGTAATTACCGTCGATGGCTCAATCGGTCATCTTAATTAGCTTCGTAGTTATTTGACATTCTACTTACGGGATCACGAGGGATAATTGCATTTTAACTACGGGAAAATTGACCGTCAAGTTTCAGCCAACTGCTTCATTTTACCACCACTGTATTATACCGGACGTCAAATTGGTGTACATATTCTCATCGGGTTATAGGAAATTCTTGGCCATTCATAGCTCTGAAAATAAATTAAGCACAATGAGGTCAGCTTTGTTTGACAACGTGATTTGTTTCCCCGCTCGTAATTAAGAGATCACGCGTGACCTAGGCTCTTCTTTTTTTTACCCTTCACAAGACGTCAGTTTGTTGTATCGATAAAGAAGTTAATTAATTATTACATGATTCTTCGAGCTTTTATATATTTTGTTTTATCAGTATCAACGCCGATCTCTCTAATGAATCATGACGTACGTACTTCTGATAATTAATAAAAAATAATTTGAATTCTTTTTTTCCTCTTACACGCTTTCCGCGATCTCGTCGTCAGCGATCCCCGCACCTTTCATAGTCAATGACTATCGACAATTCAATAACCAGCCTCCCAGCAATTCAGTATAGTATAAATTTGAAATCCTTAATTCGATTGTAAAACTTTAATTCTCCCATCCGTCGATTGCAATATACGTATTGTTCCGAATATAAGTCGAGGTTTTTTTACCTAATCAGGACCTCCAAAAATCTAACTCGACTTATACGCGGGGTCGACTTATTTTCGGGATATATTTTCCATATGCCACGAGTTGCTCTTCGCAATCGTTTGGCAAACGTTGAGCCAGGTGAAATAAGGAACCATTTTTCCTTATGAAGAAGACTTCGACGACAACTGATTGGTCTTAAGTACTGACTCATATTTATATCACTTATTTCTCATTATTTCTCGCGTTTCTGTTGTACTTGTATGAAATATGTTGATATTCTAGCTTTCAATATCAATCATCCCGTTGTCAATTTCATGAAAAACTGGAATAATTTTATGAAAAATTCATCCGATATGAATTCGTCTTGTATTCGGTGTTCCTGAAAAATTCCTCGAATCTAGCCTTAAAAATGGGACTCGACTTATACTCGGGGTCGTCTTATATTCGGAACAATACGATATCTAATTATCTGATATTTCATAAAAATCTCATGCTCTAGGATTCCACATGCGACTAGTTGGCCTGGTTTTACAATCGTGCAGGTACAGCTGGGTACAGCGAGCTGGAGTCGGAGGCCCGAAGCGAGACTTTTCCAACAGGGGAAAAGTACGGGCTCTGGTGGTGCAGGCTTCAAACTCTTGACGTTTCGAGTAGAATTACCGTTAGCACTTGCTTCGCTTCAATATCTATAGATTGTTGGGTATCTGTGTTACCTATAGCGTGGGCGCCACACCATCCTCCTATCTACGCCCTTTCTCGTACCTATTATACCCTCTCAACGTTCTCCTTTAGCCATCACCCCGAGGGCCTCCGCAGTTCTTTGATGCTCCAATTTTGTGATAATCCGTTGTTGAGATGCACCTATATATACGGGTCTCATCTTCTCATCCCGTATTCCATTAGCTTTTAGACAAAAATTCAGTAAAATATACACGTGTATAATAGCTAAATGAAATTCCAATCTCACAATATACTTTTAGTAATCGTAATTTGTTTCTTTTTCTGTTCTCAGCAGTACGCCAATGGAGTTTGCCGATAAATCATTTTCATGCATTTTGGATCATCAATTGCTGAAGGTCCCACAATCGTAAATATTATATCCGTAGGGACGCGAAAAAATAATTAATTCAATTTCTCAGTCATATGCATTCGTTTTACACCTACCTGGAGCTACGGGGCCACAAATTAAATTTCGGTACATGAATTCGCGGGTTGGGCTGTGGAAAAAGTAACTACGGTTCAGTGATGGTATAATATTGTATATAACATTTATTATCAAACGGTCGCAAAAGGACTTGTATAATGGACGGACAAGTTCGTGCACCAATGTATGGTTAAACATGGTTAAACAGTACGTTATACACATAATATATCGGCAGAGTATATGCGCGTATTTTTATGTGTTCAATACCATGTACAATATTAAGTATGACTTACATTAGGTATCTATACTAACATCATTATTCACTTGTATAAAGAATAAAAAAAAAGAAATAAAGCGAAAAATATTAATGTTACAAATATCTGATTCAATTATATAAATCTATAGCTGCTCAATAATAATTACTTCTAAAATTACAACACATTATAACGTATAAATGATCATGGAAATATTATATGCTATTGATATTATTATACTCGTTTGAAATCGTTACGAGTTTACAGGTATATTGTATATCACAACTTCGAAAAACAGTACTAAATTTTAACTACTACCTAACTATACCTATATCTTACGGAATAAACGCATCGAGGCATTTGGCAGTGTGTATTATCATTATAGTAGTGAGGAATTATTACTTAAATCCAACACAATACTTAAATAACTATTGATGAAACACATTTTTTATAAATTTAAAAATTCCAAACTTAAAAACTATGGTTGCAGTTGCCTTACGTCTAGTTTATCATACATTCATGATATCGGTAAGTATTTCATCCCGAACACTCGGAATGTGTACTATTTTATTATGCATTTGCTTTCAGCCATTTATGTGTTGTACATATCAATATACATATTAAATGGGAAGATTCATCGCAGTCAATCGAAGGCATCGAGATAAAGGCACCGTGCCACTGATTTGTACAATTCTATATTTACCTATTAATGTTCTATAAGGAACAACTGTATTCGATTTTAATCTCATAGAAAATTTCATCAGTGATGTTTAAGACATAAATTTGGCCAAGTATCGAAAAAATTCGACGTTGTAGTGACCCCTGGCATGCGCTATTGTACCACAGAATTTTTAGTAGTACATAGACGTTACATTCAGCGCAACAATCGGTTTTGGCGAAACCTCATCAATGGTAGACAGAACGTTGTGACGTTTTCAGCACTGTCTAGTATTTACCTGTATTTATGTACCTATGAATACCGTTCAATACTATTTAATTGAGTAGAAAAGCACTAAAGCTCTGAATTGCACTCGAAACATACCACCCACCGCTTGTTCAGCGTGCAACTATTACACATTTACATCTCACATATTACCTACACCCGTACCTTTACAGTATGTTAAGCATGGATATTTGACAATAAAGAGGTGAAAAATTTGAAGAATTCAGTATGAAATATGGACGGAAAATAAGAAAAAGCAACTGTTCCCTTCAACGATAGACGTCAACTCCTCTATTGTGCCTAGTCGCGGATAGAAAATAACTGCTTTAACTTTATTGTCGTGATCCTAGGCGTGAAAACGAATCATTTTGATGAATCCAATCGAATCAAGTCCTCAGTATGAACTTTTATAATTTCAAAGTACTAGTGAAGTTACAAATAGCCGCGAGAATGGAATGAGTTCGATTGTTTGATGAAAATGATTGAAATACGCACAACGGATCGACAGATGTAATTAGTTCTAATTGTCAGATCTGTCCAATTATACGCTTGTAAGATATACGCGTGAAGGCACGGATATAGGTATGACCCGAGCATGTATACCTAATGTATGTACAATGACCGAATACGGCGACACGAAATATAGACGTGTTGTACGCTAATTATACGATTAATTTACATAGCTGTTTCAAGTGGCTGGCTTTTACTGCGAGACGCTAACGAGAGTTGGGTCAATTCCGTAGGTTCTGTAGGCGTAAATACGTCAAAGTTAGTTTCAAGCAAAGCCTCGCTTTTCGAACGTAACGGTTTATCCTCTGCTTGATCTAGATTAGCGTCAAGAAGAGCTTCGCTTCTAGGCCTTTCCTCATTATAATAATAGGGGTGCGGGGGTGGCGGTGTAAAATATTCTGGTACCGGTTCGGAACCAGGAGTCAGCGGTTCGATATCATAGGCCATATTCGAGGGGTAGTCGACCGTAGGACTGTACGCGGACGTTACCTCTAGTTCACGTTTCATATCGGTTATAGAATCCGTCGTCGTCAAGCTTGAATTTAACGGCAAAGTAGAGGTATTGTTCAAGTAAGACAGCTCGTTCATCGGTTCGGTAGGACTTTCAGCTGGCGTACCTGTTGCAGCACCGACGTTACCGTCGGACGGCCATCCGTTGTTACCGTCTCTCGCAGCAAACGTCGAATGATTTCTGAAACCTTCATTCCTGTAGGAAAGGTCAAAGCCAGGATCGATTGGACGACCAGTTTGATTATACTTTTTCAAACTGCTTCCTTTAAAGTCACCGCCAGTTCTAGCACCAGGGGAGTAGCGGGGATTGTGAGCTTCATAAACGTCGTAACTCTGATTGTCTTCCATCGATGAGTTCAGCTGTGACTTGTCCATAGAATCTATGCTGCCGCTGTTCATCATTTTCTTATAATCCAGGGACCTGGAGTTTAGCGTATCGGTAGATTGCTTCGTCTGAAAATAAACGGTACAGGTACAACAGGTATGTATCTACATTTGCAAAACATAAGCGATCACATCGCTCATTCTATTGCAGGTTTAATAATTATCATAGCTTTACACAGACGCATTATTTAGTGAGCGGGCTTGCATATACAGTAATGATAATAAACTCATGAAGGTGTACTATTCCGTCGATCTAATCGTATAAATGTAAGTATGTGTTTGGATGGACGTAAATGAGCATTATTGATATTGATCACACTACAAAAAGCCGATGCAGGATATAAAAATCATAAATCATGATTGAAAAAACACCACAAAATGCTGGCAACTATATTTTCATGATGGGACACAACGACATTGATGAAATAACACAGGAATAAAAGTGCTGTCAAATTTTTGTAATCTAACCTGATGCATGGGTGGTACCAGAACCACTCTTTTCACCCGCTTTGGCCGCTTAGAAAATTCATCGAAACATTAGTGAATTCAGAAATTTGTCTATCTTCTGACTTTACTTTTTTTTCATGTGGTTGGAAAAAAAATGCATTTAACACGCCATGAAAACTCTTGGAGTTCGAATAATGTTTGGTACTTACGGAAATTGGTTTCCTTCGATAACCAAGCTCAGCAAAACCGGATGTAGATCCGACAGATCGAAGAGAATGTAACGATTGCCTGATAGAGTTGCGCCTTTCGAGACGTTCGACTCGTCTCCTCTTAGATTTTGACACCCATAATGCAACAGCGGCCGCTAAGAGTCCCAATGCTATTCCAGCGGCACTCAATACCCCGATAGCAACTATGTCTTTTCTCCAAGACAATGGGTCGATATACACTCTCGGATCTATCACGAAACAATCATTAGATACAATATCCAATAAACTCTATTGTTTTTCTACAATTCACAACTTACCAATTTCACAAATAAAAGTATTCGGCTGCATACAATTATCAATTTCAATTGTCTGGTACGTGAACATCGTGCATTGGTCAACTTTCTCCAACTGTTGTACCCAAACTCGTTCGGAATAATCAAAACGTGTCTGTTGTTTTCGAAGGAACTTCCATAATTCGATGTATTCGCCCATTATGAACGGCATTGATGCATTGGCCAGCTGAAAAATGTGATCAAATATTCAACATCTATTGATACTCATTCCTATTTATCATCAAATATCACTATCTGTGCAGCGATAACACGTACCCTACAGAAATCCCTCGCTGAATAAAAGTCCATGGGAGCACCGATGTATATGTAACACGTATCTCCTACCAGTTCCCAGGCAGGTGGACACTTGCCCATTAAAACGCTTTTGTTGGACATGTGAAACGGTTGATAATCAACCTGAAGAAGTTCAGGCGAATCTTCACGATCCTTTATCCTACCACCAACGGCTAAGGTTTCGTTGTAACCCCACCAATTGTGTCTGGCATCCACGTGCGACCTCCACATTTCTAATTGGCTGTAGAAAAATAATGATACATAGAAAATCTTCATCGGAAGATAGATCGGCATCTTTTGCAAGATTACACAAGCAAGCGAGAAATACAGGATTTTAAGAAAGTTTGAAGCTTTGATTAAACCGCGGTCTGCATGCAATCGATTGAACTTAAGTACAGTGTAGATGTAGCATGAGCCTACCTGCGCCAAAAGTAATTCGCGAGAAGGTACGATAAAAATTACACGACGTATACACAATCACATAATCACATCGAACACATATAGTAAGAAAATAACTTACTTGTGATACCATTCCTCGTCGACAAGTCTGTTTATATTCATGCACATGCGTGTGTCATCCAATTACAGGTATATACAAATAAAAGTAAATACAGTACAGTAGAAATATGGGTAATAAATGATATTATTTTCGATAACTACTTTTCTAATTTTAAACCAAACCCAAAGTAATACCAGAATTAGTGACTTACCGCGATCTGTTCATCGTCGACATTTCGTAGTCGTTGTCGGGATTGAAGAAAGCATTGTCGACGTATTGTTGGCCAGGTGTGCCTGCGACAATCGTACTTCTACCCTCTCTGTCCACGGCAAGATTTCTGTTGAAATATACGCATTATAAAGATCGTCGACATGTAAAAAATATCCATGGATATTTTAATATCTAGCACTCACTTGTAAAATCCATTGTGCGAAGTACTTTGATATATTGGAAGTCGAACTTTTGCGAATCCAGAAATCTCGAGTAAATGCATTCCAAGATTTCCATGCAAGTAATTCAGCGTCATATTACTGACTACCTGCTTTAAGACAATGTTATTTTCATATGGTACTATGTTTCTTGTGAAATAGTTTCGGAATATCGTCACTTCCTGATAAGGGCTGCTTTGTCGTCCTTCGATGTATCTGGAAATATGGCAGAGGTAAGCATATAACATGTAAAATTTTTAAAACCATCCGATTATTTACGATTAAAAATACTAACAATGTAGGTTTGTTGACATTATCGGTAAACAAATTGTTATGAACCCATCCTTTGAGAGATGAGGCAATTCCTTGGGACGCCGCTCGGATCAACACTCCACCTTGATTCCCTCTTAATAAATTATTCTGAAATATCAAAAGAGTTTAAAAATTTTATTGGATTTCCAGTCTAGCGATAAAATAATTTTTTCGACCAAGAATGTACACTTACGCGAAAATAAAGTGACTGCGTATTTTGGATGTCCAATGTAACAGCCGCCTTACAAGTCGTTATATTGCCGTATAGCTTTGCACAGTTGTTCGTAATTTGATTTCGCTCCAGAGTCATTATTGCATTCACTTCTCCAGCGCTTGCATATTTAACAGCCTCCTCGCGACAATTTGATATCATCGAATACGATATATTGTGTTGAACATCCCGATCTGCAGGAAACGAAGTAAAAATTAATCGAATTCCATTGCATATGGCTCTTTTTTGTAGTAGATAAGCATCCGGCAACCGCGAGTTTTGCGAATTTTCAGTGAACACCTCTTTTCTAGTATAGGACTACAATTTTTTTGAACTTACTGAACCCTATTGCTGATATGGGCAGCGTTACGATCTCCGCTATAAACCCGTGAACACCGCTGGCACCATTGGCGAATAGTCTGACGCTGAGACTCGGACCTGTTGTCCGGAAGAATTTCTGTTCGTTCAAAGTGTCGACTTCTAGATGATCAATTTCCCGAGCTGTCACATTATAAATGTCTCCGTCGTACAACGTAATTCCATCGGCACGACCAGGTCGCCCGGTCGAATTGAACAAATTGAATTGCAACAATCTGTAGAAAATTATCACATAATTAACTCCTCTTTCCACAGGTGCATATCTACGCTCATTTATACGAGTGGTGATGCATGAGGAAATTTTTCTATCTCACCTGAATCCGAACGGCTTTGCTCTGTAAACACTCCTGAATATTTTAACGCAATTAACAGGATTGTTGTCGTATTTGTAATAAACAAGTACTCGTTCCTCCATCGTTATTTCTTTCGTTGTATCACAGATATCGATCATGCTGAACAAATGATAAGGTACGTTCAACGCTTTGATTGGTGCAAATGAACTTTCATTGGCCTCCCGACCTTCTCCGGTCAATGATAGAAGGTTCACACCATTTCCCAAGACGTTATCGATGCCGTTAAACAAAAGTTCGATCTGAAAATAGTGATCAGAATTCAGTTGAGAAATATTACTTTGCAAAATTCATATAGTTTATGACTATAATCGAATACTCACTGTATGCGTGGGGGAAATAACATTGATTCCATGATAAGCGCTCTGACTGATGCTGACGTGAGTAACTTCCGGGGATTTCATGATAGATTGAATAGCAGCCGATTTTTCGTTGTGCAATATACCAGCGCCAGTGACGTTGACGTATTTGAGTATGGATTCAATTCGCCGTACAGTCCCGTGCGTGACAATGTCGTGAATCCGATGCTCGTACAAGTGATGTTCGAATTCTCCATTAGCTATCCGAATGCCACCCCAATAATCGCGGGAGAGGTCCAAGTTTCTTTCGCCGCAATTGACAAAAACGAATTGGCCATCCCACGGGCACTCGTATCTGTGTCCAAATAACTGTCCGTTCAATCGAATCTGGCAGTCTTCAATACGTTCCTCATTGCCGGCGCACTATAATTATGTATTGTTTACCGATTAGTTTTGTTTCTGATCAACATATCTTCAAATGAATGTGAGTAGTATATTCACCTGCAAGGGTTCTGGCCACGACCATATTCGAGTTAGCGAGCCTTGATGAAGCTCATATCTTCGATCGCTGGTGACAAAAACGTTCAGTGGATCATAGCCCAATTGGCGACATGCCACTTGCGCGTTACGTTCGGTAAAACGTGAGTCGCATATGGGTATCCATTGCAACGTTGTGTGGTTAAAGTATTCCAAAAAACCTATTTATACAAAAATGAATAGGAGATCAATCATTACAGGATCACATCGCAAAAATAGCTAAAGGTGAAATACGTACCTTCATGGGTTGCCGATGTGCAGTTGCCTTCCTTGCACAATCGGATATTATCCAAGGGTGGCATGTTGCGCAAACTTCTCTTCGCCGAAGCCTCAGAATTCGGATTTTCCGTACTCAGTGGTCTCATGATGATTTCACGCCCTCGAGATCCAATAGCGTTCAATGTTCCGAGAGCTAAGATGCCGATGTTTGGTGCAAACTCCATCACGACATCGGGATAGATGTTCAAAGTAGCATCGGGCATTATGGTTATATCTGCTCGGATGATGTAGGGCTTTTCACGTGGATAGAGTGAAAGAGTTTCGGTCAATCGTCCACCGAGATTATCCAAGTCAACTGAAATCGGTTGATCCCACGATACTGAAATTGAAGAGTCTACCGTATCTTCGGTCAGGTAGGGCCTGAAATTCGCCACTGCATGATCGTTCCAATCATCAAAGTCAAAGATCCGTTGCCTGTAATACGATGAATTATTGTTACATCAGTGATGGTCATTTTTCCAAAGTAGTTTAAATATGCATACCTTATTTGTCCAAAATCTGCAGTGCCCCACCAATTCTCTCTTACATCAACTTCGTTATTTATCTTAGCTGTTTTAATACCAGCCAATAGCTCGTAGTCCAACGAATTATCTCCGAATAGATTTCTGAAGACTCGCACCTTTTGAATGCCGTGAAAACCGACTACGTAAGTCGGCGTATTGTACATCTGGTGAAAACCTCTGGTCATGCTCGCATAGTGATTCCGCTTGACCTCGTTCAGGAAAAATCTTGCGTGTACCTCACCCAATATTTCCGATTGACTATCAGCCTTGAATTCTACCATATAGGTGCCACTGTTTCTTTCAATCCTGTTATTGTCAATTTCTATACGTTTTTCCATTCCACGTATAGACATCAGCCCTGTCTTACAACGATTGTTATCGAATACGTTGTACGTCATATTCAAATTAGCAAAATGACCGTCGATTACGAAACCGAATTGTTCGTTGTCGCGCCATGTATTATTACCAAAGTATAACGAGTGCGTAAAATTTTCATTATATGTCCAGACATACGGTAACGTAACATCAAATCCTCCTGCACGGTTCCTCTCAATGGTGTTATCCTGTAAGACCCAATGAAACAGGTTGTTCGAATGCCTCAAATCGCGGCTGAATTGCAATATCCCTCTCCCGTTATCGGTGATCAGTGTATTATTCACATGGAACGAAATCTCCGACACGTTTGACTCAAAGACGTTCCAATGAGGTGCCACTACGTAAATCGCCTGTTCCTTGTTGTGCGATATCTCACAATTAATCAATTTAATTGTCTCATTTGCTTTTCGTAAAAAATGATCACCGATCTCGTCCAAGTAACGGTTGTAATAGGATGCCATAATACCCTGATTATTGCCTTTGATTTTTGTATTTGCGACGAGCAGCGTTGGAATGGGCCCTCGGACGATTCGATTTCGAATATCCTGCAATACGGTAATGAATACAACGTATGCCTAGATTTCACGAGAGAAAATGATTTCTTAGTGTCTACATACCTGAATTGGAGCCACAAGTGCTGTGAGTACGATGACTGTGCCACCCAGGGAATCACGACCACTCTTATATTGCATGATAACTTTGAATGAACTCGAGGTAACTGGGAAGACGGTGAGATCTCTCTCAACGTGCCAAATGTTGCCTTGATGGTCCAAATGCTGAGAGTCGTGGATGATTATCTGCTCCGAGCTACGATTATGGATGGGATTCAAGAGCTGGATACCGATTACGTAGCCTGGTGTGCACTGAAACGAATTTTTGAAAATGTTAAATACAGCATACACCGAATATAGGTATGAAATTGTTTTTTTTTAATTATATTTACCTGAACGTTTATTAAACGGTCAAGACTCTCCTTGCCTCCCTTGGCGGTGACGACGTATTTTGTTTCACCATTAGCCAATTCGATGTCTCCACTGTCCTGAGGTATGACAATGGGATTGTAAGGGGTATCGACGGTCATGTCTGGCAACCGATCAAACCACCCGGCAAACTCTCTTTGCTGTATCGCGGATAGAGCAGGGTTGTGCCTGATACCTGCTATTCTGTTGTTTTCTATTCTTGAATTTGAAACTTTCAAACCAAGCTGTTTGAAACTGATTCCACTGCCGCGATTGTTTGAGAAATCGCTGTTCCTAACGGTGTTCACTGCGTCAGCAGAATAAATGTCTGAATATAATATCCCCAGTCCGTCCTGCAGATTTTCCACGACCTTTATACCGTCCATCGAATGTCTTGCGAAATCAATTTGCAGCGCTGGAATAACCGATCGTAACGTATATTCGAAAGGAAATTTTTACGGGGTTGAAATAATTTGTTAAATTGAACTTACCAGGTTTCAATGCGTTGGTGGTAAAATCGAGTAAACCAGCTCGTTCTATAGTTATATATTGGAGATCGCTTCTCTGGGCCAAAGGGCTGAACCTAAGACCAGCCCAGGCAGCCTCCGAACAAATGACACCGACATCATTTTCATGAGTACAGGAATTTTCAAATTCATTAACAGTCTCCGCCCGACATTGAGTAATGTCTATATCGTCTTCCGTGCATCGAACGTTACTCAGAATTATATCCTCGTTGGTGCCAGCACCGGGAATCTCCGATCGTTCGATGTTCCAATTGTCCGGATCCAAGGCTAAGCCTAATTGGTGACATACCAATGCGGCATCCCGGATCGTCCATCCATAATTACATACCGTACCCCATCGCTCTCCTATGCGAACCTACAGGTAAATATTTATAAATTATATAATTACGCAATTCTCTGCAATTGACGGAACATTCTTTGTGGTATTGTTTGAAAAGGATGTCAGCTAAATAGAACGGAGTACATAGGTAGGAAGTAGCATAAATATCCAAATGTTTCATCGTGCCTTTCACATTATCATTTGTCACGCTAGGGATTTAGCAATACTTTCACTTCTGATAATTACCTGTAATCTGCCTTCAAGATTAGTCCGGCCGCCTAGGAGTCTGACAGGTGGGCCCGTGGCAATCGGGTCCAGCATTACCATTTCGGTGAGATTTTCAATGTCGGTTTCATTTTCTACTTCGTTAATGATCTCCTCTTTCAGGGTAAACAGAATATCACTCGGACCCCTACCCCGCGCGTCCAGCTTTCCAGCTACCATCATTCCAACCGCAGGTGGAAATCGAAGCGTAACTCCTGGCTGTAGAGTCAATTTACCTCCAGGTCTGACGTTGATATCTCGTACGACGACGTACTCTCCAGCGCTCAAACTTTCCTGACCATCCACCTCACCACCGACCAAATTCGTACCCGGAGTATGAAATTGAGGAACATATGTGGGATTCGATATTATCGTGTTCGCACCTGGGTTACTGCTGTGAAGTAGGTATGGAAGATATTCAATTTTGGCTAAATTGTACCTGTCCTTTCTGTAATCACGAAATAAAAGTAAACAGATTAGTATGACAAAGTCGAATGACATATGAGAGGTAGATTAAATAACCATATCTTTATACCTGTGAAATAATCGTTCGACTATTTTCTGCTCTTCGGCGAATCCAAGCCAATTGTACGTACAATTGATGACTTTGCTCTGGTCACCCAATTGAGAGCCAATTTCGTAAAGGGATTCTGGATTGTGAAGAATATTCCTGAATACGTCTACGTTTCCCGACGAAACGACCACGGCAGCTGCTACTTTCGACCTCGGTATCAATCTCATTCCCTGGGTATCTCCGTTGTCCAACGGTTCGCGAATTCGATTGTCTCGTACGAAATTTCTCGTGAACAACAGCTTTTGCACATCGCTATATGGTGAGAGACCGATACTAACGACGAACACACCGCGATTGTTGTAAAACTCGTTATATTGAATAGCCAGTGTTGCGGGTAGCGTATTGAATTCTTCGTAAAGCGGATTCCGCACAAGTATACCACCGTACGAGTGTTCTCGAAAATGATTGTACTCTATGCAGCCATCGATGTTCAAAGCTGGGCTCAGTTTTATACCGAGCTTAGAATTTTGTACGAATACGTTGTGGCCGATTTGCAACTTGAGTAGGTTTTCGTCGTGCCGCCAGCTCGATTCAACTTGCACCGCTACCTCTGAGCTACCGTTGAACCAGTTTCCTGTTATATTTACGTACGAATTGCCCGTTGAATTTCCCACCAATACGCCGATGTCCCTATTTTTGAATACCTCAGAGTACTCGACGACGGTTGTTTGATTGAAAGAAATGTACTCGGAGTGGGAGCTGTCGTTAAGCCAGACAGCAAAGCCGTACCCTCGGTTTGAAGAGATGCTTGTTCGGGATATGTTCCTATTACCACCATAAACGGTAACGTTCACACCATCTCCGTTGTTAAACGATATCCGACTGTCCGTTATGTTTATGTCCGCCGCTGCCCCGATCACGTGAACCCCTGCGACGTGATTGTGGTTTGACACCGAAGTATCGTGAATATGCAGAGCCGAGCGAATCTTCTCAACTGCGATACCGCGCCCATTGTTGTCAGCTATTGTGCTGCCGGTCACGTTTAAATCGTATGTTTTTTCTAAAAACAGATAATCGAACATATATGTATACTTATACAGGAGGCTGATTCAAAAACAATATAAAATATAATTACGACGAGCTTACTGTATCCAGATGAAAGTCTGACGAAGGCGATCATCGGCGAGCGCGCCTCAGCGGTAAATTTGATGTATAAATTATGACGAGTCGTCGTAACACTTTGTGGTAATGTTCCGTTCCTTACGTTTACACTCGCCAGTAGTCTTTCTCCACCGCTAGTTCCATCGTAGATCTCAATCGTTGCGGTATCGTTCCGATCCGCAGTCATTTGCAGAAAGTGAACGGTCAAGACGTGACCAGGTCTCGTATAAATATGCTGGAAAAGTGAAACGAATCTTTTCTCAGTATGACAGAAATCTAATCGACGTAAGAACGATTATAAGGAATATAATCGATGCGGAATATACGACATGAAAACGGTTCATCTCACTCACTTTGGTACAAACTTCCGTATTCAATTTGAACCGGCGTTGTTCCATGAAAATAATTATCGGAAAGGTTTGACTAGTTGTTCCAGGGAGTTGACACAGATCATGATTGTCGGTTCGGTCTAATTTTTCAGTGGGTTTCTCATCGTGGTGGACATACTTTATCCCATCAGCACCGTTGTCGAGGATCACGGAATTCTCCACTAGGGCGAGACCGCTGGAGCTGTTCACGTATATACCGTATCCTGAAATATGATTAGCGATTAGCGACGATGCACGAATGGAAATAATCCGCACTTGGTACGGTAACGCACTGCTCATGCAAATCCATCGATCCGTTTGATCAAGTCTCACCCTTGTTGTTTCGTACGGTACAATTCGTCATGACGATCGGCGCGTTCGGTGAGGTAACATTCACTCCGTTAAATGCCGAATGAAGAATCGATACCGATTCCATACGTGGTGGAACACCTTCAACGTGAACTGCGGACGTTGTGTTGTATTCTCGCCCCGTACCAGCGTATCTAGAGGTAAGGAACGAAAATGTGCCATCGTTAATATTCGCAACGCATGTAGAGCACGAATAGCTTGCGATAATCTATTAGCTAAACACTCACTTGACGTCGACGTGTCGTAGAATGGACTTGGATCTGTAGACGTACATGGTGTTTTCCTGAATAAGTGGTTTGTCGTAAAGACTGCCTTCGAATCTGAGACCACGCCAATGTTTGATGGCTTGGGTGCCACCATCGTGACGTGGAAGACAGGAAATTGCAAGGTCCGGATGATAGTCTGGAATAAAGTGAGCAATTCACAATACGCTCCGGTGCATGATGTATTGTTATAGTTATTCGATAATGAATGACGAATGAACCTACCGCATACCCCAGCACCGAGCTGCCTGTAAGACCACAGGTCGCAACTTTGCAGGGATGACTCGGTGCCGTGGCATCCTGGCTGCTCGTACAAAAGACGAGGCTTCGATGGCCACTGTCTATCCAACCAGCCTCGCCATCGACCTCCTTGCAATCCCAATTCTCGACAAGCTGTTTCCAGATCCGCTCGAGTCCAGCTAAAATTCAAATGGTCATGTTTAGCGATGTACGGTGCGACGACCTGGTGCTATTATCGGCCATTATGGGGAGGGCCGAACGCTGAACTTACTTTCGAGAATTCGTACAGACGGACCGCCACTCGCCCTGATGAAGAAGCTGCAGTCGTCCCTCGAGAGGGCTCGGCCCGTCCACAAGTCGAATCGACCTGGGCTCGGGCCGAGAGGACGGCTCTTCGGCGGTCGTCAAAATAATCGGCTGTTCGGGGGCGCCCTGAAATCAAATATCACGTAAGGTTTGTAACAAATGATTGTTCGAAAAGGCGGAAATAAAATGGAAACGCTGTCGGCAAGAACGTAGTTTTTAAAGCCAGCAAAGCGTTTTTCTTTCAACAATTTCACTTATATTCGTTCGCTAAATGATACAAGCTGCGGAAAGAACGAAAAAAACGTATTTAAATAGTGAGTTTCGTGATATAAATATATAACAATTAAAAAATCTGGTCAAACAATTATCGCGTTGAACGATGAAATCTAATAACCTGCGGTGAAATACTTACCAATTCGCTGGTCTAGGGGAGAATGGCGGAGAATTATACGTACGGACTAAACGAGGGATTTCCTATAGGACTCGCAGGTTGTAAATAAGGGATTACCTACAAACCGCCCTTTTTTTTCTGTTGGGTATCGGTAACAATAGATCGCCTATTTGCCATACTTATCCATCATCCTATTCTTTTTTCATGTAAGTGACGATTTTCAAATGTATAATACAAAACATTTATGGTATTTACTTGTGGCGCTAATCTGCCCGCTCGATACAAAAGATACCTCAGATTCTGAAGACGTCTGGATAAGACTTTCGATAATAATAAAATCGACGATGCATATATTCGGTTGATTAAGAGTGAAACCCTATGTGGTTCGATGAAAACTATCCTATTTAAAAAAAAAACCTTATCTTTTATCTCCGCACCTATATAACAGCGATAACGATAAGGACTCATATTGTAGTGAAAACGATCAGTAAAAAAGTCGCGGAACGATAATTTATTTTTTGCTCCTTAACATACTGATATTACAAATATTTCAATTGCAGCACGTCATACACCAGTGCTTCTACTTCCGTATATACTCTGCACGGTTGGTGGGGATTGTAAAATTGAATGAACGTAACCCTGAAAACAATCATATAATTAAACACCGGGTAATAACACCGTCAGCGTTTCTACAACAAAAAGTCAAATGAATTAGTTGACCCTTGCAGTCTCACGAATCAACTCTCCGGTCAGCAGTCAGTGGTAATCAAGTGCAGGCCGAAGCCCAACCTCAGGTCACTCCTCGTTGACCCGTCGCGTGGCCTTCTTGACTCACTCAGATCTGCAGCACTTTCCTTGTATCGTACATGTAAGGAAAGTGGATGCATATATGTACGTGG
The DNA here is from genome assembly GCA_963932425.1 of Athalia cordata. Lineage (NCBI taxonomy): Eukaryota > Metazoa > Arthropoda > Insecta > Hymenoptera > Athaliidae > Athalia > Athalia cordata. The sequence continues at coordinate 52,317,677 of OZ010625.1, read as the reverse complement.
CCATAATTGGCTACCTCGCATGTAGTACGAGTGCTCTTCAGAGCTCTGGAGTCAACATCGGAGGACCCTGCGCCATGTTCAATTACAAAATTAAGAGAACAGAGCATTTATTCTTCGCCGGAAGTCGGCTCCCCTCCTATGTGTACATTTTCAAACAGCATGAGTCTCTCGCTGTATGTGTGGGGCAGAAAATGTGAATGGTTCAGTATAATGCAGCTATCATTGCACGCTCCGTTGTATGGAATTTCATTCGAATCAACCGAAGGAAACGAGAGTCGGAATGTGACATCGGGATTTGTCAGGTTCGAAGAATATTTCGATTTCATAGGATCTCACGGATTCACACAACGAAATTTTCATAGGTTTGTCAACACCCGCCGGCCCGTGCGACAACCACTTGAAATAATTGGTATTAATTGTTGAAAGCTCTGCCCACGATTTCGTGCGGTTACTATAATAATCGGCCGTCTTCACCGGAGTATATATAAAATTGACAAACGTGAAAATTGGTCGCATAGAATAATTCGTATGTATTTTTCTTAGAAATTCCGCAATTTTCTAGTAGATGCTCTCGGCTCTAGTAAGTGTCTAACTATAGGTATGCTTATCTGTAACAGTTGCGTTAGTATGCACGTATAGAAGTGTATTATTTGCTCATTTCATACCAGGGCCGTGGAGGAAAAACAAAAAGAAACATGGAGTTAGAACGAGAACCGTAGGGATCACTGGCCCGAAACCTGCGAAGCCATCCTCGAGCGCGGAACGTGGAACGATGCACCGGAAGTAGCGTAGACGCTCGCTGTTACAAACACCGGATTTTATATTATGTAGTAAATAACAAACAGAGGAATGCGTGTGTTAAAATCATCTGTATCATCGAGGGATGCGATACAGCAGCACTTTTGGTTCAGACAAATGAAATTCTACGATGTCAAAAATTCTAACAGGCCATATGGTCGCCGTATGTGAATTGTATGAGTGCATGTCGCGGAAACTTACTGCATGAAATATCATATATGATAGATAATTTGTTGATTCCGCTACGCCGTTCTGAATTCAACCTGTTACAATATACATTACGATCTTTCCGCCTGTTTCCGCCGCGCTTTGGACGGTAAACAGACGCGCCTGACGTACGACCAATCGCGAGCAGGGTAGATCCCAGCTTTTGTAAAAGTCATAGATTTTCCTGTGCCGGGAAAAAGATGAGGGTCACTTATATATTTTTATTCAAATATTATTCCTAATCTCAACAGCTGTTGCAGCCGCAACGCCCTGAAGTCGACTGCAGATTACAATTGATACATCCTTACACCGCAGATAATCGTGATTGTTAACTGTATCTATACCGTATGTAATTTATACATGTATAGTTCACCTACGGTATAAGCTTGCACAGGTTATTTCGAAATCCGAAACCATTTTGGCCTGAAATACGATCATAGATTATAAGACAACTTCGAGCGTTAGAACGCGCGGTAATACTATACATATATCGTGATCTGACTGTGATTGTACGTACAGCGTACGGGAGCTATGAACCTTGGAGTATGTAATCGCTCGGGTCTCGGATGACAATATGATTCAAACTATAGGTATATCATATCTATAACTATTTCGAATGATACAACCGAATGTGATAGAGTAAAAAAGAAATCGGTGCGCGTCCCGTTGCAGAACGTATGTACCGTTAATTAGCATGGATTATCTGCACCAGACGTTCGAATCTGGAAAAAGTCAACCCACGTGCGCGCACGATAATTCACTTTCGATGATTCATCACATCATTGATGATTTCATCGACATACTTATCGTATGTCTACCTATATACGATGAAATTAGACCCAATATTCTGTGTGTACCGAAGCTACCGGTCTTTCGATTAACACGGTCACATAAGCGCAATGAAATTTTTTATTTTTCACAATTGCTTTTTGTTTCATGTTGCAGAGTTCACGCTACGATTGTAAACGGTTTTGTCACGCGTCAGCGCATTCGAGTTCTTGCGGTGCAACGTTACTGATGAACCACATTAACGAGGTGACGTATATAATTATGAACGTACACGCGTCATTTTTTGAAACAATTATGAGGAAGTATCGGATAATGTTGCATCGCTGTTCGTGAGGAGGGTCGGTATGAAGCGCCAGCAGAATTCGGTAACCGGTAAGCCCCAAAAAATTATACCTACGTACTACGCTGCCCTGTAGTATTATAGGTGCAGGAAGCATTTGAAATGACCTATGTATATTTTCGGATATTTCTGATTCTCTCCGCATGTGAGAGGTTTCATTGTGGTGAATTATAGGCGACCGATCGATCATCTGTACTATATACTTGGCCTAATCTTATACGAGTATATACCGATTATGGGGCGAAGTAGGTATGGAAAAATGTAAGCAATATGAAAATACTTAATTGTGGTCATAATTTTATTATATCCATTTCGCCATGATGATGACGGGACTACATAGACTGTAGGAGAGCTTGCGACCCAACCGCAGAAGCTTCCATGAATGATTCATTCGCTTTATATCGAAATAATCAGCGTACATACGGATCAGGTGAATCACAAACTACAGATAACCTCGGTAAATAAAAGGATGCGAGTATATCACCGTTCCTTGGCTTTATACTTGATACTTTCGAAATGATACTCCGTTTTCTGGTGTATGCGAAGCCAACAGATAACAGAAGCATTACATTCAACGAAAACGACAGTAAGCTCGTGCCACGTGATAACGTAGTACAGTGATACGCGATAAGATAAAAATTCCTCTGCCAATGATCCCTTGACGCAGAAATCATCGATTATTTTTTCCTTACCGCGAATTAACGAACAAAGAACGTACAGCTCATTCTTAATCAAAAGCGCAAACCAATAGAGACGATCCATCGATTCGATTCGAATTCAACACACTGTATGTAAAATGCATACGTGCGTATGGGTTGGTATGCACCTGAGGATTTCTGAACAGGAAAGGGTGGCAGGTATACATATATGTATAGTGTTTTCCAGGACAGGTTGCGTCGTCAGTCCGCAGTTATTCCATCATACGGATCATGACAAAGAAGATCCAGCTATCGCTTTTTCCTCGGATAGGTACTTTGAATAAAAATCCCTTTTACGAGTCGTTTAGTTATGGTAGCTTCTTCCGGTGGAGAACAATTGCCATGAAACAGCTGAGCAATTTTTTTTTCCTGGTCTATCCGCGTACGTGGCAGAAGAAGGTCGTCTAATATGGAAGATGGTGAAAGGCGAAGGTTGGAGAATATGAGAAAAGGAGAAAGGGGTTGTTGAGATTTTCGTTTTAATAGTCGTATCGTCTTACCTGAGCATTAATGACTCCACGGACGGTAATCCCTATCATAGGTGCGAACCGGATCTCAACTCCAGCTTCAATGACGAGCGATGCATCTCGTTCGACAAAGAGATCTTGACGAACGATATAGGGACTCCGTGATTTCTCGAGCAACCTTTCACCCCTGGTAATATGACCCCCGGGTAATTCAGTGAACCCCGATATTCCATAATCGGTGGTCACCCTGTTATTATCGTTGTTCTGTGGCTCCGTGTAATATATCGTGGGATCTGTGGAGTCGGAAAATTGTTGGGCCCTCAAATTCCGAGCCGAACACAAACACGCGAAGATCACCAAAACGTGTGAAACGAACATCGTGACTTCGCTTTGGAATTGTCTTTTACCCCTTCGGTTATAGCCAAATAAAGAAAACTTGAGATCACTTTGATTATTTAAATTATCACACTAGATTGTTATTACTTTTCAAATCGGTAAGCGGAATGTATTAATGTTATTTAAATACGTTTCTAGGATTATGCCGATCGGAGTAGATTGTAGAAAATCATAATTACTTGTACCGTAATAATTATACTGAGTTAAAGGACGGATATAATTTAGATTTAAGTAACTGCACAGTTTTTATACAATAATTTGAAAATAAAACTCGTTGATCAACGCAACAGGTGCGAATGATACGTCTTCTTTTTTTAAAAATAAATTTCTCTCGATGCAAGAAGGTAAACGTTTATCAATTGTCCTCATGACTGCAATAAAAATATCCTTGATCATAGTCGTCCGTAATTATTAGAGCGTTGCATTGCCGGGATGGAATATAGTGATAGAAATATTGTTCTGATCCAGCAAGCTTGATCTTTAGTTCGATCTTTTCGTCGGTGGTGATACTTGGAATTTTCTTGAAACGACGATGAATCACGCACCGTGAATGAGACGGTCGAAGTTACGTTACGTTGTCAATCATCAAAATCCGACAAATGATCACGAACACTTCTTATAGATCCTCTGATTTATCAATGTACGGGTATGGGGGAGACGATGGGACACCATAGAAGTTGAACGCGCCATGGCGACACAAATACATGCAAATAATATTCTTATTCCCGCACAACAATTACCGTTACGGATGAAATAAATGAAGCTGCGTATCGAAATCCAGGTATAAAAACTGTCCGATGCATCCAGTTAATGATCGAATATTGTTTACTGTTTACACCACACATACACTGCACAGGAGCGAACCATTCACGCACGACGGAGGATGGCGTGGATAAGTTTTTGATCTAAAACAGGTAAGGAAAAACGATCACTTTCGTTATAAACTCGTACTATATATGAGCGTTGTAACTGACGTCTTTGTTGTATCGCGGATGCCTCGAGGAAGGACGTTAAATTGAACGAAGTAAACCGCAGCCCATATTTTTAAATTTGTTATTTCAATGACGCGTTCGCTCACCGTTTTCACACGATATTCCTGATGATGCTTTCGCTCGCTGCCTCCTGCTGTTTCATTGGGCGCGGTTTGACTGCTGGCTGGCACACTCAGTGATCGTTGGAGTGGAAGTGTATTCGAAAAGAGTATAACGGGTCACGTGACACGGCTACGTTACGCAGGTTGTGAAACAGGTGAACCCCTCTTTCCCCCTGCCAACCCGCGACGCCATTTACGATGCGCCTATCACCTCTCCACCTGAATTCCCTGAGCAACCGACGGCTCTGTTTATATTTTATCACCTAGGAATCAGTTGCGTAGCGTCACGCACTACCGTAGTAACTACTGTCAACTGTCAGTACTCACTCTGCCTGGGGCTACATGTGCTACGATCACTGGATACGATCGTCAGCGTTCCGATTTCAACTACCCCACCACGCTCCAATTGCGGGTGGTGAATGCCGCTTGTGACGCTGTGCAACTCCTTTTCTTCGACGACCTGTTTAGCCTTTCCCCTGATCCCAATACCTGCGACGTTTTCAAATTACGCGCCATTACTTGACAGCTCGGTGCACGCAGTTTAAATCGGTATTGCGAATGCGCTAAAGGCTGCGCATGTTCGATTCCTTGCATTTTTCTCGCATGCAAATTGTTCGAGAGCGACACGCGAGAAAACGGCAAGATACCAGTCTGCATGTCTACATGCTCTAAGGCAACATATCAACGGCTAAATTCATTTCCATTCGCTTCTCGAAGCGTGGCACATGGTCCGTAGCTTTGGTCTGTAGTTAAATTGTTTTCGGTTTGCCGGCACGCGAAATTAGTGAAAAGTACAAAGCTCTATTGAATTTGGTAACGATCTGTAAAATGGCGTAAGTATCAATACGATAATTCACTTGAATATTCATGAAACTGGGCAATGTGTTGCTAAATGGCGGGAGAGTCTTATTGCTGTGCCAATTAACAGGGATCTTGACGAATGGAATAGCGACGAAGACACATCGAATAATTATCAAGAAATACAGACTCAGAATTATGTTCGTGGTGGCCGTGGATCAAGGTCAGGGTATGGTGACCGAGGACAATCTGATCACAGATCTGGTAAGAACAAGCTATCAGTTCTAAATCTTAGATTCCTGGTGTGGTCATAAATAAAACATTAATGATTCTTCACTATTGAACTGTAATCTTAATGCAGCTAATGGAAATTGGAGAAGTGATGGTGAATCACAAAGAGGAAGAGGAAGCGGAGGCGGAGGAAGGGATCGTGGCCAGCGATCGGAGTGGAATAATAGAAACGACTCTTCGTCTAATGGGCTAGAAATATCGATAGATTCGAGCAAGGTTGGCAAGCTTATTGGCAGAGGAGGCTGCAAAATTAAAGAGTTGCAGGAGCAAAGTGGTGCTAGGATTAACGTAAGTGTCCACATTATTTCAAATGCGAAATTTTCCTTAATTTTTTCATTGATCACCTCTTCTTCAAATTGTTCACAGGTTGGAAAGCCTGAAGATGGTATAAGTACTCCGGTAACTTTGGTTGGTTCTGAAGAAGCGCAGCAAAAGGCCAAGGAATTGATCGATGAACTATTAACGGAAAAACCGCCACCACTGCCACCCAAAGAAAATTTTGATGCTGAACCAGAAACGGACTTTACAAACTTTGACTGGACTAAAGCCAATAATGATTATGTATGTAGATTTGACCAAATAATTACCTGTAACAGTACATGAATCATTTCAACGCACGAAAAACTTATATTGACCGAAACTGTTAAGTCCAGCATTGATCGTGATGGAATTGAAGTTCAATGTATCGTTCTTGTCTATCGTTGGGTCCAGCCAAACCATCACGTTTCTCTGATTATCGAGTCTCTTGTTTTGTACTATTAGGCAAAATGTCAGGAGGAGAGGTGGGCAAAATGTCCTAAGCTTATCAAGAACTTTTACCATGAAGATCCAGTAGTGGCTAACATGCCAAAAGATCAAGTGGCTCAGTTCAGAAAGAAGAACAACGACATTATGGTATGCGTTTTTGAAGAGGCTGAAGAAAATGATGCAGAAGTCAGTGATCCGGGGATACCAAATCCTGTTCAAACTTTCAGTCAAGCATTTAAGGTTGGTGTTAGACTTTCACAAATTACATTAATTACATAAATATGCCAAATTATAATGTGGGTTGTTCTCAAATACTTTCATATTTCATTCATACGTTGCTCTGCGATAAAAAATGTTAACATTCGGGAATCTTACAGGACTATCCAGAAATTATGGAAGAAATCCGAAAGCAGGGATTTGCTAATCCCAGTCCCATTCAGTGCCAAGCCTGGCCGATTCTCCTTAGCGGCAGGGACCTTATTGGAATCGCACAGACTGGCACAGGTAAATTTTTCCATCTCTAAATTGTTAGCACGTTCAGTTCTTACTTGTATACATGCCATACGTATATTTTTTTTAGTTAAATTATTTCTTTGTTATAATAGTAACTTTCAACACTCAAAGCATTGAATTTTTCATTTGTTCCTAGGAAAAACGCTCGCATTTCTCTTGCCTGCTTTAATACACATAGAAGGCCAACCCATCCCGCGATCTGAGCGCGGTGGACCAAACGTACTCGTAATGGCACCAACAAGAGAATTGGCTCTCCAGATTGAACAGGAAGTTGCAAAGTACTCATATCGGGGAATCAAAGCGTGAGTATCAATTTTCTAATGATGCAACTTGGAATCTGTTCATTACTAGTTTATTCATCGTCCAATTACAGGGTGTGCTTGTACGGAGGTGGTAGCCGCAAAGAACAAGTCGATATAGTCTCCCGCGGAGTTGAAATAGTAATTGCCACGCCTGGAAGGTTGAACGACCTGGTTCAGGCCGGTATTGTGGACGTCACAACGATCACATATCTTGTCCTGGATGAGGCAGATCGCATGCTGGACATGGGTTTCGAACCACAAATCAGAAAAACTCTATTAGACATCAGGCCTGATCGCCAAACTGTTATGACGAGGTAATTCCATGCCCATGTTTGTTACTCCAATTATTAGCGTTAAATCACGTTAATTCCAATGTATTCATATCTGTGACAGTGCAACTTGGCCACCTGGGGTTCGACGCTTGGCACGGTCATACATGAAAGACCCTCTGCAAGTTTACGTGGGCTCCTTAGATCTGGCTGCAGTACATTCCGTAATGCAGACAATTCTCGTAGTAGATGACTCTGAAAAAACCGAAATGGTACGTAGATAACGTTACTCAAAACAAACCACATAAATTTCAATTTCTTTATTCTACGATAGTTGTACGAGTTCTTCAACAACATGGGTCCCGACGACAAAGTTATAGTGTTTGTTGGCAAAAAGTCACGAGTGGACGATTTAGCCAGTGACTTGGCGCTGAAGGGCATTACCTGTCAAAGTATTCATGGTGGGCGGGAGCAGTGCGACAGAGAACAAGCACTCGAAGATATTAAATCAGGTGAAGTTCGGATCCTCATCGCCACAGATGTTGCCAGCAGAGGAATAGACATCGAAGATATTACGTGAGACATACGAACTCATAGCCCTTTCTCCCTAGATAGTTCCCTATGACAAACCTAGGTCCTCGATTTACGAATGTATAATACACTTCATAATTTCATAGACACGTCTACAACTACGATTTCCCGCGGGATATTGAAGAATACGTGCACAGAGTCGGCCGAACGGGACGTGCTGGCCGAACAGGAGAGAGTATCAGTTTAATGACTAGAAGTGACTGGTCCCATGCCAAAGAACTAATCCGGATACTCGAGGAAGCTAATCAGGTAATCAAAGGCTCATATGCTTTGAATTGTGTGCATGTATCGTGAAGAAAATCATTTCTTTTCTAATCTAATTCCACTATGTAGGAAGTACCCGAAGAGGTGCATAGAATGTCTGAGCGATATGCCGCGTGGAAGGAAAGAAAGGCGCAGGAGAAAGAGCGAGAACGCCTTGACGGTGGTGGTGGTGGTGGCGGCGGTGGTTATCGTGGTGGAGACAGAGATGGAGGCGGCCGTAGATATGGCGGTGGTGGTGGCGGCGGTGGCTACGGCGGAGGCGGCGGAGGCTATGGGGGAGGCGGCGGCCGACGCGGTGGAGGCCGCTCAGGTGGTTGGTAAAGATAATCATGTCCTTCTTTCATCGTTGGCCGATATACCAAAGACTGATGCATCCACAAAGGTATAAATATAAATGGAAGGCGAAAATATATCGTTAAAAAGACGTACATTTGTGACGCAAGACTTTTTTATTTTTCTCATTCTGATAGGTGGGTAAAATAGTATTTGATAAAAAAGAAATGTTCCTTAGATACAGTATTACCACGTTAGATTCCTACTGCCTATTTTTCTAACCGTTGTTGAACCACGGTAGTATTAGAATATAAGTAAACTATGTTACCAGGGTTTTATTATTATTATTTTTTTCTAGTTTTATTAATTGATCGCTTTTCATCTCGTGGCCTTATTTGGAGAGCCGCGGGGTAAGCTCTGCCTATAACTAGGCACAGTCCTATTCTCAGTTGACTTTGTATACTGAAATATTTTATTGTAATCTAAAAATAAGAGTACTGAATAAAAGTGCTGTGATGAATGCGAGGTATGAAATCTCCACATCGTTGATTTATATTCACAAATGTACTGGTGAGGATCCTCGTGTTCTATTAAAAAGTATATTTGGTATAACATATTGAGTACCTGTACACAAATCAGGAATGACAAATACTGTTAAGAATCTACAAAAATATAATAAGATTAGTCAAGTGGCGTTTGACCAAGTATACAAGGTAAATTGTACGTTAAATCGTTAATAAATACGCCTCGAACAATGTGAATTTTTTTCTTCAAATTCTCCTAATTTAACCTGAAAAAATATTGCATTCTTGGGTTACACACAAATGTTCGAATTGGTCATTCAATAATGGATTTTATTGATTCAGGCGCATCCAGCTGATTACAGAGTTCAAAAGTAATACAGGGTTCATGCGCCAGGGCTAACATTCGAATAATTTAAGCTCTGGTTTTGTGATGTAAATACACACGCGAAAAAAAAAAGTAAAGTAACAATGTACATTGGTATATAAAAGAATAATGTCTGAGGCTTCAATTGTACACTTTGTAACTTCGTGTTTTAGTGTACTTTTCGGCGAAAGCTTTACCTTCGGGTGTTGGTATTGAGAAAGCGATGTCATCGATAGATAGTATATATCCTAAGTAAAAGTTACCTCTGCAAAGAAATGAACGGTGTAAGATTACAGACCGATAACAATGAAACTAACGCTAGTTAGTGTAACAATTATCTGCAAACAAACCTTAAAATGTCCATCAATTTTGTAGCAATTCCCTGTTTACGGTAGGTCATGCTTGTCCACAGAACTTTGACGCCACATTTAACGGGAGAACTTTCCGAACTACAGCAATCAAGATCTGATAGGTCTGGTATCACACTATACGCAGCTGTGATATATTCTGCAGCTAGTACGCCAATTACCTCTCTATTCCGTATATAAAGGTAGATCTACGAAAAAAATGTTGTGAATTACGTACGTTGGAAGTGATGAACAACATATCTATGTATATTACCTTGTCATTTTGATAATCGGAGAGTTTTGTGTCTGCAAGTCCCAAATCTCTATCGACAAATGCCAGAATTTCCGATACTTTTTTCCAGTAAATTTTCGAATCTCTAGATTCTACCAAAATTATTCTGCTGGATGTATATGGATCAGTGCCCACGACACGTTCGTGTTTCCACCCCTAAAACGGTTGAGCATATTAATGTTTTTAGCTGTGGTTAACCTCTAGTTTTCTTTGTACTATGCAAAGGGACACAACCTTCTGCTATTACTTACGGGGAATTTTAAAATCTTCCAATTATCATGATAATTGCGATGAGAACTCTCATCGTCAGGATCTCCCAGCTGGTAAACGACTCCACACTGAGGACATTGAGTTGCGCCAAACCGTTTTTGGCCCGCATCCAGTTGGTACTGTTTATTATCTTTGTAAGCAGTTTTTGCTGCTAATTGCCACCCTATAGTTCTCTTTGTGCCACGATTAACTTTCTTTGGGCTATCTCTGGTTTGGAAAAAATAGAAGAAATTAAATTGAGGCGTACATGGTTAGTTAGGTGTCTGTTTCACTTAATGTAAGAGTTCATTCACTCACCTGATTGCTCTATTTCCAACAAAGTCCTTATTGAACAGAGGATAGAACTTGGTCTCTTTGTCATGATTGGCACCGTTGACAATGCTTTGGCCTTCAAAATTGGGACCAATACCATCCTTTATATTCATTACCGATGTCATATTGATAAGCTCGCTAGCGGGAGACATAGTAACATCATTTGGGATTATTGACGGTTTAAATGGCGATAGTGGTTGTCTTTGTTCAATTGTTAGTGATTCCATTGTATCATATTCATCGTCTGCCCAATCATCCTCTAATATTTTTAAAATATCAGCCACACTTTTGTCGTTTGTAGATACTGTGAATTTAGGATCATCGACCGTTAAATCGTTAGCATCCAGTACTATATTGACGTCTTTGGATCTGGTATGGATATTTGTATGCGCGGTTGATTGACGAGATTTCAGCTTAAGTTTCCCATGTGAAATCTGCAATTTTATCATATTGTTAACAGTTACAGTGGCCAGAGAGTTACCGGTCAATGTCCTGTTAGTTTTGAAGAACTTTTTTGATGGATCAACACATGGAGATGTAGCCCGCTCTATTGTCAAAGCAGGACTATCAGCATTTTTGCCAACCTCAGGTTGGTGATTAGTTGAAAAGATATTTGCAAGGCCTGAATCAATAGTGTCGTCTCGCATCTCAACTACGGTAGGACTGGAGTTGTTGATTTTACTTTCTTTTTTGAAAGCTTCTGCTCTTGATACATGTTTTTTGGGTTTTGGCTTTCTTATGCAATGCCCAATTCCAGCATTAATTTCACCATATCTATGCTTCTTAGAGGATCGTCCATGATTGCTTTTGACAGGTAAGCTACGTCTCTTTTGTCCACGGCGTACCTCATTTCTGTCAATGCTCACAGAGGATCCTCTTATAGGCTGATTTATTGGTGGCGAGCTATAGAAGGATTTTGTGCTTAGCTTAAACTCTTCCTTTTTCTCTTGAAATAAGGCTGCTCTTGCCCTAGGCACAGAACTGCACTCGTCTGATTTAGATAGCTTTGCAGAAGCTGGAGCAATTTCATCGCATGCTATCCTCTTCAACCTATTCTCTTTGTCATCTACTGGTGAAGAATTTCCATTGGCCACGATGCTGTTTGAACATTTTCTGTGATGTAAGCGAGGAAGCGCAGCCTCCTTAGTGACAGAACCTAATGGAGTTATCAACCTCTTCACAGGACTATCTTCCTTCTGTGGCGTTTCTGCTATAATTTCAGAATCAAAAGCTGGTTCATTTTGAATTTCTCTACCAAAACTCCTTTTCGGCGTATCAATTATACCAGATTTCCAAGGCAAATTTTCATCCAATGGTATTGGACTACCTGGAGGTGTTTTTTCTCCAGAGTCAGCAGGTAGCACCAGCGTTGGAATTGGAACTACTGGGGAAGCCTGACATGTTCTTCGCCGCTGAGAATAAATCGCAGATCGAGTCGACATTTTCAAAACAGTAAATGGAGCCGTTGGCACCACGTTCAGATTCTCCTCGAGATCGTGTTGTGAGATTCTTTCATAAACATTTGAATCTGACAAACCACTTACCGTAGGTGCCCCAGGGCCAAAGGCAGCCAACGGTGAGTCAAATGTGCGACGTGGTGAGTTTGTAGAGCTGGTAGGAGTCGCATCGCTTAATGCTAATGGCGACATCGGTCCTAGATCCGATTCATCTCCGGACACTCCCCCAGCTGGACTGGACCTCCGATCATCGCGAAATAAATTTCGTTTACTCGAAGAAGTACCCGTAATAAAAAGGCGTTTTTGGGCTCGTCGTGGAGTGCTGAATGCTTCTGCAGTCACAGAAGACGGACCCCCACCCGTCAACATATTGCAAAATCGGGATTTTAACAAAACTCCTGTTGTACCGAAGATTATTTGTTGTGATTCAGGTTCTAGCACCAAACTAGCACTCTAACCAACGAATTCAGAATTCGTTGATTCTAACGTAACCAATCTTCAAGCCTCGGATTTCCGTGGACACTCCACGCGACCAGTGCCAAGTCTAGTTTGGCATGGTGTAAAATCTTTTGTAAAATTTCTCCTAGTACGTGTTTTAAATGATAATATTGGAATTGGTAAAAGAACGTTTGTTCTCGGACGAGGACACAATAATTATAACGGCCGTTCACGGCGATATGAAATCCCAACACGCAAATGACAACGGTTTCGCGCCTTAACACCACGAATACCACTTCAGCTGGCAGTTTGGCCAATGGCCGAGCATGGATGGCACCAAACACTCTTTTTGCTTTTTACAGTTTTCTTACTCACATCTGGGGATTTGTTCTGTTGGTTTTATTCTGGAACGTACTATCATCGTAAATCTTCAATCAACGCTATTGTGCTATGAACTATCATTCTGTCATTGATCTATTTTAAAGATTGAATCTTCAGTGAACGCTAAACCATTGTAAATTTTTATTTGGGCATTCTTTGAACATCTGAAATTTTTGCAAGCTCCTGTTGTATGATTCTGTGAAAAAATTGTGAACAAATCCTTGATTAATTAACAAAAATGAATTAATAATAAGGCAGTACGATAAATGCAGCATATATCATAATTCAGTAATCTATTATTCAACTATCATTTTGAACAATGGGTTTGTTTATATGTAGGTAAACAAGCAAAAATATGTAAACTCGGTCTAGCGCGCCGCTGCGCGGCCCCCCTTGCGGCTGCACATATACCAAGCGCTTGCGCAGCGCCGATATTAGCTCTTCGAACTTTGGATCGTCTACATCATCTCCGCGCAACTTGTTGCTAATTTAATTAAATACATTGTATTTTCGATTTCTAAGACTTATGGCAATCAGCTAAATAATTATTTGAGAAATCCTACCACATGCGGATGTATAATGTGGCTTAATTAAACAAAAGTAAAAATGGTGATACGACAAATGAAAAGTTAGTGGACGTCGCACGCTCTTTTGTGAAAATGTTTGAATTCTTGCTACAACTGATACGTCTCCGCAGTTCATGTGAAGTGTGTTCTTAGTGCACATGAATATCTGGAAGCATTGGTACTGGATATTCTGCACTTTCCCAACTGCGAAAAATGGTGAGTTGATTTTATTAATTTTTTTGAATTTTTCTCCAACGGAAATTCTTACCACATAGCGGTCGGGTGCCTCCGGCTTGACTCGTTACGACTCGTTCACGCGTTCAAACTGTTCAAAACAAATATTTCAATTTGGGGTCATTTCAGGTATTTCTGATCGTGGATGCTGTGGCTCTGCAAATTGTATCTGATTGTAGAAACTACTTTTTATTCATGTGTAATGAACAATGTATAATCAAACTTTACAGAATTATCATTCAGGTATATTGGACGTGAAGCGGAAAGTAAAAAATTCATTGACACAAGTTTGACTCTGATTTTACAAGGATGGTTGTAGGGGATTATGCCCCGTTCTCGTGTTCCTAAGATCTTAGCTGTAACATTGATTATCTATAAATGTAAAACTTTTTTACTTGTGATTCAATATATTTCAAAGTATTTTTTCCAACCATCTGTGAAAACTTTCCTGTTATTCTAGAAATGAAGTCAATCATTTATCGTCTACACACTTGTAGTTGGGGACATGACTGTCGTATGGCAGACTATCTTTGCAAATCTTCAATCAATGTTGGATGTAAACGATTTTCAAAACCATCTCACAGAACTTTATTACGAATACAAAGTTTGTAACTTACAGAAATGCGAGCGAAACGTTAGTAATACCTACATCACAAAAAGCGAATCAGATCGAACATGAATAGCACTTAAGCTTAAACTTTTTAAACAGACAAGACGACCTATGTTAGTCGGAATATTTCTCAAGATAGTTTTTGGTAAGGATGTCAGTTTGAAGATTATCTGGTGATATGTACTGTTTATTTGCGCAACCAGCAACGGGACACCTGTTGAAAAAAGAAATGTTATAAATCCAATTTTTTGGATTGACTCCAAAATGATCAAACGAAGATAACTTACTTGGTACGACTGTTGCTTTTCAATAAAGCTTGAATACTTGTCCTCTCATAAACATGATTACACATAGTATTCCTGACTGGATCGACCATCCGTTTCTTTGTTATAGGGTCAATGACGTTCATTTCTTTTCTAGTCACAACCAGCTCATCATCTCCGATAGAAGTGTTGCTTTTTGGTTGGGCTGCTGTTTTGAAAATACATAAGTTAGTTGGGAACAATTAGTTGAATAGTGTTCTATTTGCCTTACCATCCAAGAAGACACCAACTTGCTGTTTGAAGTCCAGAAATCTCTTATGCTTCGAAACATTTGTGTCAATGCTAGCTATTTCGTTTTTGAATTTCTGCAACCATTAGAAATATAGATTCAGGTCGTTTGTTACAAATTCGAAATGGTGGACTTTAAATCATGTAATAACATACTTGCAATGTTTCTTCATGATCAAGTATTCCTGTATCCTGATCAGGGTCATTTTGTTGAGTGGAGAAACGATCTAATATTTCACATGACCGTTTTAGTTTTGTATCTAACATACAACTTGTTTTAACCATGTCCGTTAGGTCATTCAACAGCTTTTTCTGTTCACCCTCGTCTGTAATCAATCACACTTAGTTTACAATCTATAACGTAATTTCTGTACAAGCAATCTTCAGAAGATAGTGGAATAGGAGTTGCTTCTACTCATGTATTTAGAAAAATTGAACGACTCAAATAGTGTAGCAAACTCACCAACGTAACTGATGATATTAGCAGCTGTTTGTAAGTACATGTTGTACACTTGTTTAGATCCTTCATTCAAACTATCCATCTTGGGTTGTAAGTCCTATTCTGTTAAGACAAAATAATTGTAGGACTTGTGCTCAGTGGGGTGTGTGATGAAGCAAAAACTAATTTCTACAATCGTTATATATTACGCTAAACCCTAGGGCATTAACATACACGCAATTCGACTTTATACTCGCAGCCGTAAAATGTTCCGGTGAAAAAAACACATCTATTTCGAACTAACTGCCAAATTCAAAAACTTTTTTGACAGCTCGTTCACGCCGAAATCACGTGGGTCACGAAATCAAAGCGAGGGTACGGTAGGTATGAATTCGTTGGTACGGTGGTGATAACCCTAACCACAATGAGAACAGGGAACTTGTCTGTTCGCCACTCATGAAATGTTCCATGCTTGCTCGTATTTACTTCGGTTCAAATCATTTTAAATAAGGACTTATTTGAAAGATAACATTTCTATCGTCATAATTTTTTTGATGTGAATGATGATATTCATTGTGTGCGATAAGGTGAGATCATCAGTTCATATTTGATTATTCCTAAATAAGGAGAACAGAGTTTAATTCTCGGTTATTTAAATTTTCTTTATCAAACAATACGCATAACTGATAGGTTAGAAATGTCCGACTCCGAAGGCGGTAATTTATCTGAAGACGAAAATGAAATATTGGTGTATGTCGAATTTGAAGGCTACGTTGATAGTAGTACTTTCAGAAATGACAAACTCAAGCTTGATATTGCTGGTATCGACTCCGATTGTCCAATTATGCAGATCAATGGAAGGGTACGTGCAACTTCGAATATTGCTGTTTGCTGTATCCATCGTCTCTTTCCATTACCTTTGTTTGTAGAACTAGCCAGTATCATTGAATTACTTTGTCACTTTTTGCTAGTTGATTTGATGCTTATTTCAAAAGTCAATGATTTTTATTTAATACAGTTTTACGAAGGCACTTATCATGATGCCGTTGGAACTTACATGTTTTTCGAGAAGGACGAATCACCCATTGTAGATGATCCAGTATTTGATACACCCCCCACGCTAAAATATTTTGCAAAAACAAGAAAGCTGCTAAAAATGGAAAGAGTGTTTGCTATGCAAAGAACTGAAGTTTTAGGAGATTCGGATCTCAATTATTGCATTCCCAATATGGACACCATTCGAGAAGCAGGTGTACCGCCGAAGTATCAAAATGATGGTAATAAGTATATTTATTTCGCCGAAATTTTCTTCCATAGTTAATCAAGTAATTTAGTTTCAACAAAAAACATTGAAGTCAGTGCACAATATTTATAGCTATTCGAAGAATTGTAGCATTCAGTAACAGGTAATTATTCCATATTGTTATACACTTTCACATTTTAGCTCTTCAGTTCTGGGAAAAAATGCGTAATGATAGGATGCAAGCACTAACTACATATTTGGAAAAGCAGCAGATTCGGGAAGAAAAGCGATTGCAGGGTATTGAGCTTGATTCTGAATCTGATGACGACAATCCATTTGCTATGTATAAGCCAAAGAAGAGTAAAGACATGCAAACTACAGCCCAAGATCCGGAGTGGCAATCAACCAAGTCGGATAGATTAGAAGACACTAACGAATCAGAAGACACAGACGTCACAAATATACTAAATAAGATAATGGAACTAGACCCACACCTAGGAGAGACTGAAAACTGCTCATATAAACCTGTTCAAAAGTTGACAGTCATAGATCCTGGTCCGTCAACATCCAGGCTTATTAACTCTGATAAGCCCTTGTTGGCTGTAAAAAAAAAAAAGAAAACATGCAAAGTTACATCTAAAACCCAACAAACACACGTATTCAAAAAGCCAAATAAAAGAGCTCCGAGATCAAAAAAGTCTATGAATATTTCTATGTTGAGTCAAAACACAGATGAAAGCGGTCAACTCAATTCTCCACAATCCGAGGTAGAGTTGCTCGATACCGGAGACCAACAGTCTCTACAGATGCTAACAAACACAAATGAGAGTGAAAGAGATCGTCTATCGCCCGAAGTAACGAGTACCAGTATGAAGAACGTGTGTCTTGTATCGCGAAGATTAGAAAAACAAGCAAAACGGGAAGCTAAGATGAAAGAAATTTCAGAGAGGCTAAAAACACAGAAAGAAGAATTACTAAAAATGAAGAATTCCAACAACTCGCTTCAAAATTCAGAGGCTGAAGATTTATAGCTTTGTAATTTCAAGATTCGAAATGAAACGATGAAAAAAGTTACAATTTTGAAAATACCTAGCTATACTATAGAAATTCCTATTCAAACAATATTATTGTATAGCTAAGCAATGAAATTGTGGGGTCCGTGTGGCTTTAATGTGTATTTCATTAATTGAATTCGCTCTCTGTACTGATACTCTTAAGGTTTACGTTAAATAATTAATATCAACAATATGACTCACACTGTTGTTGCCAGTTGGTAGAGAGACTCCTCGGATTAAGCATAGTATTACACAACTGGCTCCTCTGAAGACAGCACACACTTCGCGCATCATTTTTAGGTGGCATGACAATTGAATCAATTTATTAAAGCAGTAGTAATATCAACAATGGTGAACCATATATTTTCTTGTTTTCTGTAGTATGCGAGATATAAAGTACAAATTACATCATGTAAAACAGAAATTGTATAAAAGTATATCTAAGAATAATGATAATATTATTAAATTAATAAACAAATGTATGTTACATCAAAATCGCCTATCCGCTAGGTTCATAGCACAGAGTTCAAACAAATAACAGTACATACAATTAGATCGAATGATGCACTGTCTTGCATATACTATTTTCCTAAAAATATACTTCATTGAATTCACCTGGTCTACACCTTGTATGACATATGTGCCTCGGGATTACATGTGATATTATAGTTAATCATGCAATTAAGTCTATTTTTGGACAAAACAAGCTTCGATCATCAGTTTTACAAATTCTCCAACACATAGCTTATACGTAAACATGATTGTACAGAAAAAAGGTACATCTAGGGTTAACGATGGTAGAAGTATTAGTTACTTCAAAAACATAAGAACAAATATGCAACCCTGTTTTGCAGTTTACCAATCTAGGTCACCGGGCAACTCATCAGGATATTCTCCGGTTAAGCACGCTGTGCAATGTCCAATATAATTGCAATCTCTGTTGTCCATGCCATGTCTCACTGCTTGAACTAGCCCCTTGACTGATAGATAAGTTAAGCTGTCAGCGCCGACAGCTTTAGCCAGCTTCAAGTTATCCAATTTATTTGCAACCAACTCTTCGCGTGTTGGAATATTTATTCCCATATAACAGGGGTACTTGAGCGGAGGCGAAGCAATCCTTATATGTACCTGAAAATAGTTTCCAAATTGTTAAAATTGGTATGGAATTGAAAACTTGACATGTTGTCGGATGAAAATCTCATACCTCTTTAACACCAGCATCTCGCAGTAGTTTGATGATAGGACCAATCGTGTTGCCTCTGACAATTGAGTCATCGATCAATATGAGTCGTTTTCCTTTAACATTTTCTGATAATGCACCAAACTTTTTAGCAACTCCTAGCTGTCTCAATCTTGTGCTCGGCTGAATGAAGGTTCTACCGACATATCTATTTTTGCACAATACCTCAGCAAATGGTATCATTGACTGAAATTATACAGGAAAATTTTTGTAAAGGCATATAATAAACCCAAAACGATAACTATAAAATCGCTGTTCACCTGTCTAGCATATCCATGAGCCGCCGCTGTTCCAGACTCAGGGACCGAACTTACAATATCACCCTCTACCGGAGATTCAATGGCTAATACTTTTCCACACTGCATCCTGACAGAGTACACCATCTGACCTGCAATGAATGATTGTCAAAGGATTACAACGAATTTCATTCAATCCAAGATTAACATAAATTGTCTGGTCAAGATGGTGACCTACCTACCTTCAAAAATACTGTCACTCCGTGCAAAGTACACGTATTCAAATATACAAAATGCTTGTGGCTTGTTGTCTGGTCTCTCAACAATATCGATGGTTTTAATTCCTTCCCGGGTAAGTTCGACAATTTCACCTGGAAAAACTTCTCGAACGTATCTAGCACCGATACTTAGGAAGCCACACGACTCGGAGGAGATCACCCAACCGTCAGCCTCGTCGTCATCATCTGATTCGTTGGCTGTGAGAACAAAGCGAAAATTTATACTCATATTTATGAAGTTTATGCCAATCTACCATAAAAACTAGAGATCAATTCATTCTACATGAGATTTGCCTGTCATCGTCTAATGCTTTAATGTCAATTAATTTTGTTTACTAACTGTACTTAAATCCTATAAAATGTCGGTAGGAAACATTATCTGCACCATATCACAATAATTGGTTAGTAAATTGTAATGGAATCAACTGATTGAGAATGTAACTTAAACCGCATGCATTTGCCACCACCACCCACCAAGGTTACCGATGGGAACAATTTTTCCCAGGCAGAGAGGTCGGTTTCCATACGGATCTCGAACTCCATAAATTCTGTCTCGATGCATAATGACCAGAGAATAGGATAATGGAGCCAGTTGCATCAAATGTTTGATTCGTGCTGGCCAATCGGGTCCACTAATTTCACCCTCCGGAGGATTGAGGCATAAGGCTTGTGTGATGAGCTCTGAATCAGAATGCGTCGATAATCCAACTCCTCGACTGAGTACCTGTGACGCAAGCAACAAAACGGTTTTAAATGATCGATACCAAGAGACAGAATTGTGAGGAAATCACAGAGACATCAATTTGCAAATTTGATATTAGTGGAGATTTCTAAGAGAAAGGAAATGATGCCAACCATTTTTCTGAGAGATTCCGTGTTAACCAGCTCCCCATTGTGTGCCACAGCAAGTGCTCCGTGAGCTGTGTGAACGACAAATGGCTGACAATTAACTTCTTCGCTTGCAGCGCTTGTACTGTACCTCGTATGGCCTATTCCTAAATTTCCCCTCAATCTTCTTATATTTTCGTCATTGAAAATATTGCTAATCATTCCCATTCCCTTGTGAACATGGAATGATTTTGCGCAAACACCTTTACTCGTCACAATTCCTGCACTCTCTTGACCTCGATGCTGCAGAGCTACGAGCCCTACATAAATTAATACTTTGTTAATATATTACAGATCAATCGTCACGATCATGGCAAGGACAGTTCAAAAATGTCATCTTCACATACATTCCACTATACTCCGTCTATACTTGGAATTTTATGCTGGGTTTACCTAAACAAATGACTTGTGCAACATCGACCTGCGACGGCCAGTCACCAGCAGCGATGCATCCAAAAACACCACACTCATGTGTTAATCCAGATGATTTCTGTCCACGAGTTTCACCCTTACTACGAGGTCGCCTCGATTTAATGGTCTGCACAGATAGTCGTGACAGTGCTTCGGTGCAATCATCTTCCTGCTTATCACAGGACATGTTTGCTGATCCTGTAACACAGATAAAATCTCTTCTTCAAGGTGAACTATGATAATCCATGGGCAAAGTTTATTTTCTGAATCATTCGCCTGTGTTTAAATTTTGTAGTTTGTAGTAATTCATGAAAGTAATATTAATTATAAGTATTAAATTTAATGATATCTAAAGAAACGCGCGGCTACTTACGATAAATTAATTTCATAAAAATTTGATATTATAATCTAAACGATATATTGCATAATTTGTAATACGTGTTATAATTTTCACAGAGTAAACAGATGTCGGGGCAAAGTCACAGGGAGATAAATAAAGTTACAACTGCCTCAAACATATTGAAAAGTTTTGCATCAAAAAAACAAAATTGCGAACGTTATTAACCATTTGGATATTAGATGCAGAGTAATATCCCCCAGATCATTACTGTTTTGACAACTATTTTATTTTTTATTGCCCAATCGGCGTTAATAATTTTCAAGTTCGTCAAACGATTTCTGGACCATTTTATGAATTTACGTACATGATCTTGTTACGAAAAATATACCCTCAGTCTAATGTTGTAATAAATGTACAGCGGAATCTTATATTTTTTTCTACTCTCATCGATCTTTACATGAACAAACAACAGTAATACATGCCTCGGTATAATCAATAAATAATGAACAGAATATCGAAAATACAAATAAAAGTGGAATTCGATTGCAAAATATGAGACAAGTATAACGCGTATTATGGTACATTCCATTTTGATAAGGAGACCCCCTGGCGATCACAAGTTAACCCGGCTCATTATCACGCGACTCCATAAACTTTTGACCCCCGCAAACATACATATCTTTATTGAGTTTTTTTTTTTTTTTTTTTTGTGTTTTTTCGAATAAACTTGAATTTTTTTTTTGCAAATGTTGTAATTTTGCAGCGTTTTACGTCATTCTGCAAAATATGCAATGTCTCCAGATTCGTCGCGATACGAATTTAAACACGATATGATAAATATTTAATTTTATATAAATTATCAAAAAGAGTAAACCTTACACTGAGGACTGTAAATGAAATGGTAATGTGGCTTTGCTTTCGTTTGATCCACATTCGATTGCTAATTAGAATATCTTGAAGAGAAACTATTGTCATCACAATTATACATAGAGATCATTAAACATGCAACATTTAATCAGTAGGGCGTATGATCTTGTCTTCAGATCATCGTTCCGAACAGATTAGATCAAGATGCTGATATAAGTAGCGTAATAACAGCAAATTATCTTTGCTACAAAACGTCTTACGCCTATTCGAACTATAGATATTTACACATGCGACATCCACGTGGTGTGAAATTGTAAGTTCAAGGGCGATCACGCGCAAATCTCTTTAAATATGACCACAGCAAAAAATCTTTGAGACGTTATGATGTATGTGTTAAGTGTATGTCAATCGAAAATTAAATAATGGCATTGACAAATACTGATCCACAATATACTGCGTAGGGTATTATACTTGAAATTTTATGAATAAAATACTACGCGCAAATATTAGTTGGTTGCTCGAATGACATGATATATGGTAAAAAGAAATAAATATACGAAATCGGGCGTGTACCGATGATTTTGCCCTTATTTAAATTGCAGATATATCGCGATCCACATAAATACTTTTTGACAAGACGGTACAGCATTATAATGGACACCTGTTGCCGAAACGCATGAGCGCTGTACATTGTGAGTAAAATTTATGTTTAGAGATAAATTTTGTTCGTAATTTTGAATGTTGGTCCGTCAGAATCGATTTCGTATACTAGCTAAACTTTAATTTTTAATGTTACATTAAACGCAGCATAATACGGGGATAATTTTAATTCATGTACTCACGATATTCCTTTGATGAAACGTGTTGCAGATTACCAAAGCGCCAAACCAACGTGCTTACGAGTCGGTCGCGTGGGTTAGAATGATCCGTGAAGACCAATGAGAAATAGTTTTTCGAGCGGAGGGGCCTCCCAACTCTCAACACTAGCACCGAGCTTCTTTGCGTTCGTATTATTTTATCTCTTCAATATTATATCCTGCTCTTTTGCATGTACCGAAGCGATTTAATATGCGAAACAACAACGGATTGGGCTCCCTCCCCCCGCAATAATCAAAAAACATATTTCAACAAGTATTTCATATACAATTTCTAATGACGCACATTTGCTCGCCCGTTCGATGTAAATAGGTGTCTACATAGATTAAATTTACTTTCAGGAGTCGTAAACATTGATAAGATTATTTGATCTCATTTATCCAAATTTTCGACCCTTATAATCGCAAGGTGTACTAAAGCAGACCTATAATTTCCGCGCTCTTTTGTTCTTCGGTGGAGTAATTTTCCAACATGACTTATGAATTGACATCGATATTATCTGTAGTGGTAAATGATCATTATTCATTGCATTTTCTCCTAGTACGTACTGGCGATAATTTTTATAATTGACTATTATTGTTTTCATCAATGACATTAACGGACTATTGCTCGTACACAGATATAAAGAGCTGACCGCTAATTAAGTGTGCTCTATACGTATACATATTCTTTTATCGAATATAATTATCAATTGTTAAGCAATGTGGTCGAATGACGCATTAGATCTCTGAAGGAGTATGCTATACCGTATATTTTCCCTGTTTAAAATATTCAGGAATTTAAGCAAGCTCTGCGCAGCCAACAATTGGCTATTTTTCAAGATCTGTATCTTTTCAATAACAAATGTAAGAAATATTTTGACCAGTGAACCGGCCGGCCGGACGCCCTTTTTATTTTTTTCGCCCTGCGAAATTCCGACTTTCCGACTCCCTTGGCAGACTCTCGGACATTGTTTGTTCATATGGACGTTTCACCGCAGTATAAAGAATACTTTACAGAAAAAGGAACAAAATCAGTTATCGAATTGTTCAAGTTTCAGGTCCTTCAACTTCCTCTATATATTCATGCCACAATTCTAAATCCTTGTTAATGTTAGGATGAAAAATGTTCTTATCGCAAAATCCAATAAATTAAATAAAATAAAGAGTTAATGGTTCCCAGGGGTATCGTATTATTACATAGACATGTATTGCGTGAATGATAACATGAAATTTAAACCAATCGGCAGTTCGAACACTTGGTGGGGACAATGAAACCGATCCGTCGTCTTTGGAGCTCGTCTTACGAACGTTGCAGTAGTCGGCACATCTCTAAGAGCGAATCATGTCTAATAGTAAGTCACATATTTTATTCACTATACGTATTTCCAATTCCCCTAATCATACATTACTAACCTAAAGAAGAGAATTGAAAATTAGATAAAGATACATTGGGAAAATAAGGTGATTATACTCTACCAGCACGTGGTACGTGATTTTTCACTTGACTGTACTTACAATCGGTTCGAGCGAGAGTTCGACCTTGTGACAATACGGGTATCTCGCCGTAGGGCCGGCTCCAAAAATCTTAATTGATTCAATGAATTATCAAAACATAAAAGGTTGCGTGAAATTAATAGATAGACCCGCACATTCCGTTCATGATGTTATTAAGCCCCTAAAATTATTGACATATGAGAATATAAGCAGAAATTTTATACCGAGCAAAACTTTGCAAAAAATTTAAATAACATCTATTTGTTATCCAGAATTCAAGCTCGGTAAGCTCATCATTGAAGGAAAGACCAAGCAGGTCTTTGAATTAGCGGACAATCCTGAATTATGCTTGCTACAAAACAAAGACCGGATTACCGCAGGGGACGGTGTGAAAGCACATGATTTGGAAGGAAAAGCAGCTATCAGTAATGCAACAAATAATAAAGTCTTTGAATTATTGAATCAGGCTGGCATTAAGACAGCTTATGTTCAAATCGCTGATGAAACTTCTTCGATATCGAAGAAATGTGAAATGATCCCCATAGAATGGGTTACCAGAAGATTAGCTACTGGAAGTTTCATCAGAAGGCGTACAGGTACCTAACAGACTCTATTTAATATCGCTAATTGCTTTTCTCAATGCTTTAATGAGCTCTTATCTCTCGTCTCAGGGGTGCCAGAAGGATATAGATTCAATCCACCGCTCCAAGAAACATTCTTCAAAGATGATGCTAATCATGATCCACAGTGGTCCGAAGAGCAGATTATCTCAGCCAATTTCAAAGTGAACAATGTTCTAATCGGTCGAGATGAAGTCGACATTATGAGGCGTACGACTATTGCTGTTTTCGAAGTACTTGAAAGAGCTTGGGCTACGAGGGATTGTGCTCTCATAGACATGAAAATTGAATTTGGCGTTGATAGCAATGGCGATATCTTAGTAGCTGATGTTATTGACAGCGATTCCTGGAGACTCTGGCCATCCGGTGACAAGAGATTGATGAAAGATAAGCAGGTGATGGCTTGAGAGCGTATCTATTATTTATGAAAATTTAATACACACGATTACACTGGTCAATATTTTATAAATTACCTGATTTTTTTCACTGATTATGATTATATTATTCAGGTGTACAGAAATTTGACATCTGTGACACAAGCCGATTTGGATACTGTAAAGCGCAATTTCAAGTGGGTTGTGGATCAGCTTGAACATCTCGTTCCACCACCAAGTTCATTGGTCGTGATCTTAATGGGTTCACCATCCGATGAAGAACATTGCAAAAAAATTGCAAAACATGCTCAGGCCTTAGGGTTGAGAGCTGAACTCAGAGTTAGCAGCGCTCATAAAGCGACTGAAGAAACACTTCGAATACTTGCCGAATACGAAGGAAGTGGAGAAAAGGTAACAGTAGACTGAAAGAGGACATAATTTTCGTATTGATTCTCCAGTGTGGCACTAGTCTTAATCATTTACGAATTGACTTGAACCTTGAATATTTTAACATTGCAAGAATTGTTTTCAATAAAAAGTCTCGCTCGAGACAACAGCGAGCTGCTTCAGAGATAGTGTAATCTACACTGGCAGTTCACAATTATTAAGAAACATTGTTTGTGCTTACTTTATCTGTATCATATGTTTTGTCTAGGTGGTGCTGGTTGCTGTGGCGGGGAGAAGTAATGGATTGGGTCCTGTTCTCTCTGGCAATACTCCCTTCCCTGTCATCAATTGTCCTCCGGTGAAGCCCGACAACGTTGCTCAAGACATTTGGTCATCTCTTAACGTACCTTCAGGTGAGTTTCCTTGTCGTGTTGAGGATGTTTATTTATTGTAATCTTAACAAATGCATAACACCGCATTTCGGCTATCAAACCATCTGAGTCGAATGCTCGAAGCTTCTAACGTGTTCTACACATGCTAAATCAGAATTAGAATTTTGTAAGTGATCTAACTAACGTTCAATATGTTTTGGAATCGCAGGACTTGGTTGCACAACGGTTATATATCCTGAAAGTGCAGCATTGGCAGCAGCACAAATTCATGCACTGCATGATCATCTCGTATGGTCACGTTTACGAGTGAAGCAATTAACAAACTTTGTTACACTGAAGTATGCTGACAAGAAACTTAGAAGCCTGAAGCTTTAAACTTGTGACAGCTGTCTTCTGTTGAATATTTTTTACTTTTGTCGTACCCTCAAGATATACTGGATTACTTGAGAATTATTCTGCATTAATTGCAAGTTATTGAAGAAAGTTCGCAGTGTATCTGTGTAACTCTATTAGTGATTTATATAAGATATAAGTTTAACATTTTTCATACCATTTACATTGTACAACAACAAAGAAAAGTTGATAAATTTCTATCACTGATATTGTAATGAAAAATAATTTCTAGGACGCTCATATTGTTGGATTTTGAACTATATGATAAATACGATTTCAGATACTCATCCCGAATCTCGGTCCCCCTAGTTTTGATTGTTTCATCTTTCACGTAGAAAGTGCAAAGTCACATCTTTGCCGCAGATTTTGATTGCGTAAGTTGCAACACATCACGTCGTCAATGTTTATGGTAGCTGTACTCGTGTATGCAATGCTGTTGTTTTTATTAGTAGGGCTATATTGGATGCAAGTTTATAACTCTACAATGTTTCCTTTGAAACAAATTTTTGAGTAAATTTGTCTCACTCGAAGTTTTTACTTTAAGTTTGTATACTGAAGATTCAAATAAAATTACCATTAAACAACTTTCAAATGTTTTTCTCTCAAGTTGTGCACTTGAAGAGGAGAACCGAACTGTTCTCAAATAGGCACCGATGACTCAAGGTGGAGTAAAAATATGATTTCCATTCAATTTTTAGCAGCTAAAAAGAGTTGCTTATTTTATTCTAGCCAACTGCTGTTCCATTTCACTATATATTCATCAAATATAAAAACGTATCGAGTAAGTCTTCACTATCATTGGTTACTTTTGGCTAAAGCCTCGATTTCATTAACTTCCTTAGGACAATTTTTGGTCAAAACGACTGGGCCATCTGCCGTTATCAAAATATCATCTTCGATTCGTATTCCAAGCCCATGAAATTCGGGAGGAGCTAATTTGTTCCTAGCATTCACATAAATACCTGCAAGAGCAATTGAAGCATCATGAATAATTCAGTACCAAATTATTATTGATTACCATTCATTGACGACTTACCTGGTTCAACGGTAACGATCATCCCAGGTCGTACTTCTATCGACCGAGATATTTTTCCGGTATCATGTACATCCATACCTAAGTAATGGCTGGCATGATGAGGACAATAAGAAAATGCAGCAGCCAATAGTTTATCCTGGCCAACACTCTTAGGTATTAATCCAATATCTTGCAATCTTTTTCCCATGAGTAAACACATCTCATGGAATATGGAATCTAGTGTAGGCATATTTCTCAGTTTTTCGATCAATTCCTTTTGAACATCGAGTACAACCTCGTATAGGATTCGTTGCTGAGGTGTGAAAGTACCGTTTACGGGCCATGTCCTTGTTATGTCCGATGAGTACCCGTGATACTCACAACCTGCAGTATTTGGAATGATAGGTAAAATGAGTAATTAGAAACTCTAGCAAAGTGTGCAAAAAAAGATCGATTATCGATAATGCAACAGGCTATAATTTTGATTAATATAATTACCAACCAGCATCCATCAGAACCATATCTCCATCTGCTACAACTTGATTATTTGTGATATAATGTATTACATTAGCATTATTTCCACTTGCTACCACAGGCGGGTATGCCAGATATTCAGCGCCATTCATTCTGCATTCATAATCGACAGTAGCAAATATCTGATGTTCGGTCATTCCAGGTTTTGAGATTGCAATTGTTTTGGCAATAGCTGCGGAAGCGATATCACAACTTTTTTGCATAAGTTTGATCTCAGCTTCAGTCTTGATCAGTCTAATGTCGTGTGTGAATGTTTTCAGCGAATCGAATACCTGTCGTGCAGATTGGCTTAGAAAGTTTGATAATTTTTTTTCAAGTTCCGGCTGTACTACTTCTGTATAATCGTACCAAACAATTGTGTTCTTGTTCTCTCGAAGAAACGACTTGATGTAATTCTCAAATTCTGATGTAGGCAGTGCTTGATCAACGCCAAACACACAGGTAGCAGCATCGACTCCTGTTCTTGGGCCATCCCATAATTCAGATTGTGAGTCCTTTTTTCGTACGAATAACATCGATGAAAAATTATCATTTTTTATAGTCATGACTAAAATACTGTCAGGTTCTTGGCAACCGGTGAAGTAGAGAAAATCCGTATTTTGTCTGAACACATAAGGGATCTTTTCTGACATATAAACCTTGCTAGCCGAAGGAATAATCAGAAGATGGGTTCGATGTGGCATCTGTGATAAAGATGAATCTTTCTGGATATTTTCCATTAGCTTAATTCTGCGATGTTTGAAATCCTCTAACAAGATACCAGGTAACAATTCACCTTCTCTGATGAGATGTGGATGAGTAACTGCTGTTGGTTGACCATAGGTTCGTTGTAGAAAATTTATGTTTCGGTTTTGCAATGTGACATCTTTCGAAGCTTCTACATTTGTTGAATATTTCAGCCTAATTTGGTGACCAATTACTGGAAAAGACAAATCATAAATTAGTTACGTACAAATTGTTTAATAAATCTGTATTGAAACCGATAGCTGTTGCTTGTTAACTCTAATTTTGGTTTTATCTTAATTTGAATTCCTTTTCTACTGAACCCAGTGAATGTGACATAACCCATCACTACACTAACGGGTAGTTTGGGGATATGGATTTTTAATACACCTACCAAGCTTATTTGAACATAGTTTCACCAGTCTTTTGACGAGGTACATTTTCATGCAGTTGTTATGTGATTAAATTTACATAAACAGAGATATTGCATTTTGCCCAGCAGACCATAACTAAAATTTAAAGGTCTCGACCGACCGACAAGAATGTCGGTCGGTCTAGGAACAGCTAGGAACCGTCGTGCTGGGAACTTGTGATTGTGTGCTGTGCCATCGTAAAATTCTTGATGCTCATTGGTTCATACCAAAAGTTATCTGCTAGCGGAACGGTAAATGTTTACGTTCAGTAATCAATACACGAACTTAAATAGAGTTCTTTCTCAATTGAAAGTTGTTTAGTAAAATACTAGACAATTAGTAATTCAAATAAAAGTGAAATGGCAAAATTTTACGAGGTCCGTTAGGTATGGAGAGGCTAAACTTTGCCTATTATAATTCATCTTTGTGACATCAGTATTAAGTAGAGAACTGTCAGTCGATTTCAAAAATAAAAAATAGAAAAAAAGGATACGTAGATATTGACTGAGCAAGAATAGGGTAAGATTAAACTGAGTTGGACAAAAAAGCTCCAAAGTGTAAACCGCTTGAAACAATGATATCAAGTAAGTACAGCTCGAAAGTCATATCCCTTGTATATCATAACCTTTTGAATCCTATTAAGTTTACTCGTATATTCACTGCCTCTGCTGTGAATTTAGATAGGATTTAGTAGTGCCAGAGATTTTATAAGAATGACTGTACCTTCAATAGACATTCTTTTATGCCACATTAGATTATGTATTTAATCATCATACGTTAATTTTCTAAGAACAGCAATGTTGATCAAAAACTTATTTGACGCTTAATTCGCTACAAATTTTGAGCTAGATTGATATGAAGTCTATACTTTCCATGTACCTACTTTGATGATATTAATGTTGCTATTTATAGCTTTTTCAGAGCCATCTCTCATATGTCGACCAGGGCGATTAGGGGTTTAACTTAGGATTCTTGAATGAATAGTAAAATAAAATCAGACCACAGATAAATGCTGCAAAAACTATGACTGGACGATTCAACATAGCAGTCAGACCCGAGGTTCGCTTAGACAGCAAGTGGCTCAAAACAGATCTTCAACGTGCCCTGTGCCGTGATGGGTTGGCTGATGTATGGAACGAAATGGTTCGAGATGGAGAAATTATTGGATCATTCAGTGATGGTCTGATTAATTCAGCAGGAGTCACAGCAAGAAAAGGTTTGACTTTCAGATGATTAAACACGTCAATAGCCAAAGATTACTAACATAAAGGTCAAAGAAAAAGTTCAGTTGTACTCAAAAACTAGATCACATTCTTTTTGTTCCTTGTAGTCATAGTGCTTCGTTGATGTATTTCAGGGGACAGTGGACATTACTACTGTAATTTAAGAGTATTATCATGTCTTTGTTGTGACGGAATCTGTGGCCCACAAAGCGGATGCAATTGTGGGCCTTGCCAAAAGATAGATGCTGAGGAGGCAGCACTTACAGCAACATTGTCGGAAAAACGTATTCCGGCTCAAAGTGTTATGGATTCATGGCTGTGGGGCCCCCAGCCTTGTGAGTTTAAAAAAAACAAACAGTAATATCACTGATGACCCAGATTTAGTACGTGATTCAAATGAATGTCCATCGTCATTGGGCGGTGAATTTTCCATTGGAACATTTTTGAAAAAAGTCTTTAATATTTCAGCTGTGGCTGACCTGAAAACTTGCATCGAATCTCTCATTAGCGAACAAAGAATACGTTGCTATGAAGTAGCTAACAGTACATTATTCGCTACAAGATTGAAGCAACGTTTAGTGGTTGCTCGAAGATACTTCTCAGCTTTATCACGCCATAAACCACATGAAACCAAAGAAATTTCTTCTTCCAAAACAACAGTAAAGGCCCAAAAAATGTAACGTCATTATTTTTCACTCATTTGATGTCAAATTCATGAATCGAGATATATTATGAACTGTATTATTTTAGTGTCAAAACATGTGAAAAAGCCACGGTTGGTCTGGCTAGAGTTGGTTCACGAGCAGCTTTAAATTTTTCATTTGCATTTTTACGACGTGCATGGCGTTTGGGAGAAGATGCCGACTTATGCAGTGAACTGTTGAACGAATCATTGGAGGCTCTGCAATCTTTACCGGAAGCAACTCTCTTCGATGAATCAAATGTGTCAAGAGTGTGGCTGGAAGTTGTTGAAAGATCTGCAAAATTCTTACGCCAAGTAGTCACTGGGTAAGATGATTGAACAATGAAATATCTTCGAATTCCAATAACCATTTGATAGACAAATTATTATCATAAAGAAATTGGTGTTTTTCAGGGATGTTGTCACTGGAAAGTCATGGTGTCCAGTCCCTGTATCGGATCAACATACCGCTCTCTGTCTGTTACTAGAACTTGCGACGCAAAGAGGCACATTGTCTAGTCTATTGGATTCTGTTATTTTGCTGCTACATCTCAGTGGAAAAACAAAGCATCAAGATAATCGTGTGATGCTCTCTGGTACTTCAGCACCACTAATTCCTCTACTTCGACGGTTGGAAGCTATACCGCAGCCGAGACACACCGTAGATGAAAATAATACACCTGGACCTTGCGAAGTCTTATTAAAATACTTGAGATTACCAGAAGATGATACTATTGCTGTAGATTTGCGTAAAGCTGCAGTTATTATCATGTGTCACCTGAGCCGCCTAGCTAGTCCGTTGCTGCCACCATCTGTGTCTGGGGGATTCTCTAAAAATCAAGCTCAGATGTATCAAGAGGTACTTGCATGGGGCGGAGTCAAACTTGGCAGTGGTACATCGCCATATTATTGCGACAGTATTGCGGAACTAGGAGTTAAGCAACTATGCTGTACTGAAAGAGCGTTGATGACTTTGTCATCTAATGGAAAAGTTTATATGATGCATTATGGTTCTGATACGCAATACCCTCAAAGAGTTTACGGATTTTCCGAAGCACCCGTTGTAATGATTGCTTCACATGCAGATGGTAAACATTATCTGGCTCTCACTCAAGACAACTTAGTATACTCATGGGGCAATGGAGATGGTGGTAGACTTGGACATGGTGATAATGCTTCCTACGACGAGCCGAAAGTTATCGAAGCTCTTATCGATAAAAAAATCACAACAGTCGTTTGTGGTAGTACGTATTCTGCTGCACTTTCTGCAAATGGAGATTTATATACCTGGGGACGAGGAAATTATGGAAGATTGGGGCACGGAAATTGTGATGACATCTCGGTTCCAACGATGGTAGCTGCTCTAAGTGGCCATAAAGTTGTAAATGTTGCATGTGGCAGTGGAGATTCACAGACCTTATGTGTCACTGATTCAGGAATCGTATTTTCATGGGGTGACGGTGACTATGGAAAACTCGGTAGAGGTGGTTCTGATGGAATAAAGACACCTAAAATTGTCGACAAACTTTCAGACGTGAACGTTGTCAAAGTATTTTGTGGGGGTCAGTTTTCTGCGGCTCTAACAGCCTATGGAGAAGTTTACACCTGGGGAAAAGGTGATGCATATCGTTTGGGGCATGGTAACGAAGAACATGTTAGGTTCCCCAAGTTGGTTGAAGGCTTGAAAGGTAAAAAGGTCAGGAATTTAGCTGTTGGAAATGTACACGTATTGGCATTGACCGAAGATCAATTAATATATGGATGGGGCAGGAACGATTATGGGCAGATTGATCCCACTTCTGGCTCTACGGTACCAGAGCCCACCTTGTGCCCAGCACTGACTGGAAAAAGTGTGATAGGTTTGGTCTGCGGACCGACTCAAAGTTTTGCCTGGTCGATGAGATCTACTTGGTCAGTAGCGAGCAAAGTTGCCTTTGTGGTGGATGTTCAAGAAGACACATTCAAACTGTTGGATACTTTATTGGCTAAATCTTGTGAGGGCTTACCTGGGACACGACCGCCAACACAGGACCGTGAATGTCTAGCTGTAGCTGCTTTGAATTTATTGAGGCTACAACTTCACGCAATGATAATACATAACATTGAAAACAAATCTGTAGGTCTCGGGTGCACCCAGTTATTGAATTCATTGAAACAACGATGTGTTAATCTCGCTAGTGGGGCGGGGATACTAGCAACGATACAGGAGGCAGCTCAGGCAGTACTGCAAACAGGATGGAGTGTCCTATTACCCACAGCGAACGAACGGGCTAAGACTCTGTCTGGACTTTTACCAAATGCAAATGGTCTGGAGCAATTAAATACAAACAAAGGTCAACAGTTCATGGCAGATTTGCTAGTATCAAGTTTGATGGCTGACGGTGGATTAGAATTTGCTTTAAAAGCAGCTATAAAGGCAGAAGTAATAGACGTTTCCGATGAGAGTGAATATCCCGTAGTTTCAAACGCAGCTAAGACTGGGGAGAGTAAACAAGCCAAAGAGTTTAATTCTGAGAAGCATAATGTTACAATACCATTGCTTCAGCTAGTGAAACAATTGATCAAAAATGGATCTTGTATCACACAAACAAAATTTCAAACATTACATCAATCTTCGTGGAACGAAAATGCCCCAAAACTTGACAATTCACCAAGCCTGAATTTATTACTCAGATTTCAGCGCTTGTTAATAGCTCAAATGCACCAATGCATATGCAAGAATAACTCTGATAACTCCCAAGATCAGGAGATGCTAGGCGCGGAATCTCTTTTGAAAAAATACATTTGCCAAATTTGCAATCATGTAACAGACACATTACCATTGGCAACTGAAGCTGCTGGCACAAGTACCAAACATTTTGCACAGGCAGCTTCGATAATAAAAGGAGACATCATAAATATTTTGCTCCCAGAGTTGGTCATCTGTTTGATTTTACTACAAATCGATTATCCGATGCTATTACGCAATATGAACTGGATGGAGATCCTGTCTCCTATTCTGGATATTTTAGATAAATTCAACAGACTGGCGCCAACATTTGAAAAGGATGATGCGGATGACTTGTCATGGCCAGGTATCATCGCACCTCAGCATGGAACTAAAATACCTGTTCAAGATGAACCTTCTTTGATCAGATGGGCAGATCTGGAAAATCACAATCGCGATGGCGGCCTGTGGATAGTCATACACAATAAGGTCTACGACGTTCA
The DNA here is from genome assembly GCA_963932425.1 of Athalia cordata. Taxonomy (NCBI): domain Eukaryota; kingdom Metazoa; phylum Arthropoda; class Insecta; order Hymenoptera; family Athaliidae; genus Athalia; species Athalia cordata. The sequence continues at coordinate 52,283,181 of OZ010625.1, read as the reverse complement.
AGATTTCAGGTACGAAGGTGCTTGTACGCCAGAAATGCTTCAGAGATTTGCTGGTAGAGATGCAACTGCAACGTTTTTGAGCACCCCTCATTCCCATGTAGCGCACAATATGATGGACTCATATTTTGTCGGCCATTACTGTCAGGCTGAAACTAATAACACCCAGTTCACCATTGAGGAAATGAACGTTTGTTCTTGCCTTCTCGATACGGAGAGATCTCTGAGCTTTCTGCTGGGACTGCATGCTCACAGAATGCGCCAAAGCTTATCCATACAGCCCGCAGAAGAAGAAGCTGGTGCATGGGTTAATGCTAACTTTCTTCGGGGAGGTCTACAAATCCTACAACCACCAAATCCATATGAAGAAGAAAAAGGTGAAGCAAGAAGTAATAATTCAACAGCGGCTAATTCGCCTACCGAACCACCCCTACCAATTTGTACCAAAGACGAACCTCAAAAATTAACGGATGATAGAATAGCTGCGTTTATTCAAGCTCTTGCAGAAGCACATAGAACCGATGCATTCGTTCAAACCTTTTTGTCCATAGTTGAGAGGTACAGTAAAGCAAACAATTTGCTATCACACGTCGATTTTTGTGGCGATCATCCGGTTGAAGAAATAGGAAGACTTCTGATGGCGGTTATGATAAAACATCTCGCCCTAGGATATCAAGTGATTGCATTAGTTGACCAAGAATTGACAGATGCAAATGCAAAATTAACGAAACCCTTAATAGATGTGATAAAGAGTATTCATCAAACAAAGTGGAATTTGATCAGATCCAGGCAGTTGCAAAATAGAAGCTATAAAGAAGTTTGTGCACCAGCGCAAGAAAAGTGCAGGTTTTTATTATATGAAGTTAGACCTGCAACGAGCTATGAAGTCAAAGCTTTACAGGACTTGAAACTTCTGTATACCGTCCCAAAATTCAAAAAAACTGTCAAATCTATGCTGATGGATTTACGTAAAAACAAAGAGTCATTACCCAAACCAGAAGATATCGTAAATACTTCCATTCAGAACGCTGAAGCTAAAAACAAATCTGACGAAGATTTATCTCCGAAAATCGGAGCACCCGTTGCAATAATTCCACCTAAATCACAAGACACTTCAGGTTCAACTAAACTAATCATGCAGTCAGTCGAAAAAGTCAAGTCTAGGCCGTTAGTCATTGACTCAAGTGAGTTAATGGCAAGTATAATCAACTTTGCAATAACTGAAGAAGGTGGTGATGTCGAAACACTGCGAAGAGCGATGTATTGTCAGGTTCAGCGAGTTAAAATGCGAGAGAGGGGCATACTCATGATACAAGAGCTATTGAAGAAGGATTATCTGATTACATCCGTGAAATACCCTTTACTTAATGGTTGGCTTGGACTGATCCACGATGACAAGAATCGTGCCCCAGAAGTCACCCATTGCTTAAGTAACATTCAGCTTGTAACTCCTTATCAAAAATCAAAGGTGATATTGGCAGAGTCGGAAGTAACCAGTTGGGCAATTCGAACATTGAGAGAACACATTGTACAAACTGAGTTAAAATACAAATCTAAAGCTGATGGCAAAAGCAGCTTGAATCAGGGGACTTACACCTGGCTCAGGAAGTTACCAAGGGCGAGATTTCTGCTCACAATCCTGGGAATGGTAACTGGTTATCAACATGCTAATGAAATTGGTTTATTAGTGAACTCTGGGTTATTGTCCAGCATTCTTACATTGCTTAGACAAATCGGGCCTTCTTTACAAAATCAGATGCTGAAACCTAAAGATTTAATTGCCATCTATGAGGACTCCATTCAGAAGACCAAAACTCCTGCAGTGACATTAAGTGGACCGGAATTAGCCGCTCTGATGGAAATTGGGACAAGAGTTGTGCGTGGCATAGATTGGAAGTGGGGTGATCAAGACGGCCCTCCACCTGGTGAAGGTAGAGTGGTTGGGGAATTGGGCGAGGATGGTTGGATTCGAGTTCAATGGGACAATGGAAATACTAACTCTTACCGGATGGGCAAGGAGGGCAAATATGACTTGAAATTGGCCGAGCCACCCACACCACCTGACAGCGATACGGACAGCGAATCTCCCCTAGATACAAACAAAACTGACCGAGACGGCATCGGTGAACTACATCCGACGATGTACCTTAAAGCTGCATCAGTTAGTTTACTTCGCATAATATTACTTTCTTGTGGAATAGGGGCGAGCCGAGTCCAGCCATCCGCAATAAAACTTTTAGCGTCAGGAATCCGAGAAATTATATCAGCCGCTAATAAATCAGATTCCAGTACTCGGACTTTATTGGCAAAAGATCACCATGAAAATTGGGCAAGCCTGGGTCTACTGAGAGCTGTAGCGAACTCGCCAATTTTGTGCAGAGCATTAAGTACTCCTCCGTGGATTAATCTGTTTTTGAGTATGATTGAAGAAAAAAATAACACTGCGTTGCAGAAACAAATTATGATAGTGAGGTTGTTGAAAGTTTTATTACCTTCGTGGCCTCGCGACAGTACGGAGATGATACCATTTTTGGAAAAGGTATTCAAACTATTGGGACAAATCGCCCTAATGACTGAAATACGACCAAATTCAGAACTTCGCATAAATAAATGTCGAGTTTCTCTGACTGCTACACATAATTCAACGGTAGCTGAAGAACTTATCTCACTTATTCGTAGCTTACATTCTCTACCAGGATGGAATGCTGCTCTGAATACGCTACTTTCAGCAAAACTTGCTTTGGCTTCTGATCTTCTGAACGATGGACCCTTATTCCACATCCAGATGAATGAAAATGACGGTGAAAATAGCCTCGCGATACAACAAACTGTCATAGCATCTCTTTCAGTCATCGGTGGATTGGACAATAAGCCGAGGATTGGGGGGCTGGTAGACATAGAAGGACAAACAGGAACAGTCTGTAAAATCACACAACATTCGAAGTTATTAGTACAAATACAAGAGAGTGGACAACAAAAGAAAGTTATTTTATCAGCCGTAAAGGGTATCAATGAACAGTTCCATTTGGACCGAATGATCATGACGGAATCCTTACTGATGACTTGGGCTAATTTACTTTTAGGTCATTGCGCAATAGACAGACGGCCCGGTGCTAGCCCAGTCATAGCAGGTGTCGTTAATGCATCGGTACTTCGTACCCAGCAACAACAATTAGCAGCGCTCAATGCTGGAAAAGCTTTACTGACACATCAAACTCTATTGAGGCGCGTCTTAAAATGTGCTATTGCTGAAAGTGAGGATGATCAAACCGTTCTTTTACAAGAGATGCTTATGCGAGCCACGAAACCGCAACCCTTAAAACCAATATTCTCCCGCGAGGAACTAGAGGCAGCTGCCTTAGCAGTTTCCCAATACTTGGCATCCGAATTAAAACATTCGCCCATTCTGCTTACTGGACTGGCATCAGACCCTACTACTCCAACATCCGAATGTTCCCTAGCATCTCTAACATCTAGTCAACAGAAGCACTGCAAAGGTGGCGGAAAAAAGAATTACCCTTCTCCCAGTCCTTTAGTGATTCAACTGGTGGAAATGGGATTTCATAAAAAAAGTGCTGAATCGGCTATTAAAAGCTTGAGTATTGCCGAAGCAAATATTACCCCAGAAACTGTTGTAGGCTGGTTACTGGAAAATCCTGATACTACTTGTAGTGACACGGAAACCGTATCCAGCGCCGATGTCTTATCAGATTCTGATGGCTCTACAAGTGAAGAAGTGGAGGATACTACCTCAGCACACGAAGCAGGTGCGGTTCCTCCACAAGCTTATATGCAGCGTGCTGATTTTTTGTCAGTAGATGAATACGCTATTTACATTCGCGATAACGTCACAGCTGGTATGTTTGTGCGGTGCTGCAAGCGTTACGAAGAAGTCGCTTATGGAGATGTTGGGCAAGTAGTCAAGATTGACCCAGAAGGATTGCATGACCTAAACGTGCAAGTGGCATGGCAACGAAAGGGTAGCACTTATTGGGTCAGATTCATACACATTGAATTATTAGGACATCCGCCCAGCTTACCTGGATTACCAGCATTGAAAGTTGGCGATAAAGTACGGGTTAAACCAGCAATTGCCATACCCAAGTACAAATGGGGCTCCGTTAATCATCACTGCATAGGTGTAGTGACCGGAATTATCAACAATGGAAACGATGTGACTGTTGATTTTCCACAACAAAGTAGCTGGACTGGTTGTGCCGCAGAAATGGAGAGAGTTCCATCATACCATCATGCTGTCTCTTGTGATTCTTGCCATCTATCTCCAATTTCTGGGCCAAGGTTTAAATGTAAACCGTGCGATAATTATAACTTGTGCGAGAATTGCTTCTACACGAAACGATCACATAGGCATGGCTTCAATAGAATCGCCGAACCAGGTTCTGCTGCTGTTTATGCTGGAAAACCAGGGCGATATCATAGACAAGACTTGACGGAACCATCATTGATAGAGAACTGGTCCAGATGCATCAGTACTCTGAGTGTATCTTCTCGAGAAACATGGGCTAATAGATTGGTGGATGGTTCTGGAAAATATTGGCAGAGTTGTGGATCGCAAGGAAAACACTGGATTCGATTAGAAATGCTTCCTGGAATTTTGATTCATTCTTTAAAATTAACTGTGAACCCGGAAGATAGTAGCTACATGCCATCTGTTATATTAGTCAGCGCAGGAGATTCATTTTCAAGTCTACTAGAGCTAGCTACAATTACCGTGCGCAATACTGATACAGTTGTTACTCTGATTCAAGATTTGAGAGAATACTATGCCTGTATTGAAATATCGATAAAGCAATGTCGGAATGGAGGCATAGATTGCAAAATACATGCTTTGCATATCGTGGGACGGAAGAAAATATTTGAAAATCAACTAGCAACATCTGTTTCGTTCTTGGCATCTGACTGGGAAGCTGTGCAGGAACAACTAACTACTCAACGCACAGGAGACGTACGTCAGCATTCAGCCGTTTATGTCTGGGGACTGAATGACAAAGATCAACTTGGTGGACTGAAAGGATCCAAGGTCAAACTCCCAGTATACAGCGAGGTATTATCACAATTAAAACCGATTCATGTTGCTGGTGGTAGCAAAACATTATTTATTGTTAGTCAAGAAGGTAAACTATATGCCTGTGGCGAAGGTACGAACGGCAGACTTGGATTGGGAGATAATAATAACGTCTATGAACCAAGACCCATACCGTTTTTGAGTCAGTATGTGATTAAAAAAATTGCGGTACATTCAGGAGGTAAACATGCATTGGCATTGACAATGGACGGAAAAGTATTTTCATGGGGCGAAGGTGAGGATGGAAAATTGGGACATGGTAATCATTTATCTCTACACAAACCAAGACTCATCGAAGCTCTGAAATCTAAGAGGATCAGAGATGTAGCGTGTGGATCAGGGCACTCAGCTGCAATAGCAAGTAATGGAGAATTGTATACTTGGGGCCTGGGGGAATATGGAAGATTGGGACATGGTGACACAAATTCTCAACTCAGGCCTAAATTAGTTGAAGCACTGGTAGGACAAAGGGTTATTCAAGTTGCTTGTGGAAGTAGAGATGCGCAAACAATGGCACTGACTGAAGACGGCTCTGTTTATTCCTGGGGTGATGGAGATTTTGGAAAACTAGGACGTGGGGGTAGTGATGGATGTTACACACCCTTACTTGTTGACAGATTGAATGGCTTGGGAGTTGTGCAAGTTGAATGTGGTGCACAATTCTCATTGGCTTTAACTAAATACGGTGAAGTCTGGACGTGGGGCAAGGGAGACTACTTCCGTTTGGGGCATGGGAACGATCATCATATTAGAAAACCTACTATTGTCGAAGGTCTGCGTGGTAAAATAGTAGTTCACGTGGCCGTAGGCGCCTTGCATTGCTTGGCTGTAACCGACACTGGGCAAGTCTATGCGTGGGGAGATAATGATCATGGGCAGCAAGGCAATGGCACAACAGTCGTCAATCGGAAACCTTCCTTGGTACATGGCCTAGAAGATGCTAAGGTCAATAGAGTTGCCTGTGGTTCTAGTCACAGTGTTGCATGGGTGTTGACCGATCAACCCGCTACCAGTAATCAAGAACCAGTAACGTTTACTACCGACAAAGATCCTTTGGGTCAGGCTACTTTGGGTTTCCTTGATATGGACGAGTCAAATACCAATGTCACTTCAAAAGCTTCCAGGCCATCTTTGTCACATATTATACTCTCATTGGAAAGCAATGTTGCCAAACAGCAAGCGCTACAACATGTTATAAACGCCCTCAACATTATGCAAGCAAGATCTGCGGTCGTTATAGCCTTACACAGTCACAGTACTCTAGCATCCTGTGGACCAATGTCAAGTCCAGATACTCCTCAGGAGGGAACGATGAGCTCCAGCATAGGACATACGCACACGGTGTATCAAAATGTTGGAGAAATAGCCCAGGGTGGGGGCGAGGCACCAGCAAATGTTGCCGAAGTGGCAAATATTGCTACAAGTACCAGAGCTACACCTGAATCAGAAGAATGTCCGTTAGCTGCATTTCCTTCTATGTCTAGTTCAGCGAGTTTATCATCCAAAGCTTCAAAAATGTCCACAAGTGCAATGAGTGTTATTGCTGCAACGTTAACATCAAACGCTCAAGTCGTAGGTGATGGAAATACGACCGAACCAGGCTTAGACGAGTTTACGTCAACATTAACGGAAGACGATGCAAGGATGTTGGTTGACCTGTTGAAATTAGCGGTAGCTAATAGAGTTTGTGATGGTGCTAAAGAAACAATTTCATCGGTTTTAGTGGCATTGGGTAATGCCAATCATCAAATAGCCAATATGCTACTGGAACTCTGTGTGACAGAATTGGAGGACATCGCAGCTAACTCCAACTCATTAAATATGACACCACAACTTGTTATGCAAGAAACACCACATCCTTATATCGATGATACAACGTTGGGTGGACACGTGAAAATCCCCGGAGCCGAAGCACTGCGAGTAGAATTTGACCGGCAATGCTCAACAGAAAGAAGACATGATCCGTTGACCATCATGGATTCTACAGGTCGGGTATTAGCGATTAAATCTGGTCGGGAGTGGAGCGAGTGGGCGACCGAAGTTCGAGTTCAAGGTGACGAGCTGCGCTGGAGATTTTCATCGGATGGCTCAGTCAATGGATGGGGTTGGCGGTTCACCGTACACCCTGTTCTGGCAACGTTGGCACCTCATGAACTAGGCTCGGACCGAGCTGTGCTATCTCAACCATCAATAGCTTTGGCTGAGTGTCTACTTGGCAATAGTTTAACAAGCACCGATAGACACATCGTTACAAGGCTAGCTGCTACATTAGCACAATGCAGCCAACTAAGTATTTTGACAGCTCCGCAGAGAATGTGGGCATTAAAGAAGTTGCAGGTCGTATATTTAAGTGGACCTGGTATTCGACCGGAAGAGACTTTATCAACACTATTGGATTCCTTACCACAAGCTCTATTAAGACAATATGAGTATGAGGATCCTGCGGTAAGGGGTGGCAAACAACTGATGCACAGTGACTTCTTTAAAGTACTTGTAGCTTTGTCTTGTGACTTGGAATTGGATGCAATGCAATGTTGTTCAGAAGTGCATAAGTGGTCATGGTTCAGAAGATACTGTCTTGCAGCCAGAGTAGCTAAGGCACTGATACACAGAACACCGTTGCCTAAGCCATTTTGTCTCGAAGTAACTAAAAGAATTAATGAAATGACTACTGAAGGAGATGGAACCACAAGAGACCATGAAAATCATGATTTCTTCAAACAAGAACACGATGAACAACTCCTCTTGTGGCTCAACAGAAGACCTGAAGATTGGACGTTATCATGGGATGGATCTGCAGCTATTTATGGCTGGGGTCATAATCATAGAGGGCAATTAGGAGGCTTGGAAGGTGCTAAGATAAAACTACCGTCTCCGTGTGAAAGTTTATCTGCATTACGCCCTGTACAACTGGCCGGAGGTGAACAAACGCTGATGGCAGTAACAGCAGATGGCAAAGTTTATGCAACTGGTAAATATACGATAATAACATCGATATGACATCTAAGATGTACATTACAATTAATGAAAATTGATATCTCAGGATTTGGTGCTGTTGGAAGATTGGGAATTGGTGGAACAGACTCGGCGCAGATACCAACATTATTAGAATCCATTCAACATATATTTGTTAAAAAAGTTGCCGTGAATTCTGGTGGTAAACACAGCCTAGCTCTGAGTTCAGAGGGTCATGTTTACTCATGGGGGGAAGGTGATGATGGAAAATTAGGACATGGCAATAGAGTATCTTACGACAGACCAAAATTAATCGAGTCATTACTTGGCGTGGAAATTGTTGATATCGCTTGCGGAGGACATCATAGTGCAGCTATTACCAATGCTGGCTGGCTGTATACATGGGGAAAAGGTAGAATAACACTTTCGTAATCACGTTTGCCTACATTCATACGTGTTTCACACATTCCTTGCTTTTCCTTTAGGAAGATATGGTCGCCTGGGCCATGGTGACAGTGATGATCAACTCAAACCAAAATACGTGTCAGCATTGCAGGGATACAAAGTAGTTGATGTGGCATGTGGTAGCGGCGATGCACAAACTCTCTGCGTTACTGACGATGATACCGTTTGGAGTTGGGGCGATGGTGACTATGGTAAACTGGGCAGAGGTGGAAGTGAAGGCTGCAAAGTGCCAATGAAAATCGAATCCCTGGCTGGCTTGGGTGTAATAAAAGTTGAATGCGGCAGCCAATTTTCAGTCGCATTAACAAGATCTGGAGCAGTATATACGTGGTGAGTAAAATACTAGCCGATTGTAAATCGAGATCTTTTTCGAGAATAATATGATTTAAATATATCAAAATCATTTGTAATATTCATGTAGGGGTAAAGGTGACTATCATCGCTTAGGCCATGGTACAGGTGACCATGTGCGCAGGCCACGTAAAGTCGCAGCTTTACAAGGAAAGAAAATTATCTCAATTGATACTGGCTCTCTACATTGCGTGGCATGCTCTGATAAAGGAGAAGTTTTCACGTGGGGTGACAACGATGAAGGACAGCTGGGTGATGGGACAACAAATGCTCTACAGAGACCCCGGCTCGTCCATGCTTTACAAGGGAAAAAGATAACCCGCGTAGCATGTGGAAGTGCTCACACCTTAGCGTGGAGTACAACTAAAGCTACCCAAAGCCGACTGCCGGCCACAACTCCCATGGAATATGATGTTGTGCAAGATTTACCGTTTTCCGCATTACACAATCGATTAGTATTGCTACATCATTTTGCCGAATTACTGTGTCCGTCTTTAGCTATGTTTCAAACAACGGGACCAACTGGATTGAGTAAACTGGCCCCGATGCTAGTCTATAGTATCAAAGAAGCTACATTCCGAAAAGTTGTCCAAGCTACAATGGTCAGAGATAGACCCCATGGACCGGTTATTGAATTAAATCGAATTCAGGTGAAAAGAGCGAGAAGAAAAGGAGGTCTCGCCGGACCAGATGGAATGAAATCCGTGTTTGGGCAAATGGTTTCTAAGATGCCGTTACTAACACAGGATGTTCTGTTCCTGCCGCACAGAGTTTGGAAAGTCAAATTCGTTGGTTAGTTTGTAATTAATGAGTATCACAACTGATTGAATATTTTATTACATCATAGAACGATTTCAAATATTTCATTCGTACGGATAGGTGAGAGTGTCGACGATTGCGGGGGAGGATACAGTGAAAGTATAGCAGAAATGTGTGATGAACTACAAAATGGATCATTGCCGCTTCTTATTCCCACTCCGAATGGTCGAGAGGACAATGGAACTAACAGGGATTGCTTTTTGCTCAATCCCACGGCTACTAGCGACCTACATATCAATATGTTTCAGTTTTTGGGTAATTTCACCGTGTTTCACTATGGAGTATTTCATATATGATGCCGTAAATTTCTTGTCCCATAATCTATCTTATCATTAACGTAATTTCTAGGGATTTTGATCGGAATTGCCATCAGAACGGGAAGTCCTCTGAGTTTAAATCTAGCTGAACCTGTTTGGAAACAGCTAGCTGGAATTTGCCTAACACCTGCTGACCTCACTGAGGTGGATCGAGACTATGTTCCTGGATTACTTTGCATTCGGGATATGGATCCGGACGAGAAAGTTTTTCAAACCTTAGAAATGCCATTTTCTACACCATCGGCAGTTGGCATTGACGTTCCATTATCAAACAGGTATTTGATTCATAAGAATATTCGAGGGAACACTAAGTGTCGATCTGTGAGAATATCCTCCTAAAGTTTCTATGGGAACTTCTTGAGAATTTCGTAGGCTAGATGAAGATAGCTCCGAACTATGACGCGATCATGATGTCCTGAGCCCTGATATTCAAAGTAGAAATTATGCTTTGCTTACAGATATCGGAAAATAACTCCTGAAAACAGACACGAGTACGTTAGATTAGCCTTGAATTACAGACTTCATGAATTTGACACGCAAGTAGCTGCGGTAAGAGAAGGCATGTCTAAAGTGGTGCCTGTGCCTCTTCTAGCGTTATTCAGTGGAGCAGAATTAGAAACAATGGTCTGTGGAAGTCCAGACATTCCACTAAGTTTGCTAAAATCAGTCGCAACTTATAAGGGTAAAATAAAATTCTGTCAAGTTCTAATTTGATTGTAATTCATTGACCGTTAAGTAGATATATTCTATATTCTGAAATTTCTTCGTAATTATATCTCATGCTATCTTCGTTAAATCGCAGGTGTAGATGGAACGGCACCTCTGATCCAGTGGTTCTGGGAAGTTATGGAAGAGTTTTCGAATCAAGAAAGATCGCTCTTTTTAAGATTCGTTTGGGGCAGAACAAGATTGCCACGCACAATCGCAGATTTCAGAGGCAGAGATTTTGTGTTACAGGTACAAACTGTTCCACTATTTTTTTTTTGTTTTTATTTCAAATTGATATTTATTTTTATCGCTAGTAAATTAAATAAATGATTCATTATGTAACTTGTTTTTTTCAGGTGCTTGACAAATACAGTCCTCCTGATCACTTTCTCCCAGAAAGTCACACGTGTTTCTTTTTATTGAAAATGCCAAGATATTCTTGCAAGCCAGTATTACGCCAAAAATTGAAATATGCCATACATTTTTGTAAAAGTATAGACACAGATGAATATGCACGAGTTCAGGCAGCTACAAATTCAGACATAGAAGATACAGACAGTATTGCCAGCGAAGAGCATACATCTTTATAATTTATCAGTGTTAGAAATTGTAATTTACCTGGCATAAATATAACATAAAAAGCTTAAGCAAAGTTAGAAATTGTTACAGAACAATTTTCGAAGTAAATTATTCATTATATTTGTTTTATGATATTTCAGGCTATAGAAATTATTTGTGATGTGTTAAATAAAATCAATTGTGATATATGTGTATGAATGTATGTGAATATGAGGAAATTCGCATGAATTTGAATTCGCAACCCACATGGACTATACTTCGGACAGAATTCAACGTGAAATACTATAATACTGAGGAAAAGCTTCAGCCATTTGCAGCCACCTAGCTGCTGTCAAGGAACTTACGTGTGGTATCATTGCCCAAATTCATGAGTGTCTTGTATATAAAATACGTAAAAGAAGATTAGAAGTTACTGCTTTTGATTGAAAAAAAAGACTATGAACGCTAGTATACACACACATATGCTAGTATATAATATTATCGTTACTACTTGGTTTATTTACTTGTATATGATTATCCCCGTCGTTATATTATTTTGTTATGGTTGATATGATATGATCGCTGATTTCTGCAAAGTAGGATAATGTAGTTCGTATTGCAAATTGTATCAAAAATGCCGATACTGAACAAAACTCTTTGATTATAAATATCTAATATACTTAATACTTGAATAGATCTACCACACTAATATACTCAAATAACAACAGTGATAGATATTAATTCTTTAGGTGAATATAAATACTAGCAATCTGTTTTTTTTTTTTTTTTGTCGTAAGATCTTGTGATTCATACAAAACATCTAAATATTGTTTATAATTCATTTAACTCTGTGACGTCTACTTTTTATTACGAAGAATAGAAATAAAAAACTAGTATCTACTCTTGACAAAAATATTTTTACTACATGTCATGATACTAGTACAATAATATTATTATTTTCAATCTTTGAAACTCTGATAAATCAATAAACCGTCGTGATTGGCACAAAACTTACACAACTTGTGACGCCTATCTCAATAATTAACATTGCGTAACTTAAAATTAAGAATAAATAAAAGGTTGTTTGCAATGTAAAAAGTTTATTACACTCTCCAACTAGCGTAAGAGACTTTGATCTTTGCCATCGCCGCAATATAAATAACATCTTCTCTGATAATACTGGAAACTTTATCTTTTCGTTATGAATAATATACATACGCGACAAGTGGAATATTCATTGACTTTCAGTTTTGTTCGCTTGGATTTTTAGAAAAGCCCTAATAACACCGTTGAGAGTAGGTATCAAAGGTATAACCCTTAGGATTCTAGTGATTTTTGGGTAAAAAATCAATATTTGTTTTCGATCCAAAAAACGAAAAAGTGGCGATAACTCGATCATTTCGATAGATGGATGAATTTCATTAGCAGTTTCGAATTTCTGGGCCCAAATAACGAGAATCGAAAAAAGATATTTCGTTTGTTGACTCCAAAATAGAAAAAGTCGAAGGCAATGCATCGTTAGTAATATTTAAAAAAACATTAGATAAATTTGGCATCTAGGTTTCTTTTTTGAAAAATTTATGGTATACCTATGCAGAGTTTCAGCGTCGAGACACTATTCATAAGCGCACTGCAGTACGTGTAAAATAAATGTAGGAGAAAGAAGAATGATAATTTCATTTTATGTAGATGACTCAATATAAAGTGCGGGCGAAGTTTCTTACGAAAAACGCAAGACACGGTCAAGATACGAAGAATTTTTCCTTGACTAAAATCGCATGCCGGTTGTCCTCATGATTTATTGATAACATCCCGGATCAATGACCCCGTCACAATACCAGTGGAAGTTCACATTGGCACGTGTATCAAAAGTATAATCTCCCAATCTTCTGATATCTTCGAGAGCTGTTCTCATGGCATACGCTATACATATACCTATATGCATATACGTAAAATCACTTCTCTCTTCTCAAGGTCGCCTGCTATGTTTTTATGGTAACCCAATACACAGTGTTTGTGCTACCATCCAGTGAAATAGATTTTCCGATTCTAAATAATCCTCACAAACATGTTTGATGAACCAAACATACAGTGTAAAACAATCGAAGAGGATGGCAAGAAATATCATTATTCTAATTGATCATTGTTCTCACACACACAATTCAATCTATGAGTAGGTGTGTGGTTTTGGAATATGTTTCGACTATAAATCGTTGTTATGAAACATTGAAATACAGTTATTATTGAATCGAATGTTGAGTGATTGTGAGAGGAATAAATAGCTGTTATATGGTATAATTGGAGGCAATTGCCGTAGATTTAGTTCCATATCTATTGAGAGAATATTTAATGGGGAGAGATCACGTACTTGACTCTCCTCACATACCATTAGATACACACACTTGCATTCCACCCAACGCTATAGCTGTAGACGTGTAGCGCGCACGATATTCAGTACCAGATAAACGTTCTATTCTCCGGCTTGTAAGTTATCTTCATTCGTACGGGTATACAAAATCGGTTTCATATCGTTGAATTTATTTATTGAAATAGAAAGACTGTTATACGTGTGTTGTAGTACTAATTGCGAATCCCAGTTTTCGATCGTTTTTGTATGTAAGCAGATTTGAATTTCGCATTCCATCACGCTGCTGGTTATCTAATATTCCTTTGATAACTGCGATGAGGTATAAACTTTAATTGGGTATACAAATATAAGAGAATTATCATCGGAATCTATCGTACAGACAAATTATAGTCCAATTAGAACAATTAATTGCTGGAAACTTGGTTCAACGTGTGGCCCGTTTTAACATCCGCGCGTTTGCAAAATATAAATGCGCGCGCGGCCCTTATTATTACCCAAATTACTGAAAAGATCCTACGAATTGTGAAAGAGTTTCTCGTCCAACGAACAATGATCTTGATCACAAAACTATAAATTTGGTTTTGCATGAACTTTTGTATTATCCATTTTCGCTTTCGATAGTCAGTTGATTGATGATTATCTCGGAGTATTTTGATCAACCCAGAGGTTTGCGATAAGAAAGAGACACAAGATTCGAAAATAATAACAGCTAAGCATGCGCGTGATTTTCTTATTATTCAAAATTATTTGCGTCTTTAACACGCTTATGCATAAATGTATGAACGTAAGAATCGGTGAGCAGATCATGAATATAATTAAACCCTATTCGAGGCAACCAGAAAAAAAATATGATTCACAAATGGTAGTCTTTGTCTTACGTTATTTAATTTATTCTCTATCAATATGATATTAAACTAATTGAAAAATCTATACTAGCTCATATTTCGACTTCCCAATACTCACTGTTATTTGATAATATGTTGAGCCTGCAATTCAACTTGATGAGTAAGGTAAACATCTTACAAGCAGTATGAATTTATGAACTACAATGATCGGTTTTTAAAGAGGTCATGTTATCAGCAATAATCATTTTTTCTAAAAAAAAAAGGATAATTTTGTAATAACAAGTGCTTGTGTTTTTTAGTGTGACGTATTTGGTGTAGAAATACAGATATTCATGAAGACTGGTTTGTGATAAGATTTGCGAAAAGAAGCGCTGCTCATGGCTCGTCTCAAGGCAGTCTGTTCAAAAGCATTTGGTCAATCACGCGCTAGCTTCAGAACGTTAATTACACGGACAGAGAATATGTTTCGCTTAGCTGCACGGAAGGTAAATAGATTCATATCAACTTCTTAATTTTGCAACTAATCAGTGCCCCTGCGAGTACGTAAGTGATATCGAGTTTTACATGAATTATAGTTCTTTGCAAGTTTTAATCTAAAAACAACCCGTCATTGTATCATGAATTTATGCCTCAATTACTGTGTGCATTACCGCATCATTCGTTTTGCACATCACCTACAATGGATCAGCTTCATCATAGTTTCAATCACAGGTTTATCACTTATATTTTTTAGCTGGGAAACTCTAAAACGAACATTGACAAAAGAACGTTGTTGACAAAACCCATAGAAGAAAGTACAACTCCTAGCCAAACGATAAATGTTCCTGAATTTGCTGATGTAGTAGTGATAGGTATTTTTAATTATTTATTATATTATTTCTCTCTAACGATTTTACTGGCCAAAGGCTATTCCAAATAGTTCTGCCTGACATTTAAGGATACGATTATTGAATACATTGTGCGGAAAAATTAGCAATAGAAATGTGACATACAAATGATGATGGGATAATCTGAACCAAAGTCAAAAGAACTTAGAACTAAATTATTTTCAAGGCGGTGGAAGTGCAGGATGCAATGCTCTCTATCATTTGGCAAAATATGGAGTTAATGCAGTTCTCTTGGATCAAGCCAAGTTGACAGCGGGAACAACATGGCACACAGCAGGATTAATTTGGAGATTGAGACCAAATGACGTAGAAATGCAACTGCTACATACTACCAGGGAGTTACTTTTGCGTTTGGAAGAAGAAACAGGAATGGATCCTGGGTGGATTAATAATGGGGGGCTGTACATTGCTCATTCTGATGTTGGTAATCGTAGATTTTGTAAAAGATAATCAATAGCGAAATCTAACATTCAAAAATGTATTCTATCGAAACTATTTTAATGTAAGTTCGAATTGATGACAACAACTTTATGTAATTGGCAGATACGAATGGACGAGTATAAAAGGTTGGCCACCGCAGGTAAAGCCTTCAACATAGAATCTCATCTAGTGTCACCTCGGGAAGCAAAAAAAATATTTCCACTCATCAATGAGGATGCATTTCATGGGGCATTGTACACCCCAGGGGATGGTGTAGTTGATCCTGCTATGCTGTGCAATTCGCTAACGAAGTATGCGAAAAATCATGGAGCCAAGGTTGAACCTTTTATAAAATCAATCTATGACCAACCATGGCAATTGATGATACGTCATTATTAAACATGTATATGTACCTGGTAAAATAATATCATTTCGCCATTTTAGGTTGTCGAAGACTGTCCAGTTACTAAAATTCTGACCAAAAAGACACAATTGGGATCATTACAAGTTGCAGGCGTAGAAACACCATATGGAACAATAAAAACTAATTGTGTCTTAAATGCTGCAGGAGTTTGGTCGCGAAGTATATCCAAAATGGTAGGAATTCAGATACCCCTGATTCCAATGAAGCATGCCTACGTTGTCAGTGAACCTGTTGAAGGTGTAAAAGGCCTACCAAATATAAGAGACCATGATAAAAGTATGTACTTTAGAATACAAGGATCATCATTGTGTATGGGAGGATACGAACCAAACCCAATTATTTTACAATCCGTGAGTTATATTAAGTCCTGTACAATTCATGCATCCAAACAATGTATGCAAATTCATCTTTCTATAACGACTTCAAACTTCTTTCCTGCAGGTTCCAAAGGATTTCAACTTCGGACTTTATGAATTAGACTGGAATGTATTTAGCACACATATTGAGGCAGCTATTGAAATGGTTCCAAAATTTTCGACAGCTGGCATAAAAACAACAGTATGTGGACCTGAGAGTTTTACCCCAGATCACAAACCGATTATGGGTATGTTTCTCATCAGTTTCCAATGGAGTGATCCTTTTCAGGAGATGTATCACTAAATTTCATAGTCTCATGTCAGTTAGTAGATTGTCAATAGACTCGTATTTTAGGTGAAGATCCGAGATGTATGGGATTTTTTCATAGCTGCGGTTACAATAGTGCTGGTATGATGCTCGGTGGGGGTTGCGGGGAGCAAATTGCAAAGTGGATAATACACGAGCGACCGGATAAGCACATGTACAGTTATGATATCAGAAGGTGTGAGATATGATGTCCATGTATAAAAATGCGTGTGTAGTTTTTGTGTTTTTATCCCATTACTCTTGGCTGCAGGTTCACTCCAGAACAAACCAGTGATTCCATATGGGCAAACGAAAGATCTCACGAGGCTTATGCGAAGAATTACAGTATCGTCTTTCCTCACGACGAATCCCTCAGTGGTAGAAACGTGAACAAAGATCCGTTCCACGATGTAAGGAAAATCGTTTAACGCAGTCTATCGTGATCCATATGGTAAATTGAAAAATTAATCGATTACAATTAATCACACTGTAGGTACTTTCGGCAGAAGGTGCAGTTATGGAAGAACGCCAAGGATGGGAAAGACCGGGATGGTTTCTCCCTGAGGGGACGGTCTCAATTCCTCCGTATGATTACTATGGAAGTTATGGTTCACCAAAAAATGCAGACACTAAGTACAGCGAGATACTTGAAAAAGATTATACCTTTGATTTTCCAGAACACAACGAAGTGGTGCGTTTCTCATGTTCCTCACCTCACTTGATGTAATGAAAGAATATACCCTAGCGTTAACTTAAATCTTGCAGATAAAAAATGAGGCACTAGCATGCAGAAATAAGGCTGCATTGTTCAACCTTTCATACTTTGGGAAATTCTTTTTATGCGGACGACAAGCACAAGAGGCGGCAGATTATTTATTTACCTCTAATATGCATCGTGAAAACGATAAGACCGTGTACACATGCATGCTCAACCAACACGGTGGCGTTGAAGCAGACTGTACTGTTACAAGTATTGAAGGTGGCACTGGAACCGTAGTGGATCCGATTTTTAAGGGAAAAGGATTTCTCATCGGTATGTTTGAATTAATTTCATCCAATATGGAACAAGAATATCTGTTCGAAAAACCACTTGTCGTCTGATGAATATTCTGGAGAATGTGTAGATTATCAATAATCCGAAACCTTCTGTTTGTTAGAAATTTGAAAGATAAATTCAAATATATAACTTCGTTACAGTGGCTGGTGGTATGTCGGCATATCAGACATGGGTGCACATGAATCAAGTGGTGAAAAAAAAAGGGTTCCACGTTACTCTACATGATGCTACAAAACAGATCGGTGTTCTCTCTATACAAGGACGCTTCAGGTAAATTTATGTTTATAAATTTCTCTAGTTTGGTACAACTAAATCAGTTTGTTTGCTGTGTTGGGATGCTTGTTATAATTGATATTCAAAAACGATATTTCAATTTCAGTCGCAATATACTGGAGAGCGTTGTGGATGAAGATATATCGAACTCGGCTTTTCCATTCTCAACATCAAAACTGCTAACAATTGGAGAGACTTTAGTGCGTGCAATAAGACTTAGTTTTGTCGGCGAACTAGGTTTTGAACTACAGATTCCATCACAGTCCTGTGAAAAAGTTTACCACGCAATCATGCAAGCTGGTAAAGCATATGACATGAAATTGGCTGGATATAGAGCACTTTACAGTCTCAGTAGTGAAAAAGGTGTGATTATTATTAACACATCTTTATTTATTTTATCATCCCAGATGTGAAACACATTCACCATACGTAACTATGTAGTAATACAAGCTCTTTATACACCTAGGCTATCATTTGTGGCATTCAGACCTGAGGATAGATGACAATCCGATCGAAGCAGGTCTTGGCTTTGTTTGTCGGAAAACGGGAGACTATCTTGGCAAAAAGAAAATTGATAACATCAGGAAACATGGCACGAAAAGAAGAATGGCCTATTTCCACATAAACGAGTAATCACCACTACTTTATTTTACGGCTCAGAAAAATTAGAGAAAGTTAACAGCGACCGAATATTGTGTTTGCTTCTTTATATCGGTGAAAATGAAACTAAACATTATGATTTACAGGCAGGTACCAGTATGGGGGTTAGAAACAATATACAGGGATGGTGAAATCGTTGGATATTTGAGAAGAGGTGAATATGGTTACGCGCTTGAACACAGTATTGGGCAAGGGTGAGTACATGTGATAATCAATTCTTGAATAACAATAAATGTCAAGATGTTAATGCAAACACAAGTGAGACGAATAACTGAGAAATCTGTACATTTATTTTTCACCAGGTATGTGACACACCCGGAAGGTGAGAACGTTACAAAACATTATTTGGAATCTGGGAGTTATGAAATTGAAATCATGGGTAAAAAGTACCCAGCCAAGCTACACTTGCATAGTCCCTTCGATCCAGAAAATAAGAGGCTACATGGCGTATATGATTAGAATTACATAATTTTTATGCTTGTCCAGTAGACTGTCCTAAAAAAACCATGACGTGAGAATTATTATAGATAATTGACTAGGTTTAATTTTCATACAAAAATTTTATACAAATATTTATACGTATATAGTACTAAATACTTTTTACATTGTAAGTCAAGTCAATAAGCCGTTTCAGGAAATGGTATTATTATCGAAACTCTCCTCCTGAGAAAGCTCAGCTAAATGTGCATATGTTTTCCAAGAGTCGAGGTAAGAACCAGTAAATAAGAGAATGTGATATTATCTGATTTATTACTATCACAATTATTTTTTAGAATTACTGTAGTAACATTGAACCTAATTCGATGCCACAAAATGTCAGGTACCTTTTATTACAATGATTCCAATCAGAAATGGTTTTTTCGGTTAATTTCATATAATCATCCTGCAAGAGGGTTGGCATGAATCGTTACTGTATTGATTCTTGTCTCTGTGAGTGGTTTAAAGTTCTTTGGATTTGTTGGTAGCTTTTCCAGCTCCTCAAGGGTATCGAGCCCATCGATTACCCTGAAAGTTATATGAAATAAACTCCAGGTAATTTCTAATACCTGCATACATAATGTATGCTCATTTGGTGGAACATCGCATTTTGCTGATAAATTGAATACTACTTAGACAATTTATACTCACTTGCCAAATAACGTGTATTTCAAGTCCAGATGTGGCTGCGGTGCGTATGATATAAAAAACTGACTTCCATTTGTGTTGGGGCCATTGTTTGCCATTGATACAAGACCTCTAGCATTGTGTTTTAATTCTTCTTTGAATTCATCTTCAAATTTACGATTCCAAATTGAAGTACCACCCTTTCCAGTGTGAGTTGGATCACCGGTTTGAACTATGAAACCTTTGATATTCCGGTGAAATAAACTACCATTGTAATAGTCGCTTGCACACAAGGCCAAGAAATTCTAATTGACAGAAAAGAAGGAAACATCGGATGATTATTAGTGGGGCATCAAAAATAAGTCTTGGGATAATGAATGATGTAGGAGGTTGATAAATATACCGAAATTTGAACGATAATTACCTCGCATGATTTCGGACACAGTTCGCAAAATACTTCAATTTTGATGTCACCTACGTCGGTATGTAACGTCACACTCTGAAAAACGATAACCCCAAATTAGATGAACAGAAAAATGAAAAGAAGTAAAGAACCCAAAAAAGTGTTAAATAAAAAATTAATTGGGTACAAAATTAAACATAAATTAAATTTTCTGCGAGGCTCACCATTTTGGCATAGTTAAAATAATGATCGTTGACAAAGTTGACGGAACGTCAAAATTTTTCGTAGCGGGATACTTTCTGGTATACAGTGAAAACAGTGGGTCCACGGCATCTACTGACTACTAAAAGGACCGGTAGTGAATGACGGTACCGAAGGTGGCGACTCCTGTCTTGTTTTTTCTACGGCTGACCCGTTCGTTTACGCCAGGCTTACGTTTTGCTAAAAAACGTGATTGAAATAATAAAATTTGTGTTTGAAAACTACGGTCGTCGTGAGTTGACGGTATTATTTGTCGCGGCCATTTGAGATTATTTAACTTGACGCTCCGGCACCGCTCAACTTTGCCCACAGTTGTGAAAATTTTTGTGGAACCACCTGGACCCACCATAGCATGCAAACTCAAGAAACAGAGGGGACTGATGGTAATTTTTTCGCCTCATTTCACAAATATCTCTCCATCTTATCTACAGCATTATAAACGTTAACAAGGAGAGCCATTCATCAATTTAATTTCTGAAATTTTCGTATGAAAATCAACCTCCGGTGCAGACTGTGTTTTTCAGCTTCTTCTAACCTAATTTCGAGGCACAAACCGCCAAGCACTGAAATATAATATTATATTTCAGTGCCGCCAAGTGGACATAAGACAAACAGCATTCATAAACATGCTTATGCATGAATATATGAATCATGTTGCTATTCTTTTATCGAACGTTTGTAAGGGCTGGGTTGTTATAAATTCACTAAAAAAATTATTGGCAAAGCAAAATACTGTGTATATTCCGAAACAAAAGCGTATTATTGCTCCATACCTATCTGGCTAATTTCTCAAGCATCCTTTATGAATGCCCAAAGGTTACCTGAGTTCTGTAAAATGAGTGGTTTTAAACGAGCCTGAATCTCTTTTATACCAAAACTTTCTTCTCTATCTATGTTCAAGTATTGCAGTCATTCCAAATTTTATGATAGCAAAGTCACAAGCCACAAGCTACAAGTTACAAGTCACAAAAGGTGGATTAAACTATAGTAGTTTTGTCTGTATTGGCCTGTACAACAAATTTTCTTGAGCATTTGACAATCTCAAATCAAACTACTTTTCAATGTTTCTAGGATCTCCATGGAACAATTCAAGTGGATGCGAAGAAGATCGGAAGGGAAATCCAAAGGAGAAAAAATCTAATATATTACCATTATGGGGGAACGAGAGGTCGATGAACCTGAATCCTTTAATATTAACAAACATACAATCTTCGCACTACTTCAAGGTCAACTTGTATGAACTTAAGACGTACCACGAGGTTATTGACGAAATTTATTACAAAGTTTTGCACTTGGAACCATGGGAAAAAGGCAGTCGGAAGACAGCGGGCCAGACTGGGATGTGTGGAGGCGTGAGTATGTTTTTAGGGCTTATTGCGATGATGTTTCATTCTGTTTGATCATATTTAGTTTCAATTATTTGAAGTAATGTCATTGGTAGATTATCTAGCACAAGTTTACCTTTTTTACTAATCTATGCAGGTACGAGGCGTTGGAGCAGGAGGAATAGTTTCAACAGCTTACTGCCTCTTGTACAAATTATTTACCCTACGGTTGACGAGGAAACAACTAAATGGCCTCATAAATCATCCTGACTCTCCATACATTCGCGCTCTTGGATTCATGTACATCAGGTATAATTTTTAGATCAAATTATCCAAGCCTTGTGGGTCTAGTGGACTAAACACAAAGGGTTAGAATCATTCTCCTATAATGTAAAAGTGGCTGGAATCATTTCGTTTTTTTCCCGCTAGATACACCCAGCCACCGGCTGATTTGTTCAGCTGGTATGACGAGTACTTGGAAGATCCAGAGGAATTGGATGTCAAGGCAGGGGGTGGTCAGGTAATGAAAATGGGTGATATATTGAAACAGTTCCTGACAAAGCTTGAATGGTTTTCTACACTCTTTCCCCGGATACCTGTACCAATACAAAAAGACTTGGAGCAAAAACTTGGAGAAAGGTTTCCACAGCAGACTATGAATGCGCGTAATGCCAAGCCACCGATAACATTAAATAATCATGGAAAATATAATACCAATAACACCACTAAAAGAGACAACAACAGAAGTGGATGTACGACGGTGCGACCCCAGCAGCCCAGGCATATACCAGACAGTGAAGCACAATGGGGAGAGGCCGAGAGAGCGAGCCATTGGCGAGCCAGGTGCGTCTACGTGGTATGACTACAATCACGTTATTAATTATTATAATCATTCTCGATATATTGTTGAATTGAGTGCCAGTGATGTTATGCGTAGTATTCAAGTAGGTTGAAACTTTTAGATTGAACTTCGGCGGTTCTTACAAAATTGATATTAAAATCCACTGGCGTTTTAATTTTCTAATTTGACGATAACGTTTTTACATACAATGGAAAATTATTTCTACTCTAAAACATTTTGACTAGTAAAGTTATTCTGAAATTGAAGTAATTTGACATAATAAGAAAAATAGTAATTCTATCTAGATTAGGTAGTAGGAAAATGATTTGAGCTGTCAGCGGAAATTGCAATGATGAACATTTATAAGAATACGGAATTTGACACTCGTTTATTTTACAAGCTCATTTATCTGCGGTCACTTCCTCGATGGAATTGCTGTTTCAGATCTGATGAAGAGCGCAGAGAAGATCGCAAAGATAGATACAGGGATAAAGAAAGAGATAGAGGGGAGCGTGAACGGGAACGGCCCAGAGAACGTGAAAAAGAAAGGGACCGAGAGAGGCACAGCAGGCGATCTACAAGCAGAGAACGATCTTTCAAAAGACAAAAGGACCACAGGAGTCGGAGCAGAGATCGATCGCACAGAGAACGTAGCCGTGATCGTCATAGGCACAGGGATAGGTAGGTAATTAACGTTTTGATTCGTATACAAGTTATTATGGCCCGATATTCGATCTAGTATAGCGGTGCCTTTGAATGCGTCTTTTGTAACTCAATCCTGACGTCTTATGAAAAGCGGCTCATTTTCTGCTCACTCTGATGATGCTAATTGTGACGAATTTCTTTGATATTTCAGGCGGGGTTCCCCTTACGATTATGCGAGTGAGCTTGCCCGAGAGAAGGAAAGACAACGCAGAGAATAACGTTAGCCACGTTTATTGAAGTTAATAATATAAATTCGTTTGTATGAATGCAGTGAAAAATGAGAGTTAGAACCGAGCCATTCAATTGCTACTCTATTCACAGTACCGCGAGGAGCGGTGTTAGCCTAATGCTAGTTATAACGCATATATCCAGGATGTAATTCAACTTGTTTTTTATGAAATAAAATTTAAATACTACCGAATACCCCCACAATTTAAATGAGTTTATCGATACGATGCCCAAGCCTTTATGTTGGACTTCGAAATTTCTGTATTAAAAATGGCGACTACGCGCTACCGTCGAGGTCCTTCAGACATGTCGTTGATCAACATTCCTGGGAAATGACATTGACACGTATCTTCAGATGAGGGTAGATTTTTGAACAATTGTTTCAAGGTAATTGCACTAGATTATACCATGTAACAACAGGAATTTTTCCGTGGCGAGGCTCTGATATGGAAGTCTTTGTGGTTATGTACCCATATAGGTAGAGAGATGCACAGATGTATAAACTCAAAAGAAATTTTTCTGGAGTCAGAATTTGAAATAAAAACATAATATTTTGTATATATTAGTGAAATGAGGCAAGTCTTATTTTCAGATGATTGGTCAACGTTGTGCTCTGACTACATTGGGTGGGTTTTTACTGCTTGTGTTGACAGTAAACGTATACTTCGTGAGGATGATTATTGAGGACTCACCGCAAAGGTATAACACTAAAAATCTAGAAAACTCTGAACTCAGAGTGATTGACAGACAAGGTACCATAGATACCAAGACAAAGGTTAATAAAGTCTCAAACACTGCCACTTCATCACATCAAGCAGAAGAGAGGATAAGAGCAGAGATGAAAATATTACCAACAAACTATTTGAAACAGAATTCCAGCCACGTCTTACTTCTCGATCGATTGCTAGCGGAGCTACAAATTATGCCACATGCACAGGAGGATATTTGGAGTATCCCTCATAGTATTGTTAGTACTTTTAACGTGAGATCACAATACCTATGAATGATTTAAAAATTGCACAATAATGATTTTCACTAACAATAAGTTGGACTATGTGGAATTGTATAATGGTGACTACAAAGATGGTATACTTAGATCAGTTTGATAATTGTCATTATTTCTAATTGCTTAGTTATTGCTGAAGTCAGTTATAGTCCGCTCAACACGTTGTCTAAGCTCTTTGTCGAAGTGCTGAAAATCATAAAAAATTTTCAACCTGAATGATTATTACTTTCTTAGTGGCCAGATGCTGATCGGTTGATTCCACGAGCAGCCCCAGAGCTAGGGACTATTTTATATGCTCTAAGGAAAGCTAAAATTACAAAAGCTGATAACGCAATATTGGGAACACAACTAAAATTAATGTTGACTCTGAACAACGAGATCCAGGCACTGTTTAAGCCAATGTGGTATTCCAGAGATACAGTAATAACAGGCCCAGTATACCATGGAAAAGATAGGCATAACGCGGAGGTTGTTGCTTTCCATCTATCTTCTTTACTGTCTCTTAGGCGGGTGCCTATTTCAATCATACGAAAACGTAAACTAACTTTATTTTTGACCTAATCACGTAGTGGAAAATAACTTTCAAGTCCTTCATAGCCAAGTAAGTATGGAATTAATGTCTTTTGAATTTATGCAACCCAGTAAAACTTGGGGAAGAGATAAAAAAACACGCAACGCCGGAATTATTGAAGACTTTGTACCAAGAAGGGAATGACACCTGCTTATATGGAGTTTGCCACTATTGTTCGCCTGCTGACCCAATTTGTGGTTCCGGAGATGTGTTAGAAGGTGCACTGATTCTTTGGCTGCCAAAAGACTTGCATCTTACCAAATATCGTCATCCTTGGCAGCGAACTTACAAACGAAACAAAGTTGCCTTGTGGGAAATCGATGATAACTATTGCGATAAAGTAAGCAATCCATACATGTATTGGTAAATATATACATCTATTGACCATTAATTTTATTAAATTTTTGATATTCAGGTAAAAGACACGAAGTTCTACTCAACACACAGATCCAGCAGACTACTGGACTTGGTAGATACAGCAATATTCGACTTCCTCATGGATAATGGCGATCGTCATCACTATGAACTAATTCAAGGAAATTTTCACAATCCAGCAGTTTTGCTTATTGACAATGGAAAGAGTTTAGGAGACCCAGATGTTGACCATTTTGACATATTAGCTCCCCTTTACCAGTGCTGCATGTGAGTACCTCGTTTTTTGAAGAAAACCAGTTATAATTGGGATAATGCAACCGCAGACAAATCAAAACATCTCATCTTTATCATTACAGCATTCATAAGACGACATGGGACAGACTTAGATTGTTAAGTGGTGGAACGTTGAGCAAATCTTTAACACAGCTCTTAAATTACGAAGCAAGATCGGCTGATGTGTCCGCGCTGATAACAGAAGCACACTTAAAAGCTATGGATAGGAGGCTTCTGACCGTATTTGCAGCAGTGGAGGTTTGTCTCAAGCAAAATAAACACTTTACGGATGTGATCTTAGATCACAGGTAACTGCTAGCTTATGATTAGACCAATAATTTTCATCGATGTTGCGCTACTGTCACGCAGTAAAATTAAAGACAGCTGAGGCCTACATTGTATATTGCAATGACTAAAAATGACCTAGCTTACTCTATCATCCCACACAGTGGAGAAATTCCATGATGTTCATCATCTGACATTTCTGATTGTCCCATGTTTTGTTCGCGGTCTTAGGTGTACTTTGTACTACAAGCGGTAACGAAGTTACTCTCTTAGCTAAGTTGATGTGCTATAATCGTTAAAAAAAAAAAAAAAAATAATGATAGCCATATTTCTCGCCGCATTGTTGGGTGGGATATATGTGCAGATTTGTAGTTGAATAAATAGTTGAATTCTTGATTATCTAATAATCTTTTATACTTATACACACTTACGGAAATGGCGATCCCTATGGAAGACGAAATGAAGAAATAAGAATGTTGCCAAATACGTTAGTATCCTTCATGTTTTCCCTCTCTGGCTTGTATAGGTGTTATGTGAACATAACTATTGAATTGGTAGCAGTCGCTGGATCAACCTTTGATATCTTATCCTTCTGTCTATTTTGTATTCCTAATAACACTACTGAATTCACTCCAGTTGCTGAATATGTTATTATTATTTATTTATGTATATGACCTGTACAATTGTATCTAAATACATGGGTTAATACATGTAGTGTAAATGGCAGTGTGGAAATACTAATACAGAATCATGACAAGTATTTTTACTATGTATAATTTACCTATTCAATATTTATGTCTTACTTATAGACTAATTTGCACCTCTTATAACTTAAGTAACTATGCGGGGAGAACGTATGTACAAATTATTATAAACATCAATTATTTACTCTTATAGAGAAGAATAGATACACGTACTTTTAGATAATTTAAGTACATGTATAAGCTTTTAAATACATTGAGTATTTGTAACATCCTAATAATTTGTATCTCATATAGGATAATTCTAAACTTCATTTGCCCAATTTCAGATCTTATATCTTTCAAGTATCAGAGGAGCAGTTCATACTACAAATTTTCATTGGATTTACATAGGTATACATGCATAACATTTGATATAGGTATGTCCAAATTAATGGACCACAATTAAATGCAGTACCGATTTGATCAGCTTCAACTTGCATATTAACCTCAGCTTTTATGTTTTTTTTTTTGAGGCATGTTTTTGTTATTCTATTTTATTAATTGCAATTGAGATATAATTTTATACACGAGGTCCTTGTTTTTGATTCAAATCAGAGAACGTACGTTTTAACGAATACCAAGTAATGGATTTTGAGGTAACGTTGAATTACACATCTGTTATTTGTCATTGTTTCACCTAACTTATAATCAGCTCTCAGAGCTTTAATAAATATCATGCTATAATATGTTACCCATTAGTGGCTCTTTCTGATGATTCATTTTATTTATTAATTATTTGATCCAGATACGATTGCCTAAAACATGGAATGTTGTAGACAAGCTCCCTTACAGAATGCATAAAACTGCCCGATATAACTCTGATTATTATAAGCATACATGCTATACGTTAAGTTCTGTAACAAGTACACTCACCTATATTCATGCGCAACTGATTAGAGATTCATAAATTTGTCCTATGTGATTTTCATTATTTGAAGCACACAGGACCCACCGCGAACCCGAAGGCTTGGTGCGGTAACCCGTAATCGACAGGATAGAAGTCAACAAGAGGAAGTTGTTGCAATTTCTTAGTCGTCACTACAAATACAGTTTCACTCTTACTTTTCCGAGTTTTGCAGCCATCCACAATGACGTTAGGTCTGATGCCAGTATACGAAAATTGGTCCTCATTTTCACCAAGCAGTTTCAATGCCAAATCATGATTGTACCCCGTAACGCTATACCATGCTGCGCTGTTGATGCAAGTGTATGTGAAATTTTGATGCGCATCTTGGCTTAATATTCGTAGGAAATTCATTTGTACGATCCCAATGCTTTCATAAGTTATCTGAAAAATATAATACATTTGAATCATCACACTAAGTTAGTTAGGTAGAGATTATGGTTAATTTCAATTCAATAGTGTTGACCAACAAAAAATTTGTCACTTTTAACATGCCATCGTGTTTGTAAGAAAGAGGTATCCAACTTTATGTCTTACTCTGAAACCGCCGCGAAGGTTTGAGTACCAGTCACTCTTGTCACCTTCTTTTCTCCATGGGATGTTGGGCATTTGACTACTGTGAGTGTCAGGGAATACACAAGTTTCACCCGAGGCTGATATATTACAGAACACGTATACTGCATCATCTGGCATTCCAAGATTTGGATCAATCCAATACCAGCCTGTGAGTGATTAACATCTCTCAATATTCATGTTCAAACGAACCAGCAAAATATAACTTAAATCATGCTTAATGCCGTGCAGGTACTCCAAATTTATTTGATAAGTACTTTATCAAGTAAATTTTGAGTATACATATAATGTACTAATAGCAATACCATCTGTGAATTGAGGATGTCCATAAAATAGATCCTTGCACGTTCTGACCGGGTTCTCTCTGGTCCCCAACGGCTTACGTATTCGATCCAATTCCTGTCTCATCGTGTATATAGAACTATAAATATCTATAAATTTGGGTCCAACTTCTTCTTCACTCTGACTTTTTATAGTATCTGCCGTTTGATCTTTATTTTCTCTGAAAGCCAAATGGAATCATTATTTTAGACTTCGATTTCAAGTTAAAACCACATCTGAGGATTTAATAATGATCAAATGAAGACTAACACTTCGTCAATATTTCTTCTTCTTCTTTGGTTTGTAAATTCGTCTCTACTTAGAAACAGCTCAGGCGGAATCATCAGTTGTTCTGCTGGTGGGCCTGGTGGTCCAGGTGGTCCTGGCGGGCCCACATCTCCTTTCATACCATCACCACCCGTTGTACCTTTCAATCCTATCGGCCCTTCTAATCCAGGTAAGCCTTGAGGACCGTCGTTACCCTTTGGTCCCAACATTCCTAGTGGGCCTTGGTTACCTTTGGCTCCTTCTGGCCCTATTGGTCCTCTTGGACCTCTTTCCCCCTTTTCACCTTGATCACCCTTGATTCCTATCTGCCCGAGTTCACCACGATGACCCTTGGGCCCACGACGTCCACGATCACCTTTAGGTCCCCTAGGGCCTGATGCTCCGATTTTACCTGGAAGACCAACTGCCCCCGATGCACCTGGTGGCCCATTTTCCCCAGCTGCCCCTGGCAACCCTCTTACTCCGGGGAGTCCTTGAGGCCCTGGTTCACCTTGGGGTCCAATACGCCCTTGTAATCCTGGAGCCCCAGGAGGTCCTAAGTCCCCTTTTTCACCTGGGAGTCCGGTATTACCTTGCATTCCTGCTGGCCCTTCCGGGCCCTTAAAATGTTGGATTAAATCGTATTGAATGCTGGCTTTTAGATAGTGAACATGAATATCCTACCGGTTTTCCGGGAGGGCCTGGCTCTCCCTCTTTTCCTGGTGATCCCATTTCCCCGGCTGCACCAGCATCCCCAGGCCGACCTTCGTCACCGTCTCTACCAGGCTCACCTTTCGGACCCAATAGACCAGGCTCACCTGGTGGACCTGGAAAACCTTGCGGGCCTGCATGGCCTTTTGGACCTTCAGGCCCATTAATCCCACGAATGCCAGGACTGCCAGCTGGACCGGCTTTACCCTCTTCACCTTTAGGACCGACTGCGCCACGATCTCCCTATAAATAATAACGACAATGAATGAGCAGAAGGTATCCAGATGAATTACCACTTTACAGATAATAATTACCTGTTTTCCATCAGTACCAGGAGTTCCAGGGGGCCCAGGGTTTCCAGAATCACCTTTATCACCTTGGCGGCCCTCTGGCCCAGGAAGGCCTTGAATTCCTTCGATTCCTTTCGAACCTCTTTGGCCTTGCTCACCTGGACTTCCTGCAGGTCCAACTGGACCAGTTGGACCGTGGTCTCCCATGTCTCCTTTTATTCCTGGGGGGCCAGGCATACCTTGAGGTCCCAAAGGACCCGCTGGGCCTGGAACACCCACTGGCCCTTCTTCACCTTTACTTCCTTGCCGTCCAATTTCACCTGGTGGACCTTTTTCACCTGCGGCACCTGTGGGCCCGGGTTCTCCTCTCATTCCTTGGTTACCAGGTGAACCAGCTGGTCCCTAGTTCATGAAAAAAAAAGTTATATCAAAGGTATGTTAGTAAGCGAAAATTACTGCCAAATGATCCATCAAGGTAACATAATTAATAGGAACTTCAAACCAGTGAAGTTGTCTGACATAGGTATAGGTACGTCGGTACTACAGCGTGATTAATTCAGACTTACACTTTCTCCAATTGACCCTTTGAATCCTTTTTCGCCAGGGGGACCGATATCTCCTTTATCTCCGTCCTCACCAGGAACTCCAACTGGGCCAGGCGGACCAGGTAGACCGCGTAATCCAGGCATACCATCTCGACCTGTTGGTCCAGCTAGGCCACGTTCTCCCTACAAACAAATAAAGGCACCATATCATATCAATCGTATGCATTATACTTGCTCACGGTTTTCGTGGAAATTTGCACCAGAGATATGAATGTGTTGTGAGCTGTGAACAAATAAATATAATATGCGTGAACTGCCTACCATTTCACCCTTCAGGCCAACTGGACCAGGGGGACCTTTCGGACCTTGCCGTCCTTCCACACCAGGTGGGCCATCTTTACCAGCTTCACCTTGAGCACCTTTGTCACCAGTTGCACCGGGCGGTCCAAGAGGACCCATTTCACCTTTCAGCCCTGGCATACCCTAATAACCAATCCATGATTTCATTTACATTGACTATACATTGAGGAACTTGAGTACTTAATGAGTGTACAACAGGTCGTTGCAATTTTATGAGCAAAACGAAAACACCGAATTATTTGAAGAGAAAAAACCAAAAAAAGCTATTCACCGGCAAGCCATTCATTCCTCTCTCTCCAGGAAAACCAGGCAGCCCACTCGGCCCCGAAGGACCTTCTTTTCCTGAAGGACCAGCAGGCCCAGGGGGACCTTCTTTGCCGTGATCTCCAGGCAATCCGGGCTCTCCAGGTAGACCTGGACTTCCAGGTATTCCAGGTTCTCCTGCTGGTCCTGCATCTCCAAACGGACCTGGTGGTCCAACAACACCTGGTGCGCCAGGTTGTCCAGGCGGGCCAGATTCTCCAACAGATCCACGCTCACCGGGAGATCCAGGGATACCGTCTTTTCCATTAAGTCCCTGCTGTCCTTGAGGTCCGATAAACCCACGGGGTCCCTCTATTCCCGGGGGACCAGGCTCGCCTTGAGATCCCGATGGTCCAGGTTGGCCGGTGTCCCCTTTTGGACCAGGTAGTCCTTCTGGCCCCCGTCGCCCACGAGCACCACGGAATCCCTGATTTCAAAATTTTATTGAGGTTTCACATATGTGATGTCGTCGAGATGAAGATATTCTCGCACAAAACTGTGATTTATAAAAAATGTTCAAACTCACTCTAGGACCTGTTTCGCCTCGTTCACCTGAGATTCCGGTATTGCCCTGTGAAAATACAAGCATGTAATCCTCAGTGCGAGGAACGAAATAGGCTTGGCAAAACTGAAGATGTTCGTATAAAAATATGGATTCCAAAGAAATGGCGACAGAGAACAAGATAAAAAAAGAAAACAGCAGATTTGTTCCTTGGAGATTTGTGACGAACATTTAACTTAGCTACTTACCCTTTCTCCCTTATCACCGGTTTGACCTTCTCTACCAGCCTGCCCCTTGTCTCCCTTCTCTCCTGGATTACCGGGATACCCAGCAAACCCGGGTATTCCAATTTTGCCTTTTTCGCCTGGTGGGCCAGTCGGTCCCGTCTCACCTCGTGGCCCTTCAAATCCCTTAGATCCTTCCAGCCCTTCGAGTCCGGGGATACCCTGTGGCCCGGACTGTCCCGGTTCACCTTTCATGCCCAAATCTCCCTTTTCACCTTCTAGACCCCTTTCGCCCTTATCTCCACGATCTCCAGTTGTTCCTCTTTTACCCTCATCTCCCTTTACTCCTCGAATACCTGGAAATCCTATCGGGCCTTGAGGCCCTTGCGGCCCTTGCTCTCCTTTTGATCCTGGGCTTCCAGGATTCCCAGGATGACCGGAAGGTCCATCAGCTCCTGGGAGTCCTGGAATTCCGTGTTTTCCATGTGGACCCTGAAAATTTTACCATAAATTAACACTATAATTCCATTTTTGGGTAATTGAAAGTGAAGAATTTTAACTGGTCTCCAAATTATTCGAATGGATGGACTACTTTTTCCAATTTCGGAACTGTTCAAAATCGCTTATTTATTTTTGGAGTATCAAAGATCAAATTCTACAGCAACAAAGCAGCATTTCTTCCTCTATACTTACAACCATTCCAGTCGGACCTAGCAAGCCTTGTGGTCCTGGCGCTCCCACAGGTCCTATGGGTCCAGATTGCCCTGGTGGTCCAGGCTCGCCTGTGGGACCAGCATTGCCCTTAGGTCCTGGGGGTCCTTCACTTCCAGGGATCCCTGGATTTCCGGCCAGTCCAGGAAATCCTCGTGGGCCGATGAATCCTCTGGGTCCCTAAGCCCGGAATAGAAAAATAACTTATTTCTCTGATTATGAGAAGCTATGAACAGAAACTTTCATCTTCTTTTTCACAATTCTAAAGTAAAACTTATGACAATTAGACAAAGTACCGATGAAGTTGTTGCAATGTCATCGTAAGCTGATCCTTACCAATTCACCTGGCATACCCGGCAGGCCTGGAGAACCATCTTCCCCCTGCATTCCCTCGTGTCCCGGAAGTCCTTGGTCCCCTGTAGCACCAGGAAAGCCACGCTCTCCTTTGTCACCTGGAAGTCCTGGTAAGCCTTGCAAGCCTTGTTCTCCCCTTCCTCCAGGTGGACCCGTTAGACCTCTCTCTCCATCTCTACCAGGGCGACCACGTCGACCTTCTCTTCCCGAAGACCCAGGCATGCCTCTCTCACCTCTGGCTCCTGGCTCTCCAATATCTCCAGGCTCACCCTTCTGCCCTTGAGGACCAGGTGGCCCCTCTGGCCCTGGGATACCAGTCAGTCCCATAGGGCCTTCAGTACCACGCATAGACATCATATGTTGCGATAGCATCTGCCGGAAGGACTCTGCCTGTGAATCAGGGCCTTTTTCATTACCCTGCTGGTTTAGTGGTATCATGAAAACGTGTCCTGGTGGTCCCGTTACACCTTGCATTCCCGCAAGACCATCTCTCCCTGGTTCACCCTTCGGCCCAGGTGTCCCTGGCGCTCCGACTGGTCCTGGATAACCACGAGGACCGGGAGGCCCGGGAATAGTGTAATAGCCGTACTGTGGCGTTTCGTAAGGCTTGCTATTTTGCCCATAACTACCATCGTGGTTTGCCTCATTCACCTCTGTAGTCGTCTTGCCAGCTTCGGTCGTTTCTTCGTTCTGATTAGGTATGAGAAAATGTGTTAAACAATACGTATGGATACAATAATTGCTTTAACGTTACAACCCCTTGAAAAAGTGAATTTTAAGGGGACTCACGGAGATATCATTCGATGGAGGTAGGGTGGTCGCTTCCGGAGGTTGCCCTGAACCCCTGTTGGGTTGTAACGGCGAGTAGGCCACTTCCCCTTCGGATTCCGGAATGTTTTGGTCTCCATCAGTAATTTCGGAATATTCCCCTTCCGATATTCCATCGTAATAGTCATCGGTGATTCTCTCGTCAATGTTGCTGTGATTACTTCGACCCCCAGTTACTGCAGCATGATCAGCTCGTACTGAGTTTCCTCTCTGACGTGCAGCAGCGAGATCCTCTGATCGCGAAAAATGCGCGGAGGACGTTTCAGAAGAATTCGAGCGACTGGCACCTTGATCAGCTCTTTTACGCTCTGATTGATTTTCGGAATATTCGTCACCAGTGCCACTGGTAGCGGTCGAGTAACTGGATTGATGATTGGATCCTGAAGAAAAACCTCCGAAGGAAGAACTTCCGTAAAACCTAGATTCGTAGCTGGAAGAACTGCTGGAGGAACCAGCTGTGTGGCTGATAGCAGCTCCCTGTACAGCGATAGACCCGGGATTTAAAATGGTCCTTGAAATTACTGTGTCACGTTGACTCTGATATTGGGCTCCACAATTTGGTGCGAAAACCGTGCAAATTTCATAGGCTGCATCCGGATTCGGTGCGATCTTCAAGAGTTCAATTCCACCCTGTAAAATTCATTGGTCAGTTGTATCGTAAAACTTTTATTCGATGTATCTCCGGATTCGTTTTTTTTCACAAGATTTTTTACACACCTCATAGACTTTATCGTCCATCAACTGTTGGCCAATTATGATTATTCCAGATGTACTGATTAGAGTTGAAGAATTTCTGCGCAGCTCTTTTGTCGCTTGAAAATTACAGTCGGAAATGAGCGTGATGGCATCGCCTTTAATGCTGATACCAATTCGGTGCCATTGCCCGTCAGCAACATCCAAATCAAAGGAAACTGGGACGTTACTCTCAGCTTCAGGACTTCCGTAGAAAACTGTTACGTCGGTACCTAAAGATACGACTAGCTGCTCTTCGCCAGAGTCGCTGTAAATCGTGAATATAGCGGAAGAGGGAATCCCTGTCAAGGTATATGGTGGATTAATTAATAGCCGAAGTAGAAGAATTCATTAAAATAAACAAATCATCACACCGCATTTACCTTGCTTGGGCTTGGCGACTATAAGGACCGAAAAATCTTCAGGAAAAACATCCGGGAATAGAATTGCGGTGTTAACAGTTAAAAGTGCCGATTTTTCAAGCTCGTACGCTGTTATGTTTGAACCGCAGCGACCCTCACATACGCTAACTCCCGCAGGTTCCTGCAGCATCCCGGTCCCATCCATCAAATCCACGGTTCCTAAGCCTGCGAAAATCATTGAAACAATTCAACGATCAAGTTTTCCACATTTTTTTAACAACAGGCTAACCGATCCAGTAAAAGCAAATCCATGTTTTAATTACTTACAATAGCTGAAACCATAATTGCATAAAGTATAGTATACGATGAACGGCCAAGAGACAAGTGTGTCAAATGATAGATAGATAAAATTACGACAAAATTACAACATATCTATGTCACGACTTATACTTGCGAAACGAAAGACCTATTTCGGTTAGTGGAGTACAGCTGCTATAAGGTCCAAAGGGTTATAAGTTATAATTATATAATTAGAGACGCGTTACACCGAATATCTACAATGTTATTTGGAATACAAGAGATAACATTTATTATGACACGTCTTCCGCGTATGCAATACTCGAAGTGCTTCCTGCTTTTGCCATCGCGGTCAAAAATAATGCCCATAATGATTTCAAAATTAACGCAATGGTTGGATTGATGGATGATACGATGTATATGTATAGAGGGAAATCGAGCGATATTGGGCCCAATTTTATATCTATAATAATATACAGTTCTTTCGCACATAAAAGTTGAAATCATTTCTAGTTGAAAAATATTTCAGTGTGTGTAATTAAACCGTACAAAGATAATTATAATCTTACGTACGAAAAATTACGGAAATAACATTACGCACGCTATAATCCTTTCTTTTACTATTGTTCTACTGCTTCTTTATGTTTTTTTTTTTTTTTCGAAACGTGGAAGAATATCTTTGGGCAGGATGCGTCATTTGAATAAAATAAAATACTTCTAATATGAGTTTGAGGAACAAATGCGATACCAATACGTTCCTCCCTTTCTCTTATGAATAAAAAAAGATAAAAATAACATCGACTCACGCATGTCCTGGAGAGTAATGTCGGCAACCACCATCTTCGAGAGGGTGCCGATGACGAGGATGAGGATGGCTGACCGGGCGCAGAGAAGCGACGTCCATAGTTCTGTCAGGTAGTCGACTCGCATGCTCCTAAATAATCCACGGATCCTCAAATCATCGTCCTCCGGTATATCAGAAGGTCCTCGTGAACGGTTATCGAAATTGGTCCTATGCAATAACCTTGGCGGCAACGTCGATTCGCGCCGGATTGAAATTTAACTTTATTCGGATTGCTTAGAACCTATCCGAGCATGGCCTGATCGAAGCTTATTTCTGCGGCATATACCATCAACTGAAATTACTCTGAGTGTCTTAAGAACAGTTGAGAGTCTCGACGACCCCGCGGATGCTGCTACATCCCCCTCCACTCGAAGATCTAGCTGGATCTAAACGGCCCTCGATCTTTGTCGTCGGAGTGATGAGTTCTGGCTGGTTCTATGCGACGTTTTCAACACGTGGTTTTAATGACAATTCCGCATCTATTGCTACTGATTCAGATAACACATGGAGCCGAGATTCTATAGGGTGAGATTGTTTAGCTTTAGTAATACGGATACGCTTTGAGAGCCCGATCTCGAATTTACAATTCTTCGAGACTTCTTCACGACCTCGTATACATGGATTCTCGTCCCTTTGAATTCTTTTCCGAGGAACCGACTACGAAAAAAAATTGCAGAGGTCTCGGTAATTTTATGCCTGATCTGTTGCGAACGAGAAAAACAAATGTCCCACATACCACAGCTCCCACTCTAAATTACTATCGGTGGTGAGAAATTGAATCCAAAAATCTGGCTTCGAAATCATCATCGAAGACTGCAAAATAATTTCCCAATTTGAATACTTATAAAACAGACTCATGGTAGAAGTGGATATAGCAATTATTATAACCAACGATCACGACTCTGCTCTATCAGCAACTCAAATCGTAAAACAGCTCGATCGCCTTCAATTGCTATGCACTAGATATTAGCTACAATTCTAAGTATGCCATAAATTATAATTGTGGATCCTGCAGTAGAGATTCTTGCGCTTAAACACGTTCACTTTAAACAATAGTATATATACGATATACACACGTTCAGGCTAGACAAAAATAATTCAGCATCCCAAGTGCGAGAATCTTCTGAAGCACACAGTTTCTTCTTTAATTTTTCTACTAGCTATTTTTCTAGGTACCGGCTGAAAGAAAAAAAAAATGACGTCGCATCCCCCTTTGATGTTAAGTTAGAAAGTGGCAGGATATCGGGGATCGAATGGAGATGCCATTACTGGTAAGCGGAAAACGGATTATTTCCAAATGAGCTAATTGGCGATCGCGAACGATAATTAATCGTTCGCTAATTGAGTTGATTAATCGTTAGATATGTGTGTAATTACATATACACAAATGTTATTGATGTCGTGTGAACGACCCCGCAGACGCATTATGTAAGTGATGTTAGTCCGATGGATTTATGCACATGATGTGGTCGAAGATATTTCATTTTACATGACCATATTGTAACAAGAAATAGTTATGTATGATGCTGGATCGTTGTAGTCATGAGACCTTTTCATTTGAACCTTTCAAAGCATTTTATAATTCGAGTGTTGTTTTATTATAACTAAAGACACACCCTGTGAATTGAGTGAACGATGTCAGTGACCGAAGCTCGCGCATTAGATAAAGTGAACTCTGACTCTTTATATCTTATATTGATTAGATGATTCGACCAGTTGCCACACTTTAAATAAAATCCACGCGGAGGGAAATCAGTGTGTGGAATTTGGGCCGTTCGGAAGTGTAATAATTACGGAACGAATTAGGTATCTACTAATTGATTGACTAGTAAGTATAAGACATTTTTTTGTGCAACCTGCGACAATTCAGTTCAAACAAGCGCTGGTAGTACCGGCCCTTCAGTAAATCGTCAATACGCGATAAATAAGTGGGCCTACAATCCGATTTGCATTTTGAATCGGTTACTCGCGTTCAGAATATACACTTTTGAAATGGGTTACGATGGTGAAAAATAATGATATTATACATATTTGCATATTGTTTCCTGTATACATTAATTTTAGAATCGATTATTTTTAATACCATCATGACCTGTTGCACCCCTTGTTGAATGGCATAAATTAACATGGTGTATACATACTTGTACACCGTATAAATATATCAAAATTAAACCTCCATTGCTCTGTCAAAACGGCATAATGAATAGATTGAAAATTTAAGATAAATTTTTATTTTATTCGCGTAATTTACGCACACGCGTACACATGCATGTAACCGATCGCTACTTTGAGAAGCTTATCAAGTCAAGGACGGGTCAATGAGACTCCTAGCCAAAATTTCCAGATGCTTACACGTCCACGTATACACGCATCTATTTTCCCACGAATTTTCTACTGATATATGCAATGAAATTGTATAATTTTGGATTTTGAAAGACCTCACAGCTCAATTTTTTTTTTCTTCTTATGGCACACGGGGTAACTTAATTACCAAACTATAAATCATATTCCTGAAAGAAATAGTTCTACTCTCTACCAAGAGACTTGATGCACGTCGACGTACGGCGGAAGTGTTCAGATCGGAACCCTTCACAGTGAAATGACGTACATTTTATGTTCAATATTTATTCCACTCACGCGATCGGCAGACATTATCGAGTGAAAAATAGCTATAAATATGTTATTTATGGGTTGAAATGAATGCAGTGAAAATAATCAGTATCACCCACACTCCTACGTTCGAATATTGAAACCAGTGCTCCGATTGGGTGGGAGGATTCCGGAGGATTCGTATAAGACTGTATAATGATAGAATTGTATTATTTTGTTTTTTAGATATATTGCTGAGAGGGACTCGTGCTGGTATATAAAGTAGTAGCAATTTTGCGAAAATACAGTCCGGCAAAATGGAATCAAAGCTCATAATTCTCGTGGTGATCGCTGCTGTGGTGCGGGACTCGTTTGCAGGCGTCGTAGGCACTCCACCCCCATCAGTGGGCCTTGATGATATACCTTTAGTGATCCAGAATTCAACATTTCAAAGCAACCTCCAGGAGTGCCGCGATGCATTCCGGACAAATGTTGAATTGGTGTTCGACCATATCGCCAGACTCCTTCCAAACTCGACCTATACTCCAATACGAGATCCAGGGCTCGCGAACGCCATGCGTGAAAGTATCTTGAAAGGTATTAACGCATATTCCAGGGAATTATTAAGTATTTCACCTGAATCGGCCCAGGATGTATCAAACTCCCAGTCAGAACTAACTGGCCTGATCGATGTATGGCTGAGTGCCTCAGACGGCGGAATTTCGTATGCCCTGGATCAAAACGATCCCGATTTCCCGGCTCATATCGCTACCATGAAAGCCGAAATGAATGATGAGGTAAACAAATGGTTTGGTCGTACGGACACCCTAATTGCGACTGCTGCAAGAAGCCGCACCGGTGGACTCGTTATTTCTGAAATTGCTGGATTGCAGAAGAACTCGATACTTGCATTGGGTAATACTTTGAGTCTTAACCGTGAGATAGCTGCAGCTATGGAAATACTCCATGATCAAGCTTCCGACACACCTGTTGACCAAGATAAGTTTTATCTTGATCGTTACAACGCCATCAAAAGTAAAAAAGAGACGGCAACTACCTCATATGTCACAGTAGCCACTAATCTCTTCGATCTTTTGAAAGTACTTAACGATATTCCCCGTGCTCCAAAACTGTAAACCGTGGATTTTCCGATCAACCCTTGACGATCACGATACAATTCACCTGCAGGCGTTGGGACTACAGAATCGATGACAATTCGCTCTTCGAAAACTTTCTTTTACATTATTTTATTCGATATGTTTTCTTGTTCTGACGTAATAAATAACATGAATATGTACATCTGCTTGACTTTTATATTCATCTTCTTTGCCTAATCCCGAAAGCATCACGAGGTCCCGAACTTTTGTTGATTTCTGGTATTGATCTCCATTTTCTAATTGTAAATGAATGATACGTTAATATCATTTATAACTTTTTGTCCTGCATATCGATAACGAATCTTGAGTCATGAAAGAGAGGGGATCAGTACCCGAATGCTATAGCTAGAATAGCTATAGAGTCGGTAAGCAATGGGTAATTCCACATCAATTGTTGTTATTAAAATTTAATAGATCGGCTAAATGCGACCGAGGCATCAAAAAAAGAAGCATCGAAATTCCAGCGAAAATTCAGCCATTTATTTTGTCGTATAGCGGTGTTCTCCACGTGACCCTTATGAGCTTTCGCGCGTAAAAAAACAAAGAACTACGACTCTGCATAATCTCAGCGCTGATATCGCTCGATATTAACTCGAAGCTGGTTGCATTTTTACGAATAGATTTGTATTTGCACTGAATCAACGAGTCACTATTATCACATGGGCTTGAGTAAGAAAAAGGGTGGAGATAGGAGCTTTCCCATGCGGAAAATGAGGACGCAGACTTGGTTGCCAATTCTATTTTATCATTCCAAAATTACAAGCGCAAATATTCCAATTTATTCAATTCAATTATTTACAACTCTTTAAGTACCTATTATATAGATGAAATCATATTCATTGTCTATACTATACATTTATTACATAAATGAGAGATAGAATTTTCGCGAATAAATATACCGAGTCTTACATACCTGATTCATCAACTGATGAAGTGATCTTAAAATTAAATTCTCAGATTCTTTAGTCGACTCTGCGGACAAGTTTATTACACTTGAATTTGTTCGTTCACTTGAAAGTAGCAATAAAATTCTTCGGTTACCAGAAATACTGCTATTGAGGTCGAGCGCACAAAGACATTGTTAGGTCACAGCCAAAAAATAGGCCAGAAATGATTTTGGAAAACTTTACTAGAAATCTGTATCGACAACATTTGCCTTAGCTTACATTCGTTTCTTAATAAGTTTTTCTAATCGTTTTATTCTCCCAGCTTCATGCTCTGGACTATCTTGTGTAACACTAATAGTATCTCCCAATAATTCACTACTACTACTCTGTCTAAATTGCTCCACTAATTGCATCTGTTCCGTTCTCCGCAATCCCTAGAAGCAAAATATAATTACGTTAATTTTGAAATTTGCAGAAAAAATCTATTTATTTTGAACATTAACGGATTGGGCTTGTCAATACCTTCATATCGAGTATTTTCTGGAATTCTGAGGTCGGTAAGTCCGGCAGTAATTTTCTACATTGATCTGCGAAGGCGCTTGGTGATTCTGTTGGGGACATCACAACCTTCAAGATCATTTCAGCTTTCGTCATACCCTTCACAACGACCTACAACAACAAAAAAAGTGGAGAAATTTATAAAGAGTTCATCTGTTATTTTTTTTGCAAAATATCTTAAACGTTTAGAACAAACCTTTGTATACGTAGCTGGTGCTTTTCGCTGAATTTGACATCCAGTTGAAGGTAAATCGAGAAGGGCTGTCTTGAGCATGTGTACATCTAGTAATAACTGTTCTGCACCAACGGCATTTAAAGGCTTGCATTTGTAGAGCTGCTGTACTAGTTTCGGAATGAATGAACTGAAAACAAAATGATCGCGATAGACTTTAGATCGCTTTTTTGTATGTTTGAAAAAATTCGCACTCGCTCAAAGCGATATGCCTGGGTACCTTGCAAATTTGACGCAGAGCTGTGTAAAATATTTTCTACACGACGACAATCTCTCTCGTATAGAAGGGATGTTTTGCCTAAGATGTGACACTATCGTACTGACGTAAGCACTCTGATCGCCGACACTTTCAATGTGTACCCATTGAACCTAGAGAATCAACAATGAGTTATTCATAAATTAAGGTAAATGAAGTTGATTGAAAAGAAAAAGAAACACACGAGCACTCACCTTACTCATTGCAGTTAATGCTGATTCACAAGCGGACTCTAGATCTTGTACCAACAGCTGAATGCAGTTGGATATAACGCTTGAAAACACAATTACCATGCGTCGTATAAATTCAAGTTAGAAATAGCAATGATGATTGACGAAAACTGTTTGTCTTGTGGGTAGCGTGTTAGTAAAACCTCCAAAAACATACCTGTGAAATATATCCTGTTCTTGAGACAGATTAATCTTTTCCGAAAAGTTTACATCTGTCTTTTCTCTCAGTTTTTCTTCCAGCTGTTGGGTTGTTTCCAAACAGTATTCTGCTGTTGTTAAAATGCTAAGAGAAAACAATTATTGAACCGTGAATATCCTTTCGACATTATTCATTTTACAGCAGATATTATTTTCCACAGTATCTCTTCCCATCACGAAGATGGTAGCCATGACTAATGATAGCACTGAGCAATGATTCAGATAAAACGTAGATCTGCAAAAATGTATCATGGATTGAATCTTACCAGCATATGCGAGATTGTTCCTCCTTATTAAATCTAGTGGCTTCCCCTTCTTTGAGAAAACTTTGGAAATTTTGTATGAGACCAGCAGTTGATAAGTCTCTAAGATCTCTTGTTATATTGCTCATGCTAGTTCCTATACTGGCACTGCCACCGATTCTGTAATATAAATATAAACGTAGAACATAGCACGAGGAAAGAAACCACAGGTTGGCGAGGAAAAATTCAAAATACATGACGCCTAGCTCAGCTTCTTCTGAAGAGAAAAATGAACACTGAATAAATGAATGGATGTTAAACACTTACTTTGGTAGATTATTCTGCAATAATTTCAGTGCATATTCGCGAAGATACTTTTGGAACGTCGTGGTGAGGCTGAGCATTATGAAACCTGTACTAAGCTGCGTACATTGTATCATGCACTTTTTATAG
Source organism: Athalia cordata (assembly GCA_963932425.1). Taxonomy (NCBI): domain Eukaryota; kingdom Metazoa; phylum Arthropoda; class Insecta; order Hymenoptera; family Athaliidae; genus Athalia; species Athalia cordata. Next base: position 52,240,278 of record OZ010625.1, on the reverse strand, counting down.
AATACGAAAAGATCAGCACATGAGGCTAGCACACTACTTGGCCCTTCGACTCCATCGAGTTCTTTTGCTCCAGGAGGTTGTACTTTACAGTCATTCAAGAATTTCTCCATCAAATCTGCCAAATTTCTATCAAGACTCTCTATATAGATGTTTAGATATGGCTCAAAGCATTTTCCAATCAATCCGCTGAAAAGGGAAGTGCTGGTTTTTTCTTGTTCCACTTTTTCAGCTTGAATTTCCTCGAAAGGATTGTCCACGTTATCGTTTTCCTCGAAAGGATTGGAATTTGCAGGTTTTCTATCGATTAAAACGTCGGGATTTTCCAATGTTAGTCCAGAAAACCTTTTCGCCAGTAAATTTTCAAAGCTTGTTGTCCGCTGTATTGCATAAAGTAAAAGTTTGACATCAATTTCATGTCGCCTTTTTTCCATTAGTTTACTCAGATCTTCACGAGTCAAGTGACAGAACTGAACAGCAATTCTTTCAGAAACTTCCCAGTTTTGAGGGAAAATCGAACCAAACTTGCTTTCAAATTCTAGCAGATGTTTTTTTATCCAAGCATATCGCCTATCAATTTTATCTAGCCAAGCTGCGTCCTGATTGTCGTCAAACAAGTGGGAATACTCTTGTAGTTGCATAGCAATAAACCAGCTTAACAGATCCCTCCTTGACAAATAAGATGTTACGTGTCAATTTACATGTATTGCAATAGATTTAAACAAGTACTCTAAAATTAATAATTTTAATTAACTCACTTGACTCTTGGATCTAGTACTGACATAACTAGACATCCTTCTGTGAGTTGGGGGAAATGTTTAGCATTTTGGCCAGAAAAAGCCTCACGGAAATCAGCCGTTATTTGTTCAGCTAATTCGACTTGAATTTGACGTACCTGATATTAAAAAGAAGATTAACCTTAGCAGTGTTTCAAATAGTTATAAAATTTTGCTTCAGTTTAATGTCCACAACATTTCTTACTTGGTCAGAAAGCTGTTTTATCTGAGGTATATCCATATAATTACTAAAATGTTGCATAACTTCCATTATAGCCTGAAGGGGCATCACTATTTCCCCATACTGCTTTTTTTGTGTCAAAACTCTAGAAAAAATTGCAGTTATTAATACTGGGATGAAATTACGTCTTACCAGCAATAAAAACTCCATCTCATTCCAGCTTGTACTTACTTCAAACTATCAACTCCACCCACCAACATATGCAGATGGTTTAGAGCTGTGATCGAGGATGTTAGATTCCGTTTTGCAAAGTCAAGCTGTTTTATATCTCGTGTAATTTCTTTCACGGTTTCTTCAGATTGCTCTGCTTTATCTTTGATGTCTTTAACATGAACAAAAAGCTGCCTGATAACCTTATGCGCATCTTCTAAAGCGACTCGACCATCCTGGCCAACATTTGTTTGCCCTCTCACTACAGATCGGATTTCTTTATCAATAGTACAAATTTTGTGTTCCATTTTTGCAATGACATCATCGATATTAGACAACGACTGTTCCGTTGGAAATAAGGTATTTATGTAATCAACTGCATTAAAATTCGGCTGATCTAAAGGATCATTGCTGGGTAAAACCTGTAACAGATTATATATTTTGAAAAAAATGGAAAAGGCAGGGAATGAAAGAACTTTTCAACTCTGAAAGCTTTAGGACAAGAGCTTTTCAAGAATCGGCGAAAGAACCGCCTGATTCTGTAGGAGGAGTATTCCAGCATTATAAGTGGTTTTGGTGGAAACAAAGAAGTTACACAAATAATTTAGTTTTCAAATGACAGTTCGATCAAATTGTTGGTGGTTCCAACGTGTTGATGATATATTGTTAGAAGGGCATATCCAAGAATCGCAAAAGCCTAACCTGTTCTATGACAGTTTGAACGTCAGCAGGAAATGTGTAAGTGGTGAATTGCAAGTCCTCGAGTTCTTCATCCTCGCGAGATCCCATTATTTCTAAAGCAATAAATTTCCAAATAACTGCAAGCCCACTAAAAGCTCTACCCAAAGGCTGTGATAAGGCATTCCCACCGTGCCGTGTGACCACGACGAACATTTACTGCTCTACGGCCATATTTATTGTCAAAGAATAAAATGTTCTCCAATCATTACCTAACTATCCAATAGTTAGGCGAGTCACATAAAACCAACATATGACATTTCTCATCCCAATTCCTATTACAAGTTCATCAAGTCTTAAGCTCCGTTAAATAAATTTACATAATGGATTTGTTTACTGTAAACTATACGGTAAACGATCTGCATCTCACAATCAGCCGGAATCCGGAATCCTTCTCATCAGAGGAAAACAAATTTTGCCGATGTAGTGATGGGTACGCGGCGCAACTCTGTGCACGAAATTTCACATAGATGGAGTATGGAGCAACTCTGCCTTTACAAATTTACCATCACAAAGACAGGGTGAGTCGTCTCAGTAGTCGTGGGGTCACAAAATAAATTATGTCAAACAGACCACGGCGGCCCAGAGCCGAATGCGGACCCGTTTCTCTCGAGGGCTCCCAGGGTTGCACCGTTGCACGCGGATTTGTTGGATGTTCGGTGATCTGTTGTAAAAAACATAATCGTAAGTGTCGTGTTCGTGGATGCAGTAAAGCTGTACACACCTGTCCATGCCTTTCATTAGAGTAATGCTGACGCCACAACATCAGTTGTAAGTATTGCCAGCATCTAGACATTTTTTTCAATAAATCTGATACATTTCATCTTGTGTTGGGCGCGGGTTTTACGGTGGGATGAACCAGACCGCTGTGGGAATAAACCAATTCAATTTAAATCGCATGTCATACAGTCCTTGTACGGCAGGACGGCCGTATCGGGGTTGTGTATATCTCCAATCTCTCTGTCACGGGATTTGTTTTTATTGGTCTTTCTTCTACCTGCCGTCGAGGCACTCGCAATATTGTTAAGTATTCATTACTCAAAAAATTCGCGCTATGCTTCGACGGAAGAATATTTCCAGCCACTCAAAATCCTGGACACCTATTTTCCTATGCAAGTATATTCAAATGACTTGAGTACGTTAAATGTAATCCAATATTTTATGAACAGAGATGGTTCTGTTTACTGGTTCTAATTGTGAGCTTGAACGGCACATCAAAAATGAGCCAGAAAAAAGTGCCCAGAAAAAACATCCTTCTACTGTTTTTTCCGATTGACCATAGATCATTGGGCGATACATCATGGTCTTTTTCTGATATTCTCAAATATGTCAATGTCAGACATTGAATATATATATATTTCTCATTTTAAACGACTTAAATACCTAACTGCATTTTTATATGAAAAAATCAGTTCATTTCTCGTGCTCTTGAGCTCGGAGAAACGCTTGGTTGATAGCCGTTCTTGCCGACTTTAAAATTCCTTATTAGTTGCGAGGCGAAATCAATTGTATCCAATAGAAACGTTTCGCTGTTGGTTGACCACTTACGATGCTCGAGATGCCTGCTGCAATGATGTCTTCGCAGCAAATCTCGTAAACTAATCTGCGCCGTGAAGCTGAGACTGAATTGAACATTAAAACTCGTTTGTGGACCTTGCTAATTAGGTATTTGCAACAGAAAGAAAACATAAGAAAAGAAATCAATCAAAATAACAAAGCAGTTAAAATATTTCCAATCTGTCTTGGTCTGTAACATGTTCCATGAAGTCTGAACCATTTTAATTTATCCACTCGGGATTACAAGAGGGAATAGAATTCGATTCAATTTTCTCTTTGAAACAATGATCAGCTGCCGCCGTCGGTTGCTCGCGATCAAAAGAGGCGTTAAATTCGGCGGTCTAGTCGTAAGGCTTCCGTACTGTTAACATTAATTGCTAGAATTCTGGATGCAGGAGGTAAATCCACCTAGATTTAAACAATTCCAAGCCGAGGTATTGGAGTTAGAGGTTTGCGTGTGGAGCAGCGCGACTGTTGATGAATGGATAGGGCCGAAGGAAGCAAAGAAAAGCACGTGCTTGCGGGGGTCGAGGCCCACTTTAATCAATAACGTAACACTATAAATGACGACACCGAAGGCTTGGTTTTTTATCAAAATTTAATTGGAAAAAAAAACCATATGTACTCGTAGAGTTAGCACAAGGCCGAAGTCTGTAACGTTAGCGCAAAGAGTTACGAGCGAAAAATTCTCTAGCAAAATATATACGGTGCACATTTATCGACACATCAAAAAAAAAAGGAAAAAAAAACAAAAAAAAACGCATGTAGGTACCTATATGTACCGCGTAATTTGAAATTTCTATAAAATTCTTATCCTAAAGTGAAGAATGTTCTCAACAATAAAATCAATCGTATAATGTACAAACTTATACGTAGATGTCTCACTGAGGTGCTGAAAATTAGATCAATAAAAATTGGGTTCAGAGCGTCAAGATTTTGCATAATTAGGTCAAAAAGATGTTTGGGCTTCCTAAATTAAAAAGAAAAAGTTCATTAAAATAACACAAAATTGTGAATAACTCTGCATTTTTTTTATGTCTACCTGTTAAGTAGAGTGTATATAAAAATAATTCAACAGAATCATCATAACTATGGTAATAATAATATTCGTTAATTACGAATGAAAGAAACTTGAGCGTTTTTACATTGATTTTGTGAATTATTTTCTAAAAAATATCAATCACGTGGGTGAACTCGTATCATATTTCGATATATTAATTGATAATTATGGGAGTGCAGGCGTATCTAGCTTATTTCAATATCTCTGACTTTTTTTCTTCACAATTACTATAATTATACTCTTCATCAAGCAGCTTTTTTCAATGTTTCTTTCTTCAGTTGCTTCTTTTTCAGGAGATAACCTTAGAACGACATATAATTTTATTCACTTGCACTATATTGAGTAACCAAGTTACCAAATATAACATCCTTCTGTAGCAGTCTTATTTATTCGAATGCCCCGTTTTTTATTCGTATGCGGCCCGCGAACCGTGAACCGTGAATCACGACATGGGTGAATCTAATCGGTTGATTTTATGCGATATAAAAAAAAATATGTCGCAAAACGATCACGTTTGTTTTCGTGCATATCGTGAACTGCGAAAAAAAACCGGTAAAAGTAATGTTTTCCCTAAATTACGTGTATACGTAAAAAAACGTTTGCCCGTCGGTTGTCGCCTGCAGTTACTTTGTACCTCACTTGCTTTGATACACTTTGTAGCGCCTCTGTAAGCGTAATTGTTGCTGCTGCTTTGAGGAGAGTTAATTCGATCGTACTAATTGTTGAATTTCTATGTAATTACGGTGATGTAGGTTGATATACGCTGTCGTCGCGGAAGTGGAGCCTGTTATTTCGTCATGTTATTATAATATGTGCGATGCGTTCAACTGGAACCGGAAAGTGCACAATACATACGACGTGTGAACTATAAGGAAGATATTTCCGAGCAGTTCTATATAGCTGAATAAAAAATATGGATTGTTAAATTACGTACGACGCGGAAGAGTTCCTGTTCGTCGTCGTTTTTTTTTTTCCAGTTTTCTTTTTTCTCGTTATCGGATATTAGCCAATTATACGCGAGCAGGATATCGACATGCCTCAGAAACCTATCAATTCGAAACAGCTGGAGATGAGAAAATCAGCGAGCCAGAGAACTACGGGGTGGTGTTTGATTTAATCTCCAATTTATCGAGTTTCCGTGCAAGGTATTTAACAGAATTTATTTTCTAGTTATTCTATTAATCGACCAATATCAGCACGTCTATTTCTACAGGAAATCAGTAAAATTCTGAAAAAGATGGAGAGAAAAAGAGAAGAAAAATAAAATTACTCACCTTATCAAATCTTCTCGTAGCGATGTCGGGTGATAAGAGAGCGTTTCGTACACACATTTACTCTACACGCTATGTACTTTTAACTATTTTTTGTTTTTTGTTCCGTTCTTTCATTTGGTGGGCGTAGCAGCAACCGCGTTACCAGGCAACGTTCAAATATATTCCATTTCAATTTGTCTAATAGAAATTACATAGTTTATTTTCTCACGAATATGTTAATCTGCAGGATACGTTATTATATTATACCCACGTACGTATATAGTACATACCAATACCTATATACCTGCGCATCTGTCACGTACGTTACTTGTCATATGCCTGCCATTTAATTACCCTAACCCCCCTGCACAGTTTTGTTTATATATAGACACATATTGCACATAGGTATATACGTGAATAGAATATATAGGTATATAGGTATTTAATTCTTTTTAATATATGGTAATGATTCAATGTCTATTCAAAAACATGGGCAACATATACTCGGTTTTTATAATGTTGTCTCTGTATTTTGTATTGTTCCTAGTATATACCTGTGTATTAAAATATTTTCTATATACACAAGCTATCCGATAAATGATGATTATATTTAACGGACGGGACACATAGATACATGAATTAGATACATGAATGCGAGAAATTATTTCAATGCCATTTACCTAACGATAGACTTAAAGTTCACATTAATCACTTTTCAACAAGTGGTATTATACCGTTATTATAACAATAATAACGAATGTTAATACGGAATGCGTCGTACGATATGAGAGAAGATGGTTTCACCTCCTTCCCTAGACGAGATCAAACTTCTATCGAAACCTCATATACCCCTGGCTCCGTTGAAACGGTGAAAAAGGAAAAAGAGAAAGAGAAAAAAGAATTCAAAGTACGTCACGCAGATGTCAGCAATAATGATGCAAATATACACATGTATGTATGTAGGATCTCTGAAAAGAAGATAATTAAGAAGATTTGTATTTAGAATCTTATTGTTAGTGGGAGTTAAGTAGGGTTCGTTATACTACATAGCGTAACAGAACACCGGTAGATAGTTAGATGTACTTCTACCTCACTCGTAACTAAGGTCCTTAAATTTACGATCAAACCTAACTTCAAACTGTTTCTTGAATCTAATTCCGCACGCTTTGACTCATTCCCCTCTCTCTATATGTTTCTCTTTCTCTCACTCCTGGCGCACTTAATATTAGGTCTGTTGAGTCGAAACCCGCAATCGAGCGAAAATAATGAAGTTCTATTAAACATATTTATTCTGCTGTTTCGTATTGCACAAATAAAGTTTCACTCCCCTGATACCCGCGATTATTCGACACGAACATCGAGTAAAATGATAAAACGAAATATCAATCGATCATCAATCCTTAGTCAACGTATTTACATACTAATATTTTTGTCACCGAAGCATATGGGGATCATTTTTATTTATTCTTACTTTTCGTTTTTGTCGAATTACTATATCGATTTAAGTTGTACCGCACGAAGCTACCTGAATTTGTTACACAAAGGAATATCTTTTTGAACGTGAATCTCGAAAAGAAGAGGCGTAAGTCGAGATCCGCTTCTCCACCCTCTGAATTATTAATTGCAAATATGAATACCGCAGTATAAATCCTTGAGGATCAAAGGCGTTCGATTTTTGACCTTGCGAAGCTACTGCTGCTCTTTCAACCCGCTGGTTTATAATATATCTTTGTATATGTGTAGGTATAATGTTTTCCTGCGCAGTAGTAGCTGATATCGTTTTAGCGTGTTACCTTGTATTATAGGGTGAAAAACCCACGCGACACCGACACCAACAACACACTACAAATCCAACGGGAAATATTATACACACACACACATCTGTGCAGGTGAACTGACTACACGCGATCATATACATAGAGGTATATAGGTATAATATATAAATACATACATATTATATATAAAAATAACGTATCGGGTAGGCGTTGTTCAGTTTCTCTTCTCGAAGGACTGACCAGCGGACGGTTTTATACATATACGTGTGTATAACCTGAGCGTTCGATAAACCTACACAAAATCAGTTTTCGTTATTCCCTATTTTTCTTGCACTTTGACATTACTCTCTGTCGTGTGAATTCACGTGTTAAACAATCTAAGTCTTTACTTTGCATATACTCACATGTGTATGTGGTACATGTATGTATGAGGCATTTCGTGTCAACTTGACCAAGTTTTGACTCTCACTGTTCTTTCCCTCTCTTTTAAATTTTTTTCAGGTGGACGGGTAGCACCTTAATTACGCTGCACAACAACGTTGGTGTTTGCATATATTTGTTGTTGTGTTTTTTTTTGGTTTTTTTTCCCTCCTTTTGATATCCCGGGGAAACTATACTCCGTTGAAATAAGCCGTTTTGAGATAGTCTGAAAAAGAACCTGGCCGAGTTAACGTGAAATGCTCTCTATATGTATGTAGATATTTTTATGTATATCATAGATAACATACCTGTAAGATGCATGCATACGATATAAAACTTGGTTGTGGCACAGGTGCAATAGGGAGATATTTTTGTGGGCGACAGGCCACTGCACGGTTGGATCGATTTTAAAATAAAAGTAACTACCATCTACCCAGGTATGTAGTTTCGCAGTCGTTTGAAGTTATAAAGCGACTTCTTTTATCGCAGAGCCGGTAAAACTGCCTACACACCTTATGGTCCAGTATGCATATCGTAATAATGCATATGGAAGTTGCAGAGGATAATGAAAAAGAGTAGGTAACAATCAGTCCTCGATTCTATACTTACCTATGCATCCGCAAGACATACATTTGAGTTTCGACTAATGTATATTGTACAGTAGCTAAATGTACCAAAGTGACATGAAGTTTTCCCGGACGTAGCAACGCGGCTGGCTGGTCAACCGACTGAGATGATCACAATAAGCACGACGACGACGCGACGTCGAGTCCTGGCAGTATAGGGCTACGTGCGTGCATTCGTTGGAATAAATTTCCTGCAAGGCAACCACCTATATGGCATTGTTATTCCGACCCCACAGAGTTCTTCGGAGGTGTAAGAAGCTGTAATATACATAAAGCTAACACTTGTAGTCGTCTCGACTTGTGTATGTACGTTATACCATAAGTACATAGATTTGTATTTGTATATTACAAGTGAGAAACCGTTCTTAAAATTCCTTCGGTTAAATCGTGTCTGGAATTTTGGATAAATTTTACATTTCTATACATTAAAATTCAAGCAAAATTTATATACAACGCGCGATATCGTTTATGACGTTTCCTGGAAAAGCTGCAATATATCGATTACCCGTATATCTCAAAGGATTAATGAATTTCATCATGTCCAGTTTTGTATAGCTGTGGAATAACTGATATATCGACAAATAATTTCACTCCACATCATCGACCATTGCTTCTCCAATCAATACATATATATGAGCATGAAAATTTACGGTCGATCGAACCTTGGCATAATAGTTCGTACGACGATATATGTATAATTTTTTTTCACGTCTGCTCCAGTTTCACAACCTTTTCATCGGTATCACTAAAATAACTACAAATACGATCGGATCAAGTTAGGTTAGGTATACGAATTATAATTACCAATTTCGTGAACACTTTGATCGTGAGATGACGATGCTGCTGCTGTTTCACATTATACAGCAGTCCTATGTAAACTCACATATCTACAGGTGGTGGATATACGTTTATTTATATAATAATGTATAGACATACTTCACATAGTACATGCAACCGTGTTTGTTTGCTCGGGTCATTAGCTCGCGGTACTGATTGTAAAGTGAAAATAATATGCAATATAAATATATTATATATAAATCTAATAACCGATATTCGCGTATACGTTGACATTGTATATCGAACCATTAAATTACTTGTAGAGTAATTCGTACGTGGACATACCAATATGTCTACGTACAGTAATAGTCGAGAGAAATTATATAGAGTATAATTATATTTGATGAATTTGTGAAAACGCAATTTAGCTCGAAAGGTATGTCATTACATATACGTAGTCCTGACGTTGCGTACCTGTAGTCCGTATATCCGTTCTGCTGACTAAATTTTTAAGTAGTTCTTATTCGCTGTCGCATTATTACCTATAACATGCGTATAATGTGGAATGTGGCGAAATGCATACGTAGTGAAAAGTTGCATATTTCTCTCTTCGCGTATATACGATATCGTTCTCATGACCAATGAAACTGTATATCGTTGAAATTTAATTTTGAAACTTCTTAAATCTCTTACATATTTCAAAGTATTTTTAACTTCATCTTATTTTACCGCAGTGGCCGCGGACTTACCGTTTATCTTTTTCATATGCGTATATAACGTATGTACACCCATATGATTATACAAGAGTAAACAAAAATACCGTTAATTGTCGTGCCGAGGAACACGTCATCGCGTTGCAATCCTATGTACTACGTATATTGCAGGTTGTTACATACGGTAACTATACACACTGTATAGAGAATAGGGTGTTTTCTTGTGAAATATTTCTGGCAATAATTTACGATACATGCTACCTACATACCTATGCCTATAATATGTGTATCACTTCCGACTCGACTTCCTCTTTTCTTTTATTGGCGCTTTGAATGCCAGTTGACCTATTTGGTTATTTGACCATAACGATCATGGATTCGCTTGGCGCATATTATATCTAGACCTTTTTTTTTTTGTTCTCTTTTTTTCGTTCTAACGATCAAACCGTAATTGCCTCCTTTTGTCGAGGTATGCACACTGTTCGATATTTCCGTTCGAACTTTTTCAGAAATCATTATTATCTGCTCCTTTTTACCCGAAGACCTTGAAAATATATTTTTCTACATTTTTTTTTCACATTTCTTTTTTTATAATCCGCACGGTATCTCGCATCGGACATCATGTGTACCAGGACTTTCGTTTAATCGATTTTAACCTTTTTAATCTCTTTGGTTGTTGTTTCAGGAGGGAGACGATCGCGCGGAAATGGGGCTGAAACGTACTACGCATACACGTTGCAAAGTAGGCGAGTGGGAGCCGCCGACGCGGTGAATGGAAAATCCAATTTTATTCGAGAGAAAAAAGAAAATAAATAGATGATTAAATAAAGAGAGAGGAAAGAAATAAACGAAAGAGAAGTAAAGATAGGTAAAGGGAGATATTAGGAAAAAAATGATGACCACGATGGCTAGATTCCCGTGCAAACAGTCCTCGCCGTCGCAACAGTCCACCAGTGTCAATAACTTTGGCACAAGGGGATATTGGGACACGCAGGTCATGCAGCAGCAGCAGCAGACAAGGACGACGACGCAACCGCCACAAACCACGCAACCACCCCAACCGACGACACCCTACGCCAGAAGCAACCGTCAACAGGGTGACTACGCCGGTATGGATGTTCATGTTTGATTTTATTTTATGCACTTTTATTTTCATCTCTTCATTTATTTATCTTTTTCATTATTTCGTTGACCCGCATTTTCTGCACCCGCTGCTTTCAATATTCTTGAATTTATTTCGTTCAAGAAACTACATTGAATTTATAGAAATAACGTTGTAGACTTTCTCTTTACATCGTGCTATCCACATGCCGTCGACTCCGAAATTGTGAACTTCATCGTTCGAAAACTAAACTCCTGCAGTTTACAACTTGTTTATACGCACGTTAAATGTATGCGTCTATAACTTTATCTGTTCCGTAAACCTTTGGTAAAGTTTGATAAAAACCTTGATCGCTTGTATACGACAACAAGTTCAGTTATTATCTCTTATCTAGTACGAAGGGCGAACATCATATTCCATTATCACGTCACTTCCCTTGTAGTTAAACTCTTCTTATCTCGAGGCGGCTTTATCCGTGACCCTGCAGTAGGCGAGGCGGGTTTCACTGGAGAAAAAGAAGAAAAACAAACGCGGTCAACTACAAAGTGACGACCAATGTTTACAAGTATCGGTTAGACGCTATACTATACTTATGTATACTTGTAGAAAAGCTACGATCCTAGATAAATTTACATAAAAGATTTAAAAGTTTTCTTCACCCATCATAATGCGCACGAATTTCCGTGCGGGGTAAAGTCCTTGACAGTTTTGAAAGATTTCCTTCAATAATTTTGTTAAATATTTTTTCCAAACTGTTAATTATCGTGACTAATGGTTTTCTCATGCGAATGTTGGCACTTCGTTAATAGGGTTCGTACTGCATGCGCTATGATGCATCGTGTGTTTATATAGGTTTATTATACTTACCGTATAGCGTAGGGAAGCGCGGACAGACCAACGGCATGCATAAACAACCCATAACACCCTGTTCCGAGAACTCCTCACGTTGATACGCAGACCCAAAAGAAGAAAATTGTCAAAAAAAGAAAAAAAGAGAAGAGATGTTGGGACTTCTTGTTTTTCTACCGCCATCGACCGTTTTTACCGTCAGCTGCTGTAATACTAGATAGAGTTTGAGTCAGCGGTTTATTTAGTTTTGGAAAATACTTTGGATTAACTTGAACATTGGGAAAAATTATTCAAGTTTGCACATGATTATGGCATAGGATGTATTTTGAAAAATATTGTTTCGTAGAATGTATGAAGTGTTGTTCTTTTATTTATTGGTTTTTTCGAACGATGATTTAGGAAAAAGAAAAAGCGCCGTGGAACTTCTTCAGGAATCAAAGGCATTCTACGTTAAGAGTGAAACAGTTTTGGACAGAAAACAGGAATTGAAAAACAGCGGTCACCTCCAAGTTTCACAGTTAACTGCCCCCGGGGCACCACCGCGACTTTTGCGAAAATGCAGCAATGCTGGTAGCTGTCCTATGCAGCCTACCTCTCCGCAACTGCCGACCCCACTGACGCCTCCCTGTTGTTGGTCAAATTGTCACGATCAGGACAGACGTAAGTTGTACGCCATTAAGTACTTTGATTTAATTTTATTAATAAAATAGAAATAATTTAAATTACATCGAATTTTGCCGTGAAAATATTTGACGGCTGACTATGAGCTTTAACATGCAGGGCATGAAGAATGGAGGAAAAATTTTGACGTGATAGAATCATAAAACCGAATTGCTTCTCAACTAGTCAACTAAAGTCGATGTTTGTACTGTGAACTGATACGCCAGGGTTCTCTTCCTGTATTTATATACACAAACAGCAGCTGGGGAACGACTATATAACACAGCGTGCGGTGGCTGAGTGTAAATAAACTGATCAGGAAGCCGGCAGCCTTATACCATTAACCGAACTATGTACTGTACGCTTCCGATGTGCATGCTAATTAAGCAAGCAATTAGCGAAACTAATACCATTGAATATTTTGGTGCCTCTTATGTAAATATACAACAGTCAATTGATGATTTTCGATGTTCCTATATCAATCCGAAAATCCAGCGATCGATCGATATCTCCTTCATTACTGTGATAAGTAGACAGTACCAGATTTGTTTTTGTTTCTCTCTTGGCAGATGGGAAAGAGATGATAAAATCGATGCACCGCTCGCATATTATAAAAACTTACCGCATTGGCGTATCGATAATTATCTAATATGAATCTATTTCTAATCTATTTTATTTTTCTTTCGATTCTACGAAGCTGATGGATTGATGAGCCCTCAAAGATCCTTGCCGCCGCCGACGTTACCGTCGAAGAGTCCGCGGCTGGTTCCCGTCCCTCAAAGACGGACGATTTCCGGTCCTCCTAGCGGAAACGGAACCGATCAGTTGCAGACGAAACTTAGAAGGCTGCTAAACACTGATAGTAAAGAAAATGTTTTTTTCCCCGATACTCCACCGCCCCCGTCGCCGTCTACCCAACAAAACGGAGCTACGAGAGATGATAAGTTCAGATATTCGCCCGGGGGACTTTCTCCCGGTGGTTGCAGAGAAGGAGATCACAATTTGGTAATTATAATACGTTATCGCTGATACATGTCTCTCCAACATCCGGTGATTAGAAAAAAAATAAAAGAACACTTCCGAGCAAAACTTGATACAAAGAACAACAAAGACGTGTTATGAACGATTGATTAATCAATCCTCTATCGTAACACGCAAAGTTCGTACAGTAGAATTTACACCGGATACGGGAAGCAGGAAGCAGGATATCACATATGGTCCAGTATACCGGTACTTTCATTGGGATTCCACACGTTCAGACTTATGTACCAGCCTGATTCAACACGCGTGACTTTGTTGCTCACACATACGTGTGTATCGTATGATAGCACATCATCGGATGAGCACGTGCGCGGTAAACGTGAAGAAGTATCTGAAGTGATCACGTCACGTCTGTGTATCTAGTCAAATAATGATTGACCAGTTTTACAGGATATAAGATAGAGCACGAAATAAACGGGGTGTCTGGGACTGATAGGAGCTAGCGGACCAAAACATACGAATTTCAGATGTCTCATTGAAAGATAGATAGATAGGTATATTTACGTACGGATTTCATTTGCTACGGAATTGTCATTTTGAACTCCTACTCACGACTTATTGTTACAGTAAGTCCATCTAGGGCACAGTGTTTCATCATTTTTCATACACTACAATTTGATCGGGCATTGTAAAATTGTTCATACAAGCAAATTTTTGCATTTTTACAATAAGATACTAACCTTACATTGATTCGTTTTTTTTAAATTTAATTCTTTATTCATTTCAGCGCGGTGCACAGCTAGATATTTGTTTTAAATTCGGTAGAAGCAACTCTCACTCTCATTCGTATGGAAGGTCTGGAAAAAAATCCAGCAATTCATCACCTGCCGAAGCTACTGTGTGCCACAAATCGCTTCCCGATCTTCATTGTACTAGTACAAGACGTCGTGCATCTCTTTCACCGCATACGTCATCGAAATCATCATCCAAACCGTCAACATCCGGATATCATCAGGCGACGAATAATTGTCCCGATTGTGAAACAAGCTCAGATTATTCCGAACATAGCTTCAAACGAGATGCCAACTGTTATCGGAGGTATAGATATGTTCTTAATTTTTTCTGATTAATAGGTGGTGAGGGTTTTTAGATATGACCGTTTTTTAAACTCTTAGTTCCAGGAATTTCAAACGATCATTGGGCTCGGGCGGTGGGGATGCTAGTAGTGTTTTATCATCGGGTGGTCGTACGCAAAAATCTTCGGGATCGAGTAAACTGAGTCACGGTGCGACAGCAAGGGATTCTGGAGGGTCTTCTGGGCACTGTACACATCGCAGTGAGCCACCTCCTAGAATTCAGGTATGTTTAAAAATAAATAGAACAGGGTTTTCTGTGCTAATTCTTTAAATAACTTATGTGGGACTTTAAGTGCTCCTTTCGATCTGAACCTCGATGTCCATTTATCTCAGGATTGCTGGAGTCACATGCGTAGAGACAGCGGAGCTTCGACGCAACATTCTACGGATAAAGATCGTTCGAGAAAAAGCAGCTACGGAAGTGGTACGCCCCAATCCGTTGTCAGGCCGTATACACCAGATTCAGAGAGCAGCAACAGTCAAACCGAATGCAGCCCAACGCGTAATTCAAGGTAGTTATTGTATTTTATGAGAAAACTGAAGTACATGTCTTAATTATGTGAAAATCTTTTATCGGTGAAATTGTCTTTTCAGTTTTATAATTTGCCATATTTTACATTCCAGGTTTTCCGATAGTTGGAAAGAAGAAAGGGGTAGACCCATATTGCGATCAAAGTCCGATATCAGCGACCGTTACTGGCGTCACGATAACGTTCGCACAACAAAATCAGTTCATCCAACTCGATCAGTTGCACAGTTAGAAATATTTTTCGATCGTCTTGGCCTGGATTCAGATAATTATCATCGCATTACCGAACCAGATTCAAAGTCCTCTTCTCCAGTTTTTTTCGACAGCGTTAGCTCGGTCGATTCCGCTTTAGGTCTTTATTCGTGGGCTGGAAATAACCAATCGAACCAATGGCAAAATAACAACTGCAGCATTGGAAGAGGCAATGAGGACTGCAATCCGCGATCGAGCGATCCGCCGAGTATAGTCGAAAGAAACGCCAGGATCATTAAATGGCTTTGTCAATGTCGCAAAGTACAATTTGGCTACAGCTAAATTAGTCATTAAGGTAAGGTATGTACCTAAAAGTGAGAGATCCCTAAATGTTGTCGAGTCTCATTCACTTTCGATTGTTTGTGGAATTGACACAAAAAAAAAAAAAACAAAAAAAAAAAAACGAATCTTACTTTCGGAATTCATGTCATTCACAGAATTCCGAATGAAGGAGATCTGAAAATCTCCTCATTACAGCGGAAATTTAAACTTGATATATTATTATCTGTTTTGACGATCGTCTAGCGTTACACACCTTGGACGTTGAGATTTTAATTACATTGTTTATTTGCCTAAAATAATTGGCTATCTATTGAGAATATTTTTAGGTGGTGTTTCAGAAACACATGTGCCATTTTCATTATAATTTCTACGAGTCAGCAAGTATCAGCTTAGCAACAGTTTCTTTGCAATGCGCGGTAGATCGGGTAGTTTTTTTGATTACTCTAATTTGTAAATAATAGTTTTTATCCAATTCGGAATGTTAGTTATTCGTTGCCCGTCGTAGTCTTTATTTATCTATTAAATAGATGCGTTATTGAATTATAAATGTATATCAATTTGCTTCGGTGCATACCGTTAGAATTTTTCTTTCCACGCAGCCTGAGAATCTCACCATTACGATTCCAAACTGTACCCTTTAGAATTTTTATTCGGCCAATCATTGAATTTCGTCATTATGTCTTGAAATAATGTATCTCTGGCTTGGTCTTAGAATTTCTTTCTAGTATATCGTGACAAACAACTCAAAAATGATGCCTTCACTTGCTGGTATTAAAAAACCGCAGATATAAAACTCACTCAATTAACATTAACCTTGAATTTATATTTTTTCTTTTTTTTTTTTTTTATCTATGAAAAGTAGCGACTTAGGTAGTAAACCGAACAAAACGTAAATAACAATTAAAAACTAATAATCGATCGAGGCTGTAAGTCGCAAGCCTTTCAATATTAAGTAAAATAAATGTGTTCAACACTTTGGGTATCATCGAATGACAGTCACATATTTTAATAGAGTAGATTTTCACCTTATGAAATTTTTCGAATTTTTTCATAATGTGAACTATTCATGCATGCCACACAAAAATACTTAATCAGAGCCTTCGTCGATAAGAATCTTGAATTATTCTGGCATTAGTTTCTCCCTAGTAAAATTAACCGATGCTTGATATTTATGTTGATAGTTAATAATCGAGAAACTGATGATAGTTAGTAATATTGACGCGCAATCAGTATGGTCTTTGGTAATTTATTAAAAAGTATGAGTCGGTCGAGCGATGACACTTTTTTTTTTTTTTGCTTCTCCAGTTTCCTACCAATTCTATGAAAGTTGGTACGATTGTTAATTTCTCAAAATTTTATCTGCGGCAGCTAGATTTTTGTTGTTCCAATTTAGGAAGACGAGTTTTTTGTTCGATACACTCCGTTACTATGTTTGACAGTATGTAACGATGATATTGTTCAATTTTAAAAAATAAGTACTTAACTTGCCTAGTTATACGTTGATGTCATGCCAGTAACGTAGGTATTCCTCGCTGACGGAATCCTTTATTTGAAATCATTGTGTAGATTCTACACACTGCATTTAATTGTCCCATAAAATATATATACACCATATAGACACTTATCTACAAGTCAAAATAGATGTTATGCTACCATTAGTATTTACACTTAACAAGATCTTATAGTCGTTTGTGGCAATCAAAACTTCAATATAGATTCAGAGGAAGATTTTAGTAACTACATTTAAAGGTAATGATTATTATCAATAATTCGATACATAAATTTAGAAAATATTTATCGATAGTGTGTAATGGAATGCTAGTTACTGTTAAAATTTGAACAAATTTCGTCTTTATATTATCGAATATCTAGTGTTTCGGAAGACAAAAAGTAACAGTAGGCAGCTCGAGGTCGAATATGGAAATCATAGGTATATATGCCAAAATATATATTTATTATACAAAGAAAGTAGTGATATAACGTTAGAAAATGCATTGTTGGCAAACGAAGGAAATAAACCAAATGTTTCGAACCTAGTTACAATAATTCCACTAATTTTGGCTTGACGAGTAAATTTCACTACAACTTTTCTTATGCGAAAGAAACTTTTCTATCTATAGATATAGATACTGATAGTAAAATATTAATTAGACATATATTATAAATATATACTTCGTGTAGAGATTTGATAGTATACTTATAACTGTAATCAGAATAATCGTTGAATTCGGAAGGATTATTATAAAAAAATAATGAAATTCAAAGTTATTTAGAAAATGTTGACCAAATAACTGTTAGACAAAATTTATGGCATTCCTTTAAAAATGTTAAAACGAAAAAAGTAAAAAAAAAACAACAAAATACCTGAAATTGATTAATGTTTGTTATTCCTATGTGAGGTATCTGACTCTCCAAATTTTTGTTATTATACTTGTATTCGATAATCAAATCTATTGTAAAAACGGAAAATTTTAAGAAAGAAAATTGTTAAAAAAAAAAGATTGTTTATTAATTAGCTACTGTGAGTAAAATTTTCATTCATGATTGAAACATTGAATTCTGCATTTCTACAAAAGTACAACACTGCCACAGTGCGCATCACTCAAAATTATATGAGATCTTTCTACGTATAATGTATACTATTTATGACGCATAATATTTACGATTGTTAAATCCATGAAGTTTCAATTGCTTTTTTATTATCTAGTCACGTATTTAGAGCACAGCGTATTAATCACTCGAATAATTATTAATTATTAGTTGCCATGTGTCTGCTGATATCTAATGCCGATGTTCCGTTTGTTATATTTATGTAGTTTCGAACACCCAAATATTGTTGAAAAATTTGAAAACGGCTTGGATAAAATTTGAATATTTAAAACAGGGTAAAATTACATCTGAAATTATTAACACCATGTGTATAAATAAACCAAATAGATTGTTGAATATTATAAATTAAAGTTATCCTTTATTTCATCTGCGATCTATTTGAAAGTTGTTTTTTTTTTTCATTGTTGGTTATGTTGTCACTACGAACTCTCCAAATCAAGGTGTTGCTGGGTCTAATAAAATAAAATTATTAAAACGTCAAATATGAATTTTTACGTAATTTTATTTTATTCAAAACTTTCATGTATTTGATAACAAATGTTAAACTTGAAATATTTTATAAAAATACAAATATATAGTTTTCTATATTTGCAGTAAAACGTCGTTGTCGTTACAGCAGAAACACGCAATCAGTGAACGGATAAAATTGTTTGCTATCGCGAGGTGTACTATTTTCACTATTCAATTATTCCGATGCTCTTCAACCAGTTTTATATTATTATAGAGATCATATTTGCAAAATCAAAATTTTAGAGAATTCGATGATCGAATTATTTCGAGTTTTTTGACCCCACCGATACGAGGGGCCGATACTCATGATGTACGTTCACATTCACGGACTCCATGCATCGCTGCAATAAGAATTGACTTACCACCAAATATAATACATTTATTTACAAGTTTTTTGAGCCAATTCTGACTTTTCACGTATACAACTGTAACATATTATAGCTCCATCCTATAGGACGAGAATGTGTAAGGAAACAACTGGCTTGATTCAATCGTTAAATCTATATGAGAACAAATGAAAATAAATAAAACTTGTGAATGATAGTGCATAGTGAATGATCATTAACGTCACGTGGTCATTAATTTAATGATCAGATTGCGGTAAATTGTAATGGAGATGCACATTATCTTCCTAAAAAAAAAAAAAAAAAAAATTAAGTACGAGCGACACGACATCGTAAAAAATTAGTAAAATCTTGGATAGAAGAGAAAAAGAAAAAAATTTCGAGTCAATCAACTTGAGTACACAAGAATACTGTGATCAGAGCAAACGATTGGAAAAGATAAAAGAAAATTCGAATGTTGATATTAATTTTTCTTGCTTTTTACATTGTATAAAAATGAATAATAGTTTAATTTCAAATGAAAAAAAATGGAAACAGACTAATATCTATCTAATATTTACAGCAAGCCATATTCTTAGGCTCGATTATTTACATCTGTACGACTTGAAGAAAACTCTGGGTCAGATAAGTTGTTAGAATTTGATTTATATGTTCACTCGCTTTAGTTTCAGAACGTTATTTTTTTACCTTGGTTTTTCGTCCACCATCTCCGATAAATTCGTCTCGTGATCTGTCCCAGAGATTTTATTTTTCTATTTCGATGTATCACTTTCGTCCGATGAATTTATCAGGAAACAACGGTGTATTTCTTTTATAATATGAGGATATCGGACTCAAGCTATGAATTCGTAAATGGTTACCTTGGAGGCAAATGTTTTAGAGGTCCCAAACTTAAAATAGAAGTTGCACCAAGAGCGGCCAAATTACACGAGCTGGAATTACGTGCACCGTCTATTGTTATTATGGGTAATCCAAAATAACCACCGGTTTGAGCACTAAGTTGTGAAAGAGGAATAAAACTTTGGATACCGAGGCTGGAAAGGCGATTCAAAACTTGATGTGACTTCAAGTCGACTACTGGAAGAGCTAACTCGGCGCCGCCATTTTGTAACATTCCATCCGTTTCGTGATGATATACTTTTCTGTGTTGTGCTAAAGCATTCGCCGTCGGATACTGAGCCGGGCAGAGGTGGCATCTGAAAAATCAAATATACTTGTAGTATATCTCAGAGTAGCAGGTACTTCGATAATTCCATCGATAAGAAATTGTTCGAACTCACTTGTGAAGTAATTTACTAGGCGTGCGATGCGAGGCCATATGCTGCGACAGAATCTCTTGATTCTGGAAGACCTTGTCGCATACTTGACAAGTTAGCATAGCCCTGAAACACAACAAATAAAATAGTGAATTTTTATGTGGATTCTTACTAACTATCAACTTCCGGTTTACTGCTTATCTAGGTACTACTATTTAGAAATAATGAGTACTTTGATGGTCTGCCTCTTCGAATCGAACGCTGTCCAGTCTGTGGAGAATCTTGGGTGAGATCGACCGTAGGAGGTCTGGGTGGTCGATCGACATCGCTGGTTGATTGCTTGCTTGTTCTGGTATGCGGCACGGCAAATTGGCCCTGTTGTTCTTGTTGTTTTCTCTGAGAGCTTGCGGGGATGATGGATACGGCGGAACTCAGATTCAGCGAGGCTACGTTTGCTGGTTGAGGCGGTGGGGCTGCTGGCTTCGCTTGTTGCTGTGGAGGTTGTTTGGCCTGCTCGGCAGCCTTGTTCTTACTCGCAGCTGGCGTCACAGTGATTCCTCGAGCAGCCAGTACATTTGCAACGGCTTTTGCGTCAGATTTTTTACCAGCAGGAGTTGAGACATTCTGCGTTTGTGCTGGAGCGGAACCTTGAGATTAGTCAAGAACACGGTTTCGATACTTTCCCAATACTCTTCTCGATTGAAATTATACAGCAAAAAAAAATAATTTCAAACTCAACGAAACTAGAAGTGGGAATACATCGTCCGACAAATATTTAACATAACTGAATAATAGTAAACTTGTTCTTTTCAGATAAATAAATGCACTGGAATTTTTTGTTAGAAGGTAATAGGTAGGTTGTAGGTATTTTCCATAAGATGTAATAGAATAAACAAGGAATGTAATTTACCTGGTTGCCGAACGCTCAATGTGATGGAGTCTGTTAGATGTATTGTGGAATCATTCCTTGTAGGTTGCTGCGCAACTGCTCCTTGTACATTTTGTATGACAGGTAATCCGTTGTTTCTTTTTTGCTGAGCAATAATATGACAATCGGCATCTTCATTTCTATCAGGTACCAACACATCCATTCGTCTCTGCTTAGGGTTATTATGTTGTGGTTGTGGTTGTGGTTGTTGTTGTGGTTGTTGTTGTGGTTGTTGTTGTTGTTGTTGTTGTTGTTGCTGATGGTGCATCTGTGATGGCATCAATTGTGGCGCCGGTCGCTTTAATCGTTGTCTCGGTCCCGGGCCAAGGGTTTTCGGTGCCCTAAAATAATCATATCTGTGAATTAATACCTTCGATTTAAAGTCATCGCATAAAAATTCAGGCACAGTTTTAGTTAGTGATAATTTAGCTCTACATCCTATTGAACTAGTTACCGCCACTCCGCTAAATAAAAATCAAGTTAGAGTAGAATGTTTTTGGAGCGTAGCAGAGACGTGTATTAAACTCATAAAGGGATAACTAAAAGCGAAATATATCATGCTTAAAATAATTGAATGTAACCTGAGGTTGGGAGCTGTTATTCTGCCTCGCGGCATTTGATGGGCCATTTGTGACATGAGCGGCGGAGCATTAGGCATTTGTTGAAAAGCTGCGTTTCCGTATGGTGGATATAAGTGAGCTAAATGTGGTGGATAATGCATTGGCTGCGGTCCCGGGATACCGTACAATGGTGGTCTTCCTCCGCGCGATACAAAATAATTTGGAGGTGGAATTAAGGTATTGGCACCAGGAGGTAATGAAGGGGGGAGCTGAGGTTGAGGTAATGGCATACGCTGTACTTGTTGAGCGAGTTGTTGTACAGGTGCAGGTAGTTGATCAAAATTGACAGGTGGACTGAGTCGATGCCCTTTGCTACTAGAAATAAATCCAGGTGGAGTATTCGATTGAAGCGGAGATCTCATTGGCGATGTCCTGCTCAATTGTGGAGAGTTCGAAGATTGCGAGGATCCTATGTTTCCCCCATGGGGTGAATTCGTGTTTACATGGGGTGAAAGTCGGTTCAAACTTGGAGATAGAGGACTACCATGTGCTTGAGCTTTGTGAGCAGCAACTTCCGTGGGTGAATGGAAAATCAAATTCACACAATCTGGTATGTTACATTGAAAATGTCCCACCTGAGCTCTATGTTTATCCAGTTGAGCAATATCCGAAAATTTCTCATTGCAGACCCGACAAGTGCTTACTGTTTCAGCTAGTCTCTCGAGTGAAACATACTCAGTTTCCTCAGGTGGTAGGCTACTTGATAAAGAAGTCTCGTTCTCATTCCGTCTGTGATGTTCGATCAAGAAATTTTGTAATAACGAACCAGCGTTGGGATCGGATTGATCTACAGCCTGCTCTTCGTCTTTATCCTCGTTTTCCTCATTGCTATTAGGTAAGCCACTCGATAGTTGGTGCCAATTAAAGTCAGTATTCGATTTTGGCGACTGACTAGATTCACTTTGAGTATCGGGTGGAGCACCTTGCTTAGAGGGTTCGATAGAACAGGCAGAAGACTTCGGAATTAGGCTGATTGCTGCACTTTCTGTAAGCTGTTGAATCATCGCAGACGTTTCGTCAACATCCTCCTCAAGCGGTAGAACAGCCTCAGACAACGGGTCAACAGATCTGGAAGAACAAAAATTGATGAAATTAATTCAATAGCCGTTAGAAATAAGTTAAGGATTCTTGATGTTTATCTGTCTGTTTGAAGAGTTTGATGACAAGAATGATGATTCTAACCTTGTATCTTCACCAAGTTTTTTCAGGTTTTCAATGGCCTCTCTACAAGTGGCCTCTATTCCATCTGAGTCTTCATGATCTTCAATTTCTGGTAGAATTTTGTCGGAATTATGCGACTCATCAACAAGTGCATGGTCCTCAAACGACTGATCTTCTCTTTCCACTGCATTGACTGTATCACTTCCTACACCTGAATCACCTTCATTGATGTCCATGGACGAGAGTCTGCTCTTCTCTTGTACAGGATCACTGCATTCCTCGCTTTCGTAATCATTGTTTTCGTAGTCCTGAAAAAATGTCCATGCCCAACAACTCGCTCCAGAGACAAAAATATTGCGGCTATTGATTTAGTCATATACATACCTCTTCCTGGATTGTCACATTCTCAAGAGACCGATCGACATCTCTATCTGTGATCTCAGTATCCTTGGAATCATTTGTTCGAGCACCTGCCACTTCGATTCTGTGATAAATGTCAGTATCTAAATTGCTGTTTACCACTGTAAAGTCTTCAGATATTGCCGATTTTTTGAGTGTTAATTTTATTGAATCTGTAGAGTTCTGTTTTTTGAGAGTCAATTTCAATGATCCTTTTCTTTCTGGTTCAAGACGATATGTACTCGGGATCTGCTTTTTTTTGATCGGTTTTAAATTTGGAATTCTGTTCAATAGCACACGTGGTTGTCCAACGTGAGTCAAAATGTGAAGGCTGAGCTCTTTTTTAGTGGAATACTGCACCCCGCAGATTTCACAGGACGATGTGTTAGATGGTGAATTCTCGAGGCTAGGTGGTTGAATGTGTTGATCTGAAAGAATAAAGTTGCAAATCGACTTATGTTAGAGAATACATTTTACACTACACGTGACAGAAAAAGTTTCTTTTCTCTTGTTTTTGAATTGAACAAGGTGTTTCCGTAAATACGGCTTAAATATTTTTAAATGAATAATAACGTAAAAAAATATCCATATTTTCACAGGTGCGTACCGAAGATGAACGCTTGTTACACTTT
Source organism: Athalia cordata (assembly GCA_963932425.1). Taxonomy (NCBI): domain Eukaryota; kingdom Metazoa; phylum Arthropoda; class Insecta; order Hymenoptera; family Athaliidae; genus Athalia; species Athalia cordata. Next base: position 52,215,944 of record OZ010625.1, on the reverse strand, counting down.
TGTTCCTGATAACTTTTAATTATTGTGCTCGCATTACGTTCCACGGTTGAAGTTATTTCTTAACCTAAGTTGCAACGTAAGTTTATGTTTACGCGAATTATAAAATTCATTTGCGACCGTGCTTTACGCGAGAGTGTTTATGCTTGCGCGTTACGTTGGCGGCGTGGTTACGTCCATATTTGAAAATAGATCGGTTTTGAAATCGATCCAAAACAATTGAAGCTCTATTGGTCGGATTTACCGCCATGTCAGTTTCCCGCGTTGACACTCGCCCCACGTAAGACGCAACTAACATTTATCGTAAGCCTTCTGTAGCCGCAAGCGATAGTGAAATTACAAATTGTTGAAATATTGTATTTGATTATCTGGACAAAATACACAATGTCGTTGCTTGATGATATACAGCTCATAGAGGAGGTCAAGAAGTACCCTCTTCTCTTCGACACTAATGTTAAAGGTTATAAAGATCACGAAACGAAGGACAAAACGTGGGTGAAAATTGCTGGAAAGCTGCAGGTAAAACGTAAGTTTCCCCTCGTACATATAGCGCAACCGTGATAAAAAGGAACTGTGAGAACTACCCATCACTTTATATCGGCTGCAAATAATCTAGAATTCAATGAGCGATATTCCGTCCTAAGGCGCAATATTGCGCTTACAGATTCATTGTTGAAATTATGAAAACACCGACCTTCAGCTGTTTAATGTTTTTAGCATTAGAGGCAAAGAATAGGTGGAGGAACTTGAGGGACAGATTTGTGCGAGAGAAGAAATTAATGTCCTCAGAAAATGAAGCTGACAAAGCGCAGAGAGCAACCCCTTGGCCTTTACTCGAGCACATGTCCTTCATATGGAATTTCATCATCCACAGACGTCGATATACCATGAATTCAATAAAAAATGAGCCAAAGGGCTATCTACCGATAGCCCCAAAAAGAGATGCAGCAGAATGGATGATATCTTTGGACTGTGAGAATGAAAGCGAAGAAATACTACGTAATAAAAATGATCAGGAAGAAACAAAGTCGAAAAGACAGAAGCTTCTTCCCTACCAGGTAGCCTGAATATGGATATCAAATTTTGGATAAGACTTCCTTATTAATCAAAAACTTCTATTTTCTAGGAACAATCTATGGACGAATCACCTGACTTGTACCACGTATCTGAAGATACACGGAGTTACTCTCAGAGAGCTGAACAATGTCTAAATTCGCAATCATATGTTGCCGATGAACAGCATTACTTCTGCATGTCAGTTGCTGAAACATTGCGCAGGTTTACACAGAGGCAGAGTGCAGAGGCTAAATTAAAAATACAACAGATTTTATACGAGACTGAGTTTGGCGAGGCTAACACCGTTTTTGAAGATGCTTTTATAGATCCGCAATGAATAAAACTGAAAGAGAAGATGGTTCCTACTTATTATCATCAAATGATCACTCGGCTAGTAGGTCTTTTATTCTAAAATATTAGAATAAATTTATGCGAAACAGAGCATTAAGAATATATTTACAAACAGCGTATCAATAATAGTTATCAAAGTTTGATGTGGAACTTGTCATTGCTCAAGAAAAAAACTTATTCTGAGCAATGTAACTGTGTATGAACGTACCAAATTCTTCTGCTAATGCTTCATCGATGATCGTAGAGTTGTTATCTGCAGTAGAACCGAATGCTATGAAATCATCTTGCAATGGATTGCTCATTTCCAATCTGTAAACATAGTGGAAAAAATATTTCAGCTGTCCTTTATATTTTGACGTAATAAAATAGAAAATAATGATCTTATGACAAACTTTACCAAGTTTAGGAAAGTTTTGTATAAACGTTACGATTCGAAGTTAAATTATAATTCGATATGAATTTTTACCCTTGCTTTGAAGTATCGTATTTGAATTCACTGTGTTTAGCGCGAAATTTTTCAAGTATCAACAACAAATTGGACAGAACGTTAAGCCATGACCAATCGAATTTGAAAAAGAAATACTCACAAGCATTGTTATTAACAGATCCGGCTAGCATAAACAAATATCAGAGATAGTTTGTTTATTCGGACGATTCGAGCTTACTTAATCTTTGATTCGGGTGAGGTTAGCTTGGGTTTTACATTAACGCATTAACCAAAGTAATGTCTGCGCAGCGCATAAAAATTACTTCCTACTACATATGTATGATTGAATGTGCTTAGAACTGGTTTAAAAGTGCACGTGCTCTCCGCATTACGTCATTAAATGTTAAAATGTGCAAACATCTTCTCGGATATGATATCTACGATTATGCATTGACACGTTGTAGATTTGTGAGGCCACAGTTGACCATTAAAGTAAGACTCGATTCTTTATTTTTGTCAGCGCGAGTACGATGCTCGGGCATGTGTACATCAGTTTAATTCAAAATGGCTAGTAATGTTATGACAGATCACACCGGAACGCGGCACATTCATACACAAAATGCATCAAGCGGACCCCCAGGTGTTAGGCCTGCGTACTAATTACAACTTTATTTGTGGTTATTAGATAAACAATATGGCGTCCGCGCGTACGAGGAAATCCACCTTCAACACGACAGAGATGAACCGAAATGTTCAAGCGTTCAGCAACGAAGAGTTCAGCGTTCAGGAGCCCTGTTTTCTAAAGAGGGGCATACTCGCGCACGCAGGAATTGTGTGAAGCTAGCGCGTTTTCTCCCCTCTCTCCCCAGCCAGAACCAAAGATGATGCTCTCGCGATTTATGTTTGTGTCATACTCACGAACACGCGACTCAAACCATGTCAGTGATTCACATCGGAAACACACAACTGCACATTTCGTACAAGTATTAGAAAAGTATACCCCCTCGCGGAACCCAACAACTACAAAAAGAAGCTCAAATTGGGTTTACCAAACCAAACCTAAATTTTACCAGGGTGGGGAGCCAATCGGAAGCCCGGGCACCGAGTGGGGCCTGCGCTTCGTGTACTTGGTAATTTTCTGCCCCGCTCCGGTCCCCAACCGCACCCCCCGTTCCATTCGGATTTCTCGGATTTGAATGTGAAGCCCGTGGCTGAAGCACTACAAGCACCACGCCATGCCTCTCTACTACCTACCATCACCATCACCATTACCATCACCATCCCGTTACCATTATCCATCGCCATCCATGATATTCATCCCGCACTAAGCCCGCCCAGTATCCCTCGTCGCTCCCGTCACTCATACGCATAGGGCAACATAACACCGAGCCATGAGGGACAATATTTGGATTCAAGGGCACAAAACTGGTGGAAACCTGCTCAGCTAGAAGCTCCTCGTCGGATCGTTGGAACCCCCTACGTTAAATGGTAATGCGATATCATGTGTGACGTTTACTAAAGTTTTGAAATTCGATAACTTTGAAATGACGTTTTGTTCAACTTACGTCCACAATGGGACAATAGTATCATGACTCAACGTACTCCATTCGTTGCTGTTGTCATGGCAATTATCTCACCATGCAATCACATGAATGTGACGCTAACGAGTACCACTGTGTGATTTAGTGTAATTAAGCATTCATTAGTCGCGACGATGAAAGTCAACGTGAACAAATTATAACATTGTTTCCGTCCGATGTTGCAGGATACGAAAAGAGGAATGCATAACATTATGGAAATTACAGGGCAAACCGAGGCATTACATTCCAAGGGCTCAGCTCATGCACAGCATAGCATTTTGGAAGAACGGTCGAGAACGGCAGCTTTAGAGAGGGGCAACTCAACTATGGGAGGGTTTTGAATGGCGAACTTGACGAAATAGGTCGAAAGCGACCGAATACCAGGGCATATTGATCGTGACGCATTACAGGCTAAATTCTGTACGTCCAGATGAACGGCATTACGGAAACCAGGCAGTTGGCAGAGCTTACTGTTGCCATATAGGTATATACCATAATTGGGGCATGTTGTGCCGTGGTGGGAACATCACGAACTCTAGAAAATACACACCATCAAGATCCAAAGTATTGAAAATAATCTCATTACATTTTCAACACCCTTTTTTCACGACGTTTTTCCGAGACGTTTACACAAACTCATCGATGAGGTTGTAACAAGAGAAGGAATATCTACCTATAGTCATTCATGAGATATTTTGGTATTTGACCAAGGCAACTTTGGCCACATTCAGTTCAAGCAATGCAATAACTTATTCCGAATGCACTTGAAAATTATATATTTCAATAATACCATGCCTCTGGAAATAACGTCAGCCCTGATTCAGAACTTGATATTTATCCAGCTATCCACGGAAATTTCCCATCAGATCCGTATTCATGACTATCGATTCATCCCCACCATAAATTGTTTTAACATATCGGTGCAGGAATTTAGAAGCATGTGTGGCTAACGAGAATTTGACGTGCTTCGAGAATATGCGCAAATCTTTCGGATCGTGTGCTTTGTACAGGTATGAAGCCGTTGATACAGCCATGCTTGGTTGGTACCCAGGGGCGTGTTACATCGTACATTCACCCCTGGTTCTCCCCGTATTTTCCCCTCTTTTCCTTCCGCGGGAATCTACTAAGCGTCCATGCCAATGGTCTGGTTTTCACGTCTCTTGCTGCAGTTGCGCACAACTTTCTAAACTGAACTTATTCCGTTTCAAGTTAAACCGTTAAAAGCATTCAACACAAATACATTACATATAGGTGTACTTATATTTGAAATACCAGGAAAACTTGAATGTGTACAGCCTCATATCCGTAAGGTAAACGGAGTGACATTCACTTCACCTTCACCAAACAGTGGCATGGCGGCGACCAGACGATCGATTTTAGCCGACGAAGCTCATGCCAGCTATTATATATGTGTCCTCACCCCTCCCGGTTTTCACTCACGTTATTTCTACGTTCGTTAGTTTTTCATTTAGTCATTATTTAGCTTTAGTAAATTTGGCCAAAATAACTTTCCAAACGAACTCTGAGCAGATAGACGGAATCATTAAGAAAATTTCTCTTTTTTCTGTAACGATGTTGGTTAAATACTTGCTGATATAAAACATCGTGTAAGTCATTACTCATTGTCGGCAACGATAACGAATGACGAATAACGAATTACTCGTACACACATACATGCGACGTTATTCGCAATAAACGAAACATTGAATTTTCGGCATGTTCAACGTATGGTAAACCATTGAATGAAAAGTTCATCACTGGTCGAGTGAAAATTGTATATCTAATACCTAGATTCGTATAACCGTATGACGTTTTCATTATATGGGTCTTACGAATTGCTAAATCATATTGTGGAAAGTTCCATCCGTTCCGTTTGGGACAAAGGAATATTGTTCGCTTTTGTATATATAGCTCTGTCTCGCTTCGGTACATGGCCCTGCCCATTTTGTTCACCGTCGACCACTCGGCGTGGTTGGAGGAGAAGTAGGATAACGGTTCGTGGTGGCAGAGAATTATACCTGGGTAGCTTTTCCCCTCTCGGAGCGGTCCCATTTATATAGCCCTTCCCTTTCCTTAAACTATTGTACGAATGAATTGGTAGAAGGGGACTATGTGTGTATAATTCATGTTTGGATGCGGAGTACGCGCTGAATCACTAACACTGAAATACATCCAAAAGCGCCATACCCGAATGCAATTGGTCGCATGACTATTGTAACGAATTAGAGAATAGTAAATTGCATCGCAACAGATGATGTTGCAAGAATATATTTTTTATCCCAAAGATGGAACAAATCAATTCCATACTAACGATGGAAACAGAAATATTGACTGCCGGGGCCATTGCACATGCGCATTGCAGTCGGTTATTGGTCCCAGTGCTCTATTGAATCGCAGAACAACCTTGCTAGCAACCTATAGATTTCGTTCAAAAACTTTAGTATAAATTCTTGTATTATTTTCCAGACTTATTGGTCTAGTTCTATTTACTTGGAATATCAGAGTTGGTGTGTACGTGCTTTGTTCGAAATATGATCATGGGAATATCTATATCCGCTTCAGGCCAATCATGGATCAACAATAAATTATCATTTTAGTTCCAAGGCCGGCGATTATGTAGAGTGAAATGTTTTCATTCGTTCGAAAGCAACCGTCAGACGTCTACCCCACTTTTCTTTATAGCCACGTTCTGTGTGCACAGTACGTACATGTATACTGATACTTGTGATTTTTATTGGAATTTATCGCTCGATGATTTTAACGGCTGCGCGTTGTAGGTTGCGCTGCCCAAACACCGTCGAGTGGAGAACGTAATAATGTATTCTCGTCCTGCTTTAGCCGAGGCTGTTGCCAAGCGGGTCGTAGCCTTCCAACCGTCGCGCCTGATGCCGTGCTCAAAATAAGCCCCTACACTGACACCAATGCAGTTCTATATTAATGTGTCCCAACGTTGCCGTACCGGTAGCTGGGTGCTTGCTTTATACTTGATTCTTCAGCTGGAAAAAGCAAGTTGTTCATGTTGCGTTTTCAGCGCTGTTGCCAAGCACGAGCTTACGGCACGCCGTGGTAGCCATGTTCTTGTTACGCCTCACGCGATGAGCTGTATTATAATCGATATAGTCATGTCGTGATATTAATTACGCTGCTAATGTAATCAGCAACTTATGCATGACCTTATAAAATTCTATACATACAATAATAACGTCAACCAGATTTTCCGCAATAATGTCTCTCGATACTTTGAGAATTTGTTTTTGGAACCGCAGATAAATGAGCAAAGTAAAATTCACGCATGCTCACGTACTTATCTTTCAGTGGACACTGTAGTTGAATCGAATATGAAGATCACTGATGTTCCACGCTACAGTTCAGTTAGTACTATGAATGTTTCGCAGAACATAGCCCGATATAAGTGAAACGTGAAACGTTAAACTTCAGATGGTTAGTGTAAGTTACACTATCAGTAATCGGCCTGAAACTTCTTAGAAAACTGGCAACGTGGCTGGACTCCATTTCGAGCAATGTTACCATATAGTGGGGCATGGGCAGCGCGGAAAGCTTTGACTTATCTGGTATAAGCATAGGTATGCGCTGTAGCACAGAACAGGGACTTATTCTGTGACTGTAGTTTCTTAAAGCTACGCCTAGTATAAGAGGCTGAAGGCTCTTCCGCAGTGACAGAACTGCGACGTCTGACAAATAAATATTCAGGGAGTGAGGCTGAAGAGAGATTCTACAATAGCTATTTGTTATTGAAAGGGAAACTTGGGTAAACAATTTATGCCTAATGAACCTCGTCGACTACCGTTACCAAAATAAATGTGAGGAGGGACCAAAATATGCAATGTACAAACAGACAAACCAATATAACTCGTGCAAATAGAATATTGATGTAAATCAATGATTGATTAATATTATATTTGCTATTATACTGATTCTCCAGGCAACGCCCCTCTCTCTCTCTCTCTCTCTCTCTCTCTCTCTCTACTTTCTCCGACAATGAATTTTCTGAGATAATTAAAATACATCTACGAAAAATTCCCTACACTGCTATTTTAATCTCGAAAATCTATATACTCTCCTCATTAATACGCTAAATAATGAACAGTATCTTTCAGTCTGTGTATTGTTACGCTAATTGTATTCATAGAGAGAGAATTACTCTTCTTGAAAACTAGTCACTGAACCAACCGCTATTGGAAATGAAGGGCCAACAGCTGGTGTATACGGACTTTGATTGAGTATGATTTATCTTTCATACAATGGCACTTGATCTCAAGCCAATGTTGAGACGTGCCGTAAACTGGAGTTTAAAGTGCCGTAACTTCCGTTTCATCTACCGAATACTTCGTGACTGCTGCATCGAATTTCGCACCGTCGATTTTATGGCGAAATAAATTCTAGTAACTAACAATCCACCTACGAAATAGAAGTCAATTGATATAGGTTTAAGATTAAGCTCCTTTGTGTAACGTATACATAGTAACGCTACTTGTTGTCTGAGAATAATAATAATCTGCGCTAGGCTATACCCGTTACACTCTTCTATAGGTTTTAATGATGCGCTAAAAATAAAAATGGAACATCAATTAATTCTAAGACGGTGGCCAACGACATTGCACGTATTGAATTCTATGTAGAGCACGCCATTGCGTACGACCTTCTATCACTTGCATGTGCTACAAGTGCAGCCCACAACATGCAAACGGCGTTTTGTTATCGAAGGAGAGAAATGCTGACGTAGTATTTTCAGTTTATCATGTTGCACTTGCAAGTATAATAAAAATTTTTTCCTTGCTCTACGGACCTTATATATCCGATATTTTGTCAAAATATCGATTACTTCAAGGTTCGGAAATTTTTTTTTGCTAATCTAGGATTTCACAAAATCGTACGCCGTATTTATATATCTTTGTTCAGCGATCCACAAAGCGAGGTACAAAAATTAATCTTTCCCATAATCAGTCTTGCACGGTGATGCAAAATTTGATAAGTAGTTTATGCAATAACAGACTACATATAAAATTGCTGCCAATTTATTTTCCGTTTAACAGAGAAATTATTCTACAGATATAAATTCCCATTCACAGATAACAAAAAAAAAAGAAGATAAAAATTGCAAGACGATTATTTAAGATAATACGCCCGACAAATTACTAAGTTTTAAATACCAACAAGAAAAAAATAATGAATAAATGAATAAAACGAGCGTGTAGTTTGCATTAATTAGAAATATCAATAACAAAAAATTCTGTATTAGATGCAGTTATTTAAATTTGGTGATCACCTAACGAGCTATATTTTCTGTTACATAGATAGCAGTTTCTTTGGCTAATAAAAATTGGCACGAAATACAGAGGAAGGAGTATTTGAAGGTTGGTAAACTCGAGGTGAATTTTACAAATTGCTTCGTGCCTCGACTTGTAATGGTAAGTTTTAGCATAACCATTGACACCGAATAGATTATGTGTTCTTAGACCGATGGCTTTTCGTAGATCGCAGTGGTTTTCGCTATTGCAAAGCGTACTCATACAACCAGACATCGGATGTAGTATGCCGAAGTAATTATCGCTGAATTTTAGCTGTTTATCACAGCGCTGCGGTGGCATGAGTTTGGCTAGCTTTTGCACGTTTTGGTAGGACACGCTCTCCCATTTTAGTTTCATTTTACGATTGCGTTCAGATTGCTTTCGAACTGCGGTTAAAGCGCCGTTGTATGAAACTACATCGATTTGTTTACCATCAAGTTTAGCTTCGCGCGACAAAAAAGTTATCGCATTGCTCGATTGTGCGAATTGATTATACGTTTCGGGTTCCTTAACGTTAACCGTAATCTGATCATGCGGTTTGCATTGTTTCTTTTTATTCCTAGTTAGTCGATTTGGAATTTTGTAACGTTCTTCGCATTGTTCCCAACCCGATTGAAGCACGTCGAATAATAAATATACCGGATCGTCCTTCCTCGCCATATCGACTGAGGTATCCATAGACGTTCTTGAAGTAACACCGATCACATGTTCTTCCGGATTGTTGATCAACGACATTTTCATGCAAGGTCCATCTTTCTCGGTTGGCTCCAAAAGCCTGACGGCCAAACTTTCCCAAGAATTCTCCATTAATTCTTCGTTGGCTAGAAATAACTGTTTTCGGATACCTTCCGTTCCGCCGCGGGATGAGCGCAGAATCGTAATCTTCTCATCTCCTCCGCCAGTTTCTATAACTTCTGAATCTTGATAGGATTCCGATATGTGCAGCCTATTCATTGATTGGAAGGTATAAAGCTCTCTCATATCTGATGCCGTCTTAGTTATACTGGCTTCTGATTCACGCTGGGATTCTAAGGGTGACATCAGTATCAGACGCCTTTTTGATGATGCCTGGACTACATAGACGATAAATAAATTACACCTCGATCACCGGTACAATTACATCGCAAAAGTTATTTCCAATTCTACAAACAAGTAATAAAAATTGTGTCGTAGGATCCTACCAGTTCTGTCAATCTTATCCCCTGATGCACCCCTAGATCTGTTTTTCGAGTCTAGGGAAAATCTTTGGGTCAAGGCAGTCAAGCTTTTTGTGACGATGGGTAGTCGAGGGCACTGGCTGTTATTCGATGAACGAATTGTGGTTTCTGCTCCGCGCTCAACTGCCGGTCTTAATATCGTTATCGGTTGGCGTGGCGGGGTACCTTACAACCATATAAATTTTGGAAATTTGGGGTGCAAAGTTTATCTCAATATTCATAATTGACCGACCGCAGGCGTTTTCCATACCAACATTTTCTTTCAACCAAATGATATTGATTGGAAAGTCAAAACGCACCGATTCAATCGACAAATTGTAAAAAACAAGTACTTGGTCTTGTTGGGCAAGCTAGGGGGAATAATATTTGTACCATTTTTTAGGTTGTAACCTTTTTCGCTCGCGCGGGTTGCAGGGAATGAAGAGTCCTTTATGGGGCTGCCGCAGTGTCCGAACCCCGAACATTTTTGGCTCCCAACACTTTGCTGCTCGCAATTAAGCGATTTGCTGATATTTCTTTGTGTCTCATTCGCAGGGGTAACTGTTGCTGGGATTTGACCTTGATTATTTGTTGCGCTACCCGCCGCACAGTTGTCACTGTTTCTATATTGCTCCATGGCTTGCTCTTCGAGTTCCTAAAAGCATCCAAGTTTTTGAATTTTAAAAAGATCGTCAAAACTTTCCATAGACGCATCGATCCATCGGCATGAATTTTCGAAATACTTTGAACATGACAAAGTGGTAATTATTTCTCTTCTCATTTAACATAATTAACAATCATCAATTACACTTACTTGATACCTGAGAGCTAAACATTCTTCGGAAGTTCTGTACTGTTCCATAGCTTGTCGTTCAAGTTCGTCGTAACGTCTATCAAACACATTCTCTAGAACAATTCCACTCGACGATGAATTGGTCAATACGTCTCTGTAGAGTCTTTTTTTTGCCGGTGCATCATTTGACGTATCAGAGTCTCCGAATCTAGACGAAGATTCTTCTTTTGCGTCGTTATTCGTATTCGTTACCTTATTATTTTTCGTTTCATTGCTGTTATCGCACTCATATTCGAAATTTCGAAAGTCTGAAACGAGTGTATTAATCGCGACGAATTCCCTAGCTCGTTTTGGATATCCCTTTTCAAGCCACTGTAAAACGTCAGTTTCAGATTTCAAATTAGGCTGTCTTGATTCCAGAATGAAGCTGGAACTCTGCTGGGGATTCTTTGATTGATTTCTCCTTGCTTTCATCGCGCTTTTGGTAAGTAATATCAAATTATTAAAATCAACTCCCTGAGTTTTCCGTCTTTGAGAAGGATCATTATACAATTCTGGTGGCTTTTGATATACGGGAATAGGCGCTGAAGCGAGACCACCCTGAGGTATCATGTTCCCTGTTATCTTATCGTGCATTTGGATCCGGCGTTGAATCATGGCTGGACAAACGGACTGCACGGGCGTACAAACCGATGAATGAGGAAAGTGGCACCCTGCAACTTGTATATGTAAAGCCGGATTTGGTCTTTGGATCCATTGATGCTGCGACGGTCGGTTCACGGAAGAATTGTTTGAAATTTGTTGCATAGGTATACTTCCGCTCTATAATCACATGCAGATATTTGATATCATTTGAACATCAGGTCGGTATGCCGAAGAACCAGTTGTTGAAATAGTAATATCGTCAGATACGATACTCGATAAAATGATCATGAAAAAATGACTATAAACTGTAAATATATAATTGGTATACGAGAATGAATATTAGCTACTTGAAATACATTTCCGCCACTCGGTACGTGCCCCCTGTTATATGGAAATAATTCATCCTGGTAGCATCTTTCCGCTGACGAAGGAAAGAATTGGAGAGGGACAAATTGATCTTGATGAGATTTCGATCTATTGATCGGACCCTTTGGAAAAAATTCGGGAACTTCGGCACTCAGCATAGGTGGAGGAGGTTGTCGAGCGATCCCCATAGAATCCGGGCAGGACGATTGATGTCCGGGCCTCGTTGTAAATGTTTGATGTTGCAAAGCGCATTGCGCGTATTGTTGTTGTTTTGCACTAGAAAGGTGATGTTGCCGCTGTGGATATTGCAGTCGACTACACTGTGGATGCTGCTGATTTCTTTGGCTCTGGTGAAAACATTGTGGCACTTCTTGTTTCTTCTGTTGCATTGTCTGCTTCGCGTGATTCCACAAGCCTCGTACACCGTCCGAAGTAACACGTGCTTGCAACACTATCTCAGCCATGTTATCGGTCGTATAACGCGGTGGAGGATATTTGTCGTAATCTTCTGTGTCCGGAGTTTTGTACTGGGTTTCTGGGTATTCCAGAGTAACAGATCAACGTGTATATAATATGCGAAAAATATTATACGTACTGTATTCAAATGAAAGATACCATCGAGATTTTTCGTGTAAAGTGAACACGTTGGCGTATATTTTCCCATTGATTTCTTGACGACTGGAACTTGTTCCAAAACAGAGTTCCGTTTCCTGGAAACGTCATCTCTTTTTGATTTTACATTTCGTCCCTTTTCCCGGCTAGTGAATTTTCCATATGCTAATTCTAGTCCTTCAGTTCTAGAAGGTAGTCCTTTTCTTGAACTGAATTTTAATTAAATCATAAAGTCGAATTTTTTCCATTATGAAAATTCAAGTTAATTTAACAAATGGTTATTGATCGCACAACTAACAGTACATCGTCCAATAGCAATGGAGTTGCGGAACTTAACCGGGCGAAGTGTTCTTCAACTTCCTTGAGCATCCATGGTTCTGTGATGGCGTCGTTATGAAAATCGGTTTGCCAAACGACGGTTGCATTGTCGCTATGTTTATACATTCTTTCTCTATCATCGTTGTATTTATAGTTTCCATATTGAGCCAGCCACGATCCGGGAATCGTATCCCGAACGCACCTTGGCCGGTGGTCTCCTTTTTCACAATATCTTTCGTTCAGCTTACAATTCTATCGGAAAATTAAATTTTATTTCGTAAATACCCATACAACTTGAATCGCATTTGTTTATTGGAATCTATTATTTCGTTCAATTCTCCCAGGATATTGTTCTCTTTATATAAAGGATGAGGAATGGTTTGTAAGAAACCCACTGGCATGAAGTTTATTGTTGGGCCAATCAACATCCACAGCTACGTCAGACCGATACGTAGATTTTATATGTAGATTTATATCTATGTAGATTTTCGCACGATCGACAACTACTTTAATGTCTAATGAGCATTGGACTAGAATTATAGGTACCTTTATAACTCGCCGCAAAAAAGGATGCCAGTCGTTCAGATGAATATAAAGTATTCTATGTATATAAAATAGAGGGTAGAATGGTTTTGGGATCTAAACGAGGCGGTTAATTGCAGAATGAAAAGTTCATACGGTGATTAAAAACTGTACAAAACGGGATAATAAACAACGGCATCGAATGTATATTTTTCGGAATACAAAAAAACTGTTGCTTCTGACGTGAAATTGCAAACGAAACGCATTTTATAGTCGCATTTATGGGGTTTAAAGTTTGAATAATTGTAAGATTAAGCCGGTACGAGCATATAATAGTCATCAACAATTTATCGGTTATAAAATGTTTAAACGTCGTTTAGAATATGAAACACAGAGTGCCCACTCACCCTGAACATAAGACAATGATCCTACCTGAACCCACAAAGAATGGTTCAGCTTTCGGAGGGGATCGTCCTGATGATAGGCCCAAACTTTATCAGCAATCAATCCGATATTGGCGTAGGCGCCATTTAAAAGCTCCTCGTCATATGACGGAACCGAAGATATCATTATCTGGTCATCGTATATATGTCAGCTATACTTGTCTGCAATCGACGCGAAGAACTAAAAAAGAGCTCGATTATTTATGCAAGAAATTTTTATTTCAACACTTCTCTTATTCATGTAGTCGTAAGGGACTATCGATTTGAAATTTATTTTACGTCCCGTAAAATAACGACACGAAGTGTCTTAACATCTCTTAAACAAAATTGGTTCAAATCTCGGTGCTTTTTCAATAATGATGAAAATTGACACCGTGAGAAACAAACGAATGTAGATCATGAAATAAAAGTACCGTTTGGACATCTTTTGGAGTTGCCGAATTGAAATCAGCGCGCGCGCTCTTACCGATGCTTCTGCTCCATTCAATTTTCCGATGGTAAATCAAAATCTCCACAGCTAATTATTAACAGATGTATTGCTATATGTATGTAATACTTATACTATCTTCTCACTTACACTTTACTCATTTGTCTATAGTTGTCTGTGTATTTTCTGAACATGTTTCTTCGACTTCTGACGTCATCGGTTACGAGGTCGCCGCCATCATTATGAGCCATGATTTCAAAAGCGAAAGTGCAGGACAAGGTATCCAGTTAGTTTAGTATACTATATATCAGTGACTTGTTACCACGTATTATTTTATCTCAATGAATTGATAATCAAGCAAAATATCCTAAGGAAGGCGGCGATTGATTAGACGTATTTGCAATATTCAAGGTTTGCACTGTTGCAGCATCAAGGATAATGGAGTCTTTGAAAACAGGATTGGTAAATGATCATTAAAGTCATGATAATAATTCATCAATTTCGAAACACACATTAGTTTAAAAAGCATTTGATACTCTAGAAGAAAGTGTACGGGGGGAAAAAATTGCTGCGGATTTTTTATGGGAATCCGAGAAGTCTTTGGAAAATCTGTATTCATATCGTGAAAAATTACCTCTATGACGATAGAAATTTGTGTGACAATAACGAAGTCAATTAAGAAAAGTATGAGGTCATATTAGAAAGGATATACCAGCGCATATTGGAACAGAAAGGAACGAAGAACGAATCAAGGGGAATGATGTATTCTTAGAAAAGAAAAAGAATTTGCGAAATAAAACTGTTTGTAAATTCAAGGCATTTATGAAAACTAGAACTACGATCAGATATATTGCGATGATGGCGTAAAGAAAGTAGAGAAAATATGTTGTGTAAAAGCGCCAAAGTATATTAACTAAGGTAATACTTTGCTGCAAGGACTGCACTAACATGTTGGCAGGAAAGTATATTACACCCATATGATCGGAAATAAAGATTATAGTTCTGGGTAAAATAATCTAAGTATGGATCATATGTTGTGGGAGTGTGAGGGAAAAACGATGAAATCAATTTTGAAAACCACATTCAGAATTTTTTTCAAACATGTCTGTAAAAATCAACTTGGTAGCATGGGATCATTCAAAATGAAATTACGTTATAATTCGCTCGCTCAGAAACGGCGCGAAACTGTTTCATAGGGAATAATCCCTCTTTGAATTACAGGTGACGCTTATTATCTTGGTAGATTTTGGCCTTGCAGACGTGTCTCACATTTTGCCACATGATGGAACCATACCCAGTAGTGTCACACCTCCGTCTCTGCCTTCACCTTACAGTTTTCAGTATGCCGCAGGAAGATATCCCGGTCAGATTGATCGCATCCATAAAGAGGCCGGTGATGGCACAGGCTCAGTGCGCGGTAATGAATAGATTTTAAGTTTCGTCAAATTCATAATAGTAATTGTCGCCTTATTTGACTTGCACTTTTGAACTATACATATAACGTTATTTGCAGGTATGTACACCTACATAGATCCAAAGTTCAAGGTCCGCACTGTGGAGTACACTGCAGATGTTAATGGGTTTCATCCTTTGTTGACCAATTTTGAGGACACTCAGGCTGTACCCGTCGATTCTGAGGCTGTAGCCTTGGCCAAAAAGAAACATTATGCCCTCTACGAACGCATTGCCACTGAACATGCTCAAGGAGTGCAAGCGAATTCACCAGCGGTTGGTTGATGGCGTTGAAAATCTGTTACTTGCTTTTTTCATCTATATGCCTGTGATATAATAATGTACATATAATTATTATGCCATCAGGAAACAGTGAGCGTGCAGCGAGCAAAAGATCGACATCTTAATCTCTTTGCAAAGATAGCACAGAAGCACGCCGCTATTGCTGCAGAACGGGAGGCTGAGAAACGTGCTTTTGAGGCTACTTCAATCCCAAATGATGTCCATGAAGAAGAAATTTACCGGCAATAAACTCTGAATAAATTAAAAACGATAATATTAATAATTTAATGGGGATTAGAAATTTCTACTTGTGGCTGCTTCAGCAGTTATTCTATTGTTGTTGCTATATTATTATTGGCGAAAGTTAACAATCGCGACTACTGAGTATGAGTTTAAGCTTCAGTTATCTACCAAAAGCTGTGAATAAAGATGACATTAACCATTGATCTTTCTATTCCTAACTATTATTGGTCTGTTTTACTGATATCCTAGCTAGGCTACACGAATGTGTCGCTATATGCCTCAGGCAATAATTGCAGTCTCCGGCAAAATACGGCAGTGATTATGCCAATACATAATATAGAAGCAATACCTCCAGCACTACGTATACTATATCTAGAAACCTCATAGTTATTATAGATTCATCTATCTATTTGCTTATCGACAGCATTATCTCATTGTGAGTTGCTGCATGTATGACACATATGCACTCAATTGACATGAAAATTGGTTACAAAACTAATTACACATGACTTGTGATGATTTTTACGCGAAAACCGGAAGCTGTATACAACCTGGTAGGACACCAAACAATGGTAATGCAAATGAAAGATAAACTCACAAAGGCATGGAATGTGATAAAAATGGTGATTTTGAACAGGAACACATCAGTATCCATATTTTCACACCGTGTTCAAGATGAAGTTTCTAACAGTTGGATTCCTTTTTGCGATACTTCTCAGCACCGCTGTGAGATATTAAATTCTTTTACTCATTCCTCGTTGGATTAGTATTGCGATTATTTTAGACATACATGAGACATGTGACAGATCTTTTTTTTAAAGTAATTAATAAGTAATTACTCAACATTTTAATTCATTGAAGTAAATCATTTTAAAATTTACCCGCTTTGTACAGTACGCAATGGCCTTCAACACGCAGAACCAAGATGCCATTGGGGGCTTCAAGCCCGCTATGGATGGTGGCCCACCTTGCCATCGAGGACGTGGTCGACACGGTCATGGTCCTGGATCATCGGCTAATTCAACTGGTACTATTTGCAATTTACTTCCAAAGCTTTTAGTAGTAACTGAATTATACTCATATTGATTTGCGCGAATATTAATGCTTGTGCATTACATTTTAGAAACAACTGTCGCTGTTCCTGAGGAAACGACTGTCTCAAATTAGAGAATAGTGAGTCGGGATTGGTTTATCGTTAGTCGAATTATACTTAAGGTTTGCTGGAGAAAATAGTACCCATGCTTTTGTGTATGTATATTGCACACATAAATATGTAGAAATTTATTCGATTCGAAAAAGATTATAAATTTACAACTGTCTTTACAAACTGTTTCTTAATCATACCTGTATACTTCGAATTTAAATATGCCCCCACCTATGAAGATTATATTCATTACTGGATGCACAACTTCTGGATAAAAACGAGATACAACTCTTTCAACAGAGAGGTAAAACGAACCATAAATCAAAAAATACCACGAATAATATAAAACCAGAATATGGATGTGTTGTTCCCAGTAAGAGCTCATAAGTAAATTTTAGAGAATCTGAATACCACTACTCTTCAATTTTTTCCTATAATTCATAAGGTAAGGTATTACAAGAGGTATTACATATTTTCTACAATTCTCATCGCACAGATCGTTGTTTCATGGTGGTTAATTGTATGACGAAAAAGATTTGAGAATCACGAACTGGAGAAACCCGGAAGTCTTAATCAGGAATGCGTACTTGATTTGCTGTAAAGCACTGAAGCACGGATGTTAGTAAATCGATTTTACGATGGTGTTTTCCCATCAAGTTCTGCGATAATATTAGTTTTTTGGGAGTAAAGCTGACGAACAGTCTTTATGGATTCATTTTACTCTCAGTCTTCCTTCTTTTTTAAGCCGCAGCACACGCATTAAACTGTTTACTTTATCGAAAAAATTACTACTGACGCCCCATATAAAATTTCATAATTTTACGTCGGACAATATCTGTTGGAATTTATGCTGGCATAATGAATCGCAGATCTGGTTGTGAATTCGATATGTATCGTAGTTATTTATAATTAGTACCAATGTTGGAGCAAATGGGAATTGATGACTGTGCTATTTTCAAAGGTTATGCCCAGATACAATTTAACAGATTTGATACCTACAGATGATCAAAATAATGTGTACAAAGAATTCAGATCTCTGATCTAAAGATGAGCATAAAAGATAAGTGCCGAATATTCTAACTTACGAACAATACGGAATTCTTACATGCGTACGTATGAATGCATGGTGATTGCACGGGATTGATCCATAATACATGAACATAATTACATATGACTTTTCATTACATAATGCTCTATTATTATGACAACTGGATATATACGTTTACTCCTATGTATATTAACAGAAGACTGCTGGAGATTAGATATATGAGTTCAATCAAAAATTCACAAGTATTCTACATCAACGAACATA
This sequence comes from Athalia cordata, assembly GCA_963932425.1. Lineage (NCBI taxonomy): Eukaryota > Metazoa > Arthropoda > Insecta > Hymenoptera > Athaliidae > Athalia > Athalia cordata. Next base: position 52,197,469 of record OZ010625.1, on the reverse strand, counting down.
ATATCATGTTCACGCCAGCAAAGTACAGTATTAACCTTTTCCTTGCCCTTAATCTAATAGTTATAATGTTCTCTGTACTTTATCTCTAGAAAACCTTACTTTTTAAGCAAGCGTTTCATGTCCTTATTCTGCCTTTCAATAGTAATGTCTGCTTTTTCCGTTTTCTCCATAACATTATCGATTAGATCATTTTGGGAATCTATTTCTTCAGTTAATCCAACTGCCAGACCCTTTAACCTTGCTAGAGACCCACTCATTTCATCTAAATTCTTTTCTAAAATAGCACTGACATTATTTTCCAATCTAGGTGGTTCCTCTTCGTCCAACAATCCTCGAATACGTAGCGCTGGGTGATTGTTGGAAACATTAGCTTTTGCGCGATCAATGGAATCCGATAAGGGTGACGATGACAATGATCCCGAACTAGCAGACTCTGGCAGTTTAAAATTAGAACTAGATGGTGGTGGACCTTCCATAGATTTACCACTGAGATAATTTTTTAGGCTTCCGAACACACTTTTTATTCCTTGAATATGCTTTTGGCTAAATCGCAGTGTGCTAGTGATATCATCTAAACGTTTCTCTGTTTTCTCCAACTGTTCTCGTTGCCTGAGCAGTTCCTGAAATAGAGATAATCAAAGATAAAGTTAGTGTGAATCATTGCTGACTCAAAAACAGGACAAACTTCATTATTGTTACATCATTTTTGATAAAATTTTAGCTTGTCCTCTACCATCTACAAGATCATATAAATATTTTTTTCAAAGTCTACACTACTCGTGATTATTAATAATCCATAGAAAGTACCTCGGCAGTGGCTGCACCAATTTGTTCCGAATCCCTCAGTAGAGAAATAGACCTTTCAGAGGATTGAATTGTTCGTTGTTCGATGGCTCTTTTGCGTTCCATTAACTGATCCCGTTGTTGCTCAAGATCATTATTGTAATTATTGTAATTATTATACGGTGTGTAGTTGCTAGATGAGGGTTGTGATCTCGGTGGAGCACTACGTAAAAACGTATCATCATCAATGTCATCCTCCAGAGCAAAGAACGGGTTTTTCGGATCACTCAAATAGTTGTGGCCTGCCATTATTGTTGGAATATGGTAAATTACAGACCGACAAAGGCCACTGGCCACCTCTTTTTATTCAACAAGAAACTGCGGATGATTAATTTATCGGAGAACGCGGATAACCTTAAACACTATCAGCTGATACGATACTAGGCTCTTGTCATAACTACTGTCATGGCGTTGTCACGTTCTCTGACTGTCAGTAAGACAAAACCGTAGCGCTGTCTTGTGAACAGTTACCGCAGCTCAAATACCACTTTCCAACTCTATGCGCCCATGATCCCGCCAAGAGATCGCATAGCTTGTCGTTGGTTGGCTGTGTACGCTTGTTTGGTGCAAGATCTGATTGAGGTTGAGATAGTAACGACGTCGAACGTTCGCTATGGGGGTTTGTTGATCCTGGGGCAGTCCTTGATAGTTTGGATTTTCACAAACTATCAAGTAACAGATAACTAATACCCCAAGTATTCGTCAAGCGCCGAGCGATTATCAACACAGACTGGTAATCGTAATATGAACCGGTTGGATGATCCCCCAGGTTTAATAAAGGGAAGAAAACCATCTTTTGTCGGAATGAACGGTAGGTCGATCAAAACGAAAACAAAGTAGTAATCTTTCTGTCCTGTCTTGTCTCGAACAAAGCCCAAGATATGTCTTAACGAACGTAATTACCGTGTGCATGAACGACCCATGTATACATTATAAGAGCAATGAACAATAGTTACTTCAATGGTAAAACACTGCATAAGTGTCAACACGCTAAATCTAACCTCACTTATGTGTTTTTGCGACTTTTTCAAGGTGTTCCAGAAACTGACGATCAACAGCGACTTCGATTCCAGGTGGAATTGGAATTTGTTCAATGTCTCGCAAATCCAAACTATCTAAACTGTGAGTCTTACGTTTGATTGTATTCATTTGGTTAAACCTTCTGTCCTTGTATAATTGGTAGTTAATTTAGGGCCAATATAACATTGTTTACCACAGTTCTAGGACAGCGTGGGTATTTCAAAGATCCGAAATTCATCAATTATCTGAAATATCTGCTGTACTGGAAAGAGCCTGAGTATGCCAAGTACTTGAAATACCCAATGTGCCTATACTTCCTGGATTTACTGCAGTACGAGCACTTCCGTCGTGAAGTTGTCAATGCCCAATGCACAAAATTCATTGACGATCAGCAGATATTATTGTGGCAGCATTACACTAGACGTCGAACAAGGCTTCTGCAAACAGCTGCAGAGCAAACACAGCCTAATAACACCCAAAACAATGGTATGGTGCAGCCAAAAGTGCCGTAGACTGTATATACTTGTTACTTTAATTTTAACTACAATGCATTGTTGAATACATTAACCTACATCAACTGTAAATTTTGTTCCTTTTTCATATGTATTATTTGTAATGTATTGAATATTTGATAAAATAGAAATAAAGATTTTTTTTGTATTCATTACGTAGTTATTACAAGCTGAAAAATCAACCAAAATTTCTCCTCGGTGTATTTCAATTTATTTCATACAATTGCAGTCTTATAGGTATGTGATCGTAAATTTTTACAGATTACGTTATATATAACTAAGTAATATTAATAGTTCTAACGAAACGTTTACAAAGACCCGTTATCGGCATATTCTCTGATATGAACGTACAATTGTTTCGTGCTATTGTCTAAACTTTGGGTGAACGATGGATTCTGTAACATTATGATATGGAAAACCTGGAAAAACTATCTACAGTTAAATAATCGCAAATACTTTGGTATTTCTTAGCCTCTACAATCTATAATACTTCAACATATTCACATGCTCAACATTTTGTCTTTTAAAAATTTTATTCGGTATTTTTGGTATCGGAGAAATTAACGATAATACCATTTCCTGCGTCGACCCATGTCTTACCCCCGTTTTCATTAGAGAATAATTTTTCTCGGAGTATATCTCGTTCGTTTTGTTCGTCGCGTGCAGTGTTACGCTTATTATTATTGATCTTCCTCGTAGGTTCCTCTTCTGTCACAGATTTCGGACAATTTCTTTTGAATAAATCTGCTGATTGATCAATGGTATCGGGCAAGGACTTATCCAATGTTTCCGGAAGAGCGAAGCTCAAAATTCCAGACAAAATGCACAGGGTCCCCATTAACGTCAGCGGTATTGCAGACGATGTTTTTTCACCCTGAAATAAAAATGCGGCATATCTTCAGAAGTGTTCTTCCGTGACTTTTCATACCAGGAATATTATTGTGCAGAGAAATTGAAGCTTTGATTACTTACCCACAGTAATAAATGCGGTGCGATGAGAGTTCCAAATTTGCCGGACATTTCGCAGTATCCTAAACCTGACCCGCGCAAGACGGTGGGAAAAACTTCCACAGTGTACAGGTAAATGACCGCTAGAGAACTCACAATCGTTCCCTTGCCTACCAAAACCAAGGTTAATTTTGTAGGCCCTGAAAGATCCGAAAAAATAATTAATTGCTTCTTTTTTTTTTTCAAGCTAAAATATTGTTGCATTACCTGTCCAAGATGCATTTTTGTAAGACGGCATGCTGACCGCACCGGCTACAATGCAAATAGCTCCACTCAATATTAAGTAAATGATAAGAGGTATTCGCCTTCCGAAATTCATCAGTACGAAACAGGTTAACACGTACGCAAGGAGGTCTAGAGATGCGCTAATTGCATAATTCACGTGTCTATCACCGCTTAAGTTGGGCAGGTTTAATGTGACCCCGAAATAAGTTAGATAAACGATAAACCTGGAAATAAAATATTTTAAAAATATTCATTTGTTTCCTTAACATTTGTTATACGAAATAGAATCGTAAATTTCTGATGATTTACCACACGGATATCATAACTGTGAAATTTCTGCGAGGCCTCGAATGTCGAAGGAGATTTAGGAAGGTCTGATTTTTAGCCACTTCCGATCTAACTTCAACATCTTCGTTTTTCCTTTCCTTCGATATATTTGCATCAATTTCCGGAACTCCTTTCTTTTCTAGTGGCGGTTCTACCTGAGCTACTCTGAGTTCAACTTCGTCTTCGCCTACTTCCGGTGCAACTTCTTCGTTTTCTGGGGAAACACATTCGTCGGGTTGGTGGTTCTCCTCCGAAACATTTGGCGACGGAGGTGCAGGTGGGAGATCGGAAAATTCTATCTCATCGTTTAGCTCGCCTCGTGGCGAATCAGTTTCTATCTGCAATTCCAAATTTGAAGTTCTTCGCTCCAAACTCTCGGAAGTACTCGGCGGATGAGTTGCTGAAGGAAAAATGACGAGTTGCGAAAAGTTATATTTTTTAATTTCGTCATAGCGAATGAAAATTTGAGTGTGATACAAGAGACAAATAAAATTTACGCTCACGTTCCATAATTTTACTCTCACAACTATTCGAAGTGGCGAGTAGCTCCGCTGCTTCTTCATAAAGAATGTCACTGGCTTTAGTTTCGTTGAGGTCCGCGTTCGATATCCGAGATTTCCGCTTAGGTTTCACAGGCGTAACGGTCTCTGAAATGCAACTGCTCGTGTTGTTCACCTCAACAACTTGTGGCTCTACTTCGACACGGTGTTTCTTACAGCAGGTATTATACTTGGCTATTTTTTCCAAGGCCATGTGAGCCTCGGTAAGTTTACCCCTGGCCAGCAGCCACCGTGGTGATTCCGGGATTATCCTGAACAATCATTACGATAGAATACAAACCCTCGCGCTCGTGTAATAATTATGATCCGAATGCCGTATGGTTAAATTTTATTAGTACTATAATATCCAAGCGATTATCCTACCAGATGTAGAGGACAGTTACCGCCGTGGGAACCGAAGTGGCTAACTGGAGGACTCTCCAGTCCGCTACAGCGTAGCTGAGTCCAGTTAAAAGTGCGAGTCCCAAGGCCCATGCGAACTGAAAAATCATCGCAACCAAAGTTCTTCTTTTAGCAGGAATCAGCTCCAAGAGTAGAGTGTACGTCGAAATTTGTAACCCCTGAACGAAAACGCCCTGCAGCGCCCGTACGACTAGAAAAGCGCGGTAGTCCTGAAGACGAAAGATATAGCAAAATTAAAATTAAGGGTATACGATGAGACCGATATCACCCTGGAATTTTTTTTCACATAATTCTGCTTTATTCACCTGAATTATGTAAAGCGCAACAGCCAAAGTGCCCTGGGTATAAAGACACATCGCTAAGACCGGAAGTCTTCCAACGCGATCCGCCAGGACTCCAGCTATCCAGGCGCCAATTACGGCTCCAAAGAAATACAGCATTGTGCTCAGAGGTAAAAGATATCTTCTCTCGCAGATCAGTCCCCATTCCGTTACTATCGATGTTTCCCCTCTGACGGAATCAAAGAGATACCCTGCCTCACATGACGGATATTCAATACCACTTTCGGTATCCGAAGTCGTCAGATTGCTCGTCAATATTTCGGAGGGCGTCACGCAAGTGTTGGTATAATTGTCGGTGCCCTTTGCCTAGAGGATAACAAGACACGGATTTTTCTTCATCAGCTGTCAATCACCGTGTCGCTCTTTAAAAATGCTCAAAATTTTCAAGAAACTATTCCGTGGTATATGCGTGAAAGTTTGACTCTTTGTTTCGATCTACTCTGTCAGCTACTTTTAGCACGCGGTTCTACTTTTAGCTATACATTTATAAATCTGATGAAAAGAGGGGATGAATTTTTGTTACCAGAAACGAAGTTCACAATTGAATAAAATGCGCATACTTTTTACGTGCATAAATGGAGGATCGAATTACCTTGCAGTAAAAGGCGGGTGTATAACTGTGAAAATCCGGAAGTGCGTGGTTCATCGATACTATGATATAGTTGACCCCTAAGAAGACGATTAAGATCACTTGGAAGGATCCAACTTTCACCTCTTCGCCACTCATCGTGAGATTCTTCTCAAAACACGGGATCAGTCACTGTATTAAAGAACTTTATTCATCTACGAAGTTCTTATTCCTCGAGACACGATGTTCGTGGAAAAAAAGACACTCTCACTCTCGTTCCATTGCAAACATCATCGAATCACCTGCAGTTTCTATAGTTCAAAGTTTGAGATTGAATTCTAACAGCGATCGTTTAACGGATTATTTCGATTTGTTTATTTCAACAAATTTTTCGCGCTGTTTTTAACATTAAAATTGAATCGAAAAATATTCCTAAGCTCGCTAACAATAAGCCACGATCTAGGTATACGATCCTTCACGATCGTCAGATATTCGATGGGAATGTTCGTCGTTTGTTCGAATATTGCCTGGTTTTTTGATCGTTCGGCTACAAGGTTTTTCTTCGGCTGGATGTTTGGCGATGCAGAGTGCTTCTGCCACGAAAGCGATCAACGCACTGAGAGCGAGCTCTTAGCTCGGAGGAACTCTGGAGGACGCGATGACGACGCCGGATGACAACCGGAGAGAGAGACGGAATCGTCTGCATTGTTTAAATGTTGTCCACGCCACACGAACTCCCTGGTTATAACATATCGCATCCAATACTGCATTTATCGATTATTTAAATTCCGATTCAAATATGTTATCGAGTACCACGCACTCGGTTTTCAATTGTACCTATATGCGTGCAGTCTGCAGATTGACTGTCGATGGCAATAGAAAAAAAAAAAAAAAAAAAAAAAAACAACCGACTGTTCCGATATTGTCATAAGTGGAGTACTAGAAACTGATACGTGTTTTTCAATACCTCATCTCCATGATATTTTTTACTATATGCATACGGGGCAGTTTGCGTGAGATTCGCATTTTTCAGCCCTCATCGCGTTTTCAAAAAGCCAAAATCTTTTTCTCACTGTACATGTTTGGAAAGTGTAGTAAAACGTAGCGATAAATGTTGCGTTAATTTTGATGAAAAGCAACTGAAAATCATAGATTTTTACCGGCTCAAAAGTGAGAGGTATAAAGAATGTAAATCCCACGTAAACTCCCTCATTGTACCGGCGGTTGCCCCGAGAAAATGACATTGGCTAGATGAAAGTCTATAGAAATCCGATGGAACGTGTTGAGAAAGATAATGGAGTTGGAAGCTGACAAGTTTTGTTGGGTGTTACGTAGTCCGTATAATAGGCAACTGCACAGATAGATACCTATACGTATACATACTAGTCTGGGTCTTCGAACTCTGAGGGAAATGTTTACATTTGTTACGTGACATTCCGGTACAGTATGCGTATACACATTTAAAGAAAGTACCATATTAAACTGCTCTAGAAAATTGATTAGCTATAGGTATCCCTTTTATATAATGCATACCTATTTGATGCACAGAGAATTGCACTCACGGAAATAGATTTCCACCGTTGATCAACTCTCAGAATTTGACGAGTGCATCGAAGCCTGCACCGCTTGAGAGTTCGTAATAAAATAATTTAATCAATTTACGTTTCATTCAACTACTGACAAAAATAAGGTCTGTCAATATTGAGCAGAGCTATATACGTGATGTGTTCATAATATTGTACTTTTATATAAAAGCTGCAAAAAATCAAACTAGAAAGTATAACTCAGGATGCGTTTCAAAGGATTCTAAATCGTTCCCTACCATTTTGAAATAAGTTAGAGTCAAATATACAAAAAGCTAATACGCTGCGACGATGAATGAGTATGATTTAATTAATTAGTATTGACGGATTGTATGAGGAAAAAAATTATTCTGACGTAGTCAAGTTAATTCGTATAATTGACTATTGTCAAGAGTTTAATGCGCGTGTCGAAGGAACTCCTGCGGTGGAAACTGAAGAATACTAAAAAATAAATAAATAATAAAGAAAAATCAAATGGCGTGAGATGTGTATAGGATATGAAAGGTGAGTGGTCATCGGCGGTGGGGTATTTCCTTCGTTTCTAGAAGTCATCAAATATGCGAGGTGCGTCGCATCCGGTCCTGAGCATCCTGCCATTCATATACATATAATTCCTTTAGTTTTCAAAATGGGTGGCTTAACTAGCGTATTGCATCCCCCATATGCCTACCCAAAGTTGTGATCACTATAAGCATATTGTCGACGATATAAGCGGACTTCGTCACTCGTCACCTCATTGTTAAACCCGTCGAGTGCGGTGCACATCGCATCTCCATTGAATTCGCGCGATATATTTTCATATTCTTCCATTTTTTTCCTCTTCTAATTTTTTTGCTTTTCTTTCTTTTTCATCTGCATCGCGGTCGCTGACACAAATCATGCGAGTTTGTTTATACGTTGAGTTCGTTTCTTTTCCTTCTCTTTTTACTTACTTTTATTAATATTAAAGAAAAAAAAAAATCATCACTCGTGGGACTGCACAGTGAAATGCTCAAAAAATTTCGCAATCTAATGCATATTCGTAATGCAATGTCTTCCCGTCGTGCGGCCTCGTGCAGAAAGGTTGATAATTATAACAAGGAACAAAGGATAATGAAATAAAATCAGAAAAAAATTTATCGCATAAATTACATTAATAATCGACACCGCCATGAGATAGCGACCACCATCATTATCGTCCTCTATGCCAACCGCAATATTCAGAGTCGGGTGAAAATCTTTTTTCGCGGAAGTCGTGACTTATATTTATATACAGGATTGTATAGCGATATGTGGGGGTGTATGTATAACAATACTAAAGTTTGATCGTTAAAGCATGTATTTAAAATGTTTTAATTAATCACACTTCGACTCGTACATTGATTATAGGTATATTTGACTATAGTGTCCATTGATAGGTAATTGGATCACGCAGTGGGTCGTATTATACAGCGAAATGAGCGCATCGATCGTCCTCGTAACACGATTTCGAAAGAATTAAGTCGCGTGACTTTCGTAACGAGGTATGCATAAGTGATTTGTACTTAAGTCTTTAATGCACATCTAATATACAAACCGAGTATTCTATACATAATGATATCCGCGTTACAGGCGGGCAATGCCAGCGATCGAGGGGCTGCTGCATAACCTCGAAGAAGAAATGCTCATTGATTATTCGCATTATGTTGATTATACGCTGCTATTACATTGACAGTCCTGACTCGATCGTTGCAGCTGCATTAGAAATCAACGATAAATGATGCATAGGAGTACTGCGGCACTCCGAATTTAGTGATGATAATAATGGTTAGACCTTTTGAATCCTAAAAAGATGAGAGAAGGGACCTGTTCGTATTTGTTCCTAGAAACTACGTGTTGCAGTCGGTGATGTTAGAGAATTTTATTTATACACCTACGATTCATTCGTGTATAGTTTAATTTTATAACTATACTCTCAAGAACTGCTTAGTTTGAACGTTGATAATGATAAGGATTTTGAAAATGAAATTGGCCTGCGGGCTATTGGCAAAATTTTCACTGTCAAATGATCGTTGAAAAATCTTGAAAATACCGGTAAAATATATTACACCATGTTATGCAAAATCTATAAACAAAAAGTAGCGTTGTTCAAGATGAGATGAATACGTGATTCATCCTCGAATACGTGACGTGAAATTCTGATGGAATTGAATTAACCACAACAAGTTGGTTTCTAGGTGTAAAAATGATAAAATCTGTACCCGGGTTATATATTAGGGTCAGACATTGCAGGCGCTTATACCTTTGCAAAATAGTCACGAAGAATATAATTTACAGATGCCTATATAGCTAGGAACGCTCTACGTTCCATGTCAATTCTTTTATTCTCCTTCTTCTTCTTTCGTTTCTTCTTATTTTAAACCTTGATCGTACTTTGATTGCGTGATTCCCGCAAAATTCATAGATAACAGGATTGATACATGTATATAATAATACAGGCGTAAGGGACTACCGATTACGGTAGTTACCGTAACGTATATCTTTACATGATTCCCATAGAATAAATCTTCATGTAGTACATACCATGCAACGGTATAAGTATTACGTGGTATACTTTCTTTGCCATATATCTCATTACTTACAATCAGATGTAATCACAGTAGCTGTGATTCCACGCTGCAGTTATTATTTTATTATAAATATGTTTATTTGTTTGTTTTTTTTTCTTACGTTTATTTCGCTCACTTTTTTTACAAAATTATTCGCCCGTTTCTCGCTGTTGAAATTATCAATCGCATATATGTACACGCCGGGGATTCATAAGTATAGCTGAAGAACGAGACTCGACGAATATAACTCGTTAGATTGTACATTGAACTCTAGTCTTATAGAGGATTTATTGTACGTTATATGCGATCTTGATTTTCAAGAATTTATACCGCTACGAGCGAGTCAAGTTCACAATGTTGACGTCATTGAATACGTTCAGATAAAATACATTATGTCAAACGTTCGTTATTAATCTGCACACCCCCGTGAGAAGAATCGGCTGATAAATAACGAACAACAAATGTGATTAGGAATATATCGTTCCGAAGTATTCAATGAAACCTGAATTTCATTCCAGACGCACTTGCAGTTTGCCGAAGCGTTAAAACAAACGTGTTTCAAATTCACGATGATTACAGGGTGGCCCACAGCAAATCGGCCGGGTTTCAAATCTGAATAAAAGCTGAATGCCTGATCGAAACTCATCGATCATTTCCTTCCCTCTTGAAACTATAAAAGAACGGAGCTTGCGGTTCGTTTTCCGAATTTGAAAAAAAATCTCGATCCATTTTTTAGATTGAGGGGTTCGAAAAAGTTGCTGCCGAAAGACAGCGCAGATGATAACAAAAATCATTTTTTCAATCAGGCCTTTCTCTGCAACGGATCAAGACTTTTTGGAATTTCAACAAACTAAATAAAAGCTCTATCCTTCTAGTTTTGAGAAAAACAAAGTTTGATAGGATTCACTCACCTGTTCAGCTCCAATAGCCATTATAAAATTGGCTGGTTTCTTTTGGGCCACCCTGTACGTTGTACGTTCGAATCGGCCGGAACCATCGAGGATGGCACCCCGAACGGGGCCCTCGTGTTTCCCCACGTCGCGCGTCGCGGCGGCGTAGCTCATGACGCCACTCGATCCGTTCGGCCTGGATGTCTTTTTTCGTGGGTCCCGTTAGGAAGACTCAACATTCGCTCGTGCGATCTTTACTCAGTCACTAGAGTCCGTCTCGAGTGTATGGCCAGAGTTTTGGCTAGAATTCTATCAGAGTCCGATACGATCGTATAGATCGCTGATGTTTGCATTTTCGCGATTTTCTTCAAACCGGTATAGTGCTCAAACGTCACCTGCGTTTCCGAACTAACCATCAGTGCGCGAGGAATTGGAACTCCGGCAGAAAGAAGCAACGAAGAAACCGACGTCGATTTTTCGATCGCTCTCCAAAAAAGCCGCTTCAGCACACTAACAAAAATGAAGATTAGCACGTCACTACTCGTATTTTTGTTTGTTTTATTAACGGTAAGTGGTGTTCACTAGTTACATGCTCATCATAATTAATTCCATTGAATAATAGTCTTCTGTACTTCCCAGAATTCAGTCAGAAAGCATAGAATCATAATATAGTGAAGATTATGCCGGGAAAAAATCGCATTGAATATTTATAATTTCTCCACTCTGCACCTCTCAAAAAAAAAAAAAAATCGTATTACAATTTGGAAAAATATCACAACATCACGGGCACAAAAAAGTTCTAACTTACGAACTGATTTAAATTCCACGTATTTCGATTCTGTTCAATTTTGAGGCTGCCTTTGCGGCAGAATTATACCCCACGTTTTGTGGGTTACGCCCTTCTTGTTATCAGTCCTCGATGTGATCTAAAACAAACTATTCTCATTTCATTAGTGTTTTCGAATTGAATTAGAGTGAGTTTCGCCCAATGGGTACGTGGAACCGTTGCTCCAGTTGGAGTGGCGAGAAATATGCAGATTAATATCTATCTACATTCCTTATCTTTTTTTTTTCTTATCCTCGAAATTATCAATCTGATTAGGTGGGTCTCGGTGAGGGAAAAAGTAAGAAGAAATCAAAGCAGCTTGCACTCCAGACGAGGGAAACGAACGTTGTAAATTTCGTTCGCCTCGTTGTGATGCGGTTGGTATTTGGAGTAGCATCAGCGATGGGGTTAGGCGATAATCTTTCCGGTGTTATGGGCGGTATTTTCGTACCACCCGGTGCAGATTACTATGACGACTACGGTGGTGACGACGACTACTCCGGAGGACTATTGTAAAGTTAAGATTAATTTATTCACCAGAGAAACACCGATAATTATATCCAAGTGCAAACATAAGTATAATGAACTTTGATTCCCTGAACTTTGAAGTTTCGAGAACTGAAATATAGGCGAATCTGCGCCGTACATATTTGGAAGACAATTTTCTAACATGCGCGGTAAAGTTTTTTGCAAAATTTGCGTATATTTCATTACATTTACTCGAAGCATCAGATTTCGAGACGACTATGGGGGTCTTGGTTACTTAATCACGTGCCAAAAATATTTTCCGTAAACTTATCATATATAAATAATCGTCGATTTTAACAACGTTTTTGAAAATGTAATAATGTGGCACAATGCTGAACTGATAAGATCCGTAAAAATACTGAAAATATTCGATAGTGTATATATGTTGAGGAAGTAAATATGCATTTAAGCAATAATCAAAATACATAGCTGACCAATTGAGTCAATAGAAATAGAAAATTCTTGGTGGTCCGTCACGTATTTCGTATGCAGACGATCAGGACGAGAGGAATTGACTCAGGAACTTCTTGACGTACTATTTAACGGATTCGACTTACGTGTTAATTACATACGCACCTGAAAAATGACTAATGACAGTATAGTTATATTATCTGTGTCAGATACATTCTGAGGCGTGTCAACTTTACTCTTTGAATACTTAACTAGATACGCTGCATGTAGATATACCCCAGACACGCCATTTAGTCATACAAGTATCATCCATAAGTAGTACATAACATTAATTGAGTGCAACACCATTTGAACGGGGTGATCCGAAAATTAAAGATGAATATAAGGCTACAAGTATAATGCGGATTTGATGATATTTTATTTTTTGTTTGTCTTGTCATTTCAGAAAATTTAAGCAATTGAAAAAAAAAACACAACAAAAAGCTAAAGATCAAAGTACGTAATTCACTTGGTTTGTTTGCGACTCTAAAAATTTTACTGCTTAACTGTTACTGTGATCCGGCATATTTTAGGTATCTTCTTTGTAATAACTTTTAACTTCTTTATTTTTTATGTTCCTCGATACACACTATACACGTCCCACTTTTGAGTGTAAATTTGTAATTACCCCGGTTTTCTTTACACGCAAATTAAAATGGTTGCGCACTATAATATCCTCGCAGTAGTTCCGTGTGTAGAAGTATTTATTCGTCAAATTATCGTTGTACGGTTCAGTTCAAAATCTCCCTTGTATATAATCGTGTGCTACGTGATTACACGTAGTTAAATGCAAATGTTTGATTATATTGCTGCAGAGATGCGGAACAACTAATCGTAATTGGGTTTTAATTTTGATGCAGATGTATAATATTATCATGCATATTATATATATATATTATATAGGATATACGCTGCATAAAGTATATATAGTGTATTATATGCATGCATATTTTGAAGTACACGGGATTTATTTGAGTATATAATCCTGTGTCAAAATATCTAGGCGGTGACGTATTTGAGAGCGAAATTTGATGTAAATGCTAACGATGAGTTTATGCAAAGTACGGAATCGCCACTGCTTTCGCTGTTTTGTTCCTTTTACCCGGTTTCTGTTCATATAATGTAAAAAAAAAATCTTAAGCTATTTAGGAAAATAACGGTATTATACAGACAAAAATTTAAGCCCCTCTCCCCAAAAAAGTAGACCTTTTAGGTTCGCAGGATTTTGCCGTGATCGTAAGAAGATCGCCGATGGCGGCGCACAGAAATAGATTGACACAGATTTATTCATGCGTGTGTATTAGCGGGTCTTTTAATTATTGACATTTGATTAATTCGATTCGTTGGAGAATTCATTGATTATTCATCGTCATGTCACTTCATTTCTATATGAAATTTTCAAATGAAGACCAGACATTATTCCTGTATACAGATTCAATTATATAATGCACACTGATCAGTTTGTAAATATTTTAAGTTATTTTATCGTTAATTTATTCATTAAAATTAACAATATATTTACGTATTTATTTATTTATTTATTTATTTATTTATATATATACAATAAAAATTGATTTATACAATGCAAAACTGGAGTTTTTGTCTGCCTGACAGCAGAGTATGGAATCGTTTCTCTTAAATTTGTAGGGTAAAAAAACAAATAAAGAATTGTATATCTACTACCTTTCAATTATCCTATATAAATTGGCTAACATTGTGGCCATCCACAAATGTGATCATGCTCTTATTCGGGCTGTACATAAAAATTAGCTATATAAAAAAAAATCATGATCATCCTAATAGAAATACAACTATTCTGCGCTTCTGCGTTATCAATTGCAGTTTTCAAACTGACTGCAACGCACGGACGCATTGTATAATGATGGTAAAATGTGAGTAAGAATTCCTTTCATTATATGACGAATAAAATTTAAAACAAACTAGTCACTCTCGGATGACGAGAGCCCAAATTCAGCGAGACTGGAATCACTTTCCGCGTCTTCTGTCTCAGCCAGGTTTTGATAGCACCCTTTCATCTTCCTAATCAAATCCCCCCACAAGACGTTGATCCCGCAGGCAGGACACGTTCCTTCTACAGGTAGAATCATCCTGTCCTTCCTGAATCTTTTTCCTAAGCAAATCAAGTGACACACCATCGAGCACGTTGGGCTAAGGCAACTTAGCTTCTCGTTATCATCTAACGACTTGTTGCACACTGAACAAAGTAGTCCATTTTCGAAATAGTTTATTTTTTCCGAAACAGGAGGATCAACCTTTTTCTTTCCTCTTTTCGGATTCACGCCTACTTTTTTAGAAACTACTTTACCGTATACCAATGGCATGTGCATAGGTGGGCACCGATCGGCGGGAAAATCTTTTGCGAAATCCGGAGCGAGCCAACGAATCGTCAAGGGCAAACGAGACCAAGGACCAACCCTCAGCATCTCGGAGAGAACCATCAGATGAAAGTCGAAAAGGTTTTGACCAGACTTCTTACGAGGAACGTGTTTCAGACGGCGGCTTACATCCGGGTGTTGCCAAGCCCACTCGAACTGATGTGATGCAGTATCCGAATTGAAATTTAAACGTAACTTTATTAAAAATTTGCGAATGGAATAGGTCTGAATCAAATATCAATCCGCTATTAATCTAAAAAAGTCATTTCTGCGAACGCGTAACGGAAAAAATGACAAAAAAAAACTCACCCGAAGTGCGGAAACATCGTTCGGAAATCCATGGATTATCATGACCATAGTCCTAGACAGAGTTTAGAAAGAAAACAAGAAAAAAAAAACTGATCATCAATTGTGCATAAGGGGAATTTCGGTGATCGGATTTATATTAAAGTGGCGCGAAAATGAATTCTTGTCCTTCGTCTAAGACTCAAAGATTTATTACCTATAGCATACAAAAAAAAGAGGTAAACTATCTCAGAAGAAAGTAGTCAAAACAAAAATTATTTATGGGTCACTCAATACCGTTAAAAAAAAATTTCGTCCGAATTGACAATTCGTTTTTCTTCGCGCTCATTATTGCTTTTTGAATGTTGACTGCTAATTTGGAAGAAACATCCTGTGGAAATATTCAAACCTTTATTAAAATCTTCGAAGATGAGTGACAATGAAAAAGAATATCCCTAATTGTATTGTGCGCCACCCTAATTCCCACTGATTGTGAGCGGTGGCGTTTGAGCACATTTCAGTCTTCCACTCTGACCCCTCTTTTTCTTTTCCCAGTTGACCTATTCCGTGTTCCGTTCTCAGAGAAATGAAGGTTATGTTTACCAGGGTCCCTTGTTGCTGGTCCGCCAAGCTCCGCCAAATTGTTTCCCGGCATTATGCTGTTTGATTCGGCGATTTGGATCGACAGTGTAACCAATATACACTCTTCCCTTGAACTTAGGGTTTGTACAATACAGAAGATACACCCCGTAGAAACGTTCCACCACCTCCGAAGTCTCCATTCGTTTTGTTTACAGCTTACTCTTTAAATGAACTTTAAATCGGACATCGCACGATGCCACTCCAAAATGAGCTCGAGATCATTTTCAATAGCTACACCGAACCTGCCGGGTCCAAAGGATAGATATTTCCATTGATATGCACAAAATTATATTTAAAAGAACTTGTGGCACGAATATGACAAGTTACTGTTGACAATTCAGTCAACGCTGCTGACCACAATTTTACCCTGTGTATGCATGGTTGTCTTACATAAGGAGCATTCAATATAGGTAAGTAGAAAATTTAGGATTCGCTTATTTTGACCGAACAGAAATTTTCGTATTTTATAAGAAAACTATAACGCGCCAATAAACCACTTACATTTTAATCACTAATTCATTAAATTCGTCCTATAATTCGATAACGTTATTAACACAAAGAACCGTGGTAATAGGTACGTAGATGCAAGTTATTTGAAGAACGCGATGATTAAATTACATGCGTATAGTTAATTAAGGCTGCCACAGTACATATAATCGTGAATAAACACAGAAAACAATTATCAAAGCTTGTTAAAACATTTCTCTCACTCTCCCCAGGATATGGGAGCCATCAACGAAATAACATGATTACGTTGGATAATTGCACGTGAGACAATTTCACGGTTGTGATGGAATTGTTAATTAGTGAAACTGTAACGCGAGCATCGACCAAGGGAGGACTCGCGTTAGGGGTTGTGTAATCAAAACAACATTCTATTAATATTTTTTTATTTTGTTTTTTTTTAACCCTCCACAGTGTATTTGGTGACCTAGATTACAATGAAAATATCAGATAACATCGATATATACGAGTTTTTTTTAAATATATTACTTAACTGTAAGATTCATGTAGTATGATGTAATAGTTTTAGATTATATATTCAATATAATTCGTCGGCTAACAAACAACATTCATAAGATTTTCATTATTATTATTATTATTATTATTATTATTTGTTTATTTATTACTCATTATTATTATTCCTTCGTTATTATTAGAATTACATAATTTAATTTTCTTTTTTTGTTTTATACACGTAGAATACAGTAACGACATTGATATTTAGATGGTTTCCATTTTTTGAAATTTAATTTTAACGTTATACAGCCAAGAATTGCAATTGTGTAATGTAATGGTAATTTTAATTGAATCTATGACGTTGTTTTCTCAATTCATAAGCGGAGCTATTACACGCTGTTATATTTCTATATATTTTTATCAACGAACCCCTGAATTTATTTTCTTTTATCACACGATGAGACTAGCCGATAATTCATACTTTTACCGTATCTCATAGATTTTACCAAACCATCGTCGATCCAAGCAAGGTTTTTGAATTGAATTCATCGGATGGTAGGTTATTAATGAATGTAAAATGACCAAGCGAATATGACGTCGAGATAAAATCGAAGATATATATATATATATTTTTTTTTTCTCGTTTTTAAATTACCGCGTTCTTTGGTGGAGCTTAAAAATTGACGGTTCTTAGAAAACCGCAGGGTCGTCATGCTTGCATGTTCCGTCGTGATTAACACGGTTTTTTTCTTTGTTTTTTTTTTTTTTTTGTTTCTCTCGGTTTCGATGTGTCATTAATAAAATTTGAAAGCCGTTAGCAACGCAGCCTCTTTTTCGAAAATCTCCTTCGCATAGGTTGTGACGATGATTGCGCAAGGAATATTCTTCATCTGTTCTCGTAATTTTTAATCTATTTAATACGCGTGGTTAGCGACGAAAAGTCCTGCGTCTCCTGCAAGGCTGGCTACTCCGCCGGCATAAGTTCCTTGGGCTGCATCGCTGTTTGCCTGTATCAAAAATGCATATTTTAGAATTCTGTAAAAAAAAAATTTGAAAATTCTTTGTCACGTTTCGGAAAAAAGGAGGATTTTTTTGAATGCACGTATAGTTTAATTTTCGAAAAATGCAGAATGGCCGATTCAAAATTACAGATAATAAAATACAAATATTCGGCAACAAAGATTTAGCATAGTCATCGATGTTTAAAAAAAAAAGAAAGAAGCAAATATTATTCAACATAAGTATACATGTGGTTATGCAAGCGAAGTGTGTGTACTGATCAAAGATAAAATCATCAAGTTGGGTGCAAATCTTCCATCTCGGTAGTGAGATCAAATCTTATCGAGATTGAAGAAGCTATGGGTGTTACTTACTGTGCTCGTCACATGATAATGTTGAGTATCGGAACGGAAGAAGTGCGTAAAAATTAGTAGGCGTGCGATTTGACGAAAAGTGAAGAGCCGCCAGCTGTACTCGAAATACTGCCTGCTACGTACTTGCCTTGACAAGCGGCGCCGTTTGCCTATGTGATGTCAATTACATACAGAGAAAGGTACAAACCATGCGACATGCCAAGTATTAATTAAATAAATACTTTTATGTGCACATTAATTAGTGTAAGCTAAGTGTGCTAGTTAGAAAGTTAAAAAAAAACAAAAAAATACATATTTTTACGGTCAAATTGGAAAATAATATTTAGTTTTTTGCTTGGAATAGTTACTAAAAATTAAATACAGATATGCAGAAAAAAAATTTTGTAGGAAATTATATACAACAGCATAGATGGTAGTTCAAAACTACAGATATGAGGTGCTATGCAACTTAAAGCATAGTTGAAACAAAAAATTTCAAAGTCAAAAATATAGGTGCGTTATTGAAGAGATTGAAAAATACAACAAAGCTATGTAAATATGCTAATTCGGTAAGGATGAAAGGTCCTTTTGTCATACCTTGGCTCTCTTGATGAGTTCTTGTTGTCCAGCAGTGATCTGATCGGGCTTACCGGCCCACGCGCGGAGAACGGAAGCTTGAAGGGCGCGACCGTAGCTGAAGGTCAATGCCCAAGGTTTCTTGCCAGGGAACTTGTTGATGGCGTCAAGATTGACGGAAGCTTCTTCTTCGGATTGTCCACCGCTGAGGAAAGTGACACCGGTAACCGCTGGTGGTACGGTACGCGAAAGAGCGGTAACAGTAGCTGCGGCAATCTCTTGCGGCGAAGCTCTCTTGGGGCAACTTTGACCGGGGGTAACCATGTTTGGTTTCAAAAGGGTTCCCTCAAGGTAGACATGGTGGTCAGCGAGAGCCTGTAGGGAAACCATAAAACGTAATTGTTTGATTCGATCCCTCATGGAATGATGGAAAATTGTTTTCTAAGTATAATATCTTGATGAACGACCTTGTAAACAGCGGCGAGAACTTGCTCGGTAACTTGTTGGCATCTGGTGAGATCGTGGTCACCGTCGGGAAGGATTTCGGGTTCGACGATCGGTACGATACGTGCGCTCTGGCAAATACTTGCGTAACGAGCGAGGACATTGGCGTTTTCTAAGATTGCCAATTGGCTAGGTGTGTCCTTGGTGATCTTCAGTACGCAACGCCATTTGGCAAAATGACATCCATCTTTTTTGTACTGGATACAACGCGCCTGCAAATCGTCCAATCCTTGGGTGGTGCATTCGTCTTTGGTGCCGAAGAGTGGTACGACACCCTTGTCGACCTTGATACCGGGAATTATGTTACGCTGAGCCAATAACTCGACGAATGGAGTGCCGTCGTCGGCCTTCTGGTAGAGGGTCTCATGGAACAGGATCACTCCGGAAACGTGCTTGCTGATCACTTCCTAAGAGTGAATAATAATCATTGTCCTTTTTTTATCATCAATTATCATTATTGGATTTTCGACAGCTCGAATTATTGTATATTAGAGGTGGATCTTACCTTGTCAGTGGTGAAGAGCAGCTGGCGGTAGGCCTTGCGGTTCACTTCGTTGTTTTCGACGTTGATGTCCTGAAGCCGTTTTCCGATGGTGCTGGTCGACTCGTCAGCGGCCAAAATACCCTTGCCGACGGAAACGATTCTCTCGGCGATCTCCTTCAACTCCTTCTTGAGCTCAGGCTCAGCGCTGGCGTACTTTTCGGCGACCATTCTACGGAGTAGAAGAAACGAAAACGAACATTGAATCAACCGAATCGTTGAACAGTCGTAAAGAATATCTAAAATTCAACCAATATCCTGATACGCTGCGTCACGTACTGTGTGACATTTCTATACCTAGTTACCTAGAACGTGGGCTATTACTTTTGGCGTCGAATACTTCTATCGGATTACCGATACAAATACGCCAGATTTGGTTTGCTTGACCGTGCAGTATAGTATGACGACGGTCGCAATGGCGCAGTAGACATCCCGCGTGGAATTTTAAACCCCGCGTTTATTATCAAAATTCGAACAGATTTCACTTTCAATCGACACTTTTAATCCTGCGTGTAATCGGATACATAAACTGACCGAGTACACGAAAATAAATTTATCAACAAATAAGAGATCGCTTTTACGGAAAATTCTAAGTTTTCATAACGAAGATGATGAGTTTTACGGATGCAATGAAGAAAAAACTTGAATTTCGAATGAATATTCCAAAAAATGTCTTATCGGATAGAGTGAATAACGTTAACTTACGTGAATTTGGATTATAAACAGGTCGTCAGAGGAATGCGATTTCAAAGGGCTTCGTTCAAAGTTAGTTCGACTTTACCCGTCTTCACTAGATGATTTTACGTGCGCGTTATTATACTATCGCCGGAAATTAATCGGTGGCGGGGGAGGGGGGATGGGAGGGGGGTGGGGAACTAAAATGATAATTTGTAAAATAAATAACAGAATAAATAGAACCCAGGAATTCGATCAAAAATACATGTGCAAACAAATGCGCTGCAACTCGGCGTATTAGATATGATAATTTATATATAATTCTGTCGCCACAAATGTGGTCACTAAACGGAGCTTTTACAATAAATTATTGCGATCTGTGTCGCACAACGATTAGTTATCATTATTACAATCATCATCGAATAGCAAGACAATTATATTTTGTAGATGCAATGAGAAGAAGACATTAAAAACACTTAAACTCGATACATATAATATAGGTATAATGTCATATAGACAGAACCATAAAGGATAATAGAACAATTAATACATCGATATTACAATTTATGTTTTATTTTGTTATTCAAGTGTCGAAACGACAATAGAATTGAATTAATAATTAACATGATTTTATTCTTATGTTTTTTTTTTTCGGCGCTGCTTATGCAGGGATAAGCAGAGCCAGACGCGTATCGGCTACATTTCTTGGCCTTCCGTCCACCTGCACCCCTTCGAAACTTCTCAAAGCGAAAAAGACTTGCTCTCCCGATGAGCGCACCCTCCGAACTGGTGCAGTGCCGTAGCAACCGGTAAAGAGCTAACAACGGGGTAGGGGGATCGCCGCAATGCAGTACGCGCAGACGTCCTGCGACCCCGGAAAATGACATGGCGCGGCAAACACCCCAGGGGTACACCAAACTGAAAGCACTTCTTTCCAAAAAAAGGTCTAGACTATACAGATTCGGAAGCAGCGTCCTAGAGGTCAGCCAAGATTTCGAATAATACCATATTATCCATTTATACACATATTCACGTTACGGAACGGTTTTTCATTGTGTCCAGAGGAAAGTAGATGGCACGTAGCCATATTGTGATCTTATATCTATACGCATGTAAAAAAGCTGCAGATGTGCAGAGTACTCGTTCTTTTTCTTTTCTCTATCTTTTTCTTCTTCTTTGTCTTTTCCTTTCAGTCTAGTCTAGCTCGATAGATGAATTTAATATCATGAGAATCATGCGTCAGTTTTCTTAAGGAGGTTTGATATTATCATACCCTATGTGCATTTGGATAAAGTATTTTACGGCGTTGCATTATTGCCGCGTATCATATCGTGGCGTATAGATATCTGCGAGTGCATCAATTTATATAGAATTCATAAGTTATGGAATTTTTCTGTTCAACTTATAACACTGAGATAATATTATTATTATATAGTTTATGATGTGATCATTTTTTAAATCGATCTCAGATCGTTCATCCATAATATATAATTTTAATACCGTTTAATAATTTCAGGATTAACTAAAAGCTCGATTCAACGTCGGGATAAGATTTCCTTCGTTATCTATCACATAGCCTTACTCTTATCTGTTTTGATGTTCACGTAATAATGTCATTTTTCTTCTTTTTTTTTGGTAAGACAGCGCAATTCCATATAATTTTCTTTTTGCATATATAGGATGCTATTATAATTGAGCACGCGCGCGAAAATGGAGTACCTTACTGCAGAATTAACAGGTTCACCCAAATTAAATAGACCCTTGAAATGGAGATCGAGAAACGTGCAGGGCATAAACTTTACCCATTTTGCTTGAATTATATTATAACTTGACTATCGTAGTTGTTGTTTTCAAAGTTAATGTAGCAGCGTGCGTATCATATACCCTCATGGTATATTAAATGGGATCAATTTCATTTCGGGTCTTGATGTAAGTTGGAATTAAAGGGAAAAGGACGCTGTAATAATATATGAATTAATAATAACACAATAACCCCGGTGTGCAGGTGCGTTTAGGTATGTATATAATATTTCACTAATTCGGACATAACGTGTACTATATTATACCAATGACCCCCGACGGGTCGCGGATTACAATTCAAGGTATAAGCTAAGGCATTCCAGCAATCGCAATAATTCGTGGTAGGTATTTTGTTGCAGAGTAATTGGAGTCGCGAAAGTTAATCAAACCGCCCCTGGCGAATTGTGTGCAGGAATTTATGATGAACCTGCCTACAAATGCCCTAATAAGTACCGCAAACCATAACGCGGTACATCTGTGCAGGATTTACAACGAATACGTAAGCGACATAAAAAATCACATCTTTATATCATATAGGAACACCTTTCCAAAATGTGAATTCAACTCTGTACCATGTAAAAGAAACTCTCCTAATACTAACGAGCGCATTGTTATATTGCATACGTAAAAAATAGGTTATGTACACGTAGAAAATTTTGAGTATATTTTCCCCTTTGTGTATAGGTATTTTGAATCGATACGGCGAATCGAATGCCCTCGATACTACTCATACATAGATTTCAGCGTGGGGCGAAATCGTTTGGAATTATTGAACCATGTCAAGCAGCAATATCCCGATAAACCCGGACCGGAAAATGGGCTTTGATCTTATTTTTTGCCTCGAATTACGTACGTACGTACGAATACTCGTATCTATACGTCTATTCTACATGTATTCCGCGATGTCGACAACGAGCCGATACCAGATATACACATGTATACCTACAAGTTAATTTTTATCCGATGCAGGGTATAACGTCGGAAATGGTAAAAAAAAAAAGGTAACAAATAAAAGGGCAATGTAACTTCATCGTCACGGAGAATTAATCGTACCGACCCGACCCATGTATCAATAATATTCATAATAACGGAATTTTCCTATATTTTATTTTTCTGTTTTCAACAAAAACTATCATACGTACATATCGTAAACTGCGGTAATCTGTGCAGGGGGCATTATTATGCAGACGCTCGTTTTATCTGTGACTCATATGTCATATTACGCGTTCGTATCTAATGTACAAACTCAATTCGTTCGTAGAATACATGGGGTTCTGAAATTAAATCTTATTTTTTTCGAAGCTACGGATGGATTCAAAAGCAACGTTATTGCGTCACCATTCACGAGTCACGGACCCAGAATTTTTGACGGTCAATACACGGTACGGAAACTGTTTTGCGCAGGCGGTATTTGCGCCTGCGTAAACTTTGACCCGTTGTATTCAAAGGGTCAGCTGTGGTTGATGCTAGTTCAGTGTGGTCCGCGATCTATGTTCAATGAGAGGGGGGGTTCATGTTCGTGTCTGTAAATTGAACATTTAATTGCGAAGCATCTCTACTAATTCAGAGACGTGTCCCGATAGTTATACGAGACTCGCAAAACGCGTTGTTGACAAATAATTCTTTCGAAAAAACGGCGAAACTTTGTTAGTTTGTAATTCTACTTTTTGCCCATGATTTAAATCGTGCGCGTTATTGCGCGCGGCTAATTCGAATCTAGCGACGATTGCGAAATTGAAGAGGAAATTAGCTTCCAAAGTATTTGACGAGTGAAATTGGACGACGTCCCACTTTGTCAAAATCAAGAAAAACATGGATGTTCTTTTTTTCTTTTTCTACTTTTTTGAACGCTATGGAAGCGCCAGGCATTAACGGCGCGGCAGTTTCCGGTTATTATACCACACGGGATCCTATACCGTGGACTTGATATATCAAACTGTGTTAACCACCGCCAACTTTTTTACCCACCCAGTTTTAGCACCAATGGCATTCGGTTCAAGGTCATTCGAGCTATTGTCATTGTGGCTCTGCATCTGTGCCGTTTACAGCGATAAATAATTTTACATCGGATATGAGATACGACTGGAAATCACAAGGTAAATGACACTTTGAGATTAAGTGTCTAGCCTTTCCAATAATTCTATGTACGTACATGACGTATGTCTGTGAGTAATAGAATGAAATTCAGAATTAAAATGCAGTTTGAAAAAAAGACTTGTAAAATTGCATGATTCGAGTATGTGCAGGTATATTTAAAACAAAATAGAACTATTACTTTTCGCTGAATAAGCCGGTGATTTTATACAGAGTAGGTATATGAAAATTCATCACAGCGACACGATTAAATTAAAGGAAATAGATGCCAGCTCATATTTTTGCACCTCATAAAATCGGCGAAAGTTTTCTGCATTCGAATTGGACGCGATTATTTAAATAACGACACAGCGCGGGACCACGAGGGACACACACATAGGTATACACACACGTCAAGATCAATATAACAGCTGATGTTATATAACATCTCTGTCCCTCAGTTCCTCACAAATAACTTTCGTAGAAATATATGAGACATTTAAACATTGATTTAGTGAAATATGGCAACAGCTGACGAGTTGAAAGGTCACGCATAAGATGGATATAAATCGATCGATGAAAATTAGAAAAGAATATTGGTCCGGATCGCAGGGCGTGGATTGTCTGTTACAATTGATCTGTTCATCGTATTATCCGTGTGAAAATTATGAGTGAGTATTCATTATCTTCATCAATCGTTTAACGATCGATAATGCCGATAACAAAATGTTAGTGCGGTAGAATTTAGCGAAAACAAATCGAACTTGTCCTTAATGAGGCAATCACCCCATGCCTAACGGGATGCGAGCTTACGTTTAAATCGTCCACTTTAAATAGTGACACTTAGAAGTCAGTCAAGGTCGTTGAGCGGCAAAGGAGATTGCCGGGTGCTGGTTCGACTATAACTTTTCTATATCATCCTATCACGATTTTCTCATCAAGTTTTTCAGGCTGCGGTATGATGAAATACCTCGACAGTTGATGTACCTGATGGTCTTGTGGAGAATGCTCGTTTTCATCTGATCTAAACCCGTTGGCTATTTAATTTAAATACTCAAACAGCTTCACACTTACTTGTTAATGATGTTCAGATGCTGTGTCGCTAAGGTGGATGAAGCGAGTAAAGTGTAAAACCGCTGTGTGCGTAGGAGGCAGCAGAGCGACTGACCGACTCAAAACTCCGAAGTACACCTCGGCGTCGGCGCAAGATACGTTTCAACAGTGGTTCTCAACAACCTCGTCATACCCTTCCGATAGCGCTTTGAAAACCAGCAAAGTGATGATTTATTCGAGAGCCCCGCGCTTCGTGGACTTCTTCAAATATGATTACGATATGACGAATAAGAGAATAAATCAACGGTTGATCAGAACATTATTGGGTCTCAGAATTTGGTCCGGAAACATCGTACCTTGAAATTGGCTCTAACAACATCGTATTCTGAGCTGAAATGAGAAATCCTTAGAAAATTTCACCAACTGTATCTAAATTTGAGATATTTATGTCGTTGAAACAAATTTTGAGGTACGATTTTGATAAATTGAATAATCACAATACATCGAAAGATAAATTGGAAGGCGTCTATCAAGTTTGGTGGCGAGCAGAAATAAATTTCGAGATAACGGAGATACGAAGGGCTCGGAGATTGCTTGAGACGTCTTTGCTCGTTTCTGCTTACCAAGAAGTTCATTGGAGGGGACGGCCAGATGATGACGAAATATCGACCATTGGATGTGCAACTTCCAGCGGAAAGCGAACACCGTTGAATGGCAGAGCATAATATTTTCGAGCCCCGCTGTTTGAGAATCGTTGATTTGGAGGTCAACCAAGGGCACCTTCTGTGACATTCAAAAAAATCATTGAGTGCATCCCATATATCAACGTGAGGGCCAATCATGTGATCCGTTCATCTTCACTACTGAATCCCTAAGACTCTACGAAAGATTATTTTTATGAATAATTATTACTAACTATAAACTACATGTACAATATTTGCACTGATATATAGATGGTTACGTGTATTATTGCACTATGCTTATCCGGCTGGATAAGAATCAGCACAGCTACTTGTTCTTACATATTTATCCAACTTACCCCAATACAATTAATCTCATCGATTTGATTGGCTTAGGCGTATTTGTTTTGATCGTATAATGCGGCTCCTATACGATTGTTTGCATTCGTTTTGTTATGTGAACTAGAACCTGAAGTTAATTTTGACATCTTAGGGCGCTTAATCATAGTAAATCACGCCATTGACATCCATTCATCAAGTTGGGAGCTTTCCAAAGCTAGAATTGTTCGATCAACACTGATTATGCAGTTACGTCGAAGCGACGATTAGCGTGGCAAAGATTCCTGGTCTCTTACCCTTGACAATTCGGAATGATAGAATGCGAACGTCGAAATGATGCTATTTTCATATGTGGACTATAAGTCTGCAGCCTGAAGCCTGAAATAATATGATTCTTAGCCATCATAATGTTGACTCAAAAATTTCATTGCTATAGAGCAGGCAGTGGAGGATGGGGATGCGATTTAATTATTCCGAAATCGATCAAGGGTAGTTCTTAATTACTTTTACGTGTAATAATATATTCCCGTTCCCTTAATTTTTTGAGAGTTATGGAGATCAGAAAAAAGAGAGTATGCTTTCAGTAGATAATGATTATATATTTTTGGAATTTTGAGACGTGGGAGGATAAAAATTTCTTTGCTGAGGGGATCTCTGTGTAAAATTTCGTAACACTGAAGAGGCAAATATTTGTCAGCGCATATAGTTATAGTGTTGGTTTAGCGTATGGGGTAATCAAGGTAGCGATGATGATAACAAAACTTGAGAAAGTGGTGTGTATGATAGATAAGTTTTTAACATTCCACTATTATAATTCTCGCCGTACAGCGAAGGCGTTTCCATGGAGATCTTTGACTTTTGACCCGCATATAAAATAATCTAAAAAACAGGCAGAGAATTGCCCCGCATGCATTTCATAATAAAATAGAGATATCTCATCGTATTCTAAATATCTACCTTGTACCTTACGCCGTTTCTCTACATTCTGTAAATAAACTGATAACCGTAAATAATGTAGGTAAAAAAGAGGTATAACATTTCACTTGATATAGTGTGTTACGATATATTATACTTATTATGTGAATGTGGATCGACGACGTTATCAGTATCACGGGCCCAAAATTCTATTCTGTGAAATTTTTTGCGTACAGGAATTCTTGCATGTCGCAATTATTTATACAACGTCATTATTGTATATAGCTGTTGTCATCAAGCCGCAATTTTACACGGAGCTATTTCACCGCAGTCAATGCCCTCTTCATTACATTTTCCTAAAGCAGCTAGAGAACACGCTTCAGCCCTTTGCAAGAACTCAGATTGGGCTTCCGTCACTCGTGAAGGATCGCCATTCCATATTTTCAATGCTGACATCTGCGGAATATGATGAAAAATTCTAAAGGCGGTCATTCGGCGTTGATAATTTGCTGAAAGCGAGAAGTTAGTAGCTCAAAATTATGCACCTGAAGAGCGCGTCCGTAACAAAAGGTGAGAGTCCAGGGCTTTTTACTCTTGAAAGAATTGATTGCATTCAAATTTATCGTCGATGCATCGTCGCTTTGACCGCCACTCAGAAATGTGACAGCTGGCACGGCGCACGGTACGGTTCTCATTAATGTTGTTAACGTTGCTTCAGCAATTAGCTGGAAAAGATTAAATCAGATGAAAGATATGTCATTGATGGAAATACCCATGCATGGTGAGTTGTACACATAATTATTACTTGTGGGCTGCATAAGTCGCCGTTTTCGACTCCCGGAATGATCATCGATGGCTTCAGAATTGTTCCTTCGATAAACACGTGGTGCAGGATCATAGCGCGATAGAGAGCAGAGAAAATCTCTTCGTGGACCTGCTGGCTTCTCGCCAAACTATGACCACCGGTATTCAGAACTTCCGGTTCCACTATTGGAACCAATCTCGCACTCTGACAGATACTTGCGTACCTGTTGTCAGTGCGTTCGAATGATTAATTCGATGATCCGAAAAATGGTTGTGAAAAGGGATCTACAGTCTACGAAATATTATGATGCCGCTCAGGTATTCGGAAATTCTCATATTCTTCGATAAATCGTGAATTTTTATGTTTATTAGATTACCCTTTTCTAAGAATGAAAAAAATATTGAGTTATTGAAAACTTCTTTGAAAATTACATTCACCTTGCTAAGATGTTGGAGTTTTCTTCGATGGCTTGTCGACTGGGTAGCGTATCAGTGATGCGAAATGTGCATCTCCACTTTGCGAAGTGACAGCCTCTTTTCTTGTAATCGATGCATCGTTCAAGGAGATCATCCAACCCTTGTGTCGTGGTTTCATTGTCTGAGCCGAACATTTCTACGAGACCCTTGTCAACCTTGATACCCGGAATGATGTTCCTTTTTCGAAGGAATTCTGGAAACTCAATATCGCTGGATGCTTTTTGGTGCACAGTTTCGTTGTGGAGAATCACGCCGCTGATGTACTTCGATATTTGATTCTGTTTAAATATAAAAAGCCGAAACATGTCAGTTATTTTTGGAGAAGAGAATAAAGTATAAATTTGTTTAAAAAACCTTTTCCGCCGAAAATAGCATCAGTCTGTAATCCCTTCTGAGTGTTTCGTTGTTCTCTAAGTTCAAATTTTCGAATCTTTTGGTAAGAGAATCAGGTGACTCGTCAGCTGCGAGGATTCCTTTACCCGGAGCTGTTAAAGCCTCCGCAATCTTTTGTAATTCTGCTCTTAGGGCTGAATCCGGCTTTTTGTAAACAGCAGTCATAGGAGTCTAAAATTGCAACGAAAGCCCAATGAAAAATAGGGTTCAATTTGCTTGCATGAGGTAAAGAAACTAAGTCGATATCGAAAGCCAATTAAACATCGTTATGCATGATATCCCTATTTACACAACTCTCATCTTGCGTAATAAGTGTTGTTTTTCATTCACGGCATATCCGCGTATGTAAACAGAAATAATTATCAAAATCGAGTTGACGTAACGATCGACAATCGGGTTCCTTATATCTTAATGACGGTCCCACCCCTGGTCAAGGGTTATAATCGCATCGTTTTTGCAAGTAACTTTTCAATGATTATCAAGAGATTACACGGGGGGCTCGATTGGTAATGTTTATCGCTAAAAAAAACAAAAAAAGCAAACTTTTTATCATCTCATTATAAAAACGTGCCAAACTTACGCGCACGACACAGTAGTACAAGTCGAATAATTTGAAATACATGTATATAGTATATTAGAAAAATGCCTTTCTAAGTCTCCCAAGTACCGGGCGACAATATTATATCCTTATTGATTTGATATATTTCGATATGCATTTTAATATGTTGATGATATATAATTTGATCTGCAGGTTATACAAAAATTTTACACTGCATGATCAGCTATGTATAACAATATTAGTTTCGGGAGGCATTTGGTGCAACAATAATTTTTGTGGCTTGAGCACAGCCGTAAATGGTTGTGCTCTTATCAGTTCTCGCGATATGGCTTGTGGTGTGCATGTCATATCTAATTGTAAGGCAGAGGGCAAACTGAAAATAGTCTATATTTTCATGTGGGGTCTGGGAGTGGTCGACATTCGAGCCCTTATCACAACATACATGTATTTATTAGACATCAAACTTGCACTATAACCAAGTACGCAAAATAAAGTCGTTTTAATTATTATCACTGAATTATCATTAATTGTGCGATTAGATCAAACGTTCCATGAAATTGTCAGTTTGATATGTCAGGATGACATCCTATTAATGTGAATGTCAAACCTTGTTACAGCAGCACTTTCCACCCATGCGAGCCATGTTTGTTGAAACATCCGATCCAGTAATTGTAAATAATTTTTGCAATTTTTTGTATTTGGCTTTCCAGTACTTTATACTCGAATTAATCGAGTGTTTTAATTTTGAATACACATTTTCTTTGCTGAATAGATGGAAATGGTTAAAACATAAGAAGAGATCTAGTAGTCTTCGTTTTTTCAAACGTACAAAATTCATACAGCAATCTCATTTATATTCATCGTAGAACTATGAATTTGCAGAATTCCCAGCTATATAATTAATTATCACGAACCGCGATTTTGGATCAAAATATTTGAAAAAGTTCCTAATATTCACAATTCTGATAGAATTGTTGATTTTTGTCCACATTTTAAGTCGCAGGCGGTCAAAGCTGAAAATGATTTTTGAGTAAGAGTGCCAACGCCATTTGAATTTGCTGCATTGTGCCGGTCAACGGATGTGGTTGTACACAGTCATGTATTCAGACCTACACAGTGATAGCTGGTGGTAATTGATGGCCGGTGCGGAATTAATGATTACAAAGTGCCTATTCTCAAGTGTAAATAAAGTATACCTGAGTTGCTTCTTTTAGTCAGCTCTGCGATTGCCTTGACTTAGTGCACATTCAACGTCAAGGAATTTTCTTTCGCATAATAAAATCTGGTGAAGAAAAATGAGGTTAGGATAGATCAGGTTATGTTGTGTTCAGTTATGCTATATCAGAGTTTATGCTTTTGTCAATACTGGAGATTAAAAAATAAATTTGGATTGGATTCGAACGAATTATAGCAGGGTTATTAATTTACGATGGGAGATTCTGCGAAGCATAAGTCACGCTCAAAAGAACGCTCGCGCTCGCGTTCGGGTCCAGGTAAAAAGAAAAAGTCCAAACGAGCTGCCAGTTCCTCATCAAGCAGCTCTGGAAACGGTTCGGATGTCTCTGTGAAAAGGAAAACCTCCTGTTCTAAAGACAAAAGAAAGAAATCCAGACGCTACAGCAGTAGCTCATCAAGTAGCAGTTCAAGTTCTTCGAGCAGTTCTAGTTCGAGCCATCGCAAGGACAGTCCTCAAAAGAATACCAAAGCACTCAAGAACTGCAAACCCGATGTTGAACCAACGGAAAATAAAGTTGGTAATCGTGCAAGGAGTCGGGAAAGGTCAAGTCATGACTGGAAAAAAACAAATGATGATAAAAGCCGATCTACGAGCCGTCCTGATAGGAGACATGATCATCCGCCGTCCAAAGACTTCCAGGGTTACAGCACAGAAAAATTCATTCCTCGTCAATGGAATTCGTACCAAAGGGATAGACGTCCTAATCGTTCTGATAGCAGAGACAGACGTCCAGATCGATCTGGAAATTATCGTAATCAGAGAAATAATGCAGGTTTCAGATCAAATTTTGAGGATCGTAATTTCAGAGGTGGAAGGTTCAACCGAGGAAGATATGATTTTGCCGAACATAGGAACAGGGGTGATCAACGAAACTTCAGAAGGACCGAAGATTATAAATCTCCAGCTTTCGATACTTTTAAGCAGTCTGATGGCTATGCTAAGAAAGCAGATTATGAAGAGCCTGTGAAACCTGTAAAAAAAAGTGAGGACCCACCAAAGATCCAACAGCGTGAATCCAGAGATCGCAGTCTATCATCAAGTAAAACTGCAAAGAAATCGAAGAAACGTAAATCAAGAAGTAGTTCATCCAGCAGTAGCAGCAGTAGTAGCAGCAGTAGTAGCAGTGATGATTCTCGAGCTGAGAGGAAGCGTAAGAAACGTAAAAAAATTGCTCGGAAAATCAAGAAAGCAGAGAAAAAACAGAGAAAGAAAGAAAAGAAGTTGAAGAAAAAGTTGAAGAAAAATAAATTAAAAATCACGACCAAAGAACAGAAGATTCAATCACTGGATGAGCCATCTACAGATAGACTGTTGACAGATATACCTGTAAAAGTGACGGAGCGGGCCAAGGCAATGGCTCCTATGACCAAGGAGCAATGGGAAAAGAAGCAAAGCGTCATCAGAAGAGTTTATGATGAAGAAACCGGACGTCAGAGGTTGTTATGAACTCGATACATCTAGAATATTTCTTTTATGAATAAAGCATCAATTGATCAAACTCATGTAGATAACCATGAACACACTTTGCACTCAATATTTTTAATGGATTTGACTGTAGCTATTTTCCTCCTCTTTGATCCTATACATTAAACGTAAGTTACGTTGGATGACAATGTTAATTGTGTATATAACTCATACTTTTACGACGTGCTCGATAATCGACGATCAAGTCACTCAATGCATATCCTGGTTTGGTTTTAACAGGTTGATCAAAGGCGATGGTGAAGTATTGGAGGAGATAGTCAGCCGCGATCGTCATAGGGAGATAAACAGGCAGGCGACACGAGGAGATGGAGAATATTTTCAGTCTCAACTAAGGCTTTCTAAGTGATCATGCTCAACAAGTGAATATTTATTTTAATATCTTAACTAGAAAGTTATGAAATAAAAGACAGATAACTCCCATGAATTGACTATTATTGTCAGGTTCCTTTCTGATTTTATTATGCAGAAGATTAGCAATCGGAATGAATGACATTGTAGTATTTTGTTTAACAATTAACATATTTCGGTAACATATTTTTTCATTGTGCCAGTTTACAAATTCTTGAAGAGTATAGGACCACACGAAATAAGTTCAAATTCGAACAGGGAATGACGTGTGTATTTCAAGGAACATTTGCTCAGCGAGATTCGTTCAAAATTCAACGCTCATTGTTACATATATTCCAATACCCACTGAATTGTTTATGAATGTAACCCTGTATACATCCATCTCAAATATAGCAATACAAAAGATCCAGGTCAACAAAAGTATTGAAGCTATCGGAAAGATTTGTAGCTAACGATATAATCCCACGTTGGGAGCGTTAAAAGTATTGGACTTATCATGAACATGGTTCAAATCTTTTATGTACAAGATATTTTACAAGGTCATAAGTCCTGCACGTTAAACCTGAAATGTTGGGTATTTCAAATCTAGTTTTTGCTTAAATTCTAAAATGCGCATGATAATACGTACTCAATTGCGTGTGCCACGTGTGGATATGGATAAAGCTATTTATTCATCCCAGCACCGACGCCGTGCACTAATCGCGATCGACACTAATCCACATTCGCTCTTCTGTACAAAGTTCGTGTACTACACGTAATGCAATTAGTACTGGCGTATCGAAACCACATCGATTTATGGGAATTAAGTTTCAAATGAATATTGAAGCACCAATCAAACACCAGAATAAGTCCAGATCATTAAACGACAATCAACAAGAATATTTTTAAACGCAACCGGAGTTTAATGCCACTTAAATATCTAGGATCTTTTTAGCGTCGAGCAGACTTTTAACATAAGGAAATAAAACGAAGAGCAATAAGTAACTATACTTGAACATCGCACAAGCACTCAGTATAACTGAATGAAGGACGTCGTGTGTCCATCGCGATATACTGGATCATCTGTGATGGGAGCACGACACAATGGGCACGTAGATTCTCTGTCCAACCATGTCGACACACAAGTTTCGCAAAAAATATGTTTGCAACGTAATCTCACAGGTGTTGCATATTCTTCATGACAAATCGCGCAGATCCCTCCAGCCGCTGTGAGCTGTTCTTTGGATGGTGAGACACCTATATTCTGTAGCATGGAACGATTTATTTTGTACAATTAAATAAAAGTAAGATAACGTTGCATCAATCTTAAAGTATTGTATATTCTTACACACGTACCACGTTTTGAAGCAGCTTCCATATTGCCGTACGAAACAGTTTTCCACGTGATACAAGGTCGCTACCTTTGCTAACCATGTATGCAGCTGACAAAAATACCCCTAAGACTTTCTCCGGACCTTGATATGCTTCTAGCAAGTAATACAACCATGGTTGGATGGTGGCAATGGATCGATACAATTGCGAGGTAGCTTCTATCATAAGATAGTATTTACCCTGAAAGATATGAATTACCTTAGATTTCTTATCGATTAATCACCAAGGTTCTGACGAGTAATTTTGATCCAAGTTGTGTTTGTTAACAATGATTTTTTCACGAATGGATTAAACGAAATGAAAACCATCTGATTTTCACCTTGTATTGAATATAATAAAGCCATGTACTTACCCGTTTTGGGAATGCGAGTATCCTGACGGGCAGACAAGTCAAAATAACTTTGAATACAATAGTGATCAATTTTAAAACGTAATCGGTAATCGCAACAGACCATAATAGCTCCCAGAGTGTAATAGGCTGTGTATAAGATGGTATTAAAACTAAACTCAGATAGAGTTTGTGTTCTTCAAACATATAATCGATAAAGATGATACAACCTACGATATAAAATAAAACAACTAACAATACCATTCGACTTCTATTCTGTTGCTTGGCTATTTCGAGTTTCAGATTGTTATTCGTATAAATAAACGTTATTAATAAAGCTACAAAATGTAATATCCCAGCTCGATGATCATAAATGCATTTGGCAAGCAGTATCATTACGAAAGGAACATATTTCTGTACAATTTCTAACAAAGCTCTAGTCTCTGGACTTATGTGTCGGGCGTCCGTTGCCCCTTCTTCAGCGTTATTGTTATTATTTTGACTTTCTGCATTGGCAGCTTCGCGTATGTTGTTCAAAAAATTGTCTGTCGCTGTTCTGTGATGATGGTGACGATGATCATGGCTAGATTGCTGGTGGGATTCAATGTTACTGGTTGACGGTTGATCATGTAGATTTATCACATGGCTGTCAGCTGTCAACGGAGGTGTCTCCTGCTGAGTTTGTCGATTGAGCCATGACGTTAGAACAATCTCATGTGGCTGTAATGAAAATATACAACGATTCATCTACTATTTCCAGTGACCTAGATTTTAATTGATGATGGATAAATTTTTTGGATCGCATTATGTGTAAACAGTCACACAAAACTTCCAGCATAAATCTGGAGACAAAGTATGTCATATTCAAGCTCATCAAATAAAGAAGCAACTAATCTTTTAAACAATACCGAGATAGATGCATGTTTCTTTTACCGCTCGAGCCTGCTCAAGGAGTGGACGAATTTCTTGTAGTGCCGTTGAAAGGTTATCAGCAAATATCCTCGATTGTTCAGCAGTTCGGCCACTAAAATTCAATCCTCCTATGTTGACAGTTGAGGAAGGAGACCGCTCTGTATTGCCTGAGGTGTGAGTCACTAATAAATTGGACTGTCGTGGCTGCCGTAAGCCGTTCATATTAATTCTATGTGGTATCCCGGCAGTTTCTACGGTACTTCCCGACTCCTCATTCATCGCAGCATCCGTCATCGCCAATCTGCATGAAATGACACGAGTCTGATGAAATGATTTATGAATCAAATGTTTCATTAGCTTGGTACACCAAACCTATCCTTGAGTTGCCTTAACCGAAATAACTCTCGTAGTAAGAAATAGAGATCATTGGAGAGTAAACCAAGCATAAGAGCAGCTGATCTCTAGCCTTCGAGGTATGTTTATCTAACAGTTAGCATTGGGAAGGTTTTCTGGGTAACTATCCAAGCTTTCGACCTGATGATGTAGAAGCATGAATTGGGCAATAGAATCGCGAGATTCCATTTAACGAACGTCTTGTGAGAATTGAACGTGAAGGGTTAACATTCTTATCAAAGTTGTTCTTACGTGGTCCAATAAGTTCTAACCTGTCCGAGGACCAGCCTACATTCCTTGGCCAAAATTGGTTCACGTTTCGTATCTACCCGCCGAATACCTTAAACTGTTATTAACCTTTATTCGGAATAAATATTCACTGGTTTCTACGCACGTACAATTATCGAAAAACATTGACAGTTTATCATTAGGCAAATATTTATCACAATTTTGACGTACGATGAGTACAATCGATGGATTCATCGGTACGTAGGTGCGTACGATGAAATGTCACGCCATTTACAGGAGTGACGACAAACTGAGGCTATTGGTCGTCGAACTGCCATCTCCATCTGACGCATTCAACACATTTGAATATTTCTGTGAGCATTCTAGATTTTGGAAGACAGCCGCTGCTTAGCACATTCTAACATACGAAAATTTGCTATCAGAAACATTTCTCTAGGTTCGATTTTTCATTGAGAAAAATGAAATAGCATACTTATACATATGAATATTTATCTATCGTGCAAAAATGATTCATAATTTCATATCCGATTTCGCAATCTGCATTTACTTTCCATAATGCACCATTATGTACTTATCAAATAAATACCTACTGGCAGATTGGAGTCGGCTTTTATTAGACCAGGTCTACTTCAAAAATCTTTTCATGTACTCCACTGGGTATTTCTTTGTTTCAACTTGAACATTATGTTGGGTTACCAAGTAAGTGTAGGTGGAATGCGACCTGGGGCGTTCAACAGGAGCGTTGATGGCTCTGGCCCAAATTATGGAAGCAACAGCCCCTAAGGCACGGGACATGCACAACAGAACCTGATTGAACTCCATATCTCGAAGACCGTAATACTGTTGAAAAATAATATGTTAGGTATTTGTAACTGCGATTGAGTCACCACTCATTGAAACTTTTATAGAAACAAGCAAAGTATTGTTCTTCCGAAGAACAAATTTCGGTTCGTACAACCAAACTATCGCGACGAAACAATACTCTGTTTTATATTAAAATCAACGATTAATTTCATTCAGCAAAACTTGTTATTCAGTTATTAGAAAACTTGAAGATCGATGCCAATTTGTTATAGTAATTTTCAAAAATCGCAGAATATGTATTTGAATGTCTGTGCGCACTGATTTTTTTGTTTGCTTTTCTTTTCATTTAGCGGTAGAAACGCTATGCAGCTCTTGCGGTTTTGAAACCACGTTTAGTCGATATCCAACCTCGCTTTGTAGAAACTGATACTGAGCATGTGATATTGCAACTATTTTTATGCAGCGAAATTACATTTTTCTGCTTTGATTCATCCTACTTTCGAAATTTCAAACGGAAATGATTTCTCTTGAATTCAATACCATGACGAGTCACGAGATGTATATGTAACATCGTTGGACATAATTAGTTGATGCGTTAAATATAGCTAAAAATTATTCATGTATATTGTTGAAGCCAGAAAAATAAAATACACCTGCGTCGTTCATGCGCAATGCAGTGATTTTTTTCTTTCACTTCCTTTCACTTGTTTAAATTGAAATTCTCTAAAAATCTTACTTGAAAAATAGGAGCCGCTATCGCGTTAGACTCCGGCCAGGTATTCTTCGATTTCGCTTCCTTCAGCATCGGAATCAGAACTTTTGAAATAGACCGAGAGAGCTGCAACCGGTCCAAGATTTTCGTCAGAAACTTCGCTTTTTGCTAAGACGTCACGTTTAATTACAGCGTTTAAACTTTATACATAAATTAGAAAAGTCTGAAACTCATACAGCTGCTAAATGCTCTCTTTATAGGTATATGTATATTTAAATGCAGCAGTAGAAGTACGATGTAACTTGAGTTTCCAGCCGCACGAACTTGGGCTTAAAAGGCTTCAGAAGAACTTACTTTAAAGGGTTGATTTTATTATCTCAATTCAAGACCCGCGAAAGCTGTTCGTATAATCCGAAGAATATTGTGTAAAATGAAATCACCTCGTATTTCATACCATCTTTGAATTTCGTATACAATATCAACCAATTTCCGAAGAAACTGAGAATAAATCAAATCATTGCGCTGCAGGTAAGGGTAGGTATATGGATGTATACTTCCAACAGGTGTGTCGTTCAGATAAAATATACGTTCATATTCTTATCACATAAGAATATAACGTTACCCGTCGATGACAAATTTTTTTCCTTATACCTTCGCAAGTATTAATGATTTATTAT
This sequence comes from Athalia cordata, assembly GCA_963932425.1. Lineage (NCBI taxonomy): Eukaryota > Metazoa > Arthropoda > Insecta > Hymenoptera > Athaliidae > Athalia > Athalia cordata. The sequence continues at coordinate 52,159,279 of OZ010625.1, read as the reverse complement.
ACCTTGATCTGAGGCGCATCCGGTAGATGTTCTCTCGCAAAATTCCTCAGCATCAAATATCTCGGGTCACAAAATTCCGACTCTTTATAACCGCTTGGAAGAATTTCTCGATCAACTAGGAGACCAAGGTAGTTTTTTATCGCACTTTCTGTTGGTTTACATCCTAACACGTTCTGGAGTTTTGTTTGAAATTCCATGTACTGAATGCAATAAATGATCGATTAGCGTAATAAAGATTTTCTGTCATAATATGTTACAGCTTATTATAAAATGAGATTTCTCGGTTATAATTTAACAAACATTCAAGTACCGATGTAAATACGTCTCTATACCTGGAGCATCGATCCACCTTGTGGTTCATCGGCATACGCCAAGACACCTGCTGCCAAAGCCTGGCTTGGATCTAACGTCGAATCTCCGAGGATTTGGGTCACGTGAGCACCCGGGGAACCGCTGTCTTCATCCCTAACAAAAGTTGTCACTCAAACTCAACTATAACTAAATATTCAAGGCCGTTCGATTGCTTCTTAAACTTTATACGAGACGCGAAACACCATAATCCGAAGAACACAAGGAAATCGGTACAACGTCTTCTTTTTTTTTTTTTTTTTTCAATATCATCATGGACTTACGCGTTCACGGTAATATAGAGGCGCAGGAATTCACCGAGGGATGATTTTTTTCCTTCGTCATCTGCAGCTATGTTTCCCAGACAGTCCAGTAAAAGATCAACCCAATCTCCTTCGTCGGAAATGTGATCTAGACTTTTGGACTGGCTGACCAGACCCACGATTGCCGGCAAAGAGGCCAAGAGTTCCATACAGTCTTCGTAAGTGTACTTTTTTTCAAAATATATAGCGTTAATATTTTATAATACTAATTTGTTTTCAAATATTTTGTTTTTCTAATGATTTGGAAAGCTTCCATTGTTAAGTGTTGCATAATTTAGTCGGGCGTATTTTTTTTATAGGTCTGCGCCGTGTCTGATTAGAATATTTTAACGTCACGTGGTTTTATTACAACAGTTTACAACTCGTTTGAACTACCATTTCAGACAAAGCCCTAGAAAATCTGTAAGAATTTCGCATATCTCAAGAGTTAAAGTTGAAGATTATACTTTTACATTTAAGACCGTAGCTATGGTAATACCCAGCGAGGTAGCGAACCACGTAATCAATCAAAAACTTTAATCTTACCAAGCTACTTCATACAAAGGAAAATCTAAAAATTCTAGAGGTTTGTTTCGGCAGCTTACTTCCCAGTGCGTGTGAGTCATTGCTCCAATTTTCAAGGCATCACGCATGTGTTTATCGGCGCCAAGAGTCGTTAGAGCGATGCATAATCTTCCAAGAGGAGAAACATGTTTTGGTAAAGTTTTTAAAACTGCACCAACGATTCCTCCACCTTTTTCTGCCCACCATTCTCTCCGCCTTTGCCGTCTCGACATCCAATCCGCTGTCAACGATGCGGTTTGTTCATGGGTCGGAATATCACCGGTTAACAAAAGCCAGAAGACCGCCTCCGGGCAAGGTGAATTTCCCCGACGCGGCAACACCGCGACAATTTCAGGGATTGTAAGCCCTCGATACTTGACCTGTTTGTTATTTCCATGAAAATATGATAAATGGGCTACACTCGAACAATTAATCGAAATAAGTGCTGAAGGGGATCAGAAATGGAGAAAGCTGAAAATTCAGTCCAGCCCAATCGGCTTTGTGTGTGTTTTTTTTTTTCATCCTCATTGAAAAGCACTCTCAATATTCAATGAAAGGAATCCCACCGACCTAAAAGTGTACTTGAAGATTCCGACATCGAACATTTTTTACGAATTAGCTACTCGGTGGAAAAATTGTTCAAATCGTTCCGCAAGATTTCTGATGAATTATTCATCCAACATCGAGATTATAAATGAGTAATAAAGCGATCATTGGGTTGAAAATTCTAATAATGCAATCCCTACGTTTTGAGTAAATAAAATATTTCTCCTCTCGAATCGTCCCTTACTCTGCACAATCAACTGTATACTGTATATAAAAGTAACATAAACCAGCATGGCCCGTAGGAAAGTATACCCAAACGTAAAGTGCTCGACGAAATCCATTTAATTAGCAAGTCTGTACAGCGAATTGAAACAGCCCTTTGAACAGTTCTTTCTCTCGAATTTATAAATTCTTCTCTCTCTTTTCTTTCCTCACTCGCACGCGCTAATGTGTATTAATTATATAGCAGACGTCTGCGTGGGGTGATTTAAACTCGTGCCAGCGAACTGCAGATTGTACGAGAGGATAAGCGAGGAGACTAAAAGGACGAAAAGGTCTCAGCGGATTACCGTGGTTATAAATTATTTTGAAAGCATCTCTTGGACGTGATGTTAGCCCCTTCGAGTAATGCGTCATGTGCGGTCATTTATTTCATTTCGAGATGTTCTTTACTTTTTCGGGAGTACTACGATACAATGGCGGACCAGATTTCAAATTTTAAAATACGATTCTTTTTCGTTCAGCTCTTCGCATTTGTATATACGTATAATGTATAATGATAAAGAAAAGTACGCTCTGCCTCATGTAATTTTCACCCGTCCCAAATAAACGATCTTTTAACGAGCTTCTTCAATAATTGAGGAAAGTAAATTCTCACCCCAAGTTTTGAATCGATTTCCGAAGTTTCCCTTACCGCGGTGCTGACACCTTTCAAACCTTGATACAGGTCATTCACGGTAATGTGACTGACAACGGAGTTCCCGTGACGCATGCGAAACTTTCGTAGTAGGTCATAGTGAAGGGGTATTTTTTCTAACAGGGCTTCCTTCAGGTCCGTCTTGGTACTTGGAGTCCCTCGAGTCCTGCTCACCTTAATCATTTGTATATTTTAATCGGATTTTCCCGTTTACACAGGCAAAATGGAGACCCTGCGGCGTAATAATCCGGGTACAGTAGGTATACTTTGCATAATTGACAAGTTAAACAAAATAAAACATCCCCGAATTTATTCAATTAATTCGATATTTCTTCGATTAATTTGAAAACTTTTTTTTTTTACAAGTTCTTTTTTCTTTCAATTTTCTCTTTCCAATCGCATGTTGATATGAAGAATAACATAATTCAAAACCTTTAGAGTTTGAGGTTGTCCAATTCCAGTTATTCCACCTGTCACTGTCGTGACATAGTTTCGATACTTTGGAATTCTTGAATAAATTTGACGTTTCGTAATCCCCTTGTATATTTGCAGCATCCTCGTCCCACCTATTTCTATTTCACACTGTCAAATTAGTGGAAAGGTTAAAAGTATATTTAATTACGAAAATTTCGAATTTATACTCGTTCAAAATTTTCAATTCAACCAAAATCTTCCGTCGCTCACATACAATTTAGTGGTAAGAGAATATTTCAAATAGAATCGAAAAATATACCTATAGATGGCACTGAACCAAAAAAAAAAACTTTCAATTATTTCTATTCACCGAGTTTCTTTTTTCCATGAGCAAATTTTTCATTTTATTATTATTATTTTTTTTTTTATTAATCAACAACAGAATGTATATACATATAATACACATATATACATACACATATATATGGCTTTATTCCAATTACGAACGCTTTTTTATTCTTTGCATTAAATTTTCGCTACTGAGCAGGGAGAATTTTCAAAATTTTCTGTGTCATGTTATATCCTATGCGTAACACGTTTTTCCCCCTTTTTTTCTTCCGTTTCTGGTTTTAATTCGAACAATTAAAAATTTCTACATGTCATAAGCACAAATGTCTATTCTAATTTTGTGATAGATTATATATATATATATTTATATTACAGTTAAAATGGTTTGTTTTATTTAATTTTTTTTATTTTCTGTGTGAAAGTTATGCAGCATGTGACGATGTAATACTTTTATGTATAATATTATATATTGTACACGTATGGGCTTTCCATTTTTCTTGTATCATGGCGGCGAACTCCAATATAGGTATATAGGTATATAAAGTTACATAATAAACATATCATTCATATAAACAACAATAACACATATTATTATTATTATTATTATTATTACTACATCATTATTATTACTATTATTATTATAATTATTGTATAGTTATGTTTTCTTTTCTTTTCTTTTGTTTGTATTGTTTTTAACTACTGATTGCTTGATTAATTTTTCAAAAATTAATAAAATATATACTTGTATAGGTAATAACTATTGCTTGAGCTGGTCTACCCCTATAGGTATATATAACGGTGTATTATTATATAGGTATAAGTATACTGGTGATAAAATCGTATGTAATATACATAAGAAACGTATAAGGTAGGTATATAGGAGTTTCTTTTTTCTTTAATTTTCTTCTTTTTTTTTTTGTATAGATAACAGTAAATTCCAAAACTGAATAATTTTTTGTAAGATTATTCAATTATTTTTCATTCTCGTTTATTACTTTTTTTTTTTAAAGATTTTTCTATATCTTTGAAGACGCGTGAATCTTACTTAAAGAAATTCTGTAATTTGAAAGATTCGATTGTTCTATACTTGTATAAAATTCTCACAAATTTACAGATATAGATAATATACGTAAGAACGTGTAATTTTAATTTTCATGATTTTCTTTGTATAGATTTGGCGTGTTTCGTGTTCCGAAAAAATACATGTATATATGTAAAGGGGTATACATGGTATTTTATTATGTATATATTCATAATATTGAGCCGATGGAAGAGTTAGTATATAATATTAATTAATACTGCGACTTCGGACCGTGAGCCATTTTTTTCCATATAATTTTCACAAAGGAAACATAAGAGACGAGTGATTGTACGCGTTATTTAACATGCAATTCGTTAAACTAATTCTTCTAATGTCAAAGAAAAATACATTTCTCGTTAGAGTTATGAGGATGAGCACGTAACGGTTGAGAGGGCGTTGGTGATGGCGAAGGCGGACGACCTTCCACCGCCTGGATACCCTTCATCAATTCTCTGAATACCTGGAATCAAATTCAAGAAATACTATTCAGTTTTATTCATCGCCGATATTACAAAGCCCTCGCTTTTCGCTATGCGGTTTGTGGTTTCTATTTTCTTTTTTTTTCTTTCTTTTATTCATTCTCTTCTCGCTTTCTTTCTTTTATGATATACAACACACGTATGAAGTCTGAAATATAAACGAAGTTTATGGCGGTAATGAAACAACGAATTTTACTTTTCATTCACCCGTTCATTTATTCACCAGTTATATTACCTATTATTTTATGAGAACCTACTTCATACCCTGCCAGATTGTAACCGTTGCACACTTGCAGTTTCAATAAAATTCTTTATCCTTATCTTTGTTTTTGTTTTTCTTTTTGTTATCTTCACAAACAGTTGAATCGCTCCAATCATATGTTACATATACAAATATATTGTTAGATCGGTTTGAAAAAATTGTTAAAATTTTGATTTCCTCGCTCGTCGATATTTCAAAAATATATTTAAAAGAAAAACAAAATGAATTGGAAATAAAGTGTGGAATATATGGGTCTGTTTTAAAATTTCATACCACCCTATATAACTTTCCACCTTAATACCGAACACCGAGCCAACTTTGCTTTTATAATAACATTAATAATGCTTCGTCGATCTACCTGCACAGTATAATATGCGGTAGGCATGGAGAAGTTTATCGGGTGAATTGGGGTAGAGTCTGCGGACTGGCACATCTTCGTTAAATTTTTTTTTTTCGTTTTCTTTTCTTCCTTGCTGATGTGACCGTTTTTGATTAGCGATTATTCAAAGTTTTTGAAAAAAAAAACAAAAAAAAACGTTAAACTTTTGATACACATATTAAAAGTGGGACGACCTATGTAAATTGTGAAAAAAACAAAACAAATTTACAATAATAATTACCTGAACAACTCGACAGTTAAATTTGGCACTGCACTCGACATAGCCACATCTCCAATGCTTTCGTACCAAGTTAACGATGTCCCTGTACCTCGTGCCGGAAGCTACAGTGGCCGAAAGTTTATCCTGTTTGTTCCCGACAACCAAAAGTGGAACTCCTCTCATGTCTCTGGCCTCGTATATCTGTTCTCGAAGTGTTCTGATGTACTGAAAATTGAAAATTAGAAAACGAATTCATTCATAATGTGAACATTAATTAATCAAAATATAAGATAATTATACCTCGCCGCGGATTTGACATTTTTTTAATCATATCTCTTGCGATAATCTCCGTCCCAATAATGACAAAAAGATTTTTCATTTTTTACAATTATTATTATTATTTGAATAAAAGAAAAACGAAGAAAAACGAAGAGAAAAAGAAGGGGTCCGAAACTAGGTTGATTTTTCGTGTAATGGCCTTTACACACATACATATACCTATGTATAAATGTAATACACGGGCGAAAAATTTCTTTAGAATTCCGCCCTGGAATTTCCAAATTGGGAACCATAGGAATTTTTTTTCTATCCCGTGTGGCGCGTAGTAGGTCGTACGTGGATATATTTTTTGCCCCGGTAAAATGTAATGCTCGTCCAAATTTTCCCTTTCTTTTTATTTTTCTTTTTTTCTCTATTTTCCATGTTCTCTATTCCATTTTGTTTAATCGTTTTTTTTTTGTTTTTTTTTTTTTTTTTTTCTTCTTCTTGTTGGTTTTTCTTTCGTTCAAGTCAATTACGTAGCAGCAATTGCATCAGCTGTTTTATAACTCTGCATTCAATTAAGAGAGTATAGAGAAATGCGTCGAGAGTCTATATATAGGGTAGTTATACGTATAGGGTATACCGTGCCCCTAGCGAGCTGAAGTTTTATTTATGACATCAGCACACTCGTGATTATAACTATCTATTCGAAGTTGCTTCGAAATTGAGTTCGGATGAAAGAGATAATAAATGTAAAAATATGTATATTTCAAACTCTGGATAACGTATAGTATAATAAAATTTAATGCAGGGAAAGCTGCGTGAATTTTCGTAACATCATCATCAATCTCTTTGATCTATATTACCTACTGCACTACCCTCGCATAGACCTATTTATAAAACTATATATACCTATTCGGTTTTCGCCGGTGACAGAACGATGTACCTACATATTTGTTTTCATTATTTTCCAGTTTCTCAAGTTTTAATATTTATGGGTTCTCAGCTGGCGCGCACTTCGTAAGGTGCTATACAGGAAAAAATCCCTTAAAATATTCATGTCGGATATGGGGACGGTCGGATAATACGGATTATCGAACACAGCTGGTCACGATCGGTTTTAGAAAAAAAAAAAAAAAAAAAAAAAAACACAATTAACAAAAAACTTTACACTAATTGCATTTTAGTTGTTAAAATGTCGTGTAAATGGTATCACGTGTCAAAGCCAGGGAACTGCAAAAAAAAAAATTCTGATGCGTTCTTTGTACAGTCGGTTACATATTTTTGACGAAGAAAAAAATGAAAAAAAAAAGGTCAGCGAATTTAAAGATAGATGCTCTTCTTCAAACTGTACAACTCGCGGTATTCGCGAGTATTATACTATACAGCATGAGTACGAATAGAGTAGCGGTGGTAAAACCTGGTAATTGGATACTGGAGAATTTTTATTGGCTTTCCGGAACTGAAACGAAGACGGATAACGTAGTCGACAAAAAAAAACAAAAAAAAAAAAAAAAAAGGATGAAAAAGGAGCCGGTGGATAGAGATCGGAATTTTTCTATACCGCGACGTTGTGTAAAAAAGAAAAACAGGTGCAGGATAAAATCATGTGATGTACGGTAAAGTGGATAGAAATTTTTCTTTTTTTTTTTTTCTTTATGATATACATACCTACAAAGGACGTAGGTCCTTTTGCCCCTATTTTCGAGACCGCCGCGGCGGACGCTTTTTTGCACCCTTTAGATCGTAACCAAAATCATCAAATTCACGTAATCCGATTTCATGAGGATTTATAGCGCGGAGTGTATACAACAAATATAAAGTTATATAACAAGCGTATTTAGGGTCCTTCGAGATGGACGTATATACGAGTACGTACAGGTATAACTATCTCACCCTTCGCGGAGTTAATTTTGGCCAAGGTACGAAAAAAAGCTTCTAGAGAGGTCGGTTTTTAGGAAGGTCCCTTTACACGTAGGTATGCTCGAAGGATCGTTATGGCAGGAATGAGATTTTTACACGTAAGAAAAAAGGGTCACGTATAGCTGTAGGTACTACACCGGTAACGGGACGACGACGCGGTGATAATATACTTGGAAAACAAAAAACAAAAAACCGAAAAACAAAAAAAAAAAACATAGAAAAAGAAAAGGTTCAGTCCATTTGAAAGTTGGGACAAAATCAAATTTACCACTTTGTACGAGTAACGCGCAGCTACTGTATACTATATCTGTAAGCTTAATGTATAGTGGAAATGCAGAAACGCGCGGTTATTTAATTCTCAGCTCTATACATACATATACCTATATATGAATAGAAGTAAAAAGTTCACTGGAATGCGGGCAAAGTATATGAACAGGTATATTGTATACAAGATAAAATACTGCGCGAGTTTAATGCATGCCGTAAGCTTGGAAAATGAAAAGAAAAAAAGAAGAGAAGAATACGATGAAGGAAATAAATAGAGATAAATAAATTCAAAGTATGAAATTCAACCGTCGAAATCGTATTTACGATTTACCCGGAGAATATTCGAGTGAATTGAGTTCATGCGAATCACCGTTTTATTATATCTATGGTATATAACCGAACTCTATAACGGATTCTGAATTAATACACTTTATAAACATTTCGTATATTACAGTATACTCGATGAATGAACCACTCGGTCGTAGAGCGATACGATTCAATTAATTATCAAATCCCAAATCCCATTTACAATTAGAAACAAAGGGAAAAAAAAGAATAATAATTAAAATTAAACAATCTCACAGGTACATTACTGAGTGAGCTGCTTCGTAAATCCATCGAGCAGTGTCAGACTCACGGTAAAAAAATTCAAATGAAAGGGTCACGTGGTCTATTTTTTTTTTAAGTGAGTTTGTTTATTTTCCAATATACTTGTTTAATTTTTTTATTTATTTTTTTTATTCCAATCGTGGACATGCGGTTAACATATTGTAAGATAATATAGGTAATGGAAGAAGGTAGTCGCTCACCTGAAAAGTATCCTGATTACTGAGGTCGAAGACGAGAACGTAGGCGGTGGCACTCCTCAAACCGTAGTACCGAAAATCGGTCCATTCGAGGTGAGAACTTACGGGGAAATACGGGATCGCTGGTAAGTCTGATATTTTTAACTCGTAGAGTCTTTCCGCGAGGACTACGCTCGGGTAAAAAGTCTCCCTTCGCTCCGTCGGTTTGTATTCCTCGGAGAATTCGCTCCAGACGAATTGCTGAAAGGAGTCAACGACGCGTCAAATAATATCAACGGTTATACCTGCACATCGTACCGCGGTATTCCAGAAATATGTAGATAGGTACATGAAAGAAGAAAGAAGAAAAAAGAAGAAATTCAAAAATTCAAAGGAAAAGACAAAAAATAGAAAGGACGACAAATCATATCGCTGCAGATAAAAAGTTTACAGTGGAGTCTTCTGCAGCATTTCTATACTATACAGCTACTATGTGATATCTCGTTAGATTTTTTTCCTGCATTTTATACGCTGAAAAATTAATTAAGTCTTACACCGTTGCAATGTTGCAGCCTTTATTAACTGGCTCCGCAGGTTTCTCAAGTCATTGTTTTATTATACACGAGTTTGAAGTAATTTCAAAATTATCTACAGCACACCCTACCGGCTGAACAAGGAAAGCCTTAATTATGATACTACGAATTTTGACGAATGGAGAATAATTGTAGCACAGAAATGGTAATAATTAGGGGAGGTTGTCTGAGCCTCCAAGTGTAGCGAATCCGTAGTGAATTTCGGAACAGAGATACATGGGTGTACGTGTACTATAGATATAATTACACCGAAATCCATTAGACTTCCCAAGTCCATTTTAGGTTAGGTTATGATGCGATCTAATGTTGGCGAATTAATTCCAATTTCCTCACCCTGTAGATGTAATGTAATATAAATAAATGCAACATCCAATAAGCGAATAAATTTCTGTAAAGACGATGTCTGCTGGATAGTTTCGCTCGAAGGTACGTTTTATGTGAAAATTCTTCATCACATTCCAAGTGGAGCAACCGGAGACGGAAGAATATTATCGGATAAGCCAGTTTTGGTTAAAAAAAAGCACAAATCAAAGTCAACCTTCATTCGCTCTGCTTCCTGTCCGTGAAATTACACGCTTTTTGAAATCCCAGTGAAATAATAGGTGGGCAGAGAGAAGCCCGCCCAGTTTCAAATGTCAGTAAAACCCAATCGAATCAACATAAATTACGTCTTCTTTATTTATTTCGCTTTTTGCATTTCATTTTTCTACTCTGGTTATTGCCTGCACACGGAAATATGTTGGCAACAAGATTATCTTGCAGATATTACGGGTCGCGTCAAGGTACAGAAAAATATGAATATTTCTGTCCTGCGGTATATAACAAACAGGTATAATAAATGGATATATTGCAGTTTGCGTGGATGTAAAATGGGAAAAAGTTTTCTCGAGTTGTTAACACGCATTAAAGCTTCGGGAAAAGTTACTTTGACAAACGCGATACGTATATCCAATTTATTCGTTGGATATAGATATATACCTATATTTATGTTATCTTCGGTAGAACTGGATGGAATAATCCACCTTTGTGTGCATTACAACGTTCTATAACGAGAACTTGAGTGCTTTGTCTATATACTTATATTTTTCCGTTATATTATCTTACTCACTTTTTGTTTTCTTCACTCCAACTTTTTCTGCACGTTTCCATTTCACGTCAGTTTTGATATATACCCGCACTTGATCATGTAATTTAGATTATTTCATTTACCAATATCAACGACAGCTGAGATCCGGAAGGGTTTGATCTACAGTTTTTTTTTGCTGGTAAGGGTCCAGATATTGTAACGTATTGCAAAGCTAAAATCTGCGATAACTCAATCATTTCGATGGATAGATCAATTTGGCTTGCAGATTCGGATTCCTCAGCTTAAAATACATGAAAAAACGTCAAATTCCGGGGAAAACCGTCGAGTGAATTAAACTACGAATAAAACCAGTCTAGATATCGCAATTATTTCGCTCGAGAATTAAGCGCAAAATTGGCGATGACTCGACCATTTCAATGGCTAGATGAATCTGGAATACCTCAAAAGTTCAAAAGTTCAGTAATACCTGTATCGCCTGAACAGTCTGTATATGTATATGTATAGCTTATTAGCATTGCTTTGCACCGGCATTTGCCATGCCGCTAAAATTAGTGAGCTTGATTGGTGGTCAAAGCGAATAGCTGTATCCTAAGTAGCCACATACATAGATAGACAAATAGACAGCGAGCGACAGCAGAGAATAGAGATGAGGGTAGGATCGTGTGTAGCGAGTAGAGTTTGGTGAGGAGATCGTTAGACCTGGACCAAACTGGTGCATGCATTTTCCCACTGAACTCTGAAACTTTGAACTGCAGATCACGGTGAAATATATATAGATATAACAGAGAGATTACAGTAAAGGTTAGGATACAGTCAGAATCAACTCCGCGTCACCATCAAAGAATCTAATTTCTGTATCGCAGACTGTCCATCCAATTTATCGATTTGAAAAACAACTGCCAAAAACCGCCAAATATTTTTTGCATCATTTTCGATCATTTTATAGAAATCTGATTCTATTTGAATAGGAAAATTGCTTCGTCAGATCGATATTGAAAAAATAATTCAGGGTATAAGGTAATAGAAAATTCATCAATTATTATTACTGCCGATATAAACCGGCTGAATTGTTCTAATTGATTGAGTATTTCAATTATCACTATTTCAGGAATAATATTTTATCAACATCGGATTATCCGGTGGAGCGTGATATAGTTTGCGAACTCGGGAATTCACTTCCGGTATAGTTCCAATTAAATTCATGCGCACGACGTGAAATTGCTTCTAGGGAATTATTTTGTACTTCGACGTATATCAAACGTATATCGTGATTCCAAATTTATATTACCGGGTCATACAGTCCTTATATCGAACAACAGAGATTATTCTATAAAATAGTTTTCAAATTCACCGAATCTGAGACGATTTTTGTTTTCGTTCAATCCGGCTTATTCCGTAAAAAATAAAAGGCGTTTTCCGTTGATCGATTAACGCACTATACATAAATTTTCTTAGTTCAATTATAGGTATAATATCATATTCCTTGATTGTAACTTGTGGAATTGCAGACTTCTTCCTTTGTTTTCAATTATCCTACAACATCATGTGGCTTCCGTTTCATTCTATAAGAATATTGATTCAGTTATTAGGGTATGCGAGTTACACCTCGGCGTACGCTTTTGAAATTTAATTAACGTTATCAGCAAGCGATCTTCAGCTTCCGAGTTAATTTTCTCTGTAAACATATTTTGAAAGAAGTTTTTCTATCGCGCGCAACGCCTGCGCGGAAGTTTACGTGTACATAATGTACCTATACATTCGATGCAAACTTTTTCAATGATATCGTCGTTTCAAAAGTAAAGACCGGTTATTATTTTCGATAAAGTTCGGAAGTCGATGTAAGCACATGATCTATTCGTAGGCCGGAAACCGGCCCAGGAAATTAACGGAAGTCAATCCTGTTTCAGGAAATTAGTTTCTTCGCATACACGCGGAATGGCAATTTCACAGGAAATCTACATCGTATAATCATGCAGCTACTGCCGTTCCGATATCTACGCCGCCGCAAAAACTGGTATGTCATGTACAAAAGTGAGAAAAACAAATTTGTTACGAATCGGATTTTGCCAAAGATCTCCGCCAGTATATAACGGAAGTGCAGTTGCCTTATACTTCATAATTTGTTACTTTTGACAAAATTATTTTGTTCTTGCACAACGGTATAGTTTTTTTCATTTTCGAACACTTTTTTTTCACTATTAGAAGAATGAAAGCACTTTAGATAGAACGGTTATTCGTTACTTTAGACTCCCCTCACTTTACTCTGGAAATATTTTATTTACAAAATTAGTAATTTTTTTCTTTTCTTCGCGTCCACGTCCCGAATTTCCGCAGATCCCACCTTATTCTATTATGCTTTAGGTCAGCCCTACTTCGAAACTTTATGTCGGATGATAAGAGAGGAGTTTTCGGACGGCAAGGGCTGATATTACCAAAGGTCGCCCAACTATATAAAAGGGTCGACGTTCGGATCAGCCCTCGGCTTTTCGGCTAAGAGCATTCTTCTTCATGTTTTCAAGTGTCCTGACCAATCGCAAATTTTGAGAACACTATAAAATGCATATACGGAATATAAATTGAACTATCTGTCGAACCCCGTCGAACGAGTACACGGGGTATGACTCGCAGAAAGATCTATCTGCAATTTCCTATCAAACCTAACCTCAAAAGAATCAACAATCAACAAGGATCGCTCGGAACTATATCTATGAATATTTTATACACGGGGATGTTTTTAACTGACTAATTTGTAGAATCAAGAAACATGTTATGTGCCGCAAGTAATATTTGACTTATTCGAAAAAACAGCACTGGAAATTGCAAAATGTCTGAGAAAAATTTACGAAAAACTGAATACACATCTCCCGGACGGATTTCGGCCATTATTCTACGGCCGTCGATAAATTTTTCCAAAGGATATAAATAAAATGCGTGATCGAATGGACTTTGCCGAACTTGTATATACCTATATAAGCGTTCGGCGGTAGTTTATTTTGTTTTACTTTATTCAGCTTTGTTTTCTTTTCTTTTGTCCTTTTCTTTTTTTTTATTTCTCTAAATTCTTCATTCCTTAGCTCACCCCTATACAACGTCTGACGGAATTAGGTACCGGAATTCATCCAGCCCCTCGACGGGACTACGGAGGGAAATTCACCCAAAATATTTTTAAGTATACAACTGTATTATTTACCCCACGGCTTTTACATATTACACATATGTACATGGTTCGGGACCTCCAGTATGGTATGTATATTGTACATAGGTATGTATATGTATATGTTGCCTATTTATTAATTCAAATTCATACACGTTTCTCAAACACATACATCGAGTATAAACAATCTCGGCCCAACCCTTGCAAAATCTCTTGAGATTTGCTATCTGCATATTATAAAATTTTTCATTAATCCTGTACCGCTGGTTTAGGGCTGAATCCTATATCCCTGGATCAATGATTATTTTTATCAGTCAAGTTGTGTCAGATTTTGATCTACAGTTGCAGTGTATGAAAAATATACATATATTGTGTGTCGCAAAACAGTTCTTTTTTGCTTTTGTTTTTATTTCATTCTTCTCACAGGTATTACCTATATGTGGGCGTGGAAAAGAAATTGGCTCACGGTATAATGTACGACGGTCTTGAATATCCATATAAATTCGACCCCGCTGACCAATATATAACACCTGATAATGCCAAATCTCATGTCGGCACAAAAAAACAAAAAAAAAAACTAAAAGAAAAAAGAAAAAGGCCAAAAGGTGGACCGACCATATTAGGACGAGCTTAGCGAAGCGCGTCCAACGTAATCAAAGGGGTTTTTTTTTTTCCTCTCGTTTTTTTCCACCGCTTTTGGAACGAATCGGAATGCGATGCCCTCGAATAGCCGGGCGTGAACTTTTACGCGATAGAAGAAACCAAGAAGGGATGGCTACTTGGGGGATGGACCGACCAGTCGGCGGTGCCTTCGAAGTGACAGTCGAGATCGAGTAATATACTTTCAGCTACGGAGTAGCCTTGAGAGCTTGCGATAAACCCAAAAAAGGAAAAAGAGGAAAAAAAGAAAACAAGATTAACAAACTCCACCTGCTCCTTTTCGATCCGCGAGTAAAACTCTGCTGTAATGTTCGCTCGATGATACAAAAATTGGTATTATATGCGGGTACTCCAGGAAATTAACTGCCGTATAATAATCGTACTGAGATTTTTTTCGATTCAATTCTCGATTAGTAAATGATAAATACAAAGCAATCTAATTCTCTTCAAAATCGAAAACAACATAATTCTGCCCGTTGCGACTGCAATACTCGACCTTTATATTTATTCGTGTTGTGTAAACAAAAATATGGAACCGTAATTGGTTTTGAAATTTTCGCGCATCATGTAAAATTGGAAAGTCGGATTTACTGTTCACATCATTCGATATCTATGTATAATAATTTGACCAGGGATTTTACAGATTACCTGTAAAATTTATCGGAAAAACTCTCGAGTCTCTGCAGTGGATGATTTTTTCCGACTCGTAAGTTGTACGTTTATATTTATAGAAAAAATTCTTTGAAAACAGCGATGGAAATCGATAACTCAAACTCCCCCTCATCTTATACACTTCATCTTTTCTCTGCAGTTATATCTTATGTACCGTACCTGGAGCTATAGGGTACTATTTCGCAGTTTGTGGAGTTAACAAAGCGCTCGCGCTTGCGAAAAAATATTGCAAGGATATACCTATTAAAAACGTCACAGGTAAGAGAGATATTTATGTTATGTACATTATTTCTACTCTAATTGCGCTGCAGCATAAACTATAGGTATATAAATATAGAGAAATGTTATTTAGCTACCTCGCGTTGTTACCGTAGATACGGATACGAGGGATTTGTTTTTTATTTTCATGATGGAAATAATCGCAGAATTGAATGAAAAAAATAAATATATATAAAAAAAATAAATAAAATAATGTTCAATATTGTTTCTCAACATCAAACATGTTTATTCTGATATCTATAAATAAATGTAAATAACAGAACCTGCTGTACGAGGGTATATAATGTTTTTTTCAAACAAAAGCCAAAAAATAATTTCAGATTAGAGAAAATATTATATGTATGTATATATGGTCATCCGAATTGCGGTTTTTAGTAAACCGAATTTTTATTTGCGTTTACGGAAGCTGTTCGTTTATATACGCAAGGATACCTATGTGCGATTGAACAAACTCGCGTGGTAAGCCTAGTAAATATACATAAAGGGTATTAAAATTGATTGAAATATAAATTTGCGGTTATATAAATACGCGCGTAATCGTTTGTGCGAATAATATCATTTCGCTCCACATCGCCGATTGATATTATTTCGCACACCAGAATACGCGAGTTCAATCCTCGTATAATTTTAATAAAAAAAAAAGCTTCTAACCATTCTTAAATTTTCATCACGCACATGAAACAATTATATTTTACCCACCCTGACGATGCTGGATTTCCCGACTCCCGGAGCACCAAGGAAGACAACCTTCACTCGGTCCAAACTGTCCGCCGGACTCTCCTCCTCTTTTGAACCGCTGTCTGCATTTTCGGATGGAATTCCCTCGCCACCTCTTCTTTCCAAATAATCGAGATCCAACTCTGAAGATTCATGTAGAAAAACAAACAATTGCGACAATTTTAATAAACCGCGTACACAACATTCGATTCGGTGGACTTTGAAAAAAAAACTTTTCATTTTGGTAAAAAAAAAAAAAAAAAACTCCGCCATTACGCTGGAAGGGTTTCGGAATTGGATGAAAAAAAAAAAAGAACTACACAAAAACAGACTCACAGCGATGCAGGGTGATTTTTTTTTTTGGGCAATTAATTAGGTTTCGAAAGGAAAAATAGGTAATTTCCTCTGTATTCGCAATTGAATTAAATCGTTAGTCGGATTTTTCACGGGATTAAAACAATTCCGTTCTCCAAGTTATTATCGAATCAACGAAGCGCGTGACGTGCGGTCCCGCAGTTTCACGACCTCGCTGTATACCATTATATATATATAGGGAACTAATACTGTCTGCATTCGCAGTTTAATCCCCGTGAAAACGAAGAGACCCTTCCGACCGCCACGTATACTTGATTGAACTCCCGCGCGCTAAATACTCGCGGTTTCAATTCTGCTGGGCGCAGATTTCCGCCTTCGCTGCCTCCCCGCCTCTGCAACGACCCGTTCGAATTTTCAAATTCAAATCATCGATTCGAATCGAAAGCGAGAAATGAAAAATAACAAAAACTGAACTACCGCGGTAATATCCGAGAAAACACAAATATAGAACACGAGCAAAGTTTTTCCCTCAAATTGAAATCCCCTGCGGTGCCTGCAGTATATATATACGGTATATGTATTACCCAAGAGATTCTTGTTAATAAAAGATGCGGAAGTTGGTAGCACCGCGTTTCCTGTTGCAGACGTCCCCGTAGCGTCCATCCAACAAATATAAATGAAATTTGTTTCTCTTGTTTTTTTCTCCTTCTTCGTCTCGATATCTCCAAAAGAATTCGAGATGTACGCGCGACTTGCGACCGTAAGAATTCTACGACCTTTGACCCGCGGACATATCGCTTGCTTGTATAGAAGGTTTAGGTATAATGTACATAACGTATGTGCAGTACATATGTATAGTATATACGTGTCTCTGTACAGGTTTTTTCGTTTGTTTAGTTTTTTGTTTTTGTTTCTTGTTTCCAGACGCAACCCGCCTTGAATACAAGTTCCCGAATCCCTATGGGGTCGAATGCGCCCTTCCCGGTAGAGGGTTGCGCGCCGACTGCCACTGAATACGAGATTCCGTTGTCTTTGCTTCGGCCGAAGGGGCCTGGAAGGCGGGGGGCATTCTCCCTCTTTTTCTCATCCCCCCGTTTCCCCCGTTCGACGGCATCGGGCAAACCACCCCCGCCCCCTCCATTGCTCCCGCCGACGACCCCGAGGCTATCCCCCTCACCATCCCCCCGTATTCGTCCCCAGCCTGGGATACCAAATCTAGGTAAACATAGACTGCTTCACCACCTATGCACACGTGTTGTGTCGGTATTGGTACATAAGTATGTGGGTTGGTACATACGTGATGCTGTATAACATACATATGCACGGGGTCACCTCAGATTCGATATCGCGAACCAGATATATTTACACGCACACGCACACGCGCGTAAACTGCGTTTATTATCTCACGGCTTATAAGCTTTTATAGCAGCAGCTGCAACCGATTAGGATAAAACAATTATCGGAAATGTTTATACATGTATATATGTTCACCTCGGATTTATGGTGCGGGAATGAGGAACGATGAAAATGTATTTTTTTGCTTTCTTTTTTCTCTTTTTCCAATTTTTTTCTACCTGATTCCCGGTATCTTCTCTGTGAGTTGAATCGAAAACGTTTTCTGTTTTTTATTTATTTTATTTTTTTATTTACTCAGAAATCTAAAACGTATTTGATCCAAAGCAAATGGATGTTGTTTCGAGGAAACTGTGCAGTTTTTTTTCTTTTTATTTTAACCCAATCAATTGAGTGCGAAATTGTTGAAAACAGACGATATGTGGGGAAAATGTAAATTTTGATATTTGAAATTTGAAATTACAAACATAACAATTGATCCACGATTTATCATATGATCGTCATAAACCCAACCGTATTGCAGTCATTTGTTTTTTCATATAATACGTACGTAGTACTATAGACTAATTGCAATGACTCGTAATCCCATAAACGTTATCCCATCCCATCTCAGTTCGCCAACAATAAGCCGAAAAAAGAATCGCGGTTTATCCACACATATCGGTATGTATAAACGTATGTAGGTATATCTATAGATATATAATAATGTTCCGCGAGTTATTCGATTGGTCAACTCCATTCTGTTCATTATTGTCCCCGCCGTCGATATGATGTTACATTTATTTTTATCGCAAACGAAGAGGAGAAAAAAATAAAACAACAAAAGAAATCAAATAAAAATCGTACAGTAATTCCATCGACGAAACTTTTGAAAAAAGGGTTATGGAAGAAAAATAAATCCAACCAAATTCTATAACTTTCAGATTTCGAGGGAACTGAAAAATGAAAAAATGACTTATTATACATGGTAATAAGATTTTGCTTATGTATACTATATGTATACATAGGACATGAACGTTACCGTGCCTGGGCACAAGTTCATAAACTCTCGTCTCGCCGTACGGCAGAATTTCTAGAAAAAAATAAATAAAAAGCATTCGACGGTGAATTTTTCTATAAGAAAAGTAAATTTAGCGACGAAGAAAGGGTAGGATTAACTTCCCGTACGAGATATCAGATACGGGACGTATAGTATACGTACGTACCTATATCGGCTTATCTATATAGGTTTTACTGACTGATACAAGGAGCTTTAGATATTATAAAGGTGGTATCCCTTTTCCCGAACGATGCCACGTGATATGATCACGAGGAAAATATATTCGCGGCTGGTACCTACGTACGTTTTCAACGATTTCCAAAATATAACCAAAATCGAGCGATAGGTATCTTATCCGCGGATATAAGATCGTAAAAATAAGTTTTACAAACGAATATCTTAAGACAAAAAAAAAACACCACGCACCCTTGATGATTTGTATTGAGTTTTTTTTTTTTTTGTTTCTAAATGCTCCACGTATAATCGTATCGATGGATTCGAATGGTTTTTCTTTCGTCGACCTTTCCTGGAATCCATATGAGTTTGAAAGATGGCGGTCCAATTAATATAGTCATGTATAAGTTAGGTTAGGAGTTTGAATAATTTGATTTCGTATCAGATTCGTTAACCGCATATAGCTATATACGTTGACAATTCAAAGTTTGACGTAAAAAATGACAACTCTGTTTTTGCCAGAATTACGGATGGACGCACGAGGGCAATATTTTCTCTCGATTTATATCGCTGTTGTATATATCCTAACCTCTACGGGAATAGGTATAGTATATAAGTATAGTATAAGAAACATCGTACGTGACTCGATTTTGAATCGAAGCAATTTCTATGTGCTCGTCGCATCGGTTCCTCTCACTTTTATACATTTACCGTATAAATGCAGAGTGGAATTAAAAACAAAGAAGATACAAAAAGGAAAAATGCTTTTTCTTTTCGTTTTTCATTCTAATTTTTTTTAATTACTTCTCTTCTTCCGATGATGTATAGAATACGAGAATTCAGGTCATACGTATATAGTTTTTACAATCGCGAAACTATGCCATGGGGACACCAAAACGAATAATAAACTTTCGCGATCTCCTCGCGAACCGAAAAGAAAAATGACAATAAAAACAAAAAAACAAATCGTAGGGGTCGTCTGACAAATTGACCATTTAAACTTTCGAGGTATATATATGCTATAATAAAAAACTAATAATATGAATATCGTTATTATTATTTTCCTTTTTCTTTTTATTTTTTTTTTTGTTTTCTTTTCATGTAAATGTAACAAATTATGGGACATAATTATAATACATATGTATGTACGTACATATTATATACTTACGGCATTGTTTTTGTGGCGGAAGGCTTCGCCGCCTTCGGCCACTCGCAGTTTTTGTCCCAATGATGAGAAAATTCGATTATAGTAATGATGAAACTTTGATTTTTTTTTCTATTATTAAATAGGGGTGGTTTTATGCAGCAGGTTCAGACTTTTTTTTG
This sequence comes from Athalia cordata, assembly GCA_963932425.1. Taxonomy (NCBI): domain Eukaryota; kingdom Metazoa; phylum Arthropoda; class Insecta; order Hymenoptera; family Athaliidae; genus Athalia; species Athalia cordata. The sequence goes on along the minus strand of OZ010625.1, from coordinate 52,138,815 downwards.
GTTTTTGTTTTATCTATATGTATTTTTAGTATTTACACCGTATACATATATAGTCTATATATTTGTATACATATACCCACGTATATGTGTATATAACCCGAAGGGGTTTTTTCACAACCAGTTGAGGAGATAGAAGTATTGATTATCGATTAAAAATGCATTATATTTAACTGATCGTTTGAAGAGGTACCCCTTATGTTCTTCCGATGAATTTCACCTATGTTATACAAAGCCTATCTCTTGCATCTTATCTATCGCGTTCAACGAGAAAATCAGCTTTTTCCTTTTAACGACCTCGATTGATTTTTCACGGATTTCTCTTTCGTGCCTTCTTTATTTCATTGTCGAATTCTTTTTTTTACTCTTATTCTGTTTCTTTCTTTTTCTCCCTTTTTTTTTTTTGCTATCCTTCCATTTAATGACACATCTTAACTTTTTATCACCTCGCAGAGCTTATTGTCATAATACATATATAGGAAGATACAGATGTATATTATTATTGTTATTGTTATACCGTTATTATATATCTTTCAATATAAAAGAATCTGTTATACCATGTATAATAATGTGTTAATTATTAATTATTTATAATTAATTTATAGTTAATTATTTAATACCAACGATAATTGTGTTTCGGATTTCATTCGAATAATGATATATTCAGAGTGAAAAAAAAAAGAAAAAAAAAGAAAACCTTTAACAACAAAATTTAGTAATCATTTTATTATTAACACGTTGGTATTATCCGAATCAAATTGGTTACTATACGTATTGCTTCTGATCAATTACTTCGGTAATTATGTAACAATTTAATTAACATATATATACGCACACCACGCCGATTGTATATATGGGTGAGATAGTAATAAATTTGAAAAAAATAAATAAATTAAAAATAACAACAAATGCTGTTATAATAAATAATTGTTTTTGTACGATGATATTTCTGTATAAAAAATTGGTTTACCTATTGCTTGAGTAATTGCTTAATGAAAACGACCATGTGCAGTGTAGTAAAATTAATGAACGTTGACCACGTGTGGTGTAAATTATTTTTGTTTTTTTTTTCAAATCATTAAATCACTTGGTTTGTATATTTATATTTATATGTATGTGTAGGTAAAATTAACAACGTTAATCGGTCGTTAGAAATTTTACCGATGGAAATTATTCGACATACACTTGAATTTATGTTCACGCAATTGCGGATTGATAGAAAAAATATGAAATCTAGATATTAATTCGTATAAAATAATAATTATCGTGTAGCCTTTATATACTCGTATAGGTATATGTATAGGTGTATTCGGCGAGTAAAAAATAAATTCCGCGATATATTTCGTGCGTTTAGTTTCTATGAATTAGTGAAATGGTTTTTGTAGAAAAAAATTAACTCGCGCACTTCTCACTGTCCCATGGTATATTAACGGGGAATATTTTTCCACGGTGTTTTAAGTCATGAAGTGGATATATTTTTTGAAAGTAAGGTCGTCGCGCATCCAGTATCGCCTGACACGAGGAGTCAGAGCCCTGCTGACTGCCTCCCTCGGGCCGATCGAAGCGACCCTCTCCTTGAAAAGCTCCAGGAGGAACGAGGGGAATTCGGGGTCGACGCTTGCGCGATAACAGGGGCGCCAAAATTCGCTCGGCTTTCGTACCCACCTACCCTTCGATTCGATAAAATATACCCTGATATACGATATACATACCCTACACATGCGTTTCTATATATGGTACAACACGTCAAAGAGAAATTTCATCTTCCAATTAAATTCATCGGACCGGAAAATAAAATTAAAATAAAAATAAATAATAAATAAAATCGAATGAATTTTTACTTTCTTTTTTTTTTTTTTTTTTCTTTTATTCTCTCTCCAATGAAATTGAACGAGCGCTTTTTACATGCGAAACGCGGGTCAAGTGCGCAATCGTAATATAAAATACGCGGATCAAACGTTCTTTCAATTTCATTTGATTAAAAATCGAATAGGTTCGAACCATTTCCCGAAATATGGACGTACTACACGGATTTTATGGAAAAAAAAAATCAAGTTAGAAAAAGAAAAAAATAGGTCGTCACTCCCTTTTTTTTCACTTCCGATTTAAAATCCATAGAAAAAAAATTCCCTCATCTCAAAAGTTTTGCAAAAAGAATTTTTACGACTTATCGTTTGCGATAGCCTTTTTTTTTTTTTTTTAACAGTAGGTACGTACCCCCGAATCTCGATTCGAGAACGATAAGATCTGAAATATTTGAGAAAACATTTTTGAAAACCCGTCTCCCGCATTTATGAGAAATAAAAATGTCGCAGAATAAGTATCGGTTCTGCTATTGTATTTTCATGCGCGAAACTTTGAATGAAAAAAAAATATAGAAAAAACGATGTGAATTTTGATGGTTGTATCGTACGTAATACGTATTTTACGTAGGATCTGGGTTAGCTACGTATACATACACGTAGAGGCGCATCTGTTTCTTGTGTACACCATTCTACGTTGTTCCATCAATTTCTGAGAGCGTTTATTTTTTGCTCCATTTGTTGCTCGAGAGTTTCGCCCCCGACGCCCGACGCCCGACGTCTTTGTGATTTCATTTCGGTCACGTAGCTTCGCATATACGCATACATTTCACGAAATGTATTTTCATAAATTCCAAGCGAGCTAGCTGCGATATCAACGTGTATACTATATTTATGGGGTATAGTAACATAGTTTTCTTTTCTTTTCTTTTCTTTCCTTTTCTTTTCACCATTTTTCTCGTTTGCTTTTTGTTTCTGTTTCAGCGTTCCGTGGATAAAAATAAAGGTATACGTAACGTACGTACCTACCTACTTTCGCGATTTCTGAACGATAAATTTAAAACGTTAAACTACCGAGTCGTTTCTCAGGAATGGCGGTGCAAAATTGAACTCGAATCACTCCCCGTCGCGCCATGTTCGTACGTGTACGTCCACATATAATTTGCACGATTTGTGAACCCCCCCCCCCCCCCGTTCCCCCTCATCTTACCACCGCCGGGACAACCCCAGCTGTGCGATACCAAATTGACGACTGAGAAACGGTCTCGACTTTAGCCGGAATTTCATATAAATGTGGCCACAGTCAACCCCATTAACTCGCTCCAGGGCTTCGCGAAATTCTGCACCTCGATGTTTCGAGGGTCCTAAACCATAAACTGAGACGACCTCGTATACTATTCCCAAATAACGTACACGCTATACGCGGGAATGATGTTCTACAGCTGGAAATTGTTTTCAGAGGATTTTGCTTCGCTCGTTGTACCTTAGATGCGTACGCGATTTTGACTTCCACATTTATTTGATATTTATTTTCTCGAAATCCTCTGCAAGGATCGTAAGCAAGGACGAAATTGAGACAGAAATTGTTAAACTGATAATACTGAGAGCGCAGGTAAATACACGATATATATCTGTCATAATACGTACGTTATGTTTGCACATAATATGTATACGTGGGTTTTGCACGTTACGTAAATAGACTAATATCGCACACCTACTCCGAGTAGAATCGATATTTGTCAGCTCGGTTATAGTGGAGAGTGTAACGTAATAATGGAATTTGCGGACGGTTTCAGAAGAGCACAATGTACAATAGCGTAAAATTTCGCTGGTAAATACATGCATCACGTGTTACAATATACCAGATTAATATTTGATACGTCGTCCTCAAGGTTCGAATAATTTTATTAGATAAATATATATGTATTACATATGTCACATACTATACACTTTACACGTAATAATAAATATATATATGCGGTGAAATGAAAATAGGTAATTCCGAGCTGATCTGCACTGACGACGCGAAGCTTTTTTTTCCCTTTTGTTTTATTTTTTTTCGTATTTTACCATTACACAGCTAACGACATGCCAGCATGTAACAACACGTCAGCCTGCCGGCTATCTGCACCCTCGACGTAATCGTTGTATTATTAGGATCTAAATTACGTCATAAACTGTCGAGACTCTGTGTGCATATAAGTTATCATGTATATAATCACTGCACGTACACATGTGGAGGCATTGAAAATGATGTAAAAACATGGAAATCACATCATGTTATTCTAATACGTACATTTTGTTTAGATTCTTTTTTTCTAGACAATTTCAAATAACCTCATCATCAACCGACATAATTTTCATGTTCTTTTTTTTTTTTTTTATTCTCTTCGCCCGTAATCGAAACAGTGCAGTGTTAAATTTTTTTTTTTTTTTTTTTTTTCTACGTTTCTCAGCCTACATATGATATAGAGATACCATATAATTAACTTATATATTCTACCATAGAAAAAGATATAAGGTTTGCATTTATTTTATTTTCATATTAATTTTTACTCTAGCACAAATCTATTCGAAAAAAGTTATAACTTTTTTCGAACAGATTTATTTATGTCGTCGTAACGTTAAGTTCCCTGCATCGATCCTCTTTGTTTGAAAAAAAAAGTATAGAAACTTGTTCAAGTATTCATATATATATATAGGTATACAGTAAGTTTCTACAACCGTAATCGTTCGAAACGTTTTCGATCGTACATATTAAAGTACGAAAATCATTTCACAAAAATCAATGCTTAGTAAAATCGTGCATTTATTTACAATGTTGAACCGAGGATATCCGGTCCTTAAAATACCTATATTCAGTTAGAATGTTTTTTCATTTGTTTTTCCTCGTTATTTAAACATTTATTTTTCATGTAAAAATCACGTGTATAAGTCTCTATTATATACGGACGTGTTCTTCAAAAATTCTAATCCGATAATCGGCTAACGAATTTATAAATTACGGGACAATATAGTTGCAGAGAAACACGGTAATAATAATCTCCTCTTACGAAAACAATGATTAGCAAGTTATAAATATTACGTGTAAATAAGCTTACAATTAGCGTAAAGTTTCCCCATTGAATCGAATCGATATATACGTAACGGTCGAAAGTTTTCCAATAATTTTACTTGATCAAAATTCGTGGAAATCTAACCGGCGCGTGCGTGCGAATAAATGATTAAAAACTTTTATCCGCGTTATAACTCAGATTGAAATTTATAATTTTTCGTATACGTATATAGATAATAAAGTTATGTACACCGTTGGAAAACGAAAAATTTACAAGATACTCCAAATTTATACTAACTAAGTTTTTTTTTTTCATACCGCATTATTGAGGTATAGAGTGAAAAAAAAAGTGACCGACGATGATTAGAAAATAAAACTTGATAAGATACTAATCATATTTATTATACAGGTATTTGTAACCGACCGCCTCAGTAGCCTCAAATTCACACATCATTATACAAAGAACATGAAATTTACGCCACGATATCGACGTAATATTATTACTATTTTACCTTACAATTAGTTTTCACGAATGTGGTTGCAAACGCAGCAAAAACTTTATGAAATTAAACGTATGTGTAATAGAAGTTAGCTCGATCGTTTTCGGATCGAGGTAATTATTCACCTCGCGTCATATATGCGATGCAGATTACGGATTTCGAATTAAACCGAGTGGTTAATCGCTCCGAGACACGACGTACGTACAGCAAACCTTGAAGAATCGATGGGACTTCGCGGTGGCTCCGGAGAGTTTGAATTAGCGAAAAAGGAGCTCGCGAAACTTTGCGAGAATTAGATGAAAAAATTTCTTATAGGACCTCAAAAGATATCTCGGGACTCGATGCACTGGTGTACTCCGAGACTTCGTGAGCGATTACCCTTCGCATTACGCCTAATACGTACGAATCGAAACGCGTCGACGATCAAAGGCTACTTTGGACGGATTGAACTTTCGATCCCAATTAAACCGGCGTTAGAATCGCGCGAGGTACAGGGGATAAATATCGGCATAGGTATATAGGCAGATACGTACGATACACATACAATATATATACATATATGTATATATAGGTACTTTAGCTCTATGGCGAGTAGATCCCGGATTTAGTTGAGCTGCACTAGCACCATGAAGTAGGTAACAACCGCCCCGAGGACCTGCGAATAATTAATTTAATTAATTAAACGATCACCGTCGTGCCTGTAATTATACCAGGACCCTTCCTCCTCACTCCCCCCCCCCCCCCCCCCCCCTCCACCTTCACCTTGTCCTTCTCTCTTCACTAATCGTAGGCCAAACCACGAGTTTTGGCTTCTGGTTGCCCGTTGGCGTTTAATTGCAAGTTTATCTACCGACTTGCGTGACCTTTGACCACGTGTTTCCGAGCACGGAACCGTAAAAAGAAAAACGAGTTTCGAAGCTCTATGATTTCCCAGCAGACCTTCGTCCACAAAACAGGACTACCTGATGCCCACCGCCGACTTATATTACGTATTGAAATATAGCCGTATTATATACATATGTATATGTATAATCAGAGAATTATAACGGAGAAGTTGACATCTTTTTATTCTCTCACGTTTCAAAGACGGATGAGTTTTTTTTTTTTTTTTTTTTTTTTTTTTTGTCACATACGTAACTGAATTTGAAATATTTCAAGAGCCGAAGGATATTTGTTTTCCATCACACGATGATCAAACTGTTTTTCATTTTTCTTAAAGTTAAAAAAAACGAAATAAGTAAATTATGAACAGCTGCTTTCGAGATCATTCGATCAGACGCGCGTTCCGATTACCGATCCTTAGGGGTTTAGACAAAAATCTGAAGTCGGTTCGATGCGAACGAATAATCGTATGTAAATAAGTGTGAACTTACAGATGCGAACAGATCCAAAGAAACTGTGAAGAATTTAGCACCGGATATGGTCATTGCCTTTTGACACTGCTGACAGACAATTTGGACGAATGTTTTAGCCTCTTCGGAACCGTCGTACCAGTGACACGAATAGGCAGCTTCCATTACCGAGGAACTCTGAAATATAAATAAAGTAATATCGAGATTCTCTTTCCACGTGACAAACATCAAAGGACAGTGCGATTGCGGAGTAGGTATATTGGCTTACCTCTTCGATCAAACGATTTCCAAAAATACAGAAAAGAAATACTTGTCCAAGAGTGTAGAGAAGGTAACCGATAACAGATGCCGCGTACACGTTTATTCCATGGACCTATTTTTCATGGGTGAATTAATTTTCGAAACTTATTCAACCCCAAGTTTCATCAAATCGAACGCTCACCTTTGTTGCTTGGTAAGCGAGGAGCGTCAAGGTCACCGTGGATACCAACATGTGAAAAAGAAGGGCGATCCCATACGCGTCACCGATGGATGTCACCAACCTGGAATAAGAAATATTTAAAAACAAAATAAAAGAAATTTTCGCCTTCAAATTCGACGAGGATATTCTCTTGTCCGGTACCTCATACCACACCCAATTACCTACGGAATTATTCGAACGTACAAAACCATGGATAAAATTCAAACAGAAATGAAATTCATCCCGTTTTCTTTATCCCGCATCCCCAAAATCCGAGAATATGGCGGCTTCCCTTTAAGCGATACATTCTCATGCTGTGGCCTAAACTTTAATAAGACTTGAGGTCGCAATATGAAAATCTAAGGACCGTATATATTCTCATAAGGAAACAACCCCGGCTGAGTATTTTTTTTTTATTTGCAACATCTTTTGCAGCTTTTTTTTACGGCAAACTATACCCCCCATAAACTGACGCAAAATCCCATGACTCGTAGATTTGAGAAATTGTTGTTGTCGTTTTTTTTCTTCAAATTACACGTGTCGATTTCGACGATAAAAAAATGCTGCAGGGATTTCAAAATGACGATAGTTCGTTCGATATGATTTCATGAGGACATCGGAGCAGGCCGACTTGTTCCATGTCAGTTTTAACTTTCAAAATTTGATGAATTATTGATCAGCTACTGATGCAAAACGTGGATAAAAAGGTTTTAATAAGCAAACGCCGGCGAACGGCGTGAATTAATTCGAAGAGATTTTATTTGCAAATTGGTATAGGAATGAATCACGATATGCTACCGTTCGGGATTATATCATCCCCTCCTGAATGTTTCCACAAATTCTTTTAGTTTTTTTTTTTTTTTGTCGGTCGGGTCTGTAATCAAAATCGCTCGGATCAATGGGCGTTGTAAATAAGCGTGTAATAAGCGCGGATCTCAAGTCGCTAGGAGCTTCTATTCAAAATTGGGTAGTTTAACCGCCCCTGATATGACCGGTCTTGTAAGGGTTTGCGATTCTATTTCTCTTGAGATATTTAAGTTTCTTTTTGCGTGCCGTTGGTTCTTCACAAGGCGAAAGGGGCGCGCCCCTTGAATTCTATTGTAATCTAACACTGCGAAGGAACCCCCGAGCTTTCGCTTCAATTTATATTATAAGAGGTAAACCTTTTGCCTGTTGTAAAATTGAGTATAGATATACGTGCAGAACGCTAGCAATCTGTGAGACAAAAATAGCGGAACAAAGGATTTTCCATGATTAAATCAACGAAGGCCGTTATATACGTTACGCGCGAGTGCTTTAAACTCTCTTTTGTAGGAGCAAATGTTCTACTATAGCTACGCTGGCATACCGCAGATTCTCTTACGGAAACCCCACGAGCCCTCAAAGAAATTTGTATTTCATTTACTTAACGTAGCCGCGAGATAACTCGGGTTATTATTACGGGGCTCGTCCACGAAGTCGGACAACGAGGTGAATATGGAAGCTTTTCATTTCGTACTTTCGGTAAATATAGATGACGATTAAACGTGTAATTTTTCGAAAATATATTTGCCGTAGAATTTTTGCGTTCTATTTCCGAATTTTCTTTACTTATTTATAAGGTCTTTCACAAATCGGAAATCGGGGATCGAGATCTTTGGGATACGGGAGAAAATTAGGCTGTCGGAATCGCGTTTCCTTTTTTCCACTCCGACTCGCAGATGGTCGTGAATATAACATGTGGAGAAAAGGAATGAAATAGCTGGGTGTGCGTTACGAAGTGAATATTTGATCGTGCCACGGTCGTCCACTTTCTCTCCGCGCTTAAAGTTCCTCCTTAGTATACACCTATATTTTGTACGTACATGAATACATGTGAGTTCTGTCATCGGTGACGACCCCCGTTGTTACTCCTTAGAATATCCCCTCACCTACGTTTATCCTCCTGCACACACCCCGTAAATTGAACGCCACCTACATACACACGACGCGTATCGCATCGGGGTGCTATTCTACCGTTCGATATCTCGACCCCGTCAGTTCTTATGACGATTAATAATTTAACGCCGTGGGAATTCTGACAAACGTTTCGTTGTTTCGCTTAGGTATACCTATATACACATATACATATAGTCTATAGTCCCCAAAGTAAAACAAAGCGAAGAGTTCGTCTAATGGAGCGAGAAATTAGTCCCTATGGTGACATTTTGGTGCTTCAAGGTTTTTCAGCAAGGAGTAAATACAATACGAAATCGGTCAAGTAGGTGCGAGTTTAAGGTTACCATGTGGCGAGAAAAAACGATAAGATTCGACGAAAAGCATCCTTTGACCGTAATTTTTATTGGTCAGACAGAACGGAAGGGCGGTGATAAAAAAAAACAATTGCAAAGGTAGCGAATGACATACCAGTTTGTTTTTTTTTTTTTTACTTTTTTTCTCAAGATAGCCCCGGAGGGAGCCATGTTTAATAATTTTCGACACTGCACAACAAGCTTGTTGATAAAATTTTGAAGACTCGCAAAGTATTTTAGAAACTGTGGGCTTGAAGGGTGGATTTGATATTCAAGGGTTTTATCAAATATTCATTCATCCGAGACGGATAACGATGGAATATATGATTTTAATTGCTCGAGTATTCAAGGCACTTACACATCAGACTGCGTAAAGTCTACGAGTTTAATCGACGAGGCCTAGTAATTAGAGAACGAATTAATAAGTCACTTCCTCATCGCAAGGCACATTTGTTTCCCATTTTCCTTACCCTCAAGTAGCTAAAAAAGAAACTAGAATCCTTTTGACCTCTGGCTCATCCTTTCCACGAAGGTGTTGTATAAAAATTGGAAATGAATATGAAAACGATCCTGCAATGATAAGAGACTCCCGACGGAAGTCGCCACCACTCAACCATCCAAGGAATAAAAGTCTGTCCCCCTTGCGTCGTATTATCACGATTGATTTGTTACGATGTTGCAAAGGTATGATATCCCTGCGACAATGTGCTAGTGCCAAAAGAATCAAAGTTCGTCTCCCACACGGTCTTGGACGGCTATCGATGTGTTTGTCATGAATGATGTAATGGCGAGTGTCCCTTCTATATAGCAACATCCTTATGGTATGGATTTTCTAAGGTCTCGGGAACCACTTTTCTTCACTTAGTATATCTTCGGCTCGTTTCTCCTCGGGCTTTTTCACAGACACTTCGTACCATACGAGAGTGCGTTTGTATCGAGCACTTTATTTTCACCCGTTTGTCACTGTATCATGTTATTTTCATGAACCACAACACCGTGCAGACACTTGGTGGCAAGGAGAATAAGAATCGAGATATTTTCTCACCTTACAACGTGCTTGTGCCTTTCGACCCAATATTTTATCGCGCTCCTGACCAGCATTTCCTGTTTCTTTGTTAGACCGTTCGGTCCGACTCCACCGTTAAAAGTCACTCCAGCTGCGGACCTGAATGTTGCCGTGAAATCTTGCCTGTTGCTGTAAATTCCTCGCAAGTCCAAGTCCAGCAATTCGTTCGGAGGAGGTGGAGGTGGAGGTTCGTTGTCTCTTAGATGTTCGGTACTTCCGGCCTGTCGAGTAGCGAATACAATGTGAAGGCACTAGTTTTGTCACAGATGAGTATGATGGAGATATCATTTTTACCTTGAACAAGTCGTTGCTGTGCGGGACAACAGTGTCCAACGTAGCGCTCAATTCCATCAAGGGTTTCATGATTTGTTTGAGATGCTGAAGTTGCTCACAAGCAAAAAGAAGCCACGAACAAAATAGAACATCCAACATATTCGAATCCACCATAGTGATTAATAGCCAGTAGAATTGATATCCCACAACAATCGCGTGCGCCATTCCGTGACTGGCGTCAAATGGGTACCAGGACCGCAGCATCAACCTTGGAATCTGCGGATTTGAAAAAGCTCACACGAATCCTTTTTTTCACCCTCGTCTTTTACTCATTTGGAATCCAGTTGCGACACGACTTTCTCCAAGTTTTCATACAATGTTCGACCGGAAATAAAAACGTCGTAATTACCTCCACAGTTATGGTCTCGTTCGTTTCCTTGTCGATAGTGGTCTTGACAGAATCACCGACAAACGTGATTCCGGTCCAGGCCATAACGGAAAGAATAGTGGTGATTCCTACGGCCATTAGAAGACGTCTCATTTTGGTAAGCGCTAAAGCGTGGTAACGAGCGTTACTTTCAGCGAACAAGGGATGGCTGTTCGGGTTATTCCAGATTCCGAAGGTGCGGTAAAACATTTTACTCCGAATGGCAAAGTAGCCCAGTTTTATCAGGGCGTGAGCAAAGAAGAGAATCGTAATTGTGTCGGCTGTCAAGTCATCGACATCGTCGCTTTCTTGGATAAGGTTTACGCAGCAAAGACCAAACTGCAGCAGGATCAGGACGAGGTGGACCTGGGAAAGACAATTCGGGTCGTTATTTCAGCTTTGCCTTTTCTAGGATGAAACGATTAAATTTTTATGGCTGTGATGAAATTGCTTACTACGCAGTAGATTTGGTGGAACAGTTTGATGGAACCTCCTCCAGCATTGTTGTAATAATTAAACATGAAGTGGCCGCTTATTTGCATTATTCTTATGTTTGGCATCAGATCTGCCACGAGACCTTCTTGCTTGTATTTCATCATCTACAACAAAAATCAAGAAGAATACAAACGGAAATACGTAAAAACTGATAGCATGATCAGCAAGTGATGTGTGGCCCGAATCAGGATTCAACAGTCAAAAATTTCAGACAAAGTTCGGATCTGTATCGCAAGATTCGAGCTTTGGATAGATCGGCATCACATTCGGCCGTCATTTCAGAGCTTTCAGCGCTTTTACCGACTTGTAATCCGACAGTTTTTTATAAATTGCAAATTTCAGGAATTTTCTATCCGTGCAGCGTCTATATGGTCTTCAGTATCGTAAAGGCGCCGCGGGAAAGAAAATTCAAATTCAAAAACTGGAAGGGTTGTAGAAAACGAAATCTGCACTCCAACGGAAGCTCTTACCTTTAGACTGTGTGTGCTAATCCAAAAGTATAATATAAGATAATTGAAATAAAAGAGTCGCTTGGAATAGAAAACTAGTAGTAAGTACTCGGCAGGGAGTCGGATGACCGAAAAGATCGTAATGCGATGACCAGGTAAACGCGAAGTGTACTTTGAGGATCGCGCGCACACGCTACCCGCCTCTGTTACAACGCTTTACGGCTAGAGGGTCGCGAGTCTCCAACGTCACTTTGTGACGCCCAACGTGGTCCAATGGCCATTCGACTTTACCGCGCAATCGCCATTACCTTGATTACACGCTACAAACCTATGTCTACCCGCCATTATATTTACTTCACTTTCTCGTTTATTAACCAACTTTCCGAACTTTTATCATCGGATACTAATTACCCGAGGTCCATTTAAAATCTGCACTTCGCATCATTCACCTCTGACTTTGATCTGCAGCTTGTAATGCGTTTTATTTTCAGACTCCGAAATCAAATTTCGGTAGAAATTTTTTGTGCTCGAAGACAAAAATGAAATGAACCAAAACTACCACCGGCGTATTTTTGAATATCCTTTGAAATTTCTGCGTGTACAATGAAAACCATATTTGACAGATCTTGAAATCGTTATTATCGAATCATAACCGAATGATCGAAATTAATTCTGATCGTGGAAAAAATTAAATGGGTATAAACCGCGACGCGCGGTGTCATTGCCAAGGTTGAAATAACTTTACATACGATCAATTATGCATGCTAAGTTCTTCGAGGGGCTAGTTCGTATACCAACGCAGTTCTGTCGATTGATCTGTATACGTTTGAAAAAATTATTTTACGCAATCATATTTTAAATGGACACTTGACTAAAATTACCTCCGTACAATCCTGAGTTTCCGTTACAGCGTTGCCGCAATTTATGCCATTTGCAGTTATGTAATAACTTCGGTGTAAGTTAAACGATGCGGTAGTTACTCAAATTATTAATTAAACGATCGGCTATTAACAGCATTAGCAATATTGATTGCGATGCATTTCCGTGTCTTTTCAGCTATTTGCTATCATGTCATGGGATTGATATCACAGTTTGAAGATCTCGTTATACACGCTGAAACGAAGCACATATGTTACGTCAGATTACCTATGTAACTATAATGCAGATAATTGGAACTGCGACAGACAGTAAATTGTGATCTATATGTATATCATAGGTACTCACCACGTAAGGAAAAAAATCCGGATTCTAGATCGATCCTTCGCGATTATGAAATTCTTTAAAAAGACGGTGTAATTGGGTCAGCATCTAACCGTCGCCATGAATTATAAAAACCACCGAATATGACCTACTGGACAAAGCGAGCGCTACTATAGGGTTGAATTTTAGCGGCTTGGATCGTTTCTAAGAATGAATGATAAATTTTATATTTTAACCTTCTTCGTAGTGTTTTTTCGCGTGCATGTTCGAGGTTATACCAGCTGCGTGTTGGTTTCTCATTCACGGAATCATCGGACACGTGACGAAACTTTCACATGACTTATGTTGAGTAAATTATTTTCTGAAATCGGGATGAAGAATTTTGTACTCGTTATTACTTCAAAAATTCAAATTCTATAGACTTGAATACCACGAAGTCGACGCTACTTGGAGGATCGAGATATCGAAGAATGGCTCGGTCAATTTTTTTTTTTTTTGAAACAGAAGAAATCCTTGCAACGTTTTTTCAAGGCAGCCCTGGATGAGTTAACAGAAACAATTTCAATCGTAAGCAAATATATATTGTTGCATTTGTTAGTAGTCTAGGTAACCGATATTGTTTAATATTAAGCTGTTGTTTAGTTGCGTTTTGAAAGTGCCGCTAGACAGACGTGGCAAGACATATACCGTGCGTTTCAACTTTTGTGGGGTGCAAACAAGATAGAAAAATAAACGAGAGGAGAGGCTTACAGGAGACATATTCCAGATAAACTACTGAACTTCAAAGGTTGGTAATTAGCCACAGTTCTCATACCGCATCTTAAGAAAAAAAGCTCCAACATTTTTTCACCAGCTTATCGCTCGTACAATATGACGCTAATTAGCATACTTATACATAGTCCGATCTTGTAAAGGCTGTCGCTTTCCGGATTTCCAATATTCTTTGTTTCTTTTTTTTTTTTGGGATCCTTCTCTAGATCCGGAACGATTTTATCTGAAATTGCGCTGTTCTAGTAATTTGTTTGAAAAATTCTAGAAAATCATACTTCCCATCGGCGATTGAAAATGGAGAATTATTTCTTTGCCCATAATAAAGCGCGATAATTGGTTCTCCAGAACATGTTTGAATCGCGTTGCCTGATTTAGCAAAAACCAAGAGGACATCTTGTAAATAATTTCGATTGCTGGATCCCGATCGTTAAAATTATATCAAAACTCAATTGTTTTGACGGAAGAACGACGGCCAGTTGCCATGTCAAAATTGACTCGTTTACCTTGACAACGTATTGACTACAGCGAAATTGAAAATTCTCACAATATCATAACCGCAATAATATACACGCATTATTTTCATCGAGTCAATTGGATACGTTTCATCGTAATAAGGTGCAAAAATTTTTTCTCCCCCTTCAGTTTCAACGATGTTTAGAGCATGGATGGCAATTGGGCTGATGGCGGCTATCGCTGCCAACTGTGGACTCGCATTTGTCGTAGACCGATCAGGTGAGCACTGTAAAAAAAAAAAAAATCAAACCTTATTTGGAAAGAAACTGTAATAGCCAACTGAAAAAAAAAAGAAAAAAAAAAAAAAAATTAAAGTTCGTGATTAATTCTCGGTCAATCGCCAATTCTGATATCTTTTTTGTGTTAATTTTATTTCATCAGCTGGTGCGTGGGATGCAGCGCCTAATTTGGACGCTGACCAGAGATCGTCTGTGTTGAATGGAAAGATGCAGGTGACCGGAATGGACAAAGTGCTGCAATCCTCCGATGCGAAAAAGTCGGCAAAACAAGTCGAAGAATCGGCGCTTGACGATTCCTCGAGGGAAAAGAGATCCGAGGTCGTGATCATCGCATCGGATGGTATGAGCCGCGGCACGAAATCCTTCAAGGAGTCAAAGGACGCGCCGAATGTTCTTGTTGAGGAAAACTCAGGCAAGGATTCTAGCATACCACGAAACGTTGTGTTACTGTTGATCGATGAAACGAGCCAGGGCAAGGATGCGATTTGGAATTCGTTCAGGGCAAAGCACGACTTTGCTGTCCAAGGATTATTGCAGGTAATGAATGGTTGAGACCGAAAAGTTTCTCACCTTTTTTTTTTTTTTTTTTTTCCTATTTATTTTGTAAATAAATTTTTCAGAGCTGCCGCAACAACGAGATCAACCCGTTGAAATTCAACCGTGGAGATGACGCCATGGCGCTCAACAACAAGGATTGCGAATGCGAACATTTCCTACGCGCTAATATCGGGGCTCTTCTGTCTTGGGCTCGCCATGCCAAGGTGATGACCACCGGTGCCGTTTCTGCGACCAATTTCTCCATCCCAGCAGCTATCGGATACGATGGACCAGTTAGCATCAACGAAGCTGACGATAACAGCGTTAAACGAGAAATTCGCCGCCCCAAACCTGAGTTCCATGACGCATGGCGCCTAATTGACTTGGACAGACAACCTGGAGCTCCCGCTGGATCAGCCTCCAAAATGGAAGGTTAGTTCTCAAGGTTATTTTGAAAATCCAAAAACTTCACATACGGTTTTCATTGGAAGTACAAAGAAAGTAATTTTACAACGCATTACAGGGGCGGCAAACTACGACGGCATGTGGGACGTCTTCGACATGTTCTCCAGGATCCGTATGGCCTTCTTCAGGACCCTGCTAGACTCACTGGACGGAAACCATGGAGCACAAGAAGACGAATTTCCTCCTCGCCGACCATCTCCTCTGCAGTCCAACCTAGTTGACCTTGTCAGTGACACAATTAAGGAACTGAAATCTGCTTCGAACGAGAAGGGTTACATGTTGGTTGCAGCTGCTCCTGGAAACGATTTGTCCTCTACCGTAGATCTGCTTAACCGCGAGGTACGTGTAAATCTACACTATTTCTCGTGCCAAGCAGAAATTCAACAAATTGGCTACGATGCAACTCTGTAAAGCTGACTTTCCCCGTGTAGTGCCCACGTGGGCACGTTGGCAATCTATACAGATATGTGAAACTCGAAAGTTGCGTAGGTTAAGATTTCATAACTGACCTCGAAATATAACCAAATCAACACCGCGTCTACCCGGTTCCAAAACCCACACATCGATCGTGCGTGTGATTTGATGATTTTCATTTTTCAAAGCTGTAATTAAATCTTCTTTCAATGATATTCTGATTCCCAGATTTCATCAAAAGACACACTACTGGTTGTCGCTGGAATCTGCGCCGCTGATAAGAAACCAGTACCATTCTTCGCCAGCGGACCTGGAGCAAAATCCCTTCTCGAAGCCCGTTCCGTCTGGGATCTTCCCGGCGCCATAAAGACTGCCGTAACCGGAGGTTGCCGAGGTGCCGGATGCAGAGTTCGACGACATGACCAGACGCTGCCAATTCTCTCCCGTGCAGTTGCTCCTCTGATTCCAGCTGCCGAAGAAAATGTTCCAAATCTCCGCAGAGTCGAGCGACAGGATGAAGCTGTACGTAAATCGTTCAGATTCCGACAAGCTTTACGAAAGTTTTTTGTCTGATCGTTGAAACTTTTATTTTTCGCAGGCCGCCGCGGGTTCGGGAATTTCAGCCGACGCCGTTACCCTGATGCTCAGCCTCGCGACTTCCGTCGTCGCGACGCTCGCTGTGAAATATTAAGAATTCAAGCTCAGACTGACCCCAACCCTTCCCCCAACTTTCTTCAATGACGTCCGACCCCCGACCTAATCTCACTCCATAGACCGGTTCATCGGAGGTTCACCTTTGAAATTTTCGTTACAAAAATCCTGCATGTCTTTCGCCCTTGCCTTCCCCGAGTTGGGGGCAGTCGAGCTTCGGTGGAAACGAACTCTGTGGTTCTTCTGGCCAAGATCGAACTTCCTGAATATGATTCACCGGGAGCGTGGACGGGATTTTGCAGGATTCTGTCCACAAGAACCATCGGATTTCCACCACGATCAATTTTTCCAGCATGTTCATTGTTTCGTTAACTTGAGACGACATGTTTAATTTCTCGTCCTTGAATAACTAATCATACGTCTCCAATGTGATAAGATTTCAAATTTTGTCTCTATGTTTTTGTGTATCGTTTAAAAGCGTCGAATAAATGTTTGCGTTTGATTTATGTTTGATTTGATTTCAAAGTTAAACTAGTCTCACAACTCTTCGTCAGTTTCGATAAATCTCAGCTGTCATAACCTACAGGTAGATTCCTCATCGTCGTCGGCCAGAATTTCGTTAGTGGATCATATCGGTGGAAAGAATTGCACGGATTTTAATTAACTAGAAAACTAGAAAGCGTAAATGCAATCGTGACGTACAGGTCATGAGCTTACATTTGATGTTATTTACATTCCCAATTAAACTAATTACTTCAATATAAACTGCAAATTAAATATCCATATCACGGTTTTTACTACCAGCTTATTTTCCCCAATAATAATAATTGCTTAAGTCTTACGTGTCATCAAAAAATATTATTTGCCGCGTACGCGTATACGTCAGACATATTGGAATATAATTAAACGACTTGCAGATAATCGAAGAACTCGCAACGACAATTTCAACCGGATAATAGTTATAAGTTTGCGCGATCATAACTGTATTTTTAATGAGTAATTAGGTAGTTCTTTCAGATTTTTGTTTTTTTCTTAACTTCATTGTGATTTAGTACAAATCACTGGAATTACTCAGCAATATCTAGATGATGAACGAACCCGTGTGACCGGTTGCAAATTGATCTGACCTTGAGAATATTAATTAAACGATTGTAATTTGCGGTTAGAGGATAATCGCAAAATATTTTTCCTTCGTGGATGAAAAAAATTGTTTTCAGATCAAATTGAAGTGAAGAAAATTTTTGAAAAATTACACTTTATACTCTCGATAAAAAAAAAAAAAAAAAAAGCAAGCCCGGGATGAAAGTTACGTCGTAACGAAAACGCTATTGATTAGAGCGATGATGTAACGACGATCGTGACATATTTTGAGCATTATTTGATGACTAAGTCCCTATTAATAACAGTTGTGACGTTCCACCGACGAACTACCGACTTTGAGTCTGGAATGTAGCGAATTAACTCGTCTCAAATTGGTATTATGTATAATGTATGTAAGCGCAACTAGAAATCACCGAGTTTCTGCAATAAGAGCCAGTAATTCCTCTATTGCTCAACAGCGCAATGGATTTATCGAGAGACTCGGTATAGAGTCTCGCGCCAAGTACATTCAAAAGCACGGATGCCCTACCGAGTCCCATTACTGCGACGAGAGCTCGAAAGCGGATTGGGGATTTGCGTTTTACTAAATACCTCCCGTATTATCAATGTTACAACAAATTTGGAATTACTTTTCCTCTATAATTCGGGGACGAGATTTCTTTCGAGCGTGATTTCATCAAATCGATAATCAGGAAGCTGTGATGTGAAGATCTCAGGTATTCGTTATTGCAGATCTAAATAAGGGCTCGTTAGGACAATGTTATTACATTAAAAAAAAAAAATTAAATATTCAAACGAAATGTATTAAAAAAAAAAATGTATTGAAAAATCCAGATTCGTGTTATCACGGTCATGGTTTCTCTATTAACTACGAGGCATCTTTTACTTATCTTTATAATAATAATGACAATAAAATATAATTAAATGAAATCACATTTAATTAACGGTTTACTTTCCTGTGATGCATGCGAAAACGTGGTATACTATTTTGAGGCTAGGATTTTACACGTGCTGTGAGATAAAAATTAATCACAGAAAATAGGCTCGCCCGTGATATTACGTATGTGGTTTTTTTCACACTAATTGTAAGGTCGGTCAACGTAATACATATTACGTATCTGGACGTTATAACTGGTTAATGACAGAAAAGAAGACGCATCCGTAATAGGCAAAAAGGATTCGAATCAAACAATTTTTTCTAATCTAATTTGATTCATTGTTACGATTTTTTGAATTAATTTGCATTGATTTTTTTCTCCCGATTTTCATATCCCTGATAGAGAAAATTTTTCAAAACAAAACCGAACTGGCATTTTTATTCAATTTTATTTACTAAAAAATCCAATCGATGCACAAATGGGATAGAATTTTGAAGTCATCTGAGCGGTTTTGTGTAAAGATTTAAAGTAAAGAAAATGGAACGGGTGATTAAATAAGTTGGTCAGTCGCTTGGACGCGTCTAAAAATCATCGACCACTACAGAACGGATCGCTGTTAACAAAATATAACGGAGAAAGTTATAGGGTATTTCTTGGTTTGTTGTATTACAACGTAGATCAATAATATTTCTGTGGATCGAAACCGTCCAACTCGCCGAATGTTTTTATCTAAATCTGCGTTGCAACAACAAGAAAGAAAAAAAGATATCATCTGAATGATGTAGCTTACTTCGTTTTTCCGTGCATTACATACAATTACGATAATAACGATTCGCGCACATTGCATCCGGGGAAAACCATATCTTGTCTTGTTTTTAAGTAAATAGAATTTTGTTACTTTGAACAAGGACGTGATTATTATTTCCGGTTTATTTTCATAGCAGTTCTTAACGTTCATATTGAGTCAACAACACGCCATTAACGTCAACGAAAAGTTGGACAATTCGCCTTCGAGTATAACGATGCATAATAAAGCGTGAATAAAATTTTAAACCGCTTCCATGTTGGATTATAAAAAAAATCGTAGCACATCTGCAAGTGCCGATTAACGTTGGATAAAGATGACCTTTAATCGTACCGTAAGTACAACCACCTCACGCGGGTCAATATTAATTGGATGGACCTATTTTGACGTGTAATTCTAGATGGAGGTAGGATACGTGAACAAAGGTTGTAACAAATGAAGAACTACGAGTCTATAAACCGCATGCATACTGTATTAGATTCTATAGACAAGGTCGAATTCTTTATTCGTAGTTATACAACACGATGCATATAAAATTTATTACACTACATACGGTTCGCAAAGTAGCTAGAAAATACCCGCCATCTTTTTTTCTTTCTGTTTTTTATTCTTCTTTTTTTTTTTGTCCCGATCTCTGAGCTTTACTTCGGATAATTCCACGACATCACTTACGTCTCCTTGATGTGAAAAAAAAAAGAACGCTCTAACAAAGTTATCTGTGTAATATAGTTGAATGAATTTTAATTCAACAATCCGGATGATCAATCTTACCCTACCTCCCTTCGATTGCCCATTACGTTGTTGAAATTTGAAAATGAAAAATTGACTTTTCTCGTATATGATTATAGTTTTTTTTGGATTCCGTCGTGTCGTAGACATCGCGAAGTATTGTGAATAGGGAAAATAGGGGGGCACCAAGATGTGAGGGGCCCGTCCTGTCCGTTGGTGGGGCCCCGTGGGATATAAGGAGAACCGGTCCCAGATACCAGAGTCCCACTCTCTGAATTTTGCGCAGACTGCACCATCATCAACCCGCATTTCTCCGCGCGTACATTCATCTGCAGTCGGTTACTAACTCCAAAAGTCAGAAGCTGCAGTGTTGTGTTTACTTCGTTAATTCCGTTTCGTATATTTTCTTTATATTCGCAAGGTTGATCACCGCCGCCAAGGTAAGAGCAAACTCTATTTTGATCAATTTTTTTTTTTTTTTCGCTTTTCCATGCGACCTAGTCGTACGTCCAGTTCTAATCAGCAATTCCGTCGCGCGGACTATTTATCTTGAATTCGTTATGTCCCGTTCAACGTTACATATGACCCAGTTTACCGTCCCGTATACAGACATTCGATCCTCGCGATCTTGCAGATGCTGATCGATCGATAAAAGTTCTACATTCTTAATTGAAAAAAAAAAATATTTATTTTTTTTCTCTTTTCGAATCACAATATGCTTCCAATAAATATTGGAATCACATCGATGAATAGCAGTTCGGAAATTCACCTCCTTTTTCACCTTCTACCGATTATTATCAAGCTCTAGAAAGTGCGAAGTGACAGTTGAATATAGGTAAAAGTTTCTTCCCTGCCTTCGAAATATTTTGTCCTCGACGATACCGAATTGCTCAATTTTTCCTTATACCGCGATCGTCGTTTTGTGCAGATTTCGTTAGCGGTACGACTGCGATGGCCTGATTCCTAAAAAAAATGTTTTTATCATTAACGTGTCATGGAATCGAATCTCCTCGAACAAACAGATTTCTCTATTATTTTTTCTTTTCATATTATTCCTGCTAACAATATGTTCACATCGGCGTTATTTTCCTTATAACGTGAACGATTCGAATCGTTGGCAAATACGAAGTCGATTTTACGAATAACAAAAGCGATGTCTTTCACTGAAATATTCACCATACGGAATCGCCTTCTTCTAACTAGGGCTAAAATCAGAACTACAAATCTCTAACTTATGTATATTTGTGACGTTCATCAAACCTTACCGCAGAGAGAAAGTATATTCTACGATGTGAGCAGCAGCGCGTTCAACCTTCGTGACTCACAGACGAAATTTTGTGTAATAATTATCTTATTATAATAACGATTACGCGATCGTAGCCCGCGGGAACTTATGAGTGCTAATAAAAAATGCAAAACTAATTTTATTATGAGCCGGTTAAACGTCAAACAAGTTCTGCAACTATCGTATATTAAGCGGGCTCAACTTATTTAATGTTATCGACCTCAATATAATAAAAGTTTTTCGGTCAGAAAACTTAGGTGTTTATTATTACAACTTTTTTTCGTTCGATAAAAAAAATATATATGTCATTGCTCCGGTTGTTGTTTCACGTGGTCAGAATTTACAATTATTTTTTTTTTTTCCAATTTTACAAAAATTAAAATTAACGATCACTTCAAGTTAAAAAAAAAAAGTGCGAATATTAATAAATCATGAAATTCAAAATTTCAACTATTACTTATATTTCTCTGATCGCGTTACATAGTATATAATTGTGTTCGAAAGTGACCGTATATATCGGAAATGAGTGTAAAAGCGAATAGAAGTGAATGTGGCACAATTATCTACGGTCACGATATCGCCATACCGCAGAATACTTTTTCCTCGAAGACAAAAAAAAAAGAATTTACATCTAATTCTTCGCCATCATCCGATTCGATTATTTATATGGATGGGTATGAAATGAGTATTTTTTTTTTTTTGTTTTTTTTTTTTGCCATTTCATAATGCGATATAACTTATGTATATCGATTAAAAATTCTTGCATCAAAACCGCGGCGATGAGAATTTCTCTAAAATTTTTTTTCATTTACGAAATTTTTTCTGCCTTGTAATTCGCGGAGGTAATTTCACAATATAGGTAACTTGAAAAAAAAAAGAAATTTAGAAATACGCAAGAACAGTCCAATGTTAGGTATATACCTGTACCAGCTTAAAGGCGAACAGACGCAGTTTTATACTCGGCACTTGAAAATGAAATATGATGTAATAATATTATACCGAGCACACCTGTCTTATAGCTCGTCGCGAAACAACGCGTTACAAACTCCGCGAGCTATTAATAATTACGCAATATTATTCCTTTCCAGATGTTTCGACACTGCAACTTAAGAAAGGGTGAAAGAAGCTGCGTGTATATTCAGAGAATCTAGAACCCATTAATCCGTCTGATTGGCCGTAGCTAAATAATGATTCAAACTATATACATCGATTACTGTAGGCCAATTAACTTGTAACTTGTATTCTTCGAAAGATTTTCAGAATCTTTTCACATCTCTAATAATTTTTTGCGAAAGTCTGATTCGAATCTCCCGCTTTAATTCTCAATGGAAAAATGATATTTGGTGGAACGATTCTTTGTTGTTGAAGATATAAAACAAAGCTAAATTTACGATTATTTTTATAGATGTTGCTGGTGCAGCCTTCGGAGGAGATGTCAAAACAGATCCGGGTCGAGTTAAACGAAAACCCGACAACCCGGCAGGCCGATCTTGCGACCATAAAAGAATGGCTGGCAAAGCAGCCTCATCTACCGAATTTTGATGGTAATTGTCGTCGTTTTTTGCTCATCTTTATGCCTCTTATTGCTGAAATAGAAAAATGAAAAAATTAAACATCGAGCAGGAAATCCCCGCGGCGTATAATTAACTGGTATTTCTTTTTGTATACCAACGTGTTTGCGCTATAACAATAAATTCAATTGAAAAATTGAGAGTTGCCTATATTGAACGGAGAACCACCTTCGATAGCTTCGTATAATTGTTCTCTTTTTTTACGTACAAAAATCTATGCTATAATATTTTTCTAATTTTCATTCGTTTCTTTGTTTTTTTTTTCTTCACAGATGATAAAAGACTCATGACTTTTTTACGAGGTTGCAAGTTCTCGTTAGAAAAATGCAAAAGAAAACTCGACATGTACTTTACGATGCGATCGGTCGTACCAGAGTTTTTTTCCCAGAGGGACGTCACTAGGCCAGAGATGAGAGCGGTCACGGATGTCGTGTAAGTTCAATATCGTTTTGTTCTTTATTTTTTTTTTTATTTTTTTCTTACGAAAATGCGCATTACTTCTAAGAGTAAAAATCATTTCAAAAACTTTTTGAGGTTCGAAATGAAATTTTCTGAATTTTTTAGGGTTACGACCTTCTGGCGTTTCCCTTAAAAATGTGTATACATGAGATAGAATATCCTCAGCAAGTCGAATCCAGTTTTATCGTTGGCCCTCTGTGCAAGAGGATAATGAAATGATAACCTTTTGCATGTTTTAATGAAACTTAGTTAGGAATTTCTCTGATTTGATTTCGTTATCTTAATTTTCACAGACAAGTTCCGCCTCTACCAGGTCTCACGAAATCCGGACGTCGCGTAATATTGATGAGAGGAATTGACAAGGATATCAGTACGCCGAACGTAGCTGAAGCTATGAAACTGGTTATGATGATCGGCGACATCCGTCTTACGGAAGAAATAACAGGAGTCGCCGGTGACGTCTACATATTAGATGCTTCCGTAGCTACGCCCACGCATTTCGCTAAATTCACACCCGCTATGGTGAAGAAATTTTTGGTTTGCGTACAGGAAGCATATCCAGTGAAACTGAAAGAAGTTCACGTTGTCAACGTCAGTCCGCTAGTTGATACGATTATTAACTTCGTCAAACCTTTCCTCAAAGAAAAAATCCGAAACAGGATATTCGTCCACAGCACATTCGACACCCTATACGAACACGTATCCAAAGATATTTTACCCGCCGAATACGGTGGTGACGCTGGACCCATTCAGGCTATCCACGGTAATAACATTTTCTCTCCATATTCCATATATCGAGCGACAAACAAAAACGTCCTCCTTATAAATAATTCTATTCGGACGTCCTGTTATCCCGTTATACTTCCACATTCAATTGGTTTCGCTTTTTTCAGAGGCTTGGATAAAGAAACTAGAAGAATACGGTCCGTGGTTCGCCGAACAGGAATCTATAAAAACAAACGAGGCTCTTCGCCCCGGAAAACCAAAGACACAAGATGACCTCTTTGGATTGGATGGTTCATTCCGTCAACTGGTCATCGACTAGACGGATCATTCCGGACTTTTTTGCTGACCTCTGTGTCAACCTTGAACTATAAGCTGCAGCGATCGATCGGATAACTCATTTACACTAGTATAACGAATACATATGAATTTTATTACAACTTTCGTTAGATCGGTGCAACGTTTCGTATGCATGCACATCCATGTCATGTTATATACCTATATATATATAGAAGTAAAGTAATTAATATATTTCATTATTTTTATTGCACTTATAATATTTACATCACGTGTTACCTGTTTTTGCTATATGTATACCTACTTATATCTTGTACATAATTTTTTGTACAAATACACGTCTTCCGTACAAGTAAAAGAGGAAAAAAACAAACAAAAAACAAACAAAAAAACGAACACACCTGCTATTCTAATTTTCAATCATCTACGTCACAACCCGGAAATCAGTCACCGAGGAGTATCTTTCTTTGTTTTCTTTCTGTTTTTTTTTGTACAAAGTCTGCAGTTGATTGGCTTCGTGAGATTGCTCATTTTTTAATCGATTGAAAGTATATACCTAGTTTCTTTTGTCCGAGCGTATTATGATATTTGAGAAACTGATTTTGAGGTATTGAATAAGACGCGGACAAAGATTGCTGCAAATATAACACGTCCGTTGGAGAAAGTTACATTCTAAATGGTAATAGTACTTAGTTATACTCTGGCAACTCTCGTTCCCCGTCTGATCACGCCGTTTGTTTTTCAACGACAATCAGCTAGCGTTACATAAATTTCAGTTTATTCGCGATTTTCTTACCGCGTTTACGTAAAAAGTTGGAATAATTTTCTCGCCTCCTCGTTACCGACCGACCGAAATAAATCCAGCTGGAATAAAAAAAATAATTTTCACATTTCTTTTTTTTTTCTCAACCGCACTTTTTTTTCGTGCTTGCAATTTTGATTCCATAGTATATTTTGAGGAAGAAAAAAAAAGAATTTTTAGTAAAAAAAAAAAAATGAAAAATTACTCGAAATCTTCGATCGACTTAGGAACTTGTTCGGATCGTCGGGCAAACGGTGGTTATAAGTCAGGGAATCGCAGAAAGTAGGGACTTTTCTGGTGCCTCGAAGTAAATTACGGCGATTACGCTCCGAGATGATCAGTCTCTCACGATTTACACCGGTGAATGGAGGTGGTCGGCTGAATAAAATTAAGTTTAGAATTTTTTCGTTAATATTCTCTGAAACTTTAGAATCGGTATGATATTTTCTTTTTCTTCTCAACTCGCTTCTGTTCTCGTTGGAAATTATGTGTAGGTATTCCGAAGTGCGCCGCTTGTTTGACGAGGTATTTGGCGTGTACCTGGAGCGAGATGGAAAATTAGCGGAAACAAGGTTGGTTGGAGCAATGTTTAGATAAATATTGGAATTGTTAAGTTTGAACAAACATCGGAAAACTCTCGACTGCAGAGTCTCTCACCGTAATTGCCCGAACCGTTTCTTCCTCGGTTTACTGCAGGGTTCTGGTCACGTCCTGAAACAGAAACAGACCAATTCAAGGAGTACAAGATTAAGAATGAACTAGTTAAAATTCGGCGTGCGGAGATCCGAAGATGTTATCTATCCCGCGAGTCCTATCCTGCAGTGTAAGACGGAATGTTAAGAATCGTAAAATTTACGGCTTACACAAAGCTGTATAAAAACTACCTATACTGCTAACTGGTCACGAAACTACGATATAGGTATATATATATATATTTTCTTCCTTTTTCGCGCCCATGAACTTTTGTTTTTCAAGATCTGCAGATCCACCGAAACTACATAGAAAACTCGGTATTTCGAAAATATTGAAATAGTTTTTAGCGAAGAATTTTTAATAACAAGTTTCTAAAATTTCCGTTTTATAGTTACCAGAAAATTAGATATTTTTCCGAGTGATTAACTCAAAGTTTATGAATCAGAAAATTGTGGAATTTTTGTGGAAAAGCTAGAAGGATAACTTGACACTGGATGAACTTTACAGAGTGTGAAATTCTGTCTCGTGGATTATTTTTTGCACGTTTTTTTTCTTTTACTGATGTGGAAAACGCAGCGGTCGCAGTTGTTTTCCTACGATACAAGTTTGTTTGATTTTTGCGTTGGTAAAAGAATCGAATAGTTTATATCAGCTACACAATTAGCTTCGAATGACTGCGATGATGTATAGATACACAACCGTTGCGTGTTGATGCTATTCATACCGTAACTCGAATCCGATTATCTTAACTATACCTCCTATTCTGCGTAGCTTATCCAATTAAACTCGACGTCTTAGTACACGAGATCCAGCTGTCTTGTGAATTCATAATGTATAAATGTGGATTTTTAATTTTTATTCATTTTTTGTTGGTTTCTATCATCTTCGCGAGAAGTGTCCGATCCTTCGAAAATAAAACCGATCGAGGTGAGAAAATCCTGTAACAAATTTGTTTTTTTTTGCGGGTGCCGCATTTCAGTATCAGCTTAATTTCGTTGACGGATTCGTGTTTCTGAGATCAAATTACATAGGAATATAAGGTCACAATTTATTATTGTTTATTTTCGGCTCAGAAATCGTCTAATTTCTATTACAGTTGTGGAACACGTGATCTCTGCAAAAGCATTATGTGCTTCCATCCACTGTGGACGTGGTCAAGAATGTCTGCACCGGAAATTCTGGTGTATGAATCCTCCGTGTCCCAGTATGTTGTACTGTTCCAGTACACGGAGAGGTATAATTATCTCGATATTATTTAACCGTTATCAAATCTGCTCTCAAATACTGCTGATTAGTATAGTTAATCGGTCGCTGTTTTCAGAGGCACAAAAAGGTCCGATATCCTGCGAATCGGTTCGCTGCAGTAAGGGGTATATTTGCCTGGTCAGAGCCCGGAAGTGTCATTGGGATCAAAGTAATTCAGTAACCCTTTTGACCTCATCAATCCAATAAAAGTAAAAGTTGTTAATCGGTAGGACTTGAATGTGTTTAGGATGTAGAATCCAAATAGCGCGGTGCGTTTCCGAACGGGAATATCACGAGGGTCCTGCTTCCTGCGTGGATATTCAATGTGCTGTTGGACAGCAATGCATCTTAAAAGAATCTCCCTGCGTCCAGCCACCGTGTAAACTAGTCAGAAATTGTGAAAAAAAGCAAGGTGCGATAATTTTGTTGATTGTAATTACACGATTGGATATTTTACTTCCTATTCGTAGATGTTCAGATGTGGCACAGCAGATGCAGAAAATTGGAATGTCCTTCGGAGTACGAATGCTTTGTCAGAAGACCACCGGAGAACTGTTCATCTACCGAACCATGCAAGTATACGTCAGATTGCATGACGGCTAACAGTGAGTTGAAGTCCATTTGAAATTCGGTAAAGTATTGAGCCTTCCCTCTCGACTTTTGATAATTCTTTTTTTTTCCACAGTTCACGAATTCTCGCCGAATGAAAACTGCCCAGGTTGGGTATGTCCGCGTCATCAAACATGCTTATCCACAATTCCAAAATCCTGCGATCCCAACGCTGGGATTGAGAACTGTCAAGTGAAACGCACCTGCCGTGGATCGTTCACCACTTCCAATGGTGCATCTTCATCATCGCCGAAATTCATTTCTTCAACACCTACGACGGTAGCCAAGACTGTTGGCAGGGCTCCAAATCCCACTAAGGTAAAATCTGCTGCTGATATTTTCTATTTTATTATCATTAGTGCTATAGATAATTTTATTCAAGTTACCAACACCTAAAACGACGAAAACAATCAAAAGGAATCTGACGCGACAAAACGAAGCTCGGAAAGGATCACCTCAAAATACATGGCGGGACAGGGCTTTGATAACCACAACCATAAATCCATTTCCGTTGAATAATCTCAACGCAGTTACCAAGGTTCTTGAGTGTTTTGAAGCAAAATCATCTGCGGTATTTTTCATACACACCATTCGGTGTGAACTTTTTTCATTCCAATGAGAGTCTTGTGTTTTTATAGAGATTTCAGGATTCCGACACGAACTATCACCGACAATATTACCATCCCCTTTATCCTGTTAATCGACTGACCTCACCGGTTGACAACCCTGCCCTTGTATCTACCTGGAATCAGACAAAGTAAGTAATTTTAGATCGGTTTCGACTTGATGCTTAGGTGATTACCTATATTCGAAACAAATGCGTATGAATGTTGAATTTTTAACGGTCCTAGCTGTCACCGAAATAACAATGGACTTCTCGGTAACTTGAGCGTACAATTCGAAACATGGAAACCTCGGCGCACTCCGATTTATCAGACTCCGATTTACGTAAGATCGATCGTGATTGGAAACAATCCTGAGGGAGGGGAATTTCCCATCCGCGAAGAGCCGACCGGCTCGTCAGTGACGGAATGGCTTGACCACCTTCGTTTAAAAACTGGAGTGGACGCCATTGACGTTTGGGCAAAGCAGGCAGAAGAGAACAGAGGGTATAAGGTGAATTGGCTTTTTATCCAGTTGTCATAACTAAATCCTTGTAATTGATATTAACAGAAATATTTATGCTGAAATCGCAGGAGTTTAATGAATGGCTGGCGTCTGTCGAGAACGCTCTAGGTCCTGTACAGTTTGAAATTTGGTTCAGAGAGATTAAAAAACTGGCATCCGAGTATCGAGCCTTCCAGAATTGGCTCGCAAATCAGGGGAGGACGTCCTCCGGCGCTAGAAATAAAACAAACAGCAGCAAGGTATGTAAATCCTGTAGTATAAAGTGTCACCACTCTTTCGAGGAAAAAAAATACGCTTGTCATTTCAAATTTCAGGCAGCTGGATACCGAGACCCTCCGACTCCACGATATCAGCAAGGTGAACAGAGTGAAAATCCTGGGCAGAAATTCACGCCGGAAAGACCGACTCAAATGTCTGGCACCTCGGCTGGGGCGGCAAACAAGACTTTGGTATGGCGGCACGAAATTCCTCAAATCCCTCGGGCAGAGGCAAAGGATAGACGGATCGAAGATCCACAGCAAATAACAGATCCGGAGAAACATTTTCGGAATTTTACCAACTCTCAGCGAGTTCCTTCCACGCAACTAGATACAGAGAGCAACGTTGAAAATTTTACAAAGCCAACCGCAACTACGAACGCAATAGCTATACCCTATACACCAGAAGTCACGACACTCCCGCAACGTAGTATTGCGCATTCCACGCCGGAAGAAAATACCCAAGCAAAAAAGAAAGATTCTTTACCGTCTGGACGCAGAGTAAGTGTATAAGATGACACGATTTACACTGGATTAAAAACTGTACTTGGTGACGTTTTAGTGAATTTGTATGTTTGACAAATTTTCAGACCGATTCACGTCCACCGGCAAATAACCGAAGACCTTGGGAACTTGTTCAAGAAAAAAATGCTACTGATCCGGAGATTAAGTTGATCAATCAGACCGTCCAGAGCAAAAAACCTCAGCAAAATTTGGAAAACGGGACGCTGACGGGATCTGAGAAAAATAATTCTGTAGGTTATCAGCAAGAGCACGGAGCAAGGAAGAATGTTGGGACACAAACAACTCAGGATGAACCAGCCGACTCATCACACGAACAACGTAAAAATTTTACTCATCATCTGAGTGAAACTGATGAAAATATTTCAAGAGAAAAAAGTCCGAACGCCGAAACACCCGAAGAACAAAATAAAAATGTTGGCAACGAATCGTTTGTTCCCCACATATATAATTCTACAACGAGTGTAGAAAAGGAAACTTTTTCGAATCGAAATGCGCCCACCGAGCCAGTGACAGGTGACGTAAATTACGAAGCCACGCCTGATTTGGTGAAAGTAAATGACAGCGATGAATTTTCGCTGATAACGACTACTTTTGCACCGAAGAATATTGTGTCACCTTTTGACGTATTGTTTAAGAAGAACGGAGATCCTATATCGAAGGTCAGCACAGAGAGACTCTCGACATCGACCGAACGAAATCTGATTCGACAAAAGGATCGGGGAGGACCTCCGACAGATTTAGGATCTCCGCAATCTCCGATGCAACAACACTACCACAAAACATTAAGCGTATCGGATCAGAACAGTCCCGAGATTCAAGATAAGGACGACAGTAGAACGAGGGGAAAAGAGGATCCGACGAAGACGTACAACTTATTCGCCCCCGCCGAAGACGAATTTCGCATTACATCGCCCTGGGACATTCTAGGAGTTCTTGACCCCGAAAAACGAACTTATTACTCCCTCGTGGGATTTTCCCCGGAGCAAGTTGATAACCAAGTACAGATAATCCGGTACCCGCTGATCCTCTCGAGACCTGCGGTTGGCGATGAATTTAACACGTCCTTCCATCAGAATTCGCAAAATGTTAACGCTCGACCGAACCATAAAGTCCATATTTCACCAAATTCTGAATCATTCTTGAATCAGTGGAAATTTAATCCTTCCGAACGTTGGGTTCCAATTCTTCCACGTCAGCAACTACGCCCACGTGAACTCGGACCAAATGTCCCGGATACCCTCGACCCAGGGATCATCCCGCTGGGAGAATCTGCAAATTTTAAATCACCTTTTGATCAACCTTCGCAAGGAAATGCAGGCAAACAACAAAAACCAAACAGCGTTGTACCGACGAAAGATACTCCGAGAATTGATAAAGAGCTTCCTCAGGTTCTTTTCATTGACGCACTGTTGGAGAATTTCCAGGAGCAATTGAAACCGCAAGACCAGAAGGATAAAATAGCTCGGGAATACTTCATCCTGCAGACGCGTAACGGGCAGGATGAACCATATTTCACACCTCCAGACTATTCACAATATAAATTTCATCCATCAATCTTCGAAGCAGAATATCCCAGTCCAATCGTAATACCTCTTCAAAATCCTTACCCAAACAGGATAACACCACAACAGCTCTCGAGTGCCAAACCATATAAATTTTTTAATCCATCTTCAATAAATGGGGCCGTTCTATCTACCGAATCCCCAAGAATCTCAGCTTTTGAATCCGGGCCCAATCCAAGTCCTCAGGATTACATGGACGCTTACATAGATTTTTTCATCGAGGATGCCTTTTCGAAAATGATTTTCCATGCGCCGTCAAATGAGAATAATTTTCGATACGATCAAGCTGTCCCAGAAAGGATTGGTTCACCGTCACAGGACTCTTCGGCTAATAATGCACAAGAAGGATTTGGAAACCTCGAGGATGAGCGTATCGTTGATCCCGTCCAGCGATCACAACAAATTTCGAAAAGTAGCGCTGAGACTATTTTCGCCAAAGAAAATTCCAACAGTTTAAAAACTGTCCAATCTACAGCTGTCACGCCGACGGATGAAACGCAAACCGGCACTCGGACTGTGAGACCAAATTTAATCATAGAATCAATTGAGACGAAAGAAGAAAACCGAAGCGCAGATTGCAAAGGCGAAAAAACGACGGAAATTCCAACAATGGTGAGGGAAGATGAGGCACCAAATTATTCTTGTGAGAACGAACAATGAACGATTTTCATGTTTGATAATATATTTTTGATTGTTATTGACAGGAAAGTTCGATATTAATGGAGACTTATAGACCGTATTCGGTGGACGACGAGCTCGTAGAGTATTACTACGCCGATAGTGAGCAGCCGCAGGAGGAGGAGGAGGTTGAGAAAGAATCTCTGAAATTTCAGTATGAATTAGATAGGGAAATGAACGAAAGCATCCACGAATCTGAGTATTACAACGATCAAGTCTACGACGATATCATACCAGACAAGGCTTCAGAACTTTTCCCTCAACCCCACATCTATAATTACACTAAAAAATAATTTACTTGTTTCCAACATACATTTCCAGACGATATTAATTTATGGATAAAATATTATCCATTTTATTATTCACCTCAACGATCAACCTAGACAATCTAAACATCGTCGTCAAATATTTATTCACAAACTAATTGAGGTGGGCAACGTCATGCAAATGACTGATTTAAATTGAACGGTCGTGTTTTTTTTTTTTTTTGTTTTTTCTTTTGTTCTCATGAAGGGCGAAAAAATTTATAAAAGCATATAAAAATTAAACGATCGTATATCGTATGAAAATAATTACTACGTTTTGTCAATCGATATGAGAACGTAAAATAAATTTCACAGATTATAATTAACTCGTTGATTTCCTGCACCGACGACTGACGTGTCCCACACATTGTGTTTTTTTTTTTTTTTTTTTGTAATAGGTGAGTACGTAATCAATTGTTTTGAAGATAATTCCCGTAATTCCAGTGGAATATTATGAGCCCCGTGCAATCGTCAATTCTGACATTCAAAGATAGTTTACACCGCGCGTTGAAGAAAATGAGGATTTCAGTTACACGGTAAGATACATATTATGGAGAACATTATCGTACATCAGGGTACCCATAGTCAGATCGATTTTACCGAGTATAAACCGATAAATAATTTAAAGTGGAGTCACTCGGCAGGTTTAATAAATAAAAAAGCTATGACATAGGACTAACGAGAATACATGAATCGGAGGGGTCAAGTGCGTTTTCCATGACTCTTTACCTACTTTGAAGATCAATGGCTATAACAGCTATAGATTCCTACGTATGAGACTCGGTAAAACTTTACCCTTGAAAATCTGAAACTTGAACATATAAGACTAGTTATAAAAGTACGGAAACACCTCATCCGATATGATAATGTGACTTGCTATTTCCACGTCATTCGCGCAGCTAAAGTGGATAAGTGGCCAAAGACGGAGAAAAATGTTTACTCTTTCTTTAGATTTCAAAATAACAGGTTTCACTGCCGCACCGTCGCGTCGCGCGAACGAGTCTACAGAATTTCTTCACTTACAATTAGCATCGTTACCGAAGTTCAAATAGTTCAACTGCAGCGCGGTGGCGTAACGATTTTCAAGGGCTTGAATCGCACAGACGACGTACCGCGATTGACTCGAATTGATTTATTTTCATTCTCTAAATAATTTAGTCGAAATTTTCTTGTGCCTCGAAAAACACGTTTTGATATTACCAGCTCGTTCTTCATTCGGAAGTAATTCTTACTTTATTTTTCTTTTTTTGTAATAAATAAATAAATGTTTTCATCTTTTCAAATCATCCGTAACAGTTTATTTTTTAATTTTTTTATATATATAGGTATAAAAAATAGAATCGATCGGTGATTGGAAAAATAAAATCCACGACCTTTGGAACATTTCTCAATAATTTTCCAATACCGTAACACAACAACAATAGCTGTTTCAATTATCCGCTATTACATAGAATCATGTACGACACGAGAGGGCTTCTGAAAATCGAACCGTCTGATCAAATATCAAAGATTTCTGCGAAATCGTTGCAAATCGCCTGTATAGACGTAAGTGTACCTATATGGCTATAAAATGGATGGGGAACCACACGATAGTCGATAAAAAGTTTGAGATTTCTTGCGGGTTTACTAACCAAAGCCTCGAGGGATTGGATAGGTAGGTACCTATAGATAAAGTTTGGCCAGAGTTTAGTCTCCCCGTTGGGTCAGCGAGTAATTGATCTGGATAGAATTCGTGCCGAGTCGAAACGAATCGATTATGATACCAATCTAACCGACAGTTGATGGATCTATGCGCACTTGATTGATTTCTGCTCGAGATGCTTGACGGGGATATTTGATCAATCGTAAAAATAGTAAATTGAGTAATGTAATTATTCCTTCCCACGTGAATGTGCTGCACGTTCGAAAACTGGCCGAACGACCGAATAGCAGAAGCGCCGCGCCAGCAAACTCGATAAATTTCGCTCACAATCACATTTGTCAAAATACAAAATAACTCAAATCTCATAACGACGGACAAGGAATATTCGAGAGCCTTGGCGCTAACTCAGATTTATTCCCATTACGTTATTTTTATTGTTTAGCTCATTATAACTATTATTATAGTTGACTGAAAATTACCGGACAGACGTCTTGTCGTATAATAGCTATGCAGTAAATTGAAGTGATCAATCAGTGAGATAATGCAAAAATGTAAATATATGACCCTTTGTTAGATAATCATTTATAACTAGAATCTTTGGCACATAAGAACAATTACAGGAATAAATCATTCGAACATTTGATGCCTGGGTAATTGTAGTTTTTTTGTTTTTCTCTTTTTTTCTTCATTCCTATAGCCGCGAATGGAAATCCCAATGTTCGTGTTCACCTTTTCCTTCTTATTATAGTTAAATTATACTCGTTTCTGAAATTACGTGACCGTAATTATTCGTGGCCCGATGTGGGGTGCAATCGTTGGAAAAATATCTGACACATTGCGATTCTGTTGGTTTTTCTTTTCTCTTTTTGTCTTCTTTTCCTTTTTTCTAATCTGTTATTTGTAGTATAGGTACGATTATGCAAGGAGACGTTACCGACCGACGATGTAATAATCGGTTAACAATTTATTAGCGCGCACAATGACGTCTTCGAATTTGCATCTGATCGATCGACGAGCGAAAGAAATGATGAGATAAATTAATCAGAAATATTGAAACGGTGGGAAAAATGAAAATTACTCCAGAAGCGAATTAACTATAATTTCAAATAAAAAAAAAAAGAATCTCGATTGCGAAGGTCACGACGCGATCGAATACCGGAAATTCATCGAGATCTCCATTATTTTAGGATAGTAGTTATTTCGTGTGCATAAAAAGGTTAGTTGCTTACCTTCGCCACTTCTAGATGGCAACAAAAAAAAATTGATAAAAACCGAGAACTAATTTCAAAATTAATAGAACAAAGAGACCTGAAAGAAAAAAAACAATTCACGTCTACGCATAAGTATCTCATTAAAGTGAATTAGAGCTGCAAATGTTCGACTCAACACATTGAATAAAGTTTAACGAAAACGCGATTATACCTAACTTACTAAGTAATTTATAACTAACTAATTTACTGGCTATTTAATTTACAGTTGCATCTAATATTCCCATTATACTTATTTCCCATTCGAGAAAAATCGTTAATTTGCACGTAAACAAAGTCGAAGGAATGAAATCGGTTTGATTTTATACCTAAAGTTTGTTCGATTTTCATTCATCCCTCAAATTTCCCTGCACTGTCCGTGCAGTGAAGGTATATTCAATTATCGGGCTGAATAACGATAATCGAATCGCGATGAAAACCGAAACAATATCTGGTTTTATCCTCGTATTGTTAGTTCTAATTCCTCGATTGTAAAATTTTAATTAACAATAAACTTCCGCCAAATTTCTCTACAATATTATCTTGACCCTCACCCGCGCGTGTCCTAAATCGTTTAATATCCAACTTGTTGCGCGTCGTTTGTTTTCACCCACACTTTGATCCGCGAGCTCCAAAGCTTCACGGGGGAGCAGCTCACGATCAGCAGCTGTAACAAAATGTTAAAGTCACGCATCGCTGACTTTCGACACGTACAGCGTACTACGGCTAAAGGTATAACGATGAATAAACCTTAAACAAAAACAACGCGTTATAAGTTTGCGCTGAAGTTCTCGTTATAACGGTTCGCAACACCCGATGGACCAGCCTTCACGGTCACGATTTTTACACGCGATTTTAATACACGAGTTAACCATTAAAACCGAAAGATCGGTACCTGAATCGGGAAGCAATTGGACTTTAAAAAAAAAAAAAAAGAACAAGCAGTCGAAATTATTAGAAACAAAAGAAAAGAAAAATATAAGTGAGTCGAGGAATCGCGTTTTTCCCTCACGTACTCTGCAACGATTGTTTGAAATTTTTGTTTTTGTTTTTTTTTACGTATCGCCGTTCAATCCCTTAACGGTACAAAACCGATAATATGTAATAATGGTAACGGCTTTCATTTTTTCCTCGATTTTAGGCTAGCGGAATCTTTTTTCCTACGTGCAAAAAAAAAAAGAAAGAAATAAAGAAAAAAAAATGTCGAAACATATCTCGCAACGAAATACAATTCTGGTAGATTCGTATTATATGCATCCCGGGCATGTGGCAAGTGTATAAATTTCGGTAATTATCGTAACGCATGCGTTCGCATCTTGCATAATTTTCGTATTAAAATGGATTAGAAAAAAAAACCTTTCTCTATTTAAAATTCCAAATTTTCTTCTCGTCTTGGAGGTTTACACACATTATAAAGTATCGCACGGTGATAATTATATGTATAATATATGATATTATAACACATCACGGAACGTATAGACTGAGCCGCGAAGTAGGTATACAAAGGCCGAAACGAATAAATTAAAACCTGCACTCATTACGACGTAATGATAAAAGCATCGAAAAATCCAACTGGAAAGGTCACCCTTTACGACCCCGCTACGTTCCAATTACACCGATTGCTCCGAATCTCTAGTGTTATAAAGAAAACAAAAGGAGTAAAAAACATTTGTTAGATTAAAAAGAATTACTATACCCTAATTATTGTACATCAGCGGCACAGATTTCCGCCCATACCTATATGTATAATACATACTTTTATTGTTTCGTTGTTATATTTAATTTCCACCGAATTGTGACGTGGTTATCCGCGTATACGGAATCGAATCTCCTGAGGGCCACGTAAATTTGGCAGTCCGATGGTCCGTGAAGTACCAGAGGACGAGGTAACAGCTCTATGAGGTCGAAAAGACGTGGAGCAAAATTGACTGCAGGACTCGTTGTCAGAAGTGGTGGTAACGGAGACGGGACGCTCCTGGATATTACATCGGCGATGGAGAGCGGCACCGGTGCAGTCTATTGCTGGTCGTCGGTTACGACGCCGCCTGGTCTGCTGGTTTCACCCGCAACTAAAACATCCTTCAAAGGATACCAGGATACAGTTCATAACTATATTCTCACTCGAGTTATACGTGACAATAACAACCGGCGAGAGGATTTTTAGTTATTTTCAATTTCGAAGGAGTTGAAACAAATATCGATATTGACACATAAATTGTTATTTGTTTCGTCTTGGTTTTTTTTTTTTTTTTTCTTGTTTTTTGTTCACCGAAGAAAATAAACGGTGAGTTTTATCTACGCCCCTTTTATTTTTATCGCCTATATTATTGTTGCACTTGTATATTGTTTTTTTCTCTTTTTTCTTTTTTTTCAACTAATCAATTGATTTATTTTTTATTACACTTTGCGATCGAACCCGATTGTTGTTGTTTATTTTTTGTTTTTTTTGTTTTTCATTTACGACGTGATTCCGTATCCAATGATGAAGCAGCATATTTCGATACCGGGATTTTAATTAATCGTTGAACCACGCGCGGTACTTTCGAATTTATGTGATTTCTCCGCTTCTCTCTAATAAATTTAGACGTAAAAATTTTTGATCTCGGTAATTAGGGAAAGGGGTGGATGTTTGATTACCGATGTATATGTAAAAAGAATTTCACATCCGCTTTGTAATAACAATTTTATATTTTCTAGGTTTCGTTTTATACTGTTAGAAATTAATTTTCACAAAATTTTATATAGCTACTAAAAATTCGGTTTAAAGACCCATTAATAAAAAAAAACAAAAGAAATAAAGAAGGAAACAGACACGCGGTTCGATTTCTCGTTTTCTCATTGTCAGTCATATGTCTAAAACTTGTCGATTCACTCGACTCTTGCAACTTGAAAACCGAAGTTTATTTTTACCCACCGAAATTGCAAAACGGAAGGATATGGCGATGGTTATTATACGGGTTGGGAAAAAAGTGAAAGGATTGCCTCCGTGCTAACTTCTATAGCTGCTGCAAATCCTAACAATTTAGGGCACGGTGTGATCCGTAATATTGTCGGTACTAAACTGGACTTATATTCATACACGCGATTATATCGATTTGTAATAGACTAGATTTCAGAGACTGCTCCGTTATTTCTGGCATAGTTCGTTCACACGGCTGACAAAACTTGTACCAAGGTTTTTTGATCGGATGAGATTAATCCAACTAAAAATTAAAACTGCAGCGGTCACTGAAACGCAGACCCCCGTAACACCGATCAGGATAGTCAAAATGGCCGATTAAAAACCATGAGAATTTAAGTGATTTATAGAAATCAAGGCTCCCAACTACTTTTACCAGCTTTGATTGGATTAGGTGAGGTCAGTTCAGATAAGTGAAACATTCGCGACAGGTGATAGAAAATGAATAACTAGCTGCAGCTGAATTGAGCTGTAGAATCCGGACTGGTAAAATCCATGTATCAAATTACTATACAATTCAATGAAAATACAAATAAATTCTGCGGCGATGAAATTTAAT
Organism: Athalia cordata; assembly: GCA_963932425.1. NCBI lineage: Eukaryota > Metazoa > Arthropoda > Insecta > Hymenoptera > Athaliidae > Athalia > Athalia cordata. Next base: position 52,099,820 of record OZ010625.1, on the reverse strand, counting down.
ACTCGTAGTAATCGAGACGAGTCCAACGCTAAAAGGTGTACGTATAAATGTAATTGGTGATCAACCATCGATAAGCGGCATCTTTCCCTTGACATATTCGAATATATAATTGTATGTGCTATACATTGCGTTTTGCAAATGTATTTTTATGCTCACAGATCCTTTTAAGAATAGAAAGAAAAAAAATCATGTTTGTTCCTAAGACTCCCACTGACGATGAGCGCGTTCAATGAATCCGTAGATGGTTCGAAAACAAGCGTACATAATAGTGTACCTTTATTGTTCACGCGTTCGCACAAGCGATACCGATCAGTTGTATAAATTCGAATTTATGAGAGGAAAAAAAGTGTATCCCATGACAGCCATTATGTGTGTTGTGCGATATAGTTGAGTAATAATAAATCTGGCTTAGCAGATATAATAGCTGACTGCGGTAAACAAACCTCTTTTAGAATTCATCATATTATACTTTTCGATAATCTGAGGTGTGATTTTTTTGTCAGGAACACAAAGATTCGAAAATTGTGCAATAACCACTTCGAAGCGCACGTAATAATCGCGCCTAAAACATGTTACCAGGTTTTAACAATTGCGACACGAAATTCCAAAGGTTAAAGTTTGTTTCCTGGTTAGCGTAGTGCACGCGGCTTTAGAATTCTAATACCGCAACTCCATGCTGCGGCGGTTCACGACTCGATTCTCTATGAAACCTATTCGAAACGATCCCTGAGAGACAATCGAGTGCAGTACCAGACCGCAAATATCTGCGTCCCATTTACTCCCGTCGTAGTTCAAGAACTTTTGGAGTCCGTCTCCGGTGATATTTTACGACAAAATCACGATCTTAGATTTACAGAGAAATTCTACCCTATAATTTCTACTTATTTATCAATTCTAAGGGATAAGTAGCGAGATTTTATTAAGCCTCGACACGTCCGGCAAGCTTTACTCCAGATATACAGCGCGTCTAGTTCAAAGCCTTTTGTCGAAGGAACTTTCTCGCTAAGCCAACCGTCGATCCCTGTAGGGCCTGAGGTTATCTCTGTACCAGGAATCGTGGAGCAGGAATTCTGTCCGAAAATGAACAGTCGGCTGCTCCGGCAGCTTCTTTAATCTCACCTTCCCTCAGACCCAAGCTCAGATCCGATCCTGGCAGGTTTTCCCTGCTGGCAATAATCGATCAAAGAGTGAATATATATTTACGTACATACCTATATACAACGGAGGATAAACTACCCAGCTGTCGTGTTCGAGAGTGAATTTATTTCTCCGTTCAGTTTTCGCGCGATTCGATGTTCAGTTTCGAAGAAATGAATTCTCTAATTAGCGAAACACGCGATTCAGCGAAACTTTTGACCGGTGACAATCCAGCACTGTTTAACTGGACGTGCAGAGAAACGATCAGCATCTCGCGTGAGTTTATTACATGTTATTCTTATACTTCCAAACCTTTATTTGAGAAAGTTGTTTCAAACTGCCCTACTATCCTAGTTGTAACGATCAAAAATCAACCGCGGACGTCATGCGATTAGGTACGCCTGTTACGCGGTCACAATATTATACTATTTTGTATTACGACTCTTCGACGCGATTCATGAACTCCATCGGTATATACAGATCTCTAGAATTATTTCGAAATTATTATTACGTGATACACTTAGCGATCGATCGCGTACGCCTTCGGGCTCTTTTACATTTCATCTGCAGGATGTGATACAAGTATAGGTAGACATGTACGCCTGGCGAGGTTCATTCTGACTCGAAGTCCATCTGTTTTGCATGGAAGAATGAGTCGGAATCAATCTCACCGGGTGTACATTGTAGACATATTACACTCGCATTGTCAGTCAGTGTTTTCGATAAGATTGATTTCGCATTCTCCGTAGAGACTCTTATGCGGAGCGCGAAACTAAATTGTAAGTCAAGGTTACGCGAGACTTTCGAATGCGATAAATAATAAGCATCAACTTCAACAGTGCAGAGTGGGAAAAAACATAATACCGCATCTAGCGGGTACTGCACCGATCGATCATCATTTTATCTCAGAGACAAATCACTGATGACAAATTTTGCCAACGAAATTTTACATCTTTCAACAAAAAATATCTCGAAATTTTACCATCCCATTATACCACTGAAAGCAGAAGACATTTTATCAAAAGAGAAATTTTCTAAGAATTGTAAAACATAACCGTGGTGAATGAAAATTTGCATTTTCTTACCGCGAAGTACAAATAATATGCTTCGACTTCGGTGATCATTTGTCATCTCGAATCACCTGATGAGAGGACAAAAATGACTACTTCTACTTGTGAGCATTTTTTTTTTTTTTTTTTTTTTTTTTTTTTTTAGAATTGAACGAGTAAAAAAGTACCCGCGATATTCAGGATACGAAAATAGGTGGTCGGGCTTCTGTAAACAACCGACAGCAATATTCCACGAATTTCAATTGATTCCCGCAAAAACTACGGTGTGAACAAAAAACAAGTTTTATATATTTCACCAAACAATCGGTTTATGACGTGATGATGATCGTGTTGTAATATACATATACCTATATTCAAATTATACGCGTATAGATTATACAGCTATATGGATCTACTTTTATAACGCGTCTCGGAAACAATGTGGGTAATATAAAGGTACCTACATATATACGCGGAAACGCATACGCATGGTTTACTCGCGTCTATATTGCCCTGCAGTTGCCGTACTATAGAGCAATTCGTTCATTGGTTTACCGGAGTATAAGGAAAGCATAGCCAAGAAGCGTAACAGATTTCGTAACGTCTATAGAATCGTGTTTCGACGCGGTGCGTGCGGATAAGAGATGGGAAAACGAAAAAGTAAAACAAAAAATAGAATAAAACAGAATCGCTCTGTGACGCGGGAGATTTGAATCTTCGTTTGCATTTCACGCCATCCACCGCTCCGAGATAACCTTATAGCTACGTACTCGAGGGTGTTTTTGAAAAATCATATACGTTGGAAGAAAAAGTTCGCTTTTTCTATAATATCTGAAGAACGATATCTGCGAGGTTATCACCCCTCGAGGAAAACAAGTGCGAATAGAAAATGCTACGAAATCATTTTCGAGTATCGTCTGCATATAGAGATTGTATAAGCGCGAAGCAGCCGCAGTGGCGGTAACTCAACAGATTCACAATATAGAGAAAATTTTTATGACGTGAGACTCGAGGATAGAAAAATCAAATTTCATCTACTCGTAGACAGTTGCACTGCGACGACTCGTATTTGGAGAACAGAAGAAAAAAAAAAAAAAAAATTTTTTTGTTGAAACGCGAATTATTTGAAAGGGGTACATGAATAATATAGAACCGCTTCTGTACTCTATAGCTGCTCAACTTATTGCGTAAGATTTTTATTCAGTAAATTTTCTCTTCCTTATATTATACTTATACGTATATAATATTCCCTGATTCACCTGCTATAGTCACGTCGTTTCTTGCATTTTTATAAATATATACGAACCCACACACGATGCATTACAAATAATTACACTCGTCCATCTCGTATGTGGTGGTCACAATTATACTTATATTTTCACACCGTAGCACAACTCTATGTATGTACAGTATAGTCCGTGCCCCCTTTTATGTTATATAGGATTGTTTTCTTCTCCGTCCTCATTTGATTTCGTACGATACGAGCGCTAAAATTATAATATAATTGCTATGATTATTCATATCTACACACATCCTACACATATGGACGTGTCACTGCAGTTGGGGCCAGTTCGTCATATATGTATGAAATATTACGTCTTTGATTCCCCCCCCCTCCCCCCCACACCCCTCGCGACGAGTGTGGAGATGAAATTTAATTATCGCACGAACGAAGAGAGCCCATCGAGGGACATTGGAATCAGGACATTGACGTACGAAAGTAACAATGAAAATTATGTTGGAATATCCGGCTGTGAAGTACCACCAATTCGTGACTGACACACAACCAGCTGATTGTCATTTCCAATATTCTGCAACTTCCGATCGTGCATCCCCCTCGTGTTCGTGTCGCACGCTTTAAATTTTAACAATGAAAAACGAATTCTATGGCTTACCAAACTTTTTAATTATAATAATCGGCATGGAGTTTTCATTGATTCATCCGGCATTCATTCAAGAGTATTGTTTTTTTATTAATACCTGCACTTTTTGTTTTATTCGATTACGTAATTTACGCTACCCGCAGTTATAAGTATAACGAGAATACAGGCACACATGTATCTTCCGTATAAGTATGATACGTACGTCAGAAACTTTCACTAAAAAATTTAAGCCGGCGCTAATTCACGTGAATTAAATATATATATAAAAAAACATATATCATGTTACGGTTATTAACTTTATTCTAACGAATCATAATTTACGATCTATCCGCAATTCGTCTTCGCGACGATTTACGATCCATCGTCTCCGAATCCCGATTGTATTTATAATATAGGTATATAAGCGTGCAAATTTTATGGGACTAAAAATCTTGTAATGATATTCAAATGAATTCTGATAATATTCGAACGATTCGCGTACATACCTATATCACCACGCGATTCATTCTAAATTCAAAAATTTACTGCAGAGATGACAAAAAAAAAAACAACAGAATATCGTGGGAAATAAATTATTCCAAAAATTATATTCGGTCACATGTTTATTTATGGTCTTTGTATTTTCTCTTTCAATTCATGGAACGGCGCAATTTCGATCGTCTCCGATGGATCACCGGCTCCATTGTTACGTATTATACGTGTCTGTATTATCTCGAATTCAAAGTTACAAACATATCTAGGCCAGGTAGAGATGCTCCGCAGCGGCAGCTTAACTCCGGCGGGCGTCGAAGGCTATTCTGCGTGAAATGTTCGCGTGAGACGATATCAGAATTTGTAATGAATGAACCTACGGCCTCAGGTCACATTATGGTAAGCCGGCTTTGGCTGAGAATCCTCGCTTTTAACGTACGTTGCGGAGAACATCGCTATGTATAAAAGTAAATACATATATATATATGTATACGTATTGTGTGTATTTACGTAAATATTTATGGTAGTACGATGGGCGCAATCTGAGGAAATTACAAGATAGGTATAGAATTGTAATACCGTTACGTTCACTGACCGCGAACCGCGAGGTATGTAAGTATTTATACGTACTTACGTACTTACGTCTACTTACGCGAAAAAACATTGCGAAAGTCGACTATTTTTATGGTTTTTAATTATATACCTGGTTAACCAGACAGACGGAACAGCTTGCCACCTACGCAATGACGAAGGGCTGGTATACGCCCCGGAGGGAATGTCGATCATCGTAGGAATGGGAGAAGAGAAAAAAATAAAAAAGACATAAGAAAATCGCTCGTAACGATCAAATTTTATTACAGCAGAATAGTTACAGCAACCGGGATTGTAATTCATAAATTGCAGTCCTCTGGATCCTCTTACCTTGTTCTCCTGCGATGAGATGTTGTGTTTTGACTTTCTTTTACATTCTTTTTTCAGATGAGTTGTAACTGCCCATTGCCTACGGCGACGGGGCCCACCCTTGCTTCAACTTGCGGGGGTCCATCTTTCATGCTCTTCATGGGCCTCCTCGAGGTATTTTTAAGGAGTCAATGCGACCTCGAAGACCCTTGCAATCGACCTTTGGCCCGGGATTACACAGATTCGAGGTGAGAAACTGTCGATCATATTACCGACACGATATATTACGCGAATACGAAGACAGATGGCGCCGACATTTGTGACGTCACTAAATCGGGTGGTTTCTTTCAATGAAAACGATCTAGCACAGCTAGCGAGAAATGGAAAACCATCGATGCTTAACCTGGTGGAAATAAATAATAACTTGATCGACTTTCATTTTCATATAGGTTATATACCACAACTGACAATTGGAACCAGCTGTTGACCGAATGGAATTTTCGAAAACCAATTATCGAAAAAAATGAATTTATTCTTAAAATGTCTTATCTCACGATATTACGAAGAGACCGTCCATACCATAGACCGAACTTGTAAAACAATTATCACACGCGAACTTTTAACTTTCTTTTGAAGTTTTCAATCGCTTTCGATGATTTTTTTTTCTTTTTTTTCTTTCAAAATTATAACGTAAGCATTCCTCGATGTGACGGGAATTTCTTTTTCTCCGATTTCTAGTTTTTAAACAGCAAACGTGTCGCGGTTGAAGATAAAAAATTTACGTTCGTACAAAAGAACTGCCTTATGACAGAATAATATGTTTTACTGGTATACGTGTAAAGGAGTTTTTGAAAAGTCAAAAGAGACGAGCAGCGGTCCGCGGTGTTAAAGACTTTATAATTCTTTTGAGAAACTATTTCGATTTTTGAAAACAACCTTAATACGGACTTTCATTTTCGTTCTCTTTTATTAAACTTATTATCCATAACTGTTCTGCCATTCTAAGTTCGTTCATACCTTACACCTTACTCTTATTTTTGGAAGAAAGTGTATAACATGCAAATTGGTATTCAAAAATAAAATTTACAGCTTTCACTACTCGATATAATAAAATATGTTTTCCAATAAAAATAAGCAGGTATGAAAACATCTTACGATAAAGGTTTTATTGGATAATTATTTTATTCGTAAAAAAAAAAATAAAGAGAAGAAAGGAAAAAAAATCATCGTCGGACTCTAATCAATACTTTTCATCACCGCTTTATTGGACTGGACTTTTGTCCCGCTGACCCAGATTTATACGAACGCGCCTGAAAACGAGATAATCGCTCACCTCTTAAAGCGACAAATGACAAGATAATCTCTACGGACAGAAATAATAGATGGACATAAAACGTGTGGAAGAGAATTGAAAAAAAATAAAAAATGATGAATTGTTCAACCGAATTGTATTTTTTATCTTTTCCCAATTACTAGAAGAAGATCTTCGAATCGACTCGCGAAATTTCTTCATTCTCTGACCGTGTCTTCGATTGAAAGATATAAGAAATTTTTTTTGAAAATAAAAGTATCGATATTTTAGTATTTCCGTATATAAATTTTTTTCAGGTACGATTTCGTGGTGATAGGCGGTGGAAGTGCGGGAGCTACTCTTGCGGCGAGGTTATCAGAGGAAGAAAGGGTTTCGGTGTTACTTTTGGAAGCAGGACTAGATGAACCAACGGGGACACAGATTCCCTCGTTTTTCTTCAATTTTCTTGGCAGCGACATCGACTGGCAGTACACAACCGAACCCGAAGAAGAAGCTTGTCTCAATAAAGAAGGGAAAAAATGTTACTGGCCCAGAGGAAAAGTAAGTTCAAGTTTCGCGACAAACCAAATATGAATCTTAATGATCCCGTAAAATACTTTACTCCGGATAAATCTACAAATCACCAAACATATATATCTGATATTTTACAAGGGAAACAGGTTACATAAAATTTGACAGAAAAAAAAAAAGATAAAAACTAAAAATTGACCAACCGCAAATTTCTATTCGGTAACATTACATGTAGAATAACATACATATAACCATAGGGAGATTACCAAACTTAAGCAATTAAGAAAAAAAAAAGATAAATTAAATTACCGCTGTCTGGAGTGGATTTTTTTTTTTATAATTCTATTTCATTTCCTTTAGGAAATCAGTGAATCGCTTTCATTGTTTATGTTACATATATAGGCATGTGTTACACTTCGTAAGTGAAATCGCAAAAATTTTTCACCAAAATTAACGCCCACCGGAAGATACGTATCGCTGACTTAGAATATGCATGTAACGATACTAATGGTGAGGATATAAAAAAAAAAGAAAAAATAGAAAATAATTTTTATTTTTAGAAACCGTAAAACGGGTCATTAATTTGGAAGGTATCCGAGTGTATAGCGAGTTCACCGATGTGATCGTATGTCTTCCATATCTAAATTCTTTTATTCAGTCTTCGCAGTAATATGGATATTATACTATCTCTCCGTCGTTATGTAACATAATAGGTAATATCACGGCAAAAAGAGTCCACGGTAATGAGTAGGTATAACTAGTTAACAACTTCGGATCAATGCCAATCAGAATGTAAACGACCGAACGAGAATGAAATTTATTGACCGCGTTAACCGTTCCAATAAATCTTTTTTTTTTTTTTTCTTTTTCCTTTTTCCTTTTTCGCAATTAGATCGCGGTAAAAGTGGACAAACAATAACAGAATACGACGTTACGATGGCTAGTAAATGTCTGGGGGCAAAATCGTGAAAATAAATAAATGCATCTTATCGATACGTCGAGCATCACCATTACATAGAAATTTACCGAAATTAATGCTGTAATTTACGAACCCACGGGTACAGTCATCCATCTAACGCCATCGATCGGTAAATTACTTATTGATGTTGGAAGGGAATACTTTCATAAATTTTATGAAGAAGGACGAACCGAACAGTGAACTCCCGAACGTTATACTTACAGCTCGACTTACAGGTTAATACTTAAACGGCAAACTTGGGTTTTCTATGCAGCGATTAAAAAAAAAGAAAAGCAAAAGCAGAACGTTGTATAGATTGTTTGCGAACTTTTTTCTATGAACATTTAGGGTGGAAATTCGATACTCGTCTAACTGGATTATAGGTATCCTAGATAGTTTTTTTTTTGGTATTACATCGATCTACAGCTCATCGCATCTTTCGAGTGGTGATTATTTTTTCATTTCTTTCGCGGTGATATTTCAAGGTCCTCGGAGGAACCAGCGTGATGAACGGAATGATGTATATGAGAGGATCTCGTAAGGATTACGACGATTGGGCAAAACTTGGAAATCCTGGATGGTCCTACGAAGATGTTCTTCCATTTTTCATGAGAAGCGAAGACAATCTGCAGGTCAATGAAATGGATTCCGGATACCACGCGACTGGAGGACCTTTGACCGTCACGCAATTTCCATATCATCCACCCTTGAGCAGTGCCATTATGGAAGCCGGCAAGGAACTTGGTAAGTTTAATATCATCCTACAGTTCTCCTTTTTTTCATACATCTGAAATATTTTCATCAACAATGAATTTCCCCGACAGAAAATCGAGGAAGTGCCAAAAATATTGTGAAATTAGATATTGCATTTTTATTTCACAAATTGAATTATTTTTTTTTTTCAATTAAATTTTTATACCGCTAATCATTTCACCTGATAATGGAAATTTCTCCGAAACTTTTATGTTTAAAATCACAAGGGAATTACGTATATCTATGCTATATCCTGAAATGGTTCTTGATCGAATTGATTTCTGATTTCCTCATTTCTGCTCGCAGCGTTCGGTTCTGGGAATTATAAAATTTCGCTCCAGTTGCTTTCATTTGAAATTACTAATTATACAATTGGAAATGATACATAAATCATCACGTAGGTACACCGTCATAGCCCCGGCAGACTTAACTTGTTTGCAACGAAATTATAATGTAACGGCCTTCCCACTTTTCCGTTCGTTTAATTTTCCTCCACCGGAAAAAGTTCTAAATTCCTGTATCGTTTAAGTGTGTTTCTCGTTTCTCGTTTTTTATGCAGATTTTTTTCTTATCATCCAGAACCGCTAATTGTTCAACTTTTTCTTATTCCCATTTTCTAGGATATCCAGTCGGTGACCTCAACGGACGTTCACACACAGGTTTTGCCATTGCTCAAACCACATCGCGAAACGGTTCGAGGCTGTCAACGGCACGTGCTTTTCTGCGACCAGCACGCACCCGTCGCAACCTACACGTCATGCTCAATTCTACGGTTACGAGAATCATCTTTGATAACGACAAAGTCGCCGTTGGCGTTGAATTTTTGTACAACGGTCAATTGCACCGAGTCAACGTCGATAAGGAAGTCATTGTCAGCGGAGGTACGAATATAAGAAAACAAATAAATAAACAAAATTCGAAATCTAATCCGACAAAGTTCTTTATAATTTTACCACTTTTAGAAGCAGATTTCAATAACTGCTGAAGCCTGAAAACTTTCAGGTGTTTATCGTCATGACCTAGCATTTCATTAATAGTTATATGAAACAATAGAAACACAAATAACTTTTAATCAAATTTTCATTGCACAAAATTGAAATTTCATCTTTTCTCATTCCAGGCGCGGTAAATTCGCCACAAATTTTATTAAACAGTGGAATCGGTCCTGCAGACGAACTAAAGTCAGTAGGTGTCCCGGTAATTCACAACCTACCAGGTGTGGGAAAAAATTTGCATAATCACGTTGCCTATTCGGTTGGATTTACGATTAACGACACGGACACGACTCCTCTAAATTGGGCTACCGCGATGGAATATCTTCTCTTCAGAGACGGCCTAATGTCTGGCACGGGTAAGTTATAACTCTTATAAATGTCACTATTTCAATGAAAAATAATATACATATAACACAATGGTCGATCAGAATTTTGATTGAAGAAAAAAAATCTGCAAAAGAATTTATTGGATTCTGTTTGATTTCGCATAATTAGCTACGTATTAGCGGATAATATATTACCCATAACACGCAATGATTCGGCAATAAAAATGATTTATGTAATCTGAGCATCTGAATTCCAGGGTATTAATAATACTGATAGAATATTTACCTATAGATATTCTAGATGATTCGGAACTACCATTATTATTATTATTGCGAACAACATTTTTATAACCTATCCGAATCGGCTTAACCTCGGGGATAATCCAGATGAAATTCCGTGACCAGTGAAAGCGAATTGCACAATTATTATCTGCCTCGTGATTCTATGATCCAATTCAACTGTGATGTAATCTTTTTTGTTTGTTTTTTTTTTTCTTTTCTTCGTTTATTTTCAAATTCGCATAATAGCTTCGAGGAATTCGAAAAGCTCTACAATTATCACTACGTATAATATTTACGTCATAGATGCCGGCAAGGGGATCCCCAGGTTCTAGTTATGAGTCAGATATCAAGCTTGTCCTTGAATTAGGAAATTGAACTCCGGCTGGATTTACTTTTCCATAAATTAATCGCCTAGTATGCGTACTAATTGTATGTTTTTAGGCGTGTAAGTTTTTAAATACCATACCGGTTCCGAAAAATGTGCTCGAATTCTCAATTTTATTACTGAAATTATTCGAAAAAAAAAAAAAGACAGATGCAGATATAAATTCTTTTTTATGTCAGATCGTTTGCAGGAGATATTTTTTTGATTTTTTATTCGTAACATTGTATCGATTAAAGATTCTCTTTGGCGTACGGATCAAGAGCATCTCACCTTAGTTATTATTACGAGGCTGTAAATCTCCTTTAGAGCTCAGCAGTTTAGCGTGGTTGGTTCCCTTCTAAACGTGCATGATTCGCATGGCAGAGATTATCTGGATTTGTCACGGTTCACGTTAAACCTTACGGCATTTATCCAGACGTGACGTACTTAAATTATTTGCCTTACAGCTCTCCTTTGTTTTCGGCCCAGCACAATAATAGGCGTAAAAACATCGAATAAATTAACGCGATTAACGTTGGGGTAAAATGGGCCTCATCAAAGCCCAATAATTCAGAGGCTTTCATTTGGAAAATTCATTGTTATCGAAAATTTTCAAAGAAAGAAAAAAAAGAACGACATTCTAGAACACGATGCCCACGTATAACATCATTATCAGGTTAATTACATACGAGAGCTATTAGATAGAATGTAATTAATCTATTCATAATTAATTTTTGATAATTCGGTCGTTATCGGATGCGCAGTTATGGTATAATCTGCGTGCCGATGTATTTGCAGATGATTGAGGGTATAATGTAATTAACCTGCAGCTATGGAAATAGAACGATACAATGTGTTCCGAATTAAAAAAATGTTTCGCCCACGGCTAATTTTCGAGTAGCATTTCAATTATCATCCGGTATCCGTACAGCGCTGGTATACTGCATGTTCCTATATTAATTGTTTATCGAGTACGTAGCTGAGTTTCCGAACGTAGATATACGTACAGATAAAATTAATCGATCCTGCAAATGCGAAATACCGAGGCACGCCGCTGATCCCATCGTATCGTATCACGTACAGTTCTATTCAAAACCATATAAGCCATAAACGGAATAAAGAGGAAAGACAAAATCATGGAGATGTAATATAGATTCGTTTGTTGTTTTTAATTTGAATCGTAGATTATGCGAAATGTTTTTTATTATTATATTTCTGAACAATTTTCTAGGTATTTCCGAGGCAACAGCGATGATAAACACGAAATACGCTAACCCTCGAGAAGACCACCCCGATATCCAACTGATCTTTGGCGGTTACTTAGCGGATTGTGCGGAAACCGGTATGGTAGGAGAAAAGAAAGGAGCGAACCGCAGCATCTACATTATTCCCACACTATTGCATCCGAAGAGTCGTGGTTACTTACGGCTGAGGAGTAAAGATCCGCTTGCCAAGCCTATGATATTTCCCAAGTACCTAACTGCACCCGAGGACGTGGCAACTCTCGTCGAGGGCATCAAATTTGCTATTAAATTGTCGGAAACCGAAGCTCTGAAGAGGTACGGCTTCCAGATGGATAAAACTCCTGTCAAAAACTGCGAGCATTTGAAATTTGGTTGCGACGCCTACTGGGAATGTGCCGTAAAACATGACACAGCACCGGAAAATCATCAGGCTGGTTCCTGCAAGATGGGGCCTGCTAATGATCCCTTGGCAGTTGTCGATAACGAATTAAGGGTCAGGGGCATCAGAAACGTAAGGGTGGCCGATACCAGCATCATGCCCAAGGTCACTTCCGGCAATACCAACAGTCCAGCGATTATGATTGCCGAGAAAGCTGCCGATATGATAAAGAGGACGTGGTTGGGTTGATTGAAATTTTTCAACGACGAATGTAGAAGAAAACTTGTACAAGATAAAAAAAAAAAAAAAAAAGAAACGAAACAAGAAAAGCAGAAAACTCACTAGAATAAAAAATTAAAATTGAAACCAGTCAAAGAAACTTTTCAGTTTTTGTTTATGAGAGTTCAAAGTTCCGGTTCGGTTCGGATTCCGAAAGAATATTACACGTTTTGAAATATAATTTCTTTTCCCAAATTGTATGTCCGACTAATTCGCCAGTTGTTTTTTTTTTTTTTCACCGTTCAAACGAGATAAGTAGTTTTTAAGCACTACTGATAGCGGGTGGCGATTTAAACTCTCTAATTACAATGAACTGGAAAATTTTTATTTTTCAAATCAGAACGCTGCTATAGTTTTTAGAAAGGTGTAGACGCGAAGTGTTTAGTTCTATAATAATTAGTTACAGCGTTACGTACGACTAATTAACATTTGTACAGACCCCTTCCATGTATAGAATATAATTTATGTATGGAAGGGATAAAAAAAAAAGAAACTGCATGCAGGTGTCAATCAAACATAGCATATCATAATATACGCATTAATTATTAATTATTTCATAACACATTGTTTAATTTTATTATTTACCTCTAATTATAAGATTTATATGTATATCTGCTGAATATAGTATATGTATCGAGTGACGAATAAAAAAATACGCGGGTAGATTATTCTCCTACATCAATAAAATTATAATTCTATCTAATTATCATTATATACATAATTCTTTAATTTTTTAGTTAGAAATCAATTAGTCTGTAGAAATAAAAATACTTTAAGCAACGACTCGTCGATACTTCGAATCTGCAATTCCACTATAATCACATCAGTTTAGACACGCTCAATATAATTTCGTCCTGATTCATAAAGACATTATACTACGGCACTCCCAGACGCAAACGCACACTTTCAAGGTAATTAGAAAGCAAATCTTCAAAATTAATAACATGCGACTTGCGGGACAAGAAAAAAAAGAAAAAGAAAACAGAATCAAAAACAAATATTATTACTTCTTCACCGCGCTTCCTGCTTCGCTCTGGATGGGTGAGTATAGATGACACTTGATATGAATTATTCAATCGAAATGACTAATAAGTTAGTTTTTCTTTTGTCTCCACGGATCTCAGATGAAGAATTGTGAAATCTTACGATGAGAATCGTGTCCTATAAATACATAGACACGTATATTAATGCAATGGTCATTAGCCTATTGAAATGACGTTCTGCCGCAAAGGTTAAAAAAAATCGTTGACGGAAATAGACGCGCGGATTTGTAAAAGCATTGTTACATTATTTTCGGAAATTATTATCTTGTTTGTTCGATTTTATTATTATTATTTTTTTCTTTCCTCGTCGTAATTTCTAGCAGCGAATGACGTCTGTACGGTAGACGGTATTATACATTCGTTTCTCAATGTCAAATTTGATGTTTCAACTCTTTTTAAGTATATTGAAAAAATGATGAGATACACTTTGATTATTCAAATGGACCGTGACGGCTCTTTCAAACTCTACAGCATCAAATCAGCTATGCAAATTACCGATTTTTCTGAAGATCGAACCATATTGCCACTCTTCAAGAGTACCTCAACCGGTTTGGTGTAAAATAAATGCATAAACTTGAAATGCACTCAGCTACCTTATTATTTTTCCTTCAAACCGGCTCCTGAGCTTTATCTTCTTGTTGAGTTACAATTCTGTAGCCTTGGTGACCGGAAATACTTTTGCAATCCTTGTAGAATCCGCAATTTCATGTGACAGAGCAACTATACTCATCGAATCCTTCTGGACCAGACGATTCAATGGAAGAAACAAAGGAACTTGCCACAGAATATAGTCGTGCAATTTTTATAATATCCTGAGATTCCTTCACGCAGTATCATATTACGAATTGGCAATAAATAAAATATTCAAAAGTTTTGAAGCGAACACCAGAAATATTACATGAAAATAATATCACGTAGTATGAGAAAATAAAAAGTAACGATTTGATCGATTCAAGGCTTCTCGCATTTGACTACAGGTTATGGATTATTTCAGAGACTGATTTCCTCCTCAAGTAGGTACGTGACGGTAGTCACATATCCTTGATGACAAGAAGTGCACTTTGGGGTCGAGGTGATCATCGAAAATGTTACTTTCGTTGTAGCCAAGTTGCGAAATGTCTGAATTACTTATAATCCATCATCCTTTTGATATAAGCTATGACATATGTTTGTGTGTATGATCAGTGGTATATAAATATTATTAAAACGAACTAATCAACTTTTTCGTATCCAAAATAAGTGAATTGGAAGTGAGATAGAGAATTGAGTGAGAGAGTCCCATAATAAAAAGTTTTTAAACACTGTTATGGGCATTATTTTCAGTTCTGGTAAAACAATTTTGAATAAAAATTCTGCGATTATGCTGGTTCATTATCTGAATATAATTATTTTAACAAATACATACATGTATATGGTACACTATATTTATTTGATCACACTTTGAATCTAATGCGTACAGGAATACTTAATATCTATGTATATATATATCATGTGGAGACGTTACTTGTTACGTCTCACTAAGCTACATAATGTTGTACTTTGGCTTACGCTATATCAATGGAGCTAAAACTCTCCAGGCGTGGGCGACGAGACCCAAGACAGCGCATCTACTCGCGGGCGTCTCCATTGACTATCATCTTAAATTTAAAGCACTCAAAAATTCACGATGTGAAACGCCCGCGTTCTTCGAGAGGATTTCTATTTCACAAGACTCCAGGGTAATGAAAGAATCAGAAGCTGTTATCAGAGTGCCCAAATTCTGTTCACACCGTCGATGCGATATCAAGTTTAAAGTTAATAACTGATGATATGGGATTATTCATCTCTCGAAGGATAGAGATCGTCGCACTCAAGTCCCATCGAAGACACTTAACATAATTCCTAATAATCTACGGACTAGTTTTACACCAAATATGATGGTTAATTTTTCGTGACAAAAGGTATGCAAACCACCGAGTTGATTTCTAACGATGGAAATTAAAACGGAATAGTTTGCAGAGCTTGAATCGCGTAGTTGGTTAGTTTTTTGGGTAGCACTTTTCTTCAGATTCTTAGTAGTCGTAATAGCTTCTCCTCCTCTTCGTACATTTGTACATACGACGGATTTTCTGTATGTCTTGTTTGCTGAATCCTTCGCGCTGTCCAAGTACGGCTTTAGTCTTACCATTGAAAAATTCGTCCACCAAGCCCAAAAGGCCACCGGACTCCTGCAGGAATAATAACGGTAAAGATACATCGCAAAATTTGAATATAATTTGAAAATAGAAACTCTGAAATTCACTCAAAACGGATTTTCTCCTTTTTTAAGTACGTGACTTTCTAGACTGCGCAAATAAACTTTGGAGTAGAACTACTTACTTTCGGCACGATAGTTGGTCTCCCGTTAACAGAAAAAGCGTTTGAAGAATAGTGCATCACACTGCCATAGTCATATCCGACGCCAAAAGCGTTAGTAGTTTCCTTTGTAGCTTTTTCAAAATTGTTGTTTCGTCCTAAAATAAATGACAATAGAAACCGTTAATAAATCCGGTGACTGATGATCGGTGAAAACGACCAATCCTGCCATAAGACAGCGCGTGGCGTTTGTAATTTATTTCTGTGATAATTTTATGTGATCATGAGGCTAATTATACAAATAAACAAGTCATAAGTGATTCAATTAGCACATCATTCAGCTGTTTATACACTATCAAGATATTTACACGAGCGTAAACGGAAAAAAAAGACGTTAGAAAAAGTTACAACATCGAATTTCGTGACTCATCGTATCTCAGAGTAGACAAATTCTGCAGTAACAACTTCTGCTGTCACGATCGCTCGAATTGACACGATGTACAAAAATGTACCATAATTAATGGAACTTCAATTTTTTTCGACAGTCCCAAATGTAGCGTAAAAGTTTAAATACAATATACAAACCAGATTGAATGTTTCCCCAGTTAATAGTGACGTGATTGTCACGCTCCCACCTATTTTGTTCGTGCAAGAATCCAACAGCGTGCATCAATTCGTGAATAACCGTTCCCTTTTTGGTTACGCATCCAGGTATCTGGAGATTTACGTCCTGCGGTCCTCCGATACGTCCAACGCTGCTCCAACATCCGGTATTTCCGGCTGTGATTCTTATGTAGTCGCTCCCGTCGCCATTGTAGGGTTTGAATTGTATGCAAGTGTTAACGTGGTAGTCGTTCATTGCCTCTTTGATCATCCTTAATTCTGCACCTCCTAAACATCGTTTCACATAAATTGAGTGAAAAATTTTATGACGATATGTACTTCATGATTGCCATCGAGTAAAAACGCATTGACCCTGCGGAGATCGAGAGCGAAGGAGTATTAACGGCAGTCCTTGAATTGAGTATAGCAAGCATCGATTCTTTGGATTGATATAAATTTGTCCAATTATACCGCGACATGGACCCTGAAGGTTTTCGGTAGCGAAATAGTTTCCTCATGACAGTGAGAAATCATTTCATAGAATCTACACCGCCTTGTTCATGCAAATTACAGTATACTTTAGAGAGAACAACGAAATTTTCACTGATCACGAATTGCCGCTACCCGTGACCGTATTAAAATAATTGAGGCTTACTGAATATCGGACTAATCATGTAGGGGACAATTCCACCGGGCCATCGTGTGCTTTCCGATTTCAAACCATTCCGCCCCATTCCTGCAGGAAACAGAATGTCGCCCTCTGCATATGGACCGAGTTCTTCAGGATTGACTTCCATCGAAGGGTGCCACTCTGCGACCCTTCGTCCTGTGTCATTGCTGGGTAATCCGTAAAGCAATTCGTCCAGGTGCCGAAGATGGCCCATAACTCCTAGGGGGCTGTCAACGGCGTTGTCGAAGACATCTCGACGCCGGAAAAATGGCCAAGCAGACGTAGTCGCCAAAATGACGATTAGAAAGAAGGTTTGCCGCTCGATAGCCATCGTTTATGTTCTACCTGATCACGTGAATGAAAATTCTAGATATTATTAAAACATATTGATTATATTATTTGTTCACAATATTGTACCGTATAATGATTTTTGAGATTAAAAAACTTGCAGTGTTTAATGTATAAATTGAATTTTCTCTATTACTTTGATGATGTTTATTTTGATTGTACTGCCGATCTAGGGTTGCTGTGGATACAAGTTTCTGCCCCAAGAACTGTACCGCTCAGAACTGACGAAATTTTCACCGTAGCTAGCTTCTTTATATTGTACAGGGGGAGCGCAAACCCCACTCCCAATACGGAAGTAATGGGGCCAACAAAGATAAACCACGGGCGCTGCGCCGGAAGCTAGGACTTTTTACTTAAAACTCAAGTCAAACAACAATAACTAGAAGCAATTCCTCGATGATTATTCTGTCCACATGGCGGGGGAAGTCCGCCGAAGATCGGAACTCGTTTAAGGAAGTTGACATTGCGTTAAGAGACAGATTATTGTCGATTAGCAAGCTGCATGGGACACGTTGTTTTTTTACTATTCTAATATTGAGATAGTGTGGGCAGGAATAGCTTCCTCGCTCATTCAGATGCAAATCAAGGCGGGCAAATATTTCTCGTTAATCGCGTGAGACATCATCTTGCAAAATCTGTCAAAGGTATCGCTTCAAGGTTGCGGTCGCCTCTCACGCTATGGTATAACTTATATCATACATGCTGTATGATATATGTATATCTGTATATACACAGAGATAATCGTACACTCAATCCCGAAGGTAATTCTGACGAGGTCCTCAACCTCGAATCATTGCACGTAGGTACTGGATTCTTCGTAAATCGTAACCAGTCATTCTTCTACCGATGCATTATACCTTAATTTGAGTATCGGAAATCCGAAGGTCCGTACACCGCAGGGAGCGTATTTTGTACATCGTGCTGCAGAATTTTTCGGTATAGTTTCTTGAGAACAGGAAGACCAATGGTAGACTTCCGAAAACCTTCCTCAACATATCGGAGAATTATCATAAACATTTCCGGTCGGAAGCTGAACCAGCTGTCGATTATCGATAAATGAAAATAATAATATAATAATCACCTCGTTTTAATTCAGGTTTCTTATCGGTGTTGACACTCTAAAATCCGAATAATCGTACCTCATTTGCAAAAAACACCGAAAGACCATTTTGATCGTGAGATTTGATTATACGGCGTGTTTTGACATCCCCTTTTAATATTATGCTATTGCATCGAGTGTTAATAGTGTTAGAAAGCGTGTAGAACCTTGGTGCATTTTCATATGAAATGCAGTAAGTGATGATGTATGCATCATGAACAATATTTATATAACTGCATCATTGTCGAATTCATTATACATATTAATATTAATAAACAATGAGTCAAATTGTATTTCTGCACCGTCATGTCACGACGGCGAGCTTCCTCTACTTGATTTGTTCGTTTTGGATACTCGTATTTTCGTATTGTAATTTATCTTATTCAAATTTATTACGACCAAGAGTCAGCGGCCAGGTTCATGTTCAAAGGAAACCAGCTATCATAGAACGGCTATCGTAGAACCGGTTACTAAATCTATAATCCACTTGATGCTGTAATTAACTGTTCTAGCAATAAATTAGCGTCTGGTATACGCTTTAGTTTATTACCATGCGAATGCTCGCTAATCTAGTTTTTTAAATTTAAAAATTATTCAAACATAGTAAACCGCGGGATGATAAGTCATGTGGTCACATTTTAAATCGTATTCATTATCCAGTGTGTGAAAAATTTAAGTTTCCGAACATAACGGACGTAGAAAATAAAATTGAAACTATGTTCAGAGAAAGAAAAGATATGCAAATTAAATTGAATTCTGTACGTCTTATTTCCAATACTGATTCTTCAAGCGAATTACAAAATTTGTAGGTACATAAGTTTAATGTAAAAGCTCTTAATGTAATTCAAAAATCTAACGCTGAATAGATGCCGAGCTTTCACGTAGGGCAGCCTCTGCAATTTTGAATATCTATCGATTTTCGATGTTCTACGGATCGATACAAGCTATCATAATTATCTATCGACTATCGAGATCGCAGACTTGACGCTCATCTGCTTGAAGACCGCATCCGGCAGACAGCAGTTTTTCGTCCTTGGTTTTCCGTTTCAGTACGTAACCTACAATTTGCAAAGTGACAGTTGCCACACCAGTCAGTTCTCAGTTCTGTTGCAGTATTGCATGAGATTACATCAGATTAGGTAGAAATACAGTTGTACACATAGAAGTTGCGAGTTTTCCGAGCTTATTTGACAATGTCATCGGCTGAACCTTGGCCCGAGGTGGACCAAGTACGAAGAGAAAACAGGCACGAATTGGTACTAGCCGGTGCTGCGGTATCACGACGACTCGAAGAGTCCGGGCTCGACAAGAGTATATTTAACCTACAAGGGTTGAATTATCTGAATATAAATGAAACAGTTCTCGAAGAGATTCCTGACGAAATTGGAAAATTAGAAAATTTGACAAACCTTGTTCTACATTCCAATAAAATTACCAAACTTCCACCTGCTATTGGAAAATTAGCAAAATTAAAAGTACTTGATGTGTCCAGCAACAACCTCAAACATGTTCCTGAAAATCTTGGAAATCTGACACAAATTATGACTATTAATCTGAGGTCCAACGTCCTGCAGGTATTACCTTCTCAGGCCTCAAATCTGAAACTATGCATCTTAGATTTATCCAACAATCAGTTTGACGTTTTTCCTGACGTATGCTACGCTGAGTTGGTTCACCTTGCTGAATTAAGATTAAATAACAACAAAATAAAAGAAATCCCTCCGAATATCAATGTACTGCCATCCCTGAAGCTGTTGGATATCTCGGATAATTCAATTACGGCAGTACCCAATGAGCTGTCAGACTGCAATAAGTTGAAGGAATTAAGCTTGAAAGGGAATCCATTGTCGGATAAGCGGCTGTGGAAACTTGTTGACCAATGTAGAACCAAGCAGGTCTTGGACTATGTGAGACAACACTGTCCAAAGTCTGGTGAGAATTCTGGAGGTGGTGGAAAATCCAAAAAAGGGAAGAAAGGGCAAAAGTCTTCTGAAACTAATGATAGCAATATCAATTCAATGGAGAAATTAACTCACAAGTTACGTGTCCTTAAAGTAATGGAAGAAACACCTGTAATTCAAATCACAGAACACGTAAAATCTGTAAGGCCACATATCGTTGCTTGCATAGTAAAAAACTTGAGTTTCACTGAGGAAAGTTTTAGAAAATTTATTCAACTGCAAACTAAACTCCATGAAGGCATATGTGAAAAAAGGAATGTTGCTACGATAGCAACTCATGATTTTGACTTGATTACTCCTGGTAAAAATGGCTCCCACTTCCGGAAGCGTTTCTAATATATTTGACGTTTTGAAATTTCAAGTATCATGATCAATGACAATGAATTTGAATGTCTTGTCATTTTTATGTATTCACACTTTTGTTTGCTTTAGAATTCCTATAACCATTCACAAAGCCGACTTTTCTGTTTTATAGGCAATCTTACTTATACAGCAAAACCTCCAAAAGAGATTGAGATAAAGCCACTGATGCGGCAAAAACTATATACTGGCGCCGCTTTGTTTCAACACTTACAAACGGAGGCTGATAATTTACGTAGGGAAAAGAAGCGTAATGTTTACTCCGGTATTCACAGATATCTCTATCTTCTTGAAGGAAAATCGCTCTATCCTTGCCTCTTGGACAGTGCAAGCCAAGTTATTTCATTTCCACCCATAACGAACAGCGATATTACCAAAATGTCTGCTAATACCAAAAATATGTTTGTCGAGGTCACTAGCGCAACTTCTCAGAAGGTTTGCAGGTAAACCGAAAAATAAAAATGACGCATAAGTTTTTTCATGATGTGATGTTGAAATGTATAAAATACTAAAATTTATTGTAACTGAATAACAGCAAAGTTGCCGACCAATTCTTGAGCGAACTCGTGATGCTTGGACTTGGCTGCTCTACGGAAACTGAGAAAAGTGAAAATTATCATAATCTGTTGGTCGAACAAATCAAAGTTGTCGATTTAGAAGGAAATATGAAGGTAGTATATCCTTCAAGGTCCGATTTAATATTCGAAGATAATAATGTGACCATCGTCCGTGAATGAATACCTACCTGATTGGCTCCGATGGACATCAAGATGGTGTAAGTCTGGGATAATGAGCATAGATGTTACGCTAGAATGAAAACATCATTCAAATTTGGTTATAATTTCAATAAATAACAGAATGACGTGATGTCAATGACCAATCAGATTGATGAATGTTGTGACTAAAGACTGTGCTCTAGAATGAACATTCTTTGCTTACACTGAAGCCTTTCGTTATCGTGTCTTGAATCCTAAACAATTATCTACTAAAAATGAAAATTTAGATTGTTCTAAATGTACTTTGTACCATCTGAATTCTTCTTGTATTCAGCACTTTACTCGCATCTCTATTTTGAAACAATAGTTGATTTTTTCTACTGCAAGAACCTAGCCCAAAGTTATTACACTTTCATGTATTTTAAATAGCAAATGTAAAAAAAAATCCGATAAACGCTGCAAAACGACCGTGTATTATAGCTTATATGATAAACGCTACAAACTGTCTTTCGAATCACTAATATATTTTTTATTGAAATAGTTTTTCTAAATGTAAAAATGTAGAATATTAACTCTGATTTTTGGGTATTCGTGCTTACTCGAAGTCACAGTCGTATCTTTGATATACATTGTATAATTGATATACCTAATTTAAATATTTATTTCAGTTTCTTAATGCCATGAGTTTATACTACACCATTATACCTTTTTCTCACGAAGTAAATAAATCGACAACTCGAAAAAAATTGGACGACTTATTATACTTCCACAATATTCATTAATTTAAAAATTTAGTAATCCAATCTCAATCAATAAATTGAATTTCAATGTCCCGCCACCATTTTGAATTGCAACCAATCTATCGGCGCGTAGTCAACGATCGGCGTTTGGCGCTAGTCGCTCTTGCTCGAAACCCAGCTGTTGTTTTTGTTCTTTTTCTATCGTTTCCTCACTTCCGATTTTATGCATCTGGCCAAATATTTTTATTTAGTATTAAGGTGTTGAAAGTTCCTAACAAGTGGTCGACTGTACGTGAGTTTCAATTCTTATTTAAACTTGTTTTGTACTCGTCTCAAGCAAAGTTCATGAACGGTTTCGCGAATTCATGAAAAGAACGTGCGAATGTTTGAAGTCGTAACATGGCGCCCAAACGTGACTCGTCGTGACGGGAGAATCAAGGGGAACATTTTAAGGTTAGCTCCAACACTGATTTTCATTCGTAGATTGTATTTTTCTACAAACAATCAAGATCAGAACGTCTCATTCCACGTTCATACACAGAATTAATATCGTTACAACGTATACCAGATAGTTCCATAATTCAGTATTATACTGTTTGAAAAAAAAACGTGTTCATCGTGTTTTTATAACTTTTCAGTGAGCCCCAATTTTGTATGAATCTTGTGTACGTAGCCTTGAGACTTTGAGAATAAGCAAAAGACTAGACACATGAATCTCCACTGTCTGATTAGATTTACGTGTTTTTATCTCTGTATAACAATTTATACAGAAAAAAACATGTCCACATTATGCTTTTATGATAGAGGTACTACCAAAAGAACGATGTGAATTTTACATTCAATTCCAGAATTATTTAGAGAATTAACATCCAATTTGTTAGTACTTGCAATAAGTGACACTACCTGCTCTGTTCCCAGGCTTTGTGTTCTTTCACTATCATTGTCAGATTATAATACAATTATTGACCAACTGAGATTTCTCCCTCTTATTTATAAACGGACATTTTATCCATTTGACTCTTGGAGGCATCAAAAACAAAATATTGCTATTTTGTAGTGATGTCGTCATTATTCTCTTGCTTAGTGAAAAAATAGTTTGTCAGTATATTTGAAAATAGACATACATTTTTCATAGATTTCTTGTTACATGGCATAATGGCATAGTAATGACATGCAACAATTCATCAACCAAAACGCACTTGGCATGATCTTTTGAAATTTTATATTCCGATGCATGTAATGAGGAACCTCTGTTCTACCTTTGGTCATATTGGCTTGAAATTGAACAGGGTGATCAGCCACCAAACTCAAAAGCTCGTGGAAATATGTCACATACAATTTAATCCTTAGTTTGTGTGCTGAGCCAAAGAAATCTGCCTGATCATCACTGTCCACGCATACCTTGACTCGTTTTTCTTTTTACATTTTTCGAGAGGCTTGATAATAGATAGATAAATAGCAGTAAAATGCATAAATACTTTGGAGCATATATCATATCTCCATGCTAAGGAACAACAACGGTAGTCATTTTCTAATGTTAAAAACCATACACATGATTTCGATCATGCATGTTGCCAATAATATTCATACTTGAGGTTCAAGAGAGGTGAATAACGAAGAGCATTCGATCAGTATTTAAAAACTTCATATTGATTTGTAAATAAACATGCACAAAAACGATACATGAAAACTGATTCAGTACTCAAATACAGTAACATTTATTAAAATTGTAAACATAACGAGTTATGGCCCAGCCCACCAACATATATATTTATGTTCAAACAAGTGAAATGTTCAAGAGTTCAAAGTCAATGTGACAAGATTGAAGATTACAAATGATTGAACTCAATATTTGCAGCCTATGCCTGTGAAAAGATGATTCCTATTTCTTTTGAATTGGTACTAAGCTAACATGAATAGCCACGTATTATTACCACACTGTTACTGTTAATGTGGAAGATAATGAACTGAATAGTAATATCTTTTTTTTTTTCAAACAAAAGTTCAAAGACAGTTCATTGAAGCTAGATTTCTTGGCTGACTAGTATGAGTATAAGGATGACTTAAAGATTAACGCACTTTACGTTGTGCCTCACGTTCCTTAACATCGATGATGCTCAGATTAATGCATGCCACATACCCATGCAGAAGAGAGATCAAAGATTTCACAATTGCGATTGGAGCTGATAAGTAGAGAACCACTCTGAATAAGCTTATACCAGCCACTGCAACATGTAAAACATATTCAATTACCTTAATAATCACAATCAATTTGTACTTTGAAAGAAGTAGATAAAATTGAAGTGATGATATAGCCAATTGTTAAAATTTGTAGAAGAATGTCATGTACTTACATATGGGTCCTTCGGTAAAGTATAGAAGGTACAGAGCGGCGTAAAATGCTTCATTTCCAGCGCACATAACGAACAGAACTTGACGATTTGTATAATATAGTCTCATGATTGGGTTCTCAGACATGTCAATGAATTTGTGGCTCGTCTTCCCTTGTAAAATTGTTCTGAAACATCACATTAAAACTCACGTGAAAATTTCAATAATTACTTGATTTTGTTTGATTAATTTTGTTGAAAAAAATTAAAAATCAATTTCCATTACGTGTGCAAGTAAATCCAGTGGCAGGCTATATCAATGGCCATGCTTAATTGGAACCAGAACATGTATGAAGGATAAAATTGGCTCAGAGTTACGCAAAGGCACATAGTGCCCACACGATCGGTCAATTGGTCAAGCATTCCGCCAAATCTTGTACTCTGATTGAAATATCTGGCCGCATGGCCATCCACTGCATCTAATAGTCCGCTGATTATATAGCACCATGATGAAATTACATAGTGGGTTGGCATAAAGTAGAACGATATCAGAGCTAAGACTATTCTTCCATAACCTGTTGACAAGATGAAGTATAATTATAAATTAGTTGGAATATTCATTAGAGTATTAATATCTTTATCAGAATTGGCTACAGTGATTCTTTATCTTTATTCTGATTAGAATTCAGTCATGGATGTCAGGTTTGAAAATCACTGCCTTCTTTTACTTGTGATACGTTATAAGGAAGTTACATGGTAGGATGCCTTCCAATTCCAATCAATAAATGAAACCTATAAAATACAGACGTGATACTAAGTCCCCTAATGCCAATGCTTCAGGGATTACAATATATAAGTGCTTGAGCTTTCCGAAAATAAATAAAAATTGGAAGATTGTCAGTTTTTCACAAAAATGTAAAAGGCAGTGTAAAGCCCTTAAAGTTCAATGGGATTTTTTCGCATATTCACGACGATAATCGCGCCATCAGATAACTAAGATGACATCCAATTAATGCGCCGGAATATTTAACCTGTGTATTGTTATAATCACGGTGCTAATTATGCTTAACAAATGAACGTCATCGCGAAGAATGAATAAAACTAAACCGATAACTATAAGGTGAACAAACAGATAGATAGATTCATTTATTTATTTACCAATAATGTTTGGCACAAACAGGAAGATATTCTCTGTTTCCGTCATTTTCTACTCTGCTTGTTGGTGCCCCGCGTTTATTGTTGATCTCTTTTTTTTGCTTATAATCCGAGTAAGAAGTGCGTTCTGGAAAAAAACAATTGACGGATCATTGACTATTTTCCACCGATATCAACTTTAACCTCATATATCACAACTCACTGACTTTTTTATCGTTCAAAAACAACACCGCGACCAACCTCCACCCGCCACCGACGATATTCTGTCTTCTGTGACTGCCTAGAGCCTGGACCCTGAATCTGCCCTAATCCTGACACCCGTGATACGTCAATGAATCGGAGGAACTCGAAAGCAACTAAATTCGAGTTCTAGCTCCCTCGAACCGGGTTTCGATGTCTCGTTGTATCGATCACAATGACGCACGCAGTAAACAGTGACGTATAAACTCAAGGAGTCAAGGGGCTATTTTATTGCTGAGATGTCAACACTTGGATAAATTACCAGTACTCTTAATAGTACTATCAATTATTGTGGATGACTCGTTGAACCTGGATAAGAAATAATTTTGATATTTATCGTCCAAGACTATAATGAGCGGTGATTTTTTTTTTCTAAATTTTATACCATGGCTCCCAAAACCTAACCTCACCGCTGCTACCAGACGACGTTACGAAGCCATTGCAAGCTGTCCCGTATTCCTTATGCGCAAAGGCAGCCGTCTTTTATTGTGCTGCGAAAATCGTAAAAGCGAAAAATTTCGTGCGTGATGTTTTCCGTGCGTGTAAATAAAAAATCGAACTGTTGATAATGAAAAAATGGTACTCCGAATTTAACTACCGTGTTTCAGTAATGTCAGGGAACAATGTGAGATATGGAACATTTGAATGTAAATTTCAAACTTCTCATTATCTCATGCGAATTTCATTGTCCTTGTAGCTGATGCTCGGTTTAGAATCGATCCCATGGTGTGAGCGGATGTTTTAAAGTAGGATACGTCGATCCATTATATTACTCCTTCGTGGAGGTTGCATGTGTATAAATTTGCCGAGAAATCTGGCTACGAAGTATAAACTGCTAAGTTATTGTTTTTGTGGTTAGGAACGCGTAGTAGGCTACCTATGTATTATTTCGAGCGATCGATAACTCAGTGAGGATTCAGTGACTGGTTAGAATCGCTTATGGACAATTATACCAGTGTATCATGTTTCTGCAAACTGTTTCAAGGTTAATTAGACATTTGATACAAAGTGGTTTGGTGTTTAGTGATCGAAAATTGTAGCAGTTTATACCGTCAACACGGGATTATTCGATAAATCGACGTTATCTACAACAGCTCGACTCCCGAGCCAACGACAGAATTTTCGTATCCCATTGTTTGTCGCTTGATTTCATGTGGGAACAGAAAAATGCACCTCTGCTTGACGATGTTAATATCTTAGAATTCTCCACCTGCCATAACCGTACAGCTGCGATAATATTGGCTTACTGAAATCGTGTAAAAGTTTATTTTCGATTAATCGATGCTCATCCCTCGACCCTGAACGATTAAACTAGCTCCCACAACGTCCAGCATGTCGGGCGAGAGATCCCCACAGCCTCCAAATAATGCCGTATTTCTATAGAAAATCCTTGATTTGTAAATAAAATTAGTGTTGTGGCTCCGTTATCGTGCGCTGGACGTTTTAATGGATACAAATGGTGACAGTCTATCGTAAATTTACGGCCATACGGCCCTAAAAACGCAAGGAATATGAGGCAATGAACACAGAAGATATATCTCTGTCAAGCTCCAGCAAGATGGCCCCATGGCCGGAGCATCATCAAGAACCTGTAGCCCCTGATAAAACCGATGAAAACCGTGTAGGGACAAGCGACACGAGTACAGAGGCTGCTACGATAAATGAAGCCAGTCTCGTCGTGGCTGTGGACACCGATACTAGTGAAAATAATTCTAATTTGACTGGTCAAATTGCGCCTAATAATTCAGGAACTGAAAACAAGCAGGTAAGCCTCAGCTGCGTTTGCTCCGTTCGCTTATAGTTTCACCTGTTTATGAATTCTAACCTTACACTTTTACGATTATTATTTAAGGAGACTTATCGACGTGATGACGTACGATAACTTCGTCTTTAACGATTTTCCTTCAACTTGACCTAACGTCGAGCAGCATTTTGATTCCTCGTTACTCGTGCGTAATTTTGTTACCTTCAATTAAACGGACAGCCTATGTTGTATAACTCACAGTAGTCGGGTGGATAACCTATAATTAAAAACAAACTATTTATTCTCCAATTATATCTATTCGGTAGTATGATTTTTCATAGCGTAAACTTCGTCATTCTGCGTAATACGCTCCATCTATGCGACTACGTGTACGTGCACTGGATGGTCATCCCGAAGGCGGTAACGCAGTTTGAAATTTGAAACCGCTATCAAGTTTCAAACTTGAAAACCCTATAAACTTAAGTTCTCGAATCAAAAGGGAAAAAGATAAAATCACAATCGAAAAAAATCAGTAGAATAAAAAGTGGAAGACAGTTTGCGAATTTCCCCAGTGATTTTTGGAAAAACTCGCAGATGTTTTAAACAGTTCTATTCGGACATTGTTTGAAAGAAGTGTTCGCATTCCGAAAAATGCAATGTAATGCTTCACGGGTTGTTGAAGAATCGGAGAATTCCTTCCATTAATCGAATACAAAGTTAATTTTGGATTGGTATTGTGAGGCAAGATGACAATGCAAAATCACTGATTGTGAGATTTCGAAAATCCTTTGTCCGGTGGTAGAATTGAATTTTGGGGATTATTATATGGCGCTACTGGCGCAGACATAAGTGGTATAGGGAGCAATGCGACTTGCGAATAGTTTCTTGGCAAGTTGCCTTGTTGTGTGCAAATTCAGGGCCGGCCTTCTACGATGTTCTCTAATGCAAAGAATATACTCCAGCATCGATTCTTGCCAGAACTGTATTCCGAATATACGCCTCTGTTTATCCCGCTCGGAAAAATACGTTTCCCCTTCTCACAAAGAATAATCAACTGACGGGGAAAAATTGCATCACGCGAAATTGCTTTGCCACCGCAGTTTTCGTACTATTTTCTTTGTTGCTATCGAAATGAATTGAGTTTCAATATAACGAACACACTAACAGTTGGGAGAGATGATAAACTAAATTCGCGGATGGGCATCCGCGTGTGTTCAAAACTGTTAAGTAACGCGAATAACGTCGTGTACGGTCATCTAGGGCCATGTTTTGAGACGGCCCTGATCTGGTCGCGCTCCGGGTGTAATGGCGGCGGCCAGAGTTAACAGCGCGCCGCGCCCGCTCGTTGAAATTGTTAATAAATCACTCGCGGATTTATCATCTTCTTAAATATTTAGCTCTCGTATTATTTGTTACCTTAGTTATCCCATTTTGTGATTTTGTTGTGAATAAATGGGGTGTAACGTGCCTAAAATCGTTTGGTAACGAATCAACATTTCGCTGTACACCGACCCAGGTGCCCTCTAAAAATATAAATTCCTTTGCCGGTACTGTCCAGCACATATCACTTCGGTTTTAACTTTGTAAGTAAATTTTTAACCGTTAATTATTCAACAATCAAGCATTTATCGGCACTGCAAAGTTTCCGTGTATCTATCAGTAAATTAAATCGTATTCTTATCATCTCTATGCTAACAGTGCATACATTTCAAGGGATGTTCCAAAATAAATGAATAGTGGATTTCTATTATCATTGGTGTGGTAACTTGAATTGCAAAAATTCTGATTCTGATAATCTCATAGTGTTCCGGGGTTTCTTTCTTTGCTCTGATAAGGGTTTGTTTGGTAATAGTCGATGGAGACAAGAATAGAGATTAAACACATTTCAACAATTTTCAATGATAATTATTTTTGAGAATTACTTTATACAAAACTCTGCCAGAGAAATGCTGTTTGAATTTTTAACTGAACCAACTCCCCGTTAACTGATGGTATTATATTCGCTAAGTGAGATATGTCTATGCTTGCTATCGGTGTGCGGTATTGTACATATTTTTATAACTGAACTGAAATGGCTTGAGAATCAAGATTAGGCAATGCAATATAATACATAACTATCCATGAGGAGGATTCAGGTATTATCCAGCAGAGGCCTTCTAGTCAACCCATTACAAAAACTCATATCACTATCATTATAGATAAATAATGTGTCAGCTGGATATAGACAATTGCCAGTATATGCTAAGCGCTTATAATCCTCAATATGTAACTGTGTTTTATCCCAATACCACAATTCTCTCATTGAGTGCTTATGTAATTATATCACGGATATTAACGTTTGAAGAAAAATGAAATAAAGCACCACGTCTAATTCATGAACAGAATACAATAATGCTGAATCAGTCAAGTGAGGGTCAAAGTAAAACAAGCAACAAAACTTTAATCTTATGGTTCTAATTGCAGCTGTACTTGAAATGGTTTAAAATTCTGTTTTATTTTCCTTGTGTTCTTTTTTTCTGAATTTGAATAATTGTTATCACTGCATTTAATATATTCGACTACATCGTTATTCCAGCCAACATAATTTAACAATCCTTCAAACAAGAGTACAAAACCATCTTCGTGTTAGTAAATTTTTTCTTCATAACTACATAAGCCAGAAACTAGAGCTGTGCAGTTCGTTTTGAGTAAATCACAAAACAGTTGAACATTGCATTTGTATGATGAGGGATTCTCTGATTAAATAGCATAGCATTATTGTAATATGGGTCGTGTTCAATCTAAGCAAATTAAAGGTTCGGTAAACCCTTCAATAATGTTCACATTAACTTTGCACCTATTAATTCGGCCACCTTTATCCTGATGACATAATCTTCACAGAATCTGATGTCATAGTGAGCTGTATGTAATAAACACTGTTGGCATTCCGTCTTTTTGGATCCCTGAGAAGCACAGATGCCATGAATAGGTTTCCACCATAAGCACTAGTAAATAATTTTCATTATTTTTTTTCTTTTCTTTATAAATGTAATACATATTCCAACTGGGGTCCGCATTTTGAAAGTTGATCGATAAGTTTCAGTTAATCTTTTTATGATGTTACCGATGTGAAGCGTTGGTCATATAAATGAGAAATTTTTATTCCTAGCAATTGTTTTTCCGGCCTAAAGAGTCGTGCAAATATTAATTTAGTTGCCATTTCATTATGCACAACCATTAACAATTGGTTGATCCAGGTGATATCATGCACACCTGTTATACCGTATGGTGCGTGGTAGACCAGACAGTTCAATATATCGGCAAAGCAGAATCCAATAAGTGAAACCTTAAATTTACTCTACAAATCTGCATATATCCTTACTTATCTACTCATGAACTACTTTTCCATCAGTCATAAATACAATTAGATTATTAGGTAGAAGTAATTTTGTTAATGTTTTTGTTTTAATATTCCAAATATTTTTTCACACGATTTTTGATATCATAATTATATGGGTTGGTAATTTGGTAGTTCATATACTTGGTATGCTCTCTGTTTACCTCAAGGTTGCTCAGAAGATGTAATTTCTCTATGTTCTCACTCCAACAGAGCACCTAAACCGAGCAATGTTCAACTGACATACTTTCCTTATTCGTTGTTCTTTACCAGAACGTGTTTTTAGGACCATATACGGAAAACGCACCAACGAATATCGACACCCTGAATCTTATTAACAAAACGCATGGGGTAATTCGATGCGTGAACTCAGGTAAAAACTGTCAAACGAATCATTATGTCTTATCGGTTTGGACTCATGCCAAAAAACAACTACGCGATATGAAATACTTTGTCGGGAAATTTTTGGTGGCAATTGAACGAAAAAATGTGTATCCATTCCATCGGAGAGTTATTCGCATTCAAATCTTTCAAAATATTCTTGTTTACAATCGATGAATGTGTAGTGGCTGAAATTTTTCGAGTTTCTTTCAGTACCAAATATTACAGGAATCTTGTCATGGGTAATCAGGGATGTTGAAAGAATTATATTAAATCGGTGTACTCATTCTTTTGACTTCGATCAGTTCTATTAGCTTTAGTTATCTACAAATCTGCCTTTAAATACTACGAGCACAATTGATAATTAATTCTTTTTAAGTCTGGTTGATAAATTTTTAAAATCCAGTGGCGATATTGTCTTGAAACTCCTGCTTAAAGATTGTAAACACTAGCAAGAAGGTAGAAATAGATATTCAGAGCAGTGATGCATGCAACCTTGAGACTTGCCACATCCATAGCAATTTATGTGACTATACCTACGACATAGATATAATCACATTTTTTGTTACGCAGCAACTTCCACAATGCACTTTATGAATTGGTCATCAGAAAACTATTAAAATTACCTATAAATATTTTTCAATGTTAGACGGATAAGTAAAGACTTTTGTCATGCTTTCTAGCCTTTGGATTTCAGGTCATGAATTACATCATACAGTGATTTATTGAGTTGATTATAATTATGCCATTATTCCATCGTATCATTCCGTCATATCTTTCTCGTAAAATAGAATGAATTTAAATATAATATCGATATAATATTGGTCATTATATCCCATACTCAATTTCAGTTTAGAATTGGAAAAAACAAATCATTCTTGATCCAGGTAATGCCTTATAATCGAAGAAATATGGTCTTCAGACTGCATACGTATCAAAAATTTGTTGACTCATGTTTTACTTGTGATCTGCAGAATCGCACGCATCTATTCATAAGCTTACATATTAGTTAGGACCTCTACCGATTCAATTTCTTAGTTACTGCAATCAACGTTATTCATATTTCGCATCTATGATGCAATGAAGAGAAAAATTTACTCTGACCGTTCAATATTGTTGACGACTTGAAAAAAATGACCGGTCTAAAGTATGTGAATATTTAATGACACGATTGGTTTTATTCTTCTACTTTCAGGAGGAACCTGCAACTTTGTCTACCCTGAATGAAGGAGAGCTCCGTGCTTTATTGGATGAAGCTATAACCTACAAGTGCCCTAAAGATCGTGAAGGGAAATCCAACCTTTTCAAGGTATCTTCAACACGATATATTTTTCACAATTATTATCTTCTTTACAAGTATTGTTTGCCAAGCATTTGTTGAGAAATGATATATAGAACTTCCATATGTGGATATAGTTCTGACTTCTATTTTTAGAAAAGCATATTTATTTCCTTTAGCAGTAATAATTAATAATTTCTGGTTCGTGAAGTATAGTACATAGTCGTGTGAATTAAAATGCCTTGCCAGATAGCAATAAAGTGTACGGTCATTATTTCGTGTTCTACAAATAATAGAGTAGACATGAAAATACCTCTATCCTCCCATAAACGTAAGATTTGTCAACTTAATTACCTACATATTCTTCAGTCTCGGCAAACATACGATTCCTTCATATCAAAGGCATATGTAAACCGTGACAATTCGTTTCATATGTCTAGAAAAAATCATGTTCATCACGACGTTCATAATGTTGAAAATAATTTGTCCATTGAAAAATGGAAATTTAATTGAATATTATGTATGTATACTACTCAACAAAATTAAAGATCTTCAATTTCCCGAAAAATTTTATTGAGCAGTATATACTATATCGAATTCTTTTTTTTCATTACTTATTATTTTAATATTCCATCAAATTCTAATGTACTACTCATCAATTTTGGACTACATTTTTTGAAATCCATACAACCACATTCTTTAATAATCATCATTTTAATTCTGGACCAACATCAAACTACCCCCACCGTTAAGGCAAAACATTTAGTTAGCTTGCATCTAACATATCACCTAAATCTAGGGCACCTTCAGAATATTATTTTGGCTTAAGTTAGATTTCAAATGAAAAACTTATTCCAGAGTTGATTTGAAACCAAAGTTTATAGTTCAGGATAAAACGAGTTGCACATGATAACTAAAAGTAATTTTCTTATAAGTAGTCCTGAATTGATGCTTAGATAAAAGTGGTAAACAGTATTCGACGAAATAAAATGATTTGTGTAACTTTATCAAAATAATTAATTGTTTCTTATATGATCTTGAAAGTTGATCGTCTCAATTCTTCGCATAATCCTATAATTTGTTGAAAGCAAACGCAGCCTGGTAAAATTTTTGTCCTTTATTATTAGGAACTTCTTCAAGAGGCAGAAGCCGATGAAACAGAAGAAGGCCGTCGAGCGGTAGCCAATTCCCGCTGTCTCCCTGGCTCTAACCGTCGAAGACATAAGCGTGATTCAGTGTCAGAGCGTCTTACGCACGGAGGGTCATTGCAAAATTTGGCCCAGCCAATCAGCTCTGAATTTGACAGTAGTTTCACGTATTTAACTTCGGGCTGCAGCCACATATACGGTGGGGGTAGAAGAAAGGGTAAAAAGCATACAGGTCCAAGCGTTTCTGCAAGACAAAGAGAAGGCGGATCCCTACCATCAAATGTCAATGCATCCCATAGTTTAGCTTCGCTAGCTAATTTGGACCTACTGTTTGACAAAAAGGTAGCTGAAGTTCGCCCTCATCAGACATCTCTTACATTGTGTTTTATATACTTTTTAGTTAAACTTTCATGCCGCATGTTATAAAATAGATTCACATCTTCTAGTATACTCACTATTCGCCATAACATCATATTCATCTACAGCTTTTTCACCTCTGTATACAAAGAGGTAAATGGCGAGACTCGAGCAGTCTAGGAAATCTTTAACGAAAAGTTGGTTCTGCTATTAGGCAATGGTGTTATTATTTATGAGTTTGCTTCGATATTAAAATTTGGTGAAATGTTGGCTTTGGTATAGTTATGAAAGCTTATTTTCTGTTTGTTGAAAAGGGTTTCTCTGAAGAAAGGGCTGCTTACGACTGGGCAAACAAAGAGAAGTCAAAATCGCTGGATAAACCTTCATACAGTGGTTCAAAACGAGAAGAAAAAGATAAAGAAAAGAAAGAGAATAAAAGAGAAACTGAAGACCGAGTACAAACCGAGGGAGATAGAGAAGCAAAGGATAAAAAAGGGGGCAGAGGAAAGCAACTCACAAATGAGATGGTCGAATCGGATCCTCCTCCTCCAGAACCCAAACCAGACTATATGGTGATCGATCTTAGTGACGTCGAGGTTAGTGTTAAACAACACAGCATTATCGACTGAATAATCTGCCGATGAAAGGAAAAATAATTATTCGTGACTTATCCACTGTTCTATTATTTGTACGAATAGACTCTTCACTTCACAATTATTTAGATGCTTACATGTTTTCTCATATAGGGAGGGGGACTGGGGGAACACAATGTGGCAGGTGCAGGAGGTGGTGCACAACGTCCTCATGCAATTGACGTAGAAGATGACGAGGGGACAGAAATGAAAGTTATCGAACCTCGTCTACCGGTACAATTCAGAACGCATGCCACGCTTGATATTGCACAGACTCCGGTCGATACCAGCATCGAGTTTCCCATACGCGAACATAACGGAAAACAAGACAAGTCTAAAGTATCAGTCAATGGCACCGAAGCAACAAATGCCCGACAATTTCCCCCGTTCAATACCATGAAATGCATCGTCGGCGGACCTTCAGTTGGCGCTAATTCTCAACAGGGCAAAGTACCAGTACCCAATGTTTACTCTATGATGAATTGGTCATCGACAAGTCCGAATCTTGCAATGGGTGAGTGGTTTTCCATCAATTATTCCTAAGCATTTTTCGCTCATCATTCCCCTAACATAGCAAAATACACCAAATGGTGAATAGTGTAAAATATAAGAGATAACAGAATTCTGAAATTGAAGATCCCTCGGTATCTTGGTATAAAAATACGCGAAACCTTCCTAATCTTGCATGCTCTTTACAATCCACTTACAATTTACAATATGTTTTTGTCACCACTCAATTTAAAAAGCCACAAGAATATTGTCAGAAAAAATAATGCTTGTATTCATGTTAAAAATATAAGTAGAAAACAATTAGTTGCTTTGAATGAACATTGCGTGCTGTATGCACAGAAACAGTGTCCAGGCTTGCGACTCATCACATTCCAGTTAAGGAATCATCCAACTCTGGGGAGAAAAAGTCTTTGGATGAGAATGGAAATGCTGTACAAGGATATGGTAATGAGCGAAAAAAGTTACGCAGGAAGCACGCACAGGAACCAAACGTCATTGTATATAAAGCCGAAAATGTGGAAGGCCACCGCAACGAAAAGGACATCGAAAGCCTGATTAATTTCATCGAAAGCAAGGAATCTAAAGGCAAGAAAGGAAAGACGAGTAACACAGTCAGAGTGAAAACTAGTTCAGCAGTAAAACCACGAGCCAGGGAAAAGGATACTAAGAGAGAAGAGCTGCCAACAAAACTGCACAAATCAAACTCTCTGGAGGAAATCTCTAAAACCAAACTAGAAGACCTTACCGCAGAAAAGAGTATGAATTCCAGTGGAGCTAGCAGCATCTCGAGTCAACATGGTGAGCTAGTTTTATTTAATAAATCATCACATTTGTTGGTTCTTCATAGCCTAATTATTTGAATAAATATCAACAGGTACTACCAGCATAGCCTTACGTCGAGCTAAACAGCGCAGCACTGGAGATACAACGGTCGATTGTCGTGGTGATCGGCGCTCTTGGGGTACAGAAGAGGGGCAGTCAATATATTGCAATGACACCGGCGATGATTATAGTACTCGCAGGAATTCTACCAAAAAAATAAACCCAGAACCCGAACCTGAGCCAGATTTTTTTGTGGTAACTAAAAAAAAGAAAAGCAAGAAACAACGAAGGAGAAGTTCTAGTGGTGGAAGAGCACAAAATTTAACGAATTCCGGTTCTTACTTACAAAGATCAAGAGGATTCACCAACGATTACAGGACACCGCTCTCGCCAGAACTTAGAAGGAAATCTGCTAGCAGCATGCCACCGAGGTACTTTATTATCGCAAGATCAATTTATCGATCAGTCAAATCGTTCGACTTGTGTTGCCTACGTATAAGTCATCGTATCGATGATTTCTTCTAGGTGTAATTCTAAATTTTTTGTTTCAGCGACAAATCAGATAGCAGTGACCTGGACTCGGTTCATTCTCTTCCTGTTACTTCAAACACGACCAAGCATAATCTCACCAAAAATCCCGCCTCGTCAAGTGGTACCCCACAGGCCAGCTATGCAGACATTGCACGCACCGCTACGATAAATATTTCTGCCAACTCTGTTCTGAAGATAACAGAAATTGTACCGATGATGTTGAATGCTGCATGTTGGCCTAGTGTCCCTTCCAAGACACCGTCTGAATCGGATAAGATACCTCAAGACTATTATCCAAGTCTGGACGAACTACAGCACTCGGAGAGAAAAACAAGGCAGCATACTTTTGCGCACTCAAATCATGTAAATAGTGTCAGTTCAACTTTCGAAAAACCACCATCACCTACGTTATCCAAAATTAGGCCTTCGCCGGATAACAAAAAAGCCGAGGCACACGAAGAAGCAATTAATAAAAAGATTCAAGTGATAAAGTATGTTCGGGACATTGAGAAAATGCATCAGTTAGCTCAAGAGACTAAAATCATGAATTTGAACAATTCAAATCCTAATTCTACCGAGACAACGCAGAGTAATCAAATTCCACCAAAATCAAGTAACTCCATCGGTAATTATTACTCTCTGGAAACAGATAATTTCGCTTCACAAGAAACCGCTAATCCCAAAGATTCGAATTTCAATACGAGAATCAATATCCCAAGACCAAGAAGGGCATATCTCCAAAACTCTCAAAATACTCAGTCCCAGCCGCAGTCGGAAGACTCGAAAGAGCCTAAGAAATCTGCTGTTAATCAACAAGAGGATTCTAATCGGAAATCATCAAATAGCCAGAACCCCACGTATCACGAAGAGAAGGACTCGAAGCGCCAGGGTAACCCTCCTATTATATCTGCTGGTCAGCAAGAGGAGGCGGATAATCCAAAACCAAGAGCTCCGAACAATCCAAAAATATCTGCACAGAGTACGCCCGATCCCGAAACTACGAAGAGTAGTGTCAAGTCGGATAAACACTCAAAGTCAACAAAAGAACAGCACTCTAATGCGAAACAAGATTTGACAAAGGTGGGAAGCACGCAAAGTTTGAAATCAGATCTTCACGAAGATAATGTAGTGAGGAAATCCAAACAAAACGCAACAAAATGTAGCAAAGATCAAACTCAAAAGTCTGCAGAAAACCCAACATCGAACAAGAAAAACTCGTCAAGACCAGCTGTGATTCTGTTGGACGAAACTGCGTCCGACGTTTTTAGGAACAGTGAATCTCCCAGTGAATTGACCTTCGGTTTTGAAATAAATGAACAACTTTTACTTTCCGATGATTCCGAAGAGACACAGGCTGCTGGTTCGGTATTCTCACCGACGACTCCTCCACTCTTCGATAAACCTCCACCAAACTTTGACAGACCACCACCGATGTTTGACAAACATTTGAGATACGACAAACCCCCACCAAACTTTCACGTGCATACCACGCATCCTCCTCTTCATCATCACCCTATGCATCATGTCATGGTTCCACCACTGCCATATTTGAGCTACGGTCCACCGCCACGGTTCATATCTCCTCCTACGTATCTACCACCACCACCGCCACCAGGAATAATAGATAAATATCATCATCAGCCAAAGGAAGATTTTTCCGCGCGTTACGTGGCACCGGAGGAATATATAAACGTACAGAACTACAATCATGACAAGATCGTTACATTCGTAGGATTAGGTGAGTCACATTACCTTTTTTTTCTTATTTCTAGCACAGGCGTAACAAGTCAACTTGTTTTTACCAGCAACACCTAAAGTCCTTTGAGACAGTTTCTTGTACTTGTATCATTGATTGGAAACTGTCATTGGGTCTGATTCATTAGCATACAAGTTCAGTAGTTAACCGTTGAAATATTTATAGAAAAAAATTGGATATCGAGTTCAACTATAAGAATTATATTGGATTCAGTGTTCGGATCAAAACTAATTCATTCATTGTGCAAAACAAGTAGAGAAAGAAGATCCAAACTTTAGTTGATTATTGTTCATATTTTTACTTTTCCCACAGCATGGGAAGATGTTATGCGGGAAATGCCTGTTACTGCATCAAGTGGTCGAGTACAGTACTACAGTGGGCAGTGAATAAAGTGAAAAATATAAAGAACTTGAAATGATAAAATTTATTTAAAGATCATCAACGGTCGTGTGAGAAGCTGTATAAGAAGATATGGTGACACTGCCCATTGCCAATGCAAGCTTAACTTCCCATACATAAATTATTAAAAATAAAATATTGTACTTGTACAGCTAACCGTTACGAAAAAAACTAAAAGGCTTTGTCGCAAAAGTGGTAACAATTAAGTACTGATTTTGACAATGAATCAGTGAAGCCGGGAGGCGCAAATTGTGCCTAAGGAGATAGTCAAAAGTGTATATAGTCGTTTACAATTTAAAAGAAAAAAATAATAATAATAAAACAAACAAAAATAAAAGAAAAAGGAAAAAGAAAAAATGTCATCTAACTTCGAATATCTATCGCGTTACTGCCTATAGACTATGTATTAGTATCATAACCAGAATAGAGCAGCAGCAGCAATATATTAAGAATTATTGAAAAACAAATTGTTATCGCTGAACCCGCTGTCACATAGAAAAGAAACAATGAGAATCACGAAAGAAAAAGTAATCGTACTTTGTGAATTTAGACTGGCTTGTATATAGTTTAAGAGTTATTTTAATTTTTTTTTTAATTAAAAAGAAAAAAAAACAATTTAAAAGAAAAAAAAAAACAGTGATATTTAAATATTATCTACTCTATGTGCTTGGAACTGAACACTGGAGTGATACAGCGACCACATAAAACTTTGGTATTGCAATATTATCGTATTCAAAACCTCGTAATTTGTTGACCGAAATTATTGCTCTTAAAAATATTACGATGAGCAACGTTCGACGGTGGTGATTACTTATTGGAGAAAAAAAAAAAGAACTTTCTAAAAAGTAAGTTTCAATAAAAGTGCAAAATGTGACACGTGAATTATCATATCGCGTCAATATCGTGGGACTAAAAAAATGTGAATAATACCCTGATCATTTCTTCGATGACCGATACGCGTTCGAGTAATTATACGGTGAAGGAGAAATATTTGTCACAACGGTAGTGGATTCAACTTGGACACTTCGTACGAATATGAAGTGGCCCTAATACATACAAGACTTTCTATCCTGGAACAGTCAGAACTGATAATACAATACATACTACACAGTGTGAAGGAAGACACAGCCATATATTCACTGGTTCACGAAAAAAAAAACAGAAAACGACAAATTGCGTGCCAGGCAGAATTTGTATAAAATAATAATTAGTGTGTTGAAAGTTGGGACTAACAAAGCGTTAGAGTTCGCCAAGTGAAAAAGAATGCCGACAACAGTTTCTTCCAGCGACAAAAAAAAATGAATAATAATAATGATGATTACGATAATAATATTAATAATAAGAAGAAGAAAAGTTGTTTTTGGACAATGAAGTGAGGTTAGATGGGAAAATGTTGAACCGAGTGTTAAAGAGCGCTAAATTTTTACACAGACCCGCTTATTTACTAAATATTGAATAACTAATTATTGATTATTGGTAAAACGTAATTGATTAAAGAAAATAAGAAATAAAAATATTTGCTTGTGATGCGTGAATGATTGAATGTCTGTAGCCCATGTAAGAATGTCATGATAGCGTAGACAGGTTGCTGTTTGAATAAAATGCACACAGAACTTTAATAATCGAGTTGAAATTAGAAAAACAAAAATTTATTTTACAATAGATCAATATGTAATCGGATATACGACCTCGAAGATTAACAGCATGTTCACTTACCAAACGGCACGAAATTCACCAACTGAAAAAAACAAAAAAAAATATATAGAAAATATAGTCAATCAATTTATTTCCGCGACTAAATTTGTGATAAAAAAACAACAAAATTTGCAAGATAGTGAACCCCTAGTATAATTTTCTGTCGATACCTTTTGTCGGCCCCCATACTCTCCATGGCGTAGTAACGGTGTCCAAAATTATGATAACATATTCCGTTTTTACGACATCGTCTCGTGCCTTTTTTTAATCTACAGCTTGATTGTTGTGTTTTAATAATAAATCCAATGAATCTATTTCGAAAATTATTGTGAATTTTACAAATGTCAACTTATAAATACTTTTAGTGCCAATTTTCCGATCAGTGATATATTTATATATGGTATAAAATCTTGTACAGTATTCATAGTTCATTCAGCGCCTCACTTGTAGTTCCTCATTGTTATTTTCTTTGTACGAGGAGAAATTTCTTTTAAGGAACGTTTTGAATGGATGTATAGAAATACAATTCCATGGAATTAATTTATTTTATATGTACTTGTCTTTGTACGTATATACCTATAGCTTAGTTCCAGATATAGATACATGTATGTTAATTGCTGAAGGAAATTTTGAAGAAAAGAACAAAAAAAAAAAAGATACCCAATTCTATCCTGTGCTGGGTGAACAATTTAAATCATGAGATTTTTTGGTCTCTATTTTTGTTGACATTGCTACAATTTCAAGGAGAGCCGATAATTGCTTCATCGATATTACAGTTTTCATTTGATCGCTTAACTTCGTCAAGAACCACTTTTGCAACTATTTACAAAAGCGTATTGTTTTGGGGTAACGTCCCGGTCAATTAATAATATTGTCATAAAAAAAAAAACTTTCATTCATGTGACTATTTTAATTAAAATTAATGTATCAAATGCTTAGAGCCATAACAGTGTATAGCATTAAATGTAAAAATGTAAATAATTATAATTTTATATCTGTGATTTTAATTAAGAACTTTGACTACAAATTCAGTAGATGCTAAAAATATGCCAATTCGGAACAAACACCCCAAAAATATTTATTACTTTCGAAAAATCGGATAAATAATTCAGTCGAGCGATCCCTTCGCCATGAAATTTATTATAACAAAAAAAAGAAAAATGAAAAACTTGTTCTTCAAATTAATAACATAGCAAAAAAAAAAGGTGATCTAAAGTGCCGTATCAAGAGTCTCGCGTCAATAATTTTGCTGAAAAGTCGGAAAAAACGGAAATATGGAACGCTCAACTTTACACATTTTCCCTATATTTGTGTTGAATTTAATCTGTCGTAAAAGAATTAACAAAAAAATATATATTCACGAGTTAGACTGATAAAAATGAACCAACTCAACGATCAGACTATCTTCAATTATCTGAATGAGGTGAAAATTTTACACACTCTGAAACTTTACGGATAAAAATGTCCAACCGAATAATAGCGCGTCATTTTTTTTCATATTGCCTATAATTTTCCTGCTTTGGCCATAGAATTTTCATGCGATTTCCTTAAAATTATGCATAACAGAAGTCTCGAGCACCAGGCTCTTCAAGAAATACATTTCATAGACGGATTAGTTAGTTTGATTTTTGATATTAGAATATTATCCACAAAGTGCATCGCAACTTCTAATAACAATTTTACAGCACCTGCTTACGATGCAACTAAAACTAAGAATCAAACTTTAGTCATCATTCTGCGCCTTAGAAAACCAAGAGTATAATTTTAGTGAGTTGTTACGTTGCAAAGTGGTTTGTATAATTTATTCAAGCAGCAACCTGTTGGGATGAAGAAAAAAAAAGAAAAAAAAAAAACTCTGAAAATGGTTCCCTAAAAATGAAGTGAAAGAAAACATAGACTACTTTAGATGGGTTCGCTTGAATGCATGATGATGTATTGTTCGTCTAGTATTAATAATAATTAATCATTATTAATTAATTAAAATCGAGAATGTTTTGTTGTTCATTTTTCTCAAAATCTCTCAAAAAAAGAAAAAGAAAAAAAAAAACTGTATATGAGAAACAAATTCCTTGTTGTTGTTTTTGTTCTTGGCTTTTTCGACGGCACAAGAGTGGTACAAAGCTGGCGGTGTAGCCTTAGTTCAGAGAAAAAAGTAAAGGAAAACTAATTATTTAATTCAGTTGATATTTCAAAGTTGTCACGTATCAGACTATCTGTTGTGAGGTTTAGTTTTCATCCACACACTCATTTATTTCAGCCATAACTTAACTAGCGAACGGCGTTTGTTTCTTGCAAGTATCGATGGGCTAAGAGGCACAACCTAATCTCCGTTACAAATTTCATTTGAATATCCCTGTTCATTTTTTATTTCACCTATGATTCTTGTACGTTGATTATTTCAAATATAACATCCATCGTACAATCAGAATTTCGACTAGAATTTGGTGATCTTATAATCTGATATGTGTCAACTGTACAAAATAGATATATGCTTTGTCACCTCAAAATGCTAGACTCAGTCTCGGCCCGGTGCCGTAAGTCGGAAAAAATATATTATTTACGACAAAATTCATTGCACGTATGTATAACGGAAATTACAGCTAAGGTAATCTCAACTAAAAAATTTCCGAGTATGAATTTTGTAATGGATTTTTTTCTTTTTTTTTCATATTTCGTTTCGCAAAAACAAGTTTGACATGTTTTGAATTTTTATATTTTTTCTTTTGCTTTTTTATTTTTCT
Source organism: Athalia cordata (assembly GCA_963932425.1). Classification (NCBI taxonomy): domain Eukaryota; kingdom Metazoa; phylum Arthropoda; class Insecta; order Hymenoptera; family Athaliidae; genus Athalia; species Athalia cordata. The sequence goes on along the minus strand of OZ010625.1, from coordinate 52,056,008 downwards.
AAATTTTCCGAGTCAAAGCTTACACCAATTTGTTATTCGTACAAATATGCCTTTTATTTAATGTATAAATAATGTAAATAATATCGATCCAATCACCCCCCAACATTTCTGGATGTAATTTTCCACAGGAATATCCCAAATATACGAGTAATCGGACCTGTAAATTCATATCTCAGGTTTTACGTTATAATTCTAAACTGTATCTGATTTTAGTTTCACAATACTCACACGCGACGGCATTAAATTTCAAGGTTTATCAGGCTCTTCGTACAGTTGTATAGAAATAGTTCTGCATTAACGAGAACTATTGATTTTTTAAGAGCAATCTATCTTCCTTGGAACATACATTTGGAGATAATCTGAAAAATTCTGTATACGCCAAAAATGCCAGCATTGGTTGTGTTAATACGGTCTGACGATCTCAGTGTAGCCTTGTATTACTGTACAATTTGTTATTGAGTATACAAGATTTCTGTACTGTATATAAATAGCTATTACTACAATTATTATTAATGGAATTGTCATGTGTCAGCAATATGTCAATCTATTTAATTATAATTTTATTATTAAAACAAAAACAAACAAAACAAACATAAAGAAAAAAAAAAAAAAAACATTAAAAATAACAACTACGAACTGTGAGTGTGTGAGTGTGTAAAAATGCGTGACAGGAGGCTGCGCCGCCTAGCTATAAAGAAAAAGAAAAAAAAGTTTAAAAGAAAAAACAAAAAACGAAAAAAAAACAAAAAAAAAAGTTACAAAAAGTAAAAAATACAAAAAATAATAAAATACAAACAAAACGATTTTGTTGCCAAAGTCCCTCTACGGGTATCATATGTATATATGGTAAAGAGTAATACGTGACATATTCTATCTTGGATGATAGATCATCTTTAAGCTTGTTTGTAAAATGAACATGCTCCAGAAGATGTAGTTTCATTATCTGCAGACTGCTTTTAATATAAAATAAGCAAAAGTATTGCTATATCTACTCTCTACTCCGCATTTGGCACAGGGATACACAGAACTGTTACGTATTACTCTTTCTGATATTTATATTCAATGAAAAAAAAAATTAACAGTATACGTAATAGTCATTTCGAGTCAGTTATCTATGGTTAATCCTATGAACAGCAGAATATCGGTGTGTTTCTTTCGTAAACAAATACAGTTATTACGAAGGGTCACATGGTTTAGAAATGGATATCCTATATATTTCACCGAGCAGAGTATTTCTTAGCCAGTTTAGAACAAACTTTTTTAGAACGAATAAATAATTTGTTTAGCACAAGAGCAGGCTCCATGCTATTCAAGTAGTAATTTTAATAGCCATTCGTTGAGCCCTTTGTCGACACAAAACCAATCTAACAAATTATCATTTTGAGCTATGAAATTCAATTTATATTCACATTTGTAATGCCGAAAATATGAGTTTCTGGTTCATTATTGGAAAAATTATTTGCTCCATTTCCTCGTTTAAAACAGAAGTCAGTTTTCGAGGGAAGGTTTATATGGTAAAAACCAATCAGTATGTGCAGTGAATTTATTTATTTATTTATTTTTATTTTATTTTTTTCCGTGCCGCTCGATCGATCTATGAAATTGATGAACAAATGACTAATATGCATACAAATTATATGATGCCCTGACCGTCACTACTTTGTTACTAATATATCTAAACCTCAGATTCAAAGTAAGCTTATGGATACGAAAAACAAGAAAAAAACAAAAAAAATCATTACCAAGAAGTTATAAAAAATGTAATACTGCAAGAACACATGTCCTCCTGTATGTATAAAAAAGAAAAAAGAAAAAAAAAGAAAAGAAAACGGAGAAAAAAAAACAAAATAATGATAAGTCGCCATTTTACCTTTATGCTGTTCTATCGCATTCGTCATACAGGTTTTGTGTAAGGTAATATGGGATACTGTGATATGTTGTTATTCATTTTTTTGTATGTGTTCAAATAAAGTCTTTTCACACCTTATGCTATGTTGATACTGTCATAACGATAAACACTAGGGTGAAAATATATTTGGTTTATTAATTGGTTAATTGTTATCTATGTAAAATTGAAAAGGAAAAAAGAAAAAAAAAGAAAAAAAAAAGATACGCTTCTATTTGGCAATAATGAAATATACGCTAGAACACGTTTCTATTTCCTATAATTTCAATGACTACATATATAAGCTTGTTTGACATGAACGAACACTTATATTTGTTTACGCTGATATACTCGAATTCTTTAACATCGTTTACGTAATTCACAAAATATCTTTGAAAATAATTTACATTCCTCCTTCCCTTTTCTGTATGAATAATTTTATTTCTTTATCTACATATTTAGTAAAAAAAAAAAGAAAAAGAAAAATGATGCTAAAATAAATTCTTTTATTTTCGTTAAGATATACTACTTGCGATCGATATCATTGTGTGGTTTAATGATACAGTAGCAAAAAGGTACAAATGGTGATAATCGGAAATAAACACGAAAATACAATACGAACTGCGTTTATACTGTGCTACTTTAAATCTGCTTGAAAAACTATATTGATGTGCAACGCAAAGAAAAAAAAAAGAAAAAAAAAACAGAATAATAAGTGTCGAATACCAAAGATTGTAATATTGTGTATACAAAAGAGAGTGAATGAAAAGTAGGCGAAGAAAGATGTATGGAAAAAAAAAACAAAAAAAAGAAATCAAAAACGCAGTTCAATGTTTGCTGCTTAAAGATAGACCCTCATTCGAGTACGTCATTTAACATTTCATTTGGATTCAAAGAACGTTATTGAAACATTTGTGATATTGAGCCTGCATGCGCGAGAAAATATAATTGACTGTAACAATACTGCTTTTTGCATAATCTAAAAGCTTTTTCAATTTAGAATACGAAAATAAAAATGTTAATTTATTAATAGAAAGAATAAAGAAAGGAGGAACAAATGGTGATAGGTGGCTGATCGGTAATTTTAATAGCAGATGTCACCCACCAAGCTTGTGAGAAGGCTTATTTTGCTCAAGTTATTGATTTGCTATTATTATTGTTTTTCTTTTTTTACGCTTTAATAACAAGCTTTTTATTTGTGATGTGTTATCTACTTATGGATATAATGATATGTAAGTGTAGACTTGGGTTTCACATGAAATACTAGATCCCATTGGCAGACGATTAATTTTTTCTGATGTCATCTGCTGCAGACGGATGTATAACACAATTCTTTCAAATTATATATATATAATACATGTATATAATTATATATATATAATATGGTATAAACGCAGTTAGCATATTCCCAAAACCTGTTATGCCCAGTCAAGCAATATTTTAGGATTGCTTCTTTGTTTTTGTAAAATAGAGACAATAAAGGAAACAATTAAAAAAATACAATCAATATTAGTCATCTCACTTTACATTTAAGTATGTATAGAAATTGAATAACCACTGATGATTAGACCCATCGTTGACTGAAGATTGACGGACCCGTTGGCTGAAGAATATTAGACGTCAATTGTGCTTGCGGTTATGCGTTTGAAAACCGGCGCTCGCGCAAAACTGAAGGATCATGGGTACGATCGCACTACGAGTTTCAATATGGCCGCATCCATGCTATGCAACCAGGACGCAATGGATATGCCGATTAGACGCTGAAAGAGCTTATCATCTATCAACAATCGGCCACTCCTGTGCAAATTGTAATATTATCGGTTTATAATCGCTATCACAAAAACTCACGTAATCATGGGAGATAAGAGGCGGCACGGACTCTCGGTAAGTCTAACAATTAGCTTTCTCTGATACGATTTACTATAACCTGACTTCATCATCGTCAATAGACAACGTATTATTTGGATGTCACGTATCGTCTCATTATTAAAAACTTGGCGTCGTGCAAATTTCACCAAACAAACGATGATTTATCGATTTTTTAGTCTTCTGATCTAAAGTTGACTGTTACCATTGAGTGTTATTTCTTAACCCCAAATAATCGGGTCTGTGTCATGCACTTTTACTTTCCAATGGTGTTTTGTCATCGAACACCAATTTATGGCAGCTTTAGTAATATGACACAAACTAAACATGGCTTAGTCTGAATCCTCCAAGAGCTGATTTTGGATCTTGCGACAACCTCGAGTAGATCGACAACCCTAACATACCAAACATGGCCTTTATAAAAACTGTTCCTCCTCCACAGAAAGAAGAAATTGCAAAGCAATTTATGCTACCAGAAAGGAAAAGTAAAATAGCAACCTTATTGAAACAGGATGGTCAGGCTTATTGCATTTGCCGTAGCTCTGATAGCTCTCGTTTTATGATGTGAGTCCACTCGATGATTTCATGAGAATAAAACTTCAAGTTATTGTCTGTATTGTCTTGACAATTTAATTGAATCATATTTTACAATTTTTAACAGTGGGTGTGACGCATGTGAGGAATGGTATCACGGAGACTGTATAAATATCACAGAAAAGGAAGCTAAACACATCAAACAATTCTTCTGCGTTGTGAGTATAGTAAATTCCAATCAGTATCTTGCCATCATATTCCAAGATAATTTTTCGAGTTCAATTAATCAGTTATCGGAAATGAAGATAATCATGAGAGAGAATATAGGGTTTCTATGAAATTTTTATAATCCATCCATGATGTATAATTTCCAGCGATGCAAGGAAGAGGATTCGACACTTGTCACACGGTATAAGCCTCGAAAATCTGATCAAGATCAAGATCGCAAATATAAAAAGTATAAAGAGAAAGAAAAATCGATACGTTACGAATATGACGCTCCATGGGATCCCGCTGTTGTAAAAAAATCCTCTAAACGCTGCGGCGAATGTTCAGGCTGCCTGCGCTCAGAAAATTGTGGAAAATGTGACGCCTGTAGGCATTTGAAAAAATTTGGTCCTTCTATCAGACTGAAACTGAGATGTATCCAAAGAACATGCAGGGTGTCGGGTGCACCTCCTAAGCCTTTGAAGGGTTATAATAAAGGTTCAAAACCTGGAAGAAAACGAAAGAGAGATTCTAGTAATGAAAGAGCCGAACACTTAGAACAACCTAGACAATGTTACGGTCCTGCATGCACCAAGCAGTCTCGAACCGGCAGCAAATATTGTTCGGATGAATGTGGGATGAAATTGGCGACGAATAGAATATATCAGGTATTGCCGCAGAGAATTCAGGAGTGGTCTTTGACATCTTGTGTAGCTGAGCAAAATAATAGACGTGCTTTAGAAATGGTTAGAAAACAACAGAACGACGTAAGAAGAATTCTTCAGGAATTAGATAAACGACACCTCGAACTTGATAGAATTTTGGAAAGAGCTAAGCAAGCTAGTATCGATCCAAAAACTGAGGTAGATGATTTGGATGACACTGAAATGAGCATGTACTGCATCACATGTGGACACGAAATTCATTCTCGAACTGCCATTAAACATATGGAAAAATGTTTCAATAAGGTAATCCCATATATGTTACTTTATTATATTTGAATCGAAACCGTATATGCGTACTAATTTACTTTGTGTTTCGATCAATTCCCCCATGACGAGTATTTTTGTTCCAGTACGAATCGCAAGCCTCCTTCGGATCAATTTTCAAGACGCGCATCGAAGGACAAGTGATGTTCTGTGACTTTTACAATCCTGTGAATCGAACCTACTGTAAAAGATTGCGTGTTCTATGCCCCGAGCACTGCAAAGATCCTAAAATAAGCGAAACTGAAGTGTGTGGTTGCCCCTTAGTCACGAACGTGTTTGACACAACCGGTGAATTTTGTCGTGCTCCAAAAAAAAGTTGCCTGAAACATTATGTTTGGGAAAAACTAAGACGTGCTGAAATCGATATGGAACGAGTGAGGCAGTGGTTGAAAATAGATGAACTCGTAGAACAAGAAAGACAAATAAGATCAAATATGGCAACTCGTGCTGGCGTTTTAGCTCTGATGCTCCATTCAACTTACAATCATGAATTGATGGAACAAATGACCCAGGAGCAAAGTAGGGAACAAATGCAAGCAATGGAGGAAGAGTTGCAGCGGAGGTATAATACTCAATTCCAAAAGCAGACTAGTAAGAATTAGATAGACTTCAATGATTTTCTTCGGATTAAATAAGTACCTAAGCCGTATTCGGATCCATGTAGATATTGTAAGTTCTTACTGCCTGGTTATAAAACTGTTATTCAATAAATTGTTTAAAAAAACTACTAATCTTGCTGATATGTATACCATTTAACTGCTACAGATGCCTTTTCCAAGTGAGCGTATAGAGTCGCTGCTTTGATAATAATAAATTAAATAGTTTTGTTCAAATGGGTGGAGAAAAACTAAATGTAAATTAAAATGCTCTGATTTCACCAACAATGGGCAAATTTTCTTGGCAGTTTATGTAACTGTTTTTGTCTAGGATCTTTGTATGGCCCTTCTAGTTAGACTTATCTGGGGTCATCCTCCCCAACTTATCGACTCGCTTAAAATTTCGAAAGGATATAAAAGTTTTCTGTTCTTCACCTGCCCTCGTCGACCTGAATAAAAGCCCCTTTGAGCGCGGCGCGATGTTTCAGAGGGTGACTGATTGAGTTGGTGGAATTCTCCGCAAAAATTCGAATACTACGGTGACTGGTAGGTATTTCATGCGTTTTGATCTTAGAAATAATAATTGGAGTTGAAACCCTATCCTTAAAAATAATTATAGTGCCGTCCTTTTTTTCTTTGAGCAAGATTTATCACAGCATCGGGAAACTCGGAAATGAACGTAACTTGATTATTTCCTAATGAATGAAAAAGCTGTCACCTGCTTCTCGATAAGAAAATATTTTTAGGGGACCGGGAATCGGGAACGGATGTTAACTTCCTTATTTATATAGGGGTGGGTCATTTTAAAATTTGGATTCGGACAGAGGCGCTGTCGGTTACGGAACTGGGATTTCATCATAGCTAGATCTCATGCGGATAATAGATAACGATACACTTCGGCTTGTATACTATCTTAGGAACATTTTAGGGTCCGCAAAATTTTTTAAAATTCCTAAAAATCCTGCCAATACAGGTTGCAATGGCAATACTCGGTGTCTAAAAAATATTCCAATTGCAATTCTGAACCCAAATTACGTTACTCTGAATTGCAGTCAAAGGCATGGAATTTCGGAAGAATATTTCGATACATTTTTTTAGCTAAAAGCCATCGCGGACCAGTTAACGCTTGTAGCAATGTAGCCGTATTGCGTTGTACGTAAATGGACCCGACGCTGAATTCCAATGAAATATTCAAGTTAGGATATTGATCATCCGCAAGAATTTTCACAAAGTAAGAAAAAAATCAACACGAGCTTGATACCGTTATTCGAAAAATATCAAATATTCTGCCAAGTTCGGAAAAAAAATTGGTTTTCCAAATTGCATGATCGCGGATGTGAAAGCCCGTACGGATGCGCCGCGTTCTACTTGTTCTCAGTCAGTCGTTGGGTATCGTTCTAGTGTGCGTTATGTTCACTAGAGCTTTGTCAATCAAACAATTAACATTCCCACTAGTTGAACATAAGTAAATAACCAAAATATTGGTTGAGTGAAAGTTGTTGTGTCTAAAGTAGCGTCGGAGCTAAAAATCTGCACGTCCCCGCGGTGTTTGAGGTCTGCAGTCTTCGACGTGAATCCGTTCGTCTATTTTCACGGTCATCCATCTTGTCTTGTGCCACGCCAATCATACCAAGAAACCTACGGGCTTCCCTAACCCTCAACTTCAACGTCAATTTTGGTGGGCAAAATTTGATAAAATTGATCAGGCTACTTGATAAACCATGGATGTAAATGCTGCAACAGAAGAAGAAGTTTCCTTTCAACTTGGGGAAATGTTCGACAGCTACGAGGAGCTAGAGCAAAAATTAGAGCTATTTTCTAGGCGCAGTCTGGTGCATTATTGGAGAAGGGACAGCAGAACGGTCAGCGGCGCGCATATGAAAACAGCGAGACCGATTAGCGAACGGCTACGCTATTATTCCGTCAAATACGCCTGTATTTACGGCGGCCAAAAGTTCCTCCCACGGGGAGCTGGTCGCCGACAATCTCAGTTAGTTTTCATTTGTCAAATTTTTTCTTCGATTCTATCTATTCGAAATCAGTCGTTCACTACCCTACCCTAAATAATTCTCTATACAAGGCGATAGGGTGTGCTGATAATGATGCTTGATCTACAACAATGAATTAAAATTCCATTTTTAAGAGCCCACAAATTTCATGATATAAAAATATAACATCTTGTTGGTCCAGCAACTTCCTATCTCTCTACTAAAGAGTGCTACGCTTCAATCAAATTGTTTTCCTTTCATGCTATTTTGTGAAACTTTTATATCAGAGTCTTAATACATTGTGAACATGATAACACGCATGCATCACTTTAAAACATTGTATTTCCCAAAGGTCGATAAGAACAAACTGTCCTGCGCATATTATGCTCAGAGCATCAAAGGATGGGACAAAACTAGAGGTGACGAGTGTCAATAACGAACACAATCATGAAATTTCAGAGGTAAGCTATGGTGATAGGGTTTTGAGTTGCAAAGACTAGAAAATGTCCTACTATGTGATCACAATTTTTCTAAATCTCTGTGTTGGTTTTAATTGTAACAGGAACTTTTCAAGAATTTGCCACAAGAAAGAAAACTTTGTGGGGAAATAAAGCAGGAAGTCCAAGATCTGATGCAGCTGCACATAGATCGCAAGAGACTTAAGGAATATGTACGCATACGCACGAACAAAGTATTGCGATCCAAAGATCTATTCAATATTGCTGCAGCCAATAAGCAAAAGAGGGAAATCACTCCGGAAAGAGCCTACCAATTGTTTAAAAAGATTCACGAAATCGAAAAATTGCAAAGTTGCGATAACAGCTCTAAACGATATTCTGAATCTGAGGAAGAGATATCGCATACTATTAAAAAGATTAAGCATGAACATGAATCACCCTGGGGTCAAGACGTAAGGCTCTGAAAACTTGGAGGATTTTAACATAGACTTAAATTTCAAACAAGGATAAAAATCAGTCTGCTTGAGACATATCCACATTTCTATACTCACGATTAGATTCATCAACTTGAGTTTGTAATCTTTTTGATCAAACAGGGCCTGGTGGATTTGGATGCGAGCGAAGGTAACGAAGGGGAAGACTGCTATGCAGCTCAGTTGACGCAAGAGGAGGTTGTTAATGATATAGATGTATCCAAAGACCAGTTACTAACAGCTAATAATGATGGGGAGATTGTGACTGCTGATGGAGAAATAGTAGGAGAACTTGTGATGGAAGATGGCGATCCATCTGTAATTGTTGAATCAATCGTTAATGCAGATGGTTCGGTATTCGTTGACGAGAGAGATTTCAACAGCTATTGTAATAATCATCTATCACATCACGATGTCGATGACAGTCAATCTTCTACGCCGCAAGGTAACCTTGAATTCCTGTAAATTTCACTCAAATATCGTCAAAACCTGATCTTTCGCTGCTTTATTGAGAGGCAGGCTTAAATTTTTGCATTATGCAGAAAGAAAATAGCACAATTTTACATTCCAATAGAAGATTAGTGATACCTGGATTCTCATAGCTAACATGTTCATAATTTCTCATTTCAGTGCTAGATATCACTTCGGTGAGTCAATCAACTGATATTAACAGAATAACCAAACTGAATTCTACGTCTCCGGGCCAATCACAACAGCATAGACCGATATCCCCGAGATCTCAGTTGACTTCAAAATCAACTGGCACTCTGAACGATTCTGACTCCAAAATCTGGATAATGAAAGAAGCTGCAGCAGCAGACACAGAGGTGGATAGTAGTCCTGAGAGTGAACCTAACATCTCGAAAACTACAAAAATGCATAAGGATGAGATTAACGCTGCAGATGTTATCTTCTCGGAAGAAGCCAGCCATCAGCTTCTGCAAGAACAGTTGGCAGTACTAAGAGCTGAAAGAGGTAAATTGTTCCATGAAACTGAAATGCTCAAGCTGAAAAAGGACAAATTAAAAATTCAGATGAATTGCTATTCCAATGAAATCAGAAAACAGGAAATGGAAAAAGAGAAGCTTAGGCTTGAAATTAAATTACTGCAATCTAAAGTTATGGAGGATGCGAATGACGTTTCACACTACATTTTTGTGCCTTAAGTTCACATACAAAACAGTGGTAAAGGCATTAGTTAGATATCATGATGTCGATCAAACCAATTTCGCAATGGAACATTGATGGTTCGTTTAAACGTTCACACGTGCCTATGGAAGTTGGAGTAATAATTGAAAATCTCCTATCAGATTCAGTTGAACTGTTTTTCAATAATTTCAATATTGAAATTTCAAACAGCTATTACGTATAATCCGACGTGGTAATCAGTTTGGAATCTTCATCTATCACCATTACTATTATTTCATTTTCAAAAGTATGTAAATGATGAAAAATCGAGATATAATTTAATACAATCATTAGGGGGATTCCATTGTCTCCAACAACCAAGTTTCATTTATGAGGTGTGAATTATTGTTAATTAAAGTAATAATATAAATTTAGATTTTATACAAACGTAATAGTTACATAGTAAGACAATATGTGATTTTCGAATAAGTAAGTTTATTTTATGCTATACAGTTTGTCTATTTGACGTGGGATATTTTTCACAATTAACAAAAAGAGCTGCTGTTTTTTAGTGCATGCTCACACAGCAAACTCTGCATTCAATGTCACAGTGGGCGTACTGAAGAAGTAGACAAACTGTAGTTGAGTGTGATAACTAATAAAGGATATTAATTTAATAAATTATTTTTTAAAAATAATGTTTGCATTTTTTGAGAAGTAGTTGAATTCAAGTATGGTGGCGGGAGCACAACAGATTTCTTACCGACACGACCAAAGAAGTCAGAATAACAATCTTATTTTCTTATTTGTAGAGTTCATTTATTTAGATTTTAGAAGTATATAATTCATACGTTATGCAGTCAGCTTTCAAGATGGTATTGATCAGATGCAGCCCTTATTTCTTGAGAAATAATAACGCTATCTTCAATAAGCACACTCAGGGGTGTTTCACCTTTATCCAAGCATTTGGGAGTGGTCATCGATGCAATATCCTTCTTGGATTGGAATACCTAAATCACAAGGATAACGAAAATTATATGCCCTTGATTTGTAAAGAACTTAAACCTAAGAGCAGTTCAAGGTTTCACAAAATCTGTTGAAACAAAGTGGAAAAATATAGGAAGCATTCTCACCTGAGCAACAAAACTCAAATCATTATTCGAGTTATGAATGATTTCGTCGATATTCACTGTTTCCTTAGCTGGGGAATCAGATAATTTCGAATTCTGGGAAAAATCACTCAAGTTGAAAGCTGCGCTAAACGCTTCTGTCACCGAAGTTAATGATTGTATTTGTCCATCTTCGACTACCGTCTTATGACTTGGATCAACCTTCTTCTGGGAACGAAACAAAAGGCAATAAAAGATAAATTTAGTTCGATTCGGATATATTGAAAAAATTGTTGTATGACGCACTGCACAGTTTTGGAGCAATACCTCAACTGGTAGAGATTCAATTCCAGGAAGATCAACGTCTGGCAAGACAAAGGTTTCCTTTGTTACAGTTTGTTCCAGTTCATCGAGGTACTTTTTGGCTGCAGATCCAGTTGGCTCCATGCTTACCTTGCATGATGGTGGTATGATATTGATAGACTCACTTAAGTGTTTCTGAAATATTCGACGAGTAAAAATTATTGGAATTTGAAACCCCTCATGGAGTCATCACTCTCATAAAAAAAAATCGGGCAACTCACATCTAACACCTCATTAATGGATGAATCATCGATGGGTACAGATTCCGATCTGTCCAAACTCTGTGTAAACAACAATAACTTTTTCAACAATGATAGCTGTCGTTTGAGCGGACCATTCCCCTGAAATAATGTGATGTTGAAAATCCCTAACAAACTGAAGAACTTACAAGTATGTTTTTTTTTCACCACTTACCAACAGGGTGTTCTCGTTAGTGCATATTCCTATTTGGGAGTAACATTTCACTACTTCTTCTGTGGATAAAATTGCAATAATCATTTCAAACACAAAAATTTTACCAGGTACTACAGCTGGAGATTGTCATTTTTATTTCAACAACCAACCTCTTAAGGCTTTCCCTTCAAATTTTTCAAGATGGGAGGAAAGTGTTGGAGATCCTTTAGACAAAAGCCATATCAACAAACTGATTCGATTTTGACCTGTAAGCAGAGTCTTTGCTATATCTTGTTTCTCAATTTTTGCTGTTTCAGGATAACGGACAGTTACAAGTGCATCATATAACTCCTCTAGTATACTGTCCATTCTGATAACTGCAACAAAATTGTAGTAGTAGTGGAAAAAACTTGGACTTTTACAATATATCAACATTCGTTTTGGCTAACCAAAAGACACACTATACACAATCAACTGGGGATAACATGTTCGCAATGAATTGCTCAATTTACCAGATTGCAAAAATTCAGATGTAGAAATCGAACACGTTGTTACGTTCTTGAATACTGAGTATGCAAAATATCCCTGCTAACAACATTTAACACTGAAATTAGGTGAAGGTATTTTGCTTGACAGTTTGACAACGGTTTGACTTACCGGTTCAAAACTTTTCCCTCAACCACGCAACGGTACTCAACGTTCCAAAACACATATCTTCGGTGCCTGAGACGACGCCTGGGACTTAAAGGCAGCGTACGTATAATTGTTAGATACTGATGCATTCCGCGATGATTTCTGAAATTCGTCATTTGGCGACAATAATTAATAGCAACCAAAAAAATGCATGGGTAAGCAAAATGAACCAAACCGATCAATTAGCAGTAGAAAGTAATTGGAGCAAAAACAACGCTGTGTCATGATTACTCACCTGAGTAGATTTCTACATTCCTACATGCAGTTCACGTAGCCACGCAGGATTTTGACCACGATGGTTTCTCTCTCGCGCTTTTCTCAACTTTGCTTCTTTTCGCTTTATCTTTCACAGAGCTTTCAAAGCGTCCGATAACCAGGATACCGTGGTGGGGGATGGTGGTTTTATTGAACACCATACACCGCTGCGTCAGTACATTGGAAGGTGCAGATGATGTCATTGGTGTTAAAACCCAGAAGATTTTGTCTATGAACCACGAATTTTTTCCTTAATCGAATGACTGCCGCGACCAATATTGACATGAATTATCATTTTAAGTAACGAACAGTGCATATCCTTCGAAAAAGTTGCTCAATATTCATACGTGCAATTATTCCGTCATTAGAGAACAGGGGATCATTTGTAGAACATCCACTCTGAAATTCAAAGAGGTGAAGTGAATCATCTGATTAAAATTAATTAAATAATAACCCAAAGTCCGAGACGTCTGAGATGCAAACGCGAGGCCAATAGAGATCACCCCTCCATTATCATAAGGTAAATTTCACAAATTATTGTTTGTGCGGCATTTATTTATAGACTATACAGAATTAGAATATCAGCCACCAAATCTCAGCTTTTCTGCAATCGGGATTTATGATGTAGTATTATCTTGTGCTATAAGTATGCCTTTCATAATATTCCAATCATTATCAATAACATTTGCTCATATCGACCCTGCAGTCACTCTTATCAGATAGTCAAATATGATCTTGGTAATTGATTGTCTTCACCTCTATTTATCATTGTGTTTGAGTTTGAACTTTGACTTACATTCTTTATTCTCTTGCTTGAGGAAGGCAGAGCATAAATTATTGAAGAATATTATTCCAAACCATTCACGACTGTTATAGTTGCTAACAGAAAAAAACATACGTTTTAATTCACACCTGTCACTAACTAGTTCAAGAACATCTTATTCACTAGTATTGAACCTATTCTTCAGTATAGTTCATTGACATAGGTTAGTGGATGTAACCATCACTATTTCCTTCATTTACCGAATCGATTCAAATATCTTCAGTATTGTTTGTTGCGTGATATTATAAAAGTACGACAGCCTGCGTTGTTCGTAGTTCATCTACACCTCTGGTTTAAATAATATTAACAAATTTGTCTTCCCTGCTTGGAGAGATCTTTATAATTCATTGAGGAAATGTGAATAATGATTGCAAATAATATAATGACGTCTTTGTGGATTGAAGCATTATTGAAATATTGTCATGTTACAACTGTATATTGTTTTACTTTCAAGAAATATGATCGATGTTATTCACTCGACAACTTATGTCAGTATCTTGATTTCTGTGATCTTGAAACACATTTCAGGAGTGATTAGAATATCTCACAAAGAATCAATATCAAAATGCTGAGTCAACTGTCTTCTCTACTGCCTGATGATCGACCTATTAGCGCGATCGCTGTTGTTGAAGACGTCGAAAAATGTCCGCCAAATTTTTCTGTGGTAAGACTTACAAATGATGAATAAGTTATATCCGTATCTCCATAATTTTCGTTGTTTGTCGAACATTGCTATTGCCATTGATAGGTATTCAAATATAATAACATTGTACTTGATCATTTTCATATTGAGCAACGGAGTATTTTGCAGGTATCTCGAACTTACGATCAAGACTCTGATGCAGATTTATGGAGAGAGAGTGGTTTGTTCATTAAAAAAAAGGGCCGATATATCTGCCTTTCTAAGACTGAAGGTTTAGCTGACTGCGTGGTGGAAGATATCGTTGTTATTAATGAAAGAGAACTGCCACCTGAAGGCTATTCTATGATAGCTCGCACAATTGATTCAGGTGAGCATCTTACAAAGCCTCTGATTCTTTCTTAAAAAGTGAAATGTTCACTAATTGAATTTTCTTGGGTTGCAGAACAAAAAGCTTGGCGGAAAAGGCAATTGTGCTATAAAGTGAGGCACAAAGATTTGTGTACAGTGGCTGTGACCGATATTATCATATGTAGTCGTATTAAGAAAGCCCCAACAGGATTTACTTATGCCGGGTAAGTAGTTTACTTCAATTCATAAACACCTACTTTGATTTGGACTATGTGCGATCTTCTTGGGGTTATGTGAACAAAATTTGACAATTTCTATACATCTAGACTTCTATTCGAGCAAGGCGTTAAATATAAAATGACTTCGTTTCAGGGAAGTTAATGGAGTAACAGTATGCTACAAAACAAGTCAAATTTCAAACAACAATTCTAGTTCGTCCCAACCTTACGCCAATATCAAGTGAGTTTATAGTTTGCCTGATCCATATTCGCTATCGGGTTATCGATTGGGTTCTACTAAAAAATTTTGATTTCCAGTTCATTTCAAAATGTATCTCCAAATCCGTCGGCAGGAGTTCCTCACAGACCAGCGCCAGAAAGACCTCCAAAGCCAAAGTTCTCACCGAAACCTCCAAATGGTGCGATTTATCCTCAGATAAACTCAAATCCAGATGAGGGTGGCGATTTGGATTATGAAGTCCTTAGTCCTAGTGCAGGAAAAATTAGGCCTACAAGGCCTGCCCCACGTCCTCCTGTAACTTCTGCTCTTGGCAGTTCTATATATGCTACTATGTCTGGGACCTCTGACCTTGATGGGGTGCCTTTCATTCTCAATTCTCTCCTCAGCAGAGATGTGAATCCTGCCATTGTGAGTAAACAGAATTTATGCATCGAAGTTGATACGAAAGAAATTTTATGGCGTTACATTATTTTGAATTTTTATTTCGTGCTTACAGAATGATCTCCCCGTAGTGAAGGTGCGGACCCAGAAGGATTTGGACAAAGAGGTAAGTCTCTTTTCACTGATTGTGAGAACGAATATGTTCACAAAACTTTTTCTTACAATTTCATTGGAACTGTTTCAGTACTATTACGACTTTCGAGTTGAACGGCAAACATAGAAAAGAAAAGTATCAACATCGCAATTTCGACTTGAATTATAAATCTCCAATTTATAATACTGATATAGCCCTAGTGACGAGTAATAGAGTGCCTGAATGAGTGATTTTTACTAACACTATAAACAGAAATTATTTAATTATTAAACCTTAGAGTATTAATTATTAAATTAAATATAAATTAGGCGGCATACGTGTTGTGTAACGGATAAATATATGTCCCTGGAAATCGTAACTCTTCCCAAATGTATCACACTCTACATTTTGATACCAGTGATGATTAGTGTTGTATTTTTATAGTTCGTAGAGCTACATGATAGTTGTATCATAAATCATAGTTGTTTATCAAATATTCAATATTATATTCATATACTCGTAATAATTATTCGGCGAAGACATTTTCCAATAAAGTCATTTTACTTTTAAAAAATGCGCATTCTCATCAATTAATACATACCTTTCCGTAGAGATCCGTTTCCATACTTATGTTAGACTGACTGATAAGGAAGCTGGGATAATTTTCATACATTATAGACGGGACTTAATAAAATTAAAGTTTTATTTGAAAAATTGAGTCATACATAGATGCGAAAACAATGGTAGTACGTAATAGCACCGATCGATTGATTGTAAATAAAATTGTGAATGAGATAATGCGAATAATCTTTAATATCTCGAGTGTGAAAATAATGTGATTCATTAATGTCAATGATAATTTATTCCGAATTTTAGTTGGTTAGTCGATTATCGATAGATTTCAAAAGTGTTATTTATTCCAATACGAGCATTAGAAGAATTCTATACAAAATATTTCGTATTGTTGTGTGGGATCCGAACTTTTGGTTTCATTTTTTATACCTACAGTTTTCAACCGCTAGATATACGTTAGAAATACTGTGATAATTAATTTTACATATTACATACGTGGCGCTCTGTGATTCATAGACTAATTGTAAGATTTTTTGTAGTTGAGGACAGAGAACGTGATTAACAAAATCACAACGTTTCTTCAATTACCTTGGCAAAGTTGATCATGATATACCTATTTTCAACAATGCTACACGCTTGTCTCCACTCCTCATTGATTTGGCACATGTAGTTAATTAACCCAGTCACCGCCGGTATTTTTTCTAAATATCATACTAAAGTTATCATTACGTAACGGTGAAAGATCAGAGTATCGTAATTTGTCTATTGTCATTGAGCTTTAGAACCTCATACATTTGTTTTGTTTAGTATTGGAATAATGCATGGTTCAGAAATTATGAGAATTTTTTTTTTATCGAATTTTCGCGTTAAAATATCGTATTTCACATCACGGCTATCTTCAATTTTGTCGAGTAACGACTACAGATGTAAAATAAGAAAAACATATCTTCGACTGTTTCCAGACGCTACAATTTCAATCTGACTCGGTCAAGGTCATGAGGCAGAATTTAGGTTTTTATAAAAATACAAAATATAAATTGAACCATCAAATCAGCTAGAAGGAACTGCCAAAGGTCTGAAACTTTATGCCAACAACATAGTTAAAACCCAAGACACATGACACGTACGTTTCACCATTTCTAACATAATAAACAGCAGCACGTGAGATTAAATCACAACAACTACGTGTACATTAGCGATGCGCAATCACTCATGACTCCATCAGGTTTCATACGATTAACGATTCGTTATATTTTGAATTGGCTTAAAGCACTATATGAATCACTGTATCGATATCATAAATATTTACAAATTCTGATAGAAAACGTTGCACATCTATTATATTCGGTAGTTTCAACGTGGCTTACCTGATTCCACGTCAATTTAATAGTATTGAATCGCCTACTCCTGATGTATACTCTATGGATAAGCGTATTTTATTTATCATTTCATTAGATTTATCTGCAGCACTCAAATAATCGCTGAAAAACCAACCATCTTGATTATCGGTTTTATGTTTTACCTTATAGAAATAAACAATTATACCAAGCTCGAGAAAAAGTCGAATTATTGATTAATTATAGTATAGTATACGATATACTTTCTAGAATTATTTTCAACTTCTATGATATTCATACACTATGTGTGTATAAGTTATATCAAGAGCTGACCAAGATAACAGGAATAAATTGTTGATAGCAACATATTATATAAATATATATACTATATATAATACATGCATACCTATATACATGCCTACTACCTTGTGGGTCTTTGTATATAAGTATAAGTTATACTATGTACGTGTATATATAAGTAATATGATGCTCTTAGTACTTAACCAAAGTAAATACATAATAAATATAGTCCAACGTTGTTATATAGATAGATAAAGAAACTATGAAGAATTTTAACAGTATATAATAACTGAGATACACTTTTTTGTTTTTTAAAGATCACCGAATTCTATGTGATTTTGAAGATTGCTCCTTCTTATTTTGTGTTAGTATAATGTTACCGAAATGCAGCAACATCTTTTTAGTTGATAACTAACGAATACCATCTGAATAGAGAAACATGATCTTTAAATGAAACCTTTGAATTAATAAACTCTATTCATAGTAGTATATAACTTTTGAATAATCCAATAATTCATCTTGCGAGATATATTTCTAGGATTTCATAGATCTACCATATAAGAATAATCGTTATCTTGCACTATTGTTACTAAGTAATAGTAATGACAGATATACTTTTTATACTCGCAGCTTATTATATTTTCGTAATGTGGGCATAATTATAGTAAACCACCGTACATGGGGATATGAGTGATTTTCGTCCACAGTTGTTCCACGAGCCGAATCGTTGCCTTTACTGAAATCATTTTCTGTGGTAGAAATTAACGGATAGAACTGGAGGAAAATTCCCAAAGTAATTAACAAATGTTCGAGTGTACCAACCACTGCTGCTTGGCTTCTTTGTTTTTTCTTAGAGTCGAGCATCAAATTGGCAGTTGAACACTTTCAATGCAACGACTTTAGGATATGCAAAATGCAAATTTATAAAATAATCCTTTGTGTCAATATAGAATCAATTCCACTGTATTTGTGGAAAGGAAAAAGATTATTTGAGCAAATTTCCTGCTTTGTTAACTTCATTACTCACATATTTAGAGTTGAATGAGTTATCACCAGCTCGTTATTTGAAAAGGGATGCTTATTCTTTATAGAAACGGTCTGGCCAGCAGCTGTCGTTTCAAATAAAATATGCCGATTCGAAATGATTGTAAATTTGAATAACCTGGATAGTCTGAAATCTGCAACATGTGCTCCAGATAAACTGTACTCGAGGAACGAATCATGTCGATCAATTTTGCAAAGTGCATAACTTGCAGTGCCACAAATGAAATACACGAGATACGTTCACTACTTGTCAACTGAGTCTACAGTGAAAATTAAGAGCACATTATATCATTCATCAGTGGAAGAGCACAGTCAATTTTTAATAACCTTGAACCTCTCAAACTTCAATTTTCCAATACTTGGATAATCATGAACAGACCTCAGCTGATTTCGTGAATATCTCACAACCAAATCTGCAAAAGGAGAATAAGTGGAAGATCTCTTTGTGAAAAAGATTTAATTAGAAAAAAAAAAATTCAATCCCCTGCATCGCTTTACTCCTGTTCTATACTGATGTCGACTGTTCTAACCCTTGAAGAGTCCGTGGGCAGTAGCTGCAGCCGCTCAGGTTCAGCATCTAGCATAATGATGCACATGAAACTCTTTCCAGATGCCTGATCACGCGGGTAAATGGTAACTGGTGCAAACTTATCAACGGATCCATCAACATAAGAGCAAAGCTTTCTGTATACTTGTGGAAAGTGTTTTCGCAAAGAAACACCTCTGAGTCTCAGTTGTCTTTGTATATTTGTGAAACTTATTTCTCGAGCTCGTTGCGGCGTGTTCTGACCATTTGTTCCAGGAAATGAGGTCAAGACAAGTGTTTCTGGTGAGTCCATTTCTCGAGTTATGTTGCATGGTGACGTTTGTCTTTCAGACTGTTGCTGTTGTTGGTGCTGTGGGACGTTTGACGTGACCAGAATGGCATTGGGGTCTTTGCAAGAACCAGCTAAACGTATTTTGGCACATCGAGAAACCAACTGACGTTCCCATCTGACTGCACCCATAGTTGGTACTTCGCTCACTACACAAACAGCGACATAAAGTACTAGCTTCGAATCTGGGTTGTAGGACTTGCACAAACGCATCAATTCCGCATGGAGCTCAGTACCCATTTCACTTGGAAGAAGATCTGGCCACCGGACATAGGTGGGCTCGCCAAGATCGATGAAACCGTTGCTGATGAACTTCTCTGCAGACTCAGGGCTGGTAAAAAAACACTTTACTGCTCCACGGCCATGCGAACAGTAGCCTCGACGCGCAAGAGTAGAAATATGCTGAAGAGTGTGTCCATCCTTTTTTGCCGATGAAAGTACTTGCCGACACAAAGTACCTGCTCTTGAGTGGAGGCATGTTCTTCTGTGTCGCTCCCAGTGGGCTCTGCGACATTCTCGAGAACAGTAGGTATACGAGCAATTATGACAAGTCTTGAAACTTCGACGTGCTTCACCAGCTGTGGCCGAGTTAGTGCATTTTCCATAGCGACAACGTACCAACATTTTCTCAAATAATTGTTGCTGCTGACACTGCGAGGTCCCCGATGTATCCTGGACATTATCGAAGGACACTCGACGATTTCGCAGACTCGAAGACTTTGAAACATTCTTCGTAGGCAACGTATCGCTCCCTTCACTTTTACGGCGAACCTGGCCACCCGGCATGTTGTACGGTGGTGATGTTTCCCCCAATTGGCTAGTGTCGGCCATCGTGCTATCGGACTCTAGAGCAGAAAAGCGAACAGGTCGGACAGGACTCGGCTTTCCAAAATGCTAAGTTTCATTCCATCCTCTCTCGCACGCGATCGCCTCCCTTGTTATTTCTGTTTCACAAATGAGCGCCTTAATTAGCATATAGCCCAAGGACTAGTCAGATATACCTATTACCTATGCTTTATGTATTTTCAAATTGGCGATTCTAATGAGGCGGAAACCATAATTCTATGTCAATCAATTTCAATGTATGAAAAGCATTAATCCTTCATACTACATATTAATGCAGTATTCATCCAGTTTCACTGATAAAAATCTTTTGCAAGAACATATTTTCATAGATATCTAGCTGTTAGAATAAATTTTCTCAACTTCTCTTGTATTTTTGCCATTTATTATTTCTTTTTTTTGACTAAGAAAACGACGATTGTCAAATTGAACAAAACTTACATAGTCCTCCTACCTTGGAGGTCTTGGCGAAGGGTGCTGCAGCTCTTCCCGGCAGCGGTGGATCGACGGGTAGGACCGGGGCCGGGGCTTGGGGTGCGAGAGGCAGGGGGCAGGCCGAGGAGGGAGTCGAGGACGTCCTCCAGGGTGGTAGACCCTGGGCTTGGTTTGTTCCGCAAAAGAGCTGCCGCCGCCATAGCCTCCTCCGTGTCACTATGCCCTGATCCTGATCCTAGCAATATCCAGAAATCAAGCCCCCCCCCCCAGGAAAATTTATTAGATCTCTCTTAAGCTACTGGGAGTAATTTACTCGACTTTTAAGACTTCAGTTCAGCTATTACTTTGTCATTCAACTCTCTATGGCAATTGAATGACCTCGATCACTATTATAAATTTATGTGATAGGAAATACGGTTCTCTATTTCACAAGTGTGCTCCAAAAAAATCTTTGAACTGCTTTAGGATCAACTGCAATCTTCATATATGTATAATGGTATACTGTGGGCACGACTACATCAAACTACGTGGATTCCAAAGAATCTTCCGTTCTTAATACGCAAAGCCAACTTATAACTTTGGAATTGAATTAATGCAAGAAACACCAACTCATGGCCGATTTTCATCTAACTTATCATACAAGGGAGTTCACTTGGCGATTGAGTATTTGCATAAAAATTATTTTTGTCTCTCGCTTTTTTTTCGATTGGCGTTAACATGATAAAACAAATCGAACGTTTACTGGTTACGCAGATGCCTTTGCTCTAAAAATTTGTTTTTCAGGTATAGGTATTATAATATTCATGTATGCGTGCATAAATCAAAGTGTCGTAGTTAAAGGCCGATTTAAATAATAAGAAAAATAAATAAGACACCACTTACCGTGTGTGTGAAACTAAATCAACTAAATGGAAATTGAAAAAGCATAAAATAATAAATAAAACATCAGAATACAAACAATAATTTATTTTTTAAGGTACATCTACAGAAAATGATAAATGATATCCGATAATAAGTACAGAATACTTAGAATTTGTAAATTAGTTTCGAAACTTTAGGCAATATAAATATGTAACGTTCGTATACATGAACATGTATCTTTTTAACACAAGAATTTATTCGATGTATAAAATTTCGGTGAATATTTGTTTCTCGATACGTACGTTTTTTTTTGTTCTCTTTTTTTTTTTTTAAATAGTTCCGAAACTAATGAACCGAAATTATAATAATATATACCTATCATTTAACAACATCTGCAACACATTATTAGGGACAGTGTTTTATACAGCATACTTATATGCGTCAAGATAAGTGGGAAAATTTTACAATTTTAAACGTACATAAACACAATCTATAATGAGACACTAAATAGGATTACGACGAAACAAAAATGACATACCTAAATATACGATCATCATCTCGCAAATGAATTAGAACGTTGAAAAAAGAGAAAGAAAAATTTGGGCAATGTGTAAAATACAGGAACAAAATGACGTATACGTATTATATATATAACATTCGGAAAGCTCATTGATTTTACGAAGTATCGAAAATTTCGTACATAATTTGAGGTGAAAAAAAAAAAAAACGAAAAATAATCTACGTGGAATGACGGTGTTAACAACAGAATTTTTAAGCCAGAAATTTCAATTTCAATTTCAAATTTGTATTTGTGTTATCAACATTTATTTGTTTATTTTTTTTCGTTTCTCTGTATCGTTTCGCATTGAATTATAATAATTTTATTTCTTTTTCACATTATTCTATTCATGTGAAACGCGATTGAAAGTGAGCGCGAATTTTATATTATCGGCTCGAAAGTACTGAACAGTCCTGTTGGTTGGGCGTTTCCAATAATCGTCTCGCGTTACGCGATTATAACGAAGAAAAAAAATAAAATAAAATAAAATAAATATCAGAACGTGAAGTATCAGAATGCGACGATTAGTTCGAGATAACACCGGGTCATTGGCTCGTCAAATAAACCGGGAGAAGGACAATTAAGAATATTATATTGATCAGAAAGACGTCAAAGTGTGCCGTATATAATATCCTTTATAATATTTTCACGTTATCCTTATATTCATTTTTAAATAACGTTCTATTTTTTCTCAACGTGTAATAACGATTTGTCATGTAAAATATATATGTGTGTGTTTTATGTCATATATATACCTATATTGTGTGTTATTTATATATATATATATACTTGCGTTGTCAGATCTGATAGTTGGTACGTATATTATAGTATACGTGTATACCTATACATAAATTTTTCGTATAATTTACAATAAACTATTTGTCTATTATTATTCAATAAAAATTTTATCATGTCGATTTTTTTTGTTTGTTTTTTTTTTTTTTCGTTTTTGTATTCAGTTTTTTGTCGACATTTATGTACAATTGAGATTATTTTATAATATGTATGCATGATGTATATAATATAAAACTATCTAATGGCGAGCATTTGAACGATTTCGAGCACCTATATATTTACAGCCAATGTTTATAGATTGATTTTTATTTATTTTTTTTTTTTTTTTTTATCATTGATTATATATAATTTGAATTTATAATCATTGTACATATATACAGGGTGTCCCAGAATTCGCGCCAACTAAGTACGTAGCGTTGTTCCTCGTGAAAAACTAAAATAGGGAAGTCGAGGTGAAAATGTTCTAAGTCTGACAGGTAAAAAGTTACAGGGTGCCAAAGTTCCGCCAATCGGCGTGCACCGTCACGTCGGTGTGCCACCAACACGCCGGGCGTAGCAGTGTGTTGGTGGCACACCGACGTTATTCCAGACGCCAATTGGCGGAACTTTGGCACCCTGTAACTTTTTACCTGTCAGACCTAGAACATTTTCACCTCGACTTCCCTATTTTAGTTTTTCACGAGGAACAACGCTACGTACTTAGTTGGCGCGAATTCTGGGACACCCTGTATATACTTCTTTTGATCGCGGTATATATATTTATATTGTATTCGGAGTGAATTTTATATCTTTGTCAATATTGCATGATGTCAAATAACAATGTATAATATAATTATATGGACTATCGTCCACGGAGAATTGAGGAGAAAGATGTTATATTTTTTTTTTTTTCCGATAGTTATACAACCCATTCCCCAGATTTAATCAGTTCTATACTGGCTATCGTATGTATATGTACATAATTACGTTATAAATTATCATGAAAATCATTGGATACTCCGACGCGGCATATTGGCGGAAAAACGCGAGAAAAACAAACGGCATTCCAGAACTTGATTCGTATAGAAAATCTATAGCCGAATAGCGAGACGTACACCGGTTGTTTCGCGAGTATTACAATTAATTAACGCAATAACCAACAACTTGAAATTTCCAATATATTTCATCACGTTATAATTACATTAAAATCAATTGTACGACATATACTGGGCGAAAGTCGAGTTGAAAAAAAAAAAAGAGAATAAAATAGATATCCGTCGATCGTCGTCTGGAGAAATCCAACTTTTGTGAATGGTTGTAAATGCAGCAATTGTATAAAATGATATTAGAAAAGAGAAGAGAAAAAAAAAAATCCGTCAATCATGTGTGTTCGAGTAGGTTTTAATCTCGTTCTCGTATATAATAATATTCGAAATGATGACATTGCAAATTCGCTTGGCCAAGATCGGTCTCATTCGCATCACCCGCTAGATATAGTCGAAACGTATCGGAACAGGTATTCAGGGCATCATCATCGCGAGAAATATCGATCTTCTAGCTCGTTGCAGAAGAGGGTGAGAGTCGCCAGGGGTCGGCTTTGCACGTGAAGAGAGGCCATATCGGCACTAGGTGTAAGTCAGTGTAAGTGCAGCAGTAGCGCACGTGGATATATTGTAACGCGGAAGACTGGACGCAAGCCAATATTCGCAAGGAACGAAAACGAAAACGGAAAAACGAAGAAAAAAAAAAGGAGGTAACCGTTTCCGTCTGCACCTTATGGCAATTTTGGTCCGCGGTGGGTATGTGGATTTCTTCCTTTTTTTCATTTAGAGAAAAAAAAAAAACAACAAAAAAAAAAGAGAAGAAGCCAAAAAATAAGAGAACAATTGAAACCCCGAGACGACTACTATGTGAGCAGTAACTCACCACGATGGTGGCGATGATGACGATGAGATGAGGGTGATGGCGACATTTTCTGGCCACCATCCGGCGTTAAGTCTAAGAAAAGTCCGGAAGCTGCAGAATCAACGCAGGTGCAAGGTTCAGTCGGCGTTGAATTGCAGATTGCACAACGTTCAGGATCCGCTGACAGGCTCATAGGCGTTTTTGGGGAGTCCACAGGTCTTATGCCGACGAAGGAACTCTCCATCCAACATAGTTTCACGCTCCCTATATCAATGTTAAAGTTTATTATAAATAAATGAACAAAATTAGTGCGCGTTTATATTATGAGTAAAAATATGTATCCATAGGCATATAATACAATACGTATTATTTGAATCAATTTTTGTCTTGGCTATAATTTATGAAGGGAATTTTATCGCTGCAGGATCGATATGTCTTGGCAAAAATAGGTCAACCTGTCATTAGTCTTTTCCTGGTTTCGCACGTTCCGCCTGCTCTATATTTGCCAAATTAATTTAATCATCAGAATTCGACCGACCGGCGTTACCGCGTTATTGTAAGTAGTTTATAGAGATAGTTTCATTCTATATAATAATAATATAATATGTACAGATTTAACTTGTTCAACTTATCAAATATCTATATAGGTTCTATGTAAAAGTTTTGTGAAATGTGATTAGAAATGCGTTAGTTGCAGAATTAGTATGAATCAAGTTACGTATATGGTGTTAGATAAAGCTTTTGAATCAAGATGTGTAATAATTACAATCAAATCTACATATACAATCTACATCACATAGGTATGAATCGCGGATATACATACATAAGTATATGTATAGTATGTGGTTGTATCCCGTGCACGTGCGAGTCGGCGCGTGAATATAGCTTGATTCGTTAATAGTAAATTAGCTATTACTCAACCTGGTATCCACGGATACACTAGCCATACCTGCATCCGTCACACCAAAGAAAAAAAAAAAAAGATAAAATAAAAGAAAGGTCATGTCGTTGAACTTCCCCGAGTTCAGGTTATACCAGATGTGAACTATTGTATGAAATTTCTGATATCACCAGGCACATATATACATGGTATGTATATACCATAGGTATGAATATATTACGCAGAGAGGGATATCACTTGTTTCGTTGAATAATTAAATGAGAATAATACTCGTGATATCCTATAACTGTTATTGGCAACAAAAAAACCAAGAAAATAATCTACAAATCAACCCTGTGGTACTGAAGTTTGATGTTGCATAGCGTATATACGACACTTCGAAGTTGTGACCTCTGACCGACGCGGGGCTCCGGAATTTCAGGGTAACTTATTTTCAGTAGTCACAATGCCACGTGCCGAAATAGAACCACGCGGCATACTTTAGCTGCTTTTAAAAGGCGGCACTCTACCTCCCTTGACTCGTGTGTTCTATGATTATATACCTGTGCCTACACTGTAAGCATAATATACAAACGTACACATGGAACAGCTTTTAATTCAAGTAGGTTAGATTGCGCAAAGTCCGGAAAGTATTTTCATTCAGAAGAGTCCAGAGTAGAGGCTTGAGCTTTTGCTAATAGAAGAAAGAAAAAAAGAAATCACGTGTTTCATTCTTCATTTCATTACCAAAATTTTCCCTTACATGTTATTCGCGGATGGGAAATGGATAGATGCTGATTTTTTTCTATCAACATTTTTGAGAATACGACGAAATTCAAATTGGGGATCTTCCACTGCGAAATTATTATTTTGTTTTGCAATCAAGAAATTTTGTTGCCCGTTCCCCGTATACATATCCAAAGTTTAATCGCATTATTAATTCGTAGAACTTTCTTTGTACGCTAAATCCTTATTTGAAAACTGTTTAATGGTTCCTTAGAAAGTCTCTGTAGCTCTGCAAGGCAGAAGTAAGTATACATATAGATATATTTTGAACTAAAAGTTGTACAGTGTACGACTGTGCAACGCAGCTTCGCCTCTTTCAGCTGGGATCATTTGGCCCATGACCTGAGAAATAATTAGCTAGTCAGAACCCTGGGAGATCAAGGAACGGGTATAATATATATTATACCACACAGCACCATGCTTTGGAGAGATTATAATCCTTATCAAAGGTTCGAATTAACTATTTCAATTGGCTCATTGACTCAGAGAGCTGCATTTAAAAAAGTTTTACTAGACAAATGGGTGGTCAGTTGTGCTCGTTATAATGAATTAAACGCGTTAGACAGTGCTTCTCATACGCATTTATCGTGAAGAATGTATGAAGAAATAAAACCTTTCAATTGTGCGTGCAAATATGATGATCCTCAAGAATGCGATCGTGATATTTTCGAACTCCGTAAAATCGGAGTGTGAAAATTATTTGAAAATAAAAATAAGGATTTTATGATGGGCGATTGACAATCTAATTTCATTTATTTCAAGGTATACCCTTGTAACGAAATGAAAGAGATATGATACAAATTACAAGATAGTCTCAGGGCGTGTGACTCAAGCAGACGTAAGTACGTCCTGAACGCCATCCCAAATTCTCCCTAAATACAATTGGCATGTTAGTTTTCTAAATGAATGATGTCACACCACGCGACACGACAATCGAACGATAAATTATTCTCAACTTTTACAATGGCGACGTTTTTGATTTCCGTGCCAAACCGCGGTTGGCTATAAATAAAAGTAAATGCCAAATCAGATCAAGATCAATTATAGAAAGAGAGATAGATAGAGAGAAAAAGAGAAGGACTACGCTCAACCCAGACATCGGTAATGTCAACGATAACCTTTACAACTGCCAGTTGTTTACATAAATGTCAGTACTCAAAATATAATAGAATATGTATACCTATAGGAGCGTCAGATGTCTGTTGACCAAATGAAACTAAAAACTGACTGCACGAGAGTTCCAAATTTATGTCGGATAACGTTATAATTTGGCCGATCCAAATAATAGATGACAAAATCACAACACGTAATGTCTTATATTATATTTCAACTGGCAAGTATTCTCTTTTATGTCTAATTTTAACTTGTATCAGAAACATATAACTTCAGTCTGCACATTTCAATTAACTATATAGGTACATTATGATGTAAATAATAAAATATATAAATACGCAAAGTCAATACCCGTGACGGCGTTATAGGAAAAAAAAAAAAAAAAAAAAAATTCATTCATTTACCGGGAATCTAAATTGAATGTAAAAACGTCGCTCATTTTTGCAGGAAAAAAAAAAAACTCATTCGTTTACCGGGAATCTAAATAAAATAGAAAACGGCGCTTCCTTTTTGCAGAGTAGATTATACGTAATCTATTTGCCCGCATCGAAAATTCAATAACCCACCCGGATGGTGCTTCGAGGTTAATTAAGAATCCTAATCGACTTTATGGAATTTCACGGAGAATGTTCCATGCCTTGCTCTGCGCTTATACCGCGAAAAGAACGATGATGCGAATAAATTTAAGATAAAAAAAAAAAAAAAAAATAGCACGCCATTTCGAGTCTCATAAAATGTATTAGAAATTTGAGCTCTCCCCTTGGGTAACTTGGGTGTTATGTGCGCGTGCAGCATTCATGCATCGAAAGCGTTTATAAGCACCTTACAGTGAGATACCTCAACATAATCTGCAGTTTCAGCGAAGAAAATCCCGTTAGTGACAGTATGGCAGTTCAGAGTGCAGCAGCAACAGCGACAGCAGGAGCAGCAGCAACGGTGGTGGAGAGACCCCACGTGGGGGTCGAATAAATATAATCGTAGATAGAAAATTATAATGAAAAACAAAATTTACCTTGTTTGCGCATTGTACATTGATGTTGGGATGTTTCGGGGGATGAATTAGTGCTCACCTCTGGGGCTTGTCGACCTGGCGCCACCCCTGTCCTCCCAATCGTCCTGCCGCGGCGAGAGGCGTCCACCATTTACCTCCTGACCGCTTTGAACGTAATGAACGATCGCTGACGTCACTTCCTTTATCGAATTCCTCACCTCGAGTTGTTGCGCCGGACCAAAACTCGTTGCTTGTTTCTAGTTAGGGTTTGTTTTATTTTTATTCATTAAACAAAAATCACTCAAGATTCTCCTACGTTTTGTTATGTTGAAAAAATGAAAAAAAAAAAACGGATTAAAGAAATTTTTTTTAAATAAAAACTCATCGCTGTACAGGTTAGTATAAGCGCGGATAGAAATTACGAACGATAAACTATACCTGCGTGATTCTTACACGAATGTCTAATAAATTCTCACTTGCACGCGAATATTCTTCATAGGATCTCATTGAATCTGTTTTTTATTTATTTATCTGTTTCTTTTCGTTTTTTACATGGTATAGGTATAGAAGTATGAATGAATCTACAACGCCTTGAGTATAAGGAATGTTTTGCGAGCGCGTCGAGCTAAAAATAATTGTTCGCATTTACGTCGTGTCTGCACGGATTAAAAATACATTAGGTTGTCGAGGGAAACCGAAGAAGAAGAAGAAGAAGAAGATACAACGGTGGCAGTGGAGATGGAAGACGGTCTATTCTGACGGTGAATTTGCCGTTATTGAAAATCAAATAACCGTTGGCACGATAGCTTGAAATTAATTTTTAACTCTCGATTCTATATAATAAAAACTTTACGAAGTAAAAGTTATTATGGTTACCATACGGCCTTCAAAAATTATAAATTTATATAATATCTCTCGTATAACCACGCGTCGCTCCTTTTCACCGTGTATATCAGCCTCTCCAGGGGCTTGAACGTTCTGCCTGACCTAGTTGCGGTGCAGTTGTTCAAATTTTCGGAAGAGATTTTTTGTTGGATTTGTTTGATAATACGCTGGTATATATGATGATATTTCCTTTCATTGAATGTATACCATTTGTGAAAAACAAACTGATACGTTAAGTCTGCATTTACATATTATGTAAAAAGTCTTGAAGTCTGCAGCTTCATTATTCAGGAAATGATATAATTACTTCTGGACGAAAAAAAAAATTTCGTTTAAACTCGGAGAAGGTTTTCCCTTAGTACTTCCGAGTGTTTTCGAAATTATTGGTTCCGATGTACAGCAGTTCAAAGTTAACGGATATCCGGATATTTTGTCCAGAGGATATTTTGTCTGTCGTGAGGATACAAATATATATATATATAATGATAATCCAAACCTTATTGGACGAAGGTGGCACGTTAGGAAGTATTCCTTGGGCGAGTCGTTCGGCCGGTGTCCTGGGATTTGAGAGTCTTTCTTGCGATCGCCAGCCGAGGTAGGGCTGTCGATGATTGAAGGACGACCTCGCTGAACTTGCTGGAGAACTGCCCGCACTGTTTAGGAGGTTGGTACTCCATCGTGAAAAAACTGGAGGTGTAGGACTCGGACTTAAGAGTGGACCTACGGTTTGACAAAAAGGGGAAGAACAAGTTACAACGCGTACGTCAGAACTAGTTTTCAGGAGATTCGAAAATCGAGCGAATCAAACAAATGTATCCCGCCACGGGGGGCCTGAAAATCAATTGACAAATCAAATGTGACATTAGACTTGTGCGTCTAATCTTGTTTTTAAAATTCGAGACATGATAAGTAACGTGATAATAATTAAAGTGAAAAACTAGCGTTTAACAAAATTTTATTTAGTAGACAACACAGTCGTTCAATACTTATTGTTAGGTATAGTCCGAGTCATCTAATCGCCGTGATGGATTTCAAGAATCTATTCGGCACACGGAAGTTGTGGTATTGTGTTCTAGGTAATGGATTGAACAGTCGAGAGTCTAGACTGAGAATATGGTAAAAGCAGAGCATTATAGCTAACACTTTTTTATTTTTTCTTGTTATTTTGCCTACTTCTGTAGGCATTCCGAGAGGTTCTTTTCACTTTTTTTTTTGTTTCCACAAAGAACGTTACACAAGTGTAGAGAATCCTTGAGTCTTATTGAAAACGACTGTTTGCCGAAAGCTTACACCATTTTCAGAACTCAACGTTACGTGCAATCAAGAGAACGAAACTAGAAGCTGCGCGGAATGAAAGGGTTGCGAAGTTGCAGATATTCGAGTTAAGCCGATTTCAAGGGTGAAATTCTCGGAAACAGAATCAGAATCAGAAGTCAAAAATATTTCATATACTTGTAATCTCCAAGGCGTATTTTATAAGTCGGTAAATCTGAGTTTCGATATTTCGTATGTTTATCTAACGCATATATTATATGTGCTTTGTACGTACATAGGTATGTATAATACGTTTATTCATTTGCTCAGTCGGTAAATCTATACTTACATATGTGCATCACTGTGCGATGACGATATACATGTTATACGCAGGAGATGAAACTTCAAAGCGAACCTTGTTTTAAGATTTGCTACGTATACTTTGATGCATGCCGTTGAGCTATTTTTAAAAATAAAGATACTTAAATATGGCTCGCTCTTCTTTTTCTAAATATGGGATCTCCAAAGTAGCATTTTCACCATTTTGATTATACTCAACGAATAAACACGTCAGCGATCATCAAGAACGACAATAAACCAACCAATTAAGGAAAAAGAAAAATTAATCATGGTTCTGATATCATCGCCAAGAACAAAAGCCTAGCCGCAGGTCAAGGCTAGCTGCAGTGGGGATATATTAATTAACGCCCGACTATTCATGATACGAAAAAATTGACGAGTGATGCGATGAAATTTTCTTACCAGCTGGTGGCTTGTTGGATGAAGAAAGCGAGGACAATGAGGTCGTTTTTGGGCCAAGAGTACGCCAGCCACCGTGTTGAGACGCATCCGAATGCCTCTTAAGCCGGAAACCATCACGAGCTGCAGGCGAGTTCTTGTACCATTCAGGGACATTGAGCCTTTGAAGAGAACGCTGTACCCGAAGTTCGTGTTCACTCGGTACACGTTCGCCGACTTTCTGCAACTCGTTCTCTGGAGGCTAGAAACAAAAACGTTATAGTTATGTACATTATTATAACTCTTACTTGTGTGGTGTCTTGACCGCAAAGCCTTGCAGGAGGATATCATATATTGAGTTCGGTTTATTGGCAGTTGTGTGATCGATTTACAACTCGCCTTAGGCTGCAGGATAAAAGGAAAGGATATCACGTTTAACGGTGTATCTATCCGTGAGCAAGTATTTAACTTATCGTATTTTCTATTTCCCATTAGAGAAAAGAAAAACAAAATTGCACGCGCAGCGTAGAATTTCACGTCTTTAGGAAACGTCAACAGCCCAAGGTTTGTTTCTTTTTCTTTCTATTTTTAATAAAAAGTCTGTCGCGCAGGATAACGATCGGGAATGATCGATGGTTGGTTACATGGGAAGCTGCTCGTTTCCAAGGTCTCGAATTAAATTTAAATCTGAATGGAATGGTATACGCGGACAGAGATCGCTCCGTAACGGAATTCGATGCTCTCGAAGACGCGGCGATAAAATCATGTTCTGTATCCGAGAGAGCTTTTAACTTTGGTAGAGCTTTTAATATAAATTGGATTCCGTCTTTCAAAGCTCATCGTATGAAATATATATATAGGAAAGCTTCTTATATAGCTTTGGAATGTCAAATCAAATTGTGATCATATAATAAACAAGAGCCACGAGCTTTTTTCTCATGCGGCACGTGCAAAGTGTTTGAAATGCTCGTATACGGTACACGTTCGCTATCTTTTAGTGGGGTATGAAGGTCCGTAAAGAGTTGCAATAGCAGAATTTTTCCATCGTTTTATCATTTCCGACTATACTTTTTGTCTCCGAAATTGATCCTCCAAAAATTGGATCCTGATTTATTGGCTGTTTGGCACGAGACGAGATTACAGATTATCCGAGAAACTCAACTCGCTAACCGTAATATGAAAAATTCTAATTTTTTCAACGAGCTTTTCATAAATCTCATATGCGACGTAGAAATTTAAAAAATGCAAAGCGAGATTCACCCAGGAGATATAAAAACCATCCAAAGGTCTTGGATTCAAATAAAATATGCACGCGTGTCAGACGTACATGAAATATGTATAAATATGTACGCTTGGTTCACTGTACATACATGTATAGATCAGGCTGCGGAGCTGGGGAAAAGCGACTTTAGATTCATTCGATCGAATCTGAACTCGATAGTTTCTAACCCAAAATGCATCGCAGCGGGTCTGAATTTAGCACGACTATTTACCTTACGCGTGTATATCTCGCGTACGCATTTAGCTTGTTTTTACTTAAGCGGGTGGTAGCAGCTGCAAAAACATATACTGCTGGATACTACCGTACTATCTCTTCCTTTTTTTTTTTAGTTTCGTCCTTTTTTTTTGTTAATATGTTATTTGCATTTTTGGTGTCATCGCATTCGTAAGTCACGTCTTAATATAAAGCAGAAGAGTGTAATAATTTGTGTGAAAACTACATCGCAGGAGTATAATAACAAGTGTGTGTATATGTGAGAGAATGAAAGATAAATCTTTTTAAATTATCGCGTCTACAGCGCGCGTTGCAGAAATTACAAATACCCGTAAAAAAGCAATCCCGCATGAGGAAGGTATTTCACAATGGACATTACAGAGTTTTTGCACAAGCAATTATGTGAAAATAATATTTAGTTAACGTCCGTCATTATGCAATTCTTCTAACGGTTCCGAAGCACGCGAAACATTGAATAAATATTTTCTGATTGTTTTATTTTTTTTATAGAATGAATAAAAATGTCGATGAATAAAAGTGATGTGCTGCTGGGAGACATTTCATTCGTTCGCTGAGAGCTGGCTGATGCGTTCAAATATGTCATCATATAGCTCGATTGTACGTGCATCTGACAGCGATATGCGCGAATGAGGTACGTGCCTTTTCATATCTTTCAAAGAGCGAAAAATTGATCATTTCGATGGACGGAGTAATTTGATTAGCAGATTAGCAGAAAATGAAAAAAAAGAAACAAGCAAAAACAAAACGAACGAAAGAGAGAATTAATACAGAATATTGGAAAACAAAATAATAGTGAAAGGTTAGAACCACTTTTAGAACCCGGTCGAGTTGACATAAAATGTCCCATACGTACAAAGAATAAAGAGCGTCAAGTGAAACACCTCGCGGTGGTTTAAAAACGAAACTTGAAGCGGCGCGTTAATTGAAGCAGAAGTAGAGTGAAGCCTCGTTAAACGCTGCTTCATTCTTGCGATCTTGAAAGTATATGTAACGTGGATGATAAAAAACGTGAAGGACTTTAACAACGCAGGGGGATGACAGAGCACCTTTAATTTTGGCTATGCTGTGAGGAATTACGTGACGGACGACGGGACGGGATGAAGTACCATAGTCAGGACTGAGAAATCTCTCGACGTTTGTATAATGCATATATTCGCATCCTACACATCTATGTGTATATCTCGTAATGTGTGAGTTCACACGTATACCCTTATAATCAAAAAACTAATCTACCAACTCGAAATTGCTGCAGTTACGTCGCGTCGACGGCGTATCCGACCACCGTTCTTCGATACGTTCTCCACGTGAGCAACAAAGCTCACAAAGGGTTGAAACAAATATATCTCACCCTTCTCCACGGTTCGAACTTCATCGGCCCGCTTATCCTTAACAATATAAGAGGATGTCGACCGAGTTGTCTGCATTGAAAATAACTCAGTTGTGCCGATCTATTTCAGTGTTACATTTCACCAAGAATTTTACATTTCTACTCGCAAATATAATCCCTACAACGATGTTGGTTTTAAATTCAAGATTAACCTCATCCCTCATCCCTCCCGCCACATAAACCTGAAATTAACTTTATATCGTTTAACGTTGTCATGCCAACGAGGTAATCGTTTCTGAGAATTTTATCGCAGGTCGTCATGACGCTGCTACGGCTTTCAATTTATTTAAAAAAATTGGAAAAAAAAAGTATAGTAATCTCTCAGACGAAGGGCTACATTGCGAATTTTTGCCGACACACCTCAGCGGGTATACTTTCGAGCTTCGTAGCTGGAATTTTTTGAACGACAAAATTCGATAAGACAACGTAAAGAAATATAGCTAGGATGCCTGTGGTTAAGCGTTATCCATGATGTTTTATTTAACCATACATACGCGAATATACTATAAATATAGCCAACACCTTATTTGCATAAGTAGATTGTACACGGGGTATACATAATACGATGTATCGTTGAGAAACATAAGTAGAGATTAAACTGTTTTTATTTTCCATATATTATATTTGCAAAAAGTATCCTCGAGTGATGCGATATGCGAATTCGTTACGTCATCTGCACCTTTGGCGTAGCTCTGTCTGTCTCTTCGCTGATATCTAGTTACCGATTACGCGCGTTCTATTGAAAAACGAGAATCTTTCAAATCAACATAACAATATATACGCGTATACATATTTATATACCTATAACAACACATTAGTTTGTTGATTCGCACTGTACGTATATGGCAACGATGAATCATTCAAATTTTTGCCAGACCTTTGTGCCATTAAGACTTTCCGTAAACAATATTATTCATCAGCACTTTCCAATTTTTCTTTTATGGCATTTACACGTAGGTTTGGACAGTTTTTTCAAGCGTACCTAATACTCCCGTATCTCGTGATTTTCTTTTCCTTCATTTATTCCTTACAGAAGTAACAACGGCAAATATCATACAAGATACTGTTATGCGTCAAGGGTGATGATCAAATGTAACTCGTACACCAACCTCAGATCGTCCGCTTGCTTCTCCAATTTCATAAGAAACATCGTGATAGTTTCGAAGCCTTGTGAGCATGATGTACTTCTGATATATGCTTAGATGTTACATGACGTACCGTAACATATAACCCGCGTCTGCACGTAATGAACTTTTTTTTTATCATCAGATCGTTACGGTCATCTGCACGATCCCGGATAAATTTTTTTAGACCTACTTTCCTTCAACCTATTCCAAAAATATCGCTGCAGTAATACCTGGATGACTATTCCTGTAATATCACGACAATTCAAGTAGTTTGGTACATACTGTGCTTTGCAGATGTGTCTTTTCCTTCTGTTTCTCTATACAAATTTTGGGTCGATTAAATTTTTCGCTTGGCAATATCACCGTGGTATTTTTTCACGGCGTTCCTTCATCGTTGATGCGATTGTGAGTCACGCGAATTAGAGGCAGTAGCTCTGGAAACACACGCCACGAATTTATTACAGTGCGTAGTTATACGTTCATATGTAGTCGCTATTATTAGGACGTTTCGTACCGCGGAAAACGTTGAGGCAAACACACCAGCGGCAAGTGTATCTAGAAAACATAATGAAATTTGTTATAAATTCGACTTTATTCGGTTATTTTTCTTCAGCTGTAGAATCTCATGGTCGTATTTTTCATTTATAATGTATTATCTACTGTAATACCTCAGAATAAAACAACTTCCTTGTATTAACTGAGCTCACATAATATGGTATAGGTTAGAAAAATATTCGTGCAGTCTCATTGAAGTTAACAAGATGGCTACCCACTCACGATACGCTTTTGTCAGATCAAATAGTTGCTTCCTCGTACGGGAGCGATGATCTGCCGGGTAAGGTACCTATAAGCATTAAAATCTACGAATTGATACCTTCCGGTAGAGTTAGTGTTATACTATATAGTAGCTTAATAACTTCGTTAATTACCACAACAAACTCGCTTTTCCTCCAGCCAATACTAATGGCATACAAACGCCTGGGTCAATTAGCTAATTGCTTCGTAGTCTCGTGTACGTGTTCTTACATCGATTTAGTTCTGAAAAAGTAGAGAACTATAGGACCACAAATTGACGACCAGGTAACACGCACGCTTGTATTACACCCTCATGTAATACGCGCGACGATGGTCTTTTCGTACAGATTTTTCCGTCTGTCAGCCGAACGTGTCTTTTCGCGTCACTTCACCTGCAAGTTGCACCGTGTTTTTACGATTCTCAAAGGTAGACGCAGTAGAAATATGCATTTATTCATATTGCGGTGTATAAACTTATACCCCGTGACATCTGCGGCATCACATATGTATCCAAGTACGGCTGGTATATTATACTGCACGTATAGCTACACCGAAGAAACGTTTGAAGAAAAATTATTTACACTAGTAAAATGACGTCCGTCGTCGCGGTTTATAACGTCATCGACTGAGAACGCATTATTATGCAATGTGCGGACCAGCCTTTGGCACCATTAGACACTTGGCCTACACACTGAAATTCAAACGATATAAGCTCCGAGCTTCGTGTCTGTTTAGCTGTACGTTCCATACCTATAAGTAATAAATACCAACGTACAAACTGTACTTAGTTTTCAACAGGTATGAATAACTACTTTGCGTTACGTACGTGGTGATCCGAAATAACGCTATGATATCTGATATTCTTAATCTTTGAGCGCATAGAGTTCAGAATAGAATAATCAAACTACACAGACTAGTGAGTCCGATGACCGTTTGATCATCTATAAGAAATCGGTGTAACTTTCGGATGAAAAATTTTCTTCGATCGAAGCATCGAGCGATTAACGAACACCGGGTATAGGGCTGTAATACATGGGTGTTTAAACCGGGAAACGTGGGCACGGCTGTCATCCGTTGCCTTTTGTTTTCCTTCCGTATATATCCCGTTATCCTTTTATATTACTTTGCGTCGATGCGTTCGTTGAAACTTAATTAAACACATTCTCTGAAAGGTTGAAACGTTCGACCCATACGATCGTCGGACTTTGAACAATAAATAAATTTACCACCGTTTCATACATCTACGTTCTACATGCTTCTACCCTACGCTGTATGGGAATAGAGTTTAAAATTAAGTTTGAAAAGCAACTCCCATATAACCCCGTATACAGTTTTACCGTTGGATCGTTTTCATGCGGTATAAGTACTCATATATGGTTGTTTATAAAAGTCGATGACAACGGGAAATAACTTTATAACTCCAGCTTTATTTTTACCAATGCGGTCGTATATACTGTGTATGAGAAGCCTAGAAAAATTCTCTCCACACGGATACATGGAGGTCGTCAATCGGCGCGGCGCGGCGCGGCGACTCTCCGCTATTTCACGATGCAGGAGTGACAGAGCCAATTAACTTCATACATATTCCCCTACGAGTAGAAACAAACGAACAATAATAACATACATATTTCTCTTTTACAAGTTTATATCATCGCAGGCATACGATCGTAGGCAATTTACACTCTTAGAATCGAGTAAGAAAAATATATCTACATATTATATCGTATAAGTTTAATAATCGTTTAACATCGTCAGTTTTTGTTTCATATTAAATAAATCATCCCGGATATATGAGAGAACTAAAATTTTAATGCAGAAATATAATTCGGCTATTTCAGTATAGAATTAACTCATCTATTTATAGATAAGTGGTTATGAGTATTCGACCTATGAACGTGTAATATCCAGCGAACTCTGCAATTGCAGTGCGAGGTATTTGCATACATATACTGAATCTATATATAAATTGGTTCTATTTGATATTAGAGATCGGTCCATCAATCCCCTACTTTTCAAAGAGCATAAATGTCGAATCGAGCTTTTATCAATCCAGTACGTCTACCTAATTAAAATTGACATTTCAAACTGATTATATACTATATACAGTGATCGGAGATAGCATATTCCAAACACGTGACTTTTATATATGTATATAAATAGAAATCACATAGACAACAAGTTTTCTCAACACAATTGATGTGACTTATCCGACTCGTCTTGCGACAATTTATGCACACCTAATGATTATATAATTATTTCTTATTTACAATTTTTTTTTAGATAATCCATCTTTTTTATCGCTAAAATTGCAGACGATTTTTATTTTCGATACAGCAGCTGTAAAAATTCCCATTTTTCACTAGTGTAAATATAAAAGATTCGGAATAAGAGCTCGGAGGGAAATAATGTCATCGATTTTTTGGCATTTCAGTTATTAGGGTCAGTAAAACTGTTCAACTGTAACCTACCGCCACTATTTCTTCTTCATATATATATATAAGATCTGCTTTTACTTTGACGATGCCAAATGAGGATATAACTTTAGAAGGTGAGAAAAAAAAAAAAAAATCAGCAACTTTGTACCTTCATTTTTAATTTCAACACGTGACTCTATTATAATAACAGTCGTCGAGAGTTCGAGAAAATTATGAATAATTTTCTATTCTATAAGGGGTGAGTTTTAAATCGACAAATCTTATATAGTTGTCCGTTGAAAATTTTCCCTCGAATATTAAATTCTGTTTTCTCAACTCAAGACATCCACATATAGCTACATCATATAATATACGATATGTAGAAATGCAATTGCGTCGCGACGCGGACGCCTACGTGACTAATTCTTCCACGACAGCAGCAGCCGCAGCAGCAGCTTCAATTTTCGCTGCTAAATTTTACATTTATATTCATGTAAAAGTATAGGTATGCTTAATCCATGTATACAATTATCGAGCCCATTTCATTTCCTTTCCTTTCCTTTCGTTTCCTTGCATTATTTTCCCATAGTTTTGTTGTTGTTTTTCCTACCGAAGTAGCCATTACCTATTTTGTATAACGTACTACAAGTCGCGTGGTAATTCGCATAAATTTTGACTTTCTTTCGTTCGTTTTTTTTTTCGTTACAGCGCACGATTCCTAAAAGCTAGGTGGACATTTGTTCGCATGATTCGCCTTCGTATATTAATCATCTTATACCACCGCTTCAGCAACCTTTATTTACTGAACTCACAGTCTATAGACTCAAGGCGGAGACTCGAAGAGAGCGTAGAGAAGCCCACGCTTTCCATTCTATAGGTACGTACGACGTACGTACTAACATTGCTTTCGCTCGTTATTGGATGTGTATATTATTCAGGCACACTACTCGCCATATACCTACGACTAATGGTCGGAATACGATATGTATATTCTTTTTCTTTTTCCATACTCGATCCTACTTGCGCTGTAAAACGGAAGAATTCGAATCAAAACGAAAAATGGGGGAAAAATAAATAAATAAGACGAAAAAGAAAGACGTCGCTCATCCGATAATAACACTCATGCACCAAATACGCGTGCGATCGTGAAGAAACCAAGAAGAATTGCAGATTGAAAATAACCTGCATCGATATCCGAACGTCCACTATTTGTGAAAATTAAAGGCCAACCGGTACAAACTGTATACAAATATACCGCGAGCCGCGGAGCCGCGAAACTTTTAGACAATGCAGTGCGAAGGTGACGATGGCGTTGCGAATAAAATATAACAACGACAACGTATAGTGTTGCCCCGGATCCAGAGATAGGTATACCTGCACCATCTCGATGACCTTGTCGCGTCCTTTCCCCGCGAGAGTATTTCAAGGGTCGCGTCGTTCTCAATTTACAACGCCTGATCGCTCTTCTACAATGTTTTTTTTTTCTTCTCTTCTCTTTTTGTTCATTCCGGTCAAAGTCAAAAGAACGATAAAACGATCTAAGTATATACGTTTGAAAAAAAAAAAAAAAACATTATGACACGGACAAATCAAAACAAACAAATAACGAAAACTTCAGCTGCAGCAGTTATAATATTATTTGTATATCTGAACTTTTCAGACTTTGCAACAACCGCATAAAGTGACGCATTATGTATACCTGCCCCCCACCCCCATCCCCCGGGTGGCTTATGCGAAGATTTTGGTCCAGACAAATTTCGTGGTAGGTAATACGTGGGTACGTATCTGTATGAAAAAAGAAAGAAAGACGAAAAAAAAGAGAAAGAAGAAAAAAAAAAAGCTGTCATATCGCGCACGTGACACACATCCCATCGTCTATATGTATGTATATTGTATATACTTAAAGTTCAACGTGTAGTAATCTACGTACGTAAGCTTCGAGTTCTCAACTGAGGGTGACATCCGTATCTATATAGATATATATTATACGTATACATAAGTTAGTCATATATATATATATATATATATATATGTAGTTAGTTACATATATATAATACCTATATACATATATATAGTAATATCTCGAATTACCCTACGTACACGTACGTAGAGTACGGAGTCTACGGCGCACTGGCAAACCAAGTCAAGGACCGATCAATACGGCATGTAGTAGCAGGAGCATTGTTCATCCCGTGGGATGAAGTTATATAAGATGAAAGATCGGTATATACTACTGCCTATTGCATCTGTACAGTTAAAACAATACAGAAGAAGGATTGGTATAAAACAAATGGGATTACGAAAGGCGTTATGAGTAATGATAGGTTATACACACTCACAATTGTTGAATTAAAATATAAGATTCGCGCCATTTTCATTCGAATTAAAACACTGAAAATCTCTTATCGTATACTATGTTAGACCGAACGCGTAAGGAACAAATTTGATTACAATAACAACTCGAAAAGTACCGAGCGTGTAATGTTACATACCCTAAGCATACGTTAAACCATTATCAATATTCTCGCTCCATTTGGTTTACGGAAAGCCTTCGGCCGGCTTGCTATATATACCTACACCTATACATATACATGGGTATCAACTACCCACCTGTGTTCCGAGTACGGAACTTTTTTTTTAAATCTCTTTTTTCTCTCTCTTATAAAAAATTATGCTCTATTATATATAGTTCGTGTTATGCTCATATGCAACGTTTTCATTATTTTGAATTAAATTTTTTTCTTCATTCCTTTTCTTATACGAAAAAATGTGCAAGAACGTTAGACGCGTTAGGAGGATGGGTGATTTCATGATATAATCGATATAGGTAATATATAGTTCGGGTGAAATTGGTCGTTAAATTTTAATATAACCTTGCCATGCTTGCGGTATTGAGTTATAACGATAAAATGCCTGCTGGATATCATTCGCTTTATAAACAATTGATCGTGTCTGTCACTCGTCACGCGTTATGTATAATTCTCTATCTGCGAATGCGGAGGTATATATAGGAAAATCACAGCACGATAAACGGAATACATGTATCTAGGTACATAGGCTTTTATTGTTACCAATTTAAAGGTTATGTATCTGATATTGTGCGTTTGAATTAAAGTATGAAAAAACACGAACATCGAATGAATTAAGATATAGTAACTCGCTGTACTTGATCGGTAAACGTACAGCAGATACATGAGGGGAATGGTAACGCATGTAAGTTATACTGTAGGAACTTCATACACGAAGATTGCAGGTACAACCGGAAATGATACGTGCATTCGACGACCATGTCCTGTTGTCACTTGACGGTTGTAATTCAAGAAAAGAATAAAAATACAATAAACAAAAACTACGTTACAGATGCGGCGCATTACAGGTAGGTATATACACATGAGCTATGCGGATGAAAAAAATAATAACAATTCAAAGGCAATCGATTTGAAAAATATACATAGGTATAACGCATTAATAATCTCGCTGGCTAGACATCCGCTTTGAGTTAGGTTTGTTGAATCGAGAGGGGGGAAAAAAGCAATTTGTACGGAAGACTTTCGACTATGATGGAAAGTATTTCCGTCATCTTTATAGATACACGGTTGAAATCGTGCGCTACTTTATTGCATAAAGTTTGGATTTGTTTGACGCTACGGATCCGCTGACATGGCATAATAATACACCCGGAACACTAGAACCCTATAAGCTACAGCTGCATTAAACTAAACCGGGGTCATTTTTCAGACAAAGCTTTATATTTTACACCCCAGCCAAAATCACTCTATTCTCTGCAGCAGAGTTTTCTGCCGTACTAACCAAATTCCCGCCGTGGATTGCAGTTTCTGATTGCGCTCTATCGTATGTATCAGGTATACTTGATTTCTTTTATTTACGGGACGGAATACACTACATCATGGAAGAGACGGATCGGGATTTGTTCAAGGTCAACGTTACGACAGAGCATTTAGATTAAACGCGTGTAGTTTCAGGCCATATCCTCATTAAAATGTGTCCCTCGCGACGTTAATCGCGTCGTGCTACAGACTATAATTTATACGTACGTATCTGCAGCATAGTCGGGTGCGCGATTTGCAGAAACGCGGTTGTTTCCAAAGATTGACAAATTTTCATACAACACACATAACGTCTGATTATAGCTTTCAACTATTTCTCCTTTATACATTTGCGAAAGAAAAAAAAAAAAAAAAAACATACCCAAACTTCGAGTCAAAGGAGACGAGATGATAGAATTTATTACGCTCAAAGAAGCTGCCAGCTCTACATCGATTCGCAAGAAAGCCATAAAAAGGTTAAACGGTTTTCGTGTCAATTCGTTTAGGGACGATATTTCTCTATATACGATTATCACATTTGGCGAAGACATACGTATCTCAGTACCAACGTAAAAAAAAAAAAAAAAAAACTGAATAAAAAAAGTATTACCAGCTTAACAACGTAAAAAAAAAAACAATCAATCAAGGTGGATCAAATTCGAGTTATTTGAACTGATTTAACGCGTAATTTAAAAATGATGGGATTATTATTTCGGCATATATACCTATAGTATGTATACGTGGCAATGAAAAATTATACTTCGAAAACTGAAGAGCTGAACTTATGCTATATACGTTATACTTGGATCGTGGTTTGTTTGAAAATAAATAAACTTAATTATCAGAATTTCAGATCTTCTTTTATGAATGAAAGGCCTTGTTGATGGATTTACATATATTCTCGGGTATATACATGTACCAATATAATATGCAGTTATGTGTAATGTGTATGTACGCGAGGGCAAACGGACGCGGTTGAATTATACGCATATATGTTTATAAAATATATACGCGTGATTCGGACGTAGCGATGGATGTAATATAATGCAAGAGCTAGTTGGATAAAATAAATAAATATATCCCTACGCGAGATCGCACGGCTATAAAAACCCAGCGACCCCATTACTATAAGCAACATTATCTATACGTCGCCTATTTACTACCCGCACTAATCATAAAAGAGCTTCGTAAATAGGACTGTGTGTGCCAGATTCGGTCTGGAGAAATTTTATCTCGAGGTTCAGGTTAACGTCGCTGATGTTATTGCAGTTGATATATTTAAGGGACGCTCTCTTAATTTTCAAAAAAAAAAATAAATAAATAAAAAAAAAAATTCCTAAAAATGTAATTCTTAATATTCCAAATGTATGCATTTCCACTATTGACACATATACGCGAAAATTCTAACTTTGAGATTTTTCCGCTCT
Source organism: Athalia cordata (assembly GCA_963932425.1). Taxonomy (NCBI): domain Eukaryota; kingdom Metazoa; phylum Arthropoda; class Insecta; order Hymenoptera; family Athaliidae; genus Athalia; species Athalia cordata. The sequence goes on along the minus strand of OZ010625.1, from coordinate 52,011,638 downwards.
ACCGCTAGACCACCTGCGCAATGGTGCTGCTGCACTAGATTCTTCCAAATACGACGCAGGTTTATGACGGGGAAAATTTATTTCCGAGTATATTATAAGACGGCAGGTTTCTAAATATACGTGGAACATCTTTTCTTTTAATTAGAAAAATGCGGCACACATGCAGTACTTTTTTGGTATTCTATTATAAATCTGTAGTATAATTCGATGGAGCTGCGTTGCAGACCATTTGAGATAAATGTTGAGTATACCTATACGCGAGTCGATTCATGGTTCAACTTAAGATAACTCGCAGGATCTCATCCCCCGGTTACATAAAACTAGCTGTAAAAAACGACTCGTTACGTTAGACGACTTGTTTTTTGTTTTTTGTTTTTTGTTTTTTGTTTTTCTATATGCACCCGAAATATATGCACGAATTATCTACGTACCGCATATAATAATAAGGTGAATACAGATATAGGAGATATTGTTGCGATAGCTATGATGTTCGTGGGTGTATTATACAATCTCTCGTATACCTGCACCCACGCCTATATGACCTCTGCAGGTATAGAGAACGTGCGAACGCAGGTATAAGGTATACCGGGTATAACAATCGTGCATAATCCTTTCGCGCCTCGGAGACCATCAAAGGACGGATTCGATGGGTGTATCCTGGTAAGTGGTAGCTGGGGTTACCGTCCGTTAGTAGTGTTAAATTCGTCGTAGAAGTAAATAGGTAAATAATTATATACGATGAGGAGTAGAATAGAAAGGTATAGTATATAAGATGAAAGGAAAGCTGGTTTACTCACCTTGACGAAATGTAGGTTTTCCTTGTCGAGGAGGAACTCCATGGACTTGTGGGGGCGTTGGTGGCCGCAGGCGACGGCGCCCTCGACGTTGGTACCTCCCGGTGATTGGGGTGCGTTTAATACGTTACGTCCTCCCGGAACAGCCCGACTGTGATTCAGATTAAGAAGACTTCGAGTTTTCTTGTTAGCAGTGGCAGGCGTCGCGACGCCCACCTGGTGGTCGACGGAGGCGTCGGCGACGTCGGCTGCGTCGAGGTCGGTCTCGAGCAGGCCGACGGGGCGCTCGGAGCCAGCCTGCATCGCGCGAGCTTTCGCCATCTCGATGGCCGTTGGGCTGCCGAGGTCCGTTGCGGCGCGTCGGCGCGTCCCGACGCCCGAGGGTGGCCGCGCGCTCAGCGCCCCCGCTCGTGGTGGTTGCGGCGGTAGGGGTGGCTTGCTCGAGATTGCCGACCGCGAATTTGAACTGCGAACCAAAATAATTACGTAACTGCTGCATACGGCTCGATGTATCGACGGAGAACTTTTTCGAACAAAAACATCAGATGATTAAATAATATCTGGACAATTTCATCGTTGTTCTTAACGATGCATATCGGGCGTCGAATTATGGATAAATCTGATGATTATTAAATAGAATGTAATGGATCTCCGGAGACTGATCAACAGCGCAGATTAACTTAGTCTATTAATTAAATGGAATATTACAATAGGAACGAGTCCAAAGAATCATTTACCGAGACGCAATGAAAATCAGTTTTGCGATTATACATAGGTATAGCGTATATGTAGATTCCTAATGATTTCTAACTCGATGAATTCTCAGTATTACTACAATACGCGTATACCAAGGCTGGAAAATTGAACGCATGAGATACGTGCTCTACTGTATTGTGAAGTAACGTCCGGAATGAGGTCGGAGACCGCGATGTATACGATGAGCCAAGTGTTTGCGGTTGATGACTTAAAAGCCACTTGATTCGTTTGATCTAATGAACTTGTCGTGCACGCTCTTCTTGTCCCTACTTTTTTTCTCTCTTTCTATCTCTCCTTATTCTGTCGTTTCTTTCTTCTTTTTTTTTCTCTCTTCTATTTCATAGACACGCAACTATTTCTACATACCTCATACTACATGCAGTTGACACGTGAATCGCCCTACTGGTACCCCGAATAATGTACCATACTTATCACGTATTATCCTATAATCGCGATTCAAATTGAATAAAGTTTATCGATGTGAATCATGAGAACATACACCGATCGAATAGCGTGTAAACGAATTACAAAGTAGATCACTATACAGAGATATTAAAATACTAATGAAATATATTCGTATAGATGTGATATAAAATGGCAATGATATAACCTGATACAAGTTCATTTATTTCTCTATTTCTTTTGATCGTTAGACATTTATGGACGGGTACCGCGATAGAAGTTTCATATATATTTATATGCATGTGTTGCATGTCATAAATTTTTATTCAGCCTTTCCAAGTAATTTCACTGTATAGCTACTCTGCATAGATCGCAACTAGGCTCTACGTGCGCAAGACGCAAGATGATGCATATTTCATACGCCTATAATTTCACGCCGCTGCATGGTGCGGGTGAACAGATGTTAGCATCGGTACCTATTTGAAAAGTTGGAAAGTTTATTAACCAAGTTTGATATTATAACCCATACATACGCATGCATAGGTATATACCTATACATACGTGTATCGATGTTTTGATTCTGTGAGAATGAGGCGACCTGCATGCAGCTGATTCAACTTTGAATGTCGCACGTGACACACAACGATTATAGTTACGCAATCGTTAATTCGATCGGATATGCCGGTGCGGTACTCGTGCATGAGGATTTCAACTCGCTACGAATTAGCGGAAAACTTAACATCGCGAAAGGATTCAAAATAAACTTACCGACGAATCGCAAATGCTAATTATCGAATTCTTTTTTTTTTTCCCCTTTTTATTGTCTCTACTCGTAATTTCTATGTTCAACTTGTACACGCGCGTAAGAAATAAAAAACGAAAAGAAAAAGAAAAAAAAAAAAAACCGTTTTGTAAAATTCAACCGAGTGAATTCTCTATAAGGGGTCAGAAAGTGTGTGATCTAATTTGCCGGAGATGCAAATGTTGCGACGAGCCAGATCGATCTTGATCATGCGCCTCCGCAAAGATAATAATGTTACGTATCCGCGTGTAAACGTAAACATCCGCACGTGTACACAATCATTCGTAAAGCTATCAAAAAATGCGCGCATTATAGACTCAACTTTCGAAGCGAATCGAATCAAGTACTATACCTGTATAGGTTTATATAATATGCGGGTATGTTTAAGTTGGAAGTTGGAAGCGATATAACTAATATTGCGTTCGATGGAAGGAGAGCAAAAGCAGCTGAAAATACAAGTTTGTACAAATATTATCTGACCTATATAGATATATGCAAATGTAAGAATGAAAAACAAAGATATAGTGGATGTATGTAGATAGAAATACAGATTGTTATGTTAAAATTGAACTAGCGATAATAAAATTCTATTAATATTCACCTTAGATTTGAACCGCTTCTCTGGACATCGGTAGACTTTCCCGTTTGCTCCTGTTGCTGCAACGTTGGTTCGATAACCGCGTGATGATCGCTACGTGGTTCATCCACCGGTCCATGAAGAGGTATAATAACATAGTCCGGTTCCTTGTTTTGCTGTTTATCCTGCACTGATTTGTTAGTCACTTTAACGTTGTTTGGTCTCGCGTCACTGTTTTTCAACAACTCGGATCTCGGCACTTTGGAACGACCACTAAACCGGAGCCTTGAAAATCTTTGGAGAAATCCACCTAGGCCCTTTTTTTTCTCTGTATTAATTTTTCCGGCACCCGTAGTTTCCTGCATCGTTGACACAGGAGAGGATAATTTCGATGACATGTCGCGAGACGCGGCCGTATTACTGCTTTCGGTTTGTTTTGCTGGCTCAACGGTCCCACTCCGTTTGAGACTGGTGATCCGCTGGAGCGGCTCAGCCCGTGGAGGAAGTGGGGGGTAAACATTGTCAGCCTCTGGTCGGTGTGGCCATTCACTGGCCGTGCTGCCTTCACCAAGGCTGGTGTTTCCGCTAGTGGTGGAACTGCCCGCCCTCGATCGCCTTTCGTTATTCCTGCTGCTACACGGTGTCGCAACATCGTCTGCGCGGTCAATTTCCGGGTGGTGATTAACGTCCCGATGTGATCTCATACCGATCGCAGATTCCGACCTGACTGAACCGTGGAAAAGTCTATCGTAATCCTTAACGCTCCCGATACCTTCGTCCACATCATCTATGAAAGGATCGTTGTCCGTTCCGGATCCACAAATATCGCGGGAACTGTGACCATGGGTGGTGTTTTGTTCCGGATAAAATTCACCGATGAATGACATCTTGTGAAGATTTGGAGTGCTGCTGACGGTCATGGTACCGGAATTTCCACCATTCAGATAGTCGATTACGTTCACGTTCACTTTCAGTCGCGACTTTTTCTCCGCGACCTTGACCCCTTCGACTTCCTCCGATTCGTTCTGATCAGCTTCCAAATCATCGTCTGCGAATTCAATGTCATTGTCGTTGTCGGCCGTTTTACTTTCTAATTTGACTTCTTCTTGCTGACGATTACTGTCACTGGGATAATGATGATTGTTGTTGTTTTTATTATTATGACTATGATAATTGTTATTGTTATTGTTGACACGATGGTGATGATGATGATCGGCTAGGGGCTCGTCGGTGGGTTTACTTTGAAAATAAGGTGCGTCTAATGATCCGTCGGCAATGGGTGCGCTAGCACTTTCTCCATACGTTGAAAATGAATCCAAGTTTTTTTTTATCTGACCCAACACCGAATCTGGTTCCACCTCGTCGCCGACGAAGACTTTTGCCCGTTTCTTTTGTTCCGTCTTACCACGACCTTGAACATGACTCTCGTGAACGGAGAGCCTACTCTGATCGGAAATGTTTTCGCTTGATTTTGAGTAGACGCGGCCATCAGCTGGTGGTCCAAAACCGTTAACGGTGGTGAGATTCATCGCCGATCCGGTCGCGTAACCCTTAGTCATCTCTTCGACAAGATCCGTGACCTTCAACCCCTGCCCAGTTGACCCCGAGGTCGAAGTACCAGGTTCCTCGAGTTCGTCACATGCATCCATTCGCTGGAATTGCCGTTGCCCCGCAATCGCCCTTACGTAATCGAACTGTTGCGCCAACTCGTAACTCGCGTTGTTCCGAATCCGACGCCTAGGCGTAGGTCGCGGCGTCTCATCTTCCAAAGTCTCGCGAGGTGGCATCCTACGGGTAAGCTCATCCACATCAGATTGTTGCGCAAGTTCATAGCTAGCGTTATTTTTCACTCGTCGAGGACGTTGTTTAAAATTTGCAGCATCGGATGAGGACCCTAAGTCGTCTTGGGTTGTTGCGGCTTGTTCAACTTCCCGTTTGAACTGTCTTATCGCCTCATCGACGATCGAGTCAACGTCGTGATCCTCCATCATTGGAACGGGAATTAAAACAACGTTCGTTTCTGTTCTGTCCTGTGTCCTCACCGTCGACGTAATCGATCGCTGCTGCTGCTCGTGTTCGTTTTGGTGCTCCGGTGAAGACTGCGGAACGTCTTCAGAATCGAGGAGGTCCGCCATTTCGTGATCACTGTGTTCGGACGACGCCCGAAATGCATTATGGGCCGCCAGCCCGCAAAGATGAAGCCCGACCGGGACACTTGATACCTGTACAAAGTTTTCAAAGTCTTGTGCTTCGAAGTGCAATTGCGATGGCGATATACTGCAACGACGCGTCGATGCACCGTGCGTCGAGACGTCGGTGGCCAGACTGGGGACGCTCTGAGATTTATCCGTGAATCTAAAATTAAAACCTTGTTCGCTCCACCCTTGTTGGCCGGCACAACTACCGCCGCCTCCACCTCCACCGCCACCGCCACCGCGACCCATGGTACTCGCTATATTTATCCTGCTCTGCATCAGAGCAGCGGCAGAAGCCACGGTTTGGCCAGATCTCAAATCGAACATCGCGTCCCGCTTTGTTTCAATGCCGATTTCTCGCAGATCGATAATATTACGACAGTCCAGAGATGTCGAGTAGTTCGAAGGGGTTTCTGCACCGAAGCTCAGTCTGTCCTCGAAGCTTTTAAACTCGGCCAGATCCTCGTCGTCCTCATCTTGGTGCCAAAAGTCTCTGTCACGTGCAGCCGCTAGACGTCGTCCACGAGATACACGGACGTCAACGTCGTCGTATTCATCGTAGTCGTCGTAGCCCTCCTCATCATCGTCGTCGTCGTACGTCGAATGATTCCGCGTTTTTCCCGTCGCGTATATACCAAACCCACCATTTGGCTGTCGAGCTTCGTCTAGTTTCTGGCAGGTGTCTAAGCTTTCAAAGCTACGATAAGGTCTTATTTTTGCCACCCCGTTCACCAACCGTTCTCCTCTTCCCAGAGCGGAACTGATACCGTTGGTCATAATTACGTTTTCGCTATCGATGCTTCGACCCTCAAGACTATCCGGTGAAGTATTTCCGAAGTTGGTGTTACACCTGCGATTCGCAAAGTCCAATGAGTCAAAACTGTAACTGGAAGGTGAGTCCCTGCAAGTGGTGGCACAGTTTCGTTCCAAAGTTTCAAATTGAAGTAAAGAACTCGACCGGGATGAAGATGAATAATCTTCGTCTCTGTCCTCTCCCTCGTCATCTCCGTACATCATCACCGTATCTTCGTCATCTTCGATGCAGTTTTTCCTCCGGCGTTTTTTCGGCACCACCGAATTACAGTCGCTTCCACTACCGTCCAACTTTTCTTCTGAAGCAAACGACAAACGGGGAATTCCCAGTATAAAATATTTGTTGACTACGCGTTGTTATTATTAGCTACTGTGTGCAGTCTTGACCACATGTGCTTGCGTTAGTGATACCGAGGTAACCCTTTATCGTAAAGTATTTCACGAGTCAGTTTAGTACATGGATCAAATTTGTCCAAGTCGTATGAGGATTGAAATTACTTGTTTTTCCCATTCTTTCTTCCTCAGTATGTTAATTGGAATCGTGTTTTATTCTTTGAAACATATTTATCGAAAGCTGATCAAATCTGACTTCATCGCCTCACTCTGTTTTTAGTGAGTGTAGGCCGGAATGTTGCGCGATGGGGAGTTATTAATAGAATTAAAATCGAAAACAGGCTCTGGGACGTCCCTTATTGTTAGTTATATCGAAGGTATATAAAAGCCAAATGCCCCACGTGAATAACGTGTACAGTCCAGTGACCCTTTCTGTAAATACCGATACTACTGTAACCGAAACTTGAAACAAAAGAAAAGGTTATTCCTAGAATGATCAGAGTTTAAATATCGTGTTCCAGAACACGTTGCTCAGATACATTCTACAAGGAACTAGGGAATGCGTATACCACTTTTCCTACGCAATTGCATAACGTTTTATACGGGCGCGGCAAACTGAACATAATATTTGCCGATATCCAAAGTCGCAGGACTGAACAAACATGGTCTCAACATCGAACAGATTTCATTTTCATTTTCATTCATCATCGCTTACCACTACCTGATTCACAATAAAATTCGATAAAAATTCAAGAGGAGCACATAGTTGAGATACACGTGAGCGGTCAACGACGCCTTGACGCGTGTTGAGCCGTTCATTCGTCTAACTAATGTGGTTCTATAAGCAATACTTCCGGTCAAGTTAAGCGAGCTTCCGGGAGTGGGCGCTTTGGCACTCGAGACTGCTCTTCACCGAGTGTAAATTAGCTGACGCGACTATATAAACGGTGTACTGCAGGTAAGCAGGATGATGTGATTCAGCTAAATCACCGGTCGTTTCCGTTTACCTGCAATTTGCGGAAGAGCGTATAAATAAACGTATATGTATAGGTAATAGTCAGTCAATGGTCACAAAGTAGAAATAATTGTCCATAAAATATACAGTTTTTCAACAACTGCGGCAACAACTTTGAATCAAATATAAATCAAGTTTTTCATGAATTGCAGAAATTCAATTTTTTCATATTCGCAAATTACTGTATATATGCCTAGTCTTCGAAGAAACATATATTTTCACACCGCAAAAATAAAATAGAATAAAATAAAACAAAACAAAGGCAACAAATATAAAAACCAGTTTTTCTGTTGGAAAGTGTGATAAATAGGCGCCGAATGCCATGAACATTTCCGGTAGATGCGGAAACAGGGTTGTGGTATGCTTCGAGACGTTCGTCTATTAGCCCGACTGTACCGCGCAAGTGTAGTGGGCAAAGCTATACGTTATAGACCTGAGAAAAGTAATGTGCTATACATACCTATGTATAACGGTAAGCCTGGGTGTGAATAAAATTTGTACGAGTATAGAGAAGTCCGGGGTGAAAAAGAAGCGGTGAAAAAGTAGAGAAAAGGAAAAAAGAATCAAGTAAGCTCTCAACACCACTTGAACATCTTCAGAAAATGAAGCGTGCTTAACCACTCAAAGTTGTAACCATACGTATATATATGTATATTTTCTCATCCTACTTTAACCCATAAAAAAGTGCATAGCAGCGGTGAAAAAATTAGACCGTGTTACACGTAATATATGATGAGGCGAGAGATTCCAATCAACCAACTAATTATACCGAAGAGAGAAAATTATTATTTCACGTGGATGATGGTAGACAAAATAAACTACAACTGAATTAAATACAGTAAGCTAACGAACGTTAACAATAACCGCAGCGTATCGGTGAGGCTATATTTAAGTTAATTCAATGAATCACTTAGCGACGGCAAAGCGTGTCGTCGATGTCTATTACCTGCAACTTATATAATTCTCACTTTTCAAGGTGGAGCTAACGGCGTTCGAAGAAAGTGTTAAAATGTCAGATTATTGTTTACGGCCTAGCAAATGGCCGGCGAGGTTGTATACATATACCCAGTTATTATGTCTTTTTCGCGCATTTAATTCCTCGCATACGTATGTGCATAAGAACTTACGTTGTATTATATTACGGCTTAACAGTCTTGCGGTACCTACTGGATTACGTCACCGTAATAATCCGCATGTCCAAAACGTGGGCGACATAAATATATCCTATTAACATTCCGGAGTTCAGGTCGTCGTTCTTATCGGCTTCTACAAACTATCCTTCCAGTAAAAACGACCCACGGGTATCTTATGCCGCGTAAACTGGAGTCGTTTCAAAACCAAGTCGTGACAGCATGTGGCAAAGTTCATCTCATTATCAGTAATAATTAGGACAAACTTATACCCCTCGAATGACCAAACGTAAAATGTTTTCAGCCTCGATGAACGCTGCACGACGCGATGTGCAGCGTATACTGCGATATAGGTATGATAAAAATTGATAGTCAATTTAAATTTAATTTTACACATTTTTTCGAAATTAATCATCTACTTTTGAGTAATTATCCGTAATTGAGTAGTGCAAATTTTGAAAAAATCGCGAGGGTAGTGAACGGATTTTGAACGATGAATAATAACTTTGAATAATGGATCAGCCATGAAGCGCGATATTCTAATTATCCTCATCTCATTCGCTTCGAGCCGATGAGAAGTTGTCGCAAAATCAGCTCATTATTCGAGATTTTAGATAACGAGTTGATTACCACGTGCGAAATTAATGTGTGTAGTATACACCTGTGTCTATAGGAAATTTTTCCATCATTTCTGAATCTCGGCAAGATAATTTCTGGCATTAGAATATTTGTCCGTACCTTCCCCCGCGTGCAGAGTAATCGTTATAATTTAATACTTCACTGGACGTTCTGCGAGATGGGAATGTATGCGCGCACAACAGGCACGGTCTGCCGATCAAAATACATAGGTATTGTTTCTCTTAATGAGAAGGAGCTCTAATTACGAAGGTTAAATAAGTAGTAATTATACAGCGCTGGCTAGCTAAAATTGCAGCATGCGTTTACGTTTCAATTGGCACCATGCTGCGTAGCTGCCTCGATACGATACGCCTATTGTCATGCAACTCATCTCACATTTACGCGTCGCGGAGTCTGGAGTCTAGACTGTAATTTAAATTTCGAATAAAGAGACACGCGTAACGTACCTCCTCGTCTGATACCGTCACTTTTCGTTTATTTCATCCGCGCGATCGGACCAGCGGATTTGTTGCGAGAATATAAAATTTTGGATAAATTTTTTTCCAATGAAAATTCCGGAACTGAGTCGTGTCAAAAATTTCGGACGTGCACAACCGGAGCTGTTTATTGCGCACGAGTTTAAGATAAATTAATTTCAAGTTTCTAGCAAAGACAACGTGCGATCAATCACGGTGAAAAATTAATGAAATCTGAAGTCAGTGGACTCGTCTGCCAGTTAGTTGCCTACTGGATTAATTAAGTCTATTAGGATGTAATTCTGACCCAGACTCGATTAATCAAAGCCTCATGCTGAGCAGAACCAAATGAAGGCCGAGAATCGACGAGAATAATTTCACGTTAAACACCGGCTTGGCTCGAGATCAAACCTTATAACTTACGGCAGTACAGAGGAAAAGTGTGCGAGATGCCACCGAAACAAAGAACGAAATAACGCACGCTGTGAGCGAAGAAAAAAGGTTCTAATATTTAGTCCATCGTCGAGCGCAGGAGCATGGAAAAGGTGAACGAAAAATTTAGTCGGAGGAACGCGGAAACCGCGGTTATGATAATGTCCGAAGATATATTTATACTCAGATTGTAGTAATTCGAAGCCCTGCTCAAGTATTTACTTCAGGCACGTCAACTTTCCTAGCACTCAAGTAATCTTATCCGGTGTTAACTTCATAACTACAATCAAACATCGCCGACGGGTTCATTTCCTTCAAACTATAAAGATGTAGGAACCTGTAATTTTGAGCGAAAAATTAATTAATAATGGGACTGAAACCGATGCACAAAAATTTGCCGATTCCATAGCTGTCGATGTCCACGCGGTATGATATTGATTTTCTCGAGAACAAAAACAGAAAATGATAAATAAAAATAAAAACGAAGACCGATTATATAGAGAGTTCATGTTTAATCTTGTTTCGCGGTTTTGCCTCACAATCGGTTGCGCTTGTGTAACGATTCGATAAATATAACTTGTTATGCAGATAGCAACGTAATGATTATTTATCAATGCTAAACAGAAGATAACCTCTTCTTCGAATGGCGTGATTCAAGCGACGATGAAAGCCCAACAAACTGATGAAGACTTTGCTATCTCACCCCCTTTCAAACTAGCGATGCACGCGAGATGTAATCCAGAGCACCGTATGCATAATTTATATTATTAGAATGCAAAAGATCATTTTCTAAAGAATCTAAATCGCGGTATCGCGTTATACCTGTAATGTATTATGATGTGACCGCTGGAAAAATCCGCCGGGCCCAAGATCTAGTTTAATTCCAGCGTTAGGAACCCAAAAAAAAAATGTTCGAATTTGTTATTTCGCGAAGTAACTAAGTTTTTCCTGTATAATATTTCGAATGAAATAAACCTGTAGCACATGTGGTTACATCTCAGAAATTTTTTCATCAATATAATACGTAATGCCCTCGGGGCGAGCGTTAGGTCGCGATATGTACGTTGTAACGGTAAGGATAAATTTTATGCATCGTAGTATAGATACCTGATGCACAGATTGGCAAAAGTGTGTGCTAGGAATAACATTTTCTCCCACCTAATCAGCATGAGATCGTATAACGAGTTGCGGGCATAATTTGCCCATAAATATAAATAATTTTTTTCCGCTTTACTCCTATTACAACTTGGCTATAGGTATATATTATAGTACATACATCTATTTACATTAGGTATATATAAGTTGTGTCTGTTTCTGGAAAATAAACAAAAAAAGAAAAAGAACAATTTTTACGCGAGATAAAGTGCAGCTGCGTAATTTTAACCAGTTTATTCGTCGTCTCGATGAAAAATGAGACGAAAATTATAGCGCGAATGACGTCATAGGCAATCGCGGTAACGGAACGTCTTCTTTTCTCTGATCGCGCGCGGTGATTGTGTCGAGCGAGAAAGGAAAACGGATGATTTTCAGGCGTGATCCATTTGTGACCTGGTCATTTTTCTTCTAAGGTCCTCAATCTTTAGCCGGATATTTTCTTGCCAAGTGATCAATAACAAACCCACTTTCTCTCTCTCTCTCTCTCTCTCTCTCTCTTCCTCTTTGTATATCTAGGTATGTATACATCAGCGATAAATGGGTTTACTGTACCTGCGGTATATAAAAAACAACCGCGGAATTTGCACAATCGCAGACCTTGTCGATACAATTTGCATATGAAGCTGATCGTGAGCCGAAACTTAAATTGATTGAATTTTTTTGACGACGTGCAGCCTGCAGATGAATCGAGTCTTAATTAATAGTCGTGTTAATTCGTAAGAATTATGGTGATTTCTGCAGTTGAAATGATACCAGCTAAAGTAGATATTCACCTGTGTGACGAGTTCGTACATGAATGACACTTTCAGTTTCCGAATCGGATCCAAGCCAGTAGGCTGTGCCGCTCCGGTCGGAATCGCTTTGTAGATCATCGGATGTTTCTTCCAAGATCGTCTCCAAAAACTCAACCTGTTGCACCAGCAAGGTATCTGAAATGAGAAAACCTTAGTTGTTTTACCTGCAGTACCAACTATTTCCGAACGATATCGTAACGTTAGCTTAAATTCTCGTTTCTTTTTTTTTTTTTTTTTTCCTTTTTTGTTATCCTGAAAATATCGTCTGGACAATTCTTGTGATAATTATAATTTTGGTAAACTATAGAAATTTCTTTTTAATTTTTTTTTTTTTTTTATCCGCTTATGAGTTACGCACCGTTCGTGCGTGCGTGCGTAACAAATGTGTTAATTTGTAGTAATTTACAAAGATAAATTAGCAATCATTACACGTATTTTTCCAATGCTGTTAGCAGTAGCAATCTTTTTGTGCACATAGCGATCTAGATATCTGCAACATCGGAAATTATGTTCCTGCACGGGAGAAAATTTAGTTCGTCTCTTGCCGCGCGATAAAGAATTTTAATAATAGCGGCGCTTCGGTAACTCCGAATTTCATAAATTTTACGACCGAAAAATTTCTTTTTTTCTCCTCAACTAATTATACTGAAATTACCATCACGTGCGCGCATATAATATTCTACGAATCCCTAGAGCGCAGCTCAAAGCTCCTTATTATTTAGAAGCACGTTAAAATACATAATGTGGCAGATTATTTTTTAATCAAATAGCTTCCAAATTTAGCGACCTACCTATTAGTTTTTTAATCTTACGCGACATATAGTCGGATTTAACTCAAGTTCAAACAACTCGTGCACGCATATAGGGTAGGTACATGATATGTATATATACTACCTTATATGTACACATATACTCTCGCATATACTCTACGAAAAAAACGAGTTAATTGATCCAATTAAACATCGTTAAACTGACCCTAATGTCATATCTAAATAAGTATCGGTGTACCGCAGAGTATCTTTTAGTTAGTGTCTACAACACGGAATTGGTTACATCCGTCAATTGTTTGTTTTAATTTTTACGAATCGTTCTTATCAGTTACAGAACCGAATTACATTCAAGAACCACTAACTTCACGCCGATGAGCCGTGTGGTTAGAAATAAAAGAATTTCAATCCTGTGGATTTATATATTTTATTTTTTTTCTGCCTCGACTTCGATCTGCCGTATATAGCTGAATAATATGGCCGACGATGTTGAGTCTCCGCGATGTGCAGGGACCGGATATTATCGTCGTCAAATGCGCAGTATAGACGGTGCAGGAGCACGATTATCTCTAAGAAACTCAGCACTGGTATGCAAGGCATCCGTCACGGCGAAGGCCTCCAAGATTTATACGGGTATGGAATATTACCTGCGGAATCGGAAACAGGTACAGCTTATTGAAAGCCTATACATATACCCATACAAGTTGTACGGCATAGTAAGAGACCATGCCATGACATTCGTGATTTTCTATGATGACAAACAAGCGCGGGTGATCGAATAAATTAAGAGGAAAAAAAAAACAAAAAGAAAAGAAAAAACAAAACGTTCGCGTGTACGCGTCATCGTAGGCATGTGATATAATTGTTGTATTTATATAAATGAGCGGAGCTAAATATTGTTTTTAGTAAATTCATCGATGAGTTTCGAAGAATTTCTAACAACGTAATGCAGCAACACCCAACGCTGCAGTTTAGGTTGTGAAAGAAACATTTTCTCTATGATCACGCCTCTCGTTTTACCAGGAATTTTACACAGGCGGTATTATAGGTATGTACGTACGTTATACGTACGTACTACAACCACGTTTCTACACATCGCTAGTTGTATCGTATAATATGATAGTTGAGAGAGAAGTAAAAGAGAAAAAAAAAAAAAAAGAAAAAAGAAGAGAACAGAATAGCAGCGAAACGGTGCGGTCGTACGTAACACTCGCTTGGTTGGGTTACAATTGCGGCTACACAAGAGACAGAGATGAAAAGATGGACGTGTGTGAGAGAAAGAAGGGGTTAGAAACAAAAAAAGAAGCAAAACAAGGGGTACCCGCATAGCGCATTCCACGGGTTTGATGCCCGGCTGCTTTCCTCATCTCGTATTTGTGGACGACAATAATACACATGTGTATGTGTGGTTAAGTTACACTCTAGATTCAGAGTTCATGGTTCACGGTTCACCCCCACACCGTTGAAGACTTTTTTTACATGCAGCTTGCAGCGTGTACGTATAGGTATGCGCTACCATCGACAATTCTACCGCATCTATTGGTATTTTCGTTTCTCGTTCCGCCTTCGAAAAAACTTTAACACGCATGTGCACAGGGCGAATGTCATTTTCAATGAAAAAAACCAAAACAGCTTATAGCTTCTTCAAAAAAGGGAATATAAGACGAAACGAATCGCAAGTTATATGTTCAAGTATTGGGCACCATGGCAGGTAGTTAATATAAAAAGTGAAAGGCGTATGCAGGAAATTGAGATCCCGTATAGCGAGGTGGAAACTTATGCGTTGTCGCGCGTTCCACATTTGTCCAACAAAGTCGTTCATCATACGAGTTTATAATTTATGGTGTATACGCCCGAAAGTGCAAACTTTCGGCACGTCTATCTGTACAAAGTTTTAACAGGCTGCATAAAAATGGAGAAAAATTAAAAAAAAAAAAAAAAAAAAAAACACACACAACCGAGACTGGCGATACTTCAATTATATATATGGCGCCTGATTGATAACATTCCCCTTCGTAATACGTATGGAGGGCTAGAGAAGAGCCCTCCATAGTATAATACGATAGCTTTTCTTCCGGTGGATAATAAACGCGTAGTAAATATTGTCTCTTCATATTCTAATAACGTGTTGTACAAACTCATTTGTGAACGCCTTATCAGAAAAAATTATATATAGATCACCTTCTAATGAGCGAATCACATGGCTCTCGCACAGTAAAACTACACATCGGCGTCACTAGATCATCACGTGTTTTACAGACTGCGCTATTCTGAAATAAATATAGAATACGTCGTTTAATTTTATTCAATATAAGTAATTTAAATAAGGTTCACATAGATGCTATATGAACATATTTCACAAGATATATACGATATAAATTGGCACGCGTATTGACCACTCAAATAAGAGAGAATTATACTATTTTTTTTTTTTGTTTTTTATTGTTCTTGATCTTTCTGCTGTACAAATAAAGTTATGTATTTATTCGTCTGTCATTAATTCCGTACAGCATTTATCATATGGATAAAAACCCGAAACAACCTGCAGTTGTGCACCAGCATCGTGATGTGTAACAAAATCGCGGAACTCGAAACATCACGTGCGATCTTTGTACGTGTGTGTTTTTTTTTTAGTTTTTGTTAATTTATTTCTTTTTGTTCTTTTTTTTTATTCTTTTCACTTTTCAGCAACGTATGGGTAAAAAACGCGATGTCACAAACCGTATAATATGATCTCGACTCTACACACTACGTATAGCCTAATCTTGACTAAATCGCGTATCAAGTTACGAAGGTATTATAATAATGCATCATACAGCTATAGTGTACAAGAAGATAAATTCTTTCGTTAAGAATATTTTTATTTTTTTGGATCGAAAAATTTTTCTGTTATTTATAATAATTATAAATCGAAAGATGACGATGAAAAATAATATACTCTTCAGATGTCATTGTGTATACATATACATACGTGTGTTTTCGCATCGCATTTTGTATGCACATTTATCAAACCCCACGCATATTGACGCGTAAGATGTACCATATGTATAATACAACTCTTCAACATCGACTATCGATGCCATAGTAAGAATTTCAATGATTTTCTTTTCTTCATTTTTTTTTTCTAATAATTGTTGAGCTCATAGAGATGACATAAGAACACGTAGACCGACGATGAGACAATTGCACACGTATCGTTACCTATACGTTTAATTTCCTTCTGCAGGATGCTTTTTAATTGGTGTAAAATTGCAATTCTCTATCTGCTGTTACATTATACAGCTGGCTCCGTAGGTTCTCCGCAACTCTTTGTCATCACCCACGAGTTCGTAACGTGCAGGCGAACAATATCCCGCTGTAGATGGAATAGCTGATCTTTTCTATTCATCTTAATTACTCTGGTAGGTATAGAGTTGCGCATATGCTTTCAATTATTCCAAATATAGAATTTTATTCTTCTTCTTTCTTTTGTCTCATATATGTTATCGAGTAAAAAATATTATAAGAATTATTTTCTAAAATCAAATAAATAAAACAAAATAAGAATCAATGTTCTGGTTTTCCTAATTCATGCGGAGCGTGCAGGTTACAGTCTTTTATTTTCCAACCTTGCATGATAATGTATATTTGGATTTACCTATATGTATATTATGTGCGTGAACCGGCGCCAGGTTAATTTTGACAGTTGGACGAATCGCGCAGGTATAATTCTCACTATATAGCCGATGTTACGTAACGCAGCGAGAATACTTGTTTGGGTTGGACCTGGCCCTCCCTCTTTACCATATATCGATGAATTATTATCATATTAGTTTCGTAAGCTCATAGGTATACGTCTGCACACACCCGTATAATTCTACGAATAGAACGGAACCCCCTGATCGACGATCGAAACGTGATAAATTTGAAGCGGCAGAGATTCTGCAGACCATCAAATATATACGGCCGAAGTGAATTCGATTCACATAATTTCTTATTTACACGAGTATGTAAAGTGGTTTTTTTTTTTTTCCTTAACTATTAACAGCGTATATATATCTATACTTAAATTCAATTTTCTAAATTGTTCCAATAATTCAAATGAACAGCTGTTTATTTTATTTGATACCGTTAAAGCTTAATTTATTCTACTTTATTAGACACGATAGCAAATCGAGCGACGCAACAGGTCGACCTATTTATGTGTATAATACTTATAGTTATCTAAAAGCGTTGTCTTCACAGCTGCTGTGCGAATTACACGAGAACTCGACGCGCGGCGTCGAGCTACTCAAGGAAACGTACATAAGCAAGACGATCTCGTGACCCAACGAAGGTCCCGTTGCGATGTACGTATACGTATATTTAACAAAGATACATATACATCTTACACATTCATATCCGTTCGAATCAAACCTTAAAGATCCCAAGCCTCGCTCTGTTTTGACCTAGTAAAGAGAGCGTAACGTAGACATTTTGATTTTTTTCAAAGTTAAAACAAATAGTTTATCGATTGATTTCGATAGTGTAATAAAATATTTCAGATGTTACCGCATGGAACGCGAACGTCTGTGCTGCGGTCGGACTGTGGGAATGATGTAGATTCCATCCCTATATTCACGGATAATAAATGCAAGGTTATTAGTTCCGGTAATGCTTGACCAGCTGTACTGGTGTACCAGCAGAAGTTTATCCCTGAATCGAAGTAACGGACGCATCAAAGGAGTCCGTGTGCAGATATAAGGTATGGTATACCTATAAGATGACGAGCCTCATAAATTACGGATAAATTTTCAACAACTCATCACAATTATAGAAAGTAGCCTAGATTCGGTGCAGCTAACCTGAAATTTTACATGCAAATGAAGAAAAAGAAAAAATTTTCTCAAGGTAGGAAATTGGAATAATATAACTTGAGAGAAGAAAGAGAAATGTATACAGAAAGAGGAAGAAATAATGATCGAGACATTCAGAGCAGAAAGCTCTGACGTTCTCATCATCGGAGTATATATTATTCCGCAGAAGCCATCGAGATTGGCTGACTGACGCGTATTTTTCAAGTATATCTATATTAAAATTCACACGGCATAATAAGATATACCGGAACCCGAAATAAAAAAAAAATTAAAAATAAATTAAAAACTGACACACATTCGCGTGGGTTCGGATGTTCGTACGACTTTGCCATTTTGCCGTAGTATATGTAGTCCGGAATGTTTAAACAAAGTATAAAAAACAAAGAGGATATATTAAAATTTTCGTTGCTTTGGACGCGTCCGGTCCGTCCACGCATACATATGCGATGCATAATAGCTGCCCACGTGGTATACATACGAAATCCATTAGCGCGGAAATCCTTCAGCGTATATTTACACGCTTTGCGGGTACTCTATGCCGCGGCGGTGACGGGGAAGTGAAAAGAAAACCAGATAAATACTGCACGCGCGGCAGTTGAGACCGGAACAACAAAATTATGGCGACCCAGGTGTCAATTCGGACTTCCGCGAAAGATCCGAGAATTACCTCGCAAATATGTACGATGACCCCATCAACGCGTTACATATGAGACGCTATCATTCGTAACTGTAATTCTGGAGTTTTTCATGTAACGCAGGACATTATCGAAGGTCGGAAAATTAAAGAGAGACAAAAAAGTATCCTGACTTTGTTGAACAATGAGCCTCGTGCAGGGTACGGTATGTCGGAGGTCTAGAATGTACGTGTATGAGGTATACACTTGCTCTGTTTGAATAAACAAAAAAAAGTCAAAAGTCAGATAGGTGGCACCCTTATAATCATGTTACGTATAAGGTATAGAAAAGAGAAATTAAAAGGGAAGAAATTGGTTAGCTAAAATAGATGAAGGGCGACACGAACCGTTGGAGCGTGACGTATCTTCGTGCGTGGGTTGAAAGTTGGGCTGGTAATGGGTGGCCGCATGTATCTGCAGCTGGAGCTGAGGAGCGTGGAAACCGTAGGCCGGAAACCACGAATTCAGTCCGAGTTCCATCCCTGTATCCGAAGCTGAGGGTGAGGGTGAGCCCGACGTCGTTTCCTGGGCCCCCGATTTACTCGTTGCTTCGTTCATCTCTCCTGCGTATCACATATGCACATGTTTTTGTTTTTTTCCTTCAAATTTCACTCCAGGATTATACAGGAAGGATACTGAAATAGGAAAACTGTAGGTTGCGCAGCTATAAGCGTTTTGCTAACTGAGCGGTCCAGGTATTTCTTATCTGTTCTTCCGTTTAGCACAAAAAAAAGAGCAGAAAATATGTGAAAATCGTAAACGCGATCGCGTATGTGTGTAGGTATTTTTTTTTTTTCCTTAATTCTGTTACTTTCCATTATTATATTTATTTGAAATATGAGAACATTAGGGGAACGCAATAACCGTGCATTGTTGCCTCAGCTGAGTCCTCATTTGTTATATTTAAATAATATTTGCTTTGAAACGAAAAATTTGAGTGGACGTAAAGTTAGATCAATTAATCGATAATCTTTCGAGATGTAGCTACGGAACGTGGAGCGTGCTCAGGTTTACCGTAACAATTCCGTGTAGGTAGGTAGGTACGGTGTAGGTATGTATATGGTTATTTAAGTATATGTATATACTACGCCAGCGTAAAGCAAAGTACAGTTAAGTTGAATCTTGTATATTTTGCGACCAGAGAATATCCGGTAGATGGGAATCTTCGAATCAACGCGTATAGAGTCGAAATGAATGTCGTGAAATGCAACGTATTCTGCAACCATCGATGAAACCTTAGGAGCAAATCGAAAATAAGACAATATCATCAATCTACCATAACTGCAGACGATGTACGCATATAAAAGTGCGGTTTGCGATGGCATTATGTAAACCGCTCGTTTATATATTTGCGTACAACTTGTTATCAACTCGCCCGATCAGATCGTCGTTATCAATAGTTAATCGGAAATTTTGTTTTTAGCGTTGATCGTTTCCGACTATAAGATAAAATATAGGGTGTACGAAAATCTCTATGTCGTCCGCACAAAGTCTTGCCGCAAATGAATCATAGGTCAACCGATCTTTACCGGGATTGAAATGTACCGAAAATAACTTTAGAGTGCAGCGACCACGTTGGTTAAAAATTAAAATAGAACCGACCTGAGCGTGTTAAGTTTGAATTTATAGTGTTCCTTTTTTACGAATAACGTTTCAGATTTTCAAACGGACTATACACCGAGAGCTAAGCGCTGTTGTTCGGAGTAACGTGTACGAAAGTTGCACGTACGTGTACGGATTTAATTTAGAATAAAAAAAAAAGATTTAAAGAGCTTTTTTGATTACGATACACGGGAAGGTGAGGGAGGAAGAAGAGGGGGAGAATTTTGTGCGCGCGTGTTCACCCCAAGTCACAATCCGGGGGGGACATGTGAGCGTGCGTTTTACCTGCTGCGTTCCATGCATCGAGACGCATTCCTTAACTTGTTTCCTAGGGGCGCTACGTGACCGACCGCATCATCGCTAAGACTCGCGCTATCACTTGTTTTTGACGATCGGTCCTCACCGGTTCTCGTACGTTTCTTACGAGGGTATTGTTTTCACTCACAAATCGCCATTTTATCACACACCTCGACGTATCACTGATAAACCGAAAACCACACCTGTTGCAACTATCATAGCCATATGCAAGGCGCGCGACCCTCGGACTCAGCCGTCGCGCCGTGGCTGTCAAATGCCACAAACAATAAACGTAAACCGGAGAGTAAAGTCAGTTTACTCTACGGTAAATACTAGAACAAAACTGCTTTCGCCTCCGAACCAACGACCAATCCCCTCCAAGCCGATCGCACCACGTGGTACTCTATAAGCCAATTACGACGCGGCTTCGCTCCTCTGACAGGTCGCCGCCACACCGCAACGCGAGCCAGCTACGCCAGCCGCACGATACAAAGAAAAACATACGATCGAGCCAGGCCGAAGTTGCAGCCTCGAGTCCCCGGAGTCCCCTGGCTCCTAACGTCCGGAGGCGGGACTCAGAAAGTCGGGAGTCAACAGCACCCGTCCTCGACTAGCACCTCGAGTGCGTACGTACGAGTAGCCAAGAACAGATCCGTACACCACAGGGTTTATACCTCATCGACGAGGTGATGCAGGTGTAACGTGCATCCGATACCAAACCAACCCGCGCAGACATTCCTTCAGTCAGATTTCATTTTAACACAAGTGCAGTTAATTGTTGCATCCAGTTCAGATATTTTTATTTCATCGATTCTTGCAACTATGCACATATCCGTGGTTCTGCACATATCCGTGGTTCCATAATATCGATGAAATATAATGCGAGGTCGAAGTTCACAACGTCACTGCGAGAGGAAAAAAGTAAAAGAAATATTTTCAAAAGAATTATTAGAAATTTTATGGTAGAAATAGGAGCGGGCTCCACGCGTATCTTTAGGAGAGAAGGACGAGCGCCAGAAAGGCGTAACCCACAAATAATGGAGACACTGGCGTGTTCGTCAAAATTGAACTAAAGTGAACGCCGCACGAAACAGCTAGGTTTTTCAATCTCTCATGCTTCGAATAAAAATTGCCTGTTTCATATTAAACTCTGTTATCAGGTTCTTGTCCGGCTCTCCGCACTGACGCAATGATACTCAAATGAAAAATATTCTAGTCATGAGTTATACGGAAGAGTATTACGTCTATTACTACCACATTGCTGCGATGAACTTGTTACGTAACGGAAAAAATGATAAACACGAGATTTGAACTTTCCTAGGATATTTTCAACCCTCGTGATCCGTACGAGTCTTTGAATGGCGGGGCGATTACTTTGGCGATCTCGTTATCGGGAAAATAACCGGTTATAGTGCATGTCGTGACGTGGTCCTCAAGGGTAAAAGTATCATTAGAGACACGTACGTGACACTATATGTAGATTACATATAACGCTTTATTTTTACTACTCCATGGTTTCAAGAATTTTAGCAATAGCTTTATTTACAAGAAGCCCGAGTGCTGGCGAGGTGTACCTAATATTGAAGGATCGAGTCAACCACCTGTATCACGGATGCTGTCAATCGAGATGAGGACCTTGAAAATTCATTCGATGTAAGCGCACGCGGCTCGCGTGTTTATTCCTCAAAGAAACTTTCTATAGCTTTGCAAGATCTGCTCCGTATTCCGAGGCGGACCCATGCGGACCGCTCAGCTGGCTTGCAGACAAGAGAATTGCTTCGACATAGGTAGTCTGATTGTATTTATTCCAGGAAATATATTCATTCACAGGTATTCACAATCAGTAGCTACCAACATCCACGCGCGTGTTACCGTTGCGTAACAACGCAACCTATTACTACGAAAGTACGAACCGGAAACTAAACTCGAGGTAAAGTATGATACCTATGTATATATAATACGAGGATTTTTGAGGTCATTGAGCTCTCAGATGTACCGCAGACAGGACGTTGAAAAATAGGTTCGCGAAAATTATCGTTAATTTATCTCCTTGCAGCCTGAAATACCGATCAAAGTCGATGGGGGATGTTACTATACTCTACGCCAATCAGACATTTTACGTGTAATATATAATATTATAGTCCAGTTGTGTCGCGGTTATGCGATGAAGAATTTATTCAATTCAACTACACACTTTGATGTGGGACTTTCATTTATTTTGTAGTATGTCAGGATTCACTAACAGTAGTAATATAACTACATTCTTTGACTAGATCCGGCTACGTTCAATCCGTCTATTGACGATCGCCCATCAAGCAAATAGAGCAGAACAATTCGCGAGAGGAATTTGCGTGGAGCGGTAAATTTTTCATGAGAAAAAAGAAGTCTTTAGCACCTCGCGGTTTCAATGAAAAATTCAATTTTTCGATAAATCGCGCGCGTAACATTTGTAATTGAGCACATATTATATGTATGAATATTTCTAAACATACATCCACCTACGTATATACCTGTATGAGTGATTTAATGACCGGACTACTAATTAAGGAAAACTTGCGCGAACTTACGTATATTATAGTACTTCATTTATATTTAAGAAAGAAAAAAAAGAGTTGCTGTGTCTGATTATCATATTGATAAAAAAAAATCATTATCATGCGTATATTGTAACAATGATAAGAAATTGTATACGCATTGCGTAAGAGTGGGACGCGGAAAATATGTTAAAAACCGATCGTTCAATTATTCTTATATGTATGTGCGTAAAGCGCTAAATTATTAATTCGAATAATAATTAAAACTCACCCAAACACGATATATATTTTGTGCAGTTTATCAACCTCGGCCGATAGGAAAGGGTGGAGGGAGGGGAGGCGTCTTAAAAGGCAGTAATGTGTCCATGATCCCCTTGGTGGAAGAGTAGTATGTTTGTTGAGCGTTTCTGTGAGGGAAGAGTGAATCTCTCCTAAATTGTAATCATGAATGCTGCATTCATCGACTTCTCAAGAGCAGCAAGCAAAACACACCGCATGCGGGCTCCGTTATAATTACATCTGCAAGCGTGCAGCTGCGGTATACTAAAAAATAAATGAGAGAATTTATATGAAACGTGGAATACTAGCTAATCGGTTTACGGTCACCACTTACTGCGATAATCCGGTGGTTGACCTGCAGGGATTGGAACGGCACGCGAGATCGTGATGCTTCCCGTGACTTGTCCTACGCAGTAGATTGACATTATGTGAGGGCAATGACGATTTTTTTTCATCATCTGACCGAAATTTCTTCTCAACATAGTCGAATCTCGTGAGGACTCCGATAGTTCCACAAATTATTGCATTATTGCCCAATCGCGATTCGAAAAAAACTATGATCAATTTTCAGAGAATTTATTATACAAAGATTCCGCACCGTACAACTTAAATCAAGTATAGTGCTGCGAAGTAAATGTAAGTTGAAAAATGACGAAACGGATGCGGTTTTAATATTTTCCCAATTATGGTCAGGCTTGAAGAATCTGCCCGTTCTGAGACATCTTCATCGTATTCATCACCGGTATTAGTTTCAGCGTCAGGCTGCTCAGTATCTGCAAAAATAAATAATTAAATAATTAGCAATTGAAAATATGACTCTATCGCACGGGTTTCAAAAATATGTTCAACTTGTAGAAATTACATCTGAATTATTGCAAAAAGAGATTTAATCACTGAGTACGATATTTGTTATGCGATGGATTAATTAAGAAATATTTGTGGTTTTGTAATGTTGTTATATGTAACAAGGACATAGATCTTTCATCAATATCCAAGGTTGACCGCAGCTACACTTGAATTTGATCTGCTGCTCTCTTTGAACCAATGTATCCACCATTCCGGCACTTAGTATAATTGGTCATTAGTACCTGTAAAAATACCTTTTCCAACACTATACATGAAATTAGGATGTTTTTTATTAGACGGAGCAAGTCAAGCTTACTCGGCTATGTAACGGCTGCTAAACTTTCGACGAACTTCGAGTGATCAAAATTATTCACCACAACTCACCATAATCAGAATATACCAGTGGTTCATCGGTATAACCACTGGATTCTGCCTCTTCGACTTCTTCCTCCTCTTCCTCCTGCTCCTCTACCTTCGGCTCTTCTTCTCCTTCGGCGTGATGCTTTTCATTATCCTTGCCGGCATGTTCACTTTCTCGTTTTTCAATACCACCAGACATCGAGGGATTATTTCTGACAAATCTTCCCGACAGTTTGTTTGTCCATTGGATCCCAGTCATTTTCATATTTCCAATTTGACCACGCCATTCTGGAGTCGAGTGTTGACCCCACACCAAATTCACACAATAGATTATTAGGTACAATTCTAATACTAACCATACTCATCGTGTTCGGAGGAATCCGTGCTATCGGGATCCTCCTCGTCATTTTCTGCCAATTCACCGTCATCATCCTTATCGACGTTTTCTTCTTCATCCGCTGCATCATCCTCTTCATCATCTTCATCTTCGTCATTTTCGTCATCGTCATTATCGTCCGTCGCATCATCTGCAGCTACTCTATTTGCTCCTGCGAATTCTAAGTTTCCATCTCGAGAGCGATCGAAATCTTCCAAGTAATCATAGGTCCAAGCCATCAATTGTCGACGCAAAGGATTTATAACATCCTCATATCCAAGATGAGTCTGATATTCCATACTTTCTGAAATATTTACAGCTATTAAAAGTTTGATATTTCTCTCTAGATTGAGGATCGAAGTGACAAGATACCGGTATTTAAGATGGCAACGGTTATTCCTTCACAGAATTTACCTTCCGAACCATCAGGACACGAGTGACCCTCTTCTACATGTTCTTTGTTACGATTCTCTCTAAGTTTTAGATGAGTATTTTCAATAGAGTCCGATGAGTTTCTCTTGAAATGAGAGATACAAGGTGTAGATTCAATGATCCTAGTTGCTTTAAGCGTCCCATTTTCGGTAGTAACTATGCAAGTGCACTTTTCAGCATCAGTTGGACAGCTGGAATTAATAAGATAAAGTAAAGCAAAATAAAATTGGACTACCCACAGCTGTATAAAATCCATTTAAACGTACCAAAACGATCCTGGGCCAATGCAGTCAATCGCTGGCTCTCCCCTACACCGTCGCAAGGATAAATAATTGAATAGTACTAACGGTACTTATGTATAAAGAAATATCGTCTATTTACGTCATTTGATTTTGGCACATCGCGGTGGCTGTCGAAAAAACTCTACCATCGCTAATTTGACAAACCGGAGCAGACCAATGCGACCACAGAGAAGTAATTTCAGGAGGAATTGAAGTCCAGGGTCCGAGCTCCTCACAAAACTAAGTATTTATTAATGCAATTCAATTCAAAGTCTGGAAAGCTGGTGTGAAACTGAGCTCTTCGTTTGAATATTTAGCGTAAGTACCGGCTGTCTCTCATGACATTCTGGGTCACACTGCGGAGAATGAATTCCCTTGATTGTTGTAGCGCAACATTGGCCTATTCCACAGACTCCTCGAGGTGAACAGATTGACTCTGGTAATGGTGCACGGAAACAAGTTGGAAATCCTGTTACAATGATTTGACGTAATCAGGCATTGATATAGATTATAGACTATATACGTTCGGATATCAGAAATAAATATAACTGTCCTGTTTTGTCTAGAGATGATGACATCAATATATTTCTCACAATGATTATCAATACCAACCTTTGGTTCGATAGAGTTGTTGATTTGCCATTTTCACGGAACAATTGCATGGCTCGGCATATTCGGTAAGTAATGTGACATCGCACAATCTTCTATGAACTCGAGCACTAGTATTTGCGGTTGGCACAGCTTCGGCAAAGACACAGTCAGACTTTCTGAGTAGCATCAGTTGATCGGAACATAAAATCCAAGATCGAATGGTGGCACACTTACATAGGCCAAGGAAAAACTCGCTGGCACTAGAACTATCTGCGATATTTGTGGCACTTGGAATGCTTCGAAGTTCAACGAATAACTACATCAAAAATATAAATGAAGCTAACTAAATCATACAGAACATAAAAACTCAAGGAACAATCTATAATGGAGAGATTTTGATACAAATATAGGTGTCTTCCCGCACTGAACTTAAAGAAGTTATGGGATAGGGTGCAAGAGCATTAGAAAACTGAATGAAATAGGTATTAAGTCATTTTTCATACATACGGCGCAAAATTCTTCGCCAATTTCGACAAAAGCACACTGTTGAAGATGTAGCTGCCTTGTCCAATGCCCGATGTCATAACTGGGAAATTGACTGTTCCCCTGTGAAACTGATAAAAACAAACCCCATCCGGCATCACTCGCACTAGCTTTGCCTGCGGTTTGCACTGCGGGAGTTTGATTGCAATACAAACTGACAAATATCGTAAAATATGTAAATATAAACATAGCCTGCCGGTCATCGATGACTTTCCCGCCATGAAATTCGTATAAACGTCAGACCTCGCAAACTGTCAAAACAGATCGCATCCCGTCCGAGGAAGACAAGTGGCGCCAGATCAAGAATGCATTTATTTGTCGTATGACAATTTTTAATTTATTTAATTGACACGTTAACACCCGAATGGGGTAGGATTTTTTGAATAATTGTTCAGGTGATTATCACAAGTTTATAATCCAATATTACAATGTATAGTTAAATTAGCAACGAGTCGCGTTGAGACGAAGTAGACTATTCGAAGTTCGACAGGCAAATGGCGCCGCTGCGCCAGCGCTTACACACAGCCAACCGGGGGCCCTGTAGGGGCGCGCCAGACCGAACTGTTTGAGCTTTTCCACCTATGTATTCGCTCGACGCATTTTGACTGAACGCACTTTTGAACGATATAAAAACAAAGCCATTGTTCAAAATGATAGTAGAATAATGGAATACTGAATCATGATACATGCTGTATTTATTACAACACGATTGATACGGATTTATGAAATAATTCTTGTTAATTAATTGAGGATTTTTAGATAACTTTTTCAGAGAATCATGCAAATAGGACCTGGTAACAATGTCATATGTTTAAATGATGCCTGAATAAAAAAAATGTATGATTTGGTACGTACGTTTACGGGATCTGTAGCAGAAAAATACGAATGAATTGTTCGTTCTTAAGGATATTTTTCCAATCTGTCTTCCCAATCTTCAGTCGTTTTCAGTAGTTAACGTCCTCGTAGATGCGTATTATTTAAATTTCCGCGAGATACAACAGTGATTCAGGTGGCTCGCATGTGGGGGAGCCGGTTGATGAAATGATGACTCTTTGGGCAGGATCACGTGAACACCAATCCCCGTTGCCCGTTGCCTCTCGAATAGATCATTCGAGATTTCACTCTTCGGGCGAAGAACGATTTCCATTTAAGGAAATCGCCCGTCTTCTCCTAGTATGCTGCACAGAAGTCCTAAATCTTCAAAAGGTGGTTTGATTAAAAGTGGACTGAAAGTTTTCATCGCTCTCGAAATCACGGGTTTTGTCGGCGCCTTCATCGCTTGGCAACAACTAAGAAAATCCAGAGGTAAATTTCTGTCTTTGTCACATTTGAGGTTATAATATCTATCTCGCTCAGACATTGATTTTCACACTTATCGTTCCATCAATTATCATAACTCCGTTAAGCGCTGCTTTAAATTACTTGAAAAATCGTCATCATATTGTCGTGATTATACTTGGACCTAGACTTTTAGAAACTGGTATCTCTTGTATTCGACCTGCCCACCCTTTACTAGAATCAAGAAACCTGTAACAAGGAATCCAATTTTTACTTTGCCAATGAACCGGAATATTTTGAAGATTTTTAAAACTCTCTCAAATTCATGACGGTTGTTTTTGAGCGCTTTGTTATATCTTACCAGCGCTAAGATAGTTGTTTCCGTTAGATTTCAGGCTTACTTTGCATCGAAAGTTTCCATTCCTACTGGATCAATTTTATTCATTCGAAGAATATCATACTCCAACAAGTAATACCCGAATCACAGACCAACAAGTTTGGGAGAAAGAGCGCAAACTGGCTCAATGATTCACTGTTTCCCATGGCGGTTATCAAGTCGGTATTTTGGCTGATTGGTTGCAGTGGATTCTCTTGGGCCTTGCTTCATTCTATAACACCCAACGATTCAGAACTCAGAAAGGTAAAGAATTTCTCATCAACTTAACTGCTTTTTATCCCGACGTAGAACAAAATCTAATCACATTATCATCTTACAGATGTATCCCTGACAATCCAAAATTTTGACAAACAATTGTCTCCAACATAGATTTTCAATAATATTACAACTTGTAGGGCATGAACCGAATTGAGTATAATTTATCCTGTAAGATTTGAGAAATGAAAGGTTATCATATGATGCCGTATCCATAGTAACATATTAAAATTAACTTTTTGCACTGACAGATATTTCATAGTTTCAAAAAATGTTATTTTCTGCTCGTAGCAATTACCAGAGGGTCAAAGTGGGTACAAGCCGGACATTCATCGAAGAGCTGCTTTTGTAGCGTTACTTGAAAGAGCCGGAACTGGTGGGACTTCTGTGCACAGAGAAGAAAGATCGAACACCTCCAAATCACCAGACAGCTCAAAAGCAATTGGAAAATTGGACACAGCCCAATGATGGACTCAACATCGCTGATTGAAGGTAGCCTACCCGATCGCATAACAAAGCGAGATCGTGAGCGCAAAAATGTGATAGAAAAACGAAGAGAAGAGAGACAGCAGCTTGCCGTAGAATCTGAGCAGGCTAGTTATTTTAAAGATGCTTTTTACGCGACGTGCAAAACAATTAAAGATTTACTCGACAACGCATGTACCGCCTCACCTACCGTACTTCCTAGTATTTTTGACAAAGCAAACAAAGAGATACAAACTTTGAAGAACTTTCTTTCCCAGTCCAAAATGTTTTTGAAAGTTTATGACATTCGGAGAGCGCAAGAAAATTTGCAACTACTTGAAATCGAAGCTGATGAACTAGAGCTCAAACTATTGCCAAAGAAGAAATTCGGATTTAAAAATCGTCGTGTTTTGAAAAAACCCTCTGAAAAATGCCACGATGTCACAGATGGCTTAAAAGACCTGAAAATATCAGACAGCATTGTCAACAGTACGACACACCAAAATAATAAACTTTCAAGCAAGTATGGCGACAGTGCTCTGATGATTATGGGAAAAACTGACGAAAAAATTATTCTTGATACGGAAAACGCAAACAAAAATGACATACTACTGTCTGATTTGACGGGCTGTACAATCCGAATATATGGAGCACCAAGTACGCTACATATGGTCAATCTCCAAAATTGCACAGTTCTAGTAGGCCCAGTTTCTTCATCTGTATTTGCTGATAGATGTAACGCCTGTTCCCTTGCTTTTGCTTGCCAGCAACTTAGATTGCATACCTCTATAAATTGTGACGTTTACTGTCACGTGACAAGCAGAGCCATCATAGAAGACTGTTCCAAAATACGTTTCGCACCCTACAATTGGTGTTACGATGATCTCTCGATCCATTTTCAATTGGCTGGACTAGACCAGAAAATTAACAACTGGCATTTAGTAGACGATTTCAATTGGTTATCTAATGAAAAACACTCGCCAAATTGGTCGATCTTGGACCCTGAATTGAGAGTTAAATCTTGGGATTAATCAAAACGCTATGAATTAAAGTAAATTAATTAGTTATTAGGAAGTAGATATTGAATTTCTTTCACATTAGCTATCGATATACTTACCTCAATAAATTATTTACACATGTACTTGGCTTTTTCAAAAAAATACAATACACCCTATCGCAAGAGCAGTGTTTCTTCGATTATTTTATAAAATACTTTGACTGCGTCAAAAATATCTATATTATGGATGCACGTCCACAGTCAAGCTGTGAATCACATTTAGCAAATGTTGCATACTGGCGAATGTCGCATCAGGTTTGCATTCAACGACCTCAAAAACCTCTGTCCATGTATGCACAGTATTAAGAGGAAAATATTTTCAATTTTTATTCACGTCAGTATGCTAGATTTACGGAAGTCTTTGAATATACGTACATTCATACATTTTCTGAAAAGTAATCAAAAAAATCGTAGGTCAACCAAATATCAGCAGAACTGGAGTTGCGTCATCTTCTCCGAATTCATCTAAAACTTAATAATCTATAATACAGTAAATCAGTATTCCATGGCGTAAGACGTGGGAAAAACTGAATCTTAAAGTAACAAAGAAGTTTTTTCCCACTTCATTAAAATTAACAAAGGGCGAAATATATCATTGGTAAAATACTTATATCGTAGCATTTCTAATTCTAGCTGTTAGAAACAAAGGTACAAAATCTATCACTTTTCTGGTGACTGTTTCTCCAGTTGTACAAATCGATGCTTAGATGTAAGGCGTTGCAGTAAGTCGCTATGTACTGCGGAGTGGCAGTTATATAATTTCTAATTACAGTCAGTGCAAACTTCTCGTCCAATCTCCCAAAGTATTCAACTTCTATGACTAATCCTGAAATAATAAAAGTGAAGTCACTGTTGTTAGTGTATTCCATATCAGAACCCACATGAATCCCAGGAAATCAATGAATAGGCATGGAATTTCGAAATTATATCTAGAATCACTTACAAATCACGACACAGTAGATTAAAATGCATAGGTATCCAGTAGCGAGTGTATGGTGAAACCGTTAAAAGTGGATCGTTGGGCCCATCTTCAACTTTGGAATCTGTCATACTACAGAGAGTTGATCGTCAGATTTGCTTATGATTATTACCATTGAATCTCCGCGAAATTCCCAATAATTCCTTATAGATACTAACCGAACAACAAAGTGGCGGCGATATTGAGTGGTAGCATTTTGAAATAGGCTTGTTGCCATAGTAATTGCATATGGTATGATGGCAGCACGAAAGTCATCCTTCTCAGGATACTTTCTTTGCTCTTCTTCACTTATCTCATTCTTATTCAATTGAGATCGAAATTTCGGAGTGTCAACCCAAACGACTTTACAGCCATCTCTCAATTTATCTTCAACCCATCCAGATCCGCCAAGTTTTGCAATCTCATCGAATTCGTCAACCGAATACAAATCATGAACCTAGAATAAAATTTGTAGGATTTTTCAAACACTGTCGTTGAAGAAGAAAGTGAACAGAAGAACTCTCGAAAAGTTTCATGGAAGCTCACATGGCAGCCACATCCCTGTTGCAAACGATTTTTGAAAATTTTCATTGTTTTCATAAATGGTTCCGAATCCTTTGCATAAATCAACAAAATATGGTTAGATTCTTTTTTATCATGAGCTAGCTTGTAGTCTTCTGGTTCCATATGATCCAAGCCAAGGTTGAAATTTGATAGAACTCGATCTGACAAAATGAGCTCCCGATATTTCCACATCCAATAGATTAATGTTGCTATCACAGTCAGACCAACCAATACTAAAAACACGTTCTGAATAAGCTTCCAATCCGTTCCCCAATTGACATCAAGCCCGTTTCCAATGTGATTGTTCGACACATTATAATGAACTGTCAATTAAAATGGTTAAATTTATGGATTGTCGTTCGTGGCACAGTAAGCTTATTCAATTGAATTATTACCAAGATTGCACGTTATGAAGTAGTCAGAAGGTACCCATGTCATCAAATCATCATTATTCATGTCACAGGTATCATTGTACTGCCTGAACTCGACACAATAATAGGCACCACCTCTTTTCAAGTGCTTCCATGTAATTACCGTCTCCCAACCATCGCCATTTTTATCGACTTCGTTACTCTGTACAGATTAACTGTATTTTTATCATACAATTTGCCATTTTTACGATATGATATCTCAAACATTTGAGCTGTTTGGAAAAATGAATAACTTACGGCTTCAAATCTGACGTTTGTAGTCAAAGGTGAAATGGTACAATTATTGGAGCCAGTCTGAAACATTGAAAACTGCATTCAGTATTATGTGTTTTCTAATTAGGGATATTTCTTTATATGAAATACGGAATCCACATTAGTGAATGACCTGGTTCGTTACTGACTGACTTGAGAAAAAACTAACATATTTTCTGATGGTCACCGAATATATTTGTCTTTTATGCGATGTATTACCGATATTAATGTACAATCTTGACTAGCAGAAATTCTGCCTTCTCTGATTTCATTGGTTGGATTCACATTTGCACTTTCAAATCGGTCAAGCATAAATAATTTTGCTCGTAGCCGAAAACACTTGTTTGGTACATGGATGAAATTCGTCAGTTTGGGTTCCCTGGAAAAATATCATTCTGTTCCATTTTTCAATTATTTTCTGCTTATCATTATTTATAAACGTTTCATATTAACTAAGGAACCAAAAGATATAATTCCCATTGTTAATAAATATGTGGCAGAAAGCATCAAGCAGCTTTGTTATGAATCATGACTTCAAATGAGGTGACTTGTAGAAGAGTATTGTTGGTAAGTATTTGCATCGATTTATATATTAAGATAGTTACAACCGTACACAGTGATATGAATAATCATCTTCAACTTTAGCTACTAAAAATGTAATGAAGATGAGATTTATGCCTATAGGTATTGAGTAAATATGGTGGATGAGGGCAATTCAATTCATTCTGTTGAAAGTGAGAAGATTGTTCAATGAGCAATGTAATCCTCAGTAGAAATTCAATCAGAATTATTGAAACGTAAGTAAAAGCGATAGAGTTAGCATTCCACCTTATTTAGATCTCTAGAGGCTTACTCGATTATATTGTCAGGCATGTAGTTGTCTTCCTGAAACATGCTCAACCTTGTATCGTAGAAGTGATAGCTTGTATTCATAAAGATGGGTAAAAATTTTTGAATTTTGCCACTTTTAGTTTTAAGTACAAAATAGTAACAGCCTGTAAATATTTTGGAAAAGAGATATCCCTCCTTTTCATCAGCACCCTGATACAAAAACATATGAAGTTGTTAGAAATACGTCAAATTTAGCAGAGATCGTTGATGATCTACAACTGTGATTAATCTTCCCAAGGATTTTTTCAATGTCTTAAAGATATATTTTACAGATGGTGAAATAGAAAGCTAGTTACCACTGTTATGTCGTAGGCCAGCCAATATTCTCTGAAATCCTCACATCTGCTGATATAGCCAGGACAATCTTCTTTTACTTTGACAAATGGGTTGGCAAGAAGAAAAAGTGTCGAATTCTGTGTTCTTTCTCTTACCATTGCTTTGAGCGCTACAATTGAATGGAGTAATAGGTATTTTATTACAAAGTCAAAAACTGTCAAATGTTCAATATCGACGTATGACTATGACTCAACGCATAACTGAGAAGTCCGTTCTACTACAGCCAAAAATAATTCCAATAGACTACTTTGTTTTACCACATGGAGAAATTGTTTTCTCTTTCTTTCAACAGGTTGAACTCACTGATCATTGATAATGCTAATATTATACCTATAGGGCTTACCCATGGACTTATTCGGTTCATCTTCCAATATTTTGCAATCAAGAGAACCAGGTGCCAATTCTGAACTGGTATTGGTGTCATTTACCTGCAATGAATATTAGCTTTATTATTATTATTATTATTTGATTTCCAAAATGAATACAACGTCTGTTCAAAGTCTTGTTTTTAGTTGTGAGTCAGTGCACTAAGATTTCCATGTTCTACGAATTATGAAAAAATGGTTCATAATAAAAATCGAATTATCCAAAAAGTATGAATACATACACGCACTTCTTCGCAGATAAAACTCTCTACGCTAACGATCATGTAGCACATACATATGAGAGTTATACTTTTTTTGAACCAACGCATTTTACAAACTATCGGAACATTTACGAATGCTATCCTTTCCGACAATTACCGATTTTATAACTATAGGTAATGAAAAACAGGTATGACAGGTAGGTTGAGAAACCGGTAATATTATCGTATACACGAGCATAAAAGAGGGAATGCGCGAACTGAAGATTTGCTATTCTAGACACATCCTTTTTGCGATCTTTTTGAAGCATGAATTCTGACTCGGGAAGGGGCAGTGCATCAGATCCAATCCTCTCCTGCTATCTCATCCTCTCTCTCTGTTATACATGTTAATACATTCGTATGTATTTATGTATGGATACCATATGGATACGTACTGTAAGGTGCGTCGGAATTACCCAGAGCTCCGAGTTCCACCCTCTCTTTCTAATATCTATCAGTCGAGAAGAGAGAGAAGAGCTCAGACAACGAATTCATACTTATAGCTCAGATTACATTCGGCTCGTCAACTATCTACACACGGTGTGTCCGCAACCCAGGCGCATTGGTTGAAAACTAAATTCAAAACGGCTTATTCTTATGATTCCTTCGGAGAAACTGATTATTGCGTGTTATAAATCACCGTTGAGAGCTACGCTCAACGATATCACGAGTATAGGATTTGCGCCATTGATAAATTTCTAAATCACAACAACATTTAGGGAGCGTGGTGGGACTCTCCGGGAGAGGAGCAGCTTTTGTACAGCATCTGGTATACTCTGGGTGGACTCTTTTCTAATTCTTTGATTAATTTACGATCATTGATACGACCTTGCAATGTAAATTCTATTTTACTTCATAACAATTTATGACGCGTTCACATAGTGGCGTTGATCGATGACCGAATGACGTATAAATTATATTGTCAAAATTTTGATACACATGGTTCTCTGAATACCTGATCTGCATTCACAGCGTGTTGATAATACCTCAGATATTTTGATATAGATAAGCTTGTGAGACATAGAAAATTCCTGGAAATGTTTTTCAAACTTATCAGACGATTCCAATGTCATGCTAAAACCAACATCTCGTTTACGGTTTTCCAACCACAATCTCGGTTCCAACAATTGCACCGATAGATGACGACGGAAAGTATTTTTATAATTCCTTATCATTGTTTGATTGTAAATGTCGTTTGTAAAAGCTAATAAAGTTTACTCAAGGAGGAATACTATTCCTCCGTGGTTTACTAAGCAACCACCACTCAACGACCATCGCAAACTAAAATCTCCGACTGAGGTGTCTAAACTCGTCTCACAAAATGACAGTATTTTCGAACCATATCCGAAGGGGTCGGATTCCGATTGCCTCTCACCGGACATGCCTGATAACGAATCATAGTAATCTTATTCCTCAAAGTAAAGATTTCTGAACCTGCCTGCAAAAATGAAATTTTTATTTTACCGCTACCTACAATAACATCCGGTTTTGCGCCTGTGTTACGACCTTTGTAATCAGGGAACCGTGGAATCGGAACATCCTGTATCTTTTCGTGCAATTTTTCAGGCTAGAACGAAGAACCACGAAAAATGGCAGCACAACTCCCAGCGAAGGCCATTTCTCTCCTAAAAGGTACTTATTAAAGCTTGAATCATGTCAACAATTATTCCATCCACGTACATAAGCATTATGCATGGCATATCATACCCAATGCCGAAATGCACAATCGGTGCTCACAACCTTACATAACTTTCATGCCCCGATTTGTCTTACATTATTGAATTCATCTGACATCGATGGGCTATAATTTTTACTCAAATTTAACCCGGTCTTTTTTTGATCTTTGCTATAAAATGTTTGCTAGAATACATTTTATATCAAGCCACATTTACAAAAAAAAGGATCAAAACTTCATTTACAGTGTGTGTAAAAAGACAGTGTCTCACCTTTTCATTTCTCTTTGGATCTATTACTTCATAGCACTGACTGAATGAGGGAAATATTTTTAATTCTTTTTATCCAAAAATTCCTTTTCTCAAGTCACTAGCTTCAAAAATTGAAAGAACCAAACGTTCCCAGAGCTGATTTTATGTTAATTACTGATCTGCAATTAGAGTCTGATTTCTCATTACAAGAACTGTGCCCCACGATCTACAGGTACTTCTTGATTGATTCCTTAATTGTTTAACTGATCTGTTTTTGCTTTCTGATAGTTGGCGCTACCTTGGCAAAACCTAAGCTGGCGATTTTCCAACAATATGCGATGGTTGAGCTGACTCCACCCAAACTTTCTGATATTCCTGCCATTCGCGCCGGCATCAAAAACATCTTGAGCAGTGCCAAGAATGGCGGTTACCGCAACCTCACTGTTCGGGATGCATGGTTAAACACCCTTGTCGCTGTCGAAGTCTTATGCTGGTTCTACGTTGGTGAAGTTATTGGAAAACGCCATATTGTTGGTTACGATGTGTAATTCATCACGCCTGCAGATGTTACTAGATAATTATAAATATTTATAAATGTTCTCGAAAGAGTAAAACATTCGCGACAAAATAAAAAACTTCTAGAATTTCAATGATATCTAACACGTACACATGAATCTGCAATCCCTATCCCTTGGAGTGCAGACAAATCTGATAGTCAACAGTTGAAGTACAAGCGTATATCTTGCATAACAAGAAATGCGTTAGATGTTACACTAGATATTCATTTTTCGGTAATGAGTAAACTGAGACTGGATATCCAACGTAGACTTATATTTAGTATAAAATTAAAAACATGTTATAGTTTTACACAGCCGATGAATGAATATAAACTGAATATTGTATGAACTTAGTGAGTATGATGTTGCTTAAAATACTCCCACAAACAAATAGCTCCTGTTACGTGAACATTGAGCGAACGAACGACACCGACTTGAGGAATTTCAACACACTCATCCAGCAAAGATATCAGATTGACTGGGATGCCGGCCTTCTCGTTACTACACAGGGAATAAAAAGAAGTGTAAATGAAATGGAGATACAAAAATGATGACTGATAACATATCTTAATTGAGGTTTTCAATTTATCTCACCCGAGCAACAGAACAGTTTTTTTGTGAAACTCAACATTTGCTAGATTCGTGCTATTGACTGTTTGTTCAGCACCAACCAATCGATAACCTAAGCTCTTTTTCTCCAACAAGTATTGTTGCAATTGATGTGGTTTCACCTGGAACAAGGATTCCATAATGTGTTGAGCGTTGGAATTTAGTGTACTAGAACTTGACGGAATATTCAGAAAGCTAGATAGCAAATAAGAAGTAGTAGTAGTGGTAGTAGCGATGGCGTACTTCTATGAGAGGAATCAGCTTCTCAGCTGACACACTGACGCTTTGAAATTCCTTATCCTCTGTGTATTTGATGGATGCTAAGACAAATTCTTTAACTCCAAGTATCTCGCATGTTCTGCTCAGACCTCCGAGATTTGGTAGTTTGTCAACGAGTGAAGCGACTAATATAATTTCGTTCTCCCTCTTCGAATTCTGCTGGGTTGCAGATATGCTAGAAACTTCGCTAAGATCATCTTCCGTTGGTATCATCGATTTCCATGGTATGAATTTCTTTTGTATGTCATTGAAACCATTGGTACCCTCAATGAGATCCTCTGCTAGAGGTCCTGCACCTGGAGTAGTGATAATAAAAGACTTACATAAGTACATACAAAATCCTACATTCCTCGTTTTAAAGGTTTAGATACAACAGATCATTAGAGTTAGTTGTAATTCATTGGAATTAACTTACTTCCGGCTGACTTCAAAATGTGGGCTGAAACTTGAGCCAGGCTTATATTGGCTTCGAGATTCACAAGTTTCAGCGGGTGACTGTTAGATTCTTTGAAGCCAAAGTTTTCAAACACTTCCGGCAAAATGTATTCATCTGAAGATACATTTGATAATCGTGGCAACTCGTAGAATAAGGTCTGTAAATCAGAAGTGATCATTCTTGAGTTCAAATCTAATAGTAGTACACAAAATGAACGAAACTAATTGTGAGGATTCCATATTTAGAGCATAGTCATAGACATGACGATATACCTGCAAACTGTAATCCTCCTCCGGATTAAATACTGTAAAATAGAAATCATCTTGTAATTTCAACGAGTTTGTCATCAGATTCCCATATTTCAAACTCTTCTTCAAAGCTTTATAGAGCTCTCCATGTTTCTCTGTCACAGTCAAGTAGGACATTTCTGTTGCCAAATCGTACAGCTTGGAAGCGATCACCTGTGCATGGATTAATTAAAATAAAATAAGGATTCGTGATATTGACTTTAAATCAATAGCGATTCTCATTCACGCATAAGTTTACATCGGTGATATTAAGTTTATTGCATTCTAGATAGTAAAAACTTTCATTGCATTCACCTGAGCATATAGGCGAACATTGAATTGCTGCGACATGCAACACGGCGAGATGTGCTCTAATGCTAGATTTATGAAGTCTGGCTGCAATTCCGCCGAAAGAAGGCGAGATACGTGGTACACGATGCTTACTACAGAGCATAAGCTGCCCACTCGTTTCTCTTGAGCCTGTACATGGAAAATTCAATGAGCTGGCATTGAGAGGGAAAAATACAAGAAATCCAAGAACTATCACTTTGTTCGAATTATTCTAAACAATGATATACAATTTTCGGCCAAGAACCATGGTTAGAAGTTATGCTCTCATTTGGTATACGAAAGCAAAAATTTGGGAACAAAGTTACAAACAGCTATATTCGTGGTGGATGTAACAAACCTGATCAAATAAGTCCCATATTTCCGGCCGCATGGCTTCGTTTTTGAGATAGATTCTTATCAAAAGCCATTCTTGCATTATCCTGATACTGGGTTGACTGCTCTCTAACAACATGTTGTCACGAATCAGTGTGTACAATGTTGTAGTTTCAACCTGTAGAAATAAAGTTGCGGTTTACATATCATTCAGTGATGAGTTATAGTTATTGCCCACCAGAAATCATTTTGCTGTGGTTTTGTTTATTCCAAAACCACAAACGATATAAATTTAACATCTTTACTAACTTGTTCGAGTGTTGGTTGCAATACAAGTAAGACTTGCATGATCCGATTTTTGTGACGATGTATCTGTGAATCTCCGAAATATCTTTTGTTTTGGTTTTCATTCAATGCAGCAATTATCATTGGTAACAATCGAACTGCATGCACAGGTTCGTCGGTGATCATCTTGTGCAATAGGGTGACAGCATTTGCTCTTATTGCTGCATTATTATTTACATTTCTAATGAAAATCATATTTCTCAGTAAGATAAAATCACCATAAAAAAGGTATATTAATTACCATATCAACTTAGTTTATACAGTGATCGACAACTCACATGCTAGATAAATGATTTGGATAAACGTTCCCATAGCACTGAACAACAAATGAACGAGCTTGTAACTCGACTTTTTGGTCACGGCGTGGAACTGTACCATGCAGCAAGCAAGATATTATTGCTTCATAAAAATTTGGAAGATAATCTTCCTTAGCTTGTTTCAATCCTTTGAGCAAAATTAGACTTAGTCTGGGTATTTTGTCTGATTTTAGTGTAATTTCAGAGGTATACTGGAAAAAGACCATGTCTCGATTATTCTTGATTGGACCAGCACTGCTAGAGTTACAAATCAACAACATCTCATGCGACTCACCTCTATTGCCAGTTCTCTAGTTTCTTTCAATTCGAGAAATGGCGTACTGAAAATGAAATATATTATTTCTTCAGTTGCCGATCCGCAATCGCTAAGCTCAAGTGTTGAGTTCCAACATAGATTTAAAACCGATTTGAAATTATTGATCTCGGTCTCTGCGACTGCACCTTTATAAAATATTTGCGCCATTATCCCTACTAATGGTGAAAATATTTCTTTATTGCCCACTTGTGCCAAGTACGAGACTTGTTCAATCCAATTAATGCTTGCCACCCATTCATCAGCTGGTACATCTTTAACATATTCGTAAAACAGCTCAGCCACGTGCTTATAATACTCTGCTGCTATTTTTCCATTTAGATTTCTGTTTGAATTACAACTTTCAGTTGTTTCTTCTGCATCACCCAAGGATTGCGTGCTCAGAGACTGGTATGTTTGATGTAACGATTCAATAAATTTGTAATTCTTAAGTTTTGTACTGGTCGCTTTCAAGCAGATATACAACATCTTGATGCCAAAGATCCTCTGCACATTGCTACTGTATTGTCCATCCTCAATTATAGTCAATGTTTCCAGTTCAAATCTTTCAATATGATTGAATATCATGGCTTTTGAAATGTATAAATTGTTGGTAGAAAAATATTTTTGTGCCACTGATACGTATGAATTGATATCATCAACAAAAGATATGTCAGATGTTGTTCTTAGAAGCTTGAATATAAAACGTAATGTTACATCTGCATAACAAGCAACAAATTCAAGAAGAACGCAATCATTTGTCGAGATCGAGGAAAGCAGATGACCAAGAAGCTCGATTGATCTGTGTCTCAGGTCTGCATCTCCATACGGCCTCCTGTCCGCTCCAATTAAACAGTTCAGTAAGTTATGTAATGTGAGTAAAGCTGGGCACTCCTTGGTATCAAGTATAAGACCTCCGTCATGTAAAAGCAGAAGTAATAAAGAAAAAGATTTCATGCTAAGATCCCTTTTACACTTTTCATTGGCCATCGCTGTGCAGTAATCATCAAGAAACCTGGTTGCTTCAGCTTTTGTGACTGTCTCTGATATCCAAAGAGACATTCGTTTCCAAGCTAATTGACCACGTGTCAATGCTTCACTGTTCGAGAATACTTCTAGTGTGTTGGCTACTGTAATTAAGTCTAAGGGTTGTGTAGCAAAGTGGGTCACAGCTTCCAAAAGCTCAATCTGAGACCCAATACGAAGAGTTCGACAATGCATATTCAAGTTGGTCTTCGCTAATGCTTTGATTGCATTCAATTCTGGCTCTTTCCAAACACTGCACTTTTGTTTAACCATGGATAGTGTGTGAATTACATAAAATAACGCCACAGGCCCCCAAGTCATTTTTGACGCTTGTGTCAGGAATCTCGTAACCAAGTCGCTGTTCTCACTTTCAGCAGAGTTAAGTAATTGAGTAAGCTCACTGACAACAGTTGGTTCTATTTCATTTGCTTCATGTTCCCATACATAAGTGCTGTTCAATACATCGAGAACGGTGACTAAAAAGGCATTGTCATATAGATCTGCTTCAAGTTTTAATATAGACAGTAATCCCCACTTCACTATAGCATTATTCTCATGTTTCAGAATTCGCGTAAACACACAACGAATCCATGCAATATCAAATCCACGCCCTGGGGTCGCTTTCGAAAATGTTTCATTAATCAAAGATTCCAGAAGTGGAAAAACTGGGATAACCAAATGCTTTTGTTTTTCTTCAAGCGCTTCTAATATTAACAAGAAATTGTTTGCATTTTTCTTTAATGAACCTTGAACATCAATATTTGGGGCAAGCACAAGAGGTCTGATTACCTTGTAATGACTCAAATTCAACCCCAGAGTGTCGCGTTCTTCAGCAAGATCAATTACCCTTTTAATGAGATACAATGCTTGCTTTCGTTGTTGGGGCGATGAGCTTGATAGGCCATTTGATAATAAGACCCAAAATGGTTCTTTCATAGCTTGTTCAATTAATGGTTCATTAATATGACAAGTTCT
Source organism: Athalia cordata (assembly GCA_963932425.1). Taxonomy (NCBI): domain Eukaryota; kingdom Metazoa; phylum Arthropoda; class Insecta; order Hymenoptera; family Athaliidae; genus Athalia; species Athalia cordata. The sequence goes on along the minus strand of OZ010625.1, from coordinate 51,969,709 downwards.
GATAACAGAAAACCATGTATCAGATGTAACACATAGAAAATTGAGAGCTTCAGCTTGATCAATTATATGTTCAAAAATCATATCCCATGTTTTTGTCAAAGCGTCATCTTTATCAATTGATATAATTATTTTTGACAGAATGAAAGTCAGTAATTGATAGTGTTTGAAATCTTTCAACATTAACCAACTTTTTAAAGGATACGCGAATAACTCCACTATTTCTTCACCTTGTGAGAAATTAATATCACCTTTGAGTAGCATGAACATATTCATATGACAATCCCAAGATTCTTTGGATAAACACATAGAGTAATGTTTCGTGTCAAAATGTGACTTTAACACACTTCTGAAGTGATCCAATATGCAAGACACATCAGTCGTGAGCACCCACACTAATATCCTTATATCTTTCAGGTAAGATTCCATTTCTGCATTCTTGTATATATCTAAATATTTGTACAGATGAGTTTGTCCTACACTATATTTCCACCACTGCTGCCATTTTGACCGTGAAATGGACAAACTCTTCAATTGTTGGTAGCTCGCACAGCAATAAGCATGTATTTCCTTTACGAGGATTGCATATCTTGCAGCATCGTAAGAGTTGTTTTTGTGAATATCGTCAATTTTCAATACCAGAGTACGTAGTCCCTCACCCAACACCTGTACTCCTGTAGTGTCATGTGCCATTATTCGCTCATGCATATCCATTTCATCAAAATTATGTATATCATGCAGAAATACAATGTTCCATTCATTAATGATATGCAATATTAAAAACAGTAGAGATGTTGAACCTCTTCAGTTTACTTTTCAGATTGCAGTAGATGACACAACCATTATAAATATATTTGGTAAGTAAATCTGAAACTGAATCATCGAAAAAAAAATATTGATACATTTTTCAAGAGCGATCATTACAAGTGATAATAAATTCATTGTCTTAATATCAATAGTGAGGTTAATTGGTAAGTATACATACGTATTACGTACATCAGTGACACGACACCAAAGTAGAAAAATACGGGAAAGGACCAAATCGAAAACGATCAACTACACTGCGAAATTCGGAATAAATTGAGGAACGTAAATGCCGAACCGAAGTTGCCGGTTTATTCTTTTTCATACCTATGTTAGTTTTAGAACATTCCAAAGTATTTGGATGCGAACTCTCGATGCTTCTAGAATGCTTCCAGAACTATACCAGTGTTTTTACTGTGCAGAGATGATTGCTTAATTTGACTGAAATAGACTGTAATCTGTAACAATTTGTCTTCAGGTACTTTTGAAATGTTTCCACATGGTTTCCACGTGCCAACCGCACTGGTGTTTCACCGGTCTCCATCCACGCAAAACAAAATTGGACAAATTATTCGAAAAGAACATGCCTAGGCCGGAAGCTGCTGACAGCAGAACGAAATTCGAAAATTCAACTCGGGATCGTCCCTATCCCATGCCAATCAACGGCATTTACAGAAAAACCGGTCGCTAACAATAGAGTCTCGAGTATATGAATAGTATAATTCCTAAGCTACGAACGAACTACAATCGATTGGGATAAGAAAAAATCTAAGCCGGCACATGAGGGGCTGAATATACGGAGCTGCAATTTCGTTGATGTCAAGGATACAAACGCTGATGATAAAAAAAAGTCCGCCTATTGATAATATAATATATTCAACAGTTCAATTTCATACACAATATGACTAAGAGCAATTTACATACATGTCTGTAACTTGATCCATAAAAAAAATGCACCAAAAATGTTACGTCTATTAAAAATTCAGCATCTCCAGGGACGGTTCACATTCTGCATGGAATAAATTAATCACAAGTTTCCAGATTATAAGAAAATTAATTAATTATTGATTTTGACTGTCAGAATGTAGATAATTGCCGTGTTACTGATATTTCTGATAATTCTGATGCCAGTGTTTTCAAGCGGATGCAACAATTCTGATACCCCGTGGCAGAACTCATTGATATTTTTTCCAAAGGCTGCCAGACGGCAATTAAGCGGAAATTTATGAGGGCCTTACGGGCATATTTCATAAAAAGCAAAAAAGGTACTGCCAAAGTGTACAAATTTATACATTGGTTATCCTATAAAAAAAAAAAAATTAATAAAAAGCACAAAGTCAGTCTGATAAGGCAGTGATATTCTGCAATTTCGTGTTGCTATTGGCTGTTGTTTGAGATTTACACAGAATCATTAGCGTCCGAAGACTTACTGAACATTGCTGATAAGACTAACAGGAAACCTTTAACTCCGTTCTGACTCAACAGGATACATTCATCGCAATTGAAAGTAGTAGTGATTTGTGAATTATTTGATCACATTTGCATCAGTCACGCAGATCTTTATGGATGCTATTAGAGTATATAATCATTGATATCCCCATAATTCAGTCAATCACCAATGTGTTCTTCTATGTTACAGTAATAATTTCGTCAACAATCACGCAGCATTTTAGGATATCCCCTGTAAACTCGATAGCGTAGAAAGGTCTAGACCCAGTCGCTCCGTGACCGTCAACTGTGCTTTTGCAGCATCCCTCAAGCTGAATATGTGTGTTAGCTCCATTTCTGTCCGACCCAGTGCTAAAGCTTGGTCAAATAATTCAATCGCTTCTTTGAGGTTACCCCTGAAAATAAAAATAACAAGTTTGAAAAAAAAAAAAAGAAGTTACATGGAATCTTAAAATAACTTGGTACAGATATGTTGTATGATTATGTTGTACATATGGAATGAAATGATAGAATTCAAACCTCTGTACTTCGATGGTACCCAAAGTTTCGTAACCGAATTCGCATTTGTCATCCAATTTTAATGCCTTGTTTATATATTCGATGGCCTTGTTGATATTGCCATTCCATTGTAACTGCAGCAAACCTCTGTGTACATAGATATTTGAATTATTTGGGTCTCTTAGAAGAGCCTTGGCAAAATATGAATCTGCCTTCGCGAAATCTTGCGAGTCACATAAAACCTGCAATATTCAAAATATAATTTTGATAATACCAACAACCAACAATTCACTGAGGATATACAAATCTAAACATTAATGTATCGAAAAAATCTCCTTACCTGTGCATATAGTGTGTAAGACTCCACGCAATCTGGGAATTTTTCAAATGCGGTTTCAAAATCTTTCAAGACTTTGTTTATTTTGTTCATATCTTTCGATACGATGGCATATCGATAATCGGTGTAACATTTTTGTACAAAAGCAATACCGAAATCGGGATTAAGAGATACTGCCTTCTGAAAATCCTCTAGAGCATCGTTTACCTTTTCTAAAATTAGGTTTACCTGTAATTAGTATTACTCATTATGAAGGATAGTTTTTTGTTTTACAAATTACCCAAAATATGTTAGGCTGTACTAGAAATTCAGTGCTCCAGGTTGGTTCACGTCATTGAGTAACAGATGATATTATATTCATGGGTTATTTTTACCTGCCCTCTGTGATGGTAAATGTCTCCGCAGTCTGGATAAATTTCCGTTGCTTTTTGGAAGTCGAGAAAACATTTTTCAGCATCCTCGAGCTGCATGTACATGCTCGCCCTTTTTATTAGAGCGTTTGTCCTAACTTCTTTACTGGAATTTTCACTGTCGATGATTTTCTCAAGGTCTGAAATGGCGTTGTTATGGCGACCCAGTAAAAGGTGGAATGTTGCACGGAGCAAATATACTTCCATACAAGAATCTGGGACAAACTCAGACCCATCTATTTCTTCCGAACAGAACGATATTACATCGTCATACTTCTCTTCTCTCATAGCCTGTCTTGCTTTAGCGTATCCCCTGAAAGCACAGGAAATAAATTTTTCGGCTTTGCAAAGACGTAATGAAGCGATGTGACCTTTCTTCTCAATATTTAATGGTGAGATAGGAAGTTATTTTTTTACGGTTCAAAAATGGTTGGCATTCTACAGAAGTTTTACAGTCAAAGTTTGTGACATGTATTAAATCATATCAAAGAACATACGTGGACGGCTCCATAGTTTCGGGTTCTTTTAGCTTTGTCAGGATCGGATCATTGCTAAAAGAGCTAAAGTACGTTTTGATGAAGTGCTTGCTAGGCATGACTGGTTTTTTATTTTCCATATGCTCTTTGGCATGTTGTCTACCTGAAATACAAAAACGCATGGTTATGATTAGTTCAGCAATAAATACATATGCAATGAAGTTCAGATGGCATAAGATCTTTGAACAAGGATTTAAAACTGAACCGATTTTGAAATATCGATATAAACTCGTTCGTATAGACTTTTAATCGGACGAAACAATGATACCTACAATGATAATTAACAAATTCACTGTCATAAATAATCACGTACCAAGCTGCTTCAATACTCTATCCGCCATCACTAGCGTACTTTGATTTGAAAATTGCTCGAGAATGCATGCAGCTGTGACATCTTCCAAAACAGAAACCCATTCTTTGCTGTGTTCCAGGGCTCGAGCTCTGCGTTGGAGAGCTTTAATGTATCGAGGATTTAACTCCAATGCCTTTGTACAATCTGCTTTGACCGCGTTATATTTTTTCTGTTGAATTGAAATCAATATCAAAATATAATTCCGAATGAGCTGATAGATACTTTTAGTTTACAATAAACATATTTACAGACTAATGTATCTCATACCAGGTGGTCGTAGGCAGCAGCTCTGTTTTGATAAAATGTTGCTAAATCCATGGAATTTTCCATTGGACAAGTCTCGATTGCTTTGTTATACGAGAGAATGGCCTCGTCATATTTACCAGATTTGAAATATTTATTACCTTCATTCTTGTACCTTGTAGCTTTTTCGAGTGGAGTCTGGTGAAAAATGAGAAATTTGATGGTAAGTAGTAATAGTGCATTTCTTCTGAAGGATTATGCTAAGTATTTGCCCTATTTTATCTGAACTTACAATACATTTACACTCAAATTGAACAAATCTATACAGTTTCAAATCTGCTGCAACAAAAGTCTGTTCCTATTGCTGTTATCAAATAGAAACAATTTTTGTAGAGCAAAATGAAAAGAAAGGTCCAGGTTCTCTGAATTTAGTCGCATCCCATATGAAATATAAAAATTGTATTGCTCTAGAACTCATGGATGGGAATGGCCCCCAGGTTTAACGTGCGTCCGATACATTCTATTCAACATTTCTTATCAGCAGAATTTGATCTGGGGTCTTAGAAATTTGTGATAATTATTTACGACTGATAATTACGCCTGCGCGAAAGGAATATTTGAAATGATTTTACTAGGAACTGTGTAGGAGTGGCGACTCTAACCTCATTTTGGGATGGCTGTGAAGAGACAACTTTGGACAGGTCGTCGCCGTCAACTGATAATTGTTTGTCCTTTGCAGCACCATTTTCTTTGCCGGTTCCGCCTTTTGGTTTTCCTCGAGGTCTCGCTGCGGACTTAGAATTGTTTCTGTAGTACATGTACCCAAGGCCGAGAGCGACCGGCGCACCGACAGCCAGTGCAAGTTGCCATTTAGGTAATGTTGAGCCAGAAATACTGCTCGCTCCACTGGATGCCGCCATTGCTTGGGTGTATCAATTTTAACTTCACGTTTACGACAAGGAACCAATTCCCCGGACTCAACTTTAAAATAAACTTGATCAAAATGATTGAACAAAAATTTACGAATTACAAGCGCGGATCAGTGTCGCCCCAAGTCTCCGAAGAGACTGTGATAGTTCTAAATTTCACCGCAACTGTAGTGGGCATGAAAATCGGTGGCATGTAAACAAAAAATAACTCACGTGAATGAATGCGGATATTTAAATATTCAGGAATAAATGTGACGCTAAACTAAAGTTACTTTGGAAACAGTATAAGTAGGATCACCGGTCAACCAGGCAGGGTGATTCGAAATCAAATGATAATTCTGCATATACTAGACTAGACGGTCTAGATTCACACCAGATTTTTCCAGGCGAATGTCATACCAGGGATGAGTGGGGTCATACTTCAGAATCATTGGAATTAACAGCATCTTGAAAATCGCAGATGGAAATAAAAAGAAGATCTGCACCTTGCAGGACATCTGAAGAATTACTCCAAGGTATTGAGAAAAACTGGAAAACACAATTTAGCAGAAGTGGAAAAGAAGAAAAATGTTGGACCTAAAAGTACAGTGATGCCACCGCCCACTTCAAGCAAAGAGATATCTTATGATGCAACTGCCACATTATGGCTGCGCTTAATTGATATTAAGGCTTAAGCAAGGTGATAGAGCGTTAACAAGTGCAGAAGAGGACATAGTTGCAGGGACAGCTGATGATGTATATAACATTCCAGAACCACTCTACCTATATTTAAATGCGATTGGAATGTACACAAATAATATGGGAAATGAGATACCGCCAAATATACCACCGCTACCAGTTGCATAGGCTGACAACTTTGGTGCATAACACGCAAAAGTGATTGATATAACTTCACGCATAATTTTCAAAGAAATATCATCCTTAGGGATTGCAGGGGGTGCTCGATCATAATAACGTGATAAATTCACCAGTAACACAATTCAACAGAAAGTGAAATCAACTATTAGTAACGTTAAAATGTACGAGGTAGAAAGTGAAAACAAAAAACGTTTATTATCTGAGTAATAAGTGTAACATAAACGATGGTTACATAAATGAGAAACTAAAATTGTAACAGCCCGTGCTGCAGAATTGGATTTATGATTCCTAATAAAATGGTTGTACGAATGATATTAAATTGTATTTATTTATAAAGAGTTTGCCCTATTCTGTATATTAGATCCTGTGTTTGGTCCGATTATATCCTGTCCTCTGTCATGTCCTGTACGTAGCGAGGGTACAACTAAACCAGGATGCGACAGGATGGAGCGCAGGTATGTTATTCTTCACCAGACTCTGTGCTATCTGGGTTAACCAAAGTGACTGGCGTCTAATTCGTCTTTTACTCTGCTTCCCACCTTTTTCGATGTTATTTTCTGTTCAAAATTTTTCAAAAATTTCTTCTGCTAGTAAAGAGTATCTGAATTGGCCTGAAGATGGAAACAATCTCGCTAAACATGTGATGTCACAATATGCGATTTCTTGAAGGGGTATCGATAGTTTTCATTTCGTGGTTTCATTTTTTCTGTATGTATCATATGTGTGCTTATGGCGCTCACGTCAGCTACGTAATCGTAAAAAATAGGATCTGATAAGAAAAACAATGTATTTGTGAAAAAATGTTGTCGGAGAAATTTCATATTACATGCAGTACAACATAGCATAGCGTATTGAAAAATTTCACATATTTATTTCTGTAAATTGAGGTGTGTGACGTTGCCAAAATGGCACTAGAAGACGACGAGAACACTTGGTAAGAACAATACGATCATATGTTCGACTCATATAGTAAATGATTTAGATTGCCACACTACATATCAGCTCGATCTAAAGCTTGAAAATTTATGTTGTCCGAAAATAATTGCATGACCTCATCGTAGGAAAACGTGTTTCCCTCTTAATATTTCCACAGCCCAAAACAACTGTCAAAATTTTAAACAATTTTAAACTTGGACTAAAATAGTATTGTGTAACAAATTCACCATGATAATACAAGTATTGCAATTATTACCACCTGTCTTTTTGACACGAGTGTGCAAGATGTTGAGATTGCTCTTCTTGTTAATATGCTAACTACCACACATTTTCTTACGTCTTCATTTGCATAGTAATGTTTATCATTAGCAAAGTGTAGATAACAGAAGCTCCTTGTTTAAGTCAACCTTATTTGCGTAATCTCTCCCAATGGTGTTTTTGTTATTATTATTATTGTTACTGATATCATTATTATCATGTTCAATCCTTTTTATTCCATTTCACCTGATCTTACAATTGTTTCAGGGTTTTGGAACTTGAAGCAGCACTCCTTGACTCAGAAGCACCATCAGCCAGTGATATTTATGCCATATGTAAGGGTCAACCAGTACCTGCAAACCTGAGACCCGATGTATGGCAAGCTTGTTTAGATGTCACAGATAGGGGAAATCAACTAATCCATTTTAACGAGGTTTTTGATCTTCCGGAGCAAAATATTCTCAGAGAAGATTGCCAACAGTTGGTTGGTGAGTTGACTATCTTTGGCCCTGACTAAAAAATATTTCAAATTTTTACCGTCTTCATTTTCTTGCTAAATACGATAAAAGTTTAGAGTCATATTTACAAAAATTCAATCATTGTGAATGAAGGTATTGTTGGGAATACGATTATTTCGAATTTCAACACTGCGTTGAAATTGCCCTGTGAAGTAATCATTGATTAATTGCATTACAGCTAAACTTGGCAATGATGATGAGGATAAAGTATCAGTTGTTTCCGACTTGGAGTCAATACTGACATTCTACTGCAAAAGTAGAGGTAAGTTGTACGAAAGAGGAAATGGCTGGCTTGAATTGTTGGGGCCTTTGATTGCTCTCAAGTTACCTCGATCTGCGACTTACAACTTGTTCGAAGCCATCAGGGATGTATACGTCCCAAGGTAAACAATATATTCTTTCACAAGCCCCTAGTAGTTGATACGTACCATAATCAGATATAATTCATTTTTATCGAAAATTTTTGGCTTAAGAAAGGATGGAAGTTTAATCGATCAACTTTTTTCTTTTCATATTCCTATATTAGAATGAATATTGATGTTTATACTGTTCGCTTGGCTGTTTTAATACGAGACTCTACTACTGCTACTTTACGCTTTTTTCAGGGGTGTTATCCACAGTTCTGTTTTACGGTTGTTGTTACTGTACCACGAACCAGAATTATGTTCCTTTTTGGATACGAAAAGAGTATCTCCGGAGCAGTATACGAAGGGATGGATAAATACATTGTTTGCAGGGGTGTGTTCACTCCCTGCTGTCTGCACGATGTGGGATTTATACTTCATGCAGGCGGATCCTTTTTTTATGATGTTCTTATCTCTTATCATGGTTGTCAATGCGAGGTGAGAAATGAACACTCAGAATTATGCCAAATCACAATTAAACTTTTTTCACACATGATTCCTCTGTGTACTAATGACATTTTTATATAGGGAACAAATTTTAAGCATGAAGGATGAAGGGAAACAAAGTATAATAGACACGCTAGCAGCAATGCCCTGTGCCTTAGAAGCTGAAGATGTTACAGACTTCTGCTCACTGGCTCAATACTACGCCATGAAAACCCCATCTTCTTTCAAACAAGATTTATATTCTATTATGTTCGGCGAGGGTGGCGATGAGAAATTCATATCACATGCGTTATGTCTACCTGTAGCGGCACAGGAACTTGTAGAAAATACTATCGAAGCACCAACCGCATCAAATGGAACAGTTGAGTCCGTAAGATTTTTCCTAGTGGATTGCAGACCTGCGGAACAATATAATGCCGGACATCTGCCAACCGCCTTTCATTTGGATTGTAACTTGGTTGGTATATTTAACGAGTTGGTTGTCTCGTGAACAATCTATTACTCAGAATTTTTGCGCGATTGGAATATACGTATCGATAATTCCAGATGCTGCAAGAACCTGCATCCTTTGCAACGGCTGTACAAGGATTGCTTCAGGCACAGAGACAAGCCTTGGCTGTTGGTTCGGAAGCTGGAGGCGAACATCTCTGTTTTCTAGGGAGTGGTCGCCAAGAGGAGGACCGCTACACTCATATGGTGGTTGCATCTTTCTTGCAAAAGCATACGCAATACGTCAGTATGGTCTCATTAGGATATCAAGGTGTGTTCGGTTTTTATCTACTTGCAGTGAGTTTTCTACAGCCACTAATGAGTTTCGACATGCGTGAAACACGTTGCCTATTTTAGATAAAACTCTACCTTCTTTGCAGCTATTCACGAATATTTTGGAGACGAAGTGGTCACGAATCTCGTAGATCATAACTCCCAACACTGTCTGGTGTGCAATGCCAATATATCAGAAGCGAATTCCAATGAATCGAGCCCAGCTAAAATTAGAAATAACAATTCAGATCTGTTTGGGAAAATTGGGTTGGCGATGAAATTGAAGAGCCAAGTAGTGAAAGGAAAGCTGTTCGATTACATTGTCAACCCATCTGCAAGTGCTAATGGCAATGCAGATAGCCAAAACAGCAAAGATGCGGATTTTGCAAATAGAATACGTAACGGTCCAGTTTTCAGTATCGACGAGGATCATGATCTAGGTAACTCGAATTCTACATGTAGTGTAATATTCTATTGGCAGCTATTTTAAAATGCCTTTTGTTTGTTTGTTTTTTTTTTTCCAAACACCGTCAGGAATCAATAGCTTATCATGTTTTACAGATATGGCGATGACCAATCACGAGAGTGAAGAACCTGTCGAAGTAGTATCTATTCAGCAATGGCTGAAAGATCCTAAATTATTGCATTCCTTCAAATGTCAAGAAGTCAAAGTCAGTGGCTATGTGTATGAAAGGTGAGATCATTGTGTTTACGCTGATGATTTTATAGGAAGCTCTTATTGTATTTTATTTTATGTTCTACAACTATGAACTTGACATTGTGTTACAGTCAACTTTTGGTGATGGACACCCACCTCATTGTTCTCAGAGAGATTCCAGGAAGGAAGGGTGCCGCACATGTGATTGTTAAGCGGCCATTGTCAAGTATAGTTAAAATAACTTCTAGGAAAAGACATCCTGATTTAATCACATTTAGGTACGGTACTACACAGAATGATACGTTACTTATCTCAGATATGGATAAATTTCTTATTCCAAATGCTAGTGAGGCCACGAAATTGATTTCAGAACAAATATTAAAACAATTGAAGACACTTGACTAATATTAGGCGGCATAGACTGCAGTGTACTGTATAATAAGGACCGGTTATCAATTTGGTAAATTCTACCGTATTGTTATTATTAGAATTTTTTACCGCGTAGAGCCTTAGTTATTACGATGCCTCATGATTCATACAAAAAATATAGCTATGCGATCGTTATTGAGTGTTCTCGGGAACTCCGGTTCATATGTCGACTAAAAAAATGTTCCTAACCGGCTGAAACTTAAGGTTGTCATGATAGGTTAGCTCATGGGGAGATGAGAATCTATTTCACCTTCATAATAATAGCAATCAATAATCCAAATGCGATTGCAGCCAATTTTGCAAGTTTTTCTAATTCAGTCACATGTGCAATTAGGGGGGATCAAATTTTGATGTTGAATAATTTGGAAACATTTGTACCGTACAAAAAAAACGTAGCTGTGCGATGCCATTCTTTTATCGAATATCACATCGAGTCTTTATTATACATTCACGAAAAATAAATAGCAGTATGTAAATCAATCTTACTACATCTCTTGTCCAGAAATTAAACGAGTAACGCCATTCAATGGAGGAAAGATGTAATATTTGATCATTTCCTTTGTCTGACACCGTATGATTGTTGCAATTGTGAAATTATGTTTCTTCATTTTTTGAACTTTAATATAATGCGTAATACTATACTAACTTATTCATATTATGTTTCAAACGTCATAATGGCGGTGATAAAAAAAAAAAAGAAAAAAGAAAGCCAAATATATCGTAATCGGTTGAATTATTGAATTTGCTAACGAACATTTATGAATACTGTAGCATATAATTTTCAAAATTCATCAAATTACGAAGATTGTTCCACTGTTATCAACTATTGTACCTAATGTTGGAGACGACGACGGCTCTGTTTTTACATATTGTCGATCAATTAGGATTATTCTTTAATCATTTTGTGATTTAGTGGTTGTCTTGTAAAGGATAGATTTAGTTAAACCTACTAAGGTCTGTGCGGCATTCATCGATATCACAAAATGTAAAAGGTTTAAAGATATAATACCACGTGATCATAATGTTGGTAAAAATTTGACCAGCCTATTCGTGTATCTGATGAAGGTGAAGCCATAATTCCAATGATTGTTCTCAGGCCAATATTGACATATAGATCTCCTGACGGAATGACCACTCAATCTGGTAAATTTTAGTCTGAATGTTGTCAACGACAATCACGTACTACACTTTTCAACTGACTAATACTTATCAGTTCATCTTCATCGTGACGTTAATTGGGAATATTCTTTGTCAACGATCATGATCATTTTTGTTTTCGACCATAAGTTACCATCAGCAAATTTTTCGAGGACGCAGAAATCTTACAAAGTAACTCGGAAAATATTGTAATATAAAGTCCAGCTGCTGGAATTTATGACGCACCTTGAGGTGATCAACCAATTCATTTCACTTTCTTTGAATTTCAATTGACAAAGTTTCATGTGATGAAATTTGAATGAGAAGTCTGCCAAGTCTTGACTGCTGGCAAGAAAATAAAACTTATGAGTTATAGACATGTTTGAAAAGAATAAATAGCATCGTATCCAGTATAGGATACCAATATACCATGAAGGTTTTAGGTCTAATAAAATCAATAAGCTCTTTATTGTCACTAACTATTGTACATAATTAAAATAGATGTAATATAAAAGAGAATAATAGTAATATAAAAATTACTTTCCAGTGTTTATGAAATTTTTTATACTATTTCCCTATTCTCAATGAGATTTTTCAAAATTCCACTTCATTCTATTCCGAAACAAAATTGTGGATAGCTTGACATCGCTGTGTTTTCAGGCACAAGGCACAAAACTTCTTTACGTGGTTTTTGCCTGCAAATTTATCGCATCGAGCGAGATTGTTTATCGTTGTAAAACACTTGCGTACGTGCTCAGCTTATCACTTAACGATTGTTAAAGCAATACTGCCCCCAGATTCTAACTATGTTCAAGCATTCGTTGATAACAGTAGTTTAGTGATGAACGATTGAATATGAATTTGTTCTTCAAGCAAAATGTACCCAAAGATATACCCTTGTTACTCAATTCCGAAGAATAATAACTTTGTTCAACGCCCTTATCTATTGCGAGTTCAAAAATCTAGAAAGAAAAACTTTTAGTAGGGGAATTCGTAGAATTTTATCTGCTTATATTTCCGCCTGGCGTTGTTTCGTATCATAAGTGTTGGGAGGAAATATAAATGTGAGTGGGAGGCTGAAGTGCCGTTCCGAAATAGTTGGACCATTCCGTTGCAATTCAAATCAGTTGACAAGACACCGCGCTAGCAGACGATTTGTCGTGAAAGTTTACATTGCAGAATTTGGCATTGCCGCGAAAATTGAAAATTTGACGTTTCGCGACTTGCGCCGAAGAAGATGTGCTATGGGAGCAGCATAAAGCCTGTGATCAATTAATAAAATGTGGTTGAAATAAGTAATTTCAGAAATGATGATATCGATTTGAAGATGGGGCACGTCAATTGGCAGGAGCTTTTCCCTTCACGATGGAGTGTCATCATCTTCATTGCTTACATGACACTATTCATCAATCAAGGTACATCTCTTGAGGTTAACTTTGTGTCAATACATTCAGAACCAAAAAGTATCAGCACACATTTGTTCTGTTTTAATATCCCAACGATATGTAATCACCAAATGATATTTGCAACATCAACTGTATTTGTGAATTTTTGTAGACGTTATCTTAGGTGTTGAACTTTGAACTCTACCTAAGTCAATCTGCCTAACTTTTCAGGAATATTAGTAACATGGTCTCAGAGCGAAAAGAACTCCTACGAATACGACACTGTTACAGTAGTAACATTGACAGAGGTGCTGAAGCTGATTTTATCAGTCGGCTTTTACTGCCGAAAGTAAGTGTGGCAAGTAATTGTTTAATGAAAATCCACATTGCTAGATAACAGAAAATTTATAGAGAGTGCCATGTTTATAAGATTTGGAAATTAAAATTAAAATAAGCAAGATAGGAGGTGAATGTCAATTCAGAAATTGAAAACAAAATGCCTATTCGTTTCACAGACCTTTTTCTTTCGAATACTTCAGTATCATCCGAAGCAATATTTATGTATCCTTTTTCTGGATGTTTGCAAATAGTCTTCAAAGTTTCGATTACTCACATTATCAAATTGTATGAATCTATGGTTACATTTTATGTTTTCCAGTCACTCTATTTTATCGCTCATTCAAGAGATACGGAAATATAAAAGAGGTAAATGATAACACAACTATTAACCCACTTATCAAAGAACAAGCAATTAAAAATGGTGCACAATCTGATCATTCATTTCATTTTAGTACTGCTGCTGTACATGGTTCCAGCATCTTTATATTGCCTGTACAATAATTTAGCATTTGTAAATTTGGCTGCATTCGACCCCACAACTTATTATCTGCTGCTCCAATTTCGAGTTGTTGTAACAGGAATTGTATTTCAGGTACGCAAAAGGAAAGAAATCAGTGTTATAGTATTCATACCATTATTGTCAGAAAATTTTCCTTTGCTCTAAATGAACAGAAATAATGATGCAATTTATTTCTAATAACTACAACTGTAGTAATTGGTGGTACAGGTGGTGTTCAAGAAACAATTATCTACCAAGCAGTGGATCTCTCTTGTCTTGTTGACGTTTGGCTGCATGGTCAAACACTTGGATATGAATTATGGTATCCACATTTTCCAGAATTGGCATTTCAGTTTGAATGCACTATTCATATTCATTCAGGTATGCACCTGCTTGTTCAATACTCAACTATTCAAGAATTTTTAAAGTTTAATGTTAGAACATATAAACAGCTAGTTGCAAATACCATTTGAGACTATATTTTATTTCAGACGCTATGTTCGTGTTTAGCTGGAGTATACAACGAATATTTACTCAAAGGTCATGGAGCTAAGATCGACATATTTGTACAAAACGTTTTTATGTACATCGACAGTATTTTTTGCAATGTGGCGGTTCTCATTGGTCAAGGCAGCTTGTCAGAAATTTTTAGTCAAACGAACCAAAGTATTTTTACTCAGCCCAAAGTTCTTCTGATTATGATAAATAATGCTGCTGGTGGAATAATAACAAGCTTTTTTTTGCAAAGTCTCAATTCCATTCTCAAGACTTTTGCCAGTGCTTTAGAGCTTGTGTTTACCGCCATCCTTTGCTGGATATTATTCAACATACCTGTATATTTGAACACTGTCTTAGCTATAGTGATAGTTAGTTATTCCGTACTTTTGTACTCTCAAAACCCCGTGCAGAATGCACATCCAAAAAGTTGCCCCGACAATCAATCTGATTTAGAACCATTAGTTTCCTCAAAAGAAGTTGAATCGGTTTGAGGATAAATCAAATAAGTTTTATAAGCAATTACAACTATTTAGCATTTGATATTGATCGTTAACATGACATAACTTATCAATGGTATTTATAGAGGCTCAAATTTTGCAATATTTGACTGTTATTTTTAGTTATATTTATTCGTTAAGTGCCATATTCAATTGTCTATAAACTTTGCGTTCACTTTACGGTAATTTCATAATTCAAATAAATTATCTACAGTCGAGCAATACATTCGTTCTCGTCGAACTTTGTTACCCGACTGTACGCGTAAAGATTTATCTACATACATAATTGTAGAATGTAACGAGTAACCAGTATTCTTCACATTTTTTATTTTGTGGATAGGTTGCCGAGTTATTTCTAAACTGCAGTGATTTCACTGATAAATAACTCGGTTGGCTGGAGTCACCGAATATCTAGGAATATAACATTTCCGAATGTTCAACTGATTTTGTCGATTTCAGATAATCATACGATCAAGGATTTGATCGTTCCAATACATTATTCATCGGAATCGAATTTCATTTATGTCAAATAATATGCCAAAGTATACATTAAGCTTTACAAATTTTGCTCTCACTACTGACAAGTAGTATTTATTCTTCTCAAAGAAAAATAGGATTACCCTCGTGCTATTGTAAGCTTGTTTTTTTCCATGCAACAATTGTAAATGAGCAAGTGATGCCTTATATTTATCACTTTCCAATAAAATGAGATGATCATGAATATGAGTGATAATCTTAACTAAATTTAACGTAGTATGAACAAGACTTTTACCTTGAGTCCCTCCTTATTTCGTTCCATCCTGCGCCACAGTATCGATACCTCACGTGTTGTTGTATGGTTGACAAAGAACAACAAGATATCTGGATGTCATAATGACAAAATATATTTCACGTAAATACATACGTTAATAGTTGTATAATTGTTAATCATCTTATTTACAATAAATGTATTAGGAATGTGGTGGTGATAACGATCATGAATCTCCGATGGCTTTTATTGTAGTGCACATTCCCGTCTACAGTATAATGTAATTAACGTTAGCTTAAAAAAACGAGTCTAGGTGCTTTGCAAAAAGATTTCTTCTCCTCGCAACAAAAATTATTTCAAATTAAACAGGACCAAAACAATTACTTCGATTGAAATAAAATTAAATCCCCACACTTGGTATCAAACTACTAAAAATAAATTAGATATAATAACAGAATTTTTGTTTCAGTTTTTTTAAAGTTTTTTTAAGTGTTTTTTTTTCTTCAAGTTTTTCAGTTTTAGGCTGCACTTTGACGCTAGTTCGAACGTAAAATTTCATAGAATCATCAGAATTACCATACAACTGAATGGTATAAGGATAGTATTAGTCGTATAAGATTAAGGATTACATTATGATATGCAAATGTAAGTCAGGTAATTTAGTTATTTAAAAATAATTTTGTCATAGACGCATCACCCGACACACATGGCTCTCAGTCGCTGTAACTATGGCACGAGCAAAGATTTGTAGATTCCAAATATTGTAGTTCAATTCACGAGGTGAAATGAAGCTATCAAGTATTCTGCAGTGATACGCTCTCCATATGCATCATGTCATGCACGTTTTACGGGCATACAACATGATGGCCGATAGATTTTTTTCTCGACTAAAAAAATGCATCACGTTCCAAGGCTGAGATGTATGATATAAATTCTCAGGCTTTGCTAGAACGACGCACACAAGACCATATACGCAAATTTGAGGCACAATGCTGTCGCGGACACAACTTTACCATCTTGTAATAATTCATCATTATTCGCGAACCTGACCATTCGAGCTCTTGAAACTCCTAATTCTATTTGTCCAATTATCATAATTCAATATTTACAATATCCTGTCCCATAGCGACACTCCGACGATCCCCAAACTCCATTGATCGTACATCATTCGACGAGTCGTCGTCCAAGAACCGACATTAGTTTAATGTTCCAAATCTTTATTATTATGTGGAAGTGCCGCCCCAGGCGCGCATTAAACTCAATGTTTTATTCAATTTTGAACACCATTCTAATCGCTCTTCCTTAGTATCTGCTGACAACAAATGTCTGAAACGTAAAATTTATTAAGTTAATTCTAATTATAACGGCCGTTGATCTATTTGATGCTGATGAAAAGATATCGTTATAAAAATATTCATTCATTTACCTGATCGTTGTCTGGGAGCCCATCCTTATCATTACCAAAGTATCGGAGTCGCCTGGTTCGGCACGCCTCGTAGTTTCCAGTAGGAATGTGTGCGGACGAGCACAAATATCTCGGGACACCAAGCCAACGTTCATTGTTGAAACACCTGTCGAAACGAGATGAAAGATAAAATATCCGTTTCAATTTTCGTAAAATTAGGCATCGCTGACGTAAAGTGACTCACCTTGCAAATCGAGACTTCCAATTGGTGTCTTTTTTCGCTCATCGTCAGGGTACTTCCAGTAAGATAATGAGGAGCCTTTCAGCAGACACCATCTTCTGTGCCACGCACCAAATCCCGATATATCCTCAAACATTGTCAAAAAGCCACGATGTTCTACAGAAACTGACAGTTCGCAAGACACATGCATCTGCAATCGTCCTTCCAACGGAGACGACTGTGGCACCTGAAAAAAAAAGTATCACACGAAGCTATTGGTAAGAAGATAAAATGCAATTTGAAATTCTCATTCGCTCCATGTACTGTATAGTCTACCTTATTGAGAGTCCATTGCTGTCGCTGCACTTCTCTGAGACTAAATATGACGTAGCCAGTAAGATTAAAGGATGGAGAGCGTACGGCTGATGGACCCGCAGGACTTTGTACCGAAGGCATCACCAGACGGCTGTCTTGTTTCGAATGTTTTTTAGGTGTTTTTGTGGATGACTGTAAAGAAAAGAATAAAGAAGATTTCCGTTAATCATAGAAGGCGTACGGTTTGGTTTAGAGAATCGTACGATATGCACCTTCTTGCTATTGTGAATGTGATATTTGATCTCGTGTGGAAGCACCTCCGCTCGGGTCTGCACCGAATAAATCTCCAAAGTGATTTTGAAATCACTGTAAAGATCGTGAAGTTTTAAAGTTGAGGGAAACCGAATGCAAGAATCGCCCGGTTCGGCGACTACTACAGGAGTCACGACGATGTGATCCAAATGACGTACCAGGCACACGAAATGATAACAGTTCTCTGTTGAAAATATTAACGTTTTACTACCGACGCACGAAACGACTCGTTAATAATAATGAATTCTCTAATAATTTCGACGTGATACCTGCGCCCATATTGCGGAAATAATTGTGCTTTATTGGAAGAGTTATGGCAGATATAGTCAACGATCCACTCTCTTGCAGCTCTGGGGAGCCCGGAACAACTGGTCGTAGTGTTCCTTCCACCTTCAGCCTCTGGACTTCATTGAGAGCAGCTTGCCGTCTGTGGGCTACAAATACGTAATCATTCGTCGCGTTTTTATATAATATCGATGAAAACGTATGTGCTGACTCGGTCACTTACTGGCAACTAGTAATAATCTTTCTCCTTCCACTTGTTCCCTAGAGTCGCTGAACTCCACTGTGGCGTTACACAAGTTCAAAGCCTGACTCGCTTGGCTTATGACCGTCTGCTGCGTGCACACCTCTTCCAACAAGCGCTTTATCTTCTCCTGAACGAGCACGCGTTCGTCTCTGTCATCGGATTGTGGGGATGAATGTATGGTAAGTTCCGGTTCAGGAATTCGAGTTACTTGACGCACCGGAGTCTTGGGTGTCTGGAATTCGTTAATAAAAATAATTAGTTCTTATAACTTTAGATCGTACACAGAGTAGAATCAGATATTTCTCTTACCTGAGATTGTTGTCTTCTGTAGAAACTAACGCTGTGCATCAGTGGTAAGTGAGAGTCGCCTTCTACTACGTACTGATCAGCTTTTCTCGGAGACGATGCAGGAGTCGTGATTTTAATAGGAGATCGATACGATTGTCTGTAAGGTCAATAGAATGTAATGAAAGGTCTAAGGACGATAGAATCTGTAGTGCTAGAATCTTTGCTGTACTAACCCTTGACTGTATTTGAAGCTATGAGATGTAGCCGACGGACTCTTTCCACCTCGATTTAATTTCGGTGGAGTTGGCCCCTCGGATCCCACTCCTTCATTTTGCTCATCTTGGAGAGCTAGGCACTCATCCAAATATTCGTCCATTTCATCCAGAACAGAGATATCGGATGTGGTGCTGTCCGGATCAGGATCTATTGCTCGCTGTAAAAAGATACGTAAACTTATGTTAAAACTATTATCACAAGAATCTGCAGAAGCCACAAAGTACAACCTAATTCTCATAATTTCGATTCGTTTACCTTCTTATTCAATGAAGATTGTTGTCCGACAACTCGAAGTATACTCCTACCAAGGCTGGTATTGCCAATGTCTTCACTTTCTTCGGTGCTGTCATATTCCGTATCCTCCTGTGATCCAAAAAAAAAAAAAAAAATACACAATTATTCAAATGCGTGTGAAAATTTTGATAAATTTAAATAATAATCTAATCTCTGTTCGTACCCGCACGTAGTATTCCGCCTCAGTTTCCGTTTCAGTTTCCGTCTTTTCATCGAGCGTCGCAGTTTCCGCTTCTGTATCACCGACGGTGTATTCTGTATCTATTTCTGTATCAGTCTCTGTTAGCTCAATGTCGGATAGATTGGGATAAAGATTTCCAGGCTTAGGGGCAGCTACTCGAATTCGTTTGACGTCCGACTGAACTTTGCTTTGCTGTGGTTTCGGCGGACTCTTTGCCACTAAAAAATAAAATGGCCAATAGGAATTGTAGATCTCAACCATATAATCGGTTTAAACTGACGTAAAAAAATATTATACCCTGTCTTTTTACGGGTGATGATTTAATCGCCATCTGAGCACTCCTGCTTGAAATATTGTCCTGCAAATTTTCAAGTGGCGGTGGAGGGGGCGGAGGTATTGATTCCTATAGAAAAAAAATGCTATTAGATTTGGAATGCCTCGAAGACATTAGGAAGGTATTTTGATGGATAATTTAATACCGGAGCAGGTATTGGCTTCACTGGACAAACTGGCGAGTTTTTAGGAGAATTAGATTTGCCGTCGCTACTTTCACTGGTCCTAATGCAGGAGCCAGCGGCAGCTTGCGCCATTTCCTTATTTCGGGTAAATCTTGATCTCAGCATTTCCAATTCTCGCTGTCTCTCATTTTGACAGTTCCGTAAAATATCATTTTCCATTTCTTGAGTCTGAGCTCCATTTTCAAATAAGGCACGTTGAGCGATCACTTTTTTATTCGAGACATCGATTCTATTGGATGACTGCGCGTGGTAATGATCTGAAAGATAGAATTTCTCTTTAATTTTTCCATTATTACCGTCAAAATAGAAATATGAAAAACATACCGTCGGCAACATGTTGAGTCTTGGGCACTTCTTTCTCCTCTAACTGTTTTTTAGAAACAGACATTGAGAGTGGAGCCTTAGGCATTAAGGGGGCTCCTCCTTTGTTTCGTTCAAACAGAGCCATTCTTTCAGAAAGGGTCATTTCGGCTGGGTCCTTCTTCTTGGGTTCCGTAACTTTAGACTCGAACATGGAAGCCTTACTCAGTACTGAACCTGGCGACTGAACCGGGCTTTTAGGTGAAGAATTGCCAAATTTTGAAGTTATTGAAGTATTCGGGATAGGGGAATTGTCACTACTAGTGCTGGAGCTTATACTTTGTGCTTGTTTTTCTGGTGTCTTATGACTCTTAATAATGCTAGCATGCGAGGTTTTCATTGGACTTCTAGAAGAAGCGTTCTTATCATTGCTTGCTTTCGCTTCTATCATAATTCCACCAAACTTCGAAGTAGAAGATATCACTCTAGGTAGTGATGTATTATCCAAATCCTCTAAATCGTTGTTATCTGACTTGCACCGGGCTGGTGATTTCGCCCAATCCGAATTGGATTCCTGGGAACAACCCTTATAGTCATACACAAGGCGAGAATTGCTGGTAGTACGAGTAAAACCTTGAGCCTCCTGGAAAACATCGTTGTGAAACCTGTACTTCCATGGCTCTGAGACTTCTGTTTTTTCCATTGTCCAATTTTCTGTTTAGTTTTTTTTTTACCGACACCAACACCCATTTTAGAAAAATAATTTAGAAAAGAAAAAACCGAAATGAAAACCCAAAAAGGCACGGTCTACCTGTTTGTTAAACCGGATATTTGAAATTTTTGCGGATCTGAAGAGGTTTTCTTCGAAGCATTACTGTTTTAGAAAATTAATTGGTTCATAGTCCAATGATGGGAAATGTTAGATTTTATTGCTCGACCGACTGACTCATACATAGGCTCGAGACATTAGTATTTCTTTTATCAAAGGTGAGCAATTGCATAAACAAAGTGAGCTGGTTCGATGAATGTCTTTGACTCAAGAATCATGCGGAAAGACAAATTCTTTGTTAAGATTAACTAGATCATACAAAGGAAAAAAAAAAAAAAAGAATTATGCACGAATGTAATAATCATCAAAAAAGCCAACGGAGCGTTATAACTATAGATTTTAACAGCACATTATCAGTACTCTGGAAAGTAACAGTAATCTCCTGCACATACGGAGAAATATTCCAAAAATTTTGTAAATCTACTATGTTCTGTGTGATATTTCATTCGTTACAGGCTCTGATTTGTGCAGGTAATGAGGAGTGGAATTAGGTTTTTTATCCATGTATAGTGAGCTACAAGGTTGTAGAGGTAATGCAAAGTCGACCAAACTTATTTAAAAACGACATTTCAATCTTACCAGTGTTTCAAGCATCGCTTGGTCCCACTTTAGCTGCTTGGTAGGACTTCCCTTACTTCGACCAGTTGGGTTATTGCCCGAGGTTGTATTAGAACCAGATGATTTAGAATTACTACTCGTACTAGGTAGTTTGGATATTCCACTAGTGCTCGGCAGCTTCGACATTACACCGGTGCTATGTTGCTTGGACAATCCGCTGGTACTTGGCTGCTTGGATAATCCACTCGTACTTGGTTGTTTGGTAAGTCCGCTTGTGCTCGGCTGCTTGGACATTCCACTAGTACCGGGCTGAGGATCGGAACCATTTCGTGCTTGCTCATTGAATTTGGCATGCACTTTTGACGCTCTGCTTTCCGTGTGTTTGGTCTGTTAATTAATGTACTGATTATTTTTCCAAATATTTTGTTTACTGTGGGATGCAAAAAAAAGGGAGGGCATTTTTGACGGATAAAAAAAACAAAGAAAGAATATTCATCATTCGATTACCAATGTTGGGTGAGAGAGATCATCTTCCCAATTATTTATTGTCGAAGCCAATGCAGCGAGTCTGCCTAATCTAGCACCTGGCTTCGCAGGTTTTTGCCCAACAGGCTCCTCCTCAATGGCAAATTTTTCTTCTGTCCTGTGAATTGGTGAACTCAACTCTCGGCTGCTGTCCTCTGTAAAAAAATATATTTACTCGGAGTTCCTATATCTGTAATAATAAATGTCATAAAATATTCGCGCCAATAATCGAAACGAATTGTAATTTCATCGCGTAACTTATAATATTAAATCTCAATTATTCCGTTAATATCACTTGCTACACTGCATACAACGTATTTGAATGTGCACTCATATCATAAACACAGGAAGTTCTTGGTATCTGGATGGTGCACTCAATGTATATATATATTGCATGAAGAAACCAGTTTCTGATATCAATGTGTGTAGGTGTAACAACACAACTGACTTACCAGAGTATAGCTTGCCCAGTCTTTGCAGCTTGGATCTCACATTGGATATTTGACTCTCCCCATTTTCTTTGTTGGCTTCTTTGCTTTCTTGGTTTGGAGTTTTTGTCGGCGACGTTTTACGTGGGGATTTAACAGGAGACTCTTTAACCGGTGATTTTGCCACCATTTCATTTTCCAACGCTGGAAAACAAAAAAATACTGATATGTATCAATGAGTCAATGATTGTCGTTAGTGTGTCGCTAACAATATTGTGATCTATTATCTGATCACTGTCAAATAAAGGAAAAATGACATGAGTAGATGAATCTCTCTGGCCTATGTATGATATCCGTAAATAGATCACAAACAGAATAGCATACCTGGAGCTTGTGACAAAATTGTATTAGCATCTTTCAATGGGCTTCTTCTCTTTTTGGGATCATGACCAGCATTTGACAATTGTGTGTCCAATTTTTCCCTCCTTGCTCTCGCACGTTCTAACATACGCTAGAGACATCGTTCAAGATTTATGTAGAGTTACATATAAAAAAATTTTAACAACTCAGTGAAAATGTTTTGTCTAGTATGAGCAGCCATAAAATACAATCTGGATACTTGTAAACAGATCACCTCTATTCAGAATCAGCACGCTACAATGGGGATGTATAACTCGCATCAAAATTTTTTAGCATAGAGATTGCAGGCTACAGATTACTGACATTATGCATGGCATCAGATTCCGGGATTTTAATGGACAGTAAGCGTAGGACTTGGTACAATTCTTCAATAATTCATTTTTGGGATAATTTCGAGGTATCAAAAATCAACCGAACCTCTTCAACCTTCCCGTTTCAATTTTATAGGATAATCTAATGTCGAATACGATATCATTTTCACAGTAGTACAGTGTACCATACGAAATTGTGATTCCTGTAAATCCCAGGTAAACAAATCCCTGATGTATAATCTGCATAGCGTCACTTACCTGAGTAAAAGGATCCATTGTTTGACTTTTCTTAGAAATTCCACTTTTCACACTACCGTGGCACGGCCACTAGTTTAATGTAAAGCCGTAGACCCTCGTCTTTTACTTGGAACAGAAGATTACCCTAATATAATAGAAAAAAGGGAATGTGTTTAGCAGAGACGCGTACCGCACCCTTCGACTGCGCTTCTCAAACTGTCAGAACTTTCAACCGTTGAGTTTAAATGCAACCGCCATTACATCGCTATTCGGTAAGTACAGTCGTATTGAAATAAAACCGTATAGATGAATTTAGCATTATTATTAAGTGAAAAAGTTTTCTGAATATAAGGAGAAATTTTTAATTGACACACGCAAATACATTGAAAATTCAGGTTTTAAATGAAAATGCAGTGTATAATATCTACAACAAATCGTTATTATACGTCGACGCGTGATTACAATTCACATTAACACAAATTGCGTACCTGACTGTACGTCGTCGTACCCGGTGGGGGTAATTCATACAAAAGTTTGAATTGCAGAACTTTCATTGGACAGTGAGAATCTAGATGAAAATCTGGTTGAGGCGGGTTTAAGTCTATGGTTGTGCATTGAGTATAGATAGTAGCGTAGCTAATTATCTACGTTGTAAGTGATTATCTGGAGCATTTGTTTTATGCGTAAATGCCTTTGCTCATTCAATTTGCTCAGCAGGTGGCCGTTCACAAATGTAACTGCGATTTTTTTAGCTTCGAAGATCCGAGCGAACGAACCAATGAGCGTAATTGAAAATTGTGTGTATATTCGGAGAAATAAACACTCGATTCAACCGATGAAATGTCTTGTTTTGACCGTTAATTCTCATATTACGCAATCCCTGGAAGGATATCGCTTTTACTCAATGATTACAAAGTTATGCTATCAAAATTAGAAGAAATGAAATAGGATCATGGATTAAACACATACCGTAATCGCAAAAAAGACCCTACGGTGAAGAAACATCAAAGCACTCTGAAAAATTTCACAGTTCATACCTATGCATTATAGTCACAATTCATAATTAGAAGATTATTATAAATTCTGATACCGATGGAGGAAAATATGATTCAAACTTGTCGACCAAGGAATCGAAGAACTCTTGCAAGCGGACCAATTTCCGATGATATTGCAAATTCAAATATTAAACTGGATTATGTTACTATACTCTTATTTATCGGTTTAGTAATCATGCAATTACTCACCAGTGCTGTTATGCGATTTATAATATCGAGCATGTATTTATTCAGTGATGAATAGGAATTTATTTGAATAAAATAATTGTTTCATTTGAATCACATATTTTTACCATGCTGCAAATTTAATGGTAGCCTGATATAACTATGTAAGTAAACGATTATAATGCGGTAAAATCCGCAATCAGTTCGTTTTCGCAAGACTAATTACACATGCGGAAGTTAGAAAAAATAATTACTTGACTCACGAATGTAGTTACCAAGAAACATTGTCTTTCGTGCATTAGGAACTATTTACCCAATTTTTCAAAGGGATGGGTTTTATACCGTTATCGCAGTTTGGATATTTCGAAAAGGTTGCTGGTAAGCATAATTACAGACCTATATAGATTTGTTTGCATATTACTCGTAATAACTGAGAAGAAAGTAACGAAGAAGAAATAAGATGGAGATGGTGAAACAGGTCCATAAACTTAAGAGGAATATTTGATGCTGAACTATTTACCCAAAGGTATACTTGCAAGTTGTTTGATGCAGAGAATGTTTGTGTCATGGGATGGATAAAAGAAATTTACTACTTGAATATAATCCATGTAATTAGCTTCAAGATTGAAAACAATGTAACCTATCAAACTACAAGAAATCATTCAAATGTAATCAAACAACCACTTATTTTGTGCAGGAACAGTTTAGAAGTAATGTATCACTGTTTGATTTTTGATTTGTATGATGGCAATCACATACAATAATATAACAATTTCATACTACTACATAAGCAGCGGAAGGCTGGTCAGCTTCTCGAGTACTCGTGTGCAGAAGAACTACAACTACTGAGCGTTTCAGAGCCATTTTTTAAAACCCAATGTAAGATTTTTGAAGAGAATCAACGTACCGATAATAATCATCGTCACATGATTATTTTTTTGGGTTCTATTGTTGATGTTTTTTCCTGTCAAACAAGATTTTCGAAAAAAAATTTGTGGCACTTTTTTTTACAAAGGTACTCGATATGCCACATAATACAACTTCTATTATTAGTATTATCACCATCTTTATGACTCCAAATTTCAACAGTTCATATACTATTCAATAGCTGTAACATGATTATTGTAAAACATCATTGTAACTTCTATCCACATACGTATACATATCTATGTATTCAAATGCTGTCACTTATAAATAGGTATTTACTAGAGCTACACATAATTTCATCATAATGACATGACTAGACAACGACTAAATAAGTAAATGTATATTTTTCGATGTAACATAGTTGAGATAAAATTTAATTTAATTTATATCGAATGCTTAGTACATCTCTATGTTGATCTCACAATCAATCAATTCACTTGACTACAAATCTGATTGAGTTAATTCGGTATTTTCAATAAGTAAATTATGAAAAGTCTTTCACATTTATGGCTCAGGTCTGGGCAATGAATTGAATTGGGATTCAACACGATTTTATGGTGTCAAAGTGTAATCATAAGTGTACCAAAAACTTTTATATGACGTGTAGCACCAAGTTGAGTTGCAAAGAATGAAAAATATTTTAATCATAGATTTATTCTCGCATCACAACATCTATTCAAACATATTTTTACAACAAACAAGTGTGCGTATCAGACGAATTTCCTAGTAATCGTGTTCCAAATGACTCACTGTTTATCAGTGCCTCAACCGTAGCCAACTTTTTAACATATCCTGATCTATCAAACTAGTAATGAATAAAATTCATGGGTAAATCATGGCCAATTCATGTAATTACCATGAAATTCCGGAATTTTGTAAAGTGTAGTTTGTTATCAAATTCGCTGAATCACGTATTTAGTTTGTTTATTTGAATTTCATACTATCAGTGTATACAATAATAAATATATCAGATCTACGCAGCATGGCACTGAAAAACTATTTTCAGTTCTGAGCAATAAGATACACTTCTACACCAGGCTGTATAAATCCAAGGAGAAGACTGTGCCGCTCGGTGTCGGCAATCAGTTTTGTGCTTTCATGTGTAAATAAATATAAATTAGTAAATTCAAAAGATATAATACATTGGGCATCATTTTCTCTACCCATTAAGCTCAATGAACCCCTATCTAAAAAGCTGTTTCAGTCACTTTCTACAATTCATTTCCTCAAAAGTATATCCTAACATCTCCAAGATATACCAAAAAAGTTTAATACAGTATAATAAATAGTTATCAAATATTTAATCGAAGTTTCGAAAAATCCTCTTTCTCCTATTCTATTGTGTTGAATTCCAGTGTCACAACTATACAGTCATAGCGAAACATAATTTTTTCATGTCAAAAAAAACTCAGCTGTAAAACTCATTTCACGTATGATTCGAATCGACTTTCACATTTTGTGAAAAAAACTACATACATATAATCTACCTATAACTGCGAGACATGAAAAACGAATCAGATGTACCATTAGATGTAATAAACATTACCCTTACGCTTTTGTTAAATCAATAGTCATATAGCATTAAAACAGTTAGTAGGATTATTCATATAATTTCCAGAAAGTTAACCAGATTCGTGTTCCGATGCTGCCAATTGCTTTGATATACACAAAAACCGAGCTTGAAAGCATTACGTCTTAACCATCAACTTCGAATCCCTATAACATTGAGTGCTCGTATGAAATAATTTTGAAAAAATAATCCAGTATACATAATATTGCAGCATGTGACTCAAAAACAATATAAAAAGTAGTGAAAAGCATGACAGTGCTCGAAAATTTATGCGTTATAGCTATATATTTTCCAGTTTACAGCTGCAAGCTCAAAATGAAAGATATGCTTTGATACCTATTCAACAAAGACACTAATCTATTATTGATAATGCAGTTGGCGTAATACGTATTTGTAGATAAATGCATGATGAAAAAAAAAATAAAATCGAAATGAAACCAGACAAAGAGTATACAAATGATTGTATAATATGATCTCTTTTGTTTTTTCCGAAATTATATCGCAAACTGGTGTAACTTTGAACATAAAGCGAGGTTACTTTCTCGTGACTAAAATATAGTAATAATTTCACATGGTTTTTTTGTTTTTTTTTTCTTCTCCGAAGCAAAGTGTTGTAGAAATAAAGAATTATATAATCACATAAAATGATCAGTAGAGATTAGAAATTCGCGTAAAAAATAATGCAGCTAATTTTTCGGATAGTACCAATATCATAACTGCCTAAAAATTAGTTCGGTTAATGACTCAACGAGGACGCAAAAACTTGATCTTGTATTTTGATCAGCTATGCAACTTACCATTAAACCTTCTTATACTTTTGTTATTACCACAGTTGCTATTCGAACTAGCAGAGCCATTTTGTTGTTTGTTTGTTTTTGGTCTAAACACTTTTACAGCTCCCAATACCATCAGACAGAACCAATACATCTGAGGTAGCAGTAATATTGCGATGCTGATCTTGCAGCCTCGTGGCAGTGACATTATTGCCTGTAAAAATACAGATTGTCTTGTTGAGAGACTTCTATACGTCATATGTAGTTCAGAATGTTTAACAGGTTACAAGGCTAATCTTTTGTCGCTAGAGAAAATTCAGCAACTGATGTTCAAAGTACATTCTACTGAATTTCAATTAATTTGTATTAAAACTGATACTGTTTCCACTCACCTCAAAATAAGGTAGGTCTACAAGCTCACTGTATAGATAACATAGGTATGGAAACATCGCTACTCTGCACACGAAGAACGTCCCAATCATAATCATCCCGTTCGTAACATATAATTGTGTAGCCTTCATCTGAGATCATGTAAAAAGTTTAACATCAATTTTGTTACAGGAAATTGACACTGGACACAGTGCATCGAATAATACCTCGTAAGTTGGTCGAACAAGAATTTTTTTTTTTTGTTGTTCAGAATCAATTGTGTGACTCACCTTTAATCTGCTCAGAATACCCCGCATGGACACAAATGGTGTGCTCAATTCCATAAGATAGACAAAGCCAAAGACACAATCACCTAGACCTCCGCGTAAGTACTGTAATTGATAAATAAAATGTTGGAACCATATATTACGCCGTACGTAATAAGCAAGCACACCGATTCGTCAATTGTATAATGTGGACAGTGATTTATATGTTTAATTTTTGCCTATCTGACTGTCTGTGAATTAAATTATATCCGTATCTGAATGTTGAATGAGAGTTCCTTTCGAGTTATACTTTATAGCCATAGCTGGTACAAAGCAATTCTTTGATGTGATAAAAAAAAAATTAAAAATTGAACTTACAACAATGATTAAAAATCCGAAGCTGCCGATGAATAAATGATGCATGACAATAACGGGTTGTTCCTTGAGATAAAGTCGCACATTGACTATATGACCAGCTTCAGATTTTTGTTCTTTTTTGTGCTCTGAAGTACTGGCATGTACTCGATACATTGACCAGATATCATAGAAGAAGTAGGAAGCTCCGAACCAAGCGTAAGCTTCGCTCATAAAATGTGATGCATGAAGGAATGATCTTGTGCAAGACCACATGCAAACTATGGATCCGGTAACACAACTTAGCGCAGCTTGCACTGCAGAGACAACTCTGAAAACGAGAATTCATCGAGTTTTAATTGACTTCTTATGATATGGAACAATGAATTATTATTGATAATTCAATTCTGAATGAAAATGGATTGACTCAATACTAACTTGTTAGATATGTCCAATACATCAGGTGCTGTCAGATGGTACTTCTTTCGAAGACGTAAACCAGTACGAGTTCTCAGGGCCATGTGATTGAGGAAGTCAAAAAGTGAGAGGAAAAATATAAAACCCAGGGCAGACAAACAAGCGCCACGTCTTAAGCTGATCCTATCATCTGGCTCTAGAATAGCAACGGAGCCTACAGCTACCCCAAGTGATCCAACCGTTGATGCAAGTAACAGCGACATATCTCCAAATTTATTATGAACCTAGAAGAGAAATGATGAATGCAACTCGATAATTTGAAATGATGGTGAAAATCTGAGGAAAGTTTGTCTGAAACCGCATGTATTCTGTGAAATATCACACAAAGAAGGTTTTCTGGGTTGCTCATTGATCATTATAGAGTCCATCGGAATGTTTGTTGAATTAATTCACTCTTTTAAGATGAAAACGGTCAAATTTTTTTGTCAGATAACTAATTGCAAAAAATTCGACATAAAATAAATCAGCTCTTTTCAGTTGGTAGCAAACAAGCCTTTCAAGTCTCTACAGAGTTGATTGGGTAAATTAAATCCACAATCTAGTGAACATTTGAATTTTTAGGTCTCATGAAGCTGCTATTACTTGGTGGCATCAATTGGATTGATTCACATAAGAACTTGATATCAATTTGATCAAAGAGAGAAAATACTTAATTGTTGCTAGAGGTACATTTGGGAATGGTTACATAACTTTGCGAGGACCAAATTTAGTTGAACTTATCTTGTTGAGAAAACAAAGAAGGGAACAAATCAGCTGAGTAAGTCACATGATGTTACTTAGCTTATGATGTAACTCAATGTCCTTGCATGATCTATAGTGGTTCATCCATATCAGCATACATGTATAATGTACTCGGGATATACGACTTGATTGTGTCAAGACAGCTGTTACGATTATTTGAATCTTTCAACAGTCTCAAATGAATGGCAGAGTATACATATTCTAAGTCAGTAAAATTCTCAGGTATGAAGTCAATATAACCGTCAGTGAAAAATGCTCAAAAATATTGATAATATTTTAAATTTCTCTCAAAACACATAATGATAATTTAGTGAGACACCATAGGTACTTTTTTTAATATAATTCTGCATGCATTATACGCTTGAGTGTTGCTATATTTTTTTTTCATTATTAATAATGTTATCTACAAGTGTGTAACGAGACAGGATATCATTCATTTTATTTGACTTTAATAGCAACATTCATTGTTCACCGTACGTCAAAATATTTCATTGTTGGGTGGCAGAATAAATATCAAGCAGTGGTTCTCTCAACTTTTTAATCTTACCAAACAAAGGAGAAAGATTAGAGTCTGATATAAACATACCTCAAACAAAATAACTGATAATCTTTGTGCGATTAAAGAAAAAGTACCAACATTTAATAAAAAAAATCAGCTCCGAATTCCGTCCCGTACACTTATCAGAAAAATGTGGACCTTATAATGTATCGAACTTATTTTTGGTACAAGCCATTCGATGATACGAATTTATAATAGAGACTACTCAGAATTTTTACATGCCATAACCAGATGGCAGAACGCCAAAGATTTGATCACTGTTGGGAAAATATATGGTTGCTGACACATTTCCACAAGGAAATGGATCACACAATACTTTGGAATAACCAGTTACTCATGTGAATAAAGGACTCTTTTCAAACGAATTAAATGTGATAATTGCCGCTAAATTCAAATAGACGATCCTGTTAATTCTTAAGCTTTACAGCAGCTTACCAATCTTACAATGCAAAATAGCAATCATAACTACTGTAAATTGTGCTTTATTTTTCAAAAATGAACTCTCATTAAATATTTACTCAGCTAAACATTTATTGCCGTATACCAGATAATTTTAACTGAATATTTGACACAAGTGGAAAAGAGTAGTTCAAATAACCTGAACAATTATGAACTGAACAACAGTGAAGGAAATTGTTTTTTGCTATTTCAGCTGACGAGTCTGTACATGAATACCATTCATTGTTCATTATAAAGTGTAACAAGTACTAATGGATAAATTCGTCCAAGAGCAATTGACTAGATTGATTGAATCAGATGCCGTTTTTGCTCCATTCCAATGGAACAAAAATCCAGATCAAAACATCGTAAAATTGCGAAATATCGTTCACGAGCTCAAGCTGGCCTGAAACTGATTTATCAGATGCTTAAAATAGACTAGTTCTAACTGCCAATGTCTAGGGCAAGTTCTTGACTCATTGTCGATTGAATGTACTGTAGGGCAGGGATAATCAACTGAATTTTGATGACAGCAGAAAATAGAGCAATCATGAAATTGATAAACTCGGCAATAATAGTCGGGTGAATGACCTTCAGGAAGGGGTTTCTAAGAGGGTTGTTTTATTAGAGGTAAAATACGTACACTCGAAGTTTATGAAACAATAAAGGTTTTCTAATGATACGCAGTAGAAAAATCAAATTATGGATTTACGCATTAAAAACTAATGGCGTTTAAAAATGACGATTGATTACTTATCTCTGCGAGGAAGGGGATAGCAAATCGTAATATTTACCGCGAAATCTTACCTCTTTGTTTTTGCTGAAATTATTTAAGTGCACCATTTTCGACTTGTCGCTTTCTTCCTTTGGGCAGCTTAGCACGTTACCGTTGAATCAAGTTGATTACAATTCACACTTTAGAGAAATTTCACCCCTTCATTTGATATTACCTCGCATTACCCTCACCACTAAATCTGTTGCGGCTTCCACTGACATTTCGCTCAGAAAACGCAAACGTTCCGCTAGCGTCGCCGTTTTGTTGAATGAGTTGTTTCCTCCATGGAAAATATGCTCATTGGATGGATCAGATGAGAAGGATGAAACTTTACATGACTCTCCGAAGTGGGGGATCTGGAATCTCCTTTCTTTGCCCTCTGCCTCAACTTCCATAAACTTCTACCATATCAACATTGTTATGAAAACAATCGACCGAACATTTTTGATAGAAATTCAACTTTTGGAATTTACTTCAGACGATGATACATCCAGGAGTAAAAATATAAATTCAATCTTATGCACATAATATAAATAAAAGTGGAAAAAGTATGAAGGATCATATTTCGTTTCTACTGTGGAACTTCATACTTGGAAAATAAAATAAATAAATCAATGGTAAATGCTGATTGGCTTATGTTATTATTAATTATATTAGTGGTTACCTGTGCAATGCTACAGGTATGTTTGGTTGTAATTTACTTTTAAATGGAATCAGTTTTACAGCCCTTACAAAAGTATCAACAAAAGTATGAACTTTGATGCAGACGATGATAGAAAAGCTGGTGTCAGTTCTTCAAATTATCTATCCTCTTCCTCTTCCCGGTTGTGAACCTCCAGGCTGATTCTGCTGATTAAGCCAAGGTGCTGATCCTGTACCTCTTCCTCTCTGGTTTTGCCCCCGTCCTCTACCCCGAGCTGAATACAAACATTTTGCAACTCATTTTGTAATTCGTTGTGAAGAGAAAATTATGAGAACTCTCATGGCTTCCACAATCGCTTTATTCCAAAACAAACAATAACCGACAATACTCCAACATTCAATAGACATAGATTTCAATATTGAACATGAGCTTCAATGAACATTACACAACTACTCAAACTTAGCTTTGTTTCACAGACCTATTCTTTAGAGACATTTTGCCACATTTTTCAATTGAGACAATTTGCCACCAACGACAAGTATTTGAATCGATATTAAGAATATTGGCTTGATAAACAAAGATTTGTGAATGATTGGAGTAGCAGTACGGAAGATTGAAATTTGTGGATGTTATATGATAGAAGAGTATTTCAAGAGAAGCAAACCTTGTGCGCGAAGTATTGCAGATTTTCCTCTGCCTGCTGTACCAGAGCCTTTGCCACCGGGTCGCTTAAACATTGGAGCATTTTTCAGCATATCAGGTAATATGAGAAATCTTATTTTTGAACCCCTGATGTAAACATTCTCCAGTTGACCAACACGGCCGTCACGATACGTGACCGTGAGATTTTGCATTTGACAGTTCATGTTATCTTCAGCTTCTATTAATTTCCCGCGATAAACCTCACCGGTGTTCGTTTCACAGGTTATAACGTGACCTTCGGCTTCGTGAAGTACTTTTATTGGTACGCCGATCGACATTTTTGCGGTTTACTTTTGGGCAATCAACACTATAAGTAGACAAATATTAAAGAGGAATCGCAGATTCAAACGGATTTCAATCCGTGCAAAAATAATTTCGTCGCATCAACGTTTGTCACGGACGCCACTTTTGATCTCACAGAGTAAACAACTGAAGAGGGAAACGCTACTTAGTTCCAATTGTGAACACTCACGAATCGAGCAGTACCGAATTATTCCTAGTCAATTTGCTCTACCAAACCACTGATACGTATAATATTGATGATACAAACATTGATTGATCAGAAAAACTTTCTACCTTGGGGAAATTGGGACATAAAGAAATGAAATAAAAAATTGACCGAGAACTTTGCGTGTTTTAAACTTTCTGTTACATCCATAATATAAAATAATAATCATAATTAGACTAACACTACTTACACTGGATGATCATTAGACAGTTATATTCAAATTCCTCATAATCTACATGCATGATGATACATAATTAACAACGATCCGTTTGCACATCTCTGTAGATGTGTATGTATACAATCATCCCATTGTACAATCATGTCGTTCTTTAGCATGATCGTTATTATTGGACACTGCAGGATGAAATTCTATCGAATTCATGGGTATTGAATCAATATATTTGGCGATCAGTCTAGAGGAATCGATTCAATAGAGGTACCGAATAATTAAACTGAATTTTGATGTCCTGATCATAGAGGTAAACATAATTTTGGCTGTTAATATTAACATGACCCAGGCTTCAACAAGGGTGAAGAGCCGTGAAGATCGGTACGGAAATTGGATTAAGATGAATGACAAACTGATCAAAATTATTTATTGGCCAGGTCCGGACAATGACTTATCCATAAACTTTTTCTTTGCAAAACAGAGCCACCATTTGCTGGGCTTTCCATCTTCACCATAAACTTTTTCTACAACTCTCACACCTGTTTCTTGTCGCAATTGCTGCAGGTATTGCCTCATAAGATCTGGAAATAACGGATAACCAATTAAAGGCGTTATTTATTTTCAATTACCATAGGACAAGTTTTGGGATTTATTCGGGTACATTCATACTGATCAGAGAAGTGACAAAACTGATAAGACAACAATATGTTCTCTAGTTCTATATCACCTGAGGCTACGTTATTATTAGAAAATAATATTCTTACCAGCGTCAGAAGCGCTTGCTGGCTTGGCGTAAACGGAATTCAAAGGGAATCCAGCATCTCCTGGGATATCAAACTTGGAAATAGCTAAAGTATACATCTCGTTTGTTGCTTGGTTTTTGGTAGCGCATTTTTGTAGTTTTTTCAAGCATTCAGTGATGTACAAAGTAATGTAAATCAATACACGATCAGCTTCGCTCTGGAAGGCGTGTTAAAAAAAAGATGTGTTTCAGATTCTATGATTTGATTCCATATATATACTCTCATTATCAAAATGGTACCTTGATCTCATAAGTTCTGAAGAAAACATTAGCTTTGAAGAAATACAAAGCCTCATCGATTATATCTAATTCCTTCCCACTGTAGGGTGGTGCGGGACCCCGAAATTGAGTCTTGAATGGCAACATAGCTATGTTGCCAACAGTATGGTTATTTTCCAAAAAACTAGAGTGATAGGCCTGAAATATATTAATGAATCATTATAAAATGCACTGACATTGAATAATAAATGCTGTAAGACTAATATCAGGGTTGGGTTAAGGTTTTGTTTTCTGTTTACATTGGTTCGAAATTAGATGAACACTACGATTCTGATCCATCTTAAATATCTCATGAACGATTAGAACAGAATTCCATAATAAAAATCGTAATATTAGTCGATGATATGAATCATGATATCAAAAGGGATCCACCCATTTGACAGCTCTAAATCTCATGAATGAAATACATGTTCATCTCAATTGAAATAGACGATCTGATTCTGTGATTGCTCAGTAAAATACAATTAGGCTCACCGGCATTATTGAAGGGTAATTGTTCTCAATTCCACAATCCAGTCGAACCCAAAATTGTGTCCGAATTTATTAAAAAAACATGTAAAAGAATCTCACACGCACGGCTCGCTATGCAAACCTCAAAAGCAGACCGCAGAACTAGTTTATGATTATTGGGGTGGAAACTTCAAACGAAAAACTGCAACCGCTCTGCCACTACTGCCTCTGTAGAAAACAACGCGCAATGTAACCGAATGAAACAACAAAGTTTCAGATCTTTGAATCCTTATACTTTATGCCCAATTGTCACAAGCAACGAGAATGAGGGTTAGGTTAGTATGGCATATGAGATCGATTTTCATGTGAAATAGTGTAGATAAGAATAAATCATTGCGCCAATTGTATATACGACTTTGGTTTCATTTCACGCCTGTTAAAGAAGAAAACTGTGAGGAAGTTGCTCGTCAAAAATGTCAAAGAAAATAGCAGCAACGGAATTGAAGAAGGAAGATGTCTTGCAGGCTGTTGTACTTGCAGACGATTTCACTGTGAATTTGAATCCCATGCACAATATATTTCCGAGTGTACTAACGCCGGTTGTAAATATCCCGTTGTTGGATTACATGACAGAAACTTTAGTTAAATGTGATATACAAGAATTATTTTTATACTGTAGCAATCACATACAACTGTTAAAAAAGTATATAAAAAATAAGAACTTCAAAGATATCAATGTACACTTGATCATTTCTGACGGTTGTCGATCGCTGGGCGATGCTCTAAGAGATATTGATACAAAAGGCTTGATTCGAGGCGATTTCATCCTTATTAGAGGAGATGCATTCACAAATGCAAATTTGAAAAATCTACTTGATTGGCATCGGTCTAAAACAAAACAAGATAAGGGAGCTGCTATGACTCTAGTATTGCGTGATCTAGGATCTAGCAATGTTCCCTCTCAAGAAAATGAAACTTGTATGATAGCTGCTGATAATTTGAATAACAGAGTATTGTTTCACCAGAAACTTAATATTGAAGATAACAAAGTTAAACTGGAATTGCAATGGTTTTTAGACCATGACCATGTTGGAATACACAGCAGTTTACTAGACAGTCATATTTACTTATGCTCTGCCCTAGTCCTGCCTCTATTTTCTGATAATTTTGACTTCCAGGTGACTATTTTGAATTCACTAATATCGATCAGTGGACATAATTACAGATTATTAACAAATCTGTTTTTGGATTTTTAGACAATGGAAGACTTTATTCGCGGCCTATTAATCAACGAGGAGATCTTAGACTCTCGAATATACTGGCAGAAACTGAACGCTGCGGAGTATGCACTGCCTGTTACTTCTTGGAGAGCATACGACACTCTAAGCCGTGAAATTCTCCAGAGACGAGGGTATCCCCTAACTGCAGATACCATGCCAAGTGCCAAGAATTTTGTATACCTTAGAAGGAGTACCTACAAGCATAGAAGTGTGACCTTAGCAAAAGGTTGCACGTTGGAGCGTGATTCGATAATTTGTCCCAATAGTAAAGTGGGAGAAAATACTTATATAACAAGTTCAGTAATTGGCGAGAATTGTAACTTGGGAAATAACGTGAGAGTAGAAAAGTCGTACATACTAGGTGACGTCACCATTTGCGATAATTGCATAATCAAAAACTCGGTCATTTTCTTCAACAGTGAGCTACAAGATTCAGTCGATATTAATGGTTGTATATTAGGCCCTAAATTAAAACTGAAGAGTAAAAGTACCTATGTAGATTCTGTGATGCAATCGGATAGCAAGGGTGGTATAGTTCAGGAACAGATGAACAAAGCAAACCCTGATACAAATGAGGATCTACCATTCTTCAAGTATGCAGATGCAGGCAAAACAAATTTAGATTATTCGGATTTTGATGATGGTAGTAGTAGCGAAGAAGAGTCAGATTTAGGAGCTCCGTTACCCGATGATACACACATGTTTCTGACAGAAGTAATCGATAGTTTGTTACGTGGGTATCAGGACAAAGTGAAATGCGAAAATTTAATTTTAGAAATTAATTCTTCAAGATATGCTTACAATGTTAGCATACGTGAAGTTTCCTACAATGTAGTCAAGGCTATATTAAGTCTACCGTTACATTATCTGTCTGAGACAGGCACTGATCATTCTACAGCAAATTATCAGAAAACGCTGAAACAAATGCTTGAATATTTCCACACAATTCTTGCAAATTACGTGAAAACAGAAGATGCGCAGGAGGATTGCTTGCGAGCAATCGAAGACACGGTCGCTACAACTGAAGAGGTGCTGCTAGGTGCCCAGCTTTTGTTCAATTATTTCTACAATCGAGATGTACTGGGAGAGGACAAAATTCTCGAATGGTATCATCTGAATGATGACGATGAAGATGACATGCAAAAAGAATTAAGATGCAAAATCAGAAAAGTTGTCCAACCGTTTATTAAATGGTTACAAGAAGCTGAAGAAGATTCCAGCGAAGAAGAGGAAGACAGTGATTAAATCAGATTTCCTATACATACATGTGTGATACTGATGTACAGACCCCTAAGAATTTCTCTAAACTTACCTTAGCGTAAATCACGTACAAAGTGTTTTGATTTTTGTATACTCTGAATTCTTCGTTCTTTGTTTGCAATAAACCTTTTGGTTATAAATAGGAGTATTCTATCCCAGAAAGCGATTGTATATTTTAATTTTCAAAATAAATATTTTATTATTCATTTATCGATTACTGGAAATTTGAATACAGGGCTTAGCTTAATTTCAATAATCATTAACAATTATTATAGTCATGGTTAAGCGTGATTTGAGGTGTTGCCGGTTGATTATGTTTACATACATGATTGTCAGTGATGAAACGTGATCTTGCTTTAATATAGAATTATTTCCTAATGATTTTTGATTTTTAAAATTGATTAATTTAACTAATTCAAAATCTTGTATAATTCGTTTATCACTCGACGCTCGTCTCATCGTAAATTATTTGGATGAAGAACAGTTTTTAGAATTAAACAGGATATACGTATGTTAGATCTTTTCCTTTTAACGAGTTCTTACTTTAGACAGGGCTGAATTACTTTTTACTGTTTTGACTATTATCTATTATCTCTAAATCGAAGGAGGCTGAAAATGTTTTAAATTTACCTATAACAATGACAAAGCACATGTTAATAATTTATATCATCAGGCCTTTGCTCGCTATACTTTGCCTTTACATACATATTATTCAACAATCCAACAAATTTCATAATAATCTAGCGAACTATAAGTCATAACTTCTCGATTAACATCTCACAGTAAAGATTCTTTTACGTTTGGATTCAAAATTTAATTTGCTGAGTAAAGTTTTTATTTCAACTGTCGATCGGATTCAAAGCGATAATTAAATTTTCTGTCCATATTATCAAAATACGACAACGGGTAAGTGGCAAATTTGTATGCTGTTATAAAAAATTATGCTCATTCACAATTTCAATGATCTTTAACTGGTTGTGAACTGATAAAATTCCGCCAACTTCAGACTCGAACTTCTTAGAGTTCGATGTATCGCCTGTAAGGGTCAAACGTACCGCAATTTGGCACAATTATAGATACACAATCAATAGAAAGGATTTTGAATTTCCAATCGTATTAGCTTATGAGCGAAAAGAAGAATTATTTTCAACGATCAATCGACGGCTCAGGGTTTACAGTAATTATTCATTCTGTTGGAATTGGATCCTCTTGCAGATTGTGCCACGCCTGATGGTGATGATCCGGGAACTTGATCGCGTCTATCCACTGTCTCAAACGTTCTCCTTTGCTGCTGCAGCTCAGCAGTAGACCTCCTACAGGGTGAATAATAAAAATGTTCAATCGTGACATGAAAACCCCTGATACGTGTTTGTAGCGTTCTAGGGAATAAGAGAAATCTATTATTTACCCAGGTAGTCGTTGCTCTTGCCGAAGTCCTTGTCCCAAACGGAGAGGCACAGCATCTGACTCGTGAGGTCCGTGAGCCGGGTCTCGAAAGCGAACTCTTCGTTCCACTCTGGGTTTAGGGTCTTCCACTTGACTCCTGTAGTGTAAATTGCGGACACTGGCTTCTTGGCGTCCTTCTTCTTGTTGTCCTGTACGGTAGGAACGCTCGTTTGGTGTTGAGAATTGTCTTCTGGTCTTTTTATCAGGTACAGTTTCACGAAGGGGTCAGAGAACCCGTTGGTGTCCATTGCCGGCAGATTCACAGCGCGCGAAACGTTGACTAAAAGGGCGCGTCTGCGAGTGCTGTAGCTCAAGGTCACCAGAATTCGACCCCGCGGGCTCAGATCCTCTCCCCAAACTTCCTCTTCGTGATCCGATTGAAGATGACTCTCCAGGTAAACATTGTAATGGATTGTCCGATACGGCTGCAATTGATGAAGCGGTAGTTTCGCCTCCCCTAGAAAATCCTTGCCCGCTCGATCGTCTTGAAGCACCAATATATGCAGTGCCCTGCCATTTTTCATCTACACCCGCCGCACGGACCAAATTTTATTAGTAAAATTCAATAAAACAAATAAATAACAATAACATACGAGGGACTCACGTCTGTCTCCGTGATACCGTAAAAGGTGACCGTCTCGTTGTATTCCGGATCCCGCGTCTTGTGGACTGTTTTTGTCCTCAGTCGTTGCGATGGGCTCCCGATCGCGACGGGTAGGATATTGAGTTTGCAAAATGAATCTGTCAGCCCGTGGATATCCATAGGACGCAGACCTCGGGCACGTTGTACTCTGCACTGGAG
The DNA here is from genome assembly GCA_963932425.1 of Athalia cordata. Classification (NCBI taxonomy): domain Eukaryota; kingdom Metazoa; phylum Arthropoda; class Insecta; order Hymenoptera; family Athaliidae; genus Athalia; species Athalia cordata. Next base: position 51,929,025 of record OZ010625.1, on the reverse strand, counting down.
GTACTGTGCCGCGAGGTCGTATAGCAACGAGACTTCCAGTGTCCCGTATCCATCCCCCGCTGACGCTGTAATCATATCATATAATTATCCAGACATTACCGAAGGTCGGGGCTTAATGTTACATCCCCCACAAACTTTAAATCCTGCGGCGCGCCCCAACTTTATCAAATCAGTTTTCTATAGGCTTATTATTTCGTATTTTACTCATGAAATTGAATCACAACTGCAGGCTAACGAAATACATGATCGAGAGAGTGAGAGAGGGCCAGATGGAGAAGCAAGATGGTCGAAAATTTTCATAATGTTCGTACACCATAATACATATAAATATACTAGAGTTCGTTGTAGCTGATGGCGATACGTCTATTTTAGTATACGGTCTCATTTCTTTCTCACCCTGCGGGGTTGATTTTATCCGAAAAAGTAATCAATTCAGATCAATCGATCGCATCCGAACAAGAGGTTCTTTCGACTAACCCGAACTTGACCCGAACGATTTTCAAGCGGTCAAAAGTAGTGATTTTCGTTTTTTTTTTCTTGTCCATTTCTTATTACCAGCTAGTCCCCGAACTATCTGCTGCAAGGCATGGTACTGGTTGTGACTGTTGATGATCTGACCCTCGTTGCTCGTGATTGAAATCTCCGAATCCTGTTCGTGATACTGAAGAGGATTGTGGTCCTGATGTTGGTCCAACATTAGGAATCCCTGGCTGCTGCTCGACTCTAGAGAATCTCTCCTGTAAGGTTCATCACGCGGCGACAGCCCGAAATCAATTTATAGTTCTTCAAAGTCCTATTACTACGTACCTGAAGCTGTGTACCTGATTGCAGTTCAGTTGATCCGAAGACGACTGACGTTGATCACCAGCGTTTGTCATTTGGGATTGGAACGTTCCAAAATTTCTACCTTGCATTCCCGCAGGATGACCCCGCGGAGATTGCGCGAGCGGTTGCAGAGACGTAGACGAAGGAAACTGACTCTGCTGATTTCCATCAATTTCCGCTGATCGGATCCCGTTATGACCAGAATCTCCTGTGTTGCTAGAATTCTGTCGACTGTAAACATCCCTCGACGCGTAAACTGGCGTTGAGGATCGATACTTGTCATCAGATCCAGGGGTCAGAGGGACATCGTTGGGTCCAAGGGAACGACTCATCGCAAGACGACGACCTATGTCTTCGTCGGAAGAAGAATCTGGCTCTCCGGATTCTAACGGCCTTAAATTATTCACAACCGCCCATGAAGATGCCCGAGAATTCCGTCTAGATCTACCTCGGTCCTGCGGATGGATTGAGAGAATCAAAAAAAAGCGCTGAGTTTTCGTCTGGGAAAATAACGTCGACGTATTTCTTTTTTTTTTCACCTGTATAATATCGCGATTGTTTATTCAGTATGTATCTCATGTAATATACGTACTACTTTTTTTTCTGGCAAAACGTATTTAGGAAGTCCTTTGAAAAACCAAGCGCCGCTTTTCTTCCACATTTCTCTTGTCTCGGAACATATCCGGCAAAGGAACAACTTTGGTTGTTGAGAATTTTGAGTCGAACCTGCTGCCTGATGGGTTCCACAGGGCATTGCCGTCGCCTCTATACCACATTTTTGGCAAATATGTTTCCTACAGTCTTTGCATATTGCGGGACCAGCCCCAAGAACGGTGAATTTTTCACCGCAAAGAGCGCAGGAGTAGCGACTATACGAATGTTCAGTTGTTGTCAGGTTTCCAGAACTTACACAGTTACGTTTCATGTTCTCCAGACGATCTACTAATCTACCAACACGTTCCTGTTCCGACAAATCCAAGGCTTCCGCTCTACGGATTACCTGTGGGGGATATACAATCATACTATGCGATAAAACCAGAAAAAAAAACACAAATTGACAGAAAAAAATTAACTTCAGGTTTAGAGAGTATTCACCGATCAGGAATACAAATCGATTCTCATATCCTGTTGCGCGACGAAAAATGGGGTGGTGTTAAATTTAATAATGTAGTAACCAACCGTGAGGCTGATACGCAAGTTTTTACGTGACGATCAACGCGCGTTAAAAATTGATAAGCTTTCTCGTCAACGCACGGGATCGATTCGACAAAATGGAAGATGAAAATAGATCGTTAACTTATATAGACTGTTACAGAACAAATACAAGTTGTCAAAGACATGACATGCGTTGCTTCTCCAGGTGATTGAAATTCTCGATATGGTTGTTCACCCGGTTACATTATATTACTTGCAGAAGTTGTAACTGCACTAGAATCGTTGACAATCGACGAAACTTTACTCCCAGTTTGTTCATCGATATTATTACTATGAAATCAACGTCATGTAATTTATAACGCGGTCTGACAAAAGCATGATACCTATACATATATCTACATAAATGTATACGTAAAGTGTACACATATGTATATTATATCTAATATACCTGCATGCGCGTATAACGATAACATCCGCGGTTGTGTATAATATGCAGCCTCTTCACTATCGATTTAATTTCAATATCTACAGATATACAACTTGACGCGCATAAACGTTCCATTTTACGTTCAATCTTGCCGCAGTATTCATGTTAATCAATGTGTATGCATATTATAATGTAATCACGCCATCGCGGTAATGGACAATAAAATGATTGTGATCTTGACGTCGTATGTAAAATGGGTGATGGTTATTCTGAATTGAAATCAACGATAAACGGGCCGGATGGTGGGTGTGAAAGTTTTTTTTTTAATCACAGCTATCGTCTCCTTTACCATATTATGGGTTATATAATAACCTATTCCCGGCACTCCAGCTATCCTCTATTGAACGGGATAAGCTGGTTAATAGCAGGCTTTAGAAAGTTAGTATTAATTAAACCAATCCCAACTAATCTGGATAGATAATTTGATGGTTGAATCAGTTCCTCCTGGCGTAAAAGGACCCCCCCGCCCCCGTCTGAGGACATTACCTCTATAATTGTACAGCGTTCTTCTTCGGTCAGACTAAGCTGTGAAGACCCGGAAGGATAGTCGTTTCTGTAATCCAGTGATCCCGTCTTCACGGACCATCCGGTGCGTAACCTGAATTCGCGATAAAGTTAGTAAGGTATAGTATATAGGTATGAGAGGGGCGATAATCATCGGGATTGTATAGGGAAACGAAAAAATAAATAAATACATAAAACAAATTGAAGAAATGAAAATAAAAATCTTTGTTAAAATCGTTGAAAAAAATGCACAACAAATCACGCAGCCAATTCCCTGCATTGTATAAAATTTATCATTTTTGAAAATGATATTTCATCATTCACTCCAATCGTCGGTGATTATAATCGAAGTGATCGTGCGTGCGTGCTCTGGAGATTAACCTTTGGGCATTGGACAACACACATGTTTTTTGATTAGCTGACACAAAACCGTGATGTTCCTATCATTATACGTATAGGTATATGTACGTACATCGACGAGTAAATAAAATACCCTCAGCAATCACTCTTTGACTACCCCGGACGAAACCCTCCGCGCGAGATGTCCCAACGGGCATTCATATATCGATATAAAGAAGCCTGCAGCTGCTGCTGTGTGTTCTCCGAATTGGTCGTCACCATCGCAACACCAATTACTCGATCGATCGTTGCTATCTATTGCGAGAAACCGGTCGTCGAATGACCGTAGATATATTATCAAATGTTATATTACACAACGGTTGATAAATAATTTTTTTTTTTTTTTCCATCCCCATTTCAGCTCGTCTGCTTTTGATTTCAGCTCGAATAAAAGTGATTCCGAATTTTAATTCGATTGTGGAAAAGATTCCCGTGTATAAATAATGCCGATATCCCTTGTAAAAGAGTCCCTTAGGATTTCTATTCAATTTATCATACATGTACATCCCGGCGGTATACATATTATATAACCTACCATATTTCAGTGGAATTAAAAGTCTGGCAAAATCTGCGGCTGCGGATATTTTCATGAATATATTCAAGAATTTGTCTGTCTGTCTGTCTCTGTGCAGTGTGAGAAAAAACTTTTCCATGAAAAGAAAATTAACCTTCGCGTGAGCGAATCGCAAAAGATTTTTCTTTCTTTCCTAAAAGTTATAAGTATAACCATACAATGGCATCGGTCAAGCGCACGACTCGGTAAAATGTAAAAAGAGATGAAAAAAAACAAGAAGTATAATATTAACAATAATGGAGAAGAAAAAAAAAAACCAGCTAGGAAATGCGAGAAGAGAAATACATTTCTGATTTTACGATAATAATATAAAGTAAAATGGAACGCGTGACCAGACGAAGCGTATAATATAAATATATGTATATGTACAACTCTTAGCATTCCAAGCATTTTCTCGAAGGTCTCGTTTGCGTGTAAGGGTAGTTGTACATATTACCATAGATATATCCATATTACCTCTATCCTTAGAAGTAAATGAAAAATTGATTTTTACTCCCCGTCTACGTGGTCGAGCAAGTTACAAGAAAATAAATAATAAAAGTATAAGGTGTACTTGATATCGCTTACTCCCGCAATTCTTCGATACAATTTTTATTTTACGGTCGAGGTCGGACGAAGGGAAAAATAACCAAAAGGAAAAAAAAAAAAAAAAAAACAGAAGAAATTAGTGAAGTCGAAAGGAAAATTTGTCAAAAATTAATTTCATCTAGATTTCGTATATGAATAGCTTCAAGTATTATCATTTTTAGAAAACGGAGTAAGTATGGATCCTGCAGAATATTCGTTAGTGAAATTATAACAAAGTGAATTAAACGTCACGCGACCCTTTTCGTACCCCAACTTTATACCGGTATAATACCTTTGTGCGTGTTCCGAATTTGATTGCCACTTTTCAAGTAATTATATACATCTGAAGTTTAAATTCTGTCTTAATTGTCATTAAGTGTTGATTGATCGCACGGATTTTTGTAACGCGTAGTGTACAGCCTTATTTACAAATCGTGCAATTAGAATATTATGTGTATATTGTACGTAGGTGGATTGTAGTGCGGGTTAAAAAAAAAAAAAAAAAAAAAAAGGAATAAATAACGCGAAAACCGCGGAGAGTTAATTCCATGGGATTAAGCTGACGCTCGCTATTTTATGCAGTAAATAATGTAGAAATGAAATCCGGCATGAAAAATAAATAACAAAAATATGTGATAAACTTACTTTGCTCTGAGTGCGAGATGTCTGTCGTTAGGACAAACCCATCTGCCACCCCTGTTGTTAGTATCGCCAAGGTCGACCATCTTTGATAATAACAAAAAATGTCCCCGCTGTTCTTGGAGAAGTATGAATTTTCTTTGGAAAAACTTTAAAGAAGTGACTCGTCTCGCCTGAAATTTCATCAAGATATAACGATTAGTTATTTATTAGACGTATAGATGGAAGACGTATGGTGGAAAAAATTCAACGAATTACGACCTCGGATATAGTAATTCTATCTCCTTAGTCGTACGATTAATTTTGATGAATATGTACGGAGATGATGCGCGGTGACCTTGAAGGTTTCCCGCATCATCTGCAGATCCTTGAGATGTTATTGTGTATAATTGCATCAAGTATCAAGCATCGGGTCTTCGCGAGGTGCGTGCGCTTAATATTCGTGGTAAAACCGGGTCGCCCAGGGTAAAAGATGGGGGTTTGCCCGGGTGACCTAATTTCGCCTCGGAGGATTCTCGGCGACCCTGAACCTTGGACCCTGATGCGAAACCGCGTTCGCGGTTCGAGGCCAAGGAGAAATTTCTGCAGGGCTGCTGTTACCGCGCCCCGTGCGTCGTCGTCGTCATTGACGCGATGTGTCTCAATGGATTTCCGCGCTGTTGCAGAGTCTGATGGGTTCCGATAGCGGTGCGTTTAATCAGGGAGCTTAGTGGGGACGTATTATTATTCCAACATCTGCACGACGGTTTACCACTAAATATAATAATATAGGGGTATAAGTATAATATCTAATTACTTGCGTATTACCGCGAGCAATAATTCAACGCGACACTCAATATACTGAGAAAACAATTAACGCATATCATCCATTTTAGCTGAAGGACCAATGAATGTAAAGAGTGGAGAGATTTTTTTTCCGCTCCACTCAACCACAATAATTGATGATATCAGAGTAAGTAGAAATGAAAAATTTCTTTTATCTGCACGTGAAAGTAATTTTTTCCCTCACAATACCTACCGTTATAACAATGAGAATAATTATAATTCGCAACTCATCTTATCTAATTTCATTAAACTTTTCTAAGCTTTTCCTAAATTCCTTGGTCGTAAATCGTGTTCTCCATCGTGGTCGTATGTAACCATTATTATATCTAATTATACAGTAATTTACTTTTCATGATTTACACCTATGTATTTTTATGTATAGAATTTTCTTAGTTACGTAAACGTATAACCTTATATACATATTCCGTATATAGCACAGACAATTCCCCAGGTAGACAACACGCAGACTAATTGTGATGCGAGGAGCAGCACGAATTGTGGTAGTCTGCAACTACAGTCATTAAAGGAAATTTAATTAAGAGAAAATGTATACTACTATGATACGTATAGATATATATCTTACGAGAATTAGGAGCTACTTTCAGTGGCCACCCATGGTCCAGCGCTCACGTGACCTCGGGTGTCCTTTGAGCTAAAATTCCTGTATCCTGCGTAATCTTCTCTAAATCACACTTCGTGTATGCGTATGACTAGGACCGGTCAAAAAATGGGGTGAATTAATTAAATATTTACGTCCTACTAGCAATAAATCCTATTGTCTGGAATATGTCCTCGCTCAAAATTATACGCGGATTATACACGAGCTGAATTTATGTCAAATCTTGAAAGAAAAAAAAATTGCATTTTTTTTGTTTTTCTTCGTAACTGCAGAACGCCGTATTGCGGTTAAAAAGCGTGTGCGTTATATGAGATGCGTAATTTGCGAATAATATTTTCCTACCTTATCCTTGAGCTGGGTACAAAGGGCTGATTATTAAGTTAAACGTCTACAGACTTGTATCCCCTTGTTTACAGTTGTGTTTGGCGTTGTATTATGTATACCATCTCACGCGTTTCATCGAGCCACTAGCGGTTAAATTTCGCGTTGTCGAGGAGGAAATTTGATTAAAAGCGGGAATACGTGCCCCGGAAATTAAGGGCTGATAGTAGCGGGGCTGCCTGCTATAGATATAGGTATAGGTATAACGTACAATATATGGTCATGCGTTCGTATGGGCACAAACCAGCAGCAGTTTCTTTGAATCGGAGTATATCGCTTTATTATTAACTCGTGGATGGAGGATCACATCTCAAACATAGCGAATAACACTTCCAATAACCCATGTATATAGGTATATAAGTGTATCCATTTCCATCGCCCACTTGCGGTAGGAGGGTGGATTATATTCTGGATTCCAACATCTGCTCCAGAGAATCAAGACGCGCGTTGAGGAACGCCTTGAAAAAAAAATTATCCTTTCATTTTTTTTTTTATTTTACTGAGAAAACGTGGCTTGAAAGTGATATTTATCTGCAGTAGTATACGGGGGTGAAGTATACGCTCGTATTAACTGTGATCAGAATAACTACCGTGATATTTGAGAATTTCGAAGCCTTTGAGGCAAAAATCACGCCCACGGATATAACGATCACGACTCTTTACTATGTAACATCGTAAATCACGGTCACTATATATACATAGGTATGTATGTACCATGTATTTCCGACAGGCGTACATAGGTATGTATGCGTGGCATATGTATACATATGTACACCATGAGGGAGGAGGAAAAGGTCCGCTAGGCACGTGTCGGGTTAAATTTTCGCAGAACGAAATGAACGGTTCAGCAGTATGCTCATGTATATGTATACTTATGCGCTAATAATGATGATAGAACAATATTTGATGCCCCAGCTTCCTTGGATGTGTAAATATATATCTACCCGATCGAGAAAGGGACCGAGAGATACGTTTCGATTAATTGAAACTACGGGAAATGGGGGTCTGACGATAATATAGGTATATGTTTATTCAGATCATTCGACTAGTAACGGATCGCCAATGATCTGAATTTCGGGCCGAATTCGGGACGGTATTTTGAATATTTCTACGTCATTGTTGAAAAAGCATACAGACGTAAAATCGATACATCAGTTACGTTTTCACCTATTTGACAATCATTAGACACAAAATTGTTGATTTATTGGTAATTTCAGTCTGTAATGTGCCGTGATCATATGAGCGCGTTAATTTTCAAAACCGGAACGTAAAAATAAATAAAGAAAACATTTTATTTCTCCACGAATTACTGCATGTGTATTACTGCATCTGTAGGTTTAACATTAAAGTTTTCAACCAATGAAATTAAATTTTTTCACTAAAACTAAAAGATTTACTTTTCAATAAACAAAGTTTTTCAAAATTTATACAAATTATTGTAAATTTTTTTATATACCATCCATATAGTTAAGAAAGACCGCATTTTTATTCGAATGAAGAATTTAGAAACTTTTGTCAAATCGTTGTTAGTTGTAGAATAAAATATAGGGTTATTTAAATTAAACTAAGTGGAATTGTTCGGAATATCTCGATTGGTTTTTCTTTTCTTTTCTTTTTGTTTTTTTTTCGTTGCACGAACATTATTTGAAGTTTTGAAAAATAAAAATATGTTTGTGCGCTCGTATCATGCGGGTTTCGAAACATCGTGTAAGCTACGTGCAGCTTACGATTATCAGTAAAATAGCGTATGCCTGCTTAAATTCCGAGATACCGGCTGAATAACCAGGTGAGTTGGCTTCACACGCGAGAAAAACTGTGCAAGGATTTTTTTGCGATAACAATTATACTATACCTATATTAGAACTGCAGTATACTGGGCCAAGGTGAGAAAAAATTCGCGCCTGCCTTTTCAGTAATAAATATGAATTTGCATAGTTATTTTTCTACCTCGATGAAGAAACAGATTTTCAAACGTTAATTCGATGAATAAAATTGATGATTCAGAAAAATTGTTACTTAATGCTAGTCAGCCGAGTAACTGATTTAACAAAATAATGCCAACGAGAAACATATTGTTTGGCAAGCGGTTTATTTAAGTAGAATGCCGGATTTGTTAGCTGCCTAAAATGAAAAAAATTAGAATGCGAAACATCATCTGTGTAATGAAATGATATAATGGAAGAAACGGAGATGCAAGGTACAAACTAAACTAATGTAGATAATACCGTCTTGATTGTGTTTTACTTACTCTCTTGTTAGATGTGCCCGATTCCCTCAATTAAACACCGTTTTTCATTATCTCTACATTAAACGAAATTCGCAAAATATTTAACTCGAGTCTCCGTTTACTATTTTATTTTTGTTGATTCTTTTTCTTTAATTTTTATTACCCAGTTTCAACCTTATTGCCAGCGAATTTGTTCTTTGAAATGTGAAACACCCTCGTCTGACCGTACGCGGTGTCGCACTACTGCCGTGCGGCAGGTGGTTGCAGACAGTATTGGTCAGACTCCGACGACCCGTCTGTTCCTGCACGTTCGTCTTGACTCGATGGATGTTACTACTTCATACGGGGAATGACGGAGCCAACCGTGTGAGGGAACCATGAGGAAACCGATGGGGCGAGCTACAGGGCCGTCGTTAGAAAATTGGAAACACGGTGCCCAAAGGCGCACGCCGTACCGACCACCTTGAACAGTCGATTCATGTTTCTGGGTGTTCCACATTAGCCTGTTGCGCGCTTATAGATATACGTCGGTGGTCGCAGTGTGGGTGCATAGTAGTCGTGGCATCGAATTCCCTTTTTTGCCTTTACTTCCCTTGACAACGCAGGGTTGTGATTAGGAATCACTGGGCCATGTAGTCAATTATAGCGTCAATGGACGCGCCTGCGTATTTCCTCCCACTCTCGAGGTAGCGGTGAATCCAAAATCTGCAGGGGTGTCAACTCAAACATTTCAGATTGTTCAATCCGAACTTACATGGCTCAGAGGGGTGAGCATATTATCGCGTATGGACATATCGGAATAATTATTACGTTGAAAATACTTGTCATTCTCTAGAAAATATTCATATATTTGTAAAAATTACAAAAAATCTTTCATATATGCAATATACACGATTCACGCGTTTCATTGGTATAAATTTGATTTATAATACGTGTAAAAATACCTTCCATGACCAAGTGATCAAGTCCCAATTAGATCAATGAGAATTATTTGTATGCCTGTTCTCTTTGTGAACTGGAGAAAAATATTAAACCAATAAATTTAATAGATCTATATAATCCGCAGGTATCAGCAAACCTGTAGAATGCATGAATGTATTTGTTTCATCGTAAATCGCACCTTACGTACGTTAATGATAAATCTTAAGGCTATTTTTGGAGATAAAGATATCTAAAATATGTTATTCGTTTCTTACAAATATAATTAGAGATATAATTGTTTTGGTCATTATTCTGGCACAAGTTTTGTACTAATTGTAAGCCTCTGGTACGCACAGGCTTTACAATTGTTATCAATCGCGAAATTTAAAATTGTCGTAAATACATCAATACTGCAGGTGTATTTAAGCTGCATTTTGTCTGATTATTAAAGAATGATTAGATCAGCGTGTCGCAGAATATATTCACTAGGGGCGAATTCACTGATGAATTTCTGCCTTTTATTGGTATTTTGGAGAACCATGCCGGTTTCGGAAAATTATCGTAATCATTTATATTTAATCTATTTATACAAGTAAATAATCAAGATCATCTTATAGTTAGAGGTAGTATCTTAGGTACTTTCTTTGATTTTTGCGATCACGATATAGAATTATGGATGCTATTGTAAGAAGTTCATTTTTTGGAATATAAACACGTAAATACTATTACGTCTGTAAAACGTTATACTATGCATATAAATGTATATAAATGTAAATATATTCTATCTTTAGTACATAATTACTGGCCTTATGTCGTCCTAAAGTACCGATGATTTTATAAATAAATATCGTACTATATCCAAAATTGTTGTTGATGTATATCAACAGACATAGAAAATACATGTGCCTTTGCAGTCACTCTTCTAAATTGTTCAAAAACGAATTATTATTAGTATCATATGAAAAACTAGAAATATTATCCTCCTCTCAATTTTATACACTCCCCAGGATTCAGCGAGAACGCTACTCCATTTTTTCCGTCGATTTCTCATTGAAATTTGTTGAATTCCTGAGTGATTGTGCTATCGCTTCCACACGTTCCTTTTTTTTTGGCAAAACATTCTTCCATTTATACTCAATCTCGTCCAACTTCTCAACGGGAGACACGTATTTTTTAGGTGTTCGCAATTGTTTTCTACGTCTACTCATCTCTCTGGAAGATTTGAAATGCGATTTCGGTTCGGTTTGGAGGCAATTTCTATAATTTGATTCCGTCAGAAGCTTTCCCATAGTATCATTTGCCCCACATCTATTTAACTCGACCTGTACTTCTTTATTGTCAATGATAATTGCACTTGAATTTAATTCTACCTGCTTAGTATTCGATTGTTCGTTTACCAAAACTATCGATGTATCGATCTCGACTATTTTGTTTTCAGCGTTAGGAACCATAGCTCGGAGATTTCTTTCATTGAAATTGTTCCGAATTTTCGCTGTGTCTTTTGAGGTAGGTAAATCTAATGGTGTGGTGCGGCCTAATTTATAATTTCGCTCAACCTTGAGAAATTTTTTCCCATTTTTATTCATTCTTGAAATAATTGAAAGCTTATTACTCGCGGCATCATCTTGGTCGTTTTCGGTATCCCTGTATTTCGTTAAATTTTTAAAATCATATTCATTCGCCGACTCGGATTTTACAGTGGCATTTCCCAAATCCTCATTTGCCAAAATTATTTGTCGATCGCCGGATGAATACATGATTAACTTCCCATCGTAGAATTCACTGTCCCAATCGACTCTGTTGTCTTTATCGGCATTGACATTGAAACTTTCGTTGTTCTCCGAATCAATCACATCATCTTTCTTCAATAAATATGTAAACTTTGTAGTCTTGCACTCAACTTCCAGAGAGTTCGAATTTCTTGCAGATTGTATCGGCTCAACTGATATTTGAGTATTTTCGAATGTCGAGTGAACGGACTTCTTGTATTCTGGCTGATTTGGGTTGAGATTATGACTGGACTGCAAATGATGCTGCAGAGACTTCATACTGCTGTATCTTTTTTCACAAATCAAACATTGCAGATGTTTTTTGCCTAAGTGTGTGACGAGATGTGATCTGTAAAAATATCAAAGTAGACATTATAATTACTAGCGTCAAATGTCAAGTTTAATAACTAAGGTAAATTATTTTTCGCTTACTTCAATCTCGTTTGATGATAAAATGTCTTTTCACACATTGGACAGCGAAGAGCCATTGTTGAGTCCTTCGTTTCTTGATGTACCAAAGCAATATGTCTCTGCAGATACTTGCCACTGTTGAACGCCTTTCCACATTCTCCACAGATCGTTTGTGTCTGCCTATCATGAATAGCTCTGTGCTCCTTAAGCGCGAAAGCGTTTGTAAAAGTCTTCGAACAGATTTCACAACTCAATAATCCTTCACCGGTGTGTTTCCTCATATGATATTTCAATTTCTGTTTCTTTGTGAAAGTTTGACCGCAGTATGGGCAAGTACATTGTTCTTCTTTGGTGTGAACACGGATATGAGAGTTACACGCACCTTTGTCTGAAAAGCGTTTATCACAGAACGTACACGTGTATGGTTTTTGACCTGTGTGTATCCGAATATGACGAACCAAATTGCTTCGTTGGACGAATTCTTTCGGGCAATGAGGACAGCGATGTCTGGGTCCGACGTGAATCAGTATGTGCTCGTGGTAGCTATCTTTCCTCTATAAAAATTCGAAGATATTGTTTTCTTACTTTTTGCTATTGACACTCTATTATTACGGAACAGATAGTTATGCTATCAAGCACTCAACTGTCAGCTGGCATTATACATGGCTACCTACGGTAAAATTTTTTTCGCAATAAGGACAAGTGGAGGGTTGATCTGCTTTATGCAACTGACGATGTCCGTAGAGACCAGATTTGCTGGAGAAACCTTTTCCGCAATCCGCACAGATGAATGGGCTTTCCCCTAGATGTTCATTCTCATAATGCAGTTTTCTATAGAAATGAACAAAATATCAGTTATTTGTCACTGCGATTGCACTGGGAAAGTGCATTTCGGTCGAGATATGTTACCTGCTGTCCTTGGTGTCAAACTTTTCTTGGCAAATTCTGCATCGAAATCCTTGTTTATGGCTTTTTTCACCATGCTTTTGTCTAATATGAGCTTTCAAAGCTCTGATGTTTATCAATTCTTTGCCGCATTCATTACACGACTGTAGTCCTTTACTTTTGTGTTCATGTATAGAGTTGTAGTGAATTCTAAGGGATTTCTTAGTCTTTAACGTAATGTGGCATATAATACATCTGTATATAATTAATGCGGCATGTTTTTGAAAAAAATGTCCACGCAGCAGAATCAAATTTGGAAATGTATCAGCGCACTTTTTACATCTATATGACAAGTCGTCAAAGTCTCCTGCATTTATTTTATCCTTATGACTGATCGTTAAGTGTAATTTGAAGTCGCTGGTTTTATTGAATACTGTAGAACAAATATAGCATTTGAAAGAATTATTTGGCACATTTTTTGGATTCACCGAAATATTCTCTGTCATCCCGAGGATGCCATTATATGCCTCTAGATGGTGATCATACGGAGCTTTATCTTCCTTTACAGACCCTGCATCACTATTGGACGTTGGCGTCGTTTCATTATCTCGATTTTCTGTATCTTTTTCATCGTCTCTGATTATTTTATCATGCACACCTTTAACATTGTCAGGTGCCTCTGACGTACTTGCAATAGCACATTTCGATGGATTACACACGCTTTTGTGTACTTCAAATGCTCTCGAAGTATAAAATGATGAATTGCAGACAGAGCAAATGCTACCTTTGTTATAAATATTAAAGTTGTGAATGGAGAGCATGTGCTCTAAAAGCCCGTGTCTTGAAGTCGACCCTTCAAATCGAACTTCGCATATTTGGCACGATAATTTATCACAATCTTCAACAAAATTGCCATCCTCGAGCTCAATTGCATTAGTTAAAAAACATTCCGCATGATTTGGATCTAGATCCCGCTGCCCGCTATATTCTGCTCCAAGAGGTGTTTCCATGGAAGAAACGATTTCCTCTTTGGAGATATGTATCTCCTTATTTTCCTCGAACAAAGACTGGGATTTCGAATGAACTCCAATGTTCGCCATAGTGATTTGATGAGATTCTCACTGTGACGTAGAAATTTCATGAGTTATGCTATACTTTCCATCTCCAAAAATTACATTGTGTCAGACAAACTTTTGGTATATTCAATTAGAAGTCTATCATTTCGTAGTCGTGATGTTCTAGATCTCTTTTAGTTCATCATTATTGCCACAGAACATCGGTGGAAAGCATTGTGGTAGAAAATTTTGCGCTACTATAAAGACTTCCATTATACTGATTCTCCCAATTACGACTGATTGTAATCTGGGTAATCACACAGTTTCCTGAAACATATCAAAGTTGGAATCAAAGAAGCTTGTCAAACAAAAGTCATAAAATGGTGATGATTTAAAACTATACTCAATAACTACATAGACCAGAAAAAGTGAAAATGGGAAAATTCTACTTTGATTGTGAAACAATAATATGAAGTGACAACGTCAACACTATACACCAATGATGTCACCCAATGATACACCACAGTATGAGGGAATAAAATAGTCCGAAACTATTTTGTAGATAAATGCTTGAGATAGGTAGGTGATAAATAAATATGGGTAGATTAATATCCAAGTCTCAGAATCACAACAAAAGTGATCAGCCTGTCACTCATTGTCATTCCAGAGCATTAAATCGCACCGGTAACAATAAATTCACCTAATCAGATGTCAAATGTATATTTCTCATGTATTTTCATCTTGAAAAAAAGAGCTAACATATATCCAGAAACGCACCTAATATTTAAATAATCAAACGCGTGCACACGCGATGAAATTCCGTATCCATTCTCTCTGCTTTTCTCTTCGCTCACTTCGCTGAAGGGACGAACACAGTCCACACAGATCGACACCGTGTTCGATACGATGCTTTACAACAACAACACAGCGCGGCACAATCAAACACAGCTCGAGGCTGTGTTTCTAGTGAGATTCGACGCTGTGCTGACTCATTGCTACCAACGCGATGTCATTTTGTCGAACAGACGTTGGTAATAGCGTACGCTAAGTACCGTGGTCCGAGTAACATTATCGCATTGTGTTGGAATTGTATGTACTACGTACGTACGAACTCTGGTACTTACTTCCGATTCTTGTTTATCTTCTTTATTTTAGGTTAAGACCATGTACCCTTGTTTACGACCATATATCTAACGACACTAGCATCGGAGGAAACAACGGGGTACAACGGGGAAAACGGGAGCGCACTCTGGTATGCACACTTAAAGACTAAAATAAGCATTCCAACTAATGAGCCGACACAATTGTGCACTGTGTCTACCTGTGTCAACCTGGGTGAGCTCGATGGAAAGCACCCTTAAAATAAACCCCAAAAAATGTCATATTACCGTTCGTAAATTTGTTGGAACTCGGAGCCAAGGACCATAATGGCCGATATTGTGCGAGCCGCGTGGTACGTCACTTTATAAATTGTGAATTTATTTTAATTATGCTAATTTATTTTCTAGTGTTGTACTGATACTGGTTAAATAGTGACCGTTGTTTAAAATGTAATATGCTATATGACGAATAGGTTTTACATTATCAGCGTGAGGCATCGTCTTACATAATTTTATGCACTTATCGCATATTGCTTACTTTAGGTTATGAAAACATCTATATTATAATCAAACATACAATGCGAATTTAAGAAATTACGAATATTTAGAGGCCTAGAACAGAATATTTTATCAGTTGTACGTTTCCTTGTCAATCACGTCTGTCTTTGAAAATAGCCCGACTCTCGAACACTTCGATTCAATTACTGAATTGACAAGTTTGGTTATGTACCACCTATTGGGAATAAGTTTTCATTCAAACCTGACATACAACAGAAATACCGATTCAAACCACACCTGAACACCAAATTCATAGCCCTTCTTTAAAGAGACGAACACGTTAGTAAAACAGATGCAGGAAATCTTCAGGACATGAATAATACCAGTGCGTAGGCGTATCAAGTGTGAATATTATCCAAAAGAGCTATTAATAATCTGGAATTATCATTGCACAGATAGCCATAAGGATGGCAGAACGACAGCAGCCTCCTCCGGGCTGCAAGCGAATGTCTTTAGACAAGATAATTGAATGTATGACAGCGGACTTAGAAAATTCTGCAGGACAATATATGCAGTTTGGTGTTACTCCTCCGCAAACAACCCCTCACGGCTGGAGTGATTACCCTACTGGACAAACTCGACACTATATGACTAATCAACCACCTCTGGTAGCGCAGCCTGGCATACAACCATTAAATCCGATACCATCACCGATTTATATGCCAGAGATATCACCTTATGATCCACCTGCACCGGATCCTATTTACTTTCCATCGCAGCCTGTTAACCATCTTGGTATTAATGAGAATAATGATTTAGTTGGTACTATTGACGTTGGAGGTGGAAATTACATAAATGTGATTTATGGTAATGCGTCGCAAATTATGGCTGAGCAATGTCAATTTAGTAACTTAGCTTCATACAATTCTCAGAGCGCCTTAGATCGTGAATATGGCTTGTTTGGCGAACAGCGACAAATGCCAATTTTACCAAATCCTGCAACACAAACATCAAATGGAAAACAATTGATTGATAACTTGGTTGGAAACTGGGTACCAACTCAATCTGGTACTTATAGTCCCTTTGGTGGCTCACCAAATGTCACCCCTGTACCGCAAGGTACTCCTGAGATGAGAGAGACAGAAGAACTACCGAGAAATTTGCAAGATGTTCATCCTAAAAAGCCAAGGATGGTTGCAGAAGTCAGACCCATGCGACCATCTTACTCTGATGTTTTGACTAAGTCCGCTCCAACTCCACCACCGCCTCTGACTCCACCCGCCACAAAGCCTAAAATTGAAGCGACAGTTAAAAAAAGTTCCAGTAAGAGTGCTAAAAAAACAAAGCCAGCTTTGTTGAAAAGGCAAAATTCTTCAGGAAGCGAAGACCATAGCTCACCTAAGATACAAGGTCCAAAAAAGGTCTTGGAAAAAAATAATTCCAATTTACCGAGGCGATGGGTTTCTTTGGACAACCTTGGCTCACCGACTGAATCTCATGAATTAGATGCGTTTGATAGATCTGAAAACTTTGAAAAGAAGAAAAGTTCAAAGACATTGAAAAAAGGTGACAAAAATGAAACATTGAATAATTCAAAAATACAAAACACGAGTTCAAAGTTGGCTTCCACTATTCAGAAGCGGCCCATACAAATTAACAACAATTTAAACACGATAAATAGTTCGAGTCAAACAGTCTCCCCTGATAAAATTGAAAAGAATCAGCAGGCTAATAATAAAACTCCCAAAGAGGACAAAAAAGTAACTAAAGAGAAATCTGTGAAACGCACCCAGGCTGAAAAGGTTCAGCAAATTAAAAAGGGTCACAGAAATCGAAAAAGAGAAAGCAAGGAGTCACCAGTTAAAGATTTGTGCAGAAATTTGAACAAGCATGTTGGTCGTTGGAGTAAAATTGGGCTCAAAGTATTTTACTGGCTGTTTCACTTAATTTCTGACGTCGTTAGTATGAGTGCAAACCTTGTCGCTCAACTGTAAGTTTTTGAAAATATCATATGCACGCATCCGTGTTTTTGAACTTGAATTATCAACTCACAGTCTATTCTTACATTTAAATTCAATTTTTAGGGGAAAGTGCGCTTGGTTTTACATGCTCCTATACTTGAAATACTCATGGCTTTACATAGCAGGTGCATTTTCAAAAGTAAAATTTTTAAATGCCGTTGGAAAACGAATAGATTGCTGGATCGGATGGAGCAGATTCGCATTTTGGGATAGGCTAAAGTCCAAAAAGAAAGAAGAACCAGAAGAGAATACAAACTGGATACCTGGTGGGCTTGAAACTAATATTGCATTGCCAAGTACTGGCGAGGAAGCTATGAAAAGATTGTTGGCCTGCAAAGGGAAAGATCCATACAGTATATTGGGTGTCACACCTACATGTTCAGACGATGACATTAAAAAATACTACAAACGACAAGCTTTTTTGGTTCACCCTGATAAAAATAATCAACCTGGAGCTGAGGAAGCCTTCAAAATTTTAGTCCATGCTTTCGATATTATCGGCGAACCCGTGAGTTTCCCATTTACCGATACAATTGGTTGTCTTTACTGATCTAACATCTTTTCCTGCAAAAGTAATTTGTACTCATAGTACATCGAAACATAAAAAGATAAAAAGGTTTTATCTCAATCTCTAGGAACGTAGACAAGCATTTGATCAAACTAGACAAGTTGAAGCTGCCTGGGGTGATCTTAGTGACCTATTATCCCAGTTGCATAGAAAAATGGAACAGGCTGCAAACACGATAAGATGCACGAATTGTGGTCTTAGGCATAAACGCATTCCCACACACCGGCCATGCTACGCAGCTCGGTTCTGTGCGCAATGCAAAATACGTCACAGTGCTAAAGAGGTGAACGTTATTTTGTTGAATTAACACTGAACAGTTAATCTAAGTTACCCTAACTGCTTATTATTATCAAATTTCCGCTGGCACCACAATTTCCGCACTTGAACATATTTCATGCGTTTCTGTAGGGAGATATTTGGGCAGAGTCTCGGATAATGGGTTTCCTATGGCATTATTATGCATGCATGGAGGGCGCAGTTTACGACGTTACGGATTGGGCTGCTTGTCAAGCTAGAAACTTGAAACATCTCAGAGCTAATACACACAGCGTTCAGTACAGAATTGTTTTGGGACAAAGACCTCCGCCTCAAACAGCCAGTGGAGGTAAAAAGCGACAGCAATTGGACCCCAACACTAGGTACGTTGTTTCTTTGGAATGAATTTGAGAAATCATCGATACTAGAAATTTCGTCATTCTTGTTTACAGTGAGGCAGATTTTGAAGATTTTCTCAACAATTTGTATAATCACAGCAAGACAGGCAGTGCAACAACGTCCGGCGATCCAAAAAATGATAGCCGGCGTCGTAAAACTAAGCGTAAGAAGTGAGGATCGGAGATGTAAGGAATGTTTTTGGTCTTCTAGAAATCCATACTGTATACTGCAGATTAATACACATACACGAATGTACACAACAGACTCACACTTCACTCCCCGACTTCTACTTTGTGTCTAATGAAACATAAAATATCCAAAACCAAATTGTAAGTACTCAATGTTGATTTTATTATTATTAGTAATAATATATTACTTTCACTCAATTTCTAGCTTTTCGATCTACATTATTTGAGAGACTTTAAAGAGGGCTATGTTGTTTTAAAACGATAGGTCAATGTGAGTCTTTTATTTTACTGCCAATGATCGTTATAATCATACATTGAGTGTTTGCTTTGCCTTTTTGATGATACTTGTATATTCCAATCACTAATAAATATGGATAACTCTAATTATAACATACGCTAGAAAAATATGAGCATAAAATCTTCACTCTAATCCAGAGTAAATTACGAAACATCTGAAGATATTGAGAGTTTCTACAACTTCTCAGAATACAGCGAATGCATGATACTCTATAAGACATTGAATTACGTGGTAGACTTAGCGAAATTAAAAGAATTGGGACTCTGACAATGAAATGGTAATTATTGTCCATTACTCCAGAAGATAAATATTCTTCATATGTGTGAACGGAAATACGAACAGCAATCCAAATAATGCTGTCAGTACGTGATCCCGTGGCAATTCGAATTAGGTCGAAGAATGTTAATGGTAGATAAAAAAAAAAACGTTAGGAAGCTATTGAAACTTATAAAAACTATGATAGGTTAATATGAATACTTTTAAAGCTCTGAAACAAAAAAAAATAATAGTATCCTGAAACTAGATCGTGCGATGATCGAGGATCGCTATTGTGTTTTATCCCGTCTTCTAAATCACCATTTAGAAACCTTCTTATCTTAACGATATTGTTCAACGTTTCTCTGCTCATCACGGCATTTGAGATTCTATTTTATTTCTAATGTCAACTCACTGATTGAATTATTAATAGGTCACCTATGATCTCCAGAAGTTATTAACTGACAACTCAATTCGACAAATTGACAGATTACGGAACAAGACTGATTTTTTTCCTACCCAGCATCGTTCACTTTATTTGGTAAACGGAATTTTTATTAATTAGTTATTTTTAAAGAACGCTCTTTACCTCATAAATAAAGTGCAGGTAATACATCACGGTTATTAGTTGCGAAATTTCAGAGCATCTAAAACCAAAATAATCTGATCAAATCGAAAAAAGCGGCACACGTAATGTAACTAAACGAATTAATGCTGTCTGTACTAGTGTACGATGCTTATTTTTACATCTACCTGTTGCAGGCCCCATTTGAAGATGAGGTTTGATTTTTTGCATTTGCTTTGAGGAACTCCAATGATAATAATAATTAACACGATCAATAACTTCATATGTACCTTCAAAGTTTTCAGTGTTTTAAAAAAATAAACTGCCTTATTTGTCCTCATCACCGTTATTTCAAACCTTTGAGAAATTTTCACCTCCTGTGCATCATGTGCTTTTGTCTTGTATTTGATTTGACCATTGAGTGAACAGTTAATAAATGATTGAAAGAAACAGGAAAATTGAATTTCGTTAATATAGCAAAAGCAGATTTTCAGACTTTTAAAATTTATCAAAGTGAATCATAAATTTGTACATAGTCTCTTAAATATGAAATACCTACACTAAATACATATAATTATCTTATATTATAGGTGAGGTTATTCTATTGATTCAATAGAAAATGATTTGATCAGCTGACATAGAGGACAACCATTCAAATTTTACAGAAATATCAAGATCAACTATTCTAGAGTTCCTTCAAGAAAGACTAGAGCATCAACATTCTCAATAGCAATATCTATATCTCGTTTTTGTATAGTCTTCTTCTTGTTCTGCACAGTGTACTTGAAGGACTCTTTTGCAAGAGACTCGATGAAGAGTTCCTGTAAAAAGTAAAATTGAACGTGCGTCAAAAAATTAATAGTTGGAATAACATCTGATTATAGATACAATTCAACAGAGTAGATAGAGCAGATCAAAAATTCATAATTCCATTACCGTTGATTTAGTGATCAAAAAGACTGCTTCTTGGTTGATCAAGTTAACTTCTGGATCAAGTTTTACTATAGCCTTGACTCGGCTTAATGGAAGTTTTAGCAATTTTTCCTTTTGCTCTTCTTCGCCATGAGGAACTTCCTCGGTTTCATCTTGCGAATGCTCTGCCACTTCGCTGACCACACTATGATTCAACTCATTTTCCATCAAAAAACCATCTACTGCTAGCTCAGACATTTTTTTCAATATTTTGTGCTATTTAAATATCTAAGCATTAATAGTTTGTGTAAATTTGTTGCAAGGTTGTTACCCTTACTGTTATGCAAAAACGAAAAATATCACGTTAATTAGTTGATGGCCAATATTTTCTACTAATCGATGGACTTGTAAATTTTTATCATCAGACCGAAAATTTACGGCGATAGTGAATTCCAACTATGGTTCCAACTATTTGCAAATGGAATTAAGGTGAAGGTTTTTTTCCGAGGTTATGTTAATGACGCTTCATACGTGGGTTCCTTCAGAACCATATTCCAAGCTTAGTACTTGTGGCCGATTACGGTACTAGATAAGGTTGGTCCAGCGGTCATTGTAGGGAACCCTTAAATAACTAAAAAATCGGGAAAATTCTCGAAAAATCAATAACAGAACGTCGTATATGTTCACCCCAAATTTCAGTTGGACTTTTACTTTATAGATATAGTTTCATATAACCATACAAGCTTTGTTAGAACTACTTATTCAGTAATCACTTATCATCTTGAACTGTGTCGCAGAACAATTCAAGCATTGTAATATCATCATCACTATCTTTTTCACCTTCAAGTTTTTCGTTGTCTTTATTGTCAGTAGCTGAGCTTGGTAAAACTTCAATACCTTGCCTCTTGATGGATGGTTCACCTGTTTCTGTATCAGAGACTTTATCCATGGTAACAACACTGAAATCACCCTGATTTTTCTGTGAGGTGTTCAATGTTCCACTATCACCTTCTTCAGTATTACTCAACTTTTCTAATTGTGACGGACTGCCGTCAATGACAATTTCACTTGTAGATGGAGAGCAGATTTTACTGTCATTGCTATCATCGAGCTCAAGAGTGATTTTTTCAGCATCTGAATTGGCGACAGAATCAGATTTTTCCTGAGATGTGATATCCGTTATATCTTCAACAGGTTTATCTCCCAGTATTATGACAGTTGTAGCTGCAAGACTTTCTTCAGTTGTGTTCTCAATGTTATCCATGGAATCGTTGGGAATTTTGTCTGAGGAAATGTTTGGTGGAACTACTACATTGTCATTTGTTTCCTCATCTTCTGGGCTACTCTCATCTACTGCAATTGGTAACCTCAGGGTAGGTGCCCCTGGATGTACAATTTTTTCTACCTCAGTTAAGCAGACCTTAACTTCTTCAATGATGCTTAGATCATCATCGTTTTGTGCAATTTGAAATATTTCTAAGCAATGCTGTGTCAGTGGAGGGATCGAAGGATGTGGGTTCAATTGCAACATTTTCAAAGCCTTTAACAGATGCAGACGGCAGCTACTGTTGAGCCTGTAAAATGTCTGCTCACTAGTCTCAAGATAACAGTCGTAGAGGAGAGCTACTACTACGCTTTGTAGAGTCTGAAAACACAGAAAGAGAATTTTTAACCAATTCCGAAGGTAGTTTAAATCTTAATATAATAATTCGAAGACCTTACCTCGTAAAACGACAGCTTCAGTCTGCAACCTGTGTGAAGGATGATATTTTGTAGCGCAATAAGCGCTTCTCGGGCTGATTCTGCGTTTAATAATGGATTGGGAACAGTTACCAAGTTGGATTGGGTCAGGTTATTGTCGTACTGATTCTCTCTATGCCTTTTCAATGCTCGTTTTGACATGTTATGTGTTTTTTGAACCTAGAAGGATGAATGCTTATTACGTTTATACGTGCTTAATCGCTTTTAATTAATTAATACAACACTATACTTACAGACAACACAACTCGATCTTTTTCAGGAACAATATCGCGTACTATATGAGCAAGGAATTCCTCGCATAGACTTTCAAATCCAGACAATGCTCCTACATGCGTCAACCAGGTTGAGAGAGATGTGTAAGCTTGAACCCTGACATGTTTATATGGCCGGCATCCATCAAGTGTCGTAGAGTTTTCCGTTGCCCTTTCCGTCCATGTCAAAATTTGTTGCAATAATTGAAGAATTGTTTGAGCATAAGGTACGAGTTCTTTCCCAAATCTATACAGCAGGATGAAATAATCCATTGGTCATTGACTGTAATCGGTAATGAATTTTCACCACAACAAGATCAGGGTTTACATACCCTGAAACAAGTGCATCTAGGACATTCAACAGACTGGTATGTAGATTTGGGAGTATTAGATGCAAGATTTGCTTTTTAAAAGCATTTTCATTTCCAAGCCCAGCAGGGGTAACAAAGAGACCTCGTGAAAGAATCTTGAGGATATTGTCTGGGGAAACCGAATTTTTATGCCCACATCCCCTGAAATAAGATAAGCTAGGTGAAATTTATATTAACTTTTGAAAATTACATTCTGTTGGAAAAATCTGAATATTAAATCAAAGCAGGGAATGCAGTAGTCCATGTATTTGAATAGATTTAAATTACCGTAGTGTTGTACTCAAGAAAATGCACAAATTGTTGAACCTCCGTTCTAGCCCCAAGTAATGTACCATGATATCAGACTGAGATATGGCTGGCAATGTGAGCTTATCTGATGTGTCGGCATATTCTATTTCAGTTATACCACTAAACAGGGCATCCATTGTTTCATGTAAACTATTACAGATCAAAATTTGACTGTGAGTCCATGTAGTAAGATGTGCCTTATTAGCTTGGGCCTGAAACGACCGTTCAGTCGCAAACGTCAGTAAGGCAAAGCATTTAGCCCCAATGCTGACCAAGTTATTCAGAGGAGAGTCTATCAGTGGTAAAATTAGCTTTCTAATGGTCACCTGAAAAAAAAAGTTGACCAAAGTCAACAAAGTATTAACAAAGGCAAGTAGAAGCTTATGGGTTCTTCCAGAAATTAAGGAATCAAAGAGTACCTGTAATTTCTCGCAGGGCTCGGGATAGTGATATAGCAGTACTGCAATAAGATAAAATATTGCACCATATCTTTTTTCTTCTGTCAGGCCATTAACATGTGCTATTAATTGTTTGACGTACTGCATGGATAGTTGTTTCTGTAGTTCTGGTATGTCTTTAAACAAAATAGCCAGACGAGCAACAAGCTCGCAGGCAGACGTAACTTGGAGGGTGTCATTCTGTGCTGAATCTAATGTTTGCAGAGCTTTCTTCATCCATAAGGTGGCATATTTGATTAAACTTTCCTTGGGACATCTTGGTAATGTCTTCAGCAAGAGTTTCAAGCCATCGTGACGAGTCGCCGCATGATTTAGTTGGTTGTTTATTAATGATAAAAGGGTGTCTTGGATCGCGTTGATCTGCAATAACATAAGATTGAACCAAAATAATCGAAGAGTCTCAAGGTTCGGGAATTATATACCTATACTAGCTTTACCAGATATCTACTAGATACTTACTTCTTCCTTGTCAAAGGGCACATCAGATTTGCTAACTAAGAGATCCAAAATGAATTTATAACGTTCTTCATTGTTTTGGCTAGATGTTGATATCAAATTCAATATCTCTGCCATTTCTGACCGTGTTTATTTACTCCACTACGACGAGCTAGCGGACAGCTACCTCAACGAAGAATAGTGAGCCACAGTTTCTTCAAAACCACGTGGATCTCGAACCGGCCCAACATAACCTTCGAATAAGACTACCAATACACCAATTTGCATCAATACACGGAAAATGTCTATCATGCCGATTTGAACTGCAGAATTTGCGTATTTTGAGAGTAACATTATGCCTATGATATCAGATATTTCGTAGGATTAATCATTCGAGCTAATCCGGCTATTTTTAACATCGACTGTCTTAACTTAATATAATACAAGGCCTAAATTTGAAGGGAATATTCAAATGGAAAAAGTAGTCTTTATTTTTGAGTGAAGTCTGCTTCAGATTGTGCGTAGAACTTTATCTGGTTTGATACGCTAAAAAATCGACTATAGGATAAATCACAGATTTATTTGTTATTGTTCTGATACATAAATCATATATGTTACAAGATAACCATCATTAATATTAACGGTTGTGATAATCAAATCACTCGAGTCTCTTTTCTATCCTCAGATATGTTTCACCACATTGAGTCAAGTTTATTTCGAATATACAATTACTTAAAAAATAAAAGGAACACTTACATATCTTAGGATTACATGAAAAAAACAAATCAATGAGGTACTTTGCTTTTAAGACGTAGAAAAAACTTCATCTTTTTTTGGAAACTGTGAACACACGTACTCAGGAATTTATCTTTAGTTAATTCCAGTCGAGCCAAACCCATCAGCTCCTCGTTCTGTTGGGTCTAAGCTTTTAACTTCTTGTAGTTCAGCGTAGACTATCTTCTCACAAAGCAGCTGCGCCACTCGGTCTCCTGGGGAGACTTTGAAGTCTTGATTACTGTGGTTGAAGAGAATTACTCCAATGTTGCCCCTGTGTAAAATGATAACTCACATGAAACAAAATACTATTGCAGTTTGAAACCTTATATATGTATCATTCAAGTTTTAATTCATTCAGTTAGATGAAATTATTTACCTATAATCGGCGTCTATTACACCAGCACCAACATCAATTTGATATTTCCAGGCCAGGCCAGACCTTGGTGCAACCCGCCCATATGTACCTGGAGGAACTTCAATTTGAAGGTCTGTCTTTACGAGTTCCTTTCCATTTGCTGGTACAATGTACTCGTAGGCACTGAAAAATTAGTGAACAATTAGTCAATGGCGTAATAACCACCACCGACCACGTGTAAAGGTTGCGATGCTTATGACTGAACTTTTTGTTAATAATGAGACCTCAACATATATTTATGAAAATAGAATCTGATTATACCAACTATTCGAATAATTCCAGTGATACAAGGAGCTAATGGATCTTAAAGACAAGTAATTCCTACTAACCTTCGTAAATCGTAGCCGGCTGCGGCAGGGGAGCCCTTTGTTGGAGCATGTGCTTTGTCTGTTAATTTAACAAATTTTAGTACGCCCCCGACAAGAGTTGATCCGTTGGACGTCATGTTGTTCAATTTTACTTTTTAGAAAATATAGGGTTCAACAAAGATCCTCAGGGTTAATGCGAGGTTGATGAATGAAATTGCGAAGAAACCATGGAGGAAACGCACAGTTGTTCGCAGACTCGCGATGGCGGATTTGGAGGGAAAGAACAGAATGCCCTTGTTCAACTTGTTGACTGAAAGGAATTCAAGACTCATAATTCGTTGACTATGCTTGCAACTCGCGCGTTTTTTGCTTCGCCAATGATCGGACGGCGCCTACGAGGCTTTCGATTCTGCGAGACAATACTTCGCCGATCCATCATGGATGGCGTTACTTATACACTTGATATATTCTCGTATTATTTAGCCACTAAATTTCGAATTATCAACAAACATGATGATGAATTCAACTCAATAATAATGAGAGATGTAATTTGTCGATCCGATATTCTTAACTGATTCTTGGTAAGCTAGATAATAATGTCAAGAACGTTATTATTAGTTTATCTTTGAAGAGGTTTTTTTTCTTGTGGTAGTATTAGACTGAATGGCAAATTTGCAAAAACACATTTTTGCACGTATTGCCTATGGATACTGTTGAATTGCTTTCTGTTGCAAGATTCTAAGGCGGGAAAAAACAGCGAACTAGAAAAAGAAAAGAAATCAAAACTCGAGGAAACGCATTGGAGTTTCATCATTCCGCGTTGTGCAAATTCAAGCCGGAATCCAAGTTCCGCAGTAGCGGTGGTTGTTTGCAAATGTAATAGAGCAGAAATAATCGCATTAGAAAAGTTCAATTGATTGAGTAAATACAGTTAGTAACCCATATCAAGTGATATCAAGTGATAGATGGCCGAAGGGGTTTGTTTTGGAAGAGAGAAAATGCGATAGCCCGAGTCATCCCCCTCTAGGCTGCCTGCAGGGCTATATGGTGTGCTTTGAATTACTAAACATACGAAAGCCGATACTGCCTGAGGGGACGACGCGATCTACTCTATTTATCCAACAGAATCTTCTCTCGTATAACTTCTATGCGAACCTGCTGTAGCCATCCAATATTTTCAACCGATTCGATTATCCACCAAGAAGTCCTGCAAGGCCACCTTGATGCTTATAACGTTAATTAATTTTAACACCAAGTCGTCACAATATAGGTGCAGAGGCTACAGGATTTGAATCAAGTTTTTGTTTCGAATCAAATAATAGGTAGGATGAGTTATACTATTACAGATGATCTAATCGGTGAAAAATGTAGAAAATTTGTGATAATAATTAAGGAATAATTTATTTTTTAAATGCAGTGTAGAGAATTAGGAATTACAAACAATCAAGTTCCGTTTCTCACGTATATCTACGGTGAACACGTGCAACGTAAAACAGAGAATGATTTTAGGGAAATTTGTAACACTGTGCACAGTTTGGTTGTACGCATGGAATTCCTGGTATAATAGGCGGAAGATGTAGCAGCCCTTGTCTATGAGGTTCTATCATTTGGCTGCACATGTGTTCTCGAAGATGTTGTATATTGGAGTTAAAGTAATTATTATACTGCACGTTGAGCGCAACGCTATCTTCATGATGCGATGCGGTACTTCCGGTTTTCGCGGTTGTCTGCAAGCTGTTTGCTGTTTCGGTCATCGCGTTTTTAGACTGCTGCAATTGTTGTTGTTGTTGTTGAAATTGTTCCGGTAATATATTGAGCAGGCAATAACTATCTCCGTAGATATTTCGCGGGAATGTTGAATACGCTGCAGATGGTGGAAATGCGAAGAAATTCGGGATTTCCGGTCCCGCCTGTTGTACGTTACTCTGGACACTCGGCATCCCTGCAGCGAGATTTAATCCGAGATTAACACTCTGCATTCCCTGAATGGTGATATTTTGATTGCCAGTCGAACTCTGCAAACTCTGTACGGGCTTAAAAGCGGAACCGGAACTACCGAGGGCTGCAGTTTGTGAGGCGAAATATTCGATCGCTTTTAATAAATCCTGACCACACCGTTGAAGGACGAGCTGCAAGACCGAGAGCTTTGTGCTTGGGAATAAGTTTGCCAGAGTTTGAACCGACGCTTGAGATACAGTCGATCCAGGATCTCTTCGTTCTTCCGCGCTATCTTCTCCATCTTTTACTTCACTCACCCCGTCACCGCGGTCCGATGCGACAGAATTTTTATTAATATTAAAAATTAGACTTCTGTACCTCTGAGAATTATTTGGGCGTTCTACTGCCGGAGTTGACGTGCAAATTTCCACAGTATTTACCGAAGCAACCCGCGTTGGTGTTTTCGATGATTTCTGGTTAGCTTGGTTCGAGGAAGATATTCCAACTTCCGCTGCGGCTACCAAAGCAGTGGAGGCGATTTTTTGCTCACTCGGATTTTGATCTTGATTATTTTCCGTCACAGATTTCATCGCGTCTGAACGTGCTTTGTGATCGGGATCAACGGTTCCTCCCGCACCGCATTTCGTTACCTCAGTTGGATTTGGATCTGTAACTGCCATGCCGAATATCTTTCCTGGAGGAAGACGGCTCAATTTTTGACCCGTCGCTACCTTCGCCATGCTCAGTGCAATCGCATCCTCCGCAGCCTGCTGCCTTTTCAATGCGACCTAAAGTTTTTAAAGAAAAGTAGGATACGAAATATTTGAAAAATTCATAGAAGATTGATGCATAGAGGACAGGTCGAATAATGTCAAAAAGATATTTATTACATCGAATTGAAATCCCAAGGGTTGTTCCGCACATAATTCACGCCGTGTCTACAATCTCCGCGTTGATTCAGTATCAAATTACATCATAATGTCTTTGGTACACAAACCCCTGACTGACACTGCGTCGTACACCGAAACGAAATGCTACACCGCGCTTAATGGATTCAACTCTCTCAACTTTCGAACAATTTTTCCGCCCAGCTAAAATTTTTATTTATAAAAATACAAAATATTTCCGCAGAAATATGGGAAGATGAAAATTTTGGGGATTAGATATAATAAAAATTTATTTTATACCTGGGCCGCCATTACTCTCTGTCTTTCGGCTATTAGAGAACATTTTGGGCACACGCATTCACGATAACGACATTCTCGTTTATGTCCTCTTAGCCATGATATAAGACCGTGATTTCTGCAACGAGCGCACTTTGGTCTTCTCTGTTTACAATCCGATTCGCGCGGCTCTTCATCCGCTCGTTTTATTTTGTTACGTAGCATTCTATGGAAACAAATAAATAAAACCCGTACTTTGATGATTCACTAAATTAATAATTGAATACTCTTCGGACAATGCGGTTCAGGATATTTCTTTTTATCTACTCACAGCACTGCAATAATTCAGATGACAAGATTTAGTTTCGAACTGTACAAAGCAAAGTCGATGGTTCGAAGTTAATACTTTCAAAGTAATTCTTTCACTTCCAGCTTCTCTCGCTTGACTCAACGGGATTACATTATTAGGACCACCAACCGATAGTTTTTATCATGATTGTGAAAATCAGGACGATTCGATCCTGCGCGTGTATTATTATCAATGGGTCCCGCCTGATTCTCATGAGGTCCTCGAAGTCCTCGAACTCTCGGCCAATCGTTCTCCTGCAACATATATCACCTTATTTTTCTACTGTCTATAACTATTTCGAAGGTATACACCCTTTTGCGGTCGGATTGGTTCCTCAATGTTTATCTTTCCTCTGTTTTTTCTGGTCCAGCTCCTCCCTCTGCAGCTACTGCACGGGGTTTCCTATACGAGAAGAATCTTCCGCGCGTAGTTTTCGTTCGCTGCATTCGTCATCTTGCATTGCACGCGCACGCAACATTGCATTGTTGAGGTCAAAATAAATCAGGAAACAGTCGCTCAAACGATTTCAAACATACTTCATTAATGGCTCAGATATTAACAAGTTTTTTTTCACAGTATTTCGATGGTTTCTCATGCATTTCGAGCTCAGGAATCCGAATCTATTCATCGACATCTCCTACTTAAGGCATTCTTCCGCTGTGCAGACGGGGTTGAAATATCAACGAGAAAACTGGAACATTCTTTGTACAAGAGTGGAGGGGATTATAAATGAAACAAGTAATTGCCAAGAATCAAGATTATATGTTATTATGTAAATACCTATTACAATAGTATACAGAACGTGGCGAATAACAATCGAATATAGGTAGATATAAGTGTGGTGATAATTTTTTTGATATAATTTAATCCATCACTTTTATAGGTATAGGTATCATATCTATATAGGTAGTCGAACTTCATGTGTGGCGCTCAATCTGTGCAGTCGCATTTTATAATTACATATATATGTATATGATAAATATGTATATGATGTGTGATATGTGTTTCTTCCATTCTAAAAAATTTGATAATACATATGTTGGGTATGTGACAATAAAATACACGTTATATGATGAGAATTTTCGTTTACGACATGTAACTAAAAATATTACTATATAATAAATAATATATGATCTTCGTATTCGTATGATTAGATAATAATTAAATTCAATAAATCATCACACGCGATGCAATAGATTAAGCATGGCACATGAATACATTGAATCGATAATTTTTTTTTTCTACTATTTTGCATTTTTCTTTATTGGAGAATAGAATATACAATAGCTAATCAACATGCAAACATATGCATATACGTATACCCATTGACCTACGCTATTGCACATACTTTATCATGTTTTTGTACATAACAGTTGAGATATACATAATATGAGATCAATGTTAAATATTCGGGGTGTCCATGTACCGTAAATTGTTTTGCTTGGATAAATTGAATAATGACGTGTGGTTAGAAATTTGGAAGAACAAAATTAGATAATCAAAAAATAATCTCTTCCGATATGTAATAGTTGTCTAAATTTTTTGTTCGATGTTACGCTAATTGTCGTCGATATGTATATGTATTTACATACGTCGTATTACACATAATGAGAAATATTGCGAAATAAAGACTGATGGATTTTTATTTTATATACAAATACAACTAGGTATATGTACAGGAAAAAATAATAAGGTACCTATTATTACCCGAATAGATCGTTCGCTGGAGAGCAACGGACGACTTATCATGCAGGTGACAAAAATATCTATATTATACATGATCATCAACGTTATCGTGTATATATATGTATATGTATATAGGTATGTATATATTAATATGTCGCGATAGTTATGTAAATTTAAGTGCGCGAATAACCGAGTGCGAGGTATAATTGAAAAAAAAAAGAACAATCAACAATTTGTTTTCAAATTGTATAATATATATATATATATAATAATGTTTTCGATATATATATCATGAAGTACATACAATATATAAATTCTTTTCTTTGTGCCCTCGAAGCAAAAATAAATTATTCGTTTCACGCAAGAGGAGAGAAAACGTATATATAATGAATAAAGAAAGAAAATCATGAAATAATAATATACGAATGATATAAGATGTTATTGTAGACGATATACATAATAATTATTATTATTTATGACAAAAATTATCCGTCGGGTTTCGACCGAAGGTCCCAGTCCCTGCAGCGAGGGCTATACATTATATGATACGAGATTATAATACAGTCTTCGCAACGCGTCATTTTCTGATCGTTTCATGTTGTCAGAGCGGAAGTAATGGTACAAAGGAGATTATATTATAAATAATCGTCGAAGCGATCGACAGGATAATCGTAAATCATTGTGGATATATAAAAGGATAAATCGAGCGACAATATCTGTTATAAGTATATAATGTATAGAAAAAGTGCGTAAAATCAAGGGTACGCTGCAAAATTAACTGCAGGATTCTTCTTCTTCTTTTTTTTTTCTTTCTTTCTTTCTATAACAATGAGTTTATAATAATTATATATTTTTGCTCGGATTATATAATAATATAGAGAGAATTGCAGAGAATTTAAACATTATAATAGAAGAATTTTTTTTTTCTTTTTATGTATATAGTGACAGGGCAAAAGTATGTGTGGAATAATTAGTACTTCGTATTCACAATTAGAAAAATTTCAATTCGTTAACATTTCTTCGTCAAATATCGACACGCGCGCTTTTATTATATTTACATAACGTATGAACAAAAAAAGAAAAAAAAAAAAAACAACACTCAAAATTGACGCCTAAATTCTTCGATAAAAAATAAATCGTAATACCTATTCCATAAAATTTTTGCACGCCGTCACTAGGAAATAATTATTTTATTTTATGTATTTTATTTTTCTTTTTCTTCTAGTATGTGTAATAATATACGTAATAATTATGTGTGTACAATAATAGGTGAATACCTTTCTCGTGCGCATTATAATAGAGCTTTCATCACTTTATTCTTATATTTTCTTTTATCTTACACGGATTCTTATCCTCGTTCGGATAATTTTTTTTTTTTTTCTCGAGGATCCGAATTATTCACGTCTTCTCCTGCGCTTATATACTTTCAATTGGCCCCGAAATCAGATAGTTATTTTATTTAAACAAATCGTTTTTATTATAATTAATTTATTTCTTGCCTTCGTTTTTTTTTTTTTTTCCATCTTTTTCATTATTATTCATTTATTTGTTTATTTATTATGATTTTGTTTCTCTTTGTGCATTTATATAATCGTATTGTATATTTTCTTCTTTTTTTTTTCCTTTTTTTTTGCTTTTTTTTTCACGGAATCGGGATATAATTTATATAGATATGTATTATTACTTGTCAAATTTCTATGCGATGACATTCATTGATTAGTTGGGTAATATTTTGATAATATTCTTGCAATTTTAATGTAGAGTACAGTTTCGTAATAATATTGATCAATAATTGTTTCATTCGGTTTATATTTCTTCTTCTTATTCTTGGATCACTTTTTGCTTTTTCCTTATAGGTTGTCATGGGAAAATTCTATACAAGATATGCAGCCGTGGTTTAGTAATAATTTGTGCACTGAATTTTCTGGTCTGGTTTAAAATCATGGGCTTGAGCACTGAGATTTTGATATTTAAACTCTTGTTCGAAATAATCTAGCTGATCGATCGATAAATTCCTATAGTCGTTGTGTAGATCTGAATTAATTAAAAACTTCAACTTCTTTTCTATTTTCTTTTGTTGCTGTATATATTATACATGAGCATTATAAGTAACGAACATAGTTATATTTCATACTGCAGTGCGTGTGTTTAGAAAAGAAAAAAAAAAGAAAAGAAAAAGCATGCATTTATTTATAAATAAATAAGTAAATAAATTATTTATACGTACAGTGTTCGTTTGTCGTGTCATATTATCATGATTATTTTTCCTTTTCTTTTTTTTTCTTTTTTTTTGTTTTCTTTTTCTTTGTTGAAGAACGATATGCAATATTACGTGTTGTATATGGGCAAGTCCACCAATTATCAACGAATGTTTGGGCCCGAAAAAATCGATTTGCCTCAATTTTTTTCCTCGCATTCTGTGAACCAAGATTGGTAGATTCACCAAGTTTCAGCCCAATAGGACGTACCGTTCACGAGGAATACGATATTTAATTTTTATGACAAAATTTTTATGCGCATTTTTAACGCATTTCTATCGTCTCAATGAAAATTCGGAAAAATACGTTTTCTTTGTGATAAACTCTCAGCTTTCTGAATCCATTTTTGATTTTTTGTTAACTTAGCTGAAACCCCCTCAAAAACACGTTTTTTGTCAGAAAACAGCGATTTCTCCTTGTGCTCAATGTTTTATCATTCTTTTGAATTTTTATTCTGAAAGCTGAGATTTTTTCAGTAAGAAACCCAAATTTTCAGAGTGGGACGGATACGGGGTCGGGCGTGAGCTACGATTAATTATTATAGATGGGTAAATGAAATTCGCTTTTGAGACTCAACGGAATATCTTTATTTCTCCGAACTGTGCACTACCACATGTCTCTAGCGGCGGTGCGAACTCCTGTCAGTCATGGGAAGGGATCACTAAATTACTATCACAGCCGCTACGGGCTGATAGCGTTGCTGCAGTCCACCTCACACATGGGCTTAGTTTTCTTGAACAAGTTGTTGAACAAGTTCTCTTGTACAAAATGTCTGATAAGCAAAATCGTCAGCACCGCCCGATTCCGCGGTGTTTCAATCCATTTGGCTTAGCTCCATCACGTAAGTACCATGATTGTTTACTCATAACCTCTAAATATGTGATACCTAAAACTGCCTCCAGGGCGATATGACAATAGCGTAATGCTCATTTTTTCACAGCACGAAATTGCTTACAGAGCTTCACCCCAGCGAAAAATTCATTTACCCATCTATAATTAATCGTAGCTCACGCCCGACCCCGTATCCGTCCCACTCTGAAAATTTGGGTTTCTTACTGAAAAAATCTCAGCTTTCAGAATAAAAATTCAAAAGAATGATAAAACATTGAGCACAAGGAGAAATCGCTGTTTTCTGACAAAAAACGTGTTTTTGAGGGAGTTTTAGCTAAGTTAACAAAAAATCAAAAATGGATTCAAAAAGCTGAGAGTTTTTCACAAAGAAAACGTATTTTTCCGAATTTTTATTGAGACGATAGAAATGCGTTAAAAATGCGCATAAAAATTTTGTCATAAAAATTAAATGTCGTATTCCTCGTGAACGGTACGTCCTATTGGGCTGAAACTTGGTGAATCTACCAATCTTGGTTCACAGAATGCGAGGAAAAAAATTGAGGCAAATCGATTTTTTCGGGCCCAAACATTCGTTGATAATTGGTGGACTTGCCCATATAATAAGTTAAATCATGATTATGAAAAACTTATTTATCTTATAACCTATGTAATAATTTTTGGTATATGTATATGTATAAGCCGCACAGCAGCCTTTCGCGTCTAAAAGTTCACCTACAGAGATCACTATTCAATGATATTTTAATATATATATTTATAATTATTCTCAAATATTCGTAACAGCCTCCTAAATCCCTAAATACAGTGCTCTATACACACTTCTATCATATAATGTATGTCTATATAGTAAATATATTTTTCAATAGTATATAAACATACTTCTATTGCGTTCGAATAGCGATTCCAATGTTATTAAAATTATTATTATTATTATTATTATATTAATCCATAATATAATAATTCATAATTTTTTCTTTTATCCTCGATATAACGTATTATATTATGGTATGTATAAATAATAATGTTATTTATATATTATGTATTTATATTAGATACAATAATCAACTCTAGTAGCGTTATTACAAAATCTTACAACTATTCAACAAAAACCAACCGTGTAACAATTTTATTTTTTTCATCTATTTGATTATTTAGTTTTTTTTTTTTTTGTTTTTTTTTGTAATTTATTTTTTCTCCAATTTCACCCGAAAAAACATTACCGCTGATTTTTACGATGTGTTTCTAGAAATATATCATAATATACATATAACTATTATACATATATAATATATTACATAATAATTTTTCTTTTCTTTTATCTTTGCTTTTTTTCATAATGTATATAAACTACGCGTTACAGGCAAAAACGTGTTACTCATCTATACATAGAGTATATTGTACTATGTATAAGTATAGATGTAACAATTTTTCGATAATCCGTGTATACCTATAGTATAATATTCGTGTCATAGTTTTGGCTAAAAAGTTTTTCATTTATGTATTTGATTTTTGTTTTGTTTTATTTTATTTTATTTTTTGTTGATTTGTGGGTGTTTTTTTCTGCTTTAGTAAGCACCTGTTCTTTGGATAAAGAATGAAAATTCCTAGTCGTTTTTTACTAATTAATAATTAATATTGTTACAACCCGTTAGAACGTATAACGTCGTCGAATAATTTTTACGCAATAACGATTGATCACAATAATTTTAAAGGAGAATCCTTATTAATTTCATGTATTATTAATTACTATTAAGTGACTACGAATTGTAGTTTAGATATTCGAGATCTAACGAATTGAATTAATTGATTTTTTTTTATTGTTTCTTTTTTCTCCAGATATTATTATTATTATTATTCGTTTGACTAGGTATATCGTAACTTGTCACGAAAAAACGTGATCCCAATTCCAGAATTTTGATCGGGATATAATTGTAGCTATATTTTTTGAGATATTATTTAACGATTGAAAGATCTTGATTTAATAATTATCTCTGTTTATCCCCAAAAAACGCTGCCGCGATGTATTTTATATATGAACTATTTATACGATCAAGGATTTATTGATTTATTAGCTATACCATCATTATTAGCTATTAATTACGTAGTTTAACGTAGCTGCTGTAGGTATAATTATAAACATACGTATGGATGTATCATGTCGAGCGACCTAATTAACCCTATTGACATTAACATTATCATTACTACTATTGTTATTATTAGTTTCTCATACCGATATAGATGTTCGAATATTTCTTCGGAAGATATGCAGGTTGATAATGTCGTTGAATTTTCACCTGGATTTTGAACAGCGGGGCCTTTCGATTTTCTATAGATTTTCTCAGACTGATTTTTAATTCGCAATGCGATATATTCGCGATCAGTTTGGGCGAGTCTATATAGCTATTTTATTCTCTCGATGTAAATACTTGGATTATGGAGTTAATATCGTACTTCAAGAGTAATTGAAACTATTATGACATTTATATCGTATGTTACTACGGCTGGGATAAGTGGATTAAATTTTTGGTTAATTTTAATCTTGTTGTTTTTTTTTTTAATTTTTTCATCGGCTCGACTGATGGCCGCGTATTATTTGAGATTTTTCACTAATTACATAACGGCACATTTTTCCTTAAGGCTTATCGCGTTATTACTCTGAACCGGTTGTAATGACACTGTGCGATTTTTTTCCAAGGTCAATAAATCACGGAATAAAGCGTTCACGTTGTGGTTCGTCTTTGCCGATGTCTCGAGAAATCCGCAACCCCAATTTGCTGCCTCAGCTTCACCCTCACTCATCGATACTTCTCGAACCGAAGGACTCTCGTCGCATTTGTTGCCAACCTGATTAACAAACAACGGGATTTATTTTCAAGTACATTTTGAATCGGGAATCGTTGAATTGGTTCTGCTTAGAAAAAAAGAGATTCGCATCGGCGAAAAACTTTGTCGCGTTGGTAGATTTTTGAAAATTTCAACCCCTTGAGGCGGAAAAATACGCCGATACTTTTTTGTAACAAGGTATTCTCGTAACAAGTATGCATTTTCTAGAATGGCGGTTTGATGATTTTAGAATACTCACCAGCATGATCGGTATCTGGGAAACATCCTGGCCTTTGAGTTCACGAATAACTGCCCAAATCGGTCGAAGTTCTTCAAGACTTTGTCTCGAGCATACGGAATAGACGAGTATGAAGGCGTGACCCTTACTTATTGACAATCGTTGCATAGCCGGAAATTGATGGGATCCTGTAGTATCGGTTATTTGTAATGTGCAGATGTTTTTGTTGCAGCTTATCACCTGCGGAATATGAAAATTAAACATAAATAAAATAGATCAATATAACGAAATGTCTATATAGAAATCGCAGAATGTAAAGTCGCACAAAAATAATCTGAACATCGCAAGCCGTACCAAAGTTCGTGAATTGGATGTAAATTACGACTGTCAAGCTTTAGTGCTGCATCATCGATAATTTCTAAATGTGATAAAATTTTCGCTGTTTAGATTTGAATTAGTTACCTGTCTGTAAGTGTCTTCGATGGTTGGTATGTAAGATTCGCGAAAAGTTCCTTTCACAAAACGTAATACTAAGGAACTTTTTCCAACACCACCAGCTCCGAAGACGACGACTCTATAGTCGTTGCTCTGCTCCGGCATCCTGACATCGGCCGTCGTGACGGTTTTACCCCCGAAAAACGGGGTCGCTTCAACAGATTTAAGAAATTTCGCCGAATCTCGGCTCTTTTGTACGCCTACAACTGCACCCTATTTTATTCGCGAACTCGCGACTGCAGATGTGCGATCGCTTTCGAATATAATCCGGTGACTGAAAATTTTCCTCTTCTTCGTCGGCGTCGAAATCCTCTTTGTTCTCCTTCTCCTCTCCGTCGTCGTCGATCTCGGCGACGCCGTTGTCGTCGTTGTATTTAAATGGGTTACCTTTATACCGTTTGATTATCGTAGACGTCTTTTTTTTCCTCAGGTATAATTAGCGATTTAGCGGTTCTAGTATTCTCATGTATTAACGTGCCTTGAATGAACGGATATTTTACAACACTATTTATCTCGTCCCACAATTCACGTCATATAGAAAAAAAATACACACACGCAACACAAACGGTTTATTTTAAGGCAAAATCGATCGATGTATCGGGGGTTCATTCATACATAAAATACAATGGTGTCTCCGTTAGCAGGTGTTGCAATTGATGAACTATACGGAGATGTATCTTGCGGCTCGACTTTTGTGATATTTTTCAAATTGATAAAACAGCGGAAAAATATTTTTTCAATATAATTTGTTCAAAGAACGATATTTGTGTGACAATTGCAGATTCTTTGATTTTATTATTGGAACCCCCACAATTAGCTCGGCGATCGTCCAAAGGTTTTTCTCCCCTACTGTCTATCGACGGTCTCACAACGCGCCACTAGATGTGCGCATAAGTTGCTAAAAGAGACGTGCAAGATTTATAGAAAATTCGTCATTAAATATACGACAGAAGAATGAATAGAATAGTTTATAATTGTTTTCTATTTTTATTATTGTCGTACAGTTTGGTTACGCGATTTGATAATTTTGGTGTCTGATGATAACGGGATATTAAACGATCTCTTGTTTATTCTTGACAGTTATTTTTGGAGGATGCAAGTCGACACCCTCCTTTTCCTCCCCACCTACGGGGATGATCACTCCCTGGGAGTAGAAGGCATGTGATTATGCGCACTACGGATAGAACTAACAAGAAAAATCAATAACTGTTTCGTACGACCAACGACTATTAAAAACCCCCCTTATAGCCGGCGTTCTCACACCCCCAATACTATTTTTACCCTTAAAATCAAATCAATTTCCTGGCTGAAACCGGCTGCGACATTTGCAACGTCTTTATTCGTCGATCATAAATATACGAATCCAATCCTGTTGCTAGGGCTATACGTCATATAATACGATAAAGAAATAAGTAAAGATGCTATTTGTCGCTTCAGTAGTAAATTTTTTTTTATTATAAACTTTAAGATACATTAAACATTTTTAATGCTTTCTAGGAGTTGATTTCCCGTGGAAACCGCGTCCGATGCAAAAACAAAACGACTGCCCGTCGCCTTTTCTATGAGCCTGCAAGCCGCTATTTCTCCGTATGTAATACCTCCTATGACACAAAAGGTGAAAGTCCCGCTCTGCACGTTGTCATGTGGTCTGGTTATGCTACAATCTGGCAAACTGGTAACGTAGTTCAAAAGTTTTACGTCTGTTTCTTGATTCAACACTAATCTTGCCAGCTGTGCCTGAAAATTATTTACTCAATTGTTTATAAACTGCAGAGTATTTCGTCATTAATTCATACAACAAATTCGAAAAAGTAACTCACTACAGTAGGGATGTAAGAACCGCCGAAAACGTAACTTGAACACGTTGGGGACTTCAGGTCCAGGGGTTTGGCATGATTGGGCAGCTGCTTCAGACGCTGAGCACCTGTCGCCCACTCACTGCTCCATTTTGGCAGTTTTTGAAGGACGTTTTCAGCCCGATACATTATAAGACCACATTGCTCCATTTTCCAGAATAATGGAATATTCTGATAGCCGTGTGCGTGCAAATATGCTTTTTGAATTGGTTGAACTTCGCTATGAGTTACTCCGTCACTCGTAACAGACAACAAAGAGAGAAGACGAAGGCTTCGCAAAGGATAGTTATCTGAAAATGGTGATGAAACATTATGATGACTATGCCTCCAATCGTTAATCAGGTGTTTTTTTTTCGAGTAAAGTCAACTACCTATGTTAGCTTCGATGTATTCCAAACATTCTTTTCTCCTACTACGATCAAGTATGGACTTTTCAACTGACTGCAATGTTTCAAATGCCGGGCCTAATGCTTCAACTATGGTTTCACACACGGCGATGTGGAATCCTAGCTGGCGTTTGGCTTCTGTAACTTTTTGCAATCTAGTTGCTACGTAACGTTTCATTTCAGCTAGTTGCATCGTTTGGGTCGCTTCTTGTTCTGCTGAAATGTTGAAAAAAATTTGTAAGTTTTAAATCCGTTTTTGTAATTATGCGTAAGATAGTTCTTACATTTCAGCAGCTTCGCTTTGTCACGCAGAAATGGAAATACGTCGCTGAAATGCCTGTCCCTAACTTCCCCATAGACTTGGTCAGTCTTTGGATTCAATTTGGTTTGTGAGCCCTTGGAGTAAGCTATGCCAACATTAATATCCAAAACTTCTCCTATCAAACCCAAATATGTGACAGGAGTTAGGAGCATCGATGGTAGGTCATAGGATCTGTCCATTAATATCAGTCCACCGGATTGACTAGTAACATTTCGAGACGACAGACAATCTTCCATAGATTCTATCATTTTAAGCACAAATTGGCTGTGCTTTCCGAGGCATACTGTAACTTTGGGCCGACCTAGAATGAGCTGGAGGGACCACAAGTTTTTTGCAATGGCAGGAAGCAAGCCGGTATCCTTGTGGTAGTATAGGTCGGTGTATATTCGTGTTTCCAATGACAATACGTTCCCATCTGATAGTATGAATTCCCAGGAGAGCGAGCGGACTTTTATTAGTCCAGACAATCCTGCGAACATGAGAAAACTTAAGTGCAACAAAGACTATGTGGAAAAAGTTAAGGCACTGCAGTGCCTTGTGTTATACTTTGAAAAATGAGATTGATATACCGATAACAACCTTCCTCCTCCACTAGGAGATCTAGCGCAGCTGGAACCCGTGGAACGACTAACAAATGGTGTGCCAAGCCATGGGATTGGGAAAGCTCAGAATGAATTTGATCCAAAACTCTTTTACAGGTGATGAGATCCCCAGATATAAGAAATACACGCTGCACATTTGATACCTTCAGCCCCTCTTCAAGTTTGAATATTTTGTCAACCCCGTGCCGCCTGAGATAAAAAATCAATTATGTATGGGTTATTATCTGAATCAATGGGTACGTTACTGTAGTCGTTCACACAGAAACAAACCTCAAGGCGGTAGCACCTATAAAAGATTCGAGTGGTTTCATTAATTTGGGCTCTATAATGAGGTCTTTTACTCCTGAAATACTGTCCAGTACATCAACGAACTTTCGCTGACTTATTTGCTGAAGTGTATCTAAACGATCTTCTGTAGTTACATCCATATTTAATCACAACTTCGACAACCTCATTACGTTCTCGCGTTGGACTTGACTTCGGGCTCACAGAGTCAATAGACCGATCGTGATACACTGCAACTTGTGACAGAGACAACAGTCCAAA
The DNA here is from genome assembly GCA_963932425.1 of Athalia cordata. Classification (NCBI taxonomy): domain Eukaryota; kingdom Metazoa; phylum Arthropoda; class Insecta; order Hymenoptera; family Athaliidae; genus Athalia; species Athalia cordata. The sequence goes on along the minus strand of OZ010625.1, from coordinate 51,887,148 downwards.
AAAATTGACATTTTACTTGTGCAGGGGTTGTTATTCACATTTCTAAACCACGAGTTCGGTTCAGCTATGCAGGTTTAGCCTATAAATTAGAGATTAATGTTACTAGAGTCATCTATGACTTCATGACATTTTCGCTCTGGTGCAAGTGCAAACGGATGACAGATTGTGACGCCAGACGGTGGCGCATCTACCGACGAAATAACAATGTCGCATTTGCAAAAGCAGAAGAACCATAACGCGTTGACGTTTTGAAGCTGGTGACAGTGGCAAGGATATTTTTTTACGTTAAATTGTTGCAATTCTTCGATCATTTGAGTTGGATTAGTAGCATTATTGAATCACAGCGATTCACGGGTACGTGAAGAAGAAAAGTTTTGCTTGATATGTTTCTGTCATTCGCCCTGGCACAAATTAGTGCGATTCATAATTACGAGCATATTATTAGTTGGTCATTCAATTTCACGATTCATTGACCCCTTACAATAACATTTCAGAGAACTTCCCCCCAGGTTTCAGGAAGCAATGAGTTTCCCTGAGAAACAAGACGGTGTTTCTAAAGACGAGTGGGTTGCCAAACTTGAAGACGGATCCCATATACAAAGAGTCTCAATGAATAACCTCATCATGAACTACCTCGTAACAGGTAACCTCCAGTTCCACAACACAGCTTTCAAGCTAGACAAAGCAAATCTTGGGTCAGAACTTTCTATCCTCTAATATTATCTATCCTATAGAGGGATTCAAAGAGGCAGCGGAAAAGTTTCAACAAGAATCCGGTGTTGGACCGACTGTTGAATTAAATTCACTTGATGACCGAATCCGCATTAGAGATGCCATCCAAAATGGCCGTATTCAGGAAGCTACAGACTTGGTGAACCAGCTGCATCCTGAACTTTTGGACAACGATAGATATTTATACTTCCACCTGCAACAACTGCATCTCATAGAATTGATACGTACCGGACGGATAGAAGAGGCGTTACAGTTTGCTCAGGAGCAATTAAGCGAGGCTGGAGAATCTGATGATAATATATTGAGTGAACTTGAACGCACTTTGGCACTACTAGCCTTTGATGAACCTCATAAAAGCCCTTTCAGCGATCTTTTACACCCAACACATCGACAGAAGGTTAGAATCTATTGAAATACAGATACAGAGCTCAATCTTCGGTACTATGGTTTTTGCTATGGATCTTTTTCAGATCGCTAGCGAATTAAATGCTGCAATCTTGAAGATGGAGCACCGCGAATCAACCAGTCCTAGGTTAAACAATTTATTGAAAATGATATTATGGGCTCAAGACGAACTGGACAACAAAAAAGTTAAGTATCCAAAGATGACTGACTTGGGCAGTGCGACTATCGAAAGTCCAAAGTAGCTTTAAGTAATCGAATATAATTAAGGAAGCATTCTATGCAACAGCAATTTGTTTATAGAAATATACCCTTGAAAATGTGATTCTATTATGTCTGAAAATAAATGTTTATCTTGTACTAGAATCGTATTTTCAAATGAAACTTAGAATAATATTAAACTTCATCATCAGTTGTTATTATCAAAAAAATTACGCTTTATTTTATACACAATTATTTGACATACACTGGAGAATATTGGAAAAAGTTCAAAAAATTTTCTGGATTTATTATCATTATTATTACAATTATTACTATTTTCACGCATACCCAAAGCATACCGATATCCATTTTTCGACAAAATCAATGGTCAAGTTAGCCTTGGAAATTACAACTATTCAGCTAAGAACATACTGATGTTACGTAGAGATGTTATCAGTCATGATTTGTTGTTTATCAACGAATGCCAGATTATTGTAAAGCCTAATTAGTTATTTGGCGTATAAAAAATGGTGTCCAGATCAATTATGATTGGGAAAACTGGGACCAAAATTGCGCTTAAATCCGTGAGCTTTAAAGTTTCATTGGACTACCAGCCAAACATATACTCCATAGCTTTGGAAACAAGTCCCGTAGATTTCTGTGGCACATTTTCTGGGGATACAACTGATTGAGGACTTAAATGCTGATTATATCCTACCGCCAAAGGACGGGCGTTCTGTATTCGAGGTGATGTGGGCAGTAATGTGCCGGGGTAATTAGGGGAAACCGGATTCAATCTATCTGGAGTAGCAAAACACGCTGCACTGTTATTCAACTTGTTCATATTCTCTTTATCCGATCCCAAAACGACACCTTCGTCTGTGCATGGTTTAACGCCAATCATTGTAGAGCCCGATACTATATGGCCATTGCAGGCCAGAGCTCTATGAGCGTCTTGTTCTGAAGCACATTTCAAGTGGATCCAATTACCCTGGGCATGGGGAGCCTCCCGCTTGTCAATGATACGCACTCTGCTTGACAAGTGAGATAGTACGGCATTGAAAGCGTTTGGAGTGAAACCAAATACAGTGACCCACTGGAGCAGCCCTTGCATTGGTTCATTAATGGACAAATTAGCAGAGTTATCTAAAAATATCGAATTGTTAATATTGTTGCCTACTAGCATTCTGGACTGATTATTGGTGACGTTTAAGCCAGCTGCTGGGGAGTATGGAGCTATCGATTGTGGCGATTCTAATGTATCGAAAAGACTCCTCGTAGGAGGACCCCCAGTCTGACCCTCGGAACCAATTTGTGGACCGCTAGGACTCATCACGTTACCGAGCATCGCCTTTTGCCGATTAGTCCGATAGTCTGGGGTGCCATAGTTCGACGTTGGTGAAGTCAAGCCCCCGCCATTTGCCGATCGGAATTGGGTGTTTCTTGGAGTACCTTGGGGACTCATTATATTCAATCGAGCGGTCTGAAGCATGAAAAATACACAAATACAATATTTTGCCTTATGATTCAGCCAAGTTTACTGCAAGGTAAATTCTTACATGGTTAGCATCTCCTAACAAAAAATTTGGCAGGTAAGTGGAATTTGCTCCTGGACTTCCTGGTGTTTGAGCTGGACTTCCTACCGGAGAACCGAGAGTCATGGGTTCCATCTGAAATGTTTATACTTTTCATAAATAAAATTGACTGCATGATATGTTCACTGCATCATAAGGTTATGATATGAAGAGACCGAATTCTCTGCAATTTTAAAAAAGGATTGATTGGAAAATAAACTCCGATGACAAATAATTTCAATTCTAATTGAAATCACTGTTCTCACCTCGGAATTTTAGTGATCAACAGTTTCTCGAGTTCAGTACAGACACTGTAATTATGTTATTACTAAAAACTGTGAGGGCGGGTGACGGATAAACATTTCAAACGGTTACGTTTTATTTCTTGGTTAAATTCTTCGTGCTTCTCTTATTCTTCGCTGTGTGGCGACACCTTCTATTTGAAAAATTTTCAAAGTTGAATAATGTGCAATTTCAAATTAAAGTTAACACCTGTATTTTTTCGGTAAATTAATTTCTAAATCAATTGCGCTTCCTATTTGCCACAAAAGAATTTATGCTCCATAGCCGAAAAAGATTTGCTGAAAATTTTACAATCAAAACGTACGCGTGCTTTCAACATCAGGGGATATTGAATGAAGACGCGCGTCAACGGTTGTTCATACTGGTCAGTATTATAAAAATAAAAAATTAATAAATAAAACAAAGTTGATGACATTATTGACCAATTTAAACGAGTTTGCAAATCTCAGCTGTGAGAAAGCAATGTCAAATAATAATGAATTATTCATCATCATCCGTTTTGCAGTATGTAGATGTATGTATAATTTTTTATGCATAACGTTTGAAAAATTCCGATATAAATATAATATAATACTATACATCATATCATACCATAGGTATAGTATTACCGTTTCTTGCGTAAAACCAATAATAGTACATTCATAATATGCAGGTAGCGTTGACTAAAGATAATGGCACGTTAATTTTAATCAATTATTAAATTTCGCGGGGTGACTGACTCGCACGTGTCACCCTCGAATGCATACACATATTTAATTCATTCATATTTAAACGCATACGTATATGAGTTGTGTACCATTCACCAAACTATAGGCAATAATGAACCAAATTTATGAACTTCTTCCTCTTGCAATGAAATGTATACAAGTTTAAATAACATGATGATCTGCTCTATATAGGCGTCGTCTAGCTACAGATTATAAATTTAGTACAGCTAGCTGCAATTAGACAAAATTCAACAACTCATTATAACTCACAGCCTAGTACTTCCTATACGCACATTGCGTGATTAAAAATAACCAGAAAAAATATAAAGGAAAGAAAAAAAGTGCAGATGAAAATAAAGATGATGAATAAGAAAGTACTTTACCGTCAATTATATTCGTTGAGCAGTTTGCGGATAATTTACTATACAACGAGTGCGCCATGACTGTTTAAAATTCATTATTCAGCTATTCTAGGTGATTATATATTTTTTCTGTTTCTTTCTATCATTTATTTTTGATTCATCACTCTTTGACTGACACCTTTTTCGACCATCCGTACCGCGATATACTCTATGTTATTTCACGAGACATTGTACGGGCTGTTCATCGAAGATAATTGATGATTATGAGCAATTTAAGAACCTCGGTAAGAAAAGAAAGAAAAAATGTGAATCGTCGGAAACCAATTTCAAAGAGAGAAAAAACACCACAACAACAACAACGTTTCCGCGTCGCAAATGCGCGGCCGGCTATACGCGCATTTATCGATGGAAAGATTATGAACTTGTGCCATCTTAAACGTCAATGGGAAATCTGTAATTATAATTACGATAAGGTTCTAAAATAACGAAGATACCAGTACTCGGCATAATAAAATATCGTTTATGTACACATCATATCTATAGATATGTCCAAGTACTTGGCGGGCACTTCTAGTTCATTAAAATTCATCTTTTTATAACCTCGAAAGACCACGGCTATTTCATCTTGTTTTATAATATACGCGTGCCACAAATATGGTCACAATGAAGGACTCGGGAAGCGTTAGAAAAAAAATGAATAAGTAAAAATCGTTCGATTTCACTTTATTTACGTATGACCAATTTAATTCACGTTTCATCTCATTTTCCATTTGCTTACTCTATACTTTTTGCTCCTCAATTATGTGAATTTCATTGTCGAATTGTAAATGTATTTTTAATTTTTAAAGGATAAGTGTGTATATACCGTGTGATATAAAGATGATTTAATGAATACCCATGAGGGCGTGGTTAAATGTGATGATAATTTTTCAATTTATACACGAAGTCCTTCAGCAAATAAATGACTAGCGGCATGATAGTTATTCGAATTCAATGTTATATTACACAGTCAAGTACGCCGGCTGCAGTCTGTTTGATCTATTTTAACGATAGAATAGAATTGAATTGTAAGTAAATGAAGTAGACGTTAGAGGTTCTAATTTCGTATTTACTTTGGAATCAACCCAAAAATTAACGGTATTTCAATGGTTTTCAGCTGTATTTAATTCATGAGCTATCCGAAAATCCACGCAAATTCGACCAACCGACTTGCGTGCGAACTGCATGACAATGTCTTGTCTACAGACGTGAACAATCAAAGGTCGCAATTATTCGAATTGTATCGAATGAGGTTTTTCAAGCTGACTTTTGAAAAAATTCCATGATTTCATGTATGCTAATTTATTTACCTATAAGATTCCATGATCGGTAATATATAATATGAAATTGTTTATTTTGATTTGCAGTAATGTCAAAAATTTTTTTACTATAAAATTCCGTATTTGTGTGATAAATAAACACATAAGTTATAGTGAATATATAGGAAAATTACTATAGCTGACGGTGGAAGAATTAAAAATGAAAAATTCTAGGCGTGCCGATTCAATTATTTACTGGTCATCGTATTATTATTTTATTATTATATTTTCAATTAATCAGTACAAAGATTAGGACTTGTATCAAACTTAGGTTATAAACAAGAGAAACAAATGATCAGAAAAAGGGTTACTAGCTCGCAAAAAATTAACATGATGTTTTGGAAGGAGCTAACATATAGAATAAAAAAAACCAAATACATTTTACACTGATTAATATACGCATCAGCGTAACGAAAGTGTGATTAATATGTTCCGTTGTATAAATATAGTACATAAAAAAAATTTTTAAAAAATACAAATTTAAAAAATAATTAATGTGGTCAATTAGACTGCAGAAGCTGTAACATAAATTGATTATAATGTTATCGCATTAATTCATAAATTCCGTACAATATCCGATGGAAGATCAAGAATTGTAAACACCTGCATTTTCCTTGAAAATATATGGGTAACGTATTAAAAGGATGATATCACACGTTGGATAATAACAGTATTATTTTTATTTCGCTTATATACCGCGATCACAAGGAGAAAATATCATAAATGAATCAACGAATAAGTAAAACATTTTCATCCCTCCTTAAGCACGATCGTCAAATACCGTTGCGAATTATAACGTGACCACGATTGAAAATCGGCAGCAAAAAAAGAAAGAAAAAATAATAAATTACACTTCATGAATCACGATTCGCGTTGAAGATAATTATGTGAATTATAAGCGAATGTTAAATTTTCGTTATTTTATGGAATAACGTTAAATATATAATCGTATCGCTTTTGACGCGTAGGTATAACAAATTCTGAAGGTGAACGCGATTCGTTCAGAGAAAGGCGCTGGGGGTGATTGAACTTCTCTGCAAAGGGCGTATCGTCTGGCCTTGAACATCTCGTCGCCCTTGTTCCTGGTGTACAAAACTCAAGATGTACTTCCGCAAAAAATACGTTGTATAGATATACATGTAAATATAGTATATCTATAAATATAATAATTCTCGAATTCTTGACCACCGATGTGTCAACATAGGTATACATGTGATCACATCCGACCGTGGTAAGGTAAATTTTTTACTCGAGTCGCAGGGAAAGGATCGAAACAAGGATATTTTCGCCCACATTCTCATACAGTTTATTTATTTCGTTTTCTTTTCTTTTTTTTTCTCAACAATCGAACCAAACTCTCTGCTGGATCGGTAGTTGTGACCGTTATATATTCATTCGTTAATACGCATACGTTTATATTATATATTTTAAGTCCGATCTGATTTTATAAATTATTTCGATTGAATTTAATGCGATATCCTCAGCGCGATGGCGTCCTTGATTTAATTCATGTGGTGGGTAGGAATAATTTTCGGATCATTGCTTCCTTTTTTCCGCTGTTTTCATTAATTTTGAATAATATATCGGCAGTTATATTTAGACTAATTTTGGATTTACCTTCTATATATGTATAATGTCGAAAGTGATAATACCCATATATTCGACGATCTTCGAGATTGATCTATTGTAATTCATGGTTAATTTATGTACGTTATATATTAGAAGTGAAAAAGAAATGAAAAAATAGTTAGCAAAAAATTTTGAGGTCAAATCGTCGATGGCCATTGACTGACGTAAGTCAACGCGATTCGTGACATTTTCATGAATTATAAATTCAATCCTGTTGGCTTATCTGAACAGATATCGATAATTCGAAAATTGTTTAAACGACGATTATAGGCTAAGTTTGAATTTTATATCGATGAGGATGGTAATGATAATGTAGCAATATATTATTGAGAAAATTAAATCAACAATATTTGATGGTAATGGATTTTATTATATAAGAAATACTTATGCACGATATTGTAAATGTATGTAAATGACATTCGGGCGATCGGTTTATATGGGGGGAAAAAAATGCTACATCTGTGTGTCACCCGTGATCTTCGGTTTCTTAATTTTATATTTTCATAAAAAAAACATTTTTCATTGCGATTCAACGATAACGATAATTTTAACATGATTTATATGCTACATTAAATAATGTGTGACGTAGAAATCAGCAGATTTAATCTAATTGTCATTTTTATTGACAAAAACGAGTTTGAATTCTATATAAAATGATAGTCAATCGCGATCATCATCGATCGGTCTTATGTAATAAAATAATAATCAGGATAGATTGCTCACTTATCAAAAAAAAAAAAAAGAATTAATACAAAATAATTATTATTCTTCTGTCATTAAACAGCTGCGGGCTATAATAAAATACAATTGATATTTTTCATCAATGGGCTTTTGAACCGCGACAATTTCGACTTTATTTAACTTGCGCGAGTAAATTTTACGTATACATTGTCAATGGAACCTATACATATTTAAAATATGTTTTGTATAATATAATAAAATATGTATGACTTCGTATAGTAGCCTTCGCGTTTATAACATGATGACTAGCAATTCCGATCATGTAATTAATTAATTGATTTGATTAAAAATTCAGATTCTCTTTATAAAAACCAGCAATTATAGATTGTAGTACGACAATCGACAACAATAATACACATTGACCGCGCTGTATGATGTGTTTCTGTTTGGTACTTTTCCTGGCATCGAACTCTCTCGGAAAAATACCAGGTTCAATAATTTTGTCTAGATAATAACAGTATAGCTGGTATATCGAGCTGGTTTTTTTTGTCTTTTATTTTAATCCGATTCTTTTTATTGCGCCATTTAATATAATCTTTTCGATTTTTGCGATGGAATCCGCAGAAGCAGGTGGGTTCAAAAATATTGAATTATACAAACGTCTCGGTGAACGATTTTCTCGAAATTTCGCAGACTAAATATTTTTATTCATCGCTTTTTACCTCGTCCTACTGCTAATACGATACAACCGGGACTTTGGCGTTCACATATATAAAAAAAAGAAAGAGAAAATATTAAAAAGCAAAAAAAACCACATAACAGTTGTGGGTCAATTTTTGTTATTAGTTGAATGTTCGGGTCAGTAATCCTCTCACCTGAATCAGCACCTGATGTATCGTCGTCACGATAATATAATAAAACGAAATAATTTTCTAACGTTTTTTTTTCTCCGTTCCTTTTAATCATTCGAAAATTGTCTGAGAGTTTAATGGGTTAATGTCCAGGATGTAAATTTTTTTTATTATTTTTATATCATTGTTTTATTTATTCGAATGGTTTTTTTTTCCCCCTTTCATTCATAAACACTTGAGATTCGAATGCCGATTTCACATATTATAATACGTGCACTTATTATATTATAACTATATACAATATACACACCTATATGTATAAAAGTGAGATTTCATCAAACACTTATGTTATTGACAACAAAAAAAAAAATTTTTTTTTTATAAATAAAAATTCATCTCCCATAAAATTTATATAATAATGATAAATAATAATATAATATGTGCCGCAAAATAAGTTATATGTATATAAATATAATAGTCTATAGAATATTTTATTTTGTTACCTATAATTGCGAACTGTCGCAATCTATCCCACTAATTATCCCGTTATTTTTATACGTTGATTATTGAAGAAAAAAAAAGTAGAGAAAAAAAAGACTCACAAAAACTCTGAAATCTCAGGTAGTAGATATACGCATGTTCGACATAAATGATATTGGCACGCATCTTGCAAAGCGTTATAATGTGAATATAATTAATTTATCGTTACACGTGTTTACGTTATATTTTACATGATATTTATTTGTATGTATATGTACATGGCATTATGTTACACTAGGTGAATTGATTATTCACATATTTTTAAAAGAATTATAAATCGTATTCCGAGTAACAATTCTTCACCGGGCGAATTATCCTGAGTATACCTATGAGCTAAGTTGACGGATTGGAGTAGCTTCGCTTTGGCATATTTTTTACTTCCATATCTTCTGATTGATAGCCAAAATAGATAGAATTCTACTCTTGACTCCGTACGGGAATAGGAATTCGACAAAACGGTGCAACAAAAAAGCAGATTAATAAATAAAAATGAGAATATAATTCAGTTAGACGCATAATGAATCAAATGGATGCGAAACTGAAAAAGTATATTTATTTACTTATGATAAACGCCATTTCGGAAGTTTCATTCGATGCGCATTAATTTTTTTTCACCTCATATTTCATTCTATTTTTTTTTTTTTTTTTTCAATAAATTATACAATACCACAATCACATCCTGCGACGATGATTGAGTATTATCAGTTCGATGGGCAGAAAACCACGAGAGAAACAAGAAAAAAAAAAAGATAAAAAAAATCAATCAAATTAAAACATCGATGTAGCTACCATTACGGAGCAGATTCTAATTACATACCTCGATATCCATAACCATCAATATTTATATATGGTTTGAGTTAATAGGGTCTGCTGAATTAAAACAAACTTTTGTTTGGTAATGTGACCCGCCATCGCAATGCAAATGAATTACTTTGATTTCGATTTTTTTCATTTCGTTTCATTTTATTTATAGATTTCTTGATTTTTTTTTGATTTTTTTTGTTCAATCTTCACTACATAATTTTTTTTCTGCGTTTTAAAATCGAGGGTGAAAAATCTTAGCTCTAGCAACAGGACCTGAAGAAAAAAGAGTGGAATTGGTATTATGCGTTTATAAATTATTTAAAGAAGCAAAAAAAAAAATAAAGAAACGGTAGAGGAAGATTGGGAACAAGAGATACGAATTTCTATTTCCGCGATCAGTCGTATATCGATGCAAACTCCATCGAGTAAATTGCGTACTACGAACACCCGATTCACAAAATGAAGAGGCAAGAATTTCGCCAATCATCATTGTCTACAATATAAGTATGTGTACCGTACAGATTTCTGAACGTCGTTTGACGTCATCGAGTGTAGCCGGGCAAAGTCCATATTTATTTGTTATACAGATCCATGTATAAATTATGTGTATATAGGTATATAAAAAATAATCATACATCGTGGCCATTTTGTCTCAAGATTAGCCATATTTTTTAATGGTACAATATCATGAGAGAAAAACTCAGTCATATGCGACTGCATAAATGACGATCGATCGATTCATTCAGATTTCTCCAATTCATTGATCTCGATGTCAGCAAAATTCTTGGCTCGGCGTAATAACCTTACCAAGTAAACAAATCAGTAAGAAAATAATAACAAAAATAATTATTGATCATCATGCTCATCAAAATTCATCTAATGAAAAGCAATTGAGTTAAATACTGGGCTAATTAATTGTCATAAGGTCGCATTCCCATGCATAGTATATAACGTATGTACATAAATGGATATATTAGGTACTTTAAATAAATTTGAACAATTTCATCCCGATCCTCTTACTGTCAGCACAGATATTTCTTTTCTGACAATTCCAAGAATGATGATAACGTTGAAATATCTTTCCGGTTAATCGCGACGATTTGCTATACACGCTAATGATCGGTGCAAACCGTGATGGTGAACGTGTAAAAAGAAACGGGAACAAAAAATATTGTTCGCCTCCTATGCTCTCATGCGAGATCCAAATTGGGTACACACGATCATTACACGGTATATAAATTCGTGAGTCAAATCGATTAAATTTATCTCTGAAGATGCCGCGGGTGAAAAGGAAGCAAAATTTTCAAGACCGAAGATTCACCCATCTGCAAATCATCTGGAAGTTCCGAGAATAAGAGGATATTTATACGTCCCGGGGGAATGTGAGTAGGAGGAACGGCGTGAGATTATCCTCCTTTGCAACCAAAATGGGATGTAGTTGACTCGAAGTCGTCATTGTTTTCAAAATATTTATTATACACACTAACGACGTACGATATGCAAACTTTTTTTGGTCTTTCAAAAAAACTTCACATCTTATTCTGGTTAATTTATTTCATTGAATACCTAAAAGTTCGCATCTTAGAATGAGGAAAAATCAAAATTTGGTCCGACGAGAAACCCTCTCCAGAAATTCCGTACTGAAAAAATTTATCGTCGAATTTTTCACACCAAGTGTACGACGGTATAAAAATGATTAGCATATTTTTACGATTCCTGGAAAAATTCTTGAAGGACAAAAAAAAAAGAATCCGACCGGAAAATAAGTCTCATGCCGAAAAAATATCCCATCGCGTCACCAATGGGTTATAGGGTGCATCGGGAAGTAAGAAAAATCAAAGAAAACAAAAGCGATATTATCGTTACGATATTTATAATGAATATAAAATTCGTAGTGTGATGAACCTAATTGTAAGTTATGATGATCTACTAGTGAACCTTGAATATATTATTTAAGTATTACCAGATTTGAATTATTTAGAGATGCGATTATGATCGATAGAACGTAACCTTTCGGTATAAATTCGTCATCGACTACCAAAATTTGTGTTCGAAGAAGAGAAAAAAAAAAAATATATAAAATAAATCGTCGTTCCTCATTGGACATACCGGATATTCAATCATATCAGATGAACAGTTTTTTTCCCCCCAATCAGAAATACAAAAATAGAAGGATGAAAAAAAAGAAGAATAAATAAAAATATTTGCCATTTGATGTTCCTTATATTTTTTTTTCATTCTCAAATTCAATATTGATTATTAAAACTAACATCGTTCTGGAATAGAATTTGCAATACCCATGAAATAACACAAATTTCAGATTTAATAAGTTCAAGGTGTCGCCGAATTAGCTGACAGCTTCGATAGAACCTTATACGTCTAATTATTTTCTACCGCACGATCTAATCTTTTCCGAGTCTGATTTTTATCAGAATTTTGATCCGGACGTCCTAAAATAATTCACAGTCGCGATCGCCGTATCGATTGATCTATGCAGATATTATACAGCTATAATCGAGCCGATACGCGAGCTGCCAATTCATTTTTGAAATAAAAATTATTTATCTTGTAAAATATTACCCTTATTAATTAGTTTCTCTCGTACATTTTTCACTTGATTTTTTTTCTAGTCGTTATTACTCCACACGCTGTCTAATCTTTCATTTTTTTCCCTTTCAATTTCGTTTCTCTCTACGCTCATTTATCATATTACAGGAAGAGGGGGATTCCCCACTCAAATTTCTATTCAAGGTGAATCTCGATAAAAATTTCGTTTTCAAAATTAGTAAATCGATAAACAATCATATACTGCAGTAGCATTAAATGCTAATTTAAATTAAGTTGCACCACCGTCATTACCTGTATTGTTGTACGATAACGAAAATCGAACAAAAAAGAAGTCAGCAGGTCTATAAAACTGTAATTAAAATGATGGTGTTCGAAAAATTTTCAGAGCTGTTTTATACTTTGCCTTTTATGGATATAATTATTCGTTTTAATTGCACTTGCATTTGATTAGGATTAAGTACAACAATAAAAATCTACGAAAATTTCGCTTCTTCTTTAGTCATTTTTTAAATATGTATACATTCCCTCTATCTTTACTATAAATTTTAACGAACATAATAATGATCGCTAAGTTTTTACTATAAATTTCGAAATCAAAAATCAGATTATGATCTGCACGACGATATTTTTCCCAACGGAATACAATGCGATCTACAACGCACGATAACTTCTTCTTTTTTTTTTAATGCGCTTTGTAATCAAAATATTTTTTACATGTTAATGCTCTTTCTATTATTTTATCGGTTTTCTGAAAATTAAATTCACGATGTTTATTGAAGGTGTGCAGCATGTGCGAGCCGAAAACTTGAAAATAATAATAGTTAATGCAACGACATTAAAGATCTTATGATTATTATTCTTTATCGCAATCCGTCTTACTGACCCAGTCTGCAGTGTTATGCGTAATATACGTACACCGAAAATATAGGTTATGTTTTTTTTGATGACGCGCATTCGTAGTTAATTTAACGTCATATTGTAGCGCTACAGGCGAGGACCAAAACGTACTGCACACGATGTACACGATCTAATTACTGCGCGGTCAAAGCGTAAAAAAATGAAAAGAAATGCTAAATCATTGAAAATATAATTTGTAAATAGAAAAATACAAGAAAATACCTTTCGCAACTTGTGCGTACAACTATATTATAGATTAGTTGGTATTTGACAGCGGCTGTAAGGTGCTCGATGATCGACTTTCTAGTTAAACCCGGCTTATAACATTTTCAAAGATATAATTTGATCGAGTTTATTACCACATAGCGTTGAGGTTTATAATTTTATATCTCCTGATACCTAATGAAAAACGATTACACTTAGTATATCTAATGGCAAAATGAACGAGAAGGGCAGTAATTATTCTACGTAATAAGATGTTTGAGAAAGTTAGATTCATTATAAAAATATTATATCGTCAAATTACGTCCGATCCAGCAGACGCAGTCACATAGCAGTCATTACCATCAATTGAGTTGCAATTAATTTTTCTATTCACAGAAAAAAAAAGACAAAAAAAAAATTAGTTGTAACGCATACCCGCGGTGAATGATACACGATGCGATGGGGTATTATTGTGACCAAATTTATGATTCTCAATTGGCTGAAACGATTGCGTGCACGATCGAAGGTCTTTTCAATTTATTCGTTGAACTGTATTTTAGATTAGAATTAAACAAACGAGCATATAATGTTTCTATTGTTTCCACAGCTCGTTGAGCTGCAGTGTCGAATGAACCGATCGCGATTGATAACGTCAAAATTTGACGTCCAGTTTTTTGTGTCAGTAAAAGAGAAAAAAAACGAAAAAATTTGAACAAGTGTGAAGAAAAAAGAAAGAAAAAATAGATTCACGTTTTCCGATGTTAAAATTGTAAAATGACATAAACGAATATAATGAAATTAAATAAATAAAAAAGTAACATTTCAGTTGTGATGTCATTTATTCTTTGTCTTGTTTGAAAACTAAAAATTCAAACAGCTTTCATCATCGCACATGATACACGGCATTTCTCGTTATGTACGCATAGGAAGAATGAGATATAATTATATACATAATACAAGCGTGTAAATATACAGTCATACATCATCTGGTGTAAAGTGAATTACTTAAGTCGAGCTATTTACTGACGTAAATCTAACTAAAGTGATAACTACGATATACTGTGTATCGAGCGTTATAGTATACAAAGTTTTTTTTGGAATTTCAAACCAAAAAGAAATTTCAAATTTTCATTCCCATAAAAATATCCTCATTCGTAAAATCACGTCGTCCAATATATTGTGAAAATCTTTAAAAATTGACGATTGTATACGTTACAAATATTTTTCTATCCATTCATCGATCTCACCGTCATTTTTCTATAAACTGATTATAATTAGTATAATAATTATCTTATATGACGTAGACATACTTCATTTATGTATTTATGATACGTATAATAATTTCTTCTTCTTTTTTCTTATTTTTTTTTTTTTCTTGTTTCGTGGAAAAAATCCAAAAACCTAAATTATTCTATCACCGATCATCAAGATTGATGTAAATTATCAAAATTATGGAAAATAGATTACACCGAACCTATACGTAGAACAATTAGAAAAAATTAACGCTGAAAATGATGAACTACGTTCCTTCGCACGTCGTGACGACGAGAAGTTGTTGGGGGGAAAAGGAAGAGGGAGAGAATCTGTCTTCGCGATAAGAAGTTTTTTGAAAGAACGAATTAATGAATAATTAAAACCATATAATATGAAGCAGGTTTCTGATTTTGTGAAGATAAAGATTAGTTATATATTATAATGTAGATCGATGATCGAGAATATATCGAGGAATAGCGATTAAGTTAGTATTTTAGGTGGGCGATTGACGATCGCGGGGTGGGAGTTGATTGAGTGAATTAGTCGCGTTGAGCCTTAGGGTAGCGAAGTGATGATCGAAAGAAAATGGGAGAGAAAAAGAGAGAGAGAGAAGGGGGGGATGGTGGGGGGAATGTCACGTGGGTACAGGTGAGTTTCAATGTGGCAGCAACCTGCAGCTAACGTAGCCGATATAAGATCGGCATTGGTTCTCGTAAACCGCAGTCCGTTCATCGCGGAATAACTCTTACGAGGCAAATTCTCACATTTGTTGTTTACTTAAAAATAAATAAATATCATCAAATAAAGAAATTAAACAGTTTCTTTTTACTGCATATTCGTTCGCTCGATCGCAATTACGGTATTAATACGAAACGTTGTAATCAAACAAAAACGAACGCATATTATAATTTTATATGAAAAGTGAAAATTGAAATTTGAGTTTTTTTTTAAATACATAAAAAAAAAAAAAAAAAGCAATATCGCTGGTACACGTGCACAGGGTACTGTTCTGGAATAAAATTCACTACCATCGATTACGAATATCTTCGAATAATTTTGGATCGCTTCAACCCTATTTGGAGATTATTATTATAAAAAAAGAAAATTAAAAAAAACTGTCAAAAGTGAGTAACAATTCAAAATCATTTATTGTATTACAATATACCTATTTAACGCGAGTGTTATATATATATTTAGTGGTGAAGACAAAATGAGAAAAAAAAAAACAAGAAAAAAATTTAATAACTTTTTTTCTATTCTTTCATTTGATTTAATTTTTTTTTTCTGCAGCGCGCAGCTGCATAGCATTTGAAAATCGAATGAGTTGTAGTACAATAATAGTGTGCTGCTGCGCTTTGTTGAGATCACTGGATAGATTTATTATTCACGGGTGTTTTTTGTTTAAATTAATTGAAGCCGACGTCATATTTTATGTGACTCGATCGGAAGCCGATCTATATCACGATATTCTGAAATAGGAATTATAAATAAACTATAAGGTCATTTTGTTACATATGTCGCGGTCGATATCTCGATTGATATCATTGAATATTTTTTACCAAAAAAAAAATATAAACGAATAGATAAATAATTGAAAAATAATTCTTATCGGGTGTGAGAAAAAAAAAGAAAAAAAAAATACAATAAAAATCGATAATACCTTTATAAGGTATCGAGAATTGTACAGATATATATAATGAACAGTAAATGCACGGTATAGCATGTATAATAGGGATGTACATTGAATATGTAAATACGATGTAATTATATGTGCTCATCCACAAATTCACTTGCTAGAAATGTAGTAATCCTTGAAGTATATAGCTCTTACATTTTGAAAGTAAACATATATCATACACACATAATTGTCGTTGAATAACAAGCCCCGCGTGCGTTTCCCTTTTGCACGGGTTTATACGTT
Source organism: Athalia cordata (assembly GCA_963932425.1). Lineage (NCBI taxonomy): Eukaryota > Metazoa > Arthropoda > Insecta > Hymenoptera > Athaliidae > Athalia > Athalia cordata. The sequence goes on along the minus strand of OZ010625.1, from coordinate 51,870,160 downwards.
TTCAAATTTTAACACATTTCATAAATAGATACGTTATATGGGTGTACACACCTACAGTGGTAATAATAGTAATGGTAATAACAATAATAATTGGCCGTGAAAATTAGCGACCTCGTGGCGAAATTTTTTCTCGAATCGATATGAAAATAAAAACATATGCACGCGACTTAGTTCGATTGATTCTGAGATAATCAATGTCATACGCGTCGATCGATATTTCCTCGGGGCAAGATCTTCAATAAAAAATAAATAAATACACGGCAGTTTTTTTTTGTAATCGAATAATTTCGAATTCAATTCGTATTTCAAGGTCTCCTTATAAAATTTCTTTTATCCATTACACCTCGTTACGGTATAAGGATTTATGTACATTTATATACAAGTATGTACACAATCTAGTTTTATAAGAAGAAAAATTTGAAAACCGGTTCTTCATAATGTAAAATACCGGATGCCCAGAATGCATCTTTGTTCACGATGTGGATTATATAGGTATAGAGGTGAACTTCGCGAAAGATCTTTAACCGCAACCTACCTTTACCTCCGTAGAAGAAAAGAGAAGAAAGACAAAAACCTGTCGTCATAGATTCCTTACATTTATTATTCACGTGCACGCTTTAATCATATTATCCCGGGATCAAAATTTTCAATATTTTTGTATTCGAGCATCTAATTATAATCACGAGTCAACGGTTCGTTCATAAGAAGCGTAAAAATGAACAAAATGAAAAAGACAAATGAATAAATGAATAAAGCGAATGACGACTTCGTGTGCGTTAAATGCGCGATATGTGTGGTCAGTTTTGCTGCACCTGACCAGATCATAAATTGCACTTAAACACATCGATAAACTTTCAACTTGATTCGCATATGGGATTCCTAGCTTGGCAGCACAGCAGCAGCAGCAGCAAACAAAAAAAAAGAAGATTTGCCTGTAAATTGCACGTCGTATAATATCCGGTTTTCATGACGACGGGGGTGGAATTTCCCCTTGCGATGAAAATTATATAACGTACGCATGTGTACAGCGAGTCGGAAAGTGTCGGAAAAACTAGTGTGACCGGAAACGAGGAAACCTGCGTCGATGCAGGTATCGGTAGTGATTCACAATATAACGCATGGTTTTTCCGCACGATGGAAATCCGGATCGTGTTATTATAAATTTTTAGCGATTTTATTGCACATATAACAATAAGTTATACATCACAACATCCGTAATTTATTCGTATAAATACAAACATTATCGATACGCAAGAACACGTCGTATACATATGTACTTAAATATTTCTCCTGATGCAGTGCATCCTGAAAACTACAAGTTTTATGCTCTTGCACAAAATCCAACAAAAAACAACATACATAAACACGCGGTGTTACTTTTTCATTTTTAATTATTCATCGTTTTTTAATTTTCTGTCTCTCTCTCTTCTCATTCGAGCGCATATTTATTCAATACTTGAACTTATCTTCAACAGTTTATGAGATATTTAAAATTAGCAAATATCTCTTTCGGGTATACCGAAAATAAACAAGAGTTCCATTTTCAAGGGTTTTATGACTAAATTACGGTTTTTACTGTTGTGCGCGATGCAGTTTATACGAGTACAATAATTATACACACGTGTGTCGTCATGTAAAGGTGCGTCACATTATATTGCGGGGCGAACAAGAGAACAGCTGACGATTAATGGAAATCTGTAAGAAATTTCTTCGAGGCTTACAAATTAACGATCAAATAATTATATACCACGTGTATAATTGATTACCGGAAATTCGAAACAAAAAAAAAAAAAAAATGTCGTAAGTATAATATTATACGGAGATAGTTGCACCCATTTAAAAATATTCCGCTAATTCGCGCCTGACGACTTTTTACTTCTTTTTCTTTTTTATCAAGCCCAAGTTTTCCATTGAGCAGAATTCATGGTTCTCCTGTTTCTTCGCTGCGTCTCGTCACCGTGTAATTGTACATAAATCTATGATACGCTATGTTCATACCGTGCACATTAAATATACCTTAGTATGTGTGTAATGAATTTCTATTATAATCGTATAGTAACAAATACGAGCATAACCAATAAAATATCATAAGAAAAAGTACCTCGGTGTAGAAGTGCGAAACTTTGTAATGCATATTATGTATATATGTGTGTAGGTATGTGATTATACATTTTACATGGTATATAGGTATTAATTGTTGGGAAATAGGATATTATCCAGATTTATATAGGTATACAAACAACTTTCGTGTGGTTTGAACAATAATTATTTGTAATACACTGCAGTGACATTAATTGTTTTGTAACAATTTCAAAATGGCAACTAAAACGGGTAAAAATAATCATTTTTTACACTTTTTCTTTATGGAATTAAATATTTCTCTCCCGATATACGTGAATCAATTTTGAACCTTTTAACTTTATGATCGATTCAGACTTTGACAATACATATTGTTTCATCGCGCTCCACACGTATAATGCATGATATATGAATCAAGTTTTCAAAGTTGCGATACGTAGTGAAGTGCACCACGTTTTGCAAGTGAAAAATATCTCGGCGGTGAGGTTTAATTTTTCTAGTAAGAAAACGAGTTCTCTGTGTTGTAAAAGCTGCTTTTAGTTATATAGCCGTAAGATACCAAATGCTGCTGCTGCTGCTGTTGCACTTTTCCTTTCAAAACATCTCAGGTTATACAAATTGCGAAACGCAGAAATGAACTGGAAATCAAATCGAGTCAAATCCGAGCCACGTGTATATGGGACGTATAAACTCGCGTATAAATTATCATTCCTATCGCCCGATGTGCGCGCGTTGAAGAACCTGAAACCGCATAAAATCCAATTCAAACGTACGCGAACGTTCGAAAAGTTCGGAAAAATTATCATACATAATTAAATAAATAAGAACCGCGGTACGACCTATATTGAAAATGATAAATATATCACATGAACCCAAAGACCCGGCAGGCCTAATTTCGCAATAAATACAAATACCGGCTATACCTATACTATACCTACCTATACTCACTTCTACCTTTGCAATGCGTTGCTCAATGGCAGTCGTTGCCCGTGAAAGGATCATACCGCATGGAATAAAGCCGATACTTTTAGCTCCAGGGATAGGTCGAATTATGTTGCAGTTCTTTTCATTTTCACCTCATAACTATAATTATCATTATTATTGTTGTTGTTGTTGCTGTTATTATTATTATTATTATTATTATTATATCTGACTCGAGAAATGGACGGAATTCCTTGAACACTTTGATTCTCATATGTTTGAATAAGTTCGCCATTTCTGCACTTCTATAACATAGATGAATAAAAGAAAAATTCAAATTATACGTTGATAATTTACCGATTCAAAGTCCGATTTTGGGAACCAGTTGTGTGTTTTTTTTTTTAACATCATCCATTTTCTTCGTCTTCGATTATTTTACTTTATTTTATTTTTTCTAACTCGTGTTTGACGTTTTTCCGCCAGTTGAAGGTCGTTCAGATTCGTTCCAAAGTCTAATCATATAGATTCTAATTAACGAAACTATATATTCACATGAATCACAGGTGTCATAGCATATCTAGGTTTCTTCTTTTTCGATCCACAATTTTTTTAGTTCAATTCCCGCGAACCGGTGCGATCCGATCGGAAATGAATTTGCTGAATTTATCGTATCAGGAATTTCAAATGAATTATATTCTAAAGATTCGACTTTTATTTCTGTACTTTCAGATGGATCAGATCGTACGGACGGTGGTGGACGGTTATCATGATTTGATGGACAACAAAAGTGATCCAAGAGTGAACGGTTGGTTTTTGATGAGCGGACCATTACCAACGGCAATAATATGTCTGACATACGCCTACTGCGTCAAAGTATTAGGACCTAAATTAATGGAGGATAGAAAACCAATGGACTTGAGGCGGGTCATGATATTCTACAATCTATTCCAAGTCATATTCTCCTACTGGCTATTCAAAGAGGTTAGTGATCGATCGATCACGTTTTCATAATACATTCCAAAAGTTTTGCCAATCATCAAATCGATTTAGAAAGTATTCAAATATCCGGAATTTACAATGTATTATCGATTCGGCATGTCCATCGAAATGATGACCTTATGACATGGATTTTCAATGGATGTTTTTTTGTCTTCTTCCTAGTCTCTGGTAGCCGGATGGGGAGGCCATTATTCGTTGAGTTGTCAACCGGTTGATTATTCGAACGATCCTCTTGCGGTTCAAATGACCCATGCGTGTTGGTGGTACTACATATCCAAGTTTACGGAATTCTTCGACACGATATTCTTCGTATTAAGGAAGAAGAACGAACAGGTTTCGACTCTTCACGTTATTCATCACGGTCTCATGCCGATGTCCGTATGGTTCGGAGTCAAATTCACGCCAGGTAATTCGAGTGTTTTATTGACATTTAGCACACAGACACATAAATTCAATTTGGTATCGCCCAGAGACTTTCGGCTTGCAAAAGCGGGCGAAAAAAAAAAGGAAGAGAAAACCTGCAGACGCCTTGAACTTCTAAATTTGTTTGTTTTCACCGAACCAATTTAAATTTATTTTTGCATCTTTTTTTTTTTTATCCACATACCACATGCGGATACACGTGTCCATAGCAACCGATTTACTGACGATTTTTTCCCTACCTCATCTTTATTTTATCTTTTCTAATTCTTACACCGATCCGATCGCGCGGAGTTTTTTAGGATTGGCTAATGATAAGGTCATTCACAGACGTCATCTCTAAATTACATTAAAATATATCGCAGGAAGAGAGCTACTTGGATCATTTTTCACACTTACAGTTAGATCATGCAAATTTTATAGGCCAGGTATAAAAATCAATTGATTTTTTACAAAAAAAATAATTGCAATCGTTAAATGAAATGTTACTGTCGAGAATCACCGCAGATTTTGTGTGTGAAATAAAAATAGAATTCAGTCGTTTGAAACGTGAGAAAAAAAATTATACATGCGACAAAACGTCTGGTACAATTAGCTACTTGTTAATCAGTATTGTTAATTTTATAGAATCCTATTATACGCAATTTTCGTTAACATGCTTCGTATGGAAGAGTCGTAACTTCGCGTTTGATGTGAACCGGTTGAACTTGATGGGCCACTTACATAAATGTTAAATTTTCAAATCAAATGATCATATAAATAATACATAAATGCATGTACCCATATAACTATTCGTGTACTTAGTTTCGTACGTCCATAAATATATATATATAGATTGTAAAATCAATTTGCCTTAATTATTATTTAAATATGATATTCGTAGAAATTTTTATGTGGGCTTTTTATGTGGGCAAAAAAATGAAACCGTATGCACACGCAATGTAACGTATAATAATTCTATTATTTACAGTTAGGGACGAGACGCCGTATGATGCAAGATGGTTTTTTTTTTTTTTTCATTACCTATGTAATATCCAGCGTATATTTTGTCTCCGAATATTAGTCATTTTTTTTTTTCTCTCGTTCTTTCAAGGTCTGTACTGCAGAGATTCATGTATAAAGAATGATTAAAACAGACCTGTTAATAGGTGTCCTTGTAAATTTTTATAGGTTTTTAAACCTATAGATATGTTCATGATCTTTATTTATGATTTTTAACTATTTGTTATGTATTCTTTTTTTTTTTTACATCACAGGTGGCCACAGTACGTTCTTCGGTTTGCTGAATACCTTCGTCCACATAATAATGTACTCTTACTATCTCCTGGCTGCCCTTGGACCAAAAATGCAGCCGTACCTTTGGTGGAAGAAATATTTAACCACGCTGCAGATGATTCAATTTGTTGCCGTAATGGTCCACGCTTTCCAACTTTTATTCATCGACTGTAATTACCCAAAAGCCTTCGTATGGTGGATCGGACTCCACGCGATCCTCTTCTATTTCTTATTCAGAAATTTCTATCAAGAAGCTTACGTGAAGAAGGCGGCAAAGGCTGCCGCAAAGGCTGCGAGACATTCAGCGTCAGTTATTGCACACCAGAAGGAATCTACGCTACAGAGCAACGGCAATGCAAAGGTCAATGAAGATACCGATAAAATTCATAGCAACGGTACAAACTGCACCGTATCTTCTGCCAATAAGGATAACAAGGCAGAAATTTATGCCAATGGTTATAAAATGGCGACCGGTTATATTTCGGGTAACGGTCTGAGGAGTAGGGTATTTATAGACGATAGTAGAGAGCAACCTGCGGCAAATAATTATAGCTAATGATCGATATAATAGATCTTATACACAATGAATACCTGACGAAGCCAACGGAATTCTCAATCAAACGATAATAATTCATAATAATATCTACAATCAGCTGACGGTTTATTTATTTTTAATTGTTTTTTATTTTAGTGTTTTTCTTCTTTTTTTTTTTTTAATAATTTTCAATTAAAAAAAAATATATATCTCTTCTTTTCCAACTGATTGTTGAAACGCTGATGACGATGACAATGTCGGTGATGACACGATGATTATTATAATATACGAAAGGTATGACTGACGTGATTCTTTGGCATATATACTATATACACATGTATATTCACGTGTGAGCATCATTCATATGTTTAATATGAAAAACTTACACACATAATAATTTCCCTCAAAATACTGAGAGGAGAATTGTATCATAATTATTTTGACGCCATCTGCATTATAGACACGAGTGGTTATAAACCTGACAATGAAATTTATTTTACAAAAAAAAAAGAAACAAGAAAAAAAAAATTCATCTTACTTAAATAACATCTCTGAAAGCCGTGACTTTGGATAAACACAAAAGAAAAAAAAACCATTAACTATATGATCAAATCAAAGAACGCGTATGATGGGTTAATTTTTTTTTTGTCTTTTTTTTTTCTTCTATTTTATTCTGTCGCTGCGAAAATTTTATACATAATAATTATACGTATATAAGTACCTATATATAACATATTATTTGTACATATTAAATTTAGAAATATGTAACATTAGGATATGTATTAATTAGACATTTTTTTTTTAAGATAATGTAACAATAAGTATATAAATATATATGTATGTATGTATGATGTACCAATACATTTTTTTTTTTATTTCAAACTTGAAAACTGATTGTCAATTATTGATCTTTGATCATTGAATTGAAAGAGATTTTTTACCTGTATCTTTTTTGATCATTCGCAAAAAAATCATGGTTCATACACTGCAGACTCTATAGCCAAGGTAAGAAATATTTATTCCACCGGAATTTGAATAAAATTATTGGAAAAGTTAAATAGTCGGTCACTTTTTGCTGCAGCAGTGAATAAATTATTAATTGGGTCAATTTTCTAAAAATTTACGACTTTCGTTTATTCCGAAACGGGGTAACATGTATTTTATAAATATCGACCCCAATAGCCCCTCAAGAAGCTAACTCTTTCCTTCTCATGTCCGGGTATTGAAAATAAAATTGACAAAAAAAAATAAAATAAAATAACTATAAAAATAAATTATTATACAACCGTTCATTTGGGTTGATAACATATCTGTAGATCGACATGGTTGGGGTACAGATCCGGTATTTCGGATAATTTCTTTTCTTTTTTTTTCGTTTGTTTCTCCATTTTTTTATGCGCGTTTGTTAATTTATCGGGAATTCCGAACGCGAGTTCAATCTTACGTTGATGGACTGTAAGGCAAAAAAAAAGGAGAGAAAAGAAAAGAAAAAGTTACGTACTACAGGTATATGTATAACGCAAACGATCATGTACGCGACGCATATACTTACAAAATACATACCTTATGTAGCAAGGGTTATTTAGAAATCAACGAGTCATTCTTACTCACAAGGTCATTAGATTTAAGCAAACGCCAAAGTTTAATATCGTACCATACTTTGTGCAATCAAAGTATACGTGCCCACGTATCGTGAATATAATATTCAACAATTTTTTGACTGGTCGCAGAATTTGTATTAACAATGATCAACTTTTGTATTATATAGTTTTTTTCTTTCTTTCTATAATTTCTATCTTTACTGGACAAACAGCGACTTTAGCGTCATTTATTACTGATTGTCAAAGTAATTATTAGGAATAGCGAATAATGCGAATGGCGAAGATGAATTTCTTTATCAACAGGAATTTCATTTTAACGTATATTAACGAAAGGTGAAAATTGAGATTTTTCTAACGGGGAGAAAATTATTGCAGATTATGAACTTCGATCTGTTAACTTTTTTACGTACCCTCTATGCATGTATTTTGTTATTAGGAATTCACCGTGACGGATGTTCAGTTGCGTCGTAGAAACTAATTAGGGTCAGAATAAAACAAAGATGTAAGTATAATGATAATAATGGTAATAATACAGGGCGCATGATTATTATGATGACGATCCAGGGATGATGAGAAACAAGCCTGAAAGATGTTTCTTATGATTTTTTTGTTCATTTAAAAATTTTATGCATTATCTTATTCGCGGTTAGGTATTATAAGTCTTGTTTACAAATTTTATATATCCTCATTATACAGTGGCGCAAACATTTTCATCAATTATATTTCTTTATATATTACTGTAATTGATATTCGAGTTCGAGAGAACCCGCATGGTCGATAACTTGTCCAGAAATAGACAATTTATAAGAATATTATACTTATTTATTTAGATTATTAATTGTTGTTTGCAGGTTTACATATTTTACGTGATTTTTTATTTCACCATTTTTATCTTCTAGTAATGGAACTGCAATGAATCATATAATATAAGCACGACCTTCATGTCAAAGAGCGATGATCGCATTATAATCTGTATACGATGATTACATTTTTTTTTCTTCAATTATACGATACGTGCATATATTAAAAAAAAAAAAAAAGAATTATTTTAGGAATCGTTGCACTCCAAATGACGATTTTAAAATAGGTGATACAATTATGCGAGCTTTCTGAACGCATAACAGGTATATGCAGAATATCTGAGTACAATATTTCGTACAGGTTTTTTCAATCGGTCGAAATGGTTTGACACAGTTATAGTAAGTTGTGGAAAGATATGAATTAAAAATCAGGCTTCTTTTTATGGAAGTTTCCATTAAAAGTGGGACGACGATTAGCAGAAATTAGGATCGAGCCGCAGGGGGTGAAACGAGAGATTGAAAAACAATAAAAAAAAAGAAAGATTCACACGACGTTGATTCTGTGCGCTGTTTGGAATTACGACCGAAGGTAATTGGAGAAAAAAAATGATTTTTTGCCGATCCTCGATGTCATTTCGAACCGGTCAATTATTTATTTCTCACCACCGTCGATCGTTTCACGATCGCCAGTAATATTTGCAGAGTGTAGATCAGTCGGTAAAGAAATTTGCCGATCTACGATTAACCGCTAACGATCATCGATCATTTTCAACGGAACGTAACTAACTTCAGATATCGGTTAAAGTCTCGGCTGTTGGTCAACGATGTTTATCACTTCGTAAATTAGTCGCGATCGCTGATTTTTGCGAAAAATTTCTTTCTTACCGATCCGATTTTCGCTCTCCGAAACTTATACGCGGTAAAGTAACGCAATTGAATTTAAGGTGATCAATATTTCGTGATCAAAACATGAAACTATATTAATTTTATGATCTATCACTTCGCGGTTGGATGATCTTATTTATTTTTTACTCTTTAGTGACGTCGGTCTTTCGTACGGTTGAGTATCGATCGGCGATTAGACACCATAAAATTTCTATGCATCACGATCTGATCGGACCATGAAAGAAGAATCAATTGCGATTTTCAATCGGTGAAAGTGGCGATCATATGCGCCGCGATCACGCGTACTTTATACACATATGGTGAAAGTCACGTAGTTCTTCAACCATTGCCGTATGTAATTTACCCATACAAATGTATATGTATATGTCCATATCTATATCTGTATATTAAACAAGCAAACTTAAGAATCGTAAAATGCCAGAGGGTTTTACGGATCGTTAAAGGGAAAGAGGTGCGGGAAGAAAAATACGAGAAGAGACAAACAGTACATGCATCGGACGATCTCACAATCAGTTATACGAAGTAAACTAAGCCTGTTCGGCTCTTATACGTCGCGGTCTTTTGAATTTCGTACAAAATACTCCGTGTAACCGCAGTACACGACGCATCGTTATTTTCCGATCACCACATCGCATCTAATTATCGCATGCAAGTTATAATAGGTATATAACTAATTAAATATTGGGCAACCCGAAGACGCGGAGGGTTAAATAATCGCTAGATTTTTCACTAGATTTTACAATAACCGTATAGAATTTAGACACATTCACGGGTGTAACGCCCAAAAAAGTGAGAACGCTGCCGTGGGTGTAAAAAGATACGATAATCGTCACAGTTTGATAAAACGCGGTTCAAGAATTGAATTTTTTAGATACCACCCTTTTGCGCCATCTGCAATCTTCAGAATTGCAAAAAATTAAATTTTCGAATCGCATTAGACTCGACTTGAAGCGGTTCACGATTTTTTTGTTCCTGTAATAATGTCATTGCACTTTTCTGCAGGATTTTTTGAATCCTCTTTTTCTTTTTTCAATCCAAATATTAATTATTACGAAACGTATCGTAGTCAGAGAATGACCGTCATTTCGGTTCTGCTCATTATTCATAATTTATGATTTGACGTGTTAATCGCGCAATTCATTGCCAATCATGATAATTATGCCGAAGAAGCAATAGCGAAAAAAATTCTCCTAATTGAATGAAACTTTTTGTTGCAATTTTTTTTTTTTGTTTTTTTTTTTTCCGTATATGTAAATCCATCATCTCTAAAAGTGTCATCATCTATGTACGCACATACATATATACGTATACCTCGTATGTATGACGCGCAAATTATTTTATACGCAAATGATGACTTGCCGTAAACTTGGCAGGGTGGTGTATTTAATATTAGGTATACCTATAGTATATTAGATCAGAGTGCGTTCGACTAATGTGGAATTATTCATTAAATTATTTTCCCAAGAAATAGTTAATGAGAAAAAAAAAGAAAAGAAACCACTCCGCGCGTTTCCGAAGTACGCATGTGCAGCTGCAGCGTAGTTTATATAACTATAAAATTATGGGCGGGAAATAATAAGAATCATGAATGAGCTGCGTTCGTTTATTGACGTCGGGTTTTAATCATTGATAGGTGATTGGCAGTTTTTCGAAATGTTTTTTTTTTTTTCAGTAACCATACAAAATCGAATTAATTACGACTTATATTATATCATTGAGTAGTCCGGAGTCTCCATTTCGCTGTAGATCTTAGCATCATCGATGGCATGCACGTTCCTAAGAAATGATCAGTTTATCGATTTTTGATTTTCTTGTCTATAAATAGATGTTCTACTGTTTTGATGAAACGTTCACTTCTCTTGATCCGATACCGCGGAAATATATGTATTAGATTATCTAAATCAAATATTATTCCGAAGAAAAAAAAGAAAAAAAAGAAGAAACCTTGAGACACGGACCAAGTTAGTCGTCGTGCTAATATAATATTTATAATGACATATTATTATCGGTATACTGACCAGATATCTATATGTATATCGTGAGAAGGATAACTTCAACTATAGTCGATGGCCGCGACATTTTCGACAAAATAACACCGAGCGGCGTGAATGACCGACGTCGAACTCGTATATAAATCCGATCCAACTTGTTGAAGGATTCTCTTTATTTATAAATCACATAATTACTTGTCAATCATTATCCGCGTGCGATATAATAATGATTAACCTTTACCTTGACGGCATAATTAAAATAGTTGAACATTATACACGTGTATACGTTATATACGATTATTATTTATACGCATACATAATCTTTAACTGCGTAGTTTTAACAAATTCGAACGTGAAAAAAAGGGAAAAAAGAACAAAATATTTCTTCGATTGTTTTTTTCTCAACACACAAAAACAAAGAAAAAAAGAATCGCATAAAGCAACAATTTGTGTTTCAAGTATCGGATGACGTATACAAAGCTGATAGGCAATTTGCGCGTAAAATATTAAAACTTGAACGTTAACGGAAAAAAAAAAAAAAATTGACAAACAAATAAGAAAAAAAAGAAAAAGTTAAATAAAGTAAACAAATTATATATGTACTAAGGAATAGTGCATGGATAGATTTTTTTAGAAATTATATTGATGAGCTTGTGCTAATAATTGCAAGGTTGAGCAAACTAATAAAATAATTTTTCTTATTTATCTCTTAGAATGAAAAGAAAAAACCAACAAATACCAAATATCATCGCGTTTGCGCAGGTCACAGTTCAATTTTTATTTTTTATCTTTCTTTTTTTATATATACCTTGTCTGAGGATAACAGAAACATCGAGTATTGCAAATATACAGAATTAGTTTTCGAAATTAAATTACACACCGTACGGATAAATAATTATATTCATTATTATAATCGTGAAATAGCAAAGAGCAGAAACGATAAAATCAAGATCGTCGCTCCAGCTTTTGTGGAATTTGATAAAATATCATGCGATATGATAACTTGAATAATACGATGATTATAATACGCAAAAAGAGAACGCTAAAATAAAATACGTCATGGCAATACAACCAGGTGTTTTTTTTTTTTCTTTCTTTTCATTCCCTCGATTTTACAGCAATCATTAATTTTTCCATAATCGATTTTAGTACATAGTAATTTAGATATGAATTTAATGAGGTATAACATTATAACGTACGACGTATAATATGTTCCATATAATTTCGTTTAGTTTCGTTTTCGGAATAATTTGGGAAATTCATCGTGTGGGTATATTTTATTTTTTTGTGCGAAAGAACGAAACAGAAAAAAGAACCAAAAAAATGTTAGTGAATTTCATCCCATGTGTCGTCATGTTTTTTATCCGGGACAAAAATATAATAATATATGGAGGGAATTCCAACGCAGCTTCCTCAAAACGGTTGGTGTGATTATTTATTTGATGTGTAAAAATTTGCCGGTAATTACAGTCGATACCGCGGTTTTAATGAAAACCTCAAATATTCAAAAATGGAATCATAATTCTTAGTAATTGCACGAAATCCGCATTCCTTTCAATTTCTTCTTGGCGCAGAGCGATTTTACAGGTAACATAGAAGGAAAAGGCAAAAAAAAAAAGAGAAATGAAAATGAAAATGAAGAGAAAAATTTACGTATATAAACAATTACATTGATAACGAGGATATATATGATAATTGAATATAATATGGATGTTGGCACGGGTGTGAAAAATAAATCTGAAATCCTGAAGCATAATAACCTCGTCCCCGAAAGAACGACCTTGACTCGATCACTCCGAACGCGAATCTCGTGTTTCATAATGACAACCTTGAAATACGCGACGATCAGACGAAAAAAAGTTCAAAATCAGGGAATAAGGAATCTGATGAATTCCGCGATTTAAACGTTACAGGGCGAATTTCATTTCAGATTTTCCCACAAAATTTCGTTAAGTGCACTATGCAGCTGCATGTTCAAAGTCCACGATTAGCACCTCGACTGCATAAGTTAAATTGTGACAAAAAATAAAATTAAAGAAATTAATCACACATCCAATCGGTTAGCGTGGGAAGAATTTTACGAGCGTATAAAATTCCTCTTCGATCTCGTTCTTGTGAATGTATAGGTATACATGTATATCTGTAAACATTATGTGCAAAAATCGTTATTTGAACGCGATTGTATGGTATATTATATATTCCGACGTCAATGGGATTTTTACCGGTCTTTCACCCGAGTTTTGATAAACACAGTGAAACATTTATTCGCGGTACAAGAAGAAGGGACAAAAAAAATGAATCTCCACTAACATAAATTTTGAAACTATGTCGAATATTTTCATTTTTGTTCCCCGGTGTTTCGTTTTATTTATTTTTTTTTTTTTTGTTCTTGCAAAATACCGTTCCACGTGAAATGCGTCATCATAGGAACCCAGAGAAGGGAAAAAGAAAAAAATATATAACAGATGGATTGCAAAAAAGTTCGTAAACATATTACGTAGTGTCATAATAATTATATCAAAATATAATGATTATTATATATTTAACGTTATTCGAACTTGACTTCACTGGTTTTTTTTGTTTTTTTTCCTTCCCTCTTTTTCGAACCACTACGATAATTATACCAGTTAATTTGTGAGTGCTATCCGTACAAAAACAAAAAAAAACAAAAAAATCACCCGTACTTGGCACAGCGATTTTTCGGGTGAATAATTATGATGTCAGTTGTTTGTGCATAAACTAAGGTTCTTAGCATTGTTCCTTTCTTTTGTTTTTTCGTTATTTTGCAACTTGATTTTGTTGTTCGTTATTGCCATGGAGTTTAAGTATTCGTTTTTCATATTTAAAGAAGATTGGTATTTCTTAGGAACATCGACTTTACAAATTAAAATCTCATATTTCAGAACGATTGGAATTGGATCGAGGAATTTTCAAATTCGAATGAAATCTCAAAGAAGATTTGTGACGAAAAATCGAAGGAACGAAAAAAAAAAACCAATTTTAGCCATCTCGCAGAGACGCGCATTACACAATGTAATCGTACAAACACCGTATACATACTATGTCCATATAGACTTTGAACAAATATGTATTTATAGAAATAGTTCAAACTGAATTTTTTGAGATGCATTGCAAAAGAACAAAGGACATGTATGAATAATACCATGTGCAATAATTTTTACGTAAGTGTTTATCGGTTTGGAAAGTTAAAAATTTGAAGTACACGTGCATCGTTAATCGTAAGTTTGACTGAAAAGACTTGAAATTCTTAACCCAGGAGAAAAGATCTGTTGTGTGGCCCTTTTATTACGCATTTTGACCTCGAAAAAACGAATCCATCGACTGAATTAAGCTCCGAAAAGCGCAAAAAATTGGTGATAATTCGATGGGCAGATCAATTTAATCATAGCAGAATCGGATCCTTGAATGTATAATTACTTTTTTTTTTGCTTCGATATTTTCTCGAGATGCAAATATATATTCTTGAATACGTTTCATTGAAATTTTCAAAGATTGGGAATCAGATGCGATCGTTATCAAGAGACTCGCGCCAAGTACATTAAAAAGAATTATATTTTACCATTTAATTCGAATGCATATCTACAGCATATATAGTTTATTTAAACTTGTACAGTATCTACACTTCACACAGCTGAATCATGTGCATTCGTTTTTATCTTTCAATTTATTCGTTTATTTTCAAATATCCGGCTTCCAATCTCGGATCAGTGAACATCGAGTGAAAATATCAAGATCACTTTCCCTGACCGTCGCGTAGCCGCGTCGTGAAGTTTACCGTGAAGTTGCAGCAGATCTTGCATAACGGTAAACTTAAACGTCACGTGTATCACCTAGGGAAAGATGACTTTACCGGTTTCAGATTTTCGCCGCTATTTTAGGACGAATTCCAGTGCTGATTTTCACCACAATTTCGTTGAATCAAATTTAAAGACAAATCAAAGAAAAGAAAAAAAATTGACTTGAATTTGTTATTGAATTATCTTTTTTTTTTCAAATGAACGTTTTTTTTATTCTCAAGGACTGGGAAATGATTATTTTTCAAAATTGAATTTCAAGGCACAAAAATTATCACCAGATATTCAGGCCCTGAACTATAAATTTATCAGTTATGCATGAAATATGAAGTTCTTTTCGTGGCTCTATAAAATATGAAACGCCCCAGAATTTTTCGTTTTTGTTTTGTTTTTCTGTTGCTTTCTTTTCTTTTTCGTCCGGTGACATTACGACAAGGCGGGAAACATAAACCAAGACGAGAAATTTTACCTCGTCATTCTGCGCATCAACTCAAACTGCGGAGTGATCCTTTTTTTTACTGTGTTTCTTATCTTATCCTATTTTTTTTCGTGGATCCGAGAACGGATATTATAATTTGTAAGTGTGTGAATTTTGTTCACCTTTTTTTTTTTATTTTCGATAATTTTATCGATGGAATGCTACCTTGAATAGTAATTTTTTCAAAATTTGCTCACTTCTTTATCCTGAAAAGCGCGTGTCATTTCGATTCTCAGCGTGAATTGGGAGGCTTTTTTTTTTTTTGCTTTTGCTTTCATTTTTGTTCGCTATATGTGAAATTCGATTCGAGGATTTAATTGCGTTATCATTGACAAAAAAAAAATGTCTGCAGGAGTGTATAAAAATATTCTGATATTAAAACGTCGTGAAATCTGCACATTTTTTTAGATATAGGTATAGTATAAATTCTTATCTAATTGCAATCTTACGAAATGAATATGGTACATACATAGACATTTATCAAGTTGCTAGAAATTATAGCGGCGATCATCATCATTCGGTTATACAATCTCTGATCGAATCCATAGCGACTTTTAATCATTACGAAGTCGTCCGGTAAAATAATATTTTGTAGGAGGAAAAGATAAAAATGTAAAAAAGATAGAAAATAAACGTTACGTTAAAAAATAAATATATTTCTGCAAAATGAGCCGATCGACAAGAGGAAAAGGAGGGTGAAAAAGATTGAGAAAAGGAAATGAATAAAACACAACATAAATGGAACAAAATTCGCATATTTTTTAGACCCGAAGGTCTGTATATTACACACATGTATAATCGGTATACCTATGTATACTTATATGTATAGGCATTCAGACGAATCTCATAATCAGTCGACGACCGTTCATGACCGAAGAATATTTTATAATGCCGTTTTTAATTAAATCTTCATTTTTCTTCTATCATTACTCTTTTCTTTTTGTTTTTTATAATTATTTGCGAACAATTTTTAATTCCGGCTCTGCATGTGCTATAATAATTGCACATATTTATGAAATGAATATGCACTTTGAACCGTCTATGATATTGAATTTATGATTATGAAAATGCGAAGAAAAAACAAAGAAAAAAAAAAAGAATTATATTAGCAATGTGCTCGTCGAATGCCTCCGAAATTGAGGAACAAAAAATGTGAATGATGAATACGTCGTTGGCAATTAATTGAATAAGTGACATGATTATGTTAATCCATAAATAAAATGACCGAGGTAATTAAATAATTAATTATTGACATTCGTACCTAAATAACGTGAAATACATTGCGATTTGAGAGAACAAAAAAATCTATCAATTCAATAAATATATTGTATAGGTATAAAAGAACTTCGCGAAGTCTGGTCCAGGTGCTGGCTAAACAGTACGAATTTCATTAATCCGTCCTGGTCACACCTCCAAATTAAGTCAACCTGGTCAAATACCCAAAACTTACAAATGTGAAATTGATCCAAGCGATTTTCCAGCTGGGTCATCGTGTGAAAACAGGACCTCCGGATTATCGGACCAGAAAATTAAATTGCGTAACATACATATACTTTAAACGTTGTAAAACATTCAGGGTAAGTTTTTGTGGAAAAGAAGTATTCAAAGTTCTGAAAATACAAACCTTTTCACCGAAAAGAAACCACGAAACACATTTGTCAATTTTGAAGTTTTTGCAAAGTTCAAGCTCGGGTCATTTTCACCCAGAGAGACCATGAAGGGTTAATACGTCAAAATCGCATTTCGTCAAATGAATTGCTAAATTTAATGAGAAACCTAATCGCCTACGTCAATCTGCAGCAACAATATAGAAGTATCAATTCAGTTAGGTACGTATTTTTTGATATACCATGAATATACATAAATCCTTTCCGATTTTTGACATTCATAGGGGGAAAAAATCTACAATAAACAACAGAAAAAAACTTGACTAATCTACAAGTTGTCAGGTATGAATGTAAACATCCGGTTACGGAATAATAATAATAATAATAATAAAAGTAACGTAATTCAGTTCGCGTGAAGCTGTACGAAGCAAACGTTTTTCCTCTCGATGAAAATCACGGGATTCGTCATTTTTGGATCTTACGATTGCGAATTTTACTGCTACCGTTATTTTCATATCAGATACAATGAATAAGATGATGCGAGGGTATGATAAAATTACATTTATTATACTTGTGACATATTGAGTGAAAAAAAGAAAAAAAGAAGAAGCGTACTATTAACCAACGTCAGCAGTTATCGTATATGCTTACCATTTAATTTCGAATTCAATTCCGGCTCACCTGCCGAGTAATACCTATTGCTAGAAGCCTTCGGACATATTTCGCATAATGTGCGAATATTGTTTTTTATATTTCATTCCCTCGTGCGTCATGATAAAAATAATAATAAAAATCAAAGCCGAAAAAAGTTTGATTACACCTAGGGCTCGAGATAATGGATCAGATCTGTAATTGATGTTATTGACGCGATTTCCTAGTACAATAATTTATCGCAAAACATCGATCCACCCAATAATTAGAATATCATGTTCCCCGGACACGATGCAAAGATCTCTTTTTTAATCTCATTATCCCCGAACAGAACGAAACAATTCGCGCGGTTTTGAATCGATCGAGCATGCTGAAGAAAAAAAATGGAGAATAGAAGAATTAATTATCATTAGAAGAAAAGTACCGGTCGAAAATTCAATTTCAAAATAATAAATCATAAAAGGAAAATAAAATTAAATAATAATGTGACCTTCATCTCCAAGATGAGAATCACTGAGGGACGAGGGATAGAAAGAGATAGAAGGAGAGAGGATAGTTTGAAACGTACTGGTATAGATGGCGGGTCCTTGACGAAGAGGAAAACGTAGGGGCAAAATTAGTGCATGAAATTATTCCTGGTATGACGGGCGCCGGTATACGGGCGCTTACAATTAGTAAAATGTCTCATTCGGATTCTCTCTCATAACCCTAAAAAAGAAAAAGAAAAAAGAGACAAGGATAGAAATCAACACAGAGCAAATGTAACCACATTTCAGAGGATGAATCGGTGAGATGAGGAAAGGGATGACGTCATTGATACGTAAACTAAAAAGAGAGGGAGCAAAAGAGAGAGAGAGGAAAGGAAAGACCGGCGAGTGAACGACAAGCGAGCGTCGAACAACCTCGACATGGTCGTCGCCGTAGTCGTGCGGGGCGCTGAAAGCGGTTGCGAGTGAGGCCGTGGCGGCGGTTAGAATTCGTAGTAGGCAGCAGTCAGCAAAATGGAGCTTTGAGTTTGAGAAGGAGAAGGAGGGCGTGCAAAGTGGCGCTGGTTGTCTTCACACAGAACCGGGCAGGGGAAGGGTGGAGAGGTCTCCAGCTTATCAAAATCGCCTTCGCATCGCGCTACTCGATAGTTTGTGCTAAAAGTTAGCGGCGTGAGCGGAGGAGATTTCGCGTTCCTCGTTAGTAAGTGAAGAATAAATATAAAATAAAATAGCATTGAAAATACAGTGATCGTACACCATAATATCTCACAATAATAAATTTTTCATTAAAATCAAACGTACGATAATAGATAACGCGAAAATACGGTTTAAAAAATCGTTTCGTTGTTGTTTGGTTATATCCTAGTTCTTTTTTGTTTCGACGAGGAATTGTTTTTGTTGTTTATTTATTTATTTATTGATTGTTATTGTTTCGTTTAAGTTAAATATTTTCCTATATTATACACATTTTTTTTTATCCATCTATTAATTGGTACGATTATTTATTTAAAAATAATAGAAATATCAATCATTCGAGAAAACCCAAGAATTCAACGAAAAACGACCATAACTACACCGACGACGACGCAACGCTTTGATAATCGAACTCTGGATTTCGAGAACAACCTTTCTGACATACGACATACAATTTATATATAATTTCGTTTTCCGGTTCTATAGTTTTATAAAACACCGATTCTTCTTCCGGTGCCGATATAAAACCAAAAAAAAAGAAAAAGAAAAAAGAAAACTTAACGGGTATCAAGTTTCGTCGATGAAAAGTTTTTTATTAATAAATAATTAAGAATACATATGTGCTTCGAGGGCAGGTGATGATATAAGAAGATAACACATTTAAATCTATATGCTTATAATAACTATAACTATAATATAATATAATATAATATAATATAAAATTATTGAAGAGGTGGTTGTGAATCTTTTCCCTCCGGGTATACAATAACGGACGAGAAAAGAGCAGGTGGGTGTCGGCCGTCTACGCGTTTTGTGTGCAAAATGGAGTTCCTGACCTACTAGTCTCGTTGAAGTTCGTTATTCGGTATTCTAGAGGTTCAGGTTTAGGGTGAGGTTGAGGTTAGGGTGCCCAAATCCCAATCGATTCAAACCCTTCCTCGGTTGAAATTCTAGACCCGGCTTTTTGTCGCCACTCACAATACAGGCGAAAACTGCTCGCCGCATTCTCACAACCTAAAATGAAAAACCAAAAATACAAAACTCTTGACCTTTGTTGTTTCACGAATTATTACGTTACATTATCTGGCATTCGTTATGGAGAATTAAATTAACCTTGGAAGAGATGGGAAAAATTCGTTTAGCAGCACAACCTTGTTTCGTTATACACGCGTGTGCCGCCGTTGACTCTGGGAATGTCACTATGTAATAATTCTCCCAGGTGCAAAAGAGAAATAAAAAAAAAAAAGGAGAAAACTTTTTTACCCCCTCATTTCACTTATCTAACTGGTCCATCTCACTCTCACTCTCAATGGCTGCCAGACTAGACTACTCTACGAATATTTTACACTTTTTTTATTTTTTCGTTTCCGCCATAATTTTCGGTATTTCTTCATTGACACTTATTTTTTTTTCTCCTTTTTTTTGTTTTTTTTTAAATTCTCTCTATTCCCGTGTTATTACGATTCTATTGCCAAAGTTATGCAATTATTTAAGTGTGCCGTTAATACCAAACTAACGTACCTTAAATACTCTACACGCATTCATTAAAGTTTATTTAAGAATTCTCATAACGTGCCTGTAGAAAACACACGGCGAGAAGGCAAAGAAAACTTGAGGTTTCTTTTTTTTTCCTCGTTTTTTTCTTTTCCCCTGCTTTTTGAGAGTAGATATATTTCCAAGTCACTCCTGGGAGGAAAATTTGATAAAAAATTTTGTGAGAAAACGTGGAAAATAGAATCTGCAGGATCGTACGCTCGATTGTTATTTCGTAAACTTAACCACGCGCGCGGCGAATTTGCATTTTGGCGGTCATAATGCGATTCACAAGCATAGCCAAGCTGCTCTTACTTGTGTAACTTCTCGCATTCTCGCCTTCTGACGGCTGGTATTGCTTTTGCCGCTGCCGCTGCTGTTGCCGATGCTTCCGGTACAAACGACATCGCTGCCTACTTCCGGCCAAGGTTTGAGACGACCAACCGTTCGTTGTCCGGACGGACTTTCTCCGTATTCGTCGCCGTGCGCGATTATGGCTTTCTTTTTATCCCCTCGTACTCGAATGATGGAAAAATACAAAAATTAAAAAAAAAGCAAAAAAAAAAAAAACCAAACTATCTAACATCTTTGAAGTAGTAAGATCCTTTTTTAAACCTCGGATGAGAAGCTTGGATGATTTTTGGAAAAACCAATTTTAATGCCTGGAGATCTATATTGTATTCTGATTAACGATAACCAAAGAAAAAAAAGATCGGTAAAAGAAACTCGTGCCAAACAGGTGTGAATAAAAAGTTTACATCCAGATATAAAAAAGAAGAAAGAGAAAAACAAAAAGAGATGATCATTTCAACAACAATCGTATTGATTCGATCATTCGTTACGAACTAAACGCACCTGATCGGATTCAATTGATGGATTACCGTGCTTTTAATGTTTCGCCTCGATCTGGCGATCAGATAAATACGTATGCACTTAGATACTTGTGAGTAACAGGAATTTCCAATTATTATCACCGTATGACTTGCATTTTTATCTGATCGCAAGAATTCGGTCATCCGACGGTGATAACGATCACCTTGATAGTCAATCTTTAACGATAATTCCTGCAGTTTCGTTTACATGAGCGTGAGGGTTTTTCTTTTTTTCCCCCACAATATTTTCAATGCATGTCGTTTTCAACACCGCATCATTTCCATATTTGACACCGCACGTGTAGATTTTATTTACCCAGTAGAATTTTCCTCCCGGATGTGCTTTTTGCTTCTCTTTTTATTTATTTTTTTTCATTTTTTCTCTACCTTACGTATCGTCATCTCGTAACGACGTTTCTTTCGTCTGGTGTTAGAAAAAGAAGAAAAAAAAAGAAAAATTGAAATAATCTGTTATCTGTTACATAGCAAGTCTATTTATCTATTTTGTAAGGCAGGTGTTAATATTATCTCATAAAACCCTCGCTTTCCTCTCGTTGCCACCGGCAACTAAACATTAATCATTTATATATACTTAAAAATCTTTACTGCGAAATATGTATATTCCGTTATAGTTTTGCTGCTGCTGCTGCGTCGCGTTTGCTGCTCCGAGGTGACTTTTTCCCCAACCGAACATGGTTTTATAATAATTATCATAATTATTCTTGTTATTATTTTCGTTCATTTTGGCGGGGCATGTAATTATCAAACTCCGAAACAATTCTCTGCCTCCAGCAACGAAACTAATTTTATACCATCCTACCGTAGGAAAGTAGTCGTCACTACTGCACTGCAATCAACGAAAAATATTACACACCAAGGGTATACCCCCTATGTGTAGAAAAAATCTTTCATTATTACCACATTTATAATGGGGGTTTGAACAACTTAACTCGCGCGGATTCTCACGACCGCGACGCGGACGCAACGATCTCGAAAGAAAATCAGTTTTATTTTTTTTCTTCTATTCTTTTTTTTTCTTGAAAAGAACGAGAAAATAAATCTGGAAGATATCCAGAATTGCAAAATCTTTCCTAAGCGCACGCAGATCGGTAGAGGGATTTTTATACTTCCGTGTTTGTTATACGGACACGTATACGTGTATATATATAGCCGCTCCCAAAACAAGATTTTTGTCGGTATTTAATGTGGGCACTATATCGAGAGTCAGCTGCAGACGATGAACTCGCTTCGAACCGTATTACATATGTATAATGAAATCGCGAGTGAGAACCGGAATACATATAAAAATATTATCATTCATTATTGTCAGTTTTTTCACGTAAGGGAAAATTCCGGTAAATGCAGACGATGATCGCGTCTATACCTGGTGAAAAAATAATACAAGTAAATATTAATTTTTTTTTTTTTTTTTCCCTCGGTGTGAATATTCAAATAGCGTATTCGAAAAAACTTCGATGCTCGTATCATAGTTTCAACTACCCTTTGTCGATTTTTTTTTTTTTTTTATTTGGTTGCTTTGAATTCGCGATGCTGCAGAATGGGGAACGTTTGACGTAAAATTGATGCGGCAGCTTCTTTTTTTTTTTTAGTTTTTTTTTTTTTTTTTTATCTGTCTTTCATATTTTTTATTTCTTCTTCTTCTCTTTGCCAGGGTAATGAACAGCGTTCGCGAGTCGGGGGGAGGAGAAAAAAAAGGGTTGTGGGTATAAAAATCAATGCGAAAATCAGCGTTCAGGGAACACATATTTATTGCACACGCATCGATCGTCGAGGAGGAATAAATAAATGGGACACGCACCTTGCACACATGTGTATATAATCACTATCATTATCAATAGTTAAACACGCGGTTTTCGAGTATAAATAAATATACATATATACATATGTGTGCCACGGAGTCACATATAATATGCATAGATAATTCGGGCGCGTGTGTATATGTGTATGTACATATTTAAAATCTAAACGCGTGTAAATATCGCGCACCGCGGTGCACGCAATACTTCAACGCTTGCGATAGAGGAGGAGAAAAATGGAACAAAAAAAAAAAAAATACGGAAGGAAAATAAAAAATTGGCTCGATTCAGACTTCGCTTTGAAGTCATGCACAGTGCAGCTGCTTTCTTGTGCAGCGTTTGTGTCTCCTTGATTTTCTTCTTTTTTTTTTTATTTTTTTTTTTTTCAATGTCCCACATCGATGTCGCGTCTTACATCCCGATCGATCGGACATCATAGGTCTCTGCAGCTGTAAACTCGAACACTGCTGATGGAAATATCCAATATTAACCGCCACGGGATACTCGCGTAAATTTTTAATCACGCTTCAATTTATATAGTAACTTAATTATCCTACGTATATACATATAATGGAATATATATGCAGTATACTATTTTACCTTATTATTATTATTATTAGAATTGTTATCATTGCCATTACCCTCGAATAGTTTGAATAGCTAATTGAATTTTACATAGAATTCTACGTAGTGCCCGATGACGGGAATAACACGAACGCGGATGATGATGTTGCGGAAAACTATAAAGTTTTCAATCGATTGATTTTACTTTTATAAATGTAAACCGGTGCCTATCGATTAACTTTTTTCTCTTTGTAATTATTATGAATTGTTTTTTTTTTATAACTAGGTAACATCCCTGTAGAAATGCACTAGTATGAGATATTGAATGGAACGTGGGGATATATTCATACGTAGATATGGGTTAATAGTTGATACAGTTGTGTGCAACATAGTGGTAGGGTAGAGTGGGAGGATTCAAGAACGATATTTCGAACCTCGAAATCTAAACTTTCGACCAAAACGAGACATCATCATCATTATCGTCATCATCATCATCGTCATCGTCATTTCTTCCGGGCAAACTGTTCGTCATCGTGAGTCTTACGTAAGATTAAGCCTTTGAAAAAAACTGCGAGAAAGTTACTAAATACTTTACTGGCTTGTGCTCGCGCTTACGATGGTAAAGGCCTTTTATACGTTATACACCTTTATACTTGTTTCCTAAGATCTATAGACGCGCGAATAGGTTCTTTAGAACGTATCGATACAAACCGCACGAACCTTACACTCGTCCCAAACTAGTTACGGATATAAAGGTAAAACGAAAAAACAAAATCATTCAATCTTATGATTTTTATAATTCACATTACTAAAATACATACTGCGGAGTAGAAAAGTTTTTTTCCTTTTTTTTTTTCTTTTCTTTACGTACACGTTGGTTTTTTGGAACCGCAATTACATTTTATGTACATGTTATTGATGTTTGAAATTTTTTTTATAGTTCGTGTATATAAGCATCGAATTTTTGTTCGAAAAGTTTTGGATATTTATTTTGCAACTGTTGAATTTCCATCAATTATCGTTAGTGGAATTTCAAAATCACTATATGTACGAATACATTAATTACACCTCATGCTGCATATGTAAGTGATAATTTTTCTTTCTTTTTCCGTTTTTTTATTTTTTTCTGTCTAGTGTTTATCGAAACGGTATAATCAAATTTTGCACGTCTAAAAGCCGGAGAATAAAGGTTGATAAAATTGACGTGATCGATCTCGTGATTTTTTCCGATATATCCGTAATACCTACATCGTTCGCGACTACGCCGCGCGCTCACACGCGATGTGTGTTCGATTCCGTCGCTATTTCGTAAACGTCAATAGAACCCTTACAAGTTCTTCTGGATACTATTATAGAACAATATATCTATAGTAGACGTAGGTCGAACCCACGGCCCACCACCAATCTCTACTCGCACGTGCTGCCGTTCATTTTATCTGTCTTCTTGCTACATTTGTTGTACATATATGTATACGTAATCATGGGTATAATATGTACACATGTGAAGATTGGATGGTGAAAACTATCGCAATGAAATATATATCATTCGATCCCAGGAATTTTGTAGTTAAATTCAATGCGGACTATATGTAATCGGAAAGCCTTGCTATTCAATAAATATTATCTCATAATACGCATAAATCATTTAAATATTACATCGGGTTCCGATAAAATCCAAAAAAAAAAAAAGATGAAAAAAAGAACGATTATATACGAATACATTATATTTTTTTTATAATTAATTATACATTTATATACCTATACCAGTAGTCGGAATTTATCCATAGTTTGGTTGAGTTTTTTAATTTTTTACGCATAGTTCGGCCGTTGTAAAAACGAAATTTTTAACCGTCTGCAATTTTTTTTTCTTATATACTAAATTCTTTTCAAGTACAAATTATTCCGCGGTTCTATTCTTTTTTCTTTTCTTTTTTTTTTCAACTTTTTATAATGGATTAAATTTTTGAGGACCTTGAAAGAAAAAAAACTATATATATGTGTATAATATTTTGCGGAGTTCCACACGACGGACAACTTGAAATATATTTGTATAATTGTTATCATTTTTCGAATATCTCTGATGTATAAATTGATACGGAGTTTACAGCATGACGTGTATGTATATGGTAATGAAATAATCTTTATCCGCGAGTAATAATGTTTTTTCGTCTCCGTAACTGGTACCAGAGATCAACTATACATCATAATTATATTTGAAATTTTTGACGTAAGTAAATAGTCCGGAAAAAAATCGTAGGGAAAAAAAAATTAACGCGCGCATTAATAATGCGAGAATTTTTTTTTTCACCTATAGTTCACCTGCTTTGCGATCGTAATCTTATAAAATCTGCGCATTTTCATGCGTCCTCAGATTTTATCAATTTGAATTACATCTAAATTGTTGTTTTTCTTTCTCCTAGGAATAATTAATATTCATATATCCCCCGGTCCTTTTTAATAAATCTGCAGACATCTTTCATATATGAAGAATTGAAAAAAAAAAAATTTATTTTAACAATAATAAAACACGGTTAAATCTAAATTTTATACACGTCAAGGAAATACGTGTGGCTCTAATAACGCTCGTTTACGAGATTCTAAAAATACCGAATCGGCAGATTTTTACTACAGGTTTGAGTGTAGTAAAGAGGAGAAAAAAATAAAATTGATCGATTTCCAATCCGTTTAAAGTGTGATTTACATTTCTTGCTACAACTTCAGACGTGATACGTTAAAGATGGATCAATTTTTTTTTTTCATTCAAAATTTTTACTCCAATTTGGATTAGCGGTGAATATATTTCTTTGGATGTATCTCGTGTTCTAAAAGTCGAATTTTGATTGAAATAAAAAAAAGAATAAAAGAAGACAATATCTTTTCACAATCGTCACGACGTTAGACGGTTTATAAAAAGACCATAAGACGTATACTATAAGTGTCGACGTTAAGAGTTCCGAAGAAGGCACCTGGAATTTAGTAGATGATGACGTAATGAGAACTAATAATAAGAGTCAGGTTTGGATAGAACACTCGTTATTATATACACACGTTAGTTTCGATTGGATTTTATCAAGAGCTAGGTTAGGCCACGCAGAATTGGGTCAGGTTGGCTTGAGTCAGGTCAGACCGAGAATTACTCTATTAGATATCTGCCGACGGCGCTCCGATGCTCTTATTTTTTTTGTTTTCTTCTTCCGCGTCATTTTCTTCTTCCACCACTTCTTCGTATCCTAATTGTAATTGACTGGGCGACTCGAGGTGTGCGGTTTGTGTGGTCAAAACCCGGGGACACTGAATATGTCCACATTGTATTATGCGTTGATAAAATTCCCGGCTCATTACGGAACTGACGTTTCATTTGACAGCGAGGTATATACATATATCGTACACATGTACATACACTTATGTGAATAATTGCAGGCTCAAATTCTGACGTATAATATTTATGGCACACGAACCTAATAACATTCGTTATACACGCGCGAATCAGAAATCTCTAAAAAAGCGCTCTAAAATTATCCCTATATTGAAAAAAAAAAAAATATATTTATACATCGCCATATAATATGTGCTAGTCGAGTAGATGATATAGTATATTAGGTAATCAATTATATTTAGGTTATGTAATACAGGTATGCAAAGGTACAAGCGCTCGTCGTACGGCACATGGCCTTTATTCTTTTTACCGTCTTCTCATCAACGGATATATTATATCCTATGCAAAAAGTAAAACGTCAAATATTATAATAAATAAGAAAAAAATAACTATATTGTATAAAATTAATAAACTTTACCTATACTTGGATCCGTGTCAAGGTTATACGGAATAACGCTAAGCGTCGCTAAATTATTATATTTTATCATTTCGTTTCTCTCTATAAATATTGCTACGCGATTATCACCAATTTCTTTTACTTGTCAGACGGGAAAGACTTATTATACCCGAAAAAAAAAAAAAGATTTTTTTTCTTCTAAACACACAAAGATGCGAAATGACTTTTTCTAAAAATACATAATAACCTCGACAATTTTGTACAAAGTATAATTTTTTGAAAATTAATTTTTATTTTGGCTGCACCATGAAAAAGAAATGAAATTCAGAAAATGCCCGTATGTAATAATTGTAATTTTATTCGCGTGCAAGCTGGGGGCACCTCATATCAAATTGACGTTCGTAACTATATCGATCGATTATAGCTAGATTGAGTTCTAGCATTCCTAAGGCATACAACATAAATTTTCTAGTAACTAGTGATATACTTGGTACGTTATGAATAAGACGAAACGAATATATATCTTTAGTTAATTAATGATCCCTTCGACGTTGAATTCTTGGTAAAATATTTGATTGATTATCGTTGTTATTTGTATAGTTATGGCGAATCTTTCGATCCTTATTTTCATAATACATTTGTTCAACTAAGTTTATATTCGATATTAATATTTTTATTTATTTCTTCAAACTTTCAGATACATCAAAATGACGAGTGTAGTAACAGATTTTGTACATGGATACCGGGATCTCATGGACAACAAGTCCGGTAAGTAATTGCAAAGTTTACAATGTACCCACCTATATGTATACGCACACAGGAAAAAAATCAGCGGTAAATCATAGGAGAAATATAGAAAGAAGTAAAAAAAAAAAAAATAACAACCGTCAATTAACATCGAGGTGGTGATTGAAAATGCACTTCTTGTTCAATTCCGAGAGCACGATCCTCTACTGTGTCATTAGAAATACCACAGAAAAACAAAACATGGAATAACAATTTTTTCCCACGTGATATATACCGTCAATCTTTTCTTAATTATTTATACTGTCATTACTTTTGTCTAATATTCATTCATTTACCCAATCATTTATAATTTTCTCACCTCTCGACGTTTGCTTCTGTGTAGCACGTTAATTGATTATCCGTGTCATAATAACGTTGATTATTTTCTTCTTTTTTTTTTTTACTGCAAAAAGGAACTCTTAGAACTAATAGGTATTCGCTGATTATCCAATATCATTGACAATGAATTTAAGCCACATAGGTAATATACATATATATGTAAAGTTTAGTCTACTTTTTAGGATCTAACTTTTTGTAGGTAATACTTTTCTAGTAGCTACTCGAGTCTTTTGTAAATTATTTAAAACTATATACCTATACTTATGTATTAGAGCAAATGTATTACTCTATATACCTTTTTACATAAACGATCGATTATTAGAGTTAATGACACGGTTTCATATATACTTAATACTGCTGCTGCTGCTACTGGTGATGATGATGATAATAATGATGATGATGATGATGATGATGATGATGATGATGATGCTATATTTTATGTACTTATATGCATCTAACCTATATGACTAAATGAGCAACGTGCTTAAAAACTCAAGACACTATACATGGACGTGATAATTGATGTACGGCTGACGTTGACAATTTAAAAAAAAATTTTATACATATACCTGCATGTATTTTAAACTCAACACAATATCACGCAATATATAGGTCATATACATATACACGGTGTATGAATATTCATAAAATGCACCATCAGCTATATACTACTGCCCTCGATTTAAAAATCCGACCCGTTTGTTCTTTAAAATCATTCAAAAGATTGATCCTTTTTTTATTCAACTCGAAATGTGCAATACATCTTCATCATCGTTGTTGTTATTATTATTATTATTATTATTATTATTATTATTATTACTTAATTCACGCGTCAAATTTTAGAATCACAATTATTTATAATTCAACGTTATCTGCAAGCTTCATCGTGAGAAGGCAGAAAAAAGTTTTCGTTTTTTTTTATGTTTTTTTAATTTTTAGAAATTATTTGAATACGTTTCTCACAAAATAAATATATCGTATGTACACGTGACGAATGATTCATCCATTTTTTTTTTCTCTCTTCTGTTTGATTTGCTCGTACAGATTATATAGTGATGCATCATAAATTTATATGTGGAGATAAATAAAAAATCTTGCAAATTCGAATTGTTCCAAACGACGTTTTTATCTTCTTTGATTTTTATAAACGGTTACGGAGTTTTTGTAAATAATTTCATATCTATATTTATTTAGGAAAGATTTTATTTTAATTAAAATATCTTAACGAAATTATATCCCTTTGACCAAGGCTTCGCGTGCGTCATTGCACTCCTAATCTAATTGGAATTGAAAGAAAAGGATAAATGTATATGTATAGAATTATTCGTATCAATTGGTAATTATATATACTTCATGGTCGGAAGGTTTATGACCTTAAAATTATACTTCCTCAAATCAGATCTACCTGCGCATGTCACACAATAATTAACTAATATATTTATATAGGAAAAAAAAAACCTTGACCTATAGTAAATAAATATCATATACATATATGCGTATGGGTTTTATATTATCAGGGATTTCCCGATACGTATTTATTAATCGTTAAATTTATTATACATACATATCTTGACACGTGTCTATATTGAATATATATTTGTCACATTTCCGTTCGTTTATTAATTTTTTAATTTATTTATATTTTTCCATTCAAGGATATGTTTTTATGCATAAACGTGTGTATTTGATACATTGAACAATTCGACGTTGGGCGTAGAAGAATAAAAAAATAGATTCGAAAAGTTTCGAAGGCTTATGTGATCGTGACAAATGTTGAATCGGCGTGTTTAATAGGAAATACAATATATTATTGATATGTATATAAAAATGTACAGTTGCAACATTTGGAAAAGAGTGAAGAGCCCGAGTCAGCGTATTAACGATTTAATTATATTATATCGAAATACATTGGAATGTTGGAATATTTCCTTACTAATCGTTAATTTTTCCTAGGAATGCGTATAATGTATTATAGAAATTTGATTGTACGTTTATTATACATGCTTTGGTACACGTATATATGCACATTATAATAGTACGAGACAATGAAAATTTATAACTTGATTCGCTATAATTTAATTGTTGATTTTCATTCAATTTATATGCAATCGCAGATTACGATATACCGAGAGACCATCGAGATTCATTTATACTTGAATAGTCAGAAAATGTTGAACTTTAACCCCTATACTTTGACTAATTAGTCATTTATCAATTAGTCGTTAGATTAATTTACTTTTGATTTTTTATCATCTTTCTTTTATTTATTTATTTTTTTACCGTCCTACGTAAGAGTGGATACGATTATAGTAAAGATATGATTGGAGTCTATAATAAATTGCTCGTGACGTAAAATACATAGTTCATCAAATTAACTATCGGCGATAACCTCGGATGAACCTTTCATCGCGCGTATAGTCGCAGTATGCATGACGTGTAATTTATGATGACAATTTTCTCTATACATATTTACTTCGCCTGACCCGATCAATCACATTTTTCTTTTACTCATTAACCAATTAATTCGAGAAGGTGATTATAAAAATAGTTACAACTGCTACTGCTGCTGTGCGGTTGTAGGATATTTTTTATTTTTTTTTTCTCATTGATTTTCTACTTTTTTAATGTTACATTACATATACCCGAAGGTCAGCGGAGAATGTATGAAATTATATACACGTCAGCAAATTATAATGTCTAGTTATTTTATTGACGGTTCAACGTACCGATGGTATTCATATTATATACACATGTGCTGCAGCCGTTAAGATTTTTCTCTAAATTATAATTGAAAAAAAACAACAACTGGGAAATAGAAATTAGATATTTTTTTTCTTCTTCTTGATTCTGTGGTCGTCGTTTCTTTTTTTTTTTTTTTCATGTTGAAAAAAACATAAAATTAATAATGTCAATTTTTAAAGATAGATTAAAAATCTAATTATTTTTCCAATTATTTCAGATCCAAGGGTGAACGATTGGGCGATGATGAGCAGTCCTTTTCCGACGTTGTTAATTTGCATCAGTTATGCCTACTTTAGCAAAGCAATTGGGCCAAGGCTCATGGAAAACAGAAAACCATTCGACTTGAGGCACGTCCTTATTGTCTACAATTTCGTACAAACAGTTTTCTCGACATGGATCTTTTACGAGGTTTGTGGCTATTGGGTTTATTATACATACCTATATCCTATTTCCCCGTTTAATTTTACCATCAAACGATCGGCGTTCAAATGGACAATCTTGTAATGAACCACATTTTGTAACAAAACATTTTTTTTTTTTTTTTTTTTTCAAACGCAATGCGCGATGCTTGAAACACAAGACGAGCTCGTTTGTCTCGTTATCTTATTTTCTTTTGTCGCGTTTAAACGGTACGTTAGAGTATATCAGGTTTCTCGAGAGATTTAAACTAACTATTTCGTAGGTAATTTTGTACGTTAGTCAAGTTGTGTCGTCGCTTGATTTGATAGAGTAAAGAAAGAGAGAGAGAGAGAGAGAGAAAGAATAAATTATAATTAAACTACGTGTAAATGAAAAATCCGTGTTTGAAATTACCCGCGCAAAACTTTATGGCGCACGGCAAAGCAAATGTAACTCGTGATTTGAATATGAAATTCAAAGCGTTGGTATTTTTGAACTGATATATTCAGTATAAGTATGCTTCGTATATGTATACGAACGTAGCGGACGCGACGATCACTTGCGGAATGCGCTTTAGGTATACGCGATGGTTTAAAGTAGGAAGTAATATGATATGTGTGTTGTGTTGCGTTTCTGTTACATTATTCACTCGAGCTACGTAATGTATCAGAAACCTGTTTTTCCAAGTTTCTTATTTTTGACATTCCTACCTTTCAAATTTCGAATCATTAATGAAGAAAAAAAAAAAAAAAAAAAGGAAAAAAAAAGTAACAAATAAAATTAAGGAAAGAAAAAAACTGACTCACGCACACCTGTTCTTATTTTTCGTACCACTTGAAATCGTATTTACGATAGCCGTATTTATTGATTTATTGGCAATATTTTATATATTCATTGTGTTATGTATTAAAAATCATTCGGTGTTACGTTATTAGTATCGGATCTCTATTGCCGATTTGGTTGAATGAAATTTATTTGCAAATTCGTCCACCTTATCGAGTGGACTTTATGCTTATAGAACCGATAGAGGTAACGCCGATGTGTGCTGGTATAGATCGATCGAGTAGTGGATTTATACGTGGTGAATTTATACACGTAGTATTATCTTATATCCGCGTTACGAAACTCCCAACGCAGCAGCGGAGAAATTCGTCGATCAAATAATTATCATTCATTCTGCCAGATATTTCATATAGTCGCGAATACAACGTTTAGAAAATCTTTCCGGTTAATAAAATTATTGAGATATATATTATGTTACTATATACACCATATGTAATATTTAACATCACCAGTTTTCGTACGATATTTTCATCATCCTATCGCATAATATGTTATGTTTATGAAAATATAATTATGAAACTGAAATAGTGAATATATTATGGTTCTTTTTCTTTTGAAATTTATCTCGTACGCTAATCAAAATTTTTATCATTCAGTACTTGATGAGCGGCTGGGCGAGAGGATACAGTCTAAGATGTCAACCAGTTGATTATTCAAACAGCCCCCTCGCCCTTAGGATGGCAAATACCTGCTGGTGGTATTATTTCAGCAAGTTCACAGAGTTCTTCGATACGGTAAATATAAAAATAATATGAGGACTACTCGATAAATTTCTAATATTCATAGACCATCGCTCTCATAATTATAAAACGACGTGGTCAAAGTCCTGTGAAAAGTTATAGCCTTGATTTTTGAGAGGTGCGAGTTGCTGCTAATAGTTCTAAAGTAGCAAACCTTGAAATCATAAGAGGAAGTGCAGCATAGATCGACGCCATGAAAATCGCAAGACTTACTTCAAGTACGACGTCCTAAGTTGCAAATACTTTGAAGTCACATATAATTTTTACTATCGATTTCATAATTGAATAAAAATTTACACTTCCGTATCGGCACGGAGAAAGTGAAAACAAATGTCGTAAATTTTAAACTCTTATAATACCGATTCAAAATATTGTGTCGTCCTTGCAAAAAAATTTTGTCGGTAACAGATGACCGCATTTTTCTTTTCTTTCTCTCTACATACATTTTACAAACGTGTCAGTGTCTACGATAATCTCGGGTGTTTTGTTAAAGCCCATTTTTCATACGCTTATTACCAGCATCTCATCTGCGGATAATAATAATATAAAAATGAATAAAACTTGTATGGTAAAGTTGGTAGTCGATGCTAAAGCAACTCGACGCAGTTGTCACAGCCTTGCTAATATCCAGTGCATACAAGTTTTATGGAAACAAGTAATCCACCAAAAACACATAAAGCACAGGAGTTTGACCAGAATTATAAAAACTCTGTTCAAGTATGACATTGCACATTGTTACCTCATAACCAGTGAGCATATATTTGTATTTGATGAACACTCTGCCGTCACTGCAGGCCAGTTTTCTGGATGCATGAAATATGAATCCAAACGATCTACTCGATCACCTTGATCGGTCTTCGGGCCGTTGTATGTAAACTGTATAAATATCGTGGAAAAATACTTGACCAATGTAAAAACACACAAACCACGTCGGTGGTATTGTTGGCATTGTTGAATTATGCCATTTCCCGTGATGTAGTTTGGATTACAGAATATTTGTCAGTTGGATAACTGTTATTCGGCTGCAAACAATTGAAAGAGAATTTGCTGTAGGATTACCTTCACTGCCTCGTTGCTGTTAGATAATGCGATTTTTTCACTATGAATATAGAATAGCACCAGGCAAATAAAATCCAGTTGTCACCTTCGATCCTGAATATGAATGACTAACCTGGGTGTAATAACCAAAGTGTAAATAAGATCGGTCGACAACATTTGATCAATGCGTGTATGCATAGTATGAATTTCAATGAATGAAAATCGTGAAAGGTAGAATGAGTTTGCTGTTTTACAATGGGGAAACGAAAAATCAAGGAATGCAGCCTTACCCGTCGACCTTTGTTGATTACCTATTTGCATTTCCCACGCTTCTGTTGTTGCCTTCACAGGTGATGATAAAGTTCAAAGCTTTTTTGAGGGTCGTCCAACCACTGAAAAATATCTTTTGTTTATTCAATAGGAATTCAAATAAGCTTGGAAAAACATTAGTCGCTAATTTTTCCGTTCTTTCCTTTTTTCATATTTTCATAGTTAATTCTTGTACGTTGCGTATGTCCCTGAATTTCATAAAGAAGCCTGACTTATTTTTCTTGTTACAGCTTTTCTTTATCCTGAGGAAGAAGAACCAGCACGTATCTACTCTTCATGTTATTCACCACGGTGTTATGCCCTTCTCCGTCTGGATGGGGATGAAGTTTGCTCCTGGTGGTCACAGCACATTCTTTGCCTTACTAAACACTTTTGTGCATATTGTAATGTACTTCTATTACATGGTCGCTGCTATGGGTCCTCAGTTCCAAAAATACATTTGGTGGAAGAAGTACCTCACCACCATGCAAATGGTAAGCAATAAAGGATCATCTCTCGGATCAACTTTTAGATTGAT
This sequence comes from Athalia cordata, assembly GCA_963932425.1. NCBI lineage: Eukaryota > Metazoa > Arthropoda > Insecta > Hymenoptera > Athaliidae > Athalia > Athalia cordata. The sequence goes on along the minus strand of OZ010625.1, from coordinate 51,834,608 downwards.
CGTTCTTTTTGACACATTAAATATACTCACGAGTGCATCTATCAGTCTTGAATAATCCATTGACCATTTGCTGTCACAATATAGAATCAATAATGGCAATACGATAAGATTAGCGGTATCAACAAATTAAAAATATCTCCAAATCTTAGTCACTTCTAATTGATGATAATCGATCCAATTGTAAGTTTTGTACTTGACAGACTTTATCTAAAATCTCTATATCGTCTAAAATGAGTCAGGCAAGACATATCACCCTCTTCGGTATCATCAATGTATAGAAATGTATACAAACCTTTTTTTTCTTTGCGACACAGGTCCAGTTTGTCATGATAATGACCCATCAATTCCAACTTCTCTTCACTGAATGCGATTATCCGCGCAGTTTTATGATCTGGATTGGTCTCCACGGGGTTCTCTTCTTGGGCTTGTTCTCCGATTTCTACAAGTCGAAATACTCGCATACGAAAAACACGAAACGAGAAACCAGCCCAAGCGGTGGCTGCATGCCTGTCCTCGACGACGAATCCAAGCCGCATCAAAACGGAGTTTCTTCGTATGCGACAATTTACAACAAGGAATACAACAGTTGTTACAGTAACGGAACGAACAATGGATACGTCGCAAATAATAATACAGAGAAAAAACTGGCCTAAATCATCGTTATAAAGATGTGCCGGATTTCATTTGGAAATGAAAGTGGGATGGGATGGGGAGAAAATACAACAGAAACATTAAAAAAAAAACGAAAATCAACAACAAGAGAATAATATATATATATATATATGATTCGTGTGTTCTGCCTAGACGCTCTACATCTATGGCCTCAATTTTTTCTGCTCCAGTGTACAGTCCTTGGCAAATAATTTTAGACAAGGATAAATATAAGAGTCGCATTTCGGTTTTGCTATTGACTGTACACTAACTAGCGACAAGTTGAATTAAATAAGGCCCTAACAGCAAAATTTATGAAACGATTTACATGAAAACTTTGTGTTCGGTCGTTTGTAGCGATGGATTTTGCTACTTACGAACGTGTATAGTCAACAGTGTGAGTGTATAATAACAGTTGGGAGTATAGTTAACGTTACTTAATTAATGGGCGTGCGAACTAAATATAGATGATTAGTATTGGTTACTGATACATTTTTAAGTTACAAAACTTAGAATTGCTTAGGTTTAATGAACAAAATTTTTCCGCGGCATTTCTTCTTTTTTTTTTTCTTCTATTTATATAACTATGTATGGCGTACTGGTATTGTTTTATGGTTTTATTCTTTATTCGTGATTCATAAAATTTCTCAGCTGCAAACGTGCAACAATTGCACAAATTATAATTAAAGTTTTTCATTATTCCGTTCTTTTTTTTTGTTCACGGTTTACATTGCAAATTAATGGAATCAGACAAATCATTCGTTAATCATGTAGTAGAGAAATACATCATCGATGATTGATTGATAAGTCTTTCTCAATGTTAACATTAGAGCCTTTTTTAATTCGACTTTATAATAGAACAAAGTTATGATTAAAACTCGTGTAAAAAAAAAAACAAGTTAATTGATACACGGAAGTTCATTAGCTACGTAAGTTATTAATTAAGTAAGGCTTTTTGTTATTAATTTTCTACTAGATAGGAGTGTATATGTATAAAATTGTTGTGTTTATCAAAAGCTAAGCAATCTTTTTTACGTTCTCCATTCCTGTAAAATGATTGCTTTTTATGAAAAAAAAAAAACAAAGAAAGATCATTCGAGTCACCGAATGTTGAGCACGCGTTTTAATCTCGCTAAAAAATTTTCAACACATAGTCAACCCCACATGTACACATAATGAAAAAAGGGGGTACCGTTATTTTATTATTATTATTATTAATTTTTTTTTTTTTAAATATATTTTAAAATCTGAGGCCTTAACGAACAATCAGTGTTCATTAGTCCTCATTTTCTCCTGTTCTGAAAGTTTTTTCTAAATACAACCGAAGAGGAGGAACTCTCAAAGGCATTATGATCTATGTGTGTACCGCTTTACCAAATACCATAATTATCTACAAAGTGCAGTTGATAAAACAAGCACGTTACGAGTTGAAATAATTGTTTCCATTAAATCTGGATGATAATTCGAGACTCTATGATGAGACGCGTCCATTTATTTTCTAGCTTAAAAAATGTACAAATTAATAAAATTCATGAATTGTCAACCATAAATATTAATTGAACGGAACTAAAAGTCACAAACTCATCGCAGTGTAATGCGATGAGTCATTGTCTCCAATCTGTATCTCCGATATCTTTTAGTTGTGATAGATCTGAATACGACTCAAAATTTTTCACATCGGGGATGTAGAAAACGGGATAATTACCTCGTCTTTTTTTCTTCCATTTTCTACCCGTTTCTATCCACATCAATACCTATGAACTATGATGTTTGTTAATAAATCGTTTGTTATTTATTTTAAATTCTTTTAATTGCTGGTCATACTTTGCAAGTTTTCGCCATACCAAATTAGATTCAGACTCAAATCTTGCTCTTGTTCTCTCTATTTGTCTTTTTCTCTCCCTAGAAGTGTCATAATCATGTTACCGTGTGATCGGCAGAATTAGCCATGTGCCAATTTTGCATCGCAATACTTTCGATTGTTCGAACAATTACCGTGTAAATTCAAAGTTCGTACTCCCTCCTTCAACTAGATCTCATTGACATTTGCTAAATTGCTTCAAACTTGAGTTTAAACGCTGAGAGACTATCCCAAAAACACGGAACCAGGTTTTTGCTCTATTGTACAACTCTAATTTCAATTCAGAATAGAAGTTTTTGACAACAACCATCGGAGAACTCTCAAGAGAATGTGTACAATCTTCCTAGTTTGCGGTGGCGGGACCAATAATTGTCCTAATCCCACGACCCCTTTTTTCTGCGAACAATCAACCCTTCTCCCACCCAAATGGTGAAGCAAAATAACAGTATGGATTAATGTTAATAGAGCGAAACGTAACAAGCGTCAAGATTTCAAGACGATCACAAGTCAGCTATGTCTCTTGACACAAACGATAAAAGAAATCAATTGTTGGGTATGAGGATTAGGAATAAAATAGTGCAAAAGACCTGGTCGCATGACTATATGATAACAGTGATAATGAAAGAGCGGAGTCAACATACCTACGCACACCGAGCTTGCTCTATCCGACAAACGCTGTTCTCCATAGTTAGTTAATACTTCTTTGTATAATGATTATTGCTATATTGTTAGTGATAAATACTGTGAACGAAGAAACGACCCGAGAGATGGAAGCGACTTACGAATATATTGAAAAAAAATACACGCATTGTCATGTACCTACCTAATGATAAACTCTGTAATAATCATTGATTCTCATTATATTTTTGTACATAATTGGGAAGAATTCTACAAAAGAAAAGTAGAAAAAAAAAAAAAAAACAACCAGAAAAAAAAAATGAAATCTGAAAAGAAAATGAAAAATAAGACAAAAATAAATAAACAAAAATAAATGAATTCTTTTTTATTTATCCGTATAAAATAAAATAAGAAATCACTAGCAGAATTTATTACAGTTGTATCCACCTGTGATATATAGTTTGGTGCATCACCGAAATGACAAAGGAGAAACGAATTGTTTACTGTTAACGTTGCCACAGTTTTTACTATTAGCAGACGGCGATAGAAAGAAATGAATTTAATAAATATGTTGGATCGACCGATACCTCATTTCTTGGAAAAGTATCTCGGTAAACCAGGTGAGTATAGTAATTTCACAAATATTCTGATCTGCGATTATTTCGATAAATTGATTAAATTATATTCTTGATTGAAGATGTTGTAGTTGAGGGTTGGCCGGGTCTCGAAAATCCCTCATTGATGATTGTTTTGTACGCCGTTTACGCTGTCGTCTTGAGCTATGGAAGGCGGTGGATGAAACTCGCATCTCCCTTCAGACTCAGAGGTGTTTTAGTGGCCTACAATATTCTGCAGATAGTTTTAAGCGGCTACATTCTTGCCGAAGTTGTTGCCTGTGCATCAACCGGATATTATAGCCTATCTTGCGGACCGATGTCAATCAAAAATCCCACGACAACCAGAGTAAGCAATAATTATTATTAATGATAACTTGTGGAATTTAAGGCGGGAAATAAACTCCATATCCTGAAAGTTTGATAATTTTATACACCTATAATTTAATCTAATGACGTAGTTATTGTAGGAAACACCTCGTTGGCCCCAGCGGTAGTGTAATTTTATAGTTTCTTTCTTTCTTCCTTTTTTTTTTGTTCAATATTTTTTATCGGATGTTAAATCGGTTCTGCGACTTATCGGCTGCTTCTTTTTTCATCTTACGATGAGAAATATAAGTATCTATTTGAATAGATGTAATTAATGATAATGGTATGAATTCTATACCTATATTTGATGTTAAACACGCGCGGGATATTCTCATTCAATGATAAATTTATGAGTTTCTAGTTTTTACATACCACACAAATGCTATATACCCCACTAAAAAAAAAAATACATTTGCATCTGATATCGTATTATATTGATTTCGGGTTCTACTTAACACGAAAAGCTATAATCAAATCTAATTATCGCGATCACCGATACATCCGATGTGAACGTGCGTGTCTGTCATAATTAGAGGGCAATAAAATTCAAAACTAGTTTTTATAAGGATATATCGTTATATGTATATCGTTATAAAACAAAATTGATTCTGCTACGTATCGTGTATGATAATTGTGATCATTGACCGTGAATCAATTATAAGATCACGTATCGCGATGATTTTTTTTCTCTCATATTATAGTTCTCCACTGTTTCTTTCTTCGGGAAAAAACGGAAGTCGCACGGTTAATCTTACGGCATAAATAGTTGTACTTGACAATAAAAAAAAAAAAAAAAAAAACGTTTTCAGCCGTGTCTCATCAACGATTTCAATACTCTGCTCATCAATTTTCGTGACATTTTGACGTTTGATAATAATTTTTCACTCGTGATTATAAATAATAATTGAGTATAATACGTGCTTTTGCACAATAATAATCATGTATTCGCGTATAGCGTACTTCAAAAAACCTTCATAAATGAAAATTATTATGCATCAGTTTTTTTTTTTTTTTTTATAAATATTAAAATCATACGAGTCAAAGGTGAAAACGTAACGATTTTTATTAATATTTAATTCACTGACTTTTCTATTATTTGAAAAAAAAAAGAATTTCTTTTTTTATTCAGCTCGCGAGGGCTATTTGGCTATTTTATTTGAGCAAGATGGTCGATTTGATGGATACAGTATTTTTCGTTCTACGCAAGAAAGATGAACAGATCACGTTTCTCCACGTTTATCATCACGTGGCTATGATCATCGCCTGGTACTTGGGGGCATTGTACACACCTGGAGGCCAAGGTACGTATCTACCTACTTCAAAATTTTGTATTCTCTTATTTAGTTTTTATTTCTTCTCCTTTCCTTTCTTCGGTTATCAATCATTCGGGAACAGGCATCAATTGGTCAGCAACACATCTTCAAAATTAGCCAATCAGTTAACGGTAGATTGATTGCGCTTATTATCATAATCGAAACAATAATTACTACGTTGGGAATATCCGCGAATTTTGAGCGGCTGTTTAAAGGAAATAAAATGATGTAACGATTGACAATTTTTCAGCCTGGCTCAGCGTGGCAATTAACGCTGGAATACACGTTTTGATGTATCTTTACTATATGCTATCGGCCCTGGGATCTTCTTACCGAAAATATTTGTGGTGGAAAAGATATTTGACTCAGATTCAATTGGTGAGTTTTATTGAATTAATTTTTCATTACCATCATCATTCCTTTTTTTTTTTCTTTTTTTTTAGTAGACAATGTGACTTGTAGATTTTGAAATAGCAAAAAAACGGCAAATTCCGGGAGAGAGTTGTGAAAATATTTGTATCTATACAAAAGCATATACCCAGGTAGTATATATCCCGAATACTTCCTCGGTGTAAGAAATTAAAGAAAAATAATAATAACAGTTATTATTCATCATCAATCGTAAAACTATTGATAGAAAGATTCTTCTATACCGACATTTGGCAACGAATCTATACCATTAATTTCGCACACAAGCCACCTTCAATCAAAGAATCTATTGATAGACGTGTGTTCGATTTGAAGAGACGTTAAAAGATGTTTGATAATTAATGAATTTCAGATACAATTTATCGTTGTCGGAGCGCAGGTTACTTACCTCATTTACAACGGGTGCGCAAGACCGATGTGGTTGGCTCACGTTGCGCTAATCTACAACGTTACTTTGATTCTGTTATTCCTGGGATTCTATCGTAAGACTTATGGAAAAAATGAGAAAATTCAAATTCCGGATGCAGCTGCGGGAGATACACCGATAATCGAAAGGTCCGATGCAGCTCGGCAAAATGAATTAGATAAAAAAATATCGTAAGTTATTTCCGCTCCTATAACCGACGATGATGATTACACCGCGGATGATGATTCACGGATTCCCCGAAGTGACTAGCATTAGGTACAATCGTGCTTTCGCACAATTCATTCAGTATCATATCGACAGCGATTTGTCGTTTATTCCGTGCACGTATGAGGAAAAAGTGGTTCCCATGTTACTTTAAATAAGATCCGGAAATTTGTGTTCTGATGCATGTAACCAATTTATTGTTCTCAGTATGTTCATAAAAGTTTCAGTGGTGTACATAATGGTATATTTTCAAGTACATTTCCTCGTATCTTGAGCACGATTCGAATATTTTCTGTCTAATGAGAGATGAGGTTTTTTTTCTTCTCTGTTCTCAAGAGACATGACACGAACTTCTGTTGCGCCGAAATTCAATATTCAATTACCGAACAACCTTCACGTGCATCGTAAGGAATTCATCCTCATTTTTTTTCGCTTTCTGTCTTTTTTCTCTCGATTTTTAATTGTACAATTTGTTCAAAGCGATTCAGCGAACTCAACCTTGAGCTTCCGTTTCCGGTCGTATAATGACCGCAGGTATATAATACTGCAGTCTTTAATTCACACGTTAGGATATATCGGTACATAAAATATATATGAAAAAAGAGGTGTTCGCTCGAACCTGGCGATGCAAAAAAAAAAAATCGTACCAGGCGAAAGAACTCGCAAATGTATGGAAAATTATCGAGCGACGTGAACTTGGTCCAGAAATTGTAAGCCAGTTTTCGAATGTCTGCGATTTCTGGAGCCAGAAGTGGAATATTTTTCGAAACGTTTGAGGAACTGGTTCCTAAAGTATTTTGATCCCAGAAAGATGGATTCGTCGACTAAATTAGACTACGACTAAAGTCATTTAGATATCTTGATTTCTCTGCTACGAAGAGCGAAAAATTGACTCGATCATTTCGATGGATTGATCAGTTCGATTAGCAGATTCGGAAAATTCTTCGAAACATGTAAATGGAAAATTGACAATAATTGAAGTCAAAGTAATAACGCAACGAAGTGCAACGCGCGCGTGCAACGCTATAAGTTGTACGTATAAAATGGAACGTCTTGACGTTTCAATTTTGCAATGAATGGAGGTGTTGCATACCCGTATGCGTACTGTATACATACGATGTGCTCACATACGACTTATACGTATATGTTCCTGTAGCGTGCGACGACTGCAGCATGAAGTTTGTCCGTTTCGTGGTCGCGTGACGCTACAATTACATGGATTATTTGTATACCTATATACTTTTACCGAGCGTTATATCCGGTATTATCGTACCGCAGCTATTATACAGCAATTATTTTACTCGGATTTGCACGTAACTTCATCCTATAACATTATCATACAAAACTACGATTATTTATTTATCAAATTTCGTGTATATTACCCGACTTAGGCTTGACTGAGGGGAAAAGACTACACCTTTTATAGCCCATATTCAATTCACAGACGTAATCGAATAGAATCGAATGATTTGTAGAATTCTATTCTTTCAAAACAACTATTTTAACTATATCAGCTAATCGAAGTTATTATTCAAAAAATCATATCGCGTGCGTGTTCAACCTCTTCCCGTCTCTCATGACCCAGAGGGGAAAGAAAAAAAATTGGAAAACTTCCTCATCCAGTTGGTGATTTATAATATAGGTAGATTTTAAGACGCAGCTCTGTTTTTTCTTCATTTTTCTATTTTGTGTTTTCTCTTTTCAATCGGTTTTGTGTAAAAAGCGGGAATTATAAGCCTTCTGGGTCAATAACCAAAGATGCTTTATTAAAATCAGATTTCGCATAAAATTTTCAAGGCCGCAGACGGTCGCGGTTCAACGAGTTCATTTTTATTCTACGTAAATATTATTTTGAATTATCCCATTTATGAATCAGTTAAATTCAGATCACGTGGAATGAAAATGGAACTCTGCTTCGTACGAACCGTAATTTTTCTTGCGAATTTTTTTTTTCACCTATTCGTTGCTGAAATTGAAAATTAATATAAAATAACACATAATAATCATACAGATAGAAAAAAGGGAGTGCCAGATATGCCTTACACTTTGTCATCATAATAAACTCAATCGAGTTGAGCTGGATTCTGAAGATTTAACGAGTTAGTTCTCCATAGACTTCCGAGGTTTACGCAAGTAAAGTGAACAGCGTTTCCGGTAAGGAAACGACAACACCGCAATGTTGACGTAGCTGAAAGACGTACGATAAATACGTTTGTTTGAATAACAAGTAGTATAAAATCCGCAGTTTGAAGTCCCGGAGGACGCGGATCGTTTTTTTTGTTGGTCTTAAATTTTTGAATTATTATTATGTATCCCGCGCTTTTTGTCCAGTGAGATTGCAGCCGGTGTTTAGCGCGGCTTTCAAGAGAATCACACATCGTCACCATTTGAGTGTTTTTGTTACGTAATAATTAGGCCGTTCGCAGAGTGTAACGCGTGTAATGCGCCGTTATAGGTGCGCGATAGTATGGAATAGCCGGAATATAGAACATGATTAGTTTATGATATTAGTTGAACGGTGTGATCAACCCACGTGCCTTTTTCTATCCCTTGTGATCAGATCCTACCTTGTTGCGCTCACGAAGTTTACGCAGCGGTTGCCGTTGAACTGGACGGTGCAGTTAAAAGTGGGGCTCGTGGTCGCCGTATACATTTCATTTTATCTTTTTCCCTCTAACTATTCTAAGATAATCCATTCCCAACGCTGTAATATAAGTTAAGCATTTAAATTTTAAACTCATAGTACCAACGGTGGATTTTTCAACCAGCTGATCCGGGGAGTGGTTGTAAATTTGTTCAAGTCATATCACATACGTATACATAAAGAAGAAAAAAGATCACTAATAGACTTTTTGTATAAGAAGGATTATTTTTAACCGAATCGCGTCGCGACAAATGCGGTTGACTTTGAGTCCGAATATTGAGAAGAAGAAGAAGAAGAAGGAGGCGTTGGTGAATGATCTTGAGGATAATATAATTATATTAATTAAATGTGAAACGTTACCGATAAACGTAGATACCTGCAACAAACCACTAAAGATTATTACACCTACCACTGCCCACGCAACACACTACTATTCAACGTTCAGGAAATACCAACGCCGACCTACAACCACATTTACAACAACGACGACGACTACGACAAAAAGACGTCGAGACGCTGCTTCTGCTGTCGCCGCTCCTGTTGCCGCCGCTTGCTACTCGTCTCTCGATCATCATCTTTCACATCAAAACGATCACATCGATTCACACAACAATTCGATACTGGAGCTGGAGCGCAACAGGTGATCATAATTACGCAACGGTAAGTCACCCAAACTATCAGCTGATCGGATGTTAAGTCACTGGTATTATTTCACCCACGAAAACGTTGCGCCGCGGCGCCGGCTTTTACATTGTTGGCACCGTGATCGGTCGTCGGTCGGGGGAGGGGAAAGTGAATTTTGCATCCGGAGTCACTTTCGAGTGCGCCGATTGCCTGATTGCAGGCGTTTGTCGCCTATGATTTTTTTCCCCTCTTTCTTCGCTACTCTCCATTTTTAATTAGCGTCTATCGGTAATTGTTATTGTTTTGTTTTGTTTGTTTTTTCTAATTGCTTTGTACCTAAGCGACCGAGTCAGTCGGTCTTGGTCTAGTCGCGAATTGATTCGCAATACTTATAATCGTGCTAGCACGTAAGATATGATTCCGGCAACCCAATTAGCAGGTGTTGAAAAGACAGACGACTCACAGACGTTCGATGAATAATACTTTTTCAAGTTAATTACTCATATTGCGTACATGTGTGTGTTTTTGTTTTGAGATATTTTTATACCTGTTAATATACGTCCGATAAGAACAACATGGTTCATTAATCTATAGATTTATTGCTTGCAGATATTAGAAAAAATTTCTTTACTTTTTATTTTTTGTTTTGCTTTTTAAATAGCACTTCAACACGGATGCGATTTGTTTATATTTGTGTATTTTTTTTTTTCTTTTCTTTTCTCTTATCCGAAGTATAGATTTTCGATCGATCGTTTCGATGATCTAACAATGGATGAGATATATATATATTTTATTTTGTTTTTTTATCTTTTATGTCATACCTATTACAAGGCCAAGTGATTTGCCTTGCGCATTGAATTTCTATTGACACGAATAATGCGGTAACGTACGACATATTATTACATATATATGACTCTATAAATGAAATTAGGGCGATCGAATTGCTTGGGCGATAAAATAAACGCGCGTACTTATAGTATTATGCTATAGGAATAACATAATGATACTATACGTATAGTATCACGTATACATATATAGTATAGTCGACTCGATTAATGAATGAAATCTCTGTGTACAACTCCATTTCTTTTTTCTTTCTTTCTTTCTTTCTTTTTTTGTTCTTTTTTATTCTTTTCATTATTTTTTTTCTTTCTTTCACACAATGAAATTCAACTGCATGAATCGCGCGATACGTTTACGAGAGGTGCACTCTTTTCTCCTTTTATCAACCGCTGTATCTACATGGATGTGTACTTACTCCGGGTATAATTCATCGATCGGGTCGATCAGCTCGAAGCTTTTTCAATGCCGCACTTCAATGTCAATTTAACTTTCTATATTAGCCTCGGACAGTATAATAGTAGGTATGTACGGCGGGTGTAATACACACATAAATTTATATGTACAGTACACTACGCCTGACACTTGTCATAAGTTAAGAGCGCCTCTGGCTTATGGCGAAATTTTCTATACATTTTAATGCTCATCAAATACTAAAACCGATCATCATTGCGGGGAAAAATGATTTCTCAGGGTAAATAAAATCTTTTAAAGCCTATTTTAACAACTTTTTTGTTCCGAATATTCACGAATAAGATGTATACCGGGTGAAGGAGTGAAATAAATAAATAAAATTCAACTGATAAAATAACTTTTTTGTATTAGCCATTTGTTTTTCGTGGCTCATCCGGCAGTAGATCCGCAATAATGAAAATCGAATCGATTGTGATCTGACGATAAGTTTTTACCGCGCGATATTAATGATGGTATTTATGATGGTTGATGAATTTATACGAAAATATTTATTGTTTGTTTGATTTATCGCGGAATATTCTAATATTTAGGTGTGTATATTAAATTTTTTTATCATCTATAATTACGGATATTCCAAATTATTGGCGCGAGTGCGTCATTCGTATTATAACTACCTATACATATAGATACATTATACATTTATATAGACACCTACTTGAATGTGGAAGATAGTTTTTTTTCTTTTTCTTCCAATCCTCATGCAAGCTGTTTTAAATAAATGGAACCTCAAAACCAGCTCGAAGCCAGACGGCGATACTTCTTAATTTGACTCGATCGTTACATCCAACCGACTTTGAGATCATCATTATTTAACGGTTCTGTTATTGACTCTCAAAATTATACCTCCTTCTTTTTCTTCTTCTGCTTCTCCTTCTCCTTCGTCTTCTTCTTCTCTTTCCATTAGAATCAATCGGAATTTCTACACCAGCTACGATCGGCATCTGATCGAAATCCGTAATTCCTTTCCAGAATGATATTTTCGTACATTGACTCTTAACAATATACAGATACCAATATCACGCTATATGCAGCCCGTCTCGAATTGCATCGAATAGCCAAAACAGACGTAGATTCAACTTTTTTTCTTTTCTCAACATCGCCGAATAATTTTACTTATAATACCTGTAAGATCCTATTTGGATCATTTTTTTTCTTTCTTCTCTCGAATATAAAAATTGATATTTTCGACACCTCGATATAGGTATATAGGCTGTACATACACACTCATATGTATATGAATCTGGTGTACGTACACTTTTAATCATTAACAAAATATGCGGTTTGCAAAATAGAATGACGTCGATTCATGTACTACATATACGGAATTCGCAACGCGTGCAATATATACGTATATGATTTCGAAAAACACAAAAGTAAGAGCAAAAAAAAGAACCGAAATCAAAACAGCATAATATAACAATAACAATAACAACAATTGGACGAAATCGTCGTCGATATAAAACGTAAAATATATAGGTGAGAGGTGTTGCCTCGTGAATGCAAACCGAATTAAAACAATTCATTTCGCAACGTCAGCTTTTATATACATATGTACACCATTTTCGCTTTACACTCGCGGATTCCTCCTCGCATGCACTATATAGCCGCGGCATTGATTCGACATTTTTTTTACATCTACAATTAATTTTTTCGTTTTTGTTAAAATGGGCCCGTTTCTAAGCACACGGAACATTTTCCGACGCGGACGCGGACGGTATAAAGAATTTGTGTTGCGAAATGCGAAAAGTCGAAAAATTAACAAGGTATTTATCATACTATAGACGGAAGAGAAAAATGAATCGTCAAGGCTGATCGTGTGCTACATATTTAAATAATCTATACAAAATTACGTCGTTCATAATAGTTTAAACGTTTATTGGATTATAATAATATATAGGTAAAAAAAGGGTTATAAATTTGTCATCTATACGAATCGATTATTGTATAATCGGTATTACACAATAGCGAATACCTCATTTGAAAAAAGTGCTGGAAAAAAGTCTTGGATAAAAAGAAAAAACCCGGTCATTTGATTCGAGAAATTTGCAATCTCCAATGCATACCTATAATGCAATACAAATATCGTGTATCGAACTTTCACAGAAGAACGTGATATCGATGGTGCCGAATGATAGTAATAAATAATTTCAGAAAAAAATCATTTTTCTTTCATAATTGTACCTCGCGGTCATGGACAACCTGTACAAATCACGCGAAACGCGTCAGACTGTCTGCCCGCGATATTTTTTTAGTTAAATTTTTGTGGCGATTTTGGTTTTTTTTTTCGTTATTCTTGCATCACGCGTACGTATCAGTCCTATATTCTAAGGTGTATCGCGCGCAGGTAATAGACAAAATATTTTTATGGGATAAAACAAAAAAACCTCCGTAGTTTAAGTTTTCGTCATCAGAAGATTTTGAATCGATTATTAAATTATAGAATCTATTGATACTAAAAATATACTTTGACCGGTAAATTCTTGGATGTAAAATAAATCACAATACATATGTCTTTTATTTTTTATATATATGCTATTTATTCATTCTTGGATTTATTAATATATTTTGTGTTGCGCAGCAAATTCGAATCCTTGATTTTTTTTTTTTCTAATTTGTCGATGTGAACCTCGTCTGTTGTTGTAGCTTGTATTATATATTGACGATTTTACACCATAAATTTTCAAATATTTTTCCTTCTCAAACGTGCAGAGCCCCTTCAAAAGTCAAGAGCCAGCGATTTGATTCCAGCTTCTATACGGTCGCGCGATATGATTCATGCCTTTTGCATAAATTTAATAACGCGATTCGACTTCCGTCTGATTTTGATATCGCTTATAACACGGTATATAAATAATATTTGATATTTCGGAGGATCAAGAATTTTTTTTTTTCACATCAGGAACAACATATTATTCGAATCGTGATTTGCTACCGAACTCTGTAAGATTTCATTACAAAAAAAAACAACAAAAAACCAAAAACCACACATAAAAAAAAAATAGACAAAACCGGAATTCTATTTTCAAGAATTTGGTTTCCAAATCGGCCGTTTTTTTTAGGATACCCTGATAAAAAAATCGTGCAGCGAAGTTCTACGAAATGCAGAAGACTGATCAAATATGACGGTTCTTGAGACGGCTAAATGAATAATTTATTTAAACAAAAATAAAAGACAGTCACATCTGATAGGTGTGGTCGATATGTCGTCTGTACGACGATTTTCAGGGTGGATCAAAAAAGGATTTTACATTATACCGGTAATCCAGTTTCGGTCGTACACGATAATTTGTTTCTGAAATAAATAATCATTTTATATGGTATTCGTGAAGAAGTTTTACACGTGGTTTTAATTTCGACGTGTGGGCGCACGGGTACCTGATCTTGATGAATGTGCGTTGAAATTCGGAGATTAAAATGAGCATATTTGCAGACATTATAGATGAAAGAAAAAGTAAATAATAATAAAAATAATAAGACAAAAAATGTCGGAAACACGTGCGGTGGTAACCTATCTATTATTATTACCTTGAACTCAGCCGATCTATGCTCGATCTGCAATAAGAAACAAAAACCTCTGATAGGATTACGACGTACAAGATATCGCGGATTTATTTTATCATATTTTTTCCCCTCCTGTAAAATAAAATTCGTTTCAATTTTTATTCTTTATTTTCGAATTAGGGTAGTGCAATTACCATATTTTGAAATTCATCAAGTTCGGACGGATATATTATTGTTTTGTTTTATTGAATTTTTTTTTTTTTTCTCTTCGGTTCTGCAATTACACGATATACGTAGGTACCTGCAGGTTTTTGGCGGTGCACCGCAAAATTGAATTTTATATTTTCTTAATAAAAAAAAAATTATGTTCGCGCGCGGTTTTTTCCATTATACATACACGTTATATGGGTATGATTCGGAAAGCTGTGGTTATAATATTGAAACTTTAAAATTGAAAAACGAAAATAAAAAATAAAAAGATGGGTCTTGAGGTTAAACTGAATTTAATGACGTTTGCGCCCGATATTATTAATTCGTTTTTCCTCGGACTATATATTTGAATTAGTTGAACAAGAGAAACGAAACAAAAAGAACAAATTTCTGGTCTATGAAATTAGCATAGTATTTGAAATACATAATTCATTAATATGTATAGAGTGCATTTGAACTATGTATATTGGTAATCCATTTACGCTTATTAAGTTCATTAAATAATTACGTACGATTTTATGCTTTTCTGTTTTCGCAATTCGCAAGATGTAGGTATATTTATTCCAGTATATTTGAGGTAAGGTTGTCTGTCACCTATAGCTTTGGCCTTCGCGGTTAATCGTAAGTCGTTGGATTTGAAAAAAGCCTGATTTACTAGGTTATATTTAAATTTATGTAATAATCTAGGTATATAACTTCTATGTATACATATATATGTGATGGATGTAATACCTCTGTTTCCGGTATTTCGTAGTTCCTGGTTTAGTCCAAAGTTTTTTTTCTCTCACCCTCATCTAATTTGCGTTAAATTAAATAACTCAAACTTTTTAATTTCAAATTAATTTTTTGCTCATTACACATTACTATTATAATTTTTGTTATTTTTTTCTTGTATATATATATATTGTATAGTCACGAAATATACTCTGCAAATCGCGCTTATTACGTATGGTATACCATCTGTACGATTTGATTTTCAATTATTTTTTACTTATAAATATATAATAGTACATATACGTTTATATGTATTTAGGAAATATAATGTATGGTAATAAAATGTTTAATTCAGATTCTCGCACGTGAAAATCACGTGTATAACTGGTGGTTTAAATAATTGCAAATCTGTGTGATTCCCCATTCGTTTGGGACGAAACAAAAAATCAAATGAAATTCATCGAAAGACATAAAAAATATTGAAATTAGTTTTTTTTTTTCTCTCTAATTTCTATCGTCGCGAATAAAATTAATATTACTCATGTATGTATACAGAAACAACCTGCAGTTACGGATCGTACACCTTCTATAATAATATCATCGAGTTTTACAATGAAGTGAAAAATGAAAAAAAAATCGAAAAGCGATTGTATTGCAAAAGAAAGAAAAAAAACATTCGTATATATGTTTTATATGTTCGTTAAATTCAAAATGCGCGACGAGGTATATAAACGACTGATCATACCTATAGCTATGTATATATCCCTATACTAATGACCGCCCTGAGGTTATTTAATAAATCGAAAAATATGATAATATTATACTTAGAAAAATTTCTTTCGAAATATAAGAAAACGTCATTTTCCGCACAGCTGTAACGTTGTATATTAAATACATAACAATTAGTATACATAAGGAGACGTTTAAAATTGATGTTTAATTAGAAAAGTTCAAATTTTATAAATTGAATAATCATCACAATATATATAACGTCAATATTATATACGTTTATGGAACTGCAATGAAAATATGTGTTATAAATTTATTACCGTATACGTAACATATTAGGTATATTTCAAAATCCATCGTCAAGGATAATGATAAAAAAAAAAACGAGAAAAAAAAAAGAAGAAAACAAATATATAATAAAGATCAAAATTTCTGCACCGTCAATAATTTTCAACGAGTTTAAAATATGTATTGAGCAATAAATAATGAGGAAAAAAAACAAAATTATTGAGTTCTTATGATTCAAAAACTGGTATATATCTAGTGAATAAATATATATAGGTCTATGTGTGCATGAGTATAAGTTATATTATACACGGCTGACATATTACATAGATACTTAAATGCAACTCACATATCGTGTTGCGTAAATTGGAAATTTTTGGTCAAAAATTTGTAATCCCATTAAGTACCTTATACTATACACCCATCTTTAACCTATTTGTCAATTCCATATACCGACGAATTATCGCATTTATATATACGTATACAATATTTTATAATATAGTACCGATGATTTTTAGATGAACAACTTGACGATCCATTCGAAAACTGTTTTTAACAAATTGCTCATTCATTTTATTATCATTATATTTTATCTGCATATATAGATATAGAAGAAGAAAAAAACCAAAAGAATCACCTACTGCCCGATAAAAATTATATTATAATTTAGGTTAAAATAAACGAAAATTAAAAAATATATTGCAAAATTGCGTAACGAACGCGGGCAGTTTTATTTGTTACTATTTAATCAACGTTATTATTATTATTATCATTATTATATACCTCGTCAATAAATTTGGTATGCGCGGTCACTCGAGTCCAGACAGCCGACGTGACTTCGTTTTTTCCTCGGTGACGAGATGCGTTACCACCTTTAAATTAAATGTGGTGTATGTAGAGGTATACATATGTAATACACATACACAGTTCTTAATCTATATGAATATGTGTCACACGTGTCGTATGTATAAATATGCAGTGCGGGATATATTTATGTGTGCGTACACGTACGTAAGGTATGAAAGAGACCATCGTTTGTAAAGCAACAAGTGGTTGCCGATGATAATTCGACTGCGTGTATATATAATACATATTTTACGTATATATGTATATGGACGTATACATACGTTACTGTACATATCCGTACAGTGGGCCAAGGCCATTGTGCAGCAATTGTTGTTAATTGTAAATGTGTTACGATGATTTTCAAGTTGCATTTTAACCCACGTCAACATTCCTTAGTGTACATGTATGTATATCTATGTATTATATACCTATTTGGTACATAACATGAGCTATATACGCATGCATATTACACTATAGATATATATATAACGCAATAATTATTGTACACTGACAACGTAATTATATAATCTTGGCTCATCGGGATGATGATGATGATGATGATGGGACATCGTCGGTTCAAAACCGTCATTATTAACATCTCGTTCAAACAATCGATACATAACCTCACATACATGCATACAAATGTCATCGTAGCAGAAGTATAGTTTTTGAATTTCCTTTTTTTTTTCCTTATCTTTTTGCTCCTACAGAAAGATAAAATTCAATGAACTTTGATTTCCGTAGACTGATGTTGAAGTAATTAAATAAATACGGGTGGATTTGCGATTAAAATAATCCGGAATTTACTCGTACATATATACATATATACAATTACGCGGCAAAAAATAATAATTAGTCTAAATAGTCCGGTTAAGCCGCATAGGTTTATCGTACATATGTATTATAAGAATAACCTATGTATATCCACATATTTATAATATACCGGGGGGGGGTCAAGTTCGTACGAAACAACTTGTTGATATCCAAATAATATATCGTTTAGCGAAGCACGCGACTTCCAAATGACGTCAAAGGAAATTTTCCTCCATCCCGCCGCTGCAGTTTACCTGCAAAATATATATATAAACGTACAATTTAATCCGAAGTTTCTCGAAGTATAACAATATCACAAATGCAACCGATGCTGCAGCAGTCCCGTCAAAAAAACATTCTCTTCTGTAGCTTTCCTGCATATTAAAAAATCGACGGACTCCGCGATGAGCTGGAATTTAATATCATCTGCATCGCTCGTATAATATACCTATGCACCGAATCTACGAAGTGAAAAATTAGCTGGTCGAGGATATATTTCATCTCCAAGAAAATTATCCGTCGTATATAATAAAATGTGCGTTATCGTTCCGCTGCGAGACGGAGCAATCGGATTCAATTGCTTCCGTCCGATTAAATTATACGAAACGCGTGCGAGCGCGAACTTTTACCGCGCGAAAAGTCAAATCGAAAGAAGCGCGATAGAACTTTTTCCAAATTTATAGATATTATAGAAATTATTACTCAAAACGTACAGTTTCATTAAAATCAGTTGAATGTTATACACGACTTTTTACCGTCATATAAGTTTGTCAATTTTTTTTCAAACATTTGACGCCCCGAAGGTCGCATCTTAGGCAAATACGATCTCTCAGCACTCATTTTTTATTGATTTATTCCACCCGTCCTCCCCCCAACAAATTATTACCGGATATACGAATTTTTAATTACGATTTTTCTCAACGTATATCGTGTATATATTCACATTTTTAATCCATGGATAAAAAAATAGCAAAACTAATGAATAGGAAAAAAGTCAAAAAACATTCGAATGCACGTTGTATTTATACGTGTAAATTGAAAGACAAATATTTTTTTTTCTGGTTCTTTTGTTTTTTTCGTCAATTCGAAAAGTTATGTAATGGATGAGAAATTTTTTTCAAAAATCATTTCTCCACGGATTTTATACTTTTTATTTAAAACTTTGAATAAGAAGCTTGATTATTTTTTTTCTAACTTTTTCTAGACACGTGCGAAACGAAAAACAAAAACTAGATCGACGTACGTGCTGACGTTCTCGGAATCGCGGTCTGATATCGTCCCGCGTAACTGTGGTGAATTTTTTTTTTTTTTTTTTTAAACCAAATGTGCGTACACGCGTTGACAATTATACACAGAATTGAATAACGGAATTCACTTGTTTATCAATTTTATGCGTATCATAGAATGAAAGAATAACAACTTACCTATTCCTAATTATATTATGTATCTGCAGCAAAATGAGGTACCCCGTAGATCGTATATATAGGCAGATACAAAAACGTTTCGGTAGCAATAATCCGGGAATTAAATCGTTGTTTTGAAAATATATATAATTTTTATATCCGGGCCGGTATTAAATTTTTCCATCGATTATATCACAAATGCATGCGGCAAAATAATATGCACCATATACTTCGGTAAAGTTCTTTTTCAACGCATTTTCTGCAAAAAAAAAAATTAATAAAATAGTAACAATGATAATTTCATTATAATTTTTATTTTTTTAAATGCGATGCCATGTCTACTTATGCTAACAATTTGTCTGCGAACGTCATAAGAATTTTTTCATAATGCGATCATATTTTTAAAACCAGCTGTTATACCTATCGCACGTGTGTGAAGGAAGATGAGCAAAAAAAAAAAAAAGAGAAAAAAAAATTGATAATAAAAATAAAATGAAGATGAATAAAAAGCAGTGAAAAAAAACGGATCCGGGATTTTAGCGAAGCTTCGCGGAATATATTTCGAAAATCTTTTACATTGAATGTGCTATAGGGGTGCATAGTTCGCCTAGTTTATAAGTATTATTCATATTTTCCCAGAATTTCCATACGTCATTTTTTAAATTCTATAAAAATAAAGACTCGAATAACAAGGGATATATAGGCTATGCCGGATGAATATAGATTTCAATTAACTTATACAACCGGAGGTCACACGGTTGTGAATATTTTAATATCCCTATGTAGCATTATGTAGTACTGATAGTTTAAAGTCATCGACATCGATGAGACAGGAAAAGTGATGAGAGAAAAAAAATATAGAAATCGATCGGAAAAATGACGAATGAAAAGCGCGTGGTCATTATAATGATCACCGAGATATTCGGATTTTTTTTTTTTTTTTTTGTTTTTTTCATGTACACCAATACATGTATGAAAATCAGATAACACCGCCACCTGGTCAATGGATTCCTTGAGTATCTTCCTCCTCGTTATTCTGCGCAAAAAGTTGACCAAACTTCATCCGACATCGAAGGTTGAATTCTATGGCCATTATTTTTTTTGTCTTTCGTATATCTTATCGCAAACATTTTTCAACACTACTATATGTATACTATATTTGCGCCATAGCTCATTTCAACTTTGACACTTATTTCAATCGCACGCCATATAACCGTTGTTGACACGAATAGAATCGAGGTCATTGGCTATAATTAAAAAACGAACAAACAAAAAACATAAATAAATGAATCGATCAACAAATGTGTGAACAAAGAATGAAGATGAATCGGCAATAATCGGCGATACAAAAATTACTCGCACGTAAAATCGGGCAGAGTCAGTCAATCGGAATGATCGTTTCGGACTCGAAGGTTCAATGTCCTTTCACGAATTATATTGGGCTTCGAAACTTGATAACCTCAAGGTCGTTCGCACTATGAAATGTGATCAAATGTCCGATGATTTGATCAAAACTTGTCTTCTTTTCCACATTCCGATTCTATTTCCTACAATTATTTTATGCAACGTCCGGAGATTTAAAATATCAGTTAAAACATTTGGCGAAAAATTTAATAAGGAAGCTGTCCTTGCTCGATGCTCGAAATCCGAGTCGAAATTTTTTCAACTAAAGACAAGAATTAAAAAGTTACAAGCGCGATCGGTTGATGGAAGAAAAAAAAACATTTTATTATAGACTGAACGGAACGACTCCGAATACCCAGTGACCTTGATCGGAACCAAATTACCCTTCGAGTACTATCGTAATTTTCATTTCCTCACTATCGGTCGGTCGACCATGTTGCCTGTTCATTTTTTTTTTTTTTTCACTTCTTTGCACACCTGTATAATTACCTTCTCACTTCGTCGATTTTCCGAAGAATTTCTATAACTTTGGTCGTAGAGAAATAAAAAAAATTCTGTCTGTATGCTTCCGAAATTCCAGAAGAAAAAGAAATTTTAGTCGGAAAAACCATGTAAGTTGACGTTTGAACTATTACCGTAATGAAAAAAGTTTCTACACATCAATTTATTTTTGATAGAAAAAATTTTTCGGCCGTCTTCCTCGTACAAAATTCTGTAGATACTTGTGCCCGGGAAATTTGAAAGTGAATCACCTTGTTACTTGTATAAATGATGGCCGCGCTGTCATCAAAATTTTGCACGAGGTAAAATCGTTGATAATTTTTGCTTTTTTCGTCAGCCATTTTTTTTTCATTAAGATTATTACGTTGGTACTCAGGTATCTAAAACTTCATGATACGCTTAAATTACCATAAAAAAAAAAGAAGCGAATTAATGAAATGACATTAATTTTGTTGGAGGAAAGAGAAGAAAAGTCATGATATGCTTAGGTTTGTAAATAAGTACATGAAATGTAAATTTCTTTTCAAAAAGAAGAAGATCAATCGACGGTATTCACTTTTGCCAAAAAAGACAAAAAAAAAGGGAATAAAAAAAATTCCCCAATCAAATTATCTAATTTACCTCTACCAATACGGGATGAGGAACGGAACTGTGCGCGGAAGGACAGTCAGGTGTGTAGTAGAGGTGGTACCAATATGGCGCGTAGTTAAAAGCAATGCGCCAGTGAACTGTCTACCAGTTTGCAACCGAGTCAAACAAAGAGGAGGAGGTCGGTCTTTCGAAAATTATAAAAAAATAATTTTTACTTCAATCGTGTATATTTATTGTGAGTTATTATAATTTTTTTTTGCTTAATTTCACACGTATTTCGTTATTCTGCACAAAGTCAGTGGTGTTGATATTGGCGATCTTAATCTTAAATTTTCGATTTTCTCGGTACGACGAAAAAAAAACAAAAATCAAAAACAAGAACATATATATATTTATATTAAAAATAGATAAAAAATTTTATAAGAAAAATAAAATTGTTCTATAAAAAGTGGAAAAGAGGAGTGCATCAGGTGAACGTCAAGTGGTGTAATGAAAAGTGAAGAATTTTCGGTGAGTTATAAAATTAAC
This sequence comes from Athalia cordata, assembly GCA_963932425.1. Lineage (NCBI taxonomy): Eukaryota > Metazoa > Arthropoda > Insecta > Hymenoptera > Athaliidae > Athalia > Athalia cordata. The sequence continues at coordinate 51,812,015 of OZ010625.1, read as the reverse complement.
CCGCTGGATGAGAAAGATACGAAATAAGATAATTTGTTAGAATTTTCAAAATTTTTCTCTCATTTCTCACAGAAATTTTATATGCACTGCACGACATGAGAAATAGTGATAGGTACTTGCTACGAATATATCCTAATGCTATTAGATTCGTCGTGTTAACGAAGCCTAAGGCAGAGTCAAATTTCAAAGATATTTTCAAGCGAACGCGTACCGGGCACCTAAAACAGAGGAATTTGTAATTTATAGAGTTTCGAAATTCGAATGTCAATCGTGTCTCGTCCGGGTGCAATCTAATTGCCCAAAGGCCATCGTCGTCATCGTCGTTTTCGATGTAAATGAAAACGACACTTTGATCATTTATTCTTCATTTTTTTTCCTCCATAACATTTTCCTTTACTCATCGTAAGCAGAAATCATCGCGCGCGTTTTATCAGTTCGAATCGGCATCGGGATTCAATTCCGCGATATTTCTGACGGGGAAGACCTGCTGGTAAGCACATGAAAATTCACTGCAGTTCAGGTATGCAAATCGCACGTGGAATCCCTGCGACTAACGTAAGTCAGTCTTCCCTCCGGATACATTACGCACGGTTTTTCTCACACACCACGTACAATTTATCCAAGAAAGTTCCATGATCGGTACGAAGATTAACTGCATCATAGTTTCGAATCATCTTCCTCCACGATTAATTACAATGACAAGAACGTAATGGTATAAAGTAAAAGATGGTCGACGCTCATTTTCATTCACTGGCACGAGATGTATAAAACGAGATAAAATAAAATAAAATAAAATTGAAAACCGGAGAAAAAAAAAAAGAAAAAGCAAAGAAAATTAAAAGGAAGAGGAGAAACATGGCGAGCATGTAAATTAGCACCTGGACTATAAGGTGAACCCGGGTGAACCTCTCCTAACTGCACATATCGTTTATTATAATACCGATTTGTTCTGCTCTCTCCGTGTATATAAGAATTACCTATGTTGTTTTTCCGCTTAATAACTTGATATAGTTGATGAAATCATGAATTTACAATTATTCGCATTTGCAAAATTTTTCTGCTTCATCCAACAACAACAACGATATAAGGATTATATGTGCGTAGGATATCAACTTGCACAAGAGCTCTGCTGCCTCCTTCGATACTTATCCCGCTAGTCACTTGTTAGTTTGCACTTGTAGGCAACTATGACTACAGCTATAATTTCATCATCATCATCATCATCATCATCATCATCATCATCGGTCTGTAGTACGCTGCAGAGTCACTTTCCCTCTATGTCAGGTAATCTTTTCGTTTGCAATTATCCGAAGCAGACGACGCGACTAGCTGCACAGTAACTTCTTACTTATCTTCGTGCCGTTTACTTCCTCCGTATTAATAAATGCCTTAACGATTTTTCCACACCATTCATCCGTCGTCGTTAAATTCGGTTTCCAATAAACGCCGTGATTATATTATTCGTAAAATCAAAATTCAAGAAGAAAAAATAGAAAAGAAAAAAAAATAATATTGCGTAAGCATATTATACGTGTCACCTATACATCGCACTATATGTATGTGTAGATTTTCTGTTACTATATTAGGAAGTTTATACTGGTTTCCAACTATATCGGGCCTTAACCGTTGAAAGATCCATTGAACTCGATGCCGACCTTGGCTATCTACGGGTTTTACTACACACGCGTTATATACCTCGAACGAAGTGAATTTCTTTCACTTATCATTTATCATTATTATTATTTATCGTTTAATCACGTCTCGTAACTCGTCGCCATGTTTGAAACAAAAAAAAAAAAACAGAAAAGAAAAGAAAAAACGAAATACTTACAAATTAATGCGGAGGTGAAATTTTTCATTATTTTTTTTTCTTCTATTTCGGATGGATCTTTGACGCGTTCTCTCGATCTTTTCTTTTTTTTTTTTTCCGCTGTACAGCCATCGTTAAATACAATACTACACATACATATACTTTACTTTACATATAATGTGGAGATTATTACACGGCGTTAGAATACAGGTAGTTAATTATGTAGCCGGAAGAGGAAAAAATTGAATAAAAATCAAAGAAAGAAAAAAAAAAAAAAAGAAGAAAAAAGGTTGTTATTAGTTTTATAATAAATGAAATATTTCGGCCTCCCCGCGGATCGGTCTTCGGTGAACCGTTCAAGGCTTACAATCAGTCGCCTCGGGTATGTTAAATGTAATGTAATATTATAACGAGACTTGCCCGATGGCCTATACGAGCCGTGGTTGCGAATAGCTTATAATTTAATCCATACCATATAAATTTATCTAATGTTATAAGTACATGTGTGTAATGCGTATGAATCAGTAATATGTATATTGTACCCAGTTATATTCGTACGCGAAAGAAAAAAAAACTTATTGTTTTGATAAGACGCTACAGGGATATATATATGAATTTGTATAAATCGTTCATCAGGATCGAGTGAGATCAGCCTTGTAATATTTGACCTCGATAACACTTCGCGAACGTTATACCCATGTCAGATATCGAATAACGATAATTCAATTCGGACATCCTATTGCACGTGTATAAAGAAAAAAAATAAGGAAAGTAAAAAAATTTGCCAGTAATCAGGACTATTTTATATATATATATTTTGTTTTTTATATCGTATATTTTATATGTTCGATACACGTGAATTTTAAGAATGAGAAAAAAAATGAACAAAAAAATGAACAGATAAAAAAAAAAATGAAAAAAAAATGAATACAATTTATGCACATGTAAATTATGCAGCGTTGCAATAATTATATTAACACCTTAACAAAGCGGTACGATAACGACCCAGTTTGGTAATTTTTGCAATTCTTTTTTTTTTTTTTCCTTACTCTTCGTCTTTTTTGTATCGCTGACATATTTATAATATACAATTTTCGCAATTGACGTAAGCAAAATTTCAGACGTTCGATGCGTCGTGCAGGTGGGAAACTGCAACGACAGCGTATACATATATATGTGTACTACTTATGGTGTGCCATATTTTGAATCGAATTTAATTATTAATTTTAATTTGAACTTCAACATTTTTTTTTTATTTTTTTTTTACATTTCTGTTACTGCACCGCTGTAAGTTCTCGCTGTGAGATTATAGTGAGTATTTGCTTGCTCACCGCGTTTCGGATAACTACACATTTTAGAGTGTAAGTTATATATACGTATACAGAGGTATATATATATATGGGTATATGCTTACATATATAAATATATAAAACCGCGCGCGCTTGTTCAGATTATTTTGCAACCACGAATTGAACGCGACTCTAACCTGATCGTGTACCTACCTACCTGTCTATATGTACAACTTACCTACTATATTCTATACACTTGAATAGCGAGTTTAGTTCTGTATGAACATTGCATTCCTGCATACCTACCTTATAACGCAAGTATAATATACCGGGCATTCCAGGTCAGTTCAAACCGCGACGTATAATCCGAATTCGAAAACACCCCAATTTCATGTTCGTCCGAACGGTTTTTTGTGTCATGAATATTCAGAAATTCTTCTTCTTCTTTTTTTTTTTTTCGCTATACAATCGCACACTTTTTGAAATTAGAATATCAAATATTTGACATAACTTCTTCTGTTTTTTTTTTTTTTTTTTTTGCGTCACTTAGTATTTTACAATGCGGTGTGTCGTGCGTAATGTGCATTACACAATTGCAACGTAGGTATAGATTTTTCTTTTTCTTCTTCTTCCTCTTTTCGTTTCAATTCGTTCGTTTTTCAATACCGTCTCTTATACTTTATTGAAAATATATTTGAATATCATTGAAATTTTTCGTCGATGTGTTTTATGAAGCGTTGATAATATTTTTTTTATCGATCGATTTATAGTCGTCTCGATGATGTAGAGAAAAAAAAAATCTCAACTCAAAAACTCGATCGATCGTGTAAAGTCGGAATGAGATTCTGTACTTAAAGACAAAAGAATATAGAAAATTTTGAATCTTCTCACGTTCATCGATGCAAAATATAACTATACACTTATACTAAAGTTAGGTATACGAACATTCCGGTATTTTCCGTCCGATAAAAAAATCCTTCGGAACGGTTTTTTTTTTTTATTCGATCCGGTCAATTCCCATCAATTTTCGTATGTCATGTGAATAAGCTATCTCGTCTTATTATCCCGTTACAATAATTGTAAGTTTTATTAATGTATTCTACATCTGTAAAAACTGCCCACTTATCCCGGACCCGATGATATAATCGTATAGATGAAAAAATTATTCTCAAAACTAGAATCGAACAAAAGTTGGATTTAACAAAAAATATAATAAAAGAATAGCGAGACTGGAAAAAAAAATCACGAAATACTTATAATCATTATTCATCATTCACCTACTTTGTTCGTATCACGTTTTGTACTGAAAAAAGGCAAAAAAATGAGTTCGTCGTTTGGTTTTTTTTTTATATATATATATATATTTTTTCTTTTACTTCTACTGCACAATCACCCACGCGTTTATTTATTCACATAACCCGAATGCGCGTTGCGATATTATGCAATTATGAGGTAGACTATAGATTGAAACGACGATGACGATGAGGATGATGTCGATTAAGACACAAGCTTTTCAATTGTACAGAACGTCACGTGCGATTCGGCCTTGACAATATCGTTAAATAGTAATAGAGAGAAATAGAAAAAGAGAAAAACACACAGTACACTATAAACTTTGGTATAGGTACCCCATTACGCGGTATATATATATATATATATATGTATCCAAATACCTGTAACCATACGGCTTGCATTGGAAATGAAATTTCTTAAACCGATTGCCACATGATTTAAATATATGTAGGTACGTCGGGTGCGCGTGTGCGTTCGATTATACAATGTTGGTTAGTTAAGGTTTACCAGAGCAACGCAATTACTTTTAATATGTATGTACGTATATACACGTATATATACAAATGTACACCCTATAATTTAAAACATGAACGAGAACGTCGATGACCAATATGTATAATGCATGCGCACCTACACACATACATTTGCGTGTACATAAAGTACGCCTATGTGTAAAACCCATGTACCGTGCAGGCAGTTGGGGGAATGTTGTTCAACTCTTTGGTCTTCGATCTATATTGGTAGTACGCGACTATTTTACCCGCGTAGGTATATACGTATATGTATAATACATACGTATATAAGACACCTCCGACGATAACTTCACTCTGTAGTACGTACGTACAACATATCTATACAGTGTTAGGTAATACGCCCTCATTCACGTAGGTACGGATGTGGACATATTTATTATAGCGTCTACCGCCCATAAAAACCACGATCGTACTATAGATACGCAATACATTTGTACGATTTATCAAAATTATCTAGCGCGTATATTAATAGGGAGAGTCTCGAATTCTCTGGTCTGATCTAATATAAATCTAATTTCTTCAAATTTATCATAATTATAATCATTTCAATTGTATACGAAGATAGAAAACTGGAGAGAGAAAGAAAAAGAACATAATCGAAAGTTCCATTTGATATTATATATGCCGCACTGAAAGTATATACGTAGTATACATGCGTATATGTATATGCTTGCGTAGAGTAATTCATGTCTTCGAAGGTCGTACGCGATCTGGATACCATTAATAAAATTATCCCTAATATCGTTCTTTTTCAATTTTTATTTCATTCTATTTGTTTTATTATTTTTTGCTTCAGAAGGACACGAGTTAACCAACAATACTATTCGGTCATCAATCAGACTGGACTGAGACAACGCATATATAGCTTCTTAAAACTGAAGAAGAATATAAAAAAATGTCAATTATCATGCAGTACGTCGATCAGTTCCATGAAATTCTGGATAAGCATGCCGGTAAGTCAACGTCTACGTATAATAACTACTCATATATCCTATATAAATCAATTTTATTATACCATAAATATAATTTTCAAAGAACATAAAAACTATACCGAGAAAAACGCGCGACAAATATCATGTGTAACGGTGCAGAGAAAAAAATTATATCTCCCTTTTTCTTAGAAAAAAAAAACTGCAACGGGGAAAAAACTAAAATTATTTCCCTATACGAAAGCAAAAATTTCTTCAAATTTATACAATATCCGGTTTTTATTTCGAGATATAACGCGCGTCGTTGAATTTTATTATATACCCACTGCACTGCAGTGCAAGTGCGCGTAAAATTTGATACATTTTTTTTAATTTTTTTTTGCAATTTATTTATTTTTGCTTCCATCTTTTTTTTTTCGAGTTCTGAGTTTAATCGCAAAGGTGACCCCGTAAGAAAAAGAGTCATTTCCTCCCTTCCTCTTCTTCCTTTTTTTTCCCCACAAATTTACGTAAGTAACCCGCACAATAATTCCATTTTTGACGATTTAATATGCATATACGGACTCGTACAATGAATAAAGAATTTTTTCATTTCTTTTCTTTAATTTTATTTTTTAACTGCATTCTCTTAAAATTCGCATCCTTTACGTACGTACGTACATGTATAATGATATTCCGGTATACACACGGGGATGCAGTGCACCTTCAACTCTTTATGCGCTCGCTATACCTAAACGTTTACAATGATAATCTCGCCTGGCATGACTGTCAACGAAAACAACAACCGGATATACGTCGTCTTTATAATATGTAATATATAATCTCCATCTGCATCGCGTATTACTATCGTTATTATTATTATTATTGTTATTATTATTACACATATACGTCTAACGCGAGCATACGAATATTATATCTGCCAGAAAAAAACTGAATTACAAAAAGAAATCGTTTTAAAAATCCAAAATCTGTCGATTTTTCCCTCATATACCTATATAGCTGCATCTTTAGAAAAAAAATTAGAATAATTTGATTTGATTTTGGTCAAAAAAATGTCATACTGAAAAATAATTTTTGAATCAAATAAATATATGTGTGTGAGGTAATGCGGTATACGACGTCGTATACGTGTGTTTTTAATTGAACAATTTTTCTCTTTTTTTTTTTATTGTAATAGTTGGAATTTAAAATTTTTAACCTTTTAAAAACTTGTTAAATATACACAATTTAACGCGTAATAACTATGTAGGTACGTACAGATTACACGTGTGCACTCAAGATTCATGGGAGAATGATGTATATAAGAGATAGTATACATAGGTATATATAATATACTTATTTTATCTCTCGACATTTATAATTTAACGCGCGATTTCAAGTATATAATGCATTTACCAATATATATTTATAGGTGGGCAAATAATAATTTATAATAAGTAAACATCGGATTATAATATGCGTATGTAAGATCCAAGATCTATTCTTATCTCATCGATTAGACGTCATATGTATAGACGCGGTGCAGATTAACAATACGCGTTAAACGTTGTTTGATTTTTGTTTATATTACGTTTTTCTTGGGAATGTTTGCCTTTTTCATTTAAATTTTCAAAGCAAAAATCACTTCCGACAATTCACAGTTTGTACTATTGATCTTATCTGTATGTGCAGATAATAATTATATGCGATCGCTGCAGGTGCAGGAGGAAAAACTTATTGCTTCGGTATATATCGGGCATTTTACGTCGAATCGGTTTAACAAAAAGAATTCTCAATAATGTCGAAGCATGAGAAAAAAATCTTATTCTTGAAAAGGAATTTCTTCAAAATGTAACGAAGATAAGGCCGAAGACAGTTTGAGTGATTGATTTTGAAAAAAAAGAAAAAAAAAAAAACTAGTGAGAGAAAAAAGAATGGAAATTTGGTTTTGGTACCGGAGTGAGATTTGACATGAAACGCCTCATATGGATGAATAGTAAATCAAGGTAGATGAGGAATTTTGAAATGAAATTCTTCGAAACGTGACGTGAAAAAAATGAAGTTCATAAAGCTAACGTATTATCTGTGTACATACACATATATAAAAGTACTTTTAAATTCACATATATCTTATGTATTCGTATTATGTGCACGCGGTATTTACGTTACACATCGCGCGTATACTACAACTGTGAGGTATTATAAATATGTACATTATTTTATACTCGAGATTATAAATATAAATATATATGTAATTTAAAAAAATTTTGTAATAATCTGTTAAAGCAGAACGTCAATATTTAACTTTCAATCATAGACGAACGATCACTGAATTATCAACATCAATTTTTATTACAATATTCCCATACATGATTTGAAATCTTAATAGTTTATTGAAAAAAAAATATATATTTCAAAATGAATAAATAACCAAGTAAATAACAGAAGTTGACATTATTTTTTTTGCAATGATTTGCGCGTAATTTCATTAAATTTTCATAATATGAGGATGTATAAAACGTAGGTACAGTCGCGTACTTTTTAGCAACAAAAAAAAAAGTAAACTATTAAATGATTAAACAAATGGATATAACCCATAGAATTTTCAATCACTCGCAACATTTTGGAATATGCACCATACCATGACCTACTATAACCTAACTGACGTAGTACAACTTGAGTATTCGTAGTACTACGCGTAGTCGCGCTAGTAGTACTGGTAGTGAGCGCTGATTGGCCGCTGCTGCTCATTCATCGATGCGGCATTCGCAAGGGTGCGTTGGTTTGAGGGCAACACCCCGCGACTGCTGCACGAAAGTGGTCAGTTTTTAAACCCTCATAACTTTTTGAAGAATGCACTTAGATGAGTGAAATTTAAACGAAATCGGAGCTTCAACCTCCTGTTTTCAGTTACTTCAACATTCAATATTTGCTCCACTTTATCCACTTCAATTTTTGACCAAATTCATTCCAAAGAAAATACATTGAATTTCTCGAATTTGTATCATCTGTATAATTTTCAAAAGAATATTTCATCTTATTTATTTTCTTAACGAATGAAATTCATCTATACAATTATCGTATGACATATTATCACGTATGTAAACTATAAACGCCTTAAACTTGACCATGAAAATTCGATCGTGTGTTCAAAGGTATAGGATTAATAAAATGACTGAGTTTATTACAAAACCTTATAATATAATATACCTATATATATAGATATAAGATATACGTAATATATACATAATAACCTTCTATATAATGTGCGATCATTCGCCTCAGCGAACAGCATAAATTATTTATTAAACTTGGCTATATACATTCACATAATAAGCTCCGTTATATATTTCCGATTTATCATAATATATAGATAATCTAAGTGAAAGACAACAGCATCACTGCGATTCTAGCAATAAGAATAAAGGTTTTTTATCACCGTTCTATAGTAGATGCTGGTGTAAAAAAAAAAGAAGCAAAAAAAAAAACAAGTTTGATCTAAAACACATAATTGGTATATATTATTTTAAAATACAGCTCAAATCTGCTGCGCCATGCGTGTAGTGACGCGGGAGACTTCGACGACCGAATAAGCTGCGTCATTTTCGACCGGCTCTGAAGCCTTGCTTCAATTCCCGTATATATCGTTGCGTAGTTGTCTTTTATTTTTCTACCCCCTTAAAAAAAAGATCTCGGCCCGAGGCGTATGACGTAATAAATTATATATATAGATGGCGACCTGTCTGATAATAATGATAATAATATTAACAACAATGATGATAATGGCGTTTGTATTTTTTGATTGCAGATTCCCGTACTACGAATTGGTTTTTAATGGGCTCACCTTTACCCACGCTTTTCATATGTCTCGGTTACGTTTACATAGTCAAAGTTTTAGGACCAAAATTTATGGAAAATCGCAAACCATATCAACTAAAAGAAGTTCTCATTATTTATAATTTCATACAAGTTATATTTTCCGCATGGCTTTTTTACGAGGTGAGATATACATTATTATTATTATTATTATTATTATTATTATTATTATTATTTTAATATTAACCGCTTATTTTTCATAGCCTATATTTTGTGTACGTGTATACGTGTGTTTGTGTTGCTGTTGTTTTCATGTGCATATGTTATGAATTGTTTATTTATTTATCTTTTATCGCGTGTTTACAGCTGCAGATTAGGTTTTGATTTCAAACACCATATATATACGATATGGGTGCAGTGAATAATATTACAATTTTTTCTATACCAGGATGCAGAAGTGTAATATTATATATTTAGCTTTTTGGTTTTATTTTCATTGTTTCGTTTTGTTTTCTTTAATTTTTCGTTATTTACATGAAACGCAATAATTTTGTTTAAAAATTATTCTACTCATTTTGGTATATGAAAACATTATTGTAATAAATTTTAATCCAAGACGACAAAGAAACAAAAGGATGAAATAATAGCTGTCTATTGTGATAAAAATTAACGTAAAAATCTAAATGAAATTGCGAATATTAACCTAGTGCCTGATGGGCGGATGGTGGGGACACTATAGCTTCCGTTGTCAGCCTGTGGATTATACGGAAAGTTCAACAGCCGTAAGGGTAAGCAATAATAATCTATGGTCAGTCGACGGTCGGTTAGTGAGTCGATAATTCTCGGAAAAATCCAAATTATATTCCCAATATTTTGCTGGAGAAAAGACGAGATGAAAAAAAAAGAAAAGAAAATGTATAATTTCTGTACACCGCGCAGAGCTCCCAATATACATTACCTGCTATATGTATAATATAATGTACATACGTATTATCAATGGGATGGTTTATCCCAAAGTAATATTAATATGATATTATAGAAAAATAATATTATAGAAAGCATCAACAACCTATATACGAAATTCAATTCTATATAATATATAATGTATTCTAATGTATATATGTGCAGTGTGTGTATATGTCTAATGTATGTGTTTAATTATATCTGCTTCTTAGCTAATTTTATTTTTTCAACACTTTTATGTACTATTATACGCTTAGTTTATTTATCTACTAACATCATTTTTTATATGTACCACATGTATATATAGTGCAGATCTCTATATTGTATATCACATAGGTAAGAATATTTGATCGCTTTTGCATAGCTGCGTTATTATTATTTCCAATTATTTTGTTTTTCTCTCATTGTCAGAGAAACGCTTTCTACGATCACTTTTGGCGCAAAATTAGAAGAAGAAAAAAAAGTTTGATGAGATGCGCGGCCTGCGAAGTACATATGTTGATTTTATTGAAATTCGCGTCTGCATACAAATTCGGTATATATTCGTCCTCAAGAGTTTTGTTTTTTTGAAATTTTCTTTTTTCTCTTAAATTTGTTTCAATTTCTGTTTGAACAAGGCAATAATATCACGAGGAAGAGTACATAACTTTACTATGTATTGATGAATAATACTATACGTCATAAGTATTTTTATATTATAGATATTTTTGTTTTCCCTCGATATAGTACAGAGCTTACGTCTTCGAATAATCCTATTATAGTTTGATCATCTAATTACGCGGAAGTCAAGATATTCGTTCGTACATCATGTCAATATAAATGTGTATAAAAATTGTTCATCGGGATAAAGGATAATCCAAAAATATGCAGGAATGATATTCAAAACCGAGGATGATCAAATACCATAAAGTTATAAATCTTTAGAACAAAGAAAAATAAATAAAATAACAAGGAAAAACCATTGGCAACTTGTCGCGAAATTCTATGAGTTTATTCGTTTCGTCATATCCGGCATATGTAACTATATGATAGCAGAATTAATGATGGGTCAAATTATTTAATTTATTTTTTATCTCTCATGACATTTTTTACACTGGCATTTTGATTTATTTATTCTTGTTTTTTTTTTTTTTGTTTCTTTTCGTATATAGTTGATTTTTTGATACATGCGCTGATCGTCAGTTGCCACGAATTTCAATAATCAACTATGTAGGTATATACGCTTAAATTTCGCTGACGTAAATTATTTGCAATATACATTTATCCGTGCGGAGTGGTTTTTTTTTTTTCTTTTTTTTTTTGATGTATACGCATACATATGTATATATTTATAGGTACTTATGTATACCATACATATATACATGTACGCAACAGTCGCCCACGTCACCCACTCCAGAATATATGCAAATTTATAATACTTATGTATTATAATTGAGAATCTATAATATATTATATATACTCGAAAATATTTTTCCTTGACAAATATTTGATCACTTTGATTTCTTCCGTGAACTTCCGAAGCAGCGAAGTACATATAGAATTCTATAGGAATATATATATTTATATTTTATATTATAATTTTTTAATTTTTCCAGCTATTATATTCCGCTTACTGCACACTTGTACGCAATTTATATCCAGGAAGTTACGGAAATTTTCTTGAATCACATAAAGAAAGTAAAATCAAGAAAGAAAAAGATGCCTCGTTATTTATACTGCAGGCGTGCCTTCCTTTTTCTCTCTAATTTTATTGTTTTTTTTGACGAAGGAACAAAGCTTTTTGTGTGTAATATGTTATATAAATTCTAACACCTGTATGCATATTATTTTTTTTTTGTTGAAAAACAAAAACAATAAAAAAAAGAAACAATAAAATTGCAAACGGTGATGGCTTTGGTAGTTAAATTTTTATGCTAAACAAGATGGCGGCCCGCGGGCTGTTGTGCTTGCAGATAGGAATATCCGGATGGTTCACTGGGGACTATTCGCTAAGGTGTCAGCCCGTAGAGTACGATGATCGACCCCAAGTATTGAGGGTGCGTTTTGGTTTAACCTATACCACTTTTAATCTGATTTCTTTTACTCATTTATTCGATCGATCAGTTATTATTTATATTATTATGTAAATACTCTGAAACACTAACACACTTTTATATAATACACATATGTGGAGTAGTTTGAATTATCGTGTAGATCATAAATCGTAGATCACATATATCTGTCATCACATTACATAAAATCTATATATATATACACTTACATGTACACATACCTTATCGTATTGGTCATAGTTCTGATTATAATACTTATCAGTTTTTTCATTTTTCCTTCTATCGTTGTTACAACTTTTTATTTTTTCCTAGTCATTGTAGTTAGATACTTTTTCACACTTTATATATGTGTAGCATAATTGCACAGTAAATGGCATATACTTATATACTGCTTTAACATTATATATTTATATTAAACGGTAGTTTGAGCAAATTTATACATTTTTGAAAAAAAAAAAAAAAAAGAAAAAAAAAACTATTCGTCATATCCTGCTCTGCTCCAGCATTATCCAATTAACTTCGCGTAATAGTATATATTAATGCAAATGATGGTGATATATATATATATATTTAAATTTTTTTTTCCATTCCTAAATATTTTCCTATTGAATATAGGAAATTAGAAGATAATTTAGTCTGACTGTATATGTGCAAAAAGATATCGGTATTCGTGATTGAAACCCATAACATTTACGACGTTATCTTTAGTGCTACGTAAACCGAAAAAAAAAAGAAGAATACCTACATGTAATAAAGTCCAATTCAGCTGGTAAAAATCTTTACTCCGATATTTTTAAAAACGCTACGAATCATATAATATTATCTTCACAGCCACGTCACGGTTTATAAAATATTCAGAAGAGAATAATCATGCATCTAGGACGTACGGTAGTGTCGTTTTTTTTTGTTTTTTTTTTTATTTTCTTTTTTGCTTCTTTTTCGACTCGGAGAATTCCTTCTCTTTTTTTTTCGTTTTTTCTACTACTCAAGATATTTTTGGACGTCTCGTCAGATCGAAATTCTTTTAGGTACAATTTATTTGATTCAATGCAGAATTGAAAAGAATTATCGAAGATCATATAATTTTTACAATACACACCGCGATCAGAAAACACATAAAATTCGAAAAAAACACACAGACTAAATTAAACACATAACAGAAATAGTTTCACTACCATTATTGTTATACCTATTAATTATGAAGTGATTTTGAAAATATTTTATTTTTATTTTCGTAAATTCACACTAGTTTTGAGTAAAATTAAAAAATTTATTCGAAAAAATGATTAAATCAAACATAATAATATGATATAAAAAAAATAACAATTTAATAAAAGTGATTATTCCAAATTTAGATGGCCTACGCAAGCTGGTGGTACTATTTCTCCAAGTTCACGGAATTCTTTGATACGGTGGGTAAAAAAATTTCACCGTAGAGGAAAAGATGAATTATAATACATATTTGATGCGTACCAAGAAAACAGCCATATATAATCTAATACGTCCGATTTGAAAATAAATTTCAGATCTTCTTCGTCCTCCGGAAGAAAAATGACCACGTTTCAACCCTGCACGTTGTTCACCATGGATGCATGCCCATGTCTGTTTGGTTCGGCGTTAAATTTACCCCAGGTAAAATAAAAATCAATGAACAAACGATTGCAAAGTTAATCTCCATTTGTTTCATCTAATTTTTCAATATTATTATTATTTTGCTTTATCTCAGGCGGCCACTCGACCTTCTTCGGACTGTTGAACACCTTCGTTCATATCGTGATGTATTCTTACTACCTCCTCTCTGCACTAGGACCAAAAGTAGCCCCCTATTTATGGTGGAAGAGGTATTTGACAGCGTTCCAGATGCTCCAATTCGTCGCTATTATGGTTCACGCTTTCCAACTCCTTTTCATCGATTGCAATTATCCCAAAGCATTTGTATGGTGGATCGGAATGCACGCTGTAATGTTCTTCTTCCTTTTCAACGAATTTTACCAGCAACAGTACGCCCAGAAAAAGTTAAGGGCTAGCAAAAAAGCGTCGCAAATGTCGTTGACGAATCAATCAAACGGCAGCGTCCATTCAAACGGTAAAGTTAACAATATCGATAATAATACAACGTCGTTACCATCTTCTTCTCCTACGTCGAACGGTTCGATACGTAGAAGAGACGCCGCCGATTATTACGTTAAGGGGGATCAAAGTTTAACCGCTTCAGAATTAGAATTAAGAAAATCTTACGCACCGACCGAGTGACACGCGATTATTAAATACTTATATTAAAAAGGAAGGAAAAGAAAGAGAAAAAAAAAAATTAATATGATCACACTTAATATTATTATTATATTCGCCCAGCAGTGTTCTCAGAGGTATAATTGAAGAAAAAATTGGAAAATTAAAAAAAAAAAGAAGGGGAGGAGGGAGGGAAAGAGAATAATAAGAGGATAAGAAGAATAAAAAAAATACGTTTCGAACATTAAAATATTCCGTAATTTTATTTTAATTATTGATTAATTGAACAGTCATTTAATTAATCATTATATATTTAAATTATGTGAATATATTGAAAAATATTCTGCGCGATTATATATATATCTATATATATGTGCTCAAACGGACCTGTGATATGAGAGGAATTGATCAACAAAACCGAATATTTTTCTTACGATGTATAAATGTAGCTTAAAAGCCGGGAATCGCGACGCTTCCATGATTTCTCTTTGAAATGTTGTTCTTTTGTATGAACTAAGAATGAAAAAAACAAATCAACACCAACATCACCGGAATGAATATCGCTGTCAAATCGCTACCGTTTCTATACTTAAAAACAAACAAAAAAAAAAAAAAAAACCACGGACTTCAAAATTGCGATCGAGGTTAACCGAACTGTGAATACAGAAGCGGTGCTAACCGAGACAGACAGAAAATAAAATAAACAACCACAAAAGAAAAACTAAATAAAGTGAAAAAATATATATGTATATGGAGAATCAAACTTGACGGGTCAAACCTAAATAGTAGAATATTTATTCCCTAGTAAAACAACATCGGAGCGATGTTAAAAAAAAAAAAAAAACCTCTCGATATATTTATATTCTTTGCGAAATAGAGCATCACCGATGACTGATGATAAGTGCGATGAAAAAATAAATGAATTAATAAATATACGAAACAAATAATACCAATTAAAATAGAAAGGAATTAAAAGAAATGTAAAAAAAAGTTTTTCATTCGTCTCTGACGCCTACTATTATTCTAGAGTGCAGAAAATTAAAAATTTTAAGTTAATAATGAACAAGCACAAAACGAAGTACTATTAGATGGCGTGACACTAATTTATTAGAAAACATTCAACTGCCGCCAGCCTCATTATGTCTCGAGTACATGGGTAAATAAATCTGTATCAATAATATCTATATACACCCTTACATAGTTCAATAGTTGAATATTTGTTTGCTCTTGTGCTCGTATAAAGAAAATTTTTAAATATAAAAAAAAAATCAAACATACGCACACACAAACAGAAGAAGAAAAAATCTGTAGATAGCTAGATTAGTTTTTTACTATCGAATGTTACATATTATAATTAATCACTATACCTACACTGTATGTATGTATATTATTGTTATAATATCACCCATGTTACGTATCACCGATGCTATTGCATTTTATAAAGATAAACTTTCGAGAGAAAAAAAAAGAAGAAGAAATCAGCCGTGAATTCACACACCTACTCTAGTATGATTATTAATTTATGTATAAATGTATTAATTGCTGTTAAAATTACTATCTTTATTACCTATTATTATTATTATTATTATTGTTTTTGATTTATTTCATCAATTATAAATATTGCATAGGAGAAGAGCGGCTCTGTACATAATCTACGACGTGGAATTGTAACAAATGAAATCGAAGAAAATTTATGATGTAAAAAAAGCAATCTCATACGATCAAAGAAAATCAATCGTGTATGGGGTTCCCTTGTTGATAAAATTAGGACGTATTATGCATAATAAATAAATATTGAATTATCTGTTGCTAGAGAGAAGGTTGAAGTTAGTCGAGAACGGAATGACTAAAACAAAAATTGATTTTTAGCTTGATGCTTTTAATTAAGAGCTCTTTCTCTGTACTATAATTTCAATAATCATGTAAATCGTAATTTACGGTATGTCTGTTAATGATTACAAATAACATTAAGATAAAATGAAGAGAAATTGAATAACTATAAAATGGTCCATGAGAATATATGAATTTCTATCTGATATTAACAAATCATAGAAATACATCCAACTTTTAAGAAATTCGTGTAGAATAAATGTAGAAGATAAATACATACATACATACATACATACATACATACATACATACATATATAGATATAGTTTGTAATTTAGTAGGTATCATATCATATTGTAAAATGGTTAAAAAGAAAAAACGTACGCGACAGAACTTGAAGTTGTTTTGTTGCAAGTATTTTGTCGTGTATAAATGAAAATAAAACGATATAAATGAAATAGCCTTATTGAATTATATACATAGAATAATATACGGAAAAAAACAGCCTTTTCATTTTCAAGTCAATTTTATTATTCTGTGGTACAAATAATAATTAGGTAATAAATAATAATTGTAATAAGGATTTTAGTTATCGATTCTCGTTTGGTAAAACGCGTTTGAATATGTCATTATATTTTTCTGCAGATCAACGATATAATGTATACGTATCTTTTACTGACGAATAAATTTAATTATATCGAACTTCCAGTCGTTTGTTTAATTTTCAAATTTGTGTAGTTAAAATTCCTCTCCAGGATGTAGTTTCGGAAACTACAAAATATTCTCTACGTCACATGATTTAGTCACACGTAAAAATAACACATATCGCACAACATAGATAATAACGACTAATGAATTATTATTTTTTATCTTTTCAATCTATCTAAACCGACACGGAAAATGAGTTATTGAAATTTGTATCAACGAGACCTCTTTATTTTTTTTTCAAAAACTTCATGCATGCTATGGCCATCAATAAAAGATTTTTTTAAGTTGGGAAAAACTTTGTTTATATTCTTTTGCAGGGTATACTTAGAGTTTAATTCAAATGACAACGACTCGACTATTTTCGGCTTATTAGCAATTCTATTGCGTATCCGGGTTGGTTTACAGTTTATATTGACTATAGCGAACATCAAATAAATGCCGGATCAGGTCACTATTAGTCTGCGATTATTCTACAAGATATTCAGATGAATCGTATACATATTTGTATCGAGTCTGCACACGCGGATTAAACGTGTTTTTTGATCAGGAAAAAGAAAAAAGAAAAGAGATAGATAAAATACCGGTTCAACGTTTTTTGCAGAGGACCTAAAGTATATTTAAGTGAATTTTTGGTGCATGATGTTTAACGGAGTTACCTATACAGAGAGCTGAAATTATAGTTCATTATAGGTAATAATTTGTTAAATAAAAAACTACCCGCAGGCTGACGAATGCCGATCAAAATACTGATGGGAAACGAAGATTTGATTTTAGCCGCTCATAGTAGCCGAATTGAATAGAAGTGGAGACTCTAAGGAAGGGTGGCGTTATCTGTTGTTTTATTGGGGAACGTGATATTTTTATATCATTTGATCGTTACCGACGAGGACGAGAGTTAATTTAAAAATGCGAGTAGCAAGCGTGCTGCATTGGTTAAATAAAATCAATAGTTTCGATTTTCAATTGCTAAGATAAACGGGGTGATATAATCAAAGTTTTTATTAGCGCTAAAATTCCGATCACGAAAACCTGCGTAACGTACTAGACGAAAATAGAGCCGGTGACAAATCCCGCATATATTAGTCACGAAACATGAAATTGTGGGCGTACTTTGAGCTGAATTGAGAACCACTGATAATATCTTCTGCTTTCAGCCAGTGAACATCAGGTTCCTTTGCCTATGTGCAGCAGCGAATCTCATTCGCGATAAGATAGAAAAAGCGAAACGCAATCGCATACCAAGTGGTGTTTAATTTTAATCGCAACAAAGAGTTTTGGATCAGATATTTGTATAAATATTATTTTTTGCTGATCATCAAAATAGATTAGTCACCGAAATCTGTTGCTGAGCGGTTATTGAAAGTGTGATTCTCTCCTGTGTCTGGATAGTGACTAGTGCGGTACACACCTATCGTTGGCGTATTCCATCCACTCTAAAATAGGGTTGACGTTTCTCTGTGAAAATCGGTGCTAACATCTACTACATGTCAAAATTACAGTAATATTATTTAAATAATAAGATCTTTGTCGCATAGACGATCGGGGTTCCAAGAATCCAATATGTTGGCCCTCATAAATCGCATATTAGACTGGTTTAAGTCTCTGTTTTGGAAGGAGGAGATGGAACTGACATTGGTTGGACTCCAGTACAGTGGAAAAACTACATTTGTTAATGTCATTGCGGTACGTTAACAACTATTACATTTATGTCTAACATCTATTACTCTCTACCTCTCTGCTCCACCTACTTTCTGTATATCAGCAACTGATGATCCATATCTAAATGATTCATGCGCAGGCATACTTAATTTCTCCTGGTTTGTCGTCAAAGCTCTTTTGAAATCCTATACGATATCACCAACAACCAACATTTCTGAACACAATCTTGCCTTGAAATTATTAAATTTGCAACAACTCCGATCAACAATTTATTCTTTCTTTGTATTTTACAGTCGGGGCAATTCAGTGAAGATATGATTCCAACAGTTGGTTTTAATATGCGTAAAATAACCAAAGGAAATGTTACGATTAAAGTCTGGGACATCGGAGGTCAGCCAAGGTTCAGATCTATGTGGGAAAGATATTGCAGAGGAGTCAATGCCATTGTATATATGGTGGATGCGTCGGATTCAGAAAAAATTGAAGCTAGTCGTAACGAGTTACACAATTTGTTGGATAAACCTCAGTTAACGGGGATTCCTGTTCTGGTATTAGGAAATAAAAGGGATTTGCCACATGCTCTCGATGAAAATGGACTTATAGAAAGAATGTAAGTATCCGACTACCAGAGATTTTTCACATCGGATTGTACATGAGAGTTGTTTTACTTAGAAATATTGTTTCTTTTCCTTAGGAATCTGTCTGTGATTCAAGACCGAGAGATCTGCTGCTACAGTATCTCATGTAAAGAGAAAGACAATATTGATATTACGCTCCAATGGTTAATAGCGCATTCCAAAAGTGGAGTTCGCTAATAGCTCGGCTAATTTAATAGCCGCTGATGAAGGAGGACCCAAAATGAGGCAAACGATGAATTGGGATCAAACAAAGAAACAAAGATGTTGCCAGCTTATATTTTAACTCGAGTCATTATTATAGCAAATTCCCTAACTGTAAGCTTTAGCTTTCTAAGTTGGAACTTTAGATGATGGAGTTTAAAAATATGCTTGCGCGAGTCGGAATGCTCACATGAAATATAAATTATACAATAATACATTGAATGGACACGTAGATAAAATTCAAATAACATTTTTTATATTTTTTCGTTTGTTAGGTAATCGATTTAGGGTATATATACAATTCTCATGAATATATGTGTATATACATACCTGTAATACATGTGTGTAGCTATTGTTATTTTTAATATATTCTTTAAGTGAAAATTGCGTGTCTTAATTGCTACCGCAGCAAAGCACGATATCGCAGGTGAAAATTTTATCAAATCTGGCGCAAAAAAGAGTCGTTGGTACAGGAGGCCACGTACCCAATCTTACAATTATCAAATTTCTTAATAGAGTAAATCATAAAAATAAACTGATTATACTATATCTGTACACCATATAAACATAAAAAAACTACTTGTATCATTAATATAGAGTTACTAGTATTATTATATCAATTTACATTATTGATTCATGAAGTAAAATTGTATGACGTTGTGTTATGTATATATAGAGGAATAAAATCATGTACACCATTTTCCAATGGATCATCTGCAGCTTCATTATTTCAACTCAACCCTCCAGCCTTCTTGACTCTTGATATTTGGGTCAAGAAGCAACTATTTTTTTTACAAAGTTCTATGGAGTATTCATGAGTATTTTAAGCCCAGGAATCAGAATCTGCAAGCTAAATCGATCTATCTATGAAATTGAAAAAATTATCGCCAATTTATCGCTCAGAAAAGTAAAAAATCAAGGATATCTCGATGGGATTTATTCCAATTAGCTTTTATTACTCGACGGATCCGTGTTTTTTTACATCAAATTGCACCAGAAAAGCGTCTTGAAACGTCAACTGACTGAAGATAGTCAACAATCTTGCAACAATGGATGCACATGTAAAGCTGATACGCGATCAAACTTCCCGCGTTCAATCGCTTCAAGTGCCATCTCTTTTGGATGTCAAAAACACAAATGCCAAGAACGCAAATGTCCGCAACTTGGATATTATGATCTGTAGTTGTTGACCGATCTCTGAATTATTAAACAGGTGAGTAACCTTTTCTAAAATTAAGCCAACATTTACCCTGTATCTGTAATTGCTGAAAATACTATCAGTCTGTTTCATCAAATTACTCTAAACTTATTGACAATTGGGTTTCTCCTCCGCAACTGATATAACCTAACCTTCTCAGCACTAATTTTCTCAGACAGAAAAAGCCGCTACCCTAACTATTTCGATCAAAGCTTAGTATTTTACAGTACAAAGAAAAAATCATTTTTGTTGCAGCATGAGTGTCACAATGACTGCACTCTGTCGAGTTGGTTCTCCTCTACAGATGAGTTTCCGTAAGCTGAATTGTTGGACAGGTGCGATAACAAAAATACACAGAAAGGTATACGAGAGGACATATCCTACAGTGTTGGTACAATCCGACGGAAGTAGCTTAAACATCAGATATCATGAACCTAGACAGATCATGCAGCTACCTTTGGATCTGTCTAGTTTAACGGAAGCTGAAAGAAAAGCAAGACTGGCTGCTCGCAGACCAAAAACTACGATAAAAATAGAGGATGAACTAGAAGATACTTTCAATCCTAGAAAGTATCTCAAGTACATTAAAAAGTGAGAAAGCATCAGCTACTTTGTTAGGCTTAGTCATCTCTTGTAATTAAAACCCTTATATTTGTCACATTGTACATAAATATTAATACACTCTGTTTAAACTACCAAAATCTTTTATTGCTTCAATCATGTCACAGGTACAGGAAATATTTAAATTTCAGACTTAAAATATCAATCGTCCCTAGTTGGTCTTTCCTAGAAAGATACCTATAGCACCTAATAATGAAATAACATACAATAAATCAAAAATTCATTTTAGTACACCGGTATGGGTGATCTGCAATTCACATAAAAAACAAATTTTGGACCTGTTACTTTCACAAGTCATCAACGGCGGTGGTAGCGGTACAATCAGTAGCATCTTGTACAAATTATTAGTGTACGAAAGCAATAATATATCGAGAAAATAATGAGGTAGTAAAATTTCACGAAGTGCCCAAACAGGAATCCATATGATAATTTCGCTTTGCCTTGATGCGGGATGAAAACAAAAAATTGTATCTCGACCTTGAACTTGTTTGAGAAAGAAAGTTGCCCTCCCGACTAGTGTAAGATCAAATGATATTATGATGATCTCACATGTTTTTTTGGGAGTAACGCGAATGGACCACTTTCAAATTACGCGTTGATTTCTCTTCCTGTTTACCCCCCACGCAACTTACGCCGCTGCATCTATCACCGCGTCTTTTAGTTTTATAGCCTATATGACACCTTTTTTTTTCTAAAATAAAATTTAATAATCACCTTATTCTTTACGTTTCATCCGCACAATTAACAAGAGCGAATCAATAAACTCGTTGATTTTCAAGCGAATTAAACTTCAATCTAATTGAAGTATTAAGTGCCCGAATAGAATTAGAAAGCTTTAGGCGGGTGGTCAAACAAATTACATTATTGTTATAAATTTATACAAACACATAGATAGTTAAACGAAATCACAGTACTCGCGGAATTACATCGCTTGAGATAATTATCCTAGTTGTTAAAATAATATGCAACGAACAGCTCTAGTTATAAGAAATGATTACATGCACGTCAAGGTATTAAAAATAACTTGTAACTTTCTGTCATTTTTTCATTTATCCTTATTTACTATACTCTCGAATTACGTACTGAACAGGATGAAAACTTTCTCTGAAACAAACAATTATCGACTCTGTACCCGTCTCTGATGGCTGTTTCAGCGCAATTTTTATTGTAACTGTGCATAAAGTTGACCACGGGTGCATAATTGATCAGTACATATAATACATAAAGAACAGTAAAACATACTCAAGTTATCGACTATCAACAAATTCTCAATTATATTGACACGTTTGAACTTTCCGGGTTCCCGCGATGTCTTTGAAAGTTGACATACTATGAGACGGTTATTATTCTTATACTATTAGTATGGTATGTCTATGCAGAATATAAGTATACGCTTATACAGATATTAACTGTAGATTCAAACACATCGGAAATGCCAGCGAAAGTGAAGTTTGGAATTAATTCAAATAGTTATCAGCTATATGCGTCCTTGAATTAGCGTCAGCTCGTATATAGTCTGCATACCGTTACTTGGTGCAGTTTACTTCAAAAATGCAGGCTGCGAATAAAATTCGACAAATTTTCGAAAATTCATTACAATAGACATTGATTATCTATTCGCTTGAACAAACAAAGAAAAAAAAAACCAGCAAAATGCTGCATATGAAGATCACAAAAGTCCGGCTCTGCTGTTTGTATTTCGTTATATCGTGTTCATGCAGGAGAATTATAATACCGTCAATTATTGCTCAAGATCTTAATTTATTTAGTCAAGCCATATGTTCTGCTACTGTCTAATGAAAATTTCAAAGATGATTATAAGTAAAAACTAATTGTCTATCATATTTTCCATGAAGCTTCCTACCGGAAAATCTTATTCGGCCTTGAGGCAAAAAATTATAAATTTCACGCGATTTGATCACATTCGAATTTCAGGTGATTACAAGCATAGAATTAAAAAAATACCTTTTTTTTAGTCACTTATGAAACCTGTATAAGTACATAGTATAAAAAATAAGTTAATGAGTAAATCGTTCGACTCTGTTGTACTTTAAAGCTGTTATAATAAATGCAAAACTGGAACGGTGGAAAGTGTGACGAATAATTAAAACGCCCGCCGCAAATATATAATCTTTCCAAATTTTTGTAGGTCTTGCACGACCGCTTGATCGTCTACCGAATTAATTAAATATACCATAAACTAGTTCGATTCAACCCACAAACTTCTACAG
The DNA here is from genome assembly GCA_963932425.1 of Athalia cordata. NCBI lineage: Eukaryota > Metazoa > Arthropoda > Insecta > Hymenoptera > Athaliidae > Athalia > Athalia cordata. The sequence continues at coordinate 51,788,037 of OZ010625.1, read as the reverse complement.
CCATAATCAACTCACAGCTACCCCTTGTGCAATGAAAATCGTAAAAGTAAACTGCGCGGTGCGCGTATATTATTATACTTTCGGACGCAGTGAAACTTCTCTCTGTCGCAACGATCACATGCACGGCGGAAAAGTGTGTAGACAATAATTCTTACGGTGTACATATAATATTATTACAGCCTAGGGTGTTGAGCAATTTTAACAATAACTGCAGAGTCACCATAATATTAGAAATTATTATCACAGTTATGGCTATTATGAAAATAGTGCACACCAAATAATCACCGATTTTTTCAAGAGCAGCCTTGACAGTACTTTATTCTTTTATTTGCCAAATTCTTTTACCTGTATCAAGTACCCATAGAATAATATCTCATGGTGTATAATTTTATTATAACAAGTATACACTAATAAGCTGGAACTTTTACTTCTAGCACCAAATTATGGTTCATTAGTATTCAGGTGAGAACAAACACTTTTTTCTATACCTCGGGCTAGGAAAGGATTCGATTTTCAAAGTGCCACAAATAGTTTCTATGAAATATTTATTTATACGGGTATACAATTAGAGGACATGAAAAAATCCGAGAATTTTTTTATACAAGAAGGAAGACGAATACAGCAGTACCGATATGTTCCTGGAGGCACATTTCGCGAAAAAAAGTAAAAGAAGAATAAACATTACTCGGTACAAAAGAGTTCGACCGGTGGCATGCGTACATAAGTACTTGCTTTGCTGTTTAATATTCCGCGATCGTTTTTACGACAAATGATGCACGTTGGATTATGTGTGTTTTTGGCAGTCCAACGAATAATTAGTCATCAGATTTCTATCACGCACGCGACATAATGATAAGTATGTTCGTCCACTTCGCGCGATCATTTTCACGACTTTAATTATATATATATATGTAAGCTACTTTTTTTTTTATTTGCATTTTCATTCTGTTAACAAAAAAAAAAAAAATAGAAAACAAAAAATATACATGCAACAGAAAAAATTGTACGTATTGTATAACGTCGGTGTGTTTTGAATTCTTTCATATGCAGTTTGCAAAAAGAGCTGAATGAATTATTATTTTATGCCCATGCGTGTTCCAGAAACTGTTTCACGTAATACTTTCCGGAAATCACATCGAAAGCACGTTGCATATATGTGCATAGAATACATATGCTCGAAACTGACTCATTCGCCGTATCCTGGATCATCAGATTGTTCCTTTTTTCTCCATCAATCCAACGTTATAAATGCAGAGATACGGGATGATAATGACATCAGGATGTCTATAGAATTCAATTCAATCATGTAATGTCGAGAGAAATTATATAATTTTTTCATAATTATAGTTATACCTATAAATTCTATACATCTCGTGTCATTGCTGCAGATGTCTTTGAAAAATATATGTGTATTACCACAGATATATTCAATAAATCTATGGTATTACGAAACTATGTCGCATGCGAAGCGAAATATCTTTTGAATATTTCAAAATAAAAATCATGTAATTAATCGCGTTCCAAATAACACCGTGTTGTTTATTTTTTCTATTTTTTTTTTCCTTCTTCAAATGTATCGATGTTTTATTCGATACCTGATATTACGTTATTTATATAACTTGTACGGATTTCTTGCGCTAGATATATCAAAAATAAATGAGTTAGAAAAAAAAATGGAACGTGTCACCAATCAAAATTTGACAAACGGTACACCTAAATGCCGATGACCGATTAACGATCTTGTCGAAAATGTTACAACATATTATAACACGATTTGGTATAGCTTCGCAATTGCGATATAAAAATTTGACTTTTCTACGTCTAATGTAAGAGCCTGGACATATTTTTATGAAACGGCAATAATCCCGCTCTTCAATTCATATTTATTTGTTTTGCCTTTTGACAGTTATAATAGGAACGATGAAAGCAAAAGCTGAAAGTGTCCGGGATTAAGGTAGGTAGGTATGGGTAGGTAGCTAATGATTGGTCAGCAACTACCGGGTTGACGTCATCTACCAATCAGCGATCAACTTTCAACTTTTGCTTTCATCTTTCTACAGCCAAAAGATCCGCCACCGTCACACCGATTCAACCAACCCGCGGTTATACTTACAGGTATTCATATCGGCAACCTTATTACGCCTGGCCCCGTGTGCGGGTGAAACTCATCTAGACGGACCCCGATGATCACCATCATCAAATAATAAATTCTACGAATTATTATACAGATATTTCTTTCATATGTTTCCTAATCGATCCTGATTGCCGCTGCCGCTGCACCTTCGTGAACCCGGAGACCGGATGAAAAGCAAAATTTAATCGTATCCGGAATTCACTGCAGAAATTATACTCACATCTTGGAATTGATTTGCCATAAATTTCCAACGCTTTCAAAAACCAAAAAATTCTTTGACGATACACCAAATTTGGGAATATTCGCTGCGCAAGATCGTGGAGGTTTTGGCGCCTCTTAACTTGAAAATTTTCCGACTTCTTTAGTTTAAAATTTTTCATGCCCGGAAGTGGTGGAAGACGGGAAATAAAATGAATGAGAAGGGCGGTAAAGTATGAAAATGAAAAAAATGAAACGTACCGAAAGCATTAAAATGACATTACATATGAGGAGGGTGTTGCGACTCGTCTCCGACGTCGACGTCGTCATCGTCGTGTTCTTCGACGCCCTGGGGAAAAGAGTTTGCCCCGAGGAGGTGGGAGTCAGTTCAGTTATAGTAGGCCACCAGGTTCGAGCCACGAAGCTCCCGCAGCAGCGTCAAACTTCATCCAACTCTCTCTTTACTCGATAAGGTTTAAGTGCGCTCCGTGTCTCGGTTTAGTTTAAACTCGTTCCAAAGTCTTTGATGCAGGTTATATACGCTAACAAATAGTGACAAATCAGCGAAAAACCAAATACTAAACACTCGATAAATAAATAAATAAATAAATAAATAAGTTTTAAAAAAACTTTTCTTTGGTTCGCGGGGAAAATCGAAACGTCGTAAATGAAGCTATGAGCCTGATTAGCTTTTCGATCGTCGCCTTAAAGAAAAAGCACCAAAACGCCGCGTTTATTTGTGCATATCCGCTGCAGCTGCAGCAGTGGTTGAAGTAATTAGTAATTCTTTTTTAAAACGTCTTCCAATTATTTAAACTACCGCAGCTAATTACCTAAACTTCCTAACGAATTCAGTGAGCCGTACAGCGAGAAACTAAAAAAAATTAGGTGAACTAAAAAATAAAACAGCAGAAAAAAATAAAAAAAATGAAAACGCCAAAGAGTGTAAACAATCAATTACCACGGAGCAAAGCTTTGAGATAATTATGTAAAAAAAAAAAAGAAAAGAAAAAAACGAGTCTTCGTTTGAAATGCAATCAGTGGTATGCACTTTGTAATAGAGACATTAGAATTATCACGGAATTTAGACATTAGTCTAGTTTTCTAGTTCAAAAAGAAAAAGAAAACGACGATATATTATATATACGGGAGTGTGATAAATAAAAGTGTGTAATAAATAATTGTCGTTGTTATTATTGTCTAAACAATATTGACGTGAACATTTTTTCTATCGTATAGAGTTCTTCTATAATTTATACCTATATAATAACAAAAGCAATAAGCAATAACAAAAACGACGACAGAATACGAATCGCCGGTTATTAAAAATATCACCGCGTGTTACAAACCGATACATATATCCTTAACGATATTGTTTACAATCATGAACTGAGACGCAACTATAGCTTCATGCTATTGGAGGAAGTAAAACTTACGGTTTTAAACATGGAGGTTTAAATATTATGATAATAACTATACGATTCTTTAAATTTTACCTGCGATGATCGGTAAACTACTTTTAGCAGGTTGGATACTTCAGTGTCTCACGAGTCTTAACGGTGCGTATGAACCCTAATTAATCTTTCTTTTTTTTTCTATTGCAGATGTAACTCTTCATCTAGAGCATTATCTCGTAGATCGTTTAGCTTTTTCCAAATTCACCTGGTATCGCCTTTTTTTCTTAATTTAATTTTTCTTTCAAAATCACGGTCAATAATACGATTAGAAATTTAGCGCTTGACCTCCTTGAGTAAAGCCATCTCCGGGGATTAAAAATATTGTGGAACTTTCGGACACTCCTATAATATGAGGCATATATATATATATATATAACGAACCATGATCCATCCACGCCTCCCTAGATCTGGTGAAATTATATTTCTTTAGAAAGGCGACTGGACCACAAATGAACCGCAGATAGGCTGATTATATATATATATACAACCACATATATACCCCATGCAACTTTATCGCGATGGGAATATAATTGTTAACCGCTAGAAGCCGGCGAACTACAATAAACCATAGAAAATCAAAATTATATAGGTCATAGATTCATCCCCTGCCTCGGTCAGAGGAAATAGAACTACATGTCTTCAAAATCCAAATCCTTTCCCCACAAACACAAAAGATAATCAATAAAATTCACTCAAACGTTTCAAAAATATGAAACGCATTTTACAATAGAGTTTATTCGTATAGTTTCGAATAGGATGTACCTCCGTACATTATATACTTTATGGTATACAAATAAGCATATCGTAAGTTGTAATTGATCGACAGTAAATTTAATGAGTGCGTATATGTATAATGATTATAAACGATCTAAAAGATGCAATAATTTAATGCCATGAGCTGAGTTTGCCCTTCACATTGCAAGTGAAACACCCATGTGCATGTGTTGCGTGCATAGGAATTATATGTATATATATATATATTAGTATATAGATATAATATACTTTATATATTATATGTATCAACTGCACTCTACGAGTCGCTTTCACTGACCAGAGCGACTCGGAGAGGGAAAATTGTCGGGGGAATTATAGGTGGACAAGTTATCACTTATAGACTCTCGTTTCAACGATAATTATATTCACCTTTCAATGCGAAGACTTCATCAGCGATCGTAATTCGGTCGAATTTTACGCTCCTTCGCTCAGCAGATGCGACAGCGGGAAAACTGCGTACAAAAATCCGACTGATAGAAAGAAAAGGAAGAACCAAGTGCAGCATAGATAAATTCCCGTGCTATTGATTCTTTTGTAATGACAAAATAAGCGATAGCTCTGAGTTATGTATATATAAAAGGAAAAGGGGATGATACGATGATGATGATGACGATAACGGTCATCGTAGCTGTGAATCGAGTTAACGCTCGACACGAGTAACGAGGGGGCTGGAGGATAGCGTATATTATTTCCAGTAGTCGTTAGATTAATTTGCCAATTCTATTGTTCTTGTTCTCTCTGGATTTGTCCGACGTTTCCTTTTTACCCCAAGGACAGAGGATATGTGACGGTCAAAACACACACTCGCACACACACGGGTGTCTAGATATATACAGATTATACGTAAAAGTCGTTTAAGAAGTTATTTCTAACAATCCTACTCATCATTATCCATAAAACCTCTCACTTGAAAATGAGAACTTTTTTTGAAAGTGCAGAACAGGTGTCCAAAGTCTTGAGAACATCGAATTAATGATTTACACAGTTTTCCACGAATCTGACCTGATGCACTAAACAAAAAAGAAGCGTTACAGCGTGAAGATCGCTCTTGCATCGTAACGATGAGGTTTTGAAAATGCGGAAGTAAGGCATAATTCCGGACTTAAAAGGTCAGTAGGTCTTTCGATCGGATCGTCCAAGAGTACAGTTAGTAATCGATGATGAGGTCTACCGAGTCAATTCAGGACGGCATATACGTCTATCGTTTATTCATGTTCAATGGGCTCCACGTTGCATTATGCCATTAAGCCAATCCGAGAAGACATTATGCGTGACGATAACGTGACGCCATTAGTTCTAAAAATTATGAATTATTATGAAATATCAAGAGATAATATTTGATGATCATTACCGTTTATAATTGGTCGTTATTAGAATCGATATTTCGATAATGTATTTTTGATGTCGAGAATTTTGAAGAAATTTCCACACCTCAACTCGATCAAATGAATATTTTATTTCGAATCATCATTCATCCGCGAATAAAACATCTACACGCGAATCAATCTCTGCAGATTCATTGTCTTTACGCATACCGACTTTGATAGCAGAAGCTACTTTCAAATTCAAAACGAGAATATAATCGTACGACATAAAATTACAACCTATTAACTATGAATTTACATTTTCTTTTTCTTTTACCGAACAATAATTGTTCTTTGTTTGTTTTTAACTTCAACTTAACATTGCCGAAATTATTATAATTTTTTCTCGCGCGGCTCAAGGTTAAATTTATCTAGTAATTTGTTGTTCATCATTGTATTGTAATTTTATATTACACCGCGGTTTGAAAAACTGGCCGTGAATTAGGGCTCCGGATATCAAATGGCATGTTACCCAGATGAATTGGTTGTGAAAAAAAAAAATAATTAAACAAATGAAAAAATAAGGTTGTACAATGAATGAAAAGAATAAGGGAATCAAATGCAAAGAGTCACGACCTGTTTCTCACGTGTTAAAATTTGTACACGCGGAATAAGGATTGTATACATTCAACTAGAATAATTGTACGTATGTACCAATGTACCGATAATATTTTAATAACGCGGAACAACTTCATGCATAGAAATCACGCATCTAATCTGATCTGTCTGCCCGAGTAACCACATTGAAGAGGAAAAAAAAAGAATGCAAAGAAAGAAAGATCTCCGTTTCATACGTTCACAAAGACATTGTTGTATACCTGTCTTTCATCACCGCAACTATGGTACTCCGAGTTCAATGACCCCGCGCGACGAAAATTGTGTCACTACGGCCATGGCGTGGCCGATTTTAGGCTGTCCATTATCTCCAAAAACCCGTAATAATCCCATCAGATAACGCAATGGAACGAGAAGACTTCAGATTCATCGATCGATAATCATCCATTGTAGAAGAGTTCGATCGAAGCCGGAGCCTTCAATGTCGAGCACTCGGTTTGAATGGTGAAAATCGATGACCTATAATTAAGTAATCATTAGGGTGAATTTTGAGTTCCAAAAAGTACGCAATAAAATTCAATGTAAATCTATACCTGAATGATATCGACGATTTCTGAGAAGAAAACGGAAAAAGAAATGTGCCATGGTCTTGCAGGAGAGGTTTGGTTCATTAGATGAGTTGTTGATTTTGATAGTAGGTAATTAGTTCGCGCGACAGGTGTCCTAAGTCACAACGTCGACCCGAGAGATATACCGTTGGATTCAAGTCGAGAACCAGTGAGCTCAACTTCCTGCTTTTCATAGCGTTCCGCGTCGTTCACCCGAAACGCATTGTACTCGTACCGTTGTTCTGCTCAACTGTAGATTATCATTTATTGTTCTCTGACCTCCTGCCCAACTCTGGACCCACTTTTGTCCAATACATCCTCTGCGCTCGCGTCTGTCTTAAGACCAGAAAAACAAAAAAATAAATAATCTGCACATAAAAAAAGACAACGTATAACGTTCAAGCTGGTTCCTTGCCCCCAAAAATCCTTATGAATTTTCATCATCGTGTTTTATACCGCATACGATTGTTTGCTAGGAACAGAAACTCATGAATAATAAGTGAACATACATATATTCTTCGTGCTTAATGGGACGACTTTCGTACTAATATTTGATCGTTGGACAAGCAAGAATTTTACGGTGAAGAATTTTTAGTTTCTCGTTATTAGAATATTGTAGATAGTCATCAAATGTTCACGTACACCATTCGACCGTGAATTGAAATTATGTTTTAAATTTTGGTTACAAATTAGAATTCATTTTTCAGTACAGGTATGATCAACTGCAGAGTACGTGTCGCTGTGAGTCTTGCGACAATAACGTGTACGTGAATCGAGCATGACTGATTTTTACGCCTGTTGGCAACATTTCTTTCAGATTCCATATTTCACTCGCATTATGAAAAAAATCCTCGGTATATTATTATTATTACGAATGTCATTTTTATTATTATACAATCTACTGGAACTGCACGCACGATTAGACGTAAATTATTCAGGTCATTCTAATAACCGGTAAAACCATCGACTGTGATTTTACGTTATTATTTTAAAAAAATTCGTAGCTGGGTCAGCGGTGGTGATGTAAATTCAAAATTGCAATACATTACACGTTGTAATTGCAACGCCAGTACTATCAAGGGATATAATTTATCATCACACGATTTTATCGCTTATTTCAAGATATTTAGAGCAGACCAACTCGACTCGCATTCTTTGAGTTAACTTGCGCCTCTCACCGTGGTGTGTAAAACGAGTCCAACAAACACAACTAGGTATAATAATTCTAGCGACTATCCAAGGCTGCAATCGAGAAGTCTACGTATTCCATTTTCTAGCTCTATATTATAGTATAGGTATCTAGTCGAAACAATTACAGCAGAAAATAAGCGAGCATGACATAAATTTGTAAAAAAAAACGCCGTTGGATCGTGTACAACATAGTCTCAATGAATAGTAATGAAATACATATAGGTACTGCAATTTCAGGGGATCCATCGGTGGGTGGTAAGTGGCCAACAACGGAAGAAGAGGCGTTCGACGAAATAAATGACCGTGAGATATTCCGTGCGGTTGTTCAGTCGATGCGAGAATGGGAAGCACACAAAAAGCACAATCGTCGTTGGAAGAGGGAAGCCTCAAGAGTTTGCTACGAAGATGTGGGCTGCTTTGAGGACACGGGACCGTTTGGTTACCTGGAAATGTTACCATCACATCCGAAGGAGGTCGGCACCAGGTGAGACAGCGTCATTTCCATAGAAAAACGGAACCGGGTTTTATTCTAATTTATTTATTTACCGTTTTTAATTACGCCTATTATACTAACTAATTATCTTGCCACAGATTTTTGGTCTACGGTAGCAGAAGGGCGAGATCAATCCCGATGGATGTCCCAGCAGAGGAAATCGCTGACAAAGCTTTCCAGCTTATTGATCCAGAACTTCCTACCAAGGTCATCGTTCATGGATTTGGATCCAGCTGCGATCACGTTTGGGTATATGAGATGAGGTCTGCTTTAATGTCCGTTCACGAGTGTAATATAGGTAAGAGATTGAAACCAACGAGAAAAGCTACAGAATCTGAATTGTCGAGAATTATTATTGTCTGTAAAAATCACCTCTTTAATTCCAGTCTGTGTCGATTGGGGCCCAGGAAGCGCAGTTCCAAACTACGTCAGGGCTGCAGCAAATACGCGGCTTGTTGGTCGTCAGCTTGCCAAACTTATCCGGAAGTTAAACGTTCCTTTTGAAAAAGTTCATCTCATCGGATTCAGTCTTGGTGCTCATGTTGCCGGATTCGCTGGAGCAGAGCTAGGGAATGTTTCTCGAATTACGGGTGAGTTGGATAGCAAAATAATTTCGATCAATTTATCTCTGACTTCACCGAATCGTCTATTTATTTACTTCTTCTCCATCCCAGGGCTGGATCCAGCTGGACCACTTTTCGAGGCTCAGGATCCAAGGGCAAGACTTGACGCAACCGACGCCAGTTTCGTCGACGTCATTCACAGCAATGGAGAACAACTCATCCTCGGGGGTTTGGGATCCTGGCAGCCCATGGGAGACGTTGATTTCTATCCGAATGGGGGCCGGATGCAGACAGGATGTTCGAATCTGTTTCTTGGTGCTGTTTCCGATATCATTTGGTGTAAGATAAAATTCCTGAAGCCAGCTATTAATGTCGCATATATTTAATTGTTTGAGTGCTTTTCCGTGTATGTACCGGAACTTGAGATGACGGTACGTGTCTTTTATTTTATACACGAATAGAAACTGAGCGGTCCGTAGATAAAAAATGCGAGGTGTACATTTTCAACAGCAATTCGTATATAGGTAATACATGCTCTGGAAATCACGGGTTCCTTTTATCTCGAAGAAAGAAAAAAAACGAGAGCGCGTTAAGTGTTTTACAGTAACTCGGTCAAAAGTAATTCGCCTTTCAAGGTCTCCGGCATTCCAGTATGTCATTTGTCTCTATGATAAATATATTCCACAATATGTGGAGTGAATAATCGCGTCATGGCACAATTTCAGACAGTGTCGCATAAATTGTCATGAGAAACGTGATAAATATTCATTTTATCTTCTCGTTGACAACCACAGCTGGTGCCGTCGAGGGAAGGTCTTTGTGCAACCACAGAAGAGCTTACAAACTCTTCACAGATTCTGTCAGTCCCAGATGCCGTTTTCCAGCGTTTCCATGCGACCATGGATACGACGGTCTCATAAAGGGCGACTGTTTTCCCTGCGGCATAAATGGTGCGGATAGACCATGTGGTGACATGGGATATTACAGCGACGAATCTACCGCTCGGGGCCAACTCTACTTGGTCACAAGAGACGAGGAACCTTTTTGCGCTCACCAGTATCAGTTGAAAATGTATAACAGTCGAGGAGAAAGACCAGCTAGAAGTTACGGAAAGCTTCAGGTTTCCTTGATCGGGGAAGGAACTCTCAACGAAACATTCACCATGACTCGTAAAGACGATGAAGAACTCCTGGTCGGAGCGATTCTACAAAAGATAGTCGTACCGCATCCAGCAGTTGCAGATCTGGAAGCCATAGAGGTGTGTAATCTCTTTCTATGATATGATGACGAGCAATTCCTTTCAATTTGTCATAATTTGCGAGTGCTAATTTAAAATCCTTAATAGCCAGACCACCAAATTGTGGTACCACAAAGTTCGTTGAACAGTAAACTAGTGAGAGTAAACAATTCTACTTAGCTATTACGAAAATTACCTCTTCCTAATACCACAAGACTTTCTAATGTCCATTATCTCGGTTACATCTATTATGGAAATTTCTCTTACAATAATAAAGTTATTTACTATAATAATTGCAGGTCAAGTATACCGCATACAGTGGATGGATTTCCTCCGGTCTGGTATCATGGAGTATCGACAAGGTCTCAATAATCGATAGCTTTGGGAAGAGTCTGTCGGTATGCAAAAGGGGTTTGATGCTGGAATCTGGTCGCCCGATTTATTTACCTCTGTACCCAGGCGAATGTAACATACCTCCTGATCCTGAGACAACCACAACTCCTCAAACAACGCCATATGCAGAACAGTTTTCTCAAGAAAAGCAAGGGGGTATTGGTCCGTTCACAAAAGAACAAAACTACGAGAAGGAAACTTATTTGACCGAGATCGTAACCGAGAAACAGCACACTCGGCCTCAGAAGGGTTTGGGACCTTTTACCAAGGATCAAAATCCAAAGCCATACGGTAAAGCGGGCTTTAAGCCTCAAGATGGTTTTGGCAATCCAAAGAAGATCTTTGCGAAGGACACATCGGTGGAGAGCTCGTCAGATACGACAAATCCATGGGCGATAGCTGACCTAGCTGACGGAGATTCGAATTCTCTCGAAAATTCGGACGTAGAAAGTGGTAGAGGTTTTTCGGAGAGTACCTCCTTACAGAGAACACCAACCACGACAAATGACCCAAGGACTTTTGAGATTTCTACGACAGGTTTATACGGTGAAATTCGGGAGCCAGTTCTGAAGCTCTTTGGAAAGGAGACTGGGAGGTCATTGAAGCTTCCGGAAATCACTGAACCAATCCTCAGGCCCAGACCCGCGAGGCAAAATGAAAAAAATAACGGTATCAGACGCAGTAGTAGAGGAAAACAGCATACGGATTCGGTCCAAGAAAATACTTCGAGAAGTTTTACTGTTCAGTTCCTGCCTGAAAGATTAGCCGGAATTTTGGCACAGGCTGAAAGATACGCGAGGCAGACTCTTCTGCCATTAATATCACAGTATACCCCCAGTTTCGTTGGGGGGCCCAGGTATAATCAACCAACGTACTTCCCTCCTTTGGGTGACATCGTGAATGAGAGTTTAGAGGATTCGAATTCCCGAGAAATTGTGAATTCAGAACATGTCCCTTTGTCTAGTAGGGAGGACTCTGATGAAGAGGATTCTTCATCAATCGAGCAGAACACTAGAGTGGGAAAGACCCTTGATCCTGAAAAGGTTTTTGCAAGAAGTAACCCTGACCAGATCGATAGTATAAGTTCATCCGGGGAGCTAACCACAGAGTCCTCGGAACTAGAAACTCCGAATAAAAATAAAATGGGGGTGGTTTTGGCCGTAAATACAAGAGACGGTCAAGAAGTAACTCCTGAAGCAATTACAGAGTCTAAACTAGTTAACTCTTCTTCGAGTAGCCGGGAGTCCGAGGGTAGATGGCTGACGGAAGAAGGTACGTCATGGGCTAAGGAAGAAGCTGGAGCTGTTCCCGAAACGAAAATTGATGATTGGATACCAATTGTACCTGCAGAAGGGCGTCAGTCCCAAAAACCAGTCAGCTTATTTCCAGCAGAAGGAGACGCAGACCGAAAGTTTATTCCTTTACTCGACTTTGCCAATCCTGACGATTTCTTTGTGTCTCCCACATCGAAGAGTACTAATGAAATTCCAGGGAATTCATCGACCGAAGATGATGGTGTTATCGGGAGCACGACCACTCAGTCATCTACGCATATTCAAAAGATACCTGCCAGACTTGACATCAAGGATGATGTAAAAACACCAAAGTCTCTTGTCTCCACTGTATTTCCATATATCTACGAAAGAAAAAACGATCCTAGGACGAGGTATATTCCACTTCTTCCCGATGAGGATATGCGGCCTTCTGGTCTGGCGTTCGAGAAAACTCGTTGACCTCTTAGTCAACGATAAGTCTTTCCTCAGTTTCTTGAATGAAAGTTACAGGTGATATCTGAAGACATTACTAGGGTAGACTGTCCCTGAAGTAATGCAAACTGCATCAAGTTTATAGCTTGCGCGATCAGTCCACTTTGCTTATTTTTATTTTTTATACCATTGGCTGTGGCCAGAGACTTTACTGAACTTATTCAGAGTAAAGTTCCTGAACAGAGTCTAACGATATTAAGCGTTGTGTAAATAGTGTTTAGAATTAGGCTGTGAATAGCCTACGGCGATTGGCAGGATGTAGAATTACCGTATAAAAGGCTTTAAGAGTTTTGGTAAAAATTGTGAGCTCTTATCTTTATTTTTGTATATAGGAATCTTTACAATATAATAGTTTCACTGTAATATTTTACGTTTATCAACCAAGGTTGCTATTGTTGTTATCATTATATTAATAATTATCGTAATTTTTTTTTCTTTTTTTTTTCAAATATTAATCTTATTATCATTCGTTTATTATTTATATTTATTGGATATATTATATTCCTAGAACGCATCAAGTTAAACTTTTATTTAATTTGTATAATAATAACATAATTCATAACTTAGCACGTAATAAGGGCGAGCCATGTTAAACGTTGCTATTAGTAATAATATGTACAGCTATACTTCGTTCTACACAAGTTTCGAATACTTCGCGACTTTCCCCAACAAATACGAAACTTTATCATAATCATTTCAAATCCCCCCCTAATTACCAATTTATTTATTTTGAAATTGTGGCTATGGAAAATTAGTGTGAGTTCTGTACGGCAATCGTGTGAAGAACGAAGCATAAAGTCTAAGTGTTTGTTGTGGTTTTTTTCTTCAACTATATGAAGAAATTGCATGTTATGTTTATACGACAAAGTCAAATGTATGGAAGAAATGATTTGTTATTATTTGTTTTTTTTTTCCTTTTCATTTTTCACTAGTTTTTTTTCTTTGTATTTTCTTTTCCTTTTTTTTTTTTTGTATAATCTATGTCTATTTCCACATAAAATAAATATCTCATATTATTTTTTCATAAAATGCGTTTACACCGTCACAATTCTTTCTTTTTTTTTTGTTTTAATATTCTTGCAACGAGTAAAGTAATTCACGCCGGGATATGATCTTCTTCTGATATGTTCTCTCCGCAGGTGATTTTAAGGTAGACTTCAGATTTATACGCGATTAGCGATTATCTTGGAAGAGTTTTTGTTCAAGCCTCGAGCGGTTGACGAATCGAGTTCACCTGTTTGCATTCAGAAAATCAGTTTCAAACTACCTATGCGCACATGCATACATTATTCAAAATTCAACAATCATACAGTCTTATATTTCGCAGGCTTCCCGAGAATCTGAATAATATTAATAATTTATTTACTGGTTCAAGTTCGTACGATTGAATTAAATATTTATAAATAAAAAATACAACCCGACGATCAATTTTATAGCAGGACAAAATATACTTTTATTAAAATCGTGATACGGCTCTCATATCTCTAACCAATTCTATGAGAAATTAGAAACACCGAATAATTTGTGGTATGGGATCGCCGCGGTTGATATAAAATACACAAATTTATAGATTATACATACAATTCCTTGATTAGATAAATTTCCTTCTAATTTATAATATACATTATTTACGCGCATTTCATCCGACTTATACTTACAATAATTTCTAACAATATTAATTTTTTCTTCTTCTAGCCCTACGGCGTACAAAATATAAGGCCGCCTCATAAATACACTGACTAGATCAGTTTCATATATTCATTTTTTATTCTCGCTGTATCGGGGATCCTTCACACTATAAATGGCTTTTATATACTCATTTTTGTCCAAAAAATTGTTCGAACATCAATTTCTACCAGCCAAATGTTGCAAGTTTGCGAGGAAATTTTTTTTTTAATAATTCACCCTGTTCGCAATTGACGATGATTTGGGGATATTGAGGAATAGCCTCATCCATTTTAAAATGTACCTACTAGTCGGACGGTTTATGCTCCTGATTCAAATTAGAACTGATCATTTGATCGAAGCTGTAATCTGTCTAAAAAAAGAAACGCGAGTTACGAAGAATAATTTAGATACCATAAATATTTGTATACATATACGTGGGATTGAATTAGGTCCGTCAAAAAATTTGCTACCTTAGTTTGCGATACTTAGCTGCTGACCGGGTTTTAGACAATACATGTTTTAGAATGCAGCTAAATCGAATAACTTACAAATATTTAGGACGGAGCTGGCTAGTAGGAACTATGAGGCGGTGTGTCAATTTTGGAAAGCGACATTCGACACTTGAGGACCTCAAAATTCAAGACTTGAAAAAATTCTAATTCATTCTAAGACGATGGAAATTTCGCGGAAATCTCAACGTTTCTGACGGAAACTGATAAGCATTCACAGCTCTAAAATTACTACGTTTTTGTTCACTTCATCATTTTGCTTTGTACACAACTTTTTTTTTTTCTCTTTCCATTTACCCGACTTCCTGCGAACGATATCAAAATGGATTTATTACAAATTTATATTTGCTCCGAATTTTATATATACTTTGACGATACCACAAAAACCATCGTTTATATCGACAAACACGAATCCCTATTTGAAAATATTCTATCAACATCTAAATGATGTGAAAAATATGACAAACAATGAATATTCACATCCTCTGATTGTCAAATTTTTTCCACGTTAAAAAAAGATAAAAATAGGTGACTCACCTATAACTGCAGTGGTCAGGCTCAAAGATTTTGTGAAACATATGAAATAGGGAAGTCTGAGTGGTATGAGCATGGTCTTTGATTACCTTCCGGTTCAAAGTCAACAATAAAATTCACATAAATTCTTCGATATCGTACGTAGAGCCGGGTAACCGAATCGGTCATTTTTTATCAAATAGTGAAAGTTTACTACGTACTGCTCCTTCACACACGACGAGTCGTTGCGCCGCAGAGATGCTACAAATAGGTACAGTCTCCTCCAAACTCGCTCTCAACAAAGCCATCCTGCTCGGTCCAGCGTCTAGACTAGAATCTCCTAGCCTCAAGCTGCTCCCAGAAGCTTGTTTTCTTTCGAAGTATTCTACTATCTTAGAAATAGTCTTACTAGTTGAATTTATGCTGCCTAGCCTATCCTCCCAATAAGTTGAGTCCCCGCCACCTAGACTTGCTATATCCTCAGAAGAATCTGTGTATATCGAGCTAGTCCTATGGTCATCTAACAAGAACAAACTACTAGCTGCAGAGCTGCTCAGCGTCGAGGCATGACGACGATTGGGTGGTTCAGGACTAAGATCTTCTCCGACGCAACTCCAAAACCCAGATTCACAACTGCCACGGCGTCTTGGTTCCCAACCCTCCCTGAATAGAGGGTGAGCGAACAAGCTAGCAGCGCCGACTTTAGTAGCCACCTGCAAATATTATTAATAATTAACAGTACATGATATATAAGTATTCAATTAAAGCATAACGTTTCTTAGATATGCTCAATTAAACGTGAAGAAGATCCGGTTTCGGGCGTAATAAACTATCCACCGATAGCTATTTTTATATATTTTTTGGTTCAAGACGCAGCTAGCAAACCTGTTTCTCAGAATTTATTTACTGAAGAAGTGTATTAGGTCAAATTTATGAGAGAAATCCACTTCGAACCTGTAAATTTACTGGTGTACAAAAAACAACCAGTACTCTGATTTGGCACAATATGAGTTTAATTTGTGACATTATTTCGT
Source organism: Athalia cordata (assembly GCA_963932425.1). NCBI lineage: Eukaryota > Metazoa > Arthropoda > Insecta > Hymenoptera > Athaliidae > Athalia > Athalia cordata. The sequence continues at coordinate 51,771,580 of OZ010625.1, read as the reverse complement.
TTTATTACAACTCAAGTCCGCTTAAAAGTATTCGAGTAACTTGTAACAGAATTCAACATCGTTTTTCCTCTGTGAACTCAACGTGTCTGTTCACTTCATAATAAAATATTTCACAAATAATGAAAAATGGAGCTTTTGCTTCTTTCTGACTATGCTTCATGACCAGAGGCTATGAGAAGCCGTGATAATGTAATAGACGATAGAATCAGTATTTACCTTTTTCTCCCACTTTTTTCTTGCAGTTGGGCTGCTTGGCTCAGAACTGGGTTTTCTTCTGTTTAGAATCTTAGCTATACTATCGTTCTGTGCTGGTTTAAATTTACTTGCACCACTATCTGTAACGCTTGGCCTAACATCCTCCAGGGACGGTAGTTCTAAACAGCTGGAGAATAAGTCCCCTAGGATTTTTTTAACACCTCCCAAAGCGTGAAATGGGTTAGCTGTCATAGGTCTGTAATGAGGATCTCTTTTACTGGCCAATTCAGCAACCCGCCGAGTCGAATGACATCTAGCTTTGTCCGAAGGGGTCGCATTGTCACAGCCTCTAGCATCCGCTGAATGACTTCGCTGTCTTGCAGCTCTTCGTTTTGGACATCGACTTTCTCTTCCAATCTCATCTAAGCTAGAAAGCAATGCTGGATCAGCAGATTGGCGTTTGCTCATAGCATTCTTGGACTCTTCTTGATAAGACAATATTATTGTTTCCAAGCTGGCTACAATCTCTGGGAAAGTTGGCCTTGACTTTGGCTCGTACTGCAAGAAGAAAAACAATAATGAGTTGGTAGCTCGATATCTAACATTTGAGAATGAGTTTCTAAATAAGAGTTAGGATCCAAGAATTTTAACTAGTGGAACTTACTCTACAACAGTTAAACGCCAATTGCAGGAAAGCTGGTGGCGGGTCAGCAGCACTGCAGATTTCACCAACGGCTAGATAATCAAGGCCAAAATTGTCGGAGCGTGATAAAACGTCGGGATCGGCGGAGACTCTGCCAATGAGTTCACAAACAACGATACCAAAGGAAAAAACATCGGACCTGTGGTCATACCATTGTCCCTTCAGGCACTCAGGTGACATCCAATATGGACTACCTACTGTGCTCAATCGGTATCCAGAATTAGGATCTGGAATTTTAGCCGCTAGTCCAAAATCTCCGACGACAGCTACCATTTCACCATTAGACTTATCTTTTTTAATTAATACATTTTTTGACGTTAAATCCCGATGGAATAAACCCCGACTATGGAGATAGGTCATTCCACGAGCAACGTCTTTGGCAAGACTCATTCTCACTAGATGAGGCAATGGCGTATGTCTGGCCATTATCAGCTGTTCTAAGCTACCTCCGTTAATATATTCTGTAAGGGCATGAAGTTGACCCTCGTGGACGCACACCCCCATAAACCTGCAAAATATAAATCAAATTAGTTTGTAAATGATCGAGTTATACCGTACATTGAATTATGATAAAGAATAAGCGATGGATATAGTAAAAATTAATTGTGGGATTTGTTATTCTGTGGCCGTAAAGATATGAAGGGTAATCCAGCACTTATTTAAATGTTTACAATTCTCAGTGCAGGTTTTGTTTGGAACCTTATTATTTTTATCACACTTCTCTACACAATCTGTGACCTTCGTTTCCAAGTGTGTCTTAACCGAAGGTCTGATATGTGCCCGGTTTAGTCACGGACACTTAGAAACGTGCAAAATGATTACTCGCTACAAACTGCAAATAACAACAAGCTATGCATAGTGTCCTATTACTAAATGCTCAGCTGGAAAAATTTCAATGCAAGTTATATTCAAATGATTCAAGAACACCGGAAACAAATAGTACCTCGATACTTCTTCATGATGAATATAACGATGGGTAACTGATATTATTTCATAGTTCCTAAAAAATATTTGATCTTAAATGGAGCATATATTACCTTAATATATTTGGATGGCTGAGTTTGTTCATCAATTGAACTTCTTTGAGCATATTTGGCCTATTAGCTGGAAGTTGATTCATTTTTAGAACCATAACTTGACCCGAAACTTTATGGGTAACCTGTAACAGAATGAATCAATATTTATTAACTGTGGCATGGAGAACTGATTAATTTGAATTGTAAAGTCAGTATCGGAAGTCCTTTCTTTCGTGTAGGATAAGAAAACAGGTACGTAATTAAGTCTTAATAACTTATGTAAAGTAGGGGAAATCATATGATACATAATCGTGCCTACTCTAAGCATATACAGTACGTCATAGCACACAAACAATATCTTGTAAAGTTTACTTTTGTTATTACATGTTTAAAGTTGATAAAACTACGTATATGAACAAGTTAGTTTTATTTTTAACGAAGTTTCAGTCACACGCAATGATTCAGGTGTTATTTGGCATCGACCAGAATTGAGCTTTAATTAATCCAGGGAGATAAGTAGAAATTTTATCTCGGTATTAAATGAAACAGAATTGTAGCATCGTCTAGGGAAGGATCAAATTTTACTTTTCTTTGCGCATTCTTTCTATCAGTATATTTAGAGTATACAATTAATTTTTAATTAAAGTTAATGACTGGCAAATTTCTCAGTAGTTGTGAAATGTTCTATGTGCTTCCCACACACAATGGGGTATTCTTTTACTATTGATATGGATCTTTGAACGTTGTGTGAGGCAGTAGCAACTATATGAGAATGTAAAGTGATTCTCACAGGAGAAACTTAACTTATTAATGAAACCAGTGTAACATCTGGTGGATTGATGGAAGAGAATTTAGAAATTTGCTTTAGGAGAAGTCTATGCTTTTAAACAAACCAAATATACGTACAATTCAAAGATTTTATCCGTTTAAATCTACGTCATTATATTTACAATACAATTTCACCTGAATCAAATTTTTCGTACATAATCCGGCTCAAGAAATAAACCAGACAAATCTTGTTGAGATTATATAAAAAATAAAATTAACTAAAAACGTATTACGTAACAGCGATGGGGGCTGAATACAGGAAGTAGTTTGAAAACGGGAACAAAAAAAAAATTTTAAACTAAAAGATAACTGGTATTTCATAAACTTAATCATACACAATCTGACATCTTTTAGAAATTAAAATTAAAATTTATGCATAGACAATTTTAACGCTCAAATCGAGTGCTCAAAAAACTTATGATCTTAAAATTGAATTAAAAAAAAATCTGATGAGAATTTCTTGGCAGTGTTTGTTACAGTTGGACTTTCGCCAAAAAGTGACGAATACAGCCAGCTGAAATTGTAAACAAACCTTTTGAAATTGTGCATTTTGTGAAAAGAAAAAATTATTAGGATGTGAAATTAAAAATTCTCTAATCACTTCTCCGCACATTTGCGAGCAATCAGTTGTTTATCGTAATTAATCAGCGATACAATATGCGCTTATCTCAGATAAGACGGTCTACAGTACCACCTCCTTCATTGACTAGCAAACATTAATAAATATGTTCAGCAGAATTGCCGATTTCTGGATCCGAAGGGGAAAAAGCCGGTAAAAAAAAAATGTAGAAATATGAATTCTGCAGTTCATTAAACTTAGTATAAAATGTAAGTTTTCTACTTTCCGTAAACACGTTTTATACGAAATCTATTGGGTAGAATTTCATTTGCTGATTAGTGCATATTTTTTATTCAAGAATTGAGAATCGTTAAATACACAATCATCAAAGGTAAACACTCAATACTTTCGCTGAATTTCTGTGCCTTTTTTTTTTGATTTCGATACATTTGATTACCAAGAACTCTGACTGGTATCAAACGGAATTGAGCGTGTGAGTAGAGTGAGTGAATCAGGAATGAGTGTAAGAGACTTATTAGAGAGTGTTCGGACTCCATGGCCATCAAGCGTGACCGGCTTTCTCATTTAAGCATTCTTATTACAAGAGGAAATGCTTGGTACTGTCTTAAGTCACAGGCAAGGTCGTTTCCAGTGGCCGTTAAATACATTAAAAGCAAAAATAGTTCGAGCTCTATGTATGCATCGTATGGTTACAGGTATAAGCGTACATCATTCTTGACTATAGAAATATCTTTATTCAACACAAATATGCTAATCACATTGTCGACTAAACAGATTTAGCTCCAGACATATATGACTAATAAACTATACAGGGCGCGCTGGAAACGTTTGTTTTGCCAACAGAGGTCTTCTGATAATAATTACGTTTGAAAAAGTTATCGATCGATCGATTTAGCGAAGAAGTACCGGTCCAATTCTTGATTGAGATAAAGCTTTCCTTAGTAATCAATATAGTCCATAAATAATTATTCGCAATCGGAAGGATAAAAAAGAAGATTAAATTTTAGATTAAAAGGTGCTCACATAACAGACTTGTGTTATGTGCCCATACTAAATGCAAGCAAATACCGGCTATCGTAATAACAACAATTTATTGGGTGAGTTTATTATGAATATTCGCAATAAAGTCCTCCCATAAAGTTCGAGCCTTTGGGAGTTTATAGGAAGATTTTAGAAATCAGGTTTTGGAGATTTTGAAATTGCAATTTCAGATGAAAGTGCACACCACATTCTATAAGCAAGCAAAGTTGGTGATTTTTTTGAGCGAGAAATTTGCAAAGTTGTTACGTTATTTTCTGCCCAACTCTCGAGGAACATGGAATAATAAAATTATGCAACGACCCTCGTCATTTGTGAGTTCGTCAGAGGTTTCCCTATAAATATCATTTATCAAGGGCACAAGAAAACTTGCGCTTTGGTTTCAGATGCAAGAACGAAGGAAGAGAAGAGAGAATAAGATGAAAAGAAAGAGATAGAGGTTCAGGCAATTCAAAAATAGATCGCGTGGGTCCAGCTCTATCTTTGCTCTCTCTGCTTCCCACAAAATATCAACTTAAGTATTGCCCCTGTTTTCAGAAAAAATTTTTCTCGCCTGACACCACAGGCACAAATTATAGGCGAAAAATTTCGACTAGCCTCCCAATTCTTTGTAAACGTCAAAGCGACGTAAACAATTATCGATATTGCATTAAATTTTGCGGAAACAAATATGTCGTAGACCAAATAATTTCTTTTTTTATTTGAGGTTTCATTTTCGTTCAACATCAAGATGAATCAAGTATATATCGCTCATCGGATAGTGATAAATAATAAGTATAATTGAAGGAATGGGAAAGGATCAGAAAATTACTTAATTTTACAATACTCCGTTCCAAATTTTTTAAGAGAAGAAATGTGATATAAGGAGATGACTAAGGTGGAAACTAACAGTTAATATGTACTAACGTCTTGGCGTACAAACCAAGTTTTTGGTGCCAAGAATGTGAGACTTCTGAATCTAGCGACCCTACTTTGCAAACTTTAACAAGCGCAAAAATTTTCGAAAATCTTTAAGTAATTTCGCAATTTTTGGCCGCTTACTGACTTTAGGTTGCGTGAAGACTAAAAATTAAGTAAAGGAATTATTCAGGCTCAATAACAACAAACATTTTATTTATCTACATTGACGAATTTACCACAAAATATTTTGTATCTGAATGCTATTGGTACCTTACGGAATGTTCACTGAGAAGAATTTTTAGTGTTAGATACCGATGCCAGATATTGTTGCAAACCTGAGCATCTTCAAGTCTGCAACGTACCATCATGATTTTTAAAACACAACGGCATATCTAATCAATTCTGATGTTAATCTAACAGATAACACTGTGTAAGTTGAATTGGTTGCTCAGATCCAACAAACTGCAGGAAAATATCTTGGATTCCTCAAGCATGAGTGTAAATCTGAATTAGCTAACGATGAAAACCACCTTTTCATGGGATCGAATTATATTGTACTTACTGCATAAAGAAACAGATAGTTTAAGAACTGAATATTTAGAGAAGCATTTTTTAATGCTAGATTATCATGAAATGGATATTAAATAGATTGGCAAGATACTGTAACACATAACGATAATTACGAAGTGAAATTTTCTTGATAACTTTCACATATTTATCACATATAAAAATGAAAAATGTCACAATAATAAACGAGTGATTAAAGAGATTGATAAGAGGAAATATGCATACCTTGAAAACTTCAGAGAAGAAGCCAGCACCAATTTTCTCAAGGTAGAAATCATCCAGTCGATTCAGAGAAGCAACTGCATGTCTCAAAGCTTGACAAGATGCTCCTGTTCTCCTTTTGGTAGAATAGTCCTGATGCGTATCTCCTGAATAAACGTTGAGATTGGCGGATTGTCCTTCCAGTTCTGTCGGTTTCCATGGATCGCGTGTTTTTTCTCTGTCTTTTAGGCTTCTTGGGGAGCTTTGTAATTCGGTGGGTAAATGTAGTGAAGGAAAAGACAGACAGTGTTGCAGGTTGTCTGTATTTTCACATTCTTTAAAGGTACCCGAACAGAGGAAGTTCGACGGATTTGGCGAATTGTTTGATTCATCGCAAGTGTTGACTCTGGGATGATTCCGAACTACCGATGAAAAATTTTCTTCCTTATCAGATTCTATCGAAGATCTGGCTGTTAATAATTTGTTGTTACAAGCTTCTGTCAAGGTGTCAAAGCTCTTCGAAGAATCCGTAGAGTTTGATGCAGGTGTTCTTCGTTTATCTTTGCCAGATTTCAATGAATCCTTCTCCCTAGTACCCGTACATAATTTATTTATAGACTTAGTCACTTCTCTGTTGATTACCTCAACATTCAAACAGCCCAGACTGGATGACGATAGATTTTTAGATACTTTGGAAGCACTGTTGACACCCACATTTGATTTGGCAGATGTAATGGTGGGACAATTTGGATTTGAGGAACATTTGTGGATTAGAGATGAGTGTTTGATGACAGAAGGGCTATTTTTGCCATTCAGATTGCAAGACTCATTAAAAGGTGAAAAATTAGAGGTGGAGGAAGAGGAATCTCCAGGGTAAGGTGTTTTAAATTCTGACCTCTGAGATTTACTGGCTGTATCCTTGGGGTTCTGTGGTTGAAAATTAGCAGGGACCTCCGAAACTACAGATTCGTTGTCTTTGGGTCTCCAAGTCTTTATCTTCTCTTCAAAATTACCTGCGGCAACATTATCCGCAGAGAAACATGGCAGACAAGTAGCCGATGTTCTTGGGCCAGTTCTCAATGATGAGATTTGTGGCGGTGGTGGTCCGGGGGTATTGGAAGGCGGTATTTTGCCTAACATTATTTTGACCTCTAATTAAAAACTGTAAACACAACGGATACGGGACATGCGTTTTCAGAGAGCCGCATCACACTGGAGATTTTCACGTTATTAGTTTATAATTACGATACTAATGACATAACTCTAGCTAAAAACATTGGCACAACGATCGTCTACAAGTTTATTAATATTAAAAAACTCTATCTTCACAAGATGAACCGCAACACGGCACAGATTTTTAAATATCGATCACAGTTACACGCGAACAATTTTTTTTAGGATGTACTTCAACGAACTGTCACCATTACAGCAGCATGACCCGCAAATGGTAGGCTGTCAGTTTTGTTTACTGTCAAAATTTCGGGGTTTTCAAATTCAATTACGCGTGACATTAATTTTGCAGAGTATACACATCCTTGAAATTTGTTGAAACAATGATATTATTTTCATTGGGTCTATTGATGAGAAAATAGTAGAAGACGAGATGAGTTGAGTTGACTTTCAAAGATTTCTTTCTATGATCACTGTGACTGCGTCGCATAAACAGAAGTAGACCTCGACGTTTAGAACTAAGATTTAAAGGTCGTTGTTGCTGATTAATCCACTGCCAATCCACGATCGAGTATTCCGAACTTTGTTTTTGTTTATTCACCACTTTTGACTCTTCGTTTGTATTATTTATACTGACAATAATTATATATTATCGAAGAGAGACGCCAGCCGACCAACAACGCTCGACAGCAGCCATTATAGAAATGATTCCTACGATGAGGGCGTCACGGCGCCGCCTCGCGTTCATACCCCGAACAAAATTGTTTCTCCCCCTTCCAAGTATTTTCAACTCATTCCATAAATTTAACAATTCACCCGCCGTCCCGACGCTGCAGCAACTGCAAATATGACAAACATCTCGATTTCAAACTTATCCTAATTACAGATTCAACTCAAGGTCGAAAAGAAATGTCATTATCCGCCTTGCGAATTTCCGACCGACCACCCTGACATACTTATATTCATTTTATTACTTACTGTGCGGAAAGTAATAAGACATTTGAAATCATCCGGAAGTATTAATTAGTTTACGATTAAATTAACGATATAACTATAGCCAGGGCAACGTTCGTTTGATGTAGTGTATTATTACTTTCAAGAGAAGTCAATTCAATTATTATTTTACGACGGAAATGAGAAAGTATGTGAATCCTAATCTTGTACGCGAGTAAACCGCATGTCTTACAATCAGCTTTTCATTTCATTAATTACAGGAGCACTGCCGTTATTATGCGGGCTCTCAGACAAGTACAAAGTCACGATGGGTCCATATAAATTGATGCCACTATAAAAGTGAACTCTGCTCAACTGCAAATAGATTACGGGATGAGCAACAATCATTTTTCTTCACTCAAAAAAATGATCGCGCTATCACATAGCTGCATGTTTCATTTTTGAGAAAGAGGCAATGCTTCGAACCTTAGAAGCGTATGGGAGATAGGAGGATATGATTGATGTTCCAGAGTACTATGCACATACATTGAATAAATTCCGCTTGGACTGGATTCACTAAGTACTTTTTCAGTTGCAACCCACGTACCAGAAATGCATGTAAAAATGCATTTAGCTAGGAGCGATTCTCTTCGTCCTTTCCTTCTTACCGACCGTGCGATGATGTCTTCTCGATGGTTTAGGAGACTTTTGCTAGAGTGGTACATCCAAACCGGATTTTGAATGTGACCGGAAGTACAACAAACAAGCCTTTAAATACTCCATTCTACATTCGTAAACGATTGGTATACTACTCACGATGTCCACTCAGGAAATAACGAAAATAATGGAACTGGATATAGCATATATTGGTTAATGATAGTTATACATATCTCAACCGCCTAAATTCCTCAACGTTAAGTAACTAAATAAATCTTTCTTGCAGAGCCTTTGATTCAGGACTGGCTAGGACATGTGATTGAGGAAAACGTAAAACAAGAACAAATTTTCAAAGAAGGGACTGAATTCGTCATTCCATACATGGGTGAGCCTTGCCTCATTTATCACAAAAGATACATCGATCTGATGGATTTGTATGTGAAATAAAGTTTTTCCAATATTACAGCTGTGCCATTGCCTGTGATCAGAACAATATTTGTAATATCAGGCCATTTTGGTCTAGCACCAAACGCCAGATATTTGACAGTACATCTCTTCGATAAATTCATGTGCAATTACTTTTGTGAGCTATATGCAGCAAAGATGGGAATGGATCCGACAGAGGCATGCTGGCCTCAGATATGCAAGGCTATTTCCAGCCAGGCAAAATTAAAACTTATGTCTTGCATGCAACTGGCCAGCAAGATGGACTCACATTCTAAAGGCTTAAGTATCTCTCAGGTATACAAGGTCGACTCTCAATCAAAATCTCTGTCTCTCTGTTTATAAATATCGTCCAAATATGTATGTCATAACAGGGTCTCAGCATGTCATTTGTATTTGATAGGTGATCCAGATGCTTCAATGGCTGGATAACGAATGTGAGTTCACCAGTGGCATGGTTTTCTCCGCAGAATTTAAGGTGTACAAAACTGTGAATTTTAGGATACCGATAATTACGCCCTTGCATTGTGTGGAGATACTTCTAGCTGCAACAAAGCTCGGTCGAATTTCTGAAGTCTATGACATATGTGTTAATTTACTTGACCTGGCATATTTGCAAGTACGCTACACCGATATATTATACAATATTTTTTTCTCTAAATGTAAATGACATGATGTAATACCTGTCTTGTATTTTAGCACGACCGAATATATTCTCACCTCCAGCTTATGATAGGGGAAAATTATGAGCACACAGAGTACGACTCAGGTAACGTTATGGCGTTGGAAAGCGACATGCTCTACTTGGGGGCTGCAGTCGTTCAGTGTTCCATTTCTTTTCTGCCTATGGAAGAATCCGTTGGCAAACACTTGATTAAGAAATTGTCCGAATTCGTTGGTATAGCTGAAAACGACATTTGGAAATTGGCTAATTTGCTCTTCACTACAGCACTGCAGAATAATCATTAATCTTCGATACTCTCAATCAGTTAAACAGGTAAACATAATTATCCATAAAGTCGAATGTGACTGTTAATAATATAAAGAATTAATATTTTTCTTGCCTCATTTTTGCTCAAGTTAGTTCTCGTTTGATTTCATAGTTCTGTGCTTTATGAACGAGAATACATCATGACCGTAGCCACAGATGGTTGTATGTCGTATTGACAAGCTATTAAATAGCAGATAGTCATATATTTTTGTAAGGTGACCTCAAGTCTACATAAAATAAATTTTACCTTATGGATTACCTCAATGCAATCAAGCCTTAATCATTCATCAACCACTATGGTACTGTTAAAAGTATGCTAGAATTTTCAAATACAGCGCTGTATCATATAGATCCGATGAAATGTCTACATTCGAAAGTCAATTTGCTGCTTTTGCAAAGTACGGCGATACTAATTCTGACGGAACTTTCATCACTCTGTCACAAAGCGATAAATGGATGAAACAGGCGCAAATTGTGAATAAAATACTGACCACTACAGATACAGCGATATCATTTGGAAAACTCAAGTAACAGTTTATACTTCAAATAATTCAGACGCATTGAAGACAAATTTATTATCAAGGGAGCAGAAATGAACTTTGAAAGTAACAGCCACATCAATATTGCAATAGCGAGTTCTGTTTTTCAATCTAGGCAGAAGACTCTAGGCTTTCAAGATTACAACAAGTTTGTAAGAGACCTCGCTGCATCAAAAGGCTTGAACCCAAAGGAATTGTTTGAAAAACTGACAAATTGCGGACCCCCAGACCTTGCCAATTCAACGGTAATCACTGAATGAAGAACAAGTTCTATAATCATCAGTTGCAAAGCAATAATTGTATCTTTTTTTGTAGCAAATCGATATTTCAGCATAAAATGGGAATCAGAGCAAAGGAGCACCGTCTCGGCCAATGAAGTACACCCAAGATGAAGCTAAAAAATAACAAGCAAACAGATCATAGATCAAATCTCAATGGACAGACCTTGTTGCGAAATAAACCTAATAGTCATCAAGTATGGGATGAGTTTAGGATACGTGGTTACTTTAAATCTTTAACAAAATACCGCCGCGTACATGGCGATGCGCCGAGTACTATTGCGCACGTTTGACAGTGATAATAACCATGAAAATTTACGGTATAATGCACATCTGTCATCAGTGGCTAGGTGTTCGTGCATGCATCTGTACAAACGTTCTCACATTTTTACACTAACATATACATTGTGTGAGCCCGAAGAATCACCGCGTATCGCAATCCTGCAAATAAAACTGCATTTGCGCAGATTCATACGAAGTTTTTGAGCAAGCGAACTACAGCAGAATCAAGAGAGCGGTAGCTAGTATAGAAACAAGAATAAAGTTGACGATTTTCCCAGCAGAGTGCATGGTTTGAACGAAATGCCATGCATTCCAGTTGCGTACAAGTGGTGGTGGGGTACCGACTTACTTCTCATGTCAAACAGCTTGTGCTGTGTGTGTCTACCCGCATACCATTCGATTTTGATAAATATTCAATGAAAAAATAGTCTGTGCTTCAACAAAAATTTTGAATAATATATCCCCAATTATTAACAATTACAACAAAAGTGCAACATGTACTATTAACTTGGATAATATACAGGTGAGTTAGCTGTTTGTCAATAACATTTCCATTTACCAGCTCAGGAATGCAAGGCCTGCTTTTTTTTTTCTTTTTTACGCTGCCCCGCATTCCTTTATCGATTTGTACTGGGATGCCAGACAGCGTATATATATTGTATGTATTAAACAAGTATTCAATGCTAAAACAAAAATTTCTACGTAAATATATCATATATACGTTTTTTCAAATGTATAATACATTTATTTTTACCTAGATCTCAAACGCGCTACGTCTCTTGCCATACTATAATACATTGCGAAAATTTATAATCACGTATAATGTATGTATGTATGTATGTACATGTTTGTACATCGAATTCACATACATTCCTAAATGCGCATACATACTACTTTAATTTGCCCTTGCGTCCGCGGCTTTTTGTGATCGTCCTTGTGATTAAATTGTCAAATCTGTGAAACGTAGAAAAACAGAAATATAAAATAAAATATTGTGTTCTGAATTTGAAACGATAAAACTTTCATATCTATAAAACACATTCCGATGCACGTCTTAGCGCTTAGCAGTCTAAAGCGGTGTGTGTTCTGGATTTTGGCCCACTTTCCTTATTTTTTTTTCACGGTAAATATACAGCGTAATCAGTACGTCTGCTTTCGATAGTGAACAATGTACATTATTATAGAAAAAACAAAAATATTTGAGAATTATAATCATTTAGTGATAAATTTTCTCACATTTTCTGACGCCCTCCTCAGCGCTCCTCAACCTCGGTCTGATTACAATGGGTGTTTTGTTTATCTGAGAGTAGATGTATAATTATAGCTATCTAATTATGATTGTGTTATAAAGCAGCTCGTTAGGTGAATAGCAATAATACTTGACTGTGACTGGAAAAATAGATGAAAAATGCATGTATGCACTAGATACAATGAAATAGTAAAACTGCCGCAACGTCCTTCAATTTAAAGAAAAAGAAGCTGGGAGCGGGGGAGAAAAATCATCGTTCCTATTTATACGGAGGATAATGAGGTATAATGATAGATGTGAGAGTAAATAATAAGAGATCCGGTGTGTTAAATTAATAATATGCCAGTGAGGAGAATTTTACGTATTATTATTATGGAATTGTTCAGTATTCTGGCGAGTGGGAGCTGCCTCGGGATGGCAAAGAGGAGAAAAAGGAGGAGGAGGTCGCGAAGGGGGGCGCATTCCACGGACAATGGCACGTTTTTTAAAACCAATGTGTATAGTTTTGCCTTAGTCTATAATATACAATCCGCATAGTAGTCTACTATACCTACCTCCTAGTGTACGATTCGACCGTGAATAGAGCTTGGACGTGTGCATCTAGAGTAAAAATACTTGTATTAGAGTGTAAAGAACAAATTTATAATATATTAAGAAGGGGGAGAGAGAGGGAACCGAATTGCATATTTACGTGTTTATTTACAATGAATATAATATTGTCTTCTCTATTGTTATTACAGTTTAAAAACGCCGCGTACCTTGGATCACATCATCCCAACATCAACTACGAGAATATTGGAATCGTACCTTGTGATAAAAAAATAAAAATAAAAAAATTTATTCATCTTCTGCATCTACAAGGAATTAAAAATTAGGAGCGAGAGAAAGCACTGCGGACGACTTTTATACTTATATATTACCTATACATATATATTTATAGTGGACTTGTGAATGCACCGGAACACCCGCTACTTGGGCTACTGCTGCTGCTGCTGCAATAGCGGAGGAATAAAACTTCCTTAGGGATAAAAAAATCAAATTAAATTATTGTACGTCGTAATGTCAGCGGTTGAAAGCGCTCTTGACGTTCTCTCCAGAGCTGCCACGATGGTACAGGGTGAGTATTCTTTTTATTTTTACTCTTTTCTAATCAAATTAATTTTTAATTCGGGTTGTACATTACATAACTCAAAGCTTCGTTCAATCTCTCTGTTATTTTTATATGCTAATTGCTCAGGCTTCTGTCTAACCCAAATTCGCGCGCTTTTGAATCTACGCCTATCATACACCGCGATCCGATCGATCGAATTGATCGATCATTGGTGGGGTATTTGAAATTCCCCGCCGGAATGTCTCCTACGAACCTTGCCCCGCACGCGAATATGCAATATCATTTTCATATTATTTGATCAGGCTTTCCAAATGTAAAAATTTCTACTCGTTTCAACCACCCAGATCGCACTTTTGGCAAATGCGGCCTTATATCATTAAATACGCGGTACTCATTCATGTTATTGTTGGATTGGTAGAAGTAGCGTACGTGCCCTTGTATTCTCCGACCGTCTATATCTGATTCCCTATGCACATTTGCATTTACGTGTATACAGTAGCACGCTTCGCACGTGTTCACCATGACGTATGCACACGCGCTTGTTCTGTCTTGCTGTTGTATAAATGGGCATATCTCATGTGCCGGGCTGTTTGTTACGACGGACTGACCTACGCAGTCCGTTATTACTGTAGTAATATACTATTTGAAGAGCGCGCAATCGTCGTTTTTTTTATTTTTATTCTTATCTGTTCCTCATTCGAAAAGTCGTTACAGCGAAGCGCAGATACGGCACTAAAAATTTGAGTCTTGTACTTCGTTTTACTACACATAGTTGAATTTGAATGACATTATATACCTATTGCTGATGCCATCCGCTGCATTCATCATTATACGACAAGGTAATAAACCGTCCATTGTTATAGGTATATTGCTACGTGAGAGTATCCGCTGATTTTGCTAATTCTGTCTCGATTCCTTATATTCATGCTTGTCTCATCGCAAAAAAAAACCTTTGAAGTAAATTCGATCGTTATTCTTCATGCGCGAAAATTTTTCTACGGGACAATCAGTCGAGCCCACATTGAGAAGACTGTAAGAAAGTTGTTGATCCGAAATTGGAAAGAATTTCGGAACGAGTGTCTGAACATAATAGTTTACCGAATTTCCTATCGCTAGTAATCATGTCTTTCGATAAATCACCTCAATCACTTCGATCAAATCTGCTTTGGCAGCCTTGGCGTAATCCTGACACTTTGCAATCATCCACTTCCGAATCCAGAGGTATAATTTCAGTCTGTAACTCATTATTTTTATAATGGTTTCATTAAAACATTATGTGTATGATTATGATTCTCATTACAGAGGAAAGACCAAAGGCGTCGAATCTGCACAGAAAACCTAGCAGCGCTTGGCGAAAGGAACGTAGGCGTGATCCGATTCAAAGCGAAGCTCTGGATATGTCAGCTGCTAGGGTACATCATCATGCAAGGCCGAGCGTTATTGTACCAACGACACCTCAACCAGGTGAATTTTCTAGAATAGAAAACCGATAATTATAAGACAAATCGTGCTATCGAGAGAAAAAAGTACGTGATGAGAAAACGATTGTACGTACAAAAAATGATTCAATATCAAACCGCGAAGATCAGTTTTTATAATTGAACGATTTTCAGGAAGACATACTTACTCGAAATTCGCTAGATTTTGATACGATTTTTGTTCTGTTTTCGTTTTTATTGGAAATCAGGAACTACCGTCGAAGATACGCCCGTAGCCGCATGCCCAGTAAATGCTTCCGCAGCATCGGGGGCGCAAAGAACTGGCGTCAGGAGCAGCGGAGTTGTATGCGACCCGGCAATTGACGAACACTTCAAAAGGTCCCTTGGTCTCGAAGAATACGCAGCTGTATTTGATGCGACGGCATCTAACGACAAGGCCCCTGGCCTTAGCGGTGAGTCATTTATCCGGCGTTTTATGAGTGCAATTCACCAAAATGTAGATTATCAAGATATATTATCAATGTACCAATCTCACTCTGTAACGCTTTTTTTTGCTGTTGTTTAATCAATACAGTAGACGACCACTTTGCCAAAGCACTCGGTGAGACGTGGACTCGATTGCAGGCTACAAACCGGAGCAAGGATTCCACTTAACCTTTGGTCGCTGATTTTCGAAGCAGGTGTTTAATCGCCTGCGTTGGCCAAATGCTGCTACCATCGTTCTACGTTAGTATTTCAACTATCTAAGAGTCAGTCCAGATGCAAATTGTACCAGCGAAATCGCTTCAGTTTCTTACACCATTCTCTTAAAAATTTTAGGTGCTTGATCCAAACAACCAGTAAGCTGCTTGCGGAATCTCTGCTACTGGATCGCTGGAATATATTACTTGTAAATAAAGATATAGCTTAATCAACAATCACGTGGTATAATTGTTTTTTCCATAATTAACTATAGAAGTTCTATTTTTACACTCTGGCGTATTGTTAGATCCATACGTCATGAAATTCCTTGCCGTCAGGCTGGATGATTCAGTTTCCTCCTTTGGAATCGATGTCAAAAAGTTCGACGACAAACCAAGATACAAAGACTTCCGGGGAGTATCTTGCCACAGAAGTTATATCCGCCGCATTGTGTAACGTGTACGAATTACATTACTTTGCATGTTTCCGTTCTCGCCCTCGGCAAATTTCCGTGTAAAAATTGAACACCGTAGGGTGGCGGGAGGAGCGGCACTGATTTCAAATGGTGCTAGGAATGTTTTAAGAGGTACCCCAGCACTCACAGAAGTCAGTACCTCCACCATCCCTTGCTCAAGGGAGAATAAATAGGTATTTTCTCATTCATTTCGCAGCCTACCGATAGACCTCTTCGTCCTCGAGTGCATCTGTAATAATTATGCATTGTATAAGTGTAACATATGAATGTCAACGAGCGTTATGTGGCGTGTTGTAAGTAACGCCCAGCGATTTATTATAAACTACAATAAGCAAAAAAAAACTCTGACGTCAGATATCATGCGGCTTTATAATATCCTTCCGACCACTGATTTCACCTCGGCCTGGTCCCCATTATGCCACCGCAAAACTTGCACCAGACTTATTTTTAACGCGGCTTTAACTATTTGACAAATTGAAAGTTATCAATGCGATAGTTTCCACGCATAAATGCGATTATCATGGTTTTTGTAAGTTGAATTTATAATTTATATATTCAAAAAGTTTATAAAAAAGATTCTCAGAGACTTTTTGCTATCACAATGTTGTTGCGTTCAGGTAAATAATTAGTGTTCGATATGAAACACGTGAAATTAACAACGATTTAAATAACGATGGTTTACCTCGTCGGTCGTTTGTTTCGAGAGTGTAATCGGCAAATTAATTATATCTGGTGCCTCCGGGGCATCTTCTGAGTTGTCACGAACGTGTGGAAGGATTTTGAGAGATGAACTAGGTGGGCAACAGACGAGCCAACTGCCTCAGGAGCGGTCAGATGGCTTCCTATATGCAGGCAGCTTGTTCACTTGCCGTAAAGCAGAATGGTAACTTAATATTAGACTTGAATATAAGTACGGTAATCCCATACCACGGTCTAAAGTAAGCCTACACCTCGCCCTCCCCTCTATAAGGGGGATGAGGGGGAGCTCCTCCCTCTTCCTTCTTTCGCGCCCTTCCTTCTTTTTTTTTCCCTTCGCCTCATGGTTTTGCTGTCGTCGGACGGCCACCGTGTTGTCTCATCTCATTCTTATATGGTTAAGAGACACCCACCCCATACTAGTGTCTCAAACGAAACGATGATCCATCCGGAGATGGAACTGGATCATGGTAATTGTTGCAAAGATTCGTCACGCTGGTAATTGTCGGATTACAATTGCATTCATCATTCCTTCTTCTATTCAACAATTACTTGCCATCACCCCACAACCCCGTCCGGTGCATGTGTAGCGATTCCTTCTTCAACAGGTGGGTTTCGCTTCGGCCCTCGCTTTTCCCCTCTCTTTGCATGGTAGCTACTGTTGAACTTCGCGTTTTGTATATCTCTTAACTATCCCCTACAGCAGTTGACCAACGGAAGCCACATCGTAATCCACGCTTCGAAACTCCGCTTATTTCCTGTGGGCTTTACATCGACGATATTACATTTTTATTATTTTTATTTTTTGTCTTCGAGAGTAGGCCCTGGATGAGTGAATATCGATACTAAAAATGGGAAGCTCAAGATTAGGTGAGTTGAGTTTAATTTAGTACAATAATGAAGAAAATAACATTGCATTATTTAATTTTGATTTCTAATTGCAGTTTGCAGCATGAAGATTGATGTTTGAGACGTGGGCTGCAGCTTCTTTTGAAATTTCAGTTCAGTTGTTTCTTATTTTGGAGAGCAAAATATGATGTATATATCTACAATAGGAAAGCTAGCCAATGCAAGCTTAGTTCTGGGAAGCCCCCTCGCAGAAGTGGGAAATAAAAAAACAGGGGAAATAGTCCCTAGACTAAAAATGCAGACATATCATCGCAGCGGATCGGTCCCTAGGATTAATTCGACCCTCTGCTCTTCAAATTTGCATGAGATGTATAGGTCACGATATTTTTTGTCTACCGGAAAATCGCGCGCGCGTGGATATAGGGGGCAGTCATCAGAGAAGAGATCAGGCGGACGTTCATAGGTTTGTTGATAATTATTGTATCGAATAATTATATATATTCTGTAAATCAAAAATCTGAGTATCGTTGTAAACGCATCAAGGCTACTATACAATTTGTTCGAGTCTCAGGCGTATCTCGTTGCGAAACCAGAGCCGGAGCAAACCAACCGCAAGTCGACATCATTTTCTCATTTTACACTTATTTTATTTCCTCGCCTTCTATATTATACTATACTGTACATATTACTTACATGTCGCGTTCACCTCGCGTTATAGTTAGCTAGTCTAGCAGCTCTTTAATCCTCTCGTTACCATCACCATTCAAATTATTACATATATATATATTTATGTATATCGCTCTTATAGAAAGAAAACGTACAGACGTATCGAATTATATGTATAAAATATAAAGTTCTACGTTTTAACGCGGTACCAAACAACAAAGATCAAATATGGCGGCTCATAAACCCACCGTACAAAACTACATTTCCCCTCGCTATATAGTGTGTTATATACCTATGTACACCAAACAATAAATAATACTAAAACTTTTCAGCTCTTCAGAAGCGACCGTTGTCCGCAATAAATAAGCTACCGTTTTCCTGCGATCTATGCGATGGTACATGTAAGTTCAGTGGTATTATAATGGGTAGGGGAGAAACGGAATGATGGCGATTGCCCCCAGTTGATGTCTGAGCTACCGTTAGGCACCCTTACTATTCGTATATCAGTTCTACTATACTGTGGTGCGTTCAGTTTTGGAGCTCGGGGGTATTACGGGGTGGTGGCAAGGGGTCGCTCACCCCACGCTCGTCCTTGCGCCACGAAATTTTCCCCGTCGACCTCCCCCGACCCTTTTTATGTGTATATAGTATACATGTATAGTACGGATACGTGCCCTTGTTCTCCCCCTCGCGGTCCCTTATATTATTCCCTTCCCATTTTTCTCTCCCCCGTTTTTACTTTACCAAGTTGCCCCCCGAAAAACCCGACGCTATCCGTCGCGTCCATGTTCATTGTATATATTTGAAGTACATTTACGACAGCGTATGCAGACTTGCGAATTATTTTTTAAATCGGTTGAGATTAGATCGGATAAGGAGAGAATTGTCTTGTTTTTTATGTGAATTTATATTCTAAGTTTAATTCCGGCTGGTTTACGCCGAGGAATTAGATGCGAAGTTTGGGAAGCATGACGACGGTCACAGTCGATGATTATAGAGATGATATTGTTAAAACTTAACGCCACGTTTATGTTTTTTTATTTTCCGTTCTACGTAAACGCACTAGATTTTCACACTACAGACGCAGATTATACATTTAGGAAATATACAGACGTATTCGATAAAAGAAAAATTATTTTAACTGCTATGCAGTAAAGATTTTTATAATCTAATTCTATGATAGGCGACGCGCATATACGGGAGATTTCAATACCGCCAGACTTGCGTAGAAACGATCAAGTTTTTCCGCGGCGTCCCACAACGCGTAGTAAAAAAAAGCGCGGTCTTACAATCTTTTTTCATGATGTTTTGAATTCAACAGCTCGGAAAAAATAAATACATGATATATGATTGAAATACACGTCACGCGCGGTTCACAGTTTATACGCGAAATCGCTGCACTGTGAAATTATTTAGGTATTCGTAATTGATTAATAAATTATTTGGATTTATTAATTATGCCATGTATCATTTATCGCGAATAATAACTTCCTTACGGAATGAAAATTCGAATACGACTGAACTCGAGTATAGCTGCAGAGTATATCCAATGAACCGACAGGCGGATGAATCGATCCGTGATAAAAATCAGCTTTCATAAAAATTAAGAATCTTCTTAATATTCACGGGTGAATCTCCACATGCAGACATATGCAGATATATTGTATAAAAGATTTATTCTGTTCGTTGATAAAAATATTTCGCGATGCTTTGATTATATTTAGAGATCCACACGAGGGTGCTGCTGATCGATCAAATGATGTTTGGAAAATTCTTAATTTACAACACGATGTATAATGAAGAAGTATTTTCTCTTCTAGACAACTGCACCACCAAAAAAGCACCATCACCGTCACGATGCGGACGTAAACTGCATGCCGTACGGTATGACGCGGTACAACGACGACCCTTCGCCAGTTCTTGTATAGAATTACCTACCCACGGGGGGCACAGAGAGAGAAAGAGAGAGAAAGAAGGGCCGATGTGTAGAAGGGGACATGGAGGAAGTGGCTACCCCCGCCATCCCCCTTCCAGCAACCCCCGAAACTCCCCTTCTCCCCTCATCGTTCGACGGTTGCGTGCGTGAATCATGCATATCGATTTTCTTGTATCATATACCTATATGTATACCGTTCTGTAGCAGCAGCAGCTACCCATGAATCCTAGTAGCTAAAAGCTATCTAGCGCTCCTTCATTCCACATCCTCCACCAGTAGCAGCTCATCTCGGCCTTCTTCTCGTATACCCGCGCTAATTCTCACTCGAATTCTTATGCTGTCCTGCACATCTTCCTGCAATTTTCAATGTAATCTGCTGAATATATGACTTTAAGTCTCTCCCCTAAATTTCGCACCCATTCTAATAGCGTTCCAGATGCAGGGTGCATGTACCTATGTGATAGTTCAAGAAGTTGCAGGAAGTATACTAGCTGTCATGGTATATTTCTCCTGGAACAACCCCCTTCCAGTGAAAAAAAATAAAATAAGAAAAAAAAACAAACTTTTTTTTACTTTCAAAAGCCTTCGGGCCCCCCAGTAGCGTTCTACCCGCCGCCACGACGGTGTTCCGCCAGTATACATAGTTCTTCTGCACAATGCCCCCTTACCTTTTCTGCACCCCCTCGTTTCTCCTTCATCTCCCCCCCTCCCGCTCTTTTTCCCCCTTTTCGAACATCCCGCGGGTGCGATGCCTCCTCGGCTGCAGGACGCCGACGACCGAGGCGTGCTGCTTGCCCTGGTGCAGCTAATAACCCCTAGTCCTTTGTCCCCCGTTTGGCTCACGTCCTCTCTCCTTTTGTCTTTGTATAACCGTATATTCTAGCTGCTGCTGCTGCTTCTGCACCACCTCTTGTATGTGGTATTAATATGTATGCGATAACGTGGATAGGTACGTTATGCTTTCGAGACGAAGATCGAACCCTGGCTGACGCTGCTGCTGCCGTTTCGTACCCTTCTTTTGCAAAAAGTTCTTCACGCTCACCCCTTCTTTAATCTATGGATTATTTTTCAAACCCCTCTTCTCAGGTATGAGATTATGCCGTCCGTACAATCGTCTTGGATATGATGTTGAAAATTAAAAGGGTACGAAACGATCACTTATATGAGACGACATTTTGGTCCGTTAGATAATTGCCTGTAATTATGAGGCTCGTATGAGGTTTTGAAGAAAATTTTTTCAAAGAAACAAACGCCCGTAAATTTTGTTCACCAAAGTTTGAATATTTTTTATTTTATTCATTCAACAAAAGATTTCGTCGTTTACCTACTGGTAACAAAAATCTTTTGCTGGGACAATAAATAGCTTGATTGAACATAATAAGAAAATAATAGTTAGTCGAAATCATGTCTTGAATTCTAAAAATTTATTCTCATCTCGACGCCAAATTTACGTTATTTATCCTGCATATTATATAACGTGTTTTTTCATTGTCCAAAGTGGCGTGGCTCCTGCGGGTTTCGTGCCGCAAAATCCTCGGGTTGAACCGTGTGTGTACCTATTTGCTTACATTGTTAGAGCTACTTTGCAGCTGCTGCTGCTACTGCCGCTGTAAGGATTACGAAGAATTCTTGCGCGTGCCTTAATTAGGGGTCCGCGATGTTTTCTCCGCTATACGCCTTCGGGAATACGTGTAATATTATATTATCTTCAGCACTTTTGTAAAGTTGCAAAAACTCCTCTTACGAGTAACATCCGGCGTTCCTCATACAGGCGAAACTTTTAAACTAATCGATATATCACCCAGCAAAAGCAGGGAGTCAACGGTCTTTTTTTTGGTCCTTTTATCCCTCTTCTATTTTCATGTCCCAAAGTGTTCCAGATGGTGACGTAAAAATCGGTCGTCCGTAATTGATTGGGTAAAAATATGAACCTTCAAAAATTTAATGAAAAATTTTTTAAGTTTCACCCGTCTCAACAACGGGAAAAATAAAATAAAAGAAGACTAAGTCTTCTGATTTTTCCACTTCGGTTTAACAATTCGCCCATGAAAAGTCTGTAAACAATTTTGTGACGGGGAAAATTTTTATCTCGGTAGAGAAACATAGGATACTCGAAACTTATAATATAAAGACATTTTTTAATAATTGCAGGGCATTATTTTAATACAATATAAATAACTACATCTATATACAGAGATATATACGCTATGGATACTTTGCGAATGATTGATTTGTTTCTAGGAGGTACTACGACATTCAAATGGGCTGCAGTTCAACATGCCGTGAATTCTAAATCTCAACATTAATCTCCAGTCACCAAAATCCGGTCCGATAAAAAATAAATATAAATTTATGAAGTAAATGGCACAAGACGCGGCAGTTTGGATATTGTATTCATGTTCAGATTAATAGGTAAAAATTTGTATAATAGCCGCCATTTAACCAAATAATCAGACGATTATTATCTCTATTAAATATATTATTGTATTTATACTGTATATGTATAATATTTTTGTATATTGAGATTGACTAATAAAATGAAAGAACGACAAAACTCATGTGGGCTAATTGCAGCTCTCGGAGGCGAGTGCGGTGTGATTGCGGCAGAGTTTTTTCCCACGTTTCGCCGACAAATGAGATATTTTTGATATAAGTTAAAATGCGATTGGAATGATTCATTAGTCGCTAATACAGGGTGACGTGATTTACGTGGTTGTGTGTGTATATATTGTACATATATGTAGTGTATACACCTTTATAATTAATCGCGAATGTAAAATTCATGAAATAATAATTATTAGTATGTATAATACCGATTGGTTACAGCTGCCCATTTGGTCTTTCATAGAGTTCGGACAATTCAACTTTGGTTATCATCATTTTTGGCCACTGCGGTACTTATAAAATTTACCTCGACGTCGTGAGTATTCGCTCGTCAGTAAGTAGGTACCTATGTACATACATACTATATACATTTTTGGGTATACTATGAATGTACAAGGCGATCACATCGAACGATACCCTGCCAGAGATAGATACATCAATTATTCTATTCCGATTCAGATGCTCTAAAATAAATTCGGTGTGTAATTCTTTTGAATTTTATGCTTTAAAGCTGCACCACCACGCGTTATCAACATATTGTACAATAATGTATCTGTCAGTTGCGTTGAGGCGACGAGTACATGGCCGTTCATCAAGACTTGCTCTTTTCCTTGACTCTCACCCTCGATGATGATGAATACAATTTTCTAATGACCGACACCAAGTCGTTTTGCGGAAATAAATTTTCTATAATACCCTCTAAGAGTACGTAAAGCAGTCTTCGATTGAGCACAGGTTCCTGAAAGAGTTGAAATACTCTGAGTAACCCACGGCGCGTAGTTTCACTGCCAATGATATGTTTAAGTTCGTCCGAGAAGCATGAAAGCAGAGCAATTTTTGCTGCTACTCGAGTCCTGCTTTTTGTTTCAGAGTCTCGTGGTGGTTTTGCCTCTGCCTTTACACCGTTTGGCCAAAAACTCTGCCTGTAAATAGACGAAAAATTTATCTCGTGGTATCCATTTATGTCGAGAATGATTTCATAATTTTCACTCATTATTGATTAAATATTTACTTGAATAGCTTCAAATACGTCGCAACGTTCTTCGGACTTGTCAAGAGGGAAACGTATTCTACTATTCTTCTGTTTACGATGTCACCGAACATCATTCGGATTATTTGGCGCAATAATGTCACAATTCTGCGCCTGAGCCATTGGTTCTTCACTTTCAGATCGAACACCTCGTCCATCAAGAGCAAAATAATTCGCAATGGAATGTTATCATCTGTCTAAAATATGTTCAACGCGTTAGTCAATCTGTTTCCTACCTATCATCTTATTCTACAAAACATCTAGTTTTCCTCATACTTACTTCCGCATCTAGGCTTGCCCCAACTTTGGCACTTTCATACAGCATGTTATTTTTCTTCGGATTACCAAAGAATTTGCTTATGTTGTCCATCACACCGTCTACCGTGCTCAGCATATTATCTGGCATAGTCTTTACTGCCTGCGTCATATTCTTCATAGAAGTCTTTAGAGGATTTACCAAAGTATCAATCTGAAAGAATACAAAAAGCGTTTACATTGAAATTCTATGAGAGATGCGCTGTATAGCATCGGTGCTCGTTTGGAAAACTAGATCTCAATTACCGTTCTGGCTACGTGACCCCCGGTGACGCCTTTGTCGTAATCTCCTTGTTCCAAGAACATGAGCAGTAAAGATTGTAGGCCCAAATGTCCATCGACAGTGAGAGGTCTGGTCAATTGCTGTAGCCAAGCATTGAGCATGGTCATTCTTCTTTCCAAGACCGAGCGGTCCATGTTATGGAAAGCTTTTTTTGCCGGAAATGGCACCTTTGCGAGGTCGTAATATTTGTCCTTGATTTTCTGGTGGAGGTCATGAAAATCTGAGTACCTCCTATAGATGTGCCACTTTTCCTGATAGCCTGTGTCGTACCTCTTCGTCACCGCAACGGCATAAATACCATATGTCTTTCCTCTGTCACTAACAATACCAGTCTCAATTATTTCTGCGACTATGTCAAACCTCCCTTGTTGCAACTTTTTAACTGCATTCTGATCAGTTTCCGTCTCTCCAATTTTAAGATACCGCTGATCACTGTCTCCTTCTAAGTAAAATGCCACGTCAGAATCAGTGCTGGAACTCGTATCCCTTGCCAATCGCTTTGTGTCTCCAAAAACGCTGACCTGACTCGCCTCTGTAAAAGTTTCGGCATCAGCACTAGCCTCTGTGTACAAATCTGTCTCATCGAATACTCCACTCCCATGCTCTACTCCAAGACTTGTTAAGTGCGTCGAAGAGTTCGGATTCGATTTCACTCTAATACCAGCCTCTTCGATATCGGTCTGATGTACGTCAATATCTGTGCTCAATGATGAGACGCTTATGCTGTCCAATGATCTCGAATCTTCTTCGGATGCAGGATCTTTGAGCAAGTCTAATTCCGCCAGAAGCTTGATGTATGAAATCGACCGTTTGAAGGCAGGCAAAAATCGGTCCTCGTTTTGAAGTTTATCGTAGCAACAGATCTGTAGGTCGTCGAACCACGTTTCTTTTACGGTTTCGGATTTTATCCTAGTATAGAGATTTTTAACCAGGGTGTCATCCAGCTGGAGCCGTATAGACGCCTTGTCACTCAGATACTGTTGGTAGATTTTCAGTGCAGCTTCTTTCAGGTTTTCAAGATCGACATTTTTGGACTTGAACCCATGGTCAGTTCCATTGCCTTGAAGCTTCTGAAGTTCTATATCGGATATCTGTTGCTCGGCTGATACTTTCCAACCATAGATGTTTAGATAAAAGAATAGATAACCCTCTGCACCTATACTTGTCATATAATCGATGTAATAGCTAAGAGCTATGTTATTTTTCAGTAATTCATCCAGCGGGAGATTCACTAGTTTGTAGCCAGGGACCAGCAGTCGGTTCCAATCCGGGTGGGTACTCATACCATCGGGCAGATCGTTCTCCAAACCCTCCTGCATCCGTATCATGCGAGTATCCAGGATCTTTTTAACATATAACATGCTGTTCAACCGTTGCTTAACTGTCAGATCATCCTCCCCACCTGAATCCTTAGACCGTAGGTGCGCGATTTCTTTTGATACGATAACTTTGGTAGCAGCTAGTTCTTCAAGATTGTCTGTTATTCGGATCACTGTTAAAAACATTTCACTAGGAAGGGTCATTTCCTTAGAACACTGAAACAAGATAAAAGAAAGAAAAATGATCCTAGAATACAAGCATAACTTTCGGACCTTGATTCTAAAGTGCTGGTTTTATGGAATTGAAAAAATTGTGGTTTATTACTGACCAGCCATATGCAAGCTTGATTGATATAATCCGGATCAGAAAGCAAATTCAGCATCGGTTTCATAACAACGTTGACTAGCAGCTCTCTCAGAATAATTCTGACGGATAAACAGTCAAAATCTTCCTTGGGCAGTAACAAAAATAAAAGAATTTCTGATATTTCTGAAAGGAACACCAGCTCTTGACTTTCATTGGTGCATACAAGATCTCTGCAGATCAGATTATTTTCCATTTGTACTTCAAGGTCAAAGAATATTTTTTCCAAAGAATCCTCCGAGTCAGTCGTTGGTTCAGGCCCGGGTTCTGTGAGAGCTCCAAGGTTTGGAACGTAAAATTTTGATTGAGAATACCAAGATATATCCGTCTCGCTTTTGTTCCTGCGGTGGGTTGGCGTGGCACTCTTTTTGGGTGTACTTCCAGATGTACTCGAACTCCCGCTGCCTCTGTGAGGCTTGGTTCCTTTCATCTTTGCACGGGCTTGTCTATAAAGACGGACATGCGACGCCGCGTCATCGACTAGCCGAGTTGTCAGGTATGGTATCCAGTCAACATCTTTCACCCTGTGACCATTAGTAAAATGACAATGTAGATCAGAAAGTTATTAAACATGTTTTCATATATTTACCTGTTTGCTAGATTAATAGCAATCTTTTGAGCCGTGTCTCTAACGGACTTGGTGAACTCTTCATCATCCGTTAGACGACTGTACCATGGTTCAACGTGATCCCTTAAAATGAAGTCTAATATTTCCTAGAAGAAGTATCGTTTAATAAACAAGTGTAAATATGTTATCTTCTATGGAAAACTACCCAAATACTTGCAAGATATAAAAAGTTCCCTAAAAAATTCTGGGCCAATATCAGGTTGTGTCCAAGATTTTCAAAGCTGCTAGCTACACTGAGATTACTTGACTTTTTATTTACCTGCAATGATTCATCGATAACATGACTACCAGTCACTCTTCTGTCAGTAGTGAATTTCACCTTATGTTTAGCTGCATCATTGACTATCTGGTATAGAGATGGGGACAAATTAAACGGTTATTCATTGTAGCTCGTTGTAAACTTCTTAAATAATCTAAAATGAACAGCAAGTGATACCTGTCGTAACTTGTCCGTCTTTTTGAACAAGTTCTCTCTACGGTTTTTAACTTCCTCATCAAGATTGGTAGCGTAGCGACCATAAATGGACGTTAGTATTCTGTATATTGAAATAGCAATTGAATGATTAATGGTGTCAACCCACGAAAAATGATATTGAATTACCCTGTTAGCAGCACAATGAGAACTATGGTTATTTTAAAAATCGTCTGTAATCCAAAAAGCGTGATGAACAATATCACAACGGTCGTAGCAACACCGTACAGCGGAACGTTCATCTGAAATGAATGACAAAACTGAATGAGAAATGTAAAGCATTGTTTAGACGACAGATAAAATAATGGAAAAAGGATCTAGCCAGTGAAAAGCAAAAAGGGGGTGGAACAAACTAGGATCAAATTATTGTTATTGTGCCATCTGTCAAAATAATCTGTCATCGCTGTTAAACGAGTTAAATACCGATGTGTTGGTGATTCGCCGTGGTAAGCAAATAACAGCCGATGAAGTCATTCTCAAATTTCCAAATAGCTACAGCGAATGTTATGTTGGTTCGTCACTTGGAATACTTCAAGGCGATTAATGACATATGACAGACGTGGCCTTCCGACACCCTCGCGCGTGCTCCGCATAATATTACGCGGCGTATGGGTTAAGTTCGGGAAAGGGAGTTTATCAAGAATGTGTGGGAGAGGTCAGAATACGAACCTCGAAGTTCTTGAGTAATCCACTTCAATCCTGGCTGCAGCCACGCACATATTGGGCTTTGCAACTATTAAAGCTTATCGTTGAAAGGTGGTCAGCTGACCGACCTTTTATTTACATTTTTCCGAGAGAGGATAACATCGCGACGTCGACCTGACGACATCTTTTCAGTTCCGTACACGAAAACTAACGGCGCCACTTCGACATCGCGCGCAAGCGCCTCCAGGATCCTCGCTATTTGAATACGTTGAGATCATTTTTATTTTCCTTTCATGATTCTGCTAAAATCCAAGAAATCTAAATGACTAAATAACGAATGTTTAGTTGGAAATTAGAATTGCATTTAATTTGTATGTTCGATATTTTTTTCCACAGAGTTTCAGAGATTTCAACGCTTGGTTGTCGGTTACAGCGCCCTACGGAAGATGTCACTGCGCGTTCATCCCTTATCACTAGAAGCTTTAATTCAGTTTTCAAATCCCACAAAGGGTCGAAAGCTCAGCCACAGAATGAACAGTCTTCTTAAATCCGTCATCCCTCATTCGTCGGTGCGGAATAAAATGATAATAACTAAATTAAAAATTAATCATATCTGTACGTGTTAAAAACCAAAAAAAAAATAAATAAATGGAGAACAAGATATAGTTTAGAAAAAAAAATCAAAGCTCGATTTAGATAGTAATTTTAAAAGTTGGAATACCATTCAAAGAATATTCACTTTGCTATTATGGTAAAACTTTTAGCAACTTTGAAAGCGATAATAACGAGATTGGTATTTGCGACTCATGGATTCATAGCAATTTGGCAAGTGACAAGTTTTAAAAAAAATCCACTCTACTGGTATCTGAGTTGCCCCATACTATTGCTGTTTTTCGAGGGGATTTTTACTCTTACGATAAAAGAAAACCAGGAGTGGAAATGGTAAGAACGCGGACGCCTATGTAATTAACTAATTCACTTCTTTAAAATATAAATTATGGAACAAAATAATAACATCCGAATTATAAGTAACGCGCAGTTCTTTCTGTGTTGCGATATCAGTTCTTCAGACAGATATAGTTCACACATGCATGTTTTGGTATGAATAATAAATATACTGCATTTTTATGTTTTATCCTAACGAAGCGGGAACCCTAACAAGCCAATTTTCCACCGCATAGGATTTGACGATCCGGATAGAAATAACTCTGCATGATTGTGATTCCTGCCGCGCAGTGCAGACCATCTGCAGGGGTTGGGGATAGCGAAAATTGTGTTGGTCTTTTGTACGCGCGTCTTGGGGTGACGGTCGGAAATTAGGCATTAGCACCACATTCGGTTTCACCCAAATCAACTCAATATTTATCGATCTCATTTTTCCGTACAACGTAGCGCGCTGGATTCACCCTAATAAAACAGATGAAAACAAGAAATTCATACAATGCATACGACCTAAATGTATATTTTAATGTATATCTTTCTCACAAGGTTTTGCCCATCAGTATTTCTCTACCTAAGCAGCGTTGTACCGGCTATATGGCTTTTGGAATTGGACAAGGTCGACAGAAGATTGAGAATGAGGGAGTCCAATATAAACTTCACAGACAATTTAAATTTCACAAATTTAGCTGGGGCGGATTTAAAAAATTTGGAAAAAGCTCTTGGCGTACGTTCTTGTGCATACCTTTAAAGTTGTACATATATTTCGTATTTATGTTAACCCTTGTATGAATCTAGGTGAACATCATGTTACCGGATATACAAATATCGACAGAAACGTGGGTGACGCTGATCGAGCAATTTTTGATGCTGGTTCTAATAATCGGTAGATGGATGCTTCCGAAAGGGGAACTAACGCGGGACCAGCTTAGTCAATTGTTACTCGTTTACATCGGTACAGCGGCTGATATTATCGAGTTCTTCGACTCCTTCAAGGTTCAAAAAATGCATAACAGTGCAGATCTAAGGCTACTGAGAGGTGAATCGTACCTATTACCATTTTTACAGGAAAGTAAGATCGCTCAAGAACCTGTTCTCGTCTACTTGACGCTCGCTATTTGGGCATGGTCATTGATGCAGTTTACGGTTGTCCTGACCGCTACGAAGTCCAGAAAATCACGACTCTCCTCAGGGACGACTGTTAAACGGAAACGAGACGTTCGTCCGCCGGAAACGAGCTGCTGCAGCATCGACGTCTGGGGCATCGCTCTAAACATGGCACTCCAGGTAAGACACTTCTTAAGTGATAAAATTCATTTTCAATTTCATCGTTTATTTCAGGACGGACCGTTCCTGGCGTTCCGTTTGATCCTCATAATACACTACCAGATAGTGAGCTACATGAACATCTTTTTCACGTGTAAAAATACGCTGGTAATATTGCTGCAGTTGTATAGACTTTATGTTGTCCAGAGCGAGGGAAAAATCAGACGAAAGTCGGAAAACCTTGGAAAACGTCAAGCGCAGTCGGGGAACATCAGTATTATTTCACGAGGAGTAACACCGATGCGGAAACGGAAATATGAAGAAGACGGATCCAAACGTACAAGGATTTATGCCGCCGAGGGGTCCAAAAAAATTCAAAGCTTTGCTTCCGAAAGCGATGAATCAGATCAGGAATCTGACAGATACGAACTCTCCCCTAGAAATACCGAGGTGTCATCAAGGTAAGCTAAAAGCAATGTGCAAGTTTTTTTTTCAGGGATTTACTTAAAAGCATATAGCTTATAATATATGTATTATCAACTCCTTTCGAATTATTTGGATTTGAAGACGAACGAAGGGCGGGCGTCAGGACACAGGTTATTCGACCTCCAGTTCCAGGGCGTCTTCAAAACAGGACAAGCTCCAAAAGCGAGAAAATAAAAAAAAGTCGCGTGATTCCGAGAGTTGTATGCGGGATAATTCTTCCGATGATCAAGAACGCCGTAGTAAACGATCGGAGCCGAAGAAGAAAAAGAGGAGACATTCCGTGGACCAGAATAAAGATGGTAAGTCTAGCGCGGGGGAAAGTCCAAGAGGGGGTCGTCGCGGCGGGGGGCGACGTCCTAGAAAAACAGAGGGATCGACGAGGGGCGTGGCTGGGGATAAAGACAAAGTTGGAAAGGGTCGCCGTCGCCGCGACGCCCCTGAACGAGAAGATGGGGAAGAAGAAGAGGAGGAGGAGGAACTCGAGGGACAAACGGTCACCGAATCTGAGGATGAGGAAAAGAGAATTGGGGATAGAACTAATTCTTCACGTTCTTCAGGTGCGAGGCACAGCACCCGTAGCTTTGAAAGAAGCGACTCAGAGAGCGCGAGGAGGTAATAACCACAGGACAATTGCTTGAAATTGAACAGAGAAAAGAAAAAAATATTGTACAAAAAAAATACTATTTTTCCCACAGATACAGAAGGCGGAGGAGAGGCAACGAGGTTCGCGATTGACAACGGAGCCTCGGCATCATGGCGATGTTCTTCCTCTATGCGGCTATCCTCGTGATTTGCATGCTCTTCATTCACGCCGGTATAAACGATGGCCTTGTTCTCACGATAAGGAGTAATCACCGCCGGCGACGTCCCGCCTTGGTGGACTAGAAAATCGTTATACATTTTTGGAAGAAATGGTATTCGATCAAATTTTTGAATAATATTGGTGGATCTTACGATCTCTCATAACAGTTGAGGTGTACGTGGTAAATCATGAGATTGGAGGAAATCGTGGAGTATAGAATTCCGATAAATGAGGAGAAACAAAGATATTTTTTCTCAAAGAGGGTATAAAGTGATGTCAACTGGCTCGAAAATCACTTGAACTACAGTACTTTCTGCTATGACCTATATTTTGCCTATCCTAAAATCAAATGTGGTTAACAACAAAATTATGTCTGGCAGTTCCGCCTCATCTCATGACCTTTTTGATTACGATGAAATATCTAATCTGATTGTAATCGAATATGTAGTGTATTTGTTATCTAGATTGGAAAAACTTACCGTATATTCCAGATATAATATTATAGGAAGCTTTCAATCGTCTGTAATACGTATTAGGTACGACTGCAGAAAAGCAACGCCGTAGAAATAATGATAGTCTCAGCGTAGTTTGGCGACTGCAAATCGATTGTAATATTTGGATAACGTGGGAAAATTCTGATAAGCGAAATAAAAAATCCTCCGTTTCGAAACCCACACTAAAAATGCTCGCCATGTAGTATACGCATGTAAGATATCTAACGTATATAAACTGTGTAGTCTACAATTGTACACGCTATAATATTGTTGAATATACACCGAACACTTATTAAAATAATACTATCAGCTTTCTAAGTTCTGTATCTATTATAATCGAAGAACTATCTCAATCTGTACATATTTGATTTTCATTTTATCAATTCTTACCACTCAGACTCACGACGTTGAATTAATCCACTGAAGGCTTTGCTTCGAGTCCAGAGTGTCGACATATCGACTCAAATCCGACTGATTCACTCCAGTTGCGACGCAGTAAAGGAGGCTAGTATCCACTAGCAGTTCCTCGAGCCAATATTCAGTATTTTTTGATTCCTCGCCGGTTTGCGGAAGATTTTCTGATACTGCCGAACCCGGAATGCTCCTGTCATTCGGAGAGGGTTTAGCAGAGCTCTCGAAATTTTGTAAGACTTTTACCTCCTTTTCGTTAGTTTTCGCAGAGATAGCACAGCAGTCCAGAGAACGACCGCTGTCAGACCGGACGCTCGCGTTCTTCAAGCTCTCGGTATACTCCGAAAGTATTTTTGCAATTTCCGAAGTTTCATTGGCGTTGTTTTTCACCAAATGATAATTCTGGCTCTGATCAGTGGTATTATTTTCCATAGAAGGTGATGCGTCGAGTTCTTCAACAGGTAGAAATTTTTTGTAAATGGATGACATTTTCATTAGTGTCTCGTCGCTTATCGATGAATTTTCCAGCTCGTTAAGGTCCAGTCGGTTTACCGCGAGTCCCTCAGGGTCAGCGTCCCCGATTCTCCGGCTCTCGGATTCCCCGGATTGTTCTGGGCGAGTGGCGGGGTCATGGGATTGTTTTTTTTTAGCTAAAATGTGCCGATAACCAGGTGCCATTACCTGCGCACAGTAAGCTAGGACCGAATGCAGAGTATTGTGCATACAGACGCCGAAGGAATCATCGTCGGAGGATTCAACGTCTCCGGGATTCGCGGTGACTTCTTTGTTCGTCGTCGGCATCGCCCGCGGATCCACGGATACAATTTCTACATGTTCAACGTTTACATCCTGCAGGACCTCGCGATACTTCCAACCGGATTCTTGGTTCTCGTTGCTCGTCCAATAAACGCGCCCAATGTATTCAGCCGCGAGACCGACCTACGTAGGATGAAAAAGAAATAGACTGTAAAAATAGACAATTTATTTTGTTTCTCAATTGAAAGATCCGCCAGAATGTCAGCGAAATTACTTGTGGGTGGAAAATGGGTCTCTCATGCATTCCATGGACTGGCCATTCCCGCCATTCAGTTTCATCTCTACGAGTAGGAGCTTGATGAGTCGCTCCGACAGTGTAAAGTTTTCTGGTAACAGATCTGGTATTCATGTAAGGCATAGTAGTTGGTTTCGTCCTTCTGGTTCCAATCCCGGTTTGAGAAACGGGATGATTTCTATCAGACTGTGTTCTGGTGGTCATGAGCCGCTGACGTTGACGAGGTTGAGTCGCCGTTGACGTTATCGTCGATACTGGTGTTGTTACCGCAACTGTAGGTACTTTTTTAGAGCCGCGTCGAGCAGGATTCCTTCTTGGCGCGATATCCTGTAGGGTTCTAATTAAAAAATAATAATTATATTGATGATAGTAATTTAATAAATCAACAGTTGTAAATGATATGCGGGCATAAAAAGAAATATTTTATAGAAACGCGAACGCTGTACTTTTTTATATTCGCCCTGGTCCCCCGCTGCAGTCTTTTTACTTTAGTAGAGGGTGATGCTGATCCTGATCTGAATCCACCGCTGCTACTTCCGCTTCCGAAGCTGCTGGCGCTGCTACTTTCACTGCTATTGCTACTGCTTCCTGTAGAAGTTGTAGTGTTGGTCGTGGTCATAGCTTCGGCCGAATTATTGCCGTTATCATTTTCTCCTGTTGCTGTGACATCAGTTTTTTCGTTGTTGCTTCTCAATGGAGTTCTGGGTTCTTGTTTTATGAGAATCGTACCAGGTGGTAGTTTGTGAACGATATTTGTGTTTCCATCACCTATACAGGTGGTCAATTCTTGAGCTGAATTTACTGACTGTTCTTCGTCCGATTCTTTTTCAGGAATGTTGAACTGTCTGCGCAATTCCAATTTCGAAGTTTCGTCTCCGAGTTCTATTATCTTGGGTTTCTTGGGCACGATAATATCGGAGGGCGGTTTCAGGGATCTGGTTAAGGTTGAGTCCAGCGAGAATTCCCTCGGGATTTCTCTGATTGGCTGGTGAACCGATTTCTTAAACGACTTAACCGCCATCAGAGGCAACTCCCGTATGTAATGATACCTCGCACGCTTCGGAATCCCGGAAGTTCCTTTTTTTATAACAGCTATCACGCTTATCTCGTCATCCGACGCTGCCCCCGAAGACTTACACCCTCCAAGAGGACTTTTTGAGCTATTTATCATTGTTGATTTCTCCTCTGCTGAAGCCATCGTGCGGGGAGATCAAGGATCCAATTTTAGTGGTCTAAAAATCACTCCGAAATATTAAAAAATCGTCCCGACTTTTTTGTACACTACAAAAATTATACGGTCGACATTTAATGTGGGTAGATAACCAATAATAGAACAAATGAATATCAACACATTTTTTTGTTTATCTAAAATTTTACTTCAGGTTTCGCGAGGTTAAATATTCGCAAGTAAACGGCATTTCACTACTTTTGTTAGAATGTGACGAATGGAAAGAGAAAATGTTTGAGGTCAGTGAAATACCTGCAGAGTTAAAACTTTACTAATTCGTTTTTCTCGGAAAATCCATTTTGTATTGATTTTGGCGGTCCTACCTTGTTTTTTGAGTTGCGCCACACGTGTTTCCGGGTTGAATAAGGACTCCGATTGAACTCACTTGAAATCAGTCTTCCAAAACTAACAAGTAGTGACTTTACTGTAAGAAATTAATCGATAAAGTGCTTAAAACTGACGCGACGTCAGACAGAAATCGACAAAAGTCCATGAGGCATCTTTCATTTGTTTTCTAATTAGTCAGTTGGTCGAAGCCTCCTGCTGAGCGCTCGAGAATGTGCCATGAAGCAGAGTCCTCTAGTCGTTTCTTTTTGCAAGCGTATATAATCGTTACTCTTTTGTTGCATACTTGAAAAATTCAAAATTCTAAGACTATGGACTCTGATTTTTTTTCTCTTTTGGAAGCCAATTCTATATTATTCAGAGCTCAGACATCGGGATCTCCAAGCTGAATTGATCTATCTATCAAAATGATCGAATTTTTCGCTTTTTGGATTTGGATCAAAAATTAAAATCGTTTTTATGATTCTATTTTGATGTATTTCGAGCTCAGGAATCCGAATCCAAACAAAATTAATCCATCAATCCATACTCGTTGTCAATCAATGAACTTTTAAGGAAAGGATTTTCAAACAAATATTACACAATGTATACGTATGTATGCAACATCTTGCCGCTTCGCATTACGCGGTAATATTTTTCTCCATCTTTGTGATTTTTATGTGTGCGCTGTATGTGCAATTTATATTTTTTCATAATATATCAGTATTGCACATAGCCTGTACTATACATGGTTTAAATACATAATATTACATTACACGTTGAACATTTCAGTTACTATTCACTCGGGTGGTGCCGTGAGAGATTCTATACAACTGCAATTTTAAAAATATTTACATCCAAGGAAGCCCCGAGCTTAACTATCGATTTTAAACTTATTCATGTGTACGGTAGTTTCCATAAACTTCAACTTTTCAATACATATTTCAGTTCATGTTATCCGTGGTTAGGGCTAGAGTTGTTAAAACGGAACGCCGGTTTGGATTGACGCCTAAATTTTCCCAATTTATCCAGGAAAGTCGCGCCGTCAGATCTGCAAGGACAGAACCAATGAGAAAATAAATAAATGAAACAGAAAAAGCTTTCGATTTTTAATAACTATATAATATATAATATTTCGCACCGCTTGTATTCCATTCGGCTCTTTCGCCGCTAATTTCTCCCCGAAGGCATCGCTCTACGTAAGTAAGAGGGTCTAATCTGGCGGCCAGTACTTCCCGAAGGAGTGCAATGTAGGCAATTGCAAGTCGTAGGGTGTCGATTTTTGACAATCTCTTTTCGTAGGGAAACGTTGGCACGTGGACCCTCAGTTCGTCGAAAGCCGAGTTGATGCTGCTAAAAATCGCAATCACACTTAGAAGTCGTTCTCCTTATTCATCGGTAAGTGTTACGGTATGTAAGTCGAATACGATCTTTTACTTCCAAGTTTTTCAATTTTATTGTTCAAAATTTGACGGTTCAAAGCTGCTCATTTCAAGGGGCCTGCTTCTTCAAAAAAGAATTTGACATATCGATGGGAAAATATTGCGAATACGACATGAATAAATGTGAGCTTTTTTTCTTCAAAAAGGTAGCACGATATCCACCATTACGATTGTTATCATAAGACACCTGATTGAAAAGCTCGCTAATTCCGCAGACTGATAGATTTTCTCACCTGAGCATACGTTTTCTCTCCCGTATATTTGCTGCGTGCCTTTGAATCCTGTAAGGACTTCCGTTCGGGTAATAACCTTCCTCAACGCCCCCGTTCATTGAATTCATTCCGTTCATTCCGTTCATACTGTTCATACCAGCTATCCCGTTCATATCCGCCTCGCCATGATCTGATTACATAATCGATTAATATTAGGACTCAAGAAATCGAACGAGTACTTTTTCTCTTCCGTAACAAATCTTTTTGGATCTTACCTGCGCTGGACTGCACCGGTATGTGATAATGCAATGGTG
Source organism: Athalia cordata (assembly GCA_963932425.1). Taxonomy (NCBI): domain Eukaryota; kingdom Metazoa; phylum Arthropoda; class Insecta; order Hymenoptera; family Athaliidae; genus Athalia; species Athalia cordata. The sequence continues at coordinate 51,734,527 of OZ010625.1, read as the reverse complement.
AATGCGTATGGGAATGTTGATGAGTGTGTTGCTGGTGTCCCGCTGGACCGGTGTGAACAACATGTTGCTGTTGTTGCTGTTGCTGGGATGAAGATCTTCCGGCGTATACGCAGGAAGGAAGTTCGGATAGATCCTCTTCGCTGATGTCACTGTTTGGACTCACGTAATACTGTGAACTGAATAAAAACAAATCGTCTTTGATTCATCGCACTGGTTCTCCACGAGCGAAGAAAAAACTTGATGAAAAATTGACAAGGAAAGAAACGAATTACCTGGAACACGCAACAGTGGAATCTGCTGGTCCTCTCGTTGTCGCTCCTCCAGGTCTGTGCCGAATTCTCTGATTTCTTTCCTCGTAGTCGTTGTACTGAGTTCTCCCTGTATGGGACGACATGATTCAAAAAACGTTTTTCCAAAGATTTTTAAATTCTCTTTTTTTTTTGTTGAGGAAAAACAAAAACGCGCGTACGTAAGTGGTCCAGATTTTGTTTTTGTTTTATTTTGTTACGGGCACAAGATTCACAATGTTTTTTGTTTATTTTATCTTCCAAATTTAATATGCTGCGTAGTTCCGATTTTTGGCTTCGGAAATCAACGTACAGGTTTGGAGGATTATTGAAGTACGACTATCGCGGGGTTCCCTAGGGACTTACCCTTATATACCAACCCGGAATGATATCACGCGGGGGTGAATCGATACGGTAGACAACCCATGGGTGGAGCTTAGAGCCGGCGCCCTTAACGGGATAACCAATCAGATGACTTTAACCCCGAAAATGTTTAACCTCAGCTCCGCCATTCGCGGAATTCGGGAAAACCTTGTCCAGGACGCATTCAGAGACGCGAAGGTGGGGTGGATAATTCCTATATATTTTGGCTATAAACTGCAGGCATGGATTTTTGTGTACGTTTATGTATAACAAATACTGTATCATGTAAGCTCGAACACATTTCTATACAACGAAGAAGAGGAGCCATTGTTGGTACTGGGATTTTCCGCGAAACGAATTAATCAATTAAGCGGAGATAATTTAAATAATGATGTGGATATAATCTCAAGGCATTTCGAAGGACAGACAAAGAGTGAAGAAATTATTTCAAGACGATTTTTTACAAACATTCGCCAATTGTAGCTTGACGCGATAAAATTTCACTCCGCAGCTTTGCAGGATTTTGAATTAAAAAAACTTATCAAAAAATGCAAGTTCAAATTTGCAATATGATATATTTGAAAAAATATCTTCCTGAAACAACCGAAATGTTGTCGTTCCGACGGAAAAATAATTCGTTGCTAATAAGTGAACGTTAGAATTGTAATTCAAACTTTGCGTTTAGCATTAAAACTTTGTTCAACAAAACAAATTTTGATTCCATTTGATTACGATCGTTCATTTTTTTTTTTTACTCAATCGACTATACGATCGCGTTGTTAAAATTTATTGACGAGCTCAGTTGAATAGAGTGTATCGAACAATCATAAAATATGAATAATGATTAAGACGAGACATTGAGGTTCAGTTTTATTAATTTATTAAACAAAAGTTTTTTTCCGAGTGCAGATACGCGCGATATTATCAGAGTAGGCTGTATAATACTGTGATTATAACGAAGCTGTCTCGAAATGACAGCCTGAGAAAATTGTATTTCATTTGTGGTGAACATGTAGGTAACGTAGATGGACTGTATACGTACATATACACAATTAGAATCGTAAGTACGGTGGCGTTAAACCGATCTCTCCCATTGAAAGTACATCTTGAATGGAATTGAAGCGGGCAACCGCACGGAGCTTAAATATTGGTCTTCCTTTTGCCCCGTGGCAGGGTATGTATATAAAGTGATGTGGATATTATACATATACGCGATATGCGGTGCGCTTTGAATGGGCCAATATTCAAATTAGGTTGGTACCTATATATCCCATCATAGTACTCGCACCCGACTCTCACAATAAAATTTTTGTCCCTGCAATTATACAAGGTGTTAATGCGGGCACAATGGACCGAAAAAACCACCATGCGATGTACTGCTGCTCCCTAAACATCATGCATTTCATACTACGTCAGATGAGATTACTTGTTCAGCTAATTTTCCACCCGAAATCGAAGGGGGTGAAAAAAATTTTCAGGTAAATAGTATTTTTATGTTCTCTACAACTGCGGATGACTCCGCATGCGACGGTAAGAACTCTGAAGAACGGGCGATGAATTTTGCTCGAGTTAAAAATTGCAAAAATATGGCAAAAAATATTTTGTGTCTCATTGTAAGAGATGAGCACATATCTAACATTCAATGATTTTTGGAAGCCGGTATATCTTTTTTGCTCCAAATATTACGGGACTGAAAGAACTGTATGTTCAATCATTTGATTGATAATTCTTACCTTACAGAAAATTCTCAAAAAGTACACAGACAACAAAAAAAAAAAATTGCAGGTAGATATGTTAACACCTTTGACTTATATCGACACCCTTTTACAGCGTTACTAGACTGAGCAGGATTCGGTATGAAAGCACCCCGGCGCTATTATTATAATATATGTATAGCGCATCAATACATACAAATGTTTCACACATATTCAGACATGTACAGCCCCATTTATACATGGGGAATCGGTGACCATCACCGGGGTAATAGAGATTTCACGCCGCGGGCCCCTCTCGAGTTCTCACAGTCGGGGTCCCGGGGGATCGCGGTTTAATTGTTGTCCAAATTTTGCCGGTGTAGATGGGCCTGTGGAATCTGTTGAGGGTTTCCGATGGCTGCTTTACTTTTACAGTGCGACGGGGGAACCATAGTCGGGCGCGTGCCCCTAAGTATCTGTTTATAGTCCTTGGGGATCAATTTGTTTGCCAAATTATTTATTGGTCAAATATGCTTACGAGGTTACACGAGTGGTTGCGGATAACCAGGAATCCATATTTGCGTTTCAACGTTTTGGGTATTCCGCGGTCACGAGTTGCGGGAAAAGCAAACACGTATCCTACAGGAATTATGTCTATCCGTTATATTATACCGTAGAGCAGATATTCATAATTGATCCACGATTTATCCTTGAAAATAGAGTAGGATAATCTCAGAGTGATTTACTATTAATACTCGTAATACAGATAAATAATATGGTTTAATTTACGAAAATAAATGCACAATATCAGTTGCTTTTTAAATCGATTACAACAATATATCATACAAACAAAAAAACATCATATCCATTAACATGTGAATACATCTGAACATTGAAGACCCTTACCGATACATATATACATATAATAATATAATTTGTAATTCCGACGACACTAATGATTAGATTATTAACATATTGTATAGGTATAGCTCTGCCTGATTTTTTTTTTTTTTTTTAAGATAAACACTTGACCTCGGAGCTCGGTGACACTCGCACATCGCAAAGTTTAGATGCCAATAAAATAAGTATAAGATTTTTCAAAATTTTTAAAATACTTGTACCGTATAATTCTTGCCGTCTGAAACGACTATTTCAAGGTTGTCTTTTATAAGGATACCGGAGACCCAACCAAACTGTCCTTCTCTAAGTCCCTTAGATCCCAAAACTCGTAACAGTTCTCCATTTGATGAGAAAATTTGAATTCTTGCATTTCCAGAGTCACCAACGATCACGTTACCCTTCGGATCGAGGGCTACAGCCTCTGGAGTCCTGAAGATTAATTAATTAATTTTCATACCTATGTATAATTGGGTTTAAATTACTAGACCTATGAAATTAAATCTGAATTTAGATAGCGATGGGTCTGTATGAGATCTAATTAAATCTGATCTGAATAGATAAAAAAAAATTTTCGATTCTTCTCATCTGCAGAAAAATTTATTAACAAACCTTAACAGTCCTCGTTGTGATCCCGGCGTTCCGATGGTGCGAAGTAGATTTGAATCATGATCAAATATCTGAAGAAGTAAAATATATTTTACCATTTATGTTTATCGCTGAGAAATTTTTTGTACAAGTGCAGTGAAATACCTTGATCTTGTGATTAGCGCAATCCGCGACGACGATCATGCTTTCCGACACTGCGACCGCAGTGGGTTGGTTGAAATATGTCATGTTGGAATTAACCGCAAGTCCAGATTTTGTAAGAGTAGTTTCCGTTTTTCCGGTAGGCCCGATGATGCCAAACGATGCACCATCCGGTGTCAAAATCTGTATGCGGTCATTTCCCGTATCGGCAACATAGAGTAAATTTCTAGTAGGATGTGCCGCAATTCCCTCAGGACTTCTTAGCTGTCCGTCTCCTTGACCCTTCGAGCAAATCCGCCGAAGAAGGTCACCCTTACGGTTAAAGACGTGAATGCAATGCTTCCACTTGTCTAAGAAGGTGAACAGAATTTTATTTTTTCAGTACGAATATTAATCATCATTCACGTAATTGCATGGGGTCATACCGGTTACGTAAACCTCCTCGAAGTCCTCGAGGAATGCAACTCCCTGGGGTGACATCATGTCCTGGTGTTGTATGCGCCTGTGAACCCTGTATTTTCTGTCAAGTACCAAAACTTGTCTTGTACCGGGACAAGCGATCAGGAGATGTTTTTTCCACGGATCTACAGCGATTCCTGCAGGTCTCTGAACGATACCACGACCAACCACAACTTTTGGTGTGAACTGCCGGTTTCTATACTCCCGATTTTTAAACGATTTATAAAAAACAAGTTATGGCTAACGAGCGAGGGAAAGTGTTGTACATGAAACTGTACAGACCTGTAATAAAACCAGGCATTTTCTTCGGTCGACGAAAAATCTATTCTTTGTTTATCGTCCCGTTCATCGATTGCAGAGTCAGTAAGTTCCGGTCCCCAAAGAGCGACCGCCGCCATCAAATCACTCGCTCGACGATGTAGGTTAAGAAATGTCTTGACCTAGTGAAAGAAAAAAAACAAAAAACAAATAGACAATATCTCCTTCATAAATAAGCTTACGTATACATATTTCTCTGATTGGCAGGTTATCGCGTAGTGTGAATGATGAGTTAACAATTAATCACGAGGTTTGGTTGTTCCAAATATATTTCATTGTGTTACGAAAGCCTGGCAAAATCTATAGGTTTGTTGTTCAGCTGGGTATTCGCAATGTCCGCACGTGATGATTGCGTGTAGGATTGTAGGAAAGTCGTTTCGTTTTGAGGGAGGTACGCGGAAGAAGGCAAAACTAAAGCAAACCACCGTCAAGCCTATTTTAGGTACACGTGCAGTCGGTCCAGCCAGCCACCCTTGGGTTCTCGGGCCACGACCCTCGTCCTGCAAGGACCAGAAAAACCCTCCACCTTTCTACACCCCCAGGCGCCGTGCCGTGCGCCTACGCACGCGCTGGCACGTGACTCGATTCCACACGCGGGGTAACAACACTCGGGAAAACGCGGATATTCTATGTCCTCGATTGCCCGCAATTTAGTGCTGCATCAATGCACTCAAAACTCATGCGGTTCAAGCTATATGCACTCGCCGATTCTTCGCCACCAGCTCGCATGTGTCACTTGCATTACCAACGACGATACAAGTTATGTCCTCGATGAGTATGTGTACATAGGTATATACTTCATACACGGACGTATGTGATGGCCACTCGAATCGCTTACAATTAGAACAGCGCGATTTTAATCGCCTGGGACCTCCCGGCTACCAAATTCTCTTTAAACAATCTCCAGAACTTACTTTCCCGTAAATAAGAACGGTTTCAATACCCCCACGATATAATTTCGCTGATTTTATATTTCTGCTGTTTTTAGATCAGATCATTTTCAGTGATTTAAAAAATGGGGAGATGGTTGTTTCGAGTATAAAATTTCAAGGAGCCTAGGTCTCTCTTCGATATAATTACTTAGAATCGTTTCACGGGTCGGTCAAGTGGGGTGATTTAGGGGGAGTTATATACCTACTTTGACGACAAACGCGTTCGTGTACAACATAAACATACGTATTAGAAGCCAAACGACTGACGAGTTAGTTACAGGTCAGTTCATTTTCCCAGGCACCCCCCAACGCGTTCGCTTAATGTGGGGTCCTCGTAGCAATATGTCACTGTGGCTAATTTGGGGGCATAACCAGCCCGTTCGGGGGGCCCCCACGATCTAAACGTCGTCGTCGTCGTCGTCGTCGACGCCCCTAAACTCTTCTCCATGCGTACGATGCACATCAGCTTTCAATTATATCTATCAAAATATAATCACCCTTTACATCATCTTCCAAAAATCAGATCTAACGATCTGATACGTGACGCGGAAAAATGTTTCAGATAATGCAGTGTCGACCGAAATCACAGAAAACATAAAATCTGAAATATTAAAACAATTTGTGATGGATCAATATTTTTGGCCTTCATTTTGTTTTTGAAAAATAACTTTTGTAAACGATTTTTTCACGTCATGCACCAGTTTTTGAAATAGATTGTAAAAATTAAAAAAATCGTCACTCCACCATAAATTATAGGATAATAGATTCCATGCAAACAATAAAATATCAATATAGCTTGTAATTGAATAAAAATTTGACTAGAACCCGCGTGATCCGTCGCTCTCGCGTGCATCGTACGGGATATTATATTTTCATGGAGAGGTGTATTGTGTGTAAGTATCCATATGTATTTGTGTAGGTGAGGCATGTTGGTGACGTGAATTATTAGCCCTTGGGTTTCCAGGCGCGGAGCTTTTTTGGGGGTGAAAGAGTATTTTCATGGGGTGTGGCTTACGAAGAGGAGAGGGCGTGCCCCTGAGAATCGCCAACGACTGCTGCTGCAGAGGGAGGAAAATTGATTTGTTACGGAATCAACTAGCAGGCAAGATATTACAGAGTATATTATATGATATAGGTATACCTCTCGGCTTCTATTTGTTCGCAGTTCATACTGTTTGTAAATAGCATAAAATGCGTGCAGTGCAAACAGATTTCGAATTTTAAGATTTACGAGAATTTGAAAAATCGATTAAGAGTGGGCTGCGCGAAATTTCCATGGAAACCATTGTTTCAGTTCGAAAATGTCTAAGAAAAAAATACAAAAAAAACCTCCAATCTTCTGCAATGAAATTATGTGCAGAAGTCTTTCTACGAAAAATTTCGCATGCAAGTACAATTTCTTTACTGATCTCTTTCCGCGAACGTATAACTAAAATAATTTGAATTGCATCTTTGTCCAAAAATGATGAAATCGTAGATTAATAATATCCCGAAAAATAAATAAAATATTTCAAAGATTTATATCGTAGAACGCTCGAGTCTATCCCTCCTCTTTTGCTCGCGTATTATACCATAGGTTTGCATTTGGTTTGTTCCATTTTGCAGCAGCAGCACTGGGAAGCACCCTGCCAGAAGCACCCACCGCTGGTTTCTGCGCACACAGTGGTAATGGCCTGTCATCGGCAGACGTTACCCAGCGATCACCACCCGCCATGAAGCCAAAATGGAAGGGGTATAGGCGTATATCTGGTAGACGAAGACGGCTAACGTTGATCTGGTGTATGTATTAGTACGATACCAGAATATTATATATTTCTGTACATAATATACCGCGCAATGTACTCCACAACATACAGAAACGCCACCAGCATCCGTGTCATTTCTGCCTGCATTTGACGATCATCATCGTGAACCGCTAAACACATTAGCACTAAACTCCATGCTGCTGATCAATACCTGAGTTGGCGGTTCCCAGCAGTCGCGTTTTCACCTCCGACATGAAGCTTTCAAGGTTTTTCGCCGCGCAAATTACGGATAATGTCCAGATCCTTTTCCTCTACATTTATGCATTCCTATAAGACTTACCTTTTCCTGATTGTCCGCGAGGGTATCAAACTTGAAATTCTTGTGCGCAGCGACCTCTTCTTGAGCCTTTATTATTTTTCCCTTCAGGTCTTCGGCGAACTTTTCACCCTTCTTCGCCGATTCTTCAGCTCGTTTTATTCTCTCATTTCGTTCTTGTCGCAGCTCGCCAATCCGAACTTCAATATCACGGTCTATATACTCCGTTAACTCTGCCGCGCGAATCTGTTAATAGAGAACATATCTTTCGATCAACTGCGTCGCATCAATTCGAACTTATAAATAAAGGTGGAAATTAAACATCCGTAATGCTTGATCACCTTGAAATCCTCGATTCTGTGTTGAAATCGAATCGTCGTGTTGCTGAGCTGGTCACTGATGTTGGTGAGCTGTTCCTTGAGCTCGTCCATGTGGGCGACCCAGCAGACACTGCAAAATAACTGAAAAAAATGTTAACAAACAATTTTAATGTCATTAGTCAACCAAAATCCGGTCTAGAACTTTATAATTACCTGTTTACAATGCTTGCACTTGTGATCCCGATCACAGGTGGTCGAGCAGTTTACGCATCGTGTTTCTTGTGCAGAAGGTTCTGGTACTGGAATGTAAGAAGAAGGTTCTTGGACAAGAAAGGAGGGTTGGTCAGCAATCGATGCAAATGTAACAACTGGACTTGTAAATCCCAGATGATCGAGCTTTTCGCCTGAATTATCCATCACCCGGAGAAGGTTTTCGATGTAGAGATTTGTTGGTAAGTTTCGCGGAATACATTCTACCACTGTTAACTTGCACAAAGGGCAAGCAATCGACCTATCTAACAAAGAAATATGGAAAATATGAGATGAGAAAGTTTTATCTGACCGATTACTTATATTATGATGACTTACTATCGTTTCCCGGCCAAACAAGCTGTTCTTCCAAACATTTCAGACAAAATGTGTGCTGGCATGGCATCATTCGGGGCGTTCGGAGTCGCTCCAGACAAACAGGACATTGCAGAAGGTCTTCAATTGCCCCAAGAGAGGTCCTGCAGGTTCAAAATTTAATGCGATTGAAGGAAATATTTACGCGGCGTTAAGAAGTCGACTTGAACTTAAGCGAACCTATTTGATCTTTTCTTGATTTTTTCTGTTACGGCGGCCTTTGTGGGCCCTTCCACGTTGGATCGACTCGCGGTAAGAGAGCTTGTGGATTTTGAAGTGCTGGGTATCGGGCCGAGTATAAAATCGGTAGGCATTTCGACCATTTCCTGCATAATGGCGCTGGACTCCTCGTAGTTTTCAACGACCACTGGAGACGTATCGCGATGACTGAAGTTAGAATGCTGCTTCTTAAAGATGTTCCTAAATTTTGACGACATTCTGAAAAAATCAATCACAGCATGAGAAATATTTTAATGTGCAGTTCTCATACGCGCATTTATACTAATATACAAATAAATTAGTCACAGTACAATCAGTTCACAGCCACGCCACGCTATATAACACCTTATCAAAGATACACTGATTCAATATCAAGTTATTATCAAATTGGCTCTAGCTGCTATGCTCGTAATATGTCATCAGGTGGATTTGCCAGCTGTTTTATTCAATTTTTTTACATTTCTTTTCTTACGAAAACCTTAGGTCCTGTGCGAACCTTTTTTTTTCTCTACATAGCCGATGACAATAAAAAAATGCATTCCATAAATTGGGAGTCACTATCCTGGTTTTGACTAAAAAATGAGGATGTCATCTTCTACACTTTTCATAATCTCTACGACAACCATGAACCCGCGAGTTTTGTCTGTAGGTTGCATTTTTGATATGGAGCTTGTTAGAAGGCTTGATTAATTAAATCAACTGTCAAACTATCGGCCTTTTCGAAACTTACCGGTATACGGTTTTGGCCTTTTCAGGCCACGAAATTTTTTTATCGACGATTATTCACTCCTTGTGACATATACTGCACGAATAATTATGTGAAATAATCGAAATTATATGCATCTAGTTTTTTTTATCATTCTTGAAAATTGAACGCTGCAGCGCAAAGGATTACACGCTGCTCGTGATATATCTTAACAATAAATTGTTGACACTGAAACTCTGTCGGAACAATAGATTGGTTGACGTCGAAATCGAAGATATTTTTTGCTAGATAAAAATCTTATTGAACATATCGCTATCAAGATAGGAATAGCTATACACGGATAATATTTATATACCTGTGATATATCTACTCCGTGACTTAATCGTCCCCTTCAAACGTTCTTATCGATATTCTATAAGTTTAAACTCCGTTTATCGTTCCATATACTTTGCCAATAATATATCAGGTAGTTAAACTATTGAGAATAGACGGGTATCTATTCTCAATGGTCAAACGACTGCAGATGACGTGCTTCAGCGGACTGTAAATTGAAAATTTCCTATTTTATATCATCGGGTATTTAAACCAAATTATTCAAATGAACTCCAAATCAATCGAAATTATGAGATGCAAAAGAGATATATGTGCCTCGTGCAACAATTATTGCATACTTGTAGAAATTAAATGTAAAAACTTGTGACCATAATTTGCAGTGCTTATGTCACGTACTTGGAACTCCCTTATGTCATTTTAAACAGAATCATACGGAGTTTTTTACTTGAAGAACGCATTCAAGATATTGAGGTAAGATAAAAAGGTAATAACGTGCAAATAATAACACCGCAGAAGGTGAACAAAATTTAAATTCAAAAAATGAATTTCTAATCGATTTGTCGACGGGGCTGGATTTTAGTCGACTCTCGGTGGGGAATTCGATTGAGGTATCCGAGAGTCGATCTAGGAACCACGCCAGAACTTGCGGACATGTTTGTTTTTGGTGGGTGTAACGTGGTGTGATGAAAAATGACAATAACTTTGTGATTATCAGTTATTAAAGTCAAATGCAATGGACCTGGAGCCTCTAGGCCCATGTATAAATGTATCGTCGAGTAGAGGCGAGCGTTTGTCGTGATCCCGGCTTCATAAATGTATAAAATTAATGAGGATTAGATAGTTAAATGCGTTTGTTACACAAGGTCTTAGTTAATCTGACAGTTCTTGCTGTGTTTCTGATCGTCTTCTACTGCTTCCAAACGCCCACTTTGTCCATTACGTCAAACTTTTACCGTAACGATGCCAGAAACGATACTAAAACAAAGATCGTTTCAACCCCCATAAACGCGAAGCAGTTCATTGAACTGCCCGAACTTAATAATGAAACTAACTCAGATGTGGAGTATCATAATATTTGGTGCATATTCACCAAAGTTACATCCAATTCACCGATGAAGAGGAAATTCAAAATATTCACTGCATCTCTTCTTAGATTAGCCTCGGTTCAAATTGCTTTCCATGTAATCACCGATGATTCTAGCAGAGAAATTGCCGAGACTCTTATAATAGGAGTTGTCAAAACAAGTGGCAAATACATGAAAGTAAGTGCTGACCATAGCCCACAATTCTTGAGCAATTGACTTCATTCACAGATTTCTACTTATGTTCCATTTGTTTTTTCAGGTGAGATACTATGACGTCCATGTACTTGCCAAGCAACTCGAAGACATCGTTTCAGTGATGTCTCCACACTTCAGTAGCAATCCAGGGACTTACTATTCGGATGCTTTGTTTTTCCTGTCTCTCGGTCTGCATCGTATAGCACCAGCAAACCAAAAGAAAGCTGCAATGTTTGATGCTGATACAAAATTTAAGACGGATGTGAAAGAACTTTTTAAAGAGTTTGACAAATTTGGTCCCGAAGCTTTGTTCGGTCTAGCACCTGAACTAACTCCAGTATACCGGCATGTCCTTTATGTATATAGAAGCAAAAATCCTACTACCCACTTTGGTGAGCCGGCATATCTGGGTGGATTTCCAGGGTTTAACAGTGGTGTGGTGCTTTTGAATTTTGAACGACTTAGAGAATCTCCAGAGTATGACAGTATACTCAGTGAGGACAATGTTAATCATGCAACCGAAAAATTTTACTTCAAGGTATGTATGTTTTACACTTACCTCTTTCGAACACGAATTTTGTTCCATATTGGATCCCCTTCTGGAAAGTACATTGGCACACAGTAATATGACATTATAATTTCGGTATTCCGCGGTTGAATGATCTGTTCTAAATTAGTGGTGTGCCATACAAATTCCACCCAGTAGACCTCTGACCTTATTAGCATATACTTGTTATATTTTGTTTACATTCAGAGGATTACAAATTGTGATCCAAGGACTGTGTATACTCAAATATCTTATTGTTTCCATTTTCAATCTCACGTCTAAGAATTCGATGTTCAAACTGAAGAAAGGATTTAACGATACTATTTTAATAACCTTTCCCCAATTTATTTCTTAGGGACATTTGGGTGATCAGGATTTCTATACAATCCTTGGCATGGAAAGACCTGAATTAATCCATAAGGTGGACTGCGGTTGGAATCGTCAATTATGTACATGGTGGGGAGAGCATGGGTATGCAGATGTGTTTGCAAACTACTCTAAGTGTGATTCAGAAGTAAAACTTTGGCATGGGAATTGCAACACGCCGATTCCTGATTACTAGATGATTCCAAGGCGATGCAATATCAATTCTGAATCTTGTAGATATACTCACACTGATCAAATTTTCATGACTTTCTGAAAAATCAGTAAACAACTCCGTCAATCAAAATGTTAACGCATCATTTGACAATGAATTCAACCATCTTACTGATAGAATATATAACAGTAATTATTGTACAAAATTATAACTAACAAGAATAGGGAAATAGTTTAATTTTATAAAAATAAAAGAGTAATAACGATAAGATTTATAAATGACTCGCCATGCGTACTTCTGATTTTCATTCTTTCCTGTGTTTCTTCTGTTCCGAGGACGTGGATTTGGAGAAGTGATAGAAATATTCATCAAATATAGAGAGTGGAAATATTCAATTTTTGATTAACTTCAATATAATTATTAGTTATAACTTATAACTTACATAAATAGGTATTACATACAGTGCTGCCTGCTCGCTTATTTTTCAGTATACAGAGCGTAATTAAATACAGTATTAACAATAGGGATTTTCTATCATATTTACAGAAACTACGTTTATAATCTTTTAGTTTCAAAAGTGCTGTCGCTTACCGTCTCCCCTTGAGCGTTCAATAATATCATTAATTAATCATTAGAGTATAAACTCACGGAAAAAACTTATGCCCACACGTAAATCTACGTGTGCCCATTAACATTATGTAACCGCGCTTCACCGCGTATCTTCTTCTCTACTTCGTTATGTAAAAATTTGCGGATAGCTTATGAACGACTATGAAATGTATATAAGAATCATGAGTCATTTAACGAACGGAAACAGAAACAGTAATTGAGCTATAATAGTTATAACGCAGAGTTAGAAAGAAGAACAGATATCATCATTTTCACGATCAGCACAATTGTCCGGAATATTATTGTTCAAAAGTATACGGGCTTTTTTTGAATTTTTTTCTCTTGTATTTTTTTTTTATCTCGTTTCGATATAACATTTTCCACACATCTCGTCAACAATAAAGAAAATACAACACTTTGGTAGAATTAAAATAAACTACGACATTTTCTTCTTATCCGTCTCGTTATAAAGGTGAAATGAAAGAAGCGTGAATTGGTATACAGAAACGAAACGAACGCAAAATTAACGCTGAAAGCAATATTTTATACACATATACTACATAATTAGTTTTCGCGGGTATCTAGCTTATGAACGCTTCCTTCTCAGTCGTCTCTTAAAGATGATAGTTGATAAATTATCACCAATCTCACTCCGAAGTATAAATCTACATGACTAAATGCACACCAGTAGCACCTAAAGTGGAGTCTTATTACCACGCGATGATATATCTACATTATTACGATTATTATTCACTTTATAATATATATTACATTTTACACGCCGCCTCATTCTCTCAACGCCGACGTAACTACCTCGAATAAATTTCGCGGATTTTGCCAAAAGAGAAAAAAAAGTATATTTTGCAACTACGACTCAGAGCTGCGGAATATTATTCACACTTCACTCTTCATGGAAAGAAGGGAAAAAAAAAGAGAAATAAAAAGTCAAGACCTGTGACAATAATTATTCAAGACGTAACATTACGATTAATTACCATCCAGTTATTGAATCCCTGAGCAAGTGTTCGGAAATTCATTTATATTTGAATTCCGCTGATGTTCTGCATGCTCCTCCGAGGAACCTGAAACACACAGGAAACATCTTATAAGTATAGTAATGGAGATATAAATATTGGCAAAATCTAAATGATTTATACTAACTCGTCGCAGCTGATTGGTTCCCCCAAATCCCTTGATGGCCTCGAGTAGTTCGCTTCTGGGATCGGATTGTCCTCCGACTGATTTTGGTCTGGAATTGCTCGCGTTAGTGCTTTTTAGTGTGACACCAGTGATGACAGGCATCGTTGGTGGCGGTTTGGGAATTCCATTGGTAAAATCATCTCCTCTTATTTGGACGACCGTCTTTTTCAGACCGTTGTGCGTTGCGACGTAATTACCGTTAGAAATATCGCCGATCGCGACCCTTCCGTAATTATTTGGTTGTTTATCCTTATTATTTGGTAAAGTCACTGCTCCTTCACCCTCTAGGGTCGTGACCTTGAACCCTTTAACTACTGGCATCAAATTCCCCCGGCTCGCTCTCCTGACTCCACCGGGACCCGTGGCTTCCGATACTTGATTATAACTCACGCGGTTCGTTGATACAACGAAATTTCTTTTTTCTTGACTCAAAACAGAGGCGGGTTTTTCTTGAACTTTGGTATTCTCTGCACCGCTCAAAACGCGCGCAGTTCCGTTTGTCGAAATCCGCTGTGAGGTTGAATAATTGGAAATAGGAGCTACCCTTTCCGATTCTCCATTCGACAAGGTGACGTTGCTGTCCCTACGAACTGCGGATCCCGATGTATTATATTCTGATTTTGGTCTACCGTACGTTCCATAATTTGGCCTTGATTGCGAGTTGGTAGGCTGCTCCTTACCGAAGGTTTCCTTCAACTGTTTGAAATTTATGGGCCTACTATCAACTTCATCCTTCTCGGGGGCCTGATCACGTAGGCGACCTTGAGCCTCAACCACTTTTTCCTCCTCCGGCTCCTTTTTCCTCAACCTTGTCAAAGTTGAAACTCCCGAGGGTTCGAACACCGCGGAAACTGGTCTCCTCATAAAACCGGTCGCCGTCGTTCTTGCTATCAGAGTTTTAGCCAGCTCATTTGATTCTTTCTTATCGCGAATATCGATCCCTGAATTTTTCGCTGCAATTGTTTCCGCTGGTTGTACCGGAAATACTGGCGCAGGAGTCTCGTTTTGGATGATCACAGATGTTGTCCCAATTTTAGGTACGGCATTCGGAGGACTTTCTCTGTTTATCGGCGCAGGGGGTGTTTGTGCCGGGGTAATAATTTCCGGCGATTTACTTTTCTCAAATTTGTAATCGCTATCCGGTTTTATCTGAACTTTGGTCCTCGATCTATCTGACCAGCTGCCCAAATCAATAGCTGGAGGTCCAGAATATGTGTATCGTTTTACTTTTGGCTCACTTGTTTTAGTACTTTCAGCTGCAGCTGGCACAGAATTCTTGGGATTTTCATCCGTTGGTGGCTCATTTTTTATGTCGTTTACCGATCTGTAAAACCGTTTGTTTTGTTCAGATATTTAAGTGCGGTGAAAAGCCCGCTGTGCAAAGAGAAAAAATTCAAATTCTTACCTCGTTTCTTTGGAAGGAACGGAATCTGTATTTTCGGACGTTCCATCGTCACGCAAGGTTTTCTGGGCGCCTTCCAACTGCGGCAAAATGCTCTTTAGGATCTAAAGATAAAATAGAAAATTTGAGGACTCAAAAAAACTCATAAAATTATTCAAAATGAACAACGAAACCCACCTCTAAAGACTGCAATTGCTTTTCCTTGTCCGGCGTTTCCTGTTTTTTCAAAATACTTTCCCCCGACTGAGAGAATTTCTCGTTACTTTCCGGGGCGGAATAATCACGTTGTTCTTCGCTGCTCCCGACTGCTTCGTTGCCATTTATGACATCGAGAGTTTTATTTTTCGACAGAACGATCTCAGTGAGGGTATTAGCCCGAGGCCTGGGCTTCGTAGCTATGGAAATTCTGATGTTAGATCTACTAACATTTGTATTATTCGCGTCACTATCGATTTGCACCTGCTGATCATCAACTTCTTTCTTGACGATAGCTACCGCTGGCGTAATTTTCTTCGGGGTGACTTCCGGCTCTACGTTTTTCTCATTCCGTGGTAGCGTCATGTAGGTCTTCGAAGATTGAGATGCATTTTTCGTAACGAAAATTGCAGTGGCCGTATGACGGCGGTTCTGTTGTGGAACGGCGGCAAACGATTCGGTCTGACCTGCAGACCCTTTGCGACCCAAAACTCCGGGCTGGAGTTCATCGTCTCTCTGTTCTATTTCGTTAAAAATTTCAACGGGTTTTGGCCTGGAATATGTCGTGATGGTAAAATTTGATAGCGGATTATCTACCGGGGCGACACTTGGCGTCGAAACGGCATGGGACGGTCTTCTTGCTGCAGAATCTCCTTGAGATTTGACTGTCCCTGAACGTGAAACTCGCCCACGTTCCAAAGTAGCGGAGTCTAGAGTCCGCGGCTGGAAATTCGTGCCGGAATTAATTGCCTCATTAATCGAAGTGGAAGTTTTCGGAGATTGCGTCGCGGAAACTACTTCATTTTTTCTGGATTTCGTTTTTTCATCCAACGTTGGAGACATTACGTTATTCGATATCTCGGAATCAGTGTTCATTGCCAAATCTTTCGGCTTTTCATCAGCCGAACTTTTCCCCAAGGAAATTGTGGCACTCCGTTCCCGATTTTCATTTTCCTTCGTGTCCCTGAACGCGGTTGGTGGTTCAGGCAGTTGATATTCCCAATCGCTAGCTCCTGCAGAATCGAGAGATTCGTTCTGCACGGAATCTTGCAATGCGTCTTTGATATCCCCCCGACTGAGATCGTCGGGAATGTTTGAATCGATCAATTTTTCATCAAAACTTTTTTCGCTCGAGTTCGTGACATCACGCTGTATAAGATTACCGTCCGCAATCGGTTGGGCCTGATTGATTTGGATCCTCGATGCTCCCGGTGCGTCAACGCACACCTTAAGCTGCTGTTGCTTCGGCGATACGTTGCCCGAGGTTGAAATAAGAGCCACGGCCGGTGACCGTGAAGAACCGGAAAGCGTATCCGAGACTTTTTTCAATAAATCCGAAGTCGCCTCCGCCTCCGCGCCCGTAATCGGTGTGGTCAAATCGATACGCCCATCGTCTACAGCCGGTACTGAAAAGTTTTATAAGAAATATGATGCGTCAGTATAATGTCTGAAAGCTGCCGATGGGTGATGGGCCTTTGACTCATGGGGAAAATAATTTGCTCATTCTTTTTTCTTTGTCGTGTCAGAATAAAAAACGTACAATATATTCTACGTACTATTCACATGTATCTATGGGTCCGCAAGGACGTCTTGATAATGAGTGACAGATGATTCTGCAGAAAGTTGGTGCAATATTTACAGACCGTGCACTGGCTGCGGTCACAAATGCGAGTAAATAAGTCGACAAGCGAAGTGATAACGAGCCGTGAAAGAAATTACTGTTTTTCACCGATCACTGAACACGGTAAGAGTACGGCGAAATGACTTCCGGTCTTTTTAAAGGTACCAGTGCGTTTTATTGACGAAGGTTGGGCAACGGAAAATACTCGACGTCCTGATTTCAGGAAATAATACAGGCGTATTCCAAGAATGAAACAAACAAAATAGTTCAAACTTTTCAATGCATGTAGCGATAAAAATGCGGCGGGAACACTTTATCGTGCAAATAAATGGTGCTCACATAATAAATATAGGTAATTAAGATGATGAATCTGCGGTAAAATTTTCATTCATTTGACGCAGAGTTGTTTAGGATTAGTCACGAAATTTTTATACACGAAAAGCTGTAGTTAGTGAGCAGACGTAATATGTGAATATCGAAAAAATGCAACATTATTGTATAATCAATCTACTTGAAGTGTTAGAAAATGAAAATTACTGAAAATGTTAGTAACACAACGACATGCACCTGATTCCCCCACAGTCGAAGCCTCTTGCCCAGCCTCGTATTCCTGTCCTCCTGCAGGCAAAAACATTTGCCTCCTTTCCCATGATATACCACCTCTAAAAAACTGCGAAAGGTCCGTTGCTGGGGAAGATTTCCATTCGCTGTTGATATCTTCCGACGCGATGCCGTCGTCCTCATCGAAATATTTTTTTGAATATTTCTTTGGATAAGAGTCGGTCGAAAGGTCCGATATGTTCCTGCTTAAGTTAGGGTTAAGGGCGAACGTGAAATCTACCGACTTGGATGTCAGGGGTCTTCCACTGCCTTCGAAAGTATTTATCTCAAAGTTATTCAGCCCGGAATTACTTCTCAGAAGCTTAGACCAATTCCGAGGGCGTTTCGATTCTTCGAACATTTCTAACGATATATCTTCAAGCTCCAACTCGTTACTGGGCAAATTCATCATACTGAAAGCTTTCTTTTGATCATCCCGTTGGTGGCTGCTATCCAAAATTATCTTTCTCGCCCCGAAGGAAGATCCGAGGCTCGAATCTTTCTTGCTCTCCATACTCTGCGATGCATTTTTTCTCATCGTTATCGGTCCTTCGAAATGATCGCACTTTGGTATGGTCGATATGACAGCGCAGGATCTTCTGATATCAGTTGTCAGATAAATTGGAAGACTTTGCGGCTCGTTGAACTTTCCCTGCAGTTGCGCGAACTTTTCGGACACTCGTTTATTTCTGACCGCCTGTTTCACCGATGCATTCCAAGACTGAATTAACACATTGGGCACTCCACTGATTCGGGGTTCGGAAGTTGGCCGCTTTTCTATTGTTTGATTGTTTTCCCTAACTTTTGATTGTTTTTCTGTTACATCTACTTCCGCCGTTAATTTTTCTTCAAGTTCTGGATCTTGGCCCCCTACAGTCTTGCGCCTGGGTTTTTTCGGTGGTTGATGCCGAGACGTTTCATGATCGTTATTTTCACCATAAGTATCAGAAACTAACTCCTGGTTATGATCGTGTTCCTTTGGAACGATATTCGACCGTCCGACGGACCCGCCGATATCGTTTGTTATCAGAGAATGTCGGCGACGTTCTTCTTCTCGTCCGTCATTTTTTTTATCACTACCAACAGTAATTCTATGGGTGCTTTCTACGTGCAGATCTTGAGTATTCATAGCTGGAGGTTCAATTATTTCTCTGTGCATGGGCAACGTCGATTTATTAATTATTGGTACCTCAAGCTCGCGCAGTGGCTGTACTTTAGGAGACTCGGACATGGGTGTGTAACTGGTTACCAACTTATTACGGGGCTTCGGAACAGGAACGGGCACTCCTGCTGGGTCAAGAACGTTGAAAAAGAAGAAGATAGAGATAAGAGAGATACAGAGACGAAAGTATAGAGAAAAATAGCTGCCACCATGAACAAGGCGTTAGTACAACACAAGCGAACACAAATAATATACAAATAAAGTAAGAATACAGGATCCCTCCACATCTATTCAAAAATATATTTAAATCATCTAAAAGCAGAGGCGCGCTTTATTTTCGTACATTCAAGGTGAGGCGACACGAAATCTTTTTCAAGTTCGAAATTTTATCTACACGAACTCACCGGTTCTACTTTCCAGTATAGAATTTAACCGTATTAAAAAATTATTCCAATTTTCGTTGGACTCTTGGCGACTGACGAGTCCAGGAGGTGGAGGTTTAAAAATGCTGACCTTTCTTTCAATTCTATTTTTGGTTCCATTGGAATAATCTTTGACTAGCGGTAAAGAAGGAAGCGTTTCATTATCTGAAGGTTCTTGACAGTAAACTTTAATTTCGGGTACAACAATGCGTGTCAAGGCCTTCGGAACCGCCTGAATATTATCTGGCTTAGTTGATATCGCAAAAATTTGTAAATTGCTGAGTGGAAAGGGGGTCGAATTCTGAAACGGAGGAATTTCTCGTGTTGAAATTCTAGGATCATTATACGACATCGAGACGCTGAGATCACCCAGTTTGGGAGCTTTTTCCGGGAGTTTGTGAGTTTTCGCATTAAAGCTCCTCGAAGCGGTTAGTCCGCTACGCTCAAAACTGTTTGAAATTTTAGTCTCCTTGAGCTTTTTCGTGCTCTGAAAGCTGAGACTCTGCTTTATCATCCTGACCTGACATTTTTCATCGCAAATATAATTCCCGGTGTGCGATCTCTTCGGGCTAAATCTGCTCTCAAGGAGCCCGCATGGTGAGATATTCTCAAGGTCAAGCATCATAGCAACACTACTCTGGTTTGGTTTGAGATATGAAGTCGCCGACTTCAAACTTTCCGGACTTTCATAAGATCGCGGTGACCTACGAAGAGGAGGCTGCTGCTTCTGTGCGCGTGAATAATTGAAGCTATAAGACTTAGGAATATCGCGAACTTTTTCCTGTCTTCTAAATGACCTATCTCTAGGCGGAGCTCGCGGATTTTCTGGTGGCTCATTTATAGCGGCCGATGACCTAGAAAGAAAGGCCCGTTTCGCGGGTATCGGTTTCACGGTCTTTGCGAATGACTTGACAGCTTCGTTCACCTCACCTTGATGTTCGATAACGTTTTCCAAGCTATATCGAGAAACGAAGCTGTAAGCTGCAACGTTTTGGTCAATACTGCTTCGGCTGCGGACTAGCTTACCTCGTTTACGATCTCTAGCGGGCTCTACGTTATGTGTAACGATTTCTGTAGCTGTCTCAGCAACGTCAAACTGGTCTCTGCTCTCTGCTATCGCAACAAAAGGCTGTACGACTGTGGAACGTTTCTTCGGTGTTGGCTTCTCAACGACGGCCGGTTCTTCTTTTTTTATTTCTTCAGGACTGGGCGGATTCGCAACGTTGTTGTTTTCCGTTTCCATCTTCAATGTGGTTACGGTAATTGGCTCAGAATCATCGCTACTTAAACTCTGACTGGTAACAAGGCTTGGTCTGGAAGTAGCAGCGACGTCTGAAGAGGCTTTTGCCGGAGGAGAATCCCCTCCAGAAGTCAAGGACTCTTCAGAGTCTACGATACGCTCCAAAGCTTGCGTGGAAATTGCTGAAGACAGAGGCCTGGGCTGCGGAGGGGCTGGGGCAGCTTTTTTCTTACGCAAACCTGCAAATAATTATAAATAGAATGTTAGAACAATCGCTTCCCATCCATTATAAGAAAAGAAACAAAACGTATGATCGTTCCGAAATCTCACCTGTGGAAACAAGCGACGTATTACTGGTTCCCCGTGCGATGCTTGGTCTGTTATTTGTTGGTACGAACGCTAAATTTCCAAGACTTTTACTGGCTTGAGAAGTCTCCGCTAAAGTTCTTGGCGGGGGTTCCAAAGGTTGCGGTTGGGCCTTACTTCTTCTTGGTAGTGTTTCCGGTATACGTATATTTGAATCGAGATTGTCGCTGAGTACAGAGGCCTCGTGGTATCCGGAGCTGTCGCTGCTGTTCCGGCTGTGACTTATAACGACAATTTTCTCCTTCTCGATTTCCCTTTCTTTTCCAATTTCTTTTACACCGTTGTTAAGGTCGGAATTTTGCTCTTGTTCTCGTTGTAGCATGGGGGGTTTTGGCGCGGGTCGTCTTTTTCGCTGCGGCCTTGTGGGGGCGGTTGGTACCTGCAGAGGACTTGCACTTCTTCCGGTACCATCACTACGTGCCGGAGAAATGCTCCGTTCCCCCAAACTATCAGTGCTCACAGAACTCTCTTTAGATTTTTTAAATGCGAAACCGAATACGCTATGTCGCGCATCCTGCCTCCTCCTTTCCTCCTGACGTTGTAGTGCCATTATGTCCTGAGAACTCAACGAAGAACCGAGAGAACGACGTTTCGGACACAACGTCACCTCCTGAAGGTGGTAATCCTGGAGTGACAGGGATATATCCAACTTTTCTTCGAGGTTTGCTGTGAAATTTCATGCGGTGTTTTTTAATTGGAAAAGAATCTGAAGAATCGTTCTAAAAAGTGAAGACAACATACTTACGCCGCCAGTCGTTGACGGCCGAGGCATTTTAAAATTTTCAGAACCGGGAACGCCAGTTAAGATTGTGCGTTAACTAGTTTAATTACCCATACCCATTAGGCCGAGTACCCCGGCGGCGATTTCTACTTAATGTGTTTGTCGTAAGAATTAAGTGTAGGAAAATATCACGCTTGGAAAATATATTGCGAAACTAATTATTGAACTCAACGAAATCTTTCATATTGAATCCCCCGGAAAATTGACCATTTTTTGAATTCATCGCTATAATTACAGCAAAGATCACAAGAATATTTCTTATGGTTCGGATACGTCAAAATAAAACCAAAAACTGTTTACACCCGCGTCGTACTGCGTGGTGCCGACTGTAACGTCGCCACGGAATTCCACGGCTAATTGAATTCCTCTTACAAACTACGGGGCTTCAGAAGAAGCCCTATGTAACGGTGTACCAGTACATCGGGAAGCCCGGCTCGCAAAAATATTACAGATTTACGCGCCACGGTATGGTATACGTACGCAACGTATAAATTCTAATAAAAAGATTCAAAGATGACGTATACGATTTAGGATCAAATACCTGGATGACAAAGTTCGTAGTTACTCCGATCCAAATTTTTCTCCCGGCAAACTTCTTCCAGAATTTTTCCAAGATTCATCCTTGAACTGACCCTCGATACGTATAACTGATTTCTAGGTAGATGAACCTGAAGGTACAAAAGGAGTTGAACCCGTTTTTATTTTTCATTCTAAATCCAGATGATTCATACTTCATATGTCGTTTACGGAAGATTTTTTTTCTTACCTGCAATCTAAATGTGGGTTCAAACGGTTGATTCGCGTGTCTAGTTTTAACAGGTGCGAATGTTCCTTGTTTTGGTAAAAGTTTCACCTGTAAGGCGTCCAGTGCACCAATTGGAGTGTTAGGATGATGTGTAAGTACCAAACCGTGTTCACCGATAGCTTCGAGTGTATAACTAGAAGCTGATAATTTCTGTGAGGTTGCAACTTGCACCAGAAGGTCCATCATTGGTGTACTGTAACCAAGAGAAAATCTTATTACTGCTACGTATTTTTATAGTAGATATATGGTATCGATAAAACTGTACACTTTGGCTATTAAATAATCCGTGAATCGTTTCGTCCGCCCCCAGCTGAAAGCCGATAGAAAAAATAAAAGGTGCAGCGGGGGGCGTTTTGATGTTCGATACTCGCAAGGTTGGCTTTGGCCGGTGAGTTTCTACTTTATTACCATATAATAACGGGGTAAAGGAAGGTGGAGAAGCCGTACAAAGATATTAAACCGAGATGGCCTTGTCCGAACGACGGTGTGTAACGCTATGCAATTCACAAGTCCCTCATCGATGCAAATCCAACCCAAAAAATAAATAAATAAAGAATAACAACAACTGAATAAAGACCGATCTCATTAAAACAAGAAAAATAAAAAAAAACAAACATTATTCCTCGGGCGAATAAAGGAAAAAAACAGATCGCTGAAGCAACGAATTGTACGAAACTCGGGGCGATCATTGGCACCGCATCTCTCCTTACGTAACCATCGAAGTTGGTCTGTCTCATATTTGAAAGTATAAGGTGCACAGTAAACGTAGAGAGTAGAGACCGCGCGTTAACGTTACATAATTATAACTATTATACGACGACAGATCATAACGACAGATTATACCATAAACATGTATAATACAGGGTGTGATAATTACCGGTGAAATTACACCGCGAAATTATTAAATGATGGGACATATATTCCATTGCCAACTTGGAATCACATGATTTCAATGGATATTAATTTGCATGCTATTCACATCTAACTTGAAATGGGTAAGCAAAAGCACTCGGTGGAAGATAAATACGCGTATAATACATACGTACAATGTTTATCTACTTTCTAAAGAGCTGGTATCAAGTAACACTTGGTCGCAGCAAAATTTTCTCCGTTTCACCGGAGCTGCAAAACTATACGTGTACGGACTTTGCAGTATGTCGTTCACATGTTAAAGTATGAAAGGTACTATAGCAAGCAGCTGGTGCTGCTGTACAGCACATGGTGTAATTGTGGAAGGATCAAGGTGGGACAGTACAAGGTCAAGTTCGCACTGTCAACCTGTCGCACGTGATCTGAGCCGGTCTACCGAGTATTTGAACTTTCGAGTCTCATTCTCTCGGGGGAGTTGTGTATGGCTATCTCCATTCGCACTTGTTTCTTTTATTTTTTTACAGAAGTCTCCGTATTTCAGTGGCTCGAGTTAAAAATTCAGGGTTTCACAACCCAGATGTTCTGCGGTTATGAGCAATAATCAGTAATAATACCTACGAAATTGCATATCGCCCCGCTAAGCTGTACCCTGCTCTACTTTTACAATAAACTTGTACATCTTCGACCATACCTACCGCACAAAGATATTAAAAATCATTTTTATTACCGAGCTCGTTCCAGTCTTCAAGGTCTACCGCACATCGTACAATATACATATTTTTAGATGTATTCCACGCGCAATATTCATCCTCTTACAGCAATATAAAACTTCATTTACAATTAATTGAGTTAATTATAAAGTAAATGAAACAACGTTCGCTTACCTCCTGGCAACGGTTACCCTTCTGGCGTTAATTCCGTTAGTTGTAGCTCTTCGGGGATGATGTCCATTGTTGTGATGATGGTTGTGATGACGGTCTCTATGATTTCGATGGTGCTGATGGTGAAGGGCTTCTTCGTCTTCTTCGTAATTATCATCGTAATCGTTGTCAGTTCTCGGCGGCAGCTGAACCAAAAGTTCCATATTTCCCGCCAGCATATCTGCCGGGGTATCTTCCGTCACGGTTAATCCCATATTTGACGAATTTTTCTTTTTCTTTTTTACGACACGTCGTCCGCAGCAATTCACTGTAACAGAATAAGGAGAAGATCAGTTATAGGATGAATCACACAAAAAATCAACGGTTCTTTGAATTTGCTAAAAAACGAAGAACCGAGAAAAAAAAACTTTCGAATTTCCATTATACCTGGAATATTTCGGGTGCCGAAACGATGCTAATTTTGCAAACTATTAATGGTTCCAAGGCCTACAGGATTAGAAATCACCTTGGAATTGCATTAGGTGAAATTACGACTATGTCTGCGGCACCCTTGATTGATGAAAAAAAAGATGTAATAAATAAAAATGTAATCGAATGGGAGAAGATTGCGCGGTTCTAAAGGGCGAGGTGGGGGGACAAGGGGATTGATTTCTCGACGATATCTAGTCAAGTAGAAGGATTTCTTCGGCCATAATTGGCACCGGTCACGAAAGCGTGTCCATTCGTTTGGCACATTTTCACCGTAGGAATAGACACACAATACTCTATTAGTTGCAAGTTGGTCCGCGTGCTAGATTAAGATGATCACGACACCGCGCGTGCATCTATGAAGGAGTTGGACTCCTGTATCGATTTATCTGATGCACGTTGAAGAGTGTGAATCGATCGAGTCACGAATCAGTATAATTAGATTCGGATGTAATTAATCCGTTCAGATTCATACCACATAGGTATCTATTGATGATGCTGATTAAGGCCATCGCAAGAAAGTAACGAGAATGTAAAATTCAAGAACGAGATCTGAGGATATTTTGAAACTTGGACGATCATCCGGTTAACCCAGTGACATATAATAAACAAATTTTGACAAAAGTCAACACTCTAAATCTACGAGGAGATCAGGTGGGCCGTAGACTGCGGCGACAGGTGTTCGTCGTGTTAGGCTTACGTAGAGTCATCTCCCACGCGTTCCTCAATCCTCGGTAGCTCCTCGCTCAAGGTCGCTCAAGGTCGCTCAAGGACGTTCAAGGACGCCCTACAAGGACGCACGGAGGAGCCCGCAACACACGGGGAATTTTAAAAAGCGTTTGAAATCTCGGCAACAAAGCGTTGCCTGCCCCAGGAGCATTCGAGGGGAAGTGATAATTTGATGGGCGGTGTCCAAGGATAATGCATCTCTCCGCTAATCGGCAACCGCGTTGCATCGTCGTATGAAATATTGAAGAGTATAGCTGCAGGTGGTTGTTAATTTTTTTCCGCTGCTCGATCGCCTTGAGCTTTCAATTTCCGGTTATCCCGGAACTTGATCGGAGAAATGTTACGTGTGTAAATACAATACATACAGTATTATAATAAAAGAGTCAAAGAATAAATTGCCGGCATTGTAAGACGTCATGTTGTATTATATAGGTATAATAATGAATGAGTCAACGGTACATCGTATACAAGACGATGAAGTATTGCGTAATTCGCGTCTTATGGTAAAACATCACGGCCCAGTACAATACGTAGACTTGAGGTCTTGAAGAACAACAATTTAAATGTTCACTGTTCGGAAGTCACGACGTTACAAAAGACAATAGTTATACCGTCGAATGAAGAAGGGAGGTGCACATTTTTTTCCTTCACTTTCTGTTCGTTTCCACCGCTAGTTAAAAAAAAAAGATGAAAAAAAAAAACTGCAGTTCAGTTGCTGCAGGTTGCACCATTCGATCTTTACACCGTCTTCATCGACCTTGCAATGCCGCCTTCGGCAAAATGCGCGCTGCAAAGCTCGTTTTCCTTTTTTCCCTTCGCCCCCGCATAAATACCCGCGTCACGAAGACCATCTGCAATGTACGTATAGGTAAATATCTTTTCCGCACCCCGTTAGGTAGACGTAACAGTAATTGAATTCAAGAAAAGACGCACCTACCTATCCATTAATGTATTTATGCACATGTGTGTATCCGTACCTATGACCCCGACCAAGAACGAGGTATACCGGATACCAAACGATCGCGAATCTTGAGAGAGAAGGCGAGCCGGTTGATTTCTTACCAGCAAAAGGGGACGATGCCCGAGCTCTTTGGCTGTACATGACCACAACATCGCGGTTGTGTGATCACCACTTACGCCTTGTACGTACCTACGTAATGTTATTACATAGCGCACCCATATGTACGATATATCTATATACCGGGTTCCAGTACATACGCGCTTTCATTGCGGAAGGCTCTCAGTGATGAACACATACTGACAAATATACGTATCCATATGTATGTTTTATAATACTCGTACAACTTGCAGATATAATGAACGAGTGCGTGGGCGAGAGCGCTCGTTTCTATAACCCAGGTAGATATCTAGATAACGTACGTAGGTATATACATTATACACCGATGATTACATAGCTGAAGGTATAGGTTTATACCTATATCTATAACCATATCCGAGTGAAGGTGTTCTCGCGTTACTGCATTCGGTGGGAGAGACGAAGTATCGAGTGCGTTGGGGGGGGAATCTGTTCATACCCTCAATGTTACGTTATGTTACGTTGTACGTTACGTTACTGCTGCTGCTGCAGCTCACGTCAGCGCTCGCATGGATGTGTGTAGACCGATGTGGGATTTGAAAGAAAAAAAACAATCTGTACGTAACATAGAGCCGCGTCGTTGTCGTCGTCGCGTCTCATCGTCGGACACATTACCGGTCTTGTCGCCCGCGGCATGGACACTCGATGATGTACGAGTGTTCGTCGTACACGTCCCATGGTATACCAGGTAGAAAGCGGCACGTACGAAGCACGCCCCGAAATCGTATCAAAATGTCAGCGGCTTCGGTACCAAACTCGTGTATCTGAACTCTCGGTGTTCATCTGCACTTAATAAAGCACCGGTTAAGAGTCTTATCCTAAGTCGAGTTACCCTCATTTCATGACCTCGATCTTCTTCTGTTTGCGATTGAAAAATAAAATCTCGTACACGAGGATGGAAAGTCGAATTTCAGGATGTTCGTATGGCGTTAGAAATTATTGGACGCCGATCGATAGGTACTGCATGAAACTCGTTATTCTTACATCTTTGCATGATATCGTGACTTACGATCGAGTCTGAGGAAGCGCTGCTATTCTCTCTATCTATAAAAGACACATACCGTAGCGAGGTTCATATTATTGCAGGTAATATAATCGCCGGTCGTTCGCGCATTTGCCAATTGATCCGAGGAAGAGATTACGACGATGCTGGGAGCGCGCAAGGTCATTGCCTCGGGGCCCCAGGCTACTCACCTTCCTCCTCTACCCGCGTTCTGCGACTCTTCGTTCGTTCGTTCGCTTCGACGCGCCGGAGCTTCTCGTCGCAGACCCAGAGCAAAACGGTACCACTAACCGCGCAAACCGACGAGAAGTACGCGCCATTCTTAGATCCTTAGATCCCAGGAGCACCCTGCGCTCGGATCATGTCAATGATGGAGGTCACGTTCGATTCCATCCTTTCTTTCAAACTCTTCGACTCGCCCTTGAGGTAGGGCAGGTGCGCTTGTTTAAATCTTTTAGAGTTTTCACTGTTCAACATTCTGATCAGAGAAGGAATGCCTAGCTACTTCCGGAGTTTCTTTTCTTCGTATATATCAGCGCATTTACGATTGGGAAAAAGCGGTTTTGTTACAATGTCAGTTCCGCGCAAGTCGGATACAATGAGATGGCGTGTCTCTCCTTCCGTCCCTTCGGGCCCGTTTCTTTCGCTTTGCTCCAGTTTGGCTGTAAATATGTAACGGAGAGAGCGGCCCATGAAATCAGCCTGTATTATACTTTCGAGTAGATATGAGTATAACGTAAGGAACGTAACTATTCCAATAGGTAATCGTGATAATTCCTCTGTGCTCGAATCAGTCACGTCATACTTCGAGCTATCGTGATCTATGTCCAATAAATTCCGATTCATCTGATCGGCGGATCTATCGATCAAACGTCTTCCAGTAGTGCTGTGATGTCGATTGAGCCATACGGTCCATTATCGTTCGTTCATTCATCCGTTCATTCATTCGTTCATTGAATGATACATGAGATTCTACCATTACAACATGGTGCTGGATAGAATCTGTCGTGCAGAAATGATCTTTAAAAATGAAGTATATAGTATATCATATGACACCCGTGCGACACACCTGGTATATTCCAATTCACTTATACACCGACATGTTGATATATTTACATACACATAACGCGCTTTATACGTGTGTCACAAGTTGCAACGATCGTTGCAGGAGGGTCGTTGCAGGTGAAACCGTTACGTTCGAACGAGGGTGAACGGTTATTGGTCAGCCTTAACTCACTCGTTCCCATTCCAAAACTGTTACACCCTTTCGACTTTCTCGTTGAGAGGTGCTCTCCACAGTTTCTCACGGGTTAACACATGCACCCATGGGATTAAAATATCGGCACTTAAATCATCCGTCACGGTAGTCATGCGTTGCAAGATATTTTTATTCTGGAGAAAACATTTTTTTAGACATATGTGGGTAATTTGTTTTTTTCATCTACTAATTTTTTTGTTGAAACACCAGGCGAAGAATCCTCCGTAGCAAATCTTATGGTCACGCATATCAACAATGAGATGGTGTATAAATTCATTTGTTTGCGCGTGAGAAAAGACCCGTGCCACGTTGCCACAAAGGTGCAATGCGATCATTGGCAGGTAGTCTAACACGCAAAGTCGTTGAGTATAGTGAACTGCAAGTTTTCTGAAGTTGATGAGATTATTTCATCGCCTTTCGCCGTGTCATTCTGCAGTATTTTGACCCCTGGCAGGGCGGGACTAGGTCCGTTTAGTAAATTTACCGCCGATTCGTCACGGCGATGAATTATTTCATAGTATAAAAAAGCTTATTTAGAAGGATGAAATATTTGTGGCTGACTGTACGCAGTCTTCGTATGTTACACGTCTTACACTGTGCACGATTGTACCCACATTCGCCTCGCACCTCAGACGCAACGAGAATCTCATTTTGAAGACGTGGGTACGAACACATATGTACCTTTCCACACAATGTACGCACATTTCTGATCACACCTGCGAGTTTCCGGCTCGCGCCGGTCGTGGTATAGAATTCAAAATTTCATCGTCCTTAGAATATACGTAGTGATTATTCAAAGGTTTACTCACACATTTGTTATTGCAGAGATTTCTTGAAAGCGACTGCTTAATAGGTGAATGCAAAAAGGAGTGATCTCATGCTAATTGTAAGTTTCAGACTTGATTAAAATTCTGAAGAATCCATTTCACGTATTACGAATGAAAGAAAGTGTCCCAGTACTTTCAGTCTGCGTACATTAGTTTGAGATCGCTGATACCGACGAGTGCTACGCAGTCGATTTCGCGCTTTTGATCGTCGATTGTCTGCGATTGACAATATGAATTTTTTGCCATACACGTGGTTCGGTTCGGCATCGATGCCCTCCTTCCGTAGCAACGACGGCAGCGCAGAATTCAACTAACAGCAGCTGAGCCGAGCGCCGTTTACTTTCACCATGGATGAGACAGTTTTTGGCCAAATATCGCCAATCATCTCGATCAATTTCTCATTCTCAAACGGACATCGTCGATCCGTGACCTTAAAATATATGAATATTACAAACCGCGTCATAGGGAGAATCGAACAACTGTAGTGTGAATCTAAAGTTCAAGGTATATACTTTTCTACACATGATCGTCACAGGGTGAAAAGATCGATGCGACGATCAGGGAGGAATGCGGTTAATTCTATACTTGTTCTGCAGGACTTTCCTGAAGTTCTGTTCACTTAAATACGTATGCATACGAATACCTCGAGTATATGACTAGCATTCTCCGGTTAGTGAAATGAAAACGATAAATCCAAGTGCATTAATATCCTAGGAACAACTTGTCTGTGATCAGCGACAGGAAATTTTAGTCGCGTGCGAGGGGGCGACCAAACGAACGGTGAACAGGAAAACGGTTACCCGCGTCACCCTCATCGTCCGTATGCCACACCCGGTGAAATCTACTTTCGTATGTGCATTTCATAGCCGAATGAAAATACGATGGGAAGGAATAAACAACGTTCGATTGTAACTCGGCGGTTTTCACAGGTGCAATAAACTGGCAACAGCATCATCAACACCCAGCAGCTAGTAGCAGGAAATACGAGTTAAGTTGTTGATGTTATTCCACAGTGTTTCCATATAGCATATTAACAGCAGCCTGAGCAACAAGCGAATCGCACGCCCGCTGGTTTTGTTTAATTTTCTTCATCGCAGGCGTTTGTATTTTCGTTAAAGTTGTAACACGTTGTCTTATGTGTTTACAGTTAATACTTGTGTATTCGTACTTCAATACTTCTTTTTACTAACGTATCTGTATACCGGGGCTTTCTCTTCCGTGTCCAACGATTACGACGACGCGGTTGCTTGGACGCACGTTCGCTCGTGCAACCCTGTCGATCCCAACCATCACTCGAAGATCACGTATAGCGATAGGAGCCGTTCGTCTCGTCGTTTCCATTCCGTGTCGACGTAATAAATAATTCGCTCTGCGAATACCAAAAATTTGCTCATCGACTAGCGACGTAATCCGTACACATATATGCACATGGCTATACCTATGTTGCGCAAAACAAAAATTGGCACACCGTGTAATCCGTCTTTCCAACATCGATTTTTCATTCCGTACAAGTTGCACCTGCACCGGATGTGAAAAGTGATCCATGGCATTTAATTCTTCAAAGGTAAAAGGTAGCATCGGGCTGTACATCGACTCGTAACAAATAAAAGTATAAGGCTCGTGCCAGTGTGTAATCATCATCGATATAATTCGCCCGGTTTCGTAGCACTATACGGTCTAATCCAGGCTAGTTAACTGTAAATAGTTGTTGGTACGCGGGGAGGTAAAAGAGGCAGGTGGCACTTGCTCTAACTGCGCATATAGAGGTAGGTTATACCTTTAAAAGCTTGTTCAGGTAACAACCATTCGAAGAATAATTTATCAATTCCGATAACGCACACGATTCATATAGGTATTAACAAGGACGACCCTGAGTAATCTAGACATCGGCATAAATCACAGATAAGGTTTTGCATCGTGGCAGATACGCCGATTCCAATTCATTGTCAGAGTAGCGCAAGGGCCGATATAGTCCCCGTATCATTTCAATTGATAGCCCGTCTTTCAAGCAGAGATTACAAAATTTGGATCAATCGACGAGACAGGTATTTGAATTAGGAACTTACTACGACCAATTATTGTACACCATTAAGTAGGTACATGAAGCAGGTTTAATAAGTCTAATTAGATTTTTAGAAATGAGGACAGCGCACTGTAATACGGTTGCGTTTCTTACATCGCTTGCATGCACCGGAAACCGCTACGTAATGTAACCGGCATGGTGAACCGATTCTTTGCGAAGCCGCATGATACGTAATAACATGGAAGTTTCGTTAACTTTGCGGAACCTTCATCGTCTATTTTGCGATCTCTGAACGTGATTTTATTTACTTTTAAAGAACTCTTTATTAACGTGGCCAATCGTATCACGGTATCCGATCGTTGTTAATCGGTATGTAATCACATTTAGGTACGGAAAATATTGATAATATTCGTATAATTGGTACGATGATGATTCATCGGACTGGATTTATAATGACGTCAAGGTTATCCCAGACCTGGTAATTTAAAGAATTCGTTACAGGAAACGACGATCAATCTCTTTGCCAAGAAGAAGTTTCACCGGCGTTATAATTTTCCTCATTTCCTTTCGCCTGTACATTAGCACGTTGCGGATTCATCGGTACCAAGAACACCTGATCTACGCGCGTCATAATGACGATATCGAAAACCGATAAACGACTATCACTATTATTATTATTATCATAATTAAAATAACGTCACGATTTGTATATAATTGTCGATAGCGATTGTAGTATGAGGTATAATATCCGTATGCGAAAATTATTATTAGATTACAGCAGTGCAGTGGAGATTTCATGTGATGAGCATCGAGGTTTAGGTATAATATTATTTACACCCAATAAAACTTCAGCGTTGATTCGCACTCGTATTTCGTATCTCGTATACTCCTTGAGATTACGTAATGTGGGACTACCGCGTATAGAATTGCAATTCCCATAGATTTTTTCGTGTTTATAGGTATGAGTA
This sequence comes from Athalia cordata, assembly GCA_963932425.1. Classification (NCBI taxonomy): domain Eukaryota; kingdom Metazoa; phylum Arthropoda; class Insecta; order Hymenoptera; family Athaliidae; genus Athalia; species Athalia cordata. The sequence goes on along the minus strand of OZ010625.1, from coordinate 51,701,673 downwards.
TTAAGTCGGAGTGTAAATGCCGATTCAAGTATTCTATCCACGTAATTCTGATGCCTTATAAAATATATATAAATCCCTTACCTTGTGCTGGATTTCACGGCATCGTGATGCAGTATTAGGGAACTTGCATTTTAATCGATTACATGACGCCGCGGTTAGTCAATAGCTGTACTATACGTATATTAAATAATTCGCGTATATAATGTCATTGGCGAATGCGATTTTAATTATCCGTACGGTGTTTATGTATATTCATAAATATGGAGCATGTGCAGCGTTATAAAGTAACCACAGGAATACGTAGAGTTGCCGCGTTAATCGCTGAATTATCACGTTCGACTTCATAAATACTACTGATTATATTTTACAGGTAAAGGTAGGTGAGATACATGGGACATATCGCGTATAAACCACTCGCGATGTATAATAGATATATATATTTTATACACATTATATATTATGTGTATACGTACACATGCGTCAAGCGCGGGTTTCTTTGCGTTTAGAATCGATATATTGAAGTCCGTTACGTAATACGAGACCGAGTTGCGTTCCGCAGACGGTCGCCGCGTGCCTAGTGAATACCAAAATGTAAATACATGGATAGGTATCAATGTACACATCGATAATGTACATACCTCGATCTGGTTCGGTGCCGCGCTGAACAGCGGTGCAAGCGAATATTTGAAAATGATATTCTGCTCCTAAGAAAATTGTGCGTTACGCCCACGCGCGTGAATAATTGCTGAAATAGCGAATATCAGTTTGCTATGAAAAAAAAAAAAAAAAATGATGTCGATGAACTTTCCCCAGCTGCATGAGAATTCTTTTGATGATATACGTAAGTATAATTTGAGAAGAAATAAAGGAAGAATAAATAAAAACATGTTAATTTTGTCAATGAATTTCCGGACTCGATTTCCGAGATATAATAGTTGATCGAGTAGCTATCTGGAGAAATCTAGAATTTGTAGGAAAAAGATATAAATTTGCGAACGGTTCGACTTACTTAGCATGTAAACGATCTGGCTTATCAATGAATTTACCATATTTATGGTCGAGTAATAAATTATTATTCTTTCACAGTGTAAATATTTTCGACTCAACACCTCTGTAAATTCGCTCGTTTTTAGATTAAAAAATAAAAAAGATCCCGTTATACTATACGAAAGTATTCCGAGTATAATGGCACGGGAAAAAAAGACGAAAAGAAGAAACGCGCAATGAGATGAAGAAGTCATCCATTGGATAAACGTACATGCGTTGCAGGAAGATCCGTGCTTGCTTTTTCTAAATACACATCCGTGGCACTAATGTAAAGACAAACATGAAACATTCGAGTATATTATAAGGATTGTCTCGCGGGAGGAGTTTCTTTAAAGTAGGGCAGGATAACGTGACTAGCTATCCCTACCTGCAGCGAAGTCGTGCATCTTATCTACACGTATACGGGGCATTCCGTGTCAGCACGACCAGTTTCTACAAATCCTCAAAAAGAATCGATTTTCTTTTGTAATATTATCCAGAAATGAAAATGTAATTTTCTTTTTCAAATGCCCCGGGAAAAATTGATAAGAAAATTTGACGGAGAAAATTTTTCGTTTGAATTTCGATCATTAAAATCAAATAAAGCTTCGGAACTAATCGATCGATTTAACGAGGAATGCCACGTATACAAATATAAAAATTCCATACCCGAACGATTTTATACCTGTGTACACGATAGGGTTTCTGGATATAATGTATTTGTGAGTTAGAGAATTGAAACGCTTTCGTATAACCGTAGATATGAGGTATATACCTACGAAATACGTAGACACGTAATGTAGCTCTGGCTCTTTGCAATGACGGAAGTTTATTTGGCCTAGAATAATGAAAATAATTCCTCATTTCTAAACGTGCACATCGTATACGCCCGTTTTATTTTTAATGAGTTCATGACCTGCAGCAGCAGCAGCAGCAGCATTAACAGTAGGAATAAACGGATTGTACTGCACTTATACCAGAGGTATAATGAACCGCGTCGTTTCGTTCTGCAGAAATACACCCACTAAATATCATTCATATGCGTGGCGTAGTGAATAAATTTACTTCGTTTAACGGAATCCTCTTCTACGTCGGTAAATCGGGCGGAACGTTACCTATAATAATACGTAATAATGTATATATGTAGAATGGAACGTATAGCGGTTAATTCTTAAGTATAACTCGTATCGATTTTGCTGTCATAAACCCAATATCATTGAATACATATAACGTAGATACAGCCGATCGTGATACGAAAATTGTAACGTGATTGTACGTGTGTCATATCGCAGCCTAGACCTCAATTTACGAACTTGAGAAATTTATAGGAAATATAACAGATATTAAAATTATTCAGATTTTCACTGCGGAGATTAACAACGCTCCGCAACATTATTATTTTATAGAAGGACCAATTTGGTTAGCAGATTCGGATTCCCGGGCTCAAAATACATAAAGAAGAAAAATCAAAGGTCATAGCGTTTGAAAAATCTCAATAAGTGATGCCACATAATGCAATGCTGGAATCTGCTGAATTTTTTGCGAGGAGGATTTCATTTCGTCGCGAATATGGCGGCACAATGCTTGCGGAACTACATTCGCAAATTTACATAGTCTGCATCATAAATTGATGTGAAAAAAAAAGAAGAGAGAAACGAAAAAAAACTGCACCCATGAGATATAAATTTACCAGAAACACACGCAATACATATTGCTCAAAGGATCAGCTGGGTCACCGGATTGGTATTCGGAAAAAAAAGCTGAACGAAGATGACGCCACGTATATAATAACTTATATACCGATATGTGTACATATAGGTATATATATTCGATTATATTGCGACGAATAATATAATCGTCAAGATTTTTCTCTCTCGTTTTTTTTTTTATTTTTTTTATAATGGTGCACAACCGAGGCGACACATATGTGTAATTACAATAAATCGAGAATCGAAGATTGAAAAAAATTCCATTCAATTGAATCACGAAGCTACGCGACGCGACGCATTTTAATATTTGTTTCATATATATGTATATAGATAGTGTTATACGAATAGTTAATATTTTTCAATTACTATATAGCGTTATATTTTATGTAAACCAGTGACCTTGACGGATATTTAAAACCAAGGAGACGATACGATGATGCTCCAGGTGACTTTGCCCGCACGTATAGTATATATTTATTCATATTAATTATATGTGTGTATATAATACATGTGAATTGTATATTCATTTGCACATCGTCTATTATAATAGTATAATACAAACATGATAAACTGATCATCGCCTTTACAGACCTCGAGTTTTATTTGCAATCGTTATATTTTATCGTTGCTTTCATCGTCGCTCGTTATATTTATTAATTTTTTTTTTTTCTTCAAATCTCATCGTTTCTTTATTTTATTCGTCATTTCGATTCGCGTATGTATAAATTTGATAAAAATTTTCCTGCATCATTGATACGATCGATCCGATTTTTTCTTTTTTTTTTTTACTTCTTTTTTCTTATACCTGTTGTTGTCGCTCTCCTTTTTTGTTAACATAATTTGTAGACACGTGTGCAGTAATTATCGATATACGTATATGTATACGTATAATGCGCATACGTGCGATCACGCGTCGCCCATAGCAAAGTCGAAGAAGAATATAATGATCATCCCGCGCACATACGTAAGAATTAATATCTAGGTAGGTATACCTTAACAGGTATGATGATGTTATTTACTCATGAAATACCATCGCAATATGTACGCAGTCGTTATTATATATACGCATATCATCACCCTTATACGGAGAGACACCTTTATCTTTTTTATCTCGAAATGTCCCACAAGAAAATTACGCACGTAAGGAATTAGGTGTGTAATTAAAACGTATATATAGATAGGTATTTATCTTCTACTATAATAATACTACGGCTCTTGCTACAATTAATAATCCTTACTTACAAGACGTATTTTATCATTATTCAATTTTTTTTTTTCTTCTTATTCATGTCGCGAATATATTATCGTCGCGTTCTTCAGAATTTTACACGCAAATTTTGTTTTTTTTTCCGCTCCTTTTCCTTCTTCAACTTCTCGGGGCTTTTGTGTCTTGTAACTTAAACTTTTGACGATAAGATTTTTTGCCATCTTCTTTTGATGATAGTTTTTCAAATCTATAATAAGTGCAACAAAACCCGCGAAGCTTACTGAGCATTTTCTTTTATTTTACGTGGTTGAAAAATTGTATCGGTTACCGCGATCTCCACTCGTCTCTTTATCGGACTATTACGTGGGCACGTAAAATAACGGATACAGAGATCGGTAAGAAAAAACTAAGAAAAAAAATTGAGACAGCTCGAACCAAAACTAATCGCATAACCAGTATCTGTAAAGATTTCAATGTATATTATAATATTATAATACTGAGAATCGTTAAACCGCTCGACTATAACGCGCGCGACAAGATATAAGACGGACGGACAAACAGTGAGATCGGTAATAGAGACACATAATAAATCGATCAAGTGTAACCTTGTTCGATTTTCAAGTCTCTCTCTAAAAGTCCCGTTGGTTATAATATACATAAATCTACCTAACACACGTACATATTCATACCTCTGTCAATTGTGTTTTGTTTATACTTTTCTATATTACCACATGGAAGTATAGGCGCGTGCATAATTTGGAGAAAGGAGACGCGTGCCCGGCTAGAAGAACGGATAACGTTTACGCGATTTTTGAGGGGGTGAAAAAAGGTAAAGGTTGTTGGAGGTTGTTTCTTTTTTTTTTCTTTTTCTTTACAGACATGTGGAATAGGAAGGGGATAAGGGAGAGGAGAGAAGAGAGATAAAAGTGGTTCACCTTCGTAAACGCGTACGTTTGACTCCCCGCGGTATGTATATAATATTTTGTCTTTCTATGTAGATATATTATGTATATATTAATATAAGAAAACCACCTGTTTGCTACCGACGCGACGCGCACACGGTGCTCGCAGACGTATATTACCAACGTACATAAAATATATCTCTACATATGTGTGTATATGCAGCATGACTATCTATTGCGATACACGACGACGGTGATGAGATTAATAAACGTGTATGTGTTTATCATACGTGTGCAATGTATAACGTTGTAGATTATACCTATATATTTTATACGCACGTCTCTTTTTAATATACCCACTTTCTACGATGTAAGACACACAACTGCAGCTCCCTATGTAGAATAATTTTGCTGTTGCTGCTGTTGTTGCTGCTGTTGCTGTAGGCAGCACCACATAGAGAGAAAAATCGTAATGGGTTCGTGCGGTAATTGCCTAACGACTAAAGATAGCTCGTATAGTTGTTGTATAGCTATAGGTAGAGTGATAACAGCGAGCGATTCGTATAAGAAGACATGATTCGCCCGCGGCACTTTAGCAAACTTGTACGATTCAACAAACCAACCCCATGGAATTTAACGCTGCACTTGTTTTTCATTGAAGATGTCTTAATTACATACCTTATACGGTTAAGGAATACCATTCATATTACACTACTTGATTATTCTTTATCTATACGATAGCGCGTATTAGGTAATTGAAAATGAAACATGAAGTTGAAGTTCGTACGTTCACGTAGAAAGGAAAAAAGCCGGTGTTCGATGTGCATTAAACATGTACTCTTTTTTTTCCTTACTCGCAATCGTTCGTTAATATATCCGGTCGATTGTTCGATGTAATCATTTGATAATTGCAGCGATTCTTCCCACCGCTGCAGCGATGCTATGAAATAATGAAATGTAGAGAATTTTACAAGTTTGAAAAATCGATTTCACGTAGACAGCATAGCTGTTATAAAACTGAAACGGTGATTTTATATCTCATCTCCCATGTTCGTAGATGACCGTAATAAATTCCATAGATATTATACATTCAACTAGTTTTTCGTTTACGGTACTATAGCTACATCTATACCGAATACCTCGTATAGTATAGAAGTTCGTCTTAAAATTACAAACTGAAATTTTATTTACCAGACTAATTGTAAAATACACATGTACATACTACATACGGCAAACCGATCCGGTGTTCCGTTTTCTTCACAAACAATATTATTATTGTTGTAGTTGTTTCAATATCGTTATATCCCCAAACACACACAATTATTATTTATTTTCTTAAGGAAATATATAGATATATTATACATATATATTTATATGATATAAAATTGATACACGTGACCTCACGTCATAACAATTTTATACAAAATAAATTGTACGTATATATGTAATTCATTCGGTTAATCGAATTATTAATTAATAATACCTTTATCAAAAGTCAATTTTTTATGCACCAGACATAAGACGGTCCGAGGATTGATTTTTTTTTCGGCACCCCGGTTTATCAACGATTTTATAGTTCTAGTTTATGAGGGAAAAAAAATCAAAATCAAAATAAAAATGAATCGCGATATACAAGCGATGGCGACGGTGATCGCTGGACGTTGACGACGTCCGCTTGCAACGGTCGCGATCACTGGACTGCCTCCGCGTTCATGTTCCTTGGTTGCCCCCCTCCTTTTCACCCATTTTTTTGCCCCTTTCCCCCCGTGGGGCATGTTTGCCTGCCCCGCCACGCCTCACCTTTGCTGTAGACGCCATTAACCACCCGCACCTGTCTTCGTCGGTAGCTCCTGATGGCGCTTAGCACCGTCCCGCTTGGACACTCAGAACTTAGTGCTCAACAACTGACCACCAGGTATATTGACGTATGTTGTGTTGTTGGGATATACGTGTAACGGGCTTTACATGTCAACTTCACCAAGTTATGATAATCCTTTTCGATTTTCTCTCAGGTGATCTTAGCACAGCAATAACACCCAAGAATCTTTTTCTTACCGGACTCGTCAGAATTTTCGGATTTTTTGAAAAGAGCCGTTTGTCAGATAGCCCAAACGGTCATAGCAACTCGGGGATTTTGAAAAATTAAACAAAAAAGAGTTTTCAGATTCTTTCGAGATGCTTAGCATCACCTGAAAAAATTTAGAGCAAGAGAAAAGATAGTGAAGGTCAGACCCTGATAAAGCTGGACTTACAGGTATACGGGTAAAACTGGAAACTATTCTGTTAGGCTTGTTCCTCACTGTTAGCTCTACTTTCAGATCTTGAATCGAATCGCCGGCGCCATCCGAGATACACGAACAACGAATGATGACAGGGTGCGTTGTGAGGATGAGATCAACGGTCACGGATCATGAGGTTTTGTCCAGGTGCTGCAGGGATCAATAAAAGCCGAAGAGAATTTTTGGAGAATATTTTCATCAGCCGTGAACGATTTTTTTTTTCTTCAATTTATTTTGCTAATTGGATGTATACTTTGATCGCTTGTATGTATTACACATACGTAATTAGTAGGGATGCTATTACAGCGTTATATTCACATTGGTCAGGTGATCGTCGTAACAGGTGTGACGCATTTGGGGCACGTGCGTATTATTTGACTCATTATATTAAACACGGCGAAGTGTATTAGTTGGTGGCCACCTGTTATACCTGTAATGCGAGTAAATGTGTTTGAGAAACTTTTACCGAGCATCTTTTTACATCCAAACCGCAATTGCATTTTATATAATATCGTATTTTTAATTTTATCAGTAATTACCACAGCATTGTGGATTGAATTTCTTAATTTTGCGTTGTCGAATAATTTCTAATATGCCTAATTACTTTGAATGTGTAAGCACATGTTCTGAATTACTGTTTTTTCTGGCTTAGTTCGGAAAACCCATTGATGAAATCTGCATTCGAATCGTATTTCCATAGCTGAATTGCACCTGCATATTGTTGAGAATGTTTTCGAACGTCCTTGAACCCTGCAAAACATCCTTCAGCGTCCTTGCGCCGCCACTGCACCTCGCCATACGGGGTCCGAAGATAATTCAACTCGGTTGCTCGGAAATAAATAATCTACCATGATTAGAAATATGCTTGTTCAAATGCCGTAAGTAAATATATTTATAGTTATGTGTAAAACAGGTATTCAGATATGTTTGTTAAGGATTCTGATCCACGAGACTATTGAAAAAATATCGCGTTTGAAGCAGATGCTAGTTGTATTATAAACATAGCGTTAATTAAACTGGCAGAGGTGCTAATGTGGGATCAAGACCAAAAAATGAGACGACCACCTGAAATTGAATTTTAAAGTAATCGCGTAATCGGAAGTTGGTGACGTCCTCCTGCGCCGGTGTTCGCCGGGATATAGGCAACGATGCATGCACTCCGAAGCGTTTTTACTACTTGCGCCTAGCGGCACAAAATGAAACGACTTCTGTAAAAAGGCATAACGACCTAACCAACCGACACGGTAGCCGACGAGTGAATCTGTGAGCTGCAGCATCAATTTTCAGTATTCGGTGGCTTGCCTGCGCGGTGTTGGCCTGTCGTAAATAAATGGCGTATACGGTGTAAATTAGAAACGTTCCAGGCAGATTTTCTTGTATATTCTTTTCGATAAATAGTTTTAATTTATCAAAGAATTTGCAGTTAGTCTCCCGCATTTTTCACATCGTGAATAGACAGGTCGGTTATTTGGAGTTTTGGTGAAAATTTGTGGTAAATATAGTCCAAAAAATTCCAACCTAAAAAGAAGCGGATTGCAACTTGAGCGGAAACTTATTCTAGTAGATATTCTTACATTCTAGTGCTAGTTCAAGATATCAACCCATGCCTATACTATTCATACATCCTTAATAGTTGTACGATCATTATTCGGGATAATTATATCATCCGCGTTGCATCTGGTGTGGTTATATACGGGAATGAAAAATTCGATATGGTTTGACAAACACGAGCTAAAATGATCTCTTTTAAAATTAATATTTGAACTACCATTGAAATATTCTCACAGTATCAAAAAACTATTCAGTCACCTTAAAATTAAAGTGGAAAAATCATTCTGAAATAATTCACTCAGACAGTTGTTCACTGATAAATATTCTAACGAGAAACATCAGAATGAGTTCCCAACAAAGTCCAGCTGCTTTGCAAGCCACCGTTGATGGTGAGAAGGTCTATACCTGGATAACTGAATTGTGTAATCCTGAAACAAGGGAAAATGCTTTATTCGAATTGAGTAAAAAACGAGAAGTTGTTCCCGATCTTGCCCCAATGCTCTGGCATTCTTTTGGCACAACGGCTGCCTTGCTGCAAGAAATTATCAACATATATCCAGCTATAAATCCCGCTACTCTGACTGCCTACCAGAGTAACAGAGTCTGCAATGCCTTGGCTTTGCTGCAATGTGTCGCTAGTCATCCCGAAACACGATCTGCTTTTCTGCAGGTGAGGGTTCTAATATTTTTGAGAAGCGGTAAGCTGCCTAAAAATATAATGTCAATTAAAAAACACTCACATTTCTCTTCTAGGCTCACGTTCCACTGTTCCTATACCCATTTTTGCACACCGTTAGTAAGACGCGACCTTTTGAATACCTGAGGTTGACAAGCCTTGGGGTTATCGGAGCCTTGGTTAAAACAGATGAGCAAGAAGTAATCACCTTCCTGCTTACAACTGAGATAATTCCGCTTTGTCTGAGAATAATGGAAAGCAGCTCTGAACTCAGTAAAACTGTGGCTACGTTCATTCTGCAAAAAATATTGCTCGACGACAGCGGTTTATCATACATATGTCAGACCTACGACAGATTTAGCCACGTTGCTATGATCCTTGGGAAAATGGTTCTCTCTCTTGCTAAAGATCCTTCCGCCAGATTGCTCAAACACGTCGTCAGATGCTACTTAAGACTCTCCGATAATCCAAGGTTGGTTTTGCCTAACGCCAGTATCAATTACAAAATATTGTTCATGTTCCAAGGTATGATTGTTATTGTTTCATACAGAGCACTTCTGGCGCTGAGACAATGTCTCCCGGATCAGTTAAGGGATAATACTTTCGCGACATGCTTGCAAGAGGACAAATCGACCACTCATTGGCTGAATCAGCTACTCAAAAATCTAGAAACTGGCCCCCAACCAGGCCCTCCGACTCAGCCTGGTCAGCAGGATCCCAGAACTATTGGGATGTCACCTCTCACCTCATAGACTGAATATTTCCTAATCGGAAGTAAAAGTAAAATCATATTTTAGTAATAACTGTTCAAATAAGTGCCACATGATAATGAATGCAAAAAAGACAAAAGAAAAAAAAAAAATACCAAAACTGGCTACCAAGATCTTTGCCTGCTATTTGCGTAGAGAAATATTTCCTACTGCCATGCACCTGATCAAACTTTTCGCCAAAAATCTGATCAATTTAAATTGATCTATTGTAAAGACAATGTTTCAATCACTAAAACTATTGACGTTTTAGGCGTTTGCACATAATAATTTTGCCTATCGCATGCCTATTCTTCTGTATACTGCACGAAAATTAGCGTCCTAGAGTAAATTCAAAGAGTATGTGTTCAGTCCATCCCTTCCAAGGCTCTAGTCTAGCCTAGCCTTTCCCTTGTAAAGGAAAAATCAATGCACGTTAAACAGATTTCAATAATAGCATGTAATGGTTTATATTTCGACCGAGTTTGCTTGCAGTGAAAAATAAATTTAAAATTCACTAGCTGGTAACATTTTCAATAAAATATTTCCAAGTATTCGAGGGACTGCTGCCTCTCGGTCTGAAAATTAATTATCACGTTACTTTATAACGTAGATATCTAAGAGTTTAGATCTCACTCACGCGTGTCCTTAGAGTCGAACGCACAATCCAGTCTCACAATTTTTTTGTTCGATTAACTCTACCCTAGCGTATTAATTATCTTTGAATAATATATTTTACTTATTAAATGAATGAATAATTGCATTTATGGCAACAGACTAATCGACGGTTAGAATAAATTTGGTTAACAATATTGAAGACATGTTACTTCTGTAAATGCATAATATTGATAAATTTAAACCCCGACTGCAGTTCTGATGAAAGATTTATTACTATTGGCGCCCGGTGCACGCGTATGCATAAATATATTATATTTTTAGGAATGTATACGATGTATCTGAATATTATTCGCCGTATTGTAACCATAATAATGATTACAAATGGTGATTATGTGAAATTTGTTTGTATATATAGATAATATAAAAATAATGAGAGTATGTAACCTGCATGGTTTTGCATTGTAACAGAGGTGTGTCACGCGATTGCCAAAATGGAATTTTCAACAATTGTTGTGTTTTGATTTCTAAATATCGTGAAAAATGAAACATGATATCAGTAGATTTATCGCAATAAATCGCTAGATCACTAATCTAATCAATAACAATAATTATTATTTACAATTAACTGCTTAGGTATGTGTTACAGAGCTATGCTGCAGCTAGTAATATCAATGCTGCTCTTGTTAACGAATGTAAATGTATAGTTTAAGAATAATAATAATAATTAACTTCGATATTTAATTGTTTGTCAATTATCGTACGGCTGCAGGCTAAGCTAGTTTTGCGACAAACGACTTATGGATGATATTTTTTTATTAGACTCTTAGGCTTTTAGTAATAATTACGTACCTCCATAGAGAGTAATATCTTTAATTTATATGGATACTGATAACCATAATAGTAATAACAATTGAAATTCAGTTTTTAGCCGAATCGGAGGAGTGATGCGACGATGTTTATAAATGAAAATTGCAATATCACATGAGAATTATAAAATCATTAAAGATACCTAATACGTTAATTTATATATGACTCGTCAATTTTTACCTCCTAATATATTCCTACGATATTCTATCACGAATTCAAATCCTACATACCCAACAGACTTGGAACTGTAATGTGTATCAGGAGAATCCGATACTGTCATTTCATTTTATTGAAATTATTTCACAGCATCTATGAACTCAACTTTTTGGAAAAGTTATTTTTCCAATTCGATCCACTTTAACGAGTTCAGTATTGTTCTAGAATAACAGAAAATTCATGCTTTAAAATAGGTAGTATCCCGGAATTACTGTAAAAAAAATAAATAAACTGTACTTTACCGTTGCCGCAGAAGTTCGTGATAAAAGTTTATGTATCACCGGAGTGTACAGTTTTTTGTCCTCTACTCTGTATTTGTTAGGTCCTGTAATCCAGGATACAAAAAGTCCGACCAAAATAGCTACCAAAAAACCGACCCAGGTGTACCAAAGGTAAGACATTCTGTACAAGAAGAACGGCGCCTCTCTGAAAAATATATAATTAGATGGTTGAATCGTCGCTGCAGGTATTTCAAAGAAAGTGTAACGTCTTCAAATTAGTTTAACACACTTTTACTCGCATACCTGCCTCTGAAAACGTAAACATACTTCTATACGAACAAATTATATAATTGCGCACATACCCCGCCGCGTCGTCGAGGATAATTGTAGAATTTTGTGTGTTGGTGAAAGCTTTGAAACGATCCGGACATTCTTCGACCGACACCGGTTTTGTCAAAAAATGAATTCGTCCAGTAGAAATTGCCGCCTGAGTTCCCAACGATATCCAAGCGACCAAAGTCAAGCTGACCAATCCACCGACCGAGGCACCCTGTGAATTCGGATCGATCAAATTCGCTGATCGAATCAATTATTTTCTGCATCTTTATAGATCGTAATATTTGAACGAATATCATACAACAATTCTTCGATGATACAGCTTTGTTAAACAAAAAACAAAATAAAAAATAATTTTATCATTTCTCGAGCGTTCATAATTCTTCATTTAATTTTCGTTTTACTCGTGAGCTAGTTATAAAGCCAGTAAACTTTAAATCACTTAAACTCCTCTGAAACTCAACTCGGCCTGGTATATAACGTCGTCTAACTCAAAACTCCGGTAAACATTTCCATAATTCGCGATAAAGAGACGTTGGAAAACTTATAAGAAGAAATATAACGGTGTACAACCAGTCGTCGCAGGATCTACTATACCTATAGACATATTTACGTTATATGTATACGGTAAAATGAGGTACATGTCGGAACGTCTGAATGAGCGCGTACATAACTTGAAACTTCACTTACCGCCGAGTTTGCATAAGGGAAAAACATTCCGAGGGTAAAAATCCCGAGGAGTGGTCCAGCTGTTATCCCAGACAAACTTTTTCCAGCCTGGAAGCAAAAGGAATGAAAAAGAAAGAAAGAAAGATGAGTGCAGAAATCATCAAAAGGGTACAGAGACCAGGATCACGTTGTGCCCTTGCCCGTCGTGGAAATTTATATATTCCATTTTCAAACGCTCAAAATTAGATGTGCATACATTTTTTTGACCCTCATGTTTTTTGACCTCACCTGTATCAAGCTGCTGAGTTTTTCTACGAGGAAAACTAGTCCGACACAAAGTGCTCCGATTAGCACAACGGTGACTTTCATTATCCTACTTGCCCCAATGTCTCCCGGTGGTCGTTTAAGCAATGGTTTTATCATATCCTCGTAGATCACCCCAGACATTGAGTTCAATCCCGTGGACATTGTGCTGTGAAAGTATAAGATACACGTGATAAAATACAATTGTGACTCCCTTGACGACGGTATAAAAATAAACACGTCGTATCTAGTTAAAGGGTGTTTCACGAAGGTTGTCCCAGGTGGTACATTTCCCAACGATTTAAGAGCTGACATTTTTTTCTTTCTCTTCCACTTTTTTTTTCGTATTCAAAGGAAACTACCCATATTGTGCGACAAATTTAAGTTTGCACAGTAGGCGCAGCATAGTTATGGACATAAAACCTACATATATATACGCACGTTATTCTAATTCACTTTATAATTCTATTTTAAAAACTAGCTAATTATATCCCAACTTTTTGTGTCTCAGGAGTTAATACCACCGTTGAAGCTAATTAAAGTTTCGCATGATCTACACTTGTATAATTATTATCATTATGTTCATTGCGTGACGTAGAATCGACTGATATGTCCTTTTTTTTTTTACAAGGAGCGAACTATTTGACCTTCACCTCCTATTTGACCGCTACACATTAATCCGTACAATTGGCAAGTATGGTAAAATTACAATAACAGCAAGAACGACAACCGAATTTTTGTCGGCAAATGATTCGTGGATAATATTTATTGACAGAAGGGTTGATAAAAAAAGACGAGCGATCCTCACGCGGTCGTCACGTAAATTGCACGCTGCAGAATCTGATGAAAAAAATTTTCAAAAATATTTCGAGCGATATGATATCGTAGAGGAAATATATTTCCATGCACTGTACGTGTGACGACCTTGTACCATTTTTGGTGTACAATAATTGCAGGCCCTCAAAGGTACATGAAGTGTACAGTATACTCAATTACACATTGATGCTCGTTCAAGCATTAAATTAACCGTCAAGTATCCCGCAATCACATTCAAACGACCTCGTCCTTGGTACACAAATTCTCCTATTATATCGCCACGCGTGATAATGGTAGTCTGAATCTTTCATCCGCACCCCGTATATCTGTAGACGTGTATCTTCCTCGAACTTTCTAGACCTTTCGTGAATCTAGTTCTTCATTTTTTCTAATTCCAATCAAAACCGATCTCAGAGAGAGGGTGAGCGACGAACAAACATGTTTTTAATAATTCGATCCATCGTAAATATTTGGCCGACAATATTTTTGTTGTTTGAATCGGTGACGTACATAATATACTTTCGTACTTATACGTCAAACCCCGACATATGTATAATATACAAGAATGCAATAACGTGAATTACTTTGAAACGTGTATATATGTATACACCCATTTTGTTAACGAACAGACCTTAAAGCTGCGCTGAAAACGCCGGATATGAAGAGACCCGGAAGTCCTGGAACACTTTCCGCAATTTCCATTACGAAGAATGGGAGCAGTTGATCGGCCTTATTTATTTGCTGAAATTAAATACGATTGTTAAGAAAATATGGTCCGAATAGTATCATTTTCAAACGCCATAGTTTTTACACGTTGTTCGTTTTTTTTTTTTTTTCGCATCTAAGGTCGTTACCTTAGTCGTGATGGGATCGCATTTGTGAAACGCTGCGAATATAACTAGTCCTGTATAACAGCACATCGAGATAATGGTTACTATGCCCACGGCCATCACGGCGATCGTACTGAAATAACGATGTGAACATTAATAAATAAATGGTTAATAAAATGATAATAACGGACCATTAAATGGTCCATAGTTCGCGGTATATAATAACGATATGTCGCCGAATTGTGGTTCGTTTCAATTAATCACATCTCATATAATTTTTTTTTGTTCTTTTCCACAGCTTATTATATCTGAATGTATACGCTTTCGTTTTTTATGTGTATAAAAAAGCATCGCGAAGTTAATTAAGCGAGCACGAAAACGACACGTCGAAATCCTTGCGACGTTGTAAAAGCTTCTTTCAAAAATAATAAAAGAAGACGGAAAAAAAGCAAGAAAAAAAAAGCGAAGAATCCCCTTAGGGAATTAAGCTCCAGGTTCGGCCAACGGAGTCCTGTCTGTTTGAAATTTTATAAGGCCAATATAAATGATAATTTTGTGGTACGAGCCGATAAATATAGCAATGTGAAATACGGTGACAACACTGCACCGACACGACTTCATGCCAGCAAAAAATGAGCGGTGCTTTTTCCCCTCCTTCCCCTATAAATGAAAATCCTAAAATCGATAGATATTCATCGACTCACATGTTGGCGTTCCTTAAACTTGGCATCGCCAAGCAACGCTGTACCATCGCTTGATTTACTGAACACGTCGCTAACCAATTCAAATAATTTCCAACTACGACCGTCCAGAAAGTGTGTCTTATGGTTGGGTCCGGGTTCATGCTGAAAATGAACGAATGAACATCACGTTTGCTTATTTTTTGACGCCAATTAGAATGATGTCCAAATTTTTTTACTTGAAAAATTCTATTCTGTCGGTAACTTGGCTCCTTCGCCAAACTTCCTGGACGCCTCCAACCCTCAAAGTTCCAAGAACCATGACGACAATCACGCCACCGAACATGACGATTGTTTGTATCGTGTCAGTCCAAACGACGGCCTTCAAACCACCCTGATAAGAGAAAGCAAAAAACAAGAAGAAGAAAAAAGTGAATGGGGGTCGTTAAAATCCGTACGATCGGAAATTTTGTGCATGAAATTACGTTTCAATTGTTTATTCATATCACCAGCTGGGTGAATAAAAGAAATTTGTCTCTTTCAGCTACGTGTATACTCGAACAGTTGAAAGTAAGAGTCGTAAATTTTCAACTGACAATGAATTACTGCGAACTCGAACAGCGTCCCTCAAAAAAAGGGGCGGCAAAAAAAGGAGAGGGAAAAAAGAAAGAAAGAAAATCGCGCGTCGCACGAGAGTAGGAATAATAATTTAAATGCGATGAAACAAAACAGACTTCGACTCACCAAAGTTGTGTAGAAAATGCAGACGACACAAACAATCGGTGTTATCAGATGCAGATGGATTCCTGTTACTTGATTAAATGCCAGAGCTGGAACGTAGATGACGAGAGGGATGTAAAGAAGCTGAAATTAAAAATAGATCATAGAATATGGCGAATTTAGATGTCCGAAAATAGATGGAATCACAAACATATACCAACCATTTTTATGATGAATATTATGGAGCCCATCAGTCGAACGACGTGATTGAAACGCAGGTTTAAATACTGTGGGGAAAAAATCCAAATTGAGGCGATGTGATGATTTCTTTGGCATTTTTTTTTTTTTTTTTTTTCTCATATCACGCACGTGAACAGTGTGGGCTGTTCTGGCAACTGACATTAACAGTGTATTTGTAAAATTGAAAATCTGAACAAAGGTCCTATACAGACGAATAAGGCAGGTATACGCCATCAGGGAATTTTGCAGAAAATTCAAAGAGCTCGGTTGGTTACATGGATGTACGGAATCGTCTGTATATTCGGATTTTTTTTCCCACAAAGAGAAAAGAAATTGTTTGAATAAATCGTGCGAAATTTTCTTTCGACTCGTGAATAGAACTCGTATGACGCGACGCGACACGACGCGGGGCTTGTTCGTGGTTGAAATACCGAACGAGATTGTGATTGAAAACGTATAAATGTGTACGTATAAAGTATAAAATAAAAATTGAGGTAAAACAAGCGAAAAAGAACTGTGCGCGGCGTCTATAAAATCGTGTTTTCCGTTTGATAAAACGGCGAATTACGATTGTCACCAGAATTTTTTTCCTCCTTTGTTATTCGTTTTTTTAAATCGCAGCTATTTTATCCGATCCGCACATACAATGGGGGCTACGGTCATGGTGGTATTGGCGCACCTCGTAGGAGGACGTGATTTGTAGCTTGTAAAATACTGGCAGGAAAACGACGGCCATTGTGAGGGACACGAAGCAATCCGGGATGACGACGGACCACAGCTGGGTTCCGTAGACGTACATTTCAGCAGGAATTCCGAGTATGGCTATCCCAGAAATGTAGCTGGAGAAAAAAGAGAATAATTAAATTCAAAAGCGACTATAGATTTAAAGGTATGACGAGTACATGAAAACGCAGGCGAGGTGCAATCTACATATCTTGATTTTTCATTTATTTCTACTTTACTTTCTCTATTTTCCGCCTTCCTAGAATATGAGATTTTTCATAGTTCATGAAATTCACCTCTTCACTTCCGGCCCTACAGAGTGTTCGCTATGCTCTGTAGGGTTTATACATGTGCATGCAGCAGTTAATTAAAATTTGCTTCTCATTTCTCGGCTCTAGTCCGCGCTACCAACCGTGCTGAAGTGCATGTATTCCAGGTGTCTTTCACCCACTAGTCTCGTTATCCACGAAGATGAATAGAGAGGCGGCTTTGAAACCGTGCAGTAACCCGCCGCTGAATCAATACGACACGCGTTACCTAATACTTTCGCAAAGTTTATTTGTAGGAAAATATATACTTCCGTGTCGAAGCTGACAATAAGGAGCGAGGTATACCTATGTATGTACGTACGTATACTGCAAATTGCACGCCGTAATGAATATGAATAATTCAACCATCGCTTGACGTTCCAGCTCTGCATTACTCAAACTCAAACATGTCTTTTCCTCTGCACCTGCAATTCCGACATTACACGCTTGCAGGAAATCTCAAAGAAGAGTGTAAACTTTTCTTTTCTTTCGCTTCCTTTGACAAAACCATGAGAAACAAAGAAAATCAATCCCTAATTCGAATAAACGAAAGGCGGAAAGTATTCTCAACTAAATAAGCTCATTGAAGAAATAAAATGCAAAATCGGAGGAAAGAAGTTTCATAATTTTCAAATGTTCTTTCAAATAAATATCAATCAGTTAACTAAGATTTCTTTCAAATTTTCAGGGGATTTTTTTTTTCTTTCACTTTCAAAGTAGCTAATTGGGATTATTTTTTTTATACATCGTGAAGATTATTGATCACACGACGAGTGTAAAAAAAAACGAGCTTTTCTTCCGGACAAACGACGCTTTTGAATCAGTCGTAAATATGCGTTTCTCAATCTCTTTTTTTTTTTAATGAAAGTATTTAAAGTTTTGTACGATTTTGGCAGAGGCGAAGCACGGTAAAGAGAGCCTCACTTCTACGATCGAAGATGTGACTGATCTTTTATTTTTTCATCGAGGCGAGGTTCGAATTTCGGATGGTTCAAGAAGTTCGAGTACCTACATATATAAGGGGGTTAGTATGGGACGCGAAGGGGTCCTTTGGGAATTAAGAAAGGGTTGATCTCGGTAGTCGGTTCGATAAAATGGCTCACCTTGCAATCAGAGACATGCTTATAGGAAATATAGACATGTTCTGTCCGCCCACTAGATATTCCCTAACGGCGTCCGGGTTCTTTCTGGATTTGTAAGCCTGGTAGACTCCGACGAGTGCCGAAACCCCCAACATTCCAGCAAATACCGCGCAGTCGATGAGATCAAAAGATCTTTTGACAGAGTCGTCGCTCATTGTTATTGTCGTACTACTCGAATTTTAGAAAAATAAAATAAAATAAAAGAAAATAAAAAAAAAATTGTTTGGTAAATCAAAAAATTCTAGACCCCATGTAACGTCGCCCGTTGATATAATATCTCCATGTATGAGCGTGAACGATGAAAATATCGCGACTAACAGCTGACAGTGTTTTGACTCGTATGAATGGCAAGAGTCTAAAGCTAAAATGGTACCCGACACTGATTGGATAATCGTCGAGACTTGAATATGTAGGTACCCCCTAGTTACACGTCGATTCCCCTGTACAATAATTGTGTGTACCATACATACGTGTAAGAATCATCTTCACATGTACGATCCGTTATAGTTTATTATAGTTTCCATACTCACGAATAGGAGGAATGATGCCGGCGCGTTGCATACGGACGTATGAAAGCGCGTGTTACGTTACTCTAATTACCTCAAATTGTTCCTATACGATATATAACGCTGGCCTACATTTAAAAAGAAATATTTTTAACAATCTGACAAGATTGTTATATTTATAAACCCGGACGAATCTCGACGCGAACCTGATTACGTAATAATTTTAACGATTATTTAAAAATATTTCGAAAAATTACTCCAGCGGTTGAGCAGAAAGGCGTAAGCCACAATGGAGAAAAGCTACAACTTCCGAACCAAGTTCAATGTTGAGTGGGACGTGATTTCTCCGTTGAGATGTTTTTTTTTTTCCTTATTCCCCTTTTCCGTCACGACAACATCTCTACGTTTCTGCGGTTTTCGCCCTTGCGGCTCTCAGCCTCAGGTTCTATAGATTTGAATGAGATTTATCAGAGAAATGAAAGACGATTCCTTATAATTCAATTGGCATATAAGTCGTAATTTAACAAGATAACGACGTCATTCATTACTCGTCTTCAGCTATACCAAAGGCTAACCTCATCGCAAATTAACTGATATAATAAAGCACACGTTACATCTAGACCTATGTTTGTTAATAATATAGCAACGAGTTTTTTTTTTTTTTTTTTTCTATTTTTTTGCCCAAAGGGCAATCCGATCGTAGCCCACGACGACATTTCAGACGTCCAAAAAAATCAAGAGCGTATACGTATGATGTATACACTTCAATTGGCATCGCGTTCGTTCTTTTTTTTTCTCTCTCTTCTTTTTCGACGTGCTTCAGGGTGGAAAAGAATTCCGTCTCGATGTACGAGTTTCTATTTTATCCATTCAGTTTTTCGCTTATTCGTTTCCATATTTTTCGACGGTCAAAATTAGCGGCTATGGTTATTTTGACTGGAAATATTACAAGCGAAGCACGTTTCGGCAGTTTATTAGATATCGTATTATAGTTAGCTTATAAACCCGGTTATGTGTTATAGTTGGCGGCAGGTTTATAACCAAGTTTCGTGTTTCGCATACAATTGGTAACTTTGAACAAAACGTTTAAATCAAACGTAGAAATTCAACAGTTTCCTATCTACAACGGGAGCATGAAATTCGCAGACCCTACGACCTGAGCTTTCATATCGTAGGAATAAATTTCATTTCCTAATTATGTTATCGATGAGAGGAAATTTTTTTTTTCAAGGAAAGGTTCGAATAAATCCTCAGAGACTGCAGCAATACCACAGGATTGACTAACACCTATATCGGCTTTGGTTTCTGGTTAAGTTTACCTCCTACGTATTACATGCCCCAGGGTTACTAGGGTATAAAATATAAGGTGCGTCCTTTTTCGTCAGCAGGGAATTGCCGAAGGTCCTGTCCGTTCCGTTCCTGCGAACCACAAATCCCCTGGGAACCCGTCCGAAACTATAGAGCGCCGTCCTTAACCTGGAGAATATATGGAAATTAAACTTTATACCGTACAGTAAAGAGAGAGAAGAAAAAAAAAAGTCAAGTTAGGTCAAGTTAACTCGGCTCAACTCAGTAATACAATTTCTCATAATTACCAAGGATCACGTTAATCAGAAATAATATATCCTACGAACAACGTAACGCAACACGTATACGTACTTACGTTATTTCGAACATTTTCTTATCAGATATCTATTTCAGTACGAGTAGAGCGATGGACAAATGGTTATTGGCTAGTCAAGCTGTCTTCCAGCGTTTGTTCCTAGCTCATGTTGACTCTGTAATATCGAGTGACGACGACGCGACGTCGACGTCGACGTTCGTTCGAACGCCATTCAATTCGCCCATTTATTTCATTACCTATCTTATACATATATCGAGTATAGACCAGTGCCGAGTGTCACCGATATAGCGAGAGCAATAACGTAACTACCTTTATACGTTCCCGTTCCTCGCGTCTGACAAAATTATTTTATTTTTTCTTCTTTCATTGTTCTTTCTTTTATTTTCATCTTTCTTCAGTTAATCATGGCGTCAAACCGAGCATGTAGAAATATTTCCGGGTTAGAGAATTTCAAAGGCTTTTATACGCACTGTATATATATATAGGGAAGAATAATGGCGAACGGAAAGACGTCTTTCACCCTTCCCATCTCTGGAGTATCCGCAATCCCACCGAACAGTCAGGGATAGCTCTCCTCATTATCGGGCAGGGGAAAAGAGGAACGAGAGAGTTGTAGGTGGAAGTAAAGCGACAATGGGGAAGGTCGTTTCGAGCCGATTGCTGCTGCAACCATCAACCCTCCACGCGCCGTTGAAAACTCCCGTACATGCGACTTCCGAAGGGGCGAGTTTCCGGTGTTGAAAAATTCTTTCATTTTTTTTGTTTTTTTCAAACCAACGAACACTAAAGAGTCAAAATACATCGGAACAAAAATGCACGCGTCACTCACAAATATTTTCTTTTGTGGTGAAACCCATCGCCATTTTTTTTTTCTTCCACCCCCTTCTCATTTTTCGATTTTAAAAAAGTATTTTATACAAATGAGAGATAGAGCAAAAGTAGAAGAAGAGAGGGAGAGGGAGAGAAAGCAAATTTAAGAGTGCATAAAAGTAGAAGAAAAATAAAATAAAAAAAAATATCGTTCACGGTTAAAAGCCGCGCGGGCGGGATTTTGCACAGGACACTGGCGATAATGTATTCATTCGATTTTGCCAGAGTGAATAATTTAGTCCTGCATGGCACATCAGGGATATGAAACGACCGCGCGCGTGCCCGTCGCTTGGGAAAACTGAAAAGAATCTTGAAAAAAGAAGAGAGCAAAAGAAAAAAAAAGGAAAAAAAAATAAATAATATATTGTGTTGGTTGAGGGATTGAAAATTTTTATGGAAATTCCGACGTATGTACAATGTACATACAAGTAGGTATGCATGGAAGGATTGAATAAAAAAATCGGAACTGAATAAAAACTCGCGCAATCGTTGAAAAAAAAAAAAATTCAAAAAATTCACGAGTCGGGGACAAAAATCTGGGACATTTGTAAGATACGTACCTATATATAATAGATATTTACGAAATGATGGATCGAGTTTCGACGTGGAGCCAATCACTTGTTTTCTCGAATTTTTCCTGAATCTCTACTTCGGAGATGTGTAACGTATCGGTTGTCACTCGTTTCCTCGAATCACCCATGCGCCTTCATATCTCCATGCGAAGAATCGTGCTCGGATACGTCAGCGTAAATGGAAAGAGGGATCGAAACAATTTAATAAATTGTTTAATCGATTCGAGAGTAAATTTTGCACGATTAGAAGAGGAAGAAAAAAAAAATCGATTTCAAGTTTCTATTTTTGTTCTACACCGATATGTATGGTTACCTGCGTACAAATAATGTACATGAATAATTAAAAAAAACGAGAAATAGAAAGATTTGAAAGAGAAATTGTCATCCGGAGTTATGAACGGCAATAATTTACTTTGCTTGTTCAAATTGTTTAGCAATTTAGAAAATTGTTAAATGGATGTATATAATCAAGATGAGCCAAACCTCGAAGTTTGAGGTAGATGTTATAATACATATACCTAATTGAAACTGAAGTTATTAGACTTTCGTGGCGGAGTTTATAACTTTATAATAAAACTTTGTTCACTCACTAATTCTCCATTATCAATTATATGGACGTATTTGATGCTAATTCAACTTCCCTAACGATATATTTTCTTCTTTTACTTTTATACAAACTCTACGCGCGTCCAGCTTTTCCAATTTCAAGAACTCGCTCTTCTTATCGTCCCGAAAAAATCGTAAGTCACGTATACTTGAATAAAATTATGTAACTTCATGTTTATCGCAGAATCAATAATGCTGGAAATCTGCGGTCCCGGGTGGATGATCTATACAAAAATCTATACTTCCTGGACAATCAGAGTAATAAAAAAAAGTTATAAGCGAATAGAATTCTATTTCTTTTATCTATGAAGAAATGATCGTCCTTATAGGCGCGTGCAGCAGCGGTTGAGTGTAAAATAATATTCTGTAATATATGTTTGTCAAATTAAGTGAAAATAATTACCATCACGGAAGATTATAATCTCCGGTGTAATCAGCGGCAAATTATTCCGTATAGCTATTCATCCATAATTCTGTACAGTCATTACAAAAATACTATCATATTCATACACGTACCCATACCGAATCGAAGTTCTCGAGCGAGATTCTATCACGCAAAATTGACTCTGACGCGTTACACGTATATGTAAATATATGTATACATCTGTGTATTACATAATATACATAAAACATATATATACATACGTATAGCTACGGACATAAATATATATAATATACGTACATAGCAAATTCTGTGCCGTCGTGTACACCGTATGTACGTACAAGCCCCTAAACTTACACCCACGTCGTGCGTGCGCCTCGAGATAAGTGATCGATCGATCGCTTTGTAGTAGGAACAAAACTCGACCGAACACTATACACACCACTACTATATCGCTGCACCATCAAAGTATATAGAAGAGACAGAAAACACCGTACGATATACGGTAAGACAATGCTTACGCATGGATCAGAAAATTTATCAGCATAAAAAAAAACAAGAAAAAAAAAAAATCTCATCCATTCGCACTTGACCCCTGAAAGTTACATGGGAGGATGAAAAGAAAAAAAACTAATAACTTCACACGAAGAAAAAAGAGGACATGAAATTTTTCGCAAATTTATAGGTACCATATCGAGATTTTTTTATATTTTTTTATCTCGTGTTTCGAAATATTTGAAATATATAATAAAAATCTAAATCAAAAGAAGTTTTCGTATACGTGGGTATTTAAAATCAGACCTAAGCTATAATTACATGTAACGCGCGCGGTGTGGCCGCAGCGTATAAATCTCCAAGACGTTGGATCTGTTAAACTTTCGTGTAGTTCGCGGAGAGGCTTATATATTCCATCTGGTTATACATATATAAGGTGTATTTATAGAGTATAATAAATTAGAGTACTTATATCACTAATTTAAGGGCGATAGCGTGAACGCCCTGTGAAAACACCCCTAAATAATCGTTGAAATTCTTTATTTGTGGCTGCGGAAAAATGACAGAAAATCATGTTTTTTTCTCTTTCATTTTTTATTTGGACTTCAAAACTTGGTATATCGAATACAGACGACGAATCACGGAATAAAATGGTTACTTCTGATCTTTCCACAAAATATAAAATCTCTTCTCTCTTCTTTTATTTCGTTCCTTTACGCACTGCACTATATACAGGAGCTGTAAAAATGAAAATCGCAGATGAAAGAAAAGAATTGATGATCTTATGGGGGTGTAATCTACTTATCCCTTTTCCCGAAAGTTCCCACATCCCGGGTCACCGCATGAGCTGAAAAGAAGAAAAAAAGGCAACACGTGAAAAAAATCTAGAAAGACAGAGAAAGATGGAGTTAAATGAAAAATATCAAATACAGAGGGATAAAAGGTACGATACTTGAAAAAGGAAGAGAAGAGAAGAGAAGAGAAGAAAGAAAAAAAAAAAAACCACCCTCTCCGCACGTTTATATGTGTGTCCCTGAATAAAAATGCCAAGACATCTCCTTTGTCCGCTCGAGCCGCGCTCCTTTGGTCGAAAAACGGCTATATTCACATGATTTTTTTAAAAAGAAAAACTAAGTACCAGACAACGATCGCGGAGATGGCGTATAACACTCAGCAGCGAACGACCCTATCCCCGGTGAGCAGATTCGCTACGTTTTTTTTTTTTTTTCACCGGAATTTTTATACGCTTTCACCTATTGTACTTTGTATTGCAGTTTTTCGAATTCACGTGTAAGTTCAATGGTACACATAAAAATCCCTCTGAAAACAAAAAATAAAAGAAAAGAATAAAAAACCGTCTGGTAAAGCCACGTCGAAGATACACGAATATCTGTAGGATTCTTCTTTGCTTTTTGCAAAACTTTTTCATGTTTCGAAATAAACTCCTGCATTAAAATCGCGATATCGGTATTACATTAAGGGTGCAACGTATAATGTAGACAAAGGTTTAATATATTTGGTTCTTTCATCATCCGATAAAATGAGCTCCTATAATTTTGTGTAGAATAAATTCCCGGTGCTGATTTCCGATTGAATAAACTCAAAAATTTCACCCCTGATCTGAGGGTGGTTTTTTGAAAAAATCGTTTCCGTTGCAGTAGCATTGCAATGATGTACGAGAATAATGAAATTATTAGGCTAATTTTGCTGACGAAAATTGTGATGCAGGAATAGTGAAATATTTGCAAAAGAAAAAAAAAAAAACACCCATTTTTTTACTATAACCGACAGTTTTCGCACCTCGACAATTTTCTAAACGATTCTAATTTTATCCACTTTGCACGCGCTTATAGGTAGGTATATCAAATTAGGTGGTGAAATGTATTTTAGCTTACAGAAAAAACGCGGCAATAAATAAATAAATGAATAAATAAATAAAAGCAAATTTTGAACCGTTAATTTAATTTTTTTTTTTTTTCTTCTCTCTCTTTTTTCATCTCGCTATTTTCCAGATTTTCTGATACAAAGGTATTGCAGATCGTATGACGATGGGGGCCGTTTGTTGAGTCAGCGCGCGCATAACTCTGTGAACTTAAACCCGAAAAAGCTTCAGTCTTGAACGCGGCGGCATTCGCAGAGGACGTTGAAAAGCTCGATTTCGTAATATTCCGTCTAAACGTGCGTTTTCTACGTGTGTTATGCCGGAATCACGTTAATTATTATGCAGATTATACGAATGAGCGAAATGAAAATGAAAATATCTATCGACTGGACAAATGGGGCGTAAAAACGTCAAGATAACCACGTGATAAATTTTTACGTGCACCAAATTTATGCTGCTCGATACCATCGTATCGGACGCGTGTGATTTTGAAAAGCATCCCGAACGAAAAAAAGCCAAATAATAAAAAAAAAAAAAAAAAAAAAAAAACCACCGTGCGAGTGACTCGAAAGACATTATCCTATTATCACGATAAAATATGCGCAAGATAATGCATGTAATGATGTAAAAATTTCATTTCTTTTCCTTTTTTTTATAACGAGGTTTCGTGGGAGCGTGCTTTGATTGGTATCTCACCGCTGCAGTGTTACGTGTGGGATGGTTGAAGAGGAATAAGAGAAAAAGAGAAAAAAAAAAAGAAAAAAAAAAGAGACGAAAAAGAGGAAGAAGAAAAGACAAAGTTTGTAGAAAATTAGTGATGAGAACAGAGAGGAGGAGAGTTTAGCTTAAAACGAGCGCGTTTGCTCATCGTTTAACTTAAGGACTTTATTTCCGGTACAAAGTTCACCCTTCCGGTGCGTTCGCAGAATTCCAAGAGAGTTTGAAGGATAACTTTAAACACAATTTCAAAATTAATAGGGGACCAAAACGTGCAAATGAGTTTTTAAGAAGACGTACTACATTTATTATATTCGTGTATGTATTTTACACATACAAACAACATTAACTAACGTAAGTAAAATTTAGTGATACTCCGTAATTTTTTTTTTTTTTCTCCAAGCTTCGTACGTTACAGCTACTCGAAAGTGTTCCCGAACATACACGATCTCTTTCAAAAACTTGTAAATCTTCTGCTGTCAAGAATTTTTTGGTTTTTTTATAAAAGAAAATGTAGATAAAAATATCAGACTAAACGATTGCTCACTTTGATGTTCTAAATGTAGAAGAAAGAAGAAGAGAAAAAAAGATTACAGGAAATATATTTGTAGCTGTTTGAAATAATATCGAATATTCGCGTGTCATCGGAAATTTTTATTGGCTGTTTGAAATGTATATTGTTCGGAAAATTATACTCGGCATATGGTCCCGAATTGAAGTGATAAGCGATTGGTCTGAAACTCGAGAAAGAATTATTGGATTTCAGTTAGCAATAGATTCCTAACCGAAAGTTATTAATATAACATGGTATCTTCAATCTCCGATTTATTTCCGTTATACGGAATGAGACGACACTTCCGCATTATTAAACATTAGACACGTGAATCTATAAAGAATGAAAAAAAGAAGATGATAGTATCGAGAATTCAAAAATTTAAACATTAATGTTTTACACGAAACTGATTGTCAGTATTTTACATTTTATTTCTCGGAATAGATGAAGATTTTTGGTATTTCCGGATCTACAAAGCACACTTTTTGTGAAGAAACGGGGGAAAAAAAAAAGAAAAACGAAAAAGAAGAAGAAAAAAAAAATTCTTCGTCTCGCAAAGTGTTATTTTTCATAAATATTGAGAAAATATGAGCGTGCAGGATTCAAATTTCCGTGTGCCGTATAATTTAAATGGAAAACGATAAGTCGATTTTGTTGTATACCTACACAACCCGGTAAGACGCGATCGTGTTTGACATATTTTTTTTATCAAGCTCAAAGGCGAAATACTTCTGCAATTTCAGCTCTAAAACTTTGTAACAAGAAAAAATAGAAATTTGAAGGAATAATAAACGCGAGGAGAATGTGCGGTTTACCGAATGATGGTGGTTGCTGAGATTAGGATAGGAGGTTGGGGTGAGTTTTGAGTTTGTTGTAGTTGCTGGACGTGCAAGATACATATTTATGCGTCCAGCCAAGGGGTTGAAACGACCGAATAACAACGAGTCATCAAAACCAGCAGGTGTATGTCATATATATGTACTCGAATACCTATATGCACATGTACATATAGGGCGGTATAAGGGATTACCGTAGGAGCATTTGCGTCATAGCCTTTATGTGTTATATACCACGTGATTAAATGGTACAACCCTGCGTTCTAATTTTTCAAACGTTGAAAATAAAAAAACAAACGGGAAAAAAAATTAATCCCACGATCACGCGATTTCGCCTTCATACGTATACCTATATCCGATTTGTGGTGAAGGTAAACTATTTTTCATGAAATAATAAAACGTCGTCGCACTAAAATTGATCTATACCATCGAAATGATCGAGTTGTCGCCAATTTTACCTATATACTTTTCGGAGCGGAAAAATTCTGATTTTCCGAAGGCCATAGGATTGTGTAAAGACCTACGTAGGTACCGAATTACGTTGTAACAAAGGTATTTGTACACACACTGAAAATGTCACGTGTCAGCTTTAACAAACCAAAGTGACAGTCCCGCATTTCTGCAACAGCCATCGCAGCGGCCGGAGCACGTCAGTAATTTAATTTTATTTAATTCGTTGTCGATTTTCAGGGAAAACATTTACAAAAGGCGTGTTCATCACGATCAGAAACTTTTTTTTTTCATTTCATTTCGTTCTCGTTTATTCTACTTTTATTATTTGAAAAAATTCAGCACAAAAAAAACATAAACGTATCGTACATGCGATACAATACGGAAAGAAGTGTAAATATTTCAAATTGAAGAACTTTGACCCAAGTGTTATATAATTGTAAATTAAATTTGCCACGACGGTTCCGTTTGATGTAAAAAAAGTTTTATTTATTTATTCCGTTTTTCTTCTTTGTTTTTGTAATTTTTTTTTTTTTTAATTTTGTTGTAATTTTCATAATTTTTGTTCGTTCAGTTTTTTTTTTTTTTTTATGATTCTCCTCCCGTAGGTTCAGCGATTATTTCAAGAGGCGCGGGAACGATAAAGAAAGAGAAAAAAAAAAAAAAAATGTTAATAAAGAAAATTAATACGGGAACTGTGAGAACCCTCTGAAGCGCCCCCGATTCCAAGGTTTTTCAAGTCTTCGTAGTATAATCTCTATATACCAAAAAAGCATCGGGAGGGGTGACGTAGATGAATGAAATTTAAATATTCATTAATTGTTAATAATTAAAAGTAAACGTTCTAATTAATAATTCAAGAGCACTAAATTTTCCATTGTTTTTTTTTTTTTTATACGTATACAAGTTATACGGGGTGAGAACTATACTTTACGATTTCAAATTTCTGTTTTCCGGTATAGAAAAAAAGAAAAAAAAGAAAATCGGTTTCCGGTATTGACAATAATGATCAGATGTCTTATATAGACATGGCGCACGTGTAATCTTGAAGGTGGTTCATAAGTTAATTTGGGTTAATTGATTTGCGCTACTGGGCGAAAATTGTTGAAATAGGTTATCGGGCAGATGTCTGTATAATAAATATATATAACACCAATGTGTATAGGTACGCACGTATATAATTGCTTCGATAACCTTGTGTCAATTACAGCCTCCTCTGCAGCACCAGTAGATTGTATAGGTATATAATGGCGGGTAGTCTTTCAATTACTTTCGCGGAGCTGTTCACGATCTTTGGGATTAAAGAAACGCCAAGAATACGAAATGGCCGTATCATTAATCAGCGCTGCAGGTGTATGTACGGGGTGGCAAAATTATATAATACGTACATGTATGTGTGAAGTACAGATATATACGAATATACGAGCGAAAAGCCTCGAAACGGTCACCCTAAATTGAACCGAAACACCCCGCATAACACAAGAATTCTCTTCAACGACCTGCCCGCGACTTCAAATATACATATAACACACATAAATTCACTCCTCGATTAAATTCCAACGGAAGAAATAGAAAAGAAAAAGAGAAAAAAAAAAAAAGATGGAAATGATGGCTGAATCTGACCATTACATTCGACATTTCTCGGTATATTAAAATACATGATATATGGAGGGTCGAGGACAAAAAACGCGTAACCCATAAAAAAAGTACGTCAGATACCATTGAAAAAGTTGGCAAAACTAAGAGAGGGAATAATTTGTATCTTCCGTTTTTTTCAAGTACTGCATAATTACCTGGTGCATTTCGAGCGACGCCATTGATATTACATGTATATGTGATTGTAAGAGAGAGAATATATATAGAGTTTGGACTTGGATGCATCAGAGGAGCCTCGCGTAGGTTGAACATTTTGTTCTGGGTTAGTTTGGAGCGCGGTGAGAGGCGGTAGAGAGGGTGGATTATTAGCAGACCATGGGGAACCCCAACCCCTTAGGCAACTCCCGGGGAACAAGTTAGTCTACGAGTTAAGTCTACGAGTTGCCGGTTAATTGACCCGTGTCAATAGGCGTGGAACACGTAACGCCCGCGTCGAGCTATACGTGTAACGTGTACCGCGTTTACCCGTTACACAATACCTATACAATCTGCAGTTTCAGAAGGGAAAGAGAATCAAAAAAAAATTTGTATAAATGTATGATAACAATCACGTTCAAGCACCCTCGATGAGACGTACGAGGGTCGCTTTCAAACGGTATCAGATGACAAGAATTAAAGAAAAAGAAACGTGTTTTTTTTTGTTTCTTTTTTGTTAAAAAAAAAAAGATACTAACTCCCGCATCGGGGTTGTTTGCAAACCCGCTTTTTAGATATAGCTGCGACATATACAGTTAGAGATGTACATACATACACGGTATATTTCGCTGCACTTCCTTTTTATGTGCAATTTGCATGGTCGTTACAAACCCATTTTTTTTTTTTTCTTTTTGTATTTGTTTTAATTTTTTTTCTTCGTGACTTTTTTTGCCCGCAGGCTTTGTTTTTGAATAATACATATAACGAACAAAATAGAGGGTGTACTTTCCGCGTGCACCGTCTAGTTGAATATTTCTTCTTTTTTTCTACATTTTCAGTTTTTTCATTTGTAGAAAAATGGGTCGCGTGCGGTCCGATCCGTATGGATGATAACATCGTTTTTTATCTATTGTACAATTGTCTCTGTATTTTTTTTTTTTCTCTCCTATATCGGTGTTCGGTCAATCCGCCCGTTATATAGGAAAAGTTGCTCCGTTTCTATAGGCATGGAAGAAGAAAATAGGAAATGGCCAATAATCCGTGGTTCTCGAATACCATACGCGGATATTCTGGAATTCTTTCGATGAACCTTCAATCTATCCAATTGAACAATAATTTGAAACGTGACCGGATGATATAAGTATTTGAGTAGAAATTATGATTGGCAAATGAAAGGTGGATACCTATTCTTTAATTACGTCGTGCGTAGACGTCCCTCAGGTTTTTATATACCGAAAAAAGTAGAACATATACCTCGGTACCTGATGCCCATAAAAATCTACCTATATGTAAAGGGAATTGAATTCAGGGCGTAGATTAAACTCGTTATTTTCGGAGGGTTGACTTTGCCCTTCGATACCTATACATATACGTTTCTCTTTACTGACGTGCAGAGGCGGGCAGAAAACGCCGCAGGAATTACGGACTAGAGGGTTTTGGTCAGAATCCTCTTTCCCTTCTGCACGTTCGTTCGCTCGTTCGTTCCTCTTTTCCACCTCTTATATACATATGTATACATCGAGCTCTTCACCGTTTCGCTTTCCACTAGGAGGCGGCTGACTTTAATACCGAAGTACTATATATCTGCATACGTGATACCTCCTAGGCTCTCTGAATTCTATAGGCGAAATGTAGGACACTCCTCGGTTATTCCTAAAGACAGGTCGAATTTAATCAATGAAAATAACCGCGACGTGGCTTTACTACTTTATACAATTTTCACCTCTCGAGCCGACAATGCCACCGGCAGAAACAGCTTTTTTTACCCTTCGTTATCTTTTTTTTTTTTGTTTTCCTTTTTTGTTTTCGTACGTTCCGCCGTCATTTAGTTTTATTTATTTGCTCAAACTAACCCAATTCATACGTGTTTTGTCATTCATTTATGTAATCGCTTTTTTATTTTCTACAGTCGTGTAATTTGATTTTGGAAACGCCCGCGAAGCGCGAGGTTCAATAATTGTTCATATATGGTCGTGTGTACGTTATAACGATATTATGCAGGGTGGTTTCGCATCGGAGAGAAGGATATAGGTGTATACTTACCTATACATAGGTATGGCTTCCAGCGGTAGAATCTGAACGTTGCCCGATGGGATTCAATAGTGCTAAAGTTAACTCGATATGTAGGCGGAGTGAAATGGCTAAAATTGCCCGGATCGCAATTGGCCCTAGACACATATAGGTATAGCTGGTGTACGGTGAGTAAATGTTGAGGTTTCTCTAATGCATCACTGGAAACTGAAGCATCGGAGAAAAATACGTCACTTTCTATCCAACATAAACGCCTCGATGTTTCATTCAGTTTTTTTCATCTAAAAACCGACGGAGCCACCGTTAAAGCGTTGGTGGGATTTCAACGGGTCCGTGAATTATTCAACTACAATTTTTTATTCTCACTTCGAAATCAGTGCAGCGTTATATATTCGACCGAAAGAACCTTTTCTCGTACATAATTTGGTAATAAAATCAATTCTCCAAGTTTCTTGAAATAAATTTTTGATGGACTGCAGGGTGCGCTCCCGTGGGAAACATGAGCGAGAACGTTCTGTACGTGAATTTCGTTGGACATTTGAATCAATAAAATATTTTCTTATCTCACGATGCCGATGACGATAATTTCCAGCTTCTTCGTAATGACAAAAAACGGAAGTTTTGCATGTGTAAAATTATAAAAAAAAAAATGAAAATTGTTGCCGATCACACGGGATCGGTTTATTCGTGATACCATAGAGCTACGCGACAGTCGACCGTGCTCAATTATTCGGCTGACTAAACAACGAGATATCGGCTGGTAGCTTCGATGGCAGCTGGTATCACAATATTTACAGATAACTGGACAGCGCGGTGGGCTAAGCCAAATACCCAAAACCATCGAGATTGTTTTTTATATCTCGTATTGTTAATATCAAAACTGGGGCAGAGTTACGATTATTTTCATTTCCCATTTGCCATCTGCAGATTCAAACCACGCACACAGACACAACCCTTGTGAACATCCAAACAAACTCACCTCAACCGACCAATTACGATTATCATTATTACTTGATATTATTATCGTTTCTGTTTTCGAACTTAAAATCGAGATCAAAAGTTGAAACAATTATTTTACGTGACACGTACAAATGAAAGTTCCTCTGTGTCGCTCGGTCGATCCGCTTGTTTTCTGGAACACAAAGATACGTATAGTAAGTCGTGTATTTATTTTGTCCCGGAATTTAATCAACGTTATTTCAAACGCGTTGGAAGCTCAGGTATTAGGTAATAGCATATTTAAGGGGAAAATTGTTGCTGGCTTAAAATTTACCGTATTTATAGGAACAAAATAATTCAGGTAGAAAATTCTTCTCAAGTTACGTGTTTGTCAACCGTAACCCGATCGATCGCCAGATATTTCGAATCGAGCTTAAAATATTGATAGAAAAGCTCCACAGTTTTCGAGCACAGATTTTTAACTCCTTAAAAATTTTTTCCCTATTCTCATTTGACGCTCAATACGAGTAAAAAATCAGTATAATCATGTAATTTACAAAAGGTGTTGGGTAATGGAGAATCGGTCGAATTTTCCCGGATAATTTAGCCCTGTAATCGCGCTATGTTCCTGGAAAAGTTTCGCAAAATTCCTGAGTATATATAATATTTATTATGTATATCCTCGCGAATACAGTTAACGATATATGTATGCATACCGTTGGAAAGGGTGGGGAGGGGGTTGGGGTCAGGGGGAGGAATTCGCCGAGTTCCGCTATAATGCGTTTTTAATGAAGTGCTCTTACGCCAACCCACACAAACTAGAAAATATATTATGAGTCTACGGTCGCCGGGCGATCTAAATTCCATTGTCGAAGGGTCTCTAACTCTACTAGACTCAGGTTCTCTCCTGCTCCAACTCCTTCAATATAATAGTCTAGAGCCGCTAGAATGTCCAGGGGTTGAATATTTAACGCGTCGTCGTTGCATAATTATTCCTAGCGCAATCTTCATCGGTGCTGATGCGAGATAAAATGTACGAAGAGAGAAAAAAAAAAAAGAACAAAAGAAGAACAAAAATATGACGTAACGAAACAAGATTTAAAATCATCTGTAAATTGATATACATCGTCTCGATCAATAATATTTTTATATTTCATTTTCAGTCATTTTTTCAGCCGGATTCAGAAAAACCAACAAAAAAAATTCATACGCTAGTTATTGTTTCGAAAGGAATGTAACAATAATTTTTGGAAATTTTCAGAAAAGAAATTAAAAAATAAAAAGTATGCCGCGAACAAGAGTGACTCTGCTAGCGGTATTACTGGCGGCCACCACAGACGCCAGAATATATTTGAACGTATCCGGAGACATTACTCTCGGAGCCCTTTTCCCGGTTCATAGAAAGGGAAGTGACGGTGAAAACTGCGGGATGATTCAGGTATGTAGCATATATGTGTGTGTGCGAAAGGACTGCCTTGCTTATTTAAGATTTTCTTTCAGATCACGTAAAACATCAAAGTATAAACACACGCGACGTCTTATGTATAGTATACTAATGCATCGATTCTTTAAATATATTCACGCTCCATCTCTTATTGCTCTTAATTCGTTTTTTTTCTTTTGTTTTTTTCAAATTCAAACCTAGCGGCAGCCGGAAACTCGAACTTCGAGTTTTTCTTAGCGTGTGAAAATAGGTAGTTTTCCGGTTTGAATTTTTCAAGATGTCTAGTACAGAAGATGCGGTAAGTTTTTATATGAGAGAACGAACCGAGACCATCTAATCCTGGCGTTTCGCCAGCTGGCGTAGAAAACTTTTGGTAAAAACAAAAAGGGAAAGAAAATGAAATAAGAATTAAAAACAAGAAAAAAATTAAGAAAAAAAATAAGGCTCGTTACCATGACGATTCTTTGTCGCGCGAAACCCGTCTAAGGATATCTAAGAAAAAAAGAAGAGATTTTTATTATTATATTAAATTTATTTTTTATTTTTTCCTTCATTGTGCCGTATACCTTATATCGTGTTTTAGCTGGAGGACGGAATTCAGCCTTTGGAAGCCATGCTCTACACGTTGCAGCAAATAAATCGAGACCCGAGTATTCTACCAGGCATTAAACTGGGCGCCCTGGTATTTGATTCCTGCGATAATCCGAACTACGCTCTCGAACAGGCTTTATATTTCGTTAAAGGTATATATTTTCTTCAAAGACACATTATGTGGCATGCGGTGACGACGTAATTAAAATTATCGGTTGCGCTCTAATTAATTGAAAAATACGTCTGGCGAACTATCGAAGTTGCTGTATACTGTCCTGATCTTAATTAACTTACGTCTCTATTCATCAAAGTTTTTCTAATTACCGTCCTTATACGTACGCGGGTTATGAATGCCTTCAGAATCACTGCAACAAAATTTCTTCCGAGCTTATCTTCGCTCTCCCAAGATACCCACGGCGAATCAATCACAAATCTTCTTATTTCTCATTATCCTCTGAAACAGCTTTTATACTAAAAACCTTGCCCGACCTTGACTCCCAAACGTTACCCTCCCTCAGAACCCAAAAAAAAGAAAAAAACACCGAATCTTCACAATCTTTTTCTCAGGCTCAATTTTAAGACGAAAAATAATTTCAGTTATGTTTTGTTTTTTTTTTCGTTTTTTTTTCTAACGTGGTAATGGAATCTCGAAAAGCAATAAAAATCTGGAACTTTCAGAATTTCCTATATCTTTATACAGACGCGTGTTTTTTTTTTTTTTTTTTTTTTTTTTTTTTTTATCCTAACAAAGACATTTTCACATCAATACGTCGGATAAAGTTCTCCAATTTATTTTCCGGGCGGGTCTACAACCGTGCAGGCAAAATATGGTCGAAAGTGGGGCTGATGATTAAATCAATACATCAATCAATCATATTCCTTGGATATAATTTAAGTCCTCGTGACTCATGTTGTATAAAGTAGTTATAGATCGGTGTAGCTTTGTGTGAGGCCTCCGTTATCAACTTCCTCGTTTTTTCCCCGATTGTCCTGCCTTCCATAAAATATGTGTGTAGTACGTGGTGGAAAACCCCCTTCAGACTACTCACTATACACGTAATCTATAGTCACCGGAACCAATATTAGAATTATTGTGTTTTTCTACTCACAGGATTCATCGCCCACGTGAATACCTATCACGAACAGGAGTTTTACTGCTCGGATGGAAGCGCTCCAAGATTTTTAGCTGGAGGATTCGACAAGGTCGTCGCTGTTCTCGCTGCTCAATCCAGTTCGGTTACTATTCAGGTGAAGAAGATGAAATTTTTCGAGCGATCCGGTCATTTTATTTTATTGATTTTTGATCTTGCAGGTTGCGGCAATGCTTCGGTTGTTCCTCATGCCCCAAATTTCTTATATGGCAACCTCGCCGTCTCTGAGTAGCAAGGAAAAATTTCCACACTTTTTCAGGACGGTACCGAGCGATGTAAACCAGGCGCACGCCATGCTCGAAATATTGAGGTAGGTAAGATGAGATCGGAGAAAATTTCTACCATTATTATTATCGTTACTATAATTATCAAGATGGAGAATTTAGAAGGTAAAAATCACGCCCTCATTGAATACGGAAAAAAAACAGATTATACGGATGTCGTATATTTTTTTTATCTCAACTTTGGCGAATGTTTTCTCGCGCCGTATCAAATAGACCATATTTTGACCTCGTGACATTCGGCCGTAGTGAGCACGTTTATTCTATCGATTTGGTGATTCTGTTTGACTGATAAGACGAACACACTGACGTGAGAGGCCCACATAGACACATAGGCTCTGACTCTTTCCGATACCGTGGAAAAAGAAAATAGCTTTTTTTCACCCCGTTTTAATATATATTTTTTTGTTTCTCTACTGGAGCAGTCTTCACCGAACGGGTATCTGATTGATTTCAGTGCACACATGTAGTTACGGAAACACTTGCTCATAAAAAGATCGCATGGGATTAACGTGTTTGGATTGATGAATATGTTATCTACATTTGTGTGAAAATTTATTACATTGGCAGGTTTTTGGTTTTTTTGTTTTTGATCTTATAAATCAGGGTTCATCTACGCGTCATAAATTTTATGATATTTTCTTTTGTTTATTTTCTCTCGCAAATTTTCCAACACGTATTTAATTTCTGTAGAAGTTTAAGCTCGTCGGGGTTTGTTGGTTGATTTTCAGGGAGTTCGAGTGGACTTATGTTTCGATAGTTTACTCGGATACGGAGTACGGAAACCACGGTTACGAGACCCTCGTCTCTTTGGCGAGCAATTATTCAGTCTGTTTTAGCGCTCCACAGAGAATAGACAACGAGCAATTCACGGCCGAGGATTACAACAACGTAATCCGTACAATTTCAAACAAAACGGACGTCAGGGGTGAGGCTTACACGCGTCGAGACAATTGTTAAAAAATTAACAGAGATCCCGATCTCCCATTAACGCGCCGATCTTTTCAGTCGTCGTACTATTCGCTGAAAAATCTTCGACACTGAAGGTTCTCGAAGCTGCGAGACGACTGGGAGTCGGATCGCGGTTCGTTTGGATCGGAAGTGACGCTTGGCCTACACTTAATCACGGAGAGTTGATCGACAATCGAACCTACGAAAACCCAACCAATTTTGGTGAGCATGAGCCTGAGGAATTAACCGTTCTGGAAGGTGCTCTAGCCGTCCAACCGCTCTCTAGACGAATGTCAGGGTTCGACGAATACTTTACAAATCTCACACTGGATCACGAGTCGATAAATCCTTGGTTCAGGGAATTTTGGGAAGATTATCACCACTGCGATCGGAGATCTAAGTATCCGATTCGGGATAACCGGACTGGCGAGGTGCGTTTGATTAAAAGAATTAATTCTCATGCATTGGACGTACATCCGAATCGTTCGGTGATAAGTTATTTATTATATTCATTTCATATTACAGACGTCTTTTTCGACCGAACGAGTCATTGGACCGGAAGATTATTCTTGCAGAAATTCACGATTGAAAATCAATAAGAAAACCGGGTACAAGCAACAGAGATTTCTACACTTCGTTAGAGACGCTGTTTACGCGGTTGCTTACGCGCTTCACGATCTACATAGAGTTAAATGCGGGGAAAATTTTACTGGAATTTGTCATGAGATGAATCATATAGACGGGGATACGATATCCGCTTATTTATCGAACGTTTCGTTCAACGGTGAGCATGCAAAGTTGTTGATTTATTGGCATTTTTCTTATAGGTCGCTATAACGCTACTCTTTTTTCTCCACCGTTTATCCCCCTCGATTACCTGTGAATTTCGCTGGGTCTTATTCCTCCTTTCTTTTTTTTTGTACGTCTTGAAATAATTGAAATAAATCGTTGCTATTACGCTCGGCAGCCTACTGCCAGAGTCTTTTGATACACGAAGCTTACGCGGGGTGATTAATTGGAGTGTGTCACGAGTATTTCGCAACTTGATTCCAAGCGATTATTGCTCGACGTGAGAAAATAATTGTCGTTAAAGTAAAGTAATTGTGGCTGCACGATAAAATTGTTGGGCTTTTTTTTCACGTATAATAATTAACGGATATATGCCTGATTTTAATCCCCAGGTTTCACACCTTTACCAGGTCGGGATTTGCAGAATTTTACTCAATTCTGTTTGTTCTTGTTTTTTTTTCCCCTTCACAGATGAGGGTGGGAAAAAATTCAGATTCGTTCATAACGTTGACGGGCCACCCCGTTACTCGGTTTTGAATTACCAAAAAAATTTGGACGGTACTTATCAGTGGCTTGTAATAGGAAATTACACGCGTGAGTAAAATATTTCGATAAGGTACGTAAAAAAAAAAGAGTTACTTTTGACTTTTGATTCATACCTTTTTTAGAGGATGAAGCTGGGAAACCTGTGCTGCACATCGATCCGGAATCAATGAAATTTCGGGGCCACATAAAAGGCGGGAGAAATTCATTTCCAAATTCTACTTGCGCACAACCATGTGAAAAACACCAGATCACGGTTAGAGAAAGACTGGATGCTTGCTGCTGGAAATGTAGAAATTGTGGACTCTACCAGTGGAAAGCAGACGAACATCGTTGCGAAGATTGCGATTGGGGAACTCGTCCCACCCCTGATAAAACGGTTTGCGATGCTATTCCGGAAGAATTCATCGACTATTCGAGCCCCTGGGCTGTCGCTGCTATGGCTGTCGCAAGCTGCGGTAATTTCCTAAACAAATATACATTTCGAATTTTTTTTTTCCTGGTACATGTCTGTAGAGGAAATTGTAACGGTTGACTTTTGCTCTCAGGAATTTTAGTTACCGTTTTCGTGCTCTCCGTATTCTGGATATACAGCGAAACACCGATAATAAAAGCTTCCGGTCGCGAGCTTTCCTGTCTTCTTCTTCTCGGTACTCTGGTCTCGTTCTTAATGACCTTTGCCGTAGTTGCAAGACCCGATACCGGCACTTGCACCATAACCAGATTTGGAATCGGTCTTTGCTACACGCTTTGTTACGCGGCTTTGGTCACTAAAACTAACAGGATTCATAGGATATTCAACAATATGACGCACAGTCCGCACAAACCAAGGTAAAAGAAAAATATACGCGGAAAGTTGTCTTTCCTTTTACCTTGTATTTAGACTCCAAAAATATCCATTCCCAACAGATACACAAGTCCAAACTCTCAGCTCATAATAACCGGGATGTTAACACTGATCGAGGTTCTGATAAACGCGATTTGGCTCTCTCAAGTTCCACCATCAGTGACTCACAATTATCCGACAAGAGACGCGAGGATTAGGATGTGTCGTGGATTGGACGATCGCTCTTTCATGGTGGGGCTAAGCTACCCCTTCTTACTGATTAGTGAGTACGCTGTAGACTATTTCTAGGTGTGGGTCAGTTTAGTGTACAAATTTGAATTTGGGATCAAGATGTTCGCTCCAATAATTTGGAGAAATTCAAGACATTTGCCGTTTTGACGAATAAATCGCTGACTTATTCTTCAGTAATCTGCACGATCTACGCCGTCAAGACAAGAAAATGTCCCGAAGGATTCAACGAGACCAGATATATAGCATTTACGAATTATACAACGATCATCCTATGGCTCGCCTTCGTTCCGGTATATGTGGTCTCCACTAGCAATGCGATTCGAGTTGTAACTTTGACTTTGTCTCTCTCGCTGAGCGGACTCGTACAACTCGCCTGTCTGTTCTTTCCAAAAGTTTACATCGTCCTTTTGAAGCCTGAGAAAAATACCAAGGAGTTGGTTATGGCACAGCACAGAAGTTCATCCTATCTCGCGGCTCCTGCGACTCCTGTCGTTGTCCTCAACGGTAACGAATTGAATTTTGGAATGACCAAACAGTTCTATCCTCATAGTTCATTTATACGCACATGAGTGTCGTTCGTTTTTTTTACTTTTAGAAAATGGCCTCAAGTCTTACGTGAAGGGAAGTGATTCCTCCATCAAGACTTCAGGAAAAGATTCATCGTCTTTGAATATCTGTAAATATTTGACGATCGAGTTATTATTTCCTTCCACCCTAATTCATCATTTCGATGTTCTTAAAAAGTATACCGTTCGTTTTTAGGGAAAATCAAGCCGATTTTGAAGGACCAAACAATAACATCAGCAGCCTTGGCCAAGGATACGTTGAAAAATTTTCAAGTACGAACGATGTAACGAAGTTCGGTAAAAGGATCTACAAAATTCTATCGAGTCTGCTAAAAAAAACGAAAAAAAAAAAGATCCAAACAGGAAAATTGTTCGGTCAAAAAGTCAAACAAAAAATCCAATATACACTGAGGCCAAATCAAAGTCAACAAGTACATATCGTTAAACTAAGTATATTATACATAACATATGCAAAATTTCATTAATTATTGATATTAAATTATTGTGTATAGCTGATTGTTAAATTATTTTTTAATTATATCAAAGAGAAAGAAACGAAAAAAAAAAGAAATCATATTAGCCTCTTCTTTTAAGACGCTTTTACTGCACCGTAAAATATTTAAGTTAAATTTGTATAACGACACCTATTAAGACAGGCGTGTGTGTGTAACACACGTCGTTAATAATTACATTAACTGAATATGAAAATTTATAAGTGAACCGATATACATATGAAACCATTCCATGTATTAAGTGTACGTATGTTTAGCCTAAATACATATCTCAAATCTTTGTGAAGCATATTATACATACATGTATATTATAATTATGTATACTTATGTACAACAGATAATATGTATACTTACTATTAGATAGGACGTACGTTATACAAGAGCACTTTGTATATATTTGTACATACGAAAGAACAAAGAAAATAAGTTGAATAAAATATAATTTCAAAGATTTGTGATGTCGTATAATAATTTTTTTATAATCCACGGATAACTTTCGATCTCTAAATTTCTCAAATTTTATTCATACAAAACCTTTACCAAATATACAAAACATCCGATCATATATATATATAGTATATATAAGTACACATATATTTCTCATCAATAAATATAACCTCACAACAATTAATTCACGATCGATAAAAATTTAATTACAAAAAGAGCCGGTGGTTTTCTTTTTTTTTTTTTTTAAACTGAGTTAAAACTGTTCAAATAAATTCATCCATTTTCACGCAATAATGTGTAACGTTTCTATATTATAATATGTATAGATATATAGTAACTGCGATCGATATAATTAGAAAAATTAATAACTCTAAACAGCAGATAAATATATAATTTACAATACATCTTAATTTAACTAACAATTATCAACGTGATTATTATTTAACTATAGAGAAATTAATGAAGGAAAAAATGTAAAACTATAACTATAGTTGAACTTAATTTTTTTTTTCCAACTAACAACGTGATGTGATGTGGTCTATTTTTTGTCATATTCTAAGATCTATGAAATACGTTTTATAAAATAATAATAGCAACAGAAAAGTAATAATAATGATTAAAATGATCTATACACTTAAAAATTTCAAAACTATGCGGGAAAGCCTTTACGACAGTCGATAATTTTGTCATTTATACGATTGTCAAACAATTCTTTAAATTACACACTAAATAGCCGATATACGATTTAGAAATTGATTGTTGCTTTTCATTGGGTTACTTAAAATTTAATTCTAACAATCGCCTTTAGCGTTATACATAATTAACTCAACGATATGTGCTCTACGGTGTATTGCTTGTTTTTCACGCGAAAAATGTTAGTAACAAATTTATCTTATTTAAATTAGACTTAATCAAAAAATTTCATGTACTCAGTTATTACGTTCATTCATTCATCGTATCGTCAAAATTTATCTACGCACTTTTTAAAATTATTGCTGAATATGCGAGTGATTTATATAAATAATACATACTATATCGATATATTAAATTGATCTTCAGTCAAATTATTCGATACAGATCGCTGATGTATCTGACGATGAGTAACTTGAATTTTACTTATAAATATTGCTGAATTCTTAAACCTAATAGCTGCCTGGGGCACAATAATATCTTCAATTCTGGAAGACATTGATCCAAAAAATAGGACCAAAGATCGCTCTAACGCTATAAACTTATCCGATAATATTTTAGTACTAAAATTCCTAAATACTGTGAATGTAGCTGACGTACTCTAAGGATAATTTCAAACAGCGCGTCCACGATAATCTCATTAAAGGCACCGAGGAATTAATTTTTCAGAAATACGAAAGGCACGAGAATTTTTTTTATCTATTTTATTTATTGAAACAAATAATTTTGAAAACTAAAAAAAATGTGTGGGGCCGTTGAGATTTCAAGTCATAAACTATATAGAAGTTATTGAGCAAATCGATGTCAAATTATCGATCATAAATCACGTTGAGCATTTATAATACAATTGATTGAATCTGAACCGATAAACAATTTCGTTGAGCGTTTTTTTTTTTTATTGATGTTTGAGCATTCTTTTTACGACTGGAGAAAAAGTAGATAAAATTTTTTTCACACATGTTCGTAGGTAGCGCGTGCATGTCGAGTGTTTAGTGAGCATATTAAGAAGATATGTATATTTATTATCGTGGACGTGCGGAAATAAAATTGTCCTATGCGATGCGCGTTTTATATTTCTAAACGCGCATGCTAAAAAGGCCTTTCATGGACGGAATGGCTGATAAGGTTATACGATATTCGCAGGGGAAACGATGTACAAAATATGTTAATTTCTAATCTATACGCAACAACGTTCTAAAGAAACTGATTTTTTTTAGTTTTTAGTTTTTTTTTTTTTGTTAAACACAATAACTACATTACTTCAATAATAATTATACCGATATTAATGACAACGACAAATGCGAGTACCAAAAGAGTAGCAATTATTTCAACCCTTATAATTCACGCGCGTCGTAAATATATTATTCAAGATTTAAGTCACACAGCCGCACGGTATAATGCACTGCAGGGCAGTCACACGTTAAAATTAATTACTTAATTAATTATCCCTAAAATATCTACAATATTAAATTCTATATTTAACTAGACTTCGTAGAAATTCTTTAGAAAAAATTTATGTCAACTTATTAAACTGCCGGCTAAAATTAGATCTCACTCGTTCATGTTTTATACTATAATATATATATATATATATATATGTATAAATTTTAATAATTATTTGTACACACGTTCGATGACCGTGAAGAAATTGAAAAAAAAATAATAATAATAATAATTATCATACAGACGCTTTAGTTATAAAAAATATTATAATAAACCGTAAAAATATCTATTCTCTCATCATCGCGTACCAGGACATATTATATATCACAAATATTGCTGCGCGTTTTCGAAAAATACTGAGGTGATGCTTGAAATTGTCCGATGGAGAAAAAATTTGAAGAGTAACAAAAATAATTGAACCGCATTCACGGATTTTAAAATACTTTTTACTAAAAAGAACTCTCACGTTTCGTACGCGGTTGTTGCGATTCGGGGCTAGGAGTCATAGCCGGATTATCGTAGGCGTAATCCAAAGTAGTATCTTCGCTGGGATGTCTTCTCGAAAGTGGAGTACTCGTCGTGTTCGGCGTTCCGTCGCCATTGTTGCTTCTCGGACCGACAACGGTACCACTTATCGTAGGCATGGCCAATTTCAAACCCACATTTTGCTTGTTATTCGACTGACCACCAACCTCAGCGTCGTCCTGTACGCGATTGTTGTTCGTCGCTTTCTGAAACGCGGGAGGGAAAAAAAAAATGTTGATAACATGATGCAAGAATTAATTAATTAATCTTCTCCTACTATTCACTGTGCATGTTCGTACCTTGATCCATTTTTTTCGAAACCATCCGGCCTGGACCATTTTACGAATTTTTTTTATCCACAAAAACCTCCAAGTGAGGAGAAAAATCAATCCAACTATTGAAATGCAGGTAAGAGTGAGCGTGATCGTTACCAGAGTCTTGAGGCGTTGAACTTCGGCTGAAAATCAGAAAAAAAGAAAAATCCTGAGCTGTGACTTAATTGGTGCATAATAACATATTGCAATCGTTATAAAGTTTCAGAATCTAATGGCCTAAGATTCCGGTGTCGTAATTAACTGGCCTACAGCTGAGGCTGAGGGTTGTTTTATAGGTAGACCGTGTAGTTCACCGTCCAGCCGTGCCTCAAATTTACATAGACAAGATCGGCCTACGATTGCGTGCGCGGAATAGTAATATGCTAATTTTCGTTGTTGTAAATCTGTGCTGTAAACTACGAGCCATATGAACAAACCATGATGGGGATTCCCATGCGCATATAATCTTTCGCACCGACTGACCCGTTTATTAAATCTTCATTAGCTGAATTAGCGAAATGCTTGAATTTTTTACGAATGATGGGAACCATCAATGCAC
Source organism: Athalia cordata (assembly GCA_963932425.1). NCBI lineage: Eukaryota > Metazoa > Arthropoda > Insecta > Hymenoptera > Athaliidae > Athalia > Athalia cordata. The sequence continues at coordinate 51,656,750 of OZ010625.1, read as the reverse complement.
AGAGACTGCATTTAAAATGAAAATAAGTTTTATTCTCCAACCAAGCCTAAATATCGTGTACCGTTTCGAATTTAATAATGAATTATTCCCAAGTTAGAAAAAAAAAAAAACAAATTTAAGATTCAAGATTAATTTCTTTCCGATGCGAATGAGAGAATAAAAAATGGTGATTGACGATTCGATAAATAATCCTACGTACAACGCGGTTCTTCTTATTGCGAACGCATTAATTATTCATTAGTTATGCGATGCTTCGAGAAGAACGGAATAAAAGTATTAGTGGAAAATATAATTATTGTTATTAATTTTGTATTTTGCAAAGCTGGAATCCGGATGTACGTAAACGATATACGTCGTCGTAGCCTTCGCGTATATACGTGTATATATAAAATCTGTCTAAACTAAATTAACCTGTTGATGTTAAACCGATGATTCATTTTTATTTCATCATTGCGGCTGGCACGTTTATAAAAATATCGAATGTAATTAAGACTCTGCGGTGTAGTATAGGCAAATTTTCATAATATTTTTTCTCCGATCGTTAATTGTCAATATTTAAACGTCTAATATAATTACGCTTGCACCTGTAATTTACACATTTGTATATACGCGATGGCTTTTGGTCTCTCCGTTAACTTATTTTAAATACCCCGTGTATGAAACCGCATCGTATTATGCACCTCATACTTTCGTCGTATGGAATAACATAACGTATCGTTCGTACGTGTGTGGGTTGTTGAAATTTCTATGGGCACCATCACCGCGAGGCCTCCTTTCACCTCTGGTATTCGCTCGTTCGTTCATTCGTTCGTTACACGCACGCGGGGACTCTACAATAAACTTTAAGTTTTGGCGATGAGTCACGGAGCTCAAAAACACACACACACGTAATATTTGAGGTGAATACCGTACCTGCAGAGTAAATAAATTAATGTATAATTTTCAATCGACGCCCGAAAACTCACCTTTCAGATTTGGATCTCCCGCCAAGTCTTCACGGAGAACGTAACGCTGGTCATGAAGATATTCTGCAAACAGAACAAAAACGGATGATCGTGACGTTATCTTTTTTACTTCATTTCGAATGTTCCAGTGAAATTAAGATGATGAAAATAATGTCTGACGGTGAATTTGCCAAGGAATGTTCGATAGATGTGCGATGTCATGTTCAATCTCATTCTGAACTTATGTATAAGTCACGCAGTCCGGCGTGCAATTTGATACACACAAGCTTGTCGTTTATCCTGAATATTATCTCATATGACATAAAGTGAATGCTAGTGGAAGTCGTCGTGTGACGCGTGTTTTATAAACACGAATCGTATAAAACGGGGTTCATCGGTATTCAAACTCCCGGCACGCACCGAGCCGTGGAAGACAAAAGTCTGTCTCCTCTTCACGCTGCCGTTGACGCCGCCATATCCCAACATTCGATATAATGACGAGTGTATTATAATAAAAAGATATATCGTTTTACGCAACCAGAACCGGACACACTGGTTGTAGATAGAACCATGGAGAATAGGTTCTTTCAACTGTATAGTATGTACACCATACAATAATGGCCGCCATTAAAGTCTCCATTTCGAACCATAATACACCGCAGGGTGCGGTATTCTAAATTGTTAGAACAGCAAAAAAACTTGATATAAAAAAATAAAAAATGTAAAGCACAAAATCCGATCAAAAATATTCTTGTTTTTTTTTTCCTAATTATAATTCGCCGAATTATCTAATACCGTATATGAGTGACGTTAGAATTTTTCTAAAATTTGTTGCTATGGTGTTCTGTACATAAATATGGCTTCCAAAACTGGATTCGATAAAACCAGTCTTCACGATACACCATATAAAAAATAAAAAAAATTCTTATCCCCATGAAGGAAATCAGATATAATATAACGCGCGCTACTGCAGATATACCATAAGCCGGTTTAGTGTTGTAAAAATTCTGCTTCCTGTCGCCTCGTGTTACAATTCCTCTTGCATGTTACAATCTTCTTTTGTTTTTCTTGTTTTATTATCTCTTGTTTTTTTTTTCAAATGCATCGTGGAGGAGTTGAATAACATAAATTTCAGCGTTTTATACATCCTATGTGTGTATCGCAATGATGATTCGAAACAATTATCTCCCGGATTGAACAAATAATTAATGCGCGTGCTGCGTTATATTGTAAAACCGGAAGGAATTATAGTACCAGTGCAGTCAGAAAACCGTGACCGATTGACAAGGTTGAAACAGAGGTCAAACAGGGTCATGGTGTTCGAACCGCATGTAATTCCTACGGTGCATAGCAAATGCGTGATCAGAGAAATTATAAAATCATATATTATTGTGCTAAAAATTCTACGAACGAAGGACGAAAAAATTCTGATACAAAGGAGTGAGTAGGTAGATAGAATTGGAATAGTCCAAAATATGTTGCACCAACCTTGCATCTATAAATACATCGACGTAGAAAGTCTGCAGATATCTAGATCGAATACTGTGTACCGACATTCTTTGAGCGAAGCGCGAGATCGAGGAGAAATAATTGAGAAAAAGAAGCAATAATAATAACGTGTGTATAATTAAGAAGATATAAAAATAATAGAAATTAAAAATAAATGAACGTCTTTTCAACAATGCAAAGGTGTATAGATGTGTGTGTTTAAACTTAATGGAAAACCTTGGCTTGGAGAAACACTCCGCGGTTACAAAATGCGAGTATATATGAACGAATTATCGTATAGTTGAGCGCAGGCGTTACTCTGCCAGTTGTGATAGCAACCTGCAGCAAACAATGGCAGGTGACTCGATCATTCTTCTGACTATATACCTCATGGTAGTATACAGGTACAGGTAATTCCGCAGCAAGTAAAATGACAGTATCAATATATATAATTCAAGTTATAAGTCTACTATATCGATCCGATCGATTGATAAGTCGCGCGAAAATTTCAAATAAAATAGAGACTGTAACACTTGAGATTTGCAGCGAAATCCGAGCGAGTTTTTTCTTTTTGCAGATCATCGACTTTTGGTGAAATTTTGTTAACGCGTAGTTCGACTACCTTTCATCTGTTAATTTATTCGTACGATAAATTATGGTTCGTATCGATACTTTCTATAATCGATATGAACCTTGATAAATAAATAAATGCAAGAAAAAGAGGTGGTAATTTAGCGACGCGAAGACGATGGAACGAATCGTCACCGCGCGGCACGAATATACAAGAAGGCCTAGATTCGTGGTTTGTTTCCAGGTCGATCGATTCCTCCTTCTCTTCGGCTTATTCGTAACCGCAAGCCTTCCGCACGGTTTTCTTAACCCGGCATTCATTTTCTTTTGCCCACCATGACTCATAGGTTATAATATATCGGAAAAGAGGAGCTTGGTGCCGGTAGGCATATCGATTTTACACACGATAGAGGAAACATTCAACGAGAAAGAGAATCAAAAAACAACAAAAAATCTATATAAACCTGTCTCGACGTTATTTGAGACGAGATGTAGGTAATAAAAAAAAATCACAAGGCTTCATCACGGGATAAAATACAGTCGGACGACAGATGGTTGTCGGTCAGTTGATCGCACAACACGTTCGGATCGACCAGGTCGTTACAAAAATCGAACCGAGAGTAAAAAGACAAGAAAAAAAAGAAAAAAAAAAGAAAAACCTGAAGATCGAGAAGAAGAAGAAGAAGCTGATGGGAATCGGTCGAGTATACGGTCGATGAGTCATGCATCACCGCCGCGTGAGAAGAGAGGGTAGAATAGTCAGGTGCAAAGTCAATGTACCTAAGAGCCCTGCACTGCACCATAGCCTGCGTACATTTATGTGAACTCATGCACTTTGAATGGAGGTGTGAACTAGTGCGAGAGAAACCGTTATTTTCATTTATGTACAGAACACAGTATTGTAAAATCTTCATTTGTTTAAATTCATCTCTAATTATATAACGATACATCAGAGTTTTGAGAAAATTTCGAGAAAAAAAAAAAAGAATCTACTAGCTGACGGTGACAATCGATTATTAGTATCGCATGTGAACTGAAATATGAATATGAAATATTGATGATACGACGAATCCATACATCATATAGAATCGGGTTGACTAAGGCGACGACCTTAAACGTCGTCATCGGAGAGTCGTTTTGAGGTGAATTTTAAACTACACGCACAACTGTTCAAATAGATGTTTAACGATCTCGTCGATACTCCCGACGGAAAAAGAAGAGATAGAAGAAACGAAAAAGGATAAAACTCTTCACCGGAAACACCGATTTCAAAGCTAAATTATTTTTCCTCGTCTTCTTCCAAGTTCCTTTTTTTTTTCTTCCATTTCATTTCACGCATTGTCTATAACGTGTATCCGTACAGGCACGAATACCTCGTATATTTAAATATTTAATCATCTCATTGTGCGGTGACTGGTATTAGTCGTCTCGCAAATTACAAACTATAATATTCTAATCTACGTTTGTTATAACATAAATAATACCTGTGTTATACGCGGTGAGTCATTTCAAGAATGATAGGCGGTTGGCAGCAAAACCACCGAGTTTCTTCCTATTACTTGTTCATATAGCGTACTTATATTTGCATACTCAGGCATTTTTTTAAATGAACAAGAAAAAAAAAATAACGATACAAAAAAATCAAGCGTATCGATCGGTCGGAAATCATTTATCGTTATTTAATAAGTTACATCAAGATAAAAAAAAAAACGCAAAAAAATCATTATAACCCGGATGATATCGCGCAGTAGCTGGTATAATCGCGCCCTACCCAAATAAGAGATCATTTATGTATAAGGAAAGAAATAAAATTAAAAGAAAAAAGAGACACGCATAAATCGGCTCAATCTTTTCCGACTTGTCCTTCGCTCTTGCTTTTGTGTTTTGTGTTTTTTTATTTTTTTCCAAAGGGAAAAAGGCAATCTTTGCCGCACTGCTGCAGCAGGTTTATATAATCCCTGGAATCGTATTCTTCTCACGAAGACACTACATGTAACAGGTTCTCCGAAACCCGAAAAACTCTCGTGTCCTTTATTTGCGCATCAGCGAGCCGCAAACCTGCACCCCGAGAAGACGGAGTTTTTCCCTTTCAGTTTTCTTTTTCTTTTTTCTTTTCGTACTTCTCTTTATTTTCTACCTGCTCAAAGATCTCCACTGCACCCGGTCAAGAACGGGGCTTCTCTCGTGTATCATTTTTTATCCCAACTTTTACCTGCGACTCGATGCTTTTTTTTTCACGGTTCAAGGGACCCGTGCGCTGCAGTGTATCTTTATTACGTATAACGTTGCGTAACATTTAGGTATGGGAAGAGAGAGAGAGAAAAAGCTTGTTTCGAATGAGACAAAATTAATGATTTAGATCGGTTGACTTACCCTGACAATCCTTGACGCACAGATCTGGTTGATGATTGTGTCCCGATGGATCGCAAATATTTGAGCAAGGGATGCACTGGCTATCGAATGGGCTGCAGTATTCAACAGTTGAGCATCGTTTTTTACCACATTTTGATCCGGATGGATTTAAAGCGGCGTGAGCGGTCGAGTAAACGATCGAAAGTCCGACGACGATCGGGAAAACGGAGTGTAAAAAAGTTGTCATTTTGTTTTTCATTTTTTTCACAATTATTCACGCACATTTATTATCATACTTAAATATCTCCCACGACAAAAAAATTCTCTTTCTCGTATGTAAAAAAATTGAAAAAGGGGTGAGAAAAAAAAATCACACAAAAATTTAATTCCAGCGTTCGATTATTTCAATCATATCGGACGCGATCTCACGATTTTCCGCTGCTGAATTTTCATGCTGTTTATATTTTATGCAGATTATAATTAAAATTGACAAATTTTTAATTGTACTAGCTGTACTCGTAAGGCACGTTTCTAGGGGGGTCCATTTTTATCCCATCTCTCATTCTGAAACAGAATATACAATAATTAATTATTATTTAACATGGAAAAGAATCTTCTTTGTTTTTTTTGTTTCAAGAGACTCGGTTCTTCATTTGCTTTCTTACAATATAAAAATCGAAATGGATCGATTCCGCATTACATATATATAGGTGTGTAAGCCACACAAAAATTTATACATATGTATAAATGCATTATAGGTCTACACGGAGGTATTTGTGAGGTTGGAGCTCACGCGATATTCGAGTTATACCCTGAGCTCGCCGTAGGAATCCAGAGCTTTTGTTACACCAATGAAAGAACAAAAAGGAAAAGAAAAAAATAAATCAAGTAGAAAAAAAAAAGAAAGAAAGAAACAACAGAATTCCGGAGACACGTGGCCTGGACTATAATCGTTATAACGCGACTTCGCAGCTGAAATTATTGTGTAATGAATTTCGGAGAAAAAATAGCAGTTTTTTTTTTTTTTCAAATTCAAATGCGCTGTACGCATTTGTTACAATTTTCTCTTTTTTTCCTATTACGTTGTTGCGAGGAATTTTTCGTGCAACATTAACGAGGAATCCTATACCATATATCGATTTGTTGTGGCTCTAGTTCTTATACCACGAACTGGGTTTTATATCTGATTGTATTATGTGGTCGATTCTAGGGGAAAGTACAGAAATGTTTCATACCCTACACGCCCTTTGATGTATAGGTAAAGTTTTTATATATAAATTGCAAATCCTGAGACATCGATAAAATTTCATCAATAAATCTTGACTGTGCAATTAGAATCATCAACGTGATCAAAAGTCTTCGCAATTTTTTCAAGTCTAGTTCCTGCGCCAATTGTTTACATAATAATTATTATATACTGCTTACTGTATGTACTAGGAACATTGAACATGTATCGTCTTATCGCTTTTGTTCTGCACACTGCAGCAGCAGCAGTTGTAACAACCGTTGTTGTTCGTACTCGCTAATCTATGTGGATCATAGAACTAGTTATAGCTTTGCGAGGTATATTGTTTTAGGTAGCTAACTGGTATGTATTGTGTAACTTGTATATATTTATGCGAATATATGTAGATGCAGGGCGAGCCTACGCGGAGAAAATTGCTAGACTATAATCGTAGAGAAACTCGAGCCAAAAGTTTTCTAGCGATTGTCTTACATAAATGAACAGAACTTGGTTTCATACTATTCTTATAGAACTGCAGTGAAACAATTTCATAATTTTCGATTCGTGTAAATTGGAATATTTCAAAACTCACGAATCACGCGTTCGTCGATTTATTGATAAACCTGAAGTTCGAGATTGTGCGTTTTCTTCCGATTGAAAATGGCGATTCGAAATCACAGGTACTTCGATATACTCAAGCCGGTATAAAAAGTGGAATGCAATTACCTGTTGCGAGAACATTCGCATATAAAATTACTTGCTACTTATTCGTATAACCCTATTATTCTTACGCCCACGCCCGAGTCTTTCACGGATGCAGAAGCGCTTTCAAATGTGTGAGAAATGAACGACCGGATGTTAGGGACAGGTAATTAGTTACGCACCCATAGACGCGTTGCCACTCACAATCAGGTAATGTTATTCTACTCTGCAGCAATGCGTACATACACATAAATATATCTTCAGTATATAGTTTGCTAAGAATTACGTTTCACGATTTTTCTACTTTATTTTAACTCATTATTCATTTCTCCAAATGCAGAATATATATATGTATAAGTCCGCTGCGAATAGTCGTTAGCAAAATCGACACACGTGTGCGAACATGACGGAACAAATTTTACTGTTTGTTGATGATATTTGAATAAGATTTTAAACATTTACCGCGGTATTATGTAATAAAATGGATTATCTCTACCGCAGCAAGTGGGTAAGGGTTGATGAATGGAGTTTTGAAAACGTTTAATTTTTCAAAACCCGGGTTCCCAGGTAACGTATCTCACCGATCTCATGTTATTATATACCTATAGCTTGGAAATTATCCAACCAGCGCTAACGTCAAGCATTGGCTCGGATCGTAGCGGAATGCCGTTCGACTGGTTTAAAAAGGAGCCCCCGCATAAGAACGTTTACAATATAAAGTAACAGACTGGAGTCGCTCTTACTGGCAACTAACTTCAAGAGGGAACAACACGAGGTCTTTAGAAAGTACGAGCAACGAATTTAAAAAAATTCACCATTTGATTTACTTACATTAATTCAGGAATTCATTTTCCTACCAACGAAATAGAGAAACGAAAAACTGTACCGAATGTACGCTGCAGATTTGGAGAGAGCATGCGAAAAATTGATAGCGATGTGAAAATAGTCCCGATGTATTGGTGGGCAATGGAAAAAAAATAAAACGAAAAATTACTATCGCTACGATATGAATAGCAAATTGCAGCTAATCAGGCGGTGATCGGTTGGTACATGGAGGAAAAACTGGGCACATCAAAATGACACGATCTTTTTTTGTACATGTGATAGATTTCATTCAATCTATAAGGAAGACTTTGAATTTCTTATATCCGAAAAAAAGCACGCTCGTTTAAAATCCTAGCAGCCAGTTTATCGGATTCGATCATAAATTCGAGGACCGATTATTTGAATAAATCGCAGTAAGTTTATTAAATTATTTAATATATCCACGTATAAGTGTAATAATAATTTATTACTCACCTAAAGCTATATATTGATAACTTTTACAGATTAAAATTTCCACACAAATGAGAGAACCGAACGAAATGTAAAGAAAGAAAATTCACAAAACTGCACAACTATTGTATCAAATCTTCTTAATTAAATTTCTTCTGTTAGATTTTTCAGCACCAGAGAAAGACACCCGTTTCCCCGACCATTTCGGCGTACTTTTGGTGACTGTCGATCGGTGTCGGGTACTGGAGTCTCGAAAGGCCAGAGTGCCGGTCAGATTGACTCCCACCAGGAGTCAAAACTCCCTCTTCGCTACACCTGCCACAACTTTTACCTGTTGCCGATTGCGCGCGCAACTTCTTCAGGCTTCCATTTCCAAGGTGCAGGTATAAATGCTGACCTCTAATATCCATCTCAAAAGTTTCCTTTTTTTCAAAGAATCGCTACAAGTAATCCCAAAATCGGATAGAGGATCCAAGATCCTGCCGTATGACGAGATCCTCCCTAAAATATAAATTTCTTATCGTTTTCTGATTTTTTATCGTTGGTATTATTCAAGTTAATAGCGAAGCGATTATAATCATCAAGAGAAGATGGCGGTCCGGAGTTCCTTCATTCTTGTTCTGTTATAGGTACCGCCGCAGCGGCGAGAGACTTCATCGCTGGATCAAGAAAGATTTTTTTTTTTTCGACCCTAATCGAGTGGATGATTAACATCACATACATGAATTGAAAAATTATAACTATTTTCGTTTACATAATATGAAAAATCATCTTCAATTATTGAAAGCATAATTGAATGCGTATGGAGATAATTAATGATTGTATAGCATACATTGTTTATACTGTTAAATGCTAATAAAAATAAAAATCGCAAATTTTTTTATATACGATTAAAAATTTTATTTCAAGTAGTAAATATAAAGTTATATGAATATATATATATATGAATATATACAATTCAAACGGCAATCATCATATAATAAGTATATGATAATATAAATCATAATAATAATTGATTAAAGTTACATAATTCGGTTTTTTTCACAAAATATTGACTGTAATATGTATAATATAATTATACAATTATATACGACGTATGATAATATACCTACACAAGATTGTTAATTTATATTATAATTATATCGATCATTAGAAGTGTATTTATAGTTTCTTGAATTTTTTATATTTGTCCCGTTTGGATTTTTCATTTTCCAAATTTAAATTTCGATCACTCACATAATTTCTCAGTGTTTTTTTTTCTGTTCCGTCTCATCAATGTCTGTTCACAGACGTTAAAATTAATAATAATGCAATGAAAGAAAACAAAAAAAATTACAAAGCAACTGATTTTTCCATAAACTTTAATCGAGTTATATTCTTGAACAAATTATAGGTTATTTTAAATTGGTAGGAGTGTGCACCTATTCATTATTTAATACACAATATATATATCTACACTATATACGTATGTATACTACAATTAATATATACATATATGTGTATAAATGATTATTGCATGGTGCAGAGTATTTCAGAAGTAAATTAGATATGTTATAAGAAATTGCGTGTTTGATAATAATATATAAACAGTTGTATTCAAAAGCCCACATTAATTATCTAATTTAATATATGCCTTATATTATACATATTTATATATATTTATATTATTAGTCAAAAATTATCATTTTTATAGTATTATTGTTATTTGTCAGTTTTTTTTTCTTCTTATTCTCGTTTCATTAATTTTATTTATATTTATATTCTATGCAGACAACGATCATCAGGCGATTATTTTATAATTTTGTGCGTTTTATATCGATAACACCGCTAATCTATTTACTATATAATTATACCTACCGTGATTAAATATTCATAGTTTATTAAATCTTGTTATACTTAATAAATTTATTTTATTCGCGACAGACACCCTGTATATCAATACATCTAATTAGCATATGTATGTACCTTACCAACGTTAGTAATTTGTTCATTTTATTTGAATCTTTCGTTTTTTCAATCTTTAATACAAAAAAAATTATCTACGAATTTTTCTCCATTTGAGTTTCATTGTTTTTGACTTGTTAAATTTTTGAATACTGATTATATTACACCTGTATTTCTCCTATATCAACCATTTAGGTCTAAGCTTTTACAATTATTATCATACTTTCTTTCTATTTTTATATTCATTTGTCTTCACCACACACTAATAGGTAATAACCTATAATATATATATATACTTCACAAATATCTATGGATCTAATTTACTTAGCCTTTTCATATTACAGTTCTAATAACATAAATAGTACTAATGATAAAAATAATAATAATAAATGATAATAAAAATAGTAACTACAACAACAACAGCAACAACATCAACCACAACAATATTATAATGCGACTATATTAGCAGCGATTACAATTCGAAGTCGATAGAAAATCCACAAAATTTATACGAAAAAAAAATGGAAAAAAAGGATGAAAAAGAATTGAATAAAATGAAGAGGAATGCTTTCACATCAGATACCTTTGTCCGCATCCAACGATTACTGGTTGGAAAATGTCCATTTATTTATTGATTCCCTCGAACTAGGAAATCGCCGGTATCGTTAATCATTAATATTTCGTAAATAAATAATTAATAAACAGTCCTAGCCGAGAGGACAAAGTTTTGGAACTCACCTATACAAACCTACTAGATATAGATGAACAAGAATGTAATATTATCGATTTCTATATTACAAAAATTAGTGTTATAGGTAATTTTAAATTCATGTACAATATAATATATAGAAGACACTTTTTTTTTTTTTTGTTATAATTTTTTATTTCTTTATTTGTTTTATTACTTTTTTTTTTTGTTGTAAATTTTTTCAACCATTTTTTTTTCTCCATTTCCTTTTCTTTCATTTATTTTGCGACGTATAAAATCTTTATTGAGGGAGGTACACATTGTATCATACAAGTATATATGTATATATCATATACATTTCTTCGTTTTCTCATTACAATAGGTATTTCTATTACTCGATTACCTATAACCTCTTCTCGTATTGATTCTGTTTCTAAATTTTGTTTTTGTTTTCTTTCTTTTTTTTTGCATCCTACGTGTTCATCTAGAGGTACGAATTTCACCAGAGATTTTACAGAATATTACAGAAATACAATATTAATAATAATTATAATAACAACAGGTCTCGACAATCATTTAAATAAGATAATATAATATTCAAACTAGATTTTTATTATTATATATCGTCAACTTTTTTCTTTTCTTTTATTCTTTTTTTGTTTAATTTTATAATTATATATATATATTTTGTTTTTATTTTATCCGAAATTTCCTAAAATCAATCTAATAAATTATCATTCAATTATTATCAATATTATTATAATTTTTTTAATATTTATAATAGTTTTATCGAAACAACAACTATAAGAAAAAAAAAAGAAACAATAATAATTACAGACATTAATAATTTTTTTTCTCCCTACAATTTGTATACAGAATTTATAGTTAATTGTTTTCTTTCGTTTTCCTCTTACGATTTCTCTATGATTTTTATTAAAACAGTTTCTTTCATTTTCATTCAACAATTCTTTTGCTTTCAAGTTTTTTTTTGCTTATTCGGATGGTAGTTGTAATATATATCTCATGATCTCTCCACCCTCGTGATTTTTATTGATTATTGTTATTATTGTTATGAATTTCACGCATTCCTTTCGCTACACACGCTATGGGTATACACATATCGTTCTACTTTTATCATTATTATTTGCTTTAATTATTATCATTAATATTATTATTGTAATTATAGTTATACTTATTATAGATATATTATGTATATATGTAGTTGTGTTAATATAACAATTATTATTGTTACTACTGTTGTGTTGGTTTCTTTTTTCTTTTTTTTTTTTTTAGCTCATTGTTGTAATAAATTGTTTAAATATTATCAATAATATTATTCAATTATACACCTTGGTGAAATCGGACACACAAACATACTACATCTCTCTTTCTCTCTCTCTCTCTCTCTCTTTCTTCTCTCTATTTCTTTCAAAGGATCATCAGTCTCGTGTAGACCACTCGTTTGCACTGTGATTCGGGCTACAATAATACAAAATATACTTTTATGATTTATATCGTAGTTATTATTATTATTATTATTATTATTATTAATAATATTCAATTGTTTTTTTTTGCAGAGTGAACACCGGCACCATATTTTTCGTTTTTAAATTTCTTGATTTCATTCTTCAAGCTCTCGGAACGAATACACATAGGGTGTTGGATTTAGATAAATACCTACGTAGGGTGAAGTGACTTAAATGACTCGATGAACCGATGAATTTTAGAATTAACGATGTAACAGAGAGATGATTATATGGGGATAAGCTTCTTCTTTTTTCAGAATAAATTGTGATGTTTATAGGTGTAAAATGTAGTTAACAACGCGATGAGGAGTCATTGAATATAATTGCTAGATATATTCAACTCCGCATTATTTAATGAATATGCGCTGGTAGTGCATGATTTTTTTTTTTATTTTTGCATCTTTTGAACTCGAATAATCAAAATTGAATGACCGCCTTCAAAATTGATTACCGAGCCAATTTATGCATATGAACGTATGTATAGATGCAGGCCTAAATAGACATATTTACACCAAAGGCCGAAAGTTTTTTTTACTTTTTTTTTTTTTTTATAGGAATTGATAGATTTTAGAAATTACTAATTTGGGGATACGTCAATTGTTCCCATTACATTCTTTCTCTCTCTCTCATTTTAGTATTTGTTTTTTTTTTAGTTATCTGAGTTTTACTTCTTTTTGATCCAACTTTTTTCGATTCATTTTTCGTTCACAAATTTGCTTTATTCTTTTTGTTTTTCCTTCAGGTGCCGGATGATAAACTCCAAGTCTACAAAGTTTATGTTATTAATCGTATAATTCACAAATGTTTCGTTAATCTAATATCAGTTCTAAAAAGCACTACGCTAAGATACTTAATACAAATTGTTTTAAGTTATTGGTTTTTTTTTTCCTCTCCGTTTTTTCATTTTTTTCTTTAAAGATACGATTTAACACAGTTCAAAGACATACCGTTAAATATAGACTGATTTTTTACCATAACTCTTTTTTCTTCTTCCTTTCTTGTTCTTTTAATTAAATTAGTGAGCGAATAAATAACAGATGAAAAGATATACATACACATAATGATAACATTAAAATAAGTTCAGAGACATCAGGATTTCTTTACCCTTCTTTGATTTGCTTTCCTTTTTTCTTTTTTTTTTATCCCCTTTAACGCGACATACGCGTCCATATTTTGACTCGGAAATCCTGAATTGACAAGCGCCCTGTAATACCTTGTGTAATTAATTGTTTCTTTGCTATTACCTTAGTCTTTCCTTGCTTTTCGGCAGGTAATGATAAATATCCCGAATTCAACAACTCAAAAGATAAAAGCATACACAGAATATGTCCGGTTTTTATGTTTCTCGTACCAAAATTCTTTCTTATTTTTAGAATCGTTGAGACGAAAAAAAAAAAAAAATACAGATCATCAATTTTACAGAAAAATTTTTCACGGTATACCTATACCTAATTAATATACACATATATTATGTTCATGTATATATAGTATATGTTTATAGAATATTTATACCTTTTGTCAATCAATCTTTATCTCATTTTTAATAAATCTTAACCCAGGTAATTGAACAACAAAAAAAAAAAAAAAAAAAAAACCGTAAGACACCAATTTCATTCATTTTCATTTCTTCTTTTTGTTTTGTTTACAGATAGTATAATACATATGATAGTATATTATTAATAATTATTAGTATCAAATCGAGCGATCGCGCCGTCCGAAAAGTCTGAAGTAACGTACTGTGAGATCATGTGTTTTGAAAAGGCTGTACAATAATTTAAAAACGAAGAGATCACTTGTTTTTTTTTTTCTTTTTCAGAGAGACAGTCTAATATAGATATAAATTTTTGTCTAGAACATTGACATAACGTAAAAAGACACGAAATAGATAGGCAGTAGACAATTCACTAAAATACTAGGTATACCAATGGTGTTAATCATAGATTGCCTTTTCTTCTGTCTAAAAATTGTTGCACAGTCCCTTCTCTCCCCTTCATTTGTTATTGAGGAAGTTTTATATTCTACCAATAATATCCTAATCATATTAAATTTTATTTAAATTGTAGGTAAATTTCTTGTTTTATAGAATGATATTTTTAATTTAGTAATCACTACTGTTCGAAGTTTACCATATCGTCTAACTTATCGCAACGACGTTTCGCATACATTACATACTGGCGCAGCTCTGTACAGATCAATTTTATACATACACGTCGATATTTCAATCCCAAAACCCTAAAATATCAGACAATATTTGCTCACTGAAGTTTTAGGTATAATTGGACTACGAATGTGTATGTACAAAATACCTATTTTTATTACACATGGAGGTATTTCAATTAGAATTTAGAAACATTCACGAAATCAGAGAAAATAAAGTACATAGATAGAGAATACATAGACACGAATTACGATGAAAAAATGTCATTGATTATCGAATGATTATGATTTTTATTGCCTGCCTTTTGACGTGATCGGCGCCCATTAATGATTTGGTCGTATTATTGTTATTATTAATATTATTATTATTATCATTATTTTATTTTTATTTCTTCTTTTTCGTTAACTGCATTACAAACATACTCAGAGTATAGCGCAAATTTATACTGTATGTGTCATTATGCGATTGATTGAAAAAAAGGAAAAGAACGTTTTGTAATTGATTTACTAAAATTGAGAAAAATTTAGTTTGCCATCTTTTTTTATTATGCGAAATCTTTTGAGCCACGAGAAAAAATAATTAAATGAATGAAATTATATTCAGATTTTATATTGTTCCTTTCCTGTAGAAATATTCAGATTATCGTCACCCGTTTTAAAATTCTTATATTGGATAATTTTTGTTTCCTTTTTTCCATTGTGTCATCTGAAAATCGATTCATTATTATCAATTTGAATTATTATTAACAATATAATTATTTGATTATTCATTTCTTAATTTACGATTTTCACGGTGTTTTCATGAATTTTGTCAAATCTTCGTTATAATTCATAGTCGCAAAAACTTAATTACATCAACTATATTATGTCATTTTATGTCAAACAATGAATTTCTTATAAATGGTGAAATTTTGTCGGTTGTCAATCATTTGGAAACGATTAAACACAAACGTAGTTGAAAAAAAAAATTATAGATCGATATAGGTAGGTAGTTATTATTCAATGATAATATTGTTCAATTTTGTTTTTTTGTCGTTTTCCAACTTGTATTTTTACGTTTTTTTGCTACCGCAAACGTCAAAATAGAACTGATAAACACGCAGACATTAATTCAAATTCAGTGTAGGTAATTTAAGCTTCCATTACAGCCTTATTCCCAATCTCCTAGACGTCCCACTCGTCGTAATTTCTTTTACAAAGTGTCCAGCATCCCGTTGTGGTAGCTGAACGATTCGACCCGCCACCATTATTGCTCTTCTTTTTATTTTTGTTATTAATGCTGTTGTTCTTACGACGATATGTTTCCGCGATTCTATCGTCGTTGAAATTATTGTTGTTGTTCATATTGTTGCTAGCCGCACTACCGATACCGCTATCATTCTTGGTGCTCTTTTTGCCGTCGAATGTACTTTTTGTTTTTGCAATCGTAGTGGTGCTAGGTAAATAACAAATGGCGTCCAAATCGTTCGTTATAAGAGCATCAACGGGTTGCTGAAACCCCTATACTCAGAAACTCGATGGTTTCGCCGGTGTTACAGCTGAGGGTGTCGTCGACGGCGGTGTTGCCGAAGGGGATTGTCTCGCCGCTGGAGATGAAGTTGGCGACGTACTTGGTTCCTCTTGTAAAACTGGTCCAGTCGGACTCTGGACAACGTAGTGTGTCAATCTTGTAGGCAGACAACCGGCGTTCAGTTGGTAAAATTCGACCAGTTGTAAGAGATCGTAAAATTTCGTTACCCCACTGTCCAAAGAATAGCAATACGTCTCTCTCACGTGGTCCATAATCTGAGGAATTTATTAAATAGGAAATAGAAAATTAACATCAGTCACGTACTTTTTCTATTAGTGCACAGATTACTCGTTCGAGAAATAAATTTAAAAGAAAAAGTTAGAATTCTTACCGGTTGTATTTGTGTATGTAGAACTTTTCCACCAGATTTATACGTCAGAACAAATGCACCGAGATTACTCCTGCTCTCTCTGACGAGGAAAACTCTGTAAAAAAAAAAAAAAAAGTTGGAGAATAAAATTATTATCCTTCAAACAGTTAACTGAATCTGCATATTACTGTAAATTTTCTACTCCTGCATCATCCTGCAGCAGATGACAAGTGGTATTTTATACTGCAGCGTCAGAGATTAATAAGGTCGTAAAAGCAATTGACGACGAGTACCGCAAAGTATATCCTCTCCGGAGGGATAGAGAAGTGCTATTCAAAAGATAGAGGATGGGTTTGGTAACATGAAAGCAAGAGAGGAAACGTCAGGGCTTCGCTAGATCGTAAAGTTGATTGGATTCATGGTTCTGATCGTAAACCTCAAAGGCCTTAACTTCCCAAAGGTATAGTTACCGGGAGTTCAACGATGCCCTTGTTTTCACCTCGGTTTCTATTGCATAATACCCATAGCGAGACGTCTCCCGAGGGGAAAATTAAAAAAATATTCGAAAAAAGGGGGTGATCTTGAAATTGAAAAATGACAAGTGACGAAGACAAAGTTTGGAAAACTTACCCGTCGACGGTGCCATGTTTGCTGACTAAAGTTGCAGCCTGATCCCTGCTCATCCCGCTGTGAAACCAGGGCTGCGTGATGTGAACTCCAGCCTCGAGGCCTTGCACCCTAACTAAGCTGTGATCGGGTGGTGGTCGAGACGCCGGTCTCCACCTTCGTTTCCAAGATGTTCCTTCCGCTACGGCGATCGCCCTTGCTTCTTTTGGGTCTTCGACTATGCGTCCGACACTGCCTGTGAAGTCCATCGCGACCCGCGACCGAACAGATTCCTGAAGACAAAACAATCAAGATTTTCATTTTTAGAGAGAGAATTTTGGTCAAGGTTCATTCGACGAGTCAGATAATCAAGTTTTTGATGGATTTGATTCGATAAATATTCTTGGCAAAGTAGAATCATCGTGATTGGTCCGATACGAAGACGTAATATTACATACATAGTTCAGCAGGTGACCCAATGAATTTGAAATGAGTCGAAGGAACGGAGGAGCGAAGGGTTCGAGCATCTGAAGGTTTTCGACATTCTAATAGAATATTCGCCCACTGATCACGTATATCAGAATATCGTACAAACGGAGTTTATTTCTCAACGAAGGCTATAAGGTGAGGCTTGCCTTGCCTCGCCTTGCCTTGCCTGTTAAGATTTCTCAATAGATTCTCGCATGTTAGTCGCGTTGAATAGAAAATAATAATTTATTTGTTTGCAAGCGTTGCCATCGTTGTCTCACAGTGGCAGTCAGGGCTTCGTCGAACATGAAAATGTGGTATAATGCAGTCCCGACGTATTCAAGCGTCGAGAAAGAGAGATATGCCTGTGAGTTTTGAAAGCAAACGTCAACGCTGCTGCCGCGCTGCTACCGTTTGTTACGAAATCAAATAAAGAGAGAATTATCGCCTATTAAATATACGCTGCCATATTATCATACCGATGTATTTAATATTATCGGTGTGTAAAGGAATACGCATACACATATAATACGAAACGTACGCAACTAAACGTGTGAGCGAGCGCAATCATCGGGTAAATATTGTTACCGAATGAACAATCGACCGTAAAATGTATCCCAACACCGATAGCTTTGAGAAAATGATCGATTCGACGATATAATTTCCATAGAAAAATAATTTTTTCTATTTCATAAAGATCGAAATGAAACTTTTTTCTTAAATTCGCATCTCTTTCACCGTCTCAAGATTTCGGTTGCGCGTAGCTGCGGCGCAGGTTTGGAGTTTCTGGATTTTTATCTAGAATAAACTGCATGCGTATATTCCAGAAGTTGCATGGGTATGATATAACGTCATGTACGTATAGTTACGTTGCTGCACCGAAGTACATATAGTAGCGGCGCTCCGCAGATCGATGGGCTGCTGGCTGGCTGGACCAGTCGCGCGGTCTCCCCTTTTATTCCCTGTCCCTATCCCTCTCGTTACGCCCTATACCTCGGTGGCCTTGACATTGCAAACAACCCAGCAGCAGCAGCAGCAGCAGCACTGCGTTATGTGCAGAATACATACACATATATACCCTCAGCGTCTCTCCACTTCTCCCCTTTCTCTGTCTGTCCTCTCCCTCATATTTTCCATCTCTCTTGATCTCCGGTGAATCCTGAGGGATGCAGAGAATATCAGGACCCTCCTATCCTCTTCTCATCCTTCGCCGCGAGAAATCGAGGGGGAATATTATTTCGAACGTGGTAGCGTTGAATGGATATAACCCGACATTTTTCTACGTCGATATACGCGCAGCTTATACACGTTAAGTTCAACTGACCGGAAGTCCCTGTCGCCTCCAGAGAAAAGAAAATCATCTCTCGATCGAATGCGATAAAAAGTTTTTTTTTTTGTTTTTTCGTTATTAAAAATAACCTGAAATTGAATAGACTGCAGCCTCACGATATCGCTGTCGATAAACGGATGTATATTGTAAGATATTATTTATTTTTAATTAGTCAGCCTTCGGACTCCTGCGCACTTTTATTATACACCGTCGATCAATAAAGAATTCTCAATTAAGAATACAAGAGCCACGAGCAGCATTCGCCGCGATGGTCCTTTCGTTCGTTTTAATTAAATCTTTCGATGCATCGACACCGACTTCTTTTTCATTGACTCACACCTAGAAGATACACGAGATTGGCATCGATGTAATTTACATCGCACACGTATACGTGCGTCGGCAACATTTTCATCTTCTTTTTTGTTTTCATTACAAATATTCTCGATCCGAAAATCAACCTTGCAACGACAAGGCTGTCGGGACTTAGAGTCATTCGACAAATTATTAAAAATATATTCGACATCGCCCACATGGGAATGTTCTTTTCTTTGTTTCTTCTTTTTTTTTTCCCTCCGCTATTCAACGAACGGAAAAACTTTCAACCCTCATCGATTTGACACGGAATGCTCCGTGTCTATCACATCACCGACGTGTACCTACGTAACACGTCTAGATACATATTACCCGGTGTTAACTCAATAATTCACTTTATGCAGCACCTGCAGCCCAACGGCAAATTGAGAAAACATTCACAGTACGTATTTTCTACTTTATTTATACATTACCGTACACAGTCTGTCTATATGTACCGAACTTTCTCGAGTATCGACTACACTTTAATTTCAACCATTTTTTATTCATATTCAATTTATGCACGAGTAACAATATTTTCCCACATTAACTCCACACTTTTTCTTTTATCTCTACGTTATTCAACTCTTCTTTATTTTTCTTTTCTTTTCTTTTTCTTTCTTTCTATAACTTTTTTGTTTTTTATATAGACAGACATTTACTCAACCGCGTATAGTGCAGTGGTCACTGTTGCAACCGCGATAACAGATAATGGGTATTAAAAACTGAACGATGTATAATATGCGTGTATCATTTTCCTTCTGCAAATATATCATATGTATAATATATCTATATTTCCGACACTCTTTTTTTAATATTTTATTCAATGCGTTTTTCAACTATTCTCTCTCTCTCTCTCTCTCTCTCTCTCTCTCTCTCTCTCTTATACTGCACACATATTTTATCATCTATCATCCGCATGCTCCACGGTGTATAATATAAAATGGAATATCGTTTTATTATATTCTCGCGTGATGCGGCAGGTGTTTTTTTATTTTTTTTCATTCAATATAAATTCACGTTATAACGTACGATACGTTTTTGATACATATATTTATACACGTACGAAAATAATAACTATAAGATACTAAAATCTAGTCAAATCGACTATATATGTGCTACGTCTATATACGTGATGATTTGTTTTATTTCATTCACTGCATCCTACGAGACAGCTCTTGCAGGATGATTATCGCGAATGGAGGGACAGGAAAAGTTGAACTAATGAAAAGAAAAGTTAATGAATAAAAAGATGAAGATAAAAAGGGTGCAGATCATACTCGAGTACTTGCGTTTTCATATTTCAATCGTATAATACTCTTGTATAGAGACAAAAATTATAATTGAAAAGAAGAGAGAAAAAAAAAAAAGTATTCAAAACCGTGAGTTCCTATACCTCACTTTATGCGAAAACCTACAGGAGAGGAAAAAGAAAAAAAAAAAAATCGCTTCGGGATTAACATCATGCTATATAAATATCTAGAATCATCTTCAGCGTCTGATTTTTCTCGAAATCGTAAAGAATGTCATGTAAATGTGGTGTAGATAAGGTGATATTATATAAATCCTATAGCTATTACTTATACTCATGCATGCAGACGGAAACTATGATTATCATAAAAATTAAAAAAAAAAAAAAAAAAAGAGAGAAAAAAAGGAAAAAAAAAAAAGAACCACTCACACCGTCACATAACTGCAATGACGAAGTAACGATGATATTTAAACATTCATATTTATTAGATATTCTGTAAACGATATAATGAAAAGATTTTCTCAATCTTGATTCGAAAAGAGAAAGAAAGAAAAATGAATGATTTTTTATTTTTCGTTACAACGTGACCTGCAGGTTGCATAGAAAGAAAAAGAAAGAAAAAAAGAAGAAGAAAATTAGAATACGGGGTTGATAACCCCTGTGGAAGAAATAAAAAAATAAAAAAAAAAAACAAAAAAAAATGAGGCAAAAATAAAACCTATCGTTGCCGTCGTAGTTCACGTCGCGTCGCGCCGTCAGCCTGTTGCTAGGCGCGAGCGTCTCTCTCGTCAATTGCTCGGTGCTCTTGAAATGCGCTGCGCTGCTGCTTGTGCTTTCTGCTGCAATAGCATCGTCCGCGTTTCGCTACTTGCTCTATGCGGTATAATATTGGTCGCTGATACGTATGTAGACGAACCGTGTAATTACTTTTGAGAAAAAGAAAGATTATCACCAGCTGTTTGAATATATATTTATATAATGTACAATTATGCGGAATATTTATGCAAGAAAATGACGTGTATAGGTAGTATATAACGAAGATGTACATAAAAATGACCGACCACGTACACGTCCACTCGGCGTCAAGCGCCTCCGCGATTCGCGACCCTGCAATTGTTTGATTTTCGCTCAAGTATCGCTGCGATGGTCAAACTTGTTCGAACATATATTACTATTGTTATTCTTTATTTATACCGTTACACACATATTATAAATATACATAGAACTAACACGAGTGTTTTTATTTGTCAATCACAAATTTTCACCCGTGCAGACTTGACTAGCGTGACGTTTGCATTTCATACCTGCACATATACGTATTTTTTTAATAAAAACTGCGTATAATAAAACTGCAGGACAAACGTGGACTGCACGTAGGCGTAGAACAAAAGTTTACATTTCAATGTTACTTAATATTTTTTCATTCGTTCTTTGTTTTTCTTTTAATTCTTCTCTTTTTTTGTCTGGGTCCAGCGGAGGTGAGAGTTTGCAAAATTCACTTTAATAATTATACAAATTTATTATACATACATAGCGAGTCAGAAGGACAAAAATTGACAAAACCAATCGGAGGATCACGAAAAAATTAATTTCAATTTTCACCGATGCCGAAGAAGAGATTAAAATTTCTGAGAGAGCCGAATTCTTTATTGTGAAAAAATTGCAATCTCCTTGAGATTTTCTCGATCTTCGCCGAAAATCAGGATTATTCTCTTAATTATTATCGACTCTGTTTCTTCTTTTTTTTTGTAATGTTTTATCAACGTCGAATGTTTATAGGTGCGGATGACGTTGATACGAGTTGTTATAAATGTAAATAGATAAAATACGTGAACAAACGTGTACATATCATGTAGCGTGTTTCTATTTTATATCCACCGCTCTCACCTCCATCATCGCCACACCCGCCTCTGCATTTTGTGCAGCCATTGCTCTTGCGGTCATATAGTAATAAATCCTAAAACGTTGCCAGCCAGCGTATACGTATAGTAAACTTGCGTGTAATTAATTCAAATACCACACGATGCATTTTGCGGTGAGGTAATTACTGCACCGGGATATAATATATGTAATAGAAAAAAAAAAAAAAAAACGCAAATTCCAAAAAACCATAAAGAAAAGGTTATACAGAAAAAACTGCAACAATGCACGTGACACGATATGTAATAATTCTAATCGTATTATGAAACGAGATTCGTATCTGAAAAATTCTGCACCGGACATAAGGCGAAGCTGCACGAAGGGTGAAAGAAAACAAAAGAAAAAATAAAACAAAGTTTCACGATAATTTCCAACGATTTTCGTTAATAAGGCAAGTCAGTCAAGTGCAGTCACGAGTGGGGCTCACATATACGTAACGCATAAATTACATACATAAATAGCAATATAGGTATAAGTATTCGCGAAAGTGGAGCGGCGCTAATTGCAAGTAGCGATTTGACTCGGATGACTCACGTGTAAAACTCACGTCGTTATTAACGCATAATAATTTTAACAAAAGGTCGTTTTGCGGACGATATCTTTTTTTTTTTTTTTCTTTCTTCTTCTATTTACATTTCTTTTTTTTTTTTTTGTTCGGTATACAAATAGCGTAATTTGTTCATTTTTGTACGACCGATTCCGGAATATGAGCGTATCGAATTTTCGGTAGTTATTTTAACATATATATAAACACGAAGGGGATTTTTTGTGATTTTTTTTTTTAAATGAAGATATATTATATCATATATAGCCGCGGTGTAATTAAGACATACGTCAATTATACAAACGTATAAGGTATGTATAAGGTAATAAACGTAATTTTATAAATATATATATAAAGATGTAATGCGGAGCGTAATGTAATAAAGGCGCCTAAAATATACCGTACGTATAAAACGATCATCATTAACTGATTATTGACATCAATGCACCTCGTTACATCGACTTAACTTGCTCAAACGGTCTCATCGGTTATTTTTATTATACCATCGTGCATTGAATCCGTGATCGAAGTTCAAAGGTCGCGAGGTCTCTTATATTGCTTCATGGACGGTATTACATCATTCGCACAAGCCACTGTTCTTGCTGCTGCTGCTGCTGCTGCTACTGTTGCAAAAAATCCT
Organism: Athalia cordata; assembly: GCA_963932425.1. Lineage (NCBI taxonomy): Eukaryota > Metazoa > Arthropoda > Insecta > Hymenoptera > Athaliidae > Athalia > Athalia cordata. The sequence goes on along the minus strand of OZ010625.1, from coordinate 51,632,888 downwards.
CCAGATCCCATCGATGTAATTCGCATAAACGTTGTACGTGTACACCGCATATTATACGATCGGTACGAAATTTTGCGACCCTGGGCATTCTACAATTTTTTTTATTTTTTTATTTTTCTCTCCATGCGTGTAAAAAATTGCATTTTTGTGATTACCTATATCTTAGATAATTTTTGTCGTTTTTGCGAAAAAACGATTTCATTTTCAAGTTTCACGAGTAAATTTGTTGTGGCGTTTGACGAAATCTTTGAGATTGCTAGTCTAGAATTATCACGAAAAGGATTTTGAATGAATAAAATACCCAGTTCGTTCATTAATTTTTTTTTGTTTTTTTTTTTGCAAAAATGCTTCGATGAAGCTCAGCCCTTAAACCGTAACCGGAGGGTATCCAGACGTTAATTATCCGACTAACAGCGTGAAAAAGAAGATTAAAAAAGCATAGATATAGTAGAAAAACTAAATGAAACTAAATAAATTGACAAGAAAAAAAAAAAAAAAAACATTTTTGCCGACGTTGTAGGTATGTACGTTGAGTTTCACATATATGTGAAATGTATAATAAAAAAAAAAACAATATATATATATATACCCATATGTACGCGATACCCTCGCAATATATATCATACATATGTGTGTGCATGTGTGGGGCGTTAAATTATACGGCATTTTGCTGGCTCGAAGTTTTTAGTTTTTACCGTTTTACGACCGTTCGCGTACCGATTATCTCCAAAATATCCTCCGGTGCTTCCGAACTGTTCAGTTTTTCTCTCTCTCTCTACGTATGTGGGTATACATATACACCTATATATGTGTATAATATGTACCCGACCATTTTACAGTGCGCAGGGTTTTCTTCGGTCGTTACGCCACCACCAATTCTATCCGTTTTAATCCCCGTATTTATAACCCCGCACATTACATGCACGTATTTATATACCTATAAATATATATATACGTATATTTTCTGCTGCAAATTTCGCTCGCGCATATAACATGTAATATAATAACATGCGATAAAACCACCCCTATATTCGGTCTGCGGCTACAAACGCTGCACATATACACAATTATATACGGTTAAATGATATATTTATTAATAATAAATAATTCTAATTGGAAATACTCATTACACAATATCCATTACACTATGTGTATATAAGTATAATGTTAATGTATTAATAACCGTTACATAAACGAACGTAAAAGTCCTTGGCCGTGGCGTTGTTTTAAAGTTGTCCGAGTCTTACGCGTAATTGGTGAATACATAGAGACATATATAGGTATACGACACATATGTATAGTTTTTCTAACGCACGTGACCCCGAAGAAACAGGAAATAAAGTGACGTCACGTACCTAGTCAGTCACCAGCCTTCTCCACTTAATTATGTCGTCTGATATATGGTTTTTTTTTTTTTTTTTACCCTCCTCATTTTATATTCTTTGTTTTTTCAATTCCTTCAAATTTCCCTCCGCCCCGACCCGCCGTTATTTATTTTTTCCTTTTTTCGTTTCTTTTTTCTTCGGTTTCTAAACGCGTCGGGTATATAAGCGCTACACGTTTCCATAATTATACGAGCGGTGGGTATATACGTATAGTACGAATGTGAGCACGTGCATATCACATACCTATATGTATATATATGTCACATATATACAAGAGAGAGAGAGAATGGGAGACGCAACGACGTCGTTTGGCCATTAGCGACACGGAGGTGTAATTAGGCGGGACGTACGTTTCTGAGTTACCGTCTCTTGACAATGAGCCTCTCTATACCCCCGTTGCTTCGTTTCGTTTCGTTTCGTTTCGTTTCGTTCTATCCAGCGTGCATGTATAGCTAACCAACACACGAGTTACAAATTAGAAGAAAAAAGGAAAAAAAAAAAGGAATAGAAGAAAACCAAACAAACACGATCGCGAAGCATCTTATGTGTATCTCTCTGTTTAAAGTCCCGGTCTCAACTTCGTCAAAGAAGCAGCTTTTACTTTGTATAGGCCGGATAACAACGATTCTAACGCGTTGCACGCTCGTTCGCTCTTATGAAGGTTCAAACAGATGTTAAATAGATATAACGAAGAGACAAGATGAAAAAAAAGAAATAAAAAAATAAAAATAATAAGTTAAACGACGCGATCAATCGGACGGGTATATTATTTTATCTGCGCTTCTCTCTAACGCGACGAAGACAATTTTTTTTTTCTTTGTTTTTTTTTATTTCGTCTCTTTCATAAATCACGATATACACCGCGCATCGGGATGCGATGTAATTTCATTTCTATTGATTTATAATCGATGTTTAATGAATGACATTACGATAGCCGCGATGATAATGGCGCTATTATATTTCTTCCATTCATTCGTTCGTTCGTTCATTCATTCATTCATTTTTTTTTCTTCTGTCCTTTTTCATTTTTCGTTTTCGATAACGAATGGCGCTCGGGGGATGGGAAACGGTGAGCAGTTGGGTACGTACCGTACGTACGTTACGTACAAGATTGCTAAGCGAAGGCTAAACGAACCTGGAGGCAAGCCAACCGAAGTTGCCTGCATCGACGATATTTATGGTCCGGCGCTAGGAGGTCCGTATGATTTAAATCTCGAAACTTTGGACTTGCTCTCCCTCTCTTCTTCTTTTTCTCTCCGTCAATGTACTGCCGCTGCTGTTACTGCCTTGGGGGGCGGCGACCGATACCTGCCAACAATGAGCGAGGAAAATATGGTCGAGCTTCTTCCTTTCCTTCGCGACCAGCGCCCTCGTTTGTCTTCGACGTTGAAAAATCCACGCGGAAAAAATCGATGGGTCCTTAATTGGATCGCGCGATGAAATTTTAATTACACGTTTCTATATACATATGTACGCAATATCCTATACATAATATCTGAAACTAAACGATCGTGGTTGAAAATTTTCATTCTTATCAGTTAAACTTTTGCAGCGGCAGCAGAAAAATATGAACAACATAACCGCATACTATCATCATCATCATCATCATCTAATCATCGTCATTATTATAATTATAGCATTATTGTACGTTGCATATACTAATTTAGGTATTTACTATATACGGATGCGTGTTTTATTATAAGAGAAAGCGACTCGCGCGTACGAAACTTACGTACCTATGTACATACGTAGTACATATATGTATATACACATGTGTACCTCGACGTGTATTGAAATGTATAACGCGTGAGCTAAGGGCGATGGAAATTTCCTAAATAACGATATGTAGAAATTGAATCACCGCTATGCAGACCGTAATAACCTTTCGCCAAAATTGAATTATGAATAATAATAATAATAATAGAGATAATTATAATAATTAAATAATCACTCGTACACGTACCCATAGAAGTTATATGCCGTATAACGTGTACAATCCATTCGTGCAAAAGATTGCTCAACAATTGGTACTATACCTACTTGTAGTGCACGAGAAAGTTCACTCCCATGAAAATTACCCCAACATATTTTCATTTTACGACGAGATAAAACGAAATTTTTCCATTTTATTTACACATCCTTTTTGAAATCTTTTCGTCTTCAATTTCAGTCGCGTCAAGTCTTCGATGTTTCGGAACTGAGAGAGAGGTGCGAAATTTTGTGCAAATAATTAATTCACGTTCGCAGCTACATCTCATGTGTGTAATAAAAAGCTCGACGGTTGTTAGGTGTATAAGAGACATCGTCGTACAGATTCGCGTTAACCGGGCTAGAAAAAATTTCTCTTCCGGCGTTAAGAGACCGACAGTCATTTTGCCCGACGTAACGACAGGTGGACAGATAAGCACGATCGTCGTTTCCTGCCGATCTCTGTAAAAAGGGGCATATAACGTTCGATGAGAAAAAGCAAAATAAGAATAAAGTAAAAAAGAGTATAATAATAAAAAAAACGAACGAGAGCAACGGAATCGGCAATAGGCGAAAGCGGTAATTATATACAAATGTACATATGGGGGATCGAGAAAGTGCGAAGTGTGAATTTTTCGTAACTTTATAATAAGTGAATCAAAATTATCGCAAGAAACCCTATAGAAATACATATAGGATAAAAAAATTCAAATGATTTTCAAATTTGTCCGATCTGAGGATCAGATATGATCAAACGAATTGAAATAAAAAAAACGAAAAACAATTTCTGCCTCAGAGCGCAAACAAAAAGAAACAAGAAACACAAAAAAAAAAAAAAGAAGAAGTATATCGAGTAGTATAACTCAAACGCCGCGCGACCCGCGACACCTCCGGGGAACGAACGACACGTGGGCAGACATATGCAAGTTTGTATGCAGCATATATACATAGATGATGACCTTGTAAGCGAGGAGCCAGAAACGTAAAAATGGTATGCACGCTGCAGATGTCCGAGTAGGTATTTGAAGCTCACGTCACGTCGGACATCATACATATTACAAGCGCGGAGTAGAGGAGAGAGAGAACGGGGAGAATTGAATAATAAAAAAAAAAAAAAAAAAAAAGAAAAAAAATTGAAAAAAAAGAGGAATGACGAAGAAGCAGAGACCGATTGCGGTTCGGGCGAGAAACATCTGGAAAGTAGAGGCAAAAAGATGAAAAGAAAAAAGAAAAAAAGAAACCGTAAACGCAACCTGCGTATGCAGGCGTTGTGCAGAGCGTATAAAAAAAAAAGTTAATGCATACATTATAAATATATCTGCATTGGGAATGAAAAATGAAGAAAAAGACAAAAAAAAAAAAAGAAACAGAAAAAGATGAAACGGAATTGAAAAAGCAAATAAAAAAAAATTGCCAAGTAGCGTGCGGCGCACTGAATCCGATACGCATTAAATTTGCACCGGGCTTCTTTCGTACATTTGGAGTACCGTACGACTGTATATGCAAAGCGCGTTACATAGATTGAAAGATAATACCGAAACGGATTATTGAATCGAATCGAATCGAATCGAATCGAGGAAAAAAAATCCTACGCTAAAAAACGCGGTGTTCGCTCGAATCTCGCAAGTAGGACTCCCATTCCCGGTTGTAAAGTCGCGAATTTGCATGAAATTTGAAGAAAATTCCGTTCGAAGAAAACTTAAAAAATGAGATCTTGATTTTCGAGCGAAAAATCGAAAAATACAAAAGCCACGGCGCAACGCTGGTAATATATGAAAATAAAATGACAAATAATAAAAAAAAAAAACTAAAATAAAATAAAAAATCAAAATCATAAATCGGAGTGGATGAGAAAAATAAAGGAAAAATCTCGAACCTCGATAGGAATCGGAATAATAACGAACATTTGCCGCTTATATGCCGATACATAAAATATAAGTGATGCATATTGTTACGATTTTTCTATGTTGCATCAGCAGACGTGTGTACGATGTAAATTATCACGAGGCGAGGAACGATGTCAAAATATAAAATGCGGCAAATGTTTCTTTTTTTTTTTCTTTTTTTTTAATTTAATTTTTTTCTTTTTCGTTAACCATTTGCACCAACAGGAGCGATAGAATTTTCCCCCGAGGAATAAACTTATGCATTCCATCGGTGCAGTCCGCGCGCTCCACACCGTTAAAAATATCCAACATCGACGCGCGGTGCAGAGACTGCTGCAATGTGTGATCGGATACGTAACAGATCCCATGAGTATAAAGAAGAAACCAGACGCGGAAGTGGTAATCGAAAAAAAAGAAACGAAAAAAAAAATAAAAAGAAAGAAAGAAAAACATGCGACGTATACGCTTCGATTTCGATGCATTCGTATGTCCCTAAGGACTCGAAACGTGACGTATGTGATAAAAATTGCTATATTCTGATTCAAGATGAAAAATTTCACAAAATGTTTCCGCATTCATTTTCACCTGTACGAAGTTGATGGATTAGAAAAGAACTATACATATAGCGAGTGGGGTACGTTATACACTACAAGTGCCTGACGTTAACGGTAAGAGGTGGGAGGTCCGGATACAGGAAAATGGAAGACGAGGAAGGAGATGGGCGAGGAGATGAGACGAGGGGAGGAGAGGATGCAAGGGAGGCTCGTTCAATGTCAAGGTTAAATGTCCGCATGCGCAATAAAATTTGTGCATTCGATGGACCGTAGAAAAAGATTGAAGGAGATAATTTCAAGCGTCGTGGAGATTTCGTTGTCCGTTGCCGTATATAACCGATAGCCTTTGCAGCGAGACATTTGAAAAGGATCGCCGACGATACGATGAGAGCCCAAAAGCTCATTTTGTCGTTCCATTTTGCGTTTTACGTTTCCGTCGAGAACTGCAGTTGCAGTTGCAAATGCACGTGCAGCGCGGCGGTCGAACGACGGCTGGCTGGCTGGCTGGCTGGTTCGGTGGGGGAATCGAATCAGCGGCTGACTAGCAACGGCGTTTCTCTACTCGCATAGGAGAGCTGGGACGCTTGCGTCGCGACGCCCGCGCGTCGACCCACCGGGCCGCCACCGCCGCCGCCGCCCGCCGTTCTCGTCCCAATGCACACGTGTGCATCTGGTGCATCTGGCGAACGGAGGGAGGGAGGGTGGGGAAATTTCTGGGTAGGGGTTGGGGGGGCAACGATTCACGGCAGAGGGCGCATCCTACCTGGAGAACTCTCCGTACAAGCAGAAGCACCAGACCAGCCGTGTGGTATTGATTCGGAGAACTGCCGTCAGCTCTTTTCTCTCTCTCTCTCTCTCTCTCTCTCTCTCTCTCTCTTTCCCACCCTCTATCCACATCTATCCGTCCGTATATCATACGTGTCTCTATCTCTCTCGATTTTTCACCCCGACCGTCGGTTAGCCCGGACCGTTCACGGGGCGACCTGTAATAACGTGTACTTCATATTACGTTTTCATTGATTGTCTATTAATTTAGATATTTTTTTCTACCCTCCCACGAAACGACCGTATAATTTCAATAAATTCGCGCGATCGATGAAGATAAAATTTTGATTATCAAAGTAGTAAAAAAAAAAAAAAAATAAGTAATGTAACGATATGATAATATCAAGAGACTCGGTAGAGTCTCGCGCCAAGTACATTCAAACGAACGTGCGGACTACCGAGTATCTTTACTGCTAGGGGATCGAGAAAGCGCTGTACGGCCAACCGTTCTATCAAGTATCTCCGAAATCATAAGCATTTCGGGAAATTTGGATGCACTTTCGCGATATGAATCGCGGACGAGCTCTCATTTAAGCGTAATTTCAATAACGTCAGTGGTCGGAGAGCTGAGGTATGATAATTCTCTGATTCTCTGATCACCGTTAGGCTCGTTTCACGATTAAGCACCACCGTCATCGTCGTACGCTAGCTATATGTCATCTGAAAACAGAACCTTTTCACATAAATGGTATAGAAGGGAAGCCGCGGCTCGCGTAATATTCCTGTCAGAGCTAGCTCCTGTCAAATAGGAAAAAGGTTATAATTCTCGTCCGCCTAGCAGGTGGCGTCACCGTAGCCGGTACACTACGGTATACGTCTGATTTCTTACAGAGTCCGCTACCGCACAGCGACTCCTTTTCATTGGGCCCCAGAAAAATGGCGCTCTCATGGCCACCGTTCGAAAATTTTTCTTACCCCGTCAAACCATAATTAACACTGCAATATTCTCCAACAAAATACAAAAAGTTATGAGATCCCCCCAAAGGCACCTACGGTGCAAAAAACTTCGCCAAGTACATTCAATGTTTGAAAAATTCATTAATAATAAGAAAAAAAGAATCCAAATCAATTATTGTGCCAACTGCCAAGTACATGTAACTTTGCATCGTGTAAAAATATAGAATCGGAAAGTAAATCAATGAGAATCAATTTAAAGAATCATAAAAAAAATAAAATAAAATAAAATAAAATAAATGAAATTTAGAAAAAAAATCCAAAAAACAAATTGGAGGTAGTGGGACTTGGCGGGCTTTTTCGGAAACAAAATCTAGAATTTTTTTATGCCAATATAACATTAGCCCGCCAAGAACAACTACCTCCAATTTGTTTTTTGGATTTTTTTTCTAAATTTCATTTATTTTATTTTATTTTATTTTATTTTTTTTATGATTCTTTAAATTGATTCTCATTGATTTACTTTCCGATTCTATATTTTTACACGATGCAAAGTTACATGTACTTGGCAGTTGGCACAATAATTGATTTGGATTCTTTTTTTCTTATTATTAATGAATTTTTCAAACATTGAATGTACTTGGCGAAGTTTTTTGCACCGTAGGTGCCTTTGGGGGGATTCGATATACAGCTGTAATCATCGTCGGCGGCGAGCGTCGCGTTATACTCGATTACACGTGTAGCTAACTGCACAGGGATATATGTGTATGTATTTTGTAAGGATATACATATACCTACGTCTATGTACATATCACATACGTATATATGCATTGAATGATAATGCTGTATCTAATTGCAAGCTACAATTCTATAGCTATAGAACGGGGCATATAATGGATTGTGCCAACCCGGTGCAGCCCATGTATATGCACTTACATACCCATACGTATAGTACCTACATTATACAACCTACGTACCGTGCATACATGCGCGATGCAAACGATTTCAACCAGCTGCGCCGGCGTTGCCTCCGTACCAACATTCGTATAATACACCAAACTCACACACATTCCGAATTGTTAGCTAACTATTTAAATACAAGCAGCAGACGGACACAGAGACAAAACAAATATAGTTATGCACGTCTACGAGTACATGACCGAAAGATTTACAATTATTATACTGCACAAAGTCGCAGAGATTCGATTATCAAATTTCTTCATTTTTCTTTTTTTTTTTTTCTTACTAAAATGTTCGGAGGATGCACTGCAGAAATGAAAGTATGAATTTGATATCATATAACGTATCGAATATCTGATTGGTTTAAAAATAATAATCAAAGTTCGCCGAGTATTATAATTAGAGAGCGGAGAGAGAGACACAGACAGAGAGAGAGAGAGAGAGAGAGAGAGAGAGAGAGAGGAAAAAAAAGAAACGGAAAAAAACCTCGTGTTTTATTACAAGTTAAAATTGCATTCTTATTGTGTGCGAGTATATATAGATATATATATAGCATGGTGTGTAATAGGTATATACCAAGAGCCACGCGTAGGCTGCAGCAGAATAATCCTGAAAGTCACCTTGCCATGACTTTGTTAGAATAGAGTGTAATTTTATAGCATGCAAGGCGATGCAAGGCAAGACGTTGCGCGTCACAGTAAAGTACAAGTTATATATTTATACACATATAGTATATCTATATATGTATATACCTACTAACTGTAGCATAAACCGTCGGTGTTAAATACATCCCGCTGTTCCGCAGATATATGTTGGGGCCTCTCTTTTAATAATATACAACGTGTAAAACGTGTCTTTTAAACATTTGATCGAGATAAATTTAGATTTCGAGCGGAAAAAAGGAAAATAAATCCGAGTGGTTCTATACCTCGCCGTATCCTGCAGTAACTTCGATCCGCACGAATCATCATTACTTTATTTTATTTATTTATACATTTTTTTTCTATAATATTTCATGTAATTTTCATTTTCGATCATATTTAATTTTAATCAATTTAGTCGATCGAAGTGGTTAGTCTCTTTTTCCTTTTTTTTTTATGAACGCAAAAAAAAAAACTGCTCGATCGTCAAATTTATTTGTAGCCGATATTCCGGAGCATAGGATATCTAAAATCGAAATACGTAGGTATAGCTAAAATTTCAATGGTAAAGCAGCTTTTGGTATCAAAGGTCAAGAAGGAAGGAGGTGCAGGTCGAACGAAATCCACCGAAAGGAAGAACCCAGTCGAGCTTAAAATGTTCTTTGATCGAGTAGAGAACCCTCTTGATTCAGGCCAACCCAACCTTACAACACCCGCCGCACAAGCACTCTATATAAGTCAACCCAAACCCTCGCAATAAAACCCCCGATATGCAATCATCGAACTTATCGACAGCGGGATATAAAAAAAAAAAGTAAAAAAGAAAGAAAAAAAAGGAAAGAATCATTTCTTCCTGTGTTCGTTTCTTAGATTTTTTTGATTTTTTCTTTCTTTCTGTGAGAAGAAACGATGAAATTTTGGAAATCGTCGAGATATTTTCACTGACCGAAAAAAATATGGGGGAGAAAAAAAAAAAAAGAGAAAAATCGCATGATATACGAGGAAGTGTGCGAAACAAAACTCTTCTTTTAATGTTCACGTTTCTAGGTAGGGCAAAAGTGCATCACGTACGTAAGGTATTAATCTAAGTTACACGAAGGTCCTACATGTACGTACGTATGTCCTCTACACACATGTATCGCAAACGTAAAGATCCGAGCACGTATGTAATAGTTGTAACAAGAATATGAGTACGTACCCAGGTAGGTAGGTAGGTAGGTAGGTAGGTAGGTAGGTATGACCCACACGTTTTCACATAGCGCCCGGAGGGCTTGCGCGAGGATGTATGTATGGATGGATGGGAGCCCCGGCGTATAGAGAGAGCGAGAGAGCGAGAGAGAGAAAGAGAGAGAGAGGGACTGGTCGATAGTTCTGGCGTAGCAACAGCCGGGGCACACTTTTTACTTCTACTGACTTCTAAACCAAACTATATCCTACACTCCTCCACCCCTTCCCTCTTTCTCTCTCCTTCTTCTCTTCCCTCAACGCTTTTGCTTGCTCCGGGGCAAATAGACACGGTGACGCCGTCGAAAGGCGAGAAAGAAGAAGCAAAAAACGAGAGGAAAAGAAACAAAAATAAAAAAAAAAAACTAAAAACTAAGAAGAGCTCGAAATCTTACACTTAGGGCAGAAATCATCGTCCTCGTGCTGCGGAACACGTCAATGAGTCAAAGATCAAAAATCGGTGAAAATCTGGGTACCGATTTCGAACCGATTTGAATAATTATAATCTTAATCACAATTGTTAGAAATCAAAAAAAAAAAACATAGCGGAGTAGTTGTACACGAAATGTGTACGAAAAAAAAAGAAAAAAAAAAAAAAACCCCGGGAGAAATCTTCTCCTTTTTTTTGTCTTCTTTCTCTTGATTTTCAAACACCTCGTGATTAATCTTGCCAAACTATAAGATAATGAATAAATTATATAGAATCGAGTCCCGATGACATGTAACGAATTTCTTTGAATAATGATCGAATGTATTCGATAGAATCGAGGACATTAAATCGATTGGACATTGATCGGTAGGTAGGTAGGTAGGTAGGTAGTTAGATAGATGGATAGATATTACTATGGAATATCTTCTATTCATATGGAATATTAGCAACAGTTTCGATTGGCTGACAAGTTTGTAAAATATATAATACTTTGCATACGGCACTCGGTGCCTTTATGTCTCTCGTAGTAATCACGAGTCGATTAAGTCCGACGCCCTCCGGGTACGGTTAGGCATTAAAACGTTCATTCGTCTAACTATAATTTTCCGTCTTATACAAAAAGCTCCGTAGCATTCTGCGGAAGAGGAATAAGGAAGGAGAATGAAAAAATTAGAAGTAGAATACGAAGTGGGAGTGAAGAACGAGGCGGGGTTTGTTGTTTCTGGTTTAGAGTTTATATGGTATAATAATACCCGGTGTGATTATGTAACGACGACTGGTACGTTCTGCCCACCAGCAGGTTCTTTATACCCGTATAGTTACGACACTAACTCTTAATCACGACGTAGACGTTATTAACCGTTCCGTTTCTACCGCTGTAGCTGATGCCGATGATTTTTTATCTCTTCCTTCTTTTTTTTTTCTTTTGTATAAAATGTACAATAATTATTCGATCGTTGTTACGGTTTTTCCAATTTTTCCGTCCAACGAATAAGAATTTTCATATTCAACTATTTCCCAAGGTGTTTGAAAACCTCCTACATAGATATATTTTGTGATGAGTTTTAAAATTCAGAAGATAGTCGATAATATTTATAGTATGATCGAATTGTTGGTTCAATATTCCGTGGGGGATTGAACTTATTTTAACGGATGCCATCTGTATTGGATAGAAAAATTTTCATCCGTCCCTTCGTTACAACAGCATTAGCGATAGCGATATAAAGTGACGTGTATAATTAAACACTCCGATGCAACGGGGTAAAATGGAACACATAATTGCCAATCCATATATAATTCTACTCCGGAACCATCACATATTCCACAGGGTATATACAAAACGCATCCATCCATACCGAATGTATATCCAGGGAACTCGCGAGCTCAAAATATAAAAGAATATATTCTCCTCAATTTTTCTTCTCTTTCTTTCACTCCCCATGTAACTATAATTCCGGTTCAACTATCAGAAGTTGGTATAAGAAAATAGAAAGAAAAAAAAACAGAGTGAAAGATTCGGTGAAATGGGTTGATAAAAAAAAAAAAAAATAAGAAAAAGGTAAAAAGAGTAGTTGGGGGTGAAAAAAAGCAAGTGATTTATATAAAAAGCTGAGCTAACGCGATGAAGGTGGGACGGCCTTCGTTTGGCGAGGGGCGGAGCTCTTGTAAATCCCCAGAGATTATCGGACATGCAGGTCTTCCTAGCGCTAAGGGCGACGAGAGGGTAGGCACTCGATCGTCAGGGATGGAAATGCGTTTTACGATCATTCTCCTCGATCTTTGTCTCGCCTCCCTTACACTGGACGTCGGTGGGTATATTCCACTATAGGTTGCAGTCCTATAGGTAGGTTGATTTTAATGCCCTCGTAATTGAGCTTCGACGCCGTGAAAATCCCTTCAAAGCTCATTAAATTCCTACACACTGCATATAATCGCTTTAATACCTACCTGACTTTCGAATTGTACCTATCCTACGACACATAATCTCCATGGTAAAAGTTTTCCTCTCCTTTTCTTATCGCTTTTTATTATTCAACCTTCTCTGCACGACGGAAGTTACTTTTTTTTAAATATATTTTAATTCTTTTTTTTTTTTTTTTTTTTTGGCTGCCTCGTTCCAACCTTTGTCGATGCTACTTATTGTCAGTCTGCGGCAGACACGTCTGCATGCAACGCTTTGGAAAACGGATCGAGCGACGATATAAAATTAGTCTTTGATATCCGAGCCTCTCGCCATATATCGTGAGCGACTCGAGTTCCGCTCGTGTGATTCGCAACCGGATACGGATTAAATCACAGTCTCTATTTTAGCCAAGAAATTAAATTCTTTTTTTTTTTTCCAAAAATAAAAAAAAAGGGAAAAACTATTTCAACTCGAGTTTTCAATATCCTCAAATAATCACGGACGATGCACGAAAGCTCCGTCCGAAGTTCAACGACAAGGGTTGACTATAATGTAAAAAGAACTCATTTTTCAGACACCTATATAGATTCAATATTTTTTTCTGTTCTTTTGTTTTTTGGCAAAGTTTCAAGCAGAAGAGGAGTTTTTCATAATTTTCAGACATGTTGAACTGTAGACGACGTATTGGAATCGAATCAGATAAAAGGTTTCAACGATTTATACGACGCGTGTATAACGATTACCTTTTACCCAATGGTAGCAAACATGAGACGACTGTCAGATATTTTCAAAATGATCGATGAAAGGAATTCCGTGCCTTTGGAGCGCGCATGAGATGAGAAGGAAGAGAGATCTTGTTTTTATCTTCATACATCGCTTCTTTCACTTTTTTTCTCCACCTTTTTCTTTCTATAATATTTTACTCAAAGTTTCTCTCCTCGATTTTTCTTATTTTCTTGTATAACGTGACAAAGTGTCACTTGGTAACAAAAAAAAATAAAGACAAAACAAGGGGGCGGAAATAAAAAAAATCCGTAGGGTAGTCGGATTCGCGATGGAAGTTGAATGAAAAAAGGTAGGAAGGAAATGATAAAAATACACTTTTCTAAATCACCTCCGCGCATGATGGAAACATGTGAAATATTACCAAGAGTAGGTACCTTTACTTACCCGACAAAAGTGAAAAGATGTGCGATGCGTAAAATTAAACGTGAAAATAAAAAAATTTATTTGCTTCTTTTTTTTTTTGTTACTCACGTTTGGCACGGTGTAGCTGTTGTATTCCTTTGGACTGACGGTTGGTTGACATTGCTTGTTTTTGAACGCCCTGTAGTTCTCCCTCAGCTGTTTGCCGTACTGCAACAAAGCAGCACACCACTACATCATCGTGCGTGCACCAATCGTACCACAATTTTCGATTAGTTCAATAAACCTTAAAATTATTTAGCGATGCAGAAAAGAGAGAGAGAGATAGAAAAGGAAATGCTATTACGTAGATTGTAATAAAAATATGCGAATAATCGATCATCGATATAAAACGAGATCCCGCAGCAAGTTTCGGATTTATATAGTACATATATATATATGAGACGTAAAAGATACGAGAGAGCGATAAAAAGAAAAGAGAAAAACAGGGCGGTAAGCTAAGATGAGAAAAAAGAACCTCGCAAAGATAGCCGCTAGCTAAGAATGAGGTAGAAAATATACTGAAACAAAAGTTCGAAACATAAAAGAGCGGTATAGCGTTAAAACTACAGCAATTTTACTTCCATCTTCTGATTGCGATCGTTCGACGCAAAGATCGAAAAGATTTTCATCTACGGATAAGCAAAAATCGTAAAAAGAAAGTCGAATCATCTGAAGAACACAAAATTTTAACTAGAATTTGATTTTTTTCTAATAAAGACCGTTGATGAAGGACTTAATAATTTTTTTTTTTGGTTTCATGAAAATCGAAGCTATGACGGGGGGTTAAGTTTGTTCCTGGAGGTATGGTTGGAAATAGACATAAGTGTCCGTTTGCGGGTTTGGGGTAGAGAGGGGAGGAGAGGAGAGGAGCGTGTGTTCCGAACGACCGGGACGCGACCGGGAGGTCCTAGGGGAGGAAATGCGAACCACCTCCTGGAATATCGACCCAGAGAACGAGCACCCTGTCACCCGGTTACACGTGCACCAGCGCCACCCCGCTGAACTATGCTAGGCGATATTAGAAGCTACCCCCGACCGTGGCGTGGAAAAAAGAGGAACAAAAAGCCCTCGAAAAAAAAATTAAAAAAAAGAACGAACCAGAAAACCTCCGTGTCCCCGGAAAAATTGATAAGAATGAAATTATAGAAAAAAAAGAAAAGAGAACTTAGGTGAGCCACGTCACAGATCCTGCCAATAACTGTCGATGAATCTTCAATGACGGAAAAAAAGTTATAGAAAGAAACATTGAAAAGAATCCGTTTCAATTTGAGTAAAAAAAAAAAAAAAAAACGAGTCGTTGAAATTTTCAGATGTCGCGTCGTGCCTTTTTATTTTTTTATCGAAGAAAAAAAATAATAATTTGTTTCATTATCATATACCCGTCCCACATAACGTTTTTTTCCCCGATAGCTGTATAATATTTGTTCTCGAGATATTTGATTATAAAGACAGACTGAAAGTAATCGTCTTGGTAAAAAGGATCGTATGGATTGCGAATACATTTCCATTATTCTCTTTATTTTATCCGTTCGTTTCGTTTGTTGTTTTTCGGAAAATAAATTTAGGGTGGTTTATATTCATCGATCCTTTGATCTCGTCTCGATCTTGATCTTCGAGTTGGATTCGTCCTCGACCTTGACTTTGACTGTGGCTCTGACCTTGACCTTGACCTTTCAATGTTCCCATCATACCATCGTATCTCAGTATTCGTCCATCAACGAGTAATCCCTCCGTTTCGCTTTTCACCCCTCTTCTCTTTTCGCTCCCTCTCCCTCTTAAGGCGGGTGTTGCGTTCTTGGTTTCAAATTTTACGAGCGGAGTACCGAGTCAATTAACGTTATATCCTCGTGAGATAATTAAACCGCGCCGCAAAACTCGCCGTGGCAGGGTGAATTTTTAGGGAATTTAATTTCCCTCATCCGCGGGTATAGGGGCTGGATGATAATGGATAGATACAACTGGGACTCGTGAAGGAAAAGAGACAGAAGGCAAAAAAAAAAGAAAAAAAGGAACACGAAACACGCAGGGGTGGGTTTTTCAAGTTGCTATAAGTTAATCCTCCCACGAAAATCTTGAGGCAAAGCGTAAAGTAAAATCGAATAACTCTGCCCTTATCTGAGCCCATCAAGAAGTAACCGAAAAAAGAGAAGAAAAAAACAAAAAAAAAAAACAAAAGAAGTTAGGAGTAGGGGATGATATCATTTCCTTTTGTCAATCGCTTGACGTGCCTGAAGATGTGGTTCGCGATTGATACTATGAAAAAAGAAAGAAAGAACGAAATAAGAAAAAAAATTGTAGTAACGAAACGAAGGAAAAAAAATAATTTACAATTCCCTTTCTTTTCAATTATTTTACTTGATTTTTGTTTTTTTCTTCTTTCGTTTAAAAATAGCCATTTTCTTATATACAGTCGAATACGATTCGAAACGACAGCTCTTTCTGCAACGGTGCGATAGTTATTCGATATATAATATAATTGTTTGATTTCTGTGAGATCGATTCTCTGTGTAGAACACAAAGTTGAAGAGAAAAAGAAAAGGGGGGAATAAGACAAAAAAGAAAAGAAAATCGTAAGGCAAAGCGTGAACGACTAGAGAAATAGAGAAAAAGAAAAAAAGAAATTGAAAGAAAGAAAAGAAATGACGCAGCAGTGAGAGAAGGTTTGAAAGCGTAAAATTGTCTGGAGTAGAGATTGGCTTCCGCAATGGATCAAAGAGGTGTACAACAAAGCCGATGTGAAGAGAGAGAAAAAGAAAAAGAGAGACATGGATAGAGAGAGAGAGAGAGAGAGAGAGAGAGAAATGAAGAAAAAAAAAGAGTGAAATAGTGAAGAAAAAAAAAAAAGGAGAGCCGCGAGAAAACGGCCAAGTGCCTATCCTGTTTTGGGGAGGGTGACGTCGTCAACACCCCGCGTGCCCGAGGGCCAAAGTAGCAGAGGCAGCAAAAGATGATAGAAGTATGGAAGTAGGAGAAGCCAGCGATGCAAACGCAAACTCTCCTTATACACTAGCTGCAGTATGGGGGAATGTTAAGAGCTGGTAGGTATAATACGCGCTGATAAAGTGATGACTATACACGGTGAACGTACGTATAGTACTACACACTAAAAGAAGATAGAGAGGCGCTGCTCTCTAACCTAGACATTGCAGCTTTTGGCTTTGAAGTTTCGAACAAGGTGGAAGGGGCGTAGGCATAGATATAAATATATAGGTATATGCCCCACAAAGAAACGGCGGCAGCAAGCGCGGCAAATAACTTTCGAGTATGTGCTGCAACCTACGCCGGAAGGGTAAGGGTAAAGAAATGTAGAAAAAAGAAAAAGGAAGGGAAAAGAAGGTTGGAGGGATGAGAAACGAAGGGAGATGGCCGAGGGTAGGAGGGCAGGGACTCTAGAGGTTGAAAAACTGAAGAGAAGAGAGTGGAGAGTGGTCTGAGCCGCCACTTCGCCAAAAGAATGGCAGCCCTAAAGAGAGAGTTGCATAATAGAACGGGCATGCAATTTCTCTAAAGAATCAAAAAAGTCCAATTAAGTTTTTTTATTCCTTTTAATCGAAGGGAAGAAACGACACCCATTTTTATTTCTTTCTCTCCACATGATTTTGACTCAAGAATTCTCTCGTTCCTTATGGTATATATGGAAAAAGATATGGTCATATCCCTCGAGCGACGTTTAAGTTTGAGAGAAGAGAAACCAAAAGAAAAAAGTTTATAAATGATAAGGAAAGAGTAAAAGTAAAATAAGAGAAACTGCGCTCGGGTATAAAAGAAGAAGCGGAAAAGACGAACTGCTAAACAGTAAAAGAACAAGGTCTCGAACCGAATGAGATAAACGCAGGTTCAAACAAAAGGGATCAACGAATAGCATCCGGATACTTTTCTATATCTCTTTGGCGATTGTTGGAAGTTGCGGAAAGCGATGAGAAAGAAATACAGACAATTGTTACCGCGGACAAAACGAAAAAAGGATAAAACAAATAGTAAAAAAAATAAAAAAAAGATTAAATGAAATTCAATAGGAGGAGAAATCAGAAAACTCTTCTACGAATAGCCAACTAGATAAGTGAATGAATATTGTGGGGTATGTCGACGCTGTTACCTTGGTGAGCCGCATGGCTATGATCCAACAGGAGCGTGCCTTCTCGTTATCGAAGGTTATGCACCTGAGTTCACTCCCAACGGTATCTTCTGTTTCAGCGTTGGATGACGGCCTCAGACAGATACCCCACTCCGTTGGTGCTCGGAATTGTTTCCTAGCGTTCAATGTCCAGTAAACGTGATAATCGGACAGATGTGCCAGCACCTCGAGCTGATCGGTATTCTGAAACAATCGATCGAAAAGAGGTTAGATTCAATCGATAAATCGATCACCGCTCGTGAAACGACGAAAATTTTAGTTAGTTTCGAATCAAAAAGGAGAAGAAAACTGATGACGAGGACATCTTCAATTCGTGCCTACATTATCTCACGGGGATTTTATGGGTCTTGAAAAAATTCGAAATACTTCAAAGTAAACTTCTTGAGAATTCCATAAAATTTCACGAGAACTTTACGTTTCGTACTCGTATGATTTCATTGCCCGATGTGAGATTCCGGTGAGATTTTGTACGGATTTCAACCGATTTCGGGCGACTTTACGGGATTTCATATCGGGTTACGAAAGACATCAGGAGGTTTAAAAGATTTCGCAGATTTCGCAGATTTCACCCGACTTTGATAATGATCGGTAAGCCTTATAAAAAAATATCGTCCGTGTGAGAAAATTTGTAATAGAAATAAAATTTAAACAGAAAAAAAAAAACGGACAAAAATATCCTCGCATCAACAGGAGACATTATAGATTCAATCTCGAAGAGAATCCGGACCCTATTTCTCGAGGTCACGCCCTAGTGTATGAGGTATCTCTACCAAAATTTCTTGGTAGCTGAGAGAAATTCTACGCACGTAACCTAAGAAGTAACTTTGCACGAGTCACGTGCCGACACCGACACCGACACCGACGCCGCGACGCCGACGTCGCCGGGCCCTCCCTCTGTACTCCTTACTACACGCACGGTGAATGTCCACCGATATAGATAAAACGACGCCGTGTGCTCCGCAGACACCGCGACGCTCGATTATTATCATCATCATTATTTTCCCTCCTTATTCTTCTTTCCTTCATCGTTCTATGCGCAAGATTTCTCGTAGTTTATACCATATTTTACACATTCAAAATTTAAGTTTCACGCAATTCTCTCGAACTGTTGTTTTTTTTCCAATTTTTTTTTTTTTGCGTTTTTTGTTAAATGAACAAATAAAATTTGTTGAGAAAATTAAAACCCCTTGTCAATTTTATGGTAGAATAAATAAGAAATATAATCGATTTATTGAAAAATCTGTATTATATTATATTATATATATATATATACGCCTAATATATATTTTTAGCTTATGATACCTACTTTCTTATTTATGTTCAAGGCGCAGCTATTTAAATTCCGTATAATAAACGCCAAAGATAATGAGACTATAATTAAATTAACAAGATTCATTTACATATATTTATATATCTGCCCACTATACAGACTTGCAAATAATTTGTACATCAAATTTTTTTTTTTTTTTTTTTTTTCATTTCGCAACTTTAGTACAAATTAAAAAATTGAATAAAAATTTTTTCAAGATACTTATCAACACTTCTCTGATATGCTATACAACGGAACGCTGCGACGATTGATTGATTATAGAAAAACGCAAATATATCGTGATTTTTTTCGGTTTTTTTTTTTTTCGTTTTTTTCCCCCATGACTCGATTACGATCTTACCGAAAAAAAAAATATATATATACTACCGGTGTAATAAAATTGCAAATATTTCGAATAAATTGTTATCTTCGAGAAACGCGTGCATATAGGCGAGGGTGTGTAGATGTGAATGATCGGGAAGAAAAAAAAGGAAAGATTAATTACAATCTTTCCAAATAGTTGACGAATATAACTTAACATAACGTTGTATCAAATGTATTTCCAAACAAAAAATATTTGACTTCTTTTTTTTTTGTTTCGTTTGATTCGGTTCTTCAGATCGCGTTTCACTCCGTAACTTTTTTTTACCTCGCGCGAACGCTATTAGTTTCGTGAGATAAAAAACGATTTCATCTGCAGCGTTCGTAATGTATATATAAAATTATTATTCCGAGTTTTAAAACGAGTTTAATGTATTAACTAACTACAGCCGCATAATGTTGCGTACGCGAAAGAACAAGCTTTATAATTCAACGATTATAACGAAGCACGAATCGGGGCGAATAAAGGAAAAGAAAAAAAATGTCCACCGCGCATTACGAATAAATATAAAATACAAATTCTCAGAGCCTACGTAGTAAACACCTATGAATATATAGACTATGTACAGATTGTCAAATATTCTATGTAAAGTGGATGTATTTGTTATAAATTCAATTACAACAATTTAGAGCGGTAAAGTCGTGATATAAATTTTGAAATTGGAACCATGCCATTGGAACATTTATCACTCTATTTATTCATTCATTTCATTTTATTTTCTTCTATTTTATTTTATATCATTATTTTCGTATAGCGATCAGAAGAAATGAGAGACGATAATTTCGAAAGTCAATCCCTTCGATTGATCGACGAACCGTTTAACCCCCCCGGTACAGGTCTCGCGACTTGTATATTTTTTTGCTACTTCTACTTTTACTTTTACTTTTTTTTTTCTTATTTCTCTCTCTCCTCTTTTTCTCAAAGCGCGATTCTCTTCTCCCCCGCCCACGCCATTCTTTTCAGCTTCGCTTCGACGAGATGAAGCTCTTTGTTGCCAAATGGTTTTTTTTTTTTTTTGTTTCATCTCATTTTTTTTCCTCCTCTTCTGGTTGTTCTTCATCGAGCTACGGGATAAGAACATCAAAATGCGTTACGTTATACCTATATATACATGTGGTTTTAAATCAAGAAACGCGAAGAATGGAGAGGAAAACAAAAGAAAGGAGGAACAAAAAATTGTGCCCTCGCTAAAACTTGAGCTTTAAAAAGCTTTTAGTGTTAAATTATCGCGCCGCATGTTGCACTACTTTTTTTCATAAAAAATAGAAATAGAAGAAGGAAAAAATTGATCGATGAGTAGGTATTTCACGTTATACATATATATGTACGTACGTAACGTGCAGTATACATTAAATGTAATGGGCATCGTGGGAAATATTGAGAGAATAAAATTCAACTAGTTTGTGTATGAATTTATGATGTTTTATCTTCGCGAGATGATCGTCGCAGATAATTCATCAACGTAATAAATAGTAAAGTGTTCCAGGATAATAAATAAATGTGCGACTAGACATAATGCAGTTCAATAAATAGTCGATTGATGATCGATCGTTCGTAAATCGAATTCTCAAACGTCATTTAGCAATTTTAATGTAATTAATCATACGTCGGAAAATATGATAAGGATTATCAGAGAATTATTGCGATCCTGCAGTAATCTCGTTCCTTCGTATAAATAAATTCATGAAATTAAAATATTTATACATCAATGTATAAATAAATATATTTATACGAGACGCGACGCGACGATTTGCACTGCACACGGCCAAGAACAAGTGAAGACCAAGGACCAATAAAAGATGAAAAAGGAAGTCGACTGCTGCTGAGAAGACGATATTATACACATGATTTATAAATATTTTATATAACATCGCGTACATATGTATTGTATCAAGGATAACACTGAAGTAAAGACCTCGACGGTTCGTTATATCGCGACGAGCGACGACGACAATAATTTTTATTTTATTCAAATAGGTATACATATAAAATTAAAAATTATTATTATACAAGAGCCCGCAAAATATATTATCATATCCATTTTTCTTTTTTTTTCGTTTAAATAATGAACATACAATCTACAGGTATACGTGCAATTTCCTTATGTCAAAATACACTGCGTAATATTTTCGAAGTCGAAATTAATGAGAGGACAGAAATAATCGAAAATCGTTAACCGCGATCGTCGCTAATTTATGAAGGGAAAAATCTGGTCAAAAACAAAAAAAAAATAATTATCATACAACAATAAAGTGTTGAAAAAATATATCTCGAGCTATATTTACACTCTAATTTATAATTCATGAGAAAAATCGTGCTGCACACTACGTATCTTTATACAAATATACACCTAATGTGATCGTGCAGACTATATAAAATTATTATATAATAAATTATTATCCGATTATTATTAGCTAATAACCGATAACCCGAGGTTAAAATTACAAAGTTCAGTAAAACGATTGTAACAATGATAATAACAATAATGACAAAACTAAGTGAAACTTCAAAACGAAAATCAACGTCTTGCCAAATGTTTTGCGGATTCGACTATCAAACCTACGCTACTTTTGCTTGTCGCTCTTGCTGATGACGATATAATATAAAATAATAGTAATGACGATGACGACGACGATGATGATACTCAGCTGAGGCGAAATATATACGCTCACGATCCAAGTTATAATCTAGGTCAGTAAGCACGTTGTCTTGTCTTGTCCGTTTACAATCGACTGTACCTACTATGATTACCGTTATAATCCGAACTTCGGAACAAGCGAACTCCGAGAGTGCAGAAAAGATATATCCTATAATGTATCTAGTCTAAACTTTATTATAGAAATAAAATCCTGTACATTTCACGCGCGATTATATCTGTATACCATGTGCAGACTACAAAGTAAAATGAGCAATGTTGGATATGGGAACCAGAAAAAAAAAAAAAAAAAATTAAAACCAAAGGAAAAAATAAAATAAGAAATGGAAAGGGGAAATGTAAAGATCAGGAAGATGCAGCGATGGAAGTGGAGGAGAAAATGCGGCCAAGCTTTCCTTCGTCGCTGAAAATTGCTGACTACATAATATTCGTGCTCGGATATTATACAAACGACTCGCTCATTTCATTTACTATTTCGTTTTATTTTTATAAATAATCGCTGAATTATAGGAAATATTGCTTATAGCTGTGATCGAAATTTTTTTCGAATGAATTACAAATAACGAATATATATAAAATTAAAGAAAATTCCAAAGAAAAAAAAACGGAAAGTTTTTATCGACTCGTCGATTAAAATTGTGAACGGGTTATAATAAATGTGTAGTAAAATATAACGCGTATTAAAGTAACACGGGGTATAGAAGATCGTATAACCTGCAGCGGTCGCGTCGTCTCGTAAAGGCGCTGAACAGACAGCCGGGTTATAGCGTGTAATAGAAACTCCGAACCTTGCACAATAGAATTTCACTTCACCGAGGACAACGATAGCCGACAGGCAACCGACCAACCAACGTAACGTACAGACAGACAGACAGACAGACAGACAGACACTTGCCCGGAATGAGACGACGACGATCAGTAGTGACGCTGCGCCGTTGCACCCGCCAAACGTGCAGCGCACTCCGTTTCAACGTATATATAATACTACACAACGTCGCTGCATTTTATCACCTTGTTTTCTCTTTTTTCTTGTTTTTTTTTTTTATCAATTCATTTTTTTTTTTTTTTTTTTCTGGATACATACGTATTATACCCGTACGTGGGTACATATAATATATTTACACCGCACGTGATAGTTGTACGAAAAAACTTTTCAGAGTACAAATATATATCCGACGGCACAATGGTGCACGGATATAACATATAACCTATGTATAGATAATAAGAAACCCCGCAGCAGTCGTCGGTTGGTTGTGCACGGGTCATAGCAGTGCAGCACTAGACGGTAGACATGTCTATTGGATTTGTTATACTAATGAAATTTGCAAGTTCGCACTTTCGATTTCACGACTTATTGTCCGAAATTTGTTTGTTTTTTTTTTTTTTTTTTCCTTATTTTTGTCTATCACTTATTAATTTTGCCTCACCTATTAACGGTTCGAAGAAATGTAATTATTATACCGTGCGTATTAAGCAACGATTGGCATTCATCTTCCTCTTTTTTTTTTTTTTTTAGTTTTTTTTTCGGTTCACATGGTGGATAGAAATTTGTTTCGTATAAATGGAGGCGAAGATACGATCGACGAAGAGGAGGACTAATCTACGTATACATAGGTGTATAACGTATGCTACGATTTAGAGTACATATATAGGTACGAAAAAAATATATAATATCACGAGCAGAGTCTATATAATTCACGATAAGAAAACAGCGATAAGCCGGATCGCAGGGGCACAGGAACCGCAAAGGCGGTGTGCAAGCTCGTGCAAGTTATAATAACGTCATGCCTATCTAACGAGGAAAACAGAAACGCGTCCAACATTATCGGAGGAAATCGTAGAAATAAAATTAGCTGTAAAATGAAAATCATATTTTGAATTCAAAAAATAGGATCTCAAACGCGGTTATTCCCATCGAGCTTTTACACTATGCGGGTACTTTTCAATAATAATTATTATCGGAAAAAGTAAGCGCGTCTTGTAAACTTTTTCTTTCCTCAACCGGTGCAGAATTTCAGCTGATTATCATCGGATGAGAGAGCTCAATTTAGAGCCTGTAAAAAGTAGTCCTCTTTTCTTAATGTCTCTACGTAGAGCTTTTTCGTTGAAAGCATCAAACGTGTCGTTGAAACGGAGACGATAGAATCACGTCGTCGTGTATAATAGTTTAGTACTATAAGTTTCTAAGAGAGTGTGAGAGTAGAGAGTAGGTAGGTAGGTGGTTAGGTAGGTAGGTATATAATTAAATCACGATCAATCAATTTAAGGTCAGTGATCCAGAATACTCTAGTACACCGGCAACTTCTGCTAACCGGCGTGCTGCAGTAAAACTTTTATTCAACGAACGCGTAAGTGTCCCTGTTGACTCTAAACGACGACGACTACTACGACGAACACGCACGCACTCACGCACACGTGCACTTAATTTTTATCTTCTTTTTTTTTTATTTTTCACTTCGTAATTCCAAGTTGCAACGCTCCGCACGTAAAATCAACAATTTCATGCAGATCGTGTCACGTTATATTATAACCTTCCATCAATTATTCCTCATAAATTAATCAAGAATAATTCGAGTCGTTAAATAAAAAAATAAACGTATTCCATATCGGATAGTTTAACGAGTCGAGTTTTTCGAACGCCACGAAGCTGAAGCGCAGCTAAATTGTAGAAATATAGTTAACGCAGTATACGTACTTAGCTAATCGTGATGAGTCAAGTATAATAAGTAGAGTTGAGTCAGGTCAGGTTTAGTTTCATTCGGTCTCGTTTCGCGTATTAAAGTTTCGAGATAATAAAGAAGGCGAAATTAAAAAACTGCACGACTTGCAGTCGTCGTAGCCGTCGTCGTCTTTAGTAGTCGTAAAATAATTTTATTATTTGTTCTTCGCTCTGCAGTTCGTGATATTATAACGAAGATGGAAGGAAAAAAAAAATTGCACATAAAAGTGAAAATTTTCAAAGTATAGCGAAAAGAGAAAATTATCAGAGCTATACCTTCAGTCTAATATGGTAGTAAAGTTGCCCGGTGAGAATTAACAATTTTACCACAAAAAAAACCCAATCTGAAACTCGATCATTTATAGAATTATCTGTACCTGCACTATAAATAAATGAAAAATAAATAAATAAGAATAATTAACTTGCATATGGTTTTCCATTTTTTTCAACACAAAAAAAAAAAAGGATCGGCGTTCTATAATTTCATTTTTTTCAATCTCGTTTTTAGAGTTAATATTGAAAATTCGTTACGGAACGGAGAAGAAAACCGGAGAAAGGATGAGAATATGGAGTACAGTACTCGTTGTTGGTCATAGTCGGTCAGTCAAGCAAAACTCAAGTCGGAGTCAGTCAGTCAGTCAGTCAGTCGGTCAAATCCGACGATTGCCTAGTCACCTATTATTGTAGGTCTGTACATAAAAATACATATAAAAATCTATAGTGTACGTAGGTATGGGTATAGGTATAAAATGTGTGTGTAATAATAATATAAGTTCATAAAGTTGCCTACGCGTTCGTTTCTCGATCATTCTTTCGTTTCAATGTAAGTGAAACTCTTGGAGCCGTGAACAAGTCGGTCAAATTGGACTGTTTTTGCTATAGGTTCTCAACCCGTATAGTATCGCCGGAGCAAATTATGTGTACTTTATATACCATGAAGAAAAATAGATTTCGGAGTCAGTGACCAATAATTAATTAATTAATTAATTACCGATTACCAAACTTTTTCTTTCCTATATACATAATTCTCACACGCAAAAAATTTCGTAATGGTCCTAATTTTAAACAACTGTGCCCGACCAGATCGGACGATGATTAAGAAAAAAGAAAAAAAATTAAAATAAATGTCTCGTCCCACTTCAAGAGAAAAAAAAAAAGAAAAAAGAAAAAAGAGAACAAGAAGAAGAATAGTCCTTGGACACGATATGCAGCGGAATCGCGAGTTCGAAAAGAAGTTTTCTGTACGTGAAGGCAAGAAGGTAAAAAAAAAAAAGAAAAGAAAAAAAAAGGAGAAGGAGAGAGATTGCCCAGATATAATACCGCGGAGGAAAAAGGTCACAGCAGCGCGGAGACCTCGAGGAGGGATTTACGTGTCTTTAGGCTCGTTAATTTGCCATAATTTGCCCATAAAGTGTCGAAAACATCGCTGGCAGCCAAGAAAACGAACAAACTACGCGCGGTTCTGTTCTTCATTGCGGAAGGGCGGCGAGTAGGTGTAGGTACGCGAAGGTGCACGATGACGTGTATTTCGTATGTGAGAGACCGAAGGGTACATAAAGAAGACAATATTCAAAGAGCAGACGAAGACGAAGAGGGCGTGCATAAAACTACGGAAGTTACCAACGTTGAGAGTTTGTTCTTCGAAGGTTTGAAGAGTTGAAATACCTACTCTGGTAGAAATAAGGCAAAAAAAAAAAAGGAAAAAAGTGACTGCAGAGTAAAGTTAAAAGGAAGTAGGTAAGGTGGATAGGTAGTACATATAAGAGATGTGGAGTGTGAAGTTATAGCTATAGTTATATAGTTCGAGATAAGGGGTATAAGGATATAGGTAAGCGCGAAGAAGAGGAAGAAGAAGACTGAAGGCGCCAAGGGAAACCTCGGGCGTCAAAAGTTTAAATTGGATCCGAGTTTGTTCAGGTTCCCGTTAGCGAGCCTGGCAGGGTTATTTATAACTCTTCTTTTTATTACGTTCAAGTTGATAATTATAGCTAGATTGGTACAGACTCGAGAAAACTGCGGACACAAAATCTAACTAACCGACTAGGTGAACTAAAACCGTCGTGAACAACAACGAAAAAAGAAGAAGAAAACTGATCGTCAAATATTCGCGCGAGCAAAATCTCTGAAAAATTGCAACGAAATTCGTTCCAATGATATGCGGTTTGGTATATATTTATTAACGCGAGTGCATTGCGCTTTCGTTTACATATACATATACATATGTTACGTATATATTTATAGCGGTTAGTCAATTTTGTGTCGGTGTACACGAAGTGTCTTTAAATAAACTAACCAAAAGTCTTCGAAATCTCGTAGTCATCAACCATACGAGAGAGAAGTTCGTGTCAAGTTAATTGTGTGCCCTCGAGTAACCACCATTAGTTCCACACTATTTTCGCGTTCAATGGAAATTATTTGGCATCGTTTTACAACACGTTCGCTGCTTTCCTGACGGTGTTGGCAACGCACGATGAAAATTTTTCTTCGTACGCTACGCAATGTTTTTCATTTTTCGGAACTCCGCGTCGTTAAATCGCAATGTGACGATCTAAAATTCAAAATCATCGTTCGTAGGCACGGATCAACGGTAACACTTTGATAAATTCGAACTCGAAGAACTGACGATATGAAAAAAGAAAAATAAGTCAATCCCAATAACGAGTATTTGCAAAACGAACAAATGTACGTGTGTCAGCAAAAGACATTTCTCGTTTTTCATTATTTTCTTTATTTTTTCATATTTTTCCTTTTTATTACTCACGTACTTTTTATTTTTTCTCAAAGATATTCGAATAACGCGGAACGAATGAAGAAAAAGAAAAAAAAAAAGGAAAAAGAAAAAGAAGAAAAAAGGAAGGGTAATGTCTCGGGGGCATCAACGTTCGCATCGCTTTGCTCCGCTTGATGTACACCACATAACATACACGTATAGTTACTTATACAGATGAATTCAGGGTTCCTATACCTAAATATACATATTATACATATGCATATAGATGTATATACAGATACTGCACATGTACATAAGAGTTTGTACATGCAGCAGCGAGCACATATCTGATAGAGACGCGGCTCGCGTGGCCTGGATCTCGTTCAAGTACGGCGAAAATAACGTTACGAAGAGAAGAAAAAGAAGAAGAAGGCGAATAAGAACAAGACTAGGATCGTCTTCGGTCGTCGTAAGTCGTCTTACGATTGGTTGGTAATGTGATGGATTTCATGCGGGTAAATTTTTTCCATCCATAGATTTCTTTGTATTTAAAACACGATTCTAAATTACGAAAAAATAAAAAAGAAAAAAAAAAAAAGGAAGGAAGAGCCTCTTCATTTTACTTTTAATTAGACCCACCCATCCGCTGTTCGGACTAGAATTTTTTTTACATCTGCACCGTTTCCCGCAGGGTTTTCATGTTTTACTCGTGATATTCCCACGATATATAAACGATTATGACGGATTTATCTAGGTGGTGCAGTGTATGGGTTGAAGCTACGTGTGTATCATATCTGGAATGATTAACGATGGTTGGTTCAGTTCGGGTAATAAAGTTTGCCACGTGCAGCAGCAGCGGCAGCAGGCTGCAAGAGTATGAAAAGTTATTGGATCTAGTAGCCAAACCCTTTCCAACAGCATCCAGAGTTCAACTCGAGGATCGCTTCCCTCGCCTCTATATTCCTCTCAACAAACCTGCACTATACCCGCCTCGGTGATTCGCTATTTATAAATTTTGCGACTGCATATTCTCCGTTTATACATTTTACGGGGTGCGTAGGAGGTGCGTGTATATTTATTATTTGGCGTCTCAGACGAGGCTGATGCTCATGCTCATGCTGCAGTTGAAAAAAGGCAAAGATTTCTTCACACAAAAATCCGAAGTATAAGTCTTACGTGGCAAAAAGTAGGTTATGGTAAAACTGGAGGACTGATTTTTTATTTCTTTTTTTTTTTTGGACGTGGTAGGACACGACCTTTTACCTTCAATTGTCTTTGTTAATCAATTTGAAAGTATCTATGCCCGCTTTGGTATACTTATATCGAAAGTCGCGAAAAAAAACTGTACGCCCTTTTGCCTTTTCGCGCGGTTAAAGGTCGGATGTAATTGGCGGATTCGACCTTATACCACTAGACACGCGATACGTCGCGGTACAGTTTACCGAAGAGGAAGAAAAAAAATCAATGTACGAATTTAGGAGTATAAAAATGACTTTTCTTCTGCTCTTCACTTCGTATATTTATTCTTCTAGATTTAACATCGTAATTGTGAAAGAGCTGTTTGTTCTCAAAAAGTTTGTTCATCGTTGATCCCGCGCGGAGAAAAAAGAACGAGATGAACAAGAAGAAGAAGAAGAAGAAGAAGACGACTACGAAGAAAAATTGGAGATGGTGAACGGAGGAGAGAGAAGATGCAATCTGCATATTCAGGACAAAGATACTCGAGTAGAATCGTAAATGAAACGAGCAAAGAATATCTTGGAAGTTTTATGGGGCAGTAGAATCTCGAAGTAGGTCTCTCTGTCCGAGCTGAACTGAACCGAGAGCGCTATACACGAACCAACGATCTACCACACTTTTCTTATTTTCTCTTCTCATCTTATACTCGGCACTCTTCTCGCCGTCGTAACGTTTCTCTGAACTCCGTTCCGTTCCGTTCCGTTCCGTTCCTGCAGAAAACGTTGCGGTCGAGATTGAGGAGTAAGATGATAGAATCATCTCCTTTTATTTTTCCAAAAGTTGCTCCTCGGTTAACTGCTCTTTCTTGTGCTTCTTTAGTTTTATTTTTCTCATCCCTATAAGAATCCTTTCCCTCTAGTTGAGCTATCATCATCTTCCTACGGTATTTTTATACTTTTAGGTAATTTTTTTTATTTTCGTTTCCATTTATTTTTTTTTTCTTCCGCCCGTACATTCTTTTTCTCCTAAAGATTTTTATATCTTCCATTATAAAATTGCGAGATCATGCAAACGTCATTCTATTCTCAAACCTTGATCAGGGACACGAAATAGTTGGGTGATATATAAAAATATAAAAATGACAAATTATCGAAAATTGAATCAATCTTGAAATCGTAATTTCATTAATGCACAATTGTGCCAAAGCGCGTTCTGTTACAATTCTATAATTTCGTTCAGAATATATGGACACGGTAGTTATATAAGTATATAGTTTCGTGCGTACGAAAATAGATTGGAACCGATCGAATAGACCTAAAAACCAGTAGCAGCAGCAACCAAATCATCTCAACTGTAGTTATATGCAGCGTAGAAATGAAAAAGTAGAAAACTCAATTAACACATTGGAAAAAAAAATTAAGTTCCCTGACAATTCCCGAATCTTTTCTTCTGTACGCCATCCCCATCACCACCATCCCGTATTCTCATTATTTATACACGCGAATAAAAATATTATATAGAAACAAATTTTTCAGAAGCTTATTTCGATGACGATCTGAAATATTTTTCTTCTTTTTCTTCCCTCAAGTCCGATATCTTTTTTTCTACACATCTTTTTCCATTCTGTTTCATTCGGTCTGCGGCGTCTGTGCAGCGTCGCGTTTATACAAGGACGAACAATGGAATGTGCGTTGTTCGAGTGAAAAATATCATCGCACTTTATGTCTTTTAGCTTTGTAATGTAGATCGCTATATATTTCAAGCATATACATATAAGTGGAAGATATAACGCGATTGAAAAACGAAAGCGTCAGCATAATATCTACACATCGAGAAAATTGCCGCCTGCAGTTTGTCTTGTGAAGAAGTTTTACAATAGAGAGAAGAGGAGTAAAAAAAAAAAAAAATAGATTCTGAATAGAGAAAATCAAGAGTTCGAATATCGCAGTCATTGCACCTCGTATTATGCGCCAATGACGTTGATGGGATGAATAATATTTCTGTACCGAATAAGACTGCGGTTTTTTGTTTTTCACTTTTTCCTTTTTCTCTATTGTTAGAAATGCACC
This sequence comes from Athalia cordata, assembly GCA_963932425.1. Lineage (NCBI taxonomy): Eukaryota > Metazoa > Arthropoda > Insecta > Hymenoptera > Athaliidae > Athalia > Athalia cordata. The sequence goes on along the minus strand of OZ010625.1, from coordinate 51,601,871 downwards.
ATCAGCATCGGCCGGCTCTTTATGATGCACATCGCATCGAGGTATTTAATTTTCTTTTCTTGTTTTTCTCTTTTTCTCCCTCTCTTTTTCCTCCTACCCCTCGTTAATGGCAACCAGTAAATGCACTTTTCACACAACTTCCAAGGACGACAAAGAAGACTATTATAACGATAAGAACAGGCCACCATGCACGCATCTGCACCGAACTCGTACGACGTCAAGATTTATTGTTCGTTATTTCTCCCTTACTTATTTTCTTACGTACGTATAATAATGACTGCTATATCGGTACTCTCCTATACGATACGTTTTATAACGGCTTTGAACCATCAGGTCGAGCTCTCTACGAATCGTCGTCTTATCGACAAAGTGAACTGAACTTGCGTGCACTCCTATACGAAAGCTACAGCTTTTTAAAAAATCGAATGAAAATTACTTAAATTCTTGACACCTTCGACTTTTATTCACGGCCGATGCGATTTCTTACCTCATTCGTTAATTTAGAAATTCTCATTTTATCTCTCATCTCGCAACCTCGTGCGAATATGTACAATGAAAATATTTCGGTGCAGATGTTGACGTGGAAGATGAAAAAAAGAACAAAAAGGTAAAAAAAAAAAAAAAAAAAGGAGGGAATACAAATTGTGCATAATTTTTCTGATTCTTTTTTATTTTCTTCTCCGCGCAGGATATTTCTGCCGCTGCAACACGTTGAATATATTTGCTAATGTGTTTGTCATGTAACGCGGGATGACGAGTGTCTGTCGCGTTTTATAACTTGCCTGAGTAAAGTCTAGACGGAAAAGGTGATAAAGGGTATGAACTTTGACTGGGTAACCGCACGGATTTCCTTACGGCACCAGAGCGAAAAAAAAAAAAAAAAAAAACAGAAAAATATCCCCAAGAGATATATACTGTAATAATAAATATAATGAAATTCTAGAGAGGAAGTTATTCAGGTGGATATTTAATACTTTTATTTATAAAGTTGGCGAATTTGATCATTCTTTTTTATTTTCTTTAATTTCTTCGTTGATAAATTTACTTTGTAATAGAGAAAATCGGTGAGAATCTAGGTAATCTGGTATACATGACAAAAATCGTTATGCACATAATACTCGAGGCGCGTTTCACCAGCTGAGGAAACAGATGGCGTCCCGACGCGACGACGACGGGGCGCAAGGACGCGTTATAGAAAAAAAAATACATTTCAATTTGTTGTATATTAAATGCGTGAAAAAAAAAAAAACGTGCGTTTCGGAGTCGATAACCTCGAGATTCTCATCTGTCGTTATTTTTCAAGGTCAAAATATTGTAGAATCTAGGTGAGTAGTAAAAATATATATACAATTCACCTACGCGTTACCATAAATTATATAGACATACTTATCTACTGGATTTATGTTTCCCTGGATTTATGATATTTCACCTGAAAAATGGCGGAGCTGGCAAAGTTCATCGCTTCTTCTCTTTTCTCTCCGCAGCTTCTGAAGTTTGTCCGATAATTTCATGATAATTGCTAATCTTTTTTTTTTTCGTCGGATGTATACATGCGGTTCGCGGATTCCTGCAATCGAATAAAAATCGCAGAATGGCGCTGACGTGCGTAATTTATCGACGATTTTTTTTTTTTTTCATTTATTTCTTTCTCTCTTTCTCGAAGTGTGTTTAAATTCGTATTTTAAACATCGCGATGATAATTAGGTGCTGCAGAACAGTCGTTTTTAACGGCATTCGAATTTCGTTTATATATATTTTGTTTCTTTTTCTTTTCTTATATTCATTTGCAATGTAGGTAATGTAATAAATAAAATATCAGCATGATTGCGAAAAATATTTCGAATTCTTGTAAAAATGAACACCATATCGCGATATCAAGATATAATTGTCGAAAACTAAAGACATACGTATAGAAAAAAGAAGAAAAGAGAAGGAATTTTGTACATTCAATTTTATTGCTACTTATATAAATCTTTCCATATATCCCATAACTGCATTCGTATGTAACATAATATAACGTGTGTTTTATGACGATTTATTATTTCCATCTGGCAATTCGTTCGTCTGAGTTTTGATAATTGATTATTATAATGCGACGACTAGACGTCGAACATGAAAGAAAGAAGAAAAGAAAAAAGAAAATGTTAAAATGGAATTTAATAAAAAATCATGGTATCGACGTGGTTTGAACCGTGTTATATAGATGTACGTACATATGTATACCTATATGTATATACTCATGTGGAGTGTTCGTGGTATCATGACGTTATATATATATAATTATGCCCCTGATGTTCTATTCTACTATTTGCTTGACACGGTTCTCGTGTCAAGGCCTTTTCAATCGGTCGTTAGTTTTTATCGGTTAATTATCGTCATCATCATTATCATTATACTGCAGTATCACGATCGATTATAGGCCAGACTCCCGAGATAGATATCCGAGCAAAAATTCGAGAAGAAATATGAAAAAAAAAACAAAAAAAAAAAGGGAATTAAGTTAAGAATGTTTTAAACATATATATGTATATATATAAAAATACACACAGATCCCCTGCGCACATAACACTCAAGAATTCTCAAGCGTAAGAAAAGAAGCTGGAGCACGTTGCTTTTAAATTGCAGCAGCATCTGTAGTACAAGATTTCGAATTAAAATTCTTGACAGCGGTGGAAAAAAAAAAGTGAAAGTCCCCTTACCACCACCGTCAACACCACTGAAGAATTCTCCGGTATTTCATACATTTTATACATATACTAAAATAATCTGTATACATATGTACAACTTACGTATGTAAAAATATAGTAATAATCTAAATATCATACGTTGTCCAGATAACGTTATACATCGCAAAAAATAAGAAGTTCCGACGAGCACGTTTCTCAAACTGTTTTTTTTTTCTTGTTTCCTTTTTTAATTTTCAAAATCTAGCAAAAAATCTGGTTGGTCCGCGCATACGATCACCTCAATTCGCTACATCGTACAATCGGCTGAGTAATTTTAAAAATGAAAAAAAAAGGAAAAAAATTTAATAAATTTGAAAAAAGCGCAACAAAAAAAAAAATCCAGTCACGTATGAACCTTCCGCTTGCACCGTACGTACTGTAAGCGTCTCTCGCAAAATCCGGGTTTATAAAATGAAGAAAAATCGATAGATAAGTAAATGAAACTTAGAAGAAAAAAAACGGAATAAAAAAAAAAGCCACATGAGAATATCATGAGGTATAATTCATTTTTTTCGTTCGCACGCATCAATGATCGTTCGAGCGGTAGATTTATTTCTAAGACGCGATCGTACGTATAACATCTTCGGTATTATACGAATTTCTGTATTACATAGAGATAGGTTATACTTATGTACACAGCACACTCTGCATTCAGCCAACGAACGAGTTCAAGTAAAATCTTAACAGACAGACAACCGACCGAGAATATATCCCCGCCTGCTTCCCTCTGTCTTACATACAAATATACATATACATACATATACAAATGTGTGTATACATAGACGTATGGTTATATATATGTATATACCTAACGTATCTGTTTCCCAATATGGAAACACGTAACCATCTTTCTATGCCTCTATTCAAGGCTAGTCTTGTCTATAATTTAAGTCCGAGACGAAAGAAGAAGAAAAAAGAAAGAAAAGAAAGAAGAAAAAAAAAAAATGAGAGAGGAAAAAAGAGGCAAAGCCATACGTTAGGACCGGCACGACGACGGTTCTATGAACGCGTGCGAGCGCGGGCTCCGTGGTCGCCTTCTCGCGGACTCGGATATACATAATATCTGCTTATATCTTATATATAAGGTGTTTAAAACTATTATTACACACCATTCGGATCGACTAATATACGATATATCTGGATTTACAACACACCGCGTGATTAATTCATCTGTACAGTAATTACTGACAATTTTTTTTTTTTTTTTTTATCAATTGATTGTATTTCTACCGTGTTAAATATCGTTGGAAAGTACATGAAATAATTTTTTTTCTTTTTTCTTTCTCTTTGCAGGGATAAGAATTTGTTATATTATTTTCTCGACATAAATGTTTAATTCGTACACCAGGTATATACGTATTTATTTTATAACGTTAGATGCAGTTTACACACGTGACATGGAAAACTGAACGGTCCCGTTTCACCTCATAGACCGTCTTACAGTCTGCTCGTTGCAATCTGTATAGTATAAAATGATTGTCCGTGAATACGTATGCGATTCTAAGATTTATTTAAACAATGTCTTTAAATTCATTTATTTGTTTTTATTTTTCATTGATCTCATGGCGGGTCTTAATAATTTTCTATCGTAATCGACAAAAAAAAACAAAAAACTAAAATTTACGCAACATAGGTGTTATTGCAGTACATATATATAAAAAATATCATACCTACCCGATTCCCCGAGGTCGTCGGGCTAACATTGTTTTTTTTTTTTTTTTTCTTCTTTGATTCGCCTAATATCAACAGCAAAAGCAGAACGATATTTCGTATAGAGAACGGAAGTGAGCGGCCGCGACTGTGCAGAGTCGCGACTCGCGAACAGGGGGGAGGGGGGGGGGGGGGCAAAAGTAAAAATAAATGACACAAAAGATAAACGTATGATAAATGATCGTTTCGGCCCTTCTTTACGTTTTTAGAGAAAATAATTTTTTTTTTTTTTTCTTTCACACGTGTCATCGCGTGTACTATTTCACCTGATTCTTCTACCTCTCTTTCTCTATGGCGAAGAAGAGGCGAGGCGGGGGGGGAGGGGGAATAAAAAAAATAATAATAAAGTTAGTTTATAGCAAAGAACGGGATGATGTGAGAGGTGGGGCTGTTCGGAGGCAAGCAAACGTTTAGACTTGTTCAGGATCAGAAGCCTCAACCGAGTAAAGGTTGTGCTAGGTTACGTTGCGTTAGAACATTACGATGTTATACCTATATGTTTCGTTCGTTCAGGTTCCCTCTAACGGTTAGGGTAGGTTATAGACGTTATTATAAGTACCTATCATAGAGAAACGAGCTTTTCACACGCGACACATCATTTCTTTTACCTTAGTTTCTTTTTCCTTCTTTTTTTTTCTGCATTTTTTTTTTCATATATTATAATAAAAATATATACGAGCCTGCAACGTCAGCAGCGTTTTAATTCACTGGGTCAGCACCCGCCGTTATATCAATTGGTTTAATCGAATGACGAGTATACGACGTTGCAGGAGAGAAAAAAATCTCAAAGTATCCGTAATGCGTGGTATAGGGTGAAAAAAAGGAGGGAAAGAAAAAAGTGAAGCAAAACCAGATGAACTGAAAAGAAAATAGATACCTATAATATACCTACGTATACAGCAATGAAGAATTATTCATCGGCATGGTGAACAAAATTATAGCAAATATGTACGTTGCTTAAACTGCTGACGTTGCTCTTACGCTGCTGGTGCTGCTGTTGCTGCTGTTGCAGAATGCTTATAACATGTATTGAAATAATAATATAATATCTACTCCCATATATTATTATATTATAAACTTTCAACGTCGCCGAGCGAGCGACGTTATCTGCAGGGCATTGCGCCTGAATATACATATAAATTTTTTTTTTCCACACTCTTTACTTCATTTTTTATATTCTCATTTCTATCCTATTTTTTCTTCCTTCTTTTCCTATTTTTTCTTTCACTTTTTTTCGCAACCTTATCTGAAAGCCGTGCCGCTTTCTTATCGCTATTATAAAATAATAATAATAATAACGATATATAACAAGGGTAGGTATAAGTATACGATTTATGTTATTAACCACATTATAGAGGAAAGAAAAAAAAATAGAAAAAGTTGGATTAAAATTAAATCGTAAGTAGGTACCATGTTTTTGGTATAATATAGTAAGTGAAAAGCTGAAAAGTGAACCCGTAATTAAAAATTAGTCCGAATCGTGTAAAAATTTGGTATAATACAAAATAAAATATAATAAAAATTTCAATCTATCGTCATGCGCCGCGCGTTGAATTCTCCGTTCTGTTACAGTAGGTATCATTTGGGACGTCGCCGATCGGCAAACGATTGCGTCACTAACGCCTTAGGGGCAAATTCAATGTCTATAATACGAACACGTTGCTGCTTATTGCCCTGTTCTTTCGCTCGTGCTTGTGCTTGTTGCTCTCTTGCTGCTTATAACGGTACATATAACTTTCGAGTTTCCTCTCGAAATGTCCCGCACGAGGCTGGCGCCAGCGTGACTCGCGGGCATGTGAGGACAAATTATTCCTACACCGCCGCCGCGACGTGACGTCGGGTCTCGTTAAAAGAAAAAAGAAGAAAAAGAAAAAAAAAAACATTAAAAACCATTGCAAAAAAAAAAAAAAAACACCGCGCGCGCGACTAGATATATCCAAAGAATACAATTATATTTATATCATCCAAAGTACGACGAGCACTTTTTACACCTGCAGGTACACGAATAATTTGATATAAAAATAAAAGAGAGAGATTTTTTTTCAAAATTATTCATCGTTGAAAACGAGAGACAAATTTTTTTACATGCGTAAAAAGTTCAGTAGAACGAAATTATAACCTTGCACGAAGCAATAAGTTCTTATTTTAGGGTGGGACGACGGCCGTTAATGAAATGACACAGTGCTAGAGAATTACGAATGCAAGGAAGGAGGTCTAGCCAAAAGTTGTTTGAAAATAGTAAAAAGGAAGAAAGAAAAGAAAAGAGAAAAAAAAAGATCGAGTTTCGAGGCTAACGATAAGCAGGTAGGTCATTCTTTAAACATCGTATAACGTTACCGACCCCGCCGCCACGCGTTTCTTTCGCATAGTGGAAAAACGTGGGCGGTATATAAAATCCCCATAAACGTAGGTATGTATGTGGCTTCGGGTGAAACGTATTTAATAATTTTACAAGCTTAATTGAATATAACAATCGCATGTATGAGGAATGAATGAATAATTAATCGTATATGTATATATAAAAACTTTAGAATAAGATGAGATCGATTTTCTTCTTTTTTTTTTTTTATACACAAATTATAATGACACGTATATAATTGTAACGCCGGAGACTATATACTTGGCATTGATTATTACGGGCAAGTGATTAGAAAATTTCGAATATACTCGTATAGCTTTCTCTATGCAAAATATAACCCATTCCTCCGATTCAAAATAAACACGAGCGATCTGCAACGAGATATTATAATTAAGAATATATCAAAGATGCGAAATGAAATACACCCAGAAATACCGTGAGAGAAAATTAGGGAATATTTTTTTTTACGTGGCTTATACCTTATTATTTTACTTTTTTTTCGCAAATTGAAAATTGAGTTGAACAGAAAAAAAAAAAAAAAAAAACCGTATAGGTATGTACCTACTTCGGAACGGTTGAAGATATAATGAGGGGGGAAAAAATCTAAACAGGAAAAAAAAAACACCTCGCTTCATTTTATCCTTCTTCTTCTTCTTCTTTTTCATCTCACTATTAATTACGTTAATTACAAGCGTTCTCAACTCGATCGTAATTTTTTTTCTCTCTCCTTTTTTTTTTTTTTTCTTCTCTTCACAAGATATTCATGGAGTAAAAATAAATCTGCAGCAGCTCGCGAATTCTGTACTTATACTATACTATCTACAAAGCCGACGACGACGTCTACACGACGACGAACCCTGCGCGATGTGCTCTCGACGTTCGACGTCGTATGTAAGTATATAAGAAAAAAAAAGTACATATATACATATACATAATTATATATACTGGTGATAAACCTTGAAAACCTGCCTACCGCGACCTCAGCTGCTTGTGTATTGGTGCGACTTCGTGGAGGCCTTTGGCTAGCCGATGGTGTGTGTAGGAATATTTGTCGATTTTTATTTTTTATTTATTTATTTGATTTAAATTTTTTTTTTATTCTCTGAGGCGATCGCGAAGAATAATCGTTCAAATTTATAAGTAGTTATCAAAGATAATACCAAACGCTGCACGTGTATATGTATAACGTTCCGTTTCTGTTATAAAATTTGCGGGGGTTTTCTCGTCGCATTTCTTTTTATAGATTTTTTTTTTTGTTTTTTTTTTGTTTCATGTCAAAAATAAATGTATGTATAGAACAATTTATTGTCTATTATTATATATATCTAGATGTACGCGTGGCGAAGGAATTCGGATCGCATTTGAATTTCTTCTCATATTATATATACCTATAAATGTACCTTCCGAAGGAAAGAAATAAAAAATATATAAAAAATAAAATATGTTAAATTAAAATAAAATATCACAGCGTATACACGCGCGAAATATCTTCTCCCCCTTCCACCACCTCATCCCACAAATCGATCCGATCTGATCTTTATACCTGCCTCTTATCGCTCCCCTCCACTACTTTTTTCCTCTTCTCTTCTGTGAGCGCGTAACGCGGTAGCTGGTGAGCTTATAGTCGTATAGCAACGTATCGACAAAATTACATCAGGAAATATACAAGGCTGCTATAAAGTAGACGTCGAATTCATTTTTATTATTTTTTTTTTTCTCCTTTTCTTTTCTTTTTTTCATTTTTTTTTTTTTTTTCTTCGCCTCTACGAAGCACACCGCGGTGTAACGTGCTTCGCGAAGATTAGAAATGTATTTTATAACATAAAATATATAGGTAGTGACTGGAAATGAATTTTGAAAGCTATATAGTGTATAAGGGGCATTTCGCGTCAATCGATCTGAAATAATTCACGAAGATATTTTTTAAAATATTTAGGTATATCTAAAAAATATTTTACGTAAATTATATTATTTGAAGTATATAGAAAAATTTCATTTCTTATGCAATTTTTTTTTCTTTTTTTTTCTCAACGTTCACTCAAAAGTTTCAATCGATTTGAAAAATTGTTAAAAAATATGCGGGATTCTCAAAGAAGTTTCTATAATTGAAAAGAGGAAAAAAAAAAAAAAAAATAGACAAAAAGTTTCATAAGAAAGTCGTACTACGGTTGAATTGACCCCGAATGCCCCATATACATATATACGTAACATAGATGAAAGTTGTGAAAATAAAATAAAAAAAAAAATGTTTCTCATTTTTTGTTATTTCTTCTTTTTTGAAAAAAAAAAAAAAAAAAAAAAAAGAAACCACCTCGTGCGATTATACGCGATTATAAACTTGATAAATATGCGACTTCACTGCAAGTTCTTGCAACACATGCAGTAGGTATATCTATATGACCGTACGTACAAAACTATATACCTGTATATATGCGGTTATATTTCGCGCGACAGACGGTCGATTGTAATAATAATGAATCACCGCATATAAAAGCGTATAGAGTTTTTTTTTATCTTGAGAATATACGTACGCCTATATCTATATCTACCGTACACCCTTTGTTTCCCGCTTATATCTATTTTATTCTTTCAATTCGTTAATTTCTTTCCTTTTTTTTTTTTATTTTTTTTTTTTCGTTTTTTGCCCCCCCCGCACAGCCTTTCTCTTTTTCTCGTCATTTTCATTGTAGGTATACGTGACAAAAAGTGTTCTATCATAATCGCGGGATATCGTCGTTCAGAAGTACTTTTTTCTTTCTTTCTTTCTTTCTTTCGTATCCAAGCTTTTTCAATTATTCAACATTTTTTTTTTCTCCATCCTTTATCTGTAAGGTACGATATGTAGTAGGTACCTATATACGCGATGATGAAAACGACGCCGTCCAAAGCAAACAACAACGCGAAAGGATTAATAATCGTGATGCGGCGAGTGATAATTCTGTCGAAATGAAAAAAAAAAAGGAGAAAAAAATAATAACCGTAACGTCATGTACACGCATATGTGGAGAGTGAAAAAAAATCGTCGATACGAAGGATACGGAAAGATCGCGCTTTAGTTAATTGTATTTTTTTTTTTTTTTTTTTTTTGATTCCATTTCTCGGAGATTCGTCGAAGAGTAAAGTGAAAAGGGATCAGATTCAATTAAATACGCGCGTACGCGGTTGACACGCAACATAAAGTGATGGCCGGCGTTACGGAACATACGCATACAGAAATTTAATGTTATCACGGCGCAGGTTCCTTTGGTACTTTATACGGAACCCACGCGACCTCTGACAGCGCGCGAATGCAATTTATGCACTTAAGAAGCAATTCGTATGCATAGATGCATTCCGTCATATAGGTACGAATGCGAGGTTTTCTCTACAGAGATGGATAACGCCGCTGCCACTGGTGCCGCTGCTGCTGTAATAAAATGCAAATCAGGGGCTCGGTAGAAAACGGCCGTCCACCAGCGTAGGTACATAGGATATTCATATAGAACGTACTGTTGCAGCGGCACCTCCTTCCTACATCCTATTTTTTCTATGCTCAAATAATTTCATCCGTCGACCGACGTTGTACAGCCGATGATTCCGGGCGGTCGCATCGAGAGCTTCGTCATTTTATTTTTATTTTTTTCAATTCGGTATACAAATTCTCCGGAGTATACTCGATGGTACTCGAACATAACGAAAGATTTGTTCCAGATAAAAAGAACCTGATGAACGTGCAATTTTTTTTCTTCTTTTTTTATCGCCGTATCAAATTCATACCTACAAACTGTTAGAACGGGCGAAGGCTGAGTCATCGCAACGCGGTGAATCCGACGAATGGAAACAGTGTCAGTAAGGTAAGGTGCACGTAGATTACACACACTCATATTCATATAAATATTCATTTACGTTACATGAAATAATGTCTGTAATGTAATTTAATGTAATGAAACTTAGACCTTGACTCGCGAGCATCAAAAGTACACATTAAAATATGTAATGCATACTCGCATATATGAAATAACGTACATTTTACAATTTACAAATATACATATGAACGAAAATTAATTTTTATGTCTTTCTATCATGCAGGGTAATCAGGAAATAAAAGAGAAAAAGAAAAAACGATTTTTTTTTTCTTCTTTTTTACATTTTGCTCATTCGGTTGATTTACCTGAGCAAACTCAGCAAGGCAGGTGTACGAATAAAAATAACTCGAGCTTTTTTTTTTTTTTTGCATTTTCTTCCGCTATATCTTTTTTTCCTTTCCTTTTTCTCTTTTTAACAGGTAATTAGTCATCGGTACGACATTTAATGATCGTGTTCGGGATAATGGGGACGACAAAGAGAAAAGAAAAAAAAAAAAGAAAAAAAAAAAAGGTATCTGATTTAAGCGAAGAAAAAGTGGGCGGAAAATCAAAACCAGATTTTCAGATTTAAGCTCCTCTCGCGTATCCGTGAAATTCATATATAATCCGTGCAAAAAAGCACACGGTGCAGCGGCAGCGGCGTTGGTTAACGTTAACGTTACGAACCAGGTTTCTCTCTGACAGTTTTCCGATGACGTCTAGTGGTTTCTGGGTTGTCTAATTTCGCAAATTGAGTTGTCACGAACCACCCGCTGTTCCTACGCGCCGCGCCGGACCGACAGATTCTGCCAGATTGGCTGATCCGCTCGAATAATAATTTACGCTCCTTTACACCAGAACTAATAACTATGCACAATTATTTGCTTACGTAACGTAGTTCGGTTAATCGAGGGCACGAGTGGAACAAAGAAAAACATTTCAAACTTTTGTTACTTTAAATATGTGTTCGGAGCAACGCTCGACGAAACAAAAAAAAAATAAAAAAAGAAATAAATAAAAAAAAAGCCTAAATGGGCGAGACAAAATCATTTGAGTCTGATGAACCTTGATCAGAAAAATTCAATAGCGGGTTTGCGTTTAGAAATAGCTGTAATCGAAAATGTAAATTTTTCAAATTTATGCTCATTCGGGTAAAGAGATAAGGATAATGTGATAATACCCATAATTGTATGGCGTGAAATATAATAAAATAGACAATGAAATTGTGAATTAATGTAAATTATATTTCCGTGTCTAGTTTCCATAAAATGAAAACACGTCCGATAGAATTTCTCTTATCTATCCAGGTAGGTGAAAATTTCATCGGGTAATATGATAATTGAGCTTTTCGAGCGTATCTCCGAGTAAAGCGAGAAATTAAAAATAGAATTAGAACTAAAATTAGTGATTGATAACAGTTACTCCTAAAGTTTCGAATCCCTGCAGAAGTTTAATTTAAAAAATCGCTATTCAAATATAGAGGGAAGAAACAAAATTGACTTACAAAATTTCCGCCTGTTCGAGCGACGTCGCGGTGAAAATGTCTTTTTTCTTTCGTTTCTTCTTTTCCTGATATTCGCAGATGGTTTGAGGGAAAATCTTTTCGATCGATTTTAAAGTATAGTCTCGTAATCGCGTCGCGTTTAATAAATTTTTACCGACATTATCAGCAGGTTGAATGAATCTGAGACGACGGACTGACAGGTACGTAGAAATCGGTTAAAACGATCCACAACGTGTTGTTATACCTATTATTTCACAATAGTTATGTTTTTTCATTGAAAAAAAATTCCTAGGTCACACTCTTTCACACATCAACATCCAACATTTACACGAACCATCTTTAATTGATTGATTATTATCATAATTATATACCGATTAGAAAAAAAGCATTGATTTTTTTTCATAATTTTTATAAAATTATTTTATTATTTATTTTAGATAGATTATTCATTTGCGTAATTCTTTGTCTCCTCGTATCTTTTTGTTTGTTTGTTAGAATTTTCTTCTTTTTTTTTTTTTTTATTATCACAGTTTACACAATTTTTCTTAATTTTTCTCTACCGTTATTCTTATTCTCATTCTCATAACAATTTTCTTCGTATTCATAGTTTTCTTCATATTCATTTCCCTGATTTGTTTATTTATCAAAGGTTTTATATTACCTCATTTATTTCTTTATTTTCTCATCTGATTTCAATCGTTTAAAAGATTTTTCTTTCTTTCTCGTATTTTAAACTTTATAAACCTTTATCTTTTTTTTTTTTTTGTTTCTTTTTTGTTTTATATTATTATGTTATTTTGTATCACGATTATTTATCACAAGATAAGCTTTACCCGACACGAATCTTGGACTCACAAGTAGTCTTCTCGATATAATAATTACAAGTGAAATTAAAAACGGTGGTTATGAAATTATTGTTATTTAATTTTTATATCTCTGTTTTCTTCTTCTTCTTCTTCTTCTTCTTTTTACGATATCACACCTCTGCAAATCGTCAGATTCATTCAGAAGAAATCCTCCCTTAGTTTCTTCCTTTTGTATAGATACCGGCGGCTGTTCTTGTTTTATTTAATTAATTGATTTGCTTGTTTTCTTTTTCAAATAAATTAAACAACGAATCGACGGATTGATTTTCCCTTCTCGTTCACGCACTAAAATCCAATATCATAAAATCATACGGTATCTACTGGCGATATATTGACCGTCGGATGACGATTTGTGTACTTGAATTTTATACGACTGATGAAAAACCCACAGAGAGACACGACGGCGACGACCAAAAATTAATTGAGAAATAACGAAAGTTGTACATGAAAAGAGAGCAGGATGGAAATAGACGTAAGTATATTTATAATATTTATGATACAACAGAGGTAGATAGAGGTGTTTCACAATTTATTAATTTTCTAATTCTTCTTTTTGCTTCGTGTTTTTTTTTTAATTTGTATATTATATGCGAGATATTGTTGCTGTTACTTTGGTGATTAATACATGTATAATAAATTCCTCTTCTCACTTTAGAAACCGATTGATTTTTTTATTTTTATTAATTTTTTTTTTGTCATATATATATTTTATTCTTCAATTATCGTTAATTATTATATTTATGTTATTCAAGCCTTTCCTCCGACATAATATTATATATTTTATTATATATATATATGTATTTATAGAATCTGTAATTTTTCTTATCTTCCTTCTCTCTTCTATTCTTTAATTTTTTTCTGTCATTTATAATAATATATCTATCAAACTAGGAGTGTCTCGTGTATAGTATTTATCGGGAACCGCACCGTCATTCCCCTCGAATGTCCCAGCGCTAACTGACAGCCGAGCGGGGTTCGCCGGTTCCTCGTGCACGCCAGCCGGACAAAGATCCCGATTATTCACGAACACGAACGAACTCGAACGAACGTTTCATCAGCCAGCCGCCAGCCAGCCAGCCAGCCAGTCAGTCAGCTGGCTGCGGATTCCCTGTTATCATCTTCTCCTTCTTGCTCTTCTCTTCCTTCTTCCTCTCCCTCCCGCTGCCCTTATGCATCGTCTATCGCTTTTCTCTCTTTCGGAGAAGGGCGAGAGACGAAAGGGAAGAGAGAGAGAGACGGCTCTCCTTTCCACTCTTCTCTTCCCCGGCGGTGCCCCGTTGTCCTTGAGGTTCTAGGGAACGACGCGACGCACCGCGTCGAGGGTGCGATTACGGATGATCTGCGCTCGCGCGAGTTAAAGCATCGAAACAGTCAGCTGGGGAACCCGGCAGCGGATTCACCGGTTATAAACCACCTTCCTTTTTTCCCTTAACCTTTTACCCCCGTGCAATAAGTGCATGTAAAGAAGAACGCGCCTCATGCCAACGTATGTTGGGAAGTAAGATGGTTTCTGACGGGAAATTAGGGTGGGGCGATAAAATTATTCAAAAAACTTTTCAAAATCGCTACGTCGTAGCTTTCCATAGGGGAAGAAAATAAAGTTTGACAAGATTCGCGCTGAGCTTTTTTTTTTTTCATTCGGGATTTGAAACGGACGATTTTTTCTTTCATCATTTTTTTTTTTCATCCAGGGCCACCCCGAACGCGCACCTATTATCAACCTGTGCTACCTACTTGCTTACGCGTATCACCCTCCTGCTTTTCCTGCACCCTTTTAAAAACGTTTCCTCCGTTTATGGGCGCGAGAAAAGAAACTTTATGGGGTTAGGAGAACCCGCAGGTGAAAGTTACTATCGTCCTGCTATTAAATTCGTCGTTTCTTTTTTCCTCCCATCATCCAACGGACTCCTCAAAGAATTCCTCGAGCTCGTAACTTCCTTTTTTTCTCTCTCTCTTTTTTCTTGATATATGGGAAATGTCATAAAATGACGTGCCAACGGCATTTGCAAACTCTCCGTTCTGTGCGAGATTCCGTTTCTATCTCGTTTCTGTTTAATTTTCCATTTCTTCTTTTATTTTTTTTTTTTTTCTGCTTTTCTCTTATAGCACGTAATCTCGATTACCGTAACTTCGCTCTTTTATTTCACTCTGTTTTATCTCATTAATTTTCTTTTTATTACCATTATTATGATCGTTATTTTATTTTATTTTTCTTTTTTTTTTTATCAGTTCGCTTCTTCCATCAGACGCGATTAATTGTCTTCGTTCCAAAGTACGTCGTGCGCGCGTCGTTCGTGAATTGAATCCGATAATATATAAGAAGCTTTCGTGCAGCGTCGTATACGTTATAGGTATATAGGTATGAAATATAATGTTTATTATAGCGTGGCGATCGACTTATCGGATCTCATGTAGAAATTTAATGTACAATATACATACGTCCATGCCCGAATGAACATCGGAGCGAATGACAGAGAATGAGAAAAGAAAAGATAAGAAAAGCAAAAAAAAAAAAAAGAAAAAAGAATTGTGTAAAAGCTCCGAAGAAGGGAATCGCGTTTCGAAGAAAGCGAACGACAGCTGTTAGAAATTCACGGGCAATGTTATACCTGTACGTCGGGTAAGCATACATATAATGTAAAGAAATGTATGAGAGAAAACAAAAAGTATCAAAGAAAAAGAAGGAAAGAAAGAACAAAAGGAAAAAAAAAGAAAGAAATGGCTATCGTGCGCGACGAGCACTCACGGAGGGTACGTGTCGCTTCATGGGATACCAAGATTACCTGCTGGTAGTGGTTTTCTGATCGATACAAATAATTTCGCTGAATCACTGTCACGAAACATGAGACGAATGATTATTATAAGGTATGTATTGTACCGGTTCATTCGCAGAAACGGCAAATAAAACTGCCTTCTCCTCCGCAGCCCGCCCCGCATGACATTGTACATAAAACTGCAACTGTCGTGCATGCTATATACTTATGGTACGTTCACGATCAGAACCGGAAAGGCGTAACCTTCAAAAATGAACAGCGGTTCGAGTCAAATACCGGCGAGAGAATTCAAATGTAATATTCGCTAATTTTTTTATCAAGAGTAGAAGGGGCGCGTAACGCTGAAAGATAAAAAAAAAACTTATTTCGAAGTGTAAATTTTTCGAAACTAGTTCAAATCGAACCAACGTTATTTCTGTCGCTCAATTTCTTACTTTTCATCTTTTTTTTTTTTGTTCGTACAAGGCTCAGGGTCGTTATATCATAATTATTATCACATATGATTCATTAAATTCGCATACACATACGGTAATTAAAGTCAAAGCAATTCATCGTAATTTCAAATTACCCTATAATTACACACGTTAACGTATATCAATAATATATACGATATCTCTCTGGAATATAATTTGGTATTGATATACGAGACACATTTTTCTTTTGTTATCTAATTGATACGCGCGAGTCCACATTATAGCTGTGTACGTACCTATACCATATTACAGAACGTAAAGTGAAATAAAATGAAATAGGAATAGGCGATACATCCTTACGGCGATAAATAACGGAAAAATGAAGGGAAAATTTGACTCGATGCGAAACACACTCGGTTATTAAAAATTAAAATTATATTCGCGATAAAAATTGATAACGTATATAATACCCGCATCACTATTGCGCTTTTTTTCTTTTCCGTGTTTTCGTTCTAATGCAAAACTTCATGAAACCCAAAAACGAAAGTGGAGGAACCAACGGAGCAAAGAATTATTTGGAATTCTAGAATGCGTTCCATATAAATCCGAGGAGTAGCATTCTTCTTCTCTACGTTCCGGCCAGGAACGCCTCTTTCGTATAAAAGCCTCGTAACTCTACGCCGCACGGTCCGCACAGAGAACAACGATTTACTCCTTCGAGGGAATTGGATATTCTTGTTATTAATGGTAACGCTAGTTTTTTTTTTCATATAGATTCCTTTCTTCGGTTTTTTATTTCCTTTTCTTTTCATTTTTTTTTATTTTTTTTACGATTTTTCTTTTTATCGTATGTAATTTGCTCCAGTTTTTTTTCTTGTCAAAAATACACTCTACTCGATTACTATAGATAATTCACGAGGATCACCCGATCGAAAGAAAAAAATGATTGAAAGCAAAAAAAAAAAAAAACATCCGAACGATTTCGCTACATCGAAGATCGAATATTGTCGCGGAACATTCGGGGCGTTATGCATGAGGTGAGACATGCATGTTTTATGTTAAATGGTCAAAAAAAATCTGATCGTTTCACCTCGAATCGGGGGCGTGAACGTAATCGAGGTATTCGCGTGGCTATGGCGATGTACGGAGTGAAAATCAATCAGTTTCAAAGTTATGATGGGAGTACCTAAATCGTCGGTTCTCCTTCTTGAGATGGTTGAAGGGTTTCGCGGGGTGAAGCCTACAAACCGCAAAAAGGGTTCCGTCGCCGCCATTCCCGACGGACTAAAAACCGCAGAAACGGACCACCGACTAAATCGTATACCAAATTTGCGGATTATTACCTACGCCGCATCTCCAATATATTCCGATGTCCTCGACCCATCGCTTTTTGACGGGCATATTCGATTCGAAGCTCAAATTTTCATTTGACAAACGAGTTTAATTACATCAGTCGAAAGCTTGACGGACTCGACGGTGAATCCCTTTCGGAACGGGGCGTTAAAATTGACGTTCGACGAAAAACCGAATCGGTGTGGAAAAAGCTCATCTGTTTCTCTTCCGGAGAAACTGCGTAAAGTAAAATCTGTACGGTGATTTGTTTCACGACACTTGAAATTCGGAAAACGGCTTGAAGAAAAAAGAGAAATGAGAGTCGGTATAGCTGGTTGTATATTCCTTACGTATAAACGCGGAATTTACTAAAAGCGCGTGGGCCTACGGTATGAAGGGCATTATTATAAGTTAAGGTGGTTGATATTTAGGGTATACAGTATAACTATAAGGTATTCGAGGAACGGTAAACCAGAAGCATCCACCCGGGGACACGACGACGTTAACAATAAGCCTCAGAGTGGTAAGAGGAAGGTAGGTAGATAGGTATGGGTACCAACCAGCTACTCTTGTTGCGAAGGATCTGTTCTCCGTAAGTTACATTAGTCATTCGCTTGATCCGGGTTTCGTATAACGCTACTTCCTATACAAACTTTACTATATATAAGTATATAGTATGTATACATGTATATGCGGTGCTTCTGCAGAACCGCGAGGTTTCAGAGGACTCTAAAACTAGGAACCTGAGCCGCCGCTGCCTCTGCTTCTGCTTCTGCTTCTGCTTCTGCGACCCTCCAAGACTTGAAGAGGACGCGACGCAACTCACGCAACTTTCGCGCTTACAAATTAACATTAATTATAAATTATACTGTGTCACGGTTTTAAACTTACCCATTTATTCAATGTACATGCGTCTACAATCATTGTAAATATATATATTTATGTAATGTATATATATGTTCAAAAAGTTTCTTGTCACTGTGTTTCTCTTTATATAACATCCGGCAAATACATATTTCTGGATAATACGAAAATAGCCCGGGTAAAACAAAGATGAATGAGATGAGATGAGATGAGATTGGAATTCCATGCCAGCCAGTTCTCTGAAAACTTTATAAAACTAATCAGAGAAGTATAAGTATAACCTAAAAACGTAATGAAACACTTTCTATTGCCAAAAAACTTTTTATACCGTATTATCCATACAAATCTGTACTACGTTTTTATTTATTATTTTTATTTATTTACTTGTTTCTTCTTCTTCTTTTTTGTTTTGTTTTTTTTTTTTCCGACAAAACTAAGCACCCTTCCAAACTCTATGTAAGTAACTATATAATACATGCATTATACATACCCAACCTAATGTCAACCACCCGTCGTTTTTGTTTGTATCCAATTACGTATAATATAAACTTCAGGGTGAAAATTTAACGTCGTTATAAAACCGTCCCCGCAAAAATGCGAGAAGCGTAAACGCTGACAAAACAAACAAAAAATGAAACAAAATACAAAGAAAAAAAAAACGTCTATCCTAACCACCCGCGGGTTACCCCACGTTCTCACCTCCGAACGTTACGAGGGGTACAAATTTTCTAAAAAAAAAGTAAAAGGATCAAGTCAAACAAAAACTCCAAAAGTATAACGTATACCGTCAGGAATTGAAAAACTACGTTATGAACGGAAAAATTTTTTACATTGTGAAATATTTTCATCGGAATTTTTTTTTTGTCTTCTTGCACATGGAAAAAATTTCTTCGAAACGAGTCCGCTAATATCTACAATTATGAATCATATTAGATATGAATATATATAGATATACATGGTACGTGGTATTGCGTTCTAAATTTCAAGATCGTTGATAGAAATTCTTACGTAGCCTAATTAATACATTGAGTCAGTCGGGCTGATTCCAGGAATTCCGTAAGCGCGGTATGTGATCACTGAATCATAATTATTACGGTGTAATATAATAATGATGAAATCCGATGCAGATAATGTTGAAATACTCAAGTGATGGAGTGACAATTTGAATGGTCTATTGTACGCACATACACATATACGTAGAACGTACGAAAGTCGAAATTTTCGAAAGCGAACAGAGTAGAATACAAAGAGACAAAAAACACTTTAGCCCTGCGTCGTTACTTCCGTGCAGTAAATTGGAAACGTTAAATTGAAATTGATCACCCAGTACGTATAAGCGATGTGGAGTATATAGCCGGTCATGTATAACTTAGGTATATATGTATAATGTACGTACATAGGAAGTTTTTTCTCCCTTTCCTATACAGGTATATAATACCTACGTATACATTCATATATTCATATACCTATCCAGTCGCTTCATTTTTTTTCTCTCTCTATATACTTTTGGGTGAAATTCGCGTTTCGAAGAACTATATAATACAGAAGAACCACTTCGAGTCTTTGCCTTTCTCTCATCCCGGTTAGGTATATATAACAAATACATAACCTATAATATATAGAAATAAACATACGGAGTGTACCTGCACCTTCGAAAATTATACCCATGTACGTGAAAAAAAAAATCGAGAAAATCTCTTCTTTTTATATCACGATCTTCCTAAAGAAAAAACAATTTCGAGATTTTGTTTTAATGTATTAAATACGGGGCTGTTGAATTATTTTTTCTCAAATTTTTATCCGTTCGGTTCTGCGATTGAGCGAAAAAAAAAAATAAAAAATTGTCCAGAATCAACGAGGGAGTTGTACATGAATGGAAATCATTGTCTTCGATTTATTTTCAATGACTGTTTGTTTTTTTTCGATCGCGAATTGAAAATAGCATGGAATGCTTCTTTTTTTTTTGATAGCGAGTCGATGTCGGTACCAGGCCGGTAGGTTGTGTACCCTTATACGCCAGTTTGATATAGGGCTCGTAATTTCAACAACCTAATAGTGATTTATTGCGATACCTCGTGGGAATCGACCCGGCAACGCCGTCGGTACCTGTGCGGAAGGTTATATTAGCAAGTTAAATTGCGAGAGTAATAATGAAAAAGAAACAAAAAAAAAAAGAAAGAAAAGAAATGAAAAGAAAAGAAAAGAAAAACGACCGATGATAATACCATTACGATCATTATATCCGTCAAGACTCGTCCACGGCGGTTCAATCAAGTCGTACTAATTTTATTGCCAAGAGAAACTGAGACCTCGTCAATCTTCCATTAGAGTGGCAAATTATATGAAGAAGAATAAGAAGAATAAATAATAATTCAATATAGATCTACCGATAGAAAATGAATTTTTATATTTTCCTATAGGATTATACAGTTTGATTTTATCCAAATTCGCGAGGTTGTAGAGAAAGAACTACTATCATCGATATACACGTATAGGTCCTGAAAGGTTTTGAAACGGGAGTTGCCAAAAAAAAAAGAAAAAAGAAAAAACGTCTTGGAGAGAATCAAATGAATACCTACTGAAAAGAGTTTGCTTTATTTTCATGAACGTCATTTTTACCCCGCGAGCTTGATTATTCATTCACTTCTCGTCCCCCGATCAGGCGGAACCTTGGAATATAGAAATATATAAGGTGAGGTTTTTATTTAAATAATGTGAGACAAAAGGCGAAAAAAAAAAAAATCACATCTGAGAGCGACCTGCAAATAATTCTCCAGATCGGCCATTTTTAATTCCTATGCTTGCGAAGATACACGGAATTGAGCAAGAAAATAAAGAAAAAAGAGGAGGATCGATGCAGGTCGAAAAGTGCAAGAAATGCGGAGCGGTGTGTGGAGATGATTGTCCTTTGCTCCGTCAATCCTAATTTGTGGACAAAGGAGTGCGCGCGAGATGACGACGCGGGGGTATCGATTGCTCGGTATAGGGGCGAACAAAGGAGCGCCGCGACGCCTGGTCGAACGACTGCTGCTGCAAGCACGCGCTCGCTACGAGACATCCTTTCTCCATAGGACACGGGAATCTGGGGATATGAAGAAGACCGAGATCTCCGGGTCTCGAGGCAAAGGAAGGGCTTCCGGGACAAAGACATCCTTATTGGCTTCCCTCACCGACTAAAACCCAACTTTTTATCCTTTTTTTTCTCTCTTTCCCTTACATATCTCGCACCATATTTTTACTTCAACTTCCGTATCAATCCGAAGCTAATTATAGCGTTGCAGAGTTTTTATGCCCCCCCTTCCCCCTTTCACTTGTAAAACCTGGAGAAATAATTTCTAGAATCGAACCGTTTAAAGAAAAATTCTAAAAATTTTTCAATGATTCTGCAGCAGTCGGTTTCTTCCTGAAAAAATTCCGAATTCTCAGAAAACATTCATCATCACGGATTCGACGTTGAATTTTTTTCATATTTCATCTGTTCTATCGAATAATGTTATTCGATAATTTGGATGAAGGGGTAGTGAATTTGCATAATTTTTTTTTTTGTTTTTGAATCGATGAAAAAAAATCTACGTCATGTAGAAATGTCCGTAGGATCGATTTCGTGGGCGGTTCGTTGGCAGTGAAAATAATTTGTAGTTTCGTTCGTTCTGCTTTTCTTTTTTTTTTTTTTCTCTCTTGATTCGGTAAATAAATTACGAGCGCCCATTTTTCTCCCGTTTGATTCTATAAATCACGAATCGATCGCCACCGCCGTCTTAGCCATGGTCGACGGAACACAGCAGAGTTCGTGCGATTCGAAAAATTCATGAAATTTTCTTCTTTTTTTTTCCACCATTATTCACGGTGCTTCCACAAACGTGTTTATTAAGATGATGTATTTCTGCACGACAACTTCGACGTCGTTCTTCATAAATTATCTACACAAATATATTACTCAATCTTAAAACACGCACTGCGTCAAGCTCTCACAGTCACGCTTGTTACTTTCGCACACATGCAGCTATAGAATATATCGATACCTGTGCGACGTTGCTTTTCACAATGTATTTGGGTTATGTCAATACGGTTACGCTAATATACCGAACTCATCACCTCGTCTCGTTTCTCCGTCGCCGTAAAATAGATAACGATCAATTTCCTTTGTTTCTTTTTTTTTTTTTTTTTTTCATTTCTCAATTTTACTGGTTCGAAAGTGAACCGATCTATTAAAATTCCTATCGGTTGCAAAAAAAGAATAACGAAAATTATCATACTCGGGATAAAAAAAAAAGGAGCTCGAAACTCTATTTTAGAAAAAATTTAAAATTACCTTGACTCAAATATAATAACATCCCCATCGTCATCGAGCGTCGTTAAATTGATATATTCTTCGAATCTATTCGATGTGACCGAAAGATTTTCGTCTACGACCGTCGAAATATGACATTTTTCTTTTTTTTTTCCTTCTCTTATTCTCCATTATATTTTCCATCTTATTTCAGATATATATATACGACATAACATCATCTCGCCAAATATTCACATTGAAAAGTTATGTGCCCAGATATTATACGATATGGGGAAATAATCTAACTGCTACAATAATTCATCGAAATACATCCACGTATAGTTTGTTACATACACACATATGTATTTACCGTGCGCGATAGGCGGCGTGTATAACGCGTACTTTACATAAAACGCCATTTGATCACGGTAACGGTTAAACGAATTTTCGGGCGTTGACAAAATATTACCAATTTTACGAACACCCTATAAAATATGTATATCAGGTGAAATTACCTTATTACAAACCGTCACATGCGCGTAGGTAAGAGCAATCAAATATCGCCGGATATTTCTCAACATTTGACGGGACGTACTATAGATTCATACGACGTCATAAATATAGTGTCGGAAAAAAAAATGGGGGGGAGAAGAGAAAGAGAAAAAAATTCGTACATAATATTTCATACACTATTCGCGTATTGATGGGCAGAATCTCTTTCTAGATTTACGAACCTTTTACGTCAAAGAACCGAATCTCGCGTCCCTCGACTCTACCCTTATTTTCCCACACTCTCCACTCTCGATATATTACACGTACCTATATAATGTAACTTTGGAATACGTATTAGGCAACGACGAACCCTGTTTACAAAATTTTCCTGTTTTTCGCCAGGCTTTTCTCTGCGTATCCCAGGGAGTGAGAGGGGCGCGGCCAGCGGTATATGGGTCTTAAAAAGTTACCTCGTAAAATAGATCGAATAAGTTTCGCTCGGTTTAATGGAGTTTATTATCGTAGTTACACGTTGCTGAACACGAAATTCAAAAAAAAAAAAATTCCTCTTCTTTTTTTTTCGCGCGTTCGCGATATAATTGTTACTCAGAAATACCTACTCACCACATGTTATGCAGCATACGCAATTTACAGTACGTGTAAGTTTTTCAACGGAGCCTAAACATTATCATAAACATTATCAATAATTAAGCAAAAAAATGATACACATATATAGGGTGAGTCACTCCAAACTCCGAGAACGTTAGGGTACCGATTCGATGGTTAACGAGCTGCACACGAGAAAAAATAGGAAGACTCAAAAATACAGCATGCTCAATAAACGAGAAATTCGAGTCAAGGTCGAGCGCGCATGTCCGTCGAACGAAGCTCCTCCCAATCTGGGAGTTTGGAGAAACTCACCCTGTATATAACATAGCACAGCACATAATAATCCAAACGCTGTGATCTAGTTCTCCTTGAAAATACTACGGCAACTGCAGACGCAAGTTGTTAGAATTGAGGAGAGTATAATATATAATAAGTTTTACTTGGAACACGTATGTGTAAAATGAACCTCGCTATGTATACGAAGAATCTCGAGAGAGTTTTAGATCGTTAATAAAGTTGACGAGAAGCAGCGAATCGTTACCGCGATCAAGATGTGATGTGTATACACGTATACCTATGTATATGCATGCATAAACGACCTGCTGCATCATCAAGAAAATAAGAGAAAAAAGCAAAGCAAAGCAACAAAAAAAAAAGAGGAGAGCTAGAAGAAAAAAACCTCGAAGATCCAGATAGATAAAGTCAGAGAAAGAAAGAAGAGGAAGAACTGGGCGATAATGTTATGCGTGACATTATGAATTACGTAAGGGGTTAGAAACAAGAAACAAAAAGAGACGCGTGATTTGCTTTCGGCCCCTCCATTTTTTTTTTTTTGTTTCTAATTTTTTTCTCGTTCATCTGCCACTTTGCCATACAACGGGGAGGAGAAAAAATTGGTAACACGTAGGTCGCATTCACCTTTTGATATTAGTTCATTAGAACGAGGTATTTGTTAATAATATTTCGCTTTGATCTTTCGCTTCGTAGTTGATGCGAAAGCTCAATAAAAAGAAAAAAAAACTCGGGAGAAGAAATCCTCTTAAAACTCCATTTTAAAAAAAAAAAAAACACCGTCTTGACCGAAATCCACGAAAAATTATAGTAATTGGCCGATAGCGGAACACCGTGACGCGATCAAAGATGATAATTTCTGAGAAAATGCAAAAGTTTTTTTTTTTTTTCTTTTTTTGTGTTATTTCAATTCGTTTTATTTCATTTTTCGTAATCCCTCACCCCTATTGACTCAATCTTTTCACCTCCTACGTAACATTATACATTTAAAATTTTAATACATGAAAAATGGTGAAAGGAAGAAAGAGAAGAAAAAAAAAGCTGGAATTCCAAGCTGAGCGCGTATAGATTTTTCGGAATTTGATTCTGAGATTAGTTTCGGGGATGAAACCTAGTTTTTCTTTTTCCCTACGTCATGACGAGTACGTTAAGAAACGGAAAAGAAAAAGAATCGAGTAGATGGACAATATTATCTTATTATACGCAGATCGTAATTCTAGATTGACGATGTTCTTCATCCATCTAAACACCTAATGAATAGAATATGCAGTTGACAACGAGGACCAACATCGACGCATATAACGTACGGTTGGGTATCTGTGCCACGACAGTGTTTCAGTGTTTCAGGGAGTTGGTAAACGGCGTTGATTGGTCGGGAGTAAATAGTAGTCAATATTTGTTTATAAATAAATCGAAACTAGAAGCTCCGTACACCTAACGTGTACAACTATACATATATAATATAAACTATATATACACACGTATGCATATACGTATACATCGTCATACGATGTCACTAGCAAACAAAAGAGGCAAATACTACTCGTAGGAGATAACTGTTTGTCCATTTATTCTCGACTCCGTTATACTCCAGGCTAGATGCCAAACGCTCATTCGTTCCACCTCTCATGTAACGTACACATTACACACCTATGTAAAGGTAGGAAAATGAAAACGACAAAAATTTATCTACGATAATTATATATAACGCGCATCACCCCCCCGTCGACATGTGAAAAAAAAAGTCAAATTGTATAAATTAAAACCTAATACGGCGATGAAACTTGTGAAAATATTGCAACGCTGCACGGTGCAAAAATGCATCACACGGATGATGATGTACGTACAATTAAGATTGCACTAAGACTTATTATGTAATAACAACGCACGTCTGCTTCAACTTCAAACTGACGTTATATATTCCTCTAATATCTACCTACCTATATATTCACTTATAATACCATTAGTAACTAGGTAATATAATACCGTTACTTATATTTAATTTGCAAACTAATTACGGCCATACTGCAGCAACCGATGCGGCGTTATAAGGTTTATTAGCTTTGACAAGAACTCACCTTGTATCATATTCATTTTCAAAATTTGCAAAAGGTTCTAACTGAAAGGCTAGATTCTCATAATTTTCATAAAATTGCGCGTACACAGATCAGCGGTAAAATTATACCTATGAAGAAAAAAAAAAAAAGACAAATCTAATCAAATTCAAGAACGAAGAACTTCTAGCTGCAAGGAAATAAGGGTAGATGCCGCAATTGTGAAAAAATAAAAAAAATCGTAACAAAAAAAGCAAAGAAAAAAAAATTAATCGTAAACAGCTCACGTACCCTGTACAATACGGCGGGGGTAGCTCTGTAAATCTCCCAAAGATATGAAGAAATAAAAAAATAAATAAATAAAATACGATGAAAATAAATACATCGTATAACCTACCTATATATATGTATTTATGTAGGGTATGTAACCCATACAATAAGGGAAGTTGAAGGAAAGCAGAAAGTAGTAAAAAAGGAAAAGAAAATCTAAATCATATTCTGTCTGTTCTCCGTGTTTGTTCACCGTAGAAGAGATAAAACGAACACGCAGGGTGGAAAGAGGAGGGTGGGGGTGGGGGGCAGCAATGGGGAGGATGGATTTTGGGCTCTGCTATATAAGCGAGTCTGTCACGATCAGAATTTTTCGGCCCCTCTCCTACTTACGGAGTTTTTCGCTATTCGCCGTTTGATCATATCTTCGCCCCTGCGTTTTCCGTGATCCGTCCCCGCGCCTTCGCGAAATAAGAGCGAGCGTCGTTTGGTTTTTCTCTCTTTTTTTTTTTTTTTTTTTACGACTAGAAGCAGCCAGGCCCTTTCCCTCTCAATTGTTGGAGTTTTTATTCCTTTTCGGCGAGTGGCTCGTGATGTACGGGGAATTTTCCCTAGTTTCCTAGTTTCCTAGACTTCCAATTCTATTGTACACCCCCCACCCCCGAACCCGCGACGCTATCACTCTCGGTCAGGATTCACCGTTCTCATCGGTTCGGTTCAGTTCTTCAGAATGCTTTTTGCGCCTGAGGAAAAGTGGTTATTATGCAGTAACAGTAGAAAGGGTCATTTTCAATTAAGAAATTTACTGCACTCTTCCTACCCGGCCCTTCTTTCGCTCAGCACTTTGGGCTCCCTCGAACAGATAAATTTATATATCTATATATACCTAATACGTCGGTGGTGGTAGTTGCAGAAGTCGAGCACCCTTGGAAAGTTAACGTCCCGTACAAAGGAGGTTAGACCTAGTATATAAGGGATGAAGGGAAAAAAAAGAGAAAAAGGTAGAAGAGAGGAAGGGACGTTTTTATTACGCCAAACAACGAGGCCCGCGTCGTCACAGTCTTTCAAAACTTCCACCCCTCACGCCGGAAATAACCACCCGCGGAGGAAAAAACCGTTTGCTTTTAGGACTAATAAAGTTAACAAATAAAAGAAGTGAAAAAAAAAAACCGAAAAAAAAAAATTAAATTACCCAATTGCAAGACAAAGGAGTAAACGACCACCTAGTTATATCTACTGCATCCTCATAGATCACAGTTACGATGATTGCGGAAGTAAAAATTTTTAATTTCTGTAGGTGTAATAACCGTTAAAATGAGGAAAGAATGAAAAAAAAAAAAAAAAACTAATATCAGTTAAAGCGGAAGAAAATAATGTAGAATTTTGTTCCGACAAGCAAATGGTCTTTGGGAACAAAAGAAACCTATATCGGTTTTGGTGGAATTCGACTCGGAATTTGGATCTGAGCATGAGAGGGAGGAGGGGAAAAAAAAAGAAATGCAAATTCGCAGAAATATTTCTTGGGATTTATCATAGTCCGGTGGTTTCGGTTTCCTTTGTTTCGTTGGTACCTCCACGTTGGTTAATGCTTCTGGCTCGAGGGAGGAAATAATATTCTGGATACAGACGCATAATATGGTTGGTATTAAAGGAACGAAGCGACAACGACGACCTCTCGATGGGGATGGGGATGGGAATAGGGATAGGAGATTGGGATATGTGTGCTGTATTTTATGCACATGCGCAATTCCGTCTTTGGCGCCTTTGTCCGAGAGCGTTTTCCGGAGCGCCGGTTGGCCGGCCGGTTCAGGAGCATAGCTGCGCTTCCATACCATACCATCCCCAACACATATTCCAACCACCACAACTACACTACCTACAACATTCACCGATCGATATGTCCTAGTGAACCCGACGAACGACCCCCTAGGAGTCGCCTCACACCATCCACGTCATCCCTACCTATTACGCATTCGCTAACAATAAGCTCAAAGCGCTTTTCCCCACATTTTTCTGTATCCTACACTCCTATAACCCCCCGCGACTACCACCACCACATGCACACACCGTGTCGACCAACAATTCTTACGTTGTTACGCCGTTTATGATTTATGCCTATGCCGATTTTTCAACGTAACCTCACGGTTGGATGGATAAAAAACTGCAGTATTTTCAAACTGGACTAAAAGCTGACTGAAGCTTTTCGCAAGCTTTTTTGGGGGTGAAAAGAATCAAAGGAATAAAATATCCTTACGTTGCCGAGGTACACCTGCTACGGAAAAATGTTTTTTAAAAAACGCCTCCGCAAATTATTCGGAAGAACTTAAATCTCTTCGGTATGTCCTGGGCAACTAGAGGAAGCGTACGATTGACTAAATTTGGGGATGAGTTTAAGTGGGTTCTTGGGAATCGCGTGCAATTTTGGATCGTACACTAGAAACTACTAAAAAAAAAAAAAAGAAGCTTAGAAACAAACAAATGATTGTTTTCTCTTCACCGCGGGATATGAGCGAAAGAAGCTCTAGAAATTGGAAAAAAAAAAAAAAAAAAATCAGTATAATTAGTGAAGCCTTATCAAAAACCGCGCTGAAATCATGAAATCACGTGAATCGTGTTGGATATTTCTTGGTAGCGCGGAGTCATTATGGTATAAGCTGTATTTTTCAAAAGCTTGACTATTCCGGGAGCGGATGAAATTTTTTTGAATTTTCACCAACGAGATGAAAGATTTGATTTTCCTGGTCAGAGTCGTGAGAAAAAAAATTAAACTATTAAATCACAACTGGTTTTTCAAAATAGTAACAAAAAAAAAGAAATTGCTTCTCTGGCCGATCGAGCAATCTTTTTTTCGTTATTTTCCTCTCTCTTACATCATCAAATTTTGCATAGCTGCAATATATTGTATTCGTGTTGAAAACCGCGATCATATAGGAATTTGAGATCGTCGTCCGAAAAAAGTGTTTAAAAAAAAGAGATCCAAAAAAAAAAAAAAACGAAAAAAAGAGAACACTGTTAAATTTTATGCGAAATTCTTAGCCGCACGTATACCAAAGTACGAATTAACGTTCGAGAAGAGGATGACCCAGCTGGCTCACGTCCAGAGTAAGAAAAAGGCGCGTCTATCTAACCTAACCTGACCCAATCTATGTAGATATGGATATAGTAATCTATACAAAAAAAAAAGAAAGAAAAAAAAATAACGTATTTTCAAATCGCGTTGATTTCATAAAAAAATCGTGATTACAAATTTTGTGGTTACATAACATATAATCCGTGTATCATATGAGTTACGTATACATATTTTAACAATAGCCAATTCTGATAATTAATATTGGAACTTTAATATACAACAACGAGCCACAGTTTATAATATTACGTATATAAATGTGGATATATAGTTACGTAATTACGATTAACAGAAATACGTAGGTATATAACAATCGAAGCGCAGAGGTAAATTTCGTGTATAAATTCAATCTCCCTACATAAAAAAAGAAGAAAAAGGAAAGGAAAGGAAAGGAAAAGAAAAAAAACAAAAAAAACGAACCGTGAATCCCTGGGAGTATAATCGATCTTTTGAAACCCATCGGCGCAGGTAGAATCGAATTTATTATAAATAGAATTCGATAGTCGATTGCGATCACCGCTTATACGAAAATCATTTTCACAGACACATCATGAAAATGATTGATCGATCAAAAAAAAAAAAAAAGTCAAAATCAAATCCGATTATAATCGCTCGAACGTCAGGTTAGGTATGCGAACTAGGTTATATCTATATAATTCTCAACATCAATCGTGTATGACAAAACGAAAATTCGTGTTCGGGAAACAAATGACAGGGACAAACAGAAGAAAAAAATTGAAAACGTACTTCTGATCTTCCTTGTTGTCACGAGATGTTTATATCCCCAATTTCCTTTTTTTTTTTTCTCTTTCAAGATTCAACGATAAGCACGAAAAAAACGGTGTATCCGTTTTCGATGGTGATAAGCAAAAAAATTTTGAAAGAATTCTGAGAACGAAATATTTGATTTCTTCTGTTTTTTTTTTGTTTTATCACGTGAACTGTATACCCACCCGTATCGCGGTCGAGATTTGTGAAGAAATAAAAAAAAAAAAAAAATCAGCAAAAAAACAGGAATCCTAAATTAATGAAAAAAAATTTGATTCGACAAAGAAAAAGGAAAAAAAAAAAAAAGAATAAAATTGGGCAACACGCTGCAAGCGATATCCGGGTCGCCTTCGTGCCCGCACCAACTATCAAGTTATACTTTATCTCGTGAGTGTACACATAATATGTACATAGAAGTATATAGGATATGGTATATAGCTGACGTCATTATCGGTCATTCAGGCTTCTCCGATTGATAAGATTATACCATCGCCGCGGTAGAGGAAGGTAAAATCGCGTTGGATCGAAGCCCCACATATCATTATTTCGGACCTCCCACAATCCTATAGGTGAAATGATTATTATATCGTGACGTATGATGTGTCGGAGCATATGGGTGAAATTTAGCCACAATCATATATCATCGATGACGTCACCGTATTAAGTTATAACGTATTATCTATCCGCCTCAAATGTTACTACGTTAAATTTCTAGATTATTTTCCCCAAGGTTAGTTCCGGAAATAAAATTCGATAAGAATTAACACCTGAAAAATTAATCAACACCATGGTCCGGTCCGGTTCAAAAAAATGATCGAGTTTCTCATTGAAAGTTTTTTTGTATCTGATTTTAGAAAAATATTTCTTCCACAAATATCGCGAGGCTTGAATTTCGCAAAAATGTCTACTTTTTTTTGGAATCTCATCACGCATATATTCGTGGCAAAAACTTTCGGCTGGTTTACCATTACGACTAAAATCACCGAGGATCGTTTTTCTTTTTTTTTTCTTTTTATCGTTAAAATCGCAAAAACGCGATAAATACATATTACATAAATTAAATCGAGAAGAGAGATCAACGTACCGCGCGGTAGGTAGTATAGCTTTGAAATTCACCGTGCAGGTTCTTTTTTTCCCTTCCACCGCAGCTTTTATGATTCTTCAGTTTTCTAGCTTTTCCTATACTTTTTTACTCCGCGTCATACAGCGGCTATAGACACGATCCGCACTGAAACCACCGATGCAGCTGTTTCACTTTACAGTACAATATATTATACCTAACTTGGTCAGCGTCGTCGCGTCTTATAGACCATAGAGAATAGTCGGTCTTCTATTTTCCTATTTCTTTTTTCTTCTTTTTTTTCCCACGATCTTCCGTTGCGTAAATAACTCCGTATGTACATAATATACAACACACCACAGGATTACATACACCTGATGTAGGAAATATAGATCCGAAGACTTTTAAATAATGCTGCACCTATACCTATACGGGTATCTCTCGCGGGAGATTTCAACCGCACAAGGAATGTGTTTCTGTGTTTTATTTTAATTTCATGTTTTATTAATTCTTTTTTTTTTTTCTCTCTCTCTCTCTCTTTGTTTTATTTTTCTTTGTTCCTTTTTCTTTCTTTTCTTCAAGACTTGTCACCAGCTGTCGCGCATGCACACTGTAATTTTTCCACCTGATCGAACAAATTAAATCAATACTTTATTAAAAATATATAGTGTATTCGTGCCGATAAACGACGTGCGGTGTATAGGTGTATATCTATATATATCGCTGATCGGCGGATCATAATTACAAAGATCGTACCGCTGGATTGAAAAAACAATAAGATAAGAGCGATTTTTTTTCTCTCCTTTATTTTCCTATCGCTGTTTCATACATATTTTCAAACTGCAATCGTTTTGTGCAATCGACTGCAATGAGTCTAAAAGAAATTTCGCAAGTCGCGCTCGTAAATCACAGCGATTCGAAATCATTCCGACATTTTATCGTCATCCATAGTTTGCAGGGGTTAAAAAAACAAAGAGAGAAAGAAAAAAAAAAAAAACAGAAAAAAGATTAAACCACAACGACCGATAAGAGGATATTAGTTTTGCTGAATTCGATCAAGATTCTCGAATCGATTCTATTACAGATTAGTTTCAGATCGATAAAACGATTATATCGGCATATCGATGGATTTGTTGATAAATGAATCAATCGCGCTATATATCTAACTCATATGATGTTCTCGGTATGTATACAAGTAGAATATATGTATATACATGTACACATTATGTACAGCAGATCGATCAATGGTTCTCTGATATTCCTTGGCTCGTGCTGCACCAGCACCAGCTGCAGCTGTTTTTCCCTATCTCCGTATAAGATCTCAACGTATACGTAATCATCTGAGCACCGAGTAGGTATATACATATAATACGCTCGAATTGTCGCTTTTCAAACGTTCGTTAGAATTCAGATTTCACTTATTTTTTTATTTTTCGATAACGTTTCTCTGTTCGTGTTCATTTTCTTTGTTCATTTATATTTTTATTTTATTTCATTTCATTTCATTTATTTATTTTCTTTCCGAGGGTGGTGATGTGATTTCGAACGAAAAGCGCGGAGCTTTCGCGTTACGCAACGGCCGCATCCGCAGTGGGACGCGCGATCCCTGGGTGAAAATTTCCCGGGGGTCGTAAAAACCGCGAATCTCTACGCGGATCTATACATAAATATATACCTATACTACAGATGCGAAAACCTGATGAAAAAATAAAAATAAAATAAAGTATAAATCGTACGTCGCGTCGGTCCCATTTTCTTTCTTCCTGCAGCGCTCGAAAATACAGAGCTGCGCATATATATATATAGGTGAAAAATTTTACTACTTTTATTTTATCGACAGATATAAAAGTCACGCACTTTATATCGCCGGCTATCGATTCTGATGCAAATATACAAGCAGATCTAACAGCTCAAAAATTTATTTCTATACATATACGTACACATATGTATCGTATATACATAGCATGTCAAAGAGAAATATCCCTCGAAGCTTTTACGCAGGAAACGTGTGCGGCAAGTGCCAGGAAACTTGAAACGAATTTATCTGCGCATAATACAAAGGTATGCGCGAACGAGTAATAAAAGAATAAATAAATGAATAAAACAACAACAAAAAAATGAATCGCGGTTTCCGGTTTACTTATATAGGTATATATTTTATATGTAGGTGAGTCGAATGAAAGAAAGAAAAAGAAAAAAAAAACAACGTAACAAAAATCCGCAAGGCTATACAGAGGTGTGTCTCACCGCCAGACGGTCTGACAACTAAAATATGTAGATATAAGGCGTATATATTTATTTACATACATATGCACATATATGACATGTTGACACAGTTATGTCATTATGCTGAACATAAGACCATGTATGCAATAGGGTACTCGCGGGCCGTTTACGCGCGCGTTTACTACTCGTTAATAAAATGGCGCGAAATATGAAAGTCAAAAAAAAAAAAAGAAAAGCATCTCCAAAGAAATTTGGACACGCGCGATTTCTCGGTCGGATTTTTTTTTTCCGCATCTCGAGCATCGTTATCGAACGTGTCGAGTTTGATATCCGAAAAACGAAGAAACAAAAAAAAAAGAAAGAAACTAGGAGCGGGGGTGGGGGAGTTTTTCAAAGTCCAGAGGGTGATCGAACTGGCCTAGAAAGCCCCATATATAAATAAATACAGCTATACATAATGCTATATCCTCGCGGTTACAATTAAACGAGGTGCACCGAGTCGAGTTGAGGCTATAAAGCGTGGTCGGTTTAACTCGGCGTACGTTTCTCAAGTCACGTACCGTGAGACGCGTTGCCGTACATATCCAAGTCGAATTATTTGCCATTTATTATTATGTTGACATATCACGGGTCGTGCGTAAGAAAATCTTTAAAGACAACTGAAAGAAAAGGACTCGAGCCTCCCCGGCTCGCGATCACGAAAGAAAATTATCACCTGCGACCCGATGAATTTAGAAAAGAAAAAAAAAGAAAAATTTCACACGCATTTTACGAAAAAACCAAAAATCAATTCTTTTTCTTCTTTTGTTTCTTTTTCTGATCGTAAGTTCAGCTGTAAACGTCCATTTAAAATCACACATCGCGATCGTGCGAAGTCTTCTTTGTTCGTTAAAAAAATATAAAAGAAAAACAGAAAGTTAAGAACGTGAAGAAAGAACGAGAAAATCTTTGAAAAAACACTCCGGTGTATAAAAGAAAATAGATATATATATGGACACTTATTTTTTAAAAAACATCCGTCAGGGAATTATTATATATGCACAAGTGTATGCATATCTATTTTATAAGCGACGATATCACGCGTCGCGACGTACGTTTTTATTTCTTTCAACATCCGGATATGCAGAAAAATCCTTACTTTTTCTTTGTTCGATTTTTACAGGTTTTTCTTTTTCTTTTTTTTTTTTTCAGCGATCAATTGAATGTACCTCTTCAATTAATTATATTCTATTACGCTGTTCTCACGTTTTGAGAAATCTACGATGATTCGGTCAGATTTAAAAATATGCCGCATTGCAGATCGAGAAGAGAAAGATGATGGAATGATTTTTTATTTCATTTTTTTTTTCTTCAGCGATTTGCAAGTATTGGATCGGTGGATACAAGGTATCATCTCAGTGTGTATTATACCTATTATTACGAGCGAGCCAACAACCCGTAATAATCCGGTCTCGGTTATTTTTTATTTTTTATAATTTTTTCAATTTTTTTTTTTTCGCAATTTTTCTTCCACGTTAGTCCGGTTCGCGTCTCGTACACCTGAGGTAATAGAAACAGGCGTCGACGATACGAATCTCCGAGTTACGAAGTAATAACGAATGTAAAAAAAAAAAAGAGAAAAATAAAGTAACCCATAGGATGCAATTTTCTTACAATATATCAAACGCGACCAGATAAAGCTTGCAATTATTTTGAGAAAAAAATTATTTCGAAGTTGATTTATCGAACTCTTCAGTTTTCTCCGCTCAACGCGCCGGCGGATTTTCTCTAGATGGACGCGGAATTTGTTGGAATTTAAAACCAAAAAAAAAGAAAAAGCGGAGAAAAAATAAAAATTTATAAAAGCGTGTAACGTCGTAGAGTCGTACGTCGAGGCTTAATTAAACTATAGCAATTCTGTGAGGGTAAATTTCAAGGGATATAAAACGTGTGTAGATATAGGTATATACGTATAGAGGGAAAGTTGATGTTTGTTTTCGTAAGAAGCGAACTGCACTCTATGGATAAAAGCTTCGCGTCGTCAAGAAGGAATAATATGGAACGAAATGAAAGACGGAGACGATGAGCTTTCTGCTGTTTTTACTTCACGACACACGACGATGGGTTTGTTGTTTCTATCTTATATTTATATAGTTCATGCTCCGAGCGGAGATACGATAGAAACCATCGACTTCTAGACAGTGTAGATACGCGGCAAGGTGTATACTGTACTGTATAACACGATATATTAACTGCGGTAGTATGAGGGGATGAAAGGAGAGAAAAAATTTGATTAAATTTTTCTACCATCCGAGCAATAGTTCATTTCGTATCTATGTATATGTGCATATTATATACGATACAGTTGCATTGTACCGCATCGAATACGATATGCAGTTGACACTAAAAGCAGAGGTTACGCATCTGCACGTTCGGGAAACCCAAAATTTTTGGCTCATTGCCGAAAAGCTTGTACAGTACGTTCTACTGATCCACATCTAAAGCCGTAACACCACCCCAGCCTCAATAAAATCACGGAATGGTAAATCAAACAACTCGCATAAATAAACACACAACCAATTAACCTAATCATTATAAAAAAGTTTGGAAGAAAAAATAAATAAAAAAACAATCCAGTCAACTCACGAGCTTCAAATGACATACAACTGCATCTTTGACTGACATTTTTTTTTTTTTTTCGATTAATAAAAACTCGATACATTTTTTCTTTTTTTTTCTGCGCATGACTTACGAATCATAGGTATTATAGTCTTTTGATAATAATTTTCGTGCAGATTAGCTATAAATATACGTAAATAATTTTTTGACAGTGCTACAATTTAACTAAAGTCATTTTGCACACGCTTTCGTGCACCTATGATATAAAAGTATAGTTATGGACTACATGATAATAAACTATACTAATCGTGTATATCACGTGCTCTAAAGCTATTCCCGTTCGCACTCGACCTAGATATTACCAAATTGCACACCGTGTATATATGTACCTTATATTATACCTATATGCTTGTATATAATTCTCTGTACTGCACACCGGGGTATAACATACCGTAGACGTCGACGAGTAGCTAAAAGGACTAACAATAAGAAATATACAAAAAATAGAGAATCAAATTCATGACATATTTTTTGACTCAAAAATTAATTTTTGGTTCCAAAAAAATGAATCAACAGTGTAAAGAAATATTTATCGAGGTTGCTCAGGATGTTCGTGAGATGCTTTTTTTTTTGTTTTACCGAAGGAAGGAAGGGAACCAAAAAATGATTTTGCAAATGGCAGCGGTTCATGGCACCCATAAATTACGAAATAGTTGTACGAACATAGGATGTTGGCGTAGATTCTTATAGATTCTTTGATACAATGCGCGGTGCTGTAGCTAATTTCTGTACCAGGCAATACAATAACGTTATATGCGCTCGTATAATAATTGCCTGTGCAATTCTGTTATAGTTAGATGATAATGGTAAATGGGGATGTTACAATATATACGTATATACGAAAAGTATAGGAGCAGGTAGCTATAGCTACATGCATAACTCACTTGACACGTCGACGTGAAATCGCTGTTATAAATTACCCTTAATTATCACCCGCTTTCCTATAATATATAGATATCTACCGCACGTATCTACGCTCACAATTTTAGCAGAATCATCGTTATAACGTACAAACACTGCACATGCGAAGAACCGGCAGAAATTTTGGCAAATTCGTACCACCGCCCGTCCATTCATATACGCACAATTTGATACGATATCATTTTTACGTTTAGATTTGCCGATGAGTTGCGAGTTTTTTTTTTCCATCCCCTACTCTTTCTGCACTCCGTTGCAGTGCAAATCAATTAGGTAACCGAAAACCCGTAATTTTATTACGATTTGGAAAAATTAAATTAATCAACGATGATAATCGTGTCATCGAGACATAATAGGTGGGATAATTTTAACTCTCCGTTCAAATTATTCAATGCTTCTGATTCTCCGGCATGATGTTTATTCCATTATACAGATAGATTGTAACGTATACGTAACGTTCGATTCCTATTCGAGTCGAAAATTTTCGACAGGTAGGTTATATATTCGTATACGTATATTTTGCATGAATTATAAATGTACACGCGATCGATGCGTATTATTTATAATACGTAATGATGACACATACAATAATAACAAAATAACGACGATGCGATCTTGAGTATAAATATCTATATCGATACGATACGTATTTGAATATGTATATAATATTTCCTAAAACCGCATCTAGAAAAAGCAGCGAATCCCGTGAAAGCACGAAGGTATACGTACACAGGTATAATATCTATACCTCTGAGAACTTCCAGATGAATTTATACGAAGGAATTTACGTAATAATTACGAGGGTTTTACTGTACCTATACTTCATACTCAACCATACTTAAATATAGGTATATATAATGCCAGTCGCTCTTTTTGGAGATTCTTTCGTTTTTTTTCACATTTTTATTACCGTTATCATTAATAATTCTTTTTTCTTTTTTTCTGAACTCTTTTTGAACCGATTGAAGAAAGAATGTATTATATTAATAATATAAATTCCTTAAAAAGTATATTGCTGTTTTTCTAATATATAATTTCTCTGCTCGAAAATAAATTTCTGATCAGATATAATAAATATGATAGGTATATATAAGTATTGAAAATTATCCTTGTATATAAAAAAAAAAAGAAAAAAAAAAAGAAATCAACTTTTTTTTTTCTTCTTCCTTCGCTTTACCCGGAGGGGCATTTGCGCGCACGAGAGAAGAAGCATTAATTAATTCTGATCGTAAGTATCAATCAAATGAATCGACGCCGTAATTCTGCATATGAAAAAAAAAAACAACTAAACAGCGCTTATGATTAGAAAAAAAAAGATTTTATTCATTTTTTTTTTCAAACTTGCTTTATGTTGTATTAATGTAATGATCTATTGGTTCCGTTTCGAGAAAAAAAAAAAAAAAAAAAAAAAGCACTTCTCGCAGAGCTAGATACTTGTAGTAAATGTAATATTAGCATTTGACCTACTTAGTTCTATACAACGATATATAGATATAGATATGGCGGTGTATCGAATTTAATTCTAAAAAATGGTATGAAACAAAAAAAAAAAAGAAAAAAGAAGAAAACCATGGACGGGAAATATCGAAGAATTTGTTATCTAATCCAAGGCTTTACCGTTTTCAGAGACTCGGAACCGCAGCTGTTTAGCAAAAATGCGTACTTCTTTTATTCGCTTCATTTAATTTATTCTTCTTCCGTCCCACGTTGGAGGCTAGGAATAATTTTTGAAAAAAAAAAAAAAAACAATTTCCTTAGACGCTTAATTTCTTTTAAACGTCAACTTTCATCCGCCCTGGGGTAACTTTTCGATTTTGAGTTCCGAAAGAGAAAAAAAAAACTGCATAATTATGGGGTATTTATCTGGGACGGATTATTAGAATTCTTGATAAATGCTACCGCGCATCAAAGTTTTTTGAAATATATATGGTCAATTATTAATCAACTAATTCATAATTTATTGGGTCAATGAAATAAGGGGTCGAATTTACGGAATTTACGCGTCACGCAATCTTTCCATTGAAATAATTTACGGCTGTATTGTAATGCTCATCATCATATTCGGTTGAATTTCAGTTTGAGCTGTTTCGCGGGTGACAGCTGTCACGTCTTAAATGCTAATTTCAACTGTGCCCTGTAACCCGATATATCCCCTGCCCCCTGCCCACGTAGATATCATATATAAATCCACCCAGCACACGCACTACATATATGTATAGTGTATACCTATATACAGACTCATGTACCGACGGACTTACTCGACTCTTCTCCCAATGGACCCGGCGCTATGGCCTCCGTCGCAAATCCATTTTGTCGCGTTACATCACGTTTTGTCGAATCCGATTAGAATGAATATTTCGAAAAACTAAACTACCAGAAATTAAAAATATTTCAAAATGTTTGCTGATATTTATTAATTTTTCTGCTTTTCAAACACGCTTTCCACACCACGAGGAGCGTCAGGAAATTAACTACGGAAAAATAGATGAAAAATAGTAAACCTATTGAACCGTCGAATATTTGATCACGGAGAGATTAATTCGATCGATTTGTCACATCTGACAATACAATGACGATGGGGGGTTTGTAATAATCAAAGGAAAACCGAAGAGAATCGAATATTTAAGGTTCATATAGACGTCGTCTCTGATCTTTTGGCAATTGCACAAATATTTCGCCACGAAATTTCTTTTGAACTTAAAATATATACGATAGTATAAATAAATTTATAAATCGTACAATTTTTCAATGTTTTATCCATGCGCGTAAACGGATGCAGTACAAAATACTACAAAAAAAAAAAACCATTTAATTTCCAAATTCCAGACGCTCTGCAGTACATGTATTATAGCGTGCGAACGATATTTGAGTAATGAAAAAACAAATGGAACAGAAATAAAAAAAAAATAAAAAAAAAACAGTCAAAATAGCAAAAGGAAGAACGGCGGGGGAGAAGGGGGAGAAAAACGGAAAGAGAAAGGCGCAAGTATAGCTGAAAAATTGAGTGGCGTCAAGTCGTACATCAACTGTGTGTATAAACTGACGTGGGCGTATAAGGAATGTTCTTTAAATAATTCAGATTTCTCTGTCTTTCGTTCTATCTGTTTTTTTTTTCTGTTTTTTCTCTCTCTCTCTCTCTCTCTCTCTCTCTCTCTCAACGTGAGTATCGCGCGATTCGAATGACTTGCCGAGACGGTAACAAAAAAACAGAAAGAAAAAAAAGAAGAGAAGAAAGAAAGAATGAAATGAAAAAACTACCACTTCGCACAGTCACATATCGCGCATCGGGGATGAGACGTACATAATATATAGAGTGCGGTGAATATAAGAAATTAGAAAAAAAAAAAAGAAATTGAAAGAGCGAGAAGATGAATTCTGCATCATTTCGTTTTGTAAAAAAAAAATAAAAGAACTTTTAAAATACTGGATTTCGGAAATTTATGTACACTTCAGCTGACGATATAGTCATTCTATAATGTGAATAAGAATGA
The DNA here is from genome assembly GCA_963932425.1 of Athalia cordata. Classification (NCBI taxonomy): domain Eukaryota; kingdom Metazoa; phylum Arthropoda; class Insecta; order Hymenoptera; family Athaliidae; genus Athalia; species Athalia cordata. The sequence goes on along the minus strand of OZ010625.1, from coordinate 51,561,265 downwards.
GGATAATTAATGACACGCGTATTCATCAGCACGATAGCCGACTGAGAAACGTATGTAGTTGTTGAATTGAGTTGTCTCAACCCGTTCATTTTTACGCTTCGAATTTCTAACGTTCGGTCATCCACACATCCTCTGCCAAGTTCCATTACTGTTTCGGGCAAGGAAACTGAAAAAGAAATTAACAACAAAAAAAAAGAGACAGAAGAATAAGAGAAAAAAACTGAAGTTGTCGTCAACGCGACAAATCGGCTAATGGGTCAGAAAAGGTGATTCCGTTCTCCTCTATCGAAGTACATATAAGTATACGTGAGTATAAGACACATGCGTGATCACATCGCGTGTCTAACGGCGTAAAGTCGTGTGTGCGAGAAAAAACAGATAACCAAAAAAAAATAATAAAAAAAGAGACCGATTTCGGTGGTAAAAAAAGTTTAGTAATTTTTATTCTCATACCATATCGCTTGTTCTTTCTTTTTACGAGTCAGATTCGAAGTTTTCGAACCGACAGATTTTTACAAGGACTCACAATACGCAAAATCCTGTCCACCGGATTCTGCCAAGAATGATGAAGAAAAAAGTTGGTTCGTTTTTTCGGCAAAAGAGGAAGAAAAAGTGTTGAGGAAGAGAACGTAGATATATCGGAGAATGAAATAAAGAATGTAAAAAGAAATATAAGGAGAAGGGAGGGAAACGAAATGAAGTGTTAAAGAAAAAGGGAAATGAGGAAGATATAAAAAAAAAAAAAAAAGAGTATAGAAAAATCCATATCCTATAAGGGCTCTTCGTTCGGAGCAGATGATGAACCCCCGCGGGAGGCTGACGTGACGAGGCAAGGACGTTGGGCGAAGGGCGGAAACATGTTTGCCGAAGCGTGACCTCTTTGTAACAACTGTTGCTACGCGGGTGTCGTTGCCCCTCATCCCTAGCCCTCTTTTTCCCTTCCACATCCGATACAGTACATCGGAAATCGGAGAGAGAGAGAAAATAGAGAAAAGGAAAATCGGAAGGGAAATCTTACAGTGACAATCGTACTCCTAATGAGTTTTCGCATACGGAATTCCACGTGAATTCAGGAAGCTGTAGTGGGTTCAGGTAATACTTGCGCAGGACGTGACATCCGATAATTTGAGTAATAGTCGATTTTCGTGGCTAACGATTGGTTATTATTTTTTTCTTACATCGAATCAAAATTACGATCACGGAGCGGTATTTACCTACCGGGAAAAAAGAAAAAATTTCCGATCTATCTTAGATTTCGTATCGTTAATTTTTCCTATTCCATAATTTCAGCGGAAAGGAAAAAAAAAGAAAAAGAAAAATTGCTAGAATACCGTAGATCGTTATTATCGTGAAATAAAAATTTTCAGACGGGGAAAATGGGCGGTTAAAAAGTCCCTGTAATTTAGGGGCTTGAAGGATAGGGTATGACCAATAAGTCAGCGTCTAATAATTTGGTAATCAACGCGGATGTAATGAGGAGGTCAGAGCCCAGAGGATGGATGGCGAAAGAGGGTGGTAGGGAAAGAGCAGCGTGCTCGGGCAATTTCGCAGTTTAATTGAGAAGCACAAAGGTAATATAGTATATAGCTGCTACCGTTTCATCAAACCGAATTACCTACCCGCGGCCGGGTTTTGGGTATTATACACATTATATCTATAGGTATACGCATATACATAATGTACAGTAAAAGTCTGAATTGTGTCGTGAAAGATTAGAGGTACGGTGATAAGACAAGGTAGCGCCCGAAGAAAGAAACGAATTCTTCGACGCGGATATGTAGCTTAGATTTTTAGATCAGGTGGGGTAAAAAAAAAAAAAGAAAAACTTGTTTAAAATCCTAATTTTTTCTAATGAGCAAGGACCGCAAATAAAAAAAATACAATGCCGGTATTTTAGGTGAGGAAGGAAGCGTCGGCCTGAAATTTTGTTATCTACTTCCCTTACTTTTGTTTTCCTTACATTCGCTAATTCCTACCGCGGCCTTTTTTGCGTATAACCATTTTCCCTTTTCACTTTCTCATTTCCTTTTAATACCGAAATGCGGAGTGACTGGCTGACTTTTGCCTGCCTACCTTTAGTTCCTTTTAATAACAGGGCCAATAAAGCAGCAGCACCGGCAATGGCAACGGGAACGGCAGCGGTAGCTGTGGTGGGCTCGACTTCCGTGGCGTTTGTCACGGGAAATGATGGTGTATCGCGTTTCGACGGTGGCATTTCCTTTGTCGTATAGAATCCTAGGGACCCACGCAGCAATCCCGGACAGTTATATAGGTACGACCAAGTTTCTTCTCTTCTTCTAATTCTTACTCTTCTCTTTCTAATTTTTTTTTAGTGGCGCTCAGAAAAAGACGAAAAGAGAAAAGGACGGAAAATACACGAGACGCTAAACGCTGCCGCGTAAAGAGAGAGATAGGAAATGGGGAATAAAAATGAAAATGAGAAAGAAAAGGAAATAAATAATAGCCCTTCGAATACCTACTCGTCGGCCCCCGTGTTTCCTCTCCTTGTATAAGTCGTCGGAGGGAGAATATTTGTTATAATATTGTGTACATATTATACCATTCGTGGGCTACGGAGATCACCGTTAACGTTTTCTGTCAAATAAATATCCTCTCGCTGCTCATTGTTATCCCCCCCCCTATACACTTCTGACTGCTGCTACTGCTTTTCCTGTTACCATAACATTTTTTTTTTACTCATTCTGAAAATACTACACTTAAATTCTTAATTAAATTCCTCGTTACATACTTGGCAAGCTTCGGTTCGTTCTGGTATCATCAATTTTGCCTTTTTCTTTCTTTCTTTTTTTATTTTTTTTTATTCCTATGCTTTTTAACCACCCGCCGAATGAAGATGAAAAAAAAAAATTTGTAAAATAACAAGTATAAATCGCATAAGTCGTACCATTTTATCTATGTATACAAGTAAAGAATAAAATGTAGGTAAAAAAAATTCATAGGGGTTGTTTCCGGTTTCTTTTTTTTTTTTTTTTTTTTTTTGTAAACCCGGAAGGTGAGTCTCCCATGGATGAATTATTGTTTCAATTTAATTCCAGCTCGTAAAGCTCAGGTCCGTTTTGTGGCTGTTTGTTGTCGCGGGAGGAGCATGATTTCTGGCTTTGAAATTTGGTGGTCACCTTACGGTATACTCGTGGTTAGGTTTGGTATGTGACTAAGCCCTCGTTTTCTGGCCTTGGTCGAGAGATAAAAGCGACAAAAAAATTTGGAAATGAAAAGAAAAAGAAGAAAAAAAAATTACAGTTTTGTTGTAAATTTACAATTTCTGTACTCTCTGTATAACGAATTTTTGCTGAAAACGAATAATTTTACCGTTCTCGTTGGCGTAATAGGAGGAATGAAAGAAATTCAGGGGTATAATGCGATGGAATAACTAAACCAAGGTGTCCCTAGGGACGACGGGACTTCCCAAGGCGAATTATTAATAAGGGACAGGGATTATAAAAGAGAAATGCAGAGTTTCTTTTGTTTGCATTTTTTTTTTTTTAATATAAGCGTAAAAAAGACCGAGGCGGACTTATTCCTATGGTAAGTCCGAGAGATTACACAAATTAGTAAAAAAAATAAAAAAATAGGCAGTCACGGTTTTGCGGCATATAGTTTAATTAATTTCGAAATCAAGGGTTTGCTTTTTTTCTTCTTCTGTTTCCGGATAATAACTTTCTTGTACTCGAAGCTTGACAGAACTACGCAGCGATTGTTTGCAGTTGATCCCGAAGTTGAATAAGATAAAATAAAACAAAAGAACTACAGGAAAGGTAGTAAAAATGAGAATCAAAAATAGGAAAACGCTCAAGGTATAAAAGTACACAAAGAGAGATAAAAAGAGAGAGAAAGAGAGAGAGAGAAAGCTATAAGATCGTTCTATTCCGCGACATAACTCAGTAGTGAATTCGAGTCGAAAGTTTAGTTCAGGTTAAACTTTCGTACTTTATTCCTTAAATCATTTTAAGGAAACGTACAGAGTTCAGCTTAAATCCCAGTAAATTCAGCGTCGGATTTTCTCTCTTTTTCTCTCTCTTTAATGTACCTGTCTATATGTTATGTGTATGTATACATACATGTGCGAATCAGGTCTAATTTATTACCAAACTTAAGTGAATTAATCAAACGTCTGTATACACATATATACGACATGTTTTTCGACCGGTATATACGGTACCTAGGTATAACCTAACAAAGATCGATCGCGGAACATGAAAAATAAGTAGGAAAAAATGACGAAAAAAGAAAAAAGAATAGCTCATGGGTTTCTTCCTGTGATTTTTTTTTGTTTTTCATCAGAAAAAATCCGAAATTATCCCAATTACGAACATTGATTTTATCTACTTCACCTCATCCACGTGTTCGCATGTAGTAATATCAACCTCTTAAACGTCGGTCATATTTCTCCGTACGCTTTTATTCCTCCAACATTTTTCACGCGTGTCGCGTAAGGTTTATTAACTAGTTGTACAGATATATAGTCTACGTTGGAAACTAGCCACAAAAATATTAGACAAACTGGCGACACAATTTCCACTCAGTTCACAGTGAGGGCCAGCGCTGCTGTAACTCCCTTGAGTCAGTTGCCGGTTCCATAAATATAATATGCGTTCTGCTATATACATATATGTATATCCGTTTATGTATAACTAAAACTTTATCCCGCCTATATCTCTGTTCGCGCATCCGGACTACGATGGTATAATAACATGTACTGTGGTAACTTGTTTTCTTTTTTTTCATCATTGTTATCCTTATCGTTGTTACATATAATACCCACACTATATATAAGCGTGTGGTTTATTATTCAGATTAAAACGCGAACGACGTTTATTTCGCAGGAAATAATACGCGCGTGCAACAACACAGCGTGATCGTTGCAATTAATTATTCAATAATTAATTCGTAATATTCGAAAGAGAATTCTTTCTTTTTTTTTTGATATCATGATGAATTAATGGCCCACCCCGTAGATCGCGTTTATGTAATAAATACCATAGCACCAGTTCCAGCTTATTTCGAATCTTCAGATATAAGGTTAAGGGTGTATTTACGATTTCCATAACGAAGAGTTAAATGAGATTTACGATTTTCTAAAGTCCCTCTCTACGCTAGATTTCCTATATACTGTTATATGTATAGTAAAACCTGTGCATCCGGCGTGGGCGTTTGGGTCGTTTCGGGTTCGAAACTTTACGAGTAAGTAGAAAGTGACGGTGGTGCTAGAGAGACCCCCGAACCGGGATCACATAAGTACCTAACTAAGTCGTCTATAGTTACGACTATAATATAATTCCAAACTGCAGCAGCCAGCTAGAGCCAGAAAAACGTCCACTGGTTCCCTTGCTGCAGCTAACCGAATTCTGTAACGAACGCAAACGAGTATGGGCAAAAAAAAAAAATATATATATATATAACATAAACTTTATAGCAGCACCGGGGAAGCACGACGAGCGCCATTTTCAACATCCCAACCCGGCTTAGTTTTCCTAATTTTACTGCACCGTAGTTAGATATCTAGGCAATTTTTTTTTTTGTTTTGTTTTTTTGGAAACGTATGTGCATGAAAAAAATGTGTAACTAACCGTTAAACGTCCGGCGGCTGCTGCAGACTCGAAATTCCCAGAATGAAGAAGCGTTTATGGGTGTACAAAAATAGCAACAGAGCTTACGGTATTTTCTTCGGATATGGGGGAGCCACCTATTTTTCTTTTTTTTAAATTAATTTTCAAAACTGTATGCAGCAGACAATAAACGGAGAATTTTATGGATTCTGATTCTCTTCTCGTCTTCGTGTTATTCTTTTGTTCTAGTGTCGAACGGGAAGAGAAACACTCAGACGAGAATCGTTCCGAAGATGTATAAAAATATAAAATCGAATGGCAAAAATTGTAGATTGCAGTTACTTACGATAGCACCGGGGCGTTTTGAAGATGTGCCAGAATCCTGTAACAGAAAAATTGAAGTGTGGTTGGAAGAGGTCGAGATTATTGATCTTCAGAAGAATTTTTAAGGTGTCCTCATCCTCATGACTTTTATAGCCGAAAAATAAAACATATCTAAACTTAAAACTGTAGCAATTCAACAAACAAACTGTCTTTGGAATACGCCATCATCAAACCAGAGAAAATAATTGACTAGGTTGACTCTCGGTTCAAGTCTTTCAGACATTTTGAGCTATGAAAGAAACTGTTTTTTTCCTCTCTCTCTCTCTCTCTCTCTCTCTTACATTCACACCGTTAAATCTTGAGTACGTCAATTGAAAAACAACGCCGTGGAAAAAAACGTTTGCGCCGGTAAAATACAACGGCGACTCCGAATAGAGCGCGTTTTGCAGACGGTTTTTAAAACTCTATCTACGCTCTTAGCTGAAAAGAAAAAAGAAAGCAAAAAAAATAAGGGAATAGTAGAAAAAAATATATATATAACGCGCCGCCATCGGCGTCGCCGACTTGCAGACAACTCGGGTTCCTTCTATTCTGTCTTATCTCTCTTTTGCTTATTGGCAAAACTTTCGGGATTTTTATGGTGCAGTCAGTCCCCAAAAGCTGCACGCAAAGAATCCGTGCCTAGAACTCATAATAGGGTATTTTCATAGTCGCGGGGGATTTATTTTTTGGCCTATCATATAAGACCGTAGGGGTATTTCAGTCGCAGTACAATAATGCAGCGTTCGCAAAATACTTTCGAAAAATCATTTTCCGAAGTTTCAATGAACACAAATTGACTTTTGCGAATCACAAAACCCCAATTAAACGCGGAACGGTTTTTTTTTTTCTGTTTTTTGTTTGTTTTTTTTTAATCCTGCGAAGGATGATCGAAAATTCCATGAATTATAACGCGTAATGGAGTAGAGGTATAAAAGTTGGAGTGGGCGGGACGTATCCTGAACCCTCGTCGGACTTGGTTTTTGACATCGGTGGGCGGTGAATGTTTTTCGGATCTTTTTGTATTATTTAATATCGTCGACTGCCAGCGGGACGTTTACCTGGACAGTCCACGTCGAGGTTGGAAAATTGCTCCGCGACCTTTACCGTACCGTTCACGGGGCAGAGGTCAGCGGGTTATAGAGTATAGCAGCGGGAATAGTAGCGCGCGAGCTAGCTGCGGTGCAATACGCTGGACAACGGGTAGAGAGCGCTATGAATCTCCGGGCGCCCGATGCGCGGAGAATTACAACGCTACCTTATTTATAGTCATCGTCTTTTAAAGCGTATTCTCTTTTACCCCTTACTGCCCCTCGGGAAACCCCAGCGTTGAAAATTTAATACGCTAACCAAAAGAGCTTCTGCTATCCTCTTCCTATGCCACTGCAGCTAAACGTGCCAGCTAAAGACGTCGTAGTTCTGCTGCAAGCTACGGTAGTATACTACGCTGCACATGCTTCTTCTTGATTTGCTACGTCCCGACGTGCAGGTGCAGAGGAAGAAAGAATAAAAAAAAAAACAGAGAGGAATAAAGAAATGGGGAAAAACTCCCTCGACTATGATTTGTCAACCTCTTTTTCTTTTCATGAAATATAATTCTCCTCTACAGTTACCGCGAGGGGCGTAAAAATTCCGAGACCTCAAAAAAAACTTGGGTTGAAATTGTTCCCTTTCAATCCGTTAAACTCCCGTCGACGATTGGTAAATACCTACTACCCTGTGATCATCATCGTGATCGTCATTTGAATTTCAGGGTCACAATTCCGTGGTAATAAGAGCCGTAGCCTTTACTCCGCAGGAGATGGGTACGAGGGCTTGGAATTCCCTTGTAAAAGGTGTCGAATTCCTGGAGTGAAATTGATGTGCGGTTACGAGGAGCCGCTGGCAGCCAGCCTACCATGTCGTATAAAGCTGGTATTTGCGATAGTCCTGGTGCCACTGGTGCCCGGGATATACAAAGAGAGTCAGAAACTCGATATCCTTTCCAAGTATTTACCCTGACGCCGCGCCCTTCACCGGCAAGATAAAAGAATAAACAGCTGTTGAGGCTTTAACTTCGATATTCTGGGTCCGCTGACCCTCGCAGAAGGGTCAGACACATTAGGCCCTTTAAACCAGCCGGGTGAATGACTGAAGAGAGTGAATACTGAGGACGCCATTGACGGGATCCCACCCATCGATTCAGGGTAACGTAAACATAGTTTGCCAGGGATGTGCCGCCATTCAAACCCAACAGATGCCCGAAAGACTACGATGACGTATCAGTTTTTCCGATTGATTCCCTGGGGATTACGTGTACGGTGAAACAAAACGTGAGGAACTTACTAATTCGTATCAAGTTTATTTCCAACTGTTTCAACCCGCACGTTATTGGTCCGTTTTCGCAAGTTCTAGGCCACGATGAAACAGCAAGAGAAAGAGAAAGAGATGGAAAAGTCAGAGCTAGTAGCAGATGTGCTTAAGGTGAGTTCGCGTCACTGGGCAGGCGTAATTTTCTCTTCAGCTGTTCATGGCTTCTTTCCAAGCCGAGGCTAATGCACGAAGAGTTACGTAAGGGTCGGTTCTGACGTTTAACAACTCCAAAAGAAGAGAATCAACAACGTGAAACTGTTGCAGCAGCCAGCGGATGCAGAACTGGATCCCAAAAAGGTTTTAAAGAGGAGTGCAGACCGTTGTCCCCATCTGGGTTCAGGATATGAGATGAGAGTTTTTCATGGTGGTCCTGGCTAATTTTGGAACACCTTGTTTCGGGTGGTCCAGACTCCCATAGAGTCTCAGATATTGTAGTGCCGATCGACTGGCGATTCGCTTCTTCGATTTATCGCAAAATCCACGGTTTTTGGTAATTTAGAATATGCCTGTTGATTACACAGCTGCAGGTTACATCGGCGATCTATCAACGGTAAAATCATGACCCAACCAATCTAGAGTCAAAAAATAAACAACGATCTGCGTCTGCTACTGTTGCTTCTGCAGTTCCTCGGCTCAATCTTTCGCACCGAACGGATTCAAACAATTCAGGATGTTTAAGCTCAAGACCATCTGGCTGCGGTTCTGGTGGTTTTAGAAGCGAATGGCATCGCTCCATTCGTCTCTGCACTCCACCCATTATACGCTACGTATAGATGCGTCTTGTGCAGTAATAATATACAAGAAGATAAACTCCGACATCCTTCGACGTCACTCCCCTCCCACGGCCCCCATTTTTTTTGTTCAGCTGTTTCTTCTTCTCCCGCTCGCGACTCTCGACGTTGTCACTTGATCAACACTGCTTGCGCAGAGCGGAATTTATTATGCGACACTCGAAGATCGCGCTGGCGCTCGGTGCTTTTAAAAGCGAATGATAAATGATACCTACTGTTCCTTCTCTCGAGAAGTAAGACTTTTTCTAATTTTCATTCTTCCTTTTTTCTTACTTCTCGCTTGTTTTTGTTTGACTTCTGCCGCCTGTATAAGCTACCTTCTTCATTTAGTTTTTAGCTCTTAGTTATTCACCCGTAAAGTTGAACTCTGCAGATGAGAGCCAGACCGTTGGTGGTGGAGGAAAATTTTGTCGGAACTCTATAGGTATAAAGATACCACCTGATTTAATGAGATTTTCGGATTTCCACGGTATAACGGAGAAAAATTGATTACAGGACTCGAATCGAGCAGCTCGCTGACTTACAATCAGTGAGGCCAAATTAACGGCACGTATTTTTCTGATCCGCTCTACTGTGGGGTTAGAAAACGGGTACCCATACCCGCTTTTTTTTCTTAAAACGGGTACGACAGGGGGTGAGTAATAATATTAAGAATGAGGATAATAATAATTGCGATAATTTTTAACGAACCTCACCGCATCTCGTTAGCGTGGTCAGGCGGGCGTGTCGAGAGAAGACGGTGGCGATCATGTTGGAGATGGCCGATCGCCAAGGAATCCGTCGGCAGACGTGCCGGCGTCATTTGGTCAATTCCGTTCAATTATAGTCGCGGTCGACTATCTTCCTGACTAGCTGACAATAAGCCAAAGACCAGCCCCTGACTATGATACAGGTGCTGCTGCTACCACTGTTACTAAACGAAGACAGCCACGGATTTTCCCGATAATTGTCAATTAATTCAATTCGTAGTGTAGCTACGAAACACGTAACAGGAATTTGTTGAGTTCCCAGGGTTCTGGTCTTGAATTCGCGGACCGAGTCCTCGGCAACCTGACGGTAGAACAAGCAAGGTGACCGCAGTTTCCGGTTGGCCAGAGTCCAGAGAGATGATCATCGTTGACGTTCGTACAGTTAGTTTTATTCACGAAGTTTTGGTTTAAGTTAAGCAGAGTTGAGTTTCGGACTCGAGTCAACATTTCATTCCTTTTCAAACACTGTATCTACATGTACCACCGTTGAAAGATTACGCCATTTTAAATAGATGAGTATAGATATACTCATTCCACATTTGCCGACGACGGCCGATCTTTCCGCGAAACCCTCGAAATATACCACTCGATTTTTTTACTAAGCACTCAGCCGTGAAATCCTGAAAATAGAATACCCTCTAGAATTTTCAAACCCGGATACTGTTAGTGAGTGAGTGGTGATCGGTACCACAAAAATATCGGCATGGATGGCCAAGAACCAGAAAAATTTCCTTTTCTTTCCTATTACCGTGTAATCGAATTTATTAATTCGAACAATTTCAAAGTGAATATAATATTTCCGCTAAGCTGTTAACAAAACTCTGAATATTCTTTACCCTTCGAGACGGAGAGATGACCTTAAAATATTTCCCCAACGCGATGACGTCAGCAGCCGTTTCGTTTTGCTATAGATAAAGGGCGAAGAGCGAGGGAGAAATACCATAATATTAAACGAACTTAGCGAGTAAGGAAGCTGCCAGCGGTCGGGTGGCTGCACCTGCTGTCGGCACCGTAAACGGTGGCAGGTATTCACTCTGACAAATTTCATTAAATGGCCCGGTGGTCTCTTCGGTGCAGTGCGCCTCTAATTATACCCATAAATATGCATCTAGCCAGGCGTCGTCGCGGTTGAATCGTCGCTCCGAAGACGCCCTGGCAGGGATATCGATACGGCGATAACAACTTAGGTGAACGAGGAGCAAATAAAACTGAATTTGGTATACATAAATTTAATTGAATAGAAAGAAAATGAAGAGAAAATGATTAGAAACTATCACGCATGATAGGAGAAAATACGCGTTGAGAGGAGAGCAGCAGCGGCAGCAGCGGCAGCAGCATCGGCGGAGGATATTCAGCTAATTATACGGTCTTTGATCGCGTCGAATGCCCTACGGTGATCACCTCGAGGTGTAATAGCGGTGCACACAGGTATGTATGGGTGCGCCATGCGTCCGAAGTCCCTCGGGTATGTCAGTGTTGGTTAATTACGATAAATTACGCGAGTAAACGTTTACCCCATACATCAACCTCAACCGTGAACTCCTGCGAATTCACTTCCTCACTATACCCTACCATCGTGTTCATCCCAACAGATTCCATTTTGCATGCAACTTTGTTGTTCAATGTAAAGCGTTCAATTATGCGATCCCATCAACTTTATACCAAAGGTGGATTACACGGCCGAGACACACCTACCTGTACAACCCTCATCTCACAAAGTGGATGCTACACGCTAGGCAAATAAAACAACACGATTGGCTCAAGGCGGATAAGGATCCGGTTATTTTTTTTATTCTTTCATTGTCACGAATTTTTCTTATTTCGATGCTCCTTTTGCCTGTCCCCATAACTGAGATCTTTGAGCGGCCCACTGCACAGCTCCAATACGGTTATTTTAATAAATGAAAAATTGCCGGCGGAAAAAGAACTGAATAAAGATGACCCACCGCGATATCGATCAATAACAAAATTTAGCATATTCTGATAATTGCGTACACTTCCTGCAATACTTGACGATAATAATTTGACCGTAATTTAAAGGATATTTCATTGAAATTCACCGAACTTAAAAATGCACGGGCACGTTACGAGAAGAGGGAAGATTCTAGTGGATTACTTTATCCAAACTTCTCGATCCACGATTTATAAGATTGTTGTGAAACGTGGGCGTTCCTTTATTCTTTTTCTTTCATTTTGCTTATTTTTTTCTCCTCGAGCGCGGGAATTTTACATTTTGCGGTGCATCGAAAGCCACGTTGTAAGAATACTACGAGTACTCGTACATAGGGACCCATAACGGAGTCCAATATTTTATAAAATACCCATTACCATAATCCCGAGGTGCATTATCGAGTTTCAAAGTGCAATTGTAAATTTTCAATCCTATAGGTACATATAACGTACAAACTGCGACTTTCCACTCAGCTCTGCGGGATCTGCAGGTCAACCGGTGAATTTACCTATATAGTTATGTGTACTTAACGTTCGCCATAATTCTGCACATCGATGTAACAGCTGCACGTCTCGAGATTATATTACGACGATAAAATATTAATCACTTAAGATCCGTAGAAATACCTATCGGTTATACATTCTCAGAGAGTCGATGAAAACTACTTCCGATTAAATGCTTTCAATAAATATGGGGCTGCGATGAATGATTAATAATTTTCAAATACATTCCCTGCGACAAGCTATTGAACGAAATCGACGTATAAAAATTTTAGATGAGCAAAATCCGATGGAGAGATGAAGTTGCGCACCTCTATGCGTAAAATAGATAGTTGGTTCGAAGTAAGGGGGATTGATTGGAGGTTTGATATGAAGGCGAGCGAATTGGTAGGACTTGCAACGAACGTGTCCCTGATGGTCTCCCCCACGCAAAACAGGCTGATTGTGAGATGAGAGGACCGGGAGAACTAGCTTAGTTCGTGACCGTGCGTTGCTACACTGCTGGTTAGTATATCTATAGATCGAACGTTCGGTGGTGAGCTGTGGTGTAAAAACTGGTCGTGTTTGGACGCCAGGGCGTCTGGTTCTCGAGAGTTGGGGAGTTGGGAGTCGGTCGGTTACGTCAGCGCCATTCTTATCCCGTCTCTGATGTAAGGAATCGTGGACCGCTGCCATAACTTAGAGAAAAACAATAGAGGACCGGGCAAGAGAGTGAACAGGCGATTCGCAACCGAACGTATCAACCGACCATCTGAAATGTAAAATACTCCGGTCGGTTCGGTATAAAAAGAAATCGACTCAAACTTGGCCTACGAACAACTGACTGATTGTGAGGAGGGAAAAAAAATTTACCGTTAGAAACAGAACGAGGAAAAAAATAAAATGAAATAAAATAACTCCTTCAAGGTCCAAAGGGGATAGTCTCACAGTCTAGACTTATGTAGAGAACCGCGAAACTTTTTACCAAAGATATAATCCGTGGTGCCAGATTATTATTTTTCGGATAAGAAGAATCGCGCCATGGGGCTACTGCGGTGTATAGGGTGGTGTAGCCGGTCAGGAAATCCGCCGAGTTTTCATTCTTTTCTTTGTTGCTTTTTGTCAAATAAAATTTGACATTTTTATTACATTTAATATTTTCACTTTATCGTGGGAAATAAAGAATCAAAATGTCAGTTCTCCTTCCCTCTTATATACCAAAGCTTTTATGCAAGCTTTGAATATTCGGATTGAAATTTTGCCGCGTCACATAAAAATTGCCCCTTATATAGGTGATCCGTACGACATGGCGAGTCCGAAGTTGATGTCGATAAACGAAGTCTGCAGTGTTTAAGAATTTTCCGTTACGGTGTAAATAAATTTTCTGTAACGAGGTCGTAATGTTTTTTTTTGTTTCTTCGGTACGGTCTCTGTGTCAGTGGCGTTTTTTTTCTTTCTTTTGTCTTCTTTTTATTTTTGGTCTGACAATGAATTGAAACAAGTTGTATGGCCTGGTTCAATTAATTCGTTAATTCGTCTCGTACAGTAACGCCATGCGGTAGCGGTGAACGAGCAGTTCACGAGGGGAGCGAATAGAAGAAATTGCGAGAGGAGAGCGAAGAGATGGTTGAACGGATGGACGGACGGATGGGGATTCGTTCTGAGAATTAAATTCCACAAGCTACCAAGAGTCAAGTGGTAATTATACAATTATGTAACTCGATGGCCATTAAGTTTATCGCACTCCAACGGCCTGCTGCCAAGTTGGAAACAAACTCCCGCACATACCATCATATATAACAGCTATTTATACAAATACCTATTACTGTATAACTCATTCAATCCAAGAGTTACGTAAAATCCGTAAAATGGCCCCCGCAAAATAAAGGTGACGTCTACCTATAACCGAAGCTTTTCCTCATTGAAATATTCCTTTCCGTATTACATATTCCGTAGGTAATGAAAGCTGATAAAACTCGCTCTCTGGCTTCAGAGAAACTATTTTCTTATTCGTATATATACCTATGAAAATAACGATGTAGCATATTGCACGCTTTCAAAGGGATGGTAAAATGCCAGCTAATACGCCGAATGAATTTTATTAGCTAGGTAGTAAGGTATAAAGTAAATGCTTTTCCTACATGGAAACGCAGATTATTCAACTCGCCGAGGTAAACGAAGAGTAACGTCGCGTTTTACTTCCTTCATCCCTGCCACCCTCTCTAACCAGTTTTCGCATATTATTATTGTTTCCTTTTTTTATTTTTGACTTTTTTTTTATCTTTTCTTCTCTCAATGAAATTTCGTTTGTCTTTGATCATGGTAAAATTTCGAGGCAAATTATTTAGAAGTTGACGAAAGTCGAGTTACTTTTCATTCGCTTTTTTTCTTTTTTTTTTTGTAACCTGGTATAATATGCTAATGAATAAATAACCGACAATATCCTTTGTAAAAAGCAACTAGGAAGATTAAATGATAAAAGGGATAATTAACGAGGTTAAGTAAAAAAATGTGTAATTTCTGTTCTCCCTCTGAACAACGTCGAAAAAAGATACTATTCAAATTCTACAAAATCTGATTATCTATTTATTATTATACGGTGTACTCTATATATTTATTTTCGTCAACGAGTAAAATAATCACCGATTGTTATTATTATGAATGTTTTTTTCTACCCCCCTATCAAAACCATCTTTTGTAAGGGAGCTTTTCCATTATCCTTTGAGGAGTTATGAAATGTTGGTTTATATTCTGGGAATTCGTTAACCGCTCAAGACCTGCGGAGTAATGGCGTCATTTAATTTTAATTTTTATACCCCTTTCCCGTTTTTTCGTAAATTAAAGGGCTAATTAACGAGTGGGGTGCACTGGTCTTTGAAAGTGAATAATCCGAGTCTGATTGATCTCGCGTTAATTAGAGGGTGATTAGATGAATGAAAGGTGCGTTTTTTCTGTGCTTTTTTTCTTTTTCTTTTTTTTTTTACATTCGTTAAAAGGAGGATATACCCGACATACATCGGCTAGCACGTTATATATTCTATCCTCGGGCTGTCAACCACCGGGGTCACGACTAGCCCTTTATAATTATAAATTAACCTTCAAGAATTTATATGATGTTCGGGAAATAAGCTCAAGGCTGATATACCTATACCACGCGTTTCTGTTCGCCCTCCGTCATTTCTACTCGTCTATCTTTGTCCGTGCGTCGAATCTGCAGACATAAAAAAAAAACCCTCAAAAATAACCGTGGCTGTCATTTCCTTCCCGTCTCAATAGCTCATCGTATCTTCTTGCAGTTTTGAACTTCATTTCATTACAGATATACTTATTAAAAATTACTTTTTCATCCACCAGCAAATACGAATGAAGTATTAATGGGATTGAATTTCATGCACCGGAACGACAACACGCATCTTAGTCTCCAGACTTCTAACATTGTTTCGTGTTCTTTCCATTAATATATTTTTCTTTTTCTTTTCTTCCTTTTTTTTTTTTTCTCTCTATCGAACATATACGCAGGCGGTTTAGACGAGAGAAATATTCAGCAGAAGAGCAACAGTTTCCTCTTTTTTCTTGCCGTATGAATACATTATACGGAGGTA
Organism: Athalia cordata; assembly: GCA_963932425.1. NCBI lineage: Eukaryota > Metazoa > Arthropoda > Insecta > Hymenoptera > Athaliidae > Athalia > Athalia cordata. The sequence goes on along the minus strand of OZ010625.1, from coordinate 51,545,411 downwards.
AAATATGTGTACATCCACACGCAGGTTCAACAAATGTAGGAGTATTCGACATGTCCTCGTCACGCGCGATGATCACAGACAATGACGCGAATGCAGCGGACGCCAACGGTAATGCTATGCATCGTGAAAATACAATCGCGTGCAAGCCACCGCAAAGTTCCGAACGGTAAGGGCAAAAAGCTTCGGTACCAGGAACAAAAAAACAAAAAAAAAAAAATAAAAGCGATACCGAAAATGCAAAAAGAATTCAAGGTTCACAGATGATGAAAAAGAGGAGTGAAGAAACGAAAAGCTCTTCATCGAATTTATGTGAGTTACAACGAATATTTCTTTTTCAGATCCGATAATTCGACGTGCCGGAATCGCTTGTAGGATTTAAGTTGTAAGTCCAGCTACGAATAAGTACGGCAACTCCTATATGGTAAAATATTAAAGGCGATTAATTAATCTGTTCCAATTAGCATAATTACAATTTGATTTGTATAGGGTTACCACGCATGTATAATTCATTCGTGCATAACTTTGGCGCGACAAATTATTATTCGATCTATAACTAAAATATATATGTAGGTATATATATATATATATATATATATATACACACACAATGTAAAGTGCAAGTATAATATCCAACGAATTAATATCCGCGAGCTGCATTATTAATTAATTAATTCACCGAGTCTAACTCAGCCCATCCCTTCCTTTCCTTTTTCTTTTTCATTCAATCTACATTATTCCTCCTTCTCTCTGAAAATTCCTGCAGAATTTCGCGAAACGTCGAGCACAGATAAGGTATATTATATACCTATAGATGCACAAATTTTTTTTATCAATCTATAATGCGCGGTGACACGATGTCGGTCGTGGCCGAACACCTGTTTACAGACTTTCGCAAATTATTTAATTATTTATTCGTTTTTTAAACTTTTCATGTTTTTTTTTCGTTGTTTTCGCTGTTTCTTTTTTCGCTCGCCCATCAGTCGGCGCACCGTTCCGGAGCAGGATTCCGGAGAGGGAGGTGAAACGTATGGAAAGATCCGGAAGGATCGGACCGAAACAAATCGCTGGAGAGTATAATTCACCTGTCTACTGCTGATGCTTCTGTTATACGTAAAACATAAAAATACAAATTAACACATACGTACGTACGCAGAAGCGGCCCATAATATTACACGTTATACGCTTTTGAAAATAGTGCCAAGTAAATTTGCAGATATATCCATATATACGTATATAAGAATATCTCATATCCATATATCTGTAGAGATAATTCACGCTTCGCTCTTTATTTTTTTTTTTTACCCCCTAAATTTTTCGCGTTACTCATTTGTCCGCGTGCAGTTATATACGGGTGTGTAGGTGTATACGTGTTATATGTATTACAAGTTATACATGAATATAAGTTGTTTAACAGAGATCAAGGTTGTCTTGTATTTAAAATTATTCAAATAGATTGATGTACTTTTCAATTTGCCTAGAGCTATGAGGAGAACGTCATGAAAAATTAAAGAACAAATTAGATCAGAAACGAAAAGTTGCTGCAGGTGGCCAATGAATAATGTCCTCCAATTTTTTTAACGTTCGTTTTTCAATCGTTTGCCTTTTCTTTTCTTTTCTTTTCTTTTTTTGTTTTGTTTTTATTCCTCGACCTGTGATGACGATTATTATCGGCGACACATTGCTGCAGGTGCGCGAGCTCGCCCACTTATTTGGCAGGGTGAAATTTCATGCAGAATCAAATTTTTCTTTTTGCAATGCCCCGTCTCTCTCTCTCTTTCTATTGTATAAATAAACTTGTCGCGTAGGTAGGATGTATTCCACATGTACGTGTCTTGTTAACTAAACTAAAGATTTGTTACAGTTCTGTATGTGAAAATAAAGGAATTCAGAAAATAAATTAAAACAGCTTAAACAATAACAACTGACGATTTTATATTATGCGCGGTTGGCAATGACCGCGGAGTCTCACATATCTGGAGGGATAACTACTATTCTTTTTCTTTTTTTTTTTTCACTATGGAGATCTGGATAAAGATTAAGTGTGATCACTTTCTTTTTTTTTTTTTTGCTTTTTTCTAATTATTTTTTATTATCTTAGTCGGCTGTCATCGTCCTCCAGCTCATTGAGGTATAAGAGGCCGTGTCCTACAATCCTGTTGCATGTTATATTCGCTGGAGAAACGCCCAATTAGATTCCGTTATTCGTAAAACACAAAGGCGGATGATCAGATCGTTGATATACTCGTATTATGCATCGTTCCTCATTCCGTATCCCTCATCATACGTGATGATGATGGATATATAAAGCGATTCATCTAAATTTGCCAGAATGCGAACGCAACCGAAACCGCCTTGAGCCGTAACTGGAGAAACGTTACGAGTCGTGATTTTTTTATACCATTATACCATTTTGTAGGTGACTAAAGAGAAAAAGGAAGAAAGAGAGAACGAAAAAGTGAAAAAAAAAGAAGTGAAAAAAGAGATGGGATAGAAAGAGGCGAGAGGTATACGATCGAAGATAACCGTTCGAAAATATATTCAAATTGAATCCCAGCGCAGACTTTATATTTGCACCTGTGGGCGTGTCGGGGGATCTCGAGGAAGAGAGGAGAAAAAAGAGAAAATGGTGAGAAGAAAAAAAAAGAAATAGAGAGACCGAAAAAGAAGAACGAGGTAATACCACAACGAAATAAAGAAGGAAAGAGAAAGAAGTGGGGAGATGAAAGGAAAAAAAGTAGAATGATTTCGAATGGTGGGAGAAAACGTCTGACTACGGTAGATTGGTACCTATACATATCCATACATCTGACATTTCGAAGGATCTGGATCTACGGATCGAACGATCAACTCGCGTGACTCATCCGACGCTAAGGTTTACAGCGGATCAAACGACCGACCTGTGCGTGCTTTTGAAAGTCTCGAGATCGAAGAACGGATCTTCCCGTAGTGGTGAATCGAGTATATTTTAGTCAACTGTACAGACCGAATCCAAATTGAAAAAAAAAAGAAAAAAAAAAACAGAAGAAGAAGTCTTTTTTTGCTGCGTATACCGTCTAAAATATGTTAACTGAAAAATTGAATTTTGCAAAAACCAGAATACCCACTTTTCTAAGAAAGAACAATTTTTCAAAGCCAAGAAAAAGAAGAATGAAAAAAAAAAGTAAAATAAAAGAAAACGTTATCGCGGGACAAAATCTGTTGCGCATCAAGACAGCCGGTGTGTCGGCTACTGAAAAGAAGAGAAAAAGAATGAGAATAAAAACAAAAAAAAAAAAAAGAAAAAAGTTACCTACCTACTAGGTCCACTGAATGAAAAATGAATTTCAAAGCGTAGCCGACGAGTAAGCCCCGTTGGTTTGACTCGGTCATTTAAGAAACCGCGAGTCATAACTGAGAAGGCGTGATGCGGTAGCAGTAGTTACTATACCGCAACTTATAGAAAGACAGTAAGTAAGTAAGTCAGTCAGTCCTGCCTGCCTTCCCGCCCGCCCGCTTCCATTGCTACTTCAGAGAATCTAGTTGGAGGCAGTTTCTTCCCACCCCCACCGCGAACGTTCCACTATATCCCAACGATCTTTCGATATTTCTTCAACACCTAATACATCTTGCATGCGTACACGTGCATGTAATAACGCTGAAACTGAACGTAAGGGAAGAGGAGGCTTCGACACCGTAAATATCTGCTTCGATCCGGATAGAAATACACCCGTACGAACATCATCGCACACCCACTCGCGGCCCCCGGTTCACGCAACTCGATGGTGGTGCAACAAGCAAGAACCACAAGGGGCCAATTCGCGTGACATACATTAAGAGCTGCTGCTGCTGGTGCTGGTGCCGGTGCCGGTGCCGCTGGTGCCTTCAGAATTCTATAACGGAGGCAGATATATGAGGAGAACTTAAATGTGTACGGAATAGCCGAGCCGCGTGTCCATGTACATGAGTTGGAAAAATGTTAGTGTGCCGTTGAAGGCCCGGCACTAGAACAGGGCGACGGGTCGTTGACACGGGACATTCGCGCACCACTCACATCAGAAAATCCAACAGTGCGTTTTCTGCGCACACGCATAGTCTCCCATTCTTAAACATGTATATTTCATCATTCGGTAGTATGGAGTGGAGGTTCTACCATAATGTCTATAGTATCTAACTGTATAGTTACGCCTACGTGCAACGGACCAACACTGCGAACGATAAAACATTTTATAACCATAGGTACCTTTCGTTATGCCCGACAATTGCGTTTTCACATAATTTACCTATGGATGACGTATGTGACGTAAAGTCACAAAATCATGGTGTAAAATTATTCCACATACGCGCACACGTGCTATAGTACTGTGCGGATTTTATGGAATTATTTACCGTTTTATTACACCGGTTAAAATTAACTCGCACCGCGGTGCAACGGTCCAATTTTTGTTAGCTAAAAATTTTTTAAGCGTTTTGCTAAAATACGGTTGCAGAAAAGTGTATAAATTTTATGTTTTTTATAGTATTCCGAAGTGGATTTGTAGCAAATTTTTGTGGATCGGAGGTTGAACATAAACCGAATACGGGGGTAAAAAGCCGTGACATGCGATTTCATGGTTTTATGGGAATCCGGTAGAACCGAGAGTGGCAAGCCAAATTGCACTTTGGGGAATTACTGGATGACATACATACATATACACACCAAATGGTACGTACCGTACATTGGATGGCTACTGAAACGATGGAATACGAGAGAACCTCGAGAATAAAAATAACCGTAACTATAACCGCATGAGCCAATCAATAATAACGACCGATTTAATGAAATCAGAACTGCGGAAAAGGGGCGAGGGGAAATGTCAGTAACATTTGCGGAACGTATAATGTACGTATTTTTCTTCTTTTTTCTTCTTCACATGTATGCAAGATTTTCATACATTCAACCTCCGGTACTCTTTTTGCCATACGCACGTTGCAGCGGTGGCAACTCTGCAACACAGCTAAAAGCAATAAACAGACGTTTGAATTTCAAGGCACAAAAGGTTGTATATATGGCATCTGTACATACACTATGGTAAACGCAATAACGCATGCATGAGAATAAATCTATGCTGTAAATTTTCGTTCCTATTAGTTTTTTTTTTTTTTTTTTTTCTCTCCTCTCCTTCTTTCTTTCGTCCTATTCATCTGCGATACCGCGTTAACTACGGCATACACATACATACATGTTGGTATAATAGTTAATAAATTGCGATATGGAGGTAATAACCGCGAGGTACAGCGTATAGGAATACAAAGGCATTTGAATAACTCGGCTCAGCACGATTACAGGTAGGTGAGGTATTATGTATAAGGAGAGATTAGGTGAACACAGGTGATTTCAGAGAGGAAAATGAAACTTAACTTTGTATATCGCAGATCTCTCGACTGCTTAGGTACAAAGACTGGTAAGATAGATATGAAGATGAAGGGGTTCGAGTAGAGGAAAAGAGAGATGAGAGGATAAAAATAGTTGCTGCTGCTGCTGCTGCTACTCGAGCACCTTATAGCATAAAGGTAGAGTCAGCAAGTCTCACGCTTTCTAGAATGAATGTAGAGTCGAATAATAATAAAACAACCAACGAATAATAATAACGAACAAAAAAAAAAAAAAAAAAAAAAAAAAAGAAAAAAAAAACCTCATGGTTGCAATAGAACAACGATTATATACATCAGGTGCAACACAAACCACTTGCTCGCAACACCTCGCCAACTATTCTAAAAACTCAATCAGGCGATGCGAGATGCGGATGAAATTATTGAAATGACCCCACAAAATTTGATCGCTCAAAGTGAAACCAATTGACCGGTTTAAAAAGTGCTTCGAATCCCCGATTTTGTTACAAGAAAATTATTGGATTGTTTAAATCGAGGGCGTGGCTATGGGACATTTTTTTTTTACGGATCAGGTGTGTGAAATAAAATTTGTTTCGCCCAGATCCGTAGGACGAGTAATTTTGATCGAACGATTTACCAAAATTTCAGATCAAAGCACATCGTTTTATCGGTTTAAAATGAACTTGCATTACCGACGCGAAGGTTGTTCAAGGAGAACTGTGCGCAAAGCGTAGAGGGTGTAAAATAAGGTTGAAGGTTGAAACTCCAGAGCCCGCTAATCGACAGCCTGTCGGCCACGGGACCCTGGCAAACCTCCCGGTTACGGGATTCAGTTTCCGGCCTAACAACGACACGGGAATTACGAAAGTGCACGAGGGTCCACGAGGGGATACGAGAGGGAATCAGCTGTTGTTACCAGGCAGAGCTTCAGCTGACGCGGTTGCGCCGTCCTGAACTCAGTCCTCCTCCTCTTCCCTTTTCTCTCCGACCTTCTAACCCAACCAATTCCAACCGCCCTCGCACCTCCGTCCCGAGAATTATGGCACCACGTTCATAGAGGGTGTTTCAAAAGAGACTTGATTTTTACGGAGAAGACAGTTCGATAGAAGAGGATTACTTCTTGCTTTTTTTTCTCTCTCTCTTTCTTTCTTTTTACTTGAGAAAAGTTTCAGCGAAGAACAATTCTTTTTTTCCCCTAAGCTTTTTTTCTTTCCATAATTTTTTTTTCTTATTGTGGGAAATAGAGCAGATAATCGTAGGATTAGAAGAGGGGTGTTTTTTTTTTGATCGTTTTTCTTCTTTCTTTTTTTTTTTATCGCAATTATTATTATTATTTTTTTCTGTTCCTTTTTGTTTCTTATCCTTGGTCCGATTTTTTTAAAAATTTTCTGCTTCTTTTGTTAGCAGGAAAATTGACGTTGCGTGAAAATTTAAGGGTTGAAATTGCCCACGGGGAGATGAGTTTAAAATTGTTCAAACATTGTGGGAGGGTTGATTGAAAGTTTTTTAACCGAGAGGGTTTGCGGTGAGGGAGTAATGTAGGAATGGTTCGAACAAAAGAGTAAAATAGAATTTCAGTCGGAGGAGGGCCAAAAAAAAAAATTAAAGTTTGACGAATGTGTAAGCAGTTGAGAGAAAATCGTTCCGAAAGATATGAACTTGGAGCTTTATTGTTTCAGACACTTCAGATGTTATATTATTTTTGTGTTTAAAACACGCTCTGAAAATTGTGAGAAAAACTGAAATTTCGGTTAAATCGTACACTGACTATATGACGTAGTAGGAATTTAAGATATTTCTTATTTCACTGGAGGCACTCATTATAACGGCTACAAGAATTCGAAAAATTTACCTATCAACCGACTTACAAACAACACGAGAACGCGATCTACTCTTTTACCCGTAAAAGTCCGACGCCCGTTTCTTTCTCTGTCTTTAGCTAATTTAAAAAGGTAATAATCAGGGGGCCCCAAGAACGGAAAGAGAAACAAAAGAAGACGAAGTAACGCAAGAAACTAAAAACGCGGGGCTGGGGGGCACTGCAGAGAGGGTGAAAAAGAGGAGGCAATGGATGGGGGAAGTAACAGAGACGAATAAAAAAGGAATTGAAAAAAAAAAAGAAAAGAATGTAAAACTTTGGAAAGAAAAGATTGTAACGAGAAATCTTTTGTTTATTTAGGGCTCTTTTGTTTCGCTGCGTTGCTTGAAACGCGTTGTATGTATATATGGAGTTTTAGTTTGACACTCAGCGGACCGTACACGCCTCCCTCCTCATTCTTATTCTCATTCGTATTCTTATTCTTATTCTTTTTCGTCCTCCAGCCAGCCGAGGGGAGGAGGTACGATGCTCGAGAAGAGTTTTAAATTTCGAAACGAACCGAACTGCTTTTCAAGGTTACGCAAACAAACCCCCCTCATGCGCGTATCTTTTACTCTTTGCCCCTAAATTTCTTTTCATTTGACTTATTTTTTTTATTTTTTTTTCTCATTTCTTCTTTTTTCGTATGTTTAATTCTTCTTGGGTTTCTTTGATCTCAGAATTCGGAGGGGGCATATCTCTACTTATGAAACGGTGAATTTCACCGCTCGCGAGAAGAACTATATAATACCCTATCTACGGTTTCATCTCGGGGTAACAGAGCTGATGTATTATGCACTTGGTGTTGGCAGTGCCAGTTTTAAGTTGAATTATGATTTCAGGTTATGTTCGGCCCTCTCGTTCGCTCCTTTCCACTCGTACATTATCTCATATACTTATCATCAGAAACATGCTCTCACGACAAACTTCTCCATTACAGTTTTTTCATTTTTTTTCTTTCGTCCTCGTCGTAGTCCAATCTCGCTCATGAAACTATTACACGGTAGCCACCGAGGAACTACCGCTATTTTACAAAATCATGATTACGAAATTATTGAAAAAAAAGATTTCTTTATTTCATTTTTCTTCGTTTTTTTTTTCGTTCCTAATCCCAAGAATGAAATTAATGCAACGGAATTAATGTTCACGGATCATAAACCTGGAAGTGATGTTTAAATGTGTGAATTTACCTAATAAGGAATTAGAAGCGGACAAAGCGTAAAGAAAGTTAACTAGACGTAGAATTGACTGACGTATATAATGTGCGAACGAAGCGGGTACATGGAGATACGTATGTACATATATGTATATGGTGTATATTTTATGAAGAAGTGAAGAAAGTACGACGTCGTACGGTGCGATGCATCGGAGGGCAGACGAGGTGTTTAACCTGGTTGGACTCGCGGAGCTGCAGCGAGTACCTGGTGATGCCTTTGGTGGTGGAGCGGAAAACGAAGTAATTTGTATTTACGAGCAAACGCAGCAAACGTCTCGAGAAGAACGTAACTAGAGGCGCAACGCAACGGCAAATGCAACGTAACCAGGAGTCGGAGTCGTAAGACCAGGTTCACCCGGTCAAAGAACGCCCATTTTCACCGCTCGTCCACGATAACATTGGGTCATTTCTGCTTATGACGAGTCTCGGACAAAAAATATCCTCACCCGCATCTGCGTCAGATTCTCACGAGTAACCGACGACGTCTCATGTCCTTCGATCCTTTCGATAACTCATTATTATTTTTCTGCAGCTGATTTGCATTCGATTATTAGCAATCGATCAACGCGATCGTAGTTTATTATCTCTAGAAAAATCGAGCCCGCAGAGACACATAATTCGCATGCGCATAAATAAAAACGTCGATTAAAATTAGTGTCGTGTCAATGAAACGAATACATCTGAACATCGTCATATATAGGAGGGATAGGTACGCATCGAATGAATATGCGATGTGATATATATGTATAATATAATACGTTCGTTTGAAACTAAACCCGCGTTGATCTATAAAAATATGCGTGTAGCAAACACAGTAGCAAGTTTTAACCAACTTTATATTCTTCTGGTTTCTTCATCGCATTACCTTGCCGAAAAGGCTCCGCGGATCGCGACTTCTCAGATCAAACAGGAGATACCTTTTAATCGAGAAGCAAAACGTGACCGTGTTTCACATATATACAATCTACACGTATGTACATACGTACGCAATAAAAATCCCATGTCGTATTGTGTAACGCGAACACCTACTACTTCAGATACGTGCACAGTACATGTCTCCAGCGAAAAAGAGAAAGGAAAATACTTTTCAAAAAAAGGATTGTAGGTATTTTTAATAAACCAATGGCAGAGTCTAAATGGACGGCGAAAATTCGATGGTTCAATAAAATGAAATCAATATACATAATTGAGTCGCGTGGGTAGTGCAGGGGGGAAAAAGATGATAATGACATTTGAATAGAGAACGTGAATACATAGGTGACGGTTCGACACCCTAACGATCTTTTTAAAAATATATCCACGTCAGGTTCGAATAACATCGATATATTATTCACATAGGTAAAAAAGAAGACGCGAGATTGACACCTCGACAAAAGTGTTCTACGTGTATCGCGTGTGTGTTAATGCGCGTGGCGAAGGCATTGCAAATCGAAGAAAAAAATAATATATATATATATAGCGAGCGTACGAATATGTGAACTATGTATATGTGGATATTCGAATTAATTTGACAGTTTCTTCCGAAATTTTTTTACCGCGACATACGTTATTCGGCTCCTCCCGGTTTGAGAGTCAGAAGTAACTCACCCTGTACAGACCTCTAATACGAACAAGCATTAGCGGATAGTAGAGGGAAAAAAACAGATGTGAGAAAAAAAACAACAAAAAAAAAAACAGTAAAATGAAGAGCGCCGGCGTTATTAACTTGAATAAACATTAGGAGCCAAAAGCGCACGTCTTCTTGGCGATCTTTGAAGGACTGACAACAGCCGGTGTGTATTACGAAGTATACGAGGTTTCTTATTCATTTTTTCTTCTTTTTTCTTTTCTTTTCTTTTTGCAATGCGAACTGTGGACGACGGCGTATTACGCGCGTATGTTGGGAACACATAACGCATTCATATGCCACGTTTGCCGGTTCCGGCGTCTCTCAGACTCGACGGTGATACGAAACATGTGTTTTCCACGAAAATTCTATGACCCATGTTCTTGCCCCGTACGTACGGCGTAAAAACCGAAAAAATACACTTCAAGTATTTTAATATAGTTATAATCTGCCGATCCGTCCAAATAAATATTATACATTACCACGTACTATACGTCCATTAATGTTATTTAAAAATAACTTTATAATAGTACTTCGGATGTAGTTGTCAAAAATTTTGTGCGACAGGTGTTGCCTATTTGTAGATTGGCAAGAAAAAAGCAAAGTAGTTTTTTAAAAATATACTCACGTCACTACCTCAATATAGTATACACCATATATATACTTACATATATATTGCATATACTCGGTTATATTTACATATCGTTCTATATTGGCTTGAGTCTAATAATTACCTGCAGCGAGGTTTTATTAGCGGAGCGCAAGTTCCGTTTCCTTACCTCTATATTCAGGTATTCATAAGTAAAGTTAGATAAAATGAAGTTATGGCGTATATAAACTGAAGTAGAGGGCAATAAAGAGAGAACAGAGCGAATGATATAATAATTTATACGACACGATTTACGATGAAACAAAAAAAATTATCACCTCAAATTCCGGGTGAAAATATTCAATTAAATCTTTTCTCCTTTGCCGCGGAATGAACGGTAACTGTGACTCAACGATTCTTTTTTTTTTTTTTTTCCTCTTTCTTTTCTCTTCACCCTTTTTTTCGCTATAAAATGAATGATGTGTGTCAGTGACATTCAGCACTCGACCATCGACATCTGCTGGTAAAAAAAAAGAAAAAAAAAACAAAAAAAATAGGATAAAAAAGCTAAACCGAGAAAAAAAGGTGGGAATAAAAATTCGCGAGGGGCATGACTGACCAGCTCAAGAAAGACACGTGGCGATTCGTCGTCCAGACGTCCGTCGAATGACCGTCAGCTGACGTTATTTACAGTCAATCGATAAATAATACGCACACAAGAAAAGCTGTGCGCGCAATACACACGACCTTATACCTTATATTGTGGATATAGAAACGGAGAGGATAAAAACTAACAAAAACTTATTCGAGACGGTCAATCGTTAGGATGCGCCTTCCATATAGGCACAGTGGACAAATGGATGTAACACACAATCGTAGATAAAATGTGTCCATATTTGAACACAAATTACAGGGTGGGATATGCGTGGATATATGGACATTGTACACGCGAGTAGATTAGGAAAGAAAAAAAAAAAAAAAAAAAAAAAAAGGAAAGGAAAAAGATAAGGTCGGTATTTTTTGAAGAGTGTAAAAAAAAACGTGGACTCTGACCGATGGACCCCGTGCACGCGGCGAATCGATCGACACAATTTTTATTCATCATTTGGTCTGTCAGAGTAACTGCAGATTGAGTAATTGTAACAATCCCCATTCAATTTAGACCGATTGTCATCGGGTCGAAATTGAAAAATATAAAAAGAATTCTACGAACTTGAAATCGAAACAAATCCGTATTCGTTCCGAGTTCGCAGTAAGTGCATATTATACGGTGAATAGAGTTGGTAGAAATTAACTGTTGGTGGAATTAACTTAGTGTGTGTGTGTGTGTAACATTGCGTACATGTGCATATGCATCTGTGTACGGTACAGATATAGAATTACTTTATACGCGTATCAATTTACAGCGGGCGTGTAGCGACTGCAGAGCGCATGGTATAATAAAATGTCGGAGGTTACGCAACTCGCCAATTACGCCCTAATGTATATCCACCACATGACGGAGCTTTGTGTCGGTATATGCGAATGTATGTGGTTCGTACATACACGTACGTATACGCGCATGCATGCCAACTATTATAGTTTCCTATTTCGTGGAATCCCCGAAGTCGTACGACCAAAACTTACAACATATCGCAGAGAGATATGAGAGTCCACAAGTTGCGGGCCATTTACTTTTGTCCAGCTATTCTACCTACCTACAACCTCGCCAACTTCAACGAATTATACCCCATCACCGCCCACTATACATTTATTATAATACCATGCTTCCCCCCCCCCCCCCCCACACATGTTCGGAAATTAAGCTTTGCGGGAATTTGGATCGAAATTGAACATTCAGCTGCTTGATTTAGTTGGATTCTGTCATGAATTTGCCCTGAATGACACCTAAAAATTATGGTGAACAAATTTTTAATCCAACCAGGAGTGAAACGATGAACTATATAGTTTCCTTGAAAGAATGAAAACAGAAATGGCCATTCCTTAGGAAAAAATTGTCGATATATAACCCAGCTAACAAGGACACGAAACCTGGACGAATGGCAACAAATGGCACGGGGACGAGCGGGTGGAATAGGAAAGTTTGTTCGTCGCTATATCCAGCTATCAATTAGGATCACGTGACAGGAGACATCCGGAGCGGCAAAGCGGAAGTGTGTACGTTGCCGATCCACTGGTCCGTAACAACCCAGCACAGCACCCCATATATTATTGGTGGTTGTGTCAGGGATAGAGCTGGCCGGTATCCAAACCTATACGTTCGCGGATGGTCGTCCAAAACCAAAATACACGGGGCGTTTCCAGAAATTTCCCACAGGTAAAATGTTGGGATTATTTTTGTTGGGATGAACCATCCCATTAAAATTAAGGGGAAAAAATTAAGTGAAATTTATCAGAATTTTTGAGCGAATATCAAAAACGCTGTTGTGAAATGGATTTTTTTTTTTTTTTGCTCCGAATGTAATTTTGAAAATTCAATAACACTGCAGGGGTGTGTACAACGTATGAAAATATTTCAAACTGCGGGTGCAGCAGTTATGCAAAAAAACGAGAAAAGGAAATACTGAAAACAAATAAATCCGATACATCGAATATATATGGATTTTTTTTTATCTTCGTGTTGCGGCGGCGCAAATTCGCAGGTGGATTTATACACCGCATATGAAGATATTTTTGAATTATATAGTCAATATTTCGAACATCAGCGAATAAATTATTGAATATTGATGGTGAACGCGGAAGTGGAATGCGAATGTGTAGAAAAATTGCCATTTTGAGGGATCGGTGATGATACCTGATGATGTTGAACCAACTGAATGACTAACTGAACTGAATAACCACTTCGAAATTCAAAAATAGAAATAATTTATTCGTATTTTGAGGACAAAATTATTTAAACAATTAACAAAACACCTGAGTGAAAATATGCGTTTGTCGCATCGGTTAAAAAATCGTATGCGGTTTGCGATGCAAATTGAAAGTAAATAAGTGATAATCTATGAGTAATATTCGGCAGTTAACTGCAATTACTACGCTGCAGTAAATTCAATAAAGTGTTGAAAACCTGCGATATTTGTTTGGCCCGAAATCGAACAAAGCCAAAGAACTGTAGAAGGAAAAAATAAAATAATTCTTGCGGCGGCTGACATCTGACGCCTGGTCTATGCTATACATATAATCTGTGCATATATAATACATAAGTTGTACGTGATTCGCGATGAGTCAGAGGGACTCGTTACGTAATCCATGTTCGAGCTCTGGAACAGAAGAGCCTCGTATGCAGCAGGATTATGGGCCACGGCATCATGCTCACGTTCGGAAGCACATAAAGTATGGAGATGGATCGCTGGTCAAATAAAGCCAACAACTATAACGGCTAACCGCCAAGGGAAAAAGCTGGATAAATACCCATATTCGAACCCTATCAGATATTCTTTTTTTTCCCCCATCAAGTGCGATAGTAATAAAAACTTTTCGAGGATGTAACGAGACACGCAATCGCTATATGGAAAACTGGTCACGACGGAACGCTCGACTTTGAATTGTCTCGAATGTTGAAAAGTTCATAGAATCAATTCCTGGAAGATTTCATATGAAATTCAACAAGATTCTGCGAGCTTCTTTTCTCCATAAAGATTTACTAAAATTCATGGAATTCACAAATTTTTTAAAAGATTCTGGAAGAGTTTGACGATTACAAAAGTTTGTCACAATCCTCGACAGATTTTACGGATATGAAAAATCTCAGTCTTCCGAATGCTGAACAATAATTGGGTCATTGAAAAAACAACCAAAGGAGGTTGAGAAAACAGAAAAAAAAAAAAGGTTGTAGAAGGATCTCATGAGAATCTCGATTATTGGTCTTGCAACAGAGTAAGGAGTCCGTGTGCAAAATATGGTGAGTTTGAAAACGATCTGGGATTTATTGTGATTGTAGGTTACGCTCGCAGGACTGAGGAATATACAGCATAAGGTAGGTAGGTAGATACATACCCTGCCCACCTTCCTTTTTTCTTTCCAAGAATCATAAGCGCGCGAGGCAAACGGAAATACACCGCACATATATTTATATATATACACAGGGTGAAAAATGAACGATAAAAAACGACACAACCATAAGTCTTGGTTACTGCTCAATTATCATTCGATCTTTCTCGTATTCCGCTTCTCTTTCATTTTTCTTCTTTGTCAGAAGAAAAAAAAAAAATAAGAAACCGGCACGGAGCGCATGATTTTTATCCAGACGTAGCTGGGGGAGCTTCACTGCCTTCGAAAAAAGGTCCAAAATTGGACAACAATTTTACTCGTCGAAAAAATCGAGGAAGGTCCTTCTTATGTGGACATCTTCAAATTCAAACTATAATATCCACCGCTCAACAATACTAGGAATAACTTTTAAAACATTTGTGAAAAATCCAAGTTTTCAAAAGAACGCAAGTTCTTTTTTCATCGATTTCGATTTGTTCGATTTGAATCTTGCAACGTATATTATTACACTTTTTTATTTTTGGTTGATTTTTGTTGCTCTTGCCATAAGCTTTACGTATAATGTTACCGCCTGTGGCTCTTAAGGAGCTTGCTCTAGAGTCGAATAAATATGCTCTCTC
This sequence comes from Athalia cordata, assembly GCA_963932425.1. Lineage (NCBI taxonomy): Eukaryota > Metazoa > Arthropoda > Insecta > Hymenoptera > Athaliidae > Athalia > Athalia cordata. The sequence goes on along the minus strand of OZ010625.1, from coordinate 51,530,186 downwards.
TTTTTCTCTCTCGCTCTCTCTCGCGCTCTCTTTTTCTTTCTTCTGTTTTTAAGTGTAATGACCAGAAACAACGTACGTAAAACGTACCGGCATGAGCTGCGAGAACAAGTGAATATTTAAACACGCAAAACTCCCACGAACCTAATGGCTTTCGTACATGCGATTTCTGAGTTATACAATAAACATAAGATTCGAATAGAAAAAAAAAAAAAAAAAAACAGAAAAAAAAAAAGAAAGAACAAAAAAACCACAATTATGTGCAGCGCACCGTCCAAAGAACATCTCGTATAGATCTATGACTTCTTACCTCAGCTATAAACGAAGAGAAATAAATCAACTTTAGTTTTTTCTATCCGCATCCGTGTGTATAGGTAGGATAAAATATCGTGCCTTTGCGTTCGTTCGATTTAAAAATATTTTTACAATTTTTTGATTTCAATTTTCAATTTACCTCAAAATGCGATCCGCGCGATGCACTTATACCGCATATATTATTATGTATATATGATGTTTGAATAATAATAATATTATTAACAATGATAATTTAGGTCGTGAATTCTAGGCTAAGTACTTATAGTATAAAGTATAGTAAGACTTTGCATCTGGCAAATAAATGTATGATGATATAGGTTTATTTTTACGGAGCGTCGACAGCCTAATGCGAATATAATTACAATTATATGTACATAATCTATTCGCGAGCTATGGGAGAAGAGAAAAAAAATAAAATTGTATAAAAAATAAAAATGAACATAAAGAGAAAAAAACAGGTCAACGATCCTTCTGGATTCTATCTCCTGGATAATATATGTTCTCAACTTACAATTAAGTACTTTCTTCTTACTCTCTCTCTATCTATATCTCTCTCTCGTCTTGTTACTAGTGAGACAACCAAAAAGGTAGAAGAAAAAAAAATTAAAAAGAAAAGAAAAGCGTAAAACACTGCATAAATAATTAATATGAATTCTACATATAATGTTAAGAACTAAATTAATTTTTATATTATGTATGAATATTACCTAATGTACGTACCCTCTATATTTTAATTTATGTATAATGCGCATTTGTGGTTCGGTAAATTATACATTTTCCTAATAAATTATCAACTTACAATGTAACAACAACTGCGGCACAATTAGAGCACGTCGCCGCAATAAAATAGAAATTACTCCACGTAGATATGTATACATATATATATATATGTATATTTAATTAGTAAAAGATGAAGAGAAAAAAAAAAGAACAAAAGAGGAACGTCAACATTTTTATCGCGTGGGTACTTGCATTTAAATCATTTATGTATATAATTTGTTATTTCCCCGTAGTAATGATTATAATAACGTTAATAATATTAATAATACACATGAGATGTGTTCTTTATCCGAGGAACTCGTTTTACGTATAGCTGACGATATTATAATTAAAAATACGTTAATAAATACCGGTAATTAGTTTTTAAGAAAAAAAAGAAAAAAAAAACAAAAAAAGAATGACATATCAAATAAACCAATATATGTACAGAAATATGATTTTATTTCCGACTTGTAACGGCATAATTAATTATAGAACCGTTCGATTCGATATCAGTTTAGTATTATGGAAATAATTTTTTCGAGTAAACTAAAATTATTATTTTTAAAGGTATTCGCAGGTGGGCGTGTTGAAAATAATAACGATGACGGTGGTGAAAAAAAGAAACCAAAAAAAAAAGGATTTTTTTTTTTTTTTCTTTAATCATCACACGTAGCCTTTTAAACGAAATCAATTCTCGAATTAGCATCAATTGTTTTATTCCAAGAAACCCGTTCGGCCTCTTCTCCGATTATATAGTAGTTATGATATCTACACTTACATGCTGTGTACACATACTTGACCACCACCAATTAACGCTTGCCTAGGGTATCACGTGACACGCAGGTCATTTTTTTAACGAACGTACAATGCGTGAAGAACTTGGAGAGGAAAATGACTGAGGATAAAATATTGAAAGAAAAAAGAATTTCATCGGATAATTTGTTCATTTATTATTATATTAATATTCGTAACTCGATAGAACCGCGTGTGCATCTGTGTGACGAGACGGAGAAAAAAAATGAAAATAAAATAAAATAATAGCCGATCGCCAAAGAGTAAGAAAAATTAACAGGCGAATGAAGAGACGACAGAACCCAAAAAAGAAAAAGGAAAAAAGAGTGAAGATAAAAATCTACTTATTCTATACGTTCGCCGGTGACGACAAGGATATTATTAGTGAATAGATAGCTGTGCCCACAGCACTAAATCGTTAGTGAATGAAGTCGACGTAGCAACAGAGCCAAGAGCAGCAGCAACTTCGGACGTATTCAAGGTGTCTGGAGTGCAGTTGCATAATCGTTGCTACCCCGCTAATATTAGAATTCTCTATCTCTCCCTCCCAATATAATACATACCAATCTCGAATGCCTCGCTATTGGATGCTTCGAATTCTAAAAATACAATTAAAAAGTACAGAACAAAAAAAAACATCCCATCTCAAACAATCGTCAATTTTTTTTCTGTTTTCTGTTTTTTTTTTTTTTTTTCTCCAATCTACAAATCTCACGGTATACATATACGCGAAAAAAATGCTATTCGTTGCGGAATGAGCGAGGAATAATATTTCTTCCGTTTTTAAATATATGTATAGTCGAAAGAAACGAGTCAATTTCAATTTCTGGCAGCGATATTATAGTTTCTCTGCAACCGATAAACGATTTCACGGACCGTCGGAATCGAATCGAAGATCTCTTAGTTTTTAGGAATAGGAAAAAAAAAAAAAAAAAAAAAACAGTTCCGGAATTCTTTGATCCGTTCAAATTTGTTTCCCGTAAGAAATATAGACCGTTTATTTGTTTTTTTTTTTCTTTTTCCACCCCAACGCATGTAAGCACATGCTACGATGGCGCCGAGTCCCGGGACTGCAGCGTGATCGTTTTTGCCCGAAAATCGTGAGAAAATTTTTACAATATACTTATAACGTACATACGTCATTGACATATATAATTCGAATATTATATGTACCATATGTATAGAATAAATGTATGTACGGCTAATATATACTTGTTGGGTGCATAGGAGGTATGAGATATACAAGAGCGTCGTAAAAACGTCCAATTGCGTAACCAACAATATAAAGAAATGACTTCTCTTCGCCCCCCCCCCCCCTCCCACTTCCTTTTTTATTTCCTTTTTCTTTTTCTTTTTCGTCATATCTGTATACCACACTAAATATATATCCCCCATGGACCACAAATGGTCGTAACACCGCGAACGACAAAAATGACTCGGTTAAAAAGATGCGGATGGGATCGGAGAAATAGCAACAGCAAAAGCACTTCGTTTCGCCTGACATTTACGTCTAAATATCCCTACGAAAAAGAAAAGGAGAAAAGAAGAAGAGAAAAAAAAACGGTCATCGCGAGAAGTTCCGTGACATCGTTGTATGATATAATGTGGTCGTAAAAACGACGAAAATAAAAAAATTCAAAGAAACAAAAAAAAAAAGAAATAAAAGAAAAGAAATGAACCTAATAAAAATTATTCCGATGCCGCGCATATGGCCGACGTAAATTATATCAAAAATATCTCCAGCCAATTATTCGCTGTGTTGGTCGTAAATGAGAAAAACAAAAAAAAAAAAAAAAAAAAAAAAAAATCTTCACGTACCAAAAAAAATGATTGAATGTAATTAATTTCGTAGCAAAATGTTTTTCTTCTTTTTTAGTTCTGTCTTTTCCCTTTATATTAGAGATTTACATATTTTATGTTCGGGGAAGGGAATTTGGGGAAACGTAGGTTGCAGAAAATACAATAAGAACTATTTGGTACACGTACATCAGGTTACCTACACGTTTGTTCTGTTATTTTATGGATTTCGATTACTGCAGCAGCAGCACATTTGATGCTATTTTCGCATAAAACGACCGTGCGCACCGTTATATCCTCACATTTGTTATACGCCATATACATGTATATTGGTGCACATCTGTATGTAACGCGTATGTATGTACATGCACGAGATATATAGTGTACATAGCGCGTCAATAAATGAACGGAACTGATACCGAACAAAGGATAATCAGTGAAAAATGTTCGCTTCCTGTTATATACCTATATACATATATATATGTAACACGTACGTGCATACCCACACATGGGATATAATCATATAAATCCCCAGCGTAGCTCGAGCTCATAAAACTGGTGCGTAAAAATATATTTATTATGCTATCTCGACGTTTTTAATTTATCCCATCCTATCCCATCCTATATGTATACGTTATACACCGCATAACGTATATAAATAGTATATATCGCGATCGTTGCACCCGATTTCACGATTTCGACATTGAAATTATATTACAGAATACAATAATCGGAAACCCGATAGTAAATTAAAGTAGACAAATAAAAGTTTTCTTATTCAAATGATCAAAAGGAACGAAGAAAAATTAAAAAATTTTCCCCGTCCCGGTATAATAATCATCGCGACCGCTATTTGGAGATAACGGGGTTATAGTTATATACGCGAGTATAAAATAAGAAGAAAAAAGAAGAAAAGAAGAAAAAAAAGGAGAAGGAAAACTGATAAAATAAATAAATGAATAAAATGAAGAGCGAAATGGAGAGGAGAAAAACGAGGTATATTAGAAAATAAATAAATAAATAAATAAACGCGATAATCAGAGAAACAATGGGTGATTAACATTCGGTCGTCACGGTCCGTTGCAGGGGCACTCGTATAGTTATTGTCCGTTTATATAGGTAGCTATGTACGTACGTAGGTGTATAACGTATACGTGTAGATATACGTATGGACATAATACACCCGCAGCTGGGTATTGTTAACCCAGCTAAACCGATGGAAGCGTGCTTTGGTTGCGTAACCGAGCCTATAGTCTAAACTCAATAGACGAAACTGCATTAACGAATCAGCGATCGTCATTATTCTATTACGCAATAATTCCCATCCCCTCCCCCACCCCTTCTTCTATCCCCCCCTGCTCGACCACCTCCTTTTCAATTCCCAGCCGTCACACGACCGATGATTTCAGGAATTTTAGATAAACGTCCGTTCGATCGATCATCCCTCCAGATATCGAAGGTCGAAAACTCTCGCTCTGAACCGACTCATTTTTCTTAAAAAAAAAAAAAAATACCATTTTACTCCGAGTAAAAAAAGCAATATTCAATTTTCATTAGTCAAACTTCTATTTTTTGTTCTCGTGTTCTCCACTTTCTCAATAAAACATTGTTTAGAGCAGCGTCCCGACTGTTTTTTGTGATTTACGTCCTTCTGGTTATTTGCATCCCTGTGGATTTCAATGAAGCCAAGTCGATTTTCTTTTTGTTTTTTTTTGTTTTCTTAGATGTCGTTTTTTCCTTTCACCAAAGACAAAACCATCTGTACGAATTTATAAGTTTTAATCGAAGCGAAACGGATGAAAAAAAGAAAGAAGTTACACCAGGCAAAAAAAGAACCGTGGATAAAATCTGAAAGAAAACAAAAAAAAAAGAGCATAGAAGAAGATAATGATAATGAAAGAATTGAGTGATTATCGCACATAATAGAAGACGCGCCCACGTCTCAACATGGCAAGTACATATATCATGTACGGGTATACGTGTACATGGGTATGTACACCTATGTATATAATAAGACACGGCGTTTGTTGGAAGTATGGAGTGAACTCGCGGAATAATTGCGAGAAGTGAACGCCGCGCAAAGCGGAATATGCGCACGTGTATGTGTGTATATATTTAATACATATAATACATGTATCTATATCTCTACGTGCACACAAGTATACAAGAATACGCGACTAATTGTGAACTGAGCTGGAGAGCCGAGAGTTGAGAGCGGAGTGAAGTGAAGTAAAGTGAAGTGAAGTGAAGTGGCTTGCATGGTTCAGAGTAATTTGCATGACGGAATGATTAATCTTCGATCACGAGCAAACGGACATACTGACATCGTGTAAATACACATGTGTAATGTACCCGCATATGTATACGCGGGGCGTTACCTCCGCACGTTCGTTTTTAACCGGGCTTCTCTTTTTTTCACTCCTTTTCCATTTTTTACCTTTTTCAAACATTTTTTTTTTCTTCTCAGCTTAGCTGCTGCACACAACCATCGAACGTGATTCGCGAGAACAACCATCCGCTAATACACGGTACAATACTCGTTATTGCCTGACAGGTATTAGAAATTAGATACATGGATATTCTGTTTTTTTTTTTTTTTTCTAAATAACGACGTATTGTGCATATGTACATAGTATGTATGCTTTATGTACATACGCATTATGTGTACATATATATACATGACACTCATTAAAAATCATGACGAGTGACCGCGACGCGGTGGCAGGCCACATACTTATATGTACATAAAGCATATGTACATATGTGTATAGGAAATAGAATGTACCCATTATTGTACCCGGTGTATATCAGATATAGGTTACACACATATTATATGTACATAATACGGTGCAGCGTATGAATCATTTTTTTAAAAAACTGCGACTTTATTTCCTCGAACGCGAATATGAGAAGGAAAAAGAATATTAACAACAGAATTTTGAAAATTTCGTAGCAAATCCCGAAACAGAAAATAATAACGTTACAGGTAATACGGTAGCAAATTTTTTTTTTTTATCTTTCCCCAAATTTTCAGACACCTCGAGAACATTAATTCATCATTGAATGAGTTTTTTTAAATATTTTTTAAATGTGCCGTTTCCGTGAGTAGTAAAAAATTATTATCTTTTGTGGCGGACGGAAAATATTTAAACGCAGTTTGGTCTGGTGATCGTGATAATTTGTTCCCATGCACAAAAATATTGTCGTGCACGGATCTCCGGGTTTTTAGGCGTTGCAAAAATTGCGGTCAGTAAGAATTATAAAATATAGATACATGTATATACCTGCAGGTATATTATACGTTACGTAGGTATATATTATTAGTATATAATGTGGTAACGGGTGGTGCCAATTGCCGTCAATATCATTTAGCACCTGTAGCGGAGAATTGAAATAAAGACTGAGGCTAGCCAACTAGTCGGTTTTTTTTTTTTCTTTTCTTTTTTTTTTTTTTTTCTTCCTCAAACAATAATAAAATTTTTCTCAGACAATGAGCATGTGAGCCAAGGATTTTGTCGACAATAAAATCAAATCGGATCAGATCAGATCGGATCAGATTCGATCTCGTCAGGGTCAACGACCTCTGTGAATATCATTATACTATAGAAAAGTTTTTTCATGTGTTCAATATTATACGAAGCTTTGGGATATAAAAACAAATTTCAATCCAGTCATCGTCGAAATCGTAAGTACTAAAATATCCTCACTCACCCGTCTCCGGTCTACAGTTCGTTATTTTTCAAATTTCTTTTTATCCTAATTCTAAATACGTATAGAATCGAAACTTTCACTCGACAATTAGGTATACTACACGGCACATACGTATACGTATGTGTGAAAATCACATGAGATCACTGACATATATATTATATATACCTATCATATACCGTACGGTATATATTTTATCCACGGACTAGGTGAAGTTCAATTATGTTAGGTAAGGTTAGGTTACCGGCACCGGTACCTGTACGAAGTTTTTTTCCATAGTTACCAATCAGCGTTTACACACCTATCGCGCTCGCTCGCTTCTCTCTAGAAAATGTATTGCGAGAAACGAGTAATTTTTTTTTTTTTGTTTTTTTTTTACTTATTCGTTAATTTGGTACGAACGTTTTTTATTTTCATTTTTTCAATATTATCTACGGGCAATCGATTCACACCTGTGCGACCCCGTAGAACTTTTTCTTTTCTTTTCAAACTATTTTACAATTTCACTTTTCGATCCTATATGTAGGTATACCTAATTACCGCGACTTTGCTGCACTCGTTTTCGGCCAGCCGTACACCTTATTTTCATGCACAGTTTTATTATATTCGTAAAATAAGAAATTTTAATAAAGAATCCGCGGGTGGGATGAGCTGCGGTTGCCAACTTGTAGTGGGTTATATGTGTGTGCACATATACATGTGTATAATACGCTGTTGTACGAAGTCGCGCGCGCGTTGTATAGTACACGAAACACGGTTTAATGATTTAGTAGAACGACGACCTTTGACCCTGCAACAGGCGTCGGCGTCGACCCGACTAGCAACAGGACTCTGTAACAGCGATCCCTGGATCTGGACTCGGTTCTCAAATTGTAATCCTTTTTTTTTTCTTTCTTTTTTTTTTTTATTCATTCCTTTTTTTCTCCAAGCTGTAATATATCCTCAGTCCGTACGACGATCGATTCGAGAAAGGATATAAAACATGAGAAGGGCGTCACTCCGAAAAATTAATACGAAATTAAAAAAACAAACGCGCGATAAACTTTTTTTCATTGAAGTCGTCAGGAGATTCAGGCGTCAGGAAATAGCATAATTGGATGTCCAAAAATTACATCTAAAAACACTGACCTCCGAGTAATTTAGGATATTTCAATTATTTTACTGAATTTTATTCGCTCTCCGAAGGATGTTACGAAATCCGGGAGTGAAATTCGCTGTGAGCGTGCGAAACTTCTGTAATTATGATAATCGATTAAAATATTTTCAGGAAGCTGGTAGGTAATACCTGATAATAAGGACGGTCGAATGGGGTAAAAAAAAAAAGAAAAAAGAAAAAATAAATTTCAGATTTTACCGGTAACGCACATGATGAATATGGAGCCAGACTAAACTTGGCGTGAAATTGCGTTAGGCGTTCAGATTCCCCGGAGTGTGAAGAGCGTCGACCAAGGTGATTGAGCAACGTCGAGCGAATAGAAGCCAAGAGAAGAGCTGAGAGGAGAGGAGAGAAGAGGAGAGGAAGACCCTCCCGATGCAGAGAAGACTCTCCCTAGGGATAACTTCGTTACAGGGGTACAACCCGGATTGAGTCAGGTTAGGTATTCCCTTTCCATTCCGCGTTTATAATGGCGGGGACTAAAACTCTCAACAATAAACTGAAATTGCGGATAATATACATGAAGGAAAAAAAGAAGAGAAGATGAGGAAAAAAAAAAAAAAAAAACTCAACTTACTAAGTAAAAGAAAAATCGAATTATGTTTTTTCGACAAATTTTCTCACTCATCCATATAAGTCTGACTTAAAAATATATAACGGAACTGGCAAAGGCGCTGTAAATTATATAGGAATATTATATTATACGCGGTAGCTGGTTGAAAATTGAGTTGGGGGTTGACTAACTAGGTAGGCGTATATAAGAAATATAAATATTACTAGTTACACGGGATACTGCATGGTATAGGGTGAGTTAGGCAATATGGGTCGATTTTAACTGGGGACATTTTCAAGGTAGTTTGATTTCTATCTAAATAATACATTAAATATTCACTTCCCCGGTTTCGACGTATACATATATATAGAAGCCAACCCCTCGTACAAACGCAGCTATTTTCTTTCATCTTCTGCACAAACGAACTTTGCAGCTAAATTCTGATTCCCCCTCCCCTGCCCACCCCCCTGCCCCAATGAATTAGGATAATATAACAGAGTCGAGAAGAAGAGTACCGGAGGGATGTTATATTATTACTTGTGTTGAAATTATAACGAAAAAACAAGAGGGATCAGAAGAAAAAAACAAAAAAAAAAAAAACGAGAAACAAAATAATAAATCAAGGAATAAAATAAAACGAAGAAGTAGCAGTAAAGGGGTAAAAAAAAAATACAGGGTATAAGCTCTCTCTTTGTTTCTCGTAAAAATAATGTGCAAAAAATTCTCTGTTCCCGCGTATAACTATTCTGCAGTCAAATGTGTATAGCGAATGGAAACTTAAACTTGGCCGGGACTTGGCCCCCGACTCAAATCTTTGGTGTAAAGTAAAAGTTTTCTTGAAAAAAAAAAAAAAAAAAAGTTTTCTTTTTCCCTTAATGCTCGAACAAACCGTCTTTCGTTTTCACATTTTCTTATTTCAGAACGACCAACCGACCCGACTTTTTAATGATAAAACTAAAAATTCAAGCCCGATCTCGTCCTCACGCTCGCGTAGCTCCATAATTTTTTCTTTCTTTTTCGTTTTTTTTTTTTTTTTTCTTCTCTTCTCTTCTTTTTTTATTTAATTTTTCTACTTTACACGTTGTACATAATATAATATATTAATACAACGATCCATACAGCTATACAGTTTCAAGTTACTCGAGTTGAAATTATACACGCTCGAGTTTCTTTTTCATTTCAATTTTAATTTTTTCTTTTTTTCCACCTTTTTTTTTTCTTCAATCACGTTCCCTTCCTTTACCTCCGGTCATCATATCATCGGTGAATCACAAAATATCTACACGTACGTGTATTTTTTTTTTTTTTTCTCAATTTCATGATCTATTCCGACGCAAATTTTCAGAGTTTCAATTTTTTGGGCAGAGAATTTTTTTTCTAGACGGCGCTTGGCGATCGACGATTATTTGAGGGTGAAATACTTTTTTTTTCACGGTCCAAGAAAAACAAAAAAAAAAAAATTATATAATCTATACAGCCGCGCTGATTGGTTTTCTGAAAAAATCTGATGAAGGAAAAAAGATAGATTGGTGAATTATGAAATTCGGATGAATAAGAAAAATATATTTATATCGACTCGATTATTCATGTGAAAACGTACGTATGTAACGGACGATGTTGTGTCTATTGTGGATATGCACATGTATGTACAGCTACAACAGCCTATATAGGGGACTTTCACTTTATTACCAGGGAAACGAGAAAGATTCCAATTACATTATCTTACAAAGTGCGTTACGCTAGGCCCACGCAATTTCCCTTTTTTACGTTTTTACGTTTTCCTCGCCCTATTCGGTATTTTTGTTTTTGTTTTTATTTATTTCTTTATTTCTTTCTTTTTTATATTTGTAGCCTTTCCTTCCTACGTTTTTACCGGTTGACGAGTCCGCGTACTATCCGGGATTTTAGTTTCAAATATTATACTGCAGAGCTTTTCTTCCCTCCATCACCCTTCCTCGTTATATCACAAACTGGAAATTGATAGAAGCCGCTATCTGCTCAATGTGCGGGGAAAAAAAGGATAAAAAAAACAGAAAATGAATAAAAAAAAAAAAAACCAAAAGCTAAAACTTTACCTGCTAACGTCAACGTGACTGATTAAATATCTCGTTATACTCGTCGTTATACACAATTATAACGAGGAGAAATAATTGCAAGAAAATATTGTTAAAATAAATGAAAATAAAAAGACAAAAAAAAATAAATGACGATACGATAAGATATGGGTAATAAGTACGTTGTAAATCGTAATAAGATAGTCGACCGATTATCGAGGCACGTGGCGATCTTACAGACTCCCATATACGTAGGAATAGAGGCAACATTGAGAGATTTAGCGATTAAAATTTCAAATTATTTAATATGCTAATGAAATAACGTACGATGACCAATAAGCTACGAGATAAAATTATGTACCAACTACTGTGTAGTCATCGACAGAGGTACGGGTATAGAAAATAGACATATAGAAAATAGGCGTACCTATGTAACCGTCCTCACCCCGCAGGTATATTACATATCCCTATGTAATCTACATATATTTTATACAATATCTATAGATATAACACCGCAAAGCTGTTCACCGGGTATAAATTAATTAATCTCATGCTCTCATATGCAAATCATGCAAAAGATACGTATGTACTATAAATATATTCTAGGCAAATGGTACATGAATTTTTATATATACATACGTACAGACAAATTTATATATACGAATGATTTCAAAATCATGAGACATTCATTTTTTCTTTTGTGATTTTTTTTTGATAGACACAGGAAATTAAATCGAAAGAAAGTTGATTTTTTTTTTATGTAGTACCTGCGAATCGTGCATTTGCATTTGTTAACGGCAAATTTGACGAACAATTTAAAATTCCGCTGCCGAATTTTGTTGGTTCTGTTTTATATCTCATTGCGTGAATCTGTGACGGGAACAGAAATGCGGAACAAAATTAATTGTAAACGCGTATAGTACCTGTGCGTGTACGAGGTAGGGTACTAAATACAGCCGCGGCGTTGGTTTCCAGATAAAAGTTTGGTACAACAATGACAATTCCCTAAACAATGGGTAACCCATAGAACGGTATCCGGTACCTAAAAACGGGTCGAGAGTAGATCGCGTTAATTGCGTACGGGTAATTAACGTGAGCTACGGTTATACCCTGCGGTCGGAGATCCTCTACGGATCAGAACGTAGAATTAAAGGAGATGCGAGTATAATTTCAATGAATATGGGGTGGGTCGAGAGAAGACCCGGTAAATTTTTCACACCTTGGAAAAAAACGAAATTAGAGAAAAATTGTATCACAAGAAGACACGTAATATACCGAAGCGCGAGTAGAGGGAAGTTCAACGCCGTAACTCTGATGAGGGGGTAGGGGAGTACGCCATGAGAGGTCACGGGGTCAAACAATCCTCCGGTTATCTTTTTTCTCTCCACCTTATCTTCTTTTTCTGTCTTTTTTTTTTCTTATTTCTTTGCGCGTCGTATAAGGTACATAATATACATACAGATACCTATATATACTATACGTATAAGATATAATACGAGGGTCGGTCGGTATAGTGGCATCGGGGGTGGAGAACGCGAGCTGCTTCCGCACGTGCACGAAAACAAGTTTGACCCAAAAATTTGGTACCCGAGAAATGAAAGGTGGGGAAATGGGAGGATGAGAAAGAGGTGGAGAAGAGAGAAATGCACTTTGCTTTTTTCCGGCGTTTTCACGCGTATTATACACCAAAGACGGCGATGAGGGGTAGGTAAAGTCGTAGGCAAATTCGAGCTGTAACTTATTAAACGAAAGAAATGAAAAAATTAACTATTTTCTACAAATATCATTTGCGCTTTCTAAAATTAAAATCTTTTAGAATTTTTCGCATCGGATCAAACCTATATATATATATGTGTTCGGGGATAAAAAATAGATCAATCATCATTACGAGAGAAATAATTTATCGGATCGAAGCTTTTCTGGTTTTATTCATTATTTCATTTTTTTTTTTTTTACTTCAAAAGAAAAAATCGGAGGTTCCGTATATATTAAGGGATTTTTAATATCTGCAGAGAAGGTGGAAGGCCAAAGGCATGCATTACATATATCTATTGTATGTATATAGCTAATACGATGGCATTAAACCCTCCTCTCCTACGTTCTCTGTATACTACTTATACGTTTCACAGCTCATATGGCCGATTCTCGCTTGATTAAAATCGAGGAAAGTAAATTATTCCCACGATATTCGTGCATGTACATAGAATTTTATTCACATGTACATGTGCAAGCTGAAAGTATTTTTCACCTATACTATAAAAAAATTCTTACATTATTACTTAAAGTATCACCTCTGAAAAACACAAAACACTGTGAGATGTAAATTTAATTATTTTCTTCTCAGCGAAATAAATGGTGGAAATCACATAGGTTCATAATATATATGTATATTTTTTTTTTCAATATTCAGTTTATGAAATGAAAATATTTCCGAGATTAGAGATCACAGCCGCATAATGAATGTGCCGGTAGATAGAAAAAAGGAAAAAAAAAAGAAAAAAATTCCTCTGCTTTCTTCACGCGGAAAATTCGGTATCGACGAACGACGTGCTGTGAATTTATTTCATGCCCAAATCAAAAGGAGAAAAATGAGAGAGAGAGAAAGAGAGAGAGAGAGAGAGAGAGAAAAAAGGAATTCATAAAATGAAGAAAAAGTAAGAAAAATCCCCGGGGGTTAAATGCGGTTTGATTTTCATCTCTGATCAATCGAGAGGGGTGGACCGCAAGAATGATAAAAAAAGAAAAAGGAAAAGATAAAAATTGCAAACATTCCGAGCGAATAAATTTGATATCTTGCACGAATGGGTATGTTTTTTTTTTTTCTTTCTTTCTTTCTTTCTTTCTTTCATATTTTTAAACTTTCCAGCGAATTCATTTCCGCGTTTTCCCTCGAGTGACTGTAGTGTGAAAACGAAAATAAAAAAAAAAAAATAGAAAATAATTATTACAGGTATTTCATAAAAATTTACTATATGCTCCGATGTCTACGTACAGACTGTACGTGTAGGTATGCGTGTAATTTCAGACGTTTATGCTGCATTGACAGAAAAAAGAAAGTGAAAGGAAAAAAGAAATCGATCATTGTTAGTGAAAATTTGCATAATAAGTGATCAGAGTTTCTTTTTATTCTAAAATATCGTTAGGTATAATATATTCGCGTACAAAGAAGCGCGTTATTTTGCATATCCTACAGGGGTTAAACCGTATAGTAAATAAATTGTATAGTTTATAAGAAGGGCAACCGATGCGAATGTTTTCAAAGTATATTCGCATGGATTTTACAGCAGCTTCTACTTCTGGTTCTGGTGTTGCTGCAACTGCAGCAGCACACAACCCTTTTATTAGACATCTGTGGACTGTGGTGGACGCCACGGGGGTTAGGGTAGCGTATATACATATATAGTATTATATATATAAAAATATGTATACCATTCACCCTGCTGCAGCACAATTGCATTTGCAATATATCGTTTATTGTACGTACGCAACCATTGTGTGTTAGCAATTGTATACAGGTAGGTATATAGCTATGTATTTAGCTATATGAACGTAGGTACATCATATGTGTGCACGTAGTAGGTACGTGTCCCATTGTCAAAAGTTCACCGATAGAAGGAATGAGGAGAGGCGAAGGGGGAGAAGAGTTATATAACACAATGGACAATTTGCAGTCCACGCAAATTGTGCAGTAGATAAAATCAAAAAAATAAAATAAAATAACTAAACAAGTCAAAAATTAAGAAACTTCATATAAAATATTATCCTCGAAATGCAAGACAAAAAAACTAAATTGATTCACCGCGTAGTTTGAAAACTCGATAATCATTTTTCTCCTTTCGTTTGTTTTTTTTTTTTGTTCGAAAAGAAAAAAAGAGAAAAAAGTTCGGAATTTTTTCTTTTCTTTTTACTTATGAAAAGTGCAGAAAACCACAGAGGGCATCGGCGTGACGGAGAAAAAAACGAGAAAAAAAACGAAAAAGATCGAAGAGCGAAATGGGGAAAGAAGTGTTTTTCCCCAAACCACGAAAACAACTCGAGAAGGCAAGAAAAAAGAAAATAGACGGAAAGAAGAAGGGTGCAAGAAACTTGATCGATATAGTTTCGAATCCGTGATTAGACGTTCTTTCACTAATATCTATAGCAATATCGGCGATGTATGAAAAAAAAGAAGGAATAAAAATTGAAAGGTAATATAGAAACGAAAGATTTTCGTTGCAGTAAACACCTGTACATACACACGTCCGTGTTATTTTTCATGCACTGAAATTTTCATCCAACCTCAGCAATCGTACTTGAGCAGAGTAAAGTTGGGGAAAACTTTTCGGAGTAAAATTTCCATACACGTTTGCGTGTGTGCGAGGTGGGTAGGTAGTGTAAGTTGATATTCTGCGTCAGCTTCTTTTTCTTGATATAAAACTTTTCAACGTTTCTATATATCCGCGTGTAATAAAAACTTTTTGGTTCGAAACCTGCAGAGCGCGTTTACAACAGTTTCCGTGATTATTATACACACTGCAATTTATTATACCGGCATTACGTATGCGCTAGCTTAATTTGGTCGATTCCGAGAATCAAAAAAAAACCAGAAATCGCAAAAATGTAAAAAAGATCTTCATTATTTTCAATTTTAATTCTCATTCGATTTCGCATTTCGTAATGCTGAGCGAGAACTTTTCGTTATTTTCTTTTTTTCCTCTAGAATCTGGATCCTGGAAAGGTTTGAGATGGTTTACATGTACGTACGTGTACATATTTCAGGTAAAACTTATCCAAAACGTGGCTCGAAAAATCCTTTGATCCTTCGGAGGGCGGCGGATAAAAAGCAACACGGCATCGCCAGCTGACACGTGCCAGACGACACTGATGATCGAAGCGTGTGCGAGCCGAATAACAATCGCAATTGTGAAGATTTAATGTTGTACTAGCAGCTGCTCAATACCTCATATTATGCGAGGGATAAACCCTGCGTAGGGTGCTCTGAGAGGACCACCTTTTAAAATCACGCCGCAAAAATGGCAGGAACAGGATAATTCCGCATCCGATTCGTTGCAACAATTACCGATTGATGCTCCGGAAAGGATCGTCCGTATGAAGATATTGAAATTTATAGCGAGGTATTTTTTTTAACCTTTCCCTTCCACGAACCTATGGAATTTTCAACGAAATTCGTACGAATCATACGATGATACGGGATATATTGTACAATAAATATAAAGGTATAAATAAATAAATCTACCGAGGTCAAATATTATACATCTCCTTTCCCATCTCTTATCTACCTCTGGGAAATTATCAAGATCAAGTGGATACGATCTCCGGGGATATATTTCGGAATTTCTAAACGCGTCACGGATTCCTTCGCCGTCCGTTTTGGCCCGTATAATATTCAAGGAACGTGGTACAAAGGACGAAGAAACAAGGCATGAGATCTGATCCGCCATTTTTTCTTTTTTTTTCTTTCATTTTTTAACCGAAGAAAATAAATTCATTTTTCTCAAGATCCTCGAAACCTCGTACATATACTCAAAGTATAGAAAAATATGTGCATACCCGGAGGTAATTTGCGACAGAATATTGCGATTGAAATTTATCTTTCCATATAATGTACCTATACATACATTAACCGGATATTGCGTATTTGAGATGTGGGAAATTTTTCTTTTCATTTTCATTTCACATTTCATTTTTCTCATCCAAATTTTCCGCTCCCTTACGCGAGGCGACTTCATACCCGGGGATGACATCCTGTCCTTATACCGGAAATTCAAATATCCCGCTTAAGGGCGAAAAGGAATCGTAGTCCCACTTGTGTACATACACTTTTCGCGATTCTATCCGCGCTCGGGGTGACCGAGCTAGGAGGGTAAGAAAAAAAAGAAGAAGAAGAAAAAAGAAAACGAAAGAAAGGACGTAAAAAGAAGAGGGAAAAATCTGTGTCAAGTCACGTACTCTCTGTATAGGGGTTGAAAAAGGATCCGCGGCGGCGAACAAGTTCTCGCAAAGGACGAGGTTATAAACTAAACTCAAGCACGCACGACACTCGACTATGTGTACATTATACGTGTACTTACAAGTTACGTACATCGCTGCTGCAACAAGAATTTGAAAAAAGTAAAGAGAAAAAAAAAATTACAGCAAGGAAACTGACTTTTACAAAAATTGTTCATTCGTCAGATTGCATATGATTTGGAAATTTGTATAATTTGTAAACGTATAAAATAATTCTCACCAATATCAGGATGATTTTTTGAAAATTTTCACGTGTGAGCAGAATCTGATGATTATTCGTAACTTTTCCGCGGCACACATTCGTAAAAACCTATTAGCGAGGACTTTAAATTTCAACGCCGCAAAATTTCAGATACTACGCGATCAGGAAACTCTATGGCTTATCGCGGGTACTCCGATAGCCTCTGGCTGCAAAATATAAGGAAGAAGGACGGTGGTGCAGGTAATAGAAGGTGGAGCTTAATTCCGGGGCGGAGCTGCCAGGCTACGTGTCGAAGTTCACCTCCGTGGGATTTTAACAGCGTGTCGAGCAAAAAAAAAAAAAAACCAAGAAAAGGAATTCAGAAGAAAAAAAAGAAAAAAAAGACACCCGCTAATTATGAAGAAATCACAAAAATTACGCACGCCGTACGCAGCAAATGATTAACGCGCCTCAGGATCAGAAAAAAAAAAAAACAGATTCCAGGCGATTTTCTCGTGTTCAAAAATCTGTCAAACATTCTTCGTATAGGTACGTATATGTGTTGCAAGACGGAACTTGATGAAGAGATGAAAAAAAAACAAGAAGAGAGAAATCGCGTCAACTTTTCAACAATTCATAAGTATACAGAGTTCGTGGCTTTTGGCCAGAGAGTTCCATCAATTTCCGCGAGTAGATTTGGGTGTACACAGAGATATAGTTGAATCGCCGAGAGCAACGAATCGTTCCGTTATACAATCATGGCGTATGCAGAAAGTAGGGGAGATTGAGGAAGGCGGGAAGGCGGGAAGAGGTGGAGGAAAGGGGTATGCAGGGTACAACTAATTCCTGACAATTAGACTAAGAGCTAGAGAGCTACTAGCTGCTCGAAATTGGAGCTACTAGATCACGCTTACGTCACAACTAATTACAGTATACAACAGAGAATTCTCCGGACCGTTTATCGGTGCTCTACTACATTATATATATATAACTATAAACCGTGGTACGCTGCAGCGCCAGAATTCAATTCAATTTCCTAATTTCACAATTTGCAGTTCCAACTGCGCCCGAGCATTTCGCCTCTACAGCTACTGCTGCTACTGCTGCTGCTTTGGAAGGCTGTCTGAAGCCTGTCATCGCCGTTTACGCTATTTAACACTGTATTTCTCCACGCAACGAAATTCTGCCAACGATTTGTCAATGTTTGAATTTTTGCACAATTCTGGCGCGCGGATTCTCATTATATATATTATTTATTTGTTCTCATCTATTTTTAGCGACATTCGTTCTTTTTTTTGCTTTTCTTTTCGTTCGACTGCTTCCGTATAAAAATTAGTTACCTCTACTCGCGGGATGGCGAAGAAGAGAAAAAGAAAAAAGAATCCATCACATTTTTTCTTCGGTTAGAATTTGTTTTTTTATTACCCCAAAATCTCGGCCAATCATGGGTTGAGATAGGAACGGAGACTGCGCGCGATTAACCAACCCTAAAAGGGCTAGGCCTTCCTCAACCGTTCCTATTCACATTCAACGACCTATATATCGAAGTAAATATGTATAAACCTTTTATCTAAGTGTAGACCTATATAGGTTATGGAGGCGGATCTCGAATGGCGAATACCTTCGGAGCATAGGTATACATGTGTATGTATATGTTATTATATCCATCGAGTCGAAGAGTTGAGATTAAGGATGAAAAGGGAGGAAGGGAATGGCGAGGATCATCACTCATAGTTGTTTGCTACGAAGCTGTCAGTCACCGCCAACTACCGAGAACGGTTTTCTCCTCCATTCGTCGGCATCTCCAGCAGCTAATACCTATACCTATACGTATACTAAACTTATTCTCACCTCTGCTGCAGATAAATTGCGGCCAATGACCGACGAAATATATTGATGAATGAATTCATGTACGCGCAACCTTGAAATATAATCCACGTAAAAAGAAAAAGAAGGAAATGAAACGGAGAAAAAAAAAAAAAAAAAAGGAAACAATAATTTCCGATCTTCGAATAGACGTCGATAGGCCGCGGAATAAGAAATACCTTCTAGATATGTACAATAAGGCGAACGAAGCGCGTAATAACGTAATGTGGGTCATTCCAAGACTAACGATGTTTTGGCATGAGGCTGTTAATGGGATGTTTTGACGTGTCAGTTCGATATTAATTACCCGGACCTCCCCTGGAGCGTTGATGCCGCGAATCTGTTGGAATAAGAGGATATCCTATCCATCCCCCGGTGTTTGAATTAAATTTCCATGAAAACTGCGTAATATTTTTTAAACAATGCTTTTCCACGCGGTGCAGCTGATTGATAGAAACTACATGGAGGCCAGTGGGTAGTTTAATTTAAATTGTTCGAACGAAGAGCAGTTCACTAGAATTTTAACGTCAATGTCAACGTCAACGTCAACGCGTCAACGCGTCAACGTCAACTTGAACGAAAACGTCAGCATCCAACGTGCCAGAACCACCCTCCGATTAGAGTTTCCCTTTATCTGTATATAATACACTATACATGCACGAGTCCTCGTCATACATTCAATTTTTTTTTTTTTTCTATCCCCCACTTTCTCTACTTCCATTATTTTCTACATCAATTTTTTTTATTTTTCTTAATTGAAAAAATTTACCGTATAAAACTCACGCGTCCATAGGCGTTGCTTGATTTTCTAGTTTGGTAGAATTTGATGCGCGTATTCCATTTGTAAATCCAAAGGGAAAACGGTATAACCATATCGAATTTATGTGCGGTGAATTATAAACATTACGTACATACATATGTCACCCCCCCCCCCCCCCCCCTCCCCGACTTTTGTGACCGTAACAGATTTATTCCCCTGATTTATATTATTATATTACATATCCACCGTGTTTGCATTCGTTGATGAGGTTATACGTTCGTTTATACGGTTATAAGATTATATGCGTATGAAAATTGCATGATGAATATTGTGAAATTCCCAAAAGCTATGAAATTCCCTTATGATGTGCAACCAACGTATAGCAACGAAATACATCATATTTATTGTGTATATGGTTAGAGAGCGAATCAACTGGCAAAAAAGTGATATCGAGCGATGAATGAATGAATAAAGAATTAAGCGATTTTTTTTTTTAAATAAATTTTATGTTAATTATCATCAGCCGATAATGTAGCAGATCGTATTAAATAGAACTCACCCCTCCCTGTGCAGACTCTGATCTATGTCTCCACTGTCGCATCACTCGGCTAACTAATTGTACCTGTGCACAACAAATTAATTTCAAAACCGCCAAATCAACAAAATCATAAATCTTATTAAAGAAAAAAAAAAAGATTCCAACGCGAAATGGTCAAGATCCGTCCGTCTTCCGACTAGAAAATTGTAAAAAAAAAAAAAAGTCGTCATAATTTATCGGCATAACTGGTGTGCGATAATTAAAATTGCTTTTTTCTCTTCTTTCCAACCGGTTGTTAACTAACAATAACCGGCTTCCAAATCAGCTGAGAAATAACTAATAATAAGGTACAAAACCATCGGCTATATTCACGTCTCAATTATCGCGGGCTATCCGTTCTTCCGACAGGACTATGTAAACGGTACTTAGACAAAGTTTACCCGTTCTGTCCGCCGACATTTATTATACCTATACATACACGATATGCACCTGAGACAATGTTACCAACGTTACATACCCCTATTACGTAACCTTATCCACGACCGGTTACGCCTCTCCGATCCACTTTTTGTCTTCGTCGATCTCCATTTCCCTCTCTATATTTGCCTGTCTCACTCTCTCTCTCTCCTTCTCTTTGTCTTTCATATCACGCACGCATTATCATTATACGGATGTAAAGAAATCTCCTCATCGAGAGTAGAATCCGAAACCCACGCAAAGTTTACGCGGGTCAACAAAATTTCAATAATCATTTCGATAATATCTGATGGCTCTGCCATCATATAAATTTTGTCATTTTTCGAAATACGCTTTTGAGGAATGAAATTTTTTTTTTCTCTTCCAAGGTATAATGGAGAATTTTCAAACTGCTCACATCGGTCAGTTTCGTATTGTTCAAGTTACTAGAAAAAAAAAACCAAAAAAAAAAAAAGTCTTGGCCAAAAGCTCGGTTGTATAAAATATGTATAAAAACAGTAGGTAAGTCTGAGAACGTATGTGCTTAGATACATCATGCATCACGTATATGCACATGTATAGATATACGCATATCCTAGGGTATATCTGTAGACACTTTGTTCGTCAAATATTAACGTAGTGAAAAAAAAAAACAAACAAAAAAAAAAAAAAAAAATGACGAGTGAGTTGCGTGTGGGCGAAGAAGAATATGTACTCGTCAGCGTCGTAGCAGAACGTTCTTACTCGGCATGCTCGGTGAACAATTTGAATAATTAAATCGTTCTTACCTTAGGCGTTACGTAGAGCTTTCTGCCTTTGAGCACCATGTAAATTTTAGCCCACACATTTTTTCCCGGGTCACGAATCCAGGCCGAACTAAATATCGGCGGACACTTTCCTCCCTGCGCTAACATTTTCTGCGTAACATAAAAAACCAAAAAATATAATTTAGAGAATTAGAAAATCTTTCAAATAATTATCTAAGGAATAGATTGGTTGGTTTTTTTTCTTCTCACCTGCAGAGCCATATTCGTGTCCATGAACGGTCCACCGAATTCGCTACTTTCAAAATCCACCATATCTGAGGGAAAGAATTGCTGAAACAAGAAATAAAATTTTCATCGAGATTTTCATCATATATGTATACCTGTCATTTACGTGGTTTTGTTTTTTTTTTCCTGTCATCTTTTCCCTAGCAATTTTGTCATGTGCGGACAATCCCGTAGAAAGCATGGGGAAATGGATATAAAGAGAGAAAAGAAATAAAACTAATATGTTGATGGAAAAGAAGCGTAAAGAATTCTTTTCTTGTATGCGGGTAGGTGTAGTGACTACCTACTCTCGAAACAACGGCAACACCAGCAGCGCCGAGGAGCGAAAAAATTGTAAAAAAAAAAAAGGAAAAAAAAAAGAAACGGAGAGACAGACGCAAAAAGAACAAGAGAAGTATAAGAAGAGGAGAAAAAAAAAATCCAAAGAATGTGAGAAAATTGGAAAGAAAAAGAAATAATAATACGAAAAGGGAGGAAAAAAAAAAAAAGGAGAGATTTCTTCGCAATTACTTAAATTAAAAGCTTCTGCTGTTGTTATAAGAGAGAATATTGTGAGGAAAAAAAAAAAAAAAGAAAAAGAAAAAAAAAAGGTGAAAGAGTGAGAACGTGAAACAAAGACTCGGAAGAGGGACGAAATTTAGCCGGAGGGCAGGGGGGAAAAAAAAAGATGCAGAAGCGAAACGAGACTAAGTCAACTGTAACAGAACGTAAATGTTATAATCAAGATTATAGTATACTGTACATATATATTTATAAAATATGCATACGTATGGTATAGTTGAGAACAAACTTTCAAGATATACCCTACTCTCTAATTAATATAATTAATTTGTTCAACGGTTCTGTATAAGAAGCAATTAAAACGTGATTAAAACCATAAGAAAACCGAACAAGTGTATAATAGAAAAGGAAACTTCATCGTGCCAAATAAAATTTGCTTCATTCTTATGAGATGGCAAAAAAAAAACAAAAAGAAAAAGGAAGTCGAATATGAAAAAGTGATTAATATTACAATACACAACCGAAACAAAATTCTTCGAGGAACAAAATAAAAAACAAAAAAAGTTCCGAGCAATAAAAAGATATAATATATATGGAATTTAATACATGGAAAAAATCTTTTTTAGAGTTAAAAAGATACAAGAATCTCTGAGATTGAAAATTTTAATTATAAAATTACGATTTGTTTTATATATATATATATATACTTAAACTTTCCCGACGTTTCGCGGTAAATAATTAATTTATAGCCAAGTATACGGTAATAACTGCCACACGAGTATAATTATAATTTTCGTAATTAAATGCAGAGCAGTATAGTAATTCGGTCGAGGAATAGGTAAGTAGATATACGTATGTGCATTATACCTAGACACAGGTATACGTACAACACAATATACTCAACGCGACATTAATATCAGATGCAGGCGTTCATGACAGGCAGAGAATTAGCAGCACCAGCTCCGACGTTCTATACCCTATGGTGGTCGCATTGTAATATGAAGCTTTAGGGGGTATGAAGGGGGATTATTATAGCGTGTATATTACTAGATGTGGTGTAGACCAAAGAGACTGCATAACGTGGAGCGAGCGAAATAGATATTATATATAGACGAATGATAGACGGATAGGGAGAGCGAGGGAGAGGAAGGGAGGTTCGGGAGAGCCGTCAAAGTTCGTCATGGTAAAAGCTGGGGAGGATGAATGGGATCGGGAATGGGGTAATTAGTTTGCGACGGATGCGGGCTGTTAGAAAAGCACAAAGCACGATTGCTGCACTTCGATCACCATGTCTAAACATACTGCGATTATTTAAACCATAAAATACTAAACTGTGATAAGGTAAAATAAAATAAGATCGTATACCTGTCCGATTAGCAATTTTCTCTGCGATTAGATTTCATTGACAAATGGATCAAAGTCTCATAAACTTTTAATCGCAGACGTGGTGAGAATAAAAATAATCACATGGTTCTATGGATTTATTAAAAATCACGGAGGAAAAAAATCAATGAACAAGTATCGGTACTTTCAAGCCCATAAAGTTTTGTTGTATCATAAGGAGATATCGGAGAAAACGGAGGTGACAAAAGGTAGAATTCGAATTTTACCGACCATTTAATATTACAGGTTCCTGTAATGTTTCACGACGGTATAAAACATTAAACATTCGCTGGTAAAAGCGGAATATGCATTTGCAAGTTCGGTTAAACTACCGACTGCAAGCTCCCATTGAGAAGTTGAACAGATGATAAAGAAGAGAATGATACAGTCGGTAACAAGTGAGATGATTTAAACGAAGTATGACCTACCTGTGGATCATGGAAGAATTCGTACTTTCTGAAATCTTTTCGAAATATAAAACGCCTCTCGTACTGAGGAGCGAACGATTCCATGTCTCTGTGAACGCTGAGCACGTCTTCGTGATCCTCCAAACTCCTCTCTGAAAACCAAAAAAAAAATAACCAAAATCAATCACAATTTCTCAGACAAATAAGGAGTTATCTGTTATAAATTGCACATGTTTCATCGAATTACACAACGCGGATGAATTCCTTCCGGAACAATAACGACAAATAGAAAACTAAATGAATAAATGAATAAAAATGATTTTTTTTTCTTCTTATGCCACAGTGTTTATCGTAGAGTAACAATAACAACGAACGTCGTGCGCTCACTCACAGCTCTCATTAATA
Organism: Athalia cordata; assembly: GCA_963932425.1. Taxonomy (NCBI): domain Eukaryota; kingdom Metazoa; phylum Arthropoda; class Insecta; order Hymenoptera; family Athaliidae; genus Athalia; species Athalia cordata. The sequence continues at coordinate 51,505,494 of OZ010625.1, read as the reverse complement.
ACAATTAAAATTAATTGCTTATTGGCCGTAAACATCCGGTGTCACACTCGGACGCAGGTACTCGAAAAATAATCAAACGCCATGTTCACCGGCAATGATTGGGAGACTCGGAATGATACGATGAGAAAAAAATGACGTCCGCACCGTAAAATCGTGATATTTTTCTATCACTTTTCAAAATTTATTACAGAATTTATTTTATAAAATGCGGATGTATGTTGCGTTGCACATATGTGTATAAGTAAGTAAAGAACGGTGTTGCGCGAAGTAGGTACAGTACCGGGAGAATCAAAGTGTGGGACGGAGGGGAAAAGTGAGGGGGTACGAAGCCGTTGTAGAACAGACGGAGAATCCGTTCTCTCAAGTCTCGTTCAAATCTAACCCGTGATTGTTATTTGCTGATGCACGTGTGCAGTAGCGGAACATCCGGACGCTGAACCCCAAAGCAGAAGCTCGTATGATCACGGAGGTAATTTTTTCAAAAATTTTCGCAAATCATTAAATAAAAGCATTGATTCAGAAACTTTCGATGTGGAAGTGTAATAGAAAAACAATTATTTTCTATATTTTATTAACATTTTTGTCAAGCCGTATCTGCACCGTTACCTTCGATCGAAAAACGTTGACAAACCGAGAATTTTATTTTCCATGCACGGTTTCTTCGATACGTATTTTAATTAACCTAATTCTAATTACGCGGACTTCACGTCGGCGTTGTGTTTATGTACGGCGCATACCGTAATTGCTTTTTACCGATAACACTACGTCACACTGCAACTCCTGCACAATAAGAAACACTTTGCACGCTTCCTGTTGCCATAGGGTGTTGTAATAAAAGAGAAAGAAAAAGAAAGAGCGAAGGAGACGGAGATGGAGAGAGAAAAAGGTAATCATAAAACCCCTGAGGGTCGGAATGAAAAAAGGAGAACGGCAAACGAAACAAATAGGGAAGTCCGTCAGTGGCGTGTAAGGGATGAATTAAGGCTCGCCGCTCCTATCTACATACTTACCTGCTGCGTTAGCAAGTGCAGCCTCGCGGAAAGCACGCTAATTTTTTTTCTTTTTTTTTTCTTTCATATACCTCTCCCGATTCTCTCATCGAATAAATATATTATGCAAAATTCGTTTTACTTTGGTATGAAATTATGTGAACGAGCCTTTTCTTTTTTCTTTTCTTTCTTCTTCCGCCCGTACAGCAAGGATTTTATTTTTCCCCTTATTTTATTCCTCTGCATCCTAATGGCGCAAATTCGTACGATGCCAAAACGGTAAGTTTAATAGTATGTGAAAAAAAATTCGCGATTCTTTTCGTTTTGTTGCGCACACGGAATGTTATATCGGACACGCAATACGGGTATCTGGATAATTTTTCAATTTTTTTTTTATTCTTGTAACACAAGTGCGGTTAAATAATTACTCGACGATCGGAGTAAATGATCCGGTATAGTTTTAACGATCTCGTTGAAGAAAAAAAAAAAAAAAAAATCTTCCCTTCTTTCCCCCGCCTGGATCTGGTACTCTTGAATTATACTGCGTCTCTTCATATGCACGTAGTTTATATTATAATTAAAACGACGTCGATTACGGGGTTAGACTTAACGCTTCTAAGTTCATGTTAAAAAAGTAACGCGAATTTAAATTGTTTGAATAAAAAATTAACACCTTTACGATATATATTACATGAAGAGATATCATCATTATTACGGATACCGACCGAGAAGTATATCTAGTTACAGTAAGTAGAAACGTTTTTTTCTTTTTGCAGTTCTTCATACCTATATTCATTGCTTATCTGCAATTCCGAAGAAAATTAACGTATGTAATTTTAATACAACGAGATGAAAAAAAAAAAAAAAAAAACAGTCTTGAATCAATGCACTCGCGTTCATGCGATTTTGATTGATCATTAAATTATTTCATACCGGATATCAATTAAAATGTTACGCTAATTATGCATACCGACGCGTATCCCCACGTCTAACAATATATACGTATACGCAGATATATATTTATAAATAAAACAAAACGAGTAGAACAAAATAAAATAAATAAATAAAAAAATAATATATAGGAAGAAAAAACCGATGCACGTATTGCAATACGTATAAATTCATGCGCTGTTTCCTGCATCGAATAGGTAACGGATAAAAATCGAACATAACAATGGGTGTAAATATTTCCAATCTGCTCGATCCGAATGAAAAAATAATTATCACGTGAGATCGACTGATAATTTGAATTACCTAAATTATAGCGTAAGATTGCTCGCTGATCGATGAAGTTGTCTCGTTCATTTCTCAAGTACCTGTCAACGCCGAGATGTCAAAGATACTTCCTACCGCAAACATCGACGTTGTATCGATGCAGGTAACTATTAAACTCCGAGATAAAAAAAAGTGCGAAGAAAACATCACGACAAAAAACAAACTAGATTTCACACTACGAATCACAGATAAAAGTAGAATTTACTACGTAGTATTCTGCACAGTCAGGGTTACAATTTCGAGAAAAAAAAACATGATTATGTCGTAAAAAAATCTCTAGACGTTTCAACCAGCGTAGTTTTCAGAAAACTCGTCGTCGTGCTGCTCGTAAATTTGACGAAATACTCATCGATTATTGAGACCCAAAAAAAAAAAAAAAAAGAAAGAAAAAAAACTATGTTACTGCTGAAAAACGTAAGTTCTTTTCATTCTTGCGATTCATCATTGAGTAGATTTTATACCGAGAGAAAAACCTTTCTTTCGGCATTGGACGTTGAAACAAAAGCAGAAAAAATAAAAAAGAAAAGAACTCTCTGGTACAATACCAAAATGGCATTGTCATTGGATGACTGTAAATTTTGTTTAGTTTTCTATTCACACAGTTTATTCACCGTCCATTATACAGCGATATACCTATACTAATGGGGTGTCCCTGAATTTGTGCTGCACGCGTGCCATGCAGTCAAGCAGAAGCGGCAAAAGTAGCAGCAGCACAACAGATGCATCACGAAGGTAGTAGACTCGATGGCATAGCATATTGGAGTAAGAAAAGGGGAGAGGAGAGAAGGGAAGGGAAGGGAAGGGAAGAGTTGGAGTAAAGTGAAGTGGGGAGAATGTAGGGGAGTGAATGAGGGAAGAGGAGGAGGAGGAGGAGGAGGAGGATCCCTGACCTGGGCCAACTTGCGTATTGATTCTTGGCTGCAACGTAGACTACGACGTACTAGAGAGGAGAGGAAAGGATGAACGCAGAGGTGGTTGGTCTCGACGAACGGCATCCTGTATATGCTGCAACCCCTACATGAAACCCGTCGTCATACAAACAAAACATCATCTGCATGCCGCGCTACGTCATTCCTTCCCCTCTTTTCCCTTTCGTCATAAACTACGTCTAATTAATTTCACAAATTTCCATTCAAGTTTTTTCATCACTTAATGTTCATTCTTATTATGTTGTGCATCGGAAGGACTTCAACCCCAAAACGATTGAAAACCATAATCCATTAGAATCCGACAAGTTTTCTTTACTTTTTTTTTTTTCTCTTTCTTCTTTTCAGTCAGACAATTTTTGTGGGTTACGCCCTCAATTCTGGATGTGCGTGGGTAGATGGAGAGATTTTTTTTTTGTCAACTTTTTTCTATACCTACACACATTTAATTTCGTAAGATCCGAGACAGTTCCCCCCCACCCCCCGGTGTTTACAACCTCGTGTCAGAACCAGATGAAAATTGTTTACCAACAACAAACAAGAAACGGGTGGATATGAGACCCCCGAGGGCTCGACGAGGCAACGCCGCGATCAAGTATATCAAGTATATATACGAGGTATACAGGTATAATGATAGTGAGAAAATTAAGTACGACACAGGAATGTCACCGAGCAAGAATTTCTGGTTTTCACCATTTGGTACTCGGAGGCTGATTGTGAGTTACTACTTCCTCGTTTAACTTTTAATTCAACATTATCTCTACTCCTCCGTGTCGCAGAATTCTTTATGCCTTATGCCTCGGCAGGACGCAATTTGCATCGACGTATAACCAAAAATCTTTAGAAAAAAAAATGGATATATTTTTCTTTCTTCAAATCATGAGATTCTGCTAGTCAAATAATAGCGATCGAAGACGATAAGAAAGAAGATAAGAAAAAAATAAAAACAATGATTATACGTGTTCATTCATATTCTTCATATCTTTGCAGCTGCGGGGCAGCTGTATAGGTGTTCGTGTTCGCATGGCGTTATTATTCGCAACAAACGAGATGAATAAAGTGAAAAAAAAATACAAAACAAAAAAACTTTCAAATGGTCCGTATACGCCACGCGTTCGCCTTTGAATTCGTGAATCATTTCCCCTCCAGGTCTTTTACGACACTCTTTTCCTCCCACTTCTACATTTTTATTTTTCCCTCTCCGTCTTTTTGACAATCCGTCTCTCTTTTTCCTTCGTCGGACGACGAGTACGATGCTCTCATCCCCCCTTCCCTCGCACGCACCACCGGCAATAGCAAAGTATAGTAACAAAACAACTCTATGATAAATCCACGTGTATAACGTGCGTGACTGACGAATAAAAATGAGAATGAAAATAAAAAAAAAAAAACTGCTTTAAATAATTCATTCAATTTCATACGAGAAAATGTATAAATAGAAAATATTTACTGTATGATATTAAATTAAAGTGAAAAACTTACCGAGCCCCAGTTCGGGCCATGATTCCACTATCGTCCACGAAACGTCTTTGGCAACACGATTTTTCAACGCCAATAATTGACACAGATCACTGGCGCAAAGATTTTTCTCAACAACGACGGTTTGGTAACTGTTATCGTCGTTGTAAAAGCGCAACTCCTCCTGTAACAAAATACAATATATTATGATTAACAACGATTATCCGATAACCACAACAATTCGATCGATACTGCAGTGTATAGTTCAATAATCTCATACTATATCATTTTTATTACGAACCGTTATGATAAATAAGGTATATTATACACATAATAATCACTTCCGCTAGCATGATTCGGCAATATGATTATCGCGATTAAAAAGAAAGAGAGAAAAAAAAAAAAGAAAAAAGAAACGCGCGTGTAGGAATGCGCAGAATATTATTTTTTTTTTCAAGGTCCGGCAGAGTAAAATTATCCACCCTAATTAAATATTACCGACGCAGATTATATTGAAACGTGTTAGATATATAAATTGTACATCGCAACTATAACAAAATACGATATCCTTCTCCGCGTTATCTAAAAATTGTTTTCATTCGCGGAAAAATCATATATACGCATATATAATAAAGCGCGGGGGGATATTGTAATCTTATATACTAACTGCGCACAATGTAAAAATTTCGTTGATAAAAAAAACCCTATCTCTATCTTCCTTGTATAATATTCGTACATAATATAATAAAATTTCGTCATCTATAGGTATATGTATATAATTGGCGCGGACAAACAATGACTATTAAATTAACAGTATACGATAAGGATGTAAGAATTCACATTCTTTATACCTGACGTTATAAAGTTTCATTTGTTTTCTTCCGTACTGTACTGCAGATGATGATAAGTTTTGGTTCACTGTATATCAGATGGTTTACGTAAAAACGACGCCAAACATTTATAAAAGCAGGGCGATTACCCACCTGTTTCTCGTTATCGATATGATCGATATCGCGTTGTCCACGTTGTAACGATTGCAAACTACTCAGCTCGAACAAGGTCGGAGCAGAACCGAGACGTTCGTAACTTCCTCTGCTTCCTGGATGGCCGACACCGCTACCAGTGCTACCACCATCGATGCAAGAAGACATTTTCGGAAACCAATCTGAAATGGAAAAAAAATTCATTGAAATTTTTATCGAAACATAAACTATATTATAGGTGGCAATATGACGAAGATATTTTAAATCTGACCGGATTAACCATCAGCTTTTTGTTTTTTAAAAATATCTTCTTCTGAAGACAAGAAAAAAAAAAGAAAAGAAAATCGAATACAGTAAATTTAAAATTCCTGAAAAATATTTCTCCGTACTTGAGTAAAGTGTTTTTTTTTTCTTTTTACTTTCCATGTGAAATATAGTATCCATATAACAATAAAGAAAGTATTATCCATCTCTTCATAGCGAGTAAAGTTTATAAAGCCAAGTATATATAAAGTAAGAGTACGAAAGAACGATCAATTGGTTCCGCGAGCGGGTATATTCTCACGCATCTCGCGTGACGATCTTGTCAATTCATCGTTGATCGTTCTTTCGTTGGCTCTGCGGCGGTTCGCCCGCAGCTCGTATTATTCTCATTATAATAATAATGATGATGATAATAATTTATTTATTTTTTACTATCGTCAAAGCTGCGAAGAAGATAAAGGAGAAGCAGACGAGAAATATGAAAGATCGCGTTGCGGTTCTCCCTCGCGACCAAAGCCATGTAGTCTCGCATCTATAATACCGCACGACTACTTATACACACCACCGCCTAACATTTTGTTCTTATTTGTTTAACGGACGCGACGACTGATTCTATTTCCATCTAACCTGTTTTCTCTCTTCTTCGACAAATACCGCTCACACCCAAGATAGTCTTCGTTGCTTTTCACCGCTTCAACTATGCATTATACTACAATCCTACCCGAGAGACCGCAACTTATACCGTATACAAAAGACATGCGTCGTTCGCTGGACACTTGCCGATTTATCATAACGCTGCAGCGATCCTCGCTATGACGCCATTTTGTAAACCATATTATTTATATATTTATGAGATTTTCAAAAACTTTGTGACGTATTACAGCTTCGATCGTCGATGAATTAATTATTCCTTATCATTCGAAAGTTTGGTGCAATTTTGGGATGGCGATACGTGAACCAGAAGGGTGTAACAAACATAAAAAGTTTTCGATATATCGAGGAGCGGATTGCGGAGCATTATTACCGCGATCGCGATGGTTTATTATCAGCATTGCAGCAAAGGGTACGGCGTCGTGTAGCTTACAAGGTTATACGAACACAATCTGAACGACGGAAGAGCTGGAAAGAAGAAAAGAAAAGAAAAAAAGTAAAGCCAAAGATGTGTAAGGTATATACGAATATAGTCATGTAATGCGAATGTATGCAGAAAGAAAGAAGAGGTTGCGGAACAGGGAGTATTATAAGGGGGCGATGCAACGATCGTTGGTTATGGAGCTTGAGATTACAGAAGGGATCGGATGCGATGCATTATTCGCGGGTCGTAAAAATTTAGTACCGATAATTGGTGGATATACGATCAGTAAAGTCCACCACCACAACGCGATGTAATACCTCGTCCTGAATCGCGTCGCCCGCCTCCTACTCGCTGCCTGCACCATCGCCGATCGCTTTCCTATATACCAGAGCCTAAAGCCTAAAGCTAAATAACCGCAAGATGGCCGATTATCGACAAAGATGATGACCGAATATAGCCCTCGGCAGACGCCAATGCGATCACTAGTTCTCTGTATCGATCAAAGATATCTCCTGCATAATGATATTAAACACGATCGCGAACACAACGAATTATACCTCTACATATTAATATTAATACATCTCAATTTTATTCTAGAAATCGGTCATACGAATCGGTGGTAAGAATAGGGATTTAAAAACAATACAAAAAATTCAAGAATTTGGTATAAAAATTCAGTTAGATTTCATAAATCTATATATGGTTACCTAGAATTCGATCCAACGAGGACTTGGGTATAGGACATAAGCAATTTGAAATTCGAAGGAATTTTTCATTCGCCGCATTTGGTACGCCATATCAAATCGCAAATTCAACACTACCTATTTATCCCAAACAGTGCGGTAGGGAATATTCTTTATCTAATATTTTTCAATCGATGTTGTATTATGGCTATAGAATATCATATGTGGGGGGTTGATTGTGAGTCGCGGTCGTCGGCATTCTTCAGACACAAACGCGACTATACATCGAACCAAACTACCCAAATACTTGGAATGGAATCGGATTAGGGTCAGGTTGAGTTAAGAATTACGACGTGAGGCGGTCGAGACACGATTAATTTTTTGATTTTGTCAATCGCGCACGTCTGTCTACAACCCCCTCTATTCTCATTCGACGGCGCCATAATTGTTCTCTCAAAAGAAGAAGAGAAAAGAATAAGGAAGAAAAAACTCAAAGAAAAAGAACAACCCCGAAGCAAATAGACCGACGCAAAAAGTGGAAGAATTTTTATAAGGAAAAAAAACCATGATTATGAGGTGGTTGAAAAGCAGAAATTCGACATTATCATAACATTCTATACAACCCGATGAAAGCGTACCGTCAGATGTACAGTATTTTTCTACCCTTAAGAATAGAAAAAAAAAAAAAAAAAATGTTTTGACCGCAAACGGTGAGGAAAAAGCAATAATAGAAAGAATGAGAAAAGTAAACCGTGTACGACGAAAGGAAAAAAAAAAAAAAGAGATTGCAAAGCAACGACGTCTTCTCGTATATTATCTCGGAGGGTTCGCGGTGTATTTCGTCGTTAGGGATGAACTGCGTTTGGAGGTCGGTCATGTTTTGCGTTGTTGCGACTCCGAAGGTGAAGGTTATAAAATATATTTGGTAAAACCGAGACTTTGGGAGAAAAAACGTGATAAAAACGTACGAGCAATCAATTAAGAGAGAAACAAAAAAAAAGTATTCCAGAGATTATTGATTGATTGGAATGGATAACCAACTTCTTTCCCAAAGGAGGGAACGCATTGTGAATATTGAAAAGCAGAGATCAAAATTTTCTCCAATGCAGTTCTCTACGAGGAATTTCTTTTGGTTTTTTTTTTTTTTCTTTGTTTTTTTTCAATCACAATATCACGAAATTGAGAGAGGTGCGTCTGCAAATGTATTTACTCAGTATAATTTTATAGAGAAAATGACGTAGATGGAAAGACACGGATTCTGAGAACGTCTCCGACGTATAGTAGCTAGTTGAACAGCCTTGGCCCACACTGGTTACCTATAGCCAACTTGCCTATTGCCTTTATACTCTGCTTGCTACCGACGCAGTTTCTTCTCCTCGAATATGCGCGGAGGTAACATTACCAATCTACACTTTTTGCGCGTCTCCAAAGACTAATTTTTTTTTTTTCCTTCTTTCTCAATTTTATCAGTGGGACCAACAAAGATTTACACGTCGCACGACGCAAGAAGTAAAAGTAAAGTTTAATGTCGATCGGAAAAATGAAGAATAAAAAATCTATCAAAATCGGAAACTGCAATTAGCTCATGGATCTAATTAGACACAAATTTTTGTTTTGTGAATTTAGAGGGTTACGCCCTTCTTGAAATTGTCTACAAAAAAAAAATCTTTTTTTTTTTTTTCAAATCCATGACGTGCGTCGTATAATTTTATTACTATCTCGTGACCTGTCGTACAGAGTACTCTAAATTAAGTAATACCCGCACTAGAATTTATCTCGAATTCAGACGGAACCGAGTAAATTATATACAAAGTGCATTAATTTTTTATTTGAATTTTTCACTTTTTTTTTTTCCTTCCTGTAATATATTTCTCCAAATATACACATGACCCACATGCTTAACGGGGTTGTCACCGTTAGAAAAAAATTATATTTAGCCTACGATGGCCTATTTCCGGATATACTTATATTCTATGTGTGGTTATTATATACCTAGACTACTCTATAAGAGACCGGAAGTGGCGCATCAAAAGTTGATTACTTCCCTCATAAAATATAATAGAGTAATAATATTAGTCAAACTATGTACGATGTGAAGATATACCTGCGGTCTGTTATAATCAGATTTTCATTTTTCTTTTATATCAAATAATTGTTACAAAGATAATTCTTAACAGGAGAAAAAAAAAAAAACTCGAGTCGTTCCACGATGTAGAAAAGTAACCCCTTTCGAAAAAAAAAATAAAACAATTTATTGGGGACGATGAAACAATTTATCGCACACTGATGATTCAATCGACGATGATTGAAAAATATGAAATTTCCAAAATGCCCGTCAAAATTTTTTAATTTACCTGCTAATGCTTGAATATATCAAAATGGCCATGCCAAGTTCTTTAACATATAATATAGGTATCTATATAGTTCGTATGTATATAATTATTCTTCTTAATAAACAGGTGGGTGCAGTTGTAGTCGGTTAATTAGATACGTCTACATAATATATAAATATATGTGTATAAATATGTATTTTATTTGCCGCTCACGAAACTGACGTGTGGGTGGCGGGAAATGCTTGCGTACGTGGGCGTGAACGAGATCAATAAGTGAGATAGAGAGATGATCGTATATTCGAACGGATTTCCGCGGTGGTCCGGATCCGGATTAAGTTCGCACAGATCACAGTATATATACGAACGTCGTTCATTTGACGAGTACAAATATTCGCTCCCAACATATTTCGATAGAAGAAAAAAAGATGGAGAGTAAAAAACAAAATGCCGCGCCAATTTCGCGAGAGTGAAAATTTAAAAACTCGCCATCATACGGATGATAATACGCTGGAGGATCATAATTCGATCGTCTGTATTTACAACAAAGCAAAAACTGAGGGAATATTATACGATTATACATATATTATATTATCAATTTCTATTTGACGTTTCGACGCACCAATATATCACGTATAATATAATATACATATATAAAATAGCCGGGCGGCAGCTGATCACTACGACGACGTGGGTGATTCCTGAAAGTTGTTCGATGGACTTTCTCCTATATGATTCAATCGAGATCTGAGCTGGGGGCACTTTATGCCGCTGTTGTCTGTCCCACATAATATTAAATGCATACCTATATATGCTGGTACGTATATCTACATATATACACCAGATCACGTGCTATCACGTTTCGACCGAATAGAACCATATATTATTCAGTTGAGTCAGTCGCGAGCGATTCGCGACGTTTTCGACATCCCCTTCCAGCTACCCTCCGTATCACACAGGAATTAGAGTTTATTACATTTGGATCCATTATTCGCGTCAGCCTACAACGTTCTTGACACTTATATTATTTTTCTTTCCCCCTATAATTTTTTATTATTCCCTTTTCACAATTATTTGTTCGTGTGAATTTTTGACGAAGCTGCCGCGCGACGTCTGAATAATTTTTCGGTCCGGCTGAAACGCTTCCAGAGATTTCAAACGTAGCTGTGGTAGAAATTCTGGGTTATAAAAAAAAGGGAGCTCAAAGATATCGCTATTTCGATGGTCATATAATATGATATTGTATAAATAAGAGGACCGTAGACATGTATCGGCAGATCGAAGCAGCAGCGGCGGAGGAGGTCGCGCAATTTTGCGCGCGTATAATAAATAAAGTTGGGTGTATACCGAGGGGTGTAATCATAAGCCATAACATCGTATCGCTGCCTTTTGATCTCTTCGTGTTCGGCGAGCGTCTTCGTTTTTATTTTTCTTCTTCTCACTCATTGTCAGTCGGTATAAAAGCATGCGGTAATAATATTATAGGTATAGGTTTATATTACATGAAACGGTTCTCCTCAGTCACCAAGAATAAACCGGGTGGATCAAAGAGTGCCTTGTTGTCGTATATATGCGGCGCACGGCGGGGATCGAAAATTAAAACTTGATTGGCGATTCGTAATTGGAAGTGTAACAAATTAATCTGATCATTGTCAATTCAAGAGCGTTATCCTTATTCCAGGAGTCAGTATATACATGTTTCGAGTAATTTGATGCTCTGTACGGAACGACCGCGTATAAGAACGTCGAATAATTTTCCGCATATTTTGTTTTTCTTCTTCTTTTATTTTTTTCTCTCTCTCGTATCGACCTACACTATTTCCTGTTTACCGCGGCACACGTCGCGTTTCGTAAATGAGCAAACGACTATACACGGCTACTACCCGCGCTGCTGATACTGGGACGACAACGACGACGACGATCACATCAGGTAAAATCTCTATTTCTCTATTTCTTTTGTAAGAGAAAAAATCCAATATCAACTATTTCCAATATATATACAACGACCGAACTGCGCCGCCCTTATAGGAATCATTGAGCCATCGACTAGCGGCGAGTCAGAGGAGATGAAATTGAACATCGATCTGCCGATGACTAACTGGATGGAACAAGAAGAGAACTACGTCATTATAATGAATGATCAGGTATATACGGGTTAAACTGCATTTTGATCCGACGCGACGATCGAAAATCACGCCAGTTCCAAAACCGCAACAATATCGCCTTGTATACGTCTGAAAGTATAAACTATTGGTTTTTTTTCCATTTAAGTCTGCGAAGTCGATAAATTTTTTCAAGATTTTTGTACACGTCTCAAACTGCCCCATTACGCAATCGGGCATATAAACATTCGCACGTAAAATTCTATCTAGACTTGTAAGTGAATTCGTTTTTTAATGATTTTTTCGGACTCCAATGATTCACAAATTATAATACTGATACCGATTCGATCAGATTCCGATTGTGAGTCACACGTATTTTTATGTAACTTTGTTTAAAATTACGTCAGCATCGTTCGTAATGAGAAAAACCAAAAAAAATTACTTTTCTTTATACCGTAACGTACGTAATAAAGAAAAAGTCTTGGGCTGCAACGCTGTACATCTGCTTATGATTCAATTAACGTTATTGGAGACCGAAAAAAAAAAGATTTGAGCACAAATTGAAACGTTATTTTATTGGGTATATAAAATCATATAGAAATGGGGGAAAAAAAGATATGGTTTTTCATATCACGACTCATCGATACTTACGTCCAATTTAACAGACCGTGCAAAGAAGTATATTTCAATTTCAATGGTTAAAAATGCCTCCTTTTTTTCCTTCGATCCGGATCCGAGATTAGTTAATAATAATATCCAACGTCAGAATATACCGTAAAAACTCGAAACCTGAAAAGCGGTTTCATAAATGTGAGTCAAAGTGATCCGGCGAAAGCAATCCGGAAATACTGGGCGCGATTGGTTTTAGTTTTTATCAAAATAGGTCGCCATTAATTTTTCACCGCAACAATACATCATCCACGGTATAGCTGACATGAGTATACCTATAGGTCTAACCGTTAATAGCTCTGCCACTATACTACGATATAGTATCAGCGGAGAGAGAGAAGAGAGAAAAAAAAGAGATCACATAGACGGTGACCCAGGGAGCCGAAAATAACAGCCGGCTCTGCAGCAGCATCAAGGATTATATTTGCGGAAAAGAAAGGTTCGCGAATGCGCTGAGAGTTCCACAAAATCTGGGTCACTAGAGCTGCTGCTACTGCTCCACCTCAACCTCCTACCCCGCCGAACGTCACTGACAAACGTATTCATCAAACGCCGTCGCTGTTACTAATGGCGCACTAGGTACGCCCCTGTAATATTCGATATCTAAATAAATCGCAAAATTAAATGGCGAAGATCTGCAGAAATAAAAAAATAAATAATTTACTCATTTATTTCTGTTAACAATTCCGAACATAATTCATTCATTCGCATTATTATATAAACGGTGTGATAAAAAGTTTACGAGTCCAATATATTATTCCGACATTTTGTTTTATCGGGATAAAGAATGAAAGACTAATCGAAACTTAACGCGGTGTTAGCCCACATGTGTCACGACGTTTTTCGTACGTAATTTACAATCTAAATAGCTACGTATAATTCCTAAAAATATACACGTCATCGCGTTAGTTTAACAATCGACGCGATCTTGTACGTTACACCACTACTTTGGAATCAGGACTATATTTATAATTCGTACCTAATAAATATTTATATACGTTTGTTTTATTTTTTTGTCTCCACGTTTTTTTTCATCTAGAATTCGTGCATGTGTGTATCGTAAATATAACGAACGTATAATATACATTGATGCAGATAAAACATATCTCGTTATATACTTTGCCTGGACTACACACCTCCAAACCCTGACCTATTTTCTTCGGTATATACATATATACCTATATGTAATCCGCGGTCGTTTAACATTATACGGAATTTGATAATCTTTCTTCCAATAATTTTACTACCTCAACATATTTTCAGGTCTCATTCGGCTATATACGTTTCGTTGAAATCCGTTTAATTAAAAAAAAAAAAGATAAAAAAAGAAAAGAAAATCCGGATTATTACGATGACAGAGAGAAGTATTGGAATACCCTGCATATAAATACGATATAACGCGGGGTACACCTTACCAGGTATAACATTCTCTTTCCGCCACCTCCGCGCCGGTGCGCCGTCGACTTTATAGTCGCGGGATTTGGTTTCGTGAGAGGTGAAGGAGGGGGAGGGGGAGGGGGAGGGGAAAGGGGAGAGGGAGGAGGGGGCAGAGATCGTTTCCGTTTCATTCATAAACACGATATCTACTTGTCGTAATCTTGCAACGGCTGCAACGGTAGCTCAATACAGTAGGTATGACCCGACACGGAGTCAGTCTTATCTCGAAATTCTACACAGAGAGGGGGGGTAAGAGGGATATAGTGAAAAAATAAGTAGAGAAGAAAAAAAAGAAGATGAGAAAATGAAGAAAGAATGAATGAAAGAAAAAGAAGAACGACGAACCAACCGTGACCTTATGAATGCATTCGCGTATCTCGCCACGGAATCGCGAAGCATTTATTTATTTATAGTTATACTTATTGCATGCCTATACATCTCATTTTCGAGATAAACTTCCTCTGGAGCTGATACGTTGTTACGTTGTGCTATTTTTGTCTACAGTGTATATGTTTGTGTGTAAATAAAAAAATATATATTATAATTCATTCTTCTTTTGTTAATTAATATTATTTTTCTCTCATGGGCCGACTACTGGATCACGTTTCAACTATATCGTACAAATTAAGGTATTATATATATGTATATAATATTATGTATATATTTGTAACAATAATAAGAAAATTAAGCCTAATATTAAAGTAATTGGAAACATCCGATCCTTACTCTATTATGTATTTACGTATAAATAGCATGTATGATTTGTTCCTGTACAACGATTTTCGAGTCTCTCGAGTAAAGAATTTTTCCATTTAAACATGAAGGAGAGTTCCGAAACTCCGATTATATATTGCGTCGTTTTTTATTCCCATACGAGCGCGTATCCTAAGGGCCCGTTTTTCATGATTCAATCTACGAATTCTACAGCGATAGCATATGAAGCAGCGAGAGTCGACATGGGCCTACGTGTCCGATTGCACGCCGCGGCCGCCCCGTTCATGTTTTTCTTCCCTCTTCTTTCCTCTCTCTATAACTCGCCCTTTCTCTTTTTCGTTATATTATACGCTCGTCGTTTTTATTCTCGATCTTCTCTCTCCTTTTCTCTCTACGGAAACCCCCGGACTTGACGCCGCCACGACGACCACGACGACCACGACGACATCGTGACATACCAAACAACGTCCCTCCGAGCCGCGTGGCCTCGTCAGTCACTCACTTCGCGTCAGTCTGCACTCTGAAGTAGCAGCAACAGAAAATCTTGTACCTACACCGCCGCCAACTAATAATAGTCGTCCGTCGACGTCGACGTCGTCGTCGTCGCACCTATACTGGTGTAAAGATGACGTCGTTGGCTATGATGTTGGGAACGCATAAACAAAATATTCTTCTTTCGTTTTCCCCTAGCTCCGTGCAACGAAATTCATTTTCGAATAGTGAAAAAACCAGCAAAGTTTACTCGCACGCTGAACAATTTTCTGAACACACATATATCGCGATCGGTAATTCAAAATTTTGTCAACTGTGGTAAAATATTGAAAAAAAAAAAAAAAGAAACAAAGAACATTCGAAAAAGAGAAAGAGATTGAGTTTTGGACTTCGGTCTCGCGGCGCGTCGTTGATCACCGTCGTTTTGTCAAAATATCCTGTTTCTCTTTATGTTACTCTTATGCAAATCAGACTCATAAGTTAAAACACACAAACAATATACATGTATGGGCATAAAACGAAGGGAGTATGAAACTTTACCTTAAAAATGAATGCTTATTAATGAGTCGGTGTTAAAACTTATGCCTTTATACCACGTGTGTATATTCATCACGTGACGAAAAAATGAATGAAAATGATATAATCAATGAATTTATACGCATGAAAGAAAAAAACATTTTGGCAAATATTATATACCTCATATATATATATGTAATATATGAGCGGATGCGATAACGTTTATTTATTACTGCACAATACTTACGATGGTGAGTAGGGTAATTGTTGTTGTTCGACAAAAGTTTATAATCCATTTTGAAGTTTGATGTAGTTCGATTCACGTCCAGATGTTCTCAGGTAATAAATAGTAACACTCAAACAATCCAAAGTTTTGTTCTTCTTTACTATTCTTTCCTTTTTTATATTCACTCAAAAAGTCGCTGTGATTTATATCGATCTCCACCGATGACGATGATTAATAAATATCGCTCTACTGCGGTCAAGTAATCATCATTTTTCACATCACCAATTATTTCCGCGAGTAAATTAATTTTCTCGATACGACTTATATATGATAAACTGTACGTACATTGAACTTTCGAATTCTTATATCAAATATAGATTAATTTTAATCAATATTAATATAGTCACAAATATTTTTCACACGTAAATATTCCGCGGTAGATATCGATAAATGGTTGTTGCACCAAGCTGAAATTTGTATGAAAAAACCTCTGTAAATTACCATAGATTTTGTCTCCTATAGAGGATGGAAAAAAAATGAATTCTCGTTTCCGCAAAAGTCAGACGTGATAGACGCGCTGGACTGATTCGAATTTATCGTATGAAATATCGACGCGAGTACGTGTGTAATTATTCACCTATAATGCATGAATACATTATTTTGTCTATCACCGGAATGCGAAACTGCACGCAAAATACGCGAGATTCAACCAAAAGCGATACACGCCGTCGGCGGCGAGCGTATATTCATGAATGAAACTAGCGCTATACAAAACTATGTACTTTACATAGGCATATGCATACCTATGTACGTACGTACGGTCATGTGCGCCACGTGACCTGCGGGGAAAAAAATTAATCATAACCCAAATTTAGTTTCGATTAACTTTGAAAAAAAAATAATAAAATAAACAACCAGGAAGGAACTATCAAAATGTTGTTTCTCGCATGAACATTCGTAATCCGATGTGCATTTCAGGTGCAATCTTTGTACGTTATACAGCATGTTTTTCTCATTAATTTTATTTTCTCGCCCGACTATATAGATGAGATGCAGATGGAAAAAAAAAAAAGAAAGAAAAAAGAATGCCGCATCGACGCTATGTGCGTAATATATGTATATTGTCTAAATAGAGCGACACAGAAACACCTGCGCAAGTTACCTAGAATACCGCGTGTCTATCTTTCACATCAATATATAGTTTTCTACGTGTCAAACGCAAGACCCGCGTTATATGCGTCGGGTGAAAACCCATGACGTAAATTCAAACGCATGATGTAAATATCAAAGCGAAATTAATTTCAAAGTTTGAATCGTGTATTTGAAATTAAGATCGGTCGGAATTTTTTTTTCTATTTTTTTATTTTTCTCTTCTCGACAGAAAGAGAGAGAAAGAGAGAAAGAAGGGGAAGCGACGAATAAAAAAGCTAATTACGCTATAGCAAATATTTATATTTTCCCCATTTCCATTTCCGTTTGATTTTTTATTTCTTCAATTTTAGTTTTTGTACGTGAATTCGCGTATATTCTGACAGGTTACGTTATATACGCGTTATGTTCGCAATCAGTGTCAATCGTCGTCAGTCGTTCGTATAGTTTGTCGTCCCAGTTCTCGTCGTCGTTGTCGCAAGTAGAACGAAGGCGAAGGTTATCGTCGCGTTTGCGATACGTAGTAGAGTACGTCTACATTATACATACGACGAAACGTATGTGTACTTATACGTGCGCATATACATCGCATACGTAGGTACGACGACGATATGTTTGCACGTCGTACGTCATATATCCAACGTTTGTTTTACGTTTGCGCTTGGTTCCGGAGTAACGATAATAAATTCTGTACTACATACGTTATATTATATATACGTAAGCAACATACATCACACATCTCTCAACACCCACGCGTCGCTAATCATATATCCGCATGTGTATTATATACAAACGTAATAAAAAAAAAATATATATATATATATACCTATATATCGCAATACGTGGCAATAAATTGTTTCGATAGGGTGAGAGAGAAAAAACACAAAAAAAAAAAAAAACACAAAAAAAAGTCATCCCGCGTGCGGAAGAATTACATGCGGAACGCTTGCAGCATCCCGCAGCAATTTTTATCATTATTTAGGCATATCGATAGGTTATCGACTGATCAAATTATCGTTCGATTATACGGATCGGTTGTTAGATACTTAGCAAAAGATTGCGGATAAAAATCTCTAAAAGGTTATTTTATCATTTGTTTTTCGATCGATCTGCGCGCCTCAAAACTTTTGCAAAAACGATAAGGAAAAGTTATAATAATGACGGATAAAAAATAAATAAAAAAATACGATCTACCTCGAGATGAATCCGCGCGCGCACGAGGGCGGGTATAGGTTGTGTTTAGGTAGGAAGGTACTGGAAGGAAGGTAGAAATATAGAAGCGAGCGGGGTGGAATCTGCGTCGTTTGTTAGCGCAGAAAGTCGGTGGTCCGCACCCTAGCGGAGAATGGAGTGGAGAGAAGAGCGGGTAATTTTTGTTGTTATTTACCTATAATCTCGTTCTGTTTATTATTCTAACAATCCTACCCTGACGTGAAAACCAGCAAAAAAATTGGAGGTAAATATTCTGTGTTCCATGCAGTTCCCTATTTCCGTAACAACTAAACATTTGCTTTTCGCGTTTATAGAAAGAAAAGAGTATTTTCAATTATTTTAAAGTTCAACATTTTTACCAGATATCGTTTATATACCTTGTTGAGGTTCGCGAATTCAATTTACGGTTTCCGCATCGTCATGAAGAATTAGAAGAAATTATTCCAATGGGCGTAAAATTAAAGAGCGACGTTCTCATCCCGACGAGGAGAACGAATTTTTCGAAAATTATTTTGATTTCTCACTAATCACACTAACACACGTATAATCCGGCACAACACTTCACGGTATACAACAGTTGATGATCGATCAGTTTTTCAATGAAGGTAAAAATTCAAACGCCGCGTACGATTAGATCGACGTTAATTATTTTATCGTAATAATCGATCACGATCGCTGTTAATATTGGCACACTACGAATTAATTCCAAATAGAAAATTGCACCGCGCAACCAACGTCACGACTCACGATCGGCGTGTTTATCGCGTGGGTCCTCCCGTAGTACTACTAACGCGGTAAACCGGCGCGGCGCAGGTCCTCGCTCCCTCCCCCCTCCCTCCTTCACTCCTTCCCATTGGATCGCTGGTCCCTCTATGAGCTCCCCTCTCGCTCTCTCGCACTCTCATTTTACTCTCTTCGTCGCTTCGTCGCTCGTTCCTCTCGTGACGCGACGCGCGCGCGCACGCCGTCGTCAATCCACCCGTCGTCCCGCCTCGACGCTTGCAAAGAGCGTCGCGACGCCCGTCGTCGATTGCCGTATGTATAGCTTTTCGGCCCTTTGAGCATCGGGAAACATGGATGATGCTTTAGGAAACTGTTGCTCTAGATCGAGCGACTTTTCCTCCATGCTCTTTAACGATGTTTTTTTCTTTTAGAGGTCAAAGTGCGAATTCGAACGGACAATCTAAAAGCGAAATGGTCTTTCTAATTTTGCCCATTCCGTAGAGTGGAGATAATAATAATTGGGAGATTAGAAAATTGAAATCGCAATGCGTGTGTTATAAGCTGATTTATATTACATATATTATATTAAATTATTTCGTTTTAATTAGACACGAGACTGTCGTAATTAAATCACATTCTGATTGATGTAATTAGGTTAATTAATCTCATTGTCAGTTTTACAGACATGTGTGAATATTCAAATGATTCATCGGACATTTGAAATCTGAAAACCAGAGGAGGTTCACGCCATTAAAATCTTACAATTAATAAAATGCATTCGTCCTAAGGAGTGCATTATTTTACAAAGCGAAAAAAAATGTCGCTCGGTATAAAATGAAAACAATTGATCAGATGTAGGTAGCGTACGTATATCTAGACAAATATAAGCGACGGATGTAAATAATTTCTATGGTCGTTAAAACCGTTCAAGATGCAGTTAACCGTCGGAGTGACGTTAGTGAGAATTAAATAAATAACACGACGCGATCTCGCGGGTACGGTAAATAAAGATGGAGACAAACATCGCGCGATAGTTTTTTTTGTTTTTTTTTATTTTTTGTTATTACATAGACGAGATCTAACATTATACACACGTACACATAACGTGTCCCAACTATTCTATTATACGTTATAGCGTGTGACGCGCGACTATAGGTCGTAAATCGAAAGGCTAGTTGTTAAAAGAGACAATTTTAGAGGCGTGTGATTCCCAAGGGGAGTTGAGGAGGAGGAAGAGGAAGAGGAGGGACGATAACGTGTGCGAGTAACAATAATTCAATTCGTACGAGTCGACGTCGGGGCATCGACGAACGACCTTGTAAGTTGTGTGCGGTTCTCCGTCTCTTCTCTCTATACGTATACCAATTGGTGTAAAGCACCAGCAACGACGGCAGCGACAGCGTGAACCAGAACCTGTGAAAATCTCCCGCCAACTCGCGTGGCGTAGGTCGTTGTCGACACGCGGCCCGGGGCGTGACGTCACGTGACGTCATACTCGAAGCGCTACCACGGGAGGAGTATCAACGCCCGCGGATCGATTCCCCGCGCTTTTACGTCGCGCATGAATTATATACCCATACCTATACATACGTAACTTGTATATAAATGCTTTTTAAAAAACGTCCGACACATTTTCGCGCCGTAACACCGTTCATTGAAAAATCTGTGAAACTTTTTTCATGTCAAATATTTATATTCTTACGGAACCAGTTTATTGATGAAGAAAGAAAAGAAAATAGAAAATAGATTGTTTTTCCCCATCGTTGAGATTGAGAATATAAGGGCGAGGCAAGGGAGAAATAAGGTGAGGTTTGGTAAAACGATCCTGAGGGATGTAGAAACTGGGAGTCGGAGGATGGAGTGCAGGGGACTAGCGTAAAAGAGAGAAATGGGGAAAAGGATGGGGATTTCTTCCCCGGAATACTTACGCTCCCGTAGATCAGGGGGAGAGAAACAAGGTGTAAGAGTATAGGAGGAGGAAGAGTATTAGGAGGGAAGGTAGAAGGTGAAATCGGTTCAATAAATGCACGCAGAGGAGGCAGAGAGGGAATCCGGGTGTTGGTTGAGGTCCGCGATGCGAAAGAGGGAGAGGAAAAGAGAGAACGAGATAGAGAAAAGAGGGCGCAGCGGCAGCGGCGGAATGAGGGAGAAAGATCAGCGGAGCTGACGAGAAGGACAGAGAAATAACAAACCCACGCCTGCGCCACGTGGAATTTTCATCGCGTGGTAGGATATGTATAAACACGTTATCCGTACATTACACCCAGTTGGGCGACCCTTAATTGGGTCACATCCGAATTCTGACGCTCCCGTGAGAACCTGAAACGTGTCGCGGAGTAAATTTATCAAAATTCCAATTCCTACAGTCAATTACAACCAACGATAAGAAATACCTCCCTGACAAACTTCGAATGTCCTTTTTTAATGAGACATGATTTTTGCCGCGTGAGGTGTTTGTTTTTTAATACCTATGTAGTTTTTATTTTTCCAATTGTGGAGATCTGAAACTCGGCATATTTTTTACCCATAGTTGCAGGTAATCTTCGAAAAAACAAGAAGATGACAACGTAATTTTTAGAGCTACGAGGTATAAAAAATCATTTATCGAGTTCCGAGCGAACCCTGGAGCAGCAGAAGCAGGACGAGGAGGTAAAAGAAGGTCGGCAAGGGCGATGGGAAAAGGGGATCAGGAGACGGAGGGGAAAAAGGGGATCTCTACGAGGGAGGGTCGATCGATAGCTGCACGACGACAAGGACGCCGTACGATAACAAATAACAATGCAGCGTGGACTAGGAGGAGCAGCCAGTCAACGTGGCCAAAAAGGTCATTCACCCCCGTAGTTATACGACTATACTACGACATTACACGAATATAAATGAATCGATAAATCATGAACAAAAATCAAGATAGCGGCTACCGCTCGGATCTCCACAGACAAAATACATTTCGGTATTAACGACCACCTAATCTATCACGACGTTTCGACAATCTAGGCAAATAAGGAATGCCCCTCCTTGATCGAAATTTCAAAAAAGCATACAGCTGAAGTGAGTCTAATTTGATCAGTGAAGAGAAAAAATAGAACCTTGAACTCAAATTTAAAAATTTTTCATCCCGATCCAACCGCTCTTATTTATTTATTTATTACTTCCCGTTTTTCTCGTCTGGTGTAGGGGTTGGAATTCACGTTCAAAAAAATCCATACACCAGATATACCTATATGTAAATCTGGGTCAAATGTGACGCGATTTACCTTCGAAAAAAGAAGGTAAAAACTTGTATGTACGCCGCGTTCCGTTCATTCTTCCTCATTTATACGTCATCATCTCTCTCTTTTTTTTCTTTCACATCCTGCACTTTTGATGTTTTAATTTCATTGCCTTTTTTGTATCCTCCGGTCTACGTGACATAACAGCTAGTACAGCTCTCTCACCGCCATTACCAGTAGACGAATGACGATGACATGTTTTATCTAATTTTTATTCATCTTTTCGTTGTTTCTCTGATGTAGGATTTGAACGAACAAATTTCGATGTGTTCCAGTGAGGATTTATGAGAAGAAAAAGTTATACAGGTAGACCGTATGAGTATAAAAACAAAAAAAAAAAACATGACGAGAATCATGTATTTTCTTTTTCATCATCTCAATTATCTGGAAAACTAGGTACTTGTTAACACGTGCTTTGTTAAATTTTTTTAATAAAGCATCCCTCTCGATGCCCTTGATTTATTTTTTTATAACGTCGTCACATCGACGGGACTACGTGGTTCACGCTTCCATGACGCCCTAGCTTCGATACTTTGGCGTTGTGGTCTTCCCGTCCCTTGCACGCATGATGTTATCGTCGCATCTCTCTTACTCTCGAAACTCAGCTACACCCCCACGTATAGCGCGACCCTTATTCCCCGGTGTTCGATAATCTCGATGTTGTGTTGGCGTAGACTGTACGGAGCGTAGACGAGTAGATATAGTACGTCTAGTATCTATATACCCTGTGGATGCGCGGCGTTTCGCGCACCCGCCTCCACATCGGGTCGATGCCCGATGCCTCCTGGTTCTGTTGTCGTTTCCTCTCACTCTGTCTCGTCTCCTCTTTCTATTCTCCCACTTCCACTCTTACTACTACTACTACTACCACCCCCTCTTTCCGTCTCGCGCTTTTCCTACTTCTCTCATTTTCTTTCAAGCGACTTTACTTAGGCGTGGCGAAATCGCCTGCGTGTGGATTTGCCCCAAAATTACTCGTACGCCGCGGGCTGGATTACGCTATATACTTACATTATACCTACCCATACATATATATGACGGTAAATATTGCAGCGAATAGAAAAATGTGAGCGAGTTTCTCAGTTCCTTCGATTTTTCGGAATCATACAATTTCGCTTCGACCCGCAATGGTTGGTTGAGAAACAATCATGAATCGATAAATAAATATTTCATAGAGAGTTCCGTGCCGATTCAACCCGCCTGTATACCTATATATGTAACTGGAATTTTTCGATGGAAAAAAAAAAGAATTACGTCGTATGCACACGCAACTTCAACACGTTACGCGCTTCGGTTTACATTCACGTTTCGTACACACACATATATGAAACTCACCCCTATTTATGCATATTTTAAATGTAGTGCAGGGTGAATAGAAATCCCCCCCCTCCCACCCCACCCCACCCCACCCCCGACTCACCAGCGTGAGTTCGTCAACGTTATATATTCACACCCATATTATGATATGCATGTGAAAATAATTATACGCGAGGTGTTGAGTAAGGTCCTGAAAACTCGCGTGCCAATGCGGCGTTTAATGTATATTTATTTTTCCTTTCACGTTATACCTATATGCATGTAGTCGGTTATTTTTTCTACAACGTGTAAAAATGCGCATCGCATTATACGCGTGTTGTATTATAAAAGATCGAGGGACAAATTATAACGCCGTGCAACGTGAAAACCATCGCATGGGGGTGCATAATATTTATCTGCAATAAACTATCTCGCGCGATGACGTTGTGTATTGTAGGTTATGCGGTGTTGAAGGGGTTATATTTAGCGTTTACATTTAATTTTTTACAGTGACGAATTTTTATTCGAAATTTGAATATCGTAGGTAATATATGTATGTGTAACGCAATAGTAGCGGGCGTTCAATATTTGCTTCGAGGACAAAAAATGATAATATACATGGAGGTAGACGGTCTCCAAAATGGTCATTGTGGGATGAAATATATGGCACAGATGTGATACTCGCGCCAAGAAACGAGACTAATCTCCCTGCAGATTTGCACTTTTTTGTTTTTCATTCTCTGCAGCGCACTCAAATAAAAGTCTCCTGAAGCCCGGAGAAAATTCGCTCGGCAAAACCGTCGTTTTTAGAACGAGAACCTGCAGGAGCAACTTCGCAAGCAATTTTAAGTTTGGTTTGTGTAGATGAAAAATAAAGTAATAAATATTCGAAATTTGAATTTAATCGTTGCAGATTCACCCCAATATAGGAAGACTAAAGACGAATTATGGGAGATCGTTATTAGCGACTATACATCGACTAACGACTAACAATTAATTTAACGACTATAACAAGACACGCAACGCAGTATGTTATTTACTATACATAAATAAAACAGCAACAAAGCGGCACGCGTGCAGCACGACTAAAACAATTACGACTATAATATATAATATAAAATATATATAACGTCTCGGAGGATTGATTATTTAATTAATTTTAATTAACCGGCAGACTTTTTAATTGTAGACTAACAACAAGTGCCGACGGACAAGAAAAATCTCCCCAGCTCGCGCGATTAACTCTCCCTCAATCATAATTACGCGCCAAAGTCATCGAGCGTTTTATTACGTGAAAAAATATTATACATCAAACTTTCAACCCTTAATTACGTTGTGAAAAAAAATTCTAATTCATTCATCAAAATATCGATCGAGCACACCTATTTCTAGGTATACATCGATTCTGACCGAATCACATGATGCGAATTTACAAAAGAATTTAGAACAATTCGCATCGCTTATTTTGTACTTCCAAAAAACAATGTTCGAATCTAAAATTCACGATTCGATTTTGCCGCGTAGATATAATCCGTAGCGTGGTACATTTTTTAAAATTTATATCGTTCATTACAGCATTTTCGTCCAAATTTCCCAAGGGCTTTATTTCCACTAATGAAACACCATGCCGACTCGCACGAGCCCTCGAGAGCAATTTCATAAAACAGAATGATATTGCGAAAAAATGATATCGCTACACGAATCACATGGTACATGAAGTCTGTATTGCATTAAACTAAATTTACGATGACACATGGTTATTTTTTTTCCTGTGCCTGCGACACGTGTGATAATCGTTAAAAATTGATACAAATATCGCCACGTGTACGATATTTTCGTGTCCGAATAAAAATTTCAGAAAAAATGTGAAAAATTTATATAATCTCGTGATCATGTCTTTTCCATCTCTCAAGTTTACACACATACCACATAGAAAAACGTAAAATGCGATATCGGTATTATAAGTTATGAATTTATGATCGTTAAAACGGAGGTGAAGTTCATTAATAATTTCGATTTTAATCTGATCGTTAACAAGCTTTTTTTCCTAATAGATTGTACCAATTAATTATGATTCTCACACTCTATGAAACGTAAATGAAATTAACAAGAAATTCTTTTTTTCTTCAAATAAAATAAAATCAAAGTTTAAAAAAAAAAGCGTCGACTCGTAATTATTAGATATGTATACAGAAAAATATATAGGTGCAAAAATAATACGAACAGATGTGAATATAATATACAGGTATATGTGTACCCACCTATACACATCCCTAATTAACTACCTGTTCTGTTCCACGTTCTGAATTCACTAGTTTATTATTTAATTGGTAAAGAAAAAAAAAACCACCCCCTTCAATTATCGTTGCAATAATATCTGTAGTATTCTAGAGATAATCTTTTTATCATATAGAATAGTACGGTCGAGGGGGGGTAATGTTTACCGGTACGAAAAACCGAAAAATTAAATTATAATCTAGTTCAAATTTGATCTAAGAAAATTATATATACGGAGTGCAGAAAAACTTTTTAAGCACATACAAAGTGGATTTTGGATAGCTTTTGATTCCCGAAAAAGAGGTAAAAATGTACAGCGAAATGAAAAATTTGTAAAGAATAGAAAATGAGTTTCTTGAGAGCTGATGAAATTATAATTTTTCGTAGGAATTTTTCAAATGTATGTCGTGTGAATAAATGCGGACTGATAAATTCCCCAGTTCCAAAGTTTCGTTTTACAAGCTTATAACGGGAGGGAAGAAAAAATCAGACTACGTTAATTATTCGTAGGCAAAATAATTAGAAGAAGATGAAGAAGAATATCTGTACATAATAAATGTCCACTGAAATCGATTCCATTTATCCGTTTTTAATTACTGATTATAAAATTCGGTTAATTTTCATATCGCGCGAGAATCAAGCGCGAGCATCTAACGATGGTAAAATTAATGAATGAATTAATTATTGGATTCAAAGCTGCGGCAACAGCGTTAACCTTATAGCTCGGCATAATACGTGTATGTACGTAGAAAAATTACACGTATATAAGCGCAGTGTATGTATAGTAAGGTATGCTATAGGTAGAACGCATGCGGTTTGTCGGTTTCTGAAATTCCGATGGTTCAATGACACTGTATACATAGTACGCCTTAGATATTTCGTAAGAATTATGCTATATCTACATAGTTATAGGATACCCACATTTATTTACTATGTACGGTATGTATATAAGATACACCTTGGAACAGTCACAGCTGTGAGCACGTACGCAAAACTATACGGAACACACCGATACATTATACCTCGAAATATTCCAATAATTTGTCACAATTCTTAACGTATAATTATCTATATAAATGTATTATAGATAACGAGTTCTAATTCATTCCGTTCCATTTGCAAGATTTTACAAATCTACATCCATCCGTCACGAAACCGTATACGATTTTTTGCAAAACCCTGAGACGCGATGCGATTTTTTTAAGTGAATTAACATTTTTTCGTGGCAATTTGTTTTTCGTCTATCGAATGACGCGACTGAAAACGTTGAGAAATCGAAAATATGTTGATTATGATATATTCTATGTGCGAGGACACGTTTGGGGCGTGTCGTCAAATCTTTTTGGCAAAAACAAATTCGAACGAAATATACGAAAATGTATGATGAGATCGCGGACAAATTAGCGATGATGTTGACGCGGTTGGCAAAGATATGGCGAAAAAAATATCTAAATATAAATTATACGGTAAATGAATGGAAAAAAAATAAATTTCCAACTATAATCGCTGCAGTCGCCATGGGAAACAATATCATGCAGAGTGCAAACACGACCAATTAAAACTTTTCTCAAAAAATAAATAAAGTTCAAATTATATAGTTTACCGTTCAAACTGAGTCTGGAAAAAAGATTCTTTTTTATTTCCTCTTTTCTTTTCTTTTTTTTTTCTTTCTCTCGTTGTTCACACGGACAAAAACGCATCGTGCAAGTTTAAGAAACAAATTAAGCTTAAGCCTATAACGCCGGCCATTTCGTGTGCTACGATTTATATTTCTCAACATATTTTTTCATATTCCCACTTATACATATACCTATGATATACCTCACGACATATTAATGTGTAAATTTGACGTAAGCAAATCGCAGGTTCAAGGCCGGCGTATTGTTACGACACTGGGGAAAAAAAACCGAAAAGGAAAAAAAAAAAAAAAGGACAAAAAAATCGATGAAATTAGTTCGCCGATATTTGAATATAAGTTGATGAACCTTATTGAAAAGAGAAATAAAAAAAATAAATAATTGAGTTGAATAAAGAAAAAAAATCACGCTTATATTGTATTACGACGTTCTCGTATACGCGACGTGATTAGAAATTCATTCGACCGATGTGTAGAGTAAATAAATATGCAGATTGTAGATGATAATTTGAAAAAAGTTGACCGTGTAGGTGCGTATATAATGTAGGTAAAATATAAAAGAGGGATCGAATTGCGGGTTTTTCGCGATATGCAGGAAAGAAAGAGACAACTGTATATATATAGCTACCATTCTGACGTCGAGTCAGAATTCAGGGGTCATTCACATCACTCGCGATATCCACCACCATCAGCAATATTACGCAGAGATATATATTTATATACATATATATATGTATATTTATCCCTCTTTTCCATCTTCTTCTTTTCTATACCTCCTCCTCCTCCTCCTCCTCCCCCTCGTCGTGATGGCGAACTTTTTTCTAGTTCTTTTCCATCGCCTTATATTCACACCGAACCTACATACCTATCTCTATACCCACTAACTGCGCAGTAAACAAACTTTTATATAAAATACATCCACATATACATAATATCTACTTTTATACGCTAGGTACATTTACCTTTATAACCATTCCAGTGCACGAGTGTTAGAAATCTCTATACATATACCTATATATACGTACGTTATAAATATACAACGCACATACACGACGCAACGATCGGCACATGTGAGAATTTTTAGGCGACCAGTTGATTGTTTTTCGCCGATCTAATTCTAACGGTGGGCGGGTCGAGGTGGGAAAATTATAACCTATGGAAGACTGATAGAGAGATGGGAAGGCGTAACTCAAATTTAATACACGAATTTTAGATTCAATCTTCCAGATGATTCTCTCAACTTTTGAAAAATTCTTCAGCAACCTACTTCTCTTCGCTTCTATCCAACATGCGATGGAATCGCGCGCGAAAAAAACATAAAAATTATATCGAAGAACTGCAATTTTTGTTCGGACCAACTCCGACTCTGTATTGCACGCGGGTAATTCATATGGGCCATAGACGTACATTGACCCAGGCAAAAGTACGTCGCAGAGCTGAATACGGCAGTTCATTTCATGCGACGCGACGCATCGTTATTCGTGTTTCCTTTCCCCCTTTCCCCCTTTCCCCCCTGTTTCAACCTTATTCTAATTTTTCGCGACGAGACTTGCATTATCATTATAATATGTGTACCTATACATCTGTCCATTATGTAAGAATAGCGAACGGTAGATGCGGTCAATTTTGAAGACGGAAATTTCAGAACACGTCGCACTATATTGTTCGTTTTGGATATTTGGAAAAAAGTAGTTGAAAGTGAAGAAATTAATGAAACGACTCACCGCACAAGTTGATCCCGCAGCATCCAAGAACACGTGTTCGTTCTCTTCTTGCAGAAAAAGCACCTCGAGTTGTTCTTTTCTGAGTTTTAATTCCTCGTGGGGAAGAAGGTGAACCGGATGGTTCCGAAGAGCGGAAGACGTGAATTCCTTCCGGCGAGTCTTCCAGGTCCTTATTTTCTTCCTCATCGTCATTTCGGCGATCTGCAGGGTCTTCCAAAGATGGTCCAATAATGTTAACATCCTCCGGTGTCGTCGGTCTGACCAATTGAGTCAGAGAACCTTCGCTCGCTACAGAAACGGCGTCTAGACACCTCGGTAGCGATCGCTCTGCCATATCGGCCGCTGAAAGTCAGGAAAAAACTTTGTCAGCATGAAATTTCTTTCTTTCCTGCCTGCCACGGTTACGAGTAAATTCCATGCGAATATTATTCACAACTACGTGATGTTATCCGGGAAAATTTTCTTCTACCTTTTACCGATATCTCAAAAATTTTGTCTTCCATTTTTCAAAAAAATTAAAGCACCCGCTGGATCGAATCGTGAACAGGTGATCATCCCACCGAATGAAAGGAATAAAAAATATGATGAAAAAAAATATAATATTGTAACAGAAAAAAAAAATGCTTCCTTATCAGAGAACTTCCTCGGAAACAAATTTTACACGTTCAAATTTCATCTGACTAAATTGTGGTTTTGAAAATTGCAAAAATACATTTCAATTTAAATTAATACGTCATGACCCCGTAATTCTCGGTTATATACTTGAAAAATAAATTTAGTCACACCTTTTTCTAGACGCCTCGCTGTCTGGGTAAAATTAATTATTTAAACAGGTGTTTGAAATGCTGAAACGTTTGGCTTTGACTTACATTATTATATCGCGGTAATTGCGTCTGGAATCAATTTTTATTTTAAAAAATCGTATTTCTTTCTTCTTTTTTTTGCTCGTTACTAATTTTTTTCCTCTTTTCATTTTATAATCTTATCGCTTTCAAAAGATTCGCAAAAAATCCTTGGATTAAAGCGTACGACGCTGTATAACAGGGAAACTATAATCTGAACATACTAGAGATTAAAATAATTGTTTCCGAGAAATGAGGGAAAAAAGAACCGCAACTTATACATACGCCTACTTATATATCTGTAAAATAGTCCGTAAAAATTATGTGGAGATTAATTGAATGATCGAGGAGAACGATCGCGGTCCAAAAGTGCAGAGCTTGTAATGAGATAACGCCATTCTATCGATATATCCTCTTTCCACATGTTTCGTCTCGCGTGTAAATTATGATTAACCATTTTTTGTTACTTTTCCTCATTTTTTTCTTTTTTTTTATTCTGCTCTTCGTATGAAACTGTATGGAAACAGAGAAAAAAAAATTTCGTACCGAACTATGCACCGCAGACAGTCGTTGCCACCGAGTCTGGAGTTTACGTAACGTATAAGTGGATACATATTTTCTATACACACGTAATAACGTATACATCTTAATACAAACGTCATAATGATCCGGACTTGGTCCTGATCGTCTAACTGATTTTATGTATTTTACTTTGGAGTAATAAATTTATTCGCGCGTACATGTGACAACGAAAATTAATTATGTATGTACACACAGTTCATTCTTCTTGGCGCTCTGTAGGTAATGTAGGGTAACGGAATTTTAAAAATAGAAAATCAGATTTTTTTCAATTCTTTTTTTCTTTTAATATGCGCATATCATATCGCGTAGCGCATTTATAACCTAATAAGAACCTGCTGTATAGCTGGGCGCACATTATTGCAATATGTTCTTATATACTTAGGTGATATTGTACGTATACGCAGTCATGCGCGTTCGTTTAATCGTTCATTGACAAATGTTTAGATGACTAAACGGTTATCGAGTGAGAAAAGAAAAAAAGAAAAATTTAATTAAAGTTGGGAAAAAATATATTAAAAAAAAAAAAAAAAAAACCCGAAGCACCTGATCTTTCGAGCTCTAGATATTATCCTTATCAGGTTATATCCTATAGATATAGATATAGACACAGATATCCACATAACGGAACGCTGCAACAGCAGGCAGGTAAAAAATATAATTATTATTCGTTCGGGGTACGATTATATATGGGGCATTCTGCGTCAAATCACCTGCTTGTGACCCTGACCATTTTATATTTTCAAATTTTTTTTTTTTACAATATAAAGTCCCCGTCATACCACAAATCTTTGATATTTTATCGCAGGCGGAGCCGTTTGAATTTGTGAGGTTTTTTTTTTCCGACAAAAATTCGTACAAGTTGAGATTTGCGCTTGCGAATCGATGTACTGACAATTATTTATTCCGATTTTTATTGACGACTGCTTAATCCTCAATCCTCGTCTTCTTATAGACGAGGGCGTTGTCGTGCGTTGAGAATAATCGATTTATCGTCTCCGTCAGAAACGAAGTTAATAAATATTAACCAAACCAAAATAGCACTTGGATTGATATACCTATATGTATATACGATACGTACATTATGCTATGTGTGTATGAAATACATGTATGTATACATGGGCATGTATACGTACAAACCGATTACGTTAACGTCAAGTCAACGAGACGCGTGATGCATGTCAATTTGTAAAACGATCAACATGTGAAACGCAGCAATAAGCAGACGTATACACGAAAACGTCAAATCCAAAAATACACGAACATACGTAATTGGAAGAATAATTATAACAATAATAAATAATTCAAACATGGGTACGTAAAGATTTAATCGATCCAACTAGACTAACACAATTCGCTGTTAATTAAAAACTGCATTTTAAATTCTCCCAATTCTCGGTATCGCAAATAGACTTGTACTTTTTTCAAATAATTTGGTGCGACTAATTAATGAAACCGCAGATTTTCTTTCGAGAAATTTTGGCCGAGAAATGAGTTATGAAAAAAAAAAATACGCTTTCCGCTGCGATATAATCCATATCTTGGGCCTCTCATTTCATTCAAAAGGAAATGGAAATTCGTTGAATGTGAATTTCTTTTTTGGGCTGATCGTCAAACATGGACGCGATTCAACGATCGTTTTCCAACCTAATCGATTAAATTCGTTATTTTCAAAAATAACTCTTATCTATGCATCGTAGGATTTTATCAACGCTTTGTGTGAAACTGTCAAGTTCGTGCACGATCTGCTCTATATGCATTAAAAAAAAAAAAAAAAAAAAGTACGCGATATTAAAAATGAAATTATTAACACTAACGTGCGAATTAGGATCTAGATGAGATCGATTTTAGTCTGTTTAGAAAGAGAAAATCTTTAAGAGTGTTCAGTGTAAATTATTTGACATTTGGTGTAGGTGTTAAAATATATTTGAAAACGCTTACCTTTTCTATTAGATAATTTTTTATCTTCCTTTTAATTTTCCTAGTTTTGTGCCGTACAGAAAAAAAAAAAGACAAAATGAGAGAAAAACGCAACAGGTTTGTATCCGCGCGACGATCAGTTATTAGTGTCCTTTTTTTTATGTTAAATGTATACGACGACGATGACGACGCGAACGACGACGACGACGTCAATGACTACTATCAGCTACGCGTTGACTAAACGGCTTATAATTGTTGATTATTTTATTGTTTATATTTATTTTCATTTTCTTTTTTTTTTTTAATCTCAAATCTGCGCGTCCTCAAGAAACCCGATATACTCGCCGAACGTACGATGATTGCAGATTGATTTATCGTTTATTCATACGAACGTAAGCGACTATATATAAACATTCGAAATTTTTTTTTTCATTTTATATTAAGAAAAATTTTGTCACTTTTCACACTGCTGGTAAAATTTTTTCAACCAATGTTCAAATCCTTTGAGATTTTTCGATCGAAATACCATCCTCAAGGCATTCAGCTCGTCGCTTCGTATCAAAAAATTTCTGCACTTCCGTTTTCTTCACTTTTATAAAAAATGAACAAAATATTTTTTACCACTCGAAAAATTTTGTAAAAATAAAATATGCGTATAGAGGTAAGTCGCCACTGTCGGTATAATGTTTAAATCTATGTACACAAAATTATTTAAATTATCAACACCACTGTTATCATTATCATTATTATTCCACGACACAGCGTCGTATTATTTGATATGAAAAAAATTCACTCAAAACCGCACGATATTTTTTTAATCACGATTCCTTATTCGCTATTTTAATTGATATCATTTTGAGATCACAGTTTTTACATATCAAGCATTATCGTTTTCTTAGTTTATTAATTAATTAATCTAATGATGATTTTTAATTTAATTGCCGCACTTTTTTTCTTTCTAATATATTTTTATAACCAAAAGACTGAGATGAATATAGAGTGGCGGGTGAAAAATAGAAAATAAAACACTACAAAAATTTTTTTTGAAAATGGGCCACTTGCTGTACGCCTTCTAAAGACAAACTTTTTTTAATCGAAGACACTCCACAGCAAAAAAAAAAAAAATCTTAACATATCTTTGTATGAAAAGAGAAAAAAGGAATAAGAAACCGATGACGATTAAAAACGCAGCACATAATCGTTCATGAATAAATAACGGGCGCGGTGATTCCGCGCTGTGCATTATTTCGAATATACGATGCAATGTTTTCATACATACAGGTATATATGTATGTGAACTATATATTCAAAATAACCTCTCGAATACCTATATGAGCTATACGGAGAGGTTTTTTCCCCCCGTTGAATTTTTCTTTTTTTTTTTCTTTCTTGCATACATGAAAAATAAAAAGATTTAAAAACAAAAATCAGACGAAGAACTTTACGTTCCGCGGGTTAAGGTTGAGGTTGTGTTCGCGCACGTGTTTTCAAGCTATAAATTTTAAGTACACGTGTATAAATGGGTGGTACCTGTTCCCCTAAGTGGGACCAGAATACCGGGTTTATCTGTGCCGGCATACGAGCGATATGTACGTATAGATAATACATATTCAACCGATATTGTTCGTACGTGAAAAAGAGAAGAAAAAAAAGAGAGAGAGATTTAAAAAAAATAATAATAATGAAGAAAATAATGGAGAGGGAAATGAAAATTAGAGGCAACGCGGCCGGCACCGACGACGACGCGGGCGCCTCGAGATCGCGACGCTTACTGCCGGAACGTCCGCGTCGTCTTGCGCCGCGACGCCTACTGAAAATTGATACTATAGTAGTCGTATAATGTTAATATACGACTGTACATATAGGTAGCTAGATTTCATAATGTATAAGATAAAACGACCACGCGACACAAGCCGCCTAATATAACTCATATACCGTTTGATAATTCTCTCGACGTTTAACCCCCCTTTTTTTTTCTCCTTCTTTCAAATATGCAGGAAAACCCACCTTTTTATATCACAGAAAAGTCGTACACGTGAGAAAAGCAGGCGATTTCATTAGCGAAAGAGTGAAAGGGTGTCATTTTTCTCCTTGCACAAATTTTTTTTCTCGATTAATTCCAAAGATTTTTTACCGAAACCCGCAGCTCATGGCAGACTGTAGACTGAAGGAAATTTACGATTCCCCCATTTTCTGTGGCATTTCATTCAGATGAATCAAAGTACATTATAGGAGTTGTAACATATCAATGATGATAAATGACGAAAGAATCGAATAAAATTAAAAAAAGAGACGGACGATAATCAGAGTTATCTTTTGGCGTTATCGCCGACGACGTACGTTTCTTTCCATCGCGCTCGCTCTTTCCTCTCCCTTTTGGCAAAATATTGTTATTACCTATCATTATTATTGTTATTATTATTATTACGAGTGCGGGTCAGGGCTTTTTAAATGTATACGTCATCCGAGCGCTTTGTACGATCAGCTGGTGCATGGGTGCAGTTGTAGATCAGCTTGTATTTAATTACGGCGTTATCTCGTTACATGTATAGCATATTATTATAATCTTATACAGCAGCAGCCGACGCGTTGTGTAAATGGTATATATATCAAACAAACTAACGTTGAGAATTACAGTACTATACATGATAATAACGATTTCCGAGAAGGACGGAGGATTATTCGATTGCGATTTTCTACATACGCGTTGCACCATACAGATAATAATTTAATACAGACTATAACATTAATTGTATATTATAGTATAAACGCAATCGATGCATACGATGACATACAGGTATGTATTATAAATTAACACCGAGGGTCACGTGCTAAAAATAAATTTTTACCACGTGTCTCCTACCTATAGGTATATCCGTACAAACCCCACCCTAAAATATGTCAAATAATTTTTCAGCTCGATTAAATTACCCTCGGAATTTAAAACCTCTCGTGCGAAAAACCCCGTCGCGACTCACCCAGTGAACATAAGTATCGATAAGAAAGGAAATTCGGTGCACATAAGCCTTATCGGAAGAAAATTCTGAACAAACCGAGAAAGAAGAAAAAGTATCGAGTATATTTCGAGAAAAAGGGTCGGCAGATTTTTTTATCTTCTAGTCTGAGTTTTGGCTACAGATAATTCTGAGAAACGAAGATTCAGCTGAATTCCAATTACATATCGTCCGATAAGGTATGCGGGCGCGCGGCGTTTTTTGGTGGAATTTCTTTTTTTTCCCCTCTTTTTTCATCTCCAAAATCAGGAGAAGAAATGCGGATAACACGCGTGGCGCCGGTCGTCTCTCCCGCGCGTAATCGTCCTCGTCGTCTCTCGTTATTTATCTGACCGACTAGGATCGATGTGAAAAGCTCGCGAGTCATGAAAACAAATTTCCCCCAAGAGGGTGAAAATCTACAAGCCGCTTCAAACTTATACTCAAAAAATATACAGCCTACATATTTCTTACCCCTGTCTTATATATTATAGATTCGCCAAATTAAGGGAGGAATAAAAATTGCACAGATAGAATAATAAAAAAGAAAAAATAATGTACGCGGTGTGAACTAGAAAATACGGGCGAAACGAAAGAGGATGATGAAAAAAATGTTGTTTATGTTTATGTTCGCGAGACTTTCTTCTCGAAGGTGTCACGTGTCGATGGGAGGTCAGAGAGCGTCGAATAAATTGTGAGATTGATTTTGATAATATTTTCTGCGAAACATACGGAGAATATTATTTTACAAAATAGAAATGTGTATGTGATATAATTAACTGGGTTCTATTTTTCTTGTTTTCCACGCGTTGTATTTTCAAAATGTTTTTTGAGCCCAGCGTCGATGCTTTGGATGTGTAGTAACGCGAGTGATTTTAAAAAACACATAAATTACGAATATAAATAAATAATTAGTTGTAACATTATAATTACCGGTAGCCGCCTGTTGAGAATCCGAAGGAAATTTCGACGCCATAATATCGATTTGAATTTCTCGTCTTATCACACACGTGATTTTATAACCGTCGATCTTCTTTGTTGGAACAAATGCACATTTCTGATCATACGATCAAATTTTGAAAAATGTATAATCGGATAAGGAATACTGATGGTTTATATCGCGGACCCGGTCAATATATGGTCTTAAAATTCTGCTGCACCCACCGAAAACTGCCGATGTCGACCAACTCACAGCTTTGAGAGGCTCAACGCGTACGATCAGCAAATCCCAGAACCCCTTCCTGAACACGTGAGCTTGTTGTCCTCCGCGTAACTGCCTCACAGGTGTGTGGTTTGTTTGGATTATTTATTTTTATTTTTTT
Source organism: Athalia cordata (assembly GCA_963932425.1). Lineage (NCBI taxonomy): Eukaryota > Metazoa > Arthropoda > Insecta > Hymenoptera > Athaliidae > Athalia > Athalia cordata. The sequence goes on along the minus strand of OZ010625.1, from coordinate 51,468,413 downwards.
TCTTTCCCCTCTTTTCCCCACCCAAAGTACAATGTCACCCACGACTCTTGTGAGTGTGAGCATTCCCACACACGATTTCTATAACACAACATAAGCAAAGACAACGCGTAGTTTATTTCGCGATCGTGTTCACTTCAATTCTCGATCTTCTTCTCTGTTATCGTAGCCATATTTGTAAAATACATCGCTCTTTTTTTTGATGCGCTTTACTCGCTGTTTGAAAATTCCGCGAAATTTGATCAAAGATCGACGAAAGAAGTCTTCGAGCTTGTCGATTTTATGCGAAAGATCTGACGCCTGGAGGAGGGTCACATTTTGTCGGATACGCCCTCCTGATAATCGGTATGTAAAATTTTTTGAACCCATTTTTGGAACGGGATTATTTCTTTATCGACAATTTCGCTGCACGCAGTCCCCATCCAAGTTATGGCTTGCATTTTCAGGATGAAAGAGGTCTCTGTGAGTCCCGTGGAATCCCGCGGGTGGATATATTTGTATATTTAAAAATAGAACTTAAACTCCGCGCGAATTGAGGGACAGATCGTCTAAAATTAAACCCTACCGCCCAGGTCAGGATGCCGGTTAAATCAGCTGAACAAGAAGTACGGTGAGTAGAAGTTCTCCTGCAAATAAAAAAAACCATTTTTGTTAATCCGTAAAAACTATACAGAAAAAGTCTTTCGTTTTTTAATAAATAACTGTACCTCTTCGATAGAAATAAAACACTACGATTATATTCTTGTCTACGCATAGGTACTCTAATTATTCTCAGAACACGAACACGCGGATCTCACGAACTGAAACTATATAAACTAATCCGAACATAAACTTGGTGGTAAAAATTCTTTCATCAATTTGGATTATCAGACAACTATAATAATTTCATCGCCCTATCGCGACGATAATATATCAGATAAACTTGAAAATAATTCTGACCTGTTTAATATTCAAAATTTACGGTTATTTTTACAGCGGCGGCGGATGATTCGGTGAGATAAATTGAAAGAAAGGAAGAAAATGACGTCCTCCGAGGACCCGGATCCCTTTTACAGAGCCCGTTGCTCGGCAGAAACATTGCAATCTGGGAGCAAAGGATTTTTCCGTGACTTTAGTGAAAGTGTGACAGAAGTTGCGGGTGCCACTTGGATATCGAAGATATTCGGTAAGCTGGAAACGGACGAGGATCGTTTGAGGACTGTTTTTACGGATCAAAAAATAAATGGCACCGTACTACAGACGCTCAAACATGTTAAGGAATTGTACAGAGACAAAGACGCCGGAATTTCAAAAGCCAAAAGGCTAGAAGGTCTGCAAAATATGAAAGACAATCGACTAACTCGCGCTTTACTTTTGCTGAGTCAAGCCGTGCTCAGGGCCCCAATAAATGGTGAGTGGAAAACGATTGCGAAGTTTAGAGAATCCAACGACCGTCTTTGGTTTTGATTTTTGATTTTTTTTTGTTGTCTTTCCAGGAAAAGACAAGACCACGGATCAAGGATTTACTTTGACGCTAGCCCTGATTGCCAGGGCTGAAATTTTTATGGCGCAAAAAGAATATCGATGCGCATTGGAGGATTTGAAATTAGCAGCTGCAGAAGGCGAACCTGATTGGCTTAGGTGAGTTATAGTGAACCACAAACAGTTGTTTGTCAGAGTTTCGGGAAATTTAATCGCTCAGGGGTATCGGAAATTTTATTGGCCAAACGTAGGGTATAGCTTTATAATTGAATAACTTTGAATTTCCGTTTTCGCGGATTTGCTAATTTCCGTTTCTCGGATATTCGATCACCCATTCCCTGAATAACCGACGCTATCCAGGGTGGGTTTTAATCCCGTAGAGCTCAGCTGTACCGGATGATGGGTGTTTGCCAGAGAAATATTGGAGAAATTGACAAGGCTAAGGTTTGCCTGGAGCTAGCTAGAAGGTTTTTGGGACCAGAACAAGTCGGAGAAAGACTGACTCTGCTCAAGGAAATCGACGCGCTTAAGGCGCCGGTTGCGACGGACGTAGAAACGAGCAAAAAACGTGAGAAAAAGCGTTCTCTTTTCCTAATTCATCGCCATTTCTATGTGGACAATAATTCAATAGATATCTGATTTGCGAAGCGAGCCCGATCGTACCACCCCAATTGACGGGTGGTTCCAATCCTTCGTTTCCAAAACTCTCGAAGCTCGTAAAAATCGAGGAAACGGAAACGGCCGGAAGATACGCGGCGGCAGCTGAAGAGATTCGAGTCGCTGATACTTTGGCGATAGAACTTCCGCTGGCTGCTTGTCTCGTCCCAGAAAATTACGGATCCCATTGTCAGCATTGTTTCGCAAGGTACGCGTAGTTCACTAGACTTGACAATTCCATTTTTCTCAAACTAAACATTGTCCAAAATATATTCACAGACTAATAGCCCCAGTCGGATGTCCAAATTGCAGCAGCGTTGCTTTTTGTGGAATAAAATGTCGAGACGAAGCATTGACGACGTACCATAAATTTGAGTGCAAGATTTTGGCGCTTCTCGTAGGTAATGCGCGTATAATATTAATATTGTACATCTGTTTTGTCCGTGGCTTTGCAGTTTCACTTTTTGTTTCTCTTTAACCACAAGGATCGGGTATGAGTGTCCTCAGCACGGTGGCGTTGAGGATGATAACGCAGGACGGATTGAAAAAATCTTTGAACACTTGGATGGAATTGAAGGGAAAATTTTCCGAAACAAAACCGCAGTTGGAAACATCCGGAGAGACGGTTATAAAACAGAGTAAATCGGCTAAGAGACGTCAGAGAAAAAAAAAATTGAAAGAAGGCGACTCGGTTAAAACAGCAAGCGATCACGATAATCCTACCGAGCCAGAGCTGGATTGCGACAAAAAATGCTCCGAAATGGCAAAACCGATCGATTATTTGGTAACTCACGCGGACAGGCGACCGCCAGAAGACTTTTTGCACAGATCCTTGATGGCCGCTTTTCTTGTAAAATGTCTACAAAGGGTCGGATTCTTCGAAAATCACTCCAAATTGAACGGTATATAAAAAGAAAAAAAAAACCTGTTACGGAAGTCCGACAAAATTCTCACAGCAGCACGTGATTTTTTCTTCATATTTTTCGTTTTCTCAGAGCCACCGAGCGATGAGGAGATCGCTGTGGGCGCTTTGCTTCTTCGGTATTTACAATTTTTGCAATTCAACGCCCACGAAATATTCGAAACGCGGATTGGTAACGAGCACAGATTCCGGGGTAGTAAACAGCTGTATACAGGTGTCGCAATTTACCCGTCGGTAGCTTTATTCAATCACGATTGTTATCCGGCAGTGACGAGGTAAGGAATAGATTTGAGCGGATCGAAATTTCGAAAAAACTAAGCTCCTTTTTACAACAAAATATTTTTTTCATTCCCAGATACTTCGTCGGCAAGAGCATCGTGATCAGAGCAACGCGTCCTTTAAAACCAGGTGAACCAGTCGCTGAGAATTATGGGCCAATTTTTACAAAAAGAACCTTAATCGACAGGCAAAGATCGTTGGCTTCGAGATACTGGTTCAGATGTCAATGCACAGCATGTAAAGAAGATTGGCAGACATTTAAGACTCTGTCAAACGATTCAACGCGATTGAGGTACGTTTTTGAAATGATTAAAACTGATTCGATTTCCTCATTAAATGATAATACTGACGTGAAGTGATCTTGTACAATTAAACGATGAAAAATCAGGAGGACCTTTTCATAATTTTCAGACGATGTTAATTTTCACAATTTTCGCAGATGCCCGACAGAAGGCTGCAGCAGAGTTTTATCTCAGCCTCGAGATCCGAGTAAGATGGTGAAATGTCCGGGTTGTCAATTAAAAGTTAATTTAGCAGAAAATCTAGCTAAACTTCGCGATTGCGAGATGAAGTACACTCAAGGTTTAGCAACTATGGAGGCGGAACACTCAGCAGAAGCTGTTGACGAGCTTTCAAAAGTTCTCAACGAATTCCATCGAATCGCCGCACCGCCGCATCGAGACACTCACCTAGCCGAAATTGGAATTGCAGCGTGCATGGCAGATTCCGGGAACACTTGGAAACCACCCCAGATGGAAAACTACCAATAATTGTCAAATTAAAAAGTTTTCTTCGTCAATAAAAACCAAATCAAATTTCAACTATACATAAATTGTACATATAATACACGCATGAGGGAGCAGAGAACGAAGGGTTGAGAGAACCAACGTTCTAAAAAACTTTTCAAAAATTCGGTTTTTTGTTTTTCGATTTTTTTTGGATCGTTTATTTTCTTTTTTTATTCGTTTTTTTTTCTTTATAATGCACATGTTTCGTGAAAAAATTAAATTCCATATATGAAAATTAGCATTTATAGGATTTTATGATCACCACCATCATCATCGTCATCATCATCATCATCATCATCATAATTATCATGTTTCGGTACAAAAATTTACTGGGCAAAAACCGATATCATGTGTTCATTATTCAATAGACTGTGGAGCGACCGTATATCCAGAGATCGATTTTTATTAAATAATATTTATTCAACATTTAATCGTCTCGAATGATATATGGTACGTTTCCGTGAAAATTATCGTTAACAAAATTTTGTTCAAAAAATGAACTTTCAGCTTGTTTTTTTTTTTTTTTTTCATTTTAAAAAATTTTTTGCTTATATTTTGTTCGTTCAAGCTTCAATTTTTCTTCTTCGTTTTGTATTTTCTTTCTTTTTTTTTTACATTTTTTTTTTTTTTTTCTTATCAATTGTGTTGCTGTTACTTTATTCTTTCTTTATATTCATTTCAAAAGAGTTAAAAGAGAATGAAATTTTTTTTCTTTCGTTTTTTCAAACTTAATTCGGATTAATTGACCGTTGCAGTATTATTGCAATCATTTCATGTATTGTTGTTGTTTCAATACTACTTAATGATAAGAATCGATTCGAGAAATTGTTTTTATTTGATTCGATTCCCTTTTCTTCTTGCTAAAAAGTTTGTTAGTGTTAGAAAAAAAAATTTGAAAAAAAAAAAAAAAAAGGTTAAAATAAAAAGAACAACGATGTTCAAGATCTAATATAATTAGATATTCGTTATGATGAGAATTAGGTATTTTTATCTCTATATAATATTATATGTATAATAATTAATATGATCAATATTTAAGCGGCTGTCGCGCATTTCATCTAATGGTGATTTACAAATTATGCAAATACCGCGCGCAAAAAGTGGCTGACGTACGTACGTGTACAAAATGCAGTAAGGTACTTAGAAAATTCGCTTAAAATCATACATATATGAACGTATGTATTACGTCATATAAAACGTATGTGAATTTATAAATATGTACCACGCATTACATACTGCAAATATTGTTTATCGTATAAGTACAATACACGACGCTACGTATAGTAGTACTAGGTATGATGTACGTGTAGTTTTATTGTTGTAGTGGAAGGTTGATGTTGAGTTTTCTTTTGCAGTTGTTTTTTTTTTTTTGTTTTTCTCTCGTTTCTTCAGTTCACCGGGTTGGGTGGGGGAAAGGATACAGAATGGGACGGGCATTACCGGCATAGTTATTAATATTATTCGACTATGCCTTTTTTTTTTTTTTCTCTCGCGAGGATCTTCTTACTCTGTTTCAGTTACATTTAACATATGCATTGTAGTCGGTTTTCTCCGTAATTAAGTCAGTTATCCAATTAAATATGGTTCTCCCTTGCAAAGCCTCATCTTTGTTATAGAAAAAAAAATATCTTCTACGGTGCTCTTGTTCATTTATTCGATTTACCACGCGGTTACGTAACTTTTCTTTCTCCTTCTGCACCTATTTTGAAATATAATCACCTCAATGAATTATTACTATCTTCTTCTGAAATTAGTTTTAGTGCGAAGAAAAAATATTTTATACTTTTTTTTTTTAACGCCACTAGCAGCGCCCGTAATGCTCATTTTCATTTCATCACTCCTCGAAATTTGGATTGAGATTAATCCCTATGTTGATTCGGAGAAAATACATAAAAAGAAGAAAGTCAGTGCTACTAATCGGCGGAATTTTTGGTAACCGCGGGTCCTCAATTTTCAGCACTCTCTACAGGTGTTACTTCATTGTGATTTTTCCTTTTTTTTCGCAAAAAGTTATCAATACACGAACAAAGTTATTATGCACATCACAAGGACTCAACGGGTTGTGTAAACAAACGACGACGTTAACACAAATGTTGTATATCCTTTTTCACTTCACGAAGGATTCGAATTGGTGCAGCAGTAACTCGGTCTATACGATTTTTTTGACGAATTCGAAAGCGGTTGAGATCGTACAGAGTCAAAAACTTCGCAGTTGGTCGGTTATAATTGTCTACAAAAACATTCGAATTAAACGAAGCAAAAACAAAAGAAAACATAATTAAAAATTAATGAATGAAAGAAACACGTTGTAAATTATTTGTAGAAATGATGGTATGCTTTATTATTTTCTCTTGGTTTTCATTTTTAGTTCTTAGTTTGTGTATAAATTTCAAATCAGAGATGAGAAAAGAGTTTAGTTTGAAATGCAAATTGAAAGAGAAAAGAAGAGATACAATAAATATAATAGAAATAATTTATATAAGAGGTAATCAAGGTCGTGTTTTTGTTGTTGTTTTCATTGTTTTCGCAAGTTCAGATATTTTGTTGAATTTTTCATCCAAAAATAATAGAGTACTACTCCCGAAATTCTTCGATGTAGAAATATTTTGGTGAAAATATTCTTGGAATAATCATGCAGTTTTAATAATAAACACTATAGAATATGAATGAATAGTCGTTACACATTTTTCTCGGTACAACCCACCAGGGGTAATTTTTTTTTAATATTATTGCTATAATTGTTGAATTGTAAAAATATGATCATTAATCGGTTTTACAATAATCGTAATTCGCAATTTTACAAATGATTATATTTGCTTTTTTAGTCTCATTATTACCTAATCATTTGATCATGCGTGGGTATATACTTAAAAGTGTATATAAGGTGAGTTGTAAAGTATAATTTTATAGTGTAAATTATTCTTTGAAATTTATTTCCTTTTTTTGTTTTTCAAGAGTGATAAGAATCGATCAATAAATCAGACATAACATATCTACGTTCAATTCGCATCAATTGGTCTCAGGGTATAATTGAAAATCACAGAATAAGAGAAAAGAGAAAAAACCTAATAGACAATTATTATCAAACTAAATTATTACTCAATATAGAAATCGTATAATATCATAATCATCGTCATCATCAGTATAGAACTTGGTCAAATACGTTCGAAAAAAAAATCCATGTTGTTAAGGTCAATGAAAACGAAAACAAGAAAATTAAAAAAAAAAATATATATGTATGATAATATTAAGCAAAAATCATAATTTCATTATGCAACCAGATTATACCGACTCTCTGCCGAATCTCTCTATTCTCTTCCTTGTCTATTAATATTTTACAATTCACTTTAATGCGATTCATTGATTATTGTTATTACTATTATTATTGATGACTAATGATTTCTTATTGTTACAAAATTTCACCGCCGCATGTTTTCGCAAAATGATTATTTTTTTTTCATTCTTGTTTCTTTTTTCTTTTTTGCATCAATTATTAAATTTATTTTTATCCCTTCATGCGTCGTACGATTCTAATATTATTATTTTTACGTGACATAAAAATCCCCTTATTTAATAAAAGGTATACGATATTATTCTTCACCTTCATGATTTTCTTTTTGAATTTTTTTTTTTTGTTTTTTTTTTATTGATTTTTGTTCTTCTTCCTCTTCATCAAATTTCTACAATCATACAATTGCTTTTTTTCTCGGTGATGGTTTGGATAGCCACGTGGTGATATTTTTTCAATGTATCAACAATCGAGGAATATTAATTCATTCTCTTTCCATTATTTACAATGAAAAAATAAAAGAAAAAAAAATGACTAATAAAAACCACCACCAAAATTCTTCTCTTCCAACAAAACACCACGAAATTATTCTAATACAACACTAATATTTCATTACGAATTAATTATTGTTGAACTATAAAAGAAATAATTAATCAAACCCCGTGCGTTGAGCCCTGCCACAAGTTTTTCTTTTTCAATTCAAATTGATTCATGTTAACATACGTATAGTACGTTATAAATTTCAAATTTTATATCAGCTGATTGATTGATGTAAATTTTGTGTGTGACGTATTTTTCTTCTTCCTCTCCTTCTTCTTCTTTTATTTTATAATGTTATTATTGAATTCGTATCGCAATTTCGAATAGCGATATTCACTTTCAAATAATATGAACAAAAACTCAACGTTTTCGTTATTTTTACGTTCATCTTTAATAATTGCCTTGTGGGGGGAGGGTCTAAGTTTTTGATGTTAGTTATTTTTGTTTCATTTCTGATTTTCGTGGGGTAGTGTACGGAGTGTATGATTAGTTTGCATGTTTTTTTTTTATTGATTTATTTTTTTTTTTTTTTTTGATTTTTTTTTTAGATTTTTTTCTTCTTTTTTTAGTTTGGGGGATTTTTTCTTTTTTTTTTTTTTTAATTTTTTTTATTAAATTTTTATAGTATGTTGTTGTTGTTGTTTTGTTGTTGTTGTTGTTGCTGTTGCTGTTTGCTGCTGCTGCTGTTGTTTTCTGCTGCTGTTGCTGCTACTCTGCTAAGAGTTATGATATTGCCGCTGTATACATGTAATATATAATTTAACATAAATCAAAACTTCAGTTTCTTAGTTCCACTATAGTTTTTCATTGTATTCCTTTTAAATTATATAAAAGATGTTCTTGTTTTTTTTACACCCTACAGCGGCAATCATCTCTCTTAAGCAGTGCTCTCAGTGGTGGTGTTCTGCACCGGTTGACTCTCCTGGAATTTCATGAAAAAAAAGCAAAAGAAAATCATCAATTTGTTTCATTACCATTTTGAAGTAAAATTACGAACAAAAATTAGATAAATGAATGAAAATCAAACACGTTCTGTTTGTAAATCAACAAGCAAGCCGTATGATTAGCTTCTTTTCTTCTCATTCACCTCTGTTAAAATTATTACCATTGGTATATCTGTGGTCGTTGTTGCTATTGTTATCGCAATACTATTATTTAATATTTTCAATGATCTACGTCAGCAATGTACACATAAAAACTACACATAGAAATGCATAAGATTACGAGCCAAAAATTACGTAGAATTTGCAGTAAGAAAATAAACTAGACAAGCTCGTTCGAGTTTTGGAAAAGAGAAGAAACACAAATTAAATACGTGCTCGTGTTGTGCAGCGGGATGCAAATAATCGAGTGAAAAATAAAAATACTAAAAAAAAAATAAAAAAAAAAACAAGGCGAAGATGCGAGAACGAACTACGATATAAAAAACTAAGAAGATATACGAAAATTGAAATGAAATGAGAAAAAAAATGAAATGAAGGAAAAGAAACATGAGAAGTGCAATTACCTGTGGAGCGGGGGCAGGTGCAGGTGCATCCTTAGGTGCATCCGGCTTCTGCTCCGACTGGAAATAGTACAAAGAAAAAAATTCATGCAATAGTGCTACTGCTGTGCGTTTAAATTGTGTATATAAATACTTGTGTGTTTGTGCATCTGTTTTTTGTGTAATAAAAGCGACTACGATACGAGTAAACGAATAAGCTAACAGCTGAAAATAAAATAACAGTTTAGAAATATGAATTGAACTAAAATAAAATAGTGTAACGGTAAGTATTCTGGAAAATAAAATGATGATATAATAGCTAACAATAATAATGCGACGAAAGGAGCTGCGGAAGACCCACTATGTGGTTCATACATATTATAGGATTTAAGATAAAACTAATTATAAGTTTGCAACGTTGGCGATGGGCTAAAACATTCATTTTTTACATTTTTTTTTTTTTTTTTTTACACACACATAACGAGTGAGAAGCGATGGCTGAAAAGAAAAGTCAATTTGTAACTAGCTCTACTTGTAGCTACGAAATAATCATCTAATATTTTCTACCCAATAATTATTCAGGTTCTCAAGCTGCAGTTATCAATTCTTTTGTTCTTTCTTTTGGTTTGTTAAATTATGCAATTGAAATATTTATACACCTAATATACACAGGTAAACAATGCCAAATGCACGAGCCACGTACCACGTGATTCTAAACCATTATTATTTATGGAAATGAAATTAACGGGCACTTGGTGATTTAATTACAAGGAAAATCAATACATAACGAAATAAAAAGGCAGTCAATCGATCTGAATAGAATTTGTACAGCTAAAGCATCATCGTATATAACATAATTGATAATTGTATATTCCTTTCGTCCGCGACACGAGCAGAAATATTTCAAATTCGGGATAAACTGAATATTTTTTGCGTCATTGTTAGCTGTGCGGTGCGAACAATATTATCTGTGGATGGTGAGAAGGTTACTTGACAATGTCAACGGAAATTCGCCAACCCCAACAACTCTGGTTATTTTAAGCAGTCACGTACAGAGACAAAATTAAAATGCTAAAGAGAACGAGAAAAAGGGTTTCAAGAATAATTAAGAAAACGCAAGAAATCTCAATTCCTTTTTTCTACATTTGCTTCTGGCGCACGGTTCGAGAAACAAACAAAGTCTTCGGTGAATTTGGACGAGAATTTCTGTGAACTGAGGACGGAAACCTAGTTTCCTTGAAAATTTCACCAGAGAAAAATGATAAAATATTGTTCAAAACGAATGGAAAATCCCGTCGCGTTTTTCCATTCGCAATAACGATTGTCGTATCGATAATAATTAACGACATGATTTGGGGTTGGAGAATCAAGGGTTGGTTTTCGGTCGTTGGGATGGAACGGGTATAAAAGGATAGGTGGTTGGATTCGTTAGTACCTTGACAGGCTTGTCGCCGCCCTCTGAGAGGGTCTTGGCTGCAGGGGCTTGTACATGAGTAGGATCAGCTTTGTTAGCCGCGGGCTGGAGATTCTCTTTGTTGGCGCCCTGAAGATGGTTATTTGGACGAGGTAGACGGGGTACACGACGTCTGTAGCGGGGGCGTAGGGGTCTCTGCGAACCACCGCCACCCTGGCCCCCTTCCCCGGCACCCTCTTCCTCTTCACTCACCTGGCAATTGACAGCGCAATTCGGCCATGCCAATCACAACGGGCAACAAACACCATCGCAAATCACGATCATCGTTTTGGGGTACCAAAATTTCATTAGATATATCCAGAGAAATTTGGGTCGAACGAAAAATGGGGAGGACAAAATAATGACACTATCCGCGAGGTGACTGTAGTCGTTGACAATTTTTTTTTTTTTTACACAGTTATGAATTTATGAAAATTTCCTGTCATGGCGCTAACAATTAGTGTATGCAGAAAGTAATTTGATAAATTTTTATGTTTTTGGGAGGCTCATGTTATGGGGATATTTGTTTGATTCTTCAAGGCACAATGAACTAACCGATTTTTTTTTTTTACATAGAACTTGCAGGCTTCTACAAATAAAATAACGAGACATATATTATGACAGACACGTGTTTTGTTGTTGACAAAATCGGTGCGAAACAAAAACTATGATCACTAAATGTTATTAATTTTGGTGTATGTGTTTTGGCATATATATACACGTGTAATTGCTATTCTTGGAAGATATTTATACACAACCGCTGAAATCTAGGTTTTAACATTGAGATTTATCCTTGAAAATTTTTTAAAATCCCGATCAAAGAACCCGTGAAATGTACATTGTCAACATTTTCAACGACAAATCGTTTGGAATCGAGTAAAAGAAATATAATAGATAAATATATAAGGGCGCGACGCGATTTCAACGGTCTATAAAAATCAAACATGACGAAAAGAAAAACAAATAAAAATGATTTCATACACGTGTAATAATAATAAAATATAATAATAATAATGTGCACGATATATCGTATCTATCACTGCACAGTGAGAACTTTTCGATACCAAATACTATCAACAATACCATTTTATTTTGTTTGTTCAATACTATGAAAAAAAATACTAGATGATACTATATTAAAATTGTTGTTTTTGACTGACCTGGCCATCCTGGCTTCGTGGACGCCTGGGCGGTCCGCCTCCTCTTCCGCCTCGGAAGTTCCTGCGGAAGAATCGCCTCGGTGCTCCACCGCGCCCGCGGCCTCCGCTTCCCCCACGGGGTGCGTTTCCTTCGCCAACTCCTTCGCCGCCCTGCTCGATGCTCTCGCCGGCGTCTTCGCCGCCCTCGCCCTGGTGCTGTTGGTGACCTCCGGGACCAGAACGACGTGTTCCTCGGTAGTATCCATCGTAACGACGCCTTGGTCTGTAACGACGTAGTTGTCCGCCGCCTTCTCCGGCGCTGGCGTCTTCTCCGGTCTTACCTTCACCGGATTCGTACCCTTCTTGACCCTCGCGGGGTCTTCGTGGAGGTCTGGCGCCTCCCCGACGTGGATAAAACCATTGGCGATATCCGCGACGCTTGTCTGCCGCGTAAGGCGATCCTTTGACCGCCTCTCCTTCGGGGCCGGTTACGTTTGCCGCCTCGTTCCCCTTTTCGCCAATTACCACGTCGAATTCTACGACCTCACCGTCTCCCACACTGCGCACAGCCTTCTTAGGGTTGTTCTTTACGATGGCCGACTGAAAATTAATTAATACAAAAATTAACGAACGTGAAAATCAATTTTAGTTCTGCTTAATTACTATTCATACAGTATTCCGAACACTGTTTTTTGATCGATACTACAGGTGTAACAAAATTATGGATCAAGGATAAATTGAGTGCGACGAACGTCAACTTACTTGATGGACAAACACATCCTCCTTGGTGTCATTCCTGCAACAGAACGTGAGATGATTATTAAATGTGAAATAAGAAATGAATAAACGATGTACATGTGCTGATCGCTGGAAGAAACGAAAAAAAAAATACATATACATATGTACCCATAACAAACCGCGTGAATCTTCTGATATAAAAGAAAAAAAGAAAAACTCGATCCTATATGAAGAAGTAAAAACGTATTCCCGATTTTCTGATTATATTCTCTACTCGTACACCTCTATGCACACACATTCCATATACATATATATATATCTATTGCACGTGACGTGTTTTCTCAAAGTTAGACAAATCGATACCAAACCGAAAGACTCTTTCTCCCTCTGCCCGTCATTCCAGCCGCATGAAAAATATCTTTCAAACCATAAAATTCATCAACGTTCAATCCAGTATTTCGATCTCCTCATTTATCTGTAACGTCTCTGCACTTTATTTACCCTGTTACTTATGTGATCGTGTGGAAATTTTTTTTATCTTCATTCTTTTTTTTCCAACCCCTAATCCTGCGACTAGGTAATCCTGCTCACAAACGGCGGCGTTCCTTTCCGACAAAATTTCGCTTTATATGCTCGACCCCATCGTATACTTTCGGTCCTGACCAACACACACGTAAATCTACGTTATATAGGTATACGAATGTATGGGCGACTGATTGTGAGACACAAAACACGGAAGAGCAGAAAACTAGCGCAGGCGCGCACCTTAACTTTACTCCGATGGTGCTGGGCGTGCAGCACTGTTTATATAGAGTAGGTAGGTAGTCGCGTACGTCCCTCTACAAAGTTGTATGGCGTAAAGCATCGAGAGTTAAAGTGGAGGTCGTTGACCTTACGCCCACGGGAAGACAAGACGGTGGCACACCAAACGAATTTCGTGTATACGTATATATCTCGGTATGGGTAAATAATGAACGCTAGCGAGGGAGATAGATTTTAAGATGAATAGATGAAGAATAAGTTCACTAGTTAGATTAGAAAATGGATTAATCGCTGATTCGAAATTTTGTCCTTTAATCTGGTAGAAAATATGGACCTTAGTTAATTCGAAGCGAACGTACGGTAAGATAGACCATTTGAAAAATTTATTACATGCAAATTTATGCTGCTACTTCCTCGGTGGCACCACCGGTGTGATAATAATTATACTATCGGTCGCGCGATGGACGTCATCGCGAAAACATAATAATCACTAAATTTCAATTTTTAATTCTCCACAATTTATTCGGCAACAAACTTTTTCTTCATTTTTAAAAAAAAAATAACCCATCCTCTTTCCTTGGCTTCTTTTTTCTTTTCGTTTTTTTATTTTTTACTTTCAGAGACCCTTACAAGATCCGTAGCGATAGGGTTTCCGCATCGTCACTTATATTCATGTTTACAACTAAGCACATAAAGTATGTGAGTATATACATATATGTATAATCCGACCATGTGGCGTACATGACAGCTTTTCTTTTTTTTTTTTTAATTTCTGTTCTTTCATAAGCTATATAGAAACTGCTGCTACTTTTGTAGGAGGAATGATTATTTTATCCCCAAGCGTTATCGGGCTTGTTCCTATATTTTTTTTTTCTACACAACATAATTAGTAATAATTAAAATTTCGTTCGTTGGTTACAGCTGCAGCCTTAACTATACTGAGCGGATGCATAGCGCGCAGCTCTTAATTTTGTAACAGAGAGGAAAAAAAAATAAAATAAAAAGATCAACTTTTGCAGAAAGCTTTTCTCACGATCGAATAAAATTTCAAACGTGCATAATTGTTCCGACAACTTTACAACAAATTCATCACATCTATAGATTGAAAAAGAGAAAAAAAAAAATACCGTGAGCGATCACTTATCGCTCGACCGATTCGATTTCGGCGTCACTCGAATAAATGCTGCAGTTGAAGTTCGTTCTGGTTACAGACCGTTGGTCAAGCGTAAATTCTTACTTTTTTATTAAATATAAAACTTCTACTGCTTCACGATACCTACGCCGTTCAATTTTTATCTAAAAAAAAAATTGTTATCGCACTATACGTTGACAACGTGAGACGAATATACACTATGGAAACTTTTGGAGAAATCAGAAAATTTGTTACGTTGAAAATAAAGATAGAAAAATAAATATCGTATCTGGATAATACTATAGTCAAAAACATTAAATCTACAAGATTTGATACTTGTTATGATGATAGAAAAGATTTATTTGTAAGAAAAACCGCATGAAATTGCAAATCTTTTTGTCGTCGAAACTTTTTATTAGCGTTTAGAGATAGATGAAATGGATTTTACTGTGTATCGTATCAGGACCCCTTCGTTAAGATTTGGCAGAGTATCAAAAATGAGAGAGCGAACGAATGAAGTGACTAGAAATAGAGCGACGGTATCGTCCTGCAACAATTCAAACGACTGAGGCACGTGCAACATGTCGAAATTACGCGATTTTCACTTTAAACACTGTTTCGTTAAACACGTGATACAATAAATAACTAAAAAGAAGATTGAAGCATAGTGACTTTTCTCTTTCGTCGACCAAATAAAATAAACTCTAATTCTAGTTTGAAAAGAAAAAAAGGTCGTCGCTCGTTGTTCAGTTCATCGTAAAACTGATATGGAAAAATTAATAAACCGAAAGAGCGTCGTCGTCCGGCCAGAAGTGCACAATCGGAGTGCAGATCAATATCGCCGTAACCTTAATAGCTGCTAATTCTTTTTTTTTTTTTTCCCCCCAAGTCATATAAAATAATAATTGTAAAAAAAAAAACCAAACGGCTAGACCACTCCAGCGAATTTATACAAATATTGTTAGAAAATTAACGGTCAATATCGAAAGATAAACTAAAATAAAACTCACCTGTTGATAAACCCGTAGCCACTCTTTACGTTAAACCACTTCACAGTCCCGGTCACTTTGTTAGCTGGAAAATGAAAGAAAAATAAATTAATTAATAAAACAGAATTGATTCACATCAGATATCGATACGTTCGTAACAAATTGAGATCGCAGTGATAAATAACAGCTGCTATAGATAATGTAGAAAATAGTTATAACATAAACACTGCAGGTGGCAATAAATTATAAAGGTACATGAACGACCAAGAAAATACGTGCTTCAATGTAAATAATCGATTAGTTGTAAATTAAACGATTAATGCTCCGAAATTTGGACGCTTTTGTATATGATGAACTCGTATCTCGGTTGCTCTTTAAAGACGGCCCTTGCATATTATTGATGAAGAAACATGAGAAGTTGTGAGCATAATACGTCAGTCAAGTGTTAAAACATGGCCAAAATATTTGCTGTATTTGAATCATAATATATCGCCTTTAATCGCGCTCGCGTGCCTGCGTAGCTGGTGTAATACAGTGTTTGTAAATTTATCAATTTAATCTGCACTGTCGATAAGATTGCTAACAAGTATTACATTACAACTACATACATTATATTGGCAATCAAAATTCATCTGCTGATTTTATTTTTCTCACGCTCTTGAAATCAAATACAGCAATATTTTTCCGGTCTTATATAATATAAATCATACAACATATTGAATTAGGTGTATTCTATACCATAATGCCAGATAATATTCCACTTGTAAAACAACTCTCAATTGTGTAAACATTATAGACATTAAAAAAAAAGTATTAATAATGATTACCATTTTTGTAAAGCACACACTATATCGAATATAGTTTGTTTTTTTTCATCTTGTGTTTAAATATGTATATTTTTTTCAATTTCGTTTCAGTAAATTTTAATTATTCTGGTTCTTATTATTCGACTGGTCATCAAGTCAAACGTGAATCACGACGCCATATAGCGCAGAAAGTAAAAGGCCAATAAACGCAAAGATTACGAGGTTGTCAAAAAAGTTAATTCCTTGTGTCTATAATAAGAACGTATTGAGTAATTTCTGAACGCATGTAAAAATCGAAAACTGCAATGAAAATGTACAACAAATCGGTGACAACAACTTCCAATGACGCAAAACTTGTTCAACATAATTCGCCTAGCCGCGAAATAATAAAAAAATAAATAAATAAAATAAAATTACAAACGACCAACCATCGTCGGATTTCGTTGCTACATTTAATTATACGCGAGATTAAATGTATAAAAGCAAGTTGTGATATGAATATGGATAAGTACATATATAAGATAAATCATTGTACGACCCATTTTCAGCGCGTGTTTATATGTTATGTATATGCATATACGACATGTGCAGCATATACTGTACATAATAATATATTACATAATTAAAATCGCTTATCACATTAACGAACGATTGTCAAGCTCAGCTCGGTCTTATCTCAGTGTCAAAGTTTGATTATATTTCTTCTCTTTTATTGTGATGCAAAATTTTCGCATGTAAATATTATATGACAAAAATCGGCACATGTAGTACACCGATATGTGATACGGATATAAAACAATAATCAATAATAATCGAACGGCGAAATAAACGTGATAATAATAACGATCGCATAAACATCTCGAATTAATTTATACCAGCTTGTAATATACCAAAACCACATCGAGCTTAGGAGTCTGAGTTAGGACATTAATGGCTAAGATAGTTTGCCTATAAATAGTCCTGATGATAATTCGACGACTGGGTTATAAGGTATGATGTTCGAGTTAGTCACTAATTCGTGAACGACAGTTTTAAATGAAGGGTAAAGGATGACGGATCGAGATAAGTAATTGAAATTGAAAATAATTTGAATAAAATTAAACCGTAAATTATGATTAAAATTGAAAAAATTTATCGTCCGCGAGTGATAGCAGCTTGTCTGGCGAATTTTTCGACCCCTCTTGTTGATCAACGTGCAAAAATATTTTGAAAGAATTAAAAATTCCGCAAGTTTTTTTTTTTTTTACAAGAGACAAATTTTTTGGTTAATTTCTACCAGCTTTGTACCGTACGAATAATAAATTCGAGTGTATTAAGAAAATTTTTCCGATAAATTAGGATGTACGCCTTATTTTAGAGATGATTTCATAGATCGTGTACACCGGTCGCTTCTCGTCGATGTGGTTGCCGCGACACTATGGCGGTCAAGAATTTTACGTGTGTGTTTCTATCCATAGAATGTGTGAATCTGAAGTTATGTAGTATGCTCAGGTATGTGTATGTACCCCTCATGTTTATACAGATATAACATTGGAGTTCCGAAAAAGCTATAGTGGGCAGCAACACGTGATCAGAAGCATAGAGAGGACGGCGTAGAAAATGGCTGAGAAACTTTAATTTTTAACAAGATGTCATGGAAGTCAGGAGAATATAAAAATATTCATAAAATTTCCCCTTTCCCAAGGATTCGATCTGAATTGCGAAACGGCATAGGGGAAAAGTACTGTATAAGTATCTAGTGCAATACGCATATGAAAAATAAACATGTAATTGTACGCCTGAAGCAATGAATAATATTCACGTCTTTATTTTGTCATTGAACGGTAGGTTTCAAAATTTGATATCAGAATTGCTTCGTTGATTAGAAAAAAAAAATAAAAAATGTAACGATGTCAAAACAACAACAAAGAAATAATCATACGTTAGATATTACAGATGTGAAAAATTTTAGAGTGATGAATAATAGCGGTTTGAATTCCTCATTTGCCCGTAATGACCAAACGCCGAATGGTCAACGGCCGATAGGATTTGAAATAAAACCGAGGATAACAATTGAATTCCAGCTTCCGGCGTGGTGACCATCTGTATAATTAATGAGATAAATTATTCTGGTTTAAGGTTATAATTTCGATGCGTGCGTGGGAATTGCTTTCACTCTTTTTTTTTGTAGCTACTATTGAACGAAATAAATTTAAAAGAAGAAAAATATATCGAGTTACACCGTTAACAAGCTCCCAACGAAATTCGACCTCTGAGCAGGATATTAGAACTCGTATTTGGAGGGAGAAGGAAGGGGGAAAAATAAAGAAAAAGGGGGGAAAGTGGGAACGACTTCCATTTCCCGCTAAGGGATGAGCGGGGAGAGGATTTATCTAGCGTTATCAGTACCCAAATATTCGGTAGAGTCGTTGCACCTTGAGGCGGTAAAAAAATAATTGTTAACGATGTAAAAATTAGCGTTTCTAAACCTCAGGAATTAGCTATATTATGGGATGAATTTTCGGAGCGGCTTCGGCACGCCGGCCACATGGCGAGATGAAATAGGAATACGTCTGCTCGTCGGCGCGGTCGCCATTACGCGAGTATAAGAAGCTAAGTAGTTACAAGTTTACTGGATAAAGTAATGAAAGGACCGTTTGTAAGTGGTCTTGAATTAAACTCACCGATGACCTGCTTCTGCTGTACAGCCTTTGGTTGTTCGGGCTGCTTCTCCGGGTCAGCCATTGTGGTGGTGTTAGGTGTTAAACGACACGCCGCTGCCGAACCTAGGTGTTCCCGTCCTTCTAGTTGTACTGTTGGTTCCCTTCTAATGTTCCCAACATGGCTGCGGCTCCAAGCGACCGGGCAAACATTCTTCTATTATAACAGCCCCCCTCATTCGTCGGACTGCTCAACACTGCGCACTCCCGACCAATGAACGGACAAGTTACTACCGCATCGTGGCCACCAAACGCTACTCGACGTGAAGTCGTGATCAACGAACGAAGCCCGGCAAACGACGATCGTCGTGAATCGTAGAACGGCCACACGAGCAACTTCAATGTGGAGGCACGAATGCGTGCTACACGTACACAAGTGCAAACAAGCAATGGAAGAGCAATATCCCGCTCCGAGGGATCCTCTTTTTCGGAAACTACTATTATTTTATTCATCAAAAATTCTCCATATCCATGATCTCTTTCAGGTTTCTAGTCTTTTCGTCAACACAGCGTCCTCGATTATGCGAATATTTATTCAATTAGTTGTGGCATCATAAGAAAATTGGGATAGCTGTAATTCAAACGATTGAAAAAAAAAAGTAAATTTCTTTTCCGAATACTATGCACGCGGAAAGACGGTCAATTTTTTGCAGGTATAATCTGCGGAAGACGATCATAAATCTCGCATCACATCGTTCGTTTAATTCCGGATTATAAAGAGAAGAAAGAATTAGGACCGGCTTGCCGGCCGGACGACGAGAAGTATAATGCTCGTGGAGCGAACGGAGAAAAAAAAATGGAAGTACTTTTAAAAACGTTTCTACCCCTACCATGAACCGCCATTTGCTCTGCTAAAGTTCGGAGGGCTAATAAATCAATATTTATAGACATAGCTCACGCAATGAGAAGTCCCAACTATCGTACTTGAACATCATTTCGTTTTCTTCTAATGTAAGACAAAAGAAATTTATAAGGATGCTGCGCTGTAACAATACAGGTGGAATATTCGAGATGTTGAACATATTAGGTACTTGCTGTTCTTGAATTAACTTATTCATGAAGAACAAAGCAAGCAGCAACTACCTGAAAATATAACGACTTTCATCACAAAATCTGTTGTACTTTACTCTCAGATTATACCTCAGTGTATACAGGATTTTATCATATTGTAGTCCGATATTTGACAAGATTTGTATTTTCTCATGGTCCGCTGATCAAAGCGTATACAAACGTGTTTACTGGCTCGATATTGTTATTATACTTTGAAGGGAAACCTTTTGCTCTGACAATGTGAATAAGATATACCTTCAGCAATTATAAGCCGTGAAATTTGTATTTCATATAACCGCAGGTACGGAAAAATTAATTATGACAGATTTATCACTCAATTATTTTCTTTGTCATAAACCAAAAATAATAACAATGATGATTACAAATTGATACTAAAGAGATGATTTAACAATATGAGAATTTAATTTATTATCGTTCGCTGATCTAATGGTAATTGATAATAATATATATTATATGCCAAACACCGTGTTATTGAATATTAAAACTTCTAAATATTTTATCTATCGTTACGGTATATTTACGTATACAAATTAACAATAGTTCGGATATTTATAGTAGACTATATTAAGACGATGATCTTTATTTGCTTAGTAAATATAATTACAGTCGGATCCCGTAAATTCACACGTGCATTTTTTTTAAATTTTTTATCATTATATTCATATTTTCAGTCTTAACTAAAATACAAATTCACATATACAAACCCTAGACGCACTGGAAAGGGATCCAACTGAAAACATATTTTACTTATTGGACTGGCTTTCAAAGGCTGAAGTAATCGACTTGCTGATTCTATTATACCTATACTACCATTACTATACCTATACCCGAATAAACTACCCCGCTTAAGTTACTTATATTAGTATAACATTACGAGTACAACAAGCACGCTCAAAACATGATTTTTTTACACACATGTAGTAGACCGATATCAGTATTTCAATTCTACACGCTTCTTTTACACGATTACAAAATCAATTTTACATATTATAAAAACAAGAAAAAAAAGTTGAAAAATAAAATGAAAAGAATTAACAAAAGTAATTTCTTATAACTCAATATCATCAGTCGGCTGAAAATAATTAGATGACTATTGATTACAAACCAGCCAATGATATTTGATAACATAATATAGGTGGTATGTAAAGTCAACGGAGTCTGGGCTTGATATTATTATTACTATTCTAATGATTATTATTTTTTCCCTGTTCAATCAGGGGATCGTCTAATGTTCGGCAATCGGGCGTATAGAGAATACGGTCCGTGCAAACTAGGTGTACATTGAACACACTTTTTCTTTTCTTCTCGTTTCTTCGTTATTGAACGATAGTTGCGATGGAAAGAAAAATGTATTAACATCTTTTTATAAAGATGAATTAGAAAACAAAGGGCTCACCAGAAAGTGACACGAGCATTTCTGTAGCAAAAACATCAATCATCGTTGCTGCGCCACGACAGTTTTCATCGTCAGCTAAGATTATATTATTGAAACTGCTTTATCTATTTTTTTTTTTTTCCAGAACCAAAAGAATCGGTAAAAAATTTATATGAATACTGTTTTTACATCAGTCATAAAACAGTTTAATTAATTCATATCGAAGCGATTATAAGTAATGAACACAGAGCAGGTATAAATGGCATTTTCAACATCAGGAAAAAGAATTAGGTCAGTAAAAACTGATTCAAAGTGGCGGTGCTGGTGCGCCCTTCACTTTTATTAATGTTATCCTCATTGTTGTAACTATTGTTATTTTTATTATTACGATTAATATTAATATCGTTATCATTAGTCCTTGTTACCACTACAATAATATATTCTCGCACCTTGATATAAAGACAAAAAATCTTACATGTTGCATAGACTTGAATTGGATTTAATCCAAATTTTCGTTTATAAAAATGAGAAATCATTCTATTGTACTCGAATATTAATCAGCCAAAGTAACTGCAGTTTTTGCTTTTTTTCCATTATCCTCTTTGTGACTGATAACACACATCTTGATAATAACAAATTAAAATTACATCCTCCACTATCTTTGTCGTCGTGGCCTGTTCGAACGTGATTTCGAGCTTGTTGAACCTGCTCCAATGCTGAACATTCCACCTGCAGGGACTGCTGGTGATGCTGCGCCAAACATGGTGCCAAAAGATGGTGGCGATGTCGCACCAAAATTTAAATTAGGAGTTGTTGTTGATGCACTGAAGTTGAATCCCTCTGTGAACAAATTGAAGTGTTAAACCATAATTCAAAACGATACATTTTCAATGTCAAATGTAATAGATAAATGAAAGAAATGACGAACCAGTTTTAGCTGGAGTTCCTCCAAACTGGAAAGGGGTGACTGTTGCTGAATTGTTATTCGTCCCACTAGCTCCAGAAAACGAAAATCCAGTGTTTTGTTGCGTTTGAGTTTGGTTTGCTCCGAATCCGAACGACAAGTTGGCATTGCTGTTGGATGTCCCAAAACTAGTTGCGGCAGAATTTGGAGTTCCGAATGCGGGTGGAGCAGCTGTATTCTGTTCACCAAACGGTGTCCCCGTGGTAGTACCAAAAGCACTTGTAGTATTACTAGCAGCAGCCCCGAAAGATGGAGGAGCTGTATTTTGGGAGCCGAATAACGGTGCTGGGGAACCGAATACAGATGAGGATGCAGTGTTTGCACCAAAAGCTGGTGGTGCTACAGCTGTAGTTCCAAATGTTGAACTGGAAGATCCAAATGCCGGAGGAGATGCGACAGAAGTTGGTTTCGCAACCGTATTTTGGGCTCCAAAGGCGGGAGTTGTTGAATTCTGAGTCCCAAACCCAGAAGTATTTCCCGCGGGGGCTCCAAACGATGTATTTACGTTTCCAAAGTTGGATGTTCCACTGCTTCCAAAATTTGATGGTGGTTTTGATTGGCCAAAAACATTCTTTGGAGCAGCACTACCTCCAAACACAGGAGCAGCAGCTGGTGCTGGTGCGGTCGTACTGGAGGCGGCATCTGAGCTTAAGCCAGAAAATAAAGATGGTCTTGCAGCTTCCGCTCCCCCGGAATTAAAACCAGAATCAGTTGAGTGAGCACCGAATGCTGGTGGCGCAGTAGTTTTTGGTGTGGCAAATCCACCGGCGGCAGTGGAATTTGCTACGCTGCCGAATGTTGATTGACTAGCATTAGCGTTAAACATTGCAGAGCTTGAAGTTGTCGTAGGTGTCCCGAAGAGAGATGTCGTCGCACTTGAAGAAGTAACACCAAATACAGGCGTTGCAGTGGTTGAAGTTCCGCCAAACATTGGTGTTGTGGTAGTAGGCTGTGCCCCAAAAGCAGGTGGTGCAGTTGTCGAAGGAGTACCATACGCCGGTGGTGCAGCTCTAGAAGGAGCACCAAACGTTGGTGGTGCGGTTGTTGAAGGAGTACCGAATGCTAGTGGTGCGGTTGTTGATGGAGTACCAAATGCTGGTGGTGCGGTTGTTGATGGAGTACCAAATGCTGGTGGTGCGGTTGTCGAAGGAGTACCAAATGCTGGTGTTGTAGTAGTTGAGGATGCACCAAATACGGGAGTTGCGTTATTCCCAGTAGCTCCGAAGGTAGCGACTGGACCAGCGGTTCCCGTTCCACCGGTGGAAGTAACTGCAGCGTTTCCGCCAAATGAAAAACCGAGTTTTGTCGGGGCCGTTGCCGATGAACCAAACGAAAACGTTGCATTAGTTCCAGCAGTTGTAATGGGTGATGGTTTCGTTGAGTTAGCAGGAGCACCCAATGCTGGAGTTGTTGCTGCAGTTGATTGAGACACATTTCCAAAAGTGAAGGATGAGCTCGTCATCAACGTGTTGTTGCCATAAGCAGGTGGTGGCGCAGATGAACTAACAGTACCGAAGGTTGATGGATTCTGAGCAGTCGTCACCGCAGCACTTCCAAATGCTGGAGAGTTTTGACTGCTGCCAAACGTCGGAATGTTTTGCGGGATAGTTGTAGCACCACTTCCAGGGGATTGAACGTTTTGGAAATTAATTGTGTTACCAAATGATGGAGGGTTTTGAGTACCTACACTCCCAAAGGCGGGGGTACTTTGAGTCAGAGCCGGACTTGCAAACGTAAGAGGTGGACCTTGGCTTGCAGTTGTGTTGGTCGTGGACGAGAAACTTCCAGTAGTTTTTTGAGCCACAGGTGCATTTTTATTGCCACCAAATGCAACTGATTCTAAACTATTCACAGGCATCGTTGAAGTGGAATTGAAAAAGAATTGTGAGGTTGAGGTGCTACTATTAGGTACTGAAGTTTGATTTTGCGTGATTGCTGAAGCAGATTGATTATTTCCAGTAACAGAGGATTTTGAAGTACCAAAACCAAAATTGGGCATCGGAACAACTGTCTGACTATTGGTCACAACATTTTCGGTTGATTTGTTCGAAAATGAAGTAAAATTTCCTGAACTAGGAGTGACAGATTGCACATTCGATGCAATTGAAGGTGTGACAGGTTGAGGTAACGACTTAGTATTCGTCGGAGCCGTTGTTGCCCTATTCAGACTATTGTTTGCGACAGTGTTCACATTCAGACTAGGACTCCCCATGGTTGACATTGAGTTTTGTTTGGCAGCATTTGGAACTGGTACGGAAAGGGGAGCCGTACTCGAACCAATCGTAGTGGTTGCTGCAGCAATAGTAGTAGTATTTGTGTTTTGGGTACTCAGAAGAGAAGATGTCACAGAACTCGTAGTTGTTGACAGAGTCCCAAAACCGAACTTCGAGATCTCAGAATCCGATTTGCCAGCTTGCAATTGAAATCCAGTTGAAGTGGTTTCATTCTCAGAACTGCTAGATGATAATTGAGAACCAGGTAGGTTAAAAGTGACGTGCTTTTTCAAAGTTGCTTTTGCTTTTGTTCCAGCGGCGATTGGCAAGACGGCTGACGATGCGATCGGAGATGTATTTACGTTAGTTGTCAAAGTTGTTGAACTCAAGGTGACTATCTGTGATGATGCACCTGTCGCAGTAGTGTTTTCTTCAGAGGTTGGTTCGGCATCGATTATCACATCTGGATTTATTTTCTTGGTAGCTGAAAAGTGTTCAAAAACGAGCGGGATAAGATTTACTGCATTTTAATTGTTAAGAAGACAAATAGATACAAAACTTATTCAAGACAAAATTCTTACGTTTTCCAGATATAGCGTCAAACATACTTTGCAGTCTAGCTTTCATACTAGTTTGACGCATATTGACAATATCTTGTTTCTTGATTTCTTCCACATCATCCGTAGTGAATTTCGCTCTGATATTTCCTTGTTCCTGAATTAAAGTTCTCAGTCTTTCATTAGCCTGTGGCTCTGCTTTCATGAATAATTTATTGGTATAGTTGGTTGGTTCATCAGCGAAAGATGGTGATTTTTTTTTAGCTCGAGGTTCTTGTTTCCCATCTATGTTTACATGTTCAGGCGATTTATTATCTACAACCATTTCTGAGCCAGTTGCGTCGTTCGAGAAACTTTTCACTTTCGTTAGTGCGGTTTGTTCGTTCAATTTGTTGTATGGTTCGACAACATCCGGAGAATGTTCGTTCAGATTGTATTTTTGAGTGTTTCCGACCTCTGGTTTCGACTGAATTACATTCACTAATATTTTGGGAGTGGTTTGAACCATATCTGCTCCTTTGAAATGTTTCTCAATGTCAGGTGTTCCGCTTCGTGACAAATCTACTGAATAAGTCAAAGGCATATTAAATCATATACGTTTTTAGTTCTGTTTAAGTCAACTTTCATTATACACAAATACATGAATAACGATTATTGTATACTTACAAGTGCTTGCTTTTCGCTTAACACCAGAATATTGGTTGCTTGAACTCAGGGAATTCAAAACATCGTAACAAGAGGGTGTTTTAGATTTTTTGACAGGTCTAAGTTGGTTATTTTTAGCAAATAATTCCTCCTCAGTGTTTGGAGATTCTTCCCTAGTGCGTTTATGTATCATTTCCGCAAGCTCATCCAAATTGTCTTCATAGACAGCCTCCTTTCTTTGCTTTTTGACTAACTCTGCACTGATGTCTTCTCTAGAAGCATGTCTCTTCAACGATATCTCTCTTAATACTTGAACAACATTCTGAGCTGTCCTCTCATTTCGACAGACATCAGAGATCAATTTCTGTTTTTCAGGTGGCGAATATCTATTCGTTTCAGGTGGAGCTATTCTGACCGTCACTGGGGTCCTCACCCTTGCATTTTTCATGTTTATTAATGGTAAGGGACTCACGTTCAGATTAACTTTGGGGAACTGGCCAGTCAAGTACTGTGACTGATGCGTAAGCTTGCTGTTTGCTTCAGTTGCATATTTTGCCAGCCGTGAACTCAATCCTGGAGACGTCACATCAGAATATACTCTGTAGGATAACAAGATTACAATAAGTATAGATCTGAGGATTTACATGAGTAGAAATTTATATAATGGTAACAAATCTTACTTCGAATCGATATTGTATCTTGTAGAGGCAAGCAAAGGTCCAGCGACAGTTTGCACAGTCTTGACACCGCCTGCCTTAGATCTCATTTTTGGACTAATACTAGTTCCCCAGGGAGAACCATTCGGGCTATAAACAGTTTCGTTTCCATTTACCGATGTACGACGTGGACTATAGGCATGATGTGTTTCTGACCTAAGTGGTCGGGCAGGTGTAAAGAGTCCTATTCCTCCATTAGAAGGTGAGAGATTTCCATCTTTGCGCCACTGTCCCAGGGGAGTCGATGTAAGTTTCGTACCAGGGTAGTTGTTTTCAAGGGGACGATGCATGGTGAGATTATTATAGGGGATGTTTTCTAGGTTAGTGTCGATGTTTGGGCGGGATTGATAGTGGTCTTTCGGTATGGGACTAAGTGGATTTGTGGTCAAGTCAAACCTCGAGGAGTTCCTTGAAGTATCGCGTGTGTCATTGCTCAAATGATACGTATTCTGACGAAATCTGCTCATTTTCGACGCGACGTGAGTTCGATAATAATTATTTAAAAATATAGAAAACTTACGGATGATGGAAGATAAGTAAAAAGATGCGGTATTCAAACTATCATTTATTTCCTGACCAGCTTCCTCTAAATATCTGACGAAAAATAACGTTCGTGGCGACAGAATGCTGCTGTTGGTTAGTAAGCAGTAACACACGTATATAACAACGATTATTGATACGGTAAGGCCAAGAATCGGACCCCAAGCATTGTATAAAATCGCGCACCCGCTAAGCACACTTATTAACACGAAAATGCCCCGATTTCGACTCCTTAAATCCCACATATTACTTTAAAAAGATAACCTCTCCATATTTGAAAAGAGACCACACACGCCGAGTTGTCGGAACTTGCCGCAATCACTCGGCAATCCGTTCAACATTCGACAGCAGCGGCGTCGCCAACTTCAAGACTCTAAACTCCCCGCGACGCGGTAAAATCTGTGTTCAAATTTTTTTCAAATCAAAATCAACTCATGCCGCAGTTATTTGACCTTTTATGAGCAAAGAATGATTAAGTAATCACATGAAAATCGATAACTTTATTTGAAATGGTAGAGACTGCAACAAAGGCACCATTTTCTTTACAAATTTGTTAAGCAAAAGTAACAGGTGCAAAATTAATGGAAAGTGAATTGAAGAAATAAATTCAACTAATTTTGATCAATAATTTTATTCTGTTTTTGCAATGCTTAGGTATATTACAAAACATACTTTTATCAGACACATTGAAAATATGCTCTATTTACATTGGTTGTACCTATAGTTGTTTTTTATTTATTTATTTATTTTTTAATTTTTATATTTTTGTGCTATAGATGTATGTGTTAATTTTTACAGGAATAATTATATAACAATATGTGCTATTTATAATAACTATCATTATAGGCTTTCGTGTAATACATAATGATCGATGACAGTAATAATAGTAAGAATAATAATAATAATAATAGTAATAATAATGATAATAATAATAATAATAATAATAATAATAATTATAATGATAATAAAAATAAGAATAAGATTAACTATAATAATAATGAAAATAATCTTATTTATAATGGTTATGGCAGTACATTTACAATAGAGTCTATATATCTTGATGTCATACATATATGTATTGGTGATTTTTTTTTCTCCCCAGTTATTTTTATTATTATACGCATACCATACTCGTTACGAAAATTATCTCCTACTACATGGCTTATCATGGATTTTTTTCTTAAAATTTATTACACGAAAAGTACACGAAATAGCAATACATTAGAAAGAAAAAAGAATTCATTTGATTAAACTTAAACCCGGCAGAAGTTGCAACCACGATGTGAGATCTGTTCAAGAAATTGAACATAGACGAAAAATAAAGGAGCGTAAATATACCTATACATAGGTAGTATTATTCATGTATTTTCGTGCATCAACTTTTCACTTTTAATAATAAGCATTATATTTGGAATATTTTTTTTCTATATACTTCAAAATTTTTTAATTTGTTTTTATCACTACCCGTACTCTTTTCAATTAAATTTATCTGAGTTTCTTTTACGTTTTTCTTTCTCTCTTCAAAGTTCTTCAATTATTCAAAGTTATATACACATTCATATATAATATCCTTATAATATATAGCTTTATATGTATTATATAATTTCTCTAAATCTGTTACTTCTGTTATTTCTTAGAGTTCATTTCACTTTTTTTTTTCATTAATTTCAGTTATATAGTTGCGATATGTAGCAATCACGAAAAGCTGACCAAAGCGCTAGTTGATTGGACCCCTGTTGCGCTGTCCTTCGATGATATTCATAACATTAGTATTAATAATCATATTAACATATTAATGACGACAGAAATAATAATAATAATAATAATAATAATAATAATAATAATAATAATAATAATAATAATAATAATAATAATAATAATAATAATAATAATAATAATAATAATAATAATAATAATAATAATAATAATAATAATAATAATAATAATAATAATAATAATAATAATAATAATAATAATAATAATAGTGATGATAATGATGATAATAATAATAATAATTTTAATGATGATAATCATAATAGGTGAGTTTATTATCGTATCAATATTATGTATATTCTAACCAGTATTACTTAAACCACACCTGTGTTAAACTAAATATTTTCTGTAAGAATTTTCAATCTGTATTGTCTCAGTGTCTTTCACGTGTAGGTGTGTGTGTGCTGCTAATTATAAGTTCAACTAGTCCGTACTTCAGTCTATATACCATATAATAATATAATTATATATATATACTATGTATATCCGTGTGTGTGTGGGTAAAACATGAATTACATGTGGTACTTTAGATTTAATTTTTGTTGTATCTCGTTTCTCTTTCTCGTTTTGCACAAATTTATAATTGTTAAGATGATATTCTTGACTCAAGAAGAGCAGATATCTCATTTAAATATTATGCCAAGTGAATAATATAATACATTATGTGGCTTTTTTTTTTAATGCATTTTTAATAATGTCTCATGTATGACGTGTATATATGTATAGGCATACCGTATGTACAGGGAGCGAATTATATTTCATCATAATACAAGTATTGCATTGTGTTTGATTTATATAATTAATGTTTTGACTATAGCGGAGAGTATCTGAGAAACTTGGCGAGAATTTAAATTAGCAATTGAGATAGTTTAGCCAGCTTTATAAATTATTTAAGATACGTATAATAAACCGTTGTAAAGTTAACGAAATAAGTTTATTAGAAGAAGAAAAAATATAGAAAAAGTGATCGTGTACGAATAAAAATTGTGGAAAAGACGCACTCGTTAGCTGGAGGCGAAACGCTCATATTGAAAATGAAGATAATGAAATTAGAGATATAGATTTTTAACTAAATTAAAGGTAGAAAATTCTGGCTCTTGCTTCAATCGTCTAAGTTATATCAAGACGTGCTGTTTCTGTGTTTTTTATTTTTAGCTTTGTTCGGTTCAAACTCGTCCTCGCTACGCCTCCGCTTTTCTTTAAGCTGCTTTTCCATAGCGAGCATGGTTATCATTCTCTTGTGAGAATCGCCAACTATCCAACCGTGTTGTTCCTGACGTTCATCGTCTTCCTCGACATTTGCTGCCGGCTCTTCGACAACTTCTTCTTCGTCACTTGAACTAGACCAATAATAAAGCTGGTTAGCTGCCGCTCGTTTTCTACGACCTATAGCAACACCAACACCCTCTTCGACTTTGTTCCACGATTTTGTAGTCCGCAATTCTTCATCAGTCGAGTTACGTTTTATTCCAGATGATTTACGAGACTCTTTGACGTCCTTGTTAATCTCCTTACCGTTCCATTCCGGAGGAGATTTGTTTAGTCCCGAATGTTTCTTTGCTCTATTAGACGATTTAACGGTCTCAGTATTACCGGAAGGTTTTTTAGATGATTTTTGATCGGATTTTGATGGTTTCCTTTGCTTAGACGGTGATTCGTTGACAGTACGATTATGCAAGAACGATCTTTCGCTCTTGCAATTCTCTGGCTCACTAGTTAGGAGTTTTTCCGATGAATCAAAGCCCTCCGTACCATTATCTTTTTTCGGCTTTTGCTTTCTCACTTTTTTCGAACTAGTTTTATCATACTCTTCGCTCTGTTGCTCGAGAGACTTATCCATCTCGTCGTCTACCAACGGAATATTTCGTTCATCTTTTTTCTTTCCAAGTTCTCGAAGAATTTCCTCCTGTATTGCTTTCTGTTCCTTAGCTATTATCTGTTCGTGTTTTTTTTCTATGTACCTCTCCTTCCTCTTTTCTCTAGATTCTCTCTTCTGTTTTCGCTGGGGTTTCTCACTCGAATCTAGTTTCTCTTTCTCATGGAATCTCCTTGAACTACTTCCGTCGTACAAATCCTCATCCGAGCTGCTAATTTCTGCCAAAAGTCCTTGTTTACCAATGGCGCATTTCCTCTGTCTACGAGTGGGCTGCAATTCCAGAAGAATCCTTTCCTGCTCTTCCTGCAATTTTTTCAGATGCTGTTGTTTTCGTTTTTTTGACTCCTGTACTTTCCTACTCAGAAAAACGTGCAATGGTAAATTATCAGAGCCTATAATGGGTTTTTCATTCCCTGAAAGTTTCTCCGGTAATTGAACACTCTCCTCTTCATCTTGGGTGGTAACATCCGCATTAACATCAGTAGGGCTTTCAGAATAATCTTGGGGCCCGTCGTCGACTAGGGAAAGCTTGATTTTCTCTTCCTTCGCAATTAGATATCCATTCTCTTTTTCCTCACAGATTAGACCCTTCGCCGTTGTCCCGTCGACGGGTTCCGGTCTGTCAAGGAGATCCAGAGCTTCTTCAAGGGGGATTAATTCGTCGTCCTTCATAAATTTCCCACTCGAAATGACATCGGTGTTTACTACTTCGTTTTCGTTTTTCTCTCTTTCGTCTCCGGGACATTCTGTTTCCGCCTCGTCAGAGCTGTCTTCTCTGTAAAGATCATCCATTTCGAAAGAAGGTTCGTAGTTGTTTTTAACACTGCTGTCCTCGTCGCTCTCTCGTCTCTCGTCGATGATCAGAGGATGGTCGGACATTTCGGATTCTGATTTTTTCGTCTCCGAATAATTCCGTGTTTTCTTAACACCCTCGCGTTCAGCTGAACTCGTTTCCCCAGCTCCGGTTTGTTCAGCTTCAGGAAGACTCTCTCTCGATATTTCAAGGTCTTCTTTTACGCTCATTTTCTTTCTCGATCCGTAATCTAAACTCATATCATCCTCTGCCTCGCTCTCGGAGGACGTTGATAATTCCGCGAACAGATTTTGTTTACCTTTGGAGCAAGTTCTCTGGCTCTTTGATATCCCGACTCCAACATCTTCCGCCTTAGCCGCGGTCCTAAACTCGTCGGAACTGTCATTCTCATACCACGCAGGGACGCGTGATTTTTTCCTGGATGTTTTGCTCCGCTTTTTCAATTTTGATCTCTTAGCCGAATCCCCCCCATTTCTTTTGGAGTAATGTTTCTTTTGAACGAAATCGTCCATAGGTCCAATGGTAGTTTCCCGCCTGTCTTCAGACGCGTCTTTTCTTTTATCAATGCCGTTATTATCTGTGTCCGATACTTCCTTCGTGTTTCCTCTATCATTTTGAAATGCTTTCAAAGCGCCTTTGGTCTTCGGTGTTGATTTTTCTGCTTCTCTAAATTTCCGGTCTATCATCGATTCGAGTCTGCGTCCCAGAGCATCGGCCTCCTTTCCATTAACAAGAGTATCAACTATGGTCTTCGAGGTGATACTCGCGACATCCGGGAGTTCCCCAGGGAGAGTTTTACTCCGGAAAGGACCAACATTGGTCATCGTGGTTTCCGCTTGACTCTCTTCGTCATCAAAATCGTAGATGTCCTTAACCCGGTCATTTCGGATAGAAGCATCGTCTAATTTTTTATCAAACAAAAGCTCTTTCCTCTTCTTTTTCTCAGGCATACCGCTGTAGGGGCTTTTGCGGACCAGGGGGAATTCTTGAATCCCCCGTTTCTTAGATTTTTTTGTAGTTTTTCGTTGTCGCTGTACATTAAGTTCCTTAAGCGCTGCGACGGCCACAACAACGGCTTGACTCTTTTCGCTCTGGTTACGCTCGTTGATCTCTTTTTTTCGCTCGAACAATTCTTTAATCGGGTTTCGTATCTTACGCGGGGAAAAATCTTTTTTCTCATTTTGAATAGCGCTGATAACTTCAGGATTCAGATCAGCAGCCGTCAATGTGGGCGCACGAGCGCACGCCAACTCAGCTAACACCTTCATCGGCGTCGATCCGCTGCAATTTTTTAATTTAAATTTTATATAAAAATAACAGAAGTTATGAAAAAATAAAATGAATAATCTCGTAAGGGTATCCCGTTCATAAATTTAGATTAATTCATTTTCGTTTCAACTCATATTTGCCAATCCGTTCGATTTTTTTTCCTCATCGGGGATATTCCGGTGATACGAACATGGGTATGAACGTATTAATACATTTTCGAATTATAATATGCCTTTAGGGTAAGCGTGGGTCCTACAGGATGATGGAGGATGACGCCAGGGACAGGGAGGGACACCGAAAGATAACGAAGGACGACACGGGGTAAAGTATAGGGAGAAAGTCCGAAGCTCGGATCAATACCTACATACGCGTGGTTGAATAAAGGAAGGTAAGTACATGCGAGCTTGAATTGAGGACAAAAGTAACTGAATCGCATGTTCCCGTTTCACCAAAATTTCAATTTGGTGACACCCAACTGAACTGAATTGAGGAGCGGTTTTTTCTTCATCGTTCCCCACATATGTGGAGAGCAAAAATAAATTCAAAATTAGAAGAAAAAAAAACTTACTTGTTATCAAGTCTCGTAGTGCTATGGAGTAAATTGGAGAGTGCAAGTTTATCTAGAAGTCCGCCAAGAGTGGAAGTCATTTTATGTTTAAATCCACCAGAGTCTAGAGCAACATTTTTTCCAGCGGGATGGTGTTCTTGGTGAACTACCGCGACTTTAGTGACATGAATTGCCCTGGAGTGATCCGTAGGGATTTCGGTTGTCGTTTGCGGAAGTGCAGCCCCTCGGGATTTAGCATCCTCGTAATATTGTCTTGCAGTATTCGGAAGAAGGGTTGAAGCTTCGCACCCGAACGAATTTGCAAGCAAATTTTCACTTTCTCGCATCCGTTGTTGAATTTTATCCCTCAGTTTGTTATTGTGTTCGAATGCGACGTCAAGGCTGTCCTCGTATCCTAAGTTATCTGGGGGTCTGCAGGACGCTTCAATATCAGGACTCCCTGAACGGCTTGAATTTTCGCTACGCGGATCTCGAGCTACGTGATTTTTTGCGTAACTACCATCTTTCTCGTTGTTTGCGTACATCTCTTCACCGAGAAGCTAAAAATAATTTAACGTAAGCGTGTTATGCTATTAAGAAAAATAGGAGGCAGATCACCTGCGATTGTCGTTACATACGTTTAGTTGATAATTATAATTTTATTTATTATTCATCATCAATTTATGAAGGGCACGGTTAACTGTAATTACCCGCTAAGATGTGTGCGAACGCGATTTTATTACCGAGTTATAGTCAGGTGCTGAAACTAGGGTACCGATACAGGGTCCGGAAGAGTTAACAATTTACTGATTAATTAATGAAATTATGTCGCTCTATGAGGTACTATTATGTAACTATGGTAAATAGTAATAGAAATATATGAAGCGATGGGTAGCGTAAATTTCTGCCATGGATGTGGCAAAACCCTTTTATGAAAATTAGTTAGAACATGAAGGGGGACTGGTGCAAGTTTGTACGTGATCGTGAACTTGGACCTCACGTAATTACATCTGTGGTCCGGGCGGACTATACCTAACACACTAATAATATCTGTTCTCGTAAAATCTAACATCGTTTCCGTCCTTGGTAATTGATTCGATAATGAACTCTCCGATATTTTGCCCAGAGAAAATTGTAGTCATTTGTTTCTACATCGCTGGACGCTAACAAGTTATAGATTATTTAAATGTATATTCACCTGATTGACGGACTCCAAGAGACTTCCAAGGCTGTTCTGACTCTCAACATCTCGCCATCTATCGCGTACAGCTCTGTGTCCGCTGCCATCGGGCCCAATATCTTTTTTATGATAACTATCAGAGTGAACGATTTCTATTTTCTTAGCTCCACGTAGTTCGTTTTCTGAAGATGCCTTGAGTCTCGAGCAACATTCGACGAAAAGTTCTTCATCAAAATTTAGCACTTTAGCTTGCCGTGGTTTTTGTACGGAATTCGCAGTTGGTACATTTACAATACGAGGAACATCTAGAGCGTTGTCCTCCACCGCATCGGTCGGTGCAATCGTGACGACTTGAGACTCGTCTTCGATTCTTTTCAGACTGGGAGAAACGAGAGGCAAGACTGATTTTTTGCTGTCAATATTATAAGCGGCAGATTGAAGATCGTTGCTGTTCGCCTCAGAGCCGCTGTCCATGATAGAGGTATCGGGTGTGTTGCGAGCGTAGATTGGAGATAATCTTCCTCGGGGACCGACGTCATTTTCTGAATCAGACGCTCCGGAAGATTGAGAGTTTCGATCTGGAGTTGGTGATCGGTTTCGAACGCTACTACGAGCCATACTACTTTGCCCAGGCGAAGACGGTGACGGCGAAGACGTGGGCGAGGGTAACATGGATGGCCATGGCGGTAACAATGCAGTGTCAGCGAAGGGTGAATCTTCATTTTGCTTAGCTTTAGAGAACTTTTTTGCCTCAATTTCTTTCGGAGCCGGAATAACTCGGTTTACATTTTCTCCGCTAAAAAGAGCCCACTCATCGTCGCCTGTTTTTGGGATCTCATCGGTTTTGGAGTTATCGTGCTGATCTGATACGTTGGGAAATTCGTTGTCTTCATCGGGTTCTTGCAGGAAACGATCAGCAATCTCCTTCCCCGTAGATGCAGACTCTTCTTCGAAGGCTTTCGAGATTCGTTCTTCCGCGCGTTTTTTACTTCGACGACATGGTATCGATTTTGCACGTTCTTCGCTCACCCTCGGTTTCGTTTTTGAATGATTATGCCTCTTTTTGGAACGTGAGGACCTGACTCTAGACCCTGGAGATGTTCTGGGTGAGGAGGATATCTGATCGTATTTAACTCCGGAGTCGTCGTCTGATCGGGAATCCCAGTCGTCTAAAACCTCTTTCACCTTGTCTTGAATTTTTTCAGATTTCTCAACTTTATCACCGCCAAAAACTCGCCCAAATACACTCTTGACGATTTTATTCTTATTTGTAGATTTCGATGTTCGATCGATGTCGCTATTTTCTTCATCATCATTTTCGTCATTTTCGCTCGAACCGCTTTCTTCACTGCCAGCCAAATTCTTCAAGACTTTCTGACTGCGTCTGTCTCTGATCGCTTTCGACTCTCGAGGGTGTTCCTTTGCCCAAGATCTGCCCCTGCCGTTTTGTCGTGATGCTTTTTTCCCAGCAGTTTTTCTACGTCCCTTTCTCTCCTCAAGGTCATCATAAGAAAGACTTGCTTTTAACGGAACTCCGCTCTTTTCTATTTCCTTCTGATCTTCGCTCATTTCCGGATCATCTAAGAGCTTTCTGATATCCGCAGATATTCTTTTGTCTAGGCAGCTATCGTCGCTATCAAAATCAGCATCAGGCCTCCGCTTATTTTCGTCTTCTGATTGAGTCACAGAAGGCACACTCAATTTCTCGGTAATATTCAGAAAATCTAGAGTCACCGCCGAGGAGCGCTTCGTGCACACTTCTTCGGAATTCGTCGGGATCCTGATGTCCCCTGATTTTTCATCTGGAGTGAGACATCGACGAGAGTCCCTGCTCCTGGGCAGCGTCACCTTCTTCAGCACTTCGGCTAAAGGTCGATCCGACGAGGATTCATCTTCGGGAGACAGAACGTCGCGCTGAATCGTGACTGGAATGCTAACTACACGTGATGATCCGACATCAGAAACTTTTGCCCCCGCGATCTCGTCAACTAAAGTTAAACTTTTTGGATAAAACGCTCTGGCGCTTGATGAAGACGTTGACTCAGTCGTATCTTCGGCTGCTCTTACAAGCGGTGCTTCTTCAGCTTCTGCAGCGGCTTTAGTGAGCAGTAACTCTTGACCTACAAAATTTTTCGTGGATTGGCTGAATTTAGCAGTTTTTCTTTCGGGAAGCTCAATTTCGAAGAGCGTTGGTGAGGTCTCCAGAGATGAAACCTGAAGACTCGATGGTTCTAGATTTGCATCTATTTTGCAGGTCTGCGGTGGACTGGGAGAGTCTAAATCCAGGTGTTCTTCAGCAAGATTTCGTTTTTTGTCGCTTAGATTTTCGATCGTTTTCGAAGCTTTTACAGATTCAGATTTCTCTCTATCTTCAATATTATTTTCCGTCAATGTCACCGTCGTTGGAATATCCGGGCTGATGTGGTCAGTTAGTACGAAATCATCGTGTGTCATATTTTCAGTTATCTTACAGATCTCTTCGTCAAGCAGCTCCTCTTCCAGAGCTTCCTCTTCGGATATTTGGGCTGTCAGAGAATTTTTTGGGGCGCGGAGCGGCGCGGTGAGAACGGGCGACTCACATTTCGGGGTGGAGGTGTTCCTTTGCGGTAATTTCTCGACCGATTCTTCAAGGGCTTCCAAGCTATCGTCCGAGCCCCAATAATCATGATTTTGATCGTCTTCTTCGCGTTCTTCACTTGCTTTCGTATTATCGTCACCCTCTTCGCCTTCCAGTGTAGAGAATTCGTCAATTTCAGAAGTTTTTTCTGAACTTTCCGCCTTGGCCACCTGTATAAGATGCGACTGAGATGAGTTGTGCTTTTTCAGTGAGCTTTTCCGGGTAAAACTGGTAGTGCAAACCTCACAGAAAAACCTCGCTTCTTCTTTCGTCAATTTCTTTTTCTTCTCCACTATTAATATCTCTCCAGTTTTCGTGTGTCCGACTGCAAAGTTTCCTGATCCTCTTTTTTTCGGAGTCTGTTGTTGCTGCAGCTCATCTTCCACAGAAATGTCCGTGGTTGTTTCCAGTTCGCTGTTAGAATTCATCGACTCGGTTAGCGCTGGGCTGGGCGACTTTTCAAGGACTCCTTCATCTGTTCCGGTAGGCTCCATGTGTTCATTGATTAGCGAAGTCTCTTCGAGGTTATCGATAATTTCTGCTGTGGTTTCTCCGATTTGGTTTTCTGGAATGTGAATTTCGGCAGGGTTAGCGGCTGTGGGAGTCGGTTTCAAAGTCAACTCAGTATCACTCTCAGCACGATCTAGACCCCCGTTAGGTTTAGAGGTGAATAATTCACCAAGAGATCGTTCCGTTGATGATTTACTCGCACCTACTCGTTTGGTCGGTATCTCAGAATGATCGATTGTATCGGTTTTCAATTCAGAATTACTCTCTAGTGTCTCCGGCTCGGTTAAAGTCAAAAATCTCTTGGAGGATCGTCTCGTTCTCATGTAATGAACGTCGCTGATTTCGGGAATCTTGAATGTTTCCAGCTGCGCTTTAATTTCCTCCTCGTCGAAAAGTTCCAGATGATCTTCGGCTAAAGATTTCCGTTTCGAATTCCTTTTCCGTAACGACCTCGATCGCCCTTCTCCGGACTCCGATAAATCGAGCTTCACCTCTACCGAAGATAAGATCGGGGATTGAGGTTTGGAGGGTGTTACAAGCTCGTCAGGAGGCAAATCCAAATGCTCGTCGACGAGGGAAATCTTCTTCGTAACGCGTTTTTTCGTCGTAGTGGATTCTTCAACAGTTGCGGATCGTGAAGTTTTTATCTTTTTAGCTTCCTCTATCAGCGCTTCCGTTCTCACTTCACAGTCTCCGCTCGCTTGCTCTTCAGCTTCTATGCCACTGGTTATAGACTTCCTTTTTTTCGTTTCAGCTTTAACATCTGCAAGTTCAAACTTATGGCTAGCATTTGAATATTGTGTTGGTTCAGTCGTGTTAATTTTTTCATCGAAAGGGACGAAGACACTATTATCAGTCAGTCGTTTGATGTTCTTAGCCTTGCTCCCTGAATTTTCATTGAATTCATCAGTCTTCAAGGTTGAAGGGCGATCTTCGAGGCTGGTTTCAGTATCATTATCACTAGCAACGAATGATTTCCTTTTGGAAGACCTTCTCTGGGCAAGGACTCTTTGGGGTTCTTCTTGCAATATTTCATGTACGGAGAACGACGCTTTAAAATTCCCACCACCTGAGGGTTTTTTGATAAGCTCCGCAGGTGTTAGTTCTTCGGGAGTGGGGTCGCTCATTTGTACCGATCTTCGTTTAGCAGAACGATTCCCTATATTATTTATTTTCGACGATTCATCGGTCTCTGTGTCATGAGACTCTCTATCGTCGTCTGGCAGTGTTTTTCGTTTATTGATTTTTTTCGGGGAGGTTTTGATTGGTTTAGAGCCACCTTCAAAGTCATCATCTTCCTCCTCGGCGGGTACTGCACGCGAGTTGTCATCCGCGAGCGACAAATGTTCATGAAGTAGTGATTTGTTTTTTGCAGATCTCCGCTTAGGTCTTTTGGAGCCGCCTTCTTCAGGTAACGAATTTTCGATCGTAGTGCATGGGCCAAAATCACTAACTTCGAAATTTCCGTCAGGGATTTCTTGGTCCCTTTCATCGTCTGGTTTTCGTTTTCCAGGTCTCGCTGAGTCGCTGTCTTTTTCCGCGGTAATTTTCGGCTTCTGAATTAGCTTCATTATGTCTGCAAGGCATAGTTCTTCCGTAGAAAGATCCTCTGCTTCCGGAACTGCGTCAGCATCAACCGATTTCCTTTTATTTTTTTTGGGGGTGTTGGTTTCGAAGGCACGCTTTTTCGAGGCTATAGAATCCTCGTTAGCTTTAATTTCTGGATCAAGTTCTACGGGCTCCTGAGCTCTGTGTTCGCGCAGAGTGCGAAGAAATGAAATATCTGGAATCCTCAATATATTCTCCCTAATAATTGGTCCCTTTTCAACAACCACAGATTTTTCGAGAGTTCCATCGTTCTTCGGCAAAACTAGAATCACGTCTTTATTCTCATCTGCTTCTTTTGTTCTCAGTGCCGTTTTCGCTTCATCTTCAGGCACACGAATAACGCTAATCACTCTATCGTTTCGTGTATTAAGGTTTTCCGTCATACTTTCAGCTGCAAGATTGGGTGCTACTTCATCTAATATATTAGTTAATTCATCGACGGCGTTGTCTAGAAGAGACCCAACGTCACCTTCCACTAATAACACGTCTTTTTTCTTAGCTATTTTTGATACAATTTTTTCTAGAAAAGATCCCTTACCCTTGGGCTTTCTTCGTGATAGATCTTTTATAATATCGGTTGATGGTTCTATCGTTTCTTTTCTTTCTAAAGCCACCTCAGACGATGCTGACTTTCCGCTCAAAGTAATATTCGAAGCTGCAGAAACCGGAGTTTCGAATGTTCCCGAAACCTTTGGGGGTTCTTCGTGGTCCTGAACGTCTTGAAGAATTTTATCAATGCCTGAATCAATTGAAATCATTCGACTTTCGGGTCCCTCTACCATTTGAGCACCGTCTTCTAGTTTGATAGAACCACTTTCAGGAACATTCGTGGGTTTTGGTTCAGAATTAGGTACCGATTCCAGGGTCTGGACAGCTTCACGGTCACTCCCATCTTCCGGTTTTTTTTCCTCTAAGTTTTCCTCAGCTAATTCTTCCCGGTGTTCTTCTTCGGGTCTGAATTCATTTTCAGAACTAACAGTTTCCGGTCCCACGGATGTTTGTACAGTAAGAACTACACTTTGCTGAACTTCGACAGGTATATTAACGCCCTCGGTCAAAATTCCGATCACACTACCTAAAGTTCTCTTCGCGGTTCTCTCGCGACCAGGACGTCCGCTTTTAGTCTTCCTTGTCCGAATCGCCCGGGGTTTCGGTATTGTAATTGGTGTCTCTGACGAGTTTTCTTTTCCACTATCTACGTTCGAGTTGCTCGACTCAAGCTGCAAGTGCTCAAGATTCGC
Organism: Athalia cordata; assembly: GCA_963932425.1. Taxonomy (NCBI): domain Eukaryota; kingdom Metazoa; phylum Arthropoda; class Insecta; order Hymenoptera; family Athaliidae; genus Athalia; species Athalia cordata. The sequence goes on along the minus strand of OZ010625.1, from coordinate 51,427,763 downwards.
ATTTGATACAAAATCTGCGGTCTCCTCATCTTCATCCTGCGTTTCCAAATCGGGAATACCATCGTCGTCGATTCTCGGCTTATGTTTAATTCGTCCACGTCGTTTTCCGAGCCCTCTACCCCTTTGAAGCAATCCCAAATCCTCTTCAAGCTGTTCTTCAGGGTCACAATCTCCATTGGGAAGCGAAATTTTGGCATCGTTGTTCGGATCTTGCTTACTCTCTTCTGATATTTTTTCACCAATCCGATTATCTACAAAATCTTCATCTTCATCTGGCGGCTCAATCACCTTCGGTGTATCTGCTTTCTTCTTCAAGTTTTTCGCAGCCAAATTTCTTGGTGATTTTCTGATTCGTCCAACTTTGCGGCAGAACGCGTCTTCCGAAGTATTTATGATCTTTTCTCGGCTCCTTAGATTTCCAGGGAGTTCATCGACTGAGGCGTTAGTTTCATCCTCTTGTTCTTTAGGCAATGACAAAGTCCGCGTCGATCGCCGAGTCGGTTTTTGTTCACCAACCTTGAGCCCAAATCTCGTCAATATATCGTCTTTGACTACTTCCGTCGGCCCCGGTTTATCATCTTGATTTTCTACCATGGCGCTCTTCTTGTGGGGTATATTTTTTCGAGTTTTTGCTTTCCCCCTGGTTAAAGATGGTGACAACGACGACGACGAGCATGAAGATGACGAGGAAGATGACGTTGAAGAGGTTACAGGGGTCGGTGGGGCGACCGCCAAGGTAATCCGCCTTCCTCTCGTTCCTCTAATCCGTTTGTGCTGACCATTCTTTTTTTGTTCGAGAGCATTTTCTTTTTGAAATGTATTCTTCAGCGCAGCGACATCAATCACGCTCTTTTCAAGAACATCGTCAAAGTCAAGGTGGTCTTCCATCAAAGTCGTCTTACCGACGTCCTTTTCCGTTCCCTTAGAAGTTCGGCGTTCGGTAACCGCGACCGGTGACAATACTGGAAGTTCATTTCCTCTCCCCGGTTTTTCGGATTCCTTTTCGTTATTTTGGTTCAAGTTTTTCACTGGCACGGCGGGTTCCAAGGTAGGCATCTTGTCACTATCAGATGAAAGTCTGCCTCCTCTTTTCCCAGACTTATAAATTTGATCTTTGGAAAATTCTCGCGTAGCCTTGATCCGTGATTTCGGAACAAACTGCGTCGTGTGTACATGTCGGCGGGGATAACGATCGGAAGTCTGTGCTCCTTTTGCGGCCGGTCTCGGGTTTGGACCTCTGGCAAACTTTCCGTCATTGGTTCTTAGCTGCTGTTTGGCTTTGAGCGATGCTGCAGGATCAATCAGCTTGCTCTTCCTTGTCCTAACGCCTTCTACAGGAGTTTGAGATCGGTTTTCTTCGTCTATATCATCTTCATTTTCCTCTTCACTGTCTTCTTCTTCGTGGGCTTCAGACTCTAAAGGACTATTTTTTCCTCCAGACTGTTGCGAATGCTGAATTCTACTGCCTGCAGGATTATTTTTTCCGGGTCCGTTGGAAGAAGCATTCTTTGAGGGCGTTATAATCGTCGAGTTTGTCGCATTGTTCTTCGAACGATTCGACACCCTAGTGCTACCGAGTGGTCTGGCTCGTGTTCGGGGATTTTCGATATTGGTGATGGTGCTGTTTTTCGTTTTGACATTTTTCTTTTTACTCAAAACGCCGATAACGTTTTTGGCAGCAATTTTGGCAACCCTATTTATCGAGTCCTCATTTTTCCTGCTCTCCATAGCCTTCCCCTCGACAATCGCCTCCATTCTGCGACTAACAACGCTCTCAATCGCTGCAGTTATGTTATCGATTCTGCTTCTGTTACGTTGAAACGACTTGGCATTTTTCAAAAGCTTATTCTTCAGTACCGCCTTATTTCGAGATTGTACTGCCGAGGACGATGCTTCTGCTGACATCCGAGGTCGCGACCGCGTTTGAACCTGCGAACATATCAGTTTATACCCTTTATTCGATCATATTTTTTCTTCTTCTCAGGCTCATCGGTTTCACACAAAATAAATTCAACCGCATATATCTGATATTCATCTACGAGTTGTAAAATGTGTAAAATTTCTTGGTACGCAGATTGCATGACCTTTAACAATAAATCATCTCACTGTCAGCCGAGAAGATGATGAGTAGTAAGACAATAAACTAGTTGAATCGATCATTGAGTGAGTCAAAGTTTAATTTGACTCGACACAGGCATATCTATGTTAAGGATTGAAGAGTTTTAATTAATCTTAAAAGTATCGAATTATTGAGTGCGTCAATTAATCATTACAACAAGTTAAAATGTTCGATTCAACTACGAGGGAAATTTAACTTTCTTGTTAGTTCAATTAACCCGAGGTAAAACTTCCTTTCGAGCTTTGTTTTCGTTTACCTCTCGGTTTACCTGCTTCTCTCTCTAATTTTTTCTTTATTTCTTTCCTCTTTTTTCCAAAATTCTATTTTTTTCACGAATTATGCCGAGATAGTGATCAAAATTTTGTGTAATCGACTAAAGCATGTGGGTATACGAATTAAATATCCTACTAATATTTTAATTCCCGCTAAGCAGAACCGCGATGCACCATATTGAGAACACCGAACCCACAAAACAAAAAAAATTGAGAGAGAAAAAGATGACTAAAATCCATCAGTAGCTCTCTTTCGGTGGTGCAGAATTTCAATTTCTTTTTTTTTTTATTAACTTCTTTTCTTTTCTGGCACCCTATGGATTCATTCGTACAAAACAAGGTGACGGAATAACGTTTATACCTTGGGCACTGCACACTGCGAAGAGAAAGACGAGGAGGAGGAAGCGAAGAAGTTGAAGAAGGGGGATTCTGTAGGCCGTGTCGGTTTACCGGTGCACACGCAAACACGCCTATAGTTCCATCGCCTGTGGTATAGTTTGTTTGTGTATGCGTGTCCGGTATCACCAATCAATACACTCCACTTACATTGGTACGTTTCATGGGAGGGGAAAAACGGAGCGATTCAGGAGAGGAAGAAGTGGGGAAGGAGGAAATTCACCAGAGTCACTAGCATGCCGCAGACTTATCTTGGTCAGTCTTTTAGATTTTATTTTTTTTTTATACATCATTTTATTATTATTTTTCCTTATCCAGCTTCAGTTTTTGTCGCGCTCTCTTTTAGTTTCGTCTTTTTTAATTCAGTCCGCGTTCAGTTCACTAGATACGCTAATTGAATGGCAAAAAGTGAAAACAATTAGTCTCCCTTGTTTCGTTGATCGAATAGTTTTTGAAAACACGGAAAAATGTGTAGAAAAAAGTTGGGATTTTTTTTGTTACATCGAACAGACGTTTTTCAACTGCGCATAATTTTATTCGATGTACTGCTGGATAAAGACTAGAATTTTTACTATGACGGTACAACGTGAAAAATTACTGTTACACTTACAGTTTGTGCTGCTTCCCTGGATCTAGCAAGATTTTCTTCTCTCAGCACTTTTCTAGAGGCTCTCTTGGGAGGCAGATTGGCCAACATTTTCTGGATACTTTCTCCTAGTAATGGACATTAACAAGTGCCTAAGTTTATCATTCATTCAGAAAGTAGTCCATGAATTTTGACTAACTATTTTTTACTCTATATATATTTTACAGAATCATCCGGAAAAAATTCTTCAATATAGAGAAATGCCGACGGGTTTAGAAAAATATTTACTCCTATCATGGAATTGAGACTGATAATCTAAATTCTGAGATATTTGTAAAATTATATGAAACAAAAAAGAAAGCTTACGATCGCTGGGCCGGACTCGGGGTCCACTGGCAGGTCTATCCTTGGGCGTGTTGGCTCTTGGGGTTTGTTGTGAGTTTTGAATATTTCTTTTCATCCCACGTTGTCTTCTTCGTCTGCTGCGACTGCCGAAGGGCCGCCATTTGCACTTCTTTTTACCGTTGCCAAAAAGCCCCAAGAGCCATGTCTGGTCACCGCCGCACTCGAGCATATGCCTGTGCAGTTCGGCAAGAGTATTGCAGTTCCTCGAACACTTCGTGCAGATTTTATCGGGAGATATTGCCGCTCGAGCTTTTGCCGTTGGAGAACCCTTTCCGTGGATAAAAAGGTGCTTATAAAGATCACGTTGATCACCCGCGAACTCGAAATGCGAACACCAGACGTTCGGATGAGCGCAAGCTTTGTGCTCCTCCATTTCTTTCAAAGTTATCTGTACAGAAACAATACACAAAAAAAATGACATAACAAGAAGAAAAAGAATATCTTTATCACAATCGGTCTATCTTCTAATTGTTTTTCGCTAAAGGAACTTGAAAAAAAAAAGGTGATGTTAAAAAGAAAGGGAAAAATAGCTACTTGACCTCTGAAGAAAAAGCAAAAGCTGGGCAATTAGTTGAGGCTAACTTTAAGTAAAGATCGAAACACTTCATCGAGGGTAGAAAAAAGTAACTTCCGCTTCTTTTTTTTCTCTTCTTATACACACAACACCTTAGTTAAGCAATTGAAAATTAAAAGGTGAAAGAAATGAGTTCAACAATTTTTTCGCAATGATAGAATAAATTTCATGGTCAAATACTGTTTTCAAATTTGGTAATGTATTGAATAATAATTTTTGAAAAATAACTTACGTGTCTATCAGCGCATGCACCGCATATGTAAATCCTGGGTCTGGACCATTCCCCGGTAAGTTCGGCATAAACGACTTCCCTGTGATTCTTAACGTTCTGAGCGTCCTCATCCCACCTCTTAAGTCTCATGAATTTCGCAAATTCCTTGGTGAACATCGTATTGTTCGAGTCAGTTTCAGATAAATTGAGATCGGAACATCTAGGAGAATTTGGTGAAGAATCTTCCGTTGGAACACTCGCCGTGCCAAGAGCGTCGTGCGAATCAGCAAGGGCAGTTTTCTCGTCATCTGAATTCCTTCGTACGTTAATAATTATTTCCATCTGTCCCGATGCTGCGCTCTGTATAATTTGCTCGCTCGAATCGTTTGGGCAACTGAGCCTATTAATCGTCGATGACGGTTTAGTGAGCTGTTGTTTTTTCCTCAATGTCAATTGAGTCGAGATATCGAATTTACTGAGGTCTTTTATCGAACAAGACCAAGGTTCCTTACCGTCGTACTTTCTCGGAAAATTATATTTCTCAAATGACACCCTTCTAGGATGTGTTCTTGTTTTACCAGGTCTCTGTGCATACTCACTCGAATTTTCACCAGTTCCATCGGTCGAATATTCCTTACTATAAACTGGAGTAGCAGCTGTAAGGGATATATCAATTGGAAACTGTATCTGCGTAGCGTTACTATCGTAAAAATTTTGCTGTTGTTGCTGCGGCTGAATTGGCTGAGGTTTAATTTCCGCCGCAGGTACAATAATTGTGGGTGAATTTGTTTGTAATTTTCCATCAAGATGGTGAAGTAAATTTTCTCTAATGTTGCAGCTAACGCTGCTGTAGAACGTACTGTCAAAGTCCGGGCTTCCGAGATTAATAAGCGCATCTTTTTTCCCACTTTCATGAATTTCCGGAAATCTTTTTTCAGATTTTCCTTGCTCCGCGAGCTGCTCCCTGACTAATGTTCCTGTCTGCGTCATACTACGTTCGCTTGGAGTTTCCCGCCCCCCGTTATCCTGGCTACTTTGAACCGACAGAGAAGGAGATGAAGAACCATGCACCTCATTCGTGTGATTCGCGAGGCTTTCTCTGCTCACATACCTGGTGGTACATTGAACACAGGCGTAGTACCTGTCAGAATGTGTCCTCGCCATATGTCTGAAAAGACCATCGAGGTTGTCGACCGATTCTGAAGAAGGCGTTTGATCGTTAGAGTCAGATCCATCGACTACAGGATCAGGCACTCTTTCCGAGCAGTATTGGCAGTTTTGAATTGTTTTCCTAGAGTTTCTTTCCGATCTTCTACTACCACCACCTCCAACCTGATGGACCCTTTCAGAATGTCGTTGCCTGAGAGATATCGATAGAAATTTTCTGTCGCAATACAGACAAAGGTGCTTAACAGTCGGAGGGGAAGGTCGTGACGGTGATCTTTGCGGTGACATGGAAACAGAAGAAGATGATACTGGAGAATTTGTGGTTTGATTTTTTTGGTGGCACGATTTGAGCATCGGCGCAACTTTCTCCAGCGGAAGACTACAGTGAAAACTTGTATTAGGTGATGATACAGACAATCTAGAGTCTTGATTTTCAGTGTCTCTCGTTCTACCCTCGATCATGAGACTGTTTATATTGCTGAGAAGATCACTCATCAGCTCCCTGCATATATCCATTAATTTTGTCGGATTTTCCTCCGAGTCGCTTTCAGAATTTTTACATTTCTCTGCGGACAACCTTCTCGGATTTTTCTCTGCAATTAGTCCGGCGACTGAAAAATCCACAGTAGACTCCTCAGTTTTCGCGGAGCCGCTGCTGCCACCGCTGAAGTCGTTGGCTGAAGTTTCCCCCGATTTCTTACACCCTTGTACGCCCAACGCCGCAACTGTAGCACCGGTCGACGTTAATTCTTGAACAACGTTCTTCGCGCCCTCGAGTGCCTCGTCGGCATTTTTATCTGCTCCTTGCGCGCCCTCGTCTGAGACCTCAATTCCCGTTTTCACACGCCTCCATTCTTCCTCTTCTGTTTTATCCTCCCCTGGATATGGATAGGAAGCTTCTTCGTTCTTCGGGGCCTGGGCTTCGGTTTCTACGGCCCCAGAAGAGGCCTGAATTTTTCGTGAATCTATTTCTTCATCGGCCCTATTTTCTTCAACCTTTTCCTCTTCATCTTTGATCACGCCATTCAGGACAGTCATTACGTATTTTTCGAGATTCTCGAGGTTTCTTTCGACACTGTTTCGACCATCATTATCATTTCTTTGCTGAAGTTGTTGTTCTTGCTGCTGCTGTTGCGGTTGGGCGTCAGGCACCTTCTTTCTAAGATTATTTATCACGTTACTCAGCCTGCTACGTTTGTCCAAAGCAGTTTGTGCTGTCCTGTTGTTATCCGGGACGCCGCGGTCGCCGCTAGCACTCGCCGGATGAGTCACACCCATCTCCTCTAGACTGTGGCTTGACGCGACCATTATTTTATTATTTTTACTACTATTATTTAATACCGAGGCTACTGGAGCGACCGATAGGGTAACCAATAATCCCGTATCAACAACCACCTTCGCCAATGCCGTCTCTGCAACAAACGAACGAAAAATGATTTAGAAACTTTAAGCCAAAGCAAATTTTGCTGTCGCAATAAACTTTTTTTTAGCCAGTCTAAATATCCGCTATCTTAATATGAATCAAACGCGCTCAAGTTAATTAAATTCCGATTATTTGGTCCGGAGATACAATAGAAAACGCAACTGCAGATTCGGAGCTCACTTGGGCGGCCCGCACTCGAGCTCTCATGAGTTGATTCCTGTTGCCGCCGTCGCGCGGCGCAACCTCGTGGCACCGTCTTGGCAACCCTTGCTAAAAACTTTCTCGCAACCAAAAGTATTTCAGTTTAGTTTATCAACCGCGCGTAATACGGAACGGATAGTCGCGAGCATTTGCAGCTCACCCGCTAGTACGAGCGTACATATGGCAATTTTTGGTTTGAGACACGTGCCCAGGCGTTGAATCGTCGGCGTGTCAAAGACATAAAAAAATAATTTATGGGTTTATAATGAGTGATGGGGTGTGACCATTTTTTTTTTCTCTATCTTTGGTGCTTTGTTAGAGGTGTTAAACGATTTGTCGGCACCTGCTAAATTTTGCTCACACCTCCTTATCTCTTAGATTGAACTATTTTTACGATGTGCGAACAACATCGTAAATAATCCTTTAAACGATTCAGCGACCTACCTCAATCAATGATTTTTTCTTGGAATTTCTATGTAACCGCAAAAAGTAGATATGTACGAATTCTTTCGTTATATAACGCAGTGTACACTCGGCGAGTTAGATTCTGGTTCATTTTTCATACAGGAACGGTTAGTCTCAGCCCAGAATCAACTTCGCCGGGTATACACATAAAAAAAATTGAATAAAATTTTTATGCGAAATTCGGACCACTGATATCAATTGTATCCAGTAATTTTAATAAAAATTACGAGTCGTCAAGCTGTTTGAAACTCCTCGTTGCTTGGTGACTTTTTATAAATTTGCAAGTTTTTTAACCAGCTGTAGTGTGATTTTTTTTCTCCTATTGCGAGATTCGAGTGAAAACCTCTTTTTCAACATACGACAGTGCACTATATGCAGAGTTACGTTGCCTCTTAACACCTTGCCGCTACCGCAGTCAGCAACAATTTATTATTTTATTCTCACACAGCAGCGGTAGTAGCAAAGAGAAGAATTCTCAACACGTCTCGCACCCGAAGCAGCAGCAGCAGCAGCTTTAGAAGCAGAAACAGTCAAACCAAATGCGCCGGTGAATATCCATTTATTCGTACGAGCGAATACATGATCACGTGAATAAATACAAGTAACGTCGGAAGAGCGTACATAAAATGTTTTCCGAGAATTCCACCTTGTCAGTTTCCATATGGTAATAATTTGAATTTTTCAAAATCTAATAAAATTTCTCAACAAACGGTCTAAATAAATACAAGGAAAGTAGTTTCTACTCCCAGGTATGACACAAAACGATCGTCCAAATGAACGTAGAATTTTTTACAGATTTTTTGCTCGCAAGAAAATCGAGTCAACGGTTTATGAACGAGAGATGAAAAAAATCCGAACGCAATTTAGATGTCTTTTTTTAGAGTGATAGAAATCGTGTATAAAAAATTCCAACATTCGATCAGAAACTGTGAGGAAAAATCGTTGGTCGAGTCGTCTCATACATAAGAAGGTAGAACCAGCGTAGTTTAGAGAAGAGGAATGGAGCAAAAAGAGATGGTTCCACCAGATAAGATAAGAGCGAACCAAAAACACGAAGCGATATGAGCGCTGCCCTATAAATCCGAATATAATGAGGCTCGTCGTTTGAAAATCAGAATATAATGCACTAAACTATTCGATGCTCATCAGGATCGTGTGCATCGATGGAGCATTCGAAAATGGAATGTTAATTGCATCGTCGTTGCATCGAGGGCTCGAGTGTTTTGGAAAAGTATAACTAGTTGAAAACGAAAATGAAGCAAGTAGTGATCCGTGGACTGTAAAACTCGCGCTGACTCACCCGACCCGTGGACGAGTTTAGTTGAGTTTCCAGGAGCTCCTCCTTCTTTTCCTTTTCCTTTTCCTTTTCTTTCTCAGTTCTCGTTTCTGAGTGTATACCTATATATCTACGTAGATATACATATACACAAGTAATACGGAGTTTGTAACGGTACCTACCCCAGAACAAATTCTACATAGGTATATACATCGACAAGGCGGAAAAAAAGAAGAAAAAGTTCTCCAAAATGCGATGGACTTGAAGAAAAATAGAATTGTCAACTAAAAACCTTTCGATAGGTTTATAAAATAATCAATGACTATTTGTTGCTAATAATGAAAATTGAAATAAAACATAGATGCACGGTTTTTGGTGACACCTGAAGACTCAACACCTGCGGCAACAATTCGTTCATGTAACCTATAGGCAGGAGTACGGAAGCCATTGAAAAAAAGAGCGAGGGGGGTAAAAAAAAAAGGTGGTGAGACCCAATTATTGCGTTCTGCACTCGAATTTCTCTCTCGCTCTCATCTTTTTTCTCCATGCAGGACATTGTTTCATTTATTTATCCAGATATATATTTTTATTTTTTTTGCTCATACACTCTCATTTTTCGCAAGCTTCAACATCTCCGCCTGGAGTTGTTACCGTTCCATGTCAATTTCGTTGTGACAAACGCGTATTTGCCTGTATATTACGTGTACATTGTACGCATGTATACAATTTACCGCTCGTTCGTTTTAACCGATCCGGTTCGACCCGATCACGTATAATTGATCGTGAAAAAAAAATACGTTACACACGCCAGCGCGATTTTTTGTTCGTCACATTGCGGAAAATAAATAACAAAAAAAAAGCAATAAAATAACAAAAAGAAAATTTCATACTCGTCAGTTTTTTTCACATGGTTTTTGCTCTTCCTCTTTCGACATTATTTTTTTTTTTTTTTCGCGTTTGCCACAGTTTTTAATTTTCAAACTCACAGCGCACCGCATCTATACAGAGTCTCAGTGGGCGACTGTAACAGCTAGATCGATATTGTATAGGGTCAGGTTAGGCTGGTATATCTATAGAGTATAGGTACTACTGGGTAGATACGAGAAGAGGCAGTCACACCACACTTTTCACACGACACGTCGTCGGCGTCGTCGTTGTCGCCCTTCCTCTTTCCGGACGTGACGTAGAAAACGAAAGACTAGGTATATGTGTATGGTGTACTATACCTTCTGCATGCTAAACAAAATCACGTCGATCTTGGCCGTAAGGATATAATGTATACAGTTTTTATATTTTTTATAAAACCTTATGGAGCAAGGCCCAATAACCAGAACCGCTAATTTCTGAAACAAGTTACTTTTGAATTAACCTAATTTGCGTCATTTCTTTCTTTCGAATTTGTCAACTTTTCGAGGACACGCCCTTACGTATTGCGTGGGTTACGCCTTTCTTGTGTACATTGTTCGTAGCACGGTGACAAAATTTTTCATCCCTTTTCCCTAAACAGTTTGAAATTCACAAGTTACAGCGAGATCCTTTGACGAATCATCAAACCGAATGTGAATTAGAGAAGATCAAGGTATTAATTTGCAATTTAGAAACAAGGATGATGGTGATTAAGAACTTAGCAGTAGGTACCGTGCCTCTTTATGTAATATATACCTATGTACTGATACTGTACATATATAGAAGATCTCCGTGCTTTGAACGGTTATAAAAAGGAAGCCTAAAAATCAGGATTCATTAAAAAACATGGCGCCCAACTCTTGATTACTAGAGGGAAGCAGATAATTGGTAAAATGGGATCACACCCCTCGTATATCATCCTACATCCTTCAACCGCATTCTAAAAATTACAGGATTTGATTTTTCAAAATTTCACTCTTTTTCTGATCCAAACTATCCCGAATATTTTTGATGATAGCGCTTTTTACACTAATTTAATAAATTCTAAGAATTTTGTTAATTAATTTTTTTCTCCTTCCTTTTTTCAGCTAATATACAAACACCGCGAATTACATAAGGGCTGAGAAGCCTTTCTCCTTTTAGCCGCGAATATTGTCGGCGGAATATTATGTTTTACAATTAGATTTACGAGAAAAGAAGCTTGCAGCTCAAAAAGGATGAAAAGAGAGGCATGCAGCAGTATTTAAGATGACGTAACTCTAACGCTTTGTATAAAACTTTCAACAAGTTTTACATGGAATTTTATTTATTCAGTGAATATCCCATGTTTACATGTTGGTAAAAAAAAAAAAAATGGAATTCATATGTTTTCATCAATTATTTAATATACAATTCAATTAAACAAACAAAAACCATGAACCAATAAAATTCTTTTGAAAATAAGTGAGAGTGAAAATTATAGGGATTGTATTGCGAGTAAGTTTATTTGTATTTCAATTTTCACCATATTCACCTCCCTGCAGAGTTGAGCTTTTGTCTTGAAATGTTTATTCCGTATGACTGATCGTTTCTTTTTTTTTGCTTTTGTTCTGTACTATCGCTGCAGCAGCATCGTACGATCGCTCACTTCAGAGAGGACCAACCTTCATCTTCAAGTATTTGCACCGTGTTTAAATCATTAATATCGCGGGGGAAACAAGATCGCTCGACTAATTATCAGGTTAATTCCACTTTCCCGTTTAAAAGTTTTCAATTACGTCTGCAGAAAGAGAGAAAGAGAAATATATCGCTGCTCAATTATTCACAACTCTCCCTCACCTTTTTCCCTTCGAGGAAGCTGCGAAGCAACAGGGAAAGAGAAAATAAATTCTTGCGATAACAGTGTTGATGAGAAATAATTGAATATCGAGTAAGTCGTAATGGGAATCAGGAAATCGAGAGAGGATCGTATAAAATAAATTCTGTTAAAACGTGAAACAAAATCAAAATCAAAAAAATCATGTACAATATAATATAGTGGGGAAAAACCAAGGCCAAAGACCCGTATGGGGTTGTACGGGCAGGGATTACCTGCGTCTTTTTCTAATCGTAATATCCCCCTGAGTATAGCGTAGGTCGATGGATTTCCCTTGGCGCTCCTAAATCCTTTACCGAAACTCCACAATTTTTATTCGCTAGAAAAAAAAACAAAAAAAAAAACAAACACACACACACACGCGTCTGCAGAAAAAGGTATACGCGGTTAACAAACGATTCTAACACAGCGGAAACATATAACGTACTATACGGTAGAAAATAAATAAACTGCGTATATTTCACGATACACACTATCCGCACAGGTGTATTATTATATCCTGACACCTGACACTGCAGCACATACAATCATGATTATTATTCACACTCTTTGAAATCAACACTTTGATTCAATTTTATACATAAAACAGCTGACGTTGGGAAGTGTATAAAAAATTCCGCGATACATCGGCTATTAATTACCGGTGTCGTTTGGAAATACCGATGAAAATTTTTGATTATTTTCCAACGATTAATCTTTTTTTGTCTTTTTTCTTCGGGGGTATGATATGACGTTACCTCTGACGGACGAATCGACGATTGATTGTTTTATTATTCGTCGATGGGTTTTTTTTGTTGATATTTGTACGTTTTATTCGGAAATTCGTGAAAATGTGACGAGACGGACAGAGGGAAAATCTGACGATAGCGCCAGCAGCAGCTGCAGCATCGCCGTCCTAACCGGCGTCATCGCCGCCCTCATCGACGCTCTCCCGGTGTTCAATCCCTCGACTGTGTTTTCCTGCTCGGTACACTCGCTAGTCGACGCTCTCTTTCTCCATCCATCCGACTCGCTCACTCTTTCTCTCCCCTTCCGTCAAACGTTTCTCCTGACGCCATTCTCCACGCGGGGGGAGAAAATTCCGGATCGATATTATCCCTACCCTTGACTACTCCGAACGACGGAAATCCTCAACCATTACCCCTTGTACCAACGAAACGAGGGTTGGTCCCAAACTTGATGACGTACCCCACAGGTACCAAGAGTCTAACAAAACGATATCATACACCAACTATCATCATCTCATCGTCTGCATCCTAAGCTAAGAGGAAAATATTATTTCATTTACGATATAGCGTGTATATAACATTTACTCGTTATTGCTTTGTCCGATTAAATTAAAGCCGACCCCACTTTCGATTAAAAAACAAAACAAAAAAAATAAATAAAAGAAGAAGCTTTTTCGACAATTTTCAAAATTGAGAATTTCTACGGGCATTTAGGATTTTAAAATTTCTGCCGACCGATCGATAGTTTTGGAAAGAAATTTTTCATCGAGTTTGTTCGACGACGATATGAAGGTTGAAAACTTGCAAGTGCGTTAGGAATAAATAATATCACATAGCTGTAAAACTTTTATGAAAATTCGTTGAATTTCAAAGCTTTTCGCTGATATTTTCCAGGTCGCTGGACACTCTGAATATATTAATGCAGCAGTGCGATGCGCGCGATAAAACCACCAACTTATTATATAACCCGCACGCCACGTCGAGACTTCACTTATAACCTATATATACGGGGTGTACGTACAATCTTATGATACTTTCATGGGGAATGAATTAAGCGTACGTAAATAGGTGTGATAAAAGCGCGAAGAAAAAGAAAAGAAAAAACAACTGGAATATAGACAATAATTCTCTATGATTTCATCCCTATAATTATTATATACCTAAATGTTGTAGGGGGCGTGGGAAACTCATCGAGACATAATTATCTATATTGGAAATCTAGAGAGATTACTACGAAACTTTTTTGTTTTGTGCATCTCCAAGATTTCATCGAAATTGATCGTCGCTCGAATTTACCTTCGCTTTTTCAGAAATTTGACTAAATCTTCCCTCAATCGACTCAAGGGTTTCCAGTTCCGAAGAAATTCCAGACACGATATTAAATTCTTCGATATATTTTCTGCGAATAGCATTTCTATAAATATATATTTAGTTCTCCTTTTCTTTCTCGAAACCTATTTTTTAAACCGTATATTTCGTATAATTTTTTTGGTTCTCTTTTTTTTCTCACCGCTAAAAAATGTGTCCTAGTAATTTGAGTTCATTCTACAGATATTCCTTTTGTATTTCTTCATCGTCAATGAAATCAATATACGTAAAATTACTTATTTATATATTTAACTCTTTTATACTTGGATTTGAACATCTTCTATTATACGTAGACCGCGTGTGCGATTTCAATGAAATTTCATTTATATAAAGGAATTTATATATCATCCTCTATGGGCGTGTATGGGTGTAGGGCGCTTTGATTTAACGCTCAGTTGAATCGCAATATAAATTCGGTAACAAATGAATAAAGTGAACGAACGATGATGGTGCTCCAGAATGTATTTATTCATCCTTTAAACCAATAAATAAGATGAGTAGGTATGTCGTATTATCTACCCGAAATATTATATATAGAATATCATGTCGCATATATGGATCGATTATCTAAACATAGGTACATACGTATGTATAATACGTCAAGTGCGAAGTCACCAATTTTTCAATCAATTAAAACACCCTCTAAAATATTTACCGTGCAAATGTATAACGACGAGCGGTAGAAGATATTAAAGTATGTAAATATAAATCCCAACCGTTAATTGCGAGGCTTGAGGTTATTAGAGGGTTAATTAACTCCGCGTTATATAGTCTCGATATTAGCGAGTAGCAATAGCGTACGTTACATCAACCGCATAGTGCAGTCGATGCGATTCTCTTTTCAATACGCATGAATAAATTTAGCCAGGGCTATAGATTTTCACGATTCAACAATTTCAAATTAGGAGATTTGGCATCGAGTGACTCGTATACTATACGTTGAATTATAAGTCATGATAAATATACTGCAATCTTATTTCTTTATGTGCATATATCTATGTATAGATATAAGTATAACCTAACATTGGAGCGGAGCAAGGAGCGATCGGTTCAAGTTTGCACTTGTCACAGACACGAAAGACAGACGCCGAGGCAATCCGAGACCCGCGAGAAACGTCGCGACGTTCGCGTCGGTTTTGACCCGTGCCCGATATGAGATAAGTGCAGCGGCATTTGTCGAGCGATTTGAAGAGGGAGAGAAAAAAAAATGTTTTAAATGCGGTATTAGAACACTAATACGAATCCGTCGACTAAATTATGTATAAAGAAGAAATCGAAGAGTTAACATTGCGATAAAAAAGATTAGTTAAAAATGTATAGTTATAACAATATCGCGTATACATGAAATTTCTGTATAGATACCAAATATTCCGCGAATTTCCCGCGCTGCACGCAACAGTGAGACGATTTATTTGAGATTCTAGTCACCCTGTACAGGGCACCTTTAGACGCACAAAGAAGACGAGTTGCACGAGAGACGGCGTCTAGTATAGAGTCAAGTGCAACACCATGCAGCTTGAATACATCACAAGGAAATACTTGAATCCAGACACCACGGCGTACGGAGATTCTGCAGTCGCCGCAATATATTGCGGTCTCGCGCTTTTCTACAAATAGTTATAGGAAGATCGAAGACGGCTCGAAAGAATAAAAGGAAGAAAAAAAAAAAAACCAAAACGAAAAATAAAAAGAAATCGAAGCAGAAGATATACCTAAAAATTGAAGCCGGTATACATCAGGTCTGACTCATCGTCACTCTCGCGGTGCACATTTTTGCTAAAATATTTTCTAAGTCGATACCGGGCGCGATTGTTTGAAATCTAGATAAAATACACACAATGTATAGTTTGAATAAAACAATTGAAAATCGAATGAATAAATTGTAGAATCTGTGGTGTGAAACGATTAGCAATTGTGAACCATATTAATATGATTGAAAGTAGTTATTAATTTTACATATGTTATAGATGCATACGTATAACGGGCGTGAAAATACTATACGTACAAGATGTGAGAATCGTTTCGTACGAAGCAAGGCAAGGCAAGGCAAACTACGTATAACCTATTTCGCTTGTCGAGGCCACGAAACCGACGACGACGACGACGACGACGACGGCGACGCGGAC
Organism: Athalia cordata; assembly: GCA_963932425.1. Classification (NCBI taxonomy): domain Eukaryota; kingdom Metazoa; phylum Arthropoda; class Insecta; order Hymenoptera; family Athaliidae; genus Athalia; species Athalia cordata. The sequence continues at coordinate 51,411,685 of OZ010625.1, read as the reverse complement.
GCTGCAGCACGACGCCCGAGTTTTACACTGCAAAGTAGCAGGCGTCTCAGGTCACCAATTTAATTATTAAGTCAGTTCTAAACGGTAATTATTATTCAGTTACTTCGCGTTATGTATATATTTTTCAATTTTTTTTTTTCTCTCTCCACGTATCGGAAACTCGGAGCAGATGTATCTGAATCAATATACCTATAAGTGAATTAAGTAGGCTAATTAACGGATCGTCGCCCGGTCGAGTAAAAAGACGAGTCGGAAAGAGAAGAAATAAAAGAATTTTAATCGAGTCTGAAATTCGCAAAAAAAAAAAAAAAAAAAAAAATCGAAATCGTTGGTTCAACTGCAGCAACATGCACCGCGAATGGCTCGCTTATATCCTTATGGTTTTTAATATAGTCGTAATATAATCTCCTCACAGCTGTGCAATTTTTCAGATAATTAAGAATAAATTTTTACTCTTCTACAAGTGATAAAATTTTCCAAAAATTCAGAAACTTTGCAATTGTGAGGAAAAAAAAAAAATTTAAATCGGTCACGATGTCTCATGGGTGTAAGCGAAAAATTCTACCGAGTATCATAATTCTTCTTCAAGTAATGTTGCATCATATGATAGATAAAAAATAAATTCAAAGTCCACAGAACCTGCAGCGTATCTGAAAATTACTGAATTCGGGATCATCTTGACATAAAATACAAGTACATGTCGAAGATAAACGCTGGCGCCTCGTCGTTCACCTTGTATTTTTAATATACGAGTAAATTAATCGGTGCAGATAATGATTGTGTGAAAAATTTATATGCGTGTACATAATGTAACGTAATATACGGTGGTGATTCGTAGTTGGTTTAGTCAGGGCGTAATGTCCGAGTCTAGTCGACACGTAAAATTCAAACTTCCGGTCAACGCTCATGTTCGATTCTTCGCTAGGCATAGCAGCAAACCAACGGCGAACACGAGCGTAGGAGATACAACCTATAAGCTACGAATGAAAACGGGAAACCAGCGTCGCGACGCCCCCCAACACACGCAGGCGCCAACGATCTATCATGCGCCGCGGCAACGTCAGTCCGATTTCACGATTCAATGTTACACGTATACGTATGTGTGATGCGCACACATTTATATATTTTCATACTGCACAGACACACGACGTACACGTTATATCATGTGATTCCTCTGCACAAGTCGTGTTCGAATTGCAGAATATTGCCAATATCAAACGAGCAGCGATTTTTCGCTCCGCATATTACGACAAATCCATAAAATTGTCCGATTGTCAGATGTATACGCTGAAAAAAGATCTCGACGATTTTCATTTTTTTTTTTTTTTTCTTTCGCACGAAAATTCGTTTCATGATTTGAAAACGGTAAAATAATGACCCCAGTCGGGTTATCGGATCAGAGGAACAATAAATTTGATAAAAAAAGAATGAATAAAAAAAATTTGGGATGTTGGACACGAGCATCGTCTGCAGGTGAAGATTGCGGAGGATTATAGGAATAATATATAACGGGTACGCGTCCCACTCTCGCGATTTCTGATCGAATATGTTTATCAAGTGTTTGAGGTGCTCACCTTGACATAGTTTCTCGTGTATGTATCGTGTGCCTATAGGTATACGAATGTACTGCACGGGTATTGCGTGTGTGGTGTGACTAGGTAGGCAAGTGTACATATAACACACGTAAGCAGGCGCTATACATGCATCGGAGAGACATTGAAACGAGTGAAAAAGAAAAAAATTACCCGATGCAACGGCTATTACGTGATGCGATATATGGTTTTAATGCATATGTGCAATTCTTCAGCGGAACACTAATCGACGCCCCGCGGTACGAACGTACAAATGCGGCACGTTTCGTATTCCGGGATGGATAAAAATCACGTTTCATATTCTAGGTGCAGCAGGAAAAAGTACACGCGATTCGGTTCGATTCGAACATATATTAGCGGGATAGATTATTTGTATCATCATCAATTATTTTTTTCTGCTTTCAGACTACGATCCAAACCGGAAGTTCGGATCGCACCAGGCGTCGTTGACCATGCCTATCGTTATTACAGCGCAGTTTGGTCCACTTCTGCAATTGCGGCAGCTGCCCAGGAGATGACTAATTGACGGGCGAAGCGACCCTTCCCTGAATCGAACTGCAGCAGAACCAAAAGTAAAAGCACAGCAGCGCTGCGAGGATGGGCTCAAATTTATGTAGGCAATAGATAGCGGGGAAGAGTCGGGGACAATAACCAAGAGAAAAAAGTAAAGGGGGAGAAGGAGAGTATATAGTTGCGGCTGTGGGGGACTAGAGAAAGAGAGAGAAATAGAGAGAGAGAAAGGATGCTGCATTTATTGATGTCCTGCCGGAGGCAAAGCGCAAAACTACAAGTAAAGTTTAAATTAGGTGTACGTGCGAGCAATATCAAATGTGGGATGAGAACGAACCAATATAAGCTTCCAAGTTTCCATCAATATGACGTTATAAAAATTTTGTAAATATTTCATAACTTGCGATGTAAATTAACTTGGCGTAAAATAGTCAATAAAAACTTGGTCAAACTTCCGGTCAAAAAATGATCCTAATAAATTCTCTCTCTCTCTCAGAAAAAAAAAAAAAAATACAAAAAGGATGCGTTGATATCATATAGATAAAAATTTCCTCGAATAAGTTTGTAAAATGTGCTGAGAAGGTTTTGGAAGTATCTATATAGATACGTAAGTAAAACGGATTTTATAATGGCGGAAATGGAAGGGTGGCGGTTGGTTGCTATGCGGGGTCCGTACGAAACTGACATTGAGAACTCACGAAGCAGAATATACGCCCGTAGCGCAGTGCGAACGGTAAACGTACACAATATATTTGCTAAAAACGCGCGAAAGTCTCCAATGAATTCTAATTCGCGAGAGATTCTTTAAGATGTTCCATTTTTACAGCGTGCATGCACATGGTATAAGGGTAAAAAAAAACGAGATCACTTCCTTATCGCGATTTCTGGCTGATTATTTGCAAACCCCCCGCGTAAAAAATTAACGAAATTTTCCACATTGACACATCGTTTCGCGTGATGAAGAAAAAAAAAGTCTCGAAGAGCTTCTCATTAAGGATATTTTCCAAGGTATATGAAAAATCAGAGGTGTATAATAAAATGAAAATGAGGAAAATAAAAATATAGAAGAAAGAGGTAAGAAATTTGCAAAACGAGGTAAGAACCTGGCTTATATACCTATATAGGTATAGGTATATATACCTAGAATGCGTTGGGTACAAACGAAGCACTTGGCCTCCTCAAACTTCATCCTCTCGAGCCTTATTAAACCCTGACAGAATGACGACAAGGCGTCGTCGTTAGAGGCGAGAAGCATCGTCCGGCGTCGTCTAAGGCTGCTATGTTATGTATAGGTATATACATATATAATATGTACGTACATATGAGTGTAGTACATATATATATATATATCTTTGCAAAGCGTATATATAGGTAAGAGAAAGAAAAGAAGGAAGGTAGAAAGAAGGAGACGTTGATAGATAGAGGAACACCGTGATGGGGTGTAAAATGAGGGAAGAGAAACGAGCGACGAACAAGGAAAGAAAAGGGGTAAGAGAACCCTTACGCCAGGATGAAACAAGGCCACGACTTATATAGGTCTCTATAGATATATAATAATGATGTTAAAGTGTGTGCGTAAAGAGGGAAAAATAAAACCAACGCAGCCCTTACCCACGTACACGCGTACCTATATCTATACTCGCGCATATACAGGTATATATGTACACATACCTTAATCATAACTGACATAGTTAGACACTACGCGACGAGCTGTAGGTTGGCGTAAAATATCCCTAGTTTAGGCAGCAAACGGGGGCTTGAGTTTTCGCAAATATCTCGAGAACTGATTGAGATTTTCGAAATTTTAAAAAAGATTCGAAAAGAGGAGGAAATGTCCTCAAAAAAGTCTCGACTCCCGGAACTAGAGGACCATTATTTATAATCTTTCTAGAAGCGTGAAAATACGGCCGAAAACAGCTAGTCTGACACGTGGGCCGTTTCATTGCATGACGCGCGCAAGCCAGACTAGCCGTTTTCGGCCGTGTTTTCACGCTTCTAGAAAGATTATAAATAATGGTCCTCTAGTTCCGGGAGTCGAGACTTTTTTGAGGACATTTCCTCCTCTTTTCGAATCTTTTTTAAAATTTCGAAAATCTCAATCAGTTCTCGAGATATTTGCGAAAACTCAAGCCCCCGTTTGCTGCCTAAACTAGGGATATTTTACGCCAACCTACAGCTCGTCGCGTAGTGTCTAACTATGTCAGTTATGATCTCGCCAAGTGTACATTGTACATATACATATATAAATAATATATAAAAGCGAGTAAAAAGAATTATACCGCGAGCAAAGAGCTTAACGTTATATATAGAGAGGGAGTTGTTAACGCACGTTACCTAACACGACGATGCGATACGCTTTAACCCGCGAGTATTGTACGTATAGTAAATACATAAGTATATATATAGGTATATACGTTATATGTTATATATATGTACTATATACAACGTAGCTTTTATCGCGTGTGGCGTGTGCAGTACCATGCCAGCAAAGCTACTCTCGTCCGACTTCATACAGTAGTGCTGCAGAGGGAGGAAATCTGAACGCTGAGTGAACTCGCGGAAAAATGAGGAAAAAGGTAAAATGAAAGAGAAAAAGAAGAATGAGGGGTGTAGGTAAAGGAGGCGACAAGATTGTTCACCCCTTTTTATGTATACACCGACATATGTATATGTACTCGTTACGTGGTATGATAATTAGAGAACAGTCACCACGATAATTTTCTTTCTTGTAATCCTCGCCTTTTCAGTTGAAACAGATTTTAGAAAATTCTATAATGCGACGGATTCGTAATTCTTTTATTCATTAGTTTTCATTTATTTGTTATAAAATGTCGCTAACTATTAGTAACAACAAAAAATCGAAACCTGATGTAAAAACGGCTTCCTTTTTTCTAAAATATTTTAAAGCAAGTATATTATTATGTAACAAATAGTCGCATATATACACATCCGTATGTATAGGAACATATACCTATATACGAAGTATTTTGCGATGAGGGTTTAATTTCAAGGGTTGTAATTAGCTTTGAACTCGTAACCTAATCACTTCCGGCAACTACGCCTATACCTACATCTAAACTACTACACAGTTGCTAAGAACTTCAACGTTTCCTTAATACTATACATTTGATCCTCTTTTTTGTCGTCATCCGATTTCAATTTTGTTAGCAACAATGTATCGCGTCTTTCATTAACAATATAAAAAATAATACATTGTCCTATATGTATACTACCAACGATTCGCCAATTTGTGTTTTTCTTCTTCTCTTTCGATTCAAAAAACGAAATAAAAAAAAAAAAAAAAAAAAAAAACAAGAAATGGGCCAGCGAACAAATTGATGGAATAATTGTAATGTATTAAGGATATGGTAAGATCGGCTTACCTGTGGAGGGCGTGGGTGGGTTAGGCGGCGTCGGTGGCGTCGATGGCGTCGGAGGTGCCCTCGCGGGGGTGTCGTCGGCGGAGGGTGTGCGTTCCCTCATGCTCCCGGGTCTCCCCGGGACGCGGGATGGTTACCGCCCTCGGCACCCCCTTCAAAGCCACCGCTCTCGCAGACACGTACTTCCTGGAGCGTCCCTGTAAAAGAAAAGAAAAAATAAAAAAACATTTTTTTTTACTTATTATAACAGTAAAGTTAGCAAAGGTTGTAAAAATACTTTGAAAATAATCACGGAACGAAAATAATTACATCATGGAAATTTTGATTTCAGAGACAATTTGTATTTATTTGGTTAATTTTCGTTTTTTTTTTTTCATTGTAGAGATTCACGCTTCGTATGGCGTGAAAATTGTATTATACGGCTACAGCTGTTTAATCAATTTCATCGATAATTCGAATTGAAGTCGTAATAATGAGGTAGCAATAAACACGTAATATTTATACGTATAATAATGACGTCATATAATTCAATTCCTGCTGCTGACAATCGCTCATTAATACAATTTTGAATAATCCCTCCGAAAAGCAACCACGGAGCGAAAATATATTGGCCAAATGTATTCAATGTTCGGGACAACTACTGCCCAAAATAATCTTCGTTATAAAAAAAAAAAAAAAGAATCGTACCTCACAGGAGAAGAAAAATAAAAATCAATCATTGTGTCAAGTACATGTATAACTTTGCATCATGCCTAAACGCGTACTGGAGGATGGAATAAAAAATTAAACGAACAAGATCAACGATTCAAAGGAATAAAGGACCCTAAAAATAAAGAAATCAATATTGATTCAAAAAATTAACTGAAAAAAAACGTGATCCTTGGTGGGCTTGGCATAAAAGGACAAAACTTTGTAATTTTTTCTTATAATTAAAAAATACATGGGCAACGAATTGGACTACTTGCACCAACGCAGAAGTATAATAGTACGCTAAAGAGAATTTACAGGATGCGTGGGACGATTTCTGCTGCACCTACGGTACGTTGAATACTTGAGAATTGCAGTCAGTCAGTCAGTCAGTCAGTGCACCGAGCACGGTAAGCTGCAGGAACATAATTGCCATAGCTATATGACCGTTCACAAATTACATTACACCGCGTATTATTCTCGGTTAAAGACATGTACGTATGCACATACGTATTGTACATTATATACATACATTTATACATGCGTACATTGTACACGTATGTACGCTACACATGACCAGTTAACAACCCATTACTCCCACAAAACTGTGGTCATACAGCACGTGGACGATTCATCATCAGGTTGCTGATGACAACGAGGTGTTCCATAAATGTCACTGCAGGTGCGAGATATGCCAAGTATTATTAAATGTATATTCATTTCATGCACGGCTAAGAACTAGAAAGGGGTAGCCCAGGAAAAGTTGGAAACTGCCAAAAGAGAACGTCCCTATATAATCTTGACGGTAAAAACGAAACATCAAAATTCATCGCAAATTCGAGGCGTTTCGAGATTCATTCAAATTATAATGAAACACTTTTGATCTGGCGATTGATCATATTAAAAATCGTGAACAATAGCAATCGGTATATGGGTATTATACACTTTGTGATAATCGGAACCGCATGCCCATCGTGATCAAGGGTATTTTTTTTCTTCCCTTCGATTTTTTTTCGAGAAGAATAGGCGGTGGTACCGCGGGTGGGTATAATGCAATCCAAGAAGGCTTAGAACCGAGAAGGTATCGGAGAACGTTATTCTAAAAAAGGTGTCCAAGCGAGTTTTGTTGCCCACTTCATTTCGTCGTCGTCACTTGGAAGGCTTGGCATCCGCCCCGCGCCGCGTATACAGTGCGGGTGAATTTCATCGATTTTATCACCGTACCGAATAGTATTGAAAAATATAGTATACCGAATGCCACTCTCGCTGTGAGACAAAGACGAAATGATGGAAAAAAATTAAAAAAACGTCAAAAATTGTCATCATTTTTAAAATATAATTTTTCACGAGCACATTTATATATGCCGCGAGTGCTAAATTATTGTAACATATGAAAATTCGTGACGCGCATTATGACGTAAGCCTTATATTTATATTTAGGGGAAAGGCATATTCGTTCGTTCGTCGAAAGCAGCTCCCGCAGGTTCTGCAGGGCATCAGGTACTACGTACACATACTGACGGGCACGGGATAAATATCTCAGCTATACCTGCCCTAAGCTCGGGACAGACCCGAGAAAGACCATGCACCGATATTATACCTGAGGATAGGGTCGAGGGAACGTAGGAGGGAGTAACTTGGTTACCTGCATCGTGCGGGACTGCCCCAACAAATTTCGTTGATTTCGTATGTGAAATTGAGGCGGTGAACGGAAAAAAAAATATGTAACCCTGTACATCGTAACTGACGCGCGATGCCGAGGTGATACTGGACTTTAAAATGAAAACGTCAATTCTCATACCGACATGACAATTACTGAAAAGGTTTTTTAAATAAACCTATTTTATTAATATTGTTATTATTTTATTTTTTTATGTACGACGCTATTGATGAGATAATCAAACTAACGATTCGAATAGGTGTACAATTTTCTTGAACAATTCTGAAATGTAAGTATAACCTAGTTTTGAATCGGCAACTTTTACAGCAGAAGAGCAGGGGGAGATCATCCGAGTTTCGAAGGAAAGTTGTGTCTTCATCATATAGAAGCTTTTCTCTAGAGTAAGAAAAAACTTTATAGTTGTCAAAAGTTTTGAAAATATCAAACTACCTAGTCAGACAAGTTTGCTAGAAATCTGCGGACTATAGGTATGTGCATTTAAACCGATCACTGCGGCAGATCGTAACTTTTGAACTATAGAGAAACAATACGCTCTAAATTTTTTTAAAAATATCGTCGTGTCTATTTTCGTAACACTCGTCTGCACAGTGGAGAAAATTGACACTGTACGAAATTTTCTAAGCATAAAATTACGGATGTATGGAATTTTCATCGAAATCCACGCGTATCCGCTTTCATTCGTACACGTGTGTTAATCGATAATTATTATGATAAAATTATGTAATACTTCCGAGTAGGTGTGCCCAGATATAATTAAACCTTGGTGTTATTCTCGTGGCGAAGCATAAAATTGTCACGAATTCGCGTAGTACGGAGCTGAGGGGTGCCCCGACCACGAGATATCCGGACTCTAAATGGTCACGTCGTTGCAGCGAGTGTATTATACGAGAAATATACGTTGACGTATGGCTCTCAGGTGTAGGGTCTGCGTACGTACGTACGTAAGCACCTGGCATATCTATATGTAGCACGTGGCACCCGGTAGAATTGCTCCAAGACGCTTTGGCTTTGGCTTTGCCTGTTCCTCGAGTACCCGTTCGTATAAATGTGGGTAGGTAGTCGTATGTATAACACCTAATAGTGTAGGTCTGTAAACCTTCCCGTGCTCTGCTTTTACCTCTATGTATATATCTGGCTTTTCTCTCTTGCTACGCGGCAGCCCAGCAGTGCGCGATAACTCGAGGAGAGCCGCATAACCGCGAGTCTAGAATTAGGGACCTACGAATTAGACGTTATGGCGTAAGAAATTAGACATTTGCAGGTATCTACGGGACGACAAGATTCGGAACGCGTGTATCAAAACTTCTAGATTCATATTCCGTTGTAACAGAAACGAGCCGATTTCTGAAAATGTTAAAAATTGTCAAGTTTTACATTTCATTGCTCTACGAGATTTCGCTGGCTTGTGAAAAGACAAAAGCTCTTGTCAAAGGTTGCTCGGCAACAAATGTCTACCGATTATTAGAGTGGAAAATTTTTCAGGAGACTATAACCTCTGACGAGGGATTTTTTCTTTCGAAAAAATATCTATATACGAAATCCCGAAATAAAAGCATGTGAACAAAATCTGAAACAACCCGACGTCTCGACTGAATTTCTAGCATTTTTTCGAACCTGCAGTTTTGTTTCGATCAACACCATTTTTTTTTCCTTTATTAAGTTCAGATAGAAATTTGGAGCCTTCCAATTTGCCGATGGCTCATCCCCCATTCGCAAAAATATGTACACTGCGGGTTCTCAATCTCGCACACTATCGCATGAGTTTGAGTTTCAAGTCCATAACGACGTATCAGTAGGAAACGAAGGAACAGCCATTGCTTCGACGTCGGTCGGCACGTACTTCCACAATATAACATCGCGTACACCTATACGTAGACTAGACGTACGAACGTGTACGTGTAAAGCAAAGCGGTGCCCCACACGACGGCGTATGATACGGTGACGTCTGCCTTAACTCTAGCAGCAGCGGCTCATACGGGTAAGTAAAAAACGCCCGAGCGCAGATATCTCGGTGTTTCAGAGCAGAGAGGAAATCAGCCCGAACCAAAGCCCAGGGATCTCAATCTTGAATTTATAACACACATGATCAGAAATTGACGTGGAGCACAAAATCCCATTCGCAGCGAACTGTTTTTCCATTTATTTGCCACATCGGAGGAACGAGAAAATCATAATAATGCTGATTTGATTCTGTGCATGTTTCTAAAAACATGCCGAAATCATAAGATTTTTTAATTCCTTTTCAAAGTGTATAAGGTACGGCATTTTTTGATTATTATATTTCGAGAATAAGAGAAAAAAAAAAAAGTAATGCGCAGCTGGTATGATATGAAAAACAATTTTCCAGATCTCTTCAGTATATAGATTTGGAATTTTGTAAAAACAGAAACGTATCGAATATATTTGTAGACGCCGAGTTAAATTCACCATGTTATATATAGCGTGCGACAATTTATCTGGATGTCCCGTCTCCATTTTCTATATAGTCGTGATCCCCCGGGAGAGAGTGGCAATCAGGGGGAGTATTTCGATGTGCTATTAGGTGTTGCTATGTGCGTTGGGGTTCTGCAGCAAGGAGACGTATTCGCGGGTGTGCTGGTTGAAGGTTCGTTCACACGAACGAATCGACCGTCGTCGACGATTTTGGTCAAGCAAGCGGCGAACGTCGATCTCAGCGATGCAGATGCGGTGTAGTGGGCGGTGTTTTGTATAAGATGGACGAATTTCAGTCGCCGCGCGTGATTTGATAATTTCATTTCCTTGCATCAACTTTGTTTTTTGTTGTTTTTTTTTTTACAACAGCTCACAGCATCCTCAGCAGGCAGCGGTAAATCAGCCCCCACAGAGTGTGAAAAGGTTATAATGACGTCGCTGCGTCGTCGACCATTCGTTGTCCCTTGGCGTCCAGTGCGCGGCGCGGCGTCCCCATTGCAACGACGGCGGCGGCGCCGCGACGCCTTTATAAACCATGTAACACCGCGGGGTGTGCCGTTGTTCGAGATTCGACTAACCGCTACCTGAATTTTAGAAGGTGATTCTCAAATTCTATAAGTTCAAAAAAGTGAAAAAAAAAAAAACAAAAAACTGGTTTACCTCATGGCTCGGAAACCGTGTCTAATAAAATGTGTCAACTTTATATATTCCCGTCGCATTTTTCGGGTCAATATAATTATGGAGATAAAATTTATTTTACACAAAGATCGGGAATTATTATACCTTACGTTCGATATATTTATTCGCTATTTTACTTCTCTTAGCATTCATATATATTAAAACCATCACATGTATACATCATGCTACTTGCTGTATTGCTGCAGGCGTATAAACCGAGTAATGCTTGCGTGACTGTACATAATACATGTATATAGAAAATTTACCGTTAATATACCAACAGCAGCAGACATACATACCTATATATATGTTATAGCTATATCCACAACCTCCAGATAACACGGAGAGAGACTAGACGGTCATTTACACTTCGGATTTTTGACTCGTCATCGCATCACATTTCATCCAAATATATATAATGTATGCATATAACTATAAGCATGAGAAATCACATCTCTATACGCATAACACCTTTTCTAAATTCGCAGAAATCGCACATTATTTCCTTGCATCTACTTTATTGAGTTTGTATCTGATAAAACCGCGCCGATAAAAATATACAAACCAAAGAAGCAACCTTGCCAAGCTGATGCAGAAGTTGAAAACAAGCAATTACATAAAAAAAAAAATTACCCAAAAATTTTCGATATATCCATTGACCTGAATATAAAAAACAAAAAAATGCAAGTTGTGTGTGGGCGATTACAGATTATACCCTGAAATTCATACGGCAATGATTTCTATATAATACGTATGATCTTGCCAAAGAGTAAAAAGAGAAGAAAAAAAAACTGTAGGACAAAAGTTCTTGGCATGTAGTGGACGTTGGTTTTATTGATCAGCCGAGATTTTGTGCACCGCAATATCGCAGAGAAAAAAAAAAACAAAAAAAGAATAAAAGCGGTATACTTGCATCCGCAGCCTCCCGCTGCTATTGGTCGATATTTATTACACATAGATGCCCGGAGATTTATGAAGTCTATATGGATAATTCGTGTAGAATCGGTAGATTACGTAGGGGAAAATCCGGTTGGTTTGCTATTTAATTAAGCGCTCTGGTAATTAACCCAACTAAGATATCGTCCCAAAACTTTGGAAGTGATTCGATGATATATTCTGTAGCCGTAAGTCTCGCTAACAATCGGTTTCGTAAACTGGCTTAAATGTCCAATTTCTTTTCATGTTATTTGTTTTTTGGTTCGTAATTCACAAAAAAAGTAGAATATACATCGATATGCAAAGAGGTAAAAACCTTAGGTCGAACTTTACGTAAGAGTAAATGTAATGGAAATATATAGGACTTGATAAAACAGAAATGGAAAGGCTTGTAAAATAAGAAATAGCAAAACTGATACGCGGTCAAAATTAGCATCGGAACGGCCGGGAACGACGCCTGCCGGGTACATATTCGGTGACCAATGACCATATAGCAACCTATAATCTATTCATAACGTCACATGTACGTGGATAGGAATGACGAACCTCAAAATCAACGAAGATGAAAATCGTTTCGAAACCTGCCCGAAGTTTTGTGACCGCATATGACGTCATTATAAACTCCACAATTTCCCAAGTCTCCATTGATATACACGCGTATCATTATCGTCATGAAATAACTATACATCGCTTGCCCGATAGAAAAGAGAAAAGCAAAAATATTAATCGCAAAATTTCTCAACGTTCGTAATCAGGAATCAGGGTGCAGTGTTGGCAATCTGTACCGCAGATAGGTATATGAGATACCCGCGTATACTTATATAAAATACCTATGCATAACTGAGATGGAAAATTGAGTGAATTACGCTTAGATTTCTAGCTGATGCAGGGTGTGGTACTGCAGTAACAGCACGCGATCATCATCACCATCGTCATTATCGTTATCATCAGCACTGACAAAAATGACAGTACTGCTCGGGCCCTTCTTCACATTTATTAAGTATACGATCTACCTGCTGCTAGTTTGTTGGTCTGTACAGCAGCTGATAATCAGTCCATCCGTCCGTCCGTCGCGTTCGTTCGTTCGTTCATCCGGCTATATTGGATGTGATCTCTTCTCCAGCCACGCACGAATCAGAATTTGTTCCGTGTACGTGTGTAACATCGGTTGAACGATGCGATGATAGTGGACAGCAATAAGTGTAAGGTATTATATCATAACGCGGTGGGTTTTTTTCGTGTATATCAAGCAAAGCTTTCTTCTTTTTCGAATACGAGCTGCAGCTAGGCGTATATACGGGGTGTTGGAAATGAAGGGAAAAAAAATATTCTCGTATATAATAAACTGAAATATACCCTGCATTACGATGCACCTACGATGCGGATGGTAATACCGTGCGCATATTTCTTTGTCTCCGCAAATTTCCCGTCCTTGGAATGCCTTCATATGTACGTGCATACCTATATACATATGGATATTTCTGTTTCTTTCCATTCCTATTTTCTTTCTATACTCGCGCGTTCGTTCGTTCGTTCTTCCTTTGCCGTTGCTGCTGTACTTGCCACTGCAGACTGCTGCAGGCGGAGCTGCAGGCCAGAACGCCATTTGCAATGATAGTGACAGTGCCGTTGGTGGTGCTGGCGCTATGTCAGTTTTCTTCTATTGACGGTCGTGTTTTCCCAGACACACGCGACCTACTTATGCGAAGAGTTCGTGGCACCGATATAGATCTACGGGGTGTTCCGGAAGGATCAACAACGCCAACGGTTTCAGGTTGTTATCAACAATTAGGTTTGCCCAGCGTCGAAAAGTAAACCGTGTAGCCAAGTGTGGCAACCTGAATTCAGCTTTTTTCTTACAATGCACCAGAGACGGTGCTGGATCATCGAGCCGCGGCTACGAAACACGACAAAAAGTTCAAAATGGAAGGAAAGGAAAACAGGGACGGACTGTTTAGGGCGTATAATCAAGCATTATAATCAATCTCAGGAGTATATATCTTAAACGCACCACGAATGTACTCGCAGGATTCATGATTTTATGTGGGTATGCACGCACATATTATTGCATGCTTGCAAAAAAAAGGGACACAATATATACTTTTATTCGTACAACGAAAAGCGGTATCTTTACAATATATTTCATTCGATCATAAATGATTGTTGAAATTTCCAATTGTTCTACATATGTGAATTATATTGAGCCACTTTGTACGGAAGTGATAACGTGTTTCAATCTCGTGTTGGTACAATTATTATTGTATCATATTATCCTCCATCGACAGCATCACCGTATACGCGCGTGCAGTTGTGTATAAAATTTTATGGCCTTCCGAAAAAAAAGAGCAGGAACACAAAATCGCTTGATATGATATTGCCGTATATGGGTATGATATGTGGTTGAATGAATGTAGAATGTTGGTACATGACAAATTTTCGTCGAAATCTCTGTGAAAAAAAAAAAGTGGCTAATTCTGATGATATATTTATTTGACGTATAGAAAACTAATTATTTCCATTTTATATATATCGTCGCGTATTTCCATCGTGCGGACTGCGGAGTTTCATGAAAAGGGGATGATATTCTCCTGTGATTTTGGAAAAACCTTTGATCTCCTACGTGTATAACTACGTACACATATACATAGCTATGTAAAATTTGTACATACAGCTTACCTCTGGCGACTTCTGGGAAAAGAGGGACGCGCGTACCGATGTGTCCTGAAGTAGATTTCAGTATATAGCCTACCTAGTAATTTATCTATAGGTACGCCGCTGCACAGGTTGGTTTCAAGTGGAGTTATGTGTATGTTCGGATGTAATTTTCTTCTTATACTTTTTACAAAAATTTTTTAGCTGGTTTTATTCTCCAATATTCATACGTACGTCTACGAATTTTAATGATATTCGAAGTTACTGTAGAATTCATTTCGTTTTACCACAGCAGTAATTAAAAAATCGTCAAGGTTTATACGTGCGGCTAGTTTGTTCAATTGCACCGCGCCAATCGTTATTGCCTAATGCAAATATCGTGTGGGCTGGAATTCGTATGCAAAATCTGAAATTACCAATACGATCTGTGCAGATTCCGCGAGAACTGGTTTTTTGGTAATTCCATTGCTACGAACAGCAACGATGATGCGGTGCAGAAATAATTTGGAAAAAAAACAACAAAAAACATCTTTTTGAGAAATCGAAACAAATGCTGCTCGCGATCAACTTTGAATACTTAAACTTTTCTTTGATGAAAGGAAATCATCGGAACATTGAGGAAAAAAATCATTTCGAGCCATTCGTTTTTTTCGGGTTAGGATGAATATTTCACAGTCTTTAGTGGTCCAAAAAAGTGCCCACGACGTTCACCGCTCCCGTCTGTGACGTCATTCGAGCAACGAACAGCTTGTTCGCCCGATTGCGCGGCGTTTCCGCGGCGACTTGGAGCTAAAGTTCTCCTTCCGCATGGTGGATTTCAATTCCAAACCCGATCAAGGGACTCGCCATCGTTGAGGGCGATCGAATAAACAAGAAAATATCGTATCCCCACTTTCCTGACACCCACGTAGCCAGAAACCTGCAACTACCTACAAAACGGAGACTCGACTCCTCGCCTCCGTCGTAAAAATCGATCGCCCTGAACCGGCCACTAGGAGCTTCGCGCTCTAGACGGAAGAAGACTGCAGCAAACAGCTATAGGGGGTTACAACGGGGTTAACATTCTCTGACTTGATAGCTAGAACTTGAGGAAAATTACGAGCATACCGTTTCCCCCTACTTTATCAAACCGCAGAAATTATTCTTCTTATCTCCGTCTGAGCGACTGCGACGAATTTCCGTGAATTTTTTTTTTTTTTTTTCATTCTAAAGTATTATCGCATTCTTTCAAAGGTCACGCTCGTTCCAATCGCAGACCAGACTGCGGTACGAACTAGGAAGTTTAGGATAGTTTCTTCGTCAGCGAAATCGGATCGCCTCAGGTTCGCTACCGCTGCTGCATTCGGACGTCCCCTCTCGTCTGTCCGTAAATTGTACCCATCATCGTGCGCTTTAAAGCATCTTGTTTACGTTGCCTAGCGATAAAGATCCGAGTTAAATATTCTCTCTGATGTTGATACGTCCGATTAAAATACACGAACACCGAATTCAATTACGGTTGGAGATTTGATAACAAATCATTTTTCACCTTGATTTCTCTCTTGATACACATAAAGAAGTATGGAGACACGAGGAGGATTATTTTTGAGGGGGATTTTGATCAAAAGCTGAATGAGTTGATGAATCCGAAATTGAAAATGTTTTGTGCGAGAGTGATGTGTACAGAAATTAACAGTGGCTCCCAACCCATCGAGTGTATCAGTTTAACAGCAGAATATTGAAACAACAAGCGACGATAAATAATTACGAGAATAAGGTGAAGAAAAACGTACTCACGTCATCGTTTTGGCGATGATTGAGTTATCCGGCAAATTGTTGCTCGAATCACTCTCCGTGGTCAACTCTTCGTTAATTACTTGAGGTCACTTTTAAACCGTACGGTCATCACGAGTACGACGACACTTAAAAAGGCTGACAATGGGCAGAGGCGGCGAAATGGCCACTCGCAACTGCTGCTGCTGCTGGTGTTGCTATTGCTGCTTCTTACTGCACAGAACACGCGCGTCGTCGTCTTTCCTTTCCGACGGATCGAGAAATCGGACTCAGGATTTCCTACATGATATTAATGACACAGTCCCACTTGACCGCGATCACATTCCCCGTCGCTTCCCAACAACGAGAAAAACAAAGATATTTGTATGAAAGTCTGAATAATTAAGCGCGGCGTTGATTAAGCGACACTCTGAACACCGCGAGTTTTATTTCTATTAGGAAGGGCGAGAAAATCAGACAGGAAAAAAGTTCTCAGCGGGAGCGCCCCAAGATGAAATTTGTAGTTGCTTGGTGCAACCGACTTTCCATACTGAGCTCTTGACGCTGTCGTAGCCGTGCCCCACTCGACGACGCTGCTGCCAACCTAGTAGTCGAGAAATCCCTAGACTTCGGTGTCCGAGACTCGTGGAATCATAATCGAGGATCCCGAAATCGCCTCGACCTACCCACAGGGACGTATTAACGGGATGCAAAATTTTTATTATTATGTTATTTTTGTTTAAGAATTTCGAAGCTTTCACTTCGACAGTTGAATCGTGCTCTATGTTATTTGCTTGATTCAAGATTATTTTAATAACATTTTTTCGCATCGACTGAACTCATCGACAGCGATAAGAATTGACAAAATAATTTTCGATACTGCGAAATGAGAGTCGCGATTAAATGGGAATTTTGTTTATCAACTGAAAATTTATTGCTCGTCAAATTCACCAATAATTCTCACAAAATGTTTTATCTAGACTCAACGGAACCATTTCGTAGTTGTTCACCAGCGAATCGCATTCCTTGTTGATTGCAGGTTGTTCGAAGAAAATCACCTGCAATGATTATCGTGCATTGATTGTCCGCGTGATTGCCCTAGGAATGGAATTAGTTCACCTATTATACCCGAGTAATTTTACATAATAATTACTTGTCATCGTATTAGATTTTGAATCAAGAAATCTGAATATTACCGTGTGTTGTATTGACAAAGATGACGTGTCATCGGAATGAAAATGAAAATCCGAAAAGCGATTCGATTCCGAATAGCTGTTTATATTAACAAAGACAAATGAAATCAACGAGCAAAGTGCACAGCCCCGTAGGCGATATATAGCGGACCGTTGAGAGTTGGGCGTTGAGGACTGAGGTTGGGTGTAATTTCAACACCGCAAGGCTAAATATATACCTATGTATACATAATACAAGAGCGTGCGGGGTTCGGCTCTAGTTATAGACAAAATTTACGTCAGGTACGCGCGTGGTCTCATTTATAGAAGTATAGAAGGGGGTTGGGTGAGTGAGCTATCCTACACGAAAATGAGTCTCACCTTATGAGGTTGATACACGGAAGGGCTCTACGGGGAATTATTTACTGTATACGATTCGCATCAAAGCATGTGAAAAAACTAAAATTTTACTCCAAGAAAACTGCTTTACTTATGGTCGTATATAAGCCCCTTAAGCCTGAACATATCAACTTGATCCCATGGTGCTGTTTCTCTCTGCAGTGTGTTTATCGTGTAACGTTGCAAAAACCTATCACCGTCTAATTTATTTATGTAGAGTTGGCGGAAAAAATCCCCCTTCGCATTCGAATCACTACTTACCTCTCCATTTAATCATAAAAAGATGTATCCCTGCGCAGAGTACCAGCTATTCGAAGCCATGATTTCGTAATCTTAAAACATTCGAATTTTATAGAAGTTCACTCGAAAGTTACGAGTTCGAACAGAGCAGCTTATGGCGTCTATATAATACTCTGAATAGTGAGTACCCACTCTTACTTTATCCGCATTTCTGGTTACATAATCGCAACCTGAAAGCGGCCATGATGTCCATTCAGCATTGTTCCCATTACGGACATAATTGTCGTCACTAATCAACAGCGCATCCATTACGTCGCGATGCAAGTCGATAGAAACGCGGCTCTGAAATTGGAAAGGTAAAATGACACACATATACAAATTTGCAGAAGATTTTTCCGTCTGTATATCAGTTCGGTTACAAATTTCGTCTCTAGACTCACAATACGATTATCTAGGTCGCACGGTCAATTCAATTTTTTATCAGCGTGAAGATTACGTGCCCACTCGTTTTATGGGTGTGTGCGTATACATAGCTGCTTGTTGGAGTTGCGAATCTCCGAAAACCCAAAGCCTCGGGGCTATACAAAAATCCATGGACAAATTAGTTGCGTCTTATATGATTTATCGATCGCGAGATCCACGAACATTTATAGAATTCGGACGACCGGGCGATAAACTTTCCCGTGTGATATAAAAAAAAAAATAAAAAAAAAAAAAAATTGAGATTGAAGCTGGAAAATCAATTTTGCGATTTGCTTAGCGGACTGGACTAGAGAGAGGCCCTTCCACGGAAGTTTTTATGAGGAAAAAGGTGTGCAAATGGAGTATAGCAACGTTGGCGAATTATGATTTGCATAAACGTATAGTATGAATGCGCATACGATTCTCAGCAGTAGGAATCACCGTGCAGACGAGGCGAGAGTAAAACGGGTTTCGGTAGAGTCTAGACTCAGGAAATTCGTTTCGAGGGAAAACCTCAAGGTCTATAGAATTCAAGGTTCAAGGATCACGGACCATGGATCAAGCATGTGCATATCAATAACAGGCTTCAAGACATGCCCGTCCATCGTTTTCCTCCGCAACGAGCCTGCGACGAGCGTACATTGCGAATCTACAACGTTTCATCATCCCCCAAAAAATCAACTCCCATCAGCTGCTAATCCGAAGGGCTGTAAATGGCTGCTAATCGTGGGTATGGAAATAAACCCGAGAACGAGAGACCCTCTCGTAAGTCTAAACCTGGTGACTTTCGTCTCCTAGCGTTTGCAGGTCCGTATAACGCGCATCGGATTGGTTGGGAACATCGGAGGAAACTGGAGGCTTGCCGAATGCTGTCCGACCGCGTTCCCGAGTAAAACGTACCACGTATTCCCATGTATTTTATGCAGGAGGCAGGAGCTGACGGCTGTCGGGTGGAGAGGAAACGCTTTCTACAGCGCCGACTCCCCACCGTTTTCGTTGTCGAGAGCGAGCGGAGGATCGAGGAAGCCAAACCCAGCACCAGCGGCAGCGAGAGTCGAGACTCGAGACAGCTGGACGAACAAACTCAGGAACCGCAAAACCAGCCCCCTGTCCCCCCTGTAAACACGCTACGCATACTGCAGTCCGTAAGCAATTTTAGCTACGGGCGTCGCGAGTTTGGAGTGCAGTGATAGGCGTCTGGCGTCGCCGGGGTCTGTGAAAAAAAAATATAAATTTTGGACATTACTTTAATTTCCGAGTGCAAACAGCCGTAGATTCCTTCGACGTAGGAGGAAGAGACCCAGTGCGTGATCATGAAGAGTTAAAATTCAACGCTCGGGTGATCAGAGAGGTAGGAAAGCGTCGGAGTTTCAGACTCTATGTGGCTCACAAAGCCTAGAAAAAATCGCATCGTCAGTGGGTGAAAAGAGCATGTGCAAATTGATCTGATAAATTATGAAATTAAAAAAAAAAATGAATAAAATTTCGCCGATATACACACTAGTGTCAGTGAACTCTATGTAGATGGTCCACACGCGACAATTCCTCTTTAGTTGTGTGCTCTGATAAAATGAAAAATTTCCATGATATTCATCGTCGTCTCCAAGCTCTAGTTTATACCTTTACTGCTCAACTGCAGTCTCTTTCCCTAGTTTTCTTTTCCCGATAAAAACAGCAAAGACTTCACGCTCTTTTTTTCGTCGGCCTAAATTCCATGACACGAGACGAACGCTTATCGCGGCTGCGCGAATCATTTCGTATTTGTGAGGCATACCTGAATCTTGCATGTGTACGTTTTATCAACTTATGTGTTAGTGTCTAACAAGTTTTAAGTGGTAAGAATAAAGAATGCTATAGGAGGATGTAAACACCTACACTTATATAAGTTATACCGCACGCTAAAAGATCAAAGATCGCTGGCAGAGGTATAGAAGAATATCGTTACTTCTGTTGGAAGAGATAGAATATCGTAGTCATGTGGATATTTAAAACTATAAAGCGTCGATCGAATCGATATACGTATACATCAGTTCAATATTTATTCACTTTCAAGCGTTCAATTTTTGTCCACACTAGCGATCGGCGTTAAGTTGAGACCGTCTTAATTTGGCCCCTTGGATACGGAGAGCACGTGCCGAAGACCAGCGCGACGCGTTACACATATTATCTGCCTTTTTTCAGACGCCACTTATTCTGTCTTTTTTTTAGTCGTTTTGGTACGCTCTCTGTCCTCTGATACGAGTTGAAGATAAAAATGATTTCGTTCTGGTTTCAACGAAAGTTTCTGAAGAAAAAACATGGTCAATATCGCCCAGATGATCCCCCATTTTCTCGTCATTCCTAATTCATATTCGGATCAATATTTTTCTTTCAGTATTTTATCACCTGCTTAAATATAGCTTGAACAAAAATAAAACAACTAATGAACTTTCTACCGACAGAAATGCACTTCGTGTCGGTCTCGTCTGTGCATTCAACCTTCGCTCAGGTCGCCTTTCATCGTCAAAGCTGGAATAGAAAGGGAAGAGAGAATTGTAGGCGTTCTCTGCAATTTGCAATATATTCTACAGACACGAACTCGTACGACTCATTCGTCTGGATTAGATTAACGTTATGTATTGTCTTTCTGTCCATCGATCTGCACCTGTACCGTTGCGGCTAAACTTTTTCACAGCTAGCCGGTATTTTTCATGCAAATATCGCCTCGACTCATAACGAACAATCGCAAAAATATGTACCTAAACTCCCTCTTTTTCATTTCGAATTAAAAACAAATTTCAACCGCCACGGGTACAGTGGGGGAAACGAAAATGCCGATTTTCAAACCCTCCGTATGATAACTACGCATTCTTCACATCTGTTCTTTTAATCATCTTTACTGAGAAACAACTTAATATGGTTTTTACTGGTCTCGCCATACCATATTACTAACAGAAAGTCTTCGTAGTTTGAAACATAGAGACTTCGGGTTTTCGATTGAGGCTAATCTCGAGGCTAATTAATAATATCTGATTGTTTTCAAAGTTTAAATCGTTTGAAAAAGAACAATGTTTCGAGGAGCCAAAAACCGCGGGCATTATGAGTTACCGGATGTTGAAGCTGATACCAAAAAAACTGACGGCTATAATTTATCTACAATATGTGGGTGATATTTTTATAAATTATACTATTCAGCGAGATGAATGAGTAATTAATATATTATTGAGAAAGAAAAAAAATGTGGCTTATATAATATTTTACCGATATATCATTTTATTTACTTCGCCGAATCAGATTAAGGAAAGAGTCTATTGTTACTTTTAAAGTGTATGTATAGGAAATAACGACGTCATCTTTATGCTGCAGAGCGTCTT
This sequence comes from Athalia cordata, assembly GCA_963932425.1. Lineage (NCBI taxonomy): Eukaryota > Metazoa > Arthropoda > Insecta > Hymenoptera > Athaliidae > Athalia > Athalia cordata. The sequence continues at coordinate 51,389,758 of OZ010625.1, read as the reverse complement.
TAAATTTAAAGAGACAAAAGCTCTTTCTGCAGGGAGGCTTTTACTGTGCGCCTATAGCTTCTCCGGGTATGTACTGTATATCTCTTTAAATATACCTATCGAGGTATGTGACGTATCAGCATATAGTCGTGTACTACCGGCATATACCATATATGTATTATCAAGAGAAAAGGCACTCGCCAACTACTCCATTCGAGCACCTACTTTACCCAGAGCTCCCGTACTTATTCATGTATATAGAAAACCCCGGAGAAACAAGCTTAAAATTTTTTATCGATTCATCGTCACTTCTGTTGCAGCTAGAATAAATGTATATTATTGTACATTAATTTCACAGATGCATATTTGCAAATATCCTGGGAATTGTAACCATCCGTTAATTAATTGGATGCAAAAATACGAATATGACTGAGGCAGAAAATATCAGACTAGCTAATTAAATATTTGAATGGTATTCTAAGTTTTTTTTCTTTTTTTCAAAGGCAGCTAGGAAAAGAAAAGAAAGTGTCAAGTAAAGATGAGTGATAAAATGTTGACTCGATAATTGTTATTTCCGCTTATCTATAGAGTATGGGGAGTTTTCGTAACGCAGGGTTAATTTTAGCCTGGATATCTCACGATCAGGATAACGTATTATTGGCCTCAGTTTGCTAAGATTAGCGGAAAGAGCTACCGTTTCAATTTTTTACCCTTATAAATGAGCCGTTTATTTCTTACCAGTTTACGGACATGTAATATTAAATGTATAGATGAGCGATAATATTATAACCGTATAGGGTTTTTGCTAAACTCTGATATTATCTACTCAAGAGGTTAACGTTAGCAGTCCATATTCTCTGCACTTTGCGAAACGGTACTTCGGTTTACACAAATACCTGTATTTCTTCGCAACCTGCAGCAGTGTAGAGACCTCTACTTTCTCATCATCGTCGGTCACGCCATTCGCAAATCCACGCCCACTTAGGCATACATCTATTCGGAAACGATGTATGTATGTAGGTATATCGCTATGTTGCCGGGGAGGGTGCAGAAAAATGGAAGACAGAACGAGAGCGATTTTCTTGTTAATGAAAAATTCATACCACGCCCATCATTTTTTACATTTATATCGATCGATCATCATTGCCCGTGCGTATAAAGTCGGATGGTAATATACATAATAACGAGTCGCAGTTTTACTATTTATTCATACTGTCCTGGTGATTATTTTGAATCGCGAGTATAAGGTTGCGACGATATAAATTCAGCTGTGAAATACAGCTGGGGAGACCTTGACGAATAATATACACCGCGTCGAGTAAACTTGCACCGCTTTACCAACCACCGCGATAATCCACGTAATTTTTTGCAACATTCGCATCCGATATCGTCTCGGAGCGATAAAGCCAAGCAAACGCTGATTGAATTCAACTCTATATCTTACAGTGACAAAAAAAAGCTTTCAGCCGAATGGTAATGGTTATCAGCAATGTATGGGCTTGATATATTTATGGACTTGAAACCAATCTAGGGGTGTTTAATTCATGGTTGAGGGGTTTAAAAAATTTTCTTGTCCCTCAGAGTCACCCCTATACTTTCGTTTGTATAAATCATTCATAAATATATTTTTCCTGATTCAGCGATGAGCGGTGCTCGGCTGGGAAGAGGTCGGGGCGCGCGCTTGGCGATCTACGCAGGCTGCGGTGCCGTCGTTGTTTTGCTGGTTTTCGCGTACCGTGCCGCCGTAGCGGAGATGGCAAGGTTGCGAGATTCCTATGAGCAATGTGCCCACCAACAAGAGGCTCTGTCGGCGCAGCTTCAAGGTGAGATTCGCACCCTGAAGATAAATTTCGATTTTCTGGATTAAAGCTGAAATTTGCCTAACGATTTTCTTCCCCCATCGTTACACACAGTGATATTCGAGTACAAAGCTCACCTGGAGAAATCGCTTGTAGAAGAAAAAAGTTCCAACGCAGCTGTTAAACAGGAACTTCAGCAGCGAGCGACGCGGGAAAAATCTCTTAGGGATAAAGACATGGTGGAAGCGATGCAGAGGTATAACTCCTTGCAACAAGCCTACAAAACGAGGGAGACCGAGCTGCAGGATTTACAAGCAGAGTACGATAAAAGGCAAAGTCTAGCACTTGAGAATAGTCATACGTTAGAAAATACGCTCAGAGATGTAAGAGCCGAGCTTAAAGCGGCGCGTGACGACAAAGTCCGGTCATTGGAACAACTGAAAAACAAGTACGTTGAAATAGAAGCTGAGAAGAAAAAACTCGAAGAGAAGTACAACGAACTTGTTAAAAACGCCGGCGACAGTGGTCAGACTGCCCAACGTTTGGAACAAGAAAATTTACAGCTTAGAAAAGAGCTGGAAAAAGCTCAGGTGAGAAAAATCTGGAGGATGCAAAAATCGTAGTTATTGTATTTCTGATCGTGCAAATTGTTCATTCGATGAATTTTTACAGAGATCTTCTGGGGGTAATGTGGCGGCACCTTCGTTGAGCAGTCCGTCAAGCGGAGGAATTGCACCACAGCCTTCGAGAGGCGTTGATCAAGGATCTAAGGATACGAGGGGGTCAGAGATCGCGATAAATCTGGCAAAACCTCCGTCTCAGCAACAGGTAAGTCCCCCGAGTAACGAAGTTGGGAATCCACCACGGCCGATTCAGGCGCCTCGCGATCACCTCCCGGTTCAATCACAGACTAAAAACGACGAAATACCGCAGAGTTATCCGAACAGCGACGTAAGATTCGCCCAAAATGTCGGTGGAATTATTGTGCCGGTAGGTCCGCAAGGCGCGGACGATAGGGAGAAGGAAGATTTAGATAATAACGTACTTCCGATACCCTACAACTACAGGGAGGAAGAAAAGAATAAAAAATCGAATAAGAAAAAGGAGAAAGTTGAGGAAACTTCGAAAAAAATTGCGTCAGAAAACGTAGGTGACAGCCCTCAAAAGTTTAATCAACCGCCGCCTAATAGTTACAATAAAAATTCTGATGACAATTACAATAATGATAAAAATAATAACAGCAACAACGTTCTCGCTGTTCCATACCCAGCCGAAAAGTCGTCCAGTAAAGGACCTAATTTAGAGAAAGGATCTGAATTAGGAAGTCAAAATATTCCGATAGTCAAGATACAGGATGAAATGCAGGTTCTGCAGGATAAACTTGACAGACCGGATAGCAATAATCATTAGCCAAACTGAAATCTTCAGTGACATTTGTTATCGTTCGATAAATCATATACTCCTTATCATCGGAGTCAGTTTCAACTTGAAGATCATTTTATTCGTGATTATTACATGTTACCAGCTTCATTCCTTCCTGCTGCCTTTACACACTCAAGCATTTTTTACTCATAGATTATTATCATTTTTTTTTAACGCATGAAATGCGTGGGGCAGAAAACTTGTAGATAAAAAACACATGATACGAACACATCGAGACATTTGATCACCTGTTTGTTAATATTCAAACTCATCCCGCACTCAAGTGTTTGATCTGTTTAATGTTTAGGGTGGCTTGTATATATAACTTTGTGCGTATTTTCATGTGCGAATTTCTCTATGTTTCCATGACTTTTCAGCAATTTAATCTCTCTCAATTTGCATGATGTTAATTATGATTGACTAATCGTGTGGCGGCTGTGCTTTTTGTGTGTTGTTTTTTTCTGTTTTTTTATTGTGGATTTTCAAAATTTTCTCACAAGGTATTAAAGTTCAGCTCCTAGCTTGTTCGGTTGATTATTTTTCTCTTTCTTTCCGTGCACTCGATCCATAATTACAAATTTTTCTAGTGAAAACATATCAATAGTCAGTGCCAGATTTGACTCTATAGGTATAATTACACAACGAAAGTAGAATTATAGCATCTATAAATCATTCCTTCTCCCGTAGTTTAATTATTCAAACAATTCTGTTCATAAAGAAAGTTGAATTCATCTGGATAAAATGAAAAATAACAAAAAGAATTGTGATTTTTTTACCCGCGGACTTTTTAGTCTGAATATTTAATCGCGTAGAATGTGATTTGACTTTTATATAATTACGGTGCAATGAAGACATGTATGATACGAGGATCGTTTACAGATTTATTATAAATTATTTTTGAAGTTAAAGAGAATAGATGGATAAAATTGACATTAACAAATAAATGAAATAGATCAAATATTTATAGATTGATAATTATACTTAACCGAGGGACGTACGCCGCCTTGAATGTGCCTGTACATTGTGTGTGTTACTTAAAAAAAAAAAAAAAGAAATATTAATAAACTGTTATTATTTTTATACGCTTGAGTTTTTTACTTGCACCCGCACCTAAAATAAATATTTATTTAACGTTGTGATATTTCTAATTCAATACATTCGGGCTGTATTACTTTTCTTTTTACTCGATTGGAAAGCTTTTTGTAAATTTCTTTTTCACCACCAACGGAAAATCATTATACCCCATAGTAGAATGAGATTGTTGATTAATTAGCAATTCTTGCAGGATTCACTCAACTTGGTTTCTATATTTCATTCGTTTGTTCATTATTTTCACTTTTTTGTTAATGAAATTTCTGTGTGATGGATTATTTTCGAATAGCTGAATGGCGTGTTTTAAAAAATTGAGAATTAATTCAACCATCAACGACGTTGCTCGAGTGACGCGTGAATAATCGTGTACGGTGGTTGCGTAAAAATCAGTCGGTAGGTAGCGAAGAAAATGAAAAAATAATAATCCTAATAAATGAAAATAAGCAGCGACGGTATAGGAGTTTAATGATTTAACGACTGTAGAAGTGAGATACGAGACATCAATTAACCTTCACTGTATAGAACCGTTAAGTACCTACTTCTCGCGTGTATAGTACGTAAAATGAACTGTAAACAGGAAACAAAAAAGGTACGGACGTGTAGTTTTATTTTATTTTTTGCCTCATCTTTCTTTCAAGCAATAACGAGAATTACGACGGTCGTAAAATTTGGCGCTCCATCTTATTAGAAACTATTTGTACGCGTTCGTATACCTAAACACTCCCCCTACTTATAATAATACCTCTTCACACATGTAACGTAAAAAGAAAAGTAAGTAGAATTGAGTGAGTAAAGACTCACCAAAATTTATGTCGTTTAGGTGGATCTGCAGATGATGATATAGCGTTGCTGAAAAACGGGCTAATTAGCCAATTTTCCTTAGCCGACAAAAGCTCCCCGTTATATTGTGAAAACGGAGAAAAAGGAATTCTGGGTAGTCAGTACAATTACCTGATGAATTATTCATTTCAGAACACATCAACGACAGCGTCCAAATCGCAGACGACGAAATTGGTGGGTGAAAATGTGGGCAAGGCGAGCACTTTGAAGCCTGTTACTCAACCGGAAGAAAAAGTTCAAGTTTCAGAGCGAATGAAAGTGAAGAAAATACCGGCGGGGGTTCCACCAATCCCGATGATGTTCGAGGCGGACCGAAAACCCGTGGCAACAAATTCCAAACTTGAAAATGGACGGGGTGTAGATGCGGCCGAAGGTAATAACCCCAAGGAAAAACCTGCCTTAGCACCGGTAGCGGACAATCCTGAACTTGCCAAAGTTCCTCCAATCGGGAGACACAATGTAAATCAACCCCTGGGACAAAAGGAGGCCAGGGAATGGCAGCATAAACCGCAGCACGGTGTTCAGGAAGTTGGAGACGAGCTGAATCAGTTGGAAAATATAGCAGGGTAAGTCGAAAAGATGTACAATCATGTCGTGTGTCATTGACATTGTTAATTTTCAGCGTTGCAATTTTTATCATTAATTTTTTTTTTACTGCAGACTCGACGACACTGGAATCCATGCGGTAGGCGAAGGTGCAGAGTACGCACATTACGACGGCGGCGATTACGACAAAGAGCCGCCGATGAAAAATAACGACATTCACATAGAGGAAGGCGAGGACGAGGCAGAGGGTAAAAATATTCTTCGTTTGATAGAGTCGTCATTAACATTAATTGTCGATAATAATTATGGCTTTTTGTTTTCATACTTTAAACACAGACGAAGACGACCCAATGGACTACGAGGGTAACAATCTCAAAGCCGACAAACATCCTGAATGAAAAAAAATCATCAAAGATTAATCGATATTACTGAAACTAAAATGAAGAAAGTAATGCCTGCATGGATCTTCGTTTTCCCCAAGGGGGAATACGCAACTCCTATTCGATCCAAATGTGTAAAAGATAATCAGAAGGCATAGACATATAGAAATTCGAAGATGCAAAGAACTGACCGCGATGCTGCTACCTAATAATTGGAATAGAAAAAAAATAATGTCATGAGTAAAGTTAGCTATAAGCACAAAATTAACAAATAAAGTAACGATTTTTAATTAATTTTACAGAAAACAATAATCTCGAATTTATTTTAACACTATTTTTTACAAGTAAAAACGATATAGACCACGTATTTTCTGGTCGTAAATTCGGGACAGTGTTTCAAAAAATAATATAAATGGCAGGTCGTTCAAACATGTAAATACACTTTATATAAGAAAAATATATATATTAAAGTATGTAACATAAATGGATTATCCCAATATTATATGGGAGATAGAAAATAAAATGAAAATGATAGACTGTATTTTTTTAGACGACTCTTAGATACGCGGATATATATGAGCACATGCGCAGCAAATGCGCAGAGTGATTTTTTACAAAAATGACTGCGACTTAATTGCACAATTTTACTTAAATTTTACTATTCAATTTTTTCGTACGAGATACGTATAATCGATAGACGTTAAATGAAACTCGATTTACAAATTTTTGACCGTCGGAAAAACGTATTCGAAAAATTCAAAACGCCAATGAAACACGCACCCTCTTAAAACTTCGGATAGAAATGCATTTACAGGAAAGAACAAAAAATCATGCATTTCTGCTGAGTATTTTCTGATGTGTTCTTTGTGAAAGCTGATTCTTATCTTACAAGCCACGAAAATCTTACATTTCGATGTAATATCTACTATGAACACGTTTCTGACACTCGGAAACTAGCAAAAATACGTGGGAAATTGTTCTTCCGAAGTCCAGAGAGGAGATAATCTAATTTCATTATCTTGCCATTAATCGGCTGAATAATTGACGCGCGTAATCTATTTTGTTAGTACATGAGAATAAAGAAAGTGGTGAAAAATACCTTCTGCTTTGAACGAATCAACAGTTTTTAATTACATCAATAAATATTGCGTGCGTTGGTTTCGTGCTGACTATTATTTATACCTATGTATATAGGACTCGTTATTTTTCACATAAAACCAATTATAATATGATAGATAAACGTACATTTGTTACACGCATAAGTAAACACGATATACATTATTATCATCATCATTATTATTGATTATTGAATAATCACGACAACTGCCCAGACGGATTGTAAATAGTGTTTTATTTCGTAATAAAATTGTAAACGTTGAAACTATGTTTGAAAAATTATTAATGTCTCCTTACATCTTCTTTTCGACGAATCTGATTATTATTAAATTATTATTATACAGTCACAGAATTCTATTGTCTAGTACTTCGCACAATTGAAAATGAGAGTGGCGTATCAATAGTTGATAATTCTTAGCGGTCTTATTTATTTATTTATTTATTCATTTTTTCGTTCTATAACGATGGAGAGAAAAATGATTGTATTTTACGCAAGTGTATGTTCTGCAGATTCGCGGCTTATTGCATACAAGTAATGGATGTTTTCAAAAGTACGTCGTGACATAATCTATCTCTCCTTTTTTCAATGGCATTACGACCTTTCCCAGAGAGCGATAAATGTACACTCTTCGCAGTCGACGAAAGATCGTCAATTTTTCACCTAGATACATATGTGCAATTCCCATCAAGAGCGAGTGTCTAATAAATGCTAATTGGTTTGCTCGCGATTCATGCCATCTTTGCGATAGCTTACTCAGTTAGCTGCACTCATAATCCGAAAACATTTCAGCTATAACATCATAAGTTGCTTGGATATTTCTGCATTATCCTGAAAACATGAAACAATTCACAATTTCTATATGCTGTTTGGATTAGCATTTTTTTTTCTCTTCATAAAATTGCTGGCTCAAATTTCAGATCAAATGAAAAATTAAAAAAATCACTAACATCGGGGAGGGCTGGAATAATTTTTCACAGTATTATAGGCTCTGAAAGATATTGAGATTTATCTTAGCTTCGACCGCGACGCACAGAAAAAAAAGACTCAACATCTGCAGCCATAAGCTAGTGTATTACAGATTGCGTAAGTTGAATTTTTGTCGCAGTTTGACGACAAACAAAAAAATCATGTAGGTATAAGAACTCGACGCGCCATGTGCCTGCATGTACACGTTTTCACATCTCCTGAGTTTTTGGTCATTGACATCCAGACTAAAATTTATACCTGGACTTGGCTTTTACTTACTTGTATCAACGTTGCAGGGTATACTTCAAGGCTAAATCTTGACGCTCTCCACGATCAGCGCATGATTAGCAACAAAATTTTTCCGAAATACGCCATCAGAATATTCCGTTCGAAAATCGGATCACTTCGCATTTATAGTTTTGGTTTACATAATTATTTTTCATTTTTATTGAAGTGGAATTACAGACAAGCGCAGCGCTCAATGGTTTACGTTTCATTCATTTATTGAATAATTCGAGTCGTATGAAAAAGAAAAAAAAACAAAGTAAATAAATAAAAATTGCTGTGATGTGCTGAAAGTACATAGTATAATGTCGGCCGTATGATTCAGTAATTTTATTGCTCCAGCTCACGTGTGCTCAATGCAAAGTGCGTGTTGCCCACGCTCAGATCGCGCAAACAGTTAAAGGAACATGACTCAATAATACGTATACTCAAGTTACGTAACAAAGTGCTCGATTATTGCGTCTTTCGCACCTTAGAACTCTGCAGTAGAACATCGAGAGAAATTCTTGGAAGTACAATTTTTAGCTCTGCGGCAAATTCGATATCGGTATTATTCAATACCAATTAACCACTGAATCATAATGTCTATTGACACTATTCAATTTGGTTGAAAATCAATATGTTCCAAATACAACTAATAATTGCGGCTATGCTTTCCAGATGTCCGAACCCCACCAGAGGTGTATGAAAATGTATAATTTCATTTGAACCAGGAAACAATTTATATTCACGTTCGTCTGATGATTTCGAGAACCGTTTGAAGAAAAAAATCCAGGTTTGCAATCGTTTGATAGTTTCGTAGATTCTAGTCTACGTATATTTTCATCCAACATCGACTTTGAGATAATTCGGTCGCTTTTGAACCATAGTGAACTATAAACTCAATTATCGTAACCGCTAATCGAGCCGTATACATATTATCTTCAGGCTTTGGATACACGACGTTTGCTGATTGTGAGCTATATCGTCTCAGTAAACAATTCCCAGAAATAATTGTTTGTCTACCACATTATGCGCACGGGCATGCGATCAAACGTATTTTCGATTCAATCTATTCCTACATAAACTTGCACGTATTTTCAGAGGCCGCCTGCAGGCACGTTTGTGGCTGCACCCGCGAGTCAGAATTCTAAACTCTGCAACATTCGTTCGCATTTGATCCATTACTTGGGTTTTCAGTACGAGAGATGAATTGGAATTTGTTTATGTCCTTTTAGAACCTTTGTAGAGCTTGGAACTTGAACTATTTGTAAGAAACTTTTGGCTTGGTTTTTCTGTTTCTATTTCAATCTACTGTCAACCTTTCAACGGTCGCTGTCACGCGTGACTATATTATAGACATTCAGATATCTGATAGTTTTCATTATCGCAGTTTCCTAGGATTCTAACAATAGAATTTCTTCAGACAGCTTTGTTTAGGTAAACGAAGCCCAATCATTCATTTTTCCTCATAGAATTTTCTTATCCCGTGCATTGATCTATCATACAAACGAATTTCGTCAAATCGTTGATTGAAAAAGAACATTAAAGAATAATCAGCAATTCGGCAGAAATCTGATTGTTTGCGTATATACTGAACAAACATTGTAAAAACAAAAAATTACCACGAAATGTTTATCGTTTATCCAAGAAATGCAAAAGTAACAAAAAAATGTTGTCAGGACAGCAATATATACATATTTCGGTTATTTTAATTCTGCAATTATCAATTCTGTTAATTCTTGATTCGGGAAATTATTGATCGGACCCAGCTGTTTGTATATCTAGATGACAGCCAAGATATAAAAAACGAAAGAAAAAAATAATGTACGAAACGTTCTCTGGATTTCATCTGTCGAGCTTTCTTTTACATTTCACATTTATCCTGCGTATGAATGGAAATGTTTGCACTTACGACCAAACAACGTGAGCCTCCTATAACTGAACAATACAAATTCACGTTCCAGCAAATATCAAAGCCGCGGTGTCGCGGAATTCTTCGAACCTGCGGATAATATATGAGGTATAGAAGTCCCCGGAGACTTTAGACACGAGAATCTCCCGTTTCAGGTAATCCCCCGTATATATAATACAATATGTATAATACCTATACGCTCCATCGCACCGCATGAAGTGGTCGAATAAATTTCATTACAATATTAGCCGGTCCTAATCTTTGTTTTCAATACAAATATATAAATATATATACGAGATATACGGTGATGTATAACGACCTTGTTCCGACGACCGTGGCCGTTAGACGCGCTCAAAGATTCGAGTCGAATCGGAGGTTGCGGATTTCTTTAACCTTCGTTTTTATACCTCCAGGCTCACCATTTCGTATTTTAAAACGCAGTGCTGGGGAATAGGTGCCGATTTTAATTATCTGTCGATATTACATCTTGTTATCGACAAAAGCGTCGATTTTCACAATATCCAATTTATGTACTCAATGAATCTACCTAAGAGTTATTTTTACATGGTGCGCAGGTGTATTAATAGCATCTGATAAGCGCTCTGTCGAGATGAGCTGCACGAAGGTACTTTGGGTTAGATAAAATACAACATTTTTCGCAAGGCAAAATACGTTGGCTACGTGCTTCACGATCGTAACGAGATAATTTCACAGTCGTTTATATTATCATCTGAGGTCACGTATCAGGAGAGATCAGACCATTTGACCAACGAAATTGGACTATTTACCCTGTCGTATACGAGAGGTATATTAACGTACCTATCTATGTACTTAAACGTACATAAACTCTTTCAAACGTAAGTTACAGTACGCCAAATTATTAAACTACCGCCCACCACATTCGTTTGTACACTCGTTCGCACGTAGATTCTAATGTTTTTTTTCTCCTGAACGTATTTTCTCGGTACCAGCGTATTGCTTCTGATTATTTTTCCATTCTCCGAAAGAAGAAAAGGAGAATCTAGAAAAAAGATGATCGAAATCGGAGAAAGAACTCTTGAAACAGGGACGAAAAATAAATTTACCAATATTGCATGGCTGAGGAAACCGCTCACCTGCCCGCGACGACTGACGTCGGATATATAGTTTCTGGCCTTTGTTCAGCCCTCGCAAATCCCGAAGTCAACAAACAAAACCTATAATACAGCAATATACCTATATCTCGCGATCGCTTCGACGTGCTGATCACGATCGACCTTCGCTTCAGCTGCAGCTTACGGGAATTACTGGTTTCCTTCTTAAACCGCGCTGTATGCTCGTGCTGTAACCGCGAATTTTATGGTACTCGATATTCTATCATCGGCGTATTTCACTGCCACACAATCGGAGAATCGACCTGGCCTTCGAACGAAACATACGTATGTTCCACGCACTTTCTATTTAATCTAGACTCTCCACCGTCGTTGCTTCAAATTTTTGGAAGATCTTTGACAGAAAATCGTTCGTTTTTGCCTGACCCTCGTGGATTGCGAATATTTTCTTACTTTTTTATTATCTTCAATTTTTTTATTCCATGGTCTGTTCAGCTTCAAACAGTTTATTCAGCGAGTCATCAAACTCGTAGCACAAAGTCAAAGCTTTACCACAAATTCGGGGCGCCCGCGCATAGCCCTAGAAACGGGCGTTATTGCGCTGTTTGTTCTGCTTTGTTTACACTTTTATGCGCTTAGGGCAACCCTTTCTGCATGATTTTTACACGAGACCAACGAACTTCTCAACATTAAATATGCTTTTGTCAGAAGCTTTTGTATAAAGCTTTCTTTTTTGCAGTTGAATATCCGTAGAAATATTCGCTGCTATATTGATGAATAATGATGTTTTGTAAAATATATTTTACATAACTTTCCATCGCGTTTAATTCCGTGGCGATAAAAATTATACGTCAACAAGCATCGGTCGCGCGATTATGCTCTGCTCTAGTTATATGTTTATGAGCATATTGAGCGAAGTAATCGCAGATTTGTACTTTGGACCTTGACTACTTGCAGTCAATCGGGTCATTACAAATCGGACACATTTCACTCTAGCAAATTTTCAAATATGCACGTACGTCGTCTCATACCTATCGCAAAACGCGTTCAATTCTACACTTCTCATTTTTCGGCTCATGGGATTTGAATAAGATGGCGCCCTACAGGAAAAATATAGCTTCCAATTGAGCATCCCATCTTTGCAAGCATCATAAGCTAAATAACTTCTTCGAATCACGCTTGAACTGTTTGGATGATGACGTAATGATTCGAGTGAACCCCACCATTGAAGTATTATAATTTTGCTGCGGGGACCAAGGCGAAGTTTCAAAGCCTTCGGGCAATACTCCATCGCGGATGGCAGTCAGTCTACGTTTCATCGCAGACGAGGTAAGTGCGGTTCTTGATACATTGCACAGGACTTTTCAAATTTTTTCCTGCTTGAAAAGACCATTAATTATTAAGAACAAAAAGTCTCTGATATACGGTTTGTAATATTTTCAAAAATGTATAACAGTCGACTTCGGGTGAATTTTGTAAAAACAAGGACTGTTATGTGTTTGTATAGAAAGTTTTTTTGGCGACCGATTATACGCCAAAGACACTTTCGCTTTTCTGAGAACCGGTAGAGTTTTGCATGTGTAAATATCAAAATTCTAAAAGTTGAATACATGCGGTTAATTGAATAATTAAAATTCACAAAAAAAAAGTTACGAAAGATATTAATTTATTTTTCTTGCGCAGATATCGAGATGAAATTGATCATCGTAGGAGTTTTAGCGGCGCTTTGCGTCGCGACGTCTGCTTTCGGGCCCCACGAGCACAACAAGCTTATTTGTTACTGGAACGCAACCTCATTCGAGCGACAAGGTAATGTATAATTATTCATCACATAAGATCGAATAAATAAATAACGGACGAATAATGAATAATTCTTAATACTCCATATATTCGTCATCACCCACAGGTCCTGGTAAATTCCAGATCGACGATCTTCGCCCGGCTTTGTCACTCTGCACTCACATAATCTATGCATTTGCCGTAATCAATGCCGAAACACTCGAGGCCGGCCCTCACCATCCACATCTCGACACTGGCGGTGGTTATTCCTTCTACAGAATCATGAATCAGATGAAGAGGATCCCCGATGGCCCGAAAGTGTACCTCAGCATCGGTGGAAACGACGACCCCTATGAAGAAACCCACAAATACCTGCGTGTGGTGAGTGTACAAAAATATGACGAGGTTCTCCGGAAATTTCATTTGACATTCAATTATTGTTTCTTCAGACTGAAACTAACGAGGCCCGAGCAAAGTTCGTCAATTCCGTCGACCGGCTTATGACCGATTATGAATTTGATGGTGTCGATCTAGCGTGGCAGTTCCCGGAAGTTAAGGTCAAGAAGAACCGCGGTACCTTCGGAAGTCTTTTCCACGGAATAAAGAACATATTCGGTTACGGAAAGTTCAAGGACACAAAGGAGGCTGAACACCGTGATGGTTTTACAATTCTTGTTCGTGATTTGAAAAACCGACTCAGACAGAGAAACAACAAGGACCTCACTATTACCGTCCTTCCCCACGTCAACGCCAGCGGTGAGTGGATACTTTCGACTGAAAGAATATTTCAAAAAAGTCAAAAAAAACCGACAGTTATTAACGAAAAATATTGAAATTTAATTTTCAGTGTACTACGACGTTAGGTCTCTCAGTCCTAATATAGAAGCCGTTCACCTCTTTGCTTTCGACCAAAAGACGCCGATACGTAACCCGAAAGAAGCGGATTATCCAGCTCCGATTTACGAAAGTTACGGACGTATCCCACAGGACAATGTTGACGCCAGTGTTAGGTGAGTGGAGTTGGAAATTGAATTATATATTCTCAGAGATTTCTGGATATTAAATATTCGACGATAATTTCTTGCAGATACTGGTTGGAACACGGCGCTCCAGGATCAAAGATCGTGGTTGGTATTCCGGCGTTCGCTCGTACCTGGAAGTTAACATCAGACAGTCAAATTTCCGGAGTCCCACCAATTGACGTCGACGGCCCTGGACTCGAGGGTCCGCAAACTGGAATTCCAGGACTTTTATCCTACACCGAAGTCTGCAGCCGTCTCACAGAATCTGCTGTTGGTCGCCTGAGACGCGTCAACGATCCATCAAAGAAGTACGGAAGCTACGGGTACCAAGCATACAACGAACAGACCGGCGCCGATGGCATCTGGGTCGGATTCGAAGACCCCGATACCGCAGGAAATAAAGCAGCGTACGTCAAGATGAAGGGACTCGGTGGTGTCGCTATTTACGACCTTTCCCTCGATGATTTCCGGGGTGTTTGCTCAGGAGATAAATTCCCTATTGTCAAAGGTGCCAAGCTCAAGTTGTAAATTTAATTCCAAATCAGAATACGAAGCAGATTTTATCATTACACTTTTCATGTAAAGAAGGCGTTATCGATTGTACAGTTTCTTACCATGCGTACGATTCATTATTATAAATAGTTTTTGTTCCTTTGTTTTGCTTAAATATCGACCAGGAAAGTTACGTTGCATATTTTATTCCTTCTTTTATCATCCTGCGCAGGCGTTTGTAAAATGTAGGTATAGGTATTAGAATAATGATCGTATGTGACAGTGAAATAAAATCAAATAGAAACTAATAATTGCCGTGTCTGTTATTTTGATTTCTAAACCCTATCACCGTGTATTTTTTTTTTCAATCATAATATCCTCCTGAGAAATCGAAATAAGGTATGTTATACACACAATAAACAAATATTTAAAAGTTCACATATATATATAGAGAGTTCTAGATTTTATTTTTGAAAAACAATATTATATGTAATATATATTATAGTACATTGAAATTAACAATAATACAAAAGCTGCAAAGTAAATTCGTGAAAAAATTGAAAGAAATTTTTTTATTTTTTTTTGTTATATTATATATCATAATATATATATATATATTCTGTTCATTTTAGATAAATGTCATATTCTGTATAGGTATGTATAAAGTCGTTAAGAATAAATATTCCTACTATATCGAGGCGCGTTTGGTGATTGTCATGAATGGATAAAACGGCTTTTACAATATAATTGTGAATGAGAAACAGATTGTATTAAATCGATAGATGACAAACAGCTGTAAAAGCGCCTCATCTTGGTTACATAATTAAAAAGACATCGAATTGAGAGGATTTGTTATTATATATGGTTATTATTTGCTTTATATAATGATTTATTTATTAATATAGATAACATCTGCATAAGAAAAATTACTACTCATAAATATTTAAATTGATGATAAAATGATTAAAAAAAAAATAACAACTTTGAAATGAGTTTCATGAACCAAGTATTTTAATAACAACGGTATAATTTTTCACTTTTCTTTTTTCTCTTTGGTTGCGTTGAAATTTCAAAAACTAGCTGCAACGACTATGTCTATTTCGGTTTTATCGCACCTACTAAACGGAGGTTAATTTCCAATGATCAGAAAACTATCAACAATTCCCGTATAATTGAATATAATATATGCATATATTGTATACAACTTGCAAATCGAATGAAAATTTATTCATTGCCAAAAAGTGCTTACTAACGGATCATTAAACTCTCGATGCAATTTATCATAATCATCGTAAACATTTTCAATTTTAACTGCTCGTATTGTGTGTGTTCCTTTATTTGCTTTTATTTTTTGTTCCTGATTGTGTTGCAAATATTTAACGCTTACGACGATAATGAATCGAGTGACTAGAAACGTCGACATTATCACTGCGCGATTCAAGCATTGGAATCTAATATACTCTTGAATAACACAACAGTGGTAATTAGAATAATAATAACAATTAATGCAATGATAATGGTACGACGATAATATAATATTTTTTCTTCCACAATTTACCGGCTCTTTCTCTCATTTTCTGTTCTATTATGTAATAATATATGAGCATATGTTTAGTGTATATTATATACCTATAAGTACATGGATATATATATTATATATAATATATATATTTCGTGCAGTCTATGATTTGAATGAATACATTTTCCTATACACCACGTTGCGTGCACAATCAAAGATTTTTTTTCTTTTTTTCATTTTTATTTTTTTTATTTTCAACAAGCATCAGCACCAAAATTATTATATCATATCATTTTATTACATAACACCCGCCACCCGTCAATTGAATTACGGATCAAATTATCACCAACCCCTTTAGCTTGCCTATTCCCCCACCCTCTCATCATCCCGTGATATTCGTAACTATATATACGCTTTGTCCTCAACAGTCAAAGTTGTCCGAACGGAAATTTGTTCATTCTTCTTCCTTTTCAAAACTGAAAATCTTTGATAGGCACTTACACTATAACCTGTGTAAAGAGAGTATATAGATATAGTATATTTATCTAACAGATGGGCACAACGATACAAGTTTTCCTTGCCTTTAATACTTAAAAAATACTGGGCATGGTTTTGTTTATTTTTTTTTTCATTGGTTTTTTTTTTTTTACTTTTTTTATTTTTTTTTTGGGAATACTTACTCATACACCTAGACGTAATATATGATGTGTATACGATTTTAACAAGGAAAGGGCACTCGTTATATATACCTATGATATATCAAGATAGTATAGCACTTTATTCTTATATAACGATAGATATATATATATGCTATGTACGGTTTGATTCATATTATAAACTATGAAGAATAACTCGGAGAATATTACTTTGCTTTATATCATATTCGTAATTATTAACGATACTTCGCTAAAATAAAGTGTTCACTCGAAACGCGCAAACAAACTAGCGTTTACAGTTGTAAACTCGGATTTGCGAGGAAATTAGCGATTGGAAACTCGGAAATTATTTGCATGAGAAATTATCGAGCAACGCGAAGTTGGAAATCCGATGACATTTTCATTCGTGCGCATGTATTATAATGTCGGTCTACGTAAATCAGATAAGTAGGTAAGCATACAAATTTCATGTAATTATGTATACTTTACCATGTAATATAATTTAATAGGAAACAATTAAACTTGACTTCACCGCAAAGGAATATTTCCGAGCATACTTATGTAGGGTGGTTTTTTCAAGGGTGCTCTTGAAACATCAAGATCAAGGTAATGAGAGTGCAGATTGAAAATAACACAAGTTAGGAAGTTGCGACACCGAATGCACCTGTTTTGAATCATCATCGTCATCGATAGGAGACAGATTTGGCTGAATTGTTCACTACATCTCAAGATGTCGTTGAGATTTTTGTGGTCAATGAAGGGGGGAAAAAAAATCGCGGCATAGGCGTCGGGTACAAAGGGTATATGGCTATAAAAATTCATCGTATAATTTAATGTAATAATATATAAGAACGATATACAGACGAGTACAATATTGGTAGGGTTCTCTTTTGCATTTTTTTGTTTTTTTTTGTTTTTTTTCTTGATTTTTTTTTTTCTTACATGAGGGAACATCGTTTTACGCTATCTACATCTTGGTCCACGTTGTTGCTGCTAAGTACCTTATTTAGCAACTTTTCAGTGTCCTTAAAGCTCCGCTTGAAGTTATCTTTACTCTGAGATTGAGGTAGCGAATAGTCGATCATTTCTTCTAGTCTGATACGCGCAGGCCACTGCGTAGTTGTTTCAAAATTATTACTTTCAAAATTGTTATAGGCGTTATTATCGTTAGGCTGCTGATAATAGCTGTTGTAACTCGACGTGATTTTTGGTTGTATAAAAGAGTCGTGTACACGAACTGGACGTGCTAAAGATGAACGTTTTCTTGCCGGTGTTTGGGGGAGTTTCCTTGTCATAAATATCGCTGGACGTGATGAAGAATCGCTTTTTGATGGCAAAGGGGTTGCCGGAAGTAGCAAATTTGGATTGTTGTTGTTGCTATTGTTGTTATCAGTAATATTGATATTGTTTGGTACGCAGTCTCTGATGCTGTTGCTCTTGCCGCTGCTTTGAACGGCATAATTTGATGATTTATCGATCACTGTCTGCTGATCCGGGACTCTTCTAACACCGGTAACGCTAACAGCGCTGGTTTTAACATGTCGACATTCTTCACCGCATTGCAAACAGTCGTAGTACTTTTCTACACCGCTTGTTTCTACGTTGCTATTATTATTGCATCGCTGTTGTTGCTGCTTTTGCTGTTTCTGTTGTTGTGGTTGCTGCTTCCCTTGGGATACGAATCGAAAGCTTAGCTGAGAGGGCGGGGGTCACACTTCCTGCAGGTACTTCAGAGGACACAGGGTTTCCTTCAACCGTGGTTCGCTATCTTTTCCAAATTGATCCGCCGCAGATGTAACGTTGGATGCACATCTGACCATCGCGACCCCGTCAACTTCCTCGCCGATTTGAATAACGATCTGTTTTTTGTATTTACGGGGGAATAGATTACCGGTTTTGTTTTTCGGAAACGACGACAAATTTTCTACAGTTCAAAGGTGCGCCTCCCGGTACGAACCGGTTTTTGTGTAATCTGATTGTGAGGAAACAGTACGAAAAGGGGGGAAAAAAAATCACCTACCTGATCTCGAAGCAGAGTCGTTTGATCAGCGAGCTGGAGGTTCCGGGTTACTTGGAGGGTCTTCTGTCCGGATTCAACCCGCATGACATACGCGCTTGGAAAATAACCGGCCCTTCCGCCCAAGCATTTGCCCTTCCACCAGTCAGGGTCAGATCTGTCTACCACGGTCACTTTGTACCCTGCCCTAAAATTGAACGATATATTGGAGAAATTAATTGCCGCTTCGTCGTTCGGTCTAACATCGGTGTACGCTGCACATAATTAAATTTCCGCGTAACTCACTTTAGGTCCAATTCGTCGCGATGACGGGCGTTAAAGTTGTAGAGAACAACGTAAAGATTGTTCGGTGGTAAAACGCGTTTTCCCGACGAGAATGGATTCAAATGATTAGCGTTTACAGCGTGCGGAGATGGGCACGGTGATGTGCTGGCGGAAGAATATGATTTTTCATTTTCATCCGGTAATTCCATGCTAGACATCCGCATTGTACTTCGTAATAATTTGTGACCCCCGTGCCCTTGACTAGGGCTGCAAGGAGCTGAACAAACATAATATCATGTACACCCGACTCGATTGATTCCCCTTCGGAACGGTTCGATCGGAGGGTGGGATAATTGTTCGATGATCTCCAATTATTAATACGTACACAATCGGCTGGTACCGCCGCTGTCCGAGTGTCGGGGTGGCGTAGATTCTCGAGGTCCGGTTGAATAATAATCCCGAGGACGTTGACGAGTGTGAGCCGAACCTTCAGGTGAATCCAGACTGAGGCTCTTCATCCTCAAATTTAGTCGCTCCCTCCGACGTTGCGGACTATGGGGCGCTTCATTTTTCATGATATCAATTCGATTAGCGTTATCTATAATCACTCAACGTTCGCATCGGCTCGATTGTCTCGTTAAAAAAAAAAAAAAAAAATCAAAAATTTCATCTATATATAATTATGTAGTTATATTAATTGAATTGGAAGGAATTTCTCCCTCAACAGCTGCTCTGTATGCGGGGCGGTTTAATTCTATTCTAATCAAACTGTAGATGTAACGATGCTGACTTTATATAACTAACCTAATTATTCCTGTCAAGTAATTTCTTACTAGAAATTATACGTGGCATGCATAGGTATATTTTATACTTCGGGTCTCTATTGTATTTTTCATACTAAAAAGGGACTAATTTTCGTGATATTTAAATTTCTAAATATTGTGCAATGTAAGTATATGAACGAGACAAACATATGCGATTTAAACGTTGATTCTTATTTGATTCATAGCTGATGTTTTTTTTTCTCTTTCTAATTATTATATCACAGTTACGATACTATTTAAAAATAAATACTAAAATAAACATTCACAATTTCACAATGCGTGCGTACAACGAGCATACCAAGAAGAGAGCTGGGACACGACTCGCAGTGTATAATATAAAATACTAAGTGTGTCTGTAGAACATAGTTTATAAAAATAACTTCGTAAAAATCAATTTGAAGAAAATAAAATTCTTTTATTTACAGTATATACATCGCTTAATTATCAAGATAACAGAGGTAAACGGTAATTGTTTGTTTCTTAATTTTCTTTTTTTTCTTTTCATTCTAATTTTCGTGCTAAACGTACTGTGCAGTGTGCCCCCTAGAAATCGGCTTTCAATTTCCCATTTACACAAAATGAAAAGAAGTGAAAAATGAAATTTCTAAAGTTATAATTATCGAGAGCAAGGGCAGCACGATAGGAATTTGAATACGTATTATTTGAAGCACGCGCCCGATCCTCGACGCTAATGAGGTAATAAAAATGACGATAATTTATTGAAAAGAAAATGATTGAATTAATATCGAAAATAAATCGTCTTTGCGTGATGTGATTTATCGGATTAATATCATCGACGTCTGGTGGATTTACGCCTAAGTTGCAGCGAGGACGAAGTGGATGGCTCTCGAGCTATCAGGACCAGAGGCTGTCCGAAAGGTCGAGTGCCCGAAGTTGATCCTCCGCTACCCCGTCCTAACCAATCGAATCTCGTCAATTTTCTCCAGATTTTTAATTCAGGCTTCAACACTGATTACGTTTGTAATTAGTTTATGAGTCGTTAAATATGCCATTCTCGACAAATTTAGGTATATTATATAGTATAATAAACTTTGCAGCAACGGGATTGGAAAATAGAAATAGAAAAATAAAAATCAAAACTATATTCACAGCATTTCTGTTAGTCACCTTAATCAAAGTAACTTATTTTATAAACATAACAATTTTGTTATGAGTAGCAAATTAACGACGTGGGGATAATTATTTTAAAATTGAGAAACGTTATTCATCTATTTAATTTAGTACGGATTAAATCGCATACACATTACACAGGTTTAGGGTATTTTAATTTCGTGAACACGGATCATTTTTTAAACCGTTTGATTTAATTATTTTTTCAAATCCTTTATTTGATATTCTTTAAATGATTTCACTGTTTGTGTCTCCAATTCCATCGACGCAATCATTAAAACCGAATAATTTGATAAGAGCGATGCGGGATTGAAAATGGGAGGGATTTCATTGTCAGTGCGAGGAATATTTCATGGCAGAACCGCACCAGCACTTAAATTATAAATTTATGTCTTGGTTCGCCTGGATATTCATGTTCACGACATTCTTCCAAACTCAATTTTACTCCTTCAAACTATAGTTTGGAGATGAAATGAAAGCAGACAGTTGGTGTTATGACGAATAAATTGGACGTAGGTATGCTCTGACCACGTGAATAAAAGATTCGGATCGAAGTTCGTGATGTAGTTCCCTTCAGAAAAGTCTGGGCTCGCCCTTGCGAAAGAAAATAATGGTACCCTTAACAATCTGCATGGTCACGAACATCCTCGACTCTATTTATTTTTTTCCACACGTCATTTCGAGCCAAAATATAACTCCGTCCCTCGCGTATATTCTGATCGTATGAGGTGTAATTAAAGGTAAAGCACATCTGATACGCAGATGGGGTTTTTGATTTTTTTTTTCAATTAGCGCGATAAATCTATAACCAAGACGTAAATCTATACATGCGATATTTCAATCTAGTTACGTGAGCGTGTAAAATTATTCTTGAGGAATTGGAAAAATTTTAAGCGAGCTGCGTTTGGTTTAAGAGAAGGTGCTTTGGCGTGCTAGGATACATTTCTACCGAACTGAAATTTTCGGCGATATGCAAAAGTAAACAATGTTTTTCGACTAAAATATATAGTATAGAGATGCCACTCTGTTTTGCTTTTGGCGGAACGGTTGCAGGAAAATCAATTGGATTGAATTTGGTGAATGCCTGTGTAACGGATTGGAAGCAACAAGCTTCCGAAATGGATGGGTAGGTACTCACACAGGAGGTTGCAAAACGCTGTTGTACGGGTGTAAAATAATATATGACGGATCGCTGCGGGTTGGGTAATACGTTATTCAAGCTTTAGAGCAGAATTTCCGGATCCTAGAGGCGGGCAGTAGGTAGTCGGGTAGGTTTAGGAGCTTAAAGCGTATCCGGGCGCCTCGGTTCGGACGGCCTTATCTCTTTCCGGCGCCTCCGACCATCGTCATCATCATCATCATCACCACGACGTGTACGTTAAAAGTAGAAGTAGAAGAAGAAAAACAAGAAGAAGAACAAGAAGAAGCAGTTTGCACAACGAGCTGACTGGTATTTATAGCGAGTCATGTCCCTGTGTAGTGATCGTTAGTAGAGGAGTGGCTTACCAGAGGTGGACGAGGAACAGGGTTGGGAAGAAGAGGTCCTCGTAGCCAAGGGTGCCGCCGCACCAGAGGGAGGATGATCAGCCGTTGGGGGTGTCGGAGGAGAATTCGTCGAGTTCCCCCGAATCTCGCCAGCCTGCTTCAGCACCTGGTATATCGCGTCCACGTCTGCCATGGTACAAACGCAAGCACAAGAGGTGCGGAGGATTGTTTTCAAGGTTAGGGTAAAAGAAGGGGGGAAATGCCAATAAATTTGCTAGCCGCTGGTCATCCGCTCTTCACCGACCAAATTTTAAAGAAACGCTCAAGAGAGAGCCCAGCAGTCTGATCCACACGCTACGATTTTATTACATGAAATCCAAAAAGATATTCGATCGGATCTCATTATGCCACTGAGTTTTCCTTTCTTCAGCGTCTCTTTGTTATTCGAAACGTTCCATGTATAAAAAACTTTGAAATAAAAATTCTCTTGACCGTGTCATAAATCGTACTCACTGTGATCGGCAGTGTTCGTGTCTTCGCTGTGCGACGCGGTGCTTCGCTGTCTTCTCAGTAAAGGAATTCCGCCGCTCCGTTTAGATCCTAGACTCGGACAGTTGGCGGGTTGGACAGAGTTTATGCAGTCCGCATGGGCGTTCGTCTTACACCCACGACATCTGAATCCTTGCCTGCTGTGGCCTCGTAAAACTTGACCGCAGGCATCGCAGGGTGTTATTTTGCGGTAGGTATATTCTCTCCAAGCGTGGCCACCTTCGGATTCCAGATTTTTTCTGTACACAGATTTTTAACGACATTAGAAGAGCGAACTTGCTGAAAATCGGTTCATCCCCTTCTCCAGATCGTAGTAATAATTTTTTTCTTTTCTCATATTCGGGTCACAATGAATACGGGGGATGATGAAAAACAGCTTTCTCTTTAATTGATCTTGACGCGAATAGATTTGCCCTGGTTTTTAATTGTATTATCATACCAACTTTCAACCACGGCCTTTTTTTTCCCTCCGTATTTATTCAACTCTATATGTAATTATATAGCGCGAGAGGGTGCAACATTCACATTCACGATCAGTGAGGGAAACTGAATAGACACAAAAATATATACATGTATAGAATATATGCCTATAAATGCTCAGGTGTATGTATGTGCAGCTATATAATCCTTGCACGCATGGGTGGTGATAATACTTAGCGAATTGTATATAAATAACTTTTAATAGTACAATAAAAAGGCAAAGAAAAATTCAGCTGAAACAGATTAGCACTTAATTCATAAGCAAATTAAATAGCCATACAATTGCTGGAGTGAATAATTTTGGTGTTTTATGAATATTTTAGTTAAATATGCAGATTTAGGATATTTGATAACGTCAACTTGCAGGTCCGGCATTCCGTGTGTGCATTTCATTTCGGCTGAAATAATTCGGGTATTTTTGATTTATGGATACAGGTTTATAAATTACATACATATACTGCAGCAGTCTTGGGAATCAATTCCGTGCGCCTTGGGTGCATATATGTACATTGTAATAAATGCGGAAGAGTGATATGGTGTGATTATTGAATAAATTTCATGAGTGATTGTAAAGTGTGTAATATAAATGGGTTGCAGCTCTTTTTACATTTTGGGGGAATTTTTCACATTGATATTACCTTGACATCGCAACGACGGTGGACACGGCATGATACATCGCTTGCTTTCCCCTTTGTTAGTGGTTGGTGTTGTTGTTGAAGAACATTTACAAACATTGACTGATGTTATTTGTTTGTTTATATATTTGGATATTCATGTTAATAATCAAAAAAAGAATTGAAAAATAAAAACATATATTTCAATCGTGCGGACGATATTCAAATTGCTGAATGATCGAAAGGCCGCCTCGCGGGAGTCATGGCTAAAATGTTATTATATGTGTTTGGTACAACAACTGGTCGAAAAAATTAAGCCGCTAAATAAATAATAACAAATCCGTAAAAGATAACCCTTCAATGAATTTCCATCGTATAATTTGTACATCGATCATATGGTGAACAAATAAATCAATTATTAATCTACACGTATATAATATGCATATCGAAAGCGCATAATTATACACCCTTAAAATAACTGCGATTTTTTTGTTTAGCGAATGTCCGATAATGATCGTATGGGGGTGAGCTTTATACGTTTAATATACACATTGTAAGCTTACTTTTCTGGTGGTACCGGCGTGGTGGTTGGAGAGCTCGTTTTCAAGCTCTTGAAAGCTTTTAGCCATTTGTGCTTCGTACTTCCAGTTGATCCATTCGACATCTTACGATCGTTCATCCCATCAGGTGGTCCCGCTTCACCACCTCCGAAAAGCTCCTTCTACAAAAATGTTTTGTGGAAAATGGAAATCGTTTAGCTAAAGATACAATTGTCACTGGAATTTAGATTATCCGATTACACAGAAAAATCACAGCGATCTCAGAGTCAGATTATGAGACATAAACATCCGACAGGCGCTCTCATTTACACATCTGAATTTGAAAATGAAAAATAAAAAAATAAAAGAAACCTACGCGATGAGAGTAGATCTGTCGATCCGTACTCAACGCGGGCGCGCTGTCAAAATATTATTGCTGTAAGTGACGTTAAGCGGTTTTCATCGATGACATGTTTGTATACGAGAAGTATAGGCTAGCTAATGAAAATTGTTGATGAAGGGTAGGGGTGATGTGTATTTTTATTATTATTAATTTTGTTTTTCTTATCGCATGGGGATCCCGCGCATTTGATACATTTATAATGATTGTATTTATACTAACAATACGAGAGCGAAGAGTAGTCCATCCCATTGCGAAATTATTGCGAGGCGAGGCGCCCTGACCTAGGCAGACACGGCTGGGACTGGTTTCGGATATATGAGAGCCATGTTGACCCAGATATCAAGGCGCATGACGCGGCACACGCGCCCCGGCGTCTCTTATCTCGTATTTTCTCTCTTTCTCTTTATGTATCCCTATCTTTCTCAGCGTAGAATTTTCCCGAGAAATTCGATAAATCGACCCTCTTCAGTACGATTCCCACCGCGTGTACATTAGCAATATATATACATATATCTATATGCTCGCGTATACTTATATGTACTCTATATTTGGACCCCCTCCGGCGAGGATGGATAGGACAATTCAATTGAGCAGGTCACGAGGTGTAAGTTCAATTTCGTGTGATCGAATTATGAAAAGGTTTTTTTCCATTCTTCACTCCTTTTTTATTTTCTTTCTTTCTTTTTTCTTTTTTTTTTTTTTTTCATTTTTTTGTCAATGTATAATACTCAAAGCGAACTCTGCCGCGTCGGTTTCCTTTCCCCCCTTTCGTTGCCCATTATACACGCCCTCGTGAACTCCTCTTTCCAGCACCACTGGTTTCTATATAGCTCTCACTCTCGTGGTTTTCGAGTCTCCACTCATTCGCGGATTTTCATCAAACCAAATTGCGCTAGAAATTATACTACGGTTGAAAAATTTTTCAAGCTAAAAATTAACGCGACGCGGGGCATCCTATATGTAAGAGTCACCCCACTGCCAACGCAAAAATTATACGGACGAAGAACAATCGAGATACCAAAAAATAATATATAATGCATAAACGGATCCGATGTGCGTTCATTTGGAAAAAAGTGTCGACTTGATTGTAATTTGATTGTTACAAGCTTCGGTTAACTCTGACGCGTAAAATTTCGAGTGGACTAAATGTCGATTTTTTGGATGGGTTAATTTTGGGAGATGTTAAATTTATGTTAGATAATAAGCGTAACGTATGAACCTGCGCTTGTACGGCGGCTAGTTGTAGATGGGCGACCCCCAGGTCAAAACGCTTCAGGGAAATGTCCTCTTGCAGTTCAGCTGCTTTTGTGTACAAGCTGCTTTCGGCGCTTCTGTAAACGAAAACAGTCGCTCTAGTGCCTTTCCAACAAATTAGCGGGACGAAAATATATACAGAGAAGAAAGTTTTTTGTAGAAAAAACAAAGAATGAAAAAAGAAAAGAGAACCGAGTGGTATGAGCTCAATGTCTTTTACGTACATAGATATATACTTATGTGAGAACTAACAATCTCTACGAGAGGCAGTAAAAATTTCCTTTTCACGAGCAAATCTTTTACTGCTAAAATAAAAATTGCGAAACTGCACCAGTTCTCAGGTTTCAACCTTATAACTAATAAGCCAGAAACTATAACAGGACGAATAAAATTGGAATGGCTAGTAAAGCCAGTAATATTCTCGAATATCTATGTTATAAATGGGTCTTATGTTTTTTTTCTTTTTTTCTCTTCATTATAAAAAGTGTCCACTTTCTCAGTATCTTTAGTTAAAATCCCCGTTGAGACGTTCGCCACTCTACACTCTCCCCCTTGACTCCCCTATCAATCAAAACTCGTTTTATCTTCCCCCTCGACAATTAATCCTCACGAAATATTCTCATCAATCATAACGGTAGATTTCCACGTACTTTCGCTGTATGCGGATAAGAGCATCAAGGGAATCCTGCAGCCGGCTTATTTCCTGTGTAAGTCGATCAGATTCTCTCTTAAGATCTTCCATCAAGGGTTGGGAGCTTGTTCCGGTCGGCACAAGTTCATCCCTCAAAGCTGGAACTTGTGACAGCCTATCGACTGCGACCTGTTCCGGAGGCGAAGGTGGTACAAACAGTCGTCTGGGTGGCTTCCTTGCCACGGGGGTTGGAACGAGGCTTCTGGCTATGAGGTGGAGGTCATTCGATGGGACGACCGCCTTCGCTTCTTTCGCGACATTTTGATAACGTCTGGCTTGATCCGTAGCACGTTCCCCTCCGGCTTCGGCTATTCCGGCCATGCAGCTTCCGGCTAATCCGCAAAGTTCTTCGTACACTTCTGTCATTTCTTTGAGAAGATTGGGCAGGCAGTGAAGCTGGTAACGTTCGGTTATCGCATTCGTAGCTCTCAATTGAAGAACATAACTGTTATGAGCTTCGAGGTAGGCACGTTTCAATCCCTGATGATCACCTCCACCCTCAACATCAACGCTCAACAATGCCGCGTATGCACGTTTATAATCAACCCGAGCCCGCTGAAGTTTCTCTTCAGTTTTGCTTACAACTTGCTCATACGCCTCTCGATGAGCGAATATCTTAACAGAGAATATGTATTCGAATTATTACCGGATCGTGCCTTTATTTCCGTCTGTCAAATCCCAACCAATAATGTAGAAAAAAAAACATTCGCTATACCTTTCTGGATTGGATCTTTCGATGAAAGCTGGCTTCCTGCGTTGGCCTTGCCAATTGTTGTTGAAGAACGCCAGCAAGATCCAAATTTGCCGCAGCATCAGCTTCTACCTGTCGTAAGAGGCTCTCCCAAGCCCTTCGCATGCCGCCAGCGTCTCCTCTGGGTTCACCGGAACGTCCCCGAAAATCGTCAACCAAACGCCGCACATTTGCAGCATGACTTTCCATGGCTCCGCCCAACTCTTGAGCGAACTCCGACACTGTCGTAAATATACATGGAAAATTAAACAGTCGACGTGTAATAATTGTCGATAAAAATCTCTACCATCGGCGGATAAGGGTGATCAATAATACAGACAAATTAACACGATCAACTGGACTACGCTCTAACGTGAATTATTCCAAAACGCTCGCCCGGCTTCAAATCAGCTGCGTAACGCGTTTAATCTTGTTAGTGCTAATTACCCTACACTGTAGCTCGGCATATATCCGTGTCGTTGCTTATTGGGGAGTTGATTCTGTAACGTTACTTTGATCACAGTTACGAGGTATGTATGTACGAACATTGTTCATGCCAAAGGAATTATTCAGGCTTCCTACAATCAAGGTAGAGTAGTGTTACAGCTGAACAACGATCGGAAAGGGAGTTTATTGACCGTGATGAACAATATGTCCAGGCGGACAATTTATCTATACAAATATTCGCTTCGTTCTATTTTTAGTTTTTTAGACTTTTTTCTTTTCAAACCAGGTGCATTTGTTCATTAATGGATGACAGATAGAGATGGGCTGTACAATTGCGCTTTGCTCGATCCATATTCAGAACGAAGTCGAATACAAAAAATAATGTTCACGATAATAATCGCAGAATCATATACATATGTCTCCTTCGATGTTAATTGTACGACATACATGCGCTTTAAATTGGGAATATCATTAGCGGGGATTGCAGAAAAAAGAAAGTTGAAAAATACATCAGGTACCATAACGTGAATAATGAACTAAGAGGATATTGCAATTATACAGGTATCTAACAATTCCCGCGTTCAAATAAGAGAAACGTTTTTTTTTCCTCCTCTTTTTAATGGTTCTAAGAAACTCGATCCCGGCCTACGGTTATTATTTTAAAATGTATTCTCGAGGTAGATACAACAGGTGAAAAGCGAGTGGGTTTCAGAGATTATAACGATTAATGATCGCGTATATACAGTATACGCGTGTTTGCCATTTATTCTGATATCGAATTCCTAATTCGAGGGGTCTGACTAATTGGAAGATTAGAATGGAAAGTATCATCGATATCACGTAGCTTCGAAGCTCTCGTTATTGTGTTTTGCACTCTTTTTTTTTTCTCTCTCTTGTTTTCTTTCTCTTGTTTCTCATTAATTCTTTCATTTTTGCGAATGAATTGTGTCTCGGACGTTCAATCCCGCGGGGGGTTTTCTGATCAGTAATGAAAATTTATACGTGCTTAGATCTTCATTAACGAAGTAGCGTTATAGTGCGCCGTCGCAACTTATAAGCCCAGGTTTCTACTGGTGCTGCACCTTCGAAGCAGGTAGGAGGAGAATCAGCAGCAGCAGCACCAGGAGAGGCATTAGCGGCGCCACTAGAAGAAGAGTAGCAGGAGAAGAAGCAGCAGCCGCAGCCGCAGCAGCAGGAGGAGCAGGAGAAGCAGGAGCAACAGCAGCACCATCAGCATCAGGTTAAGTTAATGATGGCAACATAGCTGACGGCTGAGTCCCTAATCTACGCCGGTAATATGCATAATGAATGTAACCTTGTCAAAGATTGTATAATATAGAAAAGGTGTTTAGTCAGGGGTTGACCTGAATTCAGGTGGGGTAGATCAATACCTTGCCTGTTCGCCTGGTAGTTACCATAGCAACCAGACTCCTTTCACATTAAAATATTATAACGAGTATTATAGTTCCAATGATTAAACAAATTTCTGAAAAAGAAAAAAAAAATAATTGAAAAAAAAAAAAAAAAATAATATGACTATGCCTAAATGAATAAATAAATAAAAACCTAATCCTGAGAGCGACACCTACTGTGTAGGATACACGCACACACCTTCCCGTTTCTCACCCCGATTTCAAACACCTGCGGGAATTTAACCGCTGCTTATACACATCCAATTTAAACAAGCATCCTCCCCTGCAGCATGTAACTCCCGACCATCACCAACGCTTTCGTTATTTTACCCACATTCTCAGAGCACACCGATGATCCAGATTATAGTAGGTATTATAGGTAGAGAACGACAAAAGTTACGAGTAGGTATTATACATTTGTTTGCATTATATCAGCAACCACGAAGAATCGAAACATATAATGTAGGTGCCAATAAAGTCACGATGAGACTCGGTGCAAATACGTAATAAAAAACGATTCGATGAATAAATAATGATAATAAATAATAATTATGAATGTGAATTGTGGATAAAAAGCAATTTCATGGAAATTGTATTGGTTCAATTATTACTCGAGGTAGAACAAGTAGATACCGTACTTATACCCACTGTATAACGATGAGCTCGAGATCAGAAAAGTATAAAGTATAAAGCCACAAGGAGCTACGTAAGATAGGAATAAAATTCTCGGATCAAATAATAACCGTCACGGTTCAAGATGGTATAATGGATATAATGTAAAAAACAAAAGCGGCAATAAAATTCGAGAAAATCTTATTCAACTTTTTTCTTCCTTCGTGCCGCAATTATAGTCGGGCAAGGACATATATTCATGTAATACCGATATTCGAAGTTACCACGAGCGTCATTTGAAGAAAAATGAAAAAACAAAAAACGGACGATGATAGCGAAGCTGTAAAAGCTTCAAGTGTGTATAACCGGGAAAGTTGAAGGATACGTTTATATTCGAGTATCAGAAATTTCCAGAATTTTTTAATCAACGAACGCTGTTGTTCCTGCAGTGCAGGTATTGTCGAAACGTGGTGTACACGCTTCGCGCAATTAATTTTTATAGGTATGTATGGTACATTCATGTACCTATGCTATGTAGAACCAAAGTATCGAAATTTCATCGAACATTGGGCGAAAATATAGATAGTAATAATATTATTACCAAATGATCAATGATATCTATTTCACGACTGAACGCTGAATTGTGGAAACAAAACTAGAGGCGGAAGATAATATAGTTTTCGTTAAACGACGATCCCCAACATTATCAGATGAATTATAAGTTAACAGAGTGTAGATACTCAAAGGCCTCGTATTATTCTCGCGATTGTGCGGCTATAAACTGAACGAGAGTATGATAGGTATAACTATAGGGTAAGGAGATATTCCGCGTAGCTTTGTTGGTTCTTATAGCCCAGGCAAATTGATCAGCTCTGTATAGCAGTGTTCTATGCGGCTCGGTAAAACTGTTGGCTCAATAATCGCACGCGATTCTATAAGAGGACTTTATACAATTGCTGCTTGTGATGCTGATGCTGATGCAGTTGTTTGCTTTACAACTTATAAACTGGGTATGAGGTTATTCGAAATAATTTTCATTGTTCATCGAATCGATGGAAGAAGGTACGGATATTATTAAAGATATCATAATACATCTGGCAAGCATTTCTTTTTTTTTTTAGCTATTTATAATAAAATTATATGAGAAACAAAATTAATTCGAGGTGGATGGGGAGAAGGTAAAAGGGTTTTAATAACGTTATCAATTATACTGACCAGTTTGCACGAGTTTGAGCGTGTTGGCATTGTGAAGTTTTAGCGGCTCATTGAGTGATGCGTGAGTCAAGTCCTTAAGGGGATTGGCGGCTCCCTCCTCCGTTGAGTTACGATTATTTTGCATAATCTCTTTTGTGTTACCTCCTCTATTACCGGGTTTATTCCCGTTAATATTATTACCACCACTATCGTTACCCTTATTATTTGTATTATTATTATTATTATTATTACTGTTATGATTATTGTTATTATTTCTAATTCGAAACGATAATTTAGAGGTTATCGTTTTTTTTTTCTCTAGTTTCTTCTTAGCTGCGTTTGCGTCCACAAATTTAACGTCTTTGTGACTCCAGTTCGAGACTTGGCACTGACGGCGGCTCGATATCCTGCTATTACTAGTCAGTAAGCTGCTACCATCGGCTCGTTCAGGACATTCATAGATTCCAAGGAGCTCTTCTGCCGGATAGATGACGTACATGCCCGATCCAAGACCAATTTATCATTAATAATTCCGTTAGAGCAATCATTTCTATCCTCCACTTCATCGTTGCCACCCGCACCTTTGTAATTATTCTTTCGATTATACTCGTAGTTTGTTCCACCCGTGAAAATCATCTTTCTCCAAATCCCGTTGGGTCCGATTAATTTCTTACTTCAAAAAACCCCCCGCACCCCTGCAAGCAGTTGCAGCAGCAGATTCCCCAGTTTTTTTTTTTCGATTTCTTCGTTCTCTTCTATTCCCTTCCTCTTATCACGCTTAGATATCTACGATAAATCTGACTCTCCCAGCTACCGCGTTTCCATCACCTGGAAAATAAATTAACAACAATGAATTTCGTTATTCCGATGATTTTAACGCGGAACAATTAAACGATAGATTCGAGCGTATAATATCTATATCATATTTTGTCCCCGCGAATTCGGTTTCACATTAATAGAACTATTATAACCCCGTTTACTTTCCCTCCACGTCTCTCAAGTTTATCCTTGTCTAGGTCTAATTTTAGTTTATATATAAAATAGAAACTGTATATTACCTTCAACGAACTAACGTCACCTTATAATTAACGTAAAAATAGCTTCCGAATTATAATAGTAATAAAAAAAAAAAAAAAAGACATAAAAATTGACAAAAGTATCAAACAGAATTTTATATCATGAGAACGATTAGGAAATGAACAAGAAAAAAATGTAGATCGTAATACATAACTGTCATTTTTAAGGTTGCGATGCTCGGCAGATGTGGAAAAAAAGATATAAAAATAATCGTAAAGTAACGGTAGTTAGAATCATATGGCTTTAGGGCGAGATGCGGAGAAAAGGAAAAAAAAAATGGAAAAAGAAAGAAGAAAAATGTATGAGTCGCCGTATGTATATCGTTCGTTATTATATGGTGTGAATAGATATTAGTGTATAATATTTTGTCTCTGTTATAATAGACGCGGGATATGAAAAATAAAAATACTTAAAACTGTGCGGGGGGTTGGTCAGCACATCTCGTGGTTGGGAGAGTTGGCAGCATTAAATATTCAGTTAGGATTTATTTATACACCCGCTATATATAGTTAGCTACTACTTCTAATATAGAGGGGGATAGATGGAAACTTAGAACCCCAGCCGTTAAGTAGATCCATTGAACTATTTATTTGGTTAAAAAAAATAAATAAATAGTAATAATTAAACAACTTAATAAAGACGTACAAGATTTGAGAAAACGCCGATCTTCCGACAACTCTTCGGAGTCATCGTCGTCGGATGAAGAGGAAGAAGAAGAAGATCGGCGTCGCCGTCGCCGCGGGCTTTACGGTATGCTTGACCGACGGAAACTTGGTAAGTTGGAATTGAATTGTAACTGGCTCTTTTGTAATATCTGTGGGGGTAAGATTATAGTTTATATATCTCTGCAATGAGGCGTGGATGGATTTGTAAATACATAAGAGTAGGATACACGATTTTCTAAGCGTAGGTATAGTTTAAAAATAATACATGCGAGCTACACACTACTCGGGCTTCTTCACTGTTCCACTTTCATATGTGCTTATTCTATTTTATATATACAATTTGTATTATGCATATTTTCTGTCAGGCACGACTGAAATCCAATAACTGTTAGGAATAACTCCTCTCAATGCTCGTACGTGTGAAGGAAAGAATAAACCAGAACGAGCGCGCCAACAAGAAGAAGAACGAGAACGAGAAGAATAAAAACCAAATGAACTAAGGGAAAAGGTTGTGGAAGAGTAAATTGAAACGTGCTGCGAATTATCCCCTTATTATTATCATCATAGTTGTTTTATAGTTATTTAACACTCACACCGAGGTGGTAATGTTCACGGAACTAACAAACGACATGAACTTTATGACTCGACGACGACGTCCCCACGCACCGAGGGCTCGCGCAGCACTGGCGTCTGGCGTCGCCGTCAGCTGCCGTGGGTCGTCTATTCGTTCGGTTTTCAGTCTTCTCTTCGTTCGTCACTGTTCAATTTTCATCCCAGATGTACCTACGTAACTGTATGTACATACCTTATCCTGAAACGTCGCACGCGCCCTTTCCCTCTCCCTTTTTCCCTACGAGCGTAACGCATCCCCTATGTATTATCTTAAAACCAGGGGAATGTTGCGAGAGAATTATTACCGGTATACCTATCTAGCTAGGCTCATGGACATGATATATCGTGTGAGGGCATAGGTAGGTACGTAGGTACAAAAAGCGTACGTGCATATACATGTACTATTGCAAATTTATATGCCTATGTATTTGGCATAAAATACCTTGCTTGTTGCTCACCTGTAAATGGGAATTGCGCGCGCAACGGAGGCGCGTTGCCCTGTATATTTAATGTATCCAACTTCACCTATATGCGTGTCCTATGTGGACATTTTATGTACATTTATGTACCACCCTACAGTTGAAACGTGCTAGGGTATATAATAAAACTTCGTGCAGACCGAGCTGCTTATATACACGGCAGAGACGATAAAATAAACTAAAACCTACTGGCTAACGCTTCGAACTTACGTCTAAACATTTCACTTTGCGCGGTCTAATAACTAATTGGAAGTAGATCTTTCAAACACTTTTATATAATACATCATGTATGCGTGTACTGGTATACACGCTATGTGCACGTTAACGTGAAAAGTTTTAGTTTTCGCGAAGACGGTAAAATGATACAAAATTTTACTAGCTGTTTAACGCTCTACGTATATCGTGTACATAGGTATATTATACTTTTGCCAAACAGCTACGTATTTTCAGCTACTTTCCGCAATCACAGAATTTCTGCCGCTGTTGCTACTAGTGGTAAAGCAATTGCGAGAGCGGAGTAGCTAGGTATTACTAATATTTATATAAATACTGTGCGAAGCCTTACCCACAAACCCGCGAATTATTATAATAGCTTCTATATACCTCGAACGTATACCTATACGACTGCCATCGTCTGCGCGTGAACCGCGAGTCATGCTCTTTTTATCTTCTTGATTTTTTTTTAGTCTTCTTACCTCCCCTTTCTCCGTCGGTGATCGTCTTAAAAATAGATGTCAACAATATACATGTATTATTATATTTTTTAGTTATTCTTTTTTTTTTTTCTTTTCTTATTTCGGCGATGGGATTATTCGGCAACAAAACTTCATCGAACTGGGATTTCGCTTTTCTTGTTTGGTCGATTAATTTTAGTTTTTTTCTTCCTTCCTGCCTATATCCCAAGCTGTTCGAATTATCTGCGTAATTTACAGGCCACAGATATAATTTAACGCGTACTTCTAACAAGTGCTCATCACGGCTTTGAATCAACGCCTCGCGGACGGCTGTAGCGTTGAATTAGTTGTGGGAAACTAGAGGCGTGCGTCCGCATATATTATGCAAGAACTTCCACCCTCCCGAGTAATGAAGAAAATTTTCATCATAATCCATTAATTATATCTAACAAAGAGATTATCTGTCTTGTGTTTGTTGTGACTCGTTTTGTTTTATAGATAATTATTGGTAAGATCGCAATTATCTAAGTGAATTTCAGCGGGTGACGAGGATTTTGCGTGTGTACACATTACGTATACATCGGGAACAACAGCTTGGAGGTGGCAGTTTGGATCAATACAAATCCAATTGTCTTGAATAAAGTATCATTCTGAATTTGTTGGGAGGGTGAATGGTTGCTTAGAAGAAAAAGAGGCGGAAGAAAGATCTATCTTCGGCGCGCCTCGACCCTTCAGGAGTTCTTGAACTTCGGAAGTCAATATCTCATGAAGTTGACGCAGCAAAGTAATAATTCTAGTCGACGAAACACCTGAATTTCTCTTTTTCAACAGTTAACAATATTTTCGGTAACTCCGCGTATATCTACCGCTGCTATAGACGTCTCGTTATAAGTGAAAATGATAACCAGATTTTCGTCTCTTTATCAAGTTGTCATTTTATAAATACGAATAACAATTGAAGACAAATTTAACTCTCCGCATCATCTAACCGCGCATCAATGTCTTCCGCTGGTTAATTTTCAGTTCTGCAGCTGTCACCTGTCATGCCATAATTCTGCCGGAAATAAAAGTTATATAAATATAAATGATCGCACGGGGTAAAAAAAAGATTCTTGAATTCAGGAAACTTATAACGGGATGAAAAACGTACGTCGAGGGCCGAGAACCGAAAAGACAAGACTGCCGTGAAGGCATATCCTCTGAAAAGTGAAGTAGATTTTGAAAACTTGAAAATTACGTAACATAATTTAAATTGAATTTTCATCTTCCAGATTGTTGGCCGCAACAACGGAAAAAACTCCGTCCGAATTGCCGTGGTATTTAATTTGGTTAAAAAGTTTCCAGTGACACGGTCCTCCGGCGGTAGAGAGGTGTATCAAATTTTTCAAAATTCTGGCGACTGTGGAAAAAATTGAACTCTGGCGAAGATTTCAGTTAAACCGACTCGATTCCTCCACGTTTCTGAATTTCGTTAACCTTTGAGGTCGCGCCCTTTTGGTTCTTGATCCTCGAAACATAGTTTCCCTTACAGTTAACCATAATCGCAATGATGCCATGCCTTTGCCACGGACTTAGAATCTTCTTGATGAGTTTCGCTTATACTTACTCTCACTCCCCGCCTTCAATTTGTGATGAATAAGTTTCCTCGGCTGGTTATACTATCGCTAGTCTGGATCGTACATAGCACGGAAAGTTCCTCCTCCTCACCTTGTAACCTCTGGAGAAACGCGGCTAAACCTTCTACTACTCCTACTACTCCAGACTCCCGTAAGCAGCGAAATCCCTTCAACTTCGCTTCGAACACCCTCCCCTTTATACGCGGCTATTCAAGTATTCAGGTCTCGTACACAGGGTGGGGCACTTAACTCCAACCACTTGATTATCTTCCGCGGCTATTTTTAAAGTGACGAAGAGCCGATTTTCAATGGCGGTTTTTAAAAGGCATGCACACGTACTGCACCGTATGGTCCGTCGGCTGAACGCGTTTCCGAGATTCGCGATACGGGCGACATTTTATCTTTCACATCGAACTGCACCTTGTTTCTTTTTCATCCCTCGTTCATTTGGGTACAAGAGACTCGAAGACCGAGGGAATAGCGTATGCAGGAGTAAATATACCGATAATTCGAAATCCGTTCATCTTTGTTGTTGAA
Organism: Athalia cordata; assembly: GCA_963932425.1. Classification (NCBI taxonomy): domain Eukaryota; kingdom Metazoa; phylum Arthropoda; class Insecta; order Hymenoptera; family Athaliidae; genus Athalia; species Athalia cordata. Next base: position 51,352,573 of record OZ010625.1, on the reverse strand, counting down.
ATCGTATGCAAAGGTATTCGAAATAGTCAGAGTTAATCAAGGGGGGTTTTAGTCGAGTTTACCACCCTGTGGGATGAATACAGATGGAGTAGCTTTGGTATATTCCTCGTCTCAGGTGCGCTAAACCCGTTCCGATTTTCCAGGTCTCTGGATCCGATGCTGCGAAGACTTGGGGTGTGTAAATAACACCGAGGAATGGTATACGATCGGTTATCGAGGCCGATAACTGAGGAGCCTCTGCCTCGTCACATAATTAAAACGACCTTCACGTTGTTCGCAAAACCGTTGGACAACCACCGTCGCATCGTTGACGTAGAAATACCACCGGCTACAGTCGGACACGTAAAAGCCTCGAGATTTGATTCGAGAAAAACTAGTGAAAAGCCATTTATTGATTCACGATTTTACGAGCAACGGATACGACGGCTGGATTAAACACTCGGTGAAATCTCCGCTTGCAATTGACGCCGGAAACGTTATCAGCGTCGATTGGACCGCTGGTGCAGAACCGCCCTATTCGATTGCTATTCAGAACGCGAGGGTGGTAGCTTTAGAAGCCGCAGCTCTTCTACGTATCTTCGTAAATTACTTCGGTATTAAGCCCGACAAATTTTACCTCATTGGACAACGACTCGGAGCACACATTGCTGGGTTAGATAATTAAACATCTCGTTGAAAACAAAAGCTTATAAATCCTTTAATACATCATACCTTCCTCACCACCCGATGTGTATGTAAGCCGAATAGACAGCCATAATTGGCTTCTAGAAATAGCTTCACATTTTACCTTTTTTTTTTCTATTTGCTATTTATTCTTATTCTTTTTATTATTTACTTTTCTTCCGGACGGGGGGTGCGGGGGGGGGGGGGTAGAGGATCGATCGCGCAGCAATGTATAGTTTCTTCAGTTTACATGAATAAATATTAGACCGGTTAAACGAAGCGCTGGAATTTTCTTGAATTTTTTTTGTTCAATATTTTACTAGCTTGGAGTATTGAAAGGAATCATTCTCGAGAATTTCAAAACGTAGATGTTGTGAAAAAAAATTATATGCTCTAAAGGTATTGCAAACAGTTGCAGGTTCATTGCTGCGAAAAATTAACATCACACCGAAAATCTGCTTTTTTCGAAAAGTCAACACCGTGACGAAAAATGAAAAAAAAACGAAAAAAAATTCCTAAGCCAAATCCTTGGCGAAAGTGGAATCGTTTTTGTAACATCAGAGGTATTAAAATCGGATGGATAAGCAACAAAGCGTGAAATTGTAGAGCTTTTTTCGAAACGGTATGGCTAATACACGTTTTTTACATTTACTTTAGGGTCTACAGCTTTTACCTGTGGGGTACACTATAACAGTGGGTGTTCGCGTTATCGATTCCACAATTTTTCTTATTATGCGTTCTGCGTAAGCCCATATATATACCGTGGAACTGAGGTTATCATGAAGCGTCTGGTTTTTGCCCAGGTACATTGGACAGGAGATAAATGGAATAGGGAGAATTACAGGACTTGACCCTGTCGGTCTGTTCTTCAAGAACATGCCACCGCAGGCCCGACTCGATCCAAAAGACGCCGGCGTTTTTGTCGATGTCATCAACACAGACGTCGAAACAAGTACATACCTAATTAAAACTCTACCTTATTGTTGAGAGACATAAAAAAAGTTCACGAAGCCCTGCTTTCCGGTTCAAGCTCCTGATTTTTGTTTCTTTTCTCTTTCTCTTTTTTTTTTTTTTCTTTCTCTCATCTCACACAGACCCGGGTCAAGGGAGCGGCGACCCCTACGGGCATCTTAATTTTTTTTGCTAACGGTGGTCTGACGCAGCCCGGTTGCAACGTGACGTCGTTTTATTCAAATCTGAATAAAATATCCCGGGATATGTCGAGGGAGGGTGAAGTTGCGCCTGGATGCAGCCATAAGCGCGCTGCAAAATATTTTACTGCCAGTATCGACGAACGTGAAAATTGCTTGCCAATGGGATACGCGTGTAACGATTATCTGACATTTTAACGTGGAGATTGTCTCAAGGATCTGTGTGAAAATTGGAACAACCTGCGCAACTATAGGATATTACGCCGACAACGTAGCGAATAACTCCACAGCGATTCCCGCAACAAAGTTTTTCATCGACACCGACGACTGCCGGCCATATTGTAGTAAGTTCATTAATTATTCAAAGGAAGGAAGCAACAAAGGACAGAAGGAGTTTAGTTATACGAATCGATGGGCTCTCATAATCGCATTGAATTTTTATGGGGGATCTAAGGATTTCGTCTACTGCACTGTTCAAAATTTCATGAAAAGCTTTTTCAGCAGTTTTTATTGCTTTTGTTTTCCGTTTTTTCCCCTCTATTTATAGTGTTTGGATACGAGATAACGATAACGTTATCAGCACCCGTAGGATCAGGTGCAGATTCCCACCGGTCGAGTGTTAAAAATCCGGACGATGAAACGATATCAGGAATTTTTTACACAACCTTTTTTTCTGGACATCGAGGGAATAACTTTTCAAACAAAATTGAACACGGATAATAAATTATTAAAAGCACGGGGTGAAAATGTTTTTTTGAACTACAAGAAACCATCGAAAATTACTATGCCCGATAGATTGTTACTTCGTTTTGAATCTAATCTAAAACTACCCTTCGTATGATTTTTTTGGCAAGCTTTCGGCCATTTCTGGAAAAAGTAGTTGAAGTAACGAAAACTCCACCTTGTCTCTGAGATTAAAAGTATACAAAAAAATGTCGAGCAATTACGAGAAAAACGACCCTGAGGCTAAAAAAGCTGAAAGTTTTATTTTTTGAATGTAAAATTTTGAGGGTCACATTTGGCTAGATTATTCGTCATGAAAAGTCTCATATTATCATCTCAAAGATCCAAAATCCCAGCGTCTGCAGCAACAGATTATGATTGGATTTGAATAATTCAAAAGTACATCCGCAAGCTAGTGGCCTCGTATCCCCATAGCAATTACGTTGCGGTATGTGCACAGCATTTGCTCGCTCGTTTGAATTGAGTAATTTATGATTTGATTCCATATTAACACCGCTCCAGTGATCATAGGTCGTTTATACCTATAAAGGATTACGAGGAAGTAACAATTTCCGAATAGCGTCTCATTACCATTTCCCAATAGCTGATATTTCCAATTACTCAATTTTACTTTTCAATTGTTCTATTTTCAGGTATCCGTCCACGTTCGTCGTGCGGGAATTACAAACCTACCAGATTACCATGGAAATTCCGTGACCCATTTGTGTGGCAAAGAAGTTGGTGAATTACCTATTCTCAAGAGCCTGCAAGCGAAGGAGGCGGTTGAGTTCACTTTATGCGATGCTAAGGAATTCGGGTCGAAAGAGTCACCGAGTACTCTCAACTTCCTTCGTCAACGGGAACGACGAAATCCTGCTGAAATAATTATACTTCCAGGGGCACCAGCTACTGCATTCGACAAAATCGGTGGTCACATTAATTCCGAACAATACGACAAAAGTGAACCTGAGGAACCAGCCGAAGACGATTACTACACCAATCGATGACTCGACTCTTCGACAAGGATCTTTTATCTTTTTTTTCTTCGTTTTCATTCCACGAGCTGCTTAGCTAAAACGACTTACCAAATGAATAATGTAATGACAATACTAATAATAATAAAAATAATGCCTACAGGAAGAACTTGGCTCCAGTCCGAATAAATGTCGTACCTAAAGATATACAGTGAAAAAGAAAAAAGAAATTGGCTTAGCAATCGATTGCATGAAAATAGAGATCGTTACCATCATCATTGTCATCAAAGTTTAAATTATTATACACTTTTATTTCTTGTTTTTTTTTTTTTTTCATTTCGACAGTGTTGTCTTCTATATAATATTGTGTAGACAGCACTGAAAACATTAACTTTTATATTCATATATACTACATTTATTTATTATAAACGATCAACGTAACTTGTTTTGTTTTCTTTAATTTTTCTTTTTCTTTTCTTTTCTTCTTTTTTTTCTCCAATTTTCTTATACGATTTTCAAGTCCCAGTAATAGATTATTATTATTAGGCATAATAGTTACATACGATACAATACATACATACAGTGCCCATCCGCCGGCTTTTCTGATCAAACTTTGCTTATTTTAATATTTTTTTCTTTTTTTTTTTTCTTGTTTCTGTGTGTGCTTTTCTGCTCTTTTCTATGTTTCGTGTCTCCGTAGGATGACGAAAATGATCGTGAATAAGACATTTTTATTTTTATTTTTTTCTTAATGAACAAAAAAAGAATAAAATCGAAACGAATATTTTCCAATTTTCTTTTAAGATTGTATACCTATATGTGTTATTTAAATAAATAGAAAAATTTTCAACTAATGCCCTGCAAGTAACGTATTTACAGATCTGACTTATTCGACACCTAATATAATTCGGTGTGAAAGTTTTCGACATTATTTAAATTATTTTTCTTTTTTATAATGATCAATGAAAACTTTATCATTCTTTGCAAGTTTGATTCATAATATTTTACATTGAACAGAATGAATGCATTAATGGATGGTCTTATTATAAGTGTTTGAAAATCAATCGGTATCAAGGTGTACGAAATTGTTATTTCTTTTACTTGTTTCTTTTCTATGTACGTTGATTTTTTTGTTTTTTTTTTGTTTTTTGTTTCTTTGGATCATCGCCACGCTACTTTAGATTTATATTCGCTATATACCACATCAGACTAACAATATAATTGATATAATATTAGTAACGGCGTTTTGACATAAAATGTAGGAAATTTATCTATTATTCGTTAATATTAATATTATCATAGCTATTATTCATTTTCTTTTATCTTCCTGTATGTGTTTGTTTTTTTTTGTTTTTTTTTTTATCCCGTTTCAACATACCTAATTAGCACAATTCAATAATATGATCAAAACGTTGCCTTTATTAAAAGCATTATAATCATCATCATCATCATCATCATCGTCGTCGTCGTCGACATGGCGAATCGATTATAGAAACGCGGTGTCAAGCGCGGTGCTTACGAGTTTACAATTTTTTTTTTTTTTTTCAATTTTAATAATTTTTATTTTTTTTTGGTTTTGTTTCATTTGCGTTGGGTTTTATCCTGCGCGCCATGGAATGGACCCTTTTTATAATTCACACGGATAATTATTATAATATATATAGTAACGCGTTATACATTACATATTTCATTACAGAATCAATAATATTATATCTTATTTACAGAGGGTAGTAGTTTTTCCTAGTGATGGGGGGAAGGGGGTGGTTAAGGACTAAGTCGGTGATTGAAGAATAACAAAAAAATATACATCTATAATTATACAGCCTATGGAATAACATTACGGTGTGAGAGAAAAAATAAAATTTATGCTTGCATTTACACGTAATGTGGATTGTATGTAAGTGTAATCACTATGGCGTTTATATGTTGTATTTTTTATTTGTTGTTAATGATCGGTTGTCATTTATTTTTAAATAAAATGTTTTTATATTCATAGGGAATACCCAATAATTACGTCGTCCCTATATATTGTTACTTGAGAAAAATGAAAAATTTCTACCAAGTACCGATATTAATTACATACAATTAATGTGACAAATTTTCTTGAACGTTGTAATTATTTATGTGTAAAACGGACAAAGTCAAATTCGTTTAATTGACACGTAGAATTGTTTACGTATACTTAGTTTTGTACACGTACCCATATCCTATAATTCATTCTAATAATTGAGGTTTTCCCTTTTTTTGTTCATTTTCCCTTTTTTTTTTTTTGCAATCCTCTCATTTCGTATTTTACATCCGTATATATAATAATAATATAATTACTTATATCGTCATGGTTGCAGGATCGTTATTTGGTTCCCTCGATATTTCCTATAGTTTCAACTATTATTTCATAATATAGCCGTACTGCTATTCCAGAAACTTTACGTGGTGTTTTGTATGATTAATTAATTTTGTTGTCAATTTTTTCGATTTACCAATTATTATGTACGCAATTATCCATTTAGTAAGGTGTTCAAATTCTAGCACGATATGCCGAACTCAGATATGCAAACCTATTTTATTGTACATATACACATTTTTATTTATAATAATCATTATAAGCGTTGAAATAAAAATAATCTTTTTTTTTTCATTAAATATATTGTAAACTCATTTCGTGTTTATCTAATATTCATTATTATCATACGATGAATAATATTCACGAATTTTTCTACAACATTAACTTTTTGTTTTTTAGATTAATTAACATTCAAGGGCATTAATTCAGCTTACAGAGAACCAACTAATCATAATTGCGTAATATAATGTACTAATATTTTTCCATTTTTCCTTATTTATAAATCTGATTGTGTTAGGCTCTCGATTATTTACGATTTTCTTCCTTCTTTCTCTCCAGTTCATTTCCCTTGTATCATATCATATAATTATATATATAATTTATTCTACACACAGAATTTTAACGCGGTCGCATGAGAAAACCGATTCGATTATGAATATCATAATATAATAACAACTGTATAGATATTGTTAAGAAAATAAATAATTTTATGAAAATTAGAATTTGAACACCATCTATAGATGGATAATTATACGCGCGGGGTTAGAATAATCACCTTACTAAATTAACTAGTATGTATTCATGAATTAACTATATAGTCAGTTATACGGTGAAAAAACAGAAAACGAAAACGAAAACGAAAATGTAAAATATATCCAATAAAGAGATGAAAATAAATATTAAAAAATTAGATAATATGAAATTAAAATGTACGACGAAGATGGTGGACTAGCCAACTAACGTCGGCACTCAACATATATAGACTGCAGCTGCAACTAATATCTTTCTTTAGCAGTTACAATTTGCACTCGCAGGGTTGCTAGGCTGATCAGTGAGCCGTTGTCCCTTTGCACCCGCCCCCGCACCGCCACTACCCATTAGACTTGGGTCAGTGTCCAAAGATTCGCTCATCTTGTCGCATATTATGTCCACCAGTCGCTCGAACACCGCCTGGAAAAAGGACATCGAGGTCATAAAGAAACAGAATTGCGCAGCATCTTCATTGAAATGAATTAAAATGAACACATGACTTCCGATCGAGTATAATTAATAATTATATCACAAGTTGACATTCAAACCATTTAAGTTGGTAGAAAAATTTATTTACCTTGACGTTGACATTCTCTTTCGCTGATGTCTCGAAAAATTGTACGCCTAATTGATCCGCCAGTTGTTTGCCCCTTTCGAAACTTATAACTCTCTCATCTTCCATGTCGCATTTGTTACCCACCAATATGACTTGGGCGTTATCCCACGAATAAGTTTTTATTTGCGTTACCCAATCTTGTACGGAATTGAATGATTCCGCATTTGTTATATCGTACATCAATATAAAACCCATCGCACCTCTGTAGTAGGCAGTTGTTATTGTTCTGTATCGTTCTTGACCCGCCGTATCCTGATTAGAATAATGACAAATTAATTAGAACCGTTTTGACTCGAAGATATGAAATTGCTTATTTTTTCTCAATAATTTTATGTGCTTTAAAAACTGACCCAGATCTGGAGCTTGACTCGCTTGTCGTGCCTGAAGACAGTTTTCACTTTGAAATCAATGCCAACGGTCGAAACGAAGGCTGAGGTGAACGAATCGTCGGCGTATCGAAACAGGAAGGACGTTTTGCCAACTGAAGAATTACCGATTATCAGAAGCTTGAACATGTAATCGAAATTTTGATCCGCCGCATCTTTTTGCCACTTAGGGTCTTGGCCCGCCATCTGCAAATAAATTCAATGATTAAAAATAATCTCCGCTGTTCTTCATATCGTTTGGGGAGGAGGACGACGATTCTTCGTGAATTGTACAAGGAGAATAAAACGCTAATTGGCTGCGGTAGATACAATTAGACATATTAATACAACACGCGATGGAATGAGAGTATTTGGATTCTCGAAATGCGAAAAAATGAATAAATAAAATCGCTTGTCTCACAGGACAACGTGGGAGGATACCGAGTAATTTGGCGACGTTATCTCGTCCATCGACAGCAAACGGGACATTCGCGTTCGAAGTTCGAGAACCGAATCCTTAACCGGAAGTCCTGCGGCGGCGTCCCTGCACATCGGCATAATCCCGATTACGAAGTATTACGCGTACCTATCTATATTATTATCAAAACTATGACGTATTCGACGAACTAGTTCTAACACAACGATGACGCTTTGCTTTCCCAGTCATTTAACTACGTCAGATTTTAATAACTATTATTCAATTTTAATCCGTTTTATCGAGGTTTCTTAGTCCCACAGATTACAAGTCCCACGTCCTCCTAGCGCTGAAGTTTCAACTCAAAGAACACATACGTGGCCGCGAAGCTGAGTATAACAATTTTATTCTCGGTCTTCCTTCCTGCACCGTGTTAACGCTCATATACATGTATGCACACTATGTTATACCGATAACAAAATGAAACCTCCTATATAATTGTACCTCATACATACGCGACGAAGGTACCATACCTTTTCGTATCGCGCGTTTCAAACGACGCTAACAATTATTATTGTTATCGTTCTTATTTTAGAACAATGATCTTGAGATTTAATCACGTGTTAATTACGGACGGATATTTTCTTTATCCTCACGACTACCGAAGGATTTGAAATATATATCGGGGCTGATAGGCAAGCGCGACATCGAACGTCTGGATTTTACATTCGATTATACATCGATAGAGAATTCGAATAGGCATAAAACGGGCTTATACCTTATGTGCACGTGTAGCCAATCATCGAGTGATTAATTTTCCCTGCTGTATTGTGAAGTTATATCCAAAGAGTAAAACGCGATAATGTACGTAGGATCGTGTATCGCGAATTTAGTGCGGGAAGTTGTCTTATAGAAACGATCAATTTTCGATTCACCATATTTGAAATACGGTAAGTGTCAGGTAATTAAAATATCCTGTGATTAATTTTGTCCATCCTAATTACCGTACGTACCCACCGTGCTGGGGTATTTTTGATCGTGGTCGATTGTGATATGAATTTAGTATGAATTATTGATTAATTTCGACCGTATCCACCGCTGGAAACGTCGAAATAAATTTCCAGTCTAAAATATCGATGTGTAGTACGAGATACGCTAGATATATACGTACACCCATACCTGCGTATAACGTACCACTGCGTGAAAGAATTTAATTGAAAACATCTGTTACGAATTGAAGAATGGTCTAGGAGTCGGGTGAGAAAATGGAAAAAGGAAAATCCTGTGTAAACAGGGAACTAAGGATAGTGAATTTTAAATGAATAATCGGGCATATCAAAGAGTCTGAATTATTGTAAAAACCAAAAAAGAATTTTAACTAAACGATTAGTAAGCATACGGGCGTACAAGGTCATCATTGTTTTTTGCAGAAAGAAATTGTCGAGCAACTATAGATGTGATAGTAACGATTTGAGACAGACGTGAAGCATTGATATCCGAGTTATGAGAAATTGTGGTTGACATATCTAAGGAATATATGGTATCGTAACAGGAAGTAAAATTCCAAGTTTATAAGCAGTGGAGAGCAGCGGCTGGTTGGTACAAGTGCGTCGACCTAAATAAGGCAAGTTTTGCGATAAAATAAAATCAAGCGGAAGGTATTATGCGATATTGTACGATGGAGTACGTTTGTGTTGAAAAATGAAGGAAAATAGTGGGAAAAAATGGAAGAGAGAGGAAAAAAAAATGGAAGTGAAACAAAAATAATAATAATAAAAGGGGGAAAAAAAAACCACCGTGCACTAAAGTTAGGAAATCAATAATCAGGCTATTGATAGCTCCGCTTTAGATTAGAATTTCCATCAACTCACTTTTCTCGTTTAATACCTCGCTTATATCAGTCGAATGTCGGATATCTCCTTCGTCAACTATATCGCAACGCGAATGGAAAAATTGCCTCTCAATTAACGAGGCGACCCAAAAACTCTCACACTCTATTTTATACCCTGGGGTTAATTTTTAATTCTGACAAAATCTTGTAATAAAGACTGGTGGACTGGCCTCGGGAAAGCCTCGCGCCACTATAGCTAAAATATCGACCATTTCGAAGACCCCCGCCCGTACCCTGTGAACGGTGTCTCGGTTCGCGCCTGCGTCCAGGCAACTCAAACGACATCAATATATTGCAAGAACATCGTCTCGAGTCCAACTTGTTGATTTTCAAAAATCATTATAAACATTCCAAAAATACTTGAACTATCCCAAAACCCAACCTCTACCGATTTCACGTACTTTGCAAGCTTTCTCCGACGATGAAGTAGAAAAAGAAAAAAGGAGAGAGAAGGAATTGTAAAATCATCGTTCGACGGTCTTCCCACTTCGAGATATTTTCTATTGCCAAATCTTGAAGTAAATCTGGACGACGTGTCCTCCTCATCGATCTTACGCGAATAAAAATTATGAATGTATAAATTCTTCAACATTATCTCGACTTTAAAATTTCATTAATTATTTAGAAACAAATAAATAAATAAATTCACCGCCCTTCGAGATCGCACGTATTTCGATTCGTACTATCGAGATAATGAATTTCAACCCCCTTGGATTGGAACGAAGGCATTAATGAGCATTTTTTACGCTATATGCTCGGAGGGGTTTAAATATAGCGTCAGCATGTATACCTTATATACATATGTACATAATAAATATCGCAACTTTGCTCAGCTGTTACAATAAATTATGGCAACAAATGTATAACGATGCACATCCATCGCGCGCATCGTCGCATCTGTTCATCCACTGTGCGTACATACCTACGTAATAATAATGATTTTTTTTTTTTCATTCATTTTTATTACCATTATTATTATTATTTTCAAACCGAAACGTCACTCCACCGGAAGTTAGACGGAAAAGAAGCCAACCGAGCAAATAAACTGCAATCTAACTGCAACGACTGTAACCGTGCTCTATCTAGCGGCTGGTTACCATAGCTTTTTCGAATGCACCGGAACTTCATGTGACAAAAGCGCGTTAAAAATTTACTTTATTAATTATGAATTGAAAAATTTTTTTTAGTACTGGCGGTTCAATTGTGGTACAAGTCTTACGCATGCGTAAGAAAAATTCCGCGCGAATGTATAAACTTTGAGTATTAATTTTACACTTAATTGCAGGATTATATTGCATGTTAGATAATAAATCATCGAATAAAAATTACTTTATTACAGCGTTATTATTTGATACTCGATATAATTTTTCCATATACAGTAATATGTATGTTATAATAGGACCGTTCAAATGCGAATGAATATTACAAACGAGTATTGGGGATGCGCATTATAAATTAATTATAGCGTTAGAAAAATCTGCTAAATTATTATTTTAAGTTTTCTTTTTTTCTTTTTTTTTTTCTTCTAATAGCCTTCGCATGAATACGTAAATATAGTATCTGTAACGCAGCTGGATTTCGATACATTGGTTTCTTTTCATACAGGTTCTGGATGATAATTATTTTACCATTACTTAATTCACACTGCATTAATGAAAATTATAAACAAAGTAAGCTTTATTTCTTATTTCAAAAGTAATGATCAATTTACTGATACATTTATACATACGAGAAATGTGTGCATATACTATAGGTTACAATATCATAGCTTAATAAGTTTAATGACGAAGCTTACGAAGATCACATAATTTAATTAGTTAGACAAATTATAAAAATTCAATGTCAATTGTCTCTGAGAAAAATAAATCAGCAAATAAATAATCTAGAAAAAAAATTAAAAAATTTGTAGACTCATATTCTCCTCATTCTCTTAGTTATTAATACTCAATTTTCTGCACCTCTGATTTTTATATTTTCATTCATCGTTTTTGTTTTTTTTTATATTTTTTCAATTTGTTCAGACATTCGTTCGTTGCTGTCACTCGTCTACGTTCTCCTATAATAATTATAGACGTGTTCTATATTAATTAAATATTTCCAAGTGGGCAGCAACTCTTTATTAAAGTACATTAACTACACTTCATTGCTTTTGTTTCTCTTTTTTTCTTTTTCTGATTCTTCTTTTTCTCCTACTGCTGCTGCTGCTGCTGACATCATTTATTATAACACGTAATAATAATGTCCCGTTCATAATCTTCTACCACAATACTCGTAATGTAAAAGTACTTATATAATCTCGTGTAATAATAGAAAAAAAAACAGAAAAAAAAGAAAACATTTGACTGCAGGGTGAAGCAGATTTTCATAGGTACGTATGTATTATATGATCGTCAAATCGATACCAGATCGCAATGACTTTAAAAATTTATAATAAATTAGAATAAAATTTGAATATATTGTATAACGTTAGAAAAAATATTCGGCAATAAATCGATCACATTACTAATGATAATTATAACATTTGTGATTATTGCACAAAAATTTAATATAACTAATCGTAATTATAATACATATTATATGTTCAGCAATTTTCTCTATACAATACATAATCTATATTAACGTATATTTTATAAGAAAACGTAACAGAACTTTAATAACGCCTATTTGCTGCACCACGTATGTAACGATTGATTTACATAGTATTAATATTTTTTATTTTATATATCATATCGTATCGGATAGTCGTATTTTAACTATTCGGATATAACGAAGTTCGTTTTATCTTTTTTTTTCTTATTTTTTTTTACTCTCTCTCTCTCTCTCAATATATAACCATGAAAATTATTTACATATTTACAAGTGCAGTGTAATGCAGATCTCCGATTACCTGTTTCGCATTTTATTTTATCATAATATTATTTACTAAGTATTAATGTATTAAATTTCACGATGCACATACTTATATTTATATTTACCTATATGCGGGTTCAATAAATTATAAAGATAATATAATAATACTGACGTAAATTTTCATCGAGGATATTTGCTTTTTCTGTTTTTCTGTTTTTATTATTTCTAACGATGTGGCAAGTTTTTTGCGTATTGATAATGATAAGTTTGAGAAAATTAATTGAGAAACTATATACGAATAATAAAAAGTATATAGGTATATGTATATGTGTATGTAGTATAATCATCGATTTCTCTCTCAAGAATCGTATAGCAAAGTAGAATGTTTTACCTATAATAATATTATTCAGACTAATGAAATCCTCGTGAATCTTGTCTGATCTTTTTTTTTTCTCTTCTTTTTTTTAAACCCCTGCAGTGACTATAAGTATAATACTGTACATTCATTATAACATAAGTTTTATGTATACCTAAATATTGATTTTCTGCAAAGTTTTATATATAATGATAATTATAATAATATTCAATACTTTTAAGAATCTTTTTCTTTTTTTTTGTTATTCTTCTTTTCTTTTCTTACGAGCGTAATTAGTTCTCTCGTTAATTATATATATATCATGTTATTTAATTGATAATCGTATAATCGCTCGGCAACAACGATCGGCGATTCCTTGGACTTTAATTTGACAAATACGATGATCAGGTTGTTTTCGCGTCATGAAGTATATCATAAACTATATGAATGATAATGATGATAATGATAACAATAATAATATGCGCTGGTTTTTCTATCTACATACATGCATTTGTACACAATGTATATGTGCTTAAGTAAGTATATTCCAGGATCACCACTCGACCTCGCAATACTCACACATTCAAATAGAAATACGGTCGATATAGCTGAGTGTAGGTACTTGCTTCAATTATGCAGATATACATCTTTGTCAATTTCCTTGCTTCTTGAATAAACTATACATTTCTTGTTTCCCATTTTTCCTTGCTTTTTTCATCGTATCTTTTATTTGCCCTTCTAGCTTCTTTTTTTTTTTTTTTTTATTTTTCCCACAAGCGAATCGGGCATCGCCGAATCGTATAGTATAGTCATCGACGTCACCGATATACGTGGTATGGTATGTGATGTGTGACAGAAAAATTGGCGTTATACAAATTTATAAAATATACTATAATGGAATTATAAATTGCGTGGACTCCGGATTCATCGTAGCTCTAACTCTTTTTCTCCTCCTCCGAATTGAGGTTAAATTTTTTTATTTTTTTTATCCAAAAAAGCGCTTGGTTAATACTATAATTATTATGTCTTCGTTTTCTACCTAGAGCTGTAACTGATCGTTATTAGCAATATTTTTTACACATGTCTGTACATTTTTATCCTTTAATTATACCTGTAATGTATATGTATGTATGTATACGTAGAAATACATGGAACCGCGAAGCATCGTCTCATGTATTATACATAAATGCTATTTCCATGTTTTATTAGTTTTTTTTTTTTTTTTAAATCTATTTCTTCTTTTCTTTATTTTATTTTTTTTCTCTTTCTTTCAGGCTTGAAATAGATCTGCTGCTGCGTATACCTTCGTGATAAAATCACATCCAAGATGTACATTCATATCAATCATTTTAATACACGACTTAAGACCTACTATAGATACAATTATTTATGTATACATATTATAACGATTATTTACGATTCACGATCATGACTTTTACTTACGGAAGCAACGTGGGAAAAATATTATCGGGATAGAAGAATCGTCAACGTTATTAGAAACGACGACAAGTCGGTTCCCCAGCTCCTGCTGCTGGATCCTGAGAGCATAAAAAAGAACAAAGGAATGAAATACATCGATTGCGGAAACTTTATGGTTCGCTTGAAATATCAATGAATTCGAAAAAAATTCAAATGTATTTTTTACCGTGCGCGAGGTCGTTCCGCGTGTGACTTTGCGCCCTTGTTTCCCTGCTTTCAGGTGCTTTGAGGGAGTTTCGGTCATCACCGTCGGCATTTCCAGCAGCTACGCCGACGCCACGAACACTTTCAACGTTACTTTTTTCGTAAACAGTTCCTATGGTGGACAAACACTCGAATTTCATGTCGCCACGTTTTATGTGTTCCGATGTTATTTGGAATTGAAGACCGAGCATCGCAGTTTCAAGACCGTCGGCGTCAACCCCCGTGATGTGGGGAAGCCCTCTTAGGTACCGAGAATCAGCCTGGAAGAAATGTTTTTTTTTTTCACATGAAAGAATGCACAAAATTTTCATTCTTCTCTCAACCTGTGTAAGAGACAAAATGAACGATTGAAAAAAAAAGAAGAAAATAAGTGAGATACGATAGAGGAAAAATGTAATTACAGATATTAGTTTGTTTTTTTTTTCCAAGTGAAAAGAGGTGAAAGTTTCTGTTTCAAAAAGTAGGTTTCAAATTCCATAAACTCTGCGCTGATTGTAATACGCTTTAGCTATACGCAGACTTGACGTGAATATATTTCTTTATCAGATGATGCGGTAAAATAAGGGATGGCTAGTCGTTATAGAATTTGCATAACAGTTCATCAACTTCGTCTGTTTTACTGATAAATGTTTTTAACAGATAGCTTTTCATAACGCAGCTAATATTGCACGTTCTCTGAGGCGCCATGAAGTTAAGTACCCCACCTGTACATTACGTGCAGATGTATAATATGTAGGCGTATACAGATAGACGCGAGTACATGGATATATGCATACATGTATGTATATAGGTGACACAATAAATTGCGCCCAACGATATTCAGGTCAGATCTTGACAATATTTTTTATTACCATGCCCCGCGCGCTTATAGGAGAAAAAAACACGGGCACAGAACGTGGAAATTTCTTTTTTCTCTTCTTTTTTATCAAACGACTTTGCATCTACGTGCACTTTTCTATGTCACCGCTCTTTCGTTTTATCGATAAAATTACTTTCTATTATCTGACTTATTGCCTTTGTTATTTGAACATATTAAACGGATAAAATTACGCGATATTTTTGTATATTGGAAATTAGATGCGTCGGCACACGTGTACGTGGATTAGAATTTCACCGTTCAAGTATATTAGCGTAAGAATCGATCGTTAATTAGAAACCAACAATAGGGAGTTTATATATAATGTGTACGCTTTCACAGTGTCTATATGGGGTGTATAATACGAGAGGGGGCGAAACAAGAATTACGGTGGGCTGGAGTAGCAAATTAGGGAGAGCTTGAGGGAAGCAACTAGAAGTTTGAGGAAGTTGTAAGTTTGAAGTTGGGCCAGCTTGCGGAGAGAGAGGGAGAGAGAGAGAGACAGACAGGCATTCGAAGTTTAAACTATATCGGACACTTACGGGTTCTCCGTTTATAAACCAAGTCAACATGGCGGCGGGCTTCGAAGGAGCAGAAGTGCAGTTAATCCGCACTATGTCTCCGGCACGATAACGCGACAGACGTCCGGAAATGTGCGGTCCTTCCCTCGGCAGAACTACAGGTAATTTAAGAAAAAAAAAGAATTGGGAAAAAACCCCCCATATTGGAAGCTAGAAATTAGTCATAAATCGATGCGAGAACATTATACGAATCCGATAAGGTGTTCCATCATTTTTACTTTTATATATTTTTTGTTTTTACACTGGATGAACAATAATTAGTATAAGGGATCGGAACTCACCGACGACGGTCATGTCCGCGTGATCGGAGACGGTCTGAAATGATGGGGCTTCGGCGGATACTTCACACCGATATCGTCCGGTGCTAAACAAATCCACATTACGAAGAACTACGGAACGTTCCGTGGAGTTCGCGATCTGTGAAGGGAATTGAAAACCGTTACCATTTACATATGTATAGTTGCATAGGTACGACCGTGTACATATGTATATATATATATATATACATATATATGTACGTGCAGTTTGCGAGGCAAACAAATGCTTTCAGAAAGTTTTTCTTTTAGCAGTTCCGTGTATAAAGGTATACCTATAACCCTATACTCGTTTCACTCGTTCTATGCACTACGTGCAGTTATAGTCTAAAGATAAGAAAAACCCTCGCAGACAATAAGAGGGAAAAGAATTGCTGGACGAGGACGTATAGCTATGCGGGTGGATAAAAACCGGAAATGAACCATGCCCAGCGATTAGACTATACGAGCTGTAGAACGTGCATGAAACGGTCAATCGGAGGCACGACGGTCTCAATTTTACGTCGATCGTTCATAATTCTTATTTTTCTTTTTTTCTTTAGCTTTCCGGTTTTTATGATTGGCGATCGATGTACGTTATATGGGGGGAAATTGATTAGCGGCTTACGTCGACGGACACGCCGGACAACTCGAAGACCTGGACTGGCGGTTTGTCCCTCGGTACAAGTCGATAAAATTCGTGACCGTCTTTGTACCATTTTACGGAATACAGAGTTTCTTGGTCCAGGTTAAAATGGCACTCCAGTGTGACCGTCTGATTGAACACCACGTGCTGCGGTATTTGTAACGCCGTCATTCGCAATGCTCTGATCTCTGAAACAATAATAATTGACAAATTTTTACAATCCGCTAGCTTCGATAAAACTTTTAAATTCAAATGATCGATCGATTTCACTCCACCGATTCGATAATTCGCGTATCTCTAATCGGCAGTCGATGAACCTTCGTAAAAATTCTGAACACTATAGGTATCTACTTTGGAAAAGTGATCGAAATTTTTGTTTTATTTCAAACAATTATAATCTGATATTATTTTACCTGGCGAGATGAGTAGCAGGAGGAGTAAGAACGTTGCGTAAAAAATGTAGAACAACCGCGACCACATCTTGGAGATTTCTTCGGTTGTTTAGAAATTTTTTTTATTTATTCGATACGTCCGATAATATTTCCGGCGTATCTTTGATCTTTGGAATCAACGCTTCGTTGGTTTTAATAAGCGGATGTTATCCATTTTTATAAAACTTTACAACTTTCGTTGCACTGCGGTTCAAAAAAAAATTGAAGAAAAAAATAAATGAACTTGTCATGTAAAACCATTTGCGGTCTTCATCCCCAAAGCTTGAGGATCGGATTTGGATCGAAATTTTTCTTTTTTTTTCGTCTTATCTTAAGGGAATGAAGAAAAAAACTATTTTCACCTCCGCGAGGGAATCAGGATAGTAGTAGTCGTCGCCATTTCACGCCCGGGTTATAACGCCTCTAAAGAAGACTTAATCGTCATCGATTGAAAATCAAAACATGACGAGTTTGTCCCGCGAAGTCTGACGTTCGGCTCAGACTTTAAGCTAATTAAAAATCTATATAGATAGACGACGAAGACGAGGGAGGTGAGAGAAGAGGGAAAATTGGTAGTGGAAACGTTCACGGTGCTGGATATATCCCGTCCCCTATAAGGTACACTGCGGTACGTACGATACGTATCCTGCACTCCTTCTTTCGAGCAGCTATATAACTACTTCACTCCGTTCCTCTATAACACATAAACGGGAATCCTCCGCGGGTGGGAAAACGGCGCTGAATCGTCGAAGCGGTTCCTGCGCCGCTGGAAATTCACGTCAACGATCGCGACGGGGCTAGAGCAGAAGAACGAACCTGCACCTCCGAATTATTACTTTACGCGCATGTCCGGCCCGGGTCGGGGCGTGCGCCTCATGTAACCTGGGGAACCCGGCTTCTGTTTCTCTTTATACCTATATACCTATATACGTACACATATACATATGTACAGGTATACATGCAACACACCCCCGCGATTCCAAAATCCAACCTAACCCCGTTCCATTTCATTCCTCCTACTGCAAGCCACCAAAGCTTCCTCCCCACTGCGGTTCAACCGGACCATAAATACATACATGTATATTTGTACACAAACTAAGTATACATAGATACGACATAGATATATTGATATATATATGTAGATGGACACCTATGTAACCCACATTTAAATGTATATGTATTAACGATATTAACGGGGCGGTGGTTGAGGGGGAGGGGGGGGGGGGGGGGGCATCGATAATACATCGGTACATATCTAATACCTATGTACATTGTATCGTACATAAAGCTATTATGTATACGTATAATATAGATAAGGGGGGGACGTGCGAGAGAACGGGGGTTGAAATTTTTTACGCCTCATATTTTGCCCTCTTTCTTCTTTCTGTTTTATGATATTTTTTTTACACTTTTTGCGAGATTATCCTTTTTCGGAATCGCGCGCCAATATTTCATATCGGCTGGGCCACTTATGCTTGGGTATTATACGGAGGCGGACTCGTATACGTACGTATTGTACGTAGATTTATACCTATATACCTAGTTTCTCCGGGGCCAAATCTGCACCACGGCTGATGCGATATAGGTATGTACATATGTATAACTCTAAGGAAATATCGTACAGAGTTGAGAGTTTTGATTCTCTCCTTTAAAATACAGACACTGCAGCAGTATGATATCAAATATTTCTACGTTTTCCGAAGGTACGTGTGTGTACGTAAGTCCCTATATCTTCTTTATAGCCGAAGAAGCGTCGACTGAAGAGAATGTGATCGGTAGAAATTCATTTCGGATTCACTTATTCGTGTTCCTTGAAATTGAACTCGGTTCTACCGGATGCTGCTGTATAAGGATCAGATATCCCTTTTCTGATCCCTCATCACCCGTACATAGGTATGTATACATATGGGTATATATACGTATAAATCTATATAAAAAACACACAGAAAAATAAACCAAACGAAACTGTGAGATGAAAAAGAAATGACCTGATAAAGTCTTTCTTTCTGTATCAAAAAATCTGCTTTCAACCCTTATTAATAACCATGTAGTCTGCTACAGTAAATCGGTTTATATTCAGAAAACAAACTATGAGAATCAAATACAACCCATTTGAGATTGAATATCCGATCTCAAAAAAGAGATGGCACCAGGTAAGAAATCTCCCGCAATTCTACTTAAGAATTCGAAATTTTGAATATATTTATTGACATGGTATCAGTGGTTCAATTCGACGCAAATATATTAATCGATGAAAAAAATGTACCTTAAAAAAAATGGCACACTCAGTGAAATTGTTTCTGGGCCAAGTGCCTACTGTTACCGTATCAAAAGTGAGTCAGAATCCAACTCGCTGAGTGTACACTGCGTTACGTATCCACTGAGTTCGTAGATATGTATTTTTTGCGGTTATATAGAAATTCCGAGAAAAAAACACTGCATTGGGGCAGGTCGCTAAGTGGTTTAAAGGGTTATTTACGATGTTTGTTGCACATCGTAAAAATAGATCAATTTAGATAAGGAAGGTATGAGCAATATTTATTAGGTGTCGACAGATCCTTTGAACGTAGGACCGAAAAAAAAAAAATATTCACACCCCATCGCCTATTAGAAAACCATAAATTATTTTGAAATTTATTTGACATGCCGACAATTTACCGCCTGAGCACGTGCCGCTAAAAAACCGTCAAACGCGATTCGCACATTTACCTAAGTACGTGGGCAAACGCTCATGCCTAGTAACAATGTGAAACGCGCGGGTGATTAATTAAGCTGAGACACTTTTGGTTGCGAGAAAGTTTTTAGCAAGACGGCAAGACAGTGCCGCGAGGCCGCGCCGCGCGATGGCGGAAATAGGAATCAACTTGTGACTGCTCGAGCGCGGTCCAAAGAATAAAATTCTTCGGTAATTCGTTGGTTTATTCGACCGCTTACGTATTCTATTATATTTCAGGGCCAAATGATTGAAATTTAATGCAATCGGGCGCGTTTGATTTGTGTCAAAATATCGAAAAAATTTTCGTTCGTTTGAATAAAAAGTTTGTTCTAGATTGAAAGTGCATTGAATGTAAAAAAAAAGTGAATTATTCCAGAATTTAGAAACAGACAAATTTATTATAATTAAGATTCGTCAATTGTCGTTGGTCGCAATAGGAGAACTAAAAGATAAGACATTCACGCAAGGATCGGAAAAAATCAATAAGATATACCCCTCTAGATTTTTACGATTCTTGAGTCAAAAATCGCTATTTTTTAATTCGCGGTATTTCGACGTGTCCCGATATCTTTGATCTCAGAAACACGACGATTTTATAATAGATGGATTAATTTGACTTGCAGATTCGGAAAATTTTTCTATAAATCTAAACGAAAAATTGCAAAATAACTTAGAATAAATAAAGCAAAAGTAACGACGGAACAAAGTGCATTGTGCGCAATGCTATTGCACGTATATTCTGAACAACCGTTGAAATTCAACGCAGATGAGATGAAAGTAAGAAACGTACCGATGTAGCGGAGTGAGTCAAACGACCATTTCGATCGATCTTCGCAGCTCTCGCACTACTATAATAAATAGGAGGGCGAGGGGGACGCGTGCGCGTAAAGGACGTAAGGACGTAAGGATGTAAGGATGTAAGGACGAACCAACGAACGAACTAGCGACGCACGTACCGCGTTAAGGGCCCGGGGCTCGCTGCACCCTGGAACTATATATGTATGTATAATGTACATACATACATACGAAAGGCAGCCTCGGGACAACTACACAACAACGATTCGTCGAATGTCTTTTCGCCATACATAAAATAGAACGTATTTAATATACGTATATAGGGATGAAGAATCAGGATCAGAATCGGCGGCTTCCTGCCAAGCAGCTATACACGTATACTGGGATGGTGCACCCTATGACGCGTGTGCAACTGGTACTACCCCAATTACTTCCTCGATTTTCAAGAGCCACCAACCCCGATCTCTCCTCCCTTATAACTCTATACGGCTTTTAGTAACGCACACAAATCTTGTTCTATTCAATATGGAATAACTGGGTATGTGTGTAATGTGACTTTACACGATTGGTTGTTAACTTCTTGTTTGCTGACGTTTCAGTATACATATATACTATACATCTACCTCACCCATATCGCGTCAGGGGTGACTTAGAAAAAATTCTGAATTCTTTTTTTCCGATTTTGCTGATCGTACAGATTTTGGCACCTTATTACGAGAAAACATTTTTCGTATGAGACAGGACCTGTAAAAAAACGAAAACAAAAAATTGGAAGAGGTTGAAATATCGGAAAAAGAAAATAACATTTTCATCAAGTTTTCAAAATGCAAATATCGCGACGATCGTGAAAAATCGGTTAAACGAAACGACGGAATTAACGTTGCCCAGCAGAAGAGCTTAATCGCGGTCTATAATTATTGACGGACGAGCTTTCCACGCCACCCGGACAATATTTGATTACCTGATCACCTGGACGTCCCAAATCGAAAATCCCTCCGCGCTTTATCTGCTGCACCGTATGTAGGTATATCCGTAGATGTTATACCTATATGCGTTGGGGATTTGCTCGTTCTGAGGGGATAGAAGGAGGCTGTTTTTTTTAGTCCTTTTTGATTTTTTTTTTTTTTTCCAGTCTTGTTCTGTTTTCTTTACATGTATATATTTACATTTTGCACAATTACACAACTCAATTCGGCGCTCGCGGAGGAGTTTCGGGGGTGGAAAGAGGGGAAAGGGGAAGAAAATCCTTCTCTAGTCTATTTAACCAAACCTCTCGAGACCCGGCGCAGAAGTGGGTAAAAAAAGAGAAAAAAAAAAACAAGTAAATAAATAAAAATTTCCCAGAGGTCTGAGGATGTATACATACAGAACCCAGTTTGGTTCGAGCATTGTTTAATAGCCTAATATATTAATACCGTGCCACAAAAAAGTTAGAAACAATTTATTTGTTTGTTTGTTCCTTTGTTTTCTCTTGCTATCGAACAGTATAAATGCTGAATGGTTTTTTTTCTTTTTTTTTCTTTGGACTGTCTGTTAAAAATAAAAATAAAAGATTCGATAAAAGTAAACCACACGACGATTAGCTAGCTGTGCTTACCAGTTCGGCGAGTGAGCTGTCCATTAAATCCTATTCAAATATTTAGAATTCTGGTATACCACCCGCGGTAACGTCTCATGGGCAATCAGACATTCAAAAGACGTTCGGTCCAACTCCGACCCAATTATAAAAGCTCGATTCTACTTTTAAACTACATGCACAGTATGCTGCAGCGACGGACGAAAAACTGTTTAAAAGTATGTGTATACCGTTTGACGAATGTTCGGAGGTTTGAATAAAAACAGCTAAGACAGAAAAAAAAAAAACAACAAAGAAAAGATAAAAAGTTTCATAAATGTGGTTGTGTGTGTGCGTGTATTTGAATTGTATACATATACAGTAATTTTTCAAAACCAGCTAACGTACGTATAATGGAGATTTTATTTTTTTTGGATTTATATAAAGAGGTGAGAAGATGAAAAGCAGCGGAGTATAATGCGAACGTCACAGAGTAAAAGGGTGAATAATGTAAAGATAAGGCAATAAACAGATAGACATGATCAAAGAGGATCGCAAATGAGGTATCTCTAATTAGTCATTGATTACAGGATGGAGGGGAGAATTCTCGCACCGTACATACGTTATACGTTTGTAGTATACGGCGCGTCGGATCGAATCGAACTTTGCAATCTGACAAGAGAATCGCGTGGCAGGACAACGTTATTATAAGTCCTATGTGTACATATCGGGATTAAGATAAAATATATATACCTACCCGATATATTTCGCTACATATCCGAGACATAATGCCACCGCGCACATCTGGAGAAGACCCGCTGAATATAACTAGAAAATATATATAATATAAATATATATAATGTACATATATATTTACCTACCTATATAAGGTACAATATTTGCCCGATGCTATTTTCAGCGCGTATCTCTTTACTTATTTTACGTCCCATGGGGTGTGCGGGCGTGCAGCAAGGCACGGGAGATATCGACTGCGGTATTTTGTACCCCACATACCATATACCAACTCCGCGAAATATTTTATAGAAAATTTTTCAGACTTGCCTATACATGTACATAAACCTACGTATGTATATAATATTTATAATACACTGTGTATACATGTACTACGAATGCGCTGCAGCTAGTTTCTGTATTATACGCTCGACTTCTTCGCGCACACGTGTGTTTTATATTATACATGTATATTATATTTACCTGTGTGAACGAGATGAGTGAGGAATGAACAAAAAATGTGAAATAATAAAATTGAAAAAAATTTCACTTACCGAACGTCGACGATCATGCGACGCGTTTATAGTGCCCATATAGCGATGATATTTGTAAAGAAATTTTATACGCACGGGAATTATAATATTGTCATGGCTGATATATTGACCATAGAATTTTTTCGGACTTTTAATAGCGTGTACACCTATCCATAGGGATCTCGGATTATTTATGCCGAATACCGGAAGGGCGTAACCCACAAGCCTATCCCTTGAACAATTGTATAAAAATTTGAAAAAAAAAATGAATAAATTGTCAACATTTCTATGGAGATATCATAATTTTTCTGCTTCGAAGAGCGAAAAATTGCCGATAACTCGATCATTTCGATCGACAGATCAATTTAGCTTACAGATTCCGATTCCTGCGCTCAAAATCGAAAAAAATCAAAAAGTATGGTCTTGATGTCTTGTGATTTTCGGATTCAAAAATTGATGCGAATTGATGATAATGAGTTCAAAGTATAGTCGTAAGGCAGTTCACTCAGAAGTACATAGGTATACCTGGACACGTGTACATGAAAAAATAAGAAATCTATTTATATAAAATGAAGTCCCGCTAGCGCCGGAGAGAAACAAAGTCTTTCCAACGGACCCTCACACACGTCCAATTAATCTAATCGGTTGACCCGTTTCTAAGGAACAATGGAGTTTCTTAGACACGGTGTTCATGAAGACCCAAGTCCACGACTCGCGACTCTTTCTCTCTTTCTTTCGCAGAGTTTCAGATCCCGTCGCGGAGTAAATTCACGTTCAAAAGATGAATTTGAGGCGGTGCGGGAGTTAGAAGTTAAAGTAATTGGGACCTTCAATTTATACGCCCCAGTAATGGAAATAGTTGACAAAGAACAAACGGAGGCCTTCTCGTTCCGATTTTTATACTTTTTATCCCTTCAAGTTCATTTTCTTTTCTACTTTTTAATCTCCCTTCACCGCTCCTCCCACATACCTATACGTTTGCTTCTTCACGATGTGTTATTTTCGCAGAATTAGTTCATACACACGCCTTATTTCAGCAAAAATAATCATGTTTTCCCAGTAAATAACCACAGAGAGAATAAACAATCTTTCGGCAAAAATATTATTTCATATTCAACACCAGAAATCGAGATTTAAATTTTTTCCACATTTTTATAATTATAATTGTTTTTTTTTTTTTTTTTAGAAACTGTCCGCAAATTATCAGATATGTTACAAGCTTTTAAATTATTCCTCATACACCACAGCGCTGATAAAACGTGATGATAATGATAATTATTGCCCTCTGAGATACCTACCCTTTCTAGAATCAGTCACGTCCTTGTACCCTTGGCGCTTGCTATCGGAGGAAAGTGCGAGGGAATAAATAGCCCCGGCTGTAATATAAATACGTATATGCATAAAAAGCCGCCATCACGGGTCCTAACTATTAAATTTCACTTTATACCACAGGCCCAGCTATGCCCGTATCAACATTTATTTTCCCACTTTTCTGTATATTTACCTGAAAGTCTTGCAAGTAGGGTGTGCAGTGCAGGAACGCGTAGAACATCAGCTGCGGGAGTAAAAGAGCGGAATATACCTCAAGGTATTTTTATAAACTGTGTATATTATCCCGCGTGTACGAGGAGTTAGGTTTTAGTATTATATAGGGCATACCGTGTCAACTAGAGATTCGCTTTTTCCTTTCCTTGTTCCATCCAACTTTTCCAATTGTATATAGCGCCCGAAAAATAGCCAAGAAATCTGTTTTGTTTTTCCCCACAACTTTTAGAGGTAATAAAGAAAATTATTTTTCAGCTGGTACTACGTAATATTCGGCGAAAGATATCAAAGGTGCGGAAAAACGTGATGAAGTTGACACGGGTGCCCCACGTTTTAAATACCTATGGGGATAGTTTGTAAACGCGGAAAAGTCGAGGGCGGCGCGGGCGTTGCGGCGGTGCAGGGATATCGTCATCGCGAGTGCATCACGGGGCCGCCGGACTCACAGAGGGCGAATGTTGGTGGTGGTAATGCTGTCTGTTTTATGCCTATCTAAACATCTGGAATGTTTCGGCACACGGGGGTTTTTACCCGGATCCGTTGTGTGTATACCACAAGTTTATATGTATATATACACATCAGCTTTTACGCGAGTTTTATTTATTTAAAACCCATTCCAGTTTCTGTATAAAGGTATGTAATACATACAATCCATGTATATACATAGCTAAATATATACCTGCTGCAGGGCACTTCTAGAGCGCCAAGTCTATAAACAGAAGCTGTTGCCCATTTACCTATACAATCTACATATACCTATAACGTATTCACAAACTCAATTTTCTTATATATTTTATAACAACATAATAACAAATACGCGTATAAACAAAATCGATTCTCATCATCCCCTTCGATTAATATATATAGATAAATCGTACCGTACATAATTTTCTGAAAGGTATCATCTGTTGTCTTCTAATCCCGTTAAATTTGTTCCTCTCTATACGTATGTATAATACGAAATATCATGAGAAGGTTTGGGGGAAATGGGGGAAAACCATCTTCTTTTTTTTTTTTCACTAGTATTCCTACGCCGCGAGCTGCGGGGCGATATACATTTGTCGTTGAAATATTCCCTTATACGCGGTTATAAATCTCGCCAAATTATCCCATAACGCTATATTTCAAAATGTAACGCACTGTAGTCAGCTCTCCGTGTCTACCTGTGTATTATTATCACTGTACAACTTTTATTTTATCATGTTCTCTTTTTTTTTCGTTTTTTTTTTTTTTTTCTCTTCACAACAGCTTCGCTGTTATTTATTTTTTTATCAATTTTGAACACGGTACGAATTAATGATTTTCCAAAATTTACCATCCCGATTTTCCGCAGCCTGCGGTACGTGATTTAAAAAAAAAGTTCCATTACTCGAAGAGAAAAACCAACAAAAAAAAATCCGTCAACAAACGTGTAGTTTTGTTATTTTTCATTCAATGCCGAACAGCGAAGTTTTCACAAAGTTTTAACTTTGCGTTGATTCAACGGAAAACTATTTCGTTGCTTAATTAACGGCAACAAAGTGATTTCTGTTCGGACCAGTGGTTTGTTTTTAAACAAAACATTTCTCTGAACGGTGTATTTCTCAATAAAACAAAAAAAAACAAAAGAAAAAAAAAGAAAAAGTAAAAACAAAACACAAAAATCGAGTATGAAAAATGTCAAAAATAGATGAACCCCGATGATCTTTCTGTGACTGACTATTATATGCGTGAAGGAGGATAGCCGCGAGGGCGCACCACGAATCGCTGACCGCTGCTGACTCATTAATTGTACGTAATATACGAAACAGATCGGTAGAGTAAAAGTAGAATATACTGGTAGTATTAGAGAGACAGAGTATAAAATAGAGGAAGAGACGGACAGATGGACTAACGGAGGGACGGATGCTATTAGTGCAGGGGGATGGGCGAGGAAGAGCAGAAGAGGGAGTTGAGGTCGGTGGCGGTGTGGGTTTGGGCGGTAAGTTTGGTAGTTGCTACTGCAAACCAGAGAATCCTGGATAACGTTAATTGCACTTAAAGCCTCGTGGCTCTGGGGCCCGGGATATCAAGTATTTTGCTGTGCTGCTGGTGCCGCCGCCGCCGCCGCCACCGCCGCTGTCAAAATTAGTCACCCGCGCCCTCGGTTCGTTGCGGATCCAACAACGTAGAAGGAAATCGTGGGCCCCGCTCTCTCTTTATCTCTTTAATCGTCGAACGCTATAAATAAAGAGATGAAGAAAAATCGGGGGGAAAAAAAAGAAAAACCGATAAAAATCGAATGTGGGTTAAAAATTTACATTTCACCGTATAATTTGGAACTTATATTATACCACGGATCGATCGAACATTTCCCTTTCAGTTTATCGGTGAAAAAAAAAATGAAAGAAAAAAGAATTTTAGACTGCCACCCTCCCGCAGCGGTGGTTTATTGAATTCAGTTTTCGATGTTGGATCTATGAATACTAAATTTTCTATAGCTGCACACCGAAAGTTATTTCCGTAATAGTCCCTGACTGCGATTTTTGGTATAAATTCCCCATGTATGGACGATGAATAATTCAAAAAAAAAAATAAATAAATAAATAAACGAAAAGCTCGGATTTTATTGCTAAATTTACGCGAGTAACATAATTACGATTCGTAAAAAAACAAAAAACGAAAAAACAACAAGGAAAAGTTTTGTCGTTGTTTACCGAGTTGGCTGAGTACCATCGATTTTTTTTTCATTTTTTTTTTTTTTTTTATTACTTTTTTAGCCGCTTTCTTTCTCTACCTCTCTCACTTTTTCCTCTTCGCGAATGCAAATAGGTACATAGCCTCGTAAATTAATTAATTATAATATACGCACAACGTATACAATGAAGTTAAACGCGTAGGGGCTGGAAAAGTAGAATCAGAAGGTG
The DNA here is from genome assembly GCA_963932425.1 of Athalia cordata. Classification (NCBI taxonomy): domain Eukaryota; kingdom Metazoa; phylum Arthropoda; class Insecta; order Hymenoptera; family Athaliidae; genus Athalia; species Athalia cordata. The sequence goes on along the minus strand of OZ010625.1, from coordinate 51,324,225 downwards.
GTTTTACGGTAGGACTTTGGACCGTTGTGGACGACGAAACGCAGGCCGGGCTCCAAGTCCCGAAGCACAACCAAACGAAGCTCCTCCTGAAGCTGCTCCTGGAAAACGAGGAAAACCCGGCGCTTTAAAGGCTGCAGCAGCGGCGGCACAACGTCGACGGAACGGTATACATACAACAAATATCGGACGCCTGCGCGCACGCCCAGAAACCTTTAGGATTTTCGTACTGAGAAGCTCAGTTCACCCCGTGACTTCGCGAGCGAAGGGTTGACCGTTTCATTCCCCTGGGGTGTCCAGCTGTGCTCAATACCGTACTAAAATATACTATATATCACGGGAAATACGGGGACTCAGAAATTGCGTCAGGGGAGGGGCGCCATTTGTCGCGATTCTCGCGCCCGCACCGAGGCGCGATATATACGCTAATAAAAATAAATAAACTAAATTTGCGACAACCAACAATCGATCTCTGAGTGATACGTAAAAATTGCGGAGATGATCGTCGACGTCATAATCAAGGCCAACGTTAATTCGTACTTCAAATGTCATCCCAAGGGATAAGCGAATCGTTTAAAGTCCTCAATCCGCCGATACTGCTAATCCTTGGTGGTAGTTCGTTGCTCGTGGATCAAGGAGACTGAAAATATTCAAGGATAATAAAAATAAAGATAATGATATCAATGTGATATAAATCTCACGAATCGCGGTGTTGTGGAGTTATTGAGAGGGTTAATTAAACTTTTTAATTTCACCCGAGTTCACCATCGAGCGATATTTAAACAAACTTCGCGGTAGATGGTATCGGTAAACTATCGAAGAGGAGCGCGCGAAACCAATATCACTATTGTTCCGGAGATAGAGAAGAGAAAAGGAAGAGAGCGAATTTTTGTATAGCTATAAAACGTTGCTGCTACTGGTGCTGCTGCCTCCCGTTCGTTTTACTTCGAACAATAGAGCCCGCGATTCTTTCTCGAACGTAATCCGTCGCTCATTGAAGCGCAGATTTTACTCGGTTAACGTATAAAGTTAGTGACATGGATTGGATTCTGGGGATTACGTTGATCGCAGCTATCACCCTGTGCGAGTTTCCAACGAGTGAGTATTATCATAACATATACTATACATGTACCTGTATACGAACCAATGCTAAGAGGATCGTTTGTTTTTTAATATAATTACACCGCTGATCCTCATAAAGACAGAATGTTTTTCACGTGAATATCATTATGGATACTTTATTCATTCATGTTTCATTAGATAATCGGAGCGTTTAATTTTACAAGCTATAATATGTTCACGTATAGAAACAGACGGATAATTCGTATAATAATCGTTAGTAGGTCATCCCAACGCATGACTTCTTATATGATTACGCCGAACTTGATACGAACGTTTAAATGGACCGACGCCGTGTTTTTTTACTTCATATATTTTTTTCCAATTTATACGATACCGTTTGCGAAGTTTCTACGATTACATTATCTATTTAATCATCCGTTTTATCAGCTACTCGTACTGATGACCGCAGGAAAAAAGAGAGTTTTTTTTTCACACACATTATGTACTTTTCTAGTATTTATCGTAGAGTGAAATAATTATCGTATGTCGTGCAAGCTGCGTGCTCTTCATAAAATCATAACCACCACACCTGCGATGTAAAGTCGTCGTTGTGAATGCGAAATTGATGTTTTTAACGTAATTATCATTATTTCCCTATGGGCGCCGCCGCCGCTGCCCGTTACTCATTGCCCTCGCGCTAGTTTTATAATTCGCCCAAGTTTTTCACTCAATTTGTCAAAATTTGACGATAGTTTTCGCGATTTTTTACCTCATAGTTGATTTCCCAGTTTCACGATTAACTAACCGTACATGTGCGGGTGATTTTCTTCTTCCTTCCGCAGTATGAAAGCAAAAAAAAAAACAAAAAACGATAATGAAATAGAGAAAAAATGAATTAAGCAACGACAGAAAACCGTTTATGGTCACTTTGTTACATACCTTACCTGTGTTGTACCTGCATGCCGCAAACGTTGGCCAATTAATTTCGAGATATAATAACAGAGATAATAACAACGTCCCGTATAACGGCAACATGATTTAACAACAGCACGGAAGCAAAGGAGGTCGTGTATTATCGATTCCCGCGGGCAAGGCAGGAAAGGAGATGCAAATTTTCAAGGGAAGAGACATCAGCATGTTTTTTCTTTCTCTCAATTTTTAACACGTAAAAGAACAGAAAACAAATAAGAAAAACAATACTAACTGTAGACAAGACCGCCACAATTCTATCAAATATACATCATCATCTCCCCTCCTGTTTCAATTGCTTATTAATCGCTCCGTGAAGAAGTAGAAGGATGGAATACGTTATTTTATTTTATTTGATTTTTTTGCTTTCATTTATTTTCCCTATCCGGAGAGTGAATGTGGAACCGACGATCCGTTCGTTTGGGTAATTTATCGCGATTTGGATACAACGGGGATTAACTGAAGCGAGTAAAAATTAATTCTACAGGGTGAAATGCAGGGTGGGTGCGAGTAGCTTGCTGGATATAAGTCAGTGAGGCGAAGCGACGCGACGAATTACAAAAAATTAGTAAAAAAGAAAAAAGGAATAGAAAAAGGGGGGTTGGAAATCGGTGCGGCAAATGTTTGCGAATGTAGCGCGCGGGAGTAGTGGAATTCAAGGGTATATTTTCGAATGACAATTTCCAAATTATATACCCACATTGCTATGGGACCACAAAAATGCACTCTATGTTCTATGGAAATTTTTCTTCTCTAGCGTATCGAGAGAGCGTGGGTGTGGCCAATAATTAATTAAACAATTAAAACGAGATGTGAGGGAAAGAGGGAGATAAATTTATTTGATCCTCGAGAAACCTCCCTTAGGACCACAGGCGTAAAGTACATAGAAATATGTAACAAATTACAGTAAAAGACACAGCCCATTTAACAATAAAGAAGAAAAAAAAATAAATAAAATAAAAAAGTAATAGAAATAATGAACCCAAGAAATAAATGACTCCAAAAAATAATAGTAATTACAGAAATAATAGTAATAATATTAATGGTAATAATAGTAAAATAATTATAAATCCAAAAAAAGAAAAAAGAAGATAAAATAACGAGATGTGAGGGAGAGAGAGAAAGAGAAAGAGAGAGAAAGAAAGATGGGTAAAATTTCGATTAATTTAAACCGCATACTATGGATCAGGAATCACTCGTAACTCGCGGTAACAGTATTTACGGTTGAACGGACTTCGATCTAGCTATACAACGTATATGTACACCTATGCGGATAGATAATTGAAAAACCGAGAGAGAACAAAAGATAGGTACACATATAGACGTGGATCGGAGTTACGTATAGTTTTCAAGTGACCGCAGACGCGAGATCAACGTGAAACTTATCTTCCATCCGCTGCTGATGTTGCAGCATTTTCTCAAACTCCAGTCTTGACTGAAATAAAGGGGGTGGGGGGAAAAAGAAAAAAAAAAACTTAAAAAAATTAAAATTTATGCGGCAATTGATCGCTGTAAGAATCAGCAAAGAAACCGGAAAGAAGGAGAGAATAAAAAAGAACAACAACCGAGTTGACTAAAATATTCGTTTAGAGTACGGATAACATTTAAGAGTTACACCTGACTAGGAGCAGTTACTCTTAGCACGATAGAACGCAATTAATTATACATTATTGACGCGAATCTTGCGTGACGTTTTCTTTTTTTCTTTCCTTTTCTTTTCTTAATTCTTTCCTTTTTAGCTTCTCTGTTTTTTTTGTCCTCTTACCTTCCTCTTCGCTTTCTTCGTACGAATTAATACCTTCATTTGTATTCCCGCCCCTCCAAAGGCGGAGAAAAATAGAAGGGTGATCGCAAAACGGGAGCTTGCGAGACGGCAGAGCGATGGATACCGCGAAACCCACCCGAGCAAATTAACAAACTAACAAACGAATGTAAGCTATTAGGGGAATGAGAACGGATATAGGAAAAAGGTTAAAAAGTAAACGAATCGACGATAAAAATCACTAACTTCCGTATAAAGTATAAATCTAGGCTGCGCTCGCCTTGCCTTGCTTGCGGTACTCAGGTCACTAGACAAAGTACTACGCGCGACATAAAAGTAGTGGAAAAAATTAAGCACTTTCATGTAAGTACGTAGCAAAGAAGAAAAGAAAAGAAAGAGAGGAACCGTCCCTTTTCTTCTTCTCCTTTTTTTTTTCTCTTCTTTTTTCGTCCCCTATAAAACTTGATCTCGAAAAATGTGGTACGCTGACAAAATTTTGCTGACGTCGACGTATTAAATTATTTTACACTTTATATATACGAAGAGTCAAGAAACCGTATAATTTACACGCACTTACCATGTTATAAATTTTTTAACAGGTATTTCTTAGATCGGTTAAAAAATAAATAAAACAAAAGATATCGGTCGACTGATTTTCTTTCATTATTGAAATATTTTCGAATCCGACTCATTTGCTTTATTAGAAAAAAAAAAGTCGGTCAATCTTTCAGAGAAAAAATCACATTTTGAAAATGGGATTGTTTTTCGATTGAAATCTCTACCGAATGTGATTTATAAAAATCTCTCCTTTGTTATATGTTGTGAAACTCAAAAGCTTGTTCGTCATTTGTCATCGATTCATGTCGCCAGATATTTGGTCATCACGCGAGCTAATAGTTATTATGTTTAATTAATAATAATACCCGCAATCATTCATTCGTCGGGTCGTGCAGGTCGACGATCATGCACACGGGAAAAGGTTTGGCTATTTTCACGTTTAATTGCTTCGCCTGAATATGTGGAAATGATATAATATACACGTATTATATATTTCTGTTTTTCTTATACATTTACAGTACAAAAGAAACAATCCTGCACAGTCAGTCGTCGGTCCGTTTGTCTGTCTATCTGTCTCTCTGCCCACTGGTCAATATGCCCAGCAATGACACACGTGTGTACCGTTCGTCGTTCTACCTGCATGCGTCCATTCACGTTATTTAATACAATATGAAATTGCCGGAAACGTTGCATCCGCGAAATTGGTCACTGTCGGTGTCCATTTCACAAAATGAAAATTTCCGTACATAGACATTCGTTTATATCATTTTATTATCTCTTTTTTATACATTTATTTTATTTCATTTGTTCATTTTTTATTTATATTTTTTATCGTACAAACATCAATTTATTCCGATTGTTTCTATATCTACTCGTTTCATTCATTTTTCATTTTCATCTAGACGTATATTTTACAATATAATTTACATCAGCCGGTACCAAGAAGTCACTGCGAATCGTTCGTTTGATCAACTTCAAAATGCTGACAAAGGGTGAAATGGCACGGGGGATGGTCAATAACCATATATAATTTATGGACATGGAATAAAAGGAAAGGGGAGGGAAATTTTTTCGATTATCAATAGAATATTCTAGTATATATCCGAATGTATCCTATCATATACAGAATATATACGTATGTATACAGAATTTCAATATTCATGAAAAAAAAACCTATACATTTTTTTTATTTACGAGCTTTATAACCATATTATGTACACACACGTATGACCTATGTATAGGTACATAATGTGTAATATGTATATTGCGTGTATTCTACTGCAGCAATAGAAAAAATTGGAAAAAAACAAATTTCATTCAGATGTAATATAAGTCCTCTTTACGTACTATCATAAAGTGTATATATTATAAAGCACTGACAACTTTTATACATGGCTCGATAATTCTTCTAATTGAGCTTTTACTCTTTTCTCGCGAGATAATGCGCGAGAACCAAATACGTATGTATTCAATGTATTTTCTAGGTAAAACTATGACGGTGCTATGTACGTACTTGGAATAGTACCGTTATAGCCGTTGCCGTTCCTTGTATATATGTATACATATATACTTATTATGTAAATAAATATGTACATGCGATATAAACGGGTTGAAAATATTTTTCAATGCTGCACGAGTAGTTGCCCACGCGCAAATTACAGGCGGGGTATAAGGTACTAATTCCCTTTTACATTTCGCTACTTTATTTCTTTTCTACTTATTATTAATATTTTTTATGATATTATTATTATTATTATTTTTTTTTTCGTTTCATTCTCGTTCTCTTCTGCGAATATATATTTCCTCGTGATTCGCTAAGACCCCGCTCGCCTTTCAACGAACCGTGGAAATATCGATTCCGTAGTTATATACCTCATATTATACATATGTGTATAGTTACTACTTTCAGCCTACCTACCCCTATAATCGTTACGCGATGCACTCACGCACTTGTACATTGTGTAAGGTATGTATGTACATGTGTATATGTACTATATGATCGCTACTTATAACTAGACGCATAGATATATATAGGCACGTGCGTTATTGTCTGCAGACGGCGCTCATCTTTTTCTGCTCTCATCGCGTTATATAATACACTTACTTACAGAAGGATATACTATAGGTATATTCACGTGTATTAGGAGTGTAATATAGTGGGTACATACCTAGTGGATGAATTTTACAAGGCGCGCAGCGGCTCGGCGGGGTTGAATATAAGACAAAGGGTATACTACGGAGTACAACCTTACGTGGGTATAAAGTAAGAATTTTCATTGCTCTCGAAAAGATCTTTGCAGCTCCTCGTATATTACAGTTTAACTAAGATTCTATCTTCCGAGTTGAAAACTTTGCTACACTTACCTTCACCCCCGTATGTAATTTACTAGATATATTCATATATATATATACTCCGTACATATACTTACGTTTGTAATAAGCTATATCTACATATTTTAACGTGAATTTTGTCCTTTGGCGATAACCACAAATCGACGGAATATACGTATAGGCCGTTAGCAAAGTAAAATCAAACGGAGATGTTAATTTTTCGTCTTTATTACCTCCCGCAGCGATGAAGCACGCGTACCATATGCGTTCTACCTACATGTCCAATTTGGGGTCGTCCTCAATTGAGTTAGATTCGAATTTTAATGCTTTCATCGACGAGCTGATGATGATGAAGTTTGTCAATCATTTCCGCAGAGTTTCTTACACCGCAACAGCCTCCGACAGCGAAATTTCAGACGTTGTTCGAGAGGTCCTGACAGAATTGAATTTTTTCAAAATTTTAATGTGACCCAATCAATTACCACCCTGAATTTAAAACAGTCCGAACTCTCTCATCAACGCGATACGTATAACCCAAGATATGTCTTAGGTGTATAATTAATATCGATCTGTTGAATGAAAAATGTATATCTGTACATACTATGTAATTTATACAAGCATGTAATGTATGTATATGTAAATAAGTGGATTAATGGGATGTTTATTCCGCATATAATGTTAATTTTTTTGTTTCTTTTATTTTTTCTTCAAAGTTCGCTTTGCACGCGTTTAGCACGAGAACGCATGTATATCAGAAACATTTCTTTGCACACTATACCCATAATTTTCCGTTTTTCACATCACGTGCATACTTAGTTATAATAACTATTTTTTCTTTTGTCTTGTGTTTTTTGCAGAGTTAATCTTCATTAGAGTTCCATCTTTTTTTTTTCTCCTGTTTTTTCTATTTTCCTTTTTTTGTTCATTGTGTTTTTGTTAACGCGCACTTAGCTTTGTATATTATACATAATACGTCCGTCTTATTACTACGATAACGCTTCATGCTCGAGTGGACGGAGATAACGATCTTAATCGCCGCCACATTACATATTTAGCGTATTCTATCAGGTCGTTAAAATTCTCGTTTTAAATGCAAAGCAGCAGCAACAGCAACGCCAGCAGCACCACCTCTGTTTTATTTATCTACTATTCAATGTTCGCCTTTGCACAAACCGAACTGCTTCTTCTCCTCCTCCTTCGTCTTCTTCTTCTTCCTCGTCTTCTTCTTATGCTGCTGTGGTGGTCGTTTTCTAGCGAGGGAAGCGAGATGCCCCGCCCCATAATCCTGCAGCAGCGTGCCTCCAGGACTCCTGCGGCAATGATAGCGTTTCGCGTATATCCCGGGGGTTCTAGTTTATCTCGATGTAGGTGTAGGAGTAGCTAGGTAATATTATATGTATAACCTATACTCCGTCGTCGGTATCCTTCCTATACATTTCCGACGCCATTTATTATGTCGTCATAACACCTCTCCTCATCCTCCTGCACGACGTGCATCGACGTAACTCAATCATATTGCGTTATACGGTACGGTACCTTACAGGTATTGTGTATCGTACATATTATATACACGTAATCAACTCCTAATTACCACGTTGTACGCATCCGATCAAACTGTTGGACATAAATTGACTCGTTTTCAATTAATAACAATTAACCGTTTAAAACGAGCAGCCGGCACGCGTCGTCGACGTCTGACGCCCCGCGGCTGGCTGATGACCATCTGTTGTTGTTACACACGTTGTATAAAATATACAACATATATATGTACGGAAGATTCGTTAAATTTTTTCCTATCTATCTCTATAGGTATACCAGACGAAAAAATTGGGGTTCTACTGCTACGACGTGTGTATTTTAAAATAATTCGTGCGCGTGCTGCTCCGAATCGTTCATATTATATTATACGAAAGTTGGTGGCTCGTATCGCGCAAAAATATCCCCAGTTACAGTTAGTCATGTAATTACATATTATACAATGCATAAAATGAAAGTTAATATTCCTTTTATGTAACATATTGATGTTATCCTATTTGAGTATTATGGGTATGTTACGGAGGGATTACGAATGTATATAAGCGCGTGGGATTTGGCAAAGAGAGAAGGACAACGAGTTAATACTTGTGTTATGCATGTACACATAAAACTATACTGCACATGTAGATACTGATGAGCTTTACGGCCGTGCATCGCCAAAAAAATTATCCAAAAATAACCGGAAAGCAATTATTATAATACTCGAATATTCGCCAAAAACAAACAGCGGAAAATAATGAAATGAGAGGAGAATATGAATGAATCGATAGATACACATTCTACTGATCATGATATGACGTGCATATAATATATAATAACGTACACGTATACGCCGGTAAATTTTTTAAAGGGATGTATAAAAAACGCAGATTTCGCTGGGGATTCTTTCCATGTTTTTTGCGTAACGAGCCGTTACATCTCGAATTCGTGAGATTTTTCTATTCGCTTTTTACGGGTGTTAGGGTTGTGTTATTCCGAGGTTTTTTGTTTTTTAGTATTTTTTTTTTTAGTGGGGGTGGTATGCATGCATTTCATGACGGGGGTTGTGGGGGTGGGAAAAACAAAAATAACGTTGATGATGCGTTATTATCGTTGGGCGTTGGTACATATAATTCTGATGGGCGGCGACGAGTCGGCTCGACATACGGTTTACCGGCAAAATGGCGGCTAGATACAGTAGCGAATTGTTCCACCAGCCCCCTAAATAACAAAAAGAAAAAAAAGAAAAAGTATATCTATATAGTAATAATATAATAATAAAGAGCGAAGAGAGGCGAGAGGGCAAAAAATGAAGAGCACGAGCTACAGTCAAGTTATAGGTACGGGGATCGCAACGCATGATGTAGGGATGAAAAAAAATCTATAAAAAAATTTAAAAAAGAAAAAAAAAAAAAGAAGAGAGACGGAGAAGGACTCGCGTTCGATGTCTCTTGTTGAAGGTATATATGAGTAGGATTTTATGTATAGTATATATATGATGCTGCTGCTGCTGCTGCAGTCATCGCCGACCCCTTTCGAATGGCTCAGTGTTAACTTGATATCTGACACCGTTTGCCCTCCGCGGTAGCAAACTTGCCGATGTCGCAGATACTAGGCTTCGTTCTCTCCCTGCTTCAACGCTAGAACCTGAGTATTCGATTTCTGTAAAACAACACTAAACAGAAATTAAGCTGGAACAGGTTACGCGGGTATGAGTATACACAAATACCCCACGTGTGCACCGACAGCAGTCATCACCATATATTCACCTTTATGTATACCTAATACTATACGTATTATATATATATATATATATATATATAGTTTTCGCGCACACGACTGGGTGTATCGATATCCTCGTGCCATTCTCGTGTATCCCGCACGATGCCACCCACCAGCTATTATCCTTATACCAACGACTACCATCCGGATACCTAACTCCGAACTCCCTCTTGATCTATCGGTCAACTGCCCTCACGTCCTTCGTCGTACCCGCCCGCTGTCGTCGTCTGCTACGTATCGGTGCACCTTTCCACAAAACTCTAATATACGATTCCACGTGCAGCTAATACCACTTTCCTGCTATTGCGCCACCCTCCCCATATACGCAGACCACTTACCACCTTTCAGGTCTATCTTCATACGTGAATCATCAACAAAGATTAATTTTCACCGTCTCGTATATAGCACCTATATGTACACGTATTATAATAATTGATCATACGATACGGGCTGACGGGGGTAGTTTTTGTATTCCTTAATTTTTTTTTTTTAATTTTCCTTTCACTCTTAAATTTGACCACAAAATTAGAAGATTTGGTTTTAAACCGGAAGCCAGTTCTGAAATAGTAAGGCTATATTTTTGGTTGAATGAAAAATTTCGAAATTTGATAAAATTTTTATCATACACATGGGACTTGACCCAACTTGAATTCCGAAAAATTCGAAAATCGATCCATTAGGTGGTTCTTCAGCTTTCGAAAAATATTCCGAGCTGGAAGTTCTATAGTGTTGCGACCCATCAAAGTCAGCCGGATGAACCGCGCTCGATTATTCAGTAATTTTTTTACAGCAAATTGTATATGCGAAATTCTTCGAATATTTCCGTGCGAATAGGTACTGCGAAAGTCTGGTCTCTCTTTGTTGATAATTAAATTCTGTTAATTGCTATCGGTATATAATGTAACGCGATTGTTCGGGTCGAACTATATCGTATAGTGCTATATGTATGCAGAGTTACATGAAGCGTATATAACATCCTGCGAGGCGAAACGAAGCGGCAAAGGTGTCGGTTTTTGGTAAAGAGAGACAGAGAAAGGGAAAGAGAGATTTCCATCAATCGGATCACTGAATCAGCTGTGGGGGTTGTTGTACGAATGTTACGTTCATTTCGTGTTCGGTTGTCTGCATGGGGTAGCATTCGTCGTCCGGTCAGTTTTTGAACATGATTCACACCAAACGACCGCCACGACGACGTTGAGAATAAAGTATGAATGGTGTGCTGGCGTGTCGTAGTCGTATTGAATATGCATTGTTTTGTGAGTCATTGCAGCACCCATTGCCATTGCCGACACGCGGGTTGGTGACTCGACCCGTGAACTGTACCGGTGCAGTTTTAATCCCCCACTCCCATTAACCACCCCGAAAAGCAAATCAACGCCGATGACAATCGTTTTATTCATCGAACAATTCTCTAATTGGCTCCGATAGTTATCTTTCAACTCAATGATACAATGTTGCCCGTGTTAACCGTGTATAATAATTGATTGTAAAAATTTCACTTCATCACTATTTTTATGTTGCAGATATCAATTCGCTCAGATTGATGGCGTTAGTGGTACCGCGTCACGTTGTCAGAGGTCAAAACGTGAGGCTCGAGTGCAACTTTGAATTGGACAGGGAAACTCTTTATTCTGTAAAATGGTACAAAGATGGCAACGAAATTTATCGGTTTGTTCCGCGGGACAAACCGCCAGTCGTTGACTTCTCTTTACCCGGTGTGACCGTCGATGTGAGTCAGATATTCGCCATTTTTTCTCTTTCTCTCTTAGAAATAAAATATGACTTTTTAAATTACGCGGATATATTTTTTTTCTGATTGTTTTTCTTTTAGCTGCACAATTCCACAGAGAGATCAGTCGTGCTGAATCAGGTCACACTCATGAGCTCTGGTCGTTATCGTTGCGAAGTTTCAGCGGAAGCACCATCTTTCCAAACAGTTTCGGATCACGCAGATATGTTGATTATTGGTGAGTAAACGATTATTGACCCTTAATCCCAATTTGAGAGGGATAATTTATCGTCTCTTCGCTTTTGTAGCTCCTCCCGAAGAAGGACCAATAATTACGGGACGACCGGGAAGACATCGTTTTCGAGTCGGCGATGTCGTTCGTTTCAATTGCACTTCAGCGAAATCGAAACCTGCGGCAATGTTGAGTTGGTTTATCAACGGAGAACCGGTAAGTAAAGTATTACCTATCAATCGGGTAATTTCTCCTGAATTTTCTCTCTATTATAGTTGATCGATATTCGTATTTTCTTTTGTTAATAAGGTGGATTCCCACGTGAAAGTAGTGCCACATATTACGGAAGTTGATAACGAAGGTCTGGAAACTGCTGTTCTTGGTTTAGAGTACCGCTTGCGTGCAAATAACTTTAAACATGGCGACATGAAGATCAAATGTCTTGCCACTATAGGAAATCTCTACTGGAAATCAAACGAACAGAGCATCGAAAGCGACAAACCGGTTAAAGCACCCGTCATGGAAAGCCGCGAAACCAGAGCACAAGGGCACACTCACGCGGAACACATCTTAGGTAAGAAAGAATGAACAGAACTGAGACCGCAACAATAAGATACATGAGACTCTTGTTATTTTATTCACTATGTACTCCTATATCGTTACATCTCTCACGGAGAGACCATTTATCATCATTTACTTACAAGTTGAATACAAACTAGCAGAAATACATGAGTGAAATTGAATTTGGAGCGATTCATCTATAGATTCAGTGTTTATTAATTTTTTTTTTTTTTCCATCTTACAGCGAGCAGCGGTCGATCAGCCGTAGAATCTTGCTTCCTACTCATTGCAGCAGCGTTACTCTTACTGCGATAAAAGAAAAAAAAGAGCAAGAAAGAAAACGGCGAACTACATCTCTTCCAAAAAAAAAAAAACAAAAACTAAACAGTCAAACAAAAGTACAGCTCATCGTTTCCAGGCTTCACTGCTGAATTCCCACGGAACAATTATAAAAGTAATTATGTCATTAATATTTTTTTATATTCTCAATAGAAAAATCATTCTGCGTATTTGTAATACTTTTTATATACATACATAATACATTATACACATACAATTATAATATCTGTATAATAGTTGTCAGGCCTAATTAATTAGGTATATTGATCGGTATTTTAGCGCGTATGATATTCAAAAACAATAACTGTAACTATAATATCGAAGTTATATAGCACGTGTAATAAGAAAAGCTCGGGATATACATGTACATAACTTATTATTTTTAACGACATGTTGAGCTCTTGTTACGAAATATTCCATTATTTCATTGATATACCTTTATTTATTTTTATTTCGTATATATATTTTTTGCAATTCGTCATTTACTGCCAAACTTCGGGGTGTGTTTCATATGTAACTTACCTTGCATATCATTATTCATGATCATGTTGAATCCGCATTAATAGATTAATTTTACGTACTCAATTTTTCTTAACTAGGAGGAAATCACGAATTCGGATATTTTAATTTAAAATTTACTTTTCTACAGTTAATGTCGCATCTTCGATCATCATTATGTATATGGTTTTGAAATGGAAAAAAGTTTACTATGTGTAGTTGCGGTTGTATATTAAAATAATCTTGTTATAGAAAGAGGAAATATTTTGGTATGAAAATGAAGCGAAGTGTTGGAAATATATATTAGCATAGTTACATATGTCTGTATTCGCGGCGTATTTTTTTTTATCGTTTGAAGATGTTCTTTATTTTTTGTTTCAAGTCTTTATTTTTTCGATTGGTCTCACATTAACGTGCTATGCACATTCACGTGGCCACGTCCATATTTTTAACAGATATTTTATTCTCGTTTGAATTGATAATTTTATTTTTCATCTTTGTATAGCCTTTACTAATCTAGTCGGTATTCATTACTCATAAACTATTACATTATATTGATATTCTAAAACGTGTGAATTTAGCATGTGTCTATTAGCAGTAAGAGACATTTCTCACTAGACATTCCTAACTGTTCTTTGAATATTAGTGTAATAGCATAACGTGTATTTTATGCTTTCATCTACTTACCTAAACATATAATGTAAATATGTATATAATTAAAAAATTACTTTAATTAATTTAATATTCCATAATAAAACAGTGTTAAATCAAATATCAGTGCAGGATGAGTTATTAATCAGCACTACAACCAAAGGTTTCTTGAAAAAATTATTTATTCACCGACAATAACAATCATGATCAAGGTACAAGGTAAAAAGGGGAAGAATATCCAAGGAAAATCTCAGTAAATAACCAGGCTTTTAATATCCTGTCCATGTCCTTACGTTAAGTTAGAAATACGCCCTAAAATTATTTAGATTTGATACTGCAAACTTTTTGCAGTGACGATATTGTAACCAAAGAGGTTCACTGAGGTGTGATTATCACTAGTTAAACTTTTACTCACTGCAATATAACATTGGTATAATATATAATACGATGATCACAAGCTGCTTGCATTGGACAAACAGCGATCAACAAAATACTTGTATTTTTTCCTTTTTACTTCATTCTTTGAATTTGCTTTATTAAAGAATTTCGATATTTTCTGATTACTTGGCACTTCCTCTTCCTCAGTTTCTTCCCAGTCAACGGGTACAGCGTTCGTTTCCAGGATTTTTTCAGCAGTGGACCAACTGAATCTGACAATTTGTGGGAAACCAAAAATCTGATCAACGTTTGACGTCAGCCACTTCTTGGTCACTGGATCGTTTGGGTACCCGCTGCCATATTCGCTCTCATTATCTCTCTCCCTAAACTGCCAGGCTCTCAATGCGTGGTCTCTCGATACTTTGGCACAGATACTAGCAGCACTAACGATGGGATAGGTAGAGTCAGCTTTCTTAGCAACGACTATTTTGAGATCTGGAAATATTTCTTTCAATATTGCCTGATATTTTTCAGGTTTTCCAACAGTGTCCACGTAGACTTCAGCCAGATTTACGCCTGCCTCTATAGTTTTCTTAATTAAGTCTATTGCAGAGTTCATAGAAACTTCATTCAGGGATACTTTACTACGTCGATACATGCTATTTGAAATCACATTTGGTGATATAACTTCTACGGCCCAACCCATTTTTACAGAATTTTTACATATCTCATCAAAGATTGCATCTCTCTGTTCCTCTGTCAAGCTCTTTGAGTCTGCACATCCTAAATCTATAAGCAACTGCTTGTTGCTGAGGGGGGCATAAGAAATTCCATATACCATCGGACCTAGTACTGGACCTCGGCCAGCTTCATCTACTCCTAATTGACATGGTTCGGTTTTACATATTTCTGGCACCTGTGAAATAAATTCACATTAAACGTTGCTGATATGGATGACTAGGTTTGTTAGTTAAAAAAACAGTAATGCTCACCTTTGAGATGTGTACTTTGTTGATGCTATGGTCAGTATTTACAAAATAAGGTGTCAGATCTGTCTTTGAATTGATTTGCTCAACACCGTTTATCGATTCTCCTTCGTTTTGTTTTTCCACTGGACCGACAGCAGATTCAACTTTTTGCTCTATATCACTCATGATTAAATTTCGCTCGAGCACAGAGCGCAGTACGGAATAATTGAACGATTGAAAAGTTTTTTTTACCTACAACCTACGTTCTGATTTCTGACTTTTTGGCGCGAAGGGCGCGAAGTCTGTGCCCTATTATTGTTTTTGTAGATACCATTCAATCCCTTTCGTACAACCTCTGCTATTGTCCTGCCATCTACCGACTCGATATTTCTATGCCAATCCAAAGTCGTCAAGTATGATTGGCGAGAAGTCGCGTTGACAATTCTAACCTAGGCAGAGAGTATCGTGTTTTCATCGCTAATTTACTGTCAAATTCTTTTGGATATCAACTCGAATATGAGTAGGTGTTGAAAAATCTCTGATATCGACGCGTCGCATTAAATCGTACAAAGATGAAAATCGTTGTGAAAATACTTCAGGACAGAGAGTGCGTCATTGACGTAAGTGTCTTGCTTTACATGCATCGGTTTATAAGTCAAAATTATTGCCATCAAAAGAATCTATTACTTTAAATTAGTCATCACCACAATAGTTCCTTTACCCCTTCATTTATTCAGCCTATTTGTTTTTTCAGATAATGCCAACAGACACGGTACTAGAATTGAAACGCAGAGTTAGCGAATCTCTAGGTGTTGCTGTTACAAATCAGAAATTGATGCACACAGGAAAACCCCTTGCAGGTGTGGATCGAAAACACTTACATGCTTTGCAAATATTTGAACATTCCTTTTTTTTCATTGAATGTTCTCAGTCAGTGATTATTTACGGATACAATATATTCCTATCATTATTCAAGTCTAATGGCTTTAAATGAATTTTTTCAGATGACAAACTCCTCAGCTTTTACCCAACGATAAAAGAGGGTAGCAAATTAAACTTGTTCATAAAAAAGCGTCAAAACGAGGAGAGAACTTCACAGGCAGATGCAGGAATCCAGTTGTTCAGGAGTGAGATGTCAAGGGTTTTGAGGCTCTATTATACAGAATCAGAAACTCAATCGATAGTCAATGAGTTCATGAAAGACTTGAAAAAGAAAGTGGATAGCTTAAGTTACGATGACTTAGAGAGATTAGCTACAGCATTAATTCAGGATCAAGAAAACATAGCTTGACATACTAATTGATTCAACCTCGTATGAAACAAAAGCAAACGAAAAAATGGTGGTCATTGATTTTCAATAAAACTTACACCAACCAATGCTTTTTCATTCAAGTATGATAGGACCGTTACCATGGTACGCATTTGTGAACTATTCCTTTGTACATCAGTGATCTGATTTTTTTTATCACTATTTGAAAAAGTTACAAATGAAAGATTACCTAATTTTTCACGAAGCAAGTTAATGGAGTAGGAAAAATAATGTTGTAATTAGAATTCTCGTGATGTGACCTGGTGATCAATTGCTTAAAACATGATTGTTCAATTGTCTTTTCTGTTTAGTGAAGAAATAAAACTTGTTATGTTAAAATCGTAAATTTATTCTATAATTAAGTCACAAATTTAAGAAAAATTTCTCATCTGCATAGCAGGCCATCATGTATTAGGAATCCGCCAAATCCATTTGGCGAAAATATCTCGCGACAAGGCAGATAAACAGATTTGTGGCTCCAATTTCCTGTGTGTCGCATTCCGCCTGAGTACATTTCAATAACTTTACTAATCAGTAATTACAATAAGTTTTTTAATAGACTTTGTGTCTTATTTATTTACCGTCTTGGCTCGAATGATTGAGCATGTTCTAGCAAGTGAGCGTAAACTCGAACAAGTATCAGGGTTTAAAGGCAACTCAAGAGCAGCAAGCAAGGCATAAGTCCATTCCCCATGTTCTTGCCCAATTGATCCTTTATCCTCTATGGTCTCTATTAACAGTTCTATGCCTTGTTCAACTAGAGGCTGGTTCATAGACAATATTAAACTCAGCAGCGGTCGTTGTTTATTCAGACAATAATGTAGCCAACCTTCTTGGTCGTCTGTATCTGGCTGTGAATATTAAGAATTTGCTGTGACTACATCGGAAATGATTGAAGTGTAGATGAATTAATGCAACTGACCAAATGTGCATTTAGTGATTGACGGAGTTGCTTCGAATTTAGAATTTCATTTTTGATCTGAGCGATGTCTAATCTTAGTGAAGAAAAGTCGGCTAACTGACACTGCTGCCATTCTGGAGTGGGGATCACCGTTGATGGAGCCTCCACACATCCTGCTAACTACGCAAATTTTGGAATATGAGAAATATTACATTTACGTTTGATGTAATGTCATTGTCTTACGCTAATTTCCTAGGAAGCTACAATATTTTACTCACAGGGTGAACCGCTGCAATGGGAGGCTTTAGGCGTGTGTTTGAAATTTCCGCTACTACTATGTCGTCACATTGCTGTGCCTCTAGCCTGTAATTTTGTCAAAGATTTGTTTATACATTTATATATTTGTTGCGTAGAAGGTATCAACAATATTACGAACACTACACGTTTGATGTATTCTTCTCCAGATGCTGGGGGCACTAATAAGTCAAACTCATCATCGATTTCTCCCACAAATAAAGCAGGTTCTCGCAGACAGTCTGTCATTTTTGAAAGCGATACGGCACCTGGCGTCTAATCGTCAGTTTTAGGATTTGGTTTCAGATGTTGACATCTTTACTATTAGGTTATGTTGTCAGTCAACGGTTCGGTCAAGCTTGCATTTTGCCCACACGCGCGACCTATTGAAATTGTTTGATTTTTACGATTTTGTTTGAAAACTTTTTGTTGTCATCGCTTCTTATCCATACTCAATGCACAGAGTCCGTACTTTGGAATTTTGTCACTGATCTCTATAATTTTATAATTATAACCATTGGCCAGGATGTCTCGTTTGGTATCAAGTGATAAAAAGACTTTTACTGTTGACAACGTGAGTAATATTTCAATATTATATTGCTGCTAATTCTCACTCAATATTGACACCCTTTTTACACAACAAACTTTTGTCAACTACAGGTCAAAATGCTGAGCTCAGTACCAGGGGTTATTCGTGGTACAGGCACTACTACCAATGACGTAAAGAAATATGACAAGGTTTTGCATTCGAATTTGAATGAAGCAGTTATCAGGAAAACTCATGTGGGACTAATACCAGAGAGAAGTATTCAGACATTGAAAGGCCAGGACACAGAACTTCTAGACACTACTGTTTCCATCATTATTCAAAATGACAATGTCAGTGCTAAGAAAAAGAGAATTATGGGCAACCAATCTGTTCCAACGGCAATCATTGATCAACCTTCTGAAAAAGAAAGGAGAGACACAGTTCAAAATATAACTACGGGCACAAAAAGGCTCTCAGAGAATCATGTGAGAATGAAAGACCACAGTCTAAAAAGAGAGACTCCCCAAAGCTTGCCATTAAATCCACTCAGGCAGAGGATCACACCTCGGATAAAAAACTTAATATTGAAGAGCGAATCATCTTCCCAAACATTCCTTTCACAAACCCACAAAGCTAGTGAGTCAAGTCGGAGCCAAATTATTCCATCAAATGGGCATTTGAGATTAGACTCACCATCTACCAGTCAAGATCTGCCTACAGGGATTCGTTACATACCTGAAGATTTTGATTCAGGCAGTTCAGATCCAGAAGATATTAAAACATTTCCGACTAGTGAAAGACTAACCACGGATACGGAGAACACACAATATGACATTATAGTGAGCAAGTTGGCATCCTTTCGCTGTCCATCTGTACATTGGGTATCATGTATGGCATATGGTAACGCGATGTGGATGCTCTGGAAAAAGGATTTATCAGGCATTGATAGACGCGTTGTTATTTCTCCGGATATGAAGCTCAAAGTGAGTTAGTTAGTCATCACGATTTGTCAGAAGAATTTGTTAAAGATATTTTTCACAGGCAATAATTACATACGATATTTATGTACAGATTTTTATGGGAGATGAAGTGGTGTCTGTGCCAGAATTAGAGAAAATTGACTTTGCCATTGAGGTCGAACAAGTATTGGTATCTGTAGCAATGATGTTTCTTTGTGAATCAACTGACGATGGAAAGAGGTGAATAGTCAATCATTCAAATTTGATTTTGAGTTTTGGAACTTTTTAGCAACACAATTATGCCTTCATTGCAATTTTACAGAATACCAGAATGTGCCGGGTGGCTTCTTGAAAAAAGGAATAAGCGGACTGGCCGCATAATCAAGAAGTGTGACGCATGCAGTAAGCTCAAGAAGGTCAATAAGTCTCGTCAAATGAAAAAATTAATGAAACAGCACGAAAAAGCGTTACAAATGAAAGCCAGCTACGAAAATATGCTTCGCAAAAATGTGCTACTTGAAAAAGAGGTCAGATGGTATGAATGCATATAATTGAATTCTGTTTCTTTCACGTATCCTATTTTTGTAGGTAGCAGATCTAGAGCTGCAGGTCCAAACTATGAAAGCGCAGTGCATTCATAATGAATAAACAAAGAAATGAAACAATTGCATTCATGACACAGCTGCTGCAAGTCGAAGGGTTCCAAGTGAAATATGTGAATGAACTGAGACATAAATATCCCGAACGGTTTCCTAACTTTGCTGAAAAGTATTGGCTGTGGTTAAAGATGAGGTGGGGTCTAAAATTCTATTTTCGAATAGATTGATTGATAACAGTGAAAAATTTTGAGACTGAATCCCTCTATTTTATTTTTTATAGGGGTTTCGACCGCAAATGAAAGACTTCTTTGCGTTCAGGCAGTCGCATCAGTTACGAATATATCTTGGAAGTTACGGTAGATTCCGGAATAACTTTAAAGCTGTTTGATACTTCATGAAATTATTCTGGAATAGTATTACATTCGTGTACCTTGATCATACAATTTTTGAATCCATAAAACATCGTTCAATACACAAAGTTTCGGACAGTATTTATTCCTTTCTTTTTATTAAAATACATAAAATATGTACACCCGGTAGCGTGAGCAACCTATTTACAAACGAATATATATGGAAATTTTTCTGTTTAATTGTCAGGATAGCTTGATTAGGTACTAAAATACTAAAATACTGATGAACAAGATTTAAGTTATTCTTTAAATCGATCACGCGGGATAATATGCGATCGAAGAGTATTAGAAGTGCCTAACAAAAACACATCTTACATCTATATTTATACTGTATAAGAATTAGCGGATCATAGATTGGATCAAATTTTACTGATCGATTGATGAAAATCTAGACCTAAAAAATGATCGTACATAGAAAAGCTACAGTCATTCGTTCCACGTGAATAACAATACCACATACGTACCTATATAAACTGATACGTATGGATTGATAAACTGCAGCATTGATAAAAAGTACACGACGCCTTTTTAAAAATAAAGCCTTTTGCCCCCTTTACTTGAATCGGATCAATTTCTAGAAAGTTTTGCGGAGTCCCTGGAGCCCGTGACCTGTTCGAGATCTAAACCATCATATTCCAGCGTGCCGGCGTTGTCATAATATGCGTAGTCGTAATCATTCTTCTTTCCCGTCTTGGGAGTAACTGTTGTTGTAGGTACCGAGTTCTGTACAGATCGCGGCGTCGAAGTGAACGGCCTCGGTGTCGCGCTCACATAACTTCCCGTTCTCGAATTTGGCGTCGTTTGAGATTCGAAATTAGTTGCCGCCGAATTTGGCCTCTGGGTATTTGGGCTACTGTAGACCGTTCTCCTGAAGAATAAAAAATAGTAATCAGTTAATTAGCGTCGTCGCATATATTTTCAGGCGCGCACGTGATGTTTGGGACTCTTACCTCGCAAAAGGAGTGGTTGGTCGCAATGTGACGGGGGTTTCAGCTAGTTTGTTCACACTAGCGGGGCTGAATCCTGCGACTGAAGCTGCCCTGGTCAGATCAAAGTTATCGAAGCTCCTCGTAGTTCCATCAAAGTTTGATTCCGTATTGTAGTTATTATACTGCGTAGCTTTTTTTGGGTATTGTCCATTATTATTGTTATTATTCACATTAGTTCTCGCGGTGTCGTACACCTGGGTATTTCTATAGATTTCAGCTGTAGCAGTTTTCTCCGCACGATATTGACCACTGTTTGTTGTTCTTGCGGTATCATATTGCCCGGTGTACTGATCATTGTCTCTATTGTTATTGTTATTTGTGTTGCTTGGTTTTTTGGTCACCGGACTGTAAGTAGTTGGGATATAGCTACTCCCAGCATAGTTGTTAGTAAATCTCGGTGTAGTTTGTGTAAATTCCTGTTGTCTGGTGGTATAAATTTTATTGGTAGTTTGGGCGTCACCGGTTCTTCCGGCTGTAGCATAATCGTCATAGAACGTGGACGCAGATGTGCTTGTTTGATAAGTAGAACCGGCGTTGGTTGTTCTTTGAATATTGTTATAATTTTTTTGCTGGTAAGCGGTGAAATCTGTCGACTGGAAGCTCGTGGTTGCCCTGGGGGTGGTCGATTGTGCGGAGTACTGATTGTACTGATTATTATTGTATTGATTGGTGAAAGGCTGTTGTTCAGGGGTCTTCTTTTTGTTATTAACATTTGTGTTATATTCCGACGGTCTGAGGGTTGTGCTGATGGCTGGAGTTTGATCGAAGTTTGTGCTTCCATAGTTCTGCTGTTGATTAGTGTTGAATTTGTTGCCATTGAAATTGTTATAGTTCTTTTGCTGAGTGGTGTAGGTATTTTCTTGGTAAGAATTCGTAGTCGTAGGTCTGAAAGTCGACGGTGCGTTGTTGTTGCTGTTTCTTTGATTATTGTTGTTTTGGTTATTGTTATTTATCCTACCGAAATTATTTTCTTGCGGTTCTTCGTAGGGGCGAGCGGATGAGGACGTGACTAATGTGCTAGTCCTTTGCCTCTGATTGAAGTTGTTACCGTTCTGGTAGTTACCCGCATTGTTCTGATAATTATTTCTATTCTGATTGTCGTAAGTTGGACTCGGACTGACCGTCGTTGGAATAAGGTTGTTGTTGTTGTTGTTGTTGTTATTGTATTGCTGTTTCCGGGCGACTTTTCTCACGCCTTGCTTCCTTTTAGACTCAACGGCCGACTCTTCCCTGTACACTTTATCGTTATCATAGTCGTCTTCTTTTCCGTTATTGCGGTTGTTGTAGAAATTACTGCTGCTGCTACCCCTCAATATATCCCGATTATTGTTGTTATCATTGTTAACGTTCGGAACAGCTGCTGCTCTGTTCAAATTATTAATCGAAGATCTAACTGGGTCGCTCGATTCGCTACGCTGCAGATGATCCAGAGGCTCAACATCGTTCCGCACGCTATCATAATGCAGAGATTCTAGGCCTGATCCAAGCCTATAAAGATCGAAATTATCGCTTGCGTAGTACAAAGTCGCTGCCTCGCAGTCTACATCATACCAATCGGCACAGGTTTGACTCTCCTGGTCAAAAGCTGTGTCGTTAGGACACAAGAATCTGTAAATACGGATTACGAAATATGAATACATCATAATTATCATTCACTGTCACCATGCCAAAAAAAAAAATTAAATTAATTACCGGTAATCCTGAACGCTTCCAGCCACCGAGACGCAGACGTGGAAAAGTTGGCAATCGGTTTCAGGATCTGCGTAATAACTACCGACGATTTTGTGCCGGCAAGTAAACGAGGTGTCTGGCATTAATTGCTGTGAATATCTCGGTGCTGGTCTCTGAAGTCCCAAAACGCATCCCCAAAGAATCCCAACTGAAAGTTGACGGAGAGGAAAAGTAGAAATCATTGCTTACTGAGCGTTCAAATTAGTTCATCATTTGCCGATCTTTGAGCGTTAAAGAATATAATTATAATATGATATGGTCGTTAGAGAAAATTGATCGCCGAGTATAGTTTACAATAATTGAAAAAAAAAGCGAAGCAAGACCGTATGAGAAGTTAATAGCTCTATCTAGATATGCAACTTGCATCGGTGTTTGTTTGGCTTGTAACACGCGCAGTGCTGAAGATTCGAGATCCAAAGGATGTAGATAAGCCTTTCTAATGTGAATCTGCATAATGGGTGATATATTCACGCAACCGGCTTTCGCGTAACAAATATTTACCTAAAACCGCGCCTCGCATTGCACTTTAAGAGGAACGAAGGTAATACACACATAATTATGTATTTACCCTCATCAAAATTCTACGCTCAAAGCACCAAAAGGCTGGCCATCGAATGACAGTAATCCATTTTTAATATGCCACTAATTTTTGGTAAATTATTATCCTCAAAACCGGTTATTAAACTATTACGTGCTTAGATGCGTACGATGTTATTATACACTCCATTATGAAATTCTAATATTGCCAAAATGGAAAATGAAAGTGACAATTATATTGCGCAAAAAATGAATATTTAATTTCGCGAAAAAAAAATATAAAGGTGATATTTGCACCATTAAATAATGTACGAACCATATAAGAGTGAAAAAATTCGTTGATCAGCCATGTTTTTTTTTTTTTTCAAACTTTAAATTCTCTTTTTCGTTTGATAGTTAGTAGTGTTCTGTTCGCCCGTTGAAATCTCCTGCACCAGGGCACGGACTTGGAAAAAAAATAATCTTTTCGCGTACTTCACTCTCGAATAGAATTTTGTCGACTACTCGTATGTGACTCGGGGATGCAACTGAAGCGACTGACCCCGTCAACTGGATCCCCTGAAGAAGCATCCTGTCCCATCCACACGAGCATCCGATGAGAGAAGGGATTTTGTATTCAGCTGTGGGGTCGAGACGTTGCAGACGTAACTCCCGATTACGTCATTTATTCCTCCGAGCGTCGCGTTGACCGATTCGAGAAAGGGATCCAAAGACACGGCGGCTTCCACGACCACCATAGCCTCTCCATCGAGAGAAGGAATCGGACCCCCCTATTGATCAATTCTTTTTATCAAAATAATTACCGATAAAAAAGTAGAACACAACTGAAAATTTATTTTCCGTACAAGAATAATTTTGATTTATGAGATGACGAATGCATGCAATTTTGCATATGGTGAATTGGATATTTTTTTTCTGACGTTCGAACATTATTTTTTATCGAGCATTAACGGATTTGGGTATAGGATGAATCAGAAACAGGATTTAGGGAATCGCAGGATTTCTTTGATCCTACAACGAACTTGAAAAAATTATGTTCGCCATTTATTGGGGATATAAGAAAATTTCGATTTACCGATTACAAATTAATTGTCCTTATTGTGTTCTCATTTGCAAGTTCATCTCATTCAGATTACAATTATTAGGAAAAAAATTCAGCGAGTTACTCATCGATCTTTTTTAGCATAACGTGTATTTTCGACTCATCGTCATCGTCGATGAATGTGCAAAGTTTCTTTTTTCTCAACACACCTCTCAGTTTATTTTTATACAAATGCTTTTCTTATTGCGTGGCTAATAAAATCGTCGCAAATAATTTTTTTAATTTCTATTAGATATCTAACGATTTTTTTACATCAAGTCATCCCTGCAGCTACGAAACACATTCGGATAACGGTGTCGGCGTACCTTAAAGTTTATTATTCGTCGTTATCTTGCTAGTTGCGTACGAAACGGCAGGGCGTGTGTTGAATAAAATTTTGTAGAAATAAGGTATAGGTATAATCTTATAAGTTACGTAAGAAAATCAATGAAATTCTCATCTTCTTAGCTCATACGAGAAACCAGCATCGCTTTATAAAAAGAGAAAAAATGTTGTCAACTTGCGTAGCATGAAATACGAATTTAAGAATCAGTATGTTTGAGCATTGTATTTGAATTTAAAACTAAGCTTCGGAGCTGCAAAGCAGGTGTTAAAAGTTTCTCCCAGCGTGTTCTGTTATATGCAGTGATTGATAAAATAAAAAGGGTAATTTGTTTTTTTTTTCAATTCACAAGTGATTAAGACGTGACATTTTGAAAGGAGTTAATAATAACGATACTCTTTTTTATTAGATTTATTTGATTCTTCTTATTTGAGTCACAAGAAATTATATTCCTTTTCCGTAGGTGAGAACATCATCGCCACGCTAAAGGCCAAGGAAAATATTGAACGAGAATTGCTATATTCAAGTCACGATCATCGTAAGCCAGCTCGTATAAAACGGTTAAATTCTCATCGTGAGATAAATATATTACAAACCTTAATGGAGGATCGGATTATTTATACCACTTTGGCGAATAATTTGGGCTCATCTTTTTACCTGTGGGATCAAGGTCGTAGTCGTGATGGTGAGAACTGGCCGATTCAGGATCTCGTACAAGGAGAAGAGAATTAACTTAGACATCTTTCATTTTTTCAACGTTGTGATTTTATTTTATTTTATCTCTTTGGAGGAGGGGAAGTTGCAGAGAACGACCAAATGACGAGAAAAAATAAAGCTTCAAGGCTATACGCAATATTCCCGGATATCTCAAAAGGTATTAACTATTATATTCGAATACTTCATTTCGTAAAAAAAAACTATCGATAACGATCGATGGACTATGAATTAAATATCTGTAAATGTATGTTCATCTAATCGTTAATTTTAATTAATGTTACATGTGGAAAAAGTAGGCTGGGGAAGCGAAGGCATGCATAAATCCGTGCATCATCTCGTATCGCGACGAGGCTACACAGAAGGAATCTTCTCAGCCTTGGAGGGCGAAAGTTGTCTTCGACTCGACGAGGAGTCTCTTCTTGTCTCTCGAAGCTTCAGACTTGGGACATACGTAACACCGGAGTGTGGCTCTTCCGCAGCTAAACTATATTATTGATGAACGTGATGCAGTGGGTACAGTAATAAATGGGTGAGATATCTAATTTGTAAAGTTTATGCATTTACTCTAATTTCATCTTTCCACGTCACATATAGTAAGTACTATTATTATACCATAATAATCATTACGACTACACATTCTGTAATTTTGTATTATATGTATATATATGTTACGGAAGATTTTGCTGTACAATATTTTTTGTACACAGCAGCAGCAGCAGCAGCAGTATGTAAGGTATAATAATAACCGTTTTAATTTCTCACGCGTTGCTTAACCCCGTGTTATATGGCTTGTACGTATAAAACCAGCGGCATTATTAGACGTAAAAAATAATACAAACGATTTTCTCCTCGATTGAAATGTTCATTTACGTAATTTTCGTCTCTTTTTTTTTCTTTATTTTTTTGTAGATATGGGTAAGGTATACCTATGAAACTGAAACTTTTAGTAAGATCTTTTCAATATTATACACTAAATGGATGTACTAACATATAATTTTTCTTTTACTTTCAGTTTCTCTGTAAGAGAGTATAAAATTATCTACTTACCTTTCAAAAGTGACAACATGGTTACATGCGTGTATGGCTTCTGATAGGTATGTGCAGTAATTATTGGTAAATGTTGTACCTGTTCTAGATTGCTCCAGTAAGAACGACAGATGGTGTAAATGGAATATATATCTAGAGGAATAGTTGTACGGCTAGATTGAGAGGAAAAGCGAGCGATGTAGGATACATACGATGTTGTGTCAGTTCGTCTTGTTCAACTTGTAAGAGCAGCAGGGATGTTACCTAAGCGGATGCAAAAAGGTGCTAAGCGTATGCGAGTGAAATATGTAGTTTGTGGTACCTACATAGAGGTATATAATACGTATGTTCTTCACCTACATGAAACAATACGCACACAGTTGTAAAATTACAAGATATATTCTCTTAGGTCTTCCGCTAGACAGACGAACGCGTTTCTTTGCCAACATATATTCTATACCTATTATATTTGTGTGCTGCACAGATAGCTAGCTAGTTCAGCCTTGAAATATATCGCTAATAAACTTATATTCGAAAAATTCTATTTTATTTTTTTACAAATTCACAATTCCCCTACTTAAATTCTATTGTAATTCTATCATTAAGTTTTACTTTGTGCGAAAGTATGAATCGAGTTACCAGTAGTCAAGTTGCTCCGACCTCATTGTACGTACACCATTGTTTTATTGTTTCAAGATTTAGGAATAAAATTCCAACACCCGACGGTGCTGCGTTTAGAATTTCAGATAATCGCAAACCATAAGTAATACGAATTAAGTTAAGCCTTTAAGTGTTTTATACATATACACACATTTCAGTGGAGTAAAATTTCTAAACAAATGTTCGTTCGTTTGCGACACACGAACTCTGTTAATTGGATCAACAGCTGCAGGCTTATAAATTCCATCACGATTTACATGTCCAACATACCTAATGCTGCTGCGAACCTTTATTTATTTCTTCTATTGTCTCGCCAAACCGCAATAATAATTTACAGATAAATAACGCGTCTCGATTTCAGAGAACCAATTTCAAACTTATCTCAATATATAATCCGAGAAAAGTGATTAGCTGCAGTAAAAATAAAGACAAAAAAAAAAAAACGAACCAACGGAATTATTTTAATACTCTGTCTCGTTGCTTTATGGATAGATTATCTGGTATTAATAAGCAGACATTTTATACACCGTACACAGGTGCTTTAGAGAGATCTCTAAAAACGATATTTCGTATGTAAATAAATGTGTGCTGCGGTGCGTGATAATTATCACGGCATAGTAGGCCTGATATGATATTCATTAATGCGATATTTCATTCCTAGGATACGAGATGAGTGACGCATAACGTGGATGTGCCTTCATATTAATCTTGAAACACGTCAACGTGTGGATATTAGATGATGTATTAAAATTACTGCAGTGTTGGTGGATGATTCTCGCATAGTTTACGGAGATGTTCCTTTTCATCCTGTAGGACAGCAGCGGTTGGGACCCACGTGGGAAAGTGAAAGCAAACTTATAGTTGGGTCTGACTTCGGTATATACACGGCGGTAGCAGTTTGTATTATAAATATATACATATATAAGTGCGAGTGAGACAAACGCGAGGTTTCGATTTTCAAACATAAATTTACTACAAGATGATATTATACCAATAAGACTCGGTTCTCGCTCTTTGTCTACCTTTTCTTCGTGGTTAAGGTTATTAAAATTCTTTATTCGATATCTCGATTTGGAATCACAATCGTGAACATCTCATCCTCCGGAGCTGAGGCTGATTCTCAATTCTCCGTGTCATGGTCCATGCGGACCTCAACTTTTAATGTAATTGTTATAACCATAGCCATAGCCTCGGGGAACGCGCGTGCCCCTTATAGGATATTTTACTATAACCATATACGATGAGAACTTATTTCTTTTAACCCATCAATCCATTCTAAATTATTTGTTCACCTATTCGGCGTATACCTTTTCAAATTACTACTCTTCGAAGAATAATTTGTTTTTTTACTCCAATAACACATTACATTTTTGTAATTACGCTGTACTTCCGCATCCTCACGTCACTCGATATAAAAAAAAAAAAGAAAATAAAACAGAACATTGTGCATGTAGGTACATTACATTCCCAATCGATCTGAGATTGGAATTCTAAATGGATCTGCGAATTTATATACTCAGATACTTAGAGCAGAACATTTATACGGCCAAATAATTATGGAATGCAGTTAAAAATTAATTGTACAACACATGTATTAGAAAATTTCAGATTGACCTCTTCATGAACTTTGGTTGTTAATAACATTATTACCACAACATCGAATCTTATTCGATTGGCTGAACGTAGATTTATGTATAAGTAATAAAATCAAAAATAATATTGCAAAAGTATAAATAACGACTCGATCGAACTTTAAATGACCTTTGTCTAAAAAAGTTTCGGAAATTTAAATGCCGAAGCCGAATCTCGATAAGAATTATATGAATGATACATGGACCATAAGCACTGATAAAAATAAATAAGCGTGGCTTCTGATGTGGATGATTTCGCGACTTCGGGAGGCGAGCTAGTAAACGTGGAATTCTTTCGGTGACATATTCAAAGTTCAGTAGTTCTGTGGAATTTGCAGCAACCGCAGCAGCCGCGCATCTGCTTCATAATATCTACTATGTATATCTGTAAGGTATGCTACCAATCCGTTAGCTTTAGTATTTGCTAAGAGAGCGAGCGGTATGCGACGATACGATTCTGCCTATAAAATGTACACGTACATGGCGGATGATCATCATAGGTCAGAGCGAGCGATGCACCAAGATGGCCTCGGGTAAGAAGGCAAAACTTTCACTTACGGAGGACGAACAGCCCGCGATATTCTTCTTCCCTCCCGGACTTCTTCGCGCAGCATGCAGAGGAGCGTTCTTCAATATCTACTACCGCTGATCGCTCGGTGCGTGCAGCGTACCTGTTTTATTTATTTAGCGTATTTGATTTTTAGAAAAAAATAAATAGAAAAAAACAGTTTTTTTGCACCAACATCATCGCTATTTGCGTATTTGTTTTATACACGTATACATACTCATATCTATGCATGTCACGTCGTAGTCGCGTTAAAACGTAACGAGAAATTCATAATCGCGGACGTAATTCGCAAAGGAAACAAACCGTCGCCTCGTGAAATATTATGTATGTAATACACGCAATCTCCGTGAGATATTTTCCCATAAGTTTCTGTCTTATTATACTTAACTCGAGATACACCTAATCACTAATTAGACAGACGTCTGCGCTGCAAGCTGACTTGAAATAATTAAGTTATGAGAGTTAACCAGCTACCATGGGAAAAACGCCCTTAAAAATATTATACATATACACGAGATTATATTTAATTTATAAATATCACAATCAGCCGCTTATATTGAGTCATTATTCCACCATTCTTTTATTTCATTTTATTCACTTATATTTCAACTATAGGTATACACGAGACCAAACAAAAATCATTTCTCCATCTATTATATACCAAATATTAATTTGGTAAAAGATGATGATACAGGAAGGAATTTATTATTTTTCTCGAAAATTATAGGCGTCAAAGTTCAATGAATGTTTGGAAATCGCATAATATGTATTGTCACGTGATTTATCTGCGATCCGATCATCAGTTGCGTAGGAAGTTACAGCTGCGACGTTGCAAGAGAGAAAGGTGAAAGGAGAAAGTGATGCGTGAAGCTGATTTACTCACAGGTGTATGTAATCCTGATAAATAATATTACATGTATTATTATTGCGCGGATATAGTGTCATTGAATTGGAAGCGAGAAATTCGGTTCGATTATATGATTAGATTTGTAACAACGATTCCAACCGCAATATCGATTGCAGATTTCGTGTCTTTCTATATTTTTTTTTTCTAACTGTGGTAAGATCGAAGAACCAAAAAAAAAAGTTGTACGACTAGTTTTTGATACGTTTATAATCTCGTGGCACGAATCAGTTTATTGAAAACGATCATTGCGGCGCAATAAATTACCCATAACGATCCATCTATTTATCTCTCCCTCAATTTAACATTATTAAAAGGCAAGCGAAACTGAGATTAGATCAAACTAATTGCCTGAAAATCGCTTCGGGGGAGTTGCGTGTTGATTATTATGTGAGATAATTTGGGGCTTCCGGTTTTACATACTTGCAGCAGCATATTACGCGTGTGTAATTGACACGAAATACAAATCTGATATCTGAGGCCGAATATAAACCATTGTAACGATAATGTTATAATATTGGTCGGTAGCGTCCCGTTGGGAAAATCTCGGGAATCACCGGAAAGCTAAAATCATCCTGCAACAAGTCATGCAACGTACGAGATGGTGTGCGCGCGGACGACAAGATTTATCCTTGTGCCACATATACAATTTACGTTTTGCTGCCGGTGGGACCAATAAGATAGTGTGCGTTGTTCGTGTGCCACGGAACTCATGATATAGTTATACCTAACTAGGTACCTATTTTGCAATTGATTCAAAGAGCGGATAAATTTCAGTCTTGAATTATTCGAGAGATTCCGGAGCCTGTTATAAACTAGTGCAGCTAACAGCACGGAATTAGATATATATTACAGACATGAGAGAAATTCGAATTCGTTCATCTAAATTTTTTCTGTTTTTTCTTTTTTTATCTTTTATGAATTCCTGTAGTGAGGTGAATTAAAGTAAATACGAGAAAAGCGGCTTACTTTTGAATAACGTCCAATCTTTTGGCGGTGAATAATCGACGTATAATATTTGGAGCTCACAGAATTATAGAGCGTTGGAACATTCTGAAACCTTGTTTTGCAATTTCGAAGGTGCAGATACAAGTTGTCCGTCGGTATATACCTATAATCTCCATAATTAAATTGTATATACCCTTAAATTTTCTCTTCTAGATTTCCCTGAGGATTTCATGTGCCCCGGGAGTAAACGGTACTCGAGATTTCAGAATCCACGATTCTTGTTTCACTATGATCATCGGAGCTACGGTTTTTTCCGATTGTATATTCCTTTGCATTCTTTTTATTCTTTTTCTTTTGCATCAATCTGCACGGATTTCTTTAGATCACATCTTCAGTGACTTATGGTTGCCCTCAGCTGCGATCAATTGTGTTTCAGGTTCAAGTGGTTATGATATAATATAGGCGCGTTTCATCTGCCCCAATTTCCAAATCGTTCAACGATGAAAAGTTCTTAAGAATGCTTCGCTCTTGCGAATCCTCTGCTGAAGAATCTGGAAGTCTGGAAATTTGTATGTTAAAAATAAGCGCTAAATAAATCCGAGATTCTCATTTCTGTAAAAAGTGTTGGACGCGTTGAATGAACGCACCTTATATTTAAGAAACTTTTTCTTTCATAGATTCAGCTCATAATCGTCACACCCATTGCGAAATAACTTTATAGCAGCAGTTTCAAGGAGTACGATGTACACAAAACTGACTTTGACCTGAAATCTGGCTCAACCCTGAAAGCGGTCACTTTCTACGTTGGTATAGAAAGAAATCGAATGAATATATCGCGTATGAATAGGTATTGCAGGAGATTGTGAGGTTCGGCATGCTCTATGAGGAAGAATATTGTATGAAATTATGACTGGGCGATCAATTTAAGTGTCGGAATTTTCAACGACTCCGGTGGAACAAGTTATACTTAAATGTCTGTGTATCACACAATAGA
This sequence comes from Athalia cordata, assembly GCA_963932425.1. NCBI lineage: Eukaryota > Metazoa > Arthropoda > Insecta > Hymenoptera > Athaliidae > Athalia > Athalia cordata. The sequence continues at coordinate 51,291,763 of OZ010625.1, read as the reverse complement.
GCCAGGAGTTAAGCTATTAGTTCTGATGCACTAGTCTTTCGCGCATCCAAAGAACGTATAATATTTATTGTAGTTCTTGGAGCAGAACTAATTGATAACAATTTATAACTTCGGATCTGCTGTACCATCGTGCAGCAAATCCATATAAAGAGGGATTGATAGCGCATCTATAATAAAAATGCGTTTAGTCTGCGGAGTTATGAAAGCAGAACCTATAAGCTACGCATTCTGTTTTTTGCATATTTGATAGATTATTATCGTAAAATGTCCGATCTCTCGCGGTCAATATCAAGGTTTTTGGTTTATGGGTAAAATTTCTGTAGCGCCGGATTTTTATAGCATAATATAATGATATTAATTTGTTTTTTTTCTTCTTTCATTTCTTTTATGATTAGAAATGCGAATGTAAGATGAAATATTAAGTAGTTGGAATTTTAATAGATGACCTTATTATATATGAGGTGTTCTTTTACCAAGGAGTGCATAATAAGAGGGAATTAAGACGAGAGAGCTCGAGTAGCACCATTAAGGAGTCGCATATTCCGTTGAATATTCATAAATAAATGAAAATGACATGAAAAACGAATCACAGTATCTGAATAATGCATATTTGTAACAGTTTCTGCAAACCAAGATAATTTAAACCCTTTTGAGAACAAAATTGAATCAGATAATTAGGTGAATTCGTATAGAGAATCGCAGTTATGGCCAGAATTATATCTGACGCAATGAATTCTCATTTTTTTTCTTCTCCCTTCTTCGATATTTGAATGCTGATTGTGAGTTGAATGCAAATGATAGCTGAAAAGGTGAATTTAAATTTTTTTTTAAATTTCGCAGGAAGCTGCTGGCCTTGATAAAGTCCAAATGTTCTCGATGAATTTTCTAGATCTCGAATGTAATGGAAAGTTGCGTCCTCTGTACGATAAGAAAAAACCGAGATCAAAGAGGACGAAAAAGGGGATGAATAAATTATTGATCGAATGGGAAATTTTCTCACAACCGACACTACCGGCTAAAGATGTCGCTCCAAGCCTAGCACTTGAAGAACAAGCTACGTCCCTTACCGACTTTGTTACTGTAGAACTTAGATAGATGGCTGTGGCTTGACCCTAAAGTTTGACAATCGTGATACTGATTTGATACTGATCGCATTGAAAAGGCACAACAACCATAATCGAATAGTCATAGCAGTAATGACGGAAGATATGGATCATTTGAACAAATATTTTAAAAGATCTGTCTCAGTATCAACGAAACCCAATGTGAATAGTTAATATACCATTGAGTAGTTCTTCCACATTCATGTCAACTCAAATATCTACGCACATTCGAGTCAAACTAGTGAAAGTGAAAAAAAAGGTTCTCCTCGTAGAGAATAACTCTGACCCATTATTTATTTTCCAGGTTTTAGAATGTCGTGTCTGTGAAGAGGTGTTCACAGTTGACGGAGCCAAAGTACCTCGCTTACTACACTGTGGTCACACGGTGTGTCATTCGTGTTTACTGCGTCTACGACCATGTGTGTCGGACCAGGAGTTTTTGCTATGTCCGTTTGATAGACAGCCAACGGCGATTAAAGAGGATGGAATTTACAGTTTGAAGAAGAATTTTGCACTTATCGAGCTCTTGGAAAGGCTGGAGGAATCCACTTGCAATAAAAATAAGGCATTAGAACGAGAGAGATCACATTCTACTCAATCTTGTGATGAAGATGAAAAGCACATTGCTGTTTTGTACTGCACAGTTTGTACTACTCATTTGTGCGATGCTTGCGACGTTATTACTCATTCAACAAAAACTCTAACGAAACATAGGCGTGTACCTTTATCAGAAAAACCAAGGGAAAAACCAAAATGTCCTACTCATAACATACATATCGCAGAATTCACCTGCACGCAAGAAGGGTGCAATAGTGCCCTAATGTGCTATCTTTGCAGAGATTATGGAAGGCACAGCACTCATAAGGTTCATATTTACGGTTAGATGAATAAAAGATGACTCCAAACGTTTCCTGTTTTGTACTTAAAAGTTCATAGTACACTTAATACTTGCAGCACAGTTTGGTTGAGACGGAAGCAGAAAATATCAGAGTTTCCATCATCACTGCAATGCAGAAGATGACCCAATTCATGGAGAGTATGAGGGACACTGCTCATAGGATAGGTAACAATGATAAATTTCATTTGTGGACTTTGAATAGAATTGCTTTGGGTGCTAAATAAAATTATGTTTCAGAGATCGTAGTACAGGAGCTGGAAGGCTGGGCCATAGAAGATGCCAAATTGCGAGTGTGTCAGCATTTTGAAGAACTTCGATCCTTGTTAGCAGAGCAAGAAAAAGCAGCGATAGCATGCGTTGATGCAGAGACCAGAGAGAGACTCTGCACGCTTCGAGAACTGCAAGAAAACCTGACAACCACAAGATCTCAAGTTGCTGGTGTGTGCATTCAGTGGGAGAGTCTACTGGGTTCCGAAGATTGGAAGTTGCTGAGCAGTGCAAGAGAAGTCGCAGAGGTTCTTAATTCCCTAGAACAACAGCAGCAACAATTTGCTCAACTTGGTCCTGATTTACTTACACCAGAGTCTTCTATTCCAATAATTTTCAGCAGGGTATGTAATTTTTGATAAGCTGCAAGAGCTTCAAAAGTTTATAGGTACATGAAATATATCTTTAATCTCGACTCGTTTTCCAACCCTTATTCTAGGACAACAGAGTGCATATCGGAACAAAAATTGAGATGCGAGTAGTGATACTGGGCTTAGATGGTGCTGGAAAAACAAGTATTTTGTTCGCAATGAGAGATATGGCCTTGTGCAGCCCTCCAATTCCAACCATTGGTTTCAATGTCGAGAGCTTAGAATACAAGAACTTGGTCTTCGCACTCTGGGATGTAGGAGGTCAACACAAATTGAGACCATTATGGAAACACTACTATCATAATACTCAAGCAGTAGTTTTCGTTGTTGATGCAAGTGACAGAGCAAGGTTTGAGGAGGCGCAGAAGGAACTTGCAAAAATAGTCAGTGAACGAGAACTCAAGGACGCCTTATTGTTGATTTATGCCAACAAGCAGGTGAGTACTTTAAAGATCCATCAAACCCGGAAATAATTTTCAATTTACAAATAACCATTGTCAAAAATCTTTGTTTTCAATCCAGGATGTACCCGGTTGCGCATCGGTTGAAGAGCTGACCGAAATTCTTTCACTGCAGAAGTTCTGTTGCGGAAGAGCTTGGCATATAGAAGGATCTTCGCCACTGACAGATGCTAGTAGTCTGATACAAGGATTAGATTGGCTCACACAGCAATTGGGTGCGAATGAAGCACCTTACACGAACAATACCTTTACCTAAACCGGTCACATTGGTCTTTGTTATTTATTTTTTATTTAAGTATATAATTTATATATTCAATTATGAGTTGATAAATTACGAGCAGTGCTAGTAGACACGTCAAGTTTCCGATTTTTTCTGCCCCATAGTTGAATAATGTCAGTATAATACACGTAATTTACGTACTACCGTTCCTTGATGACATGCAGATTTACTGCACTATCAAATTTGGGAGAAAATTATAGTGATTTATCTTGAAAAAACATAATCGTTGTTCTTCGTCTGACCTTGGGAATGCCACATTAAAAATTTCATGCTACCAATTTTTTTTTCCACTTGCAATCCTTTAACTTTCACGAGCAACTTTATTCTGTGTCATTTCGAGTCTATGAGACCAGACAAGTGATATACACAGAAATCTTTCCATGCAGCGCATGGAAAGCAGCTGCGAAATTGTTCGGCTCGCATCAATCAATGTGGGAGCCGCAGTCGACTCACTATAATTTTGGGGCGCAATATAAGAGTGTGAGTCGCGATCACCACGGGATATAGTTACGCGTCAAACTCTATTTTTGGATTCTAATTCCAAGAAGCCGATTATCGCGCAGGGCACGCAAGCGCGTAATCAGCGAATCTCGTCAACCCACAATTCGTGGGGCCCCGTTATCCTCTCGTACGGCAGCCTTGTGACCTCCATGATGATATCTGCAGGGTCGCCGGAGCCTCGACACTGTATCAATCATCAAGCTCCCCAATGGAACGATGACGTAGCACGATAGTCATCAAAAATACCATCCAAGTTTATAAAAACACAGACGGTTTTTTTTTTATTCTATTCATAGTGGGGTGTAAAAGATCCGAAATATTGTCTCGAATTTTTCCCCCAGTGCCGAGCATAAATTTCTCAGAGCTCATGAACACCCACTTTTCGAGGTATATGGTCAACTGAATTGCTCGGTCAATGCGACAACGGGATAACCACGGCTTCCGACACAACGTGTACGTGGAATCTCTTTATGTAAAACTGTGTGCCTGCTTTTTAACGCAGATGTGCATTCCGTTTCTGAGCTCCGTTTTCTCTTTCTCTACCCCTCTTTCTTTTTCGATTTCCTTTCTTCCATGCTACCCTCTACCCTTGTTTCCTTTCCACCGTACTCATACCTCTCCAACGTGAAAGCTCTAGCCTTCAAACTACTGCCAACACAGCAACTCCCAGGCAATTTCTACGTACTGTGAGGGTGACGCGCGCTTTCCACGTCCTCTTGTGAATTATAGCGACGTATACCAGGGCCCTAGGTCGGAACGGTGGTACCTATCCATTACCTCAACTACTGAGGCAAGAGGGGTGGCGTGACACTTTACCCTCCTCCGCCCCTTTTGCCATTACGCCTTCCGCCCTTGCCATGACGCATGACGTTACATCGCACGTGGTACGTTGTTGTCGGACGTAACCATAAGTGTGTTGCGAATCAAGAGACAGATAAAAGTTTTCGGTAGAGTTTCGCGTTATGCACATTAAAAAAGAAATTTACATTCCGCAGCTTGACCGACTCAATCCCGTAAGCGAAAGGTAAAACACGGAGTGGAGAAAAAGCTTTTATCTATTAATTCCTGCATTAATAATATTAAAGCAAATTTGAAAACACTATCTCCATATTACATCTGAGGAGAGCTTCCAGTTGAGCCTGATTTCAATTAAATCGATCTTTCGATTCTACGGTTAGGCATTTTTTCAGCATTTACCTACGGACTTTTACCGAAAACATCCCTCGCAGTAGAACCGGAAAGAAATCTCCCTCGTTACACAATATACCATTTCCGGTGTCGTGCGAATATAGATACGTCGTTATTGATTTTCCAGCCGGTCTGGGTAGTTTGTATGGGTTGGTTTTTCTGCATTTTAAGGGTAGTTACTATCAATGTGGGCTGTTGAGATAATTTTTCACATTGGTATCGGTATCAACCCAAGTAGATTTGAAAAACAACTAGAAAAGGAGATTTTCTGAATCTTTTACCATATACCTCGTGCCTCGTGCAACTTTTTACCATCAATTTCGCTGAACGGCCATAGGGTGTTTTTTGAGATAATCGAATATTTTTTGCGATATATGGCAGCACATGACAATATTAGCCTGGCACATAATGAAGCTGTTCCGAGTATATTCTTTTTGATTCTAAGATCGTAAGCATATCATATATCGTAAGGTAAGATTTGAATTGCAAATCTTCCACTGCACCCGCTGCACGAAGGAAGCGTAACGATCAGGTTTATTACCAAAGGCCTCATGCAGACGGACGGATACATGAAGTAGGAAACCGTGGGAGGTAGAAATTAAGTCGAGTAACCATACTCTAAAGATGACAAGGAACTAGGGTAGAAAAAGTTTGCGAGCTATTGAGAGAATATATTGGAAAATACATTTTTCAAATTAATAATTTTGTCATACATCGTTATCGATGTTTGACGTATTCTTACATGATAAAGTGAATAGGATAACGTCATGCTGCTTGATCATTTACAAGATACAAGGACATCATGAGATCGCTTTATTTTATTTTCTGGAAAACCGATGAAATCAAATTTTCTAGCGATGAGTTGACGATTGTACTTGTACTCTACAAATAGCTACATCGGGTGTTGTAACACCGGAATAAGAGTGCCGTGTAAACGTAGTCATAAGTAGCCTTTGGGGAAGCTCCAGGAAGTAGACTCGGATGGCGGCGCAGATCGAAAGGTGGGAGGGTGAATGATCAACGGCCCGGTGGCACGCGACCCTTCCTTCCCTCCCCAGACCGTATCTGCATTGTATTTACCACCGATCGACTGCTTTTCTGGCACAGAAAGTCGATCACAGTCCGAATCGGAGTCGTAGTTTTTGAACTAAGAGTCCAGACAGGTCACCGTTGCTCGAGGTTTGGCCGAGCCATTGCGTGGGTCACAGTCGCCCTGTCGGTGAGTGTATCTTGTATCTGAAACTGTAAACGACGTACGTTTGCATTCAGTCGCACAGTGACTACACTGTAAAAAATATGGTAAAAATGATCCACTGTCTGAATGAATCAAATCTCAACCGATATGGCGATGAATCCGCTTTTCTTGCTATTAATTGGCTCGAACTTGATCGGTAGTTTTTTTCAATAGAATATTTCGGGCGATTTTCCTGTGTTCCGCAATGGATCCATGAAAAGATTAGAATTTTGCCATGTGGGCACAGGGCGAATGAAGCTATTTCATCTATTACGGTAGTAAATTAATGCACCCGAAGACAATATACATTGCTCAATCAACAGTCATGAGCAAATTCCTTCAAGTAATCAACAAATCGATTTTATACATTCGTTTGATATAGTTGCACGTATTGTACTGAAATTTTCTACTCACACCTCGTATGCATGGTAAATTTTTCTAACTAAAGCACATCCTTTAACTTTTTTTAGTGCATAGTGATTTATAGATTTCAGTACTAGTGTTGATTAAATACAGCACCGAATCAAGATCAAAGTTATGATGAATCCCCATAAATTTTCTCAAAATCTTCCAAAGTGTCAATCGATCAAAGTCGCACACCTATACACAGACCTTGTTAACATCCCCCAAGTTTGTGCGAAATCAGCTGTCAAGTCCAATAAAAAATGGCATAATAGTCATCCCGCGATACGCCGCGTCTTGTTTTGGGTTCAGGTTCGCGAATCCCACCCTTCGTGCGGATCACCCATCTGGATCGTAATTTCCCCTTCCTCGTGTCACCGTCTCCCCAATCTTGTCCGTCGTCGTGACCTTAACGTATTCCCTCTCCTTGGTCGCAGGTTGGTAGCACGATTCGGGAAGCTAGATCGGCGACTCCGGTAATGCAGTGGGGGGCATGAGAAGACGCGGCGGCGTCGCAACGCCACCCCCGGTGTCAGGTACCTCGCACGCGGCTACCTCGTGGTAGTCTCACCACTATAGAGTCAGTCGTGTCGAAAACATACCAACCGTAACGCCTGGACTCGGTGGAATTGCCTGAATCCGGACTCCGTTTAACGCGGCGCACTGAATTCTCTCGTTCGCAAGAAAATTTTCAAATCTACGTTATCTTTCGTTTTCCCGAGCTCTATGTGATATCTGCAACGATTATTCACGTGCAACCCTACAGTTGCCAATTCAGCTACCGTGAATTATCCTGTGAATGATTCGAGAACATTTTTATCTTTCGTCATTATTTCTAACTAATCATTCGACGGATCTTGTACAATTTCTACACCGTGAGTGAGAAAGGTGGAGTGTTGGTACGTCGTCGTTGATCGCGTTCCACATATATTAAGGTACAGATTTCATCGTTAGTTTAAAAATTTTCAATCCGTAGTTGAAGGGAACGAGAATTTAATGCTATTAAAAGTTAAACATAGCAGAAGAGAGAGAAAAAAAAAAAGAAATCAGAAAACGACTCAACGTGACTCATCATTTTTTTTGCGCTCTGTTGAAACCGAAATCCCAAGACATTTCGACTGGGAAGTAATTTGCAGTCTATGTTCACTCGAAGAAATTTGAATGGAATTAGAATTCACATTCAAATGGTAAAAGGGGGGGGGGGCTCAGAACAAAGAAATGGAGTTTTGGCAAAGAGATCAACAATATGACGAGATAACGCCAATAGTCTTGCGATAATTGATGATGGTGGCATGGCGCATGGGTCCTATTATCATAAGCCTTTGAACACGATTATCCGTAGGGAGCACTGTTACGAATCGCTGCCCATATACATTTGCATACCTATGTATGACGTGCACGGGTGTGCGCTGTACTATTATACCTATAATGACCTACCCGATCCACCTCGATCCAGTCCGTTGCACCCTTAAGTGTTATACGGACGGCAGCGTTAGTATTTTTAGAGGGGGTTGCGGTAACCTATATAGATAATATTATTATGCGTACGCCGGTGATTAGCACCGTCGAGTGTTATACCTATACCGAGTCAATATTTTAAGGGTGTCTTGCAGGTCTGCAGGGGCTAATAACTATCCCTAAATACCAGCGTTGCTTTCAAACCGACGACAAGCTCGAACATATATTTTTGAGCCAACCCCTTTCTCGAAAAGAAATTAAAGGTCGGCGCTCATCTGATGATATCAAGTGCGCCGGCGTTCGGGTCGAGACGAAAGGGTCGGTATAGAGGTCGAATAGTTTTCCACCGCTTTCAACCGCATTCGAAGTGAAGGGAATGTAAGATAATGGACGCGTTCCTTAGGCACGGTTTCGGTCGTTCTTGGAGCGATTATCCGACCGCCGACACTGGCACGCGATTCTGCCATAACGAGACGCCCTCTTATCAACTCACCGACATTTCGCCCTTTAGCGTTTTAGGCGAGCCTCAACGCCTATAACTCCTCAGCTCCGGGTAGTTCTGCAAGTGCTGAGGTGCGTACGTCAACCCGAGTTTATTTACAGGGCCATCAGTGGCAAGGCGGGCAACATACCTATGTATACGTATCATATTATAGCATAAAGGTGTATTGTACAGAGGTATACCTATATGCATAGGTATAGGTATAGAGTGACCCTGATAGGTCGTGTATACGTATAACTACCCCTAGACTGAGGGTCGAACGTAACCTTTCCAATTCAGGTTTTCCTGCACAGCTACAAAGGATCAATCCACGCATCATATATTACACACGTCATAGGTATTAACCTATACCTATGGGTATGAAAAGACTCGGTGGAGTCGATCGCGCCAAATAAATCAACCCCCAACGTGTAAACTGGGAGACAAATGTACTCCAAGCCCCATTTAAACTCATACGTTTGTGGAACAGCCTGTGTGGTCGGGTCGGAATGAGAGCTGGCCTGATTGCGAGAACCATTAAAAACACACTCAGTATTTTGGGATTTTCGGGGCGAAACATTAAATACTTTTTTGAATAATTTTAGCGACTGTTTCCTCATGTATTTTTACTCCAGAGACACGAATCCCTCGACTGAATTTTTTCGCTCGACCAATTTAGTTGGCAGATTCAGATTCCTTCCTGCATAAGCTCAAAATTTTTTGTCCCTGCATAATCGGAAAAAATCAAAATTCTTGAAGCCAGGCAGTTGTAAGTGTTTTACTAAGAGGGGATCGACAACTTTGTCGAGAAGATTTACGTGAAAGCAGAGTCGTCCGTGGCTTTGTCGTTATAGGTATTTGTCCGTATATAACCAAATGACCACTGGGTGATTCAGGGGAAAATATAACCCTCGAAATCCGTAGTCTGGCATATCGCGATTTTGTCTTTCATATTTTCTCGCTTATCTTTCTGGTCGCATCTTCCTTTATTTCCGGCTTTTATTGTATGGGTGCCTCGCGGGTGGCCTCGACCCCTCGACCCCAACGTTGCTCCGCTCTGCTCGCCTCGGCGGCTTTTCCGGAGCGTGAATAACCACAAGGACGACGACGTTCTCAATGATTATTTTTGAAATACCAATTTTATTTTTTTTCTCCCTACTACGCTCCCGTTTGAATCTCAGCTCCTTTATTCCGTCGGAAAACTTATGTCAAAGCTTCGACAACTCTGATTACCCGACATGAATTTCCAGGCAAGATCTACCATGCATACCAACATACTTATAACGTATATACATAGGTATACGACGGTGAATCTTGCGGCAACAATTATGATGAGAAGGTGAAATTAGGATCTTTTCCCCTTCGCCTCCCATTTTTCGACCCCCAGATTTTTCGCTCCGCGGCATTTTACGTCCCGGTCGTTCGCTTCGTGGTATCATCTTAGACGTCGGCAATTATGGAGCGAAAGACCCGGACGTCGAGACCGGGGTCAAATGGATAATGAATCAAAATGTCGTTGGCAGAGAGTTGAACGTACACCGTTTTGCGTAGAATATTACAAGTGCCGTGATTTTCACTCCGAGTACGCATAGTGCGTGTTCTTTTACGGTCACTTCCAGATTTCTTAGGTCCAGCTCTAAATGTATAACCATGTATAAGGTTTTACGAATAGTGAATAATTAAATATATAAACGAGTATAGGTGAACGCAATATTCGCGAACATCTCCTATTCGAGTTTTGCCCACATCATCGAATCCTGTAATTCTCTTTAGGTATTGTATGTATACGATTATCGGTAAAATGTTGAGTAGACAAATACGTGCGCGCATGCCTAGGCTAACGAAGGCCGTAAGAACAACTTATCGGTGAGCGACACTGCGCAGGTCGACTTGTGATAATAGATATGTGATGTTGGTCGTTACAATTCTTATAGCTATAAGTTATAGGTATATCTAATATTTCGTATTATTGCACCGAATCACCGATCTAGTCGTTCACCAGCCTACTTCCTCGCTCTCTAACTCTGCGTACACCTATGTAATAGATAAATTAGCGGTGTGTCTCCTTTGCTCCGATCATCGCTCTCGCTTTTTACTCTCACGACAATCACCGCCACCTCCCCCCAACTCCCCCCCTTTCCTAAATATGAAACGACACAAACAGCGCGGCGTTGCCACCCGACGTAAAGTATTCTAGTAGGTGTACACTTATACTTTCATACGTACACATTGTGTACATACGTTACATCTAGATGTATCCCTACTATACATTATTATACCTTATATGACACGTACTACGAGCAACGTTGCTGTGCTTTATACTTGTTCTGAATTCTGCCAACCTATACGTTAGTGTTGTCGGAATTTCCGCATTCAACGCACGCGATCGCGTCACTTTTCGCAAAGAGTTGATTTTCTTAGACCGCGGAAGCCGGGCCGGGCCGTGAATCGAACCCATCCGATAACCCTACAGCTGTAGTCTATTTCCGTATCGAGCATGACTGATATTTATGAAAAGTGAATTAGTTCGTACGGATACCTGGGGTGAAGTCACCATAGAGTTACATCGCACAAGGTTACCGTAATCGCCGCACATGTTTCGTAAATTCGGAAATCCATATCAGTAATAAAGTTCCCCGTGCATTTATCATCTTATGTAAACTAGCAATAACCGCATTGATATCGAACTAGGTTTATCGACTTTGGTAAAGTACTCGGTATATTGCACTCTAGTTGATTCATCTACAAAGTTTTGAATCCACCTAGTTTAGTTTACCGCACGGAACAGGTGACGCGAGTCGCAAACCACGTATTACCGTACGTGTTCGAAAACGAAACTGGCCTACTAAAAATATCAAGATTTTTCTTCCGAAAACTAGGAGCTTTCATCTCGGTTTTAAAATTTTGAAAAATCTCTTTTCGTTGCTGAGATACACGCGTTTGAAAAATGGTTTGGAAAAAGTCGCTGCCAATGGGACAGCGGGCGATATGAGTTAGGACGTCCTTCCGTCGATGCATGGACTTTACTGCAGTAGCGTTTCCGTATTTTTCCAATTAACGCAGACCAGTTGGGGCAGAATTCTTTTTCAAATATCTATACGTGTGTCCAATGACGTCAGACGTATGAAGCCGTCGCGTTTCATTTGTGTAACCAATTTTAGAGGTAGCGGGGGGGACCGCGGTGCCGAACTAATTGTAAGCCAGCTGGTGATAGCGGCCGAGTCTCGATTCATTATGGACTTAATCGTTCGTCCTCGTTCTAGTCACTCAGTATCGGGCGGCGGCACCTGCAGTGCTCTTCCAGGTACCTCAAATTGCAACGTTTATCAATATCGCGCCGAAGTTTAGAATTGGAAATTCGTTCCATCAATTTTCTGCCCCTCCTTCTCTCCGCCCCGCCCCACCCCGCACTCTTTCCACCATCTCTCATCGTTATTTCAGCATAAATTTTTTCTCACGAGAAATGGAAATCGGTCATATTTTCTTGGCGATGGAAGCGATGGACGTAAAACGTATTCATGCAGGTGACCGAATATTCTCAGATAATTATAGGTAGAAGAACGAGTGGAAATCAAAGAACCCAGTGCCGCGATCTGTCAGGTACAGCTAGGTGATAAGTTATAAAAAATATCCGGTAGACTATGACGAGTGATAATTCCGAGTGGCCGTGTTGACTGAGAAGTCGAACTTCCTATGTGTTCGTCGTGAAGTATGAATGCTTCGTCTGTAAAAGAGGAACACCCTATTTTTGCGTAGACTTCGGGCGGGAAGTTTGCATATTCCCTCAAGGGAGGGATCATCGTCTCTTCGTTACTCCCACACGAACACAATGACGTTACGGAAGTGCAAGAAGAAGGGTCCATCCAAGAGCACCGTGGGCAGGGGTTCTGGGGTGGAAAATTCAGCGGGTGAGGGAAATGTCGAAGCTGAAGTCGATCCTTCCGAACTGAAGGCGGCCTCAAAAATGAGCAGAGGCACCAAGACAATCCGCAGGGATTCTACCGGTCGTGAGAAGGACATGAGCTTACCCGTAGGAGATAACTCACGGGGAAAAATTTCAGGTTTTAATGCCGAAAGATTATGCAGTCGATTTTCAATCGGAGGAGATTAAAAGCTAAAGAAGGAGTGGAGGAGAAAGTGTGCAGAGAATGAACTCGAGTATCTTTGTAGTTGTCATTTCATTATAGAACTTATCTTAACGGTCGCACTAATGGGGAAAATTTTTATTTCGTAATATTCAAAGTTCTGCAAAGTTCAAAACTCTGTTTCTATACCTTTTCGTCCGACCTTCGGGAAAAATATAGATACCGTGTTTGCCGTTGCAGCCTTTGGTGCGGCTTATCGTTTGTTGTTTTTCTTGTTTCTATAGTGTTGAATGACAATTTTTCCTTTTGCTCTTCGATTACATGGGCATTTTCGTGTCCTTGGCGTCGCGATAAGATAATCAAAGTGTCGTACATACGCACTGTAGTTCGGCGGACTGCATCAATCGCACGTGACCGCTCTTGATAATCAAGACCCCTTTTTTCTCTCTTATCGTCGATTGTCCTCTGCCGCTTTGACACAGTCTCCTCTTTTTCTTCTTCTTTGCTTTTTGGTTTTTGTTGCTCGATCGAATACCTGACCCAATGATGCATCGTGCAGGTTTGGGAAAATCGAAGGGTGGAGCTAAACTAGCTGCCACCGGAGGAAGCATGGATCGAAAGCCTTCGCTTCGCCGCAAACTTGGGACTTTCATTAGAAGTAGCGCCGATCATTTGCCAGCCGCTATAAATCGAGGGCTTGCACCGATCCGACGTAGCTTCAGCTTCAGCAAAGATCTCGATAGCGTTCACGAAAAACCATCGCCGTACAGAACACGAGGTGCCCACTGGTACAACAGCCTCGTTTCATTAGCCGAGGATCGCACGGTCGACGATGCAAAAAACGAGGCGACTGACCATCGACGACGACATGATCATTGGGGCGAGGCCAGAGCAGCGAAATCCGCACCACGAGTTTTAGCGCAAACGGTTGACGAACCTGATCATCAAATCGAGGATGAGTTTGGCGCGAGAATTCTCACCAGGGCGCAGAGCTTGATAGAAAAACATCCAGTAAGATATTATTATTTAAATCAGATGGAAATTTTGAATTAATTTAACGACGCGATCAATTCTCGGTATTCGGATCTTTATACTGTTTCCAGCATCTGTGTCATAGGTTGCGCAATTTTAAAGTCACCTCGAAATATAAGTTTATTCAGAAATGGTTTGCATCGCTGGAATTTTTCATTCGGTACAATATTTGAATTTGAATTTTTTTCCGTGCCGATACGCTTTCGTAGCAGCGTTTAAATTCAGCCATGTGCCAAAAGGGCGTATCGCGACGGTGAAAAGAAATCAAAATTGAATTTGAAATATTCTTTCGTACAACCATAATTTTGATGATTTTTTTTTATGTGAAAACGAAACTCACAAGCTCGCGAAAGTCGAGGTTTGCACGTTGAGGGTTGATACGTGCAAGTTCGCAATACGATCGAACGATGCCAGACGTGAGTTGGTAATCACGAAACGGTGGTAAGGTGTACTTCAAGATTATCGATCAAACTAATATAACCGAGTTCTATGCAGCCAATTATCACTGCGGATCATTCATTCGTGTGTAAGACTGGATCGGCCAATAGTATATGTAATTAATGTCAACCGTGTTCCTTTGAACTGTGTAACGACGAGATTTCTCGGTTAGAGCAATTGCGTGTTACCGTCCAGTGTGCTCGGGTCGTCCGCTGGGATGGGGCGTATTTACATATTACGTGCAATACTTACACAGGTATTTACACGGCGAAATTGATTGTTACTCACTTCGTGGCAAAGGTGAATCTAAATAAGTTATTTGCCCCCCTTTCGGAACATTTCTCCTGCAGCTGCACCATTGGTTACAGGTATTATATGAATATTGATTGATTGCTTTATTATGCAGTGGCACTGCCACTGACAAATGAGACGCTATATGATATTTAAAAGGACAGTTTTTTTTCCCCTTTTTCTGAACTAGGGGTGCTTTTTACGAGTTACTCAATTTTTTTTTTTTTTTTTTTTTTTACGTTGGTACTCCAATTTGTCTTCCCAGTTAAATCGTCGACAAGGGAGGTATCTATTGTTGTTTCCAAAAACAACGCGATCGTTATCAACATGAATAATGTATTATAATATGTCTATAAAACTAACAGTTATTCCAATCGATTCAACGATCAACGATGTAATTGACCAATACAACGAGAAATGACGTTTACATTTCATTGATAATTGCGCCCGGGGCTTTGTAAAATTGTTTTCCAACTTCATCTACAATGGCAATAATCTAGGCCACAATCGCTGAAATAAATGTGATTAAATATCATATAATATGTGGCCACACTTTTTTCAATTTTAATCAATTAGTCCCGTACAAGTTATCGACATAAGAAATAGGTACATCAAATTTACGATGTAGCAAAAAAAATAAAAAACACATCTAGGTTAATTATATGACAATTTTTTTTCTCACGTCTTAGAAGAGGTGTATATAAAAAAAAAATTAAACCGGAATATTCTTTTTCGAAGCACCTCCGCATTTTATTTTAATGACTTGTTAATTAAATTTTTTCCTAGGGTTACGCCCTTCTGATCTCGAGTTCTCGATTTATTATCCGAGCTTCTCGCGTCTTATCGCATCTTTTGACGTGTTGCAGGCGACCTGTGACCCGAAGCGAAGGACGTACAGATCTCGCACCGCTGGACGTTTTCCGCCTGCACCGTTCGGACGCCACAGCGACCATTATGACTCGAGCGTAGGTACGTAATCGTGATGAGAGTTTCTTCTTTCTCTGCTGGGCTTTCTCCTTAACCCTTACCTCAATTTTTGCACTCCTCTTATTACATACTAACCCTCAGCTACACGTACATTTCTTCTGATTTTCGTACCGCAGCTTGCTTTTACGTATTTCGTGTAATCTTATTCTTTTCAAGGTGAGAATGATTCATTCAAATGTGAATTCTACGATATCACTAATGCTGGATTGATTTCCGCTCAATTATCGGAACACATGAATCATCGGAACTTGATGTAATAAATCATGCAATTATATGTTTGAATAAAAATAAAAAATATAACGTTACAAGTCGACGCATGATATATCGCTATTTGCATAGATTTTAACAAAAGATACAAATGATTCAAGGCTCTGGCTTCTAACCATAAATAGACATAAATATAACAAATGACACGTAATGAATATTTGAACACGACGAACTACAGTTAAAACTACAGATGTAAAATAAATTTTGTATGAATAAAAATGATTAGCCTAGACAAAATGTATAGCCACTGCGCTTCGTTCTCGAGCTGATCTAGTAAAAGACCTGTCGGCTCCGTTGCGTTGGTCAGGAGAAACGGGGAAGAGAGAAAAGCTTTCCAGCAGCTCACTGAGGTAGTAGTCAGGTGATAATACACTTGCGCCTTAATCCGTTTATCTGATATATACGCTTCTGTTAAAGTACTGCTTGTATGTACACTTATAATGCTTGTTTCCTACTTCCCCTTGTATTCTTATATCGTTACTTCGTTTGCATATTTTATTTTATACTTCGCGATGCCCAACATGGCTATATACGGTCATGGTGAATATAGCTATATTCGCATCAATCCGAATCGCTTTTCCCAATTTCGGCCTCAAGAGGCTCGTCGAGGATGTGACCGCTGAATTATTTGGTCGAATTCTTCTTCTTTGCAGACCTCAGCTGCCCGCCCTATCAAGCCACTAGTCTGCCGGCTCTGATCCTACACCGTGGAAACCCAAACGAAAATGACTCCGCGTCAACGTGCTTGTGAGTATTATGATACATGCCCTCCCGGTAATCCGATTTATTTTCACTGCCATCAGCGTCAGTGTCCCAGTACCTGATCGTCTACCGCCCCGGTAAATCCCTGCTTCGGGTAGTGAGATCTGCATCGCGTTTCTCTCCTGTTCCCTCGACTTGATTTATTCCAACGTCGCTCGGTGAAATGACAAGATTTACAGAGTGCGTGCAAAACCGAGGAATGATGTGAAATTTGAGAGAAAAAATTGAAAAGAAAATAAAAAAAAAAATTGATGCAACTATTTCTCCATCTATCAATTCCATCCGCTCATATTATATTCTATCCGTTCATTTATCCATCGTAGAGATAATGGCGAGATATCCCAGCGGGCTGTTACTAACCTCGATGAGTGATTGACTCTCAAAACCCTGACACCGAGATTCGCGAAATCCCAGAGTGGGCTCAATATCCCACTTCCATTGTATCTGGAGGTGAATTCAAACTGTTGGAAATTCAATTGAACGAAAAGTAAAGCAATGCACACCGCTAAGCTACATTGAAGGAGAGAATTAATCATCACGCTTTTCACTTACCCCTTCCACCGGTGCATTACCACTTCAACCCCTTCGGGCGTCGTACCAGATGAGCTACTAGAGCACTTCTCTGCTCGAAGTTCCGTTCTGATCAAGTGCCATGGCAGCATATATTATGGTTTTCTGCCATTTTTACCATGCATCTTTTCATGCATATTTCGTGGATGAGTTTTCCCTGTAGAAATATGCAATAAATACCTATTGCAGAGGTGCATTATTCGGCTCATCACTCACACCGTTGTACATACTGCGGTCTGTGATAGCTGCGAAAGTTTGAACTCAAGTTCGTCATTGTCAATATGTACACATTATCGCGAACGTCTACTCTGTCATTGTCCCATTGTCCCATCGTCCTATTTCTTCTTCTTCTTCTTCTTTTTCACTTTTTCTATTCTCCGTCCACATGTACAGCCGCAGGAGGGATGCACAGATCGGGGACGGATGGGGACACCTGAAGACCGTCACTCGCAGCACCTCCTCAGCCTTGTTTCCGCATTCTAGCCCCCGGAGCTCCATTGACTGCTTGGTGAGTCATTTATCGGATGATATTTTTCATTATTTCATGGTAACTGGGATCAACTGCATATCGAATACCCTTACTTGTAAGAATCTCTATCACTCTTCGTTTTCATTTGTTTTTTTCATCCGGTTCAAAATCGAGTGGAAATTTTTAGCACCTCCCGTTAAATACTACGGTTACAGCTTCTCAGCACACGATAGAAGCTCAATTGTTGAATAATATACGCGGAGATCTAGTCGTCTACGTTCCACAATAGGATCAATTCTAGTATGTTTGTTACAATCTAGAGAGGCTGCTTTATAATACACGTATACCTGCTAACCAGTCTCCACTTCTTTTAGCCGCTCGTGTCAGGTTTACGAGTGTTTCGTATAATAAAGCCCTCCTTAAGAGTACTCGTCGAGAAGTCGTCGTAAAAATCTTGTGCCTTCCATTACTTTGGTGTAATTAACGCAAAGAAGAAATGTGGTGAGCCCCTCTAAATCCCCCCTTATTCTTCTCAACCCAGTCTCGTACTTTGCTGTTATATTGCGGGACGAACGAAGAATGAAAATGGAAGAACCTGCGACCGAGATCGTGCCATTGTTTCTCGTCGTCCGTTGATGATAATTACAAACCGTCATCTTTATGGATCCATGCACTCGGAACGTACATGAAACATTGCTACGTATGTAGACACCTCGGCAAAACTGGTGCAAAGAACGAATGAGAGTTGGGCTTCGAAAAATCTGCTCGGCTTTTAATTTCTCGTTTCCAAATGCCTGCAAGTACGGTGTAACGTATGTGGAAATGGATGAATCGTAGCTATACGTATGTCGAATTCACCGACCTGTTAAGCTTGGCGAAAACAGCATTCTTTCACACGCGCTTCTACACTTTCGGTATTTCTGACCGCGGGCTAAAATGGGCATCCTGAATAATTTCGAATCGCATGAATTTTTTCACTCGAGGAGAATCGGAACTATACACATGAGGTGGAAATGAGAAAAAGGGGTTGCGTTGCGGTTCGCAGCTGTTACCACGTACTTTTCGATACTTGGAATAATTCAGAGTCTCCACGATTGGACAATGTTAAGAAAAGCCCGCCGACTCGGCAGAGCTTTTCGAGACAACGCATGTTCGGTGTCTTCGGTCGGGCCCAGATGTTTAGATTAAATGTCAGAAAATTCTCAAGTGTCTACGAGTGCCTCTTCAACGGCGCCTAAGCCACCCTTCCGGGATAGCAAGGTCCTTTGTCCTTGACTCGACATGCCCGGCGCTTAGAATGGGCGAAGGAATTAGACGGGTGAAACTTTGTCACGATGCAAAGAGGCAGATGCGTGTAAAGGTGGAAAGACGGAAGGGTGAAAGGTCGGGTACTCGGCGTCACAGACACATGTACCAAAGTACAGCTACGAATATGGGCTATTGAGGAACTTGCAATCCGCGTATCTATCTTACATCCCAATTAATTCAGGATTCGTTGTTGTAGCAACAGATTTACTTGGTCAATCGAGTTGACGTATACTCTTACGTGAATATAGTGCAGCAGTAATTTATAATTGACGAGAATCAAAGTCGATATAATTGGTCTGAGAATATGGCTGAATGACGGAGGGGGAAATGGTGGAAAAAAAGAGAGAGAGAGAGAGAGAGAAAGAGACGCGTGGCATCATTCGTGTGGCATGGCGTTTCGCAATTGTATAGGTAGGCACAATCCTGTATATAAAATCACCCTCGACTTGCGCGGGTCCCGATGTCGGCCTCGGCGTCGGCGTCGGCGTCGTTTCGTATGCGGGCCGAAGCGCCGGCGTCGTCATCAACGTTATAGCGTCAGCAGCAGCAGCAGCTTGTGGCCTGCGCCGATGTGTCGCGGGCCAGGGGGGTATTTTCTGAACGCGTGTATTACCCCCAGTTGACCGCGCGACCGCCAAGCGGAAACTCTGCCGCGAATACGCCTTTTCTATCAAATGCTTCAGACAACGTAATATCGTATATATCTCGGTTCATCATAATACAGACTAGATGTAATAAGATTATCTCATATCAATCAGCGATAACTCAAAATACGTAGACACGGAATATCCGTATACCCTGTGCAGTTTAACTCCGGGCACCGAATTCCAATGCGCCGCAATTCTCGATGATTCGCATGAGTTTTGATCCCGAGGAAAACACGCCGATAATTTATCATGCGATAACTCTAACGGTGTTGTGAAAAAAATCTTAAACTTCTTTCCAATATTTCGCACCTCTCTTATCGCCCGCGTCGCGGTTCGCTTCCTCTCCCTCTCTATCTCTCCCCCCCCCCCCCCTCCCCCACCTCCCTCGCACCTTCTCACTCGGGTAATTCATTCATTTACCATGACCTCACTCAATAAGCGGTGACATGTCACTTGTGCTGTTATCTGAAGACTAATTTTTGTTATTTTTTTCTACGATGCCGAAGACTCTTATTTGCACAGCCTTGACATAAGAGAATCGTAGATATGAGCATCAATAATTACATACGTAGGTTTGTTTGTTCTTCCTTTCCCCTTCCGACTTTCCCTGGCCACCCTTTTCCCATGACGTCGAACAAGGACCCGAGCGTTTATGAACTGTGCAGAATAATCTAGTGCTCGAGTAACGAAAAAAAAATGTATGAAATAGCAAATTATTATTCAGACCATACGATGCACGTACGTATGCATGATGTTGGATAAATTATTTGTAAATGAAAAAAACTGGGAATCAAAGAACGTGACAGGCACCCGTCGGTGTCAGACGGGTCGGGAACGCCGGTAGAAAAAGCTCGATCAATTTAACTGCAGAGATCGGGGAAGTCGTGATTCATACGTATAGACATAATGTACTGAGATATGACTATAACTTTAAGCTACACCAAACTTCATAGTTATACCTAGTTTTACGCATGATATATTATCCCGTGCGTGTAGACGACAGAGTAATGCACACGCGCGTATGAATATAAGTATAAATGTATCCACACGCACGTTCTACTATACGTCGAGGGTTAAGGACCAGAAAAGCGTAGTCGTAATAAAACCGGCTACAACGTTCGTTTAAATTGGATGAAACAATCTGCGAGAAAGACGTAAATGTTTGAGAATAATTAATTTTTTCATTACTCATTCTCATTCGTTTCGTACTTGTTTTATTTGTTTATTTTTTTATTTATTTTTTTTCATTGCGATGTAATTTATTATTTTTCAACACTCACGACCGGCTGGCGGGTCGTTTCGTTCAATTTTTTGATAATTAAACCGTAAAGGCGGATCTACACTACGTGGTAATTGCGCTGCAGCGATCGAATGAGAGTTGTAATGGGTAAAGGTAGGCATCAGGTCGAACTACAAATAAAGGTAGGCCGCCCGCCATACAATTATATCTATAACCATCGCTGAGACTAGAAGTGGTGAACTCCACTTGGATAGATACTTGTACAGCCTAGGTAATGAATATTTTGGGGATTCAAAACCAGAAGGGTTTTGGACTTGCGATGAATTTCCTGGTCGAAGGGCGTATCGATGGCAAAAGAAAGAAAAAAAAAAAAAAAGTTTAAAACAGAAAAATTACGGATATAGTTTTGTTTTTTTTTCATCAGATTCTATCTCAACTGTGAAAACTTGACGATGTGACGCCCTGCATCTGATCCTTAGACCTCGAATCGTGTTCAATTACCGAAATCGTGTTTAAATACCGGCTTTTACAATAACGGAATGACGAGATAATTACATCATTACGAAGAGGAAGACGTGTGATTTTCCCAAAGCACAATAGCGACGAATTCTCAATCAACTGCTATTGTAGGATACCTAACATACGCATCGGAATTATCATGTGGAGATAGCCCGATCCAATTCTCTATCGCGTACGACAAATTTACATGCAAATACACCCACAGGTTCCTATATCGTCGGGTAGACGATGTAAATTACACGAAACATTGTTGCTCGATATCATTACCGAGGGCGATTCCCCTATTCGACGCGGACTTAAATTAGTTTTCCCCCCCGTACACATTCTATAGAAATCTTGGCGTTTTATTTTCTGCATTCGAAAATCTCGAGAGAAATTAGCTGATTCTTGTCGGGGAGCGAGATCATAATTTATAGATACTTTGCGCGGGAACTTTTTATTTAATTAATCTCTATCTCGAGATTGAGTCGGCGTTTTGTCTCGTAGTCGAAACACGCCACTCCGAAGTCCAGGTTTCGGCCATGAACGTCTGGGTCAGTCGAGTGGTCATATCGGTAAAAATCGACGATGCATGACCTCGACGCCCGCGATGCCACGACGATCAGCGTTTCGACCCCAGAGGCGATCTAATAGAAACCGCGGAGCGAAGGGGGGCAGACGGTGGTAGTTGCGGGTCGTTTGGGAATACGTTCGAAACGTGGCCAATGACGCGTCGCGACGACGGCCAAGACGGAGGAGGAGGTTTGATTATACAAATATATCGTTCCAGGAGTTCTAAGGACCAAATTTTTGACAAACATTGGGGATCTCCAACCAACGGAATTCGATAAAAGCCTGCCGGGAGTGCGAATAATTTTCCTGAGCCGCCTCCTCCTCCTCAATGGCTATGTGTTTTTTTTTTTTTTTATCTGACTTTCCACAAAAAGTCTCAACCCATTTGAATGGCGATCGATTAATCTCCCTTTGTCTGAAGCGGCGGAGCGTCCGTGTCTCATCGACTCTGTACCCAACCGCCCTATAGATAGATAGGCCCGCACCTCGTTTTCTCCGCGACTCTGCAGTTTAATCTTAATTAGGCTATCCACGATGGTGGCTCTGCGTTTTCCAAGCGATTTAGGTATATTTATCGGCGCAAGAGTCGCCCGTACGGCGGCTAGGGAATCAACGAATCAATATAGGCGATCTCTGTGGAGTACACGAAGTCTGATAAACTTCGAGATGAATTAGGTGCACAAGAGCTGTGTTTCTCTACGTCCCCTCCTCCCTCGTTTTCCAATTTACTTTGACCATGCCAAGCAGACCGTAAAACGGGTGGCGAGCTGCTTCACGGTTTTCATCATCCTATTATAGGAATCGAATTAAAGCCGCGGCGCATAATAGGGGGAACCACATTGCAGGAAGCTACGACCGGCGAAAACTTTCGATTTCCTCGCTAGCCTCTTCAGGCAGAAGTACCGTAACGCCCGTCAGACTGTGTACGGATACGTGTCGAGTGGAAAACAAGAGAGGATTCGGCTGCGAAGTTCCAACAAATTTCTAACTATAAGAATCCGAACTTTTGCAATGCGCTTATAAGAGAAATTTAATTGAACAAACTTTTCTGAAAGGAGAAAAATGATTATATTTCATTCCCGTAGCTACCGTACTTTTTCTCATGATGCTGAGGAAGTTGTCGAAAAAAAGAAGAAAAAAAACACAGAAGGGATGTTTGCCCAAATGTTTGTGAAACCGTTACAGTGGCGCGGTACAAAGTAAAAGCAGAAATAATTAGGAGATTAAATAAACGTAACTGAATATGAAGTACAAAGTTATAACCAGGTAAATTTAATTAAGTACGACAAAAAAAACTGGTAAAAAAAGTCAGCACCGTATATATACGGGGCATCGTGAATTGTGTATTGGAAATTAGTGTTCGTGTGTGTTTCGCGTTATAAATCTTTTCCGGAAGTTGAGCGGCCGAGGTAGTGCGCAATAAAAGTCAGAAGCTCGCGGACGAAGCGTCTGAAAAAGGTAGAAAAAAATCGGTAAACGCAGGGAGGAGGTGGAAAAAGCGTCGAAGAAAAGGTCGTGTACTAAACACAAACGAAGAGAGGAGAGGGACCGGCAGCAGCACGGTGTCGGCAAGGGGGGGCCCTGCCGGAGGGCGGGGGTCCGTAAGCCGTCGTGCCAGTCGAGAGTTAAGTCCACCTTCGACGTCTTCCGGCTCGTTTTCCAAGGGTGGCTCGCGTTCGACGTCATCCGGCCAAAATGCTTACCAACCCGGAAATCAAATGTCCGGTGGGAGCGGTCAGGATTGGAGACGGTTAGTGGGCAGTATTCGCCGTAAGGTACGAAGGAAGACAGCCCAGAGCAGCCGCAATCTTGCGGAGGCTAAGACCCTCAGGGAAACGAACAACAGGAATCAGGATGACTTCCTCAAGGCTACGATGAGGATTTTCCTCGTCGTCTCACCACCGATGGGACGAGTTCAGGTAATGATACGCTCGTCCACCTGGGTAAAAACATCGCTGTACTTTACGTTGCCGTAATTTCCTAATTCATTTTCCACCCCTCATAATTTCCAAATTGAACTTTTGTTTATCCGTTATTGGGTTTATCCCGTAGTTTTACGAGAGTTGGCGGAATAGGGATATTCTGATGACGCGACGGAAGGGCAAGGCGGAAAGTCAGCAACTCCAATTTATCACCCTGTTCCGAACTAATTATCCTTGATTAACGACGGACCGCCGGCGTGACGTGGCACCACTGCTTGGACCTGTACTAGAACCGGAACCTTGACGTACACTTCACAGAAATATCTATATAGGTTGTGTCGTGTGCGGTATGTATGGCATACCTATATGTGTAATGTCAGGCGTACTATAAAACAAGACTATCCGGGTTTGGCCCTCACTGACACGATGCGTGATAAGCGACATCCATTCCCTCAGGAAATCAGTAAATTATCGCCTGTCCGCATTATCATACCTTGATCCTATAATTCTTCTATATTGAAGATTACGGACAAACACCCTATAAACGAAGAACGAGGACGAAAATATCAGTACATAGTCATATACCATTCCCCATCTGAGTACAACCTGATATCAAACTTCCAGGGTACCGTTTATGGTACGTTAAACAATCAGCTACATATTTCATTATAGGTATTCGAATCTCGTATACGACTGTATATACGGTACGGCACAGCTTTCCGAGGGATTGCTTGACTGCGCGAGTTGAGATAATGTTATCGAAATGAAAGTCGATAAATTCGACTTAGTACCGGAATTGAGTCGCACGAGACAGATTATAAGTTTATCGGAAAATTGAAGTCTGTACGGTAGCTTCGTCGTAGCTTGTTGAAAATTTGTCGGCTGAGAATTCGATTAGTCTAGAAGTTGTTACGGGTCGAAGGCTGGTCTATTCGGCGTAAGATATGTTATGTTTGCACACTTGTGGAAAGTTATACAATAGGTATGAATGTGGGCGAATCTCCGTGAATAAACTCGGCCGGATCTGAAATATCTTTTGTGCAGATGTAGTCCTCGCGGACTTGGATATTCATGCCAAAGGATCTTGTTTTCCGGGTAGGTTATGCCAAGGGTCTTCCCGCATCCATTTGCGATCCTGTGGATCCTGTGGTACTCAAATGCCGAAAATATGTCGTCAGAGACCAGTGCAGGTGTTACTTGCTGGAGCTATCGACCGCGGCCACGCGAAGTGAGGTAGTCCTTACTCGGCCTCAGGAGTTCTGCAGTGAATTCCACGCACGTCAGCTATCCCTCCTTCTAGGGTGGTCCGAGAAATGAGAAAATATTAATTTCTGGAAAATTTGATTTTCACCACGGTCGGATGTTAAATCAGCAAGTTACTCAACAACTGTTATCTAAGTAGTTACCCACCACTTATTTCAAATTCCATAAAAGTCCGTCAAGGTTCTCAAAGACGTAACGCGCAAGACAGATTTTTTTAAACCGCCCTTCCCAGACAGATTTCATCCTCTGTCCTTTCTCGTTTCACATTTACAACCCTCCGCAAGAAGTAGAAGGCTACGCTGCCATTGCTGTCACCCTCATTCCCGCTTCGCCTCTCAGACCCTTTAAAGATTCCAAGTAAACCTACCGCTCCGAGTACCGCTACGAGTACCCTCCTCGCCTAACGTCATTTCCCTCGAGGCGTTTAATGCGGCTTGAAAATTGAAGGAACGCTAAAAATACGCGCGCCGCTACGTTACGGGATAATTATTTTTCACTAGGCGGCGGAACTGGAGACTCTCGCTTTAAGCTGATGTACCTAATGGCTCAGGGTACGATGTTCGCACTCTATTCGCCTTTCCGAACACTTCAAAATCCTCTGTACATTGCATCCATTTAATGTTAATAACAAATGCAAAGCCACGGTTCACGAGATTCTTAAAGGAACGTGGACGCTTTTTGAGTTATTGCCCCTCTTCTTACCTTTCCTCATCTACGACTGGGCTCAAAATCTTACCCTCTCCGCGCGCCTTCGATGTGACTAAATGATTCGTACGACCACATCTATTCTGGTGATCCGTATGTGGAGGCGAGCAATAGAGTAAAAAAATAAAGCAGTGAAGCAGAAACTTTGTCACCTCAACTTTAATACCTGTATACCAGACTCACCGGTTTTACCCGGGTCTGCAAAATTCTGTACTTACATTGACGGTAATTTTATTTCCAGGAAGTGACTAACCAATTACATGGCAATTTTTATTTAACTTTATTATATCGTTGGAGTTGATTATGTTGGAGTGGCTTGAAAAATATCTCTGCATAAAGTTTGTGGTGACAATTCGGGTCTATACGCTATGTGTATGAATATATTTAACACAATAAACGGGCAACGATCGCCATTTACTATACCGAGACCGGAGGGCGATTTGTGCTGCACTGGAAAGCAACGATTCGGAGTCGTATAATCTGGTAAAAGTGCCGATGCGACATTGCAGGACGTCCCCCACGCGATTAATCACACGTCTCGCTTGCGGAGCAGAGACGATTAATCCGAAACGCTACGGTTCGCTCACTCCGCGATGTCCTTTGAAAAATTCCCATCGAATTTGGAAAAAGTGATTTCCGAGCTTTCCTTTCGTTTCTAGTACCGGAATACGCCATCTTCGAACCTTATTGATCGATATCAACATTTCCAACGCTAGCTTATACGGAGGCGGGATACACCGCACGTGTACCAAAAAATTTAAAACCAATTTTTTTTCCCCAATTCTCAAGCTAACGAATAAAAATGAGATTCACCCTATCACCCACGGTGAATCGATTCGTACTCTCGGTCCAGAGATGATTAATGTTTCCGCGGAATAATTTATCTACCGATCGTTACGATTCGCTTTTCCCTTTCATATTTTTTAGGTGCGTTCCCGTTCTCTGACTCAGCTGGACGCCTTGGGTACCAGCATGCTGGATCCGGAGGAGCATCGCTTCGGGGGTGCAGGTGCGGCAGCTGTAGATCACCACCCATCACATACCCATCCTCATAGCGCGGGCGAGTGCAGCCCCCGACTTCTTGTACCAAATGTCCCGCAAGTCGACCAAGTCCATTCGAATAAGGCCAGGCATAAGCTCTCCAGATCTCAGGTTGGCTGAATTCCAGAAAGCAATTATTAAATTTAATGATTATATAAGGCTCGGGTGTGAGTTGTTATGGATATACATGCCTCGACGGATATAATGCGATATGAGGGAAGGGATTAAGCCAGGGGGATTTATTTATGCTTTTACCCAGTAAGCTCATGTGTCCAGCCGTATACGTTGCTCAACGGTTGGATTAGCTCCTGCAGGCAAAAATCTACGGGTATGCAGCGCCAAATTTTTATCTTTTCAACATTGTTGTACGTTCTTGAAATTTTTTATGTGCGTTACGTTCGCGTTCAGGTTTTCAAAAATCATCATTGAATTTAACTCACTATTTTTACTGGGGCTACCAGTAAACTCGGCGAACGAATGAGTTTTCAAAAAGTTGCCGACGGGGTAAACAAAGGTAATAGACAAAATCATCTTCAACTCAACTTCCAGCGTACAATGCTGATTGAGTTTTTCACCTCAGCAGATTTCGCCCTTCAATACACTCTACAAGTAGGTAATATTCGATAAGATTGGGATCGAAACTGTAAAGTGATGAGTCCGGAGGCGCTTTCGTATCGTCAGAGATTGCCCGACGATACACGGCGGTACTCGTATGGTCGGCATGTATAGTAGGTATACGTAGTACATTGTGTACCGCATATAAAGGACAAAATTGGAAGGGAAAATTGAATAACTGAACTTGAATTCTTCAATTTATTTCGATATTTCATAAAAATATTGTGAATTCACAAGCTCTCGTGAAATACAGAGTCAAACATTCGTTTACATTCCTATTTTCTCACAACCAGACAAAACCTCAAGTCTTTAGTTTTGAACGAAAGGTAAGAAAAAAAATGTCGCTTGGACTAGACTTTTTTTTCTGTTTTATCTTGTATACACTGGGCGTTAGTAACCTCGGCGCCCATAGGCTCGTCAGCTGGGTCCTAGGGGTAAATCGATATTATGCAAAATTGCAGCGGCGAACTATCCACCCTCCTTCGAATCCCTTGGCTCACATTTCGCTCGACCGAGGCCCTTCAGAGCAAAAACTAGGTATAAGAAACGTTCTCGGGCACGTTATACGTACGGAGAAAATTAAATAATGTTTTTTAGGATTGAGTAAATGTTGGTTTTTTTCTATTATTTTCGATCCGACTATCATCTCGTCGAGGTAACGAGATTAACGTTCGATCCGACGGCTGACAATAGGAGATAACTCAATCGACGTTGCAGGTATCAAGCAGCGAGTACTTCAGCGTCTGCTTCGAAGTCGGTGACGACGTTGCCACCTTGGATCGAGAGGAGTTTCTACCTGCCACAAAGGGAACCACTTTGGCGTGAGTTAGATTTAATCGTACGCATACATATAAGATATCTACACCGGGAGCTGAGGATCCGAAGAGCGTATGCCACGAAAGCAAGAAGAAAAAAAAAAAAACAAAAAAAAAGCTCTTTTGCAAATCTTCGAATGAAATTTTCTTTTTTCTGGTTGACCTATGACCGAGCTTTTTACAATCAGAGTATCAAATACGAAGCTTTTGTTCTTCCCTTTAGAGAGGCACTCAGCGGGGCATGCGACCGACGAGGTATAGACTTGGGGAGAATCGACGTCTTTCTGGACGCTTTTAGCACCCCATTGCCCGTTCTTACCACCGAGGCATCATGCATGGGAGGGAAGCACCTCCGCGTCACCGGTAAGTCCTACGCGTGATCTGCCGGTTCTGGAAAAATAATGATCAATTACAGTTGTTCAAATTGAGAGTGAAAAATCAGTCCCACAGGGGAGGACTGACATAACAAAGCTATCGCGTTCATTAAAGTTCCTCCATCAGGATTTTTATTTCTCTGTTACAGCTCGAGATGAAAGGGCCAATTCCAGATCTTCCGTTCAAAAAAGTAATCCAAACGTGTCCTTACGAAGAGCTTGCGGGGTGAGTATTAGCATTTCGCGATAAGTTCTTCCCCTAATTGTCTCACCTATCGAAATATTACGCAATACCTATAATCGTACACACACTTCGCGTAGCACAGCGTAGGCGTAAGCGTGCAGCGTACCTTGAAACGTCGGCCCACGTCTAGCGCCTCCGACTTCTCGTGGCGTCGCGCCGTCGGGCCGTCGGTTATACCTGAGTTCTGTATATAATATCGACCCCCGCAGCCAACTACAGACGGTAGATACCCAGTGTACACGGTACATGGTAGGTAGACATGCTCGTACTCCGACGGAACTGAGGAGATCGGAGTAAGCGACAAGTGGGACGTGGGGCATCTGCCAAAGCCTCCCGCATGCAAATTACGCATAGGCATACCAACATCGACTCGCTTTCCATGACCGTGCGTGACCCGGCTCTGGGGGGTGAGCATTGGGGGGTTGAACAAAGTTGCGGATCGGTTGGAGAAGCGGGGGAGCAGAGGTCGAACATATTATTTTATTCAATTGCTAGAGAAATTGCAGAGCATTATTATAGGCATGAATTATATTCTATGCTACGTTTTGACTTGCTTCAGCTTTAAACGTACACGAAACCGTTTCGCGCATATCGGGTGGTAGTCGGTGGAGGTTCAACGGTCCGATCAATAATTCCAAATATTCGTATCACCGGATTGTAAATACAGAACGATTTTCAGTAAGGAGAAACTGCACTTGTCCGCCATTTAGGCACTCCCAATGCATTCTTAAATTCCCGCGACGGGCACGACTCCATCATCCAGAAAAAAAAGATATCGGGCTGCGGTGCACCTTGCCAAAAAGTTACCAACATGTTATACGTTGTCAGATAAACAGACTATTAATGATCGTAATATTAGATGATTGTGGACAACTGTAGACATACGTTGTACGAACACACGTACTTAGAAAGACAGCAATTCGGCGAGGATGGCCAGTTTGTTAATAATGTTGATGACATTTTGCTCTCAACGAATGAACGGACGGGTGTGTCAAGATTTCAATCTGCGATCAACCGGCGGAGATAACCAAAGCAATAGCGATTAAAACGTGATGTGCCAGCCAGCCCCTCAGCCTTCCGCCTACCGCGTACCTTGGAACCGTGTTTCGCTCTCTGCAGTCCTCTGTCTGCCCAAGCGATCTTTACAAAAAAAGTGGCTTCGTATAGGCCGGCAATAACGGAGAGAGCGAACGGTAGTATGAAAAAAAGGCAATTAAATACACTATAGCGCAAAGGGTGAAAAAATCACTCATGAGGCAATTTACCGGTGCCGTTTTGAACTTTCTTGGATCTACGGGTAGCGCGGTGTTGTCGTGATTCTGCATTATGTAAATTATCATACGTGATGCGTGGGTAGTGGGAAAAAGATTAAAGGCGAGTAAGGTTCTGTCTGTGAAGAAGTGAAATGTGTTCTACAGAGTAACAGGGGACGAAGCGGACGATTCTTCAGCGTCTCGACGGAGGATTCAAGCGTGGACTCCGAGGCTCCTGTAGTTCCGAGTTCTATCTCTGGCGGTAAGTCTTCATCGGGGGCAGTTGGGCTAAAAGCTAGCAAGCAAAGGTGGAGCGGATTCTTCACCAACACGAAGGGCACAAAAATGGAATCCCTTGTCGAACAACTCAACGAGTACACCAAACACGGAGTGCCCAAACTCGCCAACATCCAATTGCCATTCCTTGTGGAACACGATGCCGATGATGAAGAGGGTGAGATTCGAGAACTCTCTATTAAGATTGTTCGAACATTAATGCATATTGGTGTCCCGGGCTTGGTGAAATTCGCTTGAAATAGATATCGCTAATTCGAATATGAATGAATATTTCAAATCCACTATTTCGATACCTTCGGGAAGGTTTTTACATGCTCGAGGAGGACTGGCGGGATATCGTCGATGTGTCCGATCGACTTACTGAGAAGCAGCAGCAGCAGCAAACGGCGCTTTGGGAGCTTGCGCAGACGGAAGTCGCGTATATAAAGACGTTGAAAGTTGTCACCGATGTAAGTCTAGCGTCTGCGCTTCTCCACATAACGCGTACAAATCCAATATCGCGTTGGGATATCCGCCGTCAAATCCCAATCGATCGCGGTTTATGTTTCAGCTGTTCATGGCTTGCCTTTGTAGCCTTCAGGCCAACGGTATACTTATCGAAGTGGATCGCGGAAAGCTCTTCGGTAATATACCCGATATCTACGCTGCTAACCGTTTCTTCTGGGGCGAACATTTGCTCGCCATGGTAAACGCTGCGAGGGTCACGCGTCTCCCACTTGATCCTGGAGACCTTCTTCATGGATTCGCAACCTTCGAACAGACATTCTCACCCTATTCGAGATACTGCGCGGAACAGAGCCGCTGCCAACAGTACTGTAGGGATCGACTCAACGACAACGAACTCTTTACGGCTTACCTCGTGGTCAGTGATCTTGTTACACTTCTCCTTTTCACGTATCGAATGATTTTGTGTCTCCCGTATCTTCTCACGTGTGGTTCTTTACTCCTCTATTTGCAGTGGTGCGAAACACAGAAAGACTGCAATCGTCTGAGGCTTTTAGATATTTTGGTAAAGCCGATGCAGAGGTTGACCAAGTACTCCCTCCTATTAAAGGCCGTCCACAAAAATACGGAGAACGAAGAGCAACGATCGGAGCTCACGACTATGGTACGAAGAGAGAAATAAAGTAAAATAGAATAGAGTAGACTAGAAACGTGTTTTTATATACACGATGCAGAAATGAGAAGAAAATTTGCGAACTTAAACATTTTTCAAATTAATAATTTTTTTCTAAATGAAATAACAAACTCAGATCAAATCGGTGGACCAATTCGTGGCCTCGGTGAACGCGGCTCTAAGAAGAAATGAGGAAACTGCTCGACTTGCGAGCGCCGCTGCCCGCCTTGAAAACTACGACGTCGTCGAGTCTCGTGACGAAGAATTGGACCGCCTCGTGAAGAGTCACAGTAATCTTGATATCATAACCACACCGATGCCTGGATGCCCGAAAGACGCACCCAGAACTCTACTTAGAGAAGGAGACTTGAAATTGAGAGACGGTGCGACAAGCAAGGTAAAAGAATAACTTCTTTGAGCATCGATAATTTATTATTTGAAAGGACCTTGGCGAAAAAATCTCACAATTATTGCATAGATGGAGGTGCGAGTTCTTCTCCTGACCGACATGCTTTTGGTGTGTAAGCCATCGACGAAGAAGACCTCGTCGAGTAGTGCGCCCGGGGGAAGTGGTGCTATAACGGGTGGACTCAAGATTATTCGGCAGCCGTACGTCGTCGATAAGATTCGTGTGAACGAGCTCAAGGAACCCTCCAGCTTGGGTCTCGTCTATTTGAATGACTATGGGGCAGCCTGCGCTGCCCTCATCCTTAGCGCCGGGGAACCCAAATTGGCCAAGGTAAAAGCACTCGACAAATTTCCGATTATTGATCGATGCTGGAGCTCAGATATTTCCAGCAGGTGGCATGAAGGCAGGCACAATTTTTGTTGTTCCTTTGTTAAAAATTACTGTTGACCGTAGTCATGGGTCGAATCCCTCCGCAAGGCGCAGCAGCAATTCGCACGCATGAAGATTACTTCAATTGGTACCAGCGGACCGACTCTGCCGGTCAGCAGGCAGGCAAGCACCTACCTGGGCGATGGTGATTTCGAGATTGACGATACCGAAGGTGCCACAGCGCGAACTCCGCGTGGAAGTAGCCGAGCATCTCGTGTTAGCAGTCTTGCCCACAGTCACAGGTGATGAAAGCTATCGTCTGAATGGGCCAAATGGGCTAGAAAAAGTAATACGAGGTCGGTGATATTCATATTTTCATTGAATTTTTCTGCAGCGGCAGTATGGAAATGGATGGCGTTTCACCCGGCAGCAGCAGCTTCATCGCGAGTTTTAACCCCAGTAGAAACGTGAGCGTCGAGACCACCGAACCTCCCTGTGCCTCGAGTGTCTCCTCCGAAGAAGGTGGCAACGAGCTGGGCGCTTCGGGGCATACACATAGGCCTCTACAAGTCAGGTCGGAATGTCCTTTCTAATCGTTAGATATTGAACGATGTGGAATAATGCGGAGTTTATTTTTGTACATTATGTTGTAATCGCCTTTCTTTATTACGCAGGCGATCGCTGCTGTGCAAGTCTCCAACTCCGAACACCTTGAGTGTTCAAGTCCCGGCTTATTCCGGCCTAGGACAATCTCTGCCGAACTTGACTCTGGCGACGTCACCTCAAACCTCGACTGTCTCGCCGACACCCCCAAACTCTCTGCTCATCGTTCCGCAGATCACCAAAAGCAAGGACACCCTACTCTCGCCGGGACATCGAGGTATAAAATTTCGCAGACGTGAAGAGTCTTGTTCCGATTCGGTGATTTCCTTGCTAACGAATATTCTTGTTCTTCCTCTGTACGCAGGTATATCGTATCCACCGCCTTCGCCACCGCGGGGAGCTTTGCGTCGAGCTTTTGCGGTTCCGCAATCACGGAATCCACCCCTGATAAAGACTCGACACGTGAATGCCTCGGTGGCACCACAGCCGATCCAGCCGACACAGAGTCTCGATGCTGACGTCATGGAGGAGAGACGTCGGCGACTCGAACCGTCGACGAGGATGCCATCGACCGGGAGTATCGCCGATGGAAAGGTCCCAATTGCATCCCGTACCTGTTGTTACATATTTGTCTTTAGCGGTTATATTCTGACAAGTTTGAATCTTTCAGTAATGAGCTCCGGGGTTTGTCAGGGTGAAAATTTGTCGATGGCTCTGCAGGGTAACCCTCGATGATGAATCGGGTACCGATATTGTCCGGTTTTATCGGCCACGGGACTCACAGTGGGCAGGACTCTGGTCCGGCCTCGCCGGCGTTTCCCAACTTGAGGAATCGAAAGACCCTCACCCCCACCCTCTCCCTCTCCCAACCCTTCCAATAGCTGCCCGTGTGCAACTGCTGCGCACAATCATAAACGGCGAAGGAGCAGCTGTGATTCTTCTTCAATATCACGCAACTCAAATCAACACAACTGCTTCAATTCTATCACCGCAAGACACACACATACATATACTGGAGGCATACTTGAATAGACAACTATAAAATACAGCTTACAAATTAACAAATCAAGTAATTCCGCAATCGGTTAGTATGAGCATTTACACTATCTTTAAATTACAAATTGACAATATTTTTGTCAGTTATTTACAATAATCTACAATTCGGTATTTGGTTTCACTTTTTTTTTCATTTCCAATCTCTTGTTTCAGATTGGGGCCATTCGAGAACAACGTGAAATTTATCAAACAGTTCAATGTAACGATTAATATTAATTTTATAATAGATGATGATACAATAAGATAGCGAATATAGAACAGAACACAAAATAATATTATATATAGAAAAAGATACATATACATATTACGTATTGTTTTATGTATGTATAGACCCAATCTTCTTAAAGTTCATCGTAGCGTATCGTAAGAAATGTAAAAACATATTAATATACATATTTATATACACATATACACAAAGGTATATCAATAGGTGTACACGCATACATATGTACAGGGTACGGCATTTACGGTGTTGCAAGCTGATAATTTTTTGAAGATCTGATCAGAAGGCCTTATCTGCCAGTACAGAGCTTTTAACAGATCCATCATTCAATTCCTACGTTCCTCGAAAACATTCTTGTGTTTTCTCGCGCAAATAAAGCAATAAAAGAAATTCACACTACCTTTCGACTTTACAAATTCTAAAATATCGTATGTTGGTCGCTGACGATCCCATGATATTACGATATCCGTTGATACTGACGATCAACACGAATTTTCTTATAATATCTGTGTCCGAATGACCTACAGAATAATGAAGTTTCGATCTGCCGTGCCGATTAGAATGGTAGTAAAAAACCGTCACGTTGCGCATTTTGTCTTTGAATTGGCCAAGTGCCACCACCTATTAAAATTTTTACGCCACACAAAAGCTCGTCACTAGAGACATTAATTTTTTTATTCACAGGTTTTATTAAAAACGTCGAAATATTTTTGAGACATTAGCTTTTACCGCCCTAAAAGCCCTGCCTCGTAGAATATGTATATATATGTATATAGCATAGTAAAGAGAGAGAGGAAACGTAGTTTTATAACGTTGAGCTCTGTAATCTTGAAAAAAAGGCCTACGTAGTGTTACTTAAACTGTAATTTGATAGTCAGTAGTATGGACTATATGCCTATAGCAAAGTGTGATCATTAGAAAGAGAGAGAGAGAGAGAGTATGAGAGAAACAAAAATTTATGACTTGTTAGCTATTGTTTTGCAGGCAATAGATCCTCGCGTCAGTCCATGGAGTATTGGAATTGCAGCGCCACATGTGCTACACAGGGTGTATCGTGACCAACGAAAATACTATACATTCGAGATCATATTGTCTGTTACGAGGGAGCTATTTTACGAATAACGCGTAACTTAATTCATCAGTAGAATTAGAGATCTCCACTCGAGCCTAATTTCCTGTATTCGCTGTGGAAGTATTCCATACTAGGCGGAGGTAATTTGCAAAGAAAAATAATAAGAAACTCGCAAGACTTGAATCTGCCATACTCTGTGGACGTGTGCGGACCTTAGGTCTGAAGCGAACTGAACCGACTTGATGCAATTCTGTCCGAAAAATATTACTTCATAAGTACAAATCTGAAAATCGACGTTGTAAATAATAATATTTGTAAAGTGTATTCTCGCCCAACCGGGACGAGTTGATTTTGAGTTAAACCCGCCATTTTGGCTCTCAACCAATACCCAGAGCCATATCTAGTAATATCGAATGAACGAAGAAACCAAAATTGATAACCCTGTCATACAGGGCACCCATGGGCAGATACTTCTCCTGGTTGATCGAGAATATCCCAGAAGCAAATTCTACCGTAACGTGGGGCAACCGAGAATGGTGTCACAGGCGTCACTTTAATATCGCCATGAGCGATATAATTGTAGCATAAAATTAGATGAAAAAAGTAAGGCGTATAGTATCACCAGGTGAATTGGACCGCTATATAGGAAAGTACAACAATACAATCAATCTCTACGTACAATATCGACATAGTATGTTATTGTAGGTACCTGAAGATATAACTGCATTGTTTCTATTGTTTGTAATTGTATTAAATTGATCGCATGTATCAGCTAGAGACGACATCTCGGTTAGGGGACCTCTTTTACGCCCAGTGGTTGATGATCGTTAGAGTCGTATGGTCATCTTGGTGAATTGACCACTATATCATGATGGCTGCAGCCATTTTTATAAAAACATAATGCTACTGCTGCTAATTCAAAAACTAGCTGCGGCGAGGGGGAAGCCCATATAGGAAATGCACTAGCGTTTTTGTGTAACCATGCAGACGAATATATAAAGAACAATTTAATATAAAAATTAATCTCTTATCAATCACCTCTTCACCAGTCACTCCAACTTCCAATGATCAATAATGTGCCAACGTTTGTCTCTCAACTATTTTCACTTTGCATTCGTATGCCTATTGGAAAGGGGCGCAGTCGAGTGATTTACTTGAGGATATCGGGCGCTCCTATAATTATTCGTCGAGTTCCGCAATTCTATTACTAAGTTCTCCATGAAAGTACACAAGGATATTCTGATATAAACCCAGCCGCCCTCAATAATCCATCGATTATCCATACTATACTTGAAGGTACGATGATGGCCTGACCACCGATGTGTGCAAAGAATTAGAGGCCTCAAGACCGCCATCGCTAATACTTGAAAGCATGAGAGGCTCTTTAGAGCAAAGTTCTCAAATTATCGCCATTTGTCGACAAGAAATACGGTCGAGCTCTTAAAGACGTTGCACGTAACTTGGCCGATGACATTCACGCAAATTACCGTAGGGCAGTTGGTTCAGTATAGATCGGATGTACCCGTTTATTTGTTTCTGAATATCTTAATCATGTGTGATCAGCCTTCGACTGTACACGTCCATAGGAGGATAGCGGGGACTGCATACAATTTGTGCAGGTATCTGTAATCACATTGTACACTAAGACCTCATATGTAATGCATTAGATCCATCTATCAAAGCCAAAGTCCACAGGGTTGCGAATTGCGGCTTCGAGGTCTCGAGTCTTGGGGTGAAGGATTGCACAGAGGCCGCGCTGTGATTGTAGCGTGGGATGCATGGGGCAAATAAGGTGATTAGCCATTGTCTGATAGCACGACACGTGCATTCTGCGGTCATCCGTTGTCCGGCATCGCATATGGCCTGCTGGAAAAACAGAACATCTAAGGATGGTGCTTGAATAATTTTCATCCCAAAGGGTGGGCTTTAAGCGACAGATTTTACGACGTTCTTCATCATCGTTCTGAGATTCCTAGTTTCAAGACGAACAATTGCGTAGCAATTGAATTACTACGACAATCTTCTTAGTTGCAGTTGTGCGATGGTAAACGATATTTCTACACTTGTATGCATGGGCATAATACGCGCCCACAACACGAATGATGGTCACAATTACGCACCACAAGTTACAACCGGCTTAAGTTTGCCGCTGATAACTTAATGAGTTTCGTCAATTCCTGCTGATCTCGACCCGTCCTTCATCAACTTTGTACACAGAAATTATATAATTAGCCACAAGACGATTAACCCCGGGTGAAATACTATCTAACCCTTGCCTAATGCGTGTCGCAAGTTTTGACGAATTTTCTTCGTTATACGTACCGTATAATCTGATTTTCAAATTTATTTTTATTTGGTTTATTTGCCCCGCAAAAAAAAAAAATTTAGATTTTACTATCTCAACAATGAAGCAGCAGCGACCGATCTTCGCGGAGCACAAAACCTGGTCCTTTTTTCACTCGCGGAAATTTTAAACAATTGTAATAAGTATCACACAATCGATTTGAAAACAGACTCGTAAATTCAGCATTGCGGAATGAAAGCTACGATTTTCACGCAGTTGGCCGTCGCCGTGCGTAGTTCGTATGCACCGTTCGTAAAGAGCGAATTATTTTAGGGCACCTTGATGGCAAGGAGCCAAAGGAGAGGTCCAGCCGGATTCATATAAATTTATCTAGAGCAGTTGTGCGTATACCTGTGCACACGTATAATTGTCCACACAACCAGATAATGGCCTCTCACAATCAGTTTTTGGCCCAGGTGGCGTACGTGAGACGGGCGCAAGAGTTTGAAATCCACCACTTCGAGTCATCGTCACCGGCAGTCGACGGTCGCCAATCCCTCGGCTAGTGCGGGATTACTTCCGGCAATCAAAATCCTCGGAATCCCCTATATAGCCTTCAGTAGCAGATTGGCAATTTGCGATAATGGTCGATGTCCAGTGTGGTCAGTGGTCAGTGCAGGTCAATGGTCAATAGTGAGGCGTAACTGGCGAATAAATGTATGAGGAGGATATGGACGATGAAAAGGTATGATGTCAATTTTCAGTTGTGTATTGTAATTTGGTCCCGCTGAGAATTGAGCTACCGTCCTAAGGATAATTGGCTGACGAAAATGAAGCAGACGCTAAATTAATACACCTATTCGCACTAGGGTGAAGTCATGGAAAATTACAACGTACGCGTACATACCTATATCTGATCGATTGTGGCAACGATTGATGATGATCCCGTGAGATCCGAGTCAACCTTGAAATGTCCGAATCTGATGATGAGTAAATCAACAATTCGTATTAAATCTCGTATTTGCAGGAAGAATGAAAATTTCCTGGCTCCTTCCTACTAGCACATTTCGACGAATTTATATTGACGTATCGGAATATGAACAAAGCTCATGACCGTGCTATGGATTATTGCTTCCGGTATTTGCGAATCGGTTTTAATTAAACTCTGGTTGCCTCCGCGTACGCCATGGCTCGAGGTGAGGTGTCGATCGTCAATGACAACATCAAAAATTCGCGCCACGATTCGGACAGACCTAAACGATCGCGCGTCACCAACCTTTTTCGACGTCTTTCGACGCTTTTGGCGAGTCGCCAGCCAACGAAAAAACGGAATTCGAATCATTGCTAGAATATAACGTATAACTAGAGCATTCGACCTGTACTGCAGAGGAATAACGATTGCGAGCGCAGGCCGTTCAGTATAGCGGAATCTTCGGTAAAGTACGAGGATTGAGTAAACGAAAGAACCAGGGCGAACGACCGACTTTTTGTCAGTCGGATATCGTGTACCAATGAGGTTCTTTTCGAAAATAAGCTCCTTTGGTAAGCACGTTCAGATCGTATATGGAAATGAAGTGGAAGTTGCAAGATTAATATTTTG
Source organism: Athalia cordata (assembly GCA_963932425.1). Taxonomy (NCBI): domain Eukaryota; kingdom Metazoa; phylum Arthropoda; class Insecta; order Hymenoptera; family Athaliidae; genus Athalia; species Athalia cordata. Next base: position 51,252,690 of record OZ010625.1, on the reverse strand, counting down.
CTGAAAAGAGAGGGTAACTGAGTGTGGAAATTCTTAAGTCATCGTCAAAGGTTTCCTCCTGGATTATTTGCGGTCGAACGTAGTTATCAACTCGGGTTTTAAAACTGTTAGGCAACCTGCAGCTGCGGTTACGCGCGACTTAGACTCCCGCGTTGCTCCTCTTCTCCCGTGGGAGTTCTTCCTCCGGCAATCTTATCTAATCACCATTTCAATCTTACAGTCATAATCCGCCCCTTGAAACCCCGGAAACGATATCTGCGAAGGATAACAATTAGGTATTCGTTGATACATAACATCATAACCGCGCTCAAATACAGCGTAAAGCGAAGACTCTTCACCGTTACATTCTTCAAAATTTTTTCTCGCGAATGGTATTTAAGTAAAATAAAATCAAAAATAGACACGGTACTCGTCACATGGCAGACGATGGCCCTGATCATCGGACAAACCCACAATTCCGGTAGTTGTTCACGCTGGCTTCCGGATACGAATCCTAATTTTGTTCTAGGCGATCATCACGCACTAATAATCGTCAACCATCGATGACTTGTTTCGTCGCCGAGTCTGTCTATACATGCATAAATACTTGTTATTATCATAAACGGATAATCCGTCTGCACAATGACTGCAGCACTCGACATAATCGTACTTGAAAATCATAACCCGTGATTCGAGGCCACAGGTCGTACGTGGGGCATCAAGCTCCGAATCAGTATGCCAACAGGTTGCCTCGTATAATATACATTCTATACTGAATAGGTCGTATACCTATCATACATAAAACATACCTACAGGTATACTTATGAGCATGTGTGAAATCGTGTGAATGTGAAGTTTTCATATGGCACGTAAAAATTTTATCGTTATAATCGGCTGAGCGCTATTTGATCGCACGTATTAGGTATGATTGATTTCGAACTGTTCACCTGTAGCGGCTTAGTTTTTCGCAAGTGCGGGGAGGGGACATTTTTTTTTTTGGTTGATCCAATTTTTTCTTCTTCAACTTTCTCATCTCCTTATTTATTAATTACTTAACGTTTTGTGCGATCGGTGACTATGCGCTAATCGTTGCTTCTTTGGTGATTTGCAACATCCCCATCCAGCCATGCTTCTCTTTCATGGTTCTTTGGTCCTTGCTTCCGGACCAAAACGATGATTCAAAAATTGGAGAAAAACAAAAAACGTATATAATAAAATGTGAGTCTTGTGCCATTATCTGCACCATGCTCGAGTTTGCAATTCTTTACCGGATTATCACACGCGCGTATCTCTCTCCCTCCGTGCTGACATGTGTTATCGTATGAACACAGTAATTTTTCAAAGATTATTAATTCCGTCAGGCATCGATCGTAAATCATAAACAAAGAAGCTGATCCACTGTCAATTGGTTTGATAAAATCCAAGTTCTCCACCACGTCCCATCTCATTCTTCTACTTCGTTCTACTTCGATGATTTCGCGTGACAATAGAGTCGCAATTATATTTGCGCCATTATATAAGTGCATTAGTTACGATCTGTGAGTGCTATTTCTATCAAAAATATAGCTCCCTGATACAGAACGATAGTGGACATTCCAATAATCATACGTCAAAAAATGAATTCACGGAATAATTATACATATAATTGTGGCCTAGCGGCCATGACTTTCATACCACCATTATAGCAATTAGTATACGACAATAAACTTATCTCGGATACCCGATCGAAGTCGAGACGTGTTATATAAATATCAGGTATATCGAAAGTGAAATGACGCGTGCGCAAGCCGACGGCGTTACCCTCGAAAATGAGAACATATGTTATCATTATTTACCCTGAACCGTGAACGGTTGTCGTTGAAGCAGTCGATTTCAACTTTGATCTCAATCTGAAGGCGTTGTTTGATTCCACGGGTCAAGAATCGGTTTACACGTCACGGTATGGAATTACCAAAGTGCGGAGTCACACGGTTCCTACCTTTTTGTCGGTATGCAGGCATTGCAACGCTGGCTCCGATCTGTTTGCCCGTAGATTCACGAAGTAAACGTTATAATCACCGCCAAACAATTATTGACAGATTTTTAAAGTTTTGTCAAAATTGGGTCTATCTTATCTATACGAGTTGTCATCCTGCTTTTTGGTTCAGCTACCCTGGCTGCACGTTCCCGCCTCGAAGCTCGCTTGGTCAGTCGGTTGCTCGGTCCTTGTTATGCAAAAAGCCACCCATTGTTTGGCGAAAATAACCTCTCCCGATACGCGCGTCAGCGATGATCGCAGAATCTTCCTCGTCTCAAACTAGTTCAGACATAAGCGGTCCAATCGATCCTACGTCCGATGGAGCAAAGGTTTGGAAGACGGTTGGCAGGTCAGGGTTACCGTTTCTGGAGGATGCGAACTCGTCACCCAGTGCCCGGGGATTCCCCGTTGGACGACCTCGTGGCCTACCGCGCATGTCACCTTGAAAATTTTCATCTCATTGGGGTGGGTCGGCTGCACCAGCCTCTCAGCTGCGTCGCGTACGCGGAGTAACGTTCTCGCTCGCAATCAGTTAACGACAAAACGGTGGTGGTGTCGCCCCAGCTATACATGTCGCCTCCGGTCTGCATGGATTTCAAGAAGAAATTTGCACCCTGGTCCATCACTATGCTTCGGAGATCCATCGACGAACGTGCGGGACGGTACGTCACAACGTTATACCCAGTGCAACATGAAGTGTCCGAAATCAAGTAACGGTGAAACGAAGAGAAATATAATGATCTTGACTGATCACGTATCGTTTCTTCTGGTGTTTTCTTCGCATATTCCGAGGTAATAGCGTCAACTACAGAGTTGGATATAGGTGAATTCGGAGCTTGCATGGGATGCTGCGAGTGCGATGCAGAAATCGATGACGAGCTTTTGACTGCAGGGAAATTTGTTACGCAGTGTATGACACGGTACGTATTCCAGTACACGGTTCCTTCTCCGTTCATAAACGGATATGTGTGTAACGTTGATTACATGATTATGGTTTCACGATATAAATGAAATTACGTGATATGACGCACGTGAGACGTAATACCGTATTGTATAGATTCTGAAATAAAAACGAGCGAGGGATTTTGTGGATAAATTTTTTGTTATTCAATTATTCAGTGCAGCGTGAATCGGACTTTCGGGGCCATCGCGAAATAAACATGATATAATGCCCCGTATTACCATTGTACTTGCCCGAGTTCTCACGGCGCCCAGTGTCGACCCCGAGGTGCAGGTGATAAAATGCCGTCTAATGCTTGACCCTCACTGCACTCCCTCGCCTCGCCGATCGTCCAAACGTTGACGCAGCACGAGCTTTTTTTATCGCAAAACTGGATGGGATTGCTATCAGCTGCTCGTGATTTAAACATTTTTCTCGGCTGATCTCAGCGACCGGTTCGTTACCATTTATCGTGAGAATCCAATCGATGAATGTGATAGCAGCGTAAATTTGCTCGTGACTGACGAGGATGATGCGAGCGTAGCGGGAACTGGTAATTTTGCGCATCTGCTTCCTGCCGATTTTATTTCGTTTGCTGTGGTGAGATGTATCAAGGAAAAAGGCAGTGGCAGTGCGTTCGCAAACAGCATGCGGCCACCGCGACCCACCTTCTTACCCACCTAAGCTATCCGGACACTGTGCGGACGAACATATCCTACATATAACGCAGTGCCGCTCGGCGAGAGCGACCAGTCTTGCTGAAACCACGGCACCGGACAAATAGTTGATCGAGGGGGGCAGATATATAATACATTACATATAGCACAGTGGATGGGTGATATACGTTTCCACTCATAAGCATAGACATTCGACTTACATTCAAAAGTGTGTACGACACCAATAACCATAAAAAACAGACGGGGTACCAGGAAAGCTCGGCGGTAACTTGCGACGGCTCATCACTTACTTGAAATCACCGGTGTGAATACGCGGCAAACAGACAATAACATCTTTTACGAGATCCTCGTTTGCAGTCAAAATCGGACCACATATGCAAACATCATTCCGATCATCGAGGAACACTAAGCCCTGCAGCTCAATAATTAGATTAACTCCAGTCGTAAAACATAATACCTACCGTTGAATTGAGCCGAACGTTGATCTACGACATATAAAAAAAGTAAATAATTAAATCTACAAGGTCGCGGCTATGAGTGCCAGTTAAAACCACCAGATTTCCTGCGGAATATTTTCATTTATAGCTGTGGTTTCTTGGCATCAGGACACTGGCCGCGTTTAATTTTACCGTAGACTGGCATATCTTTCTCATTACTTTATCGTTATCTTGAAAAATTTCAGCAAGGACAGGAAGCACGCTTTCGCAACAGGAGAACGTCCGAAATAATCCCCGTAGCTCCGGCGAAGAGGGAGGTCGAATCAAGGTTTGAATTTCTATGTTCAACGATCGTCACTTGACGTTGTAATTATGGCGGCTACAGGGATTTCGATACTCTCTCCGAGCACCCTCACCGACGTAGCAGCTACATCGAGGAGCAGCAAATCCAGCAACGGGTTAGCGACGAGCATATCCTTGGCGGCGGGAAACAAAATTCACGCCGAAGAGGAGTCCCTCAAAGGAAACTCGAACTGTAAGTACCACAGTCAGCCACAACGTTTGTAACTCATGTGAATCCGATTACAAATTTCTAAATATAGCTGTGCAAGCGAAAATTTCCGGGCTCGGACCCTCGGTAATTACTGTATATTCTAACGATAAGGTGGGCTCTACTTTTGATTCGGCTTTTTAACGAGCTATACCATCACTTTGGTTAAATAACTGAACACACGCTATACCTCTTAAACAACCAGCAGTGAAGTGCTTTCGGCTGCGAGAGAGCAAATTGGTCCTTGGACTTTTCATCGACTCATATGATTACGGCGCTGCGAATTCCATGGCGTGTGGCATTATTTGACGGAACCGGTCCACCGAGAAATCGGCGGTAATTGAGAGGACACGTAGGCATTGAATTGGGAAAGAATGATAATATTGATACACGACGTCCTTTTCTTCGAAATTAATGCACAGCTTGTACCCTTTTTCGAATCAGCGTGTGTCGGATTCTTTTGCGTTCCATCTTTCATCAACTCCAGGGAGAAACAGTTGAAATAAAAAATTAAAATAGCGGCGAATGTTTGCCGCAACTGTTTTGTACAACGAATATCAATTGTCATTTGGTTCGTCACCGGTTGTTTTCCTCAACATGGTGGTTTTATATTTGACACTTCGACTGTTAACGGCCCGATAAAAAACTGCGATCTATTAATTCCGTCTGCAAACTACTGGTTAGTATCAATTTTGTTTTGATTCCTTACTTGTTTTTGCAAATGTATAATGACGCTGGTATATCGGTTGCCCTGTTTTCTCGACGGCTTGTAAGTTCAAGATTCAAGCTCGAATCGCGACTTCTTAAGAAAAACGTCTACCTACCCTAAATGGGAACGTCACCGCGGCTCATCGACCTGCGACCATTTCTCTTCGCGAAAAAGAAAGTGCAGTCTACAGACCGATGGCTGCAATAACCTTACACGCGATGCGTAGCCGCTCCGCTGCAGTTACCGCTGCATTTTATTATTCTGCGCGCATTGTAGGCATCGCGTTGCTTCACGCTAATGAAATTAGATGGTAATTAGACAGGCTGCTGCTCGCGATAATTCTTACGCTTTGACGATACCGTAATTGTACATGTAACGTGACGAATTCCACGCACTTAATCTTTAGCGATTTTAACTCATGGAACGCGTGGTTTTTTCATCGGTGATAAGTGGAACCGGAACTTTTGATTCATCGAAGAAAAATAAGATTTCTACCTAAACGCTTCGTCACAAAATGAATGACCACGATTTAATTGCAGATCCATCATATAGTTTGGTATCGTAGATTCGTTACGATAGCAGAGGGTTAATAAAGAATGCCGTGAGTGAGATATTCCTCAAAGCAAAACGGTCGGGTAGCGGAATTTTACCAGCATTCAATTATCTCGTGATACTTTCTTGGTATCATTATTGTGTGTATACTCCGTTTGCCGTAGAAGTAGCGGGAAATGATTTACTGGATCTTAGGAGATCGTTATCACTACTTCGGATCATCCATCTAGATTTTCGTATCTCCGCGCACTTAATTAGGAGCTTTCAAAAAGGGATTATGCACTTTAATTATTATTACCGCGATAGACGTCATTGACACGCGATCGAAGGAGAATGAGGATGTGTACACACGTATCCATACAACATTTGCGGTAATCCCGTCCTCTGCCCCCCTAACCGCCTCTCTTTCTAATGCGAATAAACGAGGTAGAAAAGAGTTAGGCGCCTGATGCGACTTCGCAGTGGGAGCGAATGGCCAGGAAATGATGGAAATTTTCAATTCATCGTATATCTCGCTATTCTTTCAAGGCCCATTAGTTTCATGATAGGTATTTTTTTGATTTCACAGACGCCAGATCGTAGCCAGACTCATCTCGTTATCTCGTCGTGGCCGGTTGTTCATTATAGACTATACGTAGGTATACCGCGGTAGTTTGAACCACCAGGTAAATTGAACCGTTCCATAGTAATGCATAAGACAAGCAATGTACTTCCTATAGAGTGGTTCAATTTACCCGGTGGTCCGATGCACCTGACTTTCCTCGATATTTTTCCAGCCGTTGAATTTGCGGATCAAATTTCGCAAACAAGTTCGCTGCTGTGTAGACGGAATTCACGATGATAATGAATGTAAATAAAATAAAGTAAAAATATTTTTGAAAATGTGATCGGGGGGCGTCACGTCTGATAAGACCGATGATTGTACTTCGATGTCGGTACATCAATCAAGAATGCATTAATGACGACGGAGCTATAGTTGCAACTACCTGTCGCTGTTGAAATAAATTCCTCGGTAGAGTTGCAACTTCGATAATAGTTCCTTTAGTTTTCAAACGCCGGTGTATACCTGCGTTCATTATCACCGTGGATCACCGTGGATCACGCTGACTTAGGTAAGAAGGATAACTTTGCGCGGAATGCGGATAAAATTGTCTCGACGAGTTTCGTTATTTCATTATATGTTCTATCCATTATTTTTTCAAACTACAAAAATATAATGACGTTGCACTAATCCGAGCACTAATCCGTTATTATGTAACTCGGTGTGGTAATTCCGATTTCTACTGGCTCAATGTCGGTATGTGTGACATCGAGCACATGTGCATGTACAGTACGTAAATTCGTTCCACACATACCTGAACAATTGGCGTAAACATATCCGGTATTTGTGATAATGCAATACTTGGCGCAAGACTTTACCACGAGTCTACTGATGACATGTCTTCGAGCGGAGATTTGCAAAATTAATATTCAGAATTCGAATTTCTTGTTTCTAAAACTGGCTCACCTTTATTGCCAGTGGAAAACACTCTGCGTACATCGTCGTTCTTCGTTACCTGAATTCTGTTTGTTACTTTTCGGCAAGTAAGTATTTTTGCGTGCTAAATCTCGATCGCTTTCACCTCGTTTTTCACGAGTGAGGATATTCCGAAAACTATCGAAACTAGAAAAAGAATGGTCCCTATCGAAATTCCCGAGTAGTGCTTGCACTTTCCAGAAATGTTAAGTCTCACATGGAAGGAAGTTTGAAAATCCAGAATGAAATAAAAATGATGTCGCAGAAATACTTGTCGAGTGTTTCCGATGACAAAAACCATGAAACAGATTCATGTAATTTTATTTCTCAGTAAAGACTACTGGCGGACGAATTTTCACGGTTTAGACGTCATGTAAAACTTGGACTCCGTACGTGGTACAGTAGAGTACTGTCGTACGTGACTGATCAGAAAAACTTTTCGATATATCCTTGTTAGCCGCAATCGCGTATTAGATTAAGCAAAACTCATGTCGCCATGGTCATGGTCATGGTCATGGTTGCCGCTACGATCTTTGTCGAGTTTGCAAATATACGGTGTAGGTATCGGTTAGGAGATATAGTATGGGTATTGATCAAACGAACGAAGATTAACATTGGTCACGAACTCAGTTACGTCATCATTGCCTGTTTCCTCGATGAGGTATAAAATCTTTTTCACGTCCCATCACGATCCCATTCGCAGCACTCCCCATTAATTCATGCAGAAATTTCAATTCGCCATCGATTACCGCGCTAGTATAAAACGAAACTTGTAGGCGCGGTGGAGAATCGGGTATTCGAAAATCGCAAAATAAAACCAGTATATCGTCGAGTCCTGTTTGTCGGCCGCGGCTGGCGTATGTTCGCGGTTGTTTTTAGCAAGCCGAACTTGACCTAGTGCTGCAATTTGCCTACGCTTCTCACTTCCTCCGCGCCGTCTAGCCTTTGGCTTGCTTTTCTGCTCGGCTCAAAAATCCGATGTGGTCCACCTGGACGTTATTCTCTTTTCCACGACCTGATCGTGGCTGACCCAGAGGCCCAAAAACCAAACTTTGACGTTGATATCCGCAATCGAAGGAACCGCGATCATCGGTGGACATGGAAGATTACCACTCAGGATTATAAAACGCTCGCGCCGTATCTAATCACTGGGTTCCAGTTTCAACAGTTTTTGATCGTATACCCTAATTTCAGTAACACAGTTATGGTTGGTAGCGAATATATTTCACGAGAGCACCACGCTGTCAACAATCTCTTTCTTTTTCTCTCCGTCTCTTTCTATCTGTGAGTAAGAACCTCGTTTTGAATAGTCTCGATGTCAAGGCTGGTCGGTTTTTTCAATGTTCGCGAGCAGCTCATCATTCGCATTCGTGCAATTGATTGTACGATTATGCTAGCCAAACCGTAAAAATTGCCCACGCAAATCCTGGACTGGAATAAAAGCTAAAACTGCTGTTCATTCGTACCGATTTTTATACGAATCACGAACCTCGATCACCGTAGATGGGCAACAGGCATCCACATCGCCTCCTCTTTTGATGTGGTAAATTCGAAATGGTAATGGATAACATAACGTTGGAGGAACGAAGTCCTTATGACACCGAATTCGATGTGCCTACGATATAGGTGGATAATATCTCTACAGGTTCGATCAGACCTTTCATCGTATAACTTGGCACATCGTGAGAGCGATGTGAAACTTGCCACGCTTTCAGCTCACGGGCTATGCAATTGCGGACATTGCGAGGTCACTACTCCTATATCTCATCAAGTCGCCTTGGCAGTGAATTTCATTTCTGCTTTTATATTGTTGTGTGTAGTTTTGCGCGTCAGAATTCTTGTAACACCTGTACGATGGATTCAGCTGATCTTCCGCGTAAAAAGGACAAGTCGGATCTAAAGCCGGCTATTATTGCATCAACATATTTGCCTGCAAAACGGCAATTAACTCATTGGATTCAGCGCTCCATGAGTTGTTTCAATGGAGTTTCATTAATACTTCGAGAATTTTTCTCGAGCTGTTGCAAACACTCGTTTTTCCTCCTAATCACGAGCCCTCCAGCTGCACGTGGATGTGCATAGTAAATGTTGTAACGAATAGGTAGTTGAATAATTGAATAATTGAGTAGCATCGCGCATCTACGTAAATACGTCAGTCCAACGAAATCAAAGTCTCATACCGCGTCTGCCGCGTCTATATTATGCGTAGAGGAATATGCATAAAATAGGGATTACAACGAATATACGAAATTGGTCAATGACCTGTGTGAACGATGCGGAGATTATCAAGACCATTTACGTCAAGTTCCGCCGCTTGCGTGGTGAATAAATGATTTCTGTCTGTTGCATTATAAATATAATAATCGTAAAAAAACTTACCAAGCATTTGTAGGAACCGCGAAAAAATATATTGCACACCCGTTATGTAGACTTGATACGTGCAAAAATGTTAATTTATTATGCCGATCGTTTCTTTGGATTCGCTCGCGGATTTACCAGCATTACCAATTACGGCTGGAGGTTAAAGGTGACGATATGACCTGGCTCAGCCACGAATGAAAACGAACACCGTTCAAGGCTCAAAAATAATAAACAAAAAAAAAAACAATTACACTCACGTAAAAATGATCGTTCCTGGTCCATCGCACTAAATCACGGGACTCTGGAAAAAAGTAATCACCCGCCGCGTAACGAAGAGTTGATCAACCGCGAAAGCATTTGAAATTTGAAAATTCGCGGCATCGAATTGAAACGCGCCGCGCAGGAAACTTAGCGACCGTCACTTTTTAGCCGTTCGATTCTCTGCGCGGTAAAACGTGTCGAACCAACAGTCGGTACAAAAAAGATTAAACTGCCGTTTCAATCGTATCATTCTTGTCACAACGCGGCGCCAAAACGGTCTTTCTCTTCTAAGATAAGCTCAATCGATCCAATCGATGCTGTGTCCTGCCGTCCATTCAGAGATAATTATGATGATCGGATGTTGGGATTCTCGGACAACACAAGAGCTCTCATGTTTTTGATGGCATTTGCAAAATCAATAATCGAATATTTTTCTTGAAATTCTTGTTCAATAATCATCAGAGTTCTTGTGCTGAGAGTTTAGTTTGATAAACTCGAATCCGATCTACCAATATAGATAGGATCAGTGCCCGAACTTTTTTTGGCACCCTTAGGGATGGGAGATACTGAAATTTCCGACTTTGCTCAATTATTCATCAAAAAAACGTGAGCACACGGTTCGAACGTGACATAAAAAATGATGGGGGCTCAAGATAGTTTTTTAACGATAGCCAGCTGCGGACGCATTATGAGGAATTATCATCTATACTTATTGCTTTGAATGACTTGAGATTTCTACTAAATCTATGTTCCGAAATGGGCAACATCTGTCTCAAGCCTTATTTTGTTATGTTAAAATTTTCAACTTTTTTGTAGATTTCAATACCTCCAACCCTTCAAGTGCAATTCACGTCGGTCGTTCAATTTTTTTTCACAGGTGTTTCTGGAGATTCTAACCATACAAATTAGTAGCTTGAAAAATCACACAAAATTAAAATCGCGCTCTCCTGTCGCTTAGATTCTGGAACTTATATGTATGGTGCGGGTCGACATATGTGGCGCGGTGGCATGCTCTAAGGCAACATACATTGAACAAATATTATACCTGCACCCGAAACTTCTCATTGGACGAATATCGGTAGGATCATTGTGGTACTGTGGACAGGTGTGTCCGTGGCAATAATCGAGTGAAGCGATTATACGTTAAAAATGTGTGTAATTTGTCAGTCTTGCATACGCGGGGTGATTAGTTATTTCAAGTCAAATCCGAACGTCTGCTTTCCGCGTTCGGATTTGTCTCCGCATCAGGTATGAGTAATACCTGGTACGCAGGTTCCGATAAAGCCGTCGTAAGCTGCGATATCTTTTGCATTATCTATTAGTGATTAAGGTCGCTTCTATAGTTCACCGAAATTTCGAAATTCTAATTTCACCATGCGCACACATCGGACGGCGTTCAGAAGAACGTTGTGCGTCGGTTTCTTCTGCAGTTCATCTTCAAGAGCTCCAGAAATTTATTGGTATATACGAATGTCTAGATACTGACGAATATACCTGATCGGGAAAGAAGTTGGTAAATTTCATCACATTTTGTATTTCGATCGAGATACGAATTTGCTGCGCTGAAGCTGAAAAAAATGCCAAAACGAACAGCTATGCAAGGTGAGTATAACTATACGCGCGTCATAGAAAAATGCGCGTATAGTTATATACCTCATACCACTTTTTTTCTGACGAAATATTCAACAATCTTTTCGCTCGAAAATCCCATTGTGAAAATTAATTTCATGTTCAATCACGCGCCATGTATCTATAATTAGACGCGTTTATTGCGTTTGCGACTGCGTAAAAAATAAAAAGAAAGAAAAAATGTGAAATTGGCAAATATGCGAATAAAACGTGCTGTAATAGTGTCACTCAGATTTATTGCCCTACGTAAATTACGTATACGTATACGCGCGATAGTGTTAATTACTAAATCTTAATAATATACGTTCAACGAATTTTCATAAATTTCTTTCTCCTTGTATCAGCGTTTCTAAGCTGTGGAGTATACACGTTTTAATGAGGATTTGCAAGTAACTCTGTGAGGGTGACAAACATAGTGTTCACAGGTTTTAGTTCCTCGTACGTGTACTCGACATACGTACGAATATGATAGTTATATGCAGAGGTATTATACCTACGTGAATAAAAGCTGCTTCTCATATCGGTTTAGCGTATAAATATTGATACGATCGTGGCGTAATAATCATGACTTGTGTATATTCAGCTGCTAAGCACAATTGTCAAACAGACTGACTACAGACAATGTGCGGAATCGAAAATAACTTTACTAGTCAAAGACGATTTTGCCGTAAGAATTGCGGGGCGACTTTACGAATCGATTTACTCATCGCATGGATCACGTCCACCGGGTTACCGCGGATCAGTTATCCCGTTACGTTTCTCCAGTCTTTACGGATAAAAATGTAACTCGATCACTTTGCTTACGAGACGATCAGATCAGATAAGATAAGAGAGAACCGCTGCTCCAAAAAACTCTAACGACAAGACGATTTATAAGGTAAAGCATCCTCATATTGTTACATAAAAGTATTGCAATCGCTTTTTTTCAACGTGAAGTGCTGTAATATTCTTGTCTTAAGATAGGACGCGTGATTTTTCAACAAACTTCGCTCCGATTTACAACCTAATCCTCGTAATTGGATCATCGATGACAATCAGTTGATAACTTTTGCGAAGAAGCCAGGTATTCTTTTTACCAACTAGATTTTCTCCTCACATCAGTAAAAAATATTATTAGCTTCATGCGTCTAGAGCATGACTATGATTGACAGAATAAAAAAGAACCCTTTCGAGTGAATTAAGCCTACCTATATAGGTATGTATAAGAACTCGATACAGCTGGCCGCAGTATGCTCATTGCTCATTAATACATGTACGAATTATACGCCTGTGTATATCGCAAATCTATTGCAGATGCGCGGTAGCTGGTTGTATTAAAAAATCTGCAGCCCGTTGTTTATAAGCGAGTTGGTGATATGTTCGGAAGCTTATGTCACAGAATATCTTCGGTTATCAATGATGAATTCATGTGTGGAATCGTTGTGAATCGATTACCAGTCTCTCGGGATTGAGGAATAAGGAAATATAGGGGAAACGGAGAAATCACGCATGACGGAAGTAATAAAACATAAACGATTGATTTTGACGGGCCCTCGAATCTCCTGCTCGGGTTTATTTCGGGCTGACGAAACGTGAGGATTTAGTGAAGACTCGACTTTTCTTGTTTTGGTTCATTATAACAACTTCCTTTTTTGCTTCATATACGGATTGCGGAAAGTTGAAAAAAGAGAGAGCTCAGCCAATCGGAGTTGCGGCGCCGCTTGGCGCACCTTCACCTTGAAGTTCAACGCACGTTGATTTTGCCCACGTGTTCAGCGTGTTTGGCATCAAGAACGAAAAAAAGAAAAGGAGTCGGTGTCGTAGGTTTCCATGACGTTCGACTTATAAATAAAACCACGCAGTTTGACCTCTGCGCCTGATTTCATTAGCTTGGTGTTCGAATAATCGGCATCGGCACATATGTATTCGGTTCATCGCAATATTAATACCAACACATGAACTGCGGCGCTGATATGAAACTGGATTCGATAATATTGCCATGAAAACCAGTTATTTCGCAAATCTGCAAAGGCCCACGAACCAAAAATAGATTGATGATCATTTTTAGTTACGAGACCTAATCTATACTTCGATCTGAAACATTGCAAAGGTCTGACGATTGTCAACGAGCTCGTCACCATCATATAGGGCTGATCGGTTCCGCCTCTAAAGCTCAAGACTTGAACCCTTTAATTGGTGCACAGTGTTCAATCACAGTTTCGACCAATCATCGCCTGCGCACAAAAATTACAAGACCGTTCGTGTATTTCTATTGATAGAAATGTGGCTATATTTAAATCGAATGGACATTCCTCCCGTATGTATGACTTCGTTCCGAAACTATGCAGTGGGGATAGAATCGAGTCAAGCGTCGATTAGTCTTTATACCCAGTGAAATTCCGCTGACATAAAAATCGGCAAACAGGTTAGCACGTAGGTGTGTTCGTGTGACAGCGTCGATACCGCGGCCGAATATACCTTCGAATGATGCCCGACCATATCCCCGCGCTTGCACGCTTGTTGACACGAGGCACGTGAGGTAAACATACGGTTGATCTTGAGCGCAGCGACCGGCTGCCGCGATCGATATGAAATTTACTGCGATCTGATTGGTCAAAGCTGTGGGCGTGAAAGCCAAAAGAAATCGACGTCACGCGTAACCGGTGCTTTGACCTTGGCGTTAGCTACTAACTCTCCCTCGATTTACCCAGGACTATCCCATCTCCAATCGCCCAGCAAGGTCGCGACCGAAAATTTAAATCACTTGAAATACACGTGTATAGAGTGTTTCGAAAACAAAGATGTCCTTCGCAGAGAAATCGGGGGAGGAATCCTTTTTTGATGGAAGCAGATTCGGTTGGTCCAATTTCAAAGCAAATTGAAGACTGTATAGGCCCAAAGGTCTTCCGTTGAATATGAGATACCCGATTCATTATCTGGCTAATTTAAGAAAACCCGTATTTTGGAATTTCGCCAAAAAAAAATTTCATCTCCCTGTACGACATACGTACGTTCGTATTTTTTTTTTTTACAAACCGCCCCCCCCCCCCCCCCCCCCCACTCCCCCTCCTACAAAGTTTCATCGCCGCATTTTTTCTCCAATAGCGTCATAACTTTGGATGGACCATTACGGATTCTAATTTTATTTCAATTTCTTCAAAATTTGCGTATTTTCGTCAAATTTGAAACGATTCTTGCACGATATCGGGAATCAAATTTTTTTTCGCTTTGATGATTTTTTTTTCCAAATAGTCTTCATAATGTCCCAACTTTTCGTACAAGTTTCCTTAGGTAGCGATCAAGCAAAATTGGAACGAAACCGGCCCCGATTATGCCCCACGGCGCCACGGCATTTGGAAGCTGATTTGGCGTGACACGGACTGGTACACACATGCATAGCAACAATTGGGTCAAAATCCGACATTAAAAAATATCAAGGCATGAAATAATATTAACGTTACTGCGGAATTGAAACGAAAAACGTAACTAATTCGCGAGCGTACTTTCACTATCATTTTTTAGCAAACTACATCAGGTACGTGGGTTAATTCCCATCAATTCATGACAGGATATCCTGCAATTGGTCCGTTATTATGATAATTTCGGATAATACTTTCCTCTCTTTCCTCGTTTTGGTTCTGTACAATCTAGTCGATTCGTACCTACTCGGTGAAGGGTACGGTTTAAACTTTGGCCCGGCAGAGATGGAAGAAAATCATCTAGGGTTCTTATTAAGAAATTTTGAAGTTTCTGCATAACACGATATAACTCGAATAGATGTATCTACACCTAGATGGTATGCAGCATAAGCTGGATAAATCAGATTCCTTTAGGTGGAAAGGTGGAGCCAGAACTAGTGCGAATTAGTGGTGAGATGAATAGTATGTTCACGCGGCAGTTCTGATGTCGAAGTAAAGAATTTCTTACCGTACAACAATTAAACGGCACCAATATCCAAAATAATTGCCAGTATATTCGGTAGATTTTATTAGGGTGCCACAACATGATATTAAATCAAAGTATAATTGGGTGTCACCGATGATTTGAAATCAATCTAATCTGTTCCGATTACACTACTGCCAAGTGGAGTGCCGTGTCAAGTGCTTACAATAGCATCGTTACTGACAAATAGTGTCGCAATCCCGATCTGAACTATCGAGTTAGCTGTCCCGATCATGAGTAATGAAATTTGCTGTGATTTTTACCCGGTGATATCGGTGTGGGTGGACGTTGAATGAAGAAGGATGGATGGCGAATGGCACGATAAGTTTCGCATCAACGGCATGCACGTGCTTTAGTTCGCAATGTAAATATAATGTAATCACGCCTCGATACTCGTCCATGATGCTCTCGTCGACCTGATAATTATGCATTGAAACCCCCATGCGGAGGGACCCGCCAATGTCGGCTTATCGGACGCTGCGCCAGTTATGATAAAAGCATCACCCATCACCCATCACTCGCTCAAAACCGGCAGCAGCAGAATTGTAGCGAGTGACTCGGCGTAGTGCGAGTAGCGGGTAGCGCCGACGGATAGCGAACCGCGAATATAGCGATAGTAGCGAATACACCGAGTTGCAGAAAGCGGGAAGCGCGCAAATAACGAACAGCCACCGGCGAATAGCGGCCCCCGCTGTAGAAGATAGTTGTCCGACACATCACCTTAGTCTACAGTCAGATACATTCGTTCCCCGCTACATATTCGAACCGGAGCGGACCATTTCGACGGAACCATGTCTCGCAGAAATTCTTCGGAAGGTAAATATCCACTAATGTATATCAACCATTATCATTACTCCCACACTCTCTTCGGTATTCGAACATATCACCTGCACGTATAAGCACGTGGCATACTGCGCGGGTGCATCTCGGGAGCGAATGTCCTTTAAATCCACTTATATACCGTCGACCGTACGTAAATACCGGATTTATTTAACAACTTCGATGAATCAACGTTTCGGCAATTTATACAATTGTTTTTATAGCCGTTGTCATTATTATTCATAAATTTTTCCTCCCCCGCTAATTATTTTCCATCCGATTGAGCTGCGCAGGAAATTCTAGTTCAAGGTTCCGAATTCGCATGACGCTTCGGTCCGCGCCGTAAACACCAGGACAGCGGGTAAGAGGTAACCGTCGGCTAATGTCGGAATTTTGGCACATGCGCGTACGTAGATATTAAAAATAGACACGCTTCTGCATGGAGACAATTACAAACTACGAGATGCCGGCGGCCCTCAAGATCCGCCTTCCGAATCCGCTGAAAATGATTGACAATTTCCAGACTCTCCGTTCGCAGTAATCGCAGGATTATTGCAAAGGTTGCCAATGAATTTTTATCATATATTGATTTGCGTCTCGGACATCGCTCTGCCGCTCCGTTTCAATATTTAGACTCGGCAAGGCGAGGGAAAAATACCATGGAAGTTATTTCCGGTAATCGAATCGGGGTTTTATCGGAGTCAGAGGGAAGAGAGCGGTGCAATATTATCTTCTAATTGTTTTCTCGGCAACTAACGACGACGACCGCGAGCTGCTCTTGCTGCAGGTGGCTTTGAACCGAATGCTTACAATAACGATGATAATGAGGACGACAACAACAACAACGAGAATAATGATACCAATAACTATAATCGAAATTGCTATAGCAAAACCACGCGCGCGGATAACTATATTCATTCGACTACGTCAACGCGTTTGTTTTAATAGTGTCTTCATCAACTATACACGCAAAATACTCACCAACGATTAAAAGACACTCAACGATTATTATGCAACATTGCAGTGTATGTAATCAACATTCGCTATTTTTCATTCCCCCAAGTGGAGTCTCTACATGAAAATGAAGACGTAAGCTTCGATCCTCATGGTCATCGCAATCGTCACTTTGACGTTGTTACTCCGAAAGTTTCGGATCTGAGTTTAATCGTTTTGCCCGTGGACGGGAGTAGCACGCAGTAGCGGTTCGTTACCGACATACATTGATCACCTCGTCGTCCCTCTTCCGATCGCATAATTGCTGCAAGTTATGATTCAGTCTTAAGAAAAAAACAAAAAAAAAAAAAACCAAACGAGCTCGTAGACGCGAAATCCGAATGTCTTCCTACTACATATACATTAAGGAAATATTTCACTAAAATCTGAGAATCGTTAATAAATATGGGAACCCGATAGGCCGGCCGCGACGCACCGATAGGACAAATTAGGACCAGCTGAATTTATTATATGAGTTTGATTTCAGATGTAAAGATCGATGAGCGAATTTAATTTTATGTACTTTTTTACATTTTCAATCTATGCAGCATTAGGAGGTGCATTTCGAAGTACGTTGCATGCGTAAGATATAATATGAGATACCGCCGGCGATGGACAGAGCAATACTCTATGCAACGATGGACGTGCGATGCTACTACGTATCACGAACTGCACCTGCAATAAAGTGATTTGCAGCGACGCTATTTCTGAAGTATGTGCAGGTTACACGATCGGATACCCTTCGTCATTTTTTAGGTATACTCGTAGAAGTGCTACTTATCTCGTGCAAGCCGACCTTCTTCGTTACCCGCTTTTTTCGAGGGAGATTCTGGAAGTATCGGACATTTATGTGCAGGCCACCGTAGGGCGGAAAGCAGATCCTCGTCATAATGACCGATGAATAGAAATGCGCAATCCTTCGTCCGCTTTTATCCAGCCGGTTAAAACGCCTGCAGCGACGGTGCGCTAATCAAGAGTCCAACGTGCGTGTGCATCCGTATGACTCTGATAACGTCTGCCGAATTATAGGGAAACATCAGAATTCAGGCATACCTCGGTCAATGGTGGCCGGAATTTGACCCGCCTGGAATCGTAGAAGTTAACGAACGAGGAATTCGTTGCTGGAATCACATCGAATACTAATGGTTCCGTACGATCGATGCAGTGTATAAGGCATGTAACGATATGTGCCTCGATGAGCCCTCTGTTGTTTCTCGGTTTGTTTTGGGAACGGAGTGATCGTGGTCATCTCCGGCGTAGCTGCACGTGCGATAACATTTCGCACTTCTGATTCCACAGATGTGAAAATGCGATTGCGTCTTCAGTCTCTTTTTTTATGCTATTTATATGCCTGGCTGCTCAAGCGTAACAAATATTATTTCGTTCCTCGGTTCTCGTATCTATATCGAATATATGTGCGTATCAAACGTGCCCACATGCGTAAATGAAAGTCTTTCGAGCAGAGAAGTGTTGTTTTTTTTTTTAATACGCCACCAGAACTACGTCACCCTGCAGTAGTTCAGTAAATAGTTAATATGATTAACGTTATTCCGTCCATTCGTTTATCTGTTCTTTCATTATCTACTCGTTCAGATTATACGTCAACGAACTTTGACCCGCGTGATAGCGAAATGAAATTGATATCGCAAAGATATTGGACCGGGAATAAGATGCACTGTTGAAAATAACGATTTGGTGCACCGTGCGTTTCCGTCTGTACCTAAATTATACTTCAGTCATCTCGGGGTGACCCTTTAATCTCAATGAGTAATATTTAGGTATTCCTATACAGTGGTCTACGCACAGTCGAGTCGGATGAATGTGCTCGGTCTACGCGTGCGGCTGTACTGATGTTCGGTGTGGTACCAGCAAAGTTTTGTTCACTTCCGCCGTGTATTCCTACCCAACGTCAATTCTTTTTCGGAGCAAAGCAGTTTAAGGTCTACCGGCGACGTCAGAGGCTGGCTTCTTACTTCAGAATTACACCTATAGCCGTACATTGCGTGCGATACGCGTGCCGGGAACTCATCAAGGAGCTCTACTTTTCCACAAGGTTGTTGCAACTAAAACTACGTGCATAATATGCGTTTCGCCGATCCGTGTGCACGTCAAACTATATAATCAGTGACAATCAGCAGCGATTACCGGATATAATTACGTTGATCGCGGAGAAATCGAGTATAGCTTGTGTGAATATTAACGAGCGATCAAGTTTTTTTTATCTTATGAAGTGAAGAGTTTGTTTGATTTTGAAAAATGTGTTTCCAGGGTTTAAACAACTGATAAAGGACGAGGCGCCATGGGGCGAAACCCTTCTAACTGGACTTGCCGAGCTCGTCGGGACCGCCATTCTGGTCTTCATTGGTTGTATGGGATGCGTGGGCTCCCTTGCTGAACCTCCAACCCCAGTGCAAATCGCTCTGACGTTTGGTTTCGCAGTGACATGCGTTATACAAGTAAGAATAACCGAGGCTTATCAGAAATTGGCTCTCCGGCATTATTATCGGATAAAAAATTCTAAGACACGCTCGAGCGCGAGTTTAATACAATAGGTAGACGAGAATAGGATTTTAGCTATTCATATGAGTATGCACATATCGTTAGAATTATCATTGTCACGAACATCCGTTCGCGCAATAATTAATTCAATCCAGATTCGAGCCTCTAACATAATGACAACGGATCGCAAAAAAATGGTAGTAGAGAAAAAAAGAGAGGAATATTCCACAAAAATTAAAATAAAAATGAATTGGAAAGATAATTTCGACGCGAATGTTTCAATGAGTGATTGGCAGGTAGATACAGTGATTTAATTTGAACGTTTGAAATCTGGGTCAAATGAGTCCACATAACTTATACATATGACGGTGACTATATCTCAAGGGTTTTATTGACCGGTTATCGTTTCCAGATTTAAGATTAGACACTCGAGAGAAGATTGTTAGCAGATTGACGATTTACCGTTCAGTATATAGCCCTTCAGCAACGATTGATCGGTATCGCACTATACGTTTCCGAGTGATGTCTTCTGTATAATATGTATAACATATGTGTACTCTATTAGGTAATGGACACGACAATCAATCGCAGTTTTTCCCTATTTATTCTTAGCTCATCGGACACATCAGCATCGCTCACATTAACCCAGCCGTGACGATCTGCTCAATGATACTTGGCCTCAAGTCTCTTCCCACAGGAGTGATATACGTAGTTGCGCAGCTGCTCGGAGCAGTTATCGGCTACGGAATGTTAAAGGTACGTCGTTATTTCACGGAGAACGAAAATTCGATGTTGCTCTTACCTCGTGCAATCGTCACTCCATTCTCCTACTTTGTCAGGATAGCGATGTTCAATATTTTTACAGGTTGTTACGCCAAGCGACCTGCTCCACGATGGCGACGTAGCGTCGAGTACCGCTTTCTGCGTGACGTCGGTCTCGACGAAGTTGACGCTCGTACAGGGTCTGCTAACGGAGACCGTGGCGACGGGCATCCTGATATTCCTGTGCTGCGCAAGTTGGGATCCCCGAAATGAAAAGAATTCGGATTCTACCGCGATCAAGTTTGGATTGACGGTCGCATCTCTGTCGATGGCCGGCTCTCCGTACACCGGGTGCAGCATGAATCCTGCGAGATCCTTCGGCCCCGCCTTGTGGAACAACGAGTGGACGGGACACTGGGTATACTGGCTAGGACCAATTGTGGGGTCGGTGATCGTCAGCCTCGCTTACAAGATTCTCTGGTGGCCAAGGAAATCGTTGGAAGAAGAAATTATAGCCGAAGCGGTCGCGCTCAACGCTGTGGAGAGCGAAAAGCCCGAGGTGAGACCATAATTTCGATTCCGGTATGACCGAGCGAATGGGAAACCCATGAGATTCAAGATAATCGTTCTAATCTTCGACCGCGTCTTGAATGGTTTCAGCAAAACTGATTAACCGATCCTCCGCGTCATCGTGGATCACAGCGGGCGTGAGGAGGGGGTTCCTTTGTCCTCGTCTGATAGCTGTATAAAAATCTGTTGCTTCAGGACCTTTGAAATGAGCTCACAAAACCAGAAATGGACGGTGAAAAAGTTGAGGAATCAGGACCAAGGGTTAGTTACAGGTCATGGTAAGGTATTCTCGGGCTCGAAGCGATAAGGTCAGACCAATCAAACGACGGAGAAGCGTCAATCAGACTGATTTTAAATATTTTGTACAAAGTTATAAGGTCTACCACGGACAAACTGTCACGATGTAGATTTTAGAAAAAAAAAAAAACATTCGAAATTATTAGGAATTGAAAAAAAAAAGCTCAATTTAAAAGCTCTCGTCAATCGATATAATGTGTATAATACCTGTATAGATCGTGTAAAAATAGTAAGTCGATTGACCGGAGGAGTGTGATGAGCTGAAATAATGCACCGAAGAAAAGTGTGATTACTAATTAAAAAGTGAGAAAAAATGAAAACGGATCCGCAGCAATAATTATCATAGAATTATCCCACTATCGCCTGATTACCTACACCTACTGATTGTGAGACCCGAACTGTATTTGGGTCTATTTTTAGGGACGTAACTATATTCTTCGTACGTTTAAAATTCTATTATGACAACCTACAAACATATTTGAAGTTGGAACTCGAGCTTATTTTTTATTTTTCTAAATTTTCAACTATAGTTACGAGTGCCTTTTGTCGTATTCGCAAGGTCCTTATAATTATTGAAAACAGTCCTGCCGTCTTATAAAAAAGAAAAAAATCGATCAAATATCGCGATGCTATATAATATGTTTACCGTGCACCTCAATTCAATCGATGAACGAAGCCTCCTAATTTTCCAAATCACGCTAGGGTCCCAACTTTACGTAGGTATTGCAATGCGTCATTCGTATACTCAATATAATCCATGTAACTATTTGCCCATCGCATACATCAATTAATGAACGGTTAAGTGAATAGGCAAACGTTAGATAAATATACCTGCCAATCCTAACTTCTCAATTACCCCATAGAAGTGTGGACGCATGTGTCTTACGCAAATCGTTGTTTTTACAGCACCCATAGAATGCTAAAAATGTGTAAAAAAAAATCCTGCGGGAAATAAGGCGCCTTTGAAATGTGATCAAAATATTAAATTCGGCTCCGGGAGCAAAGATAATATTAAGTGAGTCAACTCGGCGTTGTGTCGGCAAATTTTGCAAAGCTCAAATTGTTTTTATTTTTCGAGAAACTTTCCTTGAGTTATACTTCTTTGTTACTATTTTCGGTATAATTATAACATGCAGTTATTTTAGATGCCCCATTTTGCCCTGACCCATCCAGTATATTTATAAGTACAAGCATGATAAATCTACACACACGATTTCTGATATTTTATCGATAAAATTCATATTTGTATAAAATGCATATGACGTACGAGGGTATGTGTCCATCGATCAAGAGTTCGTCTATAATATGAGTACAATCTTTTACCATTGACGTTATCACATTTTGATCGTTTTACATGAATTTCTATACAGATTCTTACGATGGAATTGAATTATGCAAGGATATTATCACGATTATCATCCGAATTTATATCAAACTAACGGTGAAAAATTAAGGTACATCAGTTGCCTGGTGTGCCTGAGCGGCACGTCGCCTAGTTGTGCAAGATTGGGGCGATAAAAAGTCGAAAAATAAAAATCAGGTTCAAGCCTCAACAATGTATCGAGAGTTGATGTCCTCAAACTATATGGTATAAGAGATTCCCCCAAGTTCTCTAAAGTTCTTATTATATACTTCATGTCACAATACTGGATGATTGTTGCCGTCGTTCTTTTTGTTATTATTGTTATTATTGTTGTTAATTTCATCGTTACTATTATCGTTATAGTGTAACATTCGTCATAATTATTATTGTTATTAGGTACTTTTAATAATATTACAGTTGGAGAAAATTTTCGAACATTACCAGACACACCTCTGCTTCGCCCTAGCGTATTCAAAAATGGTAGACGTATGATAGTGTATGTTATGGTATATGTCATTGGAGACGATGATGCGCGAGCAGGAATTCCAAAAAGTGATTATTAATGTTATTTTCGCACGGCATCTATTAATATTTGTTACATAGTATTCATATTTTATATACACATATAATATGCGGTATACATTGTATACTTATTATCTTATCATAATAAATATAATATAATTCTTGTTGACCAAAACTGATCATTTTTCGATACTAGTCATTCTATCACGGACAGGACACCATTCGTCCCTTAATTTAGTCGAAGGATTCGTATTTCTGAGCTCAAAATACCTTGGAATACATCAAAATACTGCGAATTTTTTTTCAAAATCTAAGGTATACCCCTTTGGATTTTTTCGATCTTGGGGTAAAAATTTACCTTTTTTCAAAATGGGGTGTAACAGAATCTCATGAACTTTTATCTCAGGAACACGAATCTGCAAGCTAAATCGATCTATCTATAACATTGATTGACTTATAATCGATTTATCGCTCCAAAAAGCGAAAAAATTATTCTTTTTGATTTTTAATGCACAGGTTGTACAACAAATCTTTTTTAGGCAGAAGAAATATGCGCTATGTTGATACAAATCAACCGCGCTCAAGTTAAGCAAATTCCGATTATTCGTTCCTGAGATACGATAGAAAAGGTAAGTGCAGATTGGGAAAGGGAATTTTAAAGGGAATTTTGTACTTTGGCGGGCCGCTCTCGAGCTCTCACGAGTTGATTCCTATTGCTACCAACGCGCGGCGCAACCTCGCGGCACCGTCTGCCGTCTTGCCAAAAACTTTCTCGCAATCAAAAGTATCTCACAGTTTTATTTATCACCCACGCGCACGCTGAATTAGACTGCCGCAAGTTCTTGCTCACGTACCGGTTTATATGTATGTGCGTTAGTCAGCGGTTTTTATTTTAAGATACGTGCTCGGGTGTTACATTGTCGGCATTTCAAAGATGTACAAAATTAACTTATAACTTATTAAAAGGTGATGAGTCGTGATTTTCTTCTTTTTTTTTTTGTTCTTTATCCGATGTGTGAAATGTTTTGTCAGCACCCACTGAATCCTGCTCACACCTCCTTCTTTCCTAAATTGAACTATTCATAGCACGTGAGAAAAATATTGTGAATGACCAACTAAGCGACCTACCGCAATGCAGTGTTTTTTTCTCGGAAGTACGAGTGAACAGCTTTTTTCTGAGATGAGACCCTCACCCGGTTTCTTCGCCTCTCTCTGCCTACCATACGTTGCCGTTATTGCTAGCAACTATCGCCATTATTCGAGTGACAGTATACTTACGTATATTGATTAGACAAACAAGCTGATAAAAAGAACTGCAAAATTGGAGCGAGCGACTGGTATCGTTCACACGTGCAAATTTATTTTTGTTCGTGTATCAGTAACATTATTACCTGTAACATACGTTCCAATTTTCCACTCTTGCCTCTCATACGTGAGACGAACTTCTGACATGAGTAGAAGTCTGTGTCCGTGTGGCGAATAATAATTTTGACCAACGATCTCTCATAACAATGCATGGATGAAAATATTTTTTTTAACGGTCAATTCGGTACTGGATGATTCTCAGTTCAATTATATCGCGGAATCAAGCGCGGGAAAAACAAGTGTGCCCAGTGGTCACTGATCTATGATCAGCGCCTGGACTCAACGTTCATTGCCGCGGTAATACAGACCACTGGATTGTTGTCGGCCGCTAAGTACAAAGCTTTCTGAATGCAGCGCAGTAGGTAATTTACGTTGCAAGGTCGCCGCGGTTGGACCCAATCCGTCCTCTACTTGATCAGCTTTCGCACGGAACCCGACAATCCTTGGATCAGTCCGTGCCTCTTCAGTCAACGCCGCGTATCAATGAACATTTCCAGTACCCAGCATCCCAAGCTACATGGGCTGAAGTTAATCATTGTGACATTGAAGTCACAACCATGGTATCAACGGTCGGAGGTCTTTACTGTAGACGTATGGATACGAGCACGGACGCTTTGATCCTTAGGTGATCCACTGGTGTCCATGATAAATAGAGCGCAAGGCAAAGCGAACAAAAGATGCGAGAGTAACGTGAAGGGTAGGTAAGCAGGTGGATAGGTACGGGGCGAGGTCATCTTTTTCAACGGAAGATACTGCTCGTGAAGGTAATCCTTCATCTCTTCAGTCCGCTACATTCAATCCTCCCTTTACAGCCTTTTCTTTGCCAGCGGCGTCATGATCGGTCAGATTTTATGTTGTGCCGATTCCTGAAAGTCGTAACGTCCTAATTATTGTGGCAATTCGCTAATTGTTGTGGCAATTCATATCTACGTCTGTCATCTCTCAAACAGCGCTGAGTGCTAAATTCGAGTTTGAGGATTAAGTGCCGATCCAGGCCGGTGAGACCTAGGCTGTGGCATGCGAGGTAGGGACGACGCGCCGGCGTCCGACGTGCGCTAGGGCAGCAGGCACATCAGCCTTGGTTTAACAGAGGGAACGGCGGACGCCGAAAGTAGTTGGCGGTTGGCACTCAACTACTCAGTAGTCGGTCGTCGGACGCTGGTTCGTTCAGCAATTAGCGTGAAGACGTTGGTCGGGTTACCGAGTTGTTTTTCATACGCTGAGTTCGCATCACTTGGCTTTGACTTTGTTCGATTCTGTGCATCGCTAGTGTTTGCGCCGAGTGCCAAGTGCGAGCTACACCAGAGTAACCGGGAGCCCAAGTATCACCTTATACCCCATCGTGTCTTGGCACCTGTGCGGTGTATAGCAGTTTCTATAATATTGCTATTTACCATCCAGTACGATAGTTGTTATTCGCCCAACGACTCACGAGTGACAAGTGTCGTGTGCCGGATGTTTGTTACTCTTACGTGCCGCGGTCCGTAGACAAGGTGCGACAGCGTCTCTTGCTCTTCTCAACGATGATGTCTTGGCGGAACTAATATGGGTAACAAAATATAGCTGTGTTCAGCCCTTACCACTGATAATTGACGGTACGTGGATGGACACGTTTGTCAAACCCTCCATTTGTACCTGGCAAGGTATATCCCGATATACGGATGCCAACCTTTCGTAGTACCGCAACCTTCTTGCCGCGAGATGTCGGCCCAGGGTTGAAAAACAACCCTTAAAGGAGCAACAGTCCAGAGAATTCGTTATTACTCTGCAACGCGCTGATTGCAGATCAGGTAATCGGTTATGACCATCCGTTAAATGAACCCTTTCTCATTCATTCATTCACCAGATTTCTTTTGTACTTTTATTATTTTGTTATTATTTTCCCTCACCCCTGTATGAATGTATGTATGTATGTATGTATCCAGATATCGCCGTTGAAAATCAAAACTTTATTCGCCTGGTATAATTCTCAACGTAAGACTTCTGGAAGTCTGTTGAAGGCTTTGAACGATACCTTTACTTTAACCGCAAGATAACATTTCTAACAAAAATAGAAAGAGCAATCTCTGGTCACCGCAAGCGGGACGACGATCGGTGGAGGGGGCAGTCGCGAAGTTATTCTCGGTTATCCTTAGAATTTACCTGGACTCATAATCGGTTAATTGATTGGACGTTCAGAACAAGTGGGCCCAGACATCCAACTTCTATCTTGGATTGTAATCGCATGCTAATTATTTGTATTCTCGCAGATCGCCTAACGAATGGAAAACTAAGACCGCACGGTAGAACCTCGTTTCAAACAGTCAATATTTATGGCAATGGGATTATTCCGATTGACTGACATGTGAATGACCTCTGTTTTCAATTTTTCGTCACAATATCAAACTGATGTCCAAGCAAGTTTAAATTTTGACAAAAATATGGCGTTCCGCACGATGTAGGAAACATCTATAGTACCTATGGCGTGTCAGATGGTTTTTACGATAGCTACAGATGTGTATGAAAAATCCGCTATTTTTGCTGCGGAAACGGGTAATGGTATAGTTCCTCTGAAATACATATCCAGGGATGGAAAAACACACTGGCAGAACATACATATAGGACTCAACGTAATATGCGATGATTACGTGCGGAGTGATGTAAATTCTTACTTGTAAAAATTTGCTGGATAGTAATGTTTGATGTTAGCTCAAGGCGGTGGCTGCAGTTGACGCCTAGATCTCAAATATCCTGTAGCTACGTCATTTCTGCGAAGGGATTATTTTGTGGAGTTCGACGCGTAGACGTCAAAGCGACGACGCTAGAACGGCGCATAGTAAACGCCAATATTATCGAGACATCGCCTGGCAATGGAATCCAATATCTGCTTTCCGGTCGATGGATACGCGCTCTAGCCCCATAAGCATCAGGCTTTGCCGCCTTATTATAATTTAGAGACGAGAAGCACGAGATTTAAGTGTTTCGAAACTATACACATTAGTATACCGTGATGAATTTCTGTCCTGTATACCCCATCTTAACCCAAATAAGCTTGCCTCACTATCTGCGCCATCATGCCGAATTCGATAAAAAAAATTTGACGCAAAGGGTACAGCTGCGTATTAAAAATAAGCTGCAAATACGTCAATCGTGGTCGTTCATTAATTTAATGATAACGGAAACAGTTTCACTCTGCCCGTGCGAACATGGCCAAAGAAAAGGGGGTCAGAATCAATCTCAACAGGCATACATAGGTGAATGCGAACTTAATAGGCCCATTATTCAGATCGCTCCGGGTAATTTCATAAGATTCAAGCTCCACGTGCTGCCAGAAGGGCGTATCAACATGGAAAAAAAATTCAATTTGGAAAATTGTGAAAAATTTTGTGTAGCATCATGTGGTACTCGAACAACCATGATCATGATATTTTTGATTTGCTATAAAACGGACTGAAAGTTCAAAGAGTGAGGATTACGCCTTTCCGGTTCTCAGCCCTTGATATCAAATTAAATGGGATAGGATGAGGTACTCGTTAATTTCTCCGATTCATAATTAAGTCATTTTTTGTATCAGTCGTATGTACTTTGACTCAGGATTTCATTCGCAATGTCCATGTCCCCTGGCACGTCTTCTGTTCCTACTTGACCCCCCCACATCCTGTGATATAATTAGCCGTCGATGTAGTCAAAGAACGGAACAACGAAGTGGATTATAGGTTGGTATCACTGAGTATACATATATATTCTACGTATTACCTATACGTACAATACGTTAATACATATGTGTGCGGGATGTCGGCAGTCGAACGCCGAGAATTACTTGACCCGCGCGTTGAGAGAACCGGTTGGCGAAAAGCGACAGGGCATGACACGGACAGCTATAGAGGTATACCGTATACTTGTACTCTTACACATCTGTACGTACTCGTGCAAGTATATTGTGTATATCCCTGAAATCCATGTAGGCAGAATACGTCGTATAGGTATATGTATAACGGGGCTCCACGGCTGGCGCACGCACAGATCAGATTAATGGGTGCCATAATATCACACGTACATATACATTGAGCTTGAGCTGTGATCTAGCAGCTCCTATGTAGTGAGAAATGAAGAACTCATGAGAAGAACACGATTACAATTATACAGACAGCGTAAAGAGGAATAAGGTGTCACACGC
This sequence comes from Athalia cordata, assembly GCA_963932425.1. Taxonomy (NCBI): domain Eukaryota; kingdom Metazoa; phylum Arthropoda; class Insecta; order Hymenoptera; family Athaliidae; genus Athalia; species Athalia cordata. The sequence continues at coordinate 51,223,795 of OZ010625.1, read as the reverse complement.
CGTTTGAGCTTTGCCAACACAGCTGCAACATGACCTCCCTGCACGTCGCCACGCTCACGCGGAATCATTTCGTGGGAATTGTGATACTACTTTTACCTTAGAATGATGTTAGGGGAAAAAATGCAACTGCAAAGTCCAAGATTTTTTATAATACAAGTTATCGTAGTTTGCGGTGTGGTACAAAATACCCGTAAGACGAGTAGCTGCAAGGTACGTATATTGACGACGTACGTGCCTAACATTAGAAATGAAGAATGAGAGACGAGAAGAGTGATGCGGGTGGACCACAGGAAGTCCTCGTTGGCTTCGTTACGCTGATTTCCACGGCCTGGACATATTCCTATCTAGCTGTATGCTGCATATTACAAATACGTTCACATCAAAATTTGTACAGCGGATATTTTCAGGACATCCACCTTTTCGTCTTCTATTAGATACCATCCTGACCTGTTATCCCAATCTCATGAGCGATAATGTCAACCCCTAAAAAGATGGTGGAGATAATATAGCTGCATTAAATTCAAGTATAATAGCCATAACAGGTATATTGGAAAAGTTTATCAGGCCACAACTATATACGCTACAAATAACGGGGCAGCGAACACAAGAGCATAAGGGGTCGTTCCCTGGGCATTATAGTCCGTGCCAGGAACCCTGCAGAGATTCGCTGCACGACGGTTAAGTGCAGATGCAGGAGTGGCCTGATTCGAGCCTCGCAGTGTAGTTAACGACTGATTTATTTATATGCAGTTTATGTTCTCTTGTTGGCACGAATGGCGAATTAATCCATAATACACCATAAGTGCTCTCAAATAATTTGAGAATAATTCTTTCACGGAATGTGAATCGTTAGATCAAGGTGTCTATTAGCACCCGACCGACTTGGAACCACCGCTGGGCTGAGGTGACAAATCGAAGTTTGATCCGAACATCGGAGGTCGGCCTCAATTCCACCTGTAGGCATTTAACAATAAGTGTGACATTCACTCCACATCGCAGAATAATAATCATTACCGAAGATATCGAGAGGCTGAGAACCGAAATACTTTGATGGCGCCGCAGATTCATTTCCCCGCCGAATCCCAAAACTCTAGTACGAAATTCCTTTTTTCTACACCTTCATCCTTTCGAGTTATAAACATTTTTTCAATTGAAATGGGATGTCATGTACAAATGTGTATTCCGAAAAACTTTTGTCAAGCCCGATGACTATAACTCAGATTCTCGTATTACTTTGTTACAGCTTCCGATAAAAAGTCGTAACTTTATCTGGGATAAAAAGGGGCTCAAATTTTCACTCGCCAGAGCGGAAGGGACTTCGTCTCATGTCCTCTACGTACGTACATCACAGATCCCGCAGAACAGGCTCATAGCAAATTTCAGACGGAAGCACCGGATGAATTTCGTGAGAAAATACTTTCCATTACCACCATCACCACCACTACCAACAGCATTACTCCCTGGGGTGAAAACAAACGTTACGTTTGAATCCTCTACACTCCTTCGCCGCTCAGCGGTGCAAATGGATTTCTAATGGAAATTTAACCTCCATTGGGATTGGATTTAATTGGAAGCCGGACCTGCGATCAATTACTACAAAAATTGAATTTTGAATTGCTACAAGTCTGGGACCCTGCAATTATCACGGAGCTCGCCGAATACACAGGGGTAGCAAAGAAGCGGGAATCGTCATCACTTTAATTGTGAAATAATCTCGGTCGCATGTTCACTAGCAGCACCTGTTCCTTGCCGGTCTTTCTGTCACTTCGACCTCCGTGTCTGTTCGGGTTCGTTTCCAGACGGGTAATGAAGCCAGGATAGACGCACATTAAAAATTTCGGTGCACAAACTGGCGAAATCATTTCGAGATGTACAAAATCCTGAGACGCGGCACCAGCCGGACGTTCGCCTTGTGCGGTGTTGTCATATCACTTTTGCTCTGCATTTACTATGTGAGTCAGGCTCAGACGCCACCGCCTGGGCCCGTAAACGTCCTCAACGAGGGACTCCGGTACGACAGAAGCCTGACCTCTGAATCTCCCGCCCCAAGTGATTATCCCGACGCCAAGGTCTCGACGGACAACTGCCCGGTCATCGCACCCAGCAAAACCGACGTCGACACGCAGGACGTCTTCAACAAGTTCGAGTTCCAGGTAATCATTTGTAACATAATTCACAGTCACATTATACAATTGGATTATCGTCCAAGAAAACAAAGAACGACTGGCGCGAGTTATCGGAAAGAAAAATTGGAAGATTCATTTTTCGAAAGTTACTTTTCCTCTGACCACCTCGACTTGTGTTTTCCTTTTTTAATTGTAATTTCTCAATTCTTTAGCAGTCGATTAGGAGCTATTCGTGATAAAACGTTCATACTTTAGATCCTCGTACGTACTGTTATCCTCTGTATAGAGTAAAACTACGTGAATCATTCGAACGCAAACACAGTCTGATTATACACTATAATATAATTGAGGCGTGTTACGAGTCAATAACTACAAATCCCATTAGGTCGTTCGACCGAACATTCGACTGTATTGAAAAATTTTCCACGTTATTTCGTGGAAGCACTCAATTTTCAAGAGCGTAATGACTTTATACGTTCGACATTCGTATAATTGTTATTACGATTGTAGAAAAGTGCTCATAAGGTTCTCCGAAGCGTGAATAAAAGTTACCTACACGTACACCCTATCTACATACACATACATGTCTATATGCGGATGTGCATGAGTTGACCGTAAAATTACAGCCGTATACCACAAGGTATAGTTATGACCTGTATTATACGTATGTCTACATACGTATTGATTGTGTACGTGTTCCATATGCATGTTAATATAATGTATAAATCCTTTCGTAACCATGAGCTCCGTAACCGTGACGCGATACCTAGAGATGGGCGCGGCGTTTCCCTGTTAATTGAGCAGTATCGTCGACCAATATTCTCACAGAACTGCATTAGGCATACTGAATTGTTGCAAATGTTCACTGGACAGTTCAGTCCACTGATATCGATGGACGTATCATGAATTCATTTAGCGAAGAGATATATTTTGGAGGATATGGTAATTCTACCGTGGCCTGGTTCCGTGTCACAGTTTCATGACAAATCGACGGTAGCGCTTTCTCGATTCCTTCCCATTCGCCGCACCCGTCGTTTCAATTTATGCCTTTTCCCGGGGAGACTCTAGACTCATTCGGAACTGCAATAACCGATCGCCGTGGAGTATACCAACAACCATCGCCTACCAGTTTACATGGCGGTGAATGGTTATAGCTGCATGTAATGTAGAATGTGCGGTTAAGCTAAAATTGGTTTCAACTATGACAAAGATTGGAAGGTGTCGGACACGGAGACCCATCTATTACCTCATATTCGCCCACATTTTCGTCCTCGCTCTCGCGTACATTCTCTACGAGGTCTTTGAGCCCTTCTCATTCTGCAGGGTGGTGAGAGAACATAAAACGCCAACGCCACCCGATAATGGAAGCCGTTCTTCTTCAAGGTCGTGAAGACCGAATAAGTGCAAGGATGGATCCTCCTCTGATGGATACCGAGAACTCAGATCCACACTTGTATGTTACGTCAGACGTAGGGAATTGGAATCAAGTTAAGCAGTGGTTCTAAAGTAACACCAAGGTTGAGTGGGTTTAGCAACCGTTCTTGGAAAAAGCTGGAGCGAGAGAATAGAAAAGTGGGAAAAGGAAAAAAGTGGAGCGAGGATTCTGGGTCGTGGGAACGTCACCTGAGCCAAGTGAGGTTGCAACTCGTACTCATACAGCACCTCTGTCTTGGAATATGCTGACCCAGACCCCAAACTTAAATTAAAGCCCTTTCGCAGCTCGATACGTAGGCATACACGACTCTATACGGCTTCGTCGCTGATCATTACACCTTGACAAGATTAGTGCAACAACCGCGCGTATACGTTCTTTCGACGAATTAAAGTTTTATTTTTTCATTAAAAAAAATTGCCACCCTGTTTCGGATTTATTTTACACTCGGGCAACTTGTCCGTTTCCATCACAATTTCCAAGGAGCTCATAGATGTTTGTTTTACTTTGATTTCAGCCCTCTTGGATGCGAAGTCGAGAGTACTGGGACGACAGTTTCGAAAAACGTTACGCTCAACTTAAAAAGGACGAACACCGACTTCCCCTGAAGGTGAGCAAAATCACAGTTCACAAAAATTATACTATAATGGGAATTGGAAGATTTTTATTTTATTATAATCATCGATATTGTAGTATGAAGTTCTTTTTCCAACGGTATTATATTCCTAGTATCATAATTGTTTTGTGAAAAAATAGAATATGACGCGACACCGGGTTCTCTGAAATCTGCGATAGTTCCTCCTGTCCTTTTCGCTCATCGCTAAGATAAAACTCTTACTCTTTAGAGTCCTAGACGAGGCATAAGACCTCAGACACCGTCGGAACAAAATTATCAGTAGAAATATCGAGAATCTACCGCATTTGCGCGATAGTTTCAGAGCAGGTTTTCAATTTCCTGTAGCTGCACATTTGAAAGGATTCCGAATTTGAATACCCAGACATCGGGCATGCCTGATCAAATTTCTACACGGATTGCTTCAGCAAGCTGCCTGCGGTAAGGGAGAATATTCTGGGAATCGAAAATTACGCGAAGCGAAGTTCCTTGGGGGTGGGATTGTGGTTATAAGGGGCTTTTGCTCGCAGTTATGAGCGAGAGAGATATGTAGGTATAGATGTGAGAGGCAAATAGAGACAAAATAGATACTTATATCTGCGGTAACTAATGTCTATCCGTTAAAGCACAGCTGACTCGTAAATCTCGGTGGGAACAATAACCGTAAATTTTATCCGTAGCTACGTGGTGGCTCGTTTTTCTGTTTTTGCGCCGGGCTATTTACTGATTTTCAGTGTAGCATCGATTGTGCGTTCACATTTATTCGGTTACAATCTAGCCCTTATTTCACGTCAAAAATTTGAGCTCTTGAACGGTGAATAAGAAAGTACAAATTTAGTTCCTGTTATTGATCGCGCAGCATGTAGGGAAAATTATGGAAAAGAAAGTGGCAGAACAAATCAACAATATGTGACATTCAACATAGCTTTATGTATGCATGCGATACATAGGGATGGTTTATCTTGCCTCGACTGACAACGAATGGGAATTGCGTTAAAGAAGGCCACAGTTTTGGATGCGTGAAAATTGACCTAGGAATTTTCATTCTGTTTAGGTCATCGTCGTACCCCACAGCCACGCAGATCCGGGATGGCTCAAGACCTTCGAGCAGTATTTTCATTCCTCGACAAGGGGAATCCTGAACAACATGGTAACAAAACTACAGCAGTGGCCGAACATGACCTTCATTTGGAGCGAAGTTTCCTTCCTCTCGCTTTGGTGGGACAGGTACGTTCAATTATGTAGAACTGCAGAGGAAAATACATCTAATATGATAAGCAACGTACTCTATTGGTATTTCGATTTGTGATATTCATCACCCCTATTATTACGAACTGTAGTCGCGGTTCGCTAAGCTTTTCTTTTGTGCGCGACGTAATCTCATCTCCGTCGGCCGCATTATGGGATCGTTTTAACTCGCTGACAAAGGGTACCGCGCCCAAATAAAAAATTGTGCCACACGAGTGGAGTTAGAAGTCGTTTAATGACAAATATTTAGAAATTGGAAACGAAAGGGGGCCAACTCGAGAAGATTTCTGTAAGCGAAAATTTATAAAAAAAAAAAGAAAGAGGATGAGGATATCTAATCCACCCCTCTTGAATCTGCGAAGAAATTGAAACTTCAAACAGCTTACGATCTCGGAATTCGCCGGGTCAAAAACACTTCCGCTTCTTGACAGAACTTCGCGTTTACGCCTTTTTACGAGGAAATAGCGAATCCTTGACGTGGCCGTTTTTATCTTTGACAAGCAACGTGCCAAACGCACCACCGAGCCTTTATCTTGTTTCAGTGCTCACCCAACGAAGAAAAGGGCGGTGAAAAAGCTGGTCAAGGAAGGAAGACTGGAAATGACAACCGGTGGTTGGGTTATGACAGACGAGGCAACCTCGCACATTTATGGAATGCTAGACCAGCTCATCGAAGGTAGGTTTCGATTTTAATATCATAACAGTAAGAATAACATGCGCAGAATAAAGACCGGCGAATTGTTGACTTTCCGTTAATTTGTGCGTTTCATTTTTCGAACAAATTTGGAGGAAGCACCGAAATGTAATTTAAATGAGAGAGTGTATACAAGAATATACATAAGATGGGTAAATATTCTCTGGAGTGAAAAGCTTCCTTATTGTTAGAAAAGAGCGAGTTAGCATAGCGGACGGCGAGTTGCCTCAGCTTTAAAAGCAAAATAAATTATCCGAATCGTGTTTCGAGTAAACGCGCGAATTTAGGGGAGTGGATCGGTAAATAGTCGACGAAAACTTTAGCCTCGGCCGAGTCCCTAAATGTTCTCTCTCTCTCTTCATTCCTATTCAACTCTCTCGTGACTCTCCACTCTCGTTTCTCCCCCGTATCTGCAGCCGCACGATCTCATTCGAATGCAAAATCCTGTGGCTTTTCTGATGGAAAAAGTAAGTGACGGAGTAGTCAACCCGAAAAGACAAGAAAAAAGAAAAAGAAAAAAGAAAGAGAGGAATATCGACCCTCTGCAAAGATACAGGTTCTACGTGCTCCATTATTTTTGCGCTTATCAATTTTCTGCGCACTGTATTTTAGTTTCCGAGGTCAGCTCTATAGAAGCTCCGATATCTAGAATCGTTGGTCTCAAAATTCATTGCTTTACGCACTCAGCGATCGCGCGTAAAGGCTCGGTGGCTTTTAATCACATATGGAGTTCTCAAAATTGTTTTGCCTTTCTTATCCTTCTGACCGTCCTTTCGCACCTGGCTCGATGCCCGGAATCCAGATCATCAGAGACGGCAGGTTCAAATGCGCGTACCGCAGGAATGCCAATAATTGAGACAGACATCTGTGGTTCAATCTATGGCAGCACCCTCGCCGCATTGGCAAATATTTCCTCCATCGGAATCTAGAGAGTCGGAGAAACCGCTGAGAATTAAATAAACTATTGGGATAGCATTGAGGTCCGGTCTTCGTCTCCATCCTCTCTAAAATCGGCAGCTCATTTTTGTAATATCCGGTCTTCCCAAAACCTTGATAATTATATTTATGATAGACATATGACGCATTCGAAAAGTAGTCGATCCAAAAAGCGATAAAAAAAACATTCCTAACAGAATGGACCCCTTCTGTTTGCTATAGCTCATAAAATCTTCTATGTTTCAGGACATCAATGGCTTAAAACCAACTTAGGAGTTGCGCCGGAGTCCGGGTGGGCCGTGGACCCTTTTGGACATGGAGCGACGGTCCCCTACCTACTCAAGGCCTCCGGTGTTTCCGGTACGGTAATTCAACGAATCCACTACGCATGGAAGCAATGGTTTGCGAAGCACCAGTACGGTGATTTTCTTTGGCGTCAACCTTGGGACCACACTGGCTCGACAGACCTGATGACGCACAACCAGCCGTTTGATATATACAGCATAAAACACTCTTGCGGTCCACACCCGCATGTTTGCCTCAATTTTGACTTTCGGAAAATTAACGGCGAGTACAACGAGTACACAGTTCGAACCGTTGAGGTCACGAAGAAGAATGTCAAGCAGTTAGCCGAACTGCTGCTAGAGCAGTACGCTCGGACCGGTTCTCTCTTTCCACACAATGTCGTGCTAATGCCACTCGGGGACGACTTCCGGTACGATCATCCCATAGAGTGGGACCAGCAGTACACCAACTATAAAGCGCTGATGGACTTCATAAACGAGAGGAAGGAGGAGTACAACGCCGAGGTGGTCTTCGGAACTCCGAGAGATTACTTCAGAGAGATCGAGACACGTAGGCAGCAGTACCCGACTCTGAAGGGGGACTTCTTCGTATACTCGGACATCTTCAGTGAAGGGCGGCCCGCCTACTGGAGTGGGTACTTTACAACGCGTCCGTACATGAAGATCCTTGATCGCGAACTCGAAGCAAACCTGAGGTCGGCTGAGATCCTCTACACCGTGGCTTTGAACGTCGCGAAGCAATCCGCGCAGGATATAAAGCTCTTTGAGACGTACTTCGAAAAAATTGTGCGGGCGAGGAGACACCTGGGTCTCTTCCAGCACCATGATGCGATTACGGGGACGTCAAAGTCAGTCGTTATGAAAGATTACGCACTCAAGCTATTTGAGTCGTTATCTGATATGACGAGTCTACAGAGCTTCGTTATTCAGTCTCTGGCCGTTACGGCCCCCAAGACCAATTCGGTATACGTTGTTCCTGAATCGGACAGAGATAGCTACGAAAAACTTCCGAAAAAAATTCCCATAGTGTTGAACAACCTGGAAATCCGCCAGATTCTCCTCTTCAATCCACTCGCCCAGACCCGCCAAGAAGTGATCACGCTCAAGGTGACCTCGCACCTTGTAAGGGTCCTTGATTCCCACAAGAATCCCATACCTTACCAGATCATTCCCGTGATGAACGCGACGAGCATAACGCACGATGTCTACACCGTTCTTTTCATCGCTGAACTGCATCCATTGTCTATCGTGACTTACCATATTCAGCATGTAGAAAAGATCGCGCCGGAGGTCCTTTCGGTCATTTACTGTAGTCATTGTGGCAAAGACACATTGTTTCCAGTGAAACCAATGCAAACGGGTAACGTGCAGCTCGAAAATGCGAAGATAAAGCTTCTTTTCGACGGTCAGACGGGTTTCCTCAAAACCGTGACAAAGAAGGCTACGGGACGCATAATGCAGTGTGGTATTCAATTCGCGGCGTATTCATCGGCACAGTTTCATAGCGGGGCATATCTTTTTATGCCAGATCCAATCCTCCGAGACACTGACAAGGACGTACTCGAAGCGTACACGCCTCACCAGAAAATATACATCGTCTCTGGTCCATTAAGCGCCAGACTGACTGTGGAGTACGGGAAGCTACTGGTTCATCACGCCTCTATATACCACGTAGAGAACGGTTTCGCGGAGGCGGTGTTCCTAAAGAACGTAATAGACTTCGAAACTCCCCCGAAAAACCGTGAGACCGAAATGTTCATGCGGTTACAGACGGACATTCAGAACGAGGACCCGCCCGAGTTTTACACCGATTTGAACGGGCACCAGATGCTGAAAAGAACGAAGATCGAGAGGATCGGAATCGAGGGAAATTATTACCCCATCACCACGATGGCCTACATCGAAGACGCAACTCAGAGACTCACTCTCATCGTTGATCACGCGCAGGGAGCTGCAAGCTACCAACCCGGGTGGCTCGAAGTAATGTTGGACCGAAGGACACTCTATGACGACGCCAGAGGGATGGGTGAGGGTCTCCTGGATAATCGCAAAACGGTTTTCAAACACTGGCTCTTGCTCGAGGACGTTCATGGGGACAGAGATGCATATTCGAGAGCGTCGCTCTTCGCTAACCACATGAGCAACGCCCTCAATTACCCCGTTAACGTATTCGTCGTTTCGATCGAGGGCGCGGAACAAGAAGTAAAGGTCGTCGCCGAAACGCGACTCATCACTCAGAGTTTCCCTTGCGATGTCCACCTTCTCAATTTGAGAACCAACCATGATCAAAAGCTCTCGCATTTCCCGACGAACAGCGCACTGATGGTGCTTCATCGTCAGGGGTACAGCTGCTCAGTTGGGACCGACACAGTCTTCAAAAACTGCCCTCCGGGAAATAAGTTTTCACCCGCCACATCGTTCTATAGACTTGGGATCAACGTCACCAAGACTTCGCTCACAGGTACAAAAGTGCAAAAGCAATTGAGCGACGGTTTTGCGGAGATCGATGTTGCGCCTATGGAGGTAGTAACGTATGATTTGCGTTTCGTCTAACAGCATTGCATCGTCAAAACTCAAATTGATTGAGAAGCCTTTCTACAAGGAGATGAGGAGAAGGGGCGATCGGAAATCCTCTGACAATGGGTGCTCCGAAAACGCGATTCGTAGTATTTTCAAGATGACGAAAAAAATTTCAAATTTTGAAAAGATGTAACATGTAGCCACTTTCTGCCACATAGAAATATGGTATTTCTCGAAGTTTCGTGTAACTCGAGAGCGTCGTTCCAAAGAAACTAGACGAAACGCCTTTTTCGTAGAAGTCTTGTACATATCAGCCTCATCTCCACTGATATACATTAGGTATTCTTACGTACGTACACAGCAGTGTTCACGATGATGGCGTGAACTTCTGTACGCGTGCATCGATACGTCGTGACGGCAGAAGACTCGATTGAATCCAACTATCTATTTTCGTACACTTTCGAAATTTTAAGGCCAGCCATTAGGGGGAAGGGGGGTTATACACGGTTGATTTGGGAGTTTAGCAGGGTGGACTCTTTCACGTGACTCAACATCTCTTTTTTCAGCTGCCAAAATGTGTGTGTATATCTATTAGCTTCAAGTGGGCTCGGTCTAACGACATTCATTTAATTTGACTGGTCGATCGATTACATCCAATTTATTGATCTTCGGAGAACTCACTTCTTTTCTGTGGGTGCAGGACCGCAGTGTCACTTGTTATAACGCGTCAATTCCCACCTCAATTCAATGCAGTCAATTACCTACGTCGTGAATTTTCATGTACACTGTTTGATTACGAACATAAATCGTAGATTTTAGTGAACTGAACAAATGACATAGGAAAATTCTGTGGGATACGGTCACTGATCAAAATTATATTCATCGATTGAGTTCGAGTATTTGAGGCAGAACCTTACCAACGGAGAGTCATATCTATGTAAACTTATAGCTAATAAATACTTCGTCCTTCAAGATATACAACACACATATTTCAAGTGTACACATAACTATGTCACTCGTTTAATAGTTGATCGATTAGTGTTTGTGGCTTGGCGGCGTTTCGCTGCCGCAAATCTTGATGTGTATGAAATTATGAACATTACGAAATCATTCTTGCCTCGATAACTAAACGCGGAAGGGATCGATGCCGATTTGAAAATTATCCACTCCTGATATACCGCTATGAGTGGCATCATCGTTCACACTAGCGTAGCGTGGATGCAAGGGAAATGATCCCTCGATTTTGGTTAATTGATTTCATCAATTTTATATGATTTGGTGAATACCGGAAATGCAATCGACTGCATCTTAATTTTACGTGCATCTGTAGCAGGGTGGGAATTTTCGTGTGCAAGAACTTGGCTCCCATGCAGGATGACCTTCCTATGTTCTTGCAGCTGAGAATTTGCTCGCCCCTATTTTCCGATAAGATTTATACATATTCTGTAATATAGAGCGATTTATGTCTGTACAAGAATTATTTAATGATATACTGTAATATATTATATGTTTGTGCTGTCTCTAGAGGATATATATACCTATATATATATTGTACAACATTGCATATTGTAATATGTATACACATACCTGTGTATGTGTATTATATAATAATTAATCATGGCACGTCAATTGCGCTGCGGCGATTCCGCAATTCCAGATATTCTTATGAAATCGTGCAGACTTGACGCGTTTGACGCCGTGCGGGGGGAGGTGGAAACAGGGAGGAAGGAGGGAGTAAAGTAAATAAATGAGTAAAACAATAATTTCACATGTTACATGATTCCTCACACGATGACAAACATTACCGGAAATGATGGACCTAGTCGTTTTACTACATTGTCAAAAGAATTCGATCGATCAAACCCATAACCGCAGCATGCGTTCTGACACGATCATTTAAGTGGAAAATGGTAAAACCTGCTGACGAAAGCGAAAAGGGCCAGCTGCGACCAAGATTTATTCCAATTGCAAGTACTCAGGTAAGTCTGTTGATATAGGTATACATCTCTATTGAAGATATTCCATATTTTTTTGCTGTGCAGCCGATCAATTTTCGTTAGATCCAAAAAATTACAAACTCATGTTCTTTATTGAATGTGAATCGCACGAGATCATTCATGGGTGCACCGATCCGGTTAACTGAAGAAATGGGCAGAAAATTTATATATTTTCGGAAATGAATTCCAAACTCCTATTCTAGAGCTCCGGGGTAATTTTTTACCTATGGGTTTTTTTGTATTGTAATTCACAGGATGGAGCCTATGCACCCTAGTTCTATACACGAAGACGAAGGCAATTGACCCCATCTTTCCGACAATTATCATGCTCACTAATTATTGCCATTAATTGCGCAATTGATGAAATTAGATGAGTCGATCGCGCGTATTGCTCGTGCTATTTCAACAGAACGCCTGCAAAAATGGGGCGCGTCGCAGCTTCTTACTGTGTCTTCAATCCTAGTATACCTATGTAATACATCAATGTCATATGTCAAGAAAATTGTAGTGCATGAGCAGTAATTCCCTAATGGAATGGTGTGGCGAGACACGGGGAATGTACGTGAGATGTATGTATGTACACAAATATTATCAATACGAATGAAAAAATTATATGGCATTATATTACATCTCGAACCAAGCATGGAGGTGTAATTGTTTGTTGTTATAAATTGATTAGATGACGGCGCGTATGAAATAGAATAAATCAATACAGAAATATTGATCTATTCTGGCGAGTCTGATCGGCAAATCGAAGCCGCCGAGTGTTGGCATCGCTCGCTTATTGCGACATCATGTAATTGAAATGAATGTTCATCAACGTAATAATTGCTCCAAAGTATTCATTTTATGCACTGATCTCTATACTAAATACTAAATAGAGATCAGTGATTTTATGCCAAAGTGGCATAAAAGTTGGCTATGGATCCATCAATTGTAGTGTCAAACCGACCGAGCCCTTTCCGAAGCCTTGATAACATCTCGATTCTGATCGCGCGAGACCCTGATGCGCGTTTCCGGCGTAAAAAGTGGTTGCACCACCAGAAGAAAAGAGTCTGGTCTATGGAGGGCTAGGTCTGGTCACAGCTATTCGCATAACTAATTCATTTAAATATAGGCGGTTCACTCGTAGCGGCAGGGGGGCTTATGAGCCTTTTATGAGCATCTATTTGAAGGCATGAAGATATCTGACGATGACGGAGCGACAGAGGCCAATAGTTAGAGCTCTGGTTAGAGCAAGTTGTTGTCTGCAAGGCTTAGCGCCGAATCCGAAGCGTTTAAAAATACATTTGCGGTTGTACCCGCATGACGTGTGTTGAGTAGGAGCGTTCACAGTAGAGTCAAATGAGTGTGTGTTCTTTTATCCGCCGTTAGTCCATGTCGTGCGGGGTGTGAGTTGGAGCAACTTGAATCATGCACTTTGAAGCGACTAACCAAGTCTAGTCGTCGCAGTGCACACAGTTAAAGAGAAGTTTTGCTCGAATATCCCAGGTTCTGTTTTTCATCTATCAACTGACGACTACGTGCATTATCGCGCAGTCGATCTTCTCCAGGGTTTAGAAATAGTGATCTGTGGTGTGCGATCATTTTAAAACCACGTGTGGAATACTCGGAGTGACATAAGTGCGCAGTGGCTCTTTACAATAGTTTTTTGAACTTTGGTTTTGATCATCGGATTTCGCAGACAAGAATAGTCGTCACTCATGTCATAGTATCCCAGCTACTGCTGCCAATCACCCTATTACTTCTATTCATCTATCGCCAAACAACATAACATAACCACACTGCAAACATAACCTTATACCAGCTTCTACGAAAATACTACGGTGTAATTCTCTACGCCGAGAGTTATTTTTAATTTTTGTAAAACGTTATAAACCCACCGAACCAACGCCAATCGCGCAATTCAGAATACCAGATTTGTCGAAAAATGCAGCGTATGTTTACCTGCGCCAAATTTTGATTTACTCCCACAAATATTGGCTGTCTTTCAATCTTCTGCCCTTTTGATATAACCGAATATCCCGTGTCAACGTTGGTGAGTAAGAAGTTGCAGAATCTCATTCCGTTCATCAAACTAGAGATCTAGCAAACAGCGACAGATTTATTTCTCTTTTGACTAATGGCTAACATTGTTCTCTGAGCAGGACATGTTGATGAGGTGGCCCTGATGTGAGATGTCCCGTAGCCTGCCAGATAGAGTGGCAGGGCTCTACTATGCCCATGGCCTATTTTGCTCTTCACATCCCATTGCTGTCATTTCATTGGCAATATCTGTCGTCCTTATTTGTTGGTTAGTAAATTCTGGATCATCTTTCAAGATTTTCAAAACAACTAGGAATGCAATTTAAAAGCGGCGAATCTATCTTCTGAGCTCAATTATTTCTGACCTATCTTCAGCTATCCTCTGGTAAATCTTCCTATGCCAGGGAATGCCCCACGCACGATTATAAATCATACAGAGGTGCCCATAAATGGTTCGCACAGTCCAGCGCTATATGTTCAGCAAGTATTGCTGCGAGTGGGTGTTATACCATGGAGGGACGATCTGAGTTTAACTGATGCATTCAGAGGACCTCTGTATGAGGTCTTCAATTTGTTAGAGATCATCCGAAACTACCAGGACCCAGAAACGTGAGGATGATGAAGTTAGGCAAATTCTCTTGTCACCGACGGAAGAAATTATGTAGAAAATTAAGTAAACTCTGAACTCTACAGGCTCAAGACCCTTGACCAAGTATGCCTTCATGTGGAAGCTGTCAAAAGGAGAAATGCCAAAAAGCCTGATGTTTTACCAGAGTACAGCTGCCTTGTATTATCTCCTGCAAATTTGTGGCAACAAAGTATTGAACTATTCAATCATGACACGAATCTGATTGGCACAATTTATACTTATCAGGTGATTATAAATTAACATTCACCCTTAATCCCTTATCAGTCTCAAACCGCAATCACAAGATATATGTATCGAACTATATTTTTGCACAGAATCTTCAAAAGAGTAAGATAAGCCTGGCAGAAATAATGTTTGGTATGAGCTTGAAAGAAACTGGAATAAAACGTTATCCTATTCGTGTTCGTCAGCGGATCCTACAGTTTGCTGTGACCATTGTCCTCAAAGAACACGAACCTCAGTAAGTTGAGCCACTGCGTTAAACAGTTTCTGCATGAGCTTGCCACTATAAAATTGTTTACTGATGATGTTTCAGATTCATAAAAGGATTAAATCATCGATTAGCCACTTATTATCCATTGCATCAATCACAAGATACGAATACTTCTTATGCTTTACCGATAGATGAAACATTACATATATTTTATCCCGGTGAATTCAATTACTCGGACCTTTTCCCTTTAGTCATGACATTTTTCGCGTTATTTCTGTACGTTTACTTTTCTGTGCGTAAAATTGAGCTGGTTAAATCAAAAATTGGTATGGCATTCAGCGCGAGTGTCACTGTTATTGCTTCCCTATTAATGAGTGTTGGCTTATGCTTCTTTTTTGGTCTGACTCTGAGCCTGAGTGGAAAGGAAGTATTTCCCTATTTAGTTCTGATTGTTGGATTAGAAAATGTTCTGGTATTGACTAAAAGTGTGGTCAGCACGCCAGCTCATTTGGATGTAAAAATCCGGGTTGCTCAGGGGTTATCCAAAGAGGGATGGTCTATAACTAAAAATTTACTGACCGAGGTTACTATTTTAACAATCGGATTGTTCACTTTTGTTCCTGCGATTCAAGAATTTTGTATTTTTGCGATTGTCGGCTTATTGAATGACTTCTTCTTGCAAATGGTATTTTTTTCTACCATCCTTGCAATAGATATCAGAAGAATGGAATTATCCAGCGACACATCCAGGTTCCATATGCCAAATGTCCCAACAATGCGCAAACAGCAATTCACAACTTTGTCAAATAAGAACGGAAATATCTTTCGTTCTAAATCTCACCCCAGATTAAATGGCTTAAGTAACAATGGACCAACGAATATTGTTGCTCCAAATACTCAAAACACCCCAACACTGGTGAAAATACCGAAACGTTTGAGACTTGTTCATTTTTGGGCGAGAACGAGAATTTTTCAGAGGGCATTCATGGTTTGGATGGTCGTTTGGATTAGTATGATCATATACAACTCTGGAATCGTTGAACACGTTATCCGATTGAGTGATCCATTGAAAAGTGAAGCTGATGTAGATGGTTACACTATAGATAGGCCACAAACTTTGGATAATTACATCGAATTCAATACGATGAAACCTGTAGTTACAGCATCCTCTACGCTTCCACCAAACCATTTGAGTAGTCAGGTAGGGGTATGAATTGAGACATAAAACACAAAAAAGCAAAGTTTGGGATAATTCATTCAGAATAGGGATATTTTTTATAGAACCCATTGTCCAACAATATTACCGAAGAGTTGAACAAATTGCGGCCGCTGGATTTTCCTCCATGGAATCGTCTATCATTGTACCATTGGCCTTCTATTCTTTCACTATACAACATTTCATTGGCTGGGGAACAAATAACAATACTTCCAACCATCAAACTATCTCACGCTGTAAGCCCGCAACTGGCCAAACAAATTAGCAATCCAAATGATGTGCAACAATTCCAATGGCAGAGCCTTGCAACCGCTGCTCTTGACCCCTTAGATTTTTCAGGTAAATATGCAACTACACGATATTATTTTGTCCGATATTATAATATTAGTTGTGTAAAGAGTAAGAGCAAGAGCAGTGTAAAGAGCAAGGTATAGAATATTGGTTATAAAATCTTGGTGTTATCATATAGCTCATGACCTCTCTGAAAACAAATTTTTTTTCTTGAGCTATCTTCCTAGCTGAGACAGTAAATTTTATCGAGCCTTGAGAAATTCATCTGTTGGCAACATATTTTGCACTTTCTGAATCCAATATTTTGGACGTTAATTATTTCAGATATCGAAGTACCGACTAGATCCGAAGGACGGGGTTTTAATGCTCCCTTTATTCCTTCCAGTCCCATGGAAATATTTCTTGCTGCTCTATTGTGTTTGGTCAGTGTTATCGTCGTAGCATACACAATGGTCGTTCTCTATCGTTGCATATGTAGTAGGAATTACGCAGAATGGAGAGCAAGTTGGCATCAGCAAGAAAAGTCAAATGATTCTGTTACTCAGCTTGTAATGGAAGCTGTACCGTTAGTTCTGGAAGGTCACACGCAAGAGGTGGAATGTATAGCGACAGATGGGAACACAATAGCCAGTGTGTGCTTGGCTGGACATATTAGGATTTGGGATTCGATATCAGGCGAACAAGTGGCCCACGTAGATCGAAAGCAGTTTTTCAGCAACTCCTTGAAGGATTTCAGCCAGACAATTCCAGATTCTGATGAATTGATGTCGGATTATGAAAGTGGCTCTCCGCCATCTAGGGGAGAAATGGAAATTGCAAATTCATTTGGACTTTATTCAACTTCAAGTGGAATCCACATGCGAAAACGAAATGAGTGTGTTTCGTATGATATCAGACATTCGCCTGGTTCTTCACTGGACTATGATTATCAAATAAAGGAATACAGCCCTGAAAAGCAGAGGTTGCGACGAAGCGTAGTCAACAGTTTCGATTTTCCGGATCTACGATCAACTATAAATACCAACTTTTCTACAACGAAGTATTCCCCGGTTCAAAAAAGTTACGAGCAAGGTTTTGACTTTGGCGATCAATACAGGCAGCTATTTGAGGAACACAGGAAATCAATTGATGAAATTCAAAATTCCGAAAGTTCAGAACGTTTGGCGTCCTGCGCTAATAGATTGAAAAAAGATGAATTAACTGGAAGTGTGACTTCTCTGGGTACTGATAGAACAGTACAAATCCTTTCTCATAATGTTTCACCTATATGGTGTATTGATTATCAAGAAAATCTCATTGTAGTTGGCTGTGCTAATGGAAGCTTGGAGTTCTGGGAAGGAACTACAGGTTTGCTTAAGGTATACTATGGTTTGCCGTGATTTTTTCATTGAAAATACACGTCCACTCCTGATGTCAACACTTAAATTTTAGTGTATGTTCGACGATGGATCAGGACTGGGAATATCGGCGATCAAGTTCATTGGCAATCGGGTAGTAGCAGCTAAATTGAATGGATCTTTGGACTTTTTACAGCTTGAAATTTACAACAGAGGGCAACATATGGATTGGTCTACAACGTCATACAGGAGAAGTAGGGCGATTTGCAAGCTTTAACATACGTAGGAAGCTTTGTTTGCTCCCAACGAAACGTTCATTCTTTCCTCATTTTTGCAGCACACACAAGAACGCGCAGCGCTGGTTCACCAATGGACATGAATAATTTCATGCCAACTAAAGATAATTTACGCTGTATGAAAATTGGCTCGCACAGAGCGCATCAACAGCCAATCACGGTTCTCGATAGTGAAGGTGGCAGGGTTCTAACAGGCAGCCAGGACCATACGCTCAAAGTATACAGGTTTGTAAAGTATTCATATTCGATGAAATCGCTTTGCCAGCCCCTAACATGAAACTAAAACCATTCATTGATCTGATCCAGATTAGAAGATCAATTACCCTTGTACACGTTGCACGGTCATTGCGGGCCAATATCGTGCCTCTTCATCGACAGAGTCAGCCCCATGACTTCTGGGAGTGGATCTCAAGATGGCTTATTGTGTGTCTGGGACTTGTTAACTGGTAAGAAGATTTGGTTGTATCAAATATTGTGAAGTTAGAGACAAACGTTCTGTATTTTGTATAATCAAGAGCGAATGATTCTGTTTTCATTCGCACAGGTAATAGGTATATTCAATTTTCATTTAAAATAATTTCTCAATTTTTTTTCAGGTGCGTGCATGTATAGCACACAAGCTCATGATGGAGCCATTGCTGCAATAACATGTTCAGCATCCTATGTTATTAGTATAGGAACTGATGAAAGACTCTGCGTTTGGGAAAGGTTTCAAGGACATCTGTTACATGCCCTTCCGGCTCACAGGGCTGCTTACAGTCCTCAATTAGTTATGCTGACACATCACCTCCTCATTACAAGTAACCAGGTATAGGCCAATTTTTTCATACATTTTTTTTCCTGAGCTCAATATTGCTCTACAACAATAACGAATGCTTAGGTTTCAGTCGTTTCTCATCTAAGTGTAATATATTCCATTTCTAGGGATGCCTGGTAGTATGGGATGTGAGAACGGGTGAAGCTGTTCGAGAAGTGAGGCTGGGACATAAAGACAGTTCCGTCTTTGTCAAGCAGATGCTCGCCCTCAGAGACAGTGTGGTTTGCGATTTCAGTCGACAATTACGGATAGTCAGATTCCCTCTGGTCTCGGACAAAGTGGAGTGATTTGGGTACGATGCGGTATGTATATAGTGTGTACATGCATATCGAGTTCGTTTATGCAAAATCGTACAGCGTTTCATATGAGAATGACACACACAGCGTTGTTGGATGATAGAAAAAAAATCCAGTTTAACCTAAATCGGTCTCTCCTATTTCACAAATTAGCTAACGGACTTTGTATAGTCTCACCCTATTTTTCTCAATCTATCAAAAACCGACTTCCAGCA
Organism: Athalia cordata; assembly: GCA_963932425.1. Classification (NCBI taxonomy): domain Eukaryota; kingdom Metazoa; phylum Arthropoda; class Insecta; order Hymenoptera; family Athaliidae; genus Athalia; species Athalia cordata. The sequence continues at coordinate 51,204,349 of OZ010625.1, read as the reverse complement.
TAGCAACCTCGTTTTTCGTACATAAATATATTGTGGTCGTTGACCAGGGGGGGAAAAATTACGAAATGTGAGAGTAGAAAAGAATAAGAAAACAATGAAAAAGGAACCGTTTGTTACTTTAATTCTATATTCTTTGCAAATTATGTGATAGAACGTGTACCTTCTCGCATTCCTGAAACAAAAAAAATCTATGACACCGTGAATTCGGGAACGTACGAGGTTTCATTCTGACACTATAATATTCCCTATTGTACAGAGTCAGGCACATAATTTTTATTAGTTCCTTCGTATCAAATCTAATTAATCTACATGACACGAGTGCCTTCGATTAAGCATTTTTCCTATAAATATTCTCTCCGGTGTGTGTACTGTGTATAGTTGTGCCTCTTGTGTTTCGATCTCAAATTGTACATAAGATCATGTGAAACGGTGTAACTTATTGGGATCTAGTATTACAGTTTCAAAGGAATCGTTTCTCGATTTGTTCAGCAATTGAATCGAACCTGCGTTTTATGCCTGACAAGTTAGTAAATTCAAATTCAGCATGTTTAAGGACTTAATTTTTTACTGTTCTCTAGGTTGGAATTATTTCAAATATACGATCTTAATTTCATTACTTACGATATGCAACGTATATATATTTTTTTCAAACAGCGTACAATGTTAAAGATTATGATTACATTCTACAGTAATGATCCCATCGAGATCTGAAACATAAAAGCTGATAGAAATATGTGAACCGTCAGATCTCAGTATGTGCAATTGTAGACTGAATAATAATATTATCAATTACTGTAACAAAAATGTTACGAACAGTAATTCAAACCATCGCTTTTACTGTTGTTATTACTACTGTTAACATTATTATTATTTTAATTATTATTGTCATCGTCATTGTTATCATCATCATCATCATCATCCTCATTATTATTATTATTAATAACGTCATCATCACTATCATTATTTTTCTTATTATTATTACAATTATGAAGATTTTCGATATATGTTACCTGTAAATAGGTATTGGTGGGATACATAGATACCTATAGTATCTATTGATGACTGTGTCGAAAAACCCGCTTTTTCGAATCCTGTTCGGAAAACTGGCCATTTGGCATTTGAAATATGTCGAGATAGCAGGTTTCTCAAGTCGAATTCGAAACAGCCGGTCTTTCTACACAGCCAGCGGTATGTACCTGCATGTAAATATACAAGACGAATCACAAGATGTATGAAAGGAAAATGTAATATCACATGATTTTGTTTCAAATGATTCACGGAGCGTGTGAACCAAAGTATACCTTGTAATACTGTATATTTATGTATAGAGTATGGAATGTTACAAAACTACAAATTGAAATAATATATATACATACACAGGTATGTAATGACTTGGATATCAGAGAAAAACTATTTGATACAATATATCTCGCAGTTTTACCTGCCTACCATAGGCAGGTATGCGTATGTATCGCAGATCATAGCCGCAATGCCGCAGTGCTGTTACATGACTTTGTGTGTACATAAATCTGCGTAATTTTTATAATTTATTTAAATAATTTAAATGATATGATGTAAGACATTTCTAATTGTAATTTTGTCGACCTTAATAAATTATCGTTATTAATAATAGGAGAGTCACCCGCTGTTGAATGCAATCATTCCTCACCATAGATCATTCTGCGGATAGATTGAAATTTTTTTTTCTCCGCACCCCTGGAGATAGAAGGTAATCCAAAGAGCTTGATAGCTAAAAAAATAGCTACGTACCGTCATTCAATCGTTGGATTAATCAAAAATGATCATAACGATCAATGATTTCGGTAATACGTCACGATGGCAAAATCGAGTTGCCGAGTCTTGTTGTTCGCAAACAAATATTAATTACCGTAGTAGTATCGCAGAGCCCCGTACGCTCGACCTTAGAGAAGTCTTTTATAATCATTCACTTAGTAGTATGGTTTATCAATAACTTTAATTATTTTGGCAGCAGTCTGGCGGATCACTAAAACGCTAAACAAAAATATAACGAATCGTAAATTGTTGATTACATTCTACGTATCGTCTGACAGTCTGCAAAATTGAAAACAAGACGGTGTTATCTTTTTAAAAAACCGCTTCATAATTCAATAAATGATTCGGCGCAAAAGAAACACGAATCTCGAAAAAGGTGTTTGGTTCATTTAATTTGAAGTTAACGTGTTATCGGTCACTAAGGGTCACCGATATCCGACAATCAACTTCGTTCCATTTTTTTTTTTTTTTTGATTCCGAGCCTCTAATTGCGAGTAAATTGCGCGTGGAGATGAGGTAGAATTCTCCGAACCTGAACCGTGCGGAAACCTGATTGTAATGTAGCAATGATAATTAGTCAATAGTCATTGGATACTTATGGTCATAATCTAAAGAATGTTCATGGAAGTAAGAGAAACCTACTGAATTTCCGGATTCTCTTTTTAATTCAATCGAACTTTATTTCTGATTCTAATTGCTTTAATCAAAGCGGTTTTCCGGTGACAGAAAAAGAAAGAAATTGGTTCAGCCAGTGTTTGCTTAGACGGCAATGCTAATAATTATTCTTTTAGTTGATCACGGTGGCCCAGGGACATAGAAATGAAAGTGCCTGAGCTTGTAATGCCATCGGAACCTTTGGACCGCTTATGGGAGCTCTGCCAACTGTCCGGGGTCATATAATATAGGACTTTGGAATTCCATGACGAGTACGGTACGTCAATAAGAACTTGTATGGGGGAAAAATAATGTGATGCTTGACGGTATGGCAGATAACAGTTTACACAACAACAATCTGTCAACAATCGATAACAATCTATTTCATGCGGAATGCATATTAAACGAAATATGCACACGTTCGTTGTGATTGTCGTGTCAGTCATGAGCGCATTAGCAATTTAGAGATCCTCTGCTTATGACTTTATTATTCTCTGCAATATAGCTGCGATCTTTTATGTCCGTCATTTTTACGTCATTAATATTTTTTACCGCGATTTAATTGTAAGAACCACCGAATTATGGCCTATTGTGGGCATGCCAGAACGCAATATTCGCCTTTTATGTAAACTCATTTGCGGCGACAATTATTTTTATATCGATCCCCCAAAAAAAAACTGTCAACAATAAGAGTCATATAAATAATATTTACACAGACCGCGTCTGCAGTGGGCTTATCGAAAATTGAACATTTAAGATTGATGTATAATTTCAAATATTTTTCACGTGGATGGCCAGCCATAGTTGTCAATAATTATTTAGCTAATTGTTTTTGCTCACACAACTGATTATGAGTAGACGAGAAAAAAATTCAGAACTTCATTTTTCAACCCCGTTGTGTAGAGACTTCGGATCTTTCAAATTTATATTCTTCATCACTTATTGAATTCTTACGAGTTATCATCAATCAGTGGCTTCCTATTCCAACGAATGCGTCGACTCCTCTGACATTTCAAATCAAAAACAAGATTTCTGTTAATCGTGCACTTTGAATGAATTTGCATCTCCATAGCGATAAAAAAGTGGTGACACGTCATACGAACAACTTCTAACGGTGTATTCTTTCAAGAATAACCCAATGGTTACCTGGACCAACTAAAATATTCTATCGAAAAAAAAAAACGGGTTTGGAAGGAAACCATAACGAATCATGATTACTTATATTCAATTTGTCAGTTTATTTAGTTATGGATTACTATAGGCGATACATGCAAATGCAGCATTTGTGAATGCAACTCGATCGCGCAGCATGTTGAGATTTTTCATCTGCAAAAGCACGGGGATTCAACATTTTGCAATCGTCTCATTGTTCACCTTAAATGTACTACGAGTAAATTGATAAAGAGGGAGAAGGCTCAAAGAGAGATTATAGAGGAGGAATGAATGCGATGGTTGGGGAAGAGACAGACGTGGAAATGTCTGTAGTTTGTACTCTTTGGTTAGTACCATGTGATACTGCTATCGTTACTAAACCCATTATACGACTTCAATGAGCAGAGAGAGTGAGCCTCGACAAGGTGAAGTGGAGAACGTTGCGTACGCGGTTGCGATCTGTCAGTCTACTCGCGGATCGCGATCGTAGCAAACCTGCAACAAACGGAATATCTGGAATATCGACTAGGAGACGAGGAGACTGTCATTAGTTATTCGTTGAAATATTTTAAATTTATTAGCACTTAATTTGTCCAAACAAATTAGTCTTCTCTCCATTTCCAACTGCGAATCACGTGTTCTTCCTTTCACTGCACGCTATTAACAAATCGACACCGTCTTAATCACCTGTAGACACTCGGTAACGTCTTTATATAATTCAGATGAGGAATGAAAAATATGTAAAAAATAAATCGAAAGTTTTTGTTTTTCTCACGTGATTCGTTGACGCCGAAATTATTCGCGTTAAAGTAGAACAGCTAGAGCCTGAAAAGATGACTGGATCCTCTACGATTGATGAGCAGAACATAAGGTGAGAAGATATTCGTACAGTTCACAAATCGGTACACAGTCGCAATATCGATGGGATAACTCAACAACTGATCATCTTCAGTGATCCCGGTTATAGCTATCGCAACGAACATGATGATGACTAGAGACGAGTTTTTTTTCTATCTTACACGTGTCAAAGTTGTGCGCTATTCCTACGGCTGATTCCTAATATTATCAATAATTCGACCTATATAACTATACGACCAGCTGTACCGGCTGTTTGGCGGAAATTTAATCAACGCATAGTGTGATTCGAGCGCTCTTATATACTCCGAAATCCCGTTCTTCTACAATGTACTTGCGAGGTTTTTCATTTTGGACATTTTTGTGTGCGAAAATGTTATTGGCGATTCTAGTTTTTTTCACTAAACACAGTTTACTTTATGGTATCGCACTTTATCAACTCAGACCTCCGTATAGTCGTATCATAAATTCGGAAAACATGATGCCACTGCAGTTGAAATAATACACCGTACGAATATATATTGAACAAACAAGATTTTTCCTTGTCTTCTGTAGTGAACATTAAAAAGATGTGGTCCCAAAAGTTTGATTTGGCTGTAATTTCCACGACTAGTAGCGCGCAATGAGAAATGGAGATTCATCAGGGACGCATTTCCACAAGTCACCATTGCTGAGAGACACGTGGTTCCGTTTTGCCCTCTTTTCAAATCGAATTTCTTGCCCTGAAAGTTTAGCACTTTTCACCTTTGGCGAAGAAAAAATTCGATTGGAAAAAATATCCAAACGGATCCACGTATGAGTTTCTCGACAACGATGACTTCCGGAAGTGTTTCGCTGATGACGTTACAAGTTGTGAAAATCGTAGCCGAATCAAAATTTCGGGGGTTGATCGCTTACCCACTATAAGTATAATAATTGACAGGCCTTGTCTTTGTGTATATTGCTTTGCTGTTTACGACCGACTACTATACATATAGTCGGTGTTGATGTACACAAACCTGATAAAAATCTCACTGGTTTCGACACAACAATATGACTGCGAGAACTATGATATACGAGTCAATTACACGCGCGGGGTTCCCTCGAGGACAAACCATCCGTAACTGCAGACAGACATTCATTTACAGCTTACGGCAAATGATCCCTAAGTTTTGTCAATGACGCTGTCGTAATGTTATAAGAAAAACACGCGAAGCCTCAATTGAGTACACGTTAATTCCCGTACCTATGCGAAAGATAAGTCATCTTTGCGCTATCTTCGACGGCTCGTTGTCCGTAATGCAATAATATAGTTTTTACTTCTGTCTATAAAACATCCGCAGATACAAACTTTAGTGTTTAGGATATTATAGGTATGGATGACGGTTATTAAATTTTATTCGTATAACACGAGCCACCATGGTTTTGCATAACCTGGTGTAAAGTTATAGATATAGCATAAATCACGCGTCGATGAACAACAATGTTCATCATCGAGTGCGCGATATAACGCTGATCCTTTTACGATCTCGGTTTTTTTCTCCAAGTTCCTGCCTCATTTCCTTTTTGTTTTGCTTTCATTGCTTTGACATTTTCTTTTCTCTGTCGATTGATTTTTCGTTTATTTTTTCATTTAATGCCAACTGCAGTTAACGATGCACCGTGAACGTATATATAGATAAGTATTATCGTGAAATTGAGTCAAAAGTCTTTTAATTCCTCACACGTGATCCATCCATGCATAGCCAATTGAAAGCTGTATAGGTGAACAGCGCATAATTGATGTATTTTTTTCACGTGTGTCTAATCGTAAATTGTAAATTATATGAGCTGGGAAAAATTTTCTAGTCGAACTATGTCGATTTTTTGTTTTTCTTTCTATTCTGCACCTGCAACACGGCACGCGTGATTACGATAAGTCACAGAGACTCGCCAATATAAGATCTACGGTACATGAGATTGACGTTCGGTTTTCCGAGTCCTGGCCGCGTAGCGAACATCGAGTGAAAGCATTATTCCTTATACCTGTAGTACACGCAGCGCTATAAGTATCATACAATACTACTCAACCTGTTGCATTTCTGATTAAACAAGATGCATTCCTGTGTGGGGTAAGATTGACTTGATTTTTTTCTCATTTAGTTTTGGGCGATTTTTTTTGGATCAGATTTTATTTGTCAATCATATCTTCTCTTTTAATCTGCTACTGGATAAAGACTCGTTAGACTTTTGATAAACTTTGAATGTACATAATTTACGTTGTCTTGAAAGAGACGAGTAATATTGTAACGTTGCCACAACCATCTCGTAAACCATAGCTTAAGTTTGAAATAGGTCATGTCTGCATTTGACGCATGGAGCATATAAGTTCGGATTGAAACGTATCAAACATTAATGTCATACACACGTGTACGTATACTCTTGGTTCCTTTGGCCCTGAAAGTATAATTAGTGATAATTGAGGGCAATGATAAATCAGTAATTTCCGGAGTTTATCAAATGTAGTCCGTGGGGTGTAGATTATTCCGATACTCCGTCGTAGATAAATAATGAATCGCGCTAAGGTCAGTGGCCATCTCCACATCAAGAAAATCGCCAGAACATATCTTAAAAGACGCTACTTTATACGCATAGCATATAAAATTTGGTTGTCACATAAGAAAATTAGTCTTTCCGCGTAACGCCGCGTGAGCCAATAAGTCTAGTTGGAGGAGTCATTGACGTTGATAAGGGTATTTATTTAATTCCGCTTTTCAGTCTCTATGTTCCGGTCTATGAACTGTAGACTGCAGCTGCAGAAATTGTATACATGTTGGATATAGAAACCTTGATCCTCATATACATATGCGGAGATTATGAATATGATTTGCATTAATCCAACGGTGGCAACGGCATTTCCAGAACCAGCTATAGTAATTATTACAATATAATTGCTACTACTGCAGGTATCATAGTCCCCCGCAAGCTCTGGTTCAAGGAGTAGAGGTTGATTGAACCCGAGGAATTCATATCAGGCTATAGCATAACATCTATTGTGCGATCCATTGATTATACACATGTATGTTTGTTGGTTTCATCTAATTACTGAATTTACGATTAACGAGACACTACGCCCTGCATGCAGTACGTACCATAATTACATATTTGTTCTACAATAATGAGGTGAACTGAATTTGGATGAATAGGTAGCGTGCGTCCGGTGTATTATCGTCTTTCGTTGAAAACCAGTACGAAAACATTCCGCGAGAATTAATTATGATATATTAGTCTAATATTCGGTAAGCGAGTCAGTTGCACGGGTCGATGCATCGTGCGTCATAAGAGGATGCCCGTTACTCGTATAACTTTGCGAGGGATTACGATGAAATTGTTCTGAGACTAAATAAGTAAAAACCAATACGTCATCGAAAGTCAAGCAAAATGATAAGACAATTCATGACAGACTTTATCATTGTTGCAGGACAATTATCTCGGGTTGCAGAATGAAAAGTGCTGTTCAATCTATAGCCGTTTTGTAGGTGTTATATACTCGGATGAATATATAATTAACATATTACTCTTATAACATCATGCAATCATTATTTTTCGCAACAATGAAACTCAATCATCTTCCAAGGTACAAAAGTATTTGTTGACGGCTGCTCTATAAACGCGTATATGGGAGGGAGTCTCGCTAATGGTTCTTTACAAAGCTATTCTAAGCTCGGACTATAAAGCTACGCCTGGATTTTTCCGTCTAGTCTTTTTATTACGGCTATACTCGAGATATGTAGTGAGTAAAGGTCGTAGGCAACGAGGAAGGTTATTTGGAGTCCTCGAGCCCAATTCCTTCAGAAGGAAGTCAATTGATTTTCTTCTATCCGGATGCAGTACATGCTTCATTAGCGTATAGTGACCTCATAGTTGTCATTATACTATACCTATAGCCAATATACATCATAGATACCGTTATACTTGGGCACACGTTTTGCTTACTTTAACGAAACGAGAAATTATTCCAATTCCAATTATTTCTGATTAGATTGGGTTATCGTCAGCCGATGCGGCGCGTTGCCCACACGAGCGATTCAATAGCGATCTTTATGTTAAAAAGGATAATTGTTTACTGAGGTGATTGTTGAATAAAATAAAAGGCGACGTATGATAGTTTAAAACATGTATGTTGGCATAACAGGTATAGTCTATATTATACCTATATCTAGAAGGTTGGTTTGTATTCGTTGACGTCAAATCTTCGTTATGATCGTGATGAGTTTGTTATTCGAATCGGTCACTATTCATAAGTATAATACGATACTATATCGAATTGTTAATGGTCTAAATGTGTTGTTAATTTCCATTTTAGTAACGGTCATAAGTTGACACCATGTGATAAAAATGGAACAATAAATTCGGGAACTGAACCAATCTCAAAATGGAGAGAGGCGGCTCCTCAGGTCCTCGCTGTCGCAGCGAAGAACCTTCTCCTCATCGGGTTCGGCTGCACCCTCGGATTTGCGACTATCCTCATTCCAGAATTACAGAAACCTGAACCTGAAATATCCGTCACACTCGAGGAACTGACCTGGATCAGTAAGTACCACGTTGTACAAATCCTCGTTTACCACGACGTTATACTGTTCCACTAGTTCTGGAATTTACCTACTCATTGCTTACAGGTAGCATGAATTTGATCTTGGTGCCAGTGGGTTGCCTGGGCAGCGGCTTCATATCTCAGTATCTGGGGAGGCGAAAAACCATGATGCTGGCTAATGGACCGTTCGTAGCTGCTTGGCTGCTCTATCACTACGCTCGCAATTCTACGATGTTATTCTGCGCCTTGGCGTTGACAGGGCTGACCGGAGGTCTGCTTGAGGCTCCGGTATTAACTTACGTTGCAGAAATCACCCAGCCACATCTCAGGGGAATGCTGGCGGCGACGTCGACGACTGCCGTAATTTTCGGCGTGTTTATACAGCTCTTCGCTGGCAGCTTAACCAACTGGAGGACCGTCGCCCTGATTAACATGGCGCTACCAGCGTTCTGCTTCATTTCACTCCTACTGATCCCTGAAAGTCCTCATTGGCTCATCAGTTAGTATAATTTCTTTACTCTGATAACGTGAAGTGAATCGATAATTCTTGTGATTATGCGACCCGTTATTTCCGGTGGTCACCGGAAACCTGGATGGAAATGAAGCAGCGATTGAATTAGAATGATTGATAAATTTCAGGCAAGGGTCGTTTCGACGATGCCAGAAAATCTCTGCGCTGGCTCCGAGGTTGGGTGAGCGAATCTCACGTCGACGATGAGTACAACGGTCTATGCGAGTCCATTCGACGACCGCGGGGAAACGGAGAGCTCAATGCCAATGAGAGCAAGTGGAAACTCTACGCGAAGCGTTCCTTCTACGTTCCATTCTTTTTGGTCTGCTGGGCGTTCTTCGTTGGCAACTTCGGAGGAATGGCTGCTCTGCAAACATTTGCAGTCTACATATTCTCTGAACTCAAAGCTCCCATAGACGAGTATACCGCCACGGTTTTACTCGGCGCTGCCGAACTTATCGGCACGTTATCCTGCGTAGTATTGATACATTTCACTGGAAAGCGAAAATTATCGATATTTTCTACCCTCGCTACCAGCACCTGCTTTATCATTGCGGCTACCTATAAGTCAATGCTCGACCATGGATCCATCCAGAATACTGACCTAGCCTGGTTACCAACTTACGCCTTGATCACAGCCGCTTTCTTATGTCATGTGGGAATAAGGCTGCTGCCTTGGATTCTCATTGGCGAGGTTTTCGCAACAAATGTACGTAATGGTTATTTCTCACAATCTGATGTAGATAAAGTGTCAATGAATAGTGACTACGTTTGATTTGACGATGAATTCAATGATTGATTTCAGATCCGCAGTGGAGCATCCGGAGCATCAAGTTCCTTTGCGTACGTCTGTACGTTCCTCGTGAACAAGGTCTTTCTTTACATGGTCAACGGGCTAACGCTGGCTGGAACTTTTTGGTTTTACGCGGTGATAGGTCTCGTAGGAGCGATCGTAATATACTTTATTCTTCCGGAAACTGAAGGTCGAACCCTGCGCGAGATCGAAGATCACTTTTGCGGCATTCGAAATTTAAATGAGAGACCCGAGAAGGCAGCGCTACCCGACAAGCAGAGATGGGCAGCCACGAATCCTATACCAGTCATGGACGACATCGAGAGTAAACTTTGATTACGGATACTCCTGTAATTCGTAGGATCAATTTTCAGAATAACATCTATGAAAAATCTTCAACTGATGTTGTACTGGGTTCCAGAGTTGTGAATGGTTCGTATTGTACTACTTTAGCCCTCAATGAACCAATAGTGTTGAATAATTATCAAGAGTTGAAAACGAATTTCTCGGAATCACCAAATGCATAAAGACTAATCTTTAGTCATAGCTGTACAGAAGCTCGGTGGTGGCATCGGACCATCATACTAAAATTTGTAAAAAATACGTAGACTCTGTGTGAACCAGCCGTCTGTGTCGGGTCGTTTCAGTAAGCTGCTTTTCTCTTGGAAAGACTGCGTCGAAAATACAATATAATTGTGCACCTAAGAAACAAAAATCCATTGCTCCCGTGGTGCACATCTGTATAGTGAAAAGACTTTAAGGAAGAAGACGCTCCTCGGTGAACAAATACTCCTGTTTGCCTTCTCTCTACGGGTAACAAAATCGGCCTTTCCATTTGTGAACAAAAATCATTGTGATTTGTAATTTTTGTTTTGAAATAATGTGAGTCACTCCCATTTTAACGATAAGTATTTTAATCTACTTTAAACGCGTGTGATTTGAAATTATCGAATAATTAATGTGAAAATAGAAAAATTATATTCTATCATCATTTTATGCGATGCAGACTTTAGATATAGATAATATTACGTGGGTATGGATTAAATGACGATTGTTTCACAAAAATTTTATTTCAATCATCAATACAACGCACCCTTATGAATGCCGCATTGATGAATGAGCAGTAGAAGCCAATCAGGGCTTACTACGAAAACTACTACCATTGAGAATAGATACATACTATTCTCAATGCTACTACTACGGGTAGTACTACGAATTCATACCGTTGACTGAAAATCCTCAGTCAACGTTTGTACTACGAGTATGAAGTCTGAAGATTGTGTGAGTAAATTTTCAATTAATGTGTCTCAATGAAACCTAGCTCGCAGGTCTCATCTAGGCCGAACCTGGCAGGTTTTCATCAGTTTTGATCCTGATCTCGCGTTGCCTCCGCAAGATATTTGATCGCCTGTAAAAGCCCGCTCGATGGGCAGTGCATGCTGGGAAACAGACACCAGGCTACATGCGTGCGTCGCGGTCGTCCCCACTGAACTATTCAGAAGTCGTCCCACACATCCACACGTTTCCTTCGACGCCGGAAATTCGTTGTCGCAGGCGCAGTCTTGCGTTTGCCGATGCACGGACATACCGCTGCTCCAGAGAGTCGCTAGTAGTTGCATCTTTGGCTAACACGTGAGACAAGTTTGATCTCTGCAGCAAAGCCATAGCGGCCACAGCTCCTAACGACAAAACTCCTCTGCTTGATATCCGCGTATTTAAATATCGTCAAGTGAAATTAGTGGTCGCTGAACAATGTCGTGGTTGTTCGGATACAGGAATTCACAGCCGCCCCAGGATTTTTCCCAGTTTGTACAGCCGCCCATCGCCGGAGGTGGTGGGCCTACCGGCGGTGGTGGTGATGAGCCTCCCAAGAATCTAAGCAAGTCACAAATGGAAGCTTACAGATTTGACTCTAGCGCACTCGAGAGGGCTGCCGCTGCTGCGAAGGAACTCGAAAGATCTAGTATGATAATTTTTCGTTCAATCTTCATTCACAAAATTTACTATTCATACGATTACGTAATGCTGGAAGGGTTATGGGTCGCCTTAGGTAGCCGGCCGACCTCTGGACCTCCCCCTATACGGACTGCAAGATGATGAAATAGCCATCGATAGTTGGCAAACCATTAACTCATTGTTGTATTTCAATATTTTTTTTTCCATTTCTACCATGGTTTGATTTCTATATTTTTTCCAGCTTCCTAGCTAATTTTAAATTTTCCTTACAGGTCATTCAAAAGAGGCGCTAGAGTTATCGAAGCTCCAGGAAGCCACTCGACAGACTGAAATGCAAGCAAAGGTGAAGGAATATGAAGCTCATATAGAACAGATGAAAGTTGAACAGAAACGAGTAGATGGAGATGAGCGGCGAAAGACGATGCAGGAAGAAACGAAACAGCATCAAATGCGAGCACAGTATCAGGATCAGTTAGCTAGAAAGCGATATGACGATCAGCTTTCTCAGCAGCAACGAATGAATGACGAGAATTTGAGAAGACAAGAAGAATCTGTTGCTAAGCAAGAAGCGATGAGGAAAGCTACTATAGAACATGAAATGGAATTGAGACATAAAAACGAAATGAAGAAGCTAGAAGCAGAGTTGAGGGCTAAAGCCAAGGTTGATCGGGAGAACCAAGATTTGAACCTTGAAAAGATTAGACTCAAAGCTTCTGAGAACAGGGTGACTGTTTTAGAGTCTATAAAGCAAGTATATTTTTGAGTTTATGTTTATAAATTGTATTTCATATTCGCTAACACTCTTGTGGTGTTTTTCAGGACTGCTGGTGCAGTTCTTGGGTCTGGAGCAAATGCCTTGCTTCAAGACTGGGATAAGATTCTTGCGGCAGCTGGAGGGCTTTCTCTGATTGCTTTGGGGGTTTACTCTGCAAAGGGTGCAACGGGCGTGTCGGCACGTTACATCGAAGCACGCTTGGGGAAGCCATCACTCGTGCGGGAAACATCTCGGTTCTCCGCGCTAGAATCTATCAAACATCCAATTGAAACGATAAAAAAGTTGAGAGAAAAGCAGTCTGATGCACTAGCGGGAGTTATTTTGGCTCCAAAGTTGGAAGAAAGGTTACGAGATGTTGCGATAGCGACTAAAAATACGAAGCACAATCAGGGAATGTATCGAAACATCCTGATGCACGGACCCCCTGGCACAGGAAAGACAATGTTCGCCAAAAAGTTGGCAAAGCACTCCGGTATGGACTATGCCATACTCACTGGTGGTGATGTAGCACCCTTAGGTCGAGACGGAGTGACCGCCATCCACAAGGTATTTGACTGGGCGTCAAGCTCTAGAAAGGGGCTTCTTCTCTTCATCGACGAAGCGGACGCCTTTTTAAGAAAAAGATCCAGTGAACACATATCTGAGGACCTTAGAGCAACTTTGAACGCCTTTTTGTACAGAACTGGAGAACAGAGCAACAAGTTTATGCTAATTCTAGCGTCGAATACCCCTGAACAATTCGACTGGGCAGTCAATGACCGTCTTGACGAAATGGTCGAGTTTAACCTACCTGGTATTCAGGAACGTGAGCGTCTCGTTCGCCTCTATTTCGATAAATTTGTTCTTCAGCCAGCGACTGAAGGCAAAAGGAGACTGAAAGTCGCACAGTTTGATTATGGCGCACTTTGTACCAAGATGGCAAAAATTACGGAGGGAATGTCAGGACGAGAGCTAGCCAAGCTTGGGGTTGCCTGGCAAGCAGCTGCATATGCCTCTCCAGATGGAGTTTTAACAGAACAGATGGTTATCGACAGATGCGAAGACGCCGTCAGGCAGCACAGGCAAAAGGTATGATTCTTGAAAAAGAATATGAGGGGAAAGTTGGTTAACTCTGTTATGCATTTTCAGGTACGGTGGCAGAGTGACCAAGAGAAGCAAGAATCAAAGTCGATCTACACATCAGAGAAGGAACTTTCAACGAGTCCCTTAAGTCCAGGTGAGAAGACGACAACCAATCCGGAGACCTTGGCCACAGCCTAAAATAGCCCGCAAAAGAGTATGTCGAATTAAATAACACACACCTTGAAGCAACGACAATAGATGATGGGTCACCGCTGTGATCTGCCGATCTCAAAGCTTATCTCGGATTACGAATCCGGATCTGAAAACGGAAAGGCGATAAACACGTGAAGCCGTCGTGGTTTGATTCCTGTAATTAGTTACTATCAACTTCCATTAATTTTGTGATAATTATCGCTCGTGACGGTTAGAGGAACCCGTACTTGAACGCTACTCAAACCATGTGGCCATTATTGTGAACTCGGTATCAAAAAATTATTGACATATACTGATTGTTGTATCGTTTGATTCTACCAGTGACCGCTGGCCGAAATTGCTCTAGTTACAATCAGCTGTTAATAATCCTCAGGGAATAGTTTTCGGTCATGTTGTAGGAACTAGTTCTAGTCATAGCGATTACAATGATTCAATTTCAGATTGGTATAAAACAGTTGATAAATTTTAAGGAGAAGTATATGTCTTACGTATTCATAGGTATACATTATTAGAAAACAATACTTAGCATTCTCGTTCGTCATAAATAACAAACTAATGTGATCTCAAGGAGTGAACAAATTGGTTCTTACGCCGGCTGCAAAAATAACAGTATAGTAATACTTTACTATAGCGGGAGAAACATTGAACGAGGAATACCAACTAGCAAAGTTTAGTAGAAATAGCGATGAAGAATTAATTGTTATTAGAACCATCATTTACTCATAAATAAATGGAAATACAAATACGGAATACGGCGATGATGGCGCTGGCGCGCCGCTTTTGCACATAATTGTTGACCTAGCATGAATATAAATATACTTATGTACAGAACATGTTGCTAACTGTAAGTCATTATGAACATATTGTTTGCAGAAATCGTTACAAATGTACCTACGTGCAATTATTCTACTACCACTATAAGCTGGTATTTTTCAAATGCACTGCCAATAATAAATCCAACACCTGTTTTAACTGTTGTCGTTCGATTCTCTGGTTGATGCTGTCACAATATCGAGAATTTCCGTAGATTGAGATTCCGCGAGGTCTTTGCGTGACAGCGAGGTATCTAAAAAAATGGTAGATCGAAATGCAGCTACGGCAAGGATGTGGATGCAGATCATTCTTCGATTACTGAATGAAAAAGGGTTGGAAGAGATAATATCGAGGACTGAGGACTAGAAGGTGTAATATTATGTTAAAAATAACTGAATTAACTAAAATGAAATTCAAATCTCAAAGATGCAATCACAGAAAGCGTAAGTGCTTTTCGAATTTTATTATTAAAATTTGACATATAACAAGTACATTTTTAAATACGAACAGGATTTCTTGTTTTCGACTGCAAAATAACATATGATCGTTAGAAGTGTATGATATAATAAATACCAAGTAGCCTATAATTTTCTTTCAACCCGCAGAAATAATCAGGATATCGCAACAAGAAAGCGATACGTGATTCATTTATTATTCGAAGTTAAAATAATTGTGGTAGTGAGAATGTTCAATGCCATTTTTCATGTTCTCTAAGTACAATACTTCATAATAATAGCGCCAACATCGTTTATATGGTAGACCATTACTTCTAACACTGTTTGAACAACTTATTGATCTGACATGAATATAGCGATCATTTGATGGTTCTGAAGACGAGCCGTGGTTTCATTTTTCTAAACTAGTAACCTTGATATGTAAAACCCGGTTCTTACGCATCGATGTTGCTTAATCATAAAAATGTAAGGATCAAACAATGACAGGACTTGCACAGCTGCATGCGATTCTTCTGATTACAAGATCGTTTGATTTTCAGGGTTGAAACCAATGCATAATCCAAACTTAAAAGTGCAATTACATTTGCGCAATTAAATCGCGTTGTGATCTACGTCAGAGAAATTGAAAGTTTGCGTCACTGAATACTGGTTCGATAAAATATGATAAAAAAGCAATCAGTTATAGGTAATCGTGGCTACATTATAGAATTGTCATTATTTAGCGAATACTTTAAAAACACAAAAACCGATAAAAAGCGAAGAACTGATGGCCACTAAACAAAGTTTCGAGTCGATTTAATGATTAGCGCTACGATGAATGTAAGTTTTTTGAGACGTGATGTGTGTTTTATTCCGTCATAGGTAGATAATCCAGCACAGTTATAATATATTTAGTTACTTCTTTGTACAACTTTCCATTATCTTCCATCTTTTTCGCCGTTGAAGAAAGTATGGTCTGGCGATGGCCAGCTACTTCGAATTTTAAACTAATCCATAGGTAATAGGTATTTCTACAATAATTTGGTGCGGTACAGGCGGTAGCCAAATTCATGCCGAACCGGTCTTGCATGAATTGCGGCTCAAAATACCACGAGCTTTCAATTCATATAATACACTTTCATTGTACAATTAAAAATCACAGGAAAGTACAGGGCGATTACTCTTTTGAACGGATCACACGTGACCCGACCAATTCCAGCCTTCGTTCGCTCGACGACGAAGCTTCATTTTTTTCGAACGAAAAACCAGAGTTTATTTTACGACCTAATTTTACATCTTCAATATACAGATCGAAGGTCGTTTTAAGCTGATTCTGTCGCGAGACTTCATATTTTATTCCTATATTTGTATTTTTTTTCGGTACTTCTGTTTCTTTATCCTTTTTTTACTTTGTTGTTTTTTCGATTCACGAATCCTCTGTATCATTTGTTGATGTGAATTCATCCATACTTTGACCTCCGATTAGCTTAATTTGTCTATCTTAGCTTAGAAAAGGTAGAAAACTATGGATATTAATAATCCTGAATTAAAAATGGGTTTCATCTTGATGCAGGTGGCCGTAAAGAGTGGCTTTGTCGGCCAGCATTGAATTAACGATAAACGGAAAGTTTTTGTTACCGGTAGACGACAGCCGTTTTGGCGGCTTACCAAACGGAACACTTGTGCTCTGGGTTCATCACGGTTCCCAGTGGGCAATTGAAGTCCGTGGCGAATTCCTTCATGTTCGACATAGGTCCTAGAACCCTGAACTCTCCTGGGCTATGGAAGCCCGTGGTAATGCGCAGCTTCATAGACTCAGGCCGATATTTACTGCACCAAGTGTTTGCCGCACTGATCCAGAACATTTGCTCGGGGGTGTATTTTAGACCGGGCAATTTCGGCTCAGGACCATTTCTTTTGACCCAATCCTTGTAAGCTAGGTAAGCCTCTTTTATGCCACCATTATCCGCGATGTTTTCTCCCTGTGTATTGATGCCGTTCACCTGTCGGGAAAATATAGATCAATGTGTTGTTGGCGATCGAGGTGTTTACAGAGGGTACAGAACTGTATAGTCGATCTACATTTCCAAGGGCTGCTGATAATCAACACTTACGTTCAGTCCAACTGATTCCACGGTGTAATTTCCGTACTGGTGAATGATGCACTGCGCCTTTTCCAAGTATTTGTCCTTCGTCTCAATCTCCCACCAGTCCACCAAATTGCCTTCCTTGTCAAATTGCCTTCCCTGATCATCGAAACCGTGCGTTATCTCGTGTCCAATTACGAAGCCGATGGCACCGTAATTCATATACTTGGGACGGTCGTTGTCGAAGAAAGTACCCTGTAGAATACCAGCCGGGAATTCTGTGGAAGGAAGACCAAGGAATAATGTCAAGAATTGAGAGGATTTGCACAAAAAAAAAAAAAAATCCGACGATAGAAAAACTGTGTACTCACGGATACTATTCTCGATTGAGGAATAGAAGGCGTTCACCACCGCCGGACGGCCGTGGCTGATCCATTCGCTTTTGTTCACAGGTTTCCTCAGCTTCTCAAAAGAATACTCGGTCCCAAAGAGAGTCAGGTTGAGAATGCTACCGATGTAGTCGTCGGGGCTAAGCTCCAAATTTGCGTAAAATTCTTCCAACTTATTGTCGTCGAGAAGCTCGTCTGGGTAGGCAATGTGGGAGGACATCGCTGCCGCTTTCTCCAGGGCGCTGCGTCTAGTCGTTTCGTCCATCCATTCGACCTTTTCTAAAATTTTGGTAAACTGCCTCCTGATATCGGCCACCATTTCAACAGCATTCTGCTTGGCGTCTTCATTGAAGTATTTTCTAACGTACAGAGCACCGGTGCTGATCGATAAGCTTCCAGAAACGATGTCTATGCATTCTTTCCACCTGGCCTCTCTTTCCGTTTTGCCACTGAGCGCGGTCGAGTAGTCCAACTGTCTTTTTCTTATTTCTTCATTCAAGTAGCTGACTGAAGCTCCGGCGACTCTCCACATGACGTAGTTTGCCTGTACCCTTTTGGGGGTAACATCTAGAAGTTTCTCGAGGTCACTGATGTATTTCGGGACGTTGACGATCACAACTTCATCATAATCTACTTGCACAGTTGGCGGTAGTAGGTGGTTGATGTAGTCTTTCCAGTCCACCATGGGATAACGTTCGTTTAGCTCTCGAATGGAGGTGGGGTTGTAGAGGAGAGTAGCATTCCTACGTTCCTCGTTGGGCAATGATATCTGGATGGACGGGAGGTGTGATTATCCGCAAACGCTTTGAAATTCAAAGTTCAACTTACATTGGCCAGTTTGATTTCAAAATCTAGAGATTCCTTGAGTTCCTGGGTCGCTCTTTCCTTGTTTGCTCCTAGAATGACCGCGATATCGACCATATAGTCGAAGTAGGATTTGACGATTTTGTCATCGAGACCCTTGGACAGATATTCCCGAGAGAGTCCGAGCGAGGCTTGGTCCAGCTAGCGGAAAAAATTGAGGTGTTGCAGTGTTGTTGATGCATAAGTTCGATGTTAATGAAAATATCAGGAGCGGCGAAGCGGCGGGGGGTGGGGGGGGGGGGGGGGCACGTCATACTCACATCAATTATGCGCTTCGTGCTGTTTTTCAGATCGATGCCGATGCTAAAATCGATGAAGTAATCTACGGAATAGCCAAGCTTACGGAATCTGTAAACACTTTCTATCCAGTTGAATTCACTTTCTTTCCAACTGTCTCCTACGAGGACTGGCCATCTTCCCAGTTTTTCCATAATATTACGGAGCGGCTGCAAGCCCGCCTTTTCGATAGCAGCTAAAAAATATAATCGGTAATAAGCCGTCATTCTTGAGATACCAATATTAGGTATGCGATGAAATATTCTCATGAAGAAACTTACTCTTATTCATACAAGCCTTGTACAAGTTCTTGGCGAGCGTGAACGGCTTGCGTTCATCGGGAGTACTTGGTTCCTCAATGCTCGCCCTGAGTTGATCCTGAAGTTTATCGCTGATGACAGAGAAACTGTTAACGCTAGTTTTGTCATCGGGGATCGTAGTGGCCTTGATGAATCCACCGCAGGAAAATTCGTAAAAGTTATCACAGGGTTCAACTTGCGGGTTAAGATTGTCTAGGACCTTAGACGCTGAAAAGAAATTGCTCGGATTCAGAAATTGAGTCGTCCAAATCTCAAATCGGTTGTTGATCAATGGTAACAAAAAGAGGACAAAAAAAAAAAACAACAAAATCTCACCTGTGTGAATGCATCCGGGGGTAAAACAATATGTTTCAGCAGTATCGACATTGCCATCTTTGGATATAATTACTGTGGGCCTCAACGACGGATTGGATCCCAGTGCCGCCATAGCTGTGGACGGCAGTATTTCATGGTTATCCGCTACTGTTTAGGTGCGGCAGGTATGGGTGCAGGTGCAGGTGCAGGACGTGTCGTAAGCAAAACAAACAAATTGCAAAGCATGCGTTATTTAGAGATAAACGCATTATTAGCATATGATTTCCTGATGGAAACTGCGGCAGAATTCATGATAATTGATCAAATGGATGTCACATCATGTTTGTCATTGCAATAAGATCTTTAAAATGCACCAGTGTTATTAGCCTTCGACGACGCTGGATAATATGCATTTGCATCCGGATACGTGAACCGGTCCGACAAATCACATCTCCTACCTTATTATAGGCTACCGATCTTTGCATTGCCATGTAATGAAACCGGTTTCCGTGATTAGACCTTAATTCCTTCTCCATCGTTTGGATGAGTGCAGCTAGCCGTTAACCCGTGTGAATAATTACAACGAGCGGGCATAAAATGTGGAATAATCTCGATCGAAAAAAACCTCTACCTTATCTAGGGGAACCATAGAACCTTGGTGCAGTTAGAAAATGACACTAATTTGATAAGATGAAACAAAAAAATGACAGTAACAAAAATTAAAGTAAACATTCATTATGAAACGTTCGGATCGTATACTCGCCATTCCGAATGATGATAGTGATACATAGCCGCAGAGGAAATACGAGGAGTTAAATATATACCTACATAGATATACCCAATCCCTGATACGAAAACATTCTCCTGCATGAAACAGCAATATGCGTCAGAAGGCGTCCAACTAAATTATAGTACGTTACGGTACAGCACTCCCATAGTACACATAGTTTTCGCAAATATGTGTATACCTACATATAATTGATTTTCGTCGGCGAAGGATCGGTGAAATGTTTACCGCAGGATCACGCCTGTATAACGGCCACCTTGATCCGACGTTATACGAAGTAAGCTTCTTTGTAGCCTACGATACGAATGCGAAAGAGAGACGGAGAAAGAGAAAGTCATAATTGAAACTTTTACTCAGCAGTTTAGCGGTTGCATTTTGTCATCAACGAGAGAAAATAAATAAAAATGAAAAAAATGAAAAAAAAAAAAATGGAGAAAAGTGGCGGTAAGAAGGATTGGCTGGCCACAGGTGTGGCCCGTAGGTATTGGTATTGGTGCCGGTTACCACGCGGATTGTTCAAACAATTTTCCGGTTTCAATCTAATTTCAAGGATTGGCCAGTAATTGGAGAAACACACTATTCAACGATTACATAACGATCGGGTCGACGACTCGGCTATAGTATCGACGTTACGCGGGGAATACGGCGAACGTTTGTAAACAGCTACCGCCAAGGATAGCCACTCATGCAAGAGAACACTACGTTTATCGCTCCAGAGAATCATTTTTGTCATTAATCTTATATAATAGTGTAAATTGAACAATGAAGCATCTTGAGAATCACAATTAACGTAATTAATTTAGAAATAAACAAGACAACGGCTAATAGAATTGTCAACGATCGGCCCTGGACCGACATGACAGTTACTGCAGCGTTACGCAAGAAAATCGTAGAGAAGTCGTCGAATATTATAGCCTAAACCTGCGGCATACGGTTAAGATGGGGATAATTATTGCACACGATTCCTCTGCCCGCTCGTTACGTCGATGAACCGTAATTAACGAACTACAATTGCTTCGATCAAGAAAGCGGGGGCTATTCCTTCTCGCGACCTACATCCAGCGTTGCGTAGAAAGGATGATATCGAAACTGGAAAAGATCCGGACGGCGAATCGCCCTACGATTATTATCTCTTCCTCCGTTTTACCGATCTGACTTTCTACACAGCTTCTATACTGTTACTCCGTTATTACTTCAGACCACGCGTCGCCGTCGTCCATACCTTGTAGTTACTTCGTGCTACCTCAGCTAAGTGTATAACTAACCATAAATCTCTGGACTTATACCCCAAGCACGTGCTACGCAGAGGTATTCATCAAGGCTGGGGGCTTAGAGGTTGCAACGGTTGTGGCCCCGTTTAGTATTACAATGTGTACGTATTGTACATTTGTTCTATACTATACATACGATTATCGCTCGCTTCACTGTAGAACGTATATAGAATCATTCGAGTGATTAAATTTCATGAATATACCGGTAACAACAAACGATAACCGAGTAATTGATTTGTTAGTCCGAGGCGTGCAATGGATGACGATTATTCGGTGATTCCATGGGCACGACTGTAGTCTTTATGGTCAGGGTGCGATCATCGTGCATAACTATGGGGAGGCGAGTCTCGGCCTCGAATCACTTCTTTTGACCTGCAGGTTACGGTGACAAATTGCGAATGGAATTGCAGAAGCAAAATTGGCAGAGGTAAGCCTAAAAAAGGTAGCGTGCACCAGATTTGAGGTGACAAATCCTGTGTCTAGATATTTATAGTATCATAATGAACTTACCGGGATTGGCGAGGTCGCAGGATTTCGCTGACGAAGCGATGACCGCGAGACCGATGGCAAGAGCGATGCAGAAGAGGACGCCGACGACGGCGGTGATGGTCAGGCCACGTTCCAGCGCCGAGCGCCGCCTCCACCAGGTGGGATTCCTGTCGGGCAGAAGACAATGGGTGAACTTTGAACCTCGATCATTGCAATCGAAGAACATGTACAGTGTATAGTTGCATGGAATAAAACAAATGCATAGAGTCTGCAGTTATAAGACTCGTATATGATTTTTTATTTCTATTTTCTGTGCATCAGACGTCCTGCAGCCTGAGGTACGATTCGAACATCGAATATACGATTTACGCGAGATACTAACGAGAAACGCGCGATTCTACAAAATTGGGCCATAAAATAATATAGGGACGCCTATAGCCGATGCTGCAGTGAAAACCACCCGAGGGATGCAAATGGACTCCTGGAACGACGTGGCGTGATGGGTTATCAGAAAAATCGATGCCACGGTGTAATATGAAATACATTATAGTTAATACATCGTCAAAGTGCGTCGCATGATGGAAACTCACATAAAACTTCTGCACTTTGCACGAGACTTCCGGTGAACGTATCAAAGTCTCGACGAGGAAACTGGAATATCCTGCATTAGATAATATATGAAAATCTCAGGATCTTGACAACTCAAGGCCAGAGTTAAGGGTCAACCGAAAGAACCTGTATGCGATGCAGATTATAAGAACTTTACTACATTTATAACACGTGAACATTACATGACATAACATGATTACGAAATTTGATGCATGTATTACAATCATGATCGTGAATAGTCTGCACGCGAACCACAAGTCCCGTCCATCAGTGCTCGTTAAAATTTCGCACAAGCTATGCAGCGTCACGGGTTTGATCATTCGAGAATATGACTAAACATCAGAGAAATATCTGTGTTACAAGTACGATAAGTAATCAGAAAAGCTAGTCCAGTTTCGCTTCATACGTCGATCGATTGGTAGGAATTGATCTGTAGTCGCCCTTGTACTCGATTGATCTTCTATTATAGGAATATCTGTAACACCCCATACGCTCCTTTGAATTCTGAATGAGAATTGGAAGACTCGCGCGAACTGGCGCCTGCAACTGTATCGCACTTATACATTATATAAGTACAATAATTGCAGACCACTTGAACGAGTTTACGACGCATTTCTACTACGCCGATATACCGGCTCCTGCCGATTTAAAGGCCGAGCGCCAGCTAACTTTCTAATACGAGATGCCTGGAGGTCAATAGACTCTCCCTGCGCAACCATGGATATATCCATGGTTAAACGCAACGTTGTTATTCGACTGCCCATAATAAAAGTAAATCTAGAATGTGGTGCTGCAAGGCGTACCGAAGTTCACGGTAGGAACCTAATCCAGTAATCGGTTTTATGTCCTAAAAGCGAATCGACGAGTGTCGCATGCTTTGCGAAAAACGCTGTAACGGTACGGTGAGCAGTTATACCAGGAAAACATTATACTACCGGACAAAAACGTGACTCGTGCTACTTCGCCGAGCATTAACTTTTCGCTTTCCATATGAAACTTTGTAGCACAACAGCAGTTCTCGCTAACGTTGATTTGCTAATGGCTCGCTGGGCGACTCTATTGGATAAAGAATCTCGAAGAGTTACATATGAAGAGTCTTCTCGGAAATTTTTTTTTTTCGCAATCGCAGCTTAATTTTGAAAACTTGCAAATCGTTTTCTCAGAATTATTATATACACGCGTCAAAAAGTTAAAAAACGATCGTGTGAAATCGATTACCGAATGTGATATCCATATGATTTATACATGAAGCCCATGAAGTTGTCGGGGTTGAATTTTGCGCCCCCGATTTTCGGAAAGGCCTTCAGAATTTTAACGGGAAAATTATTACACGGATAAGCTAACGTGTCATTGGCAGCGGGGATAGCTGCTATCAAAAATTTATCATATTTTCACGGTAAGATGACTACAAACTAGCGAGGGGTTGGCTTCGACGTGAAGGAAGTTGCGAAAGGTGCATGCGGGGCATACGCGCCTGAGCCAGGGAGCAAGGGATGCCTTCTCAATTTTGCAGCATTTACCTTCGCTGAGGAGTTAGGTGGGATATCGAAATTGGCTTGCGATCGAACGAATTTCCCGCTCCGATACCCAAACGATCCAATCCCATCGAAGATAGCACCCTGTACAACCCTCTCCCCTTGCTGCTGCTTCTGTGTCATTACATATACCTACATATCACATACCATATACATCCACAATGATTGACACGCTCGCGCCAGGGCTCGTATATCCATGAAAATTGAGTTGTTAAAATTTACCAAACGTTATACCTCCGTGACAGAACTATTTCCGTAAATTCTCCATAACTTTCTTGGGTTTGGAATCGAGGGCTGAATGAGGCTGTTGAAGCGGTGTGCGGACTGTCGTAAAAATGTAAATGTGCTGAAGCAGCGATACAGTCGGTGAAAGTTTACGCGACGAGGGGAGTAGCCTTTGGTCAAAGAGAATTCGAAAAAAGTGCAGTAGAGCCGCGTACCTTATGTATGATGTGTATGTACCACCGCCTTCTAATAAGGTACGTTTTTGTCAACCGGACCGACGAGGAAACGTATGCAAGACGTATAACGTCGGTGGCAGTGACCAGCCCTATAAGCGAGAGTAATGCCATCGCATTTGTACGGCTGTACGTGCATCGAGCATAAAACCGATGAAATCATCTCGGAAGCACTGAAGGTTAAAGATCTGAAAGCACAGCAATTGCCGTAAACGGCTCAATCGCTCGTATCTGGAATTTTTGAGAATCCGAATTGGGGAGTCTAAGAATAAGTGTTTCCAGATGAAATGACAAGGTGTGCGTAGGTAAAGTTCAGTAACCGCGATTTCGATTTTATATATACTGCATGTCGCGCTACAAATATATTGAGGGCGAGGAACGTCTACATTAGCCGAAATTCTCCGTTGCAGACGTTTCATTGTTTAAATAATTCATTAGCTGAGTCGGCTGCCCGCGTGTGACGCTGTCTTTGCCTGGCTACCGAAAAAATAAATTATACCTGCCGACGTCGCATTTCTACAGCATTTAATGCGACACTAAATTCCGATAGGTGGGGCTCGACTTCGCCACATTACAAAATTTATATGCAAAATATTCCATATTACGATCAAAGTTAAATAGTCATACTCCGATAAATTAGCCGTTGATTATCTGCAGAGTACTATGGCCGTTGAAAATGTTAATAAAAAAGAAGGAGGAAAAAAAAAATGGAAGAATTTTACATCTCAAAACAGGTTCAACTTGTATTATCAAGTCGGTTGTTTGTAGAGAATATTGCGTAAAATTTGTCGAGCCAGCGACGAACCAAACTAAATACTTATTTTACATCTTCATAATTGATTATTAGCAGTTGAGATTCCGCACGAAATTCACTCTGCAGGTCTGCAGGACTCTAGATGTACGATTCCTCAGATTATATGTTTCTTTTGCTCGCTATCTGTTTATCGTTTGCTCTGTCATGCTATTTAGGATGGCTGACGTTATTCACAGACATCAAACATCGTATTGGCAATAACCGATACGTCCAAGTACGTGATCAATTCTGCACGGTGCGAATCAATTTACAATTATTGATACATGGGTACGAGAGCGTGCCCCGGCTAATTGTGAGTACCCATGTAAGGCAATGTCAATATTTAGCATTATTGCGACGGGAACGACGTCGTTTACAAATTCTATTGTAACTATAAGCGACATTTATTGATAAAAATCCTGTGCAGCTATACTATATATATGTTTATCACATTGCGATCGTGACGTTGTCTAGAATTGATCGATTTATGTCGCTCACGGAGTATATTTCATCCGAGTACACAAAACCTTGTGAGTTATGAGAAAAAAAAAACATACAAAGCGAAGGGGATCTACGATATAGTTTTTCGAATCAACTCGAATTATACTCTCGACAGTTTTAGGACTCAATCGTCGAACGCGCGCGTCGCTCGTATCAGAAAATTCACCGCGATAAAAGTGGACAAACATGTGTACACTAGACATCCGTGTTTCTTAGTCGTATAACGTGCCAATTGGTCAAACTGTTGGAACAGCGAAACGCGGGGACATCAAGTCCAGGTTGTGAGACACGACGTTCTTTCGGTCAAGATGCGGCAAAACGAACACAAGGTTGACAACATGTATTAGACATGTATTAGACTTATTTAGACATTGGCTACACATGGAAATAAACGGCTTAGCACCAACTATCCCTACGTCAAACGTTTGATTTAAAAGTGATAACGACGACTCCTCAAATTTTCTTACCCCATGTAGCTGCAAAATCAATTCGCCATTAATTTCGCTTTCACAGCGTGTCGTTTCATTTTCATGGGGTGTTGAAGGGCTAATTGACCATACCGCGACTCTGAACCGCCCATTTTGCAAGACATGGCTTTCAATTTCTCGCCGTGAAATGGTAAAAAGAAAGAGTTCTGGTTATGGGAATTTAATGGTATTACATTTCTCTTGGTTACTTCCTCCGTGCTCTTCTATACATTTAGTTATTCGTGTTAAATGAAGGAAGAAAAATCATCCCGTAAAACTCCCACGTTCCTATGCTCTTATGTCTTACATTCTGATCTTGTAATGATAAATACACCGTTACAGTTGACGCAAACTGCGCATATCGGTCAACTAAAAAAATTTATCTACTGATATGACGTAATTTGAGGAAGCTGTATACGGTAATTAATTGCAAATCTTACCACAGATAATTTTGTGTTGGGGAAAAGCCATGTAACCGCGGTTGCGGATGCAGAAGAAAAGATAATATCCAACCATGGTAAAGGTCTGTTTCGCGATTGACCATGGTTAACACAGAAGCGATAATTTAATACGCGATCGCAAACTCTGTATAGTTGAACGTGCAGCAAAAAGAGAAAAAATTTACTTCATATGAAATACCAAACGATAGGACATATATACTGTCTTCCGTGAGTTTTTTAATTTTTTTTTTTTTTTTCACATCTCGTTACCGATTTTGTCCACGTTCGATCAAACTTTCCACTAAAGTCGCTGTTGTCAGATGGAACAACATTAAGCGTATCGCATTTGGAGTATTCCGCATGTATCGCGCTTTGTAAAGACGTCAATTATTTTTCGGAATGAAGGACCAGCGTCTGGCAAAATATCGCGATTGATGCGGCTAATTGAACACTCTGTATACCGTCTGGATGAAGAGAGAATACCAAAACAACGTGAACGCAAAAGTCGTCGCTGTTAGAACCAGTTGCGATGCTCGTTCCGGGTGAATAATATTATTCATTTCAATAATCGTGTGCGTGGATGTTTTCAAATAGCATATTGTCATCATCATCCAATCTAACACTGGGTTCTTTTCTTTCCAATACAAAAAAAAGTTAAGGAAGGAGACCGCGCTGTGAAAACAATAAAGCGGCGCGCTCAAATTTAGTGTCACCTCCATAGCTGTTACGAATATACCTGCATAGCAATTGCAGCGTAAAAATTATAGATCAGATTACTCAGATTAATTGGTAACGAAATTTTTGTTGTTCCTAGTCTATCATCGTCATCTTTTCGAAATCTCCAGATTCTTATGGGGTAACTATCGCTAACGTATAAGAATTATGTATGAGAATTAGTTCAATTCATTTTTAATATCAGACCTCCAGTGTAGCATAATAATTTCGTAATTCCAAGATAGTATGACAACGCGTACCATTCGTGACTATATATAAGTACAATATATTATCACAGTCATAACTTCTCAATCTTATATACAATAGGAAATGCTCGGTATATACTTATGGATATACGTGTTCTATTTCATTTTTCCATACAGGTAATATAGGAGAGAGTTTGTCATATTTTTCCAAAAAGTATTTTCTACTATGATATGTTTCGTAGTAGTCGTTTGTACATTTGTATGAGAGACGTATAAACAGAAACTCCCCTCTGTGTCGGACGTCTTCGTTGGACGCGTACGATGCCGCGTCACGTGGAAAACATTATAGGTACACCTCGTACCTGTGTACGTACCTGGGTGTGTATTATATACCTGCAATAATCAATCTGTAATTCGCACGTGTGTATATGCGGTAACGGTAAAAGAGCTACGGCTTCGCCTTTCGACGTAAAATTCTGATGAACCTAAAGAGCGCATTAGATGCAATTGCGTGGAGTCGAGCGCGTTGACAAAAAATTGATTTCCAAAATAATTGCAAGCCAAGTTAAACTGAAGAGTTGAACTCACTTTATAACTGTCTGCTTCATATTGGTTGTCATTTTGTTGCCGATGCACTATGTAATCACGTTGGTATAACACGAACACTGCCTTTGGTAGGGAGATTTTGCGACTCTCGGAGACGAGGGATAAGTGTCGGGGCAAGTGGGTGATTCTGACGAATTATCGGAGCCGCTGAGGGTGTTTGGACTCCCGGTTCCTCCCCGAATCTTCGGGACCTCTTTGGACTTGTCTTCGAGTCTTTGGTTTCGCGCTTATCGTTCACTGAGAATCGGATCGCACTCAGACTATACCGGACTGGCCGCGGAGCGCGCGCACTTCTCCTCCTATATAAACTCTCTCCCTCTTCCTCTCCCTCTCCCTTATCCTCCCCCTCTCGCTCGGTGCCTGACCCTCAATCCCTCTCTCTTTCTTGCTCAATCTTCTTCACACCCACTCCCCACGCTTTCGAGCTTACGCTACCGTAGGATCACCGCTCAACGGCCCGCGTGTCGAATCTCAAAAGTGGGATCCGCGCTAGAGCTTTTTCAAATCGATCACAGATATCTCGGAAACGCTCGTCGTCGGAGATCGGTTGCGCACCTGACCAACTTTTTTACTGTCCAAGAAAAGTCGGGGGAGAGGGATGGAAAATAAAATGAAATCCGAGTTTAGATCTTTTTTTTACACTTTTCATGAGCGGGACGCGAGTGCCTCGGATGGCCGTTACCATAAACCGGGAGTCATTCGAGCGAAATGTGTGTGAAACGTGTATACGTACAAGTAAAAAATAAATGAAAATTGTAACGGTTCATCAGATTTACAGCTCAACCGTTCCAACTAAACTCAATACTAATGAGACTCGAGGCAATTTTCCTTTATACCTAGACGAGTTCTAACGACTGTCACAGCGGACGCAACGAAATTGCCGTTGGGTATGGAAACGACCTATTGTCTTAGGTAAAATTAGTTGTCTCGGACATCACCGTAGTAAGATGTCCTACACGCAGCTAGCCAGGAATATATAAATAAATATAGTTGCCTTTAAGAGCATAGTTCGACTTTTTTTCTTTTTCTTTTGTATTGGATCTTGCGCGGTCGTTAGCGCTCATATCATACATGTTGGGTCGGAAAACTAAAACCGCTTCCCTTTTCCACACCACGTTAATCTTCCACATTGCGACAATAGTCGCATCCGCGTTGTCAGTCGCGGCACATAAATGCGAATCAACGGAATTACCAGAGTGGTAACCGCGACACCTCTTCAGGGTTGCATATATACTTCTTGATGTTAATTGCTTCTTAAGATTCACTCGTGAATTTTTCATTCGACGGGTAGGCTAGAATATTTAAATATAAGTAGATGTACGAGAATACCTATAACTTCCAACGATATAATCCTGATGGTTTTCCGGATCCGATACCGGCAACATCGTGACACCGTTCTTTCGTTTAAGATCGAAATCCAGCCACGATTCGTGACCCGAGTATAAAACGCGCCAGTTTCGTCCCTGATATTATACGATGCTAGGTGAGCGTCTCTTGCGGTCTCCGTAAACATATAAAAGCGAAGTGATAATTAATGTCTCGTCAACAGACGTAGACGGGTAACCACCACACACATTCTGTAGTAGAGCGGTATGCTCCTCAGAGAAGTAGATCTTCATTTATCCAGCGGATTCTTCCCTACTCAAGACTTAATCTCGAGCCATGGTACTCGATTACCTATACCCATATTAATTGAAAATTAAGTCTGCAAATCGGGTTTGATGGCTGCATTGTTCTTGACCTCACGTATACGTATACGTCACCTTGATATACGGATGGGTATGCAACACATGTATTTGCATCTCCGAAATCGACTGCACGATATTATTAAGAAATTCGAAATGAGTCTCTGACTAAACACGCGATTACGCAGCAAATTTTTTATGCCGTTGCAATTCGGCAGAGTTTGGCAAGAAGATCGTTCTTCGTACGGTGTAAAAAGTGGTATGCAGCGAGAACGCCGAAAAACCGCGTGTATAGAAACGGTGTATTACGATACGCGGGTATCGCGCTTCACAATTAGGAATACGTGGATTCAATTGAACAATTATACGTATTATACCCGCGACGGAACAGCTCGTTGATTCCGTTTACCTCTTTAACTCGGCGCGAAGTATAAGTTAAACTCGTATAACAACCAAAGGGGCAAATTGTCACAAGAAGTCAGAGTCTTGTTAATTTATTGCTCACGCTCAGACGGGTAAGAGAATGATTTTGATATTCTATTTAGTCCGGCACATGTTACGATTATCATCTGGCTGATTGCGGCACGAGGCCTACCCCCGCGTCGGGGGACGCTTGCAGGCTGCAGCTACTTCTTCCGCGGCGCTAAGCCTAACGCCATCGAGCCGTACGAGCTCTCAGATTTTTCGAGTCGACCTCCTTCGTACCGTTCCAAAAGCAGACGCCGCGCATACCTTGGAACCGGTTGACGATGATCCTCACGAATCGACTTGAGATGAGACCAGCAGCTATACCTCCGTGTCGCCACACGTGAAAAAGGCTCGGTAATAACTTACGTAGGAGTTACAAAAGAGGGAAACGTCACAAACTGGACACATAGCCGGGGCAGAGGTTAATAAGGAGAGCCAAGGTGAACGATGAGACGCTACAGTCAGCCACATTTATTTACTCGCTTCAAACGTCGGAACATTCGACGAACCCCTGAATTTGTCGTTGCGATTATTACGCCCGTACTGGGAATAATTACCCAACCGTGTACGGTATATTATGTCGTTGTAGAAATCACTCGAATGTATAATAAGTGTAAATTAGCGCGCGGATTTTTCGCAATGTTTCAAAGTTTTTCTAACAATCGTTTACGACCGCTCGATTCACGCGGGCATAAATACGTTATCCCAAAGCATTTTTCATCCCGCGAATCTCAAGGTTTCCTTGGCTCGTTTATAACACAGTCCGTGGTAAATTACCGTCCTACAACGGCTGGATATCAGCCATATTATGGAGTATATTGTTATGTCGTAGACATGCAATGTACGTACATTATGATGTACATAGAAAATGTGGAACGTAGATATATAAGGTATATTACCCACACCATATAGTTATAAATAGAGATCTTGGTTATAATTGAGCTGACAGAGTATATCCCGGGATAGATTATTGGCCAGTGCGCTCACGTGGTTGCTTTGGAAGAGTAGGTAATTACTTTAAAAGTCGTCTGTTATATTTTTAAGACAAACTTTAAATTCTCGCATTACCGTGCATGCGATGCCCGCGTGCGTGACCACAGACATAGGTATATGACCAAATCAAGTGCCATCATCAGAGAGCAATTACTTCGATACACTTCAAATAATGTAGACGATCGTTCCGATCGGACACGATTGACCATGAGGTGTTTTTCTGACAAAAAATTAGTAGTTCATTCGAAGTCGTTGGCTTTTAAACGCCGCGCATATATTTATATGTTATCTCTACCACATTTTTCGTCTGCGTTTTGTTATTTAGATATAAAAATCTTTCAGGACCAGTTTTGGAAAGCACCACACGTCGTGAAATCAACCTTTAATATAAAATCACAGTCGCATTGGAGCTACTTCCGGGCCCCTGGTACTCGAAGAAACCCCATTACTAATTTATACGTATAAAAGGTGTGGCTGCGTCGTATAAAATATATGCGGCTAATAATTATCTGGATTATCCCGTTAGTCTCCATGGGCCCCGATCCTGGCTGACCGGCTTATCGGTGATGGTTAATTCGGTTGGCTCAATTCTCTCCATTTATCCGACATCTGTATCTTTGCCGATACAAATGTAGTCGTGATACAGCGACGACCGGCGAACGGCGAACGGCGAATGCCGATAAGCGATCGAACGCTTTTAGATCGGACGGGGGTGTGACATATTCAGCAGCTAGCAGGCTCAACGAATTGAATTAAAGTAATCAAGGACACTGGGTCACATCGGTAATACTGCATTGCCGCTATTTTTAGTACGATCAGCGGAAACTTTCTGCAAACATGTTATTAACGATGTACTTTTAAATAGTTCATTATAGCGTCATTTGGCCTGAGGCACTGCACTCTTTTCAGAACCATAAATTAGGGCGTATACATATAGTTCAACGTAATATATCATAATGAAACATATTATAGTAACTTATGGTAAAATCATCATCCGACTATTGATAAAATGCCTGGGGCATAAATAATGGGAATTACATATCAGCACAGATCGTAAGGAAATGACTCCATGTACTACACAATCGTTTTTTTCATGTTTGACATTCGTGTATATGCTGATGGAACCTACATTTGTTCGGCATTAAATATACACAAATTAATGCAGAGGCATTGGCTGGATGTGAAAGGCATTTGGCATAAGGTAGAAGGCATATTTACAGTTAACTCATAACTGGGAATACGGTATTATCAGATCCGAGACATACAAGGGTGCGATCTAGTACGACATGAATTGATTAAACGACGATTCGTTTGATCGTCCAACATTTTTGAACCGCCTTGAAGCAGATGCTTTTTTGTACGACTGTACCTACACGTTATATAAACGACCAGGTAAAGTTAGAGCAAAGTAATGGAACAAGAACAGAATCCAGATTTGCATAGAAACTTGGATTTCTGCATAGACACGCCCATTAGTTCAATGTCAAAACCGAATAGCGATTGGATATCACTACGTATAATAATACGTCAGTCGAGTTGTGTCGTGTCATCACGTATACTTTGTATGTCGTGATTATTCAGATTCGAAGATAGGTGGTTGCTCGTCCGGGCAACTCGTTGCGACGCAATGACCAACTTATGCGAATCCGGCTATTCATATACTTATGATGAACGTACTGCTCAGAGATTGGAATATAAAATAAAATCAATAACCAATAAAATAGAAAAAGAAGAACAAGTCAAAAACGAAATGGATACAGTACCCGTTGCCAATTAAGTTGCCTGCGGGTGCAGATCTTGATCACAGGCATCGGTGGCCGGGTATAACGCGAGAAATAGATGGTAAGTTTTCTATATTTGGGTTACGGTGACAAGACCGAACGTTGGAGGCGAACCACGATTCTTCGCAAAACCAGAGTACCCTGACCCAGCACCCAATCGCTAACCATCTCCACCGAATGATTGATCGGTTCGGAAAAAGTACCCGTTAAATATTACTACGGAGTTACTTGCACCAATTAACTTTATGATTGATAAAAACACGGACAAAGAACGTTTGGCCCCTGAAATAGAAAATAGTATTGTGGTGAATTACTGAATATCCAAGGGGCATGGACAGCCAGGGCGTCTATTTGGTCGAACTACCATATGGAACTTTATATTGGCTGGCCTCATCCTGACCTAGACACTGAATCTGTGTCGAATAACTGCAGCAAAACATACAGGTTCGGCAAGAATTGCGGGTAGGGGAGGAAGTTGGGAATGGTTTCCTCATCACGGCTTGACACACAGACAAGAATCCAAGCGGCGACTATTTTAAAAAATTGATTAAAAATTAGTCAAATTTTGTCAATAACCGTACTAAAATCATATGCAATCATGTAGTGCATTGTACAGTTAAATAATTCTTCATGTCACGTGTTGTCATTCCAGCAGCGATTTTCAGCATCTTTCTCAATTTATTAATGTCTCCTTCAACTGTCTGTCAAGTGTCGGAATCTGTCGGTATGCCGATATGTTACACATAGGTGGATACAAACATACGACATTAAAAACAATACATAATCTGCCCGTCAACAAACATGAAAGGACCATAGATATTGAACTCATTATGGGTACACACATGTGTCAAATGGCCAAACGATTTGACGTCTAGGTAAAGGAAATTAATCAAGGGACATAAACGATCGTGGAAAATGATCTGCACACCGCTAATTATTTTGTGAAAGATATTAAATTTCATGTTGCACCTTCTTCTTTGTTTAATTTTTTTTTTTTACTCCGTAAGCAGGACATTATCGGTGATAATTTTCGGTGATGTCGGACGAACAGCAAACTCAGACAATTATCAAGGTAACATTATGGGATATGAATAATGCTGTTACATACGTCACTGAAATATGTGTTTATAGATTCGACTATCGTGTCGTCGACAAGTTATCGTGTTGAACTATCAACATCACAACGACTTAAAACTTCAAAATGTTCTTCCTCCAGGCGTTATGGGTGATCACGTGGGCGCTGGTAGCAAGCTACTATTTTTCCTGGGGTGAAAATGAGAAAACTGTAACAGACCCCATCGATGAATCCGGGTGGGTGGCTTACGGGGAATATGCGAAGATGGTAGCAAGAGACAACTTTCGTAATTAATACTAATTTAGTTAGTACCTACAATACCTGATGCTTCTGTTGAATATTTCGCGGCTGTGATGTATCAAATATCGTAGAGGTCAAATGATAATGTGTTGAGTTATTATTATAGATATGTATCTACATTAGTTCAGTTACTACAGTTGTGTTTTTTTGAGCTAGAGTAGAAATATAATAGGACGAGCGTCGCGACGTAGCTATAGAGTGTGCCAACAAAATGACATGTAGAGTGCAAGTGGAGAGTTCAACAAGTCTCGCGGCATTACAGAATGAGGAGCGAGAATGAGGAGCAACCCCTGGCATCCTGCTTCTTTCAGCTTTAATTTTCGCGCAAGCTGCACCACCCTAAATGTACCCG
Organism: Athalia cordata; assembly: GCA_963932425.1. NCBI lineage: Eukaryota > Metazoa > Arthropoda > Insecta > Hymenoptera > Athaliidae > Athalia > Athalia cordata. The sequence continues at coordinate 51,169,025 of OZ010625.1, read as the reverse complement.
TGGGCTATGAAACTCCGCGTCGTAAATCAGTATACTTCCTTATAAACTTACTTATGATAGGAAAAGGGATGTAAGAAAGTCGTGCATAACTTGCATGGTTTTTGTTTGCTGTTCCAAAAACTCGCGTGTCCACTTTTAAACTCATGAATGGAACAAAGTAGGCATATAGGTATATGTAAAATACTGATTGTAAAGTGTGATTTCTTTGTCTTATCCATCACTTGTAGAGCCGATGTAAAGATTTTCCTTATAATGTGATCACAGCCTCGAATCTTGAGGCATGTGTTGCCTATAGCGTATGCATACCTAATGTATAATACATCCGCACTTGTAAGAGTTCCATTATAATATATTATAGATACAATCGACTATTTGCATGCGCGAAATATCGAATAGTAGTGGTTTTTTGTTTGTCATCCGCATATGAATCCGAGAAGACTCTGATTGCCTTGTCTTATTCAAGTATAAAGACTAACTCATGTGACGAAGACGAGATCGCCGCGAATTCGTTTCGAATTTCACATACCTATGTAGATATAGTTGCAGATTCATCGCAGTTGAGTTTATGTCAAGTATAGATTTATTAGCGGGCATGTACGAAATACAAATGTACCCATACTGATCAGTATTATACAAATTCGAATATGCTAATATATTCGGTATTCATTATACAGACGCATACATACATACGTATGGAGCTAAAAGCGTGATCAGGCAATTTTATGACATATTCTACCATTTACGTGCTGATTGTATTGTTAAATTGAAACTACTGTGCGCTATTGTCATGTTCCTTGGATTCTTCGACCCACTCAAAATTATTGAGCCAAAATTCCTTTGCATATTGGTCAAGGCTACAGTAATATCCTTTTCTTATTCAATTATAAACCAATTTCGTAACTTTTACAAATTATGACATTAAGTATTACCAATCGGTGCCCTCTTACATTTTTCTCTTTTTGCGTGACCTCAACGCTCAGGGTTCGGAGGTCGATCGAACTGCACTCTTTTTTATCTTCCAATTGTTTAACAATTAGACGAGCCCGCTATCGCGGCTTCGAAGTTACATAGTTAGCGCCACATGCTGGTTGGACTCCGCGATTTCGACGCATCAGTGGCTCAGTGCGACGCCTGATGTCATTGGGGGCTGTCGAAGTTGATACGAAGCATCGGGAACGAATTGTTGATACCTCGACTGGAAAATTGGCTGATAAGCGGAGAGAAAAATGGCTAATCCCAATATCACAGATATGACCGAGGAGGATGCCGCTGATCTTCAATTTCCGAAAGGTGAGAAAATCTAGTGTACATCCTCGAAGAACAGTGATGCACGGATCCTTTCAATCCGCATAACCTCCAATCTGACTAGAGGATTTTCAACAAATCGTCTATCGAGTAGAATTAAAGGCCGATTCAATGGCAAGCTGTTATTCGCAAGTTAACACCTCTACAAATTTGTAGAAAAAGGTTATGGTGGATCATAGCTGCAAGCGAATCATTCGACGTCAGCATAAACGATGTACACCATACATTTACCTAAACTAAAATAAGTAGAACTCTTAGCACACTGCAATTAAGTACCTTTCACGATTCTTGAAAAACGGTCTTAAGTAACGGTATTCTTGCTTTCAGACTGTCCGTCGAGTTTTTCGAAAGACTCGTATCCAGAGCACGACGTAGAGCTCGAGGTGTCAGTCGTGAAGGAAGAACTCCTTACTTCAGACCCCGCGTGTAGTGTGTGTAAATTGACTCTATCCGAACCTTACATCAGATGTGCCGAGTGTTGTAACACCGAAATCTGCTCAAACTGTTTTTCAAATGGTGCTGAAAGTAATACACACAAAAACAACCACAGCTATGTTATTATAAAAAATGAATTTCCTATTATCTGTGGGTCTGGTTGGTCCGCACGTCAGGAACTTGAGCTCCTCGATGCTCTACAAGAATGTGGTTTTGGAAATTGGGTTGATATTTCCAGAAGATTACAGAATAAGACACCTGAGGAGTGTAAACAGCACTACCTCCAAAATTACATCGACCATCAGAGTTTGCCAGGCTTGCCTAAAATTAAAGAAACCCAGGCAAGTCTCCTTTGCCATGAAGTTGTACCTTACCTTTACAAGCTTCAGGATTTAGAAGAGCCACCAAGGTTTGCCACAAACACTATCAATTGTAAATTCTTGGCTGGGTACAACGCAGCAAGGTCGGATTTTGAAATAAACTTTGACAATCATGCCGAGTTACTCATCTCTGACCTGAAATATGATGAGTTTTATTCCACTGACAAGCACTACGAACTTGGAAGGGAACTTCAGATTGCTATAGTAAAAGCGTACAATCACAGACTCGAAGAAAGGCACAAACGTAGGAGGATTATAAGAGAACATGGCTTAATTTCATTTCGGAGAACCATGACATGGCTCCACAGGTATGAATCGACATTGACAAGGGCATTGATTGAGAAACTTGTGATATTTATGAGGCTTGTGAGCGGTATAGAGTTTGACTATATTATTGAGGGCCTTCACCATGCAGGGGAGCTGAAGAACTACATCGAGAGATTGTGTCATCTTCGGCAGAATGGAATTAAAAACTTCTATTCTGTTCCCACTTTCCAAAAGCTTGCTCAATTGCGGGTGGAAAACGAAAAAGAGAGAAAGCAGTACATGAGTAACACAGAATACTGTTGGCAGAGCATTTTGCCTGGGTGTATTCTGAAAACTACGCCCCAGGTTCCTACTACTCTGTCTCAGAGAAAAGCTGCCCCACCTTTGGCCATTCAAGGATTCCCTGGATATGATAGGCTTACAGCTATAGAAAAGGAACTCTGTTCGAACGCACGTGTGATACCAGAAAGCTATTTAGATTTCAAAAATTTGTTGATAGCAGAGAATAAGAAGTGCGGAAGCTTGAGGCTTGCGCAAGCTAGAGTACTGCTGAAAATTGATGTTAATAAGACGAGAAAAATCTACGATTTCCTAGCAGAGCAAGGATACATCAATAAACCCGCACACTGAAAGTCTTTGGAATGTGTAAATATGTATTGTAATTTTCAGGATAATTTTTACCGGCTTGCCAATTGCTAAACTTTTATTTATTGTTTCGAACTGATCGATCTCTTATCTTTTGTACCTCTATGACGTGCAGAAAATATACATTTTTACGATTTCTATGAAAAAGAAATTTGTAGTTTTCAATTAAAAGAACATCAAGAAGATTGAGGTAATCGATCGCTTGCCGTAATCTTCTTTAGCTTGTTAATCCTTTAGTGACGTAGAGATTAAGCGATTTCATGTTTTGGGTGTTTCCTCTCCTGATTCCACTGCCGTTCCTAGAAGGCTGAAGACTACAATGTTGTTTCGTTATTCGGCAGAATTTGAGAATGCGGAAACCTTGCTGATATCGGAGGTGTGCATGCTGCTGGAACACCGGAAAGCACAGAATGAATCCGCGGAGGAAGAACAAGAGTTCTCCGAGGTTTTCATGAAGAGTTTAACGTATACCAATCGATTCCGCAAGTTCCGAAATAAGGAGACTATCGCTGCAGTTAGAAAGTGGGTATCAATTCAGGTTTTATCAGAAATATCAATGAAGAGTTGCTCCAAGCGGTCTGTTTCGCATTCTACATTTTATTTCCTTTTTAATTAACTATGATAAATTATTTTTGGCAGCTTGCTGATGCAGAAGAAGCTCCACAAATTTGAATTGGCATCGCTCGCTAATCTTTGTCCTGAAAATCCAGAGGAGGCCAAAGCGTTGATCCCCAGTCTCGAAGGACGTTTGGAGGACGAAGAAATGCGAACAATACTCGAGGACATTCAAACTAAGCGATCGATACAGTATTGAAACTCCAACCGACCATGCATATCCATTATTTTCCTAACTTTCCCATATATTTTAGTGAATAAATCTTTTTCGAGTAATTCCAAAAAGGCTCACTTTATTTTTCCCAATCGCGAAGGGAAGGTAATCAGGACACTTACAAACAGGTAGCAGTTAATAATTACTTCGCGAGTCCCGTACGCGTGGAGGTACTTCACCTCCGTCCTGATTACCTACCGGCCTGGCACCGGTTCTCATCGGGCAGCCGGCAAGGCAGTCCGCATTCCTTGCGTGGTTTTGCAAAATAACCCGCGATTAAGATCAACGACAAGAACCCGCGGCTGGCCAGCCATCCAAAGGCGACGAAGATGCTTTATGACGTGGCGCCCTAATAACGAATAGTTACACTCGTACATAAATGTGAGATTAAAAGTATCTTTGTTACTCGCGAGTCGCTCATCCATCGGCCCTCTTGGACTTACTAATTGTATGATAAACAATCTTTATTCAGTCATTTTCGGCATCCTCCTTGGAAATTTTATGTCAGAAAATTTGCTCCACCGGACAAAAAATCATTTCTTGCAACTGCTTCTTCTACCCTACCTATTGTGGGTAAGAGTTTGTGATAATTTGCATTTGTGGGATAATAACGTTTTTTTTCAATTTTCATGGTCAAGTAAATTTGTTTTTTCTACTGAATTTTTTAACTTTCCTTTTTATTGAATCTTGATCAGCTTTGCATGTTTTATAATTTTTTCATCGGTCGATTCGAAGCCCTCCATCACGCCCTCAGCTATGGTTGGATCGAATAATTACCGAACTAACAGAACGCTGCAGCTATAGAAGACACAGAGACTTCGTATCCGTTCCGATTGGCCGAAATGTGTTCAACATCAATTATCCAATTTCGATGGAGTCCTTGACTGCATTATCATTTTATCATTTTATTTTATTAGACTAGAAAACCGTTTGATTTATGACCTCTGCCAGCCGCTCGTATCACATGCGCTACTACTGCGCGTACGTTAACCGCGTATACACACATGTGTGTTATAAGTAAAGGCATACGATACATTATCTAATATAGGAGTGAACTAGAGGAATCACCAATTGTTCTGATTATGTATAACAGCGGCAATTATTAGCCGATAATTGTAAAATACTCAGAACAGATATATAATATTTGTGAAATGACAATTAGCGTCGGTGGTGCAGGCACTGATAGAAAGTCCACGGGTTTCCCCATGTATACGCATAGTTAGGAAATCGATCGACCCCTGCGGTCGGGCTTCTCTTTTCCGGCATTCGCATGAGTATAAATTTTCGGTCAGCCCTGTTATCCATTGACCACGTATGAATAGCTCAACCAAAAATGCTGTAACTATCCCATCCGTAAGATTCGAATAAGTTGGACACTTTCATATATCGACTCTTGTGATTCGCGTCGTTCGGATCATCCAACCTTGGTCGTTTATCTGAAAGTAATGTAATAATTAGCATTTGTTCATCGTTCGTCGCCACAGCTCTGTATTTATCACACCATTTCGGCGATAGGAATTTCTTTAATTTCTCATCAATCAAATCGGCGCGATGGCATCGAGGATAGCATGGCGGACTCGACGGGATTGACCACATCCTATTAAAGTGCAGTCGTCAGACTGCAGTACGGGAATGTCAAAACAAATAAATAATATTCTATGCATCGGTTTAACCGGTGTACATATACGAATCGATAATGTCAATTTGCATAATGCGTAATACATCAAGCGCAATATATGACGCTTTGGTATATGCATGCATATAGATTGCAGAGTACACAAGCTGTTATTGCTGGAGAAAATCCCACGCCTTGATGTTAAAATCTGTTTATGGGTATCGGGGTACACGGTACACCTGTTGGTTGATTGTTGCGACTGTTCCTCTTGTAAGGAATAAATCGTTTCGCCGTTCACGTCAGGGTGTAAAGGCGCGATTAGCGAATCTACACGTAACGTGGGGATTATAATATTATACGAGTGAAACGATCGGAGAACAACCGCTAAAATTATCGCTATAATCTTTGAGCGTCTTTGATATACGAAATTACTCTGCATTATAATATCCTCTATTATATGAGCTTAAGAACTCGCGGTTTTCAGCGAAAATGCACAGATTCCAGGATGGCATAGAGCTCAAGGCTGTTCCTGCTAACGACAGCTCGAAGGCTTACTCGTTTTCCCTTGAGTTTCTGTTCTTCCGTCATCATCCCGTTTTGACCATCATAAAAATGTCAGGATTAAACACGGTTGCGAGGGATGCGGCACACATTATAGTACGTATACCTGTAGAATGTTACGTACATAGAATATTAGTATACATGTTTTTGGAACGGACAGTATCGTGGACGGGATGTTCTTTAATGGGAAAGGAGTTGTCAGCCGCGCGCAGCGGTCCATTTGACAGAAGTGCAACAGCATATTGCACCGGACCAGTACCATGCATGCGCTATGCCGCCCTCCCAGACGTCGCCGTATCGGCGCCTCATATATACCTCTGACGATGTGAACCGAGGGTTGCGGCTTCCAGGTTTCGCGCATGGTGGATTCAACGTCGTGGCCCGGTGGTCCGTTGGTAGGACTATTGGTCAACCAGGTATTTCTCGCTTATCCGCGGACTCTGAGTTCTTTTTTCGTGTTCCCTAATTCTCGCCTTCCTAACTATGGATCAGATTGTATTCGGAAGCACGCTTTCATCGGTCTTCGGGTGACGCTGGTCGCCGCGGTATATCCGCAGCCTTATAGTTGTCCAGTGAGTTTTCACCGCAACAGTACGATCAGCGGTCGCCCGTGGCACGGCGGACACGTATATGATACCTGGTCCGTAGCTGGCCAGCTCGGAGTTGCTCTTTCAGATCCCGATTCTCTGCAGCTCTGGTATAGGGTAAACGAAGTTCCGACTTTTTCTATTTTCCATATTTTCTTTCTTGCTTATCCCTGTGCCCTGATAGCCCGTGTTTGGACTTTGAATCGAAATTAATATCATCTCGCTGCAACATCGTCCTAATTTTCAAAGATTGAGCCGGAAGTTTTCATCCGAATTACCAAAGCAATGGTTATCGGTACCAACATGTAAGAATAATCGAAAATTCGCTTAATTAGATTTATCTTTGATTCCCGGTATTTTTTTTTTATCACAGTAGAATTTTTCCGAGAAACAATGCTGCGATTCGAACTATGTAATCGCGAAGCGCGAAAAAGAGAGCAATCATAAAAATGAAAAGCAGAAAGTGAATTTTGGCACTCGACGCCTCTCTCCCTCTCTCTCCCCCATCTCTCTCGGCGTCGCGGCGGAATTGTATCTCACCGCCCCCGATTCGCCCCCCCTCCCCCTCACTTTGCCGAGTCGAGCGCGTTGCGCCGACCCTGGGGCAGATCCCGAGTGTTGCCGAGTTCATCCGATGTCAACCACCGGCGGTGCTTCGGGTCAAAATATATTCAGTATATTCCAAACAAGCATGCGGCGTGCTATCACGTTTGTGTTTGCTCGAATGCCTCTGAATATCATTATTTGATAGGCAGCGCGGCGGGTTCGGCGACTTCGTCGGTCTACTACGAGGTCTACTACGATACTTGCTCGCTTGTTTCGTTGCATAGTGGTCAGTCAGTCAATCAGTCAATCAGTCACTCAGTCAGTCAGTCAGTCAGTCAGTCAGTCGACCAGTCAGTCAGTCAGTAAGTCAGTCAATAAGTCAGTCAAGTCAGTCAGTCAGTCAGTCAATCAGTCAGTCATCAATCAGTGAGTCATTCATCAGTCAATAATCAGTCAATCATTTAGTCAGTCAGTCAGGCTGGTGGTCAGTGTACAGAATAGTCGACGACGGTTATACGATACACCATGTTAAAAATGATAATCCAGATTCGAAGATCGCGAGGCGAGAGACAGCCACGAGAACAACGTGTTTAAACAAAAAGCAAACGTTATTATGTATTTTGAACGACGTATCTGGTTCTGACGCTGATTCCGATTCCGATACCGATATCAAGTCCGACCCAACTGATTGATTCGATCGTACGCATGCCGCGTATATTGTCTGCCGCCGGAGACTATTGAGGTGCAGTATCGATCATCATTCAAAAGATTACGGAAAAAATTCAATCGAACTAAAGAAAAGCAAAATAAAAAACGAGTACGAATAAAGATCTGACGATTTTGACGAATATCAACTTTTTTGAGAGAAAATGCGAATGAATCAAAGCTAGCGCAACCAAGTTGTTATAACGGAAGAAAAAGACATTTAAAAATCTTATAGCTGTGAGAGAATTTAATGATCATTGAGAGACGCGTGTAGACCGCAGTTTTTTAAACTCGCGGATCTTTAACTCTGGGGGTAGGTAGTAGGTATCGGCTAGCCGTCGTTGACGTGAATTATTGATTGACTCATCGTTTTTTGCATTTTTTTTCCAAGTTTTCTGACGGATCTCATTCATAATACATCTCTCTTTCATCATTTCCATACTCAGATCATGCCGGGAAATGAATAACGGAGCACGTTTATTCGCGGATTCAAAGAGAGCGGTACGATATACAACTATCTAACAATATAAGTTTGTGCCTCAGACGTGGTGGAGGACTAAAGTGTACGATACGAATAATATTGTATCTATATATGACGTAGAAGATATCCGCATATGCCTATGCGTACACAAATACCTATCACCGGGTAATCTGGTGCAGAACGTCTTCGAAGCTCTTTGTTCTATTCTGCACAGCGCCTGTTATAGCCGATTGGTGAGTTTTTACAGATATCTAAATACAAACATGTATACATCATATTCGCAAATATATATTTCATATTTGTACATAACATGTAACGTACATATGTCTGTTACCTCCCTCAACGCGCTACCTTTTCCTTTTCCTTCCTTTTTTTCTCTTCTCTTATCTGGCACACTCCTCATCTTTTATTTTCGTTTATCAAGACGCAGCGTCCTTGCATCTAGTTTTGCGGTACGCGGGATGAAACTCGCACGCCAATCAAGGCCGTCGCCGTCGCACCAGCGGCAATATACTTACATTATAGATGCACGTATACGTAGTACGTTGCTTCTGACTTGACACTTGGCGCTCCTCACTTCTCTGTATCATTTCGATCTTGGCTGCAGACTTGGACACATGTATACTAACTCGTGCATAATTTACACTTTACAGTTTACACGATATCGTGCATATACATTAACAGCGTCTATGTGCGGACACGTACGTACACCTGTACGCTTATATGTATAAATTCCACGATTCGGAGTAGTGAGGAGAGTGCTGTGATATTTAATTGTCGGCGAAATCCCCGCTTGCACATAATGCATAACAATTTATGATGTGTACACAAGATACTCTTCAATATCAATGTTGAATCGCTCGCATCGCGATGAATAATAATTACAAGTCACGACCAAAGATCTTAACAACGAATGCGTATACATGTCCCCATAGAACAATTCCGTTGGGCGGTCGATGAGAAGTAGAGCCTCTGATTTATCCTCGGCTTCAGAAATAATTGGATCATTTTCAGACGACGCGACTGTTTTTATCGTGACAAACATTGGCGCAAAATACTTAAAGGTATCATACCCTATGCAAAGACACGATATTGTTTTATTTGAACTGCGGGTTTCATGTGTTTAGTTGGAACTATATCGTTTCAGTTCTTACTTATTTTACATTATATATACTTATGTACCATTTTACAACACATGCGATGGTGACTTGCGCGATTTTCTGCAGTTGGCATTAAGCCGCGACGCGCCTATAACATGATATACCTATGCAAGTAATATAACTGGCCTTTTTTTCTTACCTCGCCTTCCACTGTCCCTCGTTGTGTCCCTTCCTTGGTTTTTCATCTGCTTTGACATCTGCGCGCTGCAAATACTCGATCTAAATTCAAATCAGCTGTAAGTAGGTGTAAGTCATGCTGTCGTGTATCATGGTTTCATCATGCGTGCATTGCACCTTCGAATTTCATCGTTCATTATTACAACGATCACGACTTTAGTCACTGAACTTGAAAGCGATAGGATATGAAGCGGTTTACATCGATTCGAGGACCGAATATTCCATCGTATGTGTTGAGTCGAGAAAATAATTCAACGTTTAGTATACACATATCAGCCCGCCACGCTCTAATTCACACACACGCTAACCAATCATCTCATAGTATCTTCACCCGTTGTATTACACGTCATGATATGGAAGAAGATAAAATAAAAACAGCTGCAGTTATTGGTTCATTACTTACGTGAAGTACGCACAGGTTGTTCATGTGTACAGGTAAGTATTATGCCCGTCTAGAAGAGCCTCAATAATTTTTTACTGCTTGATCGTTTCGAGAGGTACCGTGAAAAAAATGAAATTCACAAGTGTTCTGCGCGAATGAAAAAGAGAAAAAAAAAAGTACATGTTTTTCACTGCGACTTCGAACTCACATGACTTATACGTATACCATTGCTGATCCGATTACGTTCGAACTTTATCGAGTAAAATCGTATTTGGTGATGACGAGTAATTTTTGATACAATAATTTTTTGCAAAATATTTAGCGGCCCGCGCAGGTGAGATAAAATCAACACCAATCGTGAGCCATAATATGGTTTTTCGAAAGGCAGAAATGTATAACGTGGTGAACTTTTCCAGAATCGTTACAGCACGCTTATTTACTAAACCTATGTTGCTGCACTTGCCCCGCGCGTAATTGTACACATAGGTATTTACACAACGGCAGCGTTATATCATGTAGCTCGTGCGGAAGATTTTCCAATGGCTTTTAATTGGCGCGTTTAGCCTAATAAATTTCCAGGTCATCGTCGTATTTTCACCACATCGCGTCAGAAATGATGAGCCGCGGTGTAATCTACTGTATAGTCGAGCTTCTGTTGCGGTGTGCGGTGCAGCGATCGAGGTGCCCGAAGAGAACTGCAGTAGCGAACGTTTGGTGGATCGATCGCCACGGGACCGCTTTGGTAATTTGATATTTGACTTCCTCCACCACCTATATGGGGGCGGCGTGCACCACATACCGTTAAAAATAGTTTGGAATTTCAGTTGCACTGCGAAAGTGGTAAAATTACGAAATGGAAATTGGTATCCGAATCGGAAAATGGATGGAAAATATACGGTTTTGAATTTTAAAATTTGTGGTGCTAGGAGGTAAAAAATTCATCCGTTCGTTGGATAAATAATTTTTTTATGCCCCGCACCGCAATCTATGCGTCGATGATCAGGAGGTGGAGGTGGTAGATTTTTAGAGCACCCGCGGCCCCTGCACGGACGTCGGTGTAATATAAGATAGGACCTCGGCGTCGCATTCCTCTGGGGGCCGTGCAGCAGCATCAGCAGCAACAGCAGCGGTATGGCGGGTATTGAGACAAATCTTCTGATTAGCGATTGTTCAAATTGCTTCTACTTATCAAAGAGCCACTTTCGACCGGTTCGACTTTATTGCTGACGAACGACGATCGTCGACTCGTCGACTCGACGGAGTACCGTCATTACCGAACGACCCCCGCTCGCGGACAAGCGCGAATAGATCAAATCAGAAGGGGAACCTCCTGAGTCTTTTTCTTTCCTCACGTCCATTGTGCCATGGTGTACAAAATAATAAAAAAAAAAAAAAAATTATCCCCTCCCATTGTCAGTTCCCTCCTCTCCCCGATCGTACCCGCTGTTTTTCCTTTTATTATTTTGCTTTTCTCTTCCCTTTTCTTTCCAGCTATCTCGTCGCTCTCTTGCTCCCTTTTGGGGCAACCTCTGCTCATAGCTGATAGAGTCTGCAGACGTTGAATCAGCCCGACATTCGCGCGCGAGCTGATCTTCGCTTTTGTCCGATGGTCAGATCAAGGTGAAATTCGTGATTCTCGCGCTCATGATAATTCATTGCTCAAAATTATCGATTCGCTAGATTCTCATTATACGGCTGTGGACCGTGTAACTCACGATTATGATACCCTACGATACGTGCAGGCCATGACGTCATGCGTATTTATGGCCACATGCTCTTATACATTATGAATGACAGCGTGGTCACAAACGGTTCCTCCGCGCCCTAGGTACACATAGGCAGAAATAGGTACAGCTATAGCGAACCTACTCGTAAGTAATTAGCGCAGTTGCTTACGATACACGTGAAACGCTGTGTACGTAGCCACAAAACGTATACATATATCTACTTATGTTTTGCGCATTACCCATACAATCTGCATGGAGCATCGGTTACGATGTAGGTCGCATAGACGTGCGATCCCCGCTTTTTTAGCCGCTTTCGTTATATAGTTCCTAATTCGCATATAATTTGCGTTCACCCGAGTGGTGCCCGATAATGGAAATGTAAGCGGGGATAACGATAAGTTGCGGGTCAGAACATTAGACAGCGTACCGAATCGAGAATTCGCACGCCCGCCATAGTCTTATCCGTAAAAAAACCATCAAGTCGTAAAAAAAAATCAAAAAAAAAACAAAAAAAAACTGACTAGGTCCACTCTAGGCTGGTTCCCCGTGGTGCGAGTGTAAAAAATATTTTGGCACCGCGCATGTTACTTACGTATCCGTTTCCTGTTTGCAGAAAAAAAAAAACAATAATTTTTTTTTTCCAGCTGCTCCTCCGTGTAATTAATGCGTGGCTGTAACATACGCTTACACGATATGTTATACACGTAATCTGCCGGGTTGTATATTATCGGTGTAGGTATGCAACTTCAGGTAGCATTCAACGTATGCCGACGTAAAAGAGTACGAATTATGAATTTTTTTATTTGTAACATTTTAAAGATATAGGTATCTATATAGGTATGTACGTCAGATCAGTGTAGAAGGAAAATTATTCCATCTAATAACGGGGGTTGGTTGATATTTTTTTTTTCGTAATTTTTATCTTTTTTTTTCAAAGCACGTTCAAGACAAACTTATAACATAATTATACAGGAGATCTAATTATCGTGTGCAGGGAAGTGTATTAACATTTCAGTTGCTGGCAAACTGGAAATGGGGAAGGGGGTATACGGAGAAGACCCACAGGAAACTCAGCAAAGATAACTTTATGGATCCAACTCGTATACTCACGTACGTATGTACCCACACCGTCATACATTTTTCAACTGGTAGAAAAAAAAGAATTTGAAAAATATGGGACTCATTTAGAATAATAGTAGCTCGAGCTCGTCGAGTCTGTCTACTCCGATCTGTGCTGGGTTGGACATCTATATATGCTACGTCTGCACAGGAGTGGTTGGAACCTGTCGTAGGTAGAATTTATTCAACAGTCTTCGAATTATTTCCCCTCCGGGAGTGTATAGCTGCGGGGTAGCGTGCGGCTATATTTGCATCTATACTTACACAGGTGTATATAGATTGTAGGTGTGTAAGGTGGATAGCTAGGTATAAAGCAGGTGGGTAGCTACGGTTCAAGAGGGTTCGGTCCGAGTAATCGATAGCCGGACGTGCCTCGCAGGGCTCTTTTACATCCTTAGCCTTATACGGGCGCAAGACTGAGACTTCAAGTCGAGAAAGGTCGACGTCGTCGCGATACACCGAAACGAACCGAACGAACCTTGTAGACCTCCGAAATCTCTGCTCGCGACACCCGCCAAATTATACTTCAACTGGATAGATCCTCACATTCCCATCGCGCCCGCTTCGGCAAAAAATGCGACGAAAATAATAATGCGTATTCTACCGGTTAAGATCCCAGGTTAAGATTTTTACAAAATTCGCAATTTATTCGGTCACCCAGATACGATTCGACGTGTTTGAGCTTTTGTCTCTTCATCTTTGAATTCCAATTAAACATCACCCTAAGACGACCGCCATGGAAACGGTTGCAATGTAACCGTTGCCATGAGAACAGTTCCCATGAAAATTGGTCAGTTCCTAGGAGGCCCTGTAAGCGAGTGGAGTCCTATAGATGGAGATATTCTAGGTGGCATCCGCAAGTGTGCGCAACACGTACGACACGATTGAATTTGCGAACTGAGCGTAGATAGCTAATTGTGAGTATGAGTACGTACGTTACATACCTATGTGCATACGGTGGTATATCAGCGCTGTCGCGATAATTTTGCTTTGCTAATTTCCTCGTGATAGTCACGTAAAAAGGTGAGTTTCGCTTTTCTGTTAAAATGAGAGAGTGTACGGACAATAATTCCTATCCGCACATATTCATTTATGCAAACTTTTTAGCATCGGGATTTTCGCATAGAGGAAGCCAGGGCATATTTAGGAGCTCAGATAATTATGCAAACTAGATTGTATTTTTTTTTTTACTCCTTTTTTTCAAGCCTTCTCCAAGTAAATTTTATTTATTAATCGTCAACATAATTATTGGATACGTTGTAAAAAATTAAAACAACGATTTTTTTTTTTTTTGTGTACACTCAGCGAAGTTGATTCTGGACCAAGTCCCTACTGTTCCTGTACGAAAAGTGAGACAGAATGCAACTCGCCGAGTGTACACTGCGCTATATATCCACTGAATTCGTACATATGTACTTTTTGCGGTTATATAACAATTCCGAGAACAAGTCACTGCATTGGGGTAGGTCGCTAAGTGGTTTGAAGGGTTATTTACGATGTTTTTTTTGCACATCCTCGAAATAGTTCTATTTAAGAGATAAGGAGGTGTGAACAAGATTTATTAGGTGTCGACATATCGTTTCACACCTTTTAATAAAAAAACCGAAAGGAAGAAAAAAGAAAAGATGTTCACACCTCACCACCTGTTAAAGTCGCATAAATTATTTTTCCATCATTTTGACATGCCATCACGTGAATACGTGTCCCCAAAAAAGTCGCCGCAGTATTGTACGTATCTATACTGCGATGCGCACAAACGCTCGTGACTATTTAGACCGGCTTGTTCGCTTCTGATAAATTAAACTGAGACACTTCTGGTTGCGAGAAAGTTTTTAGCAAGACGGCAAGACGGTGCTACAAGGCTGCGCCGCGCGACGGCGGCAACAGGAATCAACTCATGAGAGCCCGAGCGCGGCTCGAATTTTCTTTAAATTTCCCTTTCTCAATCTGCACTTACATTTTCCATCGTATCTCAGGACCAAATAATCGGAATTTGATTAATTTGAGCGCGTTCGATTCGTATCAACGTAACGGACATTTCTTCTGCCAAAAAAAAAGTTTCTTGTATAACCTGTACGCTGAAAATCAGAATAAAAGAATTTGATTCGTCAACCATCGTTGACGTTATTAATAAATACATCATTTGTAATCTTTTTTTCTTTACTTCTCGTATGTAGTCTTCATATTTTTGGTAATTGTTATGCAGATGCATATAACGATGTGCAGTAAAGTGTGGGCTCATTCATGTATCGAATTATGTATACCAACGTGATTGTGACATGTAGTATACATTTGCCGCTAAGTATATGTATATACCTATACTAATCGCTCGTGATCGCGTGGCTTATGAAATAAAATAAAGCGATAAGAATATCTTCTGACCGTTAAACGGTTGCTGTTATAGTTACGTGGTCAGATTGTTATTTAAATATGATTATTTGAATTGG
Source organism: Athalia cordata (assembly GCA_963932425.1). NCBI lineage: Eukaryota > Metazoa > Arthropoda > Insecta > Hymenoptera > Athaliidae > Athalia > Athalia cordata. Next base: position 51,153,657 of record OZ010625.1, on the reverse strand, counting down.
CTTTTCCATTTGGCTTTCGCATAATTAAAATCCGTACGGCTCTCGATCGCGTAAGTGGCGTGGGTCACGACTCAGGAAGCTGCTTTACTTCGGTTTTCTAATAACCAACGAGTGTATATAGCTTCAGGTATACATATATCGTATATAGTCGTATTATTACTTACGTCGAATATTATTGGAATTATATTTCGTGTTCGATCGCTGTCAAAGGCATCTGGCAGGTATCATTATATGAGCCGCCGAATAAAACGAAGAGAGAGACGCACCCAGAAAAATTTCGTATTTATGACAAATGAAATTCAAATCGTTCGAAGCACATCGTTCATATATGAACCTAATAAAATTGACAATCAATGATATATTTGAAACGTGGCCGATAGTTGAAACTATACGGTCATTTTGATACAGCCAATGTACACGTATATATGGTACGTATTTTGACCTAATTAAATACTCTACTCGTTTCAAAAAGATAATTGTATTAATTATATTAGTTATAATGATATTTTAATCACAACCTTTTGCCTCACAATTAATTAGAATTTTTTATCAGTATCAAACTAATTTTTTAATAATTTCAAATGATATATGATTCAAAAACGCTAATTGCTGTACGTACCTATTTCGTGTCGTAATGAGATTTTTGAATAAATTACAAATGTACATGGGAGATTGAAGGAGATATAGGAGAAGCTGTTGGGCACGTATAAAGGCATGTTGTATAGGGAGCTAGTAACACACGTATTTATCAATGTGTTCACGTGCGCCATCGCCCGGAGAAAAATTTCGTTTAAAAGTTGGCCCGGCGGTCGTGGGTGACGGGGATAAGGGAGACGAAAAATTAGTTTTTTTCCGTACTTGACTTTTGTATTTTCAAAGCAAGAGTATCAAACTTTTCGCTACGTGTATCGCAGCTGAAAAAAAAGTGCCGAGTGATTGTAATTACGAGAAGACGACGGGCATCCCGGCGTATTATAAGTAAAAAGAGAGAGATGAAAAGCGCAGAGATTCACTGTCGAAAGAACCGCCCCACAGCCCTGGGTCTTTTCCTTTTCCTTGTCTCATCTTCTCCTGGCCCTCGCTTGTTCCGTTTGTCCCCTGGGAAACGAAATTCGACTTTCATTTGCCTCGCCCTTCCGTCTCCCTTATATCCCGGTGAATTTGGTCACACATTTTCGTTCGCTTGTAGATAGGAGCAAAAGTTCGAGTGTCGCAGGATTGTCGATACTTGAGCGAATTTGAAATAGTAATTATCGAACAGATTCATCGTTCATTATTCCAATATATTCATACGTAAAATCACGTGATGCACATGACGTAGAAGTAGATAACGAGAAACTCAATGCCTAGGATATCTTACGGCTGCAGTTCGTCACGGTCGTATTCCGCATTTATATAGACTTTCATTCCGCACCTCATCGCGATCGTCTTATTCAAGGTTTCCGTTAATGTCGGAGAGAGGAGTTAGCGTCTAGCTCAGCTAACACCTCCGCGTATGGACTGCCCGTTGCTCAATGCTAATATATACCGATTTCTGCCCAACGTCACGCGGCTAATTATTTATATAGAAATGCATCATCGCCTCTACCAGTCGAAGAATCGAATACGTGTGAACGTAAATCGCGCGAATAGCAGTAGAATATCCTCGGATATATTTTTTATACAGGAGTCATCCTGCGGACAGTCGGTTTGACTAAGGGATGAAAAATTTTGCAGGTCAGATTTTGTAGAAAAAAAAAAATCAATCCACGGTTAAAAATATGCGCCTTTAGAAGAATTTATGCATCGATTCCTTAATTAGCATTTCGTCATTATTAAATCCTCTGACAATCGCAAACATCACTCCGCGCGGACTGCTGATTGATCCTCACACGCCCTTTATGTGTACGTACATAAACTCGCGTGTGTATTCGTTCTCGACGCACAGGTACAGATGGAAATACGTTGTATCCATCGATGGAATGAGAAAAGCACTCGGTGTGCTGCTGTAGTTGCTATAATGGATATATCTGTTTTAAGCTCAATCCCGCCGACTGCGAGTGAAGAGTAAAACATGAGCTTGCAACGCGCGCTTTGCATACGAAACCGGAGACTCCGCCGAAGGGGTAGTCCATGTGAAGCATTGCAGATATGGGCTTTCCTTCAAATATGTGGCTTTCGTGGGCAGCTGCGCGTGGTAGGGAAAATTGAAAATGGGTGAGTACGAAGAGGGTGCCGGCGGTGGTACGCAAGTGGAAACAATCGAGCGGTCGGTGATATTTCCCGCGTGCACTTCGAGCAGCGCACTCGATGCAATTATATTGAAGTTATAGTACGGCTACCTCGCCTTCAAAGCGTTCCGTGTGGGACACAGTTGGGGGTGGAGATTCGTGAGTTTGTTGATTACGTAATTAATGTATAGCAGCTAGTTGTTCGAATCGCTATACTCTCACCGTTGGAAGACTCGCTGCGCCATACGCGAGTGCATGAATAATAATTCTATTGTAAGGTGGTGATAGACGACCATCCAGGAATTCTTATACTTGGAATATTATTTTTGAGAGGTATGTTACGTACACGCAAATCACCAGCCCGCCAAAAGCCAACGAAAAAGTTTAAATTTCCCAACCTGTTTATTTCCACGAAGAGGATTTCTACGCAATCAAGGGATCGAGTAACATGTCGATATGGAAATATTCGTTGTGACAGCCGCGGGCTTGTAAGATCTTCGCGAATCGAACTCAAAGTCAAATAAGTAAGATATGGAAATGGGAACAGGAAAGTTGATAAACAAGTAATCACAGTGAAAGCAAATTACGAAGCTCAGTGTTCTCAGCACCGGATACCGCAAAAAATGTTGATTTCCTCCATGAAGATTTTCGCCCAAAGTTCGCAGACTGCAGTTCGTTGTTTGAGGATCTCCAAGTTATTCGTCGTTATCAAAATCCCTCTCAGCTTGTCTGGTTCGATGTGCATATCATAAGTATAATAATAGTATATTTCGGGTTTGCTCACGAACCGGTGGAATATCGGTCATACGTGGTATGCGGGCTTTGCACCCAATTCAGAAAAGACTGAACGTTGGGAGCGTGAATTTAATATAATGTGTAATACGTATACCTATAACATGACTTGGATAACGCGTATCGCTCGCCCGGCACTGAACCGCGATATGGACGATTTAATACAACTGTATACTTTGTTAGGCATCTGCGTCTCGAACAGAGTTCGATCATTGGACAGCCTGCGTGCATAAGGTTATGCAGGTTGCTCGTCGGTCCAGGTTAGGTCAGATCCGGAATTCAGGGACGAGGTTTGAGGGAAACTTCTTGAGGCAAAGAAGCTCGGAACTATAAAGTTATAAGTTTTTACGTAATGTCTGCCGCGCAATCGGACATGCAAGTGTTGCAAGATCGGATGGGGAAAAAAAGAAGAAATATCTAATAGGAATATAAATATTTGATTAGGCATCAGATAGCAATGGCGATGCGCAGCTAGGTGTCTCCCTTCCAGCGGCAGAGTTAGATTCCGCTATCAGTTTCATTCTTTTCGTTCGCAATTTCGGACCGGTTCGTATCATATTCTTTGTCACAAGCAGTGCCCGATCAACAACAATAAACTCGCGTCCGATAAAAATGATTAAGTTAACCGAGTCACCCACATCTTAGTCGTTCCACCGAAAAGATCAGGTATTAATACCGAGACGAATGTCTGTCACGAAAGCGGCTCCTGAATTCACCTATTCTACATCTTATCTACCATCACATACAACTATTGTGATGTAACTGCACAGTGATAATCTGGAAAACTAAACGGAATGAGGTTACGTATCAAGCAGTTTGTTCTCTGAGTAAACGAAATTCATTTTTTCTTTTTAGCTTCGACTTCCAGTACTTCTATCGTAATTGTGACATATATGGGCACGTATTTCTAGTATTATAAATTATCCGAGTGTCAAATTTGGGTCTGCGTTCAACTCGTTTAATCGTTCGTATTTTTTCCATCGTCAGACGCTTTGTCAGAAAGTATGGTGTATATTATTATTATTTTCTGCAATTCGGAAATATTAAATACGGATAACAAGTAGCTCGCGATGCGTCATATGGAATTGTCTTATCTAATCCACCGTCCGATGAGTGAATTCGATATCTTAGAAATCAGATCTGATCTATATTAATGACTGCTACTGTTTTTGTGCGTTTTGACAGGGTGACGAAGTCGATTCCGAAGTTTCAGTATCTCCAGAGATAAGCGTCTGTATTTTTGAAAAGATCTATTCACGAACACCAGTCCCTTATACCTCGTGAGTTATAGAAGTAACCATCCCATATTAACTCGTTTCGAAGACTTTAGTCCCGAGATTTTCTTTTGATATAGGCACATGATTATACTCGGTATGTAATCTTTTCCATTCCCCTTTTTTTCTCTCCAACATCTCCGCTTTTCATAGAGCGAGTTCTCCGGTCTTCGGGTCCCCGCAGAATTAATAGATGGGCGTCCGGAAAGAAAATGTGAAGGTGACTGTGGGTTGCAAATGATCTCTTATTTCCCAGGTCAAACTGAATTTCTCGATCTAGAGGTAGAAAATTATCCCGCAAAGTGACCTCGCATAATTTCTTGACCCCCTGTACGTCGGAGTCCTCGAAATTACCATGAAAATCTCGATGGGCAAAGAATGAATATGAAATTATCAAAATAGTGATCGATTCTAAAATTAGCCTGATTAAGCATTTGCTGTCCTTTGTTTAGCCCAAGGAGTTTTCTTGCATCGAATAAAAAAGCGGACGAAACGCTTATAATTTAGTCAGCCGGCTCCAGCGAGAGCTCTTCAAGTTCAGCTGGAGTCCGCGCTTCTTTAAACTCACCCGTCCAAGCCACCCCTCGGCAGCTATTCTTACAGCGCATAGGTAATTGTGAGTGCCGCGGGCTTAGATTCGCATTCTCTCACCGCCGAAGACGGGCTCACATCCATAAATCCGCTCTGCAGTCCCTCGGTGAAGGAACAAAGGGATCGGGGGTGGGAGTGGGAGGCATTTTGCAAGGAAATTGAAAAACAAAAAAACAAAAAAAAAAATGTTGGAAGAGAACAAAAGAAAAAAAGGTTTCTTTCTTTTGTTGCGAAAATATCGCCGGAAAATTCACGGTATGCGGCAGGAAAGCTGTTTACGATTATAAGGTAGTTGCTTAAATACTTACGGCATTGTACATTTATTATATGCATTCGTATTAATTCATTCGAATGTTTCTTCTCTTACGGGATTTTTCGGAGAAAGCTTTCGAATTTCTATCAATATATCATAGGCAGGTAAAACATTCAAAGTATGTGATGCTTAAAAATGGGGGAATCACGGATGGGAAACACGTGAGGGGGAATCTTATGCTCGTGGAAAATGTGGAATTTCAAAGCGTAGATACCATCTCTGAATTATGTTTGTTTCAATATATCTTACTTCGCACAACCGTGCGATCGATCAAATCTAGAACATATACCTACACGCGCGCTCTTCATACCAGAACTTGATTTGGTTCTGCCTTCGTTGGTATGCGAAGAAAGGGAAATGCGGAATTGAATTTGTGCACGCACACCTGTACAAAATCACCTTCACCGTTACCGTTGAGGGTAATATCGATGGAAATCGGTCATCAGTGGCAGCAGCGAGGAGTACCTGTGCCGACCAGCTGGGCCGTCGACAGACGCGATTTCGTGATCCGGAAATTAAAAATTACGCGTCTCTTTCCAAGCGGCAAATTATCCAATTCGTTGTGGTTCGGTTGAAATTCAACAGAAACGGATCGATGCACGTCGGCGACCTGCACCACCCATCTGCCTACTCAATATCTCCCGTCTAGTTTGCACTGGGGCAGTCGCATCGCGGCGATACCATTCCTGCAGCAGATATCGTATCACCGCATGAATAAAACAGCGACATAGTAGAGTTCGGAAAAATGTTCACCCGGCAGTTCTCATTTCCTTAGGCAACTCGGTTCTTTCGCTTTGAATGTAATTCGAATCTGCAGCCGGGTAAAGTGCAAATTTAGCGAGTCTGCCTGCAGAGCTTGCGGACCCGCAGGTGAGACGCACGCGCGCAATCATCCGTTCGGTTGGTAATTCAGTTGGGAGGATGGGCGAGGGTCACCTGCAGCGGTTTACAGTCGCGATCGTAGTAGGCGTCGGATCAATCCGCACCCCTGTGTCTGCACTCTTCGCCCTTCGTCCCCGCCGTGACATCTATTGGTTTCCATTCATCACTCTAGTTGGCTTACGTGCTTTCCGCTAAGCCGCCCGTTCGCCCGCTTCGCCCATCCGAGTTGCTCGGGAGAGTCTGAGTGCAAAAACGTTAAACTCCCGACCGCAATGCCTGCAACCGGCAAAGACCTCCACGCGGACAGGGTTTTACCTGACAAATTCGCATACTATATACATCCCCGCTTTATCAGACCCTGCGCAATTTTAGTTTTTTCTTCTATTTTCTATTTTTCATCGTCGCGGCCACATCCAATATCGCGTCTTCTATATCGGCGCAATATTTTTAAACAAATTTCAAACTCGCAGTTCATATTATACCTATAGCTGCACGGGCACGTGCATCGTCTGTCTGGGTTCACAAACAAAGGGGATGCTTCTAGGTGGTATCGTTTAGTATCGTCGTATGACACCCATCATGTGGCAATTTCCGTGCCTCAGATCTGATACCTCCTTTATAGCATCCGCGATACGCTACGCGCTGTAGTAGAAGCGATGAAAATCCACTCGAACTAGAGCTGGTGTGGTATACATTCTTCGAACAAACACCGAAGCTATTTTCTAACTTGGTAGAGTATCGTTCTGCGCTTACAAAAAAAAAAAAAAAAAAAACGAAAAAAATTCACCGCATGCTCACAATTTTACAGACAAAGTAAATTCGAAAGCTCATTTTTCAAGTTCAACCTGACACAAGATGTGTCTCATACCGATCTCTTATATAACGTGAATCGCACATAATGCTCTGCGGATTTAAGATCCACACTGACAATGAATATAGAATAATATGTAAATATCATATAGCGCTCGATACATACGTATATAGATACCTGAGGATTTTCGTTTCTGAAGATTGCTGCAGACCCTGGAAACGGCAGTACACTCGTCCTCCGCACTCTAGTTTCGCAATGCCCATAGCACCAGGCCAGAAGTACTCTCATAAAACTCTCATAAATTTCCGAAGAGGACTTGCATTGTAGATCTAGATCTCGTGTCGGAGTAGCGTGACGGTTACCCAGAGGTGCGACATGGCGAGGGGGTCGTAGGGGAGAAAGAGGAGCGAAGTGGAGCTCGAGGGACGAGGGTGGTGGTCGGACCCGGGTAGCTGGAGCGACCGGGGTGAGTCTAGTGACGTCAGACGAAGACCTAGAGGCTAGAAGTAAGGGAAGGATGAGCCTTGAGTCGAACCACCGGCGTGGAGGAATGAGGAAAATATAGGAGATGCGTCGCTTCTCTTCCACTTATTTCTTCCTGAAAAACATATCACATAATAATTAGAAAGCAAAAATATAGCGGATTCTTTTTCGATCTCACGTCAACGTGTACGGAAATAATCTTGAACAAGGATTGATAACCTCGTGCAGGGGCTGAAGGACGAAAGGATGCGAAGTATACCGCAGGTATATATGTGTAGCGTATACACACCTACAAAACCCGGAAGGTATTACGGCCGCCAAAGGAAATGCCTTGTATTTTTCCCGGCCTTTTTCCTCGCGTCACGTTTTTTCTTGCCCTGTATTTTTCAGGTGCTGAAATCCTGGTGGAATTGACGGCGAGAAATACTCGCGGAAAAGAACCCTCTCCGAGTATTTCTAGCTCTCAGCCCCTTGCGGAGTCTTGTTTCGGTATACGATTATTAATTTTCAATTACTATCCGAACAATCCTACCGCCTCAAGAAATTATTTTTCAATATCGAATATTTCAATTTCGTTGGACAACGACGTTAAGATTAAGAAGAGAAGAAGAACCAAATAAAATTAAACCTGAATCAAATTGTGAAAAAACGCCCACAGAACTTATTGGAAAATTGAAGTTCTACGAATTTTACATACTATACGTACGTAAGAAATTATCTTGATATAATTGGACCTCGAATTGGACGCGGACTCGAAAAAATTCTTTCTGTGAAACTTTCCTTCTCTTTCAAGGGACGTTAGGGAATTGAATTAATTCATTAATTTGTCGATCTTCTTCTCAGCCGTCAATTCTTTCGCCCATATGTTATATGTATAGGTACACAGAATGCGTGATACTCGAAACGAAAATTGAGTCGTAAACTTGACACTTTTATTCCTGAAGCGTGAATGTGGAAGATCACCTAACGTCTGTAGTCGTTGTCAGGTACACCCCGAAAGTGGTAAAAAGGGAGTGTTTTCTGTCTGGCGTTGTGGTGATTCCTCGATCGCATGACTGACGAGCTATAGGTAATTCCAGGACGAGGGTGAACGTCCACGACTAGCGAGAGGGAGGCAGAGGCCCGGGAGTAGGTAACTTACAAATTCTGGTCACGTAGTATGAGCTTTGTTCGTCCTCTCGACCGTTTTGTTTCGCATTACGGACCCCTGCAGGTCGTCTACCACCACCATATTTGGACATCGTCGCGGTCACTTTCTTAATTTCCTCCGTTCATGTCGCGAAATTCAAACGTGATGCGTAGCGAACACATTAGGAAGTCAAACGAAATGAACATAATTTGTGCGACTGTTATTCTTTGTGATTCAAACTTCACGTTATACCTTCCGCCTATATGGGTGGGTGGACGTATACTCATGTGTCTCGTGGATGACGTGGGTATGTGGTACGAGGAGTGAGCTCTTTGGGTGTAGAACACGTGGACGTTCCGAAAAATAACGAGGGAACCCAGAGAAACTTTGTTCGCAAAAGGGCTAATTAGTCTGATTCATGATTATATATTTCGTCACATCTGGAGACACTTTCAGAAACTCATCCGGGTGGTAAACTTTGATGAGAAGAATTTATTCTCTGCAGGAACCATCTCTCCTAATTGATCCTCCTCTCTCTCTCTCTCTCTGCGCAACGATACGCCGACGTTTAATTATTTCTGTAGGCGAACGAAAATCGCCCTATTTAATTTTTTCTATTACCTACTTTCTCGTCATGATCCTATATTACCGACTCTTCGCCCTCGGGTGCTCTTACTTTACTATACGTTATTCAGTACAACGTCTGGCTACATACCTCATTCGATACACCCTCAAAATTATACTTATTAGCACCATTAGCCTCACGGTCTCTCATCTTGCGCAGTCTGAAGAGTTCTCAAATTGATTTTACCCGCTACGTTGCTCGTCTAGTTTCACTCAGGCTCCGTCATTTTCGTTTTCGACTATCTCCGCGCCTAAATTTGCGGGGGTATATACAGTGCAGACTGTCGGCATATCCTTTTTACGACGCAATTGCCCCCGGTGATTTTGAGTCATCGTCTATAGGAATATAAATCGATGTATAAAGTTCCTCGAATATATCATCGTTTCGCACCAATACCGAGCCGTGCTGCTATGGCAATCCATTCCTCGACAAATTCATTACGCCTGCCTTATACATCGACTTCGATGTAATAACTATTTCCGCATCAAAGTTATTCAGGGCGTATATAGGTACGTCAGGAGCTGGCACTTGTCGCGCTCGTACGTTAGAATAATATAACATAATTTAATCAGTTTCTAAAATCCTATGTACGAAAATGGATTCAAATGGATAATATCCGATATGATTTGGCACGTCCAACATCGGCCGATGGACCACCCAAGTCACATTTGATTCGGGCATACGTGACTGTTCCTAGAAAATTTATTATCATAATAATCGACAGGTGGGTAATAAGTCTTATTGTATATAGCCATGCGGTAGAATTATGATGATAGTGATCGAGACGTGCGGTAAAATTGACTCGGGTTGGAAATCCTATCAAGTACATTCGTAAAGGCGTATATAACTTTTGACACCGACCCGCGATGACATGATAAAACGTATGCGATAAAACGATCGAATCGACTCATGAAATTTACCGATCGTTCCAGTCAGATTTTCTTTTCTTCTTTTTTTTTTTATACTTCGGCGTCTCTTTTCGTTCGTTGGTTTTTTTGTTGGCGCAACGGATATGGGAAGGACCACAGATAATAAGATACGTATTTCCAGACAATATAATGGCGTGAGATGTACGCGTGCGGTATATAAGGGGCGGGTCGAGCTGAGATCCTTATGAAAACAAATATGAGAAAAATAAAGGGAAAAGAAGTATGTGTACAGAAATAGAAATTGGTCGTCAAAAAGGCTGGAAATGCGAACCCTCGCGGCAAATGTTTGTCATGTGAAAGTTTTTCCCTATTGCCCGCTCGTTCGTTGGCGTTCCGCGATATGTGCAGCCTGTTATTCGTCCCTCGCTATACATATACGAGTCGGGTATGAGCCGGGCGGCTCGTTTTTGCACTGAAATCCGTCGTGTTTTTTTCACCCCGGCCGCTACTTAAGGTGTCGCCGAAAAAATTCTTCGTTCTTTATGTGTAAAACGCAACATCGATCACGCCCGCCGCGAGTACTTATATCATAAAAAATGATCAACTTTCCCTTGTATATTTATTAATCCGCGTAAAGCTCCGGAAGTAATATTTGCGTGTCGCGGAGCCGCTAGTTCTACGGTTACAACTATGGGCTGGAGATGGAGTTCGGTACGCATGTATTATGTATAGTGCCTCTGACAATGCTGCAGTCAGGCAGAGGTGGAACGGCGTATAATTGGTTCAAATTAATTAACCACTGTTTGACTTCGCGATGAATCTCGCCGTGACACTTACCCTCGGTAACTGTTATGTCTGCACGAGTAATTAGAACTACACGCGTGATCTGATTTGCTGATTGAGTATACGTTACGCACATATTATAGTTACTACCGGAGTAATATCGTACGATATTAACCGCATAGTCTGTCCTGCAGAATCGAAAGATGGCGTTCAATAATCTTCTTTTTATTCTAATCTCCGAACGTTATGGCCCTGAGGTCTCAACGAATGAGTTTTGACGGTCGATTGTTGAGCAGGAAGTTGAAAATAAACGGCCCACTTCCGCAGCACCTAACCAGAGGCCTGTTATAGAGTTGGCTCGAGTCAAAGTGCTCGCATAGAGCGTACGAGCTATTTCTTAGTGACAAATCGATCGCATTGAGCTGCGGGTACTGCCGAACAATAAGCTATCAACTGATAATATGCGATTTGTAGTCGACGAGGTGTCCGCCGCCCTGCTATGCGTAACTCGGGCCCAACTGTCTCTATAGCTGCATCGTGCGCGATATGTTCCTAATGAGTCGGTCCGAATGTTCGTGAGACAACTAAAGCCTGCGGCCGCTTCTCGCTCCTCGCGCTGTTCGCTTGAATATTGATTTATTCCTCGCCGAGGTACATTCCTCGACGGAGTAGTTGGCCCCCAGCGAGTCGCTAGTCGATCAGGTCTGTGAACAGGTGAATCAGTGAACGCGTTGTAACCGTTCAAGAGCCGCAGCCGAGTGGGGGGTGAAGAGAATCGTCTTCTATCCTCGCCTTCCTTCGTTCTTTCCAACCAAATGGTGGTGGAACGAATATTGGAATTTCAGGAGAAGCACGGATGTATTTCTTCTTTCGCGTATATCGCTCGCCGATAGTTATTATTATAACCACGATTTTATCGTTTCGTTGAAAAGACCTGAACCTGTAGAGGAAACTGGGAGAAGGTAAACTTGGAAGTGATCTAATCGCTAAATTTTTTCAAGGGGGAAATATGCTTCGTCAGAACCTAAATAAAGGTATAGAAAATATGATGGAGCTGGAATCGATATCAGAAAATCGAGTTAGCGAACGCGAGAGTCTTCCACGTATAGGGGATAGGTGTAAAACAACGAGTGAGGGTAAAAGAATCGCGTCTCCGCCTTTGACAAATATCAAGTTACTCCGAACACACAGACTGCGTGAGCCTTTTTTATTCAAGTAAAGAAATTGAAGGGGGACGATCTCTAGATGACCGTAGGCTATTCCGAGGATCACAAAGTGCCGTGGTGCCCCGAGCCCTGGAGACCATCCAGATTAAACTAATGGATTATGAACGTGCACGCACCTTAGCCTGATAATTGATCATCATTAGTCGCAATAGAAAAATTATACGAGTTTAATTCCGCCAGTCTACTTGTCACGGGAAGGATAATTGCTATCGTCAAGTACTATCGGTGTCTACCCGCACCTGCCATCATTTTACTTTTCCACCTCGCTGACTCACCTGGATCATAGAATTTTATGTCGAGCTATACTGCGACCCGTGGAAAGCGTGCTATGAAGATTACTCTTTAAATTTATGTTTTTTTTTGTAATCTTATACCGTCGCGCAAGTGGCCAACGATCGATTATAGTTTTAGAACCTTGAGATTCAAAGTGATGAGTCCCCCCCCCCCCCCGCCCTCCAACAATTTTAGTTTCGTTTGATGTCGAGATGAAGTTGCAAATGATCCATTGAGCTGCTTTTTGCTTTACGATGACTTTTTTGAAGACCTCCCCCTCAGCGCAGAGGGTGCGCCCCGTGGTTCTCGTTTGAATCATTTTTGAAATTTGTTGTACCTAACGATTAAAATGTCGTTGACAGGCTTGTAGCTCAATTCCAAGTGGTTCCGAAAATAATTTCCATGGTAACTTTATATGGAAATATTTCACCCCTTATGTAGGAGCAATGAAATTCAGAAATTACCCAAATGAGAACTACCCTAATGTATACAGCTGTATATGCGAGTTGGTAACTTGCTTTTTCCCCGATTTTTCATCGTGAATTTTTCGCAAACGCCTCGGCAGGTTTGTTGTGCTGAAAGTCGACCACCCACATCGTCATTATTCTTCCTCTTGCCTTGATAATTTTTTTTTTTTTTTCTTTTTTATCAGGTGCCTATTATACACCGTCTTTTTATCCATCTTCTCATCGCTCGAGACAACTCACAGCATATAGTGGGTCCCTCGAAACTCTCATGATATTACATCTTACCTGGAAATTTTCCAGAGAACCAGAGATCAAGGAGATATTCTTGCTTCTGCTGGTGCCGCGAGCTTAAGAAGCTTCTTGAATGGGCCTCACGGAATCAAAGGAAGTGAATGAAATTCTGTAATGTGAGGAATAGGATTACATGTCACAAGTCACCGCGGCGCTGCTGATATTCCGGATAGCAAACCGCGCTCACTCACGATTATAATTGTTTACTCCTTATCCCGGTGGGTAGGCTGCAAATGCGTCAGTGGCGCTGAACTGGAAAAGTGGATATCATAGATCAGCAGATATGGGCATGAATAATGCGGGCTTCAGACGTTGGCTCTGAGACGTCAGTCGCGGTAACACCCAATAACGACCGACGAAATGGTAGCGAAGTCAACGACGCTGCGAAACTCTCTAGACTTCAGATATCACACAGGCCGTCGCATCGTATATCGGATCTTTCAAAATGTGCCTACGGAGGCTGTTAAAAACATCGGACGCTACGAGGGTACGAGAAGTGCAATTGATTCTATAGAGTGAACTGAAAATGAGGACATAGGTGATCTTTTCTCCCTTACCGCGATTAAGCAGATCAGCTGCAACGAAAAAGATTTCTTAATAATCTCCTAGGATCCCTGCAGATTTTTGTTTGGTGAAAATTTGTCTCATCCTTTATGGGTTCAGACTTGATTAAAAATCTCGAATACTCCGCGATTTTAGTGTCGTTGTTTTCACAATCAAGAGGGTCTTTCTTCGAGGCTTTCATCGTGCCTGCGGGTTCCTTTGCGTAGGATATCTTTGCAAAGTTGTAGCATTTGCTGAGCCATTAAATTGACGTTTCACGGTTCATAATTACGACGAGCTAGACGATATGAAACAAGTCGAGCCGCAAGACTATGCGATCGAGAAGATATAAGGCCGGGCTGTGTCGGGTTGGTGAAAACTATGCGATTCTACTGCGAAGACGGGTTAAATCAAGAGAGTAGTAGGGAAGGGAGATGAAGAAAGAGAGAGAGAAGGAAGTGGTAAATCAGAAACGAAGTTCTCTAGTTTGGAATTACAAATTTATTCGAGCGGCACTAAAATACCATTTCCCTGCACGAAGTTTGCTTCAATTTGACTAAACCGAAATGTAAATTCTCCCCTCTTTCGCGTATACGTAGAAGCTGCGGTGCTTGCGAATTTCGGGACGTCTATCCGAGCAACAGATGGTCCGTGTATAGATTCACCATATACGACGTTCCGCCAGTCTTCATCAAATCTTGTATTATTGTGAAAGAGAAATTGGCAGCTGTGAATCCTTTCCTAGAAAGTTGATGTCCAATTGAATCTCGAAGCGAAAGGTACGCTGGGTGACATTTTACTCGTTTGTTCATTGGCTGAGGCAAACTTGAAGACTGCGATTAACCGTCGTTCAAATGTTTCATCATTGCTCAATTTAATCATTAGCGAAATTCATTTCATTCATCGAGATATCTAAAAATTGCAAAAACATAGCCTTTCAAAAATGTAGATTTTAGGCCAAAATTAACATTTTTTGTTTAGTTGCAACAAAAGGACGTCAATACTAGTAAAGAAAAAAAGGGCAACGAGCAGTAAACGAAGCGCACATGCGGAGCTCTTTCTAAAAAGAACAGCAACGAATTGAACGTAAGGGCTGGAAAGGACGTGACGGGGAAGTGGGTGCAGGTTGTGGGATAAAAAATAGAATAAGTTCGTTCGCTCCGCAATTGGTCCGTCGTTGATACGATGTTAAACGCATCATTTGTATTCAGTCGTCGAGGTGCTCCTGTGGGTTGTGGATCTCGCCCACCCCGTCACCACCACCGCGCATGGATCCTTGCGTCTGTCCCTTTCGCTCCCGTAACCTACCGAACATCGTTGATGTGGTTGATCCAGGCGTGCACCTCATTCCGTCCGCCGTAACTATCGCCGCACTGCGTAATCCTCGGTGCGGCTGGTGGAAAACTTTTTATCCATCATCTATAATTGAGGGAGAGATTTCTGATTAAATTTTTTCTACAGTTACCATTTATGATCACTCGTACTCCTAAAAAATACGGGATGATATCGATAACAATTTTCCGAGTGATTTTGTCCCCCAGCGTCTGGTATCGCCGGTCAAAGTTCAAAGCGGCTTATTCCGGATCCGAATTCTATTGTCGGTCTCCAGCTGCAGCTTCGATCGCTCGTTTTTCGTGGAATCTCCACTGAAAGCCCACGTACACCCACCTCGTCTGCCGTTCTTTATCCGACCAACAGAGTTTCAGAAAAGAAAAAAAGCTCACAGAATTTATTTCGAGTATCTATATCTCCATCGAACTGTACCGTTCAATCGTCTGCCACCCACAAAAAATAAGCCATGGCAAACGAAAGTTCACGGTCTGTCCTTGCGCAGAGTGCAAGGTTTCCGGTATAAGTAGCTGATTTATCATAAATGGGAATCGAAAGAGAACGTAAAATACCAGTGGGTATTTCGCCTTCCTTTTTTTCTCCTCTAATAAAATGCCGACGAGATAACGTTAACGATCCGTCACAGTTTTGACGGACTGGAGGCTACGGATCCCGATCGATCTCGTAGTCTGAGTCTCGTTTATCGCAGCTTGCAATTCCAAGGCCTTGGACAAGCACGACCTCCATTAGTAAACTCTTATCGGGCAATTTGTTAAGGCCGTACGTCTCGAGACACAAGCCTATTTGTTACCTCGTCTTAAGAAAAAGTTGGATTTCTTGCCTCGACAAAAGAGACGGGAAACAGGCTTACGGGGATTGCTAGTCGAGGAAGCAAGATAGTAAGATGGTTGGATAGACATTGCCATGGGTGACTTCTACCTCGATCGATATCCCAGCCAAATCCTGGACGACTTCGAGGGGTTTTTGTTTAAACATGAGATTTGCGAAGATGAATTCCCATTTGTAAGACCTTTGGAATTTGAAGTGTACACAAAAACTTGAAATGTACAGCGAAGAAACGAGCGCAGAGAGGAAGGAAGTTGAAAGAAAATTTGAGTTCGAGGAGCGAAGTGAATTTATCCGCTGATGCAGTCAACGTCACTTGTAAGGATTAAGGACATTTCCGGGGCTTTGCCTTCCTCAGTTTAGTACACGTTGGTATGTTGTCCGAGGCAGTCAACCATCGTCCTTAATATATGACTGTCCGTATATGCGTCTTGTGATCTTGCGGGGTTAGCCTGCGTCAACCCGGGTAATTCCGATAGTCCTACGGGGTCCTTTGACCGAGGGCGAGAACAAGGGTGAGCATAAAAAGACTCGTAAATCTCTGCCTCCGAGATAACACTTATCGATTTACTGCTGCTGAAAAATATCCGAAGAAATGTAGGTACGGAAAGCCCAAAAGATTGCAGGTTTTTCACCACGGGTCAAGAATTACAGGTCATCCCCCTTTTCTTTTAATAATCCGTCTCATATTTTCAAAATTCTCGAATGATTTTCACAGCTTTTCCCTGGTATCGGTTGACCATCGGTGCACCCCATTTTTCAGATAAGATAACATGCTCGTACCGCAATTCTTGAAATAGGAGAACACAGAAATTGGTGTAGCAATCTGAATTTGGCAATCAGGCTACGGTAAACTGTTTACGAGTCTAGGTTTTTCAGCCATTAGAAATAGGGTTGGTAAAAAAATGATTCATGTCTTTCTCCTTCTCTAGAGGGTCATTTAAGCAGCCGCTCAAATGGCAACGGCACCGCCAGTGCTGACGTATACTGCTTGAGCGAGTGAAGCTGCGCGAACGAGTGATAAGGAAGTAACAAATTGCCTAGTCGGGCAGCACTCGATTGTAGTACGTTTTCCTCTCTGGCTCTACTCCATATTATTCATCTACGTCACGTTCTCCATCTACACGTGTGAATATTATACCGCCCAGTACCTTTATTGTATACAGCGGGTGATATACACCTACATGTTAGGTATATTCTGCAGCCCCTGATCGTACAAGGTTCACGAAGAGAAAAATCACTTCGCGCGTGCACAGGGGAGAAAAAGGTCGAAAAATTCTTCCTCCGCGAATACCAAAAATATATATCTTTATAAAAATATACCTTTGATAATTGAGTAGATATACAGGGTGTATCACCTCATGTGTTCTGAATGGGAGGGACTTAGTCGACACGAAGCCATGCCCCTCTAGCCAATCAACAAGCATAAGTATTAGTATAAGTATTTCGTAGACCGAAATTCTCAAATTGTATCTTCTATTCTCGTGAGAATTTCGGTCTACGAAAATCTTATGCTTGTTGATTGGCTAGAGGGGCATGGCTTTGTGTCGACTAAGTCCCTCCCATTCTGAACACATGAGGTGATACACCCTGTATAGGTATTTCATTCTGCGAAAGGCAGCATGCGGATCCAGGTTGTTATGTATAACGGTTAGGTACGTTGTTCACATCCGGCGAGTTTCGAGAGTTCCGAATGATGAACGTGGGTCGCTGTATGGAAACTTTGAAAATTTTACACCGCCTCGAAATTGGTAAAGCGGAAAGCACGCGATCGCGGTGTTGTAATGGACGGTGGTGAGCGAAACTTCACTTATACCGGGTTCTGTAATTAAATGGTGCTTGTCGTGAGGGAGGATCGACGAAGGAGCCACAGCGTTACGTGTACATATAAGCCTTTTCCCTTCCAACCCGCTGTCCACCGACAAATCAGTTTTCTCCGCCTTTATTCGCCCCCTTGTTTCGCTCTGTTTCACCAATTTCAACGAAAAACACAATAACTTTTCCTTCGCCTCTTTTTCTATCGCTTTTTTCACCACCGAAAGTCGGCTGCAGCCAACCGCATGCAAATTTCACGGACCCCCATCCCCCGACCCTGTTTTGAATTCAAAGGCGATTTTGCTCGACCCTTACCCGAACGATTGTGGTGTAGAAGAGATTGTAACACCGGCAACGTGGAAGGAAGGCGACCTTTGACATCGTATACCTTTTTACCGGTCTGTTGGTGCGCTCACTTATTACCTTTTGTGTAAAAAATTCTCGTTCAACTTTGCCGTGTAACATAGTTTTTATTCAAATTTGCGTGTCCCTTTTAAAATTGCTTCGGAATCATAGTTCACACATCAACGAAGGATTTTGCCAGCGAAAAGTTTCTGACGATAAATTTCTGTTCTCAGACGAACTCAGCTCCTGATCTGCTGTGTGATGTCGACGGGCTCGAAATGGTGAGTTGTTCTTTTTTTTTCGTTAATTTACGATGTTGAAACTTTACTCAAAAACATAATTTTTCTCTTACTTCAAAACCTTGCGAATTTTAATCCCATCGGCTGTGGAGCGTGACGCCTCGACGTCATAGACAATGGAAAAGTGGGGTGCCCAGGGTTTTTCAGTTTTCAACCAAGTACCTTAAAAGCAGACTTAACGCGTGAGTGAAATTCTGTTGTCTAACGCACACGGTACGACGTACTAGAAGCACCTGCAAATTCATCTCGCGCGAGTGCGGAACAATGAAGATCCGGACAATTATTCTCTTCTCGCGCTACACGTGCACACGCTCCACCTATTGTAACGCCATCACACATACCTATGGGAATTCTGAAGTATTTTAAGAAAAATGGCCACCAGCGCCCTGCAAAAGCGATATAAAAATCTAAAAATATTCCGACAAAAAATCATAAAAATCCACATTCTTCGACCATCGACCAGGCCATCTGATATATTATATATTATGAATAATATCATAATAAGAATCGTGAAGTTCAATTCATCCTGAAAGCAATTTCTGAAGGTGCCCCGGTCTACCCTGAAATAAATCCCGTGAATTTGTTTGTTCAGTATGGAGTGAATTCCGATGAAAAAATAAGCAGTTTTAAGTTCGCGATATTCAGCGGAGGAATGAAAGTATGAGAAATGATTATTGACCTGAGGGAAAAAAAACAATTTTCTTTTCCCGACAGCCTAAATAATATCGCAATCGTTTTACACATTATAAATTTTCCAGGGCCAGAGTCTTTCCTAGATGTTTAATTGGATAGACGTCTTTGTTCCAGATGTACGAACATATGATATTCCCGGTAGTATGGACGTATACGTAATAAAGCAATGAGAGGCACGTTATTATAATAATGAAAAAAAAGTAGGCCACAAAATGAAAATCTGATCAAACACACATTTGGTAGACGTCGTCACCACATCTATCGAGGTGTAGATTTCATGTATCGCTGTTATATTTGCGCTCGTGTTTACACCGGCGAATATAGTTGGCTATAACATTACCGACGATTAGCGCCGCGAGCAGCCTTTACTACAGGCGCCGAAGAATCGTGAGCTTATCGCGTATCCTCTTCAATTTACTCGGACTAAATTAACGGAGTTTCGGCGTTCGTGTTGTGAATTCAATTAAGATGCGAGGGGGTCTCCACAGCCCGATCCTAGCAGTGCACGCCGTTTGGAGATCGCGTACCTGGCGTGCGCGTTGATTTACTGTTTTTTATTATAGCTAGATGACTAAGTAAGTGACCGAGGATGGAGTCCACGTTGCTGCGTAGGTTACCTCGATAAAAACGACGTATAGTTCGGGTGTACCAAATAAAGGTACGACAGTTTTTCAATCACGCTTAGCCGTCATTTGTCACATGCGTGATTAAACTTATCGCATTTTTTACGCGTCATTGGCCACATTTCAGACGGAGTTTTGAGTTTCAAATAAAATTGACGAGCGTTCGTACAGAAGGCATCATTGCAACAAATGTCATTATCTTTTGACATTCGTTCGCTGGACCGACGGCCGTGCGGTAAAAAACTTTTTCCTCTTAAAAAAAAGTACATCTTTACCACGTCGCCCCTGCAGCCATCGAGAGCTTGCGGTGATTGGAACGCCAAACGGTCGAAAACTTGTTAGAATTCAGGCATTCTCCAACACACGTTGGATCTCGTGACGCGTCTCGACAGCGCCTCCAGACTTAGATCGATTTTTGACCTCGCCGTTATAGTGAGGTGTACCACACCACTGTGGCGGAGTACAAATTGTACGTATAGTTTTCGCCGACATAGTTTCACGACTGTGAAATAGAAAAAAACGAAAAAAGAAGAAAAAAAAAAATCAAGCGCAAAAACATAGAGTAAAGTACGGAGGACTTTTGTGTCCGTTGTTCTGATACAGCGCTATAGGTATTAGCGGTGCTTTTCTATGCCCTCGGAAGGCTGCATGCCACAAAAAGTCGCGATTGTGAATCGAGAAGTTCTGTCATTGCACTGCGAAGCACGAGTTACGAGTTACGAGTTAATTGTTACTAGAATATATCGCAGTCGCGTATCCACTTAAAAAGTAGCCGTGCTTCGGTCGGTCCGTAATCTGATTTCTATTTGGTTGTGGTATTCGTACCCAGCTTTTACTTGCGTGGCTTGTTAGACAACTGTGATGAATCAAGTAAATATTCATCGTGTTTTACGTATGTTATTCCGTAAAATTCGAACAATGGTTTTTTTCTGCCACGAAAGTGAGATCGTCATCCGTGATTTATCTACTTGTTTCTTATTCTATTTTCTTTCAGTACGTAGATGATATTGTACATGAATGGGGAGGGGCCACTCACCCAGGAATATTAGACAGGATGCCATTAATTCGATTTGATCGTTTCGCTTGTTATATTCGCAGCATATCTTGAGTCTCGCTGCTGCATCGCTTCGTACTAACAATTTTCTTGCTGATTGGCGACATGCTGCTACCTAAACCGTATCCAATATCCTTTATCTCCTCGCGGCTCCCAACGGAATTTTCCAAGTTTGTCCAGCCCGAGTCTTCGTTTTCAGCTTCGTCTAGGTATAGGTATGAGTGTGAGTCTATATCCACTCTTAGTTTGCGAGCAATTTGGCGTTTTGTATCCCTGTACATATAGTGACGACGCCTTGGCATCGATCCACCCTTTTCTCCCGGGGCCGTGGCATCGTGATCACACCTACATAGCTACATGGATGACAACAAAGGCTTAGAACTAGGAAAGTCTGACACACAAAAAATAAAAGAACGTCCAGTACGCCCGTCTGGCAGATAGTCAGTCAATTTTTTACGGATTCCGGTCACATCCTTGCAAAACAGAACTGAGTAACTTCCGAAAATTCTACATGAGAAGTTCATTGATTGCCACAGTTCGCTCCTACCCTACCGCTGGAAATCAACGGTCCAATTTACCGTACCTCTGAGAATTCAGCAACTTGATTTTGATAGCCAAGATTATCAGTTTGAAAATTGAATTAGTTGTAGATAAATTAACTCATTCATAACTTATAATCCTGGATATTTACTGGGTATAATCTTTTCTTCGTAATGTTGTACACTCAGGATGCTTCGGATCGGGTCGGATCGACTGTCGGGCGCATATTCAACCCACATTACGTTACGTTGAGTTTCCTAATATTGTATTGTTACATACATCAGCTCTTGTACTGCATGAGTTTCTGGAATATCGGTTATTTGGAAATTATACATTTGTAGGGGTAGCCTTGCTGGGGAGCAGCGGCAGCTCTGGGGACCAGAGAATTTAATACGCGACCACCTCGTTTTTGCCAATCTACCGCCTTCCGAACTCACAAACAGTCGTCCCTTTCTCTCCTTCTGTCCTCCTTCTTACCCATCCCATCCTGAAGTTGAAGCTGGTACAGAGGTTTCGCTTCACCTAAGCTCCTTTCGAAGCTTAGAAATGGGTGAGCTAGCGGTCGGCTTACAACCAGTTAACAACTGGGTATAGGTGAACAAACATCTGAATTATCAAAGATTCGCTCGAAGATAAATCGGCCTTCATAAGAAAAACTATCAAACCTCGCGCGAATCCGCGTTTTCATAATTCATCGTCGATCGTCCAAACGTAACTCCCAAAAGTTCGAACGCCTACCCTCTTTTTCTCATATTTTCTCCAAGTCTTTTGAACATGGTCTCAAATAGTCAGAAAGATTTGAACTTGTTTTTCTTGCCAATTACTTACGCATATAACCTCGATTTTTCTACCCGCTAGATGTTCATCCCTCTGTTTTTCTTCTCGGACCGAAAATTTTCGCTACAGCTGTCTTATTGATTTGTTACTATGGAAAATACGATTCCTTGGCTCATTGTCAGTCGTAGCCAGGCAAAGGTAGGTCTTGAAAAAGCGAGAGAGAGAGAGGCGTCGAGAGGCCTCGGGTAAGGGCGAGCTGATCAGAGTTCCGCTCGGCGTTCGCTCCGCGGCACTTGAACTCGACTACGTTGACATCACTTTCACCCGCAGGTGCCGCCCTTGCTTATCTTCGCTTCTCGGAGTCTTCGACACGTTCGCCACATTTTCACCAGTTTATTTTGTTTACCGGACGATTCGCGATCCCATTACCAAGGTACATATTTTGCATCCTCTGGCATCGGGACGTAATCTTGGCAAAAACTCACCCCGGTTTGCGACGTAAAATATACTTGCGGTACACGAGGGATCTATTTATTTTATGCATTGGCGTTATTCTCATTTCTCGCAGTAAATATCGGCGATATTCTTTTCATATTCTAACGCGAAAAAAAAATCGAGTATATTAATAAAATAAAATGAGTAAGAATTAGTTGAAAGGAGAAAAGTTGAGAGAAGATTGGTACCGGGGTTTATTAATCTCGTGTATCCTATAATTTTATTATTATTATGATCACTTTTTCTAGCACCACCTCATCACCCTCATCTCGGCACTGGCTGACGGGGGAAAAATTTTTACAACTTGGTTAGCTCACGGAATTGGATTTCGCGTCTGAGGGTTTATATCTATAGACTCTACGTTATCGTGTAGTGTGACGAGCTGCGAGCAACTAGCTTGTAATACTTTCATAAATTCAATACGCGATGACAAAGTGGTGCTGCAAGTGAAGGTAAAGAATTAAGCGCGAACGATAGAATAAATTTTCAAAACGAAGTAAATGAATATTCTCACCTATAGATAGCCTGCGACATCGTCATCTAGTGCAGGAAACTTCTTGCATTCATTAACTCCCTTCCTTTGGTTTCGCCTCTTGCGTTTCAGGTTTGCATATGAAATCACGAATCCAGTTCGTGATCCGCAGGCTACGTATATGTTTGCCGTCCTATAATTGCGGGCTGCCGGGACTCCAGAGTCGGAGATCGACACTCCAGGATCCTGGAGCCACTGGCAGCTTAGGGAGAAATACGGTGGTCAGGTATGCATATGTACATCTATATGTCCTCGGGGACGTGCACTTGTGCAAACATAGAAGGTATACATAGCGATAACATTCACCTGGTGAAAATTCGAATATTTGGACTAGGAGACGGTGATAACAGCCCTGAAATTGTGAGCGACTGATGAGATTTTGTTTTGTTAAGGATAGGTATACGTAGCTATCGGATGTTGCATTGCGTTTGTCACCCATGCTCGTATATTACGTATAATAACGTATCTGCACATAGGCGAACGTACACTCGAGACAGCAAACTCTGTCGCGCACAAAGTTGATGGAAGTTTCGAGTTTCAGTGTATGCCAAGCGATGGCAAAGTTCCTTTCTCTTATCCCGTCGACTGGAGACAGCGCTAATTGGACGGGAGAAGAAACACTTGCGTTTAAATGCCCGAAGGTCCCGGTTTAACTCCAACTTCCGACTTGCGACTTCCCTCCTTCTCTCTCTGTCTCTAATTTTCCGTTTCTCGCACACTTCCCTTGCACCGACGGCGTGAGCAAACGAATCAGCGCTTCCGTTAGTGAGCCGTATGCGAGCAAGCTTTGCCGCTGCAGATGGTAAGATGGTCTCGAGGTTCTTCCCTTATTGCGAGTTTTGCATGTACGGAATAAACGTACGTTAGAAGATTTTTTTGTTTTTTTTTTCTTCTCCCTCTTATTATACCATTCCATTATATGAGCTCAGAAAATCTGAGGAAGGAAGAGAGACGGAGGAGAGAAATATTTCTCCGACTCAAGTTTCATCATATTAAACTCCAACGGGAGCGAAGCTTGGGGACGAGCACGAGCATTACGCTAATTGTGGATCAGAGCCGACTACGTAATATAATTGCATTTGACCGTCTAAATGTTTCAGTTTATGTATTTTCTTCCAAGAAGAGAGTGGTGAGCGCCACGAGCAAACTTTTCCATTTATACGCCTATGAAAACACGTCAGACCGCTGCTACAGAAGAGCCGCAAGCCGTATGGCGTCTACATTTCCATCGATGATGATTTATTGTTGGTGAAAATGGCGATGAAATTCAATCGACAACCTGCGTTCCAGACCCGCTAGATGTAATGGTCACCAGCGAGGACCGTCAAGGATCCAATATACCTAATTGGGTAGAGCTACGCGAGTAAAATCACTCGAATTGAAAGTACAATACGATATTATAGTTGCCTAACGGATCCTCGTGGTCCTCTGATCATTTCGGAGGCAGGTGGGCAGGCGGGTATAAATGTTGCTTCGACCGACCAGACCCGATATCTATTCACGATCGTACGCCGACTCCCATATTATAACTCGATGTCGCGCCTCGCTCGCTTTTGTCGGGAACAGTTGGAATAATGATACTCGAGGGATGCCGAAGCGAAACGAAAATTCAGAATCGTTTCCGCTGTTTCCTGGTCGGGAAATATTAAAACCTCGTATGTAGAATTTTTCTTCTACACACCGGCTCGCTTTTACTCATCTCATATTTTACTGTAATCTTTTTACCTTCGAGCTTGAAAAAATTTTAGGTCAAGGAACCTCCGTTTTCGCGAAGGTGAAGTTTAGCGGACAATTTTCCCACGGCGATCGACCTGGATGGAAAAATGTTTCCTTAGTCGGTGCTGATCGGGGTCTATAATCTTCTTCAACATTTAGCGTTCAACCTCTGCTTTCAGTCTTGAGCTTCCAGCTTCCACCAGCGTGGACCTTAAGTCTATAATGATTGGGTCCCTCTGAGTAGGAAGCGCCTTGTCAGTAATCCCATTGTCTTCTTTTTGATCCAATATACCAGATATAGCTAGACGAGTGTACCGCTATATACGTACATGTCCACTGCAGAGGGAGAATCGCCTGGGGCTTCTCCCACGCGCTGCTCGCGACGCTTGTGCTGCCTCCGTTGCAGGCCCTGCCGCCGCCTTATTCTCTCTCTAGCGTCCAATGCTCCGATGGTTCATCTTCTTCGTTTCGCGATA
The DNA here is from genome assembly GCA_963932425.1 of Athalia cordata. Lineage (NCBI taxonomy): Eukaryota > Metazoa > Arthropoda > Insecta > Hymenoptera > Athaliidae > Athalia > Athalia cordata. The sequence continues at coordinate 51,128,555 of OZ010625.1, read as the reverse complement.
AAAGACACTACGCTACCGTGATAACATATCGATCTTCTTTCCCTGCTCTACCTCAGTGGTCCCCATCGGCGTAGCCAGAGCTTTATTGCTCTGCCAAGGGTCAAATAATGACGCTATTATTGGGGTGTATCAAACCTCGCGATAATATTGACTCGCGAATGTGATCTCGATGCCGAGTAGTCCATATTTTTATTTTCCACCAATGTGTACCCACACTGATCGATCGTCGCACCATTTTCATTCTAAAGATGAATATAGATAGAAAAACCGGGAAAGACACAAATATTTGGAATGCTGTTTGAAAACCCTGCGCGAAATGTACGCGTGTAGTTCTCGCCCTTTTTCCAGTCGTTTGCTGCTTTTTCAATCTTGTTGGATATACCTCTTATCGTGCACCTGTGTGGGTATATTTTTACATATGCTACAAACGAGATTGAAGACATCGGTACAGGTGAACGTGCATATCCTTCGTCGCTCTGTCAGCCCCGGGCGAACTTTTTCAAAAATACCTTACAAAAGTCGAGTTTGTCGCTGCTCATCTCACGTCTAAGTGCCGTTGTGGGGAAAGTAGTAGGTACAGGTACGGATCAATTGACGGTCGATCGATGGATCAATACGTGGAACAGGTCGCAGTTGATGAGAAAAAATTTATCCGATAGTCGAGCAGCTTTACCCGATCGTAACTCAATTCCGCCAGCACTTGCTGAGACGACCGAGCTGAAGCGGACTGTTAATAAAAAATAAATAAGCCGATATGTATCATTGGGCAAGGGGGATGCCGAATCGATTCTGTGAAAAATATCGGTGACCATAAAATCACTCGATTGTGTACGCTTCCTTCGCAGACTTTTTGGGTCGGCGTAATTTTTAACCAAGCTGTAAGCCACTCGTCGTTTGGTTTCGCGTTCTCAGTAGGCTGGGCACGTAAAATCGATTTGTATCCGCCGCGCTCCCACCGCGTACATATTTTCCGAGTAAAGGACCCCGAAGTACGGGGAGAAGCGGTCGGATGGACAAAGGTATTCGAGTGCGATCGATCCCCCGTTGAACGTGTTTCCACAGTCCCTCGATCGTGATCTCGTCCTGATCGTCGTCGTTGAACGTCCAGCCCGAAAAGGTACCGGAAACGTTTCACCTTTTTGACGATGGCAGAAGGACTCTGATCGAAGATCGTGTCATGGGTAGTTGACTCACATTTCTCCGCTAAACGATCGTCGACCATTTCCTGCCTCGTTGGCTGCTAGTTGAACTTAATTTCACGTAAAGAGTTGGGATGGAGTACACGCTAAAGAAGAGAATCGAGAGAGGAAGGAGCGCCCGGAGTCTTCGGAGTAACTCGCGAATGGAAACTAGACCGGATATGATAAGGAAAAGGAAACGCCGCGCGGAGGGTGGAACTGAAGGATGAAGAGAAAGCGCCTGTGTCTGCACCGGCGTACGTTTTTTGCTCCGCAGTTCAGCTCGCTTCTTTCATGTCGTTATTTTTCTTTCCCTGCTCGATTTATTGGAATCGCAGCGATTAACCGATCCGCTAGTCTTGACTTTATTTCTGCATCTGTGGAGATTAGGTGAATTTCTGTACGAAACGTGAAAGGATTAGGCGAAGAGATTTACGTGAGATCGTAAGAGTTTAGCAGAATTTCCGGATTTAGATCTCCTGACCTGTGCGATATCTTGACTGGTTGTGATTTCAATTGCTGATTTTCCTACCCGCCATCTGCTATCCGTTGTGTTCCGGGAATCCTCGTTGCTGCTCATTGTCAGTTCCGTCCTTCGCCGCATCCGCCACCCTTTTACGTCCCTCTAAACTCCTCTGGGTATTTTGCCTTCCGCCCGCTGAATGCCGAATTGCGTGGCGGGCGTGTTTCCGTGGTCTGCGTACAGGTCAGAAGATACGTCGGTATTCCGGTATGTGTTAATTAGTTCTTGACCCACTATACGGTTGTTCCGAGTAACTCTCCTCTTTTCCTCGTGGCGCACTATCTCGTATACGTAGCTAGGTATTTTATTGCAAGAACTTTATTTCACCGACCCATACAGCAAAAAATTTCCGGGTGATTTTTTTGCTCTCATTCAGCACAATTCAGTCGTGATTTCCGCTGCACCACTTCTTGTTCGTTTTTGTCCCCCGTACACCGTCGGAACTTAATTTTCATAATGAGGTGTTTTCACTCCACTTGCGTAATAAAATATCCGCGGCTGCCGGTTTATACGAATTTATACTTGATGAAATAATTTAGCTGTATCGAATTTATAATATTTACTCAAGCGCAACGTGGCTGTCAAAACTTGTTGTCGGTATCTGTATAAAGCGGCTATGGTATAACGGGTGTGTCGCGGATTCAGGAGTTTTCGAGATTAAGGGTTCAGTCAACCTTTATTAGACGGCTGAAAGGGTTCGTCTACGGCTTTTGACGGAGGGTTGCTGTCTCGTATCTTGACGTATATCCACCTCGAGCAATGCCGTGGTACGGCGCTGCTGAATATTACACTTTCAAAAGATTATAGGTATGTAGTCTGTACGATGTACCGTGGATCACGAACCTTGTACCCTGTACCATGACGGTGGATATTCCTGGGTGAAAATTCGCGCGAAAGCAGAACTTGATCTTTCGTTCGTCGAAGCTCTATCCTGACATATTCCCAGTCAGATAGCCATAGCACCAGATTCACCCTATGGTTATGTTCATTCATGTAGTTACTCGCGCCGGGGGTAGATCGTTCGTTGCAATTGCTGCCCACGCAGCACCCATAAATTATTCCCCGAGGTGAGAAGAATATAAAAAGTAGTGAGAAGACCTCAATGAAAAAAGCTCCTGCCTTTCCTCGCATAAATCACGCCGGTGCCCACTCAAACATTCGCTCTTTACAATTTGGGCTAATTAGCGAAATCTAATTTATTCATCAGACCCCACTCGATATACCCTTGCAGGAGGTTCATGGCCTCCTCACAGTCAACTCCGCAACGTTACAACCTGTCGTGCGGACTAAGTTGATTAAAAAAAATAATGGAAAGAAAACGAAAAAGGAGAGAATGAAATTGACCTGAAATTTTTAACAGTATATCAATGTAAAGCATCACCGCGTAGGCGCACCGTATTCTCCCTATAACGATAGTAGTTACCGGGTAAACTAAAATTCTCCCTCAATTTAATATTATAATTATTATTATTTTTTTTTCTCCACACTTTACCGCGACAGGATGAAATTTACCGCAAATTACGTCCGCCGTGATGCAGCCGCGTATATATCGCACGTTATTACGATACTACATGAATATGCGCTGGAAATATTTCGAAGCCATACGGGTATGAAGAGGAAAATATTTCGCGCACGATTAAATCCGGATCTGAATCCACTAGGTTCGGTGACGACGGTCTTTGAAACTACGCTGCAGCTGAATCGAGATACCATTGAAGAAGCTATCGGCAAAGCAGAATTACGAAGCCGTTTCAAGTTTTTTTCATTTTCTCCTCCAGCTATTTTATATAGCTATTTCCGTGCACCGGTAACAACGTATAGATTAACATTAAGGATATACGTAGGATGCATCAGGGGATTACGGCCGGAAAACGTTCGGAGGAAGCCGAATGAAATGCCAAGTGTATAACGCTGGTAAAGTGAAAAAGTGAGAAATGTACCCGCATGCGTGTTTATTTGCCCTACATCCCGACTTTTAGATCCACCGCCGTGGCATCTCATCCCTCAGCCCCGCACGCATCTCCTTATTCGACATCCATCTCGTGAGATGGTGCGGCCTGTTAAGCACGCTGAATAAAACATCAGGTGAACCGACGCGGGAGGGAGAGCCTTCGGATCTTCTCGCAAGTTCGAGGCTAGTGCGGAATAACTCTCGGTTGCCTCGCACACGCCCTGGCTCTTACATCTCTGGCAAAAAGGCAAAAGTAGAGATGGGGGGAAATGAGAAGTCTGAGCCCCTTAAAATTTTCAAACATTTTCCGAGCTCGGGCTAATATTGGCTCTGCAAAATACAGAATATGCGCCGAATTGCTCGAAAAATTGGTGGACTGCGAATGTATAGCAACTCATCTAGTAGTAGAATTTCGCAGGTCGAATCCTTGTGAATATCGAATACAAAACACCACCCCTGTATAACAGAGATTTTAAGACAGTTATTGTCAGCTGTATCTTTGTTTCTTTTTCATTATACAAATTTGACCTCGTGGTGCTCAGAATTAGAAGAAATGGGGATACTTCACATCCGTGTAGGATCTCTCGGGAGATTTTCGCTTGCTTTCTGAGAGAGAGCAAATTTAATGTATGTCGTACCTTATGCCTGGCGCGGGAGTTGTTCTCCTTGCTGAAAAGAGAAAAAAGTCTAAGTAGAGAGTGAGGAGAGCGGCTGAAGCGGTGAAAAAACTCGCGGCTCCGTTTTCTCGGCTCGGTAATAATTGCGTGAAATTCTTTATTGAACCTAATACCTACCCGGTCTCCCGGCCACCCGCGCGGCTATTCGGCTCTCCCTCAATTCCCTTCTTTCTTCTTTCCCCGGACGAAGGAGCAGTTCTCCTCCCTGTCTTCCTCTCTTTTTTTTTTCTTTATTCCCTTCTTGTTCTCATTTTTTTGGCCCCTTTTTTTAGTCATCTTCCGAACCACGGCTGTACCGCAGAGTTCGGTTTTCCATAATTTCCCGGCTCTCTTTATTCGCTTTCCGCGAACCAACAATGCAAAAAGCCATGGAATATAGGTATAATAACGTGAAGATATTTAAATGCGTTCATAAACTGAATGACAAAATGAAATTGAAGCCTCATATTTCCGTGGGCTTTAGCCGCATCTCTTCCCCCCCGCTTCTATTTTCTCCCTTTCAGTGCTTAGAGCTTGCAAATACCTGCATAATTGCCATCTCCTATACCCACCCGATTTCATACGGCAGGTTTGCGTCTACAGTTCAGGAACATATTCAATGGAGTTTAAACCTCCCTATTCGCCAATATTCATCAGAGTTGGTTTTATAATTGCTGCCGCAGCGTTCTACCACATGAAATTTGATCTCTATTGTGAGCACGTAACTGTCGAGCAGTGATAACGATTACCAATGCTCATTTTCAGCCCGACTGTACGAGCATAATGAGGATTACCGGGGCAAGTAATACGCTAATCCAGAAATTGAATATAGAAGCAACGTATCCGCAATATGCGTGTGTATATATATTGTGCACTATGGGATATACATATATGTATATATGTATATCCCATCCTCACAACTAATTACAAATCAAATTAGGCACACCGAGTGACACGTCGGTAACTGCGTTATAATATAAATTCCTTCTTCGTAACGAGAAGCGGCAGTGCAGGTAACATCGTTTGCACGTATGCCAAGTTTTGAAATACGTGAAAGCGAAAAAATATGATAGTAAACAACGAATGGATGAAAAAGGGTGAAAACGCGCGTTTCGGACTTCGCAAGCTCGGAAAAAAACGTCACGCTTCCGTAGTTTGATCGACGGGCGTATATGACCATGTCAAAATTAATTCTGAGAATTCTGCGAACTCTGAAATTTCGAAAATAAGTATAACAGGATCAGCAGTAGTCGGAACCAACCGAACTGCACCTGCGTATAAATTAACACAAATACATGTGAAAAATGCGTTAATGATAATTGACGTTTAGAGGGTGTGCTGGAAAATACGTGTTCGCGATAACGTAATTATGACGTTAATGCATAATACGTATCGGTATAATGTATAAGTACACTAGAATATATATACGTTGTTCACAGATACGCAGGGGGTTCCGCGGTGAACACAGACAAATGCTCCATGGTTTACCAATGTGACAGAGAGAGAGCGAGAGGTAGGGCATTTGGGTACGTTACAATACGTTAGCGATATAAAGGGACATCCCCGTCCAGTATCCATGTTTAACGTAATACGCGTCTGTAATCCTATACGATGTGCTTGGCGCGAATGTCGCGGATATGCGAGGCTGTTATACTTCGCAGTCAGTGGCCCCTCCACCTTCGAACTCCCCGTAGCGTGAGATTTGTCCAAATGATTGCCCCGGGTATTATACTCAACGGCAGTTTCGATTTGGTTCGGGCGTTCCTAGAGCTCGACTATGTGTGTCGTGATTGGAGCTGCTCATATTCGCTGCAACAGAGAACTCGTCGATCATTAGAATAGAAAAATTTGAACGACGAAACGACAGAAAAATTAAGCATAAATAAGGGAAAGCGCAAAAGATAAATCGTGGCGATTTGAGTGACACGAGATATTTCACCCCTCTATCGTCGAGATCGACGCAGAGCGAGCTATATGCCATTATTATTTTGTTATCTTCCTTTTCGGCTAGTTTTTGATTCGTTTTTTTCAGCTGTTGCGCTACTTCGTTCCATGGAGAGTAAAAACGAAATCGTGCCGAGCCTGCAGAAAATTGGCGACGGGTGAACGGAGGCGTAGAACTCAATTGAAATCATTCACCGGCCTTGTTGAACCTTTTTTTTTTACGTGCCAAGTCCCGTTCGAATCGTAGAGAGGTGAAAAGAATGGAAAGGGAAAAACGTGAGAGCGGGATTATAGTTCGAAACAGAGGGTGGGATTCGGAATGGGTCGATACATTGATTTCATAATTCGTAGATACTAGGAGCTACGGATAGCTCGTACTCGTCGGAACTCATAAAGTATAATAATTCACGTTAACAATTCATACTGGGAATATCCCATCGACACTCCACATTACACGATGCGAAATTAGGTTAGAAACGGAAAAGAAGGTGAAAAATTCTGTGAAGTCTTGCGATCTGCAGCGTCGCGTCTGTTTTGTCACCCGCATGCATTCGTGCGTCGATCGACGTACGTTCGACTGTGTTCGGAACCGATACAGTATAAGGTACGTTATGCATGGGTTGCCGTGTTACTGCCGCATAGGAGTACGAGATATGAATAATAAATTGGACGGCGGGCTTAACACAATAACCAATTAATTATGAAAATAGAGGCCTTTCGCTGTTTCACACATGCATAATACAGTGTTTGCCAAATCTATATCTGCGTAGCTGCGAGAACAACGCAACGCAACGCAACGCAACGCAAGGCTTTAAATATAAATTTCAATTCTCCGTAACGCAGCGCTCTCATTTTATTCAAACGCCTCGTGCATTTTCCAGTAATTGCTAATTATCACGCTCTAATTTCACAACACACATCGACCTCCAAACCGCAACCCTGACCATTGCGGCGAAAATTTGCACATCCTTATAACCAGAGTAACCGGCCGAAACCGGTGTACCACATAATCGACTCTTTATAGGAAATTCGAATACGTGTAATTTGCGCAGGAGGATATCTCTGTTATTACCTATTCGAGTGTTTCACTCGTTTCTAGTGATAATAAAGTAACTAGGGACGAAGTAGGGTGAATAAAATAGATGTAAAAAAGTGCAGGGCTCGACATTGGTCGACTGGAACAACGATGTCGCAGAGCGGCGACCCCCAGGATCTGAACTCGGACTCCGGAGATGAGCGTGGGCGAGATGTCTTGGCAGCTTCCTCCGGTGACGTCGCTCTCGAGAACCTGTCCGCCGCATGGGGAGGTTCACAGCTGCAACGCGGCGGAAGTTCCTAGTGCTCAACGCCGCGAGAGGATGTCGCAATTAGCGTTGACACGAGCTCGCTATATACGTACCGTGGTACTCGAGCTGTTTCTTCGTCCCTCATCTCGAGATACGACTTATCACAATCGTCGGCGATCATAAATCACACGGTGATGTAATATTGGTAACACCTCTAATTCAGACCCTCTCCTCGCTCGACGATTTTCACCCTACACACATCGAGGTTCAGCTTACGATCCCTTCGTCGATACGAATTCGAGTCCTCTGAGGAGAATTCTTCCATCGATACAACCGTTTATATTTCTCTTATTCTTCTGAGAAGAATTTTTTCCTCAGGACTCAGAGTAGGCGTCCGTATCGTAATTGATTCTGTGGTGAGAAACAAAGCGAATTGGCACGATTCGATGATTACAGGTTTAGCAAGACGAAGTCAGACGTCTCTAATTTTGGTATCGCCCTTTATTTTCCCGTGCCAATCTTTTCCGTAGTCCTCCAATTTTTTCCACAGCTTTTATTCTCCGATCAATCGAAATTGGTGAGACAATCGCGTGAACGGCGATAACCAATTCACTCGGCGTAGAAATATGATTCCATACGAAGGGGGCGATTAGAGTTGAATAAAAAATTCTGATTCATCAAATCATCACGCATGTTTCCGAGGGAAATGCAATGACATGGTGCAGCTACACACACGCTGAATATGCTCGTACCTACATGCGATCGGCGAGTGATGTCACAATCAGGACGGTGTTGTGGTGGACCTGCTGGTGCGTCGGAGGGTGGCTTTTATAACGCTACGTGACACGTGAACAACGCGCTATTCCTATATACGTGTCTGAAGGGATGAAGGCTACATGAATATATACGTATGTATGGTATGGGTCCGGTGATTGATGCACGTAAATCAACGGTCGGAACGGTGTAGGGTAACGAGCGTTTACAAGGAAATAATTGTTCGATAATTAAAGTAATTCAATTAAACGTTTCTATTAATAGAGGAAATTACATGACGAAAAGTCAATCAAGTCACAACGTACCGCAGGATAATTATTATATCGACAGGATGTGATAGAAACTGCGGGTGAAAAACTTTCAACTGGTAATTATAGAGAACATTCGAATTGAACGCAATCCGATTTGTAATAAAATGTTGGTTGTGCAGGGGTAATGATGAACTTTTAGTGCGCCGTAGAACAATTCGATTGATTTGGTGCGGCATGCGGGTCGACTACGCTCTGACGTACGCTGACGGTGTGGTTGCGAATTTTAATAAGGTGCAGCGGGATATTCATCACCCCGTGACCTTCGGCACTTGACGCACATCGTCACAGACTTCTCGCAATAGTTGGATCAAAGAGACGTACCGTTAGATTCGTTAAACTTTACCATCTCGTCATCGAGCAGACTTTCTGCGATACCAATCAGAGTAAGTCGATTTGTCGCGAATGATATTCGCGGGACATTTTATTATACGGTTACTGACGTCTGCAATCCGGTTATCGCGCGCCTGCCATGTATATGGCTAAAATTTTCTGGTCGGAGGTACGAAGCAGCGACGAGTGGGCGGAAGTTGTGCGCCTGCCGTATAATTGAAAAGAGTGAAAAACGCTGTAAAGCAATTAGGGCTGCCAATACGCAGTCGTCGGTCGACATCTGATCGGCTTTGGCTCCGCCGCTACTGTCCGTCGTATACCTATACTGCACGATCGAGTAATTGCCCCAGGTTTCGATCTATAAAATTCATCCGGTGTCAGTAACGGATTAAAATTCCCAGATTCGTCACACATATTTCATTAAAACGTCGGTCGCTCTGATCGACAACCAAACGTGAAAATCATTCCCCATACTAACGAACCACCTTATCCTCTTCTGGTAGCCGGCGGTGGAGTACGTGACGTCACTTACCACCTTTTCTACCGCTCTCGCGGTCTCATCCCTCTACTTCGCGAATTTCCTACACCTATACTCATCTTATCGATTAAATACTGCCTGGGGATTTGTCGTTACGCCGGCCACCCTAAAACCCTCCATTCCCCATAGCCTACAGCCTTCCGACGACTCATTTGTACCCACGATTCGAGGCGGGCAGGCAGCGCTCCCCTTTGCCACTTATGGAATCGATCCCTACGCAGTCGATGCGTGTTGCTCGGGTTTTCCTGCGTGTTCATCCCGATTGCCAGCGATGTAATGTCAAATATCCAATTTTTATTTCATTATTACGGTGGATCGTATTTCCGTATCTCCGTATGGCGTCCAAAATCGTTTCGAATCATGAATTATTCATTTATTTATTCACGTTTTTATCATTTCTACCCCGCTGTCGGTATCAGGTGTACGATTTAATCCCAGAAATGCGTATACTACGCGTGCATAAATATAAGTGAAATTTTTCGCCCTAGCGAATCATCCATGTGTCACGTCCGGTTTAGACGTGTATATTTTAAACCTCAAAATCGTTGATGCCCGATAAATTGTTAATTAATTGGATAAAGCGCTGAGCTATTACAGGTAACAACACCCGCGCGAAAACCCCTTGCTTGCTCTACCTGCGGATTTAATCTCGCAAAAAGTTTATAAGGGTGATCTAATTGGAAGTCGACGCATGCTACTTGGTACACATGGTACCTTGGTGTCCGGTGGCCCAACTGTAGATTATGAAAATACTCGCCCCCCCGTTGGATCGATAGCGGCACCTGTGTGTCGAGTACAGCACGTGCCCCGGAGTACACGACTCTTTAAATCGAGTGCTTACTTCCGAATTATTTTTTTATACCGTTCGAATAAAAAGGTGGGCGTGCATGGGCGGGAGACACGTGGAGATTTGGACGTCTCTTTGATTTCGGTATCGCATTAAGCAATCAGCGATTGCCGTCATACACCTTATACTAATAGCTTCAACGGCATTCCTATCCCTCAAAGCAACAGAATCGCTTCATGGAATTTAAGAGACTAAAGTCGTCAATCATCAAGTTTTCTCTTATGAATATTACACGCAAATTATGCATCATAAAATGGATTGCTATCTCCCCCTTATACTCTCTCTCCTCCCATAGGAATTAAAAAATGACTGATCTACTCGGAAGTGATTCCTACTGCCTCCCTCACCGTCTCTGGTAGCTCTAATTTTTATACTCGTCAAACTCTGCGAGTAACTTGATCACTCTCATTATCCTCCTCCCTGGTAGCTTTTCCACGTCATCATTGATTACAAAACTTTGTAGGGAAGTCGTGAGTAAGCCGGTTTAAAAAATAAAAACTCATCGTCACTTCTGTGAAGAATAGTTCGCAATCATAAATTCGTCAGAAATTATCAAAATCGTCGATCAAATTTGTACATCAACCGATTTTCTCTATCAGCCAAGTTTCACTGAACTAACATAATTTCGGTGCCGTTTTGTTACGTTCATTTTCGTGAAAGCAAAAGAATGTGGTTCATGACGTACCTCTGGTCGTTAGCCGTTGATATAATATTATATCAACATATACTTTTTCTTTTCTTATCGTTCTCTTTCTTTTCTTTGGTATTGTTTGGTTTATCCAAACGGTGCAGGTATATTTGTCGAGTGGACAGGTGGAGTGCGTAAGCGGGGTAAAACGGGAAAAGAACAGGAAAGAGGATCGCCCTGGTTTGTCCAAGTTTCGTTTTTATCTACTCGCAAACGGACACGGCTCAAAGATACTTCAATATGTCTATACGTTATCCCTAGTACGTCTCGTTTCTTGACGAGCAACCGGGCAGCCATCTTGCACATTTGAGCTGTGCGGCGATAAATTGAATTACCAAGTCTCGGAGAGACAACTCCGTTTGACGTCATGAAAAATAATAATCATATCGCTGACGTACACGTACGAGCCAGTTTCGCGCATATTATCCATATGTACGGGTACATACGAGTACACCGAGTATAACTACGCGGAAGTGTACGTGCGAGGTGGAATTCGAGTTCCGTGACGATGCAATGTTCGTATATTACGCGATGAAACACGCGTGAGAAAAAGTTTAACCGAAAACTCACCGAAATGATAGGAAATGAAATTGTACGCAGAGTTTTCTTATGGTGTTTCAGATCGCTTGAAAACGGCATGAGGTCCCCGCACCGTCGGAAGTTCTCCGTCTCCATTTCGACCGCGTCTATTTTACTTTCTTCGCTTCCGGTTAGCCTCCGTGTAGCGCCGCCTCTCGCCGGGAGATTCGCCGGGACCTTCGGAGAATTTCGAGGCGTCCGGGGTGCCCGGGTGGCGATGCGATGAGCCCGACGACCGGCGGGCAGGTCGTCACCCGACACCCCCGAGCGGCGCCGCGACCCGATCGCGATCGGCGGCTGAAACCTGTCAGAGAAGCAACGAGGAACCGACACCCTCAGGGCCTCCGTTTTCGCGGGCCATGGAACACGAGGCGCGCAACGGGACCACCGGTGACACCGAGGGCGAAACGCCTACCATTACTTCCGTTTACTTCAACGTCGGGGAACGCCGAGAAGCCGCCTGCTTCAGAGCAGACCAAGTCACGCACAAGGAGATCAAAGGTGAGTTCTCACGCTCAAATTTTCTTCCTCGTTCGTCGCCGATCTTTTTCTCCTCACACCGTATATGAATCCCCGTCCACTTGCCTCGATCGGAAGATTACGACGCGAACAAAATAAACTTTTCTTTCACATGCACCTTTTTCATTATACCAAGGGGATCGTATAGCCTCTGTGTTTTATTGGAACTGGAGACTTGCACAATATCGTTCTTAATGAAGAGCGGAAGAGCGGTAATAATCTGCTCGATGGCCTACATAAGGTCATTATTTTACCGCGCATCGGCCGATATCCGCAGCGATATATCCAACAAACTACCTTGAGTTTCTTTTTTCATAAGCGATAAATCGGCTACATTTCATTACTCTCGTCGTCTGTTTTTCACGCAGTTCTTACTATCGGATGGATAACCAGATGCGACCAGATGGCAGGAATAGATGCCCCGTACCCGCGCCCATATACCACATGTGAAGTGGTGGAGGAAAACAATTTTTTATCTTGGACGCTCGATTTCCATCCGCATCAGATGGAATATTACAGGGGCGATGAACGAGGGCACCACGCGCAATGGCATAAGCATTATTTCGTGCCTGACTATATCGGGGGGTAGAGAGCGGGGGGTCGGATTACCTGCAGTTTCTCCGTTCATCCGCTCATTAAGTAACAAGACTAATTGATGAGCCAGACGATCCCCAGACGGTTGGGTGATGCGTTTGTGTTAGAGTTCCCAATCCGTTTGCGAACTAATTTTATTGTCGGTAGCAACGCGAAGTAAGCAATTTAGCGAAAAGGTTATAGAGAGCTGTTTGTGTTCGTGCAGGTTTTTTAATTGTTATAGCCCCAAATTATCCCGAATGTTTTCCATAAAATTGTATGAGCGAGGTAATTCGTTGAAATATTCCAGACGAGAAATCGAATGTAACTTTTGCGTCTCGGTATGCAAAACGCGTACGGCGCTTGCAGGAGAGTTTGAAACACAGTAGATAGAATTTCTCTCGTCGTAGTAAGGAATCGGCAATCTCACATTTCTGGTGAATGGCTTCCTGCTAATTCTGGGCTAGATATTCATAGATCCTGAATTCGAGAATTAAACGCGATCACGTTAGCGTTTCGCGTAGACGAATGACAAAAGGTTCCGTTTACACACGCTCCTGTTTTGCCGGAACTGCGCTGGGAAGTACGCGAATCGTGACCTTATCTACGAGGACTCGAGACCGCGCAAGAAAGCTGAAAACAGAAGAATATTATAGCTCCGCTAATGCCGCTGCGCTGCGACTCCGTACAGAAGCACTTATTCCCGTAGCAGTAGCGGTGCAGGTGGATAAAGACGGCAAAACGTTCAATCCGTAATGGCAGCGCCAGCTTTGCATCCTCCTACCTCAGGCCGCCCCCGCTGCGCCTCACGTCTCCCTTCTCCCTACTTCCCACTCAGGCAGAAAGCTTTACAGCGAGTAGTTTTTGTTAGAAAATTTAGCACCTACAACTAGGTATGGTCTGAGCTCTCGAGGTCGCGCATGACGTCGACGTCGACGCTTGCGTGCAAAATTTCCTATGCTACTCGCACATGGGTACAAGTAGAGAATCTAGCGCACGACAATTCCTTACACACAGGTCCCTTGGTACACGTACACACGTATAAAGTACGTACACAACTTACTAAACACATGCATCGAATTATACGCGAGACATGCTTTACCGTATCATTTTGGTTTTCATTTGTTGGTAGTTTATTTTTATTTTTTTCCCCCTACACATTCCCGTGTACAATTGTAAAGCTGTGCCGTTTCGAAAGCTGTGATTAAAAACTAATTGCTCAAACAGAAAGGTACGTTCTAGCTCGCAATTGAATCGCTGCCACGGAGGTAAAAATGATTCAAAAGGAACAAATGGAACCGAATACCAGAAACGAAATAGCAAAAAAATACCTCAAACGGCTGTTGGAATAAAAACAATGAACAAATGAAATAGATCGGAAAATTTTAAGTGAGTCACGCCTGGAGTGTTCGAGTTGCTACGATCATTATTTGAGATGTTCTTAGCACTGCAGCTAATAAATGCGGCGCTGCATAAGTTCAATTACACTGAATTTTTATGAGATATAATTTTCCATCAGATACTCTTTGCGAAATAATTGTTGACAGAAGGGAAATGGAGGGGAAAGTACATTGGGCTCTTCCGATGAATTTTCGATCGACAAATTACAATTCTTAATAGAGCTTCCGGGAATTCTTACGACTCCTGTACGCTACACCGCGCTTACGAGCAAAGGTTGTGCACAATGAATTTAGATAACAAACGTCGTGATGCAGAGCTTATTATCCTATTGAAGCCAATGATCGGTCGGGTCTTTTGATTTTCACATCGGAATAAGTTAATGCTCGCTCTCAAATCCCAGCTGCCCCTCAACATCTCTCTGCTCTATATGGCTATCTTCATTCATATGCCTCTCTCTTCAGTTTTCTTTATTTTTTTCTCTTTTTTAACTATCAAGTCAACTTTGTACGCGACTCTGATGTTCCGCATATTGGTAAATGAAAAAGCGCAAACGGTTCCAATTCATCAACAGCAAATACGGAATCATTCTTTTCTGAATGAAATCAACTAGCCGAATCCGATGTAATATCGATACCATTTGCCAAAAAAAAAACATCTTCTTGGAACGAATCGCTGTTATTTTTTTGTAACATGATTGCCTATTTGAATTTGAGGGGATCCCCTATGTAAACCAATTTCAGAAGTTCCCTAAAATTGAAGTTCCCACTTCACGGGGCTGTCCTGGGTCACGCGTTCAATTTGTGGGTGACAGTTGGATTACAACTTTATAAAATCGTGTCGCTACAAACTGGAAAACAATGTGATCGATATGAAAATCAATCTAACGAAAGTGTTTGGATACGTTTGGATACGTGTAAATTTTGTGGACGCATGGAGATTTATGTAAAAAAAATAGAAAACTCCGTTTTGACGTATCTCAACGCCAAAACCAAGATGAAAAATTGAGCGATGCTACAGAATGTGGCGAGTTTTGCTAGAGTGCTTTTTACGCCTCTCCCTCCATCCGTGCAGCTCCATTCGAGAGACTGCAGTCGGTACTGCTTTGGCTTTTACGAGAAACGAATTACTTCCGCGAGTACTACACGTGAGACGGCAGCCTGCTTCCTTATACACGCGTATACATAGGAGCACTTGACGTACGCAGAAACGAACTTGATCCCATTGCCTTAATCATCTTTCGCCTATCGTAGGTATCACGTAATCACATCTAGGTTTGTATATGTACATATATGTATGTACCGCCACCGCAGGCGTAAGTCTGTTTGCTTCGCTCTGCAGCGGTCTGAGTCTGTTTGTCATCGACTTTCGTATCGTAAAATATTTATACAGTTCTCAGAGTGTATCAAGATCGTAATTTCCGCCGCTTCCATCTCGTGAATATAAGCGTATATCATTATTATACCTCTATCTATAGTGATTACCTTCGTTTCAAAGTGAAATGAATAAGGCAATAGCTGCTGGCCATCATTCTTACCCTCATGAACGTAACGTGTCGGTTATCTCTGTAATATATCGATTCCAAACACATTCGTCGGAAAAATCTCTGGAGCTCCTTTCGCTCACTTTTTGAAGAATTGACTGACGGTCGTTTCAAACACTGAGCAATGGTGGCTCGTGAAACGGGGATTAAAACAGTTTCAGAACAAGATTAGGCGCAAGTCTTACTGCAGGAGAGGGAAGATCGATTATCCGACTATTGGACTCGATTCTAACTTATTTCAAATTTCAATTTAAATTGTCTGACGCCGTAACGAGTCCAGAAAGTACGAAGGGTAAGCTGCAGAGACTCGATTTGTTCGAATATATTGCAGCCGTCGGTGTCAATAATTGGGGCAAAACGCGGAAATTGTACCGGGATGAACTACAACATATAGCTTTACATACGTATAACATGTTCGTCACGTGTACATATAGATGGTACATGATTTTCTCTCGCGTTGTATTATTGCATAAAAAATTGCGAACATCAGTCGGTGCTGACACATTAAAATTGAAAAGAAAAAAAAAGGTTCTAATTGCTGATGTAATTATACCGCGAAATGGAGATTCAGCGTGCGATGAAATAAAAGCATATCTTTTCCATTCTCGGGATGAAAACCGAAGGCCATGCAAACTCATTTCGACCCGCGGCAGTTTAGCCGGCGCCAGGTGTGGCTGCGTGTTGCGTTATCGTACGTTACGCATGAAACTCATAAGGCAAGAAATCGATCTGTTAAAATAAGTAGAGAACAGGAAAGCGGATACTAGTATGTATGAGAGATGAGTTGCGAGACACTTGACGCGCCACCGCGGCGTCGCGACGGCGGCGGTTAACGGCGACATCAAGGTGGCGTCGCCTGGGGATAATATGGTTTCACGGATACTTCACTATTGCCCTAGAATTTAACGGTCACTGAACCTCTACCGCTACTATCCTGCTATGATCTCGCCCTTCCGTATTCCGATTGCATCCCTGCATGTGCGTTTACATTCCATCCGCCATTTTTCATTCGCCATTGTTTCGTTTTTCAACAGTACCACGGTTTGGAAAAAGACGGCGTGTGGCAAGTTTTCATGCCCATCAACTGAATGAATAATCCTGCAAGTTTTGGATTCTTTCATCGACCTGTTTCGGAGATAATCGTTAATACCTGGCATAGCCTTTATCGAATCGATTTAAGAAAACTGAAGCAGTAATAATTAGCGACCACGTTACAGTTTCGAATTGTTTCTGTGTTATGGTCTTAAAGAAGACAAGACAGGATAATTACGTCTAGTAGCCCATGTACACCTATGGTACACGCTCCAATATGGACAATGCAGCGCGGAACAACGAGGCGAGAATTTAATTAGACCCTATATGGCTGTGGGACGGAGGCGATAATTGAATCGGGCTATTTTAATCACGATCAATTTGGTCGATCTCGTTTATCAGTCTATTGAGGTGAGATACCAGAGAAACGGCGCTCCTTCTTTTCTTGTTCTCGGCAAGCATCTGCTTCTGCCGCTTATTATACGACTCTTCACAATTTATAGTTCTCGATATCGTACCGCGCAATTGTCTTCATATTATATGCATGGAGTGGGATATTGGACGAGTGGTTCTTGTAGTTATCGATATCTACTCGTGATTGGTTCCCTCCGTCTTTGCGTCATTCGATAGAAATAATTATTGAAAGAATTTAGCATCGAATTTTCATTTAAAACTGTCACGAACTGATGTATTCCGAAGAGAACAATGACTGCGCGTCTCATATACGAGAATAATTTATGATATTCATAATCATCCGTATCCGTCCGTTGGATGGAAATCATAATTGTCTACTGACCGGAAGTCTGAGAAATTTGTTACCTAAAGCAGCAGCCTTCAACTCGAGTAGGAATTTTTACTTTTCTCATACTTATTCGGATTTTTCCGATTTGCAACCGCGTTCATAGGACCTCCAATTTTTCGTTATACTTATTTGTTTCTCTTCAACCGTACTTTTTTAACAATAAGTCTCGAAAGAATGAGTGAATCTTGAAAAAACTTACAGTTTTTCGTCAGAGAGCTTCCTTACTTTTTGTTTGTGGAAACTTAAAGCTTGTTATCAGAAGATTTATGGCATTTAAAATAATTCTGCCTTCGGTATTAAATTCACAAGACTCGATGAAAAACACTCGGCTAGAGATCGAAACTGAAATCACTTTTTCATAAGCTGACCGACAGACGTTTCCAGAATTGTGTTTACAATCGTCATTGATGAAGCGCGCATGATCCGCGGCCGCTGCAAAAAACGTTCTACATAATTATGTAACCTCGCTTTTCTCCGAATGTTCACAGAGCTCTTTCGAAGCGCGGCGGAAGCTGGCCCTCTCGACATCGTGAAGCTCCGGCAGGGTGATAAACTGTTGAATATATCGCCCCATCTGCCCTCGAACACCCCCGAGACGCCGTACTCGTTGCAGGTAATTAACCTCCACCCATCGCCATCGCTACCGTCATCGTCATCACCACCATCCTCATCACCATCACCGCCACCATCACCATCAACATAAGGATTATTGATTAGTCTTAGAGTGCCCGCCAAGGTCGGCCCCTATAATCCCACTTCTATTTCACCCTTGTGTTCGAATTACAAGGTGGTCGGGGCTCATCCAGGCAGCACCGGAATGCTCGAGGCGGACCTGCTTCGCGCTCTGGAGCGCAGAGTTTCTGCATTGGAACGGGAACTTCGGGAACACCAAGAAGTCACCGTTGCGGCGCCCCTTCTACCCCTCAGGGAGCTCAAACGACAGGTCGACGCTTTCAGGAAAAAGCTCGAGACCACGGAGCACCTCAGCTGGCTGGGTGAGCTTTTTACGATTTATGTTATTTCAACCGACCTGCAGGAAAACACCGAGTTCACACCGACAATTTGTCGGGCGATGGAACCAGGCGGAATTAAGTTGAGGTAAAATTGCACGAGTTCCTACATATACGTAAGGACCTGTAATGGATCGATTGATAAATCACAAGACTATAAATAACGCTCATATACATGATTTAGAAACGATTCGAATAGCTCTGGTCGAACTTTGCAAACGTGCATGCTGCGATCATAATGTACGTACACGGCATTCTATGTGTACAGCAAACGTACAGCTATACAAAGCGTACATACATAATGGATCCCGTGAATAGATAGACACCCACCCTACACTCTTCCGTCCTATTATCTTCCGTCGGTGTAACGAGATAACTTTGGAAAGCTTCGTCCCTTAACATGGCGGCTCCGTAAATCAACTAAAATATTCGCGGAATTCCTTTGAATACCTTTCAGAAACTTGCAATATATTACAAGTTTATATAGGTGCTAAGTACATAACCGTCCCCTGTTGTAAGTTGGATGTAGTCGCCAAGAGTACATTATGCACCCACGATTGTGGTGTAACGCAACAACACAACCTCAACATTTTCAATCGGCTGGTAAAAATTGCGCGCAAGACTTTGGAGAAAAACTATCGGGTAACATTCCAACGGTATTCATCCGAAATTCGTATATAAGTATACCATGTAATACATATCAGATATCATATGACAGGGGAGCTTGTACATTTTTTGTGTCCACAATTTCGGGGAGAATAACTCAAGCGGCTTATTGGAAGTACACAAACTTTAGACATGGTTGACATCTATACGCGTGTATAAGGTCGTCGTGGTCTTTTTCCCGTTATTCGCAGATCCGAAATAAACGCTCCCGAGCTTTTCTTCCAGCATCAATTTAGCCATTCTCGTCAAGATTCCACGCCGTTGTTGCGGTTCGCTGAGCAAGCACTCGCGGGGTTTTCCGACCTTCTTCTTTTGTTATTCAGATAGCAATAAATCATAATCGAGTTAAGCGGGACGATGGCACTCGGGTGGGTCGTACCATACTTGGTAAAAATGTTGGAAAAAGGAAAACGAGATAAAACCGGAAAGTAAATAACAAGATAGAGCGAATATTGTCGTACGTGGTTACTAAAGCTCGCTGTTGATATTTTTATGCGTAAATATCTACCATAATGTTTTTTCCGATGTAGTATCGCGATATAATCAACTCGGGTCAAAGATGGCGGTGTAGGAAAATGTTTAGCCTGTGTGCAGGAGGCGTAATATTTTTTGTTTCGTGTATACATTATAGTACGCGTGTCTGTAACCTGCTCCACCCAACCCCTGTCCATCGGATACCTATAGATATTCGTGTATAAAATTCCACGACGTGAAAATTCCCGCGGGCATTCGCTCGTATTCTCGGTCGGAAGAAAATTTTCTTCGAACCTTGGGACAAACTATCACATTCAAATTTTCTGGTATACCGGAGAAAAAAAAGTTGTCCGGTAAATAAGCTTCCCCTTCCGAGGTAGTAAATCCTCGTATAATTTTCAGGTCGTGAAACAAGAGCCATTTTTTATGGCGGTTATGTGCACCACGGGATCGTCAAATCCAGTTTTGTAACAACACCCATTTGGAAAAATCCGAATATTTTACGTGGGGCAATTTTCCGACTTTTTATTTTCTCCGCGCGCCTTGACTTTTTTATTTATTTGATTCTTTCGGTTCATTTTTTTTTTTTTTTTTGTTTTATTCTTTTCATGA
This sequence comes from Athalia cordata, assembly GCA_963932425.1. Taxonomy (NCBI): domain Eukaryota; kingdom Metazoa; phylum Arthropoda; class Insecta; order Hymenoptera; family Athaliidae; genus Athalia; species Athalia cordata. Next base: position 51,108,321 of record OZ010625.1, on the reverse strand, counting down.
ACCTACTTTAATACGGAAACTGATGATATTAAAAATGGATCACTTATGCCGTATGAATAAACGCTGCGCCAAGAGTGTTGACGTTAACCGTTGGGATCTGACGGTACCTGACAGATATACGAGTGCATAAACAGTAGACGCGTGTTGCAGGATATGCCGCTCGTCATTGCTACGATGAATCAATATTCGCCCTAGCGGAAACCGCCCCGCAGACCTTTCCAAATCCTACCGGCCATACCGTGTCCGCAAAATGAGTTGGCCCGCAATACCATTTACCTGATGTTTACTCCTCATTTTTTGTACCCACAGGGTTCTATAAGCAGCTTCCGGAACCAATTTCAACCGAGGCGTGTCGGAGACTACAGTACCGCAGGAAAAGTGACTCGGTTAAGCGAACGGTCAGAGAAAAATTCCTCAACATTTGGTGAGTTTCATTGATTAAAATTTCATACGTTCTGCAAAGCATGAAATTAAATTCCTTATATCTTGTTCCGCGATCGTTCTGATCCAACTGGACGATTACTATATAGCTATAGGTATATAAGCGCTGCAGGAGTCAAAGGGATGAAATTCATTGGATTATAAATAAGGAATTTTCATTGTTACCGATATCTGAAGGTATTTCTGTCATCGTTGAATCATCAAGAAGTATATTGACACAATTAAATTCTTCAAGATCTGCGAAGCAAACTTGATGGGATTTCGCTAACCCCCTTGAAATTAATTATGAACCGAGCGTTCCTCGTTAACGTGGTCTCTAATTGCCCTTCAGATGTGTAGCTTTTGGAAAGTTTCAGAGATAAATTTTATTCGGGTCGCAAGCCTAACTCGACTAATCGTAAGCTAATCTTACCTAAGCTGAGCTAAGCCAAATTAAGCTGATCCGAAGTAAGTTCGAAATCCGTACGAATTATACGATCGATGCTATTTTTGTAAACAACATTGACATTGGTCAGGATTAAATCGCCCTGGAGTGCCTCGCATCCCGAATGATCATTTTCAAAGGGAAAATGGATGCGATGAAAATTGAAGATGTTTCAAAAAATGAGTAAAGAGATTTGAGGTTTTTTTATTCAGCCCTGATCAAACGGTATACAGGATTAGACGTTTATCTCGAGAGGAATAATTAAATCTACGAGCTGCGCACCCAGGCAGTAAATCGTTTTAGCGTGAAGGAAGTTGATGACTATATTCGCAATAAAATTTCTCTGATAGAATTTCGCAAAAACGCGAGGTGAAGTGTTGGCGGCTGTCACAGGTTGATATTTTCCTTTCCCTTTACTTTGCGTTGAATTTTCAATTTCACCCAATTTTATTGGATAAAATTCAGTTATAGATTAATGGATGAATGCGGCGACGCGGCGTGTGACAGTAAATTCAATAAACTAGCGGAGCAATATATCGATACTAGCCTTCGGGATTATTCATTAATCGACTCCAGTCGGATCCTATCCAGTTTCACTTTCCTTACTTCCACTTAAGATTTTCCAAGTCTAAATGCTTTCTAAGAAAATTCGTAGTTAGATTTACGGAATTCGATGAAAGATTAACGATCTCGGCTTCTCTCTTATTCTTCGGAAGCGTGTCTCATTGTTTATAGGCAAATCGAAATTAAGACTTACCTCCCATGAGAATACTCTTAATGATTTGAACATTGACTATGAAAAGAACGCGATACTCGTGAGGGTAAAGTGCCGCGTTTCCGGATATAGTAGAGAAGGAGATGGTTTCGGCTCCGCAGAATGAAATTATATCGGACAGGATAACGACTGCCGCCAATTTCCGTGCAAATAGAACGTCGAGCGTGGTGGCCTCCTAATTTGTTTGTCTTATATCAATTTATCCGTCGTTCCATTTGATCGCTCTCCGCGCCTTGGAATTCGAGGTACACGTCAGGCTGAACCAACACGCGTATAATATCATGTGAGGCCGGGGTGCGCGTCACTGAATATCTACAACTTTCATGTTTCACATATCTCAAGCATTAAGAACGCATAGATCAAAATTCCATTCCATTCCCATCGATTTCTATTTCCCATTTTTCAAATACTTTTTCTCATATATTATTTCTTCGCGTATCAACCTGCAGAATTTTCACACTCTACGTTCTCAGAGAAAACATCAACAATAATGATAACAACGACACGAGCTGCTGGTTGTAGGAACCAACTATATAAGTACTCCGAATATACGAGGAATTCCCAAACCAGCCGCCAAGTCATTTCCTAACTGTCACTCCAAAACCGACGACTCAACGATTGTCTTTGGCGCCTGCAAATCGAAGCCAGTTCGTTGTATCTTGATGATATTATTATACGCGTAGCAGCCGGCAAATGCATTTCGTATCCGGTACACCATTACGGTTATCGTTCACAAGTCTTATACTTTTCGCAGGTCGTGTCTCGAATCGTAAAAATATAAAGTAAAAACATCCGCGGCAACAATAACGATAATAAAAACGTCACTGCGTCGCCGGTAGCGCATGGTAACGACATTGTGGAAAAATACGCATTATAAGCGTAAAGGACATGCTTGCAACGAGATAGCTTTTATGTAAATCCAGGTATGTTATACACTCGCAATTCGTTCGGAACGACTCAATATGATTTTCTCGGTACGTTTCGCTTCTCTACCGTATGCGGGATATTTAGTTGGACTAGTTCGCGCGGACTTTTCGCACGGTGCGTTAAGCCGCCCGCTCTACCGCGTAGCAGGTTTACACATAAAGCCTCCATTTATTGTTATAAATTGTTATTGCCAGGACACCGATAACACGTGTTATACACACTACATCTGTATAGTTTTTGTTTCCGTTAAAACGACATCCATACGGATGAGTTAAATGCGAACCGATGCAATTGAACCGCGGAATATCTTTTGTCTATTTCTGCTGAACTGAGTGGTAAATTATCTAAACGGCGTCAGGTGCCACAAAGGGCTGTCGATATACTGGAATTAACGTAATTCAATTCCCGCTCACTGCAGATTTATACTTCGACCGACGTTTTCATTATCCATCAGTCAATGATTCAATGCAGAGTCAATGATTCGAGCTTGCGGCTGACCTTTTTCCAATTTTTTTTTACGCAATATCAATAACCCCCATCTTCATCCTGCTGATTCGCATTTGACTCAAGCGATGCATAATAGAATTAGATTAGAATTTCGAACTTTAAGAACTTTCTAACTAGCAAATGATGTGATGATATTTTAGCGACGTCTCCGTGTCGTCGAGCGTTCGTCAGTGGCTTCGTTCTCCTGCCTTCGATGCGCGGCAGTGGGAAGACGAGGAGCTTTTACTGATGCTGCAAGCAATGTTCGTGGAGCTAGACCTCTTGGAGAAATTTTCAATACCTCTATCGACGCTTCGGAATTTTCTCTACGAAGTATACAACAACTACAACGAAGTTCCGTTTCACAACTTTAGGCACTGCTTCTGCGTCGCTCAAATGGTACGCGAACGTATAGTATAGCAAGATGAGATCTCAGTCACTCGCGCGTATCTCTAATCGTATAAACAAGGAAACTTTACTCATCATCTTCACAGATGTACGCGATCGTGTGGGCGGCGGATCTCCCCTCTAAGATCGGTCACCTCGAAGTCTTCGTGCTCCTCGTGTCGTGCATCTGCCACGACCTCGATCACCCTGGTTTCAACAACATCTATCAGATAAACGCTCGCACCGAGTTGGCACTGCGTTATAACGATATTTCACCCCTGGAGAATCACCACTGCTCCGTGGCTTTCAGGGTACTTGAATCACCGGAGTGCAATATCCTCGCCTCTCTAGATGCCGCGACCTTCAGGACCGTTAGGGAGGGAATAATAAGATGCATACTCGCCACTGACATGGCCAGACATAACGAGATACTCGGACAATTTACCGAGACTACACCAGAATTTGACTATTCGAATAAATCGCATACCAATTTGGTAAGTTTGACGGTATTGGTGGAAATCCTAAATTTTGCCTCCGCAATTATATGAACTATTAGTATTTAAGCAAACTTTACACCTCTTCATTAAAGACAAAAGACTGACGAGCGCCGAATGGTAACATATATTGCATGTGAAAATAAAAATTCAAGATCTTTCAATTAACCCAGGTGGCACCCGACTAACTTTATATGATGAGCTCATTGCGATTTTTCAGGCACTTGCTACGGTATGTAACGGTTGCGGTCTATGCTTTATAAATATCGGTTGGGGAGGCCGGCGAATAACCCACTGAATTATCAAACAAATCAACCGACTAAAAATCAATTGGCATAGTTACTCCATTTACTTTCCGTAGTTGACCATGGTTCTCATCAAGGTCGCAGACATCAGTAACGAAGCGAGGCCAATGGATGTTGCTGAGCCCTGGCTCGACAGACTCCTTCAAGAATTTTTCAAGCAGAGTGATGCGGAGAAGCTCGAGGGCCTTCCCGTTACGCCTTTCATGGACCGAGACAAGGTCACGAAACCCTCTTCGCAGTGCAGCTTTATCGGGCTTGTTTTGCTCCCTCTATTCGAAGCTCTCGGCGAACTTTTACCAGAGTTGCAGGTGGGTTTATCTTGGGGGGATTTTTTAGATTGATCAGTTTCTGATTATCGTTTACCGACTGATTCCAGGAATTTATTGTACGCCCTGTCCGCGATGCCCTTGAGTACTACCGTCGTTTGAACGAAGCAGCCAAAGACGAACGCCTACACCGTAAGAGCATAGTGGACCTTGGCGAGTCGAACACGACCTCGATATCGACGTACGTTGTAAAGTCGATGTCAGCGCAGAGCGTACGTTCCAAGAGATCGGGGTGTGCCATCAGATCGCGATCAAGATCGATCGAGGATTCGATCGAAAATCTGACGATTGAGGAAGTCGAGAACGTGGACAGTTCAGACCCCGAAACCGCGACAGAGGTCGAAGTCAGCGAGAAGACCCTGAAATTCAAGATTTCGACCGAGGGTAGCACCGCGGGGAGAAAAAGTTATCCCGGGAGCCGAAAAGGCAGCAGAGAGAAGAGCACCCTCGACTACCATCACCATGACCTAGCGAGGGCCATGCGGGAGCATGATCCTGACAGAGAACGGCGGAGAAGCAGAGGCGAAAACCTTAGTAGCGACATGAGCTCCCCGGTCAGCGCAAGGTCGGGTGACGATTCGAGAATTCTCGAGGAACTGGAGAGAGACGAAGTGGTCCTTGAGGTGCACGAGAGGGTCGAGGGATCCGAAAACGGGAACGGCAATTACAACGTAATTCTCGACGAAGAACTGAGGACGAGGTGCAGCTGCTCGTGCATCGATCACCAGGAGCGGGACAAAACGACACCTAATAATCACAAGTCATTATTGTCGAGGCTCAGGACTTTCACGGATAGATTGAGCATCAGCTTCGATTCCAGGGAGTCACCCGCGATCAAGTCACAAACTGCCAAGACTGCCGGAAAATGCCTGAGCAAGAGCAACTCGATTACGGGACCGAGTTCTGCGCGACACATTCCAGTCCTCTGTAAAAGTTGTAACCTTGCGAAGCCAAAACAGGTCCTCGTTGAGGAAGTCTCTGAGCCTAGAGAATCGAAAAATTGCAGGGATACCAATGATAGGACCGCGACAGCGAACAGCCAAATTTCTTGGGCAGAAAAACGTGCGACAACGCTTCCCAAAACGAGGAAGTCTCAGGATGGTAAAAACCGGGGCTGGAAGACCGTGTTCGCCAAGGAAAAGCGGCCATCCGTTTCTCTCGAAGCAATACCAGCGACGGACGATGACGTTGCGGTAATAAAGCACAAGCGAAACTCTTCAAATCCAGAGGGAAAGCTCGCTACTATAAATACAACGCGGGAGACGGCGGTGAATGTTAGTCCGGAAAAGGAATTGAGGGCCCTCGGATTCACGGCCGAATTCAAGGGAACCACGAAGGCGAGGACGAAACCCGAAATAGTCCTGAACCCGAGCACGAGTATCAACGCTCTGGACAAGGAAATTGGCAAGGTTGAGATCAGGCGGAGCTCGGCGAGCATGGAGGACATCACAAAGATAACAAATCAAAACGAGAGCCTTTTTCTCGGCTCACAGAACGACAAAGACGCTGAGGAGCTCCAGCACACTGGAAGCCTGGACTCGATGCTTCACAAAGAAGCGGAAAAGGTCTGCAAAAAGTCACTAGTCTTCTCGTCACCCGGAGCTTCGAAGAAATACAGCACAGGGATTTTTTCGAGGTTCAAATCGGGGATGAGCATCGACAGCCCGAGGAGCAGCAGCGGACCGCTAAACGAGCAACAGCAGCAACAGCAGCAACAGCAGCAACAACAGCAACAGCAGCAGCAACAACAACAGCAGCAACAACAGCAGCAACTTCAAGGAGGTTGGATATCTTCTCTGGCTGCAAGCTTTAGACCGAAGAGACAAACGAGCGAAACTCAATTTTCGCCGCAACGCTCACAGTACCCAAATCACGATGGGTTCAAGTGATGTTCGGATTGTATATAAAGTGAATGAAATTAAAAGACGAGCCGATGGCAACGAACACAAGAAAGACGAAATTCTTTGTACTACTTCTGATACCAGAAATTAGGACAAAGAGAAAAAAAATTTACTACCTCTTTGTTTTTCTCAGTTACTAGAGAAATAGGTGAAGACTAAACGCGTGCTCGGAATCAAAGTTGAATGGTCAACTTTGGACTCTGGTCAGTTAGGTGTCAAATTATATCTGCAGTATATTCAGGTATGTAGTTTCACCCTGAACAAAAAGGGGAAAGTTTTAATGAAGTGCACAAGAGGAAGAAAAAGGAATGAAAGAAAATGGGAAAGTTGGAAGGAGAAAATCGGGGGCTTATATTTTCCTTGAACCTCTGCAGGCTATACCAAAATATTAGTCTGCCCAAATTCGATGCTACCCGCGTACGTCCGCCGACAAAATTCTAAGAAATATAGATGATTTTATTTATTATTTGAAAGGAAAAAAAAACATCAACAGCTAGCCTAATGATTAACAATTATTAATGTTATTCGTTATATATGTATACTGAATATAATATATGTAATATATGGGTATATAGATATCCATGGAATCATTCACACATTTTACAGCTAATTCACTGTATTATGTATATCTGTATATACATATTATTCATTGAAAATTGAATAATGTGGCGATATCGGCGATATTATACCTACACATAATCATATCGCCAAATCTCGGCGGATTGGATAATTTTTGACGAATTACATGTGCGTTATACCCGTATGAAAAAATTATGGGATTCCAATACTCGCACTAACATAAGATCTCTGTAGGTATATCACGCCATTCGATACTTTATGGAATTGTAAAAATATGTACTCTGTACGTGCATTGAAATACGATATACATGTAACTTATGTGTAGGGATGGATCTATAATGATACCGTAATCGCGGTACCTGCATATCTGTAACGATGCGTCTATGTGCAGCAACAATTTCGAACATAAATATCAGAAACAGATGCGTCCGTTTGAGATGCTGAATTGAAATTTATATACACATATATTCAAATCTGATACGTATATTACGTGCACACAGGTAATCCATAAGTTTTTCTCTCCCACTTTCTCTCTCGCCTTCTCTCCCTGTTTCTTCCCCTTCTCTCTCTTTCTTTCTCTCTATCCACATTTATATTTTTATACTATGTATATCGATATGATATGTACCTTGTACGACGATCAAAACGCATGTATTGTTGAACTCTAGTCTTATGTTATTTTTTTCCCCCACTCAATTCTACTCGGGTATTTTCATCGCTACCATTATCCATTATAAATATTACTCTCGGTTATTGCGGTAACTATTATTATAAATATTGTTGCGTCGCAAATTGCAACGTTATGCATATTATAAAATCGAAGAAAGATAAGATGCAAGAGAGTTTCAGAAGGAAGAATTATCGAAGATCAAGTTTAATCAGAATTCAAAGCCACATTCGGTTATATGTAAAATTGACTAATTAAACATTCACCAATATCGCAATCAACTACATGTTATTAAACACTATCTGTGCCTGAACTTTGTCATTATTTATTTATCTTTTCCCTACGAACTGTCTACGTAAAGATGCTTCTTCTTTTTTTATTTTCGTAAACTGATTGGCCTAAGCGTACGATCGAAACCTTAATCCTAAACCCGTAATGTGGGCCAAACAATCTAACGTAATGTAACGATATCATATGTACGTATGTTGAGCTAATCTGTGTACAGATAGTATAGGTTATTCCTAATTGTAAGTATAACGCTAAGGTTAATTATCTTGTGAGATAAAAAATATATACATATTCTATGTCGGTCAATTACTCTCATCGGACTCCTGACGTATAAATAGATTATATATACTTTCCTGAAAATATTTATTAGAATATAATCAAAATCAACAGGTAAGAGTACGTCGAGAAATTCCAATCATAAATACTCTGTGAATAATATTATAGGTATTTCATTAAAAACGATACACACAAAAATAAATGTTACACAAAACTTTCATCTGTACGTTTAGACGTATGACGTATATATCATACAACTTATACATAATACTGACGATTACAAATACAACAATCAATCGTATTACCAACATCAGATTGGAAATATAAAACTGTTGCAAGACATGGGGTCGTACATCATACTTATACGTATGCATGTGTAGATGGTATGCTCGCGGGCGAGCAACGATCGACATTAATTAATTATGAATAGGTAATAAATTAGGTGTAAAACTACGTGGATATTAAAATTATGCACGATGCAAAGGATTTATCAGCGCTATATTATTTTTCGGCAAAATCATCGCCCCTGAAGAGGCTTACGAATGAGGTTTGCTTTATTTCCGCGTCAAAAACAATATATTAGTGTACAAACCAAGAACCTTCCCAATTAGTCTGATTCAATCCCTCGCTCTCACTGCACCTCGGCCAACATTTTTCCTTTTCCGATCACTGATAGTCCGGAAGCTAACGAGCACGGTTTACGAAGTTAACATTTTCAGATCAAGCTTAGCGAATCAGTGAAATTAACAAAATTAAAAAGAAATTCTGCGAGTAGCGATGATTTGAAAATTTTACTCGTTGGCTCCCGGAATATGAATACATATTTTTCAAGGCTCAAAACATGGAGGTGATTAATTTTGTTGCGTTAATTTATATTGTTCCCTCAACAATGAAAAAAGAAACATTGCAGGGGATATGGATTATCCTTGATTCTTCCAGATGGGTGTAAAACAGATTTTGCCCTTCAGACTCCGTTCGGATGTCGCGAACGATGTGAAGCACGAAAATATCGATGATAAATTATAGGTATATGTGTAACGTGTTTTATTTGTCAACAATGAATATTTGATCATTTTGTGGCGTTCGGTTGATCGTGACTATATGCGAACGCGAGTAACACACCGTACAACGTAGGTAAATGAAAAAATTGAAAGATCAAAGGACAGATCTATTTGTAGCGACGCAATAGAATTTGCGTACTTATAGGTGTCGCAGAATTAGGGCACACGATACCCGCGGTCGTTTGTTAAATTTACAAAATACCCTAGTATATATTATATAAAAATACTTATACCGTAGTCTCTGTATAATGTATATGTATATTGATTATTATGTTATATCAGTTTTTATAAACGAGAATAAGCAAATAAAGTGTAAAGATGTGCGTCGGAATGAAATAATTAGATATATATACACATACACACATCTTATACCTGATACCTGTTATTATCATCCTCCCCGTCAAAGTGCGTTCTACCAATAAATAAACTTGGCGAAATTATACCACGATACGTCCAACTTATGTTCAGAACTGTCGTGATCAAACTCGCTTAGCTTATACACACACGTATGTTCACATACGTTCCTACATGATTGTATCTATATTATCCGTCATATCTGTATATTGGTTCGTTATCATATCTTCGGTATCCGGAGCGTTACGTTATGGTTGTAAGATAATGGAATGAAGAAAAATTTTAAATTTAACATTAAAAATTCACATCCAAATTAGACTGTAAGAATACGACAAAAATGAATTGCTGTGTATCAACTGTTTAGATAGTGCTACAAATATTTAAAAATAAACACGTTGAAAATGTATGTATATGCACTTTGGAAAATGATCTTCTTTTCTTACATATATATATGTACTATCCACCATCGAGAGTCTGCCATCAATGGCAGTTATTCTGCAGTTATCATACAAAAAAAAGGAACACGATTTAAAAAAAAAGGTCTCGTCGCTCTAATAACCGCTAATTGTGAGTATGCTGAGTACAGCTTGGTACAACGTGTTGTGAGTATGTATTTGTCAAGAGTTTAAAACTTTTATCTGCAGTAAACAAAGGGTCTTATCTGCAGATACGTATATAAATAGTAATTAATAGTAACCGAAGTATAGTGATAGCACCGATAGCACGTTGTCAGTGTATTCATATGTGATTCAAATCTCTATAGACCACCGCATACTTAACTCTATCAGCTACGCTTCATCCGTGAAGAGCTGAATAGCCGCTAATCATGTCCGCTGGCTGTTGTGATCTTGCGTATGTTGAGATAAATACCATCCTCGGAAGTTATAGGGAGAGCTTTCGGGTTGAGGCGCATCGGAATCAGAGTCTGATCGCAAGGCGACACTTCGTACTCAGAAATAATTTTTATGATCCCGAGTTTCGCTTGCAGCAGCCCGAATCGGAGACCTACAAATGAGCAATACACATTATTAGTCGAGTAACTGACTAATTGATTAATTGAATAGTTTGAAAACCGTGGGAGCCTCACCTATGCAGTTGTGCGGGCCTTCGCCAAAAGGCATGTAGACGTAGGAAGGTCGCGTTTGCTTGTTTTCTTCGCTAAACCTTTCAGGATCGAATTTGTCCGGTTCGGGAAAGTACTCGGGGTCGTAGTGCAGGCCGTACATGGGAATGTAAACCGGTGTGTCCTTTTCAATCACCAGATCGGTACCGGTGACCTTATAATCATAAGACGCGACTCTGTCCAAAAACGGGAGCGGTGGGTACTTGCGAAGAATTTCAGAAACTACCATGTCCAAGTAAGGGAGGTTCATGACCTGATGGATTTGCGACTAATTAGCGAATCGTTCGATCCCACCCCACGAAAATACGCACCTTTTCGTAAGTAAGCTCCCCTGCGGATGTGATCTCGTTGCGAAGTCTCGACTGGAGTTGCGGCTGCAAGGCAAGTTCGTAAAGGGTGAAAGACATTGCGGTCGAGGATGATTCAAAACCAGCTGTGAAAAACACTGCGGCCTGCGCTACCAGAACATCTCCCTCGAATTCTGTGGAGAATTTTCAGTAAACTTCGATTAATTTGAGAGCTAAATTTTTTGGGGATTGCACAACCGTGTGTAACACTCACTGAGGGCACCCGGATCGTTTGTATCGTCCTGATCCTGAGCATTTTTCAGTTCGATGAGAGCATCGATCAGGTCATTCCTTCGAATGCCGTTCTTCATTCGCTCGGTGATGGTACCCATTACGACCTTTCGAAGAAATTCCGAACAGCTATTTTCGAAGAACTTAAAGCCGAATGGCTTTACTATACCTGGAGTGAAGAAGAAAGCGGAAAGCTCGGCGCCGCGTTTGTAGGTGAAGTCGAATATCTTTCTACCGTATTTTCTGAACTCAGCATCTGGATTATTCAACGAATTAACTTTCAGACCGAAAGCACAAGAAGCGATTACGTCCGTCGTAAACTTGGCGCAAGTATCCTTTATTTCGATCGTTTTACCGTCACCTTGAAATTGAAAAAATTATTTTTTACCGTACAAAGATATCCAAAAGGTGTCAAAGAATGTTACGTATAGTGCAGTTTCGGATCGAGACTGACCCTTCAGCTCGAGCTTTTCTAGATAAGTGTCCAGGTCTTGGACGACGGCATCCATCAAACAGAGCATTTTCTTCATCTTTCCCGAGGTGAATACCGGTGTCAGTTTGGTTCTCAAGGTCTTCCAGTGAGGGTTTCTGATCATGAAAAGATTTGCAGCACCCAAAGCGTCGTGTTCAGCCGCAGCGACATGTCGGTTCGTAAAGCAATTGAAATCTTTGACGAGGATATTTTTTATGATAGCCGGGTCACGAATAAGGATGAAAGGCTTATCGAAGATGTAGAATCCCATGTACTTCAGACCTTTACTCTTTTCATAGAGATCTCTGATGAACTCTCCAGGCGAGGTGCGAAACATGACGCAGTCTGCAAAGTTTCCGAAAAAGGGCAGCGGTGGCATCTCCATTACTCCTCGCTTCGCCCAGTACTTGAAGTTTCGCGTCATGTAAAGGTAGAACGCGAAAACCAAAGACACGAAAACCAGAATGCCATCGAGGCCCCAGTACGGAGTCAATAGAGCCATGGCTACTTTTGCGGAGGTGAAGTGCGGCGCTTCTTGCAATTCTTAGAGTAAATTTGCAAGCATGGAGAGCCAAATGTACGTATCACTAGATTATACTTTTCTTATTAAATGAGTAATTTATACCCCTGAAGAGACAATTTGTTAGCAACTCGAACGCGAGTTAATTCGAAATGGCGTAAAAATGCGGATTTCGAGCTACTTATCACCGAAACTGACAAATGAATGACTTTTTTCTATGCATGTATCCCCTTCTTATAAATCCTGTGAATAAAAATAACAATCTTCTATTATTCACATGGAGTCAACATACGGGCAAGTTTTTTGGGAATAGCTCGCTCGAATATCGCGTGTCCTTTTTCGCCCGTTGTATTCAGGGAGGCGCGGTAAGACGTGAAGAATTTATTATTGTAGGTTTCGAAAAGAGTAATAACAGGTCAGAAACAAATAATAACAACTGGTTGTCCAATGATTTCTGCCAAAATAAAATCAACCCAAACAATCTGAGGGACTTGATATGCAATAGTGTGGTTGGGCTATAAACAGCTCCAATATTTAATATATATTTATATATTCCGATGTTTTTCTTCAATGAATGCTGAAATCATCCATTCACTGCAGAGGAACTTGTCCACTGAATATTTTGCAAAAATTTAAACAGTCATAACTTGTTTACAGTGAATAATTATGTTGTGTCCCGCTTTTTGGCGAACGGAGTGAAATCGGACCTTACAATTAGTTCGAGCCCGGTGAATCTGCATTCGCAAAAATGCTGCTAAGAAAACTGTGGTATGCGTGAGAGTAATTGTTATGACATATGTACACGCGCAGAAATAAGAAACAAAATATATACGTGAGCAATTGAATATATAATTCTAGTGTTATCTACAACCCGCCATTTAGCGAAACTTGTAATTATCAGCTCAAAAGCAGCAACTTCATCCTAATTGTTAGTCGTTTGTTTGGCATATTTTAATTCATTTTGTAATATTAGCATTGTACGTGCATCCTGAGCAAAAAGTCTCCTGCAATCAATTTTAATCTTTGACTTCAGAATCTCATGAAAATTTAATATTTTTTAAACCATTTCGGCGACTGAAACAGACTATAGGATTGAAATTCGTCAAAACATCTCAATGTTATCGCATCTAAAGTCGTAAACTCGATTATTTCAATAGATGGATCAATTTAGTAAACAGATTCGGAATTTCGAGAAAAATATTTCCTGACATTCTACACTCAGCAACATTTGCATGCGGATAACATGCCACACATCAAAGAACAACTTTTTGTTCGATGAGGTATGTATCTGCACATTTTGAGCCTAGAAATCCGACTTTGCAAGCTGAATTGATTTATCTAGAAATCTGATCGAGTTAATGTCAATTCTTCGCTTTTTGAAGTAAAAGAATTCAGGTATCCCGATGAGTTTTGGTTCTAGCCTTATGTAGTCGTCGCTACAAAAGTCGCCGGACTGCACAGGTACGTCCCATTCCTATTATCATTGCATGTTTATGTCGTCTATTAGTGCGAAGAATCATGCAAGTTTTAAACGTCATCAACTCGATCGAGTATCGCGTGTGTTATTCGTTCGTGATGCCGAACACCGATCGAGGCGATAGTTATTATCGTCATTACAGAAACAAGTCCTGGAGAACGATGTTTGGTTTCATTGGATAGTAATTACCGGTTGTCCGCAGCATACGCTACTAAATTTCAAAAAATTTCGCATAATTAGCTGAAACTAGGGCCAAATAATTCGCTATATACATAATTTGACGGTCTTTTTCTAGGCCCTAACGGCGATACTCTCGGTATAGCGACTAGATAATTTGATGTGCACGTGCAGATCTACGGGAATGGTGAGTTGTTCGCGAATACATTATAATTAGTATTTATCAATGTGTTGATCGAAATATATGTCTCTTGGAAATTCAAACTCGTTTCAGTCGCGTGGCGCATAATATTATGAGTGCCGTTACACGTGTTGCGAAAGTGGAACTTCGTTTGCTAATTTTATACCATGACCTCGGATGTTTTGTTGTTTTGTAGCAACATCCATCGGGTATCGATATCGCCGGATTTGAGTGGTCATCGGTTTCTTCTACGGATTTTATTTCGAATGTGAAGCGAGATGCTTTTTGAGTTCATGGAGAGGGCAGAGGTGACAAGTTTATTTCGTATTATTGCTTTTATATTCCTAATTTCTCGACTATACATGATATATTTCACTGTAGAGAACATAATTTTGTAATTCAGGTAGGTTCTGAAATTCAATCCCTAATCTTGCGGCAATTCAAGACGATAGCACCATGCGGAACCAGAAGAACAGCTTTGGAGTCATAACGAAGAGGCACAAGAGTTTCATTGCTTCGAGTCAATTCGTATTTATGAATATACTTGAGGATTCCTATCTTCGACTGGAGTAATCCAAAACGAAATGCTAAAAAAAAAGTCCCCGAGTTATGGAAAAATTCAGTACAGCGGACCGGCTTGTGTACCTACCAACACAATTTCGGGGACCCTCCCCGAAAGGCAAGTAAGTACAAGATGCGCGGTTTTTCTTATTTTCATCGCTGAATCGCTCTGGATCAAATTTATCGGGATCAGGATAATTTTCGGGATCGTGTTGAACCCCACTCGCAGAAATGTAGATCGGAGTTCCTTTCTCGATCACTAGGCCAGTCCCCACCAATTTGTAGTTATCGGCTGGAACCCTATCCAAGAACGCCAGTGGGGGATGCTTCCGGAGCGTCTCGGCGACGACCATATCCAGATATTTCATGTTCATCACCTTCGATAACCAGACGCTATAGTTAGGTGATTGTTAAATACCGAATCTCAATCAAGCTCTGTTATAGATACCATATCATAGGTGAATTCTCCCCCAGTTTCCTTAAGGGCTGAAATCAGCTCGTCTCGAAGTCGCGTCTGGATATCCGGTTGCAGGGTCAACTCGTAAAGAGCAAAAGACATGGTGGTTGAAGAGGTTTCAAATCCTGCGGCGAAGAATGTCGCTGCTTGTCCGACCAAGTTGTCACCCTCAAATTCTTTTGGCAAAAGCATTCGATTCTATTACCAACACTAACCATTATCAATCAAAGCGCTTAGAGCAAAAGAATATAATGGAATATAACTCACTGAAAGCATGAGGATCGTCGTTTGGGATATTTTTCAAATCAATCAGCAAGTCGATAAAATCGTCCCTACGGAGCCCACCCTCGAGTCTCGCGTTCAAGTTTTTCGTGAAAAGATTGCGCATGAAATCGGATGCAGATTTGGAAAAAAATTGCAGCCCCAGTGGCTCGAACAAATCCTGGGCAAAAAATACGGCCATCAACTCTAAGCTGCGCATGTAGCTGAATCCGAACATATCGTGTCCGCATTTTCTGAATGCTGATTCTGAATCGTTCAAGGAGTTCACATGTATGCCGAAGACACACGAGCCAATCACATCCGTCGTAAATCTCGCATCGATCTCTGACACATCGATATTCTGGCCATCGCCTGGAACAACTCAAAGTAGAGAGAACACCACATATGGCGCAAAAAAAATTAAAAAAAACCTCCTCACCTTCCAGGGCGCGAGATGCTAAGTGGGTTTCTAATTCGTCGCCAATAGCCAAGATTAGATTAAACATTTTCTTCAGTTTTCCCGAAGTGAAAGCCGGAGTTATTTTGTTGCGGAGGCTCTTCCATAACGGATTTTTCAGGAGGAACATATTTGCAGATCCAACTGTATCCGAAACACCTGCCCTTATATGTCTGTCGGCAAAATAGTGAAAATCTTTTATCAAAATGCTCTTGATCAACTCGGGGTCCCGAACCAACAAAGCTGGTTTGTCGAACAAGTAGAATCCCATGTACGGCAACCCCTTGCATTGTTCATGCAGTGACTCCAGCCACTCGCCGGCTGATATTCGGAAAAAACAGCAGTCGAGAAAGTTTCCAAAAAATGGCACTGGCGTTATTTCTTTAACGCCCCTGCTGGTCCAGTAACCGAACTTCCGGGTCATGTAGAGATAAGCTGCTAGGCAAAGAAGCAGCGATGTCAAGAGGAAGTCAAAGCTCCAGTACGCCGTTAAAAGTGCCATCTTTTTCTAATTCCTGAAACATAAGTCGTTAGCAGAGAAATTCTGGATAATTATAGTTTGTTTTCATGAAGAAATCACGACAGACCTAATTGTTTGGGTTAATTTTCTTATCTCAATGACTGGCGTGAGTTGCAAGTTGCTGGTTATTTTTCATCTGCAGAATTTATCTCTTTGAATTCCACAGTCGCGCACTTCAACAAATGTGACTGCAATCGAAGATCGTACATTGTCCACTGAAGAGGTGAAGCATTCGTTTTATTCGCCGAGCGTGAGTTAGCACCACAAGCCGAAGATGAAGATTGCAAATACGCGGGGGGAGAAAAAAACGTTCGCAACCACGAATCACGCGATGTTTCATAGAACAAGGGTGTGGTAACAAGTTGTTTGAGACTTAATATCGCAATTCATCGCCTATACTTCAGAATTAATTGACATTCGTTCATACATCGAACGGTAATTAGAGCACAACTATCACAAGAAAATCAGACAAATACAAGTCGCAGAAAATCGTATGTAACTGAACAAAATCGTGAAGAATCACAGCTGGGGAAATATCTAGCCTACAACTCTAATAAAATTGTGTTTGATTATCCTGACTTAGCACGTCGACGTTAATTGATAGTTAAATTCGTTCACACACGAAGCACGTGCGACCATGAGGTCATTCCAATTTTGTCAATCTCAGGTTTTTTCTAAATTTATCTTAGAATTCAGCCCATCGCAAATACCTAGTTAGGTAACTAAGAAATTTACGGAAGGTCAGAAACACACAATATCGGAAGCACGGTTTCTTTAGTCATTAAATTGCATGTATTATATATTTTTTTATATCATTATCTTATGTGTGCACTATATAAATAAATAAATAAATAAATTATACAAACCTCGGAGGTGCAAGTATTACATTCGAGACGATTCCCGGCGCCACTAGAGACTGACTGCGAACTCGGACTATAACGCTGGGTATGATTTGAGCGAATATAAAACTGTAAGGAAATGGGAAATTGTCGATGGAACACGTTTAACGTCGGACAAAGTTTCAACGCCGACTGTCGCTCAAATCTTAACTATCAAGTATTCAGTGTTCGCACTTGGGTGCTCATGGTCGCAGGGCCATTCAAATACTGTGGTGCGTCTATTTTGTTGTCTTATAGATCGCTGTTTGCTTGCCTGCATATCAGCCCATTCGACAAAATCTTTTTCCGGGTCACTAACGTCAGCTTCTTGAGCGTCCCTTGATTGAAATCCGTCTGACATTGTAGACTTTTGGATAACAAGAAATCTAAAGTTGACCGCTAAATTACGAAAATAATTAAGATGGATACGGATTTGCGGTCTGTAGAGTTTGTAACAATTATTTTGTTTATTGTGTTTAATTATGCGCCTAATGATTATTCGCTATAATATTGATACCAAAGTTGATAACATTAATATATCCTTATATATTTCGATGAGTGTATCAAGTAGAAAATATTGATACGTATTAAATATTATAATATACCTATATTATAGAAATCCTCAGTCAACGCTTTAAATCGCGGCTGTCCCGTCAGACAAAACAAGTAGAGAAGTGAAAGCGAAGTCCGCGGTTATGGAGATAAATTAAAACTCGATTGAGCGAGTCGGGCAGGCCAAATGAGTAATAAGCAAACCGTAATTATGTGGAGGAAATGTCTCAGGTTTTAATTATTTTTCCATCAACTGGACATGCGTTGGTTGAATAATTGATTCACTTTCCTCTTCATGAGCAAAAAAAAGCAGATCAGCAGATGAGATATTCGATCGATAGAGAGCGTAAAAAAAAATTTCTTTTCAAAGATCAATATTCGTATAAGAGATCTCATGCAGTATTCTACATTATTGATGCAAGTTGTCTAATATTTCTGGGTATCAGGACAACCGCGTCAATGCAGCAGGGAATAAAACGGTCGACTGAAAATACCTTGAAACAGTAACCTGTCTCGGCATGGACCTACGCAACAACCAACGGTATATTATGGTCCATTGATATTTTAGATCGTCGGTAAAGTAAGGAACTGTAATGGCACAACGGCCCCAACTACCCATTAACTACCATTGACTGAACAACTGACGGTAGCATGCAACGATTCACAGTGGTAGCTACGGTAGAACTCTGCATTTTTATCGATCATCTTAAGATTGGTCGTCGAACTTAATAGGCGTATTAACTCTGAAAAGAAAAATACATTTATTGATTAAAAAATAAAACAATTCAACGGTCGTTTCAATTTTCAAAATTTTCTGTGCGAATATAATATGGTAAGTCGTGAAATGAACGATTCCGAAGGGACATGCCGCGGTAATGCGATTTCAGCGTCTGGATATACGGACGGAAAAGCCAGAAAATTCAAAAGATTTCCTAACAATTGAATATCGCTGATCATCCCGGGCGGCAATAATGACTTTTAAACACGTTTGTATTAATACGCAAAAGTTGCTCATAACTAGCGTGCGAATCGTTTCGCCAGATCACAGCCGTGGGAGAAACTTGGTTCCCTCACGCGATGACAGTGGTACTGTACGTTCGGCTATCTCAGTGGTGCAGTATGACGGGTGATACATATATCGATGCCGGAGGCTACATTTATGATCCATCACCTCATGAATCAGGCATGAGGAGGTTAACGAAAGTTTTCCCAGACCATCGCGTCTAATAACACACGATCGTTTCTCGTCGATCGAACGGAGGTACCTGCACGTCCCGTTCCATTCAGCATAGTTACCTCTACAGCTTGGCTCTATTCTGTTTATACTTCACCTGCGTACATACAGGGTGACTTTCGAATGCGCCAGAAAGGAGGAATGCGCTACCCAAATTTTATGGAATCAATTACATCTGCTGATACTCGCTTTTCATAGAAAAACGAAGTAGTAAGCTCGAGAATAAACCCCAACTTGGTCGAATCGATGATCTTCGAGCAACCGATGCGGATTTCGGAGTTGTTCACTGAATTTTCGGGATTTTACCAACGAATACAATCGAAAGCCACTGTGTATATTCTGAGGTATGGATATACGTGGGAGCTCGTAACTACCACCCATCGCTACGTGTAAACACAACGTCTCCTTCGCCTTTCTATGATAATACACATATACAGCCAAGTCATATTTATTACGTACACTTGCCTATTCGTAGTAACATGTAGTGCACCACTACACTGCGATCTTCGACGTGAGACGCGCTCCTGAGTTTATATATTTAATGAACGTGTCTTGCTCCTTGATACAATATAAGATACTCACCTGTGTATATACCAGCCATCGCGTATCCCCGATGTCAATGCGAACGTTCTCATCCGGTTCCGGTATCGAGTTCCTCTCGAATCTTTCTTCTTTTTTTTTTCTCTTCTTCTAGGACAACTGAAGGTCCGGAGAAATTGGATAATGAATTTGTGTCGTCTGGCAAAATTTTTTTTCACGAAGATGAGATTGATCATTCGTTAAATTTTGGATAGCCTTCATCTCAGTCGAGGTCAACTGCAAGAGCTTACATTTATCGGGATTATTGAAATTATAACGCAAATATGATGTCGGATTCAAGTAGCGTATCGTCAGGTCGTTCCTCTTCTTCCGGTTCGCTCCGAATTACCGAATTGAGAACCGTTCGAAGATCCCTGAAATATTCGGGGGCTGTACGAAGAAGGGGAGCGGTAAGATCGCTATTAGGCTAGATTACGTTTGAGGGGGCGGATTGTAGTTGGAAATTACACGAGACCAATAACTATTACGACGACTCCGTACGACGTGCCCGTCGACGACTCGTGGACCGAACGCCAAGCGAGATATCCCGGTGGTACCTGTGCCGCACTACGTGATGCTTCCCCAGCTGGAATCTTCGAAACCTTCGAGTCCCTCTGCCTTCATCTTCACAACGCCCCTCTCGTAGCAGGAGCCAATTCCATACCCACATACCCATTTAAATTCGTAGGTCTACATTATTATATTTTATTACATGCGTAAACCTCAACGCCCCACGTTTGACGACCGGAAGTTCGGCGATCACCGATCTCCACGATTATCGCTTAAACATCGCGGAGTTCTTTAAATTTATTTTATTCCGTTTAAAAGTGATTATGCAAGAAAATATAGCGTCGGGTTTAATGCCTCGACCAATTTCGGTGAAAGTTTGTGACTCGAGAAATAAACGGGGCAAGATCTAGCGCGGACGGGTCCTCTGGGAGCCTGCGAGTATCCGGCGCTGACCGACGTCTATCGTCTATCGCGTAATATATAGGTAGAGTCGATTTTTAGTGCTCGGGCAATGGACGTACGAAGATTCGTGAGTCAATATTTCAAACGAAACCGAACAAGAGTTACTCTTTTTCTCCTCTCGGTTCTCCATCTCTCTCTCCCTCTCTCTTTTCTCTTGCCTTTGGGAGGTCCAAGAACGAAGCCTAAATAATTTCACGCGAGTACGCGCCAACGAATTTGCGGACAAAGGCGCGGTATCCCTCTCCCGCGCGTACGTCGTTCTATATTCAACGTATAGCAACATACATATAGCATGCAGCATGTAGGATGTATCATGTATACGCAAGGAAGTGACCCTTTTCAAAGTTGGGATGAAACGGGGCCTTCGACGGCTTACAATTTTTATTTCCTTCTCTCAGACCGCGCGGCTCGAAGCTTCGTTGTGCAGATGGGAGTTGGAACCGCGCGTAGGACACCTAGTCCTGGACAACTATGTCTTGAATTGGTTAAAATCAACATGAATTACTCTGTAACGAATTTCCGAGCGTCGTCAGATCGTCGTTGGCTCTATTCTGCAGCGTTTGAATTAAAAGTAAAATTTAAATTTGAATTTGAATCGGAGGGCAAGCGTAAGGCCCTAGGAATTCTTTGTCGAATTAAAAGACACCGTTCGTTTTTTTTGCACCCGGAAGAAGAACGTGCGTTGACCGACGCGACGGTCGTCCCATACGGAGCTCGAGCAACCCTTCCCTTCGTTCGGGGCGCCGCGTCGCTTCGGATCGCGTTGTACCTGCGTCAATCCTGACCGCGTGCCTGCAGGCTGACCCTGTGACCCGCTACCCGCCATCCAGTTCATCGCTACGAATAAAGACTCTGGGCCGCCACCTCTCTACGATTCGCGTACGACTTCTTTTATTCGCGAAAATCCGTTGAATATACCTGCACCCCCTTTTTACAATGGCCATAATAGGAAAACTAAGATAAACGGACATCGCAGTTGCGTATGACAAGTACCTTCCGATAAAAAACTTTTCCCGACTTTTTTTCCAAAGCTTTTAAAAATATTCGCATCGCGTTGCAGCGGACGGACTGGAAAAGTTTAGATTTGTATTTGGGTGAAAGAAACTTAGAGAAGCGGATATGTAAAACATTGGATGCTCCAAAACCCGTGCGGCGGAATTTCCGGTGTTGCGGAATGCTTGCGTCGGTTGGTCCCAACTCCCAACTCCTAGGCTCCCGGCGGCGCGTAACGATGCGATAGAGGCATTATATTTACAGTGTATACATTCACCGAAAAATACTGTGTATCTCCTCATGAGATACGAGGATCAAACGAGGGGTTTACACGTACTAAAGTGCCCTTACGAATCGTATCTGATTTCAAAGAGCAAGATTTCACATGGCGCTATACTCGCCCGGGCCCTTGGGCCCCGACGGGACAGGGGTCAGTCGAACCTTCGTCTTACGTAACGCACGACATGACGGCCAAAAGGGGTACACCGAAAAATTTATAACAGAAAATACAAGCAATAAAATATGTCGCAAGGACACGACATAAAGGTACCTGGACTCGAGGGCTGCACTGCGCCCCGCGGGCAGGGTACCGCGACGAGGATCGTTTAAATTCCTCTTTCATTTAAATATTATCATGTCAGGGGAGGGGGTAATGCATTTATAATTGTATACGGGGGGCGGGGTAGGTCATCGGTCGGACATCACTGACCCTTCGAGTGACCCGATGGACTGACCTATGGGCTGACCCCCTGGATTGACCCGTGGAATCGACCTGCACCCTATTCGCCGGTAACCCTACCAGCACCCTTCCCGTACCCCGTGATTCCAAGGGTTCGAGGCACGGGTCGGACGGTCCCCCGAACTGACCACTATCTCGGACCGTCTTAGAGCACTTGGACCGTGGATGGTCGAGTCGTCGCAACGTACGTAGGTGGACCTGCATCGTCCAGTTTTGTCGATTCCCATATCCTGTTTTGAGGTTCTTCTTTTCTTTATCCGGAATGAAGAACTCCATCTGAAACAATTATATATTTCGTTCGTCCAAGAAACGTCGGTAAAATTATCCGGATGCATCCGCAATCCCTGCGGTAGGCTGCAGGGATAGAAAAGGATCAAGGTAGTCCGAGGGTCCGGTAGAGCGTTAGAAACGGTTCAAGCGTTCTAATTTGGCAAGACGTTGCAATATAACGGTTAAAATGAAATTAAAACTCTAGCACCCCATCGGGTCTGTCTAATTGTTTAGGAGGCCGATACATAAATTTGTAACCGTCCGGCATCGTCCACTTCCAGGTCCACCCCTTGGCATACATAGTATCGGATAGATATATGAGGTATGAACGTTTCTACGTGCAGACCTTGGCGAATATGAATACGCGCTCGCACATATGCATATAGGATGGCTATGTACCTTGTTACTGTTATTATTGTCCCTATTATTATGATTACCATTATATCACAGGGCGTCGAGGCTTCACGGGGTGGGTTGAGGCAGGGCTTTGTTCTTCTAATTTATACTCAGGTATTCGTCTCTCTCTCTCTCCGGCTCTTTCGCTCCCGTACTTTCCTAGTGTCGCGCGGCGATGCTTCCAATTCCAAGCCCCGCTCTCATGCGAGTTTCATACATCACACGTGAGTTATAGAGTCCAGCGTACTAAATCTTTGCTCCTAATTGAATTATTGCTGAATTTCGGTCGCCCAACGAATCTGGGGGTATGCCCCTTTCATCGTTACCCCAAAGAACATACGCCAGTTCGCCGCGATTTGCTAATGTTTATTCAAATCTCTCGGCCATCTGCCGCATCGCGATATTTTCTGTATTATATCCAAGATGGCCATCACGGCCGAAATCTTAGTCGCCAAGTTTTGGGGGGGGGGGGGGGGGGGTGAAAAATTTTTCGAGCCTCGGGTGATTTCGAGTTTGCATATACATGTGTATAACGGCCGGATAGTCGCTTTGAGACCAGATAGTGGTTAACGCAATTAAACGTCTTCTTCGCTTCCTCTTGGAGCTGGTGACCCTAGGGGCAACCCGAGATTAATATTCAGATCCGCAGGAACCACGCGCACACCCCTATACGTACCTAGCAACGTACGACGACGACCGTCTCCAACGGCCAAGGTCCGAGCACCTTTGAAACTCGGGACTGTCGAAATGCACACTTCACTTCGCTACGAAGATTCTCTCGCCCGTTCGTCCCCCATTCTTTGATTTTTCTATTTCCGACGATGCGTCGGATCCCCGCCAGCGGCCGGCCAACTCTTGCCTATACAGGCGCGTTGAAAATTCATTGTGTTATTGTGCGTAAAGTTTTTTCTTTCTGCAACTCCTTATTATACCCATCGCCAAGCGCATCGTGCCGTTATAAATCCTAATACATAAAAGTATATACCTATATGGACTCGAATGAAAATGACAATGACGACTATTCAGCCTGCTCAACCTAATCGTCGGTCAACTGACCCGATTACCCCTTTATATATCGACGATTCGAATGTACATGTATTCGTTCAAATTTTCACTTCTCTTTTCGTGAGTTTCACTGACAATGAGCCGAATAAATTTTATTTATACACGGAGATATGGCTTCACATATCGATCGTATTCTTCGTGGTTTTTTTTCTCGTTTTTTTTTTTTGTTTCCAGTTATACAAAATACCGTTACGAATGCTCAGAGAATTGAAAATTTCCACGCTCCTTGGCGGAAGAGATCGTGTCTTTTGATCCTAAAAGTAATATTTTAGTTGGTAAAAGAAATAGCGAAAAAAAAGTACCCCATTAAGTAAATATCGCTCTATATTTATGGTCAAATTGCGGACAAATGACCACGTCTCAATGGTCTCGCCCATATGGGGAGAATGAGAAGTCAGGTTACTTTCCATAAAACGATTCCGCGAGGAAAATGGGGCTTGGAAAAAAAATTTATAAAAAAAAAACTTTTCAGAGGCCGAAAAGTTTAAAAAAATTTGGCATTGTCGATCTTATACGAAATCGTGAAATACGATCGCCTTTTAGTGAAACGAGACACAAATGTAGGGTATCGAAGTCCTCGGGTCATGCAGACTGACAAAGACAGTCCGTGAAATGACCATTCAGCTTTTTCGGTTTTTGCATTGTGGTCATGTTACATGAAAAATGATCATCTCTTAATGCTCTAAGTTTCAGTGACAGGGATGTCTGAAGGTCCTGCCGCACAGGGGGACCAGAGTTTTTCCTCATATACGAAAAAGATTGGCACCCATTTGCCGGTCAATAAAAAAAAAATGTTTTAAAATATCCCCGTCTCGCATTTTTCAAATTTTTACTGTACCATTATCGTATTTATACCCCGCTACTAACAATAAGATACGATTTTTTTTCTCTCATTGGTCTCCGAAAGAGTCGACAATTTATTAGCGTTATCGAGTTGCTCAGCGATGAGCCGTCGAGCATTAAAATTCCCATGAGTATTCTATACACGGCCATAACTACCGATCTTTTTTAGCCCACAACTGTCGATTCTTTTGTTTAAATTTTACGATCAATGAAACGTCTAACGAATTCTTTGAATGGCACTCGTACCCAACCTCCCAAAGAACTACCTCGACGTATACCTACACATGTATCCTCCTTCATGCATACAGGAGATAATGTACAAACGATATACCCGCGACTAGAATGAAAGGATCAGTAGCAGGATGATTCGAGAAACGCACGGCCTCGTCCCACCGTCACGTGAGGTCTTTGATTAACCCTATGCTCCGGGATGTGAGGCGGCTTATATTTTAGGTTGTGTTTATTGCGTACTACTGCTGCTCCAGGTGTACGGCGTGACGTACTTTATTTTACCATACGAGCGAAGGAAGCTACGAGGGCTACGTGCGCACGCCGGTTGAACAATTTCCCGATAAAACGGGATCCAAAGAATTTATCCATGCTCCTACCTTTTCAAACTTGCAACCCTCCGCATCACCTGTAAGCAACGTTCAGATACTTCGTGCAGGTTCTCCCGCCGTTGTGTACGGCTGCGTATGCAATAGGAATTTTACACGTGTGTAGGTGTACCTATATATTTAGAGAAATGGACAGGCTGAGGTTGAGCACTACATAATTGCAGGGTGCTGTTCGAAACTGGCCAGGATCCACCCTTAACTAGCAGAGGTTCTCCAGGACTTTCAATATTCGTTTGTAGAACTTTCGGCATTGTACTATAATTGACCTCTGACTTCCCCAATATAACGTAACATCAACCGCCGCGGAATTTGGTGCGTAAGTATAGTTACGATCCTACAAGCTATCCAATAATCTAGGATCTAAAAGTTTCCTCAGGGCAGAGGAATTCGAAAAATTTCATTGGAACTATATATACATACTATATAGCTGCTCGATAACTCTCCTCCGCCGATCATCATTTGTACCAGTCCAGCTCTGAGAGGTGTTCCGAAGGACTCTCAGTTTCTTAATTTGCCACGGAAAACATTCGAGTTGGCAAACGCCGGGTCGCGATTCATGGAAGGCGACGCAGAGTTTCCGACGCTCCAAAGTATCGTCCCTTCGGAGTTACAGAGCGTTATTGTTATGAACGATTATATGAATTTCTCGGCCAATGGGCGGGCAGGTTTTCAAGAAAGAAAATTAGGAATGAGAACCCCGGCGAGGAATCTCTTTTCACCTCTGCTCCCCTCCCTCGCACCGCTCCTATATTCTATTGGTAGAGCGCAGAGCCTGAAAATTCTATTTCTTCGAAATGCGCTTTTGCCCTCTCTGCAGAGGTCCGAAATTTCGCCCCGGCTTTGGGTCTCGTCCCCAGAGCACAGGCCCTGATTGGCCCGCGTCCAAATCATCCCGATCCTTATTGGACATTGATGAGCCGTCACAAGGGAAAGATTAAAGACATTTTTCTCCTTCGGTTCTGGATCCAAAATCTTCCCTGATGAAGATTTATCACGTTGTTACGTCCAACGTACGTTCCTCGTAGCTGTAACAACGGGAATTTCGAATGCTGAGAAAATTACATAGTTGAAGAAAATGGCGGTGAAATAGTTCGCACGAACGCTAAATCTGCCAGGAATTTTAGAGCGGGCATCATTCTGCATTCACCATTATATCCTATCCACGAACATAATTTTTATCGCTCGAACTCGGGGGAAAATTATCCTCTCCAGAAATATGAGTTTCAAATTTCAGTTTCGACACAAAATTGATGGTCTTCCAAGTGTCACGTTCGATAGTTTTTGTTTTTTTTTCATTCGTTTATTCTTTTTTCATTTTTTGAGGAGTTTTTTTTTTCTCTCTGGAAACGTAATTACCTCCTCAATGAGGCAGATGCAGCGGCTTCCCCCCTCTGGCGCGGAGATTCCCGTTGCCTTCTCGAATCCCCGGCGAGCGTCTCTCCGACTCTCCCCCAGATCTGAAACATCCCCTTTGCACGCCGCAGCACAATCTTCCCTTTATGAGAGACATACGAAGAGGAGGTATCCTAGTCCTGGGAACGGTTTTTTTCTCTGCTAGGAAGTGTAATTATTTTCACAGCTTGGGTCTTCTCGCACCGACAGACAATGAGACGAATAGATCATTGTTATTTTTGCGAACTATGCGTCGCAAGGAAATACGATAACACATTTACACAGTAGTCTTCAATGTCACCGACAATGAGAAGAGAAAACATTTTTTGATCACCGTCCATCCCCTTCCGAACCGCTGATCTGATCCATTAAGAGCATCGTCACACGAAACCAACATCACTTGGTATATACGGAGATGCAGCTTCCTGCAATGCAACAAGTGATTTTTCCAAGATCAGCATTATCGCTATCTGAGACTTGCGACGCTGCGAGTTGCAAAGGGTTGGATAAGCGCGAACGAGAGGAAAGGAGATGCTGAGCGACGAGAAGGAGGGAGAAGAGGCCTCAAGAAACTATGTTAATGTCGCTCATAAACCTCCGCAACAGGTTCATTTCTCGCAGCGTACTCGACTACGAAAATCTCGAAGAAATGCACCGCTCCTAAGTGAAGCGATTTCTCAAACAGACACCTAAAAAAAAAAATCCAACGCCAAGCCAAATTTTGTGTGTCCGGTCGCAGAAGCGTTGATTAATTACAGATTTAACCACGCGAATTTTTCGCACCACGAAGTGAACCATTAACTACACGTTGCGTGCGGTACATTCGTACCAGTTTCGTAATATCTTTTTTATTCTCGGTGAAAATTTTTCAAATCACGATCCCTTTGGATGTGAAAACGAGAAAAGAGAAGGGCAGATGGGTTTCGTGATGGCACACAAGGTAAACCTTGGCGGGGGTTGGGCTTACAGAGCCGGATCCTCTTCTACGTGTAAAAGTAAAAGAGCTAAAGAAAAGGATGAGAAGGAGGGGTGGGAAAATCAGCTACGGCGAAACGGGATGCTGTGACTCTGCGAGCGGATGATTTTCAGCGGTGACGTCATCAGATTTAAAAGCAGCTGGTTTCTGACGGGGCTCGAGATTGATCGCGAGATTAGTCTAAGTACCCATAGCTCCGTAAAAGGGGTTTGACTCAATGTCTTCTAATGAGCGAAGGAAGGCTCGCATAATCCATCGTGGCAGTTATATCGATCTCTGACTTATCCAGGGCACTTTTCCAAATGCGAACTTAAAAATTTTCAAATAAAAATGAAAAGTCAACGCGATCTTTGCTCGTTCAAGTTTTATAACTAATTGTAAGGTTAGGCGACGTAATGATTAATGTCCGTTTTATAACGAGTAGGGGTAACCTAATATCCCTGTTGGCGAGGGACAGAATTGTCTTCGTTGAGTTGTAACGTCTTATTTTGAGTTACAAATCTGTTGAACGACCAGTATATGAGACAACATTTCGTCCGGCAGTTTGACCGCTCTTGTTTCTGGTCTCGAGTACCATTCCGGTTGAACGACGGGGTCATATCTCACGGGTCAGGATTATTACAAAACTATTAGCTTCGCTCTTTACCTTATAATCCTCTGACATATGACCCGAGTGACCGTCCCAGAACCAGATATCGTAGTAGAACATAGACGGGTGTTGTTAAATATACTCGTCCCTCGTGCATCTCGTCTACTCGATACACGCACTGACCAGCTCGGACACTCGTCCGGTGATCCTTTACCGATCCTTGTTCTATGACGTTTTTCGATCCTCCCTACGATGACCCTGCGTCCCATCCACGCGATGGCGATCACCGATCGCGCGACCCCGACCCTGACCCGTTCAACCTGTCCTTCGATTTAACTGACCGTTACGTTTCGAGTAGCAGGGTGCAATCTGCACCGGACACTGGTCAGTCAAGATGAAAACCTGGAGTTGTATATAAATAATTGTCATAAAGGTGCACGCTTGACCCTTAGCGCGTGCTGCGATTGTTGGCTCGATTGCAGCCGAGTTTCATTTCGACCGTCGAGTTGTTTCTCTACTTCTGACAAACTGGATTCCAAGAGCCCCGGATTCTCAAAGAGTTTACTTATCCCGTTTGACCGACGTCCCGTCCGGTTCGAGATACAGAAGTAGATATTTACCCAAGTATTCGTACGTATGTGCACGCTGCACAAACATGTACGCGAGTTCCGTAGGCGTGACTCGATCCACTGACCCGTGGCTCCCACGGGTGACCCTGTTTGCCAACGAGATTTAAACCTTCGCTACAACGACTCTATCACTTGCGTCTGAGACAGTTACTCGAGATTATTCGCCGTCCCGATGAATACGTAATATTATGTGAGTGATTTAATTTTCATTTCAATGCCCAACTTGCTATTGACACCCGAGACAAGAACGAGAAGATCAGGATAAACGATTACCTAGTCGTTCTTCGCGAAGCAACTTCCGCCGTAAATACGTGCGAACGAAAAATGTCTCGAAGTTTTTTACCTCCCTTTCTATTTCGTTGGAACAAAGAAATACGTCCAATTTCCCTTATAAGTGTGCGATGCACAAGTATAGTATTGCCACGGAGGCTTTTACACACATACGATATATATGTATATATAAATATATAATATTGATATTTTAAATATAAATAGTAGGCAGACGGAAGCCCACGTCGGACGTATGTGTAGAGGTTTTTAATTTTCTCAGAGATATACATTACACGCGTTTTTAGCGTCACTATTTGCATAGGTCCTTTGGATTCGTGTGGGGAGCAAATGAACGTCGGAGCAAGCTCTTCTCGTTCAGGGCTCTTTGTACAGTATACATATAGCTATACTCTGCGTCCGGTAAAGGGATCCGATTTGAAAAGTGGCGATTCAAGAAACAGGAACTTTCAAAACTAGAACTAACGCGTGTATTATTGCGAGGGGGTCTGTGCCACGGGTAAACTCCTTGAACCTCGTGAACTCGGGGCAGCGGGCCGACTGACCCGAGGTTCGCGAGGCTCTGCCTCCCCCGTTCCCCTACTTTTACATTTCGCTTCCTTTACCTTTCACTCAACTCTCATACTCGTCTGTGGTAAAAATTTGATATATTCATGAAATGTTTAAAAGGGCACTGCAGTCATGCAGATCATCCTATCGAATATTCTACCCTCAGGAATCAATCGCTCCACGGGTGGGTAAAACCCGAGATATTAATTTTCGAATAAAAACTATACGGGGTGTTCCATCGTCTGCGCCGTCCATGACGGGCATTCGAACAGCTGAATATAAGAGCGTTCGGAAGTTGCACTCGACAGATAATACCGTAAGGTTCAACGTTTCTTTGCTAGAGTTTGAATCGACTTATACACCAAAAAAAAAAAAATAAAATAAATAAAGGATTGGGACATTTTTGCCCGACTTTTGACCCATCCGCACCTGCGTTTACGTTTGATTCGAAAGATCGTGGTCCAGGTATATAAACGGCACACTAGCGTTCTTCAGGTAAAGAAGAGTCCAGGAGTAGAAGAGGATGGTCGGTTTGTTATGGGGCTCGTCTATCTGGGACAATGGACCCCCGCCGAATGGCGTATTCCCTGGCGGGACGCTCGCTGTAGGAACTAAAGAGGGAGACGTTCATTCCGATGCTCGGAAGAAATATGCCCCAACCGTTTTCGGTTATAATCTTCTACGATCCTGAGGTATCAAGGGGTATCAAGGGGTGGGTATATCGCAAAGGGTGAATCGCTTCTCCGTGAAAAAGCCCCTCTTCACAGACAAACTCAGGAGATGCATGCACCACCTTGAGCCTCGTGAACAGCCGTGTCTCGGATCTCTTGTGCTAAGCACGTAACTCTACGCTCAGATGCAGGAGACCGCGAGATGAGCGAATGGGTGCAGAGCGATGTAGAGGGTTGGCATCGAGGGATGGGGTAGAGCTGTGGGAACGTTTTCACAGCATCGAGAGATCACCTGTATCCACTAAAACATCCCTGCAGCTAACCCCGCGTGCACCGGTAGCTGTTGTACCGCACCCTTCCCGATACTTCTTCCTGCTCCTGTGTGGCAGTCGATCTCTATAGAGATCCACACATTATGCCCGCACCCCTTCTACCCCCTGCGGAAGCACCAATTATCTACATTTCGGAAGACCGACGAGGAAAAAGAAAGTATCAGGAAAAACCTATCCGAGGTAATTAAGAGGTAGGTATAAAATAAGACTTTTTTCGGAAGTCGACTGTTATTGGTTAAAAACGAAATTTTGTCTGAGGAGAAAATGGCGCGAAGGGAACTAACTGGTGAATTGTTAGATAGAGAATAACAAAACGTATAGAGATGATTTTTGTTAGCGTCTGAACCGAAGCGAAGGGAGTGAGGAACCCCTGGGCGTCTTCCCCTTTTAATTTTAATTTCCTACCAAAATCTCCCTTTTGTGAAGCCAGAGAGAAAAAGAGGGGGAGAGTTCCGTCCCGTTTTCCACGCACATCTCATCCCTTTTACATTTTAATTTTATCCCCTTTTTCCCCTTTTAGAGGCGTCGCGACGCTCGGCTTTTGAAAAGTCTGGGGTTCGCCGGTGCCGGTGCCGCTGCCGTAGCGAGTGCGGTCGCATCCCTTTAACATTAAAATTCTTCTGCTCGACCCCCCTTTGCGCGTCGATTTATAGGCTATAGCTTGTGAATTCTAAGGAAATGTTATGCTTCGATGGGGAATCAATGCAAAACCGTTGCGGCAAAGTGCACGCAGGAAAACTCCAAGTGTCGCGCCGGTCTTACGGGATTACCTACTACTGGCAGCTATATAGCTGCGCAAGCAAAGAGCTCAACTCTTTCCCATTCACGCGTCCCTATCAACCAAAGCCACGGTTCCGAATAAATTAACGGTCGCTTTCGCCTGAGAATCGGATTAACGACATGCCAATTCAGATCCAGAGCCTTTTTAAGAAATGTATACGCTCGTATGCCTGAGGAAAAACAACATCAATCATTCGCTGTCCCGTGCGATTTTCCCATCGTGTTATCCTCAACCCAATTGGATTTTTTTCGTCATTTAAATTCTTTCCCAAAAAAGGTGAGGACAAAAGGCATTGCCGTTCATCGCGATACGTTAGAGTTTCAATATGAGCACCCCCTTTAATGAGAGAAAAACAAAAAGTCTGAGATCGTAAAGAACTGTATCTCATCTGTAACCCCGTCTCTCTCCGAGCAGCCGCATCCGTCTAAATGGACCTCTGGGTCCATCCCGACCCACCAACAACCACTGACCACACTCAACGGACAAACAAAAAGGCGTCGTCCGAGGTCCGGGCACGTGTCCAGCCCGCTCGTCTTTGGATTAAGATGAGGCGAACCACACACCGAGCGACAAACACCCGTTAACTCTACTTCGTGGTCCGTCCAGAAAGAGTCAAACGCAGAGCGCGATTCCGCGACTCGTTGACCACTTGTCAGGAAGGAAGTGTGAAAAAAGTTCGGGTGAGGAGAAAAAAGTAAGGAAAGAAAAAGAAGAAAGAAACTAAGACACACGCGGCACGTGCCCTCGACACTCTTGCGGTCGATCTCAAGACCTGCAGGTGTGCCGGGAGGGAAAGCATCTGTATCCCTTCACCTTTATGGTTGCAAGTGTTTTTGATCATCGATACTTTCTCTCAATCTTACAATCAACTTTTGATCACTAGGGTGAACCGAGAAAAGTATAAAATTCTTGATACAGTCTACTTTTTTTCTCTTTCTTTTCCCGGATAGCAGCTTCCAGGGCAAAGCGTTTACATATATGGGATATATCAACGAATACGTGAGAGACATTTGCAGACCACATAAGCCGCCTGTGGCCGCTGGTCGAAGATTCGATGCATGACAATGAATTCCCCCAAATCAACCGTTTTTCGCAACATTGATGAAAGTAGGAATTTCCGTTGATAACCAAAATATTTTTTTCTCCCTGCGCCTTACTTCATTGGCCGCAGCACCTCGTAGAAATTTCCTCGTTTAGGACTAGACGCCGCTTATACCGTTGTACGAAATACGTTGGGTCAGGATTCTTTGAAGACATAACGCAGATACACGGTCAACCAACTGTATCAATGACCGAAAAGGTTTATGGGGATAAGGTCACGACCCAAAGTCGTTAGCTGTTATACATATACAGGGTTGAATAAGATGTTGTGCCGCTCTGCCAGACGATCCACCAGTTCAAGATCGGTGAAGATCACCCCTGAAAATGGTCTCGCGAAATTGACCTCGACCCTGAAATGTGAGGTCGAACTTTTTTATTGCCTCGAAAAATTCTACTCATCAGAGAAACGATTCTTTGAGATTTTTCATTCTCTTAACGGTATATTTTTCAAGCCAATGAATAATTTCCTCCTTGATTTAAAACCAGATCGAGGTCAATTTTGCGGCAAGAAAATTTTTCACAGATCTTCAGCGATCCTGAGCTAGAGAATCATCTGGTAGAGCGGTGATACAATTTTTTATCTTACTCTGTATAACGAACGCGATCTTGCCGGGGGATATTTTTTTTCATTTTTTTTTTTTCTTTCATTTTCTCGACCCTTCTCAGGTTAGTCACACTTGAGAGCTGATATCCAAGAGCAAGTTGAAAGTATCTTAAAATGAGATCATAAAGTCACAATTAAAGAAAACGTTCCCGACATTCAATGATCTGTCAATTTTTGCGACATATTCTGTCGGTTGTCGTTTTGCTTTACGGTAGAAAACGACATGTAGATTCGAGGAGGTACAAGTAGAGAAGCCTTGTCCACTCGGCAAAGGGTCACTCGAGATAGAAACCACAGAAACGCTCGTAACCTCAAGTGCCTTCGAGTTGCAGACCTTAGACCTGGGTTTCGGCTCAACCCTTGTTCTAGTAGCTGCTTAAAAAATGACGTGGCTGACCTGCAGCCAATGATTAATCAGGATTAACCAAAGATCTGACCTCGGGGCTGTCGTCCGGTCGTCGGCTCTGCGTCAAGTGGTCATGCGACGTCGATCGGTCATAGCTGCAGGAAATGTACTCGGCAAGGAATGAAGTGAAGGATCAGTCGAGCGTCCCCCGGGTGTCGTAATTTGACTGCGTGGCCACATGGAACTATGGTAATCGGACAATCATTATATCGTCGTTAACTTTGACGAGCGTGTAATTGTACCGGTCAGAAGTTGCCGCGAAGGGGAGAAGCACCTGACTGATTCCCTCCCTTTAGAGTGATGACTTTTCTACGATTAAGCTCGGATTAAACTCAACGCGATAATCAGCCCGGTTATTCCCAAAATCAGGCGAAACCTGACGAGGGGATGCAAAATATTGCTCTCGTTCGCTGTCGCGTCCTATGAAAATTATACAAGGAAATCAGCTACATAAGTGCCCACTTAGGGTTGGTTTACATTACTTATGATCTCAGGTTCCGTACCAGAGAAAATATGTAGAACACAGATCTGAAGGACCAACAGACGGGGAGCAAGACCAACGGCCATTGAGGGTATTCTCGACGCCGGACCGTTACGCAGAGCCCTCGATACCGCGTCGGACCCATCACTCCGTTATGGGCATCGGTGTTTTTGCATGACAATTAATCCTTTCGGTTAATGGCTTCGGTCCCGTTGGGCACCTGGTTCCGACGTCCCGAAGGACAATGCGTGCGATCCTCTGGTCGTTTGGTTTCATCAGGGGCAGACAAGATGATGACCTGCATCTCAAATCCCAGCATCTCGCGAGGCGCGGTTGTCCCACGTTACGTAACAAATCCACATGCATCTGTCTTCAAAACCCGAACCGAGTCACACGAAATTAGCCGTAGCGCATATGGTCTGGCGGTTTGGACGTCTGTCGTCAGTCCCGGGAAACTTTTAAGCATTTCAGAGCCAGAAATGGGTCATTCACTTCTAGATTATAAAAATAAGAGTGGTCACTAGACAGTCGCTTGAACCTGTAGCAAGGACCGATCCGTGCTGCCGTAACTTTTGGGAAATCCTCTGCACTCCCGGTTCCCGTGCGGGCTCCTCTAATATGGGCACATCGCTTTAAAGCGTCGAGGGTGAAAACGGATAGGGGGCGGGCGAGCGGAGGTTGAGGACGAAGGGAAGGCTGGTGATTCTAAGAGGTCCGGCGCTCACACACGCGGCTGGTGCGTGGCGCGAGCGACGGGGGGGATCGGGGTGGCTCTGGTCCAGGGGGCGCTAGTATTGATCTCGTAGCCCACCCCCAGGTTGGATGGAGAACCGGGTGGATAAGATGTCAGCGTGCGTACATACAAAGTAGCCTCTGCCACCGACTACGCATACCATCCTCGCCGCTACTTTGGACACGGCTGACCATCACACGGCTACCCTAGACCTGAAACCCTGGCGAGACAAATTCGAATATTGCAGGATGTTGCGCATGTACCCATCACAATTTTTTCATTTGCAGGTTGATTTTGACTCGGTGATGGATATAGAAATATTATAAGAGTACTAATCAACGTAACTCGTTCGTACGACGAAGTCGGTGTCTCCAATGTGTTCGGAATCTAATCGAATCTTGAGACGGAGTAGAAAACCGAAACTATCTAACACTACATGACTCCGCTTTGTCGACCCAATAGATTCGAGTTCAACTCACCTATAGCGGAAGCGTGGGAGTATGACTCGACAATCTTGGTGGTCAGGCTGATGCGCGGGGCTCTTGCGGCATTCTTTTTTTTTGGTGATCTAGATAGTCGTCGGGATGTATGGGGTGCTACGGGGGTTATGGCGCGTCCCCGAGAAACGAGTTGTCTGAATATCTCGGCACATTATTACGCACGGAATTGATAATAACGTGGAGATTGGCCGCCCGCGATAAGGTAAGGAAGAAGGTCAAGCACTAGCCTCCGGATGTTACTCAAACTCCTGCCCTCCCGGTGTGCTTCCCACGCAACTCGCAATTTATACTTTCTTAGTATCGCGACCACTTTAACTCGTAGTGGACTCTCCTTTCCGTAATATCGGAACTTCGAACGACGGTTGACGAGCTCGACGATAAAAGCGAAATAATAACTGTAACATCGAATAGTGTCTCGAGTTGAAAAGTTCGTTACTTCCTCAGAAATGCGTCAGTTTTTTCGTAATTCCTACAAGTCAGGGTTGAATTGCAATCTCGCTGGCAAGTTTCTCGTTGACAACCGACGCGGACGTCACGATCAGTTGCGCATCAACGCAGCAAATCGTAATCGAAAACGGTCCAGAAACTCAACACGATGAAGGTGAAAGGTATACTGCAAAAATAAGGGCTAAATTTTGTTTGACAGCCGTGCAGCGGGACCGCTCGTACGACTTCGGAGCAATTTACGGGGCAGCATTTCGCCTTTATAACGTCTCGTGGGGGATGTACGGAGACCGGGTGAGGGAGCGGCGAAGAGGAAGAGTCAAGGGAGGGAAGTTGGTGCAGCCGGGGGAGGCAAGGCATTGTAATTCAAGTAATGTAAGCTTTATGCAAAATACATGTTAGTTAGGAGTGCAGGAGATAGAAGCGAACTACGGTCGTGGACGTAGAGTCCTACTCCTCCTCCTCCGTCCTCGCCCGACCACCTCTCCCGAGGGAGAGCCTGGACAAGGCTACTTTCTCTCTCTCTCAGTCTACTCCTGCAACCTCTCTCTCCCGCTATCTCCTCTCCCTTGCTTTTACGCCCACGCCAATCCCCTTCTTGCTAAGGGTGGTTGGTGGACTTGACATTGGCGTAGTAGATACTTTAAAGAAGGACCAAACCACGGGCCGCCGAATATCTCCTTCGTACTGGCGGTAGTCGTGTTCCTTAACAATCGAATTTTCTCCTTTATTGCTGATCGATCTCATTTTCGATCACCTCAAAAAATTTCTACCTGAAGAGCTGATGTATCGAACTAGTCAATCGATGTAGGTTTGAAGTCGACTAATTTTGAAGATGCTATTGTAGGAGGTCACCATCTACGAAGGAAATTTTGAAATTCACGACAAAAATACGAAAGGAAAAGAAAGAAGGGATGACGTTGCAGCGTAGCAGAGAGTTTGAGAAATGCCGCGCCAGAGGCAGTCTTATAAATTTGGAACGGTGTTGGCGAAACCATAGAATTGAGACAAGTGAAATTTTAAGGACCTTGCCAAAGGTCTTCGCTCCGGCGCCATTGGACTTCAGAGATGGCCGCTGGGGTGTCGACCGCGTCGGCCGGACGCTGTGAACCAAAGGGGTTGAAGCTCAACTCTACTCGACGGTCGGCTCTGGTCTCGGGAAAATTCAGCGAAATCTTCCGGCGAACCAAACCCACAGCAACTGAGCGCCACCTCGCAAGAAAGAAGAAATTGGATTGAAAAATATAGCGGTCAGTTCTTTGTACTTGACATTCCCTTCGATCCGCGATCTAGGAAGCCTCGGACATCGATCTGTAGTACATCGTTACGACATCAAAATTATTGATCGGTTGTCGATCCTCTGGAAAAATTGGCGCGGGCATCTCTTTGGCTTCAGATCAGACCTTTCGAATCGTCGTTTTCCTTTTTTCGATCTCTTGGAGTTGGACCGCGGAGTCTAACCGTCAGGAAGGAAAGCTCATTGCCCGTTTGCCGCAAGCTCAGCACGTTAAGATCAGTTCACTCCAGACTCGGTATTGATCCTTTCGACGACCGGCAAGACCGCGTCCTCCGCGTCTAAAATTCACGCCCCCTTTCGGGTCTGCCTCCCTTCGGCCTTCACCGGGCTCTCTGACCCCCTTCTCCCTACACACCCCCTCCGGTCATTATTTGGTTAGTTAGAAACGAGCGAGAAACGGCCAGTCCGGCATGCATCATTAGGCTCCGAGTTTACTTGCATCCCCCGTCGACTCCCCGAACCCCGAGCAAACCACCCACTCAATCCCTGCCCCCTTGGTCCCGCTATCCTCACCCGTTAAGGCTTTAGCTCGATTCCCCCTTTACGCTAATTTATCCTAATTACATTCTACGTGCGTACGTGAGCGTGTGTGCCCTAGACGATGGGGATCGCGTTAAGAGTGGGAGATGAGGGGGCGCGAGGTTTAATCTCTGTACCGGGAAATATCAGCGAACGCCTGGATGACACGTCCACCGTTTCCCTACTCGAAGAACGCCGGGAAAACCAGGCGCACCTTCACTCTATGTGCGAGACCGCGAGGTCTCAATTGATTCGCGCCTAGAGACGGAAGGGGATGTGGGAGAGGGAGCAAAGTCCGGGGGACGGGAAAGTTGCTCCAGCGCCCTTTTAACTGCCCGTCGGACGAAGGGGAGGAGGGGAGGGGGGGGGGGGGGAGTTAGAACGGAGAGAACGAGGATGGGGATGAGGAACGAGGGAGAGTCCTTCGACGTCCCTCCTCACGCGATACGTTGCACGTATACATAGTCGTACAGTTTAGGCCAGTTTAATTTCACGAGAGTTGGATGTATGCTGTGCGTATACATATATATACGAAGGTGACGTACAACGTTAATTATGGGAACCTCCTGGCCCCCATATCTCGAACTATAAGATCTCGCATCTAATTTGCATGCCGGCTGGGCTAAGCCAAGCTAAGCTAAGATCGCCAGAACGACCGGCAACTAGCCTCTCCTCTTCCCCCGACCCCCGTGGACGCCCCATGTTAGTCGGCCGACCGCGGGAAATACGGAGATGGGCCGCCGCTGCTACTGGTGCTAGGGGTGCTTCTCCCGTACGCCTAGAGATGAGCTACGGGCAGTTCTGGACCTCCCCTTGACTAGAAATTACTCCTTATCTTCGCGCCCCGGTATCCACGAACGACTATACGCTTCGCCTAAGTCTCGATCCACAGATAAACGCTCCCGACCCAACCCCTCCGAACCCCGCCAAGACTCTCGATCGTATTCTGGCACTCGTATTATATTAGTACCTTACACGAATACGAGTACACGAAACTGTACGCAAATAACAATAAAGAGAAACTGTGGGTAGTATGAGTTATTGGGAGTTATCATAGGCGGTGGTGCAGAAGCACGGAGTATTATGATATTCTATTACGGGGTTTGATCGGCCTCACGATTCACGAACATCAGTTTCCATTTCTGGCTGTGTTGGTGCGTCAACGAAGTTTTGAAGGGCATTGTATATAAAGTTGGCGGGAATCTTAGGTCAGGAACAGACAGCGCGGCGGAACATTTTCTCCCGATTCCCTCTGCGCTCATCGCGCTCTTCCTCACTCTCGTTCCCTCTCATTCTCTCTTTACTTCGAATCTAAATGCTATAAATCTAAACATGAGCATAGCTATATCGTTCTAATACTTTCTTAGTTTACTTTTGCCTCAAGATCTGTCTGGACATAATAAACCTACGGGTCAATCAATCAATCGATCAACCAATCTCTATCACTCCCTCTCTCCCTCTCTATGACGAGAGGTGGACTTTCGGGCCACGTAACAACCGGGTTTCGGAAGCTCGTGGCGATGGCATGTGGGCCACGAAAATTGACATGTTCCCGTCTTTGACGTACACCGGATGCTGCGGGGGCGAACGCTGAGCGTAGATGCGATCTTGACGATGAGGAGAGTAATCATTTAATAATCTGAAACGTCATAGTAATAAAGAACAGTAGCCAAAAATTTACCCTTCACTTTTATTAGCCTCGACGTTATTACGACGTTAGACGTCGAATTGTTCTATACGTACCTACGTATTAACAATCGCCCTAGCGATGAGAGCGCGGCGTGCGAATAGCTCAACTCCGAAGGAGACAGCGACGCGACCTCTGGCCCCTTGGGCGACGAAATCTTACTTCATGTTCGCGGTGATGTTCGGACGGCGAAGACCTGGGCGAAACAATGCCTCCGGGCGGCTGCGGCTGATGGACGCTTCCGATAGGAAAGCCGCTTCCCCGCTTTCTCTGGCCATTATATTATTTAATTAATTAAGTTCACGAGACTCCCAGCTTCCCTCCTACTCACCTCGATCTCCCGAAATCCACCCTACCGCTTCCCCAACCGCCCACGCAACCCCCTTACCATTTCCCGCCCGCCCCCCGCTGCCGCCCTTGCGTGTGATTAATAACATTGTATGTATATATGGTCGAAAAGCACTGCTCTCGCTCGCGGTTCCCTCTCTGCAGCGAGATACATACCTACGTACGTATGCGTAGGTAGGTGGAATATAATGTACGCAACGCTTATATATTTCTACGTATGTAGGCATGCATGTAACTTGGGTATTCAGTTTGGCCGGTGCGCACGCGGCGAGTGCTAATTCATATAAGTATACGTGTGTACTCGTTAGGAAGGTATACGTTCAGGTTGGTGTACGCTTAAGCGTAATCGTTGGACGTAGGAGTAAGGTATGGGTATATACCTATCTAAAGTGAGAGCACGTCAACGGCCATCCAACGGTAGCCCAAGTGTGTTTTTGCTTCCACGGGAGCGACGTAGCCCGCGTTCAATTCGCCCAAACAAAACCTGGAGAACGAACGGAGTCGCTGGTAAAATACGCCATATTTGAAGTGTGACGTATACCCTTACCCAAAGGTACCTCGGATGAATCTTATCGCCTCTTGAATTCAACTGAAAATCAACAGATCTCCGTTAGACAGGAGATAAAAGAAGCAGAGAACAAAGAAAAAAAAGAGATCAAAAATAATAAGCAACTTTTTAAAGCGCGCACAATGCGGTATTTTTCGAAAAGTGTCAAATTGTATTTTCCGAGTTGATGGGGCGGGCGGTTGACTATAAAGCTCGCTTTTTCTTTCCACGTCTCCTTCTTCCTCTACTTGTTCTTTTTCTTCTTTTCCTTCTGCTTCTTTCTTTCGTACGGGTATAAGAGGTTTGGTTCCCTTTGGCTATTGACCGAGTTCGAGTTAAGTGCTCGTTAAAAATAGTTTCTGCGTTATCTCTACCTGTCTGAAAAATGGCTCAGAAGAGTAACCGAGAGCGTGGGAAAAACTGTTTCCTCAAGAAAACAATGATTGATATTAATGATCCCGGCGTGAGGCTATCGCTTCCAAAATCTCGAAACTTTTTCCACTGCAGCATAATGGGTGGTTTATATAACACCGCGGATACGATGCAGATGCCTCGTGTCACGACGCATCACGTCGAGAGATTTTACAGCAAAAATGCACATCCCAGAAATTGCAACTTCCCCATGTGGGCACAATACGTTGGACATGTTCCAATAGGCTCGACTCCAAGCACCGTTGATCGCTATAGATTCGGTAGGTTTCTAGGCGCCGGTTGGTAAGATTAGATATTGCAAATGGACACCGGCTATCTCTGTTCCCTTGACTCGTCGCCCTTTTCCCTCCGCGGCTTTTCCGCCGCGTCCTACACCTCTACCCTCGCACCGCGCTCGTTCCTCCTCCTGGGCAACCGACTGATAAGGGAGCAGGAGCTTGCTGGATTTCGCACCGCAGCCTGACGCGTCGTATTTCATTTTCACGGAACCAAGGTTGATGCGATACTAATCTGGCTATCCTGGGCTTAGTTCGAGTTCTCCGTTCTCCGTTCTCCGCGAAACGGATGATCGGTTACGCTGATGGCTGTAGGCTAATTTTCAACCTTATCGATATCAAACACCGTTTAAAAAACACGCATTGCGTATCTAGCGAATTCTGCCGATAACAATCATAGATCGAAATTATTACACCCACACGGCTCTTCTCCTAATAAATTCAGAACTGACAAAGTTTCTAGCGTGAATTAGATTGAAATGTGATGTTGGCGAAGGAATAATAATTATACCTGGTTCTCTTTTTAACTCGAATAATAATATAATAATAACAATACTAATAATGATATTCGTTTCATTGTCAACCGATTTGAAAAAAGTTATTCCGAGAAGGAGAGGTTAAAAAAAAATCGGCTTCGTGACCTGCACCAATACCTGCGGCGCGGCAAACTCACCCTAAAGTCAGAAAAATGCCGAAACACCCCCGAACATCCCCCACTCCAGGTTTACCTCAACGCTCAACCCCCGGCGTACACCATGTAGTCGCTCGACGGTGGAAACCGGGTCATTGACATATGTTTTATAAAGAGTTTTGTACTTTACCCCTGGGTGAAACCGTGTAATCTCCCTCCCCCCTCACCGAAAATACCGCGCGCCCTTTTCCGCGGAAGTCACTCGAAATTTACCCGAAATTTACCGCTCGTATACACCGTGCCGAAATTATTCAAATTTCCCATTGGTCATAATAATTAAACTCCCCCGCGTTTTATCATTGCTCACTCAATTTTCTAAATCACCGACAAACTGGCCTCCATTTTCCTCGTAATCCCCACGTTGTACGTGTTTATTATTTGTATTTTTTCCCCCCCGTGTGTATTTTTCTTCGTCGACTATAGCGTGTAATAAAGTCGCGCGTTTTACAACTGCAAGTAGGGAGCGATCGCCGTTCCTACGATGAAAAAATAAAGAAGAAATTCAAAGCGCTAGTTGACTCGCTATCGAGGGGATGTTAGACAGGGGCTAGAAGAATGGGGAGAGAGGAAAAAATGGAAAATGCCCTAGTTGCAATAAATCATTCGAGGAAGACAGTTATCGATGTATCGTCGAGACGACGTCAAAGTATACCAAGGTATCGTGGCTTACGCACAACAGCACCGCTTTTCAAAACGTTCTCACACTCTTCGCAATCCGAGAGCCCACCGGAAAGCCACCCAGCCCTACATCCCTTCCCGCCATTCCCAACATGCATCATCGCGAATAAGTGATTATAATTACCGAAAGAATTACTGCAGTTATGCCCCAGATTATGCTTATTCAAATCATTAATGTTGAGCAATCGCCTGCGTAAAAATTCGATGCTTCTTGATCCTTTCCCTTTGCCCTCTATAATACATCCTCTCTGAAATCTAGCGCTTGAAAATTGCCGGTTTGGTTATCATTGGGTCGTAGATCAAAAACGAGTGGACGTTTCATCTGCCCATTCGTTGGATCGAACTGCAGAAGCAGGGAGGTTATAATTAAGAATGTATATTACGTGGATGAACTACCGGAAATCGAAACAACGTTGCCGTTAGTTGGTAATATTTTAACGAATTTTGCCGCTTCCCCGAACGCCTTTTTTCTAGGAAAACAGCAATTAATACCTCACAAATATACCGATGCAGACAATTAATTGCTAAATGGTCGCAATAAACCAGCCATAACGTTTGTAACACAACTGACGATAAATATATATCTAAGAAACTGCTCGTGTTAGACACGCACCTAAAACTTATAGGTAAATCTACCTGAAATTTCGCACAATGAACTCCCCCATTGTTACAGACGTTGTAACCCGCACAAATCTATTTCTATTGTCAAATACTATACGCGCCGGGTAAAATTTATTGTTGGTGAAGTACAGTTCAATTATGTGATAGGTAAGTATCACAATAGGGCACGACAAAGGGCAGTTGGTGTAAAATTCTAAAACTATACCATCCTCTACTATAACGTACTCTACTATATACCTGAAAATTTTAGAATGTATAATAGTTTTCGAAAAATTGTCTCCGCTAGGTGGCATTTCGATTCTATCGAATTCGTGGTAATATAGCTAGTTGTAATAAATAAAGTCGCGGCGTTTGTAAAAGCGAAGGGGGGCTATTTGGGAGCGGTAATAATGCAATTAAGGAGAAGCAGAAAATAATAATGAGAATAAAAAGACGCAATAAAAAAAATAAGAAGTAGAAAAAAAAAAAAAACAAAGACATAAAAATTATTGAGCAGAGAAGTGAATGAAAAAACGATTGAGAGAAGAGGACGCTGTGCCTCGGCTAAAGCCGAGACGTTATTTATTTCCACCTAACGATCTTTATATACGAATAGTTGTCTATAAGCTGATTTACGTTGGCATCGATCCTGGTATCGAAAATTAATGTGAATACCGGTAAACTGGTCTCGGAGATTCAACCTGCCATCATGATATGCCGTGGAAACGGTATTTCTGTATTTACCAATAGTTTCAATGATATTTCCTCGTTTTTCGAGATAACATCTTCCCCGACCGTGTACCCGGACCCAAAAATTATAGGTTTTTGCGGTTTGAGTTATTCCCATCTCTCTCCTTCGCTCCTCCTATATAACGACGCGACGTGGGGATTTGCCCGGCAGACACAGAGAGAAGGAGCATGTAGGTATATACTAGAAACTCGGGACTCGGGAGCGCATATCCTGAACCGATGGCTGAACATTTCTCGTAATTAAGAAATAACTACCCACTCTCGACTGTCCGCTCCACCCTGCAAAAGGTGAAGCTGCCCTTATTTTTCAATGAAATTACTGCCATTCGCGCCCAAAGTTATTGACGTTGTGGCAAACACGGCAAATGATCCTGGAACTTCAATTCCTCTCGTACTTAATCTATTAACACCGCGTCGATTGATCCTCTCGATGGAACTCGGGGTATCGAAGCGAACGAAATGCGTGGCGGGAAAATTTCAACCTCGCGAGTTTTGAGAAACAATAATTAATCACCGATTTTAGACGTCAGAAAAATGATAATAAAAATAAATGAAATGAAAAGAAAAAAAAAAAGATACGGTGAATGTAAGATTAAACGGATCGAGCTGCGGGAAAGTGAAAATTTGAGGTTCGCCCACGGAAAGGAAT
The DNA here is from genome assembly GCA_963932425.1 of Athalia cordata. Lineage (NCBI taxonomy): Eukaryota > Metazoa > Arthropoda > Insecta > Hymenoptera > Athaliidae > Athalia > Athalia cordata. Next base: position 51,063,759 of record OZ010625.1, on the reverse strand, counting down.
TATCAAAGACTTTGCATGGCGCGATAAAAAGTGAAGAGTAAGTAAAATGAAACGTAAAAGGCCTCTCTCCTCTCCGACGTAGAGAATACTGCCAGAGGAGTGACGGAGGCTGGCAGTGTGGCTGGCAATCTTACGGCGGTCCAATTACCATAAGAAGGGCTCTAATTTCACACAATAAGCCCTGGCAGCAACACCACCGCCAGCCGCCACCGCTTTCGGTACTATTCGAAGGCACCGCTGTTTGTTGCGCTCTCCTTCCTCTTGATACTTCTACACTGTATGAATATGAACATATATACACCGTGTTTTATGAGTTATAATGTATACTTCATGTCGTGTTATACACACACAACATCGCGCGGCAGGAGGATCGAGTAGAGCGAAGCAGCGAGCCGTTCATGGTCTCCGTTCTCCGTTCCCCAGTCTTTCTTATGTTCACTCCGACAACGGGCACCGGGAGATCGGAGGCTCGTATATTCATTATCTCACTTATACCTTTCGCGATTTCTCAATAAAACGACGACCGCGGGTGCCACGCCGATCAGATGAGAGAACCGAATTCGGAATGGCCGCTCTTCTACGTAAGTTACGTATCGTACCAATTTCTCCGCTGGCACTGATCATTCACACGTTTTTGCTGAATGCTCGTATAATTCACGTATTTTGTGAGGACAAAAAATTTATTAGATTATTTAAAATTCGCACTCGTATCCAATTCCATAAAAAACAAGGTTTGGAAATAAATAAGATCGAAAAAACGAACGATGCGGCAGTAAATCGCTCCGAAATCAGAAAACGGAATCGTCCAGATCCCTGCGACTCCGGATGCAAGGTTCCAGAAGAAAGCTGTGGAGAATGTAGGGCGAGCGAAAGGGCGAAGGAGCAAGTTGAAGGTGGGCTGTAGCGGTTTCTGGAAAGGGGGATGAAAGATGATTAAAATTTCAATTCATTTCCCGCGTGGACGGCTCGGATCACAGTGTTGACTCGGTTCGTACCTGCTTGCCTTGTCCCGCGCCGTCGGCCTACCGCTCGCTATGCTCGCAGAAACCAACATCATTTCGCTCCGATGGCACTGGCAGTAAGCATTTCGCATTTCGCATTTCCCATTTCGCGGGGCATGAAGCGGCACTGGACTTTGCTATAATTTTCTCTCTAATGATACGTCCTCGCGGTCGCCCTGCAGCCGGTTCAATGTCTCCGTCTGATAACCGAGAACGTTCACTGGAAGAATAAATGCCCGTATTGCCGCAGTTTTCAACTTCTGTACGGAATCTTTGTGACATTCCTGCAGAAGTCACAAAAATTACTACAGTAATATACGTTATTCGCGTTTTCATAGAAGACCAGAAATTTTACTTCCCTATATGGTGAAATATAGGTATCATCGATCATTTATTGGTGTCAGAAAAATGGATAAATTTCTGTTCACATGTACTTTTTTTTTGTTTTTCATGAACGATAATCGCAACTTGTTCGTGGGAATTTTTCGATAGGTCCGAATGCTTGATCTGGATCTTTGCTACGTTGGAAAACAGCTTATGGTACAGTTATTCAATTTTTTAGAAATTTTCTTGTTAATATCTATATCGAATTCAACTGACGTGAAAGATGAGTTATTTCGTTAAACAGTGATGGGGTAGCAGTGGTAAAGTCCACGCGCGAGAGTTATAGAATTTCCTTAATAAATTGGGGCGTGAAAGCTGCAGCTACGCCAGCAAGTATCTAACCGATAGTATGTTTCGTCAGCTCCGCGTGTCCAGTTTTGGCTCGATCTCGTTCCACAGTCCAGTACCAACGCTGGAGGGGTTGCTAGGGAGCTTCACGGACGGGGTGGGTTGCCTAGGCTGATTCAATCTGACAGAGAGCCCCTCGCAGCACTCGGACCATCCCGTAAGACGCCTTTCCGTTGGACCCATCCTCGCACCTCCAGCCGCTGCTTCATCTCCTGCATTTCTGACTCTCGGCCTCCTCCAAAAATTTTACTAATGTCTCCAGAAAAGAGGACATCGGAATGCCAACATATTAGATCGTAAATTGAACAGCGAGCTATTAACTGAACATTAAAGTCAACTGAATAATCGTATTACGTGTATGTTGAAATACCAACTTTTGGACTAATTTTCATTTCATGGGTTCGCGTCTGTATGAATACTACTATTTTGATTTGTAGATCAAGATTTCTTTGTGTTCAACCTCGGACCACCAATGGTCGAAGGTTATATATTAGAAACTTTGTCTGCTTTTTGAACCGGTTAACGGTAATTAAAACGAAAAATTATTACCAAAGACGTCCAGAGAACTATCGGGTTTACGGGAGTCGTTATAACGTCCATAAAATAAAAACACCAATTTTTTCCAAATGAGCAGGTAGTTCTGATCCAGCCGCGTGATGTCAACCATGTGTGAGAGTTTCGTGTGATTTTAGTGCACTAAGGAAGTCTGAAACAAAGCGACGGAGTTAGCCGGGTTTTCCTCGAATCTTGGATTTTTCTCTTTTATGTAATTCCCTGTTTCCCGTTCGCTGTTTTCCATCAGGGGGAGAAATAAGGGATTGCGGTCGTCGCACGGATCCAACGGAAACTGCGGGTCGTTCCCGAGTCGCGAGGGGCGAGTTGCTTTAGATTCGTCGGTTCGACGGCCGGGTGCGGGCAGAGGAGGAGGAAGTTCCCCTTTGCCAAGTTAGCGTTATTCCAAGTCCGGCACGTGGTAAGGGCCGAGTAAGGGCCATCGGATAACATTAATATGGTAATTATTATCCACGAAAATAATATCCAGAGATGGACCACATCTTCTACACCTTGTTCGGATCAATTAAAAATTTTAATCGTAAAATTCGATACGCGAGTCGCTAAAACACATGCCAAACTCCATGGTCAGCTATGATATCGAAAAATATACCCGGAGATTAAACCCGTTATTGATGTATTTTTCCATTGGGGAACGAGAGAAGGAGATCTGTAAGATATATCCCTATGTATGTATAACGTTGTGCAACCGCAGGTACAAGTGCATGGAATCGCGTATTGCCATCCCGAGGTCTAAAACAATCGAAAACTGACCTTGTATCATTATAGGTATAACGGCGGCAAAAGAATTCCCCAAAGCTACCTAAACCTCCTAGAATTACATTGTCTCAATAGCAGCGAGGGGTGCGGTAGGTTCGGGTTACTCAGGTATAATTTTGCAATGTACTGCAAGCCAAATGTTTTGTCTTCGCCCACTAGATTCGAACGATTCTGACATAGTACGGGATGGTCTCGCACACCTGCAGTCTCTATTCTTCGTGCCCCACAAATCCGCTGTACGTGCACATCGATTAATTAATTTCAATAAGAGAAAATAATGGATTAGGGTCAGCGGGGATTAGCATTGAATATGTTCGGAATAGCGGAGTCGCGATTCACGAACGAATTTGTTGATTCGTCTTTTTTTTCTGTCACCGATACCCGTTTAATACAGATAGAGGAGGGTGAATTGTTTGATAGTCTTTTAGTGCTCCGTTTCCATTTCGGCGACGGTCCTCAATCCCCTGTTATCCATCCCTCTCGTTATTTGAGCGGCCCCCGGAGCCCGCGCTGACAAAATATTATTCAAATCACCCGTTAACCTCTCTCATATTCCCGTAATACCTAATTTTCGTCATCACCCGCGATGTTCGCTGACGATTTTTCTAATATATGTTTTCTTTTTATTTTTCAATTCTTCTAATTTTTTAGAACTTCGTCGGCGCATGTTCTACAGGGTACGAGGTAGAAGAATAAGCTCGAACGTATTGGGATATCGGCTAGAGATTTCTGCGTGGCTCACGTTTTCAGTTGGGAACCAACGACTGCGGGTAGTTGTACGTTATGCGTGGCCTTAGCCCTGCCGGTCTGTGAGGGTGAAATTGAATCAAATATTCAATCGATGCTTTTATTGAATCTAAAAGGAAAGCGCAATGCCATAAACATGACGGTAAACTCGGCGAAACTCGGCCAAACTGAGGCAAACAGCTTATACCTCACCTCGCCCGCAATGCCGCGCTAGCTGAAGGTTATGGCCACTTTTTGCGTACGAATCGCCACATTACAAGCTTTACTGTCATTTTATTTATTATTCGATCACACCGCGATATTCACGTGCGCTCCTTTATGCTGAGGCGACGCTTCGTACGGATGATCGATGCGATAATTTCCAACGAGCTAAGCGGAACTCCAAGTGCAAGTCTAACGATCAGGACTCGGCGCTTCGGTTAACGTCCGGCATCGTGAACGTGAGTTCAACTTTGACTTCAACGTTGATTGCTGGCAAAACTCTTCCTATGCGAAGGCAACTTTCCCAAAACCTATCCGAAATCCTTCCGTCCTTCGTTGTAGAGATCCCTCGTTGGCCTAGGGTGCCTCAGGGTGAGCCGGCATTACTTGAATGAAAATAATTGTTTGGTAGAAATGAAAAAAAAAAAAGAAAAAACGTTTTCGGAACTCTGAGAAGAGTAGAAAATAATAGATTGAACGAGTTACGACGCGGCGATGTATATTGGCTGTAATATGAGCCGGTGCAAGTGTATACGGCGGATCTTTGTCGCCCACCTTATACGGCGAGATTTTATTAGGCGGCTACAGTGCAATATAATAAACATATTCATGGGGGTGACGCACTCTGTATGCAAAGTGCATGGAAGAAGGAAAGGATAGAAAAAGGAGAACAACACGAACAAGAAAAAGAACAATGCGCAAAAGCATGAGAAGGAGCTGTATTTGTAGTGGCGCCAGCTTCTCGAAAAGGTATAGACCTATAGTTCTATACACGTATGGGTGATAAAAAGAAGGGGGGGGGGGGGGGGAACTGCAAGGTTACCCGCATTTTTTATTCGCCCTTTAACCTGAGCGCGGGGGTTAACGCGGGCGGGGTTTTATAAGGACTTTGCTTATGATAATACATTCAGTTTTTCTCACAGATTTCCTTGCTTTTTCACACCTTTTCTACGGATACTTGAACGTCGCTATCTGCGTCGAACCTTTTCCAAGACGCCCTTCGCCCTCGCCCTCCACCCTGTACCTCGCTAATAAAAAGTTAGTGGACCAGGCGTGAGCAAACTTACGCCTATTGCCAACGGAATCAGGTAATTTCGGATCAGCGTAGGATTTCTGAAAAAATGCAGGACCTCGTTTATTCACAGGTTTATCCCCGGTACGACGTCGAACCATCAGAGTATATTACCCTTTTTCATTCCTTTTTCTTTACTTTTTGTTTCCATTTTTCATGTTTTTGTTATTCTTTTTTTTTTAATTTTATTTCAGCGCAGCTTCACCGCAGAGTGAATATATATGAAATATGATTAAATTATTACTTTTCTCCATGTAACATTTTTTCCTTTTTTTTTTATTTGAATTCTTTTTATTTCAAGAATCATTGTATAATTTTCGAGCTCGCACTGTTCGCACTCAATTTGCATCTTTGATTGTAAATGTAAATTCTTTAAAAATGATAAAAATAAAAATGAGCTCTTTATCTGGAAATTTCAAACCCCCGATTCTCCTGCTGAAAGGTCCTAATAAAATCCAACCCGTATATAAAAGTCGTGGGGCTAATCTGCGATTAGTCGAGTAAAAATCCAGGGGTGGCCCGGCGCTCTTACACCGTAAGCTCCTAGAAAGTAGAGACTGAAGAGTCCGTCACTATTAAAAGCGAGAAGAAACTGCGAATTAGGGCCGGCGTACTTTGGCTCAGCTGAAAAAAAGAAAATTGCGCCTAATTTAAATACCTCAACGAGGTAATTGCTGCGTTACGTAACGAGGAAATCGTGGCCAATGAAGTAACGGTTCTTCAGGACAGGCTTCCCGCCAGAGCGAAGGTTTTTTCGTCAGCTGTCGTTTCTCGAGCAGGCGCGATATTTTGCTCGTTGTTCCGCTCGTTGCATAAGGTGCAATGAGTATGATAATGCACGGCATTAATATAGGTCGGATTTTAAGGACGCGTAAATAGGCGCGGTGGAGGCAGGGTAAGCAACGATAAAAATCATAAGATTGGCAGAACACCAACCTCCCTATCGCAAATTCCACTAGAACGGGCAAGGATTCATCTTCCTCTCCTCTTTCTTTTTCAACTCTTCTTCTTTCCCTCTCTTTCTCTCTCTGTCGTTCCATCTTTTCTCGGCATGCGCACCTCTCGTCTCTCACTTTCCGGCACCTCTTCTCCCGCTCATCTCTCTCGCTGTACCTACTACTCCTCCGGCGCTTTGGCGATGGGCACTGGGCGAGATAGGGTGAAGCTAGGTTTCCCGCTGGAAGGTAGTAGTGGTAGTGGTAGCGGCAGCGTTGCGAGGACGGCGAGGTGGTGCGTTGTTTGGAGTCTCGATCTCGAGTGAGGGTCCGACGCCGAGGGGTGAGGCGGGCGATGGGAGGGAGAGACGCCGTCTAGAAGCGGGTGGGGGAGAAGGAAGAGAGGTAGATAGCGTCCTCGTCCTGCAGGACTCGCCGCGGCGATGTAGGTAGGACTATAGGCGAGCGAGAAGAGAGCGAGTGGGAAGGAGGGAAAGAACGAGAGGTGGGGGCAAGGAACGCTCAACATCTCAAATTTGGTTGGCTACCTCGAGCTGCGAGCAGCCGGTTGCTTCGGACGTGGAGTAGGGGAGCGGCGCCTTGGCTTGGCGCGAGCCGAGGACTCGAATCTCCTGAATTCCAACCGACAGAATTGTACCGGCGGTCGTCCGACGCGGGTCACAAACAGTGCGTCGTAGCCACGTTCTCGCTGAAAAAACACACATACATTCATCTCTATGTATATAAATTCACGCACACGTATAAACGATTTGTTCATCAACAAGTACGAAGGAATTTTCTATTACCTCGAAACCTTTCCCTCCCCTCCGACCCCCGAACCCCCTGCCGACGCCGAACCCCCACCCGAACGCCCTCGAAACGCCGACGCTAAACTCGCAAGTTTTTCGTGTGCTCTTCGATGCTGATACAAAACCCCGTGTGCTGCTGTAGATATTACACGCATATACAAGTGTATGTGCATATATGTGAAAATACATGTATATAGAGGTACCCGCGCGCCCACGCCGGTTGTTGTTGTTTGTTGTTGAGTTTGGGTATAAAAGTGATCACGAGGTGACCAACGAACATTGATAATATCGTATGAAACGTTAAAACACAAATCCAATAATGAATATCGGCATAAATATAAAAATGAAAAAAGTTTTTGATTAATTGAAATGCGGCGGCGATCAGTGCGCGGCAAAGTGTCGAGTGATAGCTTGTGACCTGAAGACACCGGTTTGTTGGGAGGAGAGAAGAATAAGAGATCATCGAGTTCGTTGGTATCGGACCACGGAAAATCGGCTAACATGTAAATTAAACGAGCGTAAAGTTTGTTTTTATTTTTTATTTGTTTATTTGTTTATTATTTGAAATTTGTTAAATTATTTATTTTAACGACGCGTTCGCTGCCAATTCAATACACGCGGTTTCCGTTGACGTCGCGCGAGGTAAAAAATTAAATCAAACATCACGAAATCATCGCGGTAACAATGTCGGACCAAAATACTAGATGCGCGTCAATAACCGTACTTTGGACAATTGTGACAGAGTTGTTTGTTATGTCGTGGATCATATGATAAATGTAGAACCCGTTGTAGATTTTTAGTTTTTTTCATTTAGTTATTACGCGTTTGGAACGGCGCCGAACTATATATCGATATTGAATTAATGCTTTAAATTTTACGGAGCCGATAAAAGTTTCAAGTTATTGATCACAATCAATTTATTCAAACCTGTGAAATAATAATAGTAATATTGAAGAGATAAAATTATAAAGAATGCAAAAGTTTTCAAATAGAAACACGCGTGTGTGCAACAATCATGCCAAACGTCAAACGTTTGGTTGTTAATTGTAAAACGCTGAAATTGAAAATTTTCACAACAGACTGTTATAGACCGAAATATAATGACAGTTGTTTATATGGCTGAGTGAAAACACTGCGCGATTATAATACGGACACGTGTTGATATCGCGTTAGAGTCGCTAAGCGAGCGAAAGAGAGACAATTATGAGTGAAATGGCAAGTGTTGATCAGCAGCAGCAGCAGCAGCAACAGTACGTGGCTAGCAGCGCGAGCGCTGAGCACCACTGCAAAGACTGTGGCCTCTACTTCGAGAGCAGTAAGAGCCTCGAGGTGCATCTTCGGTATCATCAAGAGAACTTGCTCAGCCAATGGGCGAGTCAAGCGCAGCAGGAGGAGAGCAACAACAATAACAGCAAAGCCGGTAACCACAACAGCCACGTGCAGAGCTCTAAACGTGAGAGCATCACCGCGCCCGCCGATTCCAGCGAACCCTCGTCGAGACCGCCGTCCGAAGGACCGTCGCCGGCTCAACAAAATGCCCAGCAGCCAGCGATGCCCCCGCAGCAGCAGCAGCAGCAGCAGCATCAACAACCCCCTACGCCGCAGGGCTTCCCTCACTACCAAACGCCAATGTTCAACGAGACCACTTACTTCATGCAAAATGACCCGGCGTACATTTTACCACACGAATACTCGCCCAATCATGAACCCGATACGCAGGGCAGTTATAGATATCACCCCTACCAGCACCCTCAGCACTATCCACCCGAAAGAGCCAATTCCGTGAGTTCCACGAGCCCTAGAAGTCCGTTGCAGTGCGACAAGTGTGGTGCTGTTTATGAAAATGCTAGCCTACTGGGGGAGCACGTACGCGCTAATCACCCCACGTCACCCGGTGGTTATCCGGGACAGCCGCAGTACCAGCAGATTGGGAGTAGTCCGTCGCAGCAACAGAGTCAACAGCAGCAGCAACAGCAACAAATGCATTCGTCGCCACCCCAGCCTAGCTCGCAGCAACAACAGCAGCAGCAGCAGCAAACCACCGTTTATAATGACTACAACAATTCGAGAGCGATAAAGCAGGAGATCAAACAAGAGCCTGAGGAACAGGCGGAGATTCTTGATCTGGACTCACATAAGGTACAGACGCATCGGTACGAGGAAGAGTTGATGAGGCTGCATCAACAACAACAGCAAGAGATACAGATGCAAATGCACCAGCAGCAGCAACAACAACAGCAACAACATCAACAACAACAGCAGCAGCAGCAACAGCAGCAGGCGATGCAGCAACACCCGGGAAGAGGCGGACCGCACTCGGTGAGTTCTATGTTAGGATGGCCTTCGGCACAGCCCCACGACTATCATCCAGGCGTATCGCCGATGCCACCGATGGGCCCAATGGAAAACGTGTCGCCGATCCCGGATCAGAGCCAATTTCTGAGGGCGCAGCATATGGCAGTAGAACCGCCGAGGCATCCTGGTTCTCCGATAATAACGAGTACGCAACAGATGCCGGCGCATCAAATCCCCGGAATCTTGCAGCAACCCCCAAAACCACCCCCGGTGTCGAATCAGTCGTGGAAAAGCAACGAGGCGCGCAGACCAAAGACTTACAATTGCACGGCGTGCAACAAGTGGTTCACGAGCTCGGGTCACCTGAAGCGTCACTACAACACGACGCTCCATAAAAACGCGGTTAAGCAGAGCGGACAACCTGACCCCGCGAATATGCCTATAAGCGCTCACCACCACCCTGGCAGAGATCCGGTTATGGGGCCTGGAAGAGGCCCGCCAAGGTCACCGGAACTATCTTCTTCGGGGAGTCCCCCAAACTTGATGGCAGGTCCCTCGGGCGAGGCGGCGAGGGGCCTGCTCCACACGCCCACCCACCTTTACACCAGCAGCAATTCCAACAGCAGCGAATCTTCGGCGGCGGCAACCACCATCCAGCAGCAGCAACAACCGCCTTCAACAATCCACATGCAATCCACAATGGTACCCCCCCTCAATTCGCCAATAGCCTCGTCGCCAATGGCGGGGCACCACCACCCCCATCATCCGCATCATCATCAGCACCACCACCAAATGGGTTCGCCATCGCAAATGGCGGCCCATCACCCCATGACTTCGCCCATGTCCCCCATGGGGGTCCACCCGCACCTGAGTTCACCTTCGCCAATGGGCACCAGCTCTCATCCCTCCCATCACATGAGTTCGCCCTCACCAATAATGGGAGCTCCAATGAGTTCGCCGCCGATGGGGGGTACTTCGATGCCTCATCAGCCGTACCCAAACGCCTTGCCCCCCCACGTTACAACTACTACCAGCATCCCGGGTCTACTGGAGTCTATCACCAGCCAACTAACTACTATTGGTAATACAGACCCCAGAGCACAGCAGCAACATCAACAACTGCAACTGCAACTGCAGCAGCAGCAGCAGAGCCACGAGATGCTGCCCGGTTTCGGGACCTTCAGTAACCACCAAAGGTCTCTCCCGAGCTTTACGCAGTTCGGAATAACCGGGTTTTTTATAGGCCACAACCAGCCACAGGCCGTTAACGTGGGGGGGCTAAGTCCGGAGGAAGCACTTCCTCAAGACAGATCCTTTGACTCCCCAGGATCAAACTACGATCCCTACAACAGAAACTCACCACCGAGGTACGAGCCCCTGACCGCCATGGAAGTCGTGCCTGAAACGACGGAACCCCTCGTCGTCACCACCTTCGAAATTCAGCAGCAAGAACAGCAGCGGGGGCATCAACGCCGACAACAAAAGCCTCTGGAAACAAACAATAATTTGCCGCAAGTAAAGAGGGAACCGAGTCCTATACTCGTTATAAAGGAAGAGATTATTACCAAGGAAAATAAAAAGTCCCCGTTGATTACGAAGGAGCATCAGGTGACCAGCACGAATACCGGTTCGCACTACATCTCGCAGGACGGGTTCCACAAGTGTATAGAGTGCGACAAGGTCTTCAACAAGGCGTGCTACTTGACGCAGCATAACAAAAGCTTCCATTCTGGTGACAAACCGTTCAAATGCAATCAGTGCGGTAAGCGATTTCCCCTTGAGTACCTGCACGCCGAACACCTCCAGAAGCACGCTGGCGACAAGCCGTACAAGTGCGAGATATGCCCGAAACAGTTCAATCACAAAACCGATCTGAGGCGGCACATGTGCCTCCACACAGGCGAGAAGCCCTACGCCTGCGATACCTGCGGCAAGGGATTCATAAGGAAAGATCACATGATGAAGCACTTGGAAACGCATAAGAAGAAGAACAATCACCACAGTCAGCAGCAGCACAACCACCATAGCTCGCAGCAGCACTTGAACGCGTAACCCAAGGACCCCCGTGACCCCCTTGTATTTATTATTCCTCCACCAATACCTGAAATTTGAGTCGCGAGTCGCATCGAAAATTCTGCCAAGGAGAGGAGGCCGTTGCCGCCGCGGGGTGTTCATAAGCAACTTTGCTACACATGCGGATAAAAATGGAATCAGGGACAAGCCGAAAACGGCTCCGACGACGATATTGATTTTGCTCAAAGATATTTATTATTTCAGATAAATAATGATCGCCGCGTTTGTTTTTTTCTTTTTAAGGTCGCTTCAAATCGAATGACATGAGTTAATCTTTGCCCTTTCTCCTCGTCGGGCATATATGCTGTTGTATTATGTGTGTATATTTATCGATTTTCAATGATTTCGTATCGAAACCGGTAAAGTTTATTGTTTATTTTATATTTTTACCAGATACGATGTCGATCTGACACTTAATTTGAATAAAATAAAAAGGAATACCAAGAAAAAAGGGGGGAAAAGATACGTGATAAGGGAACAAAAACTTTTCGCGTGAACTTCCACTGATATCATTCGACTTGAATCGTCGGAAAAATTTTCAATTTTTACTGGGTAGTCGCGGTACGCAAAGCCGACCAATAATGTTCGCTTGGTTTTTCGGACCGCGACCCACGTTGACTATTGAATATAATTACGCTGTTATTTGTTCGCTGATCACTCGAAGAATTAGTCAGGAGAACGAGAGAGTCTCGACTTGATAATTGTAAAATGGAAAAAATTAAACACTGCACAGAGCGCAGTGATAATAATTAATTGATCATTGAATGAAACGATATCAAACCTTGAAGCTTATCAATTGTACAAAATACGTTAAATGTATAGGCATATTATTGTAATTATTGATTTAAAGTTAAAACTAATTAGAAATTGATTATAGAAAACCTTAATACTCGTAATACTCGTATTTTATAGTAAAAAATACCTAATCTAAAAAAAAAAATGGATAATTATATTTCCCCCAATGTGAAAACGAATGCTATTTAATATACATATATATTCATATAGTACGAACAGTTTGAAAAGACGTAACAATAACGAATTGGCTGACAATATACTGCTGACGACGCAATATTCGTTTCGCAAGAATAAAATTATTTCAGCATGGCAACTACGCACGGACGAGGAAAAGTTTTCCAAAATTTGAATTTAACCCAAAACCCATTAAACCTCAAATCCGACTAATTTCTCTTCCCCGAATGACTATAGTGACTAATTATTATAATAGAACAGCAGGTCGTTTTCACACTGGCTTTTCTTCTAATCCTAAGATAGCCTAAGTTGTCACGAATCTTGCGTTATAATTTTTTATTTCGTCAGGGGTGTTTGCATCCGTCGTCCTCAGATGTACTACTTCTCATTGACTCTAGACTATTGATTAAAAAAATTGCATTTACTGCGTCAGTTCGTCATCGACGACGACGTGTTGGAAATTTTGACATCCGTAGAATTGGGGGACGATGGAAATCGCATATGAAAATTCGTATAAAATACTGACACGCAATGTAGGTAACGCTGACCTCGCCAAAACGAAATATATGGTTATTTTGTTGAATATTAGTTACTCTTTTTTATTGATATTGAATAAGTTGAAAGATAAGAATAAAAAAAAAAAAAAGTGTTGTGGTTATACGAGAGCCAGTGGTGTCTCATTGCTTCGTTGTTGTGTTTGCATCTATCTATCTATTTATCAGACTATGTATATCAATCCGCGTTTGTTCCAAATTTTTGCGTGCGACTCTAATTGTGATTTATAGAAAAAAAAAATTTGTTTTACATCATTGCGATAGTTTTACTACTACTAATATTACGACTACTACTATTACCGCTGCTGCTACTATTAAATTACTACTACTCCTACCGCTACTATTTCTATCACTATTAATTTCACGAGGACGAGGTCTACACCATTACGATGTTGTTGTAAATATATTTTAAGTATATACATATTATAAATACACTATACAAAATGATACGAACTAGCAGTTGCCATTTATTAACATAAAATCTCAGAACAGACTACCTCAAAGTTTCAGGAATTATAATGAACAAAAATAAATGAAAGAATACCACAAAAAAAAAAAAAAGAATAATATTATTAATTAAATAAATAAATTTTAACGAAAATAAACAAAAAATAAATAAAAAATAAAAACCCTAAACTAAAAGAATATGATGATAACGATGAAATAAAGAGAAAAAAAAAAGGAAGCCAATGCAATAATTATATAAAAATACAAAATATTTTAACAATAGGCGGACAGAATGATATTTATATATATATATACAATATACGCAATTTTCTTCGATCCATTGTACAATTTGATATAATATTCGAGGAAATAATTGTACCAAACGCACTTGCCATAGCATTAAATGACGATTACATTATAAAGATGTTGAGTTTACCGCCGTGTAGTTGAAAAATTAAAGAAAATAACATTGTTGATACGAGAGTAAAGTAAACTGAAATCCTACAATAATTAGTTCCTCCGATCGTCCGCCAGTAACCTATTAGCATAATAGACATACGAATCAAATAAATGAACGCATACCTTATACATACATACATATATTATATACAAATAGCCAGCGTACGTTAGACATATCAAGCAGTATTACTGTACTCAGTTTATTTAAATGTAAGTAAAGAAGAAATGGGAATAGAAATAAATGAGAGAAATAAAGAGAAGAAGAGGAGGAATAATAGTAAAAAAAAAAAAAAACTAATAAATAAATGAATGAATAAATGAAAAGAAGCATATTGTACTCATATCATTAGCGTTTATCACATTTAATAAGAAAATCTGGGCATTTTTGCAAAGCAATCTTTTGACTGTACACGCATACACAATAATGAAGAAAACGATTACATATACGTAACGTTATATAGCAAGAAATCTTGGGCATTCGTTTAAGGAATATACGTATTAACATTAACAATATTTACTTGTACGAGGATATATGCATATTATTATTATTATACAGATATATAGAAGTATATGTATATATATACACACATATGTACATGATCTATATGTATATATATACTTGGATATATTAATCAAAAGATAATTGAATGAATGAAAGTGAGAATAAATATATACTTAATTCGCAAGAATACAGTACCAAACAATAATTGGTTGTGCCAAACAAGTTCCCTTATTTCTTCTCTTTTCTTATCTTTAGTATTGTTTTTCTCTATGTTGACAATTTTTTTTTTTTCTTTTTTTTTCTACTTTCCTTACCATTTTTTCTACTTCATCGTACGGGCATTTTAGTATATAGGATGAAAAAATAAAAATGATATAATCATATTACTTCATTGCGAACATTATTTGAAAACACCACTGAAATTACATGTACTGCCAAATCACATCTCAATATATAAATTCATATCGCGGGATTCATTTTTTCCAAGGAAAACAAAAAATTAGGAACGCAAATATCAAATAATTTGAAAATATCACGTGCACAATCCTCCATTTTGAAAAGCAGTTATCCTTTACTCTCGTTTGTACAGTGGTGCCATAAGATTAATGAATATTGTAAACGCATCAATGATGAAACGAACGGCAAAAACCTGACGTGAAAACATTCTGGTAGCAGAACTTGAAATTTTTTATAACTAATAATAGTAATAATAATAATAATAACATTAGTAATAATAGTAATAGTAATAGTAATAATAATAATGATCATGATGATAACAATGGTAATAATAATAATGGTAGTTATATTATTGATAATGATAATTAAATAATTGAGAATTAACGATAGTGATAACGATAATGTGGTTTCTGTTCCTGTATACGGCCGTTGGAAAACTATTGAGATAGAATATAATATTACGACCTGTATTATTTTATACGTGTTTAATTATGTTTTTATAAATATATTTTATTTCTCACACCTTACATACGCTTTCAGTTGATTTTTTTTCTAATTCCGTTTCTTACATTCTTCACTCACATTCCTACACGCTACAGTTTTTATTGATTGATAGTTGTTTCATTATTGTTGTTATTGTTGTTTTTTGTTCCGTCGATGAAATTATTTCCACTCTTTATCCCACGTGACGTAAAAGCAGCACGGAAGCATCATATCTTGAACATTTGAGTATTTATACCTATATACAATTATTATACATATATTATATTATATACGTATATATGATATGATTATTATTATTCTTGAAGGGTTTAAATGAATAGATATCGATATATATGTTGACTAAGGTCGATAATTCTCGGGCATTTTTGTAAAGTAACGCTAGCAAAAATGCAGGTCTATGTGGTGGAATGAAAATTGTTATACGCAAGCGGCTGGAATGGCTGTATTATACATATACACGATAAACATATTGAAAATTAAAAGTCAATGGAACTTGAATTTTCGTGCAGAAATTTCAGATACGTTACGTCGTAATAAGAACGAAAAGATATGGTTAGAGATACAATTGGACAAAACAAAAGACATGTCTCACTACATTTCAATGAATTAGGGTTTAAGTAAAATTTACCTGATGACGAAGCAATATTGAACGATCTGTTTATGATGATAACTAAAAGTAAATATGAAATATGAACTATTATGAACTATGAATAAAACGAAAAATGATGTTAGGTGTAGTCTACTCTATACTATACGTCTCCTAGCTAAATTTTTATGTTTTTTAATTCGTTGTGAACGAATGTTTTGGGTATAAAAAAAATAAAATAAAAATAAATGAATAAATAAATATTAGGATTATAAGATGTGAAGATGAAGATGAAGATGAAGATACAAATCAACGAGCTGCCGCATATACCAGCTTCCATAATGAGATTCTATGTAGAAAATATAAAAGACTACCAGACGAGAACAATGAATTTATTGTTATCGAAATAAGCATTGTCAGAATTTTCATAATTCAAAAAATTACATTCATTTGTCGACAACGTTTAGTTAGTTTTCTTATTTATATCTACGCTGAAAATACGAAAATGAAAAAACTCGAAGGATCCGTTTGAAAATCAATCCAAAATCTAACATTCGCTGAAATTCCGTCAATTATAAACTTCCATGTTGGAAATTGAACAAAAGAAGAAAAAAAAAAAGAAAAAAAACAGCCCGTGAATTTTCGATCATTACCTATACTCAAAAACGCCAATCAAATGTATATCAGAGATATTTTTCCTACGTCAAAACCGATGACCATATCGCTTCAAAAAGTTAAATACATATGTATAGATAATAAGAAACCACAGTGATGATCGGAAAATCATATATAAATTTATTAGTTCATCGATCCAAACGATCGAATCAAAGCGATATATTATAACAAGTACCTTTACCTTACCACCCGGCAAATGTAACTGTAACGTACACAATGGTCGATATATTGAGAAGAAAAAAAGAAAAAAAAGAAAACATACCTAAGAATGAAACGATAATTATTTATTGGTATTATGAAATTTATGAATTATATCTCGACGATGCCATATACACAAGTACCTCATGATACAAAATCCATGTACAAATGTTCATACGTTTTCAGAATAATAGCTAATTAATAAATAATGAATATCCATATTGAAACTGTGTCTAATTTTCTCACCCCCGCCTTCGAATTTTGATAGAAAATAGAAAACTAGAAAATTAACATAGAACTCGATTCGTAATCCGTTCTAAAATTCATGAGGTTAACCCGATGTAATTTTTGTCGCGTTTCGGAAGTCAGAATCTCACCTGATCGTGAGAGGGATTAAGGGTCGGAGGATCGAAATTTGCTGGGAATTGGTCCAACCTTGAAACTACTCGTCCGTAGTTTTTTCGTGCCCTAAAACCATATCCTGTGATAAATTGCGAGATTAGGTACCGCGTGTGCAGTGGAAACTGACTGAACGAGTCCTACCAGAGCTCTGTAAGTCCTGCGTTTTCGTACCGCTCTAGCTGGCGTGGACCATATGTTGGACCCTTCCTTCGTCGTTGCTCCCCCCTTTCCCTCTCCCGCTCCCTCTCCTTCTCCTTAGCTGCTCGTTCTCTCTCGAACGACTCTTCACCACCAAGGTTAGACTTATGTAGGAAACGTAAACGTACACGAGCGAGTATAACGACGCATACGAGAAGCCGAACTATATACATGGGCATATAAGTTAGCCATATCATTAAACAAGCCGAAACTATATACATCTTGTTCTACAC
Organism: Athalia cordata; assembly: GCA_963932425.1. Lineage (NCBI taxonomy): Eukaryota > Metazoa > Arthropoda > Insecta > Hymenoptera > Athaliidae > Athalia > Athalia cordata. The sequence continues at coordinate 51,046,379 of OZ010625.1, read as the reverse complement.
ACGTATTATATACACAATTTCGTAGGTATATATCTACCAACACTCGAGGGATAACTGTACGACCATCACATTATTCTGAGTGCTCCGGTGCAGCCGGAATTGCTGCAGTAAAAAAAATTTTTCAAGGATAATGACTCGCGCGCTATATAGGTACGAGTACGTTTTTATTTTTTTTAATTTCTTTTTAATGCGAATGTTTGACACGCAACCATGGAAAAAAAATTATTCAATCTTATCTCTTCCGAATTCAGACGACCCGGTGATATGGGAGAGTAAATAAAACCTGTTGGCGATCGTCTCGGGAATCTGAAAATCAAAGAATTAGAATGAAAAATCAGAACCCCCGGGGTTTTTTAGTAATCAGGCGTTGATTCTATCCATTGATGCGTATAGTTGATGTTTTCTTAGTTCTCATACCATGCGACTGGGTATATAACGCAGCTGTTGTAATGAGTTGCATCCTCTGCACGTTGCGGCGAGTGCGTGACAATGCAGGTTTTTCCTGCGATCGGATCCTCTCTAACTTATATCGTACCTGTATAGGTTCATGTTCTTGTGTTCTTCGGCTTCGCTTTCTTCAAGGTAGAAATTCTCGAAAGCTACCACTTCGCCGATTTTCACGGTGGCACCGCACGCATCGAGACCGAAGCAACCGGGGCGCACCCGGTGAACTTGAAATTTGTAATTTGAAAAAAAAAAGAATGGTCATCTTAATGGTACAACTATGGTCGTAAGAACAATGTAACGAGGATAAGAGAACATCGGTGGATTTTAGTCCGGAGGTTCGACTTTTTTCTTTTTGCTTCTCGGAGAGATATAGTTCATAACTCACATGGCGGTGACAGAAGTGAGGCAGGTCGCGTAATAGAAAGTTACGAGTCCTCGAGAAGTTCATGCGGTGCGCGGGTGGCAAGGCGAGGAAGAGATTGAGTTTGGTGTTATTTCTTGAGTTATTTCCCCGCCACGAAGTTACTCCGAGTTTATTATCCCGGGAGATGAGAGGTGAGGAGAAAAAGAGTTGTTGCGCTTTTTTTCTCCTCCCTTCTTTTTTCTTCGTCAATTTCTCCCTCACTCATAGATATAGTCCTCGATGTATATTGATTTTCTTTACACAAATTATCTGAACATTTTGGTTTCCGTCTTCGATCAGGTCTGAAAAATATAAGTCATGCATTTGCCACATGTCACCTTCACTTTGGTATCCTCTGCAGGTATATGAAAGCGTTTATTCTTGTGCAGCTATAAAGTATGGATACTCGAGTATTTTTCGAACTTGAATCGCAACAGCTGGTTCTCGCGATGGCTCGGCTACAGGATGTCGTAAGTCTTACTTACATAAATGAGATGAGGAAAAAAAAGATGAATGACGGATAACCGGGCGCCTATAATTGCATTGGTTTTTCAACCGCCCTGATCGAGATTCCAATTATAATCGAGGAAAATAAAAACCTCGACGCAATTAGAATCGATCTTTGAATTATCACTGGATCGCACCTGATACGGCGGAATAATTTTCAACGTGGTCTGCACAACTTCTTCTGCCGTATATATGCGCTTATTCATTCGGTTTATCCTTTCCAAAGAACTTCGGACCTTTCCGTATTGTGAAATCGTTTCACTTTACTTTACCATCGGACCCTGCAAAGCCCGGTGACTTCTGACAGTTCTGACCGATGGTCGAGAATTTTTTTTACACACAGAGTTGTAAGGTCGAATCGCAATTTAATATTCGTTTATAAATTCGTAAATCTTTCACGGTCGATCGCCGTCGAATATTGTCCTTCTCAATTTGCACCCAGGTACCGCAGATCATTAGATTCGAGAGGATAGAGAAAGAATTTCTTCGCTGCAACAGGACTGTAGATTCACGTGATTCGGGGATTCTTAGATCCGGCGGGGATTCCGCACGGGGAAGCGTTGACACGGACGGGGCAGATAAATCTCCGATACGCTGCAGGGTACCATTCATCCTCACATTGAAAAAGGCTATTGAGGTGCACGACGTCGTGCTTTTGCTGCATCGGAGAGGAGGCGCAGCCTGTGCGTCTCTCTCTTTTCTTCTCTGTTATTCTCCTCCTCGTCGTCATCCTCGAGGACCAGGTGCATCTTGAGCCTGGGAAGCTCAAACTCTGCATCGACGGTGGTGATGTGGTGGTGGCGGTGGCGTCGGCAGATGCGCGCCTCGTTGATGCGAGGTTTGTTTGTCTACGGAAACGGAGTGCTGCTGCATCCCCGCCGATCTACGAGGATCTTCCTTTCGATTCTCCAGCTTCACGGGCCGCCGAGTCCCGCTGACGCGACTCTGACAATGAGAGAAATAAAGCATACCACCACTTTTCATCTTCTATGACAAATAGCTGTCTCTTTTTTCGAACGCTATATATTATTACGCATGTCTACTTTTATTGCTGTATCACGTTATAGCGAATAATATTTTTTTATCAGGGCAATAGTCGCTTCTGGAATTTTATTGCGAAGCGTATAATACCAACGTTGGTATAGGAAATAAAGTAAGAAATATGCAAGAGGGTTGTTTAAAAAGTCGAGCGAGGTTTACCGGCGTACAGCTATTCCGCGAGAGGTACGCGGGTGAATATATATACATATATATTATTTCTCGTCTGGAAATAAAGAGTTAAGCTGTCGTGTCCGCTTCGCTAGGGGTGTGGAGAGGGCGGCGGAATAAGGGTGGACGGAACACGAATAAGCCGAGATTTCAAGCGTAACAACCGAGCGCCCGTCGAAATTAAATAATACACGTTTCTCTCTCTTTTTTCCTCCCCCTTTCGTCCGCTTTCACTGCCTGTCCCACGGCATGCCGTGCTAAACTGTTTGCGGGGATGAAAAACCCGTCCGTTGAATGTGCCCCCAACCCCCATTTCCATCTTTCGACGCTGTGGAGCGGAGATCATTTAGAGAGTGAAAAAAATAAAGGAGGAGATGAAATAATAAAAAGCCCGGTAAAACTATGCGCCTGCGGTGGTGCGACCAACCCCAGGTTGAAATTTAAGGAACGTAATTTTTATAAACGCCACAATTTGCCGTCGTGCGATTTTAATTGAGCCCTGCAGGAATTGATGTCACAAAAAAGTATTACGTAATGTATTTATCAGGCTCTTTGACCCGGATGTTAATCATTCTGATTTTAACCGTGAATTTTTTTTTCGAATGTTACAGATTACCTACACTAAAAAAGTGATTTCTCTATCTACATGCAGATTTTGGCTGGCGCAAATAACGCAATGATAACATCAGAGAGTAAAGAGAGAAATGCGTAACGAAATAAAGTCGACAAAAATGGGATTAAAAAAAATTGCCTCAATAATCATCCTCTCCCTTTCATCGACTGTCCCTCGTCCCTGTTGCTGAAGCGGTAAACTGCTCGTCAACCGCTCGCTCAAAGGTAACGCGGCCGCGGAGGAGGAGAGGGAGAGCTAACCCATCCGCTAAAAATGTAGCTACCCCATCCCCCGTTTCCACTCTCACCCTCCTAGCCGCAGCCGTGGCTCCGGTGAGAGGGGCATTAGTAAAAACGCGATATTGTCGGACTCAACAGGTTGCCGGCTTTGCCGTACACCCGCCCCACTGCCACCCACCCACCCCCGCATTCACCGTCGGTCTTCATGAGCCGCCGTTGTATTAAATAAACCTGATGATGGGGTGATTTCTCTCCCTTTGTTAAACGAGGATGGGCGGGATAGGGTGGCGTGGCGGTGGAGCGGCGAGGCGTGCAGGGGTAAGGTTGTAACTCATCGAGTACCTAATCGATTCTTCCTCGAGCGTGCCGGTGCCGCTCCGCGTTATTTCTACCTTCGGCAGAGATTTGCATTTTTATACACGCGCCCGATGGTTTAATGGGGCGAAGTCAACGCCCGCTCCCGAGTGCCTTGCCTGCCTGCATGCATGCCGTGCCTTAAATTGGACCCAAAACACTCCGTTTTACACCCAAAATTGTTTTCGTCATTCACCTTCACCGAAATCATAAACGCTTCAACGTTTTATAGATTCTTCCAAATCAAGGTCTGACAATCGGACAATGATACCTTATTTTTTGTCGATCCTTCAACATGATTAAACGATTCCACTGAACAACTTCGCGATACTCGACACTAGAGTTCATGGCGATGTCGTATTGAAGGACTGAAAGTGGCCTTTTTTATTTGGGCAATACGAGGTCCTTTATTTGTATATAGCCAAGTTGATGAGACCGTGTGTATTTCACTGACGAGGGCCCCACTTCCCTTTTTCTTTTTTTTTTCGTCAGACCTCTTTTTAACTCCTTCTTTACGTCCGGTGTCAATTTCTCTGTTTCCCAGAATTATAGGAACCCACTGCGTAATTTTAACGTTATCGTATACTTGGCCTTCTAAAATTAGGTAAAACCAAAATACTAACAAATCGGTTTAGTTCACTTTCAATCATCGAGGTTCGGTAATTATAATCCACTACGCGAATCCAGAGAATTCATCGGGCATGAATCGGTGTTGAAAATTGTATCCCACCAGTTTTCGTTTCACTTTGTATTTCGAAGAGAGAGTTGAAAATTCTTACCATTCATTTTACTGGTATATTTCTTGCAGTTCTTGTAAACGTTGAGCATTTGTTACGTAAGTCGTAAAAATCGTCAGGCAGCCAACATCTGTTTCCAGTAGAGCTACTCATCGTTTTTTGGTCGTTTGTTAGCTGCGTTCTACGTCCATCAAGATTTGACCGAAAATCCTTTTCCTATTTTTCGAATTCTCTTTTATGCTTGTTCCCCTTTTGATAAGTTTTCCTTGCAGTTTTTCCTGTTTCTGTGAGACGAATTTATCTATATATTCTGGATCGAGGGACGGGTATGAAAGCGAGCAAACACACGTAGTTTTCCAAGTGGCAAGCCAAAGGATTCGTGGGAACGCTTAGGGGAACAACTGGCAAGAGTTGGATTTCAAAAATTTCGAAAAAAAAAAGGGGGGAAACGCCTGTCACTCCGAAGGGGTCTCGCAGCTCACCACACGGCTCCCCATTCTGCAACCTCAGATACAGCTCCATTCCAATTTTTCGATCCTTTAATTTTTTAGACGTTTCTAGGTGAGATCCCCGCTACGGAAACGATCATTTCGACTGAATTACGGACCCATACCCGCTCGAAACCGAACCTTATAGTATGGGGTTGAATACACCATGCGCAAACACCTCACGAATTCACCGGATACGAGAAGAAGATATTCGTTTTATCGCAGGAATGTATTTTTTTATGTGAAGTTGAAAAAGGAGAAGTCAGTTCGAAATTTAGTTCAAGGATCGAAGAACTTGTTTCAGGATCTGTACCTCTAAGGATTGTTTGGGCAGATTCTAGAAAAGTGACAGTTGTTGTCCGTGGTGTAGATGGTGAGTTGGGTGGATAGCTACCCGAAATCTCTAGCCAGACCGGAAGAGGGTGCCTCGAAGGCCCGGGGCGGTACGAGCAAGTGCTTTGCTCGCGTTCCTTGTACCTTATACCCCGGGCAGGTTTTCGGCTCTCATTCATGAGTTTCACGCGTATGCTCTCCGAATCTATAGACAGGATATCCTCGTGATCCTGAATAAAACGACCCATACATTTGACAAACCAAGGATCCCACACCCCCCCGTGAAAGGTATGCGCCGCAAACGAATCAGTGCATGGGAATCGAGAAACTCGAGACTGAATCTGAACATTGACCCAATTATCCGGAATTATTTTTTCAAAGTATGAAATTTTTCAAACCTGCTTCAACTCTCCGTTGCTCTCAATTTTTCACCCTACATTTCTGGAGCGAATCGAGATTCAGCCGCGCGCAGGGTGCGAGAATTGAGGATCAGTCTGAAAGGTCCGGGTCTGAATCGCTCCCTCGTACCCCGTGTGGGATATTAAAGGTGCATATATGCGCTCGGTCGTGAGTCCCGAGCCACGGGACGGACCTTTCTCGGGTGGTAGGACCTTTTTGTCACTCGTTGGCGCCGCGGCGGTCGCGTGCCGGACCGGAATCTTTTTTTGTGGGCAGGTTACAGGACGCGGACCAACCTGCACGTGGGGGTCAGTCCGGATTAACCTGGTTACCCCCGATACATACAGGAAGTGGCCACCGGCGTGGCGGGGAACAGGTGCCTTCCGGTTTCCCTGAATGAAACGACGCCGGCTCAAAGGACGAGGGGCGTTTTTTCAGACTCAGTTCTCTCCCTTCCACGTCTCTCTTGCCCTCAAAACTGTTGATTGATTCCAGTATTTTTAACGGAATTACGTTGTTACACACGTTTTGAAAATAAATTAATCCGGTGATGCGGTCAATTTCGAAAAGTGGATGGATGAAGACGGAAGACGGAGGAGTTAGGACTAGCGAGTACTATATGATTATTTAGATAATACAGATAGAAGAGCTAGACGTATTCGAGAGAGCAGGCGGTGGCTTCAAAGGGCTGGTGCGTATAATAGCGTTTAATTTTCAAGATTACAAAGAGTCTGCAATAATAATTAATATGGGCCTTATGCAAACGGAAAATCTAGGTAGGGTATAAGTGTTGTCCCGTTAGATCTTCCTGTATATCGTATACATAAATACATAAATACATGTATATATATATTTATATATAATAGCAATACACCCCGGGGCTTATGATTTTTCCAGTGTCCCCGTTCAAATTCGGAATTATACCTCAGTAGCGAAGGCAGCCGCCAACAGTCACGATGATGGTGTTTGCCTAAGCAAAATTTTAATTGCTTTACGACCATCGCGATTCTAAGAACTCGAAATTCAAGTTCGGGTCATAAAATGGCTTTACGTGCTCCTTGTAAACTTTATGTTTATATCTAGAAGCAGGCAGATACATACCCATGTACTACGCGGCTTATTTTGATCGATTTATGCTATGCACCTTCCCAAAATAATAGCGCTATGAAAAAATGCTCTGAAACAACCCTACGAATGAATTTCAAGTTCCAGGTTTCATTTTTTTCTTTTCCTCAAATACTCTCAAAGTATAGGGGTAAAGTCACCTACCGTTGTAGAAAAAAACCGATCGAAATACAGGAACGCGTTAAATTCAGCACCGATAAATCAATCTGGAAATACTATCCCATACGAAAAAAATTCGTTACAACTATTTTCCCCTCCGAATCGAAGTAATCCTTTCTCGAATCACACCGATGTCGCAGATGCATATTCATGAGAAACGTACGTCGGATTTTGTAGATTTTATTGCACCCCTTGTCACCTATCATACAGCGTTGCCAAAGATCGAAGGGTGGGAAAGCTGCAGGGAATGATGGGAAGAGGGAAGAAATTCTCGGGAAACTTGAACCGAATGCAAAATAAATTTAAATCTCGTATGAATCGATGGATTCTTTTTTCTTTTTTTTTTTTTTTTTTAATCCTTGCAGTGTAACTATGCGAGCGTTGAAACCACAGCATTTCCGGTTGGTTAAAAATATCCGGTATCCTATACGAGCGTACAGACGATAGGCTGGCTGACATTCGGCTATATACGCGAACCCGAAGTGAATCTATAAGCTTCACATTAGAAACATCACAGGGGCTCTATTCAGAGAGCGTGCCTGAAGGCTTGCCTGTGTGTTTTGTCTGATCGCGAATCCTCGCAGAGGATTATGGGGCACGCGGCGTACCGTCAGGCAAGCGCGAGTGTGCCGAAGAGGTCCTCAAGTCCCGAGTCTTTCCTCCACTTCTTCTTCGTTTTCTTCTTCTTCTTCTTCTTCTTCAGATTCCAGCCGTCCAATCCACCTCAGGCTTTTCCTCCACACGTACCCGCAGCAAGAGATCCTATTCCTTGGTTCTTCAGATATCTATTATATACGCTGTCCTTCGTTCTCCGGTCTTTGTCACCGACGTCTATGAGCAGCTTCCTCATATATATCTAGTCTCGAATCGTCTATTCAAAGGGTTCTGCGAGTGACGTCATTTCTGGCTCCCGATTTTTGCCGGGGCAGACAGGCTCCCCTCTGTTTTTCGGCAACGGATATCCGCGCAGGGTCGTCCACATCTTCCTCGTTATTCCCTTGGAGAAGAGTCTACGGGAGGGGAGGAATGGACATTGTTTCCTGGTTGGTGTATGATAAAAGAAAAAAGAGAAGTAAAAAGTTAAAAAATTAAAATAAACTCTTTTTTTCGCCGCAGTGACTCTCAAATTGCACGGAAACTGGGTAGAGAGTAAAGTGATATCCGACTATCCCGCATCAATTATAGTTCCACTGGTGAAAAGACTCGCAAAATAAACTCAGCAAATCCTAAAATAATATTGCGGCCTGAAGCATGAGAAATGAAAATCGAAAGAATCGCGGCGGTACAATGGGAACGGCGGCTTACTCTCGATAGTTCTAGGAACAGAATAACGCTACTTGTTGCAAAAACGTAAAATAAACATCAATTATCTCGTCGATTGAACATCATTAAGTTACGTAGCTATTACACCGAGAGTAACTTTCTTGCGAAACTTTATTTACGTCTATTCATTATTTTGGCTTTGAAACTTTTTTTTTCGACTCATGTTAACCGATTCCGAAGGGTGAAAGCGTAAGATCGATCGGCCCTCGAAATTTATGACACTAATGAAAAACTCGGTGGTTATCGTTAATATCTTCATATCGCTTATCGTTGGGGAAGTCGGGTGCGGAGCTTCGCCGACGCTCACCCCTATCAGGACCTCGGGCAAAGGACTTCCTGCAGTCGTTCGGTTGAAAACCGTGACGATCTAGCGGCGACCACCCGATGGGCGAAGACAATAGAAAGACTATCCACTTTCTTGGGTATATTTATGGCCGGGGCTGAACTACGTCGGTGCGTAGAACGCTGCAGATAATCAGAGCTTAGGAAAAGGAGGGTTGGGCACGGAGACCGAGAACAGAATTGCACCGAGCACTGCACCACCAGGGAGTAGGTACGGCCCCAATGAGGGAGAATGCCAAGTGCAATAGGCTTCTTCTGACGGAACACTTAGTTTTCAACGTTAATGAACATCGTCCTAATGAATCCGAGCCGCTAAGTCTTAGAGATCTTAAGATAGGTACCGGTGATTGATTCCCCGATGCTTCGAATTACACCAGCCTAAACCGTCGCTCAAATATATACGGCAAAACTATTTTCAATTCTTTTTTATTTTTCTCTTTTTCCCTTTCACGTAGGTATACACGTATAGTGTTCTACTCATAACTATACAGCACGTTCGCTTCGTGCAACGTTGCATAACTTCTGAACGCAGAAAAACGAGAAACAAAAATTTGCCGAAGTGGGAGTTTGCGATTCTCGTGTTACTCGCATCGAACAAAGGTATCGATTTCGATACTTTCACGATCAAGGAAACCCTTCGGATAAAAATCACGTTATTATGGTAGACAATTTTACATGTCATACCACAGAGAAATACTCTGAATACATTTCAAAGCCACGTCAAGTGAAATATATTCTCCGCATATTAAATCAAGTTCTACCGATAATTTTTCCTAATTCTTTATCGTATATTAAAATGACGTTATAAAATTTTCGGAAAATTCATTGCCGGTATGTATTATTTGAGAAAATAAGCATAGTGCATGGTATGGGAGTTTCGTGGAAATCTCTGTACGCAATGACGGGGAGGGAAGAGAAGGGAAAGGGGCAGGTCGAAAGGGCCCATTCACAGCAGCCGTATATTTTGCATGGATTTCCAGCGACAGTAAAACCGTCAGGATTTCCGAGCGATTGTCGTTGAGCCGTTGGACACCATTGTCCCTTCGACAACGGTACACCCAGCGGGTGGTTAGACTTGAACCAGGGGGTGTTTGGGAGCCTCGCCGACTTCTAGCGGGCGAATGTAGAGAGGATGAGGAAAAGGTGGGGGCGAGGGATGGGGAAAGAGGAAAAAGTAAGCACTTCCATATATCGGAGACGACCGAGTGGAAGTCCTGTATATCTCCGTACAGTCGATGCTTTCCCGAGTACAGCAGCACCGCTCGGTCATCTCGGAACTCCGAAAATTAAGAAACTGCGGGCAGTCCAAAATTGCACGTACCGGTCGAGCGGCGAGTTGATGGCTTTGAGGTCGTTTATTTTTTGATGGATATATTCACGTTTTATTTGAAATTATTTATTTTTTTTAATTTTATTTTCTCAATTACTGCCGAACCTCAGTCATTTTCGAAAGTTAAATACAGGTCCGGCTTCGCTGCAGACCATTCCTGCAGCTCCCCCTCCTACCTTCATTCAAGTTAGCTAATGCCCTTCGCGATTAGGGAACGCGAGACTGAAACTCGCCTCTGCACCAGACGGTGGGATTGTCGATTTTAAGTTCAACGTGTCGTTATAAATCGCACGATGAATAAAAAAGTAAGTAACGTAAATTTGGATGCCCAGAGATATTTTTCAAAAGGGAAAGACACTGGATCAAGAAATATTGTCGAACATGCGTCATAGAGTCCGCACATCCGGTCGAGGTTTCGAGGTGATCCTCTCGTGTTCACCGGCCATTGTGTGACTCTGAGAACGAAAGAGGAGAAAAAGTTGGTGCAGTTTGTCATAAGATGGAAATCGGATGTTGCGATAAAAAACAAAAAAAAAAAATGCTTCACCGTCGCCCTCTTGCCCCGGGTGAATTATACTTCGCAAAGAATACTGCAGCAACAGAGTACAAAAGAAGATCGTTCGCACGCACGATGCAGATAGCGAAGAGTCTGATCTCTGCCTCCGGTCCTCCTTTGGCTAACGCTCTGCCATGATCTCAGTGCCAGGGCAAAGTAGACCAAATTATTCATGATCTTCAACAGCACATACCAAAAGTGAGAAGGTCCTACAGGGAAAGATGGCGCCGAAGCGGAGCGGAGCTTCGACCCTTGGGAGATGGAGTAACCGAAACGGGATTTGTTTGTGCCACTCTCCCGGTTCACATAAGCGTAGTACCTACGACTAGTAGTCGACTGACAACGTCATCCACAACCAAACTCCACCTCGAAACTCAAAGTCCGCGTTACGTTACAGAAACACCTTCTGCTCCTCGCGTATCCACGGATATCCACCATTTTTAGCTTGGAAAAGAGGCGTTTCTTTCTCCGTTCCTAAATTTTCTTCCATCTGCTAGTTCTTTGAGTCAATCGTATGTTAAAATATTTATTCATTTATTTTTATTTCGCTACGTATATTTATCTTGCAAAACAAAAATTTCTCCGACTTGATGTTCATTTGCTTGTAATTTTTTGCCTTGTAAATTTTTATGCACTTCTCGCATGTGGCCCTTGCGATTACCTCAGGGTCAATAAACTCATTTCCACTCTCTACTCTTATTACTCCCCTTAATTGGGAAACGAATTCTGATTTACTGGAACTTATTATTCCTCGTTCAGCAAACTCCGTTTTGGTCAAGTGCAAAAAAAAAAATGTAGAAGAATATTTTGCTCGGTACAGCGTTCGGTTATGAGCTGTAAAAACATGTTGACAACACGTGTAGCCGAATGACACTCAAACGTCAGCAGTGTAGGATAATATCTATACGCATGTAGCCAATTTTTTTGTTTTTCTCGAAGCTCACATGGCACGTCGTTCCAAAGTAGTCAGGATGGTAATGCTTCACCCCTCTTTACTTCAAAATATGCTACGTAATTAGTTACGCGTGGACAGAATGTGTACCGCATCGGGATGCACTCAGTCTCCGATCCCGATGTGGGTTCTAGTATTACTAGAAAACTGTATGGATGGAAACATGAATTAGAGTAACTCCGATAATTTTGAAAAACCAAACTATCCGACCTAACTTTACCTATAGTGTTCAAGGAAGTTTTGTACATCAGCGTAAATGTACGCAACGGATTATCCGCTAATCCGCTGGGGCACCTGAACAACTATTGGGTATTCGGGTATCGGCTCGGCATACCTGGAAAATGCAGGGCGTAGCGTTTCTGCCACGAAATGCGAAAATACTCACTGCAGGTAGAGAATCGTAAAGAACGGTGGTCAAATTTTCCTTCTGAAATAATTTTTTATGGAGCAAGAAATGAAACGCGTACCAGAGTTAGAAGACGCGGCCGTTGAACTTGGATATGTGATCAACTGCGAAAAATATGAGCTGCAGTGAATTTTAATTGAATATTCTTCCGAAGATTGATTCTCTACAGAATTGCGTGAAAATTTTCGTCGTCGGTTGACGCGTACCTTTACTAAAACCGTAGTAGACCAGTTCGATTTCTGGAGGTCGAGACGTCGGTTGTGGGTCGGGGGTTTAGAAGAGGAGGGAAGGAAGGAAGAAGAGATGGACGCGTGTGTGTGGCTATCGATCACCGGGAGGTCCACCCCCGGGGTGGGTTTCTCCCCAAGCATCTCTTCTCCCCTTTGGTCCCCATCGGCCCCCAACACCCTCAACGTTACACCGAATTTACCTAACGTAGGCGTAGAGCGAGCTACGCTCGGAGATGGCTGGGTGGATAGCCGGGGGTGGCGAGAGGTGGCTTCGCGGGGGTTGAGTCTCTCTCTCCCTCACCACGGACGTCTTCCCACTCTCGCTCTCAATTTCACTCTTACTCTCGCTCTCGCTCTCGCTCTCGCTTTTACTCTCACTCTCGCTCTCCGCTTCGCTCTGCTTTGCTTTCGCTGGGGGCTGTGGCGAGGCGAAGAGCGAGGCGGCCTAGGATAGAGAGAGCTTGTTATGGACCTGATGGACCCTCCGTACCTAACGCGAGGGCAAACGGCGGCAAGGGGCGGCGAGCGGGAAGCTTTTAGAGCTTAGAATATTCAGGAGGCGAGGCCCTGGACAAGCGAAACAGATCCCCGTCTTGTACCTCGATTTTTGCTCTCTTGACATTCAACGTTACGGTTTCCCTCGGAAATCTGCAACCGTACGCATAACGTACGTGCACGCCGCATACTCTATGCTCCGTTAACGGTTGAATTTCCAAATACTTACCCTGAAACAGACTATAAATCGTCGAGAACTTGATATTGGCAAAAAACAGCCAGCCAATAATAGCAATCAGCCGTTTACACCCCCACAGATATAAATTCGACTTCTACACGTGGATGGTATGACTTTCGGGAAGGGCAGAACGATGGGAGGGACTCGTTTCGCTGACCTTATCGAATAAGCTGGCCGTTTTGACGACGAGGGCACGTCTTCGATTTGGTATTCCGCGTCCGTCAGCATCTCCAGTTCTCCTGACGGTTCTCCAACGTTCGACAAACTCCCTTCTACGTCGGCTTCTGGTGGGATGGCATCTACCGCTGCGAAACCAACGGCGGTGACGACGAGAACATCGATGACGAAGAGAAAGAGCAGGAGGACTTGTTCTACTTTTTATTTTACTTCTTCTGTTTCATCTTTCTCTTTTTCTCCTTCTTTGGCAATCAGCGGTCCGCAGCCTCTGTTTGTCTTTGCGCGTGATTGCTCGGCTGGTGTTGGCGTTCCTATGACGCGCCTTGGCCCACCACCCGAGGTCACGTACGTTCATACGCCTCACTCTTCGGCTCCATCGCTCTCGTTTTTCGTTTCCATTCGTGTGAGTGCAGATGAAACCCCGCGGTAGAGAAAACCACGCGTGTTATACGCAGATCATCGTGGTCCGCAGGAAGATCTATAAATTCTTTGCGTAACATCGCGTTGATACCGTACCTCCGTAGCGGAACAAAGATCAGGAAAAAACAAAAATCTTTGCCCTGCGTGAACGAATACGACAAACTTTAATAAAAAATTCTGCGATAGCGACGTGCGTGAGAAAGTAAAATTTCCCAAAAACTCTCGACTCTCGACTCTCGAGAGTTAGACAAACCGTGGATAACACGAAGACCGTATTTGGTTTGCAGAAATCTCAGTACCTTACAGAAATTTTTCTTTTCTTCACGATTCTGATGTACGAAATTTTTCGTGCTCGCATTCCAAGATCAGTTCGATATATTTATATGTTCAGTTTCGTGATAACGGGTTAGTATTCCGCTTTAGTTCGCGTGATAGTTATGAGACTAGTTTCAACGAAAGCTGATAATAATTCACGAAAAAAAACAACAAGATATATGAAAACATAAGAACGCCAAAGTTGGATCATGATATCGATCATATCCAGAGATGAATAATTTCATTATACCCCATGAAAGCCTAGGCCCATGTCCACGGGGTTACTATGAAAGGACCTGTACTCGGGTAGCTGGTGGATGAGAATTTTGTAGGGCGCACGCAATGTGTGCGTGTTCGTGATATGAGCCCCGGTAGGAATTCGCTGCCAGGCGTAAATTCTCCCTTGCTCTCGCTGGCTGTGGTGCTTCCCTTCGGTGGACTTTAGAGTCCACCCTCGATCCACCCCTCGACCGCTGCCTCCAGCGACAACATTCTGCAGGCCAGCGAGGGTGGCGACCACCTCCACCGTTACTTCCTACCACCACCACCACCACAAACCTCCTTCTACATCACTCTCGGCACTGGCTCGTACGGTCCTTGCCACGCGAAAACTAGGTCCAGTGATGCTCAAGTTCGGTGCAAACGACCGCCTCGTAATTTCGCGTTTCCGAAGAGATTCGAGAGTATTATTGAAAATGTTGGACGAGGTCATTCAATCGACTAGGAGGAATGCATCTCAAAGTTTCAGAATAATATGAGAAACTTCTTTGAAAAATCTATGCGAAATTCCGCGTCGCGATTCGAGGGTCCTGCTAATTTTAAAATTCGGAAGGCGAGTATAATGACCGCGGTACGCAGCGGGATGTGACGGCGATTGTAAAAGCGGAGAACACCCTGGACCCGGTAAGTGGCGTATGGAGATATCTAGCGCGGCTTGGATGGCTTGGGTGGTTGGCGGGGTGGTCGCTGGGGCGAGGGTGCTAGGAGGAGAGCGAGAGAGACGGAGACAGAGAGAGCGAAGAGGTGGAAGCTGGATAGGGCGATATCCGTGTACATGTATGTATATAGATGTACATAGGGAGAAGAAAGAGACGGATATAGAGGAGAGGGTGTCCGGGCGGCGAACTGGGCGCGAGGGTGCGAGGAAGCGAGGTGGACCATAGCGCGAGACGAAGACGGGAGGACACACCCACACACCAAGAAGGACGAACGGAGCGCGTGGACTTTGCTGATGGTCCTCGGCAGAGCTATCCGCTCCCTCTTCCTCCCTGCCCCCCTTTCTACCTCTACTCCATCCTCTCTTTCCTTCTCCTTACTCTCTCTCTCTCTCTCTCTCTATTCCCTGTATTCAAAATACGTCAATACTGCACAGAATTCGGGTGTCGTAACCGTGGGGACTTAAGACGGGAGTCCCTATACACACGCTTTCCATCTCTCTCCTCTGCTATAATCTTCTTCGCTATTTTATCAACGTACCGGACACACCTTTCGCCTAGTCTCTCTATACATCGAGCTTTGACAAACTTCTATCGATCTCGATGATGAGAAAAAAAGTCTAATTCATATAAGGGGAAATTTTTTAGTTTTCCAATTAAAAGCCATCACTCTCCCCATAGTTGAAATGTCCACTTATACTCGCCCTCTCCGAAGCCGACGTAGCCATAATAATTTCGTCCACCGAGCTACCGGACCTGTTTTACCCTCTCTCCCGGCACTTTACACATCGTACAAACTTGCAAACTATACCTACGATCATTATTGAACGTGAATTATTAAAAAGATCTCTCGCTGCACATCGCTTGCGGAGACCTTCGGAACGACCAGAATTATGAAAAAGCGAGGATGGGAGCTTTTATAATTTGATCCAATGGATGACATCTGCCAAAACTGAAGCGTCTTAGATTCTGATTGGGATTATCGTTGGATGGAGTGGCGCCGGGAAAGTTTTGCGTCGGGGATGTTGCGCGAAAGGGGGGGTAGATTTAGCAGGCGAAGCCACGGTGCCAGGATCATTACCGATGTTATATTATTAAAGGGACATCTTGGCGTTCGGTATCGAATTCTCGTGTATTGAAAATAGATAGAGAACCCCACGCTCCCGCCCTCCCGCGTCCGCTCTTTCGTGAATACTTTATCGTATGAAATTTTTATAATCCATCGGATAGTACACTCTCGAGCTGTCAGCCGAGTCAAACCACTCGCCGTTACACTGACACAGTGAGTAGAGAGCCCATGGAATATTAAAACAGTCGAGAGAGACGCAATTAGCGGATTGCCCTCGAGCGAAAGTTATTTCAAAATCGAGGAAAGCCTCGCAGAAGTTACAACGTAGCGTGGGACTTTCAACCGCTGAGCTTTCAGACCGCAGGAATAGCGCGACAACGATTCCCGGCAGTGTTAAACGAAACAGTTATAAAGTATGCAAGCTTTAAAGGATCACTTTCGTGTTAGGTATTGCACCGGGCAAACCCAATGGTTTGGTGGGTCTTGAATCCAATTGGAAACTCGAACGCCACTGACGATTATCTCAAGGTCACACGTAAATCTACGACACGAGTGCGACTGTATTCCGCACGTTCGGAGATTAACGAAAGTGAAACTCCCCTGCGAATAGCTCATCATGTCTGCGTCTGTAAGATAAATTAATCAATAACGTTCAAGATTTTTGAACGCGGTTCTATCGATGAATCACGGATCGATGGACGAGAGCTGCGATCGATTGAAAATTTTTAAACCTGAAATTTATATTTTTTATCTC
This sequence comes from Athalia cordata, assembly GCA_963932425.1. Taxonomy (NCBI): domain Eukaryota; kingdom Metazoa; phylum Arthropoda; class Insecta; order Hymenoptera; family Athaliidae; genus Athalia; species Athalia cordata. The sequence continues at coordinate 51,029,824 of OZ010625.1, read as the reverse complement.
GCCGTTCGAAGCGGGAGCCTCGGCTGGTGGTGGTAAGTCTTCGGACTCTCGATATCTGTCGATGGCACAAGGGCTGTCGAAATATTTTCGCATTTTTCTTTTTTAAAGAAAAAAGATGGCTTCGGTGTTGTGAAAATATCGGCATTCAATTTGTCCGGCGGTAGAATAACAGTTGACCCTAGTTTTGAGATATCAATTTGAAGGGCTCGGCCACTCTTTGGCATCGTTGACCCTCCGGCCACGCCGAGGTCTGATGGGATCCTGACGCCTGGCGCGAATACGCCCGCACTCTACACTCACGCCTTACCGAAAATCATCTATGTACCTACGTACGTGTGACGTGCCTACGTGTACCCGTTTACACGCATTATACCTACGTACGTATACTTCTACGTGTATCTACGTAAACACGGACATGGAGATCTGGACGTGGAAGTGAACGTATACATTAGTACCACCTCATAGTATACGTGTACAGCGTAATACGAAGTGAAAGCGTTCAATACCGCCCACCTGAAGATTTTAACCCACCGTTCGAAAAGATGCGGAAAATTATTTTCTAACCTTAAACTTTTGACCGTCTTTGATGTTATACGACTAACATGAACACTTGTTCGGTTTGATCTTCGATTTTCGACATTTACGCAAGTGTCATTTATTATTGTACTCCGATAGCTCGGGAGAAAAATGTTAAGATGTCCGGTTTTGAGAGCCCCACCCTATACCGGGATGTATAGATATAGGTGCCTCGGGTTTTAGAGACGCACGGCCAAGGGATGTCTGTCTATCCGTTGCCCCGGAGATGTCGATGTCACTCGCCTTTCCATTTCATTCGGATGGAGCCGTGTGAGGGTCGGGAAGACGAGGGACGGCCGAGGTAGAAATTCGGAGATGATCCGACGAACACCACGCGATCGTATTGTTTGACCTCGGGAAATTATTGGGAACTCATCAGTCGTCATATTTCTGCCGATATGATTTACCTACGGAGAAATCGGTAATCATCCTGAGAAAAACGTGTCTCATTTTCATTCCGCTGAGATGAATGAAATTTTTGTTCAATTGTATATTCTTTTCAATGCTTCATAGTGTTCGATGTTAGAAAAGTTTTCTCCCGTGAATAACGATAACATTAATAGAGCGTTCATTTATCGGCGGTTCTATCTACCTATTCATCCGTCGCTTGAGCCGCGTGTCTAGGCGACTCTGGTCTGGTAGACAATATGCTCCGTCGAACCGTCAACTCTGATACGTCGGTCTTTTTGGTTCTGCCTCGGCTCTGCTCTTCGGAACCAACAGCTCGTTCCTCTCGCGTCTTCTCTTCTCCCCGGGGAGTCGCAGAGTTTTCCCTTCGGAAGGAGCGAGGTAACCGAAGCGGCGAGCTCACTGGAGCACAAGTTTCATCTACCTACCTGTCCGGCTCGTCATCTCTTCAACTCGACTCGACGAAACTCAACTCCTCGCTCGTCAGCGCATCGAGTCCCCCTCCTCGCGCGGACGTGGCACTGCGATGCTAGTTTTTCAAATAATTTGGTAAAACTGAGGAACGAAGAAGAGGGAGAAACCGGTGGGGGGGCTAAGAAAATTCACCTTTCCCCCGTCCACCGTCTCTCGGTAATGCGGGCAACGGGCACGCCTTCCTCTCTCGGAATCAGAAGACCCCCGAGATGATCGTGTCGGCGTTGGCTTTTCCATCTCGTCCCCTCTCCGTCCGCTTCGCTTTCGGTGGAGAGAACCGACTGCATCTCGAAGAAGAAGACTGCACGAAAAATGCCACGTAATTAAGTCTCCCCCTCGAATCTCGAGCTTAGCTGCTATAGCCGCTGCCGATGATGCTCAAAATTTCTCTGACCAACTGGTTTCAGGTTTTCTCAACGTTATTTCCACTCGTCCCTGGTAGGGTCGCTTCGTCTACGTCGTCGGCGTCATTCGCGAGTATTCTGAATAAATCATATACGTTGCGTACCAAAGCGTAGGTGGAGCCCCGTTCGCCGATAGGGTTGCGCGCGAGCGACACCTAACGAACGTTTCAGGGCCACCTCAATTATATCAGGGTCTTACTAGATCAGCTACGAAATTCCGTACAGGTTTGCTAATTTAAGCTGCAGCGCACGATACCGATTACCCAATTCCGAGGCAGCGATGAAAAAAAGTTCACATTACGGCTTCCCGATGGATGGAGGCGGCAAAAAATTGTCGTGGTTTTTAATAAGCTAGAATACCGCTTCCGCCTACCACCGTTGCACCGATGTGCCTTTCCATATTTCTTCCATTGTCCGAAGCTGGCGTTTCCTATTGTTTTTAGAATTTATCGCTTCACGGGAAGTTTGGCCACTCCGTTTGTATCCGAGTAGCTGAGAGCGCGGGAGTCTTTCATCTCGATCGGTAGAACTATGCCGGGAGTCGAAGATGTGTGGGTCTCACATCTAGGGAATGGTCCCAGAAGTATATAGACGCGTGTATAATATATAAAGATGGGCTCGGAACTATAGCGTCTTTGCCCGGTGCCCCGGCAATAATTAGTGCATCTCGAAATTATTTATGCCCTAAATAAATCACCGGAAACCTTAATTGCTTGCCAAAGATGAAAATGGTAATTTTATTCAATTATATACCGAGAGTGGATATTGTAAATGCGAGAGGATAAGGACACGGTAATATAAGTGTACTCGCACGTCTAACCACCCGTAATACACTCGGGCGCATCCATCTAATTAGAAAATAACACGTAATCTCTCTCATTGATTAATTACCACGCATTCGTCATCGCTCTCACGTCAGCTCCCGCGATCCTCGCGGTACTCGAGCCGCCGCGCCGCGCCGGAGTATTGCAGCTCCGTGTACGCGGTGTATGTTCGAAAAATTAACAGAGCACACTTACACCTGCTTGTCGACGCCTCGCATTACGTCTCTATAGGTATACGATCACCCGCCCACGTGACGTGAATATTTATGACATGCACGGACAATGGACATGTCCGTGAATGAACGTTACGTAGCGAGAACCCCTTCACTTTCAAATATAAATGTTTCATAATTTTTATAGGATTCGGCCAGTTCTGATATATACAACGTGTTTTTGTATACGTGGCACATAGATAAGCGCGTGAAGATTAACTGCGAGATAAGAATTAGTCGTAAAGAAACACCGTTCGAAAGATACCTACCGCTGAATGTATTGCCGAGTATATAGCTACCTATACTTGGGCATAATCACCTCGGTCTGTATGTGTCCGTGGTGCGTCGGAGGAGTAATTATCTCCCGTGCTCAATTTACATTCCTTGGGGATGATTTTATTTCTCAAACTAAAAGGAAGATAAAAGTTTCTTTTCAACTCTCGGGGGAGGTTAGGACGGCGAAGAGAGAGGAAGGGAGGGACGATGGGCGAAGGGGAGGTTTGGCAACAGGTTTCACCCCTCGGAATCTGTTCTAGCCACCCTCTGTAGAAACTTTTCCAAAAACATTGGCTTCCGTCTCACATAATGCGATATACCTATACATAGGTATATATAATACATACCTACCTATATAACACGACCTTGTAAAGGTATATATGCATATAGGCACATAATACCGAGCGTAGATCCACGCTGCAGGTATATTCACACATATATATACTGCTATAATATAAAAGTATGTTTTGAAGCCTCACGGAAACGACATCGGAATTCTCATCCTGGACTCGTACCACCGCAGTGAACCCTGTCCAAAAATAATGATCTTACCGAAGTCCTTGTTTCTTTTTTTTTTTTTTTTTTTTTTTCATCTCTGTTAGCAATTTGAAAAATTTCGATCACGATGTGAAAAATTGTGGAGATTAATACGATGAGCTTGGTGGAAATCGTTGGTTTTTTTGTCATTTCGCAAGAGGGATGGTTTTATTCTGAGAAACAGTCGACGGCCTTACGCGGTTATTGTACGACGATGTGTGCATCTCGACGTCTGATTTCTATTCCCGTGTCTCTGCAGTTTGTGAGTATCGAGGGGCAGGATGCGACAAAGCAACGAATGGCGCGGGGAGAGGGTGAAAGAATGGGCAAAAGGACGAAGGGCGCGGAGGGGCAGGGAGGGAGTCATGCTTACAAGGCAGTAACTCAGCTAGTTTAGGAAGACGCGACCCGCTAGTTGAGCTCGCCATTAGAGTCTTTTCAGAAAAATAAATCTTCACTTCCCGGAATTCTCCTCCTAGTCGAAAACAAGTTGAACTCGGCCAACGCAACGTAACGTAACGTAACGTAACGCAAGACAACGCAACGAAACGCAGGGCGCCACGGTTTACTCCCCTCGAGAATTTCTAGAATCGACTCGCCTCGAGGCTGACGTGGCTTGGGGGAGGAGTTGAAGGTGGTCAGGATGGTCAGGGTAGTCAGGGTGCCTCGGGGACGTTCGGGGAGCTCCGCTAGGGCTCGGGGGGTTCCTTTCCCCTGCTGCCATCCGATGCTTCTCCCTTCACCCGCCTGCCCTTGGACCAACCGAGAGAATCCTTGGAAAAATTTTTCAAAACCCCCGCAACTTGCCACGTTTATTTTACTCTCAGCCCTCGGTCACTCGTATACTTAGATATTTTTCTTCAAAATTTATTTTACATTTCACCATATCCACAGAGGAGCGGGGCTGGAGAGATGCTCATCCCCTCGGACCCCGTCGCATAAACTGTACGTTGATTTTACTCTCGCAGGTGTCTAGAAAAAAAATTCCTTCGCATCGCTTGAATAATCCTGTTCTTTTATAAACGTTTCTTCTCATTGACATATTTATCCGACGATTATGCGTTTCGATATAAGTCATAAGATGCGTCGAACGTTTGTGTCTGGAGATAAATTAGAATACAAAGTCGCCAAATTTTGCCATTTGTGTGACCATATCATTCAAGGAAAAATAAACAAGGGGTTTATATGCTCGCCGATTTGACAAAAGAAAAAAATGCATCAGTTGCAAAGGCACTTTCTCTATTTGCGTCCTATGAGAATTTTGGAGTAAACTCTAAGCTTGGCTCGGCGGCAGGGACAATTGCGGCATTGTCGAGGCCTGGGAGAGACGTTGTTCAGGCTTGCAGGAGAAACGGAGGGAATAATATTTACTTCCGGTGGCAAACTGTATCCGGTTTTTATAACTTTTTCTCTTATTCTTCGTCTTATTCTCCGTCTTTTTCATATTTTCACTTCAGTCCCCTCGAAACCAGACGCTCGTATATTCGGGTACTTAGGTATTTGGATTTGCAACGCCTTCGCGTCAGTTGCAACATACGTCACCGAACGAAAACTCTTTGTAACCTGTTGTGCGTACCTCGGAACACACGCGATTATTCGCACGTATATATTCATGTACACACGTGTAAATAATTACACACCTACCTACGTGTGTATGCGTATGCCGTGGTTACGTGTAAAAATGTTCGGGGCAAGGGGTGAAAAAAAATTACAGCTCCGTCGCCGACGTGTACAATGGGGAAATAAAAAAGCTAGGAAATGAAATAAAATCAAAATTACACGTTCCCTTTAATGTAATTTACGAGAATTTCCGAGTTGGCGTTGTTGCACGTTACTTTACACCCCCTTCGTACCCACCGCTGCAACGGCACGACGCGCGGTAACCGCAAATTATAGCTGGTGCATTTAGGCTCTGCACGTGGTGGTATTTCTCTGGGAGCACCCTCTCACAGTGGGTGAGCTTCGATCGGTGTACCGTAGGGTGCAAGGGTGCGACACTGTTGCTATTTCAACCCCTTCCTCAAACACGAACATATAATTTCTGCGGGCTGCCACCGTCGACTACTTTTCTCATAGAAAACCCTCCACCCCTCGAGTAGTTTTATTCACTGGAGTGATGTTCCAAATTTTCAAGGCCTCGACATAATTTTCTCTCTTTGTCGACGCGTACCTTAGAAAAAAGAAAAGCAATGACAAACGAATTCGATAACCGCACGTCTCGCTAGAAGACATTTCTAGAACAGAAAAATTGAGACTGAAAGGGAATGTCTCGATTTGATATAACTTAATATTTCAGCATCGTTTTTTTACTTGGGAACTGGATCGGTGAGTTGCAGGTATAATTATTACCTGACACCTGCATATATTTTATCCGTATACGATTGGTAGAATTTTATATTTCACAACTTCCATTTGACAGACACAGCGTATGATTATAGGGAAATATTCTTGCATTCTCGAAACTATGAATATTTGTGCTATATTTCTTTAGCAACAAAGATAGAAAAAAAATGATGAAAAAGTGGTTCCGAGGTACAAGAAAATTTTAATTATTATTATCTGTATACGATCGGGCGCGTAAATTCTAAGTAAGCTACTTTATTCTTATTATTATATTATGGTAGCCCCGCGTTTATGGATAAGTAAAAAAAAAAAGAGAGAGAAATATATGGTATGAAAATAAACAACGTCTATATAATTCCTCCGAACAATTCGTTTCATGCTCCCGGCATAAAAGAGTTCCGTAAAAGTTGTTGGGAGCTGTGCGTACCACGTGTGCAGTCCCAAAGAACTCAGGCGAACACATGAAGCCCAAACGCGCGACTTTCGGGCAAGAATAACGCGCGGCGTACAACAACCACGTGTTGTTTTGACCCGATATTTTCAGAAATGCTAGTAGCGGACTGACTGGAGATGAAAGATCCGCGGCACGAGAAAGAGAATGGAAAGAGATGATAGAGGAGAGAAGCAGCGAGAGAAACGAAGAGAGCAGCAGATGGAGGGAAAAAAGACAGAAGACCTTGAGCCCCTGCACCTATACAAACAGCCTGGCTGAAAAGCAAATATTTTATTGTGATGTAGGAATTCAGAACGTTAATAGAACCCAACCTCGATGACTGATTGCTGCTGCAGGCTTGCAAAAAAAAATAAAAATAAAAAAAAAAAATGAACAAAAAGTAAGCAAGAATCTATTTCGAGTAGATTTCTATTCTATTATTCTCTTGTCTTACAACCAACAGGTTTACTGATTTTTTGAATTCTACACCCACCGGGTCCGAGAGAACAACGCAGCGAGGGTATATCGCCGTTTCCAAAATACCAAAATCTGACTCCGAAATAACGTCGAGAATATCGAAATTTCATATTCAACCTTCGAGGGCCGCAGAAAATTTTTCAACTTACACGGCGATATTATTTCGCGTGTGAAAGAGAGCCAGCTGGTTTTTTACATCTTATCCGGAAAGATCTAACACGCCGCAAATATTCGTGTCGATTTGCGATGGACGAGCATGCGGACGTCGTGCACGGCGTTCATCCCTGCTGTTGTTGCTGCAACGTGTTACGTCGGTTCAACAATGGCCGAATGGCTACTACGGGGCATCAACAAAAGCCGGACCGAGAACCAGCAATACAAGCTGGAACTTGGAGGATCTCGAGGATGCGGCTCTGCACCACCCGCGTCGCGGCGCCAGAATTCTGCAAAAATCTACAGCAGGGAAAAGCGAGAAGAAAGAAATTCGGCAGGAGGAGAGGAGAGCTTATACAATAGAGCGAAGCGGTCAAGTGCGGGAAAATTGTAACATCTATTGCTTTACTTGTTGAAAAAATTATCGATGTAATTTTTTGTACGAAGCACAGCTGCATCTTAGCTGGGATGTGGTAGGACTACGGCCGAAGATTGATATGGAAAGCTAGGAGTTAATGGATGAGCGTAATGATCTATTTTGGTGTTTACATTCCGAGTTGATGATTCTATAATGCATATTAAATGTCTGTACATTAGTTCACTGGGAGTTGGTGGCGTGAAACGATGTAGGTGTGCGAGGATAGGTGCACGCGCGTTGGTATAATATAAGAAAACACGGAGAAGACGGGGTCAGATTGAATTTAATTGCGTAAGGAATGCGCTTGGGTTGATTAGTACTAGAATATTCATTATACGGCCGGTGATTTGAAGGCGATTTAATTACAGGCTTACTCATCTAGCGTTAATTAATTTCGTCGGTAGCTTAGGTGTGATTAACCCAACGTTCTTGACAAAGCCTTTGACCCGGGGATACGCCGAGTTGGCTTGCCAACTTTACACCAAATTCATACCTACCCGCCTACAGGTGAAACACCTCTCGACTCTCGCCCGAATCGCCCTCGAATTTCAACGATCCTCACCTCGGAACGTCGCGAATAATTTCTTGCCTTATTAGCGGCGAGCCGCGATCGCGAAAGAATTTGTCACCGAGGGATCATCGGCGTACCCGGTCAATCACGAGTTCACCAAATGGGTCTCGCATCGGCATCTCTGCAACGGGATGAGTTTTCCGTCGTGGTATTTTTGTAGAAACGTAATTCGTTTGCCTCGTTGGAACGGGGACTCGGAGATGATGAGGAGGAGAGAGATGAGAATGAGAGGCGTATTGAAATAGAAAGGGAAGAATAATATTAAAGGCACCGCACACGCTCGGGCATATTATATGATCAAAGAAGCGTATGTACGGTCCTACAACGGGAGGACACGTGGGACAATGCCTGTCACCTCATTCACGTCAAAAACTCAACGACTACCAACTTTACCGACCTACGAACCGAGAGGATCAAATTGCATCTCGATCTTTGCATCGACTTATTTTCAACGCCACCGCTTGCACACTAGACGATATCCACCGTATGCCCGACCTGCGAGCATACGAGAGCCAAGAGCCAAGATCGGGGAAGGAGGAACAAAGGCCGCACAGTTCGGAGCCATTATTGCGCGAAGTATATGCCTACGAGTACAGCGACAGGAGCTGCTATTAACTTTTACCTTGGAGAACGAGGAAAGAAGGCGGCGGAAGAAATGTATTCGAGAGCCAGAAGCCCGCAGGGCTTCCGTGCGGTCGCGAAAGATGATTCCGTCTCTCCGGAATTTCACAGTTCACGGAACTCGAGCGCGTACCTCATGTTCATGCTCGCGGTCTTCTCGACGACTAACAATCGCGAATATCGACGAATCCCCCCGTAGCTTCCGATACATCACCTTTTCCCTCACCTCGCCATCCGATCTCATTTCTAGATACGGAGATTGAAAATAAAAAAAATAGTATACTTTCATTAGCCGTACACCATAACGTTATACCTTGACTTTTTAGTTTCGGACTTTGGGCACCTTGGGTTTTGTTCAGTGGTCAAGAAATGACTCGGAATCAGGCTGTCAGGTTCCAATCAGAATTTATTAGCTCAAGCCCTGCACAAACATCTGAAAAGACCTCCGTGGGTGCCGCAGATTTTTCCTCAGCCGTTGAGTCGTTTCGCTCTATAGTTTCATTGATGATCCTTTTTTTTTTTTTTTCCTCTCAATTCGGCGAATTTTTCGCGGAGATTCAAACGCACGGTCATAAAATGAAAAAGTACATTCATCACGATGTTACGTAGATATAGATATATATATAGGAATATATCCGCGGCGGAATGCGCATGAGATTTGTGGAAGTTTCCCACCCCCGAGAACATAATTCCTCCATTCACCTCGGTTTGGCATAGGATTCTGAAAATTGTAAAAACTCGAAACTCACCCCCGGAGATTTGCTAGTTTCACGGATAATGCCTCCGCGTCCCCTCGCCGCGCCCCTCCTCCTATTTCCCGCGTTACCCGGTGCAGCATTTTCTGGGAACTCGTATTCATCCCTGTCGAATTTCCAAACTTGGAAAGCAAACACCATGAATCTTCGAAGAATCGAACCAATCAACTTTGATTTAAATTCATCTCAGACGCCGTGTCGAGATATCGTCGAATGTCCCTTCGACTCATTTAACGCCTGTACGTATACATATATATACGAACAGTCGACAATAATTATTCGCAAACTATACGAGCATCGAAAATTCTTTTTCTCCGCCACACTGGTTATACTCAGTGGTATAAAATAAGAGGAACATCAAACTGGTTTGGCTCTGAGTCACCGTCTGTAATGACGAAGCCTGTGAACGTATTCGGTATTCCTTCGGCTGTTCCTAATTCCTTCGTCGAGCGATCGAACCATCGAGAATTCGTATCTCCCGGAATAAAAGCTATAAAGAATGACTACAATTTCCGGTCGTTAAATGTCGTTCGAATCATTTCGATATTCTTTTGCTGCAGAAATTGTTTTTTTTTTTTTATCATATTTAATTCAGGTTTTCTCCAGTCGTCCTTCGCAGCGATTTTAGAAAGGAAAATCACCTATACTCGTATATATTTGTAAACCGGAAGTCAAGGGGTGAACAAATCGCGGAGTTTGTTTGTCGTTAACTCGGTTAAATATACGAAAGCAAAACAATCTGCATCTGTTCGATTTTCTCATGGGTCTCTGGGACGACTAAGACCAATACCATTACCCGAGTAAGTGTTCGAGTCTATATCTCGATCCTTATGGAATGGAGCCCTGTCGGAGGATGCGGCCGCCAAACTAAGAATTCTATAGTATGCGTACTATAGATGAGTATACCTTTATAGTTTTCCTTCAGGAGTCGTGGGAGTGAGGCCAAGGCCAGGTAGAGAATCCCGTTATGCGTTCAACCCTTGTGCAGTCTCTCTAGCAAAGCCAACCTCCCCATGTTTTTCTCATATTCTCCATCTCTTTCGGATCCCTCGCAGGTGAAAAGGATGCGGCGAATGCATACGGCGGTCACGAAGCGCAGGACCACTTTCGAATCGAAACACCCCGTATGCATTTTTACTTCTCGGCTGCGGCGAACCAGCCATCGTATCCAGTTGAATATTCAAATATTCGAGTTAACCAACCTGATATGCAGCAGTCAGTCTATCACGACGTCACGGCTCTGCATTATTTCGATTTAACGAACTTAGGTTTACATGCATATATATATAGATATAGTCGCGCGGCGAACAGGTAATTTCTCACATGAGTCACATTTCTCTAATAATTATAGTCTCCGGAGTGGAAATGAAAATTTAGTTTTTCTAACCAGCGAGGCTAAAACGTAGATTGACAAGAGAATTCGGGACACCGTGAAGCGATCAAAGAAACTCTGATAAGCCCGTCCGAGGAAATTTCGGGGCGTTCGAATTTCTAAGTTAAATATTCATCATCGATCCATAAAAGGTTGCTTCAGCCACATAATTACGACAACTTGTTGCCCCCTCTTCACAGTTTGCACTCCCCTCGTACATCAAGGTATATGTATACGTACAACGCGCTCGTTTTACTCGCGTGTGAAGTTGAACGAAGTCTCGCTGCGGTTAACGAGACGGAAACACGGTAGGTGGGTGCTCTGACATTCACGTTTACAAGGCGCTAATGTCTCACGAATTACGATACCTCGTTCGACGGTCATAGCACTAATATTATCATGCCATTACCCATGTTTATCGGTGATTAAACCACCGCGCGTTTTCACCTGAATATTTAAACACTACCGTTGATTGTACTTCCTGTAGCGTTATGAATTCATGTCCGTAAACGTTGATGTGGATGGACATGCCATCCTCATACTCGTCATTACCGATGATGTGAATTTATATTCCTCAGTGAATTGTACGACTTTATCATTTCCTTCGTAACGTTAATTTTTCTTCGCTGAATGCCATTAATCCTCGTCGCTGGGGCGTCGCGTCACCGATAACAGTGTCTGATACGGGAACACGACGACATCTACCCAAACGGATGCATGTAGAGAAAACATTTTCCAATCCTCACTTCTAATCTTGAGTTTAGGGTGCGCGACCGGCCAATATTTGCAGCATTGATAACGTTCCTGTGTTATCGCCACTATGGCCTTACCGTAGGTGTAGTGAATGAGGTTTAACACCACCACAGCTACATCGACTGTCGAAAGCAAACAGCGAACGACGTTCTTCCCAACATAAATATTTGGCCCAGCCCAACTAATGAACAGATCAAAGAACTGCAGCAAATCGATAGGTGCATAATTATCGTACGCATGTGTTCATGTACATTATTTGCGAATTTGAGGCAAGGGAAATTCAAAATCACAGCCTAAAATCTCCACGTACATTCATCGATGCCAAACACGAGGTTTGGAAACATAAAAACTAGCGACGAGCTTGAAGTGTAGATGTAATAAAATGCATGACTTTAAAAATAGATTGGGATGTGCGGAGAAGTCCGGCGATAAGGATTGAAATTTGACCACTGAGCGATATATTGGCGGCACTCTCGTCACCTATATGAAGGAAATGTTTGCGTGGACTCGGTGAACTCGCAAACGATTAGGCGACACTATCAACTGATCTGTGTGAGTTTCCATCGACGCTGTTTATTATAAGTGATATTGTTCAGCGCATTAAGAGTTAAAATTTTCGATTCTCATCGCGAAGCATACATCGAGGATGATAAATTGATCGGCTCGGCGGTTGATGAGTTATACACATCTGCTCTGCACTCTCACTCTCACCTCGAAATTTATTTCTCCTCAAGACACCATGACGTTCGGATCGCACGCGGTGCGAAGCAAGGTCAAAATAAATAGGGTGAGACGATGCTCATCAATCGTTTGAACTTTTTGCCGGAGGATTCGTCCCGCGGAAATCACTCGGGAATTTTTGGTCTCTGCTGTTCAGGTCACAAAATTAATATTTTTCATGATCCTTTTTTGCTTTTTTTTTTATTATTTCTCCCGATCCTTCGCAATCGGCGATATCGAGGGACGGACACTTGTATGGGTGCTGCTAGGGGACGGTGGCACGCGCCACCGCTGCTTGTATTTCAATAATAGAGGGAATTAAAGTAGGCCTGCTCCGTTTTTCTTTTTCACCTTTTTTTGGGACACAATCGAGAAGCGAGCTGCTGCTCTTCTCTTTGGCGCTGTGCGCGGGTTTCTCGGTCGCGTGGCAGGCGGACCCGTAGTGAGGAGATCCTCAGTCCTCGACGCCCCCGTCCAAACGACACCTTTTACTCAGTTACTCCGAGACGCCGGGGTATCCCAGCCCCCGTCCAGGTAGCCATACCTTGATTATGCCCCGAAATGGATCCCCGATCTACCGACCAGGTATATATAGCTACCGAGAGCGGAAAGGAATTTCATTGCAACAGGTCCCCGTGTGTTCACCCGTCACCCAGATCCTCAGCCGGAGGAAACGACCGAGGAAACGCGAAAGACTTCGGGTCGTCGGCGTGGAATTAGCGTGCATGTGTAAAGAATCAGGGATCCATCCGGGCATATAGATATTCAAAGGGGCGGGGAATTGAGCGAAACTTATACCGAAGCTGCAGCAGTGCTTTCCCAGAATTGAATCAAACAAGTGTTACCGCCTCCATCCCCCCGCGTGATACATCTTCCAACATCCCCTAACTTTTATAAGTTAGTTTCGCGAGATATTCCATTTCAACTTCGACGGTAATATCCTGCCGATCGCATGGAAATAACCTGCCCAGCTCAAGATCGATGTAAAGTTCTTTGATGCCTCAAGATTTTTTAGACGCTAGAAGTTTTTTCGAACAAATGCGGAATGAGTGACGCACTAATTTGGAATCGTCCATAAAAATTTGCTGCCATTATCTGCAGGGTTCTCTGCCGTCGCTCCGGAATCAGCTCGTATACATTTCCTATAAATGAATTTTCTTCTGATTCCACACGGCTAAGTTCTCCAAGGTATTCCTCTACACTTTTGCCTCTCGTGTACGTGTATAGGCGATGAACTAAGTGGAAGAATCACCACGCTACTACAGGCCGCCGCTGGAGCTATAATAGCACGAAGCCTAATCTGGGGGTGAATCTAACGAGTCCACGAGAGTACCCGAGAAAAGAAGAGAGAACAGGCGGCGGGAGGAAACGTGAAGAGGGGGCAGGGGGAAACGGGGAGAGAGAATGATGGCGGTCGGCGCCTGGCCGATCATTCTTCAGTCTAGGGCAGAGGTTCGCATTTTTTGCTGTCTAAGACGACGTTACAATTGCTCCGATGTTCTCTTAAATGATTATAAGGGCGAGAATTTGGGGCTGCAGTATTAGTAAGAGGAGAGAAGTATTTATTACTCCACCAGATTCACTTCGATCACAAACGTCCAGCGAATCGCGCTCGGTTGCACCGGGAATTATAGCTACGAAGGTCCAGCGAACGACACATGTTTTCAAAACCTTGGAGCCAACGCCGAATCCCATGGGATCAGAGATCGAACGCTGGAGGTTGAGAGCCACTCCGCCGAACCATAATGCCGAGATCATCGTCATTATCCTGTACGTCGTGAATAGAAAAAGAAACCTATTATCTTGTTTACATCACGAAGACATCATTTGTCGGAGCAGGGCTTATACACGGCGGTATTACGGCGGTTCTGATGCAATTCGGCTGAAAATCACTAAAAGAATAAAGCAGCTAGCCAGTAATTAGGGATTTCTAAATACCAGCAAACCTCCATCTACGAGGTAATGATATTCCGAGATGACGTCGCTGTATAAGTTTTGAAACGGTGAATAGGTTAAAGGGTTATCGTAGCACCGACGTAAAAACGAAGCTCAACTATTCACGTTTTTTCGTTCATTCGTTATTTCTGCCTTCTGCCGATTCGTGAAATCCCGAAGAGATTCGTTCATTCCGCGTTCTCGCGATTGGATAAATGAAAAAAAAAGATCCGATTCGCACATTCAGCTGCGCGCGGACGTATCTGCAGACGTACAAAAAGCAATGTTTGCATCTGGATCTTTTTTCGCTATTAAGATTCTCTCCGCTGCGTAGAGACCTTGACTCGAGGACGCGAACGTTTCGTGCGAGAAACTTATAACTTACTCCACATAATCGCGGGACTGATAGAAGCTTCGGAGACGTACGCGTTGAGGCAGAGATCATTCGATCGAGAGGGTAAAATTTTTGCAATGGCATTTCCGATGATTGACCGGTTCCTTTGACCTTGCGGCGAAAACGTGGGCCGTGCGAACGCGGAGGCCGCGACCCTTGAGCTGGTAGGAGCACGTGGCGTTGTTTGGGTTGCGAAGTCCCAGGCGCAATACCCGGCACTCGGGACGATGTTTACCCTCCGGATTCTCTTTCTCTTCCTTCTCCACCCCCCGTCCTCCTGCCGCTCTATTTCTTGGGTCATCTCCGTAATATTTCGCGCTACGAATCCTCGACGCTATCTGTCATCCGGGTCGGCAAAGGTTCCCGAGAGAGTCGAGAGAACGAAAAGGATGAAATGAGGGAGGAGGAGACCGAAAGGAAGGAGAAAGCGAAACGGAGCGATATACTTTTTGATCCCAGAAACTTACTCCAGTCTGGCATCCATACCCCGTATCGCCGCGACGCAAAAAAAAGGAAGGAAGGAAGGATCATATTTTTGTCATTACTGGGATCCGGGGATGATCGTCTACTAAACCGACTGACGACACGAAGCGTTGTATTGGTCTTTGACCCATAAACCCCCATCGATTCCTGTTTTCCATTTGGTTCACTTTTCCTACCTACCTCCTTCCATTTCATCGCTTTTTATATTCCCTTCCCAACTTCTCGGCCTATCTATTTTTCTATATTATTAGTTTTACAACCTGCTCAGGCAGAAACTAGGACGCCACGTCGTCGCCTTGATTACCACGTACGTATACATCGTCGATTGCCTATTAGGCATACGTATAATACGCTCTACGTACAACATGAGCGCAAAGCAGTGAAAAACAATCAAAAGGACGTGAGATCGGGGGACGGGAGGGTGGAGGATAAGATAAAAAGAACAAGACAAAAGAGGAAAATACTTACCAATCATCGGTAACTACTGCTGGATATACCAATTCCGATCTATAATAACACGGTATAACGAGACTCGTTTTTTATGGTCCCGAGGCTGGCTGTAGCTGAGTCGGGGCGTAGCAATGAGAGGATAAAATATTGGGGAGAGGGGAACAGCCACGAAAGAGTTACCGGTTTGTTTTCACCGATTGATAAACTCTGGGCTACAAGAAGTTGTCTTATATACGGTGTCGAGGATACCCGCGCGACGCGACGGGGTAAGTTCTCGAAAAGGTATCTAAGGTTGGAGTTCGGAGGAAAGAGTGCCACCGCGTCGTCGATCGATCGATGAAAAGGATAAGTGGATTATGACGTAACAGGTTCCGGTAACGTCCTTACAAGATCCCAGCAGCTATACCAGCTCCCGACCACCGCCGAGTAGCAGCCCCCGAAGGAAAGCCCTAATACAAGAGAATCCGTTTAATACCAATTCATTTTTTCATCCTCCCGTAACAAATCCACACCTAATCGAATCGAAGACTACGCGAGCTGTTGAGGGTTCCGAAAAGATCCCAAGTTAATCCAAAGTGGGTCGTGCCCACCGATAAACTGACCTAGGTCAACGGTTCTACCGCGGCCCGCCTCGTCTCATCTTGTAGCCGATTCTTTATCATCGTTTATTTCCAAGACCAGACCCAAGACGCCTCAAACGGCTCGACTCCTACAGCTTATGCAACGTATAAATCCGAGAGTTGTGACGCTGATACATCGGAGGTAGATCAAAATTATGTCAGAGCTTTAATTTGCAAATTCGTGTCGATGATCAGCACGAGGAAAATATACGAGAGAGGGAATTCTCGCGGTCGTACGCCGCTAACGGAAGTACTCCGAGATGAAGTTGAAGATCGACGGTGAGAAAAAGAAGGAGTGACGAGCGGAGAAACGGAGTGTGGTGCGTGCCTTGGTGCGGCCGCTACGCCGTTGGTTGTAGAGATACACTTTTTGTGGGTTTCTAGGCCGCTAAGAAGCGAATGAATGAACACGGCCCTCTCTTACCCTCCGTAATTCATTCATGCTTCAAGAGGGTACACCCTCCTCCCATCCTCCTTCGCCACGTCCTCCGTATCCTCCGTATCCTCCGTATCCTCCGCGAAGCCTCATCCTCATCTCGTCGGGGCAACCTTCCTTGTAACTGGCGCTGTTATATTTTGTTTGTGTGCTTCCAAGACCTCTGCGCTCCTCACCCCCGTCCACCTCTCTGTCCCCGACCCTTCCGACTCCGTGTCGGACCTCACTTACTCGGTTATACTCGGGGATCTGGGTCAGATTATACTCATGTAGTATGCAACTTCTCCGGGAATGAAGATCGCCCGGACCTCGACGAGTCCTGACGCTGAGCCCGAGGAATCACCCCGGTGCAACTACCGAGCCGGATCCGTTGCCGAATATATTCACGCCGGTCTTGCAGAATTTTAACACCGAGCGAAAAGACGTGCCAACGGAGTGGGGCAAAGAACCTGAGAGAAGGAGCATCCTTCGGGGTTAACAGGAGTCAAGGTCGCGATTCTTCCAATTTAGAAAACTTGTGAGAACGCGGATAAGGAAAAATAAAAATCAAGTAAAATACGATCAATTTAGTGCCCGTGCGGGTGAAAACTTGCTCGTTGGGAGGCGCATGTTATCAAGAAGCGATCGCCCAGCACCTTTGCTCCTCTTCGCTCGGGTTAGTCGATGCTGCATAGCCTTGCAAACTGCATTCCTCGGATTGTTCGTGTACCGGCCAATCGACGAGCACCTTCGTTTCTCCAGTCGGGCACGAAAAGGCTCCCCTCTCCCTCCTCGGACTCTCCGTGCCGAAAGAAGCCGTGGATAATGAAAGCTTTGGGGGCATAGCGTGCTTGATTGTGCATTTCGCGTTCGTTCACGCTATAGCGCGTTGCAACGTAAATCAGACGTTGTTAAACAGCGGTGCTCAATCACGCGAAGCTGTAGAAAAAAAGAATCAGCCAATTGAATATCGGTGACGGAACTATTTCAGTCGTTTGTTCTTCTATCGAATCAGTTTTCTAACACGATCTTTTTTAGTTCGTAAATTTAGCCCGCGATTGATTCCGGCCGAGTGAGTGGGCAAACTTTATGCCCTCTAAGTATTTTTATCGAGGGTTGCAGCCTCGTCCTGGTCTAAGGAGTTTCGAGAGGAGAAAGGTTGTCGCGAGACGTCTGCTCTGTTCCCAGACGAAGACAATTAACTCCCCAAACGGCAATTAGTAAAATTATTAATAAGAATACTAATGAAGCTAAATCAACGGTGATGGAAGCCTTCCTGTGAGGCCTCCCATTGTAACGTTAATCATTGCGTCTCTGAGTCTTTAAATCGTATGTCAATTGGTGCAATTCGTCGTACAGCGCCTTGGAAGGCAATTTAGTCGATTATTTGGAATTTATTTAATTTTAAGCAATTAGATATTTCCCAACGTTGCGTCACTCTTATTCCGGTCTCGACGCATAATGCAGACTCCAAAGTAACTCGTGAAAAATTATCTCAAGTAGCAACTATTTTCGTATCCAACCGTCCGTTCGATCGACGAAAGCTTATGGATTTCTATTTTTTTATCCCCCCCCCAAGTGGCGCGAATACTATCCTCACAGAGTCGGCCGTGGATCTGCGGTGAGATGGCCCTTGGCAAGAGCGAAACTGGGAAAAGAAATAGGAAAAATGAGAGAAACGTAGAGAAATGAGGGGAAGAATGGCGAAGATTATCCACGCGAACGAGTGGGCCCACGCACATCTCAGATTATATTCTCATTAACTTGATGATCCCAAGAGGGATTACTTTTTTGAAAAAAAAAAAAGAAACAACAACAAAATAAATAAACAATAAAAATACAAATACATAAAAATAGACAAGCGAGTAAATTAAATAAAAAGCGAAGGGAGATGCAGGCGAATACTCTCATGCTGCACCAGGACGAGGAGCCGCGTACTTCGTGTCATCGTTTTATTACTAAGCGCGTAGGGAGATGAGCGACAACTGCGGCCAACGAGCCGTTGAGTCGTTGAGTCGTCGAATCTTCGAATCGGCGTTTCGTTGAATCGCTTGAGGCTCGGTAGAACTCGCCGCCTACTGACAAAGATTAACGATTGCTTTATTGGCCGCCTAACCCGTCGTTTGTTCCCGTCGCGATAACTTCTCTCTGACGACTCTGTTTTCGGTCTCATCCCCTAATCTGGTCTCGCTCCGATCATCCAACTCCCGCGGGATATTTGCCAAATTTCATCACACTCAAAAACGCAATTACGAAAAAAGGGGGCATAGAGAGTAATTCACTCTTGACCCGTGGACTTCTTCGATTGATCAGCGAAAGCCCGAACCGATCAGTCCGACGAATATACATACGCGGGAATCACGCGTTGTGCAAGAGAGATCGATACGTCTGTGGTTAACGAGAGACGGTTTCTCCTAGCGACATAAGAGCTGGAGGATGCGAGTAAATTCCTCGCGAGTTTGGCATATAATCAAATTATTCCTGGAAAAAATTGCGATACGCATGTGCGGTCTGTAGAGTTGACGTCATTGGGGCCCGCAGACTCTCCGGTGGCGGTGGCGGTGGCGGAGCCGAGAGAACGTCGTCGCCGTTAACCGAATAACGCGATAGGAGAGAAAAACGGAGAGGAAAGGGGAGTAGGACCACTGTAATTCGAGTCGTTATTATACGAGCAACGTTTCTAGCCAAGCAAAGCAGTCCAGTCTCCATCACTAGACCGGTTTCTGTCAAATTGGAGCACAATAGCCGCCTGATTGCTCCCGATTTTTTTCTTCAAAACTTTTGCGCCAAACACGCGTTATACGACAAGAGCTCGGACCCCATTTCATTAACACCAAGGGCCACGGCAGATAGAGTTTCAGGAACTATGTTTCTTCTCTACCCGCATCAAAGGACGGGAGTAGTTGAGCGAAGGGCGAGAGAGGTGGAGTAGGTAAGTAAAAAATAAAACGTATTTCTGTCTATATGTACATGTAATAAATTAACCGCAACAAAATTATCGAAGCAGATCACATGATTGAAACTCATTGTCGAAAAAGTTAACATGGAACAGGATTTATTTTATCAAGCAGACTGGATCTTGGAATCGAATATTATAATCTAGAGACGCATTCCCAATCGAAAATGCGCTGCCCTTTCATTAAATTATACACACGTATTCCTGCATGGGCCTTATAAAAGCATGAAGCATCTATTCCTGGGAGAGAATCGGTGCGAATCACAGGGTCCTGTATAACGAACCAGTTTTTTTATTTTTATTTTTATTTGTTTTTTATGAAAAGAGCTTCGAGCGGCGTTGCGTATATGCATTGTAATGTAGATCGGTACCGGTCTCCGATTAATTAAGGTCTTTAATAAATGTAGTAGATATGAAAGCGTTGCGTCGTCTTTGCTATACATATGAGTATGCATATACATCGAAAGATGTACATCACGCGGGCGTGTATATAAATCGGAGACAGGTATCGGCGCGCAGCACGCGAGAGATACGCCGGTGCTCCTGCTTGGTCCATTGCCTCCGGTTACCGATCCGGGGTTTCGCGGTCCCCCGTTTCGTCCAGGTTCTCGCGATACATTCGCCGTTCCCCGTTCTCCGTTCGCTGTTCTCCGTTCTCCGTTCTACGCCGTGCAGACTGGAAGTTTGGCTGCCTGCACTCTCCGCGCTCTCCGCTGGTTTTCGCTTCAGTTTTATTTTGTCTGTGTTGTACGGTGCTCGTTGGCTCGCGGCGCGTCGCCGCTGCTGCTCTAAGGGCGAAAATGGTTCATGGCCGTTCCCCGTGGACCCCGGCCCCCGCCATGTTCCTCCTTCGCTTCATCCTTCTTTTGCTCTTCGCTCGCCCCCACAGCCGCGGCGCGAGATGCTGCAGCAACAGCTTCTCGCGAATCCCGTGCCGGCACATGAGACCCAAACTTCTCGCGTCCTCGCCTGAACTTTTTTTTTTTTTTTTTTTGTTTTTTTCTTTCTTCTTATACCTTTTTTCCTTTCGTTATACGATTAACGTATTTATTTGACGATGACGGTGCGAAATTTGCTGCAGCAATAATAAACTAACTATAATGCTGCATCGCGGATCAGGTTCAGGGTACTGCACCTGTTTTATGTACACATATACATAAGCCACTAACCACAGTTTATTGACAAACGCGACGATTGAGCTTCAATGCTCTGAATAAAAAACGAAACAAAGAAGATGATTGCAACGACGACGGAACATCATGAGATGGAAATAATCCCGTGACCAGGAACAGACAATTCAAATTTTTTTTCTCGATGCAATTCAAAGTACTTTGTCAAAGAAATTTAATTGGTCTACGGAAGATTCATTTGTCCGAAATGATAAGACGTGGATTTTTTTTGGGATACACCCGATCCAGATGAGAAACGGAGCGACGGCGATATCCTTGACCCGTGGCTCGCATCGGGGTTCGAAGATTCAGCCCTTTTTTCACCGAAATTATAAGCTTATAGGTACAGCTCGTGTATACGCCTAATCGTGAAGGACTGTCTAGCCACGGTGCGGGGTGGGGAACGTGGGAAATTCGACGTCGCACTATAGCATACGATATACATATACGTACCATAAATACACGACATACAGCATAAATACATACGTAGACTCTACCGAGGAGCGACGTCGTGTCATAAATAAAACCTGTTTAAACGTCACACGGTGTGCGCTGCAGCAGGACGCGCGCGGGCGCTACGCGACGCTGCGTGGGATAATAATCTCAGCTGCTGCACAGCGCAACCTTTTCTTATTCTTATTCTTCTTGTTCTTGTTCTTGTTCCTTTTCTTTTTACGCGAACCTTTATCGAATTTGCAAGCAAAACCCGATCATCCCGCGGGAATTCATTGCTCACCGTCTTCGATCGATCGCATATCGTCACCGAGACGTGTCAACGATCCTCGTTTTTTGTTCGGCTTAACGCAAACGTCTCTCGACGTCAGCTGGAGGCTTGAACAGTTTAAGGTAAAATCCAGAGCGACGCTGACTCCGGGGCAGCAGCCCCCGACGCGTTCCCCCGTCTCCGCTCCCGCGACCACGTTCCTCTTGTCGATCGCTTCCTCCTCCGTGCGGGGGCCCGCAACCCCCGGTATGTCCTGCTGCTCCGGGCAATCCTGCTGCCCGTGGTACTTCATGGCGATCCTTATGATGTGCGTAACCTCGGGGCTCGGGCTGCGAGATGAGCGACGGACCTCCGTTTTTTTGCGGATATTAATCCGAAGGTTCTCCGATACTTCCGAACAGATACAGTCCTGCGTTTGACTTTCATTGGAAGCTTTCCGAGATCTCGGCGACTTTTTTCTAACGGGACAACCAGGTCCTGGAATCAATTACAGAGGTCGTTAAATAATTTAGGTGGATCGGTTAGATGTTAAAAAAAAAAGAACGATCCGGTATAAGAAATTCGAGCGAAATATGAATGGGAGGGAAACCTTCTATTATCCTTCGCGTGCACTCTTCTAGATCCGTGAACTCTCTGTTGCAGGTTCCCGAGGTTGCATGGGGGTCTTTGTTTCTCTTGGATCTTTGACCTTCGGTATGACCTCTGGCGGCTGCGACCTTCCTAAGAAGTTCATCCATAATTGCATCATTGTCATCGTTGGTGTCGGGAGCCCCGTTGCCGCAGCTGGGCGTGGAATCTTTCCGCGATCGGCACCGAGCGATCGCCTGCGAGTCGATCAGAGGGATCGGAGAATCGGGAAGCTGTAGAGACGTGATCGTGAGGAAGGGGGGCACCTCAGTTTTCATCTGGTTGAACCACTGCGTCACGCCACGATAGCTATTACAGGATAAAAATCAGAATTATAATTATCGAAGCGACAATCGCTAGGCCCCTACGCTACAGAGGCCATCAACTCCCAACGTGAATTTACACGGAGGCTCTTCGCCTCGTCGAACATCGGCGTTGCGATAGAAGAAAAAATAAAATAGAACATAACTAACAGCGAGGTTGACAAACTGACCAGAAAGATATAAACGCCGGCGGGTAAAGCGAAACGAAAAGGAGAAGAAAAAAATTAATGGAAAAAAGAATTATCTGTAAATCATGGAGGACTTAAATTCCCGGTCCTCTATTTAGATCGATGAACGCGCGCGGCGTAAGAAACTGTATCTGTATCGCACACGAAACGACGACGCAAGGCGCGTTCGAAAATTGCAATAAACTTGGTAACCTTGTACATTCGCTGTAGGGGTCAGCTTTGAAATACAATAGCCGTGGCTGCCTAGAGGAGATTGGCATTAAAGATTAAATTCGAATACCGCGAGCCCGCCGTCCTGAGTCGAGCTCGATGTTTGTGTGCGTCAAATAAACGACCGTTACATACGCACATACGCACGCGGATAAATTCGAGATATCGCGAGGGGGCGTTCCGGTTTATGAAAATATATATCAACGTTGCGTATTATTCATAACAATGTAAAGGTTAGCAGACTTCGAATAAACGCGAACGAGATTGTTGCATTGAGTTTATTATAATTTCGGTAATTCTGATTATTCGACTGAATTTTTCGATTCTTGATTCTCCGGTCTGCTCGTTCGCCTGACCGAACAGACACGCGTCTGTAATATTGACGCATATGTGCCGCGTTCTACTAAGCGAATCTTGCAACGTGGTCTGATCCGTTTAAACTAGTTACGAAACCATTAAATTTTAGTACATTTAATTATAGGTCTGGAACAGCTTCGATTGCCGAATGGGCGCGTAGGTTATATAGGTTTATATACTGTACATATATATGTGTACGTCGTGTCGAGCGCGTCGTAACGAAACTCGATATTATTCTAGAAATTCGGACTGCATAATTTAGCGTCGAATAAATAAGTCTGTGGCCAATAATCGCGGGAGCGTTAAAGAAATTTCGAGACAGAGTCGAGAGTCGAGTGGTGGCGGGGACTCAACGAGGCTTAAACAGATCAAAGCCGCGTCGCATTGACTCAGGGGGGGATGGGGGCGGATTATTTGTCGCAATTAACTACCAGCCAGAAGCGAAATAAAAGGAGAAAATTCCTCCTCGACGGTGGAGGCGGTCGCGGGGGGTTTGAAAAAATCAAACAGCAGACGAATTTTGTTCCAGTACCAAGTCGAAGTTAAAATTCGACCCGCGTTACCTTGACGTTTTCCGTCCTGGGCCAATCAACGGGGGGGAAGGTCTACGCCTTGGATAGCAGACGTGACGCGCTGACGATGACTGGGAACGGTCTTTCGCGCCCTTCGGATCCTCAAGGGTCAGCCGTCGGATGTAGAGCCCTGGGACTTCCTCCGCAAGGAGCTGTCGCCTTCTGTACGAAGCCACAGTGGCAAACTCGGATGACCAACCCCCAAATGCGCGAGCATACGCCGATAAATTTATCAAGACGTAGTTACCTCCACTGACCCGAATACTTCGGGAGTTATATGATGCGCTGAAAATTTAAGGACAAGAAAACCGAAGGAAGTTCTTAGAATTTTCAAAGCAGTTTCACACTCGTCGTGGCTATATAAATGATAATTGGAGCTGCGTGCTCCCGCGATTCAGCGAGGCATGGGGTTTGTTGGCAAAGTGGTATTTGTGTATTGCAGGTAAAAGTGCATCATTGACGAATAATTAGGAAGAGTAAGAGTGAAGTTTTTAGTTTGTTTTTTAAGTTTGATTAATGTGTTATGCCGCATTGCGCTGCAGGTAGCGTGCAACTGGACTGACACACGAGCGCGTTGGTTGGAAAACACAAACTTTCAGGGCATGCACGATCCTACTCTTCGCCCTCTTCTCCCCTTTCATACAGCATCGTGTTTTGGCGTGGTAATAATTTTTCCTATAACAACGAGAGAGAGGAAAGTTTCATGTCTTCATGCCAATCAATTTCATCAAGACAAATGTGATCTCCTACCATCCATAAAAGCTTCGTATACTTCCGCGCGCGGTATTCGTCAGAACACAAGTTTCCCTTCGGACTTGTATTCCGATATAGAACGCCGACATCGTACGAAGCCACCAGGTTTAACTTAATTCCCCGCAAGGTCCCGTGGGAGCGGGAGGGTTTAATCATTGTTTAGCGAGGCATTCTGAATTTTAATATTCTCGTTGGCCACCGCGGAGGTGTGGGATAGATTAGTCAAGTCTCTCGTGTACTACCTGTCAGCTAGTTGCCGCAGGCGGTCAGCCGAGAGTCGAACCTCCGGCATGGCCGGTGCGGCGGCGGCGGCCGCGGCCACAGCCACATCCAAAGACGACCACGACGACTACGAGGTCTGTCTGATCGTGAGTCACCCAGTTTCACGAGACCACCAGGGCGCTGGTCCGGTCGGAGAATAAATGCGTAATGTAGCCGCGGCTGATCTGAGATAACAAGATTTTATGCGAGGCGACTGTTACGCCGTTACGCGCCACCTTCGATAGCTCGTTCGGAATAAAATGTCAACCCTACGGGGCATCGCGGCCACGTGGATTGATTCGCTAACGAATTAATGGAACCTTGCCGCACATGTCGGCTCAGAGAACGGACCATGCCGAACACAGGTTTATAATGACGTAGAAAAAAACAAAAAAAAACTGTTGATCGTATCTTTTAGACTGTGAAAATCCGATTTTAATTTTAGTTCAGAATCGCGATAGGTACCCTCGTTTATCCAGATTTCTCGAAAAGCCTGAAGGGGACAAGGGAAGGCTGAAAAGACTTTTATGTATTGTGCGTTCATTAATCAATGTCTCAATCAATCAAACGTGCTTGTTGCTCGCGATGCAGACTATAAACGTAGAGGAATTTGAGGAAAATAGAAGAACCCGGTTCGGGATATTCACGGTAAAAATTCGGGCCACATGACTCTTGACGTGTGTAGAAAAATATTTAACCAGAATATGATTCCAGTGTGTTCGTATGCCTTAATTCTTCGTCAAAGTAGACCGCTTGGTATAGTTTAGGTCCGTTCGCGAGAGCTCGTCGTATGTACCTATATGTATACCTATATTCTATATAACTATAGTCGGCTCTTCGAAGAATATGTTTACATTAACCGCGAACGAAAAAATGTAAAAATAAAATACGCAAACCGCTTAACGAGTTTGGCTCTCGTTCTACAACTCATTTCTTTTCTCCATTTTGCTTTCTTACTTTTTATTTGTTTATTTATATTTCCTTCTCTTCTTCGTTCTTCTGCAGCTCTTCTTTGTCTTTTTTTTCTTTTGCTTCTATGCGTGACCAAACTGCACCGCGCTCTCACGCGCGATTCTCTCTCACACGTGCACGTAACATATATACACCGAAAATATATTACATTATCATTCCTCGCATGTTTCAATTCGAATTTCCTCGTTTCCAAATCCCTCAGAGAGTTCTCTCAACTGTCCTGATATTAAAGCAAAAAGAAACCTCGGTTACATTTCGAGGAAACCCCGACAACAATTGAAATGGAGATCTGCGAGACATGCGCGAAGCATAAGGACCGCTGGGCGTTATTAAATCTTTGGTAAAATTATACACGCCTATTAGCGTGTCTCGTTCGTCTAGATCCCACCGTGTGCGGTGATGAGCTGCCCCAGGGATTAATGAGGTTACGTGGAATTCGGAGGGAGAGGGGAAGGCAGTTGTGGGCGGCGTTTTTGACCATCAATGGGCATATGGGTGGGTATAATATAGTCTGTATATATCTGCATCGTGTTTCACACTTTTAATATTTATCGCGGCTACAGCCGAATTAATTTCAGACGATTGCAAAAATAGTTGCCTTCGATATATAATTATATCGTTCGTGAATTAAGTAGCGTGACGAAAGCTTATACAGCTGCTGGGTAGAGGTGTAATAAATTGGCAAAGAAATATAAAACTGGAGTTCTTATTCTGGCTTTCGATAATATAAATAAATGGATCACATCGGAGTATATCGATGATAGTCTACAGGGAAAACTTTTTCCATATTCCGTGTTCGATAACGGATTCGAATCGACCTTCGATTACGATCAAAATCGTTTGTATTGAAACGATGCGAGTCCAGCAGCAATAGCACGAAACACGCGTTGTTGGGTGTTTGAAATTGTCTGCTTTGATCGAAAGAGGATGCGATTTTCGCGCGCGATTCGGTGTCACGCGGCCATCACGTTATCGTGCCCTACTATTTATACGAAGTCGAACAACTTCGCATGTCTTTCTATATAGTTGTGTTATCTGTATTATAACTTATATAGCCACATAGAGCTGTGGGCAAAGCGCGTTGTAACGGTGACCTATCGACCTCGAGCTGAAGAACTTAAAAAAGTCGGAAAAAGAACTGGAAGAAAATAAAGAATACAAAAGAAAAAAAAAAAAAAACTGCGTAATTTCCGAAAGGAAACACGCGGAATCAATAGCGGCGACGCACCTCTCCAGTTTTATAGCCTACTTTTACTCCGCAGAAAAGGTCCGCAGCGTTATACGTACGTCGCCGGAGAAAAGAATTTGGAGACGCCACGCGGGTGATCGTTTTGGTATCGCTGCGTTTGGCGTGTCAAAATAATATACTCAATCGAACTCTGACTAAATTGGCAAGACTTTGGTATTGCACGAAGACGTCAAAGCCGTAGACTTGCAACGCGTATATACTTTGAGATTTACGATTTCTCGTGAAACTAAAACTGAATTGTAATTGCCTGCCAATCAATTATGGTTGAATATCGAGACTATACCGTAGCGTGCTCACCTTCAACGTATTTTTGATTTCCGGTCCTCAGACATGATACCGCATTTGTGATTTTTTTCTTTTTGTCTGATGTCTCCCAATTTTGTTAGTTAAAATTTCGACCAAATTCCAACCAGAACCCGAGACGTGGAATAAATTTATTCAGCATTTATATACTGCAGAATTCGGGGAAGAAAATACGAAAACGATTCGCGATTTGACTTCTCACGTGGTTTTGGAAATCGCGGCATCGTGTAACTCACAAGTCAGCCAATAGCCTTGTTATACCATGTAGTATATTACCAATATTACTACACGCTAGCTAACCTGCATTTACGTAACGAACAGGCAAATCGATTTGCCCGCTCTTTGTTCGTTTCCGACGAAAAGGTTAAGGATTCTCTTTCGTCGCCTCGATAAAAATAACGATTCACATTATACATACGTATTGGTATATGCTCGAAAGTTCGAGTCTGTGTAACTTCAGGAGCGTATAAAAACAAGATCCCAAATCGAGAAAAGAACGATAAATGGCATCCCGATAATCGCGTGGTGCAGAATTTACTGCCAAATCTGAGGAACGGTTTTATTTACTCGAGAGAGACTCGAACCTCTCCCAGATCTCTCTTTTATCGAAGGAATTACCCGTAATTACTGTCGCGGTGTAACCACGATCACGTTTAAGAGCCGCGATAATTCATAAATCGAACGATCAAAGACCCAGCTTATGAACGTCTGCTCGCCGATTTATCCTGCGCAACTTTACGCGGTCACATTCGTTTTGCTCGACCACGAGGGTAACGGACTCGATTCGTGCATTTCATCATTTATGAATTTGGATTGCTATTTTTTTCTTTTTTTTTTTTTGTCGTCATATCGACGCGCCAGTCCTGGATCTGTGCGGTGATGCGATTAGTCATAACTTAATCCGATCTCATAAATTGTAAATCTTCTTACCATTCAGCAACCGTGTGTGTAAATTCGATTTTGGCAAACACATTTGACGCGGTGAAGTTGCAGCACCAGCAGCCCAGAATAAATATAATCGTTCACATGGCAGCTCCGCAGACAAACAACGGAGAGGGCAGGCAGAGAAACCAAAAAATATAGGCGGACTACCGCGAGTCACGTCTCAGCACGGACTGGCGTGCAGTTCAACCCCTCGGCAATCCTCAGCCCTCGCTACGAGTAATATTATCGCATGCTCGCTTCGGCAGCTCTGGCACCTCGCGGCTCCCACCAACTTATATCAGAAATTTCTACCTCATAGGAGAACTACATACGGCTAATATAAGACGCACCTGGCTGTCGGTGCGCGCCACCTCATTGTTCGCTGCTGACCCCCAAAAAAACCTTTGCAAGTATTCGTCGCGATATCCGCGACACCCAAACGCCGTTCGAAGGCGACTTCTTTGGCTACTTTTTATTCACGACGATATTCATCTACTCGCTGTTAGTCGCAAACTCCATTAAAATGAGTAATTTTTTTGTAAGCGATGTCTGCTGGTTTAAGGATATTAAAAAGAAGCGTTGACAAATATAGATCTTAGGAATAGAAACGTCCTTTGACCAATCGTGTCTCACGTCTCGTGTCTCGAGTCATTAGACGCATTTCGCTCCCCGTCATGATCCAAAAACTTTGCGCAAACTTTTCCATAACTCTGTTTACCATAGAGTAACAATTAGTTTGGTTATAATGCAAACTTGCCGGCCTGCGTGCCTCGGATTGTCACCAAAAGTTTTCAACCCTGATTTACGATATCAATACCACGTCCCACTCGGTTTCCCGACTCGAGTCAAGTTGTAACTTGAATTATGCGCGCATGTTCCTTCGCATCGACTGGCCCTTCCGTAGTGTAAGATCAGATTTTTGCAACGAGATGAGTAGGTACGACGTATCTTATTTCACGGAAAAATTGGTACTCGGGTCACGCCAGGCGAGGCCCGAGTCACGTTGACCCAAAGAGTTTGGGCCGCTGCCTTCACCCCTGACCTCATCATTTCACGAAAACTTTGGCACGGTGGCGACGGCGGTATAGCTGGGAACAAGCTCGCATCCTCTCACCCCGTGACGACTGCAAACGGTATCATTTGTTACGTGAGTTTTGCTTGTCTCGTACGACCAGGAGGACTTCCTTCGAGGGAGGGAGGTCTCCTGCCCTTTTCCTCTCCATCCCGAGCACTCATCTCCTCGTGGAGTTTCTCTCGCCTATAGGAATAGCGGGAAAAGGGTTTCGCGGGGTTGACGACTAGTGTCAGGAAGCCCACCGCAAAATGCCACGCATGAGTCTCAACTAAGTTGAGCGCTACTCGCCTCGGTAACTATTCTCAGGAAATGAAACGTACTTCCGTATAATTCCTCGCGGAACAACTGGATAACTGTTCTACTCAACCTACCTGCTTCCGAACATTGTTCCCGCATCATCCGGCAGAACTATTATATCGCTTTGGTACCTGCGCTATGTACTCTACGTTATACCACCAACTTCTTACAAGCTTCCGAAACATCCCCCTCTATCGCAGCGTTTCTTGACTATATGCCGGAAAACGTTGGACGTACAAAAGAAAACCTTTTACAAAACTCGTGATATCCGAACTCGAAAAAAGCTCATCTACGAATTATTTGATGAAGACATGAAATGTTTCTCGAAAATGTTTATGCTCAACGAGTCAATCTGAATATAATTTTTACTGGAACTGATCTACCTCTACATCATCGAAATAAAAAACTTGTGAGAACTTGGAAGGACCGATTCAACTATCCAGGGAAAATGTATAATGTGATATAATTATTATCGACTGCGTACGGCTATTGTGTCTCTCTACGTCGTCGCTGGCTTCTCCATTCAAAGAGGTTACTCGCTTTACTGACAATTCTGTGACCAAACCAGAGCCTGGTACGAACGGCGTCCTTGTATAAACTTCCACGCGAAGCGTTGAGGTAGAGGAAACTAGGTAAATTCCTCATCACCACCCCCCCAGAAAGCGAAAACGTTTTTGAAAATCATAGCGGATCGATCGATCCCGACTCTATTGATTCTTAGTGTTTATAGGACGCGACAAAAACGAAAATCTATTGCACCTCTTACGATGAAAGAGTAAAATGCGGGTGGCTAATTGACCGATGAAAGTGGAATACCATTGCCGATGAGGATACCATGGGGTGAGAGGCATTTTTGTTACAAACGACAGTGGTAACCTACTGACTGAGTTGATGGCGTTGTCGCGAGGCATTTGACGTCGTTCTTTGAGCCGCTTATACCGACCCGAGCCGGGGGGCAGAGGCGAGTTTCTCGCATCCGCACGGCGTCCAACTATTTCTCTCCAATTGAAAAGTGTGTTCTGTCCCGTGTATTGATACACCAACTTCTCCACCCACCCCTTATTTTCTCTTCCTCGTTCTCCCTTTTTTCCTACGCAGGTTCGCCACCCTGGCCACCTACTACGTATTGGAGTCACGTGATCGCCCAAGTCTTGTTATCGCGGAGAGCCACCCCCGTGTCTCGCTGGGTTCTCCAATAACGCACACGCCTCCGTTCTTTGGCCCCTTTTCGTATTGGCGCTCCTGTACGTGTGTCGTGGGACAGAGAGGAAACGAGAAGGACGAGGATGAGGCTGAGAAGCAGAAGGAAGAGAGAACAAACAGCCCGGGCATCTCCGAAAAGGGGGTTTATTCTCAAAGCCATCATGTGTTTGGCCGCTCTGTATAGTAACTCGACCATGTCAGCTGTCGTTCACCGATTCGACGCAAGGCTTTGACACTTTGGAATCGCAAGGATACCAAAATTAGGTGCAAGTAAATTGCTCATCTAAGAATCAAGCCAACGTACACGTCCCACTACGCACCTTTGCTCCAAATAATCTATAAATGGAACACGTACCCGCCTACACTGCACGTAATATTCTTCGCAAATTCGTAGATACACGATATGATCGAAAATTGCTTTCTGTCATTATCTATACTGTAAAATGACGACATGGAACCGGATTGTTGTTCGATCGATCTAGCGGAATTTTCAAATGTACAATAACAGTCGGATAGGTGTCGGACAGGACTAGCCGGTTACGCCCAAGGACTTCAAAGTCAGAAGGTGACGCCCTCGTTGTCTAATCGTACTTCGGAAGCGGTCAAACTTTACCTACTAAGCGATCGTCTGTTTAACCCTTACCTGATTTCTACGGTCAGTTGCGGGGAGGATAATTCGTAAATTATGGGGAATCCTTGAGGATTGACTCCCGAGTCTTTGAGACCCACTTTATCCACTAAAAAAGAAGCTTTGGAAAAAGAACAACGCGATGCCCGTTGTGGATCATCGAGTGGTGAGAAAAAAAGAGCAGAGTGAACAGCGGAGCTTTGATCTTTCCTCGAGGGACGATGAGAAAACAGAAAAGTTAACTAGCATAAAGGGTGTAAGCTCGCTCAGTTACAAAAGGGGAATTTTCGAGCGAATCCCTTTCTCCAACTCCACGCGCGACGTTGAATCGTGAGCCAAATGCCAATCGCCGATCGAAATTCGATTGATTCGTTGAATTTCAAAATCGCGAATTAAATTAACGACTCCGATTGGGGGACCGCGATGAAGGTGGTCCTCCTAATTGCTTCTAGTTAGTTACGGCTGCGACTAATCAATGATTCAAACTTTTCGCTGTCCCTCGCGCCTTTGATGATTTTAGGAAATGGCCGTCGGAATAACGTGAATCACCGACAGGTAAAAAGAAAAAGTACAGAACTTGATAATTGATACGTATATGTTCAGGCGCGTCTCACTTGATCAAATCTTGATTAAGTATCGGACGTTGTACAAACGCTTGACACATACATCAAGGATGAAACTACAGCTAATCCTGTCCTCGGAAGATCATCTACAACCGGGACAACATAATATACTTGTCTAATGAATACAGGGGTGAGGAAGTGCCCAGAAGGGAGGACGGATGTTATAGGTAGGGCGCTGGGAGAGCCGGGAATCGGGAATCCGGGATCGAGACACAACCATGGTAAGTAATTCTTGGGTTGGTGGGGACCAGAGACTCGGAGCTCGACGATTATGACGAGAGGGAAAATCCGTTTCCATCTCGAGAAGAAGGGCAGAACGGACGATGATATTAGAAGGGAAGCGAAAGATATCTATAAGTAAGAACTTAGTAATAAACGCGAGATCACGAAAATGGATCGTACGATGTATGTTCAAAACTAAATAAATGAATAAACTAGAAATTTCAAAAACGAATAATACAATCTTACGAAATAAGCAAACAAACGGGAAAGCAAGAAGAAGAGAGCTGAGGTGATTGCGGGACATAAAACAAGATCGAAGAGTTGTTGGTTGGGTTGCTTTCGCTTGTGACGGGTCGAACGGGGCGGGAGGGACGGAAAAGAGAAGAGCGAACGAGTAAGAGAGGGCGAGAAAAAAAAAGGAAGGGGGGGGCTAACGACCGCTAAACATATTTATGGTTGGGGTAGGTTCCGCACTTTTTTCCGCTGACGAGGGTGAGCCCTCCCCGTCGAGGGTGGCGACGTCAACGGGGGCGCAGTTCGCGAGGGTTGCCGGTGCTGCCGCCGCTTGCTCGGCTGCCGGTGAGGGCGGGCGGCCTAATTTGTCATAACGTTTTTGTTTCCCGTCAATGGGCCGCTAATTCTGAAAATCCCCGCGGGCGGCGGTACCGTCGGATAAACTTTATTGCGTGTTAAATTGGGAAGCCGTTAGACGGCCGGTGGAGGAGGAAACGGGGTATGGGGTAGAGGTGGAGGTGGACGAAGAGGAGGAGACCGCATCGGAGGAAGAGTCGGCTCACCACCATATCACTCCACGTTTATGACGAGCAGTCACAATCCCTCCCCGATTATACATGTTCTCCGCTAATTGCTTTTTTATAGTCCTCCACTTTGCTGAGCTGATTCTCCGCGTGTTTGAATTTTTTAATCCTCTTCCGTACGCAACGACGAGCTCGTTTCACATCGTGTATACCTAACAATGCCAAAACCAGATTCGCATCGTTGCGGATAACACCTTTGCATACATATTACCGGTACACATTCGGTATAAATTCTTCTGTGTAATATAACTGATGTATAATAGATATGTATAATATACGCACGCATTAAAGTTTATTCGAAAAGGGACTGGTTCCACCTTCCTCTTCGCATCGTTTATACGTCACTCTACACCTGTGTCCTCCGTCAAATAAACGAAAATGAATGAATGAAACTTCTCCCTGACAATACCATCAAGATTTCTAGCTCATATGGAAGACCTTGTAAGACGATAAGGGAATTGGACTTTGACCAAATTAAGCACACTTGTATTAAACTCCGATCACCCGTGAAATCCACCCCTTCGTAATTCTATTGTCTCGTACGAGAAATTCGAAAAATGACCACTCTTCCATTCATCTTCGATCGGAGCGTGATCCGACGGGGACTCGGATGTTAAATCTACGGCACATCTTCCAATACTCGATCGGAGAAGGTGTCCGAGCAAAACAAAGATATTCTTTGTGCAAAAGTAAGCACTACG
Source organism: Athalia cordata (assembly GCA_963932425.1). Lineage (NCBI taxonomy): Eukaryota > Metazoa > Arthropoda > Insecta > Hymenoptera > Athaliidae > Athalia > Athalia cordata. Next base: position 50,996,045 of record OZ010625.1, on the reverse strand, counting down.
AAGGGAAACAAGGGCTGAACAGTGGAGGACCTCAAAATCGCGTGGCATCCCCCAATCATAGAGATTATTCGGTAGCCCTTGGCACTCGCTAGTGTCCGGTCAAGTCGGAACCTAGTAGCGCACTCTGGTGGTCCGTTCGCCAATCGATACGACGTGTGAGAGTAGACGTATTCGGAGATGAGGATTAGGGTGCGGCGATGAAGGGTGTTGTAGGTGAGGGGGGCGAAGATGCCGGGGGAAAGACAGGTCGATGCAGCAGCGCTGGACCCAAGGTCCACTCTTACTTGGTGCGCGCGTGGGAGGGTGGGGGGGAAGGAAGGCTGGAAGGCTGGTGGATCGCCGGAGGTTGAGGTGGAGAAGGACGAAGGGTGAAAGAGCGAAGAGATGGGGTAGAAGAGGGAAGAGCGGGACGGAAGACAGGGTTAGGTGGCGGGGAGGAGAGACCAAGAGCGAAAGCCGCGGAGGGTGAGGGTGAGCGACGCTCCACAGAGAGCTAAGGTGGAAGGGCGGGGAGAAGGAAGGAGGGTATGAGACGCCAAAAGGGTTCTCCTCTCCGTCGAGAGAGAAAGTGGACAGTGGTAGCCAACCCCGGGCATCCGTATAATAGCTAGAGTGCATGTATGTATATACCAAAATGTGGGTACATGTAACTTATACCTAGCTTATATACATACTATGTATCTATATGTATGAGTATAGATATCCTTTACCCGCATCTGCAGGTATCCGAACGGTATTCCAACCTTACCTCACCTCGCAACTCTTCGACCTTCGATTTTTGACGTCTCTCTTCAAGTACACCGCATCCCTCGTCCGGTTATATCTGTCAACATTATAAAATTACGACTCGGTAGAAACATGTACTTTTTTATCATCATCCTCGGTGTTTCTACCGGACGTATCTCTTTGGCAAATTATTGTCGTCGTGAGTTCCATCCCTCGAAGATGTATAGAACTGCGGATATACATCGTATACGTAGTGTGATTTACATACGCGTGGGACAATTTCTTGGCGTAACAATTTTCGTTTCGCTTTATTTTTAATAAAAAAGCACTCGAGGAGCAGAGTTACCCCTCGTTCGGTTAATCCCCTCGCGCAGTCCTTGACTGACGGAGGGACAGCCGCTCACGCGGGTAAACCACCGGCGGATTAAAGTTTTTGATTTTCTTTGGCAAACATGTTTGTCGAAGAATCAAGTGCTGCAGAGGTTCCATCTCTATACGCTCTACGGATAAGAGTTTTCCTCTGATGCCCTTCGTCGCCCAACGACGATGCTTTCCACAGGACCAAGACGACGACGACGACGACGACGACGAAGAGGAGGAAAAGGACGACGGCCTTCGTGACACGTGTTGGAGAACACATACACCTTATACATGCGTAGGTATAACGGTGCGTAGGTACTGCGCGAACGACGGGGAGCTCAGGCAGCAGGCCACTATAGGGGGGTTGGCTAGTGAAAGGGATGCGAGGGTGCGAGACGAAGAGAGTAAGAGTGAGAGGGAGAGGAAGAGCGAGCCTTACATGCTTGGATATTGATTAGTAATACCGCGACCATGCGATGCCATACCATCACTCTCTCTCTCTCTCTCTTTCTCTCTTTCTCTCTTACTTTCTCTCACGCTGCTGCTTTAAACTCGGCAGCCACGCGTTTCCATGTGCTCGCATCCAACATCCCTATCGTGGAATGGCCGTAGAGTGGAAAAGGATGAGAATGAAAAAAAAAGAAAAGTGGAAAAAGGATGAGAGAGAAAAGGAAGAGAGGAAGAGTGAAAGTTAGAATCCAGGGATGGTAAAAGAAAGCTCATTGCGTGTTTTTTTCAGACTCGATCGAAATCATTCGGATGCAAATATGCACGGAAGCCCGTGCGAAAGAATACTATATTCGTTACACTTTGGTTAGGGGTGAAGATCCTCGCTAGGTCGTTCAAATATTTGCCGGAGCTCGAATTTGAGCCGGCACGCACTTTCCTTACCTCCGTGTGGCCGTCCAGGATCGCGGCAGAATTACATCTCTTATACAGCAAGGTATGGTATACGGATTTACAGCGAAATATTCAATCGTCACATCTTACCACAGCTGATTAAAATTTGCAAAATATTATTAGTACAACTGCAGATACACCTGTAATGTTGTATACTTGCCTAAAAAGAACGAGGAAGAAAGAGAAAGAGTTCTTTTTTGTTTTGTGTTATCCGTTGCCGTCGAGGTTGATTAATTTCACCGACGGAAACCGAGGGTTGAAATAGCTGTACTTTGATGTGGACAATGCGACAGTGACCAACAACGATGCTGGACAAGCAGAAGTCGTGTACGGAATAAAAAAAAAAATATATATATAGATGTATAAAAGAAAAAAAAAAGATAAGAGATATAAAATAAAGTAAAAATAAAGTGAAAAAAGAACACAGGAAAAAAACTGATAGAGAGAAATGCCTCTCGATAAATCCTCCCTCGTCACCCCCTGAGCACTGAGATGCCGAAATTCCGGAACCGGGCCAACGTCAGAAAACAAGAAAAGAAGAAGACAATAAGGCGACCCTATTAGAGCTCAAAGAAAAACGAAAGAAGAACTCTTGGGTGGAGGCGCGGAACAGGAAGGAGGAGATCTCCTTTAAGAAACTCGTCGGGAAGTGTGCGCAACCCCCGTCTCTGACCTCGTCTTTGACCCCGTGCGATATTAAGGCTGTCTCGTAGCCAGTGTGCTAACATATATATCTGCGCTAATATCAAGTTCCGGAACTTCTATTTTTATTTTTCTACCCTCTTCTTTTCTTTTCCCGAAATATTTTCCATTTGTCTTACGTACGTTTCAAAACTCTCGTCGAATTAAAGCAACAGCGTGAGTTCAAGGTGCACTTTTCACGTCGCATAATTCACCCAATAAAAGTCGAGCTTTGAAGATTGCAGATTTAAAAACGCAACCTTTAAAGGGAACTGGAATATCTACGGCTCCGGATGTAGTCTACCGTTCCTCGAAGCGGCACGGCGCCAAGGGCTTCGGAGGCAAAAGGAGGAGAAAGAGAAAGATGAGGAGGTGGAGGAGGAGGAGGAGGAGGAATTGGAGAGCGAGAACGCGCAGGAATGAGAAAGGCCATGGGGGGTGCGAGAAGAGGTAGGGCGAGAGAATGAAAAAAGGAAAGGCATGCAAATGGGGCGTCCTGCAGTCGGAGTCGAGTCCAGTTTTCCCAACACGTGCGCATGTGTGCTATGGTATTCGTGGCGTGCACAGCCTATATACCTATATGTATGTATATTACGTACGTACATATCACACACGCATGTACGTATATAGGTATATTTCTCTGTATTTTCGTTCACGGGGACATAGAAGCGTATTCGCGGAGGCGCTCGTCGTCGTGGACCCTTGGCGAAGCAAGGCACGGTGAGGAGCGGCGGAGGTCCGAGTCTAAGGGGAAATTGACCAGTACCCGGTGGCCAGAGGTCAGTGGTTCTCATCACGCTTCGAAGAACCACCCGATCCTCTATACACCTTTCACATTATCGTGACAAGCAAAATGCTTGCTTTCCTCCTCGCATTCGCTAAGTAGGTATAACATACGGGCATTCTATAATACTAAAAAGAGGTGTTCACTCGAAACTCAATCGCAATGCGAAAAAAACAGGGAGGATACATCAAGTTACTAAGAAACGACCAATGTTGATTTTTGACACAGAATGACCATTATTTTTTATCGCGGTATTTTGATGTAGTTTTTCGTATTTTGATCTCAGCAACACAAATTCGTCGATTAAATTAGGCTGCGAATAAAACCAATTAAGATATCTCGATAGAGTCGAAAAGTTGGCGATAGATAGATCAATTTAGTTAGCACAATCGGGAAATTCCCTCAAAATATATAATAAACCTGGTAATAGATATTGCGAGAGTGAAAACGGAGGACAGTCGTCTCGATCTTCACGAATTCTGCACTGGTATATTATAGTTTTGCGCGGTCAGCAAATAACGAGAGTCCCGCTGATGAAGTAGGTTTTCCACAGGGGTGGGATTACCACGATTTCACCCTCTTGTTCTCAACGCACCCTTCCCCGACTTCCATCGGATCTCACAAGAGGCCATTAGCTTCGTCGTCGTAACGCGGAATTTGGTCACCTCTGATTTTCATGCGGCAACCAAATATTTTTCAATAGTTATAAATATCTACAATTGCCAAAGAGTACTCTTAGCATCTGAGATAATTTTTGACCGGTATACTGGTAGATACTTTCGATAAGACTAGAATTTGTTTCGGAAATTTGGTGTCGGATTCCCGATCCGTTTCGCTCGCTTGAAAGGGTCGGTGCAATGACGCTACCGAGTCAGCGGGGCAGGAATCGATCATCGGTTAATCCGAAAAGTTTGACCGTTTGAAGACGTGTCCTTTTTTTTTTTGTCAAGAGCTGGTAGTCTAATTGAGTTGCTAACTTTGAAATTGGGCGCGGTCAAAATGTCTAAAAACGTATTTCTAATTTTCTAACCCGAAACCCGGTTCAGGTATTTCCTCCAAATTATATTTTGATCCAGGTTCGGTGAGGATACTCTCTCATCCCATGTCCCTTTTATTCCACACAGTCTGTACACACAATATGTGCGTGCATAATATACCTTTGTGCATGTGCATTATACAGATACCCGTGTGGAGTAAACGGGAAGATATCGTCGTGGACGTGACGCATATTACACCTAAATTCATTTCCACACGGTCACCTTATAGACCCCCTTCAGAATAATATAATTAAAACGTCGTTGGGGATCGGTGGGACGCGCGCGCATGTAAATTTCGTAGAGATTGCCTCGCCACACCTCGGGCTCAGGCACGCCGCGAATGTCCAGCCTGGTCCAGCTAGCGGAGATCCCAGTATTGATCTAGCCTTTCTCCCGCCGACTTCCCCCCGCGTTTCTGCCTCTCCTCCGCTTTTCCCCTCGGCCTCCACTTTCACTTCTCCCCCGAGCTCCACCTTCGCCTCCACCTTTGGCGAACAACCCCTACGTGTTACCGGGGGCCAAGAGGCCGCACCGTATACATATACGTACACTGCGCGAGGTCCGGCCTGCGAAGCTGCCCCATAGCCCCGAGCTCACTAGCTCGCAAGCACCAAGTTGTTCCGTTCACTCTTGCAGCGCTCACCACCCGCGCCACCGGCGCCCCAAAGCCATCTCTTAGATACGCGCCGAGCCGAGCCAGGGGCGGTCAACTGGTGGAAATCGCCAGGCGAGTTCGCAGCTGACCTTTGGCCGGCAGATATTCCAACCTTGAATCCTTTCCTCATTCGTTCCTACGAGAATCTCGCGCCCTGTAACGAACGCGGTGATTCACTCGATACGTCCACGATTTGGTAAAACATGGCAAACAAATATTCCAAGTCGGGTCCACTTTCATAATTCTGTCCATCTTACAAAGAGCAACGAATATAAATTTACGCTATACACTATTCAGGAATTCGGTTCTTTTGGGCGATATTGATACACGACGAATGTTAATGTCGGCTGACGCTTATTTAGCCTTGTAGCATCTTGAACTTTTCAGACCCTGTACTTCAAACGGATGCGTGGTCGTCTGAGACGAGCAACAGCTTTTATCAATGAGGAAAGATCGCGGGGCAGCTGAGCAAGGCGTGACTCATTGAGTGAGGAAATTAAAATAAGGCTAACGATAATGATTACCCGTCGCTGCAAGGAGGCGGCCTGTACCGCCGCAGATCGTGACGTCAAAGGAAATCCACGTGCCTAGAGAGCTGGCGGAGCGTCGCGATGCCGGAACATTTTCCATTTCCACCGGCGTAATTAGATCTACATCCCAATTTTCCGGGCCAGTGTCCACGGACCGCGAGAGAGCGAAGGAGAGACGAATGAGGGAGGAAGAAAGAGTGGGGAGAGGTAGCTCCGAAGAAAGCGCAAGTGAGAGAGATCACCAACGTGTGGTCTGGACCTCGAGCCGGCGCGCCGTCGAGCTCAGCGTTGGTGGGACGCGAGATTAAGATCCGTAGCGATAAGGAGGCTCGCTCTCGTCCTTATCGTTATCTTATTATGGTGGTCGTGGTCCCTCAAAGTGACGGGGTGAATGTCCGACGTCGGGGTGCCGGCAAAACTTCGCGAAGGAGGAGGATGAGGCGGGCGGTATGGAAGAAAAATGAAAGAAAGCCAAGAACCTACCCCACGGTCCATCAGTCATCATATAAAGCGATCTTTCGCCTAGCTCGTCTTCTCCCCACACCTCTCGCTCTCCGTTTAACCGCGGATCCTCGCCACTCGGCTAAATACCCACCGCGAAAGTGATAACGAGAACTTTTCGCTTTCCAAATTGTCCCACCAATTTCCCTTCCACATATGAAGAACGGAATGCGCATAACAAATGTCAGAATTGACAATGTTCTTCCGTCGCCCCCGCCGCGACCCCTTCGTTTCCGGATTTAAAGAGACACTGCTTAGAATTTATGCAAAGAAGAAAAAAAAAGTAAAAATTCAACGTACAGGCAGCTTTTCCGCAAACTTTGTTTGAACTACCCCTGAAAATTTGTTTATCTCGACGAGTATATATAAAGATGAGTTTCCCGAAAATTTTCGACACCCGCCTTATTGTCTGCATTGAAAAATGTTCGGCCCCATTCCACCCGGTGGATTCCCATCCCTCTCACACCCTACTCGATCCTGCCTCCGTCTCGGGAAAACCGCGTCGAACCCGAGCGACTTGGTGCCCCAGTCTTCGAGACTTTGACCCACATCATATCAGTCGTTTTTGCTACCCCACGCTATAGACTACTCGCGGCTTCCTGGCTCCTCTTTATACCCACATCCACACGATTCTCTCTATCTATATATTTATATCCATATCTATACCTGTATCTATACAGACTAATACAATTTACGGCCACCGCCGCTTTCCGTATACCGAGACTATTATCTTAATCCCATACATCTGCTTTAAGACGCTCTTAACCGCGCATTTTGCCCACGCTTTCGCGCCATCCCAAAGATATCGTCGAGGGTTACCCTTCCCCCCTCTTTATCCCGTGTAACGTATATATCCAGCGTTTCCGTCTACGTCAAATATTTGCACACGCTTAGAGTGATATCGGTTCTTAATAATAAATGGACGTCCCGCAGGACCTCCGCGTTGGACATTGGTGGGTGGTCTCACGGGCGGCGCGTGTAAAACATTATGCTAAAAATCAGACGCCGAGTATATATGTGGTATAGGTGGTCAATTAATTTGGCATTTTGTAGCTCGTTCAGTGATTCTGAGAAGTGACATATATTATATATTATTGCCGATGTAAATTCGAGTGTATTTAAACTATGTGCGAAAGTTTTTATTATTTATTTTTTTTTCTTCTGCGTTACGCAACTACACGACGCGGTATGAATCCGCGGTCCAGGAATCGTTGAATATCTTAAATGAATCGAGTGAATTGAATTAGCATCTTGTTTTTGACAACAAAGTCGCCGACTCTCCGTGAGAACTCCGAAGCGGAGGAAAGATTCGACGAAATTTCTACGACCACTCGCGGTTGTTGTAACTCACCGATCGGGAGACTTTATTACTCGTGCGCCGAAGCACATCTATACATAGGTACCTATGTATACGTTCAGTTGCGACACGATATGCCGCAATATCGTCAGCTAAACTGTGGAAAGAATTTTTCGTTCTTTAGCAATCGTGGTTCTAAAATTTTTTTTTCAAATTAAAAATCCAGAGGTTATTACGGCGATTTTCTATCTACTGAAACGCGCCGACGTACAAACGCCAGTAAAATAATTCGGGAGACCGCGCGGTAAACGCCGGCGGAAATAGGGGGAAGTTTTCTCATCCCCGTGATCGTTTCGCCAAATGTTGAGTTTATAACGTCCTTGGAGACACCACCGCGCGTCCGACTGCAAGAGAATCCTAAGGTACAGAGAGAAAAAAGGAAATTGGGTGCGAAAGGAAATTGAGAATTATCGGAGAGAACCGCATCGCGTGGCGCCGAAATATTGACCACGAATAACACGGGATAGTCCTGCTTAGAATGGGGTGAGATAGGATAGACAATCTCGCACACTGACCGACATTTTTGTGGTGTCGAGGAATGCCCGTTGGCCGCGGACGCCCTCGACACCCGCGCCGTAGCCGCCGTACCGGCGTGAGATTAAAAATCACCGACACGAGTTAAGAGAGAGGAGATTATGGGGAGAACCGAGGAGATAGGCGCCCGTATAAGAGGGAAAGTGTTTGTTTTACAACGCATCTCCAAGCTGCAGACACGACATTCGCGGGGACGCAGTCTCCCGCTGCGTGAAATAATCTTATTCCAGGTATACCTATGTATACAGGCATGGTCGCGGCTGTGTAACAAAGCGGTAGAATTCTGAGGTGGTGAGAACTTCGCGGAAATGACGTTTTATAAAATGTGCTCGTATAAATGTGTCTGGCGGGTGTAACTGTATGCGGAAAAGGGTTTGCCCACCTTACTAAGTTGCCTATATATACCGCATATAAGATTCTACCGACGCGACGCCGGTAGGGAGAAAACTAGACCGATGGTAATTAATAGTCGCTGTCGAGCCACGTCAGATCCTCTTTTCTAACATCAGCTTCTTCCTCCAAAAACCGCAGACGATGCGGTCGCTCTCATCGCAACGGTCTTTAGATTGTTATTATCTCACGTTTGCGGTGGGTCTCGTTAAATCGAACGCAGTTTCCTTACTTCCACCCTCGACTCTTCCGTACCCCCCGCCAACGCCAACGGAGGGCAACAAACCGTCCCGTATCTACAGCTCTCCTCTACATTTATACAACCGGTATTACCCGATGGATCTTTCTCACCTCGCTTTTCTGTCTCGTTCTTCTTTACAACCTGGGCGCACGAAAACTAGAACGATTCTGTCCATTGCATAATTCCAAACGAGATTATCGAAGAATTTTACATAAAATATTTCAGAGAACTATTTAAGCCTGCGTTAGATCAAAAAATATCCAATAAAATTGGAGTTGATTTATTACTTGAAAAAATTGATTCGTCTCGGATAAGCTTATAGACATATCAGACTTTGCGGAAAGATTAGCCGGTGCGAATAAGAATATTTTTTGCCGACGTTTTTACGCATATATCGAACCTTGAGGATTTGACATTTTTTTGGTTACTAGTTATTAATAGTTCTCATTTCGATATTAAGTACCTATTGGCCGACGATTCAGTGGAGGCCTGGAGAGAAAATTTATGACCGCGACATGACCTCCGAAGCAAAGAGAAAAGCGAAAAAAAATAAAAAGGAAAAATGAATGAGTGAAAATAGAAAAGCGAATGAAATAGAAAAAAAGATCGTAGGAGAACCAAAACAAGCGGGGGGACGACGCGACGGTTCTCCTAATGCAAGAGCAAAGATACTGGAAACGTGCTCGGAATTCACTGACAAAATGAAACGTGCTCATCACTGCGGTCGTCGGAAAACACCGACGTATCCGCAACCCCGTTGGGTGTTTCCTCTTGGCAGCTGAAAACGGGAGCGCTGTGATGATGTGGAAATGTGTAATAAACATTTGAGAGAATGACATCGATCTTATCGAATGAAGAGGATGCGTTGTCTGATTTCTACTTTGTTCGCTGCGACGATCGAGATTCATACAAGGCTCGACGGCCCCTGCCCCGTTTTCCCGTTATCTCGATTGTTTCAAGTATATCGGAGCCCCGAGGGTCTCCGGGTTTGCGTCAGCTGCTAACTCGCTAACGAGACTCCGCGTGGCGCGGATGCCCGTAAATTCGTGGCAAGGCCTTCGATTGCAAGCTCGAAGCTCCGTTCTCGCGACGTAGTTGAGCCAGCCCAGCGTGTAGTTCAACTCGGTTCTGGGACGATTTTACCCGGTTTAAGGCGGTTTAACTCGGTTTAAGGTAGCCGCCATCAGACGCACCGGCCGCGGAGCGTTCGCCTCGTAAAATTATCCGTAATAAAATTGTGATTTACGCACGTGTTCCTGGAAAGCAGACCAACTCGACGGTAAACAGTAGAATAAGGAGGGACGCGGACACCGCGAACGCGAAGAACCGAACGAGGAATACAGAGTTCGCTCGTGGTCGGTCGACGACTGACCTTTACAAGTAATTATTATTTTCGCGAAACCGCCGAACGCGAGACTCTGAGATCATTGTGAATTATTCTTTGTTTGAACGCCGCTAAATATTCGCGACCTGCAGATCATAAAATTCGAAGAGTTGGGAGATCCAATTTTCACGGTGATACGCTGAAATGATCCAACGGGTCTGTAAGTCATCGACTTTCAAGGCCATCGCGTATCTTCGATCTCATCGAAGGGGACGAGGCTTGATTAAAATGCGTACCGAACGCGCTGCTGATGTAATGAAAATATAAATCCAGGCAACCAAATATTATGGCGTAACATCGCCGTAGTTCTACAAAGTATGAGATATATAGAATTCTTGAAAAAATTTCGTTGTGGACGTTATAGTACACAGATCGATGTTTGATAAGACTGAAGGGAAAACCTGACGTTCAATTTAAGTAGAGGCGGTAGTGCGGGCGAGATGCTCTCGTACTTTCAGTTTCCGGAAAAGCGAGAGCTACGGTATAAATATAGGTACATTGTACAATGTACATGGTGTAGGTATAGGTAGCGAACCTCGGCAACGGGGAGAAATGATAGAGGGCAAGGTGATGGAGGCGGGATGTTATACAGGGGGCGAAGAGGAGTATAGAGTATGGAATAGTGGCGGACTGACGTAGAGGCACCGAGACGCGGGAGGAGCGTAAACCCTACTATGGCGAGCACACGACACCCGCGAGTCGTAAAACGAAACTGTAAAACTAAGGGCCCGTTTTCCCCCCTGTACCACCTTCTCGCACCCCAACCCCGCTACCGCCTACTCGCGTACCAATTTCGCCAGCATCCTCTCTCCTCTCCTTGCCTCTTCCCTCTCTGCTCTTCGCCGCTCCGCCAGGCTATACTAACCAGTTCGCCGTAAGACTCCACAGCTACGCGGGATGAGGACCGGCGAGGGTAAGCGAGAGGGGGTCAAAGCAGTTTCGATTCCCTTGGAGCTAGAGTTCCCGTTGGTCCGCCGGTGCTAAACTCGACGCGATCGACCGAGCGTCGGTGGTCGACGTCCAAATTCCAAATTGCCCTCTTTACTCTCTCTCTCTCTCCCTGTCTCCGTCTCTCTCGCTACGCAAAGCCTCTCTCTTCATTTTCCTTTTCCCTCTACTCTTTTCCTTTCGCCCTTTTGCTTTTCCCTCTTTACACGGGGCGAGAGGGTGGGCAAAGTCCGTGCTCTCTTGCTCCAACTCTGTTCTTTGTGCCTACGGACCTCCTGCACGTGCAGTTCTTTCGCCTTTTGTCTTTGCGAACGGTCTTTCCAAGGCGCCACAAAATTTTGTCGAGGGAACAGAGTTCCGGTCTACCTTCCATGTATAGTCCAACAAATTTTCTCTTCACTTTCCGTACCCGCGGAGGATTTAATTTATCCTTTGTAAAGTACCACGCGCGGCTCTCTACCCTGCGTACGAATATTTATTTACTCTCGTTACGTTACTCGCATACATGCGTCTTGTAAAGTATGATGTTCCGGTGACTGACCAGGAATCCATCGCACTTTTCATCGCGTTATTTCGCCTACGATGTGGATTATCATTCCTTCAAAAGGTATAAACTACGCACCGCACCTGCGAATTTCCCATATTCGCTCGACTTTGACACGGTCACGATGTGAATTAAAACGCGAGGTGATATGATCGTACAAGGTGTGTCTGCTGCGAATGATTTAACGAAATTCTGGTAACGGTTTTTAAAGTTCTATTCCCCATCAAGTTCCTGAATTTAGGATCTGCACGTGGGCGGCTGACAGCTGCACACCCCAGGTTTCTATCACTTCGCACGAGATCGCGATCAAATGGTCATAAAAGTGGTCACGCGCGGGCGATTAAACGCGTAGTAAACTTTTCGTGGAACTCGAACAACTTCCGAAGTAAATTCCATGTAAAAATTATTGAAAGAATAGAATGAAGAATCGTACGAATTGAAGAAAAAGAAATTCAACACGTGGACGGCGATGTGGATGTAGAATGACAAAGAACCAGGACTCGAAACTTGCAATCTAGGATCGTGAAAGTTTCGGTCTGCGGTGAGGAGCGCATAGACGCAACCATAGGCGGCGTATTCATAAAACTTGGGGAGTTCCACCCCCGCATTTTTATATCTTGACGCGCGTCGGTGTGAGTATCTGCAGATCGACGTCGCCCTTGTATCTCGACTCCTGCAGGTTCACCTACGCCGCGCTTTTGACTGCTGCTAGAAAATTCAATCTAGTAAAACTTTATGTGCGGCAGGCAGCTCCCATACGAGACGTATGGGGATGAACCGGGCCTTCGAGAAGGGTGTCGACGGAGGGTGAAAGAGGGTTGCAGGTTGGGGGTGGTATTAGAAGCGAACGCATTTTATTAAGGCGGTTTATGACCAAATGCTGGAAGCATATTCGCTCTCGTCTTATATACGAATCTACTTTCTAGGTACATATCTCTATGTATATAATGGTAGGTGTAGGCGTACGTCATGTACCTATATACCTACGTGTACTTTAGTGTTTCATACGTATAGCGCCGGATACTCGATCTACGCGCAGGAGCGAAGCTTTTCTGATCAGAAGGACGCCGAGGTACTAAATATGCGGTTAAATACGAGAGCGAAAATAGCGAACCACAATTCCGCATGAATGGATAAAGGCTTATGTATAATTGAGGAGATTCTTCTTGTCGTCAAAACGGTGTAATAGCTGGGAGCCCGAAAAGCTTTCGATTGCGCCCGCACTAACGGGAATGAGAGAGGTAAATGGTGCATGAGGTAAATGCCTTCGCTTTTAGGCATATTCAAAGTTTCAGGAGCCACTTGGACTTTTGCTCGGGGGAAGGGAAATTTCATTATTCCAGATGGTTGCAGATTGGGAGAGGATGATTATGTATTGTTCCGTGCAATTACAACGCGGGTGTCGAAAATTTCAAAGAATATTCTCAACCATTTTACGTGTTTTAGCAACTTCGTCGTCAGAAGTTTTTTTACATACTCGTTGCAGCGATGTTCAGACTGAAAAAAAAACGCTGGTGTAATTTCTCCTGACTCGAATCAACCGCCAAATTTATCATAGGGTATTTCCTAGACCTGCATCTGTAGGTGCCATCGGATACCTGGTGTTCAGAATTTCCATAGCGGCACAGTTGCGGTTTACCGATCGCCGAAAGCGTTATGAAAAAGCTCCGTAGCCGACAGCGGTGCGCGTAGCGCCCAAGGAGTAACCATTCTTCGAACGTTTACCACTCGCACAGCCAGAACGAGATTTTTATCGATCGAGGAATCTGGGGAGAAACGCTCAAATCTGAGATTTTTCGATTCCTAGTCGAAAAGGTTTAACCTTTTTTAAATTGACTGATTCTTAATGTATCTGTCTTAATGACTGTCATCAATTGACTTAACTTGATTCGAAGGATGAGTAGGTAAAGATTTGTCTGAAATATACGAAAAATTTATTTACATAAAAACATGAATATAATACCTACAATATTTTAACTGCCGCGCATTTTTCTGTATTCGTACTCATATATAATAATTGGCGCTGAATCTCAAAATAAAAGTATTGTCACAATTATAAAAATAAAAATCGTTTAAAAAGCTCGTGCGGCGAAATTATTACCGTTTGCCTTTAGGGTTGAGAAAGCATTATAAAAGAATTCGAAAGCACATATGTTATTGTTCGCGAATAATTAATAAATCATAGCACGCTCTGGTATCAAATCAAGTGCGGCTTGTAATGGATGGTAATGGCCAAACGTCTTGTGAAATCATTTTTAAATTGTGACAAACGATATTTTTGATGTGTACGATTTTTTTTTTTTTTCTCTCATTCATAAATAGTGTGTTTATATTAATCAATTATAATATTTTCAATAAAAATTTTTCTCGTAGTACCATTCGTTACAATATTTACAAAAACATACGTACAACTTAATTATAATTTAAAAAGATACGATATAATAAAAAATTTCGTTTACAATTATATAATTCAGAATTCAAACAATGTCTGCCAATTGCACTATATGCTCGCCAACGAGCAATTCATTTAAAATTTTCATTCGCTATCAATTTCAATATTTTTCTTTAATAATTTATCCAAATCTTAGGGAACATTTTGTCTAGATCGCGAAAGCGGATTCATTCCACAAACAGGTTGCTATAATCGTAAATACCACGCTTCGTGAAGCTGAAATTTCACCTAAAGGGATTTTCGCCAAAAAATGTTTATGAAAAAAAAATTGTTCGTATAGACGAGTTTAATCGACCCCGAACTTCACCTTATGAGATTTCAAAAAAATGTTTAAATTTCGAATGAACCAACCGAAGCTTATGGAAGCGAAGCAATCGTAAGAATGACGATAAATGAATGAATAAATCGACTGCGTTGAAATTTGTATTCGTATAAAAGTAATGAAACTGAGCTTGAGTTCGGCGGTCGATACATTACAGTATAGTAATCGTGTAAAGTTATCTCATCGACCCACATGCAGATCGATTGACACGTAAAAAATCTCATTATTGTGGTCGTTGGCTAATAAATAGAGTTTATTTTCATGTTAAATATCATTTTTTTTCGCATTTTCCTAATTACGCGTTAATTATTTATTTATTATGTATGCGGGTAAATTAATTAATCTTACGACACGCAGGTCGTATTCCACCTTTCCGCGAGTGCACAGTACCTGTTAATTATTATCAGCAAATCGTCGCTTCATCGTCATTATTTATTAATATTATGTATATTTCCGTAGTGTACGAGATAACTTGAAACATAAAACTGAAATTGGGAATTCGGGATTCGGTAATTTTCCTTTGATGCATCCCCGATCTAATTTATCGCGATATGATCATGCAAGGCGCGAAAAGTACTTTGGCCGTAAATAGAACGTTTTGATTCTAGCATTTTTGAAAGAACCATTTTAATGTTGAAAGATTTTTTTCTTTTCGTACAATAAAAATTCAATTTTTTCCATCATTTGCGACATTCGAACGGCTCGTATAATTGGATATATATTTAATTGAATATTAAATTACCGGTCTCGGTGCAAATAATCACCGAGTGTCTCTGAATTACATGCAATTATACTCTTTGATCGATATTGAATATAATATGGATAGTTTTATAGTTGCAATATGGTCGTTTACCTATGACATTCGAACAATCAGCAGAGCAGCACATTTACTATTACAACTATATATAGGTATGTATGTAAATTATCCGCTCGAATTCTCCTCTGTTAATTAAACACGCGCACGCACAGACACACAAATTGTACGAATATGTATATTACACATAAGGAAATATACGATACACGTAAAAAATTTGTGGCATACACATATGTAGTTGTAGGTAGGTATACGAGTTTTACGAGTAGGTAGGTAGGTACGGTTGGGTTTATCTTTATCTTTACGTTATTTTATATAATTATATATTTTTTTTATCCGCGTTATTAGCTTACGTATTCCGAATTTATTCACGATGCAATGTTATTCGGTATTTCCTCTAACTAGATATTTATGTATATCGTTATCAAAAAATGGCATAAACGAGATCTTGGTTGTAAAAACTGTCCGATAGTAATCGTATATTATAGTATATTAAACGCGTAGTAGGTATACTCGTTAGCGGAGTTCAGCAAATGCGACGCAAAAACTACCCAACGTACGGACGCGACGCGTATAAACTCAAATGACACATCAAAGTCCACCTATATTCATCTAGCCTATCATATCTATAATCTGTGATATCATTTAGACTCTAGGGTGTCATAAACTGCGGTAAATATCGCGCATGATGCACCGATATGATATATTCATGCGTCTCCTCGATAGTAGAAATGTGATCCGGAAAATAATGTAATCAACAAAAAAAATCACCTTCTTCAATAAAAATTAATTTAACGGGAACATCTCGCTCCACGACACGAAAGGCATCCCTCACTCCCTGTTTTGGCACCGGTTGATAGTCAACGCTGGAATACCCAGATTTTTTGAATTTTCATTTTATACCGATTCGAACGACTAATGAATAAAATTCCGGAACACTTTGTAGATCCACAGAATGGGTTGTGCAATGTTGCGTCAAATTATCAACGTATGAGTTTTTTTTTTTTTTTCGTTTTCTTGTTTTTTGTTTTTACGAATAATATTATATGAAGAGTCACAGTGTATAAGAATGTAACTATGTAACGTTTATAAAGCACCTTGATTAAAAAAACTTGATGTTCTACGTGTTAGATAAAGTATACAAAGGTATCTCTGTGTCAAGAGTAATGACATCCTGTAATCACCTCGTCCTTCCGTCGATCTGTTCTCTCGCTTATAGGAAGAAGATTGCACTTTGCCATTTACAAATTTTCTATAGCAAGTCCAATGTTTCCAGGGGCTTCGGTCACTCGAATCAAGACTCGTGTACTCCTACGTGGCACATGGCAGTGATAATTATCACGAGACTTGAAACACTCGTGAACCGGAAAAATCTGATCAATGTTTCCACGAGGTGCAGAGACAGCATCTCCACCATTGACGGATATCTTCCCCCGGAGTTTCTTCTTCTAAGCGAGATTCGATCGTTGGCTATTGTCAGTGCATGGCCCTCGTCGTAAGGTGAGTGGTGTCGGCCCTCTTAGGAGGAGGTGGGGGCGGCCGCCTCTTACCCGCGATCGCATTCGCGATATTGTTGGTGTTGACTTCGTCCGCAAACCTGACGCCACCCACGTGCCTCGTAGGGCTGTTGGCGTACTCAACCGGCGCATTTGGGTCCGTCGCGTAGACATTTTCGTACAGATTATCAGCCCCGTAGTGTTCCTGGACCCAATTCGAGACGTTGGTCTCCCTGTAGTCAGCAATGGCGGGTGGAGGATCCCGAAATCCTAGAACTTCGTGGGGTGTGGTAGTTGTGTCAAGTTTACACTTCTGCGCTACCTGCCACTTTTTTCTCATTACCCTCTGTAGGTCCTTCAGGAAATCTCCGGGTGGCGCTTGATCAGAAGCTGCGAGTTTTTTCGGAGACGTTAATTTCGTGCTATCCGACCTCCTCGGGGGCATTGGTTTTCTCTGAGGTAGCGCCGGACTTCCGGGTTCCTGCTGCGGTGGTAAATTGAAAGATATCTTTTTCCCGGTGCCTGTTTTCGCCTTGGGAGACGTTGGAGGTTCTTGGATCGTGACCCTTCTCTGTGGCTGAGGACTTGCCGCGGCTTTAAGCTCAGCGAGGTACGGTGGTGCTGCGTAGTGGCCACTTCCCTGCTTGAGAGCGCTTCTGCGGACAGTGTCCATGTTTGGATTCGGCCTGATTGGTTGGCTACCCATCTGAAGGGACCCTCCGTAGAGAGATTCGTTTTTGGAGTTTTGCCTAGTCGGCATGGAATTATGCTGTGTTCCGTAAGCCGGAGGTGGAACGAAGGGTGGAGGAACCGCAGCGAAGCAAGGAGACCCTGGATTTCCGTACGTGGGCGTGCTCGGAGTCGTCGGCGATGTTGGAGCCATCGTCGTTGTGTAGGAATTCGTCGGAGTCGAGCAGTTCGATCCGTTTGAGCTGCTGGTGCCATTGGAGCCATGAAGTGTTGGGCTCCCGGGATAAATTTGCCCATTATTTTGCGAAGCGTAAATCTGGATCCCAGGTCTGGGCGAGCGCGTAGGCGTACCGTCGGGGGAAAGTGAGTTTGTCGGGGTCGATTGCTTTGGCCTGGCGCGTCTTATCGTACCAGTTTCCCCGACGAGGGGACTTGGCGGTGGAGGGAGTGACGCGAGGCTCAGCGAGGACCCGGTCAAGTCAGGACTGTGGCAGGTTGGAATTTCTCCGGGAGCGGGAGGAGGAGGGAGACTGTCCAGGGAGAGGTTCGAACGGAACATTTCCGGCGGTGGTGGAGGAAGTGGTTCACCGTCAAATTCTACATCGTCAGTACCCCTAGGTGGTGATGGCGGCGGTGGAAGTGACGTTATTGAATCCATCTGGAAAAAAATCGCAGAATTAGCAAACCATCGGTCAATTGATATTGAATCAGCAAATAAACGGTGATTCCCGTTGGACTTACCATACACTGCTGGATTGGACTAGTCGGAGTTTTGGGCTCCATACTTTCCGTCCTGGGGTAAATTATGGGGCTATTTCTCTCCCTGACCGGAGTACCAGGGGGCACAGGACTGACGGGAGTAGCGTTTCCAGACCTATGATGCCTCTTAAGAGTTCCTGAGCCATCTGAGTCAGTTCCGCTTCTCCGCCGGCTGTGCCTCCTGGTCAAAGTTCCCGATCCCGAGCTCGTCGGACTCGGACAGCTATCGGGTTCGTCACGAACAGTTTCACCGACTTCTTTGAGCTGCCGTGTTATCGAGGTCAATGGTAGCTTCGGATTCATCGATGGTTTTCGCTTTATCGTACCCGTAGGAAATTCGCCACATTCGAATGCCACCTGAATTAGAAAATACGATCAGACACCAAAAAAAAATTGCGAGGTCAAATTCTGAGTGAACAGGACCTCTACTAAAACGTCGCCAATTTACCTCGCAACTGCTGGGAGCTCCATCGGACATGCAGCCTGATGAACTTGAGCTACTAGCCCTGCTGAGTCTGCCTTCGTTAACGACGTGCCTGGAATTTTCTGTGAATTGTCTGGCGTTATCGTTGGTAGTATTGTACTGAGTTTGATTAGGAGGCGTAGCAATGGAGCTAACGGAGCATGACCGGGCATGGGCCAAAAGATCGAGATCTTCTTGGGCCAATTCGTCTACGAGAGTTCTGTAGTTTTCCATAAGTTGTCTTCCGTACTTCGCTATCCGAATTCCAATCATCCATCGTTCAAGAGCGGCGCTGTCTTCCGCGCACAAAAATTTTATGTACTTGGTTGATTTTGGCTGCTGAAGACGAGGGTGTTTAACCGCGAAGCAAAAGTCACTGGGTGCCTTGTACTTCTTTTTCCACCCCACCCCGTAATAAACCTGGTTCACGTCAAACGTTGCCAGGCATACCAAGTCCCTGGCGTTTCTTGCCTTCTCCTTCGGCCAGTAGTAAAGACCCGACGCTCGGAGAATAAAATGGTACCGCTTCCACCCTTTCTTACTATCGGATTTTAGATAAAGTGGACCTTCAACCTGGAATCATTAGATCGGCCTTAGTAATCAGTCGAGATCCTGAAAAGAAAGAACGGATGTAGAAGACGCCCTTACCTCAGGTACTCCCACGTTGCTACTCGAAAAAAACTCTTCGAGTAGTATATTACGCGAATGGTCATCATACTCGGCGCTACTTCTGTCAGATGGGCCGAGCAGGAACTTTTCTGGTGTGAGAAAGAGGTGAGTTTTGTCAGGACGTTCCATGAAGAGCAATTTGTTCTTGGAGTCTCTCGTCCAGAGGAGAAGATTTTCTACCAGAAGTTCGTGGTCCTCGTAAACTCTTTCTGCAGAGAACGAAAGAATTAATTAGCACGTTGAGACACTATGAAAAAACATGGATTTTAGCGGGTGGAAGAAGCAGTCCGAAAAATCATACCCATAAATAAATCGGGGAGGTGTTCAACCACCGCCCACTTTGGATCCATTGGGACGTGGTTTTTGTCAGCGAGAAGTCTGCAGACGTGTGCAACGCTCATCCCTTCGTCGACGAGGAGACTTTTTCCGCTACCGTCCAGAGTGAACGCTTTGATAAAAAGTTTTTGCACGCTGGCTTCCCGAATTTTCTCAAGTGCCAAACGAATTTTTTCCGCTTTAGCTCGCCCCGCAGCGTCTACGTGAAGACCGAGAAGACTTCTATTAGCCATGAGATAAGTTAGACACGCCATAGAATCTATAGAAATGCAACAAACTTACCCATGAGGTGATGCGGCTGCTGCTGGGGAACCGTGAGCATTGTGTTCTGAGGTGGTTTATGTCCTGATCCACTGCTGCTGGCGGAACTCTCACTGGATAGCATCGATACGGTGTCGGAAAATGCGCTATCGTTGTCAGGACTGTCGGTCCGCAATCCTGTGATAAAAAAAATGTTGGCTCTAGTTTTTGACTCTGGCGGACTTGGATATCGACGGATCTCTCGGAGAAATTCGTCGAGTTGGTCAAATATGTATATATGGGGTGACTTTTTTACCTCCGTCATTTTTTCCAATGTCCGTGCTCTCTGTGGTGTTGATTCTCGTGCTATTCGGTCTTCCCTGCCTCTGAGAATCAGGTGCCGGTGTGGCTGCGATATCGCCATCGCATCTCCTCTCGAGTGCACAGAGTTCGCCGAGTATAGCATCCAAGTCAACATCTTGCGAGTCTGGAAATGCATAGCGAAGAATCAGGTGGTAGCTCAGTGGCTGGACAAGAAATTCTCTGCGCCATCTTAACTATTATCTTCGTACGTTTCTACACATATACGTATTCAGAGGTATATAATTCAAACAGTTCTTTTGCAACTACTGCGGTGGAACGGGAACCGATAAACGTGTACCTTGCGCTGCTGCCGATTATATGCGGCTTATTCTCCTTGCAGCTCGGTGCGAAATGGCGCAACCTATGGCTGCGGCTAATTTATCAAGAAAACCAGTTTTACACTAATTGCTGCTGCAACTTAAGGATATTTCTTTCTCTCTTCGTTACACCCTTTAGCGCGCCTCTATCTCGTAAGCCTGGCATCTCTAAGGATTGCATGCTAGAAATTTACACTCGGTACGTCGAGGGCGGATGTCACTTTTTACCGCGCGAGAGATACAACATATAGCTATGTACAGATATCGTACGTGAATATAAAAAGCTGGCATTCCGAATGACTGTAGTACCCTCGAGTTTCAAGGCCATCGGATATCCTTTTCCAGCGCAATGGTGTATCCATTGCAGAAGCGTAATGACAAAATAGAATTTATTTCCAATCCTTTGCACTATCCCGAGTCTTGATCGAAAATACAGTGGATATGCTCGATATACGTAAACTCCAGGCAACGAATAGTCGAGTACTACGTACGAAGTTTATAGGCCTTCGTTGTTGACTCGGTGTCTTATCACCGTGAGTAATTACTCAGCGAGTTCTGTATGAAAGTTTTGTTTTATTCCTCGTCACAACTTCCATTTAAACTCATCAACTAATCGCGCATTTCATGTTCCGTGCTAAGCTACGCTAATTCTGTTCGACCTGCGTTCGTTCTGCAGAGTGGACTTTGCGTGTCTCTAACCCTTCGCGATCACGAGAATTTTAACATTCACTTTCGGGAAAGAAGGGTAGGTACGTTAAACCGCAGCGGGTAGTCACAAGATGTCCCCTGTGAATAAATTGTCCCCGTCATTATTATATAGATCAGAGACTCCCTCACCCTCATTCGGTGCAGGTGACACAGCGAGACCCAATAGCTATAAGTTTGTTCGTTCGTTTCTTGATTCATACTCGGAACGCTAATTAGGGTAATTACTGCATTAATGTATATCAGATGCGGTGACTCCTCGACGAACGTAAGAGTGCTTTGCATTTTATGAAACTCTTCAGCGTAGGCTGCAATTTTTACGATCCATATAAAACGCATGGTGGGCAATAACCGCATGTTCAATATTGAGGACACCAATCAAGCGACGAATACGTAGTATAGGTAATTCTAAAGATTCCACGAGTACAGTATAAATAGATATATTCGATGCTTTATCTGACCGCAACATGAACTCGTATTGTTTCACGGTGATAATGTAATTCGATAACATTAAAATGCCACTGCAATATGCATTCGCGGCATAATACTGTACCGCACATATGGAATCGCATGGAGAAAACTGGATGTAAGGGACCCCCACTGTGCTCCGACTCTGTGGTATGAAAAAAAAAACGTGCCGAGGTTTTAATTTTCGATTCAATCTTGTTACAGTTTTTTTCTCTCATTCTCATTTTCAAACCGGTCGAGTACGACTCGTTGAGCGTAATTCGGGCGATTCAAGTGATTCAAGTGGACGTGAAGGCGTAACATTCCATCGTGTATAACGTGGCGCACGCGCGTGACACGGTAGCACACGCTACAATTCAGGGCGCGTGGGATTTTTGACTCGCCGTCTCTTCATCTGTGTATTTTATTCATTGTAGGTTACATACCTATGCACGCTACGTCGTATATATTTATAGGTATGTCCACAGAACTGAAATGATATCACGTTTTAACAGATAACGTGTTAACGAGGTGCCCTCCACTTCGAGAGCAGCTTTTTTGCAATCAAATCCTAATCTCGTAGCTTAATTCGTCGATATAGGGTTTATTCGTCATATACTATAATATCCTATCTCTTCCATGGGTTATCGATATTTGGGGAAAAGCCTGATCACGTGCGTGATCAACGGATACATTTGTACGCGGAGAGCGTACCACATATGATGCGACATGGTGTGAGTCAGACACTCGGACAACGGGACGTAGAATGTGAATGCGTATTCTGGTCACATGTAACCAAGACTTTTGAAAAGAGGCCTCAAACAAAGGGGGCCTGTCAAAGATTCACGCAAAGGAAAGAAAATGAGGAATAAAGTAAAGTGAGTTCACATGCTAGATACATAGGACCCGAGACCTTATGCGCTGGGACGTACAGCGTTTTGGTACAGAGGCGAGTGCAGCGAACGGACTTGGAGAGAAGAGGGCGAGAGCAAAGTAAAGCAGACTGAAAAAGAGGGGAATTAGAGGCAAAAGGTAAAAATGTGGAGAGTAAAGCGAGATGGCTTTGTCTGTAAGGGAAATTACCTTTGATGGTGAAATATCCCAGAATGCTCTCGTTGCTTCCAGGGTAAACGAGCATTTTTAATAGAAGTAATTCGTTTTTAAAATTCACCAGCCTCCTTTTTCGCAGTAGTAGTAGTTACGGAGCGATGGAGATGCAAGCACTCGGAGGAAGGTTATAATTAATAGAGCAATTGATTAATATTCACGATGAAAAAAAAGCACAGCACCACGATCACCACGATGCCTTCAAAGCTCGGTGACTTTTTTTCTCCTGCGGACGGCCTGAAGGCTCCACCGGTGACGCGAACATCGAAGCACACCTAAGTACTTGTTTCCCTGGCATTCTTAATTAATGATCATCCAATACGGTGTACCGCCAACTTTGATTGACGATAAAATGGAAAGCGTATATAGAGGATATCGGGAAAAAGGATATCCACGCGTTACGGTGAGCGCACATATATTCTTTTGTTCGTTAGTTTTTTGCTCTCCGGAGTCATGGAATTCATGAAGAAAGAGAGTATATTTCAAACCGAATTAAGATTAGGTAAATGTGACGAGGTAAAAAAGGCAAGTGGATCGAATGGGTACACGATGATATCCGATCAGTTTCACTATCTGAATTCGTGGATTTATTAATTACGTATAAAATTCCGAAGCGCAGCGTTACTGTCACGATTTTACCTCCGGCTAATTTAACGTTCGTTCACTTTCACAGGCGTTTCACTCGTGACGGATAACCACCTACGGCTGTTGCAGCGACACAGCTATAACACAACGTAACTATACCGGCACCAAGGCGAAGGGATGAAACTGCAGAGACCACAAATATTTTGCTTGCGTAGCGTGAACCGCGGCGTCGCATGGCGTTGATGAGGAGAGAAGAGGAGAAGGGAATAAAAATATGAAGAGGTAAGAGGGGGTCCGTTCGTCACGCTACGCAAAAAATTAGTCAAGCTAATGCGTTACTTGTCTCCCACGTAAAATTCGCGATGTCAACCCCGCGAAATTTAGTTCTTCCAGGTAATATAACGTCGGATGTATACGTATTCCCGTACCATCTACAACCTGGCCGTACGACATGCACGTGCGATAGCGAGTAACTAGCGGCGAGTCGCCCGGCCGTTCCCCTACTTTGCTCTGCGCCGGGTCTTGAGAAGGATGTATTGGTAGTACCGAAGCACGTATACGTACGTAACATTACGCCTCACAAGCATCGAGCTGCTAGTCCCGCATATGACTTTGCTTTGCCTGGTTTAACACATCGTCACGCACCACCACGCGACCAACACTATCGTACATTACGTTTTCCTCTTCCATTTTCTCTTCCTTCTCTCCACTTGTCCTTTCCTTTCATTCTCGTTCTCGTTCTGCTCAGGCAACATCGCCGAACGGGTGAAGAACGTGCATGCGATGCAGAGGCGCACCAACGTGTGCACGACGCGATTGTACTGGTCATTTCGTTATTATCCTAAGCTTCGTTGCGTAGGACTTACCCTGTTGGAAGTGTGCCGTCGCGTCGTACGGATCAAAGCTCGACGTTCGGCCGCCATCAAGATTACAGATGTAACGCTCCGACGTACGATAATACGAAGTAAGAGCAGCGCAGAGTACCAATGACGGTCCCGCTCAGGCCAGGAGTTTGCGGAATCGTATTTAGTCGGTTGTGTACCTCTAAAGTTTATTCGCAGGTGATTTATTTCTTCCCACGAGGACGATCACCTCGCGCCCGCTCGCATCGCTGCTCGCGCGCTACATGTACATTAACGTATAGGCATACAGCAGCGCGATCAATTAAGTGCTAACATACCGTCGTTTCGACACACAGTCACCTTATACACCATGGGCAAGCGGGTTACGATAACCACGTCCACTTCGGATATAATTCATGCACATGTGTCTCATATTTGCTAATTAAACTCGTCTTCGAACAAAGATCGGAAAACTAATTCTGGCGGAAAGAAAAGGAACAGCTAAAAAAAGGGAAGCTACATCCCATCGAAATGGGAATATCATCGTACCTCCGGTTCATTGTAGATACTTTTGCGGGTGTCAATGACTCGCCATGAAATTGCTTCAGAGCCAAGTTTTTTGCTTGAGTAGCACCGGGGGCTACGAAATGATCGTTTACTGAGTACAATGTCGAATATAAAATCGCCGTTTCGATGAGTAGTCGCTGAAAAACATTACAGAAGCAATTGTCGCTATCACCTTGAAAGCGGGAAATCGCAAGCTGCCTACGCTCTACATGTATTTAGTTTTACGCGGCTAGGACGTCTACCGAATTCCGTGGAGCGGCGATACACGCGTGCACATACCGTACGTATAATGTGGTCGGTTCGTTCAATTAACTAACGAGCCGCGCCCTGGATCACGCGCTGACCCTTACGCATATGTTGTTATATTATACTTTATGATAAGTATATGCTTTACGCTCCATGCAAGCCATGTTTGCATCGACCTTGTCGCCCATCGACCTAGCACTATTCTCGATTCTTCGTAACCCCAGGATTAGAGAAAATATGACTGATGTATTGAAAGAAAAATCCTTCCGCGTGTCTTGGATACCCCGTTGGAATCATCCTTCGATATACAAAGCATCGAGTCTATGAATCCTTCCGTAGGGGTGATGGTCTCTCGACTCATCTGACGATTCGTTGCGCGATTCTCGCTTATGATCTGCACGACAGATAATTCATTTCGAAAAGGTCAAGAGGCTGTGGACTGAACTTCTTCCGATCATCGTCATCGAAATTGTAGCGACCCGCCTCTGCTGCTGCGGTGAACGCTCGTTTTAATAATCTACCGTTGAGAAAGAAAGACGTCGTAACCTTTGATTGTGAGTTGACTCTTAAGTTTAAAAAACAAATGAACGTTTTCTGGCTCATTTAACATCACAGGATATCGCGATGGTTGTGAGTAAAAAATCTCCGCAGAAACGTCGAGGCGCGCATATGAATTGTCGATTATTTTGGCAACGTAAATCTGGTATGAGTATGACTAGCGTACCGAATGCCTGTGAAAGCGCAGCATCAACAAATGATTAAGAAACTGAACACTCGAGCAACCGTTGTAACAGTGGGTAATATAATTACGAAGCATTCACTGGTGAACGTCGCGTCATGTCACTTTCGCCATCTATGTTCGTTACCTAACATCGCGCGAACGACCGCACGAGCACCACAAACGAGCTATAGGCCCGACTCTGGATGGGATAATAACGAAAGGTCGTAAAGTCGGCGTAGTCGAATCTGTGACAGTAGGCGGGTAATGATAAGCCCAGAGAAGAGGAAGTTAGTTAATAATTATCATCTAAGTATAACGCCAGCGGCTACACGACCCATTGCGCATTCGTGTACCGAGTGGTAGTATCAGAGACCAAAGCGACTTTTATACTTCCATTGTTTGAGAGCCAAGGGACCGAGTAGTACACGGCCTATATGAAGAAGGTTTTGTAATTCTCGAGATATTTCGTAAGTCGTCTATAGCGCCGCCCCGAGGGTGAAAGCTGAGGCGACTGTACAAAACTGGGTCATCGGCGAAGCTGCTGTATGAAAAATGGGGATGAAATCTCTCGTCGTCAAACCATCGCTCGGGGTTCAGAAATGAAGCCGGGCGGAGGATCGTGCCAACAGCGGGTTGCAGGCCGCGTGAAATGAGATGTATTCCAAAGAATAATTAGGTCGCTGTTTGCTGGGGTTCCGAAAGTGAGAGGAGCCATTTGCTGCGGAACGTTAGCAGGGGGAAGATTCATTTTCCTTCCGCGGAATTTAGCAAACAAAGACGCTATATAACGTATACCGAGTAGAGAGATGGTATATATACGTGCATAAGGAAAGAGCGCGGCAACCGCCCTGCGGTAAACGCATCATTGTTCATCACAATGGCTTCCAAAAGTATTCACCAACTCGTTATAAGTTACGGGGGTAATTCGGTCGGCAAGAAATAATGAGTGTAAGGGCACTTACCGAAAAGAATCATTATTTACGGTATATTTATTTTCGCGATGAAAAATTCATTTTTATTGAGAAAATTCGCCCGTTATTTTCATGGGGTTAAAGTTCCGGACGCGGGGATACATCAATTCAGGATCACGAAGGTACCTTTGAAAAGATCGCGCCCTGATTCGTGATCTACAACAATACACGCCCAGAGTAGAATAGTCGTATGGATATCTCGACAACGTGATTTAAAGAGCGAATTAGAAAGCGGATCAGCAACAACAGCGGCAGCTCGATTTTATTGTCTCCTTGGAAAAGTTCCTTTGTTACCATTATACCGCAAGCCGCCAGAAGCTTATGATTAACAGACCAAATCGTTGAAAAATTCATACGGAAAGAGAAGTTTTTCCAAAACTTTGGTACCCAATGGTGGTTTTGGACTACACTCGAATTGTT
Source organism: Athalia cordata (assembly GCA_963932425.1). NCBI lineage: Eukaryota > Metazoa > Arthropoda > Insecta > Hymenoptera > Athaliidae > Athalia > Athalia cordata. The sequence continues at coordinate 50,968,941 of OZ010625.1, read as the reverse complement.
CGGCAACGATGATCAATTTATTTCACTCATTTTTTTTCATTATAGATGGATAAACGGATGTCGTGCGGTCGATTTCGCAGAGCTTTATCCATGGACCAATACCTTATACGCACTCCACATAATTGTGACGAAACGTTGAAACCTCTTACGGGAATAACGATGATCAGTTTTATATTCAGTTCCTCGGTGCGATAACGATGTTCTGTCCGCGAAACGGAATTTGTGGAGTACGTCGTAACGAATCGATGGAGTTAAAGGATCGGGGAGGAGGATGTATAGCACATGAATATAAATACGAGATGGTACCTGACGGAGGGTCAAATTTGTTTCGGATTAACGTATGCGGAATAAACGTTAAGCGCGTAGACTGCAAGGGTATTGATTGCCAAGGACTCGACGGCTGAGGGTCGTGGGCCAAAGCCGGAACTCGAAATAACGGAGGGATGGTCAAAGCGAAACCCGCAGGTCAAACAATCGCTGGTACGTTGCGTTCCGGGCAACGGTGGAAAAAAGGGCTTCGAGCCTTCCGATATACAAAAGAAAATGGTATGGGGAAAAGGGAAGAGCGCGCAATCGGCTTATACGAAAGGTTTTCCGAAAGTCGATGAAAGCTTGGTAACAAAAATCGCCGTATGTATGTGTGCATACATATATATTATATCTCCCATCAGTTTTTTAACGATGAGTCGAGTAAATTTTGATAGGAGCCCCGAATGTCCACGTATATAATAGGATGTCGCGACTGTGCGCATTAGCGGACTTTTTCATCACTGCCATCAATTTTTTCCCCCCTTTTTATCATGGTTATATCTGTTTCTCCCTGTATCGCGGAAACCCGCGGAATGAGATAGCGATAAGTTTGAGAAATGGCGCTATTCAAAGTTCCACGACACTCTATAGCACACGTAGAATAATAATTCGGAATATTTTAATCGACTTACCCTCTAGATTGGCCATGGAAAATCTGTAGCTGTCGATCCTCGGGGTGTTGATGTCCGAGTTGAATGGTCTCAGTGTTGCCGAGCTGACGTTTTCCAGCCCCTGGAAAATGTGATTAAAACAAAAATTTTCAATTTTGTACGACTTTTAATATTAAAACTATTGATTGTTGATAGCGAAATTTATTCGCGTGGTCTCGAGAGTGTTGAATCCCACGGATCTTTGGGCGCGAGTAGACCCTTGGGAAGTTAATTTGTACCGAAAGACTTCCGAATGCCGCACACTCAATTTCCGAGGCAGTATGAGGGTGGATTATTGCCGCGGCACGGCGAGGGACGATTTTCCCATCGTAACGTCGCCGGGTGCCGCGAATTTGTCTGGAGGAGGTGAGTTAGTTCGGCAATATATTTTTGCAAGCGAATAAACCGAGTCAATACCGATCGAAGTATATGTATAGCGCTCACTGTATTCCCATAAATGAACGCCGCGATGAAATCCGCAGAGTTTTTTGGAACCCCAATACGACAACCTGTGGCATGTGTCACCCTGTTTCTTTTTTCTTTCCTTTTCAGACAGATATAGCCTTGCTGTCTTGTGAATTGTTACATCAAAGAAGAAAATAAAGAAACGAGACAATGAGGTGGCGCCAACAAAGTAACTTTAAATCGGTTGAACGCTCGGAGAATGAACGAAGCGTATAAAACTAACGATTTCCATTCTAATCGCGAGCGCGTAGTTTTACCATCGGAAATAGTTGCGACTCCGTCAAGAATTCTCCTAGGTCCTATAACGGCTGATCAGGTGGAAAAAAATAACGTCGCAAAAGAAAACGAAGCAGAAAATGAAGACAAAGAAAAAGCGTGTAATGGGGGGAAAGGGCAAAAAATCTGGAGAGACGAGGATATTCCGGTATTCTCCGGAGATGAGCTTCCGCGTTTCCGAACTCACCAGCCGTGCATAACGCGACCGTCGAAGCTGACTATAAGTATGTAACATAACGCGACCATAGATGTGCTCGGACGCCCTCAGACATGCGACGCGTTCAATCGCAGGCGGACGCACCGGAGCGCGAACCCAAGTAGTTAATCGAGCAGTGTTCGGTGTTCACCGTTCATCGTTCAACTTTATCCTTTGGCTCTCGCCGCCACTTTCCTCTCCCATTCTCTCCACGGACTAACCATATCCGAGCATAGGTATCGGGAATATTCGTCTAGAGCGTTGCACCATGCACAGTAAGTGAATGTGTTTAAACATTTCAAGTGCATCGCAGCTACCATGCTACCAAATCCAAGATTTAGGATGCTCGTGTTCCTCTTTGCAGCGGAGCGCGCTGTCAGCTTTCTCGGTTCGCTGAATATACCGGCTCAATTTATATGGCAACCGAAACTGAGAGATTGCTCGTAATGCATTCGGTCAATTCGAACGCGGACAATGGAGCAGATTGTCCTTTGTGCGGAGATTCTTCATTTATCCTCGGACGCACAGGATCTCTTTACCCCCTTTTGTTGCTTCGGTGAAACTCTAGGATGATTCTGTAAATTATTGTGGAGATGGTACTCGTGAGCTCCAAAAAATACAACCAGATGATACACCGCCCTTTCACTCATGACTTTGAATAAGAGATGGATTCACTCAGCGCTCCTAGAAATCGATTGGGGAATGCCTGGCTCTATAGGCTTCGCGTTGCTCGCTCCCTACCGCAGCATCTGCAGAGTTAGCTCCTCATCGTGCCTCCATTCACCGTAGCAAAACGAAGACGCTTACGACGAGGAGTGATTTATTTTTATTCGGATGGATCTCCGCCGCCGCTCTTGCAGGGCGTATTTACCTCAGGACGAAATGTCGGTCCTCCGATAAATCGAACTTACTCGTTAATGCGAAAAAAATCGCGATACCCAGGGAGGGGGATGAAACGTTGGAACCTAATTGATTATCTGGTTGCAATTGAAGTAGGTAGCAGAAGTAAGATTTACAAGCCAAAAACTGACGACGAATTTCCATACTTGAATTTTTCACAGATTTTTGCCGAGCTAGCGGCAAGCTGCCACCATCGCTTAACTTATACAATCTTCGAGCTCCTCAGCTCTTATCTACGCTACGATGGGGTCGAGTTTATAAATTGCTAAGCGCTAAACACGCTTTGCATAATTGAATGTGAATTTACCCCATACAAACACCCACTCGCATATACTGTATACTCACGTTTTCGTGGGTCTTGTGGCTCTTCCATCGGAATAACTTATCCATTTGGTGGGCTATAACGGCTCCGGAAGTCACCGGAAGTCTCTGATGTTTTTCAAGTTTTCTTCTATCTCATTTCGCGACGTCCTCTGTTCTCAGAGATCTTAGATTATACTTAACGATGTAGTTTCATAACCGAAAAAAACGCGAGATGCATCCGTGATCGAGTTAACGAGAATAATTAATTCACGATCAGCTCTAGAGTAAATTTTGATTAACTTCTTCCGCTAGTTTATCTGGACGGTTCGGACTTCGAAATTTAATTGACAAAGGTTCAAAAAGCTAGGGAGAATAATTGACGTTCAATTAGTCGGTGGAAAGGTTCGCTTGAATTGAAAAATATGTTCAAACAAGTCCTTCTTCACGTATAAAAAACGCTCGTTCAACTTTACGTGAGCAACTTTTTGATCGGCGTCTCAACTGCGGATAACTGCAGTCGATCGTCTGCATTCGCCACATGACAGTTCGCATAGCTTTTACAGTTTTCCTCGATAATTTCACCTTGATATCAGTAATTAGCGACTGACACTCCGTAACCAACAATTTACAGCTCAATCCTGCTTCGATCTCATTTTCCCGAGTGCTAATATACGCCTCTGACTCTCGTCAACCACCGACCACCTCGTCACTCGTCAAATTGCTACTCAATGCGATACTCAATCATCGGTCATCGACCCACGACTGTAGTCAACCAATCTTCGGAGCTAAATCTCTATCCAGATGTCTTTCGAAGTCTTGGGGACCCGCGGCTGCGACTGCAGTTTCGCCGATGACCAGGAACGTAATATCCCCACGGTCAAGTGACACTCGTGATATCAAGAGGAAATTAAACTCGAGCTCGGAACTGACCGTCAGCTCTCCCTTGCATACCGATTAAACTTTGGATCGGAGAGAGGAAGTACATAGGTACTCCCGTTTAGGTACGACCAGCTCGCCCGTCGGAGGAGGCGACACTAGCTTAGGTGAGCCTCGAGGATGCAGCGTGGAGCCAGCAGCACACCCACATGCTGATACAGACGCACTACACGCCTACGCACACTACGAGGTACCTACAACCTCGCCGGCTCCACGGCCAACACGGCGCATGTGCCGCTATCGATTCTGCTTGCTGCTGGAAGACGAGAACGGGAACTTGTCCGCGTGCGACATGGTGAACCACCATCCGTATACCGGGTTCTATATCGTGATCTACCAGGAAGCGAAGAATGCCCCGGTCAACCGGGTCAACCCACCCGAGGTTGTGGATTCCGGAAACTGAGGAGAAGACTGCAGCTACTGAGATTCTCACCGGGTTCTCGGGGGATTGAAAAAAAGTGGATTACTTGCACAATATTCTCAGCGGTTCAGGAGTTAATAGCACTTCCCCAAGGCGTAGGACTCGAACCCCGTCCCTTCATTCGCTTTTCCCTCTGCCGTTATCCGGACTACTGGGTAGAATACGCACGTAGTATTTTGCATTTTATTGCGTCACCGGCTTTATACGTCGAGTCCTGCAGGGTGCAACCCCCGGGTTCGAGTGTCTGTGTAAGATGACTCGAAAAGGGAGCGGTAGCTGTGTCAACAAGTTGCCCCGCTATTGAGAGAAATAAGTGCCCACTTTTTCCCCATTCATTGGACTCGAAACGCTAATTTCAACCCTCACTAGACCTCTGCAGTTTTAAAGATTTTACCCTAATTCGCTATATCTCGTACCACCGAACGAGGTGGAGTGTAATCTATCACCTGCAGATCCGCCTCGTGTTTTTCCAAATCTGCATTATTCTATACGCAATTCGGCTCTCCCCCATGATACCTGAATTATAATTACACAGCGAATATGGATATCAACTGATTTATATCCCGTTCATATAAAGTTATTGAAGAACAACAACGGCGTCGGAATATGGAAAGCTAATCCGAAGCAGGTTCATTTAGATGCAAATTGTTTTTCGCGATGCGAACCAGGTACCACTGTTATCTAGCAGCTATGTCACCTGTCTACGCGAATCTCATTTATCGTCTGCCATTGTAGCTCCGTACCTGCATAACATTCGGCGTGCTTCTGAGGCCTGCGTATTCACGGCGAAAAGGTCCGAAGCTCTACGCACGTCGCTGGGATAGGGACCCCCTGAAATGCCACTGAGAGAACGGGACACGATCGAACACAGCGTCCCGGGCAGATAGGAACCCTTGGCGCCGCATAAACTCAAGGTCGCCAGTTTGTCATCCGGACCTTCGGGAGTAGGGCTGGTGGCGACGAATTCCCAATCGTGATACTGTCATGCGCGAACAAGCATGCTTAATGCGGATTACCGACTCAGCGAGCATCGAACTTTACAGGAACTAGTATTTTCAAATTATTTTCGTCTCTTCGCCAATCCGAGAACACTTTCCAATGCGTAGGGTTTTATCCACCTTTCGCGATGCCCGGATGTTCTATGATCCGGAACGCGTTTCTCGTGTAGAAACCACCGCACGCCATGATAAGATAGAAATCGTAGTAGGGGGCGTCCACCTTTGGCATACCTCACGTATTCCTCGCTTTACCCCCTTAACTCTTCGCACAAGGAACAAACCGAGCGTACAAGGTGCGGTTTGCTGCTCGAGACTTGCTTGTGCTCGCACGATCTGATCGTCGCATCTTCCAACCCACGACCTACCTCCCAAAGTCCTCGGATACCTAAAGTGCTTCGCTGTAAATTGGCTCGAACACTGCAAATCATGTAGGATATGATCCACAAATCACAGCGAATTGTGAATTTCGTGACCTCTATCTGCCGCAAAAGCCTCTGCAGAGGATCTATAGCAGCTGGCACCGCAGAGTTATCGGATCAGAGAAAATGTGCCAGAATTCGATATGGATGTGACGATGATCCGTTTCAACTCGGAATCGTGAACTTCTGACAATCTCAAGTAATAACTCGATGGATAGTCGGGTAAAAAAAGTTCTTCAATTTCTTTATGAGAAGCAACTCCCCAGTTCCTGGAGAGGACGGAGAATTGAGTGGTTGAGTGGATTTCTTGAAGATCTCGCAGTTGTTCGCTTCGCCTACCCCCTCGCGTAGTATCGCGTCTTCGGAAAAGTCGGAGTGCCTCAAAATTTTCGAGCGAAAAACTTTGACTGGTTCGTTAATTTTAAAACACATGACTATAGCCGTATCGCCACCCACCAAATATATGAACTCAACGTGTTTGTGAATCAGCTGCTACTTCACAGGAAGTGACTAACAATTGGAGGCTCAAGTTTAGCAGGGCGCACCTCTTCTTTGTCAAGATCGAAAGGAAGAATGACCGTTTAGGCTGGCAGATAGCCAATTACTTATGTAGTGTTTACAGTTTGATTTAATTTTTCCATCCGCTGATTAGAAATGCGCTATATAAAATCAGCATTGCGTCTGGCCATGAGCCATCGACTGTCTTCTCCACGAGAGCTACGGTATTGATAAAACTTTCTCATGTACATCGAGATAGACCGAATCTCAAACGGTATAAATGAAACCGATTCGCCCCACGATCAAATGCACTTCACCCCGAGATATTGAATTTTCGGGAACGGTCGAGCTATAAATAAATAAAAAAGAAACCTCGGTACAAAAAAAGCTCGCAACTTGCCGAAAGCATGAAGATAATTCTTAAAGCGATTTGTCTCTTTATTTCGCCCATTGTAGTCCACTCAACTTCTTTTGTCCAAACTATTCCTCATGAACAATCACCGTACGGTTATACACGTCTTTATCAATAAACGCAGACGTCAGTTGAATTTCCCACGACGTTGAAGTATAAAAATAATCCGGTGTAGATATCCCATATTTCAAAGGTGTCCGCAATGATTGGACAGAAAATTAATTAAGCGAAATATTGGCCGGAATTTTGCATACTTTCGTACGAGGTTATCTTTAGATCTGAAAGACGATCAGTACCGGGTGCCCACGGCGCGTTACCCGTGTATTAAAATTAATTGAGCGTGATTTGCGCGAGATTCGAAAAAAAATTTCATCGCGTCATTTTATACACGGCCGGCTTCTCTCAAACATCTTCGACCGCTGCGATGATGATCGAAAAGAAAAGGGGGCTAATAACAGTAGTTTAGTAAAACTCTAGTTAACAACAAAATGACCGAATAGCAGAGCTAAGTATGGGCGCACCGGTAATTATAGAGCGGTGAAAAAAAGAATAGACCGTTTTCCACAGCTTACGTGTAGCTATGAGTATTATATCCTTTGGATAAGTGGACCTTCGTAGCTTCGAATGAAACAAATAATGGATATTAATATTGTGATTAATTAAAAGTTTGTTCGGATTTCTTTTCCACACCAGTATATAGAAAAAAAACCATCGACACCTAGCCGAGTAACTTTAACTTTTTTTTTTATATTTTTCGTCGTCCGAGAATTTGATTCGTTTTTGGATAAGTCCGGTTCCTGCGTTTCTTATGTTTTTCGACCGCATGGCTACCGTAAATATTAATAAGCTTGGAGTACAGCTGCACGCTGCTTCCGGTTGTTAGTTTAACCGTGCACGTACAATCCTCCCTTCATCACTTACCGCCCAACCTTTTCACCCTTCGTTCCTTTCTACATCTCAATCATAATTGTAGTCATGGCGAGGCGCAGGTGTCCATAGACTCTAACATCATTGCTCTCTAACCCTTTCATTTCACTCTTCCGAACAAGCTTTGATTCCTTGTTCTGGTCGCGTGCGCTGCCATGCCGGTTTATTGAAAAGGATTAACCGGTGGTGGCGTTCAGATTTTTGACGGCATCGTCACAAACTCCTATAATTAAATGGAATTGACCGTTGGAAAGATTCAGAGAACGCTGTTGGAAGAGTAATGAATAATTTATAGAAAAAAGATATCAGCGTTAAAAGTAATAGTCGATACTAAGAACGAGTAAACGGACAATGTTCGACATTAATGTTGGAAAATCTATGATCCCCTAGTTCGTCATGACGGCGAGTCGTTGGATCGCGTCTTACATGAAGTTGGACGTATTTTCTTTGCTGCGGAGTCGCAAAGCTGCACAAGACATGTTTCTATTTTTGAGTGAATACGCGTTAGCTGTGCGAGGGTTTTACCTATCTCTGATCTCGAGTGGGAGGAACCAGATTAAAAAAATCTCGAGTTCTCCGAACTCGATGGTTCGGGGAACTTTTCTGTTTAATCGAAAAACCGAACCCAATATCAATGAATGGTAGGCATGACGAGGGAGCAAAAATACGTCGCTGCGAAGTTCACCGTCGTTATGCGTATACCCACGTTTTCTCCGTCAAAAAGACGACGCTGATCCCGTCGCCTCTATATTTACATGGGAGTTCCACCTCGAAACTCGTCCCTACGGTGCATAATACTGTCGGCACTGAAGAGATATTTTTGGCAGCGTGATTCAAGTGCAGAGTCTTGTACCATTCAGACTCAAGCGAAAGGCGCCAGCGTCGCTGAACGTGGAAAGCCACGCTTTTATTTTTCGTTCTTCTTAAATTCCCCCTTTCACTCACTCTTTTTCCCCTCTTGAAACGGAGGAAGATTTTTCAACTTATATAAAAATGCGAGGGGTGAAACGAAAGTTAAATTCCTGAAAGCGTACATCATACGGTTCAGAGTCCAGGCTGGTATTGCAGGGGTTAAATTAAACTCCAGCGTTCCGATAACGTCCGGGCATTAGAGGAATGAACTGCTTTTGTGTTCAGGGAAAAGCTGATAACAATAATCTGGGAGGAGAAGAAAACGGTTGATTTTACCTGACCGTTATCTCGGAGTATTTTCTTCGATTAATTCGTATAGCTGAACACAACCCCCCCCCCCCCCCCCCCCCTCCCCGACATAAAACTGAGAGGTGATTTATCACATCCAAAGACATGCAAGGCTGCCCCTATTGTCGTTGTGAAGTTTCAGAATCCTTGGCACGGTAATTCGAGTCCTCCAATGATATTTTGACAAAAGAGTGGGCCATCCAAAATACATAGAACGAATCCTGGCCCGATTCGGAGACGTTATAAAAAGATTCATTATCACGAACAGGTTCAAGAATCTCTCCTGAGGTTTCCAAGGATTTTCGAGTGAAACTTATTCCCATAATGGGGGGGACAACCTCCTTGCCCGAAGGGTCGTCGTGTAATAAAAAGATTGACAAAATAACGCCGAGTGAGTTGTCAATGATAGCCGCGTCTGGACCCAAATGGCCCGATGTAGCCGCGCAACAAAGCCTTGTTAACGAAAGTGCGGGTGGCCACCTCAGCCGACCCGGGTCCGATTAGACCCTCGTGCTGCAGTAGACCTCAGAAAACTACCTGGTTTTTTTTCCTCGAACCAAAATAACACTCGTGAATACACGGCTAGTGAAAATAAATATGAAAATAAAAACCATGAAAAAGGTGTCACCGGCGCGAGCCCAGATCCACGGAAAAATCAACGACCGAAATCTGTACTCCTAGTTTGCACGGAAGGAATTCACCAGCTTTCGTTATTTGGAAGAAATTAAAACTTTTTCGTTGAAATTCCCTGAAACACGAAGATACCCGCTACTGAAAATTCCTCCGCGTTTTTCCACTTCTAGGTAACTCCATTGACCGAAGCTCGACTCCTTTAGTGTTCGAGAATGAACTTTCAAAGGTCTCCCACTGGTTTATTATGCGTTACGGCGAGCCACGTGGATACGCATAATTCGCACACTTGCCAAGGAAGAGACTCCGCCGCTCGATCTCTTCAGCCAAGAGTTTTACCCACCGGCGGAATAAATGCTCCGGACAGCTGTTTTTTGACCCTTCTTCTACCATGACGGCGTCGTAACTCGTAACTTTTTTATTCGAAACTTCCTACACCACGCGAATCGTGAGTGTGGTTTGATCAGGTATACAAGATTGATCGGATCTGTTTCCCTCCGCATTTAGCACCTGTGAAAGTAGATTCGGAAAATGAAGAATATGCTCTCATTGCTGTGTCCCATCCCCCTTTCCCATATAGATTTATCGATTTCAGAGTTTCGTTTCTGTAGAATCGGTCGACATAATTGAGCCGTGACGAGACGGATACCCCGTAATAACTGATCGCAAATTGATAAATCGCATTGATCGGTGCAGATAAAGTTGGATTTAGGGGCCAGTCCCTATCATGGCCAGATATGCGATCGTTATTACACGATAAATTATCATTTGGGCACGCAGATGCAGCAGTTGCGATGAGCTGTCGCGTGACATCTGCTCTCTTATAGGACCTAGTTGCCTGCTATAACTATAAAACTGGACGGGACAAATGAGGATCGTGAGGCGAGGATTAGCAAAGATAATCAAAATGGCGGCAGTGCGGATAAGCGGATGGTAGAGACGAATAAAATTTACCGATCCAAAGAACAGCTGTGAGACATCTGCGGGTGACGCCGCGATGCTTTATTTCGATCACCACGGTGGATAGCTTGCGCTATATTTGACCGTGCGACAAGCTTGGCGCTGCAGAATTAGAAGATAAAAGAAAGAAAAGAAGAAAAAAAAAGCACAACTTTCGTCGACCCAGAGTCTTATTATTTTTATATTACGTGCCAACGGAGAGTGCGGTGCGTCGAATAAAATTATACCTATAACGTGTAAGACTGCAGGGTAAGATGTGTCACCGAGAGCTGCGTACGTTGCGGTTGATATCCAGCTGTACTAAAAATAATCACCCCAACGTCTTTTTAGTCAGTATAAATAGCAGAGTGCAGAAGTTCCAAAGCCAAACGCGATAAAGTCCAGAATAAGGGCCATCTAGGAAGCTTTTACGGACTGCGCGATAACCTTTCGACCGAATACAGCAGTTTAGTTCGCCCCGACACGCTGTACTTTCTCTTCGTTGATTTTTCAAAGCATAGCTGGGATCAAAAGTTTACGTTACGCCGAGCAGTAGCACACGCTATGCTCGTATTTGTCGAAACGAATAATGATAACACCGATTCATGTCCATCTCAGTGGTTCAATCGTCACTTTATGCACAAGCGCGATTCGATCGGTGTAAATAAGATAAATAATACTCAGAATTGTAACTACGGTTCATCTTTTAGCAGCTGGTTCGTGGCTAAAGTGTGAAAGTGGAGAAGACGCCACGGTTCAGTCACGAGAACCTAATCGTATAGCAGTTAATTTTTAATTTAATTTTTTTTCCCGTTTTTCCTTAGGCTTCATCTAATTATAAGCAGCCAGCTACCGTGACACACAAATGTCTAAAAAACTGCGGTGACTCACATCGCATGTGTATAATAATTCGTATAGAGTTTGTAAACACAGGAAATGAGTATCACGCAAAACTAGCGATGACGCGAAGGTTCGCGGGGGCGAGTATCGACGATAGAAAATAGTTTATAGGGTAGATGACCGTGACCCCCCGGACCTATAGAGATTCAGAATTTGGTCGACGACGACGATCCAATTCTCGTTATAAACTCGGAGACTGGATGCGACGTGTCGTCTGAAGACTCGGGAATTTTAATTAACCGGGTGGAATCGAACGCTATCGGGTCCCCATCGCGTACCCTCGTCACTTTGATCAAAGAAAAGAGAGAAAGAAAAAAAAAAACCAAATATATGAAAAAAAAGATAGCTTCTGATTATAATTGTCGCAGGAGATCATAACGCCTCGTAAATTGGACCCATCGATATGGATTGGGATAAAACTTTTAAACGTATTTTATGAGGCAAAATTGGACGCGGAGGATTTTTTTTTAATAAGACAAATCCATAATTAAAACCGCCATGTTTGAAGAAGGCTCACTATGACAAACGTCGGTGATAAGCGGCTGAGAATTCGAAGGCTTATGCGGAGAATCGGAAACTGTACCTATACATGGTTTGGAAGAGCGAAGCATATTCTGAGCGGAGACAAAAGTGGGGGCGCGGGTGTCCATCAACGAGCGTGCAGAACCTTTATTCTCTCCCTCGCTTTAAGAGGGCAGTTGTAGCGGATTAACGCCTGGAAAAAGAAAGCCCCCGTACTTCCAGGGGTGCAGATAGCAGGAGGGAGAGCAGAATTGCGACTGAATTACATATTGCGTTACGATGAGCAGAAAGCGAAGAAAAAAGAGCAGTAGAGGGGTCGGTTAGCAAAGTTCGATAGCGAATGCCGGTCGTGTCATTGCCTTAATTCATAACGCATAAGTAGCGAATTTTCTTTTTCCTTATACATTATTTCTAGTATTATGTTATTACAGTATGAGAAAGGAATGCGTCCGCAGCACGACGATGCCGAGAATTATCTCTACTACATAATCAACCAGATATCATTAGCGCTGCAGCATGGAATGGGAATTGTTTAACCGCAAAACGTCGTTGTAAAGTGCGATGTCACCGGCATACCAGACCAAGTGGTTCAATTACGCTGGTAAATTGAAACACACATGGGTGCTGGATCCGCGATCCGTTATCCAGTGATACCCGTCGAGCACTGAATCGAATAGGCGAATCATTGAGGAGATTCCATGTGGACAATAATTCGGTTGAGGTGGAAAAGCAAAGTATCTACTTTCCGTTATAGGAAGATGAATAGATGAAATAGGTAAAAAGAAATTAATGGATAGCGATCTAGCCCCAATTTACCGGCAAGATCTCCGCCTGCTACCGCGTATAGCGTAAGCTTTCGTGGTTCATGCCGGTTGCCTCTTTCCCGAGTTACACCCACGGCGAGCCTCGGGACCGACTGTCTTGATAAATAGCATTCCAAGGCACACGGCGCCCTAATCAGGAGAGTTAAGGGCCCGTGAGGCCTCGTGTAAGTTGAAGGCCTTATGGAACGAGCCGCGCAACCGCGTCGCTTCGTAAGCTGACTTCCCTTCTTCTCCATACCTCTTGTGGTCCTCTTTTCTATTCGTATTTATCTTCCCATTCCTCTCTGCGTCTATGAGATGTTCGTACCCACGCACGTACGGTTGCATCGGTATAGAATGCACGTCCACGAATACGAATGAAAATACAAATACCAAAGACAGGCCATCGGCAACGGGACGGTGAATTACAAGGCGAGGAGGAGGCGTCGCGTCGTGACGGCAACGATATCGAACCTTCCAGACGCCGTTCTAAAAATACTCCAGCCGCGGCGTGCCGCCGAAGTAGTCGGGCCCTTCCAACTCCAGGGCCCTCCTCACTATATATACCGATGCTGATAAAAGGCTGTAGAACGCGTTTACATCGTGACCACGAGCAAGCGTCGAGAGAAAACGAAGGAAACCGATAAATTCGTGATTTATTTTCTCCCGATCACCCCACGGTGGCACGAGGATGAGCATTCGTTTTCTTCTCTCTGTTTCTGAATTGTTTTAGAAAACAAGCAGCAATTACTCCAGGAAAAGAGCGGGGAGCTCCTCGATATTCGACGGAAAAAGAGATGGGGAGATTACACCGTTATTTATACCTCGCGGTTACTTCACGATGCGGTTTTTCGCGGCTGCATCTGTGCAACAACGAACGTTCCACTTTGTTGTTTATTGTTCACAATCCCGCGGCGTAGTTTAGCTCCTCCCTTACCGCATAACACGCGGCAATTTGGACGGTCTACCTTGCCAAGACTAACCAGGCGACCGAAAGCGGTAAGGCGAGGTGCGAGATGAATATGGAGAACAATATAGCTGTACGTATACAAAGTTGTAGAAAAATAAAAAGCAATTTCTCGTCCTCTCCCCCTCTCGCCGTTCGCCACAACTCATTTGTTATTTAGAAGGCATTTCATGGTTCGCCCGCGGAAGACATCCATCCGCTCTACGCCGCCATACGTGTGTGCCTCTGCATTCATACCTATAGAAATACGCCTGTAGATTTACACGCCCTACACACCCTTGTACGCGTCCCACGTTGATCTTTTCAAACTTATAAGTTATAACGATTACGGATCCGGTTCCTGACAACCGCACGTGGCAATCTCATTTTTCCATCATTCCCTTTGCGCTCTCGTTATTCGCTAGAGCCAAGTGGCGCAAACCTCTAACTCTCCAGATGTGATTCTACTCACCGCGAAACAACGAGTGAAAGAAAAAAAAAAATGTAAAAAATACATAAAAATAATGAGAGTAATTTGTCTGCCACCCGCTGCTGGCGCAACTCGGGCACCTTATATTTCTCCCGAGGGTAATCCGCCAACGCGAGTTAAGTAATTCCGGACGAAGAAAAAGACGATCTTTATGTAACGAATTACGACAATTCAACGAACAATGCAAACCGGTAGGTGAAAAGAATGACAACGTTAAGACCGAAATGACCACCACCATAATTTTATCAGAATTAAATGGATTATACACGTCCCAATTATACTTGCGAAGGGAAATTTTTGATCACCCTTCCGATTTGTGGAACGAAAGCTTTTCAAAATACGATCTGATTAAGGAGGGTCCTCGTAGGTATATCCCTTCCCCACCATCCGTATCCTTCTGTCCACCCACGTGTGGAGTAGGCCGCACGTTCACGTCGCGAAGACTTATGATAATTTTTCTGGCTAGCCAGATCTCGGAACGAAAATGAGTCGCTGGGCGAGGAAACGAAGCGATGAGGAGGGTGGTGGCAAGTAGGAGAGAGGGACGAAACCGAGGGGCTTTCAGCTTTCGGCCGGTGAGTCATGCTTCATCCCCCGCAGGGGGTGAGACCTGGTTGTGCCGGGTGACTGGCTGGCTGGCTGGGTAAGCGTCCCCTCCGTCTACGGACGTATACCCTGCGGACCCTGTGATTGAAATTATACTTTTCCATTCCTCGGCCCTTCCTTCTTACCCTCAAGGTCTCGCTACTTCCAACTCCTCGGCTGCCATTAAATTTCCCGAACTATAAAAATATGAGGGAGAAAAGTCGCCGCGTGCGTGTACACGCTTATGTGGGTCATGTCACGGGAGTAACATTTCTCCATCTTTGGATTACCGAATCCGCCTAATTAGTCTATATAATCGATCCACGTGCTTCGAAAAAAAAATTCTACATCTAGATACGGGATTCAGGGAAATGACCCTGAGCGAGTAGGAATTCCTGCGACTCCCATCGGACTCAAACTATGGCGGAGAGTCGGCGGGTGATTCATCCGCCGGAGGGCCACGACGGCGTGCCAGTGTTACTGCAACGTTGTCAAGTTTTCTCTTTGCCGCGTCCATTGCACGCGCCCGATGCAGCACCTTCCTCCTGTATGCCCGTACCTCGACAGAGGAAGACATGGGAGTCCGTGCACGGTCCACGGAGACAAAGCTCACCTACCCATAAATCTTGTACCCAAATGGGCGACGGGATCTTCAAGAAAATTCACGACTCAACGATCGTACAATTTCCTCAAGTTGTCGCTGTCGAACTTTTTACCCAATTACGTCAATGGTTCCTGATCCGATCTCGATCCAGGCGGTCAATTAAACGCGACGATAACGAACCGCTACTTAGTGCCCCGAATTTAATACGACGCGAACGCGTTGCGGTGGCCATTAGCCATCAGGAATCGGCCATTACCCATTAGCAGAGGCCCTCCAGCTTTGCCCGCTCCATCGCCTTGAAAACGCGTCTCAGGTAACCCGTGACAAAGTCCCCTACAACCGCGTGACTGTAGGGAGCAAAGGTAGCGAAGGCGGGGGGGAAGGAGCGAAGGGTTTCGGAGGTAAACGGAGTAAGAGAAAGGTACCGGGTTCGCCCCTATAGGTGTGCACCGTATGGTATGTGTAGCGCCCGATGGGACGAACACGTGTTCCCTATTCTTATTTGCGTCGGGTCCTGATGCGAAGCTTCATACCAAATGGCGCAAAACCACTGAGGTAGACCCTACAGCGTTCCAATCAACAATTACCGGTAAATTAAATCAACCGTTTGTTTCCTTTCCAAATGAATTAGCGTGTACTCGGTGAAAAGTACCGAGGAAATGACATCCAGTCAGGCAGACTTCGTCGTTAAGTGATCCCGACTAAAGGTTATCGCTGAAGGTAAGGTAAGGATAAGTCAAGATGAGTCACGTACCATTCCTTCGTCGACCGATGCATCCTCCTCGAAGTAACAGTCGTCGGTGTTTTCTTCCGGTGAAACAATTATCGATTCCTTGCAAATTTCTAATGAATTTATTTCCATTTCCTTGGTATTATTTTCTTGTCTCCTGAGCCAGTCCATGTTTTTATTGGATCTGGCTTTGGTGTTCGAGTGATAAATCTGTTCAGGTTCGGGCTTCCCTTCCGGTTTTTTATCCTCGTCAAAGTTTTTATCGCCAAGTTACTTGGGTCAGTATATTTCCACGATTGTTTCCACGATTCATTTGTGCTTTCAACTCTCGCGACATGAGGTCGTTTCCCAGCCAAAAAACAGCCTCTCGTTAGACCTGAGGGTTGTACAGATTCACTCGGACGTCACTTGAATTCACTCCAAAACGCTGAACACAGTGTATATAAGGGAACGTCAAATTACCAAATTTTGATAAATAATTCTCTCAATTATCAGAAGAGTCGGGGGAAATTCGACCACGCAACTAATTTGAATAATCAAGGATCGGATGGTCCAGGTAATGATTTGATTTAAGAATCGAATAAACAGGGATCAACTGTGACCGATGCACTGACGCTCCTATAGGTGACACCGATTATCAGAATGCACGATATTAATAATACTCATTACCACTACTTGCGATGAATAAGGAGTGCACACGACGAGCGATCACCGAGAGTCGGTATCTCGTGGCGCGGCGCGAGGACTCTGAACCGTATGTGCGCGCGTTCGTCTGGCACAGAGCCGGCCTGCCGAGCTCCCGAGAGTTCCGACCGCGAGGAGATTGGCGGGGGTGGACTTTCCTCTCTCTCTCTAGTTTTCTTTCTCTTTCTCTTCCTCTTCCACTCTACCCTCGTTCCGTCCCTCTCACTCGGCAGTCATATCTCTTCGTCTTTCTTGCTCTGTACTCAGGGACGATCCTTGCACCGGGTCCGATGGCGTTCCGGTGCCGAGCATGCACAAGTACGAGTTTAACGAGGTATCGAACAATTATGGACGAATGTATGAAATTCATAGATCGCGAGCGAAGGAAAAATTCGCGGAATTTTCCAAAATGAACCGCACCGTACACTTCTTCAATTTTTTTACACACGCGACACCAAATCTGTTTAACGTTCGAGAGAACGAGATTGTAGTAAAATGTCCCGCCATGAGTGGGAGTATACAGGGGTAAGGGACGAAGGGAAGAAGGGTGAAAGTAAGAAGGGGAAGCACAGGAAAGGAGGGGAAGCAAAGGGAAGGGAAGCATAAGGCGCGGATGGAGGTGAGGCGCGGACCGGGCTGGTTGTCGGTGATGTCGGTGGTGCCGGTAAAACGCTGGGGTTGCCCCTAGCAACGACGCAGCGGCGAACGCGGGTGCAACGTGGAGCCCACAGAGCGAAGGGCGAAGGGTGAAGGACGCCGCAGGGAACCTCATCCCTACTTACACCCTTCAAATATACATCTACTCGCCCCGCGTACATGTACGAACGAATATAAATATCTGGAGAAGTGTATAAGAGTTCACGAATGGAACACATTTATATCCTTGCGCTACGCGAGTACGTGGGATATAATTGATTTTACTGGCACGCACAAAATGTTGCGAGTCGATCAAAGCACCCCTCGCTCGCTTTGCGTCACCCCCGCCACGTTCGCTGCACCCTCAGGATGCAGCGTCCTCTTTGTCACCATTAACTCGACGCACTATGTGCATCGTGGCCGTCTGTAGACGTATTGTAGAGTATTATGCGTATGTGTAGTACGTTCGCTCACTTGTACGGAAACACCGCAGCTTCGGATATCTGCGAGTTTCGATTCAACGTTTCCAGCCTCTCCGGAATTGGAAAAATTTTCACCGCGCCCGCGCCGCACTCGGCTCTGCACGACGCGATTTAAAATTTCGTTAGATCGATTAGATATCGCGGACTCATATATGTACTCGGAATTATAATTTATAACCCACTAATATATTCGCGGTGTTCTCCAGACCGAAACGCCAGTTGCATGCAAATGCCTACGAGTATAAGTTAGAAAGGTTCGAACGGGGTGGGCAAAAAAGCTGCGGTATGACCCAGCGAGCGGCGTGGGTTTCTTTGGGTTCAGGGTGGTGAGGCGGGATAATTACGGGTTAAGTTTCGGACCCAATTCGTCCGGGGAATATATCCTTTGTCGTTCTAATTCCGAGTTCTTCTCGCGTATAAGCAGTCTCCGAAATACAGAAAACTCGTTCGGCCATATATTTTCAGACACGTGAAATCTCCGAGAAATACAAGTATCACGATATCAGCAGTACTGATTTATTTTACTCCCCCCCCATTTGACAATCAACGAAAAATTCCGCAATTCGAGCAAATATAATGAACCGTTTTTCGAAAGCCCCGTTAAAATTGAGGCTGCAGCGTTTGCCGCTCTGGGTCAACCAAGTTCACTGGGTTTAGAGAGATACGAATCTAATCGCGGGCCGCAACATAAACCCTCGGGAGCCCCAGTCGACCGTTTCGATTATTACTTTCTCTGTATAGTTCTATTATATGCGCACAACAAAGTGTACAGTAAAAGTCCGTTTCGTACGACCGCGGTTTAGATCGTATACTTGATTAGTTAATCTTTCTTAAAGTTAAAGTTTTGTTTTTTCGGTATGTTTGCCACCACCCGCCCGGGTCCGAGAAACTGTACGAGAATAGGAGCTACGATTAAGTTCACTTAGCTGTAATTAGAAGAACACCGAGCGGACAAAGCGGCGCCGATCATTTGATTGAAACGAATTGCTGGTGGTCGGAATGCCGACTGGTCAGTAGGGTATATAAAACCTTTCGAGCGATTATTTCTCGCCAGCGTGGTCGTACGTGAAGAAGCAGCAAAGGCAGCAACTCGGACGTTTCTGTGTTTCCTCACGATAGCACGGTGCGGAATTCCACCGCTGCGAAGTTCGTCTGGATATTCAGGTTGGGAAGAAACGAAATCCGGCGACTGTCCGCGAATATCGCGGCGAAGGGATCATTCAAAGCAAAAGTTGAGCGAACAAAGAGGAGCCACAGAGGATCGGAGAGTGTGCGGGCCCACATGGTTGGCGGATTTATACGCATTGTGAATTCTGCGTATCGACATCTATACCTATAGCACTCGAATACACAAATTGGCAGAGATAAAAGCCCTCTTTCGAGCCACTTTGTACGTAATCCCAGATATCTGGGACATATTTATCGAAGCAATGAAAGCTATTTGGCGATGGGAGGCACTACGGCCGTTTCTTTTTAAGAGAAGAGTGATAATTTTCGAAGTTAAAAATCTCTGGAACTGGCGGCGAATCCGGACTCAGTTTCGACAATCTCCGGATCACTTTCGAGCGTATTTTTTGCCAACTGCAGTCAGGTAGTTACTCGGTCGGTATAACTGTAAATATCGGCGTCCGGATGTATTTGAGAATCCCTAGTGGCGCGAGCAGAGATCGTATAAGGACTATGTGAACAAAAAAAAAAAAAAGAAAAATCGACGCACACAAGAGAGATTCGAGCAAAGGTTTAAATGAAGGGCCGCCGTTTCGCGGTAGAAGGAGAGGACCAACTCAACAAAGGGCTTCTAATAGACGGTGGTCATCCCGAGCGACGCCTTATAAGGTGAAGATACGACAGCCTTGATGTTAAACCACCGGTGCCGCAGCGGCGCCGCGGCACAGTCGCGTCTGCATGCCATGCCGCGATGGTTCTACGATCTTTCGTTCGCCTTGCAACCGTACCGGTTCATTAGATTTGGACGCCGAAGAAGAGCAGATGGAAATTTAGACCGCATACTTTTAACTGGTCAGTTATTGTAATAACACTATTGCAACGTCAACCTCTCATACGTACTATTGCTCTAATTCTTACGTCAAGGCAGATGACAATTGCGACTGATTGACCCCTCAAAAATATGAGGAATATTGAAAGGGCGGAGAACCTGGAAGAACATAATTTCCTTGTCTCAATTGGCTTACCGAATGCAGAAGGTCCTTGACGACGATATTCCTGTTCTTGTTCCTGCGAGCACCATATCCCGCGATTTCTTTGAGCGGCGTCACCCTTGGGAGGGCCGAAGACCTGACGAGCCGATACTCTTCACCGGTGTGCTTGCGTTTTTTTTTGTTGAAAGTACCGCACAACATGGTCCCGAAATTAAACCCGGTAGAATAAGATAGCAAATTTTTTTTGATCGATTCGATTAATTCAACGAACACAGTAAGAAGAACGAAAGCTGATCGGTGGGTATATATCGGAGAGATAGCTCGTTCCCGGAGAATGTTGCGATGGGAGGTGTTTCTCAAGCGTGCAGTCTTCTTATTTCTCGATGCTTTTATCTCGTTTGGCCGTGGCGCCGGGCAGAGATTCCTTTGTGCGTTGTCTTTCACCTTTTTCTCCCGCTACCTTCTTTCGTTGTATTCTGTTCCGCCTTCTCGCGCCTCACGACTCGGTGAATATCTTAACTTTTTATCCCGGAGCCCTAGAGTTCGGCTATATCTTACTTAAATAGGGCGTGAGACCCTTTATTGTTAATCAATGGTTAAAACTTGATCGACCCCTTCCACAATCGAACTCGATAGATTGAGCAACGGGAATTTCTTTAAGAGATTCGATTGAGCACCTGAGAGACGGAGGTTCGATCACCGGATCAAACTAATCGACGTCATTATCGGATTGAATAATAACGAAGCTTCGATGATCCGTCAAATATTCGAACGTCCTTACACAAAGGTACATGCACACCTATGCGGTATACCGGCGTTCCCTTCGTCGGCGGGAATGCGAGACGGAAAGATGAAAGAGTGGCGAACAACAAATAAAAGAAGAAACGCTCAGCTCCTCTCAAACAGCGAAATACTTTTTCTTCCCAGTTAAAAAAACAAGCACATCAACGCTTCCAGTAATAATAATCCTCGACGGTCACCCCGCTACATTCGTAGATCCCAGATAACTCAAATTCGGGCAAATCTTCACCACGTTTCATCGACATCTCACGAAGATGATGGTAACATATTTCTCGAATATGTGTAATCGAATATATCACAACGCGATGGTCGGGTTACCAGCTCGATACCGAACACCGTAACGTCACCGATCTACATCCTGCGCACTAATCACTCGAGGGGGTAAAAAAGTTTATATCGACTATTCCGTCCAGTTCCCTTACACCGGATAATGACAAACAACGGATAAGACTAATTAATAGAATCTCGTGTTGAACTCACTCAGTGAGAGTCGGGAGTCGACTGAGGGCATAAGAGCTGGATATAGAGAGGTTCCTGAGCCCCACCACTGTAGTCGATTTCAACAGCTCCCGGCAGCCTGCGAACGACCTGGTCGCGTGGCGCCAAAGAAAGATACTCGCCCGATCGCTACGATGCAGTGTCTCTCAAGGTACACGCTGCTCTTTGCCCCGTTGAAACGAATATTACCACATCGGGCGACTCTTCGACGCTTTCACAGTCTTATTCCTTCTTTTCCTTTTTTCTGTTTACCGCTTCATCGTCCAATCAGGCAGCGAGTCGATCGAAGCCGAGTCAAAGTCCGGCTACTAGTATAACTTCGTCACAGGGTAAAACCCGTAATAGTTGGGAATTAATTGTATCGCACCCGAGTACTCGTCACTTCGATAACACCGTTCCAATTTTGGTCGTTGCTTTTTAAACGAGATCAGAGAATTGAACAAGGACCTTTTCGCAGTACCTACTCGAAGAAGAAGAATTAACGTCACCGGTTCGCTTGTGACAGTGATACGTGCAATAGGGAGGACGCGAGGCAGACCACCGATCTAATTGGGTTCATTCAACTTTCCATCTGTGTCTACGTTGAAGCAAACATTTCCACGTGTACGTGCATAACGTATACGGTCACAACGTTACACGATATATACGTGCACCACGAACAGAAATGTTGGCTAACGACAATGTACGAGTATCCGAGACTTTAAAGGACTCAGAACTGGGTCACGTGTAGCTCCCGTAACAAACAAGGACTACTTGACTTGCGGTTTGCGGTTGAGATAACCCAAGGTGAACCATTTGTAAATAATTCCTAGTGCTTACGAGTTGGTTTCCCTGGAGTACAATCGTCGTGTACAACGATTTTATTTCCACAAATGCCAGGTTGACCACCTTCGACAACGAAAGGGTAAATTTGCATCAGAATTACGTCATACGTGGACGCGAGTGGTCACACGGCTAGGGTTCCACCCCCGTGCGCACTGCCCTACGTCAATAAAATAAATGTAATAATTTCAAGTGACTCACCGTGGTGAGGGCGATTCGAACTCGATGATTCGAATCTGTAGTGAATTATAAATTCCTACATTGACTTTCATTTTATTATCAAATTCCGAAGCTGGTCCGAATAGATAAGACTTGGTTTTCGGTCGCATCTTGTCGTTGCACAACGAAACGAAAGTAGTTCGGACGGCTTTGGTAGTTGCTTCAGATAAATACATGGTATAGTTATGAAAGGAGGAGTTTGATAAATATACAAAACCTTTGCCCTCAGGGTTATAGTTTCCGGCTACTTTTTTCTTCGTATCATTAACGTATATAACTGTCGGGATACTAACTCTGTTCACGAGTGATTCCTATCGCTTTTGCGTATGATTTACATTTTTCTGTAATTGAAGCCCCGATCAACCCGAAGATTGACGAGTGCCCCGCCGTAATTACTCGAGGTAGCTAATTACTCAAAACTCCCAATCGACAGCTCGTTCCACACGTCGACGGTACTGAGAAATCGGGACTAAATTTTCTGTGCCATGTATAGCCGGTTTAAAAAATTAAGAAGAAATTGTGTTGAGAATCTCTGCGTATCCTGGCAGGTAAGATGTGTAATATAGATGTCCATACGCTCGTACGCATGCGTCGCGACCGGCAGATGTTTTCTCTTCGCCAACTGTTGCTGTTGCCGAAGCTGCATCTATTTACAAAAGAAAGAAAAACCTCTCTGATCCTCCTTCTCTTTTTTTCCGAAAACGATTTTCAGGAAGACTCACATTTATATGATTCGATCGTATTACCGAGCTGCCGTTACCGCATCGCACGAAAATAATAACACACGATAAACCAAAACGATATTCGACTAACAAGGGTATATCGACAAAAAATTTAATCATTATAATTTTACCGAAATTATCTCGCGCAGCTGAATAAATTGCAAAGTATCGTACCATCGTCATTCGCACAATATCTTTTCTACGCCTCTTGCCATCGGCCAACACCCTAAGGCTAAACATCTTGAAGCAGTGCCCGCGAGGCGATAAGATCGGCCCGTGCGTCGGCGAGGGGATCGATAAATCGGTTGCTCAGTTGCCACCTGCCAACCCGATCGCGTGGTCTTCACCTTCGTCTACCTATAGTATAAACGCTCGATAATACCCCAATAAATACGAGTTTGGCACCAGATATTTTACGCCACGAACATCAATCATTTTCAACGTTTCAAGCATCGTATTGATATTAGCCAAAATCTATCGGAGTGAGATTCACGACCAACTGGAAGACTAGGTAAGGATGTTGATGATAAAAAAAAAAAAAAAAAACACAGTCATCGTCGGTGTGCTTTCAAGGCGATACAGACGGCTGACATAGCGGCGTACTTCTCGGAGGTGCGTCGATGTTGGGATATAGTTTATTAATCGGTCATAAACTGCAGTCCCTCGCTCAGTACGACTGTGAGTAGATTTTTACCACCTGCCCTCTTCCTCCGGTGCAGACCCCTAGGCATTCGAACGACGCGGCAACGTAAATTGCGTCTTACCCTTTCTTTCTCCTACGACTTCGTATCCTCCGTCTTCGGTTATCCGGGAGCAGCAGCCTCTTTTGAGGAGTGTTCTTAAAATCACTGCCCGCGCGATGCCTTCTTCTCCCCCTACTCCCCCATTCCCTCGTCACCCCCTGGATCTCTTCACCGAGACGGCAACCACCTGCCTCGAAGAAACACGTGCGGCGAACCTTCGAGGAGCAGCTGCAGGCGGATCACGATATTCCAAACTCTGCAGCCCTCGAACGCATCAGAGGATCCATCGGACAACAAAGATTTCGCGCCAAAAGAATTAGTTTTTATCAAGTGGAAAATTTCCGAGCAACAAAGCCCATAGCATGGTCGGGGATTTATCTGATCGATGAAAAAGATCGGATGATTGAAAAAAATTAATCTGCAGTAGATCGATACTCTGAACAATCTATAAGTCGGATGCTCTTCCCGTGCCATAATTTATGAGCCGCTAATACCTTACTTTGTACAGGCGGTAGTTTATATGTGTACGTTTTATTAAATATCTATTTAACTTTTTCTCCCGCAATCAGGCGTTTATCGTATATACGTCTGATAATAAAATGACCACGGGCACCGATGGTATGGAGTCCAAGAAATCGTTGAAAAAAATTCCCCGACTCGACACACGCGTCGAGTCTTTGGGCTACGGGTATTAGATGTTTCTTTGGTGCAGTTGAGGTAGGTTGGGACGTACTGGGAGGGCAGCTTCCTCTTGGGGTCACGGGGGTGCAACAGATGGCGAGCGATGCGCGTGGCGTCTTTGAATAGTCGTGCAGCCTTACAGGGGCGAATTACCCGTAGCACCGCCCGGAGATAAAATCCCCGGGACTTCGCCCCGACCGAGAAAATCGGGCATGCTGGATACTCGGGACTCTCACTTCGTCCGATAGTTATATCCTCCAGTTGACTTTTGGTTGTTCCCGGCCCTGCGGATTGTTTTCTTCATTCAAAATGCTCACTGACTTTATTTGTAAGAAAGTCCGAGATCATGATTAGGCTACTTCTCTTTAGTTTTTGCTTGTTTTTCGTCTAAGATCATGGTTTGCTTTTCACCTCGATACCGTAGTATCTTAAACGGAAATTTGATCGGATCGGTTCACTTCAAAGATGTGGCGGCGTCGCTGAACATGTACGTAACGGCATCGATGGCAAACGATGGAAGGTGTGAAGCAAAAAATAGAAAAAAAAAATCGAAGGTCATATAATAGGTCAGATGGAACAGCAGTGGGTTCAAATTCCCGTGAATCCATATTTGTAAATTGGATATGCAATTAGCAGCTGCAAATCTGCAGCATTCAATTTTTCTTTTGGAAATTCATTTCGAGCGTAGAATAATTAAATTCTGCAAATAAAATAATGGCAAAGTAAGAATGAAGGAGGGTAAGGTGAAAGGAGGGATCACAGCCTGCGTAGAAAAATAAAGGGACAAAATGCGGAGGTTCGAAGAATACGCGGAAGTGCCTATCGGTTTACAAGGGCAACGACAAACGGAATGAGGATGCCGAAGAGACGAGGGCGGCAAGAGGGTCTACACCGCCAAGACGCAGCTGCCCTCAGGCGCGTGTGCAG
This sequence comes from Athalia cordata, assembly GCA_963932425.1. NCBI lineage: Eukaryota > Metazoa > Arthropoda > Insecta > Hymenoptera > Athaliidae > Athalia > Athalia cordata. Next base: position 50,943,508 of record OZ010625.1, on the reverse strand, counting down.
AGTCCCAAAAGAACTGCGACCGATATATGTATATGTACACTACACCTATAAGTCCATTCCCGTTTCACTTCTCTTCACAAAATATTCATCTATAAAGAATCTAGGATATAGACGTAATAGGCAGTTTGTATTTCACCGCAAATTCTGCTGAAGCTATAGACCCGTAGAAAATTTAGTTTCGCGTCCTAATTTTCGGCCCACAACGAATCAGGTCTGATTCTCCTCTATGTAGGCATCGCTACCCGAGAGCTTCATATTACGGTGTTGGTATACCAAACCTAATTGAATCCACTGAAAGGTTTCGGAGCGTGCGACTAATTAACGCGATCGGATGTACGAGATACATTTTTATAGCAACTTGAAAAAAGAAGAGTAGAGATATCTCGATCAATTTCGATCATAGCCTAATTAAGTAGATATATTTTTGTTTTTGAGGTCGAAATCCATTACGAAGCGGTCCCTTAAAAGATTCATAAAATTTCATCGCGACGTTTGGATCGTGATATCTCGTACGCAATGGACAAAGAAGAATAACCAGATTAAATAAAATTAAAATTTCCTAGTTTATTGCTCGGCCATCACGATTGGGATGCCGCAAAGGCCTTCGGGTCTTCGGGTGCGGATGTAGCAAAGCCAGCATACTAATCCCAGCCGGAAATCCTTAGCTGTTCATTATACGCTTATTAGAAACGTGACGTTACGTAACGGTAGTGAGGCATTCAGAAATTTAAAAAGAAATGGGTACTCATCAACTGGATTCAATTATAAATCAAAATATTCCCGACCTATCTTTTGAAATGCAAGAGCGCGAAGCCCCCACAGCGAGGAGGAGTTCCGAGGTGAAGCTTCTCCGAAAGGTTCCCTGGAAATAAGGCAGCAGCCTGCACGAAGCCGTGCGTAGAGGATATATACCGACGTTCGATCTGGAGGTATAACCGAAAGCTACGGCGTTCGCACGAAGTTCTACCGCTAGATGTCCCTCGTTTCCAAGCAGCGAATCGAAACAGCTCTAGTCAGAGCTTGCAACCACAGAGAAGGAGATGAATGTCCTGGTATTGGTATCGAGATGCGTTCGAAGGTGCAGAATTTGAACCTGGGGCTTCAAAATAGCAGAAATAATTCCACGATTCCGAGAGGTATTCGCAAGGATCGAGATGGGAATGGCAAGGGAAGGAAGAGACGCTGTGCTCTTGGAGACGGTGTTCAAGGCGGGGTCAACGAAACGACGATGACGAGGAACGCGACGACGACCAAGACGACGACGGCGACGACCGTTACGTACAGTAATAGCACGCGTTTCCCATTTCTGACTAGAGGGTTATCGATCCGCACTCTACAACTCTACGCCTTGACCGACCTCCGGTGCAGCAAGTGCAAGTGCAGGCGTTGCCCGCACTTCCGCCCTGAAAACTTGAACCGTTCGAGTACGGAATAAAATGTTCCTTTTTTTATTACACGTGAATTCTGATCGAGCAGTCGGTACTTGTGGAACTCGAGAAACCGCTGAGCCATTGAGTCGGAACATGAGGTACAAGAATACTGAGACCTTGTCCTCGTCCGTACAGCGGGAGAGTCATTACTCAATCAATTAAACACCATTCGCAGCATCGAATTAATCCTTGAATGTAATAAAGAGGCCGAGAAACTCGCCGAAACGCCGACTCAGACGCCGCGAGTCCGAGTCTCCCAGACTTTGAACCTTTCATGTGAATGCGAATTCCCGTTAGCTTCTGGTCCTTGAAACGCTGACATCCCTTCCTCACTAATGCGATACAAGATTTACTTTACACGAGATATACGCCCTACGAAGCGCGATCAAGAGTTGACAAAATGACGTGGAAAATAGAAAAATTCCTATCCACATGCGCACGAAGACGAATAGAGCGTGTTGACATCGAATCGCTCGATTAATAAATCAAGCGTCAACGACGACAGATAGCGAAATATTTGGACCGCGAGTCAATTGACACCAATTGAACGGCGTGTAACAATAGCGGTGGGTTGAAATCGTGGACATCTGCAACTTCTCCATCACGACTGCAGCAGCTATACGCCGCTTCTTTTATCTAGACCTTAATCGATCTGAGACGTTTCAAATTTCCCACACGATTCCAGTGAGTGTAATTAAAGTATGGTTTTCCGCGAGTGCACCAATTTTTTGAAATTGGATCCGGACATCATTCGTGTACATATGAGTCATATATGAGTCAAGGAAAATTGTAACTCACCACAGTCAGATTATCCAGTTCTCCGAGCCATTCGTTGAGTAGTTGTTCCGGGTCTGTTTCATTGTCACTGTCCTCCCCACCTTCTTCCTCGTATCGTTCCATTTTATTTTTCTATATTTCAGTCCACCTGAACCAACCACCTTCCGTCAATCAACCCAAGCTTCAATGGAGAGCCGGAGTACCGTTGCCCTGCAACAATGAAAATCCAAGCTCGTTATAACCGATCATTTATTTGTAAGCGATAGTAAATGTATAGCAGCAACGCGAATCGCACGTCAATTAAATCGAACGTAAAAATTCATTAAGAATTTACAAACGTACGACAACTTCCGCACCCGCGTTACATTATGATGTGATATAACTATATAAGTGTCCGGTAATATTTATCCATCGCCACGTTCGTCATCATCGTATAATAATCGTAAGCTCGTTTTATTCGCCACCCATAACTTTTCTATAGAGAGACGTAAGCTCGTGAATTAAAAAAGATGAATTCGTGAAAATCTGCAGAATTATATTTCGAGAAATTCCGAAGGATGCAAAGATGTACGGCGGCAATGAACCTGCAGTAGCGGCAACTCTCCAGAGTCGGAATTCAATGAAGCAGATAATTACTTACGGCGTAGCTAGAGGCGCCGTACATCGTGATTCGAAGTCAAACCATCGTACGTACCGTGCAGATCGTGGCGTCCCGACGCCGGTGCGAACACGGAGGTCGTATTCAGCGGTCAACGGTACACGATGCACCCGATCATTAACGAGTGTCGAGGACTCGATGCCCGACGTCGGACGCTGGTGGGCTCGACCACTTACGCGGTTTCCACTGTCGCCCATTATTGTCCGTCGACTGGCGTCGGGATATTATCAATTATACACGAAGCGGAGTAATATCGTAAGAGTAATTGCACTCCGACAGGAAACAGGAAATGCGTTTATACGTTCATATATATCGGAGCACTCCGCGTAAATACCTGGATCGGGATGTGGGTATCGGATCGCACCGCGTTGTTATAGATGCTACGTTCGAATCAATGACGATCATTGCCGCCGTTGCCGCGGCGTGAAAGGGAAAAGTGTTCCTTTGTCGATGAGAAAACAAAAGCGAATTGCGCGCTAGCGCACACTTATTTAACGTGCCGGTGTAATGGTCGTAAGGTAATGGGTAAAGGGTAATGGTTATAATGGCCGATGGCGTTATACTTAATGGTCCACGACTCCGGGGGCGGGGTACACCAATCGCGGTAACTAAAAACCATTCTATAAAATGTTAACTAGAAACACGTATACCGGAAGTATCGAGATATAGAACTGTGAGAAATGATGAGCCATTAATCGACACTGAAACAACATTATCGAACCTTATTTTCCGAATAACCTGTTAACCGATCCTCGATCCCTGCAGGGATTGAGATACGCTAATGAATTGTTGAAAAGCATCGGATATAGTAGCGTGTCAGTGTGATACCGCATGCCGTGCGTCGGCTGACCGCTAGTTGATGCGGGGGCCACGTAAGGCGATGACTAATTTTTCAGACTGTGTCAGTGTGCACGTTTTTATTTGTTTCATTTATTTTTTTTTCCTTATTCATTTATTGTGGTTATTTTTTTAGACCGTATAACCCGTTTTCCGTACCCACTCGTCTCTCTCTCCTCGGTGGTCCTTGCGCGGCGCCGTTGCTCCGAGTCATTCGTTCGTTCGTTTCGCTGATGTCACTCATTTGCATGATGATCTTTGCGCGCGATGGGAGGACGGCTCGAGGTTGGGCTAGGTTATTGAATTTGTCGCGATCGTTCAGCGGTGAATTGATACTTCGAATATTCCGTTCTAAACCCGCGGGACACGGGCGAGGCGACTACCAAAAAACGGCATTATAATACCAATGAACGACTGAAAAAATTTCAACGCATCGCGCGTAACGTCGGATCAGAATATGTTCTTGGCCAACCCAAGACTCGAGTACTCGACTTTCTCTAACATAAAGATGACGTGCGACAGAGAGATCTTATCTGATTTTCGGTTACGTTAGTGATTCACGAGTAATCACGTGTTGAAATAATTTTTAATGCTCGAATAAACGCTGCTCGGGTACGATTTCATACGGGGCAGCAGAAAAATTCGATAGAATCGCACGGAATTGAATCGGACAATTATAGATGTCGGAGATTTGTACGGAATTGCATTTCTACGTCGCAGTTGTATCCACGGTCGTTGCGATAAGCCATGAATGGGCGCTGCAATGACCTCGAAACAAGTTGAGATTAGACCTTAATTCTCCAAGCCCCATTATCCTATGGGTGAATTATTTTCAGTAGAGCGGAGTGGAGTGGAGTGAAGTGGAGCAAAGTAGGTAGGGTCGCCTAACGTCGTATATACCGCCACGGTGCTTAAATTGACTTATACACGGATATAGGAGGAACGAACGCGTTCGAGTGGAAGCGAAATAAAGTACGCTGTTGAGTTTATGGTTATGTATAAGATCAATAAATCGAATTGTCGAAGCCGTAACCGGTAATGGTTCCTCTTCTTTCCTGAATCGCCGCGCCGCGCCATGCTGCAACTGCGGGAAAAGCAACCGCGCGCGGTGCTGTATATTCGACTCCTCGCACACGCGACACACGCGACACTCGCTTTACGCACGCGACAATCAACCTCCCCCATTTGCTGTTATTCGGTGTTCCCGCAGCTCGGAATACCGGCATGGGTGGCAAGACTTATTGTTGGTAGAAACAACCCCCGGGGATCGATTATCGTCTCATCCCGCTACGCCGCACCGCCCCCGCCGCCGGGATATGTACGAAGTGTGCGTGTCGATTATTAATTATAAATATCCGCTAACCAAGTGTTTCCGATAAATCTCGCGAGTTCTCTTTCTTTAATTTTTCCTTTCCTTCCACTGCCGGAACGAAAGAGAAATTGATAACAGGTAAACGAATCTCATTCATATATCACGCCAAAGCCATGGTATAAATATCGGCACCGAGTACGGCCGGCGACCAGATAATAAAATTAACTCACTTTAAATCTCGCACAATGGAACGGTTCTCGTTTTTCTATAGGATTCGCTGACTCATCGGAAGTTGATTAAATTTCTCATTTTAAATTAAATCGGCAAAACATTTCCGTGCCGCAACTGCTTAATTGTTTTTCGATCAGTCGAAAGGTGAAAAATACCTCGAAGCGAGGCCTTTAAAGATGCGAAATCTGCAGTTGAAAGCTTTAATTACTCAAATTGCACAATCATTTGTATAGATGAGCAGTAAATTTAAGATATGGCGCCTGAGGGAATCTAAGACTCTTGAACGTGAAATATGCCAACAAACGATGCCCCGTCGTTAGCGTTAACGCCTCTGGATAAAATAGAAAAAAATGAGCAACGGATCAAAAGCCTTACATTTTCCCTCCTCACGAAGCGCGATTCAACGATGCGGCGGTACAAAGAACGGCAAGGGGCTGGTACTATAGAGAGGAAGGGCAGCGGAAAGAGTGTGAATCGAAATGAGAGGAGAGGAATTTTTAATTTCATTCGAACGGTGGAAGCTAACCTGCGATTTTTTTCACCTGAAGAAATATTGCGAACCCAAAAAATATATATGATGAAATGAGGAAATTGTTTCTCTATACTACAGCAATCGATTACGAGGATCGGGTACCGGATTGCTGAATGACTTTACAAAAAACAAGGCGACCTAGGGAACGAATAAATCAAACGGTCAAATGTTGAATTAAATATACCCATACGCTGTTTCACCGGATCGAAAATATACAATACTTTGGCTCAGAGGATCGAATAGACAACTGTTTTTTCATGCATGATATCAGATATGATCCGGTGTGTATTCTAATATGAATCTGCATAGGTCGTTGGTCCGTCGAAAGGATCCCAGCATCGCCCTACCGATCTAGAATTCTGATCTCAAGTTAAGAGCATACCGCGTGCCCTTTGACATCCCTTTCGTAAACAACGGTCTCGAACATCACGCTGAGGATATTCGAATTTCGTTTCACAGCAAAGACAACAACGGCAGGAATAACTGTGGGGCAGCCAACGGAACGGATGTCCGCTTTTGAAAATTGAAAAGCTTGACGATCAGATTCGTGATCAGGGAATAATTGCAACGCGAATATCACGACTGAATTATGTCCATTACAGCCAGCTCGCTATTATTACAATGAAAAGCCCGCGCGAATCGAACAGCGGCGAAGTTTTCATTCGCCATGCTTTCGTATGGAAACACAGGTGCAGGACGCGAGCTTTAACTTCGAGGTACATCGGCGATAGGTCTCCGGCGTCGTGACGTCGTGAAGCAGCTAACGTCGTAGCGTCGCGTCGTGGCAGTTAGAATAAAGGGAAAGATAAGCGAAGAACGCCAGCCGCGAGCGATCGATACACGGGGGAAACCACAGGGATAGTTGGACCATCGGGTACATTGGACCGTTCTATAGTAAAGTATATGGCAAGCGATGTACTTCCTATAGAGCGGTCCGATTTACCTGGCGGTCCAATCATCCCTACTCACCCCTACACGGCTCCTTGAATAATGCAACTAACGGAATACCGTGCATCCACACATTACGAATGTACATCGGGTAACGCACCTCGTGGTTCCGCTTCGAACCGCACGTAGTATTCCTCTTTCCCGCAACGTCGATGACGGTATCAATTAGGTGAGGAAAATTCGCCACGCCACATAAAAGGGTTGCGAATTATGGAGAAGTATGAAATACAAAGATCAAACCTAGATCATATCGCAGCCCCCGGTGGGTCGAGTGTCGCGGGTTGATCGTGACGAAGAGGGAGGAGGGGATCCGAGGAACGACTCTCGATGTCGCAAATAGAGGAAAGAGAGACCCGGAGACCTCGGGACACGGCCTCTGGACTTCCGAGGGACTCTAGCCTTGGCTACCAGCGGGGCGAGTCTCACCTATACCTGGGTACACTCGACTACCCAACTACTTACTCTGTTACACAGCCGAGAAACTGCGAAACCTTTTTGTAGGGGAGGAGTGAACGGCCGTGTTGCCGTATCCTGTTACCCGCTACAGGTCTCCTGCACGACGACTATTTTCCCGAGCCAACTACAGTCGTGACGCCGAGCACCGTGGTCACTCGCTTTACATACCCAACTCGCGTTTCGAACTGTTCTAATTTCATGAAAAAGGCCTTGAGCTTCTCTGAAATATTTCTAATTAGCCACGAGAAAAAAAAGATTCCCCGAAATCATTAATGAATAAATGAATAGAAAGGAGAAAAGTTTCGCAACATGGTCATTGACCCCGATCGACCTCCCGGCTATCATCGTACAGAGGGTCGTCTGATTCGGCGCCCCATGAGTCGTCTCCTGGTTGAGGATCTCATCGGTCTATGAGAGTCGTAACGATGCGATATGTACATAACTACCAATACACATAAACGAAGACCACATACACGCTCAAAGATGGTAGGGTGAAGACGCAGCAACGAGAATCTATGGAGCTATAGAAACCGACGGTGGTGTCTTCCTTAGAACGTTAACCTTGCACTGTACGAGGAGCTAAGCCAAGGTTTCCGAAAAGTCTTCCGACAGGGGGTAAGGGCAGTGACTCGTGGATTCTGAGTCATCCGAAACTTTCCCTCAACGATCTGAAATCTGCTTGCACCCCTCCGATCGCGGCAAGTTAAGATAAATAGCTGACGCTGGCGTCGAACCTGATTCACATCCCGTTACAGCGTCTCGTAGCTGTTCGATATGCGCTCGGGTAAAGGAGATGGATGGAGTTGAGAGGTAATTAACTTCTCTTATTCGAATTCCATTTTCCGTCGGAGCGAATTATTAATTAGTGGAAATAAATAGCTATCGATTGATTGTGAGTCGGGAAAGTTTGTATGAGGTAAGAGTTGTAATAGCTGCGATTTAATTGAACGGAAAGATATAATTGCGGATCAAAGGAGTCGTCCGTGCAAAGCGTCTGAGAGATAGCGTTAATGGAATTTATTATTAACGAGAAATTTGATAGTATAATTAGAACGAACGAAGGAAGGAGAGCTGGCGACGCGATGATCAACCGAAATAATGGATTCATCGTTTTACATCGATCTACGCTTCTCTTTCATATTCCCAGCTCATTGTGATCGGACGATAAACTCGATGCCAAAGTCCTCCGACGCTCCGTGACTCGCTTTTTCTATTCCCGAATCTTTTCGCGTTTGTTAAATGAGAGCCTTTGTACACGCTCTCGTCATTCGCTGCACCGCGCAGTAGCGACTCGTAAGTTTTTTTATTTTCTACCAACGTATCACACGCACGCCATATACATCCTTGCGGATCGCTTGCGGTTGCATCGAACCTATCGGATCTAGAGGGGACTTTGATTGATGAGGAGCTCATTTTGAATAACTTCGTCTTCATCTCAATTCTCGTTATTATCAAGCTGTCGGTATAAACATAATTTGCGTAATTATTTTACAACTCTATGCGCTGTGGAAATACCATAATCGTTTCTATATAATAGTAAATCCGTGCATGCGGAAAGTTGTGTGCGCGTGTCGTGCATACAGATAAACGTGGGCGCCATTGTCGATACGAAATCTTTACTCGCCGCTCCCGCTCGACTCTATCTCGGCTCCGGCGGGCACACAGGGTACAAAATAAAACTGCGGCTTCTGGTGCGCCAAGTTTCGAAGAGGCAAACCATATTTTCATTCATAAGCTCAGCCGGAGTCACCGACCCGGGATCGGCCCGCCGCGTCCCACACAAAACTCTCCTCATCGCGGTATATAACGGCGTATATTCTATACCTATATCCTACCCATATTATATACAACGTACTCATATAAATATACCTCAACCAGTCGCGTGGCTCACCGAGCACGATATATACATAAATAAATATCCCGATCTACCAGCCATGCATGTGCACGCCGCACGTACGGATCGTATGAACATAACTATACGTCCGCGAATTGGCCAAGTACGCGTGGGATGTATCCTACCGACTTTCCGCCTCCTTCGCGCCGAGCTGAAACACTCGGGCACCTGAACCTGGACGCATTACCTAGCACGGATCCATCCGCTACCAGATGTCGATTTCCGTTTCAATTTATCATTCGATTTCTCGATTTCACCGCACACCCGCTGCCGAACCATACATGGTTCATTATGGTGATCGATGTTAATTGTCGATTGTTAATTGGCAGGGCTAACTCGTTCCCGGCTCATTGTCAGCTTTACCTATAATATACCTGGAGCTGAATGCGGGGATCGTAAAATGAATATCGCTTTGGTCCTCGTTGTCGCCGCGATTGCGGCTATAAACGCCATTTTCATTCCTTGCTAGTTATACAACCTATACACTGTTACACAGCTCTTCCGCATCTACCGCACCCGCTTTGCACGATAATCCGATGGAAATACTTGAGAAGCGGAGGGCGAACTGCTCGTTATATATTCGCTATTTCCGGTGTAGAAAAATTCCGCCATTTCAGCTACAGCCACACGACAATATTTATTGTTGGAAATAAAAATCATATAGAATTATAAATGGGATTCGACTGTGAAGATCTGGCCATATCTTATAATATATAACTCAATCTTCTATTTTAAGAGACTTACGCATGTTTCGAATCGGTGTTGACCACCCACTAGATACATTATAAAGGAATGAAAAAGAAATGTATCCGATGCTTCTGCAGGTCATATAGCTGTTGGTTTTACAAGAACCTATCGCATCGCAACGGCGACGGCGACGGCAACGGCGACGCCGATGTTTCATTCCAACTTGCTCTCCAAAGTTTTTTTTGTTATTAAACTGTACAGTATATCAGCGATCACAGTTGTACACTAGCGCCTTTGAATGCCAACAGTGTTTCTACCGACGTGATTTCTAAAGCAACTTTTCTCCGCCCTTCGATGCGAGTTTTTACTACGTCACGGGTGTCGTGACGCGTCGTTTAATTTCGTCACAATATCTCCCTCCTTCGCCTCCAGCCTCCGCATATCTTTCTACGAATAGTTCTTCTCCCCGTTTTATTTTACCCGACGAAGAAAGTATTATCGCCAATAGCGAGTCGAGCTACTAGCAGACGAAATGCTACAATTTATCGTCCAACAATTCCACTGCAGCGCCAAATTATTCTACTCATTGTCAACGCTCTCGTTATATATCGCGAGGGTTAGTATTCAATTATTGCTCGAGACTGCAGAATCACCGACCGAGTGAATGACCGATATGTAACGCACTTATTCGTCCTCCTTGACAAAAAATATTTATCTCGATCTTGTTACAAACAGTCCCTAAATTTCTGCTAAATAATCACCCATACCATATTATAATACCCGCGAGCGAGTAAGTGCACACTTCCAACGGGCTAGGGTTTAGAATTACCACAATCAGTTGTCGTGAAAAAAAAAAAAAAAAATTCTTCAACAATTAACAAATTCCTTACACAGTGAAGTTCAGCCGTGCCGATGAGACGAGTCGCTGAGAAACGGTATTCTGATATTTCACAAGGTGACGTCAGCAACTTATAATTCTCAGCTATCTCTATTACCACTTCTGATAGCTGGCGACGATAAAGTAACGATGAAGTATCATCGAATTAATAGAAGTTGCAACGATAAGTTGGAAAACTATAAGTTTTCTCCCCTCTCATAGAAGTTATACGAGTACCGACTCATAACTTATATCCTTGCACTATACACCCACGTGATATTATATCGAGCGAAAATCTAGATATCCAACTTCTGTACGTATAAATTCCATAGAGCTTTTAGGGTGTATTGATGTATATTATACGTACTTGTAATGTTCGTGCATTAAAACACGAAGCTAGAAATATAAATTACGGTCCGATATATTAATTAATACGGTAATTAAATAATATCCGAGATTTCTGCGAGCCCTGTAATTCTGATTCGCACGAATGCCCCTTTACCGTCTTAATATCTGTACGGCTATACGATAATGCGACTGGTGGGACACAAAAGTGTGACGAGAATTGGCGATTCAATATTTTCCCGTGCCGTACATAACGCGACGGGAGCTCTGAGCCGGTTTGCTGATTATTCAATGCGGATAATCCTACGCAGGGCAGTATTTTGCCCAACCCTGCCCTATACGACCGGCTATATTACAACACGTCAACTTGCTGTAACACATACCTGCACCTTATACATCGCGGGCAGAGTTTGCGGCCTGCGTAGCACGCAACGTTTCGCGTAAACTCATTAAACAGTCGCGTATACGTACGGAGTGGTACGGAGCCGGTTCTACCTTCTACTCGTTTCTTTTCCCCCTCCTCATTCATTAAAACAAAAAACAAATATTTTATAAGGGTGGAAGAGCTTTGGCGATGGAAAAGCGGAGCTCACTCCGGGATGATGCGTCTCCGTTCGATTTCCATAAATAATTTCGTATAGCTGCCGATGAATCGGCGAAATCATCCGACTTTATATTTTCCTACCGCAAACGGTTTTTTACGATTCGATAGAAATAGTAGCCGATGATATCCTCGATCTGGGTGAAAGATTATCGCATGGATAAGTTTCATATCCGTTTTTTATGCGGGTGTATAACGAACCTCTGAGGCGAAACCGTAAGGGTATAATTTTCATTTACAATTAGTGCGGAGCATCCATCACTTTTCTGTCTTCGAATTGATAATTTGAATTAACAGCAATTATTGAAGCATAGGGGATAGGGGGACCCCCCTCTTCATGCCTTCAACTATTGTATTATTATACGCTACTCACCGACTCGACGTACGATTAATCGATTACGCTGTGGGGGCGCGAAGACCCGCATCTGGAAGCATCACCCATCCGGAGTATCGGTGGAACTGTACGATTCAAATGTGCTTTTGACGTTCGAGTGTGATGGAAGGGCGTGTATACGTATAAAAGCGTATGAATTCTACGCGGACTCGTACTTAACGAACTTGTACTTTCTACTCTTCGCTGCCGCAGGTTTATTGTCTCTCCAGACGAGGGAGATCTGTGGGTATTCGTAGTGAAATGGAAACAGTCGATGAAGCAGTTCAAAACTTCGAAACTCGTTTTTAGAATGGTAAGAAACGAATTCTCCGGGATAAACGGCGTATGCCGCAGTCTTCGCCCACGTTACAGTTGAGATCCAGGGGCGGTTGGTAAACCGGCGAAAATAAAAAAAATAAAATAAAAAAAAAAAAGAACTCCGTCTGGTTATGGAAGGTATTTTATATCCACGGATATAAAGAGCGCGGGATGTTTGTCTAGCTACCAATAAAAATCGAACATTATATCGAACAACGTAAAGCGGTTTCGACGAGGCTTATTCTTTGACGCGAGCGCCAAAGCCGAAGCGAAGGGCAAACAGACGCGGACGAATGGGCTTTTTTCACTCGATCGTAATTCAACGCATTCCGAACCATATATGGACCCGCGAACCACGTGGTCCAGGGCTCCGTTCGTTTCCTCTCGTGCCAGGCATTAGGCCTCGTAGTACCCGTGCGTTTCCACTCCTCCGTTTCCCTGGAAGTACATTACCAGCTACGTACACACCCGATGCAAGCGATATAATCCGCGGGGATTCACACGTGGGCGAAAATCTGCAAATGCCACGAGTTCAAAGGCTTGACGTATACCGCAGTTTTTGACGCGATGTTCGCGAGCTGGGGTTTCGCGTTGACCCGAAAACATTTCAAGCACACGATTTTTCATCGCGAGGTCAACCGAAACTGCGGTCAGTTTTTCGCGGCGGTTGAAATTCTGTACGATTACAATGCCCAAAAATCAAGCACAAAAAAAATTGTCGGGTGCATCCGACGGCTGTACATCCCATGCAAGACGGATTGACCGGTCGGGTTACGAAACTGTTTGCTGTATACCCGATGCACATAGTTTTAGGTTTATGACGTAGACGCTGAAGAGAATATTCTCGTAGGTATAATAAAAATTATTACCCGTTGTCCTTCTTCCGCAGCCTCTTATAAGAGTATATATACGACGTTGTTTCGAGTATAGCTGTGTTAAAAAATGGACATAAAACTCGCCTGCACGCCTCGCTATACTGTGAAGGAGTGACTACTTTGTAAAACAACATATCATCAATAGCGTTCAACCATCTAAGGAAGTGTCTCGATCTCAGCGATCTCCTGTCAGCTATCGGCGTTATATAATACGAACGAGTAGTCGTATGTGCGCGCGAGAGTTTCAAGTTTTTATTTTTTTTATTTTTCAACCCTATACAGTCAAAAGGTGTAATTAAACTACGAAGATAATTAGCAATTAGTATAAATATATTAATCCACTCAAAAGACCGAAGAATGCAATTAACCAGCCATGACGAAGTCTGATGAACTCTTATCCCTCCGATCGACGAGCGTATCCTGAGTCTTAGTATATTATCGATAAATCAGCCGTGTGTTTTAAGAGTTGCGACACTTTAATTTGAATCAAAAGACTCGAACGACTCGGTGGTCGACTGACGCGTTTATTATCCTGAGAGGAATACTTCAATCTCGAAGATGATCTCGGCGTGATGTGTAGGCGACGAAGCGACACTGGCATACCTATTATACCTATCATAGCACACAAAGGTTGCGTAATTCGCACGATCGGTGAATCCGACGACATTCCAACGCCCGCAGTTGCAAGATAAGGCGGACTAGAGATAAACAGAACTGCAGGAATTATAAAAATTCCGCTATCTCTATTTACGACTTGTTTAATACGTTCTCCGAGGTTACGCGACGTCATCGAGGCATCCGGACGCGTGGCTGGCTACGTCTCGAGTCCTACGGGATGTTCGGTAGAATTATTTTTCACCATTCTCCGAGTGTACATATGTAGTTGAAATATCGTTGACCCACTTTTGTCTACGACTACAGTTGGTCTCACATCGTCCCTACGTTTTTTTCGAATCGCTTAACCAGGTCGCGCGACCCTTGTCGATCTCCTACACTTTCAACCCCTCGGACACGATCATCGTGATAATAAATAAACCTCCCACGGCTCACACCTATAATCCCAAGGGACTCGGTGATCAAGCGGACGATAAAGCAAGAAATGACCCTCTTAAACTAAAAACCAACCACGGATATAATGTACCATAATTTCCGAGCCAGGAAGAAATTTTCCATTTTTTTTTTTTTTTTCTGAGTTAGTTGTTGCAACGGATTAATGAGAGAATTTGGTTTAGGTATATCCGAGTAGAAAGCAAGATATATTATACGATAACAAGACGAATGTCAAAGGAGACGTACACATTCGACAAGTTATTTGTTAGTACGAAGTAATTAACTAAACTTAGGTTATACGGAAGGAAATTTGACTTATTCATTGCGCTCAAAAGCTCGGGTAGCTCGGGATCGACCGAACTATCCCTGTAAACTACGACGTCGACGAGCCCGTCACGGGTTATTAGCTTTCGAGGTGAAATACCGCGAGCGTGAAAGGTGCACGGTAATTAGCTTCCCATCGCTTATACCGCTAACAGAGGGCTGATGGATAAAGTCTCTTGCCTACCAGTTTCCTCGTTGAAATATGAAACATAAAATTCTCGAAAAAAGAAAAGAAAATAAACAAAAAACAAATCAGAAAAACCGAGCGAGTATTGGTTTTCTTCAACCTCCAGCCCAAATACACGTTTACTTCACGCGCTTCCCACTTCAGATTTCCGAGTACTCACTCGTACGTGATATGAGGTACACGTAAGTATATCTGCGTTAACTGGCTCTCCGAGGTATTAACCCACTCGAGGGTTAATTTTTGTAATTAAGCTCGAATCCCGGCCTTCCGCATCTCCGAATGACTTGAATTCAGCAACGCTGCAAAATTTGCCAACCGGAAAATCCTTCCCCAAAAAGACGATGAAGGGGGGTTGAAATCGAAAAAAAATCAAAAGCTGTCTTTGAATTTTTGCAATTTCTTGGGCGAAAATTATAAGAAAAGAAGAGATCGACAAAAAGAAGGAGGTGCGGCTATTCATTACCGATAGTTGAATTCGTGAAGTTTGATCGTTTATTGTCCACCTACTCCAGGGGCTGCGTGATTCTAACTTTTCTCCGTGCTTTCATTTACTCCCAAACGGTTGCCCCTTTATTGCGTGCCGTCGCTGCGACCAACTTGAGCGCCACGAAGCTTCGCTGTACGGCACGATAATAGACACCAGCGCAGGTCGATGTACCCTCCAGCTACACCACTTACAGAATTTGTCGAACGTTTTTTAGTTCCTTTTACTTTTTTAATTATTCGCTGAGATTTTACTTGCGATTTTGTATTCACAGACGAATCGGACGAGTCCCCGGGGAGCGACGTGTTAGATGCGAATGACTTTCACCCACCCGGTAAACTCGAAGGTCTTCCAACTCTGTTTCATATTACAGATTTGAATAAGTTCGTGTAGCCGATCGTTCATACGGTCAATTGAGAACGAAGAAGATAAAACATCTGTTCGGTGACCAAAGTGCTTTGTCTAACTTCTAACAATAAGATAAATAATTTAGGTCAATTAATCAGCTAGGTAGTCGACGTCGGAATCGTCGACTCAGATATGAGGAGATCATGAGAGCGGCAGAAAACGCGAGTGCCTACCCGATTGATTGGTGAATTGAGGTCGTTTCCATTGATCGTTTGCGCGTATTTGAACATAAAGAATTCGTGTGGTTTAATTATTAGGTGTGAAATTCCGACGTAGATTAACTCTGTGACTTTTCACGGATTAACCAGAACGCGACAGTTTCTATAAAAAGGTCCGATACGCACCGACATCGTCTCTTGGGACAATAAAATAATACATAGTTGTAACGATCTGAAGTTCTCGTAATTGACCACTTGCTACTCGTTAGAGATTTGGCAATGAACTATGACCGCTGTTCAACGGTTCAGAATCTAGTAGGAATTTTGATTTCGAATCTGAAGCGTGCTCGTCTGATCGGTTCTCGTACGCGATGTACGGTAGCCTTCTCGCTTTCTCACCTCACGCCACAACGTGTCTCTTTTTATGCCAATCTTGATACGACCAATAATCAATTACTCCGATTCAAGCCAATCTTCTTTCTTCTCCCTCTTTTTAAATAACGAGTTCTCGTGACTAGTGTCAGCAGATTATTACCGCCTGGCGATCAGCGGACTTCAATTGAATTACATTTAACGTAATTCGCGTCATTACTTGAACGTGTGGCACGATAGATATGATTCAGCATATCCCAGCAACGAGAAGCTTCCCGGCTGATGAATTGAAACTTGGTGTGGGACGCTATGAATTGGTTCGCTAGTACCAATGCCGTAAATTTTACAATAATCATAGAGTTGGTTCACTCTAAAATATTTACAACGAAAATATATGGAAGTCACTGACAATGAGTCGTGCCAATTTAGCGAATATTCACATAAATAGAATAACGAACAAATATCAGTCAAAAATATTCTTTTCATAAATTTTTCATCGAACATTGGAGTCTCCACTATCGACGTGGCACACCCCCTATTTTACACACCTCACCATGCACGTAATTTTGAGCAATTCAACACGCCGTATACCGCAGCTACATAAGGAACAAGATGCGATATACGCGGCTAGATGACACGTCGTATACCTTTTTTAATCTCATACATATAGCAGTAAATATTCTTTTGTACGTGTTTTTCGCTGGTTTTCTTATCGCTGCATCTGCGTCTCGACTGTAACGTGAAACTGAGTTGCGATTCGGTCTCGCACACATGTGCACGGAGTGTTTGATTTTACCTGTGTCATGTATCTACCCGATATATAAATGCTACACATGCTCTCGCTAAGCTCAGGTATTACACCGTATCGCTTCTCATATTCGTGCACGCGTGTTTACCCTGGTTGAAAATGAGAAAAAAATACAAAGAGGAATATATATGTATGCACGCACATAAAATACACGTAAAGAAGTGTTCGATCCGTTCACCCGAGTTCGTAAGTGGGTGTTCGTGGCGTTCACATTTATGGGTATAGGTGTATTGATAACTTATCTCACAGCTAAAGACGGGTGGGGAAAAAATGGGGGGTGGTAGAAATACTGAAAATCGAGCTACCGAGAACTAAAACTGTTTTGATGTAAAATCGAACGATAAGTTCATTATATTTGTATTCTTTTCCGTGAACAAAAATCTTCAGTCGTATATCGTCTCTATAACAATTATTTTACGATGTTTCTCAAGCGCACCGAATGATACCTGCAGTTTTATTCCTCGTGTATGAAATGTATATATTTTTTACAGCATTTTATATTTATGTACGTGAAGGATATCAACGAGCTGATATCGTGAATGAGTATAGCGTGCGTCTGTAGTTGAAACGATTTAGCTCCGTAATATCTAAGGGTTCTCCTTTTTCATTTTATTATAATTTCAACGTGCTCCATATTTTTTGGCGCTACCAAGATTAGCCTTGGGAATGTAATTAGTGGCGGATTATCGTATTAGCATAACTCCATTATGTGATGATAAAAATACGGCGGGTACCACCGATTGATAGCACCTAATTCAGGGAATCGATCGAGGGGATATCGTAGCGAAAAGTATAGCAGACCTTTCGCGTCCTGACGGAATTTCCCATTATGGTTTAGCACGCCCCTTACGCCGCGATCCCTTCGACATCTAGAGCCGAGAAAAAGCCCGAAGAACCCCCGGAGTCAATCGCGTAATCCTGGAGATACGATCGAGTGAATGAATCAAAACCGTTTATACCCGATATACGTTTACGTACAGATATACATATAGGTATATAGCCACTTTTCCAACCATAAGCATCCTTTTTGATCACACCTATATGAAATAAATGAAGGTTTCATTAGGCTTCCCACGAGGCTCAGAGACAATATATGGTACATTCGGTACCTATATCTACCGTATTAAGCCATAAATAAAATTTTCTCTCATGAAATCGAGTAGGATCATAATAAGGTGAGTCGGCGAGTTTACTCATCGTATCAAATTTTACGAGAAAATAAAACAAGACGAAAGAAAACGGAGTACAGGATTTTTTCGGAGGTCCGAAACGATATAGGATCGAAAAGTATCACGTTGTCCTCATCGGTAGAAAAAAAGAAAATCACACGCTTCGATTTAACTCACGACCATTGAATTCTTCATCTGAAAATTCTAAACTCAGAAATGTATTTTATAATACATATACGTATATTTCACATAAATGCATATCCGCAGCGTGACCGATGATGTGCTTTGACTGACGTGAGATAAGAAACGGAATTGACTAGAGAGAAACAGAAAGAGTTAGTAAGAGGAATAGCAACTGCGTATTAGCGGTTTGGGGTTCGCTTCAGAACATGGCTATATATAGGGCATGTACCCTCTCGGGGTGAATACACGCTTGTGAAAATATGAATACGAATAGACCCAGCACTCGTTGAGAGTTAGACTTGGAAGTGTCTGCATCTAATTGTTGGTCGGAGATATAGATTTTTTTTTATCAATTTTTTTTTCATCAAGAAAGCCGCTTGTTTCTCGGTGCATTCAGCCTTATTCGATCGAATCGTGCAGATTGAACGTACATGGTCGAATTATATTCGAAATATATATATAAACTAGAGAATGCTCTACGAGTTGCATATTTTATTTCAGAGATTTGCTGTGCTTCGAGAACAGACGACATTGAACTTGCACATGACTCGGTCTCTCACTAATATACGGATGACATCATATCAATCCGCGGGTGACAATCGCGAATGAGATACGTATAATAACAGAGATGAAAATATTATGCAAGATATGCGTCCGGAGTGCGGTGCGATCGCGGCTCTTCGTTTACCATAATTCCGTTGTTTATTCACAAACATATGCTATACGTATATCGCTCGGCTCAACCGCCGTCCCGTCTTTGTCCTCTGTGCCAAGGCTGCGGAATTTTTATACGAGTATATGACGCTATCTAGCTGCAGCGCAGATTCTCCATCTAATTGAAACAAAGAAAGTTATGATAAACAGCGACTACGGCGAAAGAAAAGAAGAAAAAAAACAAATGCCGCGGGTGTCGGACTGCGCGGTACGCGACGCCAAATGCAGCGGACCATCTGCAACCCACCGTCGCGTCGCAAGGGCGTCGAGGCAACCCGTATTACGGTTTACGCCTTTGAACTTGGTGTAAAATTCAGAGTAATTGAACCTATACCACGTGACGCAATCTGATAAATTTTCTCCACAGCACCGCGACGGTATTGCAGCGAAATCGCATTATACTCGAATTCACGAGATCGCGGCGGTGACTCGGGTAACTTCCGGTGTCTATACCTATATATACCTACACGTACAGACCGACGGCGTTGCAAACACGAATCCTAGCTGTTATTATAACATGAGATAGTTTATAATATTGTATTATAAGTATGCATGATATAATATGTTTTTTTCATCGGTATATGAGATAAAATTTATGCAGTTGGGTAGGCGTGCGGCTCGTTAGGTATGTAAGAACCGAAGTCGAAGTTGAAAGGATGGAGGAGGTCGGCGGAGCGCTGCGGTGGAGGGTACCGGAATAGAAAATGTGAAACATGGTCGGTGGTTGGACTTGGACCAATTTCCATAAAGTAATCTTTTATATTCACGTCGTGGATTATCTCAGGAGAGCTCTGCGCCCCTTTCCCTTTACAGCTATGCGGCCGCGAGGAGAACAACTGATGCATGGAGAACGGGTACCTCTGCGCTGCCCCCCAGGTTAGAGAGGTCCTGCAACGCTCCACCTCCACGGACTATACGGTATATACGCGGACAATTCCGATCGAGTGTAGGTGGTGCGCGAGAGGAATATAATGCCGAGTATTAGTCCGTTATTGAAATTCAAGAATCTAATATGACACGGTCAATCGATCGAACGAATGATTTATCCACGCTTCGTAACGGACGTGGCCATGAGGTACATGAAATAGATAAGAAAATAATCAAACGTTTCGTTGAGAATGTTTAATTTTGAGCACCGCTGCGCGCCTCGTGATCAGTCATATTGTGCATACATAACCGACGTGGCCGCGTAGATGTGCATGCATCCTACGGTCAGTCGTATCTTTATTTTTCACCGCACTATGGGCTGTACAGCCGCGGTTCTCAAGTGTGTGCAGGCTTCGCCTTTCTCCTATGTAATAATAATATACGTCTACATTTCGATGGTCGAGAGAGCCGAGAAGCCGAGAGTCGGAGAATCGAGTGTCGAGGATTGGAGACGCGGTGCTTCGAGACTCCGCGTTGTGGGCGTCGAGCGGGGCTCGACGAGAAGGGAATGAACTTCCGGTTGCCAAGGAAGTTCGTATTCGGAAACCGCTGCCGCTGCAACGCCGCGGGCGAATGCGATATCGTCGAAACATTGTCGTGTAGGTGACCAAGGACATCATTCCGATATCACCGATCCTTTTTTTCCGTGCATTCGATCTTTCTTGTTAACGTTCTTCTTATGTTAATCGGGCATCGGATCAGTCCCGTAGTAAAATAGAGACGTGGACGTTTGACGCAACGCCCGTAGCCGTCATTTCATATGTCACGTGGTCTATAGGTCGCCGGTTGGAATGGATCGGCAGATTTACCGCGATCGAGCAGCTGTCAATTACACCTTGTAAATAGCTCCTCTTTCTAATAATAGCCCTAAAGCCCCGACATAAGTTACCAAACTTCCGTGATGCTCCCCGGAATGGGCAACGAGGAAGCGAATATCTCAAACAAGGGTAAATATAGATCTCCGAAAATGTAGGGCCGGTAAAAGATCTTCGGAGTTTTCGGGCTTCTCTTGTACATCTGTTAAATCTCGTTTCGGAGACAACATTTATTTAGAAATTTATGCCTTAGATGCACACTGGGTACGTGTGCATATAAAAACGAAGGGTTCCGATTGTACACTGGATACTTATGGTTGTAATACACGCGCCCTATAAAGACATGCAAAGTAAAGCAAGGTGCGAACTCTGTGTACGCGTACAAAGGCATGTGCCTGCGGTACAGTACTTGCTAAAATTTTTCCACCTATAGGTACTTTATAAAATGCAAATTAAGTAAATTGATTTCTTCAATAGAATCTATAACACACACTATAGAAAAAAAAAATCCTGCTCACTCATCAAGAGGGTAGAAATTTCGAAATAGTTTGAAATTCGAATTCTCATGAAAATAAATTGACGCTAAATCTCGTTCAACTATTGCAGATAATTGTGGGGTGATTACTCGTTTCCATTCATGACTACAAACGTCAAGTACAGAAATGAATAAAATGTACAGGTCACATTTATTGCATGTGCATCGCATTATGTGAGTAATAAATAGTTCGGAATTTGAAACTGCGAGGGGTTCGTGCCGGAGTGTTCGTTGGAACAGATTTGATCGTGAAAATTGACTTATTAGAATAAACTTTTTCATGGGGTGTTGAATTTTAGCAGGCAGTGTACACCTTATAACGGTGCGCTGCATCGCACGCACTTGTTAAACTCGAGGCACGTGTCCCTGTCATAACAGAAGGCACTTCTTTTCTGCAACCCTTAAAGTGCCTCGACTCCCGCGTACCTACACACGGATCCGCGTCGCATGCACGGAATGCAAACACGCACGTACGGTACACGCATCGCAGTTGATGTCGCGCAATTAAGTAGCGGGTGTGCCAAGGTGGTATGCATATATCCCGTAAACATTTGCAATACGTGTAACCGCGACCTCGGGCAAACGCGTCTCGCCCTCCACCGGCCCTTTTCTCTTTGGAGACGTTGAGTCGATCCGACGCCGCGACATCCGACGCCCCTGTTCTACCTCAAGTGGCTCTTTGGACCGCAGAGTCTGCATATGAAATCAAGTTGGTTAGCGGCCAATTATAAGAGCCGATTAACGAAAATTGGATCATTTTTATTGTTCAACCGATTCCATCCTCTCATTGCCCTTCAAATGATCGAAATCCTGCTCGCGTAATTAGTTCGTTCGATTTATAATTCGAACGAAACTGGTGCGTGACGAGTTGAAAATTTATAACCAGCATTATTGTCAAACATCGATCGATAAGCCGGAATTTGTCGGACGGACATTATATAAAATTTGAAAACTCGATGCAGGGATCGACGGGCAACCAACGATATTGTCTATGTAAGACGACGCGAACACGAGGGTAATAAGCTTCAGGAACGGTTGGGCACCAACAAGTTATCACGGCGCGAGGCTGCAGCCCGTCTACCCCCCTTTCGTTCTCTCTGAAGAAACCACTTTGGGACGTTACTTCTATTGGGTATGTTTTTTCCGTCTGCGCGGCAGCTCTAGAGCGTGAAAAAGGGGTGCGCCTCCTCCTCAGTATCCCGACACTTTGCTCTGTTTCCTTTTCTCGGGCGTCTCGGTCTCGTCCGCCTCCAAGAGTTATTAATAGAAATACCAGATATTTTTTGGGACCGGGGTCTCGGGTACTCCTGTTCTTATTGCCCCGAAGCCCCGGAGGGACTTTCGACAATCGGCGTGGCGGGAACACGTGTTTTTTCCTCTCATTTTTATTCGGTTTAGTTTTCGCTCGCGGTAAACGCTTTCGAGTTCTCATTTCTAAAGTTAAAGCGGATACCAAAACGCAATAAGATAAGTAACGCGTTTTCGTTATCTCATCTACACTCGGCGTCCGCAATTTATTAAGATAAACATTATCGCAGTTTACAGTTTGCAGAGGCGCCAAATAGAGATCAGCAATTAGTTTTCATAACTGATTAAACCTGTTCGTAATATTTTATTTATTACTTGAGCATTGCAGTGCGACATTCCTACAGGTAATTGTGATCGACGACGTGATTTATTAACATCCTGCAGGTATGATTATTTATCCATCGAATATGATAACAGGACCGCGTCGGTTAGTTTCCTATAAGGTGGAATAAAAAATATTTTCAGTCTGTGGGATAAAAGAAATTTTTATAAAGATAGATGAACAACGATATGACCGCGCCATACTAATTATATATTCGGTAATTTCAATTTCCTTAAAGAATAACTGTTGTACCGGTACGAGTCGAGCAAAGTACAACCATCTGTAAATATCATCTCTGCATTTATCTTGCTGCTTGAGATCGAACGTAGCTGTGGCTGCGGAGTGATTGATAGCGCTTAACACGGCCGTAATCAGAATCGCGAGCGCCAATATTACCTTCTTTGTGAACGAGTGACTCTCTTAGTGCGCCAGCACTTTGGCTCGGCGACTGTGAGGTCGGCGGCGTATCGATAATGTACAAGAGACGTACCGTTTCCCCTCTTCTTCTGTTTCGTCGCTTTTCTCTCGGCATTGTAGTGAATATTGTGCAACACCCGAGACCCCAACGCGATATAAAACAACAAAAACAACACAATATGCATGCGCGTGTCTCCCGCGTTTCCCGTTTCGTTTATCTACACCGTAATCTGTGATCTTCGATCGATGGACGGCGATGGTGGTACCCACCCTATT
Source organism: Athalia cordata (assembly GCA_963932425.1). Classification (NCBI taxonomy): domain Eukaryota; kingdom Metazoa; phylum Arthropoda; class Insecta; order Hymenoptera; family Athaliidae; genus Athalia; species Athalia cordata. Next base: position 50,919,900 of record OZ010625.1, on the reverse strand, counting down.
TATATTCGGAGAACGATATGAATACGGAGATAAATAAACTGGTACTCGGAAATCGAGAGCTGCTTTAGAGATCAAAGATCTTGGCAACCCGTGCAGGTGCTGATAATTGAGAACGTTCTGCCCTCGAGCCTGATATGGAATTGCTCAAAGGTTGGGAGTGATTGTTTTCAATACAAACGTTCGCCAGATCCAGTTTACTTAGCACATGATCCATCGATCGGTATCAAACGCCGGTGACAAATCGCGACAACAAATAACATCTAACTATAAATATCGATGTATCATCTCGGCGCAGCTGAGATGTGCCCGTATACTATAAGTATAAAGGTGCAACGCCTAGATGTGCAGCACCCCGGCTGCATCGTGAAACCCGCTATCTCGGGTGGAGAGCGTTATCCGTTACGTCAAAGTAACGATTGTTCGATAGGCAAAGTGGTAAGAAAACCACGAGAAGAGGGAAGTAGATAATGTACGAGTGGAGTATCGGTACTCACGAGAGCACTTTTGGAGCCTTCTCGATTCCTGCGATGTTCCTCTTTCAGGATACACTGTCCACAATGAAAACTGTATAACAACGATGTCCACACGATTTGAAGCACAGTGGAAGTACCGATCGAGCTGATAAATGGGAAAGTAAATGATAAACGTTGTTAAAAAAAAAATAAAGAAAACAACAACATCAACAACTTATCACCACCGCACACTCGCTACTGTTACGACTTTGACGTGAGAGGATCCAATAGTCAGATACTGCGAATCCACACTCGAGTGTAGGAGGCGAGTTCGGAGCACGAAGTAGGGCTCCGGGCCGCCATGCACTGAGCCTGAACTCGACTTCGACGTCGAGAGCTCGCGCATGCTTTCATCGAGCGCGTGGTATCAACGAACACAGCGACCGAGAATCCGACGAAGCAACTTCTTCCGGAAGAGATACTCGAGCACGGTACCGGCCACCGCACTCCTATACCGTTGGTGGCTAGCATACCGTTCATTTACCAGCGACTGTTCACGCTCCGTATTCAACAGCAGTTTGATACCTTTGGTAACTCGTGTATCATTAGTGAGTCGGGATTATAACGAAATCTATACCACACTTGGTAGATATCAGAAGTCAATTACTGTCGATACTGTCCAGGGGTTTTGCACTTTTTTGAATGTTTTTCACTCTTCCAAGAGTTTCTCCGATTCTTGATTTGCTCATCGGGTTGATCTTCGGGTACTGAGATGCCCATGAGAGCCGCGGAATAGTTTCCGATACCCGGATCAGCGAATACAACATCGTCATCGACGATCCATCGACTGTATCGGATCTCCGAGAAAATCTCGAGATTCAGACTCCGGGCCACGTCTTGATCCGCTTTGGATGTAAATATTCCGAAAATGTAAGGCGACTTTAAAGATCTACCGACTGAAATTGCGGCCTCGATAAGGGCGGATTTAACCGCCTTCGACTCGTACGAAGGATGGACAGTCAGATTGTAAATTCTGAGATAATTTGCTACATTAAGGGCATCGTATATCTTTGCCTGCTTGACCAACGCGTTTTCCAATTCCATTATCTTAGGCAACGCTTCACCCTTCAGCAACTAAATTATTCATTAATTGTAAGTTGTATCGCCAGCAAGGAATTCTCTCAGGTGGTAGTATGGGGTGAGAGAGCAAGGTATTTTACCTGAATACGATCGTAGGTCTCTGCCTTGTCGACTAGAGCATTCACTCTCATGACCGCGACTCCCACCAATCGACTGGTACGAGAGCTCAGAGCGCAGATGCTGATGGAATCCTTCATGCGTGTCACCAAGATTTCAAAAAACCTATTTAAAGAGCTACGGTCCTCGCTGAAATCGATGGAAGCGCACATAGGATCTTCTTTGACAAAATGATGCTGCAGAAATATGGAAAGAATCAGAATCTCGATCATATTTTCCCAACCTTGTTATGAATTCGATTTATTTTAAGACTTCGACTAGCTAATGATATAGTGACTGAACTTTGATCAGGTTAATGGCTTCGTCGTACCGCGTATCCTTCAAACTCTGAATCACGAAATCCGGATTCGTTTCCCAGATCAATGGCCCAAACATTCTAGCCCTGGCTTCCATCATGGCTTCATCCTGCCGCGGGTCATCGTCGTCCATTTCTATGTAATTCTTATAGCTATGCCAAGATCAAGGTGCTGACGTTATATGCTACTCCTTTTTTAATGAGAACTTTCAATTTATGTTTATTCCAAAAATCAGTTAGCCTTAATTTTGAGAATACCGCCCAGCTCGTTCCGATATCTGGATCAAAACTAATACCCCTAACTTCGCGTCGACCGAAATAACAGCAGATCGCGGTGGCTTCGGAAAGAAAAGAATACATAGAAATTCCGTTGAGTGTGATCGACTGTATCGCCTCGTGTTTAACGGCATTTTTTTATTCAACCCCGCCAAAATATTCTCATTGGCAGTGTCTGAGAACTACAATTTAGAAAGCAAAATGTACATCTTGAACCTGATTTTAGTCATAGCTCTCGTCCATGTGTATATTTTCAGAATCAGGTAGCTACGCCACTGGCTCCGTCAGAACGATCGATCGATGTTTTCGCAGATCTGACAGCATTAGCAATAGACATATTTACAATTCATCTTTAGAACGATGCAGTTCACCTTGCTCTGAGTAAGATAGCCCCTGAAGCGGAAGGCTTGCCCAGAACTGCATTCTCTCCGGTAGCAGATTATAAGCCATAAACAAATCCTTGGACCCCCCTATGTGTAGATACTCCAAGTTATGTGTCCGAACTGGCTGCCACTTGACCGGAACAGCATCCGTTACCTCCGGTGTTGGGTTTCTGTGAATCCGATTAATAGAGGCTCAAACATTACCCGGCTCTCGAGAGGTTCAGACACCTGTTGCCAATACACCGCGCGTTTGTATGTTAATGGGAGACTTACCCAGACTTTGCAAAGTTCGCCCAGAAGCTGGTAATGATCTCAACGACCTTCAAACTTTCATCGCCAAGAGTTTTATCTTTGAAAAGCTGCTCGCCGACCGGAAATAGATACTGGAGTTCGTCCGCGTGTGAAACTCCGTAATCTTCGCTCTCATCCCCGAATATAGTGCTGAATGAAACCTCACCCTGGTATGCAAAGTAATAGTAGAATACTGGCGAAGACTGGAAGTCGAGGAAATCCCTGATCGTATTGTCGGCGGCGACGTTGAACCACGCGTCCGAGTAGAGCTGTGTGAAAAGGTATATTTGTTCAGGCGAAAAACGGACGGACCATCCCCGCTATTAACTTGTCAGTTCGAATCCTATACTCACGTCGATAAGGTTCCACTTTGTCGAATTGTCGACTGGCAAGTCACCGAAATAAAATTCTCGGATTCTCTTAGTGACCTCTGACCGAACATCCTTCGCACAATAATGATCGTAAAGGAATGTTATAGGAGCGATATTTTGAAAATCATCGTTGAGCCGTGTAGCATCCTTACTATTGTTCAGTCCGTAAACTCCTGCAGAAATAGAGCCAAGATTATTCAACCCTCAAGTCACAGAATCGCACGACTCACCAGCAGCCCTGAGTGCGCCTTCATGAGAGGTGACGCCGGTCATCCAAGGGATATCAGCGATGTGACCAGCCTTCAAGGCCGCCGCTGGATCTTCCGTAAGAAAAGCCCCGGGATGATTTGGTTCGACGATCGGTCGGAACGGAATCATGGGACAGTAGCCGAATTGCTAATGATAACATGAGAACAAGAATCGCCACATACTGTGTAAGATATTTCGATCAGAAAATTGTTGAGAAAGTGAAATCAAACGAGCCTTGAGTTGGGAAGAGTAGAAATCAGACCAACCAGTCTCTGGAATTATCGCATCGAGGATAAGTCGCCTAGAAAACTTATGGCGCGAATAAATGTTGCAGTTAATCAGACGCGTGTGTATAAATAAGCCGATATTTAATATCTGCGTCGCTGACACGCGAGATCGCGCAATAATTCTACAGGCATAAAAAAAAGCAGCATGTCGATGTCCAGTCAGGTGCCGCGTGGTTCAAGTGATCAACGCCTCGTTCGTTTGCTGCGCAAGTAGGTTCGAGAGGAGAAAAAAAAACATCGCGGCCAAGACGTTGTACTTGGTGAGCTTCACAAGACAAGGTATGTGACTTACGATAAGCGATTAATTTCAAATGTATCAACTATGTCGACTTATAGACCTTAGAGAGCGTGACGCAAAACAGGTCAACGATTACACTTCAGTAACTGCTAATCAGTTTTAGCAATCACGACTAATATAGGCAGCGGTCCCGCTCCCTGAATACTTAGGCATACCTACTTATGCAGTTGAGTTTATTTCAAATGCGTGGGCTTTTTATAATCAGTACGGCAATTGCGAATAATCTCCATACACGACAACTCGTTATCCCTCTCCCGTACAATCTTCTCCCGTACTATCCCAGGAACACTATCGACAATATTCTGATGATAAATTTTCAAAGAGCTAAAATTTGCCAACTCTGCTTCCACTCAAATGCGTCTCAATTATTAGGGCAAGTTTTTTCAGCCTCTAAGGAATTGCGATAATATATGTGAAACGTTCCCTCGCTGTATCGATTACGACTATTCTTGATGAATTATAAAATATTACGATCATAGACGCCAATTAAAGTTAACGAACCGTATACATGTTCATTCCTAAACGCGGTGAATGACTTCGTGACAATTTTTGTAGTTGCTCGAAATATAATTACCGATACGTAGATTTTCAAGATTACTGATGAAAATTCGTAATAATTACATCGACGATATAAAAAATCGAATTATATGGGTGCCGGATGCTTGTATTTTATCCAAGAGCATAGAAAACTTTAATCACCCACAATTAGCGTACGAGGATTACGATATACCGGTTGGAGCTGTTATCTCTTCATCTTTGATTACGTATATTTGATTTTACAAGCATGCAGAATACGGGTTGTAGCAGTGGAGAAGTTCGCAGAGTATCGTAATTGACGTTATCTGGAAGTCTCATGTCTGTCCGTTCATGCGTATAAATCCGCAGCTTGTCAAATTCTATTTCCTCTTCCCTATACGCAATACGTGAAGTAACCAAATACGCTTACCTGGAAGTCGCGATCCGTACCTATGATGTCGAGGGCATCTTTCGTGCGGAGGCATTCGAGGAGCTTGCTCGTGTCCTCCTCGACACAGCCCAACAGTTGCCCCAGGCGTCGCGCCTGATTGATACCGAGCCCAGGTCTCGTTAAAGCCCAAGGACATAAGGCGGTCCCGCTCTCCGAGATGCCGCGATGAAACAAGCCTTAAAAAATTTTCAATAAATCACCCGTTCAATTAACATCGAATAAACCATCGGCTCTATAGGCGCCGTTACGTACCGCGAGAAAGAGGGCTCATCATATGGTAATTGACGCTAGCGCCACCAGCACTCTCTCCGAAAATCGTCACCCTATTAGGATCCCCGCCGAAAGCGTAAATGTTCTCTTGAACCCACCGCAACGCTTGAGATTGATCCTTCATTCCCTGATTCCCAGGAGAGACGAGGTCTTCGGTACTCAAAAAGCCCAACGGGCCCAATCTGTAAATGATTTGGTGCGGTCCGCATGAAATTTGTAATGAAACTTTAAGCCCTTCTCTATGACGCTATTCCGACGCTGCAAACAAGTATTAAAAAAAGAGTTATCGAGATCAAGGAACATTAATTATGAAGAAATTTACTCCGGTTGATCGGAAAACGATTCGATAACACCATAATAATGACTAATTGTTTTCGAGCTGCACTGTGCTTACGCAATCATTATGTAATTATGTAATGTAATACAAGCCTTGGAATTGACAGCTAACCCGTCTGATATAGATATTCTCTGAATCGAGTCAAGCGTCTATTCAACTAAACACGTTAAGGATTACGTGAAGGAATGCATAAATTAAATTCTGAGATGGTAATAGACAAACAGCTTGCCCTTCAAAGTATCGTGGCTCACCTGAAGTTCAAGGTAACCAGAATTACGTCGTGATCGAGGAGAAACTTAGCACTGTAGAAATCGGAATGACCAGCACCTGTAACCCAGCCGCCTCCGTGGAACCAGACGAGAACCGGAAGGGCTGGATGAGGGTTATCGAGCCCAGGAGGAGAGGTGGGCAGAATCGGTGAGTAGACATTAAGGTACAGGCAGTCCTCGACTCCTACGATCTCTTCCTGGTAAGTATAGATATTTCGTTGGACGCAGATCCCGGCATCTTCTTTGGCGGATCGAACACCTGCCCAACTTGCTGCCGGCCTTGGTGGCTGTCAATCATAATTCGGAAATCAAAAAACAACGAAACTCGACTTATAACTGATTCTTGAGTTATAACTGACGATGAATGAATATTGTTAGAAGTTAGAGGTCTTTTTGTTCGAATAAAGCCTTTTTTCTAAAAGGCGGATCAGTGTATTCTTCTGTATCATTGCTAATTACAATCTTCTGACCTTGAACGCGACTACACGCAGGTATACAAAAAAATCTACGCGTTATGAAACGCCGCATCAATAGGTACTATGTATTACCTCACAGCTCGTCGTTTGCATCATACAATGAATTATTATCTCTAACTCGATATCAAACAAATTGAAGGAGATGACCGTGCATAATATACTGCTCCCTGAGAACTATAGGTATTTCTATGCTTTAAAACTTTCTCACCTGAAATCTGAGTTCTCCAATGGGTGGAAGAGCGTATGGTATGCCCCTGAAGGCAGCGTACTCTCTACCTTTTCTTGTCTTCAGAAAGATGCCTTCAAGAGTGCCGTTTTTCACCTTCACCACCAGCTCGCCATTCGCAAAGTCCAAGTTCAATGAGAGTACGTAGAAGCACGCTACGCATAGCGTAGTATACGCAACTTTCATTTTAGTTACGGGCTGAGACTTTTTTGCTTTTTCTCTTCGCTTCGATAGCCGACTCTGACGCTATCCACGCGCGTCTGGTCAAAACTAACACGCGAATGCGTGAAACAAGCAACGTATATAATTATAGGTTCGCAATGTTATCGGAACTCTTATTTGATCTTCGTAGATAGTAAAATCAGAATCCTACAATACGCCGAAGCCAGGAGACAAAGGCTCCGTTTACTTCGACGAGAGAAGACAGTTTGTCTACGCAGATACGCCACGATTAAATAAACACAAGGTAGCGACTGGGCAGACACCTCTCGAATGAACGACGTAGGAGAGGTGGAACACCAAGTCCGTCAAGTGGGAGAGAGGGACTAAGTAGAAGGATTATGAATTACGTGAGTCTCTTCGATAAGTCTGAGAGTATTCAATTACTATTACCGATGCCCATGTAATTCATGATCACAAGAAGAAAGAAAAAAAGTACGTAAACCACGCATACCGAACGATCATCTTGCCATAAGGTGAACGAATTTCCCGGTGACCCCTGCAGGAAAGCTCGCGGGTCATCCTTCAAGATCCAGAAGCTGAAAATATCCCTTCACGAACTGCAGTTCGAAACCGGCGCGAGTAGCTGAGATCTGAGATGGTTTCATGGAGAACATCGCCTCGCTGACTGGAATTCGGTACAAGTGCCCGATGTCGTCACTTGAATTTAAAAGGAGCGTCCATGAGTGAAAGGCACGTTCTAACATTATTAGATAAATTCATATCGGGCATCCGTGCAGCACGAACGGACGACGTAAAAAAAAAGTACCAGTAAGATTTTACGTATAATCAATCTGCACTACCCACCGAACTTGGGGAATTTCTTGGACCATGACCTCTGTACGAAAGGTAAACGACCAGCCCAACCGGGCTCAGGTATTTGTCAACCCCGTACTTATTCGGGACGTCGACCTAATCTTCGCTCTTAAATATCACGCTCCCGACTTGGACTGAAAATCAAACGGCCTTTTCAAAATTTAAATCAAATATGATAAGTAATCGGCGAGTCAATATAGCCATAAACTCAAGCATGATTGATCAGCGGCATTCTATTATCTTCGACTGTAGCCTTGTACCTGTTCCAGCTGACTGCGAGACCTGGCTTTATTTGGTCTTGCAGCCAAGGTTAGGATATTGACACCGGCGATAACGGGTTTCGCTTGCCCGGGGTCAGAGTTCGCTGACAGAACGACGACGCTGATTCCTTGGCTGATTATCTTTTTCCAGTAACTTCGCGTATCTTCCACCACTTGCGGATCGTCCACTGTACCTGGAAAATGCAAATTTCCATTTTCATGTCAATAATCGGCAAGAAATCACAGACCAGATATGATTACTGATTTGCAAGCCTACGCTCACCGATTACAAGACACATCTCTTCTTCCTCGAGGAGATATTTCACCACGAATTCGGTCACGTCATCCTCCATCTCTGGCGCTACATCCTGAATAATAAACCGCGGCAACTTGCTGTCTTTCGTCTTCTTTCGACCTTCAATCTCGTGCCAAATATGCGGCGGACCTTCTGGCCGCTTGCACGTTAAGTTTGGATATTCTGATTGTGAATATTTCATCTGTTGATTTACGACGTAACTGGCAGGTGCCATCGTCGGGTCGCAGAAGTTGTCAGTTCTAGGCGATCCGGGCGAATCGTGAAAATGGATAAGAAGAGAAATGAATATTTTTCTCAAACCAGAATCGATAACAACGCTCAATTAGTATATTATACATGATATAACTTACCTGGGAATTTCGCAACTCGCAACTGGATTTTGCCTAGCGTACCGTAGCAGCTGCAGAAGTATCAAAAAGTATTTGAATCGCTCTATGGACTGGCAATAATGAACCACAGCGAATGGCGTGTTTCCAAAGATACAGCTACCTGGATCAGTGCAGGTGGTACTAAATTTTTTTTTTTCGAAAATCCCTCCGTGCGTCGCAGCGCTCGGCGTCGGCCACGATGATCTAGAGAACCAAGATGAAAACTCGCTGTGACCGATCAAGCAGAGATCCATTCCGGCGGAATGGTATCTCTCGAGAGCTCTAAAAAACAGCTCGAGAGAGAGGAGATCGTGCTCGACTCTACCCGCTCAAGATACCACTCGACACTCTGCAATCCATGAGTCGACTGCGCCTGGAGCGGTCCGTACGAATTTTCTTTAGGTTTTCCGGGGTGTTTTTCTCACGATGCAACTGCATTCAGCCATTGAGGGTTGAGGGGTTCTTCCATCCCGCCGCTTAGGCAGGGGAACCCACTCTAATAGTATCGGGGGAGAAGGGCTGTATTTTAGGGATGGAAACGGGGCGATTCACCCTTCGGCAAATCACCTCGTGGAAGCAAAGCGGAGGGCCGATGTGCACTAAAGTCTGCCGCCATCTTGCAAACTTTCGATTTGCTGTGAATTTCGCAATGGGGGTCGCACGTCAACGAGAATTTCCTTATAATTCGTGATTACAATTCCCGATTTCTAACTGAACGCAACAATCGTTGTTTTCCGTACTTACAAATTTTTGAAAAAATAGTGCAAATCAAATTGCATGCAATGTCCTCTCGATAAGTTTCAACCCTACAGGGCGGAGAAACCCAAAATAATTATCACGTTTTCGGATCAGTGATGCAACACCGAATCGCGAAGTATTGTCCGGAGAGAGATGAAAGACGAATCGAGCGGCATAGCCAAGAATAACATGATAAAGATAATGAATTGCAATCCACCCATGGGGTGTAATTTCGATCATGATGGAGACCCTGACTCTCGATCCAATTCGCACATAAATTCGTAAAAGAAAACCTCGTTCAAATGACCTATAGGCAGGTATACAAATCCCTTGACGTTTGCGAAATTTTTCAAACCCATAAAAGGCACATGAAATTGACTTCGTGGCAGTTGGCGAAATATTGTTCGAGCTTTCCCAAAATAGATTTGAACTATCCAAGCCGAATATTCCAACTGGTGGCGCCGTCTACAGCTTCGTCGGGTATCCACGAGGCATACCTCGTGATAATCAGCTCCTATCTTGCCGCCATTTTCATTCAGCAGCATGACTCGTGTGTTTCTACGAAGCAAAAACGTGCGCCACATGCTCAAGCAAATGCGCAATTTCTTCATTCCTCGATAAAGGAAGATGACCAGTCACCAGGCGAACTACAATCCACGAAAAAAATATACAGGAATTCTCCATCATCGCTTTTCACTCTCAAATTAGATCCGATAAAAGGGCTCTCTATCGAGACAAGATTCAAAAATTCAACAATTGTAAAAAATGGTCTCATGCTAGTAATCGGAGCTGAGGATGAAAGTATCAAAGTATCCTGGTCATTATTAATTTTACAAAATCTTAAGCAGCTCAATCAGCTCAATTGAATTCTCGATTCAGCTGATGAACAGATTCACCGATTTTAAATCGTTTCCGTCTTCCAGAATTCCCTTCCCATCTCTAACATCGCGTCGTCACGAATTTCTCGTAAATTACATATTACAGAAGTAGCGGAACATGAAATCGATTCCACATGCCGACCACTGCAACTTGTAACCACTTCCGCATATCTGGGTTTCGTGTGCCCGCCTTGAAAAAAAAGAATCTTCCATATTTGAAAGCAAACATCGTCAATGTCGAACCATCCTTCGAAAGGTTTCGAAAGCTCGAGAAAAATTCCTGACACGTTCGAGCAGCGGCAGCGTCATGCTTCGTATATCCAGCTAGATCGGTCGCCCTGGGCAACGCCTTACCGTCTTCTCCGAGAAAAGCGCGCGGGAACTTAAGGGGATATTCCGAATTGGCTAGCTCTTAATGCCCTGCACACCCCTTCCTTTTCCTTCACCTTCACCTCCGTCTTAGCCTCGGCCTCAACCTTCTACGTTAACACTAAAAATAAATATGAATAATTAGATATATATAAATGCGCTACATTCAATGCCGTTCCAGCTGTGCGGGGGTTGCGGTACATTCAATTGCTACAGTCGTACTTCGGTAACATTTTCTACTCCCAAGTTCATGGATATATTTGTCTTATGGGTTATACCTACTGCGCAGAGGTAGATGCGCTTGGCAAAGTGCTACGGCCAGCAAGTGTGCGGGGTGCGGGAATGATCGTAGAGTAAGTATACTTGTAGCAGATCACGGCCGAGTTTCCGTTCAGGGTCGCTCGGTGTTGGTGGAGGGTCGCGTTTTCCAGAGGTCGTTGACCACGCAGCGAGAAAATGCAGCCCGATCGATATCACCCCAACGACAGAACCCCAAAACGGGGCCGCTATAGGGGAAGAGAAATACGAAGGAGAGTAGCGAGGGTGGGGCCGTGGCTTCCCGGAGGTTGGAGGGCGAGGTCAGATGATGAACTCGCCCCCGAAATTTGACGGGACTGCCGATCTTTCCGCTTCTTATTTTCAATCGGTGATACAATTAAAGGCGAAAGCACAAAGTGACCTCGAAACCAACGCTGAGATCGTCAACACGTAACCGGAGAAAAGTAAATTCGGTCAACCGTCATCGAGTACGAAATTAAGGACGGTATCGAGAATCATCCGATCAAACATCAAATGAAATATTACATAAAATTATCACAGCATGCCTCCGCTGCTGCAATCATCAGTTATATCGTTAGAATAATTCTTGTAGACGATTGCATCTTTTTCTGACCGATGCCCAAGAACCGACGGTATATTATTTCCGAGGGTTGTAGAGGGTTCTGTGAATATGAAACAAGTTCAAATATAGAACTAGGGTATTTGCTTCTATTTCCGACCATGTCCGCTCTAGGTCGACTTTGAAACATCATCTTGAAGTTGCCGTGTCCGAGTGACCGATAAAGGAGAGCGAACGCAACGGAAAAGAGGTGTAGAGATGGAACGAAGGAGTAAAGCTGTGCTGGAAAAATCTCTCTGATTTCTTCAAGAATTTCTAGCTGCAAAAATTGTTTATGTATGTGTAGCCGTACACTTTCGTCCGTGTACGGATTCATCGAATGAAAAGGGGTAACGACCCCTGTACCAAAGCTTTGCGGCGGGGCGGGAAGTTAGGGGCGGAAAAGGGCGGATCGGAAAAGGGGAATTACAACCAGGAAAATAGAGAAAGGACATTGGGAATTAGAATCAGAATAGGAATAAGAATTAGAATTATAGAAGAGAATTAAAATTGTGCATATTAAAATTCTTAGGACGAACCCCTTCTGAAGCAGTTACTGAATGAGAAAATCCGTTGACCGTCTCTTCGAAGTGGTCTCATATAGAATCCCGTGATTACACGTCCCACAAGGTGGACTGCATGAAGGGGTTTGTACCATACAGAGAGAGTATGAAAAATGCGTCAACCAAAGACAGGGCCGCATAAAGACGAAATAAGAACCCATGTAGTGATTATGACAATGTGTTTATAGTGCCCTACTCGTGCCCTAGGACAACGCACTCTCTTAGAGCACGTGCAAGTATGTGTCTATGTCTCACATACTATATCGTTATCGTTATACGTTGCGCATCTTAGGTTTTTGTTTCCGAATATCATGAATGGGCAATCAATGGCCACGGTCTCTCAGCGTCATGGTATCGAAACTACACTGATATGCATGTAGAGAATGTACATGAGCATCGCGCGTGGAGATCCATTTCGATCTTCATTCAAAAATGTAAACCAAATATTGAAAAAATAATTTTGCTAATATAATTGTCTATGCTTGCAACGTCAGTTCTTGGAATGACAAAGTAGAAGTAATAATCCAGTAAATGAAGTGTATTGCAGTAAAAAGGGAGAGCGAGGGATGAAGCGTTGAAATACTCAGCTATAGGCATACTAGAGATATGCTGTCGTTTATAAAGCTAAGCACGATTCGGAGATGCTCGCACCATACGCCTCGCCGCGGGGACTTCCGGCTGACAATGAGCACAAAGTAAGTGTGCGTAACGAAGAAAGAAGGGAAGATGCAGATGCGAAGAAAACGATGGAGAGAAATTGGAGAGGCGAAGAGTGACAGGGATGGAAATAAAGAAGAGCGAGTGAGATAATTTCTCGTGTTTACCAAGGAAGGATACCCTGCCCTCGATATCGGCGTCAGGGTGCGTCGCACGGGGTAACCCGGGGAAGAACGGTCAACAGCCAACTGCTGAGAACCTCGTAAATCCCATCACCCTGTGACGTACTACGGCTGGCTAGCCGCCTCGATTCTAGGAATCCATGGGCGTAGAAAGCATCCGAATACCGGACCACCAGGAATTCTGAACGCGCGCTTATCGGTCGGATACAGTCGAGTCTTGATTTGAAACAGCGAACGGGGAGATTCCCCCCGTACTCATGAGTGCATATACACCTAAGCGGATATACGTGGGTAATTAATCAAAGGTCGCGTATCTCGAAACCAGGAATTCCTCGACAGGATGTATAAGCCGTTAAGTATCAATTTCATTTCTCAAGAACGTAGAGTCCGATGGATGCCAACGACGACGAGGATCTCGAACGATGAATTTCCTATAATTCGTTGATCTTGAAGAAGCGGAAGGTTGATCGAGAGCGAAGACTTTTTTGTGCCGAAGAACACTGGCCATTCCACGATGGTACCATTTCTTGACCATTCAACGAGTGATGATTTGACCATTCCGGGACTACCTCCTGCGGTTAATACGACTACGTGATCGGTACGGAAATCATGAAGATCTCTGACTTTAAAATAAAATTCATTTTCCGTTGAAAGTCCAAAGTGACCTGTTGCAACGGTATACTCATCGGGTCGATATTAAATGCTACGTAAACATGCTATACACGCTTATAGACACAGCTACCAAAATGTTACGACTATTCCACTTATATACTCAAAAGTAGTTGGCTCATTCGGTTCAAGTGGATGAAAAATTTGACCCACGAGTAAAAAATAAATAGATCCACCCCTCGCCTCGAACTACAAGCATCCGTGGCTTAGGGCTGATGCGGACCTTAGCCAGGGTTGAGGACGAGGGATGTAAGGAGGTGGAAGGGAATAGCGGTGAGGAAGTTGTGAGATGGGGGGGAAAACCCTACTCCGAATTTTCACCCGGCAGGGTAGGAAGGGATGGCAGTACCGTCGTCCTTCGCCCACCGTTTCGCACTGTGTTTTCCCGCGCGCCCTTCGACGGAGACCCTAATTGGTCACGAGTCTGGCAGCCATCTTTGCTAGGGGCGTGTTCCGGTTAAGGTTCCAAGGGGTGACTCACCCCTGCCAAAAAGAACGCTCTCCTGACTATACAATAAAAGTCTATCCCCGTGTACGTGAGTAGATATATGCATACAAGTATGCGTCGCAACATGCCTATACTTTCATAGAGAGAGGTACAGATATGAGTCGGTGTGTATGCCTAGGTAGATAGGAGGATGGAAATTTGTGTACGTCCATGTGCGAGACACCGCTGCATGGTTTCCTCTCAGACCACAAGCATCCTCCTAGGCAGGCTGCCTCGGAGGTCCTGTATTTCTTCTCCGTAATTCCACAGTTTCCCGGAGTCCCTTCAGCCGTATACGTATACGAGTGGCGCTACTTGGTGGAAAGGATTTTCCTCCATACTAGAAATTATGTCTTTTCGTCTTCCGAGTAATCATGTGCCATGATGTTTTCACAAGCTTTGAATTAGACTTCGGTTCAAAAGGCGTTACGAGTACAAGATTAGGTAGAAGATTGAAACCGGCTTATCTCGCAGTTCACCTTGTTACCTACGTCTGAAAGTTCTGAAGAAAATGGTCAAACTTACCAGAGCATCGCCGTTCCGACAAAATAAACTCCGTTCGTAAATCGTTCTGCAATGCAGCCTCCTTAAAATTACACAGTGTTCGTCTTCATTTCATGGTATTAGATCTGCACCTGGCACCGGCAGAAGGAAGCCGACCCTTGTTCAAAGATATCGCGCCCATGCCGCAGCAGGCCATCCCGAATGCTGTTCTGAGTTTCCTTCATCTTGGAACCCGAACACCAAGACCCTTGAAGCATTCAGCCTATACCTATAGGAATTCTGAACTGCGAATTTTCACATCCTGAGATCCAAGTGGTGGAAACCGTTGGAAGATATGATATAACAAATGAGGTCGGAATGCGCTAACAGATTTGACTGTACGTTATTACCACGGAAACTGATCATGTTCAGTCAACGGATACTTTGTCTGGGCGGATTCGGGGAAAGGGTTGGAAAAAGCGAAATTAAATCTGGTTTAATAATACATGTATAGTGCACAGCGACTGTTCGGGTGTTCGTACATAGAGATCGAGGGTAAACAATAATCGAGATATCGACGTATCGATCGAGACCGTATTGTAACCTCTTGTCTGAAAGAGAACCCTTTGTTCTCTACTGTACGACTCGAGTGAAAATAACCCATTGACGACAATGCTTCGTATATTTAGTACACCTTGCCGCATCCACTAGCTCTGCCCTATAGGTAGGTGCTCCAGCACTACGTTACGCAATGTAATGACGCTCGATTACGTATACGCCGTAATTTACGAAATAACCAATTATATATCGAAGATATCGCATAATCTATTCATATTAATCGTAATGTAATCTTTCATAACAAGAAGGACAATATTAGACCATTGTAGCAGACCAGCTATATGCCTTAGATTACATGAGATATCTGATGAATTGGCCTCATTGACATAATTTTTCATGGTGAATTAACTAGAACCGTTATACACCAGCTCTTATACCTATAGTTTTCCTGCGAAACAAGGATATAAGCGGCTATTCAAAACCGATATAACTCGGGTGACGGAATGGATTGGTCGATGATTGTAGCTGTTTATACATATTCATTTACATGTATGCGACAAATACCCGCAACGCATTGATATCGACTTGGAAAAGAGACGCACGCTCTAAGCCGTTACGCCATCACATACTTATATCCACCCTCGAGAAGATAGGAAAGAGCTGTGCATGAGGATATTAAATGAAGCTCGTATTGCATAAAGTGTTATTACACACGTTCAACTAAAGATTTCGGCTTACGCGGGTGTACGCAGTGTATGAACTGATCGTATGTGTACATTTACCCACACACGTTGCACGCGTATACCTATACTTATAAAAATTCATTCTAAGAGGCAGATATGCTGGCGGACCGCTGCTGCCTTGAATATGATAAATGACGCATGGCGGTCTTCGAGACTCTTCGGGAAACCTGTGTTTACGAGGCGACGCGTAAGTAGATGTTAGTGAAGAGGCCTTCATTGAAAAATATCAGAGACCCCGCCGCGCATTCCTTGGGCCTCTGGTAACGGACCCAAACTCAAACGGGCCTCAACAACTTCACGAGAATACCTATAACCCTGCTGGAAATATCCATAGATGGCCTGACGCTTTTTCTTTTTCTTTTTTTTCGCTTTAAGAAATTTCTAATGCACACGATATCAAAATTTGTGACTTTATTTTTCATTTTCTTTGGTTATCATCATTAGGGTTGAACTTTTTCCGGAAAAACAGACCGACGCGGTCCCAGTACCCTGTGCACCACTGCACGGGGTGTTCTCTGTAATATATTAAAAGCAGAAAAAAAAAGAACAGGGATCTGTAAATGAAAAAATGTAGCAGCTTCGGAATATAAACAAGCAAACAAAGATCCATATAGACCAAGGCCAGAGTCATCGCCACGAGATCCATTACCAACACCAGCATCAGCATCAGCAGCAGGCAGCGATAGAACGGCAACTCCACCACGTGGCGTACAAATGTCGGATGCGCGCGGTAAACATGCAAGATGCCGACCAAAGTGCAGCGTGCATCGTTGCCTTCCCCTTTCCACACCTTTTCTCATCCCATTGACACGAACGGGCTGTAATTCCTTAAAGACGCATTCCCCCGTTCGCCTTATACGTGTAGTCCTATACGGTAATGAAATTTACACGCAATGCACCCAGTGGCGATACTCGCTCCCTGTGTAGATGGGTATTAGGATATACCGTATGAAAGATACGTATGGACGGAATATACGTTGTGGCGGGGAAATTGCAGCGACCGGTGGTCATCCCCACCGTGAGCTGCATCCGTGAAGCGACCAATCATAAACTCGAGACTCGTTTGCAACGTGGCTATAAACTAAGCAATGCAACGCGGCGTTGTATGCGCTGCGCAGGGGAGGGACGCCGAGGACGACGGTGCTGGTGAAATCGAAGGGGAAAAAGAGAGAGAGGATAAGAGAGCCCAGAGGGTGCACCGGGAAATACGTCTCTGCAACCGTTCTCCAAAAATAGGCAGCTATGTACTAGGGGTTGCCATCGCTCGCCCTTTGTGTGCACTCAACGCAGCAGGAAAATTCAAAACCGTCCCTATAAATCCATTCCCACCGATGCATATTATTATTGCGCTCATAGAGCCAAAGCGTATAGGTATACGTGACATTCGTTTCACTCCGAATTAACTCACGCTCGTATACACGAAGTACAATTTCCACGTTGTAATATAGACTGCACAGGGTCGCGATAAGGCGAGCTTCGTTTTTCCACGAATAGATCCGTCGCAGTATCTCCATATTATAGTACTTGGTGACTCGAGAATAGTTGGAACTGCACTTCCTCCCGTATTAAAGAATGGAAATTATTATTTCATACACGCATTTGATCAATGTAGTGGGAAAATTTGCATTTGTCAGCAGCCGGGAAATGAATGTTATTTTGTTTTCTTTGTAAATACTCTCCTGCAGTTGGATAGATTATAGTAAGCATTAAATACATAAGCACTTTTACCGATATAATTACCCATTGTTAGAGCTCTGGTATAGGATGAAGCTTGAAGAAAACGGGTATACTGGCGTATTAATGAATTCGAGTGAAACGCCTCGTATTTCGGAGAATTAATAATTCCTACAGCCGAAACAAGTAATCGCAGCTATACATATATTCTACCCGTTTTATTGTTGGCTCGAAAACAAGTATACGCTTTATGATGGCGTGTATTAATGACCGCGATCGATTTGAGCGGAATATCCAAAATACCGTAAGTCAATAATCCGTTACTCCAGATAAATAAACCAGCAGTTATATGATGTGTGTTTAACGTTGGTAAATGGTACACACGTATATTATATGCCTACGTATACAATACCGGCATGAGAACAATATCTATAGGTACATGCGCATAATCCGGAAAATATACAAACCCAGTCCTGGATGATACGTTACAACTACCTATTTGTCTAGCGATGATCGGAGCTATGCTCGCAAAGACGCCAGTTGGCGAGCGGCAGGAAAATTGGATCGGTACGTCCGACTCTCAACGCGTCCTGCATCGAAGCGATTTCCAACGATTTTCATAATATTTGTACGGTTTTGCTTCTAGAAAAAGGATAATGAATGACGATTTCTATGGAAACTATTTAAAAGCGATTATCAAAATTATTTAAAATTCGATTGGCAAAAATCGCTCTTCCAGCAGCACGGTGATCGTTAATATATAGCGCATTATGGAAACTGCATATAGTATTTCATACATCGTTATACCGCAAGGTTATGTTTGCGGGAACATTGGAGATCGAGAAAATACTGTGTACAAAAAGCTTATCGCACAGTCCGCGAAATCGAAGAGCTTGCTATCGCGAATATCCCAAGCGTGATGGCGGTTGAAGTGCACTGCTCGGGCGCGCTATCCCTCCTGTTCAAACCTTATGCTGCGTCGCCATTTGTACGCTGTCCTTTTGCGAGCAGCAGGCTTCGAATACCTGCCTCCCAACACCATGCACAATATGGGTACATACTCATACGTGCCGCAATCATGTATTCATGTACGTACACATAACTATACATGTGAAAGATTGCCGCATCTATGGCGGCTCGCAATTCATCCGAGAGATTCGCGATTCGCCCATTTTGATTGCCGAAATAGTCGCGAGTCATGTTGCAATTCGTCATAGACACTGAAAATTTTTTTGCATTGATTTGATCGATTTTACAATTGCCAACACTACGTACATTATCAACGTCTGTGGAATGAAATTTACCTAAATTCAAGCTAAAATCCGCGTCTGTACTGCAATAACACATCTGCATAAGGCTATCGATATTATTGAAAAAAAATGTCACCAATAATTATTTCCTTTTCCACTACTGCAGTTCCTCATCTGCAGCTGTATATTATTATACGATCCAGTTCTTTCAAAGTTCTTATTTCTATATATGAACGACATAATTATAATCGAATCCGATCGGTATAACCGCAGCATATGCGTTGCACCGTATATATGTAAAAACTATTTAAAAAAATTCCAGTATGTCGAGGTATACTATAATGAATAATTAATCAGCACAGTTATATCATGGCTATTGAAACATATATAATATCTATGGACGATGTGCATAAAATTTCTTTTCCACATAGTGCAGCAATATGCATGCGACACCGTTAAAACGGGTCAATTATTGTGCAGCGATGTATTTTTTGTCACCCAAATTTAAAAACCTATACGAGACATAAATACAAAGGATGCATCCTGCAGATTTAGTCAACCTAGAATTTTCCGTGAGATTCGTTTCTTTCTCTATTACCATGGCATGTTATATAAGAAAAAAATAATGGTGAAATAGATTTGGACAAAAAAAAAAGCAAAAAAAAAGCAGTATATAATGTAAAGAAATAAAATCTTTTTTTTTCCACTTTTGATACAATTATTTACAAGCCCTCTACCGCTTATTCCCCCACCTTAGCCCTTATATGCATCCCTTATTTCACAGAAGTATAATAGCTAATCCGTGATCCTTTGGATGCGCTCGTTACCCCGTATTTGTAACGGCTACAGCTGCTTTACGTCCCTAGGATCGTGGTATAAAAAATTCCTAGCCTGAAATTATGCAAATTATTAATACTACCTCGTCTGATCTAACGTCACTTTCGTATATGACATAAACGAATCACACGGAATTCTTATGTATTCGCATACGATCAACTATGAATCGTCCTCGCGTTATTTAATAATTTTGGTATCTGTTATACTTGCGGGTACGTACCAAATTTGAAAATATCGGTATCGAAAATAATACTTATACAAGAAGAAAATTATGATTGTAAATGGGAACATGCATCGTGCAATTATTACAATAAACTAAAATAAATAAAATTTATATCTGATCGTTCTATTACCATCGGTGTCGCACATTTTACCCGTTCACATTAAGTAACGGCCACACCTTCATACGTGGCCATTCCACCATTAGCATATTACCTAGCAGGTTATACCCGTAAAATTTGAGTTTAAACAAGACTTGAGAGAGTGAAGATTAACCAGTGCCTGAATGCCCCGAGGCTACAGATCTAGCCATGGGTTATAGGTATAGTATAATGATGTACAGATAACGATATTATCATCCCGTGTACATGTATGATTTTGATAATTAATCAATTTATAAAATATTATGATATCTACGAAGAAGACGTTATCCGGTACATAGAGGGTAATTATTGACAATATCGAAAAAAGGATATAAAAGAAGAAAAGCCCGTCCGATTAGACGACGTAACCTCACGTTCGTTCCATAGCTGTATATGCAAATCCGTGCGCGGTTACGTGAATATGTGTAATTATTATTATTATTATTATCATTATTGTTATCATCATTAATAACATGGAGTATAGGTACCTATGTTATCAATTTATGAAATTAAAATTACGGATTGGATGTGAGGCATCAAGTGAGAATAATTATCTCATATATATTGGGACACGGTGCACGTATAAATAATATTGTATAAATACGAATACAGTACGAGGCTGCCGCAGGATCTACGCTATTACAGGCTGCCTGCCTGGGCTGTGTTTGGGTCCGTATAGATCCTCGGAGTTGGGACTAGAAACAGCGGGTGGGAAACATCGGGGACAAGGATCAATCGAGGGGGAGTACCGGGGGATGCCAGCTGCACTAGCATCGCCCTACGGACTTCGGTGGCACAGAAGGAAACCTCCGCCTAATACCCAAACCCGAAGGTATATCCCGTATCTTATACCTACCTTTTATTTACCGTATATTATATTTTTCGCTATTCCTGCTGCACATCCGTCAAAATATCTGAATTTTTTTCTACACCGATAGTTAAAAATCTCTGCAATCGCGCTGCAGTTTTTATTGCAGCTTTATTTATCTCCTCACTTTATTGATCTGAGATAAAAAAAAAAATCGAGTGCTTTTTTGTGCCTGAATTTTTAAATCTCTCTGAATTCGAAAATGAAAAATACGGTATTCTATATCTGAAGAATATAACAAACTTGATAATTAGGAGTTCAAATCGATCTCCAACTTTTTTACTCCCCAAACTCTACAACTTTTGCACGAAGATTTTCTCCCTATAATACCTCCAATACATACACTTTGGGGAAAACAACTTGTAACACTTTGGCTAGCCCACCCTGTACGTTGCGGTGTGTTCCTTAAATAATACAGGTATGCCCACTGCTGTTACTACCTGGATATATTTCTATGAGAATATTGAAGTAAGAGTTATATACCGTTCGGCAGATGTAGTAAAAATGATCACGGTGCGCGCAGCTTTAGAAAAAGCTTCAGCCGCTTTGCTGGCAAGTGAGGTATCGTGCTAACCGATCCGCCATTTTTTGGTGTATACCTTACCGATGTCAGATAGTCTTTAGATCGTAGATATTTTTTCTCAATAAATTTAACGTAATCATTTAAAGGGTGTGTAATTCTATGCGGAGATGTGTTTTGCACGATCATCAGCTGGGGAAGACCCGCATAGGTTTGATTAGCGTTATTTTCATAAAATCTATAATAAAGAAAAACGGTCGATGGAAAATCTCGTGGTAAGAAATGAGTAATAAATTATTTTGTTCTCTCGCTCACATCAATCACTATTCGATTCGTATACGTCGATTCATCAGACTAGACGCAGAAGATATTTATAAAAGCATGCACATTACGGTGAAGCGTCGCATTTGCTGGCTTGCAGTTGGCCCCACTGCAGCACCCTCTCGTTTCAACCCCCTGCGCATGATTTTCATTTTCCCATTGAGGGGCACACCCGTTTTCCTCGGATTTCTCCGGTAGCTTATATTATTCGAAGCTTGGTGCGTGCCGAAATGAGTCAACGAGGACATACCACCTCCGATGAAATCCAATCGACGTATGCGGGGTGCAGAGCCGAGTTGACTCGGTCGATCCCCATTCCAAATTTCCCGTCCTTTCTCCCCTAACAATTTTCGATGCGCCAGAAAAAAAAATCGAACCGTCCTGTTCGGAATGCGATCGGCATCTGGTCCTCGTACAGACCACCGACTCACTTTCTATATACCATGACCTATACGAACGTAACCGCGTACATATGTATAATAAAGATACACGTATTTCGGGATATCGAAGTACACAGTTCTATACATATCGTTTTCCGACCAAGTTCTAACGTATAGATGAGCTATACTTGGTCACATAATTTTATGGTGCGGGGATATCATACCTACCAAATCGTGGCCATGACACAAGAGCCGTGAACTTGGAGGGAAATTTTCAACACAACGGCAGCTATAGGGAATGCGGTGCCATGCGGAAGAGGGGGGAAAAAAAACATTTCGGAAATACGGAAGGTCAAAAGGTGGACCAAAACTGAAATTGGACATGCGACTCTCTTTTCCTACCGCGCATTAGAAGTTGAAGGTTGCGCGTCCTAAGTGGGCCACCTGGTATTTAACGAGTTTTTGAAAAACAACGTGAATGTAATCAACGTAATTGCTGATATAACCACAGTATATAATACCGGGCTACATCAATTACGATAGTCGTATTTACATAAATTGATGCATGTTTATTAGATGTGCGATGAACCGCGAATACCTCTCTAATTTTACCCCAATTTATAATTGATCTTCAGAAAGTGATGAATGCTTAATGGGGGTCCTGTGTTTGATACTCCTTTCCAGTGAAATGCGCGTATCGACGTATTTATGCAGCGAATGTCGATTTGTAATTGTACGGTGCTATTTCGGAGATGTCCATGTTCCTTTGTAATCTCGTTAATTAATATCGAGGGTATGCATCTACCTGCATAATCTATCTACGTATACGATTTATATTATTTGATACGAACTTATAATTCTCGTAACTGTTATGCAATCACTATAAAACTCCCCCGAGTTGTTAATTATATACGTCTAAAATTAAGTTACACTATATGTAGTTAAATTCTTATTCAATGCTCGTATTAATCTGGGGTGTATTTTTTCCGCACCTCAACTTGCAACAGATGAAAAATTTCCAGTTTACCGCAGTTATACGGTAAGAGTGAATATTTTATTATCACAGAATTCCTGAAAAGTTAATCGCGTGTAAAGTAAGAAAGAGGTTACGTAATAATCCCTCGGGCACCTATTAATATTCGTGATCTTTGTCTCCTCTGCTTACGATCTTAAGCACTTTCCGAACAAGCTTTCACTTAACCCTGAAAGAATTTCAGGAAGCCAGGGATAGGGGATAATTAGTATGAGCCGAAAATATGAGGAAAGGCCGCTGATGTTGTGCAGGGCGGTAAATGAACCCGTGTGGCGGCACGCCATTGAAATGTCCTGCAAAGGATCGGTCCACATGTGCTGATGTTTTATGGTTTGTCTAGGGCATATACCTAGGTCCGGACGTACACGCATCTGTCTAAATACCCAGACAAACATACTTCTCAGCTCCACACAACTCCTGCACTCTACGCAGTAATAAACGGCAATGGCGTGACCAAAATCTGAGGGTCGAGGAGCGAGCTATTCTTACAAATTATTGAAGAAGAAAAAAATAATAATAAATAACTGGATCCGACAAATTCGTAACGAAGAAATATATCCTCGATTTTTTGAATCGCGGAGAGTTTTCTGATTCTAATCGGCAAAGAAAAACGTTGATCTGCGGGTATCCGTGCGTCTGGAGGTTGGAATTATTTCGCCCTTGGCGCAGAATTCCGTAGATACGTCACTGCAGCTGAGTGTCGTACGTACAGTTATATACTTGAGGTTCGCACTAAGGTCATGAGGGGTATTTGAGGGATGGTTATAAGGGGTGGAAGTCGTGGAGGGGAAATTGCCACCTCTCCTGCCGCCATGGGACACGTGTATTGGTTCCCCGCGCGGGAGTGACAGGCGCGTTTAGGTGAATATACAACCGATACATACATGCATAATTCTGAGTGTGCACAGCACCCGCACTCATGTGCTGATATACCGGCGCGCGAATAGAGCGCACATCTCGCATAGGCGCAGAGCATCTCGTAATTTGGTGCACAGCGCATCTCCATGCAATTCAATTGCGTAAACTGTGATTAACGTAGTAGAGGGTGTGCATCGAGTGCATCGCGAGGAAATGAATTCATTATGTTGTATATCCTGTAATTCGAAGTGAGGATTACAAAAAATTATTTGTCCAGGTATTACCGAGATTTCTACTTCACATGTGCAATGCAGTCAGACGGCCCCCGATATGCAGATATGTAAATCTTGGGTGCGAAGCAATTAAGGAAATGAAATTGAAATAACTGAAGCTTCTTCAACATTCATGTAATTTCAGCTTTACAAAAGTTATACAGTATAGGTCGAGAAAAGCGACGTTCAATCGCATATGTTAATTTTATTTCAACATTGTACTGTTATATATAATTCGAAAATAAATTCATACAATAGGGGCATGTTTGTTTGCGAGAAGAAATTTTGTGGAAAAACGAGGGGATTGGGCACACTGCTTTCTACTCAAGGAGGCACGGAAAGAATGAAAAAGCGAGATTTATTAAGTTCCGGGGACCATGGGTACAATTGTTATAGATATACCTATGCATAGGTACCAGTGAAAAACTGGAGCCAGGTACCTGCGATGATAATATCCGAATTCAGAGGATCGGAATGAAGAAAATGGAAAGAGGAAGAAAATGCAGATGAAAAAGGAGTGGGAAAAAGGAGACGGGATAAAATTAAAATGCATCCGCCGACAAAGAGGTCGCAGAGATGCAAGGAGCTGACCTCGGTAGGTACTTATAGGTATCGGCACACACGAGGCCACGTAGAGGGAGCTAAGTAAATGAGGAGTGGGATAAAGGCTGAAAAGAAAGAGCGGGGAAAGAATTTGGCATAGAAGAACCACCCGTTAGATCTGGCAAGCGGTGCAGCAGGACGATCGCGAGCGTTGAAAGACGAGCGAATCCAAGGTGTCTAACCGCCAATCGGGTGCAGAGGCGGGAGTGGTTTTGGTCACGTGACCCCGATTTCGTCCAGTGAGGTTCGCGCGCCGTCCCGATTTAAGCGTACCCGGCGTGTCGGTCGCCGCGGAGGAAAAAAGAAGACGAAGAAAACAAGTTCGCGTAGCGCGTCGTAAGCGAAGCAAACGAGGCAAGTAGCGAGCGAGGAGGCCCGTGGCTGCGCGATTGTGGATTGTGGATTGTGACTGCCGTGTCGTCCGGGAGCTAGAAGGAGTCCAGGCTCTGCACCACCGCCGCGGTCTACGCTCCGTGCGATATTTTACCTCATTATCATCCGTTGAGTGAACCGCGAGAAAAGCGGAAAACCAATATCAAGTATAACCAGAAAGAAGAGAGAGATAAGAGGGAGATAGAAAGACGGACATAGCGAGAGAGCGCGAGGTAGCGCGGCCGAAGAGTCGAAGAAAAGTGAAACGCGCCTGAAAACAAAAGGGAGTCAGAAAACTATTTAAAACAGTGAAACGCAACATACGTATCCTCCTCGTGAAAATTAAACCGAGAAAAAAACCGTTGTGAAGATATACAGATCAACGATTACACCAATCGTCCATCCTTTGTGTAATAATAATCTGCAATCCCCAGTTTGTGCGTGTCGATTAATTGTATGTGTACATAATATCTTTGCCGCGTTAAAATAACCAAACTCAGCTCACACCGCATACCTGCACCGGTACATGCAGCAACTCCCGGCGAGACTCCCGCGAACTCAAACGTTTGCTTGGCGGGGGCGACACACGTGACACTGCTAAATCGCGTATAGTATCGCGCAGCTCGGCGTCAACGCGTCGCGCCGCTTCTCTCCGGCTTCGCGAATCCCAATTATTATCGCAAGTAAAATAAATAATAACCAATTAAATGTAAGAATAATCTCCGAAGGATCGAATCCCCAAGTTCTCGTTTTGTCGTACGCAGTTTCTCATTTTCACCCGAGATTTTTCCCAGTACCCGTTCCGCGCTGTGTGTGTGCATCATTCGTTTACCGCCTCCTTCATCCATCGTCGACGTCGCGGTATACCAACACATCGAGATAGAAAGAGCGAAGCGGCGTCCTATATCCGCGAGTCGCTGTTATATTTTTAGTTCGTGACAGACCCGTCCTTCGTAAACT
Source organism: Athalia cordata (assembly GCA_963932425.1). NCBI lineage: Eukaryota > Metazoa > Arthropoda > Insecta > Hymenoptera > Athaliidae > Athalia > Athalia cordata. The sequence goes on along the minus strand of OZ010625.1, from coordinate 50,893,703 downwards.
GTTAAAATTTTGCCATCGGGAAAGTTTAAATATCAGCCGTCACCATAGCTTCGAAAGGAGGAGAACAAAGCACGATGTCGAAGCTTTACGTCGGCAATTTACCGTCGGATTGCAACGAGAGCGCGCTCCGCCAGCTATTTCAGGATCACAATCTATCCTGTACAACGATACTCGTTAAGCGTGGCGGATACGCGTTCGTCGACTGCTCCGACCAGTCCACGGCCGATAGAGCGATCGACAAACTGAACGGTGAGTAACTCCAATTTCCAACTCCAACTTCAACTCCAACTCCGACTACTTCAACTCCAACTCCTACACCCACCCACCTGGTGATTACATTACACCAATGCCATATACACCCGCTGCTAGACGGCTGAACTCTACAACTTTTCGCTTTCTACCAAATCCTCATCGTGATATAAGCATCTTTTCATCATCGATACATCTGCACTATTATTATATTGTTAAATCATAAGCTTTACGATTACTCGATATACTGTAATATCTATGGTATCTAGTCAAAAACATGTGTAGCTATATATTGATGGTTTGTTTGAAACTTTATCGCTTCTGCTAAGCTTGCTATATTATAATAATCTGTAGTCAATACATAAAATGTAATAATTACATCTTTTCTTTACTGCTTTGCATTGCTCTCATTTATTATAATAGGTTAAAAATGTAGCGTGCAACAGATGAAATATGGTGCGCGGGGTATAATGTATGAGGAGCAAGATTTTGATGCCACGAGGTTATGTTCTCATCGGCTCTTCGGTCTTCCACATGGAAAAATCGCGCGCGCATGCAGCACGAACCACGCTGCCGGGTTGCCGGGAGCCGGCCGGCCGGTTGATTGCCCAAGATGGCGGGTCGTTTGTCTACGGAAGCGAGGTCACCGGCGCACGCGCTCTCTTTCTCCTGACCTCCCGCTCGCTTCATTCTTAGCTCTTTAGATGCACGTGCAGATTTCGAGAAGATTTTAAAAGGATCTCATGTCCTTGTTATTTGAAAATTTTCCAGAAATTTATTGTACGGAGAACGCCATCTTTCGCGGTAGCGTACCGATTTAAAGTTCCATCGAAATCTTTTGATTGAGAAGTTAAAGGATCCGCGTATCCAACGTGTTTTTAACAACACTTCGTGATTAAGGAAGTGCCGCTAACTCGATAAACGCAAATTACCGAGATTTGATGTTCGTTTTTTTCGTCAAACCATATTCCAACACCTGCCCTCCGCAGCATCATCGGGTCAATTATATTATATTATTCATTGTATTTCCGGTTACAATTATTCGGTTATGCGTTCTTTATGCAATACCCCGCAGCACTCGAAGGATTATGGTAAAATATAAAATGTACCTCGTAGAAATATGATGATGATGTTTTTCGCAAAATTAAATACCCATGATGTGTTACACCTGATGACATTTGCGCTTGTTACGAATAATGAATAATAAATAATATAATAAACTTTGCATTGCTTACCGCTTGTTTTCACTCATACCCTTTTACCGATTTCCTAACTTTCCTTCATCGAATTCAAAATATGCTTCACCTATACGGTGCCCCCTGCGCTGCAGCTGCATGACGCTACTTACGAAAATTCGTACTCTTATACTTCGCTTTTCTGTATTTTATTTCCAGGGGGTATGGAGAATGATTTTAACTTTAAGTCATCGAGCTTGAAACGCATCCAGTTTACACCGTACGTCTGTGAATACATGATTTTTCCCCTAGAAATTATGATCATCCTCGACAGACGTTACAGATTGAATTATAAAATGTGCGTCGCGTTTACTTACAATTAGTACCACTACCGCTTGAATTAAATATCGCGTCGTCTACGTCAGTTGAGTGAAGCTTGGCCGCGCGATAAAACGGTCCGGTAGATCAAAATTCCATGTGATAACGTGGTACAGTCGCTCCGTGCCGTTTCCCGCGGGTAAAGTTCGTCTACTTTCGCTCTGACTCGGAGATCTTCGGGCAGGCCAGATTTTAATCAACATCAACTCGGGTCCATTGGGTATTCTTGTCAAATGAGATGCGCCACTGCATCTCCACCAAGAAGTTGAGAATTTTTCAAGTTCCAAGCTCTCAGGTTCATGGTCTGTTGATGGCGGGTGAATGGGTTTGAAATTTTTATACAGTTAACCATTGGCACGCGAATCTCCAAGTTTCGATACATGGCTGCACCGAACCATAATTAGGTATGGAAGGTCAAGGGCCGCGGGATTGTAGTTAAGAGCAACGAGGGCAAACCGGAAACCTGCCGAAAGGGTGAAACAGAAAAATGGAGGGGAAATGTCCGCTACCCTCCCTTTTCCCACCATTCAAGGATGAATGCCGTTCGTATTGGAGACCTAATACAATGCCGAATGGGAGATACTCGTGCACGGCATAGGGCGTTGAGAAATTCATGTGTCCAGTCGTTCGACATTCGCCCTAGTTTTCATCGGTGCCATATAGTTGGTTATTACGGGTGTGTAAAACCCGAAAGATTCGTCTTCGAAAAAAATGAAACCTCCGTTTCGATCACTTGCTTTCTTATTTTTTACCCTCCAAGTGAAGATCCTCCGCACCCCTATTTACTAAATCATCCTACACATACGTATCATACGTTCTCCGACAAGTACTTGCACGGCGGTGCTAACAATAAGCAAACTCTAGCCCAGCTTCCAGAAGTGGTTGGAACTAGTTTGGTAAGTTAGGTTTTAGAACTAAGTTCGACGTCAGGCAGCGGAGGCAGCCGAGGCCATGGCCATGCAGCCAGCCAGCCAGGCGGGTCTCATAGGATATGGTATACCGAATAACTGACTCACGTTTGTCAGTGGAAAAAAGGCTGGAAGGCTCGAAGGCTAATTGTGAGGCTATAGCCGAAGCGGACAGGCAGGCAGACAGCAATGCGTCCGACCGTTGGCCGAGAATGGTCGGCCGCCCCGCGCAGCCGCGGCTTCGTGAGTCGACAACAGGAAACTGTTACATTCTTCCATTATATTCGTTTCTTCTATAGGACCGCGTGCATGCCCGTCCGTTCGTCCGTTCGCTCGTCTCCTCGGTATGTAGTTGAGCTCTCGCGGCCCTTCTTCTCCTCGACGTTTCAAACGGCGGACTTTACTATGGGTCCAAAGTTCGAGAAGGCTGGATGCTCGGCTAGATGATAATAACGGTAACAACAATGTAGCTACTTCTAGCTATCCCTGCGATGCAGCGGTAGCACAAAAAGCAGCGAGTCGGTATAACGCTGACGCGGTATGGAGAACGTAGATAAGTCACCGCGTCTATAGGTGTATAATACGTCACGTCGAGAGAATTCATCGCGATATCCCATATAAGCTGCTGACTGACTTCCTCCCGTCTCCTTTTCACCACTGCGTTTAGATACCTCCAAATACGCGTTGTATATTCTCTCGAATTTTTCCAAAGCTATTCATCTACGATTCGACTCGCCACGTTTCGCATCTTCTCCCTCAAATTGTAGAATTCATTCATTCACCGGTCGTGCTCCTTGTAATTATTTGACGCGCCGTTGAATTATCAAATATGAGTTATTGTCGCACGAGGCGCCGGAGCACGATAAGGCGCCACCGTATGACTGTAACACTGCTGCACTGCAGGTGTGTAGTGTCTGACGCTTAAATATCAGGAACGATAACTCCTAATTGCAGAGTCGAAACGATACAAGTTCGTAGAAGACGGTCGAAGACCTTCCGATCTCTCTTGAGCGTTCCGTAACGAAAATGAACCTCAATTCTTTTGCTACGAAAAATCGCGACGTCATTTGCAGACCAGAGATATTGTTTGCCAATATTTCATTAGCTCCCTAAAAAGTACTATAAAATCGATTCGAATATCATTTAATAACATATCTCTAACGCGGTCCAACATTTATGTAGATAGCGTACGTTGCACCTGTGAGCGGTAGTACGCAGAGGACTAATTGGCCATCTCTCACCCGGCTATTCGACTCTTAATATTAATTTTTCTCTCCGATATTTATTCGGTATTACATTTATTCATTCATTTTTCTTTTCCTTTTTTTGTTTAATTATATCCGACCAAACGGCATTTTTACCGATGCTTGAAACGGCCAATTATTAGTTGCCTCTCCGTGGAGTCCGATGCCGATCTGATCATTTTTCTGTTAGCTAACAACGGTCCCTCAGCTGAAGTAATTATCGGTTGAAGTGAGGTTAATATGCAATCTCTTTATCTACTTTGCAGCGTAAGCTACGTATCAGACATTGTATTACGCAGGAACGGAAATAATCTATGGTAATAATTGTGCGGTTTGCAAAGCAATTCTATTATCTAAAATTAACTGTCAAGCGGCCAATGATCGTATAACTGTAATCGGTTAAAATTGATTATCGCCAAAAATTTTGTTGCCTGAACCTTAATTTCTACAATCTCTTTGGATTGATACAAAGGAAAATTAAATTGTGGACCGAAGATAGCTTGGTTCATTTTTTGAATCAACAAAGTTGACGATTTCTGTATTATCGCAAATTTCTTCGGTCTGGAGTTATATCTGCAAATGAAAATTAAGCGAAATAAAACGTAGGTAACGGTAGGTATAAGGTGATCGGCGTCGAATCTCTCGTTTCAAAGTTGTTATCCTCCTCCTCTTCTCTTCGTCGATGAAAACTGTCTGCTTAGCATACGTAAGGTCGGAGGGGCGGAGGGCGGTGGAAATATCTATCGTTCGACGACCTCTCGACAAACCGCATACTTATATTTACGCGCGTGTCTATGTGCATATTTGTATATACCGATATATTTTGTATACGTACGTATAGAGCGCATATATACGTACAGATACGAGTTCGCCACATTCGGTGCTACGCTCCTGTTTCTCGTACCGCCTATATATATGTATATAATATTATTCGTATAGACCCGCGTAACATAATTTGTCGATCGTGTAGGTATAACGCATCGTAATATACGCGGTGGTTCCGTGAAACGGGCTCTCGATTTGCGGCGTTGATCGCATCATGATCGGCTGGCAAGACGATCGTAGAAAATTTCGGTGTTGTCGATATTAAAAATCGACGCTCCCAACAGTTTCGATCTGTCTCGAAAACCTCTGAGCAGGCGGATTGGTTCAATGTTGTACACGCAGGCTATGGTTAGTTATAAATTCGAGATCTTTAGTTTTTTTATTTTCTGCTCGATCGTCCGGCTAGACTAGCAGATGCTTTTTGGGTTCTCTTCGCCATACATACGTATATCCGAGTGGTAAGGGGATCGGCTGTGGGCTGCACCAACACACTCGTGTCTCGGTGCCTCGTACGTACCTCGGTGGATCAGCAGGTAAGGCTAAAAGTAAAACAATAGAGTCGTTAATCCGCAGAGGCGTATGTCCGGTGCAGGTGTATAGTAAAAAAAGAGAAACACAAAATTTCAATCTATAAATGTATATCCAGCACGCAGGTTAGCCGGCAGTTGCTGCAGAGGATCGTTCTTCATTCGTCCTCCTCCGCTCGTGTTTTATTGTTCGACTAGATCTCGATTCTTCCCCTCCGGCCGATGCGGATCTATCAGGAATTAACCGATCACTCGATGTACGAAGGTTCGAAGGCGTCGAGTTCGGCGTATCATCCAACCGGATTATTACTGTACACCTCAAATTCGAACGTGGAGCGTATACCTATATCACATATCCATGTGAATTCCCATTTACCCCTGGCATGATGTGATTCTACCGCGTGGTATAAGTCCAACTCGTCGTCGCGTGCCAGACTCCCTTTGGCTTGTCCAGCACCTGCCCTTGAAAAAAACAAGCCGAGTCACTCCGTTTGCTGCTTGTGTTGCTACGTACGCGTATACAACTTATGTACTGCGTATAACTACGATCGTAAGAAACTAAACGATGCTGTAGGGACTGTCAAAGAACTCGGAAGATCTTAATTTTTATCGACACGAATATGCGTAGAACCTGCCCAGAAGAAGAACGAATCCGTATCTACTTCGAGGGATTCGAGTATCAACGTGTATAATTGGATGATCGATCCAGAAATTACGTCGGAAAAATTTCCCGCGCCAGCATTATATATATGTATTGTTTTCACATCCATCCGTTTGCTTATCGCGTACCAGCAATACCCAGAGATCGGAGCGTTATCTTTCCCTGGCTCGCTGCCGTTTATCTTTTGGCGGCATTCTTTCGCGCGTTAAGCTACTCCGAGAGAAAGTGGGGGTAGGAGACACGATCAACGAAATAGCGATGTTCGATACAAGACTGAAGGTTACTAGAAATACAAAAAAAAAAAACAAATTAAACTTTATCGGAGATAAAAAATTACGAGTACGGCACGTACGATAATCATCATTCAAATACCGAATTATTAATGTCGCGAAGGAAAGTGCGTTTTTACTTGAACGCAGATGTGTTATACTCCGGACCGAATCGCGACTCGCTCATTGTATTTCTGAATCAACGTTTACTCCGAGAGTACAAGATAGAGCGTTGTTATGAGGATTTTAAGCTGCATGGTACGAGAAGCTTATCTTATCAGCGAATGAATTTTCTTCCAAAGTCGCTATAGTAAAAGACTTAATAAGGGGCCATATAATTGGAGATGCTTTGACCGCGGATTCGAAAACGCGATCCGTGTTGATCCGAACCAAATTTTCCACATTTGTTAAATATTCCCACTTGTACGAAGATGCTAGTCTTTTCAGTGTTTTGCCAAAAATGTATAGATCGAAAATCGGACTTTATCATTGTCAGTATTAGTCGATCATTAGATGTGACGGGCGAACTATTATAGCACGTGAGGAACGGATGCAGCGCTATACTTGAAGTATCGGTATGTTTAATATATTATCGGGGATCGTCGGTGCAGGCAGGCGCCACCGACGAGATAACGACAGGCTCTCCCCTGCGCCCATAACTCACAATCATCAAATATATTGTCACTTGTAAGTCATATTGGACGGGCAACGAACAGCAGTAAGATCGTGCACCTTGGACGACCAGCTAGATCAAATCATATCGACACTTTAACCGTCACAATCATAGATTATATTTTTCGACCAAACAAGGTATATAGATATACACAGATGTAGACGTATAATTTCATCCACATAATTAGACATGTAGAAATTAGTTGGATCAGAGGTGTAGGTATAGCGAATAGATAGCCTCAGTTATTCAATGAAGATCGATAATCCTGGCCACGTATTACTCGAGTACGAATCTATACTTGGCTCGGTGATGGTTTGGGTAGCTGCCGAAATATGAATGGCTGCAGCTGGTTTCCGGTACGGCGCACGTCGTGCAAACAGACGACTCGCGAACGGTTTTTATACATAGTTCTTCGTCAGCTAGACGCGGTGGACGAATACCGATGATCCTTTATAATATCTGCATCTTTCAGCTCAGGTCTGACCTACCTCATTCTCGGGTTCGGGACGAACCCTACAGGGTTTCTGGAGTGGGTTGTTCAACGTTATTGACGATCAGCTTATGGCCCTTTGTATTAACAAAGGACACGTCGTAGAGGCGAAAGGTCCCCAAGATCTTTGAATTAATCGTGCGACCGCAGAGCCTTCGGTCTCAGATGGTGCAGGACGATATCAATTGGCGAGCACCCGCATGGCTCCGCGGCATCATAATTCTTATACGTTTTATACCTAACTCTACCCGCACGTATAAATAAATATATCACGGACTACACACATGCTTTCCAAGGTATATGGTTTCCTAGCCGGCGATCATCGTTTGCTATAGCTGAGCGTAATTGGGACTCAATTCCGGCCTAAAGACCCCGAGGTATCAGGGAGAATCAGTAACGCGTTTGCATCTCATCGTCTCGATCTCGGGAAACGAGTACAGTACGAACAGGAACAGGTGAAAACATCGGGATGCTGATTGGAGATGAAAAGGCGATTCCGGTGATCCATGGCGTATGGATACCTTGGTGTGGACATAATACGATGTAATATATCATTTCTGAACGGGCGCACCGTGCGATATAGGTATACACATGCACCTAACCGCTATACTTTCGAGGGCGATGTATTAAAAAATTTCAACGCCACTCACGTCTCGCCGTCTTTTGTGCAGTTTAGAATCTTTTAAACCGTGAAATTCTCCTGTAGCTACGCGTATATCCGTGCACGTAGTTTCATGGCATTTTCACCTAAATTTACTTTACAATGTCGGAAAGTCCAGAGTATATAGAAGAGGGTATCCAGTCTAGTGGGGTGTTCAAAGCGTATACACAGCTATCTGAAAATTACGAGCTCCTTTTTTTCTGCATTCGTCATTGATCCGGTCAGTCGATCTTCTTCCGAAAGATTTCAAGGAAATCAGCCAGGTTACCGAAAATGTTCGTACCTTGACTGGACGATGTGTTCGCGATCCCAGGTGCAAAATGAGCGAGCCAATGATTCGCTACTTCCAACATTATATCCATTTACCCTGATGCCCGCTCGGACAAAGGATCGCGTTCCAAGAATCCACGGTCCAGATACTCACGAATCAAAATAATATCGGCTCATTTTGAGATTAATGGTGCCCGTTCCCCCAGCGCTTCTGTTTTTTTTTTGTCTTCGATGTAAAAAATTAAAACTGTCGTAGCAGGGTTGCGTTTAACGTATAACACATATACATCAAGAGGACTGAAGTCCGAGTGACTCGAGCGTTTCATTCATGTTCAAATTTTCCGGTATATATCACGATATGCGTGGGTATCGCATCGGCCAGCCATGAATGCGACGGTGCGTCAATATTTTCTAAATTTTGACAGATTAGATAGGTCAAATCTGGAATAGGAGATAAATATACTAGTAAATTGTGTAAAAGGACCATTGCCTGATAGTTGTTGACTGCCCCGTTACAATGGACATTATCGGTAAATGATCCGGTCATTTATTTAAAGTCATTTTTTCCGATTATTTCATGCGCAATAATATTCATCGAAATATTTGCGGAGGATCATTCGAGCATGTTGAATTTCTGGGTTATTAAACATTCGTCCGCAGTAGGTTTGATGTCAATTCGGAATTTTCTCTCTTTGTCCTCCGATTTGATTCCCTCTGTCGTTTAGCCAGTTGAACGGCTACTCTGTCCGGTACGCGGGCGACCCTGGTCTGAAACTCCAAACTCTAGACACACGCTCCAGTGGCCGTTTATCTTTTGGTAGTCGTAAAAAATCTCATCGCTCAATTTCATTAATGAACGAGGAGATTTTATCGGCCCGGCCATATCGGGTCTCGTTTCCTTTCCATGTTCTTCGCGCCGCCGCGTCGTGCCCGGGCTGTCGCATTACGACGAGTGGCAAAGGCGAGTACGATTTCAACGGCGTGCACAAAACACGTGATAGGTGTAAATATGCATGTGAATGTATAATTATACGCACAGATACGCGTAAAGTGACGATGATAATGGTGACGGTGCCGGTAATTTAATCTTCATTGGTGGACCACGTGCGATAAATGGCATCGATCATGATGTACGAGTATGTTGGTAATAACATAGGTATGAGGACGAAAACTAAGGAACCGGTCTACCCCATCTCACAGCACCAGGGAATAATCGTAGAATTCTATTTACTTTCCGTTTGAATATGAATTTATTAATCCCCTCATGAATACCTATACCAGATTATCAATAGAAGAACAGTTGTAAACTGGGGATAATACAGACGTGTATTATGGGCTGGTATGTGTTTAACGATCGTGTGGAATTCGGAGTTGAGGATAATCTCCGAGTCGACTACCGATTTTTATACCCTTATACCGGGTGACCCGCCATGAAATTTTCCTCCTCATCGGTACGGGGGCTGTAAATTAATATATCGGCCAATTCGTCTGGTCGGCTGCATCGCCATCGCCGTCGTCGTCGTACGTCGCCGTTCTACCGGCATCCCACCAGCATCCCAAACCCGAGACCCGACCCGAGCCAGGACCTATCTTAACGCGCCAGGCCAGGGCAGTCGGCTGGCTCAACGCCGGCAAACTAACCTACCCGTCTAAGTAATCCATTGTGCGGTTAGTTCTCTCACTCCCGGCTCTCTGGCTCTCCGGGTCTCTTGGTCCCTCGTTGCCTGCCCGCTCCCGCAGTGAACGGGGAATGAGACGGGAGAGCGAGTATGCCACAAGGCCAACCAATTCGAACCCACCTAACAATTTTCACTTTTTTTTTCATTCAGAGGTTGTGCCGCAACGAAAATTCTTTTAGCCTACGCGATCGCGAGTCGCGATACGTTTGTATCAACGAATAACCACTTGCTTCTGAATTTTGTACCCAGAATTATCTGTTTTTCTAATTTTTCCCAAAAATATTTGATAAAATTTTTGTCGTGAATTAACGATAGTTGTCCCAGACCCGAGTATACAAATTATTTGATTAACTTGTACGTATGATCGATTTTTATGAGTAAGTTCTCGGTGAATTGTGAGCCAAACGTGCTTACACGCGCACAATGCAGAATTACCATTCCAACACATATTCATCTCGCCTTCGGGGTTGCCGTTCCAAACTCTACGCGGACGGTACGCTGCGTAGTCGTTGAGATTTCAAACCGAAGCCGACTTTTTCAGGTACGAAGCAGCTGTTGATTCAATTAATAAAGTACCGACTTGTACCAAATGAGCCTGTCTGTCCAGTGCGGTTATGTAATTAATTTTTAAGAATTTTTAAGATGAACCGATCCACGTCAGATGATAGATTACGTCTTATTTCCGTAACCGTTCACAGCGTCCGTGAATCGCGTGTCGTCTTCGATGAACGATATTTGAAAATATTAATAAAACTCGATTTCCTAAGGTGTCGAGATCCGAGAGGCTGGAAATAAAATAAGAAGATTCAATTTACCGGTGGGGCGCTGATCGAAGATCATAAATAACGTTCGGAATCCTAATCATCTTACCATCGTACTGTAATAATCCTCGTTACGTGAGGGTGAACGGAATTCTGGAGAGTACGAATACGGCTGCAAGTGTCTGGATTGATCGGAACCGCTTCCGATTTCTCCTCGATTCTGTTCCGAGGCAAATAGCTGGGCTTCGTAAAAGATACGAACCGACAAGCAACACCGCGCGCACAGGACGAACGTGCTGCATATAGGGACATAATATACCCACCTACCTATCTTATACCTTACCTACCTACCTGAAAGATTTTGCTTAGGGGAGCGATGTGGAAGACCTTGAACGGAATATACCCGCCTGGTCGGGTGCCAGCTAATGGTGACCCACTACTATAGACCCATTCTCAACCCCACTTCCATCCTCCCCTCTTTCTCTCTCTTATTCTCTGCCTCCTCGCACCATCTCGCGACCCGGACCCGTAAACCACCTCAGAACCCGGTAACCTACTCCATACCTATTTCGTAAACCACGTATACCTCGTTGAGCCAGCTTGCATACTCCGCCATACAAATACATGCATCTATTTGTTGTGCGCCGGTAAACGTGCCCATGCACCGATCAGACGCAATCGTTCATCAAAGTCCGCTCGACGCTACAATTGTCATTTGATGTCGCTGAAAATTGTCCCGCATTTTAGGCTTTAGCTTCCTCCCCGCATCTCGGTTTACCTGCTCGCTTTCAGTTTAGATTCAGGGATCAAACGCACGCTGGATGAACTTAACATATTCAAATTCATGCACGTCGTACACGGAATATGTTGTACCAAATATATACGTTCGGTCGCGTCTCTGTAAATTCACAGTGTCCATTGTGCGCCCAAATTCTTACGCACACATTTGATATGTGCATGTGCGTTAGGTATATAGGTATGTATAAATACTTACGTAGGTATGGGAGCGTAGCTATCGAGGCTTTGCCTCGTACACCCTGCGCTGCGGTCGGTCTACATTTCGACCTCTCCTCTCCACATACGCCACGTGATGAAAAGAAGAGGAGGAGAGAAAACGGGGTGAAAAGAAGGAGAGAGAAGGTTGCCTAGCGTAGCAACTATACTACTCGTTCTACATCATTTCTTTTTTTCAACCTTCAGGCAAGGTAATGGTGTACCGCTATGCGTCCGAATATTATAATTATTCCGATTCATTGAAATTGCTCGAATTTCCTTGTAAACAAAAAAAAAAACAACAAATAAAACTCACGATCCCCGATGCACCGTTTTCTGAGGAAGAATGTCGCACACGTTATATATTCATTTAAAAATGTGATACGCTTTCTGGATGCCTACCTGCAATGACGTTGTTATTGTATGCAGTGTATAATGTGCATTGTATCTGCATATACAAATGCGGTAGAGCGGGTTTTATTGGGGGGGAGGGGGAAATTCCAGCGAAAACTTGTCCGAATTTTCTGGTTCCTCGTGTTCCAGAAACCGCTATTACTAGGCACGATCACTTCCCGTTTCAGCCCCGTATGCAGAAAGTAGAGAACCGTATGCAGCATATAATGAATGTGTAAATTTCGGTACACAAGTTTTTTTTTTTTCTCTTTTTCGTTTCTACACCTCCGGAATGGATTATATGATACCGTTGTATCTGCAGTAAATACACCCTTCGGCCGATATCCTCGCCACAGTTTCCGGCGAGTACAATTGAAGCGATCGAGATTTTTTCTGGCATTTCAGGGTGCAGTTCGCGGGAATTTTCTGGGATTCCTATTGAGCATTGCGTAGCGACTGCAACTTGGCACGGTGGAATCCGTTGATATTTTCTAATTCTGAGTAGTCATCTTCGTAGGAAGGGAAGTTTTCTCGGTCTTCTCGTTGGATTCTTTTATGGTTATTTGTATTATTTTTTTGCTCACCTATCATTTTTATTCAACTATTTAATGTTCGGTGCTTATGGATCGTGAGCATGCACGTGTACACACATAGTATGAGCACAGAGTTTATGTTAGCTCGCATCTCGATAGACTCTCTCTTCTCTCTTCACTTCTTCTCTCCCTTGTTCGTTACTTTGTGAAAAGGTTGCGTGAGTAGATAGGTGTATCAGTATTTCAGTGGTGCATTTGATGGACTCCTCACGTACGATCGTACCACTCGCCACACACCATTGTGAGATCACCCTATTCTCATTGGGGGCTCACATCATACAGGCTCCATTCATAATACCATCTCGAATTAGCTAGATTCTCGAAGAAAAATAAGTTTATTCGAAACATGAAGATCATCATGTATCCTGAGTCACGTATGACAAATAGTTTGATGCGAAAACTGCCCTTATCAGGCACCGGTCTTGAGGGTGAAAAAAAAAAAACACAATTAATCAACTTGGTTTATCATTTCAACTCATTTAAATTATTGGAAGAACCTCCTGGTTGGTTTAGGATTGGGTTTGAGTTAACCTGGGTCAGGTTCTTGTCCGTCCGACTCGTTCCGTTTCTTTTCGCCTGTACCATTGTGCGTAGAAAACGCCCGTTCTGAGGAAAATAGCTCGAGGGAAGTGGAATGTAAAGAGTCTCGGCACAGGAGGTAAAGGGTCTCGAAATCCTTCCAGTGTACCAGGTAAGCATTTCGAACGCGAGAGGAGCGGGCAAAAAAGGACACCGCTCGTTTACCTCAAGCACGTTCTGATATGCATGTATAAAATCTGTAACGAAAGAAGGAGATTATAATGACAAAGAAAAAAAAGTAGAAATGATTTCGAATTATCCGAAACGTGCAATGATACAATGAAAATAAAGTGAAATCGAGCGAAAAAAAAAAAGAAACAGAAAAACTATGTAGGTACATCAGCGATAAGTAAACTGGTCGCGAGCGGCTTGAGTAATAATATGGCTCGATCGGTGTAATGTAATGCATAGATATATATCAGTTGGTATTTTAATAGCAATAGTATAATGTAATAAATGGTGGAGATTGTCGGATCGATGGTAGTGGTTCTGGTCGCCGAGACACCTGGCGCATAGGAAAGTAAACCCCGAAATTTAGCTATGGGGTGGACTACGAGCCCGCGTTACGTTCACACAACCTCTTGATCCTGATTAGAATATGAGCGAGAAGAGAGGTGAAATAAATCCAGTATACGTATACCTCGTATTACGGTACACCAACCACGTGCTACCATAGACTGGATATAGACAAGAAGACGCGAGGAGAGGAAAAAAAGGGGGGTGAAAAAGGAGAGGAGAGAATACAGAAACGGAGCGGTCACAATGAACCATAAGAGGCGACGGTGTCCGGTCGTTTTACTCGATAGAAAAAAATCACTTTGTTGATTGTCAACTTGATTTCTGGTATCTCGTTTGTCATCCCCGCGGCTCACCATTCCCGCAATGTTATACACGTATTGTACACACATGTATACAAAGTGCATGGATAAATCCGGATGAATATGTACAGACTCTTCATTCTTCTGTGCCAAGGCCCAAAGGTTGTGTATAAGCATCGGCATGCCCTGAGAAAATTCCTAGCGGATTGTATAAAAAACCTGTCGGACTAGTTTTCGAATAGGACTGTTTTCCGTTTTGTTCAACGGATTAATCGCTTTTGCATACATGTATACATACATATATGCACGTCGTTAACCGTCGCTATAACTATATGCCTACCCACGTTCGGCGGGACGATTTTCAACGTCGAAAATTCGTTACACCGTTAAATAATATGCAATTATTCATTCGATTTCGCTCAACGCTTCTACGTGTGGAAAAGCAACTGCGATTTCGTCGGAATATTTCTACGATTAAAATTATATAGAGGTGAATATAACAACGCCTATAAATTCTATCCTTTACCTGTTGCAGGATACTCTTACGCTGGATCGACGCTGGTCGTCGAGCCGTCCGTAGCGAGCGGTGCCAAGAAACGGTAAGAGCAAAAAAACCCTCAAAGATATTTCTGCTGAATTACCCACGCTTTGAAAGTATACACTATTTTTCCTTTCACCCAAAGCTTTTTCCAGACTTGACTGGCCTCTTCTGACATTTTAGTTCTTTTTTCCTAGCCGTCTGTACGGTAGATCCCAGTGCATTGACTCACCACCTCCGGGATCTCCGATCCTAACTAAAATAATTTTTAATCATTTCCAAAAAGTAAGAGCACAAAATTCCTGTACTCGCACATACCTGCGGGTTCGTTCCGTAAAAATTGGAAGAAAAAAAAATTCACGCGTCATCTCGATATAATAATATAACCTATATATAAGTATGTCAGGATGCAGCGGGCTGTCCGGTTGCCTGAAAAAGTTCTGCAATTTATTCGTCAAACATTACCCGTTGTTATGATTGATTATAACCTGTGCCTTGCATCGTATAACAGGGTGAGCAATGCAGTTTTCTCATTTGAATGACAACGGCCGTGCACCAGAATTTATAAAGGTGCTGGTGCAGCAAAACAGCATTACATATCGGTACGGAGGCAGCATCGGCAGCGGTAACCCTTCGCGACACACGATAGCTGTTGGCTTGCTGCAGGTTGATGCACAATGACCGCCTGCACCGCGTCCGACCCCCTGGCACCATATTATGTAGGCATATGCGTACCTCCGCTGTACTTTTCCCCCCCATCAACGACGCACACGCGACAAGCATGCATGTGCACCCTGGTCATCTCTGACCACTCGTCATACTGCAATATTATACGCATACGTAGCCTACGAATGCAGTTTGCGTCCCGCTGCGGCCATATCATCGCGCATTGTTGTATCCGCATACGGTGCAGTGGCTGAATAATACTGCACTTTTCATACGCACAACACATGTAGGAATCACGCATACCTGCATATAGGTGCAATTCTGCTGCCCTCGCTTTTGCATACAAGCCTTGGATCTCTCATTGTCAGTCAACCGAGCCGTACGTGAATCGGCTTTGGTTATGTACGGCGTTGCTGCACTTGGCGCGTGCCAACCGCTTGCCCCCGCCTCCTCTCCCCCGTTCTTTCTCTTCCTGTCTCTCCCTCAATCTCTCTTTCTCTCTGACTCTCGACATACCATCCCCACTTTTACTTCATCCCGTGTTCTCCCCTTCCCCCTTCCACCTTCCCCCGCCAAATGCTATTTGTTCGGTACGCGGACGGACGACGGCACGAGGTGCATCGGATACACTTGTTGCGTCGCGGGGGACGGACGTTGACGTCGAGGCTGACTCTACGTTGCGTATGCATCGATATCCCCATCCTCGTACGGTTGGACTTTCAGCTACGATATTCATCCGTTGATATCAGACGTCGAGACGCGTCCCGCTCCGGTCACGTGTCTTTCAGGCGATATCGATCCCTCGGATTGTCGGATTACCAACACCATGCTTGTGGAACTTTTGGATTATTCTTTTATTCCTTGTAATTTTTGGCTATTTTCTGTTTGACGGTTTCTCGTTCTCGCGGCGATATACTTTTCAACAGATACAATAATGGGTCGGTACCTACAATGAATTCTGTAGCTGTTTTTTCAACTTCTCAATATGAGTGGATAGTTCGAAATATAAAAGACGAGTAATTTCATAGTTTTTTATGATCCTATTGACAGACTCAGATCTCCATATGCATATACGCGTAGTACTCGGGCGATCCCGCGTTTAACAATGGGATTGGATAATCTTCTCTTTGATCGTATGTAACTTATAATGCAATGCTGCAGAGCCTTAAGAGGTTCGACGTTGACGTATGAAAGACGAAAGGCAAACAGAAACTGGACCTGCAAGAATTCACCAACTCGCACTGGGCATGTTAAAGCGTACGAGTTATGGCTACTGTTGGCTGTTTGACGCTCCTCACTTACCACGTACAGGACGCACAGGACTTTCGTGAACTGTTTTTCTTTTCTATACCGCGCGATGTTTGCCCGAATCATATCGCGCAGCAAAAACGCCGGTGGCGACCGCAATCGATAGGGTTTGCAAACTTAATCCACAAACAACGACTGTACTGCGTGAGAATTATACACCTATTATCCTCGTAGTTCAAAATTTTAATCTTTAAGCATCGATGCAAAATCGGCTCACCTAATTTTTTACGATGAACAGCCGTGACGCTATATAATTAGTTTGGAGAGTTGAATTTTTTGTAGATCCAGCATGAATGACTATGTAGAATAAAATATGCATACAGGTGCGGTATAATTTTAGCGGGTGGAGGGTAGTAAAAACAATTCCTATGCATATTTTTCAACTGGTAATTTAAGCTGATTGCCGCGAAGTTTGCCATTTAAAAATGAACCGTGCGAAAAACCTGCCGAGGAAAGACGCGACGGGTTGTTTTGATATATCCGCGACAGCGTCCACATTGCAGTCTGGACGCAGGAAGGCAAAGGATAGCTGAGCGTCGCACCTGGCACTACATAGAAGCGATTGCATCTTCGAGTATATCAATTATTTTTTTTTACGTGTCTCGCTGAACTTTCTTATGCGACTACACAGCGGCGTACGAACAATAATTTAGCTCCACGCTACGATCGAAGTCCGGAGTTTTGAACACGCGTAACTAATCGCTCTGTAGTATACGGGGGAAAAGGAAAATAAAACAAAGGATGTAAGGCCACGGCAACATAATATTTACGGCATGCATGATGCGCTTTGCGAGGACACAGCCCATGTCGAATCCCCCGCATCCTTAATTCTATCCTACAGTGTGTCTGTCTTCCTGCTTACAGGGGTAGCGGAACCGCGCTGCCAGAATCTCCCGTCGACCAGGTCGGAAACGGATGGAGGTAAGTGACACATAGGTAGACGCTTCATTCCTTTTAAATCGCCCGTAGTTTATCCAACATATATTTTGTAGCTGGGGAGTGTAGATATTGTATCGAGTAGCCTCGATAGCGTTTGATCTGAATAATCGGTAGTTGTGAGATCTCTTTGATTATGTACTCATACTTATACACATTTCCATTCTTTTGTGAAACTTGCAGCTTTACCCGACTTTCGTCTCACAGGTCATATCATCCGTTGAGCTTTTTCATCGGCATATTTGCATTGGGATACGACTGACTAGTGAATCTTGTCCACAGCGATTGAAAATTTTGTGTCATGACTTCTGATTGCAGCCGCATTTCCCGTGATCTCCTGCGAGGATTCTCTTCGCGAATTTAGACGGTACCGCGTGGCGTAGTTCGGTACTTCCTGTAGAGTCAATGGCATCGAACCCAGAAACACGCGGTGTCAAGTTCCGCGGGACGGAGCGTAGGCCCACTATCGATTTGCGAACCCCTCGACGCCACTCCTCAGCTCCGGTACACGTCTCTCCTTGATCTCGACGGTTTACCGTGCAAATATTTTGGCGGGTTCTACATCTCGAAGTCAGTGGCTTCCTCGAAACACCTCCGTAAACTATTAGAGCACAGAGAAATCAGGGCGAATACCTGTACGATATGTGGCAACCAGCTGCGATCAGGTCACTCGCGGTAATCGGCGAGCAGCGACTTTGAAATTTCTCGAGCTCTGTACTTTGATCTTCTCGCGGGTTAATTCATCCCAAGGAACGATGGTAATAATGACGCCGCGTTCCCCCGTTCGTATACCTATATTACATACAATTACCCCCACTTTACGGGGATAGTTTAGGTCCACGGCTGTTATTTACGCGGCTAAAATTACGACAGAGGAACCAGCAGCTAGGACCGGAAGCTGTCTGATGATTTTGTGCCACGCTCCATTACCATTGTTATTTATTAGCCGAAAACCTTGAGTGGAGGGCACGAGGCCCGCGCGGCCCTCACGCCCCTTGCAACCTACCCCAACGGTTATTAAAACTTTCAAAACAAAAGCTGGCGTTTTCGACACCCGGCACACGGAGGGCCCCGTACAACGGCGTACACATTGCACGTATAGCCTGTCTCCCGAGTCGGCTACCCGTACGCAACTCCGGGTTTATAACGTGGACGTGAAAATATAAATATCATATTCTTCCCTCTTGCTTCTGATTTTTATTTTCCTGTCTTCTCAACGGTGAAGAAAATTCAATAATTGGAATCACGGAGCTTCCTTATAGCTGCATAACGACGCGAAACGATCAGGGGTGGGTATCGGGGTTGTTCTCACCTGTGCCAAAGGCTATCTCACAATCGGCCTTTGTTCGCGACGATGTCTTTACACAACACCAGCTCACCGTCAGCCTTGTCCGATCAGACAACTTAGTGGAATAATTAATCGATTATCTCCTCGACCGAGCGTGGTCTATATATCCGAACGGCGGTGGCACTCATAGACTTTCCTGCTCGTCTTGCCGATCCATGAAACGAAAACCTTCAGGGATGTCTGAAGCAGGTGCGCGGCTATGTATACGTGTTCTTACCTCTACCCGGTGGGTCGATCTACTCCGGGTTTTTCACCCAGGTATAAAAATGCACCGGGGCTCAAACTCGTCCCGAAGAAAATACATTTTGCCCCGTGTAAATCGGTTTACGAATACGGTAAGAAGTCAGAGAAATTTATCGAACGCGAATTATCTGTCTTGACCGTTTTTAGCAACCGTCGAAATTCGAACGACAATGAAAATTCCTCCTCACTTCCTGCGTTGAGCCGGAACCAGCAGCTCATAACGATGTGGAGGTATAATAATTCACAGCCTTTGTTGAAGCATAATTAACAGCCGCAACCCGATGAATAATATCCCGCCCACCTCGATTCATATTGCAGCGTTGCTTCGACGTTTAATAGGTTAGTTACTCAAATAATTGTCTCGTCAGATCCAGCGGATCGGTTAATTTTGAATTGTTCCTCGGACTCCTACGCGCATAATTCAGTCCTGGTACAATCGATCCGCGATTAATATTCTCCCTTGGAAACGCAGTAGACTGTGTTTATATAGCTATATATTATTCGTTACAAATGATAGCCGTATTTATAGATCAGCGTTAATCTTGATCACAAAACTCTTTTCAAGGGAACCTTGTAAAACGCCTTTCAATTCCGCAAGGGGATCGACGATATTGTTTCCGACCCACCCGAAGACGCTAATATTTGAACTCGATACTTATCTCAGGATAGAAAATTGATGGAGGTTTAACATAATTTCGCTCCGTGGAAATTACGTACAACGTATCGTGCTTTGCTGCAGTGCACATCGATCGATCGATGATCCTGAGATTGATGTGATGCCGCGGTGCATAAACGTCGATATATTCGGTAATTGTTCCTTAGAATCTCCACAGTTGGACGCACCCGAATGTGGCGATTATGAAAGTGCGTGCGTTTGTCATGAGTATATATATACGTTCTTCTCGGTACATATATAATACCATTCTTGGCGCAAGTTGGCCTTGGCCCGCGTTCGCGCTGAGTGCGATATACCTATGTAGATCCATAGATGTGTGTGTATACATACGCTCTTGTTAAAAACTCACCCCCTCCCCACCTGATTCTTATTCTATCCTCCCATATCGCCCTTTCCATCCTAGGGCTACGTTCACGTCGTGTCTGTGAATCCATTGAAACTTTGAAGGCTTCGGTATTCGCTGTTCGTAATTTCGTCGTGTGTTTGTCTGATCTGCGACAGACAGTAGCTGTTAGAGAAAATCAACCGCTGCATCAAATACCAAGGAAAAATCGAACTTGGAACTTCGGTTTGCGTTGCATCAATCTTTTTCCATTCCAAATCCCATCGGTGTCGCGTCCTTGATCGTCGTCGTTCTAAACGCTCGCATCTTTTGAGCCGTGTGTGATTGTAGCCCATTACGGGTTAACCCAGGGCATCGGGTTCTGTGCGCAGGCCAACCCAAGGCCCAGGGTTTCCCTATTTAGACCCAAGTTTGGTTGGCGGTAGGTCCTTTCTTTGTGCTACAGAAGTTCCACGCTACTGTCTTTGGGTCCATGTGTGCAATATACCTCTACATGTGCACGTTATGCAAACCAGCTTGCCGCTACCCGGAATCGATGCAGTCATCGCACATATAATGAAAAAACGCCTCTTTCGGTAGAATGTACGATGGCGTTCCTTTGTTTTCGTAGCAGCTTTGTTTAAGAAAATGACAAAAAATAAATAAAAACAATCATCCAGTTTTCCATAATATTTCAATCCAGCAGCTTCCCTCCACGTCATTCACACCCGTGGAAACGAACCCCGAGACTTCGCACGTTGATGGAAACTATATATTTTCAAATATGGTAGAAATTTCGAAAGCCCCTATGAAGTTTCACGGATGGTAGAGTGAACTGGAGCACCGTGTTCGGGAAAATCTAATGCCTCGACGTACGAGCTTCCGAAAGAACCTTGGGTCGAAGGGATCATTCGGTCCCAGGTAATCCCAGGACTCTTTGTTGGCCCAGGTAGAACGAGTAAACTTCCTCGTTGGCGTCCGATGCTTGTCCACTTTTGTAGAGTACGAAATATATTTACGTGTAGGAAATGACGCGCGAATCGTGTGAACGTATTCCGACTATTAAAAAACTCGCGGGGTCTTTCCAGGGTGAAACATGTCGTTAAATATCGAATCACGTCTTTATACGATCGAAGTTTTCGAGCGATTCTTACAGCGACAGAAATGTATTTTCCAAGTCGTTCGTGAGTGCCTGCCGATATCCAATCAACTTGTATAGGGTATACAAAACGTATACCGTCGATGGAAGAAGAGAACGGGGCAGGGCCGGGGTATGGGCAGGTTCGTGGCGTCCAGGTATACGACGAGGGTCTACGAAGGGTCTATGATATTTCTGGGTGTTTGTGCGTACGTGAAATATTCTTCGCATCCGGGGTAGAGTCTCTAGGCTAGATTCAGCTGCAGGCACCGTTATACCCTTGATATATAACCGCGCGTTGGGCTTCTTGGTATCCCGCGAGTATCTATACCTATACCTATACCTGTACCTAACTATCCCCTAACCCAACGTTCGTGTGTATACCTTCCGGGAACTAGAGGCTGAAAATCGTGACCAGCTTTGCATAACTGGACGTGCTCAATCCAGTTCTCTTGGAATATATGCTGCGCATTTCTTATGTCGATTTTCTTTTTTTATTCATCTATATTTTGCTTACCTGCGGTACTTCTTATACCGAGCGCCTGAATTTCATACATTACCGCTTTGCAGCAACTAGTGTGGGTTCCAAACGATGGAATGATACCTCGACAGATCAAAAATTCACATAGCTGGTAAAATATCCAATTATATCGGGATTCGTTTCAAATTGAAGGCACGCGTGTTACGCGAAAAATCATATGGCAAAAGGGATTCCGGAGCACATCAACAGTTGGCCGTCACATATCCTGCCTTTTCGTTAGACCCAGAATCCCACGAAGGGCGCGGACAACTTATAGGGTGTCTCGAAGAAATGCCTGCAAGTAAATGCAGATAACGAGCTGCAGCCCGGCGTTCATTTGGTGCGAATGAGTATTCCGGGAAAAACATCCCGGGCGCAGGCATGTAATGTATATAGGTATATAAAAGGATACATAAAGAAAAAACTGGAAGTCGTAAAACAGTGCGGCAGTCGACTGAATTATTGGGAACCGGGTGTACAAGGTGCTTCGAAGTCCCGTACAGGATATTGTAGGGTGCGGGTTTGGTACCTGCGTACACTCTGGGCGGCACCCCTTCGTCCACCTTTAACGGGGAGAAGGACTTGAAATGTATGGGATTCATTTGGCACTAGGCTGCTTGCAGAATTTGCAGGGGAAAGTCCAACGTCGTCGTGCCCGTACGGTGATTCGATGGGGATATCGATGCATAACTTTTTCGCTATTTTATTTTTTGTTCGTTTTTCATCCTTCCTGTGATTGTTTGCGGTCAAAAACGTTGCTCCCTAGATCCATTCAATTCACACACATGAGCTAAAACTGCACCAGCACAGTCGCGGATGCAAATTAACTACCGTATGTGGTTAACCGCAAGCGCTTATCTTTCATCTTTTCATATCAGAGCGAGTATCAGAACAATGTAACCACCGAACAAGTGATGTAGAAAACCGGCACAGCGTCCTTGAATTTTTCCTCAATATTTCTGGAACCTATAAACCGTAGAGTTATCGCTCCAAGTGCGATTCGTTATACGTAACATTCCCTTTTCGGTTTGATTGACGATAGTTTGTTTTAATTGCGTCGCAGCGTCATCTAGTCGTGCCGATATTTTCGTTACCATCGCACGTCTTAATTACGGAATATTTTCGGTTTCTCATGCGTACTGAGCGTCGACCAAGAGTACGAGCGTGCAGTAAAAATACTCGAATACCCCTGCAACCCCCACCTGCCCTTCAGTTTACAGTTTAACGTCGCCGCATCAGCGTCGTCGCTTATGAACTCGGTTATACCTAGGTATGGATCAACGTTATAATATGCGGAGAAAGTTAGAGGAACGATTAGGCCTAAAGTATTTGGGCCGACGTTCCGCGGTCACTGGGCCGTGGCCAAGGCGCGCGCAACCTTCGCTCGGAGAGTGGCGAGTGCGACGTTTTAGTTACCTCGAAAGATCTTGGGAACGAAACGTATAGATGGAATGGAAGGAATGAGGAAAGGCTCGAGGCTCCTCACAACTCTGCTCTGAGACGCATCCGCGTATAACACACGTGACGCGTAGAGTCCCTCTGACGTAATTGGGTTGCATATGAGAGAAACCTGTCCATGATCCATACTTTTTTCGTAATTATCTAATTTTCGATTAACGTGCAATTAGTGAATTCAAATCACCGTACGGTCATATACTGTAATGAGAGTGAAGCTCCTCAAATGCCGGATAATTTTTGCAGAGCGCTTTCTGCGCCTCCCCTGTGCTTTCCAAAGCACTCGGCTGCTTCTCGGTATATACTTGGTATCATAATTTTTTGGCGGCAAGATCAACATCGTGGCTATCCCATCGAACCGGCGATGCGGCGGCAGTTTCCCGCCCAGCTTTGGTGGCGCGTCGGTAGCGCGTCGGTATGGTCAGCGCCGTGACGGCCTAAAAAGGGAGGGAGTAGCATCGGCGTCGAGCGAGGGAAAATCCGGGTTCAGGACGTGAGCCCGTCGGAAAATGTAAATTTTCTCGGAAAACTTGGCATTCCAAACAAAATTGGCAAAATTTTATAATACACAACTTCCTTCATTCTTTCGCCCATTGAATGCGGCGGAAAATGGCCGTGTATGTCGGTCCTTTTATTAATAAAAGAAAGGTTTGTGCCTTAAAGAAAATGTGAGGTAAATATATTTTCCCACTCGATTAAGGGTGGTCAGTAGGAAAGAAAATCTTATCATTCCAGGATTAATATGGAATTCGAATCCAAATCAAAAATTTATTTCTTCTTTGCACCTTCAAAGTACACTAATTAAGCAAGGCGGATTTGAAAGAAAAAAATTTTCCTGCGCCGGCGTCGCGCAGAGGGGATCCTCGGTTAACGCTTACCGGCATCCGCCAGACGGCTCTGTTGCTCCTCTCCGATGACGTACGCATTTTCTAATCGGTTCGTCGTCGACGGAGTGGCAGGGATCGGGTGGGGGCAGGATGAGGTGAAGGGGGAGGAAGCGGTTCGCCGGGCTGCCCGTGAGAAGAGGGACCTCGGCAGGGCGGGAGTACCGAATAGTGACGGCTCGTCAGAGGGAATCGAGGGGGAGGACGTCGGTCGGGGCGGTCGACGGCTGTGCGTGGGGGTCGCTGGCACGGGTATGGGGTGAGGGCCGAGGGGGAGATGGGGTAGAGCTTTGGGGTGGGGGGAAGCTGGGCGCGGCCTAAGGCGCCCCGTTCGGTTGCCGCACACGATTATAAAAATAATATCAGTGTGCCGCGCTTGTCGCTAGATACCCTTGTACTACACTGCGAGAGAGGAGGCACACGCTGTCGTTGTCACACGGTGTTGCAGCGCTACGGGGTTCGTTACACGACAAAATTTCACATTCGGATTCAAAATTAAACTCGATTTCCTTACGTTCCATAGAAGAAGTTGAAAAAGGAGAAATAACCGATAAAGACGAGGATTATTGATAAATAATAATAACAATAATCTCAATAATAATACTAATAATGATAAACCGAAGCGAAAGAAGATAAAAAAAAAGAAGTGAATACGACATAAAAAAATAATAATGATAATAATAATTAAAAATTGATTTTATCATCGGGACAAAAGAAGGAAGAATAATCGAAGGATTAATAAACGATGATAATAACAATAATGATAATAAGAATAAGGAAATTAATAGTGGAATAAAAAAGAGCGAAAGCTAAATAAGGAAATACGAGAGGTACGTGTACATACGTAACAACATCACATACGTCAGATATATGAATATTGCTATAATAGCGAGTGCTGGCGATTGTAATACTATTTTTGGAGTAAAATCAAAAAGGAGAATCGACACGGTACGCGCCCGCGAGTGAGAGTACGCCACCCCTGTGTAGAAAAATACGTACGTGTTGGTTATACGAGTACATACAGATACAGTGAGACGGGGACACGTAGACGCATCGCGCACACACGGAGTCACGCACTCGCGGCACTTACACGCATCCGTGAAGAAGAGAGGAGAAGACACGCGCGCAGCCAGGGCATACACGGACGCGGCGGCGTTGCTCTGGATTTATTATTTGGTGGTTCGAGGAAATAAGCGGTGCCGCGGGACCCCGAAGAACCCAGTGAAGTTTCCGTCGTTGAACCCACAGTGCTCTCGCGATATCGGCGACAACCCACCATTTTGGCTCGGTCCCCGCTCACAACAGTTCTCCCGACGCACTGCTACGAGCTGCCGCGTTACCTCGCTGCACGGCTACCACGATCTCATGGATTATTAGCCATTAACCCATTAGCCATTAGCCATTAGCAACTAGCCGTATACATACCTACTACCGATCGCAACGCGTAGGACCGACCGACCAGCCGTTATACGTGTGCAGCTGCTCATACCTCGCCAATATCCGATCTAACACGTGAACCTCACTGCGGTGACGATTCCGGAACGACATCCCATCCACACAAGCCCGGGGATCGTTGCGGGAGAACTGTGATCCCTCCACTTCCGACACTTCCGACCACTAAAATTTTAGCAAGAGAAAGAGGAAGAGGAAGAGGAACAGGAACAGGAACAGGAAGGCTAAGAAAGTGGAAGCGGAAGATCTGTTGCGGTCGCTGCCGTGCATCGCTTATTGGTGCGACAGCCCCTGGGCGATCGTGGATCCCGCGCGCGAGTTCCTTCGTCCCCGATCCCTCGCAAACCGCGTTGTGCAGTGCAGTGCAGCGCGCGAGTGTATCTCATGATATTTCCATACGTTTCCCTCGTCGTCGTAGTCGTTGATTCCAACGTAATATTCTCGTGGTATGAAAAGTGTCGCGTGCTATTGAAACGCCCTGTATAATACGGTTTGAAATTCAATTTAAAACATACAACATTCAGGATCACGAACACGGCTGCAACAACCGACGAATTTCCCAGCACCCCCGCAATATTAACTCGTGACCAAAAAAACGCGCGCATATATTCATACACGCATATACCTATCATCACCTCAAGTTCATTCGTATATGTGTATATGTATATGTACGTAGATATTATATAAATTAAAGAGTCATCAAGAGAAAAATAATTAATCTAAAACCAGCAACTACCTCCTAAATTCAGCTATCACCCATTATTCATGTTCCCATTTTATTCGATTTCCCCTCAAGAAAGACTCTACAATACAGGGTAAATCATATATAATAAAACTAACGAGTACAGAGGATATCGGAAGCGTAACGATATCGGTCGAAGGATACCTAATCACGGTGAAAAGAAGGTTCGAAAACGTTAGGTGCAAAGGGAGTCAACGATACCGAAATTGTCTACACTATTTGACGAGCTGTATCATCGTTGCCTTGCTTCAAAACTGCCCCTGCACAACTTGCAACGATACGCGATTATAAAATTTTTTTAAAACAAAGCAAAAATCATTAATTTCCTCTCCGATCATTGATAATAATATAGCCGACCGATTAAAAAATTGTGTAGTGTTTTTGTTTTCAGTGTATCGCTACTAAGAGTAAAAATTAAAATTTAAAAAAAAAAATTTAAATCCAGTGTGTGCCAGTGTATATTCTACCTCAAAGTTAGCAGAAGCTAACGAAAACTTATCAATTAAGATATATAAAGTATATATATATATATTTAAAACAGATATATATACACATTAAAAAAAAAAACACAAGAAAAAAAAAAGTATATATATATATTATATATATTGGAAAGTTACTACTACTGTAAATAATATTGTTTCGTGTAAACTATATAAATATTAGCAAAGCGAGCCATTATGTCTATGGATAAATTTGGAGACTCTGGGATGCTTCAGAAGGAGATGGAGAGATTGGATATCGAGGATCGTAACGGCGATGGTCAAAGGTAAATCGAAAACCACAATCATCATCGTATACCTTTAAACATATAATCAAACGCATAAAAACGTACAGGTAGTACCCTTCTCGCCTTCGGTTGTTAATAATGGACCAACACCATCCCCACGTACCGCGTGTGATACTCAACTTGGTATACATTTACTCTTCGGTACATGAACCCATGAAAAATTAGCGTAATTATCACAACTACCCGGTATTAATATCGTGTGACTTCAGTTTGTAATGAAAACGCAAATCAAGCTGCTTTACCTCGATACGAACCTATATGGGCACGTTATACATCCGCATATAAGCCGTCGAACTTCCTTTGAGCAAATATTTGTCGTGATCATATAGGATTCGTATGGGTCGTAGATTAAACTCTGCGCACACTCTGAAAATTTTTTCATATTTAAGCTTCATATATGGGGATAAATTATCTGCAGCGCGAGGTAATCTAGGTGGATTACAATCGTTTAGAATCATGTTATTATACGTTGCGTTCACTTGGCCGGCTATTTGACGCACGTGCCTAAATATTTTTGACCTGTATATATAGATTCAGGTGAGTTGCACCCGGCGCCGTGTTTCGTCAGATATCTTCCAGGTGCAGCTGTGGTTATCAATTTCCATGTATTTCATATCCGCTTAAACGTTGCGCCGCTCGCTTCCCTCATCATGTAATTTGCATTTTTTCCCCGGTTTCCATTTTCGTTTCTTTTTCAACCTATTGGGCAATAGAATTAGCGAAGAAAAAAAAATATCACCGGCATGCGATGCGATTCTTTATTATGTCCAATTTAGTAATGGTTCGAAGGACTCTGTGAAGAAATTCATCCTCTATATATAATTATCAAAAAAATTCACGCAGAAAATCATGAGCCGCATCACATATTTAATAGCTGCAATTTCTCATCTGAAAAATGCATGTGATTTCTGCTCGCGAAAATGACGTAGATAATATTTCTGATGTTTCGCTGTATCCGCATCGTTTAATTTACCGTTATATACCTACGTGCGTGGGTGACTCGCCGCAAGATCCACGTGCAGGTATAGCATACAAATATGTGCACATTTATCAATATTCCGGGTGCAAGACGGATTATATTTACAAATGGAGTTACTGCAGGTGTACTCAAAGTGCCGTTGATTCAGACTATATATTTATTGTCACCTATAATATGGCATGGGGATCAACCTTATTTTTCATGCCCTGCAGGTTTATTAAAAATTTCTCACAAAATATAAACAAAATATGCAGGTGTCAACTCATTTTCGAAACAGGAGAATTAAACGTATGTTATACGATATTATAAACCGCAATTTAGTATTGGCGACTCGCAAAAATCTTGTCTGGCGCAAGAGTCATCAATTATAGCCTTTACGGAATTATGTAACGTCACCGATACTGCAATGACCATATCGCACCAGTTATGATTTCACCGTACAGAATTTCATCCCGGCCGCCGTGCAAATATTCTTCCCACAATTCTGGAACGGTGCATTATACCGCTTACTCTAAAAGTCCACATGATACAATATAAACGCGGTAAATATGTCTTTGATTGAAATTGATAGTTCTTTATCAATTTTTTTGTTTCCCTTCTCTTTACCCTGTCTTTCGAAAGGTAAGACGACAGGTAAATGAACGTCGCTCGACCCGCCAACCGGGGGACGCGTTCCACATAAGATTTGTCGATTTACATGGACCTCCCCACCCCTTCTTCCAACCTGATGCTATCGCTCGATCACTCACCCTCCCGATCCGTCTATTTTCTCTCCCGTTCATTTCTTCTATATATCTATGGTATTTGCGATCGAAATCCGTGAAGCGAATACATTTTGAGAACTCCCACCTCCTGGGCGTCAGACCAACAAATTTTAACTCGAGTTCCCATAGGATTCTACCACAAGCTAATGTCCTTTAAGCATCTCTTCATTTATTTGTATTATTTTTTTGAGGATATAGTCTTCGATCCATATAAGTACCAAAGTGAATTCGATGTTGCATGTTAACCCAAAGTTATACATGTTACTCTGTGGTTTCAAAGTATGCGAAGCAATTAATAGATATATATATATTCATGTATGTATCTATGCATATATATAGCTACATATATAATATATGTGTATACAGACTTAAACTCCTCTCTCTCCCTTATAGCTTCTTTTCTTTTTTATCTTTCATTTTTTTTTCGTCTCTCTTTCTCACTCGCTCACTCATGTCACACGTGGCGCGACGCTTCTCGTTATCGCGTCCCCAGGCCTGGCGTCACACAGGCCGCCATAATGGCGTCGTGTTGTTCCAACTCTGGGTTGGCCACAACGCCGAATTCCGCGGGCACCGCGACGGACTGTCGGAATGGTGCCGGATTCCCGGTCGAAACGCGGCAAGCTAGAACCCAGTCAGGAGATACCGCACAACTATGTATAACGTTTCCCGCGCCAATATGGCCGCCGATTTCCTTGTGCTACTCGCGATCACTCTACGCATCGCCCACCATTTTACCAACAGTCGAATTAAGATCACGGTTATGTCGAAGAGCTCGAAAAGATTTCACGGCTATTCATGCACTCGGACCAAGTGATTTTCTTACAAAGATCCAACGTGATACCATGATATCGCAGAGAATATGAAACTGCAGGTGCACTCGAGCAGGCCATGATTATAAAATTTTAATTCCATATCAGGCTCCAAATTATTGTACATACCTGTACAATTGGTATCAAAGTTGTAGCCCAAAAATGGCGAATCACGAAAAGATGGGAGCCATATTTTGAAACTGGCGTCGTGATTATAATCATTCGTAACGAAGGTTGATATTACA
Source organism: Athalia cordata (assembly GCA_963932425.1). Lineage (NCBI taxonomy): Eukaryota > Metazoa > Arthropoda > Insecta > Hymenoptera > Athaliidae > Athalia > Athalia cordata. Next base: position 50,863,742 of record OZ010625.1, on the reverse strand, counting down.
TCATATTCTATTATCTATACACAAATTTCGCGAAAGTCAAACATTGAAATGTCAGCGCGATGCCGGATACGACAGCGAGAAACCTCCTCTCGATCCACATTCATCCTCCGAGTGCACCTATAGGTACTGTATAGCTTAGGGAAATAAAAGGGAAGGATGCTGCAGGATAATTTGCCGTTTACACATATAGATATGAAACCGCATTGATAATTATGCCACTGAATGTTCAATTTTGAACAGGTATCGCCTGTAAGAAGAACAAGATTGATCAAGTTGAAAATTATTCAAAATGCTCGAGAAAGTATAAAAAAACGCTTTCCACAAAAAAAATCAAAGGTATCATCAGGATGCACATTCTCATCATACACCGAGATGATGAATAACTCTGTACGAAACGTGACGAGATCCTTTTCTCCCAAGATGCGTGATGATCCGTAAGATGCGGTGGTAACGTCGCGTAATAATTATACGTTAATAGACGCTATGTACCGGAACATATTTACCTAAATGAGGATGCGATTCGTTTCTTGAAAAGCAAACCAATCGTAATTGAGGGCTAAACGGCGTTTGTCAAAACATATATAGATAAGGTATATAGCCGTACGATATGCTGGTTTCGGTGAAAATTTAAACGCCAACTCTACGGTGAACGTCATGAGTCAGTATATCTGGCTCCTCCTCGTCAGCAGCAGAAGCAGAGCCCATACAGAGTCACACGCGTACAACGATAACCCGGCCAACTCGTACAAAGCGACTTATACTACATGCTTCATGGTGCCAACGTGAATATATATATATACAAATACATATATATACACCTATATATGTATATATAGATAGGCTAGAAACTTCTATGCCTCGCGCGCTGAGACACGCGTTTATTTCCCGAATCTATACGCACTTTTCGAAAAACATGCGTCCAGCTGACGTGAAATGCAGTACGAATCGCGGGGTCGTCACCCAATCGTTACGAGATCTCGAGAAATATCAGTTCTTGCACAGGGTATGAATGTCCATAGATTTCTCGATCGTCCCTTCGGAATCTTTGGATAATCTACCCTCCAAACCCCGTGGAAATCGATCGATCCATCCGATCGCACGCCGGATTTTAAACCGTCAATAACTCAGATCGATCGTGATCGATACGTCATTTTCCATTACAGCAGTCTCTAGTAAATGATCGGTCATTACGCGAATGTATCGAGGTACTAGCTTATGTATATATTACGTGCACGAGGAATATCGATGAACGATTAGAATGTATAATGTTAGTTCGCCCATATGAAGTGGTACGTAGAAAACGCGGTACTGATTGTCTTATTGAATCACCTCACTCCTCCGCGCTTACGGATTTATTTTTTTTTTATTTTTAATTGGATTCAGGTAATCCCCTCCCGCCGATTAGCACGCGTAAGGTGATAATAGGGATTTGGAATTAAGCGCATCAAATTCATTAATTGTCGAATTCGCCCTTTCGGCTTCGAAAGCCTCGTAGACGCGGAGTAAGTTGGCGGTCCAAAATGATATCGCAATGATGTACTCTGATTTTTGGCGGTGCTTCGATTGGATTTGAGCTTTCGCGTAAGCCGTAGGTAGGATGTTTCTGTTTGTCCCGGAATTACGCAGGTCGGCTAATGGAATGCGTGCAAGTTAGTTGCGCACGTAGGGGGTGGTGCGGTGCGGTGTGACTTAATACGTAAGTTGACGGTGGCGCCGTATGTTCGTGGCTCTATCTTCTGGTCGTCGAGAGCAGTGGATCCTTGTCGAAGCGCCGGTAATGTTGGGAACGGTCTCTCGCCCTCCAGGAAAAGTTGAACTTGAAAGTAATAGGGTGAATTTTTGGTAGACCTACTAGCAAAATCCAACGAGACCTACGTCGACCCTATTTTACGCATAGCTCAAACCGACGATTTCTCAGCTCACACCCGACCACCGTGCACGATTGAATGATCCGCCGTGTTTCCCTACAATTTCTACCAAAATAGGCAGCGGATTAAGCGAGCACCATCGCCGGCTTTCTTAAACGCGTTGCTTCGTGAAATTTTCTCAAATCGGGTAAGATTTTCGAGGAAATTTGTAAAAGCCTTCCGGTTCGGTTGCGCCGCTGCAAATCCGGCTAATAACCGTAGCTGTGCGAGTAGAAAAGAAATGGAAATAAAAATGCGACAAAGAAAAAGGTGAAACGCAAGACAAACTGCACATCTGCGGAGTAGTCGAGGGCGTTCGGGTTTCGGATGCGATGTTGACCGATTTCTGAGAAGGTCGACACCCGCGGTCGACGCCTCTATATTTTACTTTATACCTGCAGCGGACAATGCGCAGTTTCCGAACCATACTGCGGATCTTGGGACTGTTTCTACCTGATTTTATGTTAATGCCGACCATATTCAAGGTTGAAACCGATTTTGGGTCCCAACTTTGGCATCGACTGCAACGCCTCAAAAGTCCCTGCAGATCTTATAAAAGAATCCCTCGAGGCAGGCCCAAATACTCGGAAACTGCTTAGATACCGAATCAGCCGATTATTTAAATCGAAGGTGTCAGCTACGTCCGACTTCCACGGCTATTATTAAAGAAATCGAAACATGATGGTTTTTTTTTATGATTATGCAGCTGGCGTACCTAATTGCCCGACTGACATTTCACCGTTTGAGTACTGCAAATCATTCTTCGTTGCATCTGCACCTGGATTGATTCACGTTATTTGATGTTACACATATAGTATATAATATATAAGTATATATTACTCAACCGCATTTCAGGGCAGGTTGCATGTAGAATTCATACGCAAGTACAACGATTCGTGATTCTGTTTGTAACATCACAAGACCCCCGAATATGAGTGACGTAGCGTATGCATGCAATCCGATCATATAAATGATAAAATATTAGGACGAACTCGTAATTCGTTTCCCACTGCACGAGGATCTTATAGTAGGTATTCGGCTCATTTGCCGACAAAATTGACATTACGGTGCGAGCTGGAACCTGCAGGATAAGCCGAAACTTGACGTACATGGAAAATATAAATGTCGAATCCTTTGACCGTACCTATAGGTCCCATGCAAATGTATATATCACCGCATGGGAAACTTCGATACCTTCATCAAAGTCTATACAGCTGTCACAAATGCACCGCGATTGCTTATCGACTGCAGCAGACGTATTCCGTCCGATGTTATCGTACGAAACTGCGACTATTATTTTTACTGATTTCAAAAATCTTAAGATTGTTCCGATCGGAGCGCATTACGCGGATGTGATCATTGGCAAACTGCAGCATCGGAGAAGCGCGCGAAAAATGTGACGAGCACAGAGTAATTTTTTGTCGGACGTATCGCGAGATGAAAGGATCGAAAAGAAACGGTAAAAATATCGAAATATCTTCGACACATTTGCCAATTTAATTGGTGAGGTGCGATTCGCGTAAAAATGGCGGCTGGCCACAGGCAGGCCAGCCACCATTTGCAAACCGGCCTGATATAGACGTTCATTAGCATATACATACCACCGCGTGATACGAATTCACTCTGTATTTGTGCGATATTTTACTCATACTATATTTTATCATTTTCTTTATCAATTTACATTTTGGGGATGATTTTTATTTACACGATTTCTTCGTTAATATAATCATGTCCGAACAAAACTTGTTGCGCTATCCTTAATGAACGACTACAGCAAACGCTCTTTCAAAACCAACATTACTGGACGGGGTTTGAAACTTGTTGCCAATTTTTACATTGCAGCCAATTATACGATTTATCATTTCATTCAATTATGAATTATGAATTGATATATTATAATTATTGGATCATCGTTCAAACAGTAAGAAATTAGTACGACTACATCACATATGCAGACCCATTAAAAACGATATTTCCCCTTGAATTATATGGCTACGGGACGTAAGATATTATATATGCAAATGTACATTCGAATTCCCGAAAAGCGTGCTGCATACATTTTGCAAAATTACATACGCGTGCCACCGTAAATTGCGTGTCGTATTAGAACTGTCTGGGATGAAACTTGTACTACTTTGATATCTATATAGATTCATTGCAAAAATTATAATTATTTTTTTTGCGTATTTCTTACTGAAGAGAAATCCGAATCTGCTAATGAAATTGATCTGTCTATCCTGCATGAACGTCACTTCACTAGTAAAAGGTATTTTGCATTGCACTGCAGACGTATGTACATGTTATATGAATTCGATATTGTATAAGTTGACATCATCGTAAATTACGGGTAGATGTATAATGGATTATTCGCATGCATCGCACATTCTGTTCGTATATATAGACGAAAAAAGTAAATCCGTGAGTGTTGAACAGAATTTTAATTGAATTTCATACTCCGTGCATATCCCTTTACAATTATGCCCACGTGCGACTTATATACCTACGTTACATACCGTAGACGTCATCGATAGTACGTCGCTTTATTTTAGAAAATATTTCGCGCACAATATGTTAATGTGCAACGCGTATAAGAGCTGTGCATATGATATAAGCTATAGCCGCGCGATCAACTTGACTTTAATTTAAATCCAAATACACTATAAACGTGCGACACTTGCGTACGTGATCGATTATCTGCGAAATTAATTATACAGCGAGAAAGCTGGACGATGTTAAACATACATTTAATAATTAAATACATACTGGAACAAGTATCTTTATGTCGTGGTTTATTCGATTTCTGCTACCGCTACCCGCGGATGACGAGGGATAGGAATAATTCTCTAACACATATTATTCTTTATGCAGTCTTGCAAAATGCAGCGGAATTATTATACTCTGAATTTATTGAATTGAAGATTGCATATTTTCTAAGCGAATTATAGTCGTCGCGCGCGAAATATTGCATATATGAATTGAACTTAATTATTAGATATACTTGATAATTTTATAGTGCATCGTGGCAGCTATGATATTGAATGTCCATTTGAGTAATTAATCCCCGATGAAAGCGGTGGGCGTGAAAACCCTTTCGCGTTAAATTGAGGCGAAACGTGTGATAATGTTGATCGCTTTTGACGGTGACAAAATAACAATATCGAGCTGCAGGGATGATCCTCCGGTATATTATCTTACGAAATTTGTCTCTCCTCCGCCCGTTCCCCAGCTCTTCGTCCTTTCCTTGTTCCTTTTCCCTTTTTCTTTTTTCCCTCTTCCTCTTCCTCTTCCTGTTCCTCCCCCAGAGGCCCTGCACAGTGCTAAACCTCCGCCGCTGTACGTCCCTGACACCCACGCACCTTCCCATAGTATTGATTACTTTCTCCGGCCGAATGTATATACCACGACGTATAAGGGCAGAGCATAGAGAGAAAGGCAGGGCAGCAGGAAAATGACTTTTCTACGGGGTGACGCAATTATTATCCCTAAACATACAACTCCTGTGTAGATTTCATTATTTCCTTGGAATATGCATAATTCTTTCGGAATTACATTTACCGCTCGCTTTGACTATAAACTAAACTCTTCGTCGACTGTGAAAAAGAGGCCGGTTGGATCATAAACTCGGGGTCTACAAACTGTACACTGTTAAAAATGTTTGCGAATTCACTACACATTTGCTACACGAAAGTTTTGTAAAATTGCAAATTCGACAGAGAAAAGTGGATTTACTGTGCATTTTTCTCAAATTTGCAATAATTTTTTGTAATTCTACTGAATTGGATAAGAAAATACAATAGCGTATTTGAAATTTACTAAACTGTACAGTGAAAATGGAAAAATTTGTGATTTCGCTACATATTAGTTGGATTTTGCTGAACTTTGTGGGAAATTTACCGATTATATGTCCACGAAAATTCAGTTACAGTCCATGGAATAAAGAAATTTAGTGTAGCACAATGGATTGCTACACATGGCTTTTAATTTTGCTTTTTCATTCATAATTTTCCGGAACCAAATACTAAAATAACGTTGGTGAATTTCAATTTCGCCATACATTTAGGAATTTCACATAACTGCTACTAAAATTACTGAAGGGTTTTTGAAATTTACTATTATTGTGTAGGGAATACACTTCTGGATTAATTATTAATTAATTGTGTTGCTCGAAAAAATTCGGAATTTATCGAATTGGTGGGCTTTTATCAGTTTAACTCTTTCGACGAAATCGAACATTTGTCGTATTATAAACCACATAACATTAACTAAATTCTAAGGTAGCTTGGCGTAATAGGTAGGGCGTGCGATTAGTAATTCGAACGACGACGGTTCGTATCCCGGATAGGACAATTTAGATACAATTCGAAAAGCGTTTTTCATCTCATATATATAATCTATAAGCGATGAACTCGTTGAAAAACCCCATGAAAATTCTGAAAAAGTCGTTACTGATGTATTTTTTAATGGTTTTTGTTAATTGTGAATTGTTAATATACGTTTTCATGGAAGTCACTCAACCGGTGTAGTAATTTTGATAGACTGCCACCAAAATTACAATACATTTTTGTTTCGAATTCGCAAATCAAAAATTGAAAAATGCTCTTTGAATTTACTGAATTTGCTGCATCGATGTTTGGTAATTTCACTAAAATGAAAAGTGAATTCAAAAGTTGTGTATTTGAATATTACTTGAACATGGTGAAGTAAATTTACTGAACGGTATCTGAATAAAACTTCCAACACAATTTAGTAAATTCACCATAGAAATTTTTAACAGTGTAGTTATTACCCATTTGTCCACTGATGGGCAGTAATGACAATGACCAAACTGACCTATCGCCCGCAGTCACCCTATACCATCTCATCGGCCGTTTACGACGGTGGAATTTTGAGACGAGCTTTGCGAGGAATTACACGGGGAGCTTCTCTGGGATAAAATTGTATCTCGACTTCTCGCGCAATTTGTAATTTGCACTCTTGCAAATTATATCATATCCGCGCGCATAATATTATACGAGAGTTTCGCGGCATGAATTATAACGTCACTGCGATGATCGTGTTGCACTGCACCGTCTGCAAAAAGCTAAGTCACACGATACCTAATCTTGTTTGCGTCTCGCTTGTTACACGGGAATAAATTAACCGTTGAATTACCTTACATCGAATATCAGATTTCGGATACTATCGACAGGTAGAAAAATTTATTCTAATTACTTAATTTTCCTGCCGCCGCGAAGACGGGTCCTCGATCCCAAGGTACGCGATGTTTGTGGTAACTGGAATTAGAAATGGTTGAGGTAACGCGATGATGAGTAAGTTGGGTAATATATTCGGTGGATTCCTGCAACGAATCGCGTTTTATACGCGGTATATAGCCACCGAGCTTGGATATTGTGAACCACCGAGCACGGTGGCAAAGGAGTAGGTGGTGGGAGAAGAGATTCCAGTTCGAATACAGCCAAGGTCTTGATTTTACCTTGATATCTGTTGTTTACCTATCCTAAAGGCCATCGACCGAACAACTGCTTTGGCCACTTTCAAGAGCTGCGGATGGATATAGGTATACCTTAGACACTGCACACAATCGGCGTAACAACTCTAGGTCGAGTAGAACCGACGTTGATTCGTCATATTTAACCAGCATCGAAATAACGATCATTGTTACATCGAGCAACGACAATCTTTTGAATTACACGAACCTTCGTGGGTTCTGCAATTAATTACGTAGATGCAATTGGGCATCGTTCGCCTACCCCTAGTATATGCACTTACCTACTTTCGTCGTTGGAAATTGAGAGTAATCGGAGAAAACAATTAAGTGTACGAGGCATCAGGTGACGTAGTTTGTGCATCTGTGAAAAAATTGAACATCGAGTCACGCGCGAAATATCGAGTAATATCAACGTCGAAACGCACGTTGGTTGTGTGCCTATGGTATATCGCTGAGGGTGCGCGCGTACATCGCGTCGGGGTGTCGGGGTGAGGAGGAAGCCACGCGCTCGAAGAGGGTCGTTCATCCCCGGGTCAAGGTTACCCCGCCTCACCTCACCCCTTTCCATTTCCCTCCTACCCCTGCCACCCCCCAGCCACGAGATCCCTTCTCGGGAAACCCTCCGCGCTGTTTACCCCGCGCTCTGACTGCAGCCAGCATCGATTCTAAGGTCGAATATCTTCGCCAGCCTTCACCAAGGTTACAAACCCCACATATTTATATTCCATGTACACGTATGTACGTATAGTGGCGCATACATGAGATCTCGTATCTCGCTTTCGTACTTTCCTCATCCCCACATCGTATACATCGTCGGTATAACGCGGGTTCTGGTTACGTGAAATAAAAGCGGAAGACGAACGAAGTCGTGTATTGCTTACGCCGAGAACACGAAGATGACTCGTATGCGTATACGTATAATGATATACCTGTAAAACCAACACCGTGCGAAACTTGAGAGAAGTTGGAAAATTGTACCGTTCGGGAAAATAGATGTTTTCTTTTCCTTTTTACTCTCTGTGCGTAAGGTTTTGTATATCGACATTTAATGGAACGATGAAATGGATATACAGGAATTTAATTAGCATGAATTCCGAAACCCCGTTTGGCGGAATTCTTGATATTTTCATTGAAATTCGTCGCGGTAATGGTATAGGCTCGTATTTTTATTGTTACTAGATAACTATAACCATAATACACATGCGCGTAGTTGTGTTCATAAATATGACCCGTACGTACGCTTGGCTATGCTTGGCGTCCTCGTAGACCCGGAAGCGGAAACGTGAGGCAGCGTTAACGTGGTAGTGATATATACTGTACTAAGTTGCTATAGGATATTACGGCAAATTCGTAGGGGAACGAGGCCGCGTTATTATACCTACATACAATTATCATGTAATATTCAAAACACCGACGACGAAATGGGAACGCTAAAAAATTATTTCCCTCACGATTCTACGAGCGAATTGGTGATCGACCGTTTCATGAGAAAAATATGTGCTTCTCAATAATCACTAGCGGCCACCTGGATTTACCATCATATACTTAACAAGAGACGATCAGTGACGAAGATAATCATCAAAACGACCGTTGTGCGGTCCTTCCTAAGGAGTATCCGGCACAATTTTTTCTTTTTTTTTTGGACATTTGACGTGCAGTATGAAGGGCAAAGAGATTATGGTAAAGTTCACTCGATCCAGTCCAGGTGCCGGGTGTCGGACCGGAGATCTCTCAGAAATGCGGTGCTTGTGCGAAAAACGAGTGCGACGTGTCGGGTCAGATTGTACGAGGTTGAAGGATGATCATTTACCATCTGCACATATAATTTCGTGAATTGTTCATGTAGAAAGTTATGTCCTCCATATACGCACCCTCTTTTCTCCTAGATTTTCAACATCCTCGACGAATCAGCGAAGCGTAATGATTTGAAAGAAACTCGCGGGGTTGCGTTATTGTATAACCTATATTATTATATCAACCACCGCGGGTTCTCGCATTCTTTTGACTCTCTAAGACCAAATATAATACCGCGGCACCGCGCCGAAGCCCTCCACGCTCGCGTTTATTGCCTTAAATTGCTAATTAGGATCCTGCTAGCCCTGTACCACGCCCCCTCAGTTTTCGTATGCGATTGTCTTGCCCTCACTCAGCTCCGCACATTCCGCGATTTTCTACCCGTACTACGGAGTCCATTGTCTCACCCTAGCTGTGGCGTTGTCGTAGCTATCCGCCCGCTCGGTCGCCAACAGAGTGCAAGATTAACGTACGCACACCCTACTATCGGGGGTTAGTAAACTGAATTTTAACCATTGTTTTCAACGAGATATGCTATGGAATTTAATGGAACTTACAACGTCGATCTCGTGCAAATTCACAATTCAGATCCAACGGCATGCGTACCGAGCCTTGGAATATTTTTGAATCCGGAGAAAGGTAGGTATGATCGGATCATCGGGTGAATTGGATCACTTTGTAGGGAGCACATTGTTTTCCATATATACCTACCTTTGTCCGATTCATCTGGTGGTTCTCTACTTTTCCCATACAACGATAAACAATTCCACAATTCAATTATTCGGCGTTCGACGATCTTGCAGGTTATGCGGCAGAACCTGCAGAAAGCGGTTGTGAAGGATTTTTTGAACTCAGCCTTTCGTTCCCTGACGATGGGAGATAGAAATCATGATAACGAATCGTAATATACAAACTTCCGCGCCAGATCCACATAGCTCTAAAAAGCGCCGGGGGCTTCGCCCCTTTGATACGAAAATCGCGGAGATTTCCATAATTGCGAAGCTATACAACAGAGCCGCAAATGCTTTGTCCATGAAATAGGAAAAAGGTTACAAGGACGAAGGTATTCGCTCCGGCTGTAAGTCGCCTTATTCGTACAATTTTGTATTTTTTAATGTTTTTTTTTTCTCTCTCTCTACGGAGGGACAGATAATTTCGTGACGAGGGCGTTGTTCAACGGCTGCACTCATGGACTCGAATGTCCTGCCGTATAACGCGCGTGCCCGATGCAGCTTACAGGTCGACAAGATCGCGCGTTAAACTCTACGGCGAATGCGGGCAGCTGCAGTCATCAACAGCCGCCAACGGATGTTGTTCACAAATAAAGGTACTCGAAATTACCGTGAAACCTGAAAAATGTTCAAAGTCACAACGTTCGAACGGAACTATAAGGGCGCGCTTTATGCTTGATGATGTTAATAAGTAGGGAAACGTAACGTACGTCTTACCGTTTTAGCATATCACATACCTAGAGGCACACGATGGAATGTTGAGATCATCAAAATTGCGATCAGTGTTCGTTGAGTCTCTCGCATTATAATACTAACACCAGTCTCGATAGATATGACTCGTCAAAGAATGGTCCGTGTCGTCACGTCAGTGTCTGGGTATGAAAGCTCTGATCAAACAGAACGAGGCAATCGACCTACGCCAAGGACATAGGTATATTCATCATTTATTACGCTCTAGCCGTCTTACTCGCAACCAACCCTTGACTTTTCTCTTTTTCCACTTCGTAATTCGAACGCTTCCCAGAATTTTCCTTTCGGGGCATCCCCAGGGCACCTGCCATCGTAGCTCGTCAGTTCTTGAGAATATATACGTACATACGTATATTTCCTTGTTGTCTTTTTTTCCCCCTAATCAATCAATACCTGACCAGTCGAACCGCGGGTAGGCAGTATAAGGTATACATACACATGTGCACTGTGCCTGTAGCCACATGCGTGAGGACAGCACACGCGAATGTTGTTGAACTTGTATAGTATTCCTAACACCTGTATCATACCATACCCTAAATTGTAGCGAGGGTCATCAACTTCTGGAAGACGGAAGCAAGAACAATGAAAAACGAAAAGTCAAAATAGTAGTGTTTCCGGAATTCTCTAGTCATTGCTGCACCGGATGTCGAGTGCGGTGCACCTGAAACTTTGAAGAACTCAAAAGTTCCGCATAGATTAAATTATAAGAGGCAGTTCGAATTTTTTAATATTGTATCCGAATCCGATTCAAGGGTGAAATCGCGGTGGCGATTCGAGCCCCCCTCTATGCAATCTTCAATAGAAGGTTTTATCAGAAAAAAAAGAAAAAAAAAAACTTCCAACGGTCGTAGAGCGTAGGTCTATCGGTTCGAACCGTTGGATTACCTTCATACTTTATACCTTAGCTCGGTTTATATCTGTACTTCTTCGTTACATTCGCGTTTGCATAGCTCTATACGTATAACTATATCAACATGTTATCCACATAGTCCGTTAGCTATAGCTATACGGGCGATAACATACTATCGTAACAATAACAAACGGTGTTGATCCATCCGCGCCACGCTTTGCGCAGCTTGGCCGGCCTCCCTTTCCTCTATTCCTGATCAACGTTCATCCGTTACTCGGTACTCATACCTCGTACACGCGAGTACTGGAGCACACAACCACATGCTGGCGTACGTGTATCTCTGTATGGGTCGGCGGCAACCGCTGTTCAAATGTGCAACTTTGAGATTTCTTTGTCTTTCGAATTCGGAGCGGATCTACTGGCGCGCGTTGCAGCGTGCGTTGAACCTAGATTAGAAGACGATAGTTTTGGAAAAGGAAATGAATCGGGAAATCTATCTATCTGGAAGGTGCAGTAGTACATACATGTGGGTACAAGTTTTACACACTTTTAATGCGGTGCTTTTTCTGCCGGTGCTGCCACGCAGCGTAAAACTGCGAAGCGAGGAGTCGTTGGCGTCCGCCTTCGTCTCTGCGTGGGTCGCGCCAGATCGCGGTGTTCGCAGTCATCCGCGAACCGCCGTCATTTCGCGACTCCGCGTGCTCCTCGGTTCTTTTGATCGTGTTTTTTCATAATTTTATAAAAAAAATTTTTGATTCACCACGAACGGTAACGATCGCAGTGACGACGGGGTGTGGTGGGGTTCCTGCACTATTCCGTTATTCTTCTTCTCCGTCTCGTTCAACATTTGAAACAGTAGGTGTCTTTCACGAACTCATTAAACTAGACCTCCCCTCCCTCTTCCGTTCCTTATATGACTCCTCGTATTTTAAACTCATCCCGATATATACACCATACTCGGTACAAAGGATGTATCTATTCTACGCGCATCGATACATGTGCATATCGCATATTTTGGCTCAATTCGCAGCGCATAATTCTCATGTATGCTCGATGATTATGGTTATTATTATGTACCAACACTTGTAATACGAACGTTGGTACGCACGCCGTATTTCCGACGCCTCTGATATTATTATAATCATTTAATAGTCCGCGGAGTCTAGACGCCAGGTTCGCACTCAGCTAACTGAAATCGGGAACACGTGCTCTTTTTATCTGTGCATGCATCGTACTGTACAGAAAAATTCGTTATTCATCCCGAACACGAGTGGATCGTGCGAATCTTGAAAAATGGATTGTAATGCTGGTCATCTTCCATCGGAAGCATTCGAAGTTCTCGCTAATTAAATCGTTGAATTTAAATCGCCTTTCATCCTTCGCCATTACTTTCGGTGCTGTAACTTTATAATATAATGTGTATATTTTCTATCCGGCGGGATCGAATGCACCGAGAGTATGAGAATTAATCAAACTCATACCGTCGTGGTATTCCGAGCTAATTAAATTCCGTCGTTGCACGTAAGCCGCGTAATGCATGTGGCGTAAGAATCCGACTCCGCTATAAGACCACCTATCTACTTCTAGACAAGTGGCTGTTTGTAACGACAAGTTGATTCGAATCCGGTATCGAGGAGAGAAAGGTCGTTCGCTTCGTTTCTTTTTGTCTCTCTCACTCTCTGCATTTTTGCGCGCGTTTGGTGTATCGTATAGGTATATGGAAGAGGTGGGAGTTACGTGTGTGAGGAGGATACGAGTCTGCGACGTGTGTGGTAATGATGATGATAACAACAAACGGGATGCGTATTGTATACCGTTTGTCAGAAACACTGCGAGACCAGCCCGCACACGAACAAAAATTAATATCGTATACGATGCTTTTTTCCAATACCGATTTACCGTATCCCTATCGTGTCCGATGTCATCTTTGGCCTCATCTCGATGAGGCAGTACTTGATTTTTACAACGTATTTCTACGTCTCATCTGCGAGCAGGTCGTTTATATCGTCATTATCCGATAGACGCGTAAAGTAATTATAGACCGTTGATCATTTATCCCTCGATTTATTCCAATTCAAACTCGACTTACGTAACCGAAATCGATACACGTACATTAAACTTTGTTTTCTCTATAGACCAAATGTACTTTCTTACATGCGCATGTATATCTATATACGTATCAGGCATAGATTTATGTATCCTTTCAAGTCAGGATGTAAACACCTGTTGTTCGTTTACCGATTTGGCATGCCAAAAATCCTCTTTCGATCAGCTAGTTGCTTCTTCTTCCCTTTTCGCCTTCAGATTCCATGTCATTGATACATAATTAAGTCGATGCGGCATCATAATCGGCAGGACTTTGGACAGCTGCAGTATCATTTCTAGAATGTAATCGTTCCCAAGAGACGACGGGGGGGACGGATTTAATCGCACAGATTAGCACATGTGAACTAATAGTTATCCGTACGTGTTTTCCGTTTGCGATGCGTCACACATAGCACTGACGAACCGTAGAAATGGTTTTCTTTCATTTCGTAACTTGGTACTTTCGTACTCAAATGCATCGCGTAAGAGGTTCTCCATAATCGACAGCATTTTTAAAAAGATCACGGATGAAACCACGCTCATTTGCAAGAGGATTATATGCGACGAAGGATTAATGTACGCGTGACATGCAAAGGTATACCAAGCAAGGATTATATCGATTCATAATATGTTTGAGTAACGACTCGATACCACCAGATTGCGATCAACGCGAGATTACCACTCTGAAGCACCTCATTTTTGCGTAAGAGTCAACGTTTTTTACCAGAAAATCTGCATCGAACAAATGCATCGAAATTATCGTCGCAAAGTTTGATGTAAGATTGAGAGTCAGAGGAGAACTTTGCAACGATGACGATCCGACGATATGTTCGTACGTATACGTATACGCTACGCTGTTATGTAGGTATTCTCGCATCATGCTGCGTCGCGCGTCACTCCGTAGTGCTGACGTCGGATGATTTGATATCCGGTCGTTTTCAGTTCTTGAATAGAGGCGTAAAGTGAACAGAGTATACGTACCGTTTCTATACTCGCATTACTATGTTTGGTATCAGCTACTGTGACCGCGAGTTCTTCCGACCCCTCTTTTCTGCTCCAAGGTGTTTACCATTTTGTATACATAAATGATTACATATTACCCATATATATATCGCGGCTGGTCAAATTTCGATTATCATTTCCCCGCGGTCGCAAATTATGTCAAGATTCTAACCATCGCGGAAGAGTTAATTTCGCATGAAAATACATCAGCTCGCTATATCGGGAATTTGTAATTTTTAACTCGAGGCTGGGATGGAATATTCAGGCGTGATTTTTTGTGAAGGACTGCAGCAGTGAAAGTATTACTGCAGTTCTGGCGTGAACACGTGCGCCATTCACAACGTACGTCTCTGCAGCAGCAGCCCTCGCCCCACACATATACGCCTAAATGCGGCATCATGCTTGTCTCGCGGTTTATCACGACCGGAAACTCTCGGCTTGTAAGAAATGAAAGGAAAAGAAAAACGTAAATAACGGTTGCGGTAGATAGTCGCTCTTGAGAACTTTGACTACTATATACTCCATTACTGAACGAGTATATACATGGACGGCTCGAAGCGGAGCGGATACACATAAGAGAATTGAAGGCAACGAACGGAGCAACTGCCTACTGCAGCTATGACTAATATTAGCGGTCTCAAAACAGCCGAGGGAGTTATCGGGCTACCGTTTCTCATTTATTTTCGTCTGTTTCTTCAATTTTTCCCCTTTCCATTCGACCCGGCGCCATTAACACTGGGATAGGTGGTTGAATGTCTTAAAGTCTCGGCCCTCGTTATGTTCGATGACCGTTGACCGCCTGCACACAAGGCTATTGTCGAAGCAAAGGCATTCGAGTTTCCCCCCTTCTTTTACTTCGGAGCACAACTTTTGCACTTGACCTGGTTCGGCACGATCGTCATTTTTATGAATCGGAGCGAAGGGATTGGCATTATTCACGTCCCGGTACTAATTTTTTCTTTGTATTAAATTCTCGCGATTGTGCAGCCGGCGCTGAGGCGAGGTGCGCAACGCTACGTTGCGCTATGTGTGCGCATTCGCGCGATGTCAACGTTCTCCGTCCTTTTGGTATGCTGCAGACGGTTGGATCGTATTCGAATGACTACGAACGTATAGAGAAAACGCGTCGCGAAAGGAAATTTTGTCTGACGCTCGTAGATGACACAAAGAGTCTGTAATATTGTAGATAGGAAATGCTGATTCGTCATCCGTATTTCGCCTGGGTAAAAATACATTCAGATCGGATACCTTTACTTGGATCGCTCGAAGTTTGGATTTCTGTAAAAATTAGTATTCGATTATTCTACGGTTATTGGCGTTACTGTCGCTGTGCACTTGTTGGTATCGAGTGTTAGGGCCGTGCCGCGATCGAACCAACTCCCAGAATGAATTTAATCGGTTATGATTTTCTTCATGAGTCTGACCCGGCACCCGACCTCGTTAGATTAAGGCGATTGGATGCTGGGCGACCTCTTTTACGAAGTCAGCCCGGAGCCCAAGGACCGACTCACGTTAATAAAGAAATTGAAAAAACGAAATAATACAGACGATCAAACTTAATTATACGAGGAGCGAATGATTATATAGACGTGCAGCAGCAACAGCCCCCCAATCGTCCGGCGAAAAGAGAATCACGAATCACGAAGCTTTACAACGCCGGCGTCCTTCATCTTCCATGTGATCAATTCCTCAATTTGATCCCGCTGAAATTTCTCCATATCCTTGGAATCATTTCATTCATCTGAGAAACTGCGGATAGGGAGACGAAAATTAGAGGGAAGGGTCGAAGCGTCGAAGGAGGTAGAATTATGCGCAGGCCTGCCAACTGTCCTCTTCGGCCTTTCGAGAAACATCATATCCCTTGTGCGCTCGTACGATTCCAAGAAATTCCTCTTTTCATGGGATTCATACGAACCATAAATCTTTTCAAAGAATCCTCATTGGAAGTATCCATGTGTTCGGCATACGCATAATTCTGAACTGTAAAACAATCTCTACCTCGCACAACCACCCTCAAGGATTGATTGCCGTTCGCTTGTTTACTAGCGTTAGTAACGCGCCGAAATCGTGAAAGGATATAGGTATACGAGTCTACGTCTACCTGTGCTCGTACCCAGGGGGTTAAGGCGCACCTTATTGCGGCGCGTCAGAAATGATTATTATAAGCCTATTATGTATAGCAACCCTTTGGCATCTTATCGTGGAACATGTCGATCGATTCGAGGCTTCGAAGCGCGATGAAATGTTCGCGTCGATGCAACGAACGTCTGTACGAGTTAAAACGTATCCGCACGCGAATGTTAACGATCACAATTGACGAGATAGTGTGAAGTGCGCCGTATTGTACCTAATAGCGTAGTGCGAAGGTGAATGCAGCAGCGAAAGTTGTACCATGTATATACCGGGATAATGCCGATGCAGCACGGTGTGCGGTTATGCACTCCTCCTACTATTATATATCCATAGCTGTCTGTATTTTCACCCTGGGTGGAGGTGGATGCGGGACGAACGAGCGAGTGAGTTTACTCGACCGAAGTACGGTTCGTTCGACGCTACCTTTATTCTCGCTACATAGTTTCACATACCTCCACCTACGCGTGGTGTACGATCTGATGTTAGTGTTCGTGAGACGGATACTGTGGTATGCGATAGCATGTATCTACCGTAGCAATGTAGACGCTTCACTTTCCCTTTTCAAAATCGATTTTAACTCAGCAACGACCGACGCCGCTGCTCGTGACTTTAGCCGCCCTCGCTCGCGGCCTGGGGACGGAGGACGAGGTCTGCAGGCCTTATGTTAAAGATGAACCTCTCAGGCTGCCGGCTATTTCCTCGTTAATGTCCCGTAATTAGATCGAACACTCACTCGCTCCTTCTCCGGTGCACTTGGCGCGATTTTATTACCTACACCCTCGTACGATTAAGCATCCGAGGAAACCTGCTCGTAAACACCTCGTGAACTAAACACCGGTGATCGACCTCGAATTTGATTACTGCACACGCAGAATGACGAGCGTCTTAGAGCCGAAAACAGAAAATAAACAACTGATCGGTTTAATTGAATAACGTAAATCTCGAATATGGCTTTTTTCGCTTGTGGAGCTTTAAGTAGAAAATTGCGACTTTCAAAATTAATTATCACTGTCTTATTTTTAGCGTAGTAAATATTTAGTCGTCGGGTAGTACTTTGCTACAGAAAATGAAGTTTTGTTTGATCTTGACTCTGTGCAACAAAGAATGTTGACTATTGAAACAATTTACATTTCGTCGAAAGCATCGACCAAATTGGAAATCTGATACTGCAATTTGTCACTGATTGGCTGTAAGAGCGAATGACTCGGATCGCAGCATAAAACACCCCAAGGATAGCGACGTTTTTCTATTTAAAGGCGAACGTACGAAATTCCCAGGTTGAAAAAACTCGTGTACCGCTGATATGCACATGCAAGGAGAAGGAATCGACGGAGTTTCCAGTCGTGCAGGCGCGGTTAGCAGACTCGACGGAAAATTCAAGGGTCTATTAAAGGGTGGAAGAACCATGTAATCGCGTTGACAGATTATGGGCATAGTCATAACTTATTGTACTATAAAATAGGATTCGTGGTTTCATATCATCGCATGACCCACGGCATATGTATTTATATGTACTTATAATCTGACATTGGGATGTAGTGCACGTAAACTAAATTTCTTTTTATTACCTAAACTATAAACCCAGGATCATGAAGCGGTGCATATTACGTTGCACCTGTGTCGTTTCTCAACTGCAGTAGTTTCGAATAAACGGCGTTGGTTCCGTCCGACTCATCTACTTCAGAGCGGCAGACATCGCTTCAACCTTTTTACGACTTTTTCGTATTCGTGTTACTACCACAGTCTCTTCTCCCAACTACTGTGACTCTGCATTTCCTGGTCATCATCCCGAAAGTAGCCGGGTGTCCCGAAAGCTCCGACTTGCAAAGGTATTATTGCACCTGCAGCTCGACCTGCAGGTAAAATGATCGATGCACGAAATAGTCGTACAGTCTTGTCCACCGCAGATCTCTTCTGGAGAGGTTGATCCCGCGGGCGAAAAAGAAGTTGAATATGGCGAATTTTTTGCAACTGCTGCACAGACAAAACGGCGACCGGTGATTTCAATTTTATGAAGACAAACCTGCACAAAGCAGTATGCATCGATGCGACCCGATAAGGATTCTTCGCGTGCAGGACGGGGCCGCATGAGAACCGGCGAGCGCACGCCACCGAGTCTAATGAATGAAAATGGGATCGTAGATACGCTGGCAAGGGGAAGGGAGTATGAGACCTGCGCGCGTATGAGTATACGACGCCCACCTCACTCTCACAATTACCCTTGCCCTTATACCTCCTAGCCGTGTAAATATAACCCTGCTGCACGAGTCACACTCTCACTTTCGTTAGCAGAGTCTTGAT
The DNA here is from genome assembly GCA_963932425.1 of Athalia cordata. NCBI lineage: Eukaryota > Metazoa > Arthropoda > Insecta > Hymenoptera > Athaliidae > Athalia > Athalia cordata. The sequence continues at coordinate 50,844,701 of OZ010625.1, read as the reverse complement.
TTCATGAAACCTTTGTTATTCGGTATCGTTAGTCATGAATTCGCGTGCGCTTATACATACTATTTGACTTCGATTCAAATTGGACGACGATTCGTAAGGCCAAACTGCAAATCATACTTTTAGAGATTGAATTTTAATCCCATGGGAATCACTCCGTCTGGAGTGAAACAGTAGCAGACAAAGTCATTATAAGTTTGTCATATTGTTCACCGACTACGCTGTTGCTAAATATGTTTGTATTTTTTCATTTCAGCGCCAGCTCTGGGGGTAAAATCGTGGTCAGCAATCTGCCGGCCCACGCTAGGTTCGAGGACATCGAGCCGCTCCTAACGACTTACGGACTGGTTCAAAACGTCGAAAAACTTTCCTCGCGAGATCCGAACACTCAGACGTTGCTGGTCAGCTATGAGACGCAGGAACAAGCGCAACAGTATGTATATTAAATTAATTGTTGAATTAAATTCGAAAGAGATTGGGGTGCTCTTGACCGTTGGTCCCCCGCTAATTTTTCCAGGGCGGTGAATCACTTGAATGGGTACGAGTACGAGGGCAACCCCTTGAAAGCAGAGATGTCGAGCGCTGAGAGTCGGCGGCGAGGACGAAGCCAGCGCGGCGGAGTCGCGTTCTCAGGGTTGCCCGGTTCGGGTCGTCAAACTGACTTTCCTCTTCGTATTCTCGTACAATCTGATATGGTAGGTGCGATAATTGGCCGACAGGGATCGACCATCCGTCAGATAACTCAGATGACTCGCGCTCGCGTTGACGTCCACAGAAAGGACAACGTTGGGTCACTAGAGAAGGCGATTACCATTTACGGTAACCCTGAGAATTGCACGAACGCTTGTAAGAAAATACTAGAGGTCATGCAGCAGGAAGCCAACAACACGAACAAGGGGTAAGTCCTGAATAATTCTCGGCGTTTTCATTTCCGCGTCCATCGTTACCATATGGTTTTTGCTTTTTATATTCCTGATCACATCGAAGCCTGTCCTCGAAAATATACCCGGATTTCACAAAGTTCTTGGAAATTTCCTACTCTTAGTTTATACCGTCAAATATATCCGCGACTGGTGACTGTCTCGCGTTGTACACCGTATAATAAGGTCTCGGATTCCTATGCGGAAATCTAACTCGACAATACCTGTGTTTTTTATTTTAACCAGCGAAATTACCCTGAAGATCCTAGCGCACAACAATCTAATCGGACGCATTATCGGTAAGGGGGGTAACACCATAAAGCGAATCATGCAGGATACGGACTCCAAGATTACAGTCAGCAGTATCAACGATATCAACAGTTTCAATCTCGAACGCATCATAACCGTCAAGGGCACGATCGACAACATGAGCAAGGCCGAGTCGATGATCTCCAGCAAACTTCGCCAGAGTTACGAGAACGATCTACAGGCCATGGCTGTGAGTATTTGCTTTCGTCTAATCCCTGAAAACCCTTTCCTTCAATCACCGTACCGTTGAAAAATACGCGATCGACCGAAATCGCGACTAGTCGTCCACCGCGCGCGATGTAGTGTGTCGGAGGTTTTGACGCGTTAACCGAAAAGATTTCGCCGGGGACTTACGGGACTTGAAAATAGTTACGAGCTAATTTCTTTCCCACAGCCCGGATCAAGTGTGAAGTCACGAAAAAGTAGCAACTCCTCTTCGTCTTCGGGAGTTTGCGTGGTTCTAGGAAAATATTCGCGTCTCCGAGTCGCTGCCTAGATGGTAGAAGTTAAGACACATCCAACCGACAATTGTAGTACCAGCATATTGATAATACCAAGATTAACAGTCCTGATGACTTTTCCATTCTGACATCGGCAAAATACATACATTGTACGTTTCAATTATTTCTTCTGTGAATTATTAATTACCCTGCCGACGACGTACTCATGTTGTTGTGACGACACTCGCGTGTTACACGCCTTTCACAGTTTGACTTTTGTAAGCATTTTTTTCTCGTACGTAACCCCCATGTATTTTCTTTCAATTGCGAGTAAATAAAATTATCTGTGTTCAATCAACGCTCGTCTCTCTGGTCTTTACAATTATTCAAACTTTGCATCATTGACTCTAAGAATTCGTTGATATACTAAGTGATTATTGCCCGTTGAACAAACGGCTAGATCCTTCCTTGTCCGTTCTTCGGAGAGCTCCGAGTGAATTGATTGTCGAAACACTGCCTTTTCGCCTCCGTCATATGTGATCAAAATAATTATGGTAATTATGGTAATAAGAGTATATGTGTTTTCTTTCATTGCCCCTCTAATCGGTCAGTCGATACCCTTATCCGTTACAGCCCCAAACCATGATGTTCCCCGGGCTGCACCCGATGGCAATGATGTCCACCGCAGGAATGGGATATAGTTCGCGTGGTCCTGGTCTATACGGATCGGGCCCAGCGCCATATCCTTATCAGGGGAGCATGCCGGCCCAACAAGGCGGCGTACCAACCGGTGACACCCAGGAAACAACCTTCTTGTACATTCCCAATAATAGCGTCGGCGCTATCATCGGCACCAAGGGTTCCCATATCAGAAATATCATAAGATTCTCAGGTGCCAGCGTCAAAATTGCACCGCTTGAACAAGACAAGCCTGCCGATCAACAGACCGAAAGAAAAGTAACGATCGTCGGATCGCCAGAATCACAGTGGAAGGTAAGTCATGAATGTCTTCACTTTTTTTTTTCACTTTGCTATCCACATCAAGACCCACCTGGAAACCAAAGAGTAGAACGAGAATTCGAATAAGTAAACAGGTGGCTGATGATGACGTGGCGTGAAGTCTGTCCGACCGAACAGGTAATAGGGAAACTTTCAATCGAGACGTTCTACCAAGTCTCTTGTATCGGGCAATCGGTTTAGCCCATCGGCTTACACGCCAGCTCCACAATCTCCATTTCACTAAGACTGGAGGTTCGCGCCCCGACTCTTGTGAATTGTGTTGTTCTTCAAATTTCAAATAAACCATTTTTAAACATGTTTATGGGTATCATAAGCCCGTTAAACTCAGAATAATTGCGTGAAAATTCATGTGGAAATTGAATCCTGCGATATTTGAGAGGTTCCCGATACATCTAGGGCCCGCTTGATGCACGCAGGGAGATTATAACATACGGGAGGGTCCCGTGCTGATATCATATATTTCTGATGTTAATTGGCCCCGTTAACTCTCCCACAATTATTTTTACACTAGAAATAGAAATTCCTTAAACCTTTTTCTCCCGTTTAATAAAATAGTAATGAGAATCGTACGGCACGGAAAATCATATTGAAAGAGAAGTTCTGAGGCTAATGTTCGAATAAATATTCCAGGCTCAGTATTTAATCTTCGAGAAGATGAGAGAGGAAGGCTTTGTGGCTGGCACGGAGGACGTCAGGTTGACAATCGAAATCCTGGTTCCCAGTGCTCAGGTCGGTCGCATAATCGGCAAGGGTGGTCAAAATGTTCGAGAGTTGCAGCGAGTTACGGGAAGCGTCATAAAACTCTCGGAACAACAGGCGACACCCCCACAGGCTGACGAAGAGACGACGGTCCACATCATCGGACCCTTCTTCTCTGTTCAGGTAAGCAAATTTTCGATCGGACGACATGAAAGTCAGAAATTTAGTCTTCGCTGATAAATTTTCAATTGAATTGAGACTCAACCGGCTAATACGAGGATGATAACGCGAACTTCGATCCAACGCTGTTTTATCTTTGCTTCAAATGGTGCTTCAAACACTGACGCTTGATTTCCGGCTGGAAATTAAAAAAACTTTTCCAGTCTTCTTTCTCATTTCTGCATTAACCGTACCAGGAGGTTCTGATTAAATTTTTTTTTTTCTTTCTATGCCAAAAGTATAACCCTACTGGGTCATGTTCCAATTTTTTAATTAAATAAATTGTAATCGTAACGGTTGTTGTAATAATTCACCAATGTTCATTTTAGTCGGCACAAAGGAGAATTCGTGCCATGGTACTGCAATCCGGCACACCGGGTAGCGGAACACCAGGACCAGGTCCGACAGGTGGGCCACGCGCTGGACGCGGAGGCAGCCAGGATGGTAGCTCTCGTACCCGGCGTGACGGCAGCGCGACGTCCCAGGGTGGAACTTCCCAGCAGCGATCGTCATCTCCCGGAAGCCAACAACAGCAGCAACCACAGCAGCAGCAGCAACAGCCGCAGCAACCACAACAACAACCACAACAACAGCAACAACAACCGCCACAGAATCAGTAACGTTGAAGTTAACTAACCGATGCCAACAAAAACGCCTCAGAAAATCCATTTCTCTCGCACGGGGCGCGGTTACTTACCAATTTGAAATTCATCTCCGATTACGTATAATAACGAATTCATCAACGGTATCTATATACATGCGAGCACTCTCACAATCAGTACGCTAACGAGCAAACATACGGGCACCATTATTACGTACTTATGTCGAACCAGACGATTTATAATTAGTGTAATAATGGAAGGCTAAAGTTGTCTTTACTCGTAAAGATTATACATTTTCCTTGGGATACAAACATATTATGGATATCAGTAACGGGGGATGATGAGACACGTGACGATCCTCTCCTCTTTTTCCCTCCCGATGTGTAACTGCCTTTGTCTTTAATTTCTTTTCCTCTTCCTCTCATTAACGGTAGGGATCGATGCGGACACGTGAACGGAAGATTTCAAAATGGTAACGTACTCGTCCCGACGACAAGATAGGGAATGATGATGATGATCATGAAACATACACAACCTTATTACCTCATTCATTACAATTAGAGATGATAAATAATACGATGATGAAAATAATAAGATAAAGACGATTATTACGTTGGATGTGAAAAAGAGGGTGACGTGACGATGAAGATTAAAATACGAAGGTGAACGTGAACGTAGAGATTATGCTAAAGATGAGAATCAAGTGAAATGATATGAAATGAAAAACGTTAATACGACTATAAACTAAAATCTACCTAATATTAAAATTAAAATAATAATAATGATAATAATAATAAAAATAGTACTAATACTAATAACACTAATAATAAAAATAATGTTAATAACAATATTGATAATAATAACAATATGCGTAATAATAATAACAAAAACAACAACAATAATAATATAGGGAGAATTTCCGTCAACCGTGCATATTTATAAGTATGAAATAGATATGCACAGATGCAGAAATACGGATAGAACGAATGGCGTACATTAAAATTATCACACTATAGGTATAGGTATAACACATACATGCGAAAAGCGTACATATATTACCATGTTATGATGGCTGTTTTGGCAATGATGAAGGCAACCTTTTTTCTATTATTTTTTTTTTTTTTCTAATCTCATTTTACGTTCACCCTCACCCTCCCCCGGCCCCGCTCTGCTGTTTTCCTGGAAAACTGCGAATGATCCTTCACTGACGGGATAAATATGATAACCAAGAGTGTTAATATTGTGTTGACAGGGCTGCAACGCCAACTATAATGGATACTATCCAACCAAAATCAGTTCACGTCAGAGAAGTGGATCTGAAAGAAGTGTTAATGTCGGAAGAGAAAAGGGGATGAAAAAGTCAAAGTGGTAAAAGTCGAAAAAGGAGTTTCGCGGGGGCGGCTGGTATCCCTAGCACCATACCAAAGAAGCGACAAAGAGTGGGTGACTTCGCCGGGCGAAGCGACCGCGTTGAAAAAAAAAATAAATAAACATCGAAAGTGCGTATCGCGAGATCAAGAGTTCCTGCAAAAGCAGCGGGAGATTTTTGCACATAATCCGCGTGTGGAGACTGTCGACATTATTTATCTGCGACAGTGACAGCGACGGCGACGTTGAAACTTAAAGGGACCAGCAGGGCGGCATTCGATGACGACATCAGCGACAGGGTTCGAGACAACGAAAAGGGGGAGGACATACGTAGAGAATCCTCGTCGCGCACCCGCTGATCGCTAAACCGAAAAAAGATCACGTGTGATCGAGCGTAGTGCACGCCTATGAGCTTCCAAAGACATGAAAGTTTAAACGCTCGGGGTGATTAGGGGTACGGTACAACTCCATTGAATGGCGCAAAGCTTGACGAATATACGAAGCACCCTGGGTTATGACACCAACGGGAGACATAGTGTTGTCATCATCGTAAGAACATTGTGTTGAGGGAGGACTATTTTATGCTATTACATGTTTACCGCGCGCTCAGGTCAATCTATTACGATTATATATTATTCGGATATGGATGTGGATATAAAGATGTATCAATTTATGGATGTTATAGGTATGGGGTGTGTGCGCTGCGGGGTTACACCTGAATACATAAAATATAGGAGAGGGAGATAAACAAAACCGCTAAACTCTCTCAGGGATTTTATTTTACCACGAATGTAATAAGTGTGTGAGTGTGCTTGTGTTGAATAATACTATTAATGATAAGTATGATATATATTACCGATTAAGGATAGGGACGCGGGGACGAGTTACCGTTTAAAATCCGTTGGATTTGCCCTACTTTCAATATCAATGGCGAAACGGCGACGCATAAACCCGCTCGGGATATACGCAACGGAGATCTTGAAAATTAAAAAAAAACAAACAAAATGTGAGGTAAGCGAGCGGGATTTTAGGGGTCTGAAACTTTTTTTTTTAATTTTCACCGAGTTCCCCGCGTCACGAGTTACACGAGGAACGCGAGTAGAAGTTGATAAACAATCTGTGAAAAAAAAAAAACAAATAAAAAAACAAAAAAACAAATACAAGAAAAAAAAGAAAATAAACCAACAAAAAAAAAAATTTTTAAACTGGCGTCGTTCCCGAAAATCGGTGCGAGATATAAATATTGCGGCGTCAAATGGGTGATTTTTTGGCAAATTCGCCGTTTCCAAAAACTCCTGCACCAAATCGGACTGACGTACCACTTGTGGCCGACAGTGCAGCTTCCGAATTGGTCCTGAAATAAAATCTTTCTCGTCACCTTCGAAGAGGTGTTGATCAAAAATTGTCGGGGGTGTTTCGAGGGCCGATGGAACTGCACGAGGCACACGGTGGTACGCTCTTAGTACAAAGAATATATAATATACGAGTTTAAGAAAAGGCAGATGAGATGTTGCGCGCGGGCGAGTTGAATGGGGTAGAGTTTAGCGATGAGCGTGACCCGGTAGTTCTCCGGGCAACGGGTGGTGCATGCGGGTCCTCTAACGATTCTCATTTTTTGGTGTTACCATCAACCTGCTCATTTCCGGTACCCATTGAGTCCGCGAGCTTCCGGGTGGCGCGTCACAGACAGGAAGGAGATTTGATTAAGTGAAATTTTATCGAAAAGAGAGATATGAGAATTAAGAGAGAGGAATATGAAAAAAAATATAAGTTTATTTTTGATACATTGTTGGGGAGATCTCTAAATCTTTCTTTTTCCATTATTACTATGAACTTTTTTTTTCCTTTCATTCTTTATTTTTTGTTATTTTTTTTTTTCTGTTAGGTGTTTTAAATAACTTAATGAATTTTAAAGATATTAAAGAGGGAATAAGAAAATGAGGAAAAATTTTAATATAAATAATAAATAAGAAAAAAAAAACAAAAAAAAAAAACAAAAAAGTAAAATAAATAAAAACAAAAAAACAAAGCGGAATGATAAATTCGTGAAAAATATGGCACATAGCCTTTTGCACTATGTGGGAACAAAGGAGATTTTTAGTCGGATAAATTGTATAATATATTTAATATATATTCGGAGGTAAAACTGGTGGTCGAAGGCCGGATGGTGCAGGGTGTCCTTCTTTTAAAAAAAATGGACGCCGTTTGGCACCCGCGCAACAAACCTAGCCGGGCTCGCAGTTTTATGTGACCCGATAGCTTGGAAAGCGTAGGTGCCACTCCCTTCCTCCCTTTTTCCCTTCCGTCGTCCACTTTGCTCCCCTTTTGAATCGCTGCCTCGACCCCCGCTACCTCCAAATTTATTTATCAAGCGTAAATATAAAAAGAATGTTAAAATAAAAGTTTCTAAAAATAAATACAGTGCCAAGGGACGAAAATCACAGCTCGCAAAGTCATGGAAGAACCGGCCGGCACACACCGTATCATTGCAGACAAAGCTCGCAACCCGACTGCAGCTTCTTTGAAACGTAGAGAAAAACAAAACGAAAATCAACAGAAAAAAAAAACATCGACATTTACGCTAATACAACACGAAAACTTCTTAACCCTCCTTTTTCCATGTCGCTGATATTCAATTCTCCATGAAACGTTTGAAAATTTAATGAACATAATTAGCTACACCAAGTAAGCCCAAAATTCTTGCTTTTCCCATTCGATAAGGACATAATCGTTCTTATCGCTTCGGGATAAAAGTAAGAAGATAAAAAATTGAAAGCGATGAAGGGATGAATTGTGGTTGAACTGGGAAATAAATATGACAAGTTGAGTAAAAAAATTTTCAAGAGAATTAAAAGAATTGTATGTACTCGAAATTCAAATTTCACCTTCTTTTGGACGTATCTCCTGTAAAAAAAAAATCAAAAATCGCAAGCAACAGCAAAATTAATGTAATCGAAATTACAAAAATCTGCCCCATACAATAATAATGATTTCGTTTCGACAAAAGGTATGAAATCCTTTAAATGATGATGATGTAACTGTAAATATTGCTCGCTTAGTTCTCAAACTCAGAAGACAAAGGAATTAAAGAAATGAAACTAAAAATGTAAGGAAACCCAAGACACCGAGTAACCATCAAAGCTTCATTAAAATTAACAAGACAACATGCAAAACACAACAATAAAAATCATGGCAAATGAAAGAAAAAAAAATTAAGAAATAAATCAACAAACAAGCAAACAAGATCTTGAGAAAGACATTTTCGGCTAATTCCTCACCTTAGCAATTTAGGAAGGAACGACAGACTCGATATAAAAAAATGTACAAATCAAAAAAAAAAGCATAGAAATTATTATAATATAATAATTTAAAAGATTTTAAAAGTTATAAATTATGAAAAAAAAAATGAAAAATAAAGATAAAGATAAATGAATAAAAATAAACGAATATGGTATTAGGGTTATACCAGACGAATGTACAAACTTAATTGCTAAAAATCTAAAAGTTAGTATCTATAATATTTAAAGATTTAACTAAGAAGAAAAGAAATTAACGTACCGCATTATGATAGACTGTTCGGCGCGCGACGATACGAGCGCCCAGGGTAAAGGGAATAGTTGTTAATACGAAAGAACAAACAAAAAACAAAACTTAGTTTGTGACCTTGTATCAGTTTTCATGTAAAATTTATTCCGGGCCTCGATGGTTTGCTATACGTAAAAAGTATTCTTTCCAACCACTCTTTAGACTCCGCGCGTATGTAGAGTGCAATCCGTGCACAAACCGAAACAGATTTTTGGACGAACCGAAGGAAATGAGAAAAACAAATAATAACACACTGATCGTTGGCAGTAAAAAGAAAAGTGAGCAATCCTTTATTAATAGAAAAAGAAAATCCATTAAACAAGTGCGCGGTTCAATCGGAAAAATGAAAAACAAATGAAATCAACAAATAAAATGGTACGGAGAATAGACTCAAACCGCATTCATCGCGAATAGAAATTTTCTTTAGCATTTGCATCAATGAAATGACGATCAATCATTTGACGCCTCTTACGTGGAATTTTCGTATCAGGATCATCCGGAACTCTGATTCGAAGCTAATACAATCATTTCTGAATATTTGAACCTTTGGCGACATAGTTTAATATTCGATTGTTTCATAGTAGAGAAAAATCGACAGTCCGAGTACCGAACATTGTTCAGGGTGGATAAAAAAGAAATCCAAAAATTGATCACTGGTCATTGAAGAGAGAGACAAATGTAGAAAACACGCTAGCAAAACAATTACCAATTGAAATATCTAATCTATTATAATCTATAGACCTATGGTAATCATAATTGTGGCTATATTCATGGAATAAAATAGCAAAAATAGACCGAGAGGGCCATAATTACCGTTGAATGCTGTATCCGGTGGCTAAAATTAAACATAGTAAACTTATAAACGATCGGATAACATAAAACAGAAACACATAATGTTGAGCAATGCACCAAAACGACAATAAATAGTCGCAAACAATTTTGATGCATTTATCCGTTGCGTCTGATTATGATATGGAAATTTATAATTACATGATACGAATAGAAGAAAAAACGTTGGTATGTCTACATGTTTTACATTTCACATTATATTCACATTTTACATGTTACAATATATCACGTATATTATAACACACGTGCATCTATAACGTTTGTGCGAGTTGATTTATTTGTAAGATTGATTACTCATCAGGAACATTGGCGACGTCTCATTTTGGCATCTAGTATTACGAACATGCGAATGGCATCTCTGATAATGAGACAAACAACACCCGCTATCCGAAGAACATAACTAGGTAACTACAGATGAAAATAGTTGATAAGATCGAGCCAGGTGACCCCCGTTTCCGAAAGAACATACATACGATGCGCTGATTCTTTTTTCTCACCAAAAAATCGTACGCTTTAGTATAGCTATACCATTTATACAATTGTATAATTCAATTTCACTGGACGAATGATGGCAGAAATCAAAGGCCTTATATTATAATACACAGTTGGGCATTGTTGTTAAGTGAACAGATAAAGTGATATCGCTACGGATAATACTATACACGGTATTCGTGCACATATTTTTATCATCATCATCGTCGTCTGCGGAAAATGCTGATGAAAATCGGGATATTAACGCGGATAGGGAACTGTTGCGGATGCTGATTTCGTCGATGATGATGATAATGATGAGTCGAATACTAGACGAGCCTTAATATGTATATTCTATTATCGTATCGCTGCCAGTATGGGCATTATGAAAACTGCGCGGGTCTGTAACTTGTTAATAACATACATAAACACATTAATAGTTGAATACATGATTACATACATAAATAGCTTACTTACTATACATATTATTATACATCCCTCTGTACATATATACACATTGCATACATGATATATAAAAGAAAGAAACAAAATAGTAATTTTACAAAACCAACGTAATTAATTCGCTGATGCTCTTTCATATTTCTCGACTCCGTACGTTTTATCATTTAAATATAATGAAAGGTAGGGAAAAGCTCGATTAAAAAAATATATGTACACGTATATAGATGAACATACTATATAATATTAGAGTGATAAACATAAATAAATAAATGAAAACAAACAAGAAACAAATAATAATAGTAACGGTAATATAGATGAATCACTGAAGAAAGGAAGATGCAAAATGAAATAATTAATAACGGATCACCTCATGCGATTTTGTCGCGTAATGTTCATAAGTTAAGTGATAATATTAGTGCTTAGCGTAGGTATAATAGGTTTGTGTGAATCAACAAATGACGCAAGACGATTAATTTGGGGTTGATTATTAGCGTACGTCCGCCATCATTCGGAACATTATAGTATTACTTATTTCATAATTATACATTACATATGAATAGTTGATATACTAAATGCCAAAATGAAAATCGACGATTTACATACGAATTAGATTGTCTAATGAATAAACATAACGCATACACGTTGGAAATGCAAAAATCATACAAAGATATTATTCATATTACCTATTATAATAAAACGAAGAAAAGAAAAAAAAAGAAAGAAAAAAGTATGCGTCAACTACCTCAGAAATATGAAGTATGAAAAGATAAACGTTGAGATAAAAAGCATTAATAATAATAATCATCATATTGATAATAAATCTTTCGCAAAATAGTGCAGAAAATATTGATGGGATAATGGCGCGAATAAAAAGCATCGATTAATCATTGTCGATCAATTTTCTTTTTTTTTTTTTTACTCTTCAAATTTGTTACATAGATAACGGTATTCGAAAATAATTAGAAGTTTAACAGACAAGCAAGGAAGAAAAATAGTTGGAATGCAAAACAATCGCTTCGAAACTCACGCAGTTCTTGACACCTTCGACAATTCTTCTGCGCCAAATATTGCATATTGGTTTACAAATTCATTCGCGAACAATGTTTCTTATATGATTTCTGTTTTCAAAATTTTCCATCGCGTAACTATTGGAGGAGAAATTGTTACTCATTCTCAGTTACTTTGTTCGCATAAGTTTATATCCTGGTTGATGGCCGTCTGAAATGATGCAAAATGCGAAAACACAGATTTCGAGGGGTACCGAATCTGGTCGAAATGTACGAACGGTGTATTCGGATGTTCAATTGGCGCAAACGCTGATCCTGTCCATTACAATTACGTATAATGTTTGATAATAGGGAATGTTTGACCTATCGAAAGGCTGACGAATGAGCGAAATCAATCGCCGGAGAAAAATAGTATGCGCATGATCAGCGTTTATATAGATGTGTTTATCCAATCGAATGATATTCACCCCATGTAATAATCAGCTTCACGCAACCGAAACAATTATTATCGACCACCCTTCTCACACATACCTAATCACATGTTGTACACATATGTTAGCATAGGTATACGATCCATACACACGATACACGTACCTCCAATATATTCGTTCACTTGTTTTGCGTGATATTATTTTTAAACGAGTACTGAAATTCTTTGAACGAAAGAATTTTGCTAAAAATAAATAAATATACATCGCAGCGATCAGTGTTCCATACGAACGATATATGGGTATTAATAATACATATTATACATAATTCAATACATGCGTACATACGTCTACACGTATGTTTGTAAAAACGATTATTTATCAGCGGATTATTCCACCGACATCAAATCGAATAAATATATCAATAATACAATTAATTACAAAGGCCATGGAGGAAGAAATAATAAATCTACAAATAATCTAAACGATAATCAAATGAACCAACAACTACTCCGGTGGTTTTTTATACTACGTATAAACGATGTATGTTTTGTGCACCCAGAATGGCGAACAAATGACCATTTCTAATACAAAATATGATAACCATTGTCACACATTGTATAATAACAGTATAAAAACAATTACAATAACAATAATGGAACTCTGATAATTCAACAATATATAATTATGATCTAATTTAACCAAGAACGACATCAGCAACAACCTAAACTATATAAAATATACTAAAAATGTATAGTAACGTTTGAACATGGGAGAACGAAAGCACAGCGCTCAGTTCTCATAATCATGATGATATACATAAAATATAACTATGGTTGCATGCAGACACAATTCCGATCAGCTCCGATGCTGGTCGACACTCGAATCATTTATGATATACATGATACATAATATGATGCGCTCTTATTTGATACGGTAAAGCGTCGTGTCAGAGACAACCTCGACGCGGCGTTTGCTTTGCACTCGTTATTTGCTCGTGGTTAGTCCGAGGGTGAAAGTCGCGGCGATCGTTGGCGTTGAAGAAAATCAAACTAACGATTAAAATAAAAAGATACGCTCAAGATGACGAGCTGCTTGAGGATTTCAAGAGGGAGAATGCCGGTTTACCTAACAATGAGACTTTTTACCCGTAGACTCGCCACCTGCGATTACGATGTTTTCTCCATATATAATTCAATTATTAATTTTTTTTTTTTTTTACTTTTTTCGTCTACTTTAGTTTACTTTAATTGCTACTATTCTACTATAATTTCTTCTACTATAATAAACTACTACTATTTTTGCGTCTTCAAATAATTGAATAATAATTTTGCTATATAATTTGATGAATTCAGTATAATGCATATGTTTGAACTTGTTTCATTTACGAATTTCATATTGTGTTGGTAATTTTACGAGAATTATGCAGTCGGAAGACTTATAATAATAGGTATAAAAAAAAAACATTATATGCAAAATTTTACGTACGATAATACGATGATGATGTTGATTATGATGAAATTACTAATGGTATACTACAAATACTACTACTACCTACTACTACTACTACTACTACTACTACTACTACTACTTCTACTACCTACTACTACTACTACTACTACTACATGTTAGGAAGAAAGAAAAAAATAAGCTTTTAGGGATGAGTTCAAAATTTGTGCATCGCATACTGATTTAATTTTCACAATGGCGCGTAAAAATTTTGAAAAATGATAATGAAAAAAATACATAAAATAAAAAAAATAATAGATACGGTGTTTTTAGTGGGTAATGTTTAAAGATTACTAAGTATATGGATAATCATTAAGTACACAAAGCATAGAAATAAAATACATAATAGGCATAAGGCTGGATTTTGGCGCAGTTGTTCCTCTAGAAACAGAACGTTGAACTCTCACAATTTCAAATGTTTGGAGAAGTAAAAAAAAAAAAAAAAAAATTAAACTAGTGGAAAGAATTAATCAACAGTTCTATAATATCACGAAATAAAGTACGTTCGTCTTTTGACATGCAGTTCCCTGTATGCAACTTGATTGATATAAAAATAGACAACTTGACAAAAAATTCTTTTTTTTTTTTTAATCTCGAGGGGCGACTGCCCACCGCTATAAGTTTGGGTAAAATTTCGTTGACGTGAGGAATTGACCTATTTACCGTGAATGAAACAGTTTTCAAAGAAAAATAAAAAGAAAGGAGAAACTAGCTGATGAATTCAAACGAACGGTTCGGTAATAAGCTGGATAATAACGCGATTTACAGAAAATTATTTTGCCAATAGTGATAAATAATATCCGTATGAAATATACACGAATATAAAATGATATTGGAAGATTATAAACGTTAACCTGCCAAACACGAGGACACGTTCAATAGATATTTCTATATATATATATATATAAATATTATATATATACATCTTCGTACATATTATATAGTATCTCTACATCTACAACACAATTACACGTATGAATACGCTACATCGGCGTTATTTATACAATGTCATGTATTTTCAACTTATTTTCTCTACAGATTGACATATATTTACACGAAGAAATAATATCACCGTTTACAGTGTTTACAATGTTCACATTTTTTTTTTTTTTTCATGTTTTAATAATATGCAGACGCATCCGTAAAACATAAGTAATATAATATGATTCATAATACAAATCATAAGTGCAATAGTTACAATAGACATGGTTTTCAACATTTTCTTTCATTATAATTCACATTTCTATCTAAACATGTCGGCGACCGATAATCTGTATCCTTCCTCAATCGAAAGCTGCAGGGTTTAACGAACTGGTGAAGAAAATATTTATTCCTTCACATCGTTTGTTTCATCCCCTGTAAGTTGAGAGTTAAGTACATAATTGACGGTTGGTCGCGTGCCACAACTACCTCAAAAGAAAAAGAAATAGTAAATTCCGAGTTGCAACAGAAACCGATACCTCAATCACAAAGTGAATTACTAACCAGAGAAAATGAAAATAAATTAAATCATGAAAAATACGAGAAACAAAAGGAATTGATAGTACAGATTTTTTACCGCAAAAAAAAAAAAAATAGAAATAAAACAATAAATAACAAAAAAAATAAGAAAACATCTGCAACTATATTGTTTACATATTATAAGTACATTGCCTACATTACATGTTATACAATTAACCATTACCTACCTACATAATATAATAATAATGTTGTAATTGCAATACCCCGAAACCTGCCTACGTAACATTGAAATTTCACTATTATACAAATACATATAACCGCATATTATTATAATAGCATGATATATACTGCAGAGAATCTGGCGTAAGATTTTCAATTTTTCTTTTTCTCTTTTACCTCCACTCTTTATGCGTATTGGTTTTTTTTTTTTTTTTTTTTTTTCATATCCAAAAAATGAATTATTCAAATAAAAAGAATATAATTATGACACACGATCACGATATACAATCGAAGGATGAATGTTGAGTGGAAAAAAAAAATAAGAGAAAAGAATTTTATAGTGATTGCGATGATCAACCCTTCCTCCAAAACGATAATAGTAATCAAAAATAAATAATGATGATGATAATGTTGATGATATAACAAAAGTAATCCATACAATAACCATACTAATCTCGATGAAAGAAAAACAAATAAAGTGACGACGACAAGTTTTAATCGAAATATTAAATTGAAACCAAATGACAACAGGTTCATTCAGTATAATATAAGCTATCTACACAACATGCTATACAATATACATGTACATTTAATGAATAATAGAAAATAGTTACAATATTATGATCGATCAAATAGATTATTGTGTTCGCAAGCTCCGGCGATCGCCAATAAATTTTTAAACCATACGGACCAGTTGTATAATAATTATTGTTATTGTAACACGTGGCATCGACTTTACCCTCGCAAATTTCTCGACGTACCAAATGCTTAAGCTAAGGAATTTCGGAAAACTTACAAGTTTTCCTTTCTCTATCAAATTATTACAGTTGTTCGAGATTTACGATGGTACGATCGTCAGAGCCGAAAACCTATTATATATTTCTTCGCCGTTTGGGAAATTGTTGCGATTGCATTTCCCGCCGGAACCAATCTTTTGCCCACGTGGCGGAGAATTGTTATGCCGAAATCTGTTGGTATATTTTTTTATTTCTTTTTTTTTTATTTTTCCGTCATTATTTTCCCATACTGCGTATAACAATAGCGTTAGGAATAACGCAGTAATGGCCGTTGATTATTTTCTTTCTTCATTTCATTGAATATCGATAGTGGAAGAAAATAGAAAATTGAAGAAAAATTAAAATTATCCAGTTTCCGACTAGCATGAACATTCTGTTGCACCTTTTTCTTCTAATTATTTCCCATTTATGACCCTCTCGGCGCAGACGATATGAAACGAAATGAAATGAAATACTTCTTTTCCAAAATTCAGCATCAAAAATTCTGAAATATTCTTCATCAATTTCGGCCGAGAATAGTCATGAATTATGAATCAGTAACTACTATACCGTGCGTGCAGCAGTATAATAAATAATAATAAGAATAATAATGATAATGATAATGATAAAATAATGTTATTGATTAATATTTGATAGCAATTCCTCACAAATAATGTTTTTCAAACGATGTGGCGCCAGATTATTTGCAAATTACTGCGTATAAACTTTTTAAATCTATGAATGTAACAGCGTTAAAATATTAAGCAACAAAAAAAAAATCGAAAAAAAAAAATACAAAAAACCCAAAAAAATATATACAAAAAAAAAAAAGAAAAAATTCACTGTAGGTTTTGGAGATCCGAAACGGATTTATGTGTTTAGATGCTAAAGAATAATGATTAATAAATAAAATATAAAAACGAAAAAAAAAAAAAAAATTCAAAAAAAAAAAACTATAAAATATACAAAAATTGAAACCAGAATACAAAAAAGGAGTATCCGTGAACGAAAACTCGTAAATTATTTGTCTTGTCAGTTATAATAATTGAACGAATATTGTCCGCAATTAGCTTATTTGTGTATTTTGGCACCGCTTGCTATATCTTTATAATACGAATTATGGTTACATGGTCACCAAATTAAATAATGTCCGATTCCACAACAATTATATATATATTTGCAAGATATATATATGTATATATACATGCGATTTACAGAATCAAACAACCCATTCTCCGTAAATATGTATGTATGTATATGTATATGTGTATGTATATATTTTATGAAATATATATGTATATACATACACATATATAGATCAATCCGAATGAACCGATAACAAGAATAAAATAGAAGAAAAAAAAAAAAGAAATGGAAATATAACAGTGGTATGTAAATCGACCCGATATAAATATCAATGTAATAAAACTCGAAGCCAGTTTCTCACAAATAGCAGCATACCATATATATAAATATATATATAATATTACGTATATAACAGAAAATGGGAAAAAAAACGCTCTCGGGCGAAAAAAATATTCATGAAATCAATTTGTGTAAGGAATTCATGTGTAAAATTCAATTGAGGATTGTATGTAATTGTATATATATGAGTACAATGCAGTCCATGAGTTAAGATACATTCTCCTTTTTCTACCATGAAAAAAAAATAAATTATTCTAGTTAATAAAAATGTGCCATCTAACCTGTTTCATTGAACCCACAAACAAAAAAAAACGCAAAAACAATCCCGGGAAAAAAAGAAATTTTCCTCCCAAAATCGAAAAAAATCTGAGGTATATACCCCTTTGGATTTTTTTGCAATTTTTGGGTTGAAGATTTTCGTGTAGCCTTATGTATTCCTCATTGATAACTTCATAGTAGAATAGCTAGGCCGATAGCCCACTTTTCCAGCTTAAAAAACGATCAATGAAAGTAAAAATCGAGACGATGTAGCGAAGTAACGATTCTTGATATTAGTAACACATATAGTTTACCTATTACTTATGCGTATCGTAAAATCGGATTAAACCGGCCTCGTGGCGCGCACCATGTCCCCGAGTAGTCGTTCGACGCTGACGTCCCCAACGGTAGGTTTGAAGAGAAGTTCCTGCAGGGTCTTTCGACATAAAGCACGCGCGGGGGCAAGAAGTAGAAGCAGCCGGCCCACGCGACCGGCACCTCGTTCCCCGAGAACAGCGACCGTTTGCTCCTGCAGGGCCATAACTCTCGCTGCTTCGACGAGACCTCGGGATTCTGAAGAATTTCGCGTGAGCTTTATCTCGATCATATGTATTTGTGTGGCACGTATCGTTAATGGCATCTCGTTAGTTTTACCTCCTTTGAAAAGCACTATCGCCTTGAGACAGGCGTATTCGGAGTGATCAACCCTCAGGATAGCGCATCTCCCCAGTAGTTCTCGGAGTCTTCTCGCTTCCTCTTCTAGAATTGGGCGCCTTTCGGTAGAAGCGTCGGCAGATACGAGCGTGGCTTCTTCCACCGGGAAGTTCCATTGCGCTGCCGTTAGAACGAATAATTCGCTCCACGTCTCCTCAAGGAGTATCGCTTGGTCTCTGAAAGAGAGCTGAAGACAATCTCATTATTTTCAGATTCCTCTGGTATCCTCAAACCGGAATGTAATTCGAAATTGGTGTGCGGGCGAACCTGTAAGAAAGAGGGTATACTCCTCGCCCATTTCACCGCTAGAAACAGCAGCTTGGCTGCCGACTCGTAGACGTTTTCAGTCGGCAAAAGAGACAACCCTGAAGCGGCGTATTCGCATATCGCTGCTCCTAGAGTCGAGGGTGTCTGCAAGCGGTTGCCCAGAGCGTCCTCTGCAAAAATCAATACCTCCATCAAACCCTACGGTACTACGTACAGTGATTGACTTCGTTCGATTTATTAACACCACCAGGTGGAAAGGCGTCTCGCGGTTGGTACAGAGGATAGTCACCTTTGTGGGAATTCCGGAAGTTCTCGACCGTCGCGGCTTCCTCGGAACTCGTTACTTCGTCTTCCTTGCCCGACGAAGGAAGAGGTGGCGGCAGAGGCTCAGCCGGAGGTCGCGCTGTTAAAAATGTCCCTTGATGGGTAGGTGACGACCCAACTTGACTGCATTTGAAATCTATACCTGCAGATGAAACCGAAGAAAATGTAAAATTGAATCGAGCCTGATGGGTAGCGTAATGTAACTTTACAAACCTATACCGGCCGGTGCGAACGAAGGTATCGTCGGTTTGAATGGGAAGAGCGCAGGATAGAGTAGAGGATGATACGGTGCTCCTGTGGTGTGATAAAGGTGCGGAATTCCTGGATAAAGACCCGAAGGACCCCGCCGGACGGCGGCTGCAAGCGACGTCGCGTTTCTCGGAGCCCTCTCGTGCTGCACCGCTGTTAGAATAACGAAAATGATGACTATTTCAAATGAACAAGCACCGCTAGAAAAATCTATTTACATTTTCCTATCTCTCTCGCTCTCTTTCTCTAATGTTACGATCACCCCTCAGCCTCGGCCTACCCTAATGGGTGGTTCGGGGTGCTAATTGATATCTGGTAAGCGGAATCAAGCGTTTGCATTGTGATTCGAGGACGAATCGCGGGGGACAGGAGCCGGCAAAGCTCTGGCGTTGAGTGGCGTCGCGGCGCGAAGTACCATGGCGGTGGGTATCTTCTTGTTTACAAAAGCTGCGAACCTCGGAGTGTTTCTGACACGTCGCCAGCTGAAGCATGTGCAGGGACTTGCGAGTTCCTTTTTTTAACCAAGGTAAATACATCGCCCACCGTGCAACTATATCTGTCGTATTGTAATATTATTCAGGCATTCGACCGCGTATCGCGTATCGCGTACACTTACATGCATCGTACGACGTCGGTATAGTGCGCAAATGTACACAACATTACCAAAGACGACGTACGACATACCGTAAGTGGTCGAACATCCGCGATACCTGCAGCTGACGAAACTCTGACGCAAAGTGCGCGTCCTCTTAAACGCTCCAGCAGGATATCTGGTGGCTCCGATTCTCTTATCGAAAAATATGTGCAGGGTCCATGTGAGTTAAGCCACGACTGGTGGATCGGGTGGAAATAATTTTCTACCGAGAATTTGTCAGTAGGAAAATTGCGTAACTCCCATGAGGTAAGCAAGATCACCTACCATCTCGTTTCATGTTGACGCGCAGACATTTGGTGAACCGACAGGCTTGACATTGGTTCCTTCTGGAGACATCGACGACGCATCTCCCGTTTTCCTTACAGACGTAGTCCAGGTTCCTGAAAATCAGAATTCATGGAAGACCCGTCATTTCCCGGGATGAAAATTAAGGGATCATCAATGTGGAATCTTATACGCGTCATAGTTACCTCGCATACCTGCGGATGGACCGCTTGAAGAAACCGCGACAGCCGTCGCAGCTGGGCACCCCGTAATGTTTTCCCGAGGCCTTATCACCGCAAACCCTGCACAGGATTTCTCCACGGCCTCCTTCGTCCATCTCCGATCTAACATTGTTTGTAAGAAATTTTTACGGGTTACGGGTGTAAAATCAAATCACCCAACGCATTTTAGAAACAAAATTCCATACAAGCAATTTTCAGCGAAGTGGTTAAAACGGATGACGGAAGAATTCTTTGTTCCGATTTTAATATAATACGGGAAGTATAGGTGGAGTTTTATCTCATCATCTGGACAGCTTGTACAGTTTATCAAAGTTTCCGGTATTTCCAAAGCCACCAAGTCAATGGTGTACGTAACAACCCGTGACTTCTGCAACAATTACCCTCCTCCTCTCCCTCTGTGCTCCTCCAGCACTATGCCTCGCTTTCTCTCTTTGTCTTCTGGCGTCTGGATAGGGTTCCTATAGCTAGGTGATGATACAACCCTCTCCCTCACTCTCGCTCACTCTAATAGGACCGCGTTGGTCACCTGCCAGGTTCCCAGACTCAATAATGCAGCAGCAGGGAGTATGGAGCATCGGCCACAGTCGACCCCCAACGTAGGCAAGGGTGGCCACAATATGGCGCCTGTCGTCCGTCGCCGAGAAAGCCCAGAAGCCCAGAAGCCCTCATTTGCGAGCATTAACTTGTCATAATATTATTATTCGATGTTAGAGACCGCGGCGCAAAGGCTCACCGCCGAACATATCTCTATAGATATACTTTTACTATAGGTATAGACCCACACAAGGTTCCACATAATAAACGATCGTTAGCTAAGCTTTTCGGCGCGACGCCCATCACGAAGTCGTGACGATTCGTCCTTCGGATATTAATCGTCCGACGTTTCCCCCAATTTTTACGATATCGGCATTCCTCTCTCCGAACGACCCGCTTCTCCAAATTTCTGCTCCAAATTTCATTTATTTCAGAGATCAAAATTTGTGTCATGACCAGCGTTTAGGCTTGAGCATCGTACTTTCTCGTAAAATCTGTGGTGCTCGATGATTTTATACACGTATAGCGTGCATTCTGCACCTCCATCGGGGACGGGGGTTGATGGGCAGGTATACTTGAACGTAACTCGGGCGTAACCCTCACGGTTTATAATACCGCGAACGCATATCCACTGGACGTTGCAGTCATTATACGTGTGTCGTAATTACGCGGGCTAAAGAGCGGGGGATAGGGGGTCGTGAATTGTTTAACCCTGTTTGCAACCGACACGAAGCGCGACAGACCATATGTTGTCTGCACCTCGCAGTAAGCACGACTTTCTGACTGACGTGAACTTCACCCTGTAATTATATATCCCCGCGATATTCGACCACCGTCTGGTGCTGCACTGCTTTCGTAATTCTATGGATGAAAATGTTGCAGCAACCGACACGAGTTTTTATTTAGATAACAAGAAATTTATTCAAAAAACAAACCGACCAAGAAATTTAGCATCGCGTTCACTATTAGGCAACGTCTCACCTAGACTTCGAACATCGTAACTTTGGCGAAGCAATCGATCATAAACTTTGACAAGTGATTCAACGGCCTCGCGATTACCTTCGACCCTGTGGGTTGAGTAGTTTTAAGTTAGGGGTTCGAACGAGTACGTAATGTCGATCCGATGACTTTCCGATAACCCAGAGAATACACCGCAAGGTGTCACCAACGGGGTAACGTTCTGTATATTCCATAAAAAATGCCTGTCACCTTACCACCCATCCGTATGATAGGTCGTATGCTAATTTTTTTTTCGCCTCTCGAATTATTAACTCGTCACGCCCGCACATGTGGCATATTTCGCGTCATTCGAAGCATTGCGCGATTTGCAATAGCTTCACAACACGCGGTTTATATTGTTGAGTTTCCTATAACAATGACTGAATAAATCTTGACTATACGAGATGGGAAAATTACATTCGCGATGGTCGATGGATGAAACGAATCGTAGACAATATCCCAATAGGCTTACGAACAAAAAGAACAAAATAAAACTGAATAAAATTATACAAAATAAATAATTCAAAGTTTTTCACCAGGTGCAAAAAAAAACTACTCAGCAATGTCCCAAGCGATGCGTGGGCTGTGAATTGTACGGGCGTGCCCTGCGAGTTGCGTATACGCGATGTGGAAGCATTCCAAATACCGGGAACGGAGAAAATTGATGGGCCCCGTGACTTTGTTCCACTTTAAGTTTGATTGTCATTCTTTTTCAGTTCTCGCGAAGCCATGGAAAACACGTGCCACCTTCGCACGCTACGATTCCAGTCGTGATTGCGTGACGTTCTGACTTTGTTATGCAGAAGCAGGACCTCCCCTTGTCTATAATAGGCGCGTGTCATATACCTGCCTATTCTATGTGTATATAATTCTTGCTCTCATCCTTTGCCGTTACCTCAGCCCAGCTCCTATTGTAAAGTAACATTCGCGTAGACTCATTTTTATCGCTCTCCAATTTTCTTTTAACCTTAGCGCGGGTAATGTCGGTATTATACAGCGTAAATTGAGATCGGCTAAATTTTCCCCATAATTACTGTAAAGTACGGTTTACCTCAATTCGCTTTTTTCGTTTTATAACAAAATTTCTACAAGCGTTTTTTAGAGTAGGTGGTACAAGCCATAAGGGTTGCCCCCCGTAACCTGCGGGTTTCTCGATACGTAACATATGTTCGGTACAGGCTCCCGTTGTGTGAACTGAGGCCTGCAACACTCAAGTGGGCTTGCAGTGATATAATTACGGGCATTATTACCTCTAAGCAGCGTAATAACGATACGCTTTACCGGAAAGTTAGATTTTAGGGGTTCTCGAACGACGAATTTCTACACGCTTATAGCCTGACGGTGATAACTTCTAAAAGAATTTTATTCTTCTCCAGTTATCACTATATCCGGCATGGATTATAGTTTCGAGATAGAAATGACCAACCCCGAACTTTGGCACAATCGGTAAGTAGTGAATAATCCATTGGAAATTAGTATTCATTTCAACTCCCGTAACGTAACGATTGCGTTCTGTTTTCGGATATGGTAAAAATACATGCATGCCAAACAAATGATAGGGGATGAATGATAATTTCAGCATGAATTACATTCCAGATGGAATAAATCGGAATCAACGCGATGCACAAAAATGACTTAACACAGAGTTTTGAAAAAAAAAGTTACTCACATTTGAAGGAATCTCAGCAGTTGACAGCCTCGTCTTACAATTCGGTGATGAAAAATGTCTATTTTACGAGAACTTGAAGACAATAAAACGAACGTAATAATCGCGGACGAACGAGTACCGGTGAATGAAATTAGGTGAATGTTTTCCTCTGATGAATTTGGAATCAGGTGAATACCAGTTCTATATTTGTCTTACGATCAATAATCGTGGGGATTCGCACGATTGACCGATCCTCGTGGTGTCTTGGTGATCTATGATTTCTGATTTCTGGTTACGTAGCTCGCGCCCCGGTGATCCATCGTGATCCTGGCCAAGGGTGAACTTTGGCACCGCCCTCGTCTACGTTCAGGCGCTTGTCGTTGGACGAGAGGCGGAGCTTTCGACCGCAACCCTCCGGAAAGCTTGCAATTGGAGGGTAGAAAGGCCGTTCACGAAAGCTCCCAGGGCTCATCCTTTCGAACTCTTGCTGCCGAGTATTGTCTCTCATTCTCTCGCTCTTTCAAGTTCTATTTCGTATACCTGGACCCCCGTCCTGCAAACGCCAACGCCGTCATTTTCGACCACACCTAGATCAACGTGAAATTCTTCCATATATCTGACTCAGATGACTTCATTGTAAAAATTGAAATTTAATGCCTTTGACTTATAGGGGACGACTTTGTCTCAACTCCACTCACAGAGGCGGCGGTTGATACCTCGGAAAATTTTGAGTTATTCTCTATTCATCCTTTAAATCATAGGGAATCCCATGGAAACATTTTGGATCCCATAATCAAACACAGCGTTACATACGAGTGTAGCGCAAGATCGCTGTTATTGGAAGTAGTAGGTACCAGTTCTGCGTCAGACGCGGCGAGGCAAACCACAGTGAAATGAGTCGGTAGGGTATGCCGCAGTGATAAAAGTCGTTAGGGCACGCCGCATCGCAAAGAGTCGGTTGGGTACGCCGCCCGCTTGCCGGACAATGCACGACTTTGTCTACTCGGCGAACGAAATAAAGGTGGTCCGGATCGATGGCCGCGAATACTCGTTCTCGATGAGACTCTTATTAGTTCTAGGCGATTCGAGGTTGATTTGACAAGATCTCAATAATTTTATTGTAGTCTACAAGGGTCGAGCACTTGTGCCCAGCTAAAAATCAAAGAAGATTCCATTCCATCGGATTACCCGTTGCGGTAAACTGTCATAGTCCTAATATTCATATGACTTCTTAAATTGAAAGTTACGTCAAAATATGAAGCATGTGTAGTGAGTGGATCGTAATAATGGTACCCCTTACCATCGCGTGGGTCACGTAAATCGTATCACATTTCACGGGGTTTGGTAGAAACGCCGTCAATTCGTATAAAGAGTGGATAGAGCATCTGGAAGCTTCACACGCTTGGTTAAGCGTGGCATAACCTAACAGTGTGAAAACACAGATATAATATGTATGGAGCAGGGCAATATTAGAATCTGAATAACTTACTGCAGCGCAGTACAGGTATATGATCCATAGATCATCAAAAGTAAACGGTTCGCGAGTTTTGAAGCCAAAGATCTACGAATATTCTCAGAACACTCTGACCAGTAGTCTGCGGAGATTGTGCAAAATGCACAGTGAGAAATCTAATTTTACCGCATCCAGAAGATTATCTACCAATCAATCATGAATCACGGGCACATACGGACTTCTTCGAAGAGTTCTCGATATTACGTTCGATAATACGTTGCATATACAAGGTATGTATTTAGTGCATACGTAACGATCTTACTCTTGCATGTGTTCGAAATTAAATCTCTGCACCTATCACTAGCGTTATACGATATATACGAGAAATGCGGAAATACTTGGCACAGATTTTACGTGACTGCCTCTCTTGGTTTCTGGCCTTGTTGTGAAGTGGGAGCATTGGCTAATGGCACAGAGTCGCTATTTTGCTAAACAGGGAAACCTTTTATCCCCGGCTAAGCGTTACGAGCTGTCGAGGCAGGGACGGCTTGACGTTGATATCAAATACGGGGCGTCGCCGATGTTCCAATAGCCAGAAAGGCGGGCAATTTATTGAACCATAGCTACTTCTTCGATTTGTCGCAAAAAAACATGAAATTTCCACTTCCCGAAGGAAAGGAATGACGGAATACCTGTTAAACCGGAAACAGACATTATTTATGCCCATAATTGAATTTCTCCTAATTCTGGTCCCTTTTTCGTCTGAGGGTTCTTTCCTTCGGCGGCCCTGGCAGCCTCGCCGATTCGCGGTATATCTTGGCACATAGAACGTCTATAGAAGTGTGAACCGCCAACCGCTACGACATGACGCCAACTGCGTATTCACACACTTTTTTCCCAGCCCTTGCGAGTCTCCTTGCCGTCAGTCTTCCTTTTTTCGCATACTACATCTTCATCTCACGTATCAGAAAAAACCCCCAGCCCAATTTCTCTTCTCACTTTTAAAGCCTGTAGAAATTTATATGTTTCCAGTTCACATCGTGAGAGCTGCGCGACTTATTGTTAGAATGTCTTCAGAACTGCAACCGAGACTAGCTGACGTTTTTTTTTTTTTTCATAAAATCGAATAAAGATTTGAACACGGAAACCGCTGTTGTTTCAGAGAACGGAAATATTAAATCGAAAATAAATTGTATCAATGTGCAAAAATAAGTGGTTCCGGCCGGGATCGAACCGGCGACCTTCTGCGTGTAAAGCAGACGTGATAACCGCTACACCACGGAACCGCACATGAATAAGTGTCATTCGTTTTACAACATGTGTACATGATTTAAGCTATGAAATGCACGAAATGATTATCATAGGAGATATCACATGTGTAAATGATTATCATAGAAGATGATTACATTAACGGTGATGCTGGACTTATGAACGGGACGTGGTTTAGGATATCAGATGTGTAAAATAT
Source organism: Athalia cordata (assembly GCA_963932425.1). Classification (NCBI taxonomy): domain Eukaryota; kingdom Metazoa; phylum Arthropoda; class Insecta; order Hymenoptera; family Athaliidae; genus Athalia; species Athalia cordata. The sequence continues at coordinate 50,817,860 of OZ010625.1, read as the reverse complement.
TCACGAAATGAATGTGTTTTTTCACTAGAGTTACATTACGGTAAGCGAATGCGACTCAATTCTCTCAATTTATTTGTTATATATAATTAACTACTACACTTGAATAATAAATGTAAAAAAAAGAAAATAAAAAAATAAATCTATGGAATAAGAAGACATAAAATCTTTTGAGCACGTGAGAATTAATCTTATTATCAAATCAGATCTTTTTCCACTATGATTATGAAGCTACAGGCATAATATTCACGCAGATACATTTTAAAAATAAAATTCTTGCTGGCAACTATAACTACAGGTCTACGAACATCGGTAAAATAATTTTAAAATCGCGTGTAACATATTATGTTCCTTTTTCTACAGTTGCTAAGACGCGATCTCAGACTATCCATATGGTATTATCATGAGCGACAGGTTCTAATAATCTCATTTGTTCGTATATCACCCATCACCTACAGATCATACATTGAATTGATCATACAGTGCTCGATCGAGTTTTCCGCTTAAACGCGTGTTGTTGGATAGATATTGCATCGTACGTAGCTGCAAATATCGTTGTTTGAATCCCTCATTTGAATTTGTATATTATTTCGTCGCGCGTAACGGTATATTCATATTTCACCATTTCCTCCCCAGCCAATCTTCGTCCAATTTACGTTTGTTTTTGCGATTTTTTCGTTTGCGTCATCTATCCGTTCTGACGGGCAATTTTCCTCTGACCAGATCCCAGGTCATCAAAGACGCGTCCGGCTTCGTGCAAAGATCCATTGTGATTTGGGTACCTCTGGTGTTACGAAGCACACCCAAACAGGTACCAGCCGCCATATTATATATCGGAGTGCGATTCTGAAGACAGAAATTAATGATCGATAAGCGTATCCTCATCACTTCGCTCTACTTACGTAAAAATAGTTTACTCACCGATCCCTTGTGACGCCACTCCTGGCTCCCACCCATCTCATGGCATTTTCCGAGCCTCGGCATCTTCTCACTTCCTTCGAGACATAGCATCTGACCGAGAACTAGCTCCCTTTTGTCAGTTTCGTACCACATCTGAAAAAGAAAAATTAGTAACGGCAGTGATAGCTCGAAATACGTAAAAAATAAATTTTACCTGTGCCTTGATCCTTAAGCAAGGGACCAGTATCAACTTGGATCCCCTAGTCTTGATGTCCTTCTCACTCTGAACGCATAAACCAGAATCAGTCAGTCTGATCTGGTACTGATCGGTGTAATTTCTCTTTCTCGAATGCCAGGGCTGCATTCGGACCTGGTCAACTTTCGCCCATTTATCCTTCAAGTGCTTTTCCGAGTCGTCTGGCAAGGTCAACTCCGGATACACGGTTTCCAAATACCAAGCAAAATCGTGACACTTTAATTTTTGCCGTAGGGCAACCCGTTCAGAGATATCACCGTAGTCGATCTTTTTAACATCCCTCAAAAAGTAATCCTTATACTTATCCATCCAGACGTGAGCAACGCGTAATGAATTCTTTAACATCGTATCGTGCTGATCGTCTCCACCGTACGGTCGACGTCGACGGAAAACGTGACCAACACGCGAACATGGGATCATTTCTATCGAACCCCCGCACATCCATATCTGATTTTAGAAATCAAAACGATCAGAATGCCGATATTAATAGGCGTTAATGAGTCTGCACATCATTGTTGCTCACCCTGAATGATATCTCCAAGTTTTCACCACCCCAGATATCCATTCCAGCGTCATATTCACCAAGGCGTACGAAATATTCTCGATCGATCGCGAACAGTCCACCCGCCATCGTTGGTGATCTTTACAAATAATTATCTGGCAGCTCTTCTAATAATTACGTTAATCAAAACGCAAATCGACAGGACAGTCGAGTACTTACTTTATCGGTTTGACAAAATCTTCGTCATGAGCTAAGGTTCCAACGGGCAAATTGTCCCATTTGAAGTGAAGCCCCCAGTTGAAACCACCTCTGACTAGAGGACTACCGGTGTATTGGAACGTGTCTGCATTTATGATGTCTATCACGGGCATAGGAACTATGGTTTTCGAATGAGCGATTCTGGCGAGTAGGGGCTCAGCCCACATCTTATTGACCTCGATGTGGCTGTCGAGGAAAATCAAGACTTGTCCAGTGGCCTTTCTCGCCCCAAACATCCTCGCTCTGATCAATCCCTCCCTCTTATCAGTTTTGAACAAGGAAACTTTCTTTTTGAAATTGTCCAGAACGTACTGCCTGACTTTCAAGTGCAATCCTTCATCGTCACTCCAGTCATTTACGAGAATAATTTCGTGCAGAAATTTATCCGGAGTCTGATCGATCACCGAGTGTACCGAACGAACTAGCGTCATGAAATGCTCGTTGTAAAAGCAAATCACGACGCTCACATTCGGCAAATGTTCCGGGTAGATCTGAGACGGACAAAGCTTATGCCGAGTATCAGGGATTTCCCTGTGAACGCTCAACTGATCGGATACGAGAACATTAAAAGCGTAATTTTTGTATCCTTCATCCCTTTTCTGCTGCTCCTCGAAATTTTTCACCATTCCAAGTTCGTCCAGACCTGAAAAATGGGTGAAGCATATTTATTGACGGCACGAATCGAAAAAACGAAATTACAACGGCTGCATCCCCGAGTTCGATACCTTGGCCAACGGTGACTGCAGGCTTGACTGGGACCGGCTGCAACTGCTGTAATAATTTATTACTGTTTTCAAAACCCTGATACTTCTTCTTCGATTTATAGTTGTATGCATCTTTTCCGTTTGGTTCTCCTTTGTAAAAGTTGTCCTCAAAGTTTTGCACAATCGACAACGCGTGCTTATTGTTTGACCTTTGATCGAAGACGGATTCTTTGAGTGGTCGCGAAAACTCAGAGACGTACGTTGTTGGATTAGCGGTATTCGTGTTTTGAGATAGTTTTGAATATAAATATAAGCTAAATGCCCACGTGACGGAGGCTATCACGATACCGGAAAGAAACGAAGCGTATCTAGTCGATATCATCTGAAATAGAAAAAACATAAGTTGACCGAGGTTCACTGAAATTAATTCATTTATCGCTCCGAAAATTGCTGATAAAGTGGATTATTTCATGTTTTTTCTACATTTCGCCCATATTCGGACTTCGCCACATGGATGCTAAATCGAAGCAAACATATTAAAGTACAAACATGAATGATCATGATATCGTGTAACGAATCCCACAATCATACCATTCTGAAAATTTAACAGATAGGTACGGGTATCTGCCTCTTGTTTTATAACAATAATTTTTTGCTGCCAGAGAACATCTTTAATGGAAAATTTGTAAATTTCAAAGCACTTGTGCAACAATTCTGACAACATATTTTTGAAGATATACCAATACACTAACACAAATGGATTGACACTTAATGTCGCCGTCGTAACTACAATATTAATTAAAATCGTTTAACAATTTTTCACCTTGGACGGGATTTATATACAATATTGATCTTCGCAAACTGTGCAAATGTTGTCGAATTTTTCATCTACAGATTTGCTATTTCTCCCCAATCTGGAACTCACGTCAAAAGCGGTATGACCGCCATATTTTGGGAAAACAGGAAAACAGCTGATCTCTCCAGGTGCAGTTTTCGGTGACAACTGCTTCGTTTGGTTTTTGTTAGAGGGACATGGTCTGAAAGGAAGGGAATACTGTCGGCAGATCAAACGGTCTCTGACCTACCCGACGCTGTTAACTTCCATTCACTAACAATAAGTTGGTCGACGAGGCCACGTAGACAGCGCACTACCAAAGCGCGCGATCCTGTACGAGTTGGCAAGGGTATGGATAAACCAAATGAAGAATAAAGTTACTCGCATTGGGGTGGAAATTTTTGTTTATGCATTTTTAATCATGATTACTGTTCAACATCTGCAGCATAATGAGCAATGAATCTAGCGGAAGGATCCGTCACTCCTTGAACCCATCGTGGCATCCAATAATACGGAACGAAATCTTTTGCCTGTCCCTTGTAGTGGGCCTCGAATACTTTCCTGAATATTAAAGAGACGATGATATGGGGTAATAATAATGGATTTGAAAAATATCGCGTTCCATCGAACGAGAGTCTTACCTGTAGTAAAGAGCCTCTTTAGTTTTTGGGGTGCAGTGGGGGTAGACAACTGAGGTCTTGTCTAGTTCTTTATCATCTACGCGATCTTCGATGATGTCCTGAACAATTTCAAACAATGATTTCGTTCTCGAAGCAACACCATCGCTGAAGGCTTCCTTGTGACGCCATAAAATGTTACTCGGCAATAAGTTGACTTCGTCGAATGCCGACCGCAGTAAATATTTTTCGACACCGTCTGTAGACAATAAAAACCGCGGAACAAGAAAAAATTAATAAATCTGACGCGCCGACTATATCCGACTATCGATTCTATTGTGTATTTCATCATTGTGGAACACGCGACTTACCTTGCGGTTGCCTCAAAGATGGATCCAGAGAGAGATAGTAGTGCGTGAACTGCTGATCCAAAAATGGTACCCGAAGTTCTAGGCCGTGGGCACTTGTTGTCCGATCTGCTCTCAGTCCATCGAATAAATAAATGTCCTTTAAGAGTCTCAACGATTCCTCGTGGCCAGCTTTCGGACTCGGTGATTCTCTGAAGTAGATGTAGCCCTGTGCGAGTTCGTCAGATCCTTCACCGCTGAAGACTACGATTGTATCGGTGTTTTTCTTTATATATCTCGCTATTAGATGCATCCTGAAATTAACCATAAAGTTTGCCCACCAAAACCAAGATTGAAGTCATCGAATAATCTGTGACTCAGGATTTACCCTATGGAGGCTCGTATAGTAGTGATGTCAAAGGTCTCTAATTCGTAAATGACTTCATCGAGGACCTCCGCGACGTCCTGGGCAGTGAATAATATTTCATGGTGTTCGCTACCTATATGTTTCGCCATCTGACACGTAAGATGTAAATCAATTTCTCACATTCCGGAAAGCCAGTCCAATTATGTTACGTTTTGATACCCACGCCATTACCTGTCGAGCCGCAACGATGTCCGGACTCTCTCCCATCCCAATGGCAAACGTTTGAATTTTGTAAGGAAAATTTTTTTCCTTCGCCAACTTCACCAAAAGTGCAGCCACCAAACTCGAGTCAAGACCGCCAGACAATAAACAACCAATTCGCCGCTGAGCCATGAGACGTTTCTCAACAGCAGCGGTCATTAACCGCCTGATATTCTTTCGAATATCGGTAAGGCTGAGTTCTGAAAACATGAACAAATGTTTTAATAGGTCATCAGAACCGAAGAGTCCATATGAATAATTATAACGATCAATTCGACTCACCTCCCCAAGGCAAATATGGCTCAAAACTTGGCTTATCTCCGGGCTTGTGGTACTGAACCGTCTCTACTAGTTGGACAGTTCCGTTCTGCTGAATATTGTACACTTCGTAATGGCCGGGAGGAAATGGTTCCAATTTCCACTGATTCCCTTTCATCGCTTTCGCCAATCCCATGAGACCCTAAAGAAGTAATTGAAAACGAAGTTAGATCGAAAAATACCGCGGAACTATTGCGCGTACCTTGCTCTCGGAACTCAAGGCTAGTATTCCGCTGTCGCAGCGTAATCTGAACAGTGGTCTGACACCGTACGGGTCTCTCGCTACCAACAATTTTCGCTTTCGTTCATCCAGAATGCAAATTGCAAAAACCCCATCCAAAGATCGAATCGCGGCATCGGCTCCTTGGCGTTCGTAGATAGGTATGATTGATTCCACATCACTGGTGGTCTCATACTCTTCTCCGTACTGGGCTGCCAACTATATGGTAAAGACAAAAAGATAGATTAACAAAATCGAAGAAATGAAATGGAAAAAAGGAGGTCAGAGGACATCCAGTACAGTGCAAGGATAGGCAGGAATCAAGCGTACGATGAAAAATACAATTTGAAATATGAAGGCAGAAGTATGTACGCGAAGAAATTGAAGGAATCAGAGGGAATTATAGGTGATAGTTCGAACAGGAATCGAATCATCTTCTTGTCAACACTGACCCTGTTGGAGTTGTAGATTTCACCATTACAGAGTAGGCGAATGTTGGGGTACTTTTTTGTTTGCATAGGCTGCATACCATCTGGGCCGCCCACAATGGCGAGACGATGGAATCCCAGTACACAATTCTGAAAAATTGTATTCATTTTCAATCGATGAAAATTGCTTCGTTTATCGAAGTATAGATTGTACGTTTATTTCATATAACTCTTGTATGGTCACCTTGATGGTTTTGACGAATTCCAATCTCGTGGCATCCGGCCCTCGATGAGAAACGTTATGGAAGTTACTCGTCAGCTGAGAGACGACATTCTCGTCCAAACCAAAAAGTGCCCAAATCCCACACATTTTTATTAAATATTTTATGAACGCAAAGCGTGCAACCTTGTGGTTCGAATGTTAAAATCTCTGGAAAATACATGAATTGGTTCCTATGAGGATGTGATAATCAATATTGTGAATTAAAATATCCGTTTTAACAAATCGTACGTATAGAATTTTTCGTGAACTCACTCAACTTACATTATTTTACAGGCTTATCGCTTCAAAAAAAAATTTGTCGGTCTAGCAAAATTACCATGCGGCAAACTCGTGCAAGTGGATTTGTATACTACACTGACAACTTGCGGCGGACACTTCTACCCGCGACACTGACTGTAGAAGTTTCTGACTTCGTTTACATCGGGCCCGCGTTTTTATATGGTGGCATATCCATACTTCTTCGATCACTGCACACATCCAAGCATTCGGATATGTATACGCATGTGCAGCTGCTAAGTGTGTTTCCATACACGCGGGTGAGTTGACGGCTATCCGCAGCTGATGTAACATTGCCAACAAGTGTATAGTAGATAAAATTGTTGTCGCATAGGCAAAGAATTATGTTGTATTTTCATTGACAGAATATCTAGGAAAATTAGTCTAGAACTTCTGCTCGATCATCGCCAAAATCTTCGTGGAAACTTTACAAATCGCATATCTATATTCATATCTTGGACGAGCAAGTATTTTTCAATGGTGCATCTTGGGCGCTGTTCTGCAGATCTCTCCAATTTTATAAAGTCCATCAGCGGCATCCGATTCTGCGCGACAGCGTCTCCTGTATAATATTGTTAATGTCTTTCTCAAAATTTTGCATACTGCCCGAATGAATAAAATAAATGAGTTCTCGATTCTGAAATATAACGAATGAAATGTGGAAGCGACGATGCACGCTAGCCGCAGTTGTTCTTCAAATGCGAAAAACAAGTTTTTGAATTTTTCTAATGGCCTGGTGAAAAAAAAATATCATAATAGAAATCATAAAAATATGATGGAAATTTCTGTTCAACTTCTGTCGGAGTTGGTAGTACGGATTTTTTTCATCTTCACTCTTATCTTGCTGTGTGCTGATCGTGCTTAATTTCTGAACGTATTTTCAGGCATCATTCGGACTAACAGCTCACAATATTGTAAATATAATGGGTTACATTGTGTCGGCGAAAGATGTGATTGTCAAGTTTGATTTGAATTATCTAATTTCATTTCTTGCTCGTCAACTGCGATTTAAAATTCTTCAGTATTCTACGCCGCGCGCTGTGCTTTTTTTTTAAATTACATCAGATGAAAACTCATTAACTGAATAATTTATCGTGTGTTTCAAAAGCGAAATCAAAGGCGCACACCATTGAAATATTTGCCTCCATTTATCGACGAATTATTATCGAATCTGGTTAAAATATAAAAAGTTCCGGCACTCCGAATTGACGAAGATCAGCGCGGTATTTGTCAGCCAGTGAACCGACTACTACGCTTTAGCTTACGATTAGCCACTGATGTACCATCATCGAGCGTATCCAAAAACCGTAGCTATGGTGTTTTCAATAAAATTCAGTCTATCGCAGGACCGTTGAACGAGCACACCTCTAAACGCCGAACCATTCCGAAGGTGTGCATGCGATTCATAAGTTCTCTTCGGCTCATATTCTCGTCGGGGTTAGTTCGAATGACGGCAATAGCAAGTAGCAGATGTCGCCTCCATCCAGTGCATCCCTCTGCCACTGCTACACCCGAGAACTCCCTATTAAAGTTCAGTCTGCCGTACGCGTCGGGCACTGTCGGTAGTGTCTGATCGGCGTCCAGTAGAAGTCGGTGTCTTCGCGGAGGAGCGTTGTTTTCCCACAACGCCTGCGTGCAGGAAAGTGGCGCCTTTACGGTAGAACGTCGTTTTAGAGAATTAGGGTGTCCTCGCTACTGGGAAACTAGAAGAAAGAAACAGAACACCGCTGCTGAGTGCTGCGGGGTGCCGTCGTGTTGCCAAAGGTCTTTTATTTCGAGCGACCAGTATCTTATTTTTTAAGGTAAATTCTTCCTGGTAATCATCAACGGGCTTAGCCATATCGGTAAATGTTTCCGATAGGTCGCCGGTCCCCGTCCAGCGATCGGGTACACTTCGTAATACCTTGACAGTGAATAAAGTGATAGAATATTATCATCGCCCTCGAGTTTGGCTACGAGCCGTCTGTCGACCGTTCACTTGGCTCGGCATTATCAGTCAGCTGCCCGCTCTAGTCGGTCGGCCTGTCGGTAGTAGTACGCGAGTCAGCTCGTAGTCGACCTCCTCGGAACTCCTCGTCACCGTCGAAGCAAACCAACCAAGCAACTAACCTACCAACCACGAAACACGCATTCGTCCGCCGCTCGCCGGAGTAGAAGCGAGCTGCGAGGATGCTCGCCGCCACAATATATACCGTTTTCAAGTGTACAAACGTAATTTTTGTCAAGTTTGTTGATCCGTCCGGATCCTAGCTCAATTGCCGGCGGCCTCAAGAGCAACAGAGAAAAAAACGACCTCCTTTCCCCGAACCCGGACCCCCATCCCCGCTTCACTAGCTCTACACCCCTCTCTCATCGTTCCATTCGCCCCAACGTGTCACGGTTCGTGAGTACGATTCGAAATTCGATCGCCATGTTAATGAGAAAAAGTGCAGTGAATTAAATTATTTCGTTCTTTTTTTTAACATTCGAAAAATAATTCATAATTCATACGTTTGCCCCTCGGTGTGTTACAATATTTTGCTTAAAAATAACGCGTCGCAACATAACGTAACGTAACACGTGCGTATGAACATCGCTCAAATTGGACCGCCCCGACGAACGTGCATAATATAAATCGCGAATGTGTGCAAGTATTCAGATATTGCATCTATCACACCGTTCGATGTATGTGTAAATAACGTATCACGTGGCATTGTACTTACTGCCAAACGGGAAGAGCACAGAGACCAGCATTGTTAATAGTTAAAGCAGACGTAAATTACTCGAGATTCTCAGATTGCACGGAGCAGCCCCTGATTATCACATCACCTAATTATTTATTCACCGCAGACTTGATTCAAATACCTCGATATTAATCGATCGACTTGTCCACTTGATAAGAAAAACTCAACGATAATGTGACGAGTATCAGCTGTCGAGCAGTTATAAAAATTGTGGCTGCTTCAAGATTGCCAAGAGCTTGTGATTTTTTCGGACGGAAGGGAGAGTATTCATATGTGTTGGTGTTTGTGTGTCGGTCGACGGATAACCATATGACCACATAATATAATTACCTCCACATTAGTTACAGTTATACACGTTGGTTTATCAATCATTGATAATAATACTGGGGGCAATAGGCGCGTGTAAAACTCAGAGGAAAAGTGTGTTGTGTCGTGTGTACAGTGAATGCATAAGTTAATGCACGTATATGAGTTGCCTATAGCGTTTGAAATAGTTGTGTGAAAACTCGGTGACGATTGATCCGATATTGCGGTAACAAAATAATATTAAATTCAACAGTGAATCGGCCTGCACATGTTCGCGCATATTGATTAACGTATTGTGCATGTGCATTATTTATACTTGTGTAGATAGATAGGATCGGTGTATACACAGATATACATATTCTACGCGATCATCATCAACGATCCACGACGCCGCATATCCACTTTTATCTCCTGGACATTGGAAGGAGTTTTTGGATCTCCAAATCAAGGTAATGTAAAATTATGGTTTGGTATAAGGGTGAGAAAGTATGTGGTCATCGAATTCACGTAGTTGTGAATAGTAGAAATAACTCTGCTACTTGTTTATCGAAGTAAATCATCCAACCATCTGGTACTGTTCCCCCGATATTATAATCGCATTCCACGGATATGCCGCGCTCGGAGTTGAGTATTTTCGAGACATAAAATAGCCAACTCCCGTACCGTCGTTTCGCTTGTGAAAACTGCTTTGCCAAATAAATACACACGCCACCCCTAGTTTTTTATTTCATTATTCATTTATGTTCATTCAATCGCTTGTACTGTTTGCTCGCTGTACAGTTTCGGGGAAGAATATAGGCGCGATCGGAGGTTTTGCTGGATAGACTATAAAAACTTCAACTATGATAAGATTGAATATCGTTGGTATCGTCAAACGCACCCATCGCGCCGCTCCTCTCCGCTTCTGAAAACGCGAAACCCGTTGTGGTTTTATCAGGCGTTCCTGACCTTGCGCTTGATCGGTGACTTCGTACGTGAGGTAGGTCGCGCTCTAGTCGCTCAGCGGCAGAGGGGGAAGACGAAGCTAAGGGGATGAGGATGATTCGAATCGAGAGGATGTATTCATCGTCTTCAGGTCCTCAATTTCATTACGAATCATAACTCGCCGATCCACAACTATGCGGTGTTCTAATATTATTCTAATTTTACCTATCTTGAACTCATGACCACCAAACAGTGTATCCTGATCGTTTGCCAGTGTTGGAACACGGATGTTCTGCAACACTGGATTCGTTGACGTATCATTCCGAACAAGACCTTTCAGTAACATTCGAATATTTCTGGTAATCCTAGCGCACCCCATAGGAATCCCGGATTTAATTGATTGCTCCAAACGTTATAACGATAAAATTTGTGCTGCTGGGTTTAAGACTTTATGCATCCTGATGTGCTAGAAAAATACTAAAAATCCGTAGTATTATTTTTCCACCCTTATACCTTGAAAAAGCTAACTAGCAAACGAGCGAAGCCAATGAAGTCGCGAGAAAGCCAATTAAACCTGCGTAACTGAATCGCGCCTGCGTCAACTCCATTGCTATACCACGTCTAATATTAAACTACTCCATTTTTTTCCTTTTTTTCCTACTGTATATTGTTTCCTGTGAAAGGTTTCAACCGGTGCAAGGACCAGTTACAAATACTCGATACGACATATGATTATTAGAATTAATAAAATCAATTAATTTGATGAATAATTGGAGCGCCTTTGATGCCGTTGTGTCATCCACATTAGCACGAACTTTCTCCCGACCCATCCAATATCTACTCCATACATATAAAGACGTGAATTCAAAAGATCGACGTAAGTCATCGTCGGATACATATTGATATGTTATACCGGCCACGTCCAGGCGTAATATAGTTGGACGTCTTTGACCCACTACTGTGGAATACAATGTGCACCGCTTTTTATCATCCTGCTCCCCCACTCATCGACTCGCCGCGTCATTCGCAACGTTGTTGGCGCGCGAGATTTGGTAATCGATAAGACTGTCCTGTTTCCTTTCGAATGTTTCCACATTCTATTCGATTGTGTTGCACGTAATGAATGTACGCGTATTGTCTATCCTCAGCTATACGGACGTAATAGAGTTCCTGGGTCATCATTATTTCGCAAAAAAATGCGTCTGGGTCATCAGAATCGGAACTGAATGTTCGTTCCATCTTGAACAGCACCGGCAGTTTTTGAAATTCAAGTTATATTGTAACTGAAACTAGTGCTTTTGTTTCGTGAATGAAATATGAATTTAATATGTCCTCCGAAAATCGGGAAAATAGATTTGGGTGTCCATTATACTGCGGAGTATACTTATAGCATTCATTAGTGCGGTTGTCGATCGCCGCCGTCGCCGTCGCGACGACATAGAGTAGGGGCCAGAGTATTTTGTTTCTTTACTACCGAATGTGAGCTAGCTATAGTGAGTGCGTTGGAAGTTCTCTGAATTGATTGTAAAAATACTTTACCACTAGCTGCGAACTGTTCGTTAAACCACGCGCCAAAATAAGACTTATGTAAAACTTTGCCACCCAACCCGCAATCGTGTTCTACTAATCAAAACCCAATATTATGGCGAAAATTTCTGCGGTTCTGATGTTATATAGATGTGTATTTTACAGGCTATCTAAGTATGTTTGATTACGCAGTAGGCGGTGATTAATGAAATTTAGGTGTAGCCCCGAATAACGAAGTAATTCACCGTAGGTTATACCCAGCATCCTTCGAAAACTATCTTCGATATTCATTTCAAGCGGATGTGTAACTGCGTTGAACAATGCCACTCGCATAACGTCTGATTTTCAGTGGATCCTTTTGCAACACGAACTGCACCTATACCTGCAGCTGTCCCCTCGGCTACACCGCAGGTCTCGTTCGGGAAACATAATGATTATCTCGATGCGACAATTACTCAACGTTTGTCAATACGCCTCTCTCTCCTGCGCGAATATATGAAACGATATTACGTATAATTACGTAACCTCGTATAATACACCTTTTTTTTTTAATTATATATCCCTCTCACTCTCTCCTCAACTTCTTCCCGCAGTCCGCACACCCATACGATCGTCCCCACTTATTGCCACGTGGGATTTGACATTTACGATACGCTATATATATGTATACTGTCGCAACAGCAACAGTTATTTAATATTCAGTCTGATGTTATAATTTTTTTCGTCATACGAATGGAAAGGTCAATTGTGATATCTGCTAAAGGGGGAGTACCTTATACATAGGAATTTTGTTAATCGGTCATTCTTTTCTCCCCACCGTTTACCCCAAAAAAAATATTCTTTTCTGGCCCAGGTACCAAAATAGCACCTCTCCGTTCATATCTGAAAAAAAAAAATAAATAAAAATAAAATATAGTCCGCAAAAAGAGAGCAAGAGAGTTTCACTCTCTAGGTGCACGATGTACAATCAATTTACACGTTATCGCATTACGGTCGACCAAGAAATCGATTATATCTGAAATCAAGGTAGATAATTCGAAATAAAATTAGATAATATTTCCACAGGCACGTGTATTCGCAGTGTTGTTTCCCGTCCTCCGTCTAATCGAATCGTGAACTTTTTTCCATATGATATTTGTCACCGCGCCCGATCCGTTGTTTTATTTTACATACCGTCTCGTTGACATTCACGGGGTACAGCCGCGGTTATGAAACAGTGGGTGGGTAGAATTTGTCAATCTTCATCTACCATAGCAGCTTCGATATTTATTACACATATCCGACTGTCTCAGTGATAATTTCGCTCAGAATTCTGTGTTCGCCAATTGTCAAACGACTGATGATTATTGCGAGAGTATAACGACCCCGATTAATCCGGTAAGCAACCACATTAGGATCGATTACACGTACGTCTGGTATATCTATTCCCAATCGATCACCCCTCAAAGCCAATCAACTTCACCGCAATATTCCTTCGATTGCCTAGGGCAAACGACGACCTGTATAATATTCTCTCTTCCACTTCGAATATGAATGAATTTTTTGATCTGCACTGCAAGCGCTAAGAACGGGTCAAATATTCTGCAGTTTCTATTCCGGTCTCTCATTGTTTCACACGCATATTTTTTCATTCGATCATTTTGTTCTGCTGTTCTACCCATATGACGTAGTCGCATGCCCATATACGTGGGTCGGTCGGTGATAGGCGCACACATTGCGTTAGACTCGTGAGGTAGTATGAGGTCAGTGGAAATTACGAGAGGCTTACGCGACGATGTTGAGTCAATTACAACTCACCACGTGGTTCCCAACCTGCAGCGGTTCTACTATCGTTAATATCTCATTATACGATTGGTATAGAAAATAATGTGTGGTGATGTATCGTTTTAATTTGTGATCGACATCGAGCCAAGAATCAGGAGAAAGTAGAGTCGATATACAAACCATTCGCGAAGTTGTCGTCACATTTTTCTCGGCGAAAAATCGTCGCTCGCTTCTATCGGAATGACTATCTAAATACGCGAACAAGATTGCTGATGCATGCTCTGTATAATCAATCGTGAATTTCGTACAACATTGTATCGTGTATTCACAGTGAGAGTGAAGTGGGCGGGGCAGCCTTGAATCAGCTGTTTGCCACCAATGTCACCGCGGCTGCGGCTCGCGTACTTCGTACATGTACAACGTATCGCTCAATGTCTACACACGCATGGAATTACACAATGATAGTGCTTTTATTTGCTTATTTTTCCAACTCTGGATGTAAGTGATAGTTTCTCAACATTTTTTTCACTCTTATTATCTTTCCAACCCATCTATTTTTATCATTTAAGATAACAAAAAGTCGCAAACGACGTAATAAAGTTAACTATAATAACGCGGATTCCTTGAAATAAACTCATTGCAATCACAGATCAACAATTAGATAGATATTTATTCTCGTATGAGTGATCATCACGCAAATCGAAAAAAGAAATTCAAAAATTATTACCTACCTTTAATTACTGAATTTTCTAATTATGTCTAGCGGAGAGTTAAATGCCACGGTGAACGTAAGAATTATTGCTAGTGGCCAGACACATTCGGGCTTTGAAAAATGATTAGGTATTTTTGAAAATATGGCTGACCAACTGCTAAAACAGAAGTAATTGTTTGAATTTTTTTCATTGTGGAATTTGCTTGATACGTGATATTTTCATCTACCTGAAAACCAGCGATATTTTTATTTCGCGAGTTAATCGAGTAATTTGCATTCATTATGTAATCTATCGTATGTAAATGAGACGTTGAACGGAAAAATAGTTTTCCTTCGTTTCTGGTAGATTACATTGCCTATCAGCGTTACAACTATTTCAGGCAAGCATTAATTTGATAGACAATAATGCCCAATTGTCTCCAAGAATGACTGGTGGACGTTTGGCAACGTTGTAAGATCGAGATACTGAAACCGATGACGGAGGCGGTGAGTCGTCGCGGGGCCTAAACGAACAGTAGCTATATAACTTATTGTTAGTTCGGCGTTTGGTCCGACGTCTTGGAAGTGCGACTGCGAATGACACACATAGCGACTCCTAGTGCATAGTGTGGAACTATTTGAACGAGCATCATTGAAACAAGGACTTTGATGAACTACTCTGCAAATAGTTAAAGGACCGTCTAGCCGTAGTTCGATCGATTACGCGGCGCCAGAATCTTTGTATTCCCGAAGGTAATTGAGAATAAAATCAATTGCGACGCGGATGATCCCGATCCTGATTTAGGATATACGAGTTTGCGTTTGAATGCAGCAGCAGAAATCGTCGGATTTGAATTTTTTTTTATTTTATTCAGAATTCAATCGTAGCAGATACCAAATTCTTAGGTACCCTTCTTAGGTCAATTATCGTAGAGGGGTTCAAGAACATGGAAAATAAGAAAATAGATGATATTCTTTCAGCTGCTTTATTCCGTCGCGCATTAAGTACTTGGGATTCTACTCTTATCTCGGTCTTCCGGGGCCAGGCCGTAATTTTTGTAAGGTGTATTTTCTTACGCATCGCCCAATAATATCACCTCTTACTCGGCGACGGTGTACAAACTTCCGCGTTTAAACGGTGTACCGGCATACCTACCTATCACGTAAGGAAAACATTGGCAGTGGTGGCGTGAGTCGCGCACCGCACCGCATTGCGCCAACATGCCGGTATATGACATACCTAAGTCTATAGTTATACACCGAACACCAAATGCCACATGCACCGCACCGTTGTTGTTGCCGCCGCGTGTGAACGATTTTTAACTCCTACGTGGGTGTTACTCTCGGTTGTGTTGCCTTCGGTTTCGTTGGAAATACAAGAGCTGCGACAACTGTGTTTACTTCCCCGATGCTACAGTGCGATGCGATTTGTAATGTTCGTTAATTTTTCACAGATCTTTCACCATAGATGGAGAGTAAAGGGAACAAAAGGGTATCCGGAGACACTGTGACTGCAGATGAGGTGAATAATCGTAGTGACAATCGGTTATTGTCCGAAATGCATAGTCGAGATGAACCTTCAGAGAGAAATGAGAACAGAGGCAATGACATTGGTAACGACGAGGATCTCGGAGGAGGAGCCAAGGATGATGGGAACGACGCCGATGGGAAGACTGCCATCACCGCCTGTGACAAGGTCAGTAGCAAAGAAACCCCCCGAGAAACCGCCAAAATTTCGAATGGCATTGGTCGTGTTCGGGTTGAGAAAAAGATGTCCGAAGACACCGGCGAGGACGAAGAGGAGAACCATAAGGATAAGCCAGATGAGAAACATGACAACGATTCATCGACGACAACGACTACCTCGTCTACCACAACCTCAGATGATGAGTCGGAAAGTACGTCGGAGGAGAAGGCTGAACCTTCGAAAGGTGAAGGCTCCCCGCCGTCGAAAGATCACTCTTTGAGTTCTAACGAAGTTAAAAAGAAAGATGATCCAGTGGCGAGGGATGCTGGAAAAAACGAGGACACAACCGACGACAGTGACATCGAGGATGACCTCATATCGGCAATCAACTACAACACCATTACTTCCCTTGCCGCACTCAAGGACATGCTCCAATCTTCCGGCGAGGACTCTGATGGCGTTGATAGTTTCTTCCATCACTACTTTCTATCCCACGTTAATCGGCTGCCGTCGAGAAATCAAACACACAGTCCCTACCCTTGGGGAAGACGATTGTCCGAGTGTCGAGAGGAGGACGAGTGGGAGGCTGACGAATCAGGTGGGGATCTGCAAACATGTGTACCCTTGATACCATTAATCGCATTCTTTCGATGATTTTACAATCGTACCGAGTGCATGCTCATCGTATACTATGCATACTGATCTGTACGTTATATGTATCTTTTCTTCAAGCGGAAAGCTGCAAGTTTCTTGTTATTATGTCGCGTCGAGTCACGTTTCTCATTCCTTATATCACGATAGGCGGAAATTAACCGGTGTACGTTGTCGGATTACGTAAGACTATAAATAATATCAATATTATTATACCGCGAGCTGAAGTATTCACAGAAGCAAAAAATTATTTGAAAAATAGTCGTATGAGAAAACCTATTGATATTTAAAATCTTTTATCACGTCGAAACATACGACGTCTCGCTCTTTGAGTGTGATCGTAACATGAAATATAATATCGTTGAATGGTCCCCCAACGAGTGATTATGCACCTATTGAGAAGTGAAATTTCCAGTCGTATTTGGCAGTTTTGCATAATTTGCGTACATGTGACAATTGATACTTTAATAGACACATGTATAAGAAACTATGCGAAATATATATATTTTTTCTTCAATAATTTCTGACGATTTGTACGATTCTCGGTATCTTTCAGGAAAAAGCGCTGAACCAGCAGGCAGTGGCGTCTCGATGACGAGGAAGGAGGCGAAATCGTTGATCGCTGCGACCCTAGCGAAAGCCACGCCCGAAAGCCCGAACAGTGTGTCGTCTAGTTCTTCCTCCTCAGCCAATTCGATCTCTGAGAAAGTAGATAGCAAAGAAAGTATCACGGGGGTAGTGGAACCTCATGTACCGACGCCCTCGACATCGGCGGTCCCAGCCCCGGTAGCGACGTCAACATCGGCGTCGAATTTGGTCTCGTCGTCGGCTGGTCAGGTTCGGGTCGCCTCGAGCCGCTTCACCACTTCGAAAGCTTCAACTCCTTCCACGTCTGCGGTGACGTCCCCGACGTCTGTGCAGAAGCCACCCCTTCGAAGACGGCACACCGCCGGTCCAGGTATGACCTTTCCAGCTACCGATCCTCCCAGCTACTCGGCCAGCATGACCTTCTCAAGGACCAGCCCACTACCCAGCCCACACTTGGACAAACGATTCTTCGATTCAAGCCTCATAGAAATGAAGAGTCAGGCGAGTAGCACCAGCACCCTTGACTACGATTCAACAGAGGACATATGGGTGCGGAGAGTCGATTTTATACAGGAACGAAAACGAAGGGTGAGTATTATTTGCGGGAATATATCGTCTAATCTCATCTCACAATATAGACTTATTCGTGTTACGTCATGTTATGTCATGTAGTGCGCGACGTTCTGTTTCAACGTTTTATGCAGAACTTATGCGTATTATATAACGATGAGACTAATTGCATCAATTAATTAATTTATCAAGCGCGATTGTTTAATCTCTCGCGTGTGATCCACGATGCGGCTCAACATTATACACGACGGTTCGTGTGTTTTATATCTTCCTTGGATGTATAATTTTCCAGCACGCGTGCTACGCGATTGCTCCAACTTGCCAAGTGCGAAAAATCGAAAGATTATTCTGTATTTAATCATTATTCTCACGCGTCACTCGAACGATCGATATATAATACTGACTGCTGATTGTACGTTAATCTCGCTGCGCGTCATTTTCTGTTTTTAACAAATTTTTCTATATGAGATTCTGAGTTAGACCGAATCGGAGGTAACTTTGAAGCGAGAAACAAAAAGATTGAGCTTCAAAAAGTGCAGAATAATGTGGAAAAAGTTGGACGGTATATCTTGGTTGCAGGCTGATGCATAATTGATCGTCTGGAAATGAGAATCCTTTCTTGATGCCTGGGCGGAGAAAATTACAAGTTGTATAAGTTGCATAACGCTGCGTGGTCACGTGTCATTCACCCCGTATCGATTTCCGCCCCTTTACACTATGTTGTCGCTTTTCTACCCTGATGAGCTCACTCGTGGGGCTTCATATGTTCGGTGCAACGGTGGATCGAGAGTCAAAATAGATCAATTTTCCGCGAAATATATTCCACCTGCAGAAAGGCCTTTGATAAAAAATGAAATAAACGAACAAAATGATGTGCATTATCGAACCAATACCAGTTGCCCGCGCTGTACTGAAAACCACTCCATTTTCACTTTGTGCTTCTGTGAACTTATGGCGACTCCACTCGGAGTATCGCAGAACCTTTCAGTGGTTATACTTCTGATACTCTCTTATCATAGTCAGGTCTGTAGGCATTTTATACGAATTTTTTTTCTTTTTTTTCACCTCAAATACCAAGTTTTTGGATCTTACATTAGTATACGAGCACCGCAAGCTTTTCTCTTTCTTCTTCTTCTTCTTCGTTGTCAAGATGATCGCACATCGAATTGAATCTCCGGTTTTGATTGCGCTGCACTTTTTTTTATTTTCTCTATTGGTAAATAATTAATTGTATTTCGAATTGCATGTGATCAGTAACAATATTACACATCCGTCGTATTCTTGAGAATTTGCGACTGACCGTCGTAGACAACTCTGTCGAATGGGAAGGTGTAAATTCCTAATCAGTTGATGTGCGGGGGTGCGACAACGAGTCGGTTTTAGGTATTTATCAGTGAGTTCTCAGATCTTGATTGAGGTGTACGTGCGTAGACGAGCTAATTTGTCATTCCGCGACTATCCAGTACGTCTCCATCTGACCTAAATTAATTAAATTGGATCGCATTGTTGTTATTCGTAATGCTGATGATCGGTATCTAGTTGTTTCGCAATGGAATCGGCGATAGTATTTGGCGCGGTGAATACCCGCCTCGGTAGGATTCGTGAATATATTTTGTTGACATCGTGCGACGATCCTCGGGAGGAATTGCATCAGTCTTACAAGGTTCGCAGATATTTAGTCCTAATAGTCTCACATGATATGTTACTGCTTGTTACGAATTCCCCGACAATTACGTTATATCGCAACTATCATAGATAAGACAAAAGTACTCTTGATCCCGGGCTCTGAATGAATCACGTCAGTTTAACGGCGCAGTCGGACGTTCAGCGTGTATAATGTCACGTTTACTGTGCCAGGTTTTGTGTATGAAAAAGTCATCTAGATGTGTCCAGTACTGGTTTTGCTTACATTTATGATCGTACCGATCTCCGGGAATATTTATTTGTATCCACTGTTTGTCGACTTCTAGCCAGCTGGCCTCGTACGATTCAACACTTTTAACTTAAATACTTATCTTAGGTACGCGTTTCGCTTGCGACAGTAATTAGCAAATGAGTGTACCGTGATTAACTTGAAATCTCTGCGATCTTCATTCTCTTTATCGATTACTTTCTACATATACGATGTATTTTTTCCACGAGTTGGCGATACAGTATACACGTGCAGTCTATATTTTCGCCAGATTTTCGCACATATACGTGGAATGAGTTCACTTATAATATTTCGAAAGTTTAATCAAATTTTCACCACAGCTTCAGAGCATTGAAATGTATTTCGCTTACAAAGGTGCAGCGGTATAATATTCGCGGCCTCCGTACGCGACTAAATCGCCCAACAGCGACCCGGTTGAAAGTTATTTTTAGAGATGCATACTTTATTCTGACGTTGATTCTTCGGATAGCGGTTCGCGGTTCTTTGGCTAATGGCTATAATTACCTACAATTTATTCGTCAGAGACCACTTGAAAATTGGGCCATACATCATGCATGACCTTTTAAAAATGCACCTGTACAAACTGTTTCAGGCAGTTTACTTTCGCACTCATCTAAGTATGTATGTATCTTCACATAGAACTTGACACTCGTCTTGAGGTCGTATGAACGCAGCTCTATATTGTATAATAATGCGGACTATATACACGAACACCATATTATGATACGTCCAAGTAGCGTCCAGAGCCTCTTCACCTTCTATACTAATCTTGTAGTTATTTCCGTACCCATTTCGAGCACGTGCGCTATAACTTCGAAGTACGCCTTCTAATTTGATTACATGCCTCTGCCCATGATAACGCAGCATAATCGATTGGCCCTCACTAATCTCAATCGCGTCTCAATTGGTCAATTGTCTGATTAACTTTAATTCTATGTAACCGCACCACGTCTTCATGGTATGGTCCAAGCAGCTTCTTGGCCACCATAAATGAACTGCTCCTCCTCACGTAGAGCGCGGTACGTAAAACCATCACATCAACAACGACCTTACTTTATAAGTGTGAGAAATAGATGCGTTTGTGAATGTAAACTGCAGTATAACCTACAGCACTTTGTACCGTAAGATCAAAGAGGACGTTGCCTCCTCGTGACAGTTTCAGAATCGTCGGCTCGTCGACTGGACGTGTATTAAAACTAGCTCGTACCTCCCGCGTATGTTATTCCAGGAATTACTTTTAAAATCCAATTAGCTGACGGCTTCTGGTCGAATATCCCTACCACCGGAGTGAAGAAACGGAAGTATCCACGTCAGGCATAAATTTGGAGACGTTTGTTATATTTCAAGTCTTACAGTCTTGGTGACTACGCAAAGCAAGGTGGTCGAAAAATTGCGAGTGAACTTTTTCGAGAGGGTGCAGAAATTTCAGTGAAACGGTATTCGTGATCGGATAATTATGATAGCCGTGTGGGTGTAGCTCGTAATATGAATCAGAATATACATACGATGTTTTCGATTCCAAAGTTACGCCAATATAGATAAAGAAATCAGACCCTGGACTAATCCACGATTCCTCCTGATTATTTTTTATTATCATTTGACAAAAACACGTGACACTTACTTCAATCTATCGTTAATCTTCGAAAATCCGGATATCTTTTATCCGCGAATAATCGCGCTGAAAGCAATCTTATTCATGCGCGTAAGAATCGGCATCGTTGCCCACAATTTACTCGACATTTTCAAATGCTCATGATAGTAAGTGCGTGCGAAACTTTCCGAGTTTTCTTCGCCTGATTCTAAGGTATGGCTCTCGATTACGAGTACGTGAAATTCTTCAACCATGTAATAGTGAAACATTGTTTATTTACTTTACAAACAAATGGGTGATTGTGCGTGAAGATTCGTGCACTTCGGAAAGAGTGATAGAAAAGGCGTTTCAAGATTTGTGAAAATTAATATCGAATAACGATCCAAATTCGCAAATAAATATGTTCATATTAGGATGCGACACGTTTCCTTCGGAACGAAAAACAATCCTTCGTCGAGGTGGCAATATTATAAAGGTAATCCATCGCCCCTTGTATTCGAATTTATCTGATTGCAAAATGTTTTCTGTGTTCATTGTATCAGAAGCGCGGACATTTTTGAGTCTTCGGTCTTGTATTTGGCGTTCACACCCATGAAATTATTATTCGTGAGCAGGGAGTGGATGTACCTATACGTATATCGTGGAGATCTGGACTATCATAAGAATACCGCCGACCGTATGTCCGTATACCGCGCGAAATTCATTCGGTCACATGATTATCTTCGTCATTATCGGTATTTATCTCTTATCGCCTTAGATGTATCGTCTCAATCAAATTCCCATGTTTTGAATCTTATTTAATTGACATATAGGTGAGACATGGAAACAATAATAGTCTGAGTTTATCAGAATCGTTGAGGACATGCTTTTGAAGCGTCAAACGGTTAATTAATTGAAAACGCGTGTTAGCAAACGCCTCAATCATTTCTGACGTATTCGTATCATGTGGCGTTGGCGTTTGCGTTGGCGTTCGCTGCTGGTTTGATTACACTCGCATAGATTGCTTGAGACTTGCTGTCGTTACCGCCAATTGACTACTTCGCCATTATCCATTACTTCAATGTCCGCATTCTTCGCAGATTCCTAAAGATATGTCTTCACCTGCACTGACTGTGCACGGTGTACTTTTCCGTGCTGGAATTCATTCGTTTGGCAACCTGTTTCAGGAACTCGGATCGCAGCCGCTTCCAACAATCGTAACCGAGGATATCGATGGATCTGGACAATCCGGACATGACCAAGGTCACAGACCACGTGCCGGTAAGCAAACTAAACGTCAACTCTAATTCCTCGTGAAGATAATAATGTAGATATTATACAATTATGGGGATGGAATCAAAACATGCTTATTACGTTCCAGGAACCTGGGGATCGCACTCCCGGAATATTAGGAAAGCCTCTACCGCTAGTGCTCCTGGTTCGGGCAAATCGACACCGCTACCTCAGCAACCTACAGAACAGTCGAGTAAGATACAGGCCCGAAAAACTTCTGGGACGCGGTCAGGATCGACCAGTCGTAGCAATAGTACCGAACGTCGAAAGAGTGGTGACGATACGGCAAGTCCAACCAGGAAACCGGCGTTGTTCGACGCTTTTAGACCAAGGAGCAAGTCGGACGCTAGTAAAACAAGAAAACCCAGTATTATTACGAATATGAAGAACGCTGTCCAGGTAACTGTCTTTTCGAATCACAATATTGCCATATGTAAATGTAGCTGTGGGTACACTGAAAACAGAAAAGATAAACGTTGTCCTATTTGGGAACAACGACAGATTCAAACAGATTTAAATATATTATTCCGTGCTATATGAAATCATACGTCTATGTACGGCTTGAATCCTTCATTTCATCTTAAGATATTCTAAGTTCTCGGTGACCTTTTCGTCACATCGAATAATTCACACGAATTCAATTCAGACATTGAAATCGAAACGCCTCACCGCTTTTGATATTCCGTAGCATTCTTTACATCGAAGTTCGCACGTGAGTTCTTCTTCAGACGTCCACTCTGATAAGGATCACTCCCACAAAGATCATAAAGATCACAAGGACCACAAAGATCATAGAGATAGTAAGGACCACCATAAAGACTCTCACAGCAAGGAGCAAAGTTCTAGGCCCAGAGCTGGATCGGAGAGCAGTCGTAACCCCGTCAGTAAAGTGATGGATCTCATTCGACATCGAAGTCACAGCGCCGTTAGTGCAGAGGACAAGCGAAAAGCGGTGAGTTTTTAATAAGATTTTATAGAAGTTCGATAAAAAACTGTAGACGGATCTCAATTCAATTCGCTTTCATAGAACGAACGTTCGCTTTCGAAGTAGGGAATCACTAGTTATATTATAGACGTGGATCGCAGCCTTATCGACGATCAACTTTGCCTTACCGACGCGTTGCCGTGGTCCTTCGCTTCTGACTAGAATTTTAGTAACTCTCGGCGCAATTTCTTAGCAACAATTATTTTAGCGAATAGTGTGCGCAACAATTATTTGGCTTTATTTTAAGACATAATTGATAAAAGATATAATTTAGAATTAATTTCGCCGGGTGTACACATAGAAATATCGTTTAAAAAAAAGTGCATCTTGTTTTGAACCGTAAAAAATGTGCTTTCGAAGCAGAAATATTTAAAAAATTCAAAATAAAAAAGGTTCAGTAGTTTGAAATTTCCAACTTGACCTGGCTTGATGATTTTTCACATATTCGCAAATTTTTTATCCTGGTGCAAGTTTTCTCTCGCATCGCGAGATTCGAGTGAACATCTCTTTTCCAAAATAAGTATAGCGCAACAAGCTGAAAAGAAAACGTTGCGAGACGAATTTACAATGTTTGACGAGCGATAAGCGGCCGTTGATGATTTACTTAGCATCAACGATGGACCAAAATAACCGTCGTTCTTAGAGCCGTGATTAATTCAACGTAAATAATTCTCAGAGCCTCACCAAGTTCCTGAGTTTTTTCTTGTTAATTGCACGCATTCAGCACGTCCAAGTATATCACAGGATAAAAGTTGAAGACACATCAAATATGCGTTATCCATTATACATTATTCAAAGCTTGAATAGAATTATAAAGCTTTCATTAGAATTATGACGTTATCAATGTCATGAAAGATCTACAAATGAATGTATACATTGACTTCATCCGAAAGTCTCCGAGATTGAATATTGATGAATATCTGTGATTTTAATTGCGATTAGTGATGAATCATGAGATAATATTATGTGATCGAAAAATCGAGAGAATCGAAAACCCGTCACTTATTACCTGTGCTACTCATTTGCAACTGCTTGTGGTAGCTTCCGAACCACAGCCGATGGGTAAAAATATACGCGATATCCATGATGTCGCTATTTCAGGTCTCCATATACTAGGTACGATACTTACACAAATTATGACAGTTTTGCCGTGCCACCGGGTTTCAAAACCTACATATAAACTTATTGCGTGGCGCGTTATCTTGGTAGCGTTAATTGATGCGGTTAAACGGTTGTTCAAACATCGCACCGTCCAATAGACTACGAGTAAATATAGGTAGCGTAGTAAAAGAAGGGACATGTACCACTCGCATACGTATCCATTTGTGTGCATGCATTAAGCTACAGTAAATATACATGTACGAAGAGCCAAGGTTGTAATATATCCATAAATCCTGTACATCGCGTGCACATATACGCGTTATACCTATATGCATATGTCTGAAGAAGAAAACGTGTCGTATAAAGAAAAGTGTGTTATAGAGAGAGAAAAAAGGAGAGCACGGAACAACTTGGGTTTAAATTGCATCATGATTCCCTCTTTTAATTACAAGTATTTCTATATAATGCGTATGTTTACGACGAAAGTCGACGGTTGACGTGGGTTCAACGAACGAGTGTGAAGTTGACGGTAAGTCAAGTTAGAATCACATTAGAAATACAACGATGTCCTACGCAGTTCAAAATTACATTCACATAATTGCGAAAATATCGGTAGTTTCGAATGTCGTGCATGCAGGCGTCAAATTTCGAGAAATTTTGTTTGTAGAAGATTATTGCCCAGCACCGTCGCTCGATCGTTTCGTAGGTTCGCCAAGTAAGGTTACACAGTTTTTTTCGTACTGTAATTGATGGTATATTTATATGAATATTTAAAGTGACGGGAATAGATAGCAGAATTAATGCATTCACATCATACGATACGTGGTTAATGCGGGTGTCATCGTAACTGCTGTTGAAATTTATACTTAGGGTACGTATACAAATTCTCGAGAGGAGGGGATCAACGTATACATAGTATGTATGTACGTACGTACGTATTATACGTAGCGATGGTAGGGATCGCGGGTAACGGAGGAGACGGCTCACGTTGGTAATAAGCTGTATGTCGTACTAACTTATACTCGCAATCAGTTCCAGTTCCGAGTCATTCTCCGAGCGTTGCGGTTCACGTCGATCCTGACTATATGTTACCCCTCTGTACCACTCTGCTGCACTCTTTGTCGCAGATCTAATGAGCAGCATCATTCGAGTCGAGAGTTTAAATTTGACCGGATGACACGCGTGTGATCGTTGCGACGTTCTCAGTAATTTTCGTTTAACATCCACAATCGTCTTTGAAGAGAGAATAATGGATACCTGGTCACCGCGTAACATTAATTTCTAATCAGTTTTTTATCAACGTTCTTCTCTCGCGTATTTGTATATTATATTCATGCAACGCGGTGGTGGCTCGGATTTTGAGGTCACGCTACCGAATACGCGATATTAAAAATGAATACGGCACCGACGTACGCCGACGAGACGTATCGTCAAATACATTACTACAGTGCCGAATGAGATTCGATAGTGTAGAGACGCGTCGATAAGTCTGGCGATTATCGTTATGTTTAAACAAACAACTCTGTGCCTTGTGTCTACTGTGTTCATTAAAAATAGTTGGCAATGTGAATCAAATGTGGAATTATTCATTTGCCAGAAATGTGCCTATGTTCTTTAGAATAGAAAATATAGTAGTCGCTCGGTGATTTTTTTTATCCCATCAAAGGCCTATCTTTACTAGAACGTATATTAAAAAAAGGAAGCAGTGATTCAATTCCATGCTGCACACGTGACACGTGAGTCCAAATCTCCCAGTGCGACTGTTGTGATACAGCCTTGTACACCCTTGAACCTATTTGTATACGTAACGTCGAGCGTAACGTATAACACTTACATTGCACTGAACTGCGATTAACCAATTACCAATTTTCGTTCAAGGACAACACGAAAGATCTATTTTTCGTTCGCTTTTTTACATTTTAATCTACACAATGTCGCATATAAGTATGCATATAGGCACAATTCCTGGTACTCACGATCAGCTGATGAAAACAATGCCGCAGAATTAAAAGTCGGCCACCACTTAATTGCGTAACATGTGTTTAATATTTTCGCGGGTCCTGACTGCCAAGACAAATATTCTTAATATACTCGACAGATGTATATTCAATTGCGAGTACGTGGTAGATTAGTTAGCATTCGTTACCTACACGCCGCCTGCCGGTGGCTGACGCACGTCCAAACGACACTTCGTAAAATTCTACCACGTTCGGGAGAGCACGTCTCAGCTCTTACGTATATGATACAAAGTCCCCAGAATTCATTATAAACTATGTATCTACGTACATCCGATATCTTGGGATGATCGGTTGATCGGTATCTAACTCTGAAAGAAAAACCGCGAGCCGATCGAACGACGATGTGCTGTGAATTTTCCAGGGCTCTGACACCGGCTCACCTCACATTTATGCGCCCTGACGATCATCTCATTGTTAGACTTCCGTTATGCATACCTTAAAGTTTCACTCGTAGCTGCAGGTTGGATATAAGTATTTTACCTATATGTATAGCCTTTGACTTAGCACAGCATTGCCAACACGCGTGACGATGACGTTTGCAGCTACGGTAAATTGTGAAGAAGGTCACGTCGATTTGCGCTATAACAGAAGCCGTACACAATAATATAATCCTATACCGGTAATTTAAACGTGATCCATTCCAACTTTAAATCAATTTAAATAAACAACACACTTAGTTGCAATCATTCCCTGCACTTTTTGGTATCATTTTTGAAAATTTATTGCATTTCTGGCCTTATGGTATCGGTTGGGAATGGGAAATTCAGACGAAAATAGAATCCAACTCTTGGCTGTTTTGCGCACAAATTTACGTTCAAAAAATTCGTGACAAACGATCTAACTATACCACTATATTAGAGTTTAAACGTGATATGCGACAATTACTACTTCTATTTTTTACTGTCACCTTGTTTATTTGTTTTTCCATCGTACGTGAACAGTAAATTCTTTATCACTTTGTTTTCAATCGGACAGACGTATGTGTGGACTTGACTATATGAACTGTCCATATCTTCGCAACTACTCGCGACTCATGTGCCACCTAAAGATTAAGCACATGCAGCTACGTATATTTTTTTCTCACGTTCTTGGCCAAGTTTAACGCTGTATGTTATTGTTCCTAACAAAATTTACGAGTAATCTATCACAGTGTATTGCGGATGGACGTGCAATTTGTAAATCTCACAATCAGACCGATTGAACAACGAGAAAATTCGTCGCCTCGTTTCTCCGATCCATATAACTACGTATAACGTGCATGTGTATACTATGTCGTTCACTGCACCACAGCTGTTTCTCATCTGGTGAATTAATTGCAAATTAATTACTATACGACTAGGATAGGATGATCTGGGTTTATCAACGACGTGGAAACTCTTCATAGGTAACGCGAATCTCATTAGCATCAAGTATCAGTAAAATAGTACGGATGGCCATTTTTTTTTTCTTTTTTTTGAATAAAGTTAATCTTTTTCAACTGTCACCTCAGCAATGATCGTACGATATGTAACCCAGGGTTACCAACAATACGATATTTGCAATTGAAATTCAAAAGCTGTTTACTCGTTCACGCGACAACGGTGCACGGTATACACATGTATAATACAGGTTTTGCATTCAATATCTTGAATGCGGAGCTATGGCCGCACACGTTTCTACACACCCACACATGCGACAAGCAGAGTTGTACCATATTATTTTTCCTTTCATTTTCAATCATTCTTTATTCCGTTTTTATTATTGATATTCTCTTCCTCTCTCCTTTTCTTTCTATTCTTCTTTTCTTCGTTTCTTTCATTCTTCCGTTCCCATACAATCGCATATTTTTTATATTATACGCCTGCATATGTGCAGGGGGAGGTTTATAATTTATGAAATGGTTGTCACTGATTGGTCAACAAAGCTTGTCACAGCTGTGAATTAAATCATCAATAATCCGGTTATGACAAACGTTACATCATAAATTTAATATCGTCAAAGATCGAGTTCAGTGCATTGAGTCAAACACGAAGGTGCTGTACGTCTATCCATCTATAATTGTAAATAATATTTGTACAAGGTTCACCACAATATTTAATACGCCCGAAGTGTGTTTGATACCTTTGATGGGAATAAAAAATGATAACCGATCGGATCGTCGCAACAATTTCATAATTAGATACCATTTTCCAACATCACGTACGTCTGCTTCCGGCTATACAGATGATGAGTCACATTATCGAAACGTCTTTTCATGTCTGTGCGTATTCTTATCGCAAAGAGATACACGGCAGCTATAATAATGCGCAGACGAAGAAAATTATATTGATCTTGATGGAAGAATATCGGTTTTACTAGAGACTTATAAATAAAGTGAGTTTCATTGTGTCGGCCGTTGCGTTCGACGAGAGATTCGAAAGAATCGTTGTTATTTTAAAAATAAATCAGTAACCGAGATAAATAATCGAGGCGGCCGGAAATCTGTTGCGAACATGTCGTCATATTTCCGGTGGAT
The DNA here is from genome assembly GCA_963932425.1 of Athalia cordata. NCBI lineage: Eukaryota > Metazoa > Arthropoda > Insecta > Hymenoptera > Athaliidae > Athalia > Athalia cordata. Next base: position 50,788,466 of record OZ010625.1, on the reverse strand, counting down.
TAAAAGTGGGAAAAAAGACGGCGATTATCTCGGATCCAGCATTAAACCAAGGAGTCGATCTCTGGATTCGAGAAGCCTTGAAGCTTCCGGTGTCCGTCTGATATTGCAAAATGTAATTCTCAGCCCAATTTTTCCGATTTTTCTTTTACCCAGGTTGTGAATTTCATATTTTTCTTCTTCTTTGTTCCAGAGAGCGGCGGCTCAGCATCAACAAATAGCAGCCCAGAGTAAGTACTGCAATTCATTCCTCTACCTGGTCTAGTTTTTTACGTTACATTCATCTTCCGGAAATCCTGGTATGAGACTTTTACATTTCAAAAAGCGTTAGTATTCCATACCTAATTCACATCGCTGAATATCGATGCTGCCGATAATAGAAGCAAACAAAGCAATAATTTATCGGCTAGCCGATAAAAACGGAGTGCTACGCTACATTCCTGGAGTTTACCGAGTTTCGCGTACGACGTCGCGACGCTCGTTGCTCAATCATGCAAAAGTGTGCGCTGTGGAGGGATCTCGTGAAGTCTCCTTCCTTCTACCAGCATCCCGCCGTTTGTCTCTGCGACGGGAGTGACGGGAACGATGAAAGCACGAGGGACTTTGGGGGTGGGGCACGCCGGCGCACGGCGCGGCGTCGCATAGCGAGGAACGTTCGGAACCGATTCCTGCACATTTGCACAGTCCTCGTGGCTTTGCTACGGAGTCACGTACGATTCTTTGCTCTTCCGGACGACACGCGAGCAGCAGCAATCACGTTTATTTTCTTCCGTTCCACGGATTGTAATGGACGGATAATTACGGCGATCGGGAGTTCAATCTAGATATATTTTCAATTTAATATTAAAGATAATTGGTTCGTTAATAGTTTTATGTGATCTAATTGACCGCGCGATGGATTGATTTCGATGTTTCATTCTTTAATAATTATCACTAATAACGTGCGGTTTGATCAAGTAGGTAAAATTGGGACGAACTTGCTATTCTAAAGTTATTTTATAAGAGTACCCTGTGAACTACGGCAGTCGTCGTACTAATGTGAACTTTAGCGATGAGTAAAAATCCGGCAGTGCAACGCTACTGCATATCGACCGCGTAAGGAGAAAAAGTGACACACATAACCAACCCCCTTGTATGTATGCATGCATTACGTATGTGTGAATTCATCGGTGCATTTTGTGCCTATTTATCGGTAATTTATACCTGAATCATTAAGGGTGGCATGCTACTCGCGTTTTTCAATTTCAACCGACAAGAGGTTGAAACGAAACGTTGAGATTGTGTGACACGATGCATTCGTCACACGTCTCCTCGTCAATTTCACCTCGGAATCACATCTATCTCGTCGATTTGCATTTCTACCTTTCTATCGTTTAATACGTGTAGCAATTACGTTGTTCGATGAACGCACGGCGAACGATGATTTTATCATTTTTTCGAGTACAAAGTAACCCTATGCGGTGTCACGTCATAGGTCAGTGGTATCGATGCGGCAGAGTTTCAAATCCCGTCTTTAAATCTCATCATATGCGAGTTTTGATTACCTATATACATGCGGCGTGGATCGATGTAATGTAACGACATTGAACATTAGAATTCTCAGTTATACCGACGAGATGCATCCGCGGAAAATGATTACGAAAACACTCACTGATTTATGTCTTGCTTTTTTCATCGTTTATTATAAGGAAAGAGTTGCTCATACTCACCTACAAACCACCTCATTATGGTGCGCGTTATATCACTCCGTAGATTACACACAATGGGTGTCCTCAATTTTTATCGACTGCAAGAAAGCGAGAAAAGAACGAAACGTACAAATGTACACGTACACATATATTTACTCTTGATAACGCCAGCTTCTCAGATTTAAGAGAGGCAAAGTGCTGGTATTTTTAATCGATCGACGATGGTGCTAGCACCAGCGAAATACCTTGTTGTTGAGTCCCCGTTGTAAACAAGCAGAACCGTCGAGATCTATTTGTAGTTGATAGATCATAGATGTGCCCACTTAGATTGTATCACTCCTACATGTATACGTCTAACCGGTATCAGAGTGAACCCAACTTATATAGTCGGGTCCGTCTTTCGTTACACAGCAAAATTAAAGTTATAATGTACAGGGCATAACGACGTTGTAAAATATTGAACCCACGACTTTGGTCCCGAAGACTTTCGTTTACACGTAAGTGCTGCCGTCATTTATATAGTTATACTTTCCATGAAATCGACTTGCCTTATAAGTCCCGATAAGTAAAGGGTAACAAGGGACAACGGAGCTTCATAAATGTTCGGTCGATCTAGGTCAGTCAGATCATCGGGTGAAATCCATTCTATATATATACTCCTATTTATTTACTACTTATATCACTTCTGATCGCTGTAGGCTCTAGTTACGTTTTCACAACAATTATGTCGTATGTAATTTGCCGAGTAATCGTGCAGAATCTAAAGAGTTAATGCACAAACGGTGACTCTGCGATTTTCATTCGCTGCATCCTCCACGTTCGAAATTGTTCCGTGAGTATTACGAGTTGCGATAATTCATAGTTTCATGGAAGTCTGCATGTGTGTCCGCATACGTGGATGAAATATCGCGTCAATGTATTCTTGCTATTGATTCACGCCTCCGACTCCTGCAAACCGTCTCTAGAATTCGTACACTCAAGTGCGGTGCCAGGGTATAACCACCAACCAGGTTTTTGAAAAATCAACCATCTGTGCGATTATTGTGCTCGCGAAAAAATTCACAACGTGCCACGGGTTTACATTATACGCTTGATGTGTTCGCGTACACGTCTTCCGGTCTTCCCTCGGGAAGGGATGGAGCAAATGCGATGGAAAAGAGTTCAGTTTTTCATTTTGACTTATTTTTTTCGAGAGTGAGTGTGAAATGAGTGATTACTTCGTAACTTGAAATCAGTGATATGATTGAATCAAGGGTAACGTGAGTTTGGAAAAATTCTGAAAAACTCACTTGGGTGCGTTGAATGGAACTACATATTGCAAAGTAGGTGCGCAGATGTTCGCCGCACACCTTTCGAGCGATCGGTGCACCGATACGAAAATTTATTCGGAGCAGGAGGATTAATTTACTCTGTTGAACTGTTGGTCCCTTCCACGTGAACTGGTACACCTAAAATTGCTTGGCGATACGTTAATAATTTCGTTGGATAATAAAACGCGTGGGAAGCTTGCAAACTTCAAATATCAACTCGGTATGTCTTCTTTATTATACTCTGCAAAACCGTACTGCATCAGCGGAAAAACAACGTACACCAATTTTTTTTTTAATCTGAACTATATTACTTTCTTTTCCTGTATTATTATGTTGACGGTGAGTTTATTGCCGCAAGACTTCCTCCTCGAGATATTCGATACCATTTCACCCTCTGTACGAACCGACGAAAGAAGATAGAATTCGTGCCGCGTCCCTTTCCACAGTATACGTCAGTGTTGATAATATGTGTTCCCTCATTTTGCAATTCCATCGTTACGGTATTGTATACCTTATGTATATACATCGAGACTATCGCCAGCTGTGACAATTATGAGATACAACGCAGAAGATCGCGAGTACCAGAACAGACGCGTTGTATACTTCATTTATTCGATGAGCTGACGGTGGTAGTCTTGGAAAAAAAAATCTTTGGCGAAGCACAAATGAGCGGTGACGAATTCTTGTTTACCTATTTTTCCCCTTTATTTGCTTACTAATCGGAATTGTTTAGCATACGATCGTACCGAATCAGCATCAGCCATTTACTCGACGAGCCTCTGGATCGAGTCGTGTATTCAAATTCTTTGTCAACTACAATCGAACTGCGCAACCTTGAATAAAAAAGTGAGGGTCATAGAACTACTTGACGAATGCCAGCTACAGTTAAGCTGACCGCGATAACGTGTCTAGTCATTTGTAGCTGCATGCAGGGATTCGTCGTAATTATCCGGTACGCCGTGACTCGCTCCTCTGAATGAATTAGAACAGCAGGTATAAAAAATAAACCTGAGATCAGAAGCCGAAGAGTATACTAGTGACGTGTTTTCCTTATGTAAATTCATTATAATTTCTGTGGAGAATCGACGCGGGAAAAAAAAAATTGACAAGATCCGCATAAATAATTCGATATTACTTGTGTAATATATTATATGTTGTGTCGATAGAGTTGTTATGTATAGCTGACGGTTCGATGGGCTCGTTCAACGGCTTATTATACGTATAATAGTGAATGGATAACCACGATCGCGAGAGTGTTGCCCTTGCCCCTTATTTTGATTATGCCATGTCGTTTCCTACTCTACCGCAAAGTATTTTATATTGATTGACCTTTAGGCTGCCGGCAAAGCCTTTTTTGGGGCTCTGAAAAATTTCACGATAGTTCGCGGCCAAGTTGTTATTTTAAGCCGACAACTTCCCAAAAATACAGACCCATATTTTGGCCAAAAATCGCCGGCAGCCTAGAGATTAAAGAAATACACGTCAAGGACTTAGCGGTTCGATCAGCGTGTATAATCGTTCTTCGGGTGAGTACACCGCATTAAAATCTCTTTGAAATCTCTTCAGGATATGTGTACGTCACTTCAGTCGAGAGACACCGGTCAATGAGCATTTCGGAATATGCGAGATGCGATTTGCACGGTTTGACCTTGACGGTTGTCCGCAGTTGAAGCGCAATCTGCGGGGCGAGATGAAATGAGTGCCGCGAGTCGGGAACAGAACTTCCATTTGCTTGTTATATTATTTATACTCTCGAAATATCGTCTCGGGATGACGGGATATTGTATTCAACTTGATTGACTTCTACCGAGTTCTGGGAAATAATCCACTTCTATTTTCTCTTGCTTCCGGAAAAGTACTGCGGCACAATCGAGACCCAGAATTCATCAGAATCAGATACAACGCAATTTTCTAGCGGGATTATTGGAAATAAGATCCCATTTGAATACGTACTCACGCGAGTAGATGAGGAGGTATCCGCTATTTATTTGATTCTCACTTTGAACACCTCGTTACGTTGCTACGATACCCATCAACGATAGCCAGGGCATTTGTAACCTTTTTTCTCACAATGAGTACTTATTTATGATTTCTTGCCCAACGGCATGCATCAGGTACTTCCGTGTGAGGGTACTTTTATCCCTCTAATTTGCATCTATATCTGCGGTCCTACAAGAGTATAGCAATTATACGCGATGCACGTTTGGCGGGTATATTGGGCTCTGGCGTATGTAGGTTGACGGAAGCTGCGGTTGCAACTCGAATCGCCATTGATTAGTACAGAGGAGTAGAGCAGAAGAGAGCGCATGGCGGAACGTAGCGCCACTCTCATATCCAACTTCGACTGGTCGATACGGCCTAGTTTTCTCGTGTCTACACTACCTAGTGATCTTTAAACTCACCAACTTCATTTTCAATTTTCTATTTAAAATAACTCGCCGTGAGACTTAGGAACTTTGCCAATCAAGATCAACCAATGTTATCGACCAGTGACCATTTCGGTGGCCTGCATCACAGACGTAATAGAAAATTCAAGACAAAAATTGATCATTTTTTTCACGTAATCAGTATTATCCACATGATGCTTTGCACTTCGGCCAAGCTTAAGCGGATGTTGGCAAGCTTATATTTCTGTCAAATTTAGCTTCTAATATAGGTAATTTGTTTTCAGAGACTGCTCGAAGTTAGCCAATGTCTTGAAATCGCGGTTAGTCTGAATCGATGATCAAAACTCTATAATTCCACGCTAAGCAATTGAAGTTACGTTGTATTCTGTCACTGCGCATCATCGATGTAGGATTTGTCAGATTAAACGGAATGCGAGCGCAATTGTGATGACTGGTAGAAACTCTACGTTCTGTTTTCGTGATCAGATGTCCGCTAACATTAAGTCACGTTCTGTTGTATTACCTTTCTTGACGCGTGAACTGGAGTCACTTTGCACTCACTCAGCTGTGACTCACTCTATCACAATCGCAACTTTGATAAGCTCACATCCGTACATCCGACTTTAGCGTCGTCAACTTTTAACACGTTCAAGTACCTCGGATAAAAGGAATAATTTAATATGAACTTCTAGAAATGCAAATCTCATACATTTCTTTTTTCTCTCTAAAGTTGATAACGAACAAATTTCTAGCATTTGGCCTTGCGCGAAATTGTGATTACATTTTCAATGTTCTGTCTCACAGAAATCTAGGTGGTAAAAACATTAAAGACTGCTCGTGCCCGTGCTTTAAGTGAGTGCTAGGCAAAAAATATTGAAGTGATTTCGCTCTGCAGAAGTTTTATTACGGCGATCGAATGTGATCAGTTTGAAGAGTTCAAAGTGATAAAATTTTTGATAAAATGCATGGCATATCTCATCTCCTGCATCACCATCACGGATCAGCCAACGAAGGTTCTCAAAATGAGTCAAAGTCAACTCATGAGGCGAAAGCCTACCACCATGACCTCAGACTTGTCCATGAACTGAAGCACGACTTGGTCGGACAAAAGCACGAGGGGAAATCTGGAAACGAAAGACAAATATCTCGGGGATCCGTCAGCTCGACACTCTCTTATGGATCTTCAACAGCATATTCTTCTTCGTACGGGTCGAACTCTTCCGGGCATGGGCTCCATCACACCCAAAATCACAACACCCAACCCAGTAACCACTCGGTCTATCATACTATCCATGGAAATGGACCGCAATATCACCTGCCACATGGATATCCCCACCATTACCACCATCATCATCATCACCATGTTCATCAGCAACATAATCAAAGCGGGACTGTTTCACCAAAGACCCCGAGTCCCACGGGGGATCACGAAAAACATCATCACCACCACCACAGCATTCAGGAGTTTATTAGACACTTCGGACGGCGTTTAGGACATATTAGGAGACAGAGCGAGTGCCAAGAAACTCCGAAGAACAAAGAAGAAGAATTTCGTAGCAGGAGTCAAAGTTTAGATGGTAACGCTAAGAATTCTGTAGCCGATTGCGAGACCACGTACAGAATCTACGAGAGTATCTTGAGACAAGGTGAGTCCCTCGATTATCATTGAATATTATCGAGTATCATTTTGTATCAATTTTCCGGATCGCATTTGTATGCATACGTCTAAGAACAATGATCGCGTGGTATTATTTGCCGGATGATAAATCATGTTGACCGGCCTTCTTATAACGCTTGATTATGAGCTGATTATCACCTAGACGTGTCTCTTGAGGTACGTTTGCTGCGATATGAGGAAAATCTCTGTACTCGATGGCCGATGACAAGGGATCGATCTGGTATCTCTTTTTATAAGTTTATCTCCTCCAGATAAAAAAGTCTCTTGCGAGTTGCTTGTGACACATTGTCTTTCAGCAAAATAATACGCTATGTACCTCATTGTGTACTCCTCGTTCCTGCATGCACACAGCATGATATTCTTTGCAGTACTGCGGGATAATTTACAGATCATATATACTAACGATAAGAATGAATAAAGAGTTTATTCTATCATTTGTATACGGGTATGGAAAAGTTACGACATCACTATCATCATTAAAATATATCCGTACGTATCAAAATACCGCTTGCTTTTCCCACTTGCGTAACAAGTGACATATTTATAATCGGACGCCGGAAACTACATCACCAAGTTTTACAATTGGTTGATTCGCTAATTTCGATTCCGGTTCAATGACTCTTACGATTTCAGCCATGGGTGGTACTGAACAATTATTATAAAGGTGTTGAAAAAAAGTTATTTCATAAATTCGCAAGTTCATTTGCATGTGACACCTTCCGGTGCGGCCTCATAATTTTACACCCATTGCATATGCAGAGAAATTTATAGTAGTAAAGACGAGGCAGCTGGAACCAGAGAATATTGTTAAGTCCTCAACGCCTCTTCAGCTCATCGGGTTTCTACGTACGACGCAGTTCTGCCTTCGTGGTTCTGCGTGTACCCTGCATGCCGGGGACACGGGGTACGGGAGCACGAGACCGGCGTGGCGCTCTCTATTTTCATTGTGTAAGAGAGCCAAAGATATTATTGTACGGGAGGGAGCGACGCCGCCAGATATTTCATGTGTGTATACGTTAGCCATTAGACATATATAGCTTTACAACCTGTACGTGATCACTTACACATGAACTATAATCCAGATCCAGACCCGGAATAATAAAACCCATAGCCGCCGGTCCTCACTTCCCTCTGCACTACGGCATTCTCTCGTCACATTGATTTTGATTCTGCCTGTGTGAGTCTGTTATACGGGGTGGACTGATCAACCCGACCCAACCCAATCGAAAATATTTGCCAACGTTTGAGCGAAAAACAAGTTGTAAGTTTGTGGCATCGATAAGTCAATTTGACCTGCAAGGGAAGATGTGCAGGGTTGTCTATGTTAGGAAGAATTCCAAGGATACAAAGTTATCTTCGCTCTCTCCCAAGGTCACCTTGTTCTTGACTGGTTCTCCCTAACCGGCGGCCGGCGAAATTAAATGTGTCGAATAATTTTTAGACTCGAAGAGTTTTCGTGTACGACGTGCATATTTTCTGAATGCATGTATGGCAATGAAATGGGGATATTAATATAAATCACACCGTAGAGCGTTTTATTCGCTGTTCTCATGGCCTTGAATTTTGAAACGGAAGCAGCGGTTAACGATACTAGGTTTGGTGAGACAATGGCGGGTTCTGTTCCCATTATTCACCCATTTCCCATCAAATTATGCATACCAGCCCCTAATTGAAACGGTTTAAGACCAGCGTGTGGAAAACTTACGTACCCAAAGAAAGTCAAGTTACCCCAAAACCCTCCATGGACATTTCCTCTTTTTATGAAGAATTTCCATGAATAAAGAGCATAGTAAAAATTTCGGCGAAATCGCGCCGAACGGCAATACTTGCCACTATATATGCGGTATGTATAGCGTACAAAACACGAATCCATCACAAGTATACGTATACTGGTATACGAAGTGTGTATTCATGCCTATGGGTAGACCAAAGCCGGGAAGTCGAAGATAAAATAAAATAAAATGCGTTGCGAAGTGGAAAAGTCTCATACAAGGTTGCCAGATGTCGTAGCACTTCGCGGAGGGCTATCGGCCTCTTTCTTTTTTTATACAGATGTGTAATTTTTTCGTTATTTAGAAATTGGCAAATGTTATTGCCCATCTTATTCATTTTCTTTCGCAACTCTGTTACATGCATCCTTGAAAATTCCTACCAACGCAGAAATCGATAATAATTACAAGTGCTATTTTGTGTAATCAGGCGCCCTCAGGAGGAGTAGTCTTGATCCTGGAACGCGAAGATTATCCCTCGGGACTCCAGCCGTACCCCACAGAGCTTCAGACGCCTGTTTGGATCCGGCACATGCTGCCATCCTCTTCAGAGACTCCCGTGGGGTGAGTAATCAAATCATTTTTTGTTTTTGCTTCCATATTGCCCCCCTTCCATTCGAATAGATTTGCGATCATGCTCATGTTTTGCAATATTCTAATATTCGCGGTGAACAGTGCCCTGTTACTTTCGACGCTGGTACACGTAGCAGTAAATCTCAACTGTGGATTCTGATAGTGGATCGCCAAGAAGAGCACTATCTTACCAGCTCAATAACTTGTTCCGATGTATCAATCTCAGCTTTATCTTCAGCCGGTCTGCAGTAACTATTATCGTTCGTCCTTTCCACCAAAATTGTAGCGGATATGGAATCTTCCCCGTTGTGTAATCGACGTCAATTGAATCCTGATGATCGATTCACCTTGGTCCTTGATGAACTTTGTCAAGTCAAATGGATAAATCGATGAAAAATATACCACCATGTACCACCGCTGTAATAATTGGAAAGACATGGCTTTCTTATTAGACTCACAATCAGAGGGCTAAAATTTCAAGGACTCTAAGGGTTTGAAGGAGTGCAAACTGCTGGTGGAAATACTCGGCACAAGAATCGATCGCTTTACTCTCGGACCGCCATCCTAGCAGGAGTGAATTGCAACCGAGAGGAAGGTTTTCATCCCCCACCTCCTAGTGCCACACATACCTAATTACCCATTACCTACGCAATCCTAACACAACCTGCACCCATTCTTTTTAAGCAATGAGATTATCCTGAGAATCCCGCGCTTCAATTGAAATCCCGTCAATTGCCAGAACGCCTCTTTCGTCGGAATGCCAAACGAAATACGAACAACAATCGCATCTTCAATGATCTAGGATGAGGGGAATGAGTTGATTTGCGGTCTTGTAAGCAACGCCCAGGCCAGGCTACGAGAATGAACGAACGATTGAACGGAGGAACGAGCAAGCGGACGAGCAAACCTTTGGAAGGAACGGTATCGAGGCGCCCGCGCCCGCGCCCGCGCTCTTCGACAACGACCTGCCGAACGAAATTCTCCGCTCTCCCTCCAACTGAACTCCGACAGCATCGCACCGCGCGGCGCGAGTTTCCGTCTCGTACTCCTTTGCGAAATGGCAATCCAGTTCGCCACGAACCGTGTGTCGTCGGGGTTCATCATTTAGTTATATGCATACATAGATTATTATTTAAAAATGTGTCACCGATGGCACCAAATTCTGTGTCGCTCGCGACAATCGCGAATGTCACGGGATGATAAATAAGCAACAGCTTTTCTTAACGATATGGCACATTCTCGTTCGAGTGGCCCTTGACCTTTCATGTATACTCGTATAACTCAGCTCCTCTGTAACCGATAACTGAGAGTATCTTTATCGGTTATGTACAGGCGTGGAAAGTGAAAGTGTTTTATTGACTTTCAATACGGATATCCACTTTTTTTTTAACATTTGTTCATTAATATTACGCACATTCCAATTGTGATACTATCATACAATTTTTTGATAGCATTAAAAACCATATTGACGTCGGGCGTATGATTTTACGTGGATAAAAAAAATCAACGTTATCAGCAATAACATGATGATAATTTGATTAACAACAGTAACAATATTCGCGAAAGTAATGTTAACGTATGTACAAAAATAATTTTCAAAAGAAATTACAAGTCGCACGTGTATGTTGCACTTTAAACGGGGCGAACTAATCAGTTGTGAGAATGGTTTCACGTAAAAAACGTAAAAAAGTATAAAAATCAAATGCTTATGTAATGTCGTATCATTTCGCAAATTATTTATCGAATATTTTTCATCCAGAGAATTCAGGCGGGCAACATTTTTTCCAAACACTGCCATTGATCCCGCGTGTCGAGTTTCTAGACACGTGGCTACTCCAGTAGGCCTATAGATAATATAAATACGTAGCGATGTAACTTTTAGGCATACAAAGTGCACTTATTCTCGCAGACATTTTATCAGCTTTTTTTTTTCTTCGCCCACGAAACTAGTTATTGCATAGGGTAGCTCTAGGTGTCATCGGAAAGTCTAATTAGGTGCTCGATTGCTGGGTGGTGAAAGTTTCAATTGAGAAAACGGCCAGCTATGGATATGAAACAAAGCTATAGATATATCGATGAGTATTATGTAGTTAGCGAGGTAGTTGGTTCATTCTATGGGTGTCGTCGTTACTAGGATACGCATACACCCTATGTGATGAAGAAGGCAACTGAGTAACGCCATGTTCATACGTTTGATTAAAAATCTCTTAAAAAGTTTTCAAACTACTATGGAGAGGTGCGCATGTCAATGAGATTTGATTGCTTTCAATCAATGATGGCGTTTGTATTTAGTGGCTTTATTTTAATGATTCGATAGCTGCATTTACGTATAATGTTACATGTGTACATTAATGACACAATTATCGGAAACTCGTCGATTTGCCTGTTACAAGTTAATCCTCTGCGTGAGTAACATGTAATTGTGGGTAGAAAGCCACAGCCCTTCTGTCCCATTAACTTACACGTATCGACGTTTATTATACGTATAACTACATAAATGTATATATTATCGATTCATGCGCGGTATAATATCTCAGTCGTACACGCGATTGACGTATGGTGTATGTGTATTAAACGTGAAGGTATAAATAAACCGATTGAAATTCACCAACATCCATCCGTTGTATTAGCATTGCATTACAAAACAAAAATTTGGAGAAAAATAATCTGTCGAACGAGCTGGAAAGCCAGTTTGGAATACACGAGGTGTATCTGACAATCGGACGAGTGGTGCTGCTGGTTTCATATTTCCGCAGTTCGGAGAAGAGGTCCGACGACTCTTCTCTCGGGTGAACTGCATATAGCCATCCTAAATTGTCGGTTGATAACTATATTCGTTGAAATACTCGGTCGTAGGGGTCATTGCGGCGTAGGTTGTTTGAAAATTGATTAGCCGCCGCGCTACTACTTTATACTTGTTGAATATACAAGCAAATAACAACCTCAGGGTCAAGCGGAGAGACTCTTCACCTGCGATGTAAGACTATTATCATAAGTTTTTTAATCGGATGTCATTAAAAACAATGTATCGAGACATCGGTTGGAAAAGTATCAGAAACGTGACTACGGGGTCTCCCTCATCGATCGCAAACCACCTGTTTCATATTATACTGATCCGAGCGTAAAATGCGATGTGACTTTTGCTATGATCCGTAGCTGAAGAGAATGAAATAATATCAGAACTGGCCTTCGACCTGTAGTTGCAAGCGACATAATAATGTGTACGCATCCATTTATATACAACGCTGGAATGTTGCACACGCGTTTGGTAGTCTCTGTCGCAAGTATTCATGTTATTATCATCATCGTCCACTAAGCAGCTGAATCGCAAATCAATATTTTATAGTGGAATCGTCAAATGCAACGACGAATGGAATAAGATACCTACGATCATGATGCATGCATCGCAGACTGCTGAGCAAACTGCACCTGCACGTTTCACACCGATCGTTTATGCGGTATACAAGTGTAAATGCGTGTACGTGACGAAGCTTTCTTGTATTCACCATCGCTGCGTACACATTTAATGTTGTTGTTGTTTCCTCTAATTTTAAAACAACCTAATACTAGCCTGGAAAACATGTTGTCCACTGAAAGAGGCTTGGCAGTAGAAGCAACCATAAGTTTGCGTAATCGCCGTGGGTGACATTGTTGGTTAGAGGTGAAGAGACATTTTTCTCATCAATCTTTTAATATCTTGTCAATTCGTACAAATCGTGCGATGAAACAGAAAGAAATTCATTTTCGTTTGAACATTTTTCACGCGACTTGCTTCACGTTGGCATTATGTGTCGTATACTCACGCCGCCGATGATGAATTGATGATTATACGCCTACTTCCGTTTGCATATACGTGCAGCTTATAGAGCAGATTGATACGAATACTATCACGGGTCTTTCTGCGTAGGTACATTCAACAAATAAAATATTTCTTACTTACTCTACCAGTGATTATAATAGCCGGGTATACCGCTGATCGCGACCAGTTCTTATAAGCTATCTTGAGCGTCGCGTCTAAATATAAGTATCGTGTATATATTTATGCATACTTACGAGCCACTATATAGTGAAGATAGGAAAATAAAAAGAAGAAGCGAAACACATGAGAGCTGTCGATGATATACTCTTCGTGCGATTTATAATATAATTCAGTATCGCACCTTTGGTACTGTAAAATCTTCGGCAATACAAATAATCGCGTTTATCTACCGGAGTTTTAAAATCTTATTCATCATACAATGTCAATACCAGATACCTATATTTACATCTTTCGTAATTCGCGACTATACTTTTTCTGGCTTCCAAGCAACTTTTGGGGTGGTAAAATTTGCAATTCGTACTAAAATTTGATGGCTGTCGTATTTAAAGCTAAGGTGAATCGTAAATCTTTCATCTTCCGTTGCTCTATGAAGCAATCTTTTTACTTCACAATCTGGCAAAAATGTAGCCGAAATTACGATCTTCAATGTTTGCGCATGTCGACGCATCATGGTGCATCATCGCTGCATGTCTCGTTTATTTTGTCACCGATCTTATGGAATAGCCGGCCTCTCATACTCATGTTTCTGCTGTCTCAATGTTAAAGTAGAGGCGATTTTTGAACATGTAACGCAAAGTAGTCCAATCCTACTAGAGGGGTACGAAAATAAAATTTGATCGGATTTTTAGGTTTGTAACGATATCATATCCTGCAGGATCGGTTCGATATGGCATTTAATTCGCGCACCGCGTCGTGACGCGTATAGGCAGCCTGCGGACACTTTGGGTGATGAAATAAATCTTGTTTACATCCCGCGCGTAACCTTGGCGCCGCATTTCGCACGAGCTGAATTTCGTTCGTTTATTATAATATATGCCTCAGTGCTTTGCCGAGCATTGAAAGTAGTCGGAAATAACGCATGTCCCATAAACTCATGCTATATTACCACATCCATGATAAATGCAGACACATTTAATGGATTTTGTTTATTTTTTTTTACAAATAATAAAGACATAGAAGGTATGTGCATGACACCATCGAGTGATTTGGCAGTTGGAATTGATTCGTATAATATCTCGCCTGAAATTTAGTTTCGTTTTTTTCAATTTCTAAACGGATGATCTTCAATATGCTGATTATTTTATTCCGTTCTGTCGTATAATATGCGCATGCTATATCAGAAATCAGTGAACCGATATATTACATCAAATTTGACCCCGTATTTTAATCGAGATTGAAGGAATATGATTTTCTGTGCATGGAAACGAGGAGGACACAGTCAATTTCCGCTCAATTTATTCAAGGTTTCGGCAAAGTTATGCTCAAATCTCCATTTTCTTCTCCCTTTCTTGACTATCGCCCCTTCGTGTATATAATATAGGGAGAAGTCCCACCACTGCTCAGTCTCTATCACCGGAATAAATCAGAGACGATCGTGTAGAAATTATTATAGGTGGTGGGAGATCTCAAATGTTGTTAGCATTCGAAGGATGAAAATCAACATTTCCCTTCATACCAATATTTCATCCGAAAAATGTAGCATCTTTTCGGAAATTTGACGATCTCGTCTAAACGTATTCGTATTTACTTCTATTTTTATTCAGCCGCTCGCTCGTAGATTTCATTTTGTGAGGCTGGGATTATAATTGCCCGAGAGTACAAATAATGTCTGCATCATGAGATGCCTCGCTAATTTAATAATTAATTATCCCGCAGTTGGTCGTCTATTGAGGCCATAACAAAAACCCTGGTAGTAAAGGCCGATGACCGGTTGGGCGACAATAAAGAAATAAAACTGCAACTTTGCGGTGAATAGGAACTTGAAGAATTGTAACGAGTGATAACAAAATAGAGAACATGCCGGAAGAGAATGTGTACCAGCATGTCAGCTAAAATTCGAAAGATTTTAAGTTGAATAGGACTCCTGATTTGAAGAAGTTTGCGAATATGGTGTTGTGAATACGTGACAAAATTGTTGTGACCGTTGATTGCAAAGAAAAAGACCGAGAACCGGGCGGTTATTGATGTAGAAGTGATTATGTAAATCCCTGGAAAAATCCAAGGTTCACGACGATGCTATTTCGACGTCAAGTCAGCGAGCCCGCTGGAGGTAGTGCAAAGAGTACGGAATCCACGCCAGCAGGGTCGACACCGACGACATCCGGGAGCGGACAAGGCATTCTGACCCAATGGTACACGAGGATCACCACCAATGTTAAAAAACGGCAGAGTTTTAGTCCAAGGTCTTTGCTAAAGAGAGCTCTGGTACTTGCACCCCATAATAACATAATTCCCATGCGCAGATACAATCCCAAACGTTTCCTTTCTTTTATAGCAGTTCGTTTATTTGTTTCCTAGAATTAATGGGAGTACTTTATTTTGACTGTTCCAGTTGCCTGTGGTGGATCCATTCCTGGAGAAAGTTTCACTCTCCGACCTAGGTGAGTAATCGATGTAACTTCTACAGTGATTTTTATCCGAATCTGTCCGTTCCATCCTGAAATCCCATTGCATCACATATATCATAACCTTTGACCGCATCGTACCGGAGTACGCGATGGATCAACTACAGGTGGAAAAAGTGAAAAAGTTCCCAACGGTACACCGCACCCTTCGCTCAGTTGAGCGATTCTCAATTCCGCCGGTCTGTTTATATGGGTAGCAAAGATAAGATGGCTCAGAAATCTAGGACAATTTTACCCTCTGCTGATTTGATATACATGTATACACATTACATAGTTTTAATGGCGACGCGTGGCCGAACGCTGCGATGGCAATCCGCCAGGTATCAACAAGTTGCAAGAAATAGACCATTCCAGCTTTTAATATCAGAGTTCGAGATACACATAGTCGACGATTATTTAACGATTATTCGAGACATTCTTCAACCAGTTCTCCTCTCGGTACGCGTATATAAAAAAGGAGTGACGATACGTTCAGCATACTTTATACATGGGTATTTGTGTATTCCTCGAATAACTATGTGATCATAATCCCCTACCGAGGCAGCAGGATACCCATACCTGGTGTAGAAGTGAACCTTTCCAACCGGGCGAACCACCTGCACGTATGTTGAAATATTGTAGATTCGCATCTAGACATGAACGTGCAGAGACCAAGGTGTGGCGAGAGTTTATACTTACATTAGTCGTTATGTAAACTTGCACCTTTTTGCCAAGTTCACGTTCACTTAATCAAATAAAATGAAACCGAGTAAACAGAAGTGTAAGTGGTGCTGGAGTGAAAAGGAGTGATCGGAAACCTAAATTACACTGGATCGGAATAGAATTTCATAAAATAAATCGTAAGGCCCGAGGACCTTTTTACGAATTATTTTTTACGTATATCCATCGCATTATAACAACTATTGTTTGCATGTAACGGTGTGTACCGTCATGATGCCGATCCTCTCAGATTGCACGAAGTGAAGTGTTGAGCCAAGTCAGAAAACACCGGGTCGAACAATATTTACCTACCCACCCACCTTTACCGTGACTGTTTGCGTGACTTTTTCACCACAATATGCTAGGTAATCGTAATTATAATCAATTGTAGAATATTATAGGGTGCAAGATACTGTTCTCTATACCTCTCATATCTATATACACACGCCCGGGGTATCAGTGTTTGAGATATTTAGAAGCTAACAAGTAGTTGAGGCTTATACACGGTCAATATCATACTGCTTATCTTTCTGCTAACGATTATTGATCTTGCCGAACCCTCTGCCTATAAAAGTTAAACTGATAGTATGCCAAGGTATACCAAAATGCTCGAACAGAGCTCTTATTTGATCCATTGAAGAGAAAAATGAAATTATGGATTTTATGCGAGGTTTTGCGTTCCATCAATGGCCATATCCAACCTCTACTTCCATTATTGTGGAAACCCTCTAAAGACGAATACCTCGGTGGGTGAATGATGATATGCGCGCTCGGAATGTTCAATTAAAACCCTGAAGTATGCCACCTTAGATAGCTGATATTTATAGGTGAAAATAATTCTTCGCAGTTCTAAAAAGCAGCCCCCTACATATTTTATAAATATTTTATTATATATTTCAAATTTCGTTTACACGTCAGTTCAGAGGAATCTCGGACACGTTGAGTTTCTGCACGTTTGCCAACAAATGAAACGCATTGCTCGCTAAAGGACAGTCCATAAAAATCCGAATAAGTAAATTTATTCTGATATTCGAAAGTCTTCTTTTAAGGTACGGCATCTTCTTGATTTTCAGGTGATAATAACGTCGTCAAATCGCTTTCTCTCAACTCTTGTCTAAATCAGTTTTGATCTTCGTGTCTTTATGATGTTATTGAGAGTAGGAACGTGTAATCAAACCACCACCCAAACGCCATGGGCAATTCAATGATTCAATGAGCTGTCCGCATAGTGCCATAATTTTAGATCTGATCTTTCCAAATCATTTTGAACTAACAATTTCATCTGTAGTCTAAAATGTATTTATAAAACAGTGATCGGCCATTTTTCTACACGGCGCAAGCGCTGGTTGAACATTCTCATATCGAACCCCTGCAGATACGATTTCGAACCATTATAATATTTGACAGTTTCTTAAACTTGTCGACACGATTTCACTCGACTAGGTAATTTCACGTGCGATGTCACCCACCGCAGCCCATGACTCTGCGAAATACTTCCGCCAAACTCCCACCATTTATCTAGATGAATTTTGATTCCACGGATCTTTGTACGCTCAGAAAGGAAAAATTTTGGGGCACCGAATTATAAATTCTGTTTCGAGTGCTGGATGTCAGGAGTTGGGAGTTGGGAGTTGGGAGTCAGGAGCCAGGGGCTAGTTCAGGTGCTGGGAGTGTGTTTTTGGCAGCACTTTGCTCTGCCTTCTACGCTGCTATTCTTGGAAGAGTAGTCTTCGGAGGAAGAGCAAGAGACGGACGCGTACCCACCTAACCCACCCACCCACCTCTTCGACCCAGCAACCCGACAGTCAGTCATTCAGCTCGCAAGCCCAACCGGGAGGCTATGTCTTTCGTGAACCACGTATAACGGTCGCGTGTTTGCGGGCTCGTAGGTTGTGACAGATGTTAGTGCAGGGAACCGGCGACGATTCTCTATTCTAGATTTAACCAACAATCACATTGCGAATCGCATTCATAACTTTACATGTCTATACATAGGTATACAAGCCATGCGAGTACGATCAAGCACACGGTTGGGATCCATGCGTTTTCACACACGCGATACGAATAACTGAAAATACAGATGAAAAATTTACACTACATATGTGCAATCTCTGATTTTGGTATCTCAAGGGTATTTGAAAACACTAGATGGTGGAAAATTTGTGGAATTATACTCGAATTCAAAGGCATCGCCGCACCCATGTCCTCACCCTTGTCGTATATAATCTGCATCAACGCGTGGAGTAAATCCCTTTGACACATCAGCAACAAATTCATCATATATTGTGCCGCGCTTCGGAATTAGACTGAGAGGATATTTCTTTGATTTTCGGATCAGGCTCTGCACTCTATTCGCGTTAAAAAAAAAATAAAATGAAAAGAATCAATTGAAACGTAGGGTTTACGCGCATGAATACCTAAAGCCGTGCTAATTAGTCGGGAACTTGGTCAAAGTCTCGACTAACAGGGGCCCCGTCGCGACAGAGTTTAAACCCAAGTTTGTATCCCACGTGATAGAAATTATTCGACGAGAATCAGAGAGACTTTTTCCAAACCAAGTAGTCCTTTTCTTGTGGTCTCTACTAATTATCACTGTGATTATCTGCAAAATCGATCGATCTTGGCCGTACTCAGTATTTATTAGCCATTGCCAACGGTCCTGTTTCCGTTTCAATACTGGTTGGCGAAATATGTTGGTACAGGTATTGTACATAGGTATAGGCGTTGTGCAATTCCGACGTCAGCTTACGTACAATTAGATGGGTATTTCAATCTATCGGTTTGCCAAGAGCTTAAAGACTTGAATTAGTACCCAGTTCGAGGCCATCCCTTCAGCTGTGGTGGTTTCTATACTAATCCTCCGTTGAAATTGTACGACACATTGCCCGTGGCAGTTTCAACGTATTTGAACATAATTCTTTGATTATTTTAATACATCTGTAAACTTAATGCCAAAGTCTAACAATAAGTTAAATGTATAACGATATTGATTTTAGAGATTTCAAATATGGCCAAGATCCAAAATGGTGTAGTTGTGGTCGTGATATGACTTTGTTCGTTTTCCGAGTGTATGTAAATTGTGTTATTGAAATATGGACAAATACTAGACTGGGGGTATCCGTTTTTAGCTGAGTACAATGTTGACACATTGACTCAATCAACGTTGAAAATTATTCACTCTTCGAACATTAAAATTTTCCAGATTTTCCCTGCATTTTGCTGATTATCCATAATCTCTGGAGTTTTCCAATTAAGTTAGATGTACAGACAAGACTTTTTGGAAGTTCACGTCAAGTTCACGTCTGGTCATCGCGTCAACGTAGTTGGTTAGAAAATATTTTAAAATTAATGAAGAAAATTTGTGTATTATCTGATTCGCAACGTATCGGAAATGAACTTATCGGATACCAATCATACGTGTAGGTATAGGCGTGTCAATAAATGCCATTTCCAAATGTTTGTCGTTTGAAAAGAGTTGAGATTAATGTCGTGCGCAGAGAGCTATCAATCGATTTACGTGTAGTCACAGTTTAAAGTGATCGGTGATGAATGTGGGAAAAAAATGCTGGCTCTACATTACTATTCAGACAGCGAAGGCGTTCGGACAGTGTTAAGAAAAGTAGCAAGCGCGTGGTGGAGCCAGGAAAATGATGATCCCGTTTTCTCAAAGGACCTGATTAAAGAATTTGAGGTAGAAAATCCACCACTCGAAGACGAGTTAGCATGGATTCTGTTCAAAGGTATATTGAAACAAATTAATAGTAATAATACATCAGCTATGATTGACCGAATGACGCGAAATCGGAAGACATTTAAGTAAAATATAACGCACGCGGAAATCTTATCGATGGGCCTCTCCCCCCCCCCCCCCCCCCCCCCCAAATTTCTAAATCAACTGAAAGACATGCGACTGAAATATCACCTCCTTATCCTCTCAACCTTTCATATGTCGGACATATTTATAGAATTCATAAATGTACTTGCCTGTCAAATGAAAATTGATGGCCTTCTCATTTAAAACGTTTGTGGGATTTCAGAACAAGATGAGTCGCAGATCTTTCCTAAGTTTTTCAAGTTTCATAAATGCTACGACTTGATACCCACCAGTGCCAAACTTGTCGTATTTGACACCCAGCTACTCGTAAAGAAGGCTTTCTTTGCTCTAGTTTACAATGGTGAGTTTGCCAATATAATTTTATTGACCACCGTTAAAAATAGATAATTATTGAGTTGTTAAAGCTACATTGGATTTTATCTCCTCTCAAAATAGGTGTGAGGGCAGCTCCGTTGTGGGACAGTTCTCGCCAGGAGTTCGTGGGCATGTTAACTATAACGGATTTCATAAAAATATTACAAATGTATTATACAAGTCCGTCGGTGACTATGGACGAACTCGAGGAACACGAACTCGACACGTGGAGAAGTAAGTTTATTCGACGTACGATACGTCGACAAATGGATAGCGCAATAGATGTGGTGTGAATATACCTATATATTGGTTTGCTCGATGTTTTGTCCACAGAAGTCTTGAAGGACCAAGTTCATCCCCTGGTTAGTATCGGCCCAGATGCCTCTCTCTTCGAAGCCATTCGTATCCTCATCAAAAACAGGATACATCGTTTGCCCGTGATTGATCCGGATACCGGAAATGTCCTCTACATTCTGACCCATAAGAGGATACTCCGGTTCCTCTTCCTATACGTGAGTCTCTCCGCATAGACACCTAAGCTGTGATTTATGCGAGATAGTTGAAATAACGTATAATAAATCTCAACTTGTTCAGATTTATCAATTTTCAATTGTGTTTTTGATTCAGATTCACGAACTGCCGAGACCTTCTTTCATGAACAAGACCCTGAGGGAACTCAGGATAGGAACATTTGAGAACATAGAAACAGCTACCGAAGAAACTAGCATAATTTTAGCCCTAAAAAAATTCGTAGAAAGGCGAGTCTCCGCGTTGCCGATCATAGATGACGATGGAAAATTAGTCAACATCTATTCCAAGTTCGACGTTATCGTAAGTATTCGATTATCCTTACCTAAAAATTTAAGTGCCCCGCGAATGAGCAGATCTATTGATTCCTTTAAATTATAACCCTCTACAGAACTTAGCGGCTGAGAAAACGTACAATAATTTAGACGTTTCATTACGGGATGCCAATGAACACAGAAACGAATGGTTCGAGGGGGTCCAGAGCTGCAAACTCGACGAAACACTATTCACCGTAATGGAGAAAATTGTACGAGCTGAGGTAATTATAACGATTTTCATTATCACACATTTTACGCGTCTATTTCGAGTAATTGTCATCCCTTATTGTTGCAGGTACATCGACTCGTCGTTGTAGACGAGGATGATAAAGTGATTGGTATAATTTCGTTGTCCGATCTATTATTGTACATCGTCCTCAGACCATGCGGTAAGCATAATTGTTATGATGATCGCTCTCTATGGTTTTGGAGTATGTATAAGAAAACTTGTAAGCATCCACGTACGTTTCTGAATACAGGTGAGGATAGCTGTAGTAGTAAAGGTAGTTCGGTATCATTGCGTGGTCGGGATTCAGGAGCATCGAAAGGACCAAGTTCAGCACCTTCGGAGATCTCCCTTCTCGATAACGGAGATACCGTGACGGAAGCTGGCGGAGGGACGGAATCGGAAGTAGAGACGGGAGTAGCAGCGGAAGCGGATGAGTATGGTGCGAAAGTCGATAAGAGCCAAGCGGAAGATGAGGATACCCGCGCAACGCCTACTCCACCTTTAAGCCCAACAAGCTCTGAAATTTCAGGTCTACTTTTGGTAAATCAATCTCAAGAGTCGGGTTGGCGAGAAGTAACAGTTTCTGGAGGCGAGTGATGGGATGTTTCGATAGATATGGTATATACATGTGTAAATTGTAATATAAAAGTAATTTAAGAAATAGTTTCAAGAACTGGGTGAAACGACCTGACGCACTATACATGGCGAGAAGTAGCGACAGTAGAACATGAACCACGATCCTTTTACCTCGTTCTAATTTCAATTGAGTCTCTGTAGAACACACCGCTTCCATTGCCCAGATATAACAAATCGTATGTCATGCTTTGTTGAGTCCCGATACCGCTAAAATATTGAGAAAGTTACTTCCTGTTGGGTAACTCAAATCATACCTCCATTTTATTCAGTTATGCAACATGTATTTCGAATTTGTATTACATGATGATTGTGTCTACACGGTATCAATTAACACTGACTCGCATAATACTATAAACGTTGATGATACCTGTCGAGTGAATAAGTAGTTGAAATGCAAGGAAATTAAATGCTGTCGAAATTTGTGATATTTAAAGAAGATATAGATAATGCAAACCTTTGCCTTCCGCGGGTGATTTTGTAAGTCAGAAACGGGTTTTAAAAAAAAATGAATAAAAACGAATGAAAAAAAAATTAAAGATACATAAGATAATATTACCGTCTGTAAATATATAATGAATCACGATGTTGATTAGCATAGAATAAGTTTAAATAATAAAATACCATTCGACGAAGCTCTTTTCTTGTTTGTTTTAACAATGAATTTTTTTGAACGGGGACCGCACGTTATCTCTTATTGGCAAAATCATGTCCATTTTGACAAAGGTATGACCCTTGTACGATGAAAGATGTATTTTTGTCGCGTTGCAGAGCTATTCTCGAATTATTTATTTTGTTTGATTTTTCGATTTACAAATGAAAAACAGAAGGAGCAAATGCTTAACGTTGATACGAAAGGCCTACGGATGATGATCACTTTATGTTTCAAACAGAGAATAATCTATCACCTTTTCAAACTAAATAAGAAAGGGATAATTAAGTCGGATTCGTTGATGATGATCAATGACGTATAACATGTGTAACAAATTTGTAAATTTTAAAGAATTCGGCATATTGTACGAAAAAGGCGATCTATATTTGAGTGTAGAGATCGTTGATAGACCTAATAAATCAAAGTGAACGCGTAAATGAATGGGCTGAACCGATTTCTCCATTTGAGAGTCTATTTCGCGTTGGTTGATCAGATTCAACTTTATTTTTTAATACGCCTAATGGAAATTGCAATTCTTAATGACACAGTGCCTATAGTCCGTAGAATAAAATCTCATTTTATACGGTATTGTCAACATGACGCAAATCGGTATGAATTGTAATGAGTCGTGGTACCCCGGAGTAGGCTAAAACTTATTGCAAACGGTCAAAGCTTTTTACAACTGAAAAATATACATGTGTATCATATTGAATGGCATTATTGTAGATATTGAAGTGCAAGCCAAATCATTTTTATTATATTCAGTACAAAACATGCAACACTTGAGAAGTTTAATATTGTATCGTTCTTTTCCGTCTAGTTACGACGACGACGACGATGATCATAATCATGATCGTAACAATATTATTAGCGGTAAATTCTTTTGATGATGACAGCAGGAGTTTAAAGAAAAATACATAGATATATAAATACATACATACATACGGTGACAGTAATTACCTCCGCATTAGCTGCAGTGTGTGAAAATTACATGTCTCATAGTTTTCGATCTCGATGTGTTACAGGGTCTCAGACTTCCTGTAATATGAAATTGATTATCGACCTTTGACAGACACTGAAATTCGTCAACGAATTATTCGGAACTGATAACGGTGATTAATCTTAATCTGTAAGATGTTGAAAACTAAATCAGAACCCTCTGTTATCTCTGGATTAAAATATATGTTAAATAAAAAGATGTACAATAAAAATTAAAACTCGACATAAACTACGTTATGCTATAGAAATAACCAGATAGCCCGAATCTTACTTTGTTAGTATTTAGTACCTATTAAGCGCCTAGACTAGTCCGAAATCAGCTATACTATGCTGTACGTAAGAAGCGATTCACAAACAATCCGTATTGCCTGTTCAGATAAATACATTATACGGTGGACACGTTTTACTCATGTGTATTTCTCTATTTGACAATCCACGGTATTCTAGGACCATCCCGTTTTTTCTATCCTTAAAATATTTTGCTTTCGGGGGATGGCTGATCGGCCATACTAACATTCTAAGAGTTATCAAGGGGTACTTGGTATCGCGTACCTACAATACGAACGTACACAAGCTTTTCTGTTATAATAGTATATTTTATTCAAATACAAGCTACTGGAAATCCTCAGCGAAATTTCGGCTTTTTTCCATTCCTCCGTATCGCGACTGACTTCTTTTCACCTCCGGCAGCTACATTTTCTTCCTAATTTTGAACACGAGATTATGTTAAACTTTAGAGAGATCTGACGTATCATTTCAACTTTTATACTTTTCACATGATACTTACTAGCTTACTATCCTGAACGGTTGCCTTCTTATAAGGATAGGGTCTCTTATTTTCTGTTAAATCTGCATCATTCGCATCGTTTTCGATGACCGGCATCTCGCCAAACATCTCATCATATTCAGTATCGTCGTCTGGGTCGCCTGGCGTTGTACTTGTGTCATTTAAATTATCTATGAAGGATAAATCGTCGGTTCTAGGAATATCAGCATTGGCGTCTTCCCCATCAGCCTCAGTTTTCTCGTCCTCTTTTATAGAGAAATTCGACCGCAATAACACTGAGTTTAATGAAGATATCAGATATATCTGCAATGAAATAACCGGTAACGATGGAAATTTGCATAAAAAATAATTTCGAAATGCTTACTGCATTATTATAATGTATATTATGGTTGTGAATATCAAATACCTTTTCTAGAAGTCTTTTCGTTTCCATGTGATGGATTCTCAGGTGTCTATCTAAACTCACGCTTACTATTAATGGCTCAGATTGACTGCAGGATAAGTCAGTTATTCCACCAACCGAACCCTTGTACGTATTCAAGATTTTCCCGGGATTTCGGAGATCAATTAAATTCATTCTTCCCTTTCCAGATGCTACGACCACATGTCTGAAATTTTTGAATAAGCATATCACATCAATCTTGGACGTCCTGCCTGACACTGATATTTACAAAGCAATAACTTAATTGGGGATTGACTGATCGTTTAACAAGAATAGGCATATGATTTTTAAACTTACTTATCTTTGCTGGTAGTGGCCAGAGCAGTCAGTGCTTCATCTTTCACATGAAGATTTATCACTGGTCGTCGTTGCGCCCCAGGGTCATATAAACGAACCTAGGGTGAATATTAAGGATCAATACAGAATCAAGCTTCCACAGTTCGCAATACGTAACAAGTTACTTACGTATCCATATTTGCTAGCAGTAGCAACTAAACTGCTGTTTGGTAAGAAGCCAATGTCAGACACCCAAATTGGTATTCGTAGTTGTAAAGTGTCTGGGACAACATTTTTTTCAGTAAATACTTTCTTCTGCGTCTCCAGATCAAATATTTTCAATTCGTTCTCACGCCCCCCAGTAGCAATTAAGTTTTTGTCAACCTTAGAATGCCTCATTCTATGTAAATTTTCTCCAGCATTGATTAAAATTTGTTCATTCTCATCATAACGCCATAACTTTATGTGGCCGGATTCAACTGCTGTTATTACAGTGCTAATAGAAATCATAGTCATGATTAAATGTGTAGAAAAGTACAAAACATATATGAGACTATTTTTCTGCCTCAGTATGTTTCGTGTCTCAATGTGATTTACATTTCGGGAAACACTTGTATTATG
Organism: Athalia cordata; assembly: GCA_963932425.1. Taxonomy (NCBI): domain Eukaryota; kingdom Metazoa; phylum Arthropoda; class Insecta; order Hymenoptera; family Athaliidae; genus Athalia; species Athalia cordata. The sequence continues at coordinate 50,762,248 of OZ010625.1, read as the reverse complement.
TTCCTTACTCATCGTATCGTGAGATCCCTCGGATTCTTCCTTCACCAATGTCACAACTGAAGGAACTAGTGAAGGCTGAGTATTCGGTGTCGTATATTTTGACACTTGATATCAGGAGCAAGAACATGAAAAACAAATTATCGATTAGAGGTCATACAGAGAAGTCATTTTGGGTATTATTTAATTTAATATGAGACCTCCGAGTTCCCTTTGATCCACACGCAATTAGAATTTCTTTTTCTGCTTTGTCACCCCAACTCATAGCAGTTATTTCATGGTCTCTTGTTATTGCAGTGAGACTTTGAATGTTTTTTGTTATACATTTTTTCTGGTTGATCTTCAAACCTGGTGGAAATTTTAGTATGTTCATTTCAGGATCGATCATTTTAGAATGTTTTTGAAAAAAATTTCACAGTGTTAAAACATAGGTAGTGTTGTAGAGTTGTCAAATACAACACGTGGTTAAGAACATCAAATAACCTAGGAAAAAATTTCGGAACAAACTTTCGTCTATGTTTTCCATCAAAAGGCAAAAGACAATAGTGTTCTACCTTTAAAAACACCTCTTGTTCCGCCAACAAATGCGTTGAAGTCCTTGGTGTAACTCATCTTTTTGTTTATAAAGTATTTGCCCAGTGCATATCCCTCACAAACCAATATCCCTCATATCCTCACTCCACTCGCTTTTGTGTGTGGGTACAAATTCTTTCAACCGTTGACTGAAGATCCCGTACGGAATGGAAGGTAGATAGGGTGCAGAATTTCTGGCAAAATTATACTTTAGTTATAGGTGGCGTTTACTCAATGGTGCTATTGGTGATTGTATTGTTGCCAACGTATTGGAAAAATTATATTTCAACTTCAACCCTGGGTTTCGAGGGGTTCGTCGCCTACCATATTCCTTAAGCCACGGTTCTTCCAAAAGTTTCTCATTACAAGTACAGAGTGCTAAAGATATCACAATACAGCACAATATTTCACAACCAGTGTTCACAACCATTTACAACATAGGGAAGACACCTCTGTGTGGTTATGCCGTGCGACTCTTCTGATATTTTTATTCTCATCAAATTAATATCATTTACGGGTTGAATTTTAAGATTTTAAGCTGCGTTACCTTGGAGGTTTGCACTTGTGATAATATTTTATAAGAAGTACATACCGAGCGGACAAAACAATGGGGATACCAAAGTTCTTCAGGTATATGAGTGAAAGATATCCTTGCCTCAGCGAAGTAGTCAGAGAATATCAGGTGAGTACGAATTTCAAGGTCATCATTCACTGCACACTGTACTCATATCATTTACAATGCTTGGGAACAATAAACAAAGTAATGCAGCTGCCTTATCAACATTGATAATCAATCACACTGTGTCTCTATTATATGGATTCCTACATTCTTTTGTGAATATTTTTATCTCTCATAATGTTGCTCATCGCGATTACGTTGCGATGAGAAAACGCAATCTTCTTACTTCTTATGTGCTATAAGTGCATGACATCTACACCAAGCTTGTTTATATTTGACAATGCTACCACGATAATGCATTGTAGTCCGTGGTTTGTCGAAATGATCTCAATAGAACATTTAGTTTGCAATAAGTTTCCAAATAACAGTTTTTTATTTTTTCAGATTCCAGAATATGACAACTTATACTTGGATATGAATGGCATCATTCATATATGTTCCCATCCTAACGATTTCGATCCCCACTTTCGCATATCGGAGGAAAAAATATTTCGGGATACATTCCATTATATTGAAATATTGTTTCGCATGATCCAACCACAGAAGTTATTTTTTATGGCGGTTGATGGTGTTGCACCACGTGCTAAAATGAATCAACAAAGAGGACGGAGATTTAGATCAGCTAAAGAAGCTGAGATCTTGGAAGCCAAAGCTAAAGAGAAAGGTGAAGTTCTCCCCGAAGAGGCTAGGTTTGACTCAAACTGCATCACACCAGGAACTGTATTTATGGCACGACTCAATGAGCAACTAAAATATTTCGTTACTTACAAAATAACAACTGACAAACTTTGGCAAAAGTGCAAAGTTATATTAAGTGGACATGAGGTTTGTGGGGACTTGAAATCTCGAAAAAGCTTAATAAATCCACTCTACTCATTGTCACAATTTTATAACTTGTTCTTTATTATTGATACCATATTTTAGACACCAGGCGAAGGAGAGCACAAAATAATGGATTACATCAGGTACATGAAATCTCAGCCGGACTATGACTGCAACACAAGGCATTGCCTATATGGCTTGGATGCTGACCTGATTATGTTAGGCTTGTGCACGCATGAGCCACATTTTTCACTCCTGAGAGAAGAGATTAAGTTTGGAAACAAACAGAAGAGAGCCTCAACACCAGAGGAGACAACGTTTTTCCTCCTCCATTTGTCGGTTTTACGAGAATACATAGAGCACGAATTTGCATCTATCAAAGACAAACTATCATTCCCGTTTGACATTGAAAAAATAATCGATGATTGGGTTTTGATGGGTTTTCTTGTTGGAAATGATTTTATTCCCAATTTACCAAACTTGCATATTGCCAATGGGGCCCTACCGATTTTATACTTGGCATATTTGGAAGTACTCCCAACACTAGATGGTGATTATTCAACATTCGTACCTCTACTGTTAAGATGGTAAAATGCTGATGGAATGATGTAAACTTAAAACAATTTTGCAATATGTATTCCAGGGTACATCAACGATGGTGGCACCTTGAATTTGGATAATTTTGAAAAATTTATGGAAAGACTTAGTCGGGTAGACATTGAACAGTTCACAGAACATTACGCAGATTTGAAATATTTCGAATCAAAGACTGGGCGACGACCAAATGACACAGAAAGGCATAGTTATAAAAATTCAGAAAGCAAGGCTGATACATCGCCAAAAATATCTGGAAATAAAGAATTGGAAGATTTAATCAAATCTACAGATGATATGGTATGTACTTGTTTATATGAAAATGAAGCGGAGTGTGTACGGGCACAATTATTATCGTTGTATAATACCTATGGTACGGCATATTACGTTCAATAGTTGTTGGGACATTCGGACGAAGAAGAAACTTTGGATGATGATTCGGACAGTGACGTTTACAATATGGAATTTGTTCAACACAAGCGTGATTATTATATGAACAAGCTGGAATATGAAGACGTTGATGCGTGGGTATTTTTGGTTTATGGGAGAGCCTTGTTGGAAAAGGTTTAGTATATTATATTTTATCCAGATTTGCCTCTATTTTTTTACTCACATCATTTTAGGGACGTGTTGAGATCACAAGCTGAATGCTATGTCAGAGCCATTCAGTGGAATTTGCATTACTATTACAATGGATGTTGCAGTTGGTCATGGTATTACCCACATCATTACGCACCATATATCTCTGATATAAAAGGCTTCAAAGATTTTCATTTGGAATTTGACATGGGCAAGCCATTCCTGCCATTTCAACAGCTACTAGCAGTATTACCTGCCGCCAGTAGGTCATTGTTGCCTAAGCCATTTGAGACTCTAATGATTGGTGAACAATCGCCAATCATCGAGTACTACCCAGCCGATTTTAAAACTGACTTAAATGGCAAACGACAAGAGTGGGAAGCAGTTGTGCTCATCCCTTTTATAGAAGAATCAACTTTATTGGATGGTATGTAAAAATTATGGCTAATGTAGAATCCAAAGCATAGGTACTATGAATGACGTTGAATTGAAAGAAAAATAATTATAATTGAGAAACGCGAGTTTTTTCAAACTTATACATTATGATAATGCATCTATCTATCTACCTAAAATGCCTATGAAATATTCAAACAGCAATGGAGCCATGCTATGAAAAGTTGACACCAGAAGAAAAAAAACGAAATTCGCATGGGCCAATGTACGTCTATTGCTACACCAATGAAGATCTGGGACCGTATGAAGCTGCCGAATATTTTCCGAAATTGGTTAAAAACCATGCTGGAATGGAAATGGTCAGATGGGAAGACATTGTTGTGGCCCGGGAAAAATTAGTAAAAGGATTATGTCCCGGAACAAAGTTAGACGTATATTTCCCTGGATTTCCTACATTGAAGCACATCGATCACACAGCGGAGTTACGAAAAGCAAAGGTACGCAATTTTAACTAGCTCATCTTTACAACGTATGCGGTTCTCTCTACAAATCCTTTATGCAGGTCAAAGTCTTCGAACAGCCTTCGAGAGGTGAAAACATGATCTTAGAAATATCGTCTACTCCAACACCAAACTTAGCTGATCTAGCTAATGAAATACTTGGAAAAAGTATTTTCGCTTCATGGCCACATTTGGTGGAAGCCCGAGTTGTTGCAATAGCATCACGTGATACAAAGTTCGCCTTGTCAAATGTACAAGGGGAAACTATTGTCAAGGAGGAAATGAAGGGACCCCTTGTAGTTCAGTGGAATGCATCAAGGAAGGCAACAAGTGAAACGTGAGTGGTCATGATGAGAATCAAACAATACACCTCACATTACACTCGTCATTTCCGATTATTAATACAATATGATTACTCGATACGTCCCATCATAGGTACATGAATCGGTTGGGTGTTAATATCGGCGATACGGAAATTTTAGTCTACGCCTGCCTCATGACCGGTAGACGTTATGTATTCGGTAGTCAAGGCAAAATCTCCCTGGAAAAACAATGGACCGAGGTACCATCAGTGTTTCCACTCCAGGCAACTGTCAGAGATATAACGGTCTACGATTCAAGTTTTGTACAGTACAAAAATATCAGCGAAGTGTTCACACCAAAGAGCATATGTTTCATGCTGGGACATCCACATTATGGAGCAATGGGCGAGGTAGGGCAATAAGCCATCAAAGTTACAAATCAAACAATCTCATTCCATATGACATACATATAGGTTGTGGAAGGTGGCGCCAACATCAAAACTGGCAGAATAAAGTTGGCAATGTGGATCACTTCAGAGCCAAACTTGGATGCAGTAAGACACGGACAATCAGAATCCAAGTCTTGTTACATGCACGGTAGTATTGCAGCTCAAAGATTGGGAATCTCTAGCCACCTTTTGAGCCGGATTACCGGTTCTATATACGTTTTGCAAGGACCAAGGGAACAATTGGAACATACTAAGCGCAACTTGGGGCTAAACTTAAAGTTTAATAAGAAAAATGAGGAGGTATATACTCTGTTATTTGAATATTGATAACAACAAACCAATGTTTCCAAAAGCTTGAGTGTCAAAATATCATAAATATGTTACAGGTCCCAGGGTATACAAAAAAAGTAAATGGTCAATGGTTGTACAGTACAAAATCTATTGACTTGATACATACCTACATGCGAATCTGCCCAGTGTTATTTGAGCAACTGGCTATCAATGTTACAAATGATATTTATTATGAGGATGAACTATTCCCAGAAGGATCGTGAGTATTTTTGTTTGCCAAAACTCACACATGGAAACTCTTTTTCGCTGTAATCTTAGCCGCAGATGCTTTCCTAGATGATTGAAAACTAAAACATTTCCTACTTTAATATTTAGGACTATGACCGTGAACGATGTATCAGCTTGGCTGAAGGAACAACCTTTTTACAATGTGGAAAGTCGTACCTGTGGTGCTGAAAGCCTAGATTCGGAATTCGTTGAAGAAATTGAAAAAACTGTAGACGCATTTCTCGCAGACCAGGGAGATGCTCAAGTTGGCAAAACTATAATGATGCAGGTTAAGCCACATTTGTTGTTTAAGCCTAACCTTCACAGGGGGAATTTGCCTCCAGATCCAACAGCTCAGCACAAAATTTACGACCGAATCGTATGCATCAAAGAAAGCTTTACAGTACCTCTTGGTTATAAAGGCACCATTATTGGAATTCACAGAGCAGAAAAATTGTGCGACTTTATTTATGATATCGTATTCGATAAGACATTCGTAGGTAAGAACTACGTCCTTTCCGTGTCCTAATATATTAATAATACTCAAACGGTATATTACCCAATAATGGTTTTACACAACTCCATTGCGATTGATATCTGCAGGGGGCTTGACGTTGAACATGTGCTCCGCTAATCGTGGCTACAGACTGGGACCAGCAGATTTTATAAATTTGTCTCACGGTGTCAGGGCTGAGAATGTTAAATCCGGCAAACCGAACGTTGATGCAGAACCATTGTCATGGAGATCGTCTTCCAATTCCCAGACTCAATCATCTCGTTTTAATACAAGTGCGTTTGCGTCGTTCACCAATCAGGGTGGCAATGCTCCCTTTGTGAAGGGTGAGATGCAGTTTCCTATACCAAAAGTGAAAATTATGAAGAAACATAATCATGAGAATTCGCCTAATTACCAATCTGTAGAACAAAAAAGTCAAGACATCGCTAGTGATAAGGTTTTGGAGATAGCTACACGCCAAGAGACGAACCCTGCTGGCAACGCTAAGGTAAACATAATTCATTTAGCCACCCGCCCACTTATACGTGTTTAAAAATTTTAGCGTCATTTTAATGTAATGTATAAATATGCAGATTGAAAACGAAGCTAGGCGTAATCCGCAGGACAGTAAGGAGCAATCTACACAAAAGTCATCTGAATTTCAAGCCTTATGGAATGAGTTACACAGGTTACAGGTATGTGCTCTTCCATTTTTGTAATGTTAACAGTTATAATGAACAATCTCACAAGCAATATGCGAATATTTAGAAGACAAGTGGTCCAAATAGTCAACAAAAATTACCATCAACACCAAAAACCGAATGGAAGCAAGCTTCTGGCGCTGCTGTGGATTCGGTGGGTGTAAAAATTCTTACTTAAGCTTTGAGTAATGTAGTTTTTTCTTGCTATTTTTTTTCTCATCATTTACGACTATGACTAACATGATCTATATTCAGCCTCGTATATAAACGCTTAACATTTTTCTATTCGTCAATTATGCAGCCCAAGGAAACTCAGTTCTGGGTAAATATCCAGTCTCAAGTAATGCTAACAGATATCTTGTTAGTAAACGCCTAATAAGTTCATCTACCCACTTATCTATGTGTTGAGTCTTGGTCAAATCGCGGTATACGAATCGTCTTAAGTGCTAACCAATCAGTTGTTGATTAAAAATATATCTAGGTGTTGGTGTAGGCATTCCTATCCAAGCAAAGTCGTGTGGTAGTTTCATTTCTGAATAATACAACGTCCAGATTTTTATATTGAAACACCTGAACTCTAACCATAATAATTATGTACAACAGCCTCAAGATCCCAGTGCTTTTTTGAAAGCGATGTTAAAAATCTCTGATGATAGCTCGCAAAAAAATACATCATCCAACAAACCTCCTGCATTCCCACAATTATCTAAGTCATCAGACGCTCCGCCCCTGGTGCAACAGTTATTTGACGTACGTTTAAAAATGCTTATTTAGAAATTTTTAATATCCAGCATTCAAAATGAAATCTTTCCATTTGCATCTATATAGTTCACCTTTTGATCTGCTCAGTGCAAAAAGTTCTTATGGCCCTAAAAATAAAATTCAAAAGTGGTACAAAAATTAAATACGTACTCCTGTACTGCATGAATAACCATACTTCACCTAGGCGGTGAATGGGAAGATTCCAATTGAAAGCATGCACATGAATCTTAATTATCAGAATTGACAAAAATGATGTGAATACTTTACAGCATGCCCGACAGGCAGAAAGTACTAAAAGAGCAAGCATACCGTCGTACTGTTCGCAATTACTGACATACTTCCAATCAAAAGGCATGGGTATGCCTCGCTATAATTACATCCCAAGCAAAGAGGGTAACTCTATTTGCGCGAGAATTTTCTTGCCTGATATGAGAACATTCAGTGGCGAATTTTGTTCCACTAGGGAACTGGCTGCTGAGAGTGCTGCCAAGCGAGTTTATGCAGTGAGTATACATGGACATCGATTTGAATATCGATGATAACGATTGTATAGTATAGTAACGAATAAAATAATGATTGAACAGGAATTAAATTTGAACACTGTACCCGAACCGGGAGTGAATATATTGCCAACACCTCCGCATCAATGGTACAACACCCCCCGACACAATGCGATTCGACCACCACAAAACATAAGACCCATTATGAATGGTCCGCCTCCGATGCCACCAATGATCATAGAAAATCCATTCTTAAGGGTTTTTGGCGGCAGTCCAAATATACCACAAAATCAGAATAATTCACGTTTGATGCAAAACTTTTCGCAAGTTCGAACTCAGCCACAACATCCAGCTCCTAACAATGGAGCTGGAAGTTCGAAGAATTGGAGAGCGGAAAATAGTAATAAGTCTGATCACAGGAGAAGTGCCCCCTTTGTACCGTTACAAGCACAAAAACAACACCGAAATACGAACACCAGACATTCGACTGGGTCAACACATTCTGCCAACGGATCGCACACTTCACAGCAACAAAAAACACAATCTGAGGTTCGTCAAGAGATCACTGCCAAGGTTCGATTCATCGTCATATCACATTAATTCTTCATTGGAAGTTACAGTCGCCACCCCGTATTAATTCATTTAAAATTCTATTTTCAGGTACATGAGGAGAAAACAGTTGTCCAAGAGTCGCACCATGTACATAAGGGGCCTCAAAACCAGCCAAAACATCAACACAGGTCCAGTAAACAGAGGAAATCTCGAATTGCCGCAAACTTCGGTTCTCCCCCAGTATCTAATGGAGATGAAGCCAAGTAACGGAACTGATACATGTATGACTCCTGATGGAAGGTTGAACTCGCATACGCTCATATTCATCACGTGTATAGTTATAAGACAAAATATATTTCATTATTTACAACAAAACTGCGTCAGATATCCTACTAACTATTGGAGGCAAATACTTTGTTTTTTTCAATTTTTCGTACAATGCTCTGGCAATTTACATACAATAGTCGCACATCTATGTAGTACAGGCTAAGTCCAAGTATCGGTGAAATCTGAAGATCGCACAGTGTTTCTATCAAAAATTTTTTTTACTTTTAAAATCTTTGGAGAATCAGTGGTGTCGATGGTGATTTACATGATAACGGGGACAATGATTATGATGGTAATAATAGTAGTAAACTACACAACTTATGGGTCACGCTGCTGATATCAAAATTAATACATACGTATGACAATAACAAATATGATAGTACAGAGAACTACGCTAATTGTGTTGTATTATTGTACATCCATGAATACAAGATTCGCGGTCCAACCCATGCCTATAATTCTTGCAGTATGGCTTGGAGAGCATCATGACCGTGTGAAAAACTGCCCTACGTCATCTTTGTCTGTTTGTATGACTTTAAAATTTGGAATTATCTGTCCTTTGTATTATTAAATGCATTTCAAATTTATAACATGTACATCAATGTCTTGCGTATTAATTATTTATGATATTACTATTACTGGTAATCTTGCTATTATTATTATTATCGTCGTCATTGTGTTGATGTTACTAATAATGTATATAATATATTAATTTTCTAACAACGATAATCATTATTGCCATTGTCAAATTTGAGTTGAAGGTAATCGACCTAGAGTCCAGGTATCGATTGACGACAAACTAGACTAAAATTCTTGAGTATTTCACAAAGCCAACGCTTATTGACACGCGTACGTAGCACTGCTCGTACAAACTCATCTTTCTGTTCTTCGCTAACAGGAGGTGCGCTTGCATCGGCAAGTGCTATCCGAAGCCATTCACCGGTCCAGTTACCACAGTTTTTGTTTAATAGCAGAAGAATTTCCGCGTGAGGCTCTAAGCTACTCCGGGGAACTTCTCCACCTATCACAAAAATCAAATGGAAAATGTTTGAAGTAACAGCATGGTGATGACATTCATTATTGCCAGAAGTACGCCCTCTCACCGATGCATCGAAGAATTGCACACACAAGTTCTTGTCCAACAGGTATAATCAACGAATGTGATATAGCATTAGAAAGGAAACTACCCGCGGCTTTGGTGGTAGCGAACTCCGGTAAAGACAAACATGCGATTCCTGAAAAATAAATAAACGAATACGAATTATAATACGAATTTTTAATTATAATAATAAATTCATGGGTGGTGGAATGTTTACCCACCGCAACGCAGTGTTTCGATAATCTGTTCAGGTACATTGAGAAGTATCTGAGAATTCTTCTTGCATATTTGAGCGAGTAAAGCAAGGTAGGCTTCCAACAAGTCAGATAATTCGGATAAATTACCCCCGGCCGCTCGAGTCGAAGCAACTCCATTCAAGGTGTAACTATTCAACTCTGCGAAAACAGGAGTCACAACATCAGAAGCATCTCTGCCAAATAGTATGACAAGCTGCCGTAATAAATTCAGAGCTGCTGGATGAGGTCGTGTCTTGTAAGATGTGACGAGAAGTGGGAGTAACGGACGCGCATCGATCTTTGGATTAGAAAGAGATGCCAGTGATCTCTGAGCGCACATGTGCATGGCTTCCAAGGTCATAAAATCCTTTCCCCATTGATCGTCTGTGATAATTTTATTAAACAACGGTAGCAGTCCGTCGAGTACTACTTTGCCAACAGATCCTTCCAAAGTCGACAACAAGGTCGTAACCATTTTTAGCTGATTTGCAACCCCAACTCGAGCTTTGGATGGCGACAGAGGCAATAATTCGTGTAATCTTCTCATGCACGGGCCGAGTGTCGTCTCTATGTGTTGTAGTTGGAGTTCTGTCGATGATAATGAGTTTAACAGTTTTCCAGCAGCATACATCAACCTCAGACCTTCCCCAGCTCCAGGTGGTACGTTTGGCAATGTCCTGCTGATGGTTTCCAGTATAGCTGGCGCCAATGGAGCTAAATGTGGGCCACATTCTCTGGCCAAGTCCTTAAGCGCCATGCTGGCTGCGGGAGCAGTAATCGGTCCTTGGGCCAACCCCAACGAGACGAGCCTTAGAGACCTTTCCAACCATGGATCAGGATGCTCTCCTATCCATTCCGCATAAGCTCCAACGGCGGTACACGCGCTGGACAGCACTTCACCAGGGTATCTCTCATACGGTATTCGGGAGAGGACTACATCCGTGAGAGCGGAAACGTAATGCGTTTCTTGAGTGCCAACACTTTCCGAGAGAGCCTTGAAAGCATGGAGTGTAGATTCAACTTGGGTCCATCCTTCGTAATTTTCTGGAGGTTCACTGAGCCTCTGACCTAGTAATTGTAGCAAGTCTCCTTCCAATACATTGTAGCAATAGGCCAATGTATCAGCCGCGTCTTGCCTGTAACATCTGAGAAGCTCCCTTTCGTCCTCATCTCCAGCCTCTGCCGGCGATGACGGTAGCGTAGCTTTACGCAGCAGAGCTTGAGCAAGACGAGCGTAGATTGGCTTCAATGCTGAAGAAGCTCTAGCTTCTAAAGGCGGATCCAACATTGCTAAATCATCTTGGAGAGCATACCAGAAGCCAAAAGGGATACAGCTGCTCTTCTCATCAACGGGAAAGCGACCAGGAAGCTCTGAGCACTCCAACAGTAGCTCAATTAATTCTTTGGAAGTCCACCGCTGCTTCTCGTCACCCTCCCCAGCCAAAGCTAACAGAAATGGGCGACTATGTGCCTCCCCCATAGCTGTCAATACTTCATAGAAAGCTCGCCCTCTTTCTTGACGTGCAGCCCATACAAGGCCCTCAGCCCAACCCCAGAGTAAAAGCGGTCTTTTATGAAGTTCGGGATGTGTCAAGATCAAAATTAAACATTCCTGAGCTACCTCCCACCCACTGCCAGGGTCTGATTCTATTTCTCTGAAAAATCAAATAGGCATTATGGAGAATATGAATATTGTGACCATGTAGATCATACACCATCATACAGTGCTACTAGAAGCATTTACAATTAGTACTTTGTAATGAGAATTCTCACCTTTGGGGAGCATAATACAAGGCAGCTCGCAAGATGTGATTGTATATGTGACTTGTTGTTTCCAAGGGAAGTTGTCCCAATTTCAACCAGGATAAGGTGCATTCAAGCCCATGTAAAAACAATGTTTGGCCATCTCTTTCGGATAGGCCATGATCCAAATTGGAGAAGACATCAAGAAGTATCCTGGTGACCCTGGACCAACTGACTGCCAAGCCTTCCCTGAGTTTGGTTTTCTTTGCACCTTGTCGATTCTCAAACTGATATTCACATTAGACATGAAGGAAACATTCACATGGTAAGAATGACATGTTCTGCTACTCACTTCTCCAGGAAGGGCAGAGAGGACCCTCAGAAGCAGATCCAAGGTTAAAGGCGAATCACAATGTAAGCTGTCAACCAAGTCTTCGACCAAACTTTTTACCACTTTAGATTCTTCTTCCACAGCTTGAATATTGGCCAAAACGGCAGCTAGCTAAAACAAGTTTTGATTTATCTTATCCAAGGCACTGTGATCAGAAGAAGCATAATTATTATCTTAAGACTATGATTTAATATTCAGGGCTTACGACTTGACAAAGCTTGGACAGCACTAAAATAGGGGCATCTGTTTGTTTGACGCAACCAAGGATCCGTTCCTTTAATGCTGGGTATTCATTTCTTGGAACTTGTTCCCATTGTTTAATTACTTTGGAATAAAGTGTGGAAGCACCAAAGAATTGCACCTCCCAGCTCTGAATTCATAATGCATTATTTTGTTATTAGCGAGGAAGTGGGATTTATTTGACAATGAGAGAGCAGGGGATGTTTTTACCTTGGTTGGGTCCAACAAACTCCAGACAAAAGTCCATGCCTCTGGAGAAGCTTGTGCTTGTAAGAGCCATGAATGGGCTTCACTTGTCCCTGCAGCATAGAATCTCTTCACAGCTTCTTCCACCGTTCCAGCATGATCCATTACAAGTAAATTCAGGTACTTTGTTGACAAGTAGTTGCTGACTGCGTGTTGACTATTACAATTACTTTTTCCTTAGAACTTAGTTGGGATGAATTGAGCATTAGGATACTTTAAAATCAAAGACAGCATGCCAGCAACTTTTCCATCTATTTGTGTTGTTCTTTTTGTGTATTCTACCAACAAATTTAGACTGTTTTTCATTGATAACCTAACATTCTTAAACATTCGTAATGCATCGCGCCATCTTTTACAGTCAATCGACAGGACACTAGAGGACCCAGGATACGAATCAACGATACAAATTCGATAGTCAGTCAGATACACACGTTTATTCCTTGGCTTATCCCATGCGTTGACAGATCTTTAGTCAACATCGCACGTTTTTCCACTGTATGTCCGTTGACATGGCGCTGGAAAAAATAATCGTGAAGCTCTCTCATCACGAACAACAGGAATTATGCGTTACAAGACCAACTTACAGGCAAGGAAGGAAGTTAACAGCCGTCAAGGTAGCATAATCAGGGACTGTATCCTAAATATTATACGTAATGATACAAGTTGTTTATTGACTATTCCTCCAGGTTGTGGAGGTTTAGTTTAGTCGAGATTACACTTGTCAACATTTAGCATCTCCTTAGCGGCAATCAAATCAAAATGTACTCACTTGCCAAATACATCCAAACATCTTATATCAAAATGAAATGACATTTCCTTGACACAATAGCTCTGTGTGAACAGGTATACACTGTAAATGATGAATCGCAGCATCTGATGATAGTTGGTGTCCCTCAACTACAGCTCTATGATGAAATTAAAAAACTGGCTTCTCCGTATGGAGATATCAAGAAAGTCAAGAAAGTTTCCGACTACCCAACCGAAGAATTCACTGAAGCATATCACGTTCATTACGGACGGATTCAAAGCGCCAGGTTCAATTGCACTGCTGTAATTCTATTGCTCTGGTATTTCAGAAGAAAATCTTTCCACGATAACTCTGTTCCTTTATATTGTGGGATATGTCTCTTGATTAGGGTACAAATGTGATGGGCATGTCACTGAATTTGTCAATTTTGTTACTACACAGAATAGCCAAGCGTTTCATAGATGGCAAGAACTTCTATGGCGGACTTCTTCATGTATTCTATGCTCCAGAACTAGAGACTGTGTCTGAAACCAGGGCCAAATTAATTCAACGTCGAAGGGAAATTACTACTAGGATAAGACGGAGTCAACAGGATTCATCTGATTCAGCAAAAGATTCGTTTGTCCCTAAGTATGATCTCATACACTAGGATACCTTAAGAGATACTGATACTACAATTCTAGTATGGTTGTATGTCCCGTTTATTAAATAATTGCAACCCAAATTAATGATGCCTTCTCTTGTAAGGGTACAGTACCATCGTAAGAAGAAAACTCCAGCGCTGCCCCTGACTGAAGATCGTCTCTCTCAAATCTATCCTGGTGAATCTTTGGAGTCAATATATGATGGAATCCCTCAAGCGATCGACCCACGGACAGTTGCCCAACCAAGCTTACCACATAGTTGGCCAACTCTTCTTGAACCACCATGTACTCCTGAGATTCTTCACACTCCGTATCAGACAACTGATGCTGTCTTGAAAGCTGCTGATCAGAGAAAATCGACAACCATTCCACGGAAAATTTCTGAAAGCACAAGAAACTACAAAGGACGTCACGTTAGGGAAAGGCAAAACTTTAGACTAACTCGACCCCACATAATAGATACACGTAACATGCCAATTAAAGTTCTTATACCAGAACAAACACATTCTGTTACAAAGACGTTTTCTAATGCGAAGAAAACCGAAAGTGGTATCAAGATCAAACTACTACCTGAACAGGACAAACATAAAAAGCGTATTGTTATTAAAAATGCAAAGTGAGTATTTCAAGAATCAAATAGTCATTGTGATACAGGGAATGTGTATCATTTTGTTAAAATTTTTTTCAGCACGGAAAGTTTGCTACATCCTAGTTCAGATCTTCAAACTTCAATTACTTCAGCAAAATCCCAAATCAGAGAGGCAATGGAATTGCAAAGGAATCAAGTGCAGCATGCTAATCCATGATTGAATCGATATTGGAAACAAATTTATTGAGTACACATTACATATACCACATCTCTTGCCGTTGGCACATGTCTTGCATATACCACAAACAAATACATATACACAACGTTATCGGAGGAATCTGAGGCCTGTATTTTCTTTGAATGTGACAATAACACAAATATTCTGTTCTAATCTAATAAATATAGGTACTCGGAACATGTTGTCAAAATTACTATTAACTATTACTTCCTCATATTACATGTCTAGCCACTATGCTAGTAATTGATCAATTATTAGTTGAGTAGAAAAGTTTTTGATAAAGTTAAAAAGTAGAATCCTATAAATACAATTGTATTAGGTAATTGGAAGCGACCAAACGTCTTGATACAAAATTCGTAACAATTTACTTATTGAATTCTCGTAAACTTGATAATGACTTAAATAAGGACAGTCGAGTCAGGGTCCCATTGGGTACTATTTAGTTTAGATTTCATAGAGCGTGGAGGAGTATTTTCTTGGTGAAGTTTCATTGACATTGGTTTGTTCCGCAGTAGTTGTTGTGGAGATTTCATCGGCATGTTGTTCCCTTTAGCATAGTTGTTTGAACGATTGCCAAGAGGTGTGCGAACCTGAGGAGAAATTTCGGATTAGAGCGTTTCAATATACACAGAATTAGAGCATTAGAATAAAAGCTAGTGGTACCTTTGGCACTTGGTTATTTTTCTTTCCATCTGAGCTGAAAGTTTTTTCCCGGAAAAACATCTTGCTATCTAATTCACAGACTTTTTTCCGCTCGGTCAAATTCTTTTTTTTTGTGCGAGTTTCATAATTTCCTTCTAGTTTGTTGAAAAGTTGAGATTTCGGAGTTCTTGTGGTCTCAGTATCATCAAATTCTATCATAATTTCTTCCTTAGAGATCACCTCTATATTACTTTGCTTGGACTCAGAGTTTTTGGGTGCATCCAGATCGGAAGTTTTGGAAATTTCCGGGGATACAGAGTCCTTCCAAATCATGACTGTTCTCTCACCAGTATGAGCTGACGGATTTTTGTGCGACTTTGTGACCATAGATGAAACATGGCTGGCGTTATTTATTGGTGAAGGAGACGATTGCTGCTCAAGTTGAATATCTATTGGGCAATTCATTTCTTGAGTAGCCATATTCTTTCCAATGCTCGGCTCAAGGCCGGACATCATGTTAGATCTAGCAGCATCTTGGATCTGCTCGATTCTCGGGTTGCGTATAACTGTGATTTCTTCGCCACTATCAGAAATGGTTTCAACGCTTGCAGTAGAACTAGAACTGCAAGAATCATAGTGGTCTGAATTTTCTGTAATCACATCTGAATCTGTGACTGCATTTACGTCTGAGAGGATGTCGGGTAGCGCCTGTACTTCAGAAATACCACAGTCACTCAGAGTTTCGCTGTATGATAATCTCGGCTGATACGAAATCCCCAATTCAAAAGAACTATCTTGTTTAGCTAAATTTTCCTGGGATCGTGCTTTTATACGCTGCCAAGATTTCAAACTTAAAATTGGAGTTCTATCAAAGTCAGTTGCAGGTGATCGAGGGTCAATTCCGAGAACTTTATAGTGCAGTTTGTTTAGTCTGGTGTCATCAGCCTTATTTTTGATGGATGTTAACGGACTATTGTTGTCAAACGTTATCGGAGGAATCTGAGGCTGGAATTTGCACAATGATCACTTAGTGAATCAAGCAATTACAGAAATACTATAATCTGTTATCAATATTTGCATTTTGAAATTTCTCACTCAAAAAAAACAAGACTACCAACCGGTGATGTAGGAGATGAACCTTTAGGGGTCAAAAGATCAATATCGTCCAAGTCAGTTTCCAGGTATGGTTTCTTCTGCAAATACAGCGGGATTGCTGTCACTGCACGTCTGTTTGTATTTGGTGGTGTGTAGTTTACCTGAAATATCATAATTTATCATTGAAGTCAAGTTTCACTGTTTGGTTCATTCTGCAGAGGCAAGTGATTGCAATTAAGAATATCTAAATGCACAGTATGAAGCCGAATACCTCAATGGGAGTCCTTGGAATCCCAACAGAAGCAGATCTGGGATCTGTGGGTAGTGTTATTTTAGCATCTACTGGCGTTGATGGACAAAATCCCTCTGCGCAAGGTGAGTCTGTCATCTCTGCCCCATAGCGAGCCAAGAGTTTGCTAGCATAGCTACCCATGTTTGCGCAGTCTTTTCTGTAAAAATAGTATTGTTGACATTGATAAATGTGTCGCCGTTTTTTTAAAACCTCGAGAACTCGATAGAGGATAACTTTAAATAGCAGTAGAGCTCACCTGGTCCCTGATAAAATTAGGCAAGGAGATGAGAATCACTCGCAATTTTTCAAAATAACGGATAGCTTGGCTGAGGATGCCAACGGATTTCTACCGATTTATCACCGCTGTTTTGTGAAAGTTTGAATTTGACAGGTAGTAGAAACTTTATAAAACCAGGTCTTACATCCTGCTGAGGGATCACGCAACGTTTAAGCGATATTACATCTGTTCCGGACGGTAGGAAAAAGTATTCAAAAATTAAATACGGGCAAATTCTAAGAACAACAGTCACCAACAGTCACTGAGGCATTCTTCAAATCAAATCTGTACCAGAAGTAAACAGCATCTGCCTAGCGGTAAAAACAGACTGACAATCTACAAATGACGAAGTTCCCATCTTTTACCAGTCCCATCCACATCCGCGTCAACTTCAGGGTATTAATCCCACAAACTGTTTACCGGTACCCAGCAGAGGGCGAAACATGCAGTATTTTAGCCATCCTGCTTTATTCTATGGACTCTACCTTTGGCCACAGTATAAGGAGTAGAACTACTGTGCTTTGGCAGTAGCCTTGCTGCAGCGGCAGAGTTGAGACGTGAAATAGATAAGTAAGAAAATTGTCTCATCCCAATGACCTGGACTAGAACTACACCGAATTGATAAAATAATGGTTCAAGGTTTCACGGGTTTCGTACATATTTTACATCTGGTGATTTGATACTTAATGTATATCGGTGTAAAAGTGTATTTTTATTACAGTGATCCATAGATTAATCAAGCTCATAAAATCCCACAATCATGGAGCAAATAATCTGCGGAAAATTTGGGTAAGCATCAGGACTTTTGTACTCTGGGATCACTTACTTGACGAGTTGGATCAGGTTGGTCGCTCGTTGTTGTCCAACGGATTAACGTCAGTCTCAAACTAACAGTCTCAATCAATTACACGGAATTTATTTGGAAATGGGTTATGCCTGGAACACCAGTGCAGCCTTGCCATTGACCGGTTCAAGCTCTACAACTATTATCCGTCATTGCACGATTTCAAGTCCTCTTTCGTTCCTCATAGCAATTCTTATATTGTCAATATTATTTAATGATTGTATCAGGTTTTTGATGTCAATTTCGTGATCCGAGTCTTTTTCATCTGTTGTCAATGTGTTGTTATTTTACTTTTTAGTCATGGAATTCTCCTGATAGCCAAGTCCTCACGGCATCCCAAATCATTGATAAGTGCCCGTAGTTTGATGTCTGGAAAAATTGGGCAGTTTGCTAGGCCATTGCTGACGACTCCTCAACCTCGATATTTGATCGTTTCAAATCGTGGATATGCCATGATCATCACTAGAGTTTTGAGAGGAGCTCTGAAAATAAGATACCTCCTTTTGGGTGGTGCGGTTGGTGGGGGTCTTACTTTGCAAAAGGTAGTCCAATACTTTGATATTGCTTAAATTAATCTCTATATCGAACATTGATTCTTCAATAAGAAATTGCGAATTTGAAACATATCTTTTTCGCAAATTTTGTATGGCAGAAATATGAACAATGGAAGGAAGGTCTCCCAGACATGACATGGATAGATAGTCTTCTACCAAATGAGCAACAGTGGCAAAGTTTTCGTGGGTCTTTGATGACAATGAAGGAGAACATATCAGAAAAAGTCGAAATTGGTGAGTATAATGTATATTTTTTAATTTATACATGTCTCAAACCAGCACTGGATTACATTAAACCTGCAATAAATCACAGACCCACGAATAAAGGAACTTGGAGAATCTAAGTATCTAGAATATAAGGCCTGGTTCAACCAGAGGTTGGATGATGCTATCAAAGCAGCTGAGAGTCGCCCAGATGCTCCAAACACCAATGATCCATTAAAGAGTGAGTACATTTTTGGAGTCTCTTACATTTAAGTTTTTAGAGTCTTCCATGTGTGGCTTGGATCAATTGTCTCAGTTCCCAGAAATCTAACAATGTCCTTTTTAAAGATAACCATTTCTAGCTTCAGTTTCCAACAGTAATTTTAACATCTGATCATAAATATTTCTTACATAATTTGGTCCTTTATCCTCAAAGTCGCTGAATGTCTATTCATAAAACCCTGCACTTGCCTTCAGTTCTTCCTTCTTGATTGTACATATTTAACCTAAATCTTCTCTCTCAGAACATTCCTCTTCGTTTAGCCATTTTCTTTTGCGAGTCATAGTTCAAGTGATCTACTCGCTGTTTGCAGTCTAAACAAGTTCATTTTTCTTCCCAACAAATGAGTATACCTAGATACCTGAGAATATTTTATATACAATGGATATATAAATTGTTGTCTGGCCTGTTGTTGAGAAAACTGTCTGGTCCAAAGTTGTTTGAATGTGTTTCGTATTTCATAGACAAACCTAATTACTCTCACTCCAAGAACGGTACCTTGGAAGTCAAAATCGTGTGGCTCGTTAGACGATTGCTCGAACTGAGATGTTAGCCATAATTCAAATTGATTTGAATTCAAATTTCGTATAATGGTAACTTCTCTTTCATCCACATCCCTTTTCGACTCATCATTTGGTTTGTTCTGTTCAGGTATGTTCGAAGCAATCACTGCGGTAGCAAAGAAAGTTTATTCAGGTGTGTAAAAATTTGGCAATTTATCTATCTATTGTACTTGATTAATTTTCAATGCGGGGCTCTATTCTGAATTATGCATACGTAGTTGATTTATTATTTTTCGCTCTGCACATTGTTTCCAATATGCAGTAAAATCTATTACAGTGGACACAGCTTTTATATATCATATTGATGATTAGTGGTATTGTGGTTTTTCATCACTTCTGCATTGCATTTTTAACAGGTTTGAAAATTGTTGTCAAACGCTAACTATGAAATGTGCACTTGAGATCAGTGCACCTCGATTTTTACTTTGCCCAAGTGATTTTTCTTCAAATCATGAATATTCATAACTTCTGTTCTTTCTAATGATTTTTGTTTCAACTAGATGCCAAGGGAGAATTATCAAAAAATGCCGTTGCGTTTGCTCGTCCACTGGTCAATGAAAACATTGAGGAGGAGCGCAAAAAGGCTCGTAAGTATTTTGATATAAGTATATGTCTCAATAGAAGAATATTTTTCTCTATATTTTTTATGAGTAATTATGGAATTGCCAAACACCCGTAATGTGATAGTTTACGTAAACTGAAATTTCGATTTATTATTCCGGCAGAAACATCCCAGCAAAGGCTAGACGCAATGCAAGAAGAGGTGATGCAGATACAACTTAAATATCAACGTGAATTGGAGAGACTTGAGCGAGAAAATAAAGAATTGCGTAAGCAAATGCTGCTACGTGGTAACCAAAAACTCAACAATCGTAAAATTAAAGTAAATATTATATTAATATGAAGGAGTTCGATGTGAGAACTTTTGTTTCATGTTTTAAAGAGATCTCATTCTTGTCGAACCATTTTAGAAATCACTTATCGACATGTACAGTGATGTTCTCGATGAGCTCAGTGATTACGATAGCACATATTCGACCGCAGACCATCTGCCCAGAGTTGTTGTAGTCGGGGACCAGAGTTCTGGGAAAACCTCTGTCCTAGAAATGATTGCACAGGCTCGGATATTTCCAAGGTGAGAAGAGTCTAGTTGAATTTATGAGTACAAATTTTGAGAAAATATTAACCAGTACTTATGGAGTAGGGGTGGAGGTGAGATGATGACAAGGGCACCAGTCAAGGTAACTTTAAGTGAAGGTCCGTACCATATAGCGCAATTTAAAGATAGCTCTAGGGAGTTCGACTTAACCAAAGAATCAGAGCTAGCTGAGTTGAGGAAAGAGGTTGAACTGCGTATGAAGAATAGTGTCAAGAATGGCAAGACAGTCAGTCATGATGTGATCGCAATGACAGTGAAGGGACCTGGACTTCAACGAATGGTTCTCGTTGATCTACCTGGAATCATTAGCGTAAGAATAATGCATGTCTATCTTACTACGAAAGGGAGGGTTCATGAAGTTGCTAATATTCAATCATAGGAAGAATTTTTAACTACTTATTAACATGGAGAAATTTTTAACTTTGTAACAGACAGTTACGGTCGACATGTCTGAAGATACTAGAGACTCAATTCGCCAAATGACCCAGCAGTACATGAGCAACCCGAATGCTATTATACTTTGCATTCAAGATGGTGCTGTTGATGCTGAACGAAGTAATGTTACTGACCTCGTCTCTCAGATGGATCCGACTGGTAGAAGGACTATCTTTGTTCTCACAAAGGTAAGCTTTCACGCTACTTTAATTATATACTCTCGCTCAAGCGATATGGTTTATTCCACAATACAGGTAGACTTGGCAGAAGAAAATTTAACAAATCCGGATAGACTACGCAAGATTTTAGCTGGAAAGTTATTCCCCATGAAAGCATTAGGCTATTTCGCTGTTGTAACCGGCCGTGGTAGGCAAGATGATACCATACAAACTATCAAAGATTACGAAGAACGATTTTTTAGAAACTCGAAGCTTTTCAAGTGAGTTTTCTGCCAAAATATGCCCTGTTTCATACCTAAGGTACTATAATTTAGCAACTCATTCGTTATATTCAACCTCAATAGAGATGGTCTGGCAATGTCTGGGCAAGTAACAACTAGGAACTTGAGCCTGGCGGTAGCTGAGTGCTTCTGGAAAATGGTACGAGAAACGGTAGAGCAGCAAGCTGATGCTTTTAAAGCTACGCGGTTCAATTTGGAAACTGAATGGAAGAATAATTTTCCACGGTAATAATGAGAATGAGCAATTGGTAATGTGACTATTAAGCTGAATAATATTTACTAATAAAATGAATTATCTGATTCTCGACTGTTGTGTCAGGTTGCGCGAGCTCGACAGAGACGAACTTTTCGAGAAAGCAAGAGGTGAAATCTTAGATGAAATAGTCAATCTTTCTCAAGTGTCTCCAAGACACTGGGAGGAAGTCCTAATGTCCCGTATTTGGGAAAAAGTCAGTATGCATGTTTTTGAAAACATCTACTTACCTGCTGCTCAAACCGGAAATGCAGGTGTGCGATATAACTAATTATCTGGTTCCTTACAAAAGTTTTCATTGATCAAGACGCCGTTACAATCAATAAATTATCCATAGGTACTTTTAATACGACTGTCGACATCAAACTGCGACAATGGGCAGAGCAGCAGCTGCCTGCGCGAAGTGTCGAATGCGGATGGGAAAGTTTACAACATGAATTTTATCATTTCATGAATCAAGCAAAGTTGAGTCCAGACCATGATGATATATTTGATAATTTAAAGAACGCTGTAGTCACTGAAGCAATGCTGAGGCATTCCTGGGAAGACAAGGTATGTCAGATGTCCATAAGGGAATCGGAAAAAGGCAGGGTTACTGTCTGCAACAAAGTTTCTTTTTGAGATTCGAGTTGGACAGGAGTGTATGATCTTTCAGGCGTCGGAGATGCTGCGCGTAATCCAGCTAAATACGCTCGAGGATCGAAGTGTAAATGACAAGCGAGATTGGGATCAAGCAGTTAAATTCCTGGAGACATCGGTTAAAGAAAAGTTGCAGAGCACAGAGCAAATACTCCGAGAAATGTTGGGGCCAGGCAGAAAGGAGCGCTGGATGTATTGGCAAAGTCAGACTGAAGACCAACAGAAACGTTCTTCCGTTAAAAACGAGCTGGACAAAATTCTGTATGCTGACAAGGTAGGTAAAGATAGATTGAAAGTTGTTAGTAAACGATATGAATTCACTACGATTCACTCGATTTCTTGTTAGAAACACGCACCTACGCTTACTCAGGACGAGCTCACGGCAGTGAGAAAAAACCTACAACGTAACGGAATCGAGATAGATAATGAGTTCATCAGGGAGACGTGGCATCCCGTTTACAGAAGATTTTTTTTACAACAGAGCTTAGCTAGGGCATATGACTGCAGAAAAGGATATTACTTATATCATACGGGTCTTGAAAGCGAGGTACGTTGGGATAGAGATGTAAACGGTCGACTCGAAGCAGTGAGTGGATCAATTTTTCAGTGTAGATTTTTCTATCTGTCTTTTCATAGATGGAGTGCAGTGACGTTGTACTCTTCTGGCGCATCCAGCAGATGCTCAAGGTGACAGCTAATGCCCTTAGACAGCAGGTTATGAATCGAGAGGCTCGTAGGTTGGATAAGGAAATCAAAGACGTCCTAGAAGACTACAGTCAAGACACTGAAATGAAACAGAAGCTCCTGACAGGTAGACGCGTAACGTTGGCCGAGGAACTGAGTAAGTTTTCCCATTAAAAAATGACGGTCCTTACGTTTTTTCTTTTACATTCAACTTTTTCTCCGCAGAACGTGTCCGACAGATTCAAGAGAAGCTGGAAGAGTTCATCCAGGCACTGAATAAAGAAAAGTGATAGGACTCAGAAGAATCGAGTTAAACCAAGCCAAAGTTTGAAACGTGTATAAAGTTGTGTCACAAACACTGGAGGCTCGGACGTTTCTATGCGTGCTTAGAGAATAGCATAGATGATTATGTAATTATGATAATAACTAAACTCTACGTGTGCGCACTTTAAATCATTCGGAGAGCGCCGAGTTCGGCAGAAAATCGCTGCGAAAGCTCTGTTGACCAAAAACCAGAGTGCTTTTTACTCATCCACGTAATGCTTCTCGGTCGGACTGGCTTTCCAAGTACCTTAAAATATGCATCAATTTGGCACTCCGCCGTTCCTTATAATTTAATACGTATGCAAATCATCATGTACTCTATTATTCTCCGAGTATAATCCTTTATTGAAATTAGGAAGCGATTATTTTTTCTTCGGGGTTGAGAACGTTGGGTAAAGTTGGCTTCAAAACAATCTCAATGATCTATAATGAGTCCCGATGCTTACCTGCCGAGAAGCGTCCGCAAAGCACGCATGAGCTGAGCATAGGCTGTATGAAAATGTAACATAATAATGATGATAACAATAAGAGTAATAATAATGATCGTGATAACGGAAGGTATTAAAATATTCATTTATGGTGAGAATTTGACATTTAATTTATATATGAGCCCCTCTTTGTATCACTGGAGTCATTAGATACCGTAATAAAAAATGATCACCGTTTCTCTGCAAGGTGCTATCAATATCTCGTAATTAGCATCACCGGCAAATATGCGTAATTTGGATATATCCTAGGAAGTAGACGTTGAACGAATGTTATTCCCCTGTGCAGACATTTGTAGTGGTCCAAAATATTAATGAAAGATTCTCTTCCGACGATTTGGATCGAAGTTTATAAGGCAGTTATGGATTTCATCTCATCGTCCAGACTGCACTGGCGACCGCTGAACTGCAGGAGTGGATATTACGATGAACCCGTCTCATCGGTTCCATAAAATATGATATCTAGGTAGGTATACCTTCACCCAATACGAAAATTCAGAGTAACCAGAATTAGTCACCTTCGTAGTTACCCTATACTTTTACCGTTCTGTACTCCTATTACCTTACGCGTATGATGCAGCTAAAATTTAATGCAGACGGAGGAAACTCGGCGAGATGATCACTCTCGAGGGACTGACCACATCCTTCGTTGTACTCGATATATCTATAGGGGTTGAAAAACGGAACACGAAGAGAAAGTGGGAGGAAGATTAGCAGAAGTGTCTTCTGACTTTTTTGAGTGGCCCTAGGGTACACGCATGGTAACTTTTTGATTTCAAGCGATAGATGATCTATCATTCGGATTTTCATTCTTGAGCTCAATTTGAATCACGACTATTCGTACCAACTAATTGGAGAGAAATTTAATTTTTGGCTCAAGAATCGAAATCTTTTTTCTTCATTCCAATGAATAAAAAATAAATAAAAAATTTCCAAATCGTTTGTACAATAGGTTTTTCACGAATTTTGAATCCAGGAATCCGAGCATGCACGCTACATTTGACCTATCATTTGGAGGGAATCGAAACGTAATATTTTTGCTTCAATAAAGTTATACTGTCTAGAATCTGGTTTGGGAATTTCATGAGAAGATCGGGACTATGTATGCACATTCGATTCTTCGCGGTCATTCAGTAGTGATGCAAATTTCAATCTACCCGAAGTTGGTTTGAATATAAGCATAGCCGGCCACGTTAAAAAAAATCTGTTATTTATTTTATGTACAAAGGCAAGACTTTTCCAGTCGCCTTCCGGAGTTAGAGGTTGAGATGAGTGGTGCGACCTTCTGTAATTTGCATGCACGCTGCATTTGCCACGTGAATTTTATATTTTTATAACTCAGGAACGCGTGACTGGGTTCGAATGCGCCCTCTCGACATTCCGACTTAGCGGTCTCGTTACGTAAACGTGCACGCTGAACGAAAGAGTAGGAAAGAGTAAGAGTGATGAAAAAGGAAAATATCGGATGTGAGAGGGGAAGAAAAGGAGCGAAACTATTCAGTTGACACGCGTCTCCGCGCGTATATTCGCCCTGCGCCCTTTAGCTGTAGCCTCAGCTTCAGCTTTATAGTCCCCTCCATTTCAGACTTGCGCTCTTCCATTCGTCATAAACGCAATCAGATCGTATTACGCACTATTACCATAAGTCTCTCTCCCTCGGGAAGGAACCACCGCGCGTTCGCCGTCCCTCTACGGGGGGTATCAAAGAAAAAGGGAATTATCCGTCGAGGGTGTAGAGAAGGGGAAGGTTCCGAATCATCCATACGCCAGTTTCGTTCTGAAAAGATGACTTGTTCTCCGTCTTTCTTGCGAATCGCTTTGCGCGTTACAAATATATAAAGAAAAACAACTCAAACCTAACAAACTAAAAAATTCATCCTGGTCCAACAGTTTGGCACGCTGGTTTTTCTCTATGCTCGCGGGAATCCACGCGCGAAGTAGGTCGCTCAGAGGGGAGTGTGAGCCGAGAGAATCCGTTCCGGGAATCTGCCGATCCCTTTAGTGGCTCACCTTGAACACGCATAACACAACCTGACCTAGACGCGATGGGGTCTTGCCCCCGGCGACGCGGTCCCCGTCACTTTCCTCCGCCTGTTTTACCTCCTCAGGCTCCTCATCATAACTCGCGCGAGGTGCGATCACTGAAGCAGCGTCTCAGACCTCTGGACAAAACCTTGGCGAGGATAGACCGAAGCGAATGCCGAAGATTTAGATAATAGCAGCTCCAGAATACGTCTCTCAGAAGTGAGATTGACGTTGTACTCCTAGAAACCGGTGTGGTCGGTTGCTCGACGCTTCGGTAGACTATAATACAACGATATAGTCTCAATTCTCTTGACAGGCTTGTTTTTTGGCTGCGAATACGAAGTTGAATTAAAATCAGAAATATATCGATCATGCATACGAGATAGGTATAAAAATTCATATCACCGAGACTAAAAAAATAAAATAAAGGATATGAAAGCAAAAAAAAATGACACCACTAGATATTTTCGCGAAAGCCCCGAGGTCTGGGAGACGGGTAGACTTCAGCCATCGAGAGGACGTTTCGCTTCAGGTTCCCACGGGGCTGCCACTGCGAGAATAACCGGAGTCTGGGGTATGGAGGGAGTGGCAGACACGATGCGACAATCTTCTTCGTCGTGAGTATGGCAGATATTATCCAGCTATGCCACGACGGCATGCCGCGCGGTTTACCCCAGAAAACAACGGCGAGGTGAACAGGTATATCTGCGGGAAATATAGACTCGTGTAGATGTAGAGGGATGTTGACAAAAAACCGGGAGCAAACATAGCGGAGGTTGTGATGGAAAGTGGTAACGACGAACAGGTTCCTATCTTTTTGCTTGATGGTTTCTACGGTATTTTTGAAAATGGATTTGAAATATTATTGCGTACCAGCAATTTCTAATAGTGTGCCGATCATCTTGAAAGCGATACCAATATTTGCCATGTATTTTAAGGAAAGTCGTTTCACGTATACAATGAAACGCCGAAAGTGGTTCACTACAACCGAGTGGTTGGAATAACAGTAACTATAACTCTGACTCCACGGCTCCAGAGGATAATTTCGTAGATACCAACGCGGTAAATGGGTAAAGGGTCTGGAATCTACGATACACAGACATTAGACACCACGGGGGATGTATGCATGCATATATAGATGCATCTAGCCATAGTTAATCGTTGGCTTCTATAAGCGTATGCACCCCGTTTCCGTATATACCTATATATGTATATGTAGCTAGGAGGGTGCCGCAGCACCAACGAGGCCACCGCCGACTATCAGAGCAGCCGTTAACCGCGACGATATCCCAGAGTTCCCCGATTCCACCATCTCCACCTCCAGCGCGTCCCACCCCCGACCTAATCTGTATGCTAAGTGACCGTTGCGTTTCTATTTTTCGCTTGTTGCTAACGCCCACACTTTTTCTCATTTGAGTCGGCCATATGAAATAGAATGAATATGACGTCCCTCCGATACTCACTATCGGGCATGTCAAATCGGGATGAAATTCATTGGATATTAAGTCCTGGTGCGATATCGATATTATGGAGCATGCTGCCTAAGGTCAGTGCATTTATACCGTGACCAAGCGTCTCAATGGCGATAATCGTGTCCGGGCAACCCCTGCACCACTATTACCCAGAAGTCAGTGATCCGCGAGAACGAGCCGCGCCTCGCGCTGCTGCTGCTGCTGCACCGGTTTATTGAATTTGAGCGCAATATATTACTCGCGGTTAGACGAGCGTCGAGCTCCGCCTCCTCCTAGAAGTGCAGTCAATAAATCGTGAAAATCCTGCAAGTAAGCTGAACAGCCGAAGCGACGATGATCATTGAGCATAAAGCAACCCTTGCCGGTCACCGACGACGAGGGGTGCATAAATGTAGGATCCGAACTCCCTTCAGGGTGTGTGTGTTTGAATTTTGTTAAACCACGTCGATAAATTGGGGTGAGAGGGACGATAAGACGCCAGGCTCTTTGACTCTTGAGGGTGGAAATTACAATGGGGTATGGAGGAGAGGGTGGTTTGTATTTATCACAGTTGCCGAAGGGTAGGAGGAGAGGAGAGGCGAGGCGATGTGGCGTTGACAACTTCTTCCGCGCCTGCGAGTGCTTCAATGCCACGTTCGATGCTCGTGCGGCTCTCTGCGGATGGAAACGCGGGGGAACGTTGAAGATAAATTTACGCTGTGATACCGGAGGGTGGCAATATAGCTGCTGCAGCAGTTTTCTGTCCAAATCTCTTGTCTTAAAACTGCGGCAATAACTGTGAATCCACGCCCGGCTTATTGCCCAGACTTGGCACCGTTTTTATACTTTTAATGAAGAGCTCAACCGTTTACCAGGAGTCAAGATCCTTCGCGAAAAAATTCTCCTATATACAACTGGGATACAGATGATGACACGTTGATCGCTCACTGAAGAATCGCACTTCAAAATTTTTGAGGACTCAAATTCAGTCGTAATTCTTTCATTTTCCTACTTTGAATTATGTGCTAGCAGCTCGAGGTATAAATTACATTATACCATGTGTCCCAGCGTTTACACTGCGGTATGTCCGGTTTCCTGCCGCTAGGCGCTCGGCATGTTGGCTCGCCGTAACCGGTTATGCCGAGCGCCTAGCGGCAGGCAACCAGACATACTGCGGTGTAAACACTGGGCCACATGGTATAGTTTTCTCGTTCTGTTTCTTTCCAAAAAGTCTAAACGACGTTGCGGGTAGAAAAAAATAAAACCTGCTGCTGCTAGTGAACAATAAGGAACCAGTTCTACTCTAGCATCTCCTAAAGCGAACAAATTTAGCGTCAACGCGGTGTGCCACGAATATAGATGATTGGCTGGTCACGGGGACCGAAACCTGTATATGACGTGAATCTTCCGAGAAGGAGCCATAGGCGAGTCCAGACGCGAGCAATGCAGGACCGAAAACGGTTGATTGCGAGGTAAATCCTGATCCTGGAAGTTTACGCTGATCAAAGTCTTGAAATTTGCTTTTTTTTTCGTAGTCGCTTTGAGAAATTTCAAAGATCAGGTCAGGTTGGCAGAATTTATTATTCGATATTCTGCAGCATACTCTATCGCGTATCACGTAGGCATATGTATTGTACGCATAATTTCTCATTCAAGTTTAACAATGGATGCCGCATGAGACGCGCACGAAACACGCGTGTGAAAGTACGTGCGTGCATTCGAGACACGTGGCTACCGTGTCCGGGGACCGCAGAGTCTATAAAGAGTGTGTAGGCTGAGGAACGTGCAACGTGGGTCGTCTCGTGGTTCGTATACGTCCGTAGACCGTACTCCGCAGCCACCCAAGTGGACCAGCAACGATCCGAGACGAGGACCGGAGAAGACGAGACCAGAATAACGGCCGCATTATAGAGGTACCGGGTAGCTGGTAGCTGGTAGCTGGTAACTGGTATCTTCGGACCGCTGCTGCTCTACGAACAAGAAGAGGACGGGAGAGAGAGAAAGAGAGAAAGGACGACGTCAGCATCTATCGTGATCTCTGATACTAGGAGCTGGTATAACTGGTATTCGTACGCGCGCGGTTCGTTTTAGTTTAGCAGCTAGGCGAGGCGAGAGAACTGAGAGATGGAGGGGGGTTAGAGGTGACGCGAGAACGGCGACGCCGACTACGTTGTGACGGTGGGAAGAGGAGGGAAGGGAAGCGAAGCGAAGCGACGTCGACGGAGGCTACTAATAGCCACCAGCTCCGGGGTGGGTAATCGAACCCTGCGGAGGAACGAGGAAGGAAGGCTCGTGGCGCGGAACGATTTCCAACAAAGGCACATCCGCACATCGCCCAGTACTTTCTTACGATCTGGGGGAGGCTATGGCTTGCTGCAGCGCTCCGATTTCTCACTACTCTCCTCCGCATCCAGTGTCTATAAAGAATAGAAAAGCGAAGGAACTAGAGTAAGAGAAACGAAATAAAAAATGAGGTGGAAAATCTAGATGTTACTTATATTACGAGGTGTTGCAGAGATCTCTTCGAGACCTCCGGAAGAATCACGTATTTTTTATTTACATCCCCGCTAGGATCTTCACTGTATTACGCTGGTGGTAATTAAACGCGGAATTAAATTTGCCGCAGTACCTAGTAGGGGTACCCTGAATAAAAAGAAAGAACACTTTATAGTGAGGTTGCAATGCGTTGCGTTGTGGTAAATTTTTTCAAAAAATTTGCAAAAACGATCTATAGCATGACGGAAATTCGCACAAAATACGGCGGTATGTACTTACTGGAACCGGAAAATGGTTAGTTACTGTACCACACCTACTAGTTTTGAAACAATATATGTGTGAATATCCAAACTAGAGGAAAAAATAAAATATCAGAACGAAAAGTGGAATAAAAAAGTTTCGGTAACTGCGATGCGGCTGTCGTGTGGGCGACGCGGCGGTGTGCTTACGGAGGGCGAGGGCGAAAAAGCGATGGCAAAAGAGGCAAGGGAGGAGGACGGCGGTCACGCGCGCTTCTTCTGCCCCAATCTCCCTGCTCGCCCCTGCGTCTCCCTACCCATACCGTAAGCCCGACGTATGACCCTCCGCCACCCTCGGGGATGACGTCGCGTCGGCTTCGCGAGCACCGGGTGATGAGGATGCGGTTGAAGCAGCGGGGCCGACGAGGGGGACGCCCGCACTCGTGCGCGCCGGAATAAAATGCGGTCGCTATTTGCACTCCCACGCGTAGATACGTTAAGGCGCGCTCGTGGCCGAAAAGATTTCGGTTAACCCGGTGGCATGTTATTATTATCATTCTTATCTTTGCGGCAGAAGCTAGAACGGGCTTTGCAACACAGAGAATTTCTTCGTTCGTATAATCATTAATCATTATTTGTGTACAACGGCGGGACGAGCTGCAGTTTCGTTGCCGGGCTCGCAGCTGGATCGCCGTGGCGGTGCAGCTCGTTATGCACCGGGATTTGCTGCAATTACAGTGTTACGCCGGATGTGACGTAACAACGGATGTTGGTACCCGTGGCGGACGTTGCGTTGTAGGATATTCCGGATGATGCCTCTCCGAGTTTCGCGTTACTTGTTATGCGAGTTTATTCGCATTCACGATTTCTCGCTTCTAATTTTCGTGGGAATAATTTAAATTACAAGGAAACTCTGTTCGAGTCGAATCTTCCGATAGAGTAATCAGGACATCGATTTTATAGAGGAAAATGTGCCGTCGAGAAATAGAGTAAACAGAGGAGGATCAACACTCGAGGAAAAAGAATGAAAGGGGAGTGAGAAGCGGTCCTATCTACAGCGAAAGTCCGTTTGGTGGCAAGGATCGCGCTTACGGGGTGCGTCTGGCGCAGTTTTGTTGGAGGGGGGCTTTGGTGGGTGAGTTTCGAGGGAGTTGGAGGGCTGCTGGGAAATTGGTCGTAATTGCAGAGTGCAGAGAGTCCGTCGCTGCCGTCGCGGTTGCCAGCTCGCGAAGTTCCGACCGAGTACTTGGTACATTTATAGCGGTATACACCACGTATCCTTCACACGTACATACAACCGAGTATACAGGGTGTCTCAGAATTTGCGCCAACTAAGTACGTAGCGTTGTTCCTCGTAGAAAACTAAAATAGGGAAGTCGAGGTGAAAATGTTCTAGGTCTGACAGGTAAAAAGTTACAAGGTGCCAAAGTTCCGCCAATCGGCGTGCACCGTCACGTCGGTGTGCCATCAATACGCCGGGCGTAGCGGTGTGTTGGTGGCACACCGACGTTATTTCAGTCAGCGGTGCACGCCGATTAGCGGAACTTTGGCACCTTGTAACTTTTTACCTGTCAGACCTAGAACATTTTCACCTCGACTTCCCTATTTTAGTTTTCTACGAGGAACAACGCTACGTACTTAGTTGGCGCGAATTCTGGGACACCCTGTATACATCGAAAACTACCTACTATGGTATTGGGGCGTCGGCCGTCCAGTTCTCTGGGTATAATGGTATGGTATATAGCGCTGTCATACGCACGCGGTGCGTCGTTATGTAACCGGCGTCCCTACATGCTCCACTTACACACGCCCAAGTTTCTAGTACATACGAAATATACACCGACGGTTCTCGTCCGTTTGGCTCGATCAAGCGTCATTGAAAGGTCAGGCCTCCCCACGTATGTGCCGTTTCTAGCCTCCAGGAGTCATACGTAAATATTTTAATCTAAACAGTCGGAAAATCGAAAGCTTATCACTATAATACATCTATAGGTATATAGTTACACAGTGAAATTATCCGTAATACGTGTCCTTACGCCACCAAAAAATTTTTCTTCTTTCAAACCATAAATCCGCGATTCAAAATATCTTTTTGCACGTATCATAGAACATTTTATATGAATTAAACTTTGAAGAAGAGCGGAGGCGATTTATCTCAGAAATATTCAACCCGAAGATGTGAACCTGATCGTGAGTCGAGTTCACCTTCGAGCAGTTCTTTCTTATCTGACAGAGATCAATCCCTCATCTGCATCTCTTGCACGAATACCTCGAGGTTACTTCGTTATAGACTTCCGTGGGCGCCAATAATTTGATAGGATGAGAAATTATTTATCGGTTATCGAAATTCCACAGTCTTTACATTAAAATTTTCGTATGTTCATTTTTATTTGCTTGTATTCCCACTTTTTTTTGCTTCAATTTATCCCGCAGCAGTTTTGCGGTACCAGATATATAGTCAAACTATAAATCATGCAGCTCGAATTCCTGGTCCGTTGGGATGACCAAATTATTGTGGGCAATTACACGCGTTTACTTGACACGCTATCGATAAACTATAAACAATCTATTCGACTGTCAACTTGGAAGCTAATTGTCCAAGTCCTGCAGGTTAGTTTAATGGGCATCCCAAGAGTTTTGGACGTTGCGCTAGTGTGACCATTGTTTCTCGTCAACGATCGTAAAGTACCATATTTTTGTAGAAAGGTGAATGATCTGTATTTTTAAAATCATTAAAACTCCGATTAGTAGCTCAGGAGTACGTCAGAATTGCTATCGGGGTAAACAGGGCAATATTAATTAATAACCCGTTGATTTCAAGACATGAGGTAAAGCACCGGCGTATTACTTGAGCTCGGGTCGTGCAACTTATAGATACAGGTATACCCATGCCCGTGTAAACTGGTATCTCTAAGTTTCCTAATAATTGCTATTAGTTAATTCCTCTGCACCGAGGCAAACGAAAGAGAGTGAAGAGGAGGAGGAATAGCTGTCTTACGTCTTTCGTAGCACGGTTGACGTTACGCGCTACGTTTACGGTGACGCAGTGACACAACGGAGGAAGAGTAGGGAAGAAAAAAGTAAGCAAAGAAAAAAAAAAAGAAAAAAAACGAAAGAGAAATCCGAAGCGAGTGAGAGAGGTGGCGTGTAGTAGCTTCGAAGGGAGTAGAAAGCTCGAGCCAGCGAACGCGGTAGCAACGGAGACGTTGGTAATTCGATCAGTCTTCCTCCCTTGCGCGAGCCTCGGGGGTGGTTAGATGGAGGAGCAGTGGAAGAAGAGTGGGAGCGGGTGGGAACGGAGTGTGAGAGAAAGAGAAGGAGGAGTGAGTCGAGTGAGAGTGAGCCGGATTGGACTGGGAAAGGAAGTGGTTGCCGTATATTGCGAGGCGTCCGGTGGTACGTCGCGGCGGGTGTTCTCGGCGGGACTCGCCTCGCTTCTCTCTTTCCTTTTCCGCGGCGTCGCGACTCCTCGGGGGAGAGGAGGGACCCCACACTCCCGGTTCTACCCCCAGAGTTCGGGGGTGGTTAGAGAGACGGCACGAAGTATAAGAGGTGAAGGAGGTGGGGTTGGAAAGCGGCTGCCGGCGGCACCGGCCACGTCCCTCAGCGCCGCCGTCGCCGTCCCACTCCGACGACGCGGAGGACTCTAATGACTCGGTCGTGCCAGGCATCGGGGATTTCGGGGACGAAAACGAATTTTCAAAAGTTAGTTTGACCGTGAATTAAGTTTCAATCGAGGATGACGGTCGCAAAATATAGGGAACTTCACGGATCTCACGTTGCTGGTTTATACGACTGATCCACTCTACGAATACCTCGTCTCTCTCAATTCTTGCCGACAAAATATAGACCCCGAATTCACGCTTTACCTATTTAACCTCTGGAGAATAAGGCGTGCGCATACTTAATTCCTAATACCGCATTTCCGGGACGTGTACACCTTGGGCTATTCTCGTGGGTGGAAAGGGTCAGCTTGTACACACACATACCTATATCCTACTACCTCATACGCAATCGGAATCTAGAACAAGTAGAAAATCGTGAGCTGTAACCAGCCATTTCTAGATTGTAAGCTTGCAGCACGAGTCATTCATAGTTCATCTATGATCGAGAACAACTAATTGTGAAGACTTGCATATTTCGAGGATGGCAATCCTCGGGTGGGTGGAGATTACGATTGCAGTCCAGTGGTTCTGTACTTTATCCGAAAATGCAAACTCGCAGCAGTTTTGGTTTTGCTAAAGGGAGGAACGTGCCGTACTGTAACATTCTGCACGTACAAGGTTCATGCAGCTATGCAGGTATATACAAAGCAGGTATATCACCCACGGGCAGCAGTAGCCGGGTATACATATATTACCTATATACCTACGCCCATTTACCTCCCTCTCATACCTACTCGAGTATACCTAGGTGGCAACTGCAGAGTATGGGAGCCGGTCCCGTCCGTCGAACGAAACTTCGCTGCTGGTACCGATACCTACGTATAGGATACCCATTACCCAGCAGCTATACGCCGTCCTTAAAGAGGATGTCGCCTTAAACGATTCGGAGGAAGCCGCGACTGATTTTCCTGCGCACAATAACGCGGGATTCATCGACTCGGTTGCAAGTACTCGATAACCGTGTGCGTAGGTGCTCCGTATTTATTGTTATCGTACATATGTGTACATAAGCGTTATGCTTATGAAGCGGCATCCAGCCAATCGATCAAACCTCGAGCGCGTCTCGCGTGGACACCAAGGAATATCTTATCGATGGAGAGATAGGAGAGGAGGAATAGGAAGCGAAGGCGAAGGTGATTGGTCGATGGGGTTGCGGTGGCTCCGTTGATTATCTCGGGAAAAGTTGAGAGGCGCGAGCTGCTCCTTCCGTATAGAGCTGCTCGGGTCGGATAATGTATTCCATCCTTCGCACTCACCCCCATCATCCCCTAGATTTTCCCGACTGAACCGTCGGACCCGAGCTGCTCCATTTCCGCCCTCGTTTCGCGAAGACCATGTCGACCAACCTCGCAACCCGCCGTCAATCGACTCTCAGGGTATAACTGTAGCGCCTCTACTTATGCCCCCGTATATTTTGACGTAGTCCGATGGTGTGTGTATCCACAATATCTGTATATTTACGAACACACGCATCTGTGCATGTGGGACGAAGATACTGGCCCGCCGTCAGGCCTCGATCCTGCACGCTTGAATAATCCGCGATGCCTACTATAGGGAAGCATATATACCTAAACATTATATATCAGACGGCAAAACAAACCTGGGGAGCGACCCCAATTATGGTCGGAAGATACAACCGACGGCGGTGGTGCTGTTGATGTGATGGCAGAGGCAGAGGTAAAGGTGGAGGTAGACGTGGAGGTGGAGGTGGAGGTGGAGGTGGAGGTGGAGGTGGAGGTGGAGGTGGAGGTGGAGGTGGTCAATCGATCCATTAGCCAGCGAAAGTCCACGCTACTTCTCATCGGCTAATAATT
Source organism: Athalia cordata (assembly GCA_963932425.1). Lineage (NCBI taxonomy): Eukaryota > Metazoa > Arthropoda > Insecta > Hymenoptera > Athaliidae > Athalia > Athalia cordata. The sequence continues at coordinate 50,726,410 of OZ010625.1, read as the reverse complement.
AATCGCCGTGCGGCGCGGCTGCCACAGCAATTTAAGGGTGAATATTTTAACCCTAATATACAGCTATCAATAGCTTTTTCTTCATTCTACTAGCGACGTGGTCGCCGCGTCACGTGCCATGCGGATGTTTTTCCTACTCCGCAATTCGGCAAATACCCTTTAATCAAAATTAGTTTTATTTTCGAGCGGCAGTAAAATCGAACAAATGAAACGTAACTGACAATGATAGATGCGGACCAATTCCAACTATTATACGACGTGATTTTCATCCTGAGTCCTTAAATCTGGACTACATGGGTTTTTATCTATGCGGTGTGATGGCTGCTCAATCTATAGTCCGATATCAGATCGGACTGATCGGGTGATCCGGACTGCTCGGTTTCTTCCGTCACCACGACGAGATTTTCAGGATCCGCATGCGGCGCCCGGGGCTCGCTAGGACATCGTTCGTCCCTCCGCTGTATACGGAATGACATCCGTCTCTGACAGTGGCAACGCATGCTGGGGGCCGTTCACATTCGTCAGCGCGCGTGCCGAGCTTCTCATATAGAGCCCCGCGGCGGTGGAAGCCGCGACGAAGGCTAGGCCAGACTGATTGCCACCCTTTAAGCCCCCGGCGGTGTGACGGGAGCGGAGCATAGCCCGTAGGAGCCGTGGAACGCGGTTCGGTGTTGGACTTTACGGAATGGAAGGGTGGAGCGCACCGCGCCGTCCTTTGACGCGTTAAAAACCCGCACCGACTGGTTTAATACAGTTATAATTGAGAGGGTGTCGGCGACGGACGGCGGGGGAGCTATACTCCGGGCAAACAGAAACCCCGCGCAGTCCCTCTTCACCCGCGGAAAATTGCGTCAGCAGCAATCGGGAGCTACATTTGCAAGCCACCTCGATTCAACCCTCGTGATCCTGCAACTGGGTGTGAGTCCCTGTGGATTCCAGACGGAGATACGAACTTAAATAATTTATATGAAATGGTAAACATCGTTAGCTTCCATTTCTATATCCAGCAGCTTCACTTCTATAAGTACCAGAAGTTACCAGGATTTCTTCAACGTTGGATCAAATTCTTAGAAAACCGAGGATGATTCTTTCCAATTCATAATAAGGCTGTTACTTATTTCTCGATATCTGTTAGAAAATAACAGGCGTTGATAGGATCAGATCCCAAAACTGAGTTGCATCCCCGGTAGCCCTGGCACTTTTTACCTTTTAACTCCCTGTTTCTTTCTTTCAGATAAAACTGTTAAAAATTGTCACCAGGTACATGATCGCTGAGGGATTTTTTTTTTATTTGTCATCCTGACACCAAACGAGTATAGCTATAGTCGGCAGTGGCGGATCTTCGGCGCGATGCTGAGGCTAGGTAGAAAAAGAAAAAGAAAAAGTAAAATAAGAAGAAAAAGAAGAGAAGAGGAAGGAGAAGCGGGTGGATGAGAAGAGTGAGTATCAAGGGTGGAAAAGGTAATACGAGGCCGCAAGTATAAGAAGAGGAGGGATATTTGTTCGGGGTCGCAAAAAACGCGGCGAGATGCTGCAGGGAAGCTAGGTGCGACTGCGCGAGGCTTAGCGGTAATCTCGACGGAGCTCAAAGGAGCCCCATGATTAAAACTCACCCTCTTCCTTAGCCTATGGACCGAGGCCATCCATCCCTCTGCTGGCTTCATCCGACCCCCCGTCGACCCAGGAACACCTCTCCTTTCATTCGACACCAATTTATCGACGAACAACGATGTCGCTTGTGGCAATTATACAAGAGATCTACATTGCGCGCAACTAATTCTTCAGATCTTCAGACGAATGACTTTGGACTGCACCGAGGAGGTGAAAGCTCGAGTTCGTTCGAATATTTGTATACCGAGACTGGAGAAAAAAGACTGGAAGGCTACGAAGAGTATGGGGAACAAGAGTCGAGCTTCTGCAAACGGAGAAAATGACGCAGTAGTTACCGAGAGGTTCACGAGTTATATATTCCGTGCAATCATGCCCCCGAAGCTATTGCATGCCCTTTTCGCGCGTTCTCATCTTATGTGTGGACAAAAATAACAATATATCCGCATGGAACACTGGACGTCGAAGAAGCTGCGGGGCTTGGAATTCTTAATGGAAAAATTTGCACCTGGATCTCTTTTGCGTTCATGTTTTCTTTTCTCTCATTTCTCATTCTCATTTCTGCACTATATAGTCGGACCAGCGTGTAAAGTAAAAGTTTTCAATCGGACGTGCGGAGCCGGACTTTGTTTAACTGTTGATACAGATATATGGGAACGGGAACGGAGTGAAAGAGAAAGAGGAAGGTGGCATATCGCTGCCGCACCCGAGGGCAACCGTACAACGCGGGAGGGCGGAAATGAGCGATGGCACGGGGAGATATATCCTTCCGGGTCGTCTGCACCCTGCACGGTGGGTCGTGGGTTTTGGGTTCGAATCTCGAGCAAGTTCCCGCAGGACATTCACCAGAGATCACGAACACTTTTTCTTTCCTCACTCTTCTCTTTTCCATTCTCTTTGCATCTGGGCATGTTACGCGACGCTTGGAGACAACTGCCTTATATCGGGAATGGCAGCTGTCTGCGAATGCGGAATCGAGAAAGGACGAAGGGTACTGAGCTTAGATATGGATCAGATTCAAGAAGGATTAAACAATTCCTCAGCTCCTGCCTAGAAACTTTTGGGATGATCTTCACCGGCTGTCTACGTGTCTTGGGATAACTCTCGCTACTTGTAAATGGCCAACGACATATACAAAGAAAATCGATCATTGACGATCTCGGAGTCGAACCGAGAGGAATACAAGTTCCGATGTAGATGAAATATATCGGAGAATCTTTGTCAGGTAGGGGTATAGATAAGGTAAGTCTATTTTCATTTGCCATGGTTGAAAAGTAAAAAGAAGGGAACGATACATGCATTTTTTCCATCCTTATTTTCCTTGGTGCGATCGATAGACTTTACGATCCGTCGTAGTCGTCTTTGCGGAGCCGGTGCCCGGCATCGAACGCCCCGATGGGTTTGTCACGGTCCCTCGCGGAAAACAATGATCGTCCCAGAGCGTGACGCCAGTCTCGAGCAGGGTGGTAATGATGGGCAGGGGTGGAAAGGAGAGTGCCGAGGGTGGCGAGGACGATGTGGGTGGAGGTAGTATTATGTTTTACGTCGGTGTGCCACGCCGACAGCCATCGCCTACCACCCGAGTATGGCCGTAGGAACGGAGAATGAACGAGGAAAAGAGGAAGAGAGAGGAACGCGGAGGAATCGAGGAAGCAAGGCCGCCTCGCGTAATTGCGCGCCGAGCTCGGTGGAGTTCGTATATTGCACTCCCCAGTTCAGATAATGATTTTTCCCAACCTATATAGATGAATGTAAGATGATCGGAGCATTTTTCAGGTGCACAGATATCATCAACGATACTCGTTGCGACGAAGAATTTCAACCTCTATGGTCACGTTAAGGTAAATCTTTTACCAATATCGTGTACCCTAAAAAAAGTTTCGTACGATTCGTGCGTGTGGTAATATGGCGTCATGTCTAGTCTTCGCTATAAATATGCAATCTCCGTCCAAACACGCCTGAGGCAACTCGTAACGGACAAGCTGTATAGCTGAAATTGAGAGACAGATACCGATGCTAACATTATGTATCCATGACAATAATACCCTAATCCTAGCAACAGATAGCGTTTGATTATTAGTTGGCGCTGTAGGTGTGATAAAAAAGCCCGAGGATCGATATCGCCAGTTATGATGTGGATTGTTCAAAGTACTTTCCGAAAAAGTTCATGTCCAATCGAATTCATTTTCTCCGATTTTGGGCCAACAATCAACATATTTTTTTTCATAGTATTTTGTTGTATTCCTATGGATTTTTCTTTCAAAAACACGAATCCGTCGACTAATTTAAAGTAATTTTTGCAAAGAGAAAAATTGATGATAACTCGATCATTTTTATAGTTGGGTTAATTTAGTAAGCAGATTCGAGAAATTCCGTAAATAATGTCAACGAAAAATGACGGTATAACTACAAAACTACAGAAGAGCGTAAATCGGAAATCAGAACAACCCCGTGAAGGGTTCCGGGGTCGAACCTGAAAGTATCTTACAACATATAACTATCCTACATATTAAACTAGGATTTCGGCGGCATATTCACAAGGGAAAAGACATCGGGCCAGCTGTCACTCGTGTGCACGGTCGCGCCTTTGTGCGATTTAGCAATGTATAGTCGCCCTGTGATCCACCCGAATCCCCGTGCACGCCTACGTGTGTATACGCGTAACGCAAACCTCTCGTATGTAATTACGATAGCGGTGGTGGATATAACCGAATGGTATAGGTAGAGGTTTCCGTGATGTAGGGAGTAGGCGCGATATTTGGTCGACCCGCACTAGACGTGTGTGGCAGTGGCGATGTTATGGTGTGCCACCAGAGCGAGGGGTGCCAGCGGGTGCAAATGAATAATCGAGGCGTGCCTTGCTCTCCATGCCAGCTATACCTAGGTATATGGGTAAGGTGCATTCCATGACAAATATTATCCGCTAATCTAGGTCGGTTTTTAGCTGTATTTTTATTTTGTATACTATACGGCAGATATTAATTTTCTTTTATGACATATCGTATAATTATTACGCTAGATCAAGAAGATAATGTATTATTACGTAGAAGGGCGTTATGCTCTTTTATTATCTTTACTTGCATTTTCACACTTAAGTATCTGAAAAATTGTATATGGCAGGGACTTGGTTAATCTGTTGAATTTTGGGATCGATGGAACAAGGAGAAAAAAATCCTCGTGGTTTGGCGTGAAATGCCCTATATGAAAGTGTGGGTGCACGGATACACGCTGCTCGGACCATTGATTACGTCGTGGTGGTGGCGGCGGTGCAATGCTACTGCTGCTGCTGCTGCTGCTGCTGCACAGGGATCGATAATGATCGCCTCCAGAGTTCGCTACGCGGTATTACACCGCCGTTGCTCTACCGGCTCCACTACGCTTTACATTTGGTATTTGGTGGATCGACGAGAGAACGAAAGAACGAACGAATGGGCGAACGGATGTGCGAGCGGTCAAATTGCAAAACAGACGAGCGGTGGCGCCTCGTTTTCAGACCCTGCGAGTCGCAGGGTCCTTCTGTTAGCGAACGAACGACCGGACGGATGGACAACTGCTGCAGGGGATGGGAAGTAGAAGGAATTGGAGGATGAGGGACTGGGAGTCCGTGGAGACCGCCACGACCACGCGCTTATACCGAGTCTTCTCCACGCTCGCAATAAAAGCAAGAGCCGCGTCGAGACCGTGTGGCCGCCCTGCGAATACGTGGCCGCCGGCGTGTTATATAAGTATACTTGCCTAACTACTCGGTGTCCGAGTAGTCTTCAGAAGTGCGATTTTCATCGCTCTCAAAAGCCTCATTCTCAACTAACAAACGGCTCGTTGAATTTAAAATTTTATGCAATTCGTTCTTACAGTCATCGTCTTATAGCCACCATGAGATCTTTTCGAATTCGAGCAGCTTGTTCGGATCGGAATATGATCTTGAGGAGTTTTTTAGCTGCCCACCCGTTACCGAATCGTTTCTCGTGTCTCTCTCGGCACTCGCCAGCTTCCGTCTCGCCCCCGCCGCAACGAACCGGCTAGGCGGCACTCGGCGCGCCGCGTTTAGGTATCGCGATATTTCAGCGCGCGGGACAAGTACCGTCCGATAGTCGGAGACCGAGACCACGGCTCGGCTCGGCGTCCACGAGGCGGGGTCCAAGAGGCTCGGTCGATTCGAGCATGTGGCATCGATCGCGGATCTAAGGATCGCAGGCGGCGGCAGCAACCACCGCGGAATACACCACCCTAGGAGCAGGTACGAGTACGCGATCCCATCCGGCCGTCGATCGATCTCGCTCTCCACCCCTCGGGCTGAGCTCACTGCCGCTCTGAAACGACGACGAGTTCCCTACAGCATTGCTCTTAGCCATGAGCCCCACGTTCGGACGAAACTTTCCAAGCCCTAGAGAGAAGAGAGGATGTGGAGTTGAGCAGGCAACGTCGGCGTCGGCGTGCACGCGCGAACTTAGTTGGGGATGAGGAGGAGGATGAGAGGAGGCAAAAGGTGGATATACTTGCCTCGTCTCACGGTGCGTCAATCGCGGCGTCGTGGGTGGCGCAGCGACGATAGGGCAGCGTAGCTATATATACTGCAGTAATTGACCGGTATATTATACAGAATAATTGAACATTTTATGTTCTCACACAACTATCATGAAAGTAGATGAAAGATTACGTTTCTCGAGTTGGCCTGAACAATACTGCTGCATTGTTCGATTTGCCCTTCACATTAGAGTGATGAAAAATGTCAAAATTAATCTCTACACCTTGTTCTACGTATAAATATCTAGTAATTTCCACCCCTTCCTCGAATCCGCTTTTGCGCTATAGTGAGATGGAGTTGTTGACGATGAACAGTTCCGTACTACGCACCTATACGCACACCCATCTAGAGAACCATGTGGCGGATGAAGCTGAGACCAGAAGAGCGGCTAATCTGGGATTCGCTGAGAGCAAAGAGCTCAGCAGCCTACCACTGCCTACAGCTAACAGAGTACTGGGTGAGAGTTAGGGTGGGTGGTTGGTGCTGCTGCTGCCGGTTCTGTTGCCGCTGTAAGGGTGAGTGAGTGAGGGAGATACGAGGGTTAGAGCGGACGCGCTGCTAATCCCTCGGCAAACATTTCTCACGCCGGTCCAAGCACCGCAGCATTCGACTGTGCTGCAGCACCACTCTGACGTGCGGATCGAGCTGGTGACTGCGAAACCCACAGGCCGCAGATGGCACTTACTGCCTCTTGTTTGTCTCGAAATTTTATTTCTCCACCCACATCCTAGCATCCCAACCCCCGTGGTTTTTATCAGGATGCATACCTTACCGAACCATAATTATCCTCTTTTCACCTCGCAAATACCTCGCATACGCATCATGATTAAAACAAAGAGACGCACGCCCCTTCTGTACGAATGGTGATTGGGCATTAACGCTGACGACAATCGATCTTAGAGGGGGGTGCGAACGTGACTCTTAAACCAAAAAAGCGTTTGTAGAAAGCCGAGGGAATTCCCCCGTGAATTCTAGGTTTTTTTCAACTGGTAGACAGCTTCGGTAGAAGTAGAAGTCAGCATTTCTACCGCACTGTAGGCTTGATATTTACCACAGCGACATATAAAGAGATGCCTTGACGGCGGGCGTGCTCAGCTTCTTGGATGCAGTAGATACCAGGTATAATAAGGACCACGTATATACCCTTGAAAGTAGAAAGCACGGCGACGAGAGCAAAAAAAGAAAGAAGTCGTTGCCGTTGGGACAATCGGTGGCCGTCGTTAACGGTAACGACACGACACCCAATAACGTCGTCTGTTTGACGGCTCTTTGCAACAACCCTGAAGGTATATACGCAGCTACCAGCGCACCACTCAACTACGTACTGCGGACAATTTCCACCTCTTCCGCTTTCGTTCTACTTCAAGGATATGTTATACCTGCACGATTCCCTCAATCGTCTCCGTTATGGACGACCACATTCACGAAAATTTTGCTGCCCCACAGAAACAATTATTGTAAGTATTCTGTTCAACTTTTGAATTGGACGTGAAATTTATGCAGGTTCCCTTATAATTTCAACAATACGACCTGCGTGTATTCGTCCTGATCTTACTCATGTTTGACGGTTTCTCATCACTTACCCTCTCACACTCTCTCATCTCTTGTGGCGTTGAGATACTCGAATAGGGTGAGTCCGAGACAGGTACTACAGGTTAGTATGGAGCGATCGATTTCCACCGGGAGTCCCCCTTAGATTAGGGGTCAGGGGCCATGGCTTTGGGCTCCTCATCGACCTGCAAGGGCAGGTATAATCGGTCCTCTCCCATTGCAGTACTTCTAACCTATCAGCGAACCCTCCAGCTCAAGAGAATTTCAATCTGGTACTATGCTGCTGCTGCTTCTACTGCTTCCACAACGGCACCATGCAACGTTTCACACACATCGGGATATCTGTACAGTATATACGTACGAGATTCGGATTAATCAAGCTCTCCAAATGACGCAGTAATTCCGATGAAAGTGAATCGCCACCCAGGCTGATCGAAAGCACAGACGCTTGTCTGCACTTGGGTATTGTCAAAGTTAGTCATTAGAATCTCCGGAGGGAATTCAGCAATTTGATTTCTGATTTCAGCATTAGCCGTCTGCCTGTAATCGGCAAGGATGAAAAGCACAATCGGTACCGATGAGGTGGTATTATTGCGGCAATACTTCCAAGTGAAGGTGAGAAGCCATACATACAGAGGGCAAAGGTGAGCTGATTCTCGGAACATTCCGCAAGAACTCCAGGGCGTTAAGTTCGACACGTGCAGCGGCCACGTGGCCGAAGTGTATCTTGCGTTTGCGCCCCGAATTAAAATCATCTACCACCAATACCCGGCAAACAAGGGTGGTGGATGGTGAACGAGAGCGAGTTACCGAGGGGATGGGTACTCGTGGGGTTGGAGGTTCTCACCCCAAACTCTGACGCTGAGTCTCGAGGAAATTGCAGGCGAACGTCGGTATACGTACGTATGTACATATATAGATAGGTATAAGCTTTGGGCACAACTACGACGAAGCTGCAGAAGCACCGTCGTATAGAGCTAGGCTGGCGCGCGAATTCAAGTGGAATCTTCCCCTCTCTACCGGGTTCTCCCTCCTCTATTCTTCGTTCTCCGCGCGCGGCTCCCCTTTCCATATTTTCTCTGGCTCTCGAATCCCTCGGGGACTCTAGCCAGCCGACGGATATTGTATGGATATAGATATATACGTGTACACATAGCCGACGCGCACATAGGGCAACACGAGGACTTTGCTGAGGGTCGCGTTCCCGCGGGTAGAGGGGCAGAGGGAGGTGAAGGCAGTTGCGGAGGCGTAGACGGGCTCGGGGACGGGGGCAGTTTGGCGCCGCCGTCACCACCATCCGGGTCTCGTCTATAAGCCGTCGTGACGTTCACGCGGGCTATATCGCGCGTGGAGTTCGATAATGCCCCCAACCCCAAACCCATCCCCCGTTAACGTTGCTTCGACGTCGTCGCCAGGGTGTCGGAGTACGTGCGGCCGCCGGGTCTTCATGTATACGGATACACATGCCTATTCACCTATCTACCTACCTACCTACCCACTCATCTATCTATGTACTTACATACCTATAACTACCTACCTTTATACAGGGCAAGGCGGCTTCGCGAACGGAGTCGAGGCACGCCTGGGACGACTGGAACGCCTGGGACGTGACGTCGCGTGTTCGACGTCGCATGACGAGAACGACGACAACCCGAGCGACCGAGTCGTGCTCTCCACCGCTTTATTTTACGACGCCAAGTCTTTCTCCATCCCCATCCCACTTCTCTGCCCAACTCTTGCCACCCTCTGTGGCTGCTATAAGGGTTATGCTCATACCTCGTGTACTACCTCGAGAAACACGCACGGGGAACCCCAAATGACATCTGCACAATCCCCCGAGGCGCAAATGCACCTGTACCAGTAAGTATACGCGTATACATATATGCGGGTATATATGGATCTGTTCTTATGACTTACAAACCGTGGTGTATTTTTTTTACTCGACAGCCCGAGTTTGTTGCGTTCTTCGTACAAAATTTTTTTGTCTCAAAAGAATAACGCTCCTCCAAGGATATAGAAATCGAAGTAATATAACGTACACACCTATTCAGCATTCCGTGCTATTCTAACAATGGGTTGATCGGCCGAAGGGTCGAACTTCCGATCTCCGAAACGTAATCACAAGACCACAGTCTAAACCGTTACTGACACGTTTCTGAAACATTTGTTCTGAGTTGGCCAATCAACGCGACGATTAAATTGTCACACAATTCGAGTACTTGATACAGTATGTTTAAAAAAAAAGCCCTGCCAAAGTTCACCTTGTTTATTTTTCTTTTCATAATGTGAAATTTCTGGCACCGCGCATCGCTTCCTTTTTACCCTCCGGATCCGCCTTCACCTTACCCGGCACAGAAAGCCGCAATACCGTGGCATCCGTACCTAACGTAATCCAGCCCCGAGGGCTTTGGATATTCGCAGACGACACGACGCTCGTATCTTTGCCTCAAGGCACCGAGCACCTAATGGAGGGGGTCGGGGACGGCGAGAGATTTTCGCAAAAATTCTCGGCACGGTCAACGCAGCGTGTGGGAATAGCCGAGGAAAAGATAAGCGCTGGCTACAAGATCCGCAGGTTTAGGCTCCACTGTACCCCACTCTCATAAAGTTTGGACTAAGCCCTAGACGTATAGGTATGGCCGCGATACGACGTTGCAGATTCTCAAAGTCTGGCTAATTCTGTGTTTGTACATGTGGGCTTGGAAATTAGATTAACCGATGATGACGATTGGGTCGCAGCTCCCGATTCAGGAACACCGATGCCTACGTGATCATAATCATCAAAAAAAAAAAAATTAGTCAAATCGGTGAAACGCAGAGAATTGATCAAAATCAATTGAAATATCTAGTCAAATACAAATACAATTTTAGGGTCGCCGAATTTTGTGGAGTTTCTCTTTATTCTTATTTTGTATTCATTATTAAGAAGACCCGGCGATATTTTGGTGCCCTGCAAAGACACGATGAGGAAGATGGATTTCAGGGCTTGGCCTTATCGGAAACTGACCGTCCAGCAGCAGCGGCAACAGCAACACCGCGGCAAGGAGATAAGGAGCAAAGTACCCCCGCCCCCTCGCTCTATAGAACCCGATAATGGCGGCTCTTAGCACTTTCTCTTTCCTTGTCTTCTCCTCTCTCTCCTTCTTCGCCAAGGGCCGATTCCTTGAGATCACCGAGATCTTTGATTTTGGTACTTTTCACCTTGTGGGATTTTCTCAGTAAGCATGCATAAGTAGGTATATGACGAATAACACTTGACTAAGAACCGTCGAAACACATATATTACATATTACAGCTATATGGCGGGAATCTGTAGGTACAATGGTACAATGGTCGGTATATTTTGCTAGAAAATTGAAATCCCTACCGGTGGATCAAAACATAACGAGTCGTACAGTGCACGATGATTAATCGATCTACTCTGGCCGATCGGTTGAACGAGAGAACTGCGTTACCTCATACCATTATTCCAGTATACAGAGTCGATTGGAATTGCAGCAATTCGGTCGAAGACAGGAGCTAGCTGCGGATGATCTACGGTAGTAAAATCGTAACGTTCTTCGAGGCGCGAGAAGATGAAGGAGCTTTACAAGGGGGAATGAAGAAGAGAGAGGAAAGGAAAGGAAAAAGCGACGGTAGTGACGGAGGTATAAAAACGCGGTGGAGGCGACCGAATGATCAATACGGTCTCCAAGTCGTTAATTCCAATCACCAACCATCACGCCTCACCCTCCCCCTGCGCCTCTTTTGGCCTCGAGCTACGAGGCACTAAGCACTGAACGCGGGTGAGGGTGCCGAGAAGTTCGGCGCTCCAGGATGCCTTTCCTTTTCCTGCCTTTCCTTCACCTTTTGCGAACTACCTACTCCGAAACCCTATACAGGACTTCGAGTCTTCGTTGGAGGCGAAATAGAACAAATAGGTGATTCATGCGTGGAATTATTAACATGAGATTGCACGTCCCGCAACATTTGAAACGTATCCATATGGATTAACAACTTGCCGACGTAAATGGTATCGCGACTTGAAATTCGCTTCGCAGAGCGAGTCGGCCGTCCGCGTCGCGAAGTAAGATTTTGCGAGTTCGACTCGACATGAACTTTTTATACCATATAGGAGTTCTTTTTATCTTGAAATACACCATGATCAGATCTATCTATACACGCGGTATACCTATATGCAAGAGCAGGGAGTCGTCACGGAAAGACGACGAGAGGTAGAGCCGGGCGGCACTCACTTCTAACGAGTCAGTCTCCTTCTCTTCCCCTCGTCTCCCTTTCAACCTGCTCAAGGAACCCGTCCAATCCCTCAGGGAGTGGAACGCCGCTGCGCCGCGACGAAAAGGAGTTCTAGGAGCGCGGCGGCGAAGCAAGAAAGAGACGGAGGAGAAGGAGAACGGCAAAGCGATCGGCGAACCGGGCGTGTGATAAATAACAGCGGCTCCGAGCGCTGGGCCGTCTCTCGGCTCTCGCACGTTGCTGCCGGGAACCGTCAATTCGTGTGTGCACGTGCCTCTCTACGTACAGTACCGGTCAAGAATCTCTGGGGAGCTATTATAAAAGTCGAACGTTCATTTTTTGGCTCCCGTTTTTCACGGAGACGCGAAATCGCACGCGGAAACTGTTTCTTTGTTACGGGTATCGATGACCGTAGCTGTTACACCGGTAGAATCGATGCTCGCAATTCTGTGAGAGGTTTCGTCTTTTTATTTGTGAGTCTTTCTCATCACTTCCCGCCTAAAGTTGAACCACATATTGTACGATCACACCCCCGTTATATACGAAGTGCTCCCATTGCACCGTAGCTATTTCAGAACTTTTGCCTGGTACTGTATACCTATAGATGTACACACGCAAGCGGGCATGTCGTGGGTGCGCTTGTATTAAACACCTCTACACTCATCCGAAAATACAGGTTTGTATACGTGTATACCAGGTACACCGCGGCACGCAGGGACGATATTATAGGTATAGGTGTATTTTTCGTACAACCCGTAGTGCACGTTTATCGCACGCCTCTGGCTTTGGAGCAACAACGTAGCACCGCACGCCTCATGCCGGGTTTGTCGGGTATGGCCGGGATCACGTCGGCACCGGCTGCGTCCAGGGGGTTGCGGGGGTAGGACGAAGAGTCGGAGGTTTCGAGGGGACAGGGAAGGCGGAGGGTCCTCGCCGAGGCTATTACGCGAGCGAGCGTGCGGGCGGCTTGCCAGCCGGCCGTGAATCAGTAGAGACGCTCGAGTCACGCTGCCGCGGTTCTCCACTGAAATTTGAGTTATCGTCGAATCGCTCACTCTCTTTCCAACTCTCCCGTTCTCTCAGTCCTCCTTTCCCTGTATCTTGAGGTGGGTCTAGAACCTCATGCCAGCTTTTAGTAGTGGAGAGGTATTTATTTCCGCTGAAACAAAATACTACGCGCAAGAACCTCACGACTTGAGCGGGGACTGAACCATGATCTTAGATCTTCGATCGCGGGGAGACTGTTCATCGCAAGGATCGCCGTTGGTTCTTTGATCAGCCAAAATCTGATGCAGATTTTTCAGAAATATTTTGGAAATGTTGAGAATTATTTCCTACAAGAATAACAACTGCACCCGATAAGTCCTTGATTTTAAGACAAATGTAGCAATATATTTATTCATAGATTTGATTTAGAGAATTTCGTTCTTTTAATTATGCGCCATTGCTGTGCAGGTCGTATACTTTCGCAAAAGGTCGGGACCAGGGTCACAATATTTACGAGGGTTGTTTAAACGTAGTAAAATTGTGTGCGAGCTCTCGTGGGCGACGGCGACGGTGACGGTGGAGGCGACTCACGAGAAATTATTTACGAGCTTCCACTCGGCGCGAAATCGTTCCGATATAAAGGTCTTCCTTCTTCGTATACCTTAGAGATTCAAACTCCTCGCCACTTCGCGGGGGTGAAAAGGCGTCAGATCGGGCACAGGGGGAAAAAGTAGTAGGAGAGCGGAAAACGGCGTCCGTGGGAGGCGTGGAGGCGTGGAGAGGAGAGGAGAGAAAAGGGTATCTCGGTTTTTGCCGTAGGCCGTCACCCCCCACGGAGCTTAACCCCGGGTTTATCACGGCGTTATTAATAACCGCCCTCCAACCCCGTCCACCTTGTTCGCGACGGGGAGGAAATTCTGACCCACCCCCTAATATCCTCCTTCTTTTACTCATTCTCCGGTAGCCAGCTGCATTACGTTGAAATATATTCAAACACAAAAATAGTCGCAGCCGAATCGAAGTTCTGCATCTGCAAGTCCAAATACCCTCCAACATTTTCAGGTGGCTTACGGTTCTCGGATCGCTGAATTAACAATGAATAAGGAACAGCGAGGGAGGAAGACGACGAGACGTCGAGAAGACATTTGCGTTTAATTGAATTCTATACTAATCGGCGATGTATCTCTCTTTTCGTCGCAAACTTGATACAACCATAAACGAGGAATCAGCGCGTATAAACTCGAAGTATATTTGTCACCATATATTCCGATAAGTTTTCTTTCCATTTCCCTCTACTCCCCACCTCTAATGGTAGCTAAATATCACTCTCACCCTTGCCCTTATATCCTCGGCGTGTCCCACATCCCATTCCTTCTCTTCCATTGGACACCGCGCACCGCTGCACTTTTCCTCGTAATTAAAATATACGCACGTGGTTGATTACGGCTGCCTGCATCAGCGAAGGGTGCGTATCAGAGCTTTTTTTCACTTCCACCCCCTGTGCAACGTGCCTCCACGGTAAAACATCTATGTATAAAAATACATAGAGAATACAACATTTCTGGCCGATTTTTATACATAGTATAAGTCTCTACGTATATGAAAATCTGCCAAAAATTTGCCTGTCTATGCACAGGGGGCTTGGTATTTTTCACGTCCATGTGTGGGTACGCAAAACTCAAATAATACATCTGCGTGTCTATAAAGTTTGCGTAGATATACGGAGAGAAGGGCGCAGAGAAGGGTGCAGGATTCTCAAGTGGACAGGCAGTTGGGGGTGGGGTAGGGTGTTTTTTAGTATAACATCAGGGCTGGGGTCGTGGGTCTTGGTCTTTTCGAGTTGGAACAGAATGGGATGGAAGGGGGGTTAACTTTTGGCGGTGTCCTATAGCGGAATTGCTTTATTGTATATACGACCCAAGGGGGTGAGTGGCGTACGAGGGCGTCGGGCGGCAACTTATACAAGAGACGAAAGGAGGGTCTGGGGTGCCACTGGCAGATGCGATCGGTTATTAACCGAGGCATGATGGATCGACGGGCGTCCCTACGTCCGAACACCACTCTCCAAGGATCAGAATCCCGAAGTCCTTTGGAGCTTCCGCGAACTATCAACTGCGCTAAAAAATTACTTTCGCCGCACTCGGTTGCAAGGGTAAATAAAAAAAAAGAAATCTGTTTGAAATGGCTACACGTTACCGTCCTGCAGAAAAATCGTTCGATCGAACTCTGCAATGTGACGTATTACTATTCGAATAAGAGAACTCGAAGACTCCTTATCGCCGGGATCACCGGGAACTGATTACTCACGCGTGTCATTACCCAACACCGCTGCAAGCGATCGAGAGGCGACGGCGTGGGCGATGGAAAAGGCATGAGCTGGAGGTGGATACCTCTCGGTCGCCTCACCAGTAGCGTAGAGGAAAAACATTGGCGCGCGTGGGAGGTCGGCTAAAGGATGGAAGGGGGTAGGTTTTGGGTTGGGTCGGGTATACAGGGTAGAGCCGGGTAGGGTCGAGTAGGGTTTGGTTGGGTTAAAGGCTGTCCTGCCCGGCCGACACCGTCCGCAGGGAAAGTCCTGAGGCTGGGGAGTAGAAAACGAAAAGGGGAAAGGGGGACAGGGTGGTAAATGGCCCAGAAAACACCCCCGGCGTACGAAGCACGAATATCCCGAACCCCCAAAGCCCGACGCACTCGCACCCTTCACCTTCCTCCGAGTAATTAATTCATTATCGCCGACGCCGGGGGCAACGGGACGACTATTTATTGCCGCGGGGAACTGACGAGGACCCACGACACGACGTCTTGGATGGCGAAGAGAAGGACCAGGGAACGAAAAGTGAGCGTTAACCCCTGGCCAAAAGAGGACTGCAGAGAAACCTTGCACGGCACCGTCGACGTTTACGTCCACTTGTGCAGGTGTGAGGTATTATACGTATGCCAGTTCGTAGAGATAATTAATGACCCACACATCGCTAGTTTTCAAGTAGATGAGCGAGAGTCAGAGTTCATTCCAGTATTTGGTCTACGTTCACCCACACGCATGCCTAGATCAAGTACTATACGTTTCGTGAGTACATCCGGACAGGTAGAGCTGTACGCAAAAAAGTTTGCAATTCTGAAACAGCCCGCCTAAATTATTGCCGATGAATTCCGGCTAGTAAAAATACTGTGCTGGGCTGGAGATGATTAACAATTTCCGTATCCTATATCATTTCGGTTTTCAGTTTCCATTATCAATGTGCACGTGCGGGTTAAATGGTTGTACTTTTATATATGCGGTTGCTGCTTATGTGAATCTTTAACACGTCTCAGTGCATCCATCATCAAAATTTCAGTTTTTCTAAAATTAGATTAGAAATAGATTCGATTTGCATATCAATTTTGGTCTCTGCATCTCTTCCCCGTGATTTCGTTCGAACGACGATGTGGAATAATTAAAGCCTGCACCGCGATCAGTTACGCAAAATGTGCATGACGCGGGTTCTTGCATCGTATCACGTCGGGTGTAGAAAAGTACAGCATTGCAGCATACTATATAGAACCCAACGCAGCATGGGGTATCCGAGTAGGTAGAGAGAGTGAGAGAGAGAGAGAGGGAAAGAGGGAAAGAAAGAGAGAAAGAGAGTCGAGCAGGCAGCTCTAAAGGTGGTGCAGCGGTGAGTGTGGGTCGTAGTTCGTACGAACTCGATGTATAGTATAATATACATGTATACCGGTAGGTATAAGGTACGACGTGTAAGGTATAAGGTATAAGGTAGGTACGCCGGGCGCGTCGTCGGCCCAGGGGGTATGGGCGAAACGACGGTGGCTTCGAGGTTGGGTTCGTTCGGATGGCAGCTACCCGCGGGATTCAGTGGTAGTAGGGAACGGACGGGGAATCCGGGGGAGACGATAGCGGCGCTGCGGCGTAACGACGCTATAACGCCAGCCGCCGGGTGATTACCTACCACCTACCTCCATCCCTACCGCCTTCGTGCCCCCATGCCCCCTGAGCTCTTCGCGTACCGTAGCTGCTATAACCCTCTGCCATGCCACCGAACTATACCGAATCCCTCCGAGTCCCAACGAGCTATACGCCGACGCCACCCCCGTGTGTGTTCACCATTTCATTCTCCCTTCCGTCCCCTCAACACCCCCGTAGCTATGCCACTGCCACCACCGACGCCACTAAACGCGACGCCCTCGTAACGACGTCGCCAGGGACGCAGCCGCGTGACGAATGCCAAATCACCTTGCGGCGGTTACAATTTCACTGCTAATTCTGTGGAGAACGGGGAGAACCCCGAGCGAGTCTTTTAAGGCGGATGAAGGTTATACCTACTACTGGACAGATATACCCTATAACGTACTGCACGGGTGCAGTATGTACTTGTCATTGTACTTCACGCGAAATCATGTATGCTAATTTGCTAATATCTACATTCACGCGCATCCGTTCAAAGGAAAAAAGGATCGATTTCAACTATTCTGTTCTGCAAGGACAGGGGGGTGAAACACGCATAGATTTGAGAAATCTAAAATGAGAATGTAGAGCTTGATAAAATGCATCGAAGTGTACCTGTAGAGTTTAGAATCGGAACTTCCAATTGGAGTAGCTAGCATTCATTGAAGAAGTTTAGTTTCCTATATATTGAGGATTCTTCCGTACATCTACCCAGCCACTAGCTACGAGAGGGTTGTTGTCTCGAACCACTTATCATAGCTCCCGTTACACAAACTCAATGTGTACACTCAGTTTTCTTTGGTACTTTCCCAGGTCTATCGCAGCTCATAAATTTCCAAAGTAAATAAATAATATTGACTCAGAATTGCAGTTCCAATAGTTTTTCGTCAATCATCGAGGAACTAAATTCTTCATTTTCACATATGCACGGGTACCCTCTACTTACTCCACGATTGATCCGTCCTGGCAACCGCCGGAAGTTTCGCGTGTCAAGTTCCATAATGCACACGACTAGCAGTTTATCGTCGATTTTAGCCAGAGATTCGAAGGCTCTCCGCGCACACCTAATTCACTCCCTCTACTACCCCCTTAGCTACTTCACAACACTTTTCAAATCCTGAATGCGACGATTACATTCACCGTAGTCGCACACGAGCATAAGTACAATAAAGTATAGATGCGGTATAAACTGATGATGCGCGTCTAGTCTAGCCAGCGAGACCAGCTGCGAAAGGGTGAAAGATATGCTGCTGTACCTGCAGATGCGGCGTTGTATTGTTTCCATAATGGGAGGGTGGAAGGTAGAAAATGGAAAATGGAAAATGGGTGGCTCTTCCCCTGTAATGCTTCCTTGACGACGTTCTTCGAGTACACGTATACTTATCTGGGCACTTTCTCGCAGGTGTCAGAAACGCGGTTGCTGTTTCGTTGTAGGCTGTACATTGTACCTCGTGCCTTCTACTACAGGCAGGCAGCGGGTACGTACATGCGGTAAAGTGCTCGCATGGATAATACGCGAGATTATCATAGCCCATCGTGGATTAAAACCACATGCGGGTAAAACCTCGCTCCAGAAGTTGTATTTTAATTTTATGTTCAAGTAGGTACGCATCCTGTACCCAGGGGATCAGGATAATTATTACAGGTGATACGGGGACAAGAATAATCGCAGAGCCCGAAGAAAAAAGAAGTAAGGAAAAGTATTGGAGCACTAAACATGGAAAAGCACTTCAAAATACCTACGTACCTTACATCTACCCGAATATGGTTAGACGAGTACTTCGAGATGTCGTCGAAGCAGAATTTACGCACCGTTCTGGTTCTTTTCACATTTCAATTTTTTGCACGCCCATTACTTAC
This sequence comes from Athalia cordata, assembly GCA_963932425.1. NCBI lineage: Eukaryota > Metazoa > Arthropoda > Insecta > Hymenoptera > Athaliidae > Athalia > Athalia cordata. The sequence continues at coordinate 50,707,700 of OZ010625.1, read as the reverse complement.
AGAATACTGCGAGGCATGCTCTTTTCTTCCTTTCCAAATTTTTTTTTCCTCCTACCATTGCACTTACGATTTTTTTCGCTCCTCGCGAATTACCCTTTAACCAATCGGGTAGGGTCAAGTATCTCGATTCCGAGTCTCTCCGGTTCATCCATATCTTCTCTACAAGTTCCAGTGTTATAATATTGATATGTAAATACGAAAGCGGCCCTGCTGCACCGGTGGTTAGAAGCGCTAGCAGGTTAACGAGCGGCTCGCTGGGTCGTCCTAGGGGTTGGGTCCGCGGCTCCGCAAGGGTAGCTGAGGGTGAGGAAGAGGACGAGGGTAAGGGTGAGGGTGGGCGATGGTAGCTGCACGGTATAGTGCGGCGGTAGTGAAGGGAGTGTGGGATGGTTTCCACCCGGGGGATGAGGGTGGGTTGCTGCTGGCAGTATAACAGAGACGACCGGGCGTGCCGCGGAGCGTGCCACCAAAGGGGATGAGGGCCGTCTTCGAGCGGTGGAACAATTGTCCGCTGTTTGAAACCGGCAAATTCTCTATTAAATAAATCCCCGGTTTTTACCTCTTGGCTCGTGGTGTCGTGGGGTGCAGTTTAAAAAGTCGCGTCTATTCAGAGATAAATTTTCAAAAACAGACTAGCATGTTTTGCGTTTTTTAGAGCGGAAGATAAGCGGATCGGACGAAAGGAACTCCGTACCGTAGGTAGGGACATGGCCTGCGGGACACGGCACGGAACGGGGTGGTTGGAATGGGCCGCGGAAACACGGAGAGGGCGGTACGAGGAGAGCGGAGTGAGAAACGCGGAGAGCGAGAGAAAGATAGAGAGGTGGAACGAGCGAAAGGGAGAGAGATGGAAAGAACGGGAAAAAGAGAGACGGAGATACGGAGAGATAGAGATAGAGATGGAGAACGCGCAACGAGTGCCAACCGCGAGAGTTGAAGGGTATCCTTCTATAGATAGCAGGAGGAGGCTGAGTGACTGAGTGCCAGCGACGCGAACTGCTCCTCTTTGCCTTTCCCCCCGTTTCTCCCCGCTAAACCCCTCGCCATCACCCTGAACCATCCCGAGTCCCGACCGCCCCCGATATCCTCCTTTGTCTCGTGGGTTTCACGCGCACGTTTGCCATCCCCCATACCTTACACGCTATACGTCTATCTACCTATACCGAAGGCCGAAGGTACGATCGCTTCCATTTCTGCTGCTGCTGCTGATGCTGGACCGCATATTTTTCTAGAAGAAAAAGAAAAAAAAGTAAGATCTCTTAGGTATATACACAACCGCAGACGATATGGAAATCATAAAATTAAAGTCGTCCGTTAATCTTAGTCTTGATATAAGAAAATTATGCAAATTTTCCGAACCTCTCGAGCAGGAGTGGACGAGATTCTGTCATGTCAGCGGTCATCGCGTAGCTTCAACTGTTTTCTCCTTTTTCCCCCTTTCCGTGTGCTTTGGATCGCAATCTATAGCGAGGGAGGTGAATGGTTTCTTGGTGCATGCAGCGAGGCAGTTGTCGATCGATCGGATTGGAGGGCGGCACGCACGGCGAGAAGAACGGTGAACCGATATCGATCGCATGGATTGGTGTACGCTTTTTTCCGCTCTATACACTCTGATCCGTAAAACCCTGAGGCTAGGCGGTCGCCAGCAACACCGAGCGCGGACCTCGAGGGCCCACTCGGTCGTACTACGTAATCCGGCTACCCCCCTCGCGCCCTTGCCCGCCTCTTGCACGACGCGGCTTATACGAGTTCAGGCGCTATCCCGCTTCCACTCTTCTTCTCCTTCTTCTTCTCATTCTCAAACTCTTGCCATTCGCCGTATGGATGTGAACCACGCAGATCCCTGGCGGTCTCCGACGCAGCAATTTCTTCGTCCTTCCGGAGACGCGACGACTACTACGCCGTGGGTTGGACGTGGGTTTCTATGGGATGGGGTGGATTCTGGAACGAAGCCAGTCTCGTGGGACAGTCACGAGTCCCGTGGGATCGCGTAAGACTGCGTGGTATTTTTGACCCTCTTCTTCTACCCTAAACGTATATATACACCAACAGCAAGAAGCCAAACTCTCACTTCTGCATTGTATTATCTATAGACGTTTATCAAGACCGTTCCTATCTCCGCGGCATCAACTCGCCCCACAGTCGTTGACGTCCGTTTACCGCTGCGGAGGGCCTCTCGCCAAGGTCATAATCGCCACAAGTTGATGCCCTCCTCTCGTGGTGCAACAGTAGTAGCGGCGGCGGACACGTGAGATATAATAAATTGCCTCGTACTCTATGTATAGGCATACCTATATAGCTCCATATTCCACATGCGCAAAGTAACTGCAATAAGTTTACTCGCAGATCGGTAAGGGTATAGGTATATAACCGCGAATGAAATTTATGCGATATACATGAATGCAATGTTTTAACGAACTGTTGCGTAAACAAGTTCTCCGGTATACCGACATCTCTGACTCTTTAATAACCATGATAAAAGATATGACTATTTGAAATCGTACAATAAACGCACATTATTTCCTTTTTAGAAGCATTCTCCATATTTACATGTAATAATTCGCTCCGTCCAGGATTGCGACGACAAATCGTACGGCTGACTAGCTACTGGCCTACTTCACTTAACTCATACATTTCTAGTCAACTTATGGTTTTGCAGGGTACGTCAGAGAAGTAATGTAAATATACGTACGACAAAGATGCGAAAAGAAGAAACATTAAAAAAGACGTAGCAAAGTGGCAGAGAATAAAGAAGGCGACTTCCTAATGAACTTACAACCGACATCTCGTCCCTCACGCCTGTGCTTTTTCCTATTTGTCCATTCGATAAAGTACGTACCATACACCTTGGAAAAAGAAAGGAACGAACGAATGAGAAAACCAAACTATTCACCAGGATGATGTTCGTACACCCCTATGAATATGAGGCTGCGTGACACTATAAGGGTGGTTTTCATCTACCGAAAGTTTTGAACTATGTATAACGGCGAGCGATAATGTCGCTTGAGCTTCGGGTGGTTTCAAGAGAGTCTTAACAAGTGCACGAAGCAAATGGGAGGGTTGGGTTATAAAAGTTTGGTCTCCGGGTGCCACCGGTGGTTCGGTTGCAGAGCAAATACTTCTCTAGAGCTCTGCTCCGTCGGTGGACACACACGAGCTTACGAAATCCTACCCCTGGGACATGACGACGGTCAAATTCATGCCGTTCAAAAGAGACACGACGCTCTGAAGCCAACCCAACCCAGCTCGTTTGGTACCTGAAGCAGCAAGTAGCTCGCCTTCCTTGTCATCTACTGCAGTACCCCGCAGTATTCGGAACCAGAGACGACGTTGACCCTTGCAACACGAAACGAGAAGAAGAGGAAAGAAAAATAAAAGACGAGGATTCGTCGGTGCAAGCTGGGCGCTTCTCCGAGGTGGTGCATTAATCATCTCCGGAGCTTCGCTACGCTATACCTGTCTCACTTTCTATGCATCTCTCTCTGTCTTTCTCTCGGTGTAGTATGAGATGGTCTGAAAACGCGGCTGCTGCCGAGTCGATGGGAATATAACGGGAGGCACTCGAGCCGTGGTGTAAAATAAATAGTCGTCCGAGTCGACACCCGTGGCAGAGCCGCGCCGACCGCTGACTACGTGATGTTCAACATACGGACGGGAAGATCGAGAGAATGGAGGACCACCTTTATTGGGACCCCCGGAGATTCGGAAGACCCCATATGCTTGTGGTCGGATATTGGTAAAAATATGAATAAAAAATTTAATATTGTTCCCTAATCCATGTTCGCTACATATCTCACAAGATAGTGAAGGAGTCGGATTAGGTCGCCGATCATTCCCTTCGATTTTTTATGGAAAGATGCGTGTAAAATTCCAACACTTCTGGTTGACAGTTGTTTGGTTTATGAGCCAGTAACCAATGGCTAAGGAACTACGGAATATGAGGCAACGCTAAAAGAGCGGGCCTGTGGAGAACTGATGAGGAGATTGCGATTCCAGATCACGATCGGTTCAGATATAACTGGTGAGCGTGGTGCAGCCTTGTCGTGAAATACACCGGGTAGCGAGCCCCTAAAATATGCATAAGGGCATCAAAACCGCGGTGAGCTGGGCAAGAAGGGTCGCCCTCGGGTACGCAGGGTTGAGGGTTCAGGGCTTATGGCTCGAGGCTGAGAGCTGAGGCTTGGTTAGCAGGTGAAACTGAGCTAGGAACTTTCTCCTTTCTCTTTCACCTAACTCCTGTGGCTAAAAGGACACCGGGCGTAGGTAGCAAACTCTGAAAGAAGATGAAACAAACGCACACAGGGATTTGGATCAGGCGTGAGTAGAAAATTCAAGAAGATTCACGGTTTCTGAATACTGCAATTTTTTCATGGACCAGGATTGTTTCTTCTATTCTATTTTTATTTATTGCGGGGATTTCTGGTCTCTGTGATACGTAGTTACATATCTATCTATCCCTCTTTAACATTGCGTAGAGAGATAAGAGGAGATCTTGAGATCCTGTACTTCTAGTCAGGGGTTTGAGTTTAGCATAAGGCGTTGACAGATCACCGACCGATCAGGGAGCGTCAAGCGTGGTAGTAGGTATTAAGGGTGAAAGCGACTTCGGGGGTGAGGGTTGAGGGTGAGCGCAGAGCGTGGAACGTGGAGCGTGCCCGCACGCTGTCGGCGTCAGCAGCATCAGCATCGGCGCTGGCGTGTCGAGGTGGTTCTGCTGCAGAGTTGTGCCTGTGGCGGCGGTGGCGGTGGCGTCGAGGGCCGGCGCGAGCTGCCCATTAGGCAAATTGCGTCTCCTCCCGCCATTCGACGCCGCGTCGAGATGCGCCATCAATCTACCGGGGCCGACGGATGCCGGGTACGGATTCGCGCGTGCAGCTTTTTCACCCTCGCGGATCCCTGTAATACATACAGAGTATCCGTATCGTAGAGCAGAGTGTAGCCCTGGGTGGCTCGGGGTCATGAGTATAGAAGAGATGGAGGTAAAAGAAATAAAAAGTCTTAGAAAGGAAAGAAAGAGAATCGCAGTAAGTAATTGGAAAAAACAAATGAACAACCCATCGAACTGCCAATATTATAATTATGGCTTGGACCGATCGTGGAGTAAAAGAAAGAGTTAGTAAAGTTCATATGCCAACAATTAGTTTGAATCTCGCTATCCTTTCGCTCTTCCTTCGCAGCAATTTTTGACCTTCTGTCTCCGTTCCTCTCGTTTTGGTATACGACGCGGACGTGCCCCTACTGCCCGTTGCACCACGCTTGACTGATCAGCTCACCCCTGGGGTCGGAGGCACGCGTCACGAGCGTTGTTAACCGAGACTGCCACCCCAGCATCCCACCACCCACTTCTCCGCCATACTGCGCAGCTCTCGCCAACGAACTGGAATCATCTGCGTTCGGTGAATCTCACTGTATTCATGGGTATAGGTAACAGAAGTGTATGCAGTAATTGCAGTTCACTCTGCAACGTACCTAGATAGATACGGACTTGCAAATACTCGATAGTTGTGTGTCGCACAACAAAACGCATCGATAACTCTGGACCGAACGAACTCATTTTATTTATTTAATACCATCGTTAACGTCGAAGAGAACCAATCGCGTGGCGTTGTAGTGATAAGATTCATAATTTACTATTTTCAAAATTCGAGTTATTTTGACCGCAGAAGAAAATATTCAACACCAGACCCAGCGTCCCGACTATCTTCCGCTCTCTATCCATATACCCCCAGAGTAATTATCTTTCCATGGGTTCTTATCTATAATACTATCTATCCACTTTTCTTTGCTTCCTTAATTCTTCCATCTTTATCTTCATCTCCATCTCAGTCGTTCTGCGGAACGAACGGTTTAATTCTTCCGCCTTCTGGCATATGTCAGCAGCGAGTACGCCTCGTATACTAGGATATATCATCCCTTTATTCCGGACTTTGGTAGAATGACACGCGCTTTTTTTCTGGGCTGCGTAAACATGATTCCATATCTTATCACCCTTTATACCGATCTTTTCTCATTACTTTATACTCACATCGAGACAAGATCACGTGTGCCCCATGAATATCTGTATGACATTACATATATTATTCAGTTAGCACGTAGACGTTGAAATATTTTATTTACGATAAAAAAGCTCACGACGCAACGCGATTCGCGAAACAATTATCCTTCCGTAATCATCGTCTGAGTTCTCGCCGAAATCGTTGTACGAGCTCAGCGCGTGTAATTGCTCGCGATTATCGTTCGAACAATTCCTCTACTTCTTCCACTTCCTTTTCCTCTGCCATTACTTTCTTTCCTCCTCCGGGTTGAGGTGCAACGGCAGTTAACCATCGGTCCATTTCGAAGCAATTGATCGGTTCGATGTTGCGAAACGTTGCGCGGCGACGAAGACCCGAAGTCGTTCAAGTCGCCTTCGTGTGGAAGTGGACGACGTCGGCCCCTCGCCCTCCCATTCCGGTGCCTCAATCACCGGTCTTATACCACAGTATAAGGAATAACCAGTAGCGTCAATAGCGATATTTCGCGTGACCGGAAGTTCCTAATGTCGCCATGTTTTTGAAATGTAGATTTATCCAATAAGGCCGCTCAACGCGTCTTTTTAAAGGTAGCGTCTGTTGCGTCGTGAAGTGTGAATACTGTGCTAGGACTCTCGAAAGACAAGGTTTGAAACTCGCGCCCGGAAATACATTCTCAAAAGATGGCGGCTTCGCTTCAAGGTCACGAAAATTGGTCACACAAAGATCAAAGGAACCGACGCTATTGACGCTACTGGTTATTCCTTATACTGTGCTTATACCGTCGTCGTCGCGACGCGGCGCAGCGAGGCTTCAAATTAGATTGGGGAAGCGGTCCGGGTAGGCAGCAGCGGCAGAAACAGCCGACCTCGAGTTCTGTCTACGAAACGACAAAAATTCAGCCCTTGTCGACGAGCCCAGCGATTCGCCTAAGCCCCCCTCCGGGCAATAGACGGGAAAAACGTAAGTGCGCGCGAAGGAGAAAAGATGAGAAAGACTTACCTTCCCTGCATAGGGCTTCCAGATGTAACATTGGGGATGAGAAGGTGAGTAGAGAATACATAGGGGGAGGGAGTTTATTCGATTCTCGATCTACCTAATGGATCAGAGGGATAAAACCACGGGTCCATAGCGGCGGTCTGGTTCGTCGTTCACTCCGTCGTAGATAGACACATGAACACACGTGTGAGATACGGAGTAGGACAACAAGTTTAATGTCTGCACTCGAACAAAAGACACTATCTATAGTTGCCGTGTATGAATATTCCATAGATATACAAAGATATGAATGGCAGAGAAGACAGGTGCGGCTGTAGTTTCCAACTGAGAATAGAAGACGATGCTGAAATTATATACCTACACCCATCTATGTACAGTATTTGCGCACGAGTAACGCACGTACGTCAGATTATTCTGACTAGCTGATGAGAGACGGTTATCGACAATGAGCTGATTAGCTGATTGATCGACGCACAATGAAACACGTATCTACAGACATGTACTTCGGCATAAGGGGTATACCTGTGTAAAAGCCCAACAATTCACTCTGTTGTACGACCTTGACAAGATTGTAAAAAATTGTAGGAGTTCGATGCATGGAAAATTGCACGAAATTGATAAATGTTGTTCAATCTAGATGTATCGATCAAGCTCTAACAAAAGTTGGTAGGTTTTCCAGTGACGATGAATCCTGGAGTAAAGAGATGAACGGCACCGCCGAGAAAACCTAAAGCATGTATTTATTCGCTAGTATTTCACAAAGCGAATCATTTACACGCTGGTCGACCGGTGTATGTGTAGCGTCACAAACAGGCATGCAGACTTCCTACAACGGGTACCTCATCTCATCCCGAACCACGCGTCCAATTAATCGGGATGCCGTCGCTCCAAAGTTTCCACTTGGTACGCGCGAGCGGCGTCGCGTCGACGTCGAACGTAGGCGGACTAACGAGCTCCGCGGTTCCCTCTGCCTAGGGGACTGCCCTACGTATGTATATAATATACGTATATGTACTCGTATAATATGTACCAAGCGTCGAGGGTGACTGCCCATGGCGTGCCGCGGGGATGATTAATGCACGCGACACCCCGAAGCCCGCCCAGTGCGCGTTATACATTTGCATGCGTATAAAAGGTGCGGTGAACGGAGATCGAGAACGCGTGTCCGCGGTACCGAAAAGAAATTCAAAAAACTTGACGTCCTAAAATGTCGAGACGAGAAAAATCATCCACACATCTTCACATTCAACTTATATGTTTCAAACATGTGCTAGAAATGTTTTTAATTATTATATAAATGATGATAATGAATTTACTGCATGTGGCCGTAATTGGGTAACGTTTGTAAATATATTCCGAGGTCGAGAGATGCGGGCTTCCGTGCGATATCTGTCGGCGACTTCGGGACACCGTAAGCTGCTTGGCTGCTACTCCCTCGTCGTTTGAAACTGGATCTAGGGGATGAGGAATAAAAAGAGTCGGGGGTGTAATATACGCGAGAGATATATCTGTACGTCACGAGGGTGGAGACGGGGAGAGATCGCCACCCCTGTTACCAGTGAAAAGTTTGAAGGATCGCGCAACAGTTAGTAAACTGGAAAGAGGACGGAAGACTTTACCAAGACCCTATTGGAAATTCCGCTGCACATTTATACGGTATTATGTGATTGCAATATACAAATGAGGTGCATCCGCTTGGCACGAATATATTCTCCATCTAACTTGGATTTTTATGAAGCGATATTGTTTGACCAAACCTTTTCAGCCGTATGCGCAATGAGTGTGAATTGCAAGTGACGTTGAGGATGAGCGAGGAACGCGGTTTTGCTACGGGTATCGGAAATCTGTCAGCCGCTATCTGGTGGTAGAGCGATACCCGCGTGGTCCGCAATTCCATGGGTGGTTCGCCGTTGGGTTCGATACCAACGTGATTCCCGATTCGCGATGCCAGGCGTGTAAGCTCGAGATGACCCTTATTGTCAGTCCGGGGCAGATACGAGTCATTGAAGCTTGAAGCGTCAACCGCAGGGGATGAAACGAGAGACCCGATTGGTCCTCGCCCCATATAACACACAAAAAATGACTTTTCCAAGAGATCCAACGTCGCAACGTTTCGCCTATAAACTTTTGGGACGAAAACCGTGGAAAATAGATGCCACTTTTGCTGCGAAGTTAATAGAGGTAAAATACATCAAGCGTCGTAGACGTGTATATACACATATGTTTGCGATTCCGAAGCATAGCCCGCCAATTTACAATTAGAAGCACGCGTTAAACGATACATAAGCGTATACGTGTGCCGTCGCGACGCCCACCCACTTTATATCATACTCGCTATACCCTATAGCTCTGTATTCATCTTCTTCTCTCTCTCTCTGTCTTTCTCTTTCTCTCCTCTCTCTTTGCACTTCTCGCGTAGCTGTATAGATATAGAATGACTGGAAGGCTCGGCTGCTGGTGGCGGTAACGCGATAAACGGATTAACGGCCGCCGGGCTGTCACGCCAGCGTCCCTCCGCCCTCCTTCCTCCTTCCGTCCTTGCCCCGTTCCACCGTTTCACCGACCGTCCCATTTTCCTCTCACGATACCGAGCCGTTTGCCACGCTAACGCCCGCATCAAAGCGATGCGTCCCCCCCCCCCCCCACCCCGCCCCGGGCATACCCACCTACCTCTTCCATTCCTCATTTACTTGTTTAGTTGACTGGACCGCACCGGAAGATCCTGCAGAAGGACTAAAGAATTCGTACGTGGGAGATCTCGTAGAAGTCACGCTACGGTGCAAACGTAATGGTGTACGTTTTCAGCTCCCTTTTCTCAGGATGATTGAAATTCTATTTTATTCCAATAGTCAGTGTGCCGCACCGCGTGAAAGATTTCATGTACAGCATCATATCGGTAGGACTTGAATCGCGGTATCAACCTCATTCTTCCGTTTCGTTTCGTGGCCCTTCATCTCGCGTCGAGTTGAAGCTGCTGCTGGAGTTTGAGCGCTGGGGCTTAACGAGAGTGGCTGGATTGGTCCGCTCTATAAGTATAGTCGCGGCCATGAACAGTCGCCAACTGAAAATCGTAAAATCGTATCGATAATAAATAAAGATGAGCCGTCACCGATAAAATTCAGTCCGCGACGCCATTTGAGCGGAACTTAAGAACCGATACTCGTTTCATCTCCATTATATCATCTCATCCGTTGCAGTATAATGCACCTTCCGTAAGTTCTACCACATTCCCCCAATTTTCAATAAATCATAGAAATAATACAATACTGATTCAAACCTCGATCGGACACCCATCGGGTCCACATGTTAAATCTGATTCCATCCCCTCTCCCCAATTTTCTTTTGTTTTGTTTTTCATCACGCGTGAACGCTGCATAATGCAATAAAAATGTTAGGATTAGTTTGGGTGAATGTGTCGTTTCTCCTCCAGGTAGTCACCGTGAAGGTATAAAAGATAGGCAGATATTCTCTCAGGGCTAAGAGACCGGAAGGTAGAAAGGTGTGGGATTTCGGGGGATGCCGGGGTTATTTACTCGAAACGTGAACAAATATAATCAATCAACCACATCGCAGCACCCAGCGGTCTTCGCAATCTTTCCGCCCCGTTCAACCCCTCGCCTTCGATTCACCCCTCTTCCTCATTCCGCGTGATTATATCCAGCTCGCTATACTTCTCATTTTGTCAGTTCAATGGATTTACTTTATTTTGTACACCATATACCCACGTCTTATCCGTCGACGCAGGGGTGGAATCTGGACTAATTTTATACACTGCAGGATGCAAAATTGATCCTTGCAGTTTTAACCGCGGTACGAAGATCATGAAGAAAGTTTTTTTCTTATTGTATATATACAATGTCTATTAATTATTGATAACAGGATCGTTGAATTCCGTAGAAAAATAGAGACGTACGCTGCAGCTCATAACTTCTGTACATCTTTCCGCGCGTACCTGTATACCCTTCCAATGCACGTATGACGGAAGTATATGTGTGTTGATATATCTGTAGAGAGTTGAGTACACAGAGTATTGGTAGGTATACTACGGGGCAGAGAGATACCTACTCATCCCATGGCGCACCCTCACCCCTCTTCCTAAACCTCATCCTCTGGAGCGGGTCGTGGAATCGTGCACAGCCTGGAATCTCTCGCAGAGTTCACCCTCGACGGGATCGTCTGGCTGAGAGTTTAACGAGGGCGTAAACCAGCCTCGCTTTCGCTACGCCGTATACCCTACTCCCGAGATACAGAGGGGCGCGTCTCCCAAACTACCCCCTACCCCCCAAACCTCCTTGTTTATCTCTCACTCTACGGATCTCACTCTCTTTCCAGAATTTCCCTGCCTGCAACTTCTGCAGTAGTTTTCTCTCGTATTATACCACGGTATAAAGGTGAGAACATACATTCTCTCACAGATAGACGTGATCAAGTAAAAGGCTTTTTCATAGGAACACATGGAACGACACATCGTATAGTATAAGGCATGTTGATTGTGCATTGCCAACGGCAACAAAAAAACAGAGCGGGAATTATCGTTACTATATTACTTTTAGTTTTCAGAAAATACACACGTGTAGTATCGGTAACTTTCGACACGTGTGGGTCTAACTATTTTGTAACACGAACCCGTCAGAGGTGCGTCCTTAACTAGTCACCGATTAGCTCCGCGTTCCTACCTATACATCGGGGTTGACGCGCGGGGATGGTGTATTTGGAAAGGACTCGCGCCCCTGAGTCTCGGAGGCTTGCGGGCGCCGAGGGTTCGCCTCGGCGATTTTCTACCCCATAGCGGCTCTTTCCCCGGATGGTAGTCGTGTCGGTGCTTCGCCCGTTTCACCCGTTTCACCCGCTTCTACCCTCGGCAACCGCTTCTTGTTTGGCGACGCATCGATCGCGGATCTCTTCGCCGCGACGCCGCACCGCACCCCCTTACTCGCCATAGACGACAACTACGGAGAAAACGCTCGACCGACGCACTTTGGCACGTACAGCTGCGTATCCTACCTCCGTGTCTACCAACCTACCTTGTATTAGTTATACTTCTATACATCCCCAGTCGGAAAAGGACGTCGAAAAAGAGGCCTCGATCGATATCAGTAGAGCGCGCAAAGACGACGTTGAAAGCTCAAGCTGACGCTGACGCTGACACGGAGACCCTCGCTACTGGCGCTACTGCTAATGTACTATACTTACTTGTATCTTCGCTATACCCGAGACCCCGTTGTACAAATTCGTGCCTGTACGAGCATTAATCAACATCTCGAAACCGACACGCGCCCATCCCTTACAGCCATACACAAACCAACTTCTCACGGCCACCATGAAAATGCAAGATAGGTATACTCCTTCCTCGTTACTTTAAATTTCCGGAGGTAACTGATACGGGTGAACTGCGGGTGAGTTCTTGATTGACCCTCAACGACGACCTACAGTTAATCTTCCTAGAAACAACTGATTCAGATGTTTATACACATAAACATATTATTAATAAGTTTTATGGCTTTACGGAATTAATCCGTACTACTGATAATGTATTTGTTAATCGAATCAAAAACCACCTGGCATTACAAAAAATCGTTTTACAATAATACGATGCTCGATAATCGAATGATCGGTTCGATGAATTTCCATCATGTAATGGTAATTAACAATTTGTAAATGGAATATACACATAATCTTTTACCTGCAACCGTCGCAGGATTCATTGTCATTTCGTTTGCGTTATAGAGATATTTTTCATATCAATTTTATCCATAAAATTCTATACACATATATTTGTATTCCAAATTTACATAGTGTCCTGAATAGACAACATGCGTATAACGTATCTCCAAAGTGTATACGTGTTATACCTTACACCCATATGGTCTCGTGAAGGTATGCATATATGCGGCACATCAGAGCCGGGAATGTGTATGTAGACACGCAGGTTTAAAACCGATAGATACAGCGTCGCGATAGCCGGTCATTAATTCACTTCATTGGCTTGGATTTCCCATGACATGTGATCTGCAGCCATCCATATCTTTGCACGTAGGTGTAGCTAGTCTACGTTATAATACACCAATGTGGTATATAAATAGTCAAAGTGGAATCGAAAGAAAAGCATGTCTTCCTATCGTTAATTAATTTTTCGTACCCTATAGAAGAAATGAACTTTACAGAATTGCAGCGATGTGGTGGTCTTCGCTGGAGGTTCCAACAAAAACGATATGATGCAAATGAGCTGCTCGGCTGCACAGTTCGACGACACGTGTCAAGCAAAATAAAAATGAGATGTACCTACTTCGGGAGGACAGAGAAGAGAAGAGGGAGTGACGCTCGTGCGAGAGTTTCAAGATAGCCACAAGAGTCCGGATGCTTCGTTAGCGTGGTTCGCCTTGGATTTGAACCCTTACCGTAATTATTCCAAGTCCCATGATTTTAGTCGTAAAGAAATGAGGTGATTTGGTGGTTTGGTTGTTTTGTAATTCGTAAAATGGTCAAGATATCGTGTTTCGAAATTGCGTCGATATCGATGAGTTTCGCGATGCTCGGCGACCTAAACAAAGTTATGACATGTTTGCTAGCTCTGGCGTAAGCAAAACGGAAAGAGCACCACCACATTTCTATTTATTCTATAGTGATACATATACCTACGTGTTCGGTGTATGTGGAAAGCGGAAACGCCTCGCATTGCGTATTTGCGTTGCCTGCACTGCAGCGTTCCATAGGTATAGGTATGTGCAGGGTGTACGTGTACGGAGTATACGCCGGTTAATTACAATTTATGTTATACCCGGTGTACTTATTTTCCATGTCGTACGGTTGGTCATGTTTTATACGTTATGTTCAGCGGCTAGCAGAATAGTTTCTGTATTCGAACCAACGACCCGCACTGTACAACACGCGCCCTATATTGTTTCATACGTCTAATACATATTCGCCATAACTACGTGACATACGCACTGTTATACCTAAATATAGGACTCTGTAACTAAAAACCCACATGTTATCTGCACATGCATTAACGTACGGTATCTATACCGTACCTTCCCACCTTCCTACCTTTCTACCATCCATAATATCCGTTTCGTCGTCGCGCCACGCGGAAGCTCGATGCACGTGTGCGTCGGGGCGTAGGCGTCGGGACACGCGCGCGTTTCAGGACCGATATAGTGCGCTATGTCTGTGCCCATGTACTTTATGCGTATCATCTATACCTACTTGTAATATATCTATAGCCATGTGATGTACACATACATGCGCGGATCTACCTACGTGTAGCGATACCTACGCGAAAACGCGCGCGGCGAGTGACGGGCGGACTTATCTTATCTTTGGCGGCGAGCCACGCGCCACCCTTTTCCTCCCCTTGCTCAACACAGTTTTGCCCGCACGTTACGCCGACCTCGGTACGAACCGCGCGTCGCGAGGTTGCGGTTTATTTCGCTCGACCCCAGGAGTGACTCGTAGCTATGTGTGTTCTATGTAGTGCGATATCAGTCGTAGTATGAAATGGAAGCTATATACATCGATAGGAACGGCCGTACCATAATTCTGATCGTACGTTGCTCGCACGACTAATTGTACATTTTATGTTGCTCGGGCCGAACGCTTTCGTAGTCGCCGCAACCTGATGGTTGGACACAATACCAGCAGGATTTGGAACATCGAAATATCGAAAAGCTCCGATACTGCAGTAACCCAGACGTTTTCTTCGAACCGTTAATTCTAACACGTCTCGATATAATATTTGCGCTTTGACAAGCCGATGTTGAATCGTAAAGGAGAAAAATATTTCGCAACTTGACAACATCGAGCATCGTTATTGTTCATAACACTCCGTTGGAAACACGTCTCCAGTTGCGCGTAACAGATGTAAACTAATGCACACTTATCCGGAGCTATACCATATCTATCCATACACCTTGCATAGGTATAATAGCGACAAGTGCGTACTTGCTCGGTGTATGGCCGACATGCCACCACTTGACACACACGGATTAGAAAAGCACACATACAATAATGTGTATACCTACCGACACGTATCCATATGTGCGCGCGTGCCTGAAGAGTACATAATACATACCTATGACATACCTTGTAACGACGCAACACGGTCTGGCACCAGAGAATACGCGAATATCATGCGCGCGAGGAGAAAAAAGAAGACAAAGAAAATGAAGAATTGAGAAGAGTGGCGGAGAACGCTACCCCCCGAACCGCCGACGGCTCCACTCAACGCTTTAAATCCACGTGTCAATAGATTCTCCGTTGCGGTGCAGCATTTTAGCAACCGCGTATTTCTTGCCTCGTGGCTTCGGATAAAGTTGCCGCCGATATCCTATAAGATCTTGGCTCTGCGCGCCACTGTTATGCTGGTGCCTGCTGCACAAACGAGGTGAAGGAGGGACGCGTTAATCACCGACAACGTTTTGCCGTGCTGAATTCTTCCCCTCTTCTCTCTCACTGCTGCAACTTCAGTTTGCATCGACGTTTTTTTTCATTGTGTACCTATACGTGACCCAGCATTCGGACGGTGGGTATTTCGATGCCTAGATTTTGGGGCTTCGTCTGCTCACGAATGCTTCCGTGTAGGGAAATATTTCACTAATAGGCCGCTTATGTTTCAAGTCTATACCGTCTCGTTTTCCAAAAAGGGAAATACGTGGAGAAAGAGAAGACACGTTGCACGTTGGTTCTTGTTCATCGCGTTCAACTCGTTGCGCTAATTGTATTAATTGAAGCGTTCAAGCTGAAACAGTGCTGACGATAGACTAGAGAACGAGCTTCGTTTTGAAGCGTCGGGTGTGCGGGCGGTGTTCGGCACTCGGTTCTTAGTTCTCAGTTCTCAGTTCTCGGTGCTCGGTTCCCGGTTCGCGGTAGTATAGGCAGCTCGGAAAACCGACACCCTATGCATATGCATGTCGCACAATACAGCTTCCATCGCGTATGCTAGAAGCAGCTACTGGCTGGCCAACATACCTAACGTGTATCTATCTATCTCAAAGCACACGAATGAAGCTGCGCACCGAGCTGGCGCTATTTCGAACAGGGTTCCCAGGTGCGGAGTCGACACCGATCACATCCTCTAGATATACCTCGTGTCTACGTAGATTCTAGATACGCTCCACGTACAGGTATTATTTGTACGTGCGCCACTTTTACGTCTAGTGTATTGTTTTCGCAAAATCGGAATGACGACTGCTATACAGATCAAGGAGATTGCATGCAATCTTATCTTATGCTTGATGGAAAGATTTAACTCTGGAGATCACTTGGTTCTCATGTAATTATTTTTTGAAATCAATTTCTCTGAAGGCCTTGTACATCCTTTCCGGATAAACAAACGTGCACGAAAAGTTGCAGAGCGTCTGCCAAGATCCGTTTAGACATTGCAGATACGTAGAACCCGTCGAAGGGGATCCCTCGGCCACATTTTTCTAATTTTTTATTCTGGTAACCATTTCTAAGCTTATTGCGCCAGCTGTACCATCCCGTTTTTGATGGATGTGAGACGTGGTAATAAAATGAGCTACTTGATCGCGGTGGCATGTTTCGTATACCGTTGTCGTCGCGACGTCGTGAGAGTGCGACGTGGTCGTGGTGGGTGTAATCGAGACGGAGAATCAACCGAAATAAAAACAAAGCGATGCTATAGAGATGGTAGTGACTCGCGCGAGTCGCGGGAGTCTTGGGTGGGCGGTAAGAGGCTCGATCGTAGCTCATGGCTCACGGTACTTGGATCGCGGTTCGCCTCGCCTCGACTGGTCTCGCCTCTCGATTCGCGATTCTCCTTGGCTCGCCCGCCTTGGCTCGCAGTTCTTTACTCTTTTCCCTTTTCTTCTCTTATTCTCGTCTCTTTTCACAGCTCGCCGGTTTCGTTTCGCGGCAATTTTCTACCGTCGGTATAAAATTAACCCTGTACGCCGATCGCTAGTCCACCACTTGAAGAACCAAACAACGTTGCAAACTGCTGCGCTGCTTCTATACTATCGCTGATTGTTGCACATTTTCAGCAGCACCACCACCTTGACAACGAGCTTCTAGGATCTGGCGTAGCTGAGGACGAGGAACGACGTCGAACGGTCGGCTCGGCAAGGCCACGCCGCTGGAGAGTAACTCCATTAAAGTTGCAGCTATATTTTCCCTTCTGCAGGACGTCGACGACAAGCCTTGAAGGTACGAGATCATCACGGCTATGACGAGGAGCGAGAAAAAGATGGACCGAGGAAAAGGACAGCAAAAAGTGAGGACGAGGGAAACGAGCGTTAATGAGCCTCCTCTCTTCTCGCTGTGACGTATGCCGTGTGTGAACGCTCCAAACCTATATACATTGGCAAACTGAGGAGCCGCAATGAGCCGTACATAATTCCATGTAGCATGCACATAAAACACACACATATGGCAAACGTGCCACCGTCCTTGCCAGACGCAACGGTGGTCTCTTCTCTTTTCGTTGCGAGCGATGTTAAACGGTGTGCGTGCAAAACAAAGTGATAGCTACGTCCTGCACGCTGTACCGTTGGTGCGGTACGCCGATGTGTTAACGCACATAAATATACCTACCAATACCGAGATATAAATAAACACACAAAGGAATCCACACATCGAACTTTCTACGAGTAGTAGGTAGGTGGGTAGGTTGGTAGGTAGGTAGGTAGGTAGGTAGGTACGGCGCATTCCGTCCAGGTGAGGGCGACGACGAGGATGGTATGAGAGCCGTCGAGCCTGCCACATGACAAACACGTATGGTTTGCAAAATATAACTATATGCATGTACGCGTATAGGTATAACAGTACGTACGCGGTGCTCCGTAAACTCCGCGTCAATCGCGACGCAACATTTTAAATATGTTATCCTTCTTCGGTGGTTCGTATATCTGTACGGAAAATTCCCGTCCACCTTGCACCTACTGTAATTGTTATGGTAATGCTCCTAAGTCTCCCTTTCCTCTCTTTTTGTTTAAATTTTTTTATCAGGTTGGTGCCGCACGCACTCTCGTGTAATTATGACACACATTTAGTGTACACATGTTCGTATTGATACGGATATTAAGGATACTGGTATTTCCATCGATTCGGTATATCTACAAATAACTAGATCGCCGCTACATACCCTTCGGTGGAGTCGATGCATGTATACGGAATACTAAACCTAATCCTAATCTGTTGACTGTGGCAAGGGAGAAGATATCGGCCCTTAACGGAACGGGCTCTATACTGATTTCTTTGTATTCATGTCCCTACGCAGTATCCTAATCGTGGATAATCGCAAATTATGATTAGTGTGATAAGAATAATAGAATATGTGATATTTGTTCATTGTTATCATGCCCCAATGTCAATCAACGCATCGACCTTTTGGATATTCGCACTTAAATTACAGAAGCGGAATAGATAACGCGGTGCCGCTGTAGCGATGCCTACTTCACTACTTTTATAGCTCAATACAGTGACAGACACCGATACGCGATATACACCGACGTTGCGACGTCGGCACGCTTTGTACAACGAAGTTGTACATAGAAGTGGTAAACACACATCCATATACGCACACCTTCTCTACACTCATATATTTTGTACAATACATACGTACACGTGCGTCGAAACGTAGAGCACACAGCGTCCGGAGGTTTGCGTGGGTAGCGCACTTGGCGTCGCGCGTGCCAACGAGCGTCTCCCTCTTTCCGCATCCCCCTCGCCGCCACTCTAGGCCCGCCGCCTCCACCTCTTCTCGTTCCAACTCGCCTCGTCGACCCCCAGCCACCCACACCGCACCGTACACCATAGTCCGTATCATATATACCCTGTGGTTCAAAGGGAATTGCACGGATGTAGAAGAATCGAGTGGTAATTTTTGCCCATTAATCGCGAGGAAATAGATCGACCTGATCCATAATACCTTATCCCAGTAGAACGGTTCCTGAAACAACATTTTTTTTCTGAATCCAAATAAATAACGAGAACGTGTGCATAGATGAAGAGAGGAAGAAATGACAAACACACGGTACTTGTTCAGTTCACGTTCCAACGTAGAAAGAAGGTCGTGTGCTGTTGAACTGGTAGAATTTAGCATTTGCCCTTATTCGACTGACTGTCATAAGCATAATTGTTGGTTTTTGGATGAGCATTCTTAGACCAATAGGAGCCGAGATAGCTAGAGTTACCCCTATTTTTAAAATGGCCTCAATTCGCAGCGAAATTTTGTTGGATCTTTGTGCATCTAGTCATCTCCAGAAATCCTCTAACGACTGTCAAAAAATTGGCTTGACAGTTCATTCTGTAACTATTATTTGACCGGACCAATAGATTTGTTGCGACCACAGGGTATAACGTACGCTCGCTAGGCTGCGAGCCGCCGGAGGGCTCAGCGCCTCGGCAAACCAAGCGGCACGGTTTCCCTCCCTTTGCCCCTGGACCCGCCTCAACCTCCTGCTGCTCCACACCAAATGCAAACCCCCTGCCGCTTCGTCGCTCGTCCGACGAGTGCCGGCAACGGGCAGGCAGAGGCAAGCAAGCAGCACGCGGAGAGAAAGAGGGAATGGGAGAGAGAGAGAGAGACGTGACTCGTCGGCTACCACCGCTGCTGCTGCTGGTGCTTCGCGTGAAACGTGGAGGCGCGCGCGGGCGTGATCGTGACTCGCGTGCAGCGTGAGTAACGTGAGCGTGTATCGCGTGAACGTGAACGCGCACACCCGCACCCACTCGTTCGGAAGAGAAGCCGCCGCCGCTGCCGTTGCTGCTGCTGCTGCCGCGTCGAGGACGACGCTCTGGAGGTGGGGGCGAGGGAATCGGAGAACGATGTGGACGAGTAAAGGAGGGTCGACGTTCAGTCAGTCCGCAATTGCCGCCCGTTGAGCGTGCACGACGGACCTCGATATCCGTGTGGCGCGGACGATTGAACCTCACGATACACTCCTAAGCTTACAGGATTTACTTATGATAACAGAATATCTTCTCTGTGAAACAAACGACAGCATCATTGCTATCAACTGAACTGTATTTACACCTGTGTTTTTATTGCAAGTGACAGAAATAATTTTGAAAACTACACCGCGTGGAGTAGAAATTCTTTCAATGCGTGTCACGAAGCAAGTACATAAACAGGAACAACAACGATAAAAAGAAAAGCGACTAACCATAAGCAGAGCAGCCAAATAACACCGAGGATCGGATTACGCGACCCACGGTGGTTGTGACCTAGTTGCCGGGGGATTGATTGGATACAAGCAATCGACGAATTACCCTTCGGTCCATCCTATAGCCCAAATAACGCTCTTTACCGACGGCAAGTGGTCGCTGCGGGATACTGCAGCGAGACCAGCGTGGTAACCACGTGCTCTCGCGCACTACGGTGAACACGGCGCAAGACTTGCTGAACGAACCAACGGTTCAAAAGTTTTTGTTATGAACTTCTACAAGTGCGAGGTGAAGGTGAAATGAAATAAAAGTATCGAAGTGTCGGTGCGTTGAACGAAGCGTCAGTGTAATTATCTTGAAGTCGAGATACTCTGTGACGATACAAGTGAATAAATCGGTGTTCTCTTGAATCCTTGGTCGGTCTTTATCTGAGGGCTGGAAGGGGGCGTGGAGGATAATAAAAGATAACGGAGAAGAAGTAGAGGGTAGAGGGTCGATACGAGATCTACATGCCAAGTGTTGCTGCACTGCTGCGATGCTGATGGGATTTGCGGTCCCAGTGCAGAGGGTGCAGAAGCGATCGTCGTCCTTATCGGGGGCCGTAGAGGCCTGCTAAGATGACCGCGCGTCTTCACTCGCTGAGGCACCAGGAGAAGAAAGCCACAGGAAATAACCAGAGGCATCACCAACAGCAACAACAGAGCGCAGCTCAACAACGAGGCGCCAGCCCAGCGCCAAGTCCCAGTCCTAGCCCAAGCCCTACTCCAAAACACTCGGACGGACGAAGAGTGAGTTGCAAATATCTTAACTTTTTATATCTCTATTCATCTTCCGAGACAAACAAGCTGAACCCCGAACACTTGTTGTTTTTCTCTCTTTGCCCGCTCCTCTTTTCTTTCCAGTTTCAATTGTTTCGTTTAGCAAAAGGGTAGAAAAGGATCCCCTTGACAGAAATAGTTCAAGAACGTCCGAATAAAATGAACGACGTGATGATATAGGAGTGTGGTACTAGGAAAGGGTAGAATGTGTGCGTGCCGCAGATGGCAAATATCATTGCGTGGAAGATGATCCGTCACACGATGTGCAGGGTATTCCACTGGGCACATTCTCGGGATATACGAAACCGTCGAGGGGCGAGTAGCACGTGCCGCGTGTGCTTTTAAACTGTTTCTTCTGCGTCGCGCCGATGGCCGATCTACTCAGGGGTTGGGCGATCCCTCAGCGACGGGGTTCGTCACCCCTCGACGAACTCGCGGCGTCTCATACTCGCCTGCATTTTGAGGGAGTAACTATATAATGACATAGGTATAATTGTTTAGGGGATGATATTTTAGTCAGGTGTATCAAGATACCGACACGTGCACTTACCGATAATGCCGTGGAAAGTATGTAGATAAGTAATTAGATTCTTCAGGGTCTGTATATCTGTTTCCATCAGCGAATCATTCGCCATTACTACTTGCAGGTAGTAATATAATTGTAACCAGGGATGGCTATCGTTTTGCATAAGAGATGCGTATCTTTATTCTTTTTTGATCTAAAGCGTGTCAATTGTCAACTGCAGTTAAAAGGTATAAATAATCAACAGGGGTATAAGTGGTAATTTCGCTCTATACATGCATAATTACCGATTATCCTCGTATATCTTCCATATCACGATGTAGAATACTGAAAATTCTGTAACCGTATATATGAACATTATGTAGAAGCGTGTTCAGCTCACAAGATACCTGTATTATACATTTCGGTATTACAGCTACATATTTATATACCAATACGTATGTAAATGTTCTCGCTAACCAACGTAGCAGGGAGTCGTGCGGACCGCGACGACCGGTCTGAATAGTAGTAAGTAGAGGTATACGCGCACTGGTGCAAAGATACCAACAGCAACCCAACGCAACAGTAACAGCAGCAGCGGAGTTTGATTGCCTTAGAAGGCCGCGTTAAACCGCCTCGGCTATACATACGCACGGTTCATATACCTACATATATTTACTTATACTTATAGGTATACTTTACTTTGCCTCGCTGCTTTGCTGCAGCGTGATGTGCGTACAACGCGAATCGAATATATGCATGATTATAATATAAATTTATACATACATACACGCGACGTGTGATTGATGGAATTTATAGGTATGAGTATATGAAGTAGATAGAGATCGTAGGTGTGTGAATTATACGCATATCATGAAACTGCAGCCTTCCCAAGGAAAATGAATCATAACGATAGCGCGGGAACATACGATCCTGAAATGTTTATATAATCAGAATTAAATAGGCAGGATTTGGAGCAGCGAACGTCGTGCATCCTTTTTCTTTGTCCTCTTATCATTCAAAAACAAGAATATCGAATTTCCTAGAACAATCTCCGAAGAACTCTTGTATGAACGTCAGTTCTGAGAAAATACAGAAGAGGAAATAGATCAGAAATGATATGACAAGCGACGTGTTACCAGTTTAAGCACGGTACGTAAACGGTGCGGTGTTATCAAGCCTCCGCTATCTTCTAACGGCCCGAGCTTCTGCTATAGAATGCAGAAAATGCACGGAAAAAATTAGAGCTCATATGCTTCGTACATGCGTATACCATAGCATAACTTAACATGATGTAACATAACATAACTTACGGAAATTCTTCAGATCGAACCCCGTAGCTATTTGTCTCAGTGAAAGAAAAAAGAACTGACGAGGGAGGGAGCGAATTCTGATATTCTAATTCCCTCTAGAGTCTAGATAAAGTCGAGGCGCGTATTGCTGCGTAGCTGGTACCCAGGCCAGGCATCGTTCGGAGCTAAGACACGACGCGTAGTGACGTCAACGTCGCTCGACGCGGGTCTCACAGCGGCGGGACCTTCGGGACCAGAATTCATAATTCGGCCGTTTCCTTTCGAAAAAGCGCAAGGTCGTCGGCCCGACACGCGCTCGGGGAGCGTTACGAGAATCGACAAGTTCTCTCAGGCGCACCGTGCTCGAGGGATAAGCTCAAGACGACCGAACTACGCGATGCATCCGTTTCTCTTATAGAGCTGGACGTCGCCGCGCTAGAGCTCGACGTGGCCGTCGGCACTCTGCCAACGCCCCCGGGTCTTGCGGGCCTCGAGTTGACACGAGAAAGAAATTAGAGAAAAAAAAGAACTTGGACCCTCGACAACGACCTTTCATACGTCCGAAGCCCATGGAGATAATTATAAGTGCAGATGTCCAGTGGGTTGAGTTTCGGAGTTACGGCTCCTTCTGAGAATTGTATTAGGATATCATACTTCGTACTTTGCTACATGTAGCACGATAACTAAAAGCAATATTTTCGTTATTCTGTTTCCAGGCGAACAAACCACTGATGGAGAAGCGACGTCGGGCGCGGATTAACCAGTCGCTGGCAGCGCTGAAAGCGCTAATACTGGACAGTGCTCGTCTAGAAAATACAAAACATAGTAAACTGGAGAAGGCCGATATTCTCGAACTCACCGTCAGACATCTCCAAAGACAAAGGTCCTTAGCCCAGCCAGGACTCTCCAGGTACAAAGCCGGCTACCAGGATTGCTCCAGAGAGGTTTGTGTTTTAATCGTTTGTTCATGTACATTTACCATTATTCAAATATGCGACACTTCAAAGCTACTTTGAAACCCCATATCAACATGTACCGTTTCGCCTCGCGTTTCGCAATATTTCGCGTGAATTTTCGAGCTGACGCTGTGCCGTGACGTATTTGGAGGTGAAGTATAAGCATATAGGTTCGTTGTATACTTATGAAGCTACCATCGTACGTGCTGCGACGAGAAAAAAGAGAGAGTGTCAACCGGCTCGGCACCCATCTCCCCGATGCATTCACGTTTCGTCTTGTTGTGATTACACATCCGCCAGCTCTGGTGGTTACGGACATTCCGCACGACAGCGTTTTCCCTATAGAACACCATGGATGTGCTGTCGATATAATGGCATACGGTTATATCTATACACTGGTGTATTGTAATCTTCACTTTGCACGTGTCCATCTTTTGCCGTTACCTATTATTTCGGTTTGTTTACTTTCCGTACATTTATATGTATGTATGTGCAGCTGCTCGCGTGTATCTGAGTGCGAGATTCGCGCGGTTCTGATGTTTACGTGTAAATCTTCTCTCGATCGTCTCTATACGTTGATCCGCACGCGCGCACGATAAGCGGTAAATAGACCACGTCGTAAAAACTTCCCGCCCCTGGCGGCTAGTTGTGTCCCCGTTTTGACGATAAATCTGCCAAGCTAATTATATACGCATGAGTATGTACCGGTTTGCTAGAACTGGTAATTTGGAAAGAAGAATAAAAAAATTATGCAGTATGCGATTGTATTCTATTGCCATTGCAAAAATTGTTCATATGTACTTGAGATGATACCGATTTTTCTTATGAAACGAACGCGTTTGTATACGAACAAGGAAATTGTCAGTTTGAAGCACCCCGGTTTCACCCACGTCGTCATCGTCGTCGCGACGTCCGTCGAGCCACGAAGTATACGTGAAGTCGGAGTAGCTCCTTGCGTCTGCGACTCGTCTCCCGAGACGTCTATTTATATCTCGCGGTCTCGCTCCGGCCCCTCCGTCTCTCACCTCCGCGTCACGCCTCCGTGCGGTTTGAAATGCTCCAACCGACACCACCTTGAAAAGCCGTCTTCAACACCTTGTAGATTTTAATATTCGCGGTTCTATAGAAACCAAACGAACGGGCGTCTCTAATAATCCTCCGTCGATGTTTTGCAGGTTTCTCGCTACCTCGATGCTCCGGACATAATAACCGGGAATGCCTCTCCCCTTGACCCGGCGGTTAAGCAGCGTCTCCTCCGTCACTTGGATAGTTGCGTTTCTGAACTGGATTTAGACCTCGGTTCCCGTCCTGACAGTGGCCTCGGAAGCAGTCCTGGTAGCGTTACGGATCGCGTACCTGGAGCCGCAAGCCCTGGACCTCTGGATCACCATGCACCGGCCACTCCTCACTGCAGCGCTTCTCAGCTGCCCACAGGAACGGGGGTGGGGACTATGATAAAGTCTGAGATGCCGGAGATTATGGAAACCGCGAGACCTGACAGCAGTACGAATGCGGGAGATGAAAATAACAACAGCAGTCGTCCTACGTCTGCCTTCAGTCAGGTTAACACCGCAGGACTTCCACCTGATCAGGCCTCGACTTCGCAGTCCCAGAATCCAAACATGCTATCCGTCGTTCAGGTGATACCATCCAGGCTTCCGGATGGCCAAGTTGTATTTCTTCTTCCAAGTCACTACGTCCAGCTTGCCGCGGCCGCAGCTGCCAACGGAATTAGTATCGGTCCCAATCCGCCGACGGCTATTTGGGCAGCGACGAATATGTCGCTTTTGAAAGCGACTGATAAATTGGCGAAAAGGCCCCACGACGAACCTCCAGAATGGGGGGATGGCGTTAAGCCCAGCAAGAGTCCGAGGATCGAAAGATCGGACGTGCAACAAAATTTACAAAGTGGCGATGGGCATCCGAATGTATGCGTTGATGAAAGAGCCGACCACCTTCACATGGAACAACTCCAACATGAACAACCTTTGGATTTTACAACCCCTAAGAAAATCGCCGTGGTTAATGCCAATCTTAATGGAAGTCAGGACGTTAATTTAGTCGTACAGGAGAGACAGGGATGTCAGGTGGATGGAAGTCAGGAGGATCTGGAAATAGTCTCGAATCGGGATCAAGGAAATCGACCCTCCAGTCGCGCTGGGAGCGACGGACGTAGAACGGCGTCCCCACAACCTGTGGCCGTACCGCAACAACAACCTAAAGACGAAGAGGGAATGTGGAGACCGTGGTAAATATTAGAGTCAGTGATATTTTAGGTGTTAGAGCCAACAAAACAGACGTAGAGTGAGTGCAGGTGATATTCGAAACGACGATTTGCTCATCACGATTTATGAACGTGTATGAATATGTGACTAACGCGCGAATTGTATTGCGTGCTATGTGCCGGAGTAAAAGACGTCATATGAATCGTTGAACATTCAAAATTTCGGTAATGAGTTTAGCATATGTGTACCAATCATTATCGAATTGTATATGATGATAATTTAATAATTATTGCGAAAGCGCAAGAAGAGAGATTCGATGGCGGCTATTGTACGTATGTATAAAGGCGATGATAAATTATATGGTAAATAGGGATATGAATATGTATAGCGAATAGAAGAGATTCAAAAGTATTTAACCCCGTTGTCCCGTACCACATCCCATGTAAATAAAAACTCCCAGTTCTGTCTCGAAGGAATTACCACTATGAACATAGATTTATTTTGATGTTATCTATATGCGATAAGGAGATGAGTAAGATGATGTAATTACGATATATATAAATATATATATATATACATTATAGTATTGCCATTAATAATGAATAAGCGTACACACCGCTACTGTCCTTGGGATCTGATCCATATTCAATGTACTTAGTTAAAGCGGTCAATAAATCTGTTGATCGCTATACGTAACGACATAGTACTTTATTTTTCCTTCATTTTTTCACCCCGCAGATTTTTATAATCTGTCTCACCCTGTTCCAGTTCCTTCACGTCGCTGTTTCTCAAATTTTTGAAAGGTCTCGTCGTTGAATAAACAATTCATTAGTTTATTCAGTAAAGGATCTTTCAATATTATCGAACGTCTCGAGGTCAGCTCTGCTCCCTATATTCTGAATTCAAGATATATTTCTTCTATACTTTCGTTCAGAGATGCGAAAATAAAGCTGCAGCAGAAAATCACGGCTCCTGAAGTCATCTTATACCAGCATGTCCTGATCTGCCTTATATGCAGCTTCAGGATGCAGTTTTCCCTGATTCAGCAGACTTACATATCTCACGTCCGAAACGTCAGCAGGAGTGGCTCCACGTTTTATCGTTTCTCCCTAGCCATCCCCATACCTCGTTTGCTATACCCCTTCTTCGTTTCCATCCATCTTTATCTTTCCTCCTTCTTCCCTCTCCATTTCTATCTCGCCTCGTCGTTTCCTCGGTTTCTCTTTCCTCCGCCAGCAGTCGCCTGACAACCCCTGGGGGGCGAGTAACGAGATTTTAATGCCCGGACTGGCAAAGTCCCGCGTCAAGAACTTTAGGGAGCAAACGTGGCAGGGACCAATGCTGCAGCAGTATGCTAATGCTATGCCTCAATTAGCGACCCGACAAAGGCAACGATGCCAGAGGAGAAGGGAAAAAGTATAAGAGCTGCCCATCTATCGCAGCAATTTCTTTGGAAACGCGATGCGTGGCGCGTGCTGATCATCATATACGGCGGGGGAGAAACGAAACTGCGTAACCACTACGACGCTCCTTTAACGGCTAGTCGGCTCGAGATTGAAGCCAATCGAATAAGATTGAACCTGCGGATTGAGCGATGGAAAGAGGAGAACGGGAGAAGAAGCAAGAAAAGAAAGAAAAATTCGATTGGGAATTAGTGGAAAAAAGATAGAAGAAGAAAGGGGATCCTTAGTCCGCGGGATACGGTGGCGGTTGACGGACCAGAGCCACGCCCGGAGTCCAGGTCCTATCAATTTTCACCGCTCTCTAATTTGCCCGACTCACGAAACGCCGACAACGAGATTCAGGCCCTCAGCTGGTGCCGCCGACGCCCCACGACGAAACTATAGTAGAATGCCGGAGAAGAAGAACCCCAACTTTAGCTCAACTGAGCTGATCGTGAGCTTCACGAAAGAGAAATCGCCCGTCTTCCTCGGTCGTCAACGCCGCCACTCCGCGGGCTTACTTTGCTCCCCTTTTTCGCCCCTTTTACCCCGTTTATCCTGCATCACCAGGGATGAGTAAGAGGTAAGAATGGCACCCGGAGCACGTAACGCCTAATCTCGCGTAACTCTAATCGCGTGCGATTCTCCAGGGAATTGGAACGCCACCGTCTTTGTCACCCCCTAGGAGGAAAACCGAACTTGTGAATTCCGTGGCGCAGCCTTTCTGCGACTAAGATAAGGGTAAGGATGTACATTGGGATTTCGATCGGAAGGTATTCCGAGCGTTTTTTCTACGACTAAGATCCTGAAATTAACATCCAAGTTTTGCGTACTGTAAAACGCAAGTGCATCTAAAAACTAAACACCTAATTCTACCGGGAGTGTCTTATCGTTAGCCACATTATATTTGTAATTTTATTCGCAGATCGTAGAGCCGCTATACGATGTATCGCCGAATCAATCACGCGGCGCCTTTCAGCTCACAATCAGTCCCTCTCTCCATTCCCACTCCCCATTTCGTAAGCTAGTCGAGCCGGCTGTAATCGGGACAAATTGAGCTTCCAGATGGGTTGAGAAATGGGAGGTGGGAGTTAGTGCAGCCAGCACACCCCTGAGCGCCTTGTGATCTGGAGCGGTAATCGGGTGCAGGGTCTCGAACGAAGGCGATTGAAGAAGCGCGGCAGCAGCAGGTGCACGGGATACGGGAGTCTGTTGGAGGTACGGGAATTAGCCAGGAAACTAAGAGGAGGGGGTCTAAGTGCCTCGGGGTGCCACAGATCGAGGTCGGCTAAATAGATTCTCGTTATCATCACACGCGGAACATGAACGAAACTTTGAAGCGTTGAAGACCCTGCAAATCGCTTGATGTATAACCGTACCGTAGTATACCTACCTGCATGGTATAAGAGGGGAACTCACTCTATATTATACCTTGTAAATTACGGACACGATCGAAATTCCGGCAATTATTTTAAATTGTAAACTACTAACCAGATCCATAGCGGATATTTTCTAGCGAGCAGAAAGAAATGTGAGATGCTGTTGCAGCCTGCTGTTCTGCTGTTCGGTACATTACCTGTTCATGGAAATTGGAAAACTTTCGGTAAACCTGTTGCAAAAATGATCCGTATAGTAGCTGCCCATCAATCATGGAGAGCAAGGGCAGAAGGGAATGGGAATGAACGTGCGTGGCGGCCTGAGAGATTAGAAGTTTACGGACTCGCGAAAACCTCAGGAAAAGAACACCATTTCGTATCCTGTAATAACGTAGGTCTCTGTATAGCAACTCGTCCAAGAGCCGCGGACCACGCAAAGTTCCGATTTGGACATAATCTTCTCGCTCGCTTCACTCCTATTCGCTATTTCTATAACTCTACATCCCAGGTATAGCATACTTATTTGTAGATATACTGAGTATTTCTGTGATTTGTTGTTCTTTTTTTTTTGCCACAATTTCTTCGTCCTGAAAGATTCAAAATTGAACGAGAATTCGCATGAATTTTTTCTTGCGGCATTTGAGCGTGCCCGTATAAAACCTTCGATCACACGCATGATTTAACGGAAACACAAAACACACACGAGCTTATGATCTCTCGCAGTTATACGATGCTCCGAAGTAGATAGATACGCGAATACATATGCGTATATGTATGCATGTACGTACCGTTCATGACCAGGATGGGGCTGACAAGTTCCTCCCCTCTCTCGGTAATGTGCCGACCACCCTCGTCTGGCGTCTCTCTCTACCGCGTTCTCTTCTCTCCACCTCCGGTGATTACCACCCCCTGAGGTTTCGTCATCCTCCAACTTCCCTCAAGCTCCGTCGACATCTCCGACGGACCGGCGGCACTTTATCGCCTCCATCCCCTACGTCGAACGACCCCCAGTTCTCTGAGTCCGGCGTTCGCAGCCGGCCACAGACCTCGGCATAGCGTTATCTCTCTCCCACTTATTATACTTTACGCGTATTATACGCTATACTCGCAAATCATCAAAAACAACCCTTTCCCGTTTCGGTTTTCAGGTACATCCATCATCCCCTCGCGAGTATAGGATGTACTATCTACCCACGTAGGTATTTACGTCCGCTGGGAGTTGACCGTGTGCAGTGAATGTGGGTGTGGTATGCGCTCACGAGATAATCCCGACAATGTCCCTGCAGTGATTGTGCTGCAGGCAAAGGGAAAGGGTGGTTGGCCGACTGCCTGCCTTTCCGCCTCCCTCATTACGCGTTAAGGATCGACCGTTTTCAAATTACACGACCCTACCCCCACACCAATTACCGACCTACTGCAGCCCGAGCTAATTTTCCTACACTGTCAAACTTCCCGTTCTCTACCGTCTAGTCCGAATTATATAACTATAGGAAATTCGCCCGGGTATAACAAACCGCCAATATCAATGTATAGTGTACCATAATTATTTTACTCTTTTAATCCCATCGAAGCCTTATAATGTTTTCCGTATTGCATCAAGATGAATTTGAATGTACTGGAGGAAGGTGTCGATTTTTTCTTCTGATCTTCTTCATCATCAAATTCGGTGTGGTCGTTATCACGCAAGGCGACGCGAGGTACGCAGTCAGTAATCCGAAACCACATTATTCATTTTATGGTTCCTTGCGGCTATAGTCGCAGTTCGAAGTTTGTCTCTCCGGTAGCCAGACCTCTTCGAAGGCCGAGCGATCGTCTTGAGATCGCGTTTCCTGTCTCCCCGTAGAGATTCTTGATCGCTTTTGGTAATTCTTGGTACCCTGCGACGCTGCTCGTGATCTGTAAGCACCTCGCGACCAACTCCCGAGTTAATTGTCCACTCCAGACCAACTTCTGGTTCGGTTTCCGATTTCCTTGGCCTTACAGGGTCAGCTTCGGTAACGAGCTCGACGTTGGGACTGCCCATGTACTCAACCTGGGCATATGCTGCAGCAACAGATATCGCCTCGTCCAGATCGTCATAGTAGTCAAAGTCGGAGTCCTGAGCTTCCGTGCTTTCGTAAATGTGGTCGAAGTTATCTCTTGAAATCGGCGAGTCCTGTATACGGAGCGGTATCTCTTTGTACTCCATGCTTGTTATCTTTCTAGTCGAAGTTGGAAGAATGCTATTGCTAGGTACGGCATAGGGCACCTCAGTTTCCCTCTTTGGTATGGTCAAGGTAAAAATTGGCAAGGCAGTATCCAAGGAGCGCGCGTTATGGAAGTGCCGCTTATTTATGATCATAGGAGTTTCAGCCAAGTTGTCAAAGTCACCGTGGTAACCCGAGAGCATCAAAGGAGCCGCTACACGGTATGGCCTCGCTGATTGCGACCTTGGAACTCGGACCGCTCGCTCAAATGGCCCGTCTTTTTTTTTTGTAGATCGTTTTGGGCTACATAATTCTGCATGGCTGCAGATAGTGCGCGTTATTTGCTTGGCTTGAATATCCCCGTCAAATGGATTCAGCGAGCGTCGTATCCTCGGGATTTCAAAACCAAAATACTTCTCGGCAGATTTTGGTTTTTGTAGTTGGTTTATTCTTGAGCTTTTCATAAGCTGCGGCCGCGGATTTGAGCGATCACCGATTTGCTGG
This sequence comes from Athalia cordata, assembly GCA_963932425.1. NCBI lineage: Eukaryota > Metazoa > Arthropoda > Insecta > Hymenoptera > Athaliidae > Athalia > Athalia cordata. Next base: position 50,676,264 of record OZ010625.1, on the reverse strand, counting down.
TTTCGGAGTACTTCTTCATCTGAATTCCCTGTTCCCTCATTCTTTGGAAAACCAGAAACCCAGGAGACATCATCCGTTGACACAGAGCTTTCGACAATGCTACCATGGGCTGTCGGAACATCAGACGAATCATACCGCGACGAAGCGCGATTCACCCTCGTCGATTTTTCGCAGGGGCGTCTTTCGGGAGTACCTCTTCTGATCGTATCGAGTCCTTCGTTGCAGCCTGCGGCATAGTTTTGCCGCAGCAGATATCTCGGCTGGCCCAGTTCCCTGGTGGCTGCGTTCCTGAAAAGATATCGACTACGGTTTCCAATCTGCAACGGTCTTCGTCGAACTGCATTCATTCCGGAGGCAAGGGCGAGGCGGTCTTCAAGATCAAAGTTTCTCTGGGCTCCCGAAGGAACGACACCATCCCATCCGAATCGAGGACTGCCTGCAGTAGAGTCCTGGGGGTGCACGCAATCCCTGGAAAACGGAGTCCCTAACTCACCACACCACCTGGCCAAATCTACAAGAACCTTCTCGAAGACGGTGATCCTGAACTCCACCCCCGCTAGCCGGTCAGCAAATTCTATCAAAGTTCGATTCAATCGCAGGTCCTGATCATCTGCAGTCCTTGTAGCTGTTCGTATGCCAGTATTCGTCCTCCTCGCCACGGTGATATCACCCGCCGGTGTTAAAGTCGTACCAACAGTTGGGGTGGCGTCGAGTCTTGAATTTGTGAAGAGGGAGATCTTCTTCGTATCCTCGGAATGCCAATTGGGGACCAATTGTCGTCTTCCGTTCTCCTCCTCCTCTTTTTCTACTTGTTTGTCTTCCTGCTCGAGGTCTATTAGAGTTTGGACCTTCCTAGGTGTGCTAGTTATGTGAACGTGAACCGTTGACTCATCTCCCTGCCTTGCTATTAAATCCGTCGCTTTTCTGGACGAGATGTCACTCGGAACATAAGCTCGTTCTTCGTCCGTGTATTCCCTGTGAGCAGTTGCTCCACGAATCAATATATCTTGTATGTTTTGCGGTGCAACGACATCCCGCTTACCTCTATTGAGCACATTAAACCAATTTCGTAAAAATGTAATCTCGAAGTTCCGGAAGCCAGAATCAGATAAATTTGTAGACAACAGTGAACCATGAACCACTTCGAGAAAGAGGTAAGTCAAGAACCACAGCGCCGCTACAACTGCTGTGAAGAACAAACCACCGTGATTAAATTGAACAACTATTACAACTGATATGATAGCTTTCGCAGTTTTTCCAGGCTTACCAAAAAATGTAGTGTACCGCCTACGCATGATTACCCGTCAGGATAATATCGCACTGGCCGAGACGGCGATGCACAAGCGTATAAGTAAACTCGAAGACAATGCGTGTTTATTAATTAAACAATGCCTTATGTTACTGTTCCCGCAGCTAAACATCCTTTTCAGTGCAACTCGATTCGAGGCATGGGTGAGAGTAAATAAAAAATAGGTGATCGATTTTCCCCGACGGCTGTTTGATATTCCGAACGGTTTCGACTCGAGTCATCCATGATTTAGTCTCTCATCGACTGTTCGGAGTAAAAAATGTTGGACTCAACACGTGCTTCGATACGAGTTCAAAAAATTTTTAAAAACATGTCCAACTGCCGCGCAATTGATTCTGGGCTTCAACCCAACGGGAAAAATTACCTCTGCTATCAATGACCATGGTTAGAAATCTGCAAACGCCTTGATATGATTTCATAATTACTGCAGCGTAAGATTCCATCTTTGACGATAAGTCTAAATTGTTCTGTGAAGTCTTCAAACGCTGTTATTTATGTAGTTTCGAACGGGCTTCATCTTTATTCTGACTCTCTACCTCGGCGGTGCATCATCCTCATTCGCCGCAAGAAATATTTACGAAATCCCGTAATGCAAGCGCGATCGATTCTTCTGCTCGCCACCGCTTCAGCAGTTCTTCTAGCTTCGACACTGAGGCGTGATGACGGAACTAGAACCGAGGAAACTCCGGCGGAGCCGGATGTAACGACGGCGAATGAAACAACAGAATCGAATATCAGAGAATCTGATCCTCAAAATGAAGAACGCGTTGATAAATTCACTCAGACTTTCGTAAAGTACACTAAAAATCTACCGATAAGACGCCTGATTCAAATTATCAATTCACCTGTCGACCACGAGGACGATTCTCTCGTCTTTTACTGTACCTCGAAGGAATTACTTCGCAGTTTTGAGGACGGGGTTTCCTTCGACAAAAATAACTAGAACAATGAAATCTTGCGCTTGGTATCCTTTAGTTTTGTCTCAGCTACAAAACACAATAAATTCGCATCTTTAAGTTCAGAAGGCTAATTTATAATTCATTGATGCGAAAGTCGATGGCTGGAGAATCAGCAGGATCATATTCCTTCGGGGATCCTACGAGGCGGGGATCGTCGTTTTCGTCGTCGCTCGAGATGTCTAGGTGATTCGAAAAGATCGGCGGCGTTTGATCCCTACGGATCGTGCATGGACCGAAACCATGAAACTGTTCGGTGTTTCAGTAAATTACAGAGTAGAAATACCGAAAGTGTCAGCCAATTACTAACCAGGGACTTTTCTCCCTGATAATCAAGGTTAGATGAGCTACGATCCTCGTTTGACTTCTACCGCTTTGCTGTTACGAGGAAAATAGTCGGTGTTCGGTAGTTGAGAAGGACAATATAAGTAGGTGGCTGCAGAAACACTTTGAGCTTGTAATTAATTCTGATCAGAAGTTAATCGAATTGCGGGCTCTTAATTTGAAATCGCATTTTGAATTATTTATTAGAAAACAACAGTAATGTGATGTTGAAAATGACCAATGAAGACAACTGTATGACTGAAAAAAACTGTTTTTAACTAGTTTTTACCGACCAAATTTGATCTTTCGTTCTTCAGGTCAAAATACTATGCAAAACCAATTAGTACTCGACATTGGAAAAAAATTATTAATTCTTGGCCCCAGGAATCGAAAAAATTCAAAGACTAAGGCCTTCGTTTTTTTTCAATTTTACAGCTGAGTGGATGTTTATCTGAAATTTTTTGAAATTTTTTGAAATTTTTTTCATTCTGTTTGAAAATTTTTGATGAATTAAGTCTTCGCATCCCCTTTAGCGCCTAATTATATGCAACCCAGAAATGTTGACATGCTTGTAATGCGGGGGGAGTATCATTAGGCGCTACTAAGGGATGCCAAAACCATCACAAATAAATTCGGCAAAAATGTAAAAAGTTCGATGTATTTTATCTCAGTGATATGAATCTGACAACTAAATTAAGCTACAAATGAAACCAATTAAGATATCTCAATTTCTTCGAATCAGGTTTTTTTGCAGAATATAGATAATAATTTTTAGTTATATGTGTCAAGTGATCAATTATTCTTAAATAATTTATGATGTACATCTATGATTATACATACATCTACTAGTTGCACGAATGAATTAAATAATGCTTTAATGTTAATTGAAATAGAAGTATTCAATGATAATGTAACGCATTAATTACAAGAATAAAACCGGTACTTTCTCAAATCAATACCGGGCTTTTTTGCAACCGTTTGTTGTTTGTCATTTGCAACCCAACCTTACCAATAGAGTCACACCAACGAGGTATAGGTCAAACCTAACCAAAGAGCATTACAAACTTAACCTGAAAGTTCACGTCATAAACAACCTGAATTGTTGGCCACAACTAGTGCTATAGGAAATAAAATCGACTAAAATGAGACCTCAGAGGTTTGAAATTCCCTTCAACACTGACAAGTGAGTTATATTTTATTCGAATCGAGTTCATAGGATATTCAGAGCGTAGGTGAAAATTAGGATGAAGCCTTCCAATAAAGTTTTGCGACTTTCCTACGAACATTCGGTCTGAAATCGGAAAATAAACGCGGAATCATTACTGCACTATTCTAAATTTTATATAGAACGCATCGCATGGTTCAACTCTGATGCTTTCTGTCATAATCTTATTTTTCTCAGCTTGCTAAACGCTGACAGAAAAGTAGTGGTGGTGTCCGTATTTGGAAAGTCTCATTTTCGTGCTAAGGGATGCAAAACAGAAATGCTCAGTTCAATACTCCAGACGGACTTTCTCAAGGAACCCATGCTCAATGAAGAAGACCTGGTAGATAAAGTTATGCAACTATGACACCAGTTCCAAAGAACATCCACTATGTACGTTTCAATTCCGTATTTTACAGTGCGAGATCGAAGGATATCACGACACGCGAGACCGTGTAGTTTACCTGCATCTCAGGGGTCTGCTAGATACTCACACATTGGTCAAAGCATACGATCGATTCATCGATAAGTGCGAGGGCAAGGATTTTTTGACCGCTTGGGCCCACATGAGAGAGAAATACTCCCGAGCCCTGCTTGTTCTATTTCATGTTTCCCACATTCTCATACTCACGCATCCAACGCATAGCTTTGACTATAGCTATGTTCAGTTGTTTAGAGCACTGGATATGATAAGGTGCGTGAAACCCAATGCTGAAAAATGATTCATGTTTCATAGTTTCAATGCTAGGATTGACCCATTTCAACAGGCAAAAAGTCTCAAGTCAAGTGGGAGAAATTTTGAGCGGCATTTCGAGACTTCCAAAAGACTGGATAGCTAACCTTAGACCCTGCTCTCCCAGAGTGCTTTTTTATTTCGAAACATGTCCTACAGTGTTTCGGGACTCAGAAGGTGGTAATATCAAAAAGCTTGAGCATTCACTGGAAGATCAAATATATCATATATTACGGAAAAATCGAATAGTGACCAATATCAGGTACAACCATCATTGGGTGGCTTATAGATTAATGAGAACGACTATCAGGTAGTTGAAATATCTTTTCCAGCTTATGAATTTTAATTTTTCTAGTACGAATTCGCTGTTTGCAATCCCTGCTAATCAGGAATTTGTATATGTTCACACTGGTTCAACTGAGTCAGGGGACATTTTGGGTCACATGGCCAGAAAACTAATTCAGAGCTGTAAAGTGAGTTCTGGTGGTGATACTTCCAGGAGCTTGGCCAGCATAGACTCTGTATTTCCAGCCAGTGATTCGGAATCTGGTAAACAATCAAAACTTGAGTCCTATCTTGTCGATGCCGTTAAAATTAGCTTCTAACATGAAAAATCTGTATTCAGACACACACACCTTCAAGGCTTTCCTTCAGCAGCACATAAGTTTAGCATTTGCCAGAGGTTTTGACGACAATGTCGGGCGACACACGGCACCAGCTCACTTTCAGGTGACGACAGGTTTCAAGTTAATAATTGATTCTTGACAAAGTCAAATTCAACTGATTAGAACGATTCTAATATTTTTAAACAGATACCAACACTGTCCATGTTTTTTGAAGTGACAAACAAGCTCATGGGTTTTTTTGTGAAAGGTACAGACAAGGAAATCTTTGCTCTACATGGTCTACTAGACACTGATGTAAAGTTCAGCAAAAGTAGATGTAGCAAAGTCTTACCCAGAGCGTTGCAGACCTACCAAGACGGTCTTCCGCAACATTATACCAGGTTCGGCAAAATTTGATTTCAATTTAACCAAGATGAATAAGAGCATGAAGATGCAGTTTTCCTATTTTGAAATCTTTACAACCTGCGAATTTTTCAAGGGCATATCACGAGACTAAACTAGCTCACGCGATGACAGTCTTTGAAATGCACGCCCGTGGCCCACTGTTCGAAGAGTTCAGTGAGAAACTGCAACAAGAATGCGACAAACATTGGCGAGCAGGCAGACAAATGTGTGAGGTCCTTTCATTGACTGGAAACCCTTGCACCAATCCTATCCATAAAGGTGGCAGTGAGGGTGCCGGTGGTGGTGCACAGTGCGAGCCAAGAGAGGATGAGAGGTAAATTGGCAAGTTATATCACCTTCAGCAACAGTGGTGGACGAACTTTTTTCCTGTTTATCAGGGATTTACCAGTGATGGAGCACAGCAGCGGTGTGAGATACGTGTGCGCCTGCAATTGCGGTAGATGCCAGGGACCAAGAGAGGATCCTTTCAGCTTGAGACAGGCCAATTACGACTACTTTCAAATGCTTGCTAAACAATGTGGATGTGCCCAGTTGGAGAGTATACAGTTTCCGGTCTTCCAACCCAGCATACATAACTTCAGGTTAATTGCCTTGTCTCTTCTGCTTCTTATAAATACTGGGGGGTAACTTCTTCCTTCCATTTTCAGACCAGCCCAGCTGTTCTCCACAACAAAACGGAAGGACTCTTTCAGTCGTATAGAACTTTCAACTCCCCAGGGTCAGACGCAGGCCTGTAGTTTGGGAGTGAATACGTCGCATGGTGGGTAATTTTATGTCCGTCAGCCAGATAATTGCGATACTGCATCCTAGATCACATATTTTACCATTTAAGCGTATTTTATTATTTGCATTTACTTTTTTTCTGATGACGTTTACTTTTCGAAACAAAAAGATGACGTTCCAGTATTTGGTAGTGGACAGTCTGCGCCTGCTAGTGATCTGATTGGTGACGACCATCAGAGGCTGAGTAACAAAACCAGTCTCACTCCAGGCGATGCGCTAGACCCTCACGATCCTCATGATAAAGTTGTGATTGAAGTTTGTGACATTGACCTGGACAATACCAAAGGTTTGATTTTGAAATTCTAAGAAATATTTTCCTAGAATCATTAATTCAATGTGTTCACTTTTTTTTCTTTCACAAAAAACTTGATCTTCTTCTGAAGGAATAGGACCTCTTCGCTGTGCTTCCCCAGAGGCTAATGACACGGAAGCTTCAGAAAAATTCCTGGTTCGGCAGCCATCTACAACGGAGTATCTGCCAGGAATGCTACATACGGAATCCCCCGTTGGTCTTTTACCCCAATTTTCAAGCTGGTCTCTTGTCTGCCTGGGGCCGAGCAGTCTATATTCCCACAATTTGGGCCTCCAACATCAAGCCGGCGTTTGTTCTACGTCAGCATTTCTGCTACCATGGGATGTGACTGTCAGGTGAGGCTGATGAAATTATTAAAAGACTGATGTTATCCCAGACTTGTTTTTTTTATTGAATTTTGAGAAAAAATGAATTGCAGATTGGAGCACCAAAAGGATAGGGGTTCTCTTTGGCCAATGGTTGGTGACAATTCCAGCCATGGCTACAACCGCGGAGGAAAAAGCTTCCAGAATTTGAATTCCATACGTGGCCGAAAATCCAAGGGTGGTAAGGAATTCGTTGTCAAAATATTTGTTGGCGTTGAATACGAGTGTCCGCGGGGTCACAGATTCATGGCATCCGCTCCTGACAAAGTTCTCAAGGCCACTGGAACTGGTATCGTTAAGGACAGTGGAAATAAAGTCACTTCGAGCACCGCCGATATGCCCCTTTACTTCCCTTGCCCGTGCAGGTATTTTTCATCAATTAATCCCCACGTCTTCCCTACTGAGAAATCACCACCGAGTTATGCCTCCGATACCCATTGTTACAGACAAACAAAGCCATTGATTGCTCAGTTGATGAGGATACACGTAGTAACGCCCAAAGCTCCAGTCCACGTCACGCTAAATCCGCGCGTTCAACCTGGCCCGTCACCATGCCCGATTTTCGTCACCGGTTGCGAGGAGCCCATCAAATTATCACAGAGTGCCTACTGGGTTCTTCGACTTCCGTATCCTTTTTCGACGATCAATTTCAATCGCGAGTGATGAAAAATCCTCGATCAATGTCCATGTGCTTTGCAATCATAATCCTTAACATAAAATTCAGGTACGTTTATATGGGAGAAAAAGGACCATACTTAGCACCTAAAGAACCAGTACCAATAACTCATGGTAGGCTGTTAGCTGGTATGTACGGCATCAGTGAAGTTTTACCAGACAAAAAATGATTGAAGCTCTGCACACATCCATGGAGGAGGAGCCAAGAAATTTATCAGATCGATAATTAACGTACCTAACTATTCAGCAATGACGAATGTCCGGGTTGAATGAAATGGGATCGTTAAGTACGTCTAGGATACTCCAAATAACCGTCATCGGAGGTATGATAAAACGCAGCTTTGTATACGGTAATCACTACATGGGGTGGTTGTATGTTGAATGTTACAGTCTTGTAATATCATGGTTTGAAGTGACAGTTTATTATACTAAGCATTTACATGCGCAGGTTCGTAATAAGAACTAATTTATTGGTCTGGCATGATTAAATGTTTTCGTACAGTCAAAATAAAAAATATGTATGTTCAAGTTCTCTGTATAACAATGTAACTAAAACAATAATTAATGAGCATAAACAATTTATTTTACATAAGAGCAAATACTCTGACATCAAAAAAGCAATAATAAACGACGATGTATAATAATAAATAAAGTATGAAATGTAAATAATGGGTATTTACAAACATGTAAGTGGCAAAAAAGCTATAACAGAGACAAAGTAATTCTTTGTAATCTTTTGTAATTTCTATCCTATAGTGCAGTCAATCATTTCGAAGCAGCGCAACGGTGGCATCATTCTTATTATACAATTCAATCGTATCATCTTTCCTAGCAGTTCTGCTGACGATTCGATCTGACACAGCAGAGCAACACTAATGCCAGAATTCTTTTTCTTCTTGCAACTCTACATAGAAATCATGGAATGCACCGTGGATTCAGTAATTTTATATATATATATATATATAGATATATAGATAGATAGATATTTATATATATATATATTGTGATAATTCGACTATAATATTCTTTAACTAAGTCCCGAAATAGTTATTAGTAATAGGACAATTCTAATTAACAACGATCCTACGTGCTACAGTAAGATTATTTTTTTTCATTATTTGTTTTTTTTTTAAGAAATCGTAACGATTGGTAATAATACGTAGTCATGTACAACTTGCTAACGACGCCATCATTCATTTACTGGCTGTCAAATAATCGAGTCAATACTGTACGTATAATGCTTTCAAATTGCACCAGCTTCTCAAGCAAGGGCAATTGAAATTGACGACACGAGATTTTTTTCTTGTACATCTGAAAATGCAGGACGCATGTTTGACTGATGGTACACGTGTGGTGAAAGTCACCGACAATATAGACACAAAAACAACGCTGCTTTATTCTATTGGAATGTTTTTTCCACTGGCAAACAAGTAAGGGTTACTCCCTCTGAGGCTTCGAGTTTTTTTTTATTGTTTGTTTTATTTATTTAATCGATTTTCTATCCCCCACCAGAGGACATTGGTTATTATAAATAAAATTTCTAAAACTCCAAGTTACCCTTATCCAGCATCTTCAGAGTGTCGAGCAAATTTCTTTTAGACTACCATTGGCAAGAGTATTCGTACAATTTGATCAGCATCAAGATTTGTCCTCTAGGATCGAAGAATTTGGCCATCTTCGATTTCCTCATTTCATTTGTTATTCCGATTTACAGCCAATACGCCCATGGAAAGACACAGGCAAATATTTGTGTTCTTAGAACAGCAGGACATGCATGTATGGGTAGCTTCGACGGGTTCGAAGATTACTCAGAGATATTCATTGGCATTCTTGATTTATAAATTCTCATAAAGTTTTTCTCGACTTAATACTAGTGAATTATTCTACTGTGCAGGGGGTTGGGGCTCGCTGGGCAAGTTTGGGTTTGGATATGGAGGCAGAAAAGAGTAATTCGGGTATGGTGGCGGTGGTGGGTGAGGAAAAGGAGGGTAATAATTAGTTGGATGAGTTGGAGGAGGTGGATAGGCCCGGTGCATGTAGGGGTCAGCTGCCGAGGGTGGACCATGAAACGCCGAATAGACCCGGGCATACTCCGCGTCGTACGTGGGCCCCCCGAATGCGGGGTATCCAGGAGCTGCTGAATCATACGTATCATGTTATTCAATCAGCCCAAGATCTATGTTTTTTTTTTTAAGGGTTGCTACAAACTTTCCACCAGAAAATTTCCCGGTCTCTTTTAATACTCATGACCAAATATCGGTGCTTTTAAAATTCCCCAAATATCGTCACCCCACCAAGTTTGTAACAACCCCGATGTCAGACTTACCACCAGCTGTATACGCTGTCGATGATCCAGGGGTGGCCGGATAGTGTTGCGAATAAGCATCATAGGGCCCAGGGGGGTAAGGCGCTGGATATCTGGTATTCGTTGAATGACTAAACGCTGTGGGAGCATGGGTCTCCTCCCTAGGTCGCGCCTCGGTAATAGGTGCCTTTGCTTTGCTGCTTGCCTTGTTAGTATCCTCCACAGATCTTGGATTTACGATTGAGGGTGGTGGCTGCTGGTAGGCGTTTGACGGGGTTGTCACGTTCCCGGTTTCCTTTGGCTTTTCAGGTTCAATTCTCGTCTCTTTCGCTGGTTCTAGAGAGGGCCTAAGCCCACCGGTTTGAGGTGCAACAGGGGGAAGATATGCACCATATGGTGATGGTAGCGAACGAGCTCTGGGATCCGAATAGTCGTAATACCCAGAATACTGAGAGTAGGGATAAACTTGCGGGGCAGTTTCTGGAGCTTTTGGTGATATAAGATCCACTCTTGGCGTCGTTGACGCACTCGCGGATTCGTTCACATTTATTGCAGGCTCTAAGGCTGGCTGCACAGGCGTTGGCTCTTCCAAAATAACGTCGTCGTTATTTGGGGCGTCCATCTGCGGCTTGTGGCTTGGAAAGTTGTGTCTATAATTTTTCAACGAGGGTTTTGCTAGCTCTGCAGCCGGCGGCGGTTGACAAACCTGTTCGCTGGATGGCGAAGGAATTTCTTGGATTTCATTTTGCTGGCCAGGCATAGTCTGTGCGTCCTGGTTATTATCAGACGCGTATGATTCAGTCCTACTCTCCTTTTCTTCTGAGGGCTTCTGGGGCGTTGGATCAGAGTCTGCATTGGACGAACGGTTCGAGTCTGTCCTCGTGTACTCTGAGTTCGATCCAGCCTCAGCAACAACATCCTCTAGCCTCACTTCCTCTACCCTTTGCTCCGTTCTGAGCTGACTGTCGGAGGAGTTGGAATTATCACCAAGGGATGACGAATCGATCGGTTCTTGTTTCACCCTAGGGAGCCGCGATAAAGACACCTGATTGGTAATGTTCACTTGGCTAGAATATGGCTTAGCTGTCGCTGTTACGACGGGCCTAGGTCTTCTCGTTGGTTCCTTGTCAGAGAATGGCTTGAAACCAGCACCACCGACAGACTTGCCAAGTGGCGGTCGACCAATGCCAGGAGAGGTTGATGATTTTGGAATGATCGATATTGCGGAATTGTTTCTCAATGGAAAACCAACTTCTGCACTCTGTTTTCTTTGCGAAAACGACGAAAGACCTGTTAAACCAGAGATAATAATAATAAATGTAATAAAACTCCCTTGCGTACATCTATAGAATAACATGATGTAGTTTATTCTGTAAAAGTGAGGTTTTACGTGTATTATTACCTTTTTTAGGTTCTTCATCCCGTTTTTGCTGATTTAGCTTGAGAGCAGTTCTAATAGCGATAATTTTCCCAGATTCAAGTTGCATGTAAATGCCCTTGGGACTCTTAAGAACCATGACACGTTGTCCAGCCTTCAACACTATGCTGCCTTTGTCTGGTGAATTTGTTGGGATTACAACATCCAAAGGGAGCGTCATCTCCTGCGCGCTCATTCCCTGTCTTTGCCAGACTTCTGCTGGGATCCATCTACTTCCACCGACTGTTCGTGTAGTACCGAGACCTTCTGCACCACGTTGTTGCATCGGTCTTACAGAGGCAACAGGCTTTGGAGTTCCTCCTACATCTCCCCCTCTTATTGCTCGAATCTGAAGTCCTCCTGCTGTGAAAATAATCATAATAAAAGAAATAGATATGCATTGCTCATGTTATGTGCGCTTCAAACATTATCTAGAATTACCTCTGCTCGCTGTGTTTCCAGGTACGTAATTATAGCTTGGCCTAGAGCAGTTGGCTGCCATCTTTTCGAGCTCGTAGCCACGTCGTGCCAATCGTTTTTCAGCTTGACTTAGCTTTTTATCTTTTCTGTCCACGAGAAGGCTCTCGTGCCTAAAGGGTTGCTTTGTCAGAAGGGAGGAGTGCCTTTCTAAAAGACTATGCATCACAGGATCAGCGTAGCCGTCTTTTGTTTGAGAAAAGTCCTGGACTTGACTATCCTCCTCCCAGTCCCAAGATAACGTAGCCGCTTCTTTTAATGAAAGATGGGCATCTGGGTTACACTGATCCACGACCCGATCAGCCATTCCCTGCTTGCTTATTTGGCGATCATATATTTTTCTTTCCAGACAATTATCTGTCACCAGCCTGTACACAAAGCAGGGTTTTGTTTGTCCGTACCTATAGACCCTGCATACAGCCTGTGTGTCATGACAGGGATTCCAGGAGGCATCAAAGACAATTGCTCGATTGGCGCCAACGAGATTGATACCGAGGGAGCCAGCTCGCGTTGATACCAGAAATAGGTGGATCTTTGAGTTGGCATTGAATTCATTAATTAGTTTTTCTCTTTCCAATGCACTGGTGCTTCCATCGAGTCGATAATAATTCACATTTTTTGCCCAGTCTTCTGTGCGCCCGTCATCATGCTTCAAGCTATTTCTAGCCAGAAAATCCTCGACCAAATTAAGGGTGAAGAGCGACTGAGAAAACGCTAAAATCCGATCTCCTAGGCGCACTGCTTCCTCTAGGATGCAGAAGAAAATCGACATTTTGGCTGAAGCATCGATAAGCCCTGGGACATAGCCTTTCATGAGCTCCGTTGCCTAGAAACAAAACATGAACATTAAATAAAAAGAGATTAAGATTGTCACAAGTTGGACTTACGGAAAAGTTAATTATTTACCCAATCATAAGGAATTCCTGGGTCTTCTTTACCCCCAGGTGAACTCTTTAGGTCTTTATCCTCATCCTTGTTCAGAATTTCATCATCCGATTTATCTTCTCTATCTTTATCCAGCAATTCATCACGATCTTCCTCTTTGCCGGGATCTATGTGCCGTGTATTATGGATGTTCGGAGTAGTGAGCCCATGACCAACATTACGATCGTTACCCTGGAGCTGCGAGGATGATACACTTGAATCCCTGCGAGTTAGTTCCGTTGTATAACTCTGGGCACCAGGAGCGACAGCCCGCGCTTGATTTTGGGGGGCAAGAGTACTAGCGTCTTTGCAGTCTTCTTCGTAGCCACCTTTAGACTGTTCCTGACCAGGGTTTCTCACGGAACGGCCAGCCGACTTCCCATCATTATTCCCTGCACTATCAATCCCTGAAGTCTGATTGTACTCGTATCGTTGGTTTTGAAAACCTTGTGCAGGATAATAGTTGTTCTGATATCGGTTAGCAACATTTCCAGTGTAATAAGAATCACCGCTAGTATTCTGCCGATAATTTTGCTGATTATAATTATTCTGTTGCCAGTAAGGATCCTCGGTTTTAAACTGTGTAACTTGATTCCCATGCGCATTTCCAGTGGAATAATTTGTGACATTTTGCGGCTGTGGTATATTTGATGGTTGATTAGATGCAGGATTTGATGTTCGATTTTGTTGGTCGCCGCTATAGTCGTGAGACTGAACCTGGTTTTGTGGTCTTACAAAGTTCTGCGATTGATTGTCCGTGCGCGGAAATATCTGGCCACTCTGATTCGATGAGTTCTGACTCTGTTGATTTGGCGGATAATTTTGTGCCTGGCTTTGCGTCGGGGCAGAGAAATTTTGGCCAGCAGAGCTACCACCACGTGGGTAAATTTGTTGATTCACTGGATTAGATGCAGGTGTATATCCCTGCACAGCGTTCGCTGTCGGGTATGATGGATATTCCTGGATCGTTGACAGGTTGGCTGTTTGACTAGGTGGTTGGTTTTGATAATTTTGTCCATGATTTCCAACTTGTGAATAATTTGATCCTATGTTTGGGGTCGCCGAATAACTACGGTTCTGATCTTGGTAAGGGTAGCACTGTGCCTGGTATAGGCCAGAGGCATTGTAAGGATTTGTGGTAGAGTTCTGATCCGGACGATACTCAGAGTTATGTGAACTCGAAGGGTTGTAATTCTGCATCTGACTTCCAGGGACCTGATCTGTATTGGAAGAGTAGTTTTGAGACTGGTTCTGGTATCCTTGAGGATGATTGTACCCAGAACCTTGAGGAAAGGTTTGGAATGAGGGATTTGTATATCGTTGCTGTCCCTGGTTACCGTAAAACTCGCCATATTCTCCTTGCTGAGTGTTGTTTGTCCCTCGATAATAATTATTCTGATCATTTGGCCGATAGTTTTGTCCCTGCCTACAATCATACTCGGCATTTCTGGAGTATCCCTGTGGGTAGGTGTTGGTCATCGTGGGATTCGAGTATGCAGTATTTTGTGGTTGCTGCATAGGGTAGTTTTGATAGTTACCAGCAGGGTTGGGATTCTGATGTCTATTTTCACCATCAGGGTTGTCGTTACTCGAGGAAGATGATGAATTTGGTTGTACGCTCGCTGCTGGCTTGTTCTTGACTGTCGCATTGTTGTTTGCCTTCTTCCCCTTTTTGGATTCACCCTTTGGCTGTCTTGCCTTGGTACGTTTTGTTCCTGGAGTTGGTTTTTCTCCCATTGTTTCCTCCAAATCTAAATCGTCCTCCTCATTAGCCTGCCGCTTCTTCAAAAAGTGATACAAAACATCAGGGTGATTCCATATTTTGCAGCAAACAGCAAATGCCTTCAGAGGATTTGGAACAGCTCGTGTTTTAACCACTTGTGTCATAAACGTGTCATAAAGTTTACGCTGATGTGGAGTCATCCTGACAAGTAGGATATACTCCTCCTTACGCGGTAGAGAGACTTGAAGCACCGAATGTGACCTTCGCTGAACGAAACCCTCCAGGAGAGCATGCAGAACATGAGCCCTGTAACGCATCAGCCTTATGTCCTGCGGTGTCGAATCTATGCATTGTCCGTTCTGTATCGGCCGTTCGAACATGTTGCAGAACTCGCTTTTAGTACCGAGATAATTTGGCCTGACAAAGTCTACCATGCACCAGTATTCAAGGAGATTGTTTTGAAGGGGATACCCAGTCAGAACGATTCTACGTTTAGTGCGCATTTGCTTTAGGGCAAGGCTGATACTGGCATGTGAATTTTTTATACGATGTCCTTCGTCACAGATGACAAGGTCGGGACCAGGACTAACTAAAGCAGAGTGCATGTCATCGAGAAGTCCTTTATTTTTGTCATCCTCCTCCACATCAACCATGTCTTTAAAAGCTTGTCCGCGTTTTCTTTTTGCCTTGTTTGGCTTTTTGAGGGATAGCTGACGGTACAATTCATACCCAATCAGGAGCACCCCTCCTCTTCTTTGCCAGTCCTGGATGACCCGTGCTCTTGCAGCCATGCTTTTATGAGAATCATTCAAAATGTGCAACTGAAAATGTCGTGGTCTAAGCTCTAGCCCAATTGGAGAATCTACGCAGTATGGGGTTTTCACTTTATCGACTTCTTTCTTTTCAGGAGTACCTACAGCTGGATCTTTCAGCATACCACCTTCCTCTTCTTTTTTGAAACTTTCCATACCCCCCATGACAGCACTTTCCATTTTCAATCCAATATCTACAGTCTGCCCAAATTCCTGTTTGATTTCTCTGTCAACTCCCATCACGTTACATGGATAGCTGCCAGGATACATGGAGCTAGGAGGTGGAACAGTTTTCATAATACCTTGGCAGTCAAGCTCAGGTTTAGGGACATCTTGATCAAAAGTGGGTGGAGGCGGGGCAGGATGGGTACCATACATGATATTCATGGACATATCATCGTGGTAGTGTTGACTTGTGTGAAAATTCTGCTCACCGCTAGGGTCCTTATGGATGCTTTCTTGAGATCTGCATTGCAGAGAGCTGAGGGGATCATAGGAATTGCCTTGGTGAGGGGTTTGGCCATCCAAAATGGGTTGAGGACAGGAATTGTCTTGGGGCATCCTTGGAACAAAGTCATTATTCACCTGCATGCTAGATAAACGTGTTGGATCAACCTGTGCTCCAGTCTCTTCTTTCATTTCTTGTTTTACCTCGAGCTGTGGCTCAGTCTTTGGTGTGGTCTGATTATCCGAGGACAAAGAAGCCTCGTATGGGAGCCACATATTGAATTCTGCAAGCCAATTCTGCAGAGTGTTAATGGGCATTATGCAGAGCACAGTTTTTGCTGTTGTACATCTAAAAAAAACGTCACAGAAGCTCGCCACTTGGAGAGTTTTTCCAAGTCCCATACTATGAGCGAGTATACATCCAAATCCAGAGCTCGTCTTGTACCTTTCAATACTTTCCACAATATTGTCATACAGGAATCTTATTCCTCCAATCTGATGTGGTTTAATGATACGTGCAACTTGGGGAGCAAGAAATACATCTGGCTCAGTTTCAGGGTGACCAACATTAACTAAAACTCTGCCGTGCTCGTCAGGGACATTGTAACGATCGTTGGTGTGCATTCCAGAATTTGAGGGGTCATCTTCATTGTCAGTCTCCTCCCCACCACTCGGATCACTCAATACAATGCAATCATCATCGGAGCTCTCACTGGAGCTTGATATTGTGACAACATCTTTACCCTTTGCAGGTTTCTGGATCCAAGGCATTCCGGAAACCTTTCTCAGTGTATGCAGCTGTTTTTCCTGCAGTACCTCGTCTGTCTCTGGTTCGGACATTTCTGATTCAGAACAGTATTCGGATCTATCAACTGGTTCTTTTTTCGGGACAACCGGAGAGATGCTCACAGACGGCGTCATCATCCGAATCCTCTGTTGTAGTAAGTTCGTATTACTTGAGCGATTTGCTACCTTGGAAATGGACGTCTGAATGCCGGGCATGGCGTTTCTTCCCTTCTGCCAGCGTGCAGCTTCAAGAGCTTTTCTCTGTTGCTGTTGCAGTAGCAGTTGTTGTTGTTGTTGTTGCTGTTGGTGTTGGTATTGTTGTTGTTGCTGCTGTGGCTGCTGCTGTTGTGAAACTTGGACTGCTGCCGAATTGTGGGTCCCTGATCCCGAACTAGATCCTGACCCTGATCCTGGACCAGAATTTACCTTAAGAAGAACAGTATTTGGCAGTCGCACCTGAGATGATGGAGACGGAGATATAGTAGTTCCACTTTGGCCTTGTTTCCCTTGCAACAAACTTATTACACGAGTTTGTGTCTTGCTATTTTGTCTATTGATGGCTATCTGCCGTTGCACTTCGCGGATGATTCTTTGCTGTTCCTGGACTCGTCTAAGACGTTCCATCTCCTGTCTTTGGGCAGCAAGTGTTGCTTCGTCCAGCTGATTCTCATCCATGACTTCCCTGATGTTGCGTCTCATGTTTGAAATTTTTTTCTCGACTTTTGTCTCACACTCTGTCCCTGAACTATCACTCTGATCACCTTGTTTCTGTTTCTTCAGTGCAGAATCGATATCATCTGGATCGCACAGTCTCTTGCCCCCTTCTTCGTCATTGTCCACAATACCTTCTATCTTTTCAATATCATCTTCGTCTATTTCTTCCTCATCCATTTCTTTTGACACTGATTTACCAAGAAGATCTGCCTCAGTCACTTCCTGTCCCTCTATTGGCGCTCCTTTGAGATAAAAACATTCAGTTGTAATTCTGAGAAATTGTTTTTATGTAATTTGGGTTCAACAAAAATTGAAAAAAATGCTCAATCTCTTCTCAATTAGAAATACGAATTTAACGCCAGATATCATAGAAGCTTAGTACTGCGCGGATCTTTGGTCTCAGTTAAATTAAAAGATATATAAATTACTTTCTATCATCAATGAGTAACTGATCACAGTGGGTTATTTATATCCAAGAATCTAGATGGCCTAGATCATCCACCAAAAATCTTCTAAATATCTGTAAAAACAAAGGCAATGAACAGAGACAAATCTCTATTTTATCGAATGTACAACAGAACATTTAACAACGCTAGTGGACCGCAAATTATTAAAAGCATGTGGCTTGTATTTATGTTATGTACTATGCAAACAAAAATCAGAACAAACAGCAGGGGATAAACCTGCCTTATTTAAATCACTTTCATGGAACCAACCTTCTAGTGGTAAACTATCCAAAATGTTAACTGGCTCAATATCTTCATCCTGACACAAAGAATGTTGCTTTTCAGGATCCAGTCTGACACCAATCTGGCTGTCGATGGTTTCATCGAGGTCCATATCATCTCCTGATCCCTCGGATTGTATGTGCTCCATTTCATCTTCAGGGAAGAGATTGTGTCTCTTTTCTTGTTCACCATCAGAAGACTCACCACCTGATTCCTCAGAGCTCTCCTCTTTGGTAGGAGGATCAGCTGGCGAGGAGACAGGCAACACGACCGGGGCTTCAGACTGCTCTTCAGAGTCGTTTGAACTTCCGCCAGGATTGACACGCTCAATTGTGACATCTCCTATTCGAGTGAGGAAACTGTCCATGTCAGAATTTGACATCTTGTGCGCTGGATCCTCGTCCATAACTGTTAGTTCTTAAATCATTTCTTCAGAAAAATTTGACTGGGGGGAAAAAAGAAATGACAATTTCGGGAAAAGATGGGTTGGGGGGAACGAGAGATCAGTGGCAACGTTCTGATGCTCTCGGTTGTGATTGAAGATCGTTTCCACGTAGCGTACGATGAGTTCTCAAGTCGTAGCTGTCAGAGAAAGAGTCTTGAGTGTTTGGATGTGTGAGGATTGGAGAGATATAATAATTGTTGGGTCGTTTCGCCCCGATAATCCGTTTGGTTAACACTATAATACCGTAGGTTTTCACGCGAGGTTACTGGCGGAAAATGGACCGATTTTTGAATTGTAATATTGAATTGTGAAAATGTTAATTGGTCACTAATTAGAGATTAAAAAAATGACACACCGATGGACGCCATAGCGTCGTTGTCGCGGCGCTTCCAGACTCGCACAGCCAGCAGCCGAAATTCACAAGGCAACGAATCTCCCGGTCTTCCGATCCTCCGCAAACTGACCTGCGACTCATTTATAACGGTATATTGACGCGCGATTATCGGGTAACCAATACTCTATTGATATCTGTTTATCTGCCCTCACACGCTACGCTCATTCTCACTTTCCGCGGCATTTTCAGCTAGCTTTTTTTGCCGAATCCACCATCGGACCACCCGCCATCTTGTCAACACCGCACGTACTTCCGCTACTAGCGCTAGCAGACGGAGCGAAATCCTTTTATCACGCTTGAAAAGAGATCTCCGAAAAAAATGATCTAGACCATCGCTTTTGCTGGATCCAAATTGATTCCAACAGATTTTCTTCTTTCTAAGCGAAGATATTAACGCCAGTTACCTGATGTAAGGACAAATATCAGGGCAGTTTCAATGCACAGGGCATCGCGAGATAACGTCTTCCGTACGCTAGGTTGCATGTGTGCGTGACGAATTTAGTCCCACTCGCACAATCAAAGGACGTACAATTTGAGTTGGAACGATAATAATAGAGTGGTGGAAGAGTTATTCTTATTTATTTATTTCATGTTTTTTCTTTCTTCGTCCAAAATCATCACACAGTACACCTAGCTTGATGTAATCCTAGAATAATCCTCAAAATATTTTTTAAAAAAAACGTTTATATTAGAGAAGTCTGCAGCGAAGAAACACTCAACACTACAGAGCTGATATTTTGATCTTTTCTTGTGTCGTGCTATCTCCCATTTTCTCATTATAAACACTGTTGAGAATGTTATTAAAGAACCAAATGTCTTTGGAACACAGATATCTTCTGTGACTACAGCAATGGAGAATTCAAATCCAATGAAGGTGTCACCCACAACCTAAGGGTTCCAAAGAGGTGCTCTAAATTCATACTTGATCTGTTGAACTTCAGGGCAGATGATTCAGAGTTTGGTTTTATGATGGCTGTCATTAGTTAGTTCGCGTTCTCACAGGCATCGATCCAATCATTGTAAACATCCAAAGGCTCCGAAAGGAGATTTATAGTTGTTTGAAAATCTTCCATGCATACACGGCACGTTATTCTGGCCGTGTTTCTTGATTTATCCCTGGAAGTGAATAGTGAAATTCTTATACGTTTTCAAGTTTGAAATAATCTATGGACTGACCACTTGATTTTGTGTTTTGTTTACACACATTTTAACCTCACAAGATTTTTCGTGGTTGCAAAACGGACAATTAAACTGAGTATCCAGAGGTTCTATAGCTTTTCTTTTACTCGGTGGCTTCCTCTTACTTTTTCTTCGGCCCATTTTATTGTCGAGATAAAAATTATCCGGCTATTCTGAAATATTTGAGCACCGATTACTCTATCCGATTCAATCCGTTGGGTCAATGCAGTCAACCAGATCCGTCAGATATCAGACTCACCGCGGGATACAGCAGACTGAACTTGTCGCATTTGATCGCAAGTTACAAAAGCTGCCAACTCAATTGAAACGCCCGTAACTATATCGCGACCGGCTAAAGTCGATATCTACTAGTTTCAAGTTGGTAATCACGCTTTCACCTGTTGGATTCTTCAATGTACAGACTTGACGTTCGTTATAAAAAGTTCATAGGGTCATTGTATGGAAGTAAACTCTTTGTAGTACGTCTTTTTACCACAATGTGGAATATGGATGGTAAACGTAACGATTCTAGTTGAAATAAAGCTGATATTATTCAATCTTTGGTTTAAACGATTTATATTCCTCATCAGCTAATCCACATGATTATTCCAATTTCATCAGGTTTTTCAGTTTTCTCCCCTCTTGTCTTGTCTTCCCGACTTGCTTCCGGTTAAAATCTTGACACATGTGCAGCAGCCGATCCTGGGTCGCCACCGTACCAATTTTTTAATACCGAATTGCGAATTGCGAGTGCCGCGAATGCAGATAATTCTCCACACCGTACGGACAGCGTGGAGATCAGCAGCCCGTTCGGGAGTCAATTACTTGAACTTCGTCAATCAGATTTCTGAGAATTTATTTACCGGTTCGAGGTTAAACGAACGTCCTGCTTGGGGTTCGAATAAACCTCACAGAAAAGTCAAATTAAATTACCAGCTGATTATGGGAGATCCGAAAATGGAAGAGATTCTGGCTCCCTTTAGAACGAGTGTCAAGGAGCAGGTCTGTACCATATGGATTTTACATACTAGTCACAGCACACGAAACAATCATAAAATTTTCCAAATTTTCTAACTCGTTTGGTGGACGAAATGACAATTAAAAATCTATGGCAAAAATAATGCTTTTACCATCATATAGCCTTCTGCTTTCAATGCTTTTCAAGGGTGATCTGGTACGGAAGCTCAAAGCCGATGGGGCTCCAGATTTTGATGTCAAAAAAGCGGTGGCAGAGCTGAAAGCCCGTAAAAAGCTCCTTGAGGACAAAGAACTAACCTTGATCCCATCAGCAGCAACATTTGACCGAGCAAAGATGGAAGATCTTTTGAAGAGACGGTTCTTCTATGACCAGTCATTTGCCATTTATGGAGGAATCACTGGGCAATATGATTTTGGTCCAATGGGATGCGCCTTCAAATCAAATTTTCTCAGTACTTGGCGAAGCTTTTTTGTTCTTGAGGAACAAATGCTGGAAGTCGACTGTTCCATTCTGACCCCTGAGCCTGTATTAAAAGCCTCTGGGCATGTAGACAGATTCGCAGATCTGATGATTAAAGATATAAAAACTGGAGAATGCTTTAGACTGGATCATTTCATCAAGGCACACTTAGAAAAAATAGCAGTTGATAAAAAAACGACGGAAGAACTTCGTGCAGAGTGCGCTGACATTGTTGTCAGGCTCGATGGTATGACCAAGGATGAACTGGCCGCTATTGTCGCCAGGTTTAACATGAAGTCTCCAATAACTGGTAACGATTTAACAGAACCCATTGAGTTTAACTTGATGTTTGGCACTCAAATCGGTCCTTCTGGTTTGATCAAAGGATTCCTGAGGCCAGAAACTGCCCAGGGAATTTTTGTGAACTTTAAAAGACTACTCGAATTTAATCAGGGTAAGCTTCCGTTTGCTGCTGCACAGATTGGAAATGCTTTTAGAAACGAGATATCCCCAAGGTCCGGCCTCATCCGTGTGAGGGAGTTTACAATGGCAGAGATTGAACACTTTTGTGATCCTGCAGACAAAAGCCATCCTAAGTTCGAGTCTGTAAAGTCTACAAAAATGCTATTATACTCTGCCTGCAATCAAATGGATGGTAAGAGTGCAGAATACATAGAAATAGGGAAGGCTGTCGAATCTCGGCTTGTCGACAATGAAACTCTGGGGTATTTCATGGCCAGAATCCAGCAATTTTTAATCAAAGTTGGAGTTGATCCTACTAAGTTACGCTTCAGGCAACATATGAGCAATGAAATGGCCCACTACGCTTGCGATTGTTGGGATGCAGAGTGCTTGACATCATATGGCTGGATAGAATGTGTCGGATGCGCAGATAGATCAGCTTTCGATCTTACCCAGCACACCAAAGCTACTGGAATAAAATTAATTGCAGAAAAGAAGTTATTAGAGCCAAAAGTCGTAGATGTTACAGAAGCATTCCCGAACAAAGGCGTTCTTGGCAAGGCATTCAAGAAAGAAGCAAAGGTCGTTCTAGATGCGCTGGCTGCTTTGGATAAGACGGAGATCGAAACCCTGGAACGAAAAATTAATAACAGTCAAGACTATGAACTTACACTGCCCAATGAGGGATCAGTGAAAATTGGGAAAGATATGGTCTCAATAAAACGTTTCCAAAAGACACTACACGTTGAAGAAATTACCCCTTCTGTTGTGGAACCATCTTTCGGAGTTGGCAGAGTTATGTATGCCATCTTTGAGCACAATTTTCGAACAAGAGAAGGAGATGAGCAAAGGACATACTTGAGTCTACCTCCTGTTGTGTCACCGCTCAAATGCTCGGTCCTACCCCTCAGTGGCAACGCAGAATTTGTTCCATTCGTCAAAAAGCTTGGTGAGTATCATTATCGCGAGGCAAGATACATTTCTGTCAATTTGAAAAATATTTTTACTCGTAAATTTCCTTTCATTCAATGATTTTAGCACGGGATTTGACTGCTGTGGACGTTTCTCACAGAGTCGATGACTCTTCAGGCAGTATCGGGCGCAGATACGCTCGTACTGATGAGATCGCCATACCATTTGGCATCACGATAGATTTTGATTCTCTAAAAAGTCCCCACACGGCAACGCTGAGGGAAAGGGATAGTATGGGTCAAGTTAGAATAAGTGTAAGCAGATAAAAGATGTCGCTCTATTTTTGTTATTACTACGCACTTATTGCTTGTTCTTTGACAGTAGAGTATTTGATTATACTATTGTTATTTCAGTTGGACGAGCTTCCATCCGTGGTGAAAGACCTGTCTCTGGGTAAAATAACTTGGGATGAGGTAGCAAGGAAATATCCAAAGTTTGAACAACAAGAAGCTGCCAAGGCATGAAAACATGATTGAGATTTTTTTAGGAAGCTTTTTGAAGTACGCGTATAACATGAAATATCAAGCTCAAGAAACTGAAATGTCAGGTATTGGACAGTGGAAGTTCAAAATTGTTGTCACCCGTTTTTAATCAGTTCCCATCAGTTGTACGATAATTGCTGTAGGTTCTCATTTTATAAAATACATTCACAACAAAATCAATTAACAGTACCGAGTACCAGCCATTTTTTTGTTCCACTTCCAAACTTGGGATGTATGTTTATTGGAGGAACTTTGACCACAGGCAATCAATTACGTTCTCATTTTTTATTTAGCGAAATCGAAGTGTATCAGTTGAAAAAATTAGAATGTACTTATGTACCTCAAACATGTGATCGTTTAGTTTTGCAATAACCTATCCTTCATAGAATTGTGGCAGCTGATCACCCAGAATGACACGTCGCTCAACACCGTCTTTAGTTATAACTCCAATGCGTACAACTCCACCGCTGCTACCATCGCGTGACATTGCCAAGGCCAGTGCTGCTCAAGCAAATAGATGAATTAAAATTCACTCAACACTAAGAGCAAATAAATGAGTTTGATTAGAAAGATAACTTACTGTTACTAACTAGCTCGATTGTCTGATCCTTGGTCATGTTTGGCTTGTAATGTGCATCTACATATCCATAAACATAGCTAGATCCTGATCCACCAATTGCAATCGGCTGACGAACGCACATACCACCTAATGGAATACTATAGACTTGGCCGCCCTTACGACGGTCCCATCCAGCGACCAAGATTCCAGCCATAAGGGAGTCACGGTAGTTGTAGCACAGCTCACGAAATACATTGGCACTTGTTTCTACCAGAGGTGGCTCGCCAAGCTCCATTCTGAGAATTCAAAATAAAACTGGATTCAATTCGAGCTCTTTGACAGAGATATTACCTTTCAGAAATTCAAGACAACATACTGATGGAAGCCCAAGTGGTAAGAAACGATGTCTGCTATGGCCTGAGTGTCAGCAGCGGAACCAGAGCGACAGCAGTAAATATGATCCGTTACCTTGGTCAGTTTGTCTGTGACTCGATTAGCAATATAGGCACTGTGAACACAGATTATCTAATTAGATATAGGGAGCCATATAAATTCTCAGTGCATCAAAAATCACATACCCTGTCGTAGTTCGCGAATCAGCACCGATTACCACACCACCTTCGAACTCGCAGGCCATGATTGAAGTCTACAAAAAAATCAAATTAATAGTATTCTTCATAACTGGCGAAAAGCAAGATACATTCATTATACTGTATGTGAATTTGAAAATTTATTACAAGATTTTGCAGATTGATTATTCATTTGGGGAAAATAGAATTATAAAGACTCAACGTGACCCGGAAAGTTTGTATAAAGGTTGCACTGTCATTCTAACCTGACCTAACCTGCCTGGAATGAACGTCAAATGATATCTTTATTGTCGACGTATGAATTTCACGAATGAGAAAAAAAATCGTCAACTTACCCCTGTGCTATGCTCAGCCGAAAGCCAATCTGGTACCATGGAATCCATGGTTTTTGACTGAAAAGGAGCCTCCACGAAAGCCATTTTTCAAAATTAAATTTACGATTACAATTGCCGTTTTACGAGTGACTGATCAACACCGAGTTGGGATGAAGTGAGCAGCAGAAAACTCAGCTCAACTCTAATCGACTTTCAAGATGGCGATGAAAACGATAATATTATGTTACCAACGAATGATGCTTAACTTTACTACATGCCCAACAAGAAAGTCTGGCTGCAGCGTGTCGTTGAGTGGAAAAACGCAGCGTGTGTCAACGGTCGTACGCTCTTTTCACTTTGTTAGTTATTTGACTTCTTATTTAAGTAGCTAGAAAATGGTCAAGTTAACGCCGGATTTAATCCAGCAATCAATGCAATATATCAACCCTGTACGAGACAGAGAACTAGATCTCAGAGGTAAGAATTATCTGTGTTTTAACGCTATGAAACGCGTGCGACGTAACCTAATCTAAAATTCTGTTTTGAAAGTATCTGATGGCTTTTCTTCTTGATTACAGGATACAAAATCCCGACGATTGAAAATCTCGGGGCTACTTTGGTGAGTTTATATAGACTTAGGCAGCTGTTCTCTGACTCTTTCCATTATCTCAACTTTTATCGGCCAAATTTTCATTCTAGGATCAATTTGATACGATAGACTTTTCTGACAACGATATTCGCAAGTTGGACGGTTTTCCATTGTTGAAAAGATTAAAAACTTTGTTCTTTAACAACAACAGAATCGTGAGAATAGCAGAGGGATTGGAACACTGCATTCCCGCACTTGAAGTCTTAATGCTAACGGGTAACATGATACAAGAGCTTGGAGATTTGGACCCATTAATACCCTTGAGGAATTTACAGAATTTGTGCCTTCTGCAAAATCCTGTTTCTGCTAAACCGCAGTATAGACAGTACGTCATTTATAGACTTCCACAGTTGCGTCTGCTCGACTTTAGAAAGATCAAACAAAAGGAGCGTGAAGCTGCCATTGCCTACTTTAGATCCTCAAAAGGGAAGGATATGGCTCGTGAAATTGCCAAGAAAGCCAAAACGTCAGTAGCAACCAATGGTACTCTGAGTAAACCACCAACTAATGCGGACGAGCGTTCGAAGATTAGAGAAGCTATCACAAAAGCGTCATCGTTGGAGGAAGTACAGCGACTCAGCAAATTACTTCAAGCTGGACAAATACCTGGCAGTGAAACACCGCAGAATGGTATTATAGATTGTGTTGAATGTAGGGTTGGGGCTTCACAGAAAAGGTTAAAAAGCGTGTTGAACTTTTGGATCGTTTAAATTTTTCAGGTGCTCCTCAACCAACTCCAATGGAGGAGGAGGATGACGATTGAACGACGATCGAGATCTTGGACGATGTTCACCAAAGTATTAATTAAGATTTTTTGTAAGTTTCCAGCATATTTCCCTGTAAGTATGTGACAGATGCCAAGGAGGATGCTCCGCTCGGACAATGGATTGAGAATCACGTAACAAGTTATTAAGATGATAAGAAACTGTGCACTACACAAAATACAGTTTTATTTCTGTAAATGTATAAACAAAAGTATGACGATTTCAGAAATAAAGTGGTCCTTAATCACAAGGTTCAGAAGCGATATTCAAGATAATCTGCACAATCACAATCTAATACGTACATCTGTCTTTATTTCAGCTGGCCTCGAATAAAATAAAACATTTGTTTTTACAACCATTTGTTGTGTATTTGTAATAAATTCCTAATAATTCAAAAGTCCTATTCCCAGCAGCTTTAATTTTACCGAAATTTTTGCTGCGCCTACTTGTGGATTACTCTTCGTACATGAAAGCTCAGCTTGCACCGGTTACGTCACAATACTACCGTTGCAGGTCATAGATGTCAGCGCTAGATGCTGAGAGATCTTTTACGTCTGCTAGGTTCTAGCAGTACCACTTACACTGTTGAGATATTTGTTGATCAATATTTACAGATAATATGGGAAATAGTTGGGCATACCATGTTTCACATCCAGATACGACACCCCCGCCGAATACACCGTCGAAATTTGATCCTATGCTTGGATTTGCCAACGGCAGGAAGCCCAGAGGCAAGTAAATTCGAAGTAACATAACCTCCGATCTATTCAACTTGACCAGCATCGCCGATAGTTGTTTGATTCTGCTTAGCACCATTCCAATCAATCGAATACAAATTTATAAATATTTTTTAAATTATTTTCTACGAGCTTCAGTCACACATCAAATTTTTGTGTCACTTGATCATTCTGTCGTCTACTATGACATAATAGAACAGATGTCTTTCGAGCACTTTCAAGGTACTATCCAAGTTGATAAATCTTATTGAATTGGCTTTGAATTGGTTTCACCTAATTCTCATCCTTATTATTGAGGTAGCTGACTTATATGATCGATTTATTTTTTTTTAGTAATGGTTGCCACTGAAGAGGAGATGCGGTCAGCTAATCTTCCCTTAGCAGAACGTGATTATTGTGCTCATCACCTGTTAGCCTATCAGGCTTGCCGAGCTGACGTCTGGCCTTTTGCGTACAAATGTGCCCATGAAAAACATATGGTTTTGAACTGCCAATACGATGAGTGAGAATTATTAGTTATTAATCTTCAACAATTATGGGCTTGATTTATTGTTTAGAAGTTAATTCTCTTCTTATTGACATTTACTTATTATGTTACAGTTTTGTCCTGAATATGAAGGAGTACGAACGGGAGCGCCGACTTCTTGAGAGGCAGAAGAGAATCCAACAAGCAACAGCTGCTTGAGTAGTATTATAGTAGACTACATCGAATCCACTATTTCTGTGAACACAGTAGAAGATACATACGTTGCTCCTTGTATTTATCAACGTTGTATATCACCAATCCTGTTATGTACATAAAAGAAGAAAGAGAAAAATAGGAGTGACAACCGCTATTGCCTTTGTTTGCTTCCCCATTCTGCCAACAGGGAAAATTAGTTCATAAACGTCGCAAACCGATTATTGCGTTATGATTCATACTAAAGGCAAGAAAATTAAAAAAAAAATGTGTTTTGTACACGCCATGATATGTGGAATATGCGAATAAATAATTATTAATACATGGCTTATAGGTGTACATAGCTCTACAGTGCTGGAAGACTTTTGTATTTTTTTAAAAGCCTTGAATATTTGGATAACTATAATAGATGGTTCAATTTGATTGATAACAACAATTACACTTTTCAGAATCATGACGCTATTGAGACAAACTGTAAGCTCAGCATTCATGTCCATATGCCTGGTAATTATTGCATAGTTATTCAAGATTAAGATTATGGCCAATCGTTCTGTTATTCGAAACTTATTATAAGAAATACGTTCGAGTCGAGTCTATGCAACTATGTCACAGTGAGTGTTTACATCGAGGAGAATGGACATACCCCTAGATATACCCATTATACTTTCTACCATCAGTGTTCAATGCGTCGTAAAGGAACTTTGGCATTCGCTGCGGTCAGTGGGATCATTTTATATTTAAATTTGAATCCGTGGAGTATATCATATATATTTATTTTATTGGAAAAATATTTACAATATAGTTTACATTTATACATTCGGTATCAGATGAAATACTTCAACACATACTATTATACCTATGTATACACGATTTTGTATCCTACGATAATCGCGTCAGCTGTGTAGATGCGGACAATGGAATGAAAATTTCTGTCCACAACCTGGCGCGTGAAGATTTTGTCCGCAGAAATAATTCTATTTTATAAATTTCATCACGGCGTTGATTAAAAAAAAGGTACATCGAAATGAGTGTCACTGATCGTGAGTGTTACACACTATACGAAAGCGGCGCGTTGGTTGCATTGCCCTCGCAAAAATCGATGAGGCATAATATAGCGTTAGCCGCTTATCGCATAACGTTCGCGAACGGCGTGGAGTCAACATTGAAATTTTCTTCCCTTATCAGATTTTATTCCGCGGCTATCGTATGGTCGTAATTTCGTTTGCAATTATGAATATTCGTTAAATTTCACATCGAAATTTTATACACCGTCGTTTATGTATAGACGTATGAGTATAAATCATAAATAAAGCGGTTGCTGATATGTGAAATCAAAATTGTCATACAATATGGAATATAAAAACAGACAATAATTATGAATTATAGTCGAACAAACGCGTTTTGAGGTGCAGCTGCAGGTTTTCGTCGATTTTTTAGGATCCGATCTGAATCCAAATTTTCTTACAAGGTGAGAACAAGTGCTGCCGTGCATATTTTTGAGAGATTAATAAATAAAGTATGTATGTTACATATATTTCAATCATCTGTAGGTTTACATAATTTCACCTAACTTCGATTTCATATACTTCAATTTGAATTTAATTCCTCCATTCCGCAGTGGTCATACAGAATGGATATTTGTGAACTAATGTAAGATTAAATGTAACGTAATGAACTCGACTACGCGAGCTTCGCTAGAATAGTCTTTTAAACTCTAGGTATAGAGTCTTTTACAAATAATTCGTTTTGCCCTCTCAACGCTCAGGTATAACATAATATTATATACATATATTTATTCCGGCGAATCTAGGTTGCCCGCTCCAATGCTTATGCGGCAAATATACATATATCTATTTGTTGACGAAATATTGCATAGTCGTATGTATACATACTTTAGCAACTTCACTAGCCGCACATCATGTATAATATCATTATATAATTCTTCAAGCCGTGATTACGCTACGTAATTTTTTTCAATATTGTTTCTTTTATTTCTTTGCCGTACATCTACCTATTTAATTTCTTAATTTTTTTTTTTTTTTTAATCAGCTATATTGCTGAACTGATTTTTTGTTTAATGTATCATATTCTCCGCGGGTTCGTGAATTGAATTTAGAATCAACTAGACTATACGCTTATATCATATACGCTTTCTTAATAATTGATTAAGATTTTCATATATTATTTAGAAATTGAGCTCGAGTTTCGTACGTCTCTTGGCAATTTGTTTAAATATATTATATACCTATAAATATTTATTTATATATTATTCGTCTTTTCAAAAACCTTCATTTGGTCATAAGTTTTATGTATCATCTGTTAAATGATTATTAACATTAAATTTCTATTTACAAAAGCCTTACAAATATATTGCAGTTTGACTTGCGCGACTGGCTTCGACGTATTTATTATAAACTTATGGATATGGTTAGTGAACTCGTATGAATAACTGTTCACACATCATGATTGAGATATCGATATGCTATTACAATGCAATGAGTTGAGACAAGTTGAGCGAATTGAAAAAAAAATAATAAAAAAAAAAAAATTAATGGAAAATCGAAGAACTATTTGAATTTTTTTGTTTATAATAATTTTTGAAATTTCCTCGTTTTTGAACTAGTCGCATTTGATAGCCTGTCGTAACTTTTTCTCCTGCTCTCTCCTGTAAGCTCGGTTATAAAAGTCTGAGAACAAAGCGAAGAATATCGTCGAATGTAGGAGTAAAAGTCCAGCGACTAGTTTCGGATAACCGCAATCGAATATCAATGCTTGGGTGCTGTGTATGAAGACCAGGAAAAATTGTACCTGAAATGAAACGAAAAAATAATGTTATAATTTTTATCAATACATAAATCGCATAAAAGTTGAAATTTCACTGCGGTGATTTGATTCAAAGTTATTATACAATAAAACGGATAGAACGGGTATTCGGTTATAAGTTTATTATTTGCATCCGTCCAATTATAACGTATAATTTCGTAACTATTTATTCGGAAAGGTATAACAGCAACAACGTGAGCAACAGCAGCGCCGGTCACGCCCCGAGTGAGACAATTAATGCGTAATCATTTACAATAATAATACAAATGTTCGTTTTCGATATTGCGACATGTTAATATCGTAAGGAACAGACGACCACGATAACGAGTAGTCATTTCGATCAACACGCGATCACTGTACTATATTTTACACTGCATTTATAAATAGGTACAGATTCGGTTGCCTGCATCTGCACCACGATTACGGAATAATTGCAATCGTTAAATTATCCGTCGCCGGTGTGTATTAAAATGAGATATTACCCAACGTGCGAATCAATACCGCAGATTATTCGGAGAAAAATTAAAAAAAAAAAAGAATAACAATAAAAATATTATATTATAATAAAATGTAATATTCATTACATGCGCGAACATAATTTTGGGTGTCTCGTAATCAATTAGCGCAATTCAGTAATGAAATAATTCAAAACCATTATCTTACGTTTGTAATAATTAGTAGCAAGTGGTTTCAGTTACCGTCTGTTTATAGTGTATTAATTAGGCTAATTATCCATTGCGGTGTTTTGAACGAGTAGTCGGATGGGGAACACGTGGAACATTAGATAGAATCATACACGAGTTTATGGTGTTAGCGATATACGTTACAGGGTATAAAGCATGCAAAAGTTTAGCAATTGGGACAGTGCAGGTGGTTAGCGTTCTATACTACGAAGGCAAAGGCAAACGGCATATTGGAATGCCGAATTATTACACCATCCCGGTCGGTTGGTTCGGCCTTTACACGGTTTGCTGTTGCTGCTACATCGTAGTTAACAACTTCTATAGTGTCGTAGGTTCTGCAGTTCGTCGCCTATGTAGCTTAAGGTTTAGAATTATATTTCAGCATTATATAGGATCACCCCGATGCCGTCGCCTCAGGAATTAACATGGGAGAAGGAGTCTTACTCTTACAGAAGTCCTCGAACTAGCGAAGCGACACCAAGTTAAATTGTTGCCCAATCTCCTATAAGAGTGCTGAGAAGTAGCAGCTAACAACTAACAACCAACCAACGCTATGTTGTACATACACCAAGTCGCAAGATATATTTTTCACTTTCCCTATCCCATTCTCCGTCGTTCACAACGACGACGACAGCTAGAGGAATTACAAAGTCTACTCTGTAGGAGTTTAGTTAATAAGACTACCTCGAGAAATTCAGTAAATAACGTGCACCGCGGTGCGCGCGCTAGCCCGAAACCGTGCAGAACCGAGGAGAGAAAAAAAAACAATTTAACGAGAAAACTCAACGAGTCAGCGAAATGATCACCGCCTATAAATCGATCGCAAAGTTCCACAAAACTAAGGGAAATGGATTTTTTCATTCTTTTTTTTATTGAGTTATCACAACAATTTAGCAACAGAAATTTTTTCCAGAAAGAAAGATAACCAGGACTCTGTTGTGATACTTCTACCTTGATATGTGGTACTAACAATGCCGTGGAGTCCTTTGGGTATTAAAAGAGAGAATGAAAAAAAAAAAAAAATCGATCTGTACGCGTGAATGGCGTTTTTGCTTTCATCAAGATCTCTCGTTCGATTCATAGTCTTCGACCTCCACGTCCACCGGTACCAACTAGCTGCTTACTGAACATATCTGTGTATATACACCTTTCGATCGTTTCGTTACGCAATTTGAACTATAGCTACCCGCATTTAAGTTATAACAAAACTGCAACCGCCCGCCCAGTCTATAAGATAGCTTTTGCTCTGTGGTACTTTTGTCACCACTTCGCGTTAAAGATCACATAATGCTATTATTTCGTGGCATTATAGAATTGGAGTCGGTAAGAAAAAATTGTCCGTTTTGTTATATCCCTCTTCGACTATCCTATAATCTGCAGCTATTAAAATTAACTATAACAATACTAATTGATGATCGGGTAAATTTGTGACGATGATCAAATTAGATATTTGATCATCGATCTATCGGACGAGTTGATTGACATTAACCCAACTATAAAAATAATGGTCAATGAAACCGGTTTTAGAAAAATATTATACACATGTATAGGTATTGGTATGGGTGTACACGTTTGCAACGGATCTATTCAGGACTAATTTCGTAACTTTTCTACATCACATTACTTAAAGACGCGACGAACGGAAATTCATTTAGTATAATAATATATATACCTATACATATTTATAATAGTAACAGCCGAGTAAAGAAATCTTCTGATCAGAATTTTTCTGCATCGAGTCGTTATACTGCAATAATAGTCGATCTCTTAAGTGAAGGTATTTTGCAACATATACACCAAATTCCTGATTATCCCCACTGCACCATCTTTCCCTTTCACCCCCTCCCCCCCCCCTAATGATTCTTTTTTCTCCTTTTTTTATTCCCTCTCTCTTCCATCCAAACCCCTCTTTTGCCCACCTAGCCTAACTTGATTATAACAATCCGAACGATATTACGACGCGTTCCTAATTCGCTGTATGTATAGTACATGCAGTTGGGCAATATAATCGAGGACCTCAACCGCGTGCAGACTTTTGCAGAGGGATACTTTTTCTTTTTTTTTTTTTTTCTTTTTCTTCTTTACTCAATTTGTAATATCTCGCCTCTCTCTTTCTCTCTGCTGTATACCTGCACTTCTACTATATATAAATTATATGTATTATTAATCATACGATTCCCGTGTATATTTGATCGGGTAAAAAAAGTTGAAAGAAAAAAAATTCAGTAAATTAAAAATAATGATGGTTACAATAACGGAGAACCGAGAAAGTTACGCTCATCAGTCGTCAGACAGAAGATTTGCTAATAGAGTTATTCGATAATAACGGATCGACGTCCTTTCTTTAATTCATGTTCTACACCTCCCGAAGCTCTGAATCACCCATTTTAACAAGCGCGTTGCGAGTTCAGCTTGGTTCTCGGAATCTTTTCGATTTCAGTTTCATGCAGTTCATCGCGTTTGTAATAATTTCTTTAATCATTCGTGTCGTACGCGCGTAACAGAAAATATCGAAGTATATTATTTGAAGAATGGAGATAGGGAAAAAAAAAAAAACAAGGAATCAAAATATTGCTCACCAACTGAACAGTCGTGAGATGTTTTTTCCACCAAAGATACTTCTGGTACTCGGGTCCCATCGCTGAGAGCATGTAGTAGGCGTACATTACGACATGTACCGCGTTGTTTATGAGATTTCCAAGCGTCCCGTGTCCACCAGCGATGAATTTTACGCAAACCCACGTCTCGAGGGGCGTCAGAGAGTGGTGATACAGATGCAGAAACGACACCTGGCTGTCCTTTTTACGCAGCACGAAGAATATCTGAAAATTTTATATTTTTCTTGTATTACAAGGCTCTCGACAGTCACGCCTGTAGCTACGATTATTTCGAATCGTAATGCTGATTAAGAACCGTTCCTTCTCGCCGCGGGATCCACAAAGATTTTATCATTGTTTTAGGCATTAATGAATGAATTGTTAAGTTTCTACACTATATAGGTATAATTGTTCGGAAATAGAAGAACATAATTGCAACAGTAAGATTGCGTTTTTTCTTTATTTTACTCTGCTTCGTTTCTTTTTTCTTTTTTTTTGTATTTTCTTACACAACTCGAACAGTAGCTCTTCATTTTATGATTCTAGTTTCGTCGTTACGTGGTATCATTGTAAACCAAATAGATTGGAAAAGCAGGAAGCTTCGAAATTCATAAAAATTAATTTCATCGCATATATACGGTAAACTGGATATTTGTAAGAAAAAAATCAATATCATGTATGAATGAAAAATGCTTTAGATAGGTGAGATAAAATTCTTACCGTGTCGGCAAATTCGGTAAATTTACTGATAAAGTACCACCAGCACAGATTTGCCATCCGCAGTGCGGAGGGATTGTGCGAATAATCGACGGGTTGGCACTTGTAGCTGTAGTCCAAAAGCCATCCGGACATAAGATGCTGGAACAAAAAAACGGAGGATAGAAATTCTAAGGATCGGTTCAGTATTATGTCATCCGTTATTCAATGCCATTACACGTTCTAAAATTACGTGGGTTTTTTTCACTATCCTAACTCCGGCAAGCATTAACCGCGCAATTAAAATTTTTAAGATTTATGATGGAAGTGAACTTGGCTTTGTGAACAACCAATTATGTACCCATCTAACACCCGTCACTTTTACCTTTTATACACATCTTTGGTTTTTGTTCTTTCTTTTATACTCTCGGGCGCTACAACATGTAGTCATCGATGCGATGTATGAATAATAATCAGTCAGTAAATCGATGATGGTAGTTAAAAGAATTAATGAAATAGGAATTTAAGTTAGAAAAAAGCTAATGAAAATTACGAAATATATCTCTCCTTGGGTGGAAATACAATTTTGCACAAATTACAGCTTTCTGGATCATTGGGATATGGTCTGCAGAAGTTACTATACGCAGGTGCACCATGAACAAGTAAATTGCAGACCATGTTATTATATATAGTTCGTAGCTCAGACTGAATCAAAAAACTCTTTGCAAGAACCACAAAGCACGAAGTTTTAAAATATTATTGTACAGCGTACAGTAAGGTGGATGGATGATGTACACATACACCGCCATATTGAATTATATCGGATTAACCTGGTTGCCACAGATCTCGATTAACCCCGTACATGCCGCATTTAGTAGCCGAGTCTCGGTTTACTCCATTATTATTAGACGTTCTACTGCTATTTAATTCGCGGGTGAACGCACAGAATGGTCGTGCAAGACTTGTAATATTTTCAGCTAAATTCTGTTGTTTTCTCTATCCTTCTTTTTGTTACATATATATTTGTTTTAGCTTCTCCTTTATTTCTGGTTTGATGTTTATTACCCCTCGTAGCTTCTGATGCCCGGTAATAGCGCACCCGTGTTATATTCGCAGCCTTGAATATAGAAAGTCGATACAGGAAATTCCTTGGAGGGAAATATCGTTGCTCAAACTTTCCAGAAAAACCCAGTGTGTACGAACTACAACGTGCAGCAGCTGTTATACCAGCCCTAAAGCGGCAAAACTACGTTACTTATTTGCTCGCTTGCGTCGTGGTTGAAAATTTCATTGCTGGTATATAACCTTTAAAAAAAATAACAATACTCTAATAAGGATACGTCGGAAGTTGCGCGTAGTTCGCGTTTAGTATTACAAAATTTTTGTTACTTTTTTTTTCAATTTATGTTTTATTCATAACATTTCATTAGGACGGTTTCTACGATATCAATCATTGCGGATATTGAATTGGATTGGAAAATTCACAGAAAATCTGTGCACATTACTTATTCGGTTGATATACCTATAATAATGTACCAAACGCGCGCCGAATATTGTGAATCAATATTCATAAAAAGAAAGAAATAAAGTATATGCCGATATGTAATACATATGGGTGCGTTGGGAATTGCAAAACGATGCTACTTACTCCCCGCAGGGTTTCGCACCTTTTCCTTCGTCATATCTTTTAGCGTATAAAGGCGGACAACCTTAGGCCCGAGAACTTGTTACTTGCTCTCAAAACGAATATATTCTTACCGAGTGCGTTTACCCGCCGTTCGATTTAACACGTTGAATTGCTACCGCTGGTTGTGTGCTTCGAATTACCACATAACCATATGGCAGTCAAGTATAACTGGTATTCAAATGAAATAAAAAATATTTCACAATTTTTTCTCCGAGATTCGGGTGCTATGCATATACCTACACCTAGATATTTATGTTGCCCGTACCGGAGCTGTACCTATTTTTTAAACGCCGAATCGCAATTAAAACTCGCAATTAAATATATTCGCATTTCGCACGAACATATAGAGATAAAGCACGCGTTCAATCTGCAGTGAAATGAAACGAAATAACCCTACGGCTAGAGCCGTTTCGGTGCGTAGAGGTGTAAAATACCTGTTCGCTGACTCTGCAGGCCAATCGTAAGCTTATAACTTTGTATAACCACACCGAAGTCAGTCGGTCAAGGTTGCATCTCTGCGTGCTACTTTCTTCGCGATCGCCGAGAACCCGACCCGCGACTCCGCCGAGCAGGTATGAGGGAAATATCGACGTCGGCTCTTATCTCGTAACGTCCGCCGAGTCGCACGGGCCATCGTTTTTACTTTTACAAGAGGCCGCCGACACTTCCACATCAATTATTTATTCATATATGATAGTTGTTTTTTTCCTCCTCTCCCTCTCCCTCCCCCACCCCCTATCCCCCTCTCTCTCTCTCTTTCTGAATTGCAATATTTACCGATTACGGTTTGACCAAAAAAAATGCAGACGGTTCAAGGGCGGCTTTCCAATATTAGGTAATGTTATAAATCTACGATATTTTTTTTCGAAATTTTTGCTGAATTCTTTTTTTTTTTTCAAGATGTTGTGCGTTGCAGCTGGAATCGTTGTTTTTTTTTTTGTTTTTTTTTTGCTCACCTCATACATCATCCCGAGAGAGAATAGGACCTGGAGGGCATTGTAGGCTATTAGAGTACCGCGAAGTTGGAAGGGTTTTTTGTTCGCCATGACTCTAGGTCCGAAGATCGTGACGCCGTATAGGTAAAGTACGACGATGACGAAGGTAGGAATCGGGGAATCCATGAGCGGCCAATCGCTAACCCTGGGATCGGATATCGTCGTCAGAATCTCCGTGTATTGGTCCAGCGCCATCCTGACGAGATATTCCGCCCCGAGACCCCCGGCGAAAGCACTCGTCCTGTTCGTGTCCTGGATTTCATTGCGCGGCTCTGGCTCACGCGCCGCCACCAATTCTGCCGCCGCCGACGCCAGCTTGCCTTTGAAAATCAAAGATACAAAATTTAATACATAAAAATATACGTAATAATGATAATGATTTTTTATGAAAATTGAATGTGAAGATTAGCGTGTGTAAATAGGAAATCGACGTAAGTTCTAATCTACTTGGGCGTTGCATGCTTTATGTTTAGAATAGGATGTTCGATGTCTCGGTGATATGGCTAATTGCACAGCGCTGTAAGAATAAGAGCGGAACTAACCGCTGCGGAGTAAACGTATGCTTAAACGAATAGGTATAGGTATACGTCATACGCGCGGCGAATATGCCCATTATAGTAGCTGGATGTCCATAAAGAAACGATCGCTGCAGGACGTGTGCGCGTAATTTCACGTGTAGTTGGCATCGCAGCGGCTGAACAACGTAGATCTTTTCGTTTGAAATTGTCAAAAATTATAAATGCAAACTTCGCACTCAATTAAAAATTCCGTACAATTTGATCGAGTACTAATAAAGTATTCGTAATTAGACGTGATCAATCGTTGGAAAAATTATGTCTACTACTTCTATACGTAAGCGACGTAGTAATTCTTGATTCCTGCGGATCACGACATAGTCATGAGTAATTATCGTAGTAGCAATGACATTGATCTAAGTATACGCGAACGATTAATAAGAATCAGCAACACGCTCGCACGGAGGAATCACCTTAGAAATTTATCCTTCCAAACGTATTGAAATCTTCGATGAAAAAATTGTCACACGCTTAATTGCCGCAGTAATAACACATTCGTGTTCTTATTTTTTGTATAGCGGTACAGAAATAAAGCTCATCATTAGAGATATGATTTTTATCGTCTTGCGGATGTGCCGTATTTCATCGTGTAAAAACCTTGAAATCTATGAAGCTTGACACACTCGTGACGGGCGTCCAATTTATCCGGGTTCGCGGAGGGATGAAAAAAAAAAAAACGAAGGCGGCCACGCGGGTTTTTTGTGTCGATACGTAGAGCTGCGGAGGTTCGGATTTGATGGTTGAAAAATCATTCACATGCGAACTCTATATTAAGTATGTCGTTGCTGAAATCTGCTTGACCTTTATAAGGATTTGCTCAGTGGGGAATTGTTGCGCTACCTTCGCTGGCTGCAAGAGAAATTATTGCGATGGGTAGACGGTAGATAAGGCTTATTACGATGCTGTTTGAAAGAAGTGGGTGGGGTTTATTCGCCTAGGATGTATGTAAGAAAGTCGCGTACGGTGCACTCATCCTTATTACGCGAGTTTAAACTCTTTGACCCGAGATAGACGTATTACATTGAATTCTGTAATAACGATTTGAATAAATGAAAGAAGCAGTTCTACTACGTGACACGGTAGGAATTACGTGAGACTTTTAGCTGGTGCAGATTGATGCATTTATTATAATTGTTGTTCGTTTTCTTTTGACCGGTATTCGCGTGCTGCACCACCAAGGCTGAATAAGGATGATGACCACAGCTCCTCGCGGCTGCTTTTGTTGATGTTGTTAAGCAAACCCAGATCACGAAATTCGCATCAATTAAAAGTAGAAAATTCTAGAAAACAGGACTGGACGACTAGACTTGACTGGTGGGAATCGCGCAACGCGAATTATTGATGGTGCAACGACGAAACACACCTATATGGATGTTACTTACATATCCACTTCCAAGGTCCTCGATGCGCGCCAGTTTATGAACGCGATTATATATTATTACATTTCACGTGAAAACTCAAATAACACTACGAATCGTCGGGACGACTGATTTCAAAATTCGAAACTCCGTGTAGTTATGCACAGTCGTATACAATCATCTCGGTATGTTCGTTGGAGAAAAAATCGCAAAGAATAATCCTTAGAAACTTGGACACTTATGACGGTGCTATATTCAAGAAATCACTTCCTCGAAGTTACACACGTACGAAATTCCATATCGAGACAGATGCGGAAATTAGTATTGTCATCAAACGTAGATTTTCTCACCTTATTGAATCCAGGAAATTAATTTGCGATGTATATTTCTTTTCACCGTCACAGTTACGTCAAATTTTCAAATCAAACGTAATGTTTTTTGCAATCTCTGCCGGTTCCCGGTACTTAAATTCACGTTTGCCGTATTGTGTATTTCTACCTATGATATTCGAGTAACTATAGAAACTTGACGATTAGAAATACGTTACTTTCGGAATATATTGCGGTGCTCAGTGAGCGTCTAAAGTCTCAGTGAACCAATTCCCCGGTTTACCTTTCAACGCGTACGGCCTCTCGGGTCCAGCAATAGTCGAAGAGAAAATGAGAGAAAAGGAGAGGAGAATAAGGATCGACTGCAACGACGCGCGTTCGCGATGATGATCCCGCACAGATGTCAGACAAACGAACGGTACATGTTATACGCGGAGAAGGTATAACGTATACCAGAGAGAAAGTTGGTGGCTGACCGAATGACGATATGTACGGGACAAAAAGAGAAGAGGGACGTCGAAATAAAATTATTAAAATTGGATAAAATGGGAGGAAAAAAAAAAAAACTATCGCCTGCGAGAAAAAAATAAAATCACTACTTTGCATCGGTACGATCAACGATCAACCGGGAATAAAGTAAAGACGCGTAGAGCTTTTCATTGGCTGAAACGGAGATAAAGGTGTCCCACTAGTAGGTAAGTGTGCCGCGTAGCCAAGTGTCGTTCCAAGACGATGCTGATGATGGCGATTGTGGATCGTCTGTTAAACGATGCATGCAGAGGGAGTCTAGGTAGATTGCAATTCTCAATATAAATGATGGATTCTCATCCGTAGAAAATTGTCGATATTATTCTCGACACGCGTATTCATCTTTAGTTTTAAAATCTGTAATTTCAATCCTTGTCTTCGCGTAAAGTGTTCGCTAATCCGCAGGCTCACATGAGATTCCACTAGCCCATTGACCGACTAGATGATTTTTACTTTCGAATTTTTTCTATTTTTTCTATCCTACCAATAACGAGAGTCGAAAGATCCACTCGATGAGTCAGATATGGGAACAAACAAAACGGGACCTGCTTTCATACTACCTCGGACGTCGCGTAGGTCCCACTCCTCGAGGACCCAGATATCTGACGTTCTTTGGTGCGAAGAACGAACGAACGAACGATCGAACGAACGAACGGACGCCCGTCTCCGAACTCGTTTGGTCCAAGTATCAAAGACCTCGCTCCGAATCTGCACGAGGAACGCCTCAACTCGTTGCTTGTTATAAATACCACTTGTCGCAAAGAGCTAATAAGGAATGCGTGATACTTTTGACACAAAAATTGGGCAAACCTGGTTGTAACAATTCTATTTTTCAAAACCGTGCATTTCACCGTCCGACATAGCTTCATTGTTTCTTCTTCTTATTTCCTCTCCAATGAAAACAAGAGATCGAGAGAACACGGACTTATATTCGAAGAGGATCGTACGTATGCGCTTCGTTACCTGATCTTTGAGTCTCCGTTAACAAGAATCAGGTATATAATTAGGAGATAAAACTAACAAAGCAAGCAGACATCCATTGAACCGTTCATTTGGCCGTGTATACCTGGTTAGAGTCGAGGTCGTACGTTAGATTGTTGAGCCTATCTTACTATATAAGTGTCACTCTGACCTCTGCAAACTCCCGGAAGCCACCGCTTTGTACATTGCGTTCGAAAATTGGGACGAGCGCCGAGCGCGCCGGCTGACTTGAGGATGCGGAAAAAGACCGAGGAAAGTAAATTATCGACAATTGATGACGATCGCAAGATAATTTCATGGATACGGAAGTTTGTCGTTCGGCATTGCATCGCCTGGTTAAACTGAACGTGAAAAAAATTTTTGAAGATGATATCTTCAAAAAAATGTCATATTCTTTTGTTATTTTTCTAGCTATTTCACGCGAGGTACGGATTCGGGTTGTAAAAATTGTGTAAGAGTCTAGTTGCGAATTCCAAAAAGCCAGGTGTTCGTCATGGCTACTCTGTAGATTAAAAATAAAATCTGCGGATCGTATTTCGTATATGAAATTGTTAACAATGCGAGTTTAGGAATGTACAAGTGTCGTTATAAAAGTTGCTTGAAAAACAAGAACCTTGTTTGACCGTTGAGGACACCTGCCTTTTTGGAGACCTTCGGAGTTTGAGTGGTCAGATTTTTATAATACAACGTCATTTATTGAAGCGTTTAGAGAATAATAATGTGGTTAAACACATACCGCATTACGCGTATATATAATATTTTTAATTGCCTTCGATTTTATTCTCCTTTGTGGATTTTTTTACGAAAAAACTTTGCGTGCATGAAACAATAAAATGAAATTCACGAAGTAACTATTACGAAGCTGTAAACGTTGCTTATTATCACCATAATCATCGTCATTTTACGTGGCTAAAATGGACAGAAATAAAAAGCAAAAATCTTGAAATAAAAATTAACAAGAGAAACGCATAGGAAAAAAACTAGAGAGGTACGTTCTTTTCATTACCTGATTCCAGTTCACCGGTCTACTTATTTTAATTACTATTGCACTCCGATGATTCTGTTTCTATATGGATCTCCACATGTGCTGCACCGAGTAGATAATATGACTTTGATTCAGGTGCAGCGAAAAAAAATCTATCTCTAATCACGGAATGTGCCACGAGAATCGATCGCTCAGGCTATTTTTTGACTCGTTTATCGTATAGAGAAAACCGTCAATTTGAGAAGGCTTCCTTGTAGGTAGAAAGAAAAAGAATGAATCGAAATGAAAAA
Organism: Athalia cordata; assembly: GCA_963932425.1. Taxonomy (NCBI): domain Eukaryota; kingdom Metazoa; phylum Arthropoda; class Insecta; order Hymenoptera; family Athaliidae; genus Athalia; species Athalia cordata. The sequence goes on along the minus strand of OZ010625.1, from coordinate 50,634,047 downwards.
AGTACGCAATCCAACGAGTATTATAGAATATATTGAGTAATCTAGGTCTTTGGCTTTAGGCGACTGTCGATTTCATTTGCCAATCCTCTTGACAATACAATAATAGTGCTGATAATAATCGGCGGAATGCAATCGTTGAATAAAAACTAATGATGATAATAATAATGCGAAAAATGATAAATAACAAGTGCATAACTACGAAGCGTGTAATCTTTCCGCGGTAATAATAACGAAGTACTACATATATCGTGAGTAATTGTTCTAAATTTGCAAGGCTGTTGTGAGAACCGACGCAATATAAATAAAAGTTTATAAAAATGATAATTCCACTAATTCAACGATCAAATCCCCAGCTCCACTCTCATTCCTGATTCATCAACATCCGCGGAGGAACGATGGGCGCATAAATGAGCCGGCTCCGACGGTCTATTTCACATTTGACGAATGGCAAAATAATTCTTCAACGTAATAAATATATTAATTAAGGTGGCGAGTATGTATTGTGAAATTTCTGCCAGTTGTTGCGAATGTAGAAATATTTTGCCGACCTTGCGGACACTGCTTCGTATTATGGTATACCTTTACCTTACGATAAACAATTTCACGTTCCAGTTTACGAGCGTCGACGCGCGATCGGCTTCGAAATTATGTCAGACGAAATTTTAACGGTGCTCTACTTAATTTTGCTCACTCTGCAAGGAGCGTCGATCGAACCGATCGCGACCGGCACTCGGGGCAGCATAAATGTTGTCTCAACGCGCGATGATTTAAGAGACGAACTGCGAGAGCTGCTAGACTTCTAGCCTGCAGCTAATCTAGTAATGTATGCGTGCATAATGTAATAATATATCGTCGCAATTGCTAATCGGATTTTTATGTGTTGAGCAACACCAGAGACCCACCACCACCGTGACCACCGGTTTAAACTTTGAAGAAAGGAATAGAGAAATATCTCAAGAAATGTGAGAAATCAAGACGAAAATAACGCCCGGTACGACCTTGTGCTGAATATTACCCGACGCGCTCTATACTCGTGCGTGTGTTTCGTTCATTCGTAAGTTGATTCGTGTAATTCCTCCGTTCTTTCCTTTTTACTTTTGATAGTATACAACACACGGATACACGTTGTGCAATATTTGCGCTTAAAACAGGTGTGACATTTGCTCTTTCGTTAGGCCTTACTCGACTGCTACTGCTGCTGCAGGTATACCTACTCTGTATGATAAATATTACCAATAATATGGGTATATTTTATAACCGACGAACACCCCTTCTTCGGAAGGTAAGACGAATCAACAACCATAATTTATGTACAAATCCTCCTACGGCAATGTGCACACGATCGGAGACGAGAAGAGAAAGAATTTTTCGACGTCGACCAAAATCGGTTAATCCAAATCTTCGGGCCAGCTAGTTGGAGATTTCTTTTTTTGTTATCGAACCAAATCCTTTCACTCTCGGTTCGATTATCCAGCTGTCGACCGCAGACTGTCCCTTATATACTCAATTATTTCAAATTGTCGAATAAATTTTCAACCGATCGATCGATCAATTAATAACCATCATCGGTTCGGCATCTACCGATCATGTACATGGGTATATCTGTACGACTGTTATGTACCTCGAAAAGATCAACAACTATCCGTATGGACACATTTACTTGAGAAACGATGAAAGATGAAATTGCAACGCATGGCATTAAATCAACGACCGACTTGTGAAATCTTTTCGCGGGTGTGTTAAAGATCGTTGTACATTTATAGAGTGCAATAAAATGATTACAGACATCCAGATCTCGAAAATTTATCGCGTCATTCCATACGACTATAATGCCACTTGATCTCTGCTAGGTAACCGATTTGTTTTTCTGCTTCTCTATTCTTCTCGTGAACCGAGAACGTAATATATTCATGTTCGTACGTGACAATTTACTCGGTGAAATAAGTTCCAACGTATCTATATCTGCTTTCTATTAAAAAGTGCTCGAGGTATTCAAGATCGGCATCAAATCGATGTGCGATAAATCATTAGCTTGAAAAAAAACGAAAATGTTACAGACCATAGGTATGTATGAGTAGATAGAAATTATGTATTTTATATCTATATCTCTAAGAATTTATATTGCCGTCTATGCCGATTGCCCGTGAACTTGTACGGTTAGAGAACGTGTTTGGTTTGACGATCAAAGCCGGTATACCCATTGAATTTCGAATAGCTGGTGCCGATTTAAAAGTCGGTTATCTAACGATTCGATCAGTTCTTATTATCTCTCTCTCTCTCTTTTTTTTCTGCTTTCATCTCATTCATCTTCTCCATACGACCCGTTTTTCTACATGTATATTCATTTCATTTCATTTCGTCTTTTTCTTCATCTAATTTGCATACACTAAAACTCGCAGGTGTATATCACTATACACTTTAAACGCTGGCACTGTATAATATAGGCATGTATCAGGGTATACCCATATGATCAAATGTGCATGAGTAATTGATGATTGAATAAATAACTTGTACAAATGTAGCTCACCGTTTTTCAGTACACTTGCACGGTGTTGACGTGACCCAAACTTTATCACCACACTTCACTGATTTTGTCTTTCTTTTTTTACTTCTGTCGTTATACTGATTTAGTTTTACTTTTTATCCTTCGTTGCAGATACGTTCTCCTGTGCGTGTGTAATTCGCCTGGATTATTATTATTATTTTTATTATAATCAGTTTGTATATTTAGATTCCGTATATAGTGCGTATGAATTATTAATAAGTTGCTGTCTGTGGTTATACGTGTGAGTTAATTCGAGCGTTTTACTATACGTAGGCCCTTATGGAATTAGCGTCGAGAGATTACCGATCTCCCGTCATTGATTTATTTTATTGAAATCTGTCCATTAGTTTATAATATTTGGTAAAGTGATCAGTGTATAGATAGATCGTGACCTAGTAATTTTTTATTATTTTATCTATAGATCCTTTCGGACAGGTTCTTTTATTTTCCTTTTCTTTATTTCTTGAATTTCCACCTTTTCTATCTCGACATGTCGGTATATGAATAAATCGCACACATCGATCCTTCTATAATTTCTTTAAAACTGACGGCAGTTTTAGTTGTATCGATCGTCCAGTATCGCAGACAGTAGGTATGATACGTATGATTAATCGCTGTAACTGATATCCGTACAATGTGCAGTATCTACGAGTAATGACACAATTTTACAGACACGCGGGTCCGGTCGCTGATGCTGGTGGAATGGTCGGGGGGCCTCAGAGACGCCAGCTTAAGTATTGGCTATCCAAGAAGGGGTACGTTGGGCCAGTCCGATCCACTTCAAATATGGTGGGGGTTGAACCTGCGGGGGCCAGGCGGAAGTCAAGGTCTCAACATATCTACCAATAAATCCAAAACGATCGTTACTAAATAGAAATATTATTACTCATTTTATAGAAAATGAAATTCTCCTTTTCTTTTCTGTTTTTCTTCTTTTTTTTTTGATCAACATACGTATGTATAATGTGTGAAGCATCGTTCATCGCAATAAATAGAACGGTATTGTTCGCAATGTTTTTGAAATATTTTAATTCTCACCTCTTCCCATGCATTGAAATCTCCAATTCTCCGATGTCAGAAGATGAGTTTTATTCGCTTTGTTACTTCAACTGCCCACACGACTTGACGCTGATTTGGGGAAATATAATTAGAACGAAATTCTCACAAGACTTTGTATTTTTGATTCTTGATTCGGAGTTTTCAACTACATCTTCTTTGTCTATTTCTGAGGACGGAGCGATATTTTTATTTTTTATAATCATCCTAATTATTGGTTTGATATAATATAATTGTATTGAATTTTTTTTCTCCTTCTTGTATGAACGTTAGGACCTTGCAGTCTCGGGCTGTTTGTTCTTTCCGGACTGTTGACGGTCATATTTTGTCCGAGAAATGATGGTCGTATATAAGATTTGTGGTTATGGCCAGCTCGATGGTTAGCGAAAGCCGGAGAACCACTCCAATCTAACAACGACGATGAAACTTGTTACGAGTAGAAGGTATACGATACAACGGTGAAGCTCACCGGGCGTTTGGCATATGACCTTGTAAAATTTGGTCGAAGTCAGCGACGGCAACGCCGGGGTGGCTACGCAACGGGTGTCAGTGATAGACTGTGCGTTATCGAAAGACTTGAAATTGGGTCATTCTGGTATGAAAAAGAGTTCTTACCCCCTCTCCCAAAATACGTATTGGACTCGATCGAATAAAATTCGAGTCAAGTTTACGCGATTCTTCTTTCTACATGGGTGTAACGTATGTATTATTCTGGTCCATTAATGAAGGAGAATTGGTATTACATAATTATGGCGTGAAATTTCTCGTTCGATTGCGATGAATGTATTGGGATGTTAGTCATATATTGTGTAGATATCATGACAGCTGAATGAGTCGGCTAAAATAATATGTAATGTACTTGCGCAGGAGGTTATAGTCTGAAAGAAGAAGAGGAATTTGTATTTTTCGAGGTCGATCTAAGAGAGCAGCACATCGTCAAATTACCCAACTATTGCGAATGCGATGAATTGAATAAAGAAAGAGCGCGTGCTGATCTTGGACAACGAAGGTGTGAATGCTGTTTAGACATTTCGAATTGAGTGCCGTACCATCATCATCAATATCTTGGAATCTGGACTTGCGATTGGCACAGCTTTTGGTGAATGGTTGATCTTTGGACTCGAACCTCACATGCGAGATATTATTGCTTAATTTTTATAACTCCACTCGCAATTTGTACTTGTCGTTTAAAAAGAAAAATCATCATAGCAATAGTATAATAATAATAATCAAATAAATATACACGAATATATTTTATTATCAATCGATTGTTGTGTCGTATAGAAATTTGCTCGAAGATTGATTTGTAATAATTATAGCTATCCCCATGGAATGTGCGGTGATTGGCCGTCGTTCATGAATAGAAAAAGGAGAAACGCGAGATTATACTTTTACAGCGAATGGTGACCTAAGCGGAGTAGATACAGGTATAAATATTTTCAGGTGGGCTTGTAAGTTTACCTTGGGAAGGGCATCCTTTCTTAAAAACTTACGTAATTCTACATGGGCACACACACGCTATTTAATATCGCATATATTGCACACGGATATGGAGTAACCAGTTGCATTTTACGAAATATGACGCGTACTTTTTATTCACACGTTATTTTATTCCAACTAAATTACACTTTCTTCGGTTTAGGTTTAGTTTCCATTTTGTTTTTTTTTTCAAATTTTCTCGTCCTATTTCTGCGAGAACTACAGTCTGACAATCGCGTGTAAAATCGAGTCGATGTAGGAAACTTGATCTACGATAATATTTGATTCATAGTCGTTGGGAAAATTCCTAGATTGGTCCCGTTTTTGATACTTCATCAGGGGAATTATTTATTCGCGCAATTCCAGTTCATGTAGACGTCATCCTTTGTAAGAGAGATGCAAAAAGCGGGGAAATACAAGTGCAGCTAATTAGCTATGGAAAGATTAGCTAAATACTTTATTTGCGCTGTATTCATGATGCACGATATAAATTAATCATTTATAATAGCTCGTACTGTGGTGCATTAGAACATATGTAGCGTTTATTTTGTTTTTTGTTTGTTTTCGGTTTACGATGGACAGAAAAATTGCTTATTATTTCTTATTACCGACTCGATTCGAGGACAATGACGCGTCGATAAAACTGATGAGTTGAATTTTTTCAACAGCCGTTAGCCTGCTCGTTGTAATATTTAACCGCGAATGATGTGCGGGGGGTCAAGAGTCTTAATTATGAATTACGAGCTTGGCTATTCCCGTAACCGGCAATCTCTTCATGAACAATCTAGAGAAGTCCACGATTAACCTGTGTAAGGTTTGCTTGCGGCTTTCAATACCATTATTTATACACGTATTCCGGTTGGGTTTTTCACCCCAGTTTTTTTTTTTTTTTATCCTTCAAAAAATAAGCTATGCGAAAAAACTATTTAACAATTTGGACAGGTCTTGTGTAGTTATTCTTAATCAAACTATTCCATCGAGCATTATTCTTCAACTGACATGATTATGTTCTCAGTACGAGCTGAAAAAATTCTTCACTTCTTGTTCAAGTTTAAATAATTGCAAATTCACTCGGCATAAGATGCGTGTCGTCATTTCCGATAATTCGATACGGAATTCTTTGGAATAAAAACGATCAAGAAATTACTTAACATTTTTCTGGCATTGGGCGAATGAATTTTTGCTTCGTCATTCACCTCATGGAGATATCCTAAAAGTGATCTCCGCGTGACCACCCACCTTTGTTTTAAAACGTCAATTAAATATTCAAAACGTCTCAAATTTATACGTAATAAAGTGCACCGTATAGTCCGGAACTTCATGATCCGGCTGCGAAAAAAAAAATCACATGTACAACCGACCCTATAGGATACAAATCATTTTTTTGAAATGTTCTTTTTGAAATTTTTGAATTTTCTCTTTGATTTTACTTTTTTCTTCGAAGGAATTATTTTCTATGCTCGTCGTTGGTCGTATTATGGTAATCCTTCCAGAGTCAATATTGCGGGCGACGATATCCGGCTGTTTTCGGCGAAGAGCGAAGCATCCAGCTCCTCCTTCTTTCCAATGAGCAAACCACTTTGGTTTCCCACGTATAGTGTGCTAAGTACGTCGATGATCTTTCATGTACAAACCCTCAATCAAATAAAGATTATTCGACAAACGAACATTAACGGATGTTTTAGAGTTTGTTCGATCGAGCTCTTCGTGCAGAGATTATGTCACATGTCTATTACAGCTGTAATGCAGAACCAAAATCTCCTTTCAAAAGTCCTCGTCATTATACTCGCTCTAGGAATTACATGATCAATACTTCAGATCTTGAACGAAATGAAAAACGAACCATATAGGTTGTTCAAAAATTAGGCCTTGTATCAGGGAAATTTTTGTGGGTCATTATAGCCTTGATGTGATAACCGGAAGTAGCATTTACTATCTTATTTCTTTTAACCTTATTATTTTTCTATCTTTCGTTAATGTTTCTGGTTTTAATTTCGTTTCAAAGATTCTTATCGCCTGGACATAGTGGTCAAAATTTTGCGTGGGTATTCGACCTCCACAATGTCAAATTCTGCAATGTGCAGGACCTTCGGAAATATTATAGAGATTATTATACGCGTCGCGCATCCTTTCTATTTCTCGATCTACGCAGATAGATGCTTGAATCTAGTTTGTTTTTTTTCCAATGTTTTTCTCTCAAATTTCGTATGATTGATTAATAAAAATGAAAAATAATTCAATAATGTAATAACCCATCGTCGGCGATATCGGAGAAAAAGCGAAAAAATCTGACCCAACATTTTTAACGGTCAGTGTGACCTGATATTTTTTGTAATTTTCATGTATATTTCTCCCATATTTAGGTTGAAGACGTATACCTACTTATTAAATGTGTGTATAATCTTTACATATTTAGCTCGGATACTAGAATCGAATAATAATCCGAATCGAATCGCATGCTTGCTTGCGGTGATCATCTTCTGTCGCAATATCAACACCGCGATGCAGATTATAGGTGTACGCGATACCTAACTTTTACCATAAAAAATCCATTACCAATCGATTTGATGACAGAATTTCAATAATTTCATAGGCAGGCATCACGTTGCTTAAGAAGGACCTTGAACTGTGTGAGAGTAGAAGAAGAGAAGATACCCAATTTGCACCAACAGACGTTCCTAGGGCACTTGACAAAAGAGACGAAAAGAAAAAAAAAAATGAATAAATGACCGCAATAATATGTAACGTACAGTGATGAGAATCAACGTTTTTAGAACAAATTCGGAAATTTCTGGCTTCCTTAGTCATTTTGCTAGGCGTACTGATTCATTTTTTTTTCATCACAAGGTTGAAAATGCGGTGAATAATAATAGAAGAATTATGGAAAAATATACGGAAATGACTTTTTTTTTGTGGTTTTTGGTCTTTTTTCTGTTGAATCTGTCGAGTAATAAAATTTTTCGCACACGCATGGACGAGGAACAACAAAAAAAAACTTAAAAAAAAGAAGAGTAACGCGTGGACGGAAAATTAATAATAATTTGCAAAAACAAAAAACAATTTGGAAGATTCCATTAGCTGATCGATGTCTGGGCGGAAACAAAGGATATTGAATTTCAGTTATTACGGGACTAAAAATGCGGGATTGTTCGTACTTTATAGCATGTCTAGGCAAAATTAATTTGTGGATAAATCGAATATCACTTCTTCGTACCTTGACTGTAATTTACTCGTTTACCGTTTGGTGAGGATTATCCATCTTTAGTTAGTTGGATGATAGTTCAAATAATTACATCAGGGTGAAATGAGAAATGAAATTGAACAGAGTAGCCCAGACGCTGCAAATATTTATCGATATTATTGTACATAATTGCTTACAAGTCGAGCGAATTAAAAATATTCATTGCGACACCTCAGGACCTGAACTTCCGGCATCCAGTGAGGTCAATCATTATGCCGAGGCGTATATGTCCCTCGCCAACACACTCAATTACTATTTTTGATTATTATAACTATAAAGCTAATAACGAAGTTGTTTTAAGTTTTTGGGATTTCCGACTTGACTTTGGAATTTACACGATTATTTTACTCTACTACTACAGGTATACCTAAATGCACTCTTACCTGTGTTACTCTACCTTATTTCGAAGTTGCCGAATAATGTTAATCGATAATAATTTCGGATCGATTTTAAAAAATATTTTGCACAAATTAATACAAATAATAACTTGAAGAGACAAAGATCACTAATTAAAACCATCCCAGTTGCACGTTCACTTCAAATTCACAACTGATTTTAAATCAGCTGTTTGTTACACCCAAAGCTTATATTTTCTATGCTATATTTTATGAAAATGAAGCGCAGAATTTTATCTGCAAAACAACGAAACGGTTATTTTAAAAATTCGGTGGGGATTGTTTCTAGTTGAATTTCTATTTTTTTTTTTTTTTTTCCGATCCAACTACCGATAATATTATTCGCCTCGGAAATTTCGCACAATCGTCGTCTAAAAATCGGTAAAAATTATTTCTACAGTGTTAACGATAAGTAGCTTTCCGCCTAATTTCAGACAACTTAACATACATTCGAGTTTGAAGTTGATAGGTAATAACGAAACTCTCTTCGGCAGGAGACCTTCGCACCACGAGCATTTTAAAAAAAGTGAATAATATATCTGTAAGTTCAATGACCGTACCAGACACCCCGAAGGCAGACTGATGATGTTTCATTACTTCTTCAAGTTCAATTGTGTTTTTTTTTTTTTCGTGTTTCTTCTACGGGAATATCCTGGTAAATGAACTTGCTCTTTACCGTTGAAATCGCTGTTTTTTTCTTTTGTTTCTAGGCAATTATATTGTTTCTGATATATGGTCGACATACCAGACGATTCCGGATACAGAAATCTGTTTCATGATTTTCTTATTTTCAAGGATTGGTATTTCGCATTGTGGCACGATGAGACCCTGACGATGCGTGACCCTAAAGTCATGCTCATAATTCTCGGTTTTATATGGTTGATGGGTGTTTTTCTTCCATATTATTATCTATGATATAAAAATAAGGATGACTAGAATTAATCGACGTAACACACGTCGTGCGATTTAAATTTTTCTGCATCGAAGCTGCATTATCATTCCTGACTTATAACACAGGTATAATGCATATTCACAATATGTATAACTAACTCATATAACGGATCAAACGCACACGGTCGATTATACTTACATATATCGCTCATTATTTTCTTATCGACGATAAAACAATTATTTCATAGCGTATTCGATCGATCTTTTGTTTACTACACTCTTGTCTAATGAAGGCTGCAATGTGTTCGTAATGATTCCTCTTCGGAGCATGACACAAAAAAAAATAGGCATAAAAAACGATCGGCAACTTTTTAATCGAATGTGTAAAAGGAAGCGTGGGTTAAACAACAATCGATTAATATTATGAAAAACAATACTCTGAAATCGTACTCTAAGCATTCATTAGTTCCAACTTGATTGCTCGTATAACTTCGGTTGATTTTTTTTATTAATCGCGTGTCTCTTGCGCGGATTTTTCCCCCATTATTTTACGTATATCTTTGGGATATTCCTCCGCCATTTTTTACACAACAACAAACATTACCGTTCGATCGTTATAATTGTTGCATAATTCTAATAATTCGTTTTCACATATTGTTCAACTAGGCCGCCGGTGCCCGCCTCATTCGTAGTTAATGATCGATTAATATCCGTGACGAAATGACAGTCGGAAATCATTGCGATCTTAATTCGAGGACGTTCGAAATGGCCGCCCTGTTATAAACGCCCATGCAAATATCGATTTCGGAAAGTTTCTGCAGCTATTATATTATCACCTTTTAAACAAATTATGCTCTAACTCACCTTGATCGCCCCCATAATTTCGCTCGGACACTCATTGTTGGTGTTAATTAGTCTCCGGGCGTCTTTTTTCGATTATTACTTTTAATTCCTCTTTCCAATTATCTCCTTCCGCAATATCGTACAGTTTATATCATACCTATACATCGCATACTAATTCATTAATTCAATAATTGGACAGAAGGAGGAGTACGCAAACGTTACGTACGTTGCTTTTTTGCGTACTGACGAGATTGATTTTTCATGTTTGCTCACAGCAGTATAAATAGGGATTTCACACGTGGAGGACGCGGTTGTTCAATTTTGGCACGCAGAGAAAGAATTCTAGAAAAAAGTAAAACACAAATATCAATAACATTTTTGTAAAAATAATCAGATCAAATTTTGTTGCTCATCGCTATCATATCGTTGTCCTCGATTCTTCCTGTGTCGAATTATAGATCTGTATAGCAGATGTGTTGTACCCGTAATCGCAGATCCATAAATAAAATCTAGACATTACGTACTTGTAATATGAACATAATTACAGATTATACTCGCACCTTTTTGTTGTAATCTACGATGTGGTTTAATAGGATGGTCCTTATATAGATGTAGCAGGATATTATACGGAATTCGCTATTTGCATTAGTATCGATGATGTCATTCATAGATGGATACATGCCTATTATTTCATTAGGTTCGTTGCCACATTTATTGCTTTACAACTGCGGTGAATACGTTTTGAGGAGTATCATCGGTTGAGTTCGTTTGCCCTGAAACCTCGCAAAAATAATTGGTGACCAAAAAAATATGACCAATGAGGATAAGATCGGATGCGGAAGTTCGTTTCGTATAATATAATGTACCGAATTCTGTCACAGCTGTAAGCTACGACTCAAACCAATCGAGGTATCTCAATTTTGCTGCTTCGGGAAGCGAAGAATTAGCGATAACTCGATCATTTCGGCATTTAAATTGTAATTGGAATGGATTTGGATCTCTGAGTTATACGAAAATTGCAATTTCTCAAAACTGGAAATCATATTTGTGCCGAAATTCAGTTTAATTACAATTACGAAGCATTGTACCTCAGAGCATACCTATGTATAATCTTCTGCGGCTGATGACGGAGCAGAAAGAAAAACATTAAAGAAACAAAAAAAAAAAAACAGCAGCAAAAGGGGAAAAATGAAGAAAAAAAATACAGTCTGGGAATTCCAGATTCAAACTTTAAGTGTTATTGCTCAGCGGGCAGTATATAATACTTTTTTTCCCTAATCTCTACAATATTATAATTTTGGTGGTTCTTTTTCTCATTGTACTGCGCACTCTGTTTTTAACACTCCGCACATTCGGTTTATAATTCGACTATATTTTTAGACATTCATCTAGATACGTATACCGTACGTAGGTATAACTATAATGTATAAGGTGGTCGAGAAGAGTTCTTCAAAAAACCGGTTGTTAGAATCTCTGTTATTTTTTCTTCTTTTCTTTGGGTTTTGTAACTTTTATTATATGTGTATCATTCAAGTCGTCTTCGTAATCGCGTAATTCTCATTGTATTATTCTCTTATTTAAATTCAACACGCGATTTACATCGCTTCCCGCAGTCAACGTCGCGTCGTACAGCCAATCCCTTCTGGTACAATAAAATTGTCATAAAGCGATACTATAGTAAACGTAACAACTAACATACAGAAATTTTTTGCGTACCCGCAAATAAAATGATGAAATTTAATCAATAGGTTAAAAAAAAGTCAAAGAAAAAGAAAAAGAAAGAAAAAGGAAAACATGATTGGAATGGTATAAATTAACACGTATCTCCACGGATACGTATATATTTTTCAGCGACACGACGTCTAGTGAACATTTGAACAAAGCGCGATGGCCACACGGATTTTTTTTTCTTTTCCAGCAGATTCGTCGTGCGGATTGCACGTACAGCTGGTTGTTTATAGCGATTTCCCATTGCGTAATAATTGAGTCGAGGCACACGACAATTTGCAAGGAGTGCACCGGAGGATTTATGGATAATGCAGCGAGGTTGTTTACTTTCAAGAAACCCGATGGAAAAATTGAGAACCACATAGAAATCTGGGGTATATCGGTGCATCGTGCAGTGCAGGACGAGGAGTACTTGCCGAGCGATGCAAGGTCGGCGTAATTAACGTACCGCTGCCTACGCACACGGTTATTATTACTGATCCAGAGAGCATGACAAATAATAATACACGTGCCTATATAGACGGGTGAATTACCCCGTTCAGTGAATGGGATTCGCTACTGACAGGGACGCTGTGATAAACACTTTTTTATTCTTTGTTTTATACTCGTATCTCCTGCTTACGTATACGGATTTCGAACAATTGATGTATGACGATTATTGTTTACGATTTTCCAACATGCGTATTATAGCCGTTCTTCAATCATCTTTCCTCGGTGATTTACCATTTTTTTCCCATTTGTTTTCAACGTTTTTATAAGCGTATTATTAATCAGACCTTTTTTGCTATTTTACTTGGATTTTATGCATACTTGACTACTTAGCACCGAGAAATATTCCAACAACTTTGAATTTCGATCGAAGTACTCTTCGGTCAACGATTCGAAAGGTTTTTTTTTGCTCTGGGTAAAGAAGAGCTCTATATTCGATCGGCGCCTGATGGATCAACGATACGCAACCCAAGTTGCATCCAGCTAATTTATTCGGAAATTAATTAGCGTTGACCGTAATTTTGAATAAAATAGCGGTAAAACGTTGATACTTCAACATCCTAGATTTTGCGGGTCTTTATCACCGTGCGACGAAGAGAGAAGCGGTAAATTAACAAAGTCCGGCTCACATTATTATAATAATGAAAAAAAAAGAATTACTAAATAAAAATTTAGAGAAGAAAGTCTTTCGGAATCATATATTATGCCTACATATGAGGCGGCAGCTGTAGGCTAAAATTTTAGGCGAATTGAAGAGTTATTTTGCCGCCGGGGAAGAAGAGGGGGTTCTCGGATTTAGGATATGCCGTAGACGGAAGTGAAATAAAAGTCGGAAAGATGGAGATAAGAAATTCTGGCGCACCTTCATTGAGGATATATAGGGTGCGCTAAAAAAAACAGCTTTTGTTGAAAAATGAGTAAGACTCTCATCCTCGTTCCAGCTGAGTTCTTCTCTTCTCTGCAGGTGCAGCCAACATGCAAATTGAAACCACGAGGTCTTCCGCCCGTCATAACGTCGCGGAAGGCATTTTCATCCCTTGCAGGGCAAAACGAAAAAAACGAATAGAATTGAAGATATTTATTAAGGGCGCGCTGTTTCTCAGCGACTTATATGGCTAACTTACTGCACCTTCATATTTATATTTATACACCAAGTCCTGGGATTTGCGCTTTCGCTCGCAGGTTGTTGCGTACCGATCGGCATCTATAAGCGAGAGCAACACGGCGATCGGTGCGAGTAAGTCGACGTGTTTCTTCGGTTCCCGGAAGTTTAACGCGAATAGTTCCTCGGACAAGTATCATTGCGTAACGTACTACTACTAGACAACGACCCAACCGTACCTTTGCAGCGGTCGGTTCCTCACGTTCCGAGTAGGTTGGGTCGTTTCTGAATCTATTTTATGCGCGATTATAGATTCGAAATATTTATTCCGCGAAATCGTCCCTCTCGCTATATAATCCCCAGTTAAATGTAGACGATAAAATCCTTTTTAAATTTCTACAAAGATATCTTTACAACAATAAACCCCTTATAAAATCTATAGTAGGTAAGGGGGAATTCGATATCCTTTTGAGCTTCGATATACAACACTGGTTTTGATTATCGTTTGAAAAACCATTTTTTCAAAATTTTACGATGAAAAAGAAGTCATTAAGTTCACTTTCATCGATACATTGGTATACCCATGCCTTGACTCTGACCATGTTACGTTACTTTTGAATTCTTTTTCATCGGATCGTCCTCACCTGAAAACTGCGAGAAGTTTGACATTCGTTTCTCGAGACCGTTATTTTGATTAAATTATATCGGGTACATCGAAAAACTTGTTTTTTCAATTTAGAATAGAAATTCACACGATTTCTAGGATCAAAAAATCGATGATTTTGAAACCGGAACGCTTGCCAGAGTATTTTGAATATTCAATCTCAATCATTCCAATATAATTAGTATTTTTCATCCTTCCTTGTCTTCCTTCTTCGATTTGCTGAAAAATGAATGAAAATATGTAACAGGTATTGAAACGGCTCTTCGAATATTCCAATCTCTCCTCTCCTTTTGATTCTAATATAATCAATTATTGATCCATCGTGTAATTCGCGTGGTGAGAACTTTTCCCCATGATTTTTGGGTTGACAACTTCTAGATGCAAAAAACTTCACATCGTCAGGGTCATAGGCTGAAATTCGTACACATTTTTTTCCACCCTCCATCATGATTATCGAATTATTATCATCAGTCTCGCAATATCTATTTGTTCAGGTAAACGCATGTTACACCTAAGTGGTTCGATGTAATGAGTAATAAATTTTCACTCGTGACACGTGATTAAGTCATAAATAATCACATTTATTATCTCGTCATTATTATTACCTTTTTTTGTTCGGTGATGCTGTTGCGAATCTTTTTTATCCGATTTTATACGCTCGAGTCTTATGTTCTCGTAATACGTTTGCAATAAATGGGGAAGTTAAAGCAGGTGCACCTGCGTCGTACGGATTTATAAAATTGGCGGCGATATAATATTACGAGAATATATAAGGAGAAAGGGTGCGAAAGAGCGGATGGTGCGGGGCGTGCGGGCGGTTCGTTACCGTTGGGGGAAGGAAGGAATATTATACAACTTTCTTCCAACTCTGACGTAACCCTGACCAACGGCAAACGCGACAGCAAATATCGTACGTACGTACTTTGTGCGTTTGTGGTGGTGCTGGACCCGCCGTCGGAGGTAAGAGCGACTCCGACGAGTTTGCCGTCTGAAAGAATTGCGGTCCTAGGAGGTAAAGAATCGGTGGTACCCCACCGCCGAAGACCCACTTCCACGCCATACCATTCCATTTTACCACCTCCAGAGTTCATTCTGCATCAGGGCAAAGAGTCACTGACGAGACGCAAGGCCCAGTTCTTAAGAAACACCTGCATAGGACGGCGTACCACCGCAAACTGTACGCCGACTACCTTCACCACGTCAAGTATATAACAAGTATTGTTTCTATAGTGCAGAGTTCAACATTTTTGGTACATCCATCTTTTCGTCGACAGATAGTTCGTTGATACGACGATTATCGAGGGTAGAAAGCTCGGAAAGCTCTCGAAGGGTGGATAGAAAAAATAATCTGTGTCCGAAAGCAGAAGGATCAGTTTTTGTCAATTTTCATAGATCAGACTCCGTAAATTGTAGATCGATGAAAAAATTCGTATTGCTCTTCACTTGATTGTAACATATTATTATCTTAATTATCTCCACGCGAATCGCGCGCGTAACTTTAATTTTGGTCACAGTTTCCGTAAACTCTCGCCGAATCGTCGGTAGGTTGCGATATACAGATATAATATATAGATTTTGTCGCCAAGTTTTTAAAGGGGTGTTTTGTGAAAAATAAATAATACCTAACGCATATAATAGTTAAGGTGATCCGATTGAAATTTTTTTCATAATTATAAATTGTGGGAGGAAATTATTTCGATCAGCCGATTTAATATGGAACAGTGATCTTTGGATCGAGCTGCCCCGCCGCAGATCACCAAAAAGGAGTTCGCAACGTATTTTACATAAAATCAATACGTGAGTATACCTGATCATTACATTTATATTCAGGAATTGTGTCACATTTCATTTTATCCGGATAGAAAACGCGTGGGGGTCAAAGGGTGTCGAAAAGACGACGATCTCGTTCACCGAATCTTTATGGGCGGTACAAGTTTAAATACTGTTTTTTTTTTTTTTATCGTCCTCTGCTTTTTTATTTGCTTTATTTTATTTATAGTAAATTATTTTTTCTCAGATATATATATTTGGAAAACGAAAGCAGTTAAGCTCCTCGGTATTCGTTATAATTTGTCTATACTTTCAACGTACACACGTGTGTATTTAAAATTGGAGAAATCGCGTCCGCGGAAATTCTTATATTATACGGCTGTGATATTATACGCACTCTTATGATAATCTGAGTTCTGCGCGAGGGTCATCAGCTGTTCCGGTTTACCACGCGTCATCATTCTGACGAAAGTTGGACCGGTTTTTTTTTTTTTTTTCTTTTTTCTTTCATTTCTCACTGTTCCCTCTCTTTCTAGATATATTCAAACTTTTTTATTTTCCTCTTACGACTCGCACTTTTACTTTTTTTTCTAACCAATTTTTATCAGTTCCTCTAAGGTAATGACAGTGCGTTGGGTTTTATCTCTGATTCGAATGAATATTCCGTTTTACCTCATTCGATTTTTTTTTTTCATTATCAGCTACACGATCATGGTTTCAGTTTCACGCAGCAAAAATCAAGTGGGTCTCTTTCTTCGAATTTTAATTTTATTTCGATTTTTGAATGAAACTACAACTTCGCATCCAACGCTTACTCGCGTAGCGTGAACCACTGATATACACATGTTCTAATCACATGTGTATTTGATGTCCGTGTAAAATATAGCCACGAGGATAATTGATCCTAATTCACTGGGCATACGATTATAATTCGGTCGTGTACAGTTCAAGGCCTGCAGCGAAAGTTTTCTCGCAAGAGTAAAAAAATATAAGGTAATATCATAACATGAAAATGAAATTAATATTTAAAGCCTACGATGATTCGAATACGTCGTCGGGGGTCGGGGAAGAAGGAAATACCCATGAAGTAGCGCGAAGATTTGAAAGAAATGATTTTGATTACTGGTACTTCCTCCGTACGTGGGTAACAGTTAAGGCATCAGATTTTTGCCTTCGGGAGTCGAGAAAAAGCACACATATTACGTTGCCTCGGGGGACACGAGCGGTCAGGTCGGTCGACTCTCAGCCAGCTCGCGCTCATGTAACGCCGCATATTTATATTGCTTTCCTGTTACGCTTTCTTCAGACCATTTCTCTTCAAGACTCAGCTCTGTATGTGTTCAACCTACAGATTATGTATTCGTTCACATCGAAATACACTCGCATACCTTGTGATTTTTAACGAGAGAGGGGCTCGTCGATCGCTGCAGCTCGCATGTTCAATATTCTTCAGCAGACGAGGCAGAATCGAATCCCCGGCGAATATCTTGGATCGCGTTAAATCATCTGAAAGTGATTATAATAAGAAAAATATCAATACCGTTTAGCTCGGGAAAATAATTTCAGGAAATGCCGGCTGAGATACAGTAGATATTTAACTAATAGCGCGTAACAACTCTCCGGCGGCGTAGGAGCGGGAAAAGGTGAGAAGAAGAAAAAATAGTCGCCGAGATCTGAGGTTACGTAAATGTATAAGCATGTGTGCATAAGAGCCGCTGAATGCAGCGGCAGTTATATATCGTTACACACATTCGTGATGTATTGTTTATAATTGCAGTTAGATACGGAAACAATCTCATACTTATTATACCGATTAATTCACGCACCAGTTAGTCGAAATTAATCAAGTCTCGTAATTTTTTTCCTCTGCTCTTTTCTTTTTTTTCGACGCTAACGTTTCTCTACTTCATTCAAGCACGTGCCATCTACGCCGTGTGTGTAAATTTTTTTCTTCTTATAATCGCTATGAAGAAACCATGAAAATTTCTTCCACAGCAGTTATAACAACAATTATCTCTGTTTTTACACATCTTTTTAATTTTCAACATTTGTATGCGAAAAAAAAATATTTGAATCACACGGTCGTACACGTATGTATTTTGAAAAAAAATTAGTTAATGCGCAAACAAGGATTCGAAAAAAATTCACGTGTTGAAAGAGGAGGCCAAAGTTCAAAAAGCCGAATCGTTGGTCATATTCTCAAAATTCGGTTCTTACGACAGCTTCTATTTTATACACGCACAGTTTCCATATACTAACAGGTATACGGTGAATGTGTAGAGTAAAAGTAAATAAAGAGCAAAAAATCCAACGCCTCTCCATTCTCTGGCGTGAAAAGGAGAGAAAAAAAAAACAAACATCGCGGGTTAATTCATAATATTACACGTACAACGTATAGGTAGAAAATAAAATCGTACGCGGTGCAGCTGGTTGGTAATTGAATCCATGGCAGAGTATGAAAGAAAAAAAAAAAATTCTTCCGCATTACATGGCGGGCACGATCTCTGCAGTATAAAAGTTGGCATAATCCAAGTTGTGCTTGTAGGTACGAGATACCTTCTCTAATAGCAAAGACCCATACGAAAGTCCGTCGGAATCAGGGTGGTAAAAACCGGGACTCTGACGCTGGGCGTACGAAACAAGCGAAAGCTATTATGACCTTATAATGTCAACTATACTGTACGGAGGCGACGCGGACAACCTGTCATTTACGTAATTAACTCTCATCGATGAATTGACGAGTCAAAAATCACGTTTCAGGCGAGAAATAAAAATGGAAAGGGGGTGTTACAGAGGCGACCCCGTTACCAACTGATCTCCAAACTCCGACGGACCAACCATCTCTCTTATTTGGTAAATAAATTATACATGTTCCAATCAGATTTCGGAACCGGATAAAAATCAGCTTTTTCGATCCGCCTAGGAAATCAATCTCCTTGATACATTAAGCGAAATCTATAAAATACCACATAACAACCAGTTTGGCAGTGATTCCAAAAATATTCATTTAACGATTATTTTATACGCGTCAACCGATATCTGCCGTCATTCGTACTGGAAATGATCTACAGTTACGAAATATACAGGTTAGAGAAGAAATTGTCGTCGATCGAAGAAGTCTCGGTGTTCGCTTGTTGGGTCATCGGTATCAGATAAAAGCTGAAGGAGGAAAAAATACAGCAAATGATTTGAAAAGTCATAATTGACGCGTATGGTGGGTGCAGTACGGATGGAAAACCGGTTTCATTTCTATTTGCACGTAATGGAATAATTTTAGTCGATGAATTATTTCACGGAATATAATTCGTCGATCTTTTTTTCATACTCACGTACGCGGCTTTTTACTCCCCCTCGATCGTCGACGGAATGCGATAAGCGTAACGATATAGATATTCTAATTCTAAAAATAACTCGAAAAATTTCTTGAAAATATTTCACGGTCAAGTACGGTTCAGTGTCTTAGGTTGCGGTGCGGCAAATATCGCAATACACGCGCAAGGTTCCCACTACGATAAATCGCATCTAACGTACGTAACCGGCAAAATAAGATGAGCTCCGTGAATAAGACGTTGACCCAGATAAAAGCCGGTCCTTTACTCTCAAACCTCGCATCTCGCAGTTCCATTCCCTCGAGCTAAACTTACTTGAACTGGCCTCGTGAGACCGTAGAGCGAGTTCCGCCTTCCCTGCACAATTTACCCGCAGGCCGCAATCGAGACGCGGATGTATCGAACGAGTAGAAATGAAAAGAGAGAGAGATAACCAGAGGAAATGCTGATCTATAGAAAGTAGCCACGGCAGCTATTGATTTGTGATAAATTTCAATTACCAATTTACCGAGGTGTTGGTATATAAGGTATGTCCGAGTATTCAGCCATTATATCGGACCATTTTTGTCTTCGGATGATTCTGAAGCGAGAATTGGTACGTAGATAATCGAATGATCGTAAGATCTGAAACGAGATGAGAGATCATTAGATATTAGAGATAGCCTTTCTAATGATCTAGATTGTACTCACCGTTACAGTACTAACCATACGTTCACACACATGGAAGTCCTTGCCCTAGGGTGAAGTTCGCTCTTCAAGTAAATAAATTTTACTTCTACCAAACAACGATGGATTAATGGATAAATTATAAGACCTGCTCAGTCAGACGCCGTACGTGTTTTTGTTATTTCGTTCGTTCGGCTCTCTCAACTTTTGTGCAGTTGTTGTTTTTTTTCTATTTTTATTGATCGAAGCGAAGGTCGTTCTTCGACGGCAGGTATACCACGAGAATCGCGTAGTCGAAAACGGTCGTTAATTGCGTTGAGATTAATATTCGTTTCGTTTTCGCTCGAATGATTTATCAGCTGTCATGTTGATCTAGATGTTAGATCGTCCGGATAGAATATGATCCACGTATAGTCATGTGACAGCCACGGCACAGTTTATGACGATCTTGACAGGTGTATAAATCGCTTGACTGTGGGTTAGCAAGTACCGTTTTTTGGCGAAACCGCTTTCGAGATATTGATGCTGCGATGTAACGGTTCTCAGAAAAATGAATCGCCGTGTCCGAGAAACCGTTAGGTACCTGCTTCATAGCCTCTAGTATTTATTCAAAGATGAGATACCTAGCTATAGGGATGAATTTCAATTTTTGGTACATCTTCGATACGTAAAACTATCTCCATGGGTAAGTTCAAAATGATCGTAAGTGTCCTCATAAATTTACAAACGGGACTTGGTCTTCGGATCTTAACGGTATAAACTCACGGTTTCTTTGACCGAGTTATTAAAGGTGAACCTCGGCAGAAACTCTCCTCTATGTTCTTTTTTTTTTTTTACTTCCTGAAGTTTCGGCTTCATCTGTAAAAAAAATAATCACATTCACCCAAATCGCTACCAAGCTTATTAACAATTTCTCTCGATGCAGAAGGAACAAAAAATTATCCAACAAAATAAATGAATGAATGAATGAATAATTAACGAAAGCGGAACAGTTAATTACCGAACATCGAAAAAATTGGGAATCTTTTCACATATAAAAATTGCACAACGCTTCATCGTGTATCTGCAACAGATTTTATAGAGGTATGAAAGTCCGATGTCTGCGATGTTTTGTACTAAACAATGATCCCGTAGGCAATTTTATAAAAAAATTAATGCGCTTTTAGTTACTCAACGTTTATAATTTTCAACGCAATTTTATCCACATCAAGGCTATATACATGTATTATAATCTGATATCCGTAGAACTTGCACCGTGAAAAAATTGATTCGTCGTCGAATTATTATTTCCACGAGTCGTGTTTGCAATTTAAAAAAAATTTTCTGCTTCGCACCTATTATTATCTCTGACTTTCTATTCATCGTACCTATATGCGACATAATATATGACGAATCTGACTGAAATTTACGTTCATCCTTTGAAATTATTGCGAATATTAATCGGCGTTACGAAAGCCATACACACATGTAAGTATACGCATGAGATTGCCTATGCAAGTGCAATTCATAACATCTCAGAGACATAACCTTATATACCTGCACGGAGATTTTCGCATAATACATTAGAAAAAAAAAAAGAAAAAAAATAGTCGTCGTAAAGTTTAGACGCGAACGAGTATCTATAATATACGTCGGATATCGAAGGATAATACGAGTATGGTAACGACGTATCGGGTGACTCTGGAGAAATTCATCGAGTCGCGTAGAGTGCACTATCTTCCAATAATTCAGGGGAAAACTTTCGCTTCAAACTTCGTACACCCTTTACATTAATCGGTTGCAAGTATAAGTTTATAAATATATACAGTCACGTGATTTTCTATGCTGTTCGTAACTGCAATGCATGTATGTAGACGTCATTACTTTACCTGTACATATACGTATATCGTAAGTACGTAACCGCGTTTCGCTACCTACGTAATAGTGTAAAGTAACGCGAGCAACTGCGTTTTCTACTCTCGCGTTTTAGTTGCGAAACCAAATTTTTTTTCAGTCTGTTTTTTTTCTTTCTTGATCTTTCAATTCTTTCTTTGCCTTTTTTTTCTTCGACTACTTTTCTTCACTTTCTACTCACCACTATTATGCGCATACCCATATATCTTTTGATGTCAGTAGGAATTTTCTTCTATCAATTTAGAGTTCTTTTTTCAATGTTTCTTTTTCTGATCGATGGGAGGCGTAATTTGCTTTGAATTAGAAAAACGCGGATCAGAAATAGTCAGGTTGGCGAAAACGGAATTGATAATTTGGTCGTAATATGTACAACTGTTTTCGAGATCTGAAGAGGCTTTAATTGATGCTCGGGCACAGTCGTAATCTTTAAGCCGGTGGTCTTTGCTCGCAGACTTTCAATTTTTAACAAAAATCCGAATCAGCATGGATCGATGTAGTAGTGGTGAGGTGTAGTGGTTTGTTAGTAGCGTGGCAAGTATACCTTTCTATTGGGAACTCTCGCCGATTAAAATTGTCCAACGTGTGTTGGATCTTGGTATTCATATCGGAACGATCGAGAGAGAAAAATTAAGATGGATAAAAAGCAAAAAGAAGATGAACCGGCTAGTCGACGAGGAAAACGAAACTTCAAAACAAGAATATGAGACTCTCACCTTTTTGCCAGGATAAAACATTTGACTGGACTCATAACGTTAAATATAGTAAATTATTCAGCGATCATCTGCGTAGTCTACTGTGCAGCAACATTTGATGGTCACTGTCAAGGGTACATTCTACGATTATTCAAGGCTGATTCGTTTTGCCTTCTAATTATTATCCGCCTGGAATTCACGATCTTCATTCGCCCGCACAGTTGGGCGCCGGAGACGAAAATTGAAGTTTTATCTATTCGACCGTTTGGTTGTTCATTCATTTCCGTGGAACGCGTACCTCTATCGACTCCTCGAGAGTGTACCTCCAGTTATTCGCGTTCGTGCTATCATAGAATGCGTGACTGCCTCCAATAATGACTGGCTATATGCCCATTCGGTGAAAGATCCAGTAAGAATTCTGCAACTTGTATCGCAGTTATTCACCTTGTACGAACATCTTTAGAGGCACTTGTAATGTCCAACGCTTGTACGATAATCGTGGATTCACGTGTATACGATGCAGACATTATTTTTGTTTTCTATATCCGAATGACGTGAAGATTCGGAGAAAGCGTACGTTCAAGTGTACCTATAGACGTTGTACGTCCACGTACGTATTATAGGTCGAAGGAAAAGTTGAGATACAAGCTGCCGAAATTGAATGATCACTAATTCCCGATCTGATCTCTTCAACCCAGATAATTAAATCCTTTGTTTTTTTATTCTTCGTTTCATCTGTTTGCAGTTTTACCTCTAATGAACGCCAGCGAAGCTTCCTCAATCGCCGAGATGTCAAACATCTACAATAACTCCGTAGTTCGGTTCTACCAGCACTTATTTTTTGATATCGCCGGTGAGTTTCGCTGAATTCGATAACGCAGAGACGAGGAATATGATGGGTATTAACGATTTATTCATTTCTTTCAACTCGTCATTCGCAGATCCAAGGACGAAGGATTGGTTCCTGATGTCTTCGCCGGTCCCTGGAGCGAGTATAATGTTCGGTTACCTCTACTTCGTGCTTTCCTGGGGTCCAAGGCATATGGAACATCGGAAACCTTATCAATTAAAAAACGTACTCATCATCTACAACCTACTTCAAGTTATACTCAGCTCATGGTTGTTCTACGAAGGGCTCGACGCTGCCTGGCTAACGAAGTATAGCTGGAAATGTGAGCCGGTCGATTACTCCGATACTCCACATGCTCGGCGGGTGAGCACAACAATTTTCACTAAATTTATTCACAAATAAAGCCACGTGCACGCACACGCACAGATCCATGAGAAATCTAAACGAACAAAAACCTCCACGTGGAGAGATAGAAAAACACCTCGTACATCATGCACTGATGCTCTTCGGTAAAAACCGATAATCACTCGTACGTAGTTATCGATTGTTATTCCGTCGTCTGGTATACTTAAACGTAATTACGTCACAGCTTATGATCGCAATCGGTATGATGATATTTAATTCATGGTGTGAAGTAGAAAATAAAGGAAAATACAAAGAACGCACGCAAAAGCGTTTAGAAGCGTTAATATTCCATCAAGTTTTTTGTACTACGTCAATTTTCGTTGCTCCACTGACCGATATTATCCCACTGTTTATGACTTATACGCACCAGAGCGAAGGCATGACTGTGAATTTTTTACCGTTAATTTGTACGTACGATAGAAATAATATTTTCATCTCCTTAGGTCGCCAGGGGCGTCTACTTCTATTTCCTAGCGAAATTATCGGAGCTGTTGGACACAGTTTTCTTCGTTCTTCGGAAAAAGGAACGACAGATCAGCTTCTTGCACATGTATCATCACACCGTTATGCCATTAGCCGCTTGGGGAGCGACAAAATATCTTCCTGGGGGACACGGAACATTCGTCGGTAAGATAAGATTGTTTTTCGATCGTTTGTTATTATTTTTTAACGAATTATTCTATGTTCACAGGTGTGATAAACAGCTTCGTGCATATAATAATGTACAGCTACTACCTCCTCGCTGCAATGCTGCCGCAATACCAGGCTTATCTCTGGTGGAAAAAATACATCACTACCTTGCAGATGGTGATTGAAAATTTAGACATGATTATCTGTTTTCACATTTAATTCGAATCCGGGTTTCACGTATTATGTATTTGTTTCAGGGTCAGTTTTGCATCGCTTTCGTCCACAGTTTCCAACTTCTCCTCTACGATTGCGGTTACCCGAAATGGTCGATGTTCATAATACTTCCGAACGTTGCGTTCTTCTATTTCATGTTCTCTGACTTTTACAACAAAGCGTACGATAAGTCAGCTAGCCCTTCGGAGGACAAGGCTAAGAGCCCGCACGAAATTGAGGGAAAGACTCATAATGGCAATGAAAAAATCTCACATAATGATAAATTCAAAAAAGCCTGATTCGATTTCAGCTCATCGATCGGCTCACGATTATTGAATTTTTCATACTCTCAAGCGAATGAAGAAAAAATTGAGAAAAAAGAGAAAAAAAAACGATAGTCAAGCACATATAAAGCAAAAGTAGGAAACGAAATTTCCAAATGCGTCTTGACGTTCGAGCCAAACGATTTCCGTCAGTAAAATCATAATCTTTGATCTGAATACTTGTGTAGTTTACTCGTCCTTAAATTTTCATTACGACGCTTTTTTTACCTTTTGTCATACGTATTCAATTTTACCAGTTATATTCTAGAGTTGTGACTAAAACCGTCTTGGCACCAGACGTCGATATAATATTTCTATATCCGAATGCATTTGTCTGATCGCCTGAGGAAATGTTATCGACTATACGATTTGATTTTTATGTCTGAAATCTGAAATCTGTGAAACTCAAACTGCGGTTATGACTGAAAATGAACGAATGAGATACAGACAACGTCGGGAATAATTTCAAAATCTAAACGCTATATCGAAGAAAAAAGAGCTATTGCAAAATATGCAAAAAATATATAAGGGCCGTATAAATAGATCTACGAGATATTACCATGTCGTTATCACTATTATTAGTATAATTCATCGAATCAGATGTACGGAACACGTCAATTTTTTATGATTAGAAAAAGCAGCGAAAAAAAAAAAAGAACAGTAAATAAACAACTAACGGCACGGTGTTGCAATTTTGCACATTTGAGACATTGCCATTAATGTCTGTATAACGTCTAGTAGGATTCTGTAACAAAATGTATTGCGTGTTAAGATTTGCTCAATAATTTCAAAATAATTGAGCCAAATTGATATGATAATCATTTTGTACGCGGATTGTTGTGCATCTTATTTCATTCAGCGTCCTACGTTGACTCTGAAGTTTTGCTCATGACTACAGATAATTAGCTATAGCTACCTACCCTTTACATGCGTGCATAATTGATACGTAGATTTATATAATTAATTATTTTACTCCGAAATTAGAAATTGAAGAAAATAAATGAAATTTATATTTATATGCACATCTTTTCGATAGTCGACGGCCGTTATAATAATTAAAATCTGTTTCATTCGTAAATTTTTGTTTTGTTCTTTTCTTTTTTTTTCAAAATTTCTTATTCCTGTTTTTGTTTTTTTTTTATCTGTTTCAATTATTGAATAGGAATTTTAACTAGGTTAGGAGGCACTTCGCAAGTGCATTTTACAGCTTTAAATATCCTTCGAAGAATTTAGTGTGCATATTATACAAATAAGTATAATATGTATGAATATTGTATAATATATAATATATTGAGAATCTAATTATGAAATGTTGTAACATTTAATTAATTGTAAGATACTTATAATCGTTCGCTTGACGAATAAAATTGCATATATAATTAGCAGACGAGAATTGAAATTTTTTTTTTTTTTTATTCGAGTACTTCCCCGGGTCGAATTGACATATTTTATAGGATATCTCATACCCATGTGTCGAAGTATATTGTGTATCTAATATGCGTATACTCGTGCGTATGTATATATCTACACATTGCAGAAAAATAAAAATATGTTAACGAAGTTGCTGAGCGATGACCTTTACCCCGCCATATGAGCATGATTTCTTCGGAATCGATAATCATCGTAAAATGTAACTCCCTTTAGTCAATGACTCTTATTTTATATCAGATGAATACACATTGACGTCACAAATATTTCCTACATTTAATAGATGATTCATCGAAGCCCTTCACGACGTGTAAGAGGTGAGTCGATCCAAAGTATAAGAACATTAGAGTTTGGGAAAGGAATAAAAAAAAAATCTCCTTTAAACTAAATAACGGTAATAAAGTTTTATAATTAAAATATATAACAGCTTCGTACATCATGCGATCTGTCGAACAGCACGTGTGATTTCTATTTTGTACATCATGCGATCTATCCAACAGCAGGCGTGATTTTTATTTGCATTATCAATTAACATTTTCGCGCAACACGGTTCGCATGCATTGTAAGCTTGCGAGCAATGCCCTTTTTTGTTTATTCAATTACTGGTTGTTTTCTTCATTTCTTTTTTTTTTTTTTACCGTTGCACAGCAGCGGAAGGAACAACAGCGGCTGCGCGTCTGCTATCTACGATTTTCTTGTTCTTTTCACTTCCTTTCTCTAATAATCATTAAACAATTATCTAAGCAGTTTTTTTCGTGTATGCTTTCCTGTAGAAATCGCTGAACAGATAAATGAAGATGGTCACGTTGGTAGCGAAGAAGTAAGTCAGAGCTTTCGGCAGTTTACAATCTATGGCGAGGAGGAGTGTCAGGTAACAGAGCATGATTCCAAACTGTGCCTGAAAATACAAACCAGATATGAAACAACCCGTACAATCGATATTGAATGTTTTCTTTTTCGAAAGTCTTACCAGCTGCATCCAGGTCATGTACTTCTTCCACCAAAGGTACTTCCTGTAAGAAGGTCCGAGTGCAGCGATAAGATAATAGGAATACATGACGACGTGTACGAGAGAGTTTAAGAATCCGATGACGATTCCCTGTTCACCGGGTAAAAGCTTAAGGTAACACCACGAAAAGAGAGCGGTGATTGTGTGGTGATACACGTGTAGGAACGTCACTTGATTCTGTTTCTTCCGGAGGACGAAGAAGACCTTGGGGGAGGTAAAAAAAATAAATTAAGTAAACAAGATCGCCTTCGCGAATTGCGATTAGAATTATCACAGTCATTATTAGCTGAGTGACGTATATTATGCATGCGTGATTTTCTTTCGAGTGTTTTGCCGTCACAGTGAATTGCATATTCGTGTTAGCGTATTCCGAATACAAAGTGTGTGGACCGAAGGTCTAGGTGAACTCCATAATGCGAGTGGAAAAGAAAAATAAACATAATTAAATGTTAAGGTAAAATCAAATCGACTAAAGTTACGAAACACTTACGGTGTCCAGGAGCTCGATTACTTTTGCGAAAAAGTACCACCAGGCACCGGTGGAAAGCTGAAAAAAGGTGAAAGGATTTATGAGAATCATAAAGAACATCGCATATGTCGAGGAGTAATGAGAGTTGTCAATTATTACCCCTAGCTGCAGCGGATTTACGACAGTTTTATCTTCCTGGTCGCATCCGCTGGCTACGATGAGATTCAAGAAATCGACTTGGAGTGCCTGTACAAAGATTTACACACGAATTAGTTAAGCGTGGCTTTTACACTTGGAAAAAATTTGCGTGAATTATCTTCGCTATTGAAACTTGGCACATGTATAATGTTACATGTATAAAAGCAATTACACACTACATTATCATTATAGTCTCACCAGAGTGCAGAGCCACACGCTGAACAGCACTTGAAAACCGTTGTAAAGTATCATCACGGTTTTAAGTTGAAACGCTGGACGATTCTCCATCAGTTTTGGACCAAGCTTTAGTACGAAAAGCAAATAGACCGAAAGGATTCCCAACAATGGACCCGGCGATCCCATCAGAGGCCACGTGTCCACCATAGGATCTGTAAATTCTCATTCTTACGAGGGTGTCGATGAAATAACATTACGTCGGCTGGCAGATATGGCATAATTTCGACGTAATGCACAAGGTAACACTATATCACCGCAGCATTATCATTTTCCAATTGTAAGTCGGTTACGATACTCAGCGTGCACATGTTCCCGTGTTATGTCAGTTCGGTAAATGCGTTGTTCGCAGAATTGAAATAAGTAGAGCAGTTTTTAAAGAGTGCGGCGGCACAGTTGAGTTACTACCAAAGAATGTGCTTACCGCGGGTATAATTATTAACGAACACGGTGTTATCTATAAACACATTTCAGACAGGCGATCCGCAAGGTGAACCGTCAGCGACACTCCTATGTTATTGTCAACGATTTACACGGAACGTCGAAGAAAATTTTAATATCGTATCAAAAATACATGGATTGGTGTTTTCTCCCACACTTACCTTTGTTAGATTCCAGAAGCTCGTTGTAGTTGCTGACAACCATATGCATCAGATTCGCCATTTCGGTATCGTCGCTAATTCACTTCTGCGGAATCGAATTAACCACCGATCAGTCAGATTGCGGCTTCTTGTATTAAAATTGTTCGATCAGTAGAAACTGTCGATTGGATGATCGAATATATTGAGTATTGGACGTATTGAGTATTACGGATATCGAGTAAAACAATTGCCGGCCACTAATTCAGTTGGAGAACGAATCCTTAAACTTTTTTTCAAAGCTCGAACGAACCTTGGTCTATTTGTCACTGATCGAAAACAATATCAGCTTGGCCGCTGATGTTACTCAAAGGCTCCTCCGACTCCTTGGAGAGGTCTGCCAAAACTTTGACGAATGGACAAAGTGTTGCGGAGAGTCTGTTCTTTGTTGTCTTTTAACGCCCCACCATTACCGCTCTTGCTCACCACGGTCACCTCCCTACTTTATGCTCTTTACCTCCCCAATGTAAAACCGCAATGAGATTTCGAATGGAGATATATGACGACGGGGACGTATATTGCAGTATGCCCAGGAACTCGACCTTCCGACAGCTCTACGCGCCCGTTAGAAGTGCCTGGCCCAAAACCCAACACTCGTCTTATATGCCGATGCCAATGCGAATACGAATGTGAACGTAAAGTGAGAAAAAAATTGTTCACTACGAGTGCGCGTACATCAACGTTTCTTCAGGTATTATAATGTAATATCGCGTAGCGCTAATGAGGTGCGGTGGAGGAATCGCAGGCGGGGACTTGCGGTCAGTCAAGGATGCGAAACGATCTTCGAACCTGTGATACCTTCGGCTATCCCGGATTGAGGGTAAGACGCCTACCACGAAATTCGGTTGAAGATGAATAAAACTTAGCCGAAAACCTTCACCGAACTGATACACTTCTCATATTTGCGCAACGCGCCCGCGGCATGTTATCTCTCTAATATAATTGATGATGTTTTGATGCGTGGTCAACCACAATTTTTGGGACTTTTCCCGATCGTATCGATGATTTTGTAGGAATTCCGAAATGTCGCAAATCTTTAGAAAAGTGCGTCAGTTTTTTCTTCTCGGGAACCGATGATATGTCTGACAAAAAATTTCTTGCCAAAATCTAAGGTAATCTTCCGATTAGTAATTCAGCATCGCAGATGGACGTTTTGAAAATGAAGGAGTATATGAATATTCGAGTATTGAATGACTGCACACGATCGCATATAGAATATTACCGGTGATAATAATTAAATTATCTTGAAAATCATGTGGCGAGTCGGTTTGATTATTATTTTACTTTTATTTGTATTCTTGTCCCTACGCAAGCGTGTGGAATTGTACAGCTGGAATTTGGCTATGAAGTAAAAGGTGCGAAATCCCAAATTTCATATAATGTATAGTGTATACATACCTTTCAACTCGGTTCACAATAATTTTAGGTGTGAGTTACACCTCTCGGTTGAAAATGTGACTTCGTCGTTTTACCTGAGATGAAGCCATTCACGTCCCTAACGAACTGTGCATGCGACAGACTGAATAATTGGAGGTTTCACGATTCGTGTATTCCCGTTATTTACAGATATTTTTGCAGAGAATGACGCCCACGTGGACTGCTTGCACTCTCTTCGTTATTTAAATATGCTGGGAACTTGTAACGAGATAACGAATACGTAATCATTAACGCGGCGCAAAGACGTGAGCGAGCGCTGTCTCGTTCGTCGAACTTGTGTAATTGAAATCAGGATTCGGTGGCGACAAATGAAAAAAGAAATTACCCAGATTTTCTATGTCGGAGGATGTCAGATGAGCCGAACAGCTGTTACGATTATCTTCTACAGGCGTAAGAATATTTTCTCGAGCACTGAAATCTTATTTACCGACAAAAATGTTAATGTCGTCGACTTGTTTGCCAGGAATAAAGATTGAAGGATTTACGCAGTGCGAAGGATATATGGAACGGCAGAGTTGCGTAATTTGGCCAGTTCTAATAAGCATACTTTTTGTTTGACTCTCGGTTCACGTTTTTCTCGTTTTCAAATACGTGCGACCGAACGTACTCAATTACACCTGTCAGTTCATATTTCAGCCACACTATGGGTTACCATTGATAATGATTACCGACTAGGGCTTACTTTTTTGTATACAACCCACGAAATTACTCTCATCATTTTATTCATACTCACCTTCGACTTGAACACGAGCCTCCTTCGTCATTCGCTTTGTTTCGTTGTACGTCAAAGAATCGAATTCGATTAGTGCAATGCAATTGTTTCGTGCGATTTTTCTACATGACCACCATGTGCCTTTTTTAAAATCTGTTCATTCTCTCGGTCCTAACATACCTCTTGTCTATCCATACATACTTGGATTCATGGACCAGGTTGGCCTTGCCTATACCACGACGAATCCGATTGCCAAACAGTCTAATTACCAGAATGCAATTTCTTAGACTTTTTTGACACCGGATCACCAGCTATGAGGTCACATCTACACACGCATGCCAACTCTAAAATAATTACAGACATTATAAGCGTTGTGCAACGGTAATAATCAACGAGAATCCTTAATTTTTCTCCTTATTTTTAGACAACTGTCAAGGTTACATAGTCTACTGGTTACAATTACAATTTTGTTCGACATAATCTGTAATCTGATGGTATAACTATTCATTTCCTTACATCAAGAACAGAGTTTTTTTTTTATGTAAATAGTCATGACAGAGGTGTTCAGCTGCCCGATGTTACGCGTATCCCAGTTTACGGAATATTTTGTCATTTTTCACGCAGTGGTTCCGGATTTCAAAATCAGCGGAGAAAGTGACGCGCTGGATGTCGCTCCGTAGGGCCTTGGCCTCTAATGGACAGCGTGAATGAATTATTCGTATGGAAATTTTGATACCTCGTCACCCAGGTAATTCCAACTCAACCACAGTGAAAATTTTTGCCCAACATCGATCGGATTCTAAGTATCCATTGATGCGTGATGACGACTCGATGATCAGGCCCAGCATCACCCCCGAGGACAGATTTACGTATTTTTAAGTAATCGCTCAGCGATGTTATTCGCCATCTTGATTGCGGCCGTTGACCATTATCAGTGTCTATGATTATTACTAACCTTTGCTTAAAGTTTTTTCATTTCCTCACTCTGCGGCACCTCAATTATATCGTACTCAACCGACTAATGATTGTTTTCGCTCAAAATCGAGCCCAAGAATAGAGATCGTCGTATTCGTCTAGACTCAAATACGCAATCAAAAACGAAGAGAGAAAAAAAAAAATGAAATTGTTTAAAGGCGGTGGATACGGAGTTTTTGTTTTTTACAATTTAAAATTCGGTTGAAATAAATATTAGACGACGGTATAATGAGAGTATAAGTAACCCGCCGAGTCGTGATGAGACACTAATGTAAAAAATTATACAATGTTCACATGTACGTGCGTTATGAATATGTTTGCTATGCTTGAATCAAGACGAGTTATTATGATGCCATTTCGTGCGATTATAGATCGTTTTATTTGCAAGCTATTAACCCCCGGTGACGTGGTGGCATCGGTAGCCATTACTCCGATATTGACCTCTCCATTGGATCCACCGATAAAGACTCGTTAATTGTTTTTTGCAGTTCATTCACACGACCTTGGAGTTTTTGGTCAGGGTGCATTAAACCGTGGTTACATTGCATTCCCTCCTTTCGTGCCGCGTGCAGTTAGCCGGAGAAACAATCATTTGGTTAGAAAAATTCAAGACGAGAGCGATGTATTTATTTGATCAATGATGTTGGATACTGAAACAGCTGCTGCGAGAAGCTGGATGACATTAAATATAGGTGAGTTTATAATCGTAACGAACGTGATCAGTCGTTCTTTGGAGCTGCTGGTTTTCCGTTAGAAGTTGCTTTCGTAATGCCGTTGGATACGCCGTTTGTAGCGGCTGCTTTTCCTTTTGATTTTTTCACGTATGTTCTGTAGTAAAAGTCACCGAATAACACGATCATGAACAGATTTTGGGGCACGAATATCAGCGCGGGCCACCTCGGGAATCCGCAATCCTCGATCCACGCGAGTTGCGAGAAATGTACGAGGATCAGGACGAACTGAATGAGCTGAAGCTGCGTTATGTATTTCTTCCACCAGGGTCTGCTTATCTTCATTGAAGTCGCGAAGTAGTGGCCGTACATCACCACGTGGACGAAGGAGTTCACCAATCCTAAAAAATCAGACCTCTTCATTATTTCTCAACCCTTTATTAAAAACTACCTTCGATGACTCGATCAAATTTTTACCCAAAAACGTTCCGTGTCCTCCCGGTAGATATTTAACCCCTGCCCACGACCCTATTACCATACCGGTGTGGTGATAAACGTGGAGGAATGAAATTTGGTTTGATTTTTTTCTCAGGACGAAAAATACTGTGTCCAAAAGATCGATCACTTTCACTATGAAATATATCCAGACCGTGCCCGCAATCTGTAAGGTGAAAAAGTCCGTCGTTTCATTTCCATTCTTGAAATTTGCATTATTTTGTCTATACCGCTTTGCCAGTGGTGTAAAAATAATATACCTCGACCGCCTTCGGATCGTCGGAGTAGTCGACAGGTTCGCAATAAAAGCTGTAATCCCAAAGCCACGCGAGAACGAGCGCCTAGAAATATGATTATACATTGAATTTTCTACACGTTGAATGAAACCTGCGGAGAGTTGTCGATCGAATCGTTCCTGATGTACCTGCACCAGAGATACGTCGGTGTTTCCTGGTTATCTACCATCAAGGCTACCGAGTTTAGTTTCGTGGAGAAAATTTCCATTATTTGAATTTTAGCATATTATTTACACCTTCGCTTACAGCGAGAATATGAGATCACCTGTTGATAGTTATAGCTTAACTTATGTATACCCCCTTTTTTTTTTACCAACTGGAATTGTTTTTTGAGCTTCATTTTTTACTTGCGCACGACTACAGGAGTAGGTATTTTTTTCATTTGCATATTGCATTCAGATTGGATCTTATACAACCGGGATTACCGCGATAGGAGGCGACTAAATTTGAATAAATCTGCTAGTCCTTAATACGTCGATGACGAGCCGCAGGAATTGATGGGTTCTTATATGAGTTGAAAATTAAACGTCAGATTTTGATAAAATGATCCATTATAAGATCCTCACCTTGTATAAAAGATACCCTGAGAGTATGATTTGCACGATATTGTAAATTTGCATTAACCTGTCCAGGTTAAATGGTTTCCTATCCTTCATCAGTCTTGGCCCGAGAGATTCAACAAAGTAAAGGTAGAAAGTCAACAGAGCGAGTCCTGGCCAGGGTGATCCCATCAGAAACCAATCCTGCACCCTCGGATCTTTTAGAGAAGAAAAACAAGTGGCAATTAATAAAATTTCTCTCCAAACAATTCATGTCCTTCCTTTTCCGACTTGTTAGAAAAGTGGTCGATTAATATCCGACGTTTAATCCACCTTGTTTCGTTGATAATTGTCATAACCGATTTCGAAATAATGATTACCTGCTATTTCGGTGTTCATGTAATGGTAGCCTTTGAGAAGGCCTCTGATTATGGTTGCCATTACGATAAATAGTAGTTGGAAAAAAAATTATTCACACACCGTAGAAACATACACTGGGGTATATAAATAAATTTCAAGGGGGGAAGAAAAAAAACAAACAGACAAAAAAGAGATCAGATTTTTCGAGTTACTTTCCCGGTCTGTCTTCTATATTCCGTTCCTTAAACAATAACGAACACTTTCGTAAATAAAGTTTGTGCGCAGCGGGTGAATTATAAAGTTAATAACGCTTATATTTGACCGGTTTCTTGAATATCTTCACAACGTACTTCCTCGAGACCCGCCCAACCACCACGGAGCGCTTGACAAGACTGATAATGATTTTCGATCGGGAGAAAATTAAGTGACCATTGTATTATAATAATTGAAAAATTATGCGCGCTCTCGATGCACGAACGGAGGTAGAGGTGTTAATGTAAAGTAATTTAAGTTGTGGGTGTTCACCGATCACCCGGTCTGGGGGTTGGCGATCATCGATCGGCCTAACCCACGCAACACGCTTTTATGTGCTGAAATAGTGCAATATGTTGACAACTCTATTCATTACAACTTTTCACCAGCGAACCAAAAGTTTCACTGGCTCTTCCTATGGACAACTTGAAACAAAACGAAAAATGGAAAAAAGAAACGAATCAAAGTTACAATTTGTGGGATGTGGAGAATATAAAGTGACCGATATAATATAGGTGAGTCGACGGCAACTTTATTTTTAATTTATAGTATAAATATCACGTATACACACCTGTGGTCATTTGTTTTTCATTTTTATGACGAACATTTGCGCTGAACAATTGACAAATATCGGGTGCTTTTGATTTTTAGATTTGTTTTTCGGATATCCATGTTTTCCTTACTTCAAAAATTGCAATGCGATTTAATTTTCAACTTGTTTTCGTTCCCATGTTACCTACGGTAAATTGTATATGAATAAGGTAGGAATAAACCCGTGCGCACGCTATACCCATTCGATTATCGTATAATTTATAACGCAGTGGAAAAATATGCCACCAACTTTCTGAATGCAATTCCCGCACAACTGAATACGAGCTTGAGACATACGACTCGCGTTTCATTGTTAATCAAGCTCAGTTATTCACGCTAAAATTCTATTCAAAATATACCTACGGAGGCACATCGGAACTGTTGTAGTTTTCAGCGTACGAATTAGGGCTAATAATAAGTCATGGTTGATTAGTCTTTCGATAATGCACCGATTAGCGGTCTGTACCTGAAATAAAGCCATGTTCTAATGAAACGATTTTCTAATCCAAGTCGCGAAAGTTTGCGAAAAATTCGTTCGTTTCAACGCCGATGATTCTTACCATCATCTTTTTTTTTTCTCAAGTTTGATATACTCGAAGCGATATTCATCGAATATTCAGATGCTACGTGTACTTATTATACTTGGTTTGAAACTACAGCCTAATAACCCGACTCGCATATATTTACCATGGCAATGTGATTCGAGCGACAGGGAGCTCGAACTTTTCATTAGCAAAGTTATCGCTCATGATGTCCGGCGTCTCGTGAGCTCGTTAATAGAATATCAACTGTCATTCGCCACATTGTTCGACTATGACGACAACCTGCCAACGTTGCTTCCGAACACAGAGGCCTGATCCTCATCGTGCCTTCGAGAAGTTTCTTTCTCTCTTTCTCTGTACACTATACACAGGCAACGGGAATGGCTTTTTCAAAAAAATTATGCATTCGTGCATACCTGTAGATGCAACTTTTGCGATCATTTGCCCGGACATTGGCTCTGAATCGATGCCTTCACCTCATGGTAATAAAGCGGAGTCGGTTTTGAGGTCAGAAAACCGAATGTCAGACAAACTTATTTTTTTGACCTTTTCGGATTTCGCGGTATCACTTATCATTGATCGTTCATGCGTCGACCACATCTTCGTTGAACTGAAAATTTTGCTGTTGATTCTTTTCCCATGTATTATTCGTTTCATTTTTTTTTTGTACGTAGTTTTGAAAACTCCTGTACACTAGCATCGCATACATAGGATTGGGTGACAACAAATAAAATTAACGAATTACCACGCGCATTACATATTCAGCAGACATCGCTATAAGGTCAAGACAGTGAGACCTACGAACCTTGACTTCCGGTAAGCGATATGCAAAGCCTTCCCCCACTATATCTGTAGTTACAATTTTTCTTCGCATTAAAATATAGTTATAGATATAGTTTTTTTTTTTTCTTCTCTTTCCTTTTCTTTTCTTTCTCTTCGGGTTATAGCTTTTCATTGTGACGTCTAATTACTGTGTTACATATATACATAAATCGCTAATTTATATTTTGACGATAGGCGATTTATTGAATTTAAACACCAATCAACATAAAAAACTTTCTATCGCCGCGAGTTGGGAAAATCAATGCTCACGTCCTTAGTTTGTCTCTTTACTCGATTGAGGTTTTTTTTTTTTTTTTTTTTTAATTTTTTTATTAGTAAACATTCTTAGAGTAATATATATAATGTAATTACAGAAATGTGTACAATATATTTATACGTATTCAAGAATTCTGTACAAAAAATTTATGTATAATTTGTTTTATTGCAATATTATTTCCGAATTTTATGAAAAATTTTTACTATCCTTCACGTTCAATAAGTATACGTTGTTCGCTAGTTTTTCAAAATTATCGTGTACGAATTATCAATGAAAATTTTTCATCGTAAGTTTTTCACCGGTAGTAAAAGACTGAATAATAAAAAAGGAAGTTGAAACGTAGTTCCAAATTTTCTTAATAAAATTTGGGTGATTAATTAAACGTAAGAATCGGTTCCCACTTATTTGTTCATTGATTTTACTGGAAAGAACATTTGAAGGAGATTTTGTTTTTCATAAAAATCTTACTATTATAATATTATTATACTAAAATCGTATTATTTACACGAGTACACTGGTAACTTGGATGGCAATTGGTATGAATTATTGTAGACTTAATTTTTCAACAGATTTGAAATTTCTCATGGTTGTTCTCATGGTATGCGTAGCTGATCTATCATTATATTGTAATGCGTAATCTTAAATAAACGAACTTAATTGTCCGGAGCCAATTATAGCGATAATTATTTGATCGTTCATCTCGCGCTTATTACTTATGATATTTATCGCGAAGAACATGGCTGGAGAGAACGTCGAAGTCGATAAGTTACAGCCCGTTATCTCGAATTTGTCATTGGCAATTTGTTCTAGAAAAAAGTTCTCAATCATTTTTTAAATTCATAGCGGGCGTCGAACCGTTTGCCAAAGTTTCGTTCTTCGGTACGTTCATGACACTCTTCTCGACGGTTACGATACGTTTGACATAATTCTTGAGATAAAATGCACCGAACATGTAGAGAAAGGCGCTAGCATTTATCACGAGGAGCCCAGCCAAGGGTTTTGGAAAATTGCAATTGGTGAACAATATCTGACCATTGTGAATTAAAATTATACCAAATTGTACTATTTGGAGCGTTGTCAGGTACTTTTTCCACCAGAGATACTTTTGTACTTCGGGACCAAGCGCCGATAGCATGTAATAGGAGTACATTATTATGTGAATGAAAGAGTTTATCACGCCCAACAAAGTTGGGTGACCACCTGCCACAAAACGTACTCCTATCCAAGCGCAAATCGGCATCATCGAGTGGTGGTACAAATGCAGAAACGATATCTGACGCTGCTTTTTACGTAGCACAAAAAAAACCGTGTCCAAAAGTTCGATGAGTTTGCAGATAAAGTAGAGATACACCGCCCTCGCCATCTAGAAATAATAAAGAGTAAATCATTGACACAGCTAAATACCATCACTGTCGCACTAATCTTGTTGGATTTCGTAATGAATCGGAGTCATTGACACTAACAATATTGGATCGTTAAACTCACTCGCATAGCCGACGGACTTTTTGAATAATCAACAGGTTGACACGTGTAGCTGTACTCGTAAAGCCATCCAGACATCAGACCTTCGTAGACGAGGTAGATACTCAGGAGTACTTGGACCAGGTTGTACACCAGGAGAGTCGTCCTCAAGGAGTAGGGTTTTCTATCCTTCATGTATCGTGGCCCAGCCGATACGCTGAAGTAGATATAGGATACCACGATCGTTATTATCGGCCCCGGACCCGACGCCAGGAACCAATCGCTGGTTCTCGGATCTGCGGAGTTCAAAAATTGTACCGAAAACGAAGAACTCCTTCGAACTCGTCTGGTTTTATCTACCGAAAACATCAATTTTTTATCGAATCTTACTAGATTCGAAAAAATTACTTGATCATAGGTTGGTTACCGTTACGAGATTCGTGAAAACTGTAAATTACATGATAACCTAATTTATAAATATATAATTAAATTTCTTGTTTTGGCAGTTTTGCCATAAAAATAAATAAATTCGTCCTGTTAACGTTACTTTGAACAACCCTCGTGATTGTATATCTTGTCAGACCAATTAAGGGGTCTACCCTAATTGTAATTTTCAAAAAATCAATTTTCTTTTTATTTCATTTATCGAAAATATAGATACTTGAAAGTGTTATACTGAAGGCATAATGTACGGTGCAGGCATCGCTGATTGAGCATAGGTAAGAACTTTTCAGGTTTTTTCGTTAAAAAAAACTTTGATTGCGTTTTTCTCGAAATGACGTTTTTGGTCGGCTTGTTGAAAATATCTCGAGAACTACTGCATCAATCTTCACCAAATTTTAACCACGTATTCTTTATGATAAAAGCTATAGCGCATATCGGACGATTTTTGAAATTTTGAGTTAAACTTGTTTTTTTTTCACAAAAACATAAGAAAAAAAGCTGATTTTTCATTTCTTTTCGAAAAATCACCGCCATTTTGTCAAAATTGAAAAAATCAAAAATCGTCCGATATGCGCTATAGCCATTGCCTTACTGAATCTAAAACTATTTTTTTTTTATTTTTCAAATGATCCATTCCGGAGATTTCATCAACAGGCCGCACCTATCAGTTTTTTGGAAATTTTTTTGGACTCCATTTTTATACGATAAAAATAGATGAAATAAATATAAAAAAAAATTTTTAATGTATTTCAAGATTGTATTTACTGAGCCTTGAACTGAAGATATGAATATTTATGATTCTAAGCGATGAAAAAAAATCGTGAAAATAGCCATTTTTTTGCGCGTCCAATTAGGGTAGACCCCTTAAACTCCCAATCAACGAACGAAATAATTTATTCGTAAGATCTTTTGGCATAGATACAAATAAATCTATGCTATTAGGCAATCGCGAATCAACCGTTTCGAGTAGAATGAGGTTTGGTTTCAAGAGGAACACGCCAACGGTTATTCGATCAAAACGGCCAAGCAAAAAAATTATCAAAATTTTTGGCTGACGGAGATGATTGTGAGAATTTTTCGTACATTTTTGAACTCGATATCTAAATGGGTTGCGAGTTGAACGGTCGATCAACGTCGGTTTTAATTGACGATTGAAAATTGATTATCATGCGGTTTCGTTATTCTCTATTTATATGTATACATATAGTATAGTTGGGCATATAATTGACCGCAAAGAGGAAATGATTTATCCAAGCCTTTAGGTCTTTACATCAGCCGGGTTAATAGACTTTTGTCGGAGGTGAATCGTTAATTTCTTTATTTTCATCATTTAACTTTCTAGGTCAATATACCATTCTTGTTGTACATCAGGTCTCGGTACCACTCCAATACGCCTGTCATTTTCAATCGCGTACGTTCTGCTACTGGAATCATAAAGAATTAAAATAAATTAAATAAATAACAAGGTCACTTAATTAAAAGTTGCAAGTTCATATCGTAACTACAGATATACTACAACATATAGTTAAAACCCATGTCATCCTCACGTTACATTTGGTGATGCAACCGTTTTTGTTTTTTTTTAACTTTATTACCGTATTCGATTATCACGTGGTTCGTTAATAAAATTCAAACTCGACAAATTACCCAGGCCATTTTCATTCATGTCCCTACATTTTTATTCGTTCATCGATATAAATACCATTGAAATTATGGTATAAATTTATTAATTCGTACAAATTTTTCAGACTCGTGCGCCACGTTTTTGCTTCAATCTCTGAGAGAAGATCGACTCGCGTCTGCGGACCGCGTGATATTGTGTCTTTTTTTGAGTAGAAAGTTTGACGCGTTTTAAACCGGATCAAGT
Source organism: Athalia cordata (assembly GCA_963932425.1). NCBI lineage: Eukaryota > Metazoa > Arthropoda > Insecta > Hymenoptera > Athaliidae > Athalia > Athalia cordata. Next base: position 50,593,126 of record OZ010625.1, on the reverse strand, counting down.
TTGAAGGTTTCCTTGTTTTTCGACAATACGACGACTTCAGATTTATTTTATCTACGTATTCTATCTTTGGATGATCGTTATGGTTCTGCATGCTCAGCTGTCTCACCAATTTCACTCGCGGTGTTCAAAGTTTGCGCATCGGATTGAAACCTGCACGTTTATATTACAGTAACGATGACGTAGTGATAATAATGAGATCAATAATGATGATTTCGCGTAAGCGGATATTTACCAAACATTGCAGAGTTCCATGAACTTTGCTTGCATTTTACGTAATACTTATAATAAAACAGTGACATAAATAAACCGCAAGTTTTTCCATAGATTTACATCGTTTTTTTTTATTTTTTGGTATACGTTCATTAATTTATGTATGAGATAACGTATCTTGTAATATATTCGTGTATCAAAAAACAGAGTTCGTGTCTCTGCCGTAGATGAGACGGGAGATCATAACTGTAAAAGCACCGGGAAAAAAACGCGAATTGATCGAATGATTATCGACTCGAAATCAGAAAATTCATGAATCAGAAATTCCCGTGATGACTTTCCGATAGACCGATAGATCGATAGATCTGATTGACGTTATCGGAAGAACAAAAAAAAAAAAAGCAAAAAATGAATCATCTTCCGATCAAAGTTGATACGATGATTGTATCATTCTGAGTTCGGAAATTCCGTACAAATTTGACCAGTAGACAGCGATCGCGCTGTTGTAGCATGTCGTGTAGATAATCAACTTTATTACTGAGACCTTATGTCCTTTTTGTACTTTGACATTTTTACATTTACCAATATCGTATATACCATAACAGTTGTAACTATGTAATTACAACTTGACGTAATAACAACGGCAGGTTCTCCAAGTTTATATCGCTGTCATTTCTCGGATCATCGTAACTAAAATTTTACTTCCACGAGTATAGAAAAATTATCGTGATACCGCGCAGCAATGAAGAAGAAATGAATTTTCGATGCAACAATCCTATGGATTCAAAGAAAGAAATTAATTAATCGTTATATTTATTTATTTTCCTCGACCTCCTGCATCCGCCTCGAAATATCATTTGGGTATGTAACTCAATTGACGCAGGATTCTGATTCTGACGTGGTTTCAGCCGTTGCTGCCGATGCAAGTACGTGCGATACGCACACCGATATGTGGTGAAAATCTGTTGCAGATGTCGAAGAATTGGGATATCGAACGAATGAGGACATGAATGTATCTCAGGAGTGTGCGACCTTACAACTATCATAACGTATGCGCGTGTGTGTGCATTATATTGCTCGTGACATAAATAACTTCTGTATGCGGATTCAAAACGACATTGAAAATATACGAAACGACCAGTTTACACCGGAAAAAGCCATCTTTTCGGATTTCAAGAGTCAAGGCCGAGGATTTTTCCACATAGATACGATGTACACGCGAGCTACGAACGCAATCGCATTGATCGAGTGGAAAAACTATAATCGCACGGAGTAATCGACTTATATAGAATATGCGGTTGTACCTTTTATTTACGTTCTTTAAGGAGTGGGACGGTATCGTTATTTGATTTTCATTTTTGCAATTTATATTTAAATTGAATTACGCCTTGTCAATTGTTGCGCTTATAGGCGACGACTATAAACGTTCTTCTGTTCTTCCGCTATTAAATCTGCGATTTATAATTATTGCGGTCGCTAATTCGCGGTGCCGCAGCGGCTGGAGCCTATAAGGAGACGGTGGAAGTGATTTTTCTAAAAGGGGAATCTCCTTTCCTGTAACAGACTGTAATCATCCTCGATTGAAACATTGTTTTTTCCTATTCATTAACTATGATTAATCACAATTTGCGGCCAACGATATAATATAACGGACATAATTAACGATCAAACGGAAGCTGCGGGACGAAATATCAAATGAAATGAGAGAAAATCTCGACCGCGGTTTAGAAAATTTTTCAGGATCTTCAGATACCGATTTGCCGGAATATCAGACACCGTGGTGCAATGACTACAAAAAAAAAACAAATTTCACGATCTCGTTAACACTCAAAGTCTAGTGCTTGCGTAGAATTATTTTACATCTTCGTATAGATCAGTTCGAGAACAGTGACACCGAGTGCAGGAATGTTTGCTTGAATATTTAATGCGATATGCATTTTAAATTGTTATCGCAACTATTTTGTTTTTCTGAAACTATCGTTGAAAAACTTGCAAATTATAATATATTATAATGAGCAAGATACAAAATTGAACTCTTCTAGCTTACGCCATCGTCAGAATTCCATACCGAAAACTGGAAATATATGTTGAATGTATTGTGAACACATGCGCACAAGATTCTGCACAAGCAAACAAAACATTTTTTCCCTAATTGTTAATGCGCAAATACATAAATAACATCCGTGAAAATACCTATAAGCAATTAATATTAATTTTCATCATCGCTGTTATTGTTTATTAATATTTTTTTAATATTCATCATTCTAAATAAATTTCCATAACGATCTTTCGCTACGCCTGACGTATCGTACCTACCGATCTGATGTGCCCGAGTTTTTCAACCACATCACATTTCACTTTCACCTAATACGAGCATCTAAATAAAAGTTCAAGTGTATAATTATTCACTTTGCTCAAAGTTCTTTTACTCTCTCTTTGTACAGCGGTAAAATTGCTAATCTGCACCGACAATGCAATGGCGTCTGATGGAAGTGTAATTGTAGGCGGTTTATGAAGAGCCTTAAATTATGAATTACGATATTCTAAGTTCATTTCTTCCCGTCAGTTTAGTTCGCTAACCGTAAATGATACGCAAGAGGAGAGGAGGAGAGATCGAAAAGTTAATATCCTGCGCAAGGAATCGGCAGCTCATCGCGCGTATGAAATGCAAAAAAAAAAAAAGAAAAAAAAAAGATAAAAGTAGGCTGCAAGTGCAAATGCTATCTATATGTGGAAGAAAATCTGATCGAGTATGGAAATTATCCCTTGGTGCAATTGTTCACAATGTATAGCGATTATATTATAATAATACCTGAGCAGGCTAGGCATGCATTACAAGGCGGCGCATTCACCTTACGATCCATGTTTACGAGTCGCGATTATTCAGAGATATATAGGTATAGGTAGAATATTAATTTTTGCGTAACTATGTATCGATATAATACGGAGACGCGTAGTTACGATTGATTATCTCCATAATGTGAACGCAACCTTCTCTGTACCGTTGGAATTTCGGTCAGGATCAAAACATTTTCACATAATAATCCATCGGGCTAATATACGTATTGCGAAACGAGTATGTGGTTAATTACAATACCGATACAAGAAAACTTATCGATAATACCATAATGCGCGAAACGCTGCGTCACTTACGACCGCTATCTACATAGATATAGTCGAAAGTTTAAATACACAACTATTACGGTATTCATTGCGAAGAGATGGTGATCAGGGATAATATTACGTAGAAATTGCCTGGCTAATCGAACGATCGATCGATCGATCGAGAAAGAATAAATATTTAAATAGTCATTTGACATTTCTTCTATCTTTCCAATAATCACACAGGTGTGCGCATAAAATATTGGATAAGGAAACTAAAAGTAGGCATAGGGGAAGTCTGAATTTTTTTCTTAACACACGAGATTTTCATTCAGAGAAATTCGTTTGAATCGAATGCGGTACAGTTGAATGACAAATAAAACTGAAGCTAATAACAGGGATGGAAAATGTCGAAGTTGCTACTCACTCTTTGGTCAATCACTTTGTCAAACTGAAGGGTTGCATTAATATAAATTGTAAATCGACGTCCTCGGCAACTGAAGCGGCGTTAATTTATTACTATTATTTTTTTCTCTCGTAATCCTGTAACCGATATATAATTGGCCGGCCTCCCTCCCACCCTTAATAATTGTCGGCTGTTGAATTTATCCACAGGTGGGTGCAGCTGGTGCTTCCGATTCGTAACGCGCTGGACCAACGCCGCAACGATACGACGCTGACTGGCAAACTGAAGAACGATCTACCGAGAGCTTCGGAGGACCTTCGACACCCGGCGACTTATTTCTAACAATAAGTCGAGATGCTCGTGGGCTGCAGCGGTTCTTTACGTTCGGGGAAATCTCTTCAGGTAGGTAGGTAGGAGGAGGTGGGAACCGAGAACAGCACCGCTCCTCTTGCAGAAACGGATAGAACACGAGACCTCTCTCTGTACTGAGGAGTCCACCTGAGGATCTTTCCAACAATACCTTTGTATTTATTTATCACCCCTTCCATTTTACCAAATCAAAATGCATTCGAAACTTGTAACCTGTTTTATCTTTCACGTAAGTTTATCGATGTCTTAAAAGTCGTTCGGCCTTCAGCTTCGCTGAAATTCTTCTCCTTTTTCTTGTTTTCTTTGCTCCTCGTTCGAGGCACCTCCGTATGATCAGTGATCGACCTGTGATCTGGTCACTTCAGTTAATTATTGCCGATAATAATTGATGCACGTAACATACGCGCAAAAGATATTTTTTCACGCATATGGACTTGGTGCAGGATTATATTAACGTTGCACGTGAGAAGAAGTAAAATTTTTTAGCAAATTTTCTATATTTTTTATTCAACATGCGGATTATGATATTTTTAATTTGATAATACGGAGATTTGAGGAGCTCATGAGGAAGAATCATAATTTGCGGTCGCATTTCGTTCAACGTGTGGTCGGTTTCTATTGCATGTATGAACGATGACTACAGAGATGTGCGGAATAAAAGGAAACGAAACTAAAAGTAGAATTCACAACTATATTCAGGTATACAGAAGACGGTGCAGCACATGCCGAAAATATCAAGTCCTAAGATAGAGGTGAATCCTGTTTTGGATTCATAATGCATTATCATAATGTGCGTTATTATTGTTGTTGTCGCCGTTTATCTCGGGACACTCCATGACGGTCTAGAGTCTAGACTCATAGTTTCTGGAGCTGAATCGAATGATCGCATTTTTTAGTATGTGGACATTCTTCGTCTCGTTTAGAAAAAAACATTCGTTATTATTGAATTAAAAGCCGATGAGTTATTTAGAAATTTTGATATCCGTGTATTCCAGCTGGTGACAGACGGGCAAGGATAAAATCTCTGCTAATATTCATGAGAATATTCACCTGACCTCGTTCATAGTCCTTTCGTTCTCGCTGAGTCGAAGTTTCAAGTTTTACACATTTTATTCTCTTCAAATTTTGTACTACGTTTTTTTATCTTACCATTTTTTTCTTCTACGGAGAACAAAGAAGTGTGCAAACGATATTAACATCATCGTGAAATTCAAATCAGTACATTACAGCTAGCTCACTCGACAAACAACTAGATGTACGTGTATTTGTAAAGCGAATGATTACCGATTGTACGCTGCGAATGGACGTAATTGATTCATCGTCGAGTATTTAGATCCTACGTATTTACATCGCTCTGTAGATTAAATGATTACAGACCGAAAATTCAGAACTGATTGAAGAATGAAACGAACGGAGATAAACATGCTAATTAATGAACGATGTGTTATTGGTTTACACATGATATAGCTTCGTTTATTTTTTCGAACAATTATATCGCAAGGTAATCGATGATTTTTTCATTTTTTTGATGTATTCAGCAAACTACATACGTGCAATTAGTCAGGTTTATCAATATCAGGTATTCGGTACAGATACATCGTTCGTCAATCGAATTAATCGACTCAAAGATATTTGAAAATGCAACGATCAAAACCATAAGTGAAAATGCAGTGACGACGTTTCTCACTCGCAACTCGTAATTTGTGATTCATGAGAAAATTTGCGTCAATCGTCGCAATAATTCAATATTAACCGTACACTTATGGTTATAATATTTATGATACGTACGTGCATAAACGCGAACGTAGAAGTTTTTCATTTTCTTTGAGTTGGTACCGTCCTTTTTCTTTTTTTTCTTACTTTCATATATTCCTTTCTGTATTCCATACGGATATTTTTTCGATTGGTCACTGCAATTTTCAAAAGGATTTGCAATCTCACATACATTATAATACGCATTACATACCTTACCACCGAATTACGTATAACTACGTCATATTACAAATGAGTCATTGTAACGAGACTCGATAAGAAAAAATTACCATCGAATGCATTTCCTTACGATATTTAGATTTCGTGAATAATTGCACATTTATCGTCGATCAACTATTCAAGGGAATTTTAGTGCCCCTCTCTTATAAAACTTTTTCACGAAGAAAGCTGATCTTGAATTCGGTTTTCATGGTCAACCAGAAGGTGGAAATAAGACTTTGGTTCAAAGTTCTCAATATTCAAACCTGTTTTCGCTCGTAGATCAGGAACGTAATTTCCAGAAATCCCCTGATCCGCAGGTACGATAAATTGACCAGGAAGATTTTACCGTATTTAATTTTTTCCTCCCTTGGACCGGGAAAATTATGAAAAAAAAAAAATCAGTTGGTTCATCATATACCCATGATACCTATAATTATACGAACTCGCGTTGTAAAATAATAAGGTATTATCGAGAAATTGTACCACGAAAAATCGTAACTCCGATTTTTATAGCCCATAGGTAATATGCTGAATAATGTAACTATCCTTGTTGAGCAATAGCGAAAGTCCAAGTCATAGTTTTATGGGCGTGCTGCAGCAGCAGCTGAAATTATGAAGACCTTATGATTCTGCGCGGTTCAATCGTTACGATACACCAAGATCTTTTAAAATAAAATCAAAAATCGATACTTTTTTTTTCTGTACACATGACTGTACAGAGATTACGCGTCACGATTATTAAGAGTGGTGGGGATTCGCTCTGGGCGATTAGTATTTTATTAGTGCGTAGTGATTTTGGATGAAATGGTACAAGCTACGAATGCAGCGGTAGGTCTATTCGAGCTTTACATCTCGTTTGTTATAATGTTTACGAAAACCAGGTCAGACGTCACGAGGATGAACCTTGGCCGAACAAATACGTATGATTAGCTGGAGATTCTTTGATTTCGGATAGGATTGCAGCAGGACGATTGATATTTTTGTCCATCTCTCCCTTATAACAAGTAGGTTGATCGCGTCTCTCTGAGGTAATTTTTATGTTTTTCCGTGTCACGAGATTGCGAAGGGAAGAAAAATCGAGATGATGACGTGAAACTCGCGAGATATTGTCCGATCGATTCACTACGGCTGATTAAATTATATTTGTCATTTTCGAAGAACAACGTCGAGGTGATTCCTTCGTCTTTGTCGTCTCGCCAACCAAATCATATCTTCAATCTCAGAAATTATCGGCTCCCCTCGTCGCGTTCTTGTTACACATAATAATCGTTATTACAACGCCGAGCACTCCAGCTCAGAACTCGTAACTCTGCTTTCACTTTGTTCTCTCAGGATCATAACGAAGCGATGATCGTGTCGTAAAGTGAGGGGATCAGGTACGGCTTCATTTCTATCCCAAACGAGCTGCTGTAGTAAGTAATAATCGACAGAGGCGATGATGATTGAAGTTGAAATGCCGATCGAATTCCTGCTTTTTGTCACGCGTCATACGCAGTATGTTTGCAAGACACGGAATGTTCTTTCGCTTCCGTATAGTTCTTTTGTTCGCTGATTTTTCTTTTTTGTTTTTCTTTATCTTCCATTTTGAGTTTGAAGAATTACAGCGGTTCATCACAGTCGGTGAATAGGAATCAAATAATTCCTCATATAAGAACGTGCGCGAAATGGCAAAGCGAGTCTAGTGAACGAATCACTTGACCTTATCGCTGACCAGAAACATCCTGATCTGTAGCTTGCACATGGCCCACAGATCCCACAACGGGAATCCGACCATAAGGTGCATCTGATTGGAGGATCACGGTAAATAGAATAGGCTGAAAAATCGATTACCCGTTAACCTGTATCTCTCCATATTTGTAGCTTCCGGTCGTCTTTAATTTCTTCTCCTTTTTCTTCTTCTTCTTCTACCTGTTCTGACATAAAGGTGCCGATCTTTGTATTCCAATACTCTCTGAAGTTGTCGTGACTGGTTTTCAGCACGCCAATAAATAAGTATATCCGTATCAGTTGAAAATGATCCAGTCACGTGCCGAAGTATTTCTTTTCCTGGGAACTACCTATATATCTTCTTGCTAGGGGATAAAATCCACCATGTATGTTGCAACGTGCGTACGATATTTGCTCATCATACTCAACATAGGAAACATTTGAAAGCAGAAATATTTGACAATGTTGCCGTAATAACCTGACGAAGGTTTCACCTCGGAGCCAGATATTACTATAGGTGGCCTCGGGGTTCATAAGCATGATCTATCGAGTATATAACATAGAAGATACATAGGCATACGGAGCAAAAAATGAGCTTGTATCATTAAGAGATGGAGTAACAAGTCTCGTTACTTTCTACTTTTCCATATTCTCTGCCCCTGCTTCTATCGGTAATGATCAGTTTATTCGGGACACTGGATTTATGATTAATGATTATTGGGTCAACAGGTGTACAATTTATTTGGGTACATCCACGTGTCGAGCAAAAGTTGTTTGAGAAAAATCGAGGTAAAGTTATTGTGACGAGGATGAGGATGAGGTCATTTTGCGGGATTGATTCATCTCAGGTGAATCGGAGGATGCATTTTGTCTTATACGGTAATACGGAAAAACGAGACTTTTATTACGACGCACGTTCTTCGAGGACGGCTTCCCAAAATTCTCATATCGGAGATAAAATGCGAGGCTGTAAGTGAAACGAAAAAGTGACAGTAACGCATACGATCGTGTACCCGCAGGGTTACGAATTCTGATTGTGAGACTGCACGGTCGCAGAAACTGTTGAGTGGATCGGTAATCTTGGTATCCTTGTGCATGATAACGGATTTACCGATATCCTCATTTCAGAAAGTGGAGAAAAAGAATCTGAAAAAAACGGAAATCTAGGAAAGAACTAAGTGCATCAGTAGACTGGAGGATTCCAGTTGTATGCCGAGTGTCCGTTGCTCTTGGAGTCGTCAGAATCCCCGCGCCATCGGGAGAGCAGCTGCTAGACGAGGTTCTTGAGTAAGGCAAGGTATAAACGTTATGACTGCGATTGCGCAGAATGTGGGTGATACTGTAGACCCGATGAAGCCACAGACGAGAGAGAGTTCCCCGTTCTGGTTATCCTCGTCGGGAACACGACGCGCTGCAAGTCTTTCGCTCGTCGGTGCATCCGCGTTGCTTTGTGTCGAGTGCATTCCTTCGTCTGATCCCCCGTACTCTTGAATTCCAGAAATTCCCCTTCCCCGTGCAGTGCGTGGGCAGATTCTTCATTCGCATATGTTTGAATTTTTTTTACAATTCACCGTTAATGACTCCGCGCCTTTGTTCCAAATTTCTTAAATTAGCTCGCTCGTTATGAATGAAAACCTCTGATAACGTGCTTCGTGCGACACCGCCGACGATAAACAGCTGTTCGAACGGTTGTGTTGTGCGTACGATATAAACGGACGAGTGTACGGAGTTTACGAAGCCGTCGCGACCTTACACCGCTACGATAACAACACTCGCGTGCGGAGGTGAGATAAAAACATCGGTAAGGACACGCTCGCTGTTACCGAAGAGACGCCGATTTATGTTCCGGATATCGAGGACCTCGTACCGATAACTGAAGCGGAAGAGGCGTCATGTCGATATTCATCAATTGTTTGAGGAAAATGACCAGGGGATCAAACGAGAATGAGGTAGGTCATTCGATCGAATTCAAAAAGGAGCTAAAAAGAACGCGATTTGATGTTTTTTATTTCTCTACTTTCAGGTACTCAAGGGCTACAAAGTTACGAACGTTGATCGTACGAGGAGGTTCGGAGTGGCTTGCAGAGATCTCCAAGAATTGAAACGGAAGGGTTGCGCCAAACTCAACGTGAGTGTCCATCCGGATTTTAATCTCACGCAATGATCGTCGTAATTGCTGCAACGAGGCCATCGAAAATCAAATCCGGGAATCCTTCCGTTCTTCTCGTTATTCTATTTCATTAGCAGAGATTCCGAATTCGAGCTATAGTTGGAATTATTTTCGATCGTTCAATATGCATGTATATACCTATATCTGCATCGTCCCAGTTCCCACGGCACAGCGTCATCGTCGTGACCTCAAAACGCGATTGCATCGGGGTCTACGCTATTCCGCGTACCACCATCACCTACATCTCTGAACCGAGTAAAGCGCACGGTGAGCCGACGCGCGACGCGACGCCGCGCTCTATCGACTCGTCCGGGTCGCAGCAGCTCGGGGCGCGTCACGTGGGCTTTGATTTTTTGAATCTCAATGTCAGGGCCGACGAGATTGCAGCGCGAACCGCTCGCCGCGTGACTTCCAATCAGGATCCCAATCAGGAATCAGAATTAGGCACCCGGATAATATAGCCGGGCAAATTTGAACAGCGTTCTACAAGGGGAATTGTTAATCGAAAAAGAGAATTTGGAATTTTCATACGGGAAAACACTTTTTGTTCATCGTATCTTCACTCCCCCTTTTTTTTTCTCATCATCTATAAATCCGTAAAATGATAATCCATAAATGAATAATGAGATTTCATTCATGTTTTTAGCTTTCAAAAGAGGAACAAGAATACGTCACGGTCTGCCTTGTGGACGGTTCTCTTGTCGACGATGAATATTTTTTGACCTTAGAACCGCAGACTATCCTAATCCTTCGGAAAAAAGGGGAGAAACTTCTTTCAGGTTGGTCAACATACAATTCGATTCGAATAGTATCGTTCAGACTTTCATATCATTTGGTACGTGAAGATCACTATACTTGTATTTTTTTTTTTTTGCGATTTCGACACTCGACACACAACTATGATACAGCGAATTGTTCGTCGATTAGTGACTAGCTTATTTCAAATTGCCAAACTTGCTACGAGGCTCGAAAAGAGTTTGACGAGTTGCGAGTTCATCTATTCGAAATGACGAAGCAAATTCTTCGGAAGATTATTGATCATTAAATTTTTGGCGAAGCAGCTGTTTTTTGTCGCGAGCAGATTATTAAAAATAACTGAGAATCGGAATCCGCGACCATACTTTACAATTATTTTTTGATTATTGATTTGTGCCAGTTGCAAATGAAAATATTCTAAAGTATATCACGAGTATCTAGAAATAGCAAATGGGAAAATGAAAAAAAAAAACTTGAGCTTGAAGAGTGAAAAAGCCAATGACCGAAGATAACCCGATTAAAGGGATCAAAGGACAACGAGTCGGCATTGTTGAGTAATTATAATTTCTTAAAAGGCGTGACCCACTTACTATTCCTACACGATCGACGAATTACGAATTACGTTGCGATTTCGCATCCAGACCATCGGCCTCTGATCAAATCGTGGGTGAGCTTAACATCCGTTCGATTCAATGCTAATTAGAGACAACTTGCCCATTTGCATCGCCTGCAGCTCTGCTGTATCATTAATTTCTTATACTTGATTCACGATATCGTACTCATACCCTTCTTATAACCCCGCTTCAGATGCCGACATACTCTACAATACTCTGCGTCAGGTCAACTTGGAGTTCATTACCACCGGGGACGCGGTATCGAAGTTTCTATCTGCAAATCTAAAGTCGAAAATCGCCACCCTTAACAAGGCCCTCCAGAGGGATGACTCGAAGACTTTACTCAGTGCGAGGAACGAGCATCCGGAATGGTTTAAGAACCTCGACACGACTGCAAACACAAAGGTAAGTAGCTGAAGTAGAATGTCACGCTACGAATGATTTTTTCTTTTCGAAGCGTAGGTATAAATAGTATGAGGTTTCGAACTTTCAGGAGGCTTACATGCATCGCAGATGCCAGGACAGGTTTCGCGGCTACCTCTACAAAACAATCGATCAAATTAAAAACTCGGAGGTTTATGCAAAGAATGAAAAGGCCCGACATCACCTGACGCATGCGATCGCATTCTTCAAGCTCAAATTAAAACAGGATCATTGCCTGGGTTTTTACTTCGATCGAAGCTACGCAAAGGCCGACAATAGTGGCGAACGAGAGCGACCCGACGCGATCTACGAAGGCCAGGACGAATCCGACGACCCGAATTCGTTCATCTGTCGCTACGATCACTGTCCTTGCAGAATTGATCTCGTCGGTATTTCGAGGCACAATAAAAACGTCGAGGATATTTTGTCGGAGTTTTTCAGTCCGAACGATGAAAAAACGAAGTTTGACGAGAAAACAGACGGCGATGAGACCGACGCAAGGACAATGCACTCCCCTGCTAAGAAACTCAAGGACAACGACGACGCACGAGATGATGGTCTTTGTCCTTATAAAATCGATAAGATCGATGATCGGACGATGACTGCTCTTTGCGATGCTAATGGGGAGTTCAAATGTGCGGGTGTTTGGAACGCGGAACGTTGCGAGTACTCGGGAATGCACTGTATCAATCCTTACAGATCCTATGAAGAATTAGTGCTCTTCTCGACCTGGAATTTCGATCACAGGTGAGCGGACTCGAATGGTTTTATCCAACGTTGTGCAGTTTTGTTGGAAGAGAATTACATTTTTTTCTACGTTTCTCTTATTTGTTAAAGAGAATTTAAAGGTCTGCCATCATTTCCTTGTTCCTCTTTATTTTTAGGACGGTAGTTGAGGTTTATGTATTTATTTTCAGGATCGAACGGTCGCGAACGCTGGTACCAAACCTGCTGAAAGCTTCGGAGCAGGACGCAATAAGCCAGAGAGAGATAAGAATTTTTTATGATAATATATTTACCGTTAAGAATTTACGACTCGTGCATATCATATGCCACGACAAAGGGGCCCACAAACAGTGAGCGTGGGATTAATTCGAGACATAGAAGAAATAATCAAAATAGCTTTAAAAAATATCTATATAATATTATAATGATAATGGTCATTCCTCGAATGGCGGATATACCACTGTATTTATTATATTAGCAGTTGAAATTGTTAATGTTAAATATTAGTTGAGAAATTAGCTGAATATACATATAATATACATTATATATATTTATATATGTTATCGATTATGTTGCAAAATAATATGTGATATTTTACGTTTACTGCCAAGTAAGAGAATCCTGACTTCAAACTATTGAAGAAAAAAAAAAAAAAAAAAACGCAACTATTGCATAAACCATGTATATGTTCACTGTCTTTACGTTAAAACACGTCCGGACAAATAGTGAAGAACGATTAGTCAACGAAGCATTAAAAAAACAAAACACCGATGATCAACATGTACAGAATTACTATTTAAGAACTATACGCACAAAAAAAAATGATCATGTAAATAAGATCATATGCGAGGGATATAAAAGAGTAGTAGGTAAGAAAAGGAGTGGGTGCGGGTTGAAAAATAAATCATCGATATTGAAAAGTATAAATTTTCACAAACAGCTTTTCTCAAAAGATTTGATAAAAATGACTGGGTTCAGGGGTGGAAGAATTTCATTATAGGAAAAACGATGCGACGAAATGGGGTATGAAAAAAAAAAAAAAAATTGAGATAGGAAGAAAGATGTAAATATTATTGAAATATCCTCTGTTGTTCCTACCGTTTGTTTCTTCGAAAATGAAATGATATTTAGAAACTTGCAGAATACATTCTTTCCACTTTGGAAGTGAGGTTCCTCTTGCTCAACGGTGAAACGATTCTAAACGCATGACGCGGTGCTACGATTACAAAAACTATCGCGATCCGTATGAATTAATAAATTTGAACGTAATTATCCGTGATGCAATTGAAGATAATAAATAATAATTCACTCGTAGTGTGAACAGGGTGCTGAAAATAACCGGCTGTACAGGGGCCTCCGTATAAAACTTTAGTAAACTCTGATAAATGTTCGGTAACCGAATCTAAAATTACAAGCGTTTATTGTAACTGGAAAAAAGTTCTGATATTTATATTACTATACATGATCTAATGAATAATTCTATGTACTCGTAAGCTATGATATGTTCAAGGTGATGATTTCAGTCCTGTTCATTATTATAATTCGTCGTCGAAAGAATTGAAAACCAAAAAAAACAAGAAAAAAAAAAAGGTTGGCGCCCGTTCGCGCCGCGTGAGACTTCGGCGGTGTTTATTCTTGCTCTGCGGCATAATAAATATTTAACAAAGAGACTGATGTAATTGAGACTAACGATCTATTAGACGAGTCTGTTCGGATGTCTTTTGAGAAAACGTTTAGCACATCATTCAACCGAAGATGCATGAATATGATCCATAATACGTGGGTGACGTGATAAAAGCCCCCGGATAAATGGTCAAGATTAATATAACAAAATTCCCGCCCAATTATCAATCATCCGAACGATACTCGCGTCAAGGAAGCAGGCTGATAATCATGAAAGCATGCTCATCCTCATCCGTGCGCACGAATCTCAAACATTGCGATCTAACTACACTCACTTTCATTGATTCACACACGAATTCAACTCTTGGCCAGTTTTCTTACGCCTGAATCCGTGAAATGTTTTCGGCAAAAGTGAATCTAAGTATTTCGACTAATATGCTGGTGAATTCCCTTTTTCGCACTACCATTTCGTGAAACATATAACTACACTTGTCTTCCTCTTCTTCTTCTTCTTCTACCGAATGTATACTTCTTTCTCCTCTTCTTCTTCTTCTTCTGCTTCTACTACACACTACTGCAAACCGCGTGTTTGACAATTTCACATTGCATTCCCGGATCCCACATTTTTATCATCAAAGTCCATCTCCCCTTCCCTGGTACCTAAAGTCTGCATGTTCTCCGGTAACATTTTGTATACGACGTAACGTCTGGTCCACACGCATGCTTAAAAATACCGCGTTACGCCGATTTCTTCATTTTCTGACTTGAGCCTTGTAGATATAGACGAATAAATGGAATACCTATATTCTTAGTTTATGTACCGTAAATAATTTAAATTGCGTTTATATCACCCCATGTAACTTTATATTGATTCAGAGTTGCGAATAACTCTTACCTTGTAATGACTTAAGTTTGCCTTTTATATGGAGACTGGCAATGCTAATGGCGTTACTTTGAGATTATTCGAAGGCTATAGCCATCGATTTCTTTTCGATTTTCGGACCAAAAATCAGAATCGTTCGTATGACCCTATCCGAAAAAGATTAAAATAAACCAATCAAACTGAGGGGCAGTTTGATTAGCAAGGAAATTCGGGCAACGGAAACTCCCAAAAAACTTTGAAGCAGTTTCAAAAGTCCGTGATAAATCATGAGACAAAAAAATAAAAGCGCAATATTTTTCGTCTTTATATGATGTAGGTATATAATATATAGTATTTTTTCATTGTGTATACCTATATACATGTGTAATAACCGATGAATGTACACGCTGTGACGTAGATGAATATATTTTAGTTACTCAAAAATATTACGCTGCAGTCTTTTTTTGAACAGAGATGAAAAAATGATACCCGCTTTTTCCCAAAATCTTCAGGACCCTCGTCCTCTGTTTTGTACAGCTCTTTTTGTAAGCAGGTGAGTCCCGTTTCTGGTGAGTCGACGAGTCAAACTCATCGTCAGTCACGGCACTAACCGTCCACCAAACAACCCGCTTGAGCTACCGAGTCTCACGTACGATGGCAATCAAATAATTTAATTTCAAATCCAAACCAAGGCAAAGAGAAAGCTGTCTTCATTAAAAAGAAAAAAAATAAATAACAAATGTAAATGAATACAAATAATCGAATATGTGCTGGGTGTGGGCAAACCTAAATCCCGAGGGATGACGATGTGTGGGAAATTTTAGCTCAGTTGGATCACCCTATTTTTGCAAGGACCAACAACAGCTGCCGCTGTACCTTATAGTTGGAAGGCACCTAGGCGGAGGATATCCTTCGATGCGGATAATACATGAATTATGTATGTGGATATACGAGTGTGTGCGTTGTATAAATATGACAATAACAATAATAATAATATAAGAAAATCGTTTCTAAATAAATTTTCATTTCACACTCGAGTTGATTTTCACGGTCGGGCGAGCGGGTCTGGTATGATGGTTGGTCGAGGCGCAAATTGCCTCCGCAATATGTTGCCGATTGCATAAGTATAATCTAAAATCTGAAATCAATATCGAAGGACGAAACTACACGCCGACATACCTCTACAATATGTGAAAACCGAAATGCCTGGCGGGTAGGAAAAAAAAAAAAGAAGGAAATAGACAAAAAAGGAAAAAGGGGAGGGAAATTATTAGAGGGAAAACTCCTGTGCGTGTGTGGTCCGGGTCAGGTTATTTGTGAATGCGCATACATGTGTGTGCCGAAGTATAAGTATCTATACATATAGCCAACCATTTCAGCGGGTACGGACCAACGATAAAAATGTGTCGTCGATGGGGGAGGAGGTCGGCGAGTGGGGCCCCGTCCAAGAAAGCTAATTGGCCCCTCGAAAGCCACTCAGTGGTGTATAGGAATAGGGGTATTTGAACTACCTCGAATCACCGACTATTGTGCCGAGTTCGATCGGCATCTCTTCAACGGTAACTCGAATACCTTTACAGGGTATGGAGGTAGGTATATACCGTGCGCGTCGATGTATGCACACGTATGACGTACCAACATATATCCGCGAATTCTTGATGCGAACTTGTGTCTGTTAGAGCGTATGAATGACTTGGATGAATCAAGAAACCGTCGATGTCATTAACAGAATCACGATTGGTATAAATTTGATATTCTCGATACTCTGGACATTTTGTAGAAAAGATTTGTATCTTTATACGATTTGGAGAAGGAAGATGTGACAACCCTGAGGGAATCTAAAAAGCCAACATTTTTATATCAGAAAATAACGATTCATGACTATCCTGAATTTTTTTCAAAAAAATTCCTGGACCAAAGAAGTCTCTACAAGTTGCGTGACATAAATAGTGACAGGGCTATGTAATTAGACGCCGCTAAAATAGTCCTCTCATTTTTTTCCCTTCGTCCTTCTCTTTTTAGCTCCCCCGTTGTTAGATGAACGAATCGGAGGACGAGGGCCGTAATACCTGCTGCAGGACCCGCCGAGCCCGGCTTGACTTCTGCGTTATTAGTGAGTGGCAATAAGGAAATGGAACCACGTGATCGTGTCCGACGAAAAAAGGACCCTATACCTTCGTCGGTTATACGTCGTTTCGACGCTGGTCATTTTATTGCAGATCATGTCAGCCCTTATAGCGGTCATATAGCCGGCCGGTCCCTCAGCCAGGATTACCCGAATAAAAAGGAAGAAAAAATAAAATAAAATCAAAACTTAATCGGTGGTGAGTGGGAATGGGAAATATGTTGGTGAAGTACGAAGTAAAATGGAACGAGATTAATGGTCGTCAAATAATTAAGGAGTGCCTAAAAAAAATGGAGCAGAGTATTTTTACATGACACTTTTTGGGTCCACCAGACCGTGTAAGAGACGTCAAGGGTATTATCATCCTTTATCGCATCACTTATAATAAGGTGGGTTCTTCCATCATCGTTTTTTTCTTCTCTTCTTTGAAATTTCGGTGTTTTGCTTTCTTTTTTTTCCTTTTTTTTTTTTCACACTCCGACGGAGCCGCATGCGAAGGTGGTATAGGGTTTTCTAAAATTTATGGTGTGCGAGCCATTGGTCACACAGACGCCTTACCCGTTCTTTTCTTTTCCGCCTTTCCTCTATTCCTCCGACGCTTATGTGAGCTTCAAATATCAAACTGTCCGCAAAATCTAAATTGCTCTCGCTAAGCGAGGGACCTCGCGTTCAAACAATGAAAGAAGAAAAAAAGAGGGGAAAATAATGAATTGAAAGTGAGGATCTTTTGTAAAAATTATCAAAACTTCATTTTGTTATCCCGCTAATTTTTTCAAATTTGGACTCCCGCGTCGGAGCTGTTTTTTTCTTTTCAAACTCGTCGTCCGAGCGTCGGACTAAAATTGGGTTCATAAAAAATGAAAAAGAACTCTCTTTCCTCGGGGTATATTTCACGTTCACTCAATTCTTTCCGATGAGCTTAGTAAGCTTTATAAATACGAGCTTTCAATTGTAGTGATTCGCGATGATCGTAACGCAGAAATATCCGACCGACAATATATCATAATGTACAGGTACTCGCTGCACGTGTGATGAGAACTCGCGTTTATATCGCGTCTCGAACTTTTCATTCCATACGTCATATCCCTGAATGAATATGAAGGTGAAATAATGAAGAGGAAGAGTAAGAAAATGGGAAGAAAGAAAGAAATATTAGGTATGTGTGAAAAATGAAAAATGGGAGACGGAAGAAAAGACGTCTGATGAAAATAAAAGAGTGATAGGAATTGCAACTGCATAGGAATAATCTTAGGAGCGACGGATTCAGCTCTCTATAGACCACTTCAGAAAATACAAAAAGAAGAATACGAAGAGAACAGTTAGGGGAGAAACGGAAGGTTTCTTAAAAAATGGCCCTAATGGAAAGGATCCTCCTATATCATTTCCCATTGTGTGCTGCGTGCATCGCATGGATATAATAACCTATCATAATATACAACTATAATATAATACACCAATGCCGATATGAAGATACTTATAGTTATACAACCCGGCACGCGTTATATTTTCGTACCCGTGTTTTGGCCCCATACAGAAAATATATTTCGGGTGATTTCCGAGTGGTCGCGGGGGTCCGTGGAGTGAGCGCCGCTCGATGGACCCCCTCGCGATTTCATACGTCGTGGATGGGGTGGTTTTCCGTTAGCGCGCGGGACTCGGACGATCCAGGAGAAAGTCACCCCTGAAACGGGGCGAGGATCACGTGACTGGATAGGGACAGCTGTATTGAACGTAGCCAGACGGTGTCTCCGTTCTAGGCGCGAAATTCCTTTCTTACTTTATTTTTCTTTTCTTTTCTTTAGCTCTTATCCTTTTTCGGCAGTGTAGCTAATTTCTTCTTTTTTTTTTCCTATTTCTTCGATCCTTGTTTGTTACTTCTACTTAATGTTGAAAGAAACTCGAGAGAGGGCGAAAAGAGAAGAAGACCTAAGAGAAGAGCGGGTCAAGGCGGGGGGGGGGGGGGGGGGGCATCGGCGATCGAAATTATTCATACCCGTGGAAAGAATTTACGGTCTACGGCCATTAGCCAGCTGCAAGGTATTCGCTAGCGAAGTCAGACGCGTGCTTGCTGAGTCTAAAGAAAAAAAAAAAAAAGAAAATTCTTTATCTTTTTTTTCCCACCCAAATCTGGGTTGCGCGTTTAGGGTACTTTTTGCTTAGATGGTTGTACGTTGTTTTCCCTTTTTTTTTTTTTTCTATATCTACTTTTTCGCTACGTTTTTGCGTTTTTTTTTTTCTATCACAGTTATACGAGTTTCGGGACGACAAGCCAGACTGAAAGGCAAAACCTTCGTCAAATGTCATATATATTATATACTAGAGCCGGGCGCGGCTTGTCGGACTTGTGATTCGTTGACTGGCTCATGCTTCTGATGACTCCATTGACATGAAATCAAATCCGATGCCTATGGATAATTAGTGAAATTTTTCAACTTTCTAAAAGGGTCACGATCTCGAGTCATACGAAGTAGATTTCGTGCATATGTAGAAGTGGCGGCAGCAAAAGTGTCGTTGCGGTTCAAAAGCGAAACTTGGCGAGTGGAGAATAGATAAAAATATATACGTACGGAATATGGGGAGAGAGAGTAAAGTAAAGAAAGAGAAGAGAGGTTCGGCGGCGAGTAAATAAACGAGAGATAGAAGAGAGGAAGAGGAAGAGGAGTAAGCCGTTCGGATAATAAATTAATATACGGGCGTGTAGCGCTCTCCTGCTGCAAAATTCAGCGACGCAGCTCCGCGCGACCAACCCTGTCGTAAATAAAAACCTAGTCTTCTTTTTGCTTCCGTTTACTTGCTGGCTTACAAAAGAAAATAAATAAACAAATAAAGAAAAAGAAAAAAATAGGAACTAACAAATAACAAAAATAAAAAACCTATAAAAGTGACATAAAAATAACAATGCAACACCGTCGAACCGAACAGTTATTTCTAAAAAATATATGCACACACATACGCCGCATATCCAATGGGAGATAAAAATTTTCGAAGAGAGAAATGAAAATTTTGATTTAAACATAATTTTTAGGGATGGTGCAGCGGGTCAATGGAAATAATAGCGATGAGATGATATAATGGCGATGATAATGGTATAAAAGCTCTGCAGGAATACTAATAGAAAAGACGCGTTTAATGACTCATCGTTTTACGATCCTTTCTTGAGAACCTTTTGCACTCACACCCTCCACCCTCCTAGTTCTCCCCAACTTCCGCCCATTAAAGTCCGAAGTCTGTCAAAAACTTTCACCGTTCAGGCGCCTTCTATATATACTGCACGTATACACACGTACACATTGACACAAGGGTAGTACGAGTATGTCTACGTACATCGAGAGGACGTAAAATAAGGGGATGTGTAAATGGCTCGTGGGGAAATATCTCTTCGAACATTCGATATATCTCAGCCAGGACTGGATTATAAATAAAGTGTATTTTATGACACCGGTTATTTTCACCATTTTTTCGATACCCGCTACGGTCTCAAGGTTTGAAAGCCCGATGATTCGATGTAAGCGATTCGTCGCAAGGTCGAATGTTATTTCATTATCGATCCAATAATCATAAACCAGTAAATTATCTATCTATGAATCTCTTCGTCAGCTAATTTCTCAATGGAGTCTTTACTACGATAAAGAAAAAATTTCCGAATGAGAAGAAGCCTTTTTCTCAATGTCAAGGTCCAAATAAACCCACGACGTTCCTTCAGGAATATTCGAAATTATTTTCTGGATTCAATTATGCCGCTTCCTAAGTGAATCCAAGTGACAGCTCGGTACGTAATTAAAGGAGAAAATTTTGAAAAGCTTTGGTTTCCGACACCTCTTAATTTTTCCCTTGCGATATAAACGGGATAAAGAGATAGTGACTTGTAGAATGAAATGGAATAAAATGTAACGTAGCGTGGCGTTGCTCTGCTCTCTAGTCTCTCTATCATTCATATTTTCAGCTTATGCAAAATATTGGAAATTAAATTTAGCCGGTTTTTGCGGAGACTGGTATCCCCAGGGGGATTGCGGGTAGGTACTGTGGAGAGAGGCGGGAAACGCCGGGAATACGAGCGGCAACTCGGGTGTCGGGACGTCGCGGGGGATGCCAATGTTGGTTTAGGCTGACGACGTTACCTCCGAGCGATTATGCAAGGTGAATATTTTCACTGGGATTTTACATTTTCATATACCCAGCTGCAACCCCAACTCCCTCTCTTGTAGGTGTCTATTCCTTACAGGCGAGGAATGTACATAAATATCTACGCGCATGCATATAGGGTGGGCCACTTTCAATCGTTCTTCTTTTTCTTCCTCACCGTCTCGCCGGTAATCTCTTTGAAGCAAAAAAGATTATCCCAAAATGCACGCCGATTCGCTCCGTGCATAAATAGATGTGTGAAAAAATAATATTAAGAAAAAAGTTCGAAGTTTTAATTTTCGAATCGATGAATCCCGATTCATGGTGTGCCGTGAATTATGAAAATCATAACTCTCCTCTCCAGTAAATTTGAAACCCATAGACATTGGAATACCAATTCTTGGAATAGGGATATTTTTTATCTGATAATTTAGCGTGTAGATACCGGCCGCACAGCGATCTGCAAACCGTTGAGAGGAGAAAGTATAAAGAACAAATAAGAAGAAGAGTTCGGGGTTGGAGAAAGTGAAGAACAAAGAACAAACAACAATGGCAGGGGTGTAACGCAGCTGTCTGAGCCCCACTGATAAATGGAAGCCCATTAACCGAAAACCAAAATATTCATTCAAATTTAATATCCCGTTGCGTCCGACGCCGACGCCTAAAAACTCCAATCAAACCTCCCGCACAAATACGCGTGGCCTCGGCTGTATAACACTAATGTAGATTAATGAGAGTCACCCATTGCATAAATTCTATATGGACGGGTCAAAACGAGGGCCAGAGTATTTCATTCATTTATTCATTTGACTTTTTTCTCTCGACGATGAATTATATCGAAATAGCGAGAAGGATCGAAAAAATGAACGATCGAGGAGAATGGACGCTCACGAAAGGCGGCTGAGACTTTCGAACTCTGACCCTGGACTTGTACGAAGGTCGAATTACGTGCCGGGGTCAAGTATCGAATAATAACTCAAATTACACACGTACCTGCTAAACTCTAGCAATTATTCGCAGTTGTGAAATATATATTTCACATCCAGATATGGGTATAGCAGAAATTCCTGAAAGTGCAGTATAGCTTACGGAACAGTCCATATGGCAATTGGATCTAATTATTAAATAGTTGAACTCAGTGCATAGTTTACATATTAAACATCTTCGCGGCGTGGAGTACGAGGTATATATAGTATAAATAAGCGCTCCGTGAATATTCCTCAGCAGCTGTACTTTGCCTCGTACAACGACGAAATTAAGTCAGATTCGCTCCCTCCGCTCTCGCGCGGACTACGAGTGCATCGAATTTAGGAATAGTTATCTCGAAGACCCTCCGTATCCGGAATTAGTTACGAAACATATTCGATCCCTTCCCCTCCCCCACTCGAGAATGTGCATCGGATAAAATATATTGGGAAAGTATAATTCACGCAGCGCGGAAACTCGCGATAGGTGAACGGCTCCGTGAACGGTTTCGAAAGACGAATTGCGCGGGGTGTGCGTTGGTCAATAATTTTGCGAAGCGTGTTCAAGGGTCGAGCGTCGCGACGCCTAGACGCCTTACTCTACGCAGTGTCTACACGACGCGGGTTTCTGCATAGTGGATACAACGTCTGTACGGGTATTCGGAATACCCGGATGTGGATAACTGCAACCGCATAACAGAGGTGCAGAAACCAGCTTCCGGACTTTATATGTTCCTAGGTTGAGTTATCGGGAACGAACTCTGGAGGAACAAAGACCCCTGCAGTTTGCTGCTGCAGTGTTGCGAGCTACTTCAGTTTACTAATGAACCCAGCTGGGTGTACACTCGAGTGAGGGGCACTTTTACTTCCAGGGTTGTCGCGCACCCACCCCCGTCACGGTAGCTGTCTGCCTACAACAATGCCCCCTTCCCTTCACGTTTTTCTATTTTCCTTTTCATTTCTTACCTTTTTTTATTCAGTCAGCCACGGCGACATTCCTCCTCACCCGAAACGTCAGCAAACTCAAATGTTTTCATACTCCCTTCTCCTTCCGAATTTTCGCTTTCGAGTTCGAAGGTTAATCACTTTCATAATTGTCGCTCAAAAATCGTTAAAACACCCAGAGTATCGGGAGAAGAATTAAACGAGGGTGCCGCCATTTTTCCATTCATAGGGTCTTGCAGGTGCATCGGTGATGAATGTCGAGTGAATGTTGGAAAGTCTGCACCGCGCGTGTTGCTCTCTATTCCCCATAGGTTCGTACGTTTTGTGGGAAACAACGTTATTTTTCCATATGTTTGTAGGTAATGCGAATAGATGATGCGACTGAAATTCTTTCAGCGATCAAAAACTGCCTAAAAATTTTTTCGTTACCTTTTAGCTAACCGAGTCGGCAATAAAGTGTAAAAATAACATTCGGAGATATTAAAGAAAGTATAAATGTAATAAAATTAGGTAACATGAAACAAAATGAAATCTCTTCTACTTTACTCAATCCTCGATCCCCGTTCCGGAACCGCTATGGTCGAGATGACCGAGAAAAAAAAAAAAAAAAAATTGTATCGCAAGGTCGAAGAAGAGAAAGAAAGAAAAATGAATAATATAACTTAGAGGAAGGAAACTGGTACAAAGAATAAGAGTTATTTCAATCAGAGTTATATACATTTAAATGAATAACAATGGCTCAAACGACGCGCAAATTGGACGCAGACTAATTGTTTCACCCTGCCTATGGCCCCGCCGTTTATATCCTTCTCCACATCGTCGCTTCTTGCAATTTTGCCCCCCTTCCCATCCATTCCCATATAGTATACAATTTACGTATACTATACATACATACATATCGTCAGAGCGAATCTGCACTCATACATGTATAAAATATTCGAGTGTACCAGTATTCATATTTCAACCCCAAAATATCGACGTCTTTACACCCTCTCGTGACCTTCCCAAATTCAAACGTTATAATGTACACGGGAATATATCCCGTGCCCGAATAGCTGCCATCACGTTGTTCCGTGCTAACGAAATCCCCGAGATGTGATGTGTGAAATTGAAATAATCGCATGAAACTTCCCTGCGAATGATGAAGAAAACGGAAATCAATTAAGTTATAATGTTAGACATATATTTACCTCTATTTTCTCATCTCTCTGGATCGGTTAAAAATTAAAAACAATTTCTGATTTATCGCAGCTGGATGCCGAGCGTCGATTTCTCTCGCGTTTATAATTATTATTTTTGTTTTTCCGATTTTCATCGCAATAAATAAGAGACGGTGCTCGTCCCGGAGCCAATAGGGCCGCTCGGCCCTCTTATGACCGCGGGGCAGCAGATGGGCAAAGCTATAGGTACGGCCATCCTACCCCTTGACAACAACGACACAGAGCGATCAACTTTCAATGGTATCTGCGGCAACGGTATTACCTCGCACGGATAGGTAACCGGTAGACATAGGTATACCCGTGTACCGACCTTATAATATACCATGTAAACGCACGCTGTAGGGTATTTTGTTTGCAAATGTTTCAAAATAAGCGAAACTTTTTCGCTTCCCATGCTCATATGGAATCTTAACAGAAACGACAAAGGCCGCGTAAATTTGGATTCATCTTACCTCTCTCTTTTCAAAAGTAAAGGGGGTGAAATATATATATTCGTGATGTAATTTGCGTAGCGACGGGGTAAGGGTTGACGAGTGGTACGTACTTTATGCCTCTGGAGTATAACATACGAGTGTAGAGTCGCGACATTTTTATTATCATTATTATTATTATTATTATTATTATTCCTTTTTTTTCCCCAATTTTTGTTAATTTTATTTTTTCAAGGGAGTCGCTAATTGCAGCGACGCTGCCTAGCTGCTGGTTCGTATCGCGTGCGAAGACTGTTGTTGCATTTCCTCGGTGAAAGAAAAAAAAAAAAGGGTTGGGGGGTTGCATACATATGCACAGGTATTTAAACACGTCTCCCGGGGTATGTGAGCCGGCGGTGCAGACGTGAGCCTTTGCACGATGCTGGCTAACGAGAAGATGTACGCTCTGAAACGAGCCGGTAAGGGCGTGGGATGCTAGAGAGGAGATGAGAAGGGTAGGGTGGCACGGAAAACAAAAAAAAAAAGGAAAAAGAAGAAAATTATCAAAAGAACGGAACGAAACGAGACGAAACGAAACGCTTGGAGGTAAAAACAAAACGGAGCAGCCGAATATATGTACGTCTCAGATTTTTTTCAACCTCGTTCCCGGTTCATTAGCTCCCGATGGAACCTTGATTTTCAACTCCCATCTGGAGTCGCTCTACCATGCCTGATGCCCTGCCCTGTCTCGTCGATTAAAGCACGTCAACCCGGGGGACGTCGCGATGGCTTTAGCTATACGTAATGGCGATGGAAACGGGAGAACGAAACTCGGGAGGAGATCAAGGGCGATTCGAGAAAGAGAGAAGGAGAGAGAAGGCCAGATATAAATTACAAATCGACGTTCGAGGTTCAAACGGGGCGAAGAGTCACGAACGAAATGTTTTCTCTCCAATAACCCTCCCGATCGTCACACACCACGCGCGCCCTAAGATCAAAATGGGCGCACCAGTCTGATCCGTTTTCAAGAACCGATTTCTATTTTACTTCGAACATCGAGGGTAAAAAAAATTAACGCCCTCTCGATCCCCTTCGTCGTTCGTGTGATTGTTATGGTTACATATTTCGGCCGATTCATCGGTGGTCTCTACATGCCGATACATGGACGTTGTACGGAGCGCATGTTGGGTACAGGAGAGGATGTAGGTAGGTGCGGTACACGGGAAACTTGTGCAGCACTTCGTTTCCATGAATTATTGGCAGCTCGTAGTTCCGTTCTGACCGTATCTACCTATATACGAAACTTACTCTCTAGGTGCATGCCCGCGTGTTTGTTGATATTCAACCTGCACCCTCGGAGTCTCTAAAACTTGGGGGAAAACACACGAAACTATATTCAGCAGACGTGAATAAACCCACCGCATATCACCTATGTATATCTTCATATCTATGTATGGACATTCGAACCTTATAACCTACGTCTGTATAAAATCCAACCAATGTTTATCGATGTGAATTTATAGGCCGAGGAAGGGTAGGTATTCCGATTTCTACTGTTCTATAGTTTTCATTTATGAATGCAGAGTGAACGGGAAAAAAATGATATTACGACAAAAATTATCCGCCTCTTGCCTTTCCCGTATAATAAACGTAAAATATACTCCGGGTGCTTCATCTTCGCTCCGTAAACAAGTGAAGAGAAAAAGAGTTAGAGAGTTCGCCCGGATCTTCTAAACTAAATTTCTCCGTAGCTTGAATTTTACAAGTTAGTTTGTGGCTACCGAGTGCGCCCTGCCTGCAGGATTATGATGTAAAAAAAGAAAAGCGAAAGAAAAATACTAAACTAACCAGAGAGACGAAGGAGTTCAAATTGCCATCGTATACTCACGCGTCAAAACAATTTACGCTGCCGAGAATCACTTGGAATCGCTCTCTCCTCACCTTGCCGGTGCATCCCAAATTTTTTTTTCTTTCCCCTTCCGTTTTTTATGGGTGACCAAAAATACGGATACGTTCCAAGATTTCCAAAGACTCGATGAGAGGAATGTTGTTTCGTTTTTGTTTTTTTTCTTCTTCACGCCCCAACTGCACAAACTCCTCTCTATCTCTCCAAATACCCCAATAGACGTGCATGTTGCAGGGAGCTTAAATATCATTCGGATCTTTGGCGGTAATAAAAAACGGGCCATAGAACACCGCGCGTCGTGACGCCCGGTGGTTAGGCGAGGCGACGTCTTCTCGTAGTAGAAGGCGAGGCGAGGCTATAAGGTGGAAAGTGGGGCGAGGGAGACGACGCCCCTGCGCGTAAAGCCACCTCGGAAGCTTCGGGCTTTGGGCTTCGGGCTCTGGGCTCTGGGTTTTGGGATCTCCTCCGAGCCCCGGTTCATTCTCTGACGAGAAGGGGCCAGGTGTTAAGGATGTCTGTAACGGTCCAACGCCCCGACAACCCCGAGGTTACAGATAGAGACAAGGGTGCTGAGACATATTTTTAGCGTTATATATACCCAACGATTCGGGGGACCCCCTCCAACCCGAAAAACCCGACACCTCATCTCTCCCGACGACCCTCGAAGCGGGTAAAAAAAAAAACAGAAAAAATAAAAAGAAAAAGAAGGAGAAAAAAGAAGAAGATATTAGAGAGAAGAAAATGAGCGGAGCGTGCGCCTCGTAGTCTTTAGTGTCTATTTTCAGGGTGTCTATATCGTAAGAATCAACCCACGTCCATACCAACTCGAACAGAACCGTGGGTCCATCGTCGCTTCGTATTTTCACTACATCGTCTGAAAACTTGAGCATAAGCTCCGCTGCTACACCTATACTTAGCGCAATAGTCGTGGTAAACACTCCGAGAGACGGCACGCGCGTTAACGAGTGGCTAATTCCCAATTGGGCCTTTCCAAGTTTACCGAAGGGAAAGTTATAGTATCTTTCTCTCTCTCTCGCTCTTCGCTTCCAACAAAATTACTTCGAGCGCAAGGGACAGAGGTGGAGAGCGGGCTGCCCCGACTATTGAGCCCTAAGATTTTCTCTAGATTGCTTGTTAAGTCTCTCGGAACCATTAACAGCGGTGCTAGTTTCTAAACAACTCACTGCGACACTATAATAAGATACCCCCGTCTATTTACTCGGATGTTCCATATCATGCCTTAATTCGAGACAACGTAATACACCGGGCGGTGCTAAAACAAGCGTATTCTACGCGGCAAACCGAACTATGCCGAAGTCTTAGAACGACGAGAAGAATTAGAACGATTTCTAACGAATCGTTCACAATCAGTCGTCAGTTCTGTGGTGCTAATCAGGATGCGCATATATATGTAAGTAGACGGAAGAATATACACATTTACGAGCTCTGCCCGTGTCTCGTGCTCCACGTTCCGGATTCGTGAAAAGATAATCGAATTACCTCCGTATACATCTGCTCGTTCGTCCACGGTCAACGATAGGGGAAAGTAAAGTGATTGGTGTGTTTCCTTGTCGTTGAAAATGGGACGAGATTTTTGCTAAGCACACAATGTATCACAAGGATTATGATCGGATAATGCAGAATTTTGTTTTTTCTCCTGGAATGGCGAGCCCGGCCAAACGCATATCGGAAATTTTCATTTCATTTCCAAGCATTTGTTTTGCCTAAAAAACATGTATCGTAGAAAAAAACCGCCGTACACATAATATTAGATTTCCCCGTGGCGTATTCCGTACCCGGTGAAAAGTTGTTAGGCGAAAAAAAGGTGGGGGCAGGGGGGGGGGGGGGAGTCATTTTGGTTACCTAGCGAAACTCGCGACGAGCGATTGAAACCGATGAGAGTAACCTTCTATATATATTCAGATGATAAAACTCTGTCAGTGATGAATGGTCCGATAGACAGGCAGATAATGCGGATGTTCGATCTTCACTACGGTCACATAGGCGACGGTGGTTCCGTAAATTCGACAAAAAAAGTTTGATTAAAAATTTATATTCCATGTAGACTCTCCGGAGCACTTTCCTCCCATATTGACCCTAACACGTTGACGGACGTATTTCTTCCTTTTTTCTATGACACGATAATATATCTGCTGCACTTATAATATTAAACCGCGCGTAACAATTTTCTGCATAAAATCAAACGATCCAAATTATACCTCCGCACGTTGTAAACTCGCACACGCGTTTCGTTAGCTCACTATTATACCAGCTACGGATAATCGCGAATTCAACGAAATATATAAATGAAAAGAGGAAATGAGGAACGAAAACGCGTCACGTCGTTGTAATTTTGGTCTGTACAGCGTGAGGGTGAAAAGCTCACGGAGTATGAAATGACTGTTATTATCAGCAAGCGCGGTTAGTAATTATCAATTAGCGAAATCGTCCGCGTACGTATAATACAAGCCTGCGTACATAATTCCGTGCCTAAAATGCGTAATAACGTGTATACACCACGCGTCGCGTACACGAAATTCCCGTCAGAAACATGTAAAAAAAATTGTATGAAAAAAATCTGACCGATTTCCCCCTCGCAACTTTCCAACTCCACCCGAATTACTCGTGAAAATACACTTGAGAAATCTTCAAGATGAGATCCGATCGTTAACCTAATTTTTACTCCGCCGCGGTAGCATCGGATATTTGTCAACGATTCTAACCGGGTAGTCGAAAGTAAGCGATTAATGGGGCGGTGTTTACGCGACGACCGTAACACAAATTTACTTGACACAAATACACGAGTTGCTTATTTTGTTCCTTCGATTTGATTTCCCTGGTCCGCCTGCATCGGGTGTTCGTATCCACGAGTTTACACGTCCGGGTTTCCGAATATACGAATATGGGGTGGGGTGTAAACGAAACTACGGTTTTTTTGGTCATCTATTTTTTTGTTTCTTTTTCTCGAAAGATGTTCAAACCGACTAATTGCGAGCCTCACGAATATAGAACGAATTACGAAGCAGAGGAGTGGGAATAAAAATAAGAATAAAATAAATGCCGAGAGGGCGTAAACAGGATGTTGGAAAAGCGACGTGCGTTCCGGGTTGATCGACGGGATCTATTTACAGGGTGTCTACGATCGGTATTAGGTGGCTTGAACTTGTATACCACAGTTCGCATAGAAATTAATGACCCTCCGTTAGGTGTAATATTATGTTTTTTATTAGTTACTTCGACTTTGTTTATGAGGTGTATGCATCAAGCGTGGATTTTGAAAGATCAAAATAATGAAAATCATACGGGATTCTGGTCGTTATTTCTGATTTGATGTCGCATATGCTAGAATTAATCTGCAAGCGTAAAAAAGAAATTTGAATATACATATGGTAATAAAAATGTGAGCCGTGAAAAAAGAAATGACGTCCAAATACTCGATAAACGACTGATCGTTTTCAGTTTGTCAAAAAATATATTCCACATCTTATCGATCGTATGAGGTTCATCGATGTTTTATCGTAAAAATTAAGGAAACTGGGGTTGTCCGATTGGGGAGATAAATATAAAATACCGTGGTGTCCTAATGCTCGTGCATAAAACACTAGCGTGCATATTACATGGGGGAAAAAAGGTGAGTGGACGTTGTATCGAACACCCTTGCTACCTGCAGTAACACCGGCAGCATAGGCGAAGAAAGGTGCGACTTGGAATTTAAGGGATGGGAAATAATATTATTTATCAATCTTCGAGGGCAATGGCGACGGCGTTGCGCACACCGGCGCGACACACGTGTGCCGCCACTATAGCCTATCTCGTGTATACGTGTATAATGCATCCTTGGGGGAGGATCGGGGGAAGGGGATACGTGCCCCGAGTTACGATGGGACAACACTTGGAAGTTACTCTTTACATCTTATACCTCCACATAACTGCAGCCTACCTGACTGCTATGGCTGATGCAATTTTGAAAAAAAATCAAAATTCAGGCTGAAAATTTACCGATTCTACTTTCACATTTTTTTGCACGAACAGTTGTCTCTCAATTATTTATTAATCACTAGATCGGATAATTTTTTTCATCGGCTTTTTTTGGAACATTTTTTTGCATTTTCATCTTAAATCGTTATCATATCCTTCATACGAGCAAGACGCTAATTAACGCCTCCAGTGATCGGAAATCTATCTTTTCCAGTTAGCGAGCCTTATTATTACTTGCCATTTCTACGAAGTCCACGCGTAAAAGAGCGATCGCTTTATTACTTTCATTTTATTCGCATTACCGCGGATTCGGTTGGCCAGTTAGATTCTATATCCATAAACATTGACCGTGATCGTTAGAAGAACTTTTTTTCGCTCTCCGTCTGACTTGTGACTATTTTTGTTTTCTCTTCCATCTTGTCGAATTTTTTATCGGGTCGAATCAAAATTCAAAAATCCCCACATTCGCGGAGTCACGTGGGGATGAAGAAACATTTGAATTCTTTGACTTTTTTATTCCCTGCGTTGACTCCGCGACTGCGGGGTTTGGGCGCTCGGATGAAGGGAGAGGGATGATTCGAGCTCGGCTTTCGGCCTCCTGGAAACCATAATACTACCCTGAGCGGGAAATGTGTATTGAAAAATCTGTTGGTCTAAGAACCGCGTGAAATATCGTCCCCTTTTCATCGAATTCGTTGAGAATCGGATAGAAAGGTTCCGGCGCGGGGTGAGCGGCGCGGCGATTGGATGTGCTTGGGGTGGATACGTGTATGTATGGAGATGTGTAAATGGGTCGGTGTATACAGGGCATACATAGGTTTCGCGTCGTAGCCCCGGTAAGGCATACAGCGTATAGAGACTGGAGCCTTTGGGGAAAGCTCCGACGTAGCAAGAAAACGATCAGATTACCATTTTTTAGCTCTTCGCGCGAAACCCCAACAAGTAATTCTGTGTTTTCAATCTTGGCGAATGACACGGAAAAGCCAGCAGCCGCGTTCGTCAAACCGATAATATATTGTCCAAACAATTCGCTCCCCTCGATCCTAACGGTGTGACTAAACATTCCAAACTACGGTCAAGTTCAATAGGTGAGCTTTTCACGATCATCTCGATCTACGCTCCGCATCACCCCCTACCGATACTCGACTGCTGCGGTTTCTTCAATTCCATCCCTTGCCCAAAGGATCCCTCAAACAATGCCTTGATAGAAGTCAAACACCGAGGCAATACTCGTGCCGTCTTGGCCGCACAAAATCATGAAGGGCACAGGGGTGGGTTGCCCGCCAAAATTAAATTCTCAAGGTGAAAATCGATTCATGGTACCACGACGTCTTAGAGAAAAAAATCAAAACCACCCGATCGTTCGACTGACAACATGAGATCTCTCTCGATCGTTATGGTGTGAAAAAAGGACCCAAGTCATCCCTTAGACGTCGAAGTTGACGTAACGCGAATCGCGCGACGACTCGCACTCTCGCGCGGAGGATCCCCCGAGGGTTTTTTTCGGGGATGCACCCCGTGGCACGATGCATCTCGTTTCGGGGTGGTGAATGCCCGAAGCGTGGCTCCTCCGGGTGGGGGGTGCCGGTACCACGACGTCGGCGGGCGTCGGGACGCCTGCTCGGAATTCAGTCCGACCCGGACGCCGAAGCCATCCGCGCGCAGGGAGCGAGCTTCAGTTCTGGTCGAGGTTTATAGTCGTGCTGTAGGTCGGAAGCTTGACTCGTAAGCTCGTCGCGTACGTTCGCACAGGAGTCGACGTTCGATACGAACCCCGCGACCCGCCAATCTTTGGCGTAAAGCTCAGTCCACACCGAGGGCGCTTCGCGAAGTCTACGGAGCGACTGCAGGGGTGAACATTCGTCGAGGGGTCGCGACGAATCGCGGAACGTAAAAACGAAAAACGGAGAAACGGGTATCGGGATACGAGATTTCAAAGCTGCTGCTGCCGTTACCGCTGCGGAGAGAGGGAGAGTAAAGAGTGAGGAGAAACGCATTTAAGAATCGTAAACTCCAACGGGATCGATAACACGCGACGAACCCGAGGTGGTTCGCCTTGGGCAGAGGATACCCCGTCTACATTCTGCTACCGCCGATGTTGATGCTGTTGATGCTTTCATTCGTCACACTCCACAGATTTTTTATCATTTTCTAACACTCTGATATCTATTTATCATTTCATATATTTTTCAACGTGATATATGGTTTCAAGGAATACGCGTATACGTGAAAAAGTGCACAGGTGTTGTTTTCTTTTTCTTTTTTGTTTTACGAACGCGCACGTACTTTAATGGTTCATCGGATAGAATTCTGCCGGTCGTTTGTATTCTCGCAAGAAAACTGACGGAAAAAAAAATTAATCTGTAAAAAAAAAGTAATCGAATAAATAAGAAAACCATCGAGATGAATAGAACTGGATAATAAAATAAACGCAAAAAAGTGATATGCGACTTTTAAACAATCTTCCTCGATATATGCTGAAGATTTTTTTTCCGAGGCCATTGAACTCTGAAACGGAGTTACAGTTGATAAACTGGAGTTAATAGTATCGTGCATTGAGAATGTGAATGAAGTTCTGACGAGTTGATACGATTTTCGAATATCTCCAAACACCGAACGGCATCAAAAATAAAAAAATAAAAAAACGGAAAAAAGAAAAGAACAGGATTCGAGTAAAGGATTTTGGAGGAAAGAAGAAAGTCAAAATTTACCTTTAAAGAATTATTTGTGAACAAAACTACGCGAGCCAAATAAGAAGCGGAGGCGTCGTATTATAAAATTCAGGTAGTGTGTTATAAACCTGTTGAAAAAAAAAAACGAAAGATAAAAAAATCTTTCAGTGAGTGTATATAATTATATGTGATTGTCTTATTTGCTGCACTTATATCTACTATAACTACGACTGCATCGTATAATTGTGACGTCTTCTATACATATAACATCCTTGTGTCTGTGACGTCTATGACCCTTATCTCTGTTATATCCGTCTAATTAATTAACTAATTAATTAATCAATCAAACAGAAGGAAAGCGAAAGAGAAAAAGAATTTCTTTTGTGGCTTTTGTCGTCCCATATGTGATAAACAACGCAGAGAGAGGAAAAACGTAAGTAGTCGTTAAAGCTGCAGTCGCTATGCATGGAGCTGATAATATCCGCTGCAGTCAACGATATATCGACGATACGAGCACTCTGAATGAAAAAAAAAAAATAGAAAACGAATAACATGTGATGATTTCCTTCCATTTAGCAGCCGCACGATAAAAAAATAATATCTGAACGCACAATCGCTAATCACATGTAGTACTCCATGATGCCCGCTCTTGACGTCGATCATTACGCGTGCAGTGCGATTCTTTCTTCCAATAAAATTCTCTAGGGGTTGAAATACGATAAATGTTGATCGCGCAGGGGTATTACGTGAAAACGTGTAGCGCATACGTATAGGTATATATCGTAGGTAAGGTACACCTTTATCAGGAAAAGGTGGAAAGCTGGAAATTGCAGAACGACAGAGAGAGCGAGCGATAAATTCCCTTGATAGATTTACCCCTGCAGGCCGACCTAGAGAGAACCGATGCAACGTTAGCTACTATCTACCTATGATATCGCGTTTCGCTATTCGTACACGATGTATAGA
Source organism: Athalia cordata (assembly GCA_963932425.1). Taxonomy (NCBI): domain Eukaryota; kingdom Metazoa; phylum Arthropoda; class Insecta; order Hymenoptera; family Athaliidae; genus Athalia; species Athalia cordata. The sequence goes on along the minus strand of OZ010625.1, from coordinate 50,558,875 downwards.
TATACGTAGAACGATTCCACTCACATGCGGAGTAGCGGGCGAACGACTGGCGGAGCCTCGGTTAACAAATTTAACATCTACATGGATAGGTGAAAATCTTTTGCCCGGTGTGAAACCACGAAACAAATGAAAAAAAGTATCCGATCCCTATGGGGTGCAGACAATTCCGTTGAACGAATAGAGCAGAAGGGTGAGGTGACGAGGAAGAGGAAGCAGAAATCACCGGTTCAATTTGATCGTTAATGTTTGGCGACTAGCCAGCGCGATAATTTGGCGCAATGAACGATTCCGCGTCCTGCTAGGTTTTCTTTTATTATTTTCTATCCCGTAACTGCTATCCCAGTACAGCTGCAGATAGTAGAAGCTATATAGCTAATATGCAGCTAGCTAACGTTCCCGGTTACAAATTTTGCCGGAGGCTTTGCGCCATCAACGGTCGGCGCCAGTTTTCCTACCCTGTTGTACATATCTACAACAGTTTCGTAGTCACGCCATAGTTAGATAGCCATGACGCAGTTTGTTCCGTAGTCCCAACATGCGGCAAAAGGAAACAAGCGAAAAGTGGGACTGCTACTCATTCCCATACAATAGCCCAGATCTCGAACATCGCACGACGGACGCGATAAGAATATGCTTCGACCTCCCCGTTGAAAAACTCAAGTTAACCCGTGTTCACCGATTTTGCTCGACACCCGACTATCGGTTTTCACAATTTTCAAGGCCGTCTCACTTCCTATAGAATGAAAAACCACCTCACTCATCATCGGTCGCAGTAGAGTGCCCGAACCCGAACATAGTGCAGAGCTCGCGGTTGTTTCACTTTGTACATCGGAACCGAAGCTGCTGACGTTGGTGGAGCATTTATCGACTCGCGGATGCAGCGGGCTAAGGTTTTCGTGCTCTCAAGTCGATATTCTCATCCTCCGTGAGAAGACAGACAGAGGAAGAAGAGATAGAGCAAGAGAGCAAAAGGGGGGTCTTCAGGGGAGCGGAGACAATTATCCTTCCGATGGTAGAGAAGACATTCGTAGCCCGGGTGGTGCAACGGGCGTGGTTACGTTGCTACGTGCGGCGATTGTTCGCATAGATATACGCCTCGTATCTATCCACATACCTATGCCGTATACGTAGAAAGCTTCGGTGTGTTACACCTACCGCGCGTTGTCAAATACACATAGCAGCAGCGGTAGCAGCAGCAGCAGCAGCATGTAGTTTGAGAATCAGTACCGCCACAGCTTGGAGTTGGTATGAAAACAGAGTATAGGTATGTACGTTCGTATTTACGTGGTTGGATATGGAGTGAATCGTCGCAGTCGTTGTTGTTGGACACAAACAGCTCCGCGCATTGTGCAGAGGCCTTATCTGGATCGGATATAGTATACGAACGTACGTACGAGCGACATACATGTAACGGCGTGTCTCTTGCGGACATCCGCCGACCGCGCGCATAGTCGTTGAGGTTGAATGTGTGCATTAAAACTAGAAGCAACGACAACCTTCCTTCCTTCCTTCCTCCTCATATTTCCTTTTTCATTTTTGACGCTATCGCGAATGCTTGATCAAAATTTCAGACACACCTCGGTCAACGTTATACGTATACCTACCGTACTGCATATTCACCGTCGCGTCGTCTACGGGAATGAAACACGTTCTCGTTCACGGTGGGCAGACCAAAACAAAGGAATATATTTTTTTACAAAAAGACACAAATGAACGCAGCGCGTTTCGAATGATGAACAGAAGTCGCTGATCCTTTTTTTCTTTTCTTTGTCGTTCTCTTTCTTGACCACCCTGTACGTACATATTACTAAATTATGAGACCGCCTTCGCAATCAACTGCTTTACCCAATTGTAACTCGTTGAAGAGGTTCTCTCTTTCTCTCTCTCTCTCTATCCTTCTCTGTCGGTTCTTATTTGAATAATTTCCAATCATTCCAACGAATAACATATCTATACATGTACACGATTATGCATAATGCATTACGGTATATACCTTGCGAAGCACACGACGTCTTCGCGGATAAAAATACCGGTAATGATCCTTTTTATTATTAACTTACCAAGAGTTGATACGCAAAATAATCTCCGATCACTCGGCGAGTTTTATTTTCATCCAAGTTATACCTGGCCACGGAAGGATTTGTGCCGGTTGGTTCATTTGGAAGAGGCTTTAGCTTGAAGTGAACGGATCCGGAGCTGAGAGAGCTGCTGCTGGTCGAGTATAGAGCGTGAAAAAAGTTTTTCGTTTATGAAAAATGCAGCGAGTGAGTTTATGGGGGTGATGTGAATTTTTCATCGCGCGTAGCTGCTTTCTCTCCTCCTCTTCGTTCCTCAGTTTCCTTCACCTTCACGCTTTACACCCCAGTCAAAGTCTGCCACCTTCCTCTTTTTTTCCTTACCCCATGCAGCTGAGTTACTTCTGACGGCTTTCTTCTGTGTAGGCGTATATTTCAGAAACAAAACTTTCGACTAGAAACTTATATTCACCCCCGCTCTCCCTCACTCTCCTCCTACCTCCTTTCTCTTTGAAAAGTTACCCTTATACATCTCCTCATCTTCTTCTTCTTCTTCGCCGTTGCTATAATCCCGACACTCTTTTCGACGCAACACTTTCACCGCGTTCGGGCTTAATAAACCGCGTGCGCGACCTCGACGCGACGAAAAAGCTCTTCTTGACTCAGGTATGACACACCGATACAACAAAATTGTTCACACCACCAACCCCGAATAGCAGACAAAAGTCTCCCAAGACGACGACGACAGGTGCGAAAAGTAATGATGATATCATGGAAAGTATCGTCGCTCGGTTCAGAGGGTGCAAAAACGAGAGAGAAAAAAAAGAAAATGATAAATATAAGCTCCGAGGATATACTCCAGACGAGAAATGATGCCTACGTATTATGACGGCCTTAAAATTTTTAGAAAAACTTTCAACCGTGGAAGTAGGAATTCAAAATTCTTGATTGTCTTCGATTTTTTTCGATTCTTACAGAATATACCATGCACATACTTGTACAACAAATTTCACAAGTTTCTCTCCGTCGAATGGCTCGTAGCGAACATCTCGTAACTATACGTGATGATGAGGTGCAGGTGCATCTGGGAATTTTCACTCGAATATACCTGATCGCGTGTAAGATCAGTTCGTTAGCTTCCTACTTTGGAAATACGTGCGAGAGCCGGAACTTGGCTATTGGTTTCTTGGGTTGGCGCGCTAGACGAGAAAAAGAAGAAATGAGATGAAGAAAAGACCATTGCCGAGCGTCACCGGAAGATTACTTCATTATTCCCATAGACAATAGTGTTGATCGCTAAAGTTTCTCTGTAGAGAATCGACGGATCTCGGTTTCCAGAACACGATGTTACAATTTTGGTTTTCCTGTTTCGACTATGCTCACTTTTGTATTCGTATCGAGTAAAGAATATTTTTGAACATTTCTCTTGTACCGAAAGCACGAAGGAAATCGTTGAAATTACAATTTCTAATCTCCAGTTCTTGTTATACCCGATATATCTACTTATATACCTCTGTATAGTTACTTATCGTCGGGCGAACTTCCGACGCAAGAAACAAAAACTTTCGATTTTAAACACACGAGCAACCCTCGACGTCGGGCCGGGCTTTATGATGTCTGACTGCACCGAGCGCTCTCCACGATGATCTTGCCTCTCTCCACTGAATATCTCTACGGAATATTAATGCGAAATATTATAAGCCACGAAACCCTGGCATACCAAGTATTATAATCCTCCGCAGCAGCTCTCCTCTATAACCTTATAGAAGAGATGCGCGCGGTGGCGGGACAACGAAGGTAGAAAAAAAAAAAATCAGAAAAAACCGACGGATAAAAAAAAGGAAAAAAAAACTCACCTAAGAAATGATACCGTAATTCTTCTAGAGGTCGCAAGAATGTTCCGAGAAGTGCTCCGAAGACGCTCACGCGTATTTTCACTTGTGATGTTAATACCAAATCTTTCGAACTGAATTCCCGGGCAATTCGTTTTTTGTTTTTTTTTCTGGCTCCGAGTTTCACTAAATCGTAAAATAAATTACTTTCAACCACTCAGACTGTATAATATCGGGAATAACTTTTGTGAACATTTTTTAAACTGTGGTTACCGCGTCACGATTGTAAATCAAAAAACTAGAAATAAAAGGAAAAAGAAAAAAGCAGAAGGAGTTTCAAGCATCCTGCAGGGGCCGTATAATGGCGCGGGTCCATCAACTCTGAGCTGGGTGTATACCGTCCTCTGAAAACCAGCCGAAGATGTTGGAGATAGATTTTTTTCAAAGAGATCCTCCCTGTCCGCTCTCTCATCCCCTTTTCCCCTCGGCCCCTGGGATGATGCAGGCGTATAGGCCCGGGACCAAGAGATTGAATGGACTCCGAAGGCGTCCCCTTTTAGGGCAGGTGCGAGCGTTTACCTGTAGTTCGAAGGTAGAAAGGTACAAAGAAAGGTACAGTCGCTCGGAAAAGGCTATCGAGTCCGGTGGGCCCGAAAGCATCTAGTTTTGAAAAGAAGAAGATCGAGAGAACGAAAGAATATATTACACACTTCTCGCGAGACAGTGCGCGAGTCAATGAACGAGTACAACCGAATCGGATGTCGTGGACGTCGCGGGGAGCGGAGGAAAACTCTAGATTCCGAGGTTTCGCGTTTATTTTTTCTTTTTTTTTTTCTTTTCGGGAAGAAGAAGACCCCTCGTGGGAGATATCCGAGCGTTTCTTCGCTCCTTCACTTCTTTACTTTTCCGTTTTTTTTTTTTTTTTTTTTTTTTTCTTTACGAATTTTTTTCAGAAGAAGAAGCTCGAATCAGCTGGTGAGAATACGGTAAAGACGGTGGGGGCGTCGAAGCTGTAGGCACCGATGAACATCTACGAGGGTAGATTTTGTAAACGTCCCCCGAGGTTCCTCGCCCCTGTTTTCTTCCGTCTCATTTTTCTGCATTTTCTTTCTCACTTTTCTAACCTCTCTCCCCGCAAAAATCATACCCCACCCTCGTCAAATCTTCTTCGACGCGCTGCAGATGCCGCCGATCGAGCCACGCGTTTTATATTCACCTCGAATCATGCATATTTAATCAAAGCCACACGCTCCTTCGATTTAGTTCCGAAGAATTACACGTCGCTCTGATCACAGCCCTGCACGCTGCTGTTGCAAAATCCGACCCTTCGTTTTTATAACGCAGATTTTTTACTTTTCGAATTTCATTCGGATTTACCCACAGCGAGCTCATGCTTACAAAATTTTGGTTTTCACATACTTGCAAATTATTGCCGAATCCATGAGATATTTCTAGAGCTTTTAATCCTGTTCTTCTTCGGTACAAAAACTTTGCCGAAGTATTTTCGGGCTGAAAGTGTCAAACCAATTGTGACCGAAGCAGCAAAGTGAATGCAATGCGGTTGGAAGAATTATATGAAAAAACGTCTCGAAAGTTTCTTTAAAGGAATTTCTTCTCGCACGTTGACGAAAGTGAAAGAATTCTTTTCCCGGAAAGGAGAGATTCGTATTTTATTTAAATTCATCCTTCATGTATCGCCAAACGAGAATCGAAGTATGATGTATTGATGTACAATTTTTTATCCCTTATCCGAGGAAATTCGAGGCGATTTTACGTGTAAGAGCCGTAATAAATGATGTTTTTTTTTTTTACATAATTTCGTTATTTGGTCTTTGTCTCTTTAACGATATAAGAAAGCTCTGCGGTTATTGTGAGTAAAGCGGTAGGTGAGTGGCCGGGGTGTAACAAACTCAAACTGACGAGGACGATTCAGTCGCTATTTTATTAGCCAACTGTCAACAAGAGACACGAGCCCATATTCCCTTCCGTTAATCGCCTGCCATTTTATTTAACGGGGTATAAACTTGCCTCGACGACATTCAACCCCATCGTCCCCTCCTCGCAACTCACCATAATCGCACAGTTACTGAAGCTTACATTTAATCTAAACATTTTCATCGCACTCGCTACAAAATATAACAACTCTGCCTACGATATAAACTATAATACGACGGATATAACGTGTAACACGAAAATAATTGATTCGAAGTGTCTGACGAAATAATTTTTACAAATATTACGAGAAACACGGAAGGAAGAAAAACAAAAAGAAAAAATGAATTCGGTTTTCGTTGTGGATTATGTATAGTGTTTACGCACGTGGAAGCACGAAATCGCAGCGACTTTTGAAGTTGTTAAAAATAATTATGCGCCGGTGATTAGGGGCTTTGAAGAAGTAATGAAAATCTTGTCACGTGATTACCGGTATGGCGATATACGTGACCTATGGGTATGAATATGCGAAAGGGAAGGAAAAAAGAATATTCATAACAACCTCCACCAAATTTGTACTCGCGGAAAATTAATTTCTGACACATAGTATGTACGCGTGTGTGTCGTGTAAGCGTAGTTATACGCAGATACATAGGTACGTATCTAATTAACCCGACCTTCCCTCAAACTTTTTTTCACTCAAATCCCATGAACGCGAAAAGTGACGCAACGGAGGGGGAATCCCACGTTTCATCGAATTGCCGGACAAGTTTCTGGTCACCTACCCACAAAAGTATGAAACATGCACACCGGCATATACATATCGTACATATATTTATACAAAATTGACAGTTATTCGCGAGACACGTGACGGATGGCTGAAAATAGGAAAAGTTCGAAAATAATAACAATAATACGCGAACGATAAATAAATTAAATGAAAAAACAGGGTTCTGTTATAGATCATTTTTATATCCATCTCTGCAGGGATTATCCGTATAGTCTCCATAATCCATAATAGATACCTACCTATATATGCATGGTGAGAGACGACGGTCTATACCGGATTTGTGTTTCGATTTTTTCTTTTTTCTTTTCCCTTTTTTTCTTTTCTTTTTTTCTTCCTTTCTAAGGTTACTGAATTTCCCCGTTCCTGGCGGCCTCTGCGGGGGTGGAGAAATATTTATAAAGGTTTTGGATTATGTAAAAGAGGTGTTAACGCCCTGTGGAGTTCGTGCAGCGTGCATCGTTGTACATAGATATAGGTTCACATAAAATACACAATTTTCTACGTATAGTACTACGTGTGATAAAAATAAAAATAAATGAAAATAAATATACACGAGAGACGTGCAACCGATGCAAGCTGAGGTCGATGTAAATCCCTACGCGGTTCTAAGTTATTTCATAGAATAAAATCAAAATAGAAATGGAAAAATTGTAGGAACAAAAATGTAAAGAGAAAAAATAGATAACCTGTGGAATGAAAAGATATATTTTTACATCTGCAAGGCACGCAACTTATAAAACTACGTCGAACGCGCTCGGTGAATATCGAGAGTTATGAAAATGTATTGGAAATCGGTGGTATAAAAACTGAATTATAATTCTTATAATCTTTGTATTTCATCCTCATACGAATTCCAATGAGATGAATCTTCTCCGATCGAAGGATAATTAGAAAAAGCGAGTTAGCGATCGTTCTAACCAAAATTTTTTTTAAATCGACACCGTACCCGTTTCTTTTTTTTTTTTTTTTCAACGCTACTCTTGAAACTCTAGATGTCTGATACACCTGCGGTATATATTATGCAAAATTATAGAAATATAATACAGGGGTGATGAAAAAAAAAACGAAAGAAAAAAAGGAAGGTGAAGAGAGGAAATAAATTAAGGGAAAGCAAGTAATATGCACATAGAAAAGGTAAAAGAAAAGGGAACAAAGTCGTCAAAGGCAGCGAGTCCTACATTGAGGAAAGGAAAGACGAGCCGTAATAATATAGGTAGCCAGTGAGTTTCGAGGTAGAGAAATTAGGAGAAGAAGAGGAGTAGAGAGGAGAGAAGAGTGCCGCTGTTAGTGCCGGTGGTGGTGGTGGGTCGTTAGCTAGCGCCACCGTAAAATTAATTACGCCTCGAAACTGTCTTAATTAAAAATGTGTCCGCCACCCATCAACCCACAGCCAACTCTTCGCTTCCATCTCTTTCTCTTTTTTCTCTCTCCTCTCCTCTCTCTCCCTCTCTTCGTACCAGCATAATCACACATAGACAGAATTAATATGCATTTTTTCTCCTGTCGTTGAGGATTATATTTCGGAATTATATTATAATTAATATTAGTGTTAAATTGGTTTCTGAATCGACTGGTTTTTTAGCCCACCTTGTACGTTATCTATTCTTCGGTACAGGACTACGGGGGACTTTCGTGAGCTCCTTCCTGTTTTCCCGCGTTCACCTGCACTTGACAGGAACGTTCTACCCTTCTCCCCTTCTCCAGTTCTCCCCTTCCCTCGTTCGCCCCTTTGCCCTTCGAATATGGAATACGTATTATCCGTATCTCCACGTACACAGAGGAAGATCCATATACCTAGGTACGTACATGGATAGGGTTATCTATCCGCTATCATCTACCACCTATATCCATTCGTAGTGTGGCATGCGTGGGACACCTACGCGTGTGACAAGCACACGTCGTCGTCGTTCCTCATAGTCTGCCTTGAGGCTTGAGGGAATGCCTGAGGGGGGCGTTTTCGAGCTTTCGGTGCAAGGGGAGGATTCGCCGTATATATTACGCGTAGATACATCTGCATATACCGAGCGAAGAGTACGTCTGTCGTCCGTGCACACCCGTGCATGTTCAAGCGATAGCCATAACTACTGCAACCGCTTTCAAAGCTTAACGAATGAATTCGTTCCTCGCCTTCCCATTTTTCAAACGAATACCACCAGCGATAACGAGAGCGATAAGATCTTTTGCAAGACGCGGGCTCGAACCATTTTGATAAATAAGCAGAAAAATAATCCAGCTACCTCGTAGCATAGCTCACGAAGCTTCGGAATTTCACACCCTGTACAGAGGGTAGGTGTGTTTTTTTTTTTACAAGCGTTCGTTTCCGTTTCTTGAAGAGGAGTGAAAGATCAAAAAATTGAAACACATTTTCGCCTCCTCTCTTATTCCCTTGGCTTTATTTCGTATCGCACAAGTATTCGTATACCCTCTCTCTCTTTTTTTCGTTTCTATGTAATAAAAACAGCAAAAATTTAGAAGAATTATCGAAGTTATTTATAAATTATTGTTCTCCGTTTCGTTTCCTTCTTCCATGTGAAAAAAAAAAATAAAATAAAAAAACTAAATAAATAAAAGTGTATGCTACAATGAAACCGAAAAACTGGAATGAAAAGAGTTGGCAAGCAGAGTATCAACAACAGCTGCACAACAGCATCCGATTACTCGGTTACTGTGCGTTATTAATGAAGAAAGCTTACCAGCCGCGAAAAACATGCGCGACTTTGTTCCTCCGTTTTGTTTTATATATATCACTCCATATATTTTTCTCTCCCTATTTTCCTTTCGCGTTTACATGGACGTATTATACACATGATTATAAACGTTGTAGGAGAATTACACGTGGCGATCGTTGACCGAATGAAACGCGATTATTGACGTCCGTTGTACCGAGTAATTAGTGCCTTATCGAAGACAATTAAACCGTCTTGCGTCGTGTTAAACAGAGTGGCTTACCAATCCGTAATTGGATAACGGTCAGACACGGAAGTGACCTGGCCGTTTGCGCTGCTCGGTTGCCTACGTAGGCATTTACGTACACGTATACCGAACACAGCCGCACACGCGAAACACACCGAAGGCGGTCGATGAAACAAGGAAAATTATTTCCCTGACTACAAGCACAGCTATACATATACCGTGCTTTCGTGCGAAAGGTCCTCGTAGGAGAATCAGCGAGTTGAAGTGAGAACATTTTTGGCCATTCAAATAAAACCCAAGTACAATTTCGATGTGTGAAATCGATTTGTAATTTTGTCGGATATGTCATTAATTCCGAAATCATTTTACCCAGCCGCATCGAAATTGTGGTCCGATTTTGATGATTCCAATTTTGTTATTTTCATCAAGATTCACCAACGAATTTTGGAAATCGTTTGTTCATAGCAACATCGAATTTTGTGTGGGAAAACAATCCACTTCGGTATGAACCTTCGTAATGGGACTGGCCCAGATGCTATTTAAATGGACAAAAATGTTCTCACTCCAACTGACTGATTCTCCTAAGCGAACTTTCCAGGCGAAAGCACGGTATATGGTTATACAGAGAACCCGGTTAGCGTTGGGTAAGTAGTTGCCTAGCTGCCCTGACGACCGATCGGGTCGCGCGCGAACTACCCTTAAGTAATCCGGTAATCCTGTTGTGCCAAATCTTTTAGGCGACCACTTACGTGGGCGTTAAAGTCCGGCGCAAATATTTACCCGTTGTAACCCACCCCTTCGTTCTCGAACCCGCCAACAATGACGTGTTTTATTATAAACACGCCCGTAATACGATCGTTGCCACGCGGTCTGTGGGTTTCAACTTTCCATTGATATTGTATAATGCAACAAAAAAAAAAAAAAAAGCGGGGAAGGAAATGCTCGATGATGGAAAAAAATGGAGAAATCAAAAATTGAAACGTGTCTACATCGAGACTTTGTAGTGCACACACGGTGAATTTCATGTCCTACGGGCTGCATGATGCGACTTTTTCATAATTCTATTTCAAGGTCGTGTATTTCCCGATAACTTGAGATAACTTTTCAAATTTTCGAAACGTAATGAAAGTTTTAGATCTGCTAGTTTTCATAAAGAAACAAATCCACCCGGATTAGGGTATGTTTTTTCATCCACCCTGTATACACTTTACCCTGCCTATTATATGCGGCTTCGCGGATGGATAATACAAGGGTGGTGAAAGGCGATTACAAAGGTATATATAATTATACGTATAAAAGAGGATGCCACTATGCGTAGCAAAGGAAACCTCGTAGATGACAGATTTGTGGAACACGGGATTGTTCGCGTCGAATGAGCAAAGTAAAGCGAAGTCTGGTTTAATTTATTTGCCTTTTTCTTTATGTTATATCACTGTTTTTGTATCCTGAAATACGTGGCGATGGAGAATAAAATCATCACACGTATCAAAGATAACAATAGTATAAGTAATAATAAAAACGAAGCGAGAACTTTATAAAAAGCTAACACCGCATGTCGTATAGGGTTTCTAAAGAGGTTTGTAAAATTGAAATAGGTCGTGCGAAAAAGAAGTGGAGATAGACATCTATGTGGAAAAGAGATTAGGGCAAATATAAGAGAGTTTAATCCCTCCCTATAGAAGCTGCTTACAACCTACCACAGGAATCACTTGCAAGGGGATGTAATATTAACTCAGTCTACCGTTTTATACCAATTTACCAAGTTATTTCCAGTCTCACTCCTTTTACTTCTTTTTTTTTTTTTTCTCACTTCTTTCGTTATTATCATAAATTTTTTTTTTCTCATCCGCACATTACACCGCTTCGCTTCGATCGCATTTTATTAAATATTACCGAGAAGAATCAGCCAATAGTCTGTATATGTGGTGTTATATCCAATTCATGGTGCAAATGATTTCAAACACTAGTCGCCACGTCATGTTTCTTACTATTTTCAACGCAACCGACGAATTTTTAGTACGACGACCAAATTTTTGACTCAACGATTCCTTATCGATCAAATATCGTCATTCGAATCAATAAAACCGATAATTTAGTTGTGTAACCTTAGAAGCTGAAAGTTTTTCGTTCAAAGATAATCGTAAAAACTCTGCGCCTTTTATTCGTTTAAGTCAAAGTAAACGCGTCTCTATTATCGGAGAGGGGCAGAAGCGGCCGGACCAAAAAGGACGGGGACCCATCTCCAACACAAATATTATTCCAAAAAATTGGATTACCCTTATCAGAAGACGTCACACGCCCGCGAAACCTCCGACGCGCCCGAGTATTTTACTATATTTTTTCCCCCCTCTTCATTTTTTAGTTCGCCTCGTTTCCTCTCCCCCCATTTCCAATTCGAACCGAAATATTTTCATCCGTTTCAAACCGTTCCGGGGTAAATTTAATTTTTTCATTTTCTCAAATACGGAATTAAAAAAGTCATTAAAGTACGTGGAAAAAAAAAGATGAGAAATGCCTGCACCGCCGCGGGTGGTGAAAATTCGTCGAAACCATAGGGAGAGGCGATTATTTTGAAGGACAATTATAACACCGACCATCTGTAGGGTCATTAAAATATATTTAGTAAACTCCGGGCCCATCCGGAAACAGCTTTAAAAATGTGTCTGAAAAATTACCATACGTGTAATTTAGAAACTCTGAGGATCCGAAGGGCCCTGGAATTGAGGCTGAATAAATTTCATCGACTTTTTCCTCGCGTTGAAATACGCATCGGTGACAAGGAGACGCTCAGCCAAGTATTCACTCAGACAAGGATTCTCCTTAATCGTAGGAAATGTAGCAACGCGTAGAGGGCGTGAGTTTGGATTATCGGTTCAAAGTGATCAGGCCCACGTATATAGGATGCGATCGTCATTGCGTATCCTCCGACACGGTTCGTACGGGTTAACAAAGTTTCCCATGGAGATTGAAGATCGAAGCCGTGTACCGTGTACGTAGAGATATACGTCTATGGAATACAAACAGGATATCTGGGTGAAGGAAGGTATACCTATAGCACATATTCTATCTGTACCGGTACATAACGTTCAACGGTCGGCAACAGTTGTTAAAGCCACGTGAGGTATAACTATAGGTATATTATACCTTAATGCAAGCTTCGAACAAGGGTCGTCCTCGGATGGAATATAATAGATATCCACATACGTTGCTTTCTATATTACTATTACTATACACACCGACGGGGTGCGGCGCAGGGGGTTCGTTTCTGCCGCATGTAGGCCTAGTAATGATGGGATTAAAATACACCCTTCAACGCTGCCATCGCCGCTACCGCTTCTGCTCTCCATTATACCTATGCCACATGCGTTCAAATGTCCAACCAGATTTCAAAACGACGCACTCCACTACGGTGTTTCCAATTTATTTTTCATGCCCGCACGCGCACTTTGCGTCGATGGTCGAATTAAGCCAATGATTATCGCTGCAATCGCGATGACTTGGAATCTGACGTTGGAGAAAAAGAATGTTAGCCGCGTTCGGTGAACTTTGTAATTTTGATCCCTTGGTTCGGTTATCCATTTGAAGCAATTATACAGGTTTCTTCTTTGAAACGCGTCATTTGAAAGTTAAGATATACCCAGGGCATTTTCCGCAATCGCTTCGGCGAGGACGGGCCACTAAATATTATCGTCACACGAAGGGATACCTCGTCTCCGATAGGCAAAAGTTTTTGAATAAAATTACCGTTAAGAAATTCGTCAACTGATACTGGGAACGGGGGATGAGAGAGGATGGCGAGTGCCAGCAGCTATGTATATAGATATATTCTATGTACAGGGGTTTCTGGTACCGGATCCCCGGAAGTTTCAAGTGCGAGATTTGCATACAAAGATACTCTCATTTCTCCTTCTTCTTTTTTCTCTCCTCTCTCTCGTTCGTTGTCGTCCTCCCGCAGCCTTCTTCTTTCTTCTTTTCTCGTCCACCGCGCGCGTGTCGTTCCCACGGGAGCGGTCCAAAACTTGGCCAACAACTTTCTATTCGCATTTTTACGGTTCCTCGGAGAAGATGGGTCTCCGAGGCGTGCCAGATGATAAGAGAGACTAATTTTCTACCCACTTTATGCACGCCCGTATCATAATTCATTGACACAGAGGGTGGCGAGCTAGCTTTATATCACACGTATACTTATGTTTTATACCTACATACCCATTCCAGACATATATTATTTGCGGTATGATCTACAGCCCACCCTCGTACCCAAGGTTATTTACACATATTCTAAGATGCGATGTGAAAAAAAAAAAAAACGAGTATAGCTGCAGTGATTGAAATTTTCCCTATTCGCTCGACGAGAAGTAAAGCACAAAATTGATGGATTTTTATTTTTCCGTATAAACAGCAATTAAATTTTCCAAATGGAGTGGCGCGGCGCGGGAACTTCAAACGCTCCGAATTCTTGCAGGGTTCTACGGGCGTGTGCGTAGCGCTCTTTGGCTTCTATATAGATTGAAAATACGTACCGATCACGGATAGTTATGTATATCTATAGATGCGATAATATGCGGGTATTATGTGGAACGTACACACTTGTGCGAACGAGTATAGAGCACCCTTACCTATAACCCCTCGAACCCACCCGGGGGATCGGTGGAACGGAGAAGGATAGAAGAGGAGGTGGAGAAGGAGAAGGAGAAGGAGAAGGAGAAAGCAGTTTACCTTGATCTTTGTGGCAAATATTGGATCTCCAGATCGGGTAAGAATTTTGGATATTGCTTGTATATACAAGCCAATCCGGAATCGGGCCTGAGGCTATCCTTTGAAGATTTCTCGGATGATGCGAGACCGCCGAGGAGTCAAGTCACGGACATTTTATGCGATATACAAATCTATCCATCGGGCTATACGTATAAGGAGAGCGACCGTTAAATGCATTCCTGTGCCAAGTTTAAGGGGAGTAAAATATATTCAGCTATTCGTTCGCGGGAGATTTCCTTATACCTATAATGTAGATACAGATATACTTGTAGATATCTAATACCCGATAGTCAAAGCTCTTCAATTTATTTCATCGAATGCATTCGAATTCGAATTCGCAAGTTCACGAATTTCAAATTCCACGAGTACAATGGTTATATCTATATACCTACCCACCAACGGATGTACCGATAAGAAGAGACCCGAGTAGGTATATTACCTTTATATACCTGTACGTATAACCGCGAGATTTATACGACGTCACGTTTAACCCAGTCGCTAGGGGTGGCAAAAACTAAGAATATACATCGAACCTTGCAGCTGTAATACTAAAACCAGTTGCCTCGTATACGATGTCAGGATAAACACGAGAAAAAACCCGCACAGAAACCTTCCGCAATGATTAGTACCGAAAATTTTGGGCCACTTGGAGATAATGTGCGGATAAAAAATAAACTAGATTAGCTTGGATTAATCACACCTCAGAAATTTGGGAGGTTCGGTTGTATAAGAAATTTGAAAACCTTCTCTCAGTTCGTCCGATTTCTCGGTCGAATAATAATTTTGAGCATGAAAAGTGATAAAATTAGCTTTTCTATTTGGCCAACCTCCTTGCGTATAAAAATTGTAGATAATAGGTGGCTACCTCAACTTTCGACGCCGTCGAAGGAATGGTTCCTTTTTTTTCCTCTCTTTTCTATTTGCCCGTCCCGTGCAGGGAGCTCTTACGGTGTATCCCGAATGCTGACCAACGCGCGTTCTTCGTCTCGGTGGAGGTGTGTTTGTACACATACACGTATCAAAGGCATGTGCAGGGGGTAGGTGGTAGGTATGAACGCGTCATGAAATATACATTTTTACAAATAGATTTTTCGGCTTACCGTTCCGGAAATAAAATACGAGCAGGCGTCGCCTCTCTGACTTACGATCAAAGCTTGCTCCGATTCGTATTATTGGTTATATGGTATATCTCCGCGCGTACGTGATGCCCGCTATATTTCAGGGTGTTATATTGCCCCGGGTAAAATATAACCAAGGACCTTCTTTTTTCTATCATCGTGTGTGTGTATCTTTTTTTCTTTTTTTTTTTTTTTTCTGCATTCAACGGATGTCTCGGATAACTTTTCGCCGAATTCTTTTCTTAAGTCGACCCGTCATTTTTTTTCGCCAGGTTTTCTCGGAACGATCTAATAAAAATTATTTCTTGTCAAGAGAAAGTGTAGTACGATATGCGATTGGTGGGCAGATTTTTACCTGCAAAGGAAAAAAAAATTTAGTCCGGGAAAATATATTAATTTGAGAGCATTTATTCGTCTTGTGCAGAGAATATTCTTCGGTGGAAATTGAGCCAGAAGACTTTGTGTGATATATAAGGTAATAGCTAGGGGATGAAAAGTCTGTCTCGAGCCCTGCAGGGTGATTTTGGCGGCCGCGTAACGAGTTATAGAAGTGGTAGGAGTTTTAGCTGACGCGACTAGGAAGAGAATAAGAAGAAGAACGAGAAGAAGTATAAGGGGGAGAAAAGAGGAGGTATATTGCTACCTTCTTTCCTTCAATTGGGCCAAAATTAAAACAAGTTTTAACAACGCGGCGGTGACTGAAGGTAATTAACTACCCCGCTGCGGATATAGCCATGAGTACCTATACTATACATATAGGTGCGTATACATATATATAGGAGTACATAAGATTATACGGAGTGCAGAATAAACTTTTGAAGACGTTGTTAAAACGTGGCTTGTATAATATTAAACGACGAGATGAAAATCATAAACAAAGATACCTATTTATCGCGTAAATTTTTATGGATTATTTTTTTTCTAGAGGGTAGTTAAGTGGGTAGAAAAATGCAAGGGCAGGAACTGTACATGATAATGCTTTTTTTATGGCAATCACATTTATCTTGCGGACTAGAAAATTTGTAACTACGATTACAGGGATTCTAGAAAACCGGTTATATCGCGGCAGCGCCGTTAAATTTTTGAGTTATTTTCGTGAGTCTAGATCTCTCGAAACAAATGACTCGTGCCGGTTGTCCGGGACATTTCTCACACCGAGTGTTACGTACACATATGGAAAGTATATAGGTATGTAACACGCGCATTATAGTATACCAAGTCCGATACATTCTCCGGTTATTAAAATGTCCGCTCGTAAATTTACTACGAGTATGGAACGGTAAAGAGCCCGTCCCAAGCGTTCCAGGGCGAAGCCTTTTTCTATCCGCTACATCCTATTTCCACAGTTAAAGTCTTTTACGTCCTACATGCACACTTTCTATATCTATATACATTATGAAAATATGCCTGTAATAAGTACAACCATCCTTCTAACGTCACCTATATTTATACGGTTATTTATTTAGTTTTCCAAATCGATATACGTCAAATTATTTTATCCTCGATCGTTTGGGGGATTGAGTACGTTTTTAATTTATAACCTAACGATAAGCATAAATGCAACGGACAAAAATGAATTTATAGTTTCCTGTTGCACGTGCATATACATATACGTATCGTCGAGAAGCACTCGGTATTTCCTTTGTATAGTCTTAAAATAATTTTCTTACCTACATATAAATATATATACGAAGAAAGTTCTCGGTAAACACAAATTTCGGGCTTACAAAGGGGGTGGTGATGTTGCGATGTTTCTTTTTTTTTCTTTTTCGTATTTTTCACGGGAATAAGCAGAGTTATAATTCGCAATGGTGTGGGAGCCGTTTTAAGCAAATTAATAAATAAAGCTTATAAGGGACTGCTCTGGGCAAATGTAAAATATGAAAACATAAAGGTGTAATTTACAGCATTGTGAGCCCACGGTAGTTCCCTTTACCTTTCCCTCGTCTTGCAACACCTCTCCGGGTTCCCCACCGTTGCCTCAGAGCGTTTCTTCGAGCTTTATTCTTTTATTCCCTGTCGCGGAGATTCTTTTTTTTTTTTTTTTACTCTTCCGCCTACTCCTCATATTTACCATTACTTTTGCTTCTTCTTTTCGTTTTTTTTTTTTTTTTTTTTGATTTTTATTGCGCGCGAGAATATTATAGAGTCAATTATGCAGCCTCATTTATTGTCACTCGTTTCTTGGCTCGTTTTCGATGTACGTAAAAGCAACATCTAATAATGCAGGCCGTTCTCGACTGAAAAAACTTTCTTATTGAAGTATCGGTAGGTACTTGACAAATTAAACAATGAATGATGATAAAGATTGGTAAATGATGAGAATAATCTTGGAAGAAATGAAGGGGGTTGGCTTCTATCCCATTCGATATTATTGGAGTTGTGGGGAATATAAAGACAAAGAGTGCAGCGCTGTACCCAGGCCGGCTACTCCAGAAAAGTAGAAAAGTAAAAAACGGGACACGATGACTCGGGTTGGTAAGAAAAGGGTGTGCGAGTGAGAGAGGAGGGGAGAAAAAGAAAGAGACGGAGAATGGGGTATGATATGAGTGGAATGTTTTATGACCCCATTTTTCAGAAGATCACCCAGCATTTCTCTACCCCTTCCCATTTCTTTTCTCTCGACCTCTGCGCTTGCAGGACCATCCGCGGCACCAGCGGCTCACGAGTGGGGTTCCCGACTCCTCGACCCTTCGCTCTATATTTTTATTTCCTCTATTTCTACTATTCTTTCGCACTCCTCACTTACCTTTTTGGCCGATGTATTAACATACCGCATCGAACTTTGTGCGATCTCTCGATAACCTCTCTCCAATATCTTTTGAAATTTTCTCGTTTTCATTTTTTTTTCTCTTCAAAGTAACATGATAACAATATGATAACAATAATTCGAAATTTTTCTTCTTTCTCTCATTTTTTTTTTTTTTTTTCGTAAGTATCGATACCGCTGCAGAAACAATGGGGTGAAAAAAAATCGTTTCGACCTCCCTGCTCGACATTATCTATTATATTGCTTCCTTCTCCTCGTTCTCTTTCCATCCGCGCTGCGTCTACGCCGTGCCGAAGCGAAGCGAACGTCACTTTGTTGTTACCCTCATATAGATATATAATCCTATACAATTTTCCTCGTCTCGTTATTCCGTTCTGTTCTGTTCTGTTCTCCTTTTCCTTTTCCTTTTTCTTCGCTTTTCCCGCATTAGTTTATATTACAAGGGCTTGGTAAAGTGAAAGACATCGAAGAGACGAAGTGAACGGCAAGATGGCTGTTAGACTTGGTTTTCTTGTTCAAGGGGATGAACACATAAAAGGCGTTGGAACTGGGGATCGCATTAGTAGCCGTAGAAAGACCCCGCTTTTCGTTTTTTTTTTTATTTTATTTCGTTATTTTTTTTATTTTTATTCTCTTCACCCCTTTTCTTACTCTGCCGGAAAGAAAAAAAAAAAAAAAAGAATAGAAAAAAAGGGATGAAAGAAAATAAATTCTCCCACTCCGAAGAGCCCGTTGTAACGATAATTTGTTACTATTAATTGAAAACAACTGCTTCGACGTTTCGCTCGCTCGGTTGCTCGTTTATTCTAGGTGTACCTATATAGGTATGCATATAACAATAAATTGTCCCTCTCTGCACAGCACCGCTCTACGGTATCTCCAGTCCCATCCCCGAAACTCTCCTCTGCCCCCCTCGTTCCTTCGTCTCTTCACTCCAGAACTAGAATACCCTTTAAAATCACCCTTGTCATCCCTTGTCAGCGAAGAAATAAATAGTTACAATTACATTTGGTATATCGTTGGTTTATACATTTATTTAAGCTACCGTACGTATGTGTACATGTAAAATTCAAGCTTGTCCAGAAACAAGCAGACGAGTAGGGAGAGAGCGAAAGCTTAATTCAACTCCAAAATTTTACAGCCTTCCATGTTTAAAGGGCAGAATGAACCCTTCGCTCGAATGAGTGATGCCCCGCGGTACCACCTGTCACCCCTATTAATATCTTAAGCCTATTACAAAAGCTGATGTGTGTAGAAGCTTTGTTTTCGCATATTTATATCTCATTATTGTTATCATTATTATTAAATTCATCCTCAACAGGATATACGGCATATGATAGGCCGAAAAAATCGACCAATCTTCACAGCGTGAATAAATGCTAAACGTGTGAGAGAATACTGGCAAACAGTTTTTTGTTTGTTGTTGGGTTTTCAGAAACGAAATGAAAGCTTCATTCCTCCAGTGTTCACAAAAATAAAAGTATATAAGCCAGAATACGTTATTCACGCGTTCAGCTTTTATTCAAGTTGTAAAATGGGCTGTTTTTTTGAAATTTTTTTTCGCCCATCGGGTATGCACATGTAATCATGATTTTCTTTTCTTTTTTTTTTTCTTCCTCGAAATAATATTTCAAATGCCCTGAAAATCCTTTCGAAGAATATTTCTACCTGCACGTTTACTACCTCCTATATACCTATACGCGTCGTGTGTAAGGCGATTATCTTTTATTATTTTTCCGAGGTAAATTTATGCCATTAACCTTAGCGGCGCGGGTGGGTTTGTACGCGCTGAGTGAACCGCTCGTGACGATATTTTTTTCCTAGCACTCTGCGGCCACGGTGCGGGTTTTCCGATTATCGATTTGACTATTTTTAAATGCTAATCCAGCTGTATATGTATACGGTTTGGGGATGATGGCCCACAACCAACGATTGGCGCGTTTGTTTTTACCTACCCCTAACCCTCGCTGCGTGATCGATGCTCGTCTATTTAACGTAATTAATGACCACGGCTGATGCTCAACGGAAACCAACCAACCCCGTCCGACCCCAACTCCCTCCGCGCGATGGAATCTGAATAAATTTTGAAAACGCTTCAGCGACACGCGCCAACTATTCAAAGTCGAACTACGCAAATAACGGAACGCTAAATAATGGAATAATAGAACGTGCGACGGGGGAAAGAATCCTTCGAGATAATGCCGATACAGTTTTGGTGTTGAAATTAAAACGATCCCGTCTTTGAATTCGAATGGATTGAATCTATATTTGGAAATCGAATGGAACAGAGTCCAAATTTTTGCAATAACTATATCTCTAATCTATTTCGACGATGGCGGAAAAAAAGCTTTACAAATGAGGCACTCGAGGCGTTCGAATTGCTCGTTAATGAGGATAAATTCCTGCGACTCAAAACACGTACAAAGTGAATAAAATATTTAATTGGAACCATTCGGTGACCAGCCATAGAAACGGTACATGTGCAATTCCGCGCGCGGAGGAAGCAAAAAAAAAAGCTTTCGAAGAGTCGCCGGCGATCCGGCAGGTAGAAATAAATAAATAAAAGTAAAAGAGACCGAGAGATACTAGGCACTCTGAAATTCAAGGGCATTCCTTCCTCTCGGACGTCACGATACCAAAAGATTAGCGAGAAAAAAGGAAACCCCGAGCACGAGAGATCAAAGCGAGACGACCAAAGGAATAAAGAGACATGAAAGACTGTTGCAGAAAGAGAAATAAAGACGAGGCGCAAAGGGTATGTGGATAAATGCTGCACATACCTATAGGTTTATTCTGGTAGATGGGTGAACCAGGTTGGGGGTGGAAGACACAGAGTCGCCAGTTTGGTCGCTTGACCGCTCGGCCGGTGGACGCTGGCAACGGGGACAAGCAAGAGTTTTATCCCGCGGACTTTGAAACAGACGATGTACGAGCTCCGGAGGGTGGTGGACCCGGATCGCACGGGGGTGGTGGTAGAGTAAAACTACTTCAGGATGGAGTCGCCGCACCTGGCGAGTAAAACACGGCTAAGCCGACCTCAGCCTCCCTCTCGTCGCCATTCTCCGGGCCAACACCTTTCCCTGCACACGGATAGTCACCCGCGCACGGCGGACTACTTCGATCCAAAAGTATAGGGGCTGTTGTAAAAACATCGTCGTAAAAAAAACCACCGGAGCTTGCGATTTCCCGACTCCACGAAACGGAATATAGAGAATAAACTCGAAAGGCGTACATCTTTTTAATTATTTTCCAACCACTCGCTTCGTAACATATTCTCACTTCTCTTTGCTTTTCTTTGCTTCGGATTTTCAGGTTACAGGCGCAAATTATCGGCACCTGGGTAATTAGGACGTGTAAACTGAAGCGCATGTAATAACCTATAAATATATACACGGTATATAACGGACAGCCATGGCGTTGCCTCGGAGGTTATTGTAAAAGTAAATACGCCAGTTGACAGACGGTAGCGCGTGATAGGTATTATTCGTGCGAATCCTCCCCTGATATAGCTAGTTATGTGTACGAGGGACTAGGAAAATGAATTGGCGTTGGCCGACCTGCACCACCCCTCGATTGGCAATAATTGAATCCACATGACGATACACGTTATTCTATGCGATTACATATCACGGAGGATAATCCCAAATAGCCGCCATAAACCGAAAATAGAATAAATTTACAGATGATTGGTGAAATTTTTCTTTTGATTCTCGAAAAGATTCTTAAATCATTCCGATCAATAATTGAGGGATGATATTTTTTTCATTAATTCGTTCACTCGAGTCGGAAAGAAAAAGAAGAAAATGTGCTTGATGGATACGAAAACAGAAGAGATAGATATATACCTGTACAGCCTCTCAAGGTTTTTTCTTTGGTTCAGAACAGTTTAAAAATAAAATAAGAGCAAAAGAGCAAAGAAGAAAATGAAACCGCCCTTTTGGGATGAGGGATTATTGAGATGGGGAGCTTTAAAGCTTTAACGATTCTTTGCGGTTGTGCGGTAGTACAGAGAGGGAGAGCGAGAGAAAGAGAACGGTGCGGGAGTGAGGAGCAAAACAAGGAACGAAGTCGAAGGGGAAGGGCAGAGAATTTTTAGGAAGGTTTACACGATGGGCTTGTTACAAAGCTCTGCAGTGTGTCTCGCCGTCTGCACGCGTACACATATTTATATTAAGCTTGAAAAAAGGGAGTTGGTGATGCGTTGTCGTGTGCGTATGTAAGCGTCGTCGGTGCAGATTTATAGAAGTTAGAGTAGAGGCTGTGGTATAGAAGCGGAAGAAAGGTTTGTGGGGGGTACCCACATAATGCTTCGTCAAGGGCACCGCCGTCACTAGCTGCGGTGGTTCCATTTGAAGGAATTCTCATCAGTCAATGGGCGAGTCAGTCCCAGGCTGGTTTATATTAATGACGATGAGGGGACGCGTTTGCCATTCGTCAGAAAACGCAACCCGGTAACAGGCTGAGCGGCTTTAGCGACGCCAAAAAGGGAGGTGACTACCGACTGCGGTCTACGCGTATAAATGATGAAAACCATAGAAACGACAAAAAAATTAAGGACTGCGTTAATGCAAGGAAAATAGGAAAACAAAATTAACGCGCTACGCGAAACTTACGTTATGTAGGTACGCAGTTGCTCGTGCGACCCACTAAAATGGCCCTGCAACGCAGCCGTATACCGATATAATTTCGCGGTAACTTAGCATGAGCAGAATTTTCTATGTATTTATTTTTTTATGTCTATGTTTAAGTATATAGGTAGACCGTAGTGCGGTACTACGTAACTATACCTATAGGTTGTACACATCGTGCACTTTATAAGGCAAATTTCTCCATTACAGTCTCCGACGCAGCGGCACAGCCGGCCCACGTTATTAAGGGTAGTTAGGAGGTAAATTCACCCCGACCTACCGAGTGCGACCCTCGAACTCCCGCAACCTTTCCACATGCAAACATTAAACCCCCCACACCACACACACCGGAAACTTATAGCTATACACATTGTAATATATCGCTGTCAATTCGGTGCGTTAAGCGATGCACCAGCGGATGCACACGCGCTGAAAAACCCACTCGCATATTTTACGTTCCCTAAATAGCAATAGATTTGTGGCATTATTTCTCTTTTCTTGAAATTCACAGAAATTGGTCGGTACAAGTAACTCGAGAGAATTTCGATGTCTCGAATGCGTCTTCGTAATTGATCGGAAGGAAATCCACAAACATGGCCCTCGAACATTTGTTTATTTTTCAGGTCACGCTCAGAAGCTACTCTTATGTTCGCGAAATGTCCACCACTCCGGCGTATCGTGCGTGCGTGCATATTACGGGGTGTATTACGTGGGTTGGTACAGTGCAGCGTGCGAGGAGAAATAGTAATACGTTGCGGCCGTTATGGTGGTAGAAATAAGGGAGAAGGAAAGGTTGGTATTTTCGGGACGACGACGTTCGCGTGACCATCGCCGCGGGTCGGGACTCAGGAGGTAAAACTCGAAGGACGGTAGTTGCTGCTGCAGGGAGAGCAAAGGTGGGTGGAGGGAATCCAACGGATCGATCCAGCCTGGAGTCGAGTCGAGTCGAGTCGAGTCGAATAGAGGAGTTGAGACCAAGCCACGCCGCGCCAAGTTACGCTACGCCACGTCCTTCGCCCTCTCCTTTCCATCCCTTCTTTTATTTTTTTTCATCATCATCCCCTTCGTCCTTGTCTCTTTCTAAAAATGGCACTACCGCCGCATATCCTGCAGCTACGACGCATAAAGCAGGGAGAATGTAATCTCCTTAACCGCTAACAAACGTAGGGTTGGTTCGAAGCCGGGAAGGATGGTTGAACGGACAAAGAGACACGTTCAATTTCTATTCCATTCCGGAGCCAGTAGGTAATTTTTCTCTACACAGGGCGCGATGATTCTCGGTTGGATGCGAAGGGTGCCGAAGCTCGGAGTAGGTCATCATCGCTGTTGGGGCGGTGCAGCCTTCGCGGGTTATTCAACCAGATCACCGACAAATTTTGCTTATTTATCTGACCACAAAATCAGCGAATTAACGCGATTAACCCTTGTCAAAGAATTAACGAATCGTAAAGAGAAACCACCGAATACAACCGTGGCTACATTTCTTCTCGCTCCTCCATCCCTTTCTTTTTCTTAATCCGAGCGACCAGACGTCCGCACAGACGATTCCTCGACATCTGCACAGACATGTACATTATTATCGTGCACGTAAGGAGGATCCATGTATAAAGTGGCTAATTTATATTTCGATTCCATCGAACACACATACACGTATGGCCGTCCCATATAACCTTATCCGGGGTATAACAAATCAAGGAGGCATGGTGTTCTCGTAGTAAGTATTATTTGCTTACACAACGTGATGTACTTGTAGGAGTGCTCCGAGGGTGTCCCTTAAGTGCCTTCCTCCCCTGCCTCCGTACGAAGATCGGTATATGGGTTCGGGGTTTGCGGTGAATTTAAAGGATCTATATAGGGGCGAAAAACGGAGGAAAGGTACGTGCTCGGCGAGGGGGGAGGGGGGGGTGGGGAGGGGTGTCTGACGTCATGCCCGCAAAGTGAATTAAATAAATATTGATGCAGGGATGCAGCGTATAATATATTTTATGAACAATTTCGTGAAACGGACCTCTTCCCCCACCCTCGTTTTCACCACCCCTGTGTTCGTGTCAGAACCGCCCATCGCATTCGCGATGTACATGAAACCATTCTCAGAGGGTGGTGCTTTTAACGCACGATATATTTCTGTTGCTGCATGGGATATCTGCGTGACGTTCTGACGCATGCACTCCCATTACGCCACGGGGTTAGTTTCCCTCTGCGATATATAGACGGAGTCTGAAAGTCTCTTGGCGAAGTATATCGCGCCCCTCTCTAATCCCTAAAATCCGCTCGAGGAGAAAACTCGGCAATCTTCACTTTATCTGGATACACAGCTACTATGATCTAAATAGCTGTTAGTACACGAGAGAAGTTCTCAAAGGAAATTGAAAAGTTTCCTACGTCTATCTGTTGTAAGGGATGAAATATGCAAGCCGATCGAAATTCCGAGTACATTCGATATGTTGCGGGTACCGATCTCGGGGGGTGGCAAAAAAAATCCCTCCCTTGAGGATTCAACCAGATGGGGGGAAGGGATGTCTGGAATAAATGGCTGCTGATTTAATTGTTCAATCTATAGACGTGAATCATCCCTTGAAAGCTGATGCAGCAGTTGCGTTCGGTTACTACATGATATTCGTTGGGGCAAATATTATACACCTACTTCCACGAGCCAATATTCGCTTCCTGTTTCCTAGTTTCCGTTATCTGCAGTTGCTGAATCTTCTTAAACAGCTCATATAGCCTCTCTCGGGATATATTTGTTGGAAAGTTACTCCGGCGTTTGCGAAACTGAAGAAAAGGATTCTTCTTGACTCCCCCAGCATCGGACGAAATATGAGGAAAATTGTAACTCTCGTGCAAATATTACTCGTATATCTAATATATATTTTCATCCGGTAGTTCAACTTCTTCGATCTCATATATACGAGGACAACACAGCGGATATAATTCTTCGTCCGAAAAATTTTATGCGAAACTATTTATGATCGAGAGGGACCGTCTTATCGGATATGCGGGTGGACGAATTTGGAAAAGTTTTCGAATTTTATCATCGAGATTTGCGCAATTTATTGAAAAAAAAAAAAAATCAACATGAAGCTTCCGCAAAGGATATAACCGTATAAAAAAATACTGTATCGTTACCCGACAAAAGGTTAATTTTTCAGAATTTTGAATAGACAGGAAATTGCGGGGTTTGAATAAAACCATAAATTTTTCACGATATTGTGAAAAGTGATCTTATAAAATGTATTTTTCCATTCATTTCTCAACACAGAGAAGCACCGCCAAATAACGTATCCTCTAATCCTGCTTTCAATCCTCCCAACGTATCACGTTATACGACCCTAGTATACACACGTGTACATAATACCACACGCGATTACATATTTGCAACGCATTTATCATTCGTTATTAATTGCTACCGCGCAGGTGTTAATCTAAATAATTGAAGCTGGGTTCGACCAAAGGGTTAAATCGCCCTAACAAACGGACGATTGAAACTAAAAAATCGCTGCGGGCAGTTTTCAGACCTGGAAGATTAATCGGCTTGATTTCGATACTTTCACTCCGCTTCTTTGAGATATAATTCTGATAGGGTGTAACGATGCTACGATATAATCGGGTGTTTGGAAAGAAAATTATCGGCACGTAAACCGAATTACTTGTATCCTCGGTTTACGATTTGTATTTCGCGGAACGACTAATTAACGGTTGAATGATTTGGCATTTAAGCAGAAACTCGATTAGATTGAATTACCTAACAAGTACCACGAGAGCTGTTGGAGTTATTATCAATTAACACAATTACTAGGTTACGATTCAGGCTTTGGAATATAATTCCGTTAGGCCGTCGCCTCGTAGGGAAAGCTGAGGGAATTAGCGGTACGGGGGTGAATATAAGGAGTAGAATTTCACAATTTTCCATAATCGACCCGTTAAATCATTCCGTCGACTTGTTTCAGCCATCCCCGACTCCGACCTTCCAGAACCTCACAGGCTCGTTTATGGAGCTTTTGCAAACCCGTACAACGCGGCTAATACCTCCGGGGATCCTACAACGAAACATTACTTTATTTACTCTGCATTTATCTCGCTGATTCCCGCTTTCTTCTTGTTTATTCAAAAAAAAATTTTCACGTTACTGCTACCCATTTTACTAAACCGTGCGGTTCATAGCGGGAGTGAAAAATAAAGGATCAAAACAATTGTATGCGTACGACCGGAACTGCAACAAAATTACGTTAAATTGGAGTTAATTAACGATACGCGTAATTATATAAAAACATATAAAAAGTATATACGTACCAGATGTCACGTTTATTTCGCTGCAATTCTAATCTCTGAAACTCCGGATACCACTTTTCGTACAGGTAACGTCGATAAAGTAGAACGAAAAGTGAAGCCGAAGAATAGAAAAGAAAAATTAAAGGCAGCTGGAATTAAATGCCTGAGGAATACGAAATTCCGTAATTGAAAATTTGGCGGGGTAACTGGGGTAATGCACGAAATTATGAGACGGTGCAGCGCCGGAGTTACGTAGGATAGGTCATGTTGCTGTTATTTGTCGTAGAAGCGTTCGCCGACTCGAGATCTATTATTAATATCAAAGAGAATTACTGCGGCACACACAGTGCGTTGCGCAAGCTAATAACTTATAGCTCGAATTTTCTTCTCGTCGCAACGCCGAACGACGTTTGCTTCTGCGATGTGGAAAATTATTAAACGTGCGACCATAATTAATACGAATTCAAGGAATTAGCTACATGGACAGAAATTATTTTCACCAGTTAATTTCCATTACCCGCGTAGGTACCCTAAAAAAAGAGAAAGAAAAGGAAACACAAAAGGGAGTATTATATGATATGATTAAATCCTTGTGCAGGGAAAAAATTGCTAGCGTTCGTTTTCGGTTTGAAAAACGATTATACCGAATATACTTGTGTAACAGAAAGAAACAAAAGCGTTTTTATAGTATAAATGGTTTCTTTTTTTTAAAGCCATTCTACATCGGACTGCATCGTAATAAAAGAAAATACAGCGGGTGCTGAATTCCGCAGTTTTTCACTCTGTTTTTTTTTTTTTCACCTTTGTAGGTTGCGCTGCATGTTACAGTACGCACACGTTTGAAAACCGAATTTTCTTGTATTACACAAACGGCACGTGCAAAAGATCGAACGAAGTCAATCGCAAAGCTTTGCAGACAACGACCGGGGGTGTGTATAAGATATGACATGCATGAAATATCTATTGGACAAGAAAATAAAAGAAGTAGTAAGATGAAAGTAATAAAAGTACCCGCGCTATGAAAGTGCTGTTCCGTCGCGAGTTTCGTGCTCATGTAATAAATACACGAATGTATACTTTTTACACACGCGTACGTAGAGATAATACAAAAAATGTACGTACGGGGAGAGAGAGAGAGATTCTTCAGAGACCGACGGACGTAAGGGTGGTGCGTGCTGGCGGGTGAAGAGAAAGGACGAAATACATGTCGAAACGCGAGTTCGCGAACGTCTACGCTGGATAAGGTTTGTAGAGGGTAGAAGTCGAGGGTTGGGGGTGGCGACGCAGATAGCCCAAAGCAATTGCAACCCCCGAGCATCGCGTCCCGCCCACTTGGCAGATTCACTTACTGCCATCTCACCCTTCGCGGGCCATACCTAGATATTCAACCCTCTATAGGGAAATATCCATAATGTGCATTTGCAATTTCAATGCTTCGCCCTCGAGTTGGAGAGCACGACGACACGTGGAGAGGGCTTCGCGAGGAGGAGAAGTAGTAGAAGAGAAGGGAAGGGAGGCGCAGGGACAAAACTACCCCTAGTCGCGGTACATCGCCACCCTTGCGAAACACCCTATATAAGGCTGCTGCACCGCCGTCTCAACCAGAGATCAAATAGATATTTCGTTTCGTTTTAGATTCCTATTTTTCTCACCCCTCGTTTTCCTCGGTTATTTTTTTTCTTTTTCTTTTTCTCTCTCTCTTCTCTTTTCTCCCCTTGAAACACGCGTACAACACGAGGTGAGTTGGTGTAATAAAAAATGAAAATCACTAAAAAAAATATAATAAATAATAATATATTATCGCGCGTTCGTTTCGATGTAACCGCAGTAACTGCAGCGAGGGAAAAAAAAATCTGCTTCAAATGTATTGATTTTTCTTTATTTTTCCACATAGTTTATCATACCCCTACATGATGTCTACGCACACAGGTACATACAAACTTGGCCGCGCACAGAGTCTGTGAATAGGTATATAATTCTTGCGCATGTAAAATCTGTGTTTCTCCAATTAAATTGAAGTGGTGAATAGTACGTAGGTATACGCGTCTGAAAATAATGAAAATAAAGAATGACAATAAAAACGCGCAAAATATGGTTAAAAAAAAGAATAATAATAACAGCAATACGTGCAGGGTACAGAGAAACTGCGGCAGCATGCGGTGTGGGAAGAAAAAACACAAAAATTGTAATCCACCAAAGAAATAACTCTAGAAATATTGGGTGAAAAACTGACCGAAACTGACGATGTTCAATTTGTTCGAGGGGTGATCGATACAAATTGTACCCGATGTACGAGAGAATCTGTGAGAAAGAGCTGGGCTTATAAAGGAAGTGAGAGATGATGTGCGAGTATAAGTATATGTATAGAGGGAGGTGAGACGGATGTATAAATCTGAGAGTAAAGGGGATGAATCTTTAGAATTACCTCAATTCGAATCACTCCGTCGTTTAGAGAGAAATCTTAGCCAACCCCGAGTAAAAACTTTGATTCAAAGTCAATATAATTAACAGCCGGTTAATTATAAACAAGGGTTGCGTAGGTATATAACCTGAGGGGGCGAGCGAGGGGGGTAGTTGGAAACGCGGCGGTATAGAGGGGAGCGATGCTTCAGTTTGACTTTTTGAGAGATTACACTGGCTTTACTTGATTGAACGGGCACGGGTGCCGAAGAACGAATCGATGTACATCCCCTACCCATCCCTACGAACACGTATAAATGTCTGAATGTCCTCGTGTTCATAATGCGTGTACGTTATAATTATATTCCACCGCCAAGGGATGGCGATAAGGAGGGGTTGGTTATCATTTCATTATTTCCGTTAATTTAATATCGCTTCAACGCCACAAAAGCCGACGCGACGGGACCGGGGCCGCCCGCGCCAAGACGCGCGAGAGATCTGACTTGTTAATTCTTCCTGCATAAATTTCAGTAGTCAACCTACACGCGGACGTCCTCGATTGATTTTACCGTCGCCCACCAAACCTACCCTTTTATGCGAATGTATACGTGTCACCGTTATCGCAGCGGTCGTTGGGAGGACAAAGAAGAATCATCCCCGTGTAATGTACTCATCATTCGTTACGAAAAGTTACTAAAACCATCAAGCCCGAATTTTTTATCGTCGCTCTCGAGACCGTACGCCTTTGCCGTTTAATTTTTGGCATATTTAACCGGTTCCCGTAGGAATGGGGGTTCGCTTCGAATATCACGAGAGAACTCGACGGATTTCGTTGGGGGTGGAGTGGGGAGAAGGAGAAGGGACGAAAGCTGAGAGTTCTGTCGGGAGTTGTACAGTCAGACTGCGCGGGGTGTATAAGTGCTGTTCCATGTACGATGGGGCCAAGCCAGCCACCCCCGGGGTGTCCCGAGCGCCCGGGCAACCCCAACAACTCATATACCCTACGTACACGCAGACATTATACACGGGGTGTTCACCAAATGAATAATCAGACTGACGATTTCCACCTACGATCGATTTTCCCCATTTATCCGTCCGTCGTTTCATCTCAACGTCTTTTGGATTTCATGTCAGTAAATGTCGAATTCGCGGAATATCTATAAAGTGTAATGATCCGAATGAATAGAAAACGTTCGTCCAAACATAGAATTATATAGACACGTTTATTTATTATTGAAGTAATTCGATACGGACAATTACTATTCAAATCCCATACACATGTCATTCTCGGTTTGGATAATTTGACCAATTTTCAACCGTGTTGATTGTTCTGCTGAGCGGACGCGACGCGCGACGCCTAACTCCGACAAATTTTGCTGACCGTTTTGTTATACCTCACGTCTAGACGTGTATATGTTGTACATACACCGGGGCTACGTAGATATCGGAGGCCATGTACATACATATACGTAGGTATATAGCCGTACATGTATATATGCATCACGTAGACCTCCACAATTTTCGATACAAAAGCGCGAGCTTTCGCTACTCCAAAGCTGCAGCAGTTATCGGTAACAAGCGAATCCTGACTGAACAATACCGAGAAATAACAGCACCTACAGCTTCCCCACCCCGTTGGCGAGTTTCACCCACAGTCCCATTGTTTCGAAAGATTTTCACCCGTGATTATATCGCCACGGGTTTTGCCCGCGATGCTCAACGCGGATACGATCTTCGTTCTCTCACTTCTCACAAAGAAAACTTGTAGCGTAACCAACTTACGCGATTGCTTCGCCACAACGGATCCTTCAAACCTCCAGCTCCGTCGCGGATGGTCTGGAGGCGTGTTTGTTTTTCCAAAATTTGACGATTTTCTCGCTAATTTTGGAGCTACCTAGAATTATTAGAACGGCGCCCCGATCCTCCCGACGTTCGAATTCCTGTGTCTCTATATCCCCCAGCGAATTGCTTCCCGAAAGGGTCGAAGCGCGAAGCTTGCAAACGGGCTTCTTGTCGCTCCTCCCGGAAGAACCGCCTGCGGTACGAGTACGAAGTCGATCGATTCTCTTCCTCGTGCCGCTGCAACAACCCCAATGGCTTTTTCTATTGTCTTTCGTCTCGCGTCTGCTCCTCAACGTTTATTAGACTATTTTCTTACGGCGAAATATTCGCGGACACACCCTTTATATCGACGCGCAAAAGAGAAACGAAAAAACGAACGAAAAAAATACATTACAGAACGAGTGGAAAAAATAAATAAAATAAAGAGTGGGGGAACAAAGAGGTTATATCATTACATAAAAGAGACCTTTCAAAGCTGTAGGTACAATAGGATAATTCAACATTGCGCTTTTCTCTTACTTACCTTGTTTTTTTTTTATTCGTTTTCTTTTTCTGAAAAAAAAAACATTGAAGCTCGTTTCTCGTCCATATCCTTATCGTCAGCCTCGAGAAAAGTGGCGAGCTTGAGTTGCATCGACTCTGTGGATGTTAAAAGCGGTCATTTGGCAAGGAATAAATGTCCCGTTCACCGGAGATCCCCGCGGCTCTTATATAACCGAAGAAAGGTAAAACTATCAATAAGTAAGAAACCCAACGATTTCGACGTTACTTTCTTTCATCACCCCGTACAAGTCGATACCGTATAACAACGTGTACCTGTATCTGATATCTCGCAACTATCAATTACAAAGCTTTATCGTTATTTGTTTTTCTGGCTTCTTATTTGTATCGGTTGAGAATATTTCTAATCTATCGGTGGCTGAGAAAACTTTTTCACTTATTGGGCGTTCTTTACCGATGTTGGGGGAGCCCGAAACAACGAAGTGCTGAAAAGCTATCTGGCCTTAGCTCACCGCGTCAAATCACCCCTCCTGATGTACGCCGCGCATAAGCCAAACCTCACGAATCGGATGAACGAAGTTTAGAGTTTTCACACGGGGTCGGATGGAAGTTTAAGGGATGAGGAGGGCGAAGGCGAGTTTAGTTTTGGTGATAAGTGATCGCGCGGTTTCCGCCGGGACTCTAATTAATACCTCGCCACTCTGTTTGAGCCGGTGACTTACGACCCTGTCACCCGCCGCCAAATTACGCCGACTACCTCACCTTAAGACGCCGATACCAATTTGTAGGCTCTAGCGGAAAACGCGACGTAGAGTCTCACGGAGTTTAGAGTTCAGACTCATGCTTTTAGAGCCTCTCCCGCTTTTCCACTTCTGGATCATGGCAGGAAAATAGGAGAAGGAGAGCGGGCCAAAGAAAAGGAGGGGGAAGGGTATGTAGTTCGGGGGTCTGAACTACTTTGTCACTCGTCACGGGAAAACTTTCGACGAACCTACACCTCCATCTCTCTCCGACTTATATGTACGGTAGGAAAAGTTATCCAGAAATTCTTCGAGAAATAGTCGAGAAAGGCGAGGGATGGAAAGTGAGAAAGGTCGAGAAGGACCACCCCCTTCTATTTCTTTTTCTTCTTTCTTATTTCGCGACTATGGGGTCATAACTCAAATACTTTCGTTACGTTAACGATCTCAACCCTGATCGGATATAAAGTCGTCGTGAGATCTCTGATACTATTTTATCCTGACATTTCGACGAGGCCTCGGAATCTGAAAATTATTTTGTTTGTAATGTGAGTAAAACAAGAGCGGCGGTGGAATGTCTGAAAATTTACGAAACCCTATACAGCAACTATGAATGCGAGGGTAGAACGATCACGTAGGACACAAAGTTGTATCAGAGCTCGAATCGGGTTGCGTAGCTGGGCACGTTTTATATGCAATACAGAATATAAATGGGTGTTCATGTAACGTCGCGACGCCCTTGCCGCGTGTCTTTTTTTCATTGTCCATTTAACAACAACGGCCTAAAGAAATTCTCATTAATATTCGTCGAGAGTTGCCGGTGCCGGTTGTGCGTTGGGATAAGCCAAAGAAGCGGAGGAGTAGGAACTCGGGTAGTTGGTAATGAAACTTTATTCAACTTCAAGAAACTGGAGGGGGCTAAAAAGAGGGAGGTGAAATTAACTGGAGAAAAAAGAACCACCACAGGGTTTCAAATAACGGAGTATAATAATATCACGCGCTGTGTTCTAGTTAATATTGACAATCTTATTTGGAAAAAAAAAAAAAAAAAAGGAACCGTGAACGAATTCTTCATTAAGGGTTGGAACTTTGGATAAAAAGGAAAAAAGAAAAAAAAAAAAGAGCAGTAATCCGTTACATGTACAGTGTACGAATGTAACTAATTAAACAACCGCGATCGGCGGAGCGACCGCGAGGAATCGGTAATTATATATTTAGGTCTACCCCATCGTGGAGCAATTATTCTAAGGGCTCGGGGTAAAAGTTTGTTTTCCCGTTTATCGAAGAATTAATAACGTTGGCCAAAAGGGCGACGCGTGAAACCGCCATTAGAGTTTAGGGGCGGTTATGGTGGGTGGTAAGTTGTTGCCTCAACTGGTAGAATACGGCGTATAGGAAGGGGGGTGGAGAAAACGTTGAAACAGGAAAGGGGAGGGGAGGAAAAGGTAGAACACGCGGGGTGGCGTTTGGTGTTCTCCGGCGTCTTTGTCCCTGCAGCACGGCGATATAATTAATCTTAACGAAAACGAACGCCGGTATATCCCTCTGGAACTGAGGGGTCAGAAATAGGAGAAGAGTGAGAGCGGAGAAAAGGGATGGTCGTGGGCAAGGGTGGGCGGCGGACGCGATGTAACAAGGAGTTAGTTACTTTTTCTCGGTTCACTCGGTAACTTCGAGCCGAATCCATCCCTCTCTCGGCCAACACGTCTATAACATCGCAGACACACGGACCTACGGCTTCGCAAACCTTCCACCGTGTCCACACCGCACCCCCTTGGACACGAGATGCCTCTACGTACACCACCACCGGCGACTGCAGCAGCAGCCAGACTACCTATTTGGTTGAGGCACGTGCCAGCGACACGAAGAAAAAGATAGAAAAACGAAAATGGCGAGGGGGTTAGAGGGGGCAGTTTTTCTCGTTGGTTGGCAACGAACCGACTCTACTCGAGAGGATGAAAGGGGCGAAGGAGGGTGAGGTGGGGGGCGCCAGCTTCGTACTAATCAACCTAATTCCTAACTTGTAAAACACACAAGCTGGTCCGTGGTCCTAACAAGGTTATCCCTTGTTAGGCATCGAACCCTTCCGTATGGAGACCTGCGAGGGACCGCGTCCGTTCTCTTAACCGGCGTTTCGGTCCCGAGGCCGCGGCCATACGTTTACTCCGCACGTATGGATGTGCGCTGTGTGTAATACTCACCTCTATAGGTGTACAAATTGCATAGATATATCCAGCAGGAATAATGGGAAGAAGAAACGATTGTCAGGCACAAATGAATTAGGAAGGAAGAACACAGCCGGAACAATATCAGCACTCCGAACGAACGGGAAAGAACAAACTTTTTTTTCTACATCAATTTCAATTGGTTTTCCATTTTGATTTTCTCAGTGATTTGCAATCAAAGTTGAAAACGTCAATTGTAATTGGCGTTGAGTTAAACTGGAAAGGCGACCATTGGATTAATATTGCTTGATTTTTCCTTTTTCAATCGTATATAGTTGATAAATCCTCCGATCTCTGGTGCCTCCATTTACCCTGGGGTCTCGACCCGGGAAGCGCATTGATTGAGTCGATAAGTCGCGGTTAATTAATTGAGTAGCTCGCTTATGGTACAACCTTCGAAATGCGAAGGTATCGGGTGGATAGCGAGGAGTAGGGTGTTACTAGGGATGGGATAGGAGGGTTAAGGGTGACAGGGTAAGGGGGAAGGAGAGCTCG
This sequence comes from Athalia cordata, assembly GCA_963932425.1. Lineage (NCBI taxonomy): Eukaryota > Metazoa > Arthropoda > Insecta > Hymenoptera > Athaliidae > Athalia > Athalia cordata. Next base: position 50,523,650 of record OZ010625.1, on the reverse strand, counting down.
GGGTAAAAGGAAAGATAGAAAGGCCAATGCGACAAATTCCCTTAATTAAGAGTTATTACTCGAGTGGCGAAACTTCTGCCCCGATGGGAATTTCTAACGTTGGTCGCTTCGGAATCAACCCCCTCCAATTTCACCCCTTTGACCCCTAGGACGGTTACGACAACTCGGATACTACTTCGCTACACGCGAAAATAATTTCTCCTCTATCCGCATCCCCATACCGCAAAGGTCAAGCCCTTTTTCGTATGAATTAAGCCTAAGTCGAGCTGTCCTGTAATTAAACGTTTTAAGCCCATTCTCCTCTACATATATGTATGTATAAGCTGGGATGCGAGAAGTATTTTTTTTCCCGGTGTCATGTTATGCGAGAACCCATTTTAGGTTTTAAAAATTTGTTTCATTCTTATTTTCGCGGAGCGTCTGATTCTTCTCGTTCTATGCCTAACATCGGATTGCTTAATCCGGAATAATTCTGATTAGACAACGCGAATAGGGTTTCCACGGTTCCTTGGGTTTTCCGGGTTTCCTAAGTCCCGAACTGTTGTATAACGTGGCTGGGAGAAGGCCAACGACGAGGGCTAGACGCGGGAGTAGCGTGAGCGAGAAGCAGGTACAATTAGGTTCGCACCCCTGGGCGCCATTCCTCTTATTTCTACTCCCAAGTCCTCCCCACAGATTGAACATTTTCCGACGAAAAGGAAAAAGCGGATGGCTTACCCCGCGAGTTTTCTCCATCTCCTATTCCCTCTCTCGCTCTTTCTCTTTCCATGCAACCACCTCACTCGCGGCGGCATAATTGCAACGAATTAAATTCCCCCACTCTAACAGAAGCAAGAGAAAAAAAGAAGTAACCAATTTTTTTCTTCTTCTTCTTCCACCTTTTTTCTTTGCCCCGCGAGCTCTGGTACCCGACTCTGAACTACCTGCGCTGTTTTTTGTTAACGAAATTCTCCTCTCATTTGCGGACGCGTAACTACCGCGAAGGTTTTTGCACTCGGACCCGTGTTCGAGATAATTTGAAAGCCACGTTTCCTGACAAAAATCAAAAAATTTTATTCCAACATTTTTGCATTACGCATAGTAACCTTCGCGAAGTGATTAATAGGATATAATTCGCAAAACAGCCCGGCAATTATTTAACTTATGAAAAAATTCATTAATTAATAGGACGCGAAATTTTTTTTTTATAAATTTGTACGAAACTGGAACAAATTGGACACAATGAATACTAACCGCAACGGTTATTCAATATTTTTGAAACAATGAATTTTGCGGGCGATACGATCGTGAAAAAGCGTTGTCGTGTATATGCGGTATCCGGTTCGAAAAATTTATTTACATTAAATACCTTGTAGGTACAATGAAAATTTACTTGTATATACAGTGACCGCGATTTGTAAATGGAGAGTAACGGCAACCGGATTCAATACACATGTATATAAGTATAATACGGGATTGAATATGAGTCGAGAAGAAATCAAAAGCAAAATACGAAAAAATCTTTTATTTTCACCCATTCAACTAGAACTTAACCGATCGCTATCATCCGCAATGCCATTATGATAGCGGTCGTGGTTTGATTCGTATTACGTTTCTCGCGTTCATCACCTTCAATAGTAAATGACTGCATGAATGAATAAAAAACGAGCTCCAAGTAAATAAAAGCTCGGTATGAGCATGCATATACTGCATAACCGGCGCAATCAACAGCGTGAGTTTTCTATAGATCATTTCACGAAAGTTTGAAAAAAAAAAAAAAAGAAAAAAAAATAGAAAAAAGTGCTGCACGTTTGATTATGATCCCCATTGAATTTTTTTCCGAAAATTCGCAACGGATTCCGCGGTGCATGAGATAAAAAGGGTAAATTTTTAAGCGCGTGCAGCGAAGCGAGATTCCAAACTTTGAGGGTTTCTAGGAATCTCATGGAAGAACCAAAGTATAGTTAATACTCAGCGAGTTTTAGACGACTTCACCTTAAAGTTAGTCCGCAGAAATCTACTAGTACCTTATATACCCTGCTTCAACTTCGTTCATTCGTTCTTTCATTCGTCCCATGGCCTGCTGCAACTTTATACACTTGTGCAAGGGTGAACAATTCGGTTAGCTGCCGGTTAGTTCAGCTCATCTTTTCTTTCTTTATTTTTTTTTTCCTAAGCAGCTGAAGAGAAGCTCGGATCGCTAGGGCCGAATGAAGAAGCAAACCGTCTAGGGGTTGCCGTCATGGGGATAACAGAAAGGGGAGAAAAACCCGTTGGGTCAACTTATACCGACGTCATTTTATGACTAGCTATTATTAGAAAACTTTAGATTCCCTCTACTTTACGTATACTCAACTCTTTGAAGACGTTTGTTGAACTTGAGAGATTTACCAGAAGCTTGGAAAGATGAACCGATCGTGCTCTTCGAGGTTCCATTTCTTTCTGTGTTTCATGTAATGTCGTTCGAAAAAAGCTTATCAAAATGGAGAACTAGTTTAATTTCGTCACGGTTGAAGAGCTTCGAACAAACTCCACGCGTATGATTCGCAGGAAATGTATGGTTGCCAATATACATACACACGTGTACAATGGAGTAACATGAACGTAACTTACATATCCTGTAGGTAACCATAGCTTCGTAAAATCGATTGAATATTTCATGAAAACGGTAATCATATACGGATAGTAGTTCATTCGACAAAGGTCATTAGTCAAACTATTTGGAAGTTGAAGTGGAAGTGGAAGTGGATGTGGAATGGCGGTGATCAGAGGCGGGGGAGAAGAGTCGGTTGACGATGACATCAAACGCGCGAATCGTTATTAGTTTATAGCGTGATATACATACATGCATATATTATTATGTGTATACCTGCACTCACGCACACCTACATTCCAAATACATAATACTACGCCCACAAAAATTTGATTGTATCCCTCCACGCAGTGCGGATGATATAATTTCGATGTCGTGCACGTATATACGTATATTATTATAATCCGAACATTATTATTATCCTTATTATTATTATACGTGAATAATGTTCACGTGACGTTGGAAATACCTTTGGAGAAACGTTATATGCCTATAAGTTGGAACTGCATTGTCCGTGATGTTCGAAAGCCTTTTATTTCCTCCAACGATCATGGAATGCCAACATGAGAAAAAGGTGCCTTCTTAATTTCCATCTAGTATATTTCTATTTTCTTACCATTTTCTACGAACTGTGTATTACGGATTCACAAAGTATATCTGAAAAGTTGTTACGATTGTGGAGTTTATGAGAAAAGAAATTGAAATATAACTTTGAAATTTATTAACGTTATTTGGAACGCCTTGAAAAAATTAGATCAACCGGCTTCGTGTAATTGCATATTTTCCTATACAATACGTATAGGTATGGCCTCGGGTATACCGTCTCGCCTGCAGCATCGCAACAAACTCCGTTATATTGTACGGTATATACTGGGAATAAAAATATAATTTATTATCTCAACTCATCGCGAGAATGGAAAATTTTTCCGAAAACCTGTTACAATAATTTCAACGAATGTAATGAAACGGGGAGAAAGAAAAGTGAAAAAAGAATATTAAGAGATGAAGAACAGCAATCTTTGGCTTAATCCGCATACTGAATCGAAAGTATTTTGGTGCGAAGGCAACGTGGAAGAGAAAAAAAGAAACTTTAAGAGAGGCGAGAGAGCGAGGTGATAAAAAATCGAGGAACAGAAATCCCTTGTGCCGCGAGAGGAAGACAAAGGAAATTATACTGGTTTGTAGCCGCATCGCACGAAGGTGGTATACGTAAGAGTAGGTAGGTGGTCCGTGTGCGGCAACGTTCGTGTCTTGCGGTTCGCCGTAGAAGGGATGAAGTGGAAGAGAAGCCGCGGCGCCGAGAAGAAAAAAGTAAAAAGTATTAAAAAAAAAAAATGAAATAAAATAAGAAAAAAAAAACGAGACGTAGAATGAACGAAAGAAATAGAGAAAGAGAAGGAGACGCGCGCGGAAGCACACCGAGATTTATTGAGAAGAGTTGAAAAGTTGCCGGAGGCAGAAGTGCCGGCGGAGACTCTATGGAGGCGAAAGAACGAACGGACGACCAGAATGGGTTGGGTTTTGCCTTTCGGCCGTCCGCTGGTTCGGCGAAATAAAAAAAAAAAAAAGGAGATACAGAATCGAGATTTTGCCCTCGACCAAAACTGGAGATAACGCCCCGTGAGGTATCCTCTGAGATTAACTCACCCAATGATGCATCCCCCTGATAAGGATCCTCTCCTCAATAACTCGACTTCGCACGGTACATCCATCTATTCATCCCCCATTACCGCGTCCATCTTTTCACCCCAAAACCGTCCGATCTCCGAAAGAACTGGCTACGAGGATTCTTCGAAATTTTCGTATTTTAATAGCCTCTGATTGATCGGGGGAAAAAATATTGGAAGAGAGGCGGGAGAATTGTCTTTGCTGACGCAATTTCGAAGATTCGCAGAAATAAGGTGGAAGAAAAGTGGCGGGACACCGCCAATTCTCTTGACAATTTGACCTGGCGGTTTGCCAACCTCGCGGCCAGTCGATTCAACTAATCTAAGTTGCTTAGCACGATTTGAAACCCTCGGATTCTCTCTCTCTCTCTTTCCCTCTTATTCCTGTTCCTCTGACTCACCCCATTCTATCGACACACCAAAGTCTCGAGAACCTTGTACCGTTCAAACCACTCGACCACACTCACTTTATATTTTCTGTAAAACCGCCGGATAGATATTCGCACTATTTCGCCTATCGAATAGAAGAGAGCACGAGAACGTGGACCGTATGTTTTAATCAAATGGCACCAAAAAAATACAGAATATCATTTTAACATAAAATATCTTCGCGAGCTCGAAGAAAAAAAAACTTAGTAGATATGTAGTTGCAAATATGCCAAGCCCTAGTAATGCAGTGCACTTGTATAACAACGATTGTTTCATTTTGTTTGCTTTGAGAATAAATAAACAACAGCTCTCGTTGTGGTCCGATCTATATATGCGTGTTTCCCACCCTCGGAAGGCACCTTCCCTACATAGCACATAACGCGGGAAGCGAAGTCTTGTACCTTTTTTACAAACAATTAAATGCCTTCCTCATCCGGTATAATACCACGCCGCAACGTAAAAAGTTTTTCTCCTTTATTCTATTTTATTTTTCATTTATATCGTACTTCATACATTGAATCAGTAAGTGGACACGAGTCAAATAGTGCTTGAATTCTAGAATCTGTCACTGAATACACGAATTCCTGTCTGCCTGTAGAGAATTTTCTTCGAAATCTCACGTTGAAGAAACGCTCGTAATTTGTGGAAAAAAAAACCGGTAGCTTTAGCACCGTGATTTTTTTAAACCAATCCAATATCCGTGCCCAAACAAAGAAACCAAAAAGAAAGGAAATACGGGGGGGGGGGGGGGGGAGGGGGAAATGTCTATTCGTTTCCGTTACGAAATGGTCGGTGGGTACATGTCGGAATTGGAGATGAACGAATAGGAAGCATGAAATGAGTAAGATAAGTATAAGTATAAGGAAGGAAGGAAGGAAGGCGTCGCGGCGGTGGACAGAACGAATTTAATTTCTGGGTAACCTTACACCCCCAGGAGCTTATCCATTGTGCTACTACGGGCAGACACTTGATCGCAGGACTCCATTTGCGGTTTAGCATAATGGAAACCCAAGGCGAGGGATATTTCGCCCGCAGAACCCACCGCCCGCAATGCCATCGACGTCGAGCCACCCACCCATTCCCATTGGTATACATATACTTTATGTATATGTATATATACTACGAAGTACCTAATATATACCACATACATGTATATCGCACGCCTACACGGATAAACACACTACGATACATCTACGGTGAAACGTCGGACCTACGGGGTTCAGGTTTGCTCGACGCACGCACTATTCAGGGGATAAAAATAAATACGCCACAAAGACCACTGCTATTACTTCTCCTGCTAGATAGAAGGAAGTGAAACGTCCTGCGTCTGGGAATACCGTGCGCTTATCCTGATGCTGACGCTGACGTCGATGCCGATGCTGATGCTGATGTTGCTCACAATAGACCCGCTTGTTCACGCTGCAGTTTCAGGCCAACGATCCGGTCCATCCAAAGAAACGATTTCCAAAGAAAAGTATCAAGACCGTCACGTGTTTGCGGAGGAACACCGAACGTATTGTAATACGTAGGGTTACTAATTTTTAACACCTTTCAATTATAAAGAGGGTGTAACATCCTGCAGAAACACGCGTACTTATTTATTCATTGGACATTTGTTGACGATTCGACTCGGATCGCAAGTTCTTTTGGAATCCTCTGGTTCCTACGTCTTCTATTAAATCGTCTGAAAAATTCGAAATTCGAAAAAAGGAAAAAAGTCAAAGAAAAGAATCTTCGTCAAATTCCCCGTGAAGGTGAGGATGACGTAGTGCTTCGCTGAGAGAAACATCATTATCTGGGCTGCCTAGCCGTATAAATATTACCTAAATTAGGGTGCTATAAATCTTTCTTGGGCCGGGCGTATACCAGGTATAATGAATAACCGAAAAATTGGTCTTATGCTCAAGCGGCTGCGAATTTAGTGATTAAGGTGGTATACACATAGAGTTGCGGCGTAAAGAACAAATCATTAAATCTACCATCGCAGTTTTTCGTTCTCTTCTTTCCCGTTATTTTCACGCTTACTTTAATGTTAAAATTTCGCATAATCTCGCATGACCTATCTGTACGGCGGATTTGTATTATTATCGTCACGATTTGCATTAATTTACAAAGTTGTTAATACAACATTAACCTTTAGGAATATTTTTTCCACGGTCGAAAATAATTTTCAACCACAACTCTCTCTGCTCTTCGACTATCACCTGCATTTACGAGTTGAATAGAAATGAGAATATCGGATTACATGAATACCGAGACTTTATCACGAATTCAGATACCCAATCTAGAGTCATTGTAGAATTTTTATCCACATGCGCATAAATCGCTATGAACATTAGTAATCGTAATCATTTGCCTTGTGTTCTAAAAATACAGTTTTACAAATAACACAGCTAATCTATGCGAACACAGAATTCTGGCTTATGGGACGAGAAAAACAACTAGTATAAATTAAAAACAAAAAAAAAAATGATCATTTTCTCGCAGCACTTTCAAACTTATCCACTGGGTCGGAATTAAAATTGAAAATGGCACATAATATGCAATAGCGGAGGTGATGAAGTGGCGCTTATTACTCGCGAGTTGACGGTTCAGGATTTCTGCCCTTTCTCTCCTCATCATCTCTCGTTATTTTTCTGTGTTAAGGTGAATTAATCGTTAGAAATCTCATCACTGTTACCTGCAGGCATTGCCATTCAAGAGCTTTTATTATGCTAAAAATGTTGCGATTTTAAATGCTAATTTAGCGTCCGCGTTTGATACCAACCCTCCTCTCTTGTCGCACCAGAAAAAAAAAAAAGGAATGCAAAATGCGGTGAGACTTAAAACTGACTATTGTGGAAATGGGAACTCGATTTATTCAGGGTTATATTTACATATTATCATATCTTGAAAAATGTAAACCTGAAAAAAGCATTTCACCTTTGGCCAGAATGACAAAAAACTACGAAGAAGGCTCAATGAACAAAAATAATAATAATAACAATCATAATGATGCAAAATATGGGAAATGGAAACCGATCTTCAGAAGCTTCTTACGTTTCCTCAATATTTCTATTTTCTTTTTTTGTATGTTATATGAATCTAAACCCTTTATACTTCCATACAATACCGTCCTACTCGTACGTCGACATTTCTGGAACTTTTGACATTTCGAGATAATTAAGCCGCATGCAACTAGAAATTCAGCATCCCGTGAACGAAATTCCAACGCATTTGGTTATTCATGTGGGAAAATAAAACTGATAAAAATCAATCGTCGCTTTTTCCACCATCCCTTAGAATTTATACCAAAATTTTATTTTCGATATCCCCCGATCTTCAGACCCTTCAAAAGCTGAAGGGCTACAAATGTATTCTAGTTATTCGAATTCCACGAGCGTTGCATGACATGATAATTAATTACAAGAAACAATCGTTAAGTTTACAAAGGTGACCGAAAGTTGTAATTAGTCCGCATACTTTTCATATACATAAACAGTCCTTTTCATTAATCCTCTTCAACTCCGTTCTGTTTCAGGCCGGGTGTGATGAGGGGTGTGGGTTAAGCGAAGGATCGCCTAGGTGCGAAAAGAGGAGTACGTGAAAATATGCCGCCATCTCTTACGCCACTTTTCAGCCCATTGCTGCTATTGGTTGTCGCAGCTAGTACGAGGGCCTTCAACTCTCGACAAGAAGGTCAGCTTTCCAACAATTTATTTATCCATCATTCTTCGTTCTTTCTCCTTTGCTTGTACCTCCAAATTCAGTATCCAAATTATAGACACGATTGAAAATAGGAACGCGCCAGTCGTGCTTCGAGGGGGATGGAGATAATACGTAGAAACAAAAAAAAAACGAAAGTTATAAGAGTGGCAAACTAATAATGAATATTATAATAATAATGTGAACCGGGTAATCGGCTCGCTTGATCCATTGTTAGGGTGGATTCTTTGTTCCCTAATTCCTACCCTTATATACTTTTCCGTCAGCTTTTTTCTGTTTTTTTTTTTCTTCTCACTTTCTTCATTTTTCTTTACCTCCATTCTCTCCCTTACTTTCCTTAAAGGCCAATTGTTACATAACGTGCGCTTACCGCGGCGTCGGTGCTAAAAATTTATACTTGTATACAAAATATAGCCGCTGCAACATGCTGTGCTTATACCATTTTCGCCCCACCCCCTCCCCGCCCCTGCCGCCATGCTCGATTTGTACGTTACTTTACTCGGTATATCTATACATAGATACATATAATTGGGCTTAAATTTATGCCCACCAAAAAGGACTTCTTTGAAGAAGCATTCGGGAATGGTGCGGGAGGTAGGAGGAGAGTTCTCTAATCGCAAAGCAAATAAGACTATCTGATCGAATTTTAATGGTTACTTCGCGTGTTAAGGCCACGACCGCGTTACCCAACGTTACGTTGCGTTAGTCTTTACCCTTATTGTTAGTATACCAGGTTATTGGTGTATAATACCGCTTTCCCTTATAATACTTTCCCTACTTTTCTTCACCGTCCGCGGCGTGCACCGGGCCACGAGGTTCGACAACATCTTACTGTACGATACCTATATTCTCATACTTGTGCTCCAGAGGCGAATTTACAGCGTATAAACACGGTGTCCTAGTTATCGCGTAACTTTTATTACCTTATTGCGGTTTATTGCCCGTTACATACAAGATACTTCCGTGTCGAATAGCGGTACCAAAACTCTCTGCATTTTTCATCCCTTAACGGTCTTCTCTTCTTTTTTTTTTAGGTCCCTCGTTTCATTAACTCACTCCGTAGGAAGCTTATCATTGTTTTTCAGGGGCGATTGCACTTTCTAAGATATTTAAGATCAAATGTCTGTTAAGCCGGTTCAAGAAAACGATCAAATTTCAAAATTTGACACTTTGTTACGCCTAAAAGGGCTTGAAATTTTAGAAAAAAAAAAAACATCTTCCGGAACTTCCAGATGAATATTTCGCAAAACTTTTTCGTAAATACATAAAAAAATTGCATCATCTCGCCAAGTCTTTTGAAACGGAGCGAGAGAATTTAAAAATTCTCAAAGCCAATATAATTTCTGCGGTAAATTGAGGATTTTCTCAGAACGCTCCAGTACGCGCATTCAAATTTCCGACGTGAGCAGCATGTTTCTAGGTATTCGGGGTTGTCTATCCGTCCGTCTGTTTGTTTCATCTCTTCTATTCTTGTGCGTTCGTTCGTCTGGCGCGGGGGGTACTCGAAGTTCTATTGAAGCGCCGGGAGCTTGCAAGCCGCGAACGCGGTAGAGAAATGCGACTGGCGTTTGTTACCGGCGTCCCGAAAAGGCGGACTAGGAGGCATTTCGCTCGTCTATCTTTTCCCTTCACGCGTACGTTATACGCCCGTATCCGTGTTGCGTCGAGTGCCATGTGTGGGAAATACACGCGTGTCAACCGTACGTGTATGGGGTACGTAGTAGTTGAAGGGAACATCGGTGGAGAAAGGTAAACTATGTCAAACTCGCGTTTATTTGTCAGTTTGGCTCTTTGTTCGGAGGTAGTTTGTCGGAAACACACCCTATCCAACGTTGCACACATAAAGTAGGTATCCATATGTACGCGTATGTATGCGTTGTACACCTCACCGAACAACTCGTGTCATAATCTGAATGGAATTATTTATGTTTTTCCAGCTCGTGGTGATAAAAATAGCGACGAAAAAAAAAAAAATTATTACAAAACAGCGTATATACCGTGTCGACGGAATATAAGTCCACAGACTACAGGGGCATGTAAAATCGATTCAACTATTTGCCGAGTTAATTAGATTGATTTGTCGTAAACTCTTGAATATGTTCCCATTCCAATTCCTGAAAGTCAATTAAAGCCGAGCGGTGCAGAGCTTTCAACGTTATACACTTTTCGAATTCTACGGAGTATGCACACCTGTAATAAAGTAGCGCGCTTTTTTGTTGACTTTCATCTTCTCTCTCTCTATATAGATAGATACCATGTATATTTTTTTACAATAAAGACGGCATACAATAATTTAGATGTGTACGGAATAAGATGAGGAAAAACTAAGTGGAATAAGTTGACGGAGTAAAGTGGGTAAGTATGAGAGAAACGGAATAAAAGTCGGTTATAGATATTGTAGAGGAACTTGAGAAGCTCCCTTTTTCTTTTTCTCCCTCTTCTTCTCCTCTACACGGTGTATCAACTATGAGAAAACTGGTTTACTACGCTGCAGCGATACGACGTCGACGACAACGGTATGGGCATGTTTTAGGGAAGTTTTACGATACTTTTATATAGATTCCCGTTAAATAAACGTTACCAACTCCACTAACTCTTCACCAGCAGTCAGTCAGTCAGTCTCTTCGCAGCAAAAGTAGAACTAGAACCGTTGAAGAAGAACAAGAACAAGAGACACCCACCGACCTACCTACCCGCCAAACTAAAAGTGTTTATACTCTTACAAACGACTTTAACACGTATACCCGATATACGGAAGACTTTGAGCGAAACACGAAGCTGTCTCTCATTCGTGTTATGCCCACTATAATAGTATGTATGTATGATAATACGAGACAAAAATAACGTCTTAGCTTTGACAAGTTTCGAAAATTCCGCGCTGAATTTCCCGCTATTCTTGCACCCCCCTCTCTTCCTTTTTTCCATCTTTCGGTGGCTCACCCTCTGGAGTTGAATTCTCAGACGTTAGTTTTGTTACTCATTGTTACCGCCTGCTTCTACCGTGGACCGTTTATCTTTGTACATACCTACCTTATTCTTGGACGAGATGATGAGCGTTGCACGGCGAAGAAAAGCACCCAACGACCCGGCAGAAATTTCGTTACAACCTCCCCCCCGCCGCACTCTACATCCGTCCCTCCTCATTTCTCCTTAAATTATTTCCAGTTTACAACCGAGCAAAAAGCTCTTCTTCGAACTAATTCAGCCGGCGAAATTGAGTCGAAAAATGAAAACAAGCTTTTTTCACTACGCAACGTTCTGTCCGACAGAAATATCGGAATCGATAATTTTTGTTGCCCTGATCTGTTCCAGACCGTTAGGTATGTAATAACATATACGTATTATATCGAGTAATTAATTTCCAGTGACTCGCTCTCGTCTCTTTTCTTTATACAACTACTAGGCTATGTACTATAATATAACATACAGATATACATATACACGTGATGGTGAACGTAGCCGCATATAACTGTAAGAAACGAGCGAACTGCGAGCAAAGATTTATCGCTCTATATATTCCACTAGCTTGCGGAGGGTCGTATAAATCATTCGAAAAAGTTTCGGATAATAAGTTTTCTTTAGCTGCCGTTCGTTGGATAGGATATATACATGCCTATAGTATAATATACGTACTACGGTATACGTGTGTATACCCGGCAGCGTTGATAAAAAAAAAAGAAAAGCACGAATTCAGGAGATGAATATAAAAAAAAGAAATATAGAGATGAGCTGGAAAGATGCTCCCTCGTTAATATAATACGAATAGAAATATCAAAGTTTCATCTCTCTCTCTCACTCCGTACATGCTTGTGTTGTCTTATTTTCTTTTAACCGCAGCAGTTTCGTGTGGAATCGAAAAAGGCGTTACGGTATTTAAGAATGATGTATACCGCCGACCTATAGGTATATACATATATGCATTATGCGCCGGATACGTATATGACAGCGAAAAAATTATCCGGCGTTAAGAATATTTTTAGAGCGGTAAAAATAATGGCTCGACATTCACACCCCCATCCGTACAGTTATCATTACCGTTATCACTATTATTATTATCATTGTTGTAACTGTAATATTTTAGAATCCGACATCAGGGATGACGTCCATCCGCGCGATTCGCGAGCGTAATTTCGCATAGTGAAAATATTCTGCGCTTTAATAATAGGGAGTATGCATATAAATGTGATATGCGGCAGAATCCAAATGGATTTCAGAATCTGAACTCAAAAGGTATACTGTATAGGTATACGAGATAAGGTTTCATCGAGTTCATCAATTACGAGTTCAGTGAATTAAAAACGATGTATCTTGGCGTTTATATATACTAAAAGGTGAAAGTAATAAAAATGAATAAATGGTCAATTGGACCGAAGAATTCTCTCCTTTTAATCCCGGTGGCGTCTGAGCTTCTGGTTGTCGTTGTCATATAAGTTGTGCCACCCAGGCGAGTAGCGAGGAGAGACAAGGCGCCGTAACATATGGTCTATTAGGACTAATAATAGGTAGGAGAGAAACGAAACCGTTGCTACAGCGTACAGGATAAGTCGGCGGCGTGCCCGACGTGTGCGAAGAAGACGTGAAAAAAAAAAAGGGCTGGAAGGGAAAAAAGAGAGATAGGAATGAGGGGAAAAAATATTCGAGCAAATAGAGTCGGTCGAAAAGGAGAAGTGAAGAGAAAGAAAGAAAGAAAGAAAGAAAAAAATGGGAGAAAAGAACAAAGTGAAACAAAAGACAAAAGATGTCGGCTCGACGTAGTGAGACAGCTTTAAAGCTCCACGTTTCTTATACTTATGTACTTCCCTTATATGCGCGGAGCTGGCAAGCGCCAAGCTACGTGGACAGTTGCGTTCATTATTGTTATATATTGCTCGCAACAAGCCTTGTGAAAGCGCCAGTTTTACCGTCTCCTTTCCTTTCATTCTTCGTCTTCTTCTTACTCAGCTCGTTTCGTCTCATTCAGTCTCGTCACCGCCGCTGAGGTGATTAAATCTCGGACAATCTCCGAATCTCTGCACCAACATCCGAAAGACCCTGGCCTTGATCATTTGACATTTTGGCAGAAGGTGAAAATATTTTATCCTAATTACGGCCCCCGAAATAATTCTTCAGAAGCAAGTTAAATACCCCATCTTCTGCATAGGGTGAGTTTCGTGTGTCTTCGTGAAAGTTTATTTATACGAACCGAAATTCTCTTTCACATTTGTCCATCTGGTGGTTGAAAATTAAGCAAGGCTAACACCGGAATGAGATTCGGCAACCGCGGAGGGGGAGGGAAAAAACACATTTCGAAAATCTTTTCGGCTGTTGGTTGCACATGTGGGGGCGGTTAGTGTAGAAACAAAAGGGGCGAAGGAAGGGCAAAAACCGCTGTTAACGAGACCAGGAGCAACAGCAGCAGCGGCAGCCAACGTTCGTGTTGCAAAACCGGGAGAGACGAGAGAGAAAACGCGAGAGAAATGTAGAGAGAAGAATAAAGAGAAAGAGACGGTTCGCCGCTTTACGGCTTTCCATTTCGACGCCATTATCCACCCTCGGTATTACGCTCGGTATTCCCGTATTGTCGCCCTGCGTTGACACTCTCAAATTTTTAGTGAAAGCACACCACCCCCTCCGGATCACCCCCCATGCCCCCAAGTCCCACTACAGTCAACGATTCTGTCATACGAAATTATTCAAAACACGTCACTGCGCTGCAGACACAGAAAAGAAGGGTGAGTTTCGGTTTTTATCTCTCCAATTGAAAAAAAAAAAAGAACCAAACGAAACGAACACGAAAACGAAAAGCAAGACGCTGGATAACTTTTTCAATTAACTATGTAAAGCAAAACTATTGCGAAATTTGGACGTCTAGATTATATGTGAAAGAATAAAATACACATATTTTTGTTCGATCTTGTTTCTAATCAATTTGCTGTTTTTATTTATTCATTTTTTTTCGCGCGCCAAGTAATCACCAAACCGTACTAGTTCTTCGGCGAAGTATTTAGAGCATTTCGCATGTATATAAGTTTTCCCTTTTTAATTTTTCAGATTTTCACTTCCCTCATGTGTTTGTGTCGGTGCAGAATATTCTATAATAATTTCTGAGCGGTTCGTTATTGGACGGTGATTTACGCTGTCCCGAAGCAGTATTTCACATCTCCCACTGCTTGCTGCTTCGAAATTTATCGAGGGGACTTTATGTGTGTAGGTACAGGGGACAGAAACTTGCGAGCTTTTCTTATATGAGGATACCTCACGGCTTCACCTCATTCACTATTACATGAATCTACTTAACGAACATTCGCCCACTTACAATCCTCATACAAATAACCAGGTCAATCAAACGAACTGTATGTACAAGTTATCATCGAGCTGATTATTGGGAGCTTTTACTTTACATCAATCGCTCGAACTGTACCAGTAGAGGATCAAGTGAAAGCCGACTCGACAAACTAATATGGACGCGTGTCGTGTGCCATAAATTTTATTACGTTCAAAGAGGTCGTGAAAGTTTGAGAGCTTTCGAAAATTGATATCGTGAATCGGTTTGCCGGTGTCTGCAGAGTTTTTTTTTTTTACGCCGTTCGGGTCGCGGTGGATCGATTTATTGCGACATTCATGGCGTTTAGCCGAGGTCAGGAATCGCGCAGAAGTCCGTACCACGTTGTATAATAATTTTTAGTGTTTTTATTATCGTAATTATCCGAGTTTAGTATCGGTAATAAAGGAAAAGCCGAGGAAGTTGGCGCAGGTGCAGCACAGCTAGTTCCTTCAGAAGCTCTCGCTAGGTTACCCCGCTAACGAGCATCTAGATAAAACACCAAACCGTCGTCAGGATTAATTAAATAATTAAAACGCGTAATTATCTGGGTACACCCGGTAGGTATATCATAAGATAAGCTGAGGACACCTTTGCTGGACGCTATCGGCGTTTCCCATCTGCCTATAAATACCAACCCGGTGATTCACCACCAACCCCTAACGACGCTCCGGATATACATTTTTTTACTCCCAAAAAATGAATGCTTCGTTAATATTGTCTGCGATTTTCACAGACGAAGAACAAAGGGAAATCCACAAAAGATGCTATTTTTTTCAACACCACAATCACGGGTATGGGACGTTTCACGCCGAATCCACTTCACGCTGTCGTTCTCTGATTTTGTTTGAATTTAAAATTATTTTGAAAAAAGGATGATTTCAATACCAACACGTTGGTAGGATTTCAGTTCCTTCTATAGTTAATCCGCTGAATTTTTAAGATGCGGCTTGAATAATTTACGAAGAAAGTTCACTGGCTGGATGATTCGGCATGGAACGCCCCATACGTACGTCAACGGCAATAAGCGGCGGCCGTCTGTCAAATATATCTCAAGAAATTGGCTTCCCATGGGTTATAACGACATATATACATACGCAGACTGTATTTACCTGTAGGTACATGAACCCCGCACAGAGTTTTGCGCCAGTATCGTGCGGAAGTGAGTTGCGGGATTTCCAACCCCGGCCTATTCTTCCTCCAGCTCTCTTTTTTTTCCATCATTTTCTTTTCATTTTTACAATTTTTCCACAACCGACGACGCGTCGCGCGGGTAGACAGACATCTGGCGCACCTGTTTCCCCGAGGGGTTTAGAAAAATTCCGTCTATTCTATTTTTTTCTTTCGTTCCATTTATCCTATTTTTTTCCTTTCATTTTTCATTTTTCATTTTTCTTTTATTTCATGTTTGTACGGCGTATAACAGGAGCAGCGGCGCAGCATCGCCGCATTGCCGCCACCGTCGCGTCATTGCCATCTAGTACTTGGATTACGAGCCATACGTCAGTTTGTACTGGCAGGAGCGTACAGCGCACCTATTGACCGAAGAGTCCCAAGGGTTGAGAGGGGAAACTTTCAGACACTAATGCGAACGCTAAGTGATAGATAGACGAATCGAATCCATTACCCACGCTTCACGAATTTCGCTATTTTCAACTGCAACTCTAATTCTATTCTTCAGACCGCATGCACGACGCGACCGCGACGGTGAGATTCTTGCAGAAACGATGGAAATTAATGGAAATCGGTTCAGCTATAGGTACATCGCATAGAAAACATAGAAAAAATCTCACGCGACGCAATAATTGATGTAAATTAGAATAACAGCTCGGGTGTGTCTTATATAAGACGTAAGAGCTGAATTTCTGCGAGATCATTCGGATAATACGTGCGAATATCCTAAATGTATTTAGGTGGTACGTTAGGAGTCTGATGAAATTAATGGTGATGGATCGACGCGAGCTTTATGTATACGTGTAAATACCATGAGCGATACAAGCCATAGCTACTCTGCAAAGTATGTGTACGTCTCGCATAAATACATAAGAATAAAAAAAAGAATACTCCGTATAAAGCTCACGCTCCGAAAAACTTACGAGGCTAAACAATTCATGGGTAGGTATAGGTATGTATGAGAAAAATATCGGCGCCTAATTTTCCTGAAATATTGAAAGGGTTTCGGTTCACGGGTATAATAGGTACATACGAAGGAACGGCGATGAGGGAGAATGTTGAAATCGGCAAGTGTGTTCGTTTTTTCTTTTTTTTTTTTCTTTCTTTCTTCGCCATTTTTTTCCGGGACTCGTTACAAAAGTTTTACTCCTTTTACTCACTCTTCGCACTATATATGCGGAGGTGAACCCTCGCTACCTTTGAATTAAGTTACCGCTAAAGGGTTGCGTTTCGCTTTAAGTGGCAGGGATTAGGCTAATTGCTCAAGTATTTGTTTTAATTAAATATAAATATGAAATATTCAGTGACCCCGTGAATTGTTAACAAAGTTTAACGTAGATACATTAAAACGCTTTCAAGATTTCTTCACGCACACACACACATCCACATCCACAGCAGGTAGACGTATACGCGGGGGTTTAGCCCGCGGCAAAAAAAAATTTTCGTTGTTTGTCGCTGTGAAATTCTTCTTTTCTTTTTTTCCCCCCCCGTTTTTGTATATTACCTTTCATTTGCATATTTATATTTTTCCACTTACTCACCGCGTATTCCGTAGGCGTTCATCACAGGAAACTACAGTAAAAGTGCACGAAGAGCACTTGGGAGAAATTTTTGCAGCTGTAGCTTCTGTCGCCTATTTTTTACATATATCCTCGTCGGCCCTTTTTTTGAAAAGTTCAAAAAAGTTTTTCCGACAACAACGAGTGCGAGAAAAAGAGCGAGAGAGTCGGAGATATGTTAATTATATACGAGTTACATCCCTCTATGACTCTTAGGCTTGAGAACCATCACCCCAGGGGCGAAACAAAAAAATGATAACAACGAAAAAAGAAAAACCAGTGAGGCCACAGGCGAAATTTTTTCGCATCCTCGACCAGCCAGCTCACCCTATATCCGACTCTGAAACCCCGCTGACTGAGCCAATCGATAATCTTTATTCCGTGCGCTTAAAAACGGGGAACTACATGGAAAACGCTGTGTTGACAATAAACGACTACCTCTTACCTATATAATCACCCTATCCGTTGCTCTGTTGCGGATAATGGAATACATAGAAGTAAATGCTTATACCTACGTAGATATTTAGAGTTCTGGCATTTCTAAACGCATTGTTGAGAAATTCAAAAAGGTTCCAAGTCGACGAAGAAATTGTTGAAAACTTAAAGTCGACTCTTATGATATTATTCAATGAACACCGAGTGTATTTTTCGTTCCTCTCAAAACGCATCACATATATATATGTGTATAATAAAAATGATGCAAAGTTTTCGCATGCATGCCCACTGCATAGGCGAGAAAAGAAAGGAGTAGCTGGTATTTGAGGAGAGTGTGAAGAAGGAGAAAAGCGAGGGAGAGAGAGAGAGAGAGGGATCTATAGAGAGAGAACCGGCACTTTTCAATCAGGGACAAAAGTGTGCAACGCGTGGAGATGTTCGCGTCGGCAAACAATCAGAACTCTGCCTTAGATATCGTCGGGGCGTAACCCGACGGCAGTGCCTGCAGGGGCGCGAAGATTGAATCAGAAATTTTTCCGACGAGAACGAGATAAAATAAAGGGAAAGGGAAGAGAGAAATAGAAGATGAGAAGAAGAAAAAATCAAATACACCTCCACGGATCGCGGGCGCAAGTCGTAAACTACACGGAATATAGTATATTATCCTTTTCTTTCTATTTTTCCCTGTTTTTTTGGTTGTTTTTTTTTGTTTTTTTTTTTTTTCATTCTTTATTCTCTCGGCGCAGACAATAAGATGAAATAGTCCGTTTCATTTTGTAAATGGACCCCCGGCGACGCCTCAGACGACTTCGAACCCACTTTCGTCGCGTATCCGTTGCACCGCCACTGCAACGGCGACGGCAGTGGCGAAGGAAAACGAACACTTTGAATTACATCGGGGCAAGTGCATGGCACAGAATGCACACGCTGCCTACGTTCGGACAAACTGTAACCTCATATATCGTGTCCTTAAAACCCACTACTTTTTACCCTCCTCACCTTTTCCCCAGCAACTTATACCATACCCCGTAAGCACTTTCCTAAACACCTTATCCCCGTCCCAGTGATCACGCGACGAAAATGCACCCGGTCGCTCTCGTCCGCAACCAGCCGTACCAAAGCCAAATTCTTCTTCCTTCGCCAACCGCCAACCCCATTTTTTCATACATATACCTATGGAAAGTCTCACATATGTCGCTAATGCCGTGTCTATGTGGTACGAACATGTACTTCCACATACACGGGACTTGAGCATCGCTACCGCTGGCTTGGCTTTTCTTTTTTTATTCCGTATTTTCCTTCATTTCATTTATCTTTATTTTTTTTTTTCCTCTTCTGCTGCCGAAACGCAGATATTCGGAGATACGGTCATGGCAGGGCTTTTGGGAAGCGGATTAGGTGCGCTCGAAATGAGATTATTTCAAGTACTAAGCCGCCGGTCGCGTTCTGCTCGATCGGACCTAGGGGAGCCCAAAACTTTTCGGCCCTTCTCCCATACTCGTCTCCCTTCTATTCTTTTTTATTCTCCTTCCTTTCCGCATGCGTATAGCCGTACAAGTTCTTGCAAATTCGCAAGCAAGAAAGCCAAAATCCCATGGTTTAATGCTTTGCAAGCTCCCGTTCGTCACACAGGTGGGCTAGAGCCGTTTGATCGCTGCTCACTTTTCGATCTTTCGCAGCTTTCGCGTTGATCTATTCGACATCAAGGGTTGGTATATCGAAGTGTTTGAAGGACGACAAACGCTTTGCACTTTTTGTCGTTACGCTAGCTGAGGGCGTTAAATTTCATTGGAGTTGTGAATCGCGACTCCAAATAGAAATTGAGATATGAAGAGAGTCGAACGATGAAGCAGAAATATTCGTATATTGTAAAGAGAGAAACAAACCGAGAGCTTTGGTAGGTGGTGGAGAAGGAAGAGAAACGGACAAAGAAGCGAGATGAGGAACACGAAGTGAAACGCACCGCGCCCCACGATACAACACACTCGCAATGCGGAATTTGAGATTCGAGACGTAACTTGGTTAGAAGCAGCGTGCTCGCTTAAATATTCCATCTCTGAGATGAGAAGACTCCCGCACGCGGTAACGCGGATAAGTTATACACACGTCCATATCCCACGCCGGTGTATACGTATTCGTACACGAGTGTACGTACATAAATTTATACCAAAATACGTACATAGTATATTATACGTACACGTATAGTCTTCCCACGTTCACGTACACCCCTGTACTTAGTTCCGTGTAGGTACGTGAAAGTGGGTATACGTATTCCCGTATTTATACTCAGACCTATACGTGCACAACCCTTGAGGGTAAGATGGTGTGGGATTTGGTATGGGTATTGATCTATGCGAGAGAAGCTATTTCCAGCTTTGTATTTCGTTATTCAAATCAGCATTTAGGCTAAACGAGACCGCTGCCTTCCCTTCCCTTGATTCTCTCTCCATGCTCCGAATGCTGTACGCGACCCCCGCGACTGCCAGCCAGCCAGCAGCTATCTACATATCTCTGTAGCACCCGACCCGAA
Source organism: Athalia cordata (assembly GCA_963932425.1). NCBI lineage: Eukaryota > Metazoa > Arthropoda > Insecta > Hymenoptera > Athaliidae > Athalia > Athalia cordata. Next base: position 50,503,279 of record OZ010625.1, on the reverse strand, counting down.
AATCGGCGACACAAAGCTACTGCAAGGTAAACCAACGGAGGTGCTTTACGGACCAAAAGACCAGGAGACGACGGTACTCCGCGACCCGCCCGTTACAATTCGACAAATACGAACGAACGACGAAACCTCGACTGGAATGTGGTATCCTCCACGTTCGATTGATTCGAAAAAGTGCTCCAATTTCAAGTTCGACAGCTAGGCTGTTGCAAAAAAAGTAACTACCACAAAGAAACTTGCTTGAGATTTTTTTCACTACTTTAATTTAAAAAAAAAAAAGGAAACTCAGGGAATCTGAACTTCTAGATTGTAGTATCGAAATTTTCGAAAAAGAGCTCTGTAAATTTTTTAGATTATACAATATTTCGATGAATAACAGAAACAAAAATTTGGCGACTCAGCTTTTAATAACCGGTTTACGGAACATACAACGCGAATTCAAAGGAAAGGAATGATCTACCTACACACAAAGAATTGAGCGGATAAATAAATAATCGAAATGGAGGTGGGTGGTTTTATCTCCTTTTTTCCGTGAGAGAGAACGTGGCAAATAAATAATAAAAGAGGATCGTTAGAGGTGAGCGCCTTTTCGCCCTCATCCTTCCACCGCCCTTCGAAGGCGGATATGTGTGTGGGATCTGGATGTGAAGAAAGAGAGAGAGAGAAGATGAAGAGGGGATGGTTACGCCGCTTTCGCGTGTCTCACCCGTATCTAACCATCCGATTTATTATTTACAACGATATTTCGCCCCGCGTTTCTCTCGCCGCCCCAGAGTCGATCGTCCCGCATCATGTCTCGGCCCGGCTCACCTATCAGCCCTTAGAGAGAGAAAAAGAATCAACCCTCAAGCTGCCCCTGAGAAATCCCCTTTTCCTCCCCTGAAACCCCTCGACGACCGCTTACGCCACGGACCCGCAACAAAAGTTCACCAAAAGCTCGCTACGCACGCACATAGAGGTTAACGTATCCATATCCGAGCACCCTTAAAAGGCACCGCGCGCAAGGGATGATAAGCGAAATCATCTATAGTTTAACAACAACCTGTAACCAAGTAACCATCTTGACACTATAGCCATGGGTATAACGTATTCCGGGCGATTCTATAATATCGCGAAAAGATTTTTTATTAAAGAAACAGCTACAAGGGGTAATCGACCGAGACAAAAAAAGAATTCGTATTACAGCTTTCAATGGATTGAAAATCATTGAATTTCATTCCAACTGCTATGATTTTGCAACCCCATGATTTTTTATCCTTTACAATCGTTGCGATAATCTTGCAGATTTTTTTTTCATAAAATAAGTACTCTTTTCTTTAATTCGCGAAGCTTTATTCTCCGCACAAATCATCCTCTTTTTATACCGTAAATCGTGCAGGGAACAACTTTTGTTGATTGGTATAACAGACATTACCTGCATATATTCAGAGGAGAATTTCGTTGCGTGGTGATTCGGATTCTGGATGAGAGAAAGATGTCGAAACGGGACGATCGGAGCAGCCAAAACAAGGAGGAGGGTTGGAGGCTGAAGATAAAAGAAACAATAAAAACAACGACAACGACCTGATACTTGTGCAGACGTAAAGCTATGCGATAATGCAAGATGGCGCCTCGTGATCTCTTCCATCTCGCGCGTTCGCAACGACTATATGTATGTATAATGTATACATAGGTACATATGTACTCGAGATTACGACTTCCGATAAAAATTCTTCCATCACTCGACTCAAGGACCGGAACAACTTTTGTTCCTATGTATTACATTGTCAACTTTATACATATATACATTCTCGTCCAAAAACACCCAGCGAATATACGACAGCGTCTCGTGCGATCGCGCGTAGTGGTGCGGGGTGTAAAATACGTATTTCAGAATATGAAAAAAAAAAAAAAAAAAAAATTATCATAATGGAGAAGCTCGTTAAATATCTGACTCCCACAGGTAGGTCCCGATGAATCTTTACGTCGAAAAATTCCGCACACTCCATTTTGCACATAATTTCATAATTGGTCGTTGTTTCTGGATAATTGAACAGGACCTGGATGGGTGTAAGAAATATCTTCGACGGCGCGACTCTTCTTTTTCATCATTTGTGGAAGCTGAAAAAAAATATTCTAACAAAATATTTGGACGCGTACGACAAAAATGTACATATACTTACCTTTGTGTTTGTCGTTGAATTCAGATATCGCTCTCAAGGCGTAAATTATTAACGCACTTTGTTATTTCTTTCTCTCTTTCTTCCATTCTTCTCTCTTTGTTGTTGTTCATCGGAAAAAAGAAAGTTTTCGATTCTCGCGAAGAACCATGAAAGCTGTCGGATGGATATCGCTAAAAAGACGCCGCTACCACGCGACTAATAACTGCAGGAAATCAAAAGCTGATGTGCGGAGGAACGAGCGGTTCGAATAGCTCTTGATATGTTCCCTCACGAACTCCGATTCCCGAGGAACTTCTTTACTCTGGGAGAATCAATTTTTCTTATCTACAATAACAAACGGGAATCGATATACGCTGTATGTGCACATAGATGACTCTACTCCATCATAATATAGAGCATCCCACGCGTAGCTATTCATCTTTTATTTCCCTCTTGATTCTTTTTATTTTTGTTTGTTTCTTTTTCTTTTTCATACACACAAAAATACGATATAAAAACGCCATAAAAATATTAGGCTGGCAATATTTTGTGCGAGGTCACTCGGTAGGCTTTTCGAAAATTCCTCTTCTCTTCCAAAATCCTAAAATGTGTTTATCAACACATCGAAATATCATTTTTCATTCAACGAAATATAGCAGACTTTTGTTTTTTGGTTGCGACGATTTGAAATTGAACAATAAATAGCTGAGTAAAAATATGCAATGAGAATAATGAATAATGAATTTGTTGATAATTCATATTTCTCATTTGAGAAAAATCGGCTCGTTCGAAATTCATGTGAACCAAATGCATTGTATCTGTATATCCCTGTTAATTTTCCGCTGTGATTATATTTTGAGTCTGCTTTACCACCAAAATGAGAGATGGTATCTTTTTCATGGGTCGGAAATACTGCAACCAAATCTGCACTGCACTACATAGGAAATCGCATAGCGTATGTACGTTTATTTATACAGGTACACATAAATACAGCGCATATGTGGAACCGATAAAATCGCCGCCGAATCAGATATTATTCGGATGTGTTTGCCCGTATTTGTATAATTTATAAATATACTATGTATTTCTCCATACATAGGCATATATGCGATCTATACGTACGAGGATATTCCCTACCAAATATCAACTATGTGTTTAATTCTATACATCAAGCGAGTGTGCGTTTGTCGCGTTTGCTGCAACACCGGTGCCAAAACTGTTGACATTATTTTTCAATTCGTTATTAGCGATCGTTGCAACCGTAGATATATCTAGGTACGTACATACCTGTATCGATGCGAGCGTAGCGGCATCGCAATGGGGGGGCGAAGGGGGGGGTGGGGGGTAGTTTATCGATCAGGAAGCAATCATCTGTCGACTTCCTCTCTTTATTCCGCTCTGTACTGCGAACGTTATATAGCGTCGCATTGTGTACAGCCATGACCATTCCCGTTCGACGACGAGTCGATATAAGACTACAACGTGTGAAAATCAAAATGACACCCCTGAGATTACGGGTCGCGAAACGGTTGAGTCATCACGTTTATGCCGCAATGTTAAGGAATGGGAAGAAAAAGGGGAGGAAGAAAATCAAGAAAATCGTTGGAGATACGCAGGCAATATGATACAACGGTGGAGAAGAGGAATATTTAAATTTCATATACCCATAATATACATGTACAAACATAACTCGCGTCTATACCGTTATTATATATGGAGAAATGAAAAGACAGGGAGGAGCATTATGACGAATTCGTTTTCTCTCTTCTATGACGTGACAGGATTGTAATAAATATCACCGCAATGTGGTGCACCGGCGCGGGTATAGCAGGAATTAGGTATATATACCCACGGTTATATATAAAATAGTATACGCGAGAAACGCGAAACGTTTCACGGGACACTCCCGCGTGGGCGGAAGAAGACGTGACAAAAAGGAAGAGAGAGAGATAAAAAAAAAAAAGGAAAAATAAGGGACAGAGGAGAAGGTGAACAAGGGCGATGCGATGTGTGTATATAGGTATATACATTCTTATAAGATAGGCGAAAAAGAGGTGAAGAATAAAATAAGAAAGGAATAAAGAAAGAAAGACGCTCTTAGGGATGAGATAAATTGAAAGAGCTCTCGAAGTTGTCAACTCCTCGTCCTCGCGCGCGAGGACCACCCTGCAGTGCAAGACTATAGAAAAAGAATTCATTTTTTTTTTTTTTTTATTTATTTTTTTTCTTATTTTCGTTCTTTTGCTTCTTTCTTCTCTTTCTCTTCCCCTTCGCCCCTGTAAAGGTTCTTCGTTCGTGTCGTGTCTCCGCGACACCCGGGCATTTCCATGCGCTTACTTATTTATTTATTCGCAACACTTGGCGAAAAAAGGTAGCAAGAAAAGATGAAAATTAGAGTAGGTGTACGTATATAATGTATACATATAGGAACGAGAGAGAGACGGGGTGGGAAACGATAATGAAAATGAAGCGGAGGGAAGAAAAAAAAAATATGTCAGGAAAGAAGAAATTCATAACAGCCCCTTCACTTCTGAGTCCATTTTTTTTTTTTTCTTCTTATTTCTTACTCTCGTTCTTCAAGCCCGCGCGAATACAATATATTGTATATTACCTGCAGATATAAAAACCTATACCAGCTATAATTCCTTCTCGTTTTGCGGCGATGCGACGTTTGCCGTGCGGATGTATTTTAAAGATTTCATCAGGACAGACACCCGCTCCCCAAGGATATACATATTACTTGATGGAAAAACTTGAGAGCATTGAACAACGTACATAATATACCGCTCAACCGACCAGAAGTATTGAATTTAAAATAATAACGATTTCCCGCATTATAGACTGCCACTTTCTGTCCATCATCCCTACAGGTGTCAAATTCAATTTGGAAAGAATTTCAACGACATGTACCGAAAATATCCGACTCTATAATTGTCCGAATTGATAATTTGAAATTTGAGATCTGTCACTCTAATGCATAACGGGTGTAATTGGCGAGTCAATGAAAAATCATCGTAGTGCGAAATCGAGAGATCTTATCTGTGTTCAATAGTTTTTCGTATTGTACCGTAGAATAAATAGCAAAGCTATCCGCACGCGTCTATAATATGCATTGATAGACGTATTATTCGGGGTGGAAGGTTCCTACAATAGAGGCGTTATAAACCTTTCAGAGCAACCGGATATACGTTGGCCAACAATTGCTCCCTTGATTGCAGTTTTATCCGTGAACTAATGGGGCGCGAAGCTGCCGGCGGTAGAGATTCGGTTCAGATGACACGTGGTTCTCATGTAAAGGGAGAGCCACACATGTACGTACGTATAGGGATGGATGCGAAATACATAATAAAGATATTCCCTGGTTAACATCTATGTATACATAATATGTCAAAGTGAAAATGTAGACCCGCTGAAATCGTTTCTCTTCGATCTCTCTCTCTCTCTCTCTTTTGTCAAATCGACCGAACATGCGAAAAACAGAGCGCGAACGCCGGCAAATTTCTTTTTCTTTTTTTCTCAACGCGGGATTTTTTCCCGGAATTTACAACACGTGAAAAGCGGAAAAACGTGAATGATAAAGTAGAATGTAACGGAATCCTTCAGATGTCGCGATATGCGTAAATTAGCTACGTGCCTTTTTATTTGTGTTTTGACCAGCTAATGTGATGTTCAATTTGGTATTCTGAAAAAACCGATCAACCAAAAATTACAAAATATCAAATTACGGATGTGTCGGTTATGTGTGCGACAGAATGACAATTAATTTCACTTTAGACGAAATTCCTTTTCTGCAATTGCGGATTTAAATCAAAAATAAATTATACATAGGTATGCATTTACAATGTGAAGTGAGAAAACTAAATCCACGAATCATATTTTCTAAAACCAACAAATTCTCCTATCTAAAGAAGCTGATTAGATTTCACACGTTCAGACCTTGTCGTAAAAATTATTTTGTGTTACAGATTTTATTTATAAAATTATTTCAACGCCCTTGATCACCTAGGTCGAGCGAAACTTGATGAATAACAAGAGCGAACGCTTTGTAATTCGTTATTGTTTTAATTAATATCACATCGATCACCCACAAAGGCAAGGAGCGACATTATATAAAATATCAAAGTCTAAAATCTATGAAACGGCATTGTTCTATATATAACAAGAGAGAGAGAGAGAAAAAACGAGTCTCGGCATTCCGCGCGCGCGGTCTAATAAAATATTCAATCAACGTCTGCGATCGTCCGAGAGGAAAAGCCTTAGCGCGAAATATCAAATTTGTTTTAGTTTCTTTTTCAATTCTCCTTTCTCTTTCTTTCCGTCGGTCCTTCTCTCTCTTTGCTTTTATATTCGTGTTGAAAAACTTTTGACTCTGACAAGTGACAGGCAGTCCGTGGCGCAGCGGCGTCTTCCACTTTTCCCCGTATCAAATGTCAAAATGTCAGCCGTTTTCCACCCCTTCCTTCCTTCCTTCTCTCCCACCCTATCTCTCTCTCTCTCTCTCTCTCTCTCTCTCTCTCATTCTCTCCTTTTTTCTCTACCTTCAGAAGCTCTCAAGCTCTTTCTACGCCACAACCCCTGCGGAGGATAGTCCGCGAGGCTACCCCGGGACAGACGGATGGACGGACAAAGTATAGGATACGGGACGCGACGGGGTGGTCGGGCACCTCGGACGGACGCGCGCCTCCCTCACAATCCATTTCTCTCATCAAAAATTCACCTACCTCAACCTCAAGCTCATTCCATCTATTGTATCTTTCTCTCAACCGCCCGCGACCTCTTATTATTTCGAACTTTATTGTCTTTGACTAATTCTTTTCAATGCTACCGCAGCTACGACGATTGCGCGCCGACGTATGTTTGCTCCCCGGAATCTCGGTTGTGCGGATAATATCATATCCCCCCCCCCCCCTGCATTTCGGTCTCAGAATCAAAGTTTCTTAAATAATTCAGACACGAGATAAAAATTAGAGAAAAAAAATGAAAAAAAGAAGCTTTGTGCGGTAACCGAGGTGAGGACTAAAAAAAAAATGTTGTAAAATACCCGGGGTCATATTCCATCTCCTTGAAATCTCCCTTATTCGGTCCCTTTAGTCCCCTCCGGAGTGCGTGACACTCGCGTGTCGCGGTTACAAATTTCGTTGTAACGAGGCCCGGGATATCTACGACCCCTGGGGGGTCTCGTCGGATCGTCGACAAAGTATAGCGGAAGCGTGCTCTTCATCCCTTACCGATACATATCCCCGTACCATTCCTTATTACACCAAACTCAGATTCACTTCTACGGCGCGCGATTTGCCTGTGCGTAATATTGTCTATGGTTGGAACTAACGAAAGGCGGGGCGAACAAGAGGGCCGTATAAAATACGTGTAAATATGACCTATACCCCTTTTGTTAGTACACGTATACGCATACTTTAGGACACACCAGAAAAAACACTCGCTGCAAAATATTTCATGAATTCCACCGTCAAATTATCGCATCTTTTATACCTTTTTTTTCATAGGTATACCTAATATGCTATATACCTAATATCGATACGCGATGGGCGACATCGGATGGGGAGGGAAATGAATAAATAGCCAGACATATTTCTGCTCACTCTGGTTTGCAATGACGGTTATAATTTGTAACGAGGATTATACCGATCAGCCGGAATCATTGATTCCACGCGCTCATCTACCAAAAACTGACTGATTGCAATGTCAAAAGTGAATAAGAAATTTTATTTTTACGTTGGTCAGAAGAACAGAAAATTTTCAATTCTATAATCGTTCAACTTAATATCACTGCTGTTTATGTGTTTGTGTATAATTCATTAATTTTCAATTGCTCGAATGGTCATCGAAGTCGAGTAAATTAGGGACCTTCGTACCCTTGATGAAAAATTACTCTCGTCGTCTCGTTTAACTTCGATTACGATCCAGACTTACCGGACTTTTTATTTGGTAATAAAATAATCATTAACACGACATTCGAACGTAACGATCATTGTGCCCATCCAATATCTAACAATAAGACGGACCATGTAGCAGCTGCGCTAGGACCACCCCGCGTAGACTATTTTAACACATTTACACCGTAGTTAAATAAATTAGAGGCTCTTTATGGACTGGAGACCGAAGATCAAGTGTCGGTCCGTCCGACGCGCCACACGTATTAGGGTTATAATTAAGGATTAGGAAGCGGTCAACCTTCTTACGTGTGGGGCATTAGATGGGCCCTAAAAGTCGGGCATTCTTTTCACCCCCCCCCCCCCCCCCCCGCCATCTCTCTGAAAATATATTCACGATCCTTTTTATTCATATTCTTCTTTTCTTTGTTCTTCTTTCTCCGATTCTCTTTCATCCCGATGGTTGTTTGCTCTCCAGAGCTTCGGGGATCGCGTGACATGGGATCGTTTGAATTCAAATGCACGGGGGAACCGAAACCGTGACCTTGACCTGTTAAGTACGCGATATATCTGTATCATTACCATACATATGTGCGGTAAAAGTTCTTTCGCTCCCTTCAATTTTTGTTCAAAATCGCGATGCAGATGCGACGCGATGCTGACTTTTCATGACCTGTCACAGCCACCTCCGCAATTATTTATAACTATCCGTTCCCGTTTTATCTGGGAATAAATTGAACGTATATCGGGTTATCGTATTATTCGGCGAAATCGATTCTCGGACGTTCGGTTCATTCGTCGTTAACCGTCGAAATTTCCTGCTTAAGTCCTTCGCGCCGACTATGAATACGAGTCGGAAAATTAAATCCTGTTTGTTTATTGATTTTCCAGAATGCACTTTCCCATCGCGATGGGAGGGCAGTTGGTTCCAGAGCGGCGTTCGTCAGCCGATCGTCGTTTCCAGAAGCACGTTGTCCAGCAAGGGACGCTGCCTACACAACGAGGGCGACAAATTTCTTCTCGTCAACGAGTGAGTATTATTTGCTATTGGCCGAGCTATCTAGCTAGTTTTCTCTCATTCCAAAATATTCGAAAATATTTTATTTTAACGTCCTGATGATTTTCATCAACCGCAGAATTTTGCGATATGCCAATTGAATAATTTGTAATAATAATACGAATGGCAACAACAATAACGAGGGTCCTACCCGGAAAGCTAAAACTGCCGGTAGTTATAATTAAGGGTCGTTATTTCGAACTACATAACGTACCCCGGCATGCTAGCTTCTGCAACGATGATCGCTAATTGGGCTCGTCGAATCGTCGATGTAACCCTAATTAAATGCGCTCTGCCAGCTGATACATTTATTAATTTTATTCGTTCGAACAATATTTTCACATGTCTACACATATTCGTTATTTTCACAAATATTCTAAATCTCTTCGTTTGATATGTTACAGAAAGTCTTGCTATCGTTGCGTCGTTATACACGAAAAACATTCGAACGTGCTACAGTACAAAGAAAGTGAGTATACGTTTTGAAATAAATATGGAATTGAAAAAAAAAGAAAAAGGCAATCACCGATAACAGCGAGAGTATACATCGAAGCGTCGATAATAAATACAATTAAAATATATTTTACATTATACAATACTCACACCATCTATAATAACCGTATAGATGGGGGATACAGGGTAACAATAATAACTCGAGTGCGTATCAATTAAGCCTCGTAAATTGTCTTTCCCCATGGAATTTAACAACGCACCTTGCTACCCCCCATAACGCGAATAGCGGAGTCGCTCGATTCCATTTCCATCCTCTCGCTGCTCCCGATTCTAACAAATTTCGAAACAGCTTTATGAACGGGACGCGAGAAGGGCGTACAGAGGACATCGAAAGGAAGGATAAAGTGTCGAGGGGTGAGGGAATGGAAAGAAGCGGGAGGGCAATTCGGAGGATTTGTAGTGAACAAAGGGGGGTGGAGGCGGATTCTGCAACAGCGAAGAGGGATAGCGCGGAGCAAGGATAACGGGCGTTTAATTTCATTCCGAAGGGAGCAATCAGTTTTTGCTTTTATTCGGAAACGAATTGCCCTGCGTAGGTGGGTGTAATACGTATATGCGTGGGTATCTGTATGTATATATCCGGAGAGTGAAGGGAATCGAGAGTAGAACCGCGGGATTCAAACTGCGGGGAGATAAGCTCTGAGTTTTACATTTGATAGACTCGTACGAACCGTAATACCCGACATCCGCAACCACCAAATTATACACTGTGTATAAACCACCGTCTATGAGTACAGTACGTATTATTACAAGCCCCCGAAGCACCGAAGTTGTTAGTCTGCATTTTCACGCTTTTTACGCGTCTGATAATACGAAGAAAAAAAGTCTGCTTTTGTTCAAACAAACCAATCATCATTGTTAGGAGGAAGCCCCGTGTGGTTCGACCGGAAATGCCCTCCGCGAAAGGATTTCGAAGAGAAAAGTGTGACGATTGGAACGATCGGGATTAACAGTTCTACGTAAAGCTGCTTTCACTTCTGCAAGCCGAACAAAAACAACCCCGGAAATACTAGTTTTCTAACTCATATACACGTCTGTAGCTACGTGTACGTTCTATACGTGAAAGTTTCACAGTTGAACGTAGATTAAAGCAACACACCTGCCCACCTTCACTTCGTGTTGGTACAAATGCCTGTATGATGTACCGTGAGAATAGCCAGATTTAATTGCGGGACAACAATTTACTCCGAAAATAATGACCGAGTGGAGAAAAAGTTCGAAATCAACTCGAACAAAAACAAAGTTCCTATGGCCTGCACGCGTTAAAAAGGGGTGATTTATGGTATTTGGACAGCACGAGGACGCGTCTCCAGATTTAAAGATAATTTTATTTTTGGTCACACTTTTCAAAATACCGGTCCAAATTCGAGCGGATTTTTATACAGAGCAAGCCGAGATAAGGAATAATGTCTGATTCACGAGGTATGAAATTGGTATAAATATGTGATATGGATAGAAATTTTCTTAGAGCGGACGTTTCGCGAAGATTTTCTCTGCACAGATGTGTGAGCTGCGAGTATTCTATATGACAGGGTGTGCGGCTGAACGTCATAGCAGGGAAGAGAGGGGCGAAGGTTTGCTTCGTACGGGCTCCACCTCTGGCTTGCATTTTTCGACGATTTGTCAAAGTCGGCTGTTTTTATCGAATTTTAATCTGCATAGTGTCACACCGCAGACACCGCAAGCTGCAGGGAGAGAGGAAAACGGGGATCGTCGTGGTTCGGGGCAAAAGTGCGGGGGAAAGAAAAGCTGCGCGAAGCAAGGCCTCCCCCGGCGCTGCAGATTGCATGAGACAAAAAAGAACATCGTAATATTGTACTTTTTCGACGACGAGGGAGTCTAATAGTTTTTGAATTACATCGGTTTTTCTACATATATTTACATCGTATACTCTCGCTTGGCTATTTGTAGGTTTAATAAAATTACGAGAACCATAAAGAGGCGTTACATATTCATAGCGTAAAGTACGGGACGAATCATTGAACCTGTAAGAGAATTTGAATTGCGCGATAAATTCAGTAACGAGAATCAGGAATGATTACGAACACATAATATTTTTGTTCACCGTGTGAAATTACTTTGAAATTTTTATGCTTTCAGCTTTCTGCCATCCTAGGAATTCCTTGGCTTCGTTGTGTTCGTATATAACGGGGGACGCGTTGCTTTACTCGATGTTCAGAGAAGAGGCTCAAGCTGTGGCGTGTCCGTTTCGAGGGCCGATGACATTTTCGTACAACAGAGGTCACGGAACATGTTCCAGTCCGCAGAGTAACGTCGACACGTGCACGGAGGATAGCAGACTTTTGTTCCGTTACCAAGCGTGCCCGGACGTCCCAGCCTCGGAAAGCGCAGGTGAGTTGAGTCGAACGAGAAGTCGGGTAAAAGTCAAAATTGTGAAAATTGCAGGATTCAGTTTTTCTTCTTATTTGATGTAAAAAGTTGCGTGAAAGTCTGATAAGCGGTGAAGGAAATTAGAGAAGATGGAAGGAAGAAAAAAGGGGACGGAGGTGGAGAAGGAAGTAAAGAATTGATAAGGAGGTGGGTGACTTCCTCGAATCGCTCCTCTTCCGCTTTCTATCCGCTCGGTGGTTCTTATTTCCTCGTTTTTCTCTCGGTCCCGTATTTCTGCCGGGTTTCTAGGGCTTATCGATTTTGCGGGCGAGAATTCCAAATTGGCCGCGTCCGAAAGGATCGCGTTAGAACCCGTAAACCACCGGTAAAACTCCACTTTTTCCCCAGATGCAATTTAGATAACTCGCGCACGTTGCGCCACGCCGCACGAGTCCGAGAAAACCTGCAGAAGGAAGTTGAATCCAACGTGTCAGAAACCCGTAATACTCCACCATCTGAGAAAAGGGCCGAGAAATCTCCTAGTAGAGAATAAGAGTGAGCCTCTTAAGCAGGACGACCTGATAGAACTATGAAAAAGTATTACATAAAGATGCCCCGGCGATTTTTCTATACAGAGGTATATTCCTCCATATTGGATAAGATTGCATAAGATTCGAGAAACATCAAGTGCGATAATCGCCGAATGATTAAACGATAAACGTTGATAAACCCGTCTCTTTCGCGTGCGATGCGAAATTATATAGGAGGAATAATAGGAGATCCCATTTCCATGTTTGGAATCCACACGCCCGTTATCTGTTTACCCACACGAGGGTCGAAGCATAAAATAAGAATAATGATAACAAAACAGATAATAAATAAACGCCTGTTAGGATGGCAATTATAAAATAGGGGAGAATTTAGCGAACCGCGAGAAGTTTGCCTGGCTAATTTGGCAGGGGCCGGTGCAACGGGAGATTCGGCATCGCGAGGGAGGTCGGAAATAAGGGAAGAAGGATGAACGGGTCAAATGCAGGGAGTGTGGGGGAGGGAGACATTAGCTCGGCCGGGGGTAGCGGAATAGCAGAATGCCAGCAAAGGTAACTAGATGTAACTATGCTACCAACTACGCGTGTAACTACGTAATTCGCGTTATTCAGGGTGAACTAAACTACATTATTCACTGTTAACCGACGCCCACACCGAGACGCCCGACGATCTGCAAGCGCATTCCTCGACTTCCTCAGCAACCAAACGGGGAGCTCGAGAACGGGGCACTTCTTGGTCAATGTGGTTAGCTTACGTTTGCAAACCGCACGCGCGCATCTCTCCGACAACGAACCAACCGAACTACGAGCGAACGAGGAATTAACTGGAACCGGTGGAACCTCCTCATTATATCGCAACTAACAGTTCGGAAATTCTCTCTGTGAAGCTTCCGATTTCTCAAACTCTGTTTCTGAATTACCTGCAAACTTTGAAAAAAATCCACTCTCAAGGCGACGGATGTACACAGAAACGACCGAGACAAATATCTTTGCTTTTCCTTTGTTTTTCATTCATCTTTCGACCGCCAACGGTGCACGCCTTGCATCGTGCCAAGTAATGCTTTATTTCCCGCAATCGGACATTACACAGCATATAATACGACATACGTCACGCCGACGCGACGCCGCGACGCCTCCTGCTAGTTCGCGAGTAAAGCGGTGGTGGACCCGGAAATTATACATAGAAAATAGGAAGGGCATGGAAAAGAAGATAAAACATGTAAATCGAGAGCATGCCACGAGAGCGGAACCGAGTTGCCGTCCAGACTCCTCGTGACTGCGGGCGTCACGGGGTTTTAACTCGGATGTCTCTGTCTCCCTAAAGCGACGTTTGTGTCTGAGGCAAAGTCCTGGAAGATTGCACCGAGTTTGGGATAGGCGGAATTTCAAGTTAGGAATTTCGTAAGATTCGTTTCTCCGTCAAATGTGGTTCAGACCCACGTGACTATCGATCCGAAGTAGAACACCGACGGCGCAAATTTCGAAAACGATTCAAGGACCTTGTCACCGTGATTGTTCTCCAGTTTTATGGTAAATTCTTACCGATTTACAGCGGACGAAAAAATCGTCATACGATCTTGAAAGCGAATATTAAAATTCTCACCCTTTTTTTGCATTATCTCGTTCATTTTGAGCGAACCGAGGTGGATTTTTGTCACGTTTTCAAATAACCCGAATAAAAAGTAAAATCTCCGTGTTAGTAGAATTTCTCAACGAGTGCATTAGTTCCGCATATCGCGCGGTATTCGTCGGTGTGCTAGATTTTTGCAGTCCGTATAAAAGCGAGACGCAGGTATTAATAGCTTCAGAAGTACGACACGACCCTTCACTTGGACGTATGTAATTAAAAAATTAACGAGCGAGCTCACCGCTGGTTAACAACTTCGATACTTACTTTACTTACTCCGTATAATATCCTGCGGAGGTTCGCTTCGACAGCTTTACACAAATGCGTACCTTTGGAAATACATGTATCGGATCCTGCAAGACGAATAATTTTAACGAGTTTCGAGATGAAAGAGTTTTTTTCAACGAAATATAGATTGAAATAAAACGATATAAAATAGCGAGTAATCCGGATATTTAATGCTTAATTTATTCATGCACAGTGGAAGAGCTCGAGTGTCTGGCAACGTGGAAGGAGGGCAGCAGTCGTTACCTCGTAGGTCGCCTCCACCATCGGCACGCCTCGAACAACGAGGACAGATATCGCTGCTTCGTCTACGAAAGAGTGGGCCAGTCGATCGGAAGCATAAATCGAGGTGGCCTTGGCTTCGGGGGCCTCGATCAAGACGCCCCCCTGCTCGGAGGACCCATCCCCGAAGGAGCACCTGAAATTTATCGGGTTGCACAGAGCGGCGACGCCACCTGCAACGGCCTTTTCAGCACAATGGAAGGATCGAGGTCGATGACACTGAGAAAAGGTCAGGGTTCGATTCCTTTTTTTCCCCCTTTACATTTCAGAACATATTAGTTCGTGTTTAATTTGTTTTATAATCGCGGAACCTCGCTAAAAATTTCAATTCTACAAAAATTACAACGTACCCCTCAAAAGGCGTTTACAATATAGCATCAGTTTACCGAGCTCAAAGTGTGCGATCTATTGAAAACAAAATATTAAACGGATAATAATAATGATGAAAAATAAAAATCACGACAACGACGTGCTTTGACCCAAATATTTTTTCGCATACCTCGTTTATGAATGATTAAAGCACACAAGCACGTCGAAATTATTACCCCGACGCTGCTGAAAGGCCCGAACGCGAGGGTGGCTTCGGGACAAATTCCATCGTTCACTTGCATGCTATTTCTCTCAAGCTCGCGTGCAACTTTTACAGACACGTACCACGTGATGCAGAATTTTAAATAGAACTAAGAACGCAAAATCCTCCATATTTTTTTCAATTACGCGGTAACTCACTCAATTTATTTCCATCTTTTCGAGACACCAATTGATTGATTTCAGTTTTTTCTTAGCATTATAACGTATCAAGTTTTTATGACTCTACGAAGAAAGTCACGCAGAGTGCTAATTCGTCGCCATGGTACTTGCGGGCCTCGTTGTCCACACATGTGCATGTCTGCATATGCGGCTGGGCCGCGCGCGTGCAGTTATTGAGAAAGCTAGCCTCGGGTAATATTTTCTGGAAAACGTGACGCTAATGGGCTTCGCGTTGCTGCAGTATTCAGCAGCGACAACGAAAAATGAAATACGACATCGAGTTGTCGTTGTTAACTTTGCGTTTTCGTTATTCCCTTTCCCCCCTTTTCGTGTGTGTAAAATATATGTATATATATATACATATTTTTTTTTTTTCTTTCCGCTCAGCTACACACCTGCAAACTGTGCCCTGCTCTGTCATTAATAATAGTTTACACGGATACGGAAATAAAGAGTCCGATATCGCTTGCGAACACCTGCGGCCCCCGAAGAATTATTAACGGAGAATCTAGAGTGTCATTTGTTTCTTCGAGTCCCATTCGGATACCTGGTCAGAAAATATAGAATTATAACGTACAAACATAAAAACGTGAAAATCCCCTATGAAGATTTCGAACACTCTAATTATACACAACCGAAATTAGATTGCAGTGAGGTTTTATCGAATATCAACGTGTTCATCCGTGTCTATATTTGAAACCAGCCAATGAGGCTGACAGCCACACGTGCGAAAAGTCGAGTCCATTAGCTGTAATAATAATCTGCAGTGATCAAAAGTGACGGTACGTGTATACATTTTATCCGTACGGATATCGCCCGGGAACGCGAATCTACGGTTACATCAATTTTCCCGGTAACATGAATGCCAAAAACACGACGATGCATCATTTCGAATCTACACATGGGTGATTAAGATACGAGGCTTTTTATTTTCAAGAATTCTAATTAATTTGATGGATTCCCTTCCGGTAGTGTTGTGCAATTCGTCAGACGCTTTGCAATCGGTGGAATCGTGCGTTGTTATCCCATCTGTTGTATCGAGGGACGAATGGATCGATGAAATTCGTGAACTGTCTGATAATGTGCGGGAATTCACGTAGCTGATAATATTATGTTTCAGCTCCCTCCCCCGGGAAATGCAGATTCCCGAGCTGGTTAACCGGACACACTGCAGCCGGAGGGTTAACCTGGCACACCTTGGACTTGGCTCGCTCGTACACATTTCATCCGGGGAATGCCTCCCTTCATGTCACAAGGTCGAATTCAACGATAATTCGTAACGAAAACGGAGCGAACGATGGGCAGGAAATTCCGGGACAGGATGAACAGGACGTCAAGATTCTATGCAACAGCATAAAACAGTCGAGTCCCGCCCAAATTATGGCCATGCTCGTCGCGCATTTCACCGTAGGATGGTGAGGAAATTTAAAACGGAAATTATCAATTTGGATCATGCCTCGGCTGAGAAGAAGCATCTCGATTTTCAAGGTTCGATTTGCAAATCAGATGATCGTTTTTATTTTAATTACAGCCGTAGCGGGTACATGTGCATGACGTTCTACAGGAGGGATGGCCACGTGATAGAAGTGCAGACCGGAAACGCGGTTTCGAGACCGGAAGAAGCTTGCAGTCCACCTCACTACACGTCGCAGAATATTCCCTACGTCACGTTAGTCAGTGAGTGATTAAAATTACGAGTTAAACGAATTTCGATCGTTGTAAGCCGAGTGTACGACGTTTAATTAATCATTACGAATGCCAGAAGTGAGCACTTTTATCGCGCCCATGACGGAGACAAGAAAGGAGCTTCTTTTGTGGGTTTTTTCCAAGCGTCGGGAATGGGATGAGGAATATAACGGGGTGGCGGCGAGCCGCATGGACATCAGGTGGATTACAAAAACCGGACGTTTAACAGACACGCTCTGTCTCACGGCACGCGAGAACAATTTGTCAAAATCCCACCCAGCTTCTTTTTTCTCCGTATAGATGTATACGTATATAGATGTAGGTATATATATCTCATGTAAGTTGAGTTATACAGCCTTTAGGACGCTCAGCGCAGTGTATAGAACGAACTCTTTTTCTCCGAGACGCCGCGGGGGCGACGACCACGTAGCGAAGGGATAAAGAGGAAAAGGGGGTCGCGTGTCCTCTGACGGGGCGTCTGACGGAGCATCGATATATTAAACTCTCTTCGCGAATAGGGAGAACGGAAGAAACTGAGACTTTGGTACACCGTAGCTATATCCCCGCCTCAAGAGAGACCGAGAAAGAGTATCGGAAATAAAGATAGAAAAGGGGAATAAAAAGGGAGACTCTCTAGCCCGGGGACGACCGAACTGAGTTGTAATCCCAAGGGAGTTATTGGATTCGGTTTGATCCACCGCGCGCCGCCCGACAGCAGTCCGCCGGTCCGTCCGGTTCGACGCTTTACTTTACCGGAAGTTAGTTTCACTTTCCGGCAATCGACCTATACGCCTTACCGCTACCTACCGCTGCTGCTGCCAGCTCAAGAAGAAACAAGAAAAAGACTTAGAGACTTGCTCCGGCGGATCGCCTCCCCTTCCGATATTCACAGAACTTTTAATATCTTAACCACCCCTGCAGCGCACACCCTTAATCTTTTTTTCTTTTTTTTTTTTCTTCCTGCAATCCCTTCCCTATCGTCGTGGAAAAAGCTTCTCTCGATTCACGCAGGATCTCATAATCCGATCCCAGATATAAGATTGTCAGAATTTCGACTAATTTCAACCAGACTACCTAATACTTATATATTTTTGTCGTTTTTACATTTCCAACGCGAGATGAGTAGAAAAAAATAATTCAAAAACAGACGTATACGACTATCAAGTTAGACGGTAAACGCTTGGTTGCGGTTTAATACGCGACCTGCACGGAGCGTTCGACTGGATAATGTATAGCCGCACATAAAACTACTACATCCGTTTTACGTCCATCATGCAGTACGGAGTAGACGTAGAGCCTAGTTGTACAACGGGGTGATATACGTATACGTTCGCTACTCTTCTAGGATCTAGGATGACGTTAACTCGCCCAACAAGTTTATATAGTCATGGGATAGATCAAACGAAACAAACGCGCGTCTACCGTGGTCTGGATGTTCGCTCGAACGGGTATATAGCTGACCGTAACAAATTATAACTCCGGTGATAAAAAACAAACCATACACCTGATTAACATGTAATTTTTTTATCCGTTTTCGAAAACAAGTTGTGTCGACTTTGTATTTTTTTATTCATTAGGTCTTCTTCTCCGGGGTTGATGCCTCCTTAAAAAATCGACCTTTTCCTAATCATGATACGACGTCGGAAAAAAAAAGAAGAACATTTTTTTTTCGCCAAGAATTTCGTGATGGACGCGAGTCGTGAGTTAATTAATTTTCTTAAAGACACAAGCGAAAGTTTATTACGTGCATGTATACAAGGTTGTGTACGTATATACATATACCTACGTTATAAAGCAGTTCCGTAAATCCGTACAAAGCAGTTCACGTTCGGTTGGGTGAGCAGAGTTGTGTTTGAACTTTTCGAAACTTCATTGTTTTAATGATCAATTAGGAAAATTGTTAGAAAATTCAGAAACGGCAACGAGAATCGAGGGGGGCGGCGGGGGGGGGGGGGGGGGGGGAGCCGGGAGGGGTGAGCAGCTTTTGCTCGCAGGCGATGAAAAGTCGGCGTGCTCCTTTCAACGTGTATAATGTATTAACAAAGATGTACATGTATAAATTCGAACACATACGTCAGCTGGTATGGCATTTATCTAAAATCTACCTACCTATGTACAGGGACAAGGAGTTCACGTAATAAACGAACTCATAAATTTTCATCCCCCCGGACCCGACCGACGCGACCCTCTCGAAGAAATTAGAAACAAATATAATCCTGTCGCGGAAACAAAAGAATGCAAAACAAAGCAGAGCAGGCGAAACGACCAACTTCTCGCAATACCAAATCCTATGTATCGCGTATTTACGTGCACAGTTTCCAAGTATGTGTGCATTCTCACCCTCGTCTCTCTTTCTCTTTCTCTTTCTCTTTCTCTTTCTCTTTCTCTTTCTCTTTCTCTTTCTCTTTCTCTTTCTCTATAACAGCAATAGCTATGAGAGTACAGGCAAAATTCTGTGCTACTATTGCGCAGAGGAGCAGCAGTAGGGGGTGGGACAGGAAGAGCACACGAAGAACAGGAAGAGGGGAGGGCAGACGGTCCATTGTACGATTACGTTTCAATCCACGGTAGCAGCTATCCGTTATTAGTAAGCCAAGCAACGCCATTGCGCGCTAATACATCGAGCGACTCTTCTCCATCAATCCCACCCTCCTCACCTGCTTGTTTCCACCACTATCTTCATCTATGTCTCCAAACCCCGGGGCTCGGAAAGAGAAACCAGACGTCGACTTTGAGATAATAACAATAATGATAATAATGATTATGATAATACGTCGGAGGGAGATATGCCAAATTAAAAGATTATTCTCAGCTCTTATTGATTCCATCCATCTATTTTCTGTTCCTTTTTTGTTTTGTTTTTTTGCTCTCGTTGTTTTATATGAGAGAAAAGCGGTATCTGCGGGATTCGGAATTTCGGGATAGTCTTCTGGCATATTCCTCGTATGTAAAATACGCATAGGTGGGTATGCATGTGTGTACCGGATTGATCAACCCCTCGATCGCGTCCTCTCCCTCGAGGAAAGCACACACACTAAATATACGAAGCAACGTAGTACCAGCTACCCGTTTTCCAGTTCTCTAACCCTCCGGAGTCGAACCAGGGCGCGAAGGCTCACGGGTCTTATGCAAATCGATGCGGTGGATGGCGGTGGGTATTATCGTATAGTTTAACAGTTACCCAGACATAAAGCTGTTGCTAGCGTATCAAAAGAGGGTTCAACTATTTCTATATCACTCGTACGTATAATTTATGCTGTACCTACATACGAATCGCAATTCAATTGGCGAATAGACATTTTGGAAATCACCGTAAGATCCGTTCATTTTATTTTCAATGAAATAAGTGAGGGATCGCCCTTAACTCATGTCCGCCACATGTTCGAGAAATGACCACATCCAAGTAGTTACCCGATACAACCTAACTTGACTGAACTTATACCGACATCAACATCGTATAATAGCTGCTGCTGCTTCTGCTGCCTCGCGCAGTGTCTACATTAAAGGGAAAACTTTGAGGCGGTCAACAATTTTGTTTGCTTCTATGGAGAAGTAGCAGCAGCACCGAGTGGTTTTGAGAGTGGCGTGAGTGGAGGTCTGAGTGGAAAAAGGAGTTGAGGGAGAAGAGAAGGGGGGGTGGGGGGGACGTGTGAGTACCGCTAGACTCATTTTTCATAACTTTGGAAAACACCACCGGTGCACGACCGTTGGAAAATTTGAATTTTTCCAAAGATTTTTAGGGGAACGATGTAAGACGTCTGAGATGAAGGAAAGAGAGAAGACTTACTCAGCTGCACAACTTCGAGAAATGGGGAAAAGCAAAGGGAAATAAAGGGCGAAACTCAGGGAGCATATGGTCCGGAATTTAGCGCTTTTTTATTGGCTACCCTGAGCGGCCGACGCGAGATGCCTTTAAGAGCTATGTAGACTAAATCCTTCGCAGCAAATTTTCTCACCAGTTCTTGCACTTTCAGTTTTATTCCGTGTTCCGAGAGATTACAACTCGTGTGCCGTAAACGTCATCGTTACACGACAACCCTACGATCGACAAAAAATATCAATTCTATGCTGATCTGACCCTCCGTCTTCGGGCCGATTTCGATTTTCTTCAATTGTTTGGATGATCAAATTTTAAGATGTAGTTTTAAATTTCACGTTCACTTCTCACTTCGCACTTAAAAATTGTTGGACCCGGTGGCGCGAAAGGGGTTTCTGGATTGTCCAATATCGTTCGATCGAATCTCAAGCAGCAATTTCGTAATTCAACACCCTAAGGGGGTAGGAGTTGGACAGAACTGGTATAACCTGCACCCCGTTGTATGCCCATCTGGGGAACGAGCAAAGCTCGAGCTGAGAGAACCGGCAAGTGCCGAATCGTGTAAAATGGACAAACCTCCGCCCGGGGTTTCTCGGAGATATTTTCTACCACGTTCAACCCCTTCGGCTGTACCGCCGGTCGCTGGGACTTGATTACGACCCGGAAGTGGTAGAAAATTGAAATTCCATACGCGAGGGCTCCTTTCGGAAGTTGGAAAATAACCTTCGCCACGTTCTCCAGCGGCACATAGTCTCTGTATAACGCCATGTTTTCCACCCCATCCCCCTACGCTTTATCCGTGTACAAATATAATACGATCAAAGCCACAAGTATCGAAGGTTCCAAGCCTCCGACATATTTTGTGTCTGTGTGAACCGAGGGCCGAATTTGGACATACTCGTAAGCTAAATTCCAACGAAATGACGTGTTCGAAAGAACCGCGGAGAAATGGCGGGAAAAAAAAGGCTGGTCAGGTGGAAATGTAGAAATGAGGAAAAGTGGAATGAAAGGGTTAGAGGGATAGTGGGAGGGGCAAAGGGGTGGAGATAAGTGACAAGTTGAGGGATTGCCACGACTGCATTGTGCTCTTTTGTCGCAGCCCCAAGGGCACTATTGCTCGGTCTACCAGCTCCATCCGTTCCGTGGAATTCCACGTATTTCAAATCGACACTCAAAGGGATATAACTGCACGCTGGGCAGATTAGAAAATCCTCAAACTCGAAGCTGCTGTTGCTGACAGCCGCAACAAGATACAGTGCAATTCGTGTCAATCAACCCCGGGCTAATAATTGACGGTAAAGAGCCCGAAACACTGCAGCAGTCAGTTACACGTTTTACAGCGCAGGGCCGTGCCTGCATGTTTACAAAACTGTAAATAGCTGAACTAAACGCAGTGTGTTGTAAATGCCGAAATATTTCACTTCTCCATTCAAAATCCCGTCTACTTACTTTACTACAAATCCGACGAGTTATGGTGAATTTATAAAATTCAAGATCCATACCCCGGGCAACGTGAATTAAACCAATAAAAACAGAATAATACCCAGCAAAAGCTCCTCCTCCGGGCAACGTAGATCCAGGCGACTTCTACTCCTCACTTACTCCGGGGGCCTACGGGTCCGATGCGATTCGATGCGTAACTTTTAAAGGAGATGTTATTTCAACGTCACCCGCCGCGTCGCGACGCGCCGTCTCGCACCGACGACGAGCCATTAACCATTAACCATTAACCATTAACCATTAACCGTGAAACTCTCACAGTTTTATGAATATACATAGAGGTATACGTAGGTACGTAGAGAGAAATTTCAAAGCTTTTAGAAATTCTACGTCTCGCAGACTCCTTCAATAGCCAGGACCGGGAATCGTTCTTCTTTTGTGTCGTATATTTTTTGCTTCCATTTTTGTTTTTTCTTCCTTCAACTTATAGATGATTTGGCGTTCTTTGCAAATGAAATGATTCGTTTACCGAGACATCGATGATCACGATTCTTTGGATGTCGATTAATCACCGAATGACGATGATAATTTGTGGGAGTTCGGTCTACGGGGGTGGTGGATGCAGCGCGGGTTACAATTTTGGCTCAGTAGCCGCTTGAGCCTCCAACCCCGTGCTGCAAAGAGCTTCCAACCCTCTCAATCTCTCCCTCTCTCTCCTGGTTTCTCTCCCACCTTCTCCATCTATCTCCCTCTCTCTCCGCTCTCCTCCTCCCTCGCCCCCTCGTATATTGATTATATAAGCGACCGAATATACTATCACGGCTAAAAACATGGAACACCAACCCCTCCAGAACCTCCGGCAATCTTAGATGACTACCACGCCGATCACTTCCACCGCCACTTTATTGCCTACCTTTTCCCACCCCCTGCTATTATACATAGAAATATATATTCCCAATAAGTGAACAGCTATTGTTAACCAGCGTATTCCTATAAAACTACTTCTCCACGATGACGCTAAGAAATTTCATACTTTCATCAACCACCTATTCATCCGAGTGCATTTGAAAAAAAAAAAAAAAAAACATAAAAAAAAACTATTTCACACCTCGACCGAGTAAAATACCCCCGTTAAAAAATTCAACAGCGCTCCTTCAATTTTTCCCTCATTTCACAATTTATTTATTATTAAAAAATTTCTCTTCCAAAGCGAAGATAATTCCCGTTCCTGTGTTGAAATAGGTACAATCTGTACAAGCTATTGAACCGATAAGGGAACGAATGTCTCTCGTTAATATAAGGGTGATTTGTGCGGGGTGAAGGAATGTATCGAGGGTAGAAATGGGGTGACTTTGTCGGACGTCTTTTCGCGGGCTATACGTACACTCGCACCTATAACGCTTCTCCGCGACGGCGACGTCGGCGTCGTTCTATTGTCAGGACCCGTTAGGTTGACAAGGACAAGGATTAATACCAGAAGGTACCGCTGCACAGATGCTTCCACCTCTTCATCCGTCCGCGATATCGATGCGTGAAACAACACCATCCACCGTACGTAGATGTGTGCGCAACAATTTCAATTACAATTTGGAGCAACAACGAAAATAAACGCCGCCGATGAAACCGTGAGAATTTATCAGAGAAAGGGGGATAAAATACGATATATAGAAAAAAAAAAAAAAAAATGCTACTCGAAACACGGAACTATAGACTCGGTTCTCACAAAATGTGGAATAGATAAATGAATGAGTAAAAATATAAACGGAAGACCTTGATGTACGCGACGATTGATAACGCCGATATAAAGACGATATATCACGGATCGTCCCGCGCGCGTTACCTGCTCCGAAGTGTATATCGATCACTTTGGCTGCAGATGTGGATGTACCCGCGTATTACATTCAATTTTCAAATAACAAACGGTTTTTGTGGCGATGCAGTCCAACGCACGAAGGGGGTTGGTTTATTTTATATACAGAAACTTTTCCAAGCACGTGCGCACACGTTGAAATATAATGGGAAAACTGTGCGAGGGATGAATGGAGCGCCTAGGAAGGATAACGTGGAGGGAAAGGGTCTTGCATGAACGAGGGGTGGTTTTTGAGGGTGGTAAAGAAGATATTGCGCCAAGGGGTACGTCACTCAGGATTTTCTCTCTCGCTACCGTCGCACAACACGGCGGCTATGTATACAACGGTATATATCCCGTATAGTATATTTGTGTACGAGTACGTGCACATGCTGGAATATAACTATGATAAGAGGCCAAACTGCAGGAAGGGAAAACATGCCACAAAGTTATGCGATGTAGCTAGGTAAAGTAGAGTAAGTTATACATACGTATAGTACAAATTCTGAATTCTATAGGTTTCTGTATACCTATGTAATAAACATGTCGTACAAACCTAGCCGCATTCTGCGACGAGGCGTTCCATACAATTGCACTTTTCATAGTTTTTGATTTTTTTTTCTTACGAATTTTCTTTCTATGGTGATTTTTCAGACCGATGTTTTGTGAATTTTAATAATCGTGATATTACTTCAAAGCTGCGTATCAGGTTTCTTCTTTGGAAGACCTTCGACATCGGGAAGTGCACAGGAGTCAATTTTCGTCCGCTAGTTACGAGAACTCGATCGCATACATATCTATGTATATAACTCTGTAAATATTAACCTGGGGATATAGCGTGACGCGTACTGCGGAAGGCCGTTGATGGCCGCAATGCTGCTGCAGTTCGCGAGTTCAGGTTCAGCATATTATTAGACGCCGCAGTCATTTTCCATACCTCTGTTATGTACTGATTTTAAAATTTTGATAAAGCCTGAACTCCAAAACGAATCAAAATATGGACCATTTTTGAGTTCCTACCGAATGGAAAGCTTCAAATTTCTGGTTTCAAAAAACGCGTTTTTAACACTAATTTGCCGGTTTTTCTTTTTTCCATCCTGCATATTACGTGCTGTAAGATTTTTTAATTAATACAACAAGGTACGTAACTTATCCTCACATATATAATGTATTACACATACATACGTGTAATAAATGTAGTAACTCTAGACCGCAGCTGATGGGGCAGCTGCAGCAGCATGATGTTAGCCGCAGTTTCTCCAACTGACAATGTTAACTAACGTAACATCGAGGTGCACTCGGCATCGGACTGTTCGTCATTAATCATTCGCCCGCTAATCGATGCTAATCACTGTCAATTACCGCATTGATTAGGTAACCCATAACGGCGTATAACATTATAGACGTCGATATAACCCACTCAAATACCCCGTGATACGCAACTGCATATCATAGCATACCTCCATTTGTTACTTGCGATTTTTACTTTTTACCGGTGTCTAATAGATCCTATAAATGGGAGAATGTGAATAAAAGCCGAACGCGCGATCCACCAATTCCATTGAACTCTTTTTTTCTCTGTAAACTTGAAAAATGAAATATTGATTTCGTTTCTGAAATTGCGAACAATCTCTATTCATTACCGAGATACACACGTTTGGTAAAAAGGTTTCGGAAAAAATCGTTGCCAAGAGGACAACACGCGATAAAAAGGAATGTTCAACACGTTTACGTTCCAATATTATTCACATTTCAAATTCGGCCATTTTTATTATTTATTTATTCTTTTATTTCGAGCCACTCTGTATATTTATTCCGTTGAAAAATTTTTCTGCCAAATACCATAATCGATAGATTGCGTTATAAAATATTTGTCGTGCCTTTTTGTATCGCAATGAAGCACAGGAGATTTATCACGTGATCGTTTACACTCCATGTAATATCAAATTCTCTCTATAAATCCAAAATCATTTCTGGTCTGCTGTTCGTATTATTCGAAGATATTATCAAAAATTGAAAAAAAAAATAGAAAAATAGAAAAGGGGAAGTAATTTGATCAGCCGACGGTAATGAAAAGCACGAAGATTAAATACATCTGAAACTTATCGACGGAGCAGCGGGTAGTAAGTATGAGTTTGTGGTCAGCCTACCTCCCTATTGCAAGTAGATGCAGCGGTGAAGAGTCAGACTTGCGATTTTGGCATCAGCGATAAGAGGAGGGAAGGGTTCGCGTTCCATAGCTGTCTTCATGCACGTCGCTCGTAACGAAGGGCGACGAGTAAAGAAACGAAAGAGAGAGACAAGGAGAGAGAGGGAAAGAGAGAGAGAGAGAAGGCGATGAAGAAGTAGAAGCAAGTGAAGGGGGAATGAGGCCCCCGCAGAAACAGGTGACCCGTGCCGGGTTCAAAGACGCGGGACTGCGAATCCTAAGCGACGTGCATTCGACCCAGGCAAAGGATCGACATCGAAGGAAACGTCCCTCTTCGCTCTGCCCAATCTACCGTAGAAACGTGGCTTTCCTTTGACGTACTACCAGTTATTTTCCATGCTCCAATCCTCACTGCTGCTTCTGCTGATGCTACCGATGCTGCGAGCGTGCCTCCGAGGAGGAGGAACCCGTGTACGTTCGACTTTTTCATGCCTCGGGGGGTAGAGAGAAAAAATATAAGAGAAAAAAGAAGAAGATGGAGAAGAATGTAAAACAAAATAAATAAGCAAAAAAATAGAAAATAAATATTGAGATCAAAATTGAAGGGACCTGCTTCTGTTCTTCGTAATATACCGCGCTCTTATTTCGTATGTTTCCTTTCATTGTTTTCTATCAATTTTTTCTTGCTTCTCCGTCTTTCAGTCGATGGTAATGCGCAAACTTCTCTTCGTGCGTTGACTTCAATTTTATTCTTCTACATCTTTCTATTTTTCCTTCGTAACATCTGATTGGGTCTCTTCTTTCTTTCTAGACGGTTTTTCATCTTTTTTTTTTTTTTCATTCTCTTTCTGCGATAGCGCGCGCGGGAAAAATTGCGGAAAAAGCGGGGCACGGAGGGTCCAGCCTTTAATCAGAAATCGCGTAATGAAGCGAAAAGATCAAGTTGCCCTTTAACTGGGTCCCGCTGCGCTAGGGAAAAACAGGAAGGAGAGAGAACCTCGAACGTTGACAAGGGGGAAGCAGAAAAAATTGCGGGGGATCACCTTCTCCGGCAATAACTGATGACATGTACATGTATTTACATTTCTATATACCGACATCTATATTTATACACATATATACTTGCGTATACGCAGACCTAACGCGTGTTTAATTAACCATAAAAATAACGAGATTTTTGCGGTTTCAGATCTGACTCGACTGTTCGAACTTGACTATAATCGATACCCTCAAAGCGCGTCGCGACTGGAACTGCTGGGAAGGGTACTTGGGGGTAGAGAGAATAGAAGGTAAAAGGAGAAAGTCACTGGCTGCCAGTCGAATGCCTCGTCAGATTTGTCTCATTAGAGTCCGCATGGTGTTCTTAGGACCGGTTTAAGCTCTCGTTATCGCAAAGCTTTGTTCTTTCCCTTTTTGATTTTTACTTTTTTTATTTCTCTTTCCTTTCTTTTCTCCTCGTCTAATTTATCGGCGCGTTGATTCGACCTCCGATATTTGTTTGCCGTGGAAAATTATCACTAATTATAGGAAAACACGAACACATATACGTACATATGTATTACATATAGATTAGTTATTCACATTCAATATACGTGCAACAGAATAATTGAGTGAAGAAGAATTCGATTTTACCTTTACGTTTAATCATTTGGAAAACGACGGAGAACAAAAAAGGACCAATGAAAATCACTTCGACCATAATTCATCCTCCTTATATCTATTTTTAATGTTGAAACAATTTCGGAATCACAATCATGGTTTTGATGGATTGAAGTTACGCTTTAGAATATTTTGGATTTATTCCATGAGGTTTAAAGGAATTTCTTTTCGGCTTCCTCGACTAGTCAAATGTCAGCGCGGACCCTTCGCAATCAGTCTAATACCAAACCGTCCATCCCTCACCAGTTTAAACCCATCTCCTCGTTTTCCCGAAAACCCCCGACTCCCGTGATGAGCTACTCACCGATTTCTGAGCATCCAACTGATAACGGGGAAATCGATCAACCTAATGTCTGATATTTGCAGGCCTCGTTTACGACCAGGATACAATATAATTCCTGTACCGTGTATACCAAATGCATATTTGTTCGACAAAAAAGCTCAAAATTTTACCGTCTTTTTTTCTACTTTTTTTTTAAAGCAAGTTCACCGGAGCCCAGGCAGTGTCCTTATCTGGGAAAATTTACGGTTACTGGCCTCAATCGTAATCAAAGGAACACGCGGGAAAATCGTCGAGCGCACGACTCTCCCCATCGCGCCGACAAGGAAAAGCTTCGTCACGCTCAGGAAAAAAGTGCAACGGCAGGGGACGACCGACACGGTAGGAAAGTCGATTTTGAGGTGGAAACCAGGCGGGCCAACAACGAATATCTCGTCCACGAACATCGAGGGAGAAAAATTAGATCGAATAAAAAAAATGAAGCGCATTTCCGCCGGGGATATTCGTCGGGAGAAAGGAGGATCGCTAGGTCTCCGAAAGGGGCTGAAGACTTCCGGTCTGGAGTCGACGAGCCCACGAGACGTCACCGACTTTTTTGGGAGTCAAAAAGGGAAGAGGAACATGGATCGGGGGAGGAGAAACCCGAAGGTGGAAAATCGGACCTCGAACAATCCCACGTAGATTACTTCGGGGACTACGACGTTGGAAGTACACCGAAAAAACGTAGCGTTAAGGGATCATCGGCCGAAACTTCTTGGCAATTTGATCGGGCGGAACCGGTGCTCAGGCCGGAAAAGAGCCTTAAGGAAGACCAGGATCAGCTCAAAGAGGAGCATAAAATCCAGGACAGGAGGGAGAAGAGGGAGGAAGAAGAGCCGAGATGCACGTCTGAGGTAACGACGCTCACCGTCGGATGTTCGACTGCCGACAGAATGGAGTTTCAGGGTGATTGCGCCGACGACGATGCGGTGACGGGTGAGTTTTTCGGAGGTGAAGAACGTTGCAAAATATTTCAATCCTTCACCTCGATTTCCGTCATTAAATTTTTTTCGTAATTTCTTTCCAGCATACTCCTGTCACGGAAGGTGGTTCGATACGGAAGGTACTCAGTTCGTTATAGCCACGCCATTGGCGACGAGAAAAACGACGTGGTCGAACGATAACAACAGGCCACAGCCCTTCAGGAACAGCAGGAGACTCTGTTTCATGTATAGGGAGAGCGGGGGCGTCGTAAGTCTCACTGCAAGTCCAGTTGCCTGCCAAAGAGGGGCGCCGCCTCCACCCCCGATGCTCGCTTTCAACGCCACCAGCATAGGTAAGAATCGATAAAAAAAAAAAACAAAGTCGCAAAGATATTGCGAGAAAAAACCAGAGTTCATCTTTCTTTAAAAAATTACAGGTCAGTGTATGGAAGACAGCGCGGGTGTTGGGATTAAAAAATCGGGACTCGGTATGAGTTTCTTGATAATTATAATCGCGATATTCAGGTGATTTTGATAGTACATGAAACATAAACGGGTGAAAAAATAATAATAGAGGAACCGAATGTTATCCTACGTGAAAAAAGATGTTGGAAAACTTGGAAGCAAGAGTATAAATATATTCAAAACGAAGAAGCAAAGGCTGTATGTATATGAAATTTCGACTGGTTAAATAACGCGCAGAGATTATGACAGAGGTGGAATATTTGACCAATCGAAAGGTAGCCAATAGCCAGCTGCGGTTTGTTGGGGATCGTTTTCGGCGTGTACATATTATTACAACTAATTACGATGTCGTTGGAGAAGAACGAAAAGAGAAGGAAAGAAACGAATAAATAATACAAAATACCCAATAAAGAAAATTACCACGCGCGGATCCGTTCCAATGATCTCTTGACGCACCGAATATACACACGTTGCATCCATTACATCATATATAGTTATATAAACGGATAATATGTAATTATATATCATATGATGTTTATTCATTGAAACAGATCTATATATATATACCCATATGTACATACATATATATGCATCGAGCGACGCACGCTTCGAACTCCTTCAACGAATCGCATGTAGGTTTTTTACCGATATAGGTACCGTAGGAATTAGATAGATATTTTAGGCTAATTTTAATGCGATTACTTATTCACACAAAACAGAACCACAGACATATACATACACAACCACAATACTGACTATATATGAAATAAGGCTATGGTTAGACCATATCATGGTGCATTTGCAAATACATAATTATACAACACACATACATAAGTATAGAGTAAATAGTAAGATGTTTTAATACCTATTAATACTTATGTAATATGTACTGTAGATAATAATGAATTAGCGAGAATCGATGAATAGCGTATAATAAGTGCGAGGTGGACGAATGTGTCTATAAAATATAGGGTGTAATATAATCGATAGCCGATGAAAAGTTAGAATCTGATTTAGTTTAGATAGAATTTACGTTTAACGAAATAAATAAACAATTATAAATAAATAAATGAATAAATGAATAAAGAAATAACCAATGAATATTGGATCGAGGATTTCGAGTACATAATTTCATCTATAATACCGGTAAGAGAAGATAAAAAATAATTGACCCGCAGTGTTTGATATAAAATGTAATGAAAAGTAAGACAAGAAAAGATATACATAAATAAAAATATGATATATTATATACATGTATATATATTATATAAATTCATTTTAATCAATAATTTATGTCAAGTGAGAAGTGATTCAACGCAATATACAACTTTACCGTGTAATAAGTTATTTGAAACAAGAAAAAAAAATAATAAAAGTAAACAAATACAATAGAAAAATTTAAATAATGAATAAAATATATAAAAAAAAATAAGTTAAATAAACCGCGAGTTTGAAACATGAAAAGAAATTGATAAAAGAAGAAAACGAAATATATAAATTGAATGCCCAACTACCGAAAGAAAAGAAATTCTTTAGACGAAATGGGAGATAACTAATCGATTTGTAAAATGTAAATTGCTATAACTGTGATTATCTGATAAGTTGCGCAGAAACGTACTACATGTAATGCAATATCTTATTTGTTTTTGTGCTTAAAACGGTACGACATAGTTTGTAACGTGCGAAAAATCGAGGATGTAAACGAGAAAATTAATAGAAATGCAAAATACTTACCTATAAAATATATTGTACATGTTCAATACGATTACATAACTTCTTCGATTGTTTTATACTATACATGTATTATTACCATGCATGTACAAAGAAAGGAATAAGTTGGTTGCTCCGCAATAGGTTAGACTCAATCGCTAAACGAAGACCATCGACATTGAATCATACCACGTTACACGTCATCGTGAAATTTATTCGTACTTACAGAAGCAAGAAAAAAAAAAAAAAGAGAAAAACAAATAAATGATTGTCATTAGTTAAATAGGTGGGTATATCGGTATATTATGTGTGAACGTAGAAGAGAAGAGAAACACACACACACACAAACACACACACAGACACATGCACACACGAAACACATACCCTACATGTGTATAAGAAAATCGTCTCTCCATATAATATATAGTCTGTAAACTCTAAAATTATACCTATACCTATTGACATATATGGGCTGAATTTAGCAAATGCGACTATCTCTTATTGATCACGCAATTTTTACACAAAGCAATAAACGATACATACCTAATACCTATATACATATTACATATATTTAAAAGTGAGTAAAACACATTTATATTTGAATGGTTGGAAATAAACGCATCGGGAGAGCTGCTGCAGGGCATACGAAATTTGAACATTAAATAATCCGGTGGTGTCTAGTTAACGCGAAAAATTAATAACTCAATTTATTATCTCTTATTATCAATAAT
The DNA here is from genome assembly GCA_963932425.1 of Athalia cordata. Classification (NCBI taxonomy): domain Eukaryota; kingdom Metazoa; phylum Arthropoda; class Insecta; order Hymenoptera; family Athaliidae; genus Athalia; species Athalia cordata. The sequence goes on along the minus strand of OZ010625.1, from coordinate 50,471,109 downwards.
TAAAAAGTAATTTATACATAGTCTATACATACCACCTATCATTCTGCCACCCGAACGCATTGATTGCAATAATCGTATATTTAAAATTTTCAATAATACCCTAATCGAGTGACGATAATATTAATTTTTAATTTTTTTATCGCCTCAACAGCACTTTTGTACAGCTAATTAGCATCCTGCCATATTTACGTTGTTACTTCTTTCCAAATATTTCGAAAAAACTCTCTCTGTAATTTTGGGAAATTCGGGATCAAATCCACACCGATCAAACTTGTTATAGAGATTAATCATTTTATTTCATTAGTTTCCATTAATTTGCTTTTGGTTTTTATCTTCTGTGGAATTGTTAAAAGTGACCGACTTTCTGAAAACGACCACCGTGCATATATCGATAAGGCCAATTTAGGGCAAACCTCGGGGTTGTTAACTTTCGATTAGCATTCCTTTCGTTCCAAACAGGAGGAACATTTCGAATTGTATCGGTAACAAAGTTTTAAATCGATATGTGCGTATAACCCATGTTATATGTATACTACAAAGTGCGGTGAAGGGAAAGCACATTACCCTTTTCCGTCAAAACCTTGTCTCCTCTATAATTCGTTTCGACCCACAGAATTATCAATTTACGAACGTGAAAATTGGCGCCACTCCCGGGAATGATCAGCAATAATATTTGTAAAGTTTTACATTCACCGGCCTGAAAGCGTCAAACTATAAAAAAACCACAGATGAGATATAAGCTCCGATCACGAGCCAACAGTTTTTCAATCCCCTTTAGTTCAACATTTGTTGTTTTTTTTTCGCAATAATTTTATTTATTCTTCTCGTTACATTTACACCCGGAATCGAGGATCGATTTTTATCCCTTATAATCTAGCTGCGGTCGACTAAAACCGCGTCTAATTTCAACGCTGCATTGCGAAAACTGCGGCGCGAATGATGGAAAGCCTTGTCTTTTTCTTTTTTATCTGTTTCTATATTCCGTCGGGTTCCAGTGCCACGTATCCATAATGGACTTTTCTGTTACCTACCGCAATATATACTGCAGGTATAACGGTATCTTTCATTTTATACATCAAACTTTTAATAGCTCCCTGTCAAAAGTTTCGCTTATATGCCGAACTAAACGCTGATGCGGTTCGGTGGCTGTAGATGACGGGGATCGACGTAGTTTATTTCATTTCTTTTTTCTTCAATGCTTTATTTATACCGCTTTTTCTTTCTTTTTTTTCTTTTTTTCTTTATCTTCGTCCACGATTCTCCGCATGTTGTGTAAACTGTAGCTAAAGTGACGTGCAAAAGCCTAAGCAAAATCGCAGAGAGATATAAAAATAAAAGGGAAGAGATTTATTCCATCGACGATAACATATATGTTACGTACATGATTTTAATTAATTATCATTTTATTTATCTAATAATTAATATATTATATTCCTTACGCACAAATTGTTAGCATAAAGTGTACGTGTATATTAATCTAAGATATAATTTGTAATTTATCAAACTCGAGGGATTTATCACTAACCGATGTGATAATAATTTCATTAATCATAATCATTCAGAATTCATGTCTGCCGCATATGAGTGAACAGAAAGTTTCTACATCAGTTCGGAAATCGGTTATTAAAAAGATTGATGATTTTTGAACCGACCTCTCGAGTCAAATGGACAGTATGATTATGCTTAATAAACCTAGTGCTATAAATGATAGCTTGATTTACTGCGATTAGCTATAATTATAAAAGCGTAGAATTTTAGAGGGTACCTAACATATTGAACGTATTTAAGTATTTAATAGGATATACTGATATAAGTTATCGATGGATTAAGAATACTTCTAGCATAGTATAACTTAATTCTAAGGTAACAAGCTCATTGTGACAGCAATCAGACGGAACCCCCGTGATCAATTTTTGAATTCTTTTAACCGCCGTCGGTGACGTATACGTGTTACAATACACGTCACCGTATCGTTATCAAACCCCCGAGATATCTCTGGAAAGTGGGTGAGCTCTGTGTGTAACTTTTATCTTTTATCTATCGTGCAACGATTTCCCATGTAGAATTCTTATAACAATCAAATCGATCCATTTCTTTTACAATTTCACAAGATGTGACGAACATAATGCGAATGTAACCAAGAAATTCAAGGCTCCTCTAGAGATCCGTTAAATATTTGGCACAGGACCAAAACCAAAAAAAAAAGGAGAAGAAAGGAATGGAAAGAGATCGCATTCACCAATCATGGTTTCAAGGTACAATCCGAGGTACAATCAATCGATACTTTATCAATTACGTATTAATAAATCAATCAATTTTCAACAATCGCGATGAATTTTAAAAGTAAAAAAAAAAAAAACAACGAAACAAAAGAGGATCACGTACAGGTATTAAATATAAATAACGCTCACGTATATATCATAGCACATATTAAATAATATTCTAATACAAGGTGTGAAAAGAAACGGAGAAATTTCTACTGTAAAGATTTTAAAACTAAAACTAGATAAAACACAACAGATGCGAAAAATTATATCCAGAGAATTGATCACGGGAAAATGGTGTACGGAAAGTACGATATGTCGTGCTGATGTATGTAGGTATTTAACGAATGAAAACACGAAAAAATGTCATTGAATAATTACGATGTCGACGATAATGGTGATAGCGATTGATCGTGAGACTTCCGCGTGATCGTTTGATAAATACGTACCTAGCCATAACTCATCATCCGCATACTCGACAGCAACGACATAGCGCGATAAAACCTGCAGCTCTACTAAAACTGACTATCAAAAAAATTTTTATAAAAAAATTTCAGACAAAAAAATTGAATGAAAAAAAATGTTAGGTGATAAAAATGTAAGAGGTGAATTAAGAAGGAGAAATTCGGCTGCTTCGAAGTATTTCATATAGAGATCATCGTACTCTCCTCGGTCATACAACACACATACATATGATCAACTGTATAATATTATTACATAGAGAGATTATTATAGCATAAGCCTCGATTATTATGAGGGTTTATGGAACGTTATTCAGACATTACCGCGATATTATTAACTGAAACAACCATCGACAAATCTCAACTTATAATTCAAGAAAAGCTTCTCGGTGCAAAGAAAACAAAATAAAAATAAAAATAAAACGAATAAATGATTATTACGATTAAAAGAATCAAATAAATGGAACTGATCCTCACAGTTTAGCAACTATGTCCATGATACGCATAGGTATACATAAATAAATAATATCTGCATCATATTATAACAATAAATACACATGATTATAGGTATGTATTATCGATAAAGACAAACATAGCAGTTATTGAATAGCGTGGAATAAACTCGTTAATTATTGATAAACCATAGAAATTAAATTTAATTAAATTAAATCATTAACAATAAATAAAGTTATTCACAAATATAAGAATTAACATACATGATACAATAAACATAAAAAGTAGTATACAATATACGAGACAAAAAAAAAAGCACAAAGATTTTTTTCCAGCATTATAGGTCAGAAAAAAAATTAATACACATAAATGAAAACGCGCTAACGAAACCCTTTTGTAAATCTATGAATAATTACCTATAAAATAATAATGCCTGCAGATGTACGATTTAAGCCGATTGTATTGTTCTAAGAAAAAAAAAAATTAAAAAAAAAAAAAACAAAAAAAAAACACACACAACTAAAGAATGGTAAAAGAACGGTAAAAAGCACAAGGAAGAATAAAAGAAAAAAAAAAAAAAAAAAAAAACGAAACGAAATAAGTAAGAATAAAAAGAATTCAGTCACACATGAACGATGATAATTGAAAATTTATATATAGTATAGTATAACACAGTAATTGGTATGAATGAACATGTAAATCGATATATTATTATATTATAATAATACGAGTAATTGTTGACTGAAGAAACAAAGAAAAAATTAAGTAAGAGTGTGGGAGAAATAGGGAGAGAGAGAGCGAGAGAGAGAAACACGGAAATCATTGGACATATGTGATGTCTTGAACGCAATGTAATGTCGAGTATGAGTGACGAAGGTAAAAAAAAAAAGAAAAATAATTAATTAAGAAAGAAAGAACGAGTGAAAAAAAAAAAAAAAGAAAAATTGATTTTGAATAACAAAATTAAGTGTGTAAGCTACCTGTGCCTTGTAACAAACTATATATATACATAAACTCTCACGGTAACCTATTATTAACAATGATCTATGAAATCAGTTTCCTTCATTCTCCAATCCTTTCCTGTCGCATTTCCACAATAATTTTATTCGCTCATTTATAATTTAAGATGAGCCGATTCGTTGTTTTGAAAATGAACTCCAGGACCTTTCATTATTTAACATTCGCTGAATATACCTATACGTATGCTAGCTCCGCTTCGTGAGCGGCCTTTGAACTTTGTCCTGATAAATTTATACAGATTCAAAGGCAGCCGACCAATTGTCGCCTGCTTTGTTACCGCTGCTGCTGCTGGTGCTGCATTCGGTATCTATCAATTGGAATCGCGATCGCGATCCAACGATGGCACACTACACTGCTGTTGCTGCAGTTTCATCGGGATATAGAACAAAATACACGTATAATCGGACATGGATTTTCTTCACTATCGAACTACAGTCACGGCACGACGCGACGGTTCAATTTTCGAGTATAACTTCACTCCTCATTATATTTCACTCCAAAGAGATAAAAGAACAAAAAAAAAGAAAAAGCAAAATAGAATCAAAGTATGGATTTCAGCAATTAGTAAAATGGAAAACAAGCGTACAGGGCGATTAATTTTGCAAATCAAAATTCCATACCCATATGCAGTGGATGTATAATTGTATACGGATAATATAATTGACCGATCGATTTTTCAAATTCGACCTACGAGGCACTGTAGCTATACGTCGTGTATACCTACCTAGTTGGAATTACAACGATTCTCGACATTCCAGCGATGCACGAGGATAAATAGGAAAAATAAAAATGAAAATATTACTCACCGCTACTCTACATTGTAATCTAGAACATGAAAAACGGAGAAAAAAAGATTTTACCACCCATCGTTATTGTTACCGATAACTAGGTGTTATTACTTGATAAAATTCAGACAACGAAAATCCAAGTCTTTTAGTTAATCGCAAACACATTTATGTGCACGTAAAGGTAGCGGATATTCCTGATAATGGGATTATAGGTGAGTATACGATGATAAAATTCTTGTAGACACGAAATGCATGTATACATACGTATTCTACTCCTGGCTACTATAGCCGTTTGTTTCGCAATAGACAACACATAAGCGTGACTGACGTTGACTGGTGTGAGTCTTATCAGTTGTGGACCTGATAATATTAATCGTAATGCTGATGATTCGTCAACTATATCAGGTAAGATATTATCGAAGATTATGATCGTGAAAGCTAGGAATGAATTTCGCGATAAGAGCACGTATGTTATTTATTTTTTTTTCTTTCGCCTATTGACATCGCGGAAGGAGCAACGCGAAAGTGAAGTAGATATGCATGCGGTATCGTGTCTAGTCCCTCGATCCATTGTGTGTTCAATAAAAGGCTCTTCCTTCCTTTTATTTGCTAATCAAAATCAGACCGCGTTTGCGAGGGCTAACATACGTTATGATGACCCTAGATACTACGTAGTTATCACAATGTTCTTTTGTTACACAGTTGAGCAATGATCGAGCAAATTTCAAAAAGAAACCTATTTAGTACCCAAGTGGCTTGAATCCCTGCAGGAATAATCACAGAATTTTTTCCATTCAATTAGCAAAAAATTCAATTTCAAAAGGATTATAGTGTTCCTGCGAAGTTTTTTTCTCCTGTTGATTTAAGTGAGTTGTCATCAGCTGCATCGATAGATTGGCATCGTTACCGACCAATTTAAGGGTCGAAGAGTCAATCCTTGGAATGAACCGCAGATTTTTTTTTGCTTTTTTCAATCGGTACAATTAACGTGATGTTTGAACGTGGTATCCGCCAACCCTGCTCGAAATACATCACAATTATTTCATACGCCTATATGCAGATCGATTTATTGCTACTCGGTATCGGCGAATTCGCCCAGCTTATTGGACTACCTATCGTGAATGAATCGATGTTGTATAATTATGATTGTGAGAACTCCGAAATTTATGGTTTAAGGGATAAAATTATGTCGCAATCGACGGGGCACAATCTGCAATACACACGATAAACGGGATGTATAAAAATGCAGACTTGTTACCGATGAGACAGATTAATCTAAAAATAGTGTGACAGCTGCCGTCATAACGAAATCGTAGTCGACGGAAATGACAAGACCACTTCCCGTGACGATTGCGTTTTGATAACGTTCAACGAATAACCAGAAAAATTCAACAAAATATGAATTGTCATTATTGTACTCATTATCAGTAGTGCGAATGGTGAAATTCTGGTGAGGATATTATTAGCTTATCAACCACTTTTCGCTTGAGAGACGATGATTGGATATATTCATCGGATACTTTCCTCATATATTATCTATAAGATTAGAAAATCTACATCTCTTTGCATACGTCCGCATATACGTATGCGTACGCACATACCTATACCGTAGGTTGATTTAATTGCGAATGAAAAATCCAGAGAATTTTATATCCGTTTTTTCCACTTGTTTTTCTGCATTTCATCCAGGTTCACGTGTGGGGAAAAGAGGAATGTTTGTAGTTCAAACACTATAATTAAGGTCGTTGATTGTTATCGATTTACCCGAGTCTGCTCATCGTCGGTACTCGAGGATTTTGAGTTACATGTTGGAAATAAAATCCCGTTGTGATAAAACGGCACTTGATTCTTTTTGCTGATCAAATATCTAATTGAAACGTTCGCTCGCTCATAATAGAGCTTTTGATTTTAGCGGCGGTCATTTTTAATAAACTTTTGACATAATATAATTACAACGATGAGCTAAGCTGAACGGCCTAACGGTAAATTAAAGCTCTGCCACAAGTTTGAGAAAAGTTTCATCATTTTCTAACCGTGGGGATCGACGATCTCTCGTTACAGAGCAGACGCAGAATTGATATCAATTAGAAAACTTGCCCGGAATAAATACAGACGACATGTTCGGACTCAAGAGCGAGATCGTATTGCATCAGTATAATTGTAACTCCTTAGATTCCATGGGCACGATAATTGTAGACGATGACTAGCAGCTGTCGCTATATATTAATCATTAGGTGTACGGACGATTGAATACATTTCACTTCAAACTCATTTAATAAGAATTCCGAGTAATCCGGACAAAGTTGTTGCGGACAAAAATCTCGGTATTTGAAATCACGGGAAACTGCACTATCATGCGGAATACGTAAACGCATTATTTTCCTCTTCGACATGTTAATCAATATAAGCATACCTATATAGTTTCGCGTTTCATTTGTGATACAATATCAAGTACCCGGAAACGTTGATCATCCCTGGAATCGAATTTTAGTTTTCGAAATGTTCACAATCTGCACTGACATATTTGACATAATCGATCGAGTTCTATCAATGCGTGCATTTTTTGAGAAATATTTTCATGCATCAAACTGTACAAGCCATGCTCGTTTTTTATTTCGTTCTTTTTTGATCGACGTGCGTGTTCTGTAGAAAAGTGTATGTGGCCGAGTCAATCGTCGTTAAATCGTGCAGCTTATATCGTCAGATGCAATCTGATGATTGGACGGAGGCCTCGAGCATACGACGATGACTTGTATAATAAAACTATAGCATCGCTTGTTCAACAAACTGAATTTCAAACAAATTAGCTGAAAACGTAATTGCGGTGACCATAAGAATTTCATATGAAAAATATTGAGTCGCAATTCTGGGAAAAACCCAAAAGATGCAAAAGAAAGATAAATAAATAAACTGCATGAAGAATCCTAGAACGAAATCAGAAGCTGAGAAGTTTTTCTTCGTCGGTGTGATGAAAAAAAATCCAAATTTCTTTGAAACATGTAGAAAAATAAAACGCATCAACTTACGCCCGACCCAACTCGATCAAATTTCGTGATCGGGGTAATTTTTGGGGTCTCTAACGCGTTGGACGAAGCGCGCTTCGCCAAATCAGGGAGAAGTAGTGGGGAGTCTGGAAAGGAGGAAGAGGGGAAGAGGCTGCTTGCTCTTAGAGAAGTTGCTGAAGAATCGGCAGGAGAATTTATATATATACCAGACGCGGCAAAAGTTAACCGACACAACAGCTACGCCTCTTCCACCGTGAGAAGCTGCTTTGGTTACTCAAAATTTGTAACTAAATAACTCCTCGTCAAATATTATACCAAAGATAAAGTATTATAAACGAATAAAAGATAAGAGGTAGAACCGAAAGTGCATAAAATATGCATAATACTGTACGAAGTCAACTTCAGTAGGAGATTTACGTAACAAGTTATTTATTTATACGAACGAATAACCGGTCATCCTGGATTCTGGTTTCGAGCACATGTCATGAGCGAAATTCTCCACTTGAATGAAACTGAAGGAAGATAATTAAGGAATACTAAAGCGGTGTGTATAAAAATCTTATTCATTTTCTTCTTTTTTTTTTTAATCTGATTATAAACTTTCTTCGATGTACATATGAATTGCTCTGCCTAATTTTTTGTTCCATTTAGTTCACATGGATCAGTTCGTCGTTGTTTTCGAGTTAATACAGTGACCTTGAAGATTTAAACTACACGCGTTGCAATACCCTGTATCGTGCAACAGGAAAACGTGACTTTCACAGGAAACTTTAAAGCCTGTGGTAATAAAAATTATATTGTTAGTTTAACCGCGGTTGCTCTTCTTTGCTGATATAATACTCGCAAGGTTCATATCGGAAATAGGTATAAAAAATCATATCTACGGACTTGATTATACAGATACACGCTATAGTATAGGTATATTACAAAATATCGAATATTGAGACGTGCAGTGAACAAATTATGCCGACAGTGTGTGATACATAAACTCGTTACCTCGAAATGTATGTACGTTCACATCATTCAATTTTATCCTTCTGACCTCCAAATTATAAATTCGATCCGCCTGAATAATTATTTGATACTGCACGTGGAATTTTTTTCCCTATTGTACGAGGCTCGATTTTGAGCTTCAAAATACAAAAGCGAGGAATGAGTCCAAATTATTGACAACAGGTATTTTCTTATTCAAAAAGAGAAACATACCGCGATTGTTTAACATGCAGAACGGCAATCGGATTTTAATGGTGTACAACGCCGCAAACGATCAATTCGTTGAGGTAGAAAATCTTTGAAGCCGCAGTTATTGCTATCGATGATGAAATACTTTGTTATGTCTCGTAATCGTAGTATAGTTAATTTGAAGTCCAGACTGTTTTAATTCTTTTATATTCGAGATCTGCAGCTTATCACGGATATAGCAATTGCGATTAAGATTATAATGCTATATAATCGTGAGTGCCACTCTACAATGTCAACATATGTACTTAAATCATTGTTCGATTCTTCTTTCTTTTTTACCGCCCATAAAGGTCTATATAAGTTGTTCGGTTATCGCGGATCACGAGATATCAAATAATCCGATAAAATGTGTCCCGATAAAGAAAAAAAATAAAAACAGAATCAAGAGCTATTAGGATCATACCACGATTATGTTTGAGGCGCAAGTCTGCGCAGATTGTGAAAGTGTATGTATCGGTTCAAAATTGTCGTCCAACAAAACGTAGAATTTTTTGTTTATATTTCTTTACCCGTGCTACACGCGACACGATTAATAAGATGACTCAAGTCGGTATCTGTGTCTCTAATTTTAATTTTAAAGCCTCTGACATTATGCGTGGAACGGTTCCAAGATTCAAGAGCAACACGTGCCCAGCTTTCGGAAAAAATTTACGTTACGTGAAAATCGTGTACAATAAATTGAACAATAACTGACTAAATTGCCATGGTTTAAATGGAAGATATATCACAAATCGAATCAAGCTTATAATCGATCTGTTGTACTATTTGAAATATCACGAGTCCGTTCGACAAATACTGCAGTGGGTTTACGGCTGGCGAGACATTTTTTTTTTTTCTACACTTTGACGTTCACTTGAACACGATCGCCTTTTGCTCTGTATCGTCCACCGTCTGAATATCACTGGCATACACGCAGGTGAATTGCAATCAGGAACCTGTTTTCGCTGAATCCTTGCAGTGACCGAAGGCGCGATCAAGAGTGTGAGTTACGAATATCAGTGTTTTGGAATTTGAACACAACTGGCAGGTGTTAAAAGACAAGGACGGAGAAAACGTTTGCTATACGGGTTTCAAAAACTTGAGACTAATTATTAATTATCGGATACAATTTGAGCGTACGATACCTATATGATCACCTACTTTTTATGTCAATATTTTTTACTCACTCGTAATTTATTCGATCCGAATTTCTGACAGAAACAAAACATATCAAGCGAAGTTATGAGAAATAACGCATTCAAACAAGGTTGCAGACCTGATCAAATCAAAATCTGAAAGAATCAATACAGCCATTATAATGTAGGTCAGCGTTAAATCTCTTTTATAACGTACCGCGATTATAATCATCAAAATAGTCGTATACATTCGTATTTTCAACACCGTGTTAGAATCCAACTGTAGTAGAATCGCAGAAATGATCAATTATATCTGATTTACGAAAACATTACTGTGCAGATTCAAGGGCCGAATCCAGTTGCTTATTTCGACTAAAATGATTATAACATTTCCGAACATGAGCTTGGAATTGGCGCCATATAGTGTGTCAGACGGGGCAGCTGTTTACGGTAGCTGCAACGGTAAGAACGTACTTCTTTATTTCGTTCCTTCGTTGATCTTTAGGTTGCAAGGTTTTCAAATGACCTACTAAACGATTTCAACACGTTCTTCAGTTTACATGGTCTTTTTTTTCAATGAAAATATTTGTTGAACCGAATAACGAATAAGACTCATGGGATTTGCAACTTTTGCCGCCCAATTCAAAGAACTTGACCCGTCCGCTATAACTTTCTTCAATCACTTGTCGACGACAAATGGCAAGCGTACAATATTATCATTTATCAGTGGAACCGCAAATGAGAACGGCGATGTAACGTTACTTTGTAGATAATCGACAGTGTATGATTCTGCATGCAGTTCATCTGCAAATGAATTCGCTCGCCTATCGTATCAGTCACATAAGCCCAGGCGAGTGATAGCGACTCGAATAGCGAATAGTGCAGTGTAATTTCACTTACATTCAACAGAGAGAGGTAAAATGTACTTGTGATAAATTAGTTGTATGCTTTAGTATTTGAATAGCAAAATTCAGTCGAAAGAAAATTTCAAAACGCTCTCGATCATGGAAATTTGGTTCATGAACTGTTCAAAATTACGGATGATTGTTCTGATCGATAGTGGTGCGTCACCAGGCATCGGTGATTCGGGCTTTTGTAGTTTTCAAATAATTGTGGCGAAATGTTGGTGCAAACACCCATAGGGGTGGATAAATGTCTTGTGAAGTAAGGTTCGAGCTTTTGAAATCCACAATAATCGTTAATACAAATTATTGTTGCTGTTTTCTTATTCAAATATCTAAACAAGTCACACTTCGTCTGCTAGTTGACAATCGTGCTTCTTGGTCGTCGTAGTTGCTGTCTACTTGTAGAAAATGAGTGTATCATCGTTGATAATTCGCCCCTTCGTGAAAATACTTTTTACTTCCTTACATAATATGTAAACGTGAAATATGCTCTCCTATCACGATGGTAAAAATATTTTCCCTGAATTTAACGCAGTGTAATTTAGAAAGCTGGATGAAATGTCAGAGCAATGTTTATAGGTTAGGATTAATAAGCTTTTACGCGAAATCTAATTAAACAATGTAAATTCGCAACAACCAATTATTGGGAAGGAATGGCATTCGGATTATATTGTTAATACTGCCCGTACCAAATGACCTCGAAAAAATCTTAAAATAAGCTTCATACCACCGCGATTTGCTATTAACCATTTGTAATAAAACAACATCGTAATAATCTTTCAATAATCTTTCAACTCATCGACCAGGTTCAATTCGTGAATGAGTGCATATAAACTTCATAATTCTTCATTCCATTAAACAAAACTCAATGGTACTTGGCTCAAAGACTGCCATAATACTATTGTTTTAATTATTGTTTATCTGTCATATGGGTACAGTTCCGGACTTGATTAAAATTGTGTTTAAATCTGTGCATAGGAAAACTAAGCCTGAATAATTGCTTGTAACATTTACAAATGTGTGTTACAGCGTGTTACATTGTTCACAATCATACTGGAGCGTTCAGAAATTTTCACAACAGGTATTTGATCAACTATTATGCTCTTATTTTTGTTATAGATAGTTTGAAAAATGATCGTCCAACAATATATGTGGTGGATCCTTCTCATCCTAGGTTTGTATTTCTCGCATAAGTGTTATTTATTGATTGAATGGTTTGTCACTATTTGCTAACACTAATTTTTGTTACCTGCAGGCACAGGACAATCTTTAGCAGCCTTCACTGTATCCCAGCAAGATCTGACTGTTACTGTGGGTGGTCAGAAAACGTTTCAACTTTATTTAAAGCAAGTTCAAGATTTTATTCACTTATTATAATAGAATGAGTCTACATCTCTGTAGTTGCCACTGCTCCATCTTATCAGCTCAATAGAGTTTTAACTTCTCACTTTATACCCTGGATCTTTGAGTATCTTGACCCTGTTGTGGTGTAACATACATAGTACATATATCAAGTAAGAGATATTTCAAAATGTTGAAATTTAATAATACGAATTCCTACTCTACATCTCACAAATCTAAAATTCATTATTCTTTCACCTAGATCCTAATTGCAATTGCTCTTCTGTCCCACTTGTTATTCGCAGTAGAGTTTATATATGGAATTTCCTCCCGCCAGACTTTCAGCAGTTTCAAACGTAGTATGAGTTGTATGAACAAAGACCATACAAAATCTAAGCATAGCACTGTTGACTCAGTAAATTTCCTATGATCAACTAGCAAGTATCGCCCACAAAACAGTTCCGAGAAACTTTGTGTGACATGCAAATATTCAGAGAAGCAATAATTGGGTTACACTCCACTTGTTGATCGTTTCTTAATTTAATTCCATAATGTAATAATTTTTCTCATTACAGTGAAATCAGGCCGGTGTCTCAGGATGTAGTTGTAACATTTGACGTACAACATTCTGATTTAGTCAGGACAGAGCCTGTCAGCTTTACTCGATCAAATGATAGCCAAGATAATGAATGGTCTATTACAATATTTGGCCTGGGGCCAGGCCACTCTGTAGTTTCCACAAATGTTACCCCTATCGATGCTACAGAGTAAGCATACAAAAAAATTGTGTCGAGAGTACTGGGTTTCAAATGGCCTCATATCTTTCCTTACTTAAAATCCAATCATTTCAATTGAATTGCAATTAATGGAACCACTAATTTGCTCTGGTATTATATCATCACTACTAATTTCCATTTAGTTTACATTTCTTATCATAAAGTCAAGATTGTTGGCGCTAGAATCTAATTTGTTGTTATTACTTTAGAAAAAAAATGCTGTCGAATATCCCACAGTAGATAGTACACTCATTATTGAGTCGTTTTGTGGTACATGTCTTGCTTGATAACCTCTTGAACTTTGTCTACCACCCAGTCTGATGTTCGGTCAGTATAGTCCGTACATCTCTCGGAGACAGTAGTGCTTCTGTATGTGATGTAGTAATACTCAGTGTTAATTAGTTATTGTAATATTTTATAACGTGCCAAGTGATCAAATGAATTAAACTAAAAGTTTCAGCTGTAATAGTTTATCTCTAATTTTGTGGATACATACATCGCTTGAAATGGGACTTTACAAGATTATAATAATCCCAGAATCTCAGTTGAAAGACTTTGATTTTAAGTAAGACTAATCAGTCATGATACTATGGGCTGAAAAATATTAATAGTGAACCATATATTCATCTCCTCATATACTCATTGATGATATTTTATTTCAGTGTATCTGAAGCTTTTGTGCGGGTAACAATAGAAAAATCGGAAGCTCTTAATCATTTGAGCTCTGTAGTTGGTTGGGTATACTTTCTGGCATGGAGCATCAGTTTTTACCCTCAAATATACATCAATTATAAGCGGAAGAGTGTAGTTGGTTTAAATTTCGATTTTTTATCCCTGAATATCGTCGGGTTTGTAATGTACTCTTTGTTCAACTGTGGACTGTACTGGATCCCCTCGGTAGAGGTAATTTTTTTGGATTTTACTATGCCCCAAATTTTACCGTCATTTATCTTACGATTGTTCAAGCTTCGTAAATCTTAATCTTCATAACGTTTTACTATTACAGCAAGAGTATTTTAATCGATATCCGAAGGGTTTGAATCCTGTTTTAGTGAACGATATAGTTTTTTCATTGCATGCAGTATTTGCCACAACTGTTACGATACTTCAATGCTTTATTTATGAGGTCAGTATATATCAGCAGTGGGAACAAAGTTCTGCAGTTTACTGCAATCATTAATAAAAAGCTCGGTGACCTAATCCTGCATATCACGGTATTTCAGAGAGGGACTCAGAGAGTGTCGATAACAGCACGTATGATACATAGCGTCTTTGCTGTTTTAATACTGATCTCCATCATTTTGGCATCAGTTAGTACAGTCACGTGGCTAGATTTCTTGTATTATTGCAGCTATGTAAAGCTGGCCATTACGCTTATAAAATATGTACCACAAGCGTTTTATAATTATAAAAGGAAATCTACAATCGGATGGAGTATCGGAAATATATTTTTGGATTTCACTGGTGGCATGCTGTCTATGCTACAAATGATACTTAATGCATATAATTACGGTAAAATACTCAGTCATTTTGTATTTCTCCCGTTTTGATTAATCGGATAAATTGAATAACATGCAAGTTGACTCTGAGGACTTGAAACTTGTGTAATAAATAATATAAATTCAACAGATGACTGGGAAAGTATTTTTGGAGATCCGACAAAGTTTGGACTTGGATTTTTCTCGGTTGCCTTTGATGTCTTCTTCCTTATACAGCACTACGTGCTTTACAGGTGTGTAGAACTATTAGAAAAATTTGCTTGAGAATTTCAGCTAATGTTTTAGCATGATGAGAAAAATTCACCTAGTAATCTATTTGAAAATATTGTCGAGCCTCAGTTAGTTCAAACTACAATCGTTAGCTAGTGCATTATTAGTAATAATTGCTTGCTTCAACATCTAACAAACTAAATTTACATGTATTGCATCCATGTTTATGGGGTACTAGGATTGGGTTGTCTGTGTATGTCCCTACACTAGTTTTACGGAATCGAACTAGTAACAAAATAGTCCATACAGTTCGTTTCCGTATTTTTGTTTTGTAAACGATGTCATCTCCACTATGACCAACGATTTGAATCAGAGTAGAAATCATTGATCTGGTTAATTGACTCGATTCTGTAGGATTGGCATGCACGGTCTTTCCTGATCATATTTAAAAATTCTGTACACATGTCTACCAAGTTGTTGGATGTTAGAGACGGTCATAGATATGGAGATGGGGTAGAGAAAATTTTTTTACCTTTACAGACATGCCAGCGAAAAGCAGATTGACCTAAACGGCCGAGTGTAACCAGCGAGCTGACGTTAGCTTGCCCCACTTTGCCAATTCCACGATTATTGTATATTTATTACTTAACCAACTGTATAGTAGTAGTTACGTAGTTATGTTGTGATGCCAGTAGCTAGTTTTTCAGAGAAAAGAAGAGAAAAACGAAATGCCCAACGAGAGTGTAATAAGATATCAAAATTCTGTTCAAATGTGATGGAGAGATGCTTTACGTAAAAAGAGCGGGCGACTATTCTCCTCTGCGAAAGACCCAATTTTTCCATGTTTCATAGAATTTTTTTTATCATATACGACTATCTTGTGATGCCCTATAATTACATTTGTTGTATCAAACTAAATTAACATACCGTCCAGGATTTCTTGCTCAGAGTGGCAAGTCCAAAACTACATTTATTTTCTTATTATACTCTCAAGTCGATAAGAATGTAGATACATAGTTGTATAAGCTATCAAAATGAGGCAGTGTGTGCTTCAAAGCAAGATTATTATTTTTACATTATTGAACGAGATCAAACGCCATGTGTAAATTTTTTCTTGACACCAACGAGATATTTATAAAAATTTAGCCAAAGCGTCCCGATGTTATTAGATACTTAGAAAAAAAGATACCATGTGTAATTTCGAGAGATGATCCCCAAGGTTGCATGTCTGTGCTGTGTCATGGGGCATGGTCTATATAAAATTTATCTTTGAGACTAATTCTGTACAGTACAATCCTGTAGAAAACCCTGTAGGATGATTATGTAATTTCAATATTGTTCTTTGTTGCACGAATAGAGAATGAACAATCATCAAATGTCAAACTGTTTATAAAACAAGATATTGTACTAAAATGATTTATTTCGGGCTTGAAATGAGAACTCGGCATTACACTGTTATAGGATCATATAGATGATTTGATCTTCATTGCCAAAAATTCACTTGCAAATTTTATCAATTATCGTCCTTATTGTCTTCTGTGATAATATCACGTATTCTACCACACGTTATCTTTGTAAATAACAATTATCTGAAAAGAGATTAATTTTTCGAACCAAAATATATATTATTTATATTTTTATAATCAATTTTAAATTGATTGCAATAAACTATCGTTTGCATGAATTTATACATCTCCCACCAATGCCTAACTCCTAGTGATATGTGATGTGCATTTTACATGATCGACGTGCGCAAGAGTCAGATGAATATTGCCGTATTGTGTTATAAAATGCTGGATTACTTCTTAGTTGACACCTATATGTGTGGCCATTCTTAGATCATTTCAGTATGTGAGATACGGTATGTTTGTGAGATTACGACTCGCTGCTGCTATGATCTGCTCATATCCTGTATAATAAACCTTGATTCAGCGGATGGTAAATAGGCATCACGTTGTTGTAAATGAATATCAACGTCAGTGTCGGTGTATGCTAATCTTCCCAATTGTTAGACATCTCATCATTCCTTAAGGAATGAGGAGATGAATACTTCGGTTTACCTTAGACTGGATAATCCACTGCTGTACCTAGACGTTTAGTTATCCTAGCACATCTTGAGAGTAGTAATTGGCAAGGCAGAGCAGATTATGCTAAATTGCAGGCTGCTAAACTGTAAAAAAAGAGAGTAATAGTCGATATAACTCTTCAAAATTTATGCACTCATTCAATGTATTATTGTACATGCACATTTATTTTTTATTATTCATGCATGCCGCTGAACATACGACGAAGTATTATTTTCAAACTATGAACGAATCCACCCATGATATACATGTCAAGTGTTGATGGGTATTATAAGAATCTAGCATAATGTCATTGTTTCAAACCTTTTGTACCATAGTGCAGAAGGTATGAAAAATTAGTTGACGTGCAGTTCTAAATATCATCGCATATTTAATTGTAGCTGATACTTGTGTAGAGAATTAGGATAACAATATTAGAAGGTAAATACAGATATTAAATACACAGACTGTGATTTAATTCTACGCTTATGTATTGCAGCTTGCGTCGTTCGGTTTGCTGCATGGCCTGCATGAAATTTAACACGTCATTTATTAACAATACTAAATTTGATTATCTTGTTAGATAAACATTTACATAATTTAACCAATGTTATAAGAGATTTTTCTGAACAAATATCCATGCACAGAGACAAATATGATAACTTGATATATGCGTTGCCTAAAATTCTGTTTTACAATGGCTATTCCTATGACTGGATTTCAATGAAAAATTATTCTTTCCAGGGATCGTCAAGAATATTTCGAACTCCCAAAAGACTGTTCAGAATCAGATGAAAATCAGCGGATTCAAACGATACCAGGCAGTTACCAGGGTTCATAAATGTACCAAATATTTGAATCTATGACAAATTATAGATTACTGACATTTTTAATAAAAAGAAAGTATGTATTAAATCTATACCGTCCCAACCTTTATCAGTTCTTCGTGAACATGTCTCCTTCACCACGCATCGAAGTCTCCCGGCATTTCTATGGATGCCACTTGTGCATCGCTTGAGTTCAAGGTCAAAATGTGGGGGACAGCAAAAAGTTGTACAGGAACAAAACGTCAGTTGCCTCTATCAAGGGGTTATAACCACCATAAAGTCGCAACCGGTAAGAAAGTTACCATTCCACGAAGATACCCTGTGAAAATAGTTTCTATAGTTGACAACGCAACCACCAGAGCGAACTTCCAATGGGTTGTGAGTCCCTGTCTCACCTTGTTTTGTTTTATGCACCTACGGTTTGTACGTACTATGGATCACGCACAGGCACGCTTTTCCCATGTACACAAAAATGACCGTCATACGATTGTGGTTGTGCGTTGTGTTGGTATAGATGTAAAACGTGTGTAAAGTGTAGCTGGTAGAGTGGCTGACGCTAGAAGAGCAGCACATCGATGGTCGCTGCGTGCGAACCACTCCGAGTTATCTGTGTGGATTAGTTTTTGGGCACAGTGCAAAGGTTGTTGAATTGTTTTTTTCGTAACTTAGTGTATAAAGATTGAGTGTTCTTCTGGGATAATGTGATCATTGATAAGTACTTGTGACTTTAGACGGCCTTGAGGGGGCGGTGAGTGACCTTTTTGAATAGCATTTTCTCATACATACCATATACTATACAATATCACTCGTAAACGTACGAGGACTCCCGGGCTTCGAACTCGTTCGCCAAGCTTTTTTCCCACGAGAAAGATATGCTGTATTAATTATAGAAAAAGAAACACAAGAAATCTAATCACCCTCGACAATTGGATAAACCATTTTATTTTACTATATACTAGAAAAGTCACGTACTATTGTTTATATTCACGATGTGATTGCTCCGGTTATTGAAATTTCATTCGGTGACAACAAGTATGGGATATTTATTCCTGAATCATGAATGATATCGCTGCAAATACGGGTATCCTTAACTTCACGACCGTTTATTTTTTGAAACGCTCTGTCTCTTCTCGATAATTTAAATCAAATGAACTCGTAACAATCTTGACAATGGTCCAAAGAGATTTCAAATTAAAAAAGCAAACCTCCGAGTTGATGATGGGCAAAGTTTTCCGGCTATAATGCTATACAATTTTGTTTTAGAATAAACAACGGATATATAAATTGTACAGTTGAATGAATCCCACGTAGTTTTTATTCATTCGTTGAGATATTTTGTTCAATACACTGAATTTAGCGAGCATGATATTTCAGTGTGCCCCTGGCGTGTAGGCAAGTGGAAGACCAATAACCGGTATTTTCTTGAGATACCCGACGTAATTTTGGTTGTAAGAGCTCCAAGACATTCGGTTTAAAAATGCATTCGTGTTTTACAGTTCTAAAAGGGACGGGGAAGAGTATTCGCGTTCAAATTTCTTTTCGCATCGACAACATAAACAGCAGTAGAAATTTGCGGAATAATCTTCGCTCGCTTTTAACATCATGAAATAATTTTCGGACACACGCGATTGTGGGTACGAGCGCTGTTGATGCATCCCTTGGTCGCGGAGGGAGGAAGATCGATATTTCGACGCTCGGCGTCGCGACGTCGAAGCAATACATGAGTCACTCACCCTCGCAGAAGAGGAGGTAACGCTTGTGTAGTATCATAGCGCGTTGGGATACCAGCTATACGTGTTTTATCCTACCTACATATTCCCCAGTCTCTTTTATTCCTGCCCGTATGGAGCGCTCTTATATTTCGATTGCGTATCACGTTCGTTCTAACGCCCCCTTCCATGCCGCCGTATTGATAACTAACTTGAAACACATGAAAAAAGAGAGGGATACCGTAATTGAGATATTTCATGATTTTATGTATGTAACACACACCTCTTTTCACCGCGATAAGACTCGGCATACTATACATAGGGAAGGGACAAAATGAGAGGAAAGAGAAAAAAGTAACATTTTATGCATACTAATAAAAATAATAATAATCGTGACAACAGTTTATGGTCCTCTCGAACCATGGCGTACGCTACACGACGGAATTTATACACTTGAAACCTGTTTCCAACGTTCTTCCGACGATTAGCGTTCTCCCATAAAGTTGTACGTTGAAACTTAATCTAGAAACGATATTTTTATTCATTCCGTTACGCAGGTGAACACCGCGGCGATGAACGGATACGAACCCCTGTATAGGGTTAAGATTCTCACCGTATAATGCCGCCTAGACTGTCCGACAATGAGAAAAACAACGATGCGTGTAATGCTTGCGTTATACGCATACACAATTTGCCAGAGGTGCTATATCTCCATCTGCAGCTCTTTGACCCGCGAACTAAAACTAAATGTGTATCCAAAACTGGAAAATTTTCCAAAGTATAAGTCGTACCTCTCGGAATAATAGAGTCGGACTCGATATCAATCCGCTCCGCAGTCAGACTGCAAAATTAGAACCAAACTAAAATGCATAAATTTTACGGCTGCCTGTGCACCAGACAAGATAACCGGTAGATTAAGTTGATAAAAACGTGATGATGATATCGAGATTTAAATACTCGTAAACACAAATTAATTGAATCACTCTTTCAATGTAGGTGCAGGCAGGCGTGATTAAACGATCGTATATTATGCCGTTGCCTTGAAAAAGAAAGCGATTCTTACTTGTATATTAATCGAACAGTGAGCCGATCTGCACCGGTCTATTCGTAATCTCGATTTTACATTACGTGGCTTTAGTTTAAAAGGTAAACGTGGTCGTAGTCGATATGGATTTGACATGATATAGTTATACCAGGTATTCAGGTGTATTCCTGCACCTGCTCTTTGTGGTAGCTGAAGCTGCATGGATTATGTGGTGTATATACATGTATAGTGGATATGCAGACAACCGGTGTAGCCTGCTGCTATATACCGTGCGTAAACTAGTTTGAAACTAAACGTACAATCTCAATACATGTATGAAGATGAAGACAAAAAGTTATAACTCAAATGATGATACAGACCGCATGTTTGACGGAGAAGAAAAAAATTTGTAAAAAACTCGTCAATTCGATGTATCCCATATGCAATTCGGCGGGGCGAGAAAAACGACCGAAACCCTAAATCCCCGAAAAAGTTATGGCTAAGCGGTCCTAAGATAATTGGATGGACCGGATTCCATACAAGTCAGCCGCCTCCTCCGTAATTAATAGTTCCAAAGGCCTCTCCTCGTGTCGTGTTGCGGGCCCGAATACCCCGTAGAAATAATACTCGACCCACAGACACACACACACACGGTTATATACCTACACACCGCTTTAGAGGTAGTTTCTACGTTCTCCTCCCCACTGCTGTTGATGATGCCCTGCAGTGCAGCCGATGAAAGAAGAACGCTTCGTGTTCGTTTCGTTTGGCCACATCGCCGGTAAAATTCTACAAGGCTCGCCCACTTCGGTCATAAAATTCATTTTCGAAAAGGTATTTCTCAGACATAAAATAATAGTTGTCGATATTCTGCGTGCGTGGGCGAATCAGCTCACATTGTCGTATTTAACGCCTCGATGGTTTTCACCGAACAGTTCTTTCGGAACACCGGATCCGAAAGTGGAACCAATGTCCTGTACGGTCTGTTAATGTTAATCCATGCGGATTCTTCTTACACTCAGCATCGCATTGCGGGCTCCCATTCAGCGTGTAATGAATCGGAATTATATGAACGAGTAATTCACACTTTGAGGGTTAAAATACAAAATCGATGTATAATTGCAAACGATGACATGTATATTTGCTCTGTGATGACTGAAATATTATTTCTTTTCACTTTCAGGTAGAATAAATGCCCCGCGATGCAGGCTCATCATCTGACTTAGAATATAGTCGATCGTACGGCTACTGCCGTGGGGTAAGATGTTAAAGTTCTTAACGAGTTTCGGCATCGCGACGTGACATGGAAAGAGCAACATGGATTCTTTTCTGCCTTTTTGGCCTTTGGTCGCTCGCAGAGGGGTACTTAGCTGTCTTGTCTTCAAATTTACCACCTGGCACCGTCGTATTCGAAGCCGGTGTCCCCCAGCTAGGCGGAAAACGTAAATACGAAGCTTCGGCAGACCGGACAGCATGGTTTGCCAGAAAACTTCTCAAGGTCCATCCTCACACCGGACGGGTCACCTTGATAAAAAGTCTCAATTGCGATGGGCTGCAATACCCCAGATTATTCACATTCTACATCGATTCAACGAGCTCAAGACTAGGCAGACCTACCATAGATTATTATAGTTTACCTTTAAGGGTCTTAGTCACTGGATGCGGCGGGGAGAACCAAGACTTTGCGGCTACAAAGGGTTGGATGCCAGAGACACTGGCGTCTTATGCGATGCCGAGTACCGATAGATTTACGGAAGTTTGTCTTAAGACTTCTCAACTCGTCGCTGCTCTCAGCGATTTTTTACCATCGACAGCCCTCAAAGAGTGTGAAACCAAATGGGGCGGGGTTGCAGATCCGAGATTTCTTGTCGAAGGAGCCGCTGGAGATTTGGTCTCAGCTGCGGAACAATGTCTAGTCGATCCACTCTGGAAGATATCAGTTTCGATGAGGCTTAAATGCGGAGCTGCCCATCTTGCCGACGCTGAGCATAGACTGAAAGTTGTTTTTCACCACCAACAGCTGGATGATAGTGACCTTGGAAGACGAGTACGAAGAGAGCTGAGGAACCAATCACCCTTTTTTGAGCAACCTCTGTACATAGCTCACGTTGACGAAGAAAAAGAACCGGGTGCATTTGTGGAGGTTGTGAGAGCTAGAGACCCGGAAGGAGGACCGGTTCAGTATTCGATGAGCTCATTGATTGACTCGCGTTCTCGGATGCTTTTTTCATTAGATAAAGTAACAGGGAGGGTTACCACGAGCGCCAGATTAGACAGGGAAAGTGTGAACGTTCATTATCTTAAGGTATTAGCAGTCGACGATTCATTTCCTCCTAGAACTGGCACTACGACCCTCCAGGTCAATGTTCTGGACACTAACGACCATGCGCCGGTATTTGAAATGACGGAATCGTACGAAGCCTCCGTCAGAGAAGGTGTTCCAATCGGGAGCACGGTCGTAGCGATAAAAGCAACGGATCAAGACGCAGGAAGGAACGCGGACGTGGAGTATGCCATCGTGTCCACCAGTGGGGGTGGGACTACGACCACCTCGGAGGACGCAGCGACCTTCAGAATAGATCCAAAGTCCGGCGTTGTGACAACGCGGGGTTCCCTTGATCGAGAAAAGACTGAAGTTTACACCGTTATTGTTCAGGCTTCAGACCTTGCGATGCCCGCAATGGACCGAAAAACGTCGACTACCACTCTTGTTGTTCATGTTTTGGACGACAACGATAATTATCCGCAATTTTCTGAACGCATATACACAGCTACAATTCCCGAAGACTTGGACTACACTACGAATCCGGTTGTTGCACATATTCGAGCGACGGACGCTGACGCCGGAGTGAACGCAGCTGTAAGGTACTCCATCATAGGCGGCAACACTCAGAATACCTTTTTGATAGACTCGTTGAGTGGAGACGTAACATTAATGAAGCCGCTCGATTACGAAACAGTAAAGAGTTACCGTGTCGTAATCCGTGCTAACGACGGTGGCATCCCGGCGAGAGCGAACACAACACAATTCATCGTATCAGTTAAGGATGTTAATGACAACTCGCCGAGATTCTACACAAGCCTTTTTCAGGAATCTGTTTCTGAGAATGTCCCTGTCGGGTATTCGGTACTCAGAGTCCAGGCTTACGATGCCGACGAGGGACTCAACTCCCTGTTGAAGTATTCCATAGGTCCTAGAGACTCTTCGGGCACCTCTACAGAAAACTTTCCGGTTGCTGTTAATCCCGAAAGCGGGTGGATTTACACCACTCTGCAGTTGGACAGGGAACAATGTTCGAAGTATCAGTTCACCGTGATAGCCAGCGACTCCGGTGAGCCCTCGAGGTCGGCTAGTGCCTCCGTGATCTTAACAATTATAGACATCAATGACAACGATCCAGTTTTTGAACCGAAGAATTACGAGGCGATTATATCGGAAGACGACTCTCCGGGAACTCCAGTGGCTTCGGTAACGGCGACTGACCCGGACGAGGATTCGAGAATCCACTACGAAATTACATCTGGAAATACGAGGGGCCGGTTTTCGATAACGTCGCACAATGGAAGGGGCTTGATAACTGTCGCGCAACCCTTAGATTATAAACAGGAAAAACGATTCGTCTTGACCGTGACGGCTTCAGACTCAGGCGGCAGGAGCGACACAGCGCTAATTTACGTTAATATTTCTGACGCTAACAACTATGCGCCAGTTTTTGAAAACGCACCATACGGAGTTTCCGTTTTTGAAGATGCTCCCGTAGGCACCACCGTTTTAGTTGTCAGTGCGACAGATTCTGACGTCGGACAGAATGCTCAAATTACTTATAGTCTTGGTACTGAAACCGGGGAACAGGACACCACAGAGTTTGCCATAAATCCTCAGACGGGTGCCATTACGACTACAAAAGCCCTTGACCGTGAACAACTTTCCGGGTACCTTCTCACCGTCACTGCAAAGGACGGTGGAATTCCACCTCTTTCCGATACGACAGGAGTCGAAATATCTGTAACAGATGTCAACGACAATGCGCCGGTCTTCGACGCCCTTCAGTACCAAGGGTCGATTCCTGAAGATGTTTTGGTCGGTACAAGTGTACTTAGAATAGCTGCGACCGATGCGGACACCGGAAGGAATGGAAAAGTCTGTTACGCTTTCCAGGATGATGGAGACGGCTCCTTTGCAGTCGATCAAAATTCTGGAGTCGTAAGAACCGTTAAGCCCTTGGACCGTGAGTCAGTTGCGAGGTATAATCTGCAGGCTATTGCAGTTGACAAAGGATCGCCTAGTCTTTCATCGTCTGTCACGATCGTAGTTAGAATCGAGGACGTCAACGACTCGCCTCCCGTGTTTGAGAACGACAAAATCATCCTTTATATTCCTGAAAATTCCCCTATAGGTTCGACGGTAGGGGAAATCTATGCCCACGATCCTGATGAAGGGCCAAACGCAGTCGTACAGTATTCGATCACCGGGGGAGAAGACGCAAACAGCTTTTCGTTAAACGTTAAACCCGGAGCAGACCGTGCAGAGTTGATTACACTTGAAGAATTAGACTACGAGTCCCATAAAAAGAAATTCGAACTCTTTATTCGCGCATCTTCGCCGCCCTTGAGGTCTGACGCCGTTGTCCAGGTGATGGTCACCGACGTCAACGATAATGCACCCGTATTGAAGGACTTCCAAGTCCTCTTCAACAATTTTAAGGACTTTTTTCCTTCCGGACCGATCGGCAGAATTCCAGCCTTCGACGCTGACGTAACTGATAAATTAACGTATAACATTTTAGCGGGAAATAACGCGAATCTCATTACTTTAAATAAAACCTCCGGAGAGATATGCCTCTCTCCTCAGCTGAATACCAATGTACCCAGGATTGCTACTATGGAAATGTCCGTCACGGATGGAGTCAACGAAGCAAAAGCCACAATGACCCTATCCGTCAGGTTAATCACCGACACGATGTTGTTCAACTCGATAACTGTCAGACTGGACGATATGACCGTCGAAGCCTTTCTCAGCCCACTTCTTGGATACTTTTTAGACGGTCTCGCCGCCATCATCCCATGTCCTCGTGAAAATATCTACTTATTTAACGTCCAGGAGGATACTGATGTTCATGGTAAAATACTTAATGTTAGTTTCTCAGCTCGTAAAGCGGAACCAGGATCTTCCGACGAGTTTCACAGTCCCCAATTCCTTCAGGAAAGGGTATATCTCAACCGGGGAATCTTGGCAAGGCTCGCCACTGTCACAGTTCTACCATTCGACGATAATTTGTGCGTGAGGGAACCCTGCCTAAACTTTGAAGACTGTGTGACGGTACTGAAATTTGGAAATGCATCTGGCTTCGCCAGTAGCGACACAGTTCTCTTCCGACCGATCTACCCAGTCACAACGTTCTCCTGTAAATGCCCAAAGGGTTTCACTGGGAGCCGAGAAGCATATTTATGCGACACAGAAGTCAATTTATGCTACTCAAATCCCTGCGAAAATGGTGGAACATGCCAGCGAAGAGAGGGAGGATATACGTGTACATGCGCTGAAGGTTTCATGGGGGAAAACTGCGCGATTAATTTGCATGAGGATACTTGTTTGCCAACATTTTGCAAAGGGAGGTCACAATGTTCAACAAAACCGAACGGTGGATTTATTTGCGAAGCATGTCCCGTTTCCGTTTCTGAAAATACAACACCTCTCTGCGAACTGAAAGCCAGGAGTTTCGGCCCGGCTACTTTTCTGACCTTCGCGTCACTCAAACAAAGACACAGAATGCATTTGAAGCTACGTTTCGCCACGGAGGGGAGACAAGGTCTTCTACTTTACAATGGACGATATAACGAGAAACATGATTTCATAGCCCTGGAGATAATCGACTCGCACGTACAATTCAGCTTTTCTCTTGGCGATGAAGTCAGCAAAGCAACAGCAACAGTACCCGGTGGTGTTTCTGACGGCCAGTGGCACACCGTTGAAGTCTCATATTGGAATAAAACTGTCGTCATATCGCTCGACGACTGCGACGTGGCACTTGCCCTGAAACACGGTGATAAACTCGGAAAAAAGTGGGCTTGCGCTGGGAGGGGCGAACAGATACTCGAACAACGATGTAGTTCAGTGACCGAAACTTGTCATAGATTTTTAGACTTGACTGGACCTCTACAAGTTGGAGGTTTACCGGCGATCCCCTCTAACTTTCAAATCAGAAACAAGGACTTTGTAGGATGTATCAGCGATTTACATGTGGACCACCAATTCGTCGATCTCAATTCATTCGTAGCGGACAACGGAACAACCGTTGGATGTCCGGAGAAAAGACCATTCTGTGCTTCGATGCCCTGCGAGCACAATGGGAAATGTAAGGAGATTTGGTCTGGCTACGTATGCGAGTGCGAAGAGGGTTTTTCTGGCCCCCAATGCACCGAGGAACTTGGAAAACCCTGGAGATTTCAAGCTGATGGTCTCCTCAGTTTCAATCCGTTACTCAGACCTATCCAGCTACCCTGGGTTACAGCACTCAGCCTCCGAACGCGAGAAAGACACGCGTTTATCATGAGCATTCAAATTGGTCAGAATAGTTCTGCCATGCTAAGTCTCAAGGACGGCAGACTCGAAGCATCTCTGGATAGCATAGACATCCTCCAAGCCACCACGAATATTGCTGATGGTGAATGGCACCGGATTGAACTAGTCTGGCAAACTGGGCACGTTTCACTAGATACGGATTATAGAAACAGACCAGTAAGTTCAGCACTCACAGCGAAACTACAGGGATTGTACATCGGTAAGATCCTTGTCGGAGGACCTGACCAGACAACGAACACTGATTTGCCTTTCTTTAATGGTTGCATTCAAGACATCAGAATAGGAACTAATCAAAGTACACTTCAGAGACCAACGGTACAGGAAAATGTTGGGTCTGGATGTACAGCAGAGGGTGAATGCAACGTTGACTGCCCAGAGACTTCGACCTGCGTGGCCAAGTGGAAATCCAGTGAATGCGTTTGCACGGTAGGTCGTGCTGGTCAAAACTGCGAGCCAGTCTGCGAACTTGACCCATGCAGCGAGGGAGGTACTTGTGTAGAAGATCTCCACGAACCAAAAGGTTACAAGTGCAATTGTGAGTCCGAAGAGTATTCCGGAGAGTATTGCGAAATTAAAACCGATCAACCTTGTCCTGCTACATGGTGGGGTAGCCCAGTCTGCGGACCTTGTCACTGTGATGAATCTAGGGGATACAATCCTGCCTGTAATAAAACGACTGGGGAATGCTATTGCAAGGAAAACCATTACCAGCCACCGGGAGAAACGGAATGCACGCCTTGCGAATGCTACGCAACGGGAAGCTTTGGTCCAAGATGCGATATTGAGACTGGACAGTGTAGATGTCGTACAGGCGTAATCGGCAGATCTTGTACAGCTTGTCCGAATCCATACGCAGAGGTGACCCTGAGGGGGTGCGAGGTAGTTTATGATGGATGTCCTAGGTCATATTCAGAGGGTTTGTGGTGGCCTAGAACTAAGTTCGGAGTAACTGCAGTAGAAGACTGCCCTGGAACTGCAGAAGGGAGGTCATCGAGGTCCTGTGATGACAAACTAGGTGGTTGGCAGCCTCCTGATTTGTTCAATTGTACCTCGGAGGCTTTCATTGAGCTCAGACATCAGCTGGCAGCAATCGAAGTTGACGATCTCTCACTGAATACTTATGTTGCAATCAAAATGGCAGCAGATCTACACAAGGCAACCAATGTCACTAGAGCCATGTTTGGAGCGGATATCTTAGTCGCTGAATCTCTACTCATTGCCTTACTTAATTATGAGGAAAGTTTATCAGGATTAAATCTAACACACAGTCAAGATAAAGATTATATAACACATCTCGTTGGTATCTCTGGAACTATTCTTCAAGCTAAACATCTGGAAAATTGGGGTAGGATCGAATCACTCTCTGGAAATAGCCCTGATAAAGTTTTGGAAGCCATTGCAAGATACTTGAAAATTCTGACGGCATCCCAACACGACACTTTCACGAGCCCATTTGAAGTGGTTGATCTTAATATGGGTAAGGATCTAAAGTCATTTTGAGTATAATAACCACTTTTTTTATAAAATGACAGAGATGAAAATTGTTTCTTCTTTTTCCCTAAGTTCTGGGTTTGGACATTGTGACATCAGAAAGCTTATTTGGCTACGAAGCTGCAGATTACAAAGAGGACTTAACACTATCAACAGTTAGACCAGGTGGTGCAGATCAAAAAGTAGTGATACCAGACACTACAAGCTTCCTGAGCTCCCTGGCTCACTTAGGACCATCAGTTAGTTTTCCAAAGTATAACAATTATATGTTAGATCCGAACAAGTTTGATCCATACTCAAAGATTCAAGTACCACTGACTCTGCTGGGGATCGAACCACCGAAGCAAGGAGAGTTGAACATGAAAAATAGCTTGAGGACTGGCAAAGCCGTTATAAGTTACGTACAATACAGGGAATTGGGTGCACTAATGCCTCGAAGGTACGGATATCGCTCTTTTATACCTACGAAATTAGACAGAATTCGTATTGTTGCTTACCGTAATTTTAACGTGAATTACAGATTCGATGATTCAGTGGCAATGAGATGGGGTGTTGAGATAGCAGTTGGTTCCCCGATCGTGACTGTGTCAGTCCTAGTACCATCAGAAAATGGTCACGAATCTTTGACTGGAGTTCCATTACAGTCGCCCGTTCAAATCCGGCTTTGGCTTAGCGAGGACGATGGCTTTAAAAGAAGAACTAATCCTCAATGTGTCCACTGGAGTACAGCCAGAGGGTACTTTTTTCAAATGTCTTTGTCATAACTGTCTTCATTATACCCCGCATTCTAATCACACATTTTATTCGCCATACACAGAATCGGAGAATGGAGCCGAATGGGTTGTACGACGGAGATTGATGACACCACGCTAACTCCTGGTTCGATAGTAAACTGCTCTTGTTTACACTTGGCGACTTTTGCACTTCTAACGGACGTTCTAGATCTGGAATACGTGCCAGAACCCTCCCTATTAGAAGACGTGACAAGTTATAGTGCTTTTGTTCTTGCACTGCCTCTTCTACTCTCTGCGCTGTTAATTCTCGCCCTCATACGTGGAGGTGGAACGAATTCGAATAGCATACATAAAAATTTAGTATTTTGCGTATTTATCGCAGAGCTGCTATACTTGATAGCACTGAAAGCTAGGAATCCATTGGTCTCAAACGAATTTCCCTGCAAGCTGACCGCCATTACTCTGCACTACGCATGGCTGAGTACATTTGCCTGGACTCTGGTCGACTCGGTACACCTCTATCGTATGCTGACTGAAATGCGCGATGTTAATCATGGACAAATGAGATTTTATTACACCATGGGATATGGATTGCCCGCGGTTATTGTCGGACTTACCGTTGGAGTACGGGCAGATCAATATGGAAACTTTTACTTGTGAGTTTCCGGAATACTAGCAGGTTTGCACTGCATTTACTCGCATATGGGTTGTGAAATTTGTATTTCTTTCAGCTGTTGGTTATCAATCTACGAGCCCGTCATTTGGGCTCTGATAGGACCAATTTGCACCGCCGTTGTGATCAACCTCTGCATTCTGGTAATGTCCGTTCGCGCGGCGTTTACACTGAAAGAGCACATTATGGGATTTGGGAACCTCAGGACTCTACTGTGGCTGTCAGTTGCATCATTACCCTTACTGGGGACGGTGTGGTCCTTAGCAGTACTCACTGCTTCTGAACAATCCCCAACATTGTCATATTTGCTGAGCATTGCCGTTGTAACCCATGCGGCATTTAGTCTGATTGGATATTGTTTCATTAATGGAAGGGTGAGGAGGAACTTGTATCTCAGCTTATTGCAATGTTTTGGAAAGAAATCGCCGCTACTGGAAGGCAGCATGGGTAATGGCAGCAGTAGCCAAAATATTAACGGACAATCGGTTAGTCAGCAAAAATCTTGATATATTACTTCAAATTGTATTTTCTTATATGTACATAATCAACTCATAAGGGTAATTAAAACTTGTTGCAGCGATCGGCTTTAGCATACTCTTCAGCCTATAGCGGTGCAGAGTCAACTTGCCGCAGAGTACACGTTGGTGTATCGACGAGTAGCACTACATCGCGGAGCACAAATAAGACTGGATCCAGTCCATATCGCAGCGATACACATCTCAGGCATACCTCAACGTCAACCAGCAATTACAACAGCGACAGAGACCCATATCTATCATCCAGAAGTCATCATTCAACTTTACATGTCAGACCAGGTTTGATTGCATTCTCTTATTTGCAATCCTGAGGGAATTCTCAAGTAATTCACTTTAATCATTCAGTCACCCTATAAATTCTCTATTCGATAGAAGCAATCGAGTCGCGCCGGCAGCGTAGAGATTCGGAATCAGATTCTGATGGTTCTCAAGCAGACGTAGGAGGCCGCAGCTTAGATTTAGCAAGTTCCCACAGCAGCGATGACGAGGACGCAACTTTGAGATCTCACAAGGATATGGGAGTTTCAACTCAACAATCAATTACTCATAGCTATCTGCCTAACATCCACAACAATCCTACCGATCATTTGAATATACTCTGTTCAAATTCTGAACTATTTCCGAATATCAAACCAATCTATGCACCCAGATGGAGTTCGCAATTACCAGAAGCTTATCTACCGTCGAATAGTAAGAAGAACTCAGATTGTTTTCTTTTTTTTTTACTTTTTACCAAACTTTTTTGCCATTCCAAATCCATACTGGCAACTTTGTTTTATTGCAGTTGACGTGAGAGGAAGCCAATGGTCCGGAGGTACTATATCAGACAATGAGATGGCCTCGAACAAAACATCGAGTCCTAATCCATTACCATACCCTGACATGAATTCGCCCCAAAAAAATCATCCGGATGAAAATTATTCTGAAGGAGAAGAGAAACTTCATCATATTGGTGAGAAATACCTCTTCCCATATACTGCCGAGGAAGACCATACGATATCACCAACGCCGTACATGTTACCGATGTCATCAAGAATACTTGCATCCAGCCTGAGTCATCATTCCCAGAACTCGAACCACGATAATTTAAGTGGATCGGAGAGGTACGGTAGCCTCAAGAGGGGACAAAGCTTGCATGGGTCGCAGCATGACAATTTGAGTAGTTCCGAACGGTACGGCAGCCTAAAAAGAGGCAAGATCACCCCTAATGTTTTGGAAACACCTGAATATATTTTACCTATGAGCGGCAGAATTTTATCTAGCTCTTTGACGCACGACTTACAACACAGCAACGAATTAGCGGCTTTAAGACAACAGCAACAATACGAACAGACCATCACAGAGACCGAGTAAGTATTATATCAACTATAAAGAAAAACATATATGGTATTCAATCGGAGAAGGGCTTTGTTAATTTGGCAATCCTAGAGGATTCATCAGATCAATTGAATCACAAATTGCGTATATTATACAAGACAAATCATGCTCCGTATTAAAAGATATGAGTACGTTCTGATTTGCTTTGTATATGGAATTCTGTTGTAACGGGGGTTAGTTAGGTGAATCAATAATTTGGTCACTAATATCTTGCTATCTTTGGTGCTAACTTGATCTTTGAAAAGGTGGCGTTGGAACATTCTAAAATAATGATATGCTTTCTATCTCTGCTCGCGTTGGGTGTTTGGAATTCAGTGAGGAGGTGAGCACACACATTTTCTGTATATTTTTTAAATATTTAGCGATGAATAGCAATTTATGTGTAATTACAAACGCCGCTGTAAAATTTCAGGAAGGATACTAACGAGGAGACATCGGTCTGACAATCCCTGAGGAACACTACCGTACAAAAAAATACTTTGATTTAAGCCATTTATACATTTTGAAAAACAAATGAACTCTATCTATTTTGAGCAACGGCCATGACTGTACTTAAGAATTTAGCCATATTGATTAGCGTATATGTGTGAGTGCCTGTCTAAATAATTATCATGATTTAATAATAACGTAGCTTCGATTTGTCGATTT
The DNA here is from genome assembly GCA_963932425.1 of Athalia cordata. Classification (NCBI taxonomy): domain Eukaryota; kingdom Metazoa; phylum Arthropoda; class Insecta; order Hymenoptera; family Athaliidae; genus Athalia; species Athalia cordata. The sequence continues at coordinate 50,438,365 of OZ010625.1, read as the reverse complement.
TATGTAACTGGGTTTATCGCGGCAGTTGTACATTTAATAATTGCTAAGTTTATGATATATGTTATGGTAATGATTGTCGATATTCTCAACTCACAATCGGCCGCGGACTGAAAATATCCAGTGAGATGATCTCTAGCTCATTTTCATTCATGTTCTTGAAAAAAAAATCATTCTCGCGTACCTTAAATATTCCCCGTACTCAGTATTGTGCAATGTATACATTCCACGTAGTTTTATTTACAATGTATTTGTTTTAGTGTATCTTCGATTGTTTTTTTTTCAGTAAACCTTTTTATTTTATATGCCAATATAGCGCATAAGACAAGATATAATATTATATAATAATACTCAAGTTTTGTATATATTTATATGGAGAAACGTGAAAACAAAAAAAAAAATAAATGAAAATACATAATTTATACATATTGTTACATTGCCGGGCTATGCCCTTTTGATTTATATTCGCCTCCTATAACCTAATTATATTCAATTATTTGTCACAGTTTTTGTTCCTTGACTATGATTTTCATTTTGTAAACAGCGATGCTCGTCAGTCTTAAGCCTGACTTCTGACAAACCACTGCATTTCAAATATAGCATTTTTCCCAACATTATATTTCTTTGCATTTATTGGCCCTGCATTTATTTATTGGGATTTATTGGCCTTGTATTTATTGCCTGGCATTTAGTCCATATAATTATTTTGCATTTACCCATAATTATCGGCTTAAAGTTTATTTTGTGCGGATTTGTTTGCCTTTAATTTGAATTTGAATTATCATCTTCTTTGATTTCGCCCTTCACCACTAAACCCGCTTTGATTCCGCGTTAGCGACTACATAACCGCTCGAGCCGTTCTAACATTGGTGTCAGAAGGGGGATAGGGGTAGTGAAAGTTTTTTCTTTTTCCTCATTGGAAAATTGTGATTTTGAAATAATTGTTTAAAACAAAACAAAAAAAAGTGGAAAAATATGCCGAGAACAAGGAGCAGCAACCGAAGAAGTTCAGGAGACCAGGAGGCCAACCTAGCTTCACCGGTGCCGAGTCGGACCGATATTCTCCTTGAAGAGATGTTACATCAATCGACACAGATGCATCTGCAGGAGATTTTGCTGCGCCAGTCCACGCAGATGCAGGAGATTTTAATAGGCCAGTCCACTCAGATCCAGGAGGTAGTTCTACAGCAATCAACACAGAGCCAGCAGACACAAGAGGTTTTGGTGGAGGTTCTACGGACTTTGCAGCTACCAGCGGAACCAACCCCACCTCCACAAAGGCCGCGAACCCTCGTGGAGCCGGTGGCAACACCACCGTCCAGGTTCGCGACTGTGGAGAACACAGTTCCGTGGAGTTTCCTCCATACCTGTTACTATTCCTCCTGCTTGCGCTTGAAACAACGAGCCTGCTTCAATTCTGAGGTCTAACGTAGGAGATAGTCATCATTCCGATTCTTCTTCGAGTTCTGCCAACATTAGGCCAAATACGTATGATGGAACCACTTCCTGGTCCATCTACGAAAAACAATTTAACTTAATTGCACGGTCCAACAGCTGGGGACCAAGGCAAAAGGCAGCATCTCTACTTGCTTCTTTAAAAGGGACGGCCCTCGCTGTAATTAGTGTGCTTTCCGATTCCGATGTCGACGATTATAGTCAAATCTGCGAGGCACTTAAACTCCGGTTTGGAGAAGAGCACCTAACTAAACTCTATTTTACTCAATTTGAAAATCGTCGCCAGGGCCGCACTGAGGATCTTGCCACTCGGTCACGACATCGAAAGATTAGCCCGATTGGCTCTGCCCGACTGCTCCGAGAAAGGACGGGATCAGGTCGCTTGCGCGAAATTTGAAAAATGCTATATTTGAAATGCAGTGGTTTGTCAGAAGTCAAGCTTGAGACTGACGAGCATCGCTGTTTACAAAATGAAAATCATAGTCAAGGAACAAAAACTGTGACAAATAATTGAATATAATTTCCGGGTAGGTTATAGGAGGCGAATATAAATCAAAAGGGCATAGTCCGGCAATGTAACAATATCCTCACTGAGATTGTCCAAATTCTTACCATTCCATTGAACTTAAGAGGGAAGTAGTTTAAATCTTCTACAAATTGTTTGAACGTCAGGTTACTTCTATTTTCGACTTTTGACCTCAAAAGTTTAAGAAAATCAAAGGCTAGTCGAGATATTTCTTCTTTGAATTTAATCTCTAATTCTGATGAATTACCACATCTTCGAAATCTCCTACTGCCGCTCATTATAGGCACTGCAAATAATCCGACACAGGATTGTTGATAAAAATGACTTTTATTCTCTTGGAAAATATAAATAAATTACAAAATATAGTTAGATTAATACTCGGAAGAGCGTTGTCTTGAAAGTAAAATCTCGCACGTTTCAACACCAGCCTCTCCATACCTATAGAGCAAGATTGTTACCAGCCAAACACCTGTATGCAACATTCGGTCATCAGAAATATTGAATTACACAATTGCATACACAATTTATATCTCTCCTTTCCTGAACACAGGGTTTCAACGCTATCTAACCACATACTGAACTAATGTTAGTTTGATCTGAATATTCTACTAGAATCTCTATTTTTGTGCGCATCAGCCAGGTACCAAGCTAGATGTTTAAACTTCATTACAATAAATGCAGCAACAGTACGACAGGTACGGAAAAAACATTATTAGCTGGTAACTTATCAATTGGCCTGCTTCGTGTTAATAAAGTCACTAATCTCTCCGGTATTGAAACTGATATTGAGCTGATCTACTAAGGTACAATACATAGGTAGTTATAGGAGAGTCAAATCTATCTTGAAGTCTATTTGAAGATGAATTTCTTTCACATTGTGACACTTTTCAATAATTTTATCGCTAAACGCTGGTGGTGCGTGAATCCATTGCACAATAAAACTTTTTTTTTTTTTACTAATCGATTTGAACGTGAACATTGAATCCTTGTAATTAAACAGAGTAAGCTTTGTGATCAACAGTTGAAGGATTTTATAGAAAGTAATAGTATTCATTCGAACATTCCAAAGACGTTTCAATGCAGTAATAAATATAAGCAATTGTTTAGAATTGATTAAAAATAAGACTACCGTATTTTAAAGGTTACTTATAAAATATTCCAAGATATTAAATCAGTGGGAATTATTGACTAAATATAATCGATACCACCTCGGTGATACGAGGATAATTTTAAGCACCTAATTTCGATAATTATAATGATACTTGCGTTCGCGATTGAAGTCTGAATAGATTGGAGCTGTTTTCGGGGTTCTTTTTCTCTTTTTTTGGACTCCCGCACACCGCTACTAACTTCTAAGACTAGGACACGTGATTGCTAGACGCTGCTTTCCGTATCTGATGCCACAGAAAGAGGCTGCAATTTTGGTACCGTGTAGTTTTCTGTATGGCCAGAGATCTGAGAACGGGCTGTTGCCCTCTCCAAAGTTGAAGGAGTCGATGGTGCATCTTGATGAGCTTTAGGAGGTATCGGTGGTGGACTTACCTAAGAAAAGATTAGTAATAATTTTGTTTTCAAGCTACGACGTATGAAAAGTATGGAAGCATAAAGAGCACCCACCTCTTGGAAGCTACTCTGAAAGGTATGTGAGCTTTGGAATGTGCTGTTGGAGAAATTAGTTAGTGAAACGTTCAAAGCGTTTATCACAGTTGGTGGAGAGATGTTCATCACATCATTGCATCTTGCCCTGGGCTCAAAGTCCTCGTAGCTTAGATTGTTCAAGTTTGTTAAATGAGATTGCAAGTCCGAAAGACTAGCTGTCGATATTCCACTATCTCTCAGATCGTTAGAGTCACTCTGCTGTTCGGTATCATCATCTGTACTCCATTCTGTTGCACGCTTATGCCCCAAACGCTTAGGAGGAGCAGGTGGGCCAACCGAGCTTGTATTTGGCTCTCTCTTATCCGGTGCTATGGAAAATGAGATTTATGAATGTTGATAAATACGACCATTAATGATTAAATAAACGATTCATCAACAATGCACTTACTGCATCCTCTTGGTGGCAACGGTGGAGCTGGTTCGGGCCCTGGTTCACTCCATGAGCTCCTCATATTAGTCTGATCACCTCCATCGGTTGGAGTGGGTAAAGAATGTCTTAGAGGTAATTTTGGACTGATCGGTTTGCTGAGAGTTCTTTGGTGCGTAGGTCTTGGTGGCGTTGATCCATAGCCAACTGAACGAGGTCGGACCTCTCTTTGTGGAATTGGGGGTGGAGCCCCGTCGACTCTTGCATAGAATCCTTCGTCTTCTAACTGCCCTTCACTATCTGTGTGAGATGTTCTAGAACCAGCTGTTTCCAAAGTAGCAGGGCGCTGCTTCTCGTTTGTCGGCAATGGGGGTAAGGGTGAACTGAAAAACATGAGAAAAATACGTTAGGTGATGACATGAATCTATTGGGCCTCTTGAGACAATGCAGTACTTACTTGATGATACTGTCCTGGTGAACGGTTCTCTGTCGTGCCAGAGGACCCAGGCCTTGTTTTAGTTGAGTGAATCTTTCGATAAGTCTTTTGTGCAGAGGTTGTACACCGGCTGGGGCAAGTTGTCCATGCAGAAGTAATCCTGATTCTAAAACGCTCATTTGATCCAAGATCAGGCTTCTCAGACGATTCACATGAGAAATAGCGTCTGGATTTTGTCTTGAGAATTCTGGTATTAAAAATGCTTCCTGATATTTCGTTATACCACCCATAACGTTGGCGTCGATTATCCCTTGTAACCTCATACTAAAGGGATTGATATTTCTGTGGGGTTCCGCTGTATATTGTGCGACGAGTCTTCGCAGTTCACGTTCCACAGTTTGCATAGTTTCACAAGCAAACTGGACAGGCGCAAGTAATTCAGATCTTTTTTCTATCACTTCAAACCATCGAAGTATACCAGGAAGTTTGGCTTCCGTGGTTAATAATGTACGTTCAATCCACAAGGACTTGAATTCATTTTCTCTATCGACTGGACCACGATGCAAAGGACGATCGAAAGTAAACTTTCGTACATCGTTTACCAGATAAAATGCGACTATTCTTTCAGGAACTTCAGACATGCCATATCCCAAGCTTCCTTCCTCGGGAATCGGTTTAACGTTGCAAATTTGTATATCTGAAGATGTATGAAATAATTATAGTGAATAACTGTGAGAAGAGACACTCTTAAGACAAAATGTATATCATCGTTAACGGTTAACTCACATTGTCCTTCAGAGGAAATAATGCTTTCATCAGGAGGTGAATTTTTCATTAGAATCTGTGCGCTTGGAAATTCAGTTTGCAATCGTTGGGTGAAAGCACCAATCCTCTCATATTCCAGACCCCGATAAATGAATAGTTTATTCTGTACAAAAAAATTAATACAGTTGTAGCTTCTTCAGATATCTAGTTTCGCGATAATTCCAATTAGTTTTATATTACAGAAAACTCACCCTGACAAATAGCGGGAAACTTAGCCCATAGAAGCCTACTCTGAAATATTCTGGTTCTGGTCTGAGTTGTGTTAGAATATTGTCAAGAAATCTTGCCTGCGTCCGTAATATGTGGCTAAGTTTGGCGTAATCGAATAATCTTGATTCGTACAACACAGCCAATTCTTTGCACAGAGGTATTCCTTTTTCCCAACATTTTCCCCGATCAAAATAATGTATAATCTCGTGGTAGAGCAATTCTTTTCTTTGCCATTCTGGTTGTTGAGGATGTGCGTGATCGGGTGGCAAAGTTGTTGCTCCCCAGCCAAGCTGATCGGCATATAATTTCATAGTGAACCCCGCTTCTGTGTAATTTTCTGCCGCTAGATGCAGGTCGTGAAGTTTATAGATGTAACGAAGATACATTTCCTTTCGATTAAACTCGTTTTTGTAAAAGTTCTGAATTGAAACAAAAAAATATTTCCATTCTTATTAGACAAAGGCGGAACTATTGATAAGAACTTTGGGGAAGAGATTCATTTGTTTTTTTGGTCTACGTCTACTACTCAAATATCAATTGTCAAGTTGTTCACTAATAAATTTCCAAGAAACTAGGCAATACCACTGTTATGTAAGCAGAGATTTCACATTTTTATACTGACTATACAATCAACAAGCTTTGCATGGAATATTCGGAGGCTGAGTGTTGACTGAGATTTCTAGTCAGCGATTAGTATCTTTTAAACAATACAATTGCCATAAGTGACAAAGGAACAGAATGGCGTAATGAAATTATCATCTTCCAATTAGCAGATCAGAGCACGTTATAAGAGCGTGATCATATTGCAATGAAATAAAGATTTACGATGAGAAATCGTGACTTACCAACAAATTGACGGTGCAAGACATCCGCTTATCTCTATTCTCATCGCCTTGGATAACACTTCGATAGTCCAACAATCTTTCCAACAAACGTGTTACTGATGTTATAAATGCTGTACCGCTATCCTTCCATGTCGGATCCTCAGACTGAACTCTATCCAGCAATCTAAAATTAATTTAATATGTAGTCGTAAGCAGATTCTGAACTACTTAGTTCAATATATGATGCCACCGCAGAATTGACTGATAACTGTAAGCACGATACATTAAAGTAGACTTACACAGCACTGAGATGTTCCCTATATAGCAGCGTGAAAGTAAAGCAGGTGACATACATGTTATTCAAGAGCAACTAAGCAATGATGACACAGGTAATGAAAATATTGATTATTTGCAAGATGAATTGGAAATGAGAGAAAAAATACGGAAAGATTGTTATAAGAAGGTGCAGTTCTGTGGCGTCTACTCACATGGTATTGAACAGCTGCCGATATTCATCATCCCCTTTATTTTCGCTGATTAGAATGTCTAGCTTATCGATCAACTCCGATTCGACGGATTTGAAACTGCCTCTAGCTCGTTGTTCGCATTCCATCATGTCGAAGAAAATATGCAAAGTTGCTTTCCTCAGTTCACTTTCAGGTACTAGGGTTACCTCCAAAAATGGTCCAACCATACCAGGAATAAAGTCTAATTTTCGTTCACCAAGGTGCGACCACATTGAAAGTATTTGAAAGCCCATTAATACTCTCATATCGCCATATTTTTCTACTATCTTCTCTCTCTTGACTTCAGAGAATTGTTCCAGCTGGAGTGAAGGTTGCGTTAAATAAGCCACAGCCAAATTGAAGTACGTCAACCAGAGTTGAGAGTCAAAGCTACCGTGTAAAAATCTAAACGCTAAGGGCTGTGCGAGTTCCTGTAACGACCTCAGAATTATATTATTCGCTTGCATTCTGATAACCAGCCAATCAGGTGGAAAAACTTCTTGTCTAACTAAATCTCTGAAGACCACAAAAACCCTTAGTAAAAAATCCTTCAACGGCTTACGTTCACCGCCGTGAGTCAACTCTTCCCAGAGTCTTGAATAGTGATACTCATCGAGTAATTGAAGAAGACCGATTAAACAGCCGACTAGACATCCGAGATTTGGGCTGTTAGAGTCGATGATGATTAATATCGTTTGAATTAAACTATCCAATACTGAAAGACTGAGAGTCTCAACGTCGTGATGGATGCAATTGTTAACTTTATTCGTATCATGAGCTCGCTTATGCAAGAAGCTAAGGAGCTCTCCTAAAATGTCAGTGCAAGATCTGAGCTCTTCCCTTCTAGTCAAATGTATCCTTAAGTGTCTACATATCGTAGTAAGCAGCAAATTTCGGCTCTCGTCATCTTGAAACAGCTGTGAAGTTACTAGATTTTTTATAGCTGATAGCTTAGCTTGCATTAATTGTGGCGGCAGCTCTCGTGGTAGAGAATCAAGCATTTGACATGTCAACCTGGCTACTTCGAGAACTGGTAAAACCGCGGTAAGCTGCTCAAATACTGCCGAAATAGATAAGAGCAAGGCCACCTGAGACAACAGCACCACATCACAAGATATGCTGAGCATTTTGTTGAGTGCTGCGAAGACGCAATATAAGTCTCTCTTGAAACTGTCTTCATATTGGCCTGCAGTTGCCCTGGAGAAGAGTAAACGACTCTGAATAATGAATTTGAATATATACTCCAAGGATCGGAAGCATTTCATAATTGGCTCTTGCTTTTCGGCAGCAGTTACCCAATCCGCGCAGTGCTGGACACTGCTTAGCAGGCCTTTGTAAACCAGAGCGGCAGCAAAGTGGCCAGATATATAAGCATCCATTACAGGTTTGAAGTGCTCAAACTTCGGATCTTCTAGTAAACTGAATATTGAAACTAGGACTTGAAATACGAGGCCTGAGTGAGCCGTAGAGTTTCCATCTTCTGTGTGGAACATGGAAAACAACGCGTCTAGAATATCTTGCAAGAATTTAACCAATTCCTCGCCCCCCAGTCTTAACACGCGACCCAATGCTTCGGAAATCTTCTCTGGATGCTCTTTCCATTGTAAAAGACTCAATAAATCGACGTTTTGCGTCAATTTTGTACTGCAGAGTAGAGAATGTACGAATACAGCCTCTTTTTGTGATCTCGTGAATGGCACTGGCCCTGCAAAGTAATTTTTATCATTTGTAAGAACTGAAGCTGCATCCCTGAAGCTTCAGTAAATAGACATGATGCACAATAAGAGATAATTACCCGTAGGACTGGGCTCTCGCCCGCTGCTCGGCAAGGCCAAGTAACTTAGACTATCGAGCTTAGCACGGTCTTCACATTTGTATATGTAGAGCTCATGCTGTCCGTCTTGTAAAGTAGCACCTCCGTGTTCCATTAAACGGACAAAAGCGAATCCGAATAATTTTTTGTCATTTTTTTCTCGGGCTACAACAGCAAATACGAATTATAGCTCATGATTTTTATCAACAAGGGGATCTCCGGTGATTCATACTCACTCGAACAGTGCCTGAACTCCAAACGTACATGGCTGCCATAAAATTTATCAATAGGAACCGCGAGCCTCACAGTTTCTGCCCAGGATGGACTGTTGTAATGATAAATAACTAAGCTTTGGTACTCGGAACTTCCATCCATACCAGCTGCGCCAAACAAGCAACCCTCCAGAGGTTGTCCGTCACCATCCAACACTAATATGGTCACCTGAAATAGGGAAAAGAAATTTGTAGTAAGGCTCACACTTTCATGAATAGAAAAAATGAATAAACAAAGTTTCTTTAAATCTACCTCTATATTTTTTGCAGTGGATTTGCCTCCACGCTCGAATTCTCCTCGTTCCAATCTCAGATACAGGTCGTTTCGCACATCTCCCGGCATTATAACATCAGAAAAGCCAAGCTTTTTCGTCAGACAGATATTTTTGAATAACAAAGGATGTTCTTCGCGAACTTGACACAACTCTCCATGTAAAACACGCAAGGATGCTACGATCCCATAGTTGGGTTGTCCCGTGAGGGGGGAACATTTATTGTTCCGAATTATCTGCTCGTGTAATTGATGGAACTCCTTCTCCTCTCCTTGGTAGACCTATGCATACAATCGTTGATAGAATACCCGAATCCTTCTTCGTAATAATACTTGTACAATGTTAAGTTTATTACCTTAAAAGTCATTTCTGATTCTTCGCTGTGATCTTGTGTGGCTTCCGCCAAAGAAAGAACAGCAACACCATGAGGTCTACGATAAACGGTGCTGCAAACTTTATTTTTCCCTGAGTCAGAATACAACATTCTCCCACATCTCATCACATGAGCTACCATGTACAGATCTTTGCTAAGATCAGCATTACCCAGATCGGTAAAAATTGTGCAATTACTGAGCAGTTTTTCTACATAATTAGAAAATCCCTCTTTCGATATTCTCACTAAAAATCTTTCACTTAGGTATTGCGTGTGCTTTGCGTCATACAAGGAAAAATAAATCTCAACATCCTCTCCAATCGTATGACCGAAATCTCTCAAACTGAAGTACAGATGATGAGTTAAAACTTTTTTGTGCTCTTTACGTCTCAACGTTCCCCGGGCCGACGCACCCTGCGAGTTCTCAGCACTTTGGACATGCTGTTAAAAAAAGCAGAAAGTAGTTAATCAATGATGATTATACGTAATTCAGAGTTATAGTTCCTAATGCTACGCAGCTAGACATACACACACACACACGCTCACGCACACATTTCATATGTAGGTTACAATGAGAAAGTTAACAAGCTCACCACGTGGTACAATTCGATGACAGACATTGTATCTGGATCTACCATGTGTGATCCTTGTCGAGGTACAAGGTCCAAACCAAGCTTCCTGCATAACAAAGAAAAGAAGGTTCGATTTTTAAAAGATAGATACTAATATTTTAGGGACCAGACTGCAGAACATTCGCATATTGTATTCAAGTGTTCATCGTATTTGGGTGCGAAATAGTCATCACAATTATAAATGAGGGTATGGTAAATGAAAAAATGAGAAAATGAGCGTTCGAACGAGGGAAAAATGGGGTAATTTCGGTGTACGTATATATGTACGGCGGGCCCTATGGGCTTTGACCTCTCGTGTGCCTTTTAAATTGATGTCAATCAATGGAGTGACTAATCAAATTGAGAGAGCAGCAACAACGGGTCCCTTCACTTTGCCTGCAATAACTACATGTTTATACACGAAATTATGAATCTGTACCGCACGATAAATGCAAGTTCTGATATACTGTGGATACATCAATAATCTAAAGACTATACAACATAATCGTGATAGATGTTGCAGAAAATCTGTAACAAAGACTCATAAGTACAGCGCAGACACTTATCTCATCGGCGTCGCCTTCAAAATTGCACCAGAGCTAAATAAATCTCATGATCGGCGGATAAATATAATGGATTGTTGGCGACCGGAGTCGAGTGCAGTGGCCGCGTACCCTAGGGGTATATAGTTCTCAGTATTTTTACTCCCGCCACGAGGTGCTGCCTGCAGTGTCTGGAGAATTTCAAATGCACCAGACACACAAGACCCATAAAAGACGTACATCGAGTTAAGGCATGCGCCCTCGCGAGCAGTCGTGGGATCTCTACACGGGTCCCAAGTCCTACGTGAGACCCCATCAGGCATGGGGTATCGAGGGGCTCAGCTCCTTCGGACTCCTATTCTCTCCGCCCCTCCCGCCCCGCGCCACGCCAAATGGAATGCAGGAGTCTCGTGGAGACTTGAATGCGTGGAGACAGGTTCAGGCAATGCCCGCGTATACAGCTTACCGCTGCACACCTAATATACCTACCTATAACCACACTTCAGCTATGTCCCGTTCAAAAGATATCCGCGCGTACGTCGGTCGTACATAGTCGGTTCTTTTTTTCGTCACCCTGTTCGATGAATAAAACTTAGGAAATATAATGTTTAGACTCTTCCGCAATTAACTAAACGATTAGTTTTCTTTTCATATAAAGTTTAATGTTGAACAAATTTGTGCGATTCGGCTACTTATACGGTATATTGCTATAGGCGCAGTCTTGCTGTGATTTTATACATGCATACCTATACCATGATCCTTATGAATATGCCACTGGGTATAACTCTGAAGATGTATATGCATGTATAGATATAATAATGACCATAATGTAATAAGGGGTGCAGGAGAATTACCATGCATATACCTATAGCGTTGCTGAATATTCATTCAAAACCAGTCCTCCGAAGTATAAACGGGCCCAAATATCAGCTCATAACATACACCTACGCACACCGCGCGTCTCGATGCCAATGAAATACTTATATGAGAGATGAATTAAAAAATTTCCATAAATAATCTCGACAACTGGCCAAGACGAGCCATATGTGACGTAATTGAAGAATCATCATCTAAAAATGTTGAAAATATTAATTCCAATTCTAGAATCAAAATCACTTTAGACAACATTCGCTAGAAATTAAACATTTATCTGTAACTCGTATAATATTCAACGGAAGTTATTCGAGGAGATCCAAATACCTCGGCGACTAAGCGATTTTCGCCTCGGGTATAGGTATATGAATATGAATGACCCAGGTATCTTTTACTAACGATATTATACAGTAAGAACATCTCTGGACTCGCAAATATGGTTTGTCTTAATTACCGATTTCATAAAGTTTTATCCGGAGATCGCTATATATAAATAGCTTATATACATATAGAGATTTTCGCAGATGATTCAAGTCAGAAGTCAGATCCAATTATCATATCTGCTGCACTCAATTACAAAAATAAGTTACAAATAACAATTTCAGTGGGTTGCTTATGAGCAGATCATTACGACGATCTTATGGTACAGCTTCAGCTGCAGAGGACGTTGACTCCGACCCACCAAGTCTAGAGACTCTCTGTGAAGACTCTGTACCCAACACTATACCGATATAATTTCAAAAAATTTGGATCTAGTTGATTGGCTGAGAAATTGGCGAATGAAATGAAATTACATATAGGTTTTGTAGGGGTTCGTCTAATCACGTAGTTTCTTTTACTCTCTTATATAGGGAGACAGAAAATTAAATTACTTGTAGCTGACATTGTACTGGCGAAAACGAACGATCGGTAATATGATAATGATGATAATAATAACAATAATAACAACAATAATAGTCATATCTGCAGAGATATTAACGAGAACGTGTATAACTGCCGATTAACTACACATTATATATTCCTGCATGTATAAGGTATATGTGATTGTAATTTTCAATGGATGCCAAGGCTGCAGTGCATATGCTGCTGCAAAGTTAAGCTAAGCTTAAACGATCTCAATTAAACCCCATAGGTCGCGATTAACCGCGTGTAGCTAGAAATAAAATGCATCCACACCGCGACGGGTGATTATTTTATAGCTCAGCTGGCTATGAATTATATATACGTATATGAGACATACCTATACATCTATACATCTATTATTTCGAAAACTGCAGTTGCAGCAATAGGAACAACTTTCGAATATTTTAAAGAGCTGAAGGAAATTTTGAAGAGGTGAAGATCGTTCGAAGGAGGTATACCACACTATAGATATATGGCTATGGTGTAAGCGAGAGGAGCAAGAACCGATGCGATGAGACGGGGAGGTTGAACTGTCCGAGAATCTGAACAGGTTCTTTGCATGGTTACGGCGTATTCACCGAGCCACAAACCTTGACTCTGGGTAACAGATAGGCCGCAAGTTGCGCCTTGTGGGACTGCTTGTGGGCCTCGTGGCCTCCCACGTTATACGCATCACAGAAGGACTTTGCCATACTTTACAAACTTATACCATGTCGGTTTAAATGCACCCGTATATACCCGTATATTATCTTACTTATAGTCAGTTGCGGTCGCCACTGCTGCGGATACACATAGTCAACGGAAGCCGCAGAGTAATTTTCAAGAATCTACTCAAACCTGCGCAACATGATGCTTCAGATATAATTACAATATAAAACCAATACTGGTTTTGCCTTCATAAATACATTCCGTTTCCAGCTTTTCTCGCGCAAAAAAAAAGATGGACAAAAAGAGCAAACAGTTAACATCATAGCTGTAAGTGTTGTAAACATTGTACAATCAGAATCTTGGAAATGACGGTGTATCGTCCAAGCCGTCAACGAAAGCGTTCGCAATCCTTTTCTCAAAAGATCTTGGTGCAACAGCATAAGGGGAACTGCAAGTTTTTCCCCTGCTAATCTGCATTGTTACGTTTCAATGATCACGACGCTCTTATAGAGGCAGTTTTTACAATATATTTACTTGAAATAATGATCTATGCCAGATGCAGTGTGATTGATTCGATTCAAAAATCGGATGCATTGATCTTTTATAAATGTGGCACCACCGCGTAACGTTTCTTCGTTTCGCCGGGGTCTGCGAATATCCAGTGTCTTGGAAACTTGTCGAGAGAGCAAAAAATAAAAACGAAAAGTGAGCCGCATGCGAGAGCACCTTTGCCTTTACCTATACCTGCATATAACATGACGATGCCTAAATTATATTTAAGAATGTCGGTTGAGTCACACCGCGAATCATAATTCCTTGTATCGTTCTTTCATACATGAAGGCAGATGAATCGATACTTGCAGTACAGACTCTAAATACGTATTAAAGGTATATAGCCGAGATTCTTGTTCAAGTATTTCAGCACACCGTAACTGGAAGAACGAGTTTTCCGAAATGAAAAAAAAAAATTAAGAAAAATTCGGTAATATGTATAGTAGCCTCGCTCAGGATCGGTGAAGATCACTCTCGAATGCCGCGGGGAAACAACTTTCATTTTTCTTTTCTGTTTAAAGTGCGTACAATTGAACAAAATGAAATGATCTTGGCACAGGATATAGACCTACGGGTAGTATGGTTTTAATACGTGCAGGTAAAAGTTATAACGGTACTTTTAAGGGGAGGGAGAAATTACCGATAAAATTAAGTGTCTAACGAAGTTACGGTGGAACAAATGTATGTCGACCACAAGCGCTTCAGGAGTATAGGTTTGTTCATAATGACGGAATTCCGAGTTAGAATTATATCATTCTGTGTCGAGAATTACATCTTATAAGCGGTATGAAGCAGTCGGTATTCCCTACAAAGTTCGAGTACCGTGGAAACCCCATGGTAGTTCCCCTTCCCGTTCCATAATACCCTCCCCTTCCAATTCCATTCTTCCTATTCCCATTCCCATGTCTTTTCGTGGTACAAAATGGCGCCTTACTCAGGGCCCGCGGCCCGCTCTGTGCCAGTTGAAGTTCGACGGGCCCCGTTGGTGCGACGTGCTCGGTGTATCGTGAGTGTCGTAAATATTTTTTGTTTTTTAATTTTTTCCCAACTTTCCTTGGTTTATTTTTGATTATTTCGTTTTTCCGTTTTACAATAAATCTCACTAGATAATTATTTGCGGTAAACTAAACGAAACTATATAAAACAAATAGAGAAAAAGTGCCCAGAGGGATTATCGGTTATTATTTAACCGATCGTTGAAGCCGCAGCTGTGCGAGAAGATCCGAAGATATAGCAATTTAGGTGGATAGGTGCGTCGAATGAAATATTATTCCTACATTAAACATAAAACTACTACTCTCAGACTACTCCGGGTTGGTTTAGTTTCCTCCAACCTGCGGTCCAAGCAGCAGCAGCAGCAGCGACAAGCTGTGAACCACGTTTGCTTGGCGTGGGACATAATAATTCTTTTGTTGTAGGCAGTAGTAACGTGAAGAACAACGACTGACGACGTCGTTCTGTGTGTAGTACGTGATCGGGACATATTCCTCACATAGGAATATACCCTGCGTTATAACAAAAAAAAAAGTAAATAAAAAAATAATAAATAAATGATAACTTCGAGCAAGAAATAACAAGAGAGAAAGAAACGACAAGAAAAATACTTCAGAGAGGAGCAGTGAGAAATTTTTGGAGTAACCGTTCAGAGTTTGCTTGGTGTGTTGTGTTTGCATAGGATTTTCCTTTACGGGATGTGAAAGTCCTTAGTTTACCCCGGAGTCTGGTGCGATGCGATACCTCCGCTATCTTGGAAACCATAAAAATGATACCGAGAGAGTTCCTGCCTGCATAGCGTATAGTTGCATTCAAAGATTAGGAGATCGAGTCTAAAAAAATGTGTTTTTTAAACCAACGCGAGAAATGATTTGACGCATAGAAATCGATATAATAATGATCTAACAGCATTCGACACGTATTCTCGTGTACGACTCTCATAATTTTCTTAACCGAGCGCAGGAAATTGAAGGAACATACATATTTCGTCTCTGGTCCTAAAGTATTGAGTACCCTGCACGTGAATCAAGCTTTCGAACAATGAACCTATACAGGTATATAAGTAGACTGGAGAGTCTTTGAGATTCTGCGATACGTGTCTATAGCACAGCCAACCATTGTTTGGACGACCGGAATATGCAGATTATGTTTCAAACTGTAATCCTACATCACGTGTAGAGCATTAATCTAGATTCAACATTTACATGAACATCGTTCTCCCCCTTGACGATACATAATCTAACATCGTTTTTGTAATAACAACTAGATGAAGCTAAAGCTAAGCGTAGATTATATTTTTTATAACTTTACGATGCTTTGTAACACGTGCACTCGGTATGTGAAACAGATAAACCGATGTGTTGTGTAAATATGTATTTGGATTTCCATAAACGTATTCAAGTTGTTGTCCGTGCTTTCAGCTGTCTCTTTTTTTCTTCCAACTTTATTTGTGCCGATTTGAATTGTAGTATCCGTTTTAAACCTCGGTAGAACCGAACTCGATAACAACGGCTGAAAATCTACTTTACGAATGGGACCATAATAGTGTGGGAAGGACAGCTGTATCACTTATGCGTATTGTGCGTGGATACATCTGTTACAGAATGAAAGATGTCTCGCCTTTCAATGAAATTTCACACATAGTTGATTCGTATAGAGGATATGCATAAGATGATGAATTTTTAGTCCACTACTAAGTGAGTTTAATGAGAATTATTCTGTCGGTGTAATGTAGAAATATGAATAATCCGATACAGCTTTACCATGAAATCGTAATCACATCGTTACTCGTTAGGATACTTCTATACCTATGTCCTATCGTATTTCGCAGCGTTAGCTTAAGTACAGAGCTGCCCATAGTCCAGAGGTGAAACGACTCTACGTATATCGGATCTTTATCCTTCAACGGTTCTACTCTACGCAATCTACGGCGCGTTGTTTTACGGTAATTTAAACGAGACGTGTGAGTGAGCATTGCACATGCCGCTGCTAGTATAGCCCGTTCGTCCGATCATTTTACTGCGGAGGATTTCTGAATCATCTAGTTATAGTCTTTAGTCGATGTACGTATAATGTAATGAGAATGAACCGTACATTATTATCGTCATTCCATCAACTGGCCGGCTATTGTTCAATTACGCCGATGCCCTTCCACTGGAATTTATTTTACCGTTACTCCAGACGATATATGTTTTAATTACAAATCGTTTGCACGAATTGTAACTTCAGTTTATGACCACTGATATGCCGGTCTTTTTCTTCCTTTCTGTGATTGTAAGATTTTTTCTGATTACATTTCATTCACTGGATGATTAAACAGTTTCGATATGGGCATCTCCGTGCAACCCACATTTATACGTGCAACGTCAAGAGCGGGCGTTGTCCGGCGTACGCGCCTTGCGGCTGAGGAATAAATCGCGATTTACGTCACTGCTAGTCACGATCAGTGGGGATACCGGCAGAGAAGGGGAAAAAACGTTTATAATCATTTTCTTCAAATCCACCGACTACATCTCGTCACTTGCGTACAAAATTTCATTCAATTTTGTTACAATATCACTGCAAAATGCAGAGTTCTTCCAACTCGACTATATTGATGTTCGCTAGCAAGATCAAGGTGGACAGAAGCTTATAGCAAATGAAATCAGACCGAAAGTTTGATAGCATAAAACGTGACTATTTGAACGCAGCAACAAAAAAGTCCGAACTAAGCTCTATAAGTCTGATCGTTACTGCTGATTGACCCCGTGCAACGGCACGCGCCCTATAACACCACTGGCTAATTTACTAATAAAATTCTAGCAGCACAACCTACCATTACTATGAACTGCCCTTCCTGTTTTACTATCTTTAGAGTTCTAAAAATATAGTGCAGATCTCACGTATCTGCGATATAACAAGAATGAATGAATAACGATAATTGATTCATTGAAAATAACGATGCTGACTCCGAAATAGTTGATTAATAAATAATATAATTCAGTATTAGTCACTGATTGATTTATCTAATATAATGCGCATATCATATAATCACTCAGAATGTACTAGCTGTGGTATATTATAGATCTGCAATCGTGCAGCTGTACAGCGAACTTTATACGTAACTATGAGTCAAATGGTTTTTGATAAGAGTCGACAAGGCTATTTTAACAATAAACAGAAATATCGTTCTCTCCATATCAATGTACTAGTTTCGCGATACAAAAATGTTACTTTACATTGAGTGGGATAAATGTTCCACGTAAATTCGAAAGACCATACAGATTTTTAATGAATCTAATTTGACGTGTTTCTTTTTTTCCAGGATCTGACGAGGCTCCGAAATGGTAGTTTTCGGGCTGGTCTCGGCTGTAGCCGGGTTTCTCAAGGTTCGATACCTGATAGATAAGGCTATAATTGATAATATGGCTTTTCGAGCTCACTACAGAATAACATCAGCGATCCTTTTTGCTTCTTGCATCATAGTTACCGCCAATAACTTAATTGGTAAGTGAGAGACTTTTTGTATTTTCAACCGAGTCACGAATATTCGGAAACTTTGGTTATAGATAATAAACCAATCGCATCGATTCTTAATTTTAATCCTTTTCAAATCATTTACTTCCGGTTTGCTGATGCAGTAGGTTTTCTCATTTCAGGTGACCCGATAAATTGTATGGCTGAAAGCTCGCTACCTCAGCATGTGATTAATAACTATTGTTGGGTGACCTCCACCTTCACTCTCCCAGAGAACAACATGAAGCGTGTCGGAACTCATGTTGCACATCCCGGTCTAGGACTTGACACGGGAGAAAAGAGATACCACTCTTATTATCAGTGGGTACCCTTCATGCTGTTCTTTCAAGGAATTCTCTTTTATATCCCACATTGGATGTGGAAACAATGGGAAGAAGGAAAAATTAGAATGATCTCAGAAGGCATGCGAGGTGGCTCAGTCGATAATAAAGAAGAAAGGCAAGCCCGGGCCAACAGACTCGTCCAATACGTCTATGATACTTTACATTTGCACAACAGTTATGCAGCTGGATATTTCTTTTGCGAAGCGTTAAATTTTGTCAACGTGGTGAGGCTCGTTTCATTAACTCATTCGATCCCTAATTTATAATCCTGTGGAAAAGAAAACTGGCTTTACTAGTCTGTAAGATTTTTAAGCGGTTCAACTTTTAATATTTGTCTTCATTTTTCAGGTCGGCAATATATTTTTCGTGGACACCTTCTTAGGTGGTGCATTTTTGACGTATGGCACGGATGTAGTGAAATTCAGCAACATGAACCAGGAGAACCGTCGCGATCCAATAATTGAGATATTTCCCACGGTTACCAAGTGTACTTTCCACAAGTATGGTTCGTCTGGAAGTATTCAGAAGTTCGATGCTCTCTGTGTGTTGGCCCTCAACATTCTCAATGAGAAGATATTCATCTTTTTATGGTTCTGGTTCATCATTCTCGCAGTTATATCTGGAATCGCTCTTCTCTACAGTATCGCTGTAGTTTTACTCCCGAGCACCCGCGAAACCATTTTGAGGAGACGTTTCAAATTTGGAACGGCGGCTGGAGTCAATGCCCTCGTCAGAAAAACTCAGGTGAATAAATTTTCTTTTTCGATGTTGAGATAATGAGATGATTTTTCTGAATTCGATCGGATAAGGATTGGCAAATTAAAAGGAATATCGTTTTTATGCACTCATTCGATTTTCAGGTTGGAGATTTCTTACTACTCCATCTGCTTGGTCAAAATATGAACATTGCAGTATTCAATGAAGTTTTGGACGAATTGTGCCGCCGTATGCACTTAGGATCTAGCAGCGGAACGTCACCCGCATCTGTGCCATCAGCGCCGAGCACCTTGGAGATGTCTCCTATCTACCCGGAGATTGAAAAGTTTGCAAAGGACACGGAAATCTGAGGCATGTGATGAGCCAACAGCTGAGTGAACACAGGAGTGGCTATCGCTTACGAGGAGTAAGACAAGCATCGAATAAGTGATACATTAACTTTTAACTTCGTTTGTAGCTAGAGCTTAGCGTATCAAAATGTACCATTGTCAAATACGTGCTGCTTTGTATTTCTTTCATTTTTATTTTACCTCAGCTATAGAAATTGAAATTATTACTTCTAAGCATATCGTTCAAAGATTCAATAGATGGTTTCGATAGGAACTATTGTTACTCGCTTCAACTATCATCGCTCAAAGTGATACGTATTTGCTCCCCGTGGTATTATTTCACAAGAGATTTTAGTATAACTTTTTTGGATCAATGAATCTTGTTTGTCGGTACGTGGCAGCCGTTCTGTCTAAGCACGACAAAAATAGTATTTTCAAATGTGTGATAATAGAAGAATGAATGACTCAGTAGTCGTTGTTGCATTGAAAATCTTGCGATTGCTCAAAAATTTATGGACTCGATCGGTAGAACGATGCATCAACTATATGATTTGAATGGAATTGAGTATAATGCAAGCGAGACAAAAAGACAAAGACTATGCGAACATTGGTGGAACTATTTTAGGGACATTTCATGCCATTAGAAAAATCATTTGCGATCTCTTCACTCTAATAAATCATGCTTCCATTTTTCAATTAGAGAGGCATAATCTGACGAGTAATATGTATGAAATATAAGTTTTTTTAAATCTCAGCGTAGGAGTTAAATTACACGAATTCATTAGTATTATTCACTTACAATTAGTTAATTTCTTATTAGGCATTCATCCCACTGAGGATTTTTCTCTAAATTGTAGATAAATATTAATATTTTACGAATTTCAATTCTACGCGCAAATATCGATATCACAGGTATGTCGTGATTGCTTTTCTTAAATCAAGCCTCTTTTTGATTTGCAGAATCCATAGAAAATATTAGGTAAAATTGAATCATTTATTTACTCTATTAAAGATATCGAAACTATCAGAGTATTAATTAATATAATGTCGATGTGCAATCTACTCCGGTAATTTGGGTTCAATGGCATACTTCGCTGTGATTATCGACGTTGATCCATATTTCTTTTGTTGAGTTTTATTGCAGCACATAACGAGTGCGCTGCATAGTCTAGACCTATCTCCAAGCATAATATTTGCATATCGTTTTTATTTTACACACATGAGATTTTGATTGAACTGTTCATATAAGTATGTATATCCATGCACAGAATCTGCCTTTCTACCACCTAGCATTTGCCGATAGCAAAATTTTATTCTAGATAATTAAGTCAACGCAGCGGGAATAGAATGTTATTTTTCTAGACACTGGACTAAACCTTCATTAAATATTATATGAGATAATTTTGCTCTGAGTGATATCTTACGGTGTGCAGTCAGTTAATTGCAGAAAAGAAACTGATAAAGTAGATATTGCATGGGTACCTACATTACGCTACTTGACAGCATATAGCAAGATTAGCGTAACTGAGGTCATACATTCTATGAATCAATGATTAATACATAGGTATTGTAATGCTCACTTGTAAAAACTGCACAAAAAAGTGAGACTGAGACTGTCAATTTGTGCAACGCCCTACTTACAATTAGTATATGTATACATACATAATATAACTCCAATATATGAATAAAAAAATCAAAAAATGCTTATAGCGTACTTATTGATCACATTAAATTCATTTAATCCCTTTCTCAAACTCTGTGCAACTTGTACAACGTCATAGAATTGGTAATTTCAACCACAGCTTACTATGATAAACAAAGCTAGTGAAGTATCAACTCACCGATTGCCCCAGTCAACCTTGTTGATGATCCTCAATTTCAGTTCGCGCGTTTGATCGCTGGGCAATGTACCACCTAACAATTGCCTCCTCCAATCCAGCAATTCATACATCACTTTTCGCAGGGTGTTGAATTTGTAGGTCTCTCTTTCCTGTAATGATAGAAAAATCGATCAATTAGTCGACGAATATATGAGGGGGGGGGGGGGGGGGGGGGGGATGAAGAGAATCTGGATATCTCCATGAACCCGCTTACCACGTAGAGCCTTTTCCATATTCCACCCCATTCCCTGAGTACAAGTGTAACTTCTCGGACGACAGGATCTTCCAGGGGTATAACTGATTCAAAGAGTCCCTCATTGTCGATTTTGCAGGGCTTCAATTGCACATAAGAACTAGGGAAGATGCCCTTCACTGCACGATTTTTAGTTGAGAATCCTCTGAACCATCCTGAGAAAAAGAATGACGATATCTCGAGTGGAAAATCAATCTCTTTGAGAATAAATAATTATCAGACATCCTTTTCTACTCACCAGCACATTCCTCCAATATCTGAACGGTCTCTCCGATTTCCAATGGCAGTCCATAACGGGTGTCCCCTCGCCAGTTGTAGAGGGCTGTAAAACATTGAAGAACAAATTCAAAACAAATAAGCCAAACAGAATCACATAATTAGAACGATAATAAGCGGATAACGATTATGCGGGACAATGAAAAGGGAAATCATACGCCGATAACGCGGTTTTTTTGGTCATGGATAAAAGTTTGTCTTCCCGGAACTCTTGACGGTGATAAGAACTTGGCTCACCGGAAACGCTTAACAATGCGCGTATGACACAGGCTTCCTGCCTCCGTCGCTACTACACGAGATGCATCCCAATGAGAGACTGGAATACATGTGTATTCCACATCCAACTTACACCGATACAGAATACATAGATACTAACGCAGGCGGTAGGTATATTATAACGAGAATATACCGAGTGTCGCTGATATACAGACTAAATCTTATGGACTACAACTATACGTGCTTCTGATCGGCAGCATCGATAAGCTTCAAACAAATTCTTCTCAACCCGAGATCAGGATCGGTAGAATTTTACTTTCGAAAAAAGAACTAGAATTTTTGAAAGCTCAAATAAAATCCTAATATATGTCGACTCAGTTGGACAAATTATAGGGTTTGTTGCCACTGCAGAAATCTAGTGTGTTCGGGTCGATTTCTGTATTTAAAAATATAATATCTAAAGGGTATCGACTAGTGTATGATGATGGTGAGCTGAAATCGATCCCGTATCGTGCTTCTTTTGACACGCCGTACATATGTAATGTCCCCTGTAACCCGCGACCGTGAATACTATACTCTCAATTTTTTACTCCCCCGCGGTCGTGGCCGGTGTCCCGATGTTCCTTTTTTTCGTCTTCGTTCGTTCTATACGGTGCACGGAGCTATAAGTCAGGAATAACGATCCTGGTGTAAGTAGAACAGTGCTCCAAAAATTTGACCATTCATTTCCCTGGGGGTCTGCAGCGTTCAAGGCTTGATCAAAGATTCCCACGACTAATTTAAGCGGCGATCACGTTTATTTATACATCAGAAGAATAACGGAGAGCATCTACACAGCATATAACATTTGAAAAAATCATTCAGCTTTATTTTTCGGACGAGTGTCTCGAGGCAGCTTGTATATTAGTTTCAACTTCTTGTTTTGTCGGATATATTCCTGGCGTTGATCAGCTTCAATTCTGGCTGCACGCATGATTGTCAACCCACACTCAGATTTTTCACAGAGGAAAATGCATCTATAGCGAAGGAAGATATGATGCAAAAAAAAAACAGTTTGAATGTCTGTATGTCTGACTGTATGTTAAGCTACAGCTGAATTATATTTATAGGCCACATTCTTAATTTGAACTATTTTTCATATCTATTCAAGTGCGGCCACATCGTTGATACATGCCTGCAGGGAATATCGCTGTATTTCAGGTATAAGCCTCCCCCTTACTCTGTATAATACAAAATACATTTCCAGTTTTCTTTCAAATATACTTCATATTTTTTATTTTCTTGCAGTGCGAAAGCTTTCAAACACTCGCATGTCATGGGTTGTAACAGGAACGACTTTGTAAAGTTTGCGAACTATGTGCAGCATTTTATTCTGCAAGTTGGAAAGGAAAATGTTGCAGCTACAGCTTCAACGTCTACGGTTTTTGCCTTTTCGAGTACTTCTACAAGAGAAGAAGAGAATACGCGCGACGTATAGACGACGTCGACGACTCAAATGCTCAGCTCAACGATGAGTGCATTGCAGCTCACAGGATTTTGTAATTTAGTACTCACGGTTCAGCCTGCAGAACTTTCATGCGTGATTGTAACTACAGCTATAATATTCATATACAGACTTTTAAAATCATGACTTTTCTTCCACACTAAATACTTTGTCTCCAGAATTAATAGATGCGGTAATAGTCATGCAGAAATGAAGACGGGATCTATATTCTTTCTTCGATAGAATTCCGTAAAACTTGCAAGGATGCCGTTGCAATTTCTTCCGTTCGCAGCCGGTCAAGGAGAACTGCCAGGATCGCCTTCGGATCATCCTTGAGGCTTTTCAGAATATGAACTTTCCTTGCATCGTGAATGAAAACCCACTGCTGCTGAAAATCTCTAACGGTAAGAAAATATATGGGAAAAAGTTTTTCAAAAGAATGGTGAACGCCTCGAAGAAATTGCTTCATATATAAGGCGAGTAAGGAAATTCATTGCGCAAGACAGTTTTCGCCCATAGATTAATTACCGTAAGATTAGATTATTTGTTTTAAACTTAAAGAGCATGTAATTGAAACTATACTCTTTTACTGCCCCAATTCTCAAGAGGCACGCATTTATTGAGAAAATTTGAAGAACCAACTGCAGTAATACAAATTGTTTCGTGACTAATTGCAGCATATACATTCCAGTAACAGTATCTTATGAAATAACAATTAGTCAACGGTGCATATTCGCCGTTTAAAGTTTTGTAAAAGCGAAGTGGTCGGAGAATTTTTGTTTCGCACATCGACACGTGGCTGCTCGAGGCACACGCATGGCACATTGATAGACGCTAAACGTTGAATAAGTAAAAAAACAAAAGAATTTAAGAGACGACTCGAGAATAATTAAGGAAGGTCGTGTCGTATTATGACGAGGAGAGTTTTGGAGGTCGCAGGATCAATTCTTTGATAACTCGCATATACTGCCATTGCTGCACCGTAAAGTCGAAAAAATTGAGGAAGGGCAATAGAATGGAGAGCGGTCCCTTAAATTAGGGAAACTCCAACATCAGGAGTAGGTTCCGTGGGAGGTTCCCCAAGTTTTCCCGGGCCCTCGCGCCGGCAAATGAAATCAATAACTCCCTTTTGGAATAAAACGCAGCAGTAGCGTATCGTAGCTACCGAATAGTAGGGGAGCAAAACAGGACAGAACAGAATACAACAGAGCAGCAGAGGAAGGCACAACGTGGCGCACAAATACAACACAACCTTTCTACGTAGATAGAGGGTTGAATGGACCTCACTGGAAAGGGGAGCAGCGGCACCGGGAGCGGTCTAAATGAGCCTGGCAGACGTAAACAAAACAGCCGAAACGTTGCGGGGTTTTAAACTATGGAGCCATGATTAGAGTGCTTCGTTTCTCTGTTGTACGGCATACACCCACTATCTTCGCCATTTCACAGCCCCTTCAGAATTATTCGCTACATCCCGTCAGAATTTTTTTTTTTTTCTACACGAATATCGAGGGACGAATATAGAAGTGCAGATGCCTGACCGTGCACGAATATATCCTGCAGCAAAAATGAAGATGAGACGACGTATATTCTCCTAAGCAAAGTACGCTGTTTTGTGGTGCTTTGAGAAAAGTTTTCAGATCTTTTGATATTCGAGGACTTGAAATCGAATTAGTATTGAGTGCAGCACGTACTTCTACTGCAGTGCAGCGATTGGATAGGGCACCGCGTAGCCACCTGGGTTGAATAGCAAATCGAGACAGTAATTTTCGTTTTTTTAACAGAAAATCCGACCGTTAGATTTTCTCGACCTCTTGAATCCACTATGTAGAGAATTTTGAAAGGATACTACTGTACTGTAAGGGTCGCATATAGCGTCGTGTGGGATTATCGTATTTCAATTCTTTCCATTATGTTTATTGTCACGACGCAGATATCGGCCGGTTCGGTATTTTTTTTTTTTTTTTTGGGCCACCAGCACATTATCGCTGGGTGAAAATTGTTTGTAGATTTTGCGATAAAGTTTAAAAATATCCGTTCATGTGTTTATATTGGCAGGCGGCTGTCGTTATAGCTGTGGCATGGCTTCCTACTCAACATGTATAAAATTGTATCTTTATCATGAAAAAAATAAATAAAAATCGTCAATGAAAGCACCGGCAAATTTTTGTCAAAAGTGGCTTTGCCTGTCAAACTATCAAGTAGCGCTGATCAGTTTGCAGTGAAGTGTTGATTGTACGTTGTGTACATACACATATCTCATAACTGTTCAAATATAAATTATAGACTATGATGAGGAGATAAATAGACTAAATAGATAAGTACACATTAGATAATATACAGTTGTATTTCTGATTTGACCATCCATTCTGATTTTTACTAATGTCTAAGCGCATCATAATTTATGAGCGAGGTTTGGGAGTGATAAATCCCGAAAAAAAAAAATTCTCAAGGACATGGGTCCTTGCATGACCTGTCCTGCAACACATCAATTCCGTAAAAATTCTACACTTTATTCGTTTTTAATGTATTGTACTTGGCACGAGACTATCGAGTATCATGATATTATTGATAAACGTGTATTTGGGTTGCGTTTGACATGTGCTTGGTAATTTAATTACACTTGTTCATGTGATACGCAGTATACGTATAAATGCGTTTTATATTTCATTTCCAATAATTCTTCCACAAAGCATGGATATTCTTTTGTCCTTCTGATGAAAAATAGTTAACAATCGGCTTCGGACATAATGATCACGAGCGGGTGACTAAACGAGAAATGATTAATTCGATGAGCTATGGCTACACCAACATTTCTGCATTTCACATGTCGGATCCGATTCAATTATACTAGAGTGGCTAGCTGCGGGATTTGAGATTTATTTATGCATATCATAGGGGTGAATTGTGTACCATGGACCCGATGGTCAAGTGATTGAAATAACTGCAATTCAACCAGCAATAGTACAACCAGCTCAGCTTGCCTTGCTTCTCTTATCAAAGCAGACATTAACTACTCCCATGCATACGCGATCAATGCATGAATGGGCATCGTACGCACGCACGCACACCATTACATCATGGCCTCTACAATGGTATATTATGGTATTGGCATGCGTGATCGTTGGAAAATTAAATGGGTTTGTGTCTGTTGAGATCGTTAACAAATTACGATCGTCGAATTATAGTACCGTAGGCTGATTCTTATTTTAAATAGGGAAAGTTTTTAGTCTGGAAGGAGAAATTTTTGAACCGGGGCACGGAGCTAATGAGATTCGTATTAAATTCACTTGGAAAAATTTGCGAGAAGGATTGCTTTTGTAGCTTAGGAATAATACTGCACATACATATGTATATATTTACTTTATATCTACACATACGTGTGTACTTAGTGCACACGTACTGCTGCCTTTGACAGCTTATAATAAGACCGATGTGAATTTTGAAGGATAATCCTTATTCCTACTCACCAACGCCGTATTTAGTCGTCTTTGTTGTCGTCCACATTTTCAGGCGCACTTATGACACCGCTACATGATTAATTATATTTTTTAACACTCAAATTGTTACTAAATATTCGAAAAACACAACACATTGGGTGTGTTGCTGCCACACAACACACAGTGGCACAGTTTGACGATACTTCTCTACGATCTCAAATCCCTCGCCGTATGTCCACAGCTGCACATTTACTCCCAAATGCGGCAGCACCAACTAAAAACAATTTCGGAGGTATGAGCGATTGAAGCGATATAATGCTGCCATCGGTATTTCAATCGCTGAACTAACACACACGTGCACCAAGGCATGCGGAACAAACTGATGGCAGAGATTATGGGAAATACTTGAGGATAATGTGAAGGACTCTGCATTTTAATTCGAAAAAATCTTATTGATCCCACATGCCCTGATAAGCGGGTGGACTTTAATATCAGATTTTAATAAATACATAGGTAGAGCTGATGTGATAGTACATTAGTATGACTGTTACGATGTGGTCTTCCAGACCTGCTGTGTAACGATATTTACTTTTACTTTATTTACAACGTTTTTATTCCGGTTACTTGACGGCATTGATTGCTTTGCTTTTAGCTAACGCCTACGACGTGATATCGATATTATAACTCAAACTATTCAACAGCCGTAATGAGCGATCACGATGTTTCATACATTTTTCATCCTCGGGGTAGTTTGATTAAAAGTTGATCGGTTTGCCGAAATATGCGGCTAAATGCGCCTCTCTTAGAGCTTCTGCACATGTCTAAAAAAGAAGTTTATAAAATGAATACTTATCTATTTCGATTAGTTTTTTGTCAGAAAAAGTTTATGCTTGTAGATCTTCTGTCTACTTACTGGATGGGCGTGACATACTCTCGCGACGTCTTCAGCGCTGGCACCATATTCCATTGCTAAAACAGCTTCATTAATAAGTTCTCCAGCTGCAGGCCCGACCAGATGAACTCCAAGGATCTTATCAGTCTTGGTATCAGCTAGGACTTTGGCAAATCCGTCAGTTTCCAAATTAGTCTTAGCCCTGGAATTGGCCAAGTATGGGAACTTTCCAACTTTATAATCGATGCCTTCTTTCTTTAAGTCTTCCTCTGTCTTGCCCACCCAACCAACTTCTGGATGGGTGTAGACAACGCTTGGCACGCAATTATAGTCGATATGAACAGCACCTTTGAAAATTTTATTTCAGAGTCAGACTCTTTGATACTTTAAATGTATAGTCGATGTTACTTAAGAGAAAAAGCTGCTTACCTCCAGCGATTCCCTCAACGGTAATGATTCCTTCATCTTCAGCCTTGTGCGCCAGCATAGGTCCATGAATGCAGTCTCCGATAGCGTAGATGCTGATGAGGAATAAAAGGATTGCAGTACAGAATCTCTCAAGAGCTTGAATCGCAGTTATTTATCCAAAAATTGTACTCACTTTGGTATGACAGTTTGGAACCTATTATTCACTGGGATCCTTCCTTTTTCGTCCCTTTCAATACCGATATCTTCGAGACCAAGGTTTTGAGTGTACGGCCTTCTACCAACGCACACAAGTAAGACGTCGCAAGGCAATTCCTCTTTTTTATTCGGATCCTTGGCGTCCTCGATGGCGACTTTGATCTCACCACCTGATTTAGTAGCCCCTGTTACTTTAGTTCCCAGTTTAAACTTCAGACCTTGTTTTCCTAAAATTTTTTGAAGAGTTTTACTGACTTCTCCGTCGATGCCAGCACCACCAATGGAAGTCATGTATTCAACGGCTGTTACATCCGAACCCAGTCTGCAACAAGTTTACATGAGATCAATCTAATTTTTATACGGTAGCATAATACGATGTAGCATTATCGTAATTATTGTGTGAATAAGTGAATTCATAAATTTCAAGTACAGCTATTTGTTTAATTGAATGGAAGAAACAAACAGTTGTAATTACCTTTGCCAGACTGAACCCAGCTCAAGACCGATGACTCCAGCACCAATAACAATTAATCGCTTGGGTACCGGATTCAGGGACAGAGCGCCAGTTGAAGAAACTATTTGTTTTTCATCTACCTCGATTCCGGGAAAGGGTGTGACTTCGCTACCAGTAGCAACGACGATATTCTTTGTGTTAATTGTGGTTCCAACTGAGCCATCAGGGTTCAATGCAGACACCTGGTTTTTACCAGTGATTTTTCCATGCCCTTTAACCCATTCTACTTTGTTTTTTTTGAAAAGCCCAGCAATTCCACTAGTCAGAGCTTTGACAACGTTTGATTTTTGCTGCAAGAGCTTATCCAAGTCCAACTTTACATTGTCAACTGTAAATAAAGATTGTAATCATTGTTATGATACTCTATGAATTGACTAATAGTAATAGAATTATCAAAACACCGACCTAAAAATTTTACACGGTGTTATTAATTTTAGTAGAGATAAGAGAATGTACAATACACGCGACCTTGCCAAATTCTTCACAAAATGTGTGGTGCTATTTACATGTATTGGGTAATTGGGGAGAGGAGAGCTTGTCGTAGCAATGAAAGTTGTTTATGATCATTTCAAAATCACTTGCCCAATATTCCACGCTCTTGCAAATCACCGCTGTGAGCCATGTGGTAGTAATGAGAATTGTTCAAGAGTGATTTTGAAGGTATGCATCCAACATTCAGGCATGTTCCACCCAATGTTGGATCTTTTTCAACACAGACAGTTTTCATGCCCAGCTGGGCTGCCTTTATAGCAGCTACATAGCCTCCGGGACCAGATCCAATTATCACAATGTCAGCATCGACGGAACTTGAATACCCTCGCTGTTGGGCTATTGAAAGAACTGGGCTGACAACACGCTTGACACATGCTGGCTGCAGAATATCAATTGAATCAGGAGAATTTCAGGGAGCTGTAGCTTATAAGTAATAATATTGTAAAATAGGCCATTGTCTGCAGGTGATAAAGATATAAAAAGATTATAGCGGAAGAAATTCGATTGGTTAGACATCAAGTGATGTGATCTTTACTCTTGCTTGAATTTCGGATGAATAGGCAGTTTCCTGATTATGGAGCTGGTGTGCAGGAGCGATAGCAAGTGACATAACCGGAGTCTCGGTAATGGCTTAATGCTAGCAGACGATTGCCCTCACAGAAATGCGAAGGAGATATCGTAAGACGGCAAGTTAGAAAGTGAAACAGCTATTGTAATTGATCAACGATAGCATATTGATTTAATCATATCTCACCCGAACGGACGTGTTAATCAAATTCCAAAAGTTGGCCTGCATTGCACCCTCGTAGTTCAACCAAGGAGTAGGGTTCGACTTCTTACAGACTGAAAAAGAGGGGTTAGACTTGGCAGAACAAGAAACCCCGAATGCTGTGAAATTGTAGTAAGTTTTGAACTCTCGATATTCTTCTATCGATTAGGAGGACTTGTCACCATAAAAAACCAACTTCAAACTATGAAAACACTCTCCATGGGAAACACCGACCTCTTGTTGGCCATGCAGCAGCAAGTTGTCAGCCCAACAAGGATTCTCCGTCCAATGAACGGTTTGAGGTTTGTCGTCTGCTAAATGTTCAGCGAATGAGCTGTCATGTGTGATAGTACTCCCGGTTGCTCTCGGTTCACAATTCAGTTTCAAGTGAGGTTAGTCAAGTTCGAATTATCTTTTGCTTCGAGACGTTGATCGTTGTGTAGGACTTGAATAAATTATTACGAAGCAATCAGTACTGTGCGATACTGTTCCACCATAAGAGTAGTATATCCTAAAAATTAGTCACCTTCATGAGATACTTAATGCTGATTTTGCACCTGTAAAATGTTGGTAATCCGAAGATACGCCTCATTACAGAAAAACTTGCGACAATTGGTGAGCTTACTTTCTACCTTAGAGCATATATTTGCTCTGAGCTTTCTACACTCGTTATCTTTGACTACCAATTGAATTCGAATTATGCACCTATAACCGATGAATTTTCTTTTAGGGTAAATCCGTGCATACGTCTCACGTATATGCAAATATACAGCTACCCAAGCGTGAGCCGTTTTGGAAAAGTCGTGGTCCAATCAGCTGGAAAAATGTTGGAATCACTTTTGGAATCGGCGGTAGTTTGTTAGTATACATAGCGTACCTGAAGGATGCCAAAGATAGAAAACTAGCAGCTGAGAGAAAGCGGTCTATTGGAAAGGCTTCTCTAGGCGGCACATTCGAGCTAGTCGATCCAAATGGGCAATTGGTGAAGTCCCAGGACTTCTTAGGGCAGTGGGTAATGATTTATTTTGGATTTACGCATTGCCCTGATATCTGTCCAGATGAACTAGAAAAAATGGCTGCTGTCATTGACGAGCTAGGTGAATGGATGATTCTGTTTATTTTTGTGAAAAATTCCCATCAAGTAGAATTTAGATTAGATAAAAATTAAAACCTTTGTTTGTTTCCAGAATCAAATCATCAAAAAAAAGTTCGGCCGATATTTATTTCCGTAGACCCGGACAGAGACACTCCAGCAGTTGTTGGAAAATACGTCAGGGAATTTTCAGACAAATTCATTGGGCTTACAGGTTCAACTGAGCAAGTAGCAAAAGCTTGCAAGGCATATAGGGTGTACTTTAGCAGTGGGCCAAAAGATGATGATAATGACTACATTGTTAGTAATCATTAGACAATAATAATTGCGGCAGAAAATGTGTTTGAAAACTCGAATACAGCGTGAATGATAAATTTATTTCACATTTCAGGTCGATCACACCATTATTATGTACTTGATAGATCCAGAGGGATCATTTGTTGATTATTACGGTCAGACTTTCAACGTCGATCAAATATCGACGAGTATTTTGTTCCACATGGAGAAGTACAGGACAATGAATAAACCGAGCTGGTTTGAATCGCTGACTTCGAAACCTGACGCCGCTCCAGCGTGATACTATAATACTTTATGGTACCAATCGTTCCAATCGTTTTATAGTAGATTTTTGTAAATAAAGGTGAAATTTCTGAAGAAACAGTATTGTTATCGACTAGTCAGGTGCCTGAATAAAAAAAAACATGATTCTGGGTGAGTTAAAATCTTCTAGTCACCCGCCCGACTCTAATTCTCAAATATGCAATTTAGATGAAAAAATATTGAGTATCAGCAATTTTTTCCGTAAACATGTAAGCTGTTCAATTTTATTAATCGATTGACATACTACGTTATCTTATACATTTGATTACATCGAACATGTTTATAAATTCATATGTTTAATGATTAACACATATTAGAGAGCTAATAAGGTATAGACAATTCATTTTTTTAACATCGATTTTTTTACTCCAAGTTGAGGTAACTTTCAATAACATCGTATAAAGTATATCATGATTTTAAACAATCTTACACGGCGTATCTACTGCTCGTTTCTGTACGAGGGATATACCTAAAATATATGTATAAAGTTGCATATAGGTACAGTATCTGTTTCCTTAAATTATTATGACAAGTATGCATCGAGGTACCCAATGATATAGACCGACTGTGTCGAATACTCATTTTCTGAATACATACTCTAAAGCTATGCTTACACTATATAAATATACATATATCTTACACCTATACATATATAAATACATTATCCTCTTTCGGTATTCCATGAATATCAAAATACTGCCTCTAAATATACAAAAACGAAGGATCTGCTTGACTAACGAAATATTAGCACAAAATTTCAAAAGGTACGTTCGTATTCCAATTATTTTCGACATACATCCGCTCCATAGAACCCGCTTTTCCTCGCGTTTCCATTCATGCAATCGCCCTTTCCACATGCCAATTCCACGATATCATATCCCATAGCTATGCGGTTCATAAAACATAAAAATCAATTTTTCATCCCCATCGTGGATATTTTACACGGAGAGACAACATATGATATAGCGGACAGAAACTGCTCAATGTTATGATTCATCAGTTCAGAAAAACTTATCCAAAAATAATACTGGATGTATTTATTTTTGCTCATCGTCAGTGAAATAAAATAATGGCTCGATTAATGGTAGACGAAAATTCGGTCGGATGATATGTTGTACTTCACAACGATCGCAAAAATTTTACAAGATTTTGTACAAACAGCATCGTGCAACCCCTCAGTTATCTTCATACTTTTATCACAACAGGCATAATTACACGCGGTCTATTTTTTCGAATCGTTCAATTATTCTTTTCAATTAATTTATGACGGATGCGCGTGTTTTTGCAGACTGTGTAGTTCGTAAGCTAGATGACAGCATTCCGAGTCACTCCATCGATGCTGCTCTCGGATTCTATCACTTTTTTCTACCGTCTGGGCCATCCCGCAGGCGGACATTTCGGATAGCTTTGAGGAAAGAATGATTAAAATCAACGAAACAGGTCTACATTTGGAATTGATCCTTTTAATTGATACTTACGTTTGAACAGAACGACAAAAGCGACTGATCCGTATACTTGCTGCACAACGGGGACATGTGCAAATTTGCCTGATTACGATTTCCTGTTCCTGTACCTGCGACCTCAAGATAACCTCGGCTACTAGCCAGACTACATCCTCTCGTTTCTACGTCTAATTAAACAGATAAACGTTAAAAAGTTAATTTTTCTACAACCGATTAAATTTACCTATCTCGAAATGAATTCACTAATAATACGTGTAGGTACATCTGAGGGGAAATAAATTTGTTTGATCGAAATTTCATTGATCGGTTTATATAATCTTTGAGGTTTCTCTGTTCCTCCGATAACCCCTTCGGCAATTAAAAAAAAGGTACGAATGGACACCTTGCGTACTCGCCATGCTGTGAGTCGAGCGATTAACGCTTGATCGTCTTTTGCAGCAACATATCCACGGTTCGTTCCACCATTTAGTATTCTTTGGTTTTTTGTTCAGTTTTATAGCGTTGCAACTACAGGTGCTACAGGATTGTGTCGATGGTCTTGGTCCCCAACGTCCACGGTGGAAACGGGGCCATTTCCTGCCCCTCCATGTGCGCGAAACCTCAGCTCGTACTTCCCCGTTGAGAAAACAATAGAGAACGGCGACGAAAAATCCCTGAAGAAACAAAAAGAAAAACATAATTAAGAAATAATTCGAGTGACCGTCGAGTCTTTTTTTTATCTTTCTCACCTGGAAAGACGCAAACAGTTGGTCACAGAAAAGCCAGACCGTTTCCACTACGTCGTTTGGCGCGATTCCGTAAGACATTCCTAGGAACACGGTGTAATGGACACCGAAAAGTGGAACAAGTACCAAAGTGCTTCTAGCCCAGCGTCTGAAATTCAAAGTTTAGAATTAATCATGGTAGGATGGATATGTTTCGTCTGGTTTCTCGCTTTGCGATAATCTATAACGCAGTGGCTTATCCTTACTTGTATCTCTGCGTCTCCTCTGAGACGGTAGACCTCAGTTTCGACAAGAGTACTCGTACGATGTTGATAAACAGCACGAAGTTTATCTGAAGCGTTAATAAACTCGGATTAATTATTCAGACTTGTATACGTATACGTAATATGAACGGAGTTTTCCTCTCTCGGATTATATAACAATAAGCTCGCAAGATTGGGGACATAATTTCCTGCTGCTTTGGGTATAATGTTGAGATAATATCGCCCCAATTACCCCCCTTGTTTGATGGAAATAACGTCGCTTTAATATTTAACGCGGAAAGAATAATACGACGGAAAATTTCACCTTTGATTCAGGTATATTTCAAAAAGCTTTCAGCAATTACAATTATTTTGAGTAAATTTTAAATCATCGGTATATGTATACGAACCAATATAGAGAGCATTGTGGGCACTCGGATTATTAAAAATAACAGAGGATTTATATGTGTCGTCCAGCAATACGTATCCTCCAAGGCAGCTCTGACCGCGACCCAGGGAAGGACGAAAATAGCGGGTAATCCTGTTGAACAGAAAAATTTGTATTTCAAATCTAGAACAATCTAAAAAAATGTCGGGCATCAAGATTTCATGAATACATAAAAGGTGTTATGTATGCAAGGGTGATATAATTCCATTCTATGGAACTGTTTAAGATATAACGAGGTTATTCGAAAATAGTTTTCCAGCTCTTAGCGGAGGAGGCGTACTAAGATCTACAATATTTCTCTTCCCCAATTTATAGTTTAAAATTTGCGACAAAGTTTTAGAAATGTATGAAAGATCAGGTACTTTAATATTTGTTCGCTCACCCCATCCCAGAACGACGTATCCAGCGATGCTTGAATTCGAATCCGTAAAGAGCGCGAGAAATACCAAGTTGTGTAAGTAAAGGCCCTCCATTAATATCCAAGAATAATTCGCCAATATGAAATACTGCCAAACACTTGTGAACGCTTTGCACTGCCAATTGCTTTCAGCCGCGTCTGCCAGCCAATAACTATCGTCACCGGTCACCAGGACATCCGAAGACAAGCCGATGCCATTAGGAAATATCGGGTATTTTAATATAGCGATGAAGGCCCGCGTCATAAACGACGCAAACAAATGCATGTGCAACATGTTCCTCGGGCATCTCAATTTTCTGTGAAATAATTATTTATTATTAATGTATTCCGATCGAAGATAAAAGAACTTGAAAAATTAGCTACAATCTACACAGATTCGCAACTGAAGTTTATTCACGTCTGCAGTCCGTAATTTTTTTTTTCATTCTATTTTTTGTCCGATTTGTTCGTCACGAATGTGGGATAAACATGTTTACATAGATTCTGAAGTTTTTCCACACGAGTTACGTATATTACACATGAATAAAGTTTGAAAATTTATTGGTAGTTTTAAAGTTGCGGTAACACAGTTTTTCGGTTTATACCGGAAAGTCATTGCAGGTTAACATTCCCTAGTGTTCGAGAAGTGAGAAATCTGGGTCGTCTATCATCTTATAAGTATAAAGGGCGACTTCTGCAGTAAGCCACACACGAAAGAAAGTCTGATTAACTGCATCATATATTATGAGATTTATCGCTACGAAAACTTTTCAACGGCCCAACGTATGTATTACGCTATTCGTTCTCGTTTGTTTTATACCCGTCATTAGATCGTAATGGGAAAAAAATTACTGACAATCATAAGAATGACGGAAAGGTCCGCACCACGAATTTCCTCATTCTATGTAGTTGTAATTGAGTACTATATGCGATGCAAAATAATTAACAGATGGAAATGAATAGATGAAATAAATGGAATAAATTCTTACTTGATCGTTGCCAGGATGCAAAATGCGACAATCAGAGTTAACAAGGAGACAGAGTATCCAACGGCGGAGATAGTCTTGACGACGGAAATGTATTTCTGAAAAAGTATTTTTTTTTTTTTTTGTATCTACTGGTTTGGTGAGAAACACGATGTACTGAAAACGCCAAGTTTTATATCAAGTTTCATTTTATTTCAAAGACCCAAGAGCTGTTTCGAGATAAAAAGTAGAGCTTTTATAGGATGGCGAAACGTTCATTCAAGGGTTGACACTACGATGTATAGGGTGATCCGATAATGGCATGACTCTCGTTTTTAGACTACCGCGACTGGAGCGCGTTTTATCTACATTTGTTTTATCTTTCGTTATTTTTGCTTTTTGATCACGATGCGTGAGTTACATCGAAATTTAAATTGCAAAGATGCTTCGTAATAGCTGATCTGTTGTTTCGTCAGTAGTGCTCATGAAGCCATCGTGACCTTTGTAAAAAAGTCTGATTAAACACCCTCAACAACATACATTCTCACCCCCTTCTTCCATCGTCAGAGCTTCAATGTTTTCATTAAGCATGTTACAGAAGAGAATCGATAATTTTATACTTATAGGTACGCCCTGAACCCTTCGCCTGATTGAAATTCTTCGAGGATGGATTAATTGCGATCACTTTGACCCTTGTGTTTCAGCAATTTCCCCGTACTATCACCTTGCTTTTACTTCGACACGTCAATAATCATCGGGTCCATCGCCGCCCTCCAGACGATTCGATCGGCAAGATTGACTATTACATTCGCCGGTACCTCGAGGTAAATGAGAGCCATATATATATTTATATGTAAAATATCACTGTTCGCAACAGCGAAAAATTTTTCTTCCCTTGAATAACCGAATAAGCTTCATATTTCGAAGATATAGATTGTATGGAAAGATAAATTTAAAGGGTGCCTTTCGAACGATGTACAAACATTATATCAAATTATTCATTGTTCAGTCTCTAAGAAATTGTCTGATATATTGCAAGGTGTGTTATAGATACAGGTATATCGAAGTGTATCTGATGGATCGTATTTCAAGAAAGAGGTCTTCGCAAAAATGAAGTATTCTTTAAATTGTTTGACCGACTGTTTCCTACAGTATTTGGATCTTATGTCAGAAACACGAATCCTTCGACTAAGTCGACGATAAATAAAGCCAAATGTAATAAGACAATGAAGTGCAGCGTTCCTCGGGCGAATAGCAAGAGCCACGTTTAAAACCGATGTATCATTTCCCGCAGATCATGGTGAATAATTTCAAGTCAGATGATAATGCCGCTGATTTGAATATTCTCATTTTTGTATCGAAGGGTGAGGCGGCGTGAGAAAAAAAGACTTAAATACCGCGGAGGATAAATTAATTCGACATCATGAAATATAAATTATCACTACGTTATGAATCAACGGACGAGAAATGTATTCAATTTTTAAACCAAATAGCTCGGCGCATATATCCATAAAACTCTCGGGTTAAAATAGCGAAACGGTCTATCCAATTAAAGCGGTTTGAAATTTTTTTTTTTTTAGTGTAAAGTAAAGGGGTACTTTATGCAAAGTGAAGTGTTTTTATTATTACCGTTAAACTTTTATCTTGGATCTTATCGTTATCGTTGTCATCACATTATATCCCTGCACAGGCGAGCGTTGCAAAATTTCAGAGTTAAAAAAAAAAAAGTTTCAAGAAAAAAGAAGGCGAGAAATAAAGTTGAAAAATTCGTGCGGGTCGTGGAGAACCGCTGTTCCGGAAATGCATTAAGGAAATTACACAATACCATCGCATGGAATTTCAAAGTTTGCACACGAGGTCGATTAAAAAAAAAAAAAAAAAAAAAAAACAAAAGGAAAAAATTTAATGAGAATGAAACACGTGGAGAGAACCAAAGGATATACGCATTTGAGTTTTGTAACGAGAAATTAAAAACAAAATTGTGAATTAATTCAATTCTTATCAGTTATTCATTCATTTTTGTTGGAGCGCGTTAGGTTTATTTAAGTTATTAATATTCTCGGAATGTCAAATCGATTCCGTTACGCAGTAAAGGGAGCACGGGCGTAGCTTTCTTCCATTATTCCGCTGGTCATTCGAGTAGTAAATGGAATTAGTTTATAGTTATATTCGATCGATTATCTTTACCCAAAGGCCTAATATGGGGTTGATAGATGTACATTGTACATATGTATATACGCGTCCATGTACATGACGCGTCGTAAGGGTGATACGCAGAATTCGAAACATCCGTCGACGGTATATTATTTCACCTAAATGTCCAAGACACGAATTTATAGAGAACGCACTGTTTTTATTTTGTACAAGAACTAAGAAATTAAGATTTCAGTAATTCAAGTGGCAGTAGGTTCTAAACGAATTTAAATCCTTCCTCCTCTCTTTCCTACCAAGTCGTAACCGCTAGTAGTAGCTGCGGTGTTAGTTGACGAAATTATACGAGAAATATAGAGACACGTAATACTCCACACCCTATTTAATCGTTACGTAATTTGAGTCCGTAAGGAGTTTATCTCGAGGCAATCGGCTAATTAGGTAGGTACGCGGATCACTTAATCGTGTTGTCTAAGGGTGCCTTAAAATCAGACCATCAGCTCATCCCTTTGGTTGGTTCAATTTTGAGTCAACCCCGGTACTCAGTGAATTAAACATTACATCTGCACGATTTCAAGTGGAAATACTTGTGCCTTCTAGATAGAGGTGAATATACCTGTATTATGTATATCCGTACAAACCGCACGGAGATTGGATGGATTTTACGGTAATCCGATATTCGCAAACTAAGGCGCGTGGATGGAAAATTGGTGTACTAGATTACCTTACTGTCCTCTTTCCTCCCTTATATATATAGGTATATATCCTTCCATTTTCTTCCGTTTGCCGCTTTGTACCTCGGCCCTATTTCTTTGGATTTTCTCCTATAACCCACCAACACCTTGCCAGGATTCCTCCAATTTTCCGAGGAATAGGTAATAACAATCATAACCGTGCATACAGATCGTTGATTATAAAAATACCTCCAGATTTTAGTATAACCTACTCGATCGAAAATGAAAAGAAAAAAACTTTCAACAAGCATCTAACCTGAGAACATTTCTTCTTGCCATCGAATTTAATTTTCATGAAGATTAATTTTCCGAAATTTTCAATTGTTCGATGTAGCTGTTGCACTTTTTGCATTCTCTCATGTGTTAATTCTATTCAATGAAATAGGTTTTACATTTATTTCAAAACCTCGGGATGGAAAAAT
The DNA here is from genome assembly GCA_963932425.1 of Athalia cordata. Classification (NCBI taxonomy): domain Eukaryota; kingdom Metazoa; phylum Arthropoda; class Insecta; order Hymenoptera; family Athaliidae; genus Athalia; species Athalia cordata. The sequence continues at coordinate 50,398,747 of OZ010625.1, read as the reverse complement.
TCACGTCGTCTCGCGCAGATTTGAAACAACTTTACGTTCGTTATACCAATTTCATTACTCTAAAGCAGATAGGGAAAAAAAAAAAAGGAAGAAGCTTACCCTGAAGAGAGTGACGTTGCTGTGGTGGGTGGGAAGGTCCATCAAGACCTTAACAAGGGGAGCACTGTAACACTGGGTGTAATTACTCCACGTACTGTTGGTATCTGCGTTCCAAAACCAGTTTCCATCGGCCATGCAAGATCTTGTTGCATTTGCCTAAAAAGAACCAAAAAAAAAAAAAACTCACCCATTATTTTTTTCGTCTCACCGCACGATTATGCAGATCGTATAATAATAAGTCCGGAGGGATACGTCCGAATCGCGAGTAGCTGAACTCTGCAGTCTATGATTTTTTTTTTTTTTTTCTCGTGTTGACAGCGAAATAGTTTAATACAGTCGAGCGCAGGGTGGCGCAGTTCGGCACGTGAATTTAATTAGTATTCAACAGTCTTTGGGCGGTGATCAATTCGATGCAAATTTCCCCTTCGTCTCACGATAATATGGTAAAAAATTAAACGAAACGCTGCAGTTCTCAAGCGATCATATATTGCAAGGCAAGTGCGCTGCGCTCACTTATTATTGCGGCCGCAAAGTCCAGCTGGTCAGTCTAGACGCATGGTGACATTTATGAGGGTCAATTCTCTAGCGGGTTATATTTTAATGAAGAATACAGAATTCCTATAGATATAATAGAGGAGCTCATCATCTGCATTTTCGTAACTGCACCGCTGCGGGCGTGTTAGCTTTTATAACAACATGACCGCACTGCTGGGGCTAATAAAATAAACATATGAAATATATTTTATCATACATTTCGTTTTATGTATCTTATATGAATTGCAATTTCTTGCACCCACCCTCGATTACCTTTTCCCAGTCGAAACTTCGCCGTATCGCAGCGCAACGCTTCGATTATTTTTTCATTCCTTTTATTTCTATTCCTAGAGTATATTTTCTTGAATGTCAAACGACTACGTCACGAAGGGTGCAGTAGCTGGGATTCCACACGTACATGATTGGTGGATATTTTGAACAGAGGAAAGAAAAAGAAGACCAAATATGATTTGACTTCGTTAAATATACAGATAAATGGGAATGGCCTCCCCATTCACTCGAATAAAAGAAGCCCCGCATGTCGCTTCCTGATATATTTTTTCCTTCAAAAGTATTGAAATTCTTTTTTTTGTTCACAAACGTTTCGCTCCTACAGCGAGATTCTAGTGTCTATTATCATCAGACTGTGGCAACAAAAAAAAAGAAGACTTTAAAGGAGTTTTAAGCGGATAAAAACTAAGGAAACTTCAGAGTTCGGTGAAAGATCTAAATTACGGGGTTAATGTGCGTGCGAAGAATCGGTGAGTGGGTAATATTATTGGGGAAAATTTCACGACCGCCTTAACTGGTGAACATCGCTACGAATTAACGTTATGGCAGATAATTAATCAGCCGCGGTGCTTTAAAAGCCTGCGAGAGTTTGTTATTATATCTACAGAATATGAAATTTTATATTTCAAGCCCGCGTGCGTCTGACGTGAACTTTTGACTTTTCTCGCTACAGGTTCGCAAAATATAATCGGTTGGATTACTTTATGCCGGAATTTTGAACGTGAAAATAATAGAAATGTTGTACATTGTTAAATTTTAAAACCTTACCGGAACGAAGCCTGCTATGTAATGCGGACAGATGAGGGTGGAAACTGCATTCGGGGATGTCGACGGCCAGCACAGAATTCCGTCCCAGATCTCCGGGCACCAACCTGAAAAACGATATAACAAAAGACGTTACAATAATTTCGAAAACATCGGGTTTTCGGGCAATCGATCAGTTTGCATATACTATATATATATTTTGGGACCTGCAGCTAATGAATTTTCTGAATGTCCACGATTTTTTCACGATATCTTCAGCTGTCTCTTTTTTCTCCCTTTCCTTTGACTTCTCTTTTTCTCATTAGATCGGTCAAATCGCGGGCCAGATATTCTCACATTGTTGGGATGATCAGATCCATATTCAGGCCACGTCGAGATGAGCATTATATTATTATTTCATTATTCTTCGACAAAGGAACGGGATCGACTTACCGAAGATATTATTGAACTGATCGGCCGGGATAATAAACGAAATTCTGAAGAAAAACTGATCGAACATCGCGGCAATAATCTCATGAATTTTGTCTTCCTATAATTTTTGAGTTGAACAAACGGTGAGGAAGAATCGACGCTTATTTGTATAATACCTTTCTTTTAAGGTACACGCAATGATTAATAAATATCAATGGAAATGGGATGAAATAAAATAAGAGAAACGTGAGATAGGCGCGTTATCAGCGTGCAGGTGTGACATAAATATTATGTATGCTAAATATGTAATATTATATCCCGTGATGCGTGGAAATTGAAGAGGGAAATTGTACGACGCTCGTAAGCTTCTTTCGCCGAACAGGTATACAGGTATACAGGTATACAGGTTTATATATTACGAGACACGACACCGATCTATGACGATAACGTATATAAGGTTATACAGCTGAGCTTACGAAAGTACCTCCGAGTTTCTGAGAAAAAATACTAACGATCTTGGAGGGAGCTTTAGTTCTCGCCTCAATTACTCACGGATATACCGTGGGAAGTTGGAGAAGATCGTTGTGAGAAAAAAATAGATAAATAGAAAGAAGCGCAGGAGAGACGCGGAATTTAAAGTGCAGCGAACAAACTGTGATTTTGTGTCGCCCTTATCGCATTAATTCACGCGTTTTTCCTGTATATTTTATCATGCGTAGAACGTGCGGGGAAATCGTAACTTCACCCGCGTTGTTGTTTGATGTTTAAAATTCACAAACCGCCTGCTCGCTTCGAAAAATACGAGACGATTCACGGGACTTTGGAGAACAATATTTCCGAGGCCATGGACCAATAATATATGAGCTCGAAAATTGTATAAAGTTTGTGATTTTGGAATACGTATTATGTGTACGTACCTATATCAGGAATTCTCAGGAATTCGGTTTATTAATCGGTATACAAAAAGAAGATTGGAAAGGGGTTGAAATTTGGATCGGTCTACTGCGTTTTTCGAACTAAACATCAGGGGGGAATCAGAGTTCCGGAAGGTCTGTCTTGCACCGAAACACAGACCCTTCTCAAATTCCACTTCTCTTATCAGCCGCGAATTTTCTCAAGCGGAGCGTATAAATTAACCGCGTATTATGTCGGTTTCAAGTCCTACTTCCAGAATCTATTGTTCTTTTGCAAGAGCATTCTTACGCTTTTTTCGTCAAAAGCGGCCTCAATAAGAACGATACGAAATTTTTCTTCACTAATGTAAATCAGAGCTTTCGATTAATTTCATTTGGAACGATATCTTATAAATTTATGCTTTAATTTTCTTTTTTTTTAATTTTAATAAATTCAATATTCATTTCCACTGGCGTGACGGACGTTGAATAATATCGAGTCCCGCAGGATAATTTGATTCGGCAACGCCTGAGAGCATTTATCGGGTCACAGCTGAAAATCTGAAGGGGGGGTACGTGCATTGGGCGACATCGCGGGTTGCGTAAAATGGGAGTTGGGATTAGCTGTTGAAAAGAAATCTGATCTACAAGAAGAAAGTTTTCCAAATTTTCTGACGATTTATTTTTTGGTTTCCTCAAGCTCTCGAGCTCTGGCTCTTCGGCTTTATGAGATCCACATTTTTTTTCCAGCCCGCTGCTATCTCCGTTTCTCAGACACCTTGCACTTACCGACTAATTTTCATCCTCCATAAATTTCAGTCTCTCTCTCACAGCCGTCCACTCTGCAAAAATTCTTTATACCGCTCTCGTTATTTATTTATTTTCCTTGTAATTATTATTTTTTGTCTCTCGAAAGTCCGGAGAACGGAGAGTTCTGATTTTTTAACCGATTTGTGAAGAATGATCTTAATCATAATTTCTACAGACAATGATTATTTTGAGGTCTTGTATCGCCGACGAGAGAACGATATCACGCCCACGGGACAAATTCATGCACGAAGTTTACTCTAGAATGTTTATTCCCAAGCCACGTGGTGGCTCTCACTACTTTCCATTCAAATTTTTTAATCAAGCTACTATAGGTGCGTACCTTGTAGGTATATGTTTGTCTACGTACTATAAGTAGAGCTTTTTCACTTCACCCGCAGGGATATTGCAAAGGAAATCTATATCTTTCCTTGTCTCGCTGCAGCTTAATTTTGTATTTCTTGTTTGAAAACATTTTTTTTCTTCACATGTGTAGGAAACATAATAGATATGCAATGATTGATCTGTTCCAAATTCTACACCCTTGTAATTCCACTTTATCTTTTATTTTTACGCGCCATCGATGATGAAGATAAGAAATAAATAACTTCCTACAAGTTATCTGGGCTTTTGATTTCGGGCAGTTATTCGGCACTACATAAAATGTACGTGGTACGTAACAAAACTTTCGGACAGGTATATCGCAGGCTTATGGGGGACGCTCGTTGTTAGATAAAGCGGGAATGGAGTCTTGAAAAAAAGTAATCGTGATCCGTGTGTTATAGCTCTTAACAGAAAAATAAAGATAAGAAGATTGCATGGGCGAGGCACCGCGGCACCGGTTGCGGTTAACAACTTACCCTATACGAGTATAGTCCGTCGGGACACGAAACGTGCGACAAGTTCTACCTTATGTGCGAGCTTTTCTTGCCCATTTCTACCCTTTGAAACCCTCGTAAAGTTCCATGAAACAAGTCCACGCGCTGATCTTCCCATCCGGAGCTTTCAGAGCGCGCCGAAGGAATGCCGGTGAAAGGATTCCGCAAAATTGATTGTCGCACGCCGAAGAAAAAATGCAAAGAAAACAACAGAATTTGGAGTTCTAGGAGCAAACGACTATAGCGGTATAATTAAGCTAATAAAAGTAATACGAGCAGCTGTTCAAAATTGACGCTGAAAGAATCGACCGAAGTTGGGTACGTATAATTGGTTCAGTGCTCTAAATATATTAATGATATTATATATCGTAAAAATATTGTAGACAATATAATAATAGTTGAAAAAAATAGAGCTAATTCAATTTAAGTAGAAGAAAAATAAACTTTTTATAGTTCATTGGACATCGCATTTGGCGTCTGTCGATATTATTTGGGCTTTTTTTTTCTTTCATTTTTTTTTCGGTAAGTGTAAATATCGCTGACCAATGTTACGTGCTCATCTTTATCTCGACTTATGTAAGTATAATCCTCCGTAATGAAATAGCCAAAGGTTACGAGGAATATGTCTTCGATCTATAGGTAATATAAATGAACCCAGATTACCTTGATTCGTCATCGACCCGTTGTGACATTTTTTTGCCTGCTGCTGCATCATCTGTTCCTGTATGACAGGACTGTTGAAATCGATACTCTAAAACAGGGTGCAAAAAGGATAATTATTGGCTTTAGTTCATTAAAATATGTAGTTTAGTAAAGTTATTCTTCGGGTTAATTTAAATCCTACCCGGAAGCGATACTCGTTTCAAAAATAAGACCCGTTTCTAGAGTACCGTAATAGAAATCAGAACAAATCCAGTTCCTGCGGTAACATTGTGCATGAAATAGTTTAGAAATTACTTCGTGAAACATTTTGCTTCTTTTTTCTCACGGTAGCTCATGTAGTAATAGTAGAAATTTTAATTCCTTTGCTGTGGTTTCGTTATTTGCAGCCCCATTTCCATTCATGGGGTAGAAATACTTCAAACTTCTGCAAGGTATACCTATGTTCTCAGCAGAAATTGTTTTAGAGTTAAGCGTGCTTTCAGACGCTCTATACATTTCCTAAATTTTCTGCTTTCAGACCGTTGAGGGCCGTTAAACAGCGTTGAAAGAAAACAACAAAAAAAGAACAGAGAAAAAACTGTTCTAGGAATTTTTTGGGGCGAGCTTTCGCAAGTAATGTTGCAGGTTATACAAGACGTGAAAAAAGTATAGGTCTATAAAAAAAAAGTCTCGCGCATAATGGGGTGAAAATTTTTTGACAAAAAAGCTTGGCACTCGAAAATCTGTGAATTATTGTTAAGAGTCTGGTAAGGTTATCGCTTACAATCGAGCTTCACGTCGTTCGAAGTTCGGAAATAAGTTTTGGGTACTTTCGGCAAAACTTTCTTGGTTATACTAGCGATAATCGTTTACACCGAACATTTCAGGCTCACAATCGAACAGGGTTTAGTTCAGGCATTGCCGGCTAAACGCCGCGGGTCAACGGTCGGAGACCATTTCCGAGATGATGAAAGTACGAAAGCAATATTGAAAAAAAAAGCTCTAAAAAATCTCTGAGCCTTTGGCATTGGCTTGTAGAATTTGGTCACCCTGTACATGAGAAGGGAATTATTAATAACGACAGCAGAAATGAGAGGGAACGAGAGCAGCCTGCGGGCTCAGAGCTCAGAGATGAATTAGTGGTAATTAAGGCTATCAGCTATGGCGTCAATCGAATGATTCTCACCCGGATAAAATAACCCTTGACAAGGTCATTTAACTCGGGGAAACTTTAATCTCTATCTTATAAACCTCATTGACTGGGTTTAATTCTGTTCTGGATTTCCCAGCTTCGATACCTGCAGCAACGAGGGGACTAGGAAGACTTGTTTAATTTTCAAAAGAACCCTCGAACAGCGATCCACCCCTAATTCCTATTCGCGCTTAATTACCACCTCTGGTACAGATGAGAAGTTTCTGCTGTAATTTGTGGGTTATATTGAGATTGTGAAGTACGTCTGAGAACAGAAAAAAAAAGTAGAATAAATAAAGGAATCGTAAGCTTTGGATTTGACATTACGGGGATCAGTGCTTCGCTTCGCGTCGAATAACGTAAAACGTCAGAACGGATGCTGCGTCAATCAGAATTCATGATAAGGGTGCGAATCCGAATACATTTCTGAAGCAAGAAATGCTATTCGTTTTATAAATTGGTAGACGAGACAACGGAAATTGGTATATCAATCGTCATCTTACCAGCGTTGTTCCTAAACTCTGAGACTCTCGTCGCAATTGAGTATCTGGTGTCAATTTCTGAAAACGATCGCCCTCATCCTTCTCTATAGGTACCTTGAAGGCTCTTGATCCCTGAACGCAAAACGATCGCTTGCAAATTGTCGTGACAATCGCGTCGTTCTTTCATTTCCCCTTGCAAACAGAAAAAAAAAAAAAAAAAAAAAACGAGGTGCACCAGCTTGCGAAAACGATCCAAATTTATTCGGCTGATTTATGACTCGTATGATGGGAAAATAAATAGTGAACACCCTTATTTGTAAAGGAAGAATGAAAGTCGTCTTACTCTGCGCCGGAGAAATTAATAGTACCACATGGCGACGTTTTAGTCCGAAACAAGGACTGCAGATTTTTATACACGATATCGTGACATTGTACGAGAGATCTGAACCTTATGCCTAAGATCTCTAGCAAGATTGGAGAGAATCGGTGATGCGAAATGTTCAACCAGACGTAACTTCCGATCGTAATCTACTGGGCTAATTTCATCGTCCTTTCCTGAAGCTGCAGGATGACGATGGGGGAAGGGGGGAAAGGGTTTTATACCGATTGTACGCGACGTTTATCCCCCCGGATTCGAGGATGGGAACGTTAAATGAGACGGCCGTAATTACCTAAGAAAATAATTACTATTTTCGTGACAAGATTGAGACGCAATTTTTCCGATGGTTCAATTACGCATAAAACGTTTTGTACATTTTTTTTTTCATCACTGTCAAAATTTGGAACCGGAATGAAACGACCTGTTTGAATCGGTCAATACTCTTGTATCATGTACTTGTATACTTACATGAATTTCAATTATCGAGGACTTTGAAAATCAAGATTCGAGAGACAGATGGCTAATTAGAGGGATTGATTTTGCTTCCGAGTCACGCTTCGCGATTCGGAACAACGGCGGGAGGAGAGAGTGAAATTCGTTTCATTGTTTGGTCGATTCGTCAATCCTTCTAACAAGTCTCAACAGTTGGAGAATAACAAATGATTATTTTTCTTGGAGCCTGTTTTCACATAGGAGATATTTGTGCGATGGGAAATCACGTTGTGCAGGTTCAAGGCGGAAGAGCAGGATTGGAGCACCGCGGCCAATGGAAAGAAATAAGTAAAAGAAAAACGAAGCGAGGATCGTTACGAGAGCGAATAAAAGAAGGTCAGCGAGTGTATAAATAAAGGAAAATAAAATACCTAATCAAAGCGCTGGAGTATCCTCAGCAGAAAAAGCTGAAAGTCCGAAAGCAGGAACACCCGCTAGCCGTTTAGGTCGATCAAAGAGACCAAACGCGATTACGTTTTCAACCGCAATAGCGTAATGCCATAAAGGTCGATAATCTCAACAACGTTGAACGTTTCACACCTTATGTATTCCAATCCGCAGAATACTTGAAATCAGAGGGTCCAAAAATAAATTCGTTGGTGGGGAACTAAATGGTAAAGGATAACGAGAATCACACTGAAAGACCCTCGGATACGTATAAGTATTTAGCTCTTGTTATTTCCCTTTGTCAATTTTTTTCAGTTTCTTTCAAAAGTTTCGATTACGACGCCTTGCATTATTTATGAGAAAAGTTCACAGCTCTTCTTGGCGGTGTACGTATAAAATAACGTCGACCAAGAACAACCAACAACAACAATAACAACGAGAATGATATTCCGCAACCGCGGAGCAACATAATAATGAAATCACGCTTCAGTTTGTTAATTAATTTTCAGGCATGAATCGTTTTGTTGATTTTCGATCAGGATCTTGAGCTCATTCATGAATTTCTCTCAATAATAAACTTTTCCATCAACATCACGATAAAATCAAATCCATCCGCATGTCGAGCTTGCAGCTTAATCTCTAGTCATTTTAAAAGATAAGTCCCAATAATTACGCGATGTTTCCCACGTTATACCTTTCTTACAGGACAGCGCGAGTAAGAAGATTTTCTCAAGGTTAAGCGATATCGATTCAATTAACGATTCCCATCTCAGTCATTCGATTTCTGGACGCGCTAAGAATTTCTACCACCACTTTTTTTTACAAGAAATTTAATTCTTTTCTCCGTCACTAGCTGCAGCACACCGCCGTCGGAGGGATCGCTCGAAGATCATTTACTGCCATTTAGCTGGTAGTTCGCGCGAGTAAAAACCTGTCTGTCCGAAAAGCTCAGGTATAATCGCATCGATTCGCGCGCATTTTTTTTCTTCTCCTCCGAAAAATCATTCATTGGCTAAAGTTAGCGGTTGTGTACAGTACGAACTTCAAAAAGGTTGAAGCGTCGTACAAAGCTTTGGGCGAGTAAATAAAGAGAAGAAAATACAGAGTACCGTTCTGTCCGGTCTCTTGGAGAAACCGAATGAGAGGTAATATAATATAAAACTAAACATTGTTCAGAGACTTTAGGATTTTCATTGTGAAAAAAGAAACGGTTCGTTGAATCGACTTGACTATGTTTATTATGCACATCGGCTGTACGATAAGCCTCTCAAAGTAATTTCTCAAGTATTATTTCACAAAGCTTATGTACGTTGTTTGTGGGTCTTTTATTTCTCTCCCCCGTTTCATGTGCCTGCATTTCATTTCCCGAGTGTGTTAGGGATCGGAGCAACGGGTTTTCTTTATTTTTGTTTCGTATACCGAACACAAGAGGGAAATTACGAAGTTTTGAAAAAAGCTCTGAATTACTTATCGTACTTTTTTCGTGTATTTTTCGATTTTCATTATTTAAATTGAGATTCACTTTTCGGTTCCCTCGGGGGTTTCATCGAGACGACTTTGCACTATTCGGATTGCAAAATCTGAGATTAATTTTTTTAAATTTTAGATCGATGGAGGGACGAAAGGTGAAGTAATAATTGTGGAATAAGAAGATAACGGAGATTAGATCGGAAAAGTATCGAAGCCTCGATCGAACCTGCAAGTTGTATTCTTGGGATCCTTGAGATCTTATAATGTCGATGCGAACACCGCAACCTTATTTTTATTCCGCTCGACTACCTACGACCACGGAATCAATTTAGCACTTCAGTTTTATCATCGCACGAGAACAGGGCGTGCTGTTATAGGATATATATGTATACCTATGTATATTGTACGAGCTTTTATTTTATACTACATCCGAAGAAAGTGGAGCAAATAGAAATAGAATATCGCAATGACATGAAGTGTCTGTAGAATATTTCTTATCTTTATAATATATATAAGGAAACAACATCACGATCCGTAGTCTGAAAAAAAAAAAAGAAGAAATTTGAGTCACCGAGTCTCCAACATCTATCAGAAATAAAATGTATGCACATTTCTCTACGCCATGCATGCTTTCGCACCCTGCAGATATTTTTCGGTATTCTTTGACGTAGAGAAAAATAAGGATCACCAACTCTTGCTCAAGGATCCTAATTTTTTTTTTTTTTTTCGTAGACCCACCGCTTGATTATTCTCACGATACTCGTAATAATTGCCGATCACGTACATAAAATATACAAGTATAGTAAACTGGACACAAGGGACATTAAATTAAGGGGTTTGAATGCGTCCAGTTGCTTCCTGCAAAACATCAGCGGACACCAGTGGGTGGTCATATAGAAAGGCGATGGTATATATAGATTCTGCCAATTGGCAATTGACGATTGACGATTGTTACGTGGAAGTTTACCACCCAGGGGAGCATCAAACCTGCTAAACTTATGTTATTAACGTAACTGACTCATGCAATGAGATTAAAAACTGTATTTGAGTACGTCGCTAAATTTAACATCTATTTAAACAATCGTCATTAACCGCTCGTAGTTGTTCTTTATCGACAGTGTATATTTCTCCTACAACCTGGATCATAATTATCACGAATACGCGTAAAATGCGGCTCGAAAGTTTCTGTGATGATATTTTTTCGATTTTTTGTACCGTCGCAAATATTCTCAGCTTACGAAGAAAATTCATCTTTTCTCTTCTTTCTTTGCATCTCAAATCTGCCAATAGTCACTCCTTTATCAGATTGATTGTTTTTTCTCCTCGTTAGCATAGACATGCCAGATTGTAATTAGTATTCTGGAAAGTGCAGCGCGTTTAGGATTCGTGAAGATTGAAGACTTTCGTATGTGTGTGTCTTACGTCACACTTGCAGGTAATTTGAAGCGTGTACACTGCGGAACATTGATGGGGTTTTGCCGCGTGTGGAGTGACACTCCCTTGTTTGTTGTTCCATTAGCAGTCGTCTGTATAGGTGTGTAAAGTATTACACGTATAATGTATATTAGTCGAGTACGAAGTGAGAGAGAGGTAGAAAAAGAAAAGCCCTACCTTTAACCTCGTGTGTACGACGACGACACTTTAGTACCAGCTTGCAATACCACGTACAAGCTCAGACAACATAGTTTTAAGTTTTTCTGCAGTTTTCCATTTTTTAATCCAAAAGTCATCGTTAGTTTCCTTCGTAATTAATCACGCATGCAAAAGAATCACAAAAAGAGCGAGAACTTTCAACGTTTTCCTCTGACACAGCTATACATATGTTCATTTTTCTGTAAATTATATGTTCCGTTACGATACTCATACGTATAACGCGAAGGGTTGATTTCAGATCGACCTAGTTTGGTTTTACGTTGGTCTCCATAAGCCTTCAATCGAAGCCCCGAAGTGATTTACGGCTTCTGTGTATCAGCGTAGCATAGCATAGACACATAGGTATAATCCCTGTTTCTCGTAAATCCGTTGACGATACTCGAAGATCAAAGAATCCGGAAAGGGATCCACCTGTCGCATTATGTTTCTTATTTACTTTACCCATGTATGTTCTATTTCATCTCCTTGAGATCCGAACGGCGAACTTTCCCTTTTCAATTTTTTTTTTTTTCTTTCCTTTCTCAGTCCGTTTTCTTTTCTTCCTCTCAAAAGATAATTCTGTAAAGGAAAGTTGCAAGGGACAACCTTTGTGCGGTCTAAACTGGGTTAGAAGTTGGTCGTTATGTGACTTTGCTCTCCTTCCTAATTATAGGTACTATACAAAACCAGGACTAGTTTCTGACCAACCATCTACAACAAATCCAGAGCCATCGGATAACAATTAATAAAATCACCCTTTTCTTCTCTTGCTCAATCTATTTTTCTTCGTTATCAATTATTTTTTCGCTGGAGATTGGGGGAAAAACTAGAAGAAAAGTGTCATCGTCAAAGATATAGCGGAGGAGCAATTTGAACGTGCAAATAATAGAAAAGCTCTCCTCGACTAGGAAACAAAATCTCCAACAATAAACTAAAAGTCGCGTGTAACACTTTCTCGGGCTATACAATTGAACTCTCTAAAAAATCAAGCGATTATTTAATCAGCATCATGAGGTAATTTTATCGTCGAATTGGGGATCGAGGAATCCGTTTATGTCCGTGATCTAAATTCATGATGACGACATTGATGATGATATGATTATGAAGATCCGCACCCTAAAGTTGCAAGTTGCGTGTTTGTGCCGATCTATTTTTATTATATATACAGGGTGTATATTTTGTCGAAATGAAATTCCTGCGTGGTATTCGTTATTTTCCGACGAAGGTCGTCAGTTTGATTATGAAATACGATCCGCGGTGCAACGAAAATCATTGCGTAAGTTTTGAATTTGAAGCTCCGCAAGTATGAGTAAGAAGGAACAAAAGCTCTTGAGCTCATTGTCAAACAAAGGAAGAAAGTTTGTTCACGAGTGCTCTTATACAGTATAGAACTTCACCAGAAATGTATAACATTCAACGACAATTCATTCTCAACTTTCTCACGTCACCGCACAAAATATGTAGGTACTCTATAACAGACATGCGAATTCATCTATGCGGCATGCATATGGGATTTTTCGTAATAAAGTTCATTCTTGTGCAAATACTCGTAAACAATACTGTGATACCGCATCTCATTTCATTCGTTGCCATATTTCTCGTTCACCATCGGTATGAACAGCTATTTGCATTATTTCAAATAATTATGAAAAGATTATCGAAGCTTGCCGCGAAATTTGACTAATTATTCACGTCTCGTCTCTGCACCTGTGTAAGGCGCGAATGACGATGAAAATGTCCCTTATACGTTTTCATAACGCAAGTATACTACGATTCTTTGCCCCTTACAAAAAATGTTCGCATTATATGAGTACATTTCGTATCCTAATATCTATGTACATAATTTCACCCGTACCAATTTGAAAGCCCTGCTAAGATTTCGTCGACCGGAGCGATACGACGGTCGGAGCTGGAGCGACCAAAATGGCGGACAACAACAACAGAAGCAACAATGATGATTACAATAATAATTCATAGGACGAAGCCACATTGCGGTAACCAAGCGGTAAGCTCGTCGTCGAAGTAACGATGAAAAAAGAAGCGAAAGAAAAGGAGAGAAAAAAAGAAATGGGAAAAACGGTCATCAGCGGTGTTTGTTAAATTTCTTTCCATTGTATCTCTCTGTAGATATAGAAAAGGAGCTTATGCGACGCAACGGTTGACGCGGTGAAGATATCTAGAAGAAAAAGTATAATTGTATTATTATATACCTTAGTGCAAAAGGCGTCAGAATAACATTTGTACCGCGCACGTGCTTCAATATATCCAGGCATCATATACACGCTTATACTATAAGAATCGTTTAGGTGAACATCAGCGATGCGAAATGGAAAGAAAAATCGGCCGCGAAGCTCAGACGATTGATCGAAGGCTTTTGCAGCACATTATGGAATTAAAAATTTCCCCTGCCCGCTCATAGGATAATTTCATCGATATCTCGCAACATTTAGTCGATGAAATCATCATATTGTTTGTCAAGGGCAAGGGCTTTAAAAGCTTTCAATTTCTGCGCCCGCCACCCTCGAATTCGAAGCTCTCACCTAGTCGACCCAACGTAGCTTACATTTCCCTCTCTTCGCGCGTACTGCAAACGTTTTCGAATAAAGACACGGGATTATGTTTTTCTTTATGGTACGTATACGATATTCGCGATCATATTTTTTTATTTGTCTTCGATATTGTCCGTGCTCCGAAGATCTGGACCCAGATATCTTCGACCTATATCGGTGGTCTCACTCCTCTCGTGTCCAGTTCTGAAGAGCTCGAAATCATTATCATTAATAATTTTCGAAGATTCGAGAAATTGTCCACACTATTCGCTCATAGAAGGGCAGAAGTGTCTTTCATTTGTAAAGGATGCCAACCACATATAATTTTCTAAAAATTTGAAACCCACCTTGCTTTTATCCTCTAAATTTCAATCGATTGGAAAAAGCGGCAGAATGAACTTATGGGAAAGGGCTCCGTTCGTCTGCATCTGTCGAGCTTTACTGTTTGAGGTCTTCTTTTTCTACATTTTTTGCACTATATTTACCGTAAAACTTCAGCTGATTGGCCGCGTGTCACAGTGCAGTAGGTATATATAAGGTTTATATTGAAATTGTGTAGCATCTTCGTTATATTGCAGCGAGGAGAATGAGGTATCTCACCTATATCAGAAGATTTTACGATCTGATCGATTGGTTCGTCGAGCTCTGTAACGATGTATAAAAAAAAAAAAAATGCTCGTTCCGAAGCGTCGCGCACGGAGCTTATATTGCTGCACGTTCGAAGCTTTCTACTATATATCTAGTCATAATTCCCGCTCGAGACACGTCCTAATCCCCGTCTTCGCAATAAGCCAGTCTTGAAACGCGGGTAATGCCGCAGCAGGTATTATAGGGTATTTTAATCGGAGATGTAAATGCTAATTAAATTGACGGCCTTTTTGAAAGCTTGACACTTTCTTTCCTCTCTTCGTATTATAATTTGCGTATACGACGTTATCTCGCAACTTGCAGGAACCCAAGCAGATGCAGGGCGGAAAATGAAAATTGACGGCAGAAGCAATTTGAAGATTATACATACTTGTATGGTTAAATTGTTATTCGAATTTCTGAAACGTTGTAGTTGTGATCGAGGTCTGTTTGTAAAAAATAATTAATTATATCGACCTTTCCCCGTCCTTGAGATCGCTTCAATCTCGATGGTTTTAATTCGTTCAATTGATATAAAATCGAAATCCGACGGCCTGCGCGATGTGCGATTGATATATGGACGTCGAAAGTTGGATAAGTATCTATAATTATACCAATCTCGTGCATTATCATGCCGAAAAAAACGATCCTCGTATATTCGGTGTACAGTTGTTATAGGAAATATAAAGATCTCCGATTTAAAAGTGGAAACCGTATCGAACACGTGATCAAAAAGTACCATATTATCACATTACATATACCCGCAATTGAAAATATTAGATAAGCATGAGATCACTTCGATTTCGATTATTCTCTCTCATTATTTATTGTTATTGTTTTTTGTTAATTTCAATTTTCTTCCTCTTCAATGCCTCACAGAGGTTCCTTTGCAACGGGTGCATCGTATTCATGCTGTAGACCTAGGTCGATGAAAATATGCTCAGGAAATAACGCGCGGTGAATCATAAGGATAGGATTACGACATAAATGCACGATACGCGAAGTTAATCGTATAGGACTTCATTTTCACACGTGACTTACAAAACAATGATTAATATTCTCGTTACTACAAGTACGACGGTGACGTATTATAGTAATTGTCGGAGACATAATTCCAGACTTACGTGGTATATTATGAATATTGACAAACCGCAGGGATTTTTCATATCTTCGACGTGCCGGCGGTAAAATAAATGTATACTTATGATTACGATGATAATTATGATTATTTCGTTGATTCCGTGCAAGCTCGTTATTTCAAGCGAGTGGATTGGAAGGAAATTATTGTTTTAGTAGAGTCGTCCGATGACAATCGCACCTATAATACCTTCGCTTCGTGCCATGCCATTCCTCGTTAAAGATTATCTGCATTGACCTGTGAAAATGGTGAAGGACTCATAATAACCATAGTTTGGAAGAAAAAATATTCCTACTCTTTTTTTCTCTCACCGATCAAAATTGAAATATTATAATATAGAAAAATATTTCTGTATATAGTAAGCCAACTTCGTTCGTGTGACACGTGGATTAAGGCGCGTATAAACCAGGACTGCCGTGAGCGCTGACATTTAAACTTTAGACTTCACGTGCTTCGTCATTTTATTATTATTGTTATCATCAGTTCTGTTATTTTGTTTAAAATCTGTACCTGCAGTACTGCATAAAAAAAAATCTTACCAACGTGTAGCACTTTAATTTCTTTTGCTTTCTCCTTGCGTACGCTCGGTACTTGTATCATTTACACGTCAAAACTTGGAGAACTCCATTGTAACGTTATTTCGTCGCATGCAGATAATGAAAATAAATTATTATTGTAACTATGATCATCGTCGTCGTCGTCGTCGTCATTACAATTATTATACTGCAGACTGACGGACGATGTGAAAGACTAATAAAATAGGAAAAAGAGTTCGATGGCCGCGACAAATCGATCAAACTTGAATCGAAAGCTCGTGAATCTGAAACCTGTAATTTACCTACGCTGTGTCAGGGTTAATGATACGGAGGGTCGAATAATCGCGGAAATGGCGAACGAGGTATAAACGTGACCTTCTCATACCTAATTGCTAATTGGTTATCGAATTATCGACTCGGTGATCAACTCGAAGCCTACCGCCGCCGTTGTGCTGCTGCATAGTGTGAATGACATCGCCCTTCTGCAGTTGACCTCGGTTCTACAGAACCGAAATTCAATTGACTTTTGAAATTACTAGATCAATTAGTGCTTGATTTATCTGCTCCCGTCCACAGCTATCCCTTGCAGCTCCGTATTAGCTATATATAGAAAATATTCATCCCTTATTCCGTCGACAAGTATTGTCATTCGCAAAATCTATTTCAGTTTGCAAAGGTTTTTATAAACCAATATACTATACGAGGGGTGTATAGAAAATTCAGTTTACGTCTAGCGATATACAGGGAAGCTTGCGGAAATTCATCCGCATTTAATTTTGAAAATTGAGCGGACCAGAAACTACGAACTCGGTTAGTTTTTGAAGGATTTGTAAAAAGAAGAGAGCAAAAGAGAAATGAAAGGAATCGCTTTGAAGAATGGGGCAACATTTACCTCGGCTGCAACGGCAACGGCAAATAAATTAATCACATAGGTATATATATCTGTATGTTTGTTATAATAATAACTTGATAACGTTATGTCGAAATAGGTAGTACGGAAAATTCATTTCCCAGTTCGTTAATTATTTTTTCATTTTATTTTTTCCATTCTTTTCATCGCACGTGCACCTGACGTTTATAATTATTTTTCTTATTCTTTGTATTGTAAATTATTATACATCAAATTATGGCTCAACTGTGAATTCTGATTATAACGATAAAAGTTTTCTGAATACTGAATATACAAGATGGAGAAAACTGTCCTCAAGAAAGACATCGCGAGCAACCAAATTAAAGACCTCAAAGTTTTAGTATGGTTATAATATCATAGTAATAATTATACGAACAAGGATAAAAGACTAACGATATTATAAAATTTTCAAACTCGTCTTTGGTATAGTTAACGATAATTATGGTAATGAAAACAAAGACCTATACACTCACCATCTTCAATTTCTTGAAGTCACCACAGGTTGACCGATTTGTGCAGAATCTTAGAAGTTTCGTAGTCGGTTTGACACATACATGAATAGATTTATATTTTACACACGTAGGCAAACAATTGTTTTTATGTTATTCAAATTTTCCTTTAAATTTCCGATGGCGCTGGATAGTTTATACGACGAAAGTGGTCGGAGTAACCAAAGTATACCTCACACGAGTCCAAAAGTTCGTATTGACTGTCTGAGTCGTATATCTACTGTGTGTCGATTAGTAACAAATACGATGATCCGTGAATGTTTACATGGTTATCATCGTAACAACTCTCCGTTAAGCGAGATAAGTTTAATAAAAATATTCAAGCCTTTCGACGAACGGCATCTGGATACCTTTGATTATTATAATCACAATCTGTAGTTTTATCAACCGTACTTAATCAGACGACAATAACAAAAATAAAACATCGATATGAAACAATCAAAGGGTAATAATTGTTTTTACAATTGAAGAAAACATCCGTAGGTATGTATCACTATCCAATAAATAGTAGTGAAAAATTAATATCAGTTCCGCGTATCTTTGGGTCTTCGTTGTAGTACTTTTTTTTATTTCTCTCTTTTGTAATTCTACAGAATAAATTCGATGGATCGTCACATTTCACGGTACATGTGACAAAATAAAATCAGCAGTTTATAGTTCTATCTTTTCCCAGTAATTGATAAAAATACTATACAAAACGCGCTGATATATTATTGGGTTTAATTTGACGGTGGTAATCTGGCGCGACTCAATATTTTGGAAAATGAAAAAGTAAATCTCTTGGGTATAATTTAAACAGCGCGTCCGACTCAAAAGACGCGTTCTTACTGCATCCCTTGAAGCGGGGGAATCCACGCGAGCTGAAGTTACTGCACGCATGTCTGTAGGCGGCGCGAGTCTTTACGCAATTCCTCTTTCCCTCTCCCTTCCGTTTCCCGACTCATTTGCTCTTTGTCGTCCTCCCTTGCCCCCCGCGGAGTCCACCAACTGTTGCTTCTTTCTACCCGCGACGTGTCCGCGACCGTACACAACAGCTACGTTGACAATTTTCTCACGCGACAATTGAGCTTTAACTCCCAAATACCGAATATATATCTAAGACATTTATTTCATTTTGAGCAAATATCATTTTTCAATATTCAAAAGACTAGCCAAGATATTTATGGCATCCATACTACAGAATTGCTTGCATTCCGTTATCAAATTATGTGGTTTTCGGTAGAGAATTTAATCTTTACTTTTTTCCTGCTTGAAACTTCCTTATATAGGTTTCTCCAATTTCATTCTGTCATTTACGAAGAAAAGGATTGAGCAACAACGGAATCTACGAATTGACTAGTTGTTGAAGTACGACAAAATGAGAAAAAAAATGTCGGCTACAGTCTACACATCAGTTTCCATCCGTCGAAACTAAACCCAAAATTACACGTTACACGTAGATCCGTGTAAGGTGTGACGGTATTGAATTTTATCGTTTGTTTGTTGACGTCAAGTCATTTATTATACAGCCGAGAGATCTGGATTAGATAGGAAATCAAGACCGCAGAATCGTTACGATGTACAACGATAAAGCTCTGTTACACGGAGTGCGAAGAATCGGTTTTCTCTGATTTTTTAGAATCAGCTTTTCAGATACCTATAACATAAGTACATTATTATCATATCTCTCTTATCCGACGATCCCAACCACTAGCCCATCAATATGTTGTATTTATACAGATAGGTATACATCGTAGATCTCACATGTACTATTACAGGTACACATATAATAACTCAGGTGCGAAATTTTTACGATCTCCTCGATCACGACCCAGGGCGTGATTTACTCGCGATTATGTAACCACATAACACCGATCACCGCGGCAGCTGCTTAGGTGTCTTACACCTCTCGACTCATCTCCGATCCAACATCGTTCTTCTCAAAACTTGTAATATTCTTCACTTGGATGCGCAACGAATATGTTACGTATAAAAAATAGTAATAGTAACAATAATCATCATCCTAAGCAGCTGTAAAGATAAACCTTCTTCCTTATTGACGTGTTTGTTTTTATGAATACAAGGAAAAAACAAGAACAAGTAGCAGATATGGAAACATAAAATATACATATATTATTAACATTATCGTTAATATTCGTATTAGTTGTTGATTTTTTCTAGAAAATCTGTAAATTTAGGTAACTTTTATCATATACCTTCTCACGTATCTAGATATACCTGGTACAATTATTCGAACCTCTTTCGCAAATTTTTTCAACAAAACAACGCAAAACACGTAAGCTCGGGTGAAATTGGGGGTTTGACTAGTGTAGAAAAATGAAGTTTTTTTCGCTAGTTCTTAGACGCAAGTGATGGCCATATAAGGTATCAAGTGATATGGGCGCAGCAGGTGTATAGGGTTACCTGATTTCCTGTCAGCAGCCATAACATAATGTACCGAAAGACAATTACGCTGATTATGAGCCAATATTAAGCCATGATGAAAATGGCGATGCGGAATGTGCCGCACCTCGGTTGAATAAAGCAAACCGGAGTTTCGTTTTCCAAATTATTATCCCATGGGCGCTAAAATGTTTGTCAAACAAAGGGCTTACCTTAATTTAGATCCGGGGCACGAAGAGTTAGCAGGGATCCACGCATGCCCGTGTTTTGTGCTTTTTTTCTACGCACACATCTCGTCGCACATGCGGTATAAGTATAAGTATAATAAGTCTATACGTACGATATAGGTATGCATGTGCGGTACGTTTGTTCATACACACGCGTGTGATAATAACACTCGGGATGATCTAGACCGCAAGGTTTACTCGGCGATCACCTGTCGGAGCAAATTGAATCTGCGGCTCACACCCCAATCCAAAAGAGACAATCGTTCTACGGATAATTCTGAGAG
This sequence comes from Athalia cordata, assembly GCA_963932425.1. NCBI lineage: Eukaryota > Metazoa > Arthropoda > Insecta > Hymenoptera > Athaliidae > Athalia > Athalia cordata. The sequence goes on along the minus strand of OZ010625.1, from coordinate 50,378,231 downwards.
ATTTTAGGGGTTCTACGATTAGCGAGGATTTGCGAGTAAACGCCTGTACGAATATTTGGAAATTGATTTTCGAAACTCTATAATAGTTATTCATCACCCACTCGAGTACGAGAAGATTGATGTGAAATGCTGAAAAGTTTCTAGCTCAAGTATCAACGAAAATTGCGTGTCGAGTCTTCTTATTTTTGTGTTATCACGATTTTTTTTATTATAAACAAAAATTTAGATGCATGGTATACGAAAGCTGTATAGCATTCACAGGTTTTGCGGGAATAAATGAACATCCTCTGGTGCGGATAAAGATGTACGCATCAGATAATAAAATGGCAATAATAACTGTCGCCGCATAAGTCAAGGCGAAGATATTTCTGTTTCTCGTTATCTCACATTAAGCCCCGCGCGGTAATCCTCGACATCGTTTAAAGATGATGGATTATTAACAACAAAAGTAACTCGTAAACTCCCGTGTAATCCGCTTGTTATCGTTTCCGTTTATTATATTTGCTTCGTTCGTTACGCAGTAACGCGTTGACGAATACATCTGCCGATCGGGAACGGTGTTCGATGGCACATCCTCGTATAACGTATACGATGCATTTAATCACGATGACCGATCGTCGAGACGACGGGCAAATATTTATACCGGAAAAACTCCCAGAGTCGTATAGGTCCTTCGGAGATATCTCCGAAAATTTTCAAAATTGATACCGATCACGCTAGAAGATTGTGAAAAATTTACCGAATTTATTATTCAATATGTGTACCTAATTAGGTTACCCTTTATCCATCAAACAGGCGAATAAATAATAGAATAAATGATGTAACGTAATCGTTAGATCTCGATGTTCAGGCTGTTGGAATCTGCGCTTCCGGTGAGGATACCAAGTATTCTTCCCATGGTCAAGCTGGCCACTGTGAGGTTCGCTTTTTGAGCAACCATATCTTCGATAATTGGCTTCAATGACGGTTTGGTAAGCTCTACAATATCCGGTGCAACCCTAGAGATAACCTGCGGCAAATTGAGACGGGAAAAGATGATTAAAAATAATTAAAACGAGAGGATAATCATTGAAAATTTACCCTGTTCATCGTTTCGTCGGATGCGGGATCCTCATAGAGATGTTGGAAGTGAGATTGTAACGAGTCGATGGAGTAATCGATGTCCAAATATTTGACGTACATTGTTCCAGAGTAACCGAGTATGACGTGAACGTAGACGCGAACTCCCTGTACTTCAAGTTCGAAAGGTCCATGACCGTTTATGCCGAACAAGGTACCCAATATCCCAGTGATTCTGTAGAAACCGTCAGCCTTTATCTTTGGTACGGAGACGTTGACCGCGACGTTCAATCCATCGACGAGCGAAATTTTGCAATGGTCGATCTCGAAGGTAGATAATAAAGATATCGTCACGTTGTCCACGCTGCTGGTAATGCTTCAAGAAATTGATTAAATTTCAAAGATTAGAAAATCGCTGACGTTCCGACACACTGGCGTCAAAAGTTGAGTAATTTTTCAATCAACATACATGCGTGAACCAAACTCAATTAAATTCAAGACATCGATCGAACTCGTTGAATAAAACAAAACATCGTTCAACTTACTTCCCGATTTCCGGACTCGACGCATTCATTTCGTAATGTGAAATTCTGAGGGGTTCGAGAGGGGGCAGATCCAGAGCCGGGATACCGTAGGGCATTTGCGTTCTCATCCCCTCCATGATGGATCTAAATTTTATTTCCATTCCTTTGGAGGCCGTGCTGTCAACTGCCCTTGTCAAAATTGAAAAAAATCTTCGAGTACACGGTGTGGCGTGATAAGAGACGTAAAAGTTTTCAAACGTAAGTTGACGGGGTCAATTACGGTTTGACTTACTGTAATTTCTTGTCGCATCTTTGGCTTGTATCAATATTGCCGCTGGACCCGCCACCGCTTTCGAAACTGCATCGTAATTATTCAAACAAAATTGAGGACATATAACATCCGCTGTTAGTTACATTTTTTTATTTTCATCTTTATTTCATGCTAATTACATCGATCTGTGATGAGGTCGATGGTTAGCAATTTGCTAGTTCATATAATATTACAGCCGCAATGGTCATGCAATCCGTTTGCGTTTTGAACCGTGAAAATATAGGGCAGCCGAAATAGAACCCATTGAACAAGTGTCTTATCCGTATCTCCCCTACTCATAATTACAAGTGGAAAGTCGTCTGGAGATAGCGAGAAAATTTTCTACTATTTCAAACGTCTGCAGCGTGAGTTGTACGCCGCATGTGTATCCGTTGCCACGATATGAGTAGTAGTGGTTTTAAAAATCCTGCAGTAATGCGCTTCGCTTTCAGCATAGGATGGTCTAGAAAATACGATCCACGCCGTCATCTACCGGCAAAACTTTGCCACTGATCGGACGCTGGAGACGCAGATGAAAATCGTACGCACGCGTCGAACTTTTGCGGTATAATTAAATCGGTAGGTTTTTTCAATGAATAATCGTTTCGCGATTTGCGATAAAAATTATTCCGATTGAGTCATTATTTTGTATGCAATATAACATCCTGAACGAAACTGTGGTTCTCTTAAACTTTTTTTTATTTCCTGCCTTTTTTCTGCTTTTAATGTATTTCATTTTTTCGCGGTACGGAAAAGGACAATCGCGGCTGGTTTTATCCATATAGAGATCACGCGCAGTGTCTTCGCATAGGAAAGGATGATTAAGTATAGCTACGGTGTTAGCGATTATGGCATGCGAACTATCAAAACGAAATCTGCTTTGTTAGTCAAAAAAGTAAGGTCCGATGCGTAATTTAAAGCCGAGTCACGCGAAACGGAGTATGAATTATTATAAAATTTAAATATCGTTACACGAAACATAATTAGATGCGCGTCATGTAAGATGCGTACACGATTATATCACGGTAGGCATTGCCCTGAATTTTTGTCACGAAATATTTACATTATATGTATAGCATAACGAGTGAACAAATAAGAAAAAGAACGAATAACGACAAAGAATCGTTATCAAAGAAAGAATGCAGGTAAGAATTTGATATCTCCTACCGTATTCCGAAGCCGTGTCTTTCACCTGCATTATCATGTCCTTTTGTTTCTGGAGGCTATTGGTTACTGTGATAAAAATTGAAAGAAAATAATCATCAGAATGTAACAAACATTTTTAAATCCCGCGTTGCAAGGTAACTTAAAAGTATTATACTCACGGAACGAGGTTGCGGATAGAGTAACATTTTTTATTCCACCCAGGAGGTATTCACTGCCCAAAACGGGAGCGGTTTGAACTCTTGAGGAAAGTTGAACCGAGCTGAATAGTAAGATAAGGAGTAAACGAATCGACGGTTTCATTTTGAGATGAAGTAATCTTTATAGTCATAGAACGTCGGTTGTCATGTATTCGAAAAAAACTTTGTCGACAGCGAACTATTTGATATAAAAATGATAAATAAGAATCGCCGATGCGCCGCAATGACAACTATCGAGGTATAGGTACTTGGACTCTGTCGCTCGACTTGCTCTATTCCTCGTCCGGTCGTAACAACAAACTAGTCGAAGTAGCTTATAATATTAAATTCTGGTAACTCTCATAACGAGCAGCGCGCGGGCTTTATCAAGTTGACGGTCGAATGGCATATTGTAACACATGGATGTGAATACACACGATTGACCGACTCTGTAAACGCGCGCACACGTATAATTACACTTATATAAATGAAAGAATTAATGCAAGTATGTGTGTAACTCTTCGATGCGTGACGTGTACAACTGAATAATAAGTTTGACTCTGGACTCGCATCAGTCGTACGTATATATATTCATATATATATTCACATTAGAAGTATGTACATAGTTTTTTATGTACATCATGCTTCAGATTTTTTGTCGTCTCTTTTTCTGTTTTATTCGTGATTCATGAAAAAAAAAACAAAGAAAAACCGACCAGATGGAGGTAGGTGTGTATACCGTGATACAGATAGAAGCGTACAGCTACCGATTATTATTCATGTGTTGTTGCATCTGAGATTAATTATAGTTGACATTAGTTGTACTATATTATCTCGCATACTTACGTGCGGATTTTACACATTCGTAGAAGAAATCTTGTTCTTGGTTACATCCTACATTCATATGACGATGTGGATTTTTTTTCTGGAAAACTTTGTACCACACATACCCATCATCGCAAGGTTGTTTTATCTATTCATTTGTATAGTCATCTCTAATCCTGGATGCGGCAAAACCTGCGAGGATTCAAATTCACGGGTGAAATGGTTATGAAAACTATTTTTCTCGAAAAAGAATCTACCACCATATCGCCATAGTTATATTTACGCTACCGGCCGGCGATAGTGATAATTAAAGGGTTCGTTGTAAAAAAAAAGTTGGGAACCAGAAAACAATTCTCCAGGTTCGCATTTTTTATTATAACGTTACGTGCTATTCGGTCATATGATAATGATGTAGTTGATGTGTAATAATATTTAGAACTGAATGTATGCATGAAAATTTGGTTGCGTGCAGATAATTAGAATCAGAACTGGCAACTGTCATACATGTAGATGGATTATAAACTCTGTCGAGGCGGACGTTAAAAGGTACGGTTTTTAAGAGTCATTCATTATTTTGAGCTCCACGGTGTGGATTTTGGATACGAACCCCCCGTCGCGTGGGTTGGCTTCTGAGGAATGGGGTAAGTCAGAATAGCGCCCACGGAAACCGGAATCGCGTTTCCAACCGCGACCGTAAAAAGTGCGAACAAAAGAACAAAAATTTCTTTGATCATCTGAAACGAAACTCGACAATGATATTTGAACAATCAATTCATAACTCAAAAACAAAAATATTGATCGGGGATTTTAGAATAGAGGAGAGTTTACGAATTATCATGATTATTGCTGTTCGGGTGATTTTCCCACTTTTAAATTCCTATAATTGCTGTATAAATTCTGACTTGGACTGCATTCTTCACAAGCGAAAATTGTTTATTCATATGCGGCGACAACCTCGTAACTCGAAGGAAGTGGACCCGATTTCGGGTCAGAATTCGTAAATCAAAAAAGGACGGAAATCCAATGGACGCGTGTCTCTCGCATCGAAACATGTCTGCATTATAGGGGGGGGGGGCAAAGTGGGCCCCTGGGGGCAAAATGGAAAAATTGATACAAAGGTGATAACAAAAATGTTTATGGATGGGGGCCCACTTTGCCCCGTATTCTAAATTTTTTCATTTTAATAGACACGGCTTATTAATATTGAATATTGAACAAGGATCTAAAAAGTAGTATAACGAGTCAAAAAAAGTAAAGAAATTACCATTTTTTGCTTGTGGGGCCCACTTTGCCCCCCCCCCCCCCCTCCCCTAATAAGCCTTGAATTCGATAATTTCATTGCGCTGTAGTCGTTCGCGGTTACCGACGATTGTATAGAAATACATATACATACAGAATTATGCCGAAAGAAGTCGGTAAAGATAACATATTGTAATCCTTGCGCCTCGAATGCATGTATCTTTAAATTTATGCCGTTGAATATTAAACTTTGGCAAAATTTTATCGAAGAATTGCTTCTGTAATAACATAGACATGTATGAAATCTAAAATTTCTGCTAGGAAAAACTCATGTCTTTACCGTGTGTGAAATGCTGAAATGCGTCATCGGACATACGAAGAACTGATTTTAACAGGAAAACAAGAAGTCTGAATCTTGCTAATTTAATGCATGCGACTCCGCGCGTGCAAAGTGGTTTAAGATAAGTTGAAGTATTCGAGATGTTAATTCATCGGCGTGGAATTAGATTGATAAAAACTGAGGGCAAATATTAATAAGCGACTAGTGAACAATCGCAATAGAACAGTGAAATTGAATAAACCAATCGGCAATTGCTAACCAGGCGTGACGTTATAGCAAAGGTATAAAACACTACGTATGACAGGTAATTTCGGCTCACCTGAAAAATTGGTGGGCAGGTTTTTTCGCTGTAAATCAACTTCCTCCCACAGAAAGTAAGCGACATTGATTTTGATCGATTTTGTTTCCTACACAGTTCATCAACCGTTTATGGTGATCTGGAGATATCGATGTCCGATCACAAAGCGTTGTGTGTTTATACCCTGCAAATGCCCCCGTCCATAAGGCCCGTGACGGGTTAAGCAGAAATGAATGCTTGCTAAGACGAAAAATCTGAGGGAATATATGGCAAGTTCTGTTGTTATTTGGCTACACGCTTTGCCCGTGTGCAAATATCACGTTGACTGAAATCAGACTTGAGATGAGAATAACTGAATACATCTTGTTAAAATCTGTTTCTTTCAATTGTATTTATTAATTTTATTATGACACCTTGCTGAAGCCGTTCAGATCACTATAACGTGATCAAAATACAAATTATTCCCTTGATTCTTTGAATCGATGGACATCTTTTAATCGGTATGTGGTCAATTTCACCCAAAAATACTATCCATTTTATGAAGATTAGGTATATTCCAAAATGAATTAAATGTGAAACGTGCACAAGTGTGAAATTCGAGCGTGTAAAATCGGCTTTCAAAATCTTAATGTTTGTTCTGCCTCGCGACGCTATTGCTTTGTAATTTTGTACTCTTCTAATTCGTATTTGTACGATGAATCGACAGAGTCAATCTTCAACCTTTAGTTAAACTTATCGCTAGTCAAAACATGTCTATATCTACGTAATTGAGAACATATACCTACTTATCAAATTGAGGTAATTACTTGTCTAAATTGGAATTATTTTGTAGTCGACGATGAAAACCCCTTTCCAAAAATAAAGGTCTTTCATCCTCATGCTGCAATGATTTGATCAGTCACTTGGTTGAATAGAAGTAGCAATTAGATTATTAGGAATTAACAAGTAGCCAGGGCAAATCTCAGGCTGAGGTCTGCTTGACCTCACCGGATTCAGGCAATGGGACTCGACTTCGCGGGGTCATCGGAGCAGAGGTCGATGTTCTCTCGACCGTCCGAATCCAATTGTCTTTTTCCAAGAGTCACGTGAATTACCCTGCGAGAAATAATAGTGTATATTAATGAATAATAGTTTATAATAGTAAAGTAACTGATTAGAAATAGTTTTGCGTCACACTCACATGATCAGAAGAAAGACTGCAATCTGAGTAGAAAATGTGAGCCAGTATATGGAACTTGGTACAGTGTGAATCGTGGCATTGTAAAGTTGGGAGTACAAAATACCGCTGAATAAAGGCACTGCGTTGTCGCATACGGACAAAAGGGCGAAAATTCTTCCTGCAAAAAAAGAAGTACGAGCCAATGAAATAAATATCGAAAAAAATTTATACGCTCAAAATGAACTTCCCCTACCTCGTTCTTTGAGATGAACCACTTTTGAAGTCATGGATCTCAGAACCGGCGCTGTCACGGGACCCAAAGCTGCGATACCAGCACCTGAATATTGAAAATAGTTCAAGTGGAGTTCGATTTTTCTTTCAAGAGAAGCAGTGATTTTACTTATAATCGAGATAATAAATTGAGAGATCGACTGAGATAACTGAGACTGAGTTTTGACGATCGACAACCAAATTTGTTGATCCTATGATCACAGACCTGCATAGAATAAGTCCGGGGTAGTCGCTACGGCATAAAATACTCTTCCAAGAGCATGCGAAATTGATCCAACTACGACGATAAGCGTGTCTCGCATTCCCAGAAATTTACTCATTAGCGGAACACCCAGCATCATAGCTAAAATACAGAAAGGCTACAAATTACATGACGAATGAAATCATGGTGCGCCGGGAAAAAATGGAGAACAAATCAAAAGATAAAAAAAAAAACAAAAAAAACAAACAGATCTTTGATTCGATTTTGGCTCACGCTCACCCACAACGAATAGACTCGATTGAAAGGTCCTGAAATGACTGAAGGCGGTTACGTCCCACGAAAACACACTTTGTGTGTACAAATAGCTCATTTGCCGTTCGTCTGAAAATCAGTTTGATGAAATTATTTCAATCGACAAAATTTTAGAATCAACAGTAATTACCTCTTTGAAAAACATACAGGGCCATGGCAAACATGAGAATCCATATGTACAATCTTCCATGTGCGGGTCTTGGTTTAATGAGAGTTCTTATGCTCGCGACTACATGCCCCTTGTCAAAAAAGTCGGTGATGATGTTGTTTCCCTTCTCCAAAGGCGCCTGCTGAGGAGTTGTTCTCATTTCTAATCTTACGGCCGTATAAATGATTGCCAGTAGAATTAGGGTGGCATTTATGAGGAACATTATAGTATACGAGTGGTTGACGACGGAACTGTAGAGATACGAGCCCAAAGCAACGCCTAACAACAAGTCAAAATTTGAATTAGGGAGAAATTTATAGTCAGAACCCTCAAAACGAGGAATTACTAACCAGTGGGGATCGTGCTTAAATACACAGCGTCCAAAATTGCAACTCTTAGCGTTCTTTGAGCGCTGGTTGAAACATCGGAAATGTAGGAAAAGCAGCTTGCAAAAATTGCAACGTCACTGCCAAGCATCGCCATGGGTATGCTAGCGGTGTAAACCACCATGTTCAGATTCCAAGTATCCATCAAAGAGTTCACGACGATCATTCCAGAGTAAATTAACTTCCCGATCAACGCTATCACCAATGGAGCTTTACGACCTCTACGATCACTCCAACTTCCGAAAAACAATGCCAATGCTATTGGCACCGCATGGCTGGCAATGTTGTTCCATTGATGGAAGCTCGATACCGTCACCTGAAATCATTGTCACATTTTTCATGGAAGTTAATCGTTACCTTATTTCGGTACTGTCCATTCGCCGCTCTATATTCACTTGAACTTGCGCCAGAAGCGTGGCATTCGCAGCTAAATTGCTGCAAATCTCTTCGGAAAGGCTGTGATCAACCCGGCAGGATTTCTGTACAAAGAAGGATTGCTCCACTACGGAAGTGAGCATGTAGGCCATCATGTAAAGCCACATAGTTGGTTCTACAGTCGTGTGACGAATCCATCCAAAATACTTGTTGCAAAGTCCCGGCTTCCCTTCCACCTTTATCTGGCTCAGCTGAAAATGTCAAGTTACATTCATGATGTCAGTAATTATAATCACCGAAGTATTATAAACGTACAAAGCGATGACCTCTTCCGGGAATTGAGCTCGCTGTTATCAGTGAACCGAGATATTATCGAAACAGATTCACTTGGTTTAAATTTTTGTGAATTGAAATGTTCGTAGTTTATGATAAAATAATTCACCTTTGCCTCTGCGGATGGGTCTGAAGCCATGACGACGATATTTGATTTCCGCTACGTATGGGATTCTTGTGAGACTGACTTCGATATCGTATTTTCGCCGAGCTATATCGTTTTGCCGGTAAGCAGACCCGCTGGTTTCCCCTGTTCGCAGTAGCTGCTTCGAGAAATTCCTGTTCGTTCACGTGTTCTTTTCCGATCGTTTGCACTCGGTCAGCGAGTTGACCCCATGACATCTGATATGAAATAGTAGAAATCAAGTCAGTTGGGGAGCAATTTAATTTATTAATGGGACTGACAGTCGTGATGCTCTCGTAATCAAAGCATTATCACTTGGAATTCACTGCGTTGTTATCCGTAAGTGGAACATGCAATTGTGATCGTGTCACGATATTTGTCGTTATCGGTGGTACCGATGTTGTTGTTATCAGATACAATCTCTTAATGGATGAGGTGTGATATTTTCAAACATATCTAGTCCAAGATCTTTCTCTGATCAATTCCAACGAATGATATTTCTTTCTGTGATGATGCTCATTGAAATGTCCTGAAGAACGACTCATCGATCGTCATTATCGTTACATAGTGCAACAAGTGCCACCTTGCCACCTTGATTCTTTTATTTCTTCGTCTCAACGATCTACGATTTTTCAAACGATAAATGCTCCAAAAAGAAATTCTCGTTTCCTCCACAAACTACTTATGTGTATGACTTGCATTTAATTTTTGTTAACATTTATGTAAGAAGTGACGCAAGTGATAAGGCAAACACAAGACGGTAATCCTCTTCTTACTACACGTAATTATCGGCGTGAAAATGGTCGCTCCAAGTCTGGAAGTACAAAACCTGAACCTTTTTCAGCTATAGGTAGAAAGCAGTTCGTGTGCAACACAACGAAGGTATAATTTCAAGCATCGATCCGGCATCTGCTCAATCGAATTATCATTCGAAAGCTACGAGGCCCTGAGATGAAAAAATGCGCCAACTTTCAAACAACCACACGATAACTTCCACTCATGCGCACATTCTATCTGCCATAGTGAATCAACGAGCACATGGTAACGCACATGTTGGACGACTTTCCTTTTCACGAGTCACGAGAGCACGGCGTCTCGTCGGTGTGTTGGACTGCACCGAGCGTCGGGCTGCACGTTGTTTCACGTTGCATCAGCTTCGGAATTCAAATCAGCACTTTCATTAGACTACCGAAAGCAGCTTGTAGTTTAAGCCGACATACAACATGCAATATCTTTCGTTCAGAATAAGGCACTTATGTTCACAGTCCTGATTCTTTTTTCTATATTAAAACAAACGTCTCGAAGATAACTTATGAAACGTGAAGAGATCGTGGCTGTGGCCTAAGTTGAAAGTACTAAATTTAGATGCGGAACGTTCTATAGTTCAATGGTAAGTCGGCGCCTGCGCGTTGGTAGTTGCAAGGTCACGTGGTTCCGATTTATTGATTGTAATTGGGCGATGGAGGCGGGAATGATGTATGTAATGGGTCACATGAACAGGGGACAACGTAATTTTTGAATAGAGATAATTATGTTCGTTTGATTATAGGGGACCTGATCGTTGACTAAAGATAAGCACTTCAGTCAACAACCTGATGATATTTCTTGTCTCGCTGCGATCGAGTTCTGTTGTTAAGGCTTATGACCCAACGAGTGAACTTAACTTTTTGACGTCATTGAATTATTAGTAACTCGTCGAAATAATATTGACAACATACATTTATGTGTTTTGTGCGTTTATTAGGATTGTTACGACACATTTAGAGGATATCGAGTAACTCAAAATTGTGTACATACGATATCTATGAATCTCATTTATAACAAATTTACACCGGTCATTGTGCGTAAGTTGCTTGACACTCTATATATTATGCCTTATAAAATCTAAATTGGTTTTAACTGAATCAAAAATTTTATCATAGTGTAGCATTGAGTATCAGAGCGCGATAGGTATTATAGTAGTAAGTCTCGGGATCTTTCAAGTTCAGCTCATTCCACTGTGTCAACTTGATGAAATAAGTATGTAATTTCAATCGTTCATAGCCAATCTTCCATACTTTTCGGTAATCATTATATTATTCCGATTATAACATAAATAGTAGAGAGAATGAAATGTTTTTTCAGTATACAAAATTTTTCTCTTATCCTGATATTTACACATAAATGATGATGTGTTAAATAAAAATGAATGATTTGAAACAATACGTTAGCACGGTTAACAATATGCAATATCCACCACTGGATGCAATTGAAAATTTATCGACGTCATAATTTTAATCGAAAGTCGTGATTGCTGTTCATTTAGATGAATCGTAGATTGTGTCGCTGCAGATGTCGAGTGATGAAGTTTGTGAAACTGAACCACTATTTTGTCCTGGGCGGTATAGGTTTTGGATATGGAGACCCGGATGCATAAGTTGGTCTCTGAGGAATGGGGTAAGTCAGAATGGCGCCCGCAGGAACTGGAATCGCATTTCCGATGGCGGCTATGAGGAGTACGAATAGAAAAACCAAAATTCCCTTGATCATCTGAAACAAACGTAACAACATTATATTCGCGGAAATTTTGATCGAGTCTTCGAGAGTCGAAGAAAATTCTCTAACTATACCTTGATTTGTGTCGTTAACGGGTAATTCGGAACGCTATTGGATTTATAATTGTTGATTGAGTTCTCAGCTGACTTAGACTGCGTTCGTTACAAACAAACATTGCCTCTTTATACTGAGGAATCTCGTAGTTTGAAAGAGGTGGAACCGAATTTGGGTCAGGACGCAGTGGAACAAAATTCTAAGAAATGACTGGGATTCGAAACACGCATCGTTCGCATCGGACCACGCGTATGATCTTGAACGCAGGAAATTCGTGACGATGCTATCAATAATCTTCTTCCACAGAAAGTTAGCCATATTGATTTTGTTCCATTTTGTTTCCTAATAAAGTTTATCAACCGCTTATGTCGATCCGGAGATATCGATGTCCGATCACGAAGCGTGCGTTCGTGTATTCTTGATTTTGGGCCACGCAAACAACAACAAAGTTCCTTTGAAATTTGCAACTCTGGTCCTTGACACGTTTCTGGCTATACCTCACCGATACGCTGAATACAAATCAGTTGCGTTTTTATTACCTCGCGAACTCACGCGTCCATGATGCCCCTGAGTTACACGGACTTTATTACTTGCTCAAATAAAATATTTGAGGAAGTATAGATGAATTCTATTATCACAAGGCGTTAGCATTTGGTCCGACATTGAGTCCAAGGATATCCAAGATATTCATTTTTTATTTGGCTCTACTTGGAATTCGATAAATCACATTAGCATTTTATAGTCTTGAAATTTCCAGTTGATGATCTATTGGGATTGAAGATCGTCAAAAACGTTAGGTTTTAGGTGCCTTGTTACGAGGAGTAAGAGTGTAATTGATTATTCACAATTGTTTATTTTACATGTGACTATCATATCGCAACTTTACTCTGAAAACCGCTTTGCACCGTAAGGGGATGATCATTCGATTTTCAATGTAAAAGTAACAACACGTTGACCTTATGCCTTTTATGTCATAATTTCATTCATAAATATACCGGATAAATTCGAGCTGCAGGATTGAGGCGAAATAAGTGACGCTAAAGAGATGAACAACATGTCGACAACAGGCAGTAAGAAATACGTCATTCTACTGTGTTTGAATATTATTTGGAACAAGTCTGCTTCATTTATTTATTCATTTATAATTTGTTTTATAATAAAAACGTACTCTAAGTGCTTGGTTTGTTTCTCTTTGTTTCTCTTTCCTTTTTTTTTTCGATTTTCCTTCTTTTCCTTTTTTCTCTGAATTACAGGATAGGTATTTCTTATTCAGTACAGATTTAGTTTAGGCCATTTGAAGATACATCAAACTAAATAGTAGCCTCAAGAGTTAGAACTTCGTTAATTCGTTCGATCGTTTACAATAATTTCTATAGGTAGAACGTAGCTATTGATGTGAGCATCACCGGTGCTGCTGGATCCTTGGAATGGAACGTTGTCATATTTATTATAATTTACACAAAGATCAATATAGATAGCTTGTACTCGAGAGCTTCTATTATAAATAGGTCTGATGAAAATTATCTAACAATTTCAACGTCGTGTGTGTTTCATAACTGATTTCGTATATATTATAATTATTTGACTCTGAGGATTCATCCAACTTTGATATGGTATATATTCAGTTTGAAGTTCATGTATACTTAAATATATATAATATTCATTTATACTAGATTGTTTCTCTTTCATTCATTGTACTTTATTTATCAGTCGGATATTCCTAGTTTTATTTTTATATTCTATACATAAATTTTGGGTCCTACAGCATTTATAATTTATATATTTTATTTTCATTTAATTTTTTTTTTTGTCATCTAATTTGTGACAAGGATCAAAGAAACGGCAGGTATTTTTACGTATAAATAATTGTTTTCACCAGTCTTACAAATATGAGATTTTTGATGTATAGAACACAAAAAATTTAGCGAAATACCCGATTGATACATCGTATATAGGTGTGCATGACAACGTCATACGATAATATATATATATATATATCCATATTTTATATAACAATATACTTCACATCGTTTTTTTTTTTTCTTTTTATCACATATTCATAGTACTCACACTGGACCTGCCAGACATCGATACATGCACGATAATTAACATTGTTGTACAACTAGTTCTACGAATTTGTTCGCATACGTACCTGCTTCAAATTTGTTCGAATTTTGTCTAATATAATTGTACAGCGTTGTGGATAAAAATTTTCAATTTAAATAGATTTATGCCACCGATTCCGAAAGCAGCATCGATATGTGCGAGGATATTGTTCGTAATTGAGAAATGGACGTGTTAATTTATGAGGTAGAACGTTGAAACGAGGGAGTTCAAATTATTTGGCACTTGGTAAAAGTTTCGTGTCAATGATATCGGAGAAAATGAATAGATGAATTGATAAATAAATAAATAAATAAATAAATAAATAAGTAAGTAGATAGATAAATAATTTATGGTTTCTCCAAAATGGTTTTGTCTACGAATGAGTGATCTTACGTGTGATGATCCTCCAAGGTTTCATCTAATGCGTTTTTTGCTTTGAAGTTGGACGCAGGTATAAAAAACTGAGGAAATATTGATTTGCGTTCCGAATTAATAAACAAACTCGACAATAAGTACGTATGAGAAGAAACTCTGCTACACATACCTATCATTTTACAGGGTGTTTCATATCATTAAATTTGCCCGACTAGCGATTACTGTTATTATTAGATTTATTATAATTACGATTGAATAAACCTAAGTCACTAAATATTTTTGAATGCTACCGATACAGAAATCCATTATTTCCCCGTACCTCGGAAACATTAAAATAATCATCCTTCGATTCGTCGGTTAAAATAAAACATCTGGTAATGTACCTATAGTATATTACAATACAAATGTCTCGCGGAAGGAAACTATTTTAAAAGTCACTGATCGTTTGAAAAATAAAACTATAAATTATACTACTTGCGGCATGATCCCAATTAATATTTCATGATTCTGATCTAAAATAATGCATATATTTACAGAACACTCATATACACTATGATAATAATCATGCAATTATTAATAATAGTAATATATTTGTTTATTTTTGGTACAGCCAAGGATGAACTATCAGTTATGATTTATACTTTACTTGTTTGTAATTTATTGATTTCTTGATATTCTTCGTTTCCACAAATCTTTGTAGTTCTATCAATCCCCGTGTGGTCCCGTTTGAACAGTGTCGCCATCTTTTACCAATCTCCTTTCGATATTTTTTCATCACAACTTTTCTCAATACGCACACGAATTTCTGTGATATACCTAATTGCCTATTTGCAAATCAATTCCGATCATTCGCTTAAACGATTTTTATTATATTATTCTGAATATAATTTGAATTGCACCTGATTTCGCGCCATTGAATAATTACTCACCCCTCATAAATCTCCCGTAGCTCTCTACCGCGTCGTCTCTCTCAAATAGATGACTCTTCGTTGTATCGTGCACTTAATTCATCGATTAAATGTATGTTAGGTAATATAGACGAATAGTTCATCCGATATATTTCACATATTTATATAGGTATAGGTACCGTAAATTGACTAGAACGTTATCTCCCGTAAGCGACAAGGCAATTACAGTTCTTCCGATTCAGATTCTACCACTTTGAATCAACTTCCATATCATATTCAGCATACAAATTTTGTTCCTCATTTTTAATCATTTGTTGAATATTGGCACCTTGAAATCCGGACATATTTGAATTATTTGAATTTCATAAAACGAAACATTTTTTCTTCCGTCTCTTAATTGAACATGGAATTTTCCGTGCCTAGTCGGAGTTCTCTTTTTTTCTGAGTCTAGGAAATAGAGCCCGACGTTTATCATCTCACATCGAAGATAACCGCGGTTTAGTGGAGGCAAAAAAATGATTAGCCCTTGCCACCTTATCTCTTCGAATTGGCTCCCATCAGTTCTATCCCCAACAGTCCCAAGGACATCAAGTAATTGACGACTGTCCTCGTTGAAACTTCGCCATAAACGTTTCCTTCATACGAAATCGATCGTCGATCACTCGATAACCGCCGGGAAATGCCTTCTCCTGTATACAACCCCTCCTATCATCGTTATATTTATATTAGCTAATACACAAAACTACGCCAAGAAGTTTTTTTATAACTCAACGACGCCGTTTCTGGATGTCATTCTTTCCAAACTACCGGTATTGTTGTTGGAATTAGTTCTCTTTAGTGATTTGATCGAACTACGATTGATCGCGGACAAAACCTCTTCGTTTTTACACGGTCCGTCCAAGAAGTAGGTGACCATGCTACCCTTGCCCTTGACCTGGATACTGCCTCTGCAAGTGAGGGGGTATCCTTTGAGGTGAAGGATATCATAGACCTCTTGGGTCACCTGGATCCCGTCCAAAACTCCCGTTGAATCCATCCGCGAAGCTACGTTCACAGCGTTTCCCCAAATATCGTACTGTGGTTTTCTGGCACCGATCACACCTGCCACCACTGGACCGATATTTATGCCAACTCGCATGCGAAAGTTGTTGAAGCTGTGTTCATTCACATACGACAGTTGTTCGCGGATCCTGAGGGCGTAGTCTGCCATCGACGTTATGTGCTTGAAACCGTTCATGTCGCAGGTATTTTTTGTGAGCCCTGCAAGAACATACGATGAATGGGATGGATTTTTTTGGGATCGAGACATTGACTATTTGGAGGTGTGAGGATAATTTGACCAACCGGAAGCAGCCATGTAGGTGGCGCCAGTGCTTTTAATTTTCTCGATGTATTTGAAATTCTCCTCAGCAAGAATTTCATCAAAGTCTGCGATGATCTCATTAAGAAGCCGGAGGCATTCGACTCCTTCGTTGTTGGCTTCAAGTTCGATGTAAAATTCGGAGAAATTTGGTATCGAAGCGAACATGATGCAAACAAAGGGGCATTGCTCGTGATAGAGTTCCTGAAACATAAATAATGTGTTTTCGAATTTTGAGTTTCTTCTCGAGAATTTTTTAAGACAACAAAGAAGACAAAACCCCGTGAAAGACTTTACTACCACCGAACTTCGCCAAACTTACATCGGAGTTAACCGTATAAAGAAAATGTTCGGCTACGTGCTCTGGAAGAATATTTGCCAAGAGTTTTTGGTTGTAAGCCTTGAGGTGTTCCATATCTTCTTTCTCCTCCGTAGCCTGAAGTTTCCAAAGAAAATCCAACCTGTAAGTTGCCTCGGTATGTTGGGAGTGGGCAACAAGAGCCGCCATAAAGGCGACCACGAGTACTCCGGCTAGCCAACGTCCTCCGGTTTCAGCGTCTCCGTCTTTCGAGGCTTGATAAACGCTGACTCCGAGATAACAAGCGACCACGACGCTGAGAACAGCGACCTTGAAGACTGAGGTCAGAATTTGATAAACGGCGCAGGTCACCATCACGAGCATCACGAGTACGGGAAAGAGCTGTTCGAGATTTTGACGGTTAGTACATGTTCAGTTTTCAGAAACTAAGCACTTTTCCATAGGTTTCAACCAAAATTGACTCACGTCTGAAAACAGCTCGTAGTAGCATGGATCCTCTGTTGTCGTGATGCTTTCCATCACGGTGAAATTGTCGAGCCATTCGGTGGTAGTTAAGACGGTTGAATTGCTGCAATCTTCTTTTCCTTCGAGATCTACCTATAAAATATTACGACTCGTATTTTCGGAAAAAAATTATTTCAGATACCTCCAAGTTTCAAGACATGGTTTGGAACAGGTAAAACTTACCAGCGGAGATAGTACCGTTGTAAATGTTAGAAAAACTACGATCGAAGCGATACTTTGGGCCACAATACGCTTCTCGTATATCTGTGACGAAATATTTCTCACCCAGTAGGGCACTGTCTGTAAAAATAATAGAATAAAAAAAGATTATTCAGAAACAAAGTCCGTCTTAAAAATGCGATTCTTCAGGAGTTACCTCGTTCTTTTCAGCCAGTAGTATCCCGTTAACTAAAATTATTATGATACCACCGAATGAACCGAAGGCGTAGAAACTCACACCTCTACAACACAAGAAAAAATTAAATGAATTACAAAAACAGAAAAGTACGCGGGATATGTGTAGAAAATTATTTCCAACTTCAACGTCTCTCTCACCCTTTAATACTGATCGCAATGGCGAGTATGACGACCAGATAAACGAATCCTGAGCAGAGGAAGTACGCCGAGAGCATCTTGTCCCTTTCTCTCGAGTACTGTGTGCGGAATGAATGATTACACATGCGAAAAATAAAGGGAGTTTTCGAATGGAAAATTGGAGTTCGAATTAATGAAGAAATTCTGAATCACCTTTTCCTCGATATCCGGACGTCGGAATGTCAGAATAAATGGAGTGCAATGTTCAGCTCTGAGTCGGTCGATGCTTCTGGCATCAATCGCTCTCATCAAGTACTCGTTGACCTCGTCATCGGGGTCCTTCTCGCATTCCACAGTGTCGCCGAGCCCCAATCTGAAAGATATTTGCAAAAATAAGACAAAAAAGCTAAGGACCCCGTGCAACCAAATGGAAGAGCGACGGATTGCGGTACTTGCTTGGTCTGCTTTCCGTGCTGGGAACCATGGCCCATCATCCTCATTTCTTTCGATACGTTTACGTTCACCTGAAATCCTTTTTTCATGGCCGAACCAGTCGTAACGTTATCACGAAACGTGTCTCCGGGTACGATGAGGAAAGTTTGTATGTTGTGTTCCCGGAGATATGCGTTTCTTTCTCCCCCGGAGCCTTCCTCGACCTCGTAGTCGCCTTCCAAACAAGCGAGCGTCTCTTTGGTAATGTGAACTCGTCTGTAAATTGGATTGAAATAAAGTGTAAAACAGTAGCAACAGCTGTTGGGCATTAACAACTTCGAAACGGCGAAATTTCTGTATACTCTCGCAGATATAATTACAATGATTAATTATATTACGTAACGTGTAGGGATAATCGCTCGTGACATTCTCGGAAAATTTAATTAGCTAAGTATCATTGTGCAACTTTCGACCTTTCCTCATTTTCCACAATTTCGAATCCGAATTTTCTAACAAATTCTGCACAAAGTGGAATAATCAGTTGCCAGCATTAATCGGGTTACGTGATAAATCAAGTGACCGAAATACTGCTCATGTAGCACGCTATTAACGAAACTTCAGTTTTAATATACGTTCGAAAAGCATCGCGGCACACACGGAAGAGTTTCTCAGGAGTTTAGATAACCGGAACCTGCGCCGTAGTAGGTAGGTAATTCGTGGACGAGTTTACTTACCCTGGAATCCCCCCGCTTTCCATGTAATTGGCCAAAGTCACGTCGTTACTCCACACGTCGAACTGCCACTTTCGAAGTCCCAAGACTCCGCAGTGCACCCTTCCAGTGTGGATGCCAACCCTCATGTTTACGTTGACAGCCATTACCTCTCTCACAAGCCTGCAAACGTTATTCGATTTACGACCAAACCATGAAATCTTCGACGCCTCAAGGCTTCGTTTCACCCACAAAATTCGAAGATATTGCGCTCGTCTCTTGTGACCGTCATCGACGGCAGGGTCTCATTCTAGTCTCAGAATTTTTACTCCTACCAAGGTTTGACGGGCCTTCAATTGTATCTAACCGCAAAATATTAATTCGATTGTCAAAAATCATTGGACGGTATTAAACGAGGCGCCAACCTGAGTATCAAAGTACTTCATGAATCAGGTTTGAAATTCTTTCGAAAATATCTAACAATCGATAGAAACGGAAGAGAAACGCTTTCGGTAGTGCAGGGAAAATCATGCTAATTGTGTTACTGTCAAGACGATACACGTAACAGAAAACGGCGTGTTTTTCTTCACCGCATAGTAATTATTTTATTAAATTTATTCATTTGTTTACCCATTGATTTTTTCATTTATTGGTCGAATGGCGTACATGTGATCCAACAGCTAAGATAATACAGCTGTAGGTGCAGAGCTTGCGACCGTAAACATTCGATGCCAAACATGTTGTACGGGTCAATTTACAATAATTTATGTCAACATAGGAAAAAACATACAAAGCTTTTCATTTTACTTTTGCTTCATTCAAAAAGGCTCCGATAAACATGAAATATGATTGTCGGCGCGATGAATATCATTGCATATCGTAAATTTTATTTCCACGACTATTCTATATATAGTTAATTTTATTTGCTTTTTTCCCATATTTTAAATTAATATGCGTAACTGAGCTATCAAGAAGCCTATGAATTGATATTGTATGATTGTGTTATTCTTCGTTTGTTTGAGCGAAAAATCAACGGCTTGTCCATATAGCAGTTTAGTAGAATAGCGAGTAAATTTCACTCGGTAATTTCTTCACCATTGATAAATCTCTTGAGTGGAGCTGTCGGCTGAATAAATTATTACAATTTTTTCCTGTTTGTATCCGTCACAAATTAATTTCACTACCATCACAACACTGAATAAAGACGAACGAGGCCTCTATATCATTGCCTTTGTAAAAAATTTAGAAAGCTGCCTACCCTTGTGATAACCAAACATAATTTAGAGGGCACACAGAATCAGAGAGTGCCTGAAGTCTAAGGTAGTCAAGTTGTATATTATAAAAACGAGAGTCTGAATTGGAACAAAGTATTTCTCAGATTGTGAGGCCCTTTGCCCTCCTCTCGTTTCACATATGTAGACACCGACATACCGATGTAAGGGAGTCTCGAGGAGCTTTTGTATCGTATTTTTCTTTCAATTCCGGTACGTGTCACTGCGATACAAAAAAATACTCTTCGTTTCCCATTACTTTCCATTTTCTTCGCGGCGCGGGCGTAGGAAAAAAATGCAGAAAAATACATGGTATATAAAAGTCCACAGAGGCGGCCCTTGCTCCCCACTCTCTGCACTTACCGCGAGCGGGTTTCTCAAATTTATTATCAGCATGATCGAAATATGTGATATTCACGTACCGAAGAGTGAGAAGTCAAAGGTCAGACTACAATAATGAGGCACATCGAGAATTTCAAACCGACATAATCACTTGCATTACCAGGCTGATCGATTACTCGCTGTGTTTATGCGATACCTATACGCCACAGCGAACCGTGGATATATTTACAATAATCTGAGCTTTGTATTTGTGATGTATAATATTACAATTTATCACTGTACTTCATTATGATCCTAGTTTATTCGGAATAGAAAAGAGAGGTAAGCTTTTTCTTTCACCGTCAGTCTCATATGTCTCCACCGTAAGTTGGAAAGCTTTTCGTTAACTACGGGGATTATCTCCTGGATATTTAGAGAGCTTCTCTACAGACGAGTCGGACCCCGGACAGCCGGATTATATAGGACTAGTTATAGTTGGTCACTCTATTTCGCAGAAAGCTGACGTCATCCGATGCGGTCTCCTCCTCGTGCTCTCGAGACTACTTGCCTCTACCTAATGGCTACTCAAGAGCTTAAAAGCGCAGAAGTAAGCTCAAGATTCAAGGTAACCGTCCAGGTGAACGATAAACGGACGAAGCTCAAAGGAGGAGATGGTAAATATATGAAAGAAAAGACTCTCCGCCAAAAGAACTTGTGAAATACACCTCGAGATCTTAAGGTCTTCCGTCTTACGAGCTCACCGAGTGGAGCTTATTGTTGGTTCAGGTCACACGTTGTACCCAGCCTAACCTTCTCCGTCCCGTGCGTCCGTCATGACCACGGCTCGCCGGTTGAGAACCCGCTGCGAGATATAGGAATGTATATTAAAATGGGTACGGATATTGTAGCGAAAAATAAAGCATCACGGTTATTTTTAATATTGGCTAAACATCAAAGAGAAAATGAGAATGTCGCATGTATACGAGTCTTCACTGATCTTGACTCTTGCGACGTGCAGACGTTGAATCTCGCGAAAGTGGTCTGTCCCCGGTATGTAAGGCTTTTATGCGACAGATGCTACGAGAAAATGTTCTTATGCTTCTTCCTATGCAGGCTTTCTCACTTTCTCTCTTACTCTTTCTCTGTGGCGATCCAAACTCCGCTTTTACTCGAGTCTCTGTACTTCATACTTATACCTACAGGTATACATATACGCGAATAAACTTCATTCCTGAGTCTGTAGCCTCGATATTACTTTTTTAATCAATTCAGATTTTCTTTAAAGCTGCATGCAGCTGCTTTCTCAGCACTCTCTCGATCTCATACAGTGTGAATTATTTATGACACGTGACGTAAGAGCCCGGTAATTCGAATGAAATGAGACACACCCCTTGTAACGTATGATGTGGGAAGAATCGTATCGGGTATAAAAATCGGGTCACGTTTTGAAAAGCCTTTGGAAAACCCTTCCAGAGCGGAAATCGTACCTTACAAATTTTGGAAACTGGAAGACACATATTAATCATTGAGCGCCTCCACTAACGTGGTATAAAATTTTCGAGTTTTTACTGCCGTATTATATACCAAAACCATATGATATCTCGTCAGTTATGCAGTTTCCCGATTCCACAGAGGCTTCGCCATCGCTAATTGCCGACAATTATTGAGGTTTCAAAGCTCGAACATTCCCTACAGCGCTTAAATTGTTCCCCCCAAACGTACGCAACTCATTGTCAGTAACGGAGAGGTTCGGCCGAACTCGCATGCGCAACTTTTTTTAAATATGCCAATTTTTAGTTCCAAAACCGAAAAAAAATCGAAGGTTATAGTTACAATTGACAATAAACGCAATCAAAGTAACGCCACAATACGATGCAGTGCAATGCTGGTATAACCAATTTACAGCACATTTTTTCGCCTACTGCTGCGATATAATTTCAGGTGCAAACGGATCACTCGCACTAGATAGAGATATTAATTTAAATTACATAATATATCAGTCGAATAATAAAGAATAAAACAAAGACAACATACGATGACATAAACTTATAATTGACACAGAGGGTACAGCTAACAGAGTTGAAGCCACAAGGTTCCCCCGCAGGTAATAGAGAAACACAAAACGCCGCTCAGAGCTTTTCCCCCTGGTGCTTTTACGTTTCATTTCCCAACCTTTTTGCGACGTAAAAGTATACATTAATTATTAGTCATCCGGTTCAAGCCAAAAAAGTGGTATGCAAATCTCGCACGGTATCATAACACGCGCAAAATGTCCATCAAAAAGCCCACGTCTATAAAATATTTGTACAAAATTGAATTTGAACGTCGATTCTGCGGAACATTTTCCCCGAAGGTGGGCGGGGGCAAATTTCGAAAGCTGGTAAATGCGCGAATCTCGCTACAAGTACCTCGAGTCTCGAAAAACGAAGTTAACGACTTCCGAAGTGAAATCGTTAGCAGACATTTTCTTCCTCCATTTTTCCCCTTACTGTATCCCAAGGGAACAAATGCCATGGAAGATGGATTCCGCAGTGATGAGAACGAAAATAAGTGGATTACAAAAGAAAAACAAAACATAAAAAAACAGAGTACATGTTTTCTTCAGATTATACAGTGACACAAGGTTGAACAAAAAGTAGAGACAATTCCTCTACCGCGAAGGCCGAAGGGCGCGATATCCGGTTGTAATTTCCTTCGAAGTAGTTTACCAAGAATGAGTCACGTCGGTTTACTCAAGGACGCTGTTAAACAAGCTTTACTCTATTTCCCCCGCTCTTCTCATATTAATGCTAACATCTTCTGCCGGGTACGGCAAATTCTGGAAAACAGTTTTATGGACCAACTAAAAATTTCTACTCACGTAATCGCGTCGATCATGTCAAGCCCCATTTCGACGCAACAATGTGCGTGATCTGGTCGAGGTTCGGGTAATCCTGAAACGCAGTAGTAACAATCACCAAGAAGTTTAATCCGTAAACAATGGTGCTCGGCTGCGAGTTTGTCAAACCTGGAACGAAATTAAAAACAGAATGAAAAATGAATTTTTATCATTCGTAAAATCAGTTCTCGAGACGACCTCATATCCCGTGTTGATTCGGGGCAATCCCCTAATTACATGTAACGAGTTAATGACTCAAATGATCAAAGAGCCTTCTACATTGTGCCCAGCGGTATTGCGCCAGTCTTTTATTTCAGTCGACATTAACCGCACTCGACTAAAACAAGGGACAGTTACAGAAGGATTTTTTATTTAACGAAAAAAAGTCATGTCCTGAACCGCCAGCTTTTACTTGGAAAAAAATAAAAAGAAAAGAAAAAGGATCACAAACTCGAAATGTTTTTTATCAGGATTAAATCGAATGAATTTAGGTTGCCGTCACGTAGTTAGGTTGTTAGCGACCTACTGAGTCCTCCGTATATCTTTATGACAATAATAATCTTTGGGGTTCGTTAGAGGGTGAGATTTTGTAAAGGTGTCCAACGAGGCGCGAGCTTTTAGTTTCCGTCCGCCAGTGAGCAAAGTCAGTTTTCCGGGACGGTAAAACAATGGGGGTCTATTTCCTGCTGGAAAAACCCTCCCGCGGACGTCTTGACGACGGTATCACTAGTTTCACCATTATATCTCATCCCTTTTCCAACAATTGATTCGATGGTAATTTGGAAATTGGAATAGGATCTTATTCAGCCAAATTCTCAACTCGTTAACTGGGGTTCAAATTCCTCGTAGATGGACGTGGACGGGTGTTTATGAGGCGGTGAATGGACCACATCGGATCAGCTTCCAGCCCCAAGAATTTCAACGCCGAGCATCTCAACCCCCATCCCTTCGTGTTCTAGACTGAAGCGGATCTAGGGGCGTATAAGGGTCTATGTTCTAATTTAACTTGCGTGGGAGTCAAATCTCCACTATATAGTAATTGGGCGATGTTCAAGATGGAAGGAAAACTAGAGGACTGAACATCTTGATTTCGAGAGCATCTCGAACTTGCAGGTTTGAGTAGGACCCTCACGGCGGTATGTATTCTATATCTTTCCATCAGCAAGAAAACCGTAGGAATTTCCGAAAATTACTCATCTCTGATGAATATTTCATTACAAAGTTTCAAGGTTAATCAGGCATCGCCGGTGACACGAAATTTCACATGTTTGGGATTCACGTTATTCTTCCATTTACGCATCACTCGAATACATGTAGGTTGAGTCTCCACTACCGGCACGGATATAACGAAACAAGCGTCGTTCACACTCTCTTTGCTCCGGAGGAAAGCTTTATAATGCTTCATTTAGTCGGGTAATTACAGTGTCGAAGTCACGGTCCGTGCCAAGTTGTACGTAGCTGTTGCAGCCATGGGTAGAGAATTAGGTACACGTATACACAAAAAAGTTACTCAGTTGTCGGTAACGAATGTTTGTACGTTGGTATAGGTATGTAGCCGAGGCCACCGACCTTCTGCATCTTTGATGTGCGAAGCCAGGGGTTGCCCTAGCGTGTTATTTCATTAGGGTGGCTGGCGTATCTTTCCCGTGTGTAGAGAGGGTTATATGGTCACGCGTGTGTGTGTGCGCGTGTTTGTGTGAATCGTGTATGGCTAGATATAAAGTAAGTTGTGCGGCCATTGTAGTCTGGTATACCTACACGGAATACAGGGTGACTCAATCCCAACCTGACCCAACTCAACCCTTCGCGGTGCACCTGCCAGCATCGATATAAGTTCAGCTACGCGCAGCTTGACCCAGACGGAGGAAAGCGCCCTTATTTTCTTCGCCACCTTATTCAACCTTCCCTTTGCTCGTATGTACTTTCTATAGAGGTATGCTTTCCTCGTTGGCATCATCGACCTCTCCACGTCTCACTCGCTCTACGAATAGAATTTTTATGGCGTCAGCGTGATCTTTACTGACATGTTCAAACGGTCGTTTCGAATAAAAAAAATATTCCCATAGCTGTGAGAATACCGCACCTTGTTGGGTTGATTTACTCTCGGGGGAAAAAAGCAAAAACAAATTCGCACCTTGAAAAGTGTCACGGTTTTATTTTGCATGTCCATGGCAGGTTGAATGGCAATTAACGTAATTATGTAAATGACCCTCGGTGAATCTTTACGAGACCTTTGCGTCCAGCAATTTCAATTTTGATTCGCTTGCTGCCTGCGTATATCTCATCAAATCTGGACTGTAGAAAAAAAAACTATACCATTCCTACTACGCCAAATCATTTATCACGAAATTTTGTGGAACGGGGCACTCCCCTACAGGCTATACTTATGGTACTTTTCAATCGATTAAACTCACCGGCGAGTGTGGGCTGGTTTGATTTTAATTTAATCTTGCAAAAAGTTTCCCCTCCCACCATTTCCAGCTTCCAGATCTTCGTTGCTCCGGGGATATATTACGTACGCTTTATAATATAGGGCTGATGGGACCCCTGCCAACTTTCTTATTCTTTTATCTTACAATTTATTCTCGTACTTCTTTTTCTTCTTCTTTTTCTTCTTCTTCTTTCTGTTCTAAGTAAAAGGCGGCTTTTACTTGTTTAGCTATACGGAATGGCCCGGTGATTTACCGTTGTTTGACCTTTATTTATTTTATCCCCTCATCTTGTCCGCGCCTTTCAAATCCTGTAGCCGTAGTTTCGAGCTTGGAAAAATTTTCACAGTAAACATGCGAAAGCCTTCGGTGTTCTTTCGTTAACCGAAAGATCCCTCTGATCTCCTAACTCTAACTCGAATCTACATCGGGGTTGATCAAACTTGCCGAACGACGTGTTCCCAGATTTCGAAGTGCCCTTTATGTAAAACACTAATTCGGAATCCCCCTACTCTATTTTGAAACGGTAAAGTCGGATGGCCATTTTCAGGTGTCTGCAATCAGTTTCTCTTCGATGTCCGTATTTCTGCATACTTTGAACATCTCGTGTGCAGGCATGTACATATTAGACCTCGAATCTCCCACGTCCCAGGCGCGGGCGTTTTCTCGAGGGAAATGTCTGAGCCCGGGTCATTTAGGGAGGACCACATGTCCCTCTTTGTCGGAGTGTAGTTTCGCAGTAAACAAAGTTTGACAACCGATTCCCGAGCCCCCTACCTCGCCGCTATCGTACCTACCTTTCTGGCTTGCCGCTCGCGACACACCGAAGCTTTGACTGTAACTTCGCAGATTGAATTAGGCGTCACGCTGAATTACGTTGCCTTTACTCACCCCATCCCTTTGCTACCTCCACTCCACACCCCAAAGAATTCAAGGCCTCCACATATTAAACCGATAAATTTGTCACCTAATGGGCCGAGACACTCAAGCCGCGCGAATGTTAGAAAATTATCATCAGGCACATCGTGTTAAATTTCAGAAGAGGCCAATTGTTCTATCTTTTTTTCTCGGCTCACTGCCCAGGGGACATTTCCTATTCACTTTCGTTTTAAGTGTCCTCTCATCGGACCAGAAGCGAGTAAAAGGCCCAGAACTGTATTTTTTCGCTTTCTTAATTCTCTTCTTTTTTTCAAGGTATAGGTAAGTCCTTTGCAAACAGGTAATATTATTGGGATCTACGTTCGCTACTCGGAATCGAAGGGCAAAAAACGGAGCAATCAAAATAAAGAAGCTTTAGGATAAATAATCCTGGTGGTGTTTAAATAAACAAGAGGGAACGTTATTCTAAATTACAGAAAAGCGATAAAAATCAACTTCAAATGAGATCCCATTCTTCGTTCTTACTTGAGGGCAGAAAAAAAAATCGTAGATTTATTCAATGCACTTAGGCATCTAATTTTCCGATAACGAGGCCTCGTTGCATTACTCATGTTACGAGGTCGTTATATCGAGAGTATAAAAGGTTACACCAGCTAGAAATATCGTTGAAATAAAGTCTACGTCAATTAGCAACTATCACGGATGAAGTTCAAAGTTCAAGTTATCTTCTCTTTTCTCACCTGGCAAAAAGCTCGTTCAAAAGCCTGACCAATTCCTCGGCGGTGCACTGGTCGGACAATGATGTGAATCCGCAGATGTCCGCGAACAAAATGCTGAAAAAGAAAACAAAAAAACGAGAGTAAAACTCGATTCCAGTCAAACTGAAGAATGATCTCTCAAGTTCTGAATTCAAACTTCAAATCCGACGGTGAACATAAATCGAAATCCAATTAATCGGGAACCTCTGAACGATTGTATATTCATACATCATCTCTATTTGCGATCGGTTAACAAATAAAATCGATGGGCCGTAACTCCAAGCACAATCTTTAGTTTTGTAACTGGGATTTTATTTAGTTTGGAAAATGAAGAACGCTCACGTTATACCGGTACAGGGGACCGAGCGCTGAGGGAAATCAACGAATTCCTCACCATACGTGGCATTCTCAGTGAGCGACGATTTTTGTTCAACTTCTTACGGTTTTCCCTCGAAAATTTTCTTATACCCGACACACATTCCCTAAATATACCTTATAACTCACTTCAACGACCATTCGAGCATCATATATACTCATATACCATACATGTACGTACGAAGGACCTTCACCATTTATTTGGGTAGCAAAATAATTGACGTACGTTCGAGAGGTAGCCCCCTGGGTACTCGAATTTTCACCAAAATAATCGTCCCGACATTTTTTGCGTTTTTTTTTTATTTTGTGCCTTCGACATATCGCTTGAATTTTTTCCCTTTTCGTAGATGACCGGGTACATATCTAGAAATTCTTGTCTCACCTGACGTTTTCATGCCTCTGTATGTAAATTTTGTGGAACATCGTATCCTTTGGTTTGCCAGCTATGTCAGCCTTCATCTCCATGGCTACGTGTCTCGGTAGAACGCTGAGAAGGAGTCTTTCCTGAAAACAGATAAAAAAAAACAAACAATTCCAAAGAATAATAGAACAAAAAATGAATCCCGTAACGTTCCGACCTTCTTTGTTCTTTGAGCACGTTAATATTCATATTACTACACCTCTTCTTCAGTATTTCTTATTAGGCACGTATGGGAGTCAAAACGTGACACAGAATCGAAACATGGCGTTGTTGCTCAGTGAAGTCAAGAAACGCGGTTTTGGTATTGTCTCGAGATTCAAATCCTTCCCACATATGCTCTGCTCGTAGCTTGACGTGACATTGAAACTCGACGTCGAACAAGCAAACTCTAAACTTCAGTGTGGTACGAAAACTCATCAATAACTGTCTCAAACTTTATAACTATTCCAATAATTTCACTGTTCTCTGGTCCCAAAACAATGTCTTTGAAGAAGAACAAACTTGTACTATACGTGGTCTATCCTTATCCTTCGGACTGGACGATAAGTAAGAGCCGTTGAGGTGAGCCGGAACAGTGTAATGAATCAAATGGCGAGTAGAAAATGCTCGACTTATTGTTAGCCGGATGGTTTGCTGAGGAAGTTCTTCAAGCTCTGGCCAACACAAAAAGCACTTGCCACTACAAAAAGTGCAGCCTTACGGCTGTAAAAGGTCGCAACACCACGCGCAGCTTGATGGACGACCACGTGTCTTTTGGAAGGTTTAAGTAGAGAACGAAGAAGTAGCTCAACAATTGTTTCAACGTGGGTATACTAATTGATTTCCTACGCATAATTACAAACAATTGCTCGTGAACCCCCCGGCACAATTGCCTCGGGGGTGGTGAAACACGAGGTATATTATGTAAATTATAGTTGGATACCTATTCAATCGAAATTCAGTTGCAGCTCACGGCTGTTTCAGGGATTATATTATGGGAGCCGCGGAGTTCAGTCCTGGGGCAAGTTCCTGAATCACGCTAATAAACCGCAGCGGCCACCTGCATACGCCATGTGATTCGATTGATGTGGTTATCAATATCCGACGAATGATATGCGCGGTTGAGATTTTCGGATGAGTTTGCATCCGACTTTTGTTTCAACATAAAACGAGTAGAAAGTTATGCCTATCGTACTATGAATAAATATAAGCCTCGTCACACGAAGCTCCTACCAATTACTGCTTAATGAGGAGGTTTCCGCTCATGACGTCCAACGTTATACCTATACAAGTATGTAGCGAGGATCAAAGAGGCTTTATTACCAAAATTATACAACGCTGAGATCAGAGGAGTTAATCACCAGGAGCGAACTACCGAGGAGGTCTAAATAGGGAAGGCAACGTGCGGAACGGTAAAATATCTATTCACTGACATAGCTATTATAGTAGAACTTAATATTACATCATTCCGAGCATCTTAAGACCGCACGTCTTGTGGGCTTCGAGTAATTGCTGTAAAGGGTGATCTCGATACAAGCAATCTCCAGGAAGATCTTATCGTTCGTTATAATCTGATATCTCCTGATCGGAAGTCAAAATTCCGGAGATCTTGCAACCCTTCCAGTCCAAACTCTTACGAATAAGTTGATCAGATTCGACACTCGTCTATGGAAATAATTTCTGCAGATCGATCGATAAACGATTCATATTTTCACATCTCTGGATCTTCGACGAACGGCTGCCTTTCGCAGTCAGGCTACTCCTCTGCCTTTGATCTGTGGCGAGACATCGATTGTACCGTTCGACCCCTTAACTTGACTATAACACCGGCGTACAGGATTACCTGCCTCGTGTCAAAATCCTGGTTTACAAGATTTGCGGCACCGTTTGAGCTTCGAGCATAGTGAGAACAGAGCCGAATACTACAAAATTTCTGCGCTTTCGATTCCGTCGCGCGGAAGATTTCCTTCTCGCGAGCGCCGAGGGTCTCTTAATCCAGGATTTAACTATAGCTTGGCGTCGCGATTCTACGGCTAAATGCCCTGGGTATAATATGATATAATAATACACTCGGTATCTCATGTACGACTAGAGGGTAGATTTCATTTCCTTTTACGTATGATCACATGTTATGGAACTGGTACGTCTGAAAATTTAAGCATCTCTCGTTGTGGGCCCCGAGGGGTGCTCGTAAATATTCAATCGTCTGCTTCCGAGATTAATTATATTATGAATAATTAATCAACCTATTGATCAATTTCTATGGAGACATTATTCCGGTCACCCTGACGACGTACCATAATTCAAATTGTCTCGTGTGTCACCGCTGCGGCAACAGGCGATTTTCACAATCGGTGATTCGTATTATTGAAAAATGAACTCTGTTCGATAAGATAGAGTTTCTATCATCGCTACCCGTACAGCGTCAAGCTCGCAGATACACCTATACCATCTGATATGACGCTGATCTGCGTTACGGCTCGTTTCATTAGG
Organism: Athalia cordata; assembly: GCA_963932425.1. NCBI lineage: Eukaryota > Metazoa > Arthropoda > Insecta > Hymenoptera > Athaliidae > Athalia > Athalia cordata. The sequence continues at coordinate 50,347,322 of OZ010625.1, read as the reverse complement.
ACGTAATTAATATTTGTTAAAGTTGTTTGTTCCATATAGACGGATACCTGCTGTTGGTTTTCCCTCTGCGTAGTTAGGCGTGCCTCGACGCATTGCCTCGTCTCAAGGAAAGCTTGTCTCTGAGCCAGTTCACGAGGATGATGAGTTAGCGCACCGGCAACATTGGTGCCGCCGACAACGACGAGAGAGCTGAAAAGCTGCAACAAAAATCAAAAAATATTTCTTTCCGTTAGATAGAGAAATGCATTTCGTTCCTCAATCGATTTCTTCCTTTTCCGGAAATTGCGGACCCGGTAACATCGCTTCTAAGCTTTCGATAACTACAGAAATCTCTAACAAAATCCCCATTCTACACGGATGTTCGTCTCCGTTTATTTCCGTTCGTCAACATCAGGGGAAAAAGGATATCGCAGAAAATCTCGAATCAGAAAAATCCGATCAAAGTATCCTCGGCCAAGTTTTGCTCGGAAGAAGTTGTTTATCGCGTAAAGCTTCCAGCTGCTTGTAACTCGGATCAATTTTACGATCAGGTTTATCAGCTGCTAGGAAGTATACGATCGTGGAATTTCGGTCGAAAATTTCCCGACCGTTCATCAAAGCTCCGGTTTTATTTTGGCTATAATTCAGCGGTGTACTTCGTAACTTCACGCCAATTATGAAATCACAATTTTTCACCTGACATCGATCTTCGGAATTGTAACAGAAATCGTTGATTAACTCTTACCGCCTTGTTACCCCGACAAAGCCTTCCCTTCCCCCTTTTCCCTCTTTCATCGGCCCCACTATCCGATAGATATAATCTTATAGCATTAGTCCAAAAATTATCTTTTGAGCTGCGGACTCGAGGGCTATAATATAAGATGTGCGCGATTATTTCGACCATATTATACTCTGTAAAACTTTATTTCCCGATTGAAAATAATTTGAAAATGAATCACGATTTATTCGATATCGAAAGGAATGAGATGAAACTGAAATCTTGACCCTGAAATTTTTGGGGCTTGATATTGTTCACTTAATATCAATGACGGGATATTTTCCCGTGGGCATAGTTTATGAGAACGATCGATAATGCTTAGAAAATCGTAAGCTTCTCGACACGCGATCTCCTAATGAAATTATAAGATCGTTTCGTTGCCCCTGAACTTTGAGTTACCCTCGATAAAATAATCGAGTCACTCGATCGCAACGCTGCTACTGCTACTACTCATACCGGTGGCATCGCATGACCGGTAGCCCTCCAGTTCCAGCCCTTGTTCGATTCGACGCCGAGGGAACAAAACCCTTATCAGGAACAAGAAAGAAAAAAAAGAAAGCAGGAAAACGACAAACGAGGCGCGAAGCTAAGCGCCAACCTTCTACTTTCATTTACTTCTCCATGCGGTTCATACGCGGATCTAGAATCATCGTGTGCAACGAGAGAGAATGTTAAGTAAGCACATTTTCAAAATGTTTCCCTTCCCTTTTCACAATCGGTATTCCGAAGCTAGTCGTCAGATTTCAACTTAAAGAATTGCTTTCCGAACATTTCTTTCTATGAAAAGAACTTCAACTTTCGCCGAATTAATTGCTCCGTGGGGTTGGGTCCAGACGTTTCCTGTGGGATACCAGACACGATAAATCTTCGTTCACTTTTTCCTATCGTTAGCCCGACGTTTGCTACATTTGTTTTGTGAATTGACCAAATAAAGAGACCCACCAAATTACGCTGACCTCAGTGCCCGAGCGGTGGGATCACCTCTCCGTTATTCCCAATTATATTTCCAGTTACTTATTTATTTATTTATTCATTTATTCTTTAATTGAAATATGTGCATTATGACATTATCGTGCTCATATATAGAAAAAGCTCCGTTAAATTATCAGTTTGAATTATTCCCAACGTTTGGGCATTAGGGTAGAAGTTTTGCATTTTAAACTTTCCCACGATATTATTTTGCAAATGCGATAAACCAACCACAGCTTCCCACACAATTTCGACGAGGTATAAAATATGTATGTACATACATATCTACAAAAATGGAGCTCATATATTCTGACTCACGATAATTTTTCACAAATTTATTCAAAGGCTTAAAAGAGCTTCGGATATAATTGTCTATTTTTATAGAACATAATCCATACGTTCACCTGGTGATTATTTTCGAAATTTCTGAGGCAAATGAGGTATTGCGATAGTGATAAAACTTGTCGCGAAAAAAAGTAGAGGCCGAAAGGTTTTTTCTCTGATCATGTCATGGTCTGTCGGGAGGAGTGAATAACTCATACGTCAATCGTTGGTATTCGTATTTCAGAACGCAAGAGTTTCGAGCTTCCAATTATCGTTCCGCCGGGGTATTGACTGATTCTTTTTACGAACGTGCATTAGGTACCTATCCGGCTACTTGAGGGTTAAAATTAGGGTAGGTACTCAAAGTACCATACACGTATAATACTACCAATAAGTAACTCAAGTGTCACTTTAGTTCTTTACGTTATAATTTTTGGAAATAATCGATGCGGACAGAACCCTGAATGCGACGAGAAACTGACAACGAGAAAGAAAAAAGAAAGATCTCTCGCGCTGACGATCAAGTATTTTGACGCGTGGCCGCCTGTCTCTTTTCATTTGCAAATGATTCGGTACTTCTTCAAGTACTTTCACGGTGCGGTTTATTATAAAGAATAAGAGGCGCGTCATTTAGGTCGCTCGATCCTCTTTTATAAGAGACACTTTGTGCACTCCTGTTAGAGATGGAGGATGAGGGAAGCAGGGAGAGCGATGATTCTCCCACGGTGTCTCTAATTAAATCGGTACCCAACTCCTCTGCAGCCTCCTGTCTATACCGACGGTAAATGCTCAGGTTGGTACAGATGCCTACCAACTATATCGCATGTGTTAATATTAGGGCACGATGTTTGCGTAGCTTTGATCGAACTCTGCAACAGGAACACTACGCGATGTACACTGCAGACATTAGCAAACCGACGACGATGCTTCTACAGAGGATACATCCGACAATCGGACCTGCGACGTCATTCGGAGATCTCCTGTTATTATTATTTCGAATATAGCGAACGGACCTTCACCTTTATTATTAACAAACAACGAGCGTACAGCTTGATACTCGAGACTCCTGTGCTTATTTTTTAATTAGAAATAACTAACACCGCACGCGCAAGCTTTCCGCGCGCTCCACTGCATCGAATTGTTACCTTGGCTTCGTTTATTCTCAGTTATATTTTTTCCTGTCCAATTTGTCTCCAATTTTACGACTCTAAATTCGGAAAAGTTGAGTCATCTCGATTGATTTTATTCGTAGCCTAATTTTGTCGACGGATCGACAAAACGTCAGTTCAACTATAACGATAAGTGAAATGCGCTTTTTCATGGGGTACATTTTTCTGGCTGATAGTACCGAAATAATTATTTCAGGGCTCGAAGTAGTTCGGATTTTTTCATGTTTAACTAGAGGAATGAACATGTTGACCTGCAGCTTAAGATTAGCCGTGTTACGATTACAGTCGGAGCAGTTTAATTGTAGCTTAAACGAGACAAAATGGCGTCGCGAAGCTAGAAGAATTTCTATATAGGTACGTCGATAAACAGTTGTTGGGTTGTAACAGAATCACTGGAATATCGTTAATTCGTTGTTTTGTACCAACGAGTAAAGCCGTTAAGCCCAAAACGAGAAAGCGGAATATAATTACGTCAGTCGGATCCAGAAGGATCAACGATTTTTATCTCCGCACTTTACTCCAGTTCTGCTTATCTCTCAGGTGCAGTTATAAGCGGTAATAACATCTACCGGTATACACGTCAAAAGTGAAGCTTTGCGTTGGCATTTCAACGTAGTAACTTAAACCAAGTAAAGTAAGGAAAAACAAATTCGACAAAAAAGTAAACTAATTGTAAATAAACTTATCCGCATCAAAGAAAATGTTTGGGGGTAGCTATTGTCGATGCGAAAATTTGCCACGAACTTTCCATATTGCGCATGATGTAAATCCTAAGCAAGCTTCATTATGCGAACTTTTGTTGTTCTTGCCCAGACACGGCTGCTTTTGTATTATACCTACTATTACAATTGCTTGCCGCTGTCCTTGTTTTCCCAAAATTGTTATCGTGCGATTTGAGTCTTACGGCCGCGGGTACGTAGCAGCTGCCGTTGATTTTCCACTGTAGATTTTACTTCCAGACTTTTAGACTTTCTCACAAAACAAATATAAACTCGCCTAAAACACAACGATGTGTTTCTGGACTGGGGAATAATTGTTTTCCGAGGCATGATGTTAACATCCCAGCACCGTTAGGAGGGTTTCGCCTTCTCGAGCCGCCAGCTGATTAAATACTCCATCAATTTTATTTCCGTTCTCAATGGGCCCTCGGATCTTTCATCTTCTGGTCTCGCATCCCACCAGAGAGTCGATCGCTTTGTCTCCCCGTTTTTCCCCTTTAGTTTTTTCTTTTATAATATTTTCTTCTTTTCGTTTCTCACCTCAGGTGAACGTCGTCCGACGGAACAGCTCCCCATTCTCAAAGCTTTGAAAGAGTCATCCCTCGAACCCCCATGGAGCTCTGAGTGACAAATGCAATTCTTCATCATCCGGGGCACGCCCTTTACGCCAGCTTTCATTTCTCGCAAATTAGGATCACCCGTGCAAGCTCCTTCAAAATCATGTCAATTTTTCACTCGCCATCGATCGCAACGGCTCTACAAGAATTGCAAGCTCTTCTGCAATTATCTTCGTATGTACCCGTATCGCACCTGTATAGATAATTTTATGTATTAACCTGTGATCGTCCAATAATGGAAACCACTCTGAAAGATGGATAGACCCATCCGATACTCCGTGGAGCTTGATAGTTTCGCGGCATGATCTTGTGGCGGGAAAATTAGGAACACGATCTTGAGGATTAAGCGACGCAATTCGTCTCCATTAGTTCGCCTTACCCCTTGAACAACAAACTGGGATTCACCATTTTTACTGACCCCCTAATATCCCGTTTTTTTTTTTTCCATTCTTTTTCTGCTTCGTTCGCATGAAAGCTTCCAGTTTTCCACAATTTCACAATTGTTTATCTTTCCAATTGAAATTTTGGTAGAGCGCTCACTTTTCTTTTGATTAAAAGTCACGCGTGTGGAATGGAAAGCTCGATTATTATTTTTATATTCGGTTATTAATACATTATTGTTGTTAATACGTCACGAGCATAAAATAATATGTGAGCTTGAATATGGGGAGGTGGGTAATTGGTGGAAGAGGTGGCCTCTATCTCAACGAAACAATACGCCCCGAGCGTCAGAGTCTTCTGCGAATGACAAGCTGCAGGTCAGAATATAGCCCTAATTGGAATTGAGTCTGTTTCGTTTTTCATTGGATCAAGTGAACCGAACAACGCGTGTGCAGAATTAGGGAGATTTGAAATTGAACGGCTGAAGAAATTCTGGAGGAATAGAGAACGAATGAGGTAGAGAAAAAGGGAGAGTGGTTACGCGAGTGACCTGATTAGGGGGAGAAGAACATCTTGTATTTACGTCACGTGGGATGATTGTTTGTCGAATTGATTTGCGAGAGTGGATGGTTGATTAAATTAGTTATATGAAAATACGGGAAAGTGACGAAGATTGTTCGCACGATAATATAACCACAGAAATTTGATAGCCTTTTGTGTTCTATTGAAAGCGAAACGGCGAAATGATAAGACCCCAGTCGAATGAATTCGTACAACAATACTCGATGCCTTTGCCTTTGTACTTCGGGGAACTTTCACAGTTTTCTTATTTTTATTGTATTTTTCTTCAGCGATCGTAGCGCGAGAGCAATAAAAATAAGAAATACATTCTCCTGGGATTTCGTCGAGTAGCGAATCGATCAGAGCCACGCAAAATACGCACACTGCCCATATTTTTGCATCTTTGTGAGTTTTTCAAAATTTATTCCACACGCACCGCATATACCCGTATATCGTTTCATCCCTCGCGCTCCAACAATTCTATACGGTAAGCTACCTTCGGAGTCTCAAACGCTTATGCCAGCTTTCCAAGAAAATGCGCGTAAGCCCAGACACAACACCATAAACGGGCGATTCAGGGTATTCGAAAAATACAATATAATATGTCCATGCCCGCGCCTCAGCACCGCGTGAATGACAAATAGAAATGAGAAAACGAATAAAAACAAATACTGCCGTCGAATTCAGTGAGCGTAATAATTTTCAATTTGTGGGGGATTAGAGAGAAGAAAAATAATTCGTTGATAATTCTTGATAATTGCACGAATGAAAATGTGAGCTTGGGGCCGGAGTGCGGAAGAATACAACGTCAATGAGCAGAATGTCGTGGGGTTTAAAAAGCCAGAATCACCTCGAGGCCAGAGGATTTCGCAGCTTATATGCGAGTGACAAGTCTGCGGGACGAAGTAATTACATTGGCTAGCGACGAGAGTGGTCTCGAATTGTTTCTGTCGGTCGTTGGAAGGTCACCTGACTCTCGCAGAGCCACTAACGATGAGACGAAGCAGAACAAGAGCTGCGGCTATAAAATGATCATGACGAAGTAGGAAAAGAATACTCGGAAAATAAGAGTCAAAACCACTGCGACTCGATTCACTTTTGTTAACCATACTTCGAGGTCAGTATCCACTGATTCCAAATCCAAAATCAAATCTTGTTCACTTTACGGAACAAACGTGGTGTGCCGCGGCAGAAAATGACCAGCGAGTGACCATGCATGCCTCACCGGACTTGGTCAACACCGAAATTGAACACTTGAAGCAAATTATAGCGCTGCCGGGAATTTAGTTCCGAAACCAAATCCAAAGCGTTTGGAATTCACAGAATTCAAAATGTGCATCTGGAATATTAAAACTTTTAGTCTAGGTACAAAAATTCCGTTCTGCGTGCCCGACTTACGATCTAATTTTTGTTCAACTCCCTCGCATTCTAAATCACCGTATAGTTTTTGCCGCAAACACCATATGCTACTTCCTCATGCTCCGTAAGAATCACGGGTCGTAAAATCTTTGAGGAGATCCTGTTTTGTGTATAGCACCCGTGCAGTAAAATCTTTCTCGTCAGATTTCATATGCTTTCTGGTATCGAAATCCTCCCTCCGGAAGAAATATAATATACGAGGAAAAAAAGTATAAGCGCAGAAAAAATATACGAGAGCTTTCTCGATCGGTCATCGTTATTCCAATGCCCGTAGAATGAAGAGAGAGAGGAGCAAAAAAAGCATTGTTCGTTTGAATTTACATAGAGCTTTTGAAAAGCTTTTGTTCCGTGCTGTCTATGTATAGTACAGCGAAAATTGACCGTTGGTCAAGCATCTGCACGCGACACTTCTGGACCAAAAAGTGAATTAATAACGTAGTTGAAGGGACGATAGCGTCGTGCAACGGTTAGAGCTCGACTAATCGCGTGCCGTTAAAGGTTGAACGTGAAAACGACCTACACGCGATATTGATCCCGGAATTGCAAGCTCATTATTTGAAACATTGCAAACCAAGCTGGTCGCGCAACTAATATTGCATTTAAAATAGAAAGGCTCAAGTACATCGCTTGCGATTGACCTTTTATAAGAAAAATGATGAGGTAGATCCGAGGTAGATCTCGTACATTTTAGAGAATGTCACCATGAAAAACGTACTCGTCGCTTCATTCACCGTTTACTTCCTAAAATAGTTCGCAGTGGCCAACTATCGATTAATGAAGGAATCGCGGATGAACAAACGCGGTTAACATTTTTTGCTCCTTACATCTATAACTTGACTAATTGTCTTGTACGATGTATGAAAGCGAGCACACTTTTTTCTCTCCGTTTTTTCAGCCCCAAAAATTACAGCAAATCCGCTAACTCTTTGGTCTACCGCATGTTACAAGGGATTAGAGTTAACTGCAGGTTACTTTCGGACTTGACACGTATCTTTTACCACTAAATGAATTCCCAACTCATCGCCAGAGAGCTTTCAGAATTTAGACCATTCGCAGCGGAGTTAGTTAAAACCGTGTTCATTGCGAATGCTCATTCTCAATCCAACTTGCTTTGTGAATTATAACAACTAATCCCCGTGTGCTTCACCTGTTCAAATATTTCTCAGTTGGTTATGTTTTCATAATTGCTTGCCCTCATGATCTAGACTCATGCTATGTAGCATCCTTCATGATATCCACGACATATCAGTACCCAAATTGCACGTGTAATATCCGGGAATCCAAACTTGTTACCCGAATCTTTGATGTTGAAAATATTTTCCAATATCAATTGAAAACTCCATATTGTGATATTAAAGGTTTTTTGTTATGATTTTTTCGGTGAATCGAAGAGCGACGAATGTTTCTGGCTTACTTTCTTTTCTATTCGTTTTCCGCGTTTTATACAAGGGGAAAAGTGTGCATAAGTGTGCACATGTATCGACATGTGGATGGTTATATGTAGAAATCTTGTAATAAAGTTTTTCACCAAGGCATTGTCTCGCACGAATCGTTCCATTGTGAACGAAAATAGCTCTATACCCGGCTGCAGAATTTGCGGGTGCGTCCGTAGCTCGTTGTATTATAGAGCGCTGTAGCGCATTTTCATGGTTTCTCGTTCTATACAAACTCGATCTTCTCTTATGATCCAGCGGCGTTGTTGCTATTGCTACCGAGCAATTTGCCACCCCGACGTAGGTGGACATTTTATTCAATTCAATATATCTATGATTCCACGCTTTCGTTAACTCTCTCTCGGATTTTAATTAGTCCTAAGGGATCAGTTTCATTTTAATCATAACTTCTTCATCCTCAACTTTATCTTTCAAACATTTCGCCATTTTATACTGTATACCGCCGAATTATGTGCGGTGTATTTCATGCCACATGACACCTAGGTGACTCTGATCTGATCGTCCTGAGAAAAAACAATTCGATAAACTTGTACAGAAAGCCCCATCGTGCAAAATTTTGGCTTATTCTAGTTTTTATTTTATGTGAAAAAAATTGACAAAAGTCGATTAGTCAGAATGTCAGAAATATGAGTATCAAAATTCTATCGTAAACGGATATTGTTTAAGAATATTCATAGAGAACATTCAATCGCAGTATATTCTCGAATATTTTATCGCACCGTTTACTGCGATTATACAAACTGAAGATATGTTGAGCTTTCATTCCGAAAAGCTCGGTCTCGCGCGACCTAATAGAAATGAAAGGAATTTCAGTCTGTAACTCCTGTTATTCCAACGTTTTGAATCTGTTTTCTATAGCAACTCCTATTGCAGCGCGTCGAGGGAAAAGCTTATAGAACAAAAATACCCGCAGCACCAACTCCATGTTTCACAGAACCGCCATTTTTTTTTTTTTTTTGTTAATTTATTCTGTTATTATTCATTTCTTCATTCTTGTCCAAAAGTTCTTATACCCATAAAGAGAGGAGGCTGATTTTATTTTCGCTTCCGTTTTGCCTTGTTTTTTCTTCAAAGAGAATCCATAGATATGTTTTCGATTGCCTTTTCCACCATCTATCCAAACGATTATTTATACCTACGTGCGAAAAGCTCAACTTCAGTCTATGGAGTTTGAACGGAATTGGAAGGGTTTTAAAGATACACCGGGGGTACATCGTAAACGGTGTAGACATAGCTAAGAGCCCTTGAGATGCATGTATTATGATAGGAAGGTATAAAGTAAACAAAGCGAGAGGCGATGATTCTGGGAAAAGTTTGCACAGTTATACATATAATTTATATGTATGCTTTAAGAAGGTCGAACCAACTTGGGTATGAGTATGGAATTTTCACGAAGATAACTTCGAGTTTGATATCACATACGTGTATTTCTCGTCAAGTCGCTACTCTCAACTTTTATTTCGAGGGTTCTGAAAGTTGCATTCGTTCAAAACGTCCTTTTTTGTCCAGGATTCCCATAAATAAAAGATGATCCTGTTCAACGTATTCCTTCCACCCCCCCCCCGCTCTCTCTCTTTGACGCTCTCTTTTCTCATTCTAATTTTTTCATTTAATTTTTTTTTTCTCCTACAATCTTCATTGCTTGTTTTTCTATTTTTTCCTCAAAGCGAACACTTGAGCCCACAAGATTTCTTGCGGTCGGCCGCAATAGCCATAAGAAATAAGATCAAAAGGGAGCAAAATCGAGGGGTTATAATCAGAGAGTCATAGAAGTCAGGTAATCGCAACGAATCGATGAAATCAAACTCTCTCTACAGACCTTCTCATTAAATTGGACTAGGAAATGTTTTTCCTGCTCCCCCAAAATTCTCATCCATTAATTCAAACAATTACGATGCGACATACGAAGAATGGAAATATTTACCGTGAGAAGAATGACATGATAGCCGCGATTCATCATCGCACAACGTCAACATGTCTGCAAGCTCGATCGTTTTCGCCGTTTGGGAATCTAGAATCTTGACGTGAGTGATGAAATGTATGAGATGTTTTGTGTTATAAAATTCAACATGGACGATTTCACGATATCATGTAATCGTATACATCGTAGAGCTACCAACTTTGCTGCTGCAACTTGGGACCCAGTAGTGTACAAAAGAAAGTAGATTCGCGCATGTCTTTCTTTTATTATTTGATACGATTCCTAACATTCACGACCCAAAAATAAAAAAAAAAATCATAATAAATAGAACAGAAGAAAAATCCTCTGCAGTACTTGAAACGGGCAGCAAATATCACCGTAAATATTTATACGGTTCTTTTTCTTTTTCCCTGTTTTCTCTTCTCTTCACGGTTCTTTTATTTTCTCCCGGGCAGAATACAGACAAACCGGACAAATTATTGGCAGCAGATTTCTTCGCGTCTACAACTCGGGGTGTATCCCGTTTACAAACTTCGAGAGAACTAAGTTTCTGCTACCTTATAATTCTCATATAAATCTTTCGCGTGTTCATTTCTGTATGCCCTCGTTTTTACTTTTTATTCATAAATTTCTTTTCCTGTTACCAAACTTTCAACGATCTCGAATGGAATTGAAATTTGGTAAGTGGAATTGCTATAGAATTACGTAATTTCAACTATAATTTTCTTTGAACGATACGCACAACGCATCGGTGTGGTAAATATGGCGGTGTGGCTCTGTGTATAGAGCTACTTCGTGAAACATATTGATTGATTGATTGATTGATCGATCGATCTATTGATCGATTCGACATAACAAAAAAAAGGGATATGGAAGGTCTAGTTGTCTTATTCCTCCACGTGTGTGGTTTGTTTCGTTTGATTGCTATTACTGGAAACATGAGAAAATTATTAAATGACCTAATTGGACGAAAAAAAAAAAAAAAAAAAAACAATAATAGTAGTAAAGATCCCTCCAAAATTGTCTACCCAATTTTTCAACTTTCAGTATGATTTGAATTTCAAAGGTGAGTTAATTTGAATTTTCTGCCGTTTTTTTTAAATATAATATGTATATATACATTATATCATCATCGTTGGAAGTGCTGAAGTCGAAGCTAATTATATCTCCGTATTATATTATAATTACGGAAAAGCTTGGGATTTTCTCTGACAATATTCTTTTTTTTTTTTTTTTGAGGTAGCCTTGATTAATGTTCGGTAAAAAAGAAGAAGCAAAAAATGTATAAAATGTAATTCCACCGGGAAATAATATTCGGAACCTTTGTAGCGTTACTATGGATATGTGAGTATATGTACGCGTGCATTTGAAAAAGCGAGGTATACGTGATATTGTCAACGCGAATGGGTCAAAAGGCTGTGTAGCGGATCGGCGATGACGTCACGCTAAAGAATGTTACGAAATAATCCCTGACGAAATACGCCGGCAAAAAGCAACTCCCTCGAGCGTTGCTGACTATTCGCGAGTCCAAATATTTGAACTGATCCATAAAAAGTGACAAACATTAATCTAACATATATACCATGTTCCAACCCACTCGGTTAAACGCACGCTCCATTTCATTTTTCAAAATTACAATCCAAACTTCTACCAATGTGTGGATTATTATTACAGTTTTCTCTACCTACGTATGATCCGGATTACTAACGGCATGTACGTACTATCGACTAGTTGTCGGTTTATTTTTATTCATTCTTTTTATAATGGTGTTTATTTCTCTTTTCCTTTTTCATTATTTATTTCGTTTTAATCGGATAATGTAACAAATTTTCGATCGATCGAGCGTATAACTGCAGATGTTTCGTCTGGTTAATTGAGCATGAAAGAACTGCGGATGATGAAAATACTAGATGTCTGACAATACGTATAATTATAGCTTGAAACGTAATAGCAAATAAACGGAGAACCAAAAACAAAAATTACAGAAAATATTGTGTAAAGAAAAAAAAAAAAAGAATCCACGAGCTTTTTTTCTAACGGTAAGAGGTTTAAAACCGCCTCGAGCGTATCTGTTATCCCTAATTGACTTTTCTTTACCCCACGTTTTTCCTGCATAGTGAAAGAAAAAAATTTAAAAACGGCGGCACTGGAGCGGGGAATGGATATTTTTTATTCCACGCCCTAACTCATTCGTGTATCTGTACCGAATAAAGCCGCTCATGTAGAGTACACAATCAATGCTTCGAAATAAAACAAATTTTCAGCAGTGCACAGGACTGCAGCGGTGCAGCGGGTTTTCGAAAAAATAATCACGATGACTATCTCACGAATAGGGCAGGTGTGTCAATTCTAGGTGTTTTTCTTTTGTCTTTGTTGAGTCGGGAATAAATTTTATCCTCTACCCGCAACGTGGAAAATAAAAATTTACAAATGGAGACACGGTGAACAAAGACAAAAAATGTACTTTATATAAAAATCCGCACGGGGTATCTGAGAGGTGAAACGTGTTAAGAATTCTTTGCATTCTTCGAACGTATAATCATTATGTAGATGCGATGTATATGAATATTTTGGGAGGAATCTTCCTTATAATGATTTCTCTTTAATCTTCACTCGGAAGATGAGAGAAAAAGCGAGACGCAATTGAATAAGGGAATAAACATGAATCACAAAATTCCAAAAATGTCAAAAAAGCTGTAGAAAAACTTCACCAGAGTAGATGCCGACGATGTATAGTGACATGCACGTATGTATAAACATATATTTCTGAATCACTCCAAATTGTGGTCCAGAAATTAAGGATTGATATCGTCAAAACGGGATCAGAATACGCAGAACGCGAATTCGCGGTGGAGTCATCAAGAATTGTTTGAAGTGTGCCACCCACTTGAACAAAACGCTCGTCGGCTGCAGTACTTGAAAATGTTCTACCTATTCTCCCGCGGTCCAATGGATGAAAAAAAGGGTAAATGGATGAAAAGAGAAAACGAAAGACGTAAAAAAAATGAACATGAATGAAAAATGAAAAAACAATAAAAGAAAAAGCAAAAAAAAAAATGTCGAGGATGAAAAGGGATGAGAGAAAAGAAAAAAAGGGCGCAAGGGCCGGGCGGGGGGACTTTGAAATCCCCACCGTGCGCCAAACGCTTGTAGAGTCGCTTACTTGAAAATAAATATTCACCTTATTTTTCCACCCTCCCATTTCGTACGTAATAGCTGTGGTATTTAAACCTATACGATTTTGCCGAACGCCTCATTAATAATTGTTACAGAGCTTTTGAACGTACGGCTTTTACATAGCCATTCGTTCATTCATCTGAAGCATAATTTATCAGAAGCTGCTCATCGTATGAGAATTTAAAAGCCCGCCAGAAAATCATCGCAAACTTAAGTGTTAAAAACTCCAGACAGAAAGTTTTAAAAAGGGGCTTGATACCCGCATAATATTGCTAAGCCTGGTTTTACATATTCACGTTCTTTTTTCAAAAGCTCAAGGTAACAAACTTGGGTTTTATCTTCCAGATCCCACAATTACGTTAACTAACTCGGTCGCTGTACAAAAACGCGTCGCGTTGTCGTTGACAGTTGAAACGATCGACTCACAACTACAAAAAAAAATTGCGAACGCTTCGCCGAGAAAGAGAAATATTTTTCACTTTATTTTCCACGCCGTTGAAGCTTTACCGAATACTTTATATATCCATATGATGGAACGAGTAATAAAACAGACGGCAAATCAAGCTGTTTTATACTAAATCATCGCATTTCTATTCATCTCGCAAGCTCGAACTGATCGAACTCACCGTCCGCGTCGTGTGCTATTACTCCTCGGTTAATTCCTCCTCGTTCTCCGTAACATTCATCGCCGTACCTAGTATTTCGTAACTCGAGCATTCTTCAACCAAAAAGGAAAATGTAATTCCTCTTGAGCTCACGGGGAAACCAATCGCAGAGAAAAAAAAACACACACATTTCCAAAGAAGAAAAGCACATTGATTGATTCGAAAGTTAACACGCGTGCGGTAATCGCCTCGAAAGTTTGAAATAAATTCAAGAAAATACTTTGTCAATATGACCCAGCAGCTGAACTTTGGGTTGGAGAATAATCGCCATTTGGAATTAGAAATTTTTCCGTGACATCTATCCCGTTGCCCCCAGAGTAATTACGACAACATATTACACTCGTTAGTACCTAACTCCGCGCGCGATTAAACGCACGGCGAAAAAATAAATTAAGTGTCTCAAAAAAAAGGGAAATGAAATTGGAAATAAAAAAGAGAAAAAACTAGTTTTCGTGTCTCTCACATAATTGTTCTTTATTGATCTTCCATCTGTTGTACGGAACTATAATGTGATAGTAAAAAAAATGTACCTACTAATTTTTACTTGTTGCGCGATGTATTCAAATTTCTTCCTACTCCACCATCGTTATTTGTAGGCACGACGCGACGGCCACGGATGAAAAAAGGAATCGGGCCGTTTATAAAATCTTTCTAAACTTTTTTCAGACCGCTTTACGCCCTCAGGAAAAATGTGTCCTTTTAAGAAAACTTCACTAAAACCTAAATGGTAGCAAGAAAAAAGAAGTGAAACGAAAAAAAAACCTCCAACAATTAAGAAAATGGCAAAAATGAGAATGAAGACGAAGATGAATGGTTAAATGCGTGGGGAACATGTCTGGCTGAAAAATTGTGACAAATTATTACGAAATAATTAAGTGTCCAAAGTCTCGAAATTACATATAAAATGACTAATTTTATGATGCAGACAGTTTTCCAGGATTCCCAGTTACGCACATTGAACCTGCCTACCTCGAACCGAATATTGCGAGATGGTCGGGTATTTTCTCAAAGAATCGTGTAACAAAATTGTCTAGTGTCTTGGAAAGGGGTATGAATTTATCGATCTAATTAAACAGTTTCCAAGGGTTCTGAACTACAATATACACCAGACCGTCCTATAGCCAGTCGTGATACATTATGCAGGGGCAATTCGTTAGCCTGTACGACGATTACTGGGATTTAACCGTTCCATTCGGTCTTGGTAAAATGCATTTTCAGGCTCACCTGGAGTCAAGGTCGAATTATGCTCGCATATTGCAGGGCTTCAATTAGACCAACAGATATACCTAATAGCGCATCAACCTATACAGACGGTAAAAGAGGAAAAAAACAAGCGCGACTCCGGGGTCGTTTAAAAAAGTTTCTGAATTTCTTCAAAGTGGTTATTTTTGGTTATACGAGCCGCGCCTATCGCGTCCTCGGCTTTTTGATAATTAAAAATCTCGAGGATTCTCGAGGAATTAGGTATACCTACTCTGTAGCGTATAAGAATTAGCTGTGAGGTCCGCGGAGAGGGTAATTGAGTCTTAATATATTCCTAATTTTCGCTTACATTGAATGGACTTTTAATTCTGCCGAAAAATGTATACGCATTTTCTTGTCTTCCTCGTCTCGATTTGAGATGAAAATTTACAAATTATTGCACATCTCGTCGCCGTATCACCCCCGAGTTGAGGGAGAGAGAGAAAATTAATTCACTAAAAAACTCACGCCGTACACACCGTTATATACCTACAGCATAAAAAGATCCTCGGCAAAACTCCCGAAGCTATGCATAATTATTAATTACATTTCCAGCAGCTGTAGCTAACGGTTGATACATTAATTATTATTCACGTTCTTGTAAACATCACCCTGCACCAACGTCGCAACGAATAGAATTCCTATAATAAAGAAAAGAAAAGATAAAAAGAGAAAGAAAAAGAAAAGAAAAAAGACAAACCTGAGCCGTAATACTCACCTAATAAATTCTCGATCCACCTCTATTTTTCCTTTCATTTTTTTGTCTTGAAAAAAAAAACGTATACACGAATTTCTTCCATAAACACGATGAGGGCATTGAGGGCGTTTAATCTGTCGCTATAAAAAAGGGTAAGCAATAAAGCGAAGAGGTGTTTCAAGTTTTGCGAGTGGTTGGGAAGGAGGGGAAAAGATGAGACGAGAATTATTTTCTTTTTTCATAATCACTCCTCCGACCCTCAGCACCCGAAGATTAATGAGTTGTAAATAAAAACGTATTCGCGTGGTAGGATATATCAAGGAGCGCTCAGCCCACGGGAATATTTTTATAACGCTGGCTGCCTGTGTTAAGGAATGCGGAATACAAAATACGAAAATTTCATTTAATAGTGCATCTCGCACTCGCGGTTGCGTTGATGCGAATTCCACATCACATCGCTCGCTTTTTTCTTTTTCATAAAAAAATAAAGCATCGGTTATTCATTCTAAGAGACTCTCGTTAACGAGAGGTATAAAATTTATATTCCAGTCATAAAAGAAGGAGTAATGGCGCTTTTAACATTCCTCCGTATCAATGACAATTTTTTTCTTCCATATCTTCTGTTAAAAAAAAAAAGTTTGGCAATCTTCGGATCACGAATAAACAAAATCACCGCATCCATATGTAGAAGGACAACTACCTGAAACTTTTCAAACATCGATTGCTTTTTTTCTGGAGCATTCTGATCTAATACTCGTCGAGGATATTCTTTGAATCGTTCAGTTTTAAAGTTCAAAGGCTTTTTTCAGATCCCTCTTTTTATTTTTTAACCAGTAAACGCTTTTTTCAAAAATCATGCGATCGTCTAATTCTTTGACCATCGTACAGTCGACCCTCCTTTGTTTATCCCGCACTTTAATCGTTATCCCCATTTCCACAATTCTTTTACTTTCGAATAAAAGTACATACGTCTTCTTCAATGCGGATGTAGCGCTTCTCACTGAGGCCGAGGCCGTCTAATTAGAACCAATAACTCCACCTTGGTCAACTAACTAGCCCGCGTCTATTTCCGTCTTAATAAGTGTTCGGACGTAAATCAGCTCCAGGGTTCCGAAAGAAATTCTTTAAAACATTCTAGAATACGTATCGAGCATAAGACCAACATAATGGACCTGATAAGGAGCTATTCGTCGACTTTCTCGACGATATATCCAAATTCGAAATGATTCCAATATACATATGTATAGGCTGCCAAATTGCTGCCCATATGAATCCGCGAGAATTTTTGTTTCAACGGATTTTTTTCTGTCCGTGAAAAAAAAGTAATGAAAATTCGCAGATGAATCGTACGACCCGCGCGAGCAACCCCTAAATATAAATTCGATCCAACGGTTTTCCATCGTTCCAAACACTTTGAAGACCCACGCAGTGTATGCACAGTATATCACAGGGCGGATCTATTCTATTTATAGTATAACTCGACGAAAATTCTTCCAACATACATGTAATACTATAAAATGTAATTCGTTACTCACCTGAGCTACAAATGCCGGGTACTCGTGTCGGTATAAAAGAAGTACGCAAATGAAGTGTGATATTGAGAATAAAATTCCAGCGATGCAGGCGTGCCTCAGTCTTATCGGTAGAAGTGCATAGGCCATGTAAATGAAGAAACAAGCTGCCCATCCCGTGGCCAAGGGGCCACCCAGGGTCGGAACAATTTCCGTTTCCGCTTCCATCAAACCCTCTGGATACGCCAAATGTAGACCCAACGAAACTTGCAGGGCTAAAAGCGTCGCCAAAACGGCGCCGCTGATTCCAGCGAGCCAGACTTCATTCATCCCGGGCCTGGAAATCGCAGCGACAAGTCCTGAGGGATAAATTTATAGGTTTTTCAGGGATCTTTTTTAACCGTTAGGGGGTTAGAGATCGTTTTCCAGCTGGGTATTTTTTAAGACTTTCTTCACCTCGCTTTATAGAATATTGTTATTATTTCATTTTTTATTTTCATCTTTTCTTTTTTTATTCTCTTTTTTTATCCACGCTCTCACAGATGGCTGGTGAACGTACCATCTTAGTACCCCCTTAGTACGAGTACGTATTGAATAGCGGGATGATACGTCACCCGAAACTCGCAGGATTCCCGGGAGTTTGTCATCCTGACTCAGCCCCCTTTTCCTCTTTCCCTCTTACGTTCCTTTCCCTTTTTCATTCCCCTCCCCCCTGACTACAAGCGTTCAACCTCCTCTAACAGCATCCCTAGCGAGGCGGATCTCTCTCTATCCCTTAGGTTTTGCCCATTTATAGGACAACCCGCACGCGTCGAGTTTATGTATAGGTATGTACGTACTATAAATATATGTATACGTGGATATCTCCCTCCGAAACTCACGTGTCCAAACACGAGGACACTCCTCCCTCATGAATATAGGTATACCTGATCGATATATATAGGAAGGTAAAACCAGTCAACTTCAGGTTCGGTCACACACATTTCATTCACCACATTTTGCGGTTAAATTTTTTTCGACAAATTTCTATCGCTACACGTACCATGTTTACAGTTTCTTTTTGCACTATTCTTCTCCGGGTTTAAAGAGAATAGAAGAAGGGGAAGAGAAAAAGGAAAGGTCAAAGAGGAAATGGATGTAATCGAGAATAATCCTTGTTTTCCTTGTAAGACCCGTGGTGTGTAATCCAGTTGGAGTGCATTTGCAGAAGAAAGATGGCGAGGTAGCGACGATATTTGAAATCCTATAGTGGAATGTGAAACGCGAGGACGGCGGGAACCCCGCGATAGCTCACGTTGGAGTTTATTTCGAACAATACAAAGTAAAGATATGCGATGTAAGGTCGGGATGGAAAGACCGAGTGGACAGAAAAGCGGAGCAAGCGATGCGACTTGGCATTTAGAGACAGTCTACCCATACCTGCTCTGAACCTGACCTTTGTCGGATGTGCCACGCCCCCACATCTATTCGATTCCTGGGAGTGTAACACGTGCAACGATATCGAACCAATTGACAAACGAAGGCGAATAATCGGAGCTGCAAAAAGTGTCGCGACTCTTTATCTCGTTTCCCAACCGTTTTTCACTTACCGGAGTAAACAGCGAGGCATCCGATGAGTGTGAGAAGCATCGTAAGGTGTTGCGGTTCTTGAACGAGGTTCAGAAATGGGTCAGCCGTTATCAAGGACAATCGAAGGACGAGTAGCAGACCAAGAGCGATAGCAAGGCCGGAAAGTAGGCCCAAAACGTGGGTCATGTTGCTCTGGTTCATGCGCAGGAAGTAACGTTGGTAGAGCATCTCAACCTGTAGAATATAAAATAAAATATAAAACCGAGGTGACATTGTCACCGGCGTGTTTTTGACAGGGTTTATAAATATCTCAGTGGACGCCCCTAGGCCTCTCCACGGAATTCGAGATGGTGCACCGGACTAATAATTTCCAATACATTTGATCCAGATAATTGGCACGTTACGATCAATGCAAAAAAACTTCCACTTTATTCCTATAGCTTGGTTACTCAAGAGGTGGGAATGAAATTTGATTTTCATCTAACATAGATTTGCTCGAAATTTAGGGAAATCAGAAATGCGACTTTCCCATGCAAAAATAGATCATTGAGAATCTCGCGATAATTTTCTGTTGATAATATTCGAATAGCTGCGTTATGACGTAATCCTTCATATCAATCCAACCTAATGCAAAACAGCGAAGCTTTCTGGCCAAAACGCTCGTCATTTCATTTTTCTTAATAGTTTCCTCACCCTCCACCTTTTCGTCATACTTATGTATAACCGCGGAAAGCATCGAGGTGGAGGCGACGCTGGACGTCTAGTCTAGACGATCGGCGCCCTGATTCTCAAATAAATTGGGTGGATCGACGGTGGATGAACAACGTCAGCCTGTTTGTGTCTTTCACTTTTTCTCCCTGTAATGGAGAGTCGAGAGCATCGGAAATTTGACATTCATTTTCGAGCTATCGAGACAGAGCGTTGAAGAAACGCGGAAGAATGATTGCAAAAAACATGAAAAGCTGTACGATAGTTGTTTATGAATCTCAGACGGAGAGGCAGACGCCGCCAGACGTCGAGACGCCGCGCCGTATCCGAGGCATACCACTTCTTGGCTTTCACTAACGATCGAGACTTTGAGATGTTGTAGATAGGCTTATTCCGGGGAAAATTTCGCCCGTTTCGCAACCGAGCTGAAGTTTCTAACAGCTTTCGAGCCTTTCCACGACACGTTATAAATCATAACGTGATTGTAAAATGGATCGAGTTCCGTGATATGATCGACATTCTCGCATTTTCCATACGGTGTTTTTCTCGTCGATATATTCTAGCATTTCACAATATATTGCACCCGTTTTCTAATTCGTCCTAATTCTTTATCGATTTTGAGGTATGACACAGAAACTGTTTTATTAAATTTTTTCATCAAAATCTCACCGACGCGACTTTCTATAGGAGTTTTATACGACTAGAAGAAAAAATACCGATAAATAAATAGACTGATTCAAAATGTCGTGTGCACTCTGCGCGTTAAAATGAGTGACGGCGGTGCGGCATTTGCATGTTGCATTCCGTCACCTCATAAAGTGTATATAATAATAAAGTAGCCGATAAAATAATGATCCAGCGATTAAATAAGGTTTTCCGTACGGTGACTAGGGTGGATTTGACATGTTATAGCCAGCGAAATACTTCATGCTGTACAATAGCATATTTTAAAATTTTCCTGAACAACGATAGGATTAAATATACACGATCTAGTTACTGACCTGATAACAACTGCAGTATAAAACAAACCTCAAACGTAAGGATCGCGTGTTCTCGAATACCCGTCATTGTAAATAATGAAGAAAATTGGTCGTTTGTTCAGACGCTAATGCCGCGCTTTTTTTTCATCTCGTTATGTAAACGAATATGAGCGCGAAATGTAAAAACGGCAGAATTTAAAGTTTTAAAAGTTAAACTTGTTCATAGTTTACGAACATCCAGAGGTACTAGAGCTGGCATGTACACCGGCCCCTGATTGCGCGTACCTATCTATTACGGTAAGCGAATTCGAATTCTAAGAAGATGCGGTAGAATTCTAGATCGCATTCAAGGTTCAAGCAGGTTGAATACACGTGCGTAGGAAATTTCCAATTAGCTAATTTCCGAAGGGAAACACTAGAATCAGCAACAGCTTTATCTAGCCGTTTTGCCTCTGAGCGGAACAAACTTACTCAAAGTAGCCTCCGTGCAGTCCACATCGTCTAGAACATTTTCTCTGCAACGCTTCAGGCCTCGTTAATTAAACGAATCTTGAGATCCGTCGCTCGTCGTTAGAATTACAATCAGCTGCGTGTCCAAGAAGATCGTGAAGGTCGTATAAGACTTGCATGATGTGCACTTTAATTTTCCATTGTACAGAAAAAAAACGTTGATAATTTCCATTATTTTCATTTGATTTTTTCTTACGCCCACCCCGCGTGCATCGTATTATCGATGTATTTTATCGAATAGATAAGGAAAAGCTGCCGCTACAACGTTACTCGTGCGTGTATTTATACGTCGGGAAAATAGAAGTGGAAAAAAGAATGAAAAATATAGAGAACAAGGAAAAACCGTTGAATTATCAGGAATTGCTTTGAGCCTTGCATACAACAACCGATAAAATTGTCATGACAACGGTTACGAGAGTTTGCAGGATTTTGAAAAATATTTCGTCAGGTACCATCACTTTTCCCTGCCGAACTAACCGTAGTGAAATTTATTACATCATCGTAGATTTTTTTTCTTTCAAATCACACAGCTTATTTGATTTTCGCAAGCCATGAAATACGTGCTCTCTGAACCGGTACATTTGATCCGGCGAAGTTTGCACCATCCTTTGGCTTGCACCACTTAGATAAGCCGGGAGCTCCAAAACTTTTTCCCAAATTGAACTTGATTTTTTTCTCCTTTTGCGTAGACACCGCGCAAGTGTCTGAGGTATACAAGCAGCGACGCGAATTATCGAATTTTACGCCCTTGGGATATCGTGAACTCCGTAATATACTTCCTCCTTCTACCTAACTCTGTAACAGAGTGTATATCTTTTCATGACTCCGAGCTTCTGAAATCAATCTTTCATCGCCCGAAGGAACCTGCAAGCTTTGCTGCGTATATTCTTATATAATGTAGCCAGAATTCACTTTTCCCTTGAACTCGCAGAGCTGAACAATACACGCTGTAATACATCATCTATATGTATACAAGTACCTATACGTACGTACAACGTACGAACGGTAATGGAAACGCTAAATTTTTTACCGATTTTATCAAGCCACGATCGTATTATACGTATGGGAAATAACGACTTCATTCAACTTCTGCTTTCAGATTTGAGTATCCTCAATATAAATGTACGGATTTACAAACAATTCCTCTTTATGAAAACGCCGAAAAATTTGCAGTTTCAGAGTATGGGAAAAAACGTTCTAATTCTTTCTTGCCTCGAGAGAGGTGAGGACGCGTGAATTCGTTCGAATTCTTCTTTGGCGCAAAGGTTTTGGTCCCACTCGCGTCTACAGGGAACGTTTTTTCTTTCCTTTTAATTTTTTTTTCTTCTTTTTTTTTTCATCCAGAGCCGCCTATCCCGAGAGGCTTCGACAAAAAGGAAGTCCCGCACGGCTACTCGAGACGGGAAGAACCGTTACATGGGATACTAGCATAGGAATATAGAGCTCTGCCGATTCAAAGCCCTTCCCTGCCACCCCTGCGCAGGGATGACATATATCAAAGTTTCAGGTTGAAAAGTCGGGAATTTTTCATTCGGATCCAGAAACCTCTGATGTGCTGGCGAAGAGAACTTCTTTTTTCTTCGTCTCATTCTTCGTTCTTGCGTTGATTTTTTTTTTTTTTTTATTTTTTCTCGTCACCTTTTTAAAATCACGTTAACTCCGAGCGCGATTTTACTTTGAAATTTAATATAATATTCAATCTTGTCGCAAAACATTTGATTTTGAATTTTATAATAAACGAACTATACCTGCAGTTTATGCGCAGGTAGCTCGCTTCGACGCTATCGTTTCGAGAAAGGAAGTTTTCGAATTCCATTTTCTTTTTTTTTTTTTCCCGTTATTTTCGTCATTTAATTTCTGAACATCGTTCGACTAAATATTGACGTCATCTTCTCGGTTCTATTTGTCCCGGTTAACGCTCCGACGGTTCGTCATTGAACGTCGTCGAACGTCGTCGTCTCTTCTTCGCCCTTCATTCCCTTTTCCCTTTCCTTCCCTTACTTTACCCTGAACTTTAAGGGTTGTTCGCTTCCCGAAGGACAAATTTATCCCCAGAATAAACCTGAAAATGAATCCATACCTGAGAAGAAGCGTGGTTAGGTATACCGAACGATGTGTTTCGATCGATCCAAATCTAAGGCGAAAAAAAAAAACTTTTCAAAAATAATTCTCACCAGTCGAACCCCGCTCGGCACTCGTGAATAATAAAAAATTGGTCAAACTCAAATATAGATATCCGTGCGGAGTGAAAGTCTGAAAAGTTTGAAGAGGCTTTTCAGGAGAGCGCAGAAAAAATTGTTTCCCCTCCCGCTTTGAAAAAGTCTTCTGCATGCGCTGTTGATTTTATGTAAAATTGGGATTCTCCATGTATAGTGTGTCAAAAGGGAGTTGATGTTCTACATGACGTAGGTGTGGTTTGATGTATCAAAGATAATGGGAAATCGAAGATACGTATTCATGACTTTCCGTTGGAGCTACCGACACCGCTGTATACGATAAGAACGTGCACCTGGGGCGTTTTTTGGCTGGTACTCACATAGTATAAAAAGGAGTTCACTCTGGTACAGGAACTGCCTACAGATCGAGAGCTGATCTCTCTGATTTGAATATCATCGTACGCGAAGTGAATAACGCGGCGGATACGATGACGAAACACCCTCTTCAATCGAGCAGGGCTGTGAAAACGAAGAATAAATGCGAAGAGCGAAGGGAGGGAAAATGGCAATTAATTACATCGCGCTCTTGAGCCTTCGCCGTCTGTATCCAAAGGAGGCATGAACATCGATTTCCTTCGACTTGGATGACAACGACGCGATGTGAATCAGAGCCAAACATATAGAACTTGATTGATAAGGAGGATAAACCAAAGTTCGTCTTTCTCTATGATAATGTTTGATTCATAATGAAACGTTATCAAACCCGCAGACGGATTTACGGATGACAAGCTTCCAGACCTGACTGAGCTATTCGCCTGATTTCACTCTGTCGGATCCAAAACTTTGTCTGCAAAAAATTCTGAGGCAAGGAGCGTCGACTGATAGGGTCTAGCGATACTCGTAGAATTTAGCGCAAGCTGCTTGAACATCGATTATAAATTCTCTGCACTAAAAAGTGCAGTCACCGTGTTTTACCTGGAGATTTTTGAACTGATGTGAAGCGCAGAGTGTGCTGAGAAATCGACTCAAAGCACATCGGGGTCTGCGTTCCGTTAATCCGGCATTCGCAGCTGCTTCCATCATCGCTTCTCTTCCCGTCGAAAGCCCCACGCCGACTTCGGATCCTCGACCAACCTGAGACAAATTTCATACGATGCATTAAATTTGACGAATCGGTTTTCGAGGTGATCAATCGTGCATGTTCGCCCATTGATAAACGGTCAACATTCATCAGTCGTATAGACGTCGATTATTCGAAATGCATATTTATTGCACTAACTATATATCGTACGACAATTGGATAACCCTAGCAGTGCGTAATTAAAAGTCAACCTCTCCGTAGATCGATCGATGCGTAAACCTGCTGAGTATTACAACCGTCGGAAAAGCGGACTAGTAGACAAATCGAATCGCGAACGATGTGCAGAGCTTCGATTGTTCCGGCGCAATATTATCATATTTACCCACTCGTCTGAGGTAAGAGAAAAATCGATTATTTACAGACGACCTTGAATCGTCCTTTCAGATTTTTTTTCCCGTGTTCCCGTTTCAACGATACCAATGCTACCGCGACGTTCAAATTCCAAGTTCTTCGGGTAAACCCAAGTATTCGGACTAACTTACCTCGAGGAATTCACATTAACAAAATCCGGCAACGGTCGTTTTGACCTTGTACGAAATTCCGAGAAGCTTGCGACTCACCGTGACTATCGAAGGTCGTGGTGCTCCGGTAAAATGCTCTATGACTTCCCAATTTGATTTCCTTACTGGTGTATGAGGTGTTTTCGGGGTGTTCGGAGAGTGCGGTTGAGATCCCGGTGTTCCGGATCGTGACTGATTCGGAGGATCTTGCAGTAATAATTCTACCGCAGGTTTGGAACAATCCGTCGCGGCTCCTTGCGTCACATGTTGTCGAAGGCTCGTCCATCTCCTGGTAGTCTTTGAACTCCCACCGGTCGTTCGGTAGCCGACAGAGCCTTGAAGTTCTCCCTAAATTGCAAATTCATATATTTTCGTATAAATTAGCAATGGGTTATACATATAGGTATACAAGTGGCGAGCAGCAGCTAGAGTTACCGAGCAAAACACGAGAGGATCGAGGGCCACGCGAGTCGGAACCAACCAACCAACACTTGCGATCCTTGCACGTAATATATACCTCGAATATCGCGATGACGGTGATTATATAAAAGGGGTCGAACACCGGGGTGGCTAGTTCAGGGCCGCCGCGCCGCTATCGCCACTTTCCGCTTTACACTCGATATTTTCGGCGGAACTGGAATTTTGCTTCAGAAAGAAACGAATCAAGGGCGGAATATAATACTTTCGCACACGAACGAAGACCGATTCACCATCATTTCGAAGAAGACGGGCACTCAAAAAACTTCATTCATCAATAGTTCCAGCAATTTTTTCATTCCGAACTGGCTTTCAGTTCCACTCTTGCCCTCCAAACCCACATAGATCTCCACTATAATGTACAACAAACAAATCTGATAATCTGACAATGAGGGTGCATCATTACGCGGTCATAAATCTCCCTCGGACTAATTTCACCTATTATAACGATAATGATGATAACGGCCCGTAGAGGGGTGGAGAATGGGAACAGTTCGACGGGTATAATAATGCACGTTTCGCAGTAGTTCGATGTGGTTCGCAGCAATAGATCGTTTTGGAAATGTGAAATTCCAGTAGGATAACAAGAGCAGCGGTATACATACCTCCAGTGACTATGTGAGGCAGCGGTACATGTGCGGTACATATGTGGTACATGCTTCCTGTTTCGACTCGTGGTTAGTAGGAGTAACGTGGTACGCGGTACGTGGTTACGTGTAAATTTGTACATGCGTATCGAAGTTACGCATCCGTTTACCTCGAGTGGATTCCCGGCGCTCCTTCCCCGTGTGACGAAAATTGGCACGACTCCGTAAGGACAATGAATGTTTAAACTATCTTCGGAGCGGATCGAGTCTCGAGTTTGTTTCTTCTCCGTTATTTCACATATAGATACGTACCACGTTATCGTACGTATACGCGGAGCGATAAATTATGCGTATCCCAACGGGCAGGGTGGCTTTTAGTTGAGGGTAGTGGAAGTTTTCTACCTGCGACGACGCGTCTATGAATGTTATACGTATAAATGTATACATAGAGATGGCGATAGAGATCTCTGACAGAATTTACCCGTCAAAGGAGGGGGGGGGGGGATTTGGAAGCACGCGTTACTACAGGTATAAGCCGACTACGTACGTATTTGTACGATGTGTAGGTTCGCATACGTTACGAAATACGTATAAACCACTCCACAGGTTGATTTACGCGAATCTTGATATTATTTATTTGCCCCATTGCTGCTCGAGGGGGTAGAATTAAGGAGAATAAACGGAATATTTCCGCTTTATATGAACTACTACCCTACTACCTATCCTCGTTCACCTTATACCATTCGCCACTACTTACACCGGCACCTCATCCGCGTAAGCCAAGGTGATAATTTACGCGAGCAGCTACCTCGAGGCAGGCACGCGGAATGTCCTTTACTGCAGTTATAAATAGAACCGAGCGACAAACGACGAGTTTAACCCTTAGGTTCTCCCGTCTTGGAGGACGAGTATCTCGAGGACCCGTGCTAAATTCTATATTACATCCGGCATTTTCTTTCTGTTTCTTTTCCCGTTTTGGCCACGCGAAAAGACACAGGTGAGAAAGAGAGCCGATATCACGGATGACAGATTTTGGGGATGGTTTGAAATCTGAAATCTCTGATCCCAATGGCGGAAGTGGCACGTTCGAAATTTAAATCAGATTTCGAGGGCGGGAGAAACACACATGTGTAACAGATGGCGGAAAATTTGAAAATTATATGTCTTCGAAATATTTATATCCCCCCCTGACTTGCAAATTTTATTTTCACGAGCCGAAAACTTTACACCAGCCCTCGTATACCGATCTCTGCTCGGAGTGGTATGGATATGGAAACAACTGAAAACGAGATGTAGCTGATGGTTGCGGTGAGACACGACGAGAATGATGTATGTGGGTATAAGGAAAAATCTGGCGGATTTGAATCTATTCGTATGTGCGGCAGTTCTTTTTTTTTTTTTTTTTTGTTCCAACTAAAAAATCGATCGCACATCCAGTGTATGGATTCGTGACTGGCTCTCCATATCCGATGAATATTGTATATTCGTCGTAAATTTTCTATGCATTTTATGACCTACCTGACGCGTTTGTAGCTGCAGGAACGCGAAAAGAATCGGATGTAGCCGACCGAAGAGTTCAGAAAATGCGCGGTATCGGGGCCGAACTTTATCACGTTAGAATTTTCCCGTAAGATTCTCTACGTACATGATATCTCTATAGCCTACTATACTATGCGCGAGGTTATAATATATGAAGGGTATAGCTGTGTAACCAGCTTATGTTCCGCGCAACGTGCTTTTATATTTTCAAGTTGTCCCGTTATCAAATTATTTCATCCCGCGCTCGAGTTCCGTACTATCGAGCACATCTGCACGAGCAGCTATAGGTGTCTCTGAAGATCTATTCATCCCTGGCTATCGACAAATTGCGATATGAATAACCTCGGAACGTCTGCGGTATAGATAAGTAGTCATGTACCACAATAAGAACCACCCCCGTAGGATAATGGGCATTCGAGTCCTTTTCACCCATCGCGAGATTTCATGCGCAGCTAACAATAAGTAAACGGGGGACGTGAATATCGAGACGCTGGGTCGAAATGTTCTTCCTCTGGAAAAAAAATCGTAAGTTTCCCCCCGAATCCATAATATCAATAATTACGATCTTTTATCTCCTGCGACTGAATCACTTTTATATTTGAATTAAATTTGTTTTTTTCACGGATGCTTTTAGCTCTTGAGTTCATGTATTCGATAAAGCCGCACCGCAGGCGAAAGTAAAAACTGGATTATAAAGGTGAATAAGTTCTAACGAAAATAATTCGTGCGTCCGCATTTATTTCTGAGCTTTATCGACCCCACGGTATCATCAAATCTGCAGCGTGCCAATATTATATCTCATATACCAAAAGCAAATCATCATTTTCGTGGAGAAAAATAAATGTATGTATATGGGAAAAGAAAAATGGTAAATGAATAAATGAATTACAAATAAACGGTGCAGCGTGTACTCTAACCGACTGCGTATAGGCTCGTAAGATACCGGGTGAATTGTAAAACCATATGCAAACGTATGATACATATGTACAGTACCTGTAATATGTAAATACATACATATGTTTGTACCGACGAGAAACAGAAATATTCATCATGCCTATAGGCGTTTTACAGTCTTGGAATCGCGTCCCCGTTATCTCATGCATTTCTAATCGTTCCTTCTACCTTTATTCCTCGAGTTATCAGCGTACAGCAGCTGTTTCTCTTATCAATCCACTCCTCATCACGTATTATTACGTGTGTAATAATGCCGCAGGATGAGATGAGCGCATAACACGTCGTATTATAATATGTAAATTCTGGTGCGAGGAATCGAGTATTCTGACACTTTCAACTATTACTATCAGGATAATTTAAACGGTGTAGGAACACAACTTGCTGAATAAACAGACCTCGTCATTTTGCCATTCCGAACAATCCTTATAGCCAAGCAATTCTGAACTCTTCACAGTGCTCGCGGTTTGAAAATATAGATTATACGTAGAAATGAAAAAAGAAAGGAAGAAAGCTATCGGATTGAAAAATATCCGAATCGCTTTACCGTGTAATATTAAGGGTGACGCGACATCGGGGGTGAGGGGGCAAGATTAAATTAAATATTGTTTAATTCAAGCAGTTGAATACTCGCGGAGGTTGAAGCGAGCTGGTTGTGGCGCTGTACGCGGAAAGTCGGAAGAGATTTGTCCTAATTGTACAAAATTAAAACACTGATCCTATTAGATCCGGTTGAACGGAGGGGATCAGTTCGTGGAAACGAGAATCAACCCATATACCTTTTATTCTTCTTCGTGCAAAATGTATATGACGTGCGGCAAGTGAAGAAAAAAAAATATGAAGACAAATATTGTTACAATCACTGCATGATTGCATGGATAAAATCGTCGGGTGCAACGAATCTGGATGAACGATATAACATCCATGACGATTCACTCAAGATCTTTTAATCGCTTCGCATTAAATTGTTCGACATCTTATAATTGAAGGGGCATTAACTTATTTCTTTTTCTATGATCAAGTTTTATTCTATAACAATGTCGGAGGGGCGTTCAAAAGATTAAACTCTCCGCGCTCGTAAATATTTATAAGAGACTTTTGAGAGACTAATTGAGAGACAACCTATAAACTGTAATATGCGAACGATAACAGCGCGTGTCTACAAACGTAACTAAACATGTGTAGAAAAACTTTTCATTTGCATAGGTAAGTGCAGGTCGCCGAATTATATCACTTTGTTTTTGTACGCGCAAATTTGCACCGGATTTTGTTTCGATCGAAATTTTTTGTTTCATTCCCAGCTCCTTCGCTTCGATAAACATACCTATATGCGTGTAGTGCAGAGTCGCCAAAAAATGTTCTTTTTATCAAAACCACCTACTTAGTATACTTCGTTTGGATATAGCACACAGAATACGCGTATGTGTATAACGCTATTTATATATTCGTGATTTTTTATGGTTCTAAGCAGGCGGTTATCGTTGCTGATGTAGTGCCCCGCAAATATACGCACATTCGAGGTACACGATCGCATGTTATAAGATACCCGACTACATTTTACAAGCAGATGTGAACTTCGCCGAGCACTCGAATATCACGCGATTTAACACGTACCTATCGTTTGAAAACTTATTATTCTCAACATTGTTTTTTTTTTTTTTCTCTTTTATTTTACCTGATGCGACGACTGTAATTCACGACATCGTTATTTCGATACCTTGGCCATAACTTGACGAGACTGCATTGTACTCGAAATTCATAAAACTTGTAATCTACACGTGTTTGTAATAAGCATTTTTTCGTTTTACAACGGTCGGTGTAATGATTTTGATTATTCGAAGCTCGTGTTTTACAGAGTACAACATGTAAAATGGGGAAAATTTTTCCGCCTCGTACCTGAAATTTTCGCGCAGATTTTAATCATTTACATTCCTCGCTAATTAACATTTGTCAATTTTCCGGTCACCGGTATACAATATATTTTAAATATTTGCTTTTCTTGTTTCCCGATTGAAGTGCGGTGCGGTGAGTTTTCGGTATTCGAGATACAACGACCAGAATTAGTTAGAACACGCCTGTCGGGCAGTTATAAAATTAATTGAAAGACCGAAAGTCAATTTTTATAACGTTTTTCAATTTCAATACAGCCCCCGAGACCAGCGTACGACGCAACACCGACTATAATTGGCCAACATTTGAATCCAAGTTACGTTAATCGTGGTCAACCGGTCCATCGATTTGCGGAATGCGATACCGTTGTAAAATTATAAATCCTTATAAGTAAGGAAATTGGGTTTCATAAATTATACACTTTGTCCAATCGAATCTGGAAGCGCCGGATGAAAACTCAGAAAGTACGATGTGCGAAGTGACATTTCATTCGTTTATTGATTGGCTGATGAACACGGTGTCTCCGTAGCTGCATTATTTTTGATCATTTTTATAGACGAAAATAAAAAAAGCCGTGATAGACATTAAAATAAAGGGAGCAAAAAAAGGACATCCACATATTTTGCCCAAGGGGGTGTGTCTATTCACTATTGTAATGCGATTAATTTCTCTCGGTGTACTCGTGCGGTGGTTTTTGCGGTAGTCCCGTGCTCTGAATTACAGGTCTGAATTTTGCAAAGGGTGGAGCATTGAACAAACGGTGGAAAGTAAATACGATATAATGTGTGTTTAATAGGTAGATTCTGACCGAGTTGGTAGAATAGGTACCTCATCCGGAAGTTCTAACTTCACTTCCACATTAATATGTTTGATCCGTGGCTACATCGGTCACTTTTTTATATTCTTCTTCCGTTCATTTATTCGTTACGTAATTTTCTTTCGTACATATCTTTTTTTGAATTTTGATTTATCGGACCGATGCAGATAAATAAATCGTTGACATAGAAAAGCAAGTTTTTTTAACCTGATGACTTCGTCGACTTCCTCGTAGACTTAATCTCTGGGTCCATTCTCTCTTCGGTAATTCTGCTCCAACCTTATCCATCTTCAGAATGCGAATTTCCCACCAGAAGCCTCTCGCTCCCGTGTAGGATTCCTCCCTCTCCTCTTTTCTTTTCTTTTCCGCTACTCCATGCTGAGTCCCTTTATTAACAAAACAGAAAAAAAAAACAGTCAGAATCGAATGACAAATTTTCACGATGGTTAATTTTTTTTTATTTATTTTTTTTCATCACATTTACACGAGTACCGTGCGCAGTTTTTGCGACGGAAAATTTTCCCCAAAAAACAATGGAAGAAAATTTATGAACAAAAAACGCCAGCGATCCGTTTACCCCGCTGAGGTGTCATTTGTTTTATCAGAACTCCTGCTGCATCTGTGGGGAGATCTCCGCATGGGGCAACCGTGCCAAATGACCTCGCCCGCGACCCGCCTGATTGTTTTACGTTCTTTCGTTTTTTTTATTTCTTCTCTAATGAACAAATATTTATCACACATTCACTATTTTCAAAAGCGACGAAGGACTTCTTTGAGATAAGAAACAACGTCTGTCTTTATCGAATGATCATTTTTATCATTTTTATCAAAAATAAGGGATGAAAAAGGAAAACACGGATTATTCACCTTGAAAAAAAAGCTCTGCAGACCGCGAATGTATCAGAAATCCGCAAATTAACTTTGAGATTATCAAGGTGAGATCGGTGCGACAATTATAATAACGCGTTGACGTGGGTCGACCATAATATCGTAATATCATACTAATACTGATAGTATGTAATAAGTTCCAACAATAATAATGATAGCGATAATGCAGGTAGCGCATTACTAACGGGAGCTTTTACGCCATCTGCGTCGCTCGTTCATCGATGACGTCGTTCTATCCTTACCCACATCTACGTGCATCTACATGGTATAACTACGCCTACATCTTACAAAGACAAAAATTGCACACCACGGAAGTGAGCGGTGTAAATATTTCTGGATCGCCCGCAACAAACCGCTCCAGTCATTCCGTTCAACAACGCGCCTTCATTCCTTCCGTGATCCGTTCGTGATGATTCCTTCCGAAAATGAGCAAGACGAGGAAATTCGAGTCGAGAATACTTTTTCTTAAAAAAAAAAAGTTCCATCTAGAGTATAATTTGTCGTGAAATAAATTACATCGATACGTGTGATACTCGCAAGCACTGCTGGCTGCAACAGTGACGACTTTTACAACGCGTGCTACGAGTGATGACGATATAGCTATTATAATTTCATAAACTCATTGTGTAAATGAAACGAATAAACTTTCCCAAAACTCGTTAACGTCGTGTATTATTTCTTTTGCACTTTTCTCGTCCATTAATATTTGTTTTATTTTTTTCTCTTATTTTCTTTAGATCTCTCGTGAAGCATATCCTGGAAATAACACAGTTATTCAAACTGTCGCTGCAAGGTGTTGGCTCGTGCAACGACTGTCGTGATACGGTAGCTGGGATTTAAAAATGCATATTATAGCTTGGCATGTTTATAAAGCAATCGAAACTTTACTCGCAAAACTTTGAACCGAATTAATTTCTGATAAGTAACGATCGTCTGTTAGATTGGAGGAAAGTCAAATCAATTATAAGAAATTTCCAGTTTCTCTTTTGTTTTCGTCCTTATCCTTTTTCCTTCCACAGAACTTTCGAGTGTGTTTTATCGCAGTTGAAGTGCATAAAAAATAAGGAGTAAAAGTTCTCAAAACTACGGCCCCGCTATTATCCCTCTCTTCTAGTTATATCCGCGGATCTTTTTTTCCCCGTTTCTTTCTTTTCCATACACAGTGCAGACTCGGAGTTCTTCGAGAAGTTGGGTATATTACAAAGTGAAGAACAAAAACAGAATTCGAGCCTTCGCCTTCGTATCGCCTTCCTCATTAGAACGCGTTTTCTCTTTTATTTTGTGCTTTTTCTAATCAACTTCGAAAAGTAAAACAAAAGAAAAAACTACTTTCTGCTCGAGTATAGTTGATGTATCGGGGTCACTTTTCCTGCTATTGCGGATGAATATCATGACTACGTGTGCGTACGCGGTGTTTCACATAGCTAATGAATACATATTTGCACGAGCTTTATCATAATATAGAGTCTGGTAAAAATGAAGCCGCGCTTACATCTTCAGAGGTGAAGGTGTACGTGTATAAGTGATGGGCGATGGGTGTAGATGTAGGAAGTATAGGTGTACGTGGATACATGCGTAGTAACGAATTTACCATATCAAATGCCTGCGAGTATATCCTACGTCACGAGTACAAGTGTTTAGACGAAATAATCCACGACAAACATATATTATTATGATCCCCCTCGCGTTACAGAGATATAATTACAATACGCATAACGTAGTACGTGTAACGTATTCCTTTCGTATTTCATTCAACAACCGAATCGAAATTATTGTATTCGTTCGCCATTGTATAATAATAATCATAGGTATGATACACACATACCTCATACGTATTGTTATGTACCATCGACGAGATAGCCATGAGAATTCGGTACCGACCTTTAAATTCTGTTGGGAACGATGGAACTGAGTCAAGGCGGCAGCTGCTCTGCTTATTAGTTCGGCGTTTGATTAACTTCCGGTAAAATTTAAACCGGACCACGAGCTAAACGACAACGAGAAGATCGTTAAAATTTTTCTCCAACATTCTTCTCTCTCCCTCTCTCTCTGATTATTATGAATGACCGAATGCGCGGACGCGTTTACATTAGAGGGATAAACTTTGAGAACCGACAGGGCCGAGGGCATGGGGGGAAAAGGGAGAAGGGAGGAAGGGGCTGTTTCCTCTAATCCATTATTCGACGAAGGATACGCAAAACGTACCGCGTTTCATGATAAAATATATTATAAAGACCATCAAGTTTCAGCGACATCGAGCTACCGTCAGGTTAATTAACCGCTGAATCGTCGACTAGAACGTGCGGAGAAAAAAAAAAAATTTGAACGAAATGATGAAAGATGAAAGAAGAATGGTTGGAAGAGATACGAAAGGGAAAAATTGATGAATCGCTCTATTCCCTCCTATACTCCTCGATAATCGATCATCTTCGCCACGCGATATCTTACATCCAATAAATCTTATAGCCTGGTCATCTACCCCCGCAGGAAGAGAATCAA
The DNA here is from genome assembly GCA_963932425.1 of Athalia cordata. Classification (NCBI taxonomy): domain Eukaryota; kingdom Metazoa; phylum Arthropoda; class Insecta; order Hymenoptera; family Athaliidae; genus Athalia; species Athalia cordata. The sequence continues at coordinate 50,312,527 of OZ010625.1, read as the reverse complement.
CTTACAATCGGATCGAAGGTTCGACGGGAAATTTATTTAAGCATTTAAGCTCGGAGCAAACGATCAAAGATTAACCCTTCCAATTGAGTGATATCTTTATATTCCTTCTTCTAATTCATTTCCAACCTAATTCTGTAATGATATTTTGTCGCTGTCAGCTTTTTTTTTGCATGTGACCCAAAAATCGTAGATTTACCGTATGCCGAACTACGATTACCTCGTACGCTTTTCAAAAGTTTCAAATCTGCGTCCCATGCTAGCGAGATCTATCTTCCCAGGAAAAAATATTTTATCATTGCACATCCATCGCTCTGTATACGAATTTTCAACTTTATTTCTTTCCACTGATACACGCGGGTATTTTACTGGAATTCATCTGCGTTTCAGCTACGAAGGTAGAGACGAGTCAGTGGTAGATCGAAAAATATGAGCAATCAATTGATACAAAATAGATAGAGATAAAATGATCAAAAGAATGGAGGCGATATTTTTTGCGGTAGTCACCATATGGCTATCGTGTTTTCAAGCGGGGGGGGAACCCATCATAAATACGATTCGATCGAACGAATTGGGTTAATGATAACGCTATTTTATAACGTACCAAACATCCAACCCCGATGACAAATCGTTTAAAAAGTTGTTCGTCGAGTATTAGCCCATCTGCACGTATGTCGTTTTGTACATTTATTTAACAAAGGGTGGGACTTTCAAAAACACGCGACTCTTCCGAACGCATATTGTATGGCTCAATTTAAGATATTAGACTTTTCGTTATAACATTCCGTGTTCTATTTTGTCTATAAAATAAACGTCGATGAATCGTCGAGTCGGTGCAACCGAATTGTAAGCGGAGTAAGCGAGCATCCCGAAACCTATACAATATATATATACTATAATTTTAATTTCCGTTCTCCAACTGCAGAGGCAGAGTTTATTTTTCAGAAATGCCATCCGACGAATGTTAATTGCTGTTGGAACGAATAACGATATAAATACCAGCAACTGGATCTGCAACGTAATTTAAATTAGCTTTTAAATTCATAGTCAATACGTTGATCTGCTCAGCCGATCAGAAGCTCCGGCTTTTCGTCTCACGGGACGACTTTTTACAATCAAGAATTAAAATCAGGATTAATCGTCAACTCATGTATTGTATACCTATATATCTGCCTATATCATTTACCTTGTGTATATTTATTATATTTCAAATCTCGCCCAAAAAATCGTCGATTTATCGGAGCAAAAAAAATTCCTCCTTCAAGTTTGAACCGCTGGAAAAATATTTGAAAATTTATTAATGAGCTTAAAAAAATTCCTTTCTCGACAAAAATTATGGAAATTGTTTCATCTGATATTTCACAGAGTGTCCGGTTTATTTGAAAAGTTAGGTGAAAAATGTGAAACAAAAATATCGGGAGCCCGAAAATTTGATATTTTTATAGATTTTTTTATCTCGTAGGCAATCGATAATTACTGATTTTATGCGGTGTGGAAATGTCAACTTGGACTTTTTACCACTTTTCCAACACGACTCGAAATGTCATTTGTTGAATGACATAACAAGCGCGGAATTTCGGAGCCATACGGATTATCTTGTAATTTACAAGGGCGACACGGTTGTCATTTACTTCCCTCTCTGTTTTTCTCTCTGATCGCGTAACGGATATTGACAAAATATCCGCAATCTTCCTTTCCCTAAAATACATATAATAGGGTTGGAATGCCGACGACAAAAGAATTGGCAGAGAAGCAAACCAGCGATCCGTTCCGATCGCCACTTTAGCGGCGTGTACGATGGCTTCAATGACCAAACTTTTATTACGCACGCCACCCCTGATGTATACCTACAATACCTCCGGGAGAGGGTTGATCAAATCGAAAAATCATCCAACTAGAAATTTTGTTTTCAAAATGTTTCTTCTTTCAAGCGTAATAAACCTACGTACGCGAATCCGACGATATTATCTGATAAAAACAGCAGATAACTCGTGTTCCAAAATTTTCGTTTCCACTGCGAATCCTCTATACTTGATATCGTCGTTGAAATAAAACGATAATATAATTATCGGGGCCACCGTTTCAAAGTCTTTCCCGATAGTTTGTCGAAAAGCCAACGGGTTGGTACAGTGGCGGTAAACGAGCCGAAATAAGTCCTAACCATTTGCGGTAGGTCGAGTTACCCTCTTCGACCTAAGTCGCGACCTCCACCACATGCATCCAGGTCGGAGGTTAACCGTTGACTAGTCGAAGCTCCGTTCTTGGACACGGACAACAGAATTTCACCTCATTAAACATCGACAAGGGCGCGAAGGATATCTCAGACGCATCGAGAGATCGAGACAATTCTAACGACACTGCGGTTACAAATTAACTGAAATACCATAAAAATTTTTCGATAACGGAAGGGGTGAACGACGTTCTCCAGTTTACCCGTTACTTACTTACCTCGTTAATTCCACTTCGATCGCATCTCAATTACGTAACCAACTTTGCACTTGTCACTCCCAACGTTCACGTCGTACAACCCTGATCCCCCGGTACTTTTTTTTTTTTTCTTCTGCTGCCGCTGCAGTTTGAGGTCGGGGAAGAAAAGTCAATGTATACGAATGTAACTCGTTCAAATATTCTACCTGTGTTTCTACGTAGATATATATTTTATTACTCTACTTATACTCTTGCACCGTGTAATCTGATTTTACTCGTAACATCGGCAGCTCTCGCACACCTGTTCACCACCTCGTGAAAATTCTGCTGCACATCGTTTTATCTGATCGGAATAAAAACTTCCATTCATTTATGCTGGATTATCACCATTTTCATCTTAGATGTTATTTCTTTCCCTGCACAAACTGTTTCTATCATTTTTTTTTTTATTTTAATTTTTTTTTTTTTGAAAAACCAAAAAAGTTCGCCGGTCTATTACGTTCACATCAAACCGGCATAATTTTATTCAGTCCGAAATATTATTTTGCTATATTTATATTTTTACTTTTTGGTTACCTACTTTTTGCAATGATTTTTTAAACTTGACCGCATCATTAGTCCGTCTGTTTTAATGATTATCCTATAATTTTATTTTCAACGGTCTCGCCACGTATCGTTTGTCGATTTAATTTGCCTCCGTAATTTTGTGTTCTTCGGTCAATAATTCTCTACGATTATCCGACTAGTTGTGATTCAAGTCTCTCATAATCACTCAGCGAACGTTGAACGCGGAGCGTCTCGTATTAAAGCCGCGCGTTGACTGACTACGTTGAATGTGGCGAGGTGATATGGAAACGACGGCGTCGCAGCGCCGACGCCACCGTGATAAACCCTTTCTACCTAATACGTATCCTCTTCACACAAAACTATAGAATATGTTTCATTTATATCGCAATCGATTCAAAGATAGATAGACGGCTTGCATATAAATTAACCCACTGTTCTACATGAATCTATGCAATGGTTTTGCTCGAGGTTTTTATCTCCAAGACCTCAACGTTTCAAAAATGTCCGATAATAATTATTATCCTCGAACCATTAGCTAGTGTGAGGGGGAGAAAAATGCTAAAATATCAACGACTCTCATTTCCGATAATTTCAAGCGATCACCCTCCGCGATTATCATCTTTGGCCGTATCTCCTGTAGTTATGTACATCGTTATAAATACATGCCTTGTCAAAACATATGCGTACGAAAACAAGTATTTTTCGAAAAAACAAATCAATAATAATAATAATAATATTAATCATAGAGAATATAAAATCTCTGCGCTAAATATTTTCCCACCTAAGCTCTAGATGTAGGTAGTACGGAGTGTGTAAATGTAACGACTGAACGAAACAAAAAACGTACTTACCTATATAATGTATGATGTAGGAATATCGCGTACATGCGGGTACTGCACAATCAGGGTTTCATGTTTCTGCCATTCGTCACTAATTTTAGTCAATCCAAATCTCCAGCTATTGGCAATTTGCTATTTCTAATTGCCAATTATACTTTTACGAATAATACCGTGCATGCAATTTAAAACTTTATTATTCATGCAGAGAACAATCCAACTTTCACACCCCAACGTATTTATCATCCTCCGTCACGCCGCGATCTACCTAAATCTGAACGCATACGAATTCATTAATTTATTTCTTATTTTTCTTCGACTTTTTGAATTTTCGCTATGGGATTTTCAGTCGGTAAAATAAATTCCGACTTTGAATGACAAAAGTTTTAGTATAGCGTTTGAAAATCCCGAGAGTTATCACGACGTGGTATACGAAACGTATGTCAACAGGCATTAATTGATGCTGCTAATTAACGTTTGCTCAGAGGTCGCGACTTGACCACGTGACTTTGACTCACGCATCTGTACCTACTCTCATTTATTTCGTGCGATCTTTCCATCAGTTTTCACGTGTATCAAATCCCCGTAAACTATGACTTTCCCAAATATTTTCAATTCGCTTTTCATAAGTCGAAACTTTTCCAACGTCTCATTAAATTATTCATGACAGCAAAAATTCGACCTTCTTCGTACCAAAAATAAGTCGTATAGACGAAGATGTTGAGAAAAAAAAAAGCAAAGAAAAGCAACTGTCTTGTCTTTTTACCTCGTCTGAAATTTTTTTTTCCGTACGTCCTTCCTCGAGCTATGTATGTAATATAATTTTGTCTTCATACGTAGGGATTTATTATGTTTGCACAGTGTGTTGTAGAATCACGAATAGATATGTATTTTGGATGAAATTTATTTTCTTATTCCATATAAGTATACGCACACATATGATATGGTCATGTTACCATATAAATTCGACGCCTTTACTCTAGGGCAGATTATTATCTGGTAAAAATTATACACGCAAAAATAATTTACCGTAAGTCCGTAAGTCAGGTATGAAGCTACATATTTGCCGTGCAGAGAAGAGCTGATGCAGCAATTTGAAAAACATTTCTCACTCGTTCGTGACTCGAATAAAATCTCCCATTCAATTATTCATCGTGGTATATTGTTTTTACGAAAGCAGCATTCTTCCCTTCCTTCAGCCACAGCACAGATTGTAATATCTGGCGGACGAATTAAATTCGTTGACAAGGCGAAAAACAAAAGAATGCAGAACTGAATCGCACTATTTGTGAAATTCTAAACTCAATCTCTGCGGGAAAGAAAAAATAAGAGCGTCTCGAATGCCGCTAGAGATGATCCCGCGAAGAAAGACTTAATTGTAGAGAATTTCTCGTAATTATCAAATGCTGTGCATAAATTGATAATTACCAAGTTCCCCCGTGCGCACGTATAGCTGTAGATTGTGTAGAGAGTTTTGAAATTTGGATAGTAGCAACATAGGGGGCAAAAAGAGAAAGTAAAGCTTTATCCATCTGCATTACGAGTATTCACATACATCGTATGGGTATTATCATACAGGTATACATACCCGCACCCTTGAAATAGATTCAACAAACTATGCAGAGAGGCGGTTATTGTCGCCCTGGGAAATTTCCCCGCGGTTCACGAACCGGCTAAATGCGATCTGAATGAACGCGCGTACGCAATCCATCGAAAGATTCTACATCCCGTGCGATATGCACGTGCCAATATATTATGCAGAGTAGCTACAGCCTAATGTAATCCAACGGTTTCCAAATTTAGTACACATATCCATTTTGATCCGAACATCCGAATACCTATATTGATAATAGATACGACAAGGGAAGGCATTCTCTGCAGCTGGTGACAATAATCTCGCCTGAAAAAAATATAACCCTGCATAATATTCACCGAGTTTTATTAATTTTTTTGTTTTTCTTGTTTCTCTCCGTGAGCTTTCAGATGATTTGCCATAGAAATATTCGCTTCAGATACAGCTGCATAGCGAAGCCGCATGAAAATTGAGTCTGAGCTCTAAAGACGTAAATTAATTAGGCTTTATTATTCCATGGGCTTAATTAAACCGCGTACACGTCATCGCTCTTTTCGCGTTATATACGTGCGGACAAAAGAATTCTTCCCGCTCTCTTGGAGGAGGAGGTTAAATTGCAGCAATGCCAGATAATAAGGGTATTATGGCTATGTACGGATATAAACGGTAGGTTCTCGAATTTGCCATATAAATCACCATCGACTACACTCGTTAACAACCCCCGTTTCTCTCTCTCTCTCTCTCTCTTCGAGCCGAAATGAAAAGGAGAGGAGAGAGAGGAAAAGGTATTTGTGAATCTCAAAAGAGAACGCGTGTACCACTTTTGGCAGAAAATTAAACACCTGACACACGTCTTTCGGTAGACCTGAAGGCCCAGACAATTCTGACCTTCACTTGAATATTCTGATTTCTGAATCTTGTTTCTTACTCTCCGAAACAGCATCAGCTGCGCGCTGTGCAGTTAATATAACCGTTCTCGAGGAATACCTAGCGAATTAATTATTCTTCACTGAAACTCCTAGACACAAAATCAGTCAGTTCTCGGGGAACTGACTCCAATTAGAACGAAAAACAGAAAAACAAAAAATTTCCATCTCGAACTTTTTTATTCTCGTTTGGATCGACCGAGTGAAGAATATGGGGGTTGCTTCTTACGTGCAGTTCGAATCGAAGGAAGCCTGAAAAATGAAATTATTAAACAGTGGAGTCGATAAATCGGATATTTCTCCAATTTATCAATAAACGTGAAAAGGGGTGTTTCGTGTGCAAATTCCGTTGAGCAGGCGCACAGGGTTGTTGGGGGTGCCGGTGGTTGTCGGCCGAAAATGGAGTCTGCGCGTAGAGGGTGAAACTGGGAATATCGTTGAGTTTCGCCTTTGTGGCGAAGAAAGAAGAAAATTCCCCGCACTAAACGCGACCGAGTTAAAGGGTCGAATGAAAGTGAGTGGTTGTTTAATCCGTTCAAGTTTCAAGAGTTGGTTCTTTGATGAAACGTAGTTACGTTTGGAATCGGGGAAGAGGACCCGGAGGATCGCTGGACCGTGATTTTTGAGAGTCTGTGCAGCTGTGTTGATTATTGTTAGTGAAAAGATACGCGGGAATAAGTGATCCCGGCGTCGCGACGCGCCTCGTTGTCCACCTCCTCATCCTCGGCGTCACCCTAAAAAATTGTAAAACCGTATAGAATTGGCATTATATTATTATACCGCAGCCGCTGAAAACGTGTCCAACACACCCCGCCCGTACTAATTTCAAGTGGGCGTCGTCGACGTCGTCATCAGGTTAGGTTTTTTAACGTATAAATATATAATAAGGTATACATACATACCTATATCCATGTGTATATATAAACCTCGGTAAACCAAACGCCCGTTATCTGTACAATACTTATCAACGAGGACCAATTTGTCGGGAGCACTGAGGCTAATTTATTTCCTTGTTTAGACAAGTTCATTATATCATTCGCCGACACTACGCGTATCATAACGTTTTCACGCATATTTATGTAATATGAGCGAAAAAAAAATCTTATTACGTGAATACCCTAGCTACTTTTGACAATTACTTTGATAAGAACCAGCTCGACTCCCTCTCTCATTTCTCTCCTCTGCCCCACCTCGTTCTTACAGATTTCTAGTCGTTATCAAAAATCACGATACACCCGAATTTCAATTTCTTGTTCAGATTCTTTTATTTCAATAGCAATCGTAGCTTCCGATCCCGCTATCCCCGGGTTTCGTAATATATTGTGTGGATCATAAATAAAAATTCTATGCCCTTATATAACTGCGCCTTCGAATTCATAAGACACAAAACAACGAATCGCATTAAGTCTCACGCAAAAACTTTCATACACACGGATATTTCCATACCATACAAGTGATCCTCGGATAAATATTTAGAAAAGTTCTAAATTTCAGACGCGATACGGTCCACGAATACGTATCATTTGCGTCGAAGTATTTGGAAATTATTAGATGACGTAGATAATAGTGAACCGTAGAGCTCCGGCTGGTAGATTGGATATATTAGTAATTAGGATTGACATACCTAATCGAGTGGGCGATTGAAATTCGGGATTGGAATTTGGTACCGCGATGAGAAATGTCCCGGTAGATAATCGAGAGTACAAAATTTAATCTATCAACAGCGGCGATTGATTTAGCGAATAGAATTAATTCTCGCTGCAGTTGAATATTATAGAATGTTTGTCGGCATAAAAGCAAGAAAAAAAAACCTTTCAAAAGATATAGGAATCAGGAGATAATAAGTTGCCTGCAAAACTGGCGAGTCTGACGAGCTGCGTGACGACAATGATGGACGATGAAGATCAGGAGGAGCTTCATTGCACCGGAAGTGACGTTGAGATTGAGGAATACACGGACACGGAGGAGACGCCATATGCGGCTTATCAGCCATCGGATAAGCTCTTCAACACCGACCAACCTGGCTGGCAGAAATTCGGCTTTTTGGGCACTTTGACGGTGGTCGTTACTTCGGTTACCATGCTCGTTATCGCATTTCCACTTTATATGGAAAGCGTTAGCGCAGTTTCCACAGCTTACACAGGTATATAAGTATATACATACTTATAGATAGAATCGCTCTATACTTTACTACACGTTTTTTATACATTTTTACGTCCACACATTCAAAACCGATTATCAACAAACGGCGTAACCTTCGTTGTAGAAAACGAACCGAAATATTTATACGACGCAAACCGCCGCCTCTGAAAAAGAAACTTTGCTCGAAACTGAACGAAAAAGAAATCATTTTTCACGGATGCCTATGATTTTCTTCCAGGACTTTTGTTCACCTCGTTCACAACCGTGGTAATTTTGGGGGTGTTGAGTTTCGTCGTGGGTCGCATTTCGCCCCCTCCCGCGATGATACCGAACAGCATGAGGATTCGCATACCGAGTTGTTCGATGGTGAAAATCGGCGCTGTTTACGCGCTCACTGGAATATTCCTGACACTTTCTTTAGACCAAAATAGAGTCTTGTGTCACGTCCAGGACCCGGTCAAGGCCATCACTCTATTTTTTTCGCTCGTCTATTACTTCTTCTTCTGCAGAAAAAGTGAGCGATAGCTTTTTGTGTTTGTTCTTATTCGTTGTTCAAAAAGCATATGAAATAATGCAATTTTTATACGTAAATTTCAGTGATGAGTTTGCAGCGTATATTTTCAATAACGACCGTACTCGTCGGTCTTTTTATAAGCGTTGATTATGGTCTATGCGACGAGTTTCGTTGCAGAGGAAGAGAAGTTTCCGCGCACACGGCTTCCATGAGAGGATCCTGGGGGACCAGGGCGGTTTGGACTCTCGTTTACTTCGCTAGTCTTGCATCTCTGGCCATGTTTTTTACCATGTTGGAACGTCACTACGCAAGTGGGGTGAGATCATAAGTAGAGAAAAACCCTTAAGCAATTGATATAATAATTTGGCAAAAATAAAAATTGCACGCGCCAAGTTATTATTTATGAAAAGAAAATATGCAGTAATTACATGTGCATATTCATTGCGGTAGAGCAAGCGAAGTACTAAACTGAATTATTTATAGTCTCAGTATGAATTTAAAGTTCTTTTGCGCGCGTGCGCTAATTGAGTACGAAGTAATTAAGTCTACGTGAAGATGACTTTCAATTAAAAATTTTCCCACCGTAACTGCAGTTTAAGCACTTCACTAATTTCGATCATACCAGCTTACGTATGTGCAGTATACCGTACATATTTTGGTACATCGCATCACCTGCCTGCAACTCCGACGATCCAGTGGTCCACTCGACGAAAGTCGTTCGAGTGGATAAAGTTCGTGGATGCAATTGAATCTGACTAACTCTAACTAACGATAATTAGATGAAGCACTGTAGAATTTATACGAGAACGTAATGTTTTTATTTGTTTTTCAGCAAAATATCTGCCCGCTCCTCACGACACAAAACAATTCCTTTCTCTACACCGTTTCTCGTTTGGTTTCTTCGAGAGACATAAGACGCAGAGGATCGGAAGAAGAAGGAGGACGATTGCTTCACGTTACGGACCCGGACCCGAATATCAGACCGAAAAATTTCCCAAAGCCACCAATACTACAAACTCTTCTTTACATCCATCTCATCTCTCTTGTGATCGTTCTCGCTCTGAGTTGGATGGACACGCTGCCCGGGGTTGGAAGAGTGAGTGAAATTAATTGTAGAGTATAGTTTTTTAAACTATGAACGTTATTTATAACTTCATTTATGACCTGCTTCTAAGGGTTTGTCACCGCTGGATCTTTATCGAACGGTGGAAAGCGGTCTGATTTGTCATTTTCGTAGCACAAATATTTGCACTAACGTCTCTGGTCACGGTTGGATATTCGTAATAGCGTACGTGGCCTTTTCAATTTCCACCTTAAAGTTCCTCGCGATGTGCGAAAGTGCGGTTTTCACCGTTGCTGCAGCCACCGTCGCCTTACCAGTTTCCGGAATATTCTGGAGCATCTATAAAATGGATGTTGGCGTTAACGGAGGTAAACTAAAATATTCCACTCATGAACTAACAATTATTAAGCACAAAATCAAAACTTGGTACGAATTATTCTTCATTTTTTCTCTCTCAGGGACTATATCCTGGTCTCCAGGAGTTACGGGAGAATTAATCTGCGCTCTTCTCGGTCTTCCGGTAGTTCTTCTCGGTCTCGGTCTCCTCGTCAGGGCTCATTTCAAAGACAACAGTCAGTCGTACAATTCGATGCAGCCATCTTCTTTCGTACAGCGAGAAGCGCAGGATTCTGAGAGATGAATTTCAACTAGATAATAAGATTAACGCGATCTTAATTAAGTTGAGGTGATCGCGAGCGCAACAAAGCCATAGAGTATAATAATAATGGTGATACGTTGTGAAGAAGATAAAATGGAAAGCGGCAGAATCAGATAGAATATAGTAGCAGTACGCCAAAGACGAAATATTTTGTTTATAAAGAGAAAACACAAAAACAAAAAAGATGAAGAAAACTGTTTCCTACATACGAGAAGTTATATAAAGTAATTATTAATGATACATGTCCATCCAGTCAAGTTATCGCCAATTTATATTTTATTTTGATATAACACTGATATTAATAATAATAATGATATAATAATGATAATCATCATTATCGTCATCGTCATCGTCATCGTCATCATCATCATCAACATCATCATCATCATCATCATCATCATCGTCGTAAAAATAATAGCGATAATGTTACCACATGTTTCGTATTTTCAAGGGTATAATCATAATAATGAGATTTACAGAATAATAATCAAATGCGATATGGTGTGTATGGCTGGATTTTGCCATCATATTAATCAAGATCGATTTGTTAATACTGAACTGATCGTCTTTTCCGTGAGAACGACGAACATTGGAGTGAAATAATTGAAGACGATAAAAAAAGTTTCGCAGGACCGTCCTTCCGTCCGTCCGTTACACTTTCATTACTTTTGCTAATTATAATACCTACGAATACGTATCGTATACGTATAATCATAATGCCTGCAACATGTTCTGATGATGACGTGCGATCGCCTCACCGGGCTATTTCGCATTTTATTAAACTCAAAGCCAAGAAAACGGACGCGTATATTTCTATATTGATACATACACACACGGATACCTATACATATACTTGCCACGTGTACCGTGCGATAAAATAAAAAAATAAAAAATAAATGATAACGCCCAAATACTGTATACCAACTTTTGGTATGTACCTACATGTTACGCGTTGTAAATGAAAAATTAGGATGTAGTTACTTCGGAAGTCGCGTCATATTATCACATGATATTTAATAGATTGCGAGCGTAACGTATTTGCCAAACTTAATGAATATTAATAGTATAATATTATACTAATAGAATAATTTTAAGAAAATCTTTCAGTATTATATTCCCAATAACGTCTACTCTTATACAAATTATACTCATGGGGTATCTAAGCCCAAAATATTATGGATTAAAACCTAATCGTTGTACCGCTGTCCCATATACTTATTTGATAAATGACATCGATTTTCATTGTAATGTTAGTGAACTATACTGCGATAGTTGCCATTCTCTTGCTCACAATTGTACGTATATGTTACGTATCTGGTAATTATTATCTATAAATTGAGTTAAATTATGTTCATCCGTGTGATGAACCATTTTCAGTATTTCATGCTCAAACGACTGCGACTCCCGAACCAAATTTTTGCGTACAATGAAATAGGAACAGCAGCAATGTTTTTGTGCCAAAAATTGTAGAGCGTACCGCTCTTAGTAACTCAATTGCTGCAGGTGCGTAGTTTTACAAAAAAGAAAAAAAAAATTATAATAATGGAACGCGTTATTCTTTCATGTGTAATAAATATCTAAATTTACAATTATTAAATCGATCTAGATATGTATTACCGTTGCATGTAAAACTGCAGAGATTAAGAGAGAACGTATTATAATTATTCTCTAAATTTTACGTCAATAACTAATACGGCAAGTTGATACGTCCAGGTTTTTAAATATTGAAAAAATGAAAAATACAAAAAATGAAGTAATAAATAGACGCTAAGACTATAATAATATATTATACACGTGAAGAGGAAATATATACGAAGAAAATGCTGAGTACCGAAATATGGTGTTACAGTAAACTTTTTAGTCAGAAGTTCTCGCATAGTTGTTGAATAGCCTCTTTTTATATATTGCGTATTATATATTGTATAGTATTATGTAATATATACGTATACCTGCGATATTATTATCGATGTACGCGATTACCTCGAAGCTTTCCTATGTAATAAATATACATTACGATATAGTTGATCAATATATATATTATTATAACAAGATGTTACGAATATTAAAATATTATAACTATACATGTGACAGAGGAGAATTATTAGTGATAATCGATGTAATAATTGCCTTGACGTCTAGCTCACAGAGTTTCATAACTGACATTTTATTGCAACGTATAAATATAATTGTTAAAATCGTTTAGCAAATTCCCCTGAAATTCCCTGATTCAGAATACAAATGTTTAGAAATGCATTGGTACTCAGCATTCTGTAATCTCGATATTACTATTATCTGATAGGCACTCTTGAAACAGTGTTATAAATTGAAGATATGCTCAATTGCATTTTGGAGTCAATCTCAAATTGTTGTACATATTTATAAACGTTTACGTGAATATAATAATTGTTACGTTTTGATATAGAGTTATCATAGAGTGGCGCATAATTTGCGTATAGGTTGCGTATGAAAGCCACCCCGATATATTATAACTAAAACTGTACCCATTGTTCTATCGTAAATATATCTGTTACCCTAAAAATCCTAGATACATTAACTATGACATAATTATTACAGAAATTGTTGGTTATTATTTGATAATTCATTGCGGAACCGCATGAATAGGATGTTTCATCGTTGGTTTTCATTATGTCAAAGAATTTTAGTATACTGAATCATATGATTGTAATTATCATTTCTATCCATTCTGCGAATGTCCTAGTTATTGTCAAGTTGAAATGTTTAACTAGTCGATTAACTTGTGAGTGTGCTCAATATTAATTATTACAATTATGTACCGAATTGTGTATGTACAAATATATGTATACTTATGTGTACGACAAAAAAGACAATCCAGTCACTTTTAATCCGTAGTCAACAACCCAATCTTCGCGTTGCTCTGGTCAACGCAACAACAATATTACCGTTGACTGAATATTGTACAATCTTCAGTCAACGATATTACGGGTACGGAGGCTGTGTAAGAATTCAAATTTCAAATCAAAGTGCCTGTGGCGCCACACTCAGGATTGCGCGGAAAACAGAGTCTCCGAAGTTCTGCGAGAACCCACGATTTCACCGAGAAATCACCGCCTATCTATAGCGGTGAGAAAACACGTTGTTTTCTATTTCATTTCGTCCTGAAAATGGCGGCTGTATTGGATGAGGTCGGCAAGTCCGCCGAGAAGCTTGTAGACGAAGAAAAAGATGAAATTGTCGAAGTAGAAGACGAAGCCGGCGCCAGCGATGCGGCTAAGAAGAAGAAGAAAAAGAAAAAGAAGAAGGCCGGTAAGCGCGAATCTTCGACGCCAAAAATTGGTTGTGTTTGATGTTTTTCACCTCCATGCTCTGCACTCCAAATTTAACATAGCCCTCGCTTCATGCTGTATTAGTTTCCAGTACCCGATTTTATCCTACTCTTAGTCTTACTTCCACCCTACTGTTGCCGCCAAGATCTAGTGCATTTAACAGTGGCTCAAAATGATTTGGAATCGGTCTGAAAACCAGCTCTAATTTATAAGATATGAAAAAAAAAAACTTGAAAATGGTTAGTCATGCGGTATGCTGTTCTTCAGTGGTAATCACTGTAAGTTCAATTCGTTTTGGAATATACAGAATTATTTCAGTTTGGAAAGCCTGATTTCTTATAACGCTCTGAGTACTCAAATGTTTCATTACAAAGATTGAAATCTGCACAATATTCTCTACTGTCATTAATTTTTTGCTGCACCTTTTGTTTTTATTCTCAATAATAAATGCTAGAGTAAACACAAGTAGTATGTTGATAGTCTTTGATTTGTCTGATATTCTTAGCCCAATGAATTGCATTGTTCTTCACTGTTATTACATTAAGGTGCTGGAGCAGCAAGTGCAGACGTTCCAGAGGGAGGGGAAGAGAAGGCTCAAAATGAGGATGCATCACCCGAAGGTAAAGTCCAACAATACTCTTTCTCATTCAACACATTGCCATTTATACGAGCAATTTTGCTTGACACTTTGATCAACAGCAGAAGCCACTGAAAATGGTGGAGACTCAGAGGAGACCAAGAAAAAGAAGAAGAAGCGTAAGCCACGCGGAAAAGCTGGTGGTGTAAAGCAGCAGACAGATCCTCCTACGATTCAAATATCCGATTTGTTTCCGGATGGAAACTTTCCGATTGGTGAAATTCTGGTGCATCCTCCTGCAACAGGAATCGATGAAAAAACAGCCAAGGATCGTTTCGGCAGTGAGGAGGCACGAGCCCTCGACAGAATGCACAATGACATTTACAACGAGGCCAGGCAAGCTGCTGAAGCCCATCGGCAAACCAGAAAACACATAAAGAACTGGGTTTGTTCGAATTTTCAATTGTAGATTGCCATGACCATTCTTACAAATTGGAACTTTCTGTACTAAAGCACGTTTTGCTGGATTATTATTGCAGGTGAAGCCAGGCATGACCATGATAGAAATTTGCAATGAGTTGGAAAATACTGCGAGGCAATTGATTGGAGAGGATGGATTAAAAGCTGGTCTAGCATTTCCGACGGGATGTTCACGTAATCATTGTGCAGCCCACTATACTCCAAATGCAGGAGATCCAACAGTCTTGGAATACGACGATGTGACAAAAATTGATTTTGGAACACATATCAACGGTCGTATAATCGATTGTGCTTTCACGCTGGCATTTAATCCAAAATATGATAAGCTGATTGAGGCCGTTCGGGACGCGACTAATACCGGAATAAGAGCGGCAGGAATTGACGTACAGCTATGCGACGTCGGAGCCGCTATTCAAGAAGTCATGGAGTCTTACGAGGTCGAAATAGACGGAAAAACTTTTCAGGTAAATAGATTTGTAGAGTTGAGTATGTTTAGAATTGATTTTTCTAACACAGTTTAGTTTTGTAAAAGACACCTATAATTGTTGATCCTTCGTTGACCAGGTGAAATCTATAAGAAATCTGAACGGACACTCCATAGCACCGTACCGGATTCATGCAGGAAAAACTGTTCCAATCGTAAAAGGTGGCGAAGCTACCAGAATGGAAGAGAACGAATTTTATGCTATCGAAACTTTTGGATCAACCGGGCGGGGAATAGTCCATGACGATCTCGACTGCTCTCATTACATGAAGAGTTTCGACGCTGGATTCGTACCGCTGAGACTGCAGAGCAGCAAGTCCTTATTGAACACGATCAACAAACATTTCGGTAAACGGATGAATTTAATTTACTTAAAATTTGACTTTTTCCCCCAGAGTCCAGATAATATGCCTATCCTCATTGTTTATCAGGTACGCTAGCTTTTTGCAAACGCTGGCTGGATCGTGCGGGCTGCACAAAGTATCAAATGGCATTGAAAGATCTTTGTGACAAAAATGCAGTAGAGGCTTACCCGCCTCTGGTGGATGTCAAAGGTTGTTATACGGCTCAGTTTGAGCACACTCTGGTTCTGCGACCGACATGCAAGGAAGTTATTTCCCGGGGAGATGATTACTAATCGACAGATAGTAGTAATTGCAAACTTATGAGAAACGCAGCAATTTAATCATTCGTCGGGGACTATTGTGTCGCAGGGTAAAAAGTAAGTTGATATGTCGGTAAGAAATAAGCCAATCTACACCGCCAGTGATCGAAGTCTTCGATATTTACTCGAAATTACCTATTTTAGAATACATTCAACAAAACTAATTGTACAACTATGATATTCACTGTGACGTGAGGCGATAAATTAGATTGAAATTTTTGAAAATCGTGTGATTATTTTTTTGTAATGATTATGTATAAAATTTATGTATACACAACTTATACCTGTGTATGTACACCCATATGATGTACGTGTATGCATTGCGTGCGCTTCCACACGCTATATTATATATATACATTTATATATATATTATATACACATACACATCATGGATTAAAAAAAAAATTATTCCTGCTCTTCACCTCAAATTGAATAACAGAGCATTTCATATTATCGCTGTATTTGAATATTGCTTTATTTTATACCGTTGTGTGTTATTTCCCAATGTTCGGAAATGACGGGAATAGAAACTTGACGTTAATGTTAAATAAAGTATGTTTGACATCATTAACTTTACAATGCTGCGTTTATTTATTATCCTTTATAATCGTAATAATGGTTAATTATCATAGGGTAAAAAATATCACGATTTTTTTCTACCCCGGTGAATTACACGATTGGTACACAATATAATGCTTCTGTTTAAAATTCTTTCACATCATTGAAAACGTTTCTCTGAAGGATCAGAGACCCCGATTCCGGCTAATTTGAATAAGGATTTTTTTGTAAGGCATTTTTCAATTTGTATGTAAATAGATCGCTACTGCATACTTTACCAACTACTAACAATAACTACATCATCATCATCATTTAAGAATTAAACATTACAACTAGAATAACAGAATAATATGGTACAAATATATGGTCTTGATTGATGAGGATTCTAAGTATTATGCATCAAAAAGTAGGTAGCTCCGTTCGTTTGATACATATAGATATTTTACGAAATACAACAACAAAAAGTAAATCATCCTTAGTTTCGTAGTTAGAAATTCTGATTCGGCCTTTCTTTTTCATGATCTTCTTCTTTCCCAGGTCAGAAACCGCGATATTACAACGATATCGACGTGCTTCATGCACGCAGTGTAAAAATCACCATCACACCTGAACCACCGAGTATTATTTTCTTTATTCTTCAAGTACGAAGTACGTAGAAATTGAAGCCTCACCAAGAGTATCAACTCGGGATTCTTCTTCGTCGTAGCGTATCTTATCGTATGTACGCAACACATAACTCATCGACATACCTATGTATGCCTTGATCACTTTCTTTTGTTCATTTTTCGTTTCCGCTATACCTATGTAATATCACTAGACGCAAAACACGTTCTGCTCTGCCAGCTCTGTGTTGGAATTTACAATGCATAACCATAATAACGAGAGATCATTCTACAAGAATTTCCTCGGAATAGTCGGCTGCCGAGCCGAGTTCCCAATTTTTAAAAATCGTCAGACGGGTTTGTACGTAGGTATCTGGAAATAGGAATGTCAATGCTATAATCACGAGTATAATCAACGTTTCGCTTTTGCGTATCGCACATTGTCGAAGCATTCGTCATCATTGTAATCATCGTCATCATCATCGCTCGCTGTTCCTCATACTACTTTACATTCGTCTTTCAACTTTCAAGGTTGTAATCTATCCGGTATAATAACACGTTACTACTATTGGATGCATTTCATCTGTTCGTAAATGTAGTTATTCTTTATACATAGTATAAGTATATAATATTCGAGATAATATTCTTTGTACTGTTTTCATCGTAAAACGTTGAGCTGCCTTCTTTTTGCGCTAGTTGTAGGGATGCATCAAGGCTCTTGCTTTATTCGCTCTAATTCTTCTCTTTTTTCTTTCGGTTTTTACCTCTTGCTTCTTTTTTTTTTTTCTTTTTCTTTTTTTTTCTTCCTTTTTTCTTCACTGAGAATCGTTTCGCGTTCTTAATTTGGCCCTAGCCATTATCAGGGGATTTGGTGGTTCCGTAATCTGAGGTTGTTCCTGAAACAACAAATGAAATAAAAATCATCGGATGTTATCTAAAATTTCCTCGCGATTATGCAATTAGAATTTCACTTCTCAAACAGCGAATTATTACGCAATCCTTCGGTATACATGTATACTAGTCGGCATATTTACATTATTAATTTACGAGTATCTACACAATTGTTGCGATAATGCTTATAAAATAATTAACTTTAATATAATAGCTACTCTATAAACTAAACCCAGCCTCGTCTTAATTTTGATACGGAATAAAATGTTGAGATACAGATTTCCAAAATTTCGATACTGCTAAAAATGAATTTCGTTATTTATCTGCGGTTTTATAATAATTATCTTTAAATTGCGCAATCGCTATAAATTTATTTCTTTGAATCCCGACTCTGTAATACTAGCAGAGAAAAGTTATTTGGCTCAATGTCAAATATATTACATCCTGTCTTCTCAAAACGCAACGCGTATAAATATGTCACGTATACATATTTTTTACCGATCGAAGGTTTCATTTGTTACCCATACACACCATGTCACGATGTGTTTAAACGTTCTAAACTTAACGAGAAATTCAATTAGCTAGACGTCGTTTTACGCTACGTGACTCCACGTGTGTCAAACATACGTCACACAACTGTACACTACTTATTTTAATATACACACGAAATTTATCGTTTGCACGAATTTGAAATCTTTACAATTCACGAGCAAAGCAAAGAAGATATTGAAATTGAGATTCGCGATTTGCGATTTGCACGTAAAATATTGCCTCATATCGCATTGAGAGTTTTGTATCATTGTGTAACGAGAAGTAGAACCAAAAAAAAAAGAAATCTCGGTTCTGTCGAGATTCCTATACATATGAACGATGAAAAAAAAAATGAATAAAAAAAATAATTGGAACGAATTGCGACAGAAGACATATATCCAGCGGTGCTTCGATACTGTATGTTTTCGATTTTACTATTACAATTAGTAATATTTGCAGACGTGATTCCGTCTCTGCGTGCGCTCGCGAATGTCTTAAAAATGAAGAAGCGAAAAAAAAAAACGAGAAAAACATATTCACGTGCAGATTATTCACTCGTACATTACATTCCATTGTATTTACATTAGCCGAACGAACGAATATTTATTGCGATATTACGCTATGGAATGATATTTATGAAAGGTTTCACGATCAGATGAAAGTTTCAACATCACTGCGTACTGCAAAGTGAACAAGATTCACGAGTTAAAGCGGCCAGTGGGCCATTCGAACAACAATATAAGGTAATCGATGTAATCGGTCATCCAGTGAATTTATTCAAGTGATCGATGGTTATGATAATGTTCTTATACGATACACATTGCTGTGCCGGTGGAGAAAGTACGATGTATCCTGCAGTTAGAAATACGCATCAAATATTTTATACCCTTAATTGTAATCCGATCGCACGATAAAAGAATCAAACATTTTCACTCTACGATATCAAATTTGGCAAAAAAAATGAAAGCAGCGATCTATAAAAAAATGTATCGTCAATGAATAATCTATAAACCCACCGCTCGTTGAATGTGTTTTGCTCTCTGTTCGATGGCACGTTGTAGTGCGGTCCTTGGGTCGTCCTTAAAGGATTCCTCCCGTATTCTCTCAGCCTCTTTTCTGGACGCTGCCTCCCGTTGTTTTTCGAGTGCTCTCTGGAGTTCGCTTTTCTGATTCAGAACGTTCTTCCCCCTGTAGAAAGAAAAAGTAATAAAAAATTGTATAGAAATGTCTAGTCAGCTCTACTCACATTCACTGGACGATCGAACGATCGATCGATCCCCAGATCTCATCCATGCGGGTATAATAATAATGAATTTCTTAATTCGTCTCATTCCGAGTATATGTATAATTGCGCGCATTCCACCGAACGATAATCGTTCGCAATTATACACAGAATTTATATTATTTACCTCATTTACGTAAAACCTATAACGGACATGCGACGCGACGCAATGATGCAAAAGCAAACATAACGAATGAAAAAAGAAAAAGAAAAAACATCATGCAACCAGCTGCGCAGCTGATAATAAAACGAATCGCGAACTGTGCAGGCGTAAGTTTGCGACGAGTAACTCGCGGATCATCTCTAACTCGATACGATACACGTATAAAAAATAAGATTCGATAGAAATTCTGAATATATTGTATATCAAATGAGTAAGGTAAAAATTAACTTACACCCTCTGATTGAACAATAATTCCCTGTGCAGGGCCTTGTGGTTCGTCGAGCTGATGCAAGGGTTGTTCGGCTTACGGGGTAGAATCAAACCATCTGGCCCCATATGAGGGGCGGGTGGCGGAGGTGGAACGCCCAGGACCGGGGCCATGTCCTTGCCTGAAAATTAGAAGGAAACGAAAGGGTTAAGTATTCGCTTTTCACAACGCAGTGTACAGCAAATTTAAAATGAACCGAAAGTTGTGATAGATGGACGTGTGGACGAATAGTAGGTGTATAATTGGTGTACGCGTGGAGAAAATGGTATACCTATAGGTATGCGTATACCTGTATGAATTAACTGGACGCGTACGGATTAAATCGTTATGATTCGTTCAATTTAACTAATTATCGAATCGCTGTGCTACAATCGAACGCAATGGAATTAAACACGTGAAATGCGTCGTCTAACGTAAGAATTGAAATATGTAAATTTTCGTACCCTCTAGAAATGCTATGCGTGACTTAACCGTCCCCTGTTCGTACATTTCACAGTACCGACGTAAAACTAGTTATCCCAGTAACTCCGCGAACGACGTTACGAGCACTAACTATAGAGCTATTTACTTATCGGAGCCCACCCGCAGGAATCAAAGAGCTGCCAATAGGTATAAGTATGTAACGTATGCCACACGTACGAACAAATGTGTGTAGATATACATTTATCACGCGCGCCTATAGGGCTTCGCATACCTAATCAGATCACCGCGAGGGTCTCGTCAAGGTAAACCTGCGAATATGGAGTTTCTAAAAAATTATTACAAGGGTCAGGTAGTAAATGGCAATTTCATTTATCCGGGCGCATCGTCCGAATGACTGTACATATAACAAGGGCGAGCTGTAATTGGAATCCAGCTCGTTACTGGATTCTCTCTGGTATTCAGCTCCGAAAATTAGCAGATTTAGGAATCAATTGATCGATGTTAGAAAACGAAGAAGAAAATAATTGATTAGTGTTATTTGTTGTCGTCGGAACCTAAATAATAAAGCACCGAATGAAAATCCGTTCGCCCATGTATACTATTCTATACAGGTATATAAGAATTAAGACCATTAAACTAGGTCAGGAATAAGATTCAAGCAAGTTCTATTTTAATCTTCCGCAACTCCATTACTCTAACCGCGATTCACCTGCACGTATGCTATGACAATTTCATTTCACTCTATGGTTGCTGAATATTTTCAAGAAGATATTATAACCATATTTTTTCGAATTCACGCTCCACTGCGAAACACGTTGTGAGGATAAATAAATATATTCGATGCAGCTGGAAACATGGAACGATGAGCATTTCGTGCCGCGTCCGATCGAATCAGTCTACAGGATTATTCGGTTAATTTCGTATCATGAATAAACAGTATGTAAAGCGAATAATCGTGTTTCCCTCGATGAACTCGATATGTGCGACGTATAACAATATTCCATCACACATTCACACGTGTCATGGTTCTTTCGTCGGAACGTATACGCGTTAATCGTTTATGATAATCGCAGAGGCTGTGTCATTAGATTATAACAGTTGTTGCTTGAGGAAAACCGCGTATTATCAGCGAGACATCCTGCAAGCTACGCAATATCAACCTTAGACTTATTTGCACAAAATGTACAACTATATTCTCGATTCCCCAGCGAATAATAATCTGAAAAAAATCTGTAGTTACTGAGTTGCGTTCATTTTGAATTCTCCAATATCACATCTTTCCTTTCGTCGATCCACACCCTCGATCTATTCATTCGAATTGGAAGGATCAAATAAGAGCTCAGGCTCCAGACACTGTCGTGGTACCATCGCGTTAACCCATTTCCATCGTAAGGAAGTATGAAAAAAACGGTCCTTATCGCCGAATATTTAGTGATAGTAATCAGCAGAATTGAGCGTATGGGTATATTTACGCTGATGATGCAAATGGGTTAATGTACTCTTAATATAAGAGAAGAGGATATATTGGCGTGGGTAAAATTTAAGCCTCAATGCAAGACCACCGACTGAGAAAATCACTGAAAAGCCTCCGGAGTTAAGCACGAGGGTGACACGAGTGACGGCGGTGGTTCCGAGCGTAATTGACACCCTCGTACGTTAAGCTTATTCGTTTTTGTTTCGAACGTTAGATACGATTGGACGGTCACATTTTTCCCCCTTTCGTTCATTGAATAATCGTGATACCGACTAGGGAAAGGTTGGGACTTTAAAAGAGATATCTCCTTACATGATGGGCAGTCGCTGACGGACAGAAAGTGGCGTTAGGACTTTCTTGACTCGATTTAATTTGGTCGTAAAATCGAGCATAAAATTCAACCGGTAGCTGCGCCGTGCCGCAGTCTCGCCATAAAGATTTTCGACTTTGAAGCTAATTTTTCTTTTTTTTTTTCTCTCATCATTTCTAGACACACACGATACATACTTGGAACGAATTTGACTAGATTTCTATGTAATTTTATTACAATCCATGTGTTTCATATTTTTTCGTACATATCGAAAGAATCTCGTGGATAAAAATAACCGTATTGCGATATATTTGTCATTATACATCACAGAGTTGGTTTTTTCTGCTAGTTAACATCCTGACAACTATCGACGCGCATTTCAGACTATAAACCGACAGCACTTTCCCAAGTCTCACCATAATAATAATTTGTATACATATATAATATAAAGTTAAAGGTATAATACCGGCATGAATATGTAGGTATAGTTATAATATTAAACCTTGGCGGTATACAAGATCGCATGTGCAGAGTATAGTTGGAAGGAAATTGAGCGAAAACAATGCTGAGAGATGTGTCGTCGAGAGGAGAAAATCGAATGAATCGTTTTTATGCACGCGTCGTCTGTCGCGAGCAAAGCTGGATAAAAAAAAAAGCTTTTCTAGGTGTCTAGTTAAGCTCACAGAATTCTATAACACAGTATGGTATTTTACACGATGAAAACCGAGAGAAGTAATAAAAAAAAATTAAAAGCTGAATAAGAGGTAGACACGAGCTAAATATGAGAATAGTTTTCCCTCCCACAGAGTAAAATCGAGTCGAGTGGAGTGGAAATGGAGTGGAGTGGAGTGACACCGTTGCACCAGTTGTCAAAAGAAACCGTAAGACCTCGTACCCGTAAAGTTCGACATTTGTATTCGGTACAAAGTCTAAAGGAGTGGCCATGCGGGATGAAGAGCAATTCCTGATCAAACGAGGTTTTGATGTTGGAAGGTAACAAAGATAAACGATAGTTACAACGTTTTTCGCGAAGAAAAATGGAAGTCGCACTGGGAACTATATACATAGGTATAGTACCATAACCACCGGGACATAGCAAACGAGGTGGTTAGAATTATAATTCATACTCGCGTTAATTGACTCAGATATTTCATGATGCGAGACGCTCGGTAAATTTGTCCGGAATTTATATAGACGCGAAGAAAAAAAGACATGCTCGAAATTGTACACGTTTGCAATTAGGCATGAATCTACCTTGTATAAGAATCTTTTCAATTATACGAAAGTTTGAAGGAAAATAAAAGAAAAATTTAAAACAGACCGAAGACAAATTTCATATCGGTGAAATAAGATTTAATTTTTTATACAAATCGTGGAAGCGAAGGCGTAAAATATTTCCGACGGTTCATTCGTTTTTCTATGTATTTCGTCTATCGTCTGAACTCTGGAACGTATACGTGGAAAAGATAACATCAGCTCGTCCCATAAAACTCTGGCTTACTTTGGCTGACTTGTTATACTATCGCATCGTATATATAACTACATCAGTGGCGGGTTTTAATTTCACGTTCATGTTCATGCTTACGAGAAAAAGACGCAGAAACTGTTGGATGATCGGAAATGACCCGTCATACTCAACAGCGGAAGCCGCCTTGTCAAATTCAAATTATAGTTTTTGGAAAAAGAAAAATTTTAAGTTATAATGCACTAATGCGATTATATAGTGAATCGTTCCTTCCATCACTTTTGTTATAGATGACAAATCCGATGAACGAAAAAGAGAAAAAGAAAAATTAATGGGGTATAAATGACGGGGCGATCGTGTAGCCAAATGTCGCGAGATCGGTCCGGTAATATGAGAAAACATCAGTTTCCATTTTATATAATTCGCGGTCAGCGGAACGACCATCGAGTCACACCGAAGGCGAGTCGACGTTCGCGACGTCACCACTATACAGGTATGTCTACGATATACCGCAGGAGGTGCCCAGGAACTTGCGGAACGGAAAGAGAATTACTGCAATTTACGTTTACGAGATGAAAGTGAGATTCATTCGTCGTTCGCGGGAAATCGCGGCACCACGTATAGGCTATACAGTTTATCTGCATATTATGCGCTTCAGAATTTAACCCATCGTGTACAAGCCGGAGTGATATTTCGATCGCGGATTGCAAATCGCCCCCGTTACAATTATTCGCGACTACGAATGAAAATACATTGGAAAAAGTAGGTATTAATTAGGTACCTACGCATCAATCGCGCAATCGAGGCCCCAATCGACGAGATAATTAGCGATTTATCAATCGCGGTTGAGCAATCTGCAAAGATCGGGAAAATTGCCGATCACCGATATCGTTGATTCATAGTTAGAATTAAAAAACTATCAGCGGTGAACGATTTTTTCATTTCATTTGATTAATTTAATACTTTTTCTGCATTCACTCGGTGACTCCGCGTTTACGGTAGCAGGTATATCTAATCTGGAGGTGTTGGTATAGGTACGTACCGATTTCACTATATTTCGACGCAACACGCTTTTAAAGCTGTGTAGCGTTATGCCGCTGCTGTTATTGTAGATAGTTTATCGGCGTGAAACACGGAACAGAATATACCCGTCAAGAATTAATGACTCGCAATTCTTTCGGTAACAACAAATCTTATGGAGCGAGCATGTGGTGAACGGCATTTCCATTGCCATAATTACTGCATATATTATATACCTCCATAACTCCGACTGTGTTGCTATATACATGCGTGTAAACCACTCGCGGTTGCAGATCGCACTTTCGTATATAAAACCGTTGCCTTCGCTATTATTTAATAACCGCTGGTCAATCGATTCTTCAACGCCATATTGCGCAATGCGAAAAACTCCGAATAGAGCGACGGATGAGTTCCAAATTTTCTTCACTTTCTCCGATTCGTTTCGACGCGCAAAATCGCACCGATGCAGGGCCATGGAACAAAAAGAAGACCGGAACGCATATTTGTCACAAATTGTTGGCAATGTCGTTTACTTTAAAGCCGGCATTCACTTTGGATCGAATTAATTGTTCCCTCGGTTCCTTACAACTGTAACGCGTGTTGAACACGAGACCAAAAGACCCGCGCTCAAGAAATTCACACGAGCATAATAATTGCTGGCCACTAACGAACTGACACTGACAATGAGCAACGGACGACGTTATTATATCCCTCGTGAAGAATTATATATTTTAATTCAAAACTCTTTGTGTCGCAGGATTTCTTTCTCGTACTCTTTTAATTGCCGTGGAAAAACTCGACGGCGGTGTGACAGCCAGTAAATGTGGACCTACGCGTATAATATATGTGCACACGTGCATGTGTGTGTGTTAAAATTTGGTGGGGTGTATCGTTATACACACGCACACACACGCGTGTGATTTGTCATCTGTAAGGAGCGAAAGCCTTGGCTTTATTTCACGTATAATACAGAACGTAAAATAATATTATTGTCTTAATATTCGTTCATCTGAATCTACTTTTTCAGATGCCTCTGTTTTTCAAGCGCATATTTTCTTCGTCGCGAATACGATACTTTGCAAATTTACAAAATCTGGAAAAACGTTCCATTCTTCCAGTTTACGTAAAGATTAAAGTTTACAACGATCCCTTCGTCTATCGGCTTTCATTCAGTTTTTAAAATTCAGGCGGATTTTTTTCTTTCGATTTTTTCTTCTTTTTTTCTTCGAGCCTTCCAGTACTCGTAACATGGTCGTTTCAATTATGGGGAAATTAAACCCGTTATCAAATGCAACGAAGAATATATTACGAAACTTATTTACTATACGAAAGAGCGAGAGGAGCAACGAGAATGAGATGACTCACCGTTTGTCACTCCGCTTGTGGTGCAGCTGTCGGACTCGCTTGTCGCCGTGCTGCTGCAGCTACCGTTAAAAACCACCTGTAACAAGAAGGTTATAATTGGAAAATGAAAAAAAGAAAATAATGGAGAAAAAGAGCGGGAAAAAAAACAACATTTCCCGCAACTTTCGCACCGCGATTTTTTTTAATTTAAAACTACAACATACATCCATATTGACTTTTACAGGAGAATTTTCACGTACACTCGCAATCGGTGTAAATTAAACGTACGAGTATAATGGTATATTATGTATGGATGAATGGGGGTTTTTGTTTTTAAAAATTTAGTTACGAGGCATGTAGACGAGAAACTACGCGACGTGACTTCGGGACGCGTACGTTACGCTGAGATATATCCCATGTATATATACATGCATACATGTGGAAACTATGACTACGTACGTATGTAAATGTAGGTGGAGTATTCAACTATTCAGAAGAGATAACCAAAAGAGATACCGTACGCCGATAACACCTGTCAACGCTACGTGGAATAGTTTCGAATTCCTCTTATTGTTATAATCATATAATTAACGATGTCTGAAGAGAGAATGAAACAAAAAAAAACAACAGAGAGAGAGAGAGAGGTGGAGAAGAATGTGACAATCTCGAGACAAGTCTGTTTATAACAACTGAAATTACAAATTCACGAACAAATTTATCGAGTAGTGCGACGCGCGACGGTTTGAAGTTATCGTAATTTAACGTAACGGACAAATTTTCTATAACCCCAGCTTTTGAATACGGGGAATAACATGTCAGTTATTTCCAGCTTCTGTATTTGGATAACCTTATCGTGACCACTCTACGGGTTTAATTCGGAATTAATGAATACGGTTGTCTCGATTAAACACACACGTAATTCTAATCTACACCGCTTTCCCTTCCCGTGTACGCGTGCAAGTTTTTATTGTTTTGCGACTCGTGAAAGGAAATTAGAATAATAACGAATAAAAACAAGTAAGGCGACAGAGGAAATTTGGTCGGTTCACAGCACCTGCCGCGTTGCAACATTACCATCGACATACGTTGATTGTCATACGTAACTATACTACACACTTCTTACACACGCGCGTCGTATGACCGAAATTTTTACGCGCGAAAGTGTAAAATAAAAATGCGAACCTCTCGCAGTTTCACACTGTTCACGTCGACTGAAAATTTTCTGTTCAACTTCGTGCTCCCTCTTTTATTTTATTTCGTCTTTTTATTATTTTTTTGCTGTTCCTCTTTACTCCTTATTTACCCTGTCACGCGTGTGTAATTCCCCACTACGCTACATCCCAACATCCTATCAGTACAACATACACATAACCATACGTATTCCGTTTACACTTGACGATATAGAACCACCGGTCTACGGTTTACAGCTCGAGGGGAAGATTTCTCCGGCTCGTTGGCCGCCGCTGCAACGGGTATACAATTTACACACGAATACAATACGAGTGCACGTGAATATAAAATGTGTACATATCCGTTACGTATGTGTATGCGGTATACACAGTTCGTCCGGAAGGAAGTGGGGAATTATTGATATGAATTAATCTTATTCCACAATCTGACGTTTCTAAACATCGGCGGCTATTCTTGCTCATTAGTGATTATAATTTGCGGAATTAAAAATCCTTGATTCGTGCATCGGGCGTTTACTCCATTATATCGTAATTTACATTCTGACCGCAAAATTCATCGTACCTACGATAATTACGATTGATGGCGCGCACTAGGTGCATATACGCGTGTATACTTTCGTTCATTTATATTATTCGCGGTGATAATTCGATGACAAGTGATGTATAGCGTGCCCCTTTCATATTCGAAGATAATACCGAGAAATCTACGTGTCGCGTAACGTCACCCTAACGATGATCTGTGGGATTCGAAATCGGTGGATATTAACTATGTGGTTATCATCGGATATGAATAGTTACGGATCAAAATTTATTCAAAGAATAATATATAACTCGACGTAAAATGCTATATGCACGGAACTACGTGTTCGAGGATCGTAAAAATAATTCGAAAACGTAATTTCGGAGAGAGCAGAGTTATGGCTATATAGTTGAAACTGTATAAATGTCGATTTAATATCATTCGAAATTTACATATAATTCTCATTCATTTGATATTCTAAATTTGTTCAATATTTTCATTAAAATGAAAACTTGATAATTACCCACGTTTTGTTGATATAACTTCTATAGTTTTTATTAAAAAAAAACTAAACAAATTGTTCACTATTCCTTGTTTTACTTTATTTATTTATTTACTTTTTTTCCCCCTTTGGATCCGGTTTTCGAATCGAACACACCACGAGGACTGTTGCGACGCGGTAATTATGATTTGAACAAGAAGACAAGGTTCCTCCAACGGGAGAACCTTCTCCGCGAAGCGCACAACTTCGAATGACAGACCGACATCACCACGCGACAGCAACGAGTAGAGACTCGCTTCGCTCAATTCACCGCTTGTGCGTGCTGCGATGAGATGTCCCATGGTATACGTCGCGATCTACGTATACGTACGGCAGACGTGTACCTATAGATGCATAGAGCTTGGAACGGTATGACCATAGATATGTATGACCTACGTAACGGGTGCCGCCCCTGAATGTCGAATAATCCCCACCTTAAAAGCAGGAAGCGCTCTTGCGCCGTGATGCTTTTCCGACGCGTAAACCGACTAGGATGGATTCTGTGACCGTTCGCCATATCGAATGGGGGATTGACGAATGCTCGGAATCAACCTCCGTCGCGGTACACGTGCGTTTACCCTCCAGACGCGACGTCTGAAATCTCTTACAAGTTTCTCTCTCTCTCTCTCTGTATCTTTTAAACGGCTCAGGAGAGCAGACGATAACTATCTATGCATTTGATTTTCAAGAATTGCCGCAGGTGCCCTTTATCAGCATGTCGATAGACTTACTAGTTTCTGCCACCTTTATTTTTCCTTCGATACTCGACGTTGCATTTGCGGATAATTCGCACATCTATTGTGCAGTATGGCAATCGTAACTTGTCGGAAAGTTTTTTGTTTTTCTTGTTCAAGAATATTCCACGGATAATGTGATTTGTTACGCGACGACTTTGATGATCTAATCGCAATAAAATCAGTCGATTTGTTTCGCCCTGTTAACGATCGCTCGAGTTGTCTCTACCGCAGCCTGCAGCGTTCGTACAAAGTCTCGAAATGGGCCCAACATACGACTACACTAACGACCGTGAATTATCGTCAATCGGTTTAATTACAATAATTTATCAAGATCGAGTCACGTTACAGAGAATGATTACCCGGAATGAACAACATCGAACTTGGGTGTAAACCGTGCGACGTTTTTCTTCTTCATTTTCTTTATAAATCCGATGGTCAGGATTAACCAGATATCTGTTTGAGGTTTTCTTTTGAGAATAAAACTCAGTTATCAGTCATATCTAATGGATGAATCAACTTTACGATATAATTTCTCCGCAAATCATTTACGAGTCTTGCGGTTAAACTATTACGCGTACGATACGTCCGATACACCCGTATAGTTATACTTTAATGACATGTAACCACAGCGCAACTAGCTGTAATATCGAACCTATACTTGTAAAATGCTATTATGTGGCGAGTGGTCTGCATCTGTCGGAAGATTCTCAACATCGTTGAAGGTAAATGCGTCTACACGTGAAGCAGACGTATATTGTCAAGAGACGATGCGCAATCGATGCAGCCGTGCAGTATGGTGCAGTAGGCGTCGTCATCGTCACGCGACTGCGGAGCTACGTGTACATTGAGTATGCATTTGAGACATTCCGCGTCAACTCAACCGGTCCTCACTCTTTTTGATCTTTGTTGCCTTTTCTCAGCTATTCGACGTATTCATTTTTACCTAGGCACAGAAATTCTATTTATTAGCTGAAACTGGATCGCAATAAAGTATATAATAACGAGTTCATAAAAAAATACAAACAATACGACGGTAGGACCAATTATTTAAATTCTGCCGTGAAATTCGACGTATTAATCGATCATCGCGTCGTCATATTCGTGCTCTGGATTTTTTTTCACGACTTACTTTCACCGATATATACACGTATTGGTGACGAATTTCTTTTTTCCATCGTTGTAATTCTTATAGCATCTCATTTACTTTTCCGGAATGAAAACTGCTAAGATCTAACATCGGCGGTGCACTCTGAGAATTGAACCAGTATATTAAATTTTTGTATTATATGTATAATCGAAATCGAACTTTAACAGCAGCAGCAGCAGTAGCTTGTTATACACGACTTATCGTGTAAAGACAAATAGCATCGCTACAAGGAAACCAAAAAGAAACATGCTCTCAGAGAATCAAGTTGACTTTCACTCCCGCTTATGATCTCACTATCTAATTCAATCAACGACACCAAAGGACGCTGCAGCGGCAGAACCGACCGATGTAAAGTGTTATACTCCTCGCAGCGATGAATTCGACCAAGTCATGTAATAATAATTCTAATGATTAACAGTCGTTCGACGAGCTGTCCGTTATGATAAAAGAATAAACTTGAAAATGAGAATCTGTCGGTGTAGCGAGTAATTTTTTTTTACAAATATCACTTGTGAATTTCGAGCGTTTCCGTTGCACTATACTGCTGCAGGTGTGATAAAAGAATGCGAGCGAAAAAGCCGAAAATCAAATTATGCAGGCATTGAAGTGAGCAGCCAGTTTTCTCTGTGATGCTAATGAGGTGTGTCCGTATAATCGTTAAAAAGAAAGTACTACTAATGCAGGTCGATATCGAAGTCGGACTATACGGTATCACATAGGTTCGTTAGACTTGCAACTGCGGCGTCAGCGTGCGGAGATCCGTTAGACGCCCGTGCTATTAACCCACTGAGCGAATTATCCGGGTTTGGGTTATTCTTCAAAAATTCGCAGCTGCAAGTTTCGGTTACGCCTACCTCGAAAACTGGAAAACTCTGCTTTCGATGATGGCTTCGAGCTGGCTTCGCACAACAAAGCATCGTTAGAACGAATATTATCTCAAAAATATCACGCCACTATGAAATACGCATAAAGTACTCGAAGAAAAAAAAACACAGAATCTTCAACCTTTACGCACACTTCTACCTGTAACTATCTCACGATTCTCTGTTCCATTCCGTGCGAACGTTTTCGCAAAACTGAAGTAACTAAATTTAAATCAAAATCTCTTACTCTCTGCAATGACGTAGTATTTTGAAACTTTGCCAGTATCGAAGCAGCGCGAATTTCTGGCGTGCGTTATTAATTCGGAAACACGAGTGTTGAAAAAATACCTAAATTCTTGTTTCAAACCCAACTCGAGAGGATTTCCGGTGTATCGTTGAACTACGAAAACGTTTATCACCGTCGTATCTCCTACAGAAACACATAAGATTGAAAAATCAAAAAGATTTGTCTCTGTGTTTAGTTTTTGTTTCGCCCGGCACTTGATCCTCATTTTTTTCCATAGTTTTTCTTCACACCTTATCTGACCACTTGATGTAAAGAAGTTTCGAGTGGAAAATTTGGAGATCGTTTTAACGTATGTAGGTTGAAGCAGTATTTTTCACCACGACGTTCACAGTTTGGGATTAATAGTTGAAATGCCGATAACTAATACCCTATATAAACGTGAAATGCAAACAAATAAAAACCAACTCCGATGTAAGTTTGTAAGAAAAACAGCTGCGAGCCTCTAAGTATACTCCTAAAAATATCTTGTAGGAATTTCGAATAATAAAAACAAATTTTAATTCCTCGGCGCTTAGAATCATAGCCGCTGATAGGGTGATGAAAAAAAGAATGAAAATAATACGTTATTTGTTTGTACTATATTTTTCCTCACACCTCTGTGCGTTACAGCTATGATGAACGATATTCTCATCGCATATATATGTATGTACCGTACATGCAACACTTGATTCCAAAAATTATATCATCCTCGCATTGTTCTAATTAATAATTATAACAACCCGCAGCTGAAACGGTCGGTTACGATTCTTGACCGTGTGAGAATTTCATACCGACACCATTACGTCACCAATATCTGTACGTACGTCTAAATACGTGATTTCATTCCGAGTGAGACGGAATGCCTGTAATATTAATGAACGTTTACGCATCGTAAGTTGTGCACCGTTATTATAACACATAGTCGACGCCCCTGTTCCCAACCGCGGGTGCGATGTACCGCAGCTCGCAGATATACCTCGTAGGTTGTAACGTTTCATTCTTATTGTTAGTAGAAAAGACCGAAACATATACCACGTGCGTTCTATACCTATACGTATAGATATAGGTGTAGGTATAGGTATAGGTATATATATAGAAACCCAAATAGATAAGATACCTTTTTGTAATTAATTACGGTGCCGAAAGTTAAACACTAGGATTTTGAAAATCCATTCGAGTATTCAGGTCTATACTATACACCGTATTCTATACATATGATTCATTTCCCCGCGATCGATTGATCCGCATGTGCGTGCTTTTCAACCGTTTGCTCATATTCGGTCGAAGAGTCATACTGCCGTACGAAAATATCCTCGAATCATGAGCCTGCGGGCTGTAATTCAAATGTTCGCATACATGAAATAAAATACGTACATACATCTATCGAAAACAGAACCACGTGCCATTTTCGACGTGCGAGTTATATACCTTGGCCGAGCCTATATATAGCCTATATAGTTCAGCGGCTACCACGGAACTGTTCAATTTCTGCAGCCTGTCGATAAGTTTTCACACCGGAAAACCGGAAAGTACCAAATCACCGGCTCTAAGTATTTTAAAGTTTAACGCTAACGACAGCATAAGACTTTTACCGCACTCATCTCGATGGAGAAGTTATTGACACGCTTCATGCCTGAGCTAAATATGTCCTTCGTCAGCAGATGTATATACCGCGTGATAATCAAACACTCAAAAGTTCATCGATGTCGATGACGAAAAAATTCTAAAGCACCCTACGTGCATCTTATCCGCTGACGATGGTGAAAATTCCACAAGGCTCAAAATGTTTCCATAAAACTTGATCGCGGTCATTTCATTATTTTTTCATGCGTATACGTGCAATAACATCATATCTCGAAAAAGAGGTGATCAGGATGCGACAAACTACTTGACATTTCGCTATTTATTTATCATGCCGCCTGATACAAAAGCTATCTCGGTGTACAATATATAGTATTCCACCCATACCAAACCTGCCAGATACTTTTGTGCGGGCAAATTTAGGAGACTGAAAAGTGTGTTATAATCGATCGGTTCCAAATTGGAGTGAATGATGAGAAGTTAGCATTGGAGGAAAGAATTAGCAGCATGGCCTTATCGCCGGTGATGGCCATTTAATTTATCAGGTTGGAGGAGGAGCAACAGCACCCGAGAGTTGACGAGCTGCTAGTAATGGGGCTGAAGAGTAGAAAAGAAGTCGATCGCTTACGAGCTTGGAGCTGTTCGCACGATGATGACCCTCGCCGCAAGCCCTGCAGGACACTCCTATTCGGCCATCACTGTATTGTAATCTTACAGGTATACAATATAACGAACTAAACCAAATAAGCATTAGCCGTCCGCAACCGTATATATGTATATATATGTCTGTATATACAATAATAAATCTGAGCTTCTGCATCGACTGATTAGACCCTGTTTTTGACTCTTTTCTCTTTTCTCTTACACTTATCTAGTATTTCTATCGCCAAACACGTTTACGTGCGGATGTATTCGCATGCGAACAATAGATAGAAAGCTATGGTATTGTTACATGACGCGCAATGGGGTGTGGATATCGCAGGTTCAAGGGCAAGTGAAGAAAAATAAATGAATACAACACCCAAAAAAGCGACAACGAATCTCCGAAGGGAGAAAGATATCGAACTTGCTCGGAATTCTATTAGTTAAATGTTCGATGCGATGATGGCAATTTTTGAATTACCATGAACTGGGTCAGAATCTCTTTCCAATTACAGTGTGAATAATTGAATGTATAAAATCCCATCTCGCACCCTATGTTCGACGACACATGAACATACTCTTTGATGTCCGCGCTTATTGTGATCTGGAGATTGGTGACGCGTAAGTACGTACCTGACCATCCGCTTCCACTTCGAATTTTTTATTTATTTTTTTTTTGGTCTTTTTATTTTAATTTTCCTTTTAGTCCACCTGCTCTGGCCTTTATTCTTTTTATACGCCTCACAAGTTGACGGATATTTCATACATAATCGCATGATATTCTGTTGTATGTATACCTATAGGCTAGGGAAACGCTTCGTAATCTAAAATCAACCTACATACACTAAAAGAATATACCTATAGGGTATAACGTAGAATGTAGTACGTGCTCATACACCTTATATAGGCTCCTCGACATGTACACCGGAAGCGCACCGTTGACACGTAGACCTTGTGTAAAAAGAAAAAAAAAATTACATATCGATCGAAAAACCCGCACCTTGTCTTCTTCCCCAACGTTGTACAAAAGTTGTAGCAGCAGCAGCAACAGCTACTCTGTACCACCGAGGTAGTTTTTGAGGTACCCCTGTAAGATGAGGACCCTAACGGAGAGAACCAGATGAGGGCACACCAAAGAGTTGGAAGAGTAACACCGGGCGTGACTGTCGCCAGCTACCCCACATCACATTTACACACCGATACCCTGTTTTATACTTTACGTCCCCTCATAGCATACCTATCGGCACCTGCGTATAATTACGTACACATAATGCGGCACAAACGTCATATATAACCCGATTTTCATAGCCTTTTTGTCCTTCAAGAACAAAGAAAAAAACTTCCGACAATGTTTCGCCAACACTTATTATTCCGAGATTTCAAATTCAATTCTGATTCATATACACACGCGGTTGGGAAATGCTTCGAATCCCGGCAGCTGCTGGAGCAAAACGCTGGCGAACCAACAGATCGGTGCGTGAGTTACTGACTGACTGAAGTGAGTGGAAGTTGAGAAGAAGCCTGCAGGTATTGCCGACC
This sequence comes from Athalia cordata, assembly GCA_963932425.1. Classification (NCBI taxonomy): domain Eukaryota; kingdom Metazoa; phylum Arthropoda; class Insecta; order Hymenoptera; family Athaliidae; genus Athalia; species Athalia cordata. The sequence continues at coordinate 50,276,937 of OZ010625.1, read as the reverse complement.
AGCTGGCCATCCGCAACATCGTTTTCCGCTGCTGCTGTTGCTGTGATTGTAGCAGCGGCGCTGAGAAACCAACACAAACGTCGAACGTACGCTCGTATGTATGCATCCCATCGACTGTATGCAAGGCGACCCTCACACCAAATATGTACTAAAAGCTTTGAACCTGCGGGTGGGCCGTATACATTTCCTAGAAACGATACAGTCACCACCGAACAGTAGGCTATAGAAGCCAAACAAAAACCGCCACAAAGAATTTTCACAGCATGTGTACACATGTGTCTCATGGGAAAACATAAGATCTCGGTATTCTCATTTTCTTACGGAGCTAACACTATAGGACCATAATTTTTCGTTTTTCAAGGCTGAGAAACAAGTTCGATGTAAAAGAAAAAGTCACCCGTTTTTTATCGATAAATCTTATTTCCGTGGAAATTTGTGCCATGATATTATTTGGATGGTATTTGGTTGGAAACGCGGCCTAATCCGTCTCTCACACAAAGAATAGTTGATCTTGTAAAAGAACCGGCAGCTGATGCTGCTGCTTTTTTTTACTGCTCCATCAGGTCGCGCCGTGTGCGCAATGGAGCCGGTACAGCCTAACGCGTAATAGCCGGTGGTGCTGCTGTTGCTGGCGCAGGTTACCCCCTGACCGCCCTACTCCGCCGCTCTCCAGCTTCCTGCGGGCTTTCTACAAGCATTTAAGGGCATTCCAGGTATTCATCTCGGTAATAAACTCCACTGCAGCTTCGACCAACGTACCTGCTCAATTCTTCTGCAGCGTACGTTCTATGCAGTGGGGTTGTTACAGTCTACAGTATAATATGGAAGGATACTTATAGAAGAATACAGGTAGGTATGATAGGCGGCTCGTAATTGTGCCACTCGTTTCATCTCTCCCCTTCATAATCATACGGGTACACCATCCTGCGGTGAAATGCAGTGCAGTTGCAGAAGTACCGGCAACGACCTAAGCCATGCGGATTTCATTTACACAAAGAGAATAGTATGGTCCTCGGTATTGTCCTTACATCTGTTTTATTGACCTACGTGGCAGTGCAGAAACAGGTTCATATAAGATATACCCACATATGTATACATCGCATATGTATCTGGCTGCAGGTAAGTTGCATCAGACAGCAAACTTCTTATAGGTATATATCGTCGATACAACTCTTGTATGATTTTAGGGGCAGCGAAAATGTGGGGAAAAAATATACGTCGTCGCAGAAGTGGCTTGCTCATTTCCTACCTACAATCTCGTTATAATTTTTGGTTTTTTCCCCCCTCTACTCAATTTTAACCTCTGACCTGACGAGGTACTGCAGTGCAGCCGAAACTCGAACCGGAATTATTATATAGCTGGTAAGTTATGAGAAAAAAGTTGAAAACTATGCCAACGACATCCACCAACTATAGCAGGATAATCTAGTCTAAAATGAAATTCTAGAAACTAATTCAAAAGTTTGCGAGAAGTATGGTAAGTGCACTTGTTCAAAGATTCAGATCGGTACACGGCCAAATCCTCCTGTATTTGTTATCATGAGTACATCGGACAAAGAAAAATATCGCTTCAAGTATTTGAAATAATGGTAACAAACTGTGTGAAGAGAACGATAAAAAAAGCACCGAATATTCCTGTTAGCTGCAGCTGCCGAATAAATTGAAGAGAGAGAGAGACTTAGGAGGCCGGAAATTTAATGCAGAGAATAATTATGAAACGAGTCACATAATCTGAATTGTTAAGTGTAAATAAAAATGATTTATAATAGAACATGAAAGGAACGAACCTCTTTAAGTATTTTCGAAGAAGGCACTTTGGCGGCAAGTTCGGTAACAAAATCTTCATTGCTACGTGGATTTCTAGAGCTGATTTGATGACCGTTAACGTTGTCCTGATCGTTTGAACGAGATGAACCAGCATCGGAGTCCTGGTTATCGTCTCGTGAGTTATTTGCTTCGTTTCTCGTGGCAATGATCATATTTTGTATTTTGTGGAAATCAGGGTCGCTGCAGCATTTCTCTAAACTGGCTGCCCGTTGGAGAGCAATTGGCGAGCTCGGAGTTGATCTTGAAGTTTTAAACTCGTCCTTCAACAAATTCTCTGTGCTTTTATTGCGGATTCGTGGAGGATCTTGATCGCGGTATGCTCTTCTTTGACTTTTGTCCATCTCGCACATGTATTAGCGTCTCTTTACATACAAAAAATTTCACCAGCAGCTATTCACAGAAACCGGATTGATATTCGTCGCACTTGGACACTGGACTAGAAAATAAAGTATACAACACGCTTATGCAGACTAAGCAACTGGACGCGTATGACGGCAATTACTCGACGACCGATCCAAAGTAGCGTTTATGAAAGATTGTATTAATACTCGTATACCACAAATTATCACATAACTCGTCACACTATTACGTTTCTAGAGTTTTTGTTTTTTCGCAGCGAACATACGTGAAAGATTGATGTGGATATTACAATTTGCTAAAGCATCTCTAACGTGAGTCTACCGATGGTACTGTTTTATCTAAAAATCAGCCTAAGAGAAATATCGGAAGTAAAATAATTTCGCAGGGCGTACATAAAAGGAACACGCGTCCCATAGGCCGGGGCGAAATGGGCCAAATGCCCTGCGAGATGGTCGTGCGTCATCCAGGACATCTGTCGCTCCGTTTCCCCGTTTCCCAGGTCTGCAGTACCCCACCTCGAAACCTTCCAGTCCTGACGGTCCTGTAGATCCTCGTAGACCAGCCCGAATACCTTATACCTCATTCCCACCACTCCACCTCGATTCCCATTAAACGCACAACCCCGCTCTTCCCCTCGATGTCGAGAAGCTGATTCAAGAGCTCCGATGTGAACTTGCATGCGTACTAAACTCCTGCAGTATGGCGTGCTTCGGCATATAGATTACGGGTATGAATGTATACCGTAGTACCACGTTAGATACCCACCGAAACTTAATGACCATGCGTCAATCGATTCCGTAGCCCCCCATTGGAACAGGGGGAAAAATTACCTTCAAACCGTGTGACCATAATCCGGGATTGAATTTTTGAATATATTTCAGATTTATGTCTGGAAATTGTACGATTGTAATTTCCCAAAGGGTCTCCTGAGTAGCATTTCTGACTTCTCACATTATGTTCACCATAGTTTCTTCATATTCCTACCTTGGATCGCTGTAGAATTCGAATTCAACCATTTTTTTGATTGTTGGAAAGGCGCCAGCCGCGGTGAGTATTCGGTGTTTGGAAATTACATAGCTCGAAATCTTCAGTCAACGTAGCTTGTAAAACTCTTTTGCAGTCTCTATAGTAGAGGCAGAGTTTTGCTGGATTTTTTATTCCTAGCTACACTAAAGGGAAAGTGGAGGATTGTGCCTATATCGTTTTTCTTTGTAGAAAGTGGTCAATGAACCGAGCAATGAACAATTAAATACAATTACTAACCATTTCTTGTTGCGTTACGTATCTACATATTATAATCGGATCCATATTCCAGAGACGCCCGCCACATAACGGAGCAGGGGCTGAAACGTTTGATATCGAAAACGTAGACGCTGGTGCCACCGTGGTGATTTTGACGAATTTAAGTCTTCGAAATCAGCGGTAAACCCACAGGATCTCTACATAGATCAGTGGGTAATTCATACCACAACTTTAGTGACAGTGCAGATCAGTAGATAGAGCTCATTGTCCGTGGTTCTTAGATGGATCTTACTCGCAAGCTACATGCACGTGTCTCTTTCGCACCATGCTGCAACATATTTTGTATTCTAACCAATTCTATAATTCTGCCATAAGAGAATCCTAACCTCATATCGAAGCTTCTTGGTCAAAGTGCGTGCACGTGTTCGATCTGCGATCATGTACATTTGATTGAAAAAAAAAAGAAATTAGTAGCAATAGTTAATTTAAATATCATTGTAACATGGCAAAATTCTGCCTGAGTAAGTATGATGAATAGCTATAATAGTTCTATTATTACTTACATTGCTCCATGTGTGCGATCAATATTAAATAGCTCTCATTGCTATCTTGAAACTCCACAGAAAAGGGTAGCAAAAGAGTGTCTGCACGACAGAGATACAAGATTGAGAAGAAGGTACGAGAACATAATCGTAAGGTCAGGAAAGATGCAAAGAAAAATCCCAAGAGCAAACGTAAATACTGGTCTTTTAATATGTCTTTCTCATTAAAACATCATATATTTCGTTTGTTTTATTTTTTTTTCTTTGTTTTATCAGGAAAGGCCAATACAATACAAGTTCCAAATTCATGTCCATTCAAGGAGGATGTTATGAAAGAAGTGGAGGCATTAAAAAAGCAACGAGAAGAAGAGAAACAAAAGCTACGCGAGGCGGCACGGGAGAGAAAACTTGCAGATAAAAAAGGGAACCTGGAAGGGCTGGTCACCAAAGCTCAAAATAAACAAATACAACATGATACGCAAGCGAGCCAAACCCTCACTAAGGAACCTGGGCAAAAGCCTATTAAAAGAGAAGAAAATTCCCTCAAGGCTCATTACAAAGAGTTCAAGAAAGTATTAGATGCTGCTGATGTTATCCTCGAAGTTGTAGATGCTAGAGATCCTCTGGGAACTAGGTGCAAGCAGGTAAGAATACAGTTTGATTCGAAACATAATCCAAAATTCCTGTTGTTGATAAATGAAATATCACATGAAAATTTACGTACAGGTAGAGGAGGCAGTGCGAAGTGCCAAAGGAAACAAAAAATTGGTGCTGCTTCTAAATAAGGCAGATTTGGTGCCAAGAGACAACTTGGATCAGTGGCTAAAATATTTGCGACGAAGTTTACCGGCATTGGCATTTAAATCTTCCACACAGGATCAGTCGAAAAGACTTGGTAGAAAAAAGCTCGGGAAAAAAACAGAGGACTTGATACAAGGGGGCATATGCTTTGGCGCCGAATTACTGTTATCTTTGTTGGCCAATTACTGCAGAAACAGTGGTACAGTAAAGACCAGTATACGCGTCGGAGTGGTAGGGCTACCAAATGTTGGAAAGTCCAGCGTTATTAACTCTCTGAAGAGGAGTAGAGCATGTAACGTGGGAAATACGCCAGGTGATTACATTGTACTATCGAATATTGAGCCTTATTTCAGAAACTAATTTTAGATTTCCAATGAAGGTGTCACAAAAAGCGTTCAGGCGGTACAACTTGACTCGAAAATTAAGCTTCTCGACTCTCCTGGAATAGTATTTGCAAATCCTCAACAGCAAGACTCTGACGATTCGTCAGTTGCCCTCAAAAACGCTGTTCGAATTGAAGCTCTGCAAGATCCATTTACACCAGCGTCAGCAATATTAAAGCGTGTATCAAAAAAACACATGATGGAGTTATATGATATCCTTGAGTACTCAACCCCAGACGAATTTTTCGCATTTAAGGCTGCCAGGATGGGCAAGTTTAAAAAAGGAGGAGTGCCGGATACAACGGCGGCAGCACGGGGAGTATTAGCTGATTGGAATTCTGGAAAAATTCGGTGAGAGAGAAAAGAATGGACGATAATTTTTCTATTCCTGCAGGGATAATAATTTTTTTTGCTCGATTTCTATGCCAGGTATTATACGATACCTCCGGAAGACTCTGCTTCCCAATTATCTGCTGAAATTGTTGAGGAGTTTGCAAAAGAATTTGATATCGAAAGTTTTGCAACTGAGGAAGCCATGATGTTAGACAATGTCGTGGCACAAGCAGCAAAAGAAAATACATCCGAAACTGTCGTTTATGATAGTTTGGGTCCTGTTGATTCAGCTATGGAAATTGAAATGCACGCAAAAAAATCGGTAAGAAAGATCGTTGTTTGAACACACATTCGGGAAGGCCGTTTTTGCTATTTGTAGAGAGGGAGTAAGTAGGAGTTTTGTCTACCCGGGATCATTTCTACTTGAAAGTCTTTGCTCCCTGACAGTCTGTTTTTCTGACCGGAATACCAAAATCGCGCCTTTTCCGTAAACTGAACCAGAGCAAAAAAACTCCCTCACTCCCTCGATGCGCGATATACTAATGTAGAGATCGCACGTATCATGAAAATTCCGAAATCACATTATTCATCTTGATTATTAAAGCAAAAAAAAGTCGCAGTACTACCAGTAGAGAAAAATAAAAAAAGCAAAAAGGGAGAGGCCGAAACGACGGGAATAGAACCTAGAAAGAAAAAGGTCGAACCACTATTCGAAATCGAAGGCAATCAGAGATTGAACAAACTAAACAAGTTGCAATTTAAAAAAGATAAAAAGGAACGCGCAAAGAGAGGTTGGTAATTGTTGATTTATGTTTTCTGTCTTCTGACCAAATCTTCTGTTCATGTGGACAATGAATATTTCGACCTTTCAGAAAAAGTAGCTGAGGGACTAGCTGGAGTGTTGGAAGATATCAGTATCACAACCACAGATGATTATGACTTCGCGACAGATTTCAACATCAATTAAATGTATCATGGCAAACGCCAAGGAACTGGAAATAAAATTTTTGTATATCCGCAAAATTATCTATGAATGGCCCGTGTTCATTTTTCTTTATTTAATACAATAGACAGACTAATCGGTATGGTATAATAATTCCGTTCAACCTGTGAGAATTATTAGAGTGAAATTAGTCAACAGATAACGTAACGTATAATTTGAATATAATACACAGTCTAGGGTTTGAATCCTGTGATAAGAAAGTGCTTAGTATCTCAATGGCTAATAATGAGTTTGTGTTAAAATACCGGATACGTTTTCCAATTTTAGATTTATGTACTTTAATCGATCAAAATTGTTTGAAGCAAAATTAATTTCATCCTACGGAGGTGGTAACGAGTTCTGCCACATCAGGATCCGATGATCTGACGGACAATTGCATGGTTACTTGACTATCAGCTAGAGCTAATCGGGCACGAGCCAGCACTTCTTTTCCGCCCCTAAAAATACCAGCTAACAGTAATGTATGCGCTACTGCATCTGACGCCACTCGGTGGCTTCGCTCAACGGATTCTAAACCCAAGAAACCAATGAGACTTTGGACTGCTCCTTCAAGGGTAGTTACCGAGGCTCCTAGAGCAAAGGTTTCTTCCAGCTCCGAGAAACCACGAGTCGCGGCCGCCTCCCAAGCTGCACTGAAATCTGTGCCTCTTCCTCCGGTTCCACGCATTTGATCCGCCAGAGTTACCTCTAGGTCTTCCAACTGTGGGATTGTATACAGGTTTTGAGTTGGATTGCGTGAAAATTGCAATTGAGCGATTTATTCTCCATAAATTAGGAAAGTATTGCGATCGTAAAAGACCATAAATTACCATATATTCGTCGCGATATCCCTGCTCAGCATCTGGAATACCTGTGGAGGGATCACAATCGCGTGCCATGAAACGCAAGGTTGTCGGAATGGTAGCTACACTGGCCTGAACATCCCCAGGGAATTCCAGTACCGTATAAGTTGTTCCAGGCTCGTTGTATGCCAATCGAGGGCATGGAATTTCGTACACGACTCTGTAACTGTAACGCGAAAATATCCTTATTTGCTTGCCTTTATTCGTGAATTAGGTGAATTCAAATGTCGAGATTATTTTTTGAATAAATTCTGTTGTCAATGAATCCACATACCCTTCTGGTGGCTCGATGGCGACCCTGACATCTTCTAGTAGTTGATCGGAAAGAGTGTTTGAACAATCAAATTGTAGAACAAGATGATTCGAGAATGAGTGCTTTATACATTTGACATTATATTCAGTTTCAGATTCAGTCAACTCAACGACTGCAGAAGATTTGAAGAGTGGAGACTCGGATATAATTGCTGATAAGTGTGGAACTTGGGCTAGTTTTTCCATCAATGTTTCTTCTCGTGAAAGTCTCGGCTGTTGTTGTTTTGTAGCAAGTATTTCTGGCTTTGACGGCTCTTCTACGGCTTGCGCCGGTAGAATCTAAAAGCAAAATATCAATCGTTCGTAAAAATTGTGTAGAGTAAACGTGAAAACGCAAATGAAATATCTTGCTTTCAATATACCTGAGAAATGTCAAACGGTTCTTCCATCGGAGAGCGCACATAATTATGCAATGCTCTTTCCAAGCTCGGAATCGAGAGAAGTGGCGGTTGCACGAGCGAAAGAGTTGTTTGATCAAATTGCTGTTGAAGAATTGTGCAATAATATGCAGCGCGATCGCGTACTTCGTCATCGGAATCCAATTGGCAACGTGATAGTAGTACGAGAATATTAGGAAGAAGAGGAGGACATGTTGCTGCAAAGCGTGCCAATGCAGTTACAGCTGCAGCACGGACACTGGCACATTCCAGAATAACACGGTTGTAGATGAAACGAATGTAGCGAGAAGGCTGCTTTGAAGTTGGACCCTCTTGACCAAGTAGATGTAGTATGCGTACTGCAAGTGAGATGTGCTCACAGTCCTCAATAAATTCGCAAAGGTGTGCAAGCCCTGCCTCTTTTGCTTCCGAGTTGCCTTCCATGACCGCTATTATTGTATCAGCAATCGCTGCTTTATATTCTAGGCCACCCTCATCCCTGAGCATTGCAGATAGGAAGTTCATGAGCACAGCATGCTTCCGAGGAAACTTCTGACATAACGCTCTTTAATGAAAACAATAATGTGCATCAAGATAAAATTAATATGAAGATTAATTTGAAATATACTCTGCATAGATTATTGAGCAAAAAAGATACCTGATAGCTTGAACAACAACGACTTTGAATTCGTCAGATATCTCCGACACAAAGGTAGCAATTTGTTTCATCAAACGATCAACAGAGCTCTCTGCTCCAGTTTTCAGCAAAGTTGTGATAGCCAAAGTAGCAATAGACCTATTAGAATCTGCGATTAGATTCTCCAGATCCAAGTTACATGCAGTCACAGCAGCTGGATGAGACATTGCTACTTTGTTCAAAGTTCTAACAGCAGCAAATCTTACAGCTGGTTTTGTTGAACCACAAAATAGCTGGAGCACACTTATAGCTGGGGCGAGTTCCCTAGTCCCACTCCGGCCCATGCTGACCAAGGCATGAGCGGCTTCATAGATAACCATTTCCGATTTATGTCGCAGACACGATTCTACAAAATCCAGCAGCTCTCCGCTACCGTCTTCCTCTTCCAACAGCTTACACGCCATTCTAATCAACATGCAAGCGGCATATGGACTTTTCAGGATCGTTCTTGTCAGCTTTGTGACAAGTTTGGTGACTGCATGCTTGTCTGTCTTCCGTGCCTGATAAAGAACTCCCAGTGCATGGTACTGGACCATAACATTGTCAGAGTTTAGGGCTTCCTGAGCTTCGTTGGCCCATCTTCTAGCCACATCTCCCGAAATGCTGGTCAAATGAAGTGTCGAGACCAGCGCAGCACTGGAGACTGCCGGTGAACGGTCGACAATAGCTTGTTTCATGTAACGTTCAATAGCTTGAAGCATAGCCCCATCAGTGATAGTACACAGGGCTCGAATTGCAGCTGCTCTGTATAAATCCTCTTTTCCGGTCATATCTTTTGTAAGGCTAGACGTCACTATAATTACATCCTCAGCAACTGAACTCAACTCCTTGATTCCCAAATAAACCAATCTACGCAGAATGACATCGCGCGATTGAAAGAGTTTTGTCATAGCAAAGAAAGCTTCCGTTGCTTCTGTAGTCCCTAATTGTTCACCTTGGTTTATAAGGTATAGGATCTTTGTCAGAATATGTGCGCATTTTCGAGGATTCACCGGAGTATCATTGAATGTCCGAGCCTCCTGGAGGACTGTCGTTTTCTCCATATTTTGAAATGGATTTCCTCCGCCTGGAAGCATATTTGATATAATTGATGACATACCAAACTGAAGCACGGTTGGTTCGTTAGTAACTAATCAAAACAATTTTCTACTTCTTCTTCTTCTCCTTTTGTTGGCTGTAGACCCTTTGTATTTTTTAAAATACAGGGAAAGTGCAACCAAAACAATTTTAAAGAGCTGCTGGCAAGTCTTGTAACTTTTACTAGTGCACACCTAGTAACCTATACGACCTATGCAGTAACTTATGCGAACTAGTTTGCAGGTGAGAATTGTGCACGGATATTAAAGGCATAATAGGAACAGGATGTCTAAAACTGAGGAACACTCAACTTGTGCTGACAGTACTATATTATACGGGAAATATCTGTCAAATCGGTTTACGATTAGTCCAATCATCAACAGACTGCTTAAGCGTTTATTACATAGATTTAGACACCTGATGAATATTCTTAGAATCGAATTCTACTTACCGTCTTCTTCCTCCTTTTTATCACGCTTAAACGCGTTCATCGTTCAATAATTCCAATCAATTCACAATTAAGAACCGTTGACACGTCACCCTTAAACCAAACTCTTCTCTCCTTGCTGGCTATACTGCAGGCTGTGCCACAAGTGCCACAACCCCAGAGATCCTGGTGGCCTATCCCCGAGATTCGAGCGTATGCGCAATCGTCAAATTGCAAGCGGGAATCTCAAAACTGAATTCTCGAGTGCACGAGCGAACATATTCGACGAATTGAAAGAAACACACAGTGACGAGCGGCTTATGGCTTAACAGTATAAGAAGTAGAACTCCTTGATCCGTGCTGTTGTGAAGAACCCTGCGTCGAAGCATTATATATTATACATATGCATCCTATAAATTGGTGACGTCCTTACGGCGTTGAAATCTTCAGTCAACGCTTACGGCATCGTTGACTGAAGATTTCATCGTTGGCATTAATTTTTCATTTGAGGAGATGTTCAAACTGCTGACCGCCAATTTCTAAGCACTTCACAACTTTCGTTTGGGAAGATTCGTGACAGCATCACCATCACTTGGGTTCACTTTTTATAAGCTAGCTTATAAAAATAAGTCCGGACGGGTAAGACGCGGTATACGCCTTAATATACACGTACTAGCTGTGCGCACTCTGTCAGTCCAGCGTTGACTGATGATTGTAAGTCCAGCGCTTGTTGTAGTTGAGATTCAATTACCATTCCTTGAAAATCTGGAATAATGGACCGGACAATCATCGTGCTGATATCATACGTCACTGATAGTGTCATACGTTCATTACAGCAGAGATTGTGCAGTGCCACGAATCCTTCAAGAAGCGAGCCGTCAAGTGTTTATAAAAGTTGGTGGTCACCATTTAGAATACCTCTTGAAATGAGAAATTGATGTCAGACAAAAAAAGTAGTTTCTACATAAAATATGCTTATCTACGGTGTGCTTCAAAGTGGGATTATATGGTGAACCGGAGTCTCAAATAATTCCTGCTGTATGTATCGCACCAACTACCTGTACTCGTTCATTGCTGATCCCTTTTGTCTCGATCGAAGGATTTTTGTCAAATACTAGCTTTGCAAGCATTGCACACAAGAAAAATGTTGGTCAGCCAACATTGACGAAACATTACGTACTCAGCTTTCTATGGACAGCTAATAATTAAATGAAATATATCAGTCACTGACTCTGCACATACTCATCACAGATGCTTCCGCCAACTTATATCGAGGGTTTCCATGACCTAGATGCGGTCAAGAGTATGGAATACAGACCCTTGGGAAGTACCGGGATGGTGGTCAGCAAATTATCCTTCGGTGGCGGTGGACTCGGAACTCATTACGGGCAAGTGTATTTTTATGTTGACCGCGTAACACATTTCAGTTATCTCTGAACGATACCAAACAGTACTCATCTTGTACATCCTGACTTGCAGGGTGTATAAGCACTAGGATTATGACTACCAACATTCATGCATACATATACATGCATAGCATGTACACACTTATACATATACACATATGCACCTATGGATAAAATAGATCATATAGAAATTTGCCTGAAATACCCCAATCGTCACTATTAAATTCTATGAGCAATCCCAAGTGGCCCAGGTAACCCGATGCATTGATGTTCCTTCATTCAAACACTTATGGTGTGTTCAAGAGATAATTGTAACCTTTTTTTTCAGTTAGAGAGAATATGCATGTAGTTGCAGTATCATTCAAAAGTATCAGTGCTGTCCACCTTTTGCAAAATTATATTAGACCTAAATCGACGTTTTCACATCTTTATGGAATTTACCATCATAAAAACTGGATAATGGGTACCCCATGATTTTTTTAGTGATTTTCATCAACAGGTCATTTGATGATGCCGAAGCTATAAAGGCGATCAGAGAAGCCATCAAAAAGGGTATCAATTTTATAGACACAGCACCATGGTATGGTCAGGGAAAATCAGAGACATTAATTGGTCAAGTAAGTCAGTTAGAGTTTGTAATTGGTCATTTCCATTACTGTTTACAATGTCGTTGATTCAATACTTCAAATGTGCTTACATGTCATTACACAAGGCATTGAAAGGTGTTCCAAGGCAAGCGTATTACCTCGCGACTAAAGTCGGAAGATATGAGCCGGACTTTAGACACATGTTCAACTTCTCTGCAGAAGCAACAAGAAAGAGTTTGAAAAAAAGTCTGCAACTGCTTGAGGTTGATTATGTAGACATCATCCAGGTGCGTATCGATCCGACTAATTTGTACTGATATTAAATTGACTGCAGCTTATGTTAGGAACTTTCAATTCTTTCAATAATTCACAGATTCTTATAGGTACATGACATTGAATTCGCACCATCACTGGACATTATTTTGTCCGAAACCTTACCAGAACTCTCTAAGCAAGTTGCGAATGGAAAAGCGAAGCACATTGGCGTCACTGGCTATCCAGTGTCGAAGCTGAAGGAGTTTATTGAAAAAAGCAACATTAATATCCAGACGATATTGAGCTACGCTCGATTGACGCTCATCGACGATACTCTTCTGAGCTACATACCTTTTTTTGAGGTAACTAAAAAAGGATGTAGTAATCATAATCTGTACGCATTTCATGATGTTATTGACGCATAAAGCTCACCCATTGTACAGAAACAGGATATGGGAATGATCAACGCCGCACCTACAGCCATGGGTTTACTAACTAACAATGGTCCCCCTTTGTGGCACCCAGCTGATGCAAACATGAAAGAAATATGCTTGCAGGCCACAACATACTGCAAGGTATCATTCCAAGTCATTTTACCAAGAATCAACATAACAAACCTCAAATGGATGTCTGCGATATTTAAATTAAATTGTTTTATGAGTTACAGGAGCGCAATGTTGAATTGGGTAAGCTCGCTGTCTGGTATTCCATGCAGTTCGATGACGTTGCCACAAACTTAATAAGTATGCAAAGCATTCAGATGCTGAACACTAATCTTGATGTCATGATAAATGGCATCACGCAGAGGGAAAAACAAGTATTGTCTGAAATGAAGGAAAAGTGAGTTGAAGCACAATATTTGATCATAGCATCGCAGTATCAAAATTAACTGCAGCAATACTATTTTTTTTTCTGCAGATACTTTTCCAGGTTGGACAAAAGCCATTGGGAAGGAACGGAGCTCGAAGTTTACTGGAAAGCAATGAACGCTCTGTAGGAACATATGATTTAACCTACGTATCTTGCGGTGGTCAAATAAAAATTGGTGGATTTTTTGCATTTTTTTTTTACAAATATGAAAAATAATTGCAAATGATTATGAAATGATGATTAAAAGACTCAGTAGAGCCTCGGGCCAAGTACATTAAGAAAGGACGGGACGATACCGGGACTCTTTACTGCGACAGGATCTGATAAGTTATGAAGTTAAGATGATTTCATGAGCTCAATGTGACTAACCAATATTACACATGCAGACAATCTAATGCTTACGAATAAAGTTTGCTCTTCCGATACTCAAGAATGAAGTAATATGCCGACCAGCTGTCGGGTGACGAATGAGGTTCAGATGTAACGATTATCGCTGACATAATAATAATTGAAGGCATACGGTCCAAGTCAGTCTATGGGGATGATAGTAACCATAATAATGATAATACTGAATGGACCTGATTGAGCAGCACAGGATCGATAAAAGTTCAACGTGAACATTCAAGTAGCTCACGTTTGTGTAGGAAACAAATCTGTGTACTTGAGTATCAGCTTTCAAGATCATCAATTGTTCACTCACTCTAATGTCTCATGAGCTTTCATTAGCATTGCTTGAATGATCTAACGTATGGAATTTGTGCTGGAGTTTCTGTATCTGGTAGTTTGATCTGGTAAGTCAATTCGTACATCAGAATGGTAACGAGGGAGCCAATAACATGCCTGTGGTACATTTGCTTCAGCTCAAACCCTTTCTTAAAGCATATTTCTCTACCACCGTCTGTGTATTCTGATGTAATGGTTTCTACTGAACCATAACCTTGGTCTATGGCAAACTGGACCGCAGTATCAAGAAGACTAGATCCAATTCCCTTCCTCCGATATAGATGCTTTACTGCCAGTCTTTTAATCCACGCACTCTTGTCGACTCTGTGACTTTTTGTCAGCGCTATGGTTCCAATAATTTGTTTCGATTGCAATGAGACGTCGATGTTAGATTCCAGAAGTTGATTTTCTGTCATTATGGAGTAACGGACATCTTTTGGTTGGCTCATCATTATGTTGGGTTCGAAAGCTTCGGCTACCCAAAATCCAGAAAACGAATGCGACAGGTACAACCTGAAATTTTGTAGCACTGTTTATAGGCAAGCATACGATATATGCAGATGCTAACGGATTTAAGAGGTCGAAATAGGTCGGATTCGCATACCTCGGAATATTAGATATTTCTTGTTCGATCTCCATGGATCGAGCCGTGAGCGACACATAAGTTAACACGTAGGTCAAAATAACAACAACAGGAATTACTGCCAGACAGATGGTGAAATGAATTCCAGAAAAAATGAACAAGAGAGCGGCAAATAATATCATTAGTTCGAATGTAACCTCCTTAAACAAATTGCCAACGAACGTGGTGTTTAGGGATGACATGACACTCTCCTTCGCTATTTCTCGACATTTAAGCTTGTCGCTCGGTTTATAACTGCGAATTACTATTATATGACTCATTTTGGCCAATATTCTTCGGGCACAGTTTCCCGTAACAAGTTGCGTTTGATCAGCCTCAGCCTCCTTATAACTTTTCACTTTATGTTTAACTAGTATAACGGTATTTATACGTCATAGGTTAGGTTTTCTTTTTTCAATAGCGTTTTCAACCGTTAATCCTGTATACTTCCTCCGTGGTACGTACAACAATCATTCTTCTTTAACAGTCGTAAATCGTAACAAATTTTACGTCAACATTGTAACGTAAAAGATTAGGCAACACAACACGTCATGATTCTGATGTTTATTTTTTACAATACAATACCAGTATCTAAATGTATGTATGTACCGTACATACCAACAGTTATAGGCATGGGATAATGAAAGCATTGAGAATTGATATGAAAGTACGTATACTGGTAGAATGTAAGAGAAACATATGACGAAGTAACAAAGTAGTAATTGTGTGTAGGTATTCGGAAATATCATAAAGGACTTCACAGGATAAATGATAAGGAAGGAATTTTTTTAATCAATTGTATTGTTTACATCAAATTATCAACATCAAGACAGACGCTTTGTAGTTTTGTCTTTGGACTGGCCGTACTGAACTCTTCCTTTTTCCCTAATTAGCTTTATTGCCAAATTAGGCAGCTAGGGGTGAAGTACGAATAAAAATAGAATGAATAAACCAAGAAATGTTCAGACAAAATTGTCGCACAAACGAGTCTTATGATCTTCATTGCAGGTGATCTCGGAGTTAGATCAGGTACAATTTGAAATTATACTTAAAATGGGAATGCTTCCCACAGTCCCTCTTCCGCAGGTGCTTCCTCAAGACCTTCGTTGCTCAAATCAACACCTTCAAACAGGCGTTTGTAACATGTGTTCACTGAATCATTAAAGTGCTTGTAGGGATTTTCCCCAATTAAATGTGTGCCACAGAGCCAGCAGAAGTGGGCTTGGCAGTAGGCACATATCATCTTGTTGCAGCCTTCAATCTTAGTTGTATAAGCCTTGCAATTTGGGCATTGCCTCGTATTTTCCTGTAAATACAGGTCGGTAACGTCAACATGTTTCATCTTTTTGAAAAATTTGAATTTTAGGGGATACCTTCAAATACGAATTGGTGAGATATTTTTCAACCACAACTTGCAGCTGCTTTCGACCATGTTTTTTTTCTAGAAGCTTTCTTTGCTCTCGATTTGCCACTTTGTATTCCTCGATCAATTTTTTCTGGTCGCGAGAACTCATTACACATGGGGCAACGCCATGATACACCTACAAATCAAAATCATCTTACTTACACTTTCAGACTTCCAGCTACCAAATTCTAATTCAAATGATTCTTCGAGATGGTATTTCTTGACAGAAGAGCCACATTTCTCTAGATATTTCAACCATGAGGTTCTATTGGTTTCAACAAAATTGACAAAAAGCTGTCATACCTTACGGCAATAAATGCAGAAATTATAAAAACAATTAGCACAAGTAGCCAACGTTTCATCTCCATCTTTCGTAACAGGATACTGACATTCTGGACGTGGGCAGTAGATAATGTCACTCATTGAATCCAAAGTTATTTGCAACAGCAGACATTCATACCTCTGATAGAGATTGAAGGAAATGAGTTCCTGTATTTGATCAGGTGATACCTCCGTATTACACATATACTCAGGACAAGGGATACTGCTGATTTGGCCCTCGTTAATTTTGGTGATTATGTATACTTTAGCGCAATCTTTACAACAAACATGTCCACAATTATGGAATTCGAGACATTGCCTGCCTGAAAATTCCTCGAAACAAATTTTGCAGGCATGGTAACTATTTTGAAAGTCGATTTGGTGATAAGTTGAGTCATACCTAGCCAGATATTCCTTCGGGTTCAAGAACATGTTGTCATTTGAGGCGCGTGGGTCAGACAGTTGGCTCAAGTCAGACTTCAAGAAATTGTCAGGTTCTTCGAATGCCGTGAAAAGAAACGATATATCAAGACATTGTTGAATACCCAACAAACCGAGCAGCTCATGTTTTAGAAACCCCATCCAAATAAATAGGATTTCATTTCCTTTATGATCCAGCCACAGCTCGTCAAGCTTTTGACAAATTTTTGAAATCTCCCACGTGGGTAGCCAAGTAACAGACATTCGGTACTCCGGGGGATTCACCGACGGATAGTTGGATGGAAAATTAATGTACAGAGTGGCGGGTGGTAGATGTCGTACGAAAAACCTTAGGTAGGGTAGTGTTGGACATCTGTGTTGTAAATTTAGGTTCAGATATTTTATTTTCAGGAGCTTATCCGGTAGCGTGAGCGTTCCTTTCAATACACATTCCATTTGACCGCACAGATCTTTGATTGCGGTGTAGCAAAACTCCTCCGAGGTATAAATCTCAGCCAGTGATGCAAGCTCATCCCTTTGCCTCTCTATATCGCCCTTTTGAACACGCAATCAATCAAACATTTCAACTACAATAGATTTGTGAGTATAAGCTCATAGATTATCTTGTCTGTCGACAAGTTCTCTAATATGCGTATGACACGATTCTTGCTAAGATGCTTAAGATTATTCCAAAAAATGCAAGCCATTACCATTTTTCTGCCGGTTTTTCACCAATTAATCAACTGGTTTCTTGACCCCTTGAAGTTGCTGCAAAATAACCGCGGCGACAGAGGAAATCGAAGGTTGGTTGGATCGAGAACAGTGGAATCAACCATAACGAACTCTGTATAAGACTGAAATTAGTGGTCGCACGGAGGAATTATACTATTTCTCCATCGTAGTCATAACACTATATATACATGTATATAACTAACTTACAAGTACAGTATGTATACATGCGTAATTGGGATCCATATGAGCAAAGGTTTGGTTAGAACATGATGGAAAAATTCTGCGCTAGAGGCATAAGACCCTCATGCGCACTGTTAAACTTTTGCCCACACTTCTAATGTCTGAAGGTGACAAAAGCACGAAAAACATTCTTTATGCGACGTGAAGTGTGAGCGTATCGCACAACTGTCTTGTCACGAGCGGCGTTTCCACGCCAATCTCGAGACCTCGGCAGCCCTCTGCAAGGTAAACCGACCCTCCAGCATTAACGCGTTCTACCAGAAATTGGAGGCTTGCCTAAAACGAAACGTTTTGACTTTCCTCGATTGCTATGTCCACACATTTTAAACTAACCTGACCGGATCAACAAACTTGGCATCAACAACGATGTAGTAATAGGATCAGCAAAAGAAAGGCAGCAGCAAGCTACTGTTGCCAATCAATTTATGTAAATACAACATAATTTGAATTCAATAATGAAATACTTATCAATAAACTTTATTATAAAATGGTATTGTTACACAGTAAGAGAAACAATATGATTGTATGGAGTTTTGAAATAATCAGAGAATTCTGAAATACTGGATTTTTTTTTAAATCATTCAAATAACATAAGAATCATGATAGAACAATAATTTTAATCACAGATAACTGTGGCACCGCTTATTGTTCTAGGCTTACCTCATAGAAACTTGATGTTCACTAGAATTATTATAACAATTACCTGACGCATAATATTTATATTTTTTAGTTCTATCTGACTTTCAATGTTTGTCGCAACAACCGCAATAAATTCTTGAAAACACCTATTTCACCTGACTTCTGCATGAATGTTATAAATTTTGTACATCGTTCAGCATGTCAAGTGTTTTCATGTAGCACAAATAATCTTTGTCGTGCAGCAGCCAATTTATGTAATCATGATTATTGTCTGACTTTTCAAGTAAAGAATATCAAGTGAAATTTCGAATACCTCAAATACCATATCACGCTCCAGGCTATTATGACCTGCCCCGTCCTATGTCCTTAAGTACTCGTCTTTGTATGGCGTACAATTGGATTAAGAATGGACGGCAGACTAGCCCCGTGCTATGAAATCACCGCCGCACATCGATCCTTTGAGCTTGTTTTCGTTTTTGTGCCTGCTTGGCTGGACTCAGTTGAAGAATGTTCGAACGTTAACATCTGATTGCAAATAGCGATATATCACATAATTCATCATTTCAAGATCACTTTTCATCAAGCTCTGTTGACTGGAAGAGCCTGCTGGGATTCGGCAAGAAACTTCCTCTCCGTACTAAAGTGCTACTTTGGGGGTACCAATCGTGTCAGCCACCTCCTCTTTCAGTCCATGTCAGTTATTTTTCGTTTTGCTCCAGTGTCCATAAAGTCAACTCCGGATCCGATCGCATTTTTTTTCAGTTCCTGGTAATTTTTCAGTCTGCTCACAGCATAATCCTGACAAATAAATTGCAAGTTTTTCAAAACAATCGCATTAGTTTGTTTTATTTCGATACCAATTTTCCAAGTATATCGCCTTACCCAGTAGCCAAACGGAATTTGAGAGAGCTTTGCATTAACAATAGACCAGAGTCCCCAAAAGAGATGGCTTGCCAATGAAAATGTCTTGATTTCCGCCATTAAACGATCTTCTTCAGCAGTTCCCTCCTTGTTTAGTGTCCTCAGATAACTTTGGATGAAATAAAGCTGTTGAGAAAACAATTAGATAAGTCTAATGCATGCTGAGAAATAAAACCTAACTATAGTTCTGATCGATTTAATGACTTCTACTACAGCATTGATTAATTGGAACTCTGACATGGTGCAGGTTATTTGGAAAAAGGTGCGATCGACTCATTAATACCATAACTAAGTAGAAGTCGAACGTTGTATATGAGCAATTTTCTGGACCTTGATACTTATTCAAATATTTATGCATAAATCGGTGTAAAATATGACTGCAGAGTGAAACATAAAAGGATAGTTAAAGGAAAACTTTATAAATAAAGAAAGTCATTCTTGTTTCACTAGGTCGTATCAATCAAGGGCATTTGTATCTGGAAATATGACATCAAGTGAGGAAAATATGAAACGACTACCCAGTTATGACTTTTCTCTTTGTGTTGGGCACACAATTCCAAATACACCGAGAAACTTGAGAAACTTTAGAGTTTGTTCCTATAAATACAAAATTCGATAGAACAACCAAGTTAATAAATTGATCTTGCATATGTCTGTTATGGTCTTTCATGGTTGTTTGACACCAATCAATAGAAATATCATGAATATCGAATTGATTTTCGAAATTCTTCACACATTTAGATCGATTTTCAATCAGTGAACGTAATGATCTCAATTTTGATTTTACGAGTATTGACGATCTTACAGCTCATGAATGATCATTGTTGTTATTATACGATGTGAATGATAAAATTTGAGTAATGCAAGATTATACTCAGTCACCGTTGCGAATCAGGTAATACAGAAACATACTCTTTAAAAGCCTCTTAACTTTGAATGCACATTTTCGTACTCAAAAAACACGTTACAGTTCACATTTGGTAAGGGAGGTAATAGATTTGGACTATTGAGAGTGCGTGTAGTGGTACTCTAGTGTCGTAGAGGCGCAGATGCGGTTCTGGTTGTCGCCATGTAGATAGGCGCAGAGGTTGCTCAGCATCCACCAACAACGCTCAGCAAGAGAAGAGCCCGTCAGACTGGCGGTATGATTTGGTCCAAGATTTGATGAACACAGGCCTCAGCCTTCTCTCAAGGGATCGCGGTCCTGTGAAACTAACATATACACACGCCAAGGTGTCCTATCCTTTCCGCAATGCCTCAATATACAACATAGTATGTCCAAAGCTATGAGCACTATGCACAGAGTGCGAATTGCAAATCCTTAAATTGTAAATTAGATTTCTTGTACTGCATTTTTTTATGAAAATGAAAACTTGGAACAACTGATTTATCAAGAAAAATAATTTCATTTAACTCGAAATAAATTCATGAGTAAATTGGATGGTTGAAAATTACATAAAATTGTATAGGTATAAAGCTCGTGAAATGATCCGATCGGAGGCACCGTAATCGTAGAAAACTCGAACAAACTTCCATATTTAATATTTTAGAGCGTGTGGAAATTCTGTTCTAAACCCTTAGCATAATTGAATTTAAATTATACCGGGTACTTTTGATTCAAACTAATAATAATGAATGAGTAGTGATGTTGATTTATGGTGAAAAAAATCTCTTACCGTTACTCGAAATGAGGCTCTGACATCAGTTTTTCCCTCCCCCCAGCAGTTTTATATTCGAAACTTACCTTCTGTTCCTTGGTAGGCCCGGCAGCTCCTCGATTATGGAAGAATGGATATTCCGGTGCCGTGTAATCGTACTGCCACTCTACGAAGTGGTTAGCTAGATCGAATCCTCTGTAGTTATACGAGCAGTATTCAAAATCGATAAGTACTAGTTCTGGCTTCTTAGTGTTTTGCTTCAGCAGGATGTTACCCTCTTGCATATCGTTGTGGCAAAAGACGACAGGATGCTTTTGTTTTTTTATATAAGATCTGAAATAAAATGCATACATTTTATCTGTTATGGAATCGAGGTGTAGACTTACCAAGCATTTAATGGCAACAAAATGGGATAAGGAGTCTACCTGTACCCAACATATGTTAGAATCTATGTATATGTACAGGCCTGATAATCTTGGCAATTATAGTGAATTAGGAACACGTCAGATCATATTATGATTCGCAATGACAAATGAGATAGGGTATTAGGCAAAGTGTTATATGTCCTCGATTCTTATCTAATCTAACCCTCTATCTATGACCATAAATTTGTCATGAAATTGTCAAGTTCATGATGCTTTCGATATCGGCTAAGCAGATACATAACATATGACAGCGACGACTCAAGTTTTACAAATTCAAAGCAATCTCTGTTACCTCGTATTGGAGAGAAAATCAGTCAAGGATTGACTCCAAATTAGTTTAATAGAAATCTCACCTGAGCCACGTAACTTCTTGCATCAAGTCCATTGATCTCAAGAAATTAATGTTGTCTGATAATTTTGGATCCTCATCTCCAGGCTTTTGTAAAACGTCCATGGCAGTATCGAGCCATCTTTCCATGGTGTCCCACAGCCAAGTTGGCTCTTTGCTGATTGGAATCTGCATGGTATGAATATCAGCCATTTTTTCGGCAATTAGACTGCTAAGAGATGGATCTGCCAATTCTTTGGTAAGCAAGGGTCTTGCAGGTATATACTCTTCAATTCTACCACCAGGAAATATGCCATGCAATTTTGGACCCAGTCGCCTCTCTGACAAAAGAGTAAATATTACAGACTCTGTAATCAAGCTTTCCAGCGCACGCTCCCCATGGACTTGTCCGTACAACCGCAGAAGCACTTGACGAGGCTCCCCTCGGATAGGCGTTGCTCCTTCTGGCAACTCGACATTGTACAACCAGTTACTTAAACCACCACTGCAACACGAGCAAAATGATAATATAAAAGTTTTTTTACTTGAATATTGAATATAAAATTTCATTGGCATCACCTGATCAATTAACACGTAATAGCATTGTATAACCAAACAATGATTGAATTCTCGAATGTCAAGTACAATTTATCTCACCTGATCCGCTTAAACCCAATATCATCAGCTGTGACATATTTCCAAGCACCGTGCAAGTAATCGCGGCAAATTCGTGCGGCTGTCTCCCTCATTTCCGGATTTTGCTCTGACATCTGCAAATATTGGAAAAAAAAAGAATAAATAAGAATGAAAAAGAGAACAAATGAGATAAAACGAACGTATTTTAATTTCAGATATTCGGAAGGTCATCTTCTTCATAATCATGGTATACCGGAATTTGAACACATTATACTCGACACTAAAAACTATCATCACACACGTTATATTTGAAGATAACGAGTGAAAAGCACGCTCGCAGGACTGACATAGCCAATTACGTTTTAATCCTCAAAGCTAACTCAAGTATAATTTATGACGTGAGGAATTCATTTCTATATACTTAAATGAAGGATAATTACAAGCCTTGTGAAAAATTGCTCATCATACAATATCAACTTGTATAATGATTGGACCCGACTGCCTGCGAGCCCCGAGAAGAAAGGTTACTTGCGTTTGCGCGGTGCTTGGAATCAATATTTTGTCACTTATTGGGTGAGCTGCATATGAACATGGAATGCTCGATTACGTTCGTACAATTAATTCTAACAAATGAGAACAAAAGAGAAAAAAACTAACCACTGAAAAATCTCCTAAAATTGCAATTCGTGTGCAACTGTATGAGCATCATTACTAATCATTTACTTTTTTTCTCATCTGATACTTATTGTCACTTACGAAAGATTGATTTCTAGGAAGCGTCAGCTATCGTACACTGACTTAAATGATAAAAATATGTGAAAAAACAACCAAACAATATTTCACACCATAGCATGAGTATAGTTGGGTATCATTGGAATGTTGAATACATTGTCTAGAAGCTATCAGAATTAAAACGTATCGACCACATGTAAGAATTGCAGTACCAGGTGACTAGGGTAAACTCGAGTGGGTCATCAGCGCGGGGTTAAACAGTCACTGTTTAATTCTACAAAACATGAACCCAATCTAACAAACAACCGAGATGCTAATATCACATCGATCTACATATTATGTATAGGTATCGATCGGTGAAATACTACAAACATGCCAGAAAAAAATGTAAAAAGTTTCCAAATATAGAGCGCATTGGGAAACGATATGTAAAAATGAGTGAACGATACAGGTAACTGTGAAAATTGCATAAGCTTGTCAAACATCTGATCACGAGCCTATTTAATAAGAGAAACAAAAAAAACACATCCTGCGATTTTCGATGAGTCTTCAATCCCTCAAGACGGATTCGATGAAAGATTATGTGAGAACACCACAGCGTAGTATTGTTCACGATTTTCGACAATCCAAATTCACTATTCACTATTCAATCCAATAGTTCACTTCTTCTTACTTTCTGAGAACAAAATCCAGATATTGTAGAACGTAGATTATCGATTCCAAGCCACGATGAGACGCAGTAAGAGCATATCATTATACCTGCTATTATAAATACCAATACCTAACTTATACGATAATGCACGATACGCTGCATGTGGCCTACATTTCATACCTATAGGTATACGTACCCTATGGTTATTTACCAATAACAAATTTGTATTCGCAAACAAATATTTATACGCACGGAGATTGCGAAATTGTGTTGTAGCGTGGTTTAAAAACTTTACTCGGTATAAGCACTATAGATAGCTAATTTTGTTTCCATTCGGAGATTTTTTTTATCATTACGTCTTATGTATATTGATTTTTATCTGCCGCCACGTTGTCTCTGACGTCACAGATGAGTATTAAATAAATTTCCTTGTATTGTGGAACGCCGATCATTGGACACATTTGTTCATTGGGTGATCTATTCGTATCTATAGATGTGAGTATATTTGTGCAGGTGGAATAATTATATGTATAGGTATCCACTTTTTGCGCCGAATAGATTGTATCCGTTATATGCAGTTTCTCAATTTATAAATAACTCGGCGGTAAGATGAACGGGGATAAATGACCGCTCAGCTACACGGTCAACACATTTTATGAATGCATCATAGTTATGCGTTATAATCATCGATGTAGCTGAATGATGAATGATGCATTTGTCATATTTTATTTACAGCGTTCAAAGCACTGCTCATGACGTATAGAGTGAACGGGCATTTATGCATTTTGTAATTATATTTGTGATGCAACGCACAGCCCGGATCTCTACTTCCGCCTCTGAAATTTGGAAATTCAATTTATTTATCTTACTATCAACAATTGTCGAAGTTAATGCAGTATAAATAAAATGAAGTTTCAACGTTCTAGCCAGCTGCTGCAACCATTCCTGCGGTTGGGTGTATGTTCATCGTACGGAACCCCTGCTGCAGGGCTGTTAATTTTTCACCAACGATATAAAAAGTGCGTTGTAATTCGAATATGAAAAAACTATAATAACGGTAATATTGGTTCTCAATAATCTGACAACTGTGTATACATATACGGGACTTAAAAGTAGGCTGAAAATACATGTATTTTGAAAACATTCATGCCTGTGTATAGGTATGTACGGACTAACGAGGTATGTTTTATAAGTTGCCTGTCTACGCTAGCTATACGTTATGTTATTGTTACCCACCTTGTCTTTGATACCCATCGTGATCACAGAAATAATAATTGCAGATGCAGAGTTTCGTTAGCACTGTTCTTTGTTTAATTATTTTTTTATTTATAATTTCTCAATTTTTCAAATGGTATTTATAAACTGTGAGACCTCGGATTCTAATTATAGATATGGTTATCCTTCGGAGAATCGAAGAACAAAAATGCAGATTCGGCGTTTGTTCTCTCAAATTGTATCAACAATATTTCGATTGAATAATTTTATTCGAACCGTTCGAGGTTTGAATCGAATTGCAAACGTTGAGTACAACTTTTCTGTAGATAAAAGTTAAATAGAGTTATTTGAATTTTATAGTGGGGGATTGGTTGTGAAATTCCTTGGAGGTAAGTAAAAAAAATAAAACGTCCAAATGCACGACACTCCCTTCACGAAAGTCACCAAGTATACGAGGGCCGCCGCGAGTGGCACTGTCTAGACTTTGGTTTGATGGAGAAACTAAAAATCGGGGTGGGGATTAGGGGCGATTGATTGGATGGCGTGTTGCCATCGTGATCGTGTGCCTTGAAATCGTCCATTGGTCGTTCAGCATTGCGCGTGAAGAGGGGGAGAACGCAGGCGTCCAAGCGCCACTTGTCACGCGGTTCAGGATTGTCTCAATCAAAGGCGCAAATTTTAACCCCCATTTTTTACTTATTCGAAGATAAATATTTCATATCGGATACGTGTCAAACATAAATGGTGATAAGATAAGTTTACGTCGTACTTACTCATTTAAAAATATTTAATAACTGCCACGTGGCCTGTGCACTTATTACTTCTCCTAACTGTTGGGAATTGTTACGAGCATACGTATGTATATCGAGTAAAGGTTTATCTCACAGATATTTTGGCACACACTGATTTGTTATGTCGAACAAATTTCACCGTCGCGGTCGTTTGCATATTATTCAAACACGTGACGTAAACAGAATTCTATGTCACGGCGACTTACACCTCTTGAATATGAGTATGTATGTACCTTGAGTATGTATAATTTAACTCTCTTTCTCTCACTCGTTTGAAACGATGTGCTCAGAGACTTGACCACCATTCCAACGAACGCGTTTCCGGGCTGTCCCTATTGAATAAAAAACCAGTCTGCAGGGAGCAGTTTTTCAATATACGTCTATGAGCGGCGACCTGACGTGCTTTTATTACTCCCATACTGCAGGTAGGATGAAAAGCCGGTGCAATTCATTGCAACTGATTGCAACTGCGCCAAGCATGATAAAATATAGGTACGTACGTACATTCCAGGGCAGAATTCACCGCTGTGAAAAAGAAAAGTGGATCATAAACATTTAGGATAATTGATTATCATATACCTATTATACGTGGTACGTGTTATTTCGGTAAAATTATGCAGTTACAGTTTTGCATTTCGTGATATTCCTCTGTCAAAAAGCATTACATTATTTAGCGCATTACACCTTATAATTTTTCTCCAAATAAGTTATGAAACAAATGCTTTTGTTGCGACTGTTGTTTGTCTTGTTATTTAGGTTAGTCTTCACCAGTTTGCTAAGTCTACCCGTGTACTAGTTATTTACTATATTTCCAAGTAACTGTTCTAAAAATAAAATTCGATAACTTATTTCCGTTATTATATCGTTTTCAGGATGAAGTTGATTATACAATATATTTATTTACATGCACATACTAATATTCTTGAATTCGCTGGGGCTCCCGCACGGACCATGGCATTGGAAGGACGGTTTCGAGCACTGGTTGCGGGTTTCATGGAAATATACACACTACAAACATATGACGCATAAGAAACGCAGATGCGCTATTATTGCGTGGATCGCACGTATCTTTTTGTTGAATTCTTTTTCAATGAGACTATCGCTCTTCTTTTTGTCTCAATGTCAAGTCAAGCATATATTGTTTACAGTTGTGTTCTGTCATAATTATTACCCACATACTTCGGTAATATATTATTGCGTCTGGAGCTTCCCTTGTTTAGTTATTTCCGATATCTTGCGATGGGTAAACAGAGAATAGAGAAAATCTATCCCATATAACGTTTATAATCTAATCGCTTTTTAAATATACCACTTGAAAAGATTTTTTCAATTTTAATGGAAATCTACTACATATAATCAAAGGTACTAGATACTAGACAGAGTAATTCTATACTTACTTATATGAGTATTTTGGTATGTATGGCATCGATTTATATACTTTACCTAGTATATCAACGGCGGTTTACGCCGATCGACTTACAGCTGCGCTGCAATATTGTGTTTAACAACGATTATGTAACTGGGTTCCAAGAAGACCAGTAAGTTCTTTCTCATAGCTCACAAATATTTCTAGGGCATCTCACGTACTTTTGCATCGTGCAGTTAACTTTCATCGACATTCCACGTGAAATATTCTTAATCTAATAAAGACGCTCGTTCGATGCATGTATGTATACACATGATCCAAACAACTATAATTTTGCTTGTATTTTCATCGGCAGTTCTCCGAATCATTTTCGTCGTTATATACAGAAATTATAGGTAGACTTTACTCCGTACATATCTATTTAATTTCATACTTCTATTATCTATATTCTTTTGTGTACCTAGCATTATCTGTATATGTATGTATATAATGTAACTCGTAATGATGTGAATCTGTATAACTGCAAGCTACGAGGTAAATTGGGTCGCAGGTGTTTGAGATTGTTTGTAAACAATCTTATTTGCCGATGTTTTATATATTATTATATTTATATAGCAATGTTATTCAAGGTTTGCTGCACGCTATACTTGTGAAAAAAAGAATCATCTTTGATCTCATGTCCATACATTACTACTCGATGGTATGCATTTGTAACACGTGTCACACATCAACGTATCAAAAAACACAAAATTTCGTATGCTCGTATAACTGTCTCATGAGAAATCATAAAAAACATGAAGAAAAAAAATTAGGTGTTTTTTGCAAGACAGCCTCCAAATGTGAAAGTCAGTAGTGATCCCCCGCGTTGTATAATTCTTGCCCTATACAGCGACAATTGTAAAAGAATACTGCGAATTGCGTCAGACTGCTAACATCGTGTTTCGCGATTATCCTCTTTGACGTTATGTCCATGCAGTATAAGTAGAATTATATGCGCGAATCCAAGTTTCGCGAGAAAATTGCATCAATTATTTTTAGACTCGGGAATTCCTGCGCTGGAGATCGAATAGTTTACGACTCATGTAACGAACATTTGCGTGTTACTTGGTAGTGGAAATCGTCTAAATCATTCATATATTTGAACGAAAGTTATCAAGAAACAACGAGGTTGTGAGTTTAAACCCCAAGATTCGGTATACGACGCGATGTTGAACCTGATAAATTTAGCCATGTTGATGAACGCCGCTTTGGTGATTGGAAGGTAAAAAAATTAAATGAAAATCGTAACGTCATAGTTTGGTGCAATATGCTTATCAGATATTATCAATGCCCATATACCGTGTGTTCGCGTGGAAAAGATACCCATAGCCGAAAATCAATGAGTTAGAATGAGATGGCTTTGGGCCATATAAATAGCATCGGACTGTTCTTTACTTTCATACCCAAGTGCATTATGTTAATATGTGGTTTCCGAAATCATTTTACCCAGCCGTTCACAAGCCTCCCCAATTTTTCATCAAGATATGCCAAGGAATTGTGGAAATTTGTGTGTTTATTCGTCACAACCCTGAGATATTAGTGGAAAAACAATACACTTGAGTATATGACCGTCGAAAATATTTAAAGAAACTTATTTTTCCTGTTTGTCATCGACTCTGATTCCCGGAGATTACGGGGGAATTAATATTGCCGCATTTTTTTCCTGTCGTGAATAAAATTTCCTCGTTCGTTTCCATCGCATGGGACAGTCGATGGATATTAATTTGAACACCTGTATCTATAATATACTCTTTCGTTGCATTTTTCAAAAGCACTCTACGCTCATCTTATCGGTATGTGAGCTGCATTATGCATACATAAATACATTTTCGAAATATGATCATGTGGTTGAATCTTTTTTTTAGCCAATATCCCTGAAAAGTCGTAAAGATTCCACGGTCTGCCAATATCAATTGATTCTACATTATCACCAGGGGAAATCCCACGGTCGAATTCCACCTGCGTAGAATTTATTCAATCTCCTGCAATCAAATTACCTCACTTATGCTGGCGCGATAAATTCAGTCAAGCTCAAATAAAACTATACAGCTCTCTGACTATAGATACATAGATATATTAAACTATATCTATGATAGATCTATATACATATAGACTATATATATGTGTAGTCAAAGTACATATAGCTATATTACGTCATATATGTCGTGTTGTATGTGCGACCTGACTTGTGAGTTCTGATACGTAAATTATGGTATAATTGAAGAGACCTGGACCCACACCGTAATTGATTGCCCGATCAACAGGACTTAGAATTCGGAAAAGAAGTTCTCAAATTTTTATGGATTATCATTTATTCTCATCTTATTATTGTAGCAACAGTTTTAATGGTAGGTAATTGACGGAAATTCAGGCTAATATTTTAAAAATCCAATCTACGGTCTCTATGCAGATGTGTCGATCACCCCAAGTTTGTTCTCCTCTACAGACTCGTTGACTCATACATAATAAAGATTGATAGGAGAGCTGATTAAACTTGCCTGTGTGTGTATCTGTTTGACGATAGGTAGTAATAAAATGATAGTCTGAGCATTTGCTCTGCTCAGCATCATCCAGTTTGAGACGAATATTAGTCAGCGTGTTGAGCATTGCTCCTTCACTGTCAATGCGCGTATAAGATCTTATAAGTGTACATAAGTTCGTTATAGATTTACATATAAAACTTGTATTTAATTCTGCTCACCAATTAACTAGGTAAGAATAACCAAATCAGTTTTCATCAAATCGGCTCACAATTTTATTTGATTTAATTCCAGAGCAACAATCTGTGACTCAAAAGCAATGACAATCAAGAGCGAGCCTTGGGGATCCGTCAATGGACAAGCGGTAGAAAAATTCACGTTGAAAAATGGGCATGGCTTTGAAGTTGATGTTCTTTCATACGGGGCAACAATACAAGCTATTAGAACGCCTGACAAACATGGAAACATTGCTGACGTTGTTCTTGGCTTCGACAATATAGAAGGTAGGTTCTCGTATTTTCTCAACTTTTATCATGGATTCTAAGCAGCAGAATACATAGAAGATTAGAAGTGACTTGTTTTTCTACAGCTGGTTAAAAAATGTAAAATAAGTCGAAAATGCTGAAAGTAATTTTTGTAATCAATGCAAACCATTGATAACAGATGATTAAATCTTTTGCCAAAAGGTTACCTGGCTACGGACAATCCTTACTTTGGAGCAACTGTAGGCCGAGTTGCTAATCGTGTCGGTGGAGCCAGTTTCATTCTCAACGGAGTTACTTATACATTGGCTAAAAATATCCCTGGAAATAGTCTCCACGGAGGGTTGGTAGGCTGGGACAAAAAAATTTGGAACACCTCAATCCAGGATGATGCTGTGTGGATGACACTGCTCAGTCCTGATGGAGAGGAAGGTTACCCTGGTGCAGTGATCGCCACTGTCAAATTCAGCATCACTGATGATGGGAAATTGGTCATTAAGATGTCCGCCGTTTCCACAAAAGCCACGCCGATCAATTTAACCAATCATAGCTATTTCAATTTATTTGGGCATGTGAGTAATAATTATTATATGGAAACATTTTCTTGTCAGGATTCCACTAAAAGTGCCCCTTATTTCTAGAATGGCAATGCAACCGAATTATACAAACATGAGATAACAATAAATGCAGACCATTGGACGGTGACGGATGCTGATAGTATTCCAACCGGTGAGATCAGACCAGTTGCTAACAGCATAATGGATCTTAGAGTTGCCAAGCAACTGGGTCAAGTTCTTTCTAAGGTCCCTGGCGGAGGATATGATTTTAATTTCTGTATCCCGGAAGATCATGGACCAAAAGGAGAAAGATTTGTAGCCAGAGTACTGCACCCTGACTCAGGAAGATATTTGGAGGTGTACTCAGACCAACCAGGCGTGCAACTATATACTAGTAATTTTCTACCGGATGTAACCACTCAGGGTGTACTTGGAAAAAACCAGCAGAAGTATTTTAAGCATGGAGCATTATGCTTAGAAACTCAAAATTATCCAGATGCTGTAAACCATGTAAGTATTTTTCAATTTCTTCACCGACTTGTTCCCTGGTACATTCTATACATACTATTACATAAAGTTCATCTCGTGTTTAATTTTTCAGGAAAATTTTCCAAATAGCATTTTGCGGCCTGGTCAAACATACGAGCACATTGTGGTTTACAAGTTTGGTGTACAAAACTAATACCTACCAAAAATACATTCAAATTTAATAAATATCGGAAGTGCCTTCGAAGTCGTTCAACTATTTTGTATTACAGAGAACTTGATATGAGTTGCATTGGAGATTGGGCTTTTTAGTCATGTAATTGTAGGCTGCTCATAAAAAAACCTATAGCTATAGTTTTTATTGAATTCATCCGGAAAGAACAATTATTTGCGTACAAACATATGTATTATATAAGAAATCATACACTGGATGAAAAATATATCTGATAATGTGACCCAAATAAATCTTTATGCGCTACCAAAATTTCATCATTTTAGGTGTAATTGATAATCAGTCTATTTGCTGGTAGATGAATCTATTGCAATTTTACTTGTAGAATAACAAAAACAGATCCTCTCATCCAAAGTCTTGACATTCGTTTAACATCCAAGCCATTGAAGAACTCATGAAGATAGTGAAGGGGAAAGATTTACCTCCAAGGGATTATGTTTCTTGGATGTTGCTGAATCAAGGCTTTCTAGCAGTCGTTCTTGACGTTGTTGGGTAATCGGAGCTGCAGCTGGTGTATAACGATCTGAAATCCAGCCTTCGATGTGATATCCTATAAGGCCGACAACTCCGGCTATAGGAAGCGTGAAGGCAACTGCATACCTGCGTAGCGCCATTCCTAGTAATGGCCACATTTTCTGTAAAAATGAGATACATTGCATTAGGTCGAGTCCCTTTTTTATTTATCCAAGCTATCGCCAAGTTGATAGTCCCAAGAAGTGTTAGGTTAGCATATTTCTTGCTGTCCAAAATTTTCGATGGATCGGGAAGTATTAGATATGAAAATAACACTAATTGTAAGCAGAAAATAACTACAGATAATAAACTACTGCACAAATTGAAGCACTTACGTTTTTACGAATTCACTACTTCGCTGAAAATCAAGATTCGCAGAAAAGGGGGGATTAATGTTTTACAATTTATTAGTGACGACACGACTCGTTATTTTCATTGCAGCAGACGCATGAGCGAGTACGAATGGTCGGCGGTAAGCCAACGACAAACTTTGCGGTAAACGAATTCAATATTTGTCAACTTTGGTTCAGTGCAGTAGTTGAGCGGAGCAAAAATATTCACGATATTTACTTAAAAAGTCATTTGGCGCGAACTATTCGACCGATTTTAGTTAGAGACATTAATTAATGAAATCAGTGAGGTATTTAAGCGAGCCATAAATTCCGGTGCTTAATTCTTGTCCAGAAAGCAATGATTTTAACCTGTACTATTCTGAAAAACGATATTACTGAGCTCAAACGTGCGTGCATTGATAGATAATGACATGACTAACGTGAGATAAGTCAATGAAAATGGTTTTCTTCAGAAAATTTCCAACGATTCTATCATTTCTTGTAATATGGAGAATAATATCTGTGTTCGTCATTCAAACAGCTCATGTTCCAGACGAATATTGGCAGTCTATCGAAGTTGCCCATCGCCTGGCATTTGGCTATGGCTACCTAACCTGGGAATGGCAAGATGGAATACGTAGCTACATTTACCCATTTTCCATATCCCTACTCTATCGGTTACTGGGATTTTTTAATGTTGACCATGTTGTACTCCTTACAACTTTGCCATGTATTCTTCAGGCTCTACTCAGTGCTTATGCAGACTACAGATTCTACATTTGGACCAAAAATAAATGGGCCTTGTTCAACTTTTGCACTAATTGGTACTGGTATTACTGTGCCCCCAGGACCATGCTGAACACCTTGGAGACTTCGCTGACCACAATTGCCTTGTCAATATATCCATGGAGGGACAGTAATTCCAAAAGCATTCACTATTTGTGGATCGTTGCATTTCTGTGCGCAATGAGACCTACGGCAGCAATTATTTGGAGTCCCTTATGCCTGTTTCAAGTAGTAACATCTTTGGATAACCAAATATTTTTGCTCATCAAATATCTAGGAATAGGGGTGGCTATTCTAGTCATTTCTATTTTAATCGATTCTATTTGCTATGGAAAACTCATTATATCTCAATTGGAATTCCTTCGTGCTAATATTTTCAATCAGATGGGAAGCTTTTATGGCACCTACCATTTCTCATGGTATTTAACCCAAGGTATGCCTGTAATATTGGGATTACATTGTATACCTTTCCTCTTCACTGCTTGGAAAGTCCTAAGACAACCAGCAAAGTTTCATCGGCAGGCTGTAATGCTTGCTACAATTATGTGGACAATTGCTGTTTACTCTACAATAACTCACAAGGAATTCAGATTCATACTACCACTTCTACCATTATTCACCTGCCTGAGTACTACTGGAATTCTTCGCTTCAGCTATGTTTTGTTACCATCCAGGCAGAAAATACTTACCGGTATGCTAGTTCTGACTAATTTATTGCCTGCCGTCTACTTCTGCCTGATTCATCAGCGAGGGTCTCTGGATGTGATGAAAATTCTGCACCAGGAAGCCGTTACGGCCAAACATTATGACATGAATATTCTTTTCCTGACTCCATGTCATGCAACTCCACTCTACAGCCACTTGCACGCCAATGTAAGCACCAGATTCCTTACTTGTGAGCCAAATTTAAAACATCAAGAGGGCTATACGGATGAAGTAACTGGATTTTTCCGAGACCCCATGACGTGGTTGAATAAAACTTACGAGGAAGGGAAGAATTCTCAAATACCAACACATGTGGTATTGTTTGATAGGCTTGCGCCTGAAATTCATCAGTTTCTTGACCAATATGTACAAATCGCTGAACTGTTTTATGCTCATTTTACAGAAGGAAACTATAGTTCATATTTACTTGTTTACACAAGAAAATTAAACAACTAGTGCTGACAGAGCTGATTAACAGAGAACAACGGCCACGTCCGTAAACTTTCTCAATTTTTCCAAACCATTGATATCAATGTCTTTCACATTAATAGTTATTCAGTTTACTCTTCCACAGCCCAAAAATATATATTTTTCAATTTAATCTTTTGCCATTAATTCTTTAATTTCAGTATTGTATGTTGTATTTGTATGTTTTTTGTCTGCCATATTTGGCTGAACATCTATTTGATCTATCGATTTACAAAGTGGTCATCATTTTCTGACACAGTGTCACATAATATTATGCCTGTCGATATCAGTGGTATGCGTTCTGAATTGCGATGAAAAATTGAGAGGAACTGCAATTATCAAGGATTCAATTTTTGGGAGACTTGATAGTCGAGGCGTTGTCAACTATTAGTTTACAATACAAAAAATGGTTAATTTTGAGCAAAGTATAATGAA
The DNA here is from genome assembly GCA_963932425.1 of Athalia cordata. Lineage (NCBI taxonomy): Eukaryota > Metazoa > Arthropoda > Insecta > Hymenoptera > Athaliidae > Athalia > Athalia cordata. The sequence continues at coordinate 50,242,255 of OZ010625.1, read as the reverse complement.
CCTTGTTAGTTTACATATCAGTGAACGTAATTGTAAATGCTATCTAACATTGAGGTATAAATGCGATATACTAATTGAAACGGACCTGAAAATATTAAGTAATAATAATTATTAGAAATAGTTGGCCATTTAAAAAATGGTGAGATGTAAATAAATAAATTTGTGTAATGTCAAGTCTCTTATTTTGAGTTAAAAATAAATCAGAACTGACAACAGCATCGGCAACGGAAAAATTTGGAAAATTACGCGTATTTCGAAAAATGATGACGTCACAAAGTCGTTGAATTTCATTCCGCTAGACGTCGCCTTAATGGAGAATCAGTCTAGAATCAGTATATTTCTATACTATACACACGTATATGTAGTTACGTACGTACGTACGTATACATACGTGGTACTATGTATAATGTTTCATAGCACAGCCGTTCGCAGATCTCCCAAAGTTCTCGGTAATACTAATGCCTTTTAATACCCATTTCATATTTTAGCGTGAGCTTGTGTTGCACTGTGGTACGGTGGTTATCCGGTGGTAGTTTCATTTTATACATAGAAACAGATTGTTCTGAAAATATTGGAATTTTCAATGCGTGATGTTTTGGGAGTTTGTTTAAATACCTTCGTAATTTTGTTTTAGATTTACCACAATCGAAATTACAGGAAATTACATTATGTCGAGTGCGACTATCGTACGTGTGTCACTTGAATCAAGTTACACTTGATTTATCAATAATTATTAAAGCCTCGATAGTGCTTCAGTGTTCAAGAATGACATATCTTTTGGTCAAAGATACTGTTAAATGGACGAAAAGTATTGAATGTGTCCGTGGATAGCGACCGGCAGTGGAAATGGCAATGGCTAGTTGGATGATTCGTGGAAGGAGCACTCGCTCAAATAGATCTCACAAAAGTATGTTCTTTTACGTAAATTTATTGAATTATAGTATTCAATAAAATTATCTTTTAACATGTACCGTCAGGTCGCGTGGACAGTGAAGATAATTGCGTGCAGCTCGATCTGTCAAAAGGTTAGTAACCTAACCCTCATCTGTTACATACCTTTATTTTCAAATGTTATCCAATGGTGTATTTAATAATCATAACAAGTGCGATAGTGATGATGAAAATAGTTTACTGAATTCGGCAAAGATATTCTACATGATTGAATGTTTCTATTCCACTTGTTATCTATTTCAAAACAGTGATCACCCTGTGGCCAAATTTAACTGTACAGTGGTAATTGTATCCCAGATTGTTCTTCTACCCCATATCCAATCGTCGCTTCATAGTCAATCCCTCAATGTTAACACTATATCGAATTATACAGAAATCCTTTTGTCTCATAAAATGAGCAAATGCATCTGCACAACTCTTCGGTTAATGATGATAACTGTCTACTAAAGTGTACTTTAGTATAGCCACAACAAAATTGTTATCCACTTCTTGTCACTCTTCCACTCCAATGCATTATGTCTTATTAATCACTGTTGGGTATGCCGCTATTTAGCAAATAAATTTTTTACCAGACACAGATTACATTTTCTATGTCATGATTAAAAGTTTATTTATAAAACTCAAGTCATCTAAGGACATGCTCAACTGAAATAAAACGCTTGATTGATTTTGTAGATGTGAAAGAAAATGTACAAGAGGTGTTAACAAACCTATGTCAGCGCCAAGGGATTTCCAGTGCCAGAAAATTAGCTTACCTAAATGCTATTGTAAAACTTATCAGCGAAAATGACGTTGTGGACTATGGCTACTGTGTTAAGGAATTATTTTGTTGGTGAGATATTTTCATAGTATAAAAATCTTGAACAAATTTATTGCCAGTCAGCTTTACATTGGTATTGACGGATGAATGGATGAATATTCAAAATATTTGGAACTTTTTCTTTCATTACAGCCTTCGTATTGGACTTGTAAATGAGGCAACCCAAGTTCGTGCCGCGGCATTACGTGCAGTGCGATATATGCTTAGAAGAGAACAAGACATCATTGCATTAAATAAACTACAATATCCATACTTGGTTGCAAGGAGTATGGACTTAAATTTGAGGAATGAAATCGAAAGAATACAAGCTCTAAGACTAGTCAGACGAATTTTGCTATTGGCACCAAAACAATTTAGCCCCGCACTTGCCAGGTCGTTAATAAGTTTAACAAATGGGGGCATAGAAGAAAAGGATCCAATATTTCGTGCCTTTTTGGCAGCTGTGTGCGAACTTGGAGTATTGAATTCGAATTTATTGATAAGTTGTGGTGGTGTCGGGGCTCTTACCAGAGCTGCTATGACAGAACAGAGCCCAGCGATTACAGAATCCGTAGTTGGTGTTCTGTTGAAACTCTTGGGGAACCCTGAAACTAGAAGTGGAGTTTCTTTGCTGTGCCTAGCTGCTCCTTATTGCGAACTCCATTCCGCTGCAATTGAGAGAACAAAACAAGAACGAAGGCAAAGATTCACAGCCAGCAAGCTGGCCTTGCTGAGTGTGCTGCGCTCATATACTGGTATCATACACTTTTGCCATCCAAACGATAGTTCGGGTCTGAAAGCAATAGCTGGAATCCTATATGTGGAGCAATTAGAAGTACGTGGAGCTGTTCTGGAGCTGCTCTACGAATTATTAGGTCTTCCATTGCCGGCTTGGACAGATGAACCTGATGTAGCGCTGGCCGCTGTTGATCCAAGTCGCGCCCGAGAGTCATGGAAGCTTTCTGAGGGTTTTGTAGGAGCTGAAGGTAGAGCTATACTGCCTCCGCTTTCCAAGCATCGACCAAACATTGTGGAACTACATTTGGCACTGCTGGTATATGCTTTGTTGGAATGCGGATTGCACAAAGCACTTGCTGAGACCATAGTAACCTCGGATACCTTCATATCCGTACGTGCTGCTGTTCTTTTGGGAGCATTATTACATCTGGCTCATGCGCTGCTTCCCCCAGAAGCTTGTGATCTCACTCCACCTTTGCCAAATTTGTTGGAGCATGCAAGCGCAGGGAGACATCAGGCTCTAGCAGCAGTTGCTATTCTTGGTAGAATGCATACAGTCATGAGGCGCAGACCTGCTCCTGCCAGTCTCTTCCTCGATCGAGTATTACAAGCAGGAACTTGGCTTAGGCCTACTTTGCCCCGGCGTCAAAGATCTACTGGTCGGCATTGGTTAAGAAGGGAGTCTCCTACCACACCACTTCTGAGGGATGCTCACGTTTTGAGTTCTAAGGATGCATTGGCCTGGAATTGGCCAGTTGTGCGCTCCATATTGCGATCCAGAGATGACGCGCTCCGCAAGCTTCAGGATTCAGATCACAGACTCTTCATAAAACGTCTTATCCGCTATTTTAAGCCTTCCTACAATCGATACAGTCGGGTAGAACTCGGAACAAATGCGACATTGGCGAGAGAAGCTACTTTGGCAGGATGCGACTTAATCAATTGCTTACTAGAACTTCATGAACCTGAAGGAAACCACCTACTAGCTGACCTTGTTGGTGATATTGCGGAGCAGATCAGTGCCATAAAATCGATGGAATCTGCTCACGACTGCTTGTTTTCTCCAAGGCATATGTCCACAACCTGTTGTCAAAAATATTTTCTTTTCCTCGGACAATTGAGTCATTCTGCCAAAGGTACAGTTGTATTGAATCGATTTCATTTATTGGAAAAGCTGCAAGATCTAGCCCTTGCTACCAATCACGATTGCTACGTTAAGTTAATAACATCCAGTTTGGACTACTCAAGGGAAGGTACACCACGAAAAGTATTTGCAACAATAACCGTCGACTCTCCCTTAGAAAGTACAAGGCTTTATGCAACTCAATTTTTGCGAGTGATCCTAAGGGCACAAATGTCGGATGCGCATAATTGGGCAATTGGGCTGCTGTGGGGCAGATTAAGAGATACAAGTAGGACCGTGGCTCTAGCTGCGTTAGAGGCACTACATGAGGCTTGTGATGACGTCGAAAATCTAGAAGTCTTATTTCAACAACGAGAAGAAAATGGCGATTGGACTCTTTGGCTAGATCATTTGGGTGATCGAGGATATTTATTAAAAATCAGACTTTACTCGTTGCATTCCGTTTTTAGTAACCTGCCTTCTCCATCTGAAGAACTGGACAAATGGATCAGTCCTGGTGGATTTGCGGAAAGATATGTAGGGGTTGTTGATGGAGAAATACATGATTCCCTAACGCGGCGCCAAAGAGGAGAAAATGGTACTTATCATCGAAGGTCCAGTCAAATTTTTCCTGAGACTCACGATGTTTTCGTTCCACCTCATTTGCTTGGTCAATTAGTTCAACACGACGCCGGAATCGAGCTGCTATTGAGGCGCAATGCTTTACATCGCTTCGTTCACATAATTTTAAGGTTTCTTATGGAATCGGGTAATCCAAAGCCTGAACTACTCTCAAGAGGTAGCAGAGGAAGTCGATTGTTAATTGAAGATGGATATTTATTGTCGGAGGAATCAGGTACGGATAATATTCCAGAACCAAGTCGTCTAGAAACAATCATTGATCACGAAGACACGGAAGGAGTAGAAGTGCCTTGGAGAACTTCTTCACCTTGCAAGCCTTGGAAAACTGAATCTTTGGTTGAAGTTAGGCGAAAAACAAGTTTTGATGACTTACGACGAACGACCCCAGAAAAATGCTGGAGATTAGATATTGAAAACCGGGAGGACCGCTCAGCTGATGTTGACAATAGAATTCTGAAGGTTAAATCAGCCTTGTGGGCCCTGGGTCATGCAGGAACTTCTATGGTAGGTGTGGAATTATTAAACAACTTGGAAATCATTGGAGTGATTGCATCAATGGCTGAATCTTGTCCCCACTACTCTGTAAGAGCAACAGCTATGTACGCGTTGAGCTTAGTTGCAACAACAAAATTTGGTGCTGATACACTAGCAAGTTATGACTGGCCCTGCGTTAAGCACAAGCGTGGAGATCAATGGCCGGTAGTACTTCCTCACAGTCCCTATCCTCTACCTAGCCCTGTTCCTGTGCAGAGGCATCACCGTAGTCTCAGCGATGGAAAAGCTGAGTTACCAGATCCTATTATTCGTAGAAGCAGAAATCGTTCAGAAAGTGCAGCTACAGAACTTGAGGCTCGGCGCTACCCATTTCTGTAAGCATTTTATTTGGGATTAGGATCGTTCAGGTGGTAATGATGTTTTATAGCATCTTCACATATAAATTGCTTTGATATTTCAATTTTAGGGAACTTGGTGACACGCCAAGTCCGGTCGCAAGTGCACTAAGGCTAAGTCAGCAAGATGCAGATGGTTACGCCCGTCTTCGGAATTTGTATCGACATCGTAGACCTAGCTATTCTCAAAGTAGCTTGGAGGTAAATAATAAAATTGAATCATTAGTATTTGGCACAAAAATTATTCAAGAGGTTGTTAGGTGGTATGTTGATTTTCACAGCCTGATAATAGTTGTTTTGTTGCAGATGCAAAGTTTGGATGGAAGACTATCGCAACTCAGTTTCACCGATTTAGAGCCTCCCCGAAGTTGGGCGCCTGAACCCGCAATGGCCCAAACACCACCTCCCGAAAACGGGATAGTGAATCAATGTTACATGGGTATTTGTTTACCAAGAGTATTGACCACCATTTTTCCGGACCCACCCAGACCATCACCTTCTATATACACGGAGAATGTTCCGAAACAGGAAGAGGAGTCGACAAAAACTGGCGATGAAACATTCAGTGACAATCAAACAAAGGAAGAACATGTCCGTATATGTTTAATTTGCGACAGAGCTAAAATCGCTGAATGCAAAGAAAACGGAGAGGGCGATGGAAAATCAGACAGGTACTTTTTCATAGTTCTATGCTGTTAGATCGCATCATACCAACAAATTTTCTCTAGCTAATTTAACACTGTTCACATTATTATAAATCTATTTTCATACAGAGAAATTCTGAGACACGTCGAATGTCTTGCAAATCCTGTTTGGTATCGCAATAGTCGACAGGCATTACTTAGACTCAGGCAACAATGCCCCGAAAAATTTCAGGTACAATAATATCAGATATCTGTTATCTTTGCATATTTGTTTTGGATGGCTTTAAAATATATATTTTTCATATTCTATATATGTTCATGAACTCTAACTCATTTTTTCATCAGAGTACGTGTCTCTTCTCAGAAGTTGGAGCTCGTTTAGCCAGTGGCACTTACAGATTGCAAGCTAGACAGTTCCTTCAAGAATTATTTCTTGAATCCCAATTTGATGATGTGAGTTCAGAATGATGGATCAAAATTTTGTAAAAAAAATCATGTAATTTTCAAGAATAACTCACTTTTCAACCTGTATTTACAGCTTTATGCCGAGCCATTGAATATACTACGAATTCCAAACAGCGCCGAACAGCAATATCTACAAAAACATCCGCGTTCGCCACTTGATAACGTCCTTAACAAACCAGTGTCGGTAACACCGGAGAACAAACTCAACGGTAGGTCACATTTTACTGATTTGCAATTGGCAATTCTGCCCGTCGTAAGTGAAGAAATAAGTATCGAATCACAGTCATCATTAGCTAGCAATAAAACGAAAGACACTTCCATCGGGATAGAATTACGTAGTGATGAAAAAATAATTGCTGAAATCTTGAAACCAGAGGAGAGGATACGAATAACCAAGAGTTCTGACAAGTTACTGAAAACTACAAATACCAGCACTGCCTTCAGCCTCGATTAATACTCTTTGTTTCGTAATTAATCAATTGTACATATTTTATATTGAAATAATTCTGTAAGAACGAAATTAAAGAAGCACTGCCAACAGATTGCTTAGATATATCTACGCGATAGTTTACTACTACATTACTCCCTGACAAATTATTAATCAGATAGGTAATAATTTTACTTTTACTTTAGTACAGTAGCAAAATAGTTTTGATGCACGATTATCATGCCATTATGATACGTCCCCTGGTGAGTACATGATAAATTGTGTATACTCTCTAATGCTATTCATTATATGGAATATGGAGAAGTATACTTACAGTTGATCAGAAATATCGACTCGGACTTGGATCAGCCTTCAGTTGCAGCTACCAAACTTAATGATTTCACAGTGTGAAGCAATTCATATTTTATATCATCCATAGTTTCCCGGATATTTCTGGGAAAATTTGATAAATATCATCCGATCAACATATTTAATATCTATTGGTTTGGGGACTAATTGAAGTACCTTCGTTTGATAATTACAAAGTCTAAAGTTCGAATCATAGATATATTGAACATATCTATGTTCGAATATCGAGATATTTGTAATCAATAGTATCAACTATAGGTATTCGCTGTAGTGGTCATAATTTTGGATATTTTCGAATTTTGATGCTCCCAGCGGCTCAAAAAGTGAAAATGAATTAAAAAAAAATTCTCCTGAAGTTGCAGGTCTTTATCTCAATTTTTACCCGTGCCCTCGGCGTGATAGTTTTCCCACATGATACATGGGATTTTTGTGACTGTACATTAAAAATTTTTTCCAGTTGAACTGATTGTTCGAAGAAATTTTAAACTCTGTTGGCTTTATCCCATGATAGCTATCTAGATAGTAGCTATCCCCCAGAACTTTTATAGATTTTTCTTTTTTGCTGTCATAATTTCGGAGTTGCAGCTTGATGAGAGATACTTGTTTTTTTCTCCATTTTTTTTTTGCTTCACCTTACTTTATATGGGAAGAGCTAATACGGGAATACCTCTTTTTGTCTTTTCCACTGAAAAAGAAATTATTTTTTATCAAGCTGCAACAACTCCAAAATGATGATGGCTAAAAATCTATACTAATGGGAAGCCGAGAGGCACGAGTTAAAATTGAGATAAAGAATATACAATAATAAGATTTAGGAATCGTAGACACGCCGGCTTTACCTCTGCTGCGTCAATGGCCTTATACTGTGTCAATGATCAACGTTTTTGTGCGAGATAGTCGCTGTAGGCGCTATCGTGCACGGACCATGGACCTAGGAAAACCTAGGTATTTATCGTGAAACCAATCGTGAATTGCCAAATGTTATCGTGGTTGCTGACTGCGATGAAACCATTGAGAATAGATGATCTATTTTCAATGATAAGACTACTGATATCTCAAAGCATATAAGACTGATATATACCGTGTCAAGTACCAACTATCTCTCAAAGCTGTAGGCAATTATGAGTTTAGTTTCTCGCTGTCTAAAATCAGTGATCCTGTCAAAGAGTAATTCATATATATCAGTAACTAATTCCGTTCGCACAATGGTCACTGCCAAAAAGTACATCATTTCCAAATACTTCCAAGGAGAACCGAAGCGCTCAGATTTGACATATGTTGAGGAAGAATTACCTGCTCTGAAAGATGGAGGTAAATATATCATTTATTCCTATTGGTGAATTTGATCACAGTTGTCCAAAAATTTCTGGTTAATCTGATGTGCAAACATTAAAATATCTTTAGTGTGCTCCAACATCATATATTTTATTTGAATCAGTGGCCGGAATTTGCATTTCATTTTCTGTGTAGAGTTTATCAAATGTAAAAACATATGACTTCATAAATTTGAATTTTTAGTAAGTTTTCACCCGGATTTTATTAAATTTCAGAATATCTTGTCCAGGCAGAGTACCTATCCGTTGATCCCTACATGAGGCCATATGTCTATCGCTTCCCACTAGGAACTACAATGATTGGATCTCAAGTTGCTAGAATAGTGGAATCTAAAAATGATAAATTCCCGGTTGGAAAACTTATCGTTGGTAATCTTGGCTGGCGATCACACACAATTGTGGGGGAAAAGTCAAATACCAGTTCAATTGGCGGTCCATACATTTTACCCGATTTTGGCAGCCTACCTTCTTCACTTGGTCTAGGAATGTTAGGCATGCCGGGGTAGGAATTCAGAGTTTTCAGAATTTGCTTGTTAACAGAACAATTGGTTGATCAACCAAATGAGACCAAGTTTTATTTCTTACCAATTATTTTCGACTAACAATAAGAATAACTAAATATAAGTGAAAATATTGCATGAAATATATTTATTAATTGGATATTTCTTTGTGGGTGCAGGAATACGGCATATTTTGGATTTATTGAGATCTGTCAACCTAAGGCTGGGGAAACTTTAGTGGTAAGTGGCGCAGCTGGGGCAGTTGGATCACATGTGGGGCAGATTGGAAAGATTCTAGGTCTGAATGTAATTGGAATTGCTGGGACCAGTGCAAAGTGCAAGTGGCTCAAGGAGGAGTTAGGATTTGATCATGTCATTAATTACAAAACTCAGGATATAACCAGAGCTTTGAAAGAAGCTGCCCCAAACAAAGTGGACTGTTATTTTGATAATGTATGCATGAATATTTATTGAATTGTAAGATTCATTATGCAAATTGAAAACTTTTCTTTTTATCTTTATATTTTTATTAAAGGTTGGAGGTGATATTTCTAGCATCGTTCTGAACCAAATGAACAATCGTGGTCGAATCTCCGTGTGTGGATCTATCTCTGTGTACAATGAAAACTTGAAAGCATTGCCAACAAGCCCAGTTATTCAACCAGCACTAGTTTTTTCTGAATTGAAAATGGAAGGGTTTCTAGTGCACCGTTGGATAGAACGTTGGTTTGAAGGTATTGAACAGAATCTGAATTGGATTCAAGACGGCAAGCTCAAATGGCATGAAACAACCACCGATGGATTTGAGAACATATTCGATGCCTTTGTAGGAATGTTGCGGGGAGAGAATACTGGGAAGGCTATCATCAAAGTCTGACGGAATAATTTTGATACTTTTGTGAAAAATATTTACTTGAGACCTGAGATAAAGTTGTCAGTTGTATATAATCTATTACCCATACCACAAAATAATTTCAGTCTACTCCATAAGGCAAGTATTGAATATTTCGTACAAATCTGTCCTTTTCTCCTTAATTTCGAAGTCAGTTATGTGAACGCCGAGGTAAATTATGAAAACATGGTAAGCCAGAGGCTAAACCCACCCGGCATGGTAAGACTTCACGTTCGGCAGTCATCGGAGAAGATCTTGTAACATTTGAAGTTGAAGGTGAGACAGGTATTAGTTTATCTTTTTCGGAATCCTCCGCTGTGCATGCTTCGCTTTGTATGATATACTGCAGGTCCATAATTGCCTGTAGATTTTAGAATGAATGATTCTGATGTATTTCTTTCAAAGTCGTGTTATACGCACCGCATTGTACTGGGAAAAGAATAAGAGATGTCTATCATATGCGTGCACTTACCGTGACATTCGTTTTGCCAAGAAACGTTCGATGGCAGAGCTGAGGGTCGACATTCTTTGGGAAATTTAGAGCCCTTTCAACTTCCAGTCTCTGTTTGCCCTTTCGTTTACGCATGAATTTCGGATCAGTAGTCCTGGCGATGTATTCGATTCCGTGTAGCGCGTCTAGAGTCGGCGCTAGCTTTGAGTCTATAATTTCTTTGTACGTTGCCTTTTCTTCACGGACTTGATCGTTTCTAACAGCCTTCAGAATAGCCTCTTGTCTAGATTTTATAAACAGAGATCGCCTGCGGTGACTCTGAAGCATGAGGAAAATCATCTCCCCGTCTAAACGTAACGGTATTATTCCGATATTAAGCATATCTTGCTGAAGTTCCGTCCAGACCTCGCCCTGCTTTAACCGGAAGTAATGATCCACTATCAGCATCGTGATCTGTTTGGGAAATTCATCAAAATTGTGTAACAAAAATATGATTATAAATTAATAATCAAGACTCACGCGATCCCCCGTAGGCATTTCTTGCAACAGTATGTTGTAGTGATTATTTCTCGCTTCGTAGACTGCCAAATTTCTTTCGAGAATCTTACGTATTGCGTGTATCTTTGGTCTACAAGAACCGAGCATTTCCGCTAACGCGGGACTCGTTCTGTGATCACGGTTTGAAAAATACGTCGTGGTCCACTGTTGAGTACCCATTAATGGTAACTCCATGTCTAAATAATGAATAAGAATGATCTCGGATCAACTCGAAAATCGAACGTTTCTCGCATTTATACCCTCTATGCAACCATCAATGGTTCTTTTTGCTCTGATTCTGATTTCCTCCTCCCTCCAAATCCTCGCTAGTAGAGACATGAGTCCAAGTTCTTTGTTTTCACCTCTCCAAGTGCAAATCTGCGCCTCACAAGATCCCTCTTCGCATATATCGCAAAGTGCGCCCAAATAAATTATTCGGACAGGGAATATTGTAGCATCGATAACATCAAGCATTGCGAAAATACCCCCTTGTTCCACGAAAATCTTAAGTTTCGACGGACACCACACTATGCATTCCCAGATGTAGGTACCTAACGCGATTAGAAGTCTACTCGATTCTCAGAGCTCCTCAAATTTCCTAAGATTTTATCGTTCTTCCAAAGATTTTTCATGTTCATATAAAGATTTTGTATACCTATTGTCCAGCTGGTAATACCCTGTTTCATTGTACAAACACGTTTTCAGTAGTCTGAGTACCATTTTAACACCTTGTTCTCCGTACAGAATTTGATAATGTCTGTCACCTCCGATTAAAACCTCCATAATCATCATCGCGTGAGTTAATATACGCTGATGTTGCAAGTCGATGATATTTTTGGATAAAATGAAGTGAACGAGTTCTGAAACAAGTGAAACGACCGTTGAGTATTCCTTTGATCATATCAAAGTGCTACTCACTAATTACGGTCCCAACCGCTCCATGGTGGCAAAAGTCATTGCGTATAATTTCTGTGCCATTCATGATAATGGAATTGACCGCTTTAACACAGTTTAGAATCAGTTGAGAGTCAAACTCTTTCAACATGCTCCATTCAAGAATCATTAGTAATCTAGAATAATCTCGATAAATCTGTATCTATATCTATGACACCTCAATCTGCTGAATTTCATAATACCTATTTGTTCCTTTAGCCTCTTTAAATTCTGCAGGCATCATTGGTAGTAAAACGCAAACAGCGTGAAGTGCGTATGGATTCAATTCCCGAAACTGTGACTCATTTTTTGAAAAATTTTCATCGCTAGTGTCCGGATTTACAATGGTTAGAAGTCCAGCCATAAGTTTTCTTTGTTTCATTATCTGCAGGAAGGAGAGATGTCATGAACGATATCGATACTGTCCTAACATTCTTGCTTTATTAACTACCTTGACACTGGCCCTAATTTTATCCAGGTAGCAGACGACCAGAATGAGGATTTTTTTTAACCGTATATTTTCGTCGATGTATCTAAATGTCACGCTACTTGCCCAGGTATTATCAATACCAAGTTCTGTGGCAGTAGACAGGATAACTAAGTCGTCCACTAATCCCGACTCAACAAATTTCCAACCGGGAAATGTTGCAAGGACTGCCAATATCATGCTAGCCAAATCATTCCTCACTGTTAAACTGCTCTGGTTTTGTCTACTGCATCGTACTTCTCTTCTAAACGCGTACCGGAGGCTCCTGCAGATAATCAAGGTCGTTTCTATAATCCGCAATTCGGTCAAAAAAAGAAAAACGTACCACATGGCTGATTGGGAAGGCGGATTAATACCGCTTAAATTCGCTAGCATCTTTGTTGCATTCATCACTGTGTTAAGGATTGTCCATATAATGTTCGAAACGGACACTAAAATCTCCACTTGATTTCGATCCGTCTGCGATTCCTCGTCCAGGATTTCTGGGAGCGGCATAAACGGCAGTCTGATCTCATAGTTCGGATCCAAACGAATCAAAATATACTCTAATAGTCCAGCCTCCATCATCCTATAACCTGACATTCATTCAGTTCAAATTCAATCTCTTTAAGGTCAATCAGCTGGAGATGATAAAGAACCGTGATCATCACTTATAAAAATCATGACGTCGTCGACCATGTTCAACAAATAAAATCCAAAACCTACAACACGTTTCAGAAACGGACACAAGCAGCAACGTGGTTTCGAGCACTCTGGAGAATATCTCATCCGTCGCAATTTCGAGGATTTCCGTGAGAACAACGGGAAGGACGGAGGCTTCTACAGCATTGTGACAAGTTTTCAATTTTACTGCCGCTATGTGCCTAGGTTTTGACCTGTCCAGAAGTCTGTGAATCGTCTCGTGAACAATAAGAACTTCGCGGACCGTCGGAAAAATTAGCAGAAGGTATGAAAGCAGCGTAAAATAATCTTCGATTATTTTTGCGCAAAAAAGAGCTTCCGAAGTCTTTGTCAGACGAGGGGGCGTGCGACAAAAGAGTAAAGTCTTATCTAGGTATTTCTGGTAGTCCGGAATGTCAGATGCTCGCAAAGCAAGGAACTCGAGGATTTTCATCACACCGTTCAGATCTTTGACGTACTGAGTTGTGCGTAAGGTATATAAGGAAGTTGTAGATTATATGCAAAGAATTAATTTTTGGTCAGGCGAAGAACTTGAATCAGTGCAGATAGCGTCAAGGATACGAAACCATCGCTGTCGACGAGATTTATGAAGTCTTCTAAATAACTGCAAATTCTAGGTGCAGTCTTCATGTTCGATACCGGGTAAGCGACGAGCTCGGTGAGCTTTTTTATCGTCCAACTCAAGGACCTGGCTTTGCGACAGTTTGTGCCTCCAGTTTCCAAAGGCTTTAATTTGTTGCTCCCCAAGTCTGGACATGTGCAGAATTTTGGCGCAAGACAAGTAGAGCGATGTGGATTTCCGTGATAATTCGTCGTCATTTGTGATGTCTTGGTTTTGAGAAATATTACTCGATTGATTCAATCGCCATTTAGTGACGGACCATATTTCCTTCTTTCTCTTCATTTATTTCAAACGATCGCTAGAATAAAAGTGAAGTTGTGCAATGAAAAAAAGTGAAGGGCCACATAATAGGAGAGACCGACAGTGAAAACTAATTATCAAGTATCCCCTGTTTTCGAATGGTCGCAATAAGGAAACGGCGGAAGGAATAGATAGTAAAATAGTTCCACATTTATTCGGACCAAAAACAACCAGTATCCCCGCCTCCATGGATTACCGTGTATGGTCACGCAAGCGTCGGGTGTTAAGGATGGTATGTAATTTTTTTTTTTTGTATTTCCAATGTAGATGGTACTTAAATGACTCATAGCTCCTGCTCATAGTCAGTCCATTGCTCTTATAAACCCAACTTTGACATACGTCCGATCAAGCCGTCCTGAAAATAACTCAGCGTATCACGAAATGCAAAATATAACGAGGTAGCATGGAGATAGCAGACCTGGTTCTATTTGTTAAGTCAGGGTAAGGGCCTGGCCGCCCTCAGAGATCGTAACAATACTCCTTGGTAACCATAATCGTAACAAACCACTCTTATGTTAGCTTACAAGGGGCCTCTAACACTGATCTATAGTTAGTATACAGATCAGTGGTCTTTAACCACTCTTAGAACCGCCATCTACGAATGGTCAGTAGATCGGTAATAAGAGCGAGTAAGTAACATAATTTGATCGGTTTATTTCTCAGTACACTTGATAAAAAACCGAGTCTGTCGAGAGATCGAGGAGAGCTGTTAAAAAGTATTTCACCCGGCATTAGGTAATCAAAAGTCTTACAATTAGTAGCGCATGATCGACGATTTTTATGAACGTGGGAGTTTCTTCTGATTCCAAATAGAGATTTTATATTCCAAGTAGGATTCCCGGTGAGTTGAAGATCCGGGTCTTAGAATAAAACTTTATGTGTTGTACAGACTATGGAGGGCTAGAGAAGAGCTCTCCATAGTACAGACGAGAATTGTTCGTCGCGAACCGCGGACAGGGAATGGTAAAAGTTACGAAGTAGGACAGACACAAAACGAATGAAATATAGAAAAAATTAATGAAATAAAGAAAAAATGTATAAAATGAGTCTTTCGTCGATGCGTAAAAATAAAGAGTTAGCGAAACTCAGAATTCTGGAGTTGTCGGAGTTTGAGGAGGTGGTGACGAACGTGAACGTTGGTTTACGGAACAACGGGAATAGATAGTGAGTTCTGCGCCAGGTAACGCGAATCGTTTTAAAATTCTGCCGCTGCTCCCTGTCCCCTGTTCCGCATGCCAAGGTTACGCGCATCGCTCTGCGCGCGCTGCGCCATAGCTTCGCTTGCGCTCCGTTCGTTTTTCTTAAGCGTTTCATCGCAGTCGTCAGTGGCTCCGCAGTCCGCGGTGTACAGAGCAGAGCAGATCAAAGGGGAGTGCCGAGTTGAGCCCTTTATTCAATTCGCTCAGGATTTTAGAAATCAATCGCTTTAAAAACTACTATAAACTTTCGTTAAAAAATTTCCAATTTTTCCTTTGGACATCCGACATGTTGCACTCAAAGTCCTTCTTTGTACCGGTTTGAAGCAAACTTCGCACTGTTTTTCTATTGACGATAATTCAGTTTTATTTTCGTCAAAAATACTTGGAAGTTCGCGTTAATAATTCGTTGCAATTCGCCGACGGATAACGTCAACGGACAATAGCATAAGGTGAAAGTTGAAATTTATCACGGTTTTTGATATAAACGATAAAAGTTTTTTTTATCCATACAACAAGTTCGCCATATAAATATGGCGTGTGAACGCTGGTGGTTATCGTGCTGTTCTGTGAATTTATTATTCCTTGGTATGGTGGCGGTTGGATTTTCTCTAGCGATCGCTGAGGACAGAGGTAAGAGACGGAACTTGAATACCATGAGATATAAAAGGACGTGTGTAATTAATTATACTTTACATATAGGTATCCGATTTACGGAAAAGTACAGCATTTAAAACTAATCACGGAGGCTCTTATGATCAGTTTCTAGATCCCAGAAAAATTGAAAACTCCATTAGAATATGTTAGCTTAATTATTCAATCTTGCTTCGCACGGCCATCCCCCATAGCCGGGCCTGTTTCGGGTCCCGCTTCTACCTCGTAAAGCCAAAACTTTGTTCAAAACTGTGTATACCGCAAAAACATCCGTTACTTTCCTCTTTCTCCTTTTAAGACCAAAACAAAAGCCGCTGTTCACTACCAAGAAGTTTATACTTATTTTTTTTCTTTATTTCATATATCTGGTACAATATAAAATTCGTCTCAAATTATCATTCCCATCGGTGACTTTTCTAGAGGACTAAAGATGAAAATCCACAGGTGACTTCTGTATCAAGATACAACCGCGTTAAATCCAATCCAACCTGTTGCCTGCTGTATGAAATAAATAGACCGAAGATATTCTGCTTTTTTGCGGTAGAAACGTCATCGCATTATTTTTTTTTCTTATCCTCAAAAACTATTGCTCGTGTTTGCTCTATTCAGGTAGAATACTACTTTTATTACGCATCACCGGTAGACCATTTTCAGGTTCTACATGTTTCGGTTTTGCAGCTAATGCGAATTATTTTACCAATCAACCTGACACGGATAAAAGGTCTGGATTGCTAAATACAACGTATACATAAAAAACTTTATGACAAATAATCGGACGGTGATGAAACTTTTGTTTTAAATCGACGACGTTGCAGCAAGTATACTATACATATGTATACTTATACAGACGAATACCTATGGAATTAATTGCAATCAAAATACATTCGTATTTGTACATAATACTAAAATAGTAGATAGTAGACAATGTGATGTTAAGCAGCGGTAAAACGTGTTCAGAAAGCGTTACATTTACGTCCGGTCTAAACCAATTTTAATTCCGATTCTCATGTGTGTTTGTAAACTTCGCGACACCACAAACTATAGGTACGATACACATAAACATGATACTCCTTCACTCTTCTACCATGATATTATTACAATTATTGTCGTTGTGTTGTTTTTGTCGTTGTATTGTTTTTGTTGTTGTATTGTTATTCTAGTTACGCCTTTCAGATTCAGTTCGTGTCGCTACCCTCTCTCTTGAGTTTCTTTTTTTTTTTCCTCATTATATGAAAAATGACGAGTGCTGATAATGATACGTATGGTCAATAAACGAATTGTTTCGTTTTCGATGACATTGAATTTCACAGATTGTAATTAAATCGTCTCTAGCCCCATTTGACGTGACCATCAACTCAGATCACCATTTCGGCCTCACGTTATCGCTTATCAGCTTTCTCCTGTCTGTATTTTTTCGATTCCACTGTTTAATTATTTTCCTATTATTTAATTTCATTCACGTCAGCGTGAGTAGGTAGGTAATTTTGTTACAAAGAGGTAGGTACTCCGAGCAATGGTAAATTAGTAATCGTGAAATCATTCGATATCTTCATTGATCACCTGCTGCTATCGAGTGCGAGTGCAGTTTACATTATGAGGTATGATCATAAAATATACATCTCATCGTCGAACCGTCAACGGCATCTTCGTATCGTGTCGACCAACAACGTCGTTTCAAGGTATAAACCTTCATTGTCTACGTAACTACGTAAATAATCTACCATATACAATGGTGAGGATCGTGAAGCAATCGTAACCGCGGTCTACGCATACTTGGACATATACAGGGCGATTCAAAGAGAAAAAAACGGTCATGCTTTACGACTTCCATAGCACCTTTATTCCGTATTTGTGGAATTAGCCGCTGATTCCGCGCGTTGTATTAGATTCGCTGTGGGCAGATTTCACGATCAGGGGGAATTTCTCTCATTCTTCGCTACGGTGCAGTATCTAAATTTGCTCTGAAATTTCGAAGGGTATGCTTGAGAGGAGGTGTCGCGTGCGGGCGCTGAGAGCCAACAACTACTTTTAGAATTTCACAAATTTTGAGCTCGTATCATGTGGAGACAGAAATGACAATGAGCGCAGGCTGCACAGGTATACGTATAGTTAATTCTTTTCATTACTAGTCTAACAACCCATTTAGTAATAACGTGTAATTGAAAAAACCCATCGTACAATTCCAACATATCAACAGAAAGAGGGTGATACATACATATACCACTACCATTGTAATACTACGTATACCGATTCACCACAGTTCCTCAACCGTCGTCGTGTCATACGGATCAATCGCGTCAGATCTTTACACGCAGTTTTGTATCACCCGTCGTCATGTATTCGCGTCGTGGTGATCTCAATTGCGCCTGAAGGAGAGACAGAAGCGCTTATAAGTTCTCGATTGCTCTAAATAGACTAGACCGACTCGTTCGTCTCGACAAACCCGATCGGCCACCCCGCCACCCGGTTTTCTTTCCCTTTGCCTATGTAAAACTTCTCTCACGCGTCTGGTATTCGACGCAATTTTCTTCTACGCATATGAGTAGTATATATAGGTACACTTCGGTAAATAATACACCTCCAACACATTCGTGGAAAACTAATTCAATTTACCGTCACGTGTCAATGTGCGATGACCCATCTCGTGTTTCAAGTAATTCATACTCCCGTTCAAAATTTCCTCCTATAATCTCTCCATAATAATAATAATAATAATAACAACAACAAAAACACTGATAATAGTGATAATAGTGATAATAATGATAATGATATTGGTAATAATAATAATTTAAGATAAGATTCGCGACGTATCCGAAAATAAATACTAATTATTACACAATCAGGAGGAACCACACACTCGTTTTTTGCCATTTGGTTTTATTATAATCGGTGATATAATTTTTATCAGTGCATATTATTATGTAGAGTGTACACGATATAATATTATAATAATAAGAGGATTATGTTCGTGTTCTTGCGTCTCTAGTTTCTGACGCGTAAAACATTTAACAGCCACAGAAGATGTTTTAATACTATAGGTATACAACTGCAGTTTACCTTATATAGGTATGTACGTATTTCAAACCTATGAGCGTTTATACGTGCAATTGAGTTGATAATTGGTCAACGAGATGAATAGTCATTCATTTTTCACGGCAATTATATACGAGCCCTTTTTTTTCCTCTTAAAATCGGATTCTTTTGATTATTCGCCGATTAAGCAAGTGGTCCGTATTGTGATGATTGACGATGAATTAGTTCGATTGAATTTGTCCCTAATCAGGATCACTTGGTGCCGAATTCAGTGACAAATTTGTTCACGTACTGAAATATTTGTTCCCCTAATTAATAGTACCCTCATGAATGTCATCCACAGGCGTACGTAAAAAAATTGTGCCGTTGGTACGGAGATCTTCTATTTATCTCAAATTATAACAATAAATAAGGTTTTCAAACTTGGAATAATTACATAAATCTTCATTGTCGATTATGTTATATGTGAAAATCGGTCGGACTTTGGAATGGTCATCGTTATCTACTCGAAAATTTGAAATTCCTGCCAAATATAGTATTTTTTTCCTGTTGTACCTATGTATAGCTATAAGCCAAAAAAATGGAGGCAATATTCACATCAGAAACTTATATTTGTAATATAAATACAGTCTTGTGAAGCTGGGATGGCGGATGTGAGTGACGAACGGCGGATGTAACAGGCCAGTAAACCTCGTATAAGTTTAGTGCACTGCACGCTCTGTGCTTATAACTATAATGCACATCCAAAATTATTTAGTAGGCTTTTTCGTCGGTGGTTTGTTTTTTCAACTGAAGTATTTGAAAAATAAAAGCGTGAGAAATCTCTTTTTAAAAATTCTAATTACCGTACCTAAAGATCTCGTAGGACGGATCGTGTCAAGTCAGAAGGTGACGTCATCCACCCACAAGCAATTGAATCCGTGTTCGCTTCAGATGGCGCACCAGCTCTCGCTTCTAGGACATAATCATTAATTCTCTGCATTTTATAAGCTCCACTCGTGCGCCTTAGCGTACATAATTATCGTCAAACAGATATGGTACACACAAACCTTTACTAAAAACTCGATGTCCGATCGAATCTCGAAGCACGAAGTGAAAATTCGAAAAGCGAGATGTGCTAGGTGAGTAGCTGATGGGTGAAATTTTATTCGTTTGCTATCATGATCTCATGGAATCTTGGAGACTGCGATTGACCGTCGTTCAAATTTGTCATGATTACTCAATTGTTATATACTTATATATATGCATCTGACAGCGATGTGAGTGAATCAGCTATACGTGGCTTTTCATTTGTATTTTAACAAGCTGATGAGATCCAAAATTCATTAGAACGCTGGACAAATAGAAGATCAACCAAAAATTACGGAATGCGAAACGATGGATATGATAGTGGCTTGTCGTTCAACAGAATGACAGATTTCACCTTAGACGGAATAAATTTTCTGCGATCGAGCTCTTATACATATAGGCCGGGTTATAAGAAATACAGATTTGTGGACTCGAACCGTTAGAATGAAGGCGTAACGAACGAGTGAACGATGGTCCACAAATAATGCGTACGAGAGATAGCAATCCAAATGTAAGGATGAAAAATTTTTGCCTCAGATTCGAAAAACTCAAAGGCTATGCGGTCTTGGTATCTTGGCGATTTTCTGAGCCGAGAATCAACATTTTTTGTTTCGCAGCATTATGCGATAACTCGATTATTTCGGTAGATAGATCGATTTATTTAGGAGATCCGGATTCTTGAGCTATACGTACGTAAGAATACGCTCAAAAATAGAAAAAAAACCAATCCGATTCTTGGTCCGAAAATCGGAAACATTCAAAGGCCTTAGCCTCAGTATTCTCGTCAGTATATCTGCCATTTTCAGACTGTTATCTAATTTATTCTGACCTTAGAAACATGAATCCGTCTGTCAAATAATAGAGAGCGCAGAAATTGACAAGTTAACATCAATTTGATGAAAAAAATCACACAATGAGCGCAGGCAAAAATTTATAGAAAATGCCGAGCATAAAAGGAGGTAAGAACAAAGGAACGAAATGCATCACGAAAATTCAAAAAAAATCCCTAGAAAAAAAGCTCTTACGATTTCGTAATTCTGTCCATCATAATAACTGCTGATGATGCGTCGAGTCATGGGTTTCCGCATGTCCGTTAAGCTGGAATTGCCAAATCAGCTCAACAAAATAAAACCTACACGGTAATTTTTCGCTATTTAAATGCTATTTAATTGCACAAAAATTAATTTCGTCGCTCCAGCCATTTTTGAAAAAACTGGTCTTATAGTCGGCTCAGGATCAAGCTGGTTACGTTAGTTTTTATCCTGCAAACTGAAAGCACACAACGTTCCAACTGCGGGCGAGAATCGAAGATTTTTGAGACGGATGTTCTATTCGTTAATTAATCGCTGTCGAATAGGATCGATTATTTTGAAAAATGCTTGATAGATACTTCAATTTCATAACGTACAATATATTTTGTGCTTAAAATTGACATATGTTTATGTAGAGCGACAAAATTAATTTATGTGCGATTAGATAGCATTTAAGTAGCGAAAAATTACTGTGTAAGTTTTATTTTGTTGTGCTGATTTGGCAATTCCAGCTTAACGGAGGTGGTTTGCGCGTCTTTCTGATTGTGAGTTTCCTCAGCGAAACCGCATCCGCATCATTATCAGTAACTATGATACAGCTACTGCCAATGCGCTCACATTGATATCCATCCCTTTCCTTTTATGGTCGCAAGATAATAGAAGTCGAGAAACTCCGTGATAAGTAAGACTATATACCTACTATATACTATATACAATCACAGCCTGGATATAAAAAATGAAAATGCATCGTCGGGCAAAGTAAAAAAACCTATGGATCAAACTCAGTAATAATGATAATCAATAAATAGCAATCGAAATGCTGGAAGAATAAATGCCAAACTCAAATTAATAAAGGCAAATGCAAATATTATTGAGGAAATAAAATGCAGGGATAAATGCTGTATTTGAAAGATGCTGTTATTAGTCCGAAATCAGGCTCAAGACTGACTATCGTTATTTACCAAAGATGTTTTATCATTAAATAATTGAATATAATTTGGGGGTAGGCTTCAGTGGGCTTATACGAATCAAAAAGAGCATAGCCCGTCAATGTTACAATATATTTGCGCCCACACAGGCGGAAATTAATTAACGAAATTCCTAAATAATTTCATAGTGTAGATATAATAATCATATCGCTTGTATTCGTGCGTCACACTTCATGTTCAACCAAGTTCTTATGCTCAACTAATTATTCATTCAACGTAACATAATACTTTTTCACACACCAATTTTCGTTAACGTACGTATACATAATAGGTACGTACGTATACGTCGTATACCATACTTATCGTTAAACCTGTGGCGATGTCCCACGTGGTCCATGTGCGGGCGTAGTGGTCAATAAACTGCAATATCCCTTCTGTATACATAGGTATATTCGTATATCTACTGGATGTTTACACATATTCATGTTCGGCGTACGCCACCTATGTACACATAGTATACCTACACAGGTATAACGCTATGAGCAGTACAGTCTGTGGGCTGTTGAGACAAGGCCGGTCTAGGTATAGGTATATGCATAGGTATGTGGATATAAGACCGGAAGTGGCTAACAGAACAGAATTATTGTTTCGGACGATAAGCGTGTCATGCGTCGCTCCGTGCAATATAAGTATGAAGTATCGTATTACCGTACGTATACCGTCGAGCGTACGGAAGCAGACGACAAAATTTTTCAAACATTCTCTACTTACGCACGGTGATCCTTTTTTGGACTCAACATATGAACATATCACGGAATCGTCAATATAATACATGTAAATATATTCCCATTTCAATTACTTTACGTATCAATGTACGTACATACATACGGCATACCTATATCTGGATCATGTGTATTCATGTTTACTATTATCTCACGTGTGAGATGTGTATCGATGATGAGCTCATTTGGGAGAGATTTATCGAGAGATTTGGTTATAATAACATATCACGTGACATATACTAGACACTATTTCGGCGTATCAAAAACAACTATATGAATTGTAACTACATATATATATTCATATGCATACATATAGGGTGAGTCCCTCCAAACTCCGAAAATGGGAGGATATCTGCTAAATCAAGCTCCTCCCAATCTCGGAGTTTGGAAAAACTTACCCTGTATAGTATACCTAATATTATAAGTAGCATCGACTCGTTGGCGTTACGAAGTTTTTATTAACCGATTGAACGCGATGAATTTGCGTACATACATATTATTCGAGCTACATATTGTGTACACTGCGCCCAACAATTAAGGGATCACTCGAATTTCCACGGATAGGTCTGTATACGCTTTTTCTTGCATTAAAAACTAGATCACGACGCGACGATGGCTGCTGCTGCTGCTGCTGCTGCTGCACCGCTGCAGTGGTAATACAACGGATGACGGAACTTTACCATACGGAAAATTTACATTCCAGAGCTCGTTCCCTAGCTGCGCGCGCGCTATTTAACGCGTATTTTATTATACGTACGTGTCAATCATTTCATATATAGGTGTACCTACAACGGACTATTATGCAAGAGAACATGACGAGGAGATGAAAAAAAAGAAAAACGAAAGAAAAAAAGAAACGGGACATGTAAAACTACGTAAGATAAAGATTCGCGCGATGTAAATGCGTATAGACATCAGTATTGCATGGCTCGCGACTTATGTGGAAAAAAAATTCATCGTATATACGTTACACATACAGCGTGTGCAATTTAATTTAGATTTCTTCTAACTGAAACCGACTAAATCTTTAAATTATTGTCACAAGTAAACATTGTGAATCAAAATATGTTACGGACATCTATGTATAAAAGAAATGTTCTAACAAGACTGAATAAATTTATTTGGCTTTCTTGAAATTTTTTGTCATCATATACATTTTCCGCTACTTATCGTTGGGTAACTATAGACATGATACGGAAGGGTATGCATTGATGCCGACTATCATTATTACCGTGTATTTATACTATACCTTCCACATACTATCCATCGTTATTGTTTAACTTCTTTTTAATACGGGTGCTTTGCGCAAATGATACAGAGCGTGATGATGAGGGAAAAGAATCATGTGTGACGACGACGTAGCCATAGTTGAGCACTGAACATTTTGACCTTGACCTGCGACGGATGAGAATTTAACGGAGTATACATCCTATATAATATTGTTATTTGTTAACATTGGACCATAAAACGAGATAGCCGAAGCGATGCTGATTATGACAATGATGCCGGATATGCCATCTCTCCGGCACTTCCAATACGATAACGAGAATTATTCAGGCAGATGCTATCATTTAGACCATACCAACTACGTAATATTTTGTGCACAATCATTATGTACTTCGTAACTTATATTATGGCATCGATGGAATACCTCGGATTATGATGAAATAGCAGGAGAGAAGGATAACAATGCCCCTCCCATCCCCGTTTCTGCGTTACTTCGTTCAGTTTCGGAATCCATTAAACTGCGTTTGGAACTGGTTTTTTTTTTTTTTTCGGAATTTCATGAGGTATAAAAATGATGTCGGCATGGGCAGTGTTACCATGGGATGTTTGTACGATATGTGGTATACTCGCATCAGCGTTGTTACTTTATTTATTGTATATTATATCTAGTAGTTGTCAGATGGGTGAAGTTGGGTGTTTAGACTTCAAAACTAACAATAATAAGCGACGCGCAACGCGAGGAACGATTTTCTGTATGTAGATACTGTCAACTGCGCGGCGGGCTGCAAATGCGTTGCTCAGATGAAAACATGTCAGACGAAATTAGCTCACGTGCTGTGTAGCATCACCAATTTCATTACCAATGAATTTTGCTATGCATAAGCTTCGTCACAATTCACATAGACGTCTCGTTGAGTGCAATGCTCTCGGTTCCTAGGGATAACACGGACTTGATTAAATACATGCAATACGTTGCAAAGTCCGTGGTAATATTACCTACCGACCACAAATTCCGAAGAAACAACCGCAGTCGAGACACCTGTCTAGACTCGTAGAATGTTCGATGAAATCCCGAATTTTGGTCCGAAAAATTCACTTGCAGTTTTCCGTTTTCTGTTTTCCGGTTTTCTAACGACTCGTGGCTGTGCCGTCGTCGTCTTGACCGAGACGAAGTCGATGTACTGACAAAACAGAAAGTTACGGGAATATTGAGCTAAAAATAGAGAGGAAGATTAACTTGCCATAAAAACTTCTTCTGCCGCTGCTCTGGAGGGGTTCGGCTCGCGTGAGGTTAAAGCCAAGGTCAAGGCTACGGGCCAAAGTAACGGTTGAGATCATTACTCTTCTTTATACTAAAAAATATGCTCGATAAATCAGAAAAACAAAAATTCCATGTACCGCAAACACTCGATTTTGAATCCTTCCTTTACCTCATATGTCTTTAACGAGAAACGCATAAGTCCATAAATAACATATAAGTCAGCTGAACCAACACAACTTTGTACGCAAAATTACCTCCTCTGCGAAGGTTATTATGTACATATATACTCCAAGCGGAATTAGTCAATTTATTGGCATGAATCTGTCAAATTTTCGAATAGTGTAAACTGTCTGAGCACACATGAACAAATTGCATCGGATAATTTTCAACCGTGTGAAATACCGCGAGTAAAGTCTTCCGAAGAACTGTGAAACGATTTATTTTTCTATAGAATGTAGTGGTTCTCATTATACGTTGAGTCGCCTTAAGATTTTTTTACCTCTTTCGTAAAAAAAAATGCGCCGCGGGATTCGTTCGCCATTTTCATTCAAAATGTGGCTCACCTTCGGATGTCTAAAAGTAATGTGTGGCTATATATATAGACAGGTATAATCAGGTAGGAACGAAGACTCGCGCGTGCCGTATTTCATTAACGTTTCAGTTGCGCGACAGCAGACTTGCGAATTCAACTTCATGGGTATTAGATCAGAGAAAGAGCTCTTGAATGAATTCAAATTGTTGAATGAAACAACGCGTTGGTATATATTTTGCGATCGTCATGTAATCATCACCGATATACCTATTTATTTATAAGTATTGTCAAAGGACAATGATTCACTCTTTATAATAATCCTATATGCACTCCAGTGAAGATGCGTCGTTTTTCATATTCCATTTATATGATTCAGTATTTGCGTTTTGAAAACGCTTACTCAAAATGAAAAGGCCTTCGGAACCTACTCGCTTACCCATTTTGTTTAATAAAGTCCCAGAAACTTCATCTCCGATAGACAGAGACCGCGATAATGAGCAAGCATAGGCATAAACTCAATAAATTTATACCAAGTATCTTCCAAAGTTCATCCATGTTTATATACTATGTTTAAACACTTTAGGTAAATATTGCACAGGAGATGTACTAGACTTGTCAGCCGCTGTTGTTGTCATTCTTGATGTTGCCAAGTCTAGTTACCCTGGTCTATGATTTACATATCTTACTAAAGAATCTGAGTCATCAAAATATCGTTCCATCTATATCTGTTGCAGGAGAGTCTTATTATCGCTACGACAGCCAGCCTTTGGAAAGTCAATTGGACGAAGCTGAGTCGCTGCATTTTTCTTTGTACGACGATTTTTTCGCTAGACGTCGACGATCACCGCCAGAATCACCGCCTCAGCCTGATGTTACAACACCGATGACGATTTTAAATTCTTCGACAACTGTTAAATCAAACAGCAATTTGGACAATGTCGCCTACTCAACGGAAGGCAACTCCAAGCTATCCGCGTTCCAGCCAACTTCATCAACTACTTCTCAAGTTAATCCAGATGTCATCGTGTCACAACCTCTTAATCCTGCTACAGGAAAAATAGAAGTTGTAAGAAACATGATCGATGAATTTTATCGGTTAGATGTTTACAGAGAAAGTTACTCCGTTATCGAGCATTGCAGCGAACATAGATAAATAATAGGCAATCATTGCTCCTAACCGATTTCTCCTATCATTCCATAGGCGAGATTGCCACAGTTAATCGAAAATGATTCGATAGTCATTTGGTATATTATTCCTTTTTTTTTCTTTTTTTTTGAATTAGGTTGAATCACCAAAAATATGGGCCAACGCGACGATGCGTCCGATATCGATTGCTGCGAAAAACTATACACAAGAAGGTGGCAAAAATTCCACTAATGAAGAACAAGAGAATGACGATATAACAATTGACAAATTCGGCGATGTTACTAATTCTACTCTGTCAAAAAATAATATAACCAAAACTGAGGAGGATCATCATCAGTATTACAACAGCACTTTCTTTGTCGATGAAGCTGCGGGGAGAAAATTCTGGGTCGATATGGACAATCATCCCAATGTCAAAGTTAACGAACTGCTTAGTGAAAGCCATCGTAGAGCTGCGGTAAGGTCTTTCAGAGCTTTAGATGAATTACAAGTACCATTAAATATTATCTAGCTTTATTTAAGAGACTTATCTACTTCAATCGCTCGAATGCAATCTACTACACACTTTAATAATTCATTTAACTTGTTTTCAGCAGACAGTGAAGCTGTCTTTCGATTTTCCATTTTATGGACACCTGGTGAGGAATGTAACAATTGCCACTGGTGGTTTCCTGTACACCGGAGACTATGTCCACAGTTGGCTAGCTGCAACTCAATATATTGCACCATTAATGGCCAATTTTGATACCAGATTGTCAAAAAACAGCTACGTCAGATATGCCGATAATGGTAGACTCAAATTATCAATAAATATTTTATTAGCATATTATTGGTTTCTGAAATATAATATACTTTTATTATGTCAGAGAAACTATTGGTAATTACAAGCATAGTAATCTGTCTTTCCATTTACAGGCACGGCTTTTACGGTAGAATGGGAGAAGGTCGTTCTTCAAGAAAAGCCAAATGGTGGAGAATTTACGTTCCAAGCAACTCTTCACAAAAATGGAGACATCATCTTTGTATACGCGGCTGTGCCTCTAGTTGTTGAAAAAATTCAGGATAATTTGCATCCTGTAAAAGTTGGTCTTAGCGATGCTTACATTATAGACAGAACTGTATTTTGTAAGTAGTATATTATTTTACCAATTTGTTGCTGTAAACATTGTCACAAATTAGGTTTTCTGACGCGCGTTTTGCATCTCCCTCGAGCACAGGATGCGTGGTTTTTCCGAAGCCATAATCTAATTGCAAATTTTAAGCACTTCTTCGGTAAAATGCTTGCCGTTGTGGAATGTATTATATGTTTTTACAGTCGTTCGTCGGAAGACAATTTACGAGTATCATCGAGTGAATTTTATGAGCCAGGACATTAGAAATTGGACTGTTATCTATCTTCGTGCGTTACCTACTTGTCTGAGAATAGATAACTGTTACGAATGCTTAAACAAGACAACCAGCTTTGAATGTAAATGGTGTCCAAATCTGAACAGATGTAGTACAGGCATTGATCGATACAAGCAAGAATGGCTGATGAAGGGATGCGAGGCGGCGAGCATTAAGGAAGGAGAAACTTGCCCAGCTACAGCTTCAACGGCTACAGCATATGATGAACATGAACGCGATCATCAAAGTGTTCATGAAAATGTTCATGAACATGCAGGTCATGTTCATGACGATGAGGCTCTGTCAGCGAGTGTCAAGCCTAGTCAACACCGAGCCAAAGCTCTTGGTTCATTGGAATCCCGTGAGTAGCAATTGAGAAAAACTCTTTTCTTATATCCTCAGAAGGATTCATTAACTGTTTCACTATTTTCTACTCCATATATAGCTCCAGATAAAATGAAAATGGGAGTCTCTGGTATCATTGGAATTCTCTTAGTAGTGTCATTAATCGTTGGCTTGATCGGATGGGGTGGATATGCGTATCGTAATCCACACAGCGCTTCTGGCCAAGTATTGATCAGGGTGAGTGTCATGGTAGCGGCGTGACAAAAAAAAATTTACTCAATTTCAATGGTTCTGCTAAGTTTTAAATGATTAATTACAGTACCGACCAAGTCAATGGAGTTGGCGACGAGGGGAAGCTCGTTACACAGCTGCAACAATTCACATGTAAGTAATAGCAGCAAAATTATAATCCATCAGTGAAGCGAAGCTGTTGAAGAGACGCAAACTTCCTACCTAACTTATACAGTACGGTAACACGTCTGATAGTTACGAAGGGATTCCCAATCCTCGTGATGCTGCATTGAAAAGAATGAATAAATAACTGAAAAAATTTCTAAAACCACTACACGTGAAACGACCATTGCGTTCGTCAAATTGACATCAACACATCGCTGATGTATCGTTATAAAATGAACAAACATCCAATTTGCAAGATCGGGCACGTGGAAACCGTACATTAATTGATATCGAAGCGACAACTTAAAAATGATCCAAGTATCATGCACAACATGTCATACGCACGTAGTATTTTAATCCGACGGAACCTTGTCATTGAGGTTTGTGTGTTCCACGTAAAGAATGAGAGACAATGAAAAGTAAACTGCAAGTGCCTTGTACCTCTATTCGTTGTTGTACTTTGCATGCTCCAATTTATTCGACGATTGGAAAAATCATGCGATATGTCGACGGTTAATCTTTGCAAAGTAGAGTTCCATCGTCAGAAACTCCGAATTTGATTTTTACATCTTAAATACACCCTTACCAGACTAGACTTAGTTTAAATTACTCATAGTTTTTTAAAGTGGACGGACTCGAAATTCTTGATCCCAGAGAACTAATCTTGCAGCCACTTCAAATAATATCGTTCACTTCGCAGATTGAATTTTATCTTCAGATTTATTTCAAATTCATAGACGATGCATCTTCATTGTTTGCAAACTTCAATTTATTACGACCAAATACCCAAATCTGGAAAATAATGAATTTGATTGTAAACCCTATTTTCCTTAAACATTACCTATTCTCAAGGTCGTTTGTTTCTCGAATGAGGGATAAATCTCCGAGTTCGATAAATGTGCAAATACATGTATTTTAGAAAATTACCCACACAGATTAATAAGCATCTTTCATGCAACACGTGTGCATACCTCTATAAGGAAGAATGAAAAATATTTTATACACATGTATTCGATAATATCTTTATAATTGTATATAGTAGTAGTTTATTGCAATATAATTTTTACCTATGTTAGGAAAAACCACTGTAAGGTGCCTTATAAATTTTTCACCGATGTGTATACCGATGTAATTTTACAATTTCCCTGCAAACAAGTGTGAGGACTTTATCCGTAAATCGTATTTAATTCTTGTTAATTCAGACCAGCATGATAATATGTACGACTGAGATAAAACAATCATACTATACGCATCAGATAGAAATTAGCAAAGTAACAAAATAAAAATTAATAAATGAAACGAATATTAATAATAACAATGGGTATACATATTGTGTAATAATTATCAGCTGAGACAAGTGTCAAATATAAATGTTTGTGCCTGAATCGATCTGTTCTGGGAATAATAATAATAATAGTAAATTCTAATGAATAATTTGAAAAAAAAAATGTGCCAATGTTGAAAATGAATTATATCCACGGATAGAACGGTTTTTGAATACACCGATGTCCTGCTGTCCAAATTGCGCACCTCATTCGCATATGCGCGAGCATCGGCATTTGTTTCGCAGAATAACTAACATACGCAGGTTTCAGAATCAGCTGTCAAAACCAATAAGAAGTTTCCGACATTTAAACATGTTCAAGTTAGGACAATTAGGTTATATTGAATTTATCTTCTAATACCATTAAGGATTGATAATATTATTTGAGTTTGGTTTTGAGGCGCATTATTCTGAATTTGTCACAATATAACCTCATCATATCTAAATACCTCGACCTCAGCTGTATTCTCGATCTTTAATTTGGTGTGATAGCCAAAGCTAGATTCTGAAGTAGTTAGTACTGCACGTTAGCAACTGACAAATTCTGTTTCTCAAACTCGCGATTGCGCATGAGAACTGGGAGCGCAATTCCACGCTGACCTCTGTATGTATCTATCCGTGCGATACCACTGGCAATGATGATAAATATAAATCTTTATTACTTTTTACGGTAAAAAAAAAAGAAGAAAATAAGAAGAGCAAACCAGCACAAACTAAAATTTGTTAAGGAATTTACTTAAGCTTTTATTATATTATAATGTGTATGATGTCTACGATTTTAATCATAGTTTGTGATAATAAATGTTTTAATTAATGTAGAGATCGGACGGACTAATTATTTATCTTCCTGCTGAATAAGGCTGAATGAAGAAGAGAGAGATAAAGATCAAACCATTTTTTGGGGTCGAAATTTATTGTGAAAACAGTTGTCATTGTCGGCTTGACTACAAAAATATAAGTATAAATGGAAAACTTCGAAAGCTAATCATAATGGCCCAAAAACCTAAACTACATTCTTGGAAGCTTTTCTCCTATCTATACATCTCTGAATAACCATTGAAAATAGCGAACTGGTTGATTTTAGTGTTGAAATGAAAGTGTGTCTTAAAGACCGATTTTATAATTATAGCGTCCCAGTTATTGCGGATAAGAATCGCGATGCGATAAGGTAATGATGCTTCCTTTTTACATGGAAACCATTCAAACAAAGACGAGCATCGCTGAAATAAACACAGGATATCTTTTGAATCTATTTTATAGACATTATACAAAATTTTGTTCATGAAAATTTTGCAACGTTACAAAAATCGTTGAATAATTCTTATACTTGAGACATAGCAAACTAACAATTACAGTTTAACTGTAAGTACATGATCATTTTTTATTTTTTTTTATCGTTTCATCTCTACTTTTTATATCAGCGTTCGTAATACGAGGTAATTATTTAATCTATTCGATGCTGAACATATAAGTATATTATATGTATAGTCACGAAAATAATTCTATACATATATGTTATCGAATGTGTCAGATATATGAGTAACATTTCTAATATATAGGAACAGTAAAAAAATTAGTATACCGTATAGAGGTATGTATATTTCGCGTGGTGATATTTGTTGAAAATAATCTTTCATATTTTCGTTAATGTTTACATTATTCTCGTATTCGTGTTTAATATACAATTTAAAGTTAAGGCGCCGCTCTTGCCTAGAATCATAGATATATTGAACTAGAATTAAGTGTGTGCACGGTGACTAGCTAATACCAATAATAATTATGTACGTGAAAATTATGCAACTACAGAGCAGTATGGTACAAGTTCGATATTAGAATAATTGCGGTTTATTTAAAAATAAGACATAAATACGTATTAACTGTACCGCTTTGAAAATTACCGGAGAATTCCCTCTTCAATGTATCCAGAATCTCACTTCAGCTACGACGCTGGAGAAAATGCAATTTACTACCACGGTAGATGATAGGTATGTGCGGGTATGTGTGATAAGATATTACAAAAGAATCGTCGTATGATAGATGGCGACAGGTACGACTATTATACAAAACACAGTCTGCTGTTTTGTTGCTTGCCACGAACGTGATGACGACGACAACGATTTCAGGACTGAATTCGTTGACGACGGAAACAACACCAACATAACTGTGTAAAGTATACCCTTTCTAATCATACTTCAAATACGTAACAGATACACACGTCGTACATAATATACATATAATGCTCTCCGATCACGCAAATGTATCCTCGTATATATTTTCCTGCAGAGCATATGCATAACATCATTTTTAATCTCACCAGTTATTTGATTCACTTTCTGTTTTGTTTTTCATCTACAACGATATAATATACGACTTCTTGTTGCGTGAACGTGATTAAATATTTTTCTAATTTTTGCTCAAGATTCTGGTATAAAAACACAAATACGTGTGATTTATAAATTTGCAATTGTAAAGGCGGAATTTCATTTATATTCGCATGAAAATAACATTGAAGGTGTCGCGATAGTTGCGAAGATCAAGAGACTCGGCAGAGTCCCGCGCCGAGTATTCAAAAGATTTTAATTAGGCGTTAGTTCAAGGTACACAGCTTGTTAGATAAAACATCTAAAGTGATGAATTCTTCTGCTTGAATTAGTCTTCTTTTCACCCAAGGGATTTTTTTTCTCTTTAAGTTTGTTACGAGTAAATTAGATCGGGCTCTGCATATCACAGTTAAAAGTATACAATGTGATTACCCTGCGTCGAGAAATACATCGGTTGTACTATTTATGAAAAATTACTCGACAGTACCCAATAATAAAAATGACAATGATATCGATGACGACAATAACAATAATAGTAATAATAATAATAATAACAATAAGATAATATCTAAGCCACGTAATATTATGCTCGGGGTCGCGAGGAGAGGGTAATCCGTTAGAATTACCGTTTATTGCGATTTTTCATGGTGAAACGTCTCCAGAAATTGCCTGCCTTTTTCGAGGTTGGAATTGCAGACGTGTGCCCGTCGTAGGTGTAACTGCATTCGTCGTCGGCGACCCGTCCTGGAGGATCTCTTGTCGGAGATCCACCGTGCCCAGAATCCCGATCTACATCGTTTCCACCTTTTTCAACTCCTGCAAGTATTGTAGAAACTTGTTAAAATTAGATAAGCAAAAAGAAATGGAAAGCGAATAAACCGAGAATAATATACAATATGATATATCTGAAATTTGGGACATTCTATGCGTAATATCGTAGATTCAATATATCTCTGGTAATATTGACGTGATAGCGAAACTCGACGCTCTCACAATCGTAGGTTGAAACTCGGAAGTAAATTCGGTAAAATGTTTTCAGCTTCCATTCGAAATCCGCCGTTTTGATGAGTCGACTCCACGTGCAATGCCTCGTATTGTATTATAATATGCATATATATTTTTGTTCTCTCACCTCCGCCGCCTCTCAGCATATCCAGGAAGTTACTCTCGGCATTCCCACGATTCCTTCCTTGTTTTTGCGAGGGTGTACCAAAGCTAAGACTCTGTATATTGATCTCTGCTTTTAATTGTTCCGGTGGAATATCGTCTACTCTAAACTCGTTTGGGTCTTCAACAAAGGCTTGTTGAAGATCCCGCATTATTTTCTTCCTAATGGTTTTTTTCATCGATAAATGCCTCTCTAAATGTTTGACGTCGCTTTCGGTAAGCGTTTTGCTGTTATCTCGACGCCTAGATTTCTTCTTCTTACTGTTTTTTGGACTCTCCTCTTCACCGGAAATCGAGCCGACCGATATCGCGCTGTCGTGCCCAGCGGCTTTTTCTGATTCCGAAGATACGTTTCTTCCGTTTTCCCATTTACCACTAAAACCAAATATATCCCTTAGGTGAGGGATGTTACGGTCCGTTGTCTGGTGTCTATTCGCCATATTTTTT
This sequence comes from Athalia cordata, assembly GCA_963932425.1. Classification (NCBI taxonomy): domain Eukaryota; kingdom Metazoa; phylum Arthropoda; class Insecta; order Hymenoptera; family Athaliidae; genus Athalia; species Athalia cordata. The sequence continues at coordinate 50,208,224 of OZ010625.1, read as the reverse complement.
TTTTTCTTCTTTCAAGGGATCGTTGCGAGATCGTTGCCAATAAACAAACGCCGGAACTAACGACGTTTCGATTAATTTTATAGATGATAAAAAAATCCGATATCACCGACGCAGATCCAAGGCTCCTCCTTTCAAGGACAATATTATTCTGAAACAGATTTCCAGCAAACATTGATTACAATTGATTACATCATTCTCGCGAAGCAATTGCTGAGGGAAATATACAAATACTAAAGTTCTTGAAGCCGTTCGAACGAATAGTATTGATAGCTTTTTCTTTGTATGTTATACTGACAAATCGTCCTTGGACGATCTATACATACACGCAGCTGCACTCACCCGCCTACGCGTTATATTTTTCCTTGTGAGAATTGTTACAAATAATTTGAAAGCATGATAAAAGCATTCCGAAAATATTCATACCTAGGTCAAGTTCTTGCAGGCAAATAATCATCGATCGAAAGTCTCTCAAGTTGCTACGTCGTTGTTTTTTTCCCCTTGTTTTTCAAATTATTAAATATAAAATGATGATGATAATATCAACAATAACAACAACGACAACAACAACAACAACAATAATAATAATAATGGCGGTTATCTCCACGATCGATTACAAGATGGCGGCTTCATCTTATTAATGTAATCACTGATGTGGAGTGCATTGATTAGGTACACTTTTTATACAATATTATGTTGGATTGCCGCCACTGCTACTGCTGCTGATCATCATACGAGGGATTCATCAACGGGTGAAATAAAACTTGTAGGGTGAGCCGATTAAAAGCAACAAAACCGGTCAGAGAAGCAATTCGTAAAGAGGTAAGTTGCAACTATTATATTTCTCAAAGATAATGCTTATTCTAGAAATTGTACCGCATTGACCCGAAAAAGGATGAAAAATCCGGTCAATTTTCCATCTTAATCTTAAATCTTATACAACGTTATCAAAAATCGGTCTTCGTACCATCGGAAGAATTGTCGTCGGTATAAAATACGCACCAAGACTTTCTACAGCACAGGAATCCAAACGAGAAGCTAGTAAGAAGTAAATCGGAATAAACATAGTATCATATAGGTTCTGTTCTGATAGTATGGCAATAAAGTATATGTATAAGGGAGACCTTTTTTTACTTCTTCATCGTCTACGCTACCCGCTTCACTCCAAGTTCTATGCTCGGCGGCGGTTTCACGGTGGATACGGGATTCTCCAGAACTTGTACAAAATTTCGGTCGCCGCATGCTGTTTTGGAACCCGTTCGACCGATAGGACGCTCGATATCATGTATACATTACACACATGCGGGTATAGGTGTAACGTACATAGCTATACCTATTAAATTAAAAATTTTCGCCATTGTTGCCCGAGTGCTTCATGTGTCTGGTTCTTTGAAACGAAACGGAGAAACTAGAAATGTGATCGTCCCAGGTTTCATATACATATACAAGTATGTACATGTAAATGTACATAGAAAGTTGTGGCATTGCGTAGTGTTCAGAAATCGTGTAATTATATCCGCGTAAATTTTGTGCTTATACATTTCATTCGCTTTTAATTATAGCAGCTATTATTTATAGATACATGAACGGAAAATGAAGCGAATGAAATACAAGATAGCTATATAGACGATATCTTCTCAAACTCTCATTGCTTAGAGGGTATTTATACATAGGTATATTCGTTATACCTACGCCGAGTAAATTCAAAATGCAAAAACTGTAGGATCGCTACACCGCGCGCAACGATTCGATCTCCGGGTGATCCGTGTAATAACCATTGGGCATGCATCGGGTTGTAGAAAGTGTAATTCAATTAGTTTGGATGAAATTTTTATTGTAAAAAGCGACCGGACCGACCTCATCGCACGAAATCAGCTGATTGTCAGTGTCGATTTCTTCCAGTCTTTTGGTTATTCTTTCCTATAACTATGTAAATTTATTTTGAAACTATTCTTCTTTGTCGATATACATAAATGTTGTAGATATCTCGATCTTTGAAATGTTCACGCTGACTCACATAATAGACGGCAAGTGCTTGGCGACAGGCGTTCACATTATACATGTGTATACGTATAGCTACGAGGCCTACGAGTGATTAAAATGGAGAATGCTCACGATCTGTCTACGAACGACCTTGAATTGGTCGAGGACGGATCGATATATCGATTCAATTTTATTACTTACGAAAAATATATAGCTATTTATCCTCGAGAGGTATAAGATAAATCCGCCAAGCATCGGCGAGATGATTTTTGAAGGATCATATAGATCGGACCGTTCATCCGATCGGCGCAAGAAATTTATTCTCGCGCACGTCCATCCGACCTCGATTTCGCGGTTGGCTGTTTCGACAAGAGATATAATAAATAATAATGAGAATGAGAGTAAAAGCAATGAATCAATTAATTACGGTTACTCAATTCGTTTTTGCAGATGTATTTATACATTGTGCAGTACAATGAAATGAACCACGGATATCGTATTTAGAGCGTCTTGCTGATTTTTCTCTATACTTTTTATTTTCCTCAGCGCTGTGGAGTTGAATTGAAACTTTCCCGAACCTTTTTTCTCGATTCCTCCTATACATACCTATACCAAATAATTGTGCTCCGCAGATTCGTTAACTCGAATCTGTGCTTTGATATATTATGCATATTTGTGGTGGAAGTTCGGCGTTTAAAAGCGTGCGCGAGTCGCCTACAATCGTTCGTCGACGCAACGTCTAATAATATCTACCTATACGCGTGGGATTGTGGACTGTCAGCTTCTACCATTTATACCTGTATATCGCGCAAGCCAAAATGGCGGCACGGTGCACAGTACGGTCTTATGTGCGGGTTGAATCGCCGCTGATGTACAGCCGCACATGGATCCCATAGAGCCTCTAAAACTGCAGCGGGAACTATAAACCACGTTTCATAAAGTGCACGATGTACATACATATATACTGTATACGCTATAAGCATCTGGGAATACAGAGGACATGATATATTTAGAATATCAACTGTAGCGTATAGTACGTCGTACGTATAGGCATACACAGATTCCTTCGCACGATGGAATCTCGAACACGAACGCAGCTGCACTCGTATTTACCTACGTAGTTCTGTTTAATTGTAAGTAAAATCTTGTGGACGCGTTCACATCGGTTAAGTCGGATATACCTGTAGGTGAATTGCGGTGTACGGTGGTTTGACTTTCACATTTGCATACACCTATATGCCTGCAATAATTATTCCGATCGCGATCAGTTACAACCGTAAATTTACGCGGATGTTCTCCTGTTTTCAACTGTTATAAAAATCGCAATGAAGAGATTCAATCCCAGTACGCGATATATTATGACCCGCTAAATTTAATATCATTGAAACAACTAAAATATTGTTGTATGATATTCAACGTAATACCGTGTTGTCTTTTTCGTTTTTTTATTCTAGACAAAATTTTTCATCCGATCGCAGCACGCGGCCGTTCATAATCATACGTGCAAAACTTCAAAGATTATCGGAATATGATTCTTAGGTACCATAATTTTCGCCATCTACGGCTCGATTTACGCTAGTACGGCGTGCGGAATTACGGTTGAGATTGCAATTAACAATAAGATTACAACATTGCGACGACTGCCCGAATTGGTCCATAAACCTTTGTGCTGTATAAGAAGTTCGTTTCTACGAATGAAAAAAACTAGTTCATCAGCTATCGTGAATAAATTTCGGACGTACAACGGCGGCAACAATAATTAAACAGGCTTTTAACGTTTCGATGAAAACACTGGACTTACTGTATCCGGTGGACCAGAAACCGCCCCCTGTCCGAGGACTCTCGCGATTCCTGGTAAGACCTGCGCGAAGTTGGCGCGGAGTCAACGTCGAAGTACGTACGTCCCGCGGACCGAAACGAACGAACCGGAGACCCCGCGCTCCGCAGGACTAAAGTCTTTACCAAAGACTTTCACTCCATCTCCTACCCACGACGCGGTTTCGACCACGATTGCCTTTGCCTTTACCTTCGTTATATATATCCACGATCCGGAGCACCTTTGCAAAAAGTTTCACCCGAGCCGCAACACTTTTTGGTAAAACTCGGGCGGGGGGATTGTTCGTGATAAAAACAATAGTCAACCTATAATGGTAGACCGCGTAACTGTCGTTTTATTTTTTTAAACAATTTTTTGTTTTTTTTTTGCAAAAGGAACGTTGGTACCGCGCGGTATATTAAAAGTAAAACTTAAGTTGTTTTGCATTATAAGAGAACCTTAGGATTAATTTGATTCGTTATATATAATCAGCCTGCGTGGTGATCGTCGCATAATACATACATATACATATATTATACATAAATACCGTTCATCGAAGCGCTTTTAAATTTCCTTTATAGCGGATTTTTCACTCGCCGTTTCACACTTTCTACGCTACGGTTTTACTAATTGTTGGCCATTTCTTTTACCTTTGATAAAGTTTTTGCAGAAATTTTGAATAGAGATTCTATGACGGAGCCTATACATATATCAACGATTCAAAATTGTAAATTCTTTTTTTCCTGTAATGCGACCACGGCGGTACGTCTTGAGCGTAAGCATACATATAGAAAACAAGGAACAAAGGGGAAAAGGAAAAGCTCGATTGCAAACCAATGTAGCCGATTCACTCGAAGCGCAGCGATATCATTTGTGTACTTGCATATGTATGTAGTACATGCATGTGAGTATTAAAGTTACCTCACCCGCTCGTCGTTCGATTTTCGATATCGAAGCTACTGCGCGGCCGCTGGATGTGAGAGGAATTGCAGCGTGTCGGAGTATCGCGGATAGATATCTAACATATAATACTCGTCTAGACGTTCTGGACGTACGATGGTTCCGTCGTCAAGAGTTTAAAAAGGATACAAATACCCTTGTATTATTGTAGGTTATAGTATATCTATGAATATGCTACTCATTTTCCATTCCGTAAGTTGGTCCGCATATTTCATATCGCGTACGTTTGACGCATAGTATTATAACAATCGCGTATGAGAAGTTATAGAATTGTCCAGCCGTATACATATTTTTTTTCTGCATTTTTGTTCTTATTTTTATTTGTATTTTAATTTTAATTTTAATTTTGATTCCGTTTCTTTTTCCCGGTGATGTGCCCATAGCTGCGGTAGTTAGATGGGAATCATACAATTAAAAACAACGTCAGAATTTCGTGAACGGAGATTTGCATTATTACTATTACGCTAAACATAATATAACATACAATATCGTATGTATATAATGAACTTATTTCAGGGGATATAAAACGCGGAAAACTCACACGCTCGTCGTTACATTCTCGTATCGAGATGCCGTTATTTCGCCGTTCACGCGTTAGGTATGCCGCAATTTAAAATGAGAAGAATCAGCTAAACCACCAAAAAACCAAAAACTATGCTTACTTAGAAGAAAGTAGAAAGAGTTAAAAGTAAATAACAACGGCAGCAACAATAATAACAGCAACAGTGCGAAAGATACAGAATGAGCATTGACTTGGACCGATTGATGGCCGAATAAAACTTTGAACCTACCGTCGTAGTCGTCTCTGGTAATTCTTCGAAGGCTGATACAAAATAGTTACGTCCACTGCGGGTAATGCTGGTGATTCCGAGATTGCAAATCGTTTCAAATCCAGAATTTCAAGTTCGTTGAAGCGGGTAATTAAACGTGCAGAGCATACTTGATTCCGTCTCGCGGCAAACTTGTCATGGAGGATTTATATACTTGTATATTATATAATTATAATATAATATAATTAAATTCTCGCAATTCCCATCAACTGCAAGTGTCATCGTAAACAATTATCGTTTTCTGTGTAATATTTTTACACGAATTAAAATCGACTGACTTATGACGCGCGACGCGACGGTAACATGGACAATAGGTCTTTCCATCGACTGAATATACACGGCCTAGCAGAAAGTATACGTTGTACGTAACAAGTACATAACTTACCTGTACGTACCTACCTACCTATGTATACACATACAATTAGAACAGAAAAAGGCCGTTGCGCCTATCTTTTTGTTCGCATCGTTGTTCGTTATTTATTATATTGTAATTCAGTCAATGACGACACAACGACAACACACACGAGTGCGACTCGTACGCGAGAATTCGGAAGTACGTCCAATATTTTCATATAGGTATGTATACGTACGTCAACATTATTGCAATTAATCAAGATACTTGAAATTTAAATTTTGGAATTCACGTCGTCTTCTCTGCATGTATACACACATACGGTTGTGTCTGTGATTTCTTGATTTTTATCGGTTTCTCGCAGTCCCGTCTTCTTCAGCCGGGAATGGCCGAGCTGTCGCAATATTGTGATATAATAATCGTAGCGTCGATGACGATAATTTTTACAATCTCTATTACAATCGAAAATTCTAATCATCGATGAAGCGTGTAGCGTGTAGAGCGTGACGTGATTATAATTTAACAAAAGCATCGCTTCGCGCGAAATCTTCAAACTTCAGAAACATAATTATTATTCGACGGGATGATCTGAGTCAATTGTGCGCCGCTGCTGCACAATGCTGAATCACCTGCGCGAACTAGGAGATGAGCATCAGCAGCCATGGACGTGTATTATTATTATGTTCCACCTTCTTATTTTTCTTCCATGTTCTTTAACTTTGACTCGTTTCGCATCGTGGCTCACATTAGCTCCTGAGCCATGCGTATTCAAAAGTATACAAGGTACACATATATAGCTATAGCTACCTATATTATAGGATGCCTGGTCACACGTATACTACATGGAGAAAGTGAAAATTGGTACTATTGCGATTTTCCGAAACGGGGATAAAATTACTTGGAAACAAAATCCGAATTTTGTTCGTTTCCCCTTTCGTTCGCCTCTTTTTTTTTTTGAATAAAATTTGGTCAGCGAATTAAGTTTTATGTCGGAGTAATCCTACCTCTACATTAAAAGTATGTTAGATTTGAGATAGATATCGTTGCGTCGAATTTGCGATGTACGGGTATACGTAATATAAGTATAGCGCGATACAAATGAGGATAAGTGGAGTGCATGTGGTGTGGGTGTTACGAAACGATTTCGTTACCCAAGATTTCGTGGTCCGGTGGGACTCGGTTTCTCTTTGTTCCGCTGGCTTATTTCGGAATATTTTAGACCAAACGAAAGATACGTAGGTGCAGTTGCCGTTGCCTGCAAGTTTGTTCTATCTTCGTTCTTGTTCATTCGTCTTTGCGAAACACACCGTCGACTTCAACCTAAACTTTTACTGTATAACGCGCGCTGCTGCCGCCGTCCCCTTCATGCCCCTCGAGTAGAAAAAAGCCCGCAAATAATTATGACGTCAGAGTCAGTGTCCCTCAATTTTATCGATCCTTAAATTTAGCCATAAACACGAAGCCTCTATACTCCCGTGATGTACTTCGCTACGCCGCGCCGATTTTACAATTAGTGATATGCTTGTAAATGTATGTGCAAGAAATTAACTACACCATTTATCTCCCACGACATCGGCGATATTATGAGTTCAGTATAAAAACAAATACGTGATTTGCCACAAATTAACCAGCTGCGATTACAGATTTTACCCTCGTCCTATAATTAGAAAAAGTAAGTGCTATAAAATCATCCGATTACTCTTATATCGCACACCGTATCTTTTCATGTAGACATAAATATACATCCTAAGTAACTATATGGTAACTTAAGGAGAAGAATCACATAGAAATGTTTCCACTGTCACGCAATCACAGACACAGGGTCGTACATCCTTATCATAATTATGATTATGATTATGATTATTGTTGTTGTTGTTGTTGTTGTTATTTATTTACACATAAAGTGTAGCGTAAGCTTTGGTGAAATAACTTTATATCGGCGTAGGCGAGGTTTCGTCTGGCTGCCGTTGCTGTTAGCTGCAGCATCAAGAACAAACTTACAAAGGCAATAAGTATTGGCTCGGTGCGCGAGGTTCGGAGGTGATATACCAAGAACGGCGTCAATTCACACGATCTAACTTGGAGCTGAAACGCTGGGCAGTTGGAACCGAGTAAATTCGAGATAAAGTTAAAGCTGGAGCTCGAGCTGGAACTGGAACTGGAACTGGAGCTGGAGCTGGAGTTGAGACTGGAACTCTGACTATTATTACCAAGGTGATCCGGTGTGAAAGCAAGAAGCCAACAAAGATGAAGAAAGAGCGAGGGAGATGGGAAAATGAAAAAAGACAATAAAATGGAACAAATAAAATACAAGAGTGGAAAAAACGAGAGAGAGACAGCGAACGAGCGCGGGGGCACGGGGCGAGGTGAACTGTGACCAACTTGGTCGATGACGCCGGTGTCGTCGCGGGAGCGCAGTTCTAGGTATACCTATACACCTCTTTGATTTCTATTCCATAAGTCTAACAATTATGTACAGGTTGTTATGATTTTTCGTCCGCGTTTCTAAATATATTTGAACACAAAATTTTTATCTTCGAGAGAGAGAGACAAGGAAATGGATATCTCGTCTGGTCAATTTGTCCGAATGACAGCCGCGTGTAACTATAGTATATATCTATGATAATATTATATAAGAATACAAGGAGAAAAAAGGAATCTAAGACCAGAAAGAAATGAGAGAAAACAGGAAGTGAACCCTGTTGGTTTTCTACCCGGGTGCAAAAAAGAGGGCTCCAATTTTCTTCCGAAATTATTTCCGACCCCGCGGCGAGTGTTGTGGAGAAGTCCAACGTTGACCTTGTTATACTCTTATACAGTTTCGTAAATCATCAACGATATTTCCGAGGGCAAAGATATGCTCGATGACAAGTACCTACCTGTGGGTCCGTCCATGTGAAACGTACATTCGAGATCCTTTAAATTTTTCAACGAGGAATCTACGTATATTTGATAGTGAAAAAAAATGGCAGTATCCAATTCGGGCATTCAAAATGGCCAAAGGGGTGTCATAAAAGGTCAAGATCATAATTTTTTCCAACGGGACTAGAAATTTGTCAAAAAATGGTATCGTGAGTTTTTCTTTTATTTTTGCCCCGTTATCGCGGAATTAAGATTTGAAAAATCGCGATTTTAGCGAGTATCACATTATACTAACCATTAATTCATACATTGTGACCGCAGGGAGGAAGCCCAGCCACTTTTCACGAAATTAGAAGAAAATTCATTATCCTTCTATGGGGGCAAGGATCGGGCTGGGTTCGCGATAAATCGATGCCACGGTGTTTGCAGCAGTATATATTTTGTCTCGCCAAAATTATCTCCACAGATCGCATGATCGGGATCACCGTGGATTTGTTGTTTTTATAAACAATCGTTTGTTATTTGTTCGTGTTTTTTTTTTATACGATCGCCATATTCGCAACGAAATTCTCAGTGATCGGCCGTGTCTGTAAATAAAGAATTTAAAAATATCGTACAAAGAAAACCAGTACTCGAATAAATAAATAAATGAATAAATAAATAAATACGACGAGCAACGTGTATTCGTAAATTTTGGAAAAATTCGAGAAAACCGACCCGTGAAAAGTAAATTACGCGAGAAGAAAAAAAGCAATATGGCGTCCTCCGGCAAACCGCGGCGTATGAAATGTTACTCGCTTCATCAAACTGATCCGTTTCTCCTGTTCCTGGCGATACTTAGCAGACGAAAAGTTGACCTGTCCGATTCTAAGCTCTTGAAATACGCCTGTAAAATGTGGAAATGTTTATCAAAGAAAAAGAAACACCGTTACTTTTGTATGGCCAGTAAGGAAGCGAGGAGACGAGCTCAAAGAAGAATGAAGAAGTAACGAATCAGGAGTGATGCGATCTGTAGGAACAGAAAAAATAAGAACGACTTCTATACTTTTGGAACTGTTATCTTGTTGCTCTCAATTTGATCCACGTCAGTCTACCTTTCTCTTCATCAAAGTATTATAATTGTTGAACAGATTCCATAAATTTACCTGTACCGAATACGGATGTTATGTAAATTGTAATTATCACAAGTATTCGATGGATTTGTCATCGCTGTATACGTTGTACCGAGTCATTTGTTAAGAACATTGAATAAAAACTTTACCGTCTCTTTATAATCCCATACGTGCAGTGTCGTTATATAGTTTTATTTCAAAGTCTTGAATAAATTTGAAAAAAAATTCGCATGAAAATTTAGGCTAGAACGATCCTTTTTGGCCCTGCTAGGGAAGGGTAAATTTCAAAATTTGGTAATTAGCGAGTCGTTTCAAACGGAATTATAAAACATACGCATGGTTGTATGAGTATATGTCAATATACGTATATATGAATAATAATTGTGCGTAATTGTAAATAGTATTTATACGTCTCCACCTGACTCGAGTTGAATATAGGTATACGATGTATCTGTATATATCTCGAATCAGATAATACTTCTAGTTGTCGCCGCGAGAGAAGATACTTGCAATATTTATTGTAGCCTTCAGCTTCTTTTCATCATCTATAAAACTCAACCCACACACGCCTATATCGCTATCCAAGTGAGGGGAAAATTTTAAAAGGCCGAATATAAATAGCAAATAATGAACGTATCGTAAATTCTAACCATGTTGATGAGAGAAGAAAAATACGAAGTGAGGTACAATATAGGATTTATCATACATTTCGATTCGATCACCATTATATCGTTCAATAATTCTGATGTGCGATTCAAAATTATGCGATTAGATTGGTACGACATTTTTTTATATTTTATACATTGAACAATGAATCCGGTTGAAAATCTTATTGAGAATGTGTAAAAGGTGTAGAAATACGTGTCAAGGATACGACATGTACGACGACCCTGAGTGAACCGAACAAGGATTATGCGCATGAACATGCTATTATCAGAGCTAAATTTAACGACTCCGGAGATTTTTAAATAATTGATTCGTTTTTGTTTATTTTATTTATCTTTCATATCATCACTCCCCGCGCTTGATCACTGTATCGGGATTTTCGTCAACGAGCTTTTCGTTCATTTGTGTCCGTGGTAATACAAATTATTTATTGCAAGATCATCCACTTCGAACTTGAACTTTATTTCGTATACAGTCCTCTGCGTTGTCCACGCGATCCAGCGATCGTATACAAATCTTATGGCTAGACGATGGATAGAACTTTTCTCGACGCTAAATATAATTATCGTGCGATTATACCGTGTATCTATACTCGTGACATCTCATCTTTTATTCAGGAAAAATAAGAATAAAAACTCATACGTGAACGTTACTCCCAATAAAATGTTCCGATCGAGGTCGCTGTCTTCGCGAACTTTAATATCAAACTTTTATAAATATACAGGATTTTAATCTGCGAACAAGGGATTAATACCAAATCTGGACAGAGAAATGTGTCTATGGGTGGAGAACTAATGTTCGCAACCACATTTCGACATTTTCCATCGTTCCACGTTTGATTGTGGGGGCAATTTTACATCGCACTATAGCTGAATGGATATATGTAATCGGAAACAACGTTGCTGTATGAAAGTTATAGCGATCGACAGCGGAAAATGGAGCGGTTCTTTAGCCTTTCGGTCCTTTGAGTTATCGGTAAAAGATGGTCGAAACGTTAGTTGCGGGCTTGACCAATCGGACCGACTCGAATCATGATCGTTTACTTTGTACTCGTACGGTTATGATACTCAAAACTCGAGGAGATGACAAAATACCGCACCGCGAGACTTGTCCGCGTTAATCGGTATCCCATTCAAGTATGTAATCCTAAAAAGAAACTATCGAGAGCCCAAGTCTTAAGAGTAGAAGATTTGTTAAAGGTCGCCGTCGTTGTCGTTGTAAAACTCGAAGATACGTCCGTTGAAGATTTTTACAACTCTGCTACTTCGGTGTCATGAAGTGAGAACAGAAAGATACTTGTAACAACTCCAAGTTATCGTAACGGTATGATGTGCTGAAAAATTATCGTCTGCAGCGACAACCTGTCTCGAATTAAAAATCGACTCAATAAATGCTGTAATCGGTTCCACCGTTGGATCATCGGGTATGCATGACCGCTGCGTGACGATATTTAAAATCGAAATCATTCGAGTTTTCTTTCAACAACAATAAATTGTCCATAAACATCTTTATTGGGTGGGTGCAGGATAGATATGATTTCTCATCCGAATACCATTGTGAACGATAAATCGAGTGAATGGAAATTTAAAAAGCTGAAGAAAAAAGATAATTGAAAAAAAAACTCACCAGCGACAAAGAGACGCTTTAATTGTAAGTATTGGCATTGCCAAAAGATTCATTCAATGTACAGCTAGTGGATCGAGAGTAACGTCAATTATTGGTTATAATATAATTAACGCGAGTAGAGAATGCGATACTATATCCGGAAACACGAACGACACTAATTTCTTCGCACTACTTGAAGGATCAAAAAAATCTATTCATCATATTTAACATAAAACCGATGTACCCGAGTTTTCCTTTTTTTTCCTGTTTTATCTTCATTCATTTATTTATTTTTTGTCAAAACGCGAGGAAAAAAAAATGTTTGCTACGAACACTGCGATTATTTATTCAACTACGGTTAACAGTTTCTCTATTTGCTGGAATTAAGTTCCACCCTCAAGAATCTCGCGCTTGATGCGGTTCCGGGCCAAAATTAGAAAACACCAATGACGCTTTTACAGATCAGACGCGGTACCGTGGGCTGTTCGAGAGCTACTGCCAGAGTGCCAGCCACCGTGAGTGACGACGACCTGCTCTCCTGAGCCATCAAGCCCGCCGCGGTCTCTCAGTCGTTTCTATCGTCGTTCCTTTCCGCTATTTGCTGTTCTTTGCCGTTCGCCATTCGTTGTTTGCGTAGGTGAGTAAATCATCGTTGGGTTCGACAAGTGTAACATCGATTATACATTATTATTAGGTAACAATACAGGGGGCAGAAAATTTAAACAAAAAAAAAAAAAAAAATCGTCCGAATAATTATACGGAACACACGGAAAACCCCCTCGGAAAAGGCGGGCCGCTAGGTTTGATTTTAAGGGATTATGTTCGTAATAATGAATCCTGTTTATACATCCATTTACATTAGTTTATTTTTTTTTTTTATTCCTTTTAGATCCATACTGATCCCAGAGATTGTGCATACATGACGTATTATAAAGGATTTAAGGTGTTACACGATTCAAACATTGAGTTGACTAGACATTAAACTGTAAGGGAGATACAATTAAATCGTAACTTCAGAATATCATTTCACGTGACGTAGCCTTTCACGATTATAAAATCGCTGTACGTCGCAAATCATCTGGAAGTGAAAAACGAAATATTAATAGTATAAATAATATTTAAGATAGCAACAAGTTGAATCTTGCGGTCAGGATCTTTGATCGTTTGATTAGCTCGAGATTTACACGAATAGAAAATGTAATTGTATAACTGTTCTGAGAAGGATAAATACCTAGAATTAGATTTCGATGTATGAATCGGAAATGAGGTTTATTAAAAGATCCTATATACCTTTTTTGTTTCTATTAGAGTGACTGGAACGTACTCGGAGTTCATTGTAGATACCAAGCTACTGTAGTCTTTATAAAGGACGAAATGCTGTTTGAGCCAATGTCGTATGTCAAGGATACGTTCTCGGATCACGCTCAAATGCAAATGCCCGTCGTTGCCAAAGTCGTACGAGGTATCTTCTTCGAAATCTGAATCAGATATGAAAACACAATTCCAATGTCAAGCGGTAATCCTTTCTAGACTGCGCAACAATAAGAAAAAAAACGAAAGTGATTAGTGACGCGGAGTCAATTTGTTGCAACTAGCAGCCTTTGGACGACTTTGATCTATCCAATAATTTGAAATATTAAATTCTTCGGATGTCTATTTCTTCTCCATCTTTGTTTGTTTATCGTTTGTAAGTAGTTCGATGTGTTGGAATTAATGGCAATTCTACTTCTTGGAATTCGGACTATTTTTCGAGTTGGTCGAATTTTGTAATAAGAATAACGGATGGAAGCGGAAGCCGGACATGCGGTATCTTAAAATGTGAAGGGATTTTTCGACGGATTTCCCGAAATGAAATAATTGAATTTAAGCTTGTTTAAAAATTAAAACCGTTTTGAACGTTACAAGCAAATTTAATCGACGAAATAGAAATAGGGAAAAGCGTGCTATGCATTTACTCGGAATTTTTTTACATTCGTGAAATGAGTCCAGTATCATGAAATGGTCTGTCACGTTTTGCAAAATTGTCACATGAATATAATAGGCAGAGTATACGACTTCACTCACGACTGTTGGACAAGCGCTATACGTAAAGTATGGGTTGCCGGAAAAGTCATGACGAATTTGTTCTCGGTTTGATCAAATGTATTAAGTTTAATAGTATTCGAATAACGACACGACTGACGTTTTTCGCAAACAAAGTAGCAGTTCTTAGCTGTTGCAGGACACAATAGTACAAAGATATGAATACCACTAGTACAAATCAAACAGTCGCCATTTGTTCCGAAAATACGTCATGACTTTTCCAACAACCTGGTATGCAAGCAAGTTCGAATCACAGCAAAACTAACGGTAAACTACAGCAGTGCAGACACCAGTTTACCGGGACGTTTAAAGGTGGCAACGTTCGGGAGGTCGAGAGGCTTAAAAAAATACTCATGAAGACTATCCGTTTGTCGCAATAAGCCACTTGCGTTGCTACGGTCATCTCGATGCTCCCGGTGTCTTGCACCGGTACTCATGAACCTCTGTTCTTTCTCCATCATTTTCACGACGTAACAACGAACGCGATCTCGCAGATGGTCTTTCTCCTGCTGCAATCGAAGCTCCTTCCTGAACTCCCGTTTGAGCATTTCAACGTCTTTGATGTGATACCGAGAACCTGCTTCTTGTTTGACAGATCCCAAATTAATTCTTGTTCGATTTTTTACTCTAGCAATAGCGCCCCGACTTTTGCCTTGCGCAATCTCCTCGATTTTAAATATTTGTGAACCTTTTTTCCGAATTTCAGGGTTGTGTTTTTTTTTCGAGCCACACTGCTGAGGTTTTTCAACAAAAGGAAACTTTTCGGTTGAAAACTCTCCAGCCATCGTACGGATTTTCTCCTGCTTCTTTTTTGCCTTAACATTTGCTATCGTCGACGCTGTTTCGTGTCTGAGATTCTGAAAGACCTGCTTTTTTTTGTTTTCAAACTGATCCCGTTCAAAGAGAATAGCGGTTTGAGGAGATTGAGGGCGACGCGAATCGCTTTTTTTTTCAAAATCAAGTAGAAATGCGGAGGATTTTGAGACGGAAGATTCCCTAGTTGAATTAACTGCTGAAACTCTTTTGCTTTTTTGTTGTTTTTTACTTCCTCTATTGCTGGTGACACTAAGCTCGATGCTCTTCACGTTGTAATCGTTGGGATCAGCACTTGAAGCTGTGCTACATTCCTCTAGTTCTGATACCTTTGCTTCGGTTCTCAGCAATAGAGATTCTTGTCGTTGATCCTTCGCTGAGGTACCTTTACTTTGATCTGATAGGGTGGGAGCAGATTTTTTTCCGTATTCCAATGACACTGACACTTGAAGGTTCAAAGTATCAGAAGGGGTCTTCACAAAGTCATCCGAATAAGTGGCAGCGGAAGCAGCTAAAGTCAATTGATCATCATAATCTTCCGTAAGAATGCTTTTTGCATCTTCTTCAACATCAATCATCGATTCAACACTCCTCAGGGTAATTTCCTCATTAGTACAAGTATTTGAGTCATTCATAATCAGGTGTGAAGATCGTACAGTAGACCGACTTTGAATTTGAGTAACTTCTTCGCTGATCAAGCTGTCCATATCTGCTATTGGTTTTTCACTCATTAGAACGTCGCCAGACTTTATTTTGAGATTGCCTTCACCAGCTGGCCCCACGATTCCTTTTTCCTCAGTCCTGACACTGTCGAAGATAACTTGGGGACCGTTCGTCTGCAACCTTGAAGGAGAATCATTGAATTCGTTGAAAATGGTGAGCACCTCTGTGCCTGATTCATTTTTCCACGCTCCCAAAGTACGTTGTTCGTTAATATAAGCGTCTGGCATCCTTATGTCTAATTTGGTTCTCTTAGTTATTAGGTTACAATTGTCACCGGAACCATGAACAGGCCTCATTTGGTCCTTGTCATCAATCGAACTAATGTCACTCAAGCTCGAATACCGCATCGACTTGATATCTTCACTGCTTTTTATCTTGTATTTCCTATCGATTTCCTTGAGCTTCAGCAACGCCGCGGTTGCCTTGGATCGCGACATTAATTCAACCTGCTTATTACAGATTACACACAGATTTTTGATATTTTCCACAATTTTTGACAGTCGAACAATAATCCCGGTTTTGACATCCAGTGAGGTGTCCGCAAAGTATTACAAAACGGTTGCCATAATGTATACGAATTGGTTGCCATGGATACAGATTACGAAATCCCTTTACCCTCCGGGGGTGTGCACTGAATGTGACGTCACGGGCATGGAATGAACTGCCAAATGCACCTCGTTTTTACTTTCTTGCTCCAACGCCGCCATTTCGGACTTTACTGGCTGCTCACTGAACCCGTGCCTTTTCTTAAGCGTTAACGACACCGACAATCGTCGGTCGGCGAGGACAGTCGCTCCCGGTATCTCTGCTTTATCAACGCTACGTGGTATTTCACAAACGCAAGTTGGTTGAGTCATCATCAACGTAGCGGCGCCGCATAAGTCGAGCGTGGTTAGAGTTTATTGGTTGAATTGTTGCAACGAATCAGAACTCTCCATCTGTCTGCCTCGACTCCTTCTCGGTTTATCTTTTCGCCACGGTGTTCTGGCATTATTGGCTTGTTCCTCCTGAAAGCAGGTTCACAGACTCGGGTTATTTCGCGATCCCGGCGCCCGAAATGCGATCTTTTTACCCGTATTTCGCCTTGTTGGCGATCTCCGCGGTGTGCGGGGAGATTTACTTTGAGGAGAAGTTCCTTGATGGTAAGTACGAGATATTATTATGCCTTACAATTTGATAATTTCCACGGTGTTTACCCTCGTAGCCAAGGGGCGAGCGCACTTGACAATGTACCGAAAAATTCGTCACGATTTCCTCAGAGATTCGGGGTCCAAAATCATAACCACACCCTTCCCATCTTACAATTCATGTATCAAATTTGTGAGTAACGGAAATCGTTTTTTGCTACGAATTAAATGACCCCTTATATTGTGGAAACAGATATCAATAAATTAATTACCGGTAGGTCAGCGCCCCGTATCCTATGTTCGCAAGACTTCGTACCAAATAAATTAGTTACGGTATAGATCGATCGTGTTTCATACTCTACCGGAATTAGGATCTTGTGTAAACGGAGAAGCTTTAAAACATCGTTTTCCCACTAACTTCGCGGTCTCAAAAACGACAGGCGGTAACGTAACTGGAATTATTGAACGCAGTCTCCATCTGCGCCACATTTAGGTCCGGCCGGCCAATTCTTCGATTCCATTGACGGTCCCTTATAACATTCCGAAACTTCGATTATTCTTTTTCACGAAATTCAGAAGTAATAGCTTTACTCTTCTTTTTTTCTTTTCTGTTTTTTCTTTTTTTCAGGAAACAAGGTACTCTCCAATTGACCAATTGTTCATTGCAATAATTTCGTCATCTTTGAATTACAGATTCCTGGGAAACAGAATGGGTCTATTCTGAGCACCCTGGAAAGGAATTTGGAAAGTTTGTACTCAGTCATGGAAAGTTCTGGAATGATCCCGAAAATGATAAAGGTATGTATAATAATTGTCATTCTAATTAAATTCAGTTTTTCTCTAAAATCAAATACTAGTGATGCAATGTGCATCTTGAACAAACGATAAATTGTATCTTTTGCTTTCACTTCTTAGGTATCCAAACCTCTCAGGATGCAAGATTCTACGGACTTAGCAAAAAGTTCACCCCGTTCAGCAACAAGGACAAGCCATTAGTTATCCAGTTCTCCGTGAAGCATGAACAAGGCATCGATTGCGGTGGTGGATATGCCAAAGTGTTTGACTGCTCGCTCGACCAAAAAGATATGCACGGAGAAACTCCGTATCTTCTCATGTTTGGTGAGTAAAAAGAAAAGCTGATGATCGTCATTAAATTTTTTGTCCACTGACTTCACTATTCACAAATATGTTGTTTTTCTAGTCTTGATTCAAAATACATGCTTCTTTTATAATCATGAATCATGTATTTTTAACGACAGCTATCTGGAATTGGTCCAACATTGTTAGGTTTTGAAAATTCGACTGTTTACATGGAAGTAGAGAAGGAATTTCCTAATAACTTTGGCAAAAGATCAATAACCAACATCCTGAAACATTATTGTTTCTCATTTCATTATCAGAATTTTCTATCCGTCCGCAGGACCTGATATTTGTGGACCTGGCACCAAAAAGGTGCACGTCATCTTCAACTACAAAGGAAAAAATCTTCTGATCAGCAAAGACATTCGCTGCAAAGATGATGTCTACACTCACCTATACACATTGATTGTCAAGCCTGACAACACATATGAGGTAAAATACAGCGGTATATCATATGTTACATATATTGCGATAATAAATTTGAAAAACCGAGCCTAGAGTCACTCGTCATATCTCACCTTTGTGGAGGAAGAGTGCTATAGGTACTCGAAAAGCCAAACGGTCTTACTTATGCCCTGGATACGTTATCATACCTATTTCAGGTACCTTGTAGAGACACAAATTTTCTAACTTGAGAGTTTCAGTGAAAAAAAAAAAAAAAAACTGTTCAACAGACTAACAGATTGTGTCCGCCTTATAACGTTAGAACATCAATAATGTGGTGATAATATTACTACTTCCAATGTCATCAAAGCGTTCTAGATTCGCTAGTTTATTTCAATTACCTCTCACACTTCAGGTTCTCATTGACAACGAGAAAGTGGAGTCCGGAGACTTGGAAGCTGATTGGGAGTTCCTACCAGTGAAAAAAATCAAGGACCCCAACACTAGCAAGCCTGATGATTGGGATGACAAGGCAACCATTCCTGATCCCGATGACACAAAACCCGAAGACTGGGACAAGCCAGAACATATTCCGGATCCAGAAGCCACCAAACCAGATGACTGGGACGATGAGATGGACGGAGAATGGGAAGCACCGATGATCGACAACCCTGACTACAAGGTAAGAAATTCTACAAATATGTCATTCTAGTTTCTATCAAGGCACTTATGAAGCGTTTATTTACTTTCTTTTCGGTTTTCCAATTTTAGGGCGAATGGAAACCTAAACAAATAGACAACCCCAACTACAAGGGTCCATGGATTCATCCAGAAATTGACAATCCCGAATACCAGCCAGATCCTGAACTTTACAAACGCGATGAGATTTGTGCCATTGGTTTTGATCTCTGGCAGGTCAAGTCTGGCACCATCTTTGACAATGTTCTCATCACCGACGATCCCGAAGTCGCAGCCAAAGTTGGAGAGGAAGTTTGGAAGCCAACTATTGTAAGTATTTAACGTACGGTACATTATAAGCACCATTCACTGAGGGCCTTGGTGGCCTTCACTTTTAGTCATGCATAATAAACTTGACATGATGACACAAGCGGGTCCGATTATAATGAGCGATATAAAGCTGGAATTCCTCGTTACTGACAATACAATTTTCAAAAAATCTACGCGAATGATAATCGAGCATGGGTTAGTCACAAAAATAATTAATTCCACTTATAGGAGGGAGAGAAAAAAATGAAAGAGGCTCAAGATGAAGAAGAGCAGAAACAGAGGGAAAAAGAAGTCAAAGAAAGTGAAGAGAAAGACGATGAGGATGACGATGACGACGAAGAAGACAATTCTATTCCTGATCCTGAAGACTCCGTAAGTATATCAGATCATCACTCGTATAAACCTTGTTAATTTTTGATGTGCAAACGTGAGCATGATGACAAGACGACTTCCGAACCCAATGAGCGATAAACGCTGGAATTCCTCGTTGCTGATGAAATTTAGAAAATAATCAAAGCCCGATTCTTATCATTAGTAAAACATTGCGTAATATCCATTGATAATCAAATTTTTTCTATTCACTCCATTCTAGGAACACGACGAATTGTAAATAGTGTCTTCGATGGCACAAACACAGACTGTATTCCAGGAGCTGCCTAGTTGTGCGACGCTATTAACCATTGCAAGAGTGAGACAACTGGAATCAAATTTTACGGAGAGTAATATAATATGCTTCGGACGCACCCCATAAAGTGTGTGTGGACAGGATCGAATAAATTAAATTTAAACATTACTTTGTGCAAGTTTACAACAGTCGATTACTTGCCAAGGCATATTAGTACTTGTAAAATTTAGTTAAAAAAAAAATCAAATCTACCGCAGTTTCTTGGCTATTTGTAAAAAGATCGCGTGCGTACCGCTATATTTATCGTAATCAAACTTCAGTTATTGAAGAATCTCTAAAACGTAGAAAATTTCTACAGGAACAAATGTCATGCCCGTGTCCACACCACCATCAGCTCCAAAAGACTATGTTGTTCCGTTTTTGTTTGTCAAGTGTTTTTATACATAATTAAAATAAAAGGAAAAGTAATTGAAATGCACTTCAACGACACAATATTAGTATTATCTCGTTCTCCGTACGTTGACGGCGCATGTGTCGTAAAAACGCACTGCGAGCTTGAGTGAATTGATAAGTGATGGGTGTGTGCAAACGTGACTGAGTGATAACGATAGCTGATTATTGTATCAAACCACCAATACCGATGTAATAAATAAATTAAGACTTTTCTAGACTTCAGTTTTTTTTTTTTATTTATTCGCTCTATTTGAACGAAATAATTAATGACCGTTCGGTCGAATCCCAGATCAGGTAAATAGAAATCGCTAAAGATTCCTTATCGATTCACTTCCATATCTTTCCTCAGAAACTAGGCTAATTCTCCAAATTCTAACGCTTTTGATTTCCTCAGTTTTAGTTTTGGAGGATTGGACCCTGCACCATGTAATACGGCGCTAAAAAGCGTTCGAAAAACACCTGATACGTAAAAGGAGCCGCATGAATAGCAGTTTTGTTTTTAATTAAATTCCAGAGCGACTAAAGCGATCTGAGCCTACACTCAAAAATATAATACGGGTCGATCACAGTAATTTCAACTTATATCAAAACAAAAATTCTATCGTCACCGACATAGTTTACTAATTTCAATAATTACGATTTTTAAAGTGTAATAAATATATTATTAGATATAATACCGAAATAGGTATGTGATGTGTTCTTACAATAGTCATGCGTAATACATACATGTGTTAGTTGCAAAATATCGATCTTTAAACAATTGTCGGCTGGATGCATCATTGAGTATAGATTACCCTATAATCTATTCTCAATGGATGCATCTAGAATTTATCATTATTCAATTTAATTAAAACCATTCTAATTCGCGGTGAAATTATCTACAGACGAACTACGAAAGGTATACAGGCTGAGTTTTTTTCATCCGAAGTCGAGTAAATATCTCGAAAACTGATTGTGAGGATTTTTTTAGAAAATGTTTGCAACTTTTGTTGTAGGATCAGAAAGGGGAGATTAGATCATGCTATGGACTTCGAATTTTATGGTGGTTGTATAGGGGTCTAGGGGAACTCCGGCGGAGATTGTTGTCTTGACAACTTTGCATTGATAACAAGGAAAATTGAGTCTGCGGGTTTCGTGTTATAAGTGGTATCTGCACTTGTCGACTACACCGAATTTAACGACCATATCGCTCCACCATCTCGCCTACGCCACAGCATAAGGAGTAGAAGAACCTACGCTTTGCCGAAATCAGGGGTCTCCTACGACGCTAAATCCGCTCCGTGGGGACAAGATTTACCCGGTAGAGCGGCAAGCAATCAGCATTGAGTAACTATAGTACGAAGTATAGTTACTCAATGCCATTAGGCCTCACCGAAAATAGAAAAATAGTCTATTTCACGCGGAACAACTTTCTGAATGCGCATTTGATTAATCACCGCCTTCTCTTCTCTAGTCCTCCATAGCGTTGACTAAAGTCTTCAGTCAACGTCCATAGTCACCGCTCTACCGCGCTTCGCGCCACCGCGTTCATGTGAACCCAGCACGAAACACTGCAATTTTCGAGGTAGGGTTAGAAGTGCTCGGTCTATGGTGCTCGATCGGCGAGAAGTGACGAGAGGGTCCAACAGTTGCATTGTTGAAAAATTATTTTCACTCATATTTTTAATAATTCTATTATTTCAGTCGGAAACAATTGCTTCTAGTTTGCTTATCCTTCCGACCAGGTGATTTGTACTTTTTCAGTACAAATAAGCGGGAGTAGAATGTCTGTGAAGAAGATACGAAGAAAACATACGCACGTGTCGCCGAGAATCAAACGTATTACACAAAAAAATGAAACGTCTCCAAAAAGCGAAACGAAGAAAGTTCCAAAAAATAGCAAGGCTTCAGTGATTGCTCATGAGATAAAATACGTGAAACTGCTGGCTGGCAACGATAAAAAAGTCAGAGATAAGGTTCTGAAAAATCTTCGAAAATGGTTGATCGTTCGATCTCGAAGCGCTTTTCGTGAGAAATTTCTTGAGCACTAGATTATTTTATACGTCTTTTAATTAAGATCATCTTCATATGTTGAAATTTCACGTTTTTACAGCCTTTGTGGAGCAAGATTTCATGAGGTTATGGAAAGGCCTTTATTACTGCATGTGGATGTCCGACAAACCCTTGATTCAAGAAGACCTTGCCGAAGCGATCAGCAAATTTGTGCACTGCTTCAACGATAGCAAAACTTCCCTACTCTATATTAAATGTACCTTGTGGACTCTTGCAACTGAATGGTTTGGAATCGATCAACATAGATTAGACAAATTTCAAATGGTGTGTTTATTAAAATCATTATTGTTAAGTAGAAGTAAAATAATTAACCCCTAATTGCTATGTGTAATCAATGATTGTATTGTTACAGCTGGTCAGAAGGATAATTCGACAAACATTTGAGATGTGTAAGAAGAACTCGTGGAGTCATGAATGGGTGGATGGAATTGCAAAAATAATTGAAAGTGTGCTCATAGAATCGAAAACCACAATAGGATTTAATTTGCATCTAACGGAGCTATATTTGGAGGAACTTTCCAAGGTACGCATACATTTTTTTGAAACAGAATCCTAGCTCACGTAGGATCTTGAATATTGAATTTTTTCTAATTAGGTGAGCGGTGGTAATATCCCGGGAGATATAGTTCTCGAATTGGTGAGGCCTTTTGCAATTCAGCTTGCTACAATAGATGACGAAAGACAGATACGACATGTCATGAAGCACATATTTAGGCATCTTATTTTTCAATCCAATGTAGGCATGGATTATATAGAACAATTCGAAGCTTGGAAACATGTATGTACACCAACATTCATTTTCAAACACAAGTGCAGATCTTGTTGAATTCATAAAATTGTTTGGCTCGATATAAATATAATATCACTATTGTTGGACAATTAGGCTGGTTTTATAGGAGGAAATATCGATGCTATGCAAAAAGTAGAAACTGAAAATGCTGCTGATGAATCAGGGAAAGAAAGTAACGAGGATGCCTATGATAATGATGAGTTTGCTGAAACAGGGGAAAGACCTTTGGATCCGCGAGCCGGAAGAGTTGACGTTGTGTTACCTCAACTGCCATTCGATGCAAAAGCCATGGCTGAATTAATCATACTATACAGATTTCATCCATCCTCCACATCAAAAACACGCAAGCAGATACTTCGGGTGGCCAAAGAGTATGTACATACATATTTCACATATTGTATTCGCTAGCCACAGTGAAGTGCATGTACCTTAGAATTATGACAAATGTTGAATTCAAATCATTAAAGATTATTCTTACGTCTATAGGTTTACCGAATTGTCCGAAGGTAAGATGCCTCTAGGTATCAAGAAAATCGAATTACACAAAGGTTCCAAAGCTGATATGAATTCAAAAAGCGCGGCTCTACGATTATTGCATTTCGAGCAGGAACTTTACTCAGATACAATCCGAGGCAAACGAAAGAAGAAGTCTACTAGCCACACGACGGAAGAGGATCTTGATTTGGATGTAGATTCGCTTCATACCAAGAAGAAGTCAAAACCTGAAACTGTAACGAATAAGAAAAAGCGAGAAGTCGACACAGCTGACACAACAGAAGACATATCAAGACCTGAAACTAGCAGAATCAATCCCAACAAAGTAAAATCAAAAGCGTTGGATCAGCCTAAAAAAAAAAAAAAAAACACAGCAACTTCAATCGGAAAATTGCCGGTTGACAAGAGGTCTAATGGAAAGAGAAAAAAAATTACAAAAACCAAACAAAGTGGAGAGGCCAAGACAAGCTTAGTGGAAAATATTGTACATAAAATTATGAAAAGTCAGAATAACATCGATAAACCGAAGCAGACAAATATTAACAATATATCAGCCGATAGTGACCTCATAACTTCTGTAAAGTATTCTGAATCTACGGCTGGAGTAAAGAAATTGAAAAGAGATAGCACTGAGGGAAACTGGAGTATTTCAGAAAATGTTAGTCCAATATCTCGATCGCCTAAAAATCTGAGAGTACCTGCTGTTGGCGGTAATTTGCAAGATAATTCAAATGCAGTTAAGCAATCACAGCAAGATAGTGCGTCATCCTGGGTGACATCTATGAGGACGAAAAAGATACCGAAGAATATGGTAATCCTTTTAGTACTGATGCAGAAACCTGTTTCACTGATACCAACCCTAAAATAAACCTGCACTTACATTTTTTGGTTACAGAAAATCGTAAATAAGAAGACATCACCTGCCACATGTCCAGCACAAATAATCAAGGAAACTCCATCCTCGAGTTCAAAAAAAAAAGTAAAAATAGTCCTTCAAAACAATACGTCACAACACACATCAGAATACATGCGTCAACTACGTCAAAGTCCAGCCATACCTTTTGATGCAAGCCGAAAACCTCTAGTAGGTGTTCTTAAGCCCAGCCCTATACCTAGCCCGGTGAATCCATTCTACAGAAGATGTTGTAAATAAATATTCCATTTTTCTACCGACTACTGCTAAATAGGTAAATATTATTTTTCCTGTATTGTTATGAAATATGGAGAGGGGTACTATATGTAATACCGTATATTTTTTATTTTGAAGCCAGTTACATACAGTGATCAAAAATGAGCACATTTTTTTTTTTTTTTTAAGATTAAATAAAAAATTAATCACATTGCGTCGGTTAATTATACTAAATTCTAGATATTTGAATACATCATCGATTCTTATCATGTTCACAAGGTTTACATTTCATAAATATTTGGTATCCTATAAACAAGTAAATTTTTGAGATATGGAAATACATTTTTTAGCTATGAGGACACCTAAGAAAAAACGTAAAACGTATGGCTATAATATAATCACAGTCATCATCATGTCTCAGCTGCCAAAAGCAGTTAATTCACTAAACAGTGAGCGTATCACTGAATAAATTACTGGGTTCGAAATATTCTATTATACACCATTAGATTTTACCAACATTATCACCTTGGGACTTTTGAACAAACGACATAGATATTTTTGTTACGTGAAAGGAACAATTATCCAAATTCTGATTCTGATTATTTGTTTTTGTTGAATTGATCACAAAGAGAGAGAAAAAAATGTAGACAATCAGTTAAAAAAATTGTATTCCGCAAATGTTGTTCGATCTACAGGGTGGCCACAGACTGAGAAAATCGACAATATCGGGAATTGTTAGGGAATTTAATGCAGCCCGGAATTTCGATAAGTATCAGGGAATTTTATTGCGACTACCCAAATTTCGAAATTTTTTAATAATGTGTTGAATAAAAAATAATAACAAATGAAATAAAAAATAAATACTTCAAACAAACATAGTTGAACATGTCTTCATAATCTTTGTGAGTTTTATACCAGATTTAATTATTGACAATTAAAATATAATCAAAAATTCAAATATCCCAATTATACGAACAAAATTTCTAAATCAGGGAAAAGTATGACAAACTTTACTGGGAAACTGGGAAATATCAGAGAAGCTTCAGTTCATTTCTTTGCGGTTACCCTGTTTCCAGTTGTCGTGCGCGTAAACTGCAAAATAAATTGCTAAACAAACAAATTTCACTTAACTTGAAATGCGGCAGCACATTCGATCTTGTAAAATTAGTAACACATTATTCTTCTTTTTATAATTTTTTTATTTTCCTACATCTGCCAAAGATTCTTCAGCATACGAACACGGGGTTTCATTATCACAGGATTCAGAATCAAAATAAATTTCCGAATTTTTAAATATCATTATAAAGTATTCTAATGTCTGACTGTTATTTGGATCGAGCATAGAGACGGCACGATGCTCACGTGTTTTTTTTATGAAGATTTTATGTAGAATTTGAATTTGAATATAACTAAAGTGAGATTCGATAAATGTTGCAGTTTTTTTAGATCTTGCGTTTATCTTTTTTAGTGCGATTTGTATACGCTTGCATAAGACGTTTTGATTTTATCTTGTTCTCAAACTAGCTTAGGATTAACAAGACTGTTTTCATATTTGCTACCACATATTGACACCGATCATTTAATAAGTTATTCTTGACTATTTCGAATTATTAATATACATTACGACACACTTACGCAGCTATTTATTATGTCAGAGCACTTTCTTCGGATTTTTGTGTACCTTAGTATACCTACATCACAGGTACACTAGTTGATACTAAATAACCCGTATATGGAAGTGTGGCTAATTTATAAATACTATATGGTATCTGCTAGAGCTCATCTATCGATACATACAACCAGCTATTATGGTTTCAACACTTGAATTCTTATTGCTAAACAGATTCAATGAAGATCACAAGTTTCTAGATTTCAATAACCTCCGACATGTTTTACCTATCTCTTTCGAATAATCTTAATATATACTACAAATATTGCAAATTGAATTTGTCGAAACAATAGAAGAGTGTTGTTGACCATATAGCTGCTTCTTTGGCACGTGAATTCACTTTTTCTTAACTTAGCAGGTATGCTAAATCTACGGAAAAATATATTCTTTGATCTTGTGAGCTTCCAATACATACGTACATATGCTATTTGGTTACAAAACAGCTACAATTCGTTCAATCTAAAACTAACACTAAGCGAATATTATTTACAGGCATATTATTGCCAAATCTTTATCAAAGTACCATCAGAGTTTAACTTTTTGTTTGGCTGAAAAATTGATCAATCTGAACTTTTGAGTTTTTTTTGCTGTGTTGTCTCGTTTATAATACTTGTTGGTAGTAATATACTACTTGAACTAATGGAAAAAAAATTTGAAATATGTCTCATTATTCCAAATAATATGGACACCTTGAATCTTGGTAATAAAAATAGTGTAAAAGTTTTGACGTTCTACTTTTCTAATATTGTCCGACATCAATTTTCAACTGACCAATAAAGATTCTGAGCTAACTTACTCATTTTTAATAACTTATACTATGTCCCTCTTGATTCTTTAACGAAGATTTGCTACGTCACTCGATGTTAATCCTAATTTGTACAAGACATTGATCTAAAGATACTGTAAATGGATGTTTAAAATACATATTGTTTAAAATTTAATACTAAGCTGTTTCTTGTTAAAATATGCATACACTTTCTGCATTGAAGTTTAAATAAGATACAGCACGATACTACACCACAAAAGATATTGCACAAATGGAGATTTTCGAAACTTCTAATTTCAAAATGTAACTGATTTGCCCTACAATAACCATATGTATAGTGATTCGCAAGGGATTTGATTCCTATTTTTCGGAATTGAAACTACAGATCCAAACAAGCAGATTACAAAAATAGTGTTTTGGATGCTATAGAATTTAGCCATATTCTGCCCATACGAGTTTGAAATAATAACTTTTTTTACTTTAACTTATAATATTTGTTACTTCAGTCCTACTTGAAGAATTGATTAATGTCAAAGAAAAATGACAGAAATAATATCATGCTAATAATAGCTGTCGCACTAGTATAAAAGCTCGTCCGCTAGTTAGGTACATGACTTAAGTCTTGAATTAGAAGAATTAGGGATCAGACCACATGCTATCGTGTTATCTAAGTAACGTTGATTTTTAGTACGTTTCAATCAATTCACCCCTTCACTTATACCTGTTCATTATACCATGATTATGAAGCCATCATTGGTAGCCTAGCTACCATTACTCCAATTTAACAATAACAATAAAACTGTATGACTTCTCAAACCGAATAGAAGATTACCAAGAAAAATAGTTTTGTACCAAAAAATATTTGGTAACGCTGTTTTATCTGAATAATCCGAAATTACATTTGATGTACTAAAATGACTAAGTTTTTAAAACATTAATACAAAGTTCAAAGAAATTTTCTTTGAAAGCCAAAGATCAATCGATGAAAATTCTCGGTTTTTACTGTCAAATGAACCTACATCCATTCATTGCAATTATTTGAATATTTCATCGTAACTACCTGGATCACCTAAAGAGTTTTCTTGCTTGTTTATTTCTATATCAGTGACCCATATAATGTGTATCTGAACGAATACTGCTGCTCGATATACAAATTTTGATCATGATTAATTAGCGAGAAAATACAGTTAAAACCTTGTTCTATTTATCTGAAGATATATTTTAATCAACCATGAGTCCTCCAGCGCCAGTACCATCCCATCTCAATTTGATTGAAACCGCTACTGAATAAAGACAGACAGATGAATACCGCCGAATGTACCAATGCCCAGAGTTGGAATAATGGAGAAATTATAAGTAATAGTATCGCTGCACCTGTAATTAATTAATTAAAAGCAAAGTAATCTCACATTCAGGAAAGTAGATCAACTTTGCCATGGCGAAAACTTTATATTCTGTGCCATTGTATGGGCATATCTCGTACTGTCAGCAATTTTGTTTTAGTTTATCAAAAGTATAAAGGATATTACTCACCTGTCAACAAACTCCAAAATCCAATAGCAGCTCGTAATGGTATCAGAGAAGCCATTGGCCATATTTTAGCTGGGAATGATTTTCCTTTAGAAAATTGTTCTAGAGATGCTTCTTTATGATGCCACCTATTCTCCAGCCACTGTCTCAGCATTGAATCATCTTTTGGTACATCCGTAGCGGGAATGCGTTTCACATGAAAATGCACTTCTTTTGGTAATTTGCCTCTGACTAGATCTACTTCAGATTGTGGCACATAGTCGGGATATGCAATTGTTAGGTCGTAAACTGCATCGAGATATTCGGCTTGATGAAGGTGACGTACTAAGTAACTGAACCCAGTTGTTTTTGGGTGTAATGTATAATCATATTTTGGTAATCCATGCTTGCTGGCATAATTGTCAGACTTTTTTTTACTGTCTGGTGTTAAATCGGTACCCTCAGGGAATATCAGAAGTTGACAACGTCTACCAAGCGCCACCAAGTAATCTAGTGAACCTGATAATCGACCTCGATCTTCGTCCCAGTGTCGCGTTATATAAAGAAAGCCATTTATTTGCATGACCCATCCTGTAATGGGATTCTTCTTTGTAATACTATTAATAGCAAATAAATGCTATTACAATATATTATATGAGGCATAATCGAATTATCGAAAAATGGATTAGATGTGAATGAAGAAATAGAGTAATTTATAACGAATGATCACTAATATTGAGAGTTTAAGTGTACCTGGGCCAGGGATGTGTCGAATAGGATCTTTCAGAATAAACTTCAATTTGTGGGCAGCAACTTCCGGCATACACGCTTGGTACATTGCTGCCCATAAAAAGTTCCAGTCAACCCTGGTCCGGTGGTTCATAACAAGAATAGCAGATTCGTAAGGGGAAATGTGATCTCCTGACACTAAGATCTTCACACCAAACATCTCTAATAGTCCCTAAATTTTGATAAAAAGAAATGTGAGACATTATCGCATATGCCAATGGCATGTTGACTTCAGATTATCATATTATTGTGAAATATTGAATTGCAGCCCTTATCACTTACTGTGGGGTAAAGTTCCCAACACGAGAATAGTAGATCTGCGCATTTTCGAAATCTTATTGGGCTCAGAAGTAATACTGGTAAAAGTGGGCAGGCGATGAATAAAAATCCTGCCACGATGCTGCCATACCACAAAGCACAGTAGAGTGCTCCGCGCAACAGCGCTCGCATTACAATTCACAAACCTCTGCGATTAAAAAAAACATATTTTCACAATTTCTTCATAATTGGGGATATACTTATTGGTAGCTGCGAATGTTTTGATTCAGAAATACATACTTATTAAAAGTCGAATAACGTATAGTTGAAACAAATTGAGTTATTTAAAAAAAAAGTAAATCAATTAGAGCAGTAGAACAATTTTTTCCTCTCACATACTGGCAATGATAATTTTTTATTTGCTTTCGTACCACTTCTCTCCGACATCAGAGCTTGACAACTAAACCAACTCACTACTAGAACAGCCGTAATTTGGCTTCCCTCTAGTGTTTCCAGAGGGGCTTCCCTTACTCACCCTTTGTAACACACACTCATCCCCTTGCTCCACTCAGATCTGACGTGCTAGTGGCTTCTGGGATGCTGTTTTGGACCATTATTGATCTACAGGATACACACACAACTAAAGACATGCGTACATGCTTTGTGCGATAGAAACCTTACATTGAGGACACAAGATTTGCAATCCGTTATAGAATCGTACAGTTTGTACCCGCCTAAGATGTAATCCGACCCATCATCAAATCAAATGTGAAATATTTCTTAACCAAAAATTAATAAAATGTCGCTAAAAGGATAAATAACAATATTCAATACAAACCAGAAAAAATAACTATGCCGCTCATTTCTTTTTCTCTAGATAAACACTTGGACTGCGTACAACTACGTGTGTATGCATATACCTATATCATATATATTTTGTTTTTTAACCATATGATAAGATCTCAATGGATCACTACATCTATATTCAGTGCATTTCGAGAGTAGAAAACTTGTGCAGGGTTAAATGGTATACACAAATAATAAACAATATTTGAAGTTCAAACAGTGTATGCACTCAGTTATAATACATTATAAAAAAAAAAAAACATCTGAAACCAGTTAGGACTAAATCACTTTAGCCACCTACCCAATATCTTACAATTTATGTTTCGTGTTCTTTCTTTCCACATCAACTATGTATGTCAGATAAAATTATACAATGCCAAGCACCATTTGTGCGATAACTCAATGCACATTTAAATCAGTATGTGGAATGGGCATACATTTTATATACAATTTAATTTTTCTAGTCTTCACTTCGAACGGTATTTAGAAAATTTTGATAAAAGTTGATCTGCCTCATTTTGTGAGACACGATCTTCTTCGGTTGCTGTTGGAACTGTACTAGTCTCTTCAAGCCATCTAACTGCATTTTGATACTGACCAACTGCTATGTAACTTTTACCGAGAAGTAACTTATTGTCTTTGAATGGTTTATCGGTTAATTTTTCGGCACGTTCAAAGTCAATTATTGCTTCATCGAAGGTAGCACTGGGAGGTTCAGCAAACAAAGTTGACGCAATCTGTAAAATGTTCAACAGATTAATCAAATAGAATGAATCTGAAAGTTTAAGAACTGAAGGGCTGATTAACAGGATAGCAAGATTCACCTTTCTTTCAATCCAAGTTAAACTAGCGACTTCATATTTAAATCTCCCCAATAAATGATGAAGAGCAGGATCGTCTGGTCTGAGATCCAAAGCCTTGTCAAGGTGTTTCCTGAATCGATGACCGCTACCTATTTTTTCTTTGATTGGAAGGAACATTGACTGTGCCCCTATTAGGATAGCATACCATTTATGAAATTCTGCGTTGTCCGAATCTTCAAATACTTGGCAAGCCTTAATACCTAAGAAAAAAACCAAAACATCAATCCAACGTTGACGAGTAGACAAGGTAGCTCCAAACTTTATTATTGGGTATTAAATCGTAGAAAATTAAAATCGTTCCGATGTGAACGCTCACCTTCGGCGATAAACTCTTGCTTTTTGCTGCGCTCTGTTGTATTGGTGGAACACTTGTGACAAGCTCTAGCCAACCTCCATAGAACTTCGAGATTATCTGGATACTTAACAAATAAAATACGTAGTTTACTAAGGGCACCTTCGATTCCACTAGCCGTCCCTTCTTTGATCAGTTCGTCGGTTTCAAAGAGTTGTCGGTCGAGCTCATTTGTTGCTCCTGATTTCCTGCATAACTGAACATATACTTTCTTCCGCTAAACTTTCTATATTAAAATCAGCGTATAGTTTCACGGTAGTTATCAAATGATGATTCCATCTGGAGAAAATGCTCAGTATATTTCACAAATTAAATCACATTATCTTCAACAATGATTATTCCAATGAAGCACACAATTAGTTTTATAATTTAGACTTTCTTGCTCATGAACAGAAAATTGATGATGAGATAATGCGTTGACCAAATTTAACACAATGATAGTGTTGTTTGCCAAAAAATACTACTTGTTTTCATTGCAATAAATCTAAAGTCTACTTTTTCCATTGCGTAGTATTGTAGCATGATTTATAAATCAGTGTCAGCAAATTTACAGCGTGATCTCGTTAGATGAATGTACAAACCTTTCATTATCTCCATCACCTGACTCCATATCAGAGAAATCGAAGAATTCTTCATCGTCAAAGTCTGTATCAGCTGTTGAAAAAGCATCGACATCGGTATCATTGTCAGTTGCAGTATAGGTACTACCATTTTTATTAATTTGCCGACGCCGTAATGTTCTTTCTCTGTTTCTGCGTTGATTTTGCTGTTGCATCCTACAATACAAGATACACAAATATCATAAGCTTTTTCCCGATGTACCTTATACAAGATTACTAAATAACAAGAATATTTTTTCTCCCTAAATGAATTTAAAATTACCTTAGATTATCCAACTGGGCTTCTAGCATAGCCATAGTTTCATGTATTTTATCCAGATCTCTTTTTACTTGCTCAGTCTGTTGTTGTTCTCTCATTTTTTGGTAAACAAAAAGGCCAACAGCTCCGATCACGCCGAATGCTGCAGCAACTGCCGTGGCAATCACTTGTGGGGAATTCAGATCACTCATGGTGCTAAGAAATCAGATGCAAAACCGGATAATTGGAAATGCATTGCAATATTCTTTCAGGGTCACTTCAGAGTGTATAAGGGGACAGGTGTTTGTTCTTAAGTTGGTATCTTTTTAGACATACCCAATACATAGTAAAACAGACACAGCAAGTTGGTATGATAATTTGTATGTATTTTGAACCTTAACACAGCTACTTCTGCAAAGTACAGTTGTGCGGTTTTAAAATATTACGCATTCATTTTGCAACTAGTTACACAACTTCTAAAGTCCATCCAAGCCCGTCCTCGTTCATAATTAACGATTAAAATAAAAGCCTCGACGAACAAGAAACGTAGAACCTACTGAATTATTTGATTATTCATCAATAATTTTACTAATACTCTTGGCTTACTCTCTAGCGACGATGTAGATACTTTGATTGAGTTTAAATAATCACCGTTCAAAATCAGTAAAGTAAAATACCTTAATTTCTTTTATTCCATCAAGTCTTCAAGGGACGAGCAAAGGGACCAGATAATTAACCACTTCGTCCAAAGAATAAAGTTAAATTTCAAATCGTCCAAAGACAATATTTCACAGAGGGATTAATCATTGCTATATGGTTTTTGCACGTGCCAATAACGATTCTGAGTCTGAATTCGTAGGTGCCGAATAAGGAAAACAATTTTGGAAACATTAGTACTAGTAAGAAAACAGCCGTACGCAGCCAGGAAACATGTTGTCGGTATATTGTCGACGTATTATTCAATATTGATATGGATTACCTCGAGCTTTATATGCGGTTGAAATCCTCATACATCGACCTCACATTATACGACACAACCCAGTGATCACTTTCGGCAATGCCGAATAAAAGTCTCTTAAACGATTCAATAAAAACTTTTTCTTATTCCAACCCCGCCTCCCAATACCCTGCTTATAACCAATGAATTGTTGCTATAACCTCCGATGAAGCGTCTTCCAGCTTACGGCTAGGTCCACATCATTGTGCACATACCGCACTGATAGACATACAATTCTTCAAAATCTGTGCATTTGCATTTTGCATATGCAATCAGGGGGGGGAGAGGGGATAACAAAAAAACCCACTGATGTGTTCAAACAAATTGATGACAAACTTGTAGAGGATCGACGGCACAGAAATTTGGCCGAACAGTTCTTGTTCAGGGTGTTCTTGAACTTCCGTTTTCGGAGTTCTCGGTAACGTCCGTTTCACCAGGCCGTAGAGACCGCGAGAGGAGAACTCTCCCGGCGGGTAAAGAGGCGGATAAATGAGAAATATCTGAACCGGAAATGTCTCGCGGTAACATGGCGTTCATGTCATGCGTAATATTCTTTCAAGCTGTCGAGTCGTAATCAATTTAACGTGTTGAAATTACAAAGCGCTTATAGATTGTATCCGAGTGCACTTAATTGTAGTTAAACGTAAAATATTTATTAAGTGTTGAGTAATTTGTGGCCTAGGTGTTTCAGTGTTTTGTGTACAAGTGGTGATTCGGGAGTGGGCCTCGTCAAGTTATTACTACTCACGACGCCACAGCAGGTTGTTTTTGCGATTTATTAATTCTTTTTCTCACAGATGTACAGTCAAAATGCACAAAGACGCAGTATCACTTTTCCCGAGAATTTCACGCATCGTAATTGACTAACCTTCAAAAATATACTGTGAAATACGTTATCCCCACCACTACTTTTTGCAGTATCACTACGTAGGGCTCTAAGTACGCATATTATTCCACGCAAGCATTTACTGAAGTTTATTATCACTACCTTTATCACAATGAAACTACGAAAGTTGAATAACTCATAACAGTAATATTTGTATCAAGTTTTCGTTACCCACCCTGCGATTACATCTCATCATGTCACGTAGTAAAAGTATTTCACTACCCACATAAATTTATTGTCAAACCAACAATTTTTAAAGATTATTCGAAACTCGCCACATTAGCTACAGTTTCAAATTAGGAATAGTTATACAGGCGTAAATATTTAACCCTTAACTGGCAACGTGAATTTGACAAACGTAACTGGTATCGTGGGATCAATTTCGACCCCAAAGCAAAATCTTATAACAAGTAAAACATAGGACATTTTTGTAGGTTCTTTGATATAAATGAAACAACACGTAATAATCAGTGTCATCTAATAATATATAAATGAGATTTATGACTTTTAAACGGGTGGAAAAAAATAGAAATAAGCGATCCCTGGGGTCAACTTTGACCCCACTATAGGTTAAGGGTTAAACATAGGTATCGATATACACTAGAGGTAATTTCAATTTTGCAGAATAATGTATCTGTTTTCATATATGATGTTCGTTTTTTTTTGTTTAACAAACAATGAAAAATGTTTACCGTAAGTCTTCATAACAATTTTTTTTTTTTCTAATTGCAGATATTATCGCAATGATGGGGTTATTGATGTTACATAAATCATAAGTTTGTAATATGTATCTGGACATAGATCAGTTAGAAAAAACTTTTGGTTTTAGATAAAGTTAATTATTCATTCTCCAATTTCTCAAAATGTCTGTCAATACTCAATTTGCTAATCCACCTCCGGCCATAAGCCTCCCTAATATGTCAGTTCCACCTCCAATTGCAACACCAAACTTATCGGCACCTCCGCCAAATTTGACAACCATAAATACCTCCGGAGGATATCAGCATAGATTTGGTAATCACAGAGACGCAAGTCGAGGATTTTTTAAGCCATTTCGACCCTATCATGCACCAAAGGTGGTCGCGGGTGGTCAAGATGCATTGCAAGATGAATTTGATGGCAAAAGACTTCGGAAATCTGTCATGCGAAAGACAGTTGACTACAATGCCGCCATCATCAAAACTCTAGAGGTATAATAACTAGAGCTCTATCTTTTAATCAGTCAGCTTGATTACATAAAATTTTGATGTAATTGAATTTCCAAAGCATTAGGATTAATTTGTCGCCTACCCAGCATTTTGATTTACTTTGATCTATTATGTCAAACTGAATCTTTTTTAGAACTTATTCAATCATTTAATTATTGTAATAAATTGACAAAAGGTGTAGTGTATTCTAGTGAATATATAAAATTTGATTTCTTTCTAATACAGAATCGGGTTTGGCAACGAGACTACAGAGACAGAAGAGCTTTACAGCCGGATGTTATATATTATCCGGATCTTCTCCCACCGCCAAGTTACGTCGATAATCCAATCAATGCAGTGACAACAAAGTTTGTCAAGACAGCAACAAATAAGATGCGATGTCCAATTTTTTGTATGGCCTGGACACCAGAGGGAAGAAGACTTGTCACCGGTGCATCTAGTGGCGAATTCACACTGTGGAATGGGCTTACTTTTAATTTTGAGACTATCTTACAGGTGCGAAACATCAAGAGAATTAGACATCTTGTCATGTTAAGCAATAACTTTTTGTCTACTTGTCTCTTTGAGTTCATTTAATGAAGACAAAGTCACTTTCATAAGAGTTTGCATTTTTGTGACGTAAATCTCCATAAAAAATTGAATGTTTTCTTTTCTTGATCTCTCTAAATTTAAATTAGAATTCCAGTCATGAGATCAAAGCACATGAAAAACATTGCAGCTATAAAAATGTTACCAAATTGTTTTGTTTCTTCATTTGTAGGCCCACGACAGTCCTGTTCGCACAATGGTTTGGTCTCACAATGAAAGCTGGATGGTGACGGGTGACCATGCTGGCTACGTCAAGTACTGGCAGAGCAATATGAACAACGTCAAGATGTTTCAGGCGCACAAAGAGGCGATTAGAGGACTCAGGTATAAAATCTACCACTCTAGTCCTTACATCTATCGTGACACTGTCCCTCGAGACCGATTAAATCATGTAGGAGTTATGATACGATGCCCGGGTTTAGTTTTGATATGTTTTTGTTGTTTTGAAACTTCCTACATAAAGTTACAACTACTCGTATGGGTTCACAGGTGATGTGTTTTTTCTTTCGTATTAGATTCTCAAGTGATTTAGCAGATGATGCATTTTTGCTGAATGGTTTTTTATCTTGTTGGTACCTTACTTAGGTTTATTGGTGATCAAGGTTGTCTATCGAATTTTTTCACAACTTCATTCGGATCTACTTTAGAGCATAATCATTCCTTACACGCGTTTCTATTCTATCCCATCCATTCGATATCATCAATAATTCAATTTGAAAGTTCCGAAAAATAAATTTTTTGTTCAGTCTGAAAGTTGGTAGAATTGAAAAATACGAAACGAGTTTGTAAAGACTTTTATTTAGAGTTGTTCCCATATCAAATTCTTTGAAAATCGGAAAAATAATAAACCAAAAATATCACGATGTTGACACGCGTGCGTGGTTACCGACAGATTTGTACGCAGAGCTTGATTTGAGTATGAAACTCGGAGCAGAATTGCGTGAAGTAGTTTTGTTTGTTGAAATTGTTCAGACCCCACTCTTTCTGAACAACGTCTGTTAGGTATGGGGTTAGATTTGCGGATCTTCTTTCCCATTCTACCGTGGTTGAAGTTATTCAATATATTTGTGGAATAATTGCCAAAAATATTGGGCAGTGTTGGAACACAAATAGGTATAGTTACAACGTGTTTTGAATACCTAGGTAGGGTCAGTGAACGCATGATTTTACAGTATAGTTCTCGCTTTCGAGAGCCAGAGGGTCTTATCTTTGCTTGCATTGGATAATATTTTGTATTCAATAGTCGTTTGACTACGATTTAGAATCGCCAAAACCGTAAAGTTTTATTATCTCAAGCTTGAACTGCTAACCATTTTATCTGGTGTAGCCATTCCTTAATCTTCTAGTCTATCTCAATGATTTCATTGAGTAGAATAAAAACTCTTAGCCCTCAGCTTGAAACACGATCAAAAGCATTAGGGCAAAAGTGAAAATAAAACCTTATGGCTATCAGAAATAAAGTTTATTTACATGATAGGATGTTAGGCAAAGATGTATCGTAGAATAAAAAAAAGAAATTAATAATAAAACATAGAACAAAAATACAGCAGCACCCAGTCGAGATTCCCATCGTATAATAAAGATGAAAATCCTATCTCCTCTCACATCATCCAAAAAATATCAATATAAATTAATAAATACTTCAGTATATCAAAAATATTTCAATAATAAAGAAAAATCATCGTATCTTTCTTTGTCTTGCGTTGCTCGTGTCCTTCAGATGAAAAAGCGAACAAATAAAATAAAAGAAAAATGATGAAAATACTCATGTACACATCGACTATTTTTTTACGCAATAAACGTTAAATTTGAGAAAAAAAAATAACCTAATTTTCGTACATTCTCCGGTGGTCATGTGGCATCAAAAGCACATTGTGTAGGTGTCCTGTTCGGACTGACTCTCGTTCATAAACTGCAGATTGTATTTTGAATGCCAGATATGACTGTCGGAGATGGCTTTTTGTTTATTTACAATATTTACATCTAGTCACTCCTTTTCTTAGAGCATATATGTCCAGTTTTTGGACTATCCATAAAATAACCAAAGTACAGAACACTGTTTAATAAAGTCCTATTGTTAATTCAAGGACATATCCACATACACATTTCCCAACCTTTTCCCAATGTGCAGAGCGTATTTATTTACCATTACTTTCTCTAGTCAGCTTACAATTGCCCGAATAGCTACTCTTGTTGTTTTATTTGCACATTCATGTACGTTTAATAATTGCCCCACATTCTTGTTCAGTACGACTTTGAATAGCAAATATGAAAAACTTCGAAAAATTACAAAGATTAATTCCTTACAAGTATGTTGTGCCTTGTTTATTTATTTTAGTTTTCTTCAACGAAATGATCTTTTATTTGTGCAAATTATAAAGTTGTTCTCATTGATTTTTACAACCATCATTGAAATGTTTTGATCATATCTTGTGATTTGTTTTCTCTCACTTTCAAACACTGCATAATGGATTTGTTGAGATGAGTCGAAATTCTTTTCATGCGAATAACCTGACTTGGGGAACTCTTATTGAATAATATCCTGCACAATGCCATGCATAATGTCGAAAAAAACATTTAAAAAAAAAAAAAATAGTATCCATTTTCAAATCACACACCGTTGATGGGTATCACTTCTCTGTGACTGCTTCACCACAATTGTCCGAGCCTCCAAGTCGTTTCGAGCTGTGCTATATTTGGGATCTTCAGCAGATTGGATTAAAATTTTCTGTCAAATTGCATATTTCAATAAAGAATGGTACACCCCTTGCTTCTTCCTGCTTATAGTATACTAACATTTGTAAAGAGTCAATAAAAGATACATAGAACAAATAAAAGTATAAATGATATCCCAGAAGTGATGTATCATAAAATTTTTTTCAGCAGAATAAAGTTGTTAGGATTTATTTATTCAAACTATCTACAATTGAATATTACGCTCTGTGGTAAAAACGAAACAATGCTGTATTTGTAAATATTAAAATAAAGTTTACATTCAAGTATGTCAAACTTTAGCATAATAAAGATATTAGATGTTTTTCTTCACTTGGTATTTTGGTATGGTAGTACTTCTTTATTTTATATCACTCCTGAACGTTTGTTACATATGTGAATAAAAAATAAAGAATTCGTTTTATAACTCTGACGGCGCATCGGTGTGTATAACTTTGTCTTTTTGGGCGGGTAGTTTCAGTCCTACGGATCACAAACTGGCCACTTGCAGCGACGACGGAACCGTCCGAATCTGGGACTTCCTTCGATGTCACGAGGAACGAATTCTCAGGGGTATAACATATTCATATTATAAAGTCTTCTCTGCATTTTGATTCACAGATTTTTTTTTGTACTTGGAAAATCAACTGCTCCAGCATTTAAGAAAGTTAACAAAACCCTTCGTATGAAATAAGTACCTGAATTATACGCTACTGCAAATTCACAAGTCTATTTTACACACAAGATTCTGGAATATTAATGTTGTAATTCATTTTTCAAATTCATCAGATGGCTATTTTCGAGAATTCACTGTACAGGGTTTGCATCCAAAGTATTGTTGGTGTGATGTATTACTTGATTTGATAGACTTTAGTTTTCTATAGGTGATTTCATGTTTTTTTGCAATACATTATTTGAATAACTAGTAGCGGTGGTCGATAGTTATTTTTATTAAATTGCGGTCACGAATAAAGTTAAGCATCAAGCAGAGTTGCAAATATGTTCAGATGTGTTGTTATTTTGATATTTCAATTATGTTATAACTCAATACTAATCCGTATTACTATTATGTCTTAGGACATGGGGCTGACGTGAAGTGCGTCCATTGGCATCCGCAGAAGAGTCTGGTTATATCTGGAAGTAAGGACAACCAACAGCCGGTGAAACTCTGGGATCCGAAAACTGGTCAATCCCTTGCAACCTTGCACGCACACAAATCTACAGTAATGGATGTTAAATGGAACGAGAATGGAAATTGGCTGGTAACAGCATCTCGGGATCACTTGTTAAAGTTATTCGACTTGAGAAATTTAAGTCAAGAAGTTCAGACGTTTCGCGGTCACAAAAAAGAAGCTTCAAGTGTTGCGTGGCATCCTAGTCATGAAGGACTTTTCTGCAGTGGTGGTAGCGACGGGGCAATACTCTTCTGGCATGTCGGGTAGGAATTTTGATTGCGATTTTAAATACTCACGTTTCTCTACGTTAAAAAATATCAAATTCATGAACTCGTTTTGTATTGACTTTCGCCAAGAGCTGACAAGGAAGTTGGAGCGATAGAGCAGGCACATGACAGTATAGTGTGGACGTTAGCATGGCATCCACTTGGGCATATATTATGTTCTGGAAGTAACGATCACACGTCAAAGTTCTGGACGAGAAATAGACCTGGTGATTTGATGAGAGATAAATACAACTTGAACACACTGCCAGCAGGAGCGGCAGGAGTTGATGATCATGAAATTGGTAACTAAAATTTAAACATATGACAATACCCGTTTTTTCAAATATGTTTTAGAGTTTCTGTAACGGCATTTTTTTTCTAGCCGACGACTCACCAGTGATTCCTGGCATGGGTCCTGAAGACCGAATTAATGCTGATGGTGAAACTGAAGACAAAACCGGAGGTATTCCAGGCCTTGATTTGGACCATGCCATAGATGAAGGAAAGAAATATGCCAACAAAAAGGTTCCCTACAGTAAACCAATACCTAGAAACTTCCAAGCACAATGGAATGAAATGGAAGCAGAAGATATAGAGCAAGTTGAAGCACTAAATGCCTTTGTCAATCAGCTGATTGAAACAACGCCTGGAGCCGTGCCTTTGAATGAAGTAACGCCCAATGCGATAATTTTATATGGGACAATGATTCCGGTTGAGCGTAAGTTTATAAATGTTGGCATTATCTCTGACTTATAAGTTTGGCATAATATGAGACTACTTTTGCAAATGAAAACAACATTAAAATTTCATTTTACAGCGGAATCGAAATTAGCCGAGGCCATCACGAAAGGAAACGATGCGATAAACAAGTTGGTGTTTTCTGGAGAGATTGAAGAACTTCGTGAAGTGATTGGATCTCCTGAAGGCGTCGAAGACACTGAGGACTTTCTGCAGGATGAAGGTGAAATTGATTATTCAAAAGTTCCTGAAATTGAACTTCCCGCACCATTGCCTAGTTCTAAGTTTGCCCAAAATCCAGAACTATTAAAAACATTGAACCGTGGTGGTAAAAGGAAGTTTGATCAGTTAATCGGTTGGAGTGATGGCGGTGCTAGCGACAGAACATCAAAAATACATCAACCTGTGTTTGGTGCTTCGATCAACGATGAATTATCTAGTGATACAGATTCTAGGTCTGGAATGGGAAAATCTAATTCAGGTGGAGACAGGGACACGTATGGAGTGGGTCTGGATGAAGATTTCAGAAGATTGCCAAATGATATGCGAAATATGGGTAGAGATGAAGATTTGCGGTTTAACAATATGGGAAATATGTCTGGGGGACCAGGTAGGCCAGGCATGGGTAGCGATCAAGATCTAAGGAGTAAGTCAATGAACTTTGGTGATACAGATTTCCGACAATTGCCCCCGCATAATTTTGGAATGGGTAAATCAAGCCTTGACGATCCCTTTGGGGATAGAGACAGAGAAGGCAGAGAAAGATCAAGATGGGATGATGAGAAAGGGAGAAACCTTAGTGATAATTTCAATATGGATTTCCCTGGTAATAACTTCGATAAACGAGATAATTTGTCATCGAACATGTCAGGCATGGGAAACAATCACAATATGTCCCACATCGGATCCACCCACCATAACATGCAAAACATAAATCCCAATATGAGCCATCACTTGTCAAATATGTCAAATATAGGACCTCATTCGAACATGCCGCCACATTTGAGTATGCCAAATAAGAGTAATCAAAGTATGCCCTCGCACCAGAGCATGCAAAACATGGATAACACAATGTCACACATGAATAATCCGAATATGTCCAACATGCTGCATCACCCTAACATGCCTCCTGGATTTGGGCCAAATGGAGGGCCACCTGGTAATTTTGGACCTAATTTCAGACCTCCCAATGGTAACTTTGGATCTAATCATAACTTTAGATCAAACCCCATGGCTCCTTTCGTTCCGAATTCTGGTGGACCACCTTACAACAGCTCGTTTATGTCAAATCAAGGGCCACCAAACCTGCGAGGTCCTAACGCTGGAAATCAAGGCCCACCAAATTTTGATCGTTCAGGTTTCGGTGGTCCAAATTTTCGTGGATCTAATCCCGGAAACCAGGGACAGTCTGGCTATGGCGGATATAACAAAAATGGGCCCATGCATAACATGCAAGGAAGATCCAGAAGTACTAATGAAAATAGTGGTGGAAGAGGTGCTTATAATAATAGAGGCAGAGGTAGAGACAATGATCGGGGTGACCGAGGTGGCAATTCAAGGGGTAGAGATAATTTTTGAATGGGCCTTTATTGATAATATCTGTGACATTGTGTTAACATTATGTTAACGTTATGTTAACACAGTTATGTAATATGTGAAATTCAGTGACTCTTTTCCTCATATGCCTCTGCAGAGAATAGTCACTGCAATGTAAGCAAATCGCACTACTAAGCCTATCAGCTACCAATGAAAATATGTAAATCACAAGACTCATGTTCAAACGGTTCTTTGTAAAGACTTCGAGGTGTTGAAGAAATACGTGCTTAATGCGATCTATGCGACGATACCGATTGATCCTCTGTTAGAGTATGGAGCCGAATTTTGAAAAACGCCTTTCATTCCCTCGAGAGCCCTGATGTCCTTTTTCCACACCATACCCTGACACAAATTTGAAATTGACGCTAACAACTCATTCTTTTTTTGAATAAATTATTATCTCATTTTATATGCCATACGCGGCTGTGGAGATCTTTTAATATATGCTACGCGATTTCACAATCATATTGCTATTATATTTCAGATCTCCATTGATCGTACTATACTGCGATTTACATTGACAATATCTTAAAAACGATATTATCAACACTTAGTATGTTTATTTAAAATTTTTCAGCCCATGGGTAACCATTGGGTGTATCGAATTCTTCCCAGATCGACTTGTACCTATCTCAACGGAATTAACTATTATTTGGTAAATTTTCAGAATGTAATCTGGAAATATTGTAATATATTATACAGTTAATCACAACAATTATTCTGATAAAAATGTTCACTAGCTGCCTTGTGAGGGATGTCATTTTGTTTGTGATTGCGTTATCACATTGATAGAATAGACTCCAACTTATCATGAAAGTTTGAACAAGAGCAGTTTAATATGATTCATATACAATAAAATTGAGTAAAATAACAAGCTTTAAATTTATTAATAATATCGAGATTTGTTCAAAATTTTCATAGCTCTTACATTTCAGCAGAACTGTTATGCATAGTTTGCCACACTAGACGAAAATTTGAAGGAAAGATTGATATCTCTCTTCTGGATATTTCTCTCAAAACTAAAATGTTCATCAAATACTGAAATGATAACAAAATCAAGATACTCCAAAATCTTCGTCAAGAAATTAAGAACTTGAAAACGATGAATAGAGAGTTACACTCCGATAGCATTTCATGCATCAAATCAGTGAATGGCCAATTTCTGGAAATTTCCAGCTCTCCCCCCAATTAATTTTAATTTAACAAATCAACATTTTTCTGTAAAAGTTACATCTCAACTGTGGTGTTGAATGATTGTTACATAACAATTGTGGATTCGGAAGGATCATAGATCGTGACATGTGAAGTACTATTGGTTGATTGGCTATGACTCGATGCGTCTTAACGACTCGATTATTGGTATACCAATATATGTACATGTACAATATACATACAGGGTGTCCCAGACCATCCGTACGCCCCTTCCAAATCCCAGAAAATTGGGTTTCCTGAAAATTTAAAAAGCCAGTGTTTCTGCGTTGGTCTTGCTTCACCTAATGATGATAGTGCCGACTTCCGATGCAGACTGGAAGTGGGTTTTTCAGACCGGAAGTCAGTTTTTACCAATGGAACATGCATATTTTTATGACGGATCCGGATTCTACACTCAAAAATATGCCTCTTTTGTTTCAAACATTTTTGTCTAAAACGACATTTTTCACCCCTAACAATAAATCAGATATCTATGATTCTGAAAGTCTGATATTATTCCATCTTACTCAGCGTGCTCGTTATGAAGGGGAAAGGATAAAAACCCCAAAAAAATCGATTCAAACGGTTTAGCGA
Source organism: Athalia cordata (assembly GCA_963932425.1). Classification (NCBI taxonomy): domain Eukaryota; kingdom Metazoa; phylum Arthropoda; class Insecta; order Hymenoptera; family Athaliidae; genus Athalia; species Athalia cordata. Next base: position 50,163,359 of record OZ010625.1, on the reverse strand, counting down.
GAGTAAAATCTTCTATTTGAAAGTGTAGTAGATTTTTCTACAGATGAGATGATATCACACTTTCAGAATTATAAAAAAATCTGATTCATTGTTAGGAGTGGAAAAATGACGTGTTAGACAAAGACGTTTCAAACAAAACATGCATACATTAGGGTGTAGAAACACTGGCTTTTCAAATTTTCAGAAAACTCAATTTTCTGGGATTTAAAAGGGGTGTATGGGTGGTCTGGGACACCCTGTATATGTTTATACCTATACTGCTGACTGAAGCTTACATCTAAACTATTAGAAAATGGTTTGCTCTCATAATAATAAATAATAGTCACTCCACATACTGCAGACGTAATACGTATCAAGATAAGTGCTTGCAAGCGAACTGATTACGTAAGAATACACCTCAAACTTGACCCCTCATCGATTTGCTTTGCCTATTTAAGTCTGGCTATGATATCGCTTCATCAAAGTTCTCATCAGCCATGGCTACTCTCAAGTTCAAAGACGCTTCTCCCTATGTTCAGCCCGTTCCTCAGCCACCTCCAGAGGATTATCTGTATAAAATGTAAGCATCAAATGGGTAGCTTAAACTATATTTTTGAATCTTCTCATTAGACACTATCGATTTTACAGTTACGAAGATAATTTGTCTATGAAATCTGATGGATGGGGTAAAAAAGTACTAAACGTTGCTATATTTGGCATTGGTCGTGCTGGAACCATTCACTTATCGATATTGGCTAACAATCCTCGAGTAAAAATTATTTATATTGTTGATGATATTGAATCTAAGTGGCTTTCTATAAAAACTTACTGGTTTCTTCACGATGCTCAATTCTTGACTAGTAAACAATCTGACGTCGTATACAAAGATGTGAGGTAAGAAAGTACAAGTTGACTTTTGAACATTTTTAAAAAGTAGTTTTTATACATATTGTTTAGAGTGGATGTTGTGATCGTTTGTTCGCCAACTTTTACGCATGAGGAAATCGTTTTAAAATCGTTGAAGGCTAAGAAAGCTGTCTTCTGTGAAAAGCCAATTGCAGAAACTCGTGAAAATAGTGTTAAATGCTATGAAATAGCAAAAATTGTTGAAAAGCCACTATTCTGTGCTTTCAACAGACGTTTCGATCCAAGTTATAGCGCAGTCAGGGAAAAGGTACTAAGAGGAGAAGTTGGTCACGTTCAACTTATTAAAGTTTGTTCTCGAGATTCTCCACTACCTTCCATCGAATATTTAAAAACTTCTGGTGGAATTTTCCACGACTGTATGGTACATGACATTGACATGATGACCTGGATTCTCGAAGAATTACCTACAAGAGTAATTATCACCTTTTTTTGTGTGTTTCCATATATTTCGTTAATTCTGTTCTGATGCATGGTGTGCAATGGTTTCATAAATATTTCAGATTGGTGTGCAAGCACACGCACATATTCCGGAAATAAAAGGAATCAATGATTATGACACTGTTGCTGCAACTTTTTACTTCCCATCAGGTACTTTGGGGATGATTGATATTTCTCGCAGTTGTAATTATGGGTATGACCAAAGATTAGAGGTTTTTGGTCCCAAAGGAATGATCACCGCAAATAATGAGCAGCCTATCCACTGTGTTCAGTCTCAGTACGCATTGAATGGGCTCAAAACTGCCCCTATTTGGTACAGCTTTGCTAGCCGTTTTCGTAATGCTTATCAAAGAGAGATGGAACACTTCTTAGACATTGTTCAAGGCAAAACAAAGTCAATAGTTACACACAAACAGATCTCGGCAGTCTCTAGAATTGCTACCGCTTGCGAGGAATCCGCTCGTACTGGAAAAATAGTGGAGCTCAGATGGGAACCCAATGATATGCCAGAGAAAAATTAATGTTATCAATAATTTTTTACTCGAGGTAAGTCAGAAGTCCGTTAGATTTGATTTTTGCATACGTGGTGATCACATAAATGAATGAAAAAATAAATTGGTCAATAGTTTTTTCACATTTCATTGAATTTATTGCTTTTCATCAATCATATCTCCAACAATAAACCGGTAGATAAATATAATGCGTATTTACACTAATATATTTCTATTGCAATTATGAATGTTTGGAAGCAATATACTCGTAGAGTAATTAGTTCTCTTTTGTAGACAGTCGCCAGCAATGTAAAGTCTAAGTGTTAATTCACGAGAAAATAAAATCATTAATGCATTTCATTCGGGTTTGGAATTGATTTTGAGCGTTAAAGCAAAATTATGAATTCTGGTCCATTCCGATAATACAAACGTATGGTTAACTCTTTCAATCTCTATTGAGTTGTTACAATAGATCCAAGTCCAGAGACATTAGATTTATATCTGAAACCATCAAAATTGCACTACATCCGTAATATGTAATTCAAATTACGTGTTTGATAATTTCTTCATGAATATATACTTTAGTATCAATGGTGTACTTTGGTATAGGTCAACCCAATGATGATCGATTTGTTTGATGAAAATTTTCAAACCACAACTGTGCCATATTGAACGAGGTAACCTTGTTTCGCAATGTATTAAGCTTTTCTCTATGCATATACGTGCGTTTATACATATGTGTATTTTTTTTTTTTAATAACTAACAATAAGTATAATTATGTTGTTCAGTCGTATAGTTGAGAAAGTTATCAAAGTAACGTCAGCCAAATACAGTACGGAGAAATACACAACACTTTTAAAACTTGGAGTACGTAGAGCGTTATTCATTTTGATATTAGTTTTGTTTAGTAACTCTTTTATTCGCGTTCCTAAATTGCGTAAAAAAAGAAAAGTTAAAGTAAATCAGTATGAATAGTGACAATTTCATTAGATATATTGACAAGATTTCCTTCCTGACTGCTGACACATCCATGCATATTTTATGTTGATTACAAAGCGAATATTTATTTCACTCATGTTCTGTATTGCTCCTTAAAATATTGTAACATTCTCATTTTTAGAATTTCAAAGACTTTGCAAACAGCGCAGCTGTTGCTTGAGCCTTATCTCCATTAAATCGACGTAATTCTGAAATTACTTGGGCACGAGTAAAACCTAAAGCTTCGATTTCTTTTACCGTACCATCGGTAAACGGATCATGTGGAAGAACAGTTGTGTCTAGAGTCATTGATGTACTGGATGAAACTGATGGTGTTACATCCATAGGACTATTACTTGCGTTTAGCCCGTCTAGAACATAAATTATAAAGCCATCATTATCACATCTACAAGATCACTTGAATACTTTGAAAAGATACCATAATGTTTTCGAAAAGATGTCTTCGACATTTTACGAACTGTCCAGGCAAATGGTAAAGGACAACGCAGAGCAATGGAACCGGACTTTGTCTGGGATATCATTCTCGAATTACACAATAATTCTCATGTATTGACAATAAGGATTTAGGATGATGGGATAGCCCGGACAGATACATACTTACCCTGCTGCTTCTGTTTCTTCGCCTCTTTTGAACTATCCTCTAATGCTCTTTGTAAATCCCGGTCATCCAAAGACTTGTCGCTGTTTCCACTTAGCCGCGCACATTCTGGTAATTCCCCTGAAGAAGCCATTTTGGTGCTTGATCATTGTTTGATAAGATATTGGGGCAGTGAATATCAGTGTTAAATACTTTTCATCTCACCTTCCGTTAAAAATGGCGTTTCTGTCCCAGTGGTACCAATGTTTAGTATGTTTTTTCTGAGGTCTATACAGCATTGATGTCTTTTGAGCATGTCGAGTCCGAGTAACATGTCCATTGGCTGTTCTTCAAGAACACTAAAAGACGTGGTTAGGTGATCTTGTCCAATTTGTATTTGCACCATATGAATGCGCCCAATTATTTTTTGGGTACCTACACCCTTTGCAACACCTGCCCATCTTGTATCTACTAGACGCATTATGTGACATCGTTCTGCACATGCAGCGGACATGATTGTCGTCTGGGCGCCTGTTTACAAAAATTAAATATCTATAATACTACGTTTTGAAAACTTCAATGTCGACTGTAAATTTATTTTTTCTTGAATCTACTCTCAGCTATTCAAATTACAACTCAAGCTTGAAAATCTGTTAACATATGCAATTTTCAACTCCCAGAACCTCTAGCTACTCTGGTTGACAGTTGGAGATGGTGAGTGCTATTAATAAATTGTTTATCTGCAGAGCACATGTTATACGGTCACCCTCGGATTGCAAAAGTTTAAATTTAGAGTAGCTCCGAATAAAGTCGACCTTGAGTATCCTGTTGGATTGGTTTGGCTACTATCAGTGAAATAATTACCCGAATCGATGAATGCTTTTACTGGGAATCCATTAACTTTGCAATTAATATAGAGCATAACTACAGTGCCGAAGGTTTCAGGATTATACTCCATAGCTGCCTCCATATTCGCTTCGATATTTTTCTGCCGTATTTCTTCTGCTATCAGCCTTTGAGTTTCTGTGTCGAAAGGATCTGCGTTCATCATTCTTACACGCTGTACTTGGCGTTCTTCACGTGACTTGATCTGTTCCTTCAAAACGTTAGAGAACCTCTCTGCAATAAATAGCGACAATAAGAAAATCGTTAGTTCATGTTTCTCAAAATGTCACAAGGATTCGTTGAATATTTAAAATAAGTACTTATTACCGATGTTTCCAGAAAGCAAGGCATCAGCTAGCCTAGGATTATTCTGTTTAAGTAATGCTAGTTGATCAGGATTAGCTAGAAACATGTCTCTGATCATGACAGGGTCATCTTCACTGCGCGAATTCTGTGCTCTTTGTTGTACTGGCGCTCCACTTGAGCTAGGTACAGGTCGATTTGATGATCCAGGAATTCGGATTGCACTGAAGTCCAACGTAGGTACAGCTAAATTTTCGAATCTCAGAATTAAATGTGGTGTAACATTCTACCCTCAAACATAATTTATAACTGCGCTACAGCTAGCAATAAACTCTAAACCGACGAGGAATATTTATTCTCGTGTTACTAGTTGTGTACGCGTTGAGACCCACTGCATGATTAGTTAACTACTGTAAAAATTATGATGAGGAAAATATTGAGAATTAGTTTGAATGTAAGGATAAAATCATTAGAACATTCGGTTAGACAAGATCAATATTTAATGGACGGAAATAGGGACTTGGTTTTTTTAAAACATGTACACTCTACATATATTTATATTCTTATACAAAGCCATGTAAACAAGAGAATCTTGTGAAGAGTACTTTCTGTGGAGCTTGCCCATTATCGAATGATAACATCTAGAGAGTTATCTGAAGCTTATCTAGATTGGTCTCTTACAATCAGTGATGTGATTTGACAGATGTACGAAACGTAGGTAAAGAATGCAAAGAGCGATGATTCTGGGTTGGTAACAACCGAGTACTCTAACCTCCGTCAAAAGTCTGTAAATTTAATCCAGATCCACTCTGCTGCATATGTTGTAAAATGACAACATCTCCGTCTCGAATTCCATATTCTTTAAGAGGTTTTTTGTCATCCATCAAGGGCCTGCCGTTGAATGCAATCATAATTTCATGAGCCGGAAAACCGCTTTCTATTTCACAGAATGCTTTGAAGTTTTCAAGCTCCAACTCCTCGCTGACATCCAATACAAAGATGTCATCGCTGAGCGTAGTTACGGTCACTTTCATCGTAAAAAAAATATACTTTCACCGAACTATCGAAACACAGTGACAAAAATTCAAGACACGATTTTTCGTGCTTAATGATCAAAAATGATTTTTGGGGGATGATGAACAGTTTTCAGGTTGTAAACAACCCAGCTCAGCAAAAATACTCTCCACCTCGCCGAGGTATGGCGTGAAGCGGTGACTGAAGAATATTGGAAGACAGCCAGCCATGAGCAAAAATATTCCGGGTCAAAGTTGGCTTCAGGGGGCTTTTCGCTGAAGCAGTCTTCTATACTTACCGATCGGGCACATCCTAAGACTGTTGAGCCAGATTTAGCTTTCAACGATAAAACGGCGCTTGCCTACGGTCTTGACGTGGCGAATTACGCTTCATTTACCTACCGGCAGACGCCGGCTCGGTGTCTTTTGCCTCGTCATCAAGTATAATTTTCGCGGTGCATATTTTTTTTCAACAACTCGTAATGTTTTATGCTGTTGCAAGAAAAAGACCACGCTGAAGCAGGCACCAACCGGAAATTTGAGCTCTCAAAATTTGATCATAATTTTACCGTTTTGCGTTGTCAACACTAAAGCAACGACTAGAGTTGTTACTACTGATCTCTATATTACCATAAAAACACCTGATTGCCCAGAAAAGTAAATAAATGGAATATGCAAATGCACAAGATGTCTTTGGAAGATTTGCGGATTTTTATACTGTTGAGAGTGTGATACTAGAACCATTGAGTAACTTAATAGGAAGTATAGTTACTCAATGCTAGAACGCAAGAGGCTGGAAAGCTGGAAAAATTCGCTCAAAGATCTGAAACTGACGATGATGTATGAATGGCATGTGAAATTATACGTCAAGGTATACCACTGAAATTAATTAGTGTATAGTTCAGTGGTATAAACCTTATCCAGCAAGGATGCTTACCCAACGAGGAGAGTTACCCGGGAGGTCAGCTCACCGAAAGTAGAACTTCTAGGGAAAGTAGTTCTGCTGGTTGTCGTTAAGAGATGAAATGGATGAATAAATAGAGAAATGCTTTTCCTTATCGCGTCTTATTGTTAGAGTATAAGCATGGTAGTAAGATCACGGAGAAATATCCCTCCGTGGTAAGACGCTGTACCATACAAGCGTTGACAGAAACAACGATCTGGGACACTGAAATCTGAGTTTTTTCGATTCTGCCGGTCAAACATCACTATTCATAGATTTTATTAGATTGATGCATAAATCGAAAATTTGATATCTTTAAAACTGAGCATTTAATTTTTCGGAGCGCTTCCACCTTGGCATGGAATCACGGACACCACGGAAGAATAGTATACAGGGTGTTATCGATAACTTTGGCCAAAATGATAGGGTAGGTAGAGCACCCAAATACAAGGATTTGGAGCATTGGAACCCATGTCCGGAAATGCCTCACAATCAGTACGGAGCTACAGCCGTTCTTCGATTGGGGTTCGCGCACTTCATGGCTACTCGAGACTTGAGTTTATCAGGTGTGTCGTGTGTGAAGGACATGAAGGTGATAAATAATTTTTAATAAAAAAGAGAACGGAACGAATACGAGCATCGTGGGGGGCACGCATTCAAAAAAGTATTCAAGTGAATGGACATCATTTCGTCCAATCTTTGTGAGACCTCTGTCTATCAGGTTTCTCGTTGTTTTCCGTTTTTTTTTTCTTTTTCTTATCAAAATTTTTGGACGAAGACTTGGAATTTGCTATTTTTATCACTTACATGTCCTTACCACGCGACACACCTGATAAACTCAGGCCATGAATAGCCATGAAGTGCGCGAACCCCAACCGAAAAACGGCTGTAGTTCCGTACTGAGGCATTTCCGGACATGGGTTCCAATGCTCAAAATCCTTGTATTCGGGTCCTTTATCTACCCTATCATTTTGGCCAAAGTTATCGATAACACCCTGTACAGATACCAAGCCCCATAAAGGCTGGCGGCTGTCTCAATTCTTCAGTCAACGCGCGAGGGCACGAAAATAACGAAGGGGTATCGCTATGGATCGCGACTATCGATGGTCGCGTGTGCGCCCGCCGATGCGCGGTGCACAAGAATTTGAGCTAAGAAGGGACATATGGCACATAACGTTCGCGAAGAGTCTGCAGTCCCAGGACGAGCTGGATCAGGAATTTATGTCTACCTAAGAGTATCCGTATCTACATCCTTCGTCCGATGAAGCCGCAGCATATGTCCGAGTAATAAATAAGCGATCTTGACTAACACAAAGGTGATCTTTTATGCCCATACAAAAACGCCACCGATCTGATAGCCACTTGCGCATCTGCAGTTCGTCTGTCCTTTCAACGTGTAGAATGCGTAGCTAATGAGATGCAAGGATAAGATGTCTTATCATTGCGATTCATTATTATTTATCGTGACAAGCGGTTAATTCGGCACCCTGCTAGGCGAGTCCACTGATATTTAAAATTTACTCACTCGGATTGTTGGCATTTTTGGCCGCCTTTAATTGAATTTGTAATTGGAAATTTAATGATCAAAATATTCTGATCGGCGACCTAAAAATAAAATCCCGATTTATTGTTTCAGTGAATTCGAATCCACGTGCGAATCTTTTTTTGGTTAGCGATTCATCCCTTCCCATGATATAGGACAAAATGTCTCATTCGCTGCAGAGATTAATCTAAAAATAATTGGCCATGATTCTCTAGACATCGAAATGAGGAGATCTGCATGTATAACTTTCTCTATTTGCAAAAGTAGGATATATTCTAGATGACACATTTAAAATGTATAACAAATAAAGAATAACGAAATGATAACGATATATGCGATTGACATCGATACAGTCGTTACATCATCCAGAATTCAACAACAAATGGACCCAGGACCCTCGTAATGTGGCTGAAAATGCTATGCCATATCAGGAAGCAGCGGTGAATTTTGCTCGATCATTGATTGGATCTGTTTATCAATCTATCATATATCGGAAGAATAACTGAGTGCGATAGTAAATCGATTTGCCATTTGGTCCGGATGCATTGGAGCGTGAAGTGTTTAAGGGTCGCGCCCTAGTCTCACCCCCACAAAGCCGTATAGGACCCCCGCCAAGTATAGACGGGTGATCATAGGACTCGCAGCGTACATCCCCTCTGGAGGTAACCCACAAACCGGAAGTTAAATTGTACACATTTCATACTCACCGGATGCTACGAGTATATAGCTATACCTGGATACATCATTAGACAGGTGGCTACACGAATTCGTGCGTTATCCTGAAAATACGATGGAAACTATAGGGATGGAAATGAATATAACATATTCAACAAAAATGCATATCATCATTCATTCGTATGCGTGAATTTGTTGCGATACCGATTTTTTCTCGCACTAAAAGGACGCGATTCGAGTATTGCCATAGAAATTTTGGTAAACTTGAATCATTTAAACGGGATATACATAAATGAATGCCTGAAACAAACTTATCCGGCAAACCCAAACAAGGTGCAGGAAGATTCCAGAACCAATCGGACACGCTACATCCTGGACACGGCAGCACCTGGGGTTCGTTTTGGACCAACACCCTTGATCCCTTCGCGCCCTCGGGAACACCATAAACCAGAGGGGAGGATTCTCAGGTTTATTAAGTGTCTATTAATTTATACCTATAGCAGAGTACAACATCCATTTCCGATTTGATACGCTGTAATAGAGTGGGGCAATGGGATGCAGATTATCAGATAGCCGGAATTTCAAGACGGAGTAGAATTTTTCGATTTCTTATCTGAATTTATGAAAATACAATGAATTTATACGCTTCAGTTTATATCTCTTGACAAACTGAAAAATTCCTCACTGCATCTAAAGATAATATCCAGTTCTTTGCTGGATTCGCCGCACGTGAGGAGACGTGGAGTATTCCTGATCCCCTGGCTCGTGGGTTTCGATTGTCTGCGTACTCTGTTCCCATACACATATCTATCTGAATCGTAGTACGAAAAACTCTCCTTACAATAGCAGGAGAGATTCTAATCCTTTATTTTCAATGCGGATTATGTTCAGTTCAATATCTACAGTGCGCCGGATCACGCTGCAGTCTATATAGTTGCCGTGGAATGAAACACTCATCTCCCATCACGACCCCAACCGACCCCTCAACCTTTTGTTTTTTAACGAATTATTTGGATATAACTTCCCTCTAAGCCATACATAGAGGTTCGATTGTTTTCGGCAAATACGGATTTTTTGCAGCTTGAATTAGGGGAGAATGCTTCGAGTTTTGAGTTTTAGGGCAACATTATTCATTTTCGATTTTCCATGTTCTTCTCGGTATTCTTCCTCAATGGATGTGTCATGTATAGCATACAGGTATACGTGTGAGCCTCACCTACTATGGAAAGAACGATATTTTATTCTCACTAATTACAGAAATTTAATAGCCTCGCCTCCCCGCGTAGACTGGACGCCATCGAACACATGGAAAGTTGTAATGAGACTTTGTTTATTATTAGTTTGTCGGTGTCATCAAAGGATACCCTGTCATATATCATATACTATACCGTGTCATCCACTCCTGCGGTAGTTTATTACGCTTATACATATGGCATATAGACAAACTTACAGCGTGAAATAAATCGTTTTACTCCGTTGAATTATAAGTGCGGAATCGATCTTTATACTAGACTACTTATACATATACGTTATATATATGTAGAATGCTATACTCAGACCACTTTTACGACGGGCAATTTTTCAGCTATGAAAATTTCTAATATTTGACAGTTCCAAAAGATATGATAGTTTTCACGACTGTAATTGCCAACAATATTATACAGATAGCGATATATTGTATGTAACATAGTTGCAGAGTTTCGTAAAGGGTTGCATTGGATCAAAATAGGAAAGGGCATCGGAGCGCGACGCGCGGTGCGGCAGTCAAAAATCACGATATAATCGGATAGTATAAGAATCGTTGAAGGAAATTAGTGACACGTGGTAGACACGTGCTACACCACCCGTTCCAACGCGGTCGGGTTAAGCACCAGGACGGCATTTGGCCTACGAACCTCAACCTGTAATTATACCGTAGAACCTACCCCCCTGTTACAAGCCGCACTACGCAATCTGATTTGTAATATATTTATCAGTTAATTACGTCTAATAACAACAGCGAAAATGTTGCGGTTGCAATAACCTATATCGATTCATATGGTGACGCAGATCTGCAATTTCAATCCCCCCTTACGTCATGTAATGTTATACGTATATATGTACATTAAAAGAATCAGGTCGGAAATTCGTGCAAACGTGCAAAACGCCACCGATTACAGTCGTCGAGTTCAGGGACAATATACGTCTGGCAATTGCGAATAAAAATCTTAGCGAACGAAACGCGTACAAATTTCAAAGATTGCGAAGTCAGAGAATCCTTTAGGGTATTCGTTGTGCCTATACATATATATTATACATATATTATCTCCAGCGAGAGACTTCGAAGCACCCCAGCAGATAGCAAGTGTTTCGCACCTTTTGATGCTCCCTTCGGTCCGTTATCAGATCGATGAATAGGCGGTGCTTCGGGGTGGTGTTCCCGTATATTCCTACACGTTCTTCGTTTTCACCCTTCGCCCGCAAGTTCTACGGGCCGCCTCCGCCACCCCCCGATTGGATGAAACACTGACGCGCAGGGATTCGGCAGCAGAGAATGGCTTCCAGTCTTGAATTAGGACTCAGTGTCGCGGGGCGATTCACATAATCAACTCGTGGTACGATATTATCCTTCCCTAGGGATTCACTTCCTTCGCTCTGTCGGCATATTATACACATTCATCAAATCAAACGGCTCGTTGAGATCCCCATGCGTTCGAACATGCGACGGATCCGGCAGAACAATCTGGATTAGGAAATGAAGACCGGAAGTGAAATAAAAGTCGTTTCTTGTTTGTGTATTTATCTTTTTCGTTTATTAACAACAATATACGTAACATCGATGACACGTGGATGCACCAGGATGGATTTTTCTGCTATACCGGTAGCTGAATAAATCGATCATTGAAAGCGACCTTTGTGGCACCTGTAACCCGGGTCCCGTGGGTGTTTTTGTGCGAAAGAGCGAGCATAAGTCCCACCAACGCGTGGACGGCACGCGTCAACGTTTAAAGGATTGTTTGGAGAACGAATCGCTGGCGCGTGTCAACGACGCGTGCGGTTGATCAACCGTTTTCCCCTTGGGTGTATAGTGTAACTCATGTTAAGCAAGTACAAAAATTCCTTATAATATCAACCACGTGATTCGAACAATAAAACCTCGCGAGCCCAGTGGTTTGCAACGCAAAAAATAACAGCCTGCTACATATTATAATACGTTTCAATTTTTGCCTCCTTGATTTACCCGGTGAAATATGTTAGCCCCGATTTTTTGTGTCATCTGGTGCAACGAAATCGGCAGATAATGATCGGGTTGTTCATCAGATCTATATATGCGTATATGTGAAACGGCGCAATAGTGGAACATGAAAACTATAGTGAAAATGGTAACGCGATCTAGTCAATTGCATCAATCGAGATTCTCTTCTGACGTTTTACATTTCCATCGATACCATTGTGTCTAAGAGAATCAAGTGCAAGTGTTCGCCGCAAACACTATACAATAATATATGAGTTAAAATTCAGCACCGTTATTGTTTGGGTGAAAAAGCTCGCGGTGATATTTTCGTGCTAAAAACTGAACGGATAAAAAATCTGCTGAAATGTATTCAATCGATAATCTTGATCTGGACATGATGAACAGACAGTACATGTACGAGGCTCACAGTTTTCTTGGAAATCCAGCCATCCCGTCGTTACAACCACACTGCGGAGCGCCGACGACCGCCTCATTGTTACCGATTCCTCCTCAGATTCCTTCGCATCCTCCCGGAAGTACGGGAAGCACAAGCGGAAGCGATTTATACCTTTACGATGACAACAGCAGCGACATCGAAAGTGCGTACAGTAGCGATCAGGAAAATCACACGAGAGAGTAAGCGAGACCAATTTTTTCAAAACACGAATGGGCTGCATTTGCGTAGAAATCGGGATGCACCAAGTTATTGAATTAAACTAACGTTTCCTTCACATTTTGAACGCTGAAAATGTAAACGTCCTAGTCATTCATAGCATGGATATATCCTCTTATCTCAAGGTGTTCGAATGACGGCTTCGAGTTCAAAAACCTTGTCCATTGATAAGGTGCCGGTTGAATAATATCATTTGATACAAGAGTATTACCTTTAACAATTCCCATGCAATTACCATAGGCGAAGTGGCAGGAGCCGACGGACGGTTGGTTCATCGTCCGGTGGAAAATGTCCTCGTCAAGCGGTCCAGCAAAGGCAAGCGGCAAATCTTCGCGAGAGACGCCGAATGCAGAGTATAAACGATGCCTTTGAGGGGCTTCGTGCTCACATACCAACGCTGCCCTATGAAAAACGACTTTCCAAGGTCGACACACTCAAACTTGCCATCGGATACATAAACTTTCTCAACGAATTGGTCAGAGCTGATAAAGGCAACGATCCTCTCGCCGGCGGAAACTTGTCGAGAGGCTCTGGGAGGGACGATTCGAAAAAAGTTATCGTTCGCGGTAAGTTCATCCGACGATTTATTGACAAGCTCTTTTCTAAAACATAGGCATGTTTTGTTTAGTATCTCAATACTGCAGACAGAAATTTTTGATTCTCTCATATAATTGTTAAAACTTGCGCGGAATTGCTTTCGAGGACCGCGGATAGATCGCCGATGCCCGAGCTTATATTCTCATGTTTGGAAATGTTGGAAGACGATATATAATGTTAAAAAAAACACGTCCATAACGCTGAATCGATTACATACATATGTATATCGGTCTCTACAATATAATAAATCTCTACAATGTCATGTATATTCTATAAAATATCGTTAAAATATAGAATTCAGGGTAATTCTATCGCAATCAGGGGTCGTAAATCATAGTTTTTATTGTGTACCTTGACACTTGGTGAGGTGAGATACATGGAGCCTGTATTTATGTAATTGAAAATATGCAGTGCAGTACTCTGCGCGCTTAAATGCACAAGGGAAAGAGTTATATTCCTTATTTGTTATACTTCCGGTTTGTAATTGTTTGTCGGGATCCTGATGCTCGTTTATCATAATCACACACTCCTCGATTCCCTCTTTCCCCCAGATAGGGTAGACGACAGGTGCGTGGTATCCTCTGCCGCAGTTCCCTTCTATCCCGAACAAAACAAAACACACCCGCGGGTCGTAATTATAAAAGCAAATTCAAACAGAATAATACGGTCAACTTCGATCACTCCAAAACGAATATCGGGATCGAGTATATTTTGTTCCTCTTATACTTAATAATCGAAAGGTGTCTGAAATCTGGCTCAATTGATATACGGCGAACACATTATCAAATGTTTCAGGTAGTGGTGGCAACCCGTTTCTTTCCCACTCGCTTTCTTGGTCAAGAAAAACGGACATTTCACCGAACGGGATAATGTACGCGAAAGTTTGGACCCCGGAAGATCCCAGAGCCAACAAAAGCGTCGGTGGAATCACCGCTGGAGTTGGTTGCAACGTCACAGCTTTTATTGAGTAAAATTTAATTATTCGATAGCCATATATAAATACTATGTAGGTATACACAGTATATAGGTATACTTAGAGGGTATAATATTGTATATACAATTCGTACACTTTTTCACCAATCAAGGATTTAGCTGGAGCATGGAGTTTATTTTTCAAAATGTGTATTGCAGCGTATATGTATACATACTTGTATATAGGTATGTACTATGTATATAGCGAATGTGAAAACTCATCGTGAGTCACAAAGGTATCTATAATTACGATGTGTATGAGAATATTATAATTGTGCCGCGTGTTTCCTTTGGGTCTCAAAATAAGAAAGAAATGCATATATACGGTACATCGGACGCGGGCGAGTTCGAATTAAATTTGAATGATTGATCTTCATGTGAATGTGTTTCGTAAATATGACATAGGTATAGGTATATAAATATCGAACGACAGATCTAGTCAACATGTTATTTAGTGTTTAAGTTTTACCACCCCGCACATAATACCCATTAATATCAATATTACGTATACCTATATACAGGCTTGTAAATTTGTATAAATAACAAGGGTATAAAATATTACACTGGGATGTAAATTTAATCAATGTACAATGAGTGTATTTAATATTCTTGGATGATCTGCAGGTCCGCGGCAATTAAATGATAAACAAATATATACATAGAGTACATATATACAGAGTTTTCTGATAGCAATGAATCCTTATGATTACCTAGTCGTATATTACAAACAATTAATGAATTGCCATAACATATTTATAAATATCTTTGTCCAACCCTGATCGTGAGAGGAAAGCTCAACATGCAAATACCTGTACACATATCGAATATATTATGATGATTAGGGTTTATTTATATGATCCATATATATAATGTATTATTAGTTAATAATTATTACACATCGGTAAAGTGTTTAATATATTCTGTACCATGTTGTAAATCTAGTCAATCACTTTCTAACGGCGATACATTGCACCTATAGGTATATATGTCGTCATCGATGATAATAAATGAAATTTATGAAAATCGCTTTTGAAATTTCGGCTATACATCGTGTATATACCTATGAAAGAAAGAAAAAATCAATCTATAATCATTTGGACGCTTTTGAGTGATTATTAAATTAATCCGAAGTTGATAACTTATGAGAAATCTGATGATTGAAAACGTCTCAGATGAGAAGTGGATTATTTGTATCTTGTATTTCTAGCGAGGTATATAATCAAGGACGCCGGGATGATCCTTATGGGCTTTAGTACTTTCCCTAGTAAAATATTTCGCCTGGGAAAGACAAGATGGCCGAACACCTGGTGGATCCCAACGGATACTGTACCAAATTTATAACAAAACTTGGGATTGTGTTGGTGTGGGCGGTACGTCGATACCGCGGCGGCGTCGCGACGCTACATATAGAATGGCGTCGCCGGCTGCGAATCTTCCCACGCCGCAAAGAAATATGTATACCATATACCTATGTGTACCACGGGGGCGAATAGGGAGAAAATGTAACGTAAAAAATTGTGCATTTCGCATGCAAACGAAAGCTATAATGTATGTATAAAAGTATAAAAATGGGTAGAAAATTCATCACGAATGGCTTTACCCGATGGCTACCAGCTATGTATGGAAATAACTTTTGTTGTTTCACGAATCCTAAAGAAAATTGCACGGGCATAGCGTAACAAAATTAAAATTAAAACAAAATAAATAAATAAATGAGTAATGAATTGCGAGGTCCGATCATTGATGTTAAAGTTGAGCGTTATCATAGCTAAAGTTATACGTGTTTATAAAATATGATATAGAGATACCGGTAGTGTCTACTGTATTATGCTTTTATCTGAACGCGTATTACTTATGCGCTCGTGGGCAATATAATCTAGGGTTGATACAGGTGTTTGTAAGCACCTGCTAGCACCGTATCGCGTACCACATATATAGTATAATCTCTTGACGCGTAATTGTTTGCCCGTATATCGATTACAAATACGTCGATGACATTGCACAGAAGAAGAATAAGATAAAAAATAAAGCGACGAGTGATATAGCTGGAATCCAGCTATATTAAAAGAAATAATCGACATCGGGATAATTAAGATATAACAATGCAGATTGAATTCAGCATATTATATACTTATTCCATTGCGGCACGCATATATATACCTATATATCCAGACACTCCGTGCATATGTGTTCAGTCTCTATATGAAGGCACAAAACTGTCCCTAATTGTCAACAAATAGTTTGAACGAACCTCCGATTCCTGCAGTCATCACCCTCAATTCGTACCGTTAAGTGCGGCAACGATCATTCTATGGGGTTCACGGGGTCTATGGGGGTCCCCACAAGGGTCGATATGGTAAGGGCGGAATAGGGCAAGGGCACCGCGTATATATACATATATATACAGCGTTATACGCGCCTCTCCATATGGAAACCGTGGAATATGGATTCAATTACACCTCATTGTGTACCGACGTATATGTATACGTATAAACAAGTTGTTTTCACAGCTGATATAAAACTCCCCCCTGCCCCAACTTCTTCGACCGTGGAGCCCCGTGAACTATGAACTCCGCAAGTCCTCATCACTATATACTATACTACCATTCACATCGTGAAACCGCAATTCACGCGCCATCATCTCACCGATGCGTTTACCCGCAGAAAAGAACAAACGATCGGCCGGTATAGTGTAGTATACAGAGAAGGAATTTTAGATACAAGAAGAAAAAATCTTTCGAATGAGTCTGTATCTATTTTAAACCATGACTCGAATTTTTAATCGAAGGAGTAAGCGGTGTACTTCACACTCTGTCTGTGTGTATAATATAAAATTTGATTGTTGAAATTTATTTTATTCGATTCTGGCGGACCACTCTTATAGTCTATATTATAGTACGTTGCACATGTCTAAGCATTGAGAATAGATGGGTACTATACTCACAATCAATGGTATATAAGTATGTAGATATGGAATATATGCCCGCTTAAAAATATGAAATAATACAGTGTCGTAGCAATACCTATATGTATGTATATATGTTTTACCGTTCCGTGGGTCGGAGATGCATAAAAATTGAAAATGACGGGCTGCTGATTCGAGGGCTGGCTATAATCGGATCTGACGGCGTGACGAAGGTGTTATACATCCGATATAATGCCTGAAAAATTAGCGAAGCATTATAGACCCGTTACTATATATAACCTATCCGTACGTATTCTCATATACATACAGAATTGTGTAGGGTGCAGGATATGGGACGTACGTACGAAACGCCCACTGCGCTCTGCTACATCCCCTACTCTGCTCGGGAGTATATGTACAATTATTGCTAGAGGTATACCCATATACCTATATACATATGTGTATTGATACACCGTATTTAATACCACGTATGTATAGAAAACTGGTACAGATATAATAGCTATATAGTAATCCGAGTGAGAAAGAACATCGCTCCGGGTGTCGCGTCCTGCCACTTGTGCTGATCCTCGCAGCTGGAGTGACGTACAAATAAAATATTAATTCTTGTCGATGGAAATAAAATGGGGGATAATACTTCGAAAAATATTCTACAGTGAATAAGAGCTGTAGATGATGATTTACTCTTCTTCTGTCCGATTGATTCATATATAATATGGAAACAAGTGCGCTGAAAATCAAAGAACAACATTCGTATCCGAGATCGATTGTCTGAGATTTTTCTTTAAATAAAATAATTAAAACAATCATTACTTTTATTATTGTAAATTTTTAGCAATCAAATGAAAAAATAGATTTATAAAGGGTCGAGAGAGTGTAGAAGCGAACGGAATCTATATAGCTTCCGAAACACGAACTGAGCAAGAAACAATCCCTCTCCCTTTTGAAAAAACCACCCTAGGAGTGAAAGAGAAAAAAAAAAAGGTAAAAATTAGGGCTTACGAATACCTGGGCAGCTGCACCACAGGGGGGTTACTAAAGTCTACCCCACTTGAATAGTTCAAACACGCTTTGGCGCTTGTGGCTTAGAGAGAACCTGAGGTTCGTTATAATGCAATTATTAAGGGCTTCGGATCGGAACGATTATCTTTACCGAGGGTCCTCCATAGCGGAAGTTTTTTGGGACACTAAATTCGAACCGCATTATTCTGCAGCGACTGATTTTCCATAAATGATATCAATAACTTTGTGCATTGGAATAGTTCGTCACAATGTTAAGATATGAAAAATCCCAAAGAGGAATGTGGTATCATGTTTGAATAATTTGCAAAGATATCCTGCAACTAAATAAATGATTGTATCATAATCCGTTTGATTTTATCTCGAATATATATATATGGTCGTCGAATTTATAGATCTCTCGAGATAATATCTTCTGCCAACGTTGGGGCTTTGGTTAATCCAGCGTGAAAAAAAAAGAAACTTATACGAGATATCAAATCTCGTTGATATTTGATTTTAAATCTTATTACCCGTATATCCACAATTCAATTTCCTAGATCTCGTTGTTTGCCGCATCTATATTAATAATACTCGCGGGTATTAGTAATCTATATATTATTATAGTAGAGCTATTTTATTATTTCTATTCCTAGTTCTTGTCCTCGACATATGCGTCTCACGTCTTTAAGCGAAACAAAATTATAATTACCGGTCCTTTGTAATCGAATAAAGGCGTATTTCTCAATAAGTGTAAATGCTAATAAGAATATCAATAATCATGAATTAAAATTTAAAAAACAATCAGACTTTATTGAAATTTTTTTCATTGGAAACACTTATGGCATTTCATATTATATTCTTATATTGAATAATAATTATGTATGAGAATAGGCCAAAATTGGTAGTTAAGTTTTTTGTTCTTCTTCTTTGTCCTTTTCTTATTTTTCCAAGCATATAACCACTTTGGCCCAATCTATACGCTATATGATACTTTATACATATAAAATGAAACTAGCGTTTTACTTCGTCTAATACGTACATGTTAGAATAATGATAGTATTCGTATAGGTATATTTCTGCTACTGAATATGGTACAATACAGTGATAGGCGTGTTAATTAAAATATACAATGGGTATAAGCGTATGTGGCGTCGGCTTCTATACAGTCATACGTGTTTACATGGATACTTGATCAAAAACAACGAAAACTCCGAAGAGAGTTTTTCGCAATAGTTTTAGCGAAATTGAGAGAAAATTATACAACCTTGGTCTTTTTATCCAATGAAGTAAACCTTCGAAAGATTGTGATAGAATGAAAGCGGCAATAGATTATTGACGAATAACAGATATTATCTTTTTGGAATTTAGTTTTTGCGGGCAGACATTCTTAACTTTCGTAGTTAAATGTCGCGAGTATTTTTATTCAAATAAGCAGATACTTTGCTTCATAACGGGATGACTTTGACGAAGACGACGATGATTATGGTGAATTATTCGCAACTTTGAGTTTTTTTAAATTTCTCTTTCAATTGTACATCAAATCTAATCTTGGGATCTTGTAAAGTCCACTAATTAATTAATCATTTCAATAAACAATCAATTCATTGATTTATTGTGATACAAAAATTTGGCACGATTACTGTGAAAAAATATCATTCATTTGCTTTTTAGGATACTTGATACACCATTTATTTCAATTTTTTTTTTAATTTTATTCATTTTTAATTTTTAGTTTTGTAGCTTTTCTTTATGCCTATCTAAAAATATGGCGAGATCGATTTTTTTTTTTTGTTTCTCGTCAAAACTGCCACAATGAAAAGTTCATGATCAGAAAATATTATGTTGTACAAATCTTATTCTATGTTAAATTTTGTCTTGAAGACCGCAGTAGTTATATTTGATAATTACATTAATATAAAAATGGAGGAAATAGTATCAACTAATTCCCTGAGTAACATTTAAACTTATTTGCCGGTTGGATTGTTTCGTTGGCTGATATCTTTACAGGTATTGTGTAGTAGGTAGTGAGTGGTCCTTAAAATGGTGATTTTTTCAAATTTTTCAGACCAACCTCTCAAACGGTTCCAATTACGGGAAAAAAAATTCCCCTGAAGTTTAAGCTCTTAATTCCAACGGGAATACGTGCCGCAAAATTTCCATTCGTAATTTGAAAAAAAAAAACATTTGGCTTTGTATCTACTTAAAAAAACTTTACAATGCTCCAAATCGATATCTTGGATCGGTAAATGGGTGCAACTAATCATTTTGACCTGATTTTAACATTTGATAAATGCTATAAATGAATTAAATTTTAAAAGAAATGAATTTAAATGAATTAAATTTCTTTTAAAATTGAATTTAATACCACTATATTAAATTAACGGCAGCAAAAAAATGTGTGGCACGTGTTCCCGTTGGCATTGAGAGCTCAAACTTCTGGGGAATTTTTTTTCCATAATTGGAACCGTTTGAGAGATTGGTCGAAATTTTTTTTAAGAATCACCATTTTAGGGACCACTCTAATATACGTATACACACTCAACGTATCTTCAAGTTCCAAATGCCCGTGTTTTGACTCCTGAGATTGAAAAAAAAAAAAAAAAAAAAAATCCACCAATATTTTTACATTTACAATTACCTTTCGTAAGGGTTCAACATTTTTTTTATCGAACTATATTCCTTCATAATATAATGTATGTATTGGATGATTAAAAATAACGATTAACCGAGTCAAAACTTGCATATGGTGCCAACAAAGTTGAATTACATACTTTTTTTATGCCAGTAGCAGAAATGAGATATTTCTAAATGAATAGACAGAGTTTTGATTGATCAATGGAAATAAATTTCATTTGAAAACTCTATCGATCTGTCGATAATTTGGCAGTAAAATAGACACGCGTAATAAATAGAGCTCTAGTTCATAATTACAATTTGTTTTTCTCGTATGTATTTTTCAGTGAAATTTGAAATTGAAGCCGAATTATGTTATTCTGATTAAATCATGAAACCTTTCCACGTCGAAATTTGAAGTAAACCCGCCATGTTACATGAATATTTATAGCGTGCTTAGAGTACTGAAAATGATAAAATTAATCAATGAGCATTAAATGACTACGATAGCCCTAACGGGAGGGAGGGGATATGATTCCATATTTACAACAAAAATAATAAACTGTCAAAGAATCGAGTGTACCATTTCTTGTATGTACATATTATAACGTCGCGTAAATGGTCATAAAATTAAATTTCGATTTGTATTTTTCGATACACAAAATATGAAGGACCATATACCTTTGCAAAGATAAAAGATGAAGGGTATCCGGATGGTAATTCACCTCAAAAAGCATTATCAATTTGTATACTTCACTTTGCTTTTATCATCCAAAAATACTAAAGTGCATTTGTATCATGTATTTGACATTGTAAGGTGAATTCCGTAAGATATCCTTAACTGGTCTTTTGGGCAGTCTATGTAGAAAATTAAGTAATATAATCAATTAGCTAAATAATTAAAAATATAACTAATCCACGCTTGCTATGGGTTACTAAGAGCTATGCCAAGAGCGTCAGCCTATTTCAAAACCCTTATTCGTGGAAGGCAGTGTTTGTCGGTTATAATTAAAATTTACAATATGGTTCGATACCAGTTTTGAAATAGGACGAAAATTCATCTTAACTGTACATTGTATGCGTTCTACTTGAAAATTTTGTTAAATTTGTTGTGTATAAACTACACAAAAAAAAAAAAAAAAATTATTATAATATCTAACCAATTGCATGTGAAGCCAAAGAAAATGAAGAAATATCCACTTATGATGTTAACTGATTATTCATTTGAAATCACATACAGCTGCTCATTTACAGGCATTTATTCTCCAATTATAATTTAAACTGATTTATTATACATACAACTATTACTGTTATTGCTATTTTTTTTCACGATAGGTTAACTTACTTATCTAATGTTTGTACATCTGTGGGCTTTTGTCCTCTTTAGCTAATGTCAATGCCGTTGAGACTTCGTTAAAAGAAAAAAAATAATAATAATAATGATAATAATAATAATGATAAAATCGTTATTGTAAATGCCAGTTGACATTGGTTTCTATATTTAATCATTGTTCAGAATCTAATTTATTATGATCTGTGTCATTATCAGTGTCTGCTGTCGGATGGAAATTTCAAAGTTAGGAATCCAATGAGTTGAATAATTTTTCCTACTATTTTATAGAATCAGAACCAACGATTATTGGCGTATCATCAACATGTTGATTAAATTTGCTAAAATTGTAAACATCTGAGTTAGCTTCTGATTACTTATGATCGTTAAGTCGTAGGTTATGTAAAAAGCAAAAATGCCTAAATAGATAGATAAACATACAAATTTGAGTATGTACTTTTGCATTTGTCGAGATAATTTATTGTTGTATATAAAATTAATATATAAAAGTGATAGGAATAATCTCTTGCCCATGATATAAATACAATATTAGATATATGTATATAAGTATATACTTGAATTGATCACAACAGTTTACGATAGTTACTTTTGATTAAACATGATTCGAAAACCATAATTGAAGTACATAATTACATTATGAGAAAACACTCGTGAATTACCGATTACTGAGCAATGTTCAAAACGCTCTTGACTTAAAAATAAATCATTCGTTATTTTGTACATAAATCAAGAAAGTTTTTGTCACATGCAAACAAGAAATACGGAATAATATCGAATTGGAATTTATGTCGAAATAGTATAGAAATGAACAATAATTCTCAACTATCCTAACTCCCAACTAGACTGGCCACTCTTGGCCAGTGGGTGAAAGAATGCATAATTCAGCTCGCGCACTGTTGGTAAAATACAATTGAAATTTTTCACTTTTTCGAAAGTTCGATTTTTTTTCTTTTTTTTTGTGTTTTATTTTGAAGTATTTCGTTCTAAGAGTCAAATTAATTTATAGCATGCTCGGTAAAACTTGGTTTGACGAAATTATTTTCGAATTCTAAGCAAACATTTTTACATTTCAAATTTGTTCAATTGAATGACGATAGAAATTGTCAAATGTTTTTCGAAATTCTATTTGATTATACTTGAACGGATAACCAGAGTTCATTGATTCAATTCCGATACCGGGGTAAAATGTGACTGAGTAAAATGATCGTAGACATAGACATAGAACAGATCATAGTAAATGTCGGTGGTTGAACAAGAAATAATATTCCTGAAGCCATAAGTTTTGCCCTGCGACAATCTCGCGACTTGATTATTTTCCTAGCGATAATGTCAATTTTAAATGACAATCATATCGCTAAAAAGCGTCTACCGCTTACGATGAAAACGTGTCTGACTACCGTAAGGCATAGCTTGGGATCTTGCGGGAGATGCATCGCTCTGCCCATTCTGGGCCCGAACCTACCTTCAGCTAGGTTTACCTGGCGGTCCGTGGCTGGTAGGCGTAGGTCCATGCGAATGTATATTATGTATGCCTCCCACTTGACTATTCGCTAGGTTGGACATAGTCTGCTGATACATGGAAGGCATGTAATTGCTCGAGGAGGGTGCTACGGATCTAGTAAAGAAACGAAAGGTTTTCGAATGTTATCTCGAGATTGATTTGTACAGTGAACTCAATTGAATCGCAAAAATATAAGTAAAGCAAGTAGCACTTAGTACGTCATCATGGGGCATTTTACCTAGGGACACCTCGCAGGGGGTCAGGTGTGACAGAAGAATTTCGTACAATTCCAGAGTTGTTTGCACTTCCCGGTGACACGATATTACTAGGTTGTCCTTGATGGTAACCACTGCCAGCTGGACTATGCCTTTTGGATCAAATGAGAAACGATGCTTTACGTATTGTCCACGAATTATCTACGCCATAATCAAAAGAAAATCCTGGTATCTAACGACATACCTGATTGTCGGGCTTGGTTGTGGAGGAACGAGAGAGCCCCTATGTTGATATTGCGTAAGAGAGGCAGCTGCAGGTGGCGAGGGATCCGGTGGTAAACCGTTTTCCAGAGGGGTGGAATGCGTGCTTGAACTTGAATGCGGTAAGTAACTGTTGTTCACTCTGGATTCACGATTCACCCTAGAAATTGGAGCTGGTGCTCCTGGTTGGACGTCGGGGTGAGGAATATTTGGATGGGTAGGATTTACCGATGGATGTATGTTGTTCACTAAACAAATTAAAAAATTGGGTGAATTCAAAGTAAGTGTATATTGTCATAATTAAAAGATGGATGTCTCCAAATTTACCTGTATGCGTGCTCGGTTGTGTTGTCAGTGGAATAGCTAATCTGGCATTTACTGCAAGCAAGTGATCTCTCCTTTGCAAAAGACTGTTGACGTGTTCTTCCAGCCTCAAATTTTCAGCTCTCAGTTGATGCAAGCAGGATAAGAGGGAGGCAACTGAGATAGAAATTAATAATTAATTTTTTCAGTATCTACAAAAAAAATATCATAATCCAAACACCCCAATAACCACCCAAGATAAAAAATATCCCAAGATTTTGATCGCACTCACTGTCAAAATGTTGAGCTTGTTCCATAAGAAACTGGCTGCCCTGTTCCCATTGCCTTTCAAGAAGTTGATCTAAAGTTTGAGGAATCGCGCCACCACCTAACGCTCCACTACTAGAAGCGGCCGCATTTGGGCCACTGTTTGTCGCAAATACAGATGACAAAGATGTTGTTGCTGGTGCAGACTGACTGGATCTTATCTATATGTAAATATGACCAACACAAATTGTTTCAATATCCGGATTCGATGAAACAGGTAAATGAAGAGCGAGTGGATCGGTCATTTTATAAATACTGAGTCACAATACTTACAGAAGCAATAACACGGCTATGTAACTGTGGCCCGACCAGACTGCTGGTGGGATTATTAGCTTCGGTGAATATCGAGTGGGCCTCTAATTCCTGGGTAAGTGTATCTGACATTTTTTGTGCCATTGTTGAGCTAGGGTTTAATTGATTCCCGAGCATGTGAGGTGCGCTGACACCATTTTGAAACCTATTAAATCAACAGATTGATGTAAGCAAAGTGTATATTTATACTCCAATTGAAAATAGCCAGGTTGTAGATAGAATTTGACTCACAATTTAATGTCTTTTTCTTCCTTGGTGCTGTTTGCTAATGCCATTGGCGTATTACTGGATGTGGATGGTGCTAATGTTGTACAAGGAGTTCCAGCACTTTTTCGCTTTCGTCGAACTGGTCCGGAATTACTCATACTCTCTGAGCCAGGACTGCTTGGTGGGGAGTCTTTGACTGTAGGCCCCATAGTGGTGCCAGCGGCAATGCTACTGAAATGACCGACTCCTTGATTCGGTCCTTGAATGATGGAAGTGACTGGAGCCACAGTTACAGCCGGTGGTGGAGTCTGATGGCTACTTCTACTTCCACGTTTAGTTGTGCTAACAATACTGTTGGGTAATGCTGTCGATATTGTGGTCGTTGGCAGTGGTGGAGGTGGAATTGGCTGACTGTTTGACGAAGTTCCTCGTTTGGGCTTACGAGATTTGTCTGGTTTGTCAGATGATTGTGACCTGAAGAAATTGAATGGACTTCAGTTAATTATAAAAATTGTGATCCAGTTTTTTGTTAAACGCCTTCATTTATTCTTCTATTGCTTTGATAGAGTAAAGAAATAGGACAAAATACGCTGTAAGTTTGATGACAATATCGATGAAATCCAGATACATCATCTTAGAACAATTAATGACGATGAATACTGTTTTTTTTTTAGATTAAAGTTCATTTGCGAATGGCCAGTGAACATAACCTAAAAGTAATGGATTTTAATTCGGCTCTATAATGTAAATTTGTTTGTTAAACGGTTGATGCATTTCGAGATCGGAATACTGGGACGATATTTTAACATTTTTAGTAAAAAAATAATGAAAACTTTCATTTTTATTGATGTAAAAATCTATGGGGATAGCAGTATGACCTCAAGTGAACTACTGTGCCCAATATACAAAGGCCGGACTACTGTTGTAAACAGTTGATTTTTACAGAAATGAAGTTGATTTATGAAGTAAATATAAGAGAATATGACCTCGTGGTTGCGACTTACACCTGAAGTGACCACTTCTCTAAACGACTGTTTATTTATTCACGTATAAACTCACAATTGCTTTACATCGAAGGAGTATTATTGCACGTAAAAGAGGTTAGAACAACCTGCTTGTTTACCCCCCACAACGGCCATTTTGGAAGCGACTATCGAACTCGAATTACGGCGATATTATTCTGCTATTTATCATTTCTTTTTTTCGTTTTTATAACTTTGTTGGATGAGAAAACGGGCGAAATCTAATAAGAAATGCATCGATTTTTTCAGCTGAAGAATAATTTGACCTAAACGAAAGTGTAACAACTTGGTTTATTACTCTTAGTTTCGAATTATTTTTACGGAATTGAGAGGTGCGTTGCGAGAAGCAAAACAAAACTGAGCGTAGGTCGTGTTAAGGATCTGATGCACAAATACCCCACGTGTTTTGCTTTCGAAATTTTATTGGTCTTCGGAGTTGAACGATTTATTAATCGTTACTGTTGCTGGAACCTAATAAATTGCGGAAAGCGTGCATTGTGCCTGTATATAATTATTCACCAACAAATAAAAATAAAATCAACTCATTCAGAACGACCCACTGAATAACTCAAAAGTGAATATCCGTTGATGTTGACGAGTTGCTTGGTAGATGAGGGATTTTTAAATATCAATAAAATAAATGAGGGATGCATTTTTGCACTGAATTTAGATAGATTCATTATCGCCCTAATTCAATAACTCATAACTCAATTACTCACCGAGATCTCTTGGCGGGCATGCTCTCAGCAGGAACTGGACTTTGTTTAGAATCATTAGTAGCTGCTGTGGTTACGACGCTTTGCTGCAGTTGTTGGTATAGGGTTGGAGCACTGGTGACAACACTCTGTACCGAGCAGGGAAGAGAAGTTGCAGTCAAGGGAACAGAGACGACTATGCTATTGGAAGTCGTTGTTGGTGATTGGGTAGGAACTGAGGGTTGAGCTTGAGTGACCAACGTTATAACCGGAGTAGTCGTGGCCTCCGTTGTAACTGGAAGATGGGATGATGATTGCACAGCGAGACTCTCAACTTTTGGCTGCAACAAGTTGAATAATGTGAAAATTAGAATTTCGATACACGAAGCATCCCAGAAATAAATAGTTCAGAATTTCACTCAAAATGACAAAAATTCGAATCATTAATCATTTGTTATCTTGATTGGAATAAACGATTACACAGATTTACCTTCTTCATTTTCTCAGGCTCGGTAGTCGTGCTCAGACTGGTAGCTTCGGTAACAGTAGGTAGAACAATGTTAGTGTTAATAGTCTGTTGAACGACCGAAGTAACGGCCACAACAACCGATCCACTCGCTTCGGAACTAATGGAATGATTTGAATTTTCATTTCCAATTACAGTAGGTGTTCGGGCGCCAGTTTTTCTCTTTTTGCTCACATGACTTGAGCCCTTACTGAACGAAGATGAACTGGATTTGGATTGGCTGCTGCTTTTGTGAATCACATTTGAATTAGATCCAGACTTTGTAGTAACGTTCTCGTGCCCAAAAACACTCTCCGACTGAGTGACAACGGTCTCTACGAAATTTGAGGTGGTGAATTTACTTGGGTTGGAGGAATTTTCTTTAGGCGTATTACGACCACTTCCGCTTTTGTCGTCGGCATTTCCATTTATTTCTAAGCTAGGACTAGCGCTCGATTTACTCTTTGAACTAGACGATGTGTTCGCCTTTGAGTTTGAACTCTTGCGCTTACCGCTACTAGACGTTTTGCTAGGTGTTTCAGCCTCTTTTTCGGGCGACGAGTCCGACGAACCATTGTCTGCTGGAATTGGTTTGTATGGGGGAATTGTTTTGACATTACCGCCTTTTTTCTGAAAGTCAAGAATTTAATGTTACAAATTGTCATTCACATTTCGTGTCAAACTGACAAAAATACCCGATGACTGATCGAATTAGTGGTTGTAAATATAATTCACATTGGTTTTACGACTCGAGAATACTCACCAGTTTAGAGTAATGATGTTGACAGTAACCACAGTACTTTACGTTGTCTAAATAATTACCAGCTTCTTCGCAAAGTAGACCTAGAGCTTGTGCACATGTAACGTGAAATTGTTGTCTACAGCCTGCTTTATTACACTGCATGCAAGCACCTACGTTTGCTCGGCTACCTCTACCTTGTTCCTCGCAGATGTAACACGTCTGTAAAAATGAGAAATATGTTGGAAAGCCATTAAGATTGCTTATCGATTAGACAGGAACATGTTCAATCTTCAGTATAATGAAAGATAAAATGAGGCCTTTTTTCAGTACAATTGGTGGTGCAAAAATCAAGGTTTACTTGCCTTGTTGAATCGTTCAGATGGTATCAGTTGCAAGATGATTGGCTCCATGGTAGTAACGTTGCCAAATCTGACCTCCGGAATATAAAGAGCGCAGACAACATGTGCCCAACCTGCCTGATCCGTTCTCTTGAGTGCTCCATCCCTGCTTGGGCACAGCTCGCAGCGCTGCTCCAACAATTTGCATCACAACCACACAATTACTACATCCTAAGCCTGCCTAGTTTACGTTTGTAATTGAAACCATTGCATCCAGTGTGTTTCTTTTGAAAATGGCTTTATCATTGATTGGAATTGAACAGGTTGTACAAATAAACGACACACGTCCTTGAAAATAATGTTATATTTATCTTTTCTGATGCTATTTTAATATATGTAACCCCCCCTTCCCAGGGCAAGTTACATAATCATAGAAAATTACCCTAGTTGAAGAACTTGTGAACCTTGAAATACATTTGCGTATAAACAACTTTCTATGGAAGTAACGTTGAAGTGTTGCAAAAAAATAAATCCATAAATCTTGGAATCTCTAATAATTAGGGATAAATAGGAGGAATAGAAATATTAGAAAATTCAAACTACTAGGAATACACAAGAGAACATGATAAATACTAGAGAAATAATTTACATATACCTATAGATGAATGTAACTTACCACGCGAGCGCTGCGTTCCTGCGATTCGCATTTTCTACAGTACCATGGACCAGTTGGTACCGTAACAATCCCATAACATGCTGTAACAATAAAATCAGTTTCATACAATATCGTTATCGATACAAGATCGATTTTTATCTCACTATGATTCATACGAAATTTCAAATGAACAGAACAATATTTAGACCTGTGGAAAGATAAAAAGAAGTACTCAAAAGTTGAGAAACAATCACAGAATACTAGTGCTTTTTCATAGCTACTTAGAGCAGTTAAATTTGAGCTGACTAAATAAAGCTCAAATCAAACAAGGGATTTTTTTTATGATGCAGTGGTGATAGAACTGTGGTAGATGTATATAAATTCCCATCATTTTCCTATTCTAAACAGTAGGACCGGTAGTAGTAACAGCGGGAAGAAATCTAAACAATGGTGTACCGGAGACCTAGTCTTTCCGTCGAGTCAGCAGCTTTGACAACACGAATAATTGGAACGTCAGCGAGTCTGACAAACTCTGACAACGATATCTCTGCAAGAGAATTGTTAGGTGAGTTTGACCTTGGGTATTCAGGGAATCGTGACAATGGTATCGTGATGCTCTGAATCTAACCTAGCTGTGAACGTGAAAACAATGATTCTGTGCTTGGATGTCTCTTAAATGGTGTATAGCCACGAATCGTAGCAAGGTTAACCTCTGTAAATGCTCGAAGAATCGGGACGTTCGAAACTCCCGACTCCTGGTTACCTGGTCGACGGGAGGGGGGGAATGATGTATGTATGTACCTTGGTGTACGGCGACCGTGCACCCCTGGCCATCGCAATAAACTAACGGATTCTCCGTCCAACCCCTCTCGTCCGAACATACGCAGCAGCCTCCAAGCATCTCCTTCATGCTGCGGTACAGTTCTCGTGAGCTACACCAGCCGAACTCGCCTTTTCATATCGCTTCGTAAACGGAGCATCGTGTTGTGTGTAGAAATTAACCGCATGCACGATCGCACAAGTTCAAACACCCCGTTACAACTGTAGGCGGTACGAGTTGATAATTGTACTAAGGAGCACCAAATAGTTTTTTTTTTACCAAACTATCCGGTACGACCTCGTTTTTACGCGGTCACACGAATATTTATTTACTCTTAGTACTCTGTATTTATTTCACTGTGCAGCCATTTTATTTTGTTGTTGCGCAGCAGGCGCATGCGCAATCCCGCGCGACACAAAAATGCATTATGGGAACATGGTGCGTGAGGTTCGTTTCGAGAGTTTCACGGAGCTTTTGACATGCTTTGACTATCATGCTCGAAAACTATCACGGAGAGCGAGTGGTGTCGCTTTTAATTTTGATTGGACTTTCTGTAAACGAAGCAGACTGTTTTGATAGATGTTTCATCATATCCCGTTCATCATTATAGTTGAAACAGGAAAGCCAGAAGGGGGTTTGTTTGATCTGATCGACCAATTAATTTTCGTTTCATCAGTTTGTAAGATGTCGACACTAATCTCGTTTGCAAATATTAGAACCCTCGGGGTAACAAAGCTGGCCCCGAGAGTCGAAATATTTTCATCACTGCTGTGCAATGGTAACAACTAAGTTTGTCGTTAAGTGTAATTCAGTCTCGTCTTTACCAGCATATTGGGTAAAAGATTGCGGTTATACTAATTGTATCAAACATGTTGCAGAGCTTTTGAAGAGGTAGCGGTTTTATGAAGACTTTATCAATTTACGGTTCGCTTTGATAACCCTTCCCAGACCAGTGATGCCATTTGGCATCACCAATATAAATGTTTGAAAATGTTTTTTTTTTTTTACATTAACCACCATATTATAATGCTCTACGTGAAGCCCGATGATGCCCTTGCATGGCATCATTTAGTCCTGAAAGGACAAGAACATCTTACAGGTTCAAAATTTAACATAATCCTACTCGTAGAATATTTTTAAATGGTTATTTATCGAAGATAAATTTTTTCCTAAAAAATTAATAATTCGGGTCCAAAGGGATAACTCTACACAGGTATTGTAGTGGTTAGTGAGTATTGTAAGTTGCCTACTCGCGGGTGCTGGCCCAACACTGGCCCGTGTCCAAGAATTCTCTCTGTTTATGCATCGCGAAGTGGTTAACAAAACTTCAGGTTGAATGAGGTCTTGAGTTTTAGGCAAGACCTGCAGCACCATGGCCCATATTAAGGGGAGAAACATTTCGAAGGTCGACATTGTTTTTGGCTATTACACTTCCATTTTCTCGAGGAAAGTTGCTCGGAATATTGGAATGAAAAACATTGAACATAGACATGGGTCTTTTTAGTATTTTAAGAACCATGACCGGAGATCTATCTTTCAGAATATCGAACGGAACAATATTGTTTCTGTTATGGTCTTAGAACTTGAATTCGATTGATACTTGCCCACTGCAGGTTTGAAAAGTTAGGTTTAATCATTTGTAACATTGGAAATAAATCTGTTGAAAAGTAACAAATTGTTGTTACCATTTGTTACCAATTAAACGCTAATTGTCGCATTTCTTGTCTCATCCAAAGTATAGATCACGTGATAGGAACGAAATATTGATGAATCATGATAATTTATCTCTGATTTACGGTAGATTTTTCTATTATTTTTCTTCGGTACAATCTTTTCATCATGATTCATATTCGCGTCCGTGCGTAGAAATTTTAAGGTGACTTGGATCAAATTTTAAGAGATGGAGTCACCTGCACCGCGAGCTTGCGCTCGTTCTTCATCCGAATAATAAAGTGGAAATTAAGTCGACCCCTACGGGGAACTTCCGAAAAGAAGAGGTGATTCACCGATTTATCGGAATCTACGAATACACAGTGTTTTTCTTGTTTTCAATCCACAAATCATCTCATTATATTAGCTATATTCCACGTCAATCACTGCAGTATTTCGCTATCCAGGGGATCCTTAGCCAGCTGAAAAGTACGCGTATAATACACAGTATTGGTGAGTGTGACAAGTACTTTTGAATTGATGTTGCACATTTCGATTTTCAAAATTATTCAGTTGTTCTTTTGCTTTTTTTTTTTATTTTCGTATAAATCGATCGATCGTTGCACGAGTAGAAAACTGGACAATAGAAGTTGAATATTAAGACCGTAGTCCTTCCTTTGATTTTTTTTTTCTTTCACTTTCTTCACCTATGCCGCAAGTATGGAAAATGAACCATCTCGACTATCAACGGTACCAACAAATACAACGAATAGCAACGAATAATGTATACTGCGAACAAAATGGGTCATGGTCCGCTGGTATTATTTATAGAATTAAACAGAAGAAAACACGTACGATGCGCGATAACGATCTTTTAAGAATCATTCGACTCACTGATTTCGAATAAGTTGTTTATCGGAAAAGTCATGATCTGTATATCTTCGGTATGAGTACCTTCAAATAAAAAAGTAATCACTTTCTCGCCGTCTGTTGTGTAGGTTTAGATATTATTTGTAGCTACTATTACACCGCGCTTGTTAGGTACTGCCACACATGTCTATCTAGTAGAAGTGACGTACACAATTTTCAATGGATCAAACGTTTTTCATTTTACAAGCAATATATGTATATGTCTGCCATGTCTGTACGTATGTATATCACGCAGAGTGCTGCGGATTTCGAGGTCGTCAGCCTCATATCACATGATCAAATTCGTCAAGTTTTCACTTGCATATGATCCGTCCCGTATACCTATGTGCTTTCATGAGCATACGATAATTGAACAGAGTTTCGTTTCATAATTTGTCTTTTTAAAGATACATTGTGCAGAGTATTAAAGATTGGAGGAATAGAAATTTCGAGTAGATTATTTTTGTATCTGAGCAAATATCTGCAGCAGCAGTTATATTGAATTGTTATATCCTCGAGACATGAAACCGCATGCGAATTCGATATCGATTTGTTTTATCGTATGCAGCTGAGTTGCTTTAGATTGCGTGAGTAACAAAATACCAAGTCTTATCTGAAGCTTTGATACTTGCAGCTAATCAAACAGATAGAAAATTTGCAAGTCAATGCGAGAAACTTATTTTATTCTTCACAAAGGTCTCGTATTATACAATACTTCTCTAACATAATATAACGTAGACATTATAATCTCTGAGAACTATTCCCACCTTAATAATTATTATGAAAAAATCCATGTCTACATTTTCAAAAAATTTTACGTATACATATTATCGCTTCTTCTGATGTTGATTTGACAATGAATATGTCCTAGAAATTATTATTCTAATCGTAAATTCATGCTGCGGCATTTTGAGAATGAATATTAATTTACACGTTTCATTTCAATATTATACTCTATCGGTGATATTGTTTTCAGCCTATAACCATCAGATATCGCGTATCAGAGTACCAGAGCAATATTTCACTATAGATACCGTGGTTCAGAATTACTTAATGTTACATAATATCCACAGCAATTTAATTCACGGAGTGCAAATAATCGTGCCTTGACAGCAGTGTAAAGTGAAAAAGAACCCATTTTTCCTAAATTGTTTCATAAGATAAAAAGAAAGAAAAATAAATCAATACAAGCTCCAGGTCGAACAGCGTCACGCGTGTATCCGTTAAAATATTACCCCACCAATTTTTGTTGTAGTTTTTTTTGTACGTATTGTACTAAGTTTCTCATGCCACGCGAGAAGATTCTTTTTCCTTTACGTACTCCTCAGCGGGAGAAACCATGCGATGATATTTGAGCGCAAACAAATTCCTATCGCTTATTGAACGAAGCTTATTTAAATGAAGTTCAGTATGTAACGAGCTGCCACGGATTCAACAGCAATATTCCCTTGCGATTCAAACCGTGAAATCTTGTGATAAACCTACGAACTCATCGTGAATAATACAGCGATCGGTGTACCTAATGAAACCGAAACATTTGTTTAAGTAACTTGAAAATATATTCCACGCTTCTGGAGTACATGAACTTGACAGAAAAATATACGCATACGTGCGTGAAATTACACGTAAAAATATATTTTATTGTTGCTAAGTCGGGATAAACGTCTATTATAATAATAAAGTTTTTTCGGATCAGAACCGAGTCGATGGTCGACCAACAGGAAGAACACAAGAGGTCATAGCTGTCTTCAAGTTATAACGCCAAAATGAGGTTTGACGCTGAAAGTTTGATTACTGAAAAATCATAAAAAAGCTAGATCACAAGTACCTTGTCATCCTTTTTTATTTATACATAAATAATGATCGTTTTTGAAAGTGGAAGCTCTATTCGTCTTTAAACTACGGCGGTATACAATTCATTTTGTACATATGTGTATTAGGGCGCGTCATTTTCTCCGAGGTCTTGAATTTCACCTTGCCGCCCCCCAGAACGGTTCCAATTTATGAAAAAATATATGTATAAACAAATATTAGGATGCTTAGAACTCACAATCAGAATAACTGGGTGCTCAAGACGCAGGAGGATTTTCGACTTTTAGTGAAAAACCGCCTTTCTTTTCAGTTTAGTCGTAAAGAGCGATCGAAAATTCTGTAAAATATAACATTAAACGTACATAGTTTTACGGGACATTATGCACATAGAATTCGAATCTGCCCTTCTAATACCAAGAAAATGACGCACCCTAATGTACACGATACATAAATATACATACATATGTGTAGAGAAAAAGCTATTAGTTCATGCAAACATCTATTGAATTATTTTAAACCGATCATGAATTCACTGCGTTCCCATAGGTGTAGGTACAGGTGTATTAAATATGCATATAGTGTCCGATTCTCGCTCACCTGTAAATTCTGTTAGATAAATCTAGAGCGGAAAACTATCTTAGTTAGAGCAGCTTTTGCTCGTATAATCATAGGTATAATATAAGAAAGCCCACTTAGAAAGATCATCTGTCAAAGTAAAGGAATAGAGACAGAAATATAGAAAGAGATAAAGACCTCGGATGTTGTCGTCTTCCGACTGCAGGAAAATGGAATCCTTATTTGTTTGCAGTTAAGTGTTCCGCATTTCTCATCATTACTACCACTTTTTAGACTCGCTATAGATCATAAAGTGTCACTAGGAATTATTCTGTAATTTATAATGAGTTGAAAAACCAAAAATAACCAAGAAATAGAAATATACCTATAGGAAATTGTCAATGGAATTGTTTTTTTTTCACACAGTTCCCGCAGGAGAATGCCGTCCTATCGGATTTGGGGCTCGGCGGATAACGGGGATATTGAATTCGAATCACTGACTGCGGCAACTCTGGAAGGTGCCCTCAAAGTCATCCGTGAATCCTTCTTCAAGTACGAATCCGTTTGCATTGGTGTTGATCTTTTATCCGAACCTGGAGCAGCGGAAGAGCTCGAAGATTTATGTAGGATTGCGGCCAAAGATGGCGTCAGCGTTGTTGCTGTCGAAGTATCCACGGGGGAAGTTGTTTCGGTTGCTTTCAACAAGATGCAAGTAAGAACGGTGGTGATACGCGTTCGTAACGTTATTTTTTTTTTTTTTTTTAGAATAATTAACGATCGATTCTATTTTTCAAACATTGCAGCGAACAGGAGTCAAAGGTTCGTTTGAAACGTTTATGGAAAACTGCAAATTCGAGTCGTCTCAGGCACTCGTTGCATTCATGCATAACGTGGACTCTAGATTGAATCTTTTCGAACATCACAACGTCGAAAATATTCTGGAGATAATGTTCTTGGCGACTCTCCCCTCGCACGGGCAACGTCGACTCGGAGAATTGGTTACAGCAGCATCGGTTGAAATTGGGAGGCAGTTGAAATCCGGCAATGACGTTAAAACCCCGGTGGAAATTAACGCAGATGGTTCGATAACAAATAAGAATTCGATACCACAACTCGTCTCCGCGCTTTGCACCTCAAAACACAGCCACAAAATATTCGAAAAATTAGGCTTCGATACTTTACTCTCCGCTGAATTCACTGAGTTTGAATGTAGGGGGAAAAAATTTAGCGACAGAATCGGAGATCTCAATAAATGCTGCCACCTCGTTACTAAAAGGCTGTCACCAACTCCCCCTACTCCGAAAGGCTGATTTAGTGTTCTATTATAAAATTATATGTGTACGTATCATTATACATCCGCGTTTTACGCATGTAGTGCATCAAAATTTTGATATTATGTATGTAATTGTCGCATCAAAAATGCGTTGCACGTATCTTGTTTGGGGCTGCGACTCCTTACATAAAATTTGGTTTATTCTTATTTTGTATTTTTTATTTTTTCTACCAATACTATTTGAACTGACGAATCAAAGAAAGAAAAAAAGAAACACAACTCCTAATATTCATATAGATGATTTGGATATACTTTGCACATACCTAAAACGTTATGTGATTACCTGCATCGTCGGATCATACTGACGATCAACTTCCAAATTACACATCTTTTTCAGACGTATCAGCTCAAGTCCAATCACTGGCCATTTTGTCAAAATCAAATCAGAAAATTTCAAAACAATACTAAAGATGGGCGTGCCGTAATCGCCTTTGATGTGGCAGCTGATCAAATCTTTTGTGAAACTTTCAACTAAACACGCGTGAGTATGGATAAATCATAGAGGGAAACACAATAAATAATAATTCAACAACGTGTCCTCTAATCAATTGGTATCTCCATAGGGCTTGCAGAAAAATCTTGAGAAAGATCGATTTGCATAGAACGGAAAAATCTCCGAAGAACAATACCACGGAATAAGGTTGTTCGTGTTGCAGACGCAAGAAATTCAAATGTTAATGGACACATAGCGCTGGTTTTTGTTTTTATCTCAGTTGATTTGAAATTTTTTTTAATTATATGATCGGTAGATCAAATGTAGGGACCTTGGTGATAAAGTGATTACGTGAGAAACGATCGCCAGGATCAGAAATGGACGGTGTGAATTTATAGCTGGTAATTTAACGAGTGAGATTGCCTGTAAGTGCAGATTCTCCAGAGATGTATCCACTGGTAAATTCATTTAGTCTCGTTTCTAGAATAACGCTATAATAGGGTATTAAGTAGAACGATGTGTTTTATATTATGCCGACGAGACGCCTTCTTTCGAACGTCGACAACGATCCTTGATGGTGATCTCGATCAAATAAACCTTGTTTTATTTATACACTGGAATAGTTGAATTTTCTTTGATTGAGAAAGACTTTGATGAAAAAAAAAAGAATA
This sequence comes from Athalia cordata, assembly GCA_963932425.1. Classification (NCBI taxonomy): domain Eukaryota; kingdom Metazoa; phylum Arthropoda; class Insecta; order Hymenoptera; family Athaliidae; genus Athalia; species Athalia cordata. The sequence continues at coordinate 50,125,974 of OZ010625.1, read as the reverse complement.
CAACTACCAATCGTAATCATATTAATAACAACAGGAGATAATTTGAATTTCGCAGGTGGGATCGGAAACGTTCATTTATCGGCATTTCTACGAAACGCGTCGTCGGTCAGAACTTTTTTCCCCGGTATGGACTTATTGGGGTGCGTTCAATAAGTCGGTAGCGCGTGATCTTCGTTAAAAGCTTCGCTCGAGGTTGAGCGAAATATTGGCGAGACAAGGGACGATGATGTTACACAAGTAGCTTTCAGATTTTCGATGTTTTAATGGTAGTATAGTGGATAGTAATGGTTAAATTTTGAATTTTACCGTCACATAACAAGACTTACAATATCACAATACTGGTTATACATAAAATAATTACGTACTTTCACCAGAGAACAAAATACGTTCGATGTAACGATGAGAGACAGATTTTCGGAAATTCACTTCGATAATGAATAGTAAATTATTAGTATTATCTCGTATAGAAGTTAAGGATATTGAAACAGGCTGGAACTGATAAATAATTCTCTATCATTGCTCTAAATTAATCCAAGTTTTACAGCGAATGGATATATGCGAATTGGCCTGATTATGCCGGACTTATCATCGCTCAAATACAAGTTATCATTCGACCATTCGTTTGTTAATTTTTTATTTTAAGCGCATTCCAATTGCCTTGTGCAGTTTACTGTACATACATATCACTTAGTGCATGTCACTTTTGCGAAAGCATTCGATAAATTTTAGCGGTTCTTGGACTGGCAATAAGATCATTAATTCGAGATCATTGTCATCATCGGTGTGAGGATAAAATGTAAGTGGTACAATAGTTGGTTTTCGGCGGGTAAGAAAAAAAAGAGTTACGATTTTGATAATTCAACAGCTGCAAAAAAAAAAATGTACTAGGTTGGTGAGAATTTACAACGGCCCTCCAGATAACGTGGACTACATTATTCTGCCCGAGGAGAGAATAGAGGAAGCTTTGAGAATACAGCAGGATTCTATGGGCCGTGAGAACGTCGCGTTACGATTTGGTTTGTCTGACAATCCGAGTTCAGGTGAAAAAATGAAGATCGTATTTCGGGAAATGGTGAAAGATCGGTGCAGCGTTGTGGCAGTGAAGAGGGAAACTGATGAGATCGTAGGCGTTTGTTTCAACAAACTTCACGTTGGTATAAATTTCCTATTAAGTCGGCAGTCAATGATGTTATTCAATTTCCATAAATTCCCGTCCAGCAGGTTCCAACAGAAGATGGAGAAAGAAATGAATTGGAAGTATTTGTGGCAAATAATATCCGGGACGAAAGATGTCGAGGATTGATCGATTTTCTATCGCATGTAAGCATCCCACAAAGTTAAGTTTAAAACCACATTTCTCCCGAGGAAAAAGGAGATTCCACGCATAAATTTTTTATTTTTTCTCAGCTCTCACATTGAGGCAAACGATCGAATTACCATTTTTCAATATACTTATATCAACTACATTTGATTTTTCAATGAACTCTAAATAACTAAAGTAATCCTATCTTTGCGTATCAGGTAGAATCGAAGGTGGATTTATTTCAATATTACGGGGCTAGTTGTATACTGGAGCTATTCTACGTGGGAATAGATTCCCGTTTCGTCGGTCATGGTGTCGGGCTGAACTTACTAAAGGCCTCGATCGAGCTCGGTCGTCGTCTGGGAAAATCGAGAAAAATGGCACATCACACTTTTCAGGTAGCACCAGAAGTGGCGTTTGGAATTTTCACATCGAATTCCAGTCAGCGAATCGCATCGCGGCTCGGTTTTCAATGGCTCGCCACTGTTCCCTACGACGAATATTATTGGCGTGGAAAAAAATTGTTCGACGGATCTGCCGATGTCCATGAAACGGCACAGCTGGGCGCTGTAAGAATCAATATGTACTAAACGTTTTCATTCCAGGGAATTATACATTCTAATTCCGTTGTTGATGTTATGTCCATTGCACGACTTGGTGCAAGTTTAGAATCTATTTTTTTTTAGCGCAATTCTGTAATAAATGATATATTGCGTTTGAGGTGTGTGCGGACCATGCACAGGTCGGTGATCATTAATCACTGTAATCATATAGTTGTGAGAATCTGTTGTTTTTTTTCTCTATCGTTGTTTTGTCACGAGAGTGGGCGCGCACGTGGAAACGTGTTATTGTGTAATTACACGTATGATCACAAACCGAATGATCTAACGGATTGTATCGTGAATTATTTATGAAAAGTGATGATAAAAAAAATGGTTCCATTCATCCCTATGATAGTTTCTTCTCTTGGCTTAGGATATCTTCACTTGGCCCGACCTATAATTCTTTGTCTTTAATAGCTCAGAACTTTAAATCATAACTCATATCTGGTTATCATTTGATATTTTTAGAGATTTCATGCACAAACGACATGCAGCAGCGGAATGACCGATTTCAACTGGTTCACAATCAGATAAAAAAATTATAAGATAGTAATAACTGACATAACTCGAAAGTTTATACATATGAGTATCGTTATCTCATTATTCGATAATTGTCGACCGCAAAAAGCCTCAGAATGAGTAATTTTTAGTAAGTGAATTGAAAATGGAAATTTCAAATATTCAGCAGGCAGCCCACGATTTTCTATCGCGTAATGTATTTAAAAAATGACAAAGCTTGTTTCTCTTGCAGAGTAAACACGTTTCCATATTACTTACATAATTCCAATGCGTCACCATAGGCAATGAGATAGCAACATCATATTTTTTTTGTCTCTATTATGTGCAACGAATCGAGAGTACGTATATACAGAAATTATCTCTGACCGTCCATAAATTTTGTAAACACCAGCTACGCGTACTGTAAAAAAAAGTTCATAAATATTTATTGTCCGTCACGATAGAGATAAGATTTTATCAAGTTATACAAATTTCCAACACAGTTTTCTTATCAAACAGTTTCTTATAGTCATCATACATAGCTCTAATAATTCTCAACTTTGTCACCACTGCGCGAAGCAAAATGTCCGACAACGATCGGTATGTCGATTATTTGGATTTATCCACTCTATCCTGGAAGCGACCAGAAGGTCCAACACGTGTGTGGCGTGTGGTTGATGGGAGGAAAAAGATGCCAGATGGTGAAATACCAAAATTTTCTATTCAAGAAGTTCCAGCGGAAATGGAAGACGATGTAATCGATTTTATAGAGACACATTTCATCATTGAAGAACCACTTTGCGTCGATCAAGGTCAGTAACACATATTCAATATATCGATAGTAACATACACGACGAATAAAATTTGAACGGGAATTCCAGAATCACGCAGATATTCTGATTTGTAATCTATTTGACAAACGAGTTTCGATTAAACTCGAGATTAGAGCCAGGCAAAAGTTATTTCAACTTGTGAGTTCATTCTTATCTGTCTCATTTAGCTGACTTATTTTATCATTGTGCATTTAACTGTCATTTTTAATTTTCATTATAGAACGAGATCTAGATTGTTTGTTCTTCATGACTATGAATAGGTTTGGCTGACGATGCTGAGGCGGTACGAGAATCACGAACTCTATGGAGAGAGGTTTTCCGCCAGGGCGCGAGCATCGTTGCTCTAATTTTGAATGCCGACCTCACCGCGAAACCGTTAATAGCCGGCGTCAATTTTCTCGCTGTCATCACTGCTGAAGACAAAGCAAAATATGATTCCATGTTGAAGGTATGGCGATCGAGGTTTTTGCATATAAAAATGATTGCGACCATAACAACGACTATCAAGTATATGTAAACGATGATTTTTGAGATGATGAAATTCACTTGTTTTACACAGTGGCGATCACCAGTGTTGGCAAAAGTAATGGGAGAACAGGCGAAATTGAGTAAAGAAGCTGATGTACTTGGGCACTACGGCGTCGATAAGTATCTAGCCGCATTTGGTCTCAGCGTCCATCCGTGTCTAAGAGGACAAGGCGTGGGAGAAGAGATTCTAAGAGCGCGGTATACATTATTGCGGTGAAGCGATTTCTGCTTTGGCGGGAATTTTGAAATCTGGATTCGCCCTTTTTTATTTTCAGCGAGGACTTTGGTGTCACCTACAACATTCCAGTTACCGAAACATCGTTCACCGCGACAGCATCGCAGATTTTAGCACATCGCGTTGGCTTTGAAGTTCTCGTTGAGAGAAATCATTCAGAAATTCTCGACGACGAGGGAAATATCGCCTTTCCCAAGGTTACTGTAAAATCCATCAAGATCATGGCAAAAAAGCTGTACTGATCTCATAGTCAGTGTAATGTACGTACAGTCGATGTTTACAATTAATTACTGAATTCACTTTCATCTAATCTTTGAAACTCGTTGTTACGTTTCATAGAACTATCTACGATGCACAGATTCTCCGTAACTGACCTCGTTCACTCCTCTCAAGTACCATTGTTCCTCACCGTAATTCCCCTTCTCGTGACAAAACACTTATTATAAAGGCACCCCCATATCCAAATTTATGATTCTTCAATCTTTCAACCACTCAACTGTAAGCAGTTACTATCTCCATTTGAAGTTGCAAAAAACAAATAACCAAATAAAGCGTAAAACCATTCATATAACTATAATCATCAACAATAATTATTCTACTTCAATCCTGATATCTGAATCATCATCATCCCGGTTGCTCCTAAGCGCAAAACAACGACCGAACCCATTCGAACAACAAATTTGGAACCTTTATTCGGAGCCTTTCGAAGGCCATTCATAACATCGTCATTATCAATTTATTTTTTTTACACCAATTCTCATAATATGAATTTGCATGACTTGACTTCATGAGATTTTCTTTGCCATGATCATATCATAACCAATCATGGCATTCTTTTTGTATCTAATATTATCAATATTATACGTAACCGGTACATGAAAAAAAGGTACGACGTAGAAAAAATAATATTTTCGGAAAATCATAGCGTAAAAACATCATCGTATAGCTGTATTGAATAAATAATAAATTCATCGTCTAGATAATTGGCTTGTCTTTTCGTCGGATTTTGTTCCTTTACATTGTAGATTCCCAATTCCCACTCGACTTGATCTTCCAGCTATCTGCTATTTGAAACCGATTCGACCAGCTACTCATCCCGTGAGAGATTCTGCAGCGAGAGTCATTGATTCTTCAAAATTCGCTATATTAAGTCACGTCGTTATCTTCGTGAAAATGGCCGCTAAATCGTTGATTAACTTTTTACGCCGACATCTTATCTTTTTACCCTGCTTATGTACAAGGTTTTCAATGACCACAAGTGGGGATGCCCTCGATTATGGTATATAGCCATGACTTAATTTGGCAACTTCCATTTCGATCCGAGCACGAAATGGCAACTTATAACCACAAGTACGCTGACTGTTTGCGTTTTCCGGATAGCTCCTGGAAGCGGCCAGAGGGTCCAGCGCGAGTGTGGGGAGTCGTGGAAGGCCGCAAGAAGTTAGCCGATGGGAAAATACCGAAATTTTCGATCCAGGAAGTCCCCAAAGAGTTAGAACAAGATGTGGTGGATTTTATGTCGCTTTACTTTGCTTCCGAAGAAGTAATGTGCGTCAGTATTGGTGAGCCATCTGCTTGTTACGCCTATGTAGTCGACAATAATATCAAAGAACTTGGTATCATTCATTGGCGAGTAATCAAGAGTCCTTGATGAATAAATGACAAATTCAGTTCATACCTTTTGTTCAGACTTAATCAACGATCCCCCTGCATTAGAAGAGATACGGTCGATCTGGAGGAACTTACTGAGCCGGGGAATTAGCGTTATTGCACTGCTAGAGAACTTCGACCCCGTTGCAAAACCTGTGATAGCTGGTGTTAATATTTTAAGTGTTTCGACCTCGACAGATATCGGAAATCTTGACAAGGGCACGGCTGTGAGTGAATTTTGAATTGAATCGAGTCCGAATCTTCTCAATGCATGGAATTTATCGAAGACTCAATCTTTGATATCAAACACCTATACTGTTCCCTTCTTAGGTTCGAGCTGACGGTCTGAAGAAGTTGGTGTCAATCATGGGTAAACTAGAACACGAAGCCAATGTATTGGAAAAATTCAACGTAGACAGATATTTGAACGCCTTTGGACTCTGCGTTCATCCTTCTTTCAGAGGTCAAGGATTAGGAGATGAGATTCTTCGTGCGCGGTGAAGATTCAGCGTCTTTTGAAGATGAAGATGCAGACCTATTCTATTAATTTTCCAAAGATTTACAATTTTTAAAATGAAAATTTGATTTTGTTCGCAGTGATGCCATCGGCCTTGCATATCAGATTCCCGTGAGCGAAACGATTTTCACCGGTCCGGTTTCTCAGCAACTGGCAACTCGTGTCGGCTTCGAAGTTTTGATAGAAAGAAAGTATAAGGAGATCGTCGATGAGGCGGGAAACCCCATTCTACCACGGGTAAAGGTCGAGTATATCAAAGCGATGGCGAAGAAGCTTTACGGATAATAATAAGGCACCAATGATATTATTATATTATAATGTAATTGTAATATTATGTTGTGTGGATTTTGGTCTTCGGCCTGAATTAGCCTGCGTCGATTATTTTAAAAGTTCATACGAGGACGGAACGATAAAGCGTGTAAAAGAAACAACAAATATACAACATTATTACATATGTTTAATAATTTAATCAACGTTTGCAAATTGGGTGGAAGAAAGGTTTTTTTTTTTATTGTATTAATGTTTGTTCGAGAGAGAGATTATGTCTGATGTACCTTGTGTATGTATGTATTGCTGTTGATGTGAGAAGCGATGTGGTTGTGTTGTGCTGATACTCATATGTCGATGAAAGATTTGTTGGCGTTGAATTTGTTCAAATGCATTCCGTCTGATAAAATATGGTGTTGTTTGAACTTGTATTTGTTTCGTAGATTATAAAATGTTCTTTTTGTGTTGATAATTTGTGTGCACTTATTTAACATGTTTTTCGATAATTATAAATTGTGGTTCGACCTCGTTATGTTTAATTTTCTGTCTTCGCGGAGCGAGCCCAACCTCCTTTAATATCTCAACACTCTACGGACAAAAATCCGGATTTTCTTCACCACCGTTCTTCTTCTCCTTCCCTTCTCTCTCATCTCTCTTTCTGTCTATCTCTTTCTTACTTTCTCTCTCTCCCTAAAACACTCGTTACAACGTTATAAGATATTGTTAATCCAACTTACAAAATGATTTAACGTGTTTAGAGTTGTCATTTGCGGATTCGGTATCATTGCCGTGTAATGAACTATACGTATACGTTCCTGCATTTGGGATTTATCGTATGTTTTCGGAACAATTCTGAAAATCTCAAGTCTTACTCATTATAAAATGACTGCCAGTCAATAAATTCGTAATAATTACAAATAATCGTAACGGAATAATGTGTCAGAATTTCGATGCTATACGGTAATTGCTCCGGAAAACCTTTTCTCCCGATTTTTCTTTAAACATCCAGTATCTCAGCTTAAAACAATTAGCTATGTTGTTTTCAAAGTTTTGCTCGAGACAAAGGATAAGGATATCTTTGATGATGACAAAAACATGGTCTTCGATTAAAATGTCGAAGTGATAAAGATCGTGACGAAAAAATGGTAATGAGCTAACTCAAATCGGAATCCAACAGCCGATTCTTATTTTGATTGTGATATGTTATCGATATTCGACCACCTGGGAGATTGAACGAAAATAATCTAAACGAAAGATTGTTCTCGACGCTTTCCAATTGTTTATATTTTACTTTCGTATGGTGCAATACGTTTTACTATGCTTAAGCTCTCTAAAATCTCTCACTACGATCGACATTATTAATCGTTATCTCTTTATCACCTGCAACGTGTGGGTATATTGATCCGAAACTTATCATTCCAATGATTTCAGTAACTGAGGATCTAACGTATCTAAACTCTGCATTGATCTAGATATTTTAGAGCAATTAAACTTAGTAAATTATGAAAACGGTGTCAAAAAACAAAAGGTACGCTGATTATTCGACCGTGCCACGTATATCCTGGAGGAAACCGGAAGGCCCACCCTGGATTTGGCGCGTCGTGGAGGGCCGGAAAAAGATGAACGATGGAAATATTCCAAAGTTTTCAATCCAGGGGGTGCCCGAAGAGTTAGAAGAGGACGCGGTCGAGTTTATGGAAAAATATTTCACCCGTGAAGAACCAACAAGCGCTAGTTTGGATGAGCACATCACGACCCACTATTTGTATGAACGGTAAATCAGTATTGGAAGTGAAGAAGATGCTCTATATTTTCAACGATAAGTTCATGCGCTATTAAATGGAAAGACATTTTTGCAGATATAGAGAACGATTCTCTTGCTCTCCGCGAATTCCGAACGGTTTGGAAGAATGCGTTAGGTTACGGAGTCAGTGTCGTAGCATTGAAAGTGGATTCTGTTCCCACAGCTCAGCCTGTCATTGTTGGAATGAATTTTCTTACCGTAGTCGGAGCAGACGATGAGGAGAATCCCGAAGGCACACTGCAGGCAAGTGACCAGTCGTAACTTTCCATTTTTCAGAGAAAGCACTTGTGTTATTTTATAATTCATGAGTCATAATCCAGAAAACACAAAAGTGAACATTTCATTCGTATTGTATGATTATTAATTTCCAGTACTGGTCTAAGAAAATGCGAGTATCGACGGCCATTCTCGTTAACTTGACCAAAGAGTCTAAAGTACTTGAAAGATATGCAGTGTCAGCAGTTACCTGGGCGGTGCTGGCCTTTGCGTTCATCTGTCCTTCAGTGGTCAGGGGATAGGAGAGGAGATTCCGCGTGCACGGTGAGTAGAACAGATCATGAATCTTCTGACAAATCAATCGTACGAACTCCATTCCCACAGTACCTAGCTATACACTATACCTATATTATCACCTTTCAGCGATGACATTGGCATTGAGTACAAAATTCCTGTATCTGAGACTATTTTTTCCGGAACAGCCTCTCAGTTATTGGCAATTCGAGTTGGGTACGAAGTTTTGCTGAAAAAAAAATACACTGAACTCATCGACGAAGAGGGTAATCTTATTTTCCTTGGTGTGACGGTTGGGCACATCAAGGTTGCATGGGGAAAAGACTGTATTGACCGTAATCATTGCTGAATAGATGAGGACGTTCTGACCATGATAATAGATAATTCGATTTTTCAATAAAAATGTCGAAGAATCCAGTCACCGTAATCTTTTATTACTGCACTCGACGTCTTTATGATAATTGAGTTATTGTACTCGTAATGAGACATTCCGCTCTGGTTCGAGGGCAAAATATACATCCTGTCCGCATCTCTATTGCTATAGGTACCCTTCATGATCCATTTTACCTTGAAATATGAAAATTTCGACTATGTACGCGAGTAAAATATGTCGCGAAAGTATTTATCTTTCGAAACGTGTTGCCGCAGATGTCGAGTCTGCGATTGCAATCGCTGAAATCAGACGTCTCGGAACTAACGAGAATATAATAGACTCGTGGATGATGAAGAAGGTAACTGATTGTGAGTACGCTGACAATGAGAAGTAGGCGGATTATTTGTTATCCCCCGCGTTATCCTGTATAACGGCAAAAGGTTTGACACAAATCAGGCGGATGATCCGAAGGACGCGAATGAGGATAAGAACGCTGCAGAACGCGCTGAGTATGCTGCAGGTAGGACTGAAAATGCAAAATGATATTAGATTCTCGTCCATGATAATTCAACAATTTTGGACGAACGGTTCAAGTCAGGAAAAGTGAGAAAATCAGTCGAAATCCTGTCTAATGTAAGTGAGTTGAAGATGCCGAAGTAGTGGAAACGTCGGATAGTGACCGCTACCTTGGAGGCGCCTGACTCTGCATTCACCCTATGAGACTATTCATATTTTTACTAGGTAAAACGACCTGGCGACCATCCAAAAATCTTCATTGAATCTGCACGGAGCTATAGAGAACTTTAGCTTCTTACTAACGAATGCCAATAGATAGATATTATAGAAGAGAATAAGTGGTTAGAGCTAAAGAGAAGCCGAATGTAACGAAAGAAAGGTAAAAAAAGAACCGGGCAAAGTGACGGTTGACAAAGGTCGCGGAACGCTGAGAATGCGATAGTGCTGATTTAAGACAGCGGCGAGATGTTTGTCGCCGTTCACCTGTAAAAGCACCCTTATTTTCACTCTGATTTATTTATGTGGGACAGAATGAAAGTGTCTAGCGCACATAGAGAATCGTGAAAAAAAGTTCAAGCGTCTGCGGATCTATTTCCAAGTTGAACAGCAGAACGTTAGAAAATGTTTTCTCGCGATTATAATATCTGCATGCTCGAGTTCTATGTATACCTCGAGATAAGTAGTCTCTTCAATTTCGAATCTCCAGCTTCTCTCACCCTGCAGAGCGTTAATTGATCGTGAAATTACATATTATCTGGTTTACGAGGAACATTTAATCCCTCGAAAAATATGCGGCGTAAGGTAGGTACACAGCTAATTTCGACGACAGCAGCTGCAACGAGTGATATAAATGACAAAATTAATGAGCAGATTGATGAAAGAAAAATAGCTTAAATAAATAAAATGAACAGAAATGATTGTACAATCGAGGTATCCAGTGGGCAACGAATTTTACCCAATCGGTATTTTGAAGGGATGAAATATTGAAACGTTCCGGTATAAAATACATTAACCATAATTTTCGAGCATGAATTCCGAGCCCATAAATTATTGCCGCTTTCACCTCATTGTTCACCGGTCTGAATATTCTGGATAAAGCCTTGAGCTATAGCGCGGGATTTTGTGGTTATCGAATTTTGTCGCCGTTTATTGTGACAAGATGAAACGTAACTTTTTCAGATCATGGATGGTAGTATAAATACACGCAAAAGAAAAAAGAAAAGAAAAGCAATCCCCGTAGGACGTTGGAACGTTTTTATATCGAACAGTTGAACGGTGCAGAGAAGAAAAAAAATACCAAGAGTTTAAGTCGCGAATCCAGACACCTTTCCGCTCGCTTTGAACGTTCCTATCATCTTGGCGAAATCCCTCCGATATTGAAAACGAAGGTTCTGGAATACCAGATGACCGTTATTACCACTGAGCTACCTCAATGCATATTTGATTCGAGCGTACAAATGCGACGATGTAATATTTAAACAAAGTTTCGCGTCGACACATAACTTGAATAAAATCTGAAAATACTATATCTGGAATAAAGTGAGGAATGTGAAAAAATTTCAATATGCTATATACGGACCACTCAAATTCTATATACCCAATATCGGAATGACGTAGTACTGCACGAGTGCCTTATATACTACGGATCTCGAAATCCTTTTTTCGAAAATTGATGCGTCCGCGATATTCGTAACGAAATCTTGATTGATAATGTTCGTATCGAACTGATCGTCATCGTTTCATTCATCCCGTGAAAGCATCGATTGTCGTCGTGCCCATTCAGCGTAAACAATGTTGCGTTGTGCCGATGTTCACGGCAATCACATTTACATTTTTGAGATAACTGGAGGTGATTCACTTCTCCAGGTAAAATCTTTTTCCGCACTTCATTACCAAAAAGAAAGATAGGGAAGGAAGGGAAAATTCATTTTTGCCCTAGGGAGGTAATATCCTTTTCCGCCCAGGGAGGTAAAATCCATTTTTGTCCTAGGGAGGTGATATTATCTCCCTAGGGAGGTAATGAAGTCCACGTGAGAAATGAGCAATTTCCCATCCACTTTACATGAGAGAAAAAGGGCCGATTTCATGCACGTGTTGAAAAAAATATCTCACCGTCTTTCCAAATGAATTAGCCGGTATTCACATATGATATTTATTCTCCGCGTCGGAATGTGAAAAAAATTCAAAGTTTTTAAAATATGGTCATTGTTTTTCCATTACCCTTTCCCTTGTTTACTCAACATTTCTTTTGGCCAAGTTTCGGCGGATCCTGATCTTCAAATGACTGTAACTTCTGAACTAATCGTCAAACCATCTTCGTTTTGGTCTCAAAATTTTTGTCTGTTTTCAAGGTATTTTTGTGATTTTTTCAAATTAATCGAGTGCGGCTTTTTTGTGGGAAAACGGATTTTCGATGTTTATTCGCATAAAGAACGGGTTCGGGATGACTGAAAACTTTTGAAAAATTGACCCTGAAAAAGGCCATTCAATTATCAATAAATTTTGTTCTATACTTTCAGACAATAGGACCGATAATCTTCGAGCTAACGGTTGGTGAATTATTGCTGAGAAAAAAAAGTGAAAATTTCAAAATTCTGTATTCTTGAAACCAAGAGTAGAATCGAAAGAGTAGGAGATACGTGTAAGTTTTTTTTGGTCGTATTACGTAGGAAAAAATAATGAGTCAAATCGAAGAGGTCAAAGTTCACGGGCTTGTCGGTTTCGCGTGGAATACCTCATATACCTTCAGCTTTCCAAATCTTGACATGAATGAAGGAGAAAAAAAAGTGTATGTGGCTTGCCTCGTCCAATTTGGCCGTTTCCGAGTCTTCTAGTTGCCTCTTGTTGCAACAGCCGGTGAGACGTTCAGATATTTTCACTTCCTTCTACGTCGTCTTCTGGTAACTTCCTGTTTCAGATCGCAGTCGGGGAAAAGAACTGCGCAGTCAGCACCACCGAGTCCCAAAACGGTTGCCTTTATAGAGCCCAACGTTGTCGACCAAGGTGACCCTCTCAACATCCGACCGGATAACCAGCTCATACCCAGACTGAAAATTTTACCAACGATGTGAAATTTTGGTACCTTTCTCGGGGTGATCGATTATTTAGCGTCTCCGATTCTCGGACGATAAAAATGAATCGGTGAATTTCGACCGTGGGTAGATGCTCTGAAGTTGTCAGCTTTGAAACATGCTTCTGCAGTTAATGAGAGATTCGTGACCATCCGGCGTGAAAAATTCAAGCGAGATATAATTCTGATTATATGATATGTGACCGTTAGAGTTACTGACCTCCATACCGGTACCCAGATTCTTCTTCCGCCTTCATTTTCTTTCGAGTGTTTATTGTCCTCGCACAAAGTTCTACGTAAGCAATTTCCGCCGTCTTGATTAGCTACCAAAGCTGCTTCTATGGATCTGAGCACTCGGTGCGAAAGCTCATTCAGTTCTTGATTCCCCGAATACCCTAACGGCGAGGATATCTTACTTGTATCTCGTTTAAAACGCATCCCATCTATATCTGCTTGTAACAAGGCCGCTGCAGTCGCCGTGGAAGCGTTCTAAAATTAGAAAAATTGCGGTGAAAAACTAAAATTCTTTTTACTCAAAATGAGAAAAATATCGCGAGCGAATATTGAATTCATACCGTGGCGTTCATTATCAACTGTATGATGAAAAGTCCGAATGCAAGGAATGCTAGAGCGGTAAGTGCGATCTCAAAAAAATCTCTGAGCGAGAGATCGTGACCTTTTCCTTTTCCATGGTGATGATAGCTCGGTCTGTGATAGTCGTGGTGGTGACTTTCATGATGATTTGGTATGTAGATATGCTCTTCGTGTATTTGGGGGTAAAAATCTCCACCGTGATGATCGTAGTAGTCAGCGTGATGAGAGTGATGACCGGTAGCGGATGGGTAATGATCTGAAAAGAAGGAAATCATGTGTACGTAAAATTAATCCAAATAAATTCTTCGGTTCTGCACATACCTGATCCGGAAGGGTCGAAATATCCTCCGACCTTTTGAGTGGGTGCCGGAGCGGGCATCGCGTAACCTGTAACGGCGCCATCATATTCTTCGCTTTCATCGTCGTAACGCTTGTCAACTAATTGTTTCTTGCTAATTTTGTTACTCCTGGATTTTGGAGAGTAGTGACGATAGACATCGTCGAGCGTCGTCGTCCTTGTGGCATCAATTATTGATTATTTATCAGCAGTATTTACAAATTACGAAAAACCATGAAATCGACTGACCTTTTTAACCAATCCTTATACTTCGAACTTCCTTCGTCTGAGAGGAGTTTATCGTGTATAGAAACGTTAGCTTCCTCCGCATATTCGGGAAACGATTTTTCATAGGAGTTCTCAAGGCGTCTTTTAACTCGCGCTCCTCCCACTTCGTTTAAAATTTGTTCGGCCAAAAATCCGTGGCATAAAAACTCGTTCATTTTTTTTCTAGAAAACAAAAGCTATAACCGTATAGAGATTTTGAAAATGTCGTGAAAAGTATTACCTGTGAAAACCCATAGAGTTAAAAGCTTCGTCGATTGTGCCATCCGTCGTTATTTTTGGCGCACTATCGTTCGCTGACTTGATATTCTGCTGATGATCGATGAAAAGAAACGAATCTGGCAACAGATCAACCGAAAGAATGTCGTCTTGATAGATACAAAATTCGGCACCATCGTCGTAGCACTCTTGAATTTCTTTGGACGTCAAAATTACGATGCGATTGAATAGGACGAGAAAGAAAGTTCGTAGAATATACATCTCGATTCTCTTGTTCACCTGAGAAGAATACCGTAAAAACTGACGATTCTTTTCTAGACTAGTAGAATTGCGCTCCAAAGCTTCGGATAATTTGTGCAACCTGGAAGAATAATTGCTGCAATTTTCTACGCGCTGTCACCTACAGGAAACACTTAAGTAGGTATACAGGGGCGACAGGAACTCGTGTTCATTTTTTTTTCAGATTTACCGTCGCTGGACGCTCACGACGTTACAGTTCTATTGAAATTTCAAGAATAGTCTACTTGAAATTATCGAAATTTCTCACATGGAGAACAACAATCTTTTAATATTCAATTCGCATCGCAGTTGTTTCGGTAAATTATTTATATCTGATGATTCAGTCTCTTGTGAAAGACAAATGTATAGTATATAATAATCAAATATTATTGGTCTGGTGACTTTGACTGCGGCGTCGTATTGAATTGCATTTTATTTTCAACTTTCTATGAATCTTCAGCCACGCACATTATACATGCATATATAGCATAATACAGAGCGAAATGTAGAAAAAAAGACAAAAGAAAAAAAGATAATTATTTTGTCGTCCCGTGACCACTCGTACAAATGATTTTCTTTTAACATTAAATTTCGGAAATTCCCCCAGGAAATTTAACGCTTATAGGTTTCACACCCGGCAACTATAGGTATTATTCTCACGGAGCATTTGCACCTTTGAAACGTGCTACGAGATGTAATTGGCACGATCAATCACACGAAACGTAGGTAGACACAATTATAGGGGGGTTAACACGCACCATCAAATAATCCCCCATACCATCCCTGAATCAGAAAAGATAAGAAACTTACTTGTTCTGAGGGAAAATGTATTGTAAAAAAAAAAAAAAAAAGCATACAAATAATCCACTGGATTGTTTTCCCATTTTTCGTTAAATTTTTTCTCCATCTTTTTTCTCCATAAACTGTGAAAATGGGGGTGTGAAAATTGTACATCAGAGTAGTAAGCAGAAATGGAAAGAAAAAAACGAAAAAAAAAAACAAACTAGCAGCGATGTTGTATAGCAAGACGGTGCGGATTTTCGGTTAAAATTACGCGTCTTTGAAAAACTTTGAGAAGCTCGCTACGTACATAGTCTTATCTGTGCAGCGTGTAACGCGTATTTCTATCATACAGCGGATGCCATATTGCGATACTTTGAGTTCCCACTTCTGCAGCAGCTATTAATTTTCATCTCTCTTTGGTGGTTCGTAACTGGCAGCTATAGGTACATAAATATAGCCACTCTAGCGAGATATTAGACAGGTGAGGCTGTTCCCAGGGGAACAAAGCTCCCATTACCCCCACTTACATTTCTCACCCTTATACCACGGCACTCCATCCCGCAGGCATATCCACTGGCGCGTCCCCCTCCCCGCCCCGCCCCAACCCCGCCGGTATATACACACCTTACATACTTCAGAACCTAAAACATTCATAAGAGCGTCGCAAGTGGTTTTTAATAAACGTGTTTAATCATTGGTGTCAGATTTCCCTTAAGCTTATGTACAACCTATACCCCATTTTAGGGTAAATCTGTTTGTAATGTCATCAGATGATAGGGGATTTTATGCGTATCCTTCTAACACTAAATATATATTAACAGGTATAACACACTTACTACTTATTTTCTCATGTTTTATACAGAGCTTAAGTTACATAAGGGCTCCTATATACTACGTATACGCAATGAACGCACAGGATATCTGACACAGTTACTGAACGAAAATCACGAATAAAGAAATAAATATAAAAAAAAATTAATATATTTATAAGAAAGCAAATATCCTTTTATGATATACGTACATAACGGCGTTATGAAACCAGTTTATTTTCACGTTTTGTGTATACGCTATTCCCGGATTTATTTTTCTTGCCAAAAATTGTGAGGGAAGCTAGTAAAAGATGTTGGAAGGGTATGTAGTGGGAAGGGTAGGAAGAGTTATGGAAGATGCAGAGGTGTAGCGTGAGAACGGAAACCTTGCGGTGGTAAAACGCGTTCGATATTGTTCGATAAACGATGGTATACACATATCGATATTCGCATAAACCACATGAGAGCTTATGGGCCAGGATGTTTTTTCACCCTAGCATGTGATTTTCGTTAAATCTCATTTTACACGCATCAGATCTTTACTTTGAAACACAGAAATTCTATCGGTCATTTCATAAGAACTTTCAATGAGATGTTCAAATCCCCTGAAAATGTTCAATTTATTTCAAGGTAATAACGATGATCATGAATCTCTATAATTGCTGTGATCTGAGCATGTGTTGTCGATCTGATTTTTAGTTTTTTGTGGTCATTCGATCGATATCGGTTTCGAGGTGTTAATAAGCTTTCGAGTAAAACTGTCAATTCAGAGCGCAGAAAATTTCAGGCTGCAAGTGAGCATGAGCTGATCCTTTCATAAATGTTAAATGAAAGAGAAAAAAGAGAGGGTTGGATAACCCTCACTTGGCCAACACAAAGCTCGTACCAGGGGTTGCAAAAGACGGGGCGGCGCTTGCAGAAGAAGCATGCGCCGTGTTCGCCAATCCCAAAACGCTTCAGAAATTTATGGAGAGAAGAACGCATCTTACGTGTACAAACCAACCGCACATCCATGGCGTACTTTAACCAACTAATCGTAAGTGAGCTTTTTCATATTTCATTAATACGTTTTTCTTGCACACGAAAATATGAAAGACCGTTTATCCAGGTTCTGGAGACTCCGTTACAAACTTGCAATCAAAATAGGTTCATCCGAATATCACAGAACGATTCTTATTTTGTTTTCAATTTTGTACGACGGAATGTACGACTAACAATAGATGTATGATCAACGAAAAACTATCATTCTCTCGTTGCAAAATTCATACGAGACTTTAACAATTTTCAGGTAGGTACTTCTGCAATCGTGCGTATTTTTCGGTGCGTAGCATGCTAAAATGGTGAGTAAGCGAGAAAAGAGGAAGAAGAAAAATAAAAAGGAGAAGAACATTTAACGCGTTATGTATTTTGTTTTATGTATACATGTAAAAATGCTGCGGGGAAGATATTGTAAAAAGCGCCTATTTTAGACTCGCAAACATATAAATCACACGGAAGGCGAGGTTGAGAAAAAGGTTGCGTTGGGTTACAAGGTATAGTTGGTAGCTGGTAAAGAGGGAAAAAGGGCTGCCGAAGGGGGCTGAAGATCTTAGCAGCCACTCAACGAAGAGGATATAGGTGAGGGTGTAGGAAAGGGTATTTCAATGGTTATAGCGGAGAACGAACCAAGCGAGGGTGAGAACTGAAGAAAAAAACGCGCAGAATAAGAAGGAGAACAAGAAATAGAAGAGAAAAATATGAAACAAGAAAAAAACAGAAGAAGTTGAGGCGAAGTGCAGAGCGTGCCACGGCGTTCGAAGATTTTCGGAAAGCGTGTTGCTCCGCACTTAACAAACTCCCTCCGATCATTCTCGCCTTTCAACCTAGTAGATTGTCTACTCGTTTTTTGGTATTATTGTTATCGTGACGAATAATCGTTAGCACGTGTCATAGTTCAAACGATGTTTAATGTTTAGTGATATTTCATTTCATCTGTATAATACGGTATAGGTATAGTGCATATACCTCGTACGGATTATACATTATGTACGCTACATATGTATATATCGTCGAGGATATAGCCACAATCACGTATTTAGAGAGTAAAAATAATAATCGAATCTTTACGGCTGAAAACACCATGCCTCCGTATTACAGGTACTCTGTAAACACCCGCACTATTGTTACGATTGGTTTACATCGTAAAACCATCGACTCTTTCACGATTGACAGGTTTAAAAATACACCGATCTCGTTTCATCAATATTCTCTGCACAGCTATATCGATCATTTATCGTTCGGCTTTGCTTGATATAAAACCTGATTTTCGATATGAATTACGTATAATCATTTCTATAAGGGCAGAGAGCGTCGAGCTATTGTATAAAAGTAGTTTTATTCATAAAAAGGAGGATAAAATTTTTTTTTTCCCAAAATACTCTTTTGTCGCAGGACGATCAGGATATATAAAGAGCGGGATGTATATGGCTGTCGAGGTAAACGCGTTATGCCAACATTTAAAACCCGCATGAATAAATCTGGTCCTTTTCGGTACTTTACTCCTATCGGGTGTCGCAAATGGTCGGAAAAGAGCGGCGGGAGGGAGAGGGGGAGGGGATAAGAGGATACAGGAGAGGAGAGGGAGATGAGACGTGTACCTCCGATCTCGGAGGCTGGACTCCTACGCGGGATGATATGGTGCAGAACCACCGACGGAAGTCCCACTTCGGTTGTAGAGGGGATACCACCGCGCAGCGAGACAAGGATATTTCGGATATTCTGGAGGAGTGGAAAGAAGAAAGAATCTGGAGGTTGGATGCTGGATGCTGGATGGCGGAGGCAGGGATGTTCCGATGGACCACGGACACGTGCCACCTGTCATATTACACTACGAACCATGCGCTCCAACGGATACACGGGAGGAGGAGATTAGTCGTGAAATTGTTTCCCATAAGCTTGTACGTCATCGTGACATGCAGTGATTTGAAAACCGCTAATAATCTTGAACCTATAATATGCGGAGTACTGATCACCGAACGCATTTCGTACAACGCGTCTCTATGAATTCTGAGTAATTAGTTGATCTGATCGGAAATCAAGTTTTCAAACTTTCGAATCTGAAATGTGCGGGGTGGTAAAAAAATGATTTACGACAGTGATCGGGTGAGATTAGCAAGGATTCTTTGATAGGTGACCATAAATATTGTGAGAGTGTATCGCGATAAAAGATAAATTGAAAATGGACGCTCTGCAGCGAGTGAATTGACCGCGTCGCAAGGACATTGAGTATGAATTGTCTGATGATTCTATCGGATATGGAGCTAAGAGAAGATCAAGTGAAATTACGGGACGCCATCCGTCGCGACGTTCATAATTCTGTTCGGTTGGTCCAAAGCGTTTCGGATATTCGAACTTCTTGTAATATCGAGTCTAGGATCTCTCGTGATCATGAACTTAACGATGAAAATTTAGCATCGCCAATTTCGAATCAGAAACCAAATTCGGGATATGGAAGCGATTCGAGTAGCAGCAGCTGCAGAGAATATCAGCAAACTCCACCGAATAAAGAACTCAGAATTAACACATCGGCTGCTGCTTCAAATAATGCTTTTTCAATCGACAGCATACTCGGAAGAAATCAACGAAATAATCACACAGATATTGAAATTGACAGCGAGAGAGACAGAGACGACGATGACCAGGACGATAGAGAGGAACAGGAAGATCGGGGTCACTTTGTCAGACCGACGGCCATTTCTGCGTCGCATTCTGGTACTCGATTTTCATTAGCACGAAATGTTTTTTTTTCACTTATCAATCATACTGGACCGTTTAATCTATATTCACAATAATTAACTGAAATTTTAAAACAATGAACAGGTTTTACAAACGCTTTGTATTCGACTGCTGGTCTGTCTTATCCTGAAACGGCTCTAGCTGATCCTGCAGGATATTCCGCAGCGTCCCTGGCGTCCGCATCTCTACTTTACAGTGGTTGGTTCGCGCAGTCTAAGCCTGGACAGCTATTCGGATTGCAAGGTAAAAATCAAAGGGTTTGAAAATTCACAGCCAGGTTCTAGTGAACAAAGAGCATAATTTCACATATTTCGTACATTGCAATAGCTTCGATAATACATCTATTGTAGTAAAGTGCTTTTATGTATCCAAGGTGTTAGAATGGGGTGTTATAAACTCCTGACTATCTCCGAAGAGGGGAAACTGCGAACGTCACGGTGTTGATGGCCGGCTCGCGTGTTCTAAAGCCGTTACGAAAATTGTTACCATATACCGAAAGCGCCGCTGAAACTCCTTATTTCTCACCACATCCGATAATACCCCTAATTTCGCCGAACCGGAAGAACGATATTCTCTTCCATAATATCCGCAAGGTCATTTCATTATCGGCGATTTTCATTAACGCGTTTTCGACGACCTGCAGATGTACGATCGAC
This sequence comes from Athalia cordata, assembly GCA_963932425.1. Lineage (NCBI taxonomy): Eukaryota > Metazoa > Arthropoda > Insecta > Hymenoptera > Athaliidae > Athalia > Athalia cordata. Next base: position 50,105,532 of record OZ010625.1, on the reverse strand, counting down.
ATTATACTTGAATTGTTATCTTATTGTTAATATGAATGCAACAAATGACGGCAGTAAATCCACAAAAAAGCCACACCCGACGTCCACATCATCCCTTTCTGAAGTGTATTCTTTTTCCGACCTGCAGTCCGCCATCTTGTTAGAGGCCGGTTTATTGGCGTTGACGCGCTAACTACCTTCGCGAGAGGTGCTAAGTACTTAAACATACTCGTAAATCTTCTGCCCATCCATCTGACCAGCTCTCATCTCCCTTGTAAATATTATAATATACCTGTAGATTCTGTGTGTGCGTTCAACTGTATACTTATAGTTCCTCCTCTTCATTTGAGTCTTCCATGATCTTGCAGAGTCGCTCTTCACGACCACCCGACTATTTTCCGACCACCCGACCGCAATAAAATCATAATCATGCGACGGACCAGAAACTCTTTCCCTAAAAAAACCTAAAAATTAAATTCAAGCTTATCGCGGCAAATCTGATCAGCACAAATGTTTTGCTCAATCGAAACGATGATTGGTTAACAAAAGATTAGAGCACAGTGACAACCATTTCGGGTGAGCAAACTCGTGAAATTCGTGATCAACTGAATGAAAACAGTCAGTTTTCTCAACAGCCCTTAAAAGCTGATCGACGGTCTTTTCTTTCTTACCACCCGTTCGAAGTTGATTACAATTTTTTAAGGTTCTCAGCTACCCTGTGAGGTCCTTCCTTTCCAAATTGACTCACACGTTCGTACAGTACATATAGAAAATAACTCATCCGGAGTCCAAATTGTGTAAAGCACTTGACAGTTCTTAGATATATTGTGCATTATAATAGTCTTGTACGTTGTAAAAAAAAAAAAAACCATCTCCGAGTAGTTTTTCGTGCCAACAAGTATTTATTTACTTATTACTATTATTATTATTATTATTATTATTTTTTTTTCGGGTAAATTGGAAATCCCTCGTAAAAACGCTAAACTATTGTTCAAACACGTGACATATTGGTCAACTCACGTAGAAGAACCATCTCTTGTCTAATTACTAGGTAAACATACTGAACTTAGGTGTGTACACAGCAAAAGGGCAAAAATACCTATAATGACATCTCATAAGGAGCCCTCCCGTAAAGCGATGCAATTTTTAGAAGAAATCTATTAGATGAAAAAAATAAACTGAACGGAGGAATGGGGCGAGAGGGAGGGAGGAGGGAGGAGGTCATAAATAAATAAAATATAAAGTCCTGTAGCATAGTGTACACCGTGCATATATCGCAATGGGATAATAAATTGAGACTTGTAAAAACCGTAAAGTACTTTATTTTTTAGTGGCTTTTAACGACTACTTCGTATGTGTGTGTGAGCAAATTATGAAAAAGTTTTCACACGTTTTTAATTACGCAGGTGTACTTCATATCCATCCATATAACATATACATACATATGTCGATCTGAGAGAAATGATTCTCATTTATGCAGTACGATGAATTAAGCGTTTCTGAAATTCTCCCCCGTGCAATTTATCAATATTGTAACGTGATGTATGAGATAATTTTGTTGCATGCGCGAGATCGTGATACAACGATCATTGGCAAAGTTTTCGCATTGTCTGGGAGCACTATGCAGATGCTAAACATATAATAATGTTATCTAAATTTCTAACTAACGGAAATGTGTAAAACTTTTTTACACCTAACCGATAATCGCACCCAAACGCTCTACAGCATAAATTGTTTGCTTACCTTGTTGCCACCAGGAGACCGTCTTTATTGACTCTAAGATGTCACACGTTACTCAAACAATCCCACATATTTCAGATATATTTGGTAATTTCATTTCTTTGTGTGCGTTTGTATGTAGTTTTTGATATTTCCATTTCTTTTTTTTTGTTTTTTTTTCACAATTTTGATTTTTTTTCTGTTTTGTTTTTATATACCTACACCCCCCTCCCCCCCCCCCCACCTTATTTTTCATGAATCTTGTAGAGAATTGTTGAAAATTTAGTGTTAATTCATTGCGCGATCATGTCCTCGTTATTTAAATCGATAAGTGTCCGCGTAACTTAATCACTTTTTTTCAATTTTTTTGTCATTAACATGATCGTAAAATTCGGTGATGTAGTTTTGAATGATGTAGGAAATATGAAATAAATAAACAAATATTTACCACCCAGCTTAGCTCACGCAAAAGATGATAATGGGATGAGACTGTTGAAAATATTTTTACTCAATCTCATTAACGTATATACAATTTATAATTTATACGAATGTTTGTATTTTTACCATAATTAGATCCGCAAGCAAAGTATACATATGGGTGTATAATACGTGAAGGAAAAAATGTGTTAAACGATCGTCCTTCTTGTAATGTCATAATATCGTTTTATCTGCTTATAAAATTTGTGATGATTAACAAGCATTGGATGATGGCGTTACAATTGGTCGTGATTTTCGTTTTAGCACCAAAACCTAGTGGACGAAGATCGCGAAAGCCTGGAATCGATAGAAAACCTCGTCAAGCGTACAGCGCTAAACAATTGGAAAGACTTGAGGCTGAATTCAAAGTAAGTTCAATGGATTTTTAAAGGATAAATTACAATTACTGTGAAAACCCTTGTCTAATTTCTCATAAAATTTCTTTTCCGATTTCTCCTAGCTCGACAAGTACCTTAGCGTGAGTAAGCGAATGGAACTTTCAAAGTCGTTGAATCTGACGGAAGTCCAGATAAAAACGTGGTTCCAAAATCGTCGTACTAAGTGGAAAAAACAGCTAACATCACGTCTGAAAATTGCCCAACGTCAGGGTTTGTTTCCTCCAACATATTTTCCTCCCGCGCAATATCCTCTTCTACCATATTACGCTGCTCCTTTAATGTTCGGTGCTCCTACCCCCGAAGATGCTTCTACACCTGTTGGCGTCGCTACGTTATCACCGACACGCCCGATAACATCTTCGCCTGGTAACGTTTGAGATCTCTGTTTTCTAAATACAATAATAATAATAAATAGAATAATAATAATTATAATAAGTAATAGTAATAATCATTGTTACCGGTACCGTAAGCAAGATATTTTCTGTAAAATCGTTTTACCTTACTTACACATAACATACCTTACTGGGGGAGTGCAATATATTGACTTTTATTCGTTTTCCCGCGTTACCGTACCGTCGGAGATTTCTATCCCTTATACTTTCCAACAGATGGCGAAAGATGGGATGGTGGTATGAAATTCTCATTTCTATTTACTCTCGAAAAATGAAATAAAAGAAAAAAATTGACGAACCAATTTCATTGTACTAAACATCATCGAACTCAGAATCTTCATACATAAGCTATATAGTTGCGCGAGTAGGTATATAAATAATTATTTTGTAAATAGGAGTACACCATATTTCGTCACATCCCGCGATGTCCATCGCAGCTCATGGCAAAATAGCTGCACTATTTCAATCCATAATTGAATTCTACTACTTAGAATTATGACCACTGCACTTATCTATACTATATCTATAACATATTATTGTACATATAAATAGATGAACGATTAAATAAATGATAAATAATGTAAAATGACTACAGGATTTTCCAGATTATGCTATCGCCGTGGAAATATTTTAATTAGAATTTATCAATCAACGATAAATCTGGAATGTTTCCCGTATTGCACATTCGATAAACGCTCCTAACAATAAGTTCTTTTGAACAAAAAAAAAAGACAAACAAAAATAACAAGAGAAGCGTTTATCATATATTTATTGATAAATATCACAATCATACATTATTATATAATACTAGTATCAATATTACTATCACATAGTTACATATCCTATTATATTTACAAATAATTGCAGACTTGTACAGATAAATAATAATAATAATAATAATAATAATAACAATATTAATAATAAATTATTTATATCATGCAGTATGTGTGGAATATTCCAAAGATAGATTGACATCATCGTCGACACTGAAGAAAATCTTACTATATGTATATTTATTTATCAACATGTATTGAAGCAAAATTCTTAATCAAGCCGTACCGATTATCACCTAACGATGATTGGTATTTTATGGCTGTTGACATCTGTATGCATTACCTATCAAATTTCACATACTACCGAACAATTTTAGAATTATAAATCTAAATACGTATTAGAAATTTGTGCGTGTATTGCAATACACATGATTGTGCAAAGATACTTCAATTGACCCCCGAAGTTATTCCGTCTAAAATAATCACAGATCATAGAGCTCCTCGTTGGTATCTGGGTACGTATTACGTACGCTTAATCAATATCGCATGGTTTGATGACAGCAAATTGCAACGAATTTCAAATGGTGCTATAACTATTGTTTCCTCTAATATTTTCTTAGGAAGAAAGGAAAAAGCCTCCAAATGATTTATGATGATGGTAATAAGACTAGCTCTGTTGTGCTGCAGGACTCTTTTAATCCAAAGTATCTTTCCCAGTTCTCGGTAAGAAGAAAGACAGAAAACCACAGACTGTAGAAAAATAAAAGCAACATTGAAATCACATTCAAATTGAGCCACGGAGAGGATTATTATTATTATTATTGTTATTTTTTTTGACTTACCAAAGAGGAAGCCGCTGAAAAGAATGATTGGCACGACGCACGCGAGATCGATTAGGTAACCAAACACGAGGTTACCAATCAGGGAACCGAGTCGACCCATGGTCAACGATAATGCGGCTGCCATGACTCTGGAAAAAGAAAAATAGAAGAAAAATTAAGGTAGTGAAAAATTTTGTCAGATTCTGAACAATGAAAATGATATGTCAATTACCTGAGATTTGTAGGGAACAGATCAACGATTATACAGTAGACCAATGAGATACCTAGTGAAGTGAGTGCTTCAAAAATGCACGAAAGAATCAAATTCTGACCAGCATTAACTACGAAGTAAAATCCGATGGTAACCACGCCGGAAATAAGAAGTGAGGCAACTAAAATAAAGTAAAAGAAAAAATCAGACCTGCAAACTCCCTAAGGAGCGAATGATCGCTACAGTTTTACTTACTTAAGAAGAACTTTGCTCCCAGCTTATGAACAAATAAAGGAAGTATGATAGAACCAGGTATGCACGCGATCCCTATGTATAATGTGTTCAAGTACACGGAATTCGCAATCTCACTTTCGCAACCGTAAGGGTCAGTTAATGTAGAATTATTCACCAATGACGAAACTATGCATACGGATGCCTCTTCTCCGTAGTGATCTTCGGAGAATTCTTCAAACCTGAGATTAGATTAGGGAGAAATAAAAAATTGAAGTATTATTGGAAAAGATTATTCTGAATGGTTAAATATAGAATGCGTTCTCGTACCTTGTAAAAAGCTCTGGGAACCAGACCATCAATGTATAATAACTGCTGGTAAGTCCGAACTGAATTGCGCAGGATATTAAGGTGTTCCGAAGATATGGAGGCCTGCATAAGGCCTTGGTCATGTCCCATACTTCAGAAAATAGGACTTTCAGATCTTTTCGTTTGTGAAGTCTAAGTTTCCTGGGGCTTATTTCTCTTGAAATTGGTTTTTCAAGAAGTGATTTCACTGGGTATGTTTCAGGATCATTTCCTGTGTTCTGTGCGTAGATATACTGGAAGATCTTGAGCGCTTTGTCGTATTCACCACATTCTAGAAGGAACTTTGGACTCTCGGGAAACGCGAAGAGCCAAAGACCAATCATCAAGGATGGTAGGGCGCATATTGCGACGAATAAATTCCAGGACTTGAACTGAAATCCTTCCGTTCGATAGGTTACATCCAGTGGTATAATCCCCCAAGCGATAACTGTAATTTAATTTCAAGATCAAGAGATTGGATGACTAACTCGAATGAACTGGTCGAAAATTAAACGGTTTCGATAATCAATAATCCCGATTGATAAACTGATCGTCAAGTGTGACGATATCGAACTATAAACACGTATGCTTATTACGAAAAGGATATTTTCTTTTAATCAAACTCACGTGGCAAAACTATCACTCCTATCGTCCAAAATATTTCCATCCAGCATAGAATTTTCTCTCGATATTTTGTCGGTTGAAATTCCCCGAGATATGGAAAGCAGATTCCCATTGCACCGGTGATACTGATGAAAAAAAACAAAACAATGAAGAACAAATTCTTACCGCGGTCTTCTTACCCGCACTCCTTCTTTTGATCGTTATACTTACGCAAATCCGTTGAAAAATCGGAACATCAAAAATGCCCAATAGTACTGAACGAAGGTGGAAAGAACTCCGACAATTCCGTCCATTAATAAAGTCGTTATCAGCACTACTTTTCTGCCCTTCGTATCAGCCAAACAGCCCCAAAGGTACGATCCGATTACCATACCTGCAGACGATTATACATTTTTCTTAGTTTTTTTTTTTAAACTATATCAAATCGGGACAGTTAATGAGGATAAAAGGTGCGAGGAGCATTATTCGATCACGACCTACGGTAGAAACGTCATTTTTTGTGTACTGTTTGAAGAGATATTTCTGACGAAGCAATTTGATCTAATCACTTTTGAATGTTTCGTATTGTCGAAGCCAGAGAATCCTGTAATAGAGCTTCTCTAGGGCTTCTCTGCTCTTGGAGCTTGCGAATCGATAACTTTTTAGGTATCTACCGATACTGACAATGCGAGTGCAGGTATAGTTTCCGAAGCTCTTCCTACCTAGTAGTTCCAATTGATGTTTGTCTTTTTCCTTCGGAAAGAAGCTATTCATTTTTCCTTTCTTTCATTTATACGATGTATACATCAAACCAATTCAAAATGTAATCAAATAATTTTTTTGTTTTTATACTAACCCAACATGGGAGCAGCGGTTAAATATCCCTTGGATGTTGAATCCATTTCCAAATCACATGCTGCTGCTGGTAAAACGAATGATAAAATCGTCACCCCAATCGCTGTGTTCATGTAGATCAAACCGCTCACCGCCAACAGCATGTAATGAAACTTGCCGAAACCTAGAATATTTCAATAAGTCAACAAATGTGACAATTCGTTGTTTTTTTACGATTATCGTCATAATTCTATTACATTGTCCTCTATATAAATCCCCAGATTGACATCCATTATCACCAATGGATTAGCAGCAAAATCGAAATACAACAGTATCATACTACATTATTGCATTATTCTAAAATACAAAGGTGAAGTAGCTATGGGATTAGAGATAATCCAATGGTTATTCATCTAAATACCCATGTATAGTGAATTAATATTTTTCGAGTGAGCCTTATTAGATCGTCTGCTAGGTCTTCGCGATAGGAAATTTTGATATATTGTCTATTAAAAATAAATTCCCAGGGCTATTTTTACTGTATCGTTCGTTGACCTTGCCGAATTTGGACAACGAGGTTTATGAATAGTTAAATTGTCCTTGAGAACAAATATCAGTTAGTTTAGTGCTCGAAATCCGCGTCTCAGGAAGAGTTCCTCGGTACCATAAACTAAGAACTAGAGAACAAAAAAAACTCTACGTGTTTTTTTTTTGTTTCTTTTTTACGACACTCGACAATACGTACGAAGTAGGCGTTGAAATATCGCTATTTGAATCGATCAAGCTTTATTGGCGTTGATAAAAACCCGGTGAATCTGCTTGTAAGCAGTTTATACGAGAAATTATCGCAAAATAACCAATAATATTGTCAAGGACCAAGACGTGCGCGGTTTGAATTCATGCAGGAACTTAATTAATGGTACGTAAGTTGAGGCGTGAAATACACGTGATAGATTAAAAGCCATCATAGTCATTGATTTAAACAAAAAAAAAAAGGAAAGAGAGAAAGACATTTTTTCAAATTCAATGGTATTAAAATGCAAATGATAAAACCGTTTCGTATAATTCTCTTACCTGTGACGGTGATGGCATGTTCGAAGTCGGCGCCTCCATCTGCCAAGAAATCGAACCCTGCGTACGAAAAATGAAAATAAAAGTGATAGTCTTTTATTGGCAATGGATGACCAAAATCCGAGGAAATTAAAGAATCAAAATTCTAAGTAACAAAAATGTTCTACCCATGGCTGTTTTTTTCGATTTTTTCGGTCTTCGATAACCAGCTGCAGTCCTCTGTTGAAAATAATTTTCCTCCTGAGGAACACCAACGAAGAATCCGTCCCGCGTGTGAAACTAAAGAATGTCTTGTTCTTCGTCGGGTCCGCGGGTTTTGTCTTTGTGCTCGCCGGTTCCCCACGCTCATTGGTTCGCACCCCGTATCTGATCGCGTTTTATCGTCCGGCAAAATTATTATTTTTATGTAGGAATTCTGCAGGTGAGGCCCTATAAGCTAATCGAGTGACAGGTGGATTTTCAGTCAAAAAATATGTCGGGGTGATTCATTTGTTAGATATATCGTCGAAGCTGCACTGATTTTTCTGAAAATCTAATTCGATCTTCAATTTTATCCGCTATATCATTATTTATAACCCCAATGAATACGATGTTACACAGGCATACAACAGTAGGAGTATAACAATCGGTTTATGGCATGTAATTTAGTATAAGATGTCGTGAGTTTACTGACTCGGTCTCCGTACCTAAATTGGAGAAAAAAATATATGAATAGAATTTATACAGAATCGAAGAGAAAATATTAACTACAAGTGCTATATATGGCATGCATTTTGATCGATGTTGGACGTATGGAAACGGGATTCAAATTTTTGATACATCCACTCACGTGTGGGTTTGAGTTTAATGGAATTTGATCGACGCAGGGGCTGATATTCGCACATGATTGATTCGTTGACGAATTAAGTAGCGATAATTTATTGACTCGAGTTTCATTGGATTGAATAATTAAAAATTTTATGTGCCCGAAAATTAAGGATCTTCGTAATACAATATAATCAGCAAATACAATATGTAATGAACAATTGATTCATCACTCATCGATTCATATCATGTCATCTGAGAAAGCTAAGTAGTCCAGACAGTAAAATTTTCCATACCAATTTAAAATAATAGTCTATAGCGACAGGCGTGTACTCCTATAGTTGTTCGAGTTCCGAAACTTTGCCAAAGAGTCGTCAATAACAAAGAGTAGTGTGTCATCGGAAATGATATGGGCACAGGAAATTAAAATATCGCTGATAAGCGTTCATTGTGTTTTTGTTTTTGATCATTTTCGCAATAATCTATCAGTCTGAAATTTTTTTCTGGAGAAATTCACTGAAATAACCTACACCGAAAGACTTCTGATTGTAACGTCTAGATCGGAATCGTTCAAGAGGTTTGAATTTATATATAGCTATTATCACTACACGATCTTTCGTCGGCGAGTTTTTAAGAGTTATCAGCAATTAATTCAATCTTCCATGTTGATCGAATATTTCAAGTTGCTCGACAGTCGCCATCTGAACAATTGTCAATAATGTTGTGATTTATTCCGATTGTGATGTACGAGTATACATACGTATACATACGATGTATAGGTACAACCGTACTTTATGCCTTTGAAATTATTCGCGTTTCTAAACTGCGGATTTCGCAATTCGGTGTGATCGTATGATACTTATATTAAAATCAAACATCACTTGATTATTTAACTCGGCGTATGTGTTTTCTTAGTTGCATAATAATTCGAGGAAGCAATTGAATTGCAGGTATGAATAGAAGTGAAGATTTCATGCCAGCATCAAGAGCGATTCAAGTTCCGTGTGTAAATAATGCAGGCATAAAAAGTAATAAACTCATATCGCGGTTTAAATAAAATGAGCATCAATCACAACCGGTGTGTATCACTCGTCAATATTATGTTGACATATCTTACCGAATTGCTTTTTGCTATCGACTTGCCACAGTTACCGTTGCCAACACCCCGTTCCCTGCGCCCCTTTCGAGTACCACACGGGCTCTCGAAGTTTAATATCTCACTTTCGTTTGAATCGAGGATGGCCTCGCTCGATCGTGTTGAACGATTGCGAAATCATAGTCGACACTTAACTTTATGCAGAACACAAATCGCTATTCGATCAACGACGATACTCGGGCAAAAATAAACGGGATGTAGAGGAGCGGGAAAGGAAACGCTGATTTGCGGAGAGGATTATAATTGATAACTCTTTGGGGATGACTGAAATTTCAAAGGCACTTTTCAAACTATTAACACCGGATGATCGACCAAAATTCGTTTAGTTATGAACGATCGGTAACATTCTTCTGAAATTCGTACAATTTTTGTGTTTTCTTTTTTTCTTTCTTTCTTTCTTCGCGAATCACTCGATGAAGTAAATATGACGACCTGGTCTCGTCTGGGACAGGACATCCACGTCACTACAGCATATGCAAAGTTATGCTGATTGTTTTAAATACTTAATCACACCTGACCCGCCCTTTTCCGGGAATGTTATTCAACAAACTAGTGACACTTGACGATAAAATTTCCGCGTCGTCTTAGGTATGACCGTCGCTAAATAGAGGAAACCGAGTGGGTTAGCCAAAATGGCCCAATGTCAGAGAAGGCGGTCGTCCGAACCCGAACCCAGACCCTGTGCGGGTTCGGCGTGCCTTAATTAGAACGTAAGCAGAGGTTTAAAACTATAATTGCAACAAGATTTCGCAATCGGTTAGCTAGATGCTCTCTGTAGAACGGCGCGTGACACTATAGCAGTGATTTGTATTATTTTTGTTCATACAATTAGAATTAGTTCATCTCGAGACAGCACTGCTCGCCCATTGACCGAGTCAATGTTTGTTAGAAACACACGACGTGTCGACTATCAAACGCCTCAACTTACCTCACATCTAACCCCCGAAACAAACAGTTAGCACATCGCTATCGATCCGATCGCGCCTCGTTAATACATCTCCAAGTTATCGTACCGATTGACAATCATCGGAATATATTCAATCCCCATACCTATCACGAGGATTCTGCGAATCGCGCGATTATCAATTCAAGGACATAAATTGTGCGCAACAATAATAGATTCTCAAACACCATGTATATACATAGATACTGCACATGGAGTCATTGGAACATCAGTTTCTTATCCATTCATCAATCCTTGGGTGCGGAAATAGCGTTATCTTTTTTACCCTTATAAAAATATCTCATAACAACCAAGAATCAATGACGGTACGGTGATAAAACGAGTAATGATGATAATGATAATTTCTTTAAATAAAATTAAAAAACAAACATTGATTACCCTATTTTTATTTCTTGGATTATTATTTGGTAAAGATTATCTATACACCACACTCGATATACGTTCCTTATTTGCGCAGGACACGATTATGAGCAGCTGTTGAGTCATTTGAAAGATCAGAATTAGGTGATTTATTTTTTGATCTACCATTTGATGTAAAATGAAACCCGTGGTAAAGTTATAATTACGATTCGAACGCTGCATCTGGTCCTCTGCAAATTATTCGAATTTCCCTGGAATGGTCGGATCCACAATTGACAGACTTACAGTTGCGAGGTCAGCATTCTGGAAATGTGAGTAATTTTATATACTGCGATAATTCTTGAGCAACGCAACGTACAGTTGTTTGAATGAATTCACGTGTTCCATATTAACAATATGCTTCTCACGTCAAATAAACCTATGGCACTGAAAATCGGATTAAAACGTTAACCGACAGCTGTACACCTATATCTATGTATACATATTATATGTACGTTGATAACTCGCGGGAACGCTACAATAAAAATCATATCAAAATCATCAAATAGAAGTAGTATTACAGATATACAAGGTGCCAGTATAAGATTTATTGTGTATTGGGGTTTCGTGACAATTTTTATTTATGAATGGCAATATTTTCTCTTATCCGATAAACATACAGGTAATAGCTCGGGTAATAATGATCTGTCATTTTATTTTAGATCCAGATCCAGTCCAATCCAGACTACGTGAAGGCCGAATGTTTCGATAGATATTTTTATCCATTTTAAATCATTCCCGAAAATAAAATTGATCGAGACATGGAATATAACTTTTTACCTGGAAGTAATTTAACTATAACACAGGTTCAACGGCGGCCGGTGTATGGTTGGTCATTGCCGCAGGTTTGTCTTTTCCTGGCAACAATAATGACAGGAATGCACCGTCTGTAATGGTAAGAAGAAGCGCAATGCGATATCAATTATTTTGCATTGAACGATTTTTCTATGAATTTTTGTACAGTTACTTACAGAGTAGTAACGATGCGACTGCCGCTATGGGGACAACACAATTAATGTCTAAAAGAGATCCGAACAACAAATTTCCAATGAGCGCGCCAGTTCGACCGCAAAAGGCAGACAAGGACACGGCTACGACCCTGAAAATTTTTAGTGAACAAATATCGATTAGCATGAACTATAAAACGATATAACAATTTCCATTCCTACAGTTATACACGAAATTACGATAAACCCCACCTCAAATGTGTGGGATAAAAATCTACCAGAATGCAATACACGACACTGACACCCATGGACGTCAAAGCCTCGAAAATGCAGGACAGAATAATATTCTGTGTGGATGATGTTATGAAAAACATTGCCGTAGCTACACATGCCGACACCACTGTGCTGAACACTAAATAGTAGGATGGACAAAAAGAAAAAATTATCAAACTTCAGAATTTTATATAATATTATACTCTCGTTAATTCCTCACCAAGGAAGAACCTGTATCCCAATTTTCCGATGCAGAGGGGTAGCCAGATGCTAGTCGGAACACAGGCCAGACCCAAGAACAATGTGAAATAGTAAACCTCCGAGTGTTGGATTTGCATGTCGCATGGGATGTCTGAAATCGTACTGTTCGAAGAATCCGATTCTGAAACTGTACAAACACTAGCGGATTCTCCAGGATATTTCTCTTCAAACTCTGCGAACCTTCGAAAAAGTTCGGGGAACCAGGCCATCAGAGTATAATAAGATGATGTCATTGTGAACTGTATAGAAGCGGTTAAAAAAGTTTTCAAAAGGTAAGGTGGTTTTAAAATCGTCACCATGTGCTTCATTATTTCGATCAGCATTTTTTTCAGTTCTCTGTTTTTTTTTATTCTTGATATTCCAAGTCTACCGGCGTTCCCATTCGTCAAAAGAGGACTCTTCTCACTCAAATGCTCGTGGCTACCAGTAATGGATTTTACCTGTAAATCGGATTTATCAATCAGAAAAGATGGGAATTTGGGACAAAAAAATTGATCAGGAACCTTGAAGAACTTACAGGATAATTTTCTCCAGGATTTCCAGTATTTTGTGCGTACATCATCTGTAGAACTTTCATCGCTCTTATCTCTTGACCATCTTCTATAAGATATTTTGGAGTTTCGGGAAAAAAACTAAGTGATATCCCGATCAAAAGAGGTACCACTCCGCATATCAAAACAAAGAGATTCCGAGATGCGAAGCTGAATTTGTTGATTCGGAAATGAAAAGTCATCGGAATAATCAGCCACCCCAATACTGTACGAGAACAAAAAAAAAAAAATAAGATAATTATTCAGAATTTTAAAATCATTGGATTATGTCATAATGGAATTTCCCATTCCGTTTGCTTTGATATAATAATACAAGAGAGAAACAATTACTAGACAATCTCAGCAAAAATGTTTTGAATTTTTCAACGAACTTTTCTTTCTCTCAGTGCCAAAATTTGATTCCAAGGCAATTGATTCCGGGAGTCTTTATTTATTCGATGTTTATCGCGATGACGTCGTAGATACAATTGACCAACGATCGTGCTTAAAAACCGTTCAACTTACGCGGTAGGATTGTGATTCCAGTTGTCCAGGCCATTTCCATCCAGGCCAGAATTTTTTCCCTGATTCTTGAGGGCTGAAATTCTCCAAGATAAGGAAAAACCATTGCACCTTGTCCTATGATCCTGAAAAGTGGAATAGATCAAATTTCATAGATCGTATAACGCTGAATCATCCCATTGAACTCACGCAAATCCGTTGAAAAATCTTAGCACAACAAAGAGCCAAAAATTTGGTACAACGGATGACAAAATTCCTGCAGTAGCATCGAGGAATAGAGCCGATAATACGGCCACCTTACGACCTTTCATGTCTGCCAAACAAGCCCAGAAGTAAGATCCTAACGCCATGCCTATATAAAAACGAAACGTTGAAAAGAAGAATTCAACTTCCGTATCAGTTTTTTTCTTCAATCGCTGCGTTTATTTACACCTCCATGGAATCTCTCTTCAGATATATTGGTATAATAAAAATACCCAACATTGGCGCTGCGGTCAGATGACCAATGTCCATCGTGCTCATTGCAAAGTCGCAACTAGCCACAGGGACGATAAGTCCGGTACTACAAGTGCCAAATCCAGTGTTCATGAATATGAAATAACAAACGATGAAGAGTTTATAGTGAAACTTTCCATAACCTGTTAAAGTGGAGAACATTTTTAATGATATCATAGTAAAATAGAAACGATACCTTATCTATTTGGAAGGCAATAATTATACCAATAAGATCGACAATAATAACAATAGTTGTAAATTATCACCTGTTTGTTCAACTGCATTTTGAACCCTGCCTTCCACCGATGCATGAAGATCTATGAAAAGAATCAACGGTTTATATAATTACACGTGAAACGAAGTTACGTTACTTTTGAACTCGGCTTTCTGGCCACAACCGTTATCGGTGATTAAATCGTGCCGCACGAAAAGAGAAGTTAAATTTGTTTTTTTTCCAATTTTGAAAGTAAAAGTGTTGAGTAACGCTAGTGTAATAAAATCGAAAAAATGTTAAAAAGTAATCTTGGCATACGATTAGATAAAGAAAAAATTTTCAAGTCGACTGACACACTTCTATAATTAGCAAATGAAATATTGTTATCCGTATGTATTTCATCTTCATCGGAATCCATCGTGAAACTTTTACTGGTCCTTTTTCCGATGTTATTTTATATATTCACGTTATCTAAGCACAGATCGATTATAATGAACACAACGACGATGACAACGACGACGTACCGGTGAACAATTTCTTTTATTTGTTTCTTTATTTTTTCATTCGATAAAAGATATTCAAGTCTCGCAACTCCACCACTGGATTGCTGCGACCGAAAATATAATGAAGGTATAATTATTATTTTTTAATCAATGCCAGTACAATTATCTATAGGTCAGCGGTGGCAGTGTAAAAATACAAATTAGATATATTTATTTTTCCAGCTAATTAGTTCGAGGGAATGACATCTGCATTATCCGAGAATTACGATTTTTTGAAAGTCTATGGTGTATTCAATTATCGTTTGTTTTCCTTCAAACTTTTATATGGGAGGTACGGAACCTCATTTTCCAAGATCAGAGAAGATTTAATTCACTTCAAACAAAATACCTATTTTATTGATTTTAAATCATAGAACTTGAAATTCACCTCCCATGAGTTGCTGGCTTTTCATCTGATGTCAACGATGACGTGAATAATCCCATCAGCGATTGCGATTATCAGTCAGATCTTGAATACAATTATTATTAATCAACTTTCTTTTCGGGTAAAATAAGTTTGCCAACGTATATCATAAATATGCCTCACTTTAATTCTAATCTATGAACCTGATTAAATTCGTGGAAATACTAATAAATTCTTGCGACGCAAAATTTATTGCGATTGCATAGGAGAATTTTCGTTGCAGTAAAAACACACAATAAACGAAGTGCGTCTTCGACGAAAAAAAAAAAGAAAACTTGAAAATTATCTGAAATGAAGAAATTTAAATTTATTGGAATTTCATAATTTATGTTATTTTTTTAAAAAGTATGTAAAGATTCATGTATAACTACGTAAAATTTTATATTTTTTCTCCGCAGGATTCATCGGAAAAGGACAAAAAATTTACGCAACAATTCGGTGGTATCTTTATAGCAATATCTTTGCAGAGTACCTTGGTTAAAAGTGATGTTAATATTTTGAAAATTAATCCAGTGTGTACTGTCGTTTTTGAGAACTGCGTCTCATTGTCAGTTGTGCACGTTGTGCAGTATTGGAATCTCTGAAAGTTTTCTGGTTTGTACAATAGATTATAGCTATATATTTATCCAGTCGTATTTACTCTCAAGCTTAATTGGAAAGCGGCTGTTTACGCTGGCTAGTTCGATGCGGATTTTCTCTCCTCTTTATCCGAGTCTACATTTCTTCTTGGTAAACACATTGACAGCAGTCCACCACCTGTTATATAGAAAATTTGTGTCTCAATCTTTGAATACCTATACGTAGTCGTTCGACACGTAAAAATTAATCGAAACCAAAATACTTACAAAACAGTAAACCAGCGACGACTGCAATTGGAACTACGCAATGAACGTCTAAAAGGTAGCCAAACATAAAATTACCTAGAAAAGCACCCGACCTCCCACACAAAGCGGAAAATGATGCAGCTATCACCCTGAAAACAATATTCGAATACAATGAGGTTATCATTTTTTATCAATCCTTTTAAAATCAATTATTCAACCATACCTTAAATGTGTTGGATAAAAATCTACCAGGATACAATATACGACGCTAACTCCCATCGACGTCAGAGCTTCGAATATACAAGAAAGTATGAGATTTTGTGTCGACGAAGTAACGAAGAAGAGTCCGATGGCTGCTGCTCCGGAAAACGCGGTGCTGAACACTGAAGGAAATGAAAATGAAAATTTTCTGACCTTATCTTTTGTGATCGAATAGTTGTTTCTCAAAGCAAAAAAAAAAAAAATTGAAAGAAAAATTGTAACGATCAATAAAATTACCAAGGAAAAATCTGTACCCCAATTGACCGATACACAAGGGAAGCCAGATACTTGTAGGGATACAAGCTAAGCCTAGAAAGATGGTATGAATGTACACGGACGACTGAACCTTTGGGTTGCAGCTGAAATCGGTGACACTATCAACCTGCAGGGTAAAATAATAAATCGGTACGGATGTAAGATTTATCAGATTTTAGTATTAGGTGTACTGCGTGCAGGATTAAATGTTAAGTGAGCTTTAATACCACCCACCAAGCTTGCGTTGATCGGCTTGATTTCGGAAACGTCGCAAACAGTGGCAGATTGCGACGGATGTTCTTGCTCGAACTCTGCAAACCTTTGAAAAAGTTCCGGAAACCAAACCATGAGCGTGTAGTACGAGGAGGTTATTGAGAATTGAATAATTGAAGTTAATAATGTAGTAGTCAGGTAAGGAGGCCTGAGGATTGTCAGGGTGTGCTCGTAAATCTCCTTCAACATTTTCATAAATTTCTTCTTCTTCCTTTTCAAGTTTTCGGGAACAACAAAATCACCCCCATTCGTGATCATCATGTTTGCTGGGTCGTCACTGTTTGCAATGTATTTCACCTGATTTTTCGATTGATTATAGTAAAATGTTCAGATGGAATAGGATTCTAATAAATTTTCATTGATTAAACTCACGGGATAATTTTCGGGAGGATTTCCAGTATTTTCTGCGTACATAATTGAAAGAACTCTAATCGCTCTCGATTCCTGACCATCGTCGATCAAGTATTTAGGAGACTCTGGAAAATACAGAAGCGCGATCGCAATGGAAATAGATGGAACAGCGCATAGAAAAACGAAGAGGTTCCAAGAGGCGAACGAAAAATTGCCCAATGTGTATCGAAAGGACATCGGTATGATCAGCCAACCCAGCACTAAAATAACGACACATCAAATTTTCAATATTTTTTTCGGATGAACAACAAAATTTTCAAGCATATGTGAGACACTCACGAGGAAGCACAGTGATTCCAATTGTCCAGGCCATCTCCATCCAGCAGAGTATTTTTTCTCTGACGTTACTCGGTTGAAATTCTCCAAGGTAAGGAAAGAGCATTGCGCACTGTCCAGTGATTCTGGAGGAATGTTAAATATAATCCTTTTTCAAATAGAATGTTAGTTGGCATCGCTTATCATAATTTTGATAATTTACATTGTACCAAACTCACGCAAATCCATTGAGAAATCTGAGGCATGTAAAAGCTAAAAGATTTGGTACGAGGGATGAAAAAACTCCGGCGAATCCATCGAGAAAAAGTGCAGCTATTAAAGCTACCTTACGACCTTTCATGTCCGCTAAACAACCCCAAAAATATGAACCGCACACCATTCCTAGATTGAACGGATGGATAACGATTAAATTGATGCCCACTTTGATAGCGGTGAATCTGGCTGAATCAACCGAAGTGTATGAAAGTTGATTATTACCAAGCATCGGTGACGCGGTCAAACGACCGATATCCACTGTCCTCATCTGGAAGTCACATGGCGCTGATGGAACGATTATACCAGTGCTGCTTACGCCGAATCCAGTGTTCATGAATATTAATCCAGAAATAACGAAAAGTTTGCAGTGAAACTTTCCGAAACCTGTAAAGTGCGGTGAAAAGCTTATTTGTTTGCTCATATTTGATCGATCGATTCTTATTTTCGATCGAAACAATCATACCTGTTTGATCAACGGCATTTTGTATTTTATTTTCCACCGATCTACAATGCGCCAAACCTGCGGATGATCCAAATAATCCAAGATTATATACATTCCATCGAAATTTTACAAGCAATAAATTTGATGAAACAATATAACGGCGTTATAATCGAGGCTTCAAATTAGATTTCCGTATTTTCACCTGCGCCGTGTAAACGCACGGTTCAAGTATGAGCCTATTTTGGGATCCATGACACGTGTCCAAGCCATTTCTGAATTGGGTCGCGGATATAAAGTGACCAAGACCTAGGCTAAAGCGCATGTGGGATGTGAATTCAAACTTACAGATATGTAAATATTGGTGAGTAACATAGCACTTAACTCGCGATGTGCTATCAAACACAATTTATAAAAGCTATTAAGGTGTACGTATACCATTGAATTAACTAAGATTCAGAAACAAAAAATTGCCTCCTAAAATTCATTTAAATGTTTTTTCCGAATTCAGGACTTTACAATTAGTGGAATCCAAAAAAAATCTGCAGAAGCCGTTTGAGAGGTTTGGATCCCCGTAATCGACATTTTATTACTTGAATAGTAATATTGCGGTTATGGTTACTCCTCAGGTGAAAAAATGTTATGTCGACACAGTTGTACATTATAACATCCATTATTGAACCATTTCCAAATTTTGTGGTCTTTAAATATTCTCAAAAAAATCCACCATCATTCGAACAGACTTTTCGACGTACTAAAGATCACTTAAAATATCAAGCTTTTGGTCTAAAATTTTCGGAATTATGCATTTTTGAAAACCATTTTCCAAATTTTCTAGTCGAAAAGTGACTGTTCGAAATATTTTTTGTTCAGATGATAGAGAATGTCCTCGGGGATAATTAAAGCCCGGAGAACTTGAAATTGGTTAATCGATGAATTTTATTATTTACGACAGTTGAGTGAACATGATATTTTCCATCGGAGGATTAACCACTACACTTTTCATTGTCAAAGAAAAGATGGCATGAAATATCGTTTAGAAAGGTTCCCTAATCCTCTGAAACCCGGCCTAAATTTTAAAAAATTGATAAAAATTCTGGGTTCGGAAAAAAATTATAAATTCTTTTTTTCGGAATTCAACTAAATTAAAGCTGTACGTTATCCCCTTAAATAATTCAACAGACCTTTCACTCGCTGTCGACTTTCGACCCCCATGCCCGCTTTTTTCACCTAATGAATATAATACTGTCAGTGCTATTCACAACCGATCTTTACTCTGGTACGTCAGTTAAGGAATAATCTCGATAAACAGAAGTAGGAAGCAATAGTGCCAATGACGACGTCGACGAGGTCGCCCTTAAGCGCATCTTTCACGTGTAAGAATATTTTTGATAATCACACGCAATTGAACGTTATTTGGGTCAATTTCAAAAGGTCAAATGAAATGTTCCAAGCTAAGCAGTTTGTTGTCTACGATTCGATCGTCGGATTTATTTGTCCGGTATGATCGACTATGCACATCATAATTATGCATGTACATACTTCGTCGAAGGTTTCTCTGGCCGCAGAAGCTTTTTTCATTCGACACTCAACTGAACAATTATTGAAAAAGAAACAACAATAATGACAATGCTCATTTCAATAAGCTTTTTCGTTCAATCACAGCTCATCAGACTCGAAGCTAACGATTAGAGAATCGAAATAGTATTCGTTCCACCACACCTTTGCGGAGTTATAACGGATAAAAATATTGCCCAAGCGTGATTCGAGTCAGGATAATCCTGAACGTTTATCAATGAACTGTTCGCATACTTAATGAAACCGCTAGTATCAATGAGCATCGCGAATCCCTAAGCCAGCTTGGGATCATCATTATTATTTCTTATTTCATAACACTCGAATTTCTTGTACATCGTTCGTTGAAACTCCGAATCCAGTAGAACATCCTTACAGCATACCCCTGTTGTACGTGATTTCCTTCTAGAGAAGATGAAAAAAAAAAGAGCTCCCGGATAGACTCGGTAGCTCACGTTAAACGGGCCATAGCTTTCGAATTGCAAATAAATTCATTCAATATTGTCCAATAGGGATTTGTCCCCGCTGCGTAAACAGCCCAGTGAAATTGATGGCTATCGGCTACGCTCGTTGTTTCGATAAAAACATCTCTTTCTAATGGAAAGTATAAAACAAAAAAACCAAAAAAAAAAAAGGAGAGAGAAATGATAAGACAGTATGACATATACTCGAAACTCAACCTACGATGTGACCTATAAAAAATATTTGATAATACTAATTTCAATTCGAGACAGCACCCTCCTTCCGTCTTGGTTTTATCACACGGTTGCTTCTTCCTCGGGTAATAGGTGTAGTAACCCAGATAGCTTGCGAAAGCTGATACGCGCTTCGACATTCGTGCGGATTCCCAGTGTCGGAAACATGTGAGCTATAGAATCGAAACGACCCTGGGTAGTATTCCTGTAGTCTGTAGATATGGCGTAGAACCAGCAAGCTAGCGGTGGTTATAATTCGAGAATTTGAATCTCGCGTATCATGATCGATTATGAATCTTATTTCATTTGAATCCTGGGGGATGTCGTTATCAGAGCAAAGATCATGACGTACGTTTTGCCATTTCGGGAATGACGTTCAGCTGATTGTTACTTTGAGAGTTTTTTCGGTTATTTATTTACGGTTTTGATGAAAAAATAAGGTAGTCTCATGGTAGCCGAGCATGTAACTAATAGGAGCGAATGTGGAACCGATGGGAGAGTCTCGGCAAAACACAACGTAATCCGATTGGGGAACGCTGGGGTTCCCCATCATTATTACGCTCTGCAGCTCTACCGTCTGCTGAAGCTTTTCTGGCACACTGATATTTCTGGCTGTGGTCACAATCCACTGTAATTAATTGACTTTCTTCCTTACTTACCTTATTTTTATAACAGGAAGTATATTTAGTATCTATTTACAAAATATAAAGAGACAAATTGTAAATTGCTAATTTTTCAACCCCGTTAAGATTCTCTTATTTCCTTCAATAGAGAGGCACATTTTTAGGTAAGAAGAAAAAAAAATTCTAAATGAGGGAAAGAAAAAAAAAAAAAAATACGGCAAAGGCGAAAGTTTGTAGTGTTACCTTTTACCTTACCTCGAACATGTAACACTGAGCCTGAGCCAAGGCTGCTCTAGGAAAGACCCAGATTGTAAGACTTCATTTGGGTGACGGCTGATGTTAATAATTTAAGACTCTTCTGTTACTTTTTGTATCGCGTTATAAACGTAATCTCCGTCTGTATACATGTAGTGTTTTGGATCATGGAATTTTTATTATTTTATGAATCAAATCTACATAATGTTACCAGGATTCAGACGAGTGATCCAGGAAAGTCATGATATGCACATAATAATATAAACTTGAAAGTCTGGAAAAGGAATACACCAGATAACAATAAGCGGAAATTTATGTAAACCGTGGGGAGAAAGGAGGCGCACCAGGTGTTTTGCGCGAAGTGTAAATGGGAAGAACTCGCCAGAGATTTAATGGACGTCAACTTCTCGGAACAAGTTGTCTATAGAAAATACCCACTTTTCATTTCACGTTTACAATCTGATGTCACTGAAATTTTAATCGATTGCTCCACTATTTCACTTTCTTTCCATCTCCTCTTTTTTTCTCTTTGTATTTTCCCAGGTGGTAAGTTTGCGGAATGAAAAAACTCACGAAGTAAAACTTTCCAGTTATTATTTATTAAATGTGATTTGTATTCGCTGTGAAAAGAGAACGAAATTAAAATGATGAGAAAATATAATAACACCTTGCATGACGACAACAGCGGGAGCAATTTCCACGCAGGAAATTATCGATGGAAATGTAAGTTTGTTTCATTTACCGGTCTTCCCCCGCTCGGATAATATCTTAAACTTCGAAAAATTCATCTCTCATCTTCAGAGGGTGCTACCTCCACTTTCAGCAGATATAGTTATCTAGATTCTTGTACAAGATCGAATTTCCTAGACAATTTCAAATCGAAATTCACACAAGAGCTGCACAGCTGACCATTAACGACTAGCAGGTCAACCTGCACGTAGAGAAGCTTGACCGCAGTACATAACTTGTTGCATCAATATAAACCCAAACAATAATTATTATTTGCTGCAGCAAGTTTGTATTGGTGTATGCGTTGAAAGAAAGCTGGAAACAATCCAGAATCGATTTTAGATCGATATTGCTACTACTTGTTTTTGTACTAATTTTACTCAGGGATGTATCTATGGTATAAATTTCAGTCTCAAAATCTGCAAGCGATTGGTTTTTTTTTTTTTTTTCATTTATATAAGTATATAGTACTTTCGATAACGATCATAGGTCTTCATTCAGCTATGTTGCCTAAGAACTCAAGGAGCTATAATCCGTGGTTTAATTTTAGTATACCTTTGGAAGACGTTTTAAAACATTCTTCCACACGTAATTCGAGGACATATGAAAAGCTATTTTCTTCCGATCACCTGCAATTAAAACGGCTCGCCGACATCCAAAATCGGCCAGTTTTAAGGGGTGAAAATTTGTTCACTTCTCTTGCAAGTGATTCCAAAAATCTTACGTCCCTATCCCGAATTATATTTAAACGGGAGAAAACAGATTGGGATAAGATTTACTAATACTAAATGAAATGTACATCGGTTCTTGTTAAAATTATCTGGAACTTGCAACGCGTCGGCGTCGCTATGTCACATCTGAATCTCGCGAGGGTGGGGTGCGCTTCGGGGTAGTAGTCGAGCAGCGTCCGTTCGTCCGCCGGGTTCTGTGTAATCTTTAGTGAGAGTACAAATTAGAAAAGTGTTTGAGTATTACGTAATTTTTTTGTTGAAAATAACATCTAGCAACAACGTTACGGAAAAATGGATTGAAGATACAAAATCATCTTACGTAGACAACAAAAATTCAGGTTTGTGAAAGGTCCTTTTACTGCGCTTGAATCATTTTCAGGTTTTTCGTATTTCCCTCGTTAGTAATCCCGAAGCTTTCTAGAGCCACCTTAACCGATCAACAGGTACACTACGGTGTCGTTTTTTTTTTTTCCTTTTTGGTTTATTTCGAGCCCACAATTGTCTCGATATAGTTTGTTTTTTATTTTATCGAAACCGTATCCATTGATTGTAATGTATAGCTGGCAGAGAACGATAGGAAAAATTTATTTTACTTCACGTTTTCAACGGAAATAAAGTTGAAACATTTAATACCTTCAACCACACACGGTATATCCTGAAGAATTTGAATTCAGTTTGTACAACTAGTTAGCAGGAGTTTTAATCCGCGTAATTTCCTTTTCGTCCAGGTTAATCACAATGGTGGATAAACTGCACGAGTACGAGGGATTTGCTGGTCGAATTCACAGTGCTAGAGATAAAGTTGGAGAAAAATGGAACGTATGGAAAGAATGGAAACAGAGCATCCCGTTGGATCAGGGAGTCGAAGGGGTTTTAAACCACCTTCGCGGGCCCCCAAAGCTCGAGAAAACTCTCGATGATTATTCGCATATATACAGGTGAGCTCGACCCGGTGAAAAAAAATTTCCAAAAAAGCATCAGACAACGAAGCATTCGAATTCTAGGAAAAAAACTAGGGGAGAATTGGTTCGCATATCAGCTGCGGTAATGGGAATAGAATTTTCGTACGCTGCTGAAACAGCGTTTGTATCCCCAACTCTTTTAAAAATTGGTGTCGATCATCAGCATATGACTTTAGTCTGGGCTTTAAGTCCTCTAGTTGGTTTTTTCGTTACCCCAATTCTCGGAAGCGTCAGTGATCGGTGCAGAATACGACAAGGAAGAAGAAGGCCGTTCATTCTTCTCTTGGCTATCGGTGTTTTTATTGGTAAAAAAATTAATTCTCGTTTAACAGAAAGATTGAATCTTCTGGAAAAATCGCTTTTTATATTTTTCCAGGACTCATCTTAGTCCCCAATGGTGAAAACATGGGATACGCTTTCGGAGACACGCCATCAATCGCCAACTTCAGTCTTTCCGTCGGTCATCGAACTTCCGGTACCTCATCTTTGGAAAATACCCAACCAAGTTCACCATCTTCACATTCCTGGGGGATATTTTTTACGATACTCGGAACGGTTCTACTCGATTTTGATGCTGATGCTTGTCAGAGTCCCGCCAGAGCATATCTTCTCGATGTCACAGTGCCAGGCAAGTAGAGAATTAAAAAACTTGATTCATCTTGGCGGTTGTGGATTTTTTTTTGAAAAGTGATATCCTGATCACAGAGGACCACGCGCGAGGATTGAGTACGTTTACGATAATGGCTGGCTTAGGCGGTTTCATGGGTTATGGACTTGGAGGAATAAATTGGGATGCTACAACCCTTGGTGTGATGCTTGGTGGCCATCTTCACGCAACTTTTACTTTCATAACAATAATATTCGTCATTTGCGTCTTCTGTACTATAACAAGCTTCAAGGAAATACCTTTAGAACTTTTGGAACGTGACCAGTACCAACAATTTCACGATCACAAGGTTGACATTTTTAAACCTTTGACCACAATCAATCTTATTTGCGATTAAAATTTTATCACGTGGACTTTCACTTGATAACAGATGTCGGACAGTAAGAAAGCGGGCGAATCCGACAAAATTACTTCCGATGAATGCACCTCATACGGAACCCTCCCCACGGAAGAAGATGCGAACGCTGGTCCCACAGAGGTATTATAAAAAACAAGAAAAAAAAAAAAGGAATTGAATGAAAAATCCTCTTGATTTGCATTACTAGGAGTTTATTCTCAAGCCACTGCAGACGCAAGAGGCTCCTAAAAGACCGGGTGCAGTTCCCATGATTCCGGAAGTCGCTCCAGAAGCTTTGACAATTGAAGCTGGCTACGAAAATTACGGATTTGAAGACGGCACGGACATGAATCCTCGAGCAACACTCCAAGAATACCTGATGTCGATTTTATACATGCCTCATAGCATGAGAATGCTTTGTTTAACAAATCTTTTCTGCTGGATGGCCCACGTTTGCTATTCTTTATATTTTACGGATTTCGTTGGCGAAGCGGTTTACGGAGGTGATCCAAAGGCGAGTGAATAGTTAGACGGCTATTGTTGGCAATAGAGAAAAGAAATTTAACATACAATTCGTAAGTTAATCAAGTTTGACCGATGAGACCATTGGTTACAGGCTCCTGACGGATCGAAAGAACGGCAACTCTATGAATCTGGTGTACGATTTGGCTGTTGGGGAATGTCCATGTACTCTCTGTCATGCGCATGCTACTCCCTAGTAATTGAGAAACTCATTCAACGATTCAAGTAAGTGAAAAACTTGGTCTTCATTAAGTTCGTTCGACTGGTCAATGAGTTGTGTTCTGTCCGTGACAAAGTGAGACCGAGCCTTCGCTTGAAAGGTCTCGATCGGCTGATGTATCGATTGAATAATCTACTAAATCGAACAAATTCTGACACAATTTTGAAAATTCTAAGATAATCGTCATCGCACTTTTTTTTCAGGGCTCAAAAAGTCTATACGTGTGGGCTTCTCTTTTATAGTACAGGCATGATGATGATGGCTATTACAAAGCATCCGGTAGGCGTAATAATTTTTTCATGGACTGCAGGCGTCATGTACTCGACACTTTTCACGATGCCTTATCTGCTAATCGCCCATTACCATGCATCTTCAACTGTGAGTAATCCTATTTCATTTTTTTCATACCAAACGAATGCTAATTCAGTCCCAAATTTCATCATTTATAGTTCGAAGTTAGTGCTGAAGGATTGGCCGTCCAAAGCGGTGGTGTTCGTGGTCTTGGAACGGACGTTGCGATAGTTTCTTCAATGGTATTTCTAGCTCAGTTTATCCTTTCTTGTGGTTTGGGTACGATAGTAAGTTTATCCGGTACAACAACGGCTGTTGTATGTGTGGCGAGTTTTTTGGCTATGTGCGGGGCCGTTGCAGCAACTCAAATTATGTACTTAGATCTCTAAGACGAGGGTAAGATGCCGCCGAAGGCGTGAACACTGACTTATTTCTAGCCCGGATGAGGGATTTTGCGAAACTCCCCTTCAGTACCCCAAGGGCGTTGCCTGCGATTTGGGTACAACAATACCCGTTTTGGTTGCAGAAAATTTTGGGGTGGAATTTGTTGTTGCTTCGCGCAATTGTGTCATTGTTGATTAATTTTATGAGTTCGATCAGAAGAGAGAAGAAAAGAAATAAATAAATGAACATCAGAAAAAGCTTAGCTTAGTTCAATTGTTATAGCAGTATTAAAGTTTTGTTATTAAAGTATATTTTTTGAACGACCGCGCTTTGATCAAGTGCAGATGATATGCATAAGCTAGCAATGTTGAATATATGTACGAGAAAGAAACGATAATCATTTGATGAATAATAATGTCAACTATCCAAGCATGCACAAATAGCCGATAGATGATAAATAAAGTGTTTCAATATAATCATTATTTATGAAGTATTAACGAGTGACAACTGTAATCGTATTTATTTATTCTAAATATTATAGCTCTCACCGCATTGTATATACGGATATAACATAAATGTGAAAATAGATCTCAACGTGTAAATAATATAATACTCAATCATGTATAATGATTAATAAAGTTTAAAATCACTGCGGTGTCTTCGTCTTTGTATTTCATCACCTCTTTTCGTACTACTTGCCTATAACAACTGAATATGCAATAGAACGAAAACTGTTCGCAACTTTAAGAAGTCCGAACCGAATTTTTTCGATAATATATCAAACATTATTGACGACCTTATGATAAAATAAAAATAAAGTACTCAAATGTAGGGCAACGTAGTTTCTGTATGCACACCCTCAGAACCCCCGGAACTGTGATTAAATAATAAACAATAATCAAAACGCAGCGGGTAATGAAACAGATCTAAAAACTGTGCAATCAGGGGTGATCGCTGTTGACAAATTCTTTCATTCGGGCATTTCAAGCATCTGACAACGTTTCTTCCAAACGATACAGACTTCGTGTTGTAAGCCGTGACAGTTAGGTTTCCCAGTCAGGTCAATCAGGTTTTGAGTTTTGATTGACAATTCTTATTTCCTTTGCAGAGATTGTGCGGATGTAAAGCTCATATTTTTCATTGCGTAATTATATTTTTGATTGCCATTTCCTAATAATGATGTTTCTGTGATGATCATTTGTTTGGCTGTTCTGTTTCGTGTAGCATGTTTCGTAGGTATTCAGGTTCCAGTGTGAAAATATTGTTAGAAGAAATATAAAAGAATTCTATTGTTTATTTTTTTATTTATGCAATAATTGTTACATTGGACGGAATAATTGTAACGAAACCTGGGATTAACCTGGTCACGTTCGAAGATTGTTCATGGACTTTTCTAATATATCTTTTCTTATACGGGGATAATCGGATTTTTGTTTCAAAACTTCATTGCAAATTTCAATGGCGTCCGCATATGCCTTACTTTTCATGTGGCAATAGGCTAATTTATAACCAACTGAAAGCTTAGATCTTCCGCCATATTTCCACGCTTCGGAATACTGAATCGCAGCTTCTCGATAATTCTGTTCCTTTTCCGCTATGTAGCCAGATAATTCATGGGCTCGCACACAGGTTGCGTTGTGTTGTAAGACACGTTTCAAGAGTTCCGCAGCCATTTCGTATTTACTAGACTGAACGTATATGTCTGCCAATAGTACCCAACAACGTTCTAAATATTCGGCGTCTTCGAATGACCAAACATTTCTGCTAACTCTTTTCAGGTGATTTCGAGCTCTCGGGGTTTGTTTCAGAAGTATGTGGGCAGTAGCTAAGCCTAGAGCTGGTCCAACGTGATCTTTCAACGCGTCCTGACTAGCCAATGCTGTGCAATCTTGTAAGGCTCGCTCGATATTCGACTTCTGTTTGGTGGCCAGGAGAAAAAAGTTACTGAGTAGCCTGTGGGTAAGCATTTCCTGGATGCCTCCTTTGGGATTTAATTCCTAAAATAAAACGGGTGAAATCAAAATAAAACTCGAAACTATGGACATCATCGTCCCAATTGTTATGGACTATGTGAATGCAGTTTCCGTACCTGCAGTAGACGTTGGGCTGTCTTCAGAGCTAACGATCTCGAATCTTGGTATTCCAAATCATCGTTAAATGTATCGTTAAATAGTGCAGAGTCGTCGTCAGGATCTAAACATATGTCGATCATATTGTAAATCGCTTGCTGCCCCCATTCAGGATCACGACGAGCAGCATTAAAATGACGTAAAGCAGAGTTTAACTTTCCTAATCGCCAATCTAGTAAACCAGCACAATAAGAAAAACCGGCTTCCTCTTTAGTACCCATATGAGTCTCTGCGTTAGTTATCCACTCATGGAGGTCGTCCATGTTTCCTTGAATATTATACGATTTTATTCAAAGACCATTCATGATCACGCCTTTTGGAAATCATCACTAAATACCTGTTCTGCGTGAAACTTCTATGAGTCTTGCTAATGCGGTCCAATAAGTGGGCTGGCGAATTAGTAGCTGACGAAAATGATAAGCAGCTGTTTCAAAATCGACTTTACGAAAAGCGAGATCGGCCATCATTACCAACGCGGCTTCATTATTAGGATCCGTAGTCAGTAGAGCTGTGCAGCTTTGAGCACAACGGTCTAAATCATTTACCTGGAAAAAAAAAGTGCGATTTCTAATATTTGAATTAATTATCAACTCATCAGTTGCACATACCTGCATGTAAATCTTGGCTAGCGATAGCAGTGCTTTAGTATCGGCTGATTTATGATTCAAAGCTTCTTTGTAGTAAATAATAGCTTGTTCAAAATCTCTTAGAGATGAAGCATGTTCAGCCATGCTCAAGCATATTTGCGCTAGCAATTCCTTCTGTCCAATCGCTCCTGGCGTAACAGCAGCTCTTTGCACCGCTCGACTCTGATTTTCCCTGGCTTCTCTGAGAGTTGCAAGCGCGGCTTGCATATTGCCGGCTCGTTCACGGACTCGTGCTAATAAAAGTAACTGTTTCGTGCGTAGTTCTAGACTCGGTAAGTCGTTAGCACTGCGACCATCTGTAAATATCGATATAGTCGTAATTAAATGGTTTTTATTACAAGCAATATTCTCGATTTTGATTTCAGGACTTAACTTGCAACTCTTGGGCTAAAGTTGCTTCGGCTTTATCAAATTGTTTCATTTTCATAAATAGTTCAGCCATATCCAATTTTAAATCTCCGCAACCCTCTTGTTTCGTAGCTTCTTTGTAATAACTTATTGCTTTTCCATACTGATGTGTTTTTACCAAAGCTTTTCCCATTTTACTTGCTAGCAGTTTGTCGGACGGGTTTTTTTTCAATGATTGTTCGTAAGCTTCGATCGCTCTGTCCGGTTCCTGTATTGCAATATATGCATCCCCGAGCATACTATACGTCTTTGAACCAGGAGAATGCTCTACTAGTTCCCTAAAATAAAAAATGGTAACCGTTTAATCATGAAGTTGATTTGAAAATTTTTAATCTTACCTGAAACACTTGGCAAATGCGTGTCTATCTTTTCTCGAGTTCAAATGAATTTCTGCAAGTCTTGTATGTGCTTGCAAGTAATATGGTTGACCAGGTAACACTTTCGAGAGTAGCTTTATGGCACTATCAATATCCCCCATATCTAAGCATAGCTCTGCATTTCCGATAGTGATTCGACCTTCTTCAACCGTGCCAGATAACTCAGATTTAGCTTCGTCCATCAGTAAGAGTGCATCGTTGAATTTTCGAATTTTGCTATATGCTGAGATAAGCTCTAAGTACAACGTTGCCTTGTCAGCAGTTGGTATCGGAGTAGTAGGTACACCTTCGCCAGGCATTAATCCAGCATAGGACATAGCCACGCGTAAACTATGTATGCAGCTGTTTAGATCTCCGTTATCCTTCTCAACCAAACCGATAATTAGATGGTACATGGGATCATCTCTCACTTTGAAATTATAGCTCAATCCAACTTCTAGGCTCTGCGAAGCTTGCTGATATTTACCTTGGCGAGCAAGAATTTGAGCCATTAACAAGTGCGCCGGTGCGCTGTTGGGATCCACTGAATCTAATAATTTTCTCAAAGCCTCTGAGGCTCCTTCAAAATTTCCACTCTGCATTCTAACTTTTCCCAGCATCATTAAAGCTGCTCCCAATCCAGGGCATGCTTCACATACTTTTTCGAGAATATTTAAACACTGTTTGGTTAGTGTTTCACTCAACAGATCTCTATCGGTAGATCCGATGCTCGACGTGCTTGGCAAAAATATAAGATATTGCTTGACTATCTCCAGACAGAAGTCTGGATTTAATGTTGTTAAATATTTGAACCCATATGGAATCCCTTTGCAGTCTTCTAATAAAATAGTTACTGCCATATCTAAATAATTTACTGCTGTACTTGGATCGTGATTACTCAGTATAGCCGACATGTAAAAAATTTCAGGACAGGTTGCATTCACTTGAATTTCTCTCAGAAAGTCTATCTGTTGCCTAGCTAAGTCTGTTGCCCCAGAAGATGTGTCTAGTAGCTGGCAATGCGCCAATCCCATCAAGGCTGGTAGCGAAGACTCATCTATCCTAACGGTACTGCGATACCAATGCTCTGCTTCTTTCACTTTTCCCATCAATACATTCAAATTTCCCAATTCTACCATCACGTCTCCATTCTGCGGATTCTGCTGTACACACTTCTCTGTGATTTTTGCTAGTTCAGATAGAATCGTTGAGTTTTTTCCAGTTATTCGAGAGAATAACTGTAACCCATCTATCAGAAGATGCATATTCTTGGGTTCTGAGAGAGATAAGTTTCTGAAAAAAGTTTGCAGATATTTTAGTCCCTCTGTGTAATCACCGTCTCTGCATAATAGTGAGAAAGCTTTGAGTTGTATAGCACTAGTATTGTTGGAATCTAGCAGTAATATTCTATTCGCAGTTTCAAGGGCCTGTTCCCAGTCTTTCATAGCTAGCTGATTCGACATTTTTTCAGTTAGAGGCATTGACAGTTTTGGATAGCGCACGATCACTGAGTTCAATAGAGAAATTGCAGCTTCGTGCTCCCCATTGTGTTCCTTCAGTTTTGCGGAGCCCAACAAAGCATTTAAATGTTTTCTGTCTTGCTTCAGTACTAGCTCAAAGTAATCTGTCAATTTTCCAACAATCTGATCTTTTGGTAAGTATAAATGAATCCATCCCTTTATCAGCTGAACATCAATGCTGGCAGGACTCGCTTTGTAAGCTCTATCGGCATATTCTTTAGCTTTATCAGCTTTGCCGAGCAAAAATAAAACCATGGCAGCCAGAGTTAGAGCTTGAGGTGTCGCCTTTCGTCTATCTTCTCGAATCCTAGTTTCGAGTTGGGTTAATGTTCCTCTATCGGCACTATTACTGAGTCTATGTGCATAGCTCTGTGTAACAAGAGCCGCTAAAGTTGTATCGCCATATCCAATTAGTCCTGACACTTCTTTAACAGCTTCTCTCCCTTGACCTGTTAGTGCAAATGCTAGAGCCAATAAAATCCTCAAGCTTTCACTTGATGGATGGGCGTCATAAGCTTGTTTCGAGTGGAACAACATCCCGTTATAGTAGTGATTGCGACAATACCACTGTAGCAGTGCTTTATACTCTGAATCATCCATGACTCCTTAATTTTGTGTACTTTGTTTATATATGAAAACGCTCCTTTTCTGAAACATTCAACGTTATCAGTCATCAATCTATACAAGTGAACGTTCTGAAGTGATATTTGGGGCAGAAAAAATCCACCTACTTTATTAAAATAGAAGATTAGTTCTCAGATCCATTACTAATCTTGATTGAACTTATTTCCTGTATCAATTGGATCGGGCATCCCTTCCAACTTGTCAGCCTCTATCGTAGGAAGCATCGACTCAGGATAGATGCCTTCTAAAATATGAGACGGCCCCACAACATAAATACTCAGGTGCTGTGTTCTTATCGTCTTAAAATATGCTTGCAGATATGTACACGTCAAGTACATACGGTAGTTGCGAACGATTACATAGGTGAATGCTGTCTAACATGGAAATGATTGGGTTTGTTCTATTATACTTTTGCACAAAGAACGTGCGATATTATACCTCAGCTAATAGTCTTCCTAAGCCTTGTCCAGCATAAATTTTTGGTACTTTTACTGCATACATATCCAGTACTCTGCCAGTTTGATTATAGAGGAGTACGGCACGATCTATTACATTTGAACTGTTATAAAAGAATGTCTTGCCAATTTTTGTAGTATGTGCATGAAATTTGGTAATTGCGTTTGCAAAGGAGAAGGGTGTAGGAATAAAGTTTTGATGTAGAGTGGGTTCATGATACAAAATTTATTGATAAACCAATGATCGTACCATCGTGCGATAGTTTGACATAAAATATACCGGGATCATGATGAACACCGTGGAGATATCTTGAGTCGATTAAACGAATTCTCGATTTTAAATAAACGTTAAGCAAACGCCGAAACCAGAGCATGTAAGTAACATGTATTTTTCATGAGTTTCAACGGTGAACGATTCACAAAGTTCTTTAGGCTAGGTCGTCTGCTTTTTGACAGCACGAAAGCTAAACTTCGATAATGGCACCGCGTTGCTAAGCAACCTCCACGACCGAGTTTCGACAACGACAATCTTTCCGCTCGGAAAAAATTATAAAAACCAAGTGGAAATGAATCAATCGAGGAATCAATTAATGTTAAATCTTTTCAAATGATATTAGATTTCTCATAGACAATTTGAATCGAGTTTAATGATAAAATTTTCTTAAGGAAAAAAATCGAAATGAGAGATAACTAATAGTAATACATGTAACTTCGAAAGAATAAAGTAGGTTGAAAAAATGATCGAAAATGCTCGATGAGGAAATAAAAAAAAATCTCTGTAAACATTCAAAACTCAACAATGATGATAAGAAATTTTGCTTATGTACAAAATACGTTAGCAGGTTTAACAAGACTCCGTGGCGCAACGGTAGCGCGTCTGACTCCAGATCAGAAGGTTGCGTGTTCAAATCACGTCGGGGTCAAGAATTCTTTTTTTTAGTGGTTTTTTAACGCAAGGGCATAAAAAACAACAGCACTGGAGCAGGCTCGCCCACCCCATCATTTTGGTCCATCTGGACCCGTTGAGTAATACATAACTGCAGAGATCCAAGACAATTAGTGCCGGGTAACCTCAACACCATGCCGTCGCCGCGTGGCGAACCGGCAAAACCAAACGATAAAAAGCGAGCAAAATACAAAAAATTAAACCTAAGAGCCAAATTTTATCCGAAGCAGAGTTACAGAAGCTTCTCAAAGAGTCAGGAATAAGGATAAACCGGGTGAACATACAGCCTAACCTAAAGAAAAGATAACGTGCTACCAATGACGATACCAATAACAACGGACAACTCGAGGGTACGATTACTACCCTGGACGCAATTATTGACCAGGATACTGAAAACGAAAAATGGGTAACCGCCGACAAAGGGAGTAAGTCCCCGAAGCAAGTAAAAATCAACGACACACCTATCCACAATTCATTCTCACCGCTAATTAGTATGGAAAACAAAGAAGAGAATTGGCTGATGGACCATGACAACGAGCAAGTACCTGCACTTGCGAATAGTAATAAAAAAGTAGTGACGTCACTGTTTGTCTCAAATGAACATTCAACATGTCAACATAAAAGAACTCATAAGTATTATCGAAAGGAAGGGTATAAATGAGAATGCGTTTAGACTAAGACAACCACGGGATAGCATTTTTATAACAGTCACCATGAATGACGAAGACTCACACACAAAAATTAAACTACAGCTGGACGAGAAGAATATCAAATACTTTTTCCACACACCGAAGCATCTCAAGCCAAAATCGATGGTCCTAAAAGGCATCAATGGTGGGTTCAGTGCCCAGGACATCGAAAGGGACCTCCTGGCCAGAAATGAAGTAAACCTGGTGATCCTTAAAGTCTTTGAGATGAAATTCACCAAAAAGCAGACTCACCATGATTTCATCGTACAAATCGACAGCAAGAATAAAGTAGCAGAACTCACCAACATCAAGGTAGTAGCTTATCAAACAGCCCATTGGGAACCGCTTTGTAAGAAAAACATATTTCAATGTAAAAAGTGCCAACGTTTTGGACACGCAAGTATCAACTGTAACTTACCGTACAGGTGTGTGAAATGTGGTCTTAGCCACAAACCCAACGTATGCACAATCACAAGTGACTCTTCAAAGGCTGAATTAAAGTGTGCCAACTGCAATCAATCCGGACATCCGGCCAACTACAGAGGCTGCCCGAACTATCAAGCGCTAGTTGAACTACTTAAACCAAAGAAAGCGCAGAAAAAGCCTGCTCCCACAAAGCCAAAGGCAACCAGTCGGCCAGTTGATGCAGCAATCTCGTATGCAAATGCAACGAGAAACGACCAGTATATACCTACCCAGCACAGTTCGACGCCAACAAAAGCTGCCACACAAAAACAACAACAGGGTCAACAACAATACCAAGGTCCACCACCACCACCAACATATACTCAACCTCCACCAGTGTTCAACCAAGGACCACCTCCATGGTTGTACGAGTTTAAAAACGAAATAGCCAACATGGTGTCAACGCTAATACAAGAACTAAGGCGTGAGATCAATGAGAGAATAGACAACATGATTGTCGAACTAAACATCACCGAAGCGTAATGGACAGTCCACCTAAGCAACTGAAAATATCAGCGGTGAATGTAAATTCGCTGGCATTCATACAAAAAAACCTAGACGTAGCGCAATTCCTCAAGGATCAAGACATAGACATCATGATGGTCTCTGAAACAAAACTAAACGACAGCCATAAAACATACATATCTGGCTACAACATAATCCGTACGGACAGGAACACGCTAGCTCGTGGTGGTGGGACGGCAATCTTTCTGAAAAAACAAATAGAATATGCAATTACAGTCGAACCTCGCTAAGTCGAACCTCTATTACTCGAAAACCTCCATATGTCCGAGATTTATTCTGTTCCTTTGCAAAAACCTCTGTAATTCGAAAAGAACACAGAGAATAACTCGAAGTCTTCTGAATGTACTGAGGTCCATTATTTTGCCTCTGTAACTCGAGTTTAAAGATACCCGACCTCTGTAAGTCAAAGACTACCTCTATAACTCGAAGTTCCAACATGCGAGAGCAGTTTGTTCTGCAATTACGGCCAAACGGAAAATTGAATGTTTAAGTATCCGTAAAAAGATTAAAGTAATTGAGGCGGTGAAGACCGGTTGCGAAAAGAAAAAAGATATTGCTGAAGAATTTGGAATTCCCGTCAGCACACTCGCCACAATTTTGAAAAATGAAGTTGACCGTATGCAAAAGATGTATGCCAATAACTTGGATCGAAAGAGAAATAAGACTGCTGAATTTCCTGACCTCGAAGAATGTTTGATTGAATGGTTCAAACAATGTAGAGACCAGAATGTTAGCGTGGGGGGACCAATTACAAAAGAAAAAGCCGAGGCCTTTGCCAAATCGCTAGGTCACGAAAAGTTTAGGACCAGCAATGGATGGCTGGAAAAATTTAAAAAGAGACATGATATTTCTTTTCGAAAACTGTGTGGCGAGAGTGCCAGTGGACGTGTAGATGTCGCTTACAAACTGAAGATCATCTTGGAGTAGAACCAGAGCCTGTTTTAAATGACAATGTTGAAGCAGAGTGGATTCAAGTTTTGACCGATTCTAACGCCGAAAATGTAACATTTGAAGATTTCGTGCATTTTGACGACGAGGTTGCCGTTACCGGATCAATGACAGACTCGGACATTATTGATTCAATTAGCAAAGATACACACGATAGTGATGTGGATGAAGACGAGAATGACGAGGAGCCTATAGTTGCTGAACCACTAGTGTCATTTAAGCAGGCCAAGACCACCGTACGAAAGTTCATAGAAAAATCTATTAATATTGATGATAGCGTATTCGCAGCTCTGTGCGCGGTTGAAAATGCAATTGACTGTCAACATAAGTTAAAGCAGAGTAAAATAACGAATTTTTTTTTAAAACATATATGTATCTACATAGTACAAATATATATAAATACCGCACTGTCACTTGTGTGTGGAGAATTTTTACGAAAATACGTTACATTTTGTATATAACTTGTATGTATTTCCACTATATTTGGCGAATTTTTATGAGCCTCTATGAGTCGAATATTGTTTCGATCACCCTCTATGACTCGAAAACTTCGATAAGACGAAACCTCTTTTATTCGAAGAAATTAGCTTTGCCCCTGAGATTCGAGTTAGCGAGGTTCGAGTGTATTAACTATCCTAGCTCGAAGAATAACCAAATTATTGAATATTCGATAGCAAAGATCAAAGCGAGGAGTAAATTCTTTATTATTAGTGTGTATGCCACAAATAGCATAGCCACAAAACAAATCTTCATACAAGAGCTAAACACATTGTTCGATAAATTAAAACTCTATGATAGTAGAAACTACTATCTGATAATGGGAGACTTCAACTCTAGACACCGAGATCTTGGCGATCGCACTAACAACTGCAGAGGAAACTATCTTGTCGCCTGAAACAATAAAAACGCTCATCGCTACAGGATGAAGCTGTATCCGCCAAACGAACCAACTTATGTGCCAGCACAGTCGTTTTTGGACCTCTGTTTTGCGGACTCCAGACTGTCCATAACGAACCTAGTCCAAGGCAAGTTGGCTACAGCAGACTACAATAGCGATCATAGAGCAATCTTGTTAAATGTAGACCTACAGACGACCATGCAGATCGAGACGAATGAAACCCAGCCAAAGCTTCTTTACAAAGCCACCAAATGAAAAACATTGGGCGAATATTTAAAAAATATTACCACAGGAACCCGGGAAAATGGCTTCCTGTTATAAAAAAGTTATTTAAACCTCAAGATAAGCAAGAGCTAAAAGACTTACATATTAACATAGATAATAAAAGCATACTGGACAGACTCAAAATTAAGCCAAATAACACACCAACTGTAAATGATGAAATAATTTTCAATGAACTTGCTGACAAGCTCAACGTGCTCGGCGCATTCTACGAGAACGTTAATTCGCCAAGGCACTGAAACACCAGCTCTCGCCTACGAGATATAATTGTAAATAAAATGAAAGAATTCTACCATGAACAGAAGATATTCTCCGAAGCAGATAGCAGCGCGACTGACTTCGACAACAACAACCCGGCCTACAACCCGAAGCCGCTAGAAAACAACAAGTGTTACTTCTGCTCAGTAGAAGATGCTGTTATTGTTATTGTAAAGTATATGAAATAATCATCAACAGAGCAATCATGAACCATGCCGCACGGAACAACATAATTCCGGACAACCAGTTCGGATTTAGGCATAAACACTTTACGGTCCATGCCATTAATAAGTTATTATCAGATATAAACCCGCATCTGTGCAGGAGAGAGGCGGTCGGTGCAACGCTAATAGACCTAGAAAAAGCGTTCGATTCAGTTTGGTTGAATGGCCTTATCTTTATTCTTCTGAAGAAAAAATTTTCGGTGGATTTAGTGAGACTCATATCCGACATGACTCATAACAAAAAGTTTTTCGTCGCACACCATGGGGCGAAATCTGAGTCATATAAGATATTAGAAGGCCTTCCCAGTTGATTTCTTTCTCTGGGGAATGATCAAGGATATTGTGTACCGAGACGTCCCAACAACACCGGCGAATATAACGGAACGCATCATCAATGCGTGTGCAAATATTACTCCGGAAATGTTCAGCAGAGCTAGAGAATCCTTTATTATGCGTATTGGCAAGTGTATCTAGGTTGATGAACGACATTTTGAGCACTTACTGAAATAAATCAAGGGAAAGAAGTATTGAATGTGCCGATGCAATTTATTCGCCTTGAATTCCCACCTCCATTGTTTAATCAAGAATTTTGAAGCCGAAGGTCATTGGAAGGTCATGTTGTTGCACATGGTTGGAAGCGTTTTGATGCCAGCTTTCTTATGGTGAGCAAGAAAATAGGTAGTCCCATTTAAAAAAACATCGTAACCACCAAAATCTCATAAGGTATGACCTTCAAATGACATTCACTTCCAGAACTCATTTTCCCCCTTTAAATGCAACAACTTTCATCTGTGACACTTTCCGGTACAATCGCTAATAAGCAAGTTATTCGGGGTGGTAGAGTTAAATGGACCACCACCCTGTATATCGACAATCAAAGGAAGCCTACAGGACCTGGTGAACAAAATAAACAATTATTATGTCATGTGGAATCTGAGGATGAACCCCAGCAAGTGCGAAACAATTATGTTCACGAACCCAAGATGCAACCTGTCAACTAATGAAGCAGAAGGCAGAAACACCTCCATAAAAACACAAATCCCAGGGACCAATAATGTAGTCCAAATACCAACCAAGGACTCGGTCAGATACCTTGGATTCACCATCGACCACCTTGCCCGTGGACCACAGCACGTCGATCTACAGCTGAAAAAGGCAAACAGCTCTCAACATGCATTAAGCAGGCTGTTCAATAACCAAATCATCAGTAAAAAAGCCAAGGTAATTTGCTATCAACTTTTCGTACGCTCTCTACTAACATATGCGGCACCAATGTGGTAGAATATGGGCACTGCACACATAGAGAAACTAAGATATTTCGAGAGAAACTGCCTACGGTCAGCCTTAGGGATGCATCGTTCAGCACATACCAACTACAAACATAGAATCAATAATAAAACAATATATGACATCGCCGGAATAACAAGAATTGATTGCTTTACGCTGAAGTTAACCAGAGACTACCTGGCCAAACTAGTCGCCATTGACAATAAAACTATTAACAGTCTAGCTAATATTGACGTAGCGCAAGCAAAAATCTCGGCTCTAAGGGGTTACATCAGACCACAAGACTTCATCTTCCACGATGGTATCATCTAACAATAAGATAGTAACGGAGTTCCCATAATCTACCACCGTAGCCGAAATAAGGCCAATAAACGACTGCCGTTAAGCTACCAAGACAGCGAGCTAAAATACTCAACAACGATCCCAGAAGTAGATCGCATGGACTTCTGCAGACTTACAATTAGTGGCAAATACTGGTGGCTTGACGAGGGAGCAACGTACATCCTAGAGGATGCAGCGAGACAAAGAAGGGTGAAATCGAAAAAACGACTTGACCGGAGAATTAATAACATCTCTCAAGTCGATGCACTTTGATTAACTGGCCCAATCAGATGCATCTACCTGTAAATAATGTGTATATATATTCTTTCCTTCCTCCTCCTTCTTCCTTTCTCTTATTCTTTCTTAATCTAATTTAGTTTGTTTGTTGCTTATACTCCTGTTTATTTTTATATCTTTTATACTGTACTGTGATACGAGTGAGAGATGCCTATAGAGTTGCGGAGTGTATTCGGCCAAGTATGCTTTATCATCATCATTACCGAATTGAAAAGCCTTTCACATTGAGTATTTGGGCTGCACAAATAATGTATATTGTTGTGAAGGATTCTATAGATGGTTCAGAGATGCGGGTTAAACAAACTGCAGCGAGAAAGGAGTGAGATGAGAGAGTGAGTGAGGGTGAGAAAAAGACTTAGATGAGGTGATTCAAACAAAACGAGATTGATTCATTAACAAGAGACAAAGAGATACCAGCGGTAAAGAGCGAACGCGATAGCGGTTCCCCTTGCGTGGTTAGAGAAATACTGATTTCGATTATAAGGACTTTCGTTGTCCGCAGAAGTACACAGATATTATACAAAGATGACGGCTTAGAGTTCATCTACGACACACAGGTGATAGTTCTTTCGCTAGAGATGCGCGCGAAGGCGAGTGCGGTGCTTAGTGCGGATCGCGAGTACGTAAACATTGCACAGCGGTGTTAGTGCGTACATGTGTTACTGCTGGCCGTCCAGCTGACCCAACCAAGTCCGACGTTAAACTTCGCCCGAACATATATGAATCTGTTATTTTTCTGAATAAATGCTCTGATCAGAAGGTTACGTGTTCAAATCGCGTCGGGGTCAAGAAATTATTTTTTGGTGTCGGAATTTTTCCAGATTTATAAATTCTGAAAACATCTAAGAGATTCAATGCCATTAGGCATTTTCCAAAATAGAGTGATCAATTTCAGTGAATTTTCATGAATAATTTTTCGTTTTTGGGATCAGTGGCACAGGAAATTAATTACTCATTCAATAAATGAAGAGAGTCGAGCATTTGCAAATTAAATACAAACGTCACCCGGTGTATTCGCACACCATCCTCTGAATATTACCCTATATAGATAGATAAAAACCGGAAATTGGGCAAGGGACGCCGGAGATTGGGGAACGCTGGCCGGATGAAACCTTACGCGAGATGAGGAGTACTTCATCAGGGATTTACAGTGATATACGGTATAATTCATGAGCCTATCAAATGACATTTGAATCTTACGCGTTTAGCATTAAATTTACTCCATATTTCATATTATCTACAGGCATGTAAACTGGTTGTCATTTCCGCATAGTCAAAAGTTTGCTAACTAACTAATAATGAAAAACTCATAGGGATACCGGATATTAAGGGACAATAGCAATTAGTTGGTTGGTTGGGTTAGGTAAATGAAAACAAATGATTTTCATTATTGATTTCAATTTTCGTACCAATAATGACGTGTATTTTTATTAATTTTTTTTATTTCGCAGCACAGTTACCAGTTTATTCATGTTTTTTTTTTCTCATGCTCGCTTATATTTATTCATATTTGTTTAATCAATGTTATTACAACTATACGATTATTGATATTATTGTTATAATAATATTCTAATTTTGGTCCACTTCTATACATAATAATGAGATTCGCTATCGGTCGGTGGTATCCAGTTTCAGTCCGTTAATGGGAGCCATTTTATTCATTTATTTCGTTCAACTGAAATTATAACATGCATCGAACGATGTTTATCAATATAAATCATATTTATAGATATCAGATATAATTTTCATCAAAATAATTATAACAATTATTCAACTTTTAATAATCATGGTATGTAACGAAAGCAAAATAAATTTTTATTTCGTCTAAAACATTCAATAGATTATATTATACATTATATTTCACTGAACAGTGGACTCTGGTACGATATAGCAATCAATTCCGCGATATTTACAATATTCACAAAATATATATATCTTTAACTCCTTTTTTTGTTTTTTTTTTCTCCTTTTTTTTCAATTACAAAACATTACACGATCATACAGCAGCTCAAAAATTACATACTTATTAAATATTTGCTAATATCATTATTACAATTTATAGTTACAATTATGCCGCCGTTTTACAACTAACAGGATTATATATAATGTTGACGTTCGTTTTTCTTCAATTTTTTTATTATCATACAATTGTACTAATAATTATTATTTATATTCTTTACCCTATAAATCAAATAAATGTATGTTTGTTATGAGATTTCCCCGTCTGGCATTATTCGCGAATGTCTCAGAGTAAGTTTTTCGTTTTTTCGTTGAAACTTTCCGGAGGCCAGCAGCTCCGTTAAATTAATGTTAATTTTGTCTTCGATTTACACTAACTTTCTTGTAACAATTCAACAAGATCAGATGTTGTCATTCGCGATGATGTAACTTCCGGCGGTGTTTCTGGTGTTTCCGGTGTATCCGGTTCAACCAAAGGTTCGGCGGATTGATTATCAATGTCTCCTCCGGATCGATTTTGTGACGATGATAAACATCCACTGTTTCGTAATTTTGGCGAACTGGAACAACGTAATTTATCAATTTTATGAAAGTTTAAACCAAAATTCCATGTAGAATTAGTCGATGAATTGTTTTTCGTGTCAGCTATACTCTCGATTGGTGACGATGACTTTGATTTGTTTTTAGAGATATTCAAAATATCGCTGAATTTGAAAAACCAATTTCCGATCCTCTTTTCTTCGATGAGACAACCGTTGACGTCGAACTCGTTCTTATTTCGATCAACCTTATCATCTTCCCAGTCATTCTTACTGTAAGGATTCGATGTATTTCTGTCTGATATCTCTAGAGGGGTTATCATCGTCACTTTCTTATTCTCCAATATTGAAGATTGACGGTTCGTCTTTCTGTTATTCGTTATCTGCTCCCGAGGGTCAGTAGTACTGAATTCGAAATCCTCTTTTGATTTATTTTTAGATAAAAGAATCATCCCATCATTTCGTTCAATGTTATTGCTACCGTTACCGCTACTGCTGTGTGAAAGTCTCCTCCTTTGATCGTTTTCACCATCACATTCTTCGACAGTTTCCAATTCCTTTGTAAATTTTTTTTCTGACGTTTGAAGCTTATTCTTTTTATCCTTGGTAATATCTTCACTCTCGATTCGATATAGAAAATTTATAAGCTTTGAAATATGGAGATCTGAAGATGACAGACACGATCCTCCTCGTGTATTGATACCGTTACTATTTCGGATGCTCCTTTTTCGTGGTGATGTTATAGTTTTCATGGTTTCAATTATTCGTTTTTTAATTCTAGTCACGTTTATACCGACGATATTTGAACCTTGTTGATTAGACTGCTGCTGCTTCTTTTCATTTCGTTGTTTCACATCCGATAGATTTTCCCCCGTACCGGAAGAGGGAGAAACATTGAGAACTGAGAGTTTACCAATTCTCGTGCCAGCACGTCTGCCAAAAAGTCGGGCTACCACAATCTGAAACAAATTCAACAAAATTCGTCAACACATATTTTCAATAACATTATCGAACAAAATTATCATTCACGTTAATAATATACAGCAATAAGTTTCAACGCTCTGGAGGCGTCGTCGCGCGTCCATATATCACTTCAAAAGCTCTCGGGGCTTACGCGTTTACAGCTTCGTTTTAATATCCTTCCTCCCCCATTGTGTTAAAGGGTTGGATGAATCGTGTACGATGGAATGTAAGTAGCCGCGTGGAGAGAACGTCACGTTACGTTAAGTTACATTATGTTGCGTGCGGGTGAAATAACCGAAGTAACTCGACAAATATAACAATAGGTTAATTGAGGGGGGAGGATAGGGGGGAGGATAGGGGGGAGGAACAGAAACACGGAGTAACAACCTCTGCAACGAGTCTAGTTGACATTGTATACCGCGTGTTATATGCAACGTCTATATGTGGGCACGTATATAAAATGTACACAGGGCTATATGTCATGCATATTGTACATACAGGCAGGGAATGAACGTGATGTCCATTTAATCCGGGTATGGGTAAAGCTCTGTCTACGGACATTTAGCTAGTGCTACTGCTGAGTACTACTGTAATTCTATTCTATACGTGTGTACATGCAGCTATATACGTATATTATATACTGTAGTTCAAATCGTGTCGAATCAACGATCCTTGGATTTGCACGAAA
Organism: Athalia cordata; assembly: GCA_963932425.1. Classification (NCBI taxonomy): domain Eukaryota; kingdom Metazoa; phylum Arthropoda; class Insecta; order Hymenoptera; family Athaliidae; genus Athalia; species Athalia cordata. The sequence goes on along the minus strand of OZ010625.1, from coordinate 50,061,731 downwards.
CTGCAATGCTGTATACAGTACGTGGATTGTGCCGGTAACAAGCACGTTCGATGTAGGTGGATTTTTTTTGTTAGTTTTTTTTTTTTCAACCAAACGTCCCGCATTTCAACATTTTTAAAGATAATTAATAGATGTTAATAGCTAGTAACAGGAGTTGCACGACACGAAGATCATTTTAACAGCACCATATACTGCGTCTATTATGTGATACAAACATTCGGAAATTGGTATGACTGTTCAAACAAGTACATAAGAGACGCACCTGTATTTGCTATATTAGATAATTATACCGTAACTCTATCTCATTTGTGGTGTAGCACCTTTAATCCCGAGTAATGGGTGTTCATATGATCCAAATACGAGGCTGAGTCGCGGGTTAGCAGGATAGTTACAACACATGTGTACAATGTACATGTACGTACGTATGTATGTATATCGTGTATCCCCTGTAATACCTAGTCGCGTCTTATACCTCGTACAATTAATCCAATTTGCAAATAAATTTCTCCACGCGCTTTGCTATCGGGTTTTGGGTTCAGGTTCAGGTTTGGGTTTAGAAGGTACTAAGGTCATGTGAAGAACATTGCAGATGGGGGAGTACGGAATAAACGTATGAGCCAAGGTGGCGTTACATTATAAACCTATAAGTAAACGTGTTTATATGGCTTATATGAAGGTTTAGTACTCATCGAAAATAGAAGGGAATTCTCAGATACGAATATATACTCATTTTATCTACACCTGAAGTCGTATATCCATGCGATGTATAATATTATTGTATGCATTACACTTTGCTCTTCGACGTTCACATGGACTTTATCCTGGACTCTAATCCTGGTGTTATATTCTTAAGAGGAATACACATGTACATCTATACATCATATATAATAGATATATGCCTGTACACATTCCTGCACAATCTATTATTCGACTTTGTCGGTGTTCGGGGTGGAGAGGTATGTACACTTGGCGAGATCATAACTGACATAGTTAGACACTACGCGACGAGCTGTAGGTTGGCGTAAAATATCCCTAGTTTAGGCAGCAAACGGGGGCTTGAGTTTTCGCAAATATCTCGAGAACTGATTGAGATTTTCGAAATTTTAAAAAAGATTCGAAAAGAGGAGGAAATGTCCTCAAAAAAGTCTCGACTCCCGGAACTAGAGGACCATTATTTATAATCTTTCTAGAAGCGTGAAAACACGGCCGAAAACGGCTAGTCTGGCTTGCGCGCGTCATGCAATGAAACGGCCCACGTGTCAGACTAGCTGTTTTCGGCCGTATTTTCACGCTTCTAGAAAGATTATAAATAATGGTCCTCTAGTTCCGGGAGTCGAGACTTTTTTGAGGACATTTCCTCCTCTTTTCGAATCTTTTTTAAAATTTCGAAAATCTCAATCAGTTCTCGAGATATTTGCGAAAAATCAAGCCCCCGTTTGCTGCCTAAACTAGGGATATTTTACGCCAACCTACAGCTCGTCGCGTAGTGTCTAACTATGTCAGTTATGATTAAGGTATGTGTACATGATACATACGTAGATATTGGTAAAGTTCATTTGGCGGAACAGTCGTAGGTATGTGTATTGTGGATAATTACATAGAATTACTAATTGAATCAACGTAATTGAACTGCGGTGTATTATGTGATTGAATGAGGAAAAAAAAAAAAACATTTTATCTCAAATTGTTCTAAGTTTTTATAGGATAATTACCAGCTTCATTTTGTATGTATTCCTAAATATATCCACGTAAATTAATGCAGATATTCTTGGCAAGTATTCCGAATTTGGATACTTGCCAAAATATTATCTGCATGGGTCTATCAAGGGTTGTACATATTATAGTTGGTTTTTGGGATTTTGAACTGTGATTTTCTCTTTTCTACAGAAAACAAACAGTCCAAGCGTAATTATGGAATAAAATGTATATGTGTGATAAAGTTTCTTACCAAAAACACCAGTACCGATAGAATCAGGATCGCAACGGCGTACCAATGGTCAACAATCCATCGTTGAAAAGTTGCCAGACTCGCATCTGATAGTAAAAGTCTTCTGAGGGTGGCTAGAGGACCGCTAGGATCGACCTGGTAGGATGAAAAAGTTCATTTAATTTTTTTTCCACCACGAACAAAGTTCGATATACCGTTCTTCAAAACTTTTTTTTTCAAAGTTAAATATATTCTCACCTCACGGCATTTCTGAAAAATGTCACAGTAACCGTTGTAATCATTGCATGGGGTACCGGGCTTGGAAAACATGTCGGGGATGTCGTATGGTGGAGAATTCCAAACAAAGGATGATCTGAAGACATGGAAAAAAGAAGATGTACGTACGATTCCACATATTAACAGCAAGATTACACATAAAGGTATAAATGAATTCAATTACAGGCAAGGTTCATTCTCTCCTGGTAGTTTGCAACAAAGTTCACAACTTTTTGTTGGTGGATCGTCAGGTTCGGCGATGCATTGACAAGATTCGAGACCGTATGCTAGGCAAATGCTTCCCGTGCATTCCTGAAATTATAAGTTAAAAAAAAAAACATGAAACTAAAAATTAGTTATTATTCGGACATTAGGTTTGTGAGGACTTTGGGTGCTTAATTTTTTCATTCCTTCTTCAAATTTCACATTTTCTTTTACATGACAATTTTATTTGATGGAGATGGTCCAAATAGAATGTCCCTCGTATAAAAAAGAAATTAAACCGGAATGACCACTCGACCTGAATTTCAGTCCTTTCGTTGATGGGTGATCTTTGAAGGTTGAAGGTTGTAGGTAAAATGAAGCAATGATGAAAATAAAAAAAAATAAAAAAAAATCAACTTTATTAGACGAAGATGAAACCCGCTTTGAGAGCACTAAAGAATTCCTCTCATCTTGTTCCAACTCCTAATTACTCGTTGGTTTAATTAAGAACAAGCTATTAAATGTGCGGTTTGTAGGGTTTATTCCAGTTGCAAGGAATACGACGAATGATAGCCAGTCAAACTAACAAAAAAAAAAAAAAAAAAAGGGAAAAGGAGTCTGTTAGTACAGATTTTTTTATCGCAACCTTTCTCGATGCGAACCCATCATTTTCTTATCACTTCACGGTCATGACAGATTAACTGTGTAGTTTTATCATTAAAAAAAGCCTATAAATTCGTGAAAAATTGTACGTCAGTTCCAGCGCGAGATTTTTTTTCCGTTGCACGATCTCGTTGCGCGACCATAGATCTAATGTGAGATTCGATAGCGGTACATGTTCAATATGATCGGGAAACTTCAGAGCAGTAACAATCTAACTAGAAACGTGACAAGATTTCCTATGCAGCACGTCATGCAGGCATTTCGATTGTCACTGCGCGTTAGATGAACCGTTATATAGGCACGTTGTAACGTACTATACGCGTATATCAGGGCCATGAATAGTTGAACAGCATTATGGGATGAAATGCAAGAACAACCCTATACACTGTTTGGTGTTCAATATTCCCAATAGACGGTTTCCTAATCTGCAAGTACAATACCCAGATCTGCATGTATTGCAAGTTTCCTGCTTGCTGAAGCTGCTGCTGCTATTGCCAACGACCTACCTACCTTTTCCCCAACGCTTTACTCCGTGTGGACAATGATGTCACAAAGGTGTCGTGAGAGTTTGGCCATTATAACTTTCCAAAACTTTAGGTATACTATAGCTTGACTGCGATTACAAGTGTTCCGTTTGTCTACCGATAATTTATGGGCCAACAACCTTACTTGCTTCGGAGTAGATACAGTATATTACCTAGCTATATATGTACATATATACATGTGTCTACTACCTTACCAACCCACTCTTACTACTGTACATACCTATATACTTGTAATAGAAACCCTATATACACGATGGTATCTCGTAAATCTTAGTTAAATAGTTTATATCTCTTACAAAACACCCCAGCAACCGGTTGTGAATTTTCGATTAAAAATTTTGAGGCAACACACGAAATAATTTCGTATAAACCTAACGGCGATTTTGACTTAAACTAATAGGAGGATGGTGTACTAATTTGTATTTTCAATCTCTTGAGAGATCTTTTGAAGATTGTTGAGAACGTGGTATGTCGTCTGAACATTTATAAGTTTAGTGGTGACGATCAGTGACATCTTATAAATTTAGGGTATGAGGTACGCTCATTATATTCCGAGTCCTTATTGGTTAGCATAGAGATTACCGCCATCTTGGTCTAATTCTTGGCTCTTAACTCGACTCCGGATTAATAACAAAGAAGGAGGAGAGATCAGTCGTTGTCATCTTCGTGAATCTCAGCGTTTCGTATAATCTTGATCATCAAACTTCGTCCCTTATTATTCGTTTGGGAGTATAGTAATATATGTACATTTGGTAGGTTGATTTATATACTCGAAGAATAATTATAGAGATGAATTGCCAGAAGCATCAAATATATACAGCGAATGTATATCTTTTGTTGTATATTTCACGATATGCTACTTCTCAATTGAAAATATCTATATATTTAAGGTTGGAACGTGCGTCTTATACAAATTGTACTGCCGCATGGACCGAAGCACATGTGTACCGATTTCCACAAATAAGCTGGCGACACACTGACCTCGACAAACTCGAAACCAACCACCTTCCTCTATTCACCATGAAACTTCGGAGTAACAGCTGCGAACGGTTTTATACAGAGATAAATCTGAGCTTGCAGATCAATAAGTCGGTGGAGTATAGTAGTGAAATGAGGTGAGGTGGTGAGATCAGAGAAGGAAGTAAGGAAGGAATGAAGGGAGGAAGGAAGGAAGGAAGGAAGGGAGGAAGGAAGGAAGGAAGGAAGGAAGGAAGGAAGGAAGGAAGGAAGGAAGGAAGGAAGGAAGTTACTTTAGTTATGTGTGTATTGGCGGTCGAATCAGGGGGGACGTCGAAATATACATATAATATATTATACATAGGTGAATACATGTACGTATTAGGGATGAGAAGGTGGTTCAGGGGGTTTGAAATACTCACTCCCATATAGCAGACGAACTCTTCGTTGCATATAGTTTTATTTGGTTTGTTGATGGATTGCGGACACTGGGGACCGCATCCGTCGCAAAAGCTTGCGTCTCGACATCCGTTATCGTCTCTGCATTTGTCCCCGGTACGTAGAGTGCATCCAGACGTGCAACATGGCCCCTGGACAAATGTGGAAGACAAAAAAAACATTCAGAGTAATGTTCTTGGTAAGTACCATACACTTCATACACATAGTACATATCACAGGTGTTGTTATGTACATAATATATATACACACATACATATGTATTCATATCGAGAGAGAGAGAGAGACGAAGGTAAAGAAGACGTGGAGAAGAAATGTTAAACTTAGATAGAAGGTGAAGGGAAAATGAACCATATAGAAAAGCTTGGGAAACATTTTCGGAAAAAACAAATCTAGAAATCCCCGACATTCAGCAAGTCGCAGAATGGAAATTAGATGGTATGTATGTATATACATAAGCACTATCAAATAAATATACTGCCACTGACGTTACAGGATATTATCATTATTATTTTTTAATTTTAGATACAATCTATCGCATAAAATGTTTTTTCAAATTTTGTTTTTTTTTTCCTCAATTTATTTTTATGAAATTATTTTATCCGAGATAGGTTTCGAAGACTGTAATGTAAAAAGGGCAGAAAGAAAAAAAAAGGTAGAATTTGAAATGAAATCAGAGACCCCGAGCAAACTGTGCTACAGGGGTATACCATGATGTACAAGATTGCTTTTCTTGATACAAGCCATTCGAACCCGTCGCGTACCTCAGATTATCATGTCGCTGTTCCGACCCGCGATATACATATACGGATATATACAGGTATACGTGTGTAGGTGTCCTACCTACAGCGGGTGGTGTAAAGAAGCTTAAATTTCAACAATAAAAATGTTTGATGAGAACAGAGTAATGTTTTTAGGCAGTAATTATTGGGGGTGGAATTTTAGAACCAAGAAATTATTCAATTATTATGAGATCTTAATTAATTAAGACTCACTTTTTTTTTTTCAGTCAATTAGTTAGTCGGCATTTGTTTAATTTTTAATTGCCATCTTAATTTGTAATACCGTATTCGGTATAGAAACTGTAGAAAGAAAAGCAAAATCATAAGAGGGGAAAAAAAAAAAAAAAAAAATTCTCATAAGATAAGGATTTAGCACGGGGGGGATTTTACATTAAATTCAATTAGTTCTTACTTCGTTTCGCTGAGTAGCTTGAGAGCTTCTTTTTATTTTTCTCTAATTTTTTTCACTTTTTCAAATCACTTGACCTGACTTACCGATGTTCGTTAGGTTCAAGATTTCGGACTACATCGCCCGTCTTTAGAATTGTATTTAAAATTAATATTCTTGGCGCGAGACTCTACCGAGTCTCTTGATATAAGGACACGAATTGCAATTTGAAAGCGACAGAAAAATTTACTTCCATTCGATGGAAAATATGAAAAACAAAGACAGAGTAGACTAAAAATAAATATACGTAACTGGGTACGTATAACGAGCGGACCGCTTTTGATTCGCGGGTATATTTGCGAGAAATGTTGAAGTCACTTTTTGGAAACGAAAATCTAGTTCATCTTACTTATACGATTACATGGATCGCGAAACTAGTGACAGTAAAAGAGTTGCGCCGAGAACACGTCTGCATGTAGAAAAAAGAAAAGTCGACGCGTTACTTCGTGACACTGCGGTTCGGCTCGTGAAAAGAAGCAAAAAAGAACCTTTGTTAACGATTGAGTGATTGATTTACGTCCCCATGAAACACGAACTTTGCATTTGACTCACGGTATATACATACATAGGGATAGGTGTATATAGTACGCCTTATAATCCTATATACGTATAAAAAATAGAGTAGAGAATGGGATTAAAAATCTCCCTGACAATTTGTATCTCTCCCGTACGCTCCCCCTAAATTTATTTATTTATTTTTTGTTTTCATGGAAAATGAAAACGTAAAGGGAGTGAAACAATTGTCGTAGGTAGGTAGGTGAAGTTTGGAATGGATTGTTCTTTTTCGATGAATAAAATGAAATAAAATGATAGGAAGGATTACACGGTTATGCACTTACTTTTCATACAGTTTTGGTATGTATTTGAGTATCGCGTTAAGTGTTGTCTCGTGGTACTTAACATTTATGTACTTGGTTGAGTAAATATATACGTGTAATATAAAACGTAAGAAGGGGATGTTGCGTGTTTGTTATACTAGTCTCACTTGCTCTCTTTCCGCGAAGCATTTAGCATCGTTTTGGTATATATATCAGGAACGAGCGGCTAAAAGCTTGGGATGTTTACAACGAGTAAAAAGTAACTTTTTACTCCAAGGCAGTACTCCATTTGTCTTGGACGATCTGGAGGAAGAAAGAGAAAGGAACGAAGGGGGGAGGGAGTTGGTTGGTTCGTCGGTTGCTTGGAAATTGTTGGAACGGCCGAAACCACCGCAACTTCGCAGTTGCAACTGTTCACCCCAACATCTATCCCCATCCTGAAGGTATTCTGTTCGTATTTCTGTACCAAGAGTCTTACAAACTTTCCGTTATGTACTATATTTTGTATACTGTATAGATATATAATATATAACCGCAAAACCGACCTCTAATGCACCAACTTCCGTTTTGAAACCAAGACGTACGTTTCCTTTACTTTACTTTCCTGACGCCTCAGGAACTATAAAATCGAGAGAAGCGGGATGTGAAACACTCCTTATCACGAATTTGAAATTTTTTTGTTGAAAACAAAAGGAATATAAATTTTTAGTCTACATTTTTACCTAAGAGCAAAGATAGTGCATGGGACCATTTTCTAAAAATGTATCCAGAGACTTTCGAACAAAAGTACAGGTTTGGTAGATGAAATTTATAGTCGCATTCTAGTATAAAGTGTTTTCACATGTTCCAAGCCATGGAAATTGTATGCTCCATTATTCTGATACCTACGTACGTCGTACGTATTACAATATTAGAATGAAAGGCTTCCGACGTGTTCGTGTGGATGTAGGAAATGAGAATAATTAATTAAATAAATTGCAGGTATATTATATGGTGATGCAAGGTAGAAAAGTGTTCTTTTGCTTTTGATTTCACTGTTAATACTTGTGAAGATGGTTTTCTACATGAGATGCTGAAAAGGGAAGGTGAAGTTGGTTCGCTTCCTCCTCCTCCTGCTCCTGCTTCTTCTTCTCCTCTCTAAGAGCATGACGGAAGAAAAGATAAGATAATTAATCTTACCACTTTGTAAAATCAGACGGATATCCCTTTTCCTTCCTCCTCATCTCTCTGTGTATAAAACACCAACTTTGACTACCTTTAATGGTGATAAATTACACCTCTCTAAAGTATATATTATATGAAGAAAAGTTGAAGTTTATCTTTATCTATAAGTTATAACGATCCTTCCGGTAGAGTGGATTATGAAGTGAAGATTATTACTAGTTGAGTCGTATCATTTCAATGTTGCTTTTCTCCATATTCTTGAAAGTGAAAAGTAGAGTAAGATAGAAAAATATATTGCTAGTCGAGTAATGAATATAAAAGTAAGTACATATATGGCAGAATTTCATTCGCGTTTTTTCGTAAACTATAAAACGATTTATATTCTTGGAAAGTTTGAAAATAGTCAAAGTATCCTTCTTACTTTAAAGAGGATTGAATGATAAAGTAGAGATTTTGCGGAAAGGTTAAATCGCGGTCCATTTTTCTTTGTTAGAAAAACGAACGCCAATTCTTTCAGAATGTTGCAAGGTGCAGCGTGGCTATACCATAGATATAATGGTTATACTCGTATGAGTATACTCACTGTGTGCTGCTTTTTATTTTTTAAAGTTATAGATATATATATATATATACACACATATATATCTACTTTATATTGTACCTGCGGGAGATTCACTGTTGGCAAAAGTGCTAGCACATGATATGGGTATCTATATAACGTTAGAGGAAATTGCGTTTTCATACTAATATACATATAGGTATACCATCTGACTATACTAAGTTTCATACCATACCGATATAGGTAAACGAAACTTTGAGGAGAGACTTCCTACCGCTGTGGTAAAGTTTGTATAAATATCTTAGACCCCTTGATTATTGCATATAATCCAGTATAGGTATAGAATATATTAATTGATAACAAAATTATACAGATATATAACGCGCGGCGTATCGCATAAACTAGAATCTGACTTGATTGATCCAGAAGATAACTTACCGTACCATACGGAAATTGAGGAAGTATCGAAGAATAGGTTTTGTTTTATTTATTTATAAATTTTTTTTTTTATTATTCTTCGTTTCCTTCAATTCCAAGGAACAGAGTGGATGACCCAGAATCTTATATATTTTGTCAATTCGTACCGTCGTGATCTATCTTTGAAACGTGCGGAAAAACTTTTGTAACCATTGCACATAGGTACACGGAGAGACTGTTTTAGTAATGACTACTATTCCAACTTAGTAATTTTGAGAAATTCCAAGAAATCTGTTGGAATTCTCAGAAAATTATACATTTTGAAAACTATTCCAAAAAAATATAGAGATCATTCCCAAACTACGTAGTAACAGTTCATGAAAAAAAAAATTTGGAATCAATTCCCCGCGAGTACAGCAATCCCACAAATAGTGTATAGTAGCCGTTTCTAACAATATGCATACTACCAGTTGTAATATTCGCGCAAGCGTTTCGCACCATATCACGTTGAGTTTCATTCCTATACAAGTATGAAATAGTGATCCTATGTACAGCAATGCTTTCTTGCAAATGCATAGTTTTTATTTCAAACTAATACATGAAAATCATTCGTGTACTCGTAAGGAATCTGTTACACGCGTGTAGTAACAGTTACAAACAATCAGTGTTTGAACCTTCACGTGCATAGTAACCACTAGCCACCTGTGTAGTAAAGGTTCCTAATGTCGCGGTGTCGGCTCGGGCGTTTTGCATGTTGAGACAAGTCGAGAGCATGATTTTCTTTTCAGTTCTCACAGTGCTTTCAATAAGTGAAGTTCTACGTACAAATTTTATGCGAAGTAAGTTTCAAACTTCTATATAATATAATTGTGTAGAGAATTTTATACGTAACACAAGCTTTCCTAACGAAATACACGAAACGAAATAACGAATACACGGAATACACACAAGGCATGGAGGTAATCTTGAAACATTATAAAATTCCATTAACGTATACCGTCTTTGAATTTGGGTAAGTTTGATTAATTGTGTTGAGATTTTCGGCCTTGTTGCGGACGGAATTTGAATAGATTAATAAAATTATCAAGATCGGTGTATAAAATATCCGGATACACTGGGCATTGCCATTGGCAGATTTGCGATACAGTGCTCTCTCTTTTACTGTGCGCCCATAATATTTTGCGTTTGAAATTATCAAAGGAAAAATCTGGGAAACTCAAGTCCGATTGAATATATTTAGAGGTGGCTATACCGGACATTGGAATAAAAAAAAGTGCGCGTGTATAGAGTCCTGATCAATTCATCATAATCTAAAAGTTATGGGGGTAATTTTTTTCGTAGTGAAATTTAGTTTTCAAAAAAAAGTATGAAAAGATCAAATTTTTATTTTTTCAATTTTTTCTTTCAATTTGAAACTGATATTTTTAGTTTTTTTGAAGAGCGAAATTTTTGGTTTTTTTTTTCGCAAAAATATATGTTATACCAGACTACAAAACAAATTTTTTAAGCATTTTTTTAAGATAGGATTCGAATATCTTCGGTTTTTTAACACACTTACTCTTTATTTTTTAAATTTCGCGTTCTTTGACTTTATAAATATTTCACGAAACTTTTAGTTTGAAAAATTATAAACCGATCTATAGTATCAACCATCCACAGTATTTAACTTACTCGATTCATTGCAAAAATCAGGACTCATGAATTTTTTAAACTTGCCATACCATTACTTTTCGAAAATTTAAAAAAATTCATATCTTAAGAACTTTTGGAGATTAGGAGCTGAAACTTCACAAGTAAGCGGTTTTTGATACCTACAAAAACATGTCAAGAATGCAGCTAAATAAAAATATAAGATTTTTGAAATTTGCTGATTTCGAATGGAATGACCCATATATAGTTGTAATTTTCTTGAAATTGACATCTTTCCATTCCCATCAGAGAAAGGGAGAGAGAGAGCACCATACGTTGTTTCGCTTTTTCTGTGGGTCAGTAAAGGATATTTTAAATACCTATTTTATTATCATGAAACATGTGATGTATGTACATTTATATTGTAAACAGTATTTTGAGAGTCCATCCACGGTGGTTTTTGGATTTCCGCCAACTGAATCACAAGTTGCAGGTATTAATTCTGACAAATTATCTTTCAATTTTTCATGACCAAGATCACTCCTATAACATGAGATTATATTCCTTCCAATATTTTCGCCAAATGACATCGATGTTACTTTTAATTTTCCTTTTTTTCAAGACGGTAATCTGCGAATCTTGGAACTTGATGGGCAGTCTCAGCAGAATGAGTTCGCAGTGAGAAATAAAACATGTGCCGAAAATCCATGGTTTGCGGCTGAAAGTTGCTCCAGTCGATCTGTATCATCGGATATTCCGTATACTTTGACAGATTTGACAAATGAATCAACTTCCGCGTCAACTTCCGCGTCAACTTCTCATTCAAATGCAAACGGAATCACGGTATCAACAACAGTGAACGAAGTAAAAACCAGCCGAAACGACACAGTTGATCGATATTTGGGTGACTCGTTTGAATGCCAAGTTACTGCAATTCCTTCGGGTACGCAACACGTATATCCGAAAAACAACGCAGCTGCACCTATTACAGACTCAGTATTGGAGTCACAATCAGTCTCAAGCAGATCGAACCAGCTTGATGATAGAGATGTAAGATCTGTTAATGCAAAAGAAGCACTGATCTCACGGTTATCATTTTAACCTTTGTCTTTTTTCTGCCCAGCAATTCGATCTTATGCAATTTCTCGAGAATGATCCCAATGGTAGGCTTGTGTTGCTGACTTATAAGAATTGCGGCAAATTAAGTACTTATATGCGACAACTTTTAGTCCATATATTGATCGATCGGGAAAAAGATTTAGCTTTTGCACGGAGTAAGAGTGCTACACATATTAAAGAGTTCAAGTGAGTAGTCAGATGTATTTTCATAAATTCATGGGAAGGATTTTGAATTCTCTGCTTACAAATGTGTTCACAGACATGTCTGAGTGTATGTATGAAGATATGTAATTAATTATCCGTTACAGGATTTCCACTGAAAAATTCCAGTACATTGCCGGAGAGATCAGTCGAATCTTTACAAAAGAAGCACGTCCAGGAGCATATTTTACTAAATCTTGCACAGTAAACGGAGTAAGGATATCACCCAGTGGAAAACTGTACGACCGATTTATATATATCAAAGGTATCCTTCGACAAAGCAAAATACTGACAGACACAAAAGGATCTAATAATCCATCACAAGACGTCACTGATGCTCTACAACTTCTCAATAGTACGTGTTTATTCGCATTTTTGTAGTTCTCGTGAACCAACTGTACAACTCTTTTATTGCTTCTGCAGATGATGAGCTCCATGAACTCAACTGGTTGAAAGACAACATCGATCCTTGGATAAAAGTTATTAATTTGTGGGAAAAAACATTTAAAGTACGAAGAGCAAAGTTTCTGTCAGAAAATACCACTGTTGCGCAGTATTATGAGCAGTATCGTTGTTTATCTCAGGAGCTTGGCTCGGAATTGGTGAATTTTCATCAGCTTGGGAAAAATTTTCAAAAAGCATGCGACCATATTTTTATGATTGACTTTTTGTGAGAGGGAATTCATTCTATTGCAGTTAAAGGCAGATTTTGAAAAATTGTTTCCTGGAAAGGACTCCATTCTCTTCAATAGGTGGAGTAGCATCCGGGCTAATCTTCTCGAACTCATCAAATCATCTAAGCAACTAAAAAATGTCGAAGCCAAGGTTCTCATCAGTAGACTAAAGGAACTGACTCCTGGTGGTTAGTCGGTTATTGAAAGTTGAAACAAAATACAACTACGTACATGCAGTTTCATCTTTTTTTAAAGTACTATTATGTTGTGTGCAGATGAACAGGATGCTCTAGTATTATACCTTTTGCCACACCTTATGAAACCAACGCGGCTACACTACGAACCATCGGCCAAAGTGCGAAAAACCGGTCGAAAGAAAAACGCTACAAACGAGAATAATGCCGAACATGATTCATCGCAAAATAAAAATAAATACACGAAGCCTACAGTAATTGAGAGCCAGGAATCTTTCATCCTGCATGTGGAGGTAATAGAACAAAGTTCTATTTTCTTTTTTCAAATTAGTAGTAACAAAATCGTATATTTCAGAATATAACAGATCTCGAAGAAGCTATACGCATAAAAGCACAAGAGCTAAAGAAGAAAAACGTTCCGGTACAACCCTTCTTAATATTCGTCGGTCCAATAACAAAAGTAGAGACATTCTACGTATATATTTGTGGCAGAAAATATAAAGTGCAATCACCTTTGCACGCTCTGGACTTGGCGTTCAAGTCGTTCTTTGCATTGGAGTGTAGGTATCCGGAACATTGTTTTCATTTGTGGCTATTTATCCAGAAGGTTGGATACGATATCGAAAATCCAGGTGACAAGTTCGGCTCTTCATTAAATACCCTAATTGGACAATTTAACGGAGACTTATCAGAGACATCATAAGACAAATAAATATGTTAAAGTGTTTTGTATGTGCTTCAGGCTTCGATACTAATAAGTTGCTGCTGCAACATATAGTACGATTACATCCGTTATTAAATAAATTTCGGTGTAGTGAATCATCATGTGGCCGAACTTTTTCATTAATAAATTCGTATAGAAAACATAGGTATTCGGTGCATGAACTCAATTCATCCGTCAAAGACGCAGATGGCAGCAAGTCCGCAACCTTGCAAGAAGTTGTTGCTAACGTTAATATTGATGTCGCTGAACCAGAGCAGAATAACGTTGCTAGTTTGGATTCTGATCATACATCTAACGATGATTCAAGTACCACTGGAATGGAAAATGATTTTGATAGCATTAGATGGCACGATAGCCTCCAAACTAACAAGAACATCGAACCGCATAACGATAAATTCAATTTGTCATATCACGATTACTCAAATGCTTTACAAACAGATGTTGCGAATGCCATTGCTAAATTATACAATTTTTCCGATATGCCAAGAAACAGGGTTCAAGATATCATTGATATCATAATAAATTTGTTAAATGGATCAGCCGTTTCTATTTTTGAGGACAAAATAATGCATCGCTTGCAACAGCTAGGGGAGTCAAGAGAGGGATTGTTTCAATTCGTTCAAATGTTCGATAGATTGAAAGATTTATTCAAAGATCTTGAAACTGAAAAAAAAAGATTTAAATTTTTCAAACTGAATGGAAGTCTCGTATATCCTGAACAAATTATTATAGGCGAAAGAGATGAATTTCGAACCAAAGATGGACATCAAGAGCTAATCCGTGTCCCAGTAAGCGCAGAATTTATACCGATGCGGGGTGTTTTGACCAAGTTTTTCACTATTCCAGGGGTGTATGACAAAACCATCAAGTATATTGATTATTTAGAAAGTCATATAGATATATGTATGAACTTCATACAAGGCGAATTTTGGAGGGCTAAGAAAATGGTATTCGGTTCAAAAACTGTTTTCCCGTTGATTATGTATTTCGACGATTATGAGAACAATAATCCTTTAGGAAGTCATGCCGGAATTGCAAAATGTGGTGCTGTATACCTCAGCCTTCCTTGTTTACCTCCAGATTATCAGTCAAAGCTTGAAAACACATTTCTCTTTACTTTGTTTAACAGTCTTGATCGAAAGGTTTTTAAAAATCACGTCATCTTCAAACGAATTATCGAGGAGCTTAACTTTCTTTCGACAAGCGGTATTAATATCCAACTTCCTGATGGAGAAAAAAAAATATATTTTCAGTTAGCATTAATTGTAGGTGATAACCTTGGAATGCATTCTATGCTCGGTTTTGTCGAGAGTTTTTCCGCATTACGTCCCTGTAGGTTCTGCTTGATTAATCGAAACGATATTAATACAACGTTTCACGAAAGCTTTTGTACTCTTCGAGATAAAATCAACTACGAACATCTATTGAAGTATAACGATGTTAAGATCTCGGGTCTGAAAGAACCTTGTTGTTTTCATGAAATAAAAGGCTACCATGTGACTGAAAATGTGGCGGTAGATGCCATGCATGATTTAACGGAAGGGATTTGTCAGTATGATCTTGGACAAGTACTTAATTATTATGTTTATGAAATTAAAATATTTTCACTCGATCACTTAAATGCAAGAATCCGAGGATTCCAATATGGAAATAATGACAAGCGAAACAAGCCTCCCTGTATTGATGAGCACCGTTTAAAAAATAAGTGTCTATCAATGTCATCCGCGGAAATGCTGTGTCTAATCAGAAATCTGTCGCTAATTATTGGAGATATGGTGCCGAAGAAAAACCCACACTGGCAACTGATTATTTTGCTTAAAAAAATTATTGAAATTATCATGGCGGATGTGTATGTAGTACCAGGTCATGTTGAATTATTAGACACATTAATCGAAGAATATTTATCCTTGCTGTCACAGTTATTTCACAATAGTCTGAAACCTAAACATCATTTTCTTATTCATTACCCCAGAATCATGCATCTTATGGGACCGCTGTGGAAACTCTCTTCAATGAGATATGAGAGTAAACATCGCGAGGGAAAAATAACCTCACGAGTCTCGAATAGTCGAGTTAATGTTTGCCATACAATTGCTTTGAAACATCAATTGAAAATGAATCATAGATACATGTCCAAAGATAATTCGTACCCGCTGATAGAAATTGGTCCTTCTATTGAAAAAAGTGTTGAGAGTTTTCCAGATTTAAAATGCTTCTCGGCAAGATTGCCGAATAATATATTCATTGCAAATTGGGTTGTTCATAAAGGTAAACAACTTGTAAACGGAACAATACTTGTATTGCCCTCTTCTAATCCAAAGTTTTATATGATTGAACATATAATTTTAGCAGCAGATTGCGAAATATGTATTACTGCGAAACGTTTTCGCACGGTAAGGTATGATCCCCACTTCGAATCGTTTGAAGTCAATAATCTCGAAGATGGTAAAACTAAATTATTAACATTTAAGGTACTTACATTATGTGTCCCCACTTTCATTGTCAGATTGCCGACTGGCAAATATTACATAGCAAAAAAATGGATATGAAATAAATGTGTATAAAGGAAGAAACGAATAACCTATAATATATAAAGTTGAAATATTTAATCTACACAATTGTGCAATTATTTTGGTGCGCACTTTTTCCACATCAGAAAAATTATTACAATACGTTCATCATAAATAATGATTGCTACTTGCATATCTAGGTATCACTGTTACACAATTTCTGATAACAGTTCACAAGCTGTATTTGGACTGGTTCCCCAAATGCACTAGAAAGATTTCGGAGTTGTTACCAATACGAAAACTAGTGGGCACTCACATGCAAAAGACTGATTCGTATGAAAGGTGTAGTAATAGTTTCTAGCTTCAGTAGTCGTTTGAGTACTATATTCGGCATTAATGTTTTCTGAATATATTCTGACTGATTCCGAAATGTTATCTCAATGTCGGTGATCATTCACAGCTCACGCTGGTAATAGTTCCCAACTTAAGTAGCGATGAATACCAACAATGTTCTCAGCAGTCACACAGTTTTTCTGCCAGACTGGTAATCATTTGCAAGCGTCGCTAAAAGCTATTACTAGACAATCAGTATTGTCACTACTTTACTAAATTTTTTAGGAATGAGCATCTATTTTTGATTAATCATCACTAAAACGGTCTCTCCGTGTATTCGAACGGGAAAAGTATTAGTCGTACGTAAATCAGAAGGTTGCAAGAAGGTATACCTATTTACGTGGGACAGAGAAAATTTAGGGTGTACAACAGGAAAGAACGACGTTTCAAATTGCAACCTGGAGTGAAGAATTTTTTCATTTTGTTAGAAATGCGCCATTGCTCGAGTGTTTTGTTTCTTCTATTGTCACATTAAGAAACGTATATATATCCATGCGAGTTTATTACCTGACTTGGACTGCAGATCGATCCTTCGGTTAAATGACACGGTATTTCATGTATTGCGTGATGACGTCTTTGAGGGTGACAACAAGGATCGTTACAATCTTCTTCCCAACCGCAATCGCACTCTTCACCTTCTTCGACAACACCGTTTCCGCATAGGGCAGATTGTGGTTCTGAAAATTTGAAGAGATCGTTAGTAAAAACAAAAATGAATCAATATTCGTTTCGGTTGATGCTTCTATTTTTCTTGGATTATGGAAAATCCTCGCGAAAAGCGTGAAAAAATGAGAAAACGAAATAAGATATTTTGCATCTCTATATTATTGTACAGTGTGTGGCTTGTAGTGAAATTCATGGCGTAGGAAAAAGATACCATATATCTTTGAATATCTAGTACCTGCATCAGCTTCCTTGAGTTCTACATAAAGTGGATACTCCATATATCCTATCTAACGACAAGGGTATTTTATCATCTATGTATATAGGTAGAAAAGTCTCTGACGAGAAAATGGTAAAACGAGGATATACATGAGAGAAAAATAGACGATATTCGAGTTGTATGTGAAGGAATATCACTTATTATTAGGCATATACGAATCTGTACGTACGTGGCGATATACTTTGGACCTTATTTCCTGATTACAAATTCCAACCCAACCATTAATATAGTAATTAGTTACGAAGAAAAAAGGAAAAAAAGTATCAGCGACCAAATTCTAGCCGGATTAAAGATGCTCATCAAGGTGTTCGGAACTCGCTCTTTACGCGAGAAGTTTGTTTTGATGATTTTTTTTTCATAGGACGCTCTAAATTTGAAAACAGTCCTAATGCAAAATTTGATCGATAACATGCATAGAATTTGTTGTGGTGTCTTACGTGGAATACATTTTGCGGAAAGTATCTACACACGTTATATTGCCACCCATTCACGTGTGGTAAATCATAAATGTATGCATGACACGTGGTAAACACTCGAAAATCTTTTGCATGATCGGCAATAGTTATATTTACATATGTATTATGTATGTATCAGATACGATTCTGCAAATTTCGCTGAATAGAAGGTACATAACGTTGCAGTACATAACTGTCAGCAGTGCATGGTTACCGCTTTCCTCTGCATACAACCACTTCACGTCACTTCTCAGAACCCAACACATATCTCATCACAGTGTACAGATACAAATCTTGCCATAAAATACATCAAACACCATTATTACCATAGAGCATTTTTCAAGTAAGAACAATCTCATGTACGACTTGAATTGTTTCAGCCGTCGACTCAAAAAATTTTGTATCACATCTTTGATCGTCCAAGTTCTCAAGATCGTATCGGTTACATCTAGAAATGAATAAAATCTGAGTTTCATTGACTAAAAGTCAAAAGGTTCGGTGATCTAATTTTCAACCTCTGACAGGGATCGTAATAACGAAACCTCCAGGGTTTTAATTAGTAACAGATGTTAAGCGGCACCAATACATGGTTGAAGGTATGCATTGCACGGTTGAGAGTAACGGTTATACGTATAATACATGAACAGCTGATATATCTACCTATCGCGGGTGTCAAAGGGATTTGGTCTCTGTAGATAAATAGGATACATGGAATCGAGATAGAAACGGTTGGGATGCGCGAGCTTCCCAGCCAAGGGTTTGGTGGTTTGTGCATTTGTAACTCGTATGCACACCGTGTGAGTGGTCTATGCGTTATGCAGTTCCCAATAAACTTGTGTCACACCGCTCGCTTGGAAGCTCAAGCAGCAACTTCTCGCTGATGTTCACGGAAACTCGCCAAGAAATATATATGTCTACATATATCTATATATGTATTTTAACGGTACATAAAGTAGCATACCAACGTTCTAAACTCGAAGGGTTCGACTGCTGCTGCTACCGGTATATTGCTACTGCTGCGTCGGTTGGTTGTAACCGCATTTCTCAAACTGATATATATATATATATATATATATATATATACATCACCCACATCTACAGAATATGTGAAAAGATCTTCATATATTATAACGTTTGACAAATACAGAACCAACGAACTAATTTTGGATCCTTAGCTAGTAATGGCTCACCGCGTAGATGTAACGGCTGCGATATTGGAATTTTATGTATTATGCAACGAGATTACATATATATGAATGTTTGTCACACAGACTGAGGGGTGGTCGGGAAGACAAAAACACCGGTCGATTTTAACATATGGATCCAGATTTAATGGGTCCACAGATCCTGAAATACTGTCATCGGTACAGAAAAATAAAGTTTTTCATTTCATGTTAGAGGATAAATAAAAATAAATTAAATCATTAAAACTCTCAATTCGTTTCCAAAAAGACACGCGTTCGGAAAAATAGGGGTTAAACCATTCACTACGATAATGCCGACAGGGTGATGCGATATCTGGATCGAAACGCAAAACAAGCGTGTTTCTCGGGAACGAATCGAAGTTTTTTGACACCGAAAGGAAAGCTCAATAATTCTGGTTCATTAGCTAAACCACGATCGATCTCCATTTACCATATTTGTTGTACTAGTTGGCTACTTGAAGGTTTGAACAGGGTTTCTATAGGATAGGATAGATTCTAGGAAGCTTTACACCACGTACTGGTATAATCCGATCCAGGCAAATCAGTTGCGTACATGGCAGTATATATTTATATATATGTACATATATATACACACACACGTGGTATGTAATACGTATACTGTATCGAGTCAACAAAAGGTGGATCCGATAGGTGGATAGACAGTCCATTAGATACGCCTTTGTTAAGGCTAATTGAATCTGCCGGTGCTTCTTCGCGCTTCTTCGATTCTACCTTGAAAATCTCATTCCCTAACACCCGAGACGCGTTGGTAACTTCCTTCCAATACACATATAGGTATCAACCGATGGAACCTGATACTTCTAATATTACTATACATCTCCCTGTCTAAAATCCCCTTTTCGCGTGTCTCGAAGACATTAATAATTGAATACCTTCCCATACATGAATATAAAGCTGGTAGTAGTTTTTCTTTTTTTTTCTTCCTTTTCCTTTTCTCATCAAAGACAATAAGTGATTGATAAAAGCATAGAAAAATCCAAGAGTGGGAGCAATAATTTTTTTGCCAAGGTTTCTCGTGTCCCGCGGATCAAGGATTGCGTCATATAGGACAGAGTTGGCGATGCCATAGTGTTACCGTTAGTTGCACTGGTGGTAGTGGAGAAACAAATAAAAAAACGGGGTGAAAATAGTCGGGAGAGGAAGAAAAAGGAAAGGGAAGGGTGAAAGCGAAGTCTGGTAGAATGCCCGGGTGTTATTGGCGAACTGGGCGGAGCGGAGGAGCTGATGGGGACTGACCCTCTTCAATGACTAAAGCGCTACTGCTGTTGCTGGTGCTACCCATTCTATGGGGGTTAAGTTTGCCGTTGAGGATTCCGAAGAAAATACTGAAACTAAGATGAAAACAGCTAACGTTTCAACATTGGTTATAAACCTATCTATCGACAAGATGATCCTGATCGACTTAACCGTCTTAAGACCAATCCCAACGTCACCGGCGTACGTCGAAGAAATGAGATATTAGGAAGAAAAAACAAAAGAAGACAATCGAAAAAGCAATTATATTTCTATACGCTATGCCGACCGCAATGGATTATCATCTAACAAGAGTTGATCTTGTTTGTAATCTCATTAAATCGAACCTGGGGTAGTGTTCTTATTTTTACTTCACGACGCAACATC
This sequence comes from Athalia cordata, assembly GCA_963932425.1. Lineage (NCBI taxonomy): Eukaryota > Metazoa > Arthropoda > Insecta > Hymenoptera > Athaliidae > Athalia > Athalia cordata. Next base: position 50,040,827 of record OZ010625.1, on the reverse strand, counting down.
CTGATTTTTTCTTTTTCGAAACAATTGTCAACGTATATTTCTGCGAAACTGGAGAAAAAATAGACAAAAACAAATGAAAATTAATGTATAACGTTGATGGTGTTCACGTAGTAGCGTAAGGTAATGAGGAAGTAATTTATCGTATTTACTTACCGGCAAAACAACCCTTTGCGGATCTTGCTTTGGTGTTTAGTACGGGGTTGATGGACAGTAAACTGCAGGGACTGAAACGGTTGTTATTTCGTTTGTCACCGCTGGTTGCTCGGGCGAACATTATAAAGTTGCCATCCTCACCTCCGGGAGAACATTCGTCCGGGTCGTGCTGTAGAAAATATATATATGTATGGCTGTGTTATATATCACATAGAACTAAACGTGTGCGGCGATAAATGTAACTGAGAGAGATAGACAGAGAAAGGTGGATGTCAAAAGGGTGAAGGCCAGAGAAGGAGAAGGAGAAAGTTTGGACCACGAACCAAGTAGGGATGTTACGGGTGGTGAAAACGAAGGGTTGGGCAACAGCTGGTACACCGGAACGTACGACTATGTGGCGTTTAGATTTTACCCGATGCAATATATTATAAAACAAAGTGTATTTCTCTTGCTATGAACTCAGTTGCAATCTTGTCACGCGATTTGATACAATTTCATATTCTTCTTTCTATTTCTACAAAATTAGATAGACTCTTATACCAGTTCTTTATCATAAAAAACCGTTCAATTTTCTTGTTCACATTGTTTTGAAACACTGTCAAAGTTTTTAGCGAACGAAGTATAGTCGGAGGAAAAAAAAGTGAGTTTGAAAGTGTTGTAAAAAACGTGAAAAGCAAACTGTGTTACTGGTCTCTGTGTACTATACATAGTCGAGATTTGTGAAAGTTTTTTTTAACATCCGGAAGGATCTTTTTTGGCTTAACGCAGCCGTTTGGAAATTCATTGATATTCCATAGGCCATGCCAAAGTAAAACCCGACTCTACCGACGATTAGCGCTCAAGTTTGAAGCTTCTGAAGGGGTAAAAACTGGAAGGGAAAAGGGAAATAGGCGTGGCGCGAAGAAGACGATGCGCGTTTGAAGGGTTAAAGACCACCTATATATATTTATACATCCATAGACACAGAATCCTAAAGAACTTACGGGCGATCCAAAGTTGTGTCCGATTTCATGGGCTAGTGTGACGTGTGATACGGCAGGTGGCACGTGTTTCCCGTAGTTCAGAAGCGTGATTATACCAGTGTTTAACGATTTCATGCTACCCCTGTAATGCTGAAATTATGGGGTTGAGTTTAGAAAAAAAGTTTTTTTCTTTCTTTTTTTTTGTTAACATCGTGTGAGAAGAACGAGAACTTTGAACCTTGTACGGGTATGGCTAGTATAATTTCGGTGTAGCTTTAACTTCAGATTTATTTATTCATGTGCTCAATTATTGTCAAAGAGAATTACTGATTACGGTGGATGAAAGATTATTTATTGTAAAATTGGTATACGGCTACAATGTGGAGTGATTGAAGAAAATTAAAGCTTCGTGAATAATTATCCGAGAGATTTTCTTCATTTTCGTATTACGCTGCAGCGTCTACGAGATCTATAACATATACCGCTGTTGTATGAATCTTCTGATTAAGAATTTAATTCAAATTCCAGGGAATCGTCGCGCAGGTATACATATTGAATCGCATACAGCCATCGAGTGTATAACGTAGTACAAGGCTTTCCAAACAAGTTCGCTACCAACTTTCATTAGTGTCAAATAATCACAGATTTCAGGAATCAAACAGTTGAAAGGGTTCGAGGAATTCCAGGAAATTTTGCTCAAAGTAGAACCTTCTGAGAGCTCAGGGCCGAAAAAGGGTAACCCACGTTTTTACGATTTTCAATTTTTACGCCACAAGGGCAGACATCCCACGAAAGTGGATGAAATTAAAATGCGAAAATTAAAATGGTTCGAGATCAAATCTTTTTTGAAAATTTTTATTGAAATTTTTCTACACTTCTCTACGCATTTATTGCTGACCACACGGAAGGTTTGATCAACTTCATAAAATTGGGCAGACCCATCTGCCAAAAGGGCGTATAGAAAAATAATTGAAATCAAAAAGAAAACGATACGCCCTTCTGGTAGTGTACATACTTGCACCCATATAAATTCTTACTTTCATGTATTGTATAAATAATACGCTTTTCAACAAGTTGTACATTATATGAGGGTGCTGAACTTACTTAAACTTACTTTCCGAGACTTTGATGTTTCAAGTGAAAGTTAAGAAATTTCCTGCTTTGATGTATACGTACATCTATCACACACAACAACTAAAAACTAATTAATAAGACGATGAAGTTGTTGTTTTTTAACGAGAAAACGTATTCAAAATTCAAGGAATCTTATCGTCACTCTCTCTCTTCCAACTGTTCACATATAAAACTTGTCAGAAAATAACTCGAGATTCAAGAAAATACATCTACTAACAGTTGGTGGATACATTTTGATATTTACCGCGCTGCAGTTAGCCTATTATATACTCATTTACATAATGCACATATACAATATTTACAGAGTAAATATAGGTAGAGGCATGTGTATCATTTATACGTCGTATGTACGTTGCATGTATGTAAGATGTATAACAGTTTCGTTGAGAAATTCTTTCCCGTAGCGAAATTCTACATCCGCGCGGGAACTTATGGGATAGGTAAGGTAAAAGAACATACCCCATTTTTCTCGCAGACTCCTCCAGCATTTTTCAAATCTCCAGTCCACGCTAATCCCAATGTTCCCTTCTCAAAGTCTCGATATGTAAACATATACGACAGGCAAAAAGCATCGTAGTCTTCTTCTGTAACATAATAAACATAACAAATTTTTTTTTTTTTCATTAGACATGGAATACATTTTCATAGGTACATCTATTTACGTTATTAAAAAGTCAAATTCATATGGTCGTATATTCGAAGGTAGAAAAATGATGATTTTTGAACCGAAAAAATATCTTGCGTACTTTTTCTCTTCTTAACTTTTTTTTTATTTCAGAATCTTGTTAGATTTTTTTTACTGCAAAATGAAGACGTCAGTTCTTCGGATTTTGGGTGATTTATCATTTTATTCTATTTATTTTTTATCATCAGCATCTAGAAACTTTCCATATCGTTGCGCGACGATCGCATTCGCTCCTTGGGTTGAGAAAATTTCGATGCGACATCGTCTGCTGTATATTCGGTTGCACCTTAACCAAGACGATTTTCCTACTCCCCGAACTAGTTAATTGCTTTTAGTAAGAACCGCGTCTGGGTTAATTAGGGATTGGCTAGATTCCAAGATATCCCTGAAAGGGATACTCCTTCGTGTGTAAACTTTACCAATCTCCGTATTTGTCTGTCTATTTATTCGGACCAGGAAAAAAAAAAAAGAAATATTTAAGAATTGAAGAGAGAAAAAGAAAAATCCTTAATTCGTTCCAGTCTCGTTTATATTTTTGAAAAACTGAATTCGATTTTCTATCCCCAGATGGTGGCGCGACCGTGCTTTTTTTTTGCTTTTTTCAACCGGACGATTCAGTTGAAAAAAAGAAAAAATAAATAAATAAATAAAAATGATTATATCGGATATGAAACGGGTGTTGTCGTGACAGATGAGTAATTCTTCTTTTCCTATGACCCTCTTCTTGACTGACACAGCCTACGGTAGCAAACGGAGTACGAAATATTGGCAAAATGACATTCGATAATAAATTAGGCACTCTTCAATACCAAAGTATGAAAGACGGCGCGACCCGTCAATGTCAAGTGACAGCCTGGCTATTAATAAGCCCTGCCTTTGACAAACTTCTATTCTCCGATGCTACGTTTAATAAAGTTTCATCATCAATCATACTTCTGAGCACTTTTATATACATATATACAGATATCAGTATATAAATATCTCTGTGCATTCATATAGGGTATACCTGCCGACTAATATATTTTTGCATACGGACTTCCACTGTTCCAACAATTAAGTATAAAACATATATACACCACAATGAGTCGATAATTTTATAGAAATTGGATTAAACGTTGCAATAGGTATACATAGTATTTCTTTTTTTCAATTTTTTTTATACATAGCGCCGATCATTTATGGAAATGACCGCCAAACCGTTGGCGGTTATATGCGACAAAGAAAAAAAAAAAGAATGGAGAGAAAATAAGAAAATTAATTTATTATCAACTGGTGAAAAATGTATAGTTATTTTTCCATCTGATCCAATTAATCAGCTAGGCTCCACATGTCGCTAATGTATGTATAATGCTATATATTAGATCAATTCCAGGTTCCGTTTGAATTGAAAAACAATAGAAGAAAATAAAATGGAAATGGGAACATCAAAATATGTGTTGGAAAGTCAGAGAAGAGAAATGTTATACGTGTTCTTTTTCATTAATTTCCAATCTATATGCATATGCAGCTGGTATATTGGCAGAGAATTCGATATCATAAACAAAATGCAACACATTCAATTTTATAGAGGTGTATAGCGTTAGTATGAAATTAGCGTGCAGATCACAAACGATAAAAAAGAAAAAAAAAAAAAATCACTCGCGTAAACTGTTTTTTAATTTTCTTTTTTTTTTTTGCATTTCTCTTTCGTTTCAATCGAATTATTAGTCACTTTGAAAACAGTTTGATTTCTTCTCCATGTATTAATGATTCAACGTTTAATTTGCAGATTCTTGGTAACGATGCTTTTTCCCCTGATTTTTCGTGGGCTTAGAAGCGTTTATGAAACAATGCACATGCGGCGAGTGTGTAGCTACTTTTCAGAATACCGTTCACATCGGTTTACTTTTTTTATTTTATTTTTTTCATTTTCCACTTGCTATTTATATCGAGAATTGGGCGATGGAAAAATAAAAAGATTGAACATTTGAAACAACATATTGAGAAAATATGGTTTAGTATTTGCTACTTGCAGTGTAGCAAGAGTACCTAAAGCGGCGGGGTAGAGGAGGGGGGGGAATGGGATATAAATTGAATTGATTGCGAAGCGTATTTGTCAACACGAGTCGTACGTTCGATAAATTGATGGAAAAATAACAAGTGTAAACAGGGCGGGAAAAAAAAACACAATAAATATCCAGCGAATAAAAGAAAAAATTGTTTCAAATGGGGGAAAACAGGTATTAAACGTCGTATGTGTACCTATGTAGCACGTTTTAAACTCTACCATATTTTTGAAACACCAACCCCTTCCCTGCAGACGATTTTTAAAGTAATAAAAATTGTGACCACAACACACAAACGGTAGCGTACGGTTGGGTTTCTATCTTTTACGTACTTTTCTTTTTTCTTCTGTTATTTTTAATCTCTTTTATTTTTCGACCTGCTGCGCCGGGATGCCAGCAAAATAGTTTCAGTCGAGGTGCGTGAATTGTTTTACATGTAATTATTCCGAAATTAAAGTACGCGCAAATTAATGCGCGATGACTTTTATGTTCTTTTATTATCTTTAATTCATCATCCCCTGCAAGCTACACGAAGACAATAGACCAGGTTGGGCGCATGAAAATTCTGCAGAATAAATCAAAAAGATTCCATTTTATATGGTATGATTTTTTTTCCTACCAGACTGTAGTCCGAATCGATAAATAAATCTACTAATTATGAAATTTTTACTCAAATACGAAAATACAAAAACGGAATTTTGAATGACAAAGTATACGTTATGTTCCCACTCTTATTCCAGGGTACTGATGGAGCTACGCGAATTATTTTCCTGTTCGATAAAAGCCACTCTCAACGATTAGGTGAACAAATTATACGAAATTACCGAGCAAAGCATTATTCCTTTAAAAGCGTTTATTATATCGAACGAGGCAAAGAGAAAATGTGTAGCGTTGGAAATTGTATAAGAAAAATTCCCTCAGGTTTTCTTCGGGGTATTCGATGAATAATCATTAGCAACGTACTACCACATCGTAGAGAGGAAGAAGGGCGGGGAAACAGGTGGAAGGAAAGAATTCTCGTTTCTATTTCTTTTTTTTTTTTTTTTCTTTTTCCTTTGGACAAATTCGGGTCTCGATTAGCGAGGTACATTTTGTATTCAGGTTAGCATTCAACCTGACATCCTCCCTCCGTCGTACCGCGTTCAATGTAACGGATAAATGGCTCTCCCTTCAGGCCATTACCTAGAGCTTTGACTATACTAAAACGTTTCCATCCCGTTGTAAACACTAATTACCTCGTAGAATGATTCGTTTATAAAGACATGAGTCAGAACCCTAACTAAATTTATTCAACCCTTTTCATAGTTTTTCTAGTTATTATTTCGAATAACGGGTATACGTAAGGCAGAGTAGGTAGACGAATTTCAACCAACGGGTTGCACCGACAATATTTTTAATATGTTGAAGATCTGAACATCCTTGTTTTCGAACTTCTTTCAATTAGACGGCTTAAAATTCATTTCCGGGATTCCCCTCGACTCTGTTGTAATTTTTTTTTCATAGATCTGTTTTTTTTTCACCAATAGATTGATTCGAACTAAAATAATATTGCACGTTTCAATTTTTGGTTTCGAGTAACGGACCACATTGAAATAATTTTTTTTTTCTTTCAGATTATGTTTCCAATTCGGAAAATCGGATGAATGGAGAAAAAAAAAAATAAAAATTAATGAGCTTTTATCCATCGGTAACACCTGGAAATTTGAAACATGGAAGCTTCTTCTTCTAGATACGTGTATAAATATACCTTAGCTGGTATTGTATGTACACGAAAGTTATAGTAGCTGGTAAATTATTATTCATTTTTGACGAGCACTTACATGAACCCTTTTTCCGCACCTATATGAATGGTTGACTACCGGGTATTAAAACGGTGATAAGAATCCGTCCAGCGCGCGCGAAATGTGGGTTGCGGTACATATAGAAAGTTGGTAGTTGGTATACATACCTATACATACACATAGGTTTAGGTTGTCCAAACTATACACATGCTGCGTATGTATACGTGCACGTAGCCTGGCATAGTATAGTATAGCCGAACCCAATTTAACCTAACCAAACGTAAACGCGGACGCTAAACTATTATCATTATCGGCGTGTTGTTCGCTTATCGCGGGATGTGCTCAACCCATTGTGGCGTTTCTGGTCGATCGGTCGAAGCAATGAACCGGGGTATTATGGTTCGCTTCGCACCGGTAGTGGTGGTACGATTTGATGGTGGTGGTATTGTACTATCCAGACTTGAATCAACCCGTAGCCTAGCTATGGCTAGCCGTTGTCCAGGTTAGAACGTTCAACTTGACCCTACCAACGGGATGGCCAACGGAACCCTTCTTCAGTTGCGAAAGCAAAAGCGGCAACTCTCACACTGATCACAGATGTGTTGTAGAACTAGGTATAACCGAGAAACCTTCCAAGGGATGAACAGTTGAAGACTGTTTTCGGAGGGTTGCCGTAAATCGCTATCACACTGATGGCCGAATGTACATACGTACGCGTTACTGTCGGTATAGTCACTGTGTTTATCGGCGATTTCGATGCTCTTCCTGCTGCTGCTGTTGCTACTGCTGATGCCGATGCTGATCGTTGGTGCAAGTTGTTTGTTAGAGGGTATGTTTGGTTGGGGTTTTGGATCTGAGTTTGATTGAGATTTAGACGTCCGATCTTACCCTATACCCTCAACCTATGTACCTATCGTCCCTTTCTCGCCCTTCCCTTCTCCTTGTCCTCATTTTCTTCATCCATTCACTTCGAAACCCTCTCGTCCAACTCCTTCACTCCCTCAGCTTTCTCTTACATATATATATATATATATACATAAGTATATGTCCACGTGTACACCCCACGCGCACACCCTTCGCTTAACTTCACGTATATATACAGACCTATAATAACTAAAGGCTCAGGAAATCACTGCCTTGTTTTTGGGTACGGTACCTACTGTGCCAAGGAAACGCAATGGGTAAATCCCCTAAGGTTTAACTCTAGGGACCTGTCGCTTGTTATACGACAGCTCTACTCATCGTTTCGTATAGTTTAGCTACCTTGCCTGAAAGGGTAACACAACCACACATATACATTGTCCATGTACTATAGATTCTGGAGGTCACTGTGATTTTGGTCAGTATTCCAACCTACCTACCTATACCTATCCTATTCCCACGGTAACACCACATGAAAACTACTTTGTATGTAGATTCGGTAAAGACTCTATGGGGATAGGTACTGAAATACGTTTGATATTCGTGGCGTCTCTATATTACACTTATAATACTGATACCATCATGGAGTCTCATCCTTCTGGACAGGATTTGGTAAAAATCAAGTCAACGTTCATGAATTTTTTCCGACTCACCAGATTTGTTCAGAAAGAAAATTGGGTTAAGAAGTAGAAACTCAATTTTGAGGATCCAGCGACGCGAAGAATGATACGGTCAATAATTTTTCGCATCAGCAAAATCCATTTTATTTTTTTCTTTTGTTCTCTCCTTCATTCCGTTGCCGAATCCCTATACTCGATAGACATTTTGCATTGTTTGGCCATTTTTTTCGTCAACTCAGCTCGTGCAGCATTTCGTTTCCGGTCATATCGTCAAAAAACTCAACCGTTTCCCATTCAATATTTTGAAAAGAGAATGATTTGATTGACCAACAAATCCGGTATGAAGTGAAAAAACGAAAACAAAAAAATTACTCTCCCAAATCACTCCATTGTTCGTTATTATATATTTTCAGCCGTGCGGATAGCAAAATGTTTGTGCAAAACAAAATATAAATCTCGACGTAGTGGCCAAAAATCGACCAATATCATTATTTATATCAATGAAGGGTATAGGATTACATTCGTTAAAGTACTATACATCGCAGTATAATGCTCGTAATTCTACAAACGAAAACAGTTGATGGCTAAACTGCGCCATACGATGTCAATCATATCAAGGACGGGACTGTGATTGATTGTTCGTCTTCGTTCTTTTTTCTGGATACGGTATAACAACGACGCGTGTTCGAATATTGAATGGAAAATTATGGAAAATTTCATACCGCTTAGTGATTTAACAAATAAATTGTACATCTATTTTGAATAAAACGGATTTGTCTGAGAAGGATTTCAGCTTTTGAACGGAATTGAAGAAGCTAACAATACGGAGTATTTCTTGAATATTTCAGGTGATTGTTATGTATGTATGTATTTATGAATTTACATATCGTGGTGCGTATTATAATAAAGGTTAAATATTCAAATAGAAATAAACCACATGAAGCGTGCAACGGGGGTTGCGTTGGTTCCCCATCGAGGGGTGAGTTTTTCACGACTGTATATATACATATATATTTGTGTATAGGCAGGTGCCATTGAATTATCGTTAGCTGATTTTCTTCACCCTTTTAAACCCTTAACCTGTATAGAGTGAGTAAGTAAGTAAGTAAGTAAGTGAGTGAGCAAGCAAGCAAGCACCTTGATTATTCTTGAACTGGAAGGGTTAAGAGTCAAACAAATCATAAAATTAAGCGTTACCACGGAGTAGGAATAAACCGTTCGAAATTTGTAGGAATAATTAAACCTAAAGCAGTGAGCTTTTCTATATATACCCTCACCTTTTTTTAAACATTTCATGAATAACTAATATACTCTAAATGTTTCGTGGTGTATTACAAACTCTGTTATAACATCTACCCAAACGACCGTACAATTTTCTAAAGGTTTAACAGGGATTATCACTTCAGAGTTTTCCGATATTCGATATTGCCGTAACCAGAGGTCGCGCGTATACACAACCTATAGAAAAGTTCAAGAGTATAAGAGAGTGAAGAGTTGAGAGTTCGGAGTGAGGCTGGCGTTTGGTAGGGTAAAAGAGAAAAGAAGAAATGATAAATAAAAAAAGGAATAAAAAAAAATTGAGAAAAATGAAATCAATAAATAAATAAAAAAGTGGAATCGGTAGAAAAAGAACACAACGAAAACATGCAGAGAGAAAGTGTGGAGAAAAGTTTTTTCCGGTGGAGCGGGCGGGAAAAAGCAGTAAAACGTGCATGCAATTTCGAACAGGACGTGGAGAGGGGTTAAATAAAGCTCGATGAAGTAAAAATCTCTCCCCTCCCCCCGTTCCCCCCATCTGCCACTTTCCACTTGTTGTTGGTTTCGACTTCTATAGAACATTTCGTTGTATAGTTTGCACCGAGGTTTGCACGTTTTACCTTTGAAATATACTTCAATGCAGTTGCTATGAACAAACGTGAAATGTCAAGGTCGCAATCAAAAATCACCTGCACCGTTGGCCTACTTTACACTTTTTAAATTCTCTCTTAACTTCAAACTCTAAAAGCATTGCAAATCAAATGTAATGCGATTTAACGTACATAAGCTCGTTCAAGTATCGATATTTCGTAATTATAATCTTATTGAGAGGCATCTAATTTCTACCAATATCATATTACGGCTTTGTATTTGTAGCGGAGAATACACGAGTGCGTATATTATTTGAATTATATATGGTGAAAAATTATTAATATATTTTCTCATAAAATTCCTACGCAGATTTCGTTCCGTCAGTGATTTCACCCCCTCTTTTTGTTACTCTGTAACTTTTTGAACCAGCTATAACGGAGGATTTGTACTTTCGAAAATTTATTAACTTGGATTAACACCGTTGATCGTTGTACATTATTGCTTTGCTGGAAGATCCACCCTCTTTCGTCGACGTCACGTGCCGCTATAAATTTAATCCCATGTCTATGGTACACAGAGTTCCGTTGAGTTCGACGATTTTCAGTGAAGTACTTCTGCCAGAGTACGATATATATATATAAGGTATCAACAGGGTAGCCAAAAAAAGGAACATTCTAAAACGTGAATAGAAACTGAACGAGTGATAAAGTCCTAAAAAAATGATCAACTTTCAGTTTGCCATGTTTAGTTTTGAATGACGATATGAAATGCATTGTTTTGTCTTGTTCGGTTACTTCTTCCGTTGCATGATAGGTGACAGAATTTTCGTCATAGTTTTATATAGTTCACAAACTTATTTATGAAGTAATTAATTGATTAACTTACCAGAAAATAGTTCGAGAAATTCCTCTACTCCGTATGAGCCTGTGAAACGGTATGTCGGATCTTGTAGGGCATCGTCACCGTGTACTTTGACGCGTTTAATCATAAAACTGATGTTATCGGGTTGCCCGTCCTGGTTAAAATCTGCACAGTCATAGAGAAAGTGATTAATTAACGATAAATCGATGATATGTTGCTGACGTAATTCAAAAGTGTATTAGTTACATGGAAGAAATAAAAGCACGAATTATATACTATATGGGCAAAACGGGGAAGGCATTTTACGTATATATTTCATAATAATAACTTGATATTATCCACCCTATACTATATATGATGATAACAAACCGCTCGCCGTTTCTAATTTAGAAAATAATTTATTGTCACTTGGAGGCGATCAATTTCAACCAGCACAAAGTATATACCTATATATGCATACATACATAATGCCTATTATGTGTATAGGTATTACATAGTAGCCTGCATTATCTGATCAAGAACGCTAACCGGAAGTAACTATGAACGCGAATCCACAGCTTATACAATGTATAAGCGTGCACACGCGATAGATTGGATATAGCTATGTACATGTATCTATATATACGTATATGACATTCATATAGGTATGTGTTCGGTAATCTTTTACCTACTAAACGAAATTAATTGATCGCTTCTAATTCAATTACTTTCTTTACATATTGGAAATGGCATAGAAGAAAAGAGAGAGAAGTAAATCGAATGAAAATATATATGTGAAGTGGATCGAACTCTCGTGTCTTGCGGGATTGTACTTGAGGACATACTTATACATATAGACGTTTCAGTATATACAGGTATGTATGTATTTCATATTACATATGTTTTTTATATTAGGTAGGAAAAACAAAAAGAGAGAATCTCGAGAGGCAATATTGCCGATTGGCAGTTTGAAGAGTTTCAAGTAAAACAAATTTCAGAAATGGAAATGGTTCGGAAAGCTTATCGGGCAGCGCGAGTCCTTCTCCTGTACTAAAAAGTTTGGGCAAGATGTAGGGCGATCTGTTCGTGTACCGATTGGCGATTGGCCACGCTGTTTTTTGCTTGTACCCATCGGTATTAAATGTTCCAATAACTGGATTGAAGAATATTATGAACGTTGAAAACTAAAATGAACATCATTCACAATTATACAATAATCCATACTCTGGATAGGAAGGATTATCCGAGAGGTTTATTAAAATTCGGGCATAACAAAAATGGGAAACCATGAAAAAGACGTGATTTACTAGCAACTGCAAAAAAGTAAAAACAGTACTGCGAAATATCGTGATAATCAATTTCGAAAGTGACAAAAGTAGTGTAGTGTAAAACATGCATGGATCATTCCACCAAGATGATGTACTATTTTGATCATTCAGTAGAGGTTATCAAAGCTCTACAAATGTTGAAATTCCAACAGCTGTATGTGCTATGAAAACGGCAAACTGTTAAAATTAGACAAATCAAATTACTGAGGACATAGTTACGTGGTCACAAATTATATAATGAAATGTGCACGAGATCTTATGAGCAACAATTATGCCAAATCGAGTGTAAAACTACCCTAGCGGTACGAATTGAACATCGTACGATGTGTCATACCGCTAACGACTCTTTACTTCAATTGCGTTTCTAACAGAACACGACCCCACCGTCAGCGTCGGGGCGATTTCCGTAATTTCTGAGCTATGAGAATCAATTAATTACAATAAAGACTATAATTTATCTTCTGATCACTTTTCAACGATTATTCATCAACAATAACCCTCGTGGCTTCGTATTCATTGTCAGTCTGTTCTGATTTCAATTTAAGCAAAGTTGACCGCATTTGAATGAGTGGTTGTAATCCCGGCGATCTCTCACCATGTTGATCGATTTTCCGATCGGTTCGACAGCTGCTACAGCCGAAATCTGAGTGAGTTGACCGCACTCTTATATCAAATGCCAAAATTCGCGCATGCTCAGGTGGTCGGGTGTGCGGTTTCACTGCAACCGCACTACATAGCTAGTGAAGAGCTGTTTTCAGCGGTAATAGGTACGTTGATATGATACTATATATGTATACATATAAAATCTCAGTTTAGTCTAATCTACACAGCCAATCAAATTACAGTATAACGAACATTCGTGGTGAACTACATAGTCGTTTTAGGTATAGCCGTGCGGTTTCCCTAAGTATAAAGCTGATCCTTCTTCCTATATACACATTTTATGCGCCTGCCTATGTATATCTATACTGAGAACAATACATATATGTACGGAAGACTCTCCTTGGCGTGTCTAACCGCATTTAATCACGATGTCTAACCAGGATTAAAAGAAAAATGAAAAAATAAAGATACAAAAAAAGAAAAAAAACGTCTCAAAACTGTACGGAATCACGCGATCATCCTATGATTCTTTTGTCACTTTGGTGCCAATCTATCACGCGGTTGAAAAAAAAAGGAGGAAACGAAAACGGTGGTTAAAGCTCTCGATTTACTTTGGAGATGGAAAAAAATAAAAAATAAACATGAAATATCGGCTTAGAGATGAATTCCGAATTATTATAACATACACTATACTTATCAGTGAATCAGGAAGAAGGACATATCATAAATCTTTTCTTAACATATTTATTTAGTTTTTTTTCATTCATTTCACAGTCGCAATATAAACACTTTGTGCACATATGTATATAAATATATACATATGAATATTTGTTTTTTTTTACAAGATGATTGAAAAGACGATCGTGCCGAGATTTTTGCGGCAAGAGATTAGGATTTTCTGCTTCAAAGTAATCAGCTTTCCTTCGTGGCTTACGTAAAAGCAGTCTGCAGTCCGCAAGAGGCAACATATGTATATAATGTATATATTATATAGGCTATCATTGAAAGTTAGCATCCTTGGAATGGGAGAGCATATCTTTTTCGTTGTAGTTGACGTTTTCCTCACGTATACGTGCATATATGTGACGAAAATTCTATACATAGGATACGGTATGAGTACTATGAGTATGTATTGGGTGTACTACGTACTTTAAATTTCGAGTTAAGGCCGTCCCGAATTTTACGAGGGTACGTAAAAATACTAAATAATGTAGAGGCACATAGGTCGAAGGATAGAAGCCCGGCTACTACCGATCTGCAAGAACGAAACCAAACGAATACTGCAAGTCGGTGTATTTTCAAAACGAAATATCCTTTTAAGAATCACCTTAATATACAGAATCGTTAGAAAAATATACGAGATAACCATAATTACCCAAATAGAAATCTCTATACCTCGAACAAAATTTGAAGCTTGGAATAATTAGGTTTATTATAGACCAAACTACTTCAGTTATCAGGTTAAGGACGTTAACTAGACTTTGGTGGCGAAGTTATGTTTCAAAGGAAATTCTAAAGTACGTACATACCTAATATATACGAAGAGAAGGGTATGCGAAATACACACCTACATACACGATGTACATATGTGTACAATGTACATGGTATACATTTAGGTACGTTATAAGATGCAGGTGCAGCAGCAGGGTAGTTTAGGATAGGGTAGATTTCTATGTGTATACGTAATATGTGGATGGATACACACCTATGTGTATAGTATGTATACGTATATACGTACGTACATTTAGGTTGACGAGGATTCAGATAAAGATAGGAGTGAAGGAGACGGTTGCCTGAGGATATTGAACACGTTGCAAAATGTATTTTGACGACCGTCACACACACAAGCACAAATAGTTTTCTAACGTATGTTATTTTCTTACTTAGAAAAAGATTGCAAAGTACTTTTGACAAAATACATGCGCGTATATGTATAAAAACTGCACAAGAATCGGGATTACAATATTCGTTTTTTGCCCCCAGCCCCCTCCCCGACAAAATGATACACTCAAGTTTCTTCCTCTTTTAGATAAGTTGAGAAGTTTTTTTTTTGTCATCCTTTCTTTTTAGATTCTTTACATTGGGTCGTGAGGGCAAGTTTATGTAAGGAAATAAAAAATCAAATACACGGCACAATAATCTTTATTTTTTGGTTCTTCGAGAAAAAAAAAGGGAGAGAGAGAACGGAAATAGGATTGAACCGTGATAACCAGCTCAAAGTTTTTTGCCATTTCCGGCTTGAATGTCATATATATATGGAATATAAGCTCAAAGTACTGACAAACAATAAGTAGCTTTGCTAATTAAACAAGTTTTGAAATTCACGAAGCTTTCGAGTATCGTGGCTAAAGACGTTGAGGTGGAAGAAAAATTTCTTCCTAATTGTCTTCTGTACAATTTATCGTGAATCTCGAGGTAATTATAAATCAACAAAAAAAATAAATAAAAGATAATCAAAATTACGTGGATTTTAGTCTGCTTCAAACTATTACGGATCAACATTAAAAAGTTTTAAATTCACTCGAAAGTATGAAATTCTTTTTTTTCCTTTCTCTGTACATAAAATTTAATTTCATCGGCGGGGAAAATTTCTAAAAAGTATTCAAGTGTGTGATTTAAATTTGTACATATTTGGGGGGGGGGGGGGGGGGGGGGAGGCTAGAAAAGGTAAAAATACACCGAAGATTTGATGGGATTCTCTACTAATTTTTTTTTTTTCTATTACTCATCTCGTTCTCTTTTTCTTACAATCTTTTTCCTCGCTTTCTTCTTTTTTTTTTCTAGATATATAAACGTGGTAAAGTTTTAATGGCTCTGGCAATAAGAAGGCACAGGTGATTTTTCAACACGTCTCTCTACAAATGAAAAACGAAAAAAGAAGAGCGAGAAAAAAAAACAACCTCAAAAAAGTTCAGAATCGAATTTTTTTAAGATTACGAGTAGAATTTGATCAAATTTACTCACCAGTGTATCTGTATATCGCGTTAACTTTTTGAACGTGTCGTGTCATTACTTCGATGCAAGCTTCTTCGGATTTGTAGTGATCAAAAAAAGTGTGATCAGCTTGTAGATATAACATACAAGTTGTTTTCTTCGGGTCCACCGATGTCCGTTTGCGAAGCACTCGGGTGTACCTTTCTCTGTACAATCTAAGGGAAAAGAAAAAAGGGGAAGAGAAAGAAGTTTTAATGGTGAAAAGAGAAATTCTAGTCAGTTTCAATTCTATGAAGGGAATGTGGGTCGAGTGCCGGCTGTATAACATAGTCCGATTCTTTGAAACCCTTTTTTTTTTCCCAATCTTCAAGTATCCTAATTGCATAGTACACATTCTTTGAATCTCTTTGAGATTTCAATCGCGAATTATACAAGCAACAAGTGTTGCACAGATACATCGACTGTAAGAGGGAGATAATAAGGCTGAGGAAGATCAGTTGAAATTGCTTTTTTGCGATTTTTTTTTTTTTGTTTCAACGCGCATGTTTTGTTATTCAACGTTTATCCGTAATTGTTACTGCTCGCGAGCGGTTGCTTTGGTTAGTAAGCCCGACTGAATACCCTATAACAGACCCGCAAGCTCGGCTTTAATAACATGTTTGGTTACCTGTGCAGGGGAAGAAAAAAAAAAAGGAAAGATTAAGTAAAAGTAGAAGAAGTGGAAGTAACGGGGCAACAGTCAGACATCCGCGAGAAACCGTGCGCGCGAAATTGTGGGAAAAGACAGTTGCTCTCATCTCTCTTCGCACGGAGTGAAACAAAAAACAAATAGAAAAAAAAAAAAATTGGAAAAAAAATAGAAAAACTTTTTCCCACTATAGTCGCGCAATCTTCGAAGCTGCATTCCTCCCCCCCCCCCCCTCCCCCCTCTCCCCCCCTTCTCTCCTCACCCCACAAAGCAATTTCTCTGCAAATATTTCTACTTTTCAATGATGGCCTGTATGGATTTCTTTTTCGTCCAAAACTTTTTTCCATCTTGACTAGAACGTTCGTAACGGGACACCATGTAATTGCTTGTATGATATATATATGTGTATTATTCGGGTTCGAATACAAGATTGCTGGTAAACCTACTTGTCGAGTAGTTCTAAATTGTGGGAGCTCGCAGTTGGGTTCTTTCTTCGAGCATCCTTGGGATAAAAGCCCGGCTTTGCGTGAGACTTGCCATCGTTCAGGTGCTGGTAGATCGGTTGTGAGGTATTCGGTTGATACGGCGTATCACTTTTTCTGGAACTAAGGATTGTACAACAATTTCTTAGACACATTTTTCCCCTTAAACATTTTTTTTTCTTTTCTGCGTTCCTTTTTTTTCCCGATGAAACATAAAATTTTGCTCATAGATTAACTTCGACGATGTAATATGAAAAACTCCTGATAACGTGACTTCTAACCCGCGGAATTGCTCGTTCTGGTCACGGTTAATAACCGGCGTGTAGAATTATTACGTTTTCTTTTTTCTCATTTTCTCCTTTTTCTAATTTATAGGTACTTATACTCTCATGATATTATACACCTACCCTTAATCGCACGATCATCGCGAAAAACTGCGATATAAGGATACCG
Organism: Athalia cordata; assembly: GCA_963932425.1. NCBI lineage: Eukaryota > Metazoa > Arthropoda > Insecta > Hymenoptera > Athaliidae > Athalia > Athalia cordata. Next base: position 50,023,350 of record OZ010625.1, on the reverse strand, counting down.
CGCTAGGGTGAAAGTATACCGCTGAAGTTTTCGGTCTGTAATTTTTTTTTTTCTTTCTTTCTTTCTTTCTTTTTCTTCTTTCTTTTTTCCTTCTACATAAACTTGCTCTGGTAGTAATCCGAAGTACGCGTTCTCTTATCAGTCGTCGTGTCGCCTCGGTTGGGTCGGAACAACCACCGACATATTATATTATAAGCTATTAACTCATGTTGGGAAGAAAAAAAAATTTACTTCTCGCATGCTGAAAGCAATTATATAACTTCAATATGGCTCATTCTGCGATGTCATTTAATTTTCGTTTATCTTTTTTTTTACCATATCAACAACCGTTCCATCACTTTTACCAATTATTGACTCGAAATTTCACGAGCAATTCGATCTGAATGATTGTCGAATGTTGAATTCGCGTTTATTACTCAATTGCGTTTTCTTTCTTGTCTTTATAACGATGAACCAGATTTTATTAGGATAAACGTAATTGGCATATTGAGGAAGAGTAATTTCGTATCATGAAAATAAAAAAAAAAATGCCTTTGTATCGCAGGTAGAGGAATGAACGAAATATTTGCATATCATTAGATAGATTTTTTTTTCTCTCCGATTTTCGAGGCAGAAAGTTCAATTGAAACTTGACCAAATTCATCATGCGTATATTTATGTATACTCCAATTATTTTCCCATGTAAAGCGAAAGGGTGATTTTCAAACTCAGAATTACAATGTTTTGGGAGTTCTGTCCACACATACATAGGAGCATGTTACACAGTTTAATGTTACGATTTATATTATACGTACATACATTCACATGGATATGAAATGTATTTCTTACTTTTGGTTGAAATTGAGGCTACCATTTCGGTAGAGACGTTCGCTATCGCACGAGTGCTCTTGATCTTGCCTTGGATTTTGAACGTCGGTGGAGCGATATGCTATCGTGTGGTAGATCGGACTTACGTCGGCGTCGACGTTGACGTTGACGTTATTCGGTGACTGAAACTCCTCTTTACTATTTCTTCGTTGACTTCGTCGACTTCTTCTCCGTCGTCCTCTCGTTTTCAAGTACCTGCTCGCTGGTTCTATGTAAATTTCTTCCCTTGAAGTACTCACTGTGCCGTCGAAGAGACCGTCTGAAGTAACAACGCCGTGCACCAAAGCGGTCTCGTCATCTGGAAAGAATCGAAAAATACATATATATATATATATATATTTTATACTGTTTTTCCACATCACTATTTCATCATATTATATGCAGCTGCTCCTGTTACCGCTACTGCTGCTGCCGCTATTGAAGTAAATTCAACTAACTTTCAACCTTGAATCATAGAAATTTCTTATTTCAGCCTGCTGCTGCCGCTGCTACAAAGGGATATTACTTTTTTTGTTTTCATAACTGGAACCGCATATTTCTCCAATAATAAAAATAATAATGATTTACAATGCATGTATAATTTATGGTGTTTTAAGCGCGGTATCTGCACAGGCATCCTGACTTGCAGTTGGACTTCGCACATCTGCTGTCCGTTACAGAATCAATAACGGTGATTAACTCGTGGAATATATTGGTGGAGAGACGGTACGTATATAGGTATGTATATAGGTGTATATAATATCTATTATATAGCCATGGGGAAATACGACTAATGTCGCTGTCCGTGACATTCCTCGGGGCAAGCTGTCGCGCGTCATAGTCGTTGAACAATGCGTCATGTGGGTGTATATATATGTATATGTGTATAATACGTTGCAGATTATTGAATTAAATCAACATCGATTTCGTGATACTGATGCTGCCGTTGTTGCAGTATTTGGGACGCATAGTAGAAATTTTAATGGTCAACTATGATGAATTTCTCTTCGTTATTCAATTATTAATATTCATGCACTTTGTCAGGGAAAAACACGAAAAAAAAAATAATTAAACTTCGGGCTTTCGAAGGTTTTTATTTCTCGACACGAACAGTTTTAGTCGATTGATTGTAGAAAAGATTTAGAATATGCAATTGGTTTTTGGATTTTTAAAACATATTGGAATGAGGACAACAATCATGGTAATAATAATTCTCAAGTATGAGGTATATTTTTCAGCGTGTGTGTCTAAGAAAATCAGATTCACCGAACCGAACTTTTGCAGCTATGCATCTTGAGAAATTCCTTGATATTCCTGATTTTAGAGTATAACCAGATTCCGTGGTGTTGAGGGAAGTGAAACTCCTTCGTGCGACTCTACCGGCTGCAGCAGCAATCATCTTATTCTTATTCTTTCTTTCGCTTTCTTATCTTATATTTTTATTATCCTTATCTTTCCGATTCGGTGAGTCAGATTTTTCTAGAGAGTCGTAGAGTCTGGAATCTAAAGAGATCCGAAGGACCTCTGCATCTGTAAAACTTGAGAAAAAAGTGAATACTGATCGGAATCGGGAATATGAGTTTGTAAGAATATTCTTGAATCCTTTTCCGGATACTGTGCCACGAATATATATACGCACAGCTCCGTTCTTTTATACATCCGCAAGATAGTGTCTTGTACCTCCGAATCGAGAGAAATTAGATCGCTCGAAATACAACTCTATATCCCGAGAAACACGAAGGTGTAAATCTGTAGCAATCCCGTATCCTACCTGGGATTCTAATTTATCTCTTAGAATGCAATTTACAAGCCTCTTGGGGATTTCAATAATGGTCTGCACGAGGAGGATATACGTCCGGATTCTGAACCCTGAAACCTTACGGTGTACAGTATTACAGGGTATAGTAAAATAGAGGAAGTGAACCGAAATAGTTGTAGAATAGATATAACTGTATAGGTATATCCATATGACTATAGAAATACGGTCCGATGCAGAAGAGGAAGAGGAGGAAGAAGAGGACTACTCGACGTTCTGGCTCTTGCCCGCCTAGTAGTAGAGGAGAAGTTCATTTTGCATTTCTTGCCCAACGTTACCGAATAGTGCCGAGGGCCATACAGAAATCCCAGGTCGGTTACAACTCGCGTCAGTTCAGTACTGTCCCAAGAGGAATACCAGAAGGGGTTGGTTACTGAAGCGCGAGAGCAGTAGAAGCGGTAGAAGCAGCAGCGGTAGCACAGGGAGTTGAAGTGAGGTTGGAGGACAAGAGGTCTGATTGCCACTTCACTCCCCGTTGGCATACCCATGTGTCATTCTATGGTCGATAGGCAATACAAGAAGCACTGTTTCCCTTGTCACCTACCTACCTATCCTATACTATTCCATACATACTTCCTCCACTATTTCTCCTACCCTTCTTACCACCCTATCAACTAAAGCCACCACCTACGGAACACTCGACTAGAGATACTTCCACGGTATGAGGTGTCGCGCACTGTAGGTAACAGAGGTAGGTGGTGTTTATATTTATATACACATCAACGTATACGTATACCAGGGTGGGTTGAACAGAAGAGAATTCTCGGAAACGAGTTCTTAACGGTGAAAATAAAGTACCCCATCAATTCGTACGGAGAACCGTACTTTGAAATCTCTCAATCGAAATGAAAAACGGTTTGATGTCGAAAAAATTGGTATTGATCAGTACCCGCGAATTTTTAGTATCATGATCCTCCTCCTTCTTTCTTCTTCCGGCTTCAAACTTTCACTACCTCAACATACGGGGTAAGTGTGACTTGATAAATTTTCATTTAGTTTTCCGAAATTCAAAGCCGAAAATCAAGTACGTGTCAATGGTAGTTAATTTTGATGCTTGTCTTTTTTTTTTGCAATCCTTGGGAATGATTCTTGTTCGCGAATCGTTATTCCATAACTTCAGCAACATCTTAACCCATTAAGATTCCAATATCTTGTGAGAAAAAACGCACTCTGCAAGGATTTGGCATGAGAATAGTTTTCAATCGTAGGTCACTCTGAAAAATTTTGGAAATTTATTCATAGAAAAACCCTCCTGTTGGTTTCTTTGCTGTGCAGGAGAGCTTCAACTTTATGTAAAGTCTTCGGAGGACGCGACTTTTTTTCTACAGTTTGCTATCGATTTTGATTCCGTTGAAAAATCAGAAGTCAACAACGAAGGACCCCATTAGTTTGAAAATTCCATACCACCGATGCAGTTCTACAGCATGAAATCAGATTCAAAAAAAAGTAGTCGAGAATTGCTTTTGTATAGGTACACCCATACGTATCATGCTTGTATCTAAATATTCCGTAATATTCTCTTGCTCCTGGGTTATACCAGGCAATGGAAGAAGTGTTTCAACATTTTTCATATATAACTATATTATATTCGCCATTTTTCCACCAGCAGAAAAACATACGAGCACCGAAACGATAAACATCAAACCGGGTCAAGCAGTCTACCCAGGTTGCTTTCTGCCGACTGGTATGTATACTATATACATAGGCATGTATATGTACGCCTACCCTTCGAACATATGTTATTTATGTACAGTATATTCCACGTACATTATATAACCTTATACCCATGCTGTATCTAAACTGCGCACTGGATGGATTTTTAATAGTCATACTCAAAAACCTACACCCGAAGTATGAGCCGTTTCAGGAGCTTTGAATGTCGATGTAAAATCCTACGAACGATACTTTACTTCTTTCTATGCATTTTATTTTTCTTTATCTAGGTATATATTTCACTCTATCATATTCAATGGAAAATACTAAGTTTTAGTATCCAGAGAGGTATACCAAATGTCTCAATCCTCTCCAACAACATTTCCCCGTTCCTCTTCCTTTAAAAATGCGCGAACGTCTGGTGTGAGATTTATTTTTTCTCATATAGGGATGAAATCCATGCCCCCTCCTCTTCTCATGGTATCGCCTATACCCCAAATGTATTAAACCTATACGTGCTCTGCTTTTCCACTTTCTTGTTTTTTATTTTTTTTTATTATCTCTTTTTTTGGATGCGATTTGATCCCCCTTTGGAAGGATTGCGTTCGTCGACGGTGCGATGCGACGCCAGCCGCCGAGGCGCCGCGGTACAGTTAAGAGACACGTGGATGTAGATAAATTTGTATCTATCAGACGTATGTGTATTCGGTCGAGTGCTCTTCTTGAGGGTTCTCTCAATGCTTTATACACAGATCTGGTTATATATCTTCTGGGTATACCGACGACGTGTATGTATAGTGCAATTTCGTGTGAGGGGTGAGTATCGCATAAGCTTTATGTGTAATATCAATACACGTGTGCCACTTTGCCAGCTTTCTATCTACTTTCTCTCTCTTTATCTCTATTTTCTTTTTTTTTCTTTCTCTCACACCCTATCCGGATACAGAACTTCCATGAAACCCCGGAAATATGCAGCGTTCACCTTCGGCCCCATAGAACCCTCTTTTCTCCAACTACTATATTTTGGTATACCTATTCATCACCGAACCGCGTTGACTACTTACCTACAACACTCTCGCAATCCTTTTCGCACTCCACGAGCTTTTAGGTGTAGATATATGCCACACCTATGCTACACATATTTTATCAATCGGCCCCATACAACATAGGTTTACATGCATTAAGCATATCACAGTGGCAATGACATTTTGCGTCATAAATTTGTCAAATTTTAAATCTAATCCCCTAAAATCAAAGCTTTCATTTGATACGTTGATTCGTGAAGGTTTATACTTGAGCCAATATTGAAAGTTCGATGTTGATGAAAACAATTTTTGAACTACTGTAGTCGTTCGCCCGAAATGTAAAATTTTCTCACAGATTCGCTGGACAAAATGAAGACAAGGTGGGAAAGTACAAAGTTAAATTCGAATTGCACAATTTTTTTTCATCCAAACTCATGGTGGCGTTATGTGTATATCAACGGTAGAAACGTCACGCTAGAGTGATTACAGTAGTATATATATATGGAGTACAGATCATACGTGTACAACACATATATATGTATATAGGTAGGTACATATATATTCGCACATGATGATAATTTATATCGCGCGTAGTACATCGTTCGCTGTAACCTAACGCGTCCGTTTACATCCCCATATCATGCATCCGATCATATGCGTTGTTCAATTTCAATGTGCAAGCGCAGTAAATTTACCCTCTCTCTCTCTTCATTATATGTACATATGTATATGAACATAGCTACGACATATATATTTGTTCATATATACATATAGACAATATAACAGTAGAGTGTATGTATAATATGGGTAAACATAGTATGCATCGAAATTTGCTGGCGAAACTACCACTTTGAACTTCAATCAAATGTGCAACAATGCGGGATGGGTAATTTAACGCGTATATTTGGGAGAAAGGATAGAAAAAAAATTCTACCCATGTATGCCAAGTCTTATCGTATTTAATTGTTACGATCGTGGTCCCACCAATTCTGTATGATGCAGGGATCGGATCGAATATTTAATAATTTTTTTTTTCTCACACGCGAGGGTGTGGAAGGTAAAAATAGTGTAGAATTCCAGGATGGCATTGTAGGTATACGTTTCCGTCTTAGTTCGGGTTTGCCCTGTCAGAAACTGGAATTTCTATCTTATGGTCATCGCGACCACTTCGTATTCCATAGGCATGTGCACACTGTACCATACCGTACATCGTTGTCCGTTGGTCCGTTCGTAGGAACGCGAAGAATTCTCTTCCGAAGATTAATCATCGAGGGGCTTTGGTTGCGTCATCTTCAACTATTACTACTCCTGTATCGCATATAACACTGGCCTACACACATTTTGGTGCCTAAGATTTTAGACCTAATTTTTAGTATGTCTTATAAGGTCATATCGAAAATGCTGCTGATTTTTTTGTATCAGCTCTAGTTTATAAGATAGAGAAAAAATGCATTTTTTTTTTAAATATCGGTTTATTCTGTCATTATACATTAAGAAATTGTCTTTTGAGTGATTTTCTTGAGTGAAATTGTCCTGGGCAATCGCGCATGATTCCCCAGCAATAATTATTGCTCCGTCAAATTCTTGTTACAGTACTTGTAACAATATACTTAAGTAATATAGTTAAGTATTGTTCTGTTATACTGTAAAGTTTAGAGCAATAATTATGAATTATTATTATTTCACTCAAGAAAATCATTCAAAAGACAATTTCTTGACGTATAATGACAGAATTACCGGAGCAGTTCCGGGCTCTCAAACAGGACCGGAAAAAATTCGAAATGAGGGTAGCAGGTAAACAAGAGCTGACAAGTAATAATTACTAATATCAATATACTCCATACTACCTTTTTCATCTACCAAAGATGCAAACAGAGCTGCACCAAAACGAATTCTTTTTTTTTGTAGGCCTGCGTAATATACATCTATGTAGCTCACGTTCGTTGCTGCTCGTGTGCTCGCCGATTTCACTTAGATTCCGATGAAAGACCGTCATACCATACTTTGGAAATTAAAGGCGAGGAGTAGTAGCTGCTGCTGCTGCTGCTTTTGGTCCGTTGAGTTCGTTCCTTTTCCTTCTACTTCACCTTTTACTATAACCATCGCTGCCAGCCACCCCGCTACCCTTTGCCAAAGTAATTACTGCCGTCAAAAGTAAACGAGTCTCGACGTCTGAACTCGTGCGAGGAAATCTTGCTATAGCTTATACCTACATTCTTTCACCGTGTTACTCTCCATCCCCATCATTTTAACCATCAACGTTTTTCAAAGTCAGAGAGAAACGTCAGAAGGTATGTGAAAAAGTTTTTTTTATTTTTTTTTATTTTATTTTTTTTGTTTTCCTTCAGAAATTCACACAATGTATATTGGATAACGAGCGTGGCAATTGTTTTAACCGTGTTGCGCTCGTTATCAATCGTTATACAATTAAAAAAGAAAACAAAAATGAAACAGCCGTTCAATACCGTTTGTTCGTTCACAATTATAATTCTTTTTCTGATTATTACATTTTTTTTCCAGTTTCAATTTTTCCCACGATTTCCGCAAAGTTTCACGTGAATTATGCATATACATAGGTGTATAATAGTTCGTTCAACTTTTGTTTCGTGAAATATTCTAACTGAAGAATAATTAAACCATACTAACAAGTTAACATACGTCTATATGTATACCTATGAACGTAATTACGGTCAACTCTATTACGGAATATAAATTAACGAACGTGTAAATTAACGTTCGTTATTAGCAACATTCCTCGTCAATTTACGACCGCTGTGCTGCCCCGCCTTGTTGGTACGGGTTGCTGCAGTTGGTATTTTCGATAGGTATGAGTAATATTTTACCTATTAGGATTACCGTAATTACCTACGTTCAAAATTTTCTCTCCAGCTTTATGCGCGATATTCTGACACTTCGTTCTTTGTTCTTTTCGAAAGCCGTTTCCAGGAATATTTTGTTTAAAATTGAAAGACTAACGTGTATTAAAATATATATACGCCAGCATATTTTTTTTCTTCTCAACTGTCACACCGTTCGTAAACATAACGAGTCGTTATGCGTCACATGCTACGGTTAGCATCGGATATATTTTCAATTTTACATTTCGTTGAATTCATTGCAACAAATTACCGTAATCAATTACATTCAATACTTTTGGCACGAGGTAGCAAACTGAAATTTAACAAAAGTTAGGATGAAAATTTGTTCGAGCTAAAACAACATATTCTGCTCATATATGCACGTACGTTAATTGCCAATTACATCGAACACGTGCATGTTTCAGATTTTCATTTTTTTTTTTTTGCTCCTTTTCTTTTCTCTTTCTATTTTCATTTATTTATTTTTCTTTTCTTTTCTTTTCTTTTTCAACGCAGCTTGAAGATTGATTTTCTCTCGGAGATAAAGATAGCGAACGTGTGAACGCGTGTACAGAGTATATTCGCCGAAAAACATATTTCCCACTTTGTTTTGAATAAACTTTAATTGACAATGACGATCCCAGCAACGGCATAATGCATGTATACGGTACACATGTACAAATCTAGCCGTTCCAGCAAGTTGACAAATACTCTGTACCGAGAAAATTCGATTTTATCGATTCATGACATTCGCTAAATCCAAAGCGATTTGTTGACCTATAACCTCCACACACTATTACTAGTTATATTCTACGTTCAACTAACGCACGGAACCGTCAGCATTTCGCGTGTGGTCTAAAATTAATGCTGATGGCATCCGATGTTGTATGACGCCGATTTAGCGGTAAAAGCGCGCAATCAGAGCGGTGATTGATGCGCTCGTCTCCCTTCCCATTTCCCCTCCTCCTCTGTCCCTCACCTGTAACTACCCCTAATTTTAACTACCCCCGATGTATAACCTGAACCGCCGACCTTTTTTCGGTCTGCAGTGTCCAATCCAACGTGTATCACATCGTTTGTTGCGTGTGCGTGTGCTTGGTGAACTCCGGGTACACCTTCTTTTTCTTTTTTTTTTTATCTCTTTTTTTATTACATTTTTTTTTTCTCCAACTTCCCACTTTGGCAAGGTAAGCGAGGGAAGTTATTACGTCATCCCCTAAATTTTAAATGTTGAATTTTTTCATCAAACTTAAATACGTTTCAAGTATACGACATAATTGTTTTCAGCTATACGATATCAGCCCCCCCCTGCGCCTGCCTTTCCCCCATGATATGAAAAAATCTAGTGGGAAAATTAGTTCTAGGCTTGACCAATCGCGAAGAAAGAACATATAGAATTTATCGCACCTGTCTTTTATTTTGATATTCTCATATTCATTTCGGTTGTTATTTTCCACTTATTTTGAGATCACGAGGGCTGAAAATAAAGAAGGTGATTTGTGGTTACGGTAACCTGTTTCACTGGGGAGTCCGATATAGGAAGTAGAAAATTCCCGCCCTGCACTATGAGGACGTACGGTATAGGGCGTCGTTGCCGATATTAGGGGTTGCAGATGCTGGTGGTGGCGGTGGCGGTTATGGTTGCTTGCGAGAATATAGGAGTGGAAAGAGAGAATAGAGGGGATGAAAGAATCGCCAGGTTGTATTGAAAGAAACATGAGGCGGTGACAACGTCATTATTTCGCTCAAAGATTTCCTTTGGGACATTGTTAACGCTGTCTACGCTGTTCATTAATTCCACAAGCTATAACACTCTCTTCTTCGCCCGCTTCTAGATGGATCATACACACTCTTGTGAAATATGTGTTACGTGTATATATATATTTTTTTTTTTCCATTTTTTTTACTTCTCCCGCGAAATTCCATTAAGATTATCAAAAATCTACAGTATCGGTGAAGTTTTGGTTTTCTACAACATCCATACATATCTTCATTCCCGCAATACCTGCAAAATCTCGAAGTGTGAAAAATCGAATCGACGTCGATTGTTGGGAGAAAATAAAGGGAAAAAATAAAAAAAAAAATAAAAAAATGGAAGTTTCGATATCATTTTCAGCAAAAGCTTTCTTCGAGTCAGTGAATATCAGACTTATTGTCGAAGGGATACACATAGATGGCTTTAAGAGTGTAAATTTATATATACGTATGTAAAGCGAACGCGCTGGAATTCATTCAAAAAGCCACTCTTATTTTCGTATGCACAAAGTAGATAAGACAGCATATATGGGATACACGTGTGTGGGGAAAATGTAAAATGATATCAAGGCATTGTTGGTCGTTTCACTGATACATTTTAACATGAGAATACCTTTACGGTAACAAAAAATTCAATGATGGATTCGTGGGACTTTCAAAGACGATCGAAGAAATAATAGAATGAAAAATAAAATAAAAGAAGTAACTATACATGTATCCTTCAACTCTCGTCTATCTACACCCACGTATCATCTTGTGATTTTTAAAATAAATGTCTCGCCTACCGGATGTTTACATCGATATCGATATAAAAAGAAGAAAATTTGCGACAAAAAGAAGCAAGACCAGAAAGACATAAAATAAATATATCGGATAAGCTCTTCGCACCCACAATGTATTATATGTACGTACCTACGTGCATATTATATGACATATAGCTCGGGCGAAGGCGGAGGCGAAGGCGGAGGGAATGTGATACGGGCAAAAATGATGTGCGATTTGATGAAAGTTTCGTCACAGCTATAGGGACATAAAAGCTCGCGTGAAAGCTACGGTCATTCTTATCGGGTAACGGTGACAGATTTAGCCTCATCCGATGCCCCGGAGGTCAGCAAATTCAATTTTTTTTTCCCCGTCTTTTTCCATTCCCCTCTCTTCTCTTTCGCATTATCTATATCTATACTGCAGAGTCGTGAACTTTATATTATCGTCTGCAACGAAGTGGAACACGCGGATAATAGAATTATATTATTCTATTTCTTTTTTTTCTTTTTTTTATCTCCTATTTTGTATAGAAAATTGATGGAAAAGAAAATAAAAGAGGAAAGAAAAATGAAAAAAAAAAAAAACAATTCTAGGGGTAAAGAAGAGAAGTTACATAAAATGCGGAGGTATAATTAAAGGTGAAAATGGTTAGACCTCTTTCGGGTTCGTAATCTGATTCGAATCTCAGTGAGAGTTTAAGTTAATAATTACTTTGCTCGGAAAACCGTGTCCTCTTGCTTCGTGCTTCATGCGTTTCTAGATACTAGATACCAGATATATACCCACCCGACTAACCTACCTACCTACCTACCCACCCGCCTACTCCTTCTGACCGGTATATATATGTATGCGAGAAATTACGTCCTAGTCACGCTTACGTCAGCACCGAGCAATTAGGCGCTATCAAATGTCCCCTACAACTTGCAATTAGAAATGTTGGATGGGCGGAATTGGTTGCCACTGAACCAGAGCTATTAGGAATAAAGCTACCTGGAGCTACAACGTTATTCAATCACTAGCACTGATACATTTTCTATTTATAAAATACAGGATATGTACGTAGCTCTACGACACGTTTGTACATACCTTAAACTCCGCCGACGTATCGACTGAAGGAATTATCAGAGGGGAAATAAAAACAATTTATTCGGACTGCAAGAATTCTTAGTTTTTCGTCCCATCGTACGAATACACGATGATAAATATGGAAACTGACATAGGTAGACAACATTACCGATACACATGGTGAATTGAGTGTGTACTATTAATGGGACAGGACAATATTTTGTGATAAGATTTTTCGCCTTGATATCCCGTTTCAGTCGATGTAACGTTACGTTCATTTTGACTCAACTTCAACTCACGTTGGCATCCTGGCATCCCTAGTCCTGTATACCCTCCGATATTAAATCAAACATCGCGAGCGCGTTTCACCTTGTCTCAGGTGTTAGTCCGTCATATTCAGTTTGTATTGGAGAGGGATGTTGAGAAATTCTGTATACCATATACCTCCATATATACATCCTATATCATATATATTCGGTAATACAAGGAGGAGCCGAACGATTTGAAAAAAATTCCAAAAAATGAGGCTGCCGTGTATAGTCGCAAGTAAAATCGAGAAAACAAAAGAATATGTAAGGAATAAATTCGGAAATGAATGAAAAATTATGGAAAGAAGTGAGAGTGGTGATATCAACTGCATGTAGATTTAAGGTGTTGAAGCTTTGCGCACCCCCCGGGCGTAGAGATCGACCGAGGCCAACTTCGAACCCTCCTTCCCCCGTAGCCGCAGTGGTAACTTCTAGATTCCAATTATATTCGCGAATCGACTACGAACCGACAATCTCTGCGGGTTACATTACAGAGTTATGTGCAGAGCAAAAAGAGGGCTGGAGAGGGGGACGTAGTTGGTAAGGGGTGAATGTTTTTGCGAACTTTATGTATTATATACGGTGTATACATATAAATATATATAGATAAGTATATAATAGATGCACGTATATAATCCAAAAGAGTAGGATGCCAGGGAAAAAGAAGGGAGAGCAGGAGAAACCACTCAACCAAGGAAATTATAATTCGTGCAAACTGGCGCAATTAACGGCTAAAACCGTCTGTACTTTTGGGAATAACAACCGTGTACCCAAGGTTACCATGTATATACCATGTATATAGTATATTTATTTATGTATATATAACTTGTGTAGATATATACACATAAATATACCGTCCTCGCGATGGGCTGGATGAAATTTTTAATCCAAACAAAACGTAACAGACACGCCCACTATAGACCCAGTTTGTGGATATGCGGGTAGAACAAGCATGCATACTATATATCAGAATATGCTTTTACTAAAATGTAGAGATTTTTGAAAAAAAAACTTCGATTAATTTAAACTTTGCAGTTTTACACTTGAAATTAATTGAAAATCGCAACCGAAAAAAATCGATGAAAACCATCAAAACTGCATCTCGCACAACATTACGTTTGCGATAACGTTATAGATCAATTTTATGGGTAAAATTATGAGAAAATAATCAATATTGTTTACGGTAAGAAATCATCAAGTATCAAAGCTTGTGACGTTAATTTTATCGGTGAAAATTTTCATCATGAGATTTTCACATACGCGCGGGTTTATTTTTTCCTTTCATTCACTCCAACTCCGTTGATATATATTCAACCCCACTCGCTCGCGTCCCGAGAGAATGAAACTTTAAACGTCTTAACTTGGACGAGGATAAACCGGATGTAACTACAATTTCTTGTTAGGGGTATTAGGTGGGCGAAGAAAATGGAGGAGGGGCCCTGGAGGTGGGCGGATGGGATGGCCATGGGGTGTAAAAAGGTTGATGCATCCGTTTAACCGAGATTTCTCCAAATGCTAATCCTTGTGCATTATTAAAGCGTTCTTGCAGACCGTACTGTTATATAACCACCGCCATTTACCCCACCCCCTTTCACCGCTTCCGCTTCTCTCTTAAGACTTGGAATCTAATCTACGCGGTGATTTAACGGTGTACAGAACCCCGTCGAGACGTTTATAAATAGACGAGATGGGATATTATAAATGTATGTATACGTGTAGTACAGCTATCTCTGCACCGTATACAAAACTAACGATACACATAAATTAAAACTTTACTATTGACTGCCAGCGACCAAAAGGGCGCATCCCACAAAAGTGAACAAGATAAATGGAAGCGTCGTTGAAAAAAACACTTGCTTCAGAATTCTTCGATTCTGATTCTTTTTTCTCTCGAACGCGCCCTTCGAGCGGATAGGTCCGTGTATTTCCAACAAATACGAGCTTTCCGTGCCGCGCCGAAAGGGCGCGTGGAAAATATTCGAATAAACAAATTCCGAATATTCCGAAAGTTTTTTATTTGTTTATTTTTTTTTTTCAATTGCTTTTCATTTAACTACCTTGATTTTGGTGTTTTGTTTCCGGTTTGCACACGTACGTGGAATACCATCCACTGACCCACGTAATGATCCACCTTAGTTCTGGGGCGGCGAAAAAATGGCGGATGGTTGGAATTTCCGCAAAGTAATAGCTCCGATTAAACGAAAAGTTATTATTGGACATCATTTGTCCCCGTCAATGCTGTGCAACTTTTGTCCGAAACTTTCTAGCGTATCTACATCTTATCGATTCGCGAAATAACTGGGAACCATAGATGAAAGCTCGGATGAAAATCTGGAATAGGCCACCGTGTATTGTGTAGTACGTATATTATATGAAGTGTTTGAAAGACGACTGATATATATACCTATATGCGTGTAACGTGCAGGAAGCTTATTTTTTTTTTCTTTTTTACTTTCTCTGCTTTTTTACTTGCCAATAGTCACAATGCAGGGCTTTGTGTATTTATCACTTTGCGACCGCGCGCATATATAATGGCACACTTTATATATATACTTACATATATATTTTAGTATCGTGAGATATTATTCTTTGGTATACATATGTATATATGCAAATATATAAAAGCTTCGCGTGACCGCGTCGAGGACCGTTCCCTCTCTCCCTTATCTTATCTATATCCTGTGTATGCAAAACCAGAGTTCTTTCATTCCGAAGAAAAATATCATACGGAATACAGCTCGAGGTCAAGTTTTTATATCCCTCTTCAAGCGAATCCATATCTACAGGTATACGTAATACGTGTACGTTGTATAATGCAATAAAATTTATTCGGTTTATACATAAATTACATCCCATACGAAACATATTACACCTAAATGATTCGATTGAAAATTCATCAACTTTGTACAATGCACATTCGTAGCTATGTGAGTTAAACGGGCTGGAGAAATTGGGTTCCTAACATACGTTGCATAAATGTTCTAAGCGAATGCAATCATGATCGTGTACTGAAATTAGAATTTATTTAATCAATTATTATTTTGTCATCATTGCGATGAAAATTATGTGATAGGTCCAACTCCCTGATTCCAAGACTCCAAGATTTATTATTGATCTTAAACTTTGCAATAAACTAGTCACTGGACCCTGTTTATTTTTACTTTTATACGTACTTACATTATACGTATCCCGATACTCTTAAAACTTTTCCAGCTCGTTTTTATTTATTTATTTATTTTTTTTTTTTCTTCTATTTTTATTTTAGTTTTGAGTCCGTGGCTGGTCGAGCTGCTTACGCCGTTGAATAAAATATTATTCGAAGGCTATCTTCGGATCAGAGTAGATTAAACAATTTAAGAGCTCCGCAAGATTTGACTGCCAAGTCTCGAGGTTATACCTGTGAACTATTTTCAGGTCAAAGTTCGTCGAATCGGAAACCGGCGGCGGAGGGGATCAGTTATGTACACGTATGTACCTAGTTTGAAGCATGTATAACCAACTAGACGGCTGGACGAGCAGATTAAAGTGGGAAGGAAGGAAAAGTCAGCATCCCGCTACTCTCGCTTCTGCTGCTGCTGCTGCTAATCACTTGGCTGAATTAATAAACGAGCTTTTGGGGGCTTTAAAGCTGTAGAATCCTCACTCCTTCATCGGTTAAATTTTATAGTTTAGTTCGTTCATTATAACTCAGTAATAAGTCGTATATTATGTATACTAATCTTAAGTTTGAAACGCGTTGGAGCTAAACCTCCGCTCGAGAATTTCAAAATTTATAAGGTTCCATTGAGTTAAAAAATTGCCGGAACTATGAAGAATCATCATCACTGCCGTCACTCCGTTGAAATGTGCATTTCGTTTCGCTGTCACGTACTCCAATCTTCGTCAAAAATCTGTTGCTTTGAACACGACGTTACTACTGTGTCCGAGCATCGTGAGCACACGTATTTATTATCCTCCATTTCCATCCGCCCCCCGACATATTTGTAGGTATTATACATATAAATTCAGGATTATAACGAAAAACGGAATTGATATATTTGGCAACAAAAATGAGTAGAAAAAAAAAAGGAAAGGTTGGAAATTGATCGAAATCAGAAATTATTATACGCGTATATTATGGTATAACAATAACACGTGTCATGTTCATATACTGCATTTACTATGTTCACATATGTATACATACGCACGTATATATTTATATATATACCGCGTATGTAACCGTTGGAGCGACGTTGAATTTATGCGTGACAACGAAAGCACACAAATCCGATATACATAAAGTTCGGTCGTTGGATAACGCTTCATTAAATCCATCAGCCATATACCACCCCATAGAACTATACCTGCTATATTTCTACTACCTCTGTTGCTAGTTTACTATATTTTTCAGTTTACTATACTTTACTCTATTTATATACCGTCATTTAACAAAAAGCTCAATAGATCCATAATACCGAATTCAATGGTTTTGTTACCATTTTTGTTTCTTCTAGTCGTAAAATGACCGCACTTCTGATTCACAAAAGAAGGAACAACTTGATAACTGGACGATAACAAAAGTACCGTCGAAATACGTCAAAACTTTTTTTCATCAGATTCCAAAATCGTGTTTAGTGTTCTGAAAAAGTTTTATGATATTGTATTGTTCCACAGACTATATAGGGGAATAGACAAATAATTGCATTTCATTTTATATTAAAAGAAAAGCCCTGAGGGAACGTGTAATACCTACATGAATGAAGAAAAAAAAAAAAAAAAAAAAAAAATCCAACACATGAAAAACCGTGGATTCCATGACTTCTTCTGCACTTCTTTGATGTTTCTATTTATTCATTTTTTTTTTTGTTGTAAATTTCGATCAGACAAATGTCGATCAAATATCCGAATGAAGATATCCGAATAAAATTCATCGAAAATAATTTTGTCGAACTCGAGGAACCTATGACGGGGCTCTACGAACCTTCTGATCAATTGAATTAATTATCACCACAATTTACGGTATCGTTCCGCGTTTCGAACGTCATGTTATAAAAACAAGGACGATCATATTCGGCAAATTAAACGCCCAATGAAATTTTTTTTTTTTGCAAAATCTATCCTTCTTTTTCCCTTACGACTCACAATTAGCTGAATCATTATTAAGTAGTATAACTTTTGATGATACGCAAATATGTAGGTTAGGCACGTACGTAATCATTCGGTAATAAGATAAGTGGTATAGCAGCAGTGGCGTTGGGAGTTGAGTTATAATATATATATATAGGTAGACGTATATGTTTATACATATGTACGTGTATATGTATATGTACATGTATATGTACATATGTACTCATAATTCGTCAGTTCTGAGTTTATCCATGTGAAGCTTAACGAGAGTGGTACTACGCAGGGGGTTGTTGAAAGTAGGTAAATGGATGGTGCCGCTCTGCTACATCATGGTGGGGAAATTCTGTGTATACTAAACAGCTGATCTCGACATGAAAGTTTATTAATTACAGTTGTTCATTAGAAAAACGTCAGAAATAACGTCCAAACGTCACGACGTTTACAGAATTTATATCTACCGCGTGTCCCGAAAAATATTCTAAAGCTCCTATAATATTTTGAAAAGAAAAAAAACGAAAGAGAAAAAATTGTAAGGAACCACGCGTTATACATGCGTACAGAGATAGAAAGAAAAAGAAAAGAAAAAGAAACTGACTCAAAAGTTACTTTCATCTTTCAAAATTTATTGAAAATTTTTAACTCCATTTGATTGTTGCAGATAATATTTAAAGATCGAGTTTTTCGGAAGTTTTCAAAATTAACACTCTATACAAAGAAAAAAAAAAAATCTCTACCGATATATTATATATGTGTTGAGTGAAGTTTTGAGTTATTGTTGTTAATTTTAAATTCAATGAGTCCGGTGAGCTGAAAAGTTAATTAGGAGTTTGAAGCGGTTCTAACGGCTAGATGGTTAATTTACATGAGTTATCAGGAAGTTGTGTCCCGGTTTTGTTGAGAGGGAAGAAAGAGGGTGGGAGAGGGGGAAGGGGAGGTAATGCTATGAGGGGATCAGAAAAAGCGAGGAATCGGGATGATCGGCGGCCTGTCCAGAGCACTCGAACCTCTGGCGCGTTGATTAAAATCACTTTGTGAGAGAGAAGAGAGAAGAGAGAAGAGAGAAACGAAGAGGAGAGGACTCCTATAGCTATAGCTAGGGATATACATATAACAAGTACGAAAATTTGTATGTCCCTAATTAAGTGTTATATAATAATTAATAACGCTGTACAATTAATTAATTTTAAGCCAATATTACTCCGCGAATAAAGTGCTTGCAATTTATTACAGGAAAAATAAAGAACAACTTAGCTTGGAATATTATTACATTATCTTTGATCAATGGCAACTCTTGTGTATATACCCTTACGGTATATATTTATGTAGATTATTTATACATAATGTATAGCTTTGCTGATGCTGCCAAAGATTTTCTCTTCTGATAACGCTAAAGAAATTCAAGAATTCATCGATTTTTTTTTGTAGAAAGAAATAAAAAAAAAATTGAAAACCATTAAAAAACGTTTTTCTATTAATTGTAAGTATAATTCAAAAACGTTGGAAAAAAAATATTGAAAAAAATTAAATGAATCGCATTATTGTAATTAGGCACATGTACTCGATAATTCATTTGTTTAGCTTGAAATGTTGTTATTTCTGTCAAGAAAGTTATTCAACATTAATTTAATAATAATCGGTCTCTCGAAATTTATTCATCAAATTTATGCGCCTGTTACGAGATTTCTTATGCATATTATAGTTATGATAATGCATAAAGTATAGAAATGGGAAAAGCGCTTCGTATAGTTTCTGTGATTCTATCTATACGTAGCACAGAAATTTTCTCCGTTAAATCGCGAGTAATGGAAAATGCTTTAATCACACTTTCATTTATTCGACCTGCTTCTTTTCAGTATCAGGGCGAGAGACTGGTGCTATTTTTCTTTATTTATTCAGGAGACCAGACTCAAGCGCGGCTTAAATTGAAATGCGGAAATAAGTTTAGCTTATATTTCACACGCATTATTTTACCATTTATATTTACATACAAACGTATAAAAAAATAAAAAAATAAAGTAAAGATATAAAAATTGCTACGAAAATTCAAATACATATGCGTAAAAGCTGCAGGTATATCGCTCGATGATCAAAAGAATTTCAAATAAAAATTATTGCTATAGACTTTTATACTGTATTGCAGATATTTATCCCCAACACAAATTGCAGTACGGTACGTACGTAGTACGTATAACGTAAAATGATCAGCGGTGTAAAAACAAAAACAAAATATAGAAGAAAAAATAAAAACATCGTTTGAAGGCGGACTGCGTAAAAGCGTTTATCATATATACCTATACGTATCATACCTATACTCGGGACGCGAATGATCGTTGAGATTTTCATAAAACAAAAACTGGAAAAAAAAAAGATTATATGCGAAGAAACGGTGAGTTCGCAATTATATGTATTCACAAAATGTAAAAATATACCTACACATACAACACGTTTGCTTTATATTCGCACACGGTTCGCGAACGCCGACGAGTTCATTTGAAAAAGGAACTTCCCATCCCTATTTGCCCACCGCCATTTTTTGTTTCTTCTTATTTCTGTGCACTGGGTTTAATACACCGTAGACACTTTAATGTATATAATATATATCGTTTCTAAAAATTTTTACCTTCAACCGCCTCTTGGGTTTTTCTTTTCTGCTTTTTTGAATCTTGCTATTATTCAGAAAAACGTGTATACGATATTTTTTAAGGTTAACCTCATTTGAATCAGGGGGAGAAAATATATATATTTTTTTTTTAAATACCCAGAAATCAGTTTTATGCGTATAACATATATAATGTCACATTTTCATGAACGAAAATTTTGAAGCAAAGATTTAATTTTTGAAAAATCATCGCATGTGTTTGACACATACCTACCATATGCTCGGGTAGAATAACATGCGATTTCATGGATAACTGTTTGCGCGTCGACTAAAAAAATGAAACGAAATAAAAACTATGGGGATTCTAGATCGCGGAAACGATTAGAAACAGAGGAAAAAACTCTCCTACCCTACACTAGGGATGATAATTTCTTAACTAACGATATAACGGAGGCAAGAGGGAAGATGGATAGTTAGGTAAAGTTTACCGGAATATCAAATTAGTCGCTCATACATAAAAGGAATCTATGTATAGTACAGCGTATAAATGCATTGATAAGAGAACTGCGGAGGAGATCAAGAAAGTACTCGACTTTTAATTCCATCAAGTTTTACGATTCATTTAGATCTGAACTAGCGGTGAATAAACCACCCCATCGGCTCTCTGGGGCATATTTTTCTCAACTAGATCGCACGTTCGCCGATTCTTATTCTTTTCAGGTTTGTTCATTTCCTTTTTTTTACTTCTTCTAATATCTGAAGTATTTCAGTATATTTTAGTGACGAGTAGATGACTATAGTGATTAAATTCACTGTAAATGAAATGGGCTAAATATAAACTTTAAAAACATGAACGGACAGAATATTTCCAATCTGATGTAAACGTATATGTGATGAACAAAAAAAATAAATTATTCAAATTTATTTTAGTATAAAGTATAGATATATATATATATTATTATATATACGTGTGTTCGTTTAATACCCCGAAGCTTATGAATATTCATATTTATTCGTCGCGTAAAACATTATTATAAATGAACAAGCAGAAAAAAAATAAAAAATAAAAATAAATGAAAACAAGATAGAAAAAAAAATCATTCCTCTTTTGAAAATATCACCCGACATTTTTTTTATCGTCGCATTCCTGAAGGCAAAATCCCTTCCAATTTTAACTTTTCTCCCCATATCCATATCCATGTATATAAAGTATGTACGTGTATACCTAATATGCATAGTATCTATATCTATGCACGCACACCTATAACCGTTGAAAGCCTCGGGAACTGTTCGTTTCATCGAGGTGAAAAAAAACAGGTAAAAAAAAAGGGAAAAATTAATCGGGGAAAATGTAAAAAAGAAAAGTTGTTCACAATAACGACGAGAGCTGACGTTGCTAGGAACGTGCGTCGTTTGATATCCAACTTGTTAATAGCACGAAGTAATTGAAAAAAATCACGTCGAGTTTCGTTTAGAGATAAATACACTAATCATGTGTGATCCAATTGCCAATTACGTGAATGAGTGAAGTCAGCTCTGCTAGCTGGCCGATGTAATAATTTTTTTGAAAAACGAGTGTATATAATCAATGGATATAACACGAAAAACTCGTGGAAAATAGATCGTTATTCATTGATAAAATATAATAATTATAACTCTGCTCTGTACGGAGGAATTCACTACACGGTGATGATTGACTCAATTTTTTCACGAGTGATCGGTCAGACGCGCACAAATAATTGTTTGCGAAAACACGTAGACCGCGTTATTCATTTTACGCGGTTAGTCTTCAACGATATTTCTATACGCTAATTCAAATCTATGCACCGACGCATGATATTTACTTATCGGTTCATCAAGCACGATTTCGGATGAACACAATTTATATTGAAAAAAATAAATAAAAATAATTATAAAAGGAACCGGAAGTACAAAATAGAAGTACATATCCATATCATCCATTTTGAGCGATTTTACTTTGACGTATTTTCGAATCTACGTATACATGCAATTTATAGTAAACTGACACCCGTGACATTTTTGCAAAATAAAAGCGTGTGGAACACGGTACAATTATTATTCGACATTTATTCATCATTTTACAAAATATTACAGGTACGTAAAAATTGTATGAGTAAAAACGGCGATTGTTTTTTTTTTTTTTTTCTTTCTTTTTCCATTATCATTATCATTTATGGATGCAAAAAATGAATCGATGGGGGAAAAACCGGTAAATGGTCTCGTGCGAGAAAGTAGAGTGAAGAGGGAAAGGGAGAGAGCGCTTTTTTTGTGATTAGAATTTCCGGGCACGCTGTTTCTTTCACGATCCCATAGACTCTGGATTACCAGTTCCTGGAGGAGCGTCAGAACCATAGTTAGGAACCGGAAAGGTCCACCGAAGTTTCGCAGGGTGCATTTTAAGCACGTGGTTAAGGTCGTTGGTAACCCAACCTTTTTTCTTACCGCTTCTCTATGCCGTGCCACCGCGCTATGGTGCTTTTCCCATCCTGCACCGTTCGCCGATGGCTTATAACTATATCTATGGAAGAGCCGATACTTGCGGGATTCATAATCGAGTGAGTTCCCTGTGGAACCCGTAAGCTACACGGTGTGAAACCAAATTAACCGATAAGGTTACGTGACGAGATTTTACTATAAGCTATAGCTAAGAAATTTTCACCAGAATTCACCGGGTACGAACCTACAGGACTTGTCTCCAATGCACCAACCGTCAAAGGAATGCCAGAGAATGAAACAAAAAAATAACAGAAATAAATAAACAAATAAATATATAAGTCCATACCGAAAGACTCGCGCGTGCTTGTAACGCAGGTATGTTTTGAAAATCCACGATCCGAAAATTTTTCTCGCGCATTTGAACAAATGAGAAAAACAAACTTGAAAAACTAGATAGCTGACATTTACAGTATCTGGGTGTGGTTAAAATAAAAAAGTAGGTACACTTACTATGTAACTGTTTTGTACGGTTTAATGAATAAAATTCCACCTGGTAATTAAATTTTCGTTTATCCGACAGCAGCTGGTAGTAGTACCAGGATGTCAGAGTCAGAGTCGAGTCAGAGTCGCAAAGCTCAGTTATTAGACTAGCGCGTGAATTCCTCGACTGAAGTGAAAAAAGAAAAAACAAAAAAAAAAACAAAGAAAGAAAAATGAGAGACTGACAATAGCGGGTGAATATATATATACGTATGTGTACATGTACACGTACATTATAGTATACTTTAGTTTTTGCTTTCGTCGTGAAAAGTAAACTTTTGTCGCTCGTATATCTCCAATCTCTATATTTCAATTTGTGATTTGAAACTTCGCGAATAAAAAAAGTCGAGCATATTTTTATTTCAATATTTCATTTTCCTTCTATTTATCTTGCAATCTGTAATTTTCATGGGCGTTGTAAAAGCAAACTGTATGTGACGCATGTAATATCGTAATAGAAAACGCTCGCTTATAAACATGGAAGAAAAAACGAGAAATTGAGCAGAGCACAACTATGATCAAACGGGTTTACTTGCTCGTAATTGATTTAATTACAAACCGTCCATATCATGTAAAAATTTTTTGCTCTTCAGCTTCTGCTTTGTATATATGCAATTTGATGCAGCTGCATTTCTCTCTCTCTCTCTATCTATATCCATATATACGAAGTAGCGTAAACCGGTGCTAATATACATATGTATAGGTGTAGGTACACCTCCAAAGAACTGGCAACCTTGGTTTCCGGTCGAAGAAGAGCTTTATACTTTTACTCGAAAAGGTGAAAAAAAAGCCAAATAACAAAAATTAAGAAAAAGTAAGGAGAAGAAGAGAAGGGAGGAGTTGGTAGTGGATGTATATGTATACAATATATATATATATATGATACATTCGGTAGAAAATCGACTTCGGAAGCAAATGGGATCGTTTAATGGGCACTCGAGGTGCGCTTAAGACCGGGTGGTTTTCACCTTCGACCAAGAATATTCTGAGAAGGATGCTGCAGGGTGGAAGATAGATACATACACACATACATAGCTGTTCAAGTAAACGAATGGAACGATCGAGCGAGTGAACAAGCGAGCTTGCAGGGCGTTGATATAACCAAAGCGGGCGAACGTTTCTGCAGAAATCATCGGTATAGAGCAATAGGTACTAAGGTGAACGAAGCAATTTGCTACTTCCTTAATTAATTACTCCAAGACGCCTATGCTTTTCTACCGTGCAGGGCTGCCGGAATATCGGTACATTATACTGCAAGCACAAAGTCGCAACGGGACGTTCCGTTCCGACTCTATAAAATCTCTACCCTTGGAGAAAATTATAGAAGCACTAAAAAATACATTATCAAACAAAAGCCCGTTATAAAGCATAATAGAACGTAATATCTCACAAAAGGAAGAAAAATAAATAAATGAGAAGAAAAAAACAAAAGAAAAGAAAAATCTAGAAAAGAATAATGTAAAATGAAAATATAGGTACACCTTTATATATATATAGGGAAGAAATTCATATATTTCAACAAAAATATATGCATATGAGCCCAGAAAGTCCACAATATGCAAACGTTGCATTTGCATAATCACTATCAGCTTGAGCTTTCGCACGCGCGCCCACCCACTGGCTCACCAGGATAAAAGCAAAATTCATTCTCAGCGGCAGGAGGTTATACCGTAGAAAGAAAGGTACTGCAAGCCTTTTAAAAAGTGAAATAAAAATGTCGACAAAAAAATTTAAGGATAATAAAAACGAAAAGGAAGAGAAAAAAAAAAAAAAACAAAAAAAAAACACAAGAGATAATTGAATTAATTCCTACAAGGAGTGCTGCAGAAAAGGCTTTTAGTCTTTAGAGACCACTTTTATACAATATATTCACTCCTGCACGTTATCCGCGCAAGACTCTTAATTTTCAAACCCTTTTATGAGAATCGATTTATCGGTGCACACATTATACATTTAGGAAAAATGGAATAATCGAAACAATTGTTATAATAATTAGAAAAATAAATAAATTTTAAGACCTACGCTACAAATTGCAGTGGCAAAGTATTTGTGGGTAATTATATAAGACAATAGAAAAAATAATAGAATATCAAACAAAAGGGAAGTTCTTTCGTCATCGCTTTTTAATATCGTTCAAGGATAGAAAAAAATTTGTTCAGTGCTTGGTGCGGTGTGCAGTGGAATCGTTCGGTGTATAGATACATGATAGGTGTGTATCGTCAAATTAAAGAGCCAGACTTGCAATAAATTGCTCATTATCCGTCGTTGCCAACTAGCAGGACGTAAGGTCAGGATTATTTTGTTTATTTCATTTTTATTCTCAACTATCCTTTCCCTTGGAGGATAAGAATTGCGCAGTACATTTTATATGTATAGAATGAGGATGTTTCCAGAAAAAAAAAGTGGTTCGTTCCTCGTTGTATAATTGTATACCTTATGTAGTATACACCTATACGTACATACATATATGTACATAAATCGATTCTATTGACGAATAGATGTGTATATATATACCATGTATATATGTATTTAAATACAGTAATAAACGGAATATCGTCTGTATATATGCTGTAAAAGTGGGAAAAGGTAATTCGAATGACTTTTGCGTGCAACTAAACGGTTAGAAAATTGCCTCTGAATTTAGTACTATACTATATATACATACATATAGAGAGAATTTACTCCCAAATTGTTTTGAGGAGAAGAAAATTGGTAGGCTATATATTTTTATTGAGTAATAGTGTTTCGATAATAATATGACATTATGTATAGCCATAAAATGCACTGAATAAATTAGTTCAATCGATTATCAGATTCGAAGTTTTAAACCTCAACGTACCTCCTCATCGAATATGACGCTGTCCTTTTCTCGTACATTTTATACATGAAAGAAAAGAGAACAGAAGAAAAAAAAGAGAAAATAAACTGGAATAAAAAAAAAAAAACATGCCTGACGGAAAATGAACGTACACATTCAAAGAATAGAAGCGCGCTTATCTCTGCTGTGAAGCTTTTTGCAGAGTGGCGAGAAGAGAAAACGGAAGAAGCGCGAGTGAAGAGTTTTCCCTCTTCGGTGCAAACATCTTCTGCAGGCAGAGGCAGAGGCGGCGGCGTCGTCGACGTCGGTATCATAAGGAATTGGAGGAGGATGAGTTAGCTATCGTTAAGAAGGAGTAATCAAGAAATGATAGATATTCTAAGAGGCAAAAAAGGGGGGAAAAAATGGAATAATAAAATAAAATGGGGGGAGCAAAAAAAAAGAGAAACGTTATCTTCGGAGAAGGGCAAAACTTGATATTGATCGAAATTCAAAGCAGGGCGGGCTTGAAAGACCGGAAAGAGGGTGCTGAAGAGACTTTTGATATTCTTGGGGCAAAAATGATAACAATAATGATGTAATGATAAAATTTTTACCACGAAAACATATTCATACCGCTTTCAACTACCTTCGAACTGAATCGTAAAAATCGCAGGGAGTGTATTGTTGATTATAAAAAAAAAAAAATTAAAAATAATCAAAATATAGAAAAACAATGAAACTTTTTTTTCTCACACGTATTGAAACGGTTTTCATCAATATTTCTACTTATTGTTTAAAGCTTGTTATATATCGGTATCTATCTTTCATTTTTTTTTTCTCACTTTTTATCGGTTGGTGAACAATTTTCGCAGCTGATCCTACATTTATATATCCGATGAGCACTTAAGGCTGCAGAGTAAGAGGTTCGTTTAGCTTGTAGCCTGCGGATTTCCGCGGAATGTCTTCCAGAAGGAAGAAAAGAGGGGAGGTTATAATGTTGAGGTACTGAGGGTTGGGGATGCAAGGAGAAAAGAGGATCTGGATATAACCTAGGAGAAGAGAAACGAACGTAAACGTACCTACTATATATCTATAGGAAAAAGAGGGGAAAATGCCAGGGGAATCCCTCGTCGTATTGGTTTTTATGACACCACTAAAACGTAACGACGAACGGAACGTGAGCAAGCAGAATACCTTAACAACCCTATTGTCTCGATTCTTCATATACATATATGTATTCACAGGCGTATATATTATATACATTATATGTACGCTTATATGTATAGATCTACACATGCATGCTGCAGCACATCGTACAGGGAAACGAAACTTGCCAGGCATGTGGCGTTCCACGTCGGACTTTATAGATTCTAGGAGGGTAAAAAAATCCCGTCGCTAATTATCAGAAGTAATTCTGGATAATGAGTAAAGAAAGACCTTATCTTGATCTTATGGTTCAGTTTTCAGTTTTTTTTATTTCATTCCTTTGTTTTTTCTCATTATAAAGCAAAAGTGGAGTAACAGTATCAGAAGTAGATCATTCTATAGAAGTTTTCAATTACACCTATGATCATATTTCACGACGTATAGGTTTACAAATTGTTGTTCTAGGTAGGTAAAAGCAAACACATAAAATATAGACACAGCTCAATCGATTGAATTCATTTGTGTCACGCTTCTGCCTTTGATATGTAATTTTCCACCACTATCTCTTCCGCTTTTATTAGCTACCAGGCTATAGATGTAGCGCTTATTTTTTCTTGTTGTCAATTCTTTATTTATTTTTAGATTGTATGACGTACATATGTGGATAATAGTAAGAAGACAATTGGGCCGTATATTGTTAACTCATACGTATAACCACGATACCTCTATTTATTTGACTTATGAAATATCACGACATTAGAAGTGATGACTATTATACATGTACCCAACTTCATGTCATCAGTCAAAACGTAACGACGCGACGTCCTGAAACCCTTGGCATTTTTTCCTTTTTTTATAAAAATTGATACTTTTAAATTAGTGAAAGTGACAGTAATGAGATGTTTTTCTAACAAAGTACTTGAAAAAAAAAAGTTAAAAGACAAAAGAGATAGTTGCGGTCTGTATTTTTTTTCTTGTTTTTTTTTTTGTTTTTATATGTACAGTTTTGAACGTAAAATTCACGTAACAGAAAAAATAGCGTAAAATAGGAGACTAAAAGAGGAAAGGTATAATGTAAATCGCACGTGATATTTTCCCTTGGGGGTAAAATTTTCTTGTACAAAAGCCTTGAGCATGAAAATGAAAAAAGAAATTCTTTGACTGTTATAATTATTAATTTGACGAATTTTCGTGTCTCGGATGATTTATTTGAGGCAAGTTTATACGGTCGTAGGTATGATATGAAAATTGTATAGCAAAACAGCAAACGCGACGTCGCGTCTTCGGTGAAAAACGCTACGACGTCATTCGGGGTCAGACAATTTGTAACCGGAAACTAAAAGAGTAATGATATTCATAGCATCCCGCCCTGCAAGCAGAAACTGCTGGAAGAGTCGGGGGTTTCAGAATTGGGTAGGTTAGCTCAGGTTAGGTTACTTTGGGTTAGGTACGATACGGTAGTCGTAGGACTGAAACTCGAGGAGGTCTTCTGAAATATGACTCTGAGAAGTAGAGCTAAAAATTTACTTTCCACCAGAAAAATATGTATGCATATATCGTGAAGGGAAAAGCAGGAAAGAGGAAGATGGAAAAGTAGCACAAATAAATATGAACGGGGTAGATAAATTGGTTAGTTATATAAACAAATAGTCCTGTCAAGATCAGTCCGTTAACCTGGGATTGTCAAATCAGTATAGGTAAAACAAAATAGAATCCACATACGGTAATTTTTCGCATAATCCAACAACATTTGAACAACTAAAACGGCAAACTTTGACGAACCACGCTATCGCATTATCTTACCGATTTTTTAAAGATGCCGTGTGAAAACTGTCGGTCCAATTTAGACCAAGAAATTAATTAACATTTTGGGGAAATTATACCGCAGTAAGTTAGTGAGGCCAAAATTACAGAATGAAATGTCGAGAAATACTGCTTATTGTCTGTACAAACAACGTTCGGAATAAGGTATCTCGTTGAAAACGTTGACAACGAGGAAAAGTAAGATGGCGACTGTTGTTACGTTTGAAAATAAATAAAGTAAATCCTGTTTTCATTAACATGTAAGAAAATTTATACCTAACTGTAACTCAAATTACCCTCGACAAAAGAGTGAGGAAGTTTTTTCCGTAGATATTATATAGAAGTGCTTGAGCAAAAGTCTCCCTGTTATTATGTGTACGTGCAGGAGCTGATGCAAGATATGGAACAAACTTTCACAAAGCTATTTTCTATCCTATCGTTAAAATTCGAGCGACTGTCGATAGTCCATAGCTAGCTAGACTAGTAGAGCTTGCAGTACAAAGCCGATGTCGGAGAATTTCTGCTACAATGCTAGACTGAACTTAAGCTTTCCAAAATGCCAACTACCACCAGATTCAGGAACCCTCTAATTCTCTTTACTTCACATCTTATACGAACACGAAACGAGACACCAACTCACGATAAGACACGCGGTAAAGGACATGGGGCAAATAACAGCTGAGGTTATCTAACGATTTAGACGTACGGCGGATATTCTACGCGAAGTCGAATTCCTAAAAACTCTTGTTAAAGTTCGGGCCAAGTTACTCCGACTATATATTCTAAAGGGATTCTTATTTCCGTTCGATAAATTACATATAGGACTGATATCGCGTTGGTACGAGTTGTTGGGATTAATTTTCGTTCAGGAAACATATCTGAAGCTGGGTTAAGATCGCATGGTAGATATCGAGGATATTAATTAAACATTTTCTTCTTCGTATAATAATCGATTAATACGAACATCTACGAGCCCACTAATCATCTGCGTTAATCGCGTATAGATTTATAGTAAATTATGTACATACGTAGTTGTAGTCGAGTGAAATGTTTACCTCCGTATACGAAAATTTACTTATGCGTGTGCTAATATGTCTCGTTATATCTGTACGTACGCACGTGTGCGTATCATATTGAATATGCTACACCACATCTATATTGGATATCCAATCTTCGGATGGATACATTTACTTCCTCTACTGCCTCTTTGTTAGCTTTCCATCAGATAATGCCCATAACCTATATTGGCTATCGCTTAATCCAATTCCAATATAAACCAACAGAGGTAAGTTTTTGGTTAGAATATCGTTAAGGTGAAACACACAACCGCATGTATACATTTTCGAAACAAGCCTCCACTAATTTTTTCTTTTATAAATTGCATTGAATACCCGTAACTGAAAATCCTTTCTTCAAAGTTCGTGCGAAGACCCCCACATTCCTTGTCATATTCTACGAGAAGGAGCAGAAGGAAAAATAAAAAATCGAATAAAAAAAAATAGTAATTCTGGCATTTTTGCCCAGCGCCAACGTAATATCACCCGTTATAATGTTATATGTTCAATATATCTATGGTTATATGTCGGGCTATAAAATGACTGTGTAGTTGCATATAAGGGCTGGGTAGTAAAACTGGATCCAAGTTGGTTAATAACGTAGCCATAACTTCCTCTGACGTTGACACCCCCTTATCGATACCCACCCTTCGTTCCCTAAACCCCTGAAGGTATGAATTAGGTGTACCTAAAACCTGAAGGGTGAGAGCCTTCGTATAACGGTGTTATACATCCTGACCCTGTACACTCACTAACGAAAATTATCACACCAAGAAATTCTGAGACGAAGAACACCAATCCGGAACTCCTCCTAAAAGTAGTTTGACAATAAAGGAACTAACTTTCGAATGCTAAATTTCCAGTAAATTTTCACTCTTATTATTTTCCCCGTAAAATTGATCGCGAATAATTATTTCCATCGTTCACTCGATGTAATAGTCATGGCGACGACACGAATGGATAGTTGTTGGACGTCGATTGGACGAGAAGAGCTGGGTATCGTAGGTCCATATGAACTATACATATACATGAACGTTGTGCAGTATAGCCGGAAATTGAGATGGAATTGAGTCTTGTCCGCGCTTAGCATCCGCTTGGACAAATATTGGCTGCAGGCCAGTTGGTGGAGATGGGATGATGGGTTGATGGGCTGAGTAGGTGGGTAGATGGCGTAGGTATGGGATAGGGTGGGTAGGGTACCAATCACTTAGGAGAACATGTACTACACTCAGAGACTATTGGTCCAAGCTACGGAAACGCAGTTTATACAGAGTAGCCGGTGCTGGTGCTCGATGCCGCTGCTGCTGATTATGATGATGATATCCCGTCCCATTCTATCGCATTGCATAAACCCCTGGTTTATCCTGTAAACTATCCCAGATCCCCCAAAAGGCACCTACGGTGCAAAAAACTTCGCCAAGTACATTAAATTTTTAAAAAATTCATTAATAATAAAAAAAAAAGGATCCAAATCAATTATTGTGCCAAGTACATATATAATTTTGCATCGTGTAGAAATATAGAATTGGAAAGTAAATCAATGAGAATCAATTCAAAGTATCAAAAAAAAAATCAAAGAAATAAGTTAAATGAAATTTAAAAAAAAAATCAAAAAAAAAAATCGGAGGTAGTAGTAGTAGGAGGTAAGTGCGGGAACTATAACCTTTTTCCTACTTGACAGGAATATCGCGCGAGCCACGGCTGTAACCTAGACAATTTCTGTTGGAATGGTTTTGGTTTTCAGATGGCATATAGCTAGCTGTACGATGACGACGGTGGTGAATCCGATGAAACGACCTACCGGTGATCAGAGATTATCATATCCCAGCTCAGCTAATTTTATATTGTCATTTTTTCCGAAAAAGCCCGCCAAGTACCACTACCTCCAATTTTTTGTTTTCTTGATTTTATTTTTCACTTGGTTTTTCTTTTACAAATATTTCAAATCAATCTTGAAATTGGTAATCTGGTTTGTTGTATGTTCATTTCCCCCTTTGTTGATGATTATTTTTCCTTTTTTTTAAACCTTTTTCTTCGTGGTAATCTGGTTTTTCGTACGTTTATTCCAGTCTTCTCAAGTATACTTGTCAAGTAAGTTTTCATGTACTTGGCACAATAGTTGATTTAGTTTATTTTCTTCCTGTTATGCGCTTTTTCGATCCCCTAGCAGTAAAGATACTCGGTAGTCCGCCCGTTCGTTTGAATGTACTTGGCGCGAGACTCTACCGAGTCTCTTGATACACCGATTGCGCATTCGCAGACTAGATATATGAAATTACACGATTACACGATTACTTTAAAAGATGAATATTCAAGAGCTGGTTATATTTGGATACCTGTACGCCCGGTAGCGGCGAATTTTTCCATTACGATAATTGAAAAGATTCGTGAAATAGAAACGCAACTAGGTAATTGCGGTTTTTCCATAATATTCTCCATCCACACCGATCCTCTCAAGCGATCTTTTAAAAACCACTCCGGATAGGAATCTTTTTGTAATACATGCTGCTTGGGTATACATTATATATTTTGTACAGTACATACAGTATAATGATAGATGAGTTTTTTTTCTGTTTTTATTTTTTTCTCTCAAGGACATCAAGATTTCTCAGAGAGAATGATGTCTAAATAATGCGGTTGAAATATTCATGAAGTTCAGGACTATCGTGTCCGTCACGGTCTCTCTTGTAGATAAGGGTTTTTAAAAAAAAATTTCTTCTTATGGCGGATGTCTACTCGACGGTTAGAAATACGTCACGTGGTGTTTTTGCTTTATTATTACTATTTTTGTTTTTATATTCGCAGGACTCGTTGCTGCCAATGACTGTGCAGTATTATTATTTCCACTGCCACGATTGTGACTCTAAATAATTCTAATTGTTGTGAACTTCGGTTTCGAACAAGCTTGTATGTGTGTATGAGTTTTCGATTTATAGAATCTGGAATCATTCGGCTCATAATTTGGAAAATAGGAAATGTAAACCCCATACCTTTGAATCGGTGTACAATTCCTGCGACGAACTCAAAGAGGTGGAAAAAGATAAAAGGCACGAAAACAAAATATCGAAACCATAAAACTGGAAAAAAGCAGTAGACTGTACGCGATTTCGGCGGTTGGTGCGGCATAAAAAGAAATTTTTAACGTTCAACGAGTGGTCGTTTTTATACGTACAAATGTTTGCCTCGAAAAATCTTTCTGGAATAACATTCTCCCTTTATTTTATTTTTCTCTCGCTTTTACCTCTTCTCTCGTGGGGGAATACGATTAAGAATTTAAAGTTACGTCTAGACGCGAGACGGTACCAACATACCTATACATACCTACCTACACACATGCTCGTATACTTATATATCTACACATAGTTATAATTTATAATAAACTGCTCGAATAACGACGAGCTACGTAGTTGTTTCAATGAAGAGAAAAATTGAAAAATTCAACAAAAGAAAAACTATAAAAAAATTTGGAATATTCCTTGTAAAGGATAAGCTGTACAATATTTTTAATGTAAGTTGAGAAAGAGAAATCTATTTTTTGTTTTATTGTGTTGACCTGAGATAAGTTTCAAATAACTATTGTATGCGAAAAAAGAAAGTACCTGTATAGGTGCAAATGCACCATGTCGAGTATATTAAAAATTGTCGGCACTTCAAGAGGCGGATGAATTCATCGATATATTAAGTGAAAAAGTTTTGGCTTCAAGTTCGAAATCCATTTCTGCGCAGGCAAAAGAGCATCGGCAAACATAATTACGTAAAGAAGCAGAAATCGAGTCAGAAAACTTAGGATCAGGAGCTCGGTTCGCCGTTTTCGTTTTCGTTTTTCCGTCCGCGTCCCGACGAAGGAGAAGATGGAGGAAAAGAAGAGAAGAAATGTGCCCGACGCGATCCGACGCAACTGAGATTTTCGATTCGATCCAATTTCTCTCATGGCTTTCAAACTTTCCAAGTTTAATTCGAGTCCTCAATAATCAACGGAATGAAATAAGAGTTCCTTTTCCTTCACCGCTCGGTCTTCTATTTTCTCTCTTTCTGTCTGTTTCGCTCTCGCTCTCTCTTTCGCAGCTTTTCTCTCCCCTATTTTTCGATTTCGCAATTTTTCATTTATTTGTTTATGTTTTTTCATTTTCTCAAATACAAAAATCTCATTTTGCTCCACTGTCGTGCAGTCGAAACATATCAGTTGACGAGCTCACCCACTTCTAAGGAATGTGACCACAAAATATCATATAATAGAATATCGATCTTTGGAATTTGAAAAGATGTAATCTTTTTATGCGGCTATAAAAATTTCCTATGGGAAAAGTTAACGCGCGTTTAATGAATTAAAAAAAAAAAAAAAAGGAGAGAGAATCTGCGGATGCTGCAGGTTGTAAAATACGTGTAAATTTCACTAAGATTTCATTCTGATCTCTTCGGCTTGCTGGAGTGAGAGAGAGAAAAAGAAAGAGAAAAAGAAAAAAAAAAAAAAACGACTAAAACGAGAAAAGGGGATGAGCATGAAGCGACGGCGTTCACCCCCACGTAACGGCAGCAATCAGTGAATATATACGTATATATACATATTCGACTCTGCACTGTTAGCCACACGAAGAGGAAACTAGATTAAAAGTTGGCCTGCACTTGACGCGAGTAGACGTGGATGCTTAAGAAGAAGAAAAATAAGTACAAGGGAAAGAAATAAAAGAAAAAGGAAGGGAAGGACTCGAACAATATAAAAGAATGAGGAGGGGAGGGGAGGGAACAGCCCCGCGGCCTAAAAAGGGTCGGGAGGTTTGTGTTCGTGGGCGTCCATAGAAAGAAGATGTCAACAGGATTCACTTTTAATTTCTTTCCAGATTCCCTCGTAAACTTATTTCCGCGGTCTCGAACTCTAACAGATATTATAGCATATAATACACGATCTGCTCGGGAGGGTAAAAAATGTTCAGCCCAAACGTGCTTTTCATTTGTTTCTTTTATTACGCTCGATTAGTTGGTGGTCAGACGACAAACTGTCTTACAGAAAAATGGTCCATCCAACACATTGCTACATACATTCTTACATAAACACATACAGACTAGACCGACAGACAATTCAATTATGGGCAACCGTGCGGATTAGCACCACGATATTATGATATATTATAGATTTTTCGAGATCTAACTTTAAAAAGAAAGACTTTTTGAATTTTATACACACGCATAGAGCATCTTTCTATGCTATCCGGTGAAATATACATAGCATGATATATCATCATCATAATGCAACCACTGCGTTTCGTTTATTTATTTTTTTTTTCATTCAACATTCTGAGAAAACAAACGAATCGTTTTAAATATTAAAAAAAACGAAAAAAAAACAAACAATAAAAGCTGAATAATAATTGAAGAGAAAAATAAAACGAGAATAAAGTATTGAGTTGCGAAGTGGTGGGCAGAAAAAAAAAACGGTATAGCAGCAACGACAGCAATATCTTGGTTCGCGCTTTTATCTGTAGTTCTCCCGCCACTTACTTTTCATGAAAAAACCGTCGAGAGATTTTTCCATTGTTTCCGACAAACGTCAAACACCTTTTCTCATGCTTCTCAATTTATTCTTATAGACGCCGAAGCCACAACCCCAGTCTTTCCTTTTATTCGGGAGAATCTATTTCCGATTTCTTCAAATGAATAGCGTTTCTAATTGTAAGTCAATCAAGGTGTATCAAGGTGAACTCAGTTCTTTCGGATAGAATACTATACTTTTAATTTCGAAATCGGATAGAGCGAAAAATTCTGCATGAGAAAGAATATTTTTCTTTTTTGAACTCGGATCAACAGGTCTGGAAAAAGGGCTGTGCAACTGGTATACGATCTCAAACTGGATTCAATGCCTAAAATTTTGCAAAACTGACGAGATTGGAAATTTTTCTATTTCCACCAGGAGAAACAAACTTTTTTCACTCATGTCAAAACCGATTCGACGTCGACTTGATCGAATCACTTAAAAATTAATCCGATAACGCATAAGGTTCTTTATTCCATCAATACCCGAAATTTTTTTCGTTTTATTTGCACAACCTCATTTTCGCGTGCCACCAAAACGGTTTAATCAAAATGGTACTCCCTGTGGAAACTTATTGTATTTCAACAGCCGATCTGCCGCTAGAATTTTCTTTACCTAACCTA
The DNA here is from genome assembly GCA_963932425.1 of Athalia cordata. Lineage (NCBI taxonomy): Eukaryota > Metazoa > Arthropoda > Insecta > Hymenoptera > Athaliidae > Athalia > Athalia cordata. Next base: position 49,987,603 of record OZ010625.1, on the reverse strand, counting down.
CACTGTACGACGTTATACATTAGTTTTCAACGACCGACCAGAACTGCTGATATATTCTCAGGTGAAAAACTTCATCATTTTGATGTTCGATGTAAATCTGCGCACTTCATAGTTTCACATATTTTTGCACGATGTTAAATTTTCTGACTCAAAAATCAGGCAGAAAAATTTACAAGCGTAATCCATTAGTTATTTCTTTTTTTTTTTTTCATCTCGCCAGGGGATCTCGTGCTTATTTTTCCTCGGTTATATGAGATCCTCAAATTACGAAAGCTTCGGGATAAGGAGGGTATGAGAAATTCCGTGAGTCGATCGTGGCAATAACTTTGGAGACGTAAACTTCAACTTCTTATATAGAAGCGAATGCAATGGTATACTATATAGTAGCTTGGTTGGTTATACAATCACAACTTTTACAATAAATCTCTGTCGGTGGTAGGCTATATAGGTATAAAAGTATCCTTGCACCACCCCTCCCCCTCTCCCTCTGTCTAACTTCAGTAATCAGAGAATCGGACTACGCCGCCAATATTCCTTAGAAGAGAAACTTTATGTATTCAAACATATAGGTATTTCCTAGGATATAAAGTACGAATAACAATAATAATAATATCAATAATATAACACTGATAATTAAAATATTTATAATTGTTTTTTTTCTTTTACCACTTTTATTTTTCTTCTGTAATTATTCTCATCATGAAATCATCATGTGCGAATCCACCATCATCGGAAACGAATAATTTATTCGTTCGATAATTTTTAATTTTTTTTTATTTTGGTAAGCTACAAAGTTTTTCATGTAAAAAAAAATCAGATGAATGAAGGAAAAAAGTGACAAGAAACAGAAAAGTTTTCAACTCCCTCAAATGCCGTTGTATTAGAAAACAGCGAAGGTATACAACTAATAAGTCGAAAATCGTTGAGGGTATAATGTGGCGCGTTTATGTACATATGTATGTACTTGTACATAGGTTCTAAAATAATGATCATGTACAGTTATCGCAGGAAGTTTACCCGGCATGAGACGAGTATAGGTACATATTCTAGATAACGAAAAACTTATATATAATATATTAAGTAGGTATATACACAGCATCTTCGGGGAGAATATCCTTCGCTAGGGGGATAATAAAGTGAGAATATTGAGCTTTCGTAATTTAGGGGCAGGGGGGGGGGGGGGGTTGGGGTTGGGGTGGACCGAGAGAACGAACTGCTTTTTCTTCGAAAAAAAGAAAGTGGAGGAAAAAAGTGAAAGAAGAAGAATAAAAATAATAATAAATAAACTTGGGTCGAGAAAAAGAATCGCGAAATCGATGAGGGTGAGATGAATGTAATATATGTATGTATATATAATATACGTATATAGTATGTATGTCTACATAAGTCGTTATTATCAGGCATAAAAAAAATGATGAAAAAAAGACGTAAAAACAAAAAAAAAAACAAGAAACAATAAAAAAAAGTTTAAAAAAAAAAAGAATATGTACCGGGAAAGGAAAATCGAACTAAATTGAGGGGTAAGAAAGAAATTGGGGGATAAATAAAACCTTACGAAGGGTTTTATTTATTTTATTGCCCCACCGCACTGTGGCATGATACATACCTTGTACATATGTGTGTATGTGTGATATATACACACATACATATGTAAATACGAATATATGTATGTTAGGTAGCCCTGAAAGTTTCACTTTTACTTACTGTTCTTCGCTGTTTTTATAGCGCGGATTTTACCCACGACTATGACGAGATTATATGCGTGTAATTGGAAAAGAAAAAAAATGTATCGGCTATTTATATACGATGTATATTTTTATAAAGAGGGCACACCACTTTGGGTTATATATTTTTTGATCTCTAATCTCACCCCAAAAATCAATGATTACACTGGTCACGAAATGAAAAAGTTTTACCAGTATAAAAAGTATTTATAACGATCGCTTTGTTTGAGTTGCTAAAACATTCCCTTTGGTTTAAAATTTTGTTTACTTCCTAAAAATTAGTCGTGCAGAAAAGCAGAAGATACACGCACGCACGTTCAGAGACCAGGTGAGAAAAAGTGCGAAATCGGGAGTAAATGAGTGAAAATTGAAATTTTCTAACATCTTGACCTACGTCTGAATATATTGTTTTGTTTTCCAATAAAAACTCGGTTCAGGAATTTTTTTATCGTTACCAAACATTGATTTTCTGGATGGGACTTATCATGTATCAAACAGATATCAGAGAGCAGAAATGAAAGATCAAAAAATTACGACCAAAGTTAATTTTCCTAAAATCTTCGCCTATTGGTCATGCAGTATTATGCAGCGACGATAGGAAATTCTTGAGTTTCATCGGATCATCTCAGATTATGTCGAGCGCTGCAACCGCGGAGAATAAGTGGAAAAGCTAGAGAGTGAAGCAATTTACGGTAAATTCATAAACGTAGAAATATCAAGTGAATTCATGTAGGAATTCACAATATGTGGGACGATAACACACATGCAGTGTATGCATAACTCTTTTGTGTCTACCGAAAGAATATTTTTGATTGTAGGTAACAGGAGCGTATTTGAACATACGAGAGGAGTTACATTTGTTTCATGCTTTACATGTACAATTACACGGTGAGGTACAGCTCAACAAAGTACAGAACAGTTCAATACAGTACAGAACATACGATGTATTGAAGTGTAGGCTGGGGAACTAAATTCACTCAACATTCTGCATTCACCTAGATCATGTAATATTATACATATAGAAATATACATTATAATGGAACAGCTGCATATAAACTCACTACCTGTCGCTATACCTGCGTAATACACGAATCAAATTGGAATAGGTACTAGAATTCGTATTTCTGATATTTTTTGATGATAACATCAGAAGTTATTTGTAGGTTACGTGCCCTTATCTAGTAATTACCCCCCTTATAAATGTGTAATATATATCTAACCGACGAAGGAACAAAAGATTCTCAGGATCTTCTTTCAATTTAATTGGCGCGGTTCTGATATTCGCAGGTTCGTTAAAAAATTAAAAAAAAAAGGAACCTTATTCCATGCCGATGCATGGGGTAGATAAAGGAGAGTTTGAGTAGAGTAGAGGAAACAAAAGCTCTCGAGTAGGTATATAAATATGTATTTTTGTATTTTTTTTTCTTTTTTTTGTTTCGTTTGAAAATAGTTTGCAACTCATTCGTGGGTCGTTTCCCCCAGAGTTAACAGCCGTATATACATATGTATGTATACTATGTACTGTGCATATATACTATGTATGGCTAAAAACGGGGGAGGATGATATGTGCGTGGTGGATCGTCATGCGGGAAGAGGGATTAGCATATTGCGGCATCAGGGAGAAGCAAGTATCTAGAGGTTTGACAAAGTTTTCCTCAGTTAGTCCTATGTTGGATATATTATGTATATATGTACGTCTTACGAGAGCTTAAAACAAAGCACTAACTAACTTGAAGGGCTGACGTTCGATCTGAGGTAGAGTTTCGTAACCTTTACAAGTTCAAGTTTTCTGCCTAATGCATAGCCTATCTTGTATAAGCTTTTCTAGCCGTAATTTTATTTCAACGCAAGCTAAACAATAGGTAAGTGACTGTTTCACTACTTTTTTTCGGTTCTATGCAAAAGAGAGAGAGAGAGAGAGAGAGTGCCAAATTATAAAAGTTCCCGATCGTAAAAATCACTCGAGCAAGACGCGTATAAGTGCAGAGGGTGGGTTGGATTTTGGGTTGCGGGTTGCGGGTTTTAGGGTTGGAATGAAACCGGCAAATTTCTCTCTTAGATACTTCGCGTCGCATATGCTGTATTCGTATACCTGTATGCGTAGCCGGCATATACTGTGCAAAACTAGTGAAAAGTAATGAGAAAAACTCCGTGAATTTAAATTACACGCTTACAAACCCCATTTCTATAGAATTCAAGTTGTCTCATACGAGTGCTGTTTGTTGGAGTATAATTCTTCGATACTGGAAATTTTAATTTTCTACATACCCGAGCGGTCATGACAAAATACTCTCAAGTCGAGCTCCTCCCAAACGGAAAAGTATCGGGAAGCTATGGGGTAAATATACAATGTGGAATAATAAATTTCCATCGATGGGGGGGAAGATATACCTATATATGAAATATAAAGCTGTATACCTGCCATTTTCAGGGTCCAGTATATTTCATGCTGTGTTTTTTCCTATTGTTTTATTTTCGTTTTTTATTTTCAAATACGCCCCCTAGCTCTACATGTCGCTTTCTCCCTTTTCTCCCTTTCTCTATTTCGCTCTTTTTCCCATCGGGGAGGCGTTAAAATAATATATTCGCCCCTGGCGATTTGCAATGTTTACCCGTCACCTGATTTATCGGCATCCAAATTATATACGTATAAACATATATACATACACCATATATACTTCGTACATATGTACATATTTTCTTTTCATATGCCCGGTACATACGTACGCGTATATTATATCTACCTTTGCGCGCGCTTGATCAATTTTCTCCCTTTTCAACTCAAGTATTTTGTTTCCATGGAAAATTATGAAGGGATTCCTTTGTTCATATTATACTCCAAACTGGTATGACGATGAATCGTGATAAGAGAGATCTTTCGGCGATCATGCAATTACGATTTGTATTCATCTTGTGAAAAACTGGGTGGCGTCTACAATACTTAGGGTAAATGAATCTTGCAGATATTCTCTAACTCTACGTGTATCTGGTCCGTGCGATATATTGTTATCAGAAATTGGAAAAGGTTCAGGGATCTAGCCGAGGGACAAATTTTGCTCAATTCCGTTGTTTATTACGTTCCTCGAATTCCCAGACAACGGTTCGATGAGAAAATGTGATGACTGTAGGCGTTCGGGATACTAATACCTACAATAATAGGTGCGTACTATACACATCACATATAGGTATACCTAATATAATCATGTGATGTAAAAGAAGGAATAGGTACGTACGAAGGCAAAGTCAAGTTATACTAAGTTCTCGACCCGAATCGATTTCGAGAGCGTTAAATGTACCGTCGTTACTCCATATTCGTCCATAGAAATACCCATGTGCACGTGCAGATGTACGTAGGTGGAGAATTTATCATGAAATGTAAGAAGCGAAGAAACGAGGAAAGGAAAAAGTAAGGAAACGAAACGATCAAACTTCAGAGCAAATTGCGTTGCCTTTATAGCGTAGGAATATATCCAACCAAAATAAGGTCGACTCACAATCAGCTGATGCAAGTATCCTATTTTATAAAAATAGATTATATACTTCCGACTATTCTTCGATAGAATTCAGTTAAACTGCGTGCATTGGGCTGTCTCTAAATATTAATAGTGTATCGGAATGGTTAATAATTGATGCAATGATAAATAAAAAGGTGTCAGAAATTCTGAAAAACTGATCCTAGAATAATTGCTCAATTTTCCATTTTTATTTCCAGAAACCACGACGTAAGAAAACAAACAAAGTGTAAGAAAACATAATTGAATATCGTACCTCTTAGAATATTGCCTGAAGCTCTTTAGACGCTTTACCACATGATAAAGTTTGCTAACTCGAAGCTTTTATCATACTCGTAATTGAGATGTGTGAGGTTATTGAGATGTGCTACAATGGGGAACGAATAAATAATTCAGTAATAAAATAGAGGTGGTTTTCTGCGGCAGATGGAGTCGTTCAAATTCATATTGCCTGTATATTCTCCGTCTGGGAATTCTCGTAACGTTGTTCATTATTTGTTTTTTCGTCTCAGTTTTTTGTGTTTTTTTTTCTCTCGATTCTTTTTCTACTTCTGTCTATCAAAACCAGAGCGAAAACAGATGATAATGATTGGGATGGAACTAGATAGATCTTCCACGCTACAACTGAGCAGTATAACGACCGCTGCAAGGAAAAGCTTATAGAAAGACGGTGATCCTCACTTGGAACCACGAAGAGTTTTTGCAGACGGAAATGGAAGCCCATTGCTGCCGCCGTTTCTGCTGCTGCTGCTGATGCTGCTGCTAATTCTACTACTTCTGCGCTGCAACGTCTTCAAGACTTACGAAGAAGTCAGCTGGACGATAAAGTTTTTCAGTCACAACCAGATGCTAGCTTTTGGTATAGTAGAAGGTATTATATTATATAGTTATAACCTAATATAACCTAACTCTACCAACGGCAATAATGTTTCATTTTAATTTATTATATTTCTACGCTAACTAAAACTCCCGGCTGCTGTTAAACGCGCTGTATCATAATAGCGTTGCTCGTAAAATAATGTCATCCGATTTATACCTTTTACATATACTATATTCTATCTATTCGTCAGGTAAATTTTAAGTTTAATTGCCTTCTCCGCGTGGGGATGAAATATTTATTTATAATACATAGTTCATAGTGTTATAATTTTAAATTAATTATTTTTCAAAATACTATACGTAAAATCAGTTTCAAAAAGACTGGAAGATAAGAGAAATTGGTTTCCATAAGTTTAGTTACACCGGAGTTGTGGTGGTATCGCGGCGTTAAATAATGAGAATTACTTCTTTTTTCTCCTCTCTCTCTCTCTTTGTTTTTTTCTTTTTTTTTGTTTTATTTCTCTACGAAGTCTGCGGAAATTTTTGTTATATAATCTGTAAATTTTTTTTTATGTTCTAACCTCGTTTGAAACGCATTAATTAATCGCATTATTCATACCACCGTAACGAGGATGATGATGATGGCTAATGTGAAAAATAATTTAGCCGCACAACGCTTATAAAATATCATAAAAATATAATCCACATCATTTGATCCTGTACGCTCTCAGACGCGCAGATTTTATTCTTGAAATTCTTCTTATTGTTGTTGTTCTTATTATTATGATTACTATTGTTATTACAAAGGTGGATCGTTATATAATCGACGTCAAAGGCGGAGATTTAATTTGCAATTTGCTTTGAACTAAAGAAGCACGTAATCTTGAGAGTGCAATATAAAGTTTACCACTGAATTATTTGCACGCGCGGTAGTAGCTTAGGTATACAAATCAAAGTTTTATTGAAACAATTTTGACAAGCTTTCAAAGCTTTGTTTAAATTAAGAAGAAAAAAAATGTTATTCCAACGTAACAAATTATGTTCAGGCTAAAGGAGATTGACCGAATTACGATTGTGACTGGATAATACCTGCAAAGTCACGATCAGTGTTTTTTAGGGTTGAATTTTGGTCGTAGTGGAAATTCGGAAGTTTTCGACAAAATTTGTACATTTATGTAAGAAGAACTTGTTGGAGAAAACTAGCGGCACCTAGGATTCTTCGCTTGCGTGGAAGGAGGTGACAACATCTGGCCATTACAGTGATATAACGTCCAACTTGACCATATATCTCACCCCTGTAGCCTAGCCTCCTGTGCGACATCATTTTTATACCTTTATACCCCATTAAATCCAGCGAATCCGTCCGACCTTTGCACCCCGTCCTCTGCCCTCTGCCCTTTCCCACCTTTCTATCTATATACATACCATCCTATTCCCCCACTCTTCACAACTTCCATACTTTTTGATTAAGGTGACTGCCAACTCATTCCGCTAAGTTGATTCAATTACTTTCAATTGTACTACCCGGAACGACGCTCCGTGATAATGGTCTCAACTTTCGTCACTTTATGCCAAGACACCCGGCGAAGATGTTCTTCTTTTCTACGACGCGAGACCTGCGGAAAAGAATGCCTCGATAAAGATCCGGAATTGGGCCGTAAGCGAGATTCTTTTGTAGATTCTCTCGTGAGATCCATTCGACGAAGAGAACTTTATCTTTTCACTTTTTTTTTTATTCGTCTTTATTTCGTTGCTTTTTTTTTTTTGTTTCTTTTTTTCGTTCATTCTGATTTCTCCAAGGCTCTTGTATATCACAAAGTCTCTCCGTTTCTCTGCTAATGAATATCGGGCGCTGTACCTTTACTTCATCAACAATTTATATATCGTTGATCTCATTTTTATGCCCATGATCTATGTACATACGATTGTACTTTGTAACGTGGCACCCTATTTTATGGAATTTAAAAAGACATTTGATAGGAAATAGTAGAGTTTTGAGTGCGGGCGTTAGGGTAATTGCGAATTCAACATTATCGCTTTCTTCGATGGGGTGGTGCATTTATTACTTTGAAAATTAAAAGAGCGTTCAAATTTGAAACAAAGTCGGTAGGAATAGGAGAGTTTGGGGAATTGAAATTTAAGCGTCTCGTGAGATAATTACCTGAAACTACTTGGCAGCAGCTGTTTTGAACCCTGCATGAAAGTAATGAGAAGTAGAAAGGCAAATGAAGTATAAAAAGTAATAACAATAAGGAGACAAAGAAGAAAAAGAAAAAGATGGATGGAAGGAAGGAAGGAAATCGGCTGCAGAGAAATCCTACGAAATATAACCTGCTGCAGCGACGAGTACGCGGTGGAAAAATACGGAAGTTTATAAATTTTTTTTCTAAAATACTGCACGTGGGGCGTGCATGAGTTAAATTTTTACGTCGTCGGTACATACACACGCGACTACCACCGCATATTTGGAAATATGACGAAGTTTAATTTTTCGACCACCTGGAAGTCCTACTCTGCGTTGGTTTGGTACGATGCCAACTCATTGCTAGGATTCATTCATAACTGCGAGTAACCGATTCAAAGGATTCACTGGTAATGAAAGGACTTTATTACAAGTCTAACTTATACCCACCTATAATACCCTAGCAGCAGCGGCAGCAGCCAACGGCCGACGCTTTACCCAGCCCCTTCATATACATATACACATTCATATAGGTACACGAATAAAACCGTATACAACATGAACCACGTTCAAAATTCACTCTCTCTCTCTCTCTCTATCCCTCTCTTTCTCCATACGAGTTCAGAATTTAATTATACAATTATATTTCTGATAATTGGTCTGCTAAATTAACAGATAAGTTCTAAATTACCCGATTAAACGAGCTAATTGAATCACATGTACCACTGATTCCGAAAAACTATATCGGACGATTTTATCCGATCGTATAGTTTTTATTTTTATTTTGATTGATGTTCATTTTTTTTTTCAAATCTTTTTCAATCGAATCAAGTATAATCCGATCCCAAAAATTGTAATCAAAGCAAGAAAATTGAAATTTCATCTCCTTTCGTATAACCATGCAGCTATGAGGCACTAAAGGGGGGAAAAAAAAAAAAGGAAAAAAAAAGAACGAATTAATTTTTCAATTTTCATCCAATTAAACTGATCCCGGAACCTTCCAACTCGAGAGAGCGAAGAACTCGTGTAATAAATACGGATTATTTTTAATAGCGCAGCTAATCTTTTTGCCACGACTAAACCTGGTGCAAAACCTGCACCTACGATTTCTCGATTTGCTACACAGACGCAGCACAAATATTTTTTTATGTTATACCAGCTATAGGTATACGTGAATGTAATACACACATATATATATATATATATATATATATGTATGTACATATTACATATATTTCTACACTTGACTCGCTTCTGGGCAAGAGATACCTTATCTCGCAGTTTCACGCCGCGCTGGCTTAATACCCAATTTCATCCAGGCTTCAATTCTTTTTCGGTTTTTTTTTTTTTCGTGCCCCACCTTTCTACCCCACTCCCGGATTTTTTCATCTACGTTTCTTTTTTTTTTCTTTTTCTTTTTCTTTTTTCAATATAGAAACCGTTTACTCGTGAGGTGGCGACGGTCTCGCAGCCCTCCGAACGTTTCTCACTTTTGCTGCTGGGTGCTGCTACCCTCCTACCTTCGCCTTGTGCCTGTCCCCGCAATCCATCGCGAACATCGCGTCACTAGACTGTAACGGAATAGATTACGTCCCCCGAGCGAAGGATTTAAACAACGTATTATCCGCACATCGAGACGTCGAAAAATTTTCGAAATTCCCATCGCTACGAATTCAAATTGAATCAGCGTACCGGATATATGCGAAGGGGCGTGAAGAAAAAAAAAGAAGAAAGAACAGTGAAAAAAAAAAAAAAAAAAAAAAAAATAAAGAAAAACGAAAACAACCGACCTGCGCGCAGGAGACAACAGAATTATGAATAATTTATACAAAAAAATTATAGTTGTACACGATAAATGAATAGAATAATTTTACATAAATTGTCTCATTATTATATTATATATCGACAGCGTTCGGTATACGTGTCCATGATAATTGATTGAGTTTTTTTTTTTGTTTCTTGTTGTCTCAATTCGTTATTGTTATGTTATTGTTTATGATAAAGCGATGGAACGCTGGAAAATTATTACATGTGGCTATGCCCATGTATGGTGTGGAGTTGAAAACAATGGTCGCTATTATTATTAAATTTTTTTCCTCTTCCAACGATGAGTGTGAGGCTTAAAATAGTACTTAATAATTTACTATATACGTTGAGTAGAGAACGAAAAGTGAGTATTATAATCAGCTGTGGAAAATCGGCTTAAAATTTTTTACCTATTGAATGAATTAGTATGTGAGTCGGTACGCGCGAAATCGTATCCGAAGAATCTTTCAAATTTCCACAATTGATTGATTTTTTTAGATTTTCTTGACCACTTTTGTGGCATACACCCTTATGCCAGGAAATGGATCGAAAGTCCAAGAAATGAGGGTTACGTCCTCATAGTACCCAGCCCGCGATATGTGTATATTTTTCTTTGCGATGAAAATGGGGTGAGATTGAGGCAGGGGTGGAGGAATCCATAAACGGACACGGTAAGAGCGTCGAATGATACACAAAGTGGAGAGGAAGCAAACGTGTAGAGTAGGTATGTATGGAATCTATATGATACGTACGTACGTACAATATGCGGATATTTACTTATACCCTCTGCGCACGTGAAATGAAATCGTTGAAACCGCGAGTACCCAACCAGTTGTTTAAAACAAGCAGCACGGATATAATCAAATAATCAATATCGTACGTATATATGGAAATGCATGTACGTGTAATACATGTATGAGAAGTAGGTATATAAGTGCGCTCTGAAAACAATCACGTAACAAGCTACAAAGGCTACTTATTCAACTGATATTACTGATAAATACTCGAAAATTCACGCGCTCTAAAGCGGTAGAATTTTATTCTCGCTCTATTTGGTTTTATTTTGACGATCGATACGAGCATGAAAAAAATAAAGTACTAGAGGTAGTTTCGAGAGCGGGAGTAATTAATCTATTGTACATGGAATCTGGTTTGTTCTTTAATGAATTAATGAATTTGTTTATTTATTCATTTACGTAGCTAATAATTTTTTCTAGTAAAGTTTCGTGACTAGTTCTGATGAAGTTTTTTCAAGCTGTAGTCGAAACCCATTGCTACCTTCACCGCTGTCAATCCGCGACAGCCACTTTTCCATTTTCCTGGTTTTGTCCGTGTTATGGGAGTTGAAAGCGCGAAGAAAAGGGAACACGAGAAAGAAATAGAAAGTGGGCGACGGAGAAGGGGACATGGAAGTGAGGGAAGCTCCGGTTCCTTCTTCCGAGCTCAGTCGCCCATTCGCCAATAGGACCGGCTGGGTACCAGATGGAAATTGGTTTCGACAAACAGCCAATAAAGTGAGAGAGCCTATATATACCTATGCATACCATAGCGTACATACACCTATACCTACACATATACCTGAGGTGTAAAACTCAGTGACAATAAGCCAAGTGGTTGGGCGTCGCGACGTCTACATACCAGTCTCCCTCTATACATACTCCATACCATCACTACACTGAGAACTCTACTTGCGAACGTTCAGTCGAGGAAACATTCCGACGAAGTCGGAAGAAAATAGCCTCTATATTGTAACCTTTTGGCCAGGGTTGTCGCAGGGAGAGGGTCTTGAAATTCGAAATTGAGTCAAAGAACTGAAGCACGGTAAACGCGACGGGTGAAATCTGGAGTGGGAGGGGGAGGGAAAAGGGAGAAAATAGGCTGGGGATTCCAACCATTCATCCCAAATACTCCACAAGGCCCGCGGCCAATTCATCCGGTAAAAAGAAAAGACCCTTCTTCGACTTGAAAACTGGGTTACTCTCTAAAAGCCCCTGAAACAAAAAGAAGGAATTTCCATTCGGTGTCATCTAGGTAGAGATGGTATAACCTATACGTATCTCCAGTTTCGGCGGTATATGAGTTGAAAATCATTTTGCCATCAAACGTTCGGAAAATTATTTTTGATAAGGCTTTTTTCGTTTCTAGTTAAACAATGGGTTATTCTTTGAAAAATATTTCACGTTATTCTAGACGGGGTGGAAAGAATTTCATAGTTCCGATTGAAAATTAGGAGCTTCCGTTCGACTCGTCGGTAATATATGTTAACTTACCAAATCAATTAAAAATTCTCTCTATCAATAATCTGCCCTTGTGACATTTATGATCTGGTCTGAAACGTAATACCAACTTCGTCAGAGAAGATTATATCCCTAAATTTACATTTATGTAGTCAGTTACATGAATATAATCTACACAAAGTGAATTTTCGAAGCGTGTGTCGTCCCTTTTGAGAATAATTTCTTGCTGCGCACGTCCGCAGCATCGAGTCGAGTCGAGTCGAGTCGAGTACGGTTGATCGTGTATAAAGGTGACTTTGTACGCTACATCATCGAGGCAAAAATAATTGGGATATCAACCCACAAACTAGCTTTTGGGTTTGCCAGTATTCGTAGATCTCGAGGTAGACGACCTTATATGGCTTCGTAGAAACGACATTGACGAAGGTTGTACGAGTTTAATATTATATGCATATACTTTTTGTTGAATAATTTCTATCACACGCTCCAAATTTCTGTCCTCTCTCTCTCTCCTCTCTCACTTCATAAAAGCTATCTCTAAATTGTTTGTTTGATTTCCATAGATGAGATTTGAATAAATAATTTCATCATCAGTTATTCTTCTATAATATACACAGTTGATAAAATATTCTCCATCTTTTTCTGTTCCAAGTATTCTAGGATGAAGTAAGTTTGATTTCAATTTTTTTTTTGTTTTTTTTTTTCTCATCCGCGAACGAAAATTTTCAACATCTTCTATCTGTCTCCCTCTTAATCGCGAGCCATTTTGTCCGCGAGAACAAAATTCTTCGGTTCAACTTATCACGACTTATGGTGAACTCAATTTGAATAAAATTTTTGGTTCACTCTTGATCTTTTTTCCCCCCAAACTTGGAATCAACTAGAATTTCTTTCGAAATAGACGATAAGATTATTATTATTTGGGTTGATATATTGTAATTTTGTAGACAATTATATCTTGTCTAACTTTGTTTGAAATACACAAAAACACGATCAACAACGTATCTCATAAATATTTTTTCAATGTTATTTATCATTATCCTTATTATTGATACTATGATTATTACGATTATTTTGAAGATGTCGAATACGGTGTGAAAGATTGCTTTCCGTATGTACATAGTTTAGAATCCTACGAACAGCAGATGGAAGATTTCATTTTGTTTTTTCTTTTATAAAGTTCTGAGAAATGACTTCGAATAACTTTCTTCTCTTCCGTCCGTTCAATCAAGAAACGTCGTCGTTCCATAAGACGCGCGTTACTCGTGGTAGACGGCGGTCTTTTTCATCTCTCTTTCGAATTTTCCAGATAAATTTGACAGTTTTTAATTAAATATTTCTCATCGCGTACAGTCAGAGAGAAATCTCGATATGACGATGCCAGAAAGATATTTCTCCCAACGATATTTCGCAATCTTTGCACCGCGGAAAACTTCTTACATATAACGATATCGGCAGATGAAATCGTAAGGGTATCACAAAATTTTCTTTCATCTCCGTATAGACCTTACTAAAAAATTGTCTGCTTGAATTGTTGTAGAGAAAAAACGAGTAAACAAGATATATGAAAAATTGATTTCGTTGCAAGCTCAAGAAAAGCCAACTCGTATTTTCATTTATTTTTGGTTTTCTTCAGCTGAACGTTTAGACACCGAAAAATCCGGGTAGGATCATCCCCCTTTTTCTCCTTCTCTATTTCTTCCTCCTTCCCTTCCTTCCTCCCTTCCTCTCTCTTTTTTTGAGATCCGGACCGATGGTGTGTGAGGGTGTTTTCAAAATCTCGTTACAAATTTTCTCTCCTCGTTTTTTTTATCCTTTTTTTTAAAGCAGTTTTCTGGGGAAAAAGCGCGCGAAATTGCCGCTTTTGGTGTAGGGGACCAATAGACCGCGCCCTGGGGCGACGAAGAGAAAAGCTGAAAACTTTTCTGCTGCAGTTGAATTCGGAACGGCATGGCGGAGCGAAATTTAAGGTACCACCTCAGTTCTAGATGCGGTTCAATCGTGGAAACAGTATCTCTGAAAAACCAAGTCTTTTCAGCTTGTACAGTATATTGGGCAAAGGGGACGAAAAAAAACGAAAGGAAAAATATGGGCAGACGAAAAAAAGTAAAGTTGCGACCCGACCTCCTACTATTTATACCTACCTACTCGTTTATCGGTGCCAATGGCAGAAAAGTTTGGCATTCTCGGGGTAACTCATTGAGTTAATGTGCTTCCCGTGTACGGACCACGCTTTACTTAGCCCATAGGATAGATATCGTATCGCATTCGAGTTTGTGTCTTTTCCTCCCCCTACCATTTACTAAGATTTTTTTGTTTTTTGTTTTATTGTACCCTTTTATCCCTTTTTGTTACTCGCTTTTCCAAATCCGCGTCCCCACAGAGCCAATTCAATCGTATTGCGAGAAAAGCCCGCGACGGCAACCGTTCCAATGGGTATAATCCTGCACGGTCTTTCAAAGTTCTCGCATGCGGTTTTACGAAAAAGGAGGCGTTAAATGTCGATATGATACAGTTTACTACAATCCTCGATACTGTAGGAGAAACATAAGAGCAGGTGTTTGGATCTTTCATTTCTTGTTTTTTTTTTAAAATTTTTCTTTTGTTTTTAATTTTCGAACACGTTTGATTCTCATCGACGCTCTTTGAAATTTGATTACATAAATTACAGGTTTATAGGTACGTTTTTATGAAAAACCTGCGATATTCATACAGGAATAATATTATACGCGTGCATCGTATATTTTGACATGAGTATGTACACGTGTATACCTTGCTGTTCTATATTGGTGTGTGGGGAAAATTAATAATAGGGGCTGGCTGAGAGATAATGAGCGAGTTCCTGACAAAGCGTGTTATATATATATATACATATATATATATATATATATATATGTAACCATATATATACGTGTATGTAGATTATATAGTGTAATATATACTTATATAGAAAGGTAGAAAAGAGTACTGAGTCGGTGACATAGGGAGCATATATTAAACCACAAAGCCTACGCGAAGTACAACTGTGAAGATCAGGGGGATTAAAAAGTTCAAAGAAAGAGATTTCAATCTTTTTTTCCAACGCGAACTCTGTGTACATGTATATGTTATACTATATATTTATACACGTATAACCCACATTCACCCTTCACGTTACAGACGCGTGTGTCTTTTCAGTTGACTTTTTTTACGACTTTGTACTTTGAGCCTTTTCTCAATTCATTATAAACGAAAGTGTGTGATCTACACTAGCGCAGAATACGCCCTCCGGGCGCGCTGCATCTGGTCGTCTACTCAAGCATCAAAGCTATCGATGATCTGTCGAGAAAATGGAAAATTTTAACCGATTCCACTCGAACGGTATCAACACTATCATTTTTTGTTCAAATCTTCGTACCGAATTCGTATTATCTGGATCCATTCTCTGTAAATTCGTAACCATTTTCTGCAGACCATTTAGATCTTCTACAATTTTTGAAGCCTGAAATTACACCCTTCTCGGATCGTTGAGCGACTGGTTTCTATGGTACATCGATCTCAGATTATTGCCAGATCAATCTAGCAATCAGTTTTGTTCGAGTTTTGTTATACCACCAGATTTGATGATCTGAATTTTCGTTCTACGCACTTTGTCAAAATTTTCATGATCGGATAGGCACCGCTTACCCATCATCTTCTTTGGAGTTGAGATCGACTTAAACTTGATCGCAGAATCTAAAAATCAAAAAAGTCAGGCCAAGAAACGAATAGCACAATTTGGGTATTCGATAAACAAGAAGAAAAGATTTAGGTTTGTATAATTCAGACTTGGATGGTTTGATCATCATTAATTTAAGTAGTAAATGAAGGCCTCGTTTATTTGCGATCAACAATTCCTCACCTTTGCGCTTTATGGGGGTAGGTTAGAAGATGAGGAGGGATACGAGCTGACAGCGTAGAAAAGAGGAGAGAGAAAGAAAATAAAAAGAGAAGCGGAAAAGGTAAAGAAAAAAACGTTTCGCCGGACGCAAATCCTGCAGATCCAAATACGCAGCACATAAATTATACGAGTTTCTGTCGCAGACGGAAAAGAAGTCGTAAATAAGTAAATACATTCGAGATTCGAAAGTTCGACCATAAAAAAAGCTAGGACTATTCGGCTATGGTGGTCGGTCGTATGGGTAGGAATAAAGAGAAAGAAAGGGTGAACGTATAAAATTAATGATTTCGAGCCTTGCAAAATCCAGCTATTTCTCCCATACGCCTTGAAATACTACGCAGGTATTACCAACAATTTATTGCAGGAAACAAAATCCCTGTAGGATCCCTCGTCAATTTCGATTCGAAATATCACATTCAATTTCAGTTCGAACGTAGAATTGTATGTACAGATTGATTTTCCCTGTTTGTACAGAATTCGAATGAAATCGATCATATTTCAACGATATACGATGACAGATTCGAGTCTCCATTCACAACGTCCGAAATTTAAACTCCACTAATTAAAGACAAGGTGTTGGGTTAAGGTTACAAACTCATTCCGAGTCCCTCAATGCTTTTGGAATATCAAAAGAAAGAACAACAAAATATAGAAGACAGATACAAGATAGTAGCGAATGAAGAGAAAGCCCGATACTCCAATGATAAAAAATAGCAATCGAGGTAATTTTGCATCTTCTGCGTAGTGAAATAGCCTTTCAGATGTTTTCCTCGTATTTCTCGTGAGTGAGTCGCAAACTTTTGCGCATGATTTTCTGTCTTCTGCTCACTTTTGATTCCTTTTTCACGCCTCTCGACTGCGACAATGAGCCCGCGGAATATAGAGCACACAATATTCCGTGGCGGGGTATATTAAGAGAATGCGCTTTTCGCTTCATTTGCATTTTTTGTGGATGTCTAGTAAAGCCGATTAAAAATGTTCTAGGTACCTTTCTCTTCTGTCTGATTTAGATTTTGGGTTACTTTTCCTCGACCGCCAGCGCTGGCTTAGCATTGCTAAAAAATCAACGCTGCGGATAAAAGCGAACTGTTTTCATTATAAAACCCCGTCCAAATGTTTTTGCTTCCGTTCAAATTCGAAAAAATGAAGTACAGTTCAATCAATTCAGTGAGGGTTTCAGAGAGTTATATTTTTCAATATTTGTTAATTGAAAAGTGAAGTACTCACTCTGTCGATATGAAGTACATCGTGTCCATTCACGTGTCGCAAACAATTACAAGTCTAGTCATTATAACAAAATAATCACTTCGTCTATTTTTCCGTTCCATATAATCTTGAATCTTCTTACTATAAGTAAATTCAGAATATTTAAATAA
This sequence comes from Athalia cordata, assembly GCA_963932425.1. Taxonomy (NCBI): domain Eukaryota; kingdom Metazoa; phylum Arthropoda; class Insecta; order Hymenoptera; family Athaliidae; genus Athalia; species Athalia cordata. Next base: position 49,970,027 of record OZ010625.1, on the reverse strand, counting down.
AATCTTCCTGTAAATACGCTAGCGAATTATTTCAGGCACCCTGACGCTCCTGCGCGAAGGTCTACCACTATATCTGATCGATAATCGATATTCACGTAATCGATAAAATTAATTGAACAAGATAAATGTAATGAAAGATAAAAGTCGAACAATTTATGGTTACAGGTATAAGAATAGCTATCTATCTCATGTTGTGTTCTTCTAATCGAGAGTCTAGAACAGCCATTAAAATCGAATTTGTGTCAACCGTAGTGCCGCGGCGTAGGTTTTTTCCCCCTGCACAGAAAAAAAAAAACAAAGCGAAAAGTAAAATATATAAAATAAAATATAAGAAGTATACGGAGCCTCGGTTCCACATGTATACCTTCGAAGGAACTAGCTAGTAAGTATTCAGATATATTCAGACGACCCGAGAGGGTTTTCTCAAGTAAAAACAAAATAAAAAGTACGTGTAGGAGATTCGCTACACGCGGACATAGTAAATGTTGAGGTACGTCATCTTGCAGGTAAATTTAAAACAATTTAGTCTCAAATTACATGTAGATGGCAAAGAGTTTTAGAAATAAAACTGAGATAACATTTAGACATGGAAATAAATTTTCTACCACTATTGCTGTGGGTAAGTCTGCAAAAATATAGAAACTTTTCTAAAGGGTATTGCATGTTTTCCCCCCTTTTTCTACAGAGCAAAGCTCCATAATTTTCTGTAAAGAGGCGATGATATCTGCAGTTCCAACAATTTATCAGTTTCATAGTTCAACAACTGTCAACGTTTTCGATAGAACGTACGTTTAAACTACATAGATGTACAGATATCTTGAAAAAAAAAAACAAAAAAAGAAACGGGTAGTGACTCCGCAACTCCAGTATCACGAATGCGCAGGTAAAAGAGTAATTATCATAAAAGCACGGGTAGGTGGATACTGGATATCAAAGTACAGCACCAGCGATAGTAAAAATTATAAGAAAAACTATAAAGAGAAATTTTTTTTAAAAAACAGGGTACTACAGGTACCCTGCAGTAAGAGAAATAGTCTCCGGTACCTGCTACGCCTGACTAAATTCAATCTGCAGGTTACGTACTCATGTTTCAGATAGAAAAAATATCGAGTAAAATATCCATTGTCCAAAAGGTGGCCCGCAGCAGCAGCAATATCAAGCAAGGGTCTGAAGGGCAACGGTGTACTCACCTTCGAGTGTCCCGGTATAGGCATGCAGAGTGTTGAATGCGATGGGCAAACCCTTTGAACCTTCAAGCTCAACGTCGGTAGCAAACAAGCCGACATCCCTTACGAGCCTCATCTTGAACACTCTGGAACGTGAAATGAAAACGGAATTTTTAATCAGTGACAGTAAACGCAATCAAGATAGGGAATAACCCTTAATGGAGATGACACAATGGTTCTTGAGACTTGAATGTGCAGCCAGAAAAACAAAAAGCAAACAATAATCTGATGGTAAGAAATTAATTCCGTTAACTTGTCTCGAATCAAGTGCAGTATTATGTGCAGAGCCTGGAACATGTCTCGCTTGAACCATTTCTGATAGACGTCCTCAAATCGAGAATTCACCGAGAACTTTCAAAATGAGATGCCACGCGATGCGTCCAATTTGTATTACAAATGAAAGAGACACGGAAAATATGGTAGAAGTCATCGGGAACTTTGAAATTCACCGTCCATCCTATCTGATGGACCTTTGAAATGACATACCAACTTTGAATAGTCGTGTAAATGTTCAGTACTCGATATCATCGGAATTTCAGATCATCGCAACGCCACGCAAAATTAGATTTTCACTATTTCTCTTTCGTTGTAGAGGAAAGAAAATTTGCAGAATGGTTGATCAGGTGATGATATCCTCCGGATAGGATAAAATCCATTTCTACGTTTAGGTATTTTGAAAAAAAAAACATATCGAATTTTAAACTCCAATTATTGAAAGCCGATTGCAATATAATCCAAGTTTTTTCCGCGAGGTGTTGTTTTTTTCACCCATTTTTATTTTTTTTTTAACTTTTTTTCAGCTGATTTGTTTTAGTCTTCTATATTGAATTAATCGAACCACAGTAACGAGTTTCTTCTATGTAATAATACCTTCCACCATAACCAAGCGCAACGCCAGATTATATTGGATATTTAGAATGAACTTGCAGAATTTCCAATTACCATGGAAATTGGTGATAAACTTTGGTAATATGACTTAAGGCGATTATACCACAGAAGCGAAACGTCAATTTTTAATCCCGTTTCCAAAGAATATCTGCTGTTTCTATCACCATAATCCAGTTATTATCCTCATCGCCATATGCTGCATGCATAAATCGCTTATCGTGGATATAAAGCTCAGAATTTATAATTACGCAATTTGAGGAAACCAACCGCACCAAAGTTACCAATTATGTCTGAAAAAAAGGAAAAAAACAAAAAAAAACCCAACCAGTTGAAGCTAATGAAACTGATCTAAAACAGTTTCACTTGAAAGGTCGATCGATTACTCTGAATAAAAAATTAAATTTTCTCGATTTTCGTTTTGTGTTCGTTCAAAGCAATGACGTATTTCCGTTGAATTTTCTCACTTCTTTATCTAGCAGGACAAAAATACTTTCGAATTTATTCTTTTACATACCTAATCAACCAATTAATTCATAGCAACTGATCGATGGGCGATTCTCGCAATAAGGTGCTTCCAGCAATTCGAGCACTGAGAGCGTTTTCAACTGAAAATTAACTGCATATGGATGTTACGTACACATATATGCCCACGAACATACAAGGGTCTACATATGTACCTGCATAGTTACTATACACGTACATTACATAGATACATAGGTATGTACGCATAATGGACTGCAGGAATAGCAGTGGCGATAGCAGCGCGTGGTAACCTCATTTGACTGGAAGGTTACAAGGGAGGGAATAGCGAGGGTTGTGTATATAAGGCAAGCAGAGGAAGAGGGTGCATACTCATGTACCATGAGCATATCTATAAGACGATAAGAAAGCCGAGACCTTATATAGGACGTTAGAGACGATGGCAGCGTGCAGCTGCTTAGCAATATGATAAACAAGGATTATTCCCCCATTGGTGCAGCAGCAGAAGTAGCAAAAGCAACAACAGGGGATGAAAACTCTCTCGTTGGCTTTCGCCAACCGTGTAATGATTTCTTATACTTATTCCGAGTTAATACCGAAAGACGACAGGCAATATTTACGGTACGCTGAATAAAATATGTATAGTGCACTCGAAAAAATTGGACTTCAAATGACTCAATGGTACATACGTTACATAGAACATGCAAAAAAGACGAAGTGTTCACACGGAAAGTTAGCGATAAGTTGTTTTCTCTTTTCTTCTTTTTCGTCAGCTTAACAAACTTCAACGCGAGCGGGTCAATCACTCCGAAAAATCGCGTACGTGCAACGACTTTAAGGACTTTTTAGGGATGTCATAAGAATCAACGTATACTTCATAGAACTATTTTCAACCTCAACCGTAAAAGTTCCAACTGTGCGGTATAAGTTTAACGATATTAATTAATATCAACTCGATACGAATATTGTAATTAATATTAATTCATCTGGCCAAATTAATATGGCGGATCGCCTCTCGTTTTCTCGAGGTTGTCGGTATTATGGAGATAATAGGTGCCTAATTATCGCTAATGGGTTCAGCTTCGGAGACGTAGAAGCTGACTTATGCAAGGGATCTTCTAACCACAAGAACTACTACTATGCTGATAGGGAGACTAGCACCACGTATAAGAGAAGACCACCGCTTCCTGATCCTCATCCTCCAGTTTCCTATCCCAACGTCCCTTCCCCACTTCTTCTTCCGCCCCCTCTTCATCATACATCCATAACTCCTGCTAGGTCAAATGGGTCAGTTGGATAACCTCAGCTGGCCGGTTTGCAACCCTCGTCATCGACGATCTGCAGCCCAGTTGCTAACCTAACATAACATATAATCTGACCTCTCCTGCGTACATACATTTATATGTGCATAGAGTTTCTGCTTTGCTAGATTTCTCCGCACGAATACCATTCGGTTACAATTTCCGCGTATAATAACATTGAAATTCCAAACGACCTCATCAAGTTTTCTTTATCAACATTGAAAGCTCGTTCTAAGAAGTTTGATATCGAGCAGATAGAATAAAAAATATAAGAAGAAAAAAGATATGAGAAAAATGAGAAGAAAATACTTCGGCGAAAAATTATAATACATTACGCAGAGGTTTGCGAAATTTTTTCGCCCTTTCCATAAGCTAATACGTCAATTCCGTTAACCGAAATACCATTTCAAACTCATGAAAAATTTACCTAGAGCTTTTACCATATTTGATTTTTACCACTCGACGCGCGGCTGACCCGAGCAAGCTCCATGGGATGATTTTTCTCTACGGCAACTGTGAATTCCATTTGATACTTTCAAGTTTGAAATGGAATATTTTACACCGATCTTTTTTTTTCGAGTACGTTATCTTGTAGTACAAAAAAAAAGAAGACCAAGATCAATTCTCATATTGGTTTTTGAGGATTTGTCGAAATAAAACTGTAAATGGGACCCAATCGAATTGGGATCGAAAGATTTCTTTTTTCTCAACGAATTTATGGTGTAAGTTGAGAACAAATGAGAATCGATAATCGATAACCTCAGTATCAAACAAAAAAATTAATTTTGCTCACTTGTTGGTGCGATACTATACACTAATCTACATATATGTATGCACTTTGAAAAGAAAAATAATTACTAAGGGCGAGAATCACATCCAGATCAATTTGGTGTGAAATGCCCCTTACATCTAATACGAGACGTGAAAAACTGAGTCAAGAACCAACCGCAGTTACAGTAGTATGATGAAGCATTTTATGTCTTTTTGTTTTCATTTATTTATTTATTTTTTATTTTATCTTTCGATGCCGCAACTATAGTATAGTTCTTTACTTTAGGTTTGGAAAACTTTTAGAACAACTTTTAACAAAGTTCGAAAGGTGATAGAAGATAATCAGGTTTTGAACAGACTGCGTAGGGGAGAGTTTTGGTAGGTGGTACTATTACAGTAACAAGAAAAAGAAAAAAGAAGAAGAAGAAGGAGGAGGAGCGAGTATAGCAGTGGCAAAAGCAGCAACAGCAGTCGATAAGCCTCGGAGTAATTTCTTCTGACAAAAAGTTAGATTTCTCTTCCGTAGAAAAGATGATCGCACAAATTATGGAGAGAAATATCCAAAGAGAAACTCCATCTCTTTTCTCTTTCTCAAATTAAAAGCACCGAGAATTTAGCCCACAGAAAGGTAGATATATCAACCGTATCCCGTAATCTAATTAACAAACTCTCAATAAGCCTTCTGAAAGCCATACCAAGTACTTCTCGGAATATTTGAAAATTTCAGTATATACTAGACGAAATATCATGAGGACTTTTGGTTGGAATTCTGCAAATTTGCTCCCTCTATCGCTCTTTCATCTCACGCTCGCTCGCCATTGAAACGTTTTTCTTAACTCTTAATTTCATTATCAGATTTGGCATGTCCAAAAAAAAAATTCTCAGCATCGCGTCTGTAGATACACACACATGTATAAATTCGTGTTTGTACAAAGCATTTTATGTTGAATCATCCTAACTCTCCGCGCCCCACGTTTTTAGCATAAAAAATTATTCGAGCTACCTCAGAAACGCCATTTTCTGTATTTAATATCCATGGAATTTAATACAGAGTCCGTGGGTAAGGAACCGACATTTCGAGACAAAGCGGGGGCGCGATTAGAAATTTTTCCATACCTGAGAAAAAATTTGAATACCCGATAATCTCAATGATTTTGCAGTTTTTTTTTTTCTTCTTATACCTCTCGAGAATGAACGGTAACACGCCACTATAGGTAATTGAAAAAGCTACAATTTGTGAACATTGGAGAAAAAAAACCATCCGCAAAAATAATTCTCCAAAAAATGGAAATCCCATCACTTTTCTACGAAATAGGATTCGATCGAATTCATTCGATCGGATGGTCTAACAATTTGGAAAACTAAAGTGGTTGATAACCAGAAAGGTTCGGAGCCTTTTCGTGACTCTCGGGCTGAATAATTTAGATAAAATAGAATTAAAAAATTCTACAGAGTATACAGAGTCGCAGGCGGTGAGGTAGTTTGAGGTTAAAATATCCCATGTATGTACACCTCCCTGAAGTATATGTATACATGTATACTTTCACGAGCACATAATACCTAGACGAAGCGATAAAAGTAGAGTCTAAGCGTGACTAGCATGCATATAAGTCTTTGAGATGAAGTGATGAGGTGTAGAAGAGAATAAAAATAAAGGAAAGAAAAGGAGAAAAAAAAAGAAAAGAAAAGAGAAGAAAGAACGGTGTCATCGTATCATTTTCTCTGATCTTTGCATGCTCCCGCAATTTTCCTCGTGTCACCCCTTGTTTATTGATCAAGAGATTGCGGAACGTCGCAGTACGACGCGCGGTTATGGTATGCACTCTGTCGTTGACATTACTGTTTGTCTCTAAAGAGATTTATAACACATATATATATTAGTAGATAAGTACGAACCTGTCAAGAGCGTGAAGACGCAAGAGGAGCGGTCGCTCTTCACTTCCAAGAGTAGAATACGATGTTCCTGATTTTCCCAACTTCTCCATTTCCTCCTGCTCAATGTCACGACGTTTCCTATCACCGCGATGATGTTCACGGAGGAATTCCGTATCGTACAATGCCGGCCCGTAACTTTTGATAAACGAACCTCCGATAATATCTGAAACCACAAATCGAACACAGATTTCATTAGCACAAAAATTTTCCATCGAAGCTTTACATTTTTTTAGTTTGAACGGAGAAGACAAATAAATTCACAAAAATTTGGGGGATCGTATTTTGTTAGGCTGACTTTTGTAACGTCATTCGATTTTTTCAATCACACATTGCTGTACCAGTGGTAAAACAAAATAAAGCTTCGAACTACCGCGAATTGGAGAAAATACTTTTTTCTTTTTTTTTTTTTTTCTGTTATACGGGCAAAAGAGGTGGGTGTATAAATGTATGTATGTGTTGGAATGATGGATAGGTGAAAATGAACAATCGGACAATAGTGGAAGCAGTTTCTATCCGCCTGTAGTCTATGCCCGACCAAAGCCGGTGGAATATTGATTTTAGATTGATCAGAGCATTTGATACCCGATAGGTAGCTGTAGAGGTATAGGTGTGTAAGGTACTTCAGCTAAAAGAGAACAATGGATTTTTACTTTACATTTCTTTCCATCTGACGTGTTACCTATAGACGTATCAACAGCCGGTAGTGTTTCACGAGGCTATTATACCACCCTATAGACGTATTCGAAGTCTCCGAATTATAGATCTTAGCGGCTCGCAAGAATCGAACAAAGGATGAAAAAAATTTTAAACAAGTAGTGCATTTCTAACCTCTCGAGATCTACATGAAAGTTTTAATATCGATGAAACAATCGTCTACGTCAAGAGGTATATAATAAAAGGAATAAAATCTATAGTCCAAAGGTGCGTAGGTTGGACGGGTGTATTATAATGCGTGAGTTTAGGCGCGAACCAAAAAAGAGAAGCATGAAAAAGAAGCAAATGAGAAGAGAAAGGAGAATAATGAAAGAGAAAGAGAGACAGACAAGTGATCCGTTAGTGGAACGTAGACAACATCGTGAGAGTGGTGTGTATTATGTATAGGGTAGAGGCAAGGGTAAAGGAGTAACCGCGAGTTGGAAGTCCCGGAATATTTTGTTCCCGTCAAAAGTTAACGTGCGTGTTGGGTTTTTTGGGGATGAAGATAAGACAGGTTCTCTACAGTAACGCAAACGACGCGACGTGTTGTTGAAGATATAGGTAGTGTTAAACCGAAAAAAGGAAACGAAACAAAACAAAAAAAGATAAAATTAAAAAGAAATATATACAATATATATACCCATATATATATGTATTCACGCACGTCAAGGCTCGGTAAGGCTACCCAGAATCTAATCACCATCATCCGTGCCCCCGGGGGTGAAGGGTAAGGGTGGGTTTTCCGTACACGCGAGAGTTATGCTAAATTAGCTGTAAACAAAGGTAAAAAGCCCGATCCGTACGGTAGATATCTATGTATAGTATATATAGATGTCTGTATAGTTACTGTGAGGGTGGAAAAAAAATTCTCGGGTAATAAAGTTTTATAATGTGTATAATGTATATGATATAGATAACGTGGGAATTACCGACCTATTACCCATTGTAAATGTACGGATGTAAAGAAGGCATGTAATTCCGGCAGTATGAGGATCGTGGCATAAGATAAAAGATTAGATAGAAAAATGGAGACATCGGAAATGGAAAAAAAAAGAAATTGTGATAACTTAATTGCCGTATGTTAAATTCACCCCTTCGACGTAGCGTATTTTGCACGTGGTGATTCTATACACCATCGAGAGTTGGAAACCAAAAAGACGTAACCCACAATTTTTAAATTGCGGTAATATCGGCGCTCTGAAGTTAGCTGAGTTGTAAGGAACACAGAAATTACGTCAATTTAATTGAGTGGAATTTGGTTCGAAAATTCAGTCTCTTCGATTGTTTTACTTTTTTCAAGGATATACCTGTTTTCGCAAGAAATCGGAAAATTAAAAAAAATTCCAAAGAATTGAAAAACTTGAGAATTGCTTCAATCCAAATCGAGTGATTCCCATTTTATCAGTTAGGACTACGCCATAATTCTGGACGGCAAAAAGGCTCGAAAATCTACAAAACGTCGTCGCTCTATTTGCAAGAAAGGTGTATCGACAAAAAAAAGTCTGTAAAATCAAACTTCCGAAATAAGTAGGTAATTTAATTTTAATTATCTTTTTTTAGAAACACTTTTTAGAAATGTTCTATATGATATTGATTTTTGAAGGATTCATCTCAGGATCTACCATAGTTATGCGATAAAAACTCACATTCTCTCTTCAACAGTCGATTAATCTGTACGATATTTCAAAATTTGTTAGCATCATTTCCGATTCACTTAACGATACCCCAAATTAGGTAACTATGATATATCGCATTTTTTAGTTTCGTTCACTTTATCACGGATACGTCTTCGCGGCAGATAGATTGGGATTCTGTGAATTTCAGCCAACCACTTCTCATCCCTGGACACGAATCGATCATGACAAAATTGCCAAAAGCCAAGAAAAAAACCAAAAAGTTACACAAAGAAAAAATGCCATTCACCAAATGACTTTCTATGCATAAATGCGGGTATAAGAGTGGGTAGGGTACGTAGGTCGCTTTTCAATCGTACCCATAGAAGGGAACAGGAGAAGGAGAAGTAGCGCGGCGATCAAAGCATGAAAAACTGACTATTTTACACGGCTGGTAGCGATGTGTACACAGGAGAGCAAACATGTCATATTCAGTATCCTCAAAACCGGTTTTCCATCCAGTTCGTTCCTAGCCGAGGATTCTCGACATATCCATATCTACGGCACATCATACTTCACCGTAGTATACATACACAGGGTGTCTCGGATCCGTTGGAATACCTCCGAACTCCGTCAGAATTCTGAGGGAAAACATTTTTTTCGGATGAAAGTCGAAGGAGCGATCTTTTTTTCATGGGAGCGATTTTGATTCGTGCAACCTCACGGCACATACACCAAACTCTATACCCTTACCACTGCTCTACACACAGCAGAGCTGTAAGATATTCAACGAATGGAATGGCCGACATTTGTAATAAATCGTTACGAATCAAGTAATCGAATTGAAACCAGCTAGTTCCGTTTGATCACCCGAGGAATTAATTCTAGGTTCCAATGAGGTTTTTTTTTTACAGGATCTGAGACACCCTGTACATTCGTACATTAAACGCTGAACACGTTGCAGCAGCCATATGAGCGCAGATGAGATGCAGTCCAGTAAAGGACAGCGGTTGTTTTCCCTCCTCGACTACATATGTACGTATGTACCATATATGTGTATGCGTAGTATATTTCGCAATAAATTTTCCCTGCGCGAAAGCAGGTAGGTACAGTACATATGTGAGAGTCGAGTCAAACGGCTGTGTACTCTACCTGATCTATACCCTTAACCCATACCTCTCAGTCTTCTGCTTCCATACCACTACAGACCGAGAGTAGGGTAACGTTGAAATAGGGTTGGAACTTGCCCGATATCATCCCTCGTCAAGGATTCAATGTATAATATATTTGTATACATGATATACGTGTACTTACCAATCGTGATTCGATGTAGCCGCGAACGTCAAGTGCCGAGTAATGAATTGGAAGAAATCAATTGAAAACAATGTCTAAATTACATTTCGTACAATTTCTTATTCTTACCCGTATTGCATAAAGAGCGGAATGACTGGATATTCAATTCAAGCGCATAATACTTGAACACGCATTTGAAAATCTTTAGGTCCACCCCGCATAGTTGAAGTTGTGATCTAGTAATAAGAATAGAATTTTCTACTTTCCAATGATTTTGCAAACATGTAGAATAACATTTCACGATCGACATAGATTTGTAATGAGAAATAAATGACAAGCAAAAAAAACCAACCCGACAAATGCCAATAATCGACGCAACGATCGCGTCAATAATTAGTACCTGTCATATGCCGGTCAGCTAATGGCTTATCGTGGTAAAAAAAAGTTCATCAAGTGTTCGACTAATTCGCCTATATAAATTATACATATCATGGTTCTGAAAATTCAGCAATCACCTATTCGGAAATCCAAACGTGATCGATCGATTCGCACTCGAATGAATGAAAAAAAATATTTGATTGTTACATTTGAAATTCAATTATGCTTGAATTAGGAAAATTTGTATGTATGGACATACCGCTCTCGACCTAATATTGAACCATCATTATCAAATGCAGAACGTATTTTTACTTCAAGAACATTTTCATCTCCCACCTGGTCGTACGGTAAGAAATTACGATGTATTACAAGAGTGTATTCTAGACTTATCTCTCTTTTTATCTCTTTAAGAAATTTTCTAGACTCTCTAGACGCTTTTAGAAATACGAAGTACCTACATGCAAAGGAACCATCTCCTTCTACACTATACTCTGTACAAGTTAGGTAGGTATATAAGGTGTTTGCCAACTTTTCAGTCTTGCTCTCGACAGGTTAATTTATTTGAAGAAATTTCCATTCCCAATTCCATTCCAACATCCCCGCATTAATCCACCAAACGTGCAGTATAAACAGCCGATTTTCGCTCGCTTTTATACGTGCAAGAGTATCTACCCGAAAAAAAAAAAGAAGTGAAATCAAATAGATGAAAAAGGTGCAAAAAATTTTCATACTCCTGCACCAGTATTTTCATATCCCTACTGCTCGTGACAACAATTAAGTGGAATATAATAAAATAGACACAGGTGTTATGCAATACATATATTGATCAGAGACATATTTTCTATATAAATCTCTTCATCTTTCATCTATTAGGCATATCGTACGATAGTTTATCTGTATATAACGTATAATATGCGCTGCACAATGTGTGACTGTCAAAACGTGACAATGAAATGAATATACACATATACATAGAGGTATGTGGATAGGCATACACGTGCATATAGGTATATATATCTATATAGGGTAAAGTTAGAAGCCACGAGAATTTAGAGCGGTGCTCGTGGGTTATGCAGAATCTAATAACACGTCTGGTGCAACAATTCTAAAGGCATTCTCTTCCCACTACGTAAATCCAGACGTGAATCTACCGCCTCGTTTTCAGCACACCGTCTTTAGCTAGCTACTGTACACTGAACTTCCGGGCGTTCCAACGTATATGTGTACATAGACCACATCTCACCTAAATGAAACCGTTCAAGAATCGCGTCTAGTTTCTAAATTCTAAATTCTATACTTACATGATACCATGCATCATCGAATCCATTGTCATTACGTGTTCCTCTCTTTGATTTTCATTGTATTCGCGAGTGAAGAATTAGTCTACAGAGGTGGAAAATACTAACGAGTAAATTATATCCATAATTATATGAAATCTGGTAATCCCTGAGAGTGTAATAATAAAAAAAGAATGAAAATTTAAAAATCACAATAATGATAATAATCACGCTGATGAGCGTACAATTGGCATTTTTATCTTTCGAGATACTAATGAGATCTCTTATAGCTATACATATATATATATATATATATATATATATACATATATACCTGTGCTTGGATTAATTAATTAAATTCTAATTATTTAAAAATTAATGACCGAGAGAGGGAGAAGCAGAGAGAAAGAGAAAGGTCGAATTCTGCAAGTTGGCCTGAGACGAAAAGGAAGAAGAATGAGATTAAGGAGCTAACTGAGAAGAGGGGGATCTGCAAAAGGTCAGACAACAACGGGTTTCAGAAGAATGAATCGTCTTTAGAAGGGATAAGGAGATAGGTATAGAAGAAGGTTCGGTTAAGGATTCTATCACTCTAATTATGATTCGCTAATCGATCGATCGATCGTCATTGAAAAAGGGCTGGGGAGATTCGAGTGTTTCTGATAATAGCCCGTTAGTTGGCAATTTGCTGTCGGCGCGCGCTTAGATCGGAGTAGAAATGACGACTATAGCTCGATCGTTTCGCTAACAACTCGATCCAACCTGCAGGTTAGCCCAATCTTTTCAACGAAATGAAACGACCGAGCTAGCAGTGACCTATAAGAACAAAAGGCACGGTAAAACTATACTATAAGACGAAAAAGAAGAATTTCGGTGGTGAAAGAGAGATAAAGGGTAGGGAACAAAAAAAAAAGGGAAAGAGAATTCCAGAAAAAGTGGAGGCAGCAAACCTTATACCGAATGGAAAAAAAAAATAAAAAAAAAACACAAAAAACACAAAAAGAAAGAAAGAAAGGGGGAAAAACGAGCAGGAGAAAAAGGCAACCGCGCGGTCGGCTGACGAGACCCTGACTCGTTCCACTTGGCACGGAGTCAGCGGAACGCGGCGCCGGCGGGGCAGCAGCCGTCTGTTCTCTTTCTCCCTCTTTCTGTTTTTTTTTCTTCCTCCTCTCTTTCTTTCCATATCTCTCTTTCTTTTACATACGAGCTGATTCACCACGGTGTACACACATGTTTTTACATACCCTTGCGTAACGGGTGTCAAACTTTGCATCCACCAACAGTGATACCGAATTATACTTTATGCGGAAAATTTTTTAGCACTTATTAGTTTCGTGTGTATCGAACCAGGCTCCACTGTTCACGGAGTTATACTTTAATTTTACGATCTACGAAGGCCAGATAAAAATCAAAGCTCTCTCAGTCAATACACATGAGTATCCTTCTCAGTTCTCTTATTTCATTCACGTAAGGAAAAAAAAATTTGACAACCCGAATTAACGCTGTGATGGACATTTTGTGGCGTGTGAGGACAGAAAAAAAAAAACTGGGTGCTGACGTGGCTGAGTATATGAATTATATGTATAAATATTTGTATAAAATATAAGTATCGAAACATCTACTAGGTATATACTTGTTATATGTACAATATGTACGTACATGATGCATATATTGTGTGTGCACACGTGGACGGATATCATGTGCAGGGCTCTGCGGAGAACAGCGAGATTGTCGAAGGGGCAACGGAGCAGCAAACATTCGGCAGAATGGACACCGCATGCGAATATGCGAATATTGCGCGTGCGGATGGACCGATGCTGGTATTATAACGAAGGGATAGAGAAAGAGAGAAATCGAGAGAAATGGAGATAATAGAGGGTGGAAAGGGCCTACCGATGAACGGACAGGAGATAATGGAGCACCAACGTCAACCGGAGAGAATCGATCATCCCCTAACAAGCCTTCATTTCTCTCGATGGACGGATGATACTCGTGGGAAATGTGGACTATATACGAGAGATATAACTGTGAAATGAGACAAAAATTGTGATCCTGATTAAATATATCTTGTATTACAAAATGGCGTTATAATCAAGCGGAATTGCTATTTCAGAAACCGTTCGAGTCGAAAAACTTTTCAAAATGATTTCTTGTTCTTTTGTCAGTTCATGGGTGAATCGGAGGCAATTGTATAATATGTTTCGTGTACAAATAACCAAATCAGGCGAGCGCGAGGGCCGGTTCGTCTGAAATTGCGAGACACAAAAAGCGCACAAACTTACTTATACCAACATACAATTGTTACGGATTAGATCGCGGGGTCAAATCCGTTTGGCTATAAGATTTCCCTGACTTTGTTGATTTATGTGAGGGTTCTACAATTTCTTCGTTCTTACAGCTCTGGGGCAACTCGTCCGTGCGTCAATGATGTAGATTCTTGATTGTCGAAGAACTTCGGCGAAATTCATGACGGTTGAGTTAACGACACGAGATTATCGATGGGTGACTAACAATAATGGATGAATGAATCGGGACTGACTGAATGATTGAGAGTAACTAAAATTGAGAGTGGAGGAAAAATTGAAAAAAAAAAAAACATTCATAGGATCTTGACAGGCGAGGGATATAAGGGGAATTTCTAATGCGCAATTTTGCGATTCGATATTCAATGATTCAAATGAAAAGAGCGATGATGTGATGAGACGATTCACAAGGCGAGTGAAAAATACTGAAGAATCCTTTGATTTTTTCTCATCTATTACGCAGTAATTACTAAATACGTAGAATAATTTGCGTGATAGGAAGTATATCTAGACATTCCGTTTCCCAAGAATTCTGACAAATTCGATACAAACAACGTCGATCGTTCGATTCTTGGAAGAAAATCTATGTGTATAAAATCGACGAAGAAGCGTGCTCATGAGAACGAGAAAAAGTTTTCAGCGAAAGATCTTTGAAAGTTTGAATAAAAAGAAGAAAAAAAAATTACCCTGCGTCGAAAATATAACAGTTTCGACGTTGATGAAATGAATTTTTCGATTGTGAGCTGCGGTATACGATCGATTTCAATTCAACAGCCCGTTGAAATTGTAGATAAAAAATGGTCAATTTCCATGGAATAATTCAAGTTTTTTATCAAACGCCGGAGTTGCGAGGTAATAATTTCATTTTTCCTATTTATTATTACCTAAAAAGCTTTTCCTCCAATTTTCCACGAATTACCGACTTATATACTCGACCCTCGCTTTTCCTTGCGTGCGGGTATTTCGTTTTCTGAACCTTCCAGAGCAGCTACACACCCACTACGTATACGTATAATATACCTATGTGAAGCTAAAAAGGTAAGTAAGCTTTTACGTTTAGCCTCCGCGGACACGCACTGGACAGTGCAGAGCATAGCAAAGTGGAACAACTCGAGGTGAGTTTGCCTCCTCGTTTCTATCCTGCAGTGTGCTCGCTCTCTACTTTACCCCTTCACCTTCATCATTGACAGGAAAGTCCGGATCCTGGACTGCTGGCAACTGGGGGTATGAGAAGCCTGGAGCTATAAGGTTTATACTCAGGTTTACACGCGCACACATACATTTCTCACGTATGTATAGAGGTGTACAGAAGGGGGACGCAGAGGGGACTCGAAAGCAATTAGTTTCCACTTTTGTAGAGAAAGGGTTGAGAACCCAAGCGCGTTGAGGACGCCGACCGACCCCCTACTCCTATACTCCTCCTCTTTTCTCTTCCCTTGGGACCTCGAGATTACTGAGAGAATTCCCCGTACGAGACGAGGGAAGAGACGGAATTGCAGTGGCAACTTATACTCCCTCTCTCCCTCTCTTTCTCTTCCTCTCTGCAATCATCGGGAGGAATTTTGAGTATGATATGCCATATAACATATGTTATATAGTACATATCTACACGTCAGCTGGGACCTCTTGTCATGTAAATGTTGGTGTAAACCTTCATTTTATACATATTATAATGCGCGTTCCCCTAGAAATTAGATTACAGTTATTACTTATAGTCGAGTCGGGAAACTCATTGACATAAATTGGTACCGACGTTTTTCATCTTTTTATTTTTCTACCAGGGGAAAACGACTCAAACAAATCTACCTGTAGCTGTGCCTGTAATTGTATTAGAATGAAATCCACTTACGTTATTCATATAAATATCAATAGGTGGGTTTCCACGTCACCATCGTTGATCTTTACAGCTCACCGATATTTCGCACTAATCATATGGCTGCGAGTTAATGAGAGAGGTCATAGTGACGTGCTTTCGAACGCAAGCTCTCATTCGATAGCCTTGCTTGTTATTTTCCTTTGAAACTGCAGGCTCATGAAATTGTTTTTGTTTTTGGTAATTTCACGCACGTGAACCATCGCAATTCCATCTCGTTAACACCAACTTGTTACCGCCAAAAATGACATCGAAGTTTTTTTTTTTGTTCGTTTTTTTTTTTTTTTAGAAAAACTCCGAGTGCAGACCATGTAGAAATATTTCTCTGCAGCCATACGAATACGAATTGATCACACATGGCTTAATTATGATGAAATGAAAACAAATAATCCACGTTGAATTTCATTATTGAAATGGAAATACACTTTACACACATGTATGTTGTGTATACGAAACTCTTTTGTTTTAGTTTTGCCGAGCATTCTTCGTCTGTATATTGCCACCCAATTTATGGTCTGTGACAATTCCAGCCATTTTTCTCTGTTCCTGTTTATTTGTATTTGTAGAGCGAAAAGCAAAGCGACTATTCGTTATACGCTCTCTGTACATACGTAGTACCTACGTGTACATATATGTACATGTATTTTTGAAAGGTAATCTTTTTCCTTTGAACTTTACGTTAAATACTATTCAAAGTCCGGCAAACATCACTCCCCTTCTCCATGCCTTTGATGTAGCCTTAGAGTCACAAACTCGCCTCCCTCGCTGGTTATACAGTTACACTTATATAAGTATACATATACGTATATTATGTACAATACCAAACGCATCTCCTATCTTTCTTTATTTATCTTGCTTGGTTTTCCATCTCTTTCTCTTTTTCTATCCGTGTTCCTACCGAGCTGGGGACAAAATTGCTCTGGCAAAAAGGTCACCGGAAATTCTTTTTCGGACGGGGTGAATACCCTTTGTACATTTACATGCATCGCACACATGGGGCATTCCGTTCCAAACCGACCCTCGCCATTTTTATTTACCTATTTATTTTTTCTTCCTGCCCCTAATACTCGGAAATTCTTCCGCAGACAGTCTAATGGTCTGAAGTGTTCGTTTTTGACCGCTCTGATTGTGAGAGCCGATTTCAAGTGGTAAAATAAAATCAACTCGAAAAATGCAATTTTACGTCCCCCGAAACACTTGACCCGCAGACGAATCTTTCACAAATTCTAACGAAAGAAAAGATTCCCGCTACCATCGCAGAAAAAGAACCCACTGAAATTAAAAAGCGATCCTGCGATCTTTGGTATTACATGTACATATCGCGTAAATGAATGAACAAGCATAATTAGCGGGAGATTACTCGATAAAACCTCGGCTTTCTATACATGTATTTATTTATGTGCACACGTATGTACACGTAGAAGTAGAATATATAGGGCAGTAGTAACTAGCGGGTGAAATCAAGAGGGGGGAAGTAGAGTTGTAAAGGTGGTAAAGGGCAGACCACATGTATTCGAATTGGCTATTGCGGCTGCCATTGTGCAGAGGGCCATTAACGATCCCATCGCATATACGAGAACCTGACCTCAAATTTCATTAGGTACTTTCAAAGGCAGGCAGGCGCTCCGGTAGGCTGAATATGGGTGACTATTATAGCCGTGACGTTTGTTACGGAGTAAGAGAAGATCGTAAAATATACATGTAATTAGGGGAGCAACCGAATGGGCCCATTTCCGATTTGGTCAAAATTGCGAGTGATAAAATAATTTATTCCTCCAATTCAGGATTCTTGTAAAAAATTCAATGAATTCGAAAACACTTTTCGGTGCAGGTAAAGTCTTTGCGATTAATAATTCACACGATTGTTTGCCAAAGAGTAATTTTTATGGAGAAATTTATAGATCGTGATAATCCGATCTTAGAGTTACTAGTCATGAATTGTTTCAATGCTTTTAAAAGATTTCGCCAAACCAAAGAACATAAACTAAAGACAAACTGTTCTATTCATTTCGTAACTTCACGCGCACGGCAGGGCGCTCCGAAATACTAATACATGGAAAGGAAAGCTGACGGAAAACCTATGAATTTTTTCTGCAACACGGGGCGAAAAATTCCTGCGATGCATACCGTAGTTCTAAAACGGAAGGTATATGGTACGATATGGGCGGCAAAAATTATTTCATCTAAATCTAATTATATTCACTGTATAATCCAGCCAATAAAATGAGCCAAGGTATAGGTATGTATAGATATACATCCGAGCTATCCGGGTAAAATTATTTCCGAAAGTGTGCGAAAAAGAGAAAAAGATGAAGATAGCGTAGCCGAAAGCGCGAGAGAGGGGGATACGGAGAGTTTAGCTTCGAGCCAATAAACCGTACGAATGCAAATATCTATTCCATATTCAATTCTGTTTGAGGTAATGGAAAGTTTGCCGGTGTGAGCGTTGGAGATGCGACTACGTGTTGGTCGCGGTAACGATCGTGTCAGATGCTGTAGTGCCAGGAGTTGCTCTTAGATCGAAATCCTATTTTCTTCTATTTCTCCTTCTCTTTTTCTATCAAAGAGACCTAAAAGGTCCGAAGCCCCCCAGCTTCGTGTTATTTTACAACATCGCGAACAAGCTCACCGTTTTAATACTCTGTTTCTCTCAGGTACAGTTTTTTTTTTTTTTTGTTATAATAGTTCACCACCTAAAATAGCGGCGCATATTTGGCCGACGTACGCCCGGTTAGGTTGATTCTGAACCTCTTCGCGGCCAAGCGCGCGTTTGAACAAATTTTTCGTGTAGCTGGGCCGGCTACGCAAAGTTGTCCAAACGGGCTTGGCCACGAAATAATTCAGAATCAACTTAACCGGGCGTACGTTTGATATACGTATTGCAATGATAATAACAATGATACTATACCATAGATGTTATATTACAGAACTGTATAGTTCAGTCGGTAAGCCTTATAACTCGATTAGGGAAACGAATGATCAATGCAAATTGAAGCTAAAATTGAAGGCGTATAACTCAGACGAGGCAATAGGATATACATACCACGTATAGGTATATATGGCTTGAATCAATTACATTGGATGTACAGCTGTACGGCGACGATAGTTATATTTATTGCTCGATAATAATCCGCGGCTGTAGTTTAATTTTTTGATATCATTAGATTTCATTATTGGACAAAAGAATCATTTGCGAGTGAAAGTTTATCTTTTAATCGATCCTACGTACTGTGCATGCAGAACGGAGAAGAGAAAGAAAATAAATAAATGAATAACGCTCGTTAGCAGTTTCATCGTACGTAGGGGGGTTGCAGTTATTCTTTCTATAGACACATCAGTGTATGTGCACATGTATGTACGCGGGGTAAATTCAAAACCGCTGGGTGAACCGCATGGTTGAATCTACAGCAGGAAACTGCAGCAAACGTAGAATTGTAAAACACAAAATAATATAACCTGCAGGTTCTGAAGAGTGATCGATTGAACAGATCGGTTTATATAACCTCGCGCTGTACGGATATGAATCGAGTCAAACCGAACAAGAAAAAGAGAATAGAAAAAAAAAAAAAAAAAAAAAAAAAAACAACATCAACAAAAAACACAAAACAAAAATCAGCAAGTATGAAATTTCAAAGCTGAATGTGATGTAATATAAAAAAGAAAATTGCCTCGCGTTATATGTCTGCATTTATATGAATCGAAAATTTCTTTCGTATGTGTAGGTACACATATGTATAAGAAATGGAGATTCTACACAGTCGAATAAGAGCGGTGTAACGGTATAACCCACCCCTAGTTCGGTCAAAGCTAAAACGGCGCTTTTACGTTTTAAGGTTTAAGCTTCCGGGGCTTGACTGCGGGATATGAAATCACCCAATAGGGTGAATCCCTTGTGTTCCCAGGGTTATAAAATACCACTAGAAGCAACACCCTCACCTGATGGTTACCCCATCCGACCGCGCATTCGAAATATGTACATACATACAAGACTTACGCACATTTATACTTGCGGTACAATCGCCCAGGTCACCCTTCTCGCATAATATAACATTCAAATCTAGTACCCAAAACGACGCCCATACCATCAACCCTTTCCACGATCTCCAAAAAAAAAAAAATAATAAAAAAAAAAAACATACAGAGAAAGAAAGAGAGAGAAATAAAATCATCCTAACACGTGTTATACGTGACGTAAGGAAATTATATCGTCACACATAAAAGCTCGCTACAACGCACATAAATAATGGGCATGTAATTTCTGCTAACGATGTACGTACGTCGTAGATATTCCGTGTGAAATTTTACATTCGACGATCATTATAAATCGTAGCGAAGACGACTTTCTGCACAAGCTGCAGAAAAAGCGTGCGAAACGAGAAAGGGCTGGAGGACGTATCCTAGAATTCTTCTATTATGACAAAGATTCCCTACCTCGACTCGTTATCGCCTAAGGTGATGTATTTACGGCCAGAAGATAGATAATAATTGGAAAATATGTTACGTTCATTCCGTTATATACACGCAAGGGTTACAATAGGGCAAGGGTGAAAAGATAGAGGTATAAAGATAAGGGTTGAAGAATCTTGCAGTAGCACAACCAGGGCACGGTGATTTATATCGGAAAATTTTTAAAGTGAAAAAAATCTTTCATTCTTTTTTTTTTCTTTATTTATATATTTTCTTTTTTTTTTTCTTTCAACTGGAATTATTGTGCACCCTATATAATAATACAGTAAAATTTTCCGACGACGATGTAGCAGAAGCGGGAGAATATAATAAATAAATGCAAAAAAGTTTCTGTACAAGCTGAACGAGATTGTAACGTTAAATATTGAAAGTCTCAATTTTTTTTTGTTTCTCACCCCTCGTACCGCCAACCCCCTAATTCCTAATCAAATTTGCCACCATTTTCGTATCGCACGTACATCTCCCCCTTTATTCTTCATCGTCGTCGTCGTCACCCTCCCTAGATATACCTGTATGAATATATATGTATAATATGCACGGGGTGTGAAAATTTCTACACGTATACGCGTATGAAAGAAATGACGAGAAGAGAAAAAAATATCAAAAAAAACAAAAAATTCTAAACAAAGAAAAAACATTGAGCGCCAACCTCGATCGTAGCCGCCGAGAATTCCTTTTTCGTTATGCTTTTCTTTGTTTTTCAGTCGCACAACTCACGAAACATTTTTCAGTACGACCATGTGTCGTATATATAGCAAACTGATTGTGAGATGAGATTTTTCGGAGGATGTACATGTAAGTAATTTATTTTCAACATCGGTGAGCGGAATGACATTGGGCCGCTGACCTTCGAACCCCTGTGACGAAACGGAAAAAGAAAGAAACAAAACAAAATTGAGAAGGGAAAAATAAGAAGAGAAGAAAAAAAAAGGCTCCGAAAAGGGAAGCAGGCGCTCATTTCGTGCCTTCTGACCGACCTTCTGTATTGGATATATAGATATATACGTATATACCTTGTAAAAGAAGGCTACTTTGAGTCTGCGGGCATACTGCGCGAAAAAGGAGAATGCGCGAGGGTTGCTGCCAAGACTTGGAATATAAGCAGCGTGGCGGTAAGGAGAAGCAGAGACAGAAACCACCCCAGGGAATTTCAGAGGAAGAAATTCCGAGAACAGGTATATGTGCTTATGCTGGCGATAAATTCGATATATCTACTTTTCCGTATTTTCAAATTTTCGGTATATATATGTTATATACAAGTACATACGAATGGTTCGACTGAATTAACTACCCATCTACATAAACCTGCATGTATCTTTTACGTACAATAATATACATCCAACTTATACAAAACGTACGTGCGGTGGGACCTCTAAATTTCACATGATTTTTATGACCCCTACGTGGAAGAAAGGAAAGTATATTTGCACTGAATTTATTTCGCATATTATTACCACAGGATGAAATCAATACGAGAAGGAATCAAAAATTTTTTTTTTACACAAATCACGAAAAACGGAAAAAAAATCCCGCAAAAAATTTATCGTCTGTAGAAATTCGGTGGTTGTGAAGATTCGTTCGAATGTTCAAAAGATCTTTCCACGTCTAGTTGCCTAGTTAAAAGACAGCTTACGTTAAGTTTCCAAAAATCCGGGGTCGAATTTTCGAATCGTACCACGAAATCTCAGAAGATTTTACGGTAATATACAAGCCAGAACGTTTTAACCGACAAAAAAAAACATTTCTCATCCAACTATATCGCGGGGAAAAAAAGATAGTTACGACATTATTGCTTATTGCCGTCCTCGTGTGAGTAACTGTGCATACAAATAGGTATATGTATACTCATCGTGAAATTTATGCTCAAAAGAAATTTCACTGCAGCATTATTCCGAAGGAACATGGCATTCACATATTATCATGAAATATTGTACAGAGTCTTCACAATATGGTAGCTCGTGAATAAATTCGATTGGTTACCCTTTGAAGAGGCCGGAAATTAGAGGCTACAGATAAAAGTAAGAAGAAAAAGAAAAAAAAAAGAAATAAATAAACCGATATAAAAGGAGGTAACCAAAAAAGAGAAGAAAGCAAAAATTGTGAGGCTCCGTTGCTGAAAAGCGAGACGAACGAAAGAGTAGAAAAGAGAAAAAGAAAAAGAAGAACGGGGGAGAAAAGGTGCGCGAGACGTGAAGCAGCAATAATACTACACTGAAAAAAGGTCTCTAATGACAGCACCCCGTAGCCTCGTTAATAGTTACGCAAGAGCAGGTTGACTGGTGCACATGTGGTAAGCCTTTATGACGTCGATCCCCTTATCGAGGTATCACAGACCAGTTCCTCCAGCTCCCACTTTTCTTGTCCAACGGTTTTCCAGCCAGTATCGTAATAATGCTCATCCGACTTCAACCACCCCTACCCCTCCTCCTAATATCAGAGAATACTGCACCCCCTTCCCCCTGCCCCATCACGTCGAGACAGTCACATTCGCGTTTATCCTTCCACATGCTTCTCACAGAGCTGTATTTTGTCAGAGAAATACGCGTGATGTGAGTAAATAAATTTAGAGGATGAAGTTTTAGAAGTTGAAAAATACAAAGCTTCACGTGTTATCAATTGTATAGAACTATATACGTATGGGCCTATAGATATGTATGTACGTATTATATGATGAAAAAGAAAAAGATTGTTTAAAGGAAGGTGGGTATAATATTATGTAAATTAATACGATCTCTGCTTCTGCTGTCGGTGCAGAGGGTTTCGAGGTTAGGAAAATGGGGTTGGGAGAGTATCAAATGTCACGTGAAATTGTAAAAGCAGTATAAATAAACTTGCGTGTTCTCGTTAGAGCGAACTGCTTGAGCTACCCCTTATCTCTAAAGTCGTATAAATATAGATACAAACATGTATACATACTATAATATACCTATATACGTACACACCACATGTTATTATATTCGTTGCGGGACTATCTCATATCCCCCGCTCGCGAGCTGCTTATGCAATTTCTGTGTGCAGGAAAGAAGTTGGATGTATCTACGTACGTACGTTGTACCTGTCATTTTATTGTAGCTTATCCTGCAGTTTCTCTACGTATACATAAATAAGTGAAGAAGTGAATCGTCCGGCTGCATTTGAACGTTCGTCTATTTTATTTTCCGGTAAATACGAAATATGTACGATGATAGTACGATTATGTAGAATGGAAAAAAAATAAATGAACAGAACAAAAAAAAAAACCAAGTAAAACTAAAATGAAAATTTCAACAACCCACGATCTGTACACTTCAACGTAATACGAGAATGCAAATTATACCGAGTAATGATGACTTCGGATGAGAAAATATTTTTATATTCAATAAACGATGGATGAAAGAAGTCTATATATTTATATAGTATTGTATATGTATAGTATATAGAAATATATGTATAATCATCAAAGCAGGTTGCAGTCTTCTTTTCTCCTACGCAATTTTTAATTCGAAAGAAAAGATTCCGTTTTGTTACGCACCTTTAATTTCATTCATTATGTACGCAAAATTCAATTAGTAAAAAAAAAAAAAACAAGAAAGGCAAAAAATAATGAAGAGAAAAAAGAAAAGAGAAATAAATGAAGAAAAAAACAACGTCCGGAATTATTCGCTCGTTAGCAGCTGGTCGCTTAATATTTATCATTATTATTGATGATGTTAAAAAAATGAAAAATAACAAAGCGCGAGAAAAATATGAAAAGCCAGAATTTTTGATTTATTATAAAAAACAAAAAAGTCAACTTCATTTATTTATTTCGTTTATCGTAAAAGCAACTCTGATTCGCATAAAATATTTTAACGGCGATGTTATTTTGTTTCGCATAGATATCTGTACGTTAAATTTATTCCGATATTATAGGTACGTAACATACACACATACGTACAGAACACCTGTGCGCAAGGATATAACAAAAGAGATAAAATAAAAGATAATGAAGGAGAGAATAAAAAAAAATGCAATGCCTGTATAATAGTAATTGTCCAGGTAAGATCCGTCGTGCGATCGTACTATTTATCGTATACGTTAAAAACTTTATAACCTGCTGCAGTGCAAAGTTATTTTACAGGAAACTTTTATATTGTACAGCATATGCAGGGTGGTCAAAAACGACAAAAAAAAAAACCGGCCAGTTTCAAAATGTGAATAGAAGTTCAACGCGTCGACTATAATCTTGCAGCAAAATTTGCTTCTTCCAAAATTTGGAAAAATAAACTTTCGTTTCCACGAGAGCTTCTTTGTACTTTCAATTTTCCGTAAAAAAAAATTTTGAGTCAAAATTCTCTGGTATGTAACTTGGGGGGTTGAAATTATCCGATTTTCTCGAGCCACCCTGTATACAAAATAATGGGTTGAAATTTCATATTACAACCATAGTAGCAGGATCGCCTGAATTTTTTGCCGTGAAAAAAAAACGATTTTCAAACGTGTGATACTCCCGCAAAAATGAACAGATTGCAACTGAAAAGATTGAGTTTTAAAGCTAGTTGAGGCTTTCGCTTCGAAACTGCTTCTTTGCCTATTTGTTCTTGCGCAACTTCTCATGAAGCTATGCAGTTCTGAAGCGATGATCGCAAAATTGTGCGACTTTTCCTTGTCTACAATTTACACCGTGTGTCTAAAAAAATCGTACAATTTTACACGAAGCTGTGTAGCTGCGCGAGAAGATGTGCAAAAATAAGTCAGAGAAACAGTTTTGAAGTCAAAGCTTCGAGCTTCAGAACTCAATTTTTTTCATTAATTTTTGACGGAGTTACACTGATTTGAAAATTTAAACGGGTCCTTTACACGACGAAATTCAGGTGATCCCTTGATTGCTGGCGCGGTGTATATCTGGAAACATCGATACCGTTGTGTCGCGTTGACCGCGACGAGAGAACGGGGCAAAGTTTTCGAAAGTTTTTCAATTTTTCATTCGATTTTTTTGTCACGCGTCTCGACGTTTACAAGCTGCGTTGCTTCAAATATCGCAGACGAGGGGTACGAAAAAGAAATTGGAGGGGTGGAGTAAGGGAATGGAAGTTGGGCACTTGTAATAAAAATAAATTCTCAATGGCACCTGAAACCGAACGCCCCGATCCGAAAGATTTAAATTGAAGTGAACACCGACGAACAATATGAGGCTCGACCGACCTCCGCTGTTGCTCAGCCGCAAGCACTGAAGGAGCTTCTATGGGTGATAAATGGATAGAAAGAAAAAAAAATAAAAGAAAAACTTTCAGAAGGTAAATGCGTACATAAGGGTAGAAAAAAATATTCGATAAACATATCTTAGGAGAATAAAACAGAACCGTAAATAAAAATATTAAAATATAATATCAATAATATATTTGAAAGATCGTTCTATCGGATTGTCTTTCAATAAATGAATCGATTTATTGTATTTTTCAACAACATATAATACAGCCATATATATTCGAATCAGTTTCGGTCTCAACAATTTATATGTTTATGGAAATACTTATTCATTCGAACTAACGTGAAAAAAAAAAAATCGAATGGAGAGTAAAATTTCTCTAAATGGGACGACCCCTTTTTTTTCAGTCTTGTAAATGCGAAGTGTTCAATTACAATATATGACACGCTCGCGACCGTAGGATACGTACATACTTATTTTTATTTATTTGTAATCGTATTTTTTTTTTTTTTTTGTTTTCTTCTCACATACGAAAGTTCATTCGCGAACGGCAAAGTTTTCCTGTAAATGAAAAAAGTTGTCGATAGTGATATCGAAAAAGTTCAGTCTTCTATGCATAGTTACACTACACACAGAGTAGGCATACTCTTCAAAAGCAGAATGCTCTTGCCCTGCAGCGTTGCAGGAGGGCCGGGTTTCATGTTCACGTTTCACGTTTACCTTCAGGTTCATCGCGTTCTAGAATTCGCATTCGACTCTTCATGTATTTCGCGAGGGGAACGGGCGATATGAAAATACAAACGTCACGGGCCGGTTACCGCTTGCTTTTTCTTCGTCTTCTTCTTCTGTTTCTATTTCTGTTCCTGTTTCTATTTCTATCGGCGATTGAAAACCGAGGTGAGGTGAACGAACGAACTGAAGTCTGAAGGTATATATCTTGGTAGGAAGAAAAGCTGATATTCAACGTTCGTTGCAACCCCCGTTTTTGCTATACAGATACCTATGTATACATGCAGATATATAAATACGCGTATATTCATACTTCCATTCTTACTCGCTGCAGGAAAATTCAAGACTGTATAGGTATACATACATACATACGGTATACCTATAGATGGGAAGCTACGTCTTATTATTTTCTCGTATATACAGGTATATCATACGTGGATTCTGCTATCTTTTCTGGTAGATCTATATATTCGGAATCTATGTTCAAATCTGTACACACTATACGTATGTACCCATATATACCAACTTACATGTGTGAATATATAGTTGCGTGGATAGAAATATGTCACTGCAGATGAGAAGGATTGAGGAAAAACGTCAACGAGGCGAGAATTCCAGTAGACACCAATAACTTCGAGATCAAATCTATTACTTCTACCCCTCTGACCATCCTTATACGACTACAACTTACAATAATTCCTCCGCACAGAAATTTTCCCCTCATTTGCCTTTGTCGCTAATACTTTTAGATATAATTTGTATAACCTAGAAGGAGTGGAAAATAAAAGTGTACCCCTATACATAACGGAAGAGTCGAAATCCCGTCATCTGCAGAAATTATTTATCTCTTTTTGTCATTCCCCCCCACCCACCCACCCCCCACTCCGCTCCTTCTCAATGCAGCACATAAAGTCCGTCGATTTCATATCCTGTAGTTCAACAACAGAATCCGCGATGTGCTGCGGAATCTACCAGCTAGCATATAACAGGACAATGAAAACGCTTTGGTCGCCGAGCCGGTCGGTCGTTAAAAGATGTCAGGCAAAAATGGGGGGAAAAAAAAAGAAGAAGAAAAATGGAATCGGCAAAAGCAGAAGCATATGAGCAAAAGAAAAATACGTAGATACATACGTAGATCTATATTTTCACATAAGAAAATATGAAAAATCAAATTCAAAGAATGGGAAGAATTCAACAGAAGGCGACTAGTATAATATAAATACCGTGTTGTGGTGCGTACGCTGTATTTGATACCATACACCATGTATATCTACGGACAAGGAGGGTGGCTTATAAAAACTTGTGAAATGCCAAACGAGAAACGTCTCGAAGACTTAAACGATTTGAAAAAAAAAAAAACTAACTATAAGGGTATATGATGTTCTGTATAACGTGAAACATGTTTTACATCATAACCTTTGCGAGGGGAGAAACAGAAGACAAAAAACTCAGTCTACAATATTATTTGAATAAAAAAATTTGTGGTTAATGAACAAAACTTTTCTGAGACTCACCATTTAGCGGAGGAATCGGTGAGCCGGCAGCCAGCCAGACACATGCCAAAAGCACACCCAACATTTTCAACCCCATCCACGATGCGGTGAACGAGAAGTTCTCTGCTATTTATGATATCGATACTTCTTTCTTGTTGGATCCTTTCTAGTTATTACTCCGTTTAGAGTCCAGAAATAAAATCATCGATGATCTTCTTTGCTGCAGGATGTGCACGCAACGATCACGCGATATTTGTACAAACCCAGTTACTTCAGTCCTACGATCATTGTCTTTTAACAAAATGTTCACAATTTATACACCACGTTTATAGCACGAAAGTTGCATAACTTTTTTTCTTTTCTTTTTTATTTGAAACTTTTTTTTTCTATACTCTCAGTTGCAAAATATTGCAGTTGTCCGAGGCAATAAAATTCGCACTGACCTATAGCCACACTTCATGTATGTGTATATATATATATATATAGTTGTCTTATCTCTCCAAAGTTGAGGTACAAATTTGAATTTTTTTTCTATTCTAAAAATTTTCACTCCGGCTGCTGATGGGCCTGCATCATTTCGCACAATTAGTTTTTTAATTACCTGTTTATTTATTTATTTTTTCAATTATGTAGTTCGTTTTATGCGTATAGGTCGTCACTTGCGCACAGATGAGTTATAAATCACGCGTTACGATGAAGTTAGAGGCAAAACTGAGGGATTTTCAAATATACATTCAGATGAAGATACTTTTCAGGTCTTCATCTATAACTCTTGGTCTTTGATTGGCAGGTCTACCGATTACACGATTTGCATACTTGCCCGTGTATAACGTCATGCAGTTTTAACGAAAGATCTACGAATAGTGGTGAACAAAAATAGATGACATAGGTATCTAACGCTGAATGAAATATGAATCTTTAGGTATAATTGCCTACTGTACATACGTTAAAAATAACGCTGGCGTATGAAGACAATCGAAATATTTCATGTTTCCGTGCGTTTTTAACGTCCGTTAATTAAAATACATGTATACCCTGCGGGTGTACATTATACGTATAGGTATATCTATGTACGAATCCACCCACCAAAAACATGGATGTATACGTATACCTAGTTTTCTTTGTCTCGAAGAGGAAAAGAGAATACGTACAATACCTACTGCAGGCACAGCATCCGGATAATCTACCCTACAGCCTATTTACCGAAAACCAACGTAAGCATGGAAAAGCTTACGCGTTTGGCCTGCTTCTCCCCTCCTTCTTTTCATTTGAATTTTTATTTCTATTTCTTCCTTCCCGTAGTGAAAGCGTTTAATCCGAAAAGTTTGTGTTTTATTTTATTACGCGTTACATGGTAGGCGCCACGCGACTACAGGTTAATTTATGTATGATATTTATGTGCATTTATTATATGCATATACATATGCCGTTACAGACCAGAAACGAGAAGCCAGAAACGAGAAACCTACTGGCTGCTGCAACGTGAGAACTTCTGTTGAACCAACGTTATTTAATATTATACATACGCCGACACGCAATTATGCAAAGTTATTGCATACGAACTTTAACCCCATGCACGAATATCCCACCCTCTTCTACCGTTAAAAATCACCTACTCGCAACCCTCCCCTCTCTTCACGCCGTGATGTTATTACGAAACCTAATTGTATGCACGCGCACTTTGAAAAAGAAATCAATAAATAATCAGACCATAAAAGGAAAAAACAAGATCAGATCAAATGAAAGGAGACGTCTTTTTCAATGCGCGATTTGTTTTCTTCTACCCTTCTCTTAAGATTCCAAGAAACGTATTATTTATAGTTCGAATGTAATATAGATAAATTTTTTTCCAAACATATACCCATACGATATGCGCATGTATTTATAATATCCCTAATAGCACGAAACTTTTCGAGACGTCTGCGGTACCACGTGACATTGAAGACGTCCTACGAGACGATAGACATCTTCAAGTATTTTTGTGCTTGCTGTGGAGATGAATATATATAGATCGCGAAGGTTTCTAGACTGTCGTGAAGAATATAGACCGACAGGTTTATTAGCAACTCCGATGTTCCAGTCGGGAGTTCTCATTTTTTTTTTTGGTTTTCTTTTCCATTGCCTTTATTTACCTGATATTTGAAATATATTTCTTTCTTCTTTAAATATATAAATAATTGGATTCCATATAAACGCACACATAGCTGACAGGGGATATTGATTGATTTTGTTATTTTAACCGATGGACCAATTTCACAGAGTTATTTAGATTAACTAGTCTGAATTTATACAATTAAAAAGAAAATATTGAAATTAAAATTGAAAATTGTGCGGGGTCTCCACCAATTAACGCATTTTCTCGTACCGGTGAATTCGTCTCGAAAAAATACGTAAAAAATTCTTAGTGCAAAAATGCGTAAGGCTAGATAGAAGACATCGATAGGGACGAATCCTGACCCATGAAACAAAAAAGACAGATTGAAGCATGACAGGAAATTTTTTAAAATTAGGGAAATTATATGATTATCATTTTTCTGTTGCTTATAATTGATCGGTTCATGATAGAAGTTCCCTTGTACTGAATATACATATACCAGTTGCAAGTTAATTACATTTGCGTTAATTGAAAATATGTGGAAAAAACTGGACAAAACGGAGTACCCCATTGTACCCCGTTTACCCGGTTCTGCCCCGGTCTTCTCATATGTATTTCGAACATTTCAATTCGTTGCGCATCGATGAAAAAAAATTATTGCTCCCAGTTCTTTTCATCTGCGAATCCCTTCGTTGATAAACAAAAGAGAAAAAAAAAATTAATTGAGAAAAATTTCATCGAAATTGAAACCAGTGAATCAAATGAAATCTAAACCGACTGGGGTTGTTGCTTCAGAATTTTGTTCCCTCCGTATATATGAGCTAAGTACAGATATACATGTATAGTATAAATTTAGTTAATTAGTAATTACGAAAGATAATTTTGCGATAAAACGGAAAGGTCTGAGTAGCGCTTGATATTCTGATTGAGTTAAAATAAACCCTCCTCTTCTCTCTCTCTCTCTCTCTCTCTCTCTCTCCGTCGCTTTCTTTTTTCTCTCTTTAACTGAACTCACTCACTCACTCGAGCGGTGTTTCTCTACCACTCGATCGATCAATGCGGCAATGAATTTTGGACGAGAGAGCCAACGGGGAAGCCGAAGGGTGTACCGATTCCCCTGATTTTACGTCAAGAACCACAACTGCAGAGGACCCCACGAGATGTGGCTGCCAATTGACGTGCACATTTGGCTTTACCGTTCCCCCGCCTCCCATATACTACCTCCTCCTCTTCCACCCTTCATTCACCTCCCCGTCGTCGTTCTCTCAATAATTGAATTCCTCGCTTTGCGATCGAACGAACGAACGACCGACTGGTTAACCGAGAGAGGAACAGGGGAAGGGGAATTTAATATCGAAACCAGCATGATTCGATTCTAATATCTGAAATTTGACTAGACGAAATTCCTCCCTCCCCCAACCCCCTCTCCACTGCTACATATTCGTATAGGTACGATGTGCACGTTTGCTTACCTATATGAACTCTCGTTACTCCTCTTTATATGATGTTAACAGGTCTGTTCATTATTATATGGATTATAAACGGGGTGTTATCTGCAAAATCTGAATTATTCCAAAGTCCTAGCCTCCCTAGTTTGCTGTTTATTTCTATATCAATGTACAAACAAACAACAGCGATATTTTTCGACGTGATAATACTGTGATATCATAAACGAAGGGTAAACCTAAAATAATCGATATTCTGAGCTGTTGGATTATTCTACCAGCAATAATATATGGGGCATTCCATGTCAACTCGACCAATGATTTTCCCTCACCATTTCTGATTCACTTCGCGATATTTTATACAATTCTCCGATCTCGAAAAAACACTCATGAATTTTTTATGTTCAATCAAACCTATCTCAAAATTGGACGTTTTTAAAAATCTCAAAAATCTTACTTCTCATTCCGATCATTTTGACATCCGTCCTATCATGAGCCGATTATTTTTTTTCTATTTTTTTAAACCTTCAAACATTTTGAATGAACAAAACGCCGTGCAGTATGAACCACACGAAAATTCTTAAAAGATTACCAAAAATTCTCAAAAAGTCACCGAAAATTCTGTGATGAATTCTGAATCTTTTGACTCAACACTCATGATGACGCTCGACCGCCTTCATCATGCGTCAATACGGTATGTTCGGAGAATTGTATACAAAATCGCGAAGCAAATCAAAAATAGTGAGGGAAAATCATTGGTAGAGTTGACATGAAATGCCCCATATGTATAAAGTATATATCTACATCTTGTCAACGACCGGCACGAACAGAAATAGCTTCCGCACAACGAGCAACGAGAGTTCCGAAGAATAATAAAATTGAAATTATCAAATCGAGTATAGCATTAGAATAAGGTATGAAATCGATGTCTCAAGAGATATGGTAAAATTTCGGAGCGGAAAATAATAACCACCGGGTTGTTACGTCGCTCGAATAGAACATAAGTCCAACTAAAACACGACGTTGTTATTTTTAGTCTTTCTCATACGTTACGTTCTTATTTATTCATTTCAATTGTCTTCTTCGATTCATTTCTTTCCATATATGTATTACACATCTTTTTATACCCATGCAGCTACTGTGTCGGGTGACAAAATGAATTGCTCCGTAAATATTAACGGCAAATTGATCGATCCGTGCACACAGGTATACAGATTATGTGTAAACGTACGCACGCACATATGTGCCCAACAATAAGCGAAGAGTTGTCGATAACCCCAATATAGATGAATGGTAAATAATATTTCATTACAGGGATGTACAAAAGCAACGTCTGAGACTCGAATTTTCCACGTCGCAACGAGGAATCTTATACCCCAAACCCCAAACGTATGTGACTTTTTCTTAGTTTTCATAGAAAATCACAAATGTATTTTCCCTAACAGCAATCTTTACTCGTCGTTGCAATATAATATGAGCTAATCATTCTTCCCTTATAGCTTTATACAGCTGTTCCGGGTTCCTTAATTAGTTTTTCATTATTGACTGAACAAATGACAATAATTACAAAAATAATAATAATAATAGACATGACTGATTGATTATTAAACGTTCCATGAAACTCGAATTCCCTCAATAAAATTTTGATTGAATTGTTACAAATGTTCCACAGTTATTGTATTGTCTTTTTTTTAATTAATTTATTTAATTTTTTTTTTCATTTTGTGTTTGTTGTTATTTACGAGAGAGCAAAAGTAAAAAATCATTCTAATATACGTACAAACGTACATAGTGCAGTTGCTCATTTTATCATAAAATCGAGTGTAAAAGCGAGGGAACCTGCGACAGCATATAGATGGAATGGGGTATAGGATCATTAACTAATTGGATTTTAATGATTTTATCATGTGTATATATATGTATATACATACAGAGCTAAAATACCGCAGCTCCTATTTTATTGGTACAAAATAATTGAATAATCCATTGCAAATTATATGTCATAAATAACAAACAAACAAATGAATGCATAAATGAACGAGCCTTTGCCATGCACAATGTTTATGCGAAAAACAATTGAAACTCAAATATTCCCCTCCGATTTATTGGTTCACATATAATTCGTGCAACGCATTCTACGAATATTGCACGTATTATAGTAAAAACGTGTAGATAATCGCGATCGATTAATCGTCGATAAAACGAGAAATTTATTTTTCGACAACGAAAAAAATGTAAACCTTTCTTTTTGCTCATTATCCAATCACCTCAATTATAAGATGAAAGTTTCTAATTCCAGGTTCGAATGCAAACATTTTACACGCCTCTACATATGTATCTGTACAGACTTGTACCGTAGAAAACACACAATATCAATTACAACGTAATTTAACAGGTGGATAGACTCAAATTTATCATAAGACAGTATTGCAGCAACTTCTTCAACGAGATGAATAATAACCATATATGTATATAACTTATAATTAATCCAAATAGCCATGAGGTCTATAATAATAATTTGATTTCGAATAGCAGTCCATAGTTACCACAATTCTATCAAACGCACACTCTTTCTCTCCGCCCCTTCTTCGCCCCCTTTTGTTCTAACACAATCACACGTACAGAAAACACACACCTACGGAACATTCTATTTACCAACAAAGTATATAATACCGTACATATCGTGTACATACGTATAGATGTATGTATAATCTACGTTTCGAATGCGACGATGGTGTGGAATGAAACGAGGGAGAGAAGCAGAAGCAGAAGCAGAAGCAGCAGCAACGGAGGCGGCTAGATGGCTGTTTGTAATACTTGAATTAATTAACATGACTGCCGATGCAAATTAGCTACATTTACACTTTATTTAACACGCTGTCAGAACCACGTGCGGAGGAACCCCTTCTTCAGTTAATGTGGCGCGGCGGGAGGGACTTGCTACAATATATTTTCCTATGCGGCAAAGCTTGCATACCACGTGATACAGTTGTGGATTTGTGTTTTTGCCTTTTTTTTTTTTGTTCTTTTCCACGAGAGTTTCCATTCTTGAAAAACACTATCAGAAATCGCATAAGCGGATTACAAAAACCAATTATACGTCAAACTTCACTTCGTATAATGTTGTGACAAAAAATGTGTGTATATCTAAATTTTGTTGAGTCCTGTTCGAAACACGCTGTTAATTAAACCGGTGAGATTTTCAAGGTAACATACTCCCCTGGTTGTGGAGTGCGATAAATTTGTTCATTTGTTCGACAGGTGTCACGTGGGGCGATAGGAAAGGTTGAAAATGTGCGCACGGGTGGATATGTCAAACGCAGAGCGAATAGTCCAAGACTAACCAACGAACCGTTTTGTCTGTATACCCTCGTTTGTTACGAGGGTGTTTTCCTTCTGTCCGAACAAATTGTTCGCATGTCAATGTGTCGAACTACACGTGCACAAACTTTTGCAGCTGCATTTCAACGCTCATGCGCTGATATCATGAATGAATCGGCTTCAACTTTTGTTGAGTAAAAATAAGAAGAAAAACAAGTAGATTCGTTTAATTAAACGCGATGAACACGTAATAATACAAGAATTCAAAAATCCGTGTAAATGAATTTTGGAGAAAACAAATTTCTGCAAAAAATTAATCCTCCATGAAATATTGCAGGGGTTGTTTAATTATACAGTCGTTAAATTGGGTGAGAAGGATTGCCGCCATCGTCATTGTTTGTTCGTAAGTTTTTTTTTCCTTTTTTGTTTTTATTTATTTTTTTCTATCGTCATTTGTTGTACATGTGTATTAAAACAATTTCATTGGATTTCTTTCTTTTTTTTTGCGTTTTTTTTTTTTGTTCTTTGCCAAGGGATGGAGCAACACGGTACGATTTGTTATATAGATGGGTGGGAGCACAAATCTGTCACTGACAAAATTACTTTCGACTCGTTGAACAAATCGCACACCTGCAGCACCGAACCACCGCGACGAACGACGACGAATTGAGATTCAACCCCCTCACCCCTTAAAATTGATCGACGATTCTTGCAGAAATAATAAAAAAGTATATCAAGTTAAAAAGAAAACAAAAACATGGTATGCAAATTGAAGTGAAAATATATGTGTGTAATTAAAACATGAAAAAAAACCGTTGATTATTCAGGTAAATCAAAATCACTCTAGAATGAAAATACGAACAGTTGTTGCACGGTCGAACTGATTTCAATATTTTTCTATTTCTGTTTGTCTCGTTGATCAAATAAATCCAAAAATAAACATACAGGAGGTATTTTTATATGAGTTCCGCTTAATTTGCAGAAAATTAGTGTACTGCAAAAGAAACGCACGGGGGGAACGAAGTTGTATAGGATTTACGAAATAAACTAACAATAAGAAATTTGGTATAATTATAAATTAGAGTTGCTTGTGCCGTTGTCGCGATTTTCCATGTTGCAGTGTAATAAATTTTTATTTCAATTCGTCTGGTATTTTATAGAAACTTTGTCAACCTCGTCATCCAGATTCGTTTCGGATGTGGTTCAATATTTGCTGATGAAGAGAAGGGGCATTTGGTCATTTCTCAAAAGTGAAAGATTTTTCTTCGTCTTACTAGAAGATCGGAAACGCAAGGCGAATATTTTGGAGTCACAACATGTGCGGAAAATGTGCTCGACGGATGAGATGAGTTGGATGTAACTGGAAGGGTTGAAAAATTGTTGGTATGTTAAAATGAATCAAGGTAATTATGAATGATTGTGAGAGATTTCGTGAGTCATGAATCGTGATTTTTGTACCTGCACGATAATTGGAATGGAGAAAGAAAACATATATAGTATTTCGCGAATATTAATTAACAATCACTGATAACTGCACACAAAGATGTAACCGCACGTATCGTCTTTGTATTATAAGTTATCGTAGACAAGGTAATGTAATTTTTGTTAAAAAAATGTATGATGAAAGCCTCGATAATAATTCGGACAAAATCGCGTTGATTGATCGTTAAAAAATGAATAATATTATAACATTGCTGATGGAGATTTGTCTTTTTCAGTTTTTTTCCAATAACGAGGATCACCTCACGTGTTGAATCAGAAGACATCGCGGTTCGACGGCTCGTCGAAATGTGCGCGAATTTTGTGCTTTCGCGTTCCGGGACGGCGTCTGGCCCGGTGGAGCGCGCCCGGCGCACTGCTTTGCTTTTCCACATCGAAAACAACCCCTGGAGGGGAAGAAACGAAGCCGGCAGCGACCCCGGCGTCGGGGGCGTCGCGCGAACACGTATCGTCCGTATCTTTTATACATAGTTTTATACATACATACATATATACACAATCTATACATGTACATGTATTATTTATTATATACCTATACGTACATACATATTTATATATATATATATATATATATATATTCGTACAAGGCTCGCGGAATCTGTGTACGTATATATGCAGGGTGTTTGTATATATCCTATATAATAATGTGTATATGTGACGGTGGCGTCGCGACGCCGGCTTCTCGTCCTTATTGCGGAAAAAAAAGAAAAATAAATAAAGGAGAAGGGAAAACTCGAGGGTAGATATAAAATGAGGGGGTGAGATGTTATTTTCGGGAACAAAATTTCAGGAGATGAAACAGTCCACGAATTTATTTTTTACGGCCTTAGGGGGATTACTGAACGACCGATCCACCTGATAACAATAAGTGTTGCACAATGTTACCCCCAATTTCACCTACTTTTGGATTATACGCGCGTTAGACTTTGTTTTTTCCTTTTTTGTTTTTTTCGTTTCAAAATTTCCATGCTGTATATAAGAAATTAGAAAACTTGAGAAAATTTAATGTAAAAAACAATTCTCGTATTGAAATTCTCATTTTCAGTAGAAATAGTGGACAACAGACATCTTTCTCAGAATAGAAAGCAAGATCAAAGAATATTTAACAAAGTTGAAGTCTGTGTAATGGAGAGTGTTTGAAAAAGTGAAAAAAGCTTTCAATAATTGTACCTGTAAATGGAACGAAAGAGAGGTGAATAGACGATGCATATAGAAATGAAAATAGCGATAACAATAATAAGCATGAGAGAAAGCAAAAAGTGGAAGAAAAAACAAAAAAGGAAACAACAGAAAGTAAAACTTGACAGAATATAGAATTTGAATTTAAAGTACTTTCGCGGAAAAATTTTTCGCTCGTTCGTAGAAATCTCTGTATGATGCGTTTCGCGCGTGAATATAAAAATAAAGCTGAGAAAGTATAAAAACTCGATTATATTTTCAAAAGTTCAAATCACGCTCTACTTGAATATTTTTCAATCAACGTAGTGTGCGTATCAAATTTGTTCGAGATTTTTCAATTGTTGTGGATTAATAATTAGCAAAACCTTTTGGTGAAAAAAATGAACAACTGGACGCCAGATATTCCGTTTTTCTCGACATTACAGTATGTTATTATTATCCTGACACTCAGCAGCCGCAACTTAAAAAAATCCTTCAATCGCGAAGACCCTAAATAATATTCTAACATCCCAGAGAAGATGGGACTGTGTACAGGGTTAACAAATTTTTTATCTTCGCGTCGACCACGTTATTAGAATTAAAAAGAACGAATTGAGTGAAAGAAGAGAAGACAAAAAAAAGAGAATACCCATTTGATTAAGCTCCGAAAAAACGTTGTGAGAATTAATTCGAATTTTTCATTCCCTTGAAAAAGGATTTGCGAGACTTGAAACAACTATCTACGTCAAATAATTGTCGATAATTTTTCTTTTTTACTTCACCTCAATCAATTTTATTCACAATCGAGATTTTTATCCATCTACAGAATATAATCAATTATGTATTCGAAATTTTTTATTTCCGCTATAGTGTGGGGATTTATTTTAATGACTTTTTGGTCTGAAGCCACTTTTTCACACGACATCTATACAAATAGGGGTGTCTGTACGAAAATTACGATTTATTCGTGCTTTCAGCTCCGTGAAACTCCTAAGTGATTTGTGATTTATGATTTGTAGCTGGTAGTTTTTGCTTCCGTCTTTTTCTACTCAATGCATTAGCAGTATAACAGTTACGTCCGACTTCGAACGACATTCGTGTCGTTACTACTAGCTGTTTCTACTAGGCGTTACGGTACGAGACGCGAGAACAGAAATTGCGATCCCCGAATTAAAACGAGGGAGAAAAGAGAGCGGATGGTCCGCGAACGCCACCCCTTAACGCTGCTAGCTAGTCACGGGCTACGTAAACAGACTGCGGAGGGGTCACACGCGATAAAACTTAACCCACCCTCCGCGCCTCACTTCACTTTACTCCTGCCTCGCTTCTCTTCTTTTCCCACCAGCGGCACGTCCTCGCCCCAGTCTCTGAAAATAGAGAGAAAAACTTGAGGGATGAAGAACAGAAAGAAAAAAAGGAGAAATACGGTAAAAGTCTACGTTTTAAAACAGTAGACTCCAAATATTTTAGGCATAGTTACTTTCCGAGTTCCAAAACTTTCTGACAATCTGACAATCCATTGATCTTTCTTACATACAAAAAACTGACTTTCTATCTTCTATCCGAGTAAACAGAGTAAAAAAAAAACAAGAAATTTTTTTTTTATGATTTACCGAAGTATTTCTTCTTCTTTCACCCTCGACGTATTATCACACATACTGTATAGGTATACGAACTTACAATTAGTCAATAATATCTTTGCTTGTTTATAAATTAGTCGTACATCTACCTACACATATCATATAATTTAAGCCGCGACTGTGGTACGTAAGACACGCAGGTGATGTATAATTAGCTGAACTAACATTGAATCAACCAGTTGGTCTTGTGGTGAAGTTTTAAGCTAACGTGTTAATCGAGACATCAACATCTGCACGTGTAATTAAACGCCGCAGCAGAAACTAACCCCACACACGTATATACGTGGATAGATATTTTAAGGATCAATTGAACAAATACCGTTTCATCCGTATAAATCCTGGAAACCGTACTACGTGATCGGATACGATGAAACATAAAATAGAATCATTGATGCAGCGTAACTAATTATACATTATTTAGAGTTCTCGTCTGTTTTTTTTGTTTCTTTTTTCTCCATTCGATGCACCTTTAACGTATAGAGATTTTTGTATAAAAAAAATGGGTCAACATCAATTCAAAAACGGTTTGATGAAAAAGAAAATGAATAAACAGAAAAATAAGTTAAAAATAAATATAGTAAGTCGAATGGAAACCCTCTCTTTCTGATGCCCGTCAAATTTTCGCAGATCTGACAAAGCTCTTTCCTATGTCACATCTATAGATTCTCATGTCAGCAAACACACCGTGAACAAAACACTGACAAAATGTGACCCGGTCGTTGACGGTTCTAAAGATTTGCAGATTATTGCTAGTCTGCAGACTTGCTGAGATTTAATGTCGTGTACAGGTCCGAACTGACAACAGAATATAGCGTAGTGTATATACTTTTAAGAGCTTGCACAAGTGAAGTGTGAGGATAGTATTATGTACATAAAAGTACGTATATATGTGTATACATGTACATGCAATATGTGTATATATAGATGGATATATATATATATATATATATATATATATATATACAGGTATACCCGGGAGGTTGATGGCATGGATTTTCTGTTTTACTTTGTAACTTGCTAGGCGGAAAGTAATATCGCGGTAGCCTCGTACTGACTGAGTCAATATTGGCGTCGGCACGGCCCGTCGCACAACCTTTTGCGTATACCGTCCACAATTTTACCCGAAGGCACTCAACCCAACACGTACCCATTACCCGTTCCTTTTCCTTTCCTTTTCCGTTTCGTTCCGTTCCCATTCTGCTACTTCATATTCGCAATCTCAAGTTTGTGGAAAGCACCATCTGCAGTAATACCGATGAAACTTTTTGACAAACTGTTACAAAACGTTGATATGTCAAAACAAACGAATATAAATCTATATCATATACAGAATTCGAAATTTTATTCACACCGATGCACCCATACAAACGCTCCTCTCACCAGCAACTAGTTTCTCATTTGCTCGTTTTTTCAAATCTATTTTTTGCTTTTGTTTGCACAGGGATTTCCGTGAGGTGGGAATAGTAATGAAGAGATATTGGAGAAGGGGTTGTGAAGTTGGAATGGGGAATGGGGAATCCGGGGTCGAAACGAGTATAACTACGTGGTAACCGGTAACTCTTGGGTTGTATCGAAATTATATTTCAACGGGTATAAACCAACGGACCGATTAAACCTGGGGTACCACTAATTGTTTCGCAATAGATAATGCACTGTAGCTTCCACGTGTAACGTTATACCTATTAACCACCTGCCACTTTATTTGCCCTGTGAGAGTACGACGAGAGATATGTCGGCAAAAACGAAAAAAAAAGCGAAGAACGCGAGTGTCACGTTCTGATTGGTAACCCGATTTTTCAAGACTTATCAACCGGATTGAGGGTAGTAAAAATAGAGGCGATCTAACAATAATTGAAATGGAAGGTTTAAACTTCTAATTTCGTCGGTCACGAAACGACGTTTCGATTGATGGTTAGTTGATGGGATAATATATGGTCAACACAGCACACGCATTATTCAGAAAATCGAAAATTGAGTCACGGTGAAAGCGGTGATGAACGAGTGAAGCAACCGGATATATGTAGAATTTCAAGAGAAATGTCACACAAGTATAATTATCGTAGTTATATAAATTGCCGACAATTAGGAGAAGCTGACCCGGTCGTATTAGCAGTACTAGTTGCATTCCAAGAATATTGATTCGTGGAATTGCGTTATGCACTAGCTTTTCAATTTGTAAATCGATTCCCTTTCACGAACCCCAGCGGCCATGTTTTTTGAGATGATCGAATATCTATCTAAAAATATCTATGAAACACTTTTTGGATGTGGTAGAGTGAATCGAATGTGAGAGCCAGTGATTACTTTGTCGAAATTCCCGACAATACATACCGAATTCCGAGAAAGCCTTCGATTTTTTGGTACTTTGTCGTCGGGCTCTACCGGGCCGTATGTATAAAACTTAAACATACAATACAGATAGATAGTTTCTAGCGGTGGTCGTCGAGGTTCTTGGATCTTTGGTAAAGTCTCAAACAATACCTGGGTGGTTGGTCGGTCGTTGAATTATTCAGACGAAAGTAGGAGTAGTAGAACCTTCTCCAGCCGCCCCCTAGGTCTGGCATTGATTAAAAGGCGCTCTCTCTACTTCAGAACACGAGCACTCGACGGACAAGCGCGTGCTCTCTACCTTTCTATATACTATATATATCTAAAGGCTTTCCTCTTCACGTTTAGAGTATTACCTGAGATACCTTTAATTAACGAACAAGCGTTCTAGCTTTACCGACTCCAAACTTACCCTCCAAACCGCCTCGTACGTGTCGCCGTTGTATTCTTACCCTCGACAAATTCACCCAAGAATTTTTATCCTCTTTATGTTTTTCTCTTTTATTCTGCCATTCGTTTTTTTTTTTTTTTTTTCTTCTCCTATATGTTTTTCCGCAGAGCTTCCTCACGATCTTCACGCATGGAATCGCCTGAAATAACAAGTGAATAATCTCATCAACAGAATGGACGATGAATTTTTGAGGTCAGGTAAGGTCGTAATCGACTGACCTCTCCGTCTGGTCCCAACTATATTTTGTCTCTTCCGTTTCTATTTGCCGCGACTGCACCGCGTGCATAGCATGGATACCAAAGCGAAATGGTCGTACAAACGAGTTAACGACGCGCATCCAGTTTCCGTCGTAAAGGAAGAGGTAATTCGTAGACATTTAGAAAACGGTGGGTAGCTAACATATACCTATAAACGTATAAGGTACTACGTCTCGACGTTGTACATCCGGTAATTAAAATGATTTAATTACCTATGAAGAATCCCCGTCTACTGCACGCGCTACTTTGTAAAAATTCATTATAATTTATGTTATAAAAACTAGCCGTCCTTTTTGAATTTTAAATTTATACAAAATTAGAAAAACATAATAAACAAAATAAACCTAACAAAAAATCGATCAAATATTTCTACTAACTGTGATAATCCGAAGATTTTTTTCTTCGGATATATTCACGCCTTCGATATTCTTGCAGATGAATTTCGTGATTTTATAGCAAGTGAAACTTGAATCCTTAGGTAGTTAACTTCGCACCACGATGTAAGTTTTTTTCTTTTTTTTTTTTTCTAATGTGTAACTAGAATCTTATCTCTGAGAAAATCAAACCAATTCCATCAGCCTCTTATACCGATGGAACGAGAGTAAGAATATTATGAATCCGTACAGAGATAATGGAGGAATGCATGTATATATCCGTAAAACTGCACCCTAGTTGTAAATCAAGGTATGCGTGCAAAACGGGAACAGCTGGAAAAGTACGTAGCGGTAACACAGAGGAGTTGGTATTAGAAGTAAGTCAGCGTATGCGCAAAAATGGGGTATGTACAGGCAAGGGGGTGGGTGGGGGAGGGGGTGGGGGGTGGGGGGATTATGTGAGATCCATATCGGTTTGGTTTTATTTTCAGAGGCGCGCGCGCGGTGAAAAGTAACGTTGTAATCCCGATGGCTTGGCGCATACTTTGCGTGCGGAAGTACTAAAAAGTTCCACTTTATGAACTCGTAAAAGTTTCCTAGTCCGCTTCCCCCTCGGAACTCGAAGCTATACTAACCCCTCCCCCTCTATTCCCCCTCCCCCTCTATTCCCCCTCCCCCCTTTTTCACCCGATTTCCCATCTCCATACCATCATCATCCTTATACGCGAAAACAGGCATCAATTGGATCCCGGCGCAACCAACTTCGTTAAATTGCTTTCACTATATACACCAAGTTCTTATTTTTTCTTCTTTGTTTTTTCAACTCTTTCTCGACTGAGAGAAGAAGAGAAGAGAAAAGAAGAAGAAAAAAAAAAAACAACACTAAAACATTAAAAAGAAAAAATAAAGTAAAAAGCATCATGTTTTATAGGTGCGATGTACAAACAGTCGGCGCGCAGACTTTTCGAATGTTCTCATCTACCTGATATCATATCTTCAGGTTGATGTATGGAAATGATGAATAAATGATAAAAAAAAAAAAGAGAAAAGAAAATTATGGGGTGGAAGTATAACATTGGTGCACACCTTGCGGCAGTTATAACACACACGGTTGGTATTACAGTGGTGGAATACAGTAGAAGCGGCAGCAGCAGCAGCAAGTAAAACGCGGACTTAATCGCCGATGAACAATGCGCTTGAGCTCCATGCTCTCAGCTACTGACCCCTTTAATACGAGGTGAAGTTACTCAACCGGTCCATAAAATGCATTAAAACGGCTGGCCCGGATAAAGTAATTGCCAGCCTTCCTTTGCCTTGCTCACTCCTTTCGCCTCCGGTTTCCTCTCATCCCCTTCTTCTCGTTCTACCCTCTGAGCTCGCCTCTAGACACCCACACCTCTCTTTCCCCGTCCTCTATATAGTCGGCAAATTTCCGTTGCTTCTTTTCTTCCGTGTATGTTAATTCGCTTTATGATATATACAGTAAATATAGGCGTTAAGGTCGTAAAGGTTGAAACGACCAGCGGGACGCGCCCCTGAGGGAGAGGAAAAAAAAAAAGAAAAATTATAGAAAATATATTCATTCGGACGAACTTATATCCGTATTAGAGTATCGTTATTCCAGTAGATTCTTTTTTCAATTTTTAATTATTCTTAAAAGTACCAGCGCGGCATCAACACGCGTCATCGGACTAAAAAAAAATCGCGAATTATTTTTCCAGACAGATTCACATCGTTGTATAATACGCATACATTGTTTGACGAACTATAATAGTAATGCGGTAAATTTACTCGATTATTTGTTCATCAATATTTTTCAATTCCGAAGAGAGGTTCGAAGTTCCACGAGTGCCCGGCTTGAGATTATTTCTTTTATTTTCTTATTCGATGTATACATTCAGGTGCAGGCAGTAAGAGCTGTAAAAAATAAGGGTCGGTTGTTTAGGACGTAAATACATACGCACATCAAAGAGTCGAAACCGAAATATAAATACCAAAGGAAATGGAAACGTGGAAATAAATAAATTACAGGCACCAAACACCACGAAGGTAGTATTCAACGCACCATTTTATTCGTACAAACTAACGTATCAATTTCTCTGAAATCGACCGTAAATTAGACGAATATTATATCGCATCAAATATACATAGTACTGGGGTTGTACTTTAGCCTTGAACTGTCACAGCGAATATTCTCGTTCTTCAGTTCGTAAAAAAAGCACGAAGTCAGGCCAGGGTGGTGAGTAAACACATGAATCGTATATAGGTATGTTGTCGACAATGTTATTTTTACAAACTATAATT
The DNA here is from genome assembly GCA_963932425.1 of Athalia cordata. Lineage (NCBI taxonomy): Eukaryota > Metazoa > Arthropoda > Insecta > Hymenoptera > Athaliidae > Athalia > Athalia cordata. The sequence goes on along the minus strand of OZ010625.1, from coordinate 49,925,264 downwards.
TCCTTGTTCATGAATAATAGTGTAATTCATTCTTCGTTTCGACTCTTATAATGACTGATCAAAGATACATGGCTCAGCAAAATCTTGTTTACATTTTATTTACTCTGTTTTTTCTCATTCCCTTCCTAGCTTTTTCGATCCTTATTTATTTTAACAGGGTAGAAACAAAAAACGAATAACGATAGAGAAAAAAAAAAGAACAAGACTGACCCACATTTTTGCAAATTGCTACAACCATAGACGACTTATCGATTTTCAATGCTCATTAAACGCCGACAAGATAATCGCATGATAAAACACAACGGAAAATCGAATACCGCGAACAAAAATCACAACTAATTGATGTCACCTGGTCTATTTTATTTGTAGGTTACGATTTAATTGATTGTTAATTAACAAAATAATAAAACGTTAATGCAGATTGATCGGTTTGCGATCGAACAAAAGAAGAAAAAAGATCAATTACCGAAAGTGGTGATTTGTTCTTTATTTTCGTTTTCGTTTCTTTTTTTTTATTCCCTCGCTGTTTTTTTTGTATATTTTTTTTTTCTTATTTTCTCATTTCACTCGCTGCGTTAACGAATTGCGATGAGTTCAATTTGGGCCGGGTTGAGTATCGCGAATTTCTACCAATTCCATCGTGTAAATTGTAGTGAAAGAAATAATGACGAGAAATAGAAGGGGGCGCGACTAGCGAAAACAGTTGGTAGGAATGCAGATGGGGGTATATATATACTGTTATAGGGAATAGCTGTTAATGCGAAGTGTTTCTGCAGGGGAGAATAAGAAAATGAAGAAAAGCACGAAGAAGAATGAGGACGAGAAGATGAAGACGAAAGAAACAAAGAAAGGGATGAGGAGGAAAAGGAAAAGGTAAGGGAGGTTTCGAAGAGGCGAAGAGGATTTATTCGTTGGGCGGAATATATGCATGAAGGAGTCGTATAGGCTGCGAGGCGCGTGAAATAAGAATACCAATTAGGGGCGCAAATAGAATCAGCATCTTCCATCCTTACTTCGATGTAGGGAAGGAAAGGAGCTGAGGGTGGTGTGCAAAAGACGTGGCGCGGCGCGCAACCCGCTTTATTCCTTCGGGAAAACTGACGCCGGCGTGGAACGCCATGACGATGTTCTCGTCTAAGACTGTTTTTTTTTTTTTTTCTTTTCTTTTTAATTCTCTTTTTTCCTTCTCCTTCTTCTTTCTTTTCTTTTAAGCTTATAAAGCTCACGAAATTATACATGGGCATAAATATATATTCGCCATATAATAACGCCCGGCATAGGTATGTATATGTACCTATGTACGCAACGACCAACGAATTCGCTGTGCAGCAGAGAAACGTACGCTGGTTAGTTTAGAGTGAAAATTATTACAACCCATCACACGAAGAAGAACCCCCTAGCAATCTTTTTCATCGAAGATTAAAAATCCTAAACGAGCTTTTTTCGTGCGGTGCGGGTTTGAAGAACAAAAAATCAAAAGAAAAAAAAATAAAAAAAAAAATAAGTATAAAATGTTCAGGAAAGCACCTGCATAATTTTTTTCTTTTTCTCCTCCTAATTGCTTTCAATGCTTCCTCTTCGCTCTTATAAATCGTATTTAATTTTTTTTTTTCTTTTTTTTTTTTTAAGGTTTATTTCCATGTATAGCGCACTAATGCAGACGCGGTGATAATTTTTTTACTTTCTCGTATTCGATGGATTTATAAACGGGTTGGATTTTTTGTTGTACATGCATTTTAATATTTGAAAGAAATGGTAAATTATTTTGGCTTTTCATCAGCTCCTATAAAAAGGTCCCTTGATTGAAGGGTCGCGGAAAAGTTTTCTGGGAAGGATATCTTTGTCATGTTTTTTTTTTTTTTTTTTTCTATCGGTTGCTGAAAATTCTCAGTTAGTCCGTTGTAGAAATGTGTGGATATAATATTATAATAACGTTGACTGAAGTTTGACGAGGTATACTAGTTACACGTAGGTATATAATTATAGACGTTTATTGTATACATTCATATAAGTTATATAACTAATAGGTAAAACGTCAGTTTTCAAGTTTATAATATTCTCGAGTTATTATTCTCCTTATTCCCGGAATTGTTGAACCAATCTGTTGAAAAGTTATGTCCTAGTAAAGTTCGTTCCTACCCACCGCCTTATTCACCGGGTGGCACGCGGAGAGCTTGCACCATATCTCGCCCGTATAGTAACTCGAAAATTATATTCCCAAATGTATGAGGATTACTGTTCGAAAATTGTCGGTTCCTAGAAGGCGAAATATATTCACGCCCGCCGATTTTGAAATATTCGTATAAAATATCATACAACTTTATCCGAAACCAGAATATATCGAGAGCTAAGGACCAGAAGGGCGTATACCTCTCACTTTTCGAAATTCACTTCGATTTTCTGATTCATATTAAGGCGTACGCTGAGAAAAAAAAAACATCAAAATCACGGTCGTTCAAATGAAATATGATGAAATGTTGATACGACCTTTTAGCGCCATGCAAAGCTCAAATTTCACAATATCATGTGAAGCGAAATGTCAGAAAGGAGTACGAAAATCAGAATACAGAATTGAAGTTTTAATATTCTACAAGTTATTTATTCATTCAGTATTTTCTGTATTACATTTCACTCAAAAAAGCGTAACTCTGATGATTTTTCGTATCACTTACTTTGATGGTTTACGACATTCTGATTCTTATCAGTCTTTGTAATGTTGTAACGAAAATACCCGTCTTCTCTACAGTCTGATTCTTATAGTTAGTTTTTTTTTGTTATTTTTTTTTATAGACAGGGAAGTTAACATCCTAATTGAGCTTTATATGCACGTCAGGTAACGTTGAATCCGGGATAGTTTCTCTCCGCAAAGCGAAAAGCCGGGGATCATGGTTTCTCTGAGATTAGCCTCGGGCCATCTTCGCAACCAAGTTGTACACCTACCAGGACGCTTTGCTGTTACCGGAGATCAGTAGCCTTCCATAACGCCAAAGGCACTCAGAAAACACTATATATATTGTATGTATATACTGTATATATATAATAAATATATACACATATATATTTACTCTATGGTATATACGGCAGGGTGTCTCTGATGAGTTTACCTCAACCTGAGGGTACAGAATATTGATTAATCAAACGGATAAAATGTTGAATCCACCAGCGAAACAATAAATTTAAAAAGAAACTTCTTATTTCTATATCAGATAAATTCTCGTTGCAGTATGAGAACCAATTTCTAGAGAGCGGCGGACGACGATAGATCATTATTTTAGTCAAATAAACGTCCAACTATTGGAATATATAATATATATAAGATCTTACTCTGCACCGTGCGAAAATTCTATTCCTGCGGAGGGTAAAATTGTGACCGAGGAAAATACATTTCCCGTTTAAATTTAAATCACATATTACATATCTTAGATATACGTATTTTCGAGTGAAGTGCACAAAAATGGGTAAAAATTCTTCGGGATTTTTCTTGAAATAAAAAGTTTAAGAGAATTTTTCTTATACCCCTATTCTGGAAAGTAGGTATAATACGTATATGTATTCATCGCGCTGCCGTTGGCTTCGTACATAATATATTTATAACGGATAGAAAGTATAATAGTTATACGACAGGTTGTCGATAGAATCCTGTCGGCGGTTTTGATACATTGCCGCCGCATCATTGCCTATTATATTATATATAATAACCACCAAGAGTTACCGTCCGGTATAAAATACATATATATAGATTATGTACAATCTACGTATATCATAAGTATAGATATATATAAACGTATGGGCCTACCAGGCTATATAATCGTATGTATGGGTTTACAGAATTTATAGACCGTTTTTCGTGTGTAAGTGCATAAGTGTGGAACAAGAAAAAAACAACATGCGCATAGGTATACGGTGACCATTGTAAAGTTGGATGCCATTTGTATTCTCCTTCGATTTTCCGAATTATTCACCCCATTCCGTTCGTTATTCTCGTCCTTTTCGTAGCGCGGATGATTCTCTCTCGCGCTTTAATTAGGTACAAAACCCTCGAAGATATGAAGTGTTAATTATTAAACCTGATGAACGGCGGGACGTGAGTATTAATTCCCAATATCCCTGTACATTTAATTTACGCTTCACCTCGAGGCTATATGGAGTTCATTGAAAACGAGAGACACGTATATATATAATACATACATAACCATGTACATATTTTGCTACGTACAGGGTGACTTCACTTCTACGATGTAGAAATTTGAAAAAATTCACGATGAATATTAGTTATGGATTTGGAGAGCCGTAAAATGGCGGGTTTTATGCACACGCGTGTCCTGATACTATAGCTCGATAATTTCCGTGACGTGAGATTGCGGTGAATCGTCTTGAAAGGTTTAATTTCAAGTAACGGGATTTGGACAGTGTTGCCTGCGCTTTGTATTGTAGTTAACACGAAAATTTGTACCCGAAGTACATACCCACGTACATACCTATGTATAGACAAAATACACACGTTATATTCCATCCAGACGCAGTTACTGGAAATTCATATACGCGCAAAGTTTCGAGTTACGGCGGTAACACGGAGCGCGAAAGCACGAAGCACTAGGCTGGTCGTCCGACAATCCTGGAACCCTCCTATCCTACACTCTCTTCTGCCCTCCATCAGCGCGCACATACCCGGTAGTACGAATACACATACATATATATACATATGTATGTTGTTACATATAGTATATACATGTATATATGTACGTATATATTTATATATACACGCGTTTAGCTCCAGCGTACAATGTGTCATAACGTAGCCAAAGCGGGGGCGTTTATTTGCCAAGTTACACGCGATATTAAGCTACGCTTCCCAGCAGCAGTGCGGTACCACCACCATCAGCTCATTCTACCACCACTATACCAGCGATGGTAAACTTCCGTCTTATTTGCAATTAGGGGTAGACTCCACTCACCCCGTTCTATTTTCATTGGAGCGATACACCCCGTGTTCGGTCTTATGGTGAGGCAGACGGAACTGGTCTAGCGGCATCAAAAACGCTCAGAATTCATCAGTACTTTCGATAAAAGTTCATCATCGACGTAAACTCCGTGTACGACAGAGCAGCAATAGAAACTCTATTCGTGCAGTGATTTACCAGGATAGATACCTATATTCGGAAAAGCATTTTTCTCGTCTTCCAACACAATTAGGAGTGAGAAATAATCGCATGTAGTGCAGGTAAATCCTTGTGTATTCGTCAATTAGGGTGGTTGTCAAGTGACATTGAAACCATGTCCCCGTATCCTCGACAAACAAACCACACCAGGCACTCAACGACCGTGTAACCACGAACTCGTCATCCCTACGTTACTCGGTTCGTAGACTGTCCTACTGACTCCTACATACACATAGAAATAACCATAGCTACCAGCTTCAGGCTATGACGGTGAATAACAATAACTATTTCACATATCAAATTGTCCGACGGTTTGCGCCAATTAAAGTTGAGTGCGATAATACGGTACGTTTACCTATGTCATTAAGAAAATTAATTCCATACCATTACAACACTTGCAGGTATAGCGGTTCGCGTTATACCACAATAAATTATTCATTAGATAGTCGCGTTTGATATTCCGGCACTAGAAGCGCTTGCGATATAACGGTGACGCTTTGATCAGTTTTCATCAATCGCTCCTAGCTTTACAGTAGTAAGGCTTGGAGTAATCCAAGAGCGCGGTATAGGATTCTGAAAGCCAGGATATGAAATTCTGGATAATAATTCGTACGCGAAATTCTGGACTACTCTTGGTAAAAAGTATGGAAACTGACCTTGTATTTGTATAGAAAAGAAAAACAAAAAAACTGATCGAAAAAATTAGTTATAGAGAAAATGAAATACGCGCGCATTCGGCTAACGGCGTTGATATCCACCTCTCTTTAGGGTAGGCTGTGCTTATATGCATATTATATGCTGTTGTAAATATGTACAATTCTGAGGACCACATGCGTTGTAACCTATAATTATATTGTACATAAGCCTACACGAGTTACAATGTTATGCCAGCGTTCAGGTAACCATTTTATGATATCGTTGGGCGTTTTTCGGCCTGTTTATTGTTCGTCGTGTAAGCACGTGTGCGTGTGTTCGGTGTGTCTGTGTGATATCAAAAAGGTTGTACATTTGTGTGGTGTAAAGTTAATTAAAAATAACACATTCACCGGATTAATTGCTAATTAAATTTTCTGCCTATTGTGGAAGTTCGTTGTACGTTTACACCGGAGAAACGCGTTCACGTTTAGGAAATACTGAAATCCCTTGAGAACTACAAACTCTAATAGAACGAGCTCGCACACCGCCGGTATACCTAGCGAATTCGCCCACCTTCCGAGTCTAACCTTCTTCCATTTTCCCAGACCTACCCCCGCGTTCAGAACACAGCCGAGCCCGAGGTAACCGCTTTCCCTTTCATTAGCGAGCGCGAAACACGCCTATTAAAGATCGCTATAATATGGCCGCGTAATGATTGTTATTCTATGGTTACCAGCGTCCCGGGTCAGCGAGTTGACGAGTTCGTAAACATTTCCAGAACCGCACCTACCAACCTTATAATTCGAGTTGGTCAAACTACAAGGTACAAATCTGCAGAGCACGAATATCTGCCTGTCTCACAATTAGAACCAGCCACAGAAACGCAACGTATGGAAAATTAGAATCTGGTGTTCATTCGTATGAATTTTTCGAAAAACGTAACGAAAACTGCAGGTACATGTATCAGAAAAAATGTTAAAATTTATCATAAAATGGATCCTGAACGAGTTCGGCTGAGAACAAAAAAAAAAATTCTAAACATCCCACCGAATCCTAGGGGGAGAAAGGACGATGAAAAAATGGGTAAAGAAAAAAGGTTGGCATATTATTGCTTCAATATTAATTGAATTGCACATTTCTTCTTTCACACCCCATAGATGCACGAATGATTTACACAGCATAGAAAATGGAAAAAAAAAAAAATGAAAAAAAAATCGCGAATTATAATTTGTTCCATAGGTATGAACTGTACGTCGAATTTCATCCCTCGAACATTCCAGTATTATTCCAGGAAAGAAGGGGGGGGAATCAATTTCTGAAAATTTCATGTACACATATGTATGGTTCGTTATTATTTCAGCATACATCGACGCCGTGATTAGTTCCGATCCTATACATATATTAGGGTTTATTTCATGGCTTCACCGTATTGCAGCTGCAGTTGGTTGGTATTCCAGGTCCTTTATTACCTGCACGTTGGTTTAAGCCGGCATTTAAATTGACTGCATTATGAGGTATACACATATATATATAACTACAAGCCCGTCATGAAGTTTACCGCATGTGTACATTCATAAAAATCATCATCATTATTATTATTATTATTATTATTATTATTATTATTGTTGTTGTTATTATACATGATTCAAGTATGGCGTATGTGTATAAATTCCTCATATATGTCAGTAAAACTTTATCTCTGAGTCATAATATCCCAAAAAAAAAAAAAAATGTATATATTACGGATATTAATATAAATATGAGAATGTTGAATTTTTCCGTCTTCCAACACAGTAGATTTCGTAACGCGTGTCGTTAGCAGTTGATATCTATTGCAAACGTAACAGTGGATGAAGAAAATAATGGGGATAAAAAAGAATAAAAATACAACAAAGTTACGTAGAAATTACGTTACCATGGGGTATTATACATACCAATGCGTATAATATAATAAGCGCACACTGTTAGGAACTTTCCTGTATACCATAATAACGAGGACGCAATTATCAAATATGACGCGCTTCTAGTTCTGCGTGTTTGCACCGAGAAAATAAAAATAGCATGAGCACACCGGCGGACTTTTCTGCAAAATCTGATACACGTGTGAGTCCCGATTTCTGCACCTGAAATAATTAAAGCTTTGCTTTCCCACGCCGCTATGTATATACGTACACACGTACGTACGTGCGGTACTTACACGTATACACCTAATGGTGCTACAGCTGTGTATTTTCTAACAATTTACCGACGTACCTGACTTTTGCATCGCGTACACACGTAGGTAGGTATGTAGTGCGGATCTTGTGCTTCATGTAATCCTCCCATAGCCGTCGACGGTCTTCTTCTACAGGCGTGGAAAATACGAACTTAAAATTTGTAACTCACCCTCTCACGAAAGATTTTCACATGTCACAACCAGTCGTTGATCTTTTTCTTAGCTATAGGTGCACATGAAAATTGGTGAAATAAAAAAAGAAGGAAATTAAATTATCTTACTACGTTACACAACGCTGTCATCATGTACATAAAATGATACCCCCATCGTCGATGTATTTACTTACCGTCAGTCTACTCCATAAAGTATATAACAATCATAGATAAAATGAAGGTACTTTTTTTCTTCTTTCATTCTTTTTTTTCTCTTCGTTTTTGTCTCTGTTCTTTTGTTATTTCTTTTTTTATCTTTGTTTTTCGCCAACCTTTTCCAGGATTGAATACGGCGGCATCAAATGGCCACTTTCGCACGAAACTTATTTATTATTCAAAATCTTCTGCCAAGCCACTTTCCTTCTCCCGCGTTGCTGATGCTTTTGCCGCTGCAGTGGCAGGACCCTGAACACCATCAACTGATCCACTTTTTGTACATGTCTACTATACATATACTTTATATATGAGGGTGGTTTTTTCTACTTCTTGCATACAAACGCCTGTCTTTCCATTTTTATTGTTATTCGTTTTTTCTTCGATACACTCGTATAAGCATAATCTTGTTTTTTGGTAACCTGCACCGATCATCAATAAATATAATATTATTATCAAGATAATAAGATGACTGACGAAATTTTCTCGATTTCCAATAGTTTTCCAGCCTGCATGACACTTAAAAAAATCTCTACACTCTGTACATATATGAGATACTTTATACGTAGGTGAAATGTATGCATGCAGGTGGATAGTTCTTTCATAGGGATGTAGCCGCATGAATTTCACGCGGTGCATTATTCAAAAAAATTTCCATACCGATTGTGCGGTGGTCGCTGCCGACATGGAAAGCTTTCTCGTCCACGCCTACGTTCTCTCCAAGCTCTTGAAAAATAAAAACAATAAAAACGATCGGTAAAAAGTAGCGACGATAAACTAGGAGAGGGGGAAAAAACCAGAAATAAAAATATTTCAGAGACCAGGCGCGAATAACAAATTCAACTTCGTACATACATGTATACGTTCAATTATTTCGAAATATCAAAGTGATATGGAGAGTAGGTAAATAAATTGAAATAATCGTAAAAATTTTTATTCAATTTCACTTCTAGTTAACGCCATCGATGATGTTATACTGTTATTACTAATCAAATAAATTGTAATTTTATGTGAATGACTTTTTTATAATCGGTGCGTTATGTAATTTATGTTCTGTAAAAGATAATTTCAACGGGAATTTTTCTCACTCCCTGCATATAACATTGTAGCTTTTGATTACATAACCTGGGGCTTTAGGTAGGAATGTAGCCAGCCGTGACGGCGAGCAGCAGCAGCCAGAAGCCAGCGGATAGTTGATAACTAGGTGCACCATACGCAGAACAGTAATTGATCGCGCGCAAGCTTGTTGGCAGGTTTATGTCGGTGAGTTTTGTATGAGCAAAGGGGAAGCCGTTAACTTCCGGTAAATTTTTGTTTCAAATGTAGGGTAGGTATACTACTATCCGTTTATTTGCGTCGAAAATACCGTAGAGAGTGGTTAAAATGCAGTAATAGTCGCAGGGATGAATGTGGTGGGTGGAATACCTGCTTCGGTTTTACTGCGATGTGAAGGCACGTATGTGGAGGCGCGTAATTAAAATCTGAACGAAGTTTACCGAATGACTAAAATGCCAACGGTCTTTGTTCGCAACAAATGGTTTCAATGATTGTTCTATACTTTACGTGCACATAGAAACCACTACTTCGAAATGAAATTCATGACTCGACAGTCTGACGTACAAACAACGCCCATGTTTTATTTTACGTACGCAATACGATATTTATACGTTATACACGAAGTAAATAATAATTATACGTTCATCCAACAACACAACGGATTCTAGACTTTCTCCTGATATACTGTAAATTTCTACCCTGCTGTATAAATGCACGTATGTACGTATAAACACCCCTTGTAATACTAGGAAAGTTTTAATTGTGTTTTTCCCTAACGGCCCGAATCTACCCCAGATCCAATTCTCCCACATTCCAGATATAGTCCTCGTACTAAATATATACACACAAAGATATTAGAACGCAGAAATAGATTGAGACTGATGTTTGTCTTTCGAATAAAAAAAATAAACAAAAAAGAAAAAAAACGAAAAGTGAAGAAAAAAATGTACTCGCGGTGATATAGATATATACGTGGTACGAAAACCGAGTGTAAATATTCACCTGCCTCTATGATTTGCATTAATTTTCAACCAAAGATGAAAAATGGTGAGGATAAAAATGAATGAACAAAAGAACAACGAGAGAAAAGGAATACAAATTAAAATAAACGTAGGTAAAAGAGATATAGGGGCTTATACAAGGTATATGATCGGGGAATGTAAATTTGAAAGGCTGTCGCGCGTCGGAGGGTTGATTTATAACTACCCCCTACCCTCACCTTCGTCCTCGTGCAGCATTTGCGCATGGCAAAGTAGAATGGCATGAAGAAACCTGATGCGAAAATTACCCTCCCCTTTTAATATGGATGGGGGTAGTTTTCTCGGTGTCATTCGCCCGAGAGATTTAGGACTTAAAGGGCGCTAAATGCCCCCGCTATACACGCGCTCTTGGAAAAGAACTCGTAAAAATTTACACGATCATACATAGAAATGGTATATAGACTATACGTATACATTTACACCTACATTGTATGTATGTAAAACGTAGTATCGAGTTTCCTATATACCTGATGTACAGTATACCATAAGATTTTACTACCTGTAGTAAACTATAACAAAGCCATCGGCGGTTGACCGGCTCACTTCCTGCGACGTTAAAATAGTAGTCAATTGCGAAATAACGAGGCTTGTATAGTACTATTGTTATTATATGCAGACCCTCTTCAACGAGGTAAAGTAGCAGTATAACGAAAATTCGCTCTAACGTTAGTCAGTCGCTAATTATTATTTTCTTTTTTTATTCAACGAAAGACGAGCGTATGGCCTTTTGCTGACGCTCGAATCGCTCGAGTTTTACATGTTTTTGTGAGAGAAAAATTCTGAATCAGAAATTTTCTTTCGTTTATTTTTACAGTTTTTTGTCACCTAAAACTGACTTTTGAAACGTTCCATGATCATGCGATAGAGAAATCTCTTGCGAAGTATTTGAAAGCGAAAAACTTGGCATCGGTCGAAGGGGTGGTTTTATTTTTTGCGCAGTTTCTGTCGACTCAAATTATTATTATCAAAGTACTAGATTGGCGCGTTATAGATCTTCAATGGTTTTTGATTTTATTTTACTTTATCAGATCCCTATTTCAATTCAAGGAATAAGAATAATCAGTTTTTTTACCAGAACCAAAGGTATGTATTAATCCTCTGAAGAGCTTCGCGAAAACTTCATTTTTAGAATCACAAGCAACGGCTTCTTATTTTTTCTGGATTTACGATAAACGGGTGGTAACGGAAAATTTTTTGTCGAACCTACTTTTTTGGACATGTTTCAATACAATCAAACATCTTACCATTTTCTTGAACCAATCCAACAGCGTACAACGCACTGCAATGCCAGGTTTAATATTTTCTCAGCCCGTTTTCGTAGCGGTTAAGCAAAACGTTTCATGTCACCTAAAGTCAACAAACTGAATGTAGGTGGTATATAAGGGTAAGTCGGCTATTTAGCTATGCTTAACACAACGTTACCAAGTTACGTGACTTTGTTTGCTAATCGAAGTATCGTATCACATTATCGTGTTTCCTTGAAAATTTACCCGGAATAACGGCTCACCGCGTAGTAGTTGGTATACCTATAAGGTGGTAGGTTGATAGGTATAGTAGTTGCGAATAGAGGAGAGAAGGTATAAAGAAGAGGGTGGAGCTCAGCCAGAAAGTCGGATACCATCAACGGCGCACGTAAGTCGGCTATATCACCGCAATATACATGTACAGATACCGCACACACGTCTACCTATATACATATATATCTATACACATATACATATGCGAGTACAATACACCTGCAGGCGGCATGGCATGCCATGGCATAGACTTTATCAGACAATAGACACCGCGGCACACTGTACATATATCATGTATACATAGTATGGTCATTTGCTTTTGTGTAGGTATTTTTGTTTGTTTGCGAAAAAAATTTATTGCTACGGTGCTTAGTGATTTCAATCGACGGTAAATTTAGCATACCTCATTGTGTGAAGGGGAGAGAAGAAGAGAAAAACAATACCATGAGAATTATAGATTTGAGTTTTTTTGTTTTTTAATCATTATTATAGGTATTCTCGAATATCACACACGTGTCTTCTACCTGATATGAAATTTTCTGATTGCTTTTTTGTTCTTCTCTTCAATTCCTTCCATATTCTTGAAAGAAGTTATACAGGTATATGAGGGCGGAGTGGAATATAGGTATTATAAATAGTTTGTAGAGGTAAAGGCAAAAGTCCCATCGCTCTCCTCTGGTATAGCTAAGACGTAGGGTTTCGAAGAGAAATGCTTGGAGAAATGAGTTTTCGAGTATAACAAATTGCATACAGGTATCAGTTAAAAGTTGGGTAAGATTGATGAACGTAGCCAGTCGACCTGCAGCGGTATAGGAGCAGCTTGAAGGCAAGCAACCCTTGTATAAAGTGAGCAAAAGAGAACGAAAAGAATGAGAAAAGAAAAAATAAATAAATAAAATAAAGAAAGAAACGGAGGGAAGGAATGCCAGCAGTAGGACGACGCGTGGGGATCAGCTTTATTTGCTCTCTAAATTTGGAGAAGATGAAAGAGCTGAGAGGTTCGGAAAGGAGCTGGCAGAAAAAGAAAGAACGAACTGGCGGAATACGGGGGGAAGGGAAGGTGTGGTAGGCTGAGCTGCAGAGAAAGAGAGAGCTGGTAAATGACGGCTCGCGTAGGAATGTTCTTACCTGTTTTTCTCTCTTTCTTTTCCAAGGTAAGAAAAGCTTCTTATCCTTTTTCCAGAATTAAGGGGGAAAAGAGAACCTCCGTGAAGTTAGTTCCCCGGTTTTCAAAAATCTAAATTTTCTCGATTGTTCCAAATTGTTCTAGCTTAGTTTCATATTGTTCCTGATAATTGAAGTTCTCATCTAACGTGAACTAGATTTCTGGAAAATCGGAAAAAGTTCTTTTTGACTCATCCCCCACTTTCGGAAAATCGATTTTATTCGCTTGATACGGATTGTTCCACTTGTTCTGAACATTGTTCCAGAAGGGCGGAAAATGGAAAAACCTTTTTTGACTCGCCCCCCACTTTTCGGTTGTTCCAGGTTGTTCCGGTTGTTCTAAACATTGTTCCAGAAGCATATGATCGCAAGTCCAATGGTACGGTCGACAAAGTTTTAAACTCCCCCCGTCTCCCACATACCCCGACAGATTTTACACTTATCCGCGACATGTACTTCAAAGAAGTTAAAGGGAGAATTCATAAAATAAATGTGTCCGTATTTTTTAATCCATATTTATTCTCTTTTTTTTATGTATATAAACCAACATCACGAGCAAAGTTCCGCGATTTCTACATCAAAGAGTTTTTATTGAATTTCTTGTCACCCCGAATTCAATTTCAGTCGTTGAACAAGATTGGTTCGCTAAAAATTCAATACGCTTAACACTTCGTCGCACTCGAGAGGAAAAAGAGAGAGAGAGGGAGAGAGAGGCGAACAACCTGCAGGGTCCTCTCCTTCTTGCAGGACATCCACCGACGCCAATCCTTGGAGACAGCTGCGCCCTCTCGAGCAGCCGCACGACAAGACGTAACCGTCGCGCTTGTCGCGCGTTTGCGGTCATTTTTTGTTGAATTTACCGAGATTTCATAGTATGTATGAGGGCAGAAAAACGGAGATTATTTTTTAATATTTTCGGAAAAAAACTTGAACTATATTTAGTTTTCTATTTTTGAAACGTGAATGCTTCGCTATACGACAATCGCGAACGGGATGACATTTTTATTCCAATTAGTCTGAAACAGAGTAGGTAAAAGACTGATTTCTGATAGTGGAGAAATTTTTACATCAATCGACCTTTTTCACGAATTTTCATGGAACGATTCCAATACTTTTTGGATGTTCAATGAATTATATTATTGGGACGTGCGTTGCCTCGGGTTTCAATATGTACCTGAGAAGAACTTCTTTTTTTTTAGAGCCAAGGTGCTTTCTCTCCAACACGACATACGTACCACGTACCAAAAACGCAGAGGAAACTTCAATTTCATTTCCCAACTTTTTTCGATTTTCCACATAATTCATATCGTTACTTTTTAATGCACTAGAATTCCTATTAGTTACGTAGAATAGCACCTTGTCACAAGAATGGAAAAAAAAGCTCCAAAAAGTAAACCATTAAAGTAATGAAAAATGAAAATACAATTACCATATAGCTTCAAGGTTACCCCCTAGATGCAGCTAAAACTTTGCGGCTGTTATAACACCGATGTGGGGACTAAACTTTTGTCCTATGTAGATCTAGTGAGTAGATATATGTAACAGCTAAGTATGAACGTCGTGTATACATACATGCCTATCTACTCATACGCAGACATATAAGTAAATGCCGGGAACTCCATATCCCTCGAAGTTTACACCGGTGTAAGAACTTGGAAGGAACTTATGTACTCCCAAGATATTCGCGGTGTAATGCTATACATAGCTAATGTTGGTTGAACGTTGTATTGATAGGTACAGTTTGTACGTAGCTATATTTATTATAAATACATATATATACGTATGTATATTGTATATGGTATATACCTGATAACCTGTATATATTATATCGTTTCTCAACCATCAGGAACTTTTACGAATTTTCATTACGGATACAATCAACCCCTTTTTTCGTGGGTATATATACTTCGTTTTTTTTCTTCTCTCTTTTCTTTTTTATTTTTCAATTTCAATATTCACTTTTTATTTTTTATTTATATATATTTCCCGTTTACTTTACTTCGTGTCGCAGAAGCGAAATTGAAAATTATTTCACAGAAACCAAATATATCAAAGAAGTCATAGAAAGTTCAAACTTTCAAACTCAAAGTCAGCTTTTGACAGTCCCACACCAGTGTATTCTAGTTTCTCTCGTGACATTCGCGAACTTTTCAATTCTGGAATATATTTAAAAAAAAAAACAAAAAAAAAACAATAATAATAACAAATAGTCAAATGCCAAACAGATGAAAAATGTGCTCTCCGAATTGCGGTCGACCATGAAGTATCCCCTTAAGTTTTGTCAGAAATGATTTCACTGTGTGTTCACCTGATTATATCGGACACATTACGCATGCATATATGGAATCAGGCGACAAAGTCTGAAGGGGTATTTAAAAAGGGTACACACGGATATATTATTAATACGTATAGTATAAGATAGTTACCGCGCAAGGTTTATCATGCTAAACCCGATAAACAGGTCGAAACTTCCGCAGTACCTAGACTGGCTTTGATTGCAACGTTGATACTTGATAGGCCGTTGATGTTTACCTGCGTTCGCATAAATTTGCATACGAATAATATGCATGCTAATGAAACACGAACGCGTGTGTATGGTACAGGTATACATATAGGTATACATATACATATATGACGTCTAAATACATGGATGCCGGATAGATGAAACAAACTATAAATATCTAGATTCTCTCTATGTCGACATACTACACACCTATATGTCTACTTAATTATGTGTATATCGAGTCGATTATTAGTAGCCCGCCGCACATCTCATCACGTCTGGTTCTCTAATTACGTGGCACCATAGAGATATGTACAGATGTATTTTAATTTTCTACACGATTGTTTTTTACCCTCCTTCTTTACACCGAATAATTAAGGTAAGCTGAATTTTTTATTAATGAATAACTCAGGTAAGAATTTGAAAAACCCCGGTGCAGGTATAAAATTTTAAGTCCTGCAATTTTCCGCTCCGATTATATTTCCAAGCTTTAATTATGAGGAGGTGATTAATTCTTTTTATTCGGTGGAAATATATATATATATATATATATATTAGAATATACAACCGTCGTTTGATTAAAAAACGGAAAAACACTGCAGATTAAAAGACTTACCTACTTTCCATCGCAAGATACGTTGATCCGTTCTCGAACACATCAACACGATTGAGTGAAGATTTTCGTGCTTTGATTTTGAATAATTCCAACGGCGAGGTGATAATTCAACTACAGGGATGGAACACCTTTTGGAAACGGTTTTATTTATTCAAGCTGTAAATTGAAATTAATATCGGAGGTCGGTGTGGTATGATTATTATTATTTTTGTTGTTGTTAATATTATTATTACGATATTATTATTAGGTATATTAATAACAATAATAATTATACAATATGTATATACAAAGGCGCACAAGAACGTTTTAATTAAGTTGGAATAATAAAGTAGAGGTTTATTAAAAACATGTTCTCCCTAGGCTCTCGCGCAACGACCCCCTGCAGCCGCACACCATCTCTGTTATATATTATACGGTTTTATTCAGACAATGTTGTTATTTTCATGTACTTTTTTCTTTGTACCAAGATTTTTTATTTCTTTTTTTCTACTTCCTTGTGTTTCATTATCTCGTTCGTTTGACTCCGTTACATCATGCAATGTATACCTATATAGTTTGCACTCGCCATGAATCGGCGGTAAGAATTATGAATTTCACTAATTAAATTATTATTATTTTATTTCTGTTAAAGACGCGAAGCGACCAATTCGGCGCCCTGCAGAGCTCGGAATTATCTTATGGTGAACTAATTTTGAAAGTGCTGCGCAAGTCGAATGAATATTAATGAAATTAAAGAGATCAATTCAATGAATATTTATCGTTTAAGAGGACGAACATTCAAGTATTCGTAGCATATATCTGTATTTATTAGCCTTAACATTAGCATCGTTGTCAATTTATTTTCCTTCATTACTATCATTATTATATTTATTATAAATTGTTGTAAGAAGGGGTAAAATATTTCCCCGGACATGCCACGTTTCGCAACGCATCTTTCAAGTTAAACGATTAAAAGTCAAACCGAAATGGATTTTTTAATTTTTCATTCCGATAGCACCGCTTACAGATAAGAAACGAAAAATTCATATAGCCGATCCACGACACATAGATTCAAACGGTAAGGAGTATATGGAAAATGGATATTGCTGCGACGGCGTATAATTATAACTTGGAACCAACCGCCGCGCTGGCGCGGTGAAAATCGCTATTGCTTGGGCGCACGGTGAATTACATCGCATATTATTATCGTGCAAAATCTAAATCCAACATTTTGTGCGAACCGCGAATCTTGTAGCGGCGGAGCAGGAGCATCATAAGGAGTAGCAGTGAGAATAGCGTCGCAAATCCGACGTCGATATTCGGTTTGGAAACCACAACTATACATGTATACCACCGCCATTATACGTTACAACGATAACATTCAGGGATGGGGGTTGTAATACGGAGAGGGTAAGGGTAAGAGAAGTTGGGATTCGTTCAGGGTGTTCTTCTGAGAGGCATCCGCAGGGGAGGTTTCAGTATTCATGTTGACAGGAGAATCGCTGTTAATTGGACGGAGAAGCGTAGCTAGGTAGGCAATAAAGTAGATAGAAACCAGAGACGAGCCGACTGGGAAAAGGGCCACGTCTCGTATTTCTAACGAAGATTGTTAGCCCGCGAACGAAACTGTATAAGTATATATATACCAGACGGCAGTATCTCCAACACGTTCAGGCGCACTGAAGATGAAGAAAATAAAATTTCACATTATGAAGATCTCAAGAACAAATTATGGACAAATTAGTATACAGAAAAAATTTTCGAGCTTTTCTCTCAACATCGATGTTCACACCCACAAAATTCTTTCCAAAACATTAGCCGGACAAAAACACGTATTTGGAAGTGACCCTTAAAACGATTTAAGGTCTTTTCTCGGATCTTTTGGTGTCGAACAATCCGCTAGAGATTCATCCGTGAGATGAATTATAGAAAGCTCAGCTAGATACAATTCGCTTCAATAATCACAATTATTTTCTGCAAAAATGAACCAATTGTCAAAAAGTAGGTGAATTTGTAACACGGCTTTAGATTCATAAGGCTGAAAGTATCGCCTTCTTATAATATTTACTTACATCAGATTCCTTATTTTCCCCTAGCCATTAGCGATAGAAAAACATCGAAGGTTGTTGTTCAGCGGGTCGGTGAATAAAAAGGGAATATTATATCTATAAGATAATATAGTATATGGTGTATGGTATATGCCATATGGTATGCTATGCTATGGTGGGTATAGACGGATATTGTTATTCGTTGAGCACCGACGCGACGGTGGTATGAGAGGCGCCAGCTTGTCCTGACGTACCCTCCTTAGAGGAATGACATACCTTATATACCTTATACCTTATACCTTTTACCTTACGTGTACAACCGGTCTGGCACCACCTCCTACACAATGGAATACACCGTATAGAAACGTGAAAAAATATATATGTTATACGGATATATAGAACGATACACATACGATCCTTCATCGACCGCACATGAGGGTAGGTATTACCTACATATTTTTTCGCACATTTTTCCTATACTACCAACTGGAAAAACGAATACCCAGAAGAAACAGAAGAAACAGAAGAAGAAGAAGAATTTGCACTGAATTAGTGCAGGTACCAAGAGTTTTTTGAAAATATTCGAACAAAAAAAAAAAACAAAAAAAAAACTGAATGAAAAAAAGCACATAAGTAAGAATCTTCAGATGGGGTGAAGAATTCGTAGCGATCTCCGTAATTCAGATGAGTTTGTTGAAATCGTATTGTGTGTAAAACAGTTGGTGACACTTGGGATTTGTATTATTATATATAATACAGAACATTCCATAATTGTATTACATTATACATGTAGGTACATGCCGGATATAAATGGATATGTATGTACATGTATCTCTGTTTCTGTAAATTCCTAAGGTATTTCCTTATAACACTGAGACGGAATTTATACTCGACCTAACCTTAAATATATGTGAGTATATGAAAGCTCATTTCTCCTGTCTCGAGATAGCCCGTTGGAACTATTATACACATACATACTCTTCTATGGCGTAAATGTTAACCAAACTATTCCCACATACACTATTATAGCAAATATATTATACATGGATGAATAACGTTCCTTCGTATACCTACATTTGTATAGAATCCATATAATATGTATAATACTTGTTGCGAGTTCTGTTTGGTAGATGAATATATTGTACGTAAGCCCTAAATTCGGGCCTCTGAAAAGTCATGATTCTCTATACTGATTAGATAACTTCACCAACGTTTCCCTATCCCAAAATCACCCTTCCAAGCAATTTCGCCCACTCTCACGGATTCCTCAGTAAATATCTCAATCTATCTTACCAGGAGAATCGGTCGTTGGAATAACAAATAAAAGAAACTCATTCATCCAAAAAGTTGCATTTTCACTGCATCTTCGAGTTGGTTGAGTCCAGAGTAGAATCAGCTCCGACCATCGAAAGATTCTCTGAGACTTTCTTTCGATCTGTAGATTTTGAACAAAATAGAATTTCATTAAACCTGTATTTTTTTTTTACGGTTTGCGAAAAAAAAAGAAAAAATGTATTCCAATTAAATCACGAAAGCTTTTTGAGTGAATGATTAGAAAAATGCGGTAAAATTCGCAAAATATTTACAAGTTGGAAAATTCCGAATCCGATATATTAGCGACCGCGCATGCTATAAACATCCGTGGGAGAAGTTCCAGGGCTGGTCCATCGAGGTGAGTCAAATTACCCGCTTGTCTTTTCATTTTATAATTCTCTCATTCAACTATAAATAATTTTTAAAGATAGGTCCATTATATTTTCAATTTACGATAAGGACATGCTACATGGAGTGAGGAGAAGCAAGGAAAAGAGAAGAGGAAGATTTTCTATAAAGGGTGCGTTAACGTTCAGGGTTGAAGGTTTGAGGCTGGAGACAAGGGGGAACTCAGGAGTTTCTGACGTGACGGAAAATTGCCAGGGTAAGCCGTGGGGGGTTTGGAAAGAGGGATGAGGGGCAGGGGAGGAGAAAGGGAGTGAAAGAAGAAGAAGGGAGGCTCGGGTTCTCAGCTGGAAAAGGCGATTGTCTTGGCAGTAAACTATGCTGGAACGTGATGGCGAAAGAGGACGACAACCGAGGTGGAACATAAGGGGCAAGCATGGAATTGTCGTCAACTGAATTGTCTTACGGGGGAGATTTTGAGGAAAGAGAAGTTTGGTGGGTATGTATGTATTTACGTACTCACCCATCTACGTTCTAAGGGACGACGAAGACATGCTGACAGTCTTTGAAAGTCAGGGACAAACGTTTAGAGAAGCGCGCGTGTTACATGTAAGATTGCGGCAAATAAGTTGTTGCTCGAAAACAACCATTCCCTATGCCCACAAATAAACAAAAATACCACGAAATATAAATCCCCAGAGAGGTGGGAAGGTATTGAAATAATACATTTTCATATACCTTCGCTCATTGTTAACTTAAAATATGAAAAGAAACAATACAAAAGAAAATAACGAACACAAAAAAACATATAGACGTAGATATATGGGGACGTAAATAAAGTATTATAATACTTAAAGATCCAGGAAGATAACGGCACGTCACTCAAGTTCTAAATTTGGGTGCCGTAGATAGATGTGTGTCCATATACATATAGGGTATTACTTTTATATGCGTATATACCTGAGGGATGAAAAAAAGCCTCAAAGCGTAGGGTAGATGGAAACACGTCATCCATCGTTGACAGTCTACCGCGAGCAAGCGTTGAGTAGAAAAAGAGAGAGAGAGGGAGAGAGAGAAAGAACGAGAAAAGAAACTCCCTTTTTACCACCCCTGCATCAGGGACAATAAATTGAAAACCATTCTATTTTTTCCCCCGTCAGAAAAAAGAACATAACAATACTTATGACAGTGATAATAATAATAAAAATAATAATAATCATCATCGTCATAATGATAATAATAATCATAATGATAATAATAATCATAATGATAATAATAATAATAATTAATGAGGGTTTAACTCGCACACGTTGTAAAAAATTACTTTCATAATATATACGACGGAACAATTTGGCAGACGTCGGCTGATGCAACACACGCAGTGAGCCGCGTGTTAAAAACTGGCAAATTTTTCTGCGAATTTTCTCTCACTCGATCTTCCTGTTTCCCTTTTGCATTTATATTATACAGAGGTTTGAGTAAAAATAGATGTGAAGAGATAATCTGAGTAATAAATAAAGGGATGAGATATAACGCGTGTTATCTGTCGATGCGGAAAAAACAGAGTCTAGAAACAAAAAAAAAAGAATTTGTAACACCACCCGGTATGGGGGAAAACCGAGGAAAAATAAGCGAGCTGTAGGGCGTATGAGGTGGTAAAGGAGTGACCGGGCTGATCCGCACGAAAACACTTCACCTTCGACTCCCGTTACCATTAATCTCTCGCCTGTTGGTTGGTACCTCCTGAGTATTTTATTCGATCCCTTTTCCGTTCGAACAATAACCGAGGCGATACCTCGCCGTCTTCGATTATTTCATCCTATCTTCAACCCTTCCCTGGACATGAATAACGTCAAATATTATAAAACTCAACCTCTGAAGATATTCATTAGGGGAGGTGATTTTCTGACTGGATATGGTATGTATGTACTATGTAGGTACGTGCATGTATATTATATCGATGACTGAAAACCATAAAGAATCAAACATTTTTTGGAGTAAAATATATATCTATTCGATTTTGGGGCTTCAAAATCACGTCATAGTGGATTTTTTCCTCCCCAAATTTTACGTGGCTCTTGACCCACCACGACCTTAAAATCGCGGTTAAAACGATCTTCTGCTCTAACATGGCGTACTTTTGTCCAATACAGTTTCTTGGTCCAGCGCTGAAAGGCACGAATGCAAAGGGGTGCCGGCCGAGAGAATTTTCTGGTAAAAATCGGTCGGGATCGAATTGGTGTGGGTTCGTCCAATGTTTGGGGTGACGATGAACATTGTGTATTTCAAGGTCAATTGTTGTACCTTTTGGAACTTTGTATCCAGCTAAAAATTCATACCCGATACTATGAATGTCAATTACATTTGACCCTGCGTTTTATCTATCGTTAATTCTTAATAATTATATCCATTTACTATAATTTTCGACTTACCGATTTCTAAATCCTCTGTCGCAGTTCGACTCACCATGGGTGCGCTTGGATATAATCTGAGCGTTTCCTTGATAACCCTTTCGAGATATTTGAGTTCAGTTATTTGATGGTGTGTAGCAGGTTCTGTAGAATCTCCGAATACCTCTAATTGCTCCTGGTGTATTTTATCCTGAATATCCGGATGATTTCCAACGCAGAAAAGTGCCCAACTCAAAGCTGCCGCTGTCGTATCGTGACCCTGGTGACAAGTCGATTTTGGTTGACCACTAATCAAATTAGAAACATACTCGTACGTAAAATTTAAAATTCTTGTTCATATTCACAGCAAACATAAACGTGTCCACTTCTTCCCTCAACTCCTCGTCAGTCAATGGCATATTGTCGCGCTCGCAGGCGTCTAGCAGACTATCAAGAAATGCCTGTCGCTTTGGTATACCTGAAAAACACAAACAAAAAGCATTTTAAACGTACCCATCCAAACGAGCAGGATAAAATTCAAACTTTGTGGACCTCATACACAGAGAGCTGATTTTAACTTTTTGCCAAAATTCACCTTCGGTAAAGTCTTTATCAGGGTTCTGTTTTTGCAGGGCTCGTGCCAACTTCCTTTCCCCAATAACCTACGAAATTACACAATAATTATTCTCCATGTTAGTCTCAGTCCATGATCGTGTGGTCCGCCTGCATTTGTGTAGCTGTCAGACGCACGTGATGTAGTGAATATTTCCAATCCATTGCACTGAAATAGTTTATATATTCTCACCTGATTCGTAAACTTGTGCGCAATTTCGATGTTATGTTTCAATATTTTCCCACGAGAGGTACAATAATACAATCCATCATGATGCAGCCATGGTCGGAACACTCGCTCGACTATTTGGACTGTTATACTATAAATCAAATGAATATCGATATAATTTGATGAATGCAAATTGTGTCTCAGCTTATCACAAATAAACGCTCCAAAGACGGTCACAGTGGCGATTCTTACAATTATACACCCTTTACAGTTATTCATAACTATGTGTGTCGCTTGACTTGCTATATTCAACTCAAATAGTCTAACGATTTCGTGAGGTTTGGAATAAGTGAATGACGCATTTTATTCGTACTTGTGCAAGGCCACAGAATATTCCGAGTCGGGATTCGTTTGAGCATTGATGTTGATCCCCATTGCAGATTCTGCAAAGAATCGAATAAATATGTTGAAATATCCTTTCATGACATTCACCGAAAGAAATATAATTTGGGACTACTTTTTCTTTCGTGATGAATAAAAAATCAAGCGTAAGACAAATGGTTGTGTGTTCGGACGTCAAACATAAGAAAACAGTCTACCGATGCCACCAGTAGCAAACCATGAGATTACACAAATTTAGGTGCAATTCGTGTTCAATTTCAGTTTACCGCAAATTATATCCAATGTACATCTCGTAAGTAAAACAAACACGTCGATGGGTTTTTCAGGATTTTTCTTGTAAGTTGATTCTATGCATTTCTTCAATATTTCTGCTTTCTCAGACATCACAACTTCGAAATTTTCCAGTATATTGAAATGAAATGTTGGCGTGATCAATTTTCTTTGCCGATGCCACTTGTTGCCTGCAACAATCAGCCGATTCTGTAATAATGATACTCAATGTTTCTCAACAACTCCGTAACATTGTCCATAGATGTAGTCTACCTGTTGCAGTCAGCAAACCCGTTCCAAGCCATGGGCGAATAAAATCATAAATGCTAGACTTATCAATGAATTTTTTACTCGGCATAATTACCTGTCGGAATAAAAATGCATCTTGTCAAATGTATGTTAAGCTGATCGTGCAATTTAAAACTTGTTTACATACGCTAATCGTTTCAGGTGACACAAGCTGAATGTGTAGGGCAGGACCAATCCAGAAACGAAATATGCCTCCTGGATACTGGGCGCATAGGTCACGGAGCCACTGCCAGAGACCTGCATGATTGGAAGGAGGAAAAAATAGATAAAAACAAGGGAGGAAATTTCTCCTATGGATCAAAGTTACGAAATCATCGACGAACTTGTATCATTCTGTACTTCGTTCAACCTTGAACGTAAAACTGATTGCTTATCTACTTCTTATACAAATCTTCACAACCTTCACGGATGATTGGCAATGTGCTGCTTCGTCATTTGCAGTATTACTCAATGTCTGATATGAATACAAGTTGTTGTTATCGCTCGAGAACAATTTTCAAAATAAACTTTCATATCCATGGATCAGCCCGTTCGAAATTACCTTCAAATCGGCGAAAGTTGTTATCATTTGGTTAGGCAGCCTTGAACAGCCACCTGAATTGTTCATTCTTATCAATTAACGTGTACAATAATTGTAATTTCTCACCATCTCGGCCACTGTATATTGCTCCGAATGCATTCCCAATCAGAGGGTATTTCTTAGGTCCAGGAATATCATCGATTATTTTTACACGTTCACGGAACTCGCGACAGCGAGTAAATAGATTTATGAAGATTATAACAACTACGGCCGTTATTAACACCAAAGAAACTGACATAATGATGGATCAACTCATTAGCACTTTTGAGTTCATCAATTTCTCTTACACTTCTCAATTTCTCAAGTGAACTAATTGAGTTTATCAGCGAGCCGATTATATTGCAACTCCTCGTAGTTTCGATACGTGTCCACGTTACATGAACCAGAACTTTAACAGTGGCCAACTTCAAAGCTGAACCATTAATCTGCAGGAGTATAATATGATATGAAGCATCTTACGTGTTTCAGAAGTGATAACTGTGACGAATATTTGAATGATGCCGCTTCGATATTATAGATATCACGAATACATTGTGAGGTTATCAGGTGGGAGGAAAGGGGTACTTGCCCGATTGCTCATTCTCTTTTCCAGAGCCATCGCGACGATCAGACACTTTTTGAACTCTATCTACAGATAAGTCATTTGACAATATTTATTATATTTATTTGTCTGCACGTCCGGGAGATTGAGATCTGCATTTATCTAATCGTACAAGACACTTGACATTTGCTTTCTGGTGATTTTATCTATAATGCACATGATTGTTCATATTTTTATTTAAATACAAACCTCTCTGTCACCTGTCTCGTAATTCGTTGTAATCGTGCCTACTGTGTATTATATTTATGTATTTTATACATTTTATTTTACATGCATTACGTATTGCTTTCTTTTATTTTTTATTTATTTGGATCGTATATTGTATGTATGGTGTTTCTCTTTTAAGTTATTTATTTATTTCTATCTCGTGGTGTGATATTATTTATTTTATTACTTACACTTGAATGGTTCAGCAAGAGGACAGAAGAACGGATTTTATTTATTGTAATTGAAAATGCGGCATGGCCCACCGTAATTTTAATAAATCGTTTGTGTCGGAATAGATCCAGTAACGGAACAAATAAAACTGATACTAAATCGTTACATAACTGAAATTGGAAGAGGCCAACTATCTTTTCGGACGTTCCGGTCCGTAATATGATTAACAAAAAAATTGAAAGGATGAATGAGGCGGAATGATCGAAAAAAAGGAGTAAAGTTGAAAGGTGGAGGGTTCTTCTTCCGGTTAGATCGTACTCCCCTCCTCACATTTCACATGATTTAATTTAGTTTTGTTAATATTTATTAACTTGATAAAAGTCTGACCAATTATAGTAGAGCTTGCAGACGGAATTTTAATGTGTGACATAAATAACATTCTGTCTGTTACATTACTCCCGAAATACAGCTGATTTCAAAATCATTCTAACATTTTTATAACATAAATGCCACGCATCCTTGGTGATTTAACAGTCAACTGGATGTATGTGAAAACTTAGACTTCTGTAGTCTTATTTTATCGTCCAAAACTTTGAATTTTTTTAAATTGCCCAGAGCTATTTTCACGAAGAGCTGCGAAACCGATCAAGAAAAAATACCCTGCACTACGCTTTTGCGAAACTATCGAAACAAGTTATAACCGGCGACTTCTTTTTTGTTTTAATTATATTTTTTTTATTCACACTACGTAGAAGCATAATGAAGTTTGGAAGAGGATTTCGTGCTTTATGAAAGCTATGGATAAATCTCGAAGTTAATATTATACGTTAGTCGTTGTGTAAAAAAAAGTTTGTCGCCCTTTCTTTTTCACGTCTAACGATTTTAAAACGGCGATGAAGTTAAAACGAGACTATTTTTCAGTAAAAGAAATAAGTCGTTGTAGGTTTAACATCGTCGAAGAAAACTTAGATACTTGTTTCTATCAGACTTTGAACGAGAAAGTTGTAAAATGACAAAAGCAGATAATCGAGGGTTCGCGTTGTAACGTACCTAAAATCGAGCCCAAAATAATTTTACTTAGGATATAAGGGAGTATACGAACGCGATTGCTCAGATAATGCCCGGATAAAGTTTTACCTTGCAACAAGCAAAACAAGTTCTTCGATTTTCTTCCTCTCTTTGTCCCCGACGTTGCTTTTCTCGTTTTCGTTCTCGTTCGCGTTCTCGTTCTCGTTCTCGTTCCCGCTACCGAGATAATAACTTAATTTACTCTTCGCCAACGGTAATCCTTCGCCTCCCGACTAATTAACTCCGCTCCGATCATCCCAAGACTTTGTTGAACCATGCAACAGCCAAAAACCTTCGGCTTGAAAATTTAAACGGATAAAGAGAGTCGAAAATTGAAAATCTCATGTATTTAAATAACCGCGGGCTGATTTCTCAAACCAGAAAATTCGAATTCTGCGGGTGACTTGGAAAAGAGATGACGGATGAAAAGAAAAGGAAAAATTATTTGCCAACACGTCGTGAGGTGCTCTAAATATCTTCTAGTCTGGCTGTAACTCGCGAAGTGTTCGTTCGCTTTTTTTCGTGACCAAGTACTAATTTA
Source organism: Athalia cordata (assembly GCA_963932425.1). Classification (NCBI taxonomy): domain Eukaryota; kingdom Metazoa; phylum Arthropoda; class Insecta; order Hymenoptera; family Athaliidae; genus Athalia; species Athalia cordata. The sequence goes on along the minus strand of OZ010625.1, from coordinate 49,897,987 downwards.
TGAATGAATAGAATATCAACAGATATAATAGTCCCTCTCGCGTAGATACGTGTAATAAATAACATATAATTCAGCAAGTTGACAAAGGTCTCAAGCAAATAAACAACTCCCTTATGAGTCAGACATCGGTGGTTGGCGGAAGTACGCTCATATCTCACAAGGGTTGGTGATATTGGAGTTTATTGGAGCTGCTTTAGGTTAGATTTAGAGGTAGGCCGAACACCGTTAGGCAGAGGAGCTTCAAACCCGTGTTAATAACGACCCCATATAAAACCCTGCAATGCTACCTTATATATACCAACATATATATATATTATATACATCTAATACGACAGGTTTATGCCTGCCATGAAATACTGCAAATTTCGCCATCTCTATGTATATTGAAACAAATGATTTAATTAAACTTACCCTCGTTCAAAGAACAAAAAAAAAAAATAAAAAATAAAAATAAAGAAAAGTATAACATAAATAGCTTTTAAACTGACCCTGTCATTTTGCTATTCAGTCTTCCGTTGAAAATTTCTCTTTCCCTCTCCCTTTCCCTTTACAGTTAACGAAGTGAGTATGTACTTAAGTTTACCTACCCCTATACTTCACTTGTTTCACAAGCTATATCTGAACCTACAACCGCACGGTTAATGATCACGTCGCGTGTCATTTAGTATTACGTTCAACGGGATAAAGTTGTTGCCACAAAGTTACCGCAGCTATAGCTAAATTATAAGTATAAAGCATCATGCTGTGGAACGCTGTAGCTTTCGGTATGGTGTCGGTGTCAGTGTCAGAATATAGTAAAACACATGTACAGAGTATACTGTATATATATATTGTATAATACAACAAGAAGTAATTACTACGAGGTAGCTAATAGGTAATCGTTTAAACGAATGCCTTTCTCTTCTCTTCTCTTTTCATCCTCCTTTATACCTTCTCCGAGTTGAGAAGGTTTTAGGGGAGTGTCTCGGCTATGAGGTCGAGAGGAAGAGAGGGATGGAGAGAGAGAAAGAGGGAGGGTAAAAAGAGAGAGAATAAAAGAGGAGGTAGACCGAGAGAAAGTGAGAAACCGTAAGCCACGTTTCGTGTCCAACAGAAGCTGGGAACACGCAAATAGCCGCTTTAATTAAACCAGCAACACTCACCGCGTTGCTGCCTGTGTGCAACATGTTCAACTTTTTGCCACCTTGTAGAATTACCGCAAGCACTTTGGTCCTGGTATTTATGATTCTTCTATTTCATTTTAACCCTTATTTCTCAATTCTTCAATTTCATCTTATTTTTTTTTTTTTCTTCTGGTTTTCGTTTTACTCATAGTACTGAAATATAAACACCGTACAGCTTTGAAATTTCTATACATTTTTTTCTCTTTCAAGTATCTACATGTGAAAAAAAAGAAATAAAATAAAATAACTCCGAAGAGGTCATAACTATAATTCCTGCTGGAAGAAGAATGAACTTTCGATGTGGAGAAAATCCATAGATTATTATGGTATGGTAGGAAATTCTGGGGGTTGAGAATTCGGTTTTCCTCATATGTGTAGTAAGGCTTATTTACGACTTGTAACACGTGCCAAACCTCATTTCAGGATCTTCGACGAGATGAAGTTTACCGTCCCCAACGTATATACGGTATATAGATGTACATGCAGGGGTGGAGCAAATAGGTGGTTGGTTTGTAGGTGTAAACCTCATACAGCATATAGGTATATGTATATCGTATGCGATGGAAATATCTCTCGAGTCGTGAACAAAGCGAAGAAAGAGAGCGAAAAGAAGAAAAAAGAAAAAAGAACAAGGATCCGGTAGAAGGACGAAAACGAGAGAAAGTGGAAAGAGAAAAAGACTGAAACCCCTGGTGTTATCTCAGTGTCTGACTGTTATTGATACTACTAGGTACCAATACCATATCGTCCCATACCCATCTAGTAGGTATGAGAGAATAGAATTTCCTGAAAATATACGAGTATATAGAATCCTGTAGAAACATCAATGATCATCGATAACCCAAAAGGTAATATTATTCCTATCTGAAAACGGTGTCGCAGGAGTCCAACTTCTTACGGTTCCAGAATCTCCCTGATAAAAGTAATAATGATGGTATGAAATTCATAAATTTCGTCTTCCGAAATCGGTCTTCAGGCAAGTGGTGTATTTTTGATTCATGGAAAAAAAACAAAGAATGAAAAAAAGAACGGTGAAAGAAAAAGAGAAAAAAAGAAAAAAAAAATAGAGGAACGAAAAAAGGGAAAGCTGGTTTCTCTAAAAGCTCACTTCCCTCTGGCTGTCGTCGTCTAGATTTCGAGAATTTTTTCAACCGTAAACGTAGCTTTATTGTCAGCTAGGGTAGAGGTAGGTAGGTAGGTAGCTGCTGCAGGAGTAGCACCAACGAGACCGTAACTTTAATAATTTAAACCCTTCAGTTTAAAGCTCCCTTGTTTTGAAGTACCAAGGCAGAGGTAAAGGGCTAGGTAGTTTAATGAAAGTGAAAACTTGAAAAGGAGGAACTCTTCCTGACGAGGGTAAAGCTCGAGTGACCCTATAAAATAATGATAAAATAATAAATCCATAAGATATACATATATTATGCATAGACATGTACGCCTTAAGGTGATGCAAGTTTATTGTTCGTTAAAACAAAAGAAATGGTAATAAAAATAATCGGTAGAGGCGAAAGAAGAAGATGAGGAATCAGATAACGTTCAATGAAAAATAAAAATTTGGTTGCTACCTACAATATGGCGTCAGACAGCAACATCATATCCTCTTAGCCCTCAGGGGGATTGCCCGCAAGAACAAGTACTCCGCTGATATAATAAAAGCGTTTGGTACCTACGCTCCGTACACCATAAGCTTGCCTCCTACCCTCCGGATATGTTCACTCAACGGGAAGTTTGCTATGAAAATGTTAAACTTGTACGGAAATTTATGTTTGCACGCCCACATTATCCGTAATTTCTCTTTCCCCTCCCCCTCGCTCTCTCACTCCCTCTGACATCCGACTAGTTTTTTATCATTAGTTCGAACCCCAGAATTTTTTTTTCCAAATCAACTTGGCTACAGGTATTGATAAAGAAAGCAAATTCAACACTAATTCCCATTGATCATTATACCATAATATGAGGTTGTAAGTTGATTCCACATTCTGAATACATTTTGAATTCCAAAAATTTGATCTGGAAATTATAAGTCAGTGATGCAGAAAGCCCTCGGGTATAAAGTTTTATATCATTAAAATAATTTTTTCAAAATTTGAAGTAAATAGAAAGAGCGAGATAGAGAGAGAGAGAACAGTTAGTGTTCGAATAAAAGTGAAAAAAGAAGGAAAAAAAGGAGGCGTCAATTCACTTTCATTCATAGCCCTCGCGTGGCTGCTCTCTAAAAGAAATCGAAGTGGAGAACAGTGATCCAATTGAATTCCAATTGAAATCTAATTGAAAGAGCATTTCCATCGGGCTGCTTGAAGACTACACTTGGTAAAGTGCACTTGAACCGGTCGACGGACGGACCATGACCCGGTGATGTCCTGGGGTCACCAATGTCCTGTGGAAAGAATCAAAAGATCATCAGAAAATTATACATAAACAGTACGAAGTATAGGGATCAAGTTTGAAAAGTTTTCATAGAGTCTTCAGCGCAAAAAAAAAGAATTCAACTATGCGATCTACTTCGTTTCGAAGCGAGGTATTAGAAAAACGTTATAAAAGTGAAATAAAATAATATTTTCAATCGATTCTGACAAGTGCAGTCCATCGATGGGAGAGTTTTTCTTTTTTTTTTTCTTCTACTTTTAAGAAAATTTCTACGTAAACATCAAGCTGTTTCATTTTCTATACTTGGGTATATGATGTGATGAACAAGTAACGATGGGAAAATTTTAATGGTTATAAAGAACCTGGAAAGTGAATATTCACGGAGACTTATTCATTGGATAAATATCACAAGATTAATTGTATGATTGCGTTGAGGGTTTTACCGGTTTCATTTAGTTATATGGTTGGATTCGAAGTAATGCGATTTTTCTTAATCAATCACAAATCACGATCTTATCCTATGTGTAAATCACATGTGTCATTCTTACGCGTGCATTATTTTTATGATTGTCGCCAAAGATATCAAAGTACTTCTGTTGGTATGTACGCCCGGTTTGGTCGATCGTGAATCGCTTCGCGGCCAAGCGCGCGTTTGGACAATTTTTTCGTGTAGCTGGGCCGACTTTGAAAAGTTGTCCAAGCGAGCTTGGCCGCGAAACGATTCACAATCAACCCAACCGGGCGAACATCTGCTTGATAAATTAATCAGAATAAAAAAAAATCATCGGATCAATGTGATCAGTGATAAGATTGTAGCGAGCTCTCAAGATCAAGATGCCATTGATTTCGGTCTAAGATTTGATAAAGTTAAACCCGACAGATATTGAGAATAGTAATATTATCAAACAAAGCAAATTTAATTAGCGATTACAAAATCGATACGAAAACAATGGATAAGATGTATTCTTGTTATTATATACATATGGGTATGCTGCATGAAAATATTATTACATGTGCTTATATACATACAACACTAAAATTCAAGTGTATTATTTGGCATAGACACATATTACGGCTGAAATCATCTATTAAATATATCTAATAACAAAACTAAACAAAAGATCGTTACAAACCCTCGAAGAATAAGCGTTCCTCAATAAATGGCTATTGTCTTTTGAAATGAGAATCCCTTAGCAAAATGTTTTCGCAGCTGGATTTTAGACCCAAAATTCGAAGGAGTGATAAATTAAGTAGGATAATTGGTTGGGCGTGAACGTGGTCTAGATCTCGATTGGGGTGCGTAGATATATATACATATCTACATAATACTACACTTTAAGTTTAATTCAAAAGCTGCAGCGTATGAGATAAGAGAACGAATTTTGTCGTAGTCCCTTCCACGAACCATTTAATTTTGAATGAGAATCGTAAAACTTCCCATCAGACATGTATCCATGTGTGTATAGATATGTATACATATATATATATATATATATATGTATTCGTTCTACCTGATGACCAAAAGTCAAGGGTCACTCGACCCCTTGACCACCACGACGCGGTACTCAATGACCCGAAGACTCGCAGACGATTTCTCCAGGGTATAGAAACGTAAAAATCAAGAATCACCCTGACAAATGTCTATCGGCATCCCAAGGATATTCTTTCATTTTTTTTTTAATATATCTCTACAGAATTCGCCTTATATGAAGAATAATAACAACGATAGCACAAAAAATGAGAAGAACGAAAACTGCGACACACTTCCATTCATGGGTGGGTACGGTAGAAATAATATTCCACTGTTTAACGTTTAGCGATTTGAGGATTTATATCCTCAAATGCAACAGCACTTGGTATATGGAAGCTACAATTTCCGGTTCAATTGTCCCGAGTTTTAAAATCAACGGTATGTTACGGAATAAACTATAACCATTTACCTTCGCTCATTGTCAATAGTGGTTACGTGATGACTACACCCACTAACCTGCACTCATTATCAGTAGGATGGAAATATCGTGATAATGGTAATAATTTCGAAGGCCGATTTTTTAGAAGATTTTATATTAGAGATATATATTCATTACAAGAATTATTTTTAATGATAATTAACTATCGTCGAACCCACATCACTTCGCATAAGTCACCTAACTTTACAGAAGGGTATAAAATAATGAACAGATAATTATCTACTCTACAAAATTCAAAAATTGCAAATTATACGGTAGATCATTGTGTTAAATAATATGATCATGTGATAAATAGAATGAGTTGATAATCAATCGGTTGAATAAGATGACGCTGTTTTCGTGTTTTTATTTCTGACTCGTTCTGCAACGCGGCTTTTCTTATGTATGTAATTTCCTTTTAGTTTTACTTAATTTTTTTTCTTACACATTGATTTTATTCATCGAAAAATTTATCATTGTTTTAAACGCGCTTATAAATAGAATGTTGTTTCTTAAGTCTCGGAAAGAGACTCGGTGAGGTGTTTGTTTTTTTGCTTTTTTCTTGCACCGTTGAGTGTGAGCGGTTTCAGGCAGAGCACAGGCGCGTAACTAACAGTTCATTCGGTTTACAAACTGCTTTGTCAACAGTTTTTCAATTACCGGGTAGAAATCTCTGAGGGAAGCAGCAAAGTGCGCAACGAGGGAGTTTTTAGACGAGAAAGAGAAGGGCGGAGGAGGGTTGGAGGGAAGGGGTAAGAGGAAAAGGAGAATGCCAGGACAGTCGAGAGAGCAAGGCAAGGGATTATGGGAAATGAAAGGGAAGTTATTATAAGAAGGCCGAGTCGGCTTTACCCCGTCAAGGTAAATGATAAAGTTACCCCTCGTGTTTTGACAAATCTACCTTTATATTTAACCCTTTCATTGCAGATGGGCAATGAGGATTGGGATAAGGATCAGGATGAACAGCAGAAACCTCTAATTTTCTGTCAGACTGCAAGTTAAACAAGCTTTTCTAGTCTACGCTATGTAAACGAACAAAAAAATACATTTGAAACAAAGGTAAATATTTTTTCTAGAACCTCTCTCACCTCATACCATGTATATACGAGTGACCCTTACGGGGTCTAATTTCGCTGTTGAAACTGCCCCCTCCCCGACCTTTCTCTTCTTTCCCCTAGAGCGCACGCGGTTCTCCGGTCTCATTATTATTTCTCTTTACTGCTCTGGAGCAGCTAAGTAGCGGCTGCAGGAAATACGGCGCTGAGGAGATAATCTCCGTTAATTCCTAGCTGCACTCTTTTTCATTATTCTGCAACTCGAAACTCCTTTCTACTCATTCCATTATAAAGAAAAAATAATCTCCATTTAAACGATCCAACGAATATTTATTAGCTGAGATGTTATAATTCAGGGATTTCCAGCACTGTTGCAATTTCTTCCTTTTTCTCTCAGAGACAGAAGAAGCGTTACACAGATTTTCGATATCCGAATTAATATATCTAATTGTAAGATATAATGGATGAGTAGGAATGAATCAATTAACATTCAATTAGAGATTGATAATAATCAGAGTTCAGTTACTGTGTTATGTGAGAATGATTCTGTCTAGGCAACAATTAAGTATTATGAGCACGAAAACTTTCGTGAAAATCGAATTTAATTCGTGTAATGCTACCTAGCTTCGAGTACAAAATACAAATTACCTTCCACAAGTAAAACCGCAGTTCCCAAACTAATCAGACGACGTCCAAACTATCCCGGGGAAAGAGAGACTCTGGAGTACCCCCTGATTCCCCTGTACCAACTAGTACGTCCTACCAACGTCCCGCAATTTCTGCTACCTTGCTCTAATCATTAGTCGACAAATATAAACTAGTGTACCTACGGTGGAGATGCACATTTTTCGAGTGTGCATTGCAAGCATTTTTCTTTTATTGGGGAATGATGAACAGTTCAGCTGATCTGATTGGAAATAACAGGTTAATCGTTATTTCAGAAGCACTAAAAATATTCAGAAAAAAGATTAATGCAGATTCACGAACTTTTACGCTGAATTCAATACAGCAATATGCAACGATACCTGGAATGGACCCTCAGGGTCCGCTCTGATGTATCGGAAGGAGGTCGATCCTCTTGCAAAGGTGCCCCCCTAGCCAGCCACGGTCATCTTGGTAGAGGCACATAATGTGGAAACGAATGCGCCGAAGCTGGATACTGTGGTATTTACACCAAGATTACTTCTTTCCGCGCTTGGATCAGGGCCAACTCTAGAATATAAGTATAAGGCTGTTTTTTTGTTTCGCCAGTTCTATTCAATCAACATAACATTGATGTCAGCATGCGATATTTTCATCCCCGACTGAAAAGTTCATATCTAAGTCGAAACGCGAACCGTGTCCAAAATGCAAGGCCATTTTCGTCGATGACAATCACAGTCACCTCGAATTTTCAAAGATCTCAACTACATTGTTATGTACTGTGTTTGAAAATTTATGATCATACGCCGCGTTGTTGGTAAGATGATGATAATGTGAAGTACATTTCGATGACCATGACCCGGTGTACGAGATGAGATTCGAGTCACGCATATCTTTTTACCCCTTATTCCTGCAGCCCTGCAATTCACACGTGTTCAACGATTGATTTCACCGCTAATATCGGCTAACTAAATGGCTATAAAATTAGTTATCAGATTGATAGTATGATCGCACTTCTTGGCAAACCTAGAACAGTTCAGACGTATCGAAGAATTATTACTCCAGCACGATGATGCCGAAATTTGCCGTCTTGTTTGCCCTGGTGAGCAATTTTTTATATCAAATCTTTGGGAAAGGCTCGTTTGTACACGTTCGGACTGCATATGGCGACATCAACGTACGCAAACTTGGTACACCCTAACTTTGGTCTGTATGTATATGCGTAGATCTTTAAGTACACGCGTTTGTTGGTACACTCGCGATTCGGTAGACTCATAATACGGTACACGCATCATATACGGTACACGCCGGGTATTATAATCAGAACGTTAGAACAAGAAACCGGTATTTGAAGGTTGTCCAATTGAGGTGTAAAAAAAGAACCGAAAAGATTCGATAATCAGATACGCAACCAATATTAACTCTTGACTTTGTCAAGTACGAGTGCGTCGCAATTTCAATTCTTTTTCTCATTCGTTGTTATTTATTCATTCTACGAATTAGCATATTCTGGGCAGATGAAAGTAAGTACCATTGGAAATCTGATTTGCAGCTTTCTATACCAGCTTTTATCGTTTATTAGGTATTTCTCTCATTGTCAAGTTGGGGCAATTGAAGATGATGGTCGATGATCATTGCCTGAGATGCATGATCCATGAAACCTGCTGATAACGTTTGATGGTGTGTGTGAACTTAGCCCAGCACTTTTCGAAAATGTGAGTTATAAAAATTGTGCCATAAAATACGATTTTCCAACTTGGACGGTTTTCTGGTAAATTCGGAAAAACGAACATTTGACCAACCCAGCACTTTTTAGACATCAATATTTCAAAGATTGTGCTAAGTTGTGTTCACGATCACTTCGGCCTGACTTGTGCCATACTCGAATGTGGGGAAAAAAAAAATTGTTTAAATCCGCGAGTTGTGCTGAGTTGTGCTAGGCGAGTGCAGTAACTTTCTCCTCTCAGAAATCTCGCTCCGACGTACCCTTGCGCTCGTAAACATAGATATGGATCTTCCCCCGGCCTACACTCAAATTTCTAGGATTTCCGAAATCTCGAGAATCCGCGTGTTGTGCTGAGTTGTGCTAGGCGAGCGCATAAACTCTTATTAACGTGGAGACAGTTAAAATTGTTCATTAATTCATAAACCTTGAAAATGCATACGTATCGTGATGCTGGTAATAATTGAAGCTAACGAAATATTTCGAATTCGGAGTTGTTTACAATATGTATGAATAGGAAAGGATCTTGAGTTGAGAATTTTTGTGTATGAGAGATCTGTTTAGACTTTGCCAGGGTTTTACGATCAACTCTATAGATTCCACGTCTGAAAGCTGTAAGGTTCTGGTGGTCATCTGTAGTAGAAAATGAGTACAGGGTTTATTAGAAATTTCAAAATTTGGAGTGACCCGTAGGGAGTAACAGTATAGTAAATTCCATGTTTACGAGCGCAAGGGTGGGTCGGAGCAAGATTTGTTAGAGAAGAAAGTTCATGTGCTCGCCTAGTACAAGTCAGCACAACTCGCAGATTTGAAGAAGAATTTTTTTTTTTTTCGAATTCAAAAAACCTATCGTATCCAAATCTAATTGTAAGTGCAGCTCTAACTACGCCGAATAGAGAGATATCCTGACTGGCCAGATCTGCACTGGACTTTCCATCGCAGTCGTTGATTCAGAAATTTTTTATGAACGATACCTGTAATTGAACACAAGCAGTTGATAACCACTATTCATGGAAATACCAACTGAATTAGCAACTCTTGTGATCCTATCATTACGGCGGTATAGGTTGATAAATATCTGTATAGACTGTGTTGATTTAAGACAGCGTGAATTGATCAAGTGCAGCCAAAAAGACGTTTGAAACGCGCATATCTAACCATCTCTGGTTCCCTCAGACCTGGGAAGAAAATGTGTCCGAAGATTGATTTGACAACTAATCTCATTCAAGTTGACTTTATCGCGATCGAATCAAATGTCGATTAGTATAAAGAGAGCTTGTTGGCACAGCAAAGACGATTTCTTCTTCAGGCACCTGAAGAAGTACAACTCGAGTCCAAAGATGATGAAGTTCACCGTTTTATTGGCCCTCGTGGCTTGCGCTTCTGGTGAGTTATTTTCCATACTAAACCTACGTCGCCTTTGCTGCCGTGGTGACGACTTTCATTCTATAAAATAATTAATCTTTGTGTTCCAGCCGCGGTTGTCCCAAAAATCGTCGAGGATGACGCACAAGTCGCCGCTGAGTTGGCAGCTCTGAATCCAGCTGAGCGTATTGTAGGTGGAACAGCAACGACCATCGACAAGGCTCCATACCAGGTTGCTTTCATGCAATATAACTCTCTTATCTGTGGTGGTAGCATCATTTCGAACAGATGGATCATAACCGCTGCTCACTGCGTCAGCGGCGGATCCGTCCGCTCATACTCGATCCTTGCTGGATCTACCTACTCCAACAGAGGAGGCAGCGCTCACGGTTTTGTAAAAATGATCGTCCACGAGAACTTCCAAACAAATCCACGCTCAGTCAATGACATCGCCGTTCTGCAGACCACTTCCGCTATCACCTTAGACTCAACTCGTCGTGCCATTCCTCTGTTCAAAGCCGGAGAAGCCGCCACTGTTGGCGCTAACGCCGTCATCACTGGATGGGGTTCCCTCAGGGAATATGGAGCTGTTACCACGAATCTTATGACTGCCACTGTTCCAATCGTATCCAAGTCTTCGTGCAACTCTAACTACAACGTTTTTGGAGGAATCTCAGCTGGCCAGATCTGCGCTGGATTAGCCGCTGGAGGTCGTGACGCTTGCCAGGGTGACTCCGGTGGCCCTCTTGCCATCAACGGTCGTCTTGCTGGTGTCGTATCCTGGGGAAATGGCTGCGGTAGACGTGGATTCCCAGGTGTTTACACCGAGGTTGCTTCCTTCCGCAACTGGATTAAGACCAACACTGGAATTTAAATAGGCTGACCTTGTTACACATCTGTTAATTGACGCCGAGATCATTTTGATGTTAACGTGTTATATTTCTTTAATGAATAAAATGGATGACCGCTATTTTTCTCTCGAACTTTTATCTGACTGTATGAATAGTGAATAATTTCTTACATCCGGATCCATACGACCACTTTACTAGGTGAAGCCAGGGGTGAAGTTATCTTTGACATCATCCATGTTGTTTTATGTTGATTGAAATATTACTAATGTACCCAATTTAATACATCGCAATGATGACACAGAACAACAACGGATGAGATGAGATGAAACTCAATAATCGCGCAGTCATTCTAGTCTCCCATATTTCTCATAGAAAAGTCGCATTCGACGACCAGCATACCTACAGAACTGACGTATTGCTTTGAAGATCCTTTTCAACAATCGCTCTGCAGTCGCTTTTGAGCTGCAATATATCTGACGTATCTCTTAGCTTTGACCGACGTAATTGTTGCAGGAAGGGATCTAATGATCTTGCGTAGTAAATTGCTGTTTCTTTATCCTGATTTCTGATATATCGCTTGAGCTATACAATATCATTTTGAGTCGAGATTGAATCGGTACTAGAACACCTTCGTCACGAAATTTTTAGGAACCACATATTTGACAAGAAGTAAGAGCTCTGCACACCACATTTTTGATTTCCTCACCAACATTTTCCACCGGTCGTGAAATATTTCATATCGCAAGCTTTATCTATAACCGAACAGCGCCATACTCGTCTTGCATTGTTATTGTTCTTCTGAATACCCCCAGAGCCTTCAAGTTTGACTCGTAAGAACGAACTTTTTTTGGTGATACTTTGTATGTGATATTTATTTTTTTTGTTGTCACTAAGTTCTTGGATAAATTCTCCAGTTCAACATCTATCATCACGCTCTATGAACTCCAATTCATGGCAGCTACATAAACCCCTATCTCAAAAAACTAAATAATCGACTTGTGCGAATCTTTAGTTCTTAAACTCAACATCTGACAAGAATCTACAAAGGCAAATCCATAGGTTGCGAAGGTCAGTGCAGAGAGAGCATGAGTGACGGAATTCAAAATCATATCAAACTTTTATTCTCTGGACCCGAAAAACTAAGTTTTTTGGAGGATCCCTGTTTGAGAATGAAGTTGGACAATGCACCTATACCCCTTCTGTACAATCCCTTCTCCTCCTCGGCCGCCCAATTTTAAAACACAGTAAGGGACAAATTTTTCAAAACAGATTTTTCAGCATTTTTCGTACTAATAGAGTCCAATAGAGTCTAATGAGTCTATTAGTACGAAAAATGCTAAAAAATCCATTTTGAAAAATTTGACCCTTACTGTGTTTTAAAATTGAGCAGCCGTCCTCTTCCTCCTATTCCTCCTCGCACTTTGTATTTTCGCTTAATCAAGAAAAAAATTTCTCTCAAATATTGAACAGTAATTTCAAATATATTCAGTAGGGCTGAGGCGCAGATGTTGATCAATGAAACAACCCCAAACTACCTACCTACGAACGATTCCTTATTTAATACGCAAAAAATCAGGCCTTCGTCTCAGACCAATTCACGAAATCCGCCGCGGTATTCGTTAGAATGCACTCTCCCGAGCCACAGTGGAATTCACAATTGAAGGACACTCTGGATCAAGTTCGTTTCAAATACTGTCCAGGATATCAAAGCTCTGAGACAATACCGTCAGAGAGAGAAAATCATGTAACATTTCCCGTAGTCGTGACATGTATTTTCTAATTGATCATATCAATTGACACAGTAGTTTTCTGCGTGAAAAAAAAAAAAAAACAAACAAAAACAACCATTGAGGTAATGGAACCCCCATTAGATGGGGGGTCAGACCGATTGAAAGGATTTAATCCATCGGCAGTGACGAGTTATGTGAAATCAAAATTGAAGATTAGTACTTCCAGGTTTCAATCATTCCCAAATAAATCTTCGTGATAGGTGGTTATTCCAGGTGTCGAAGAAATTTCCGTCGATCTCCGTACAACGAATGTGAGGGAAGATATTGATTTCCGAAGTTTATGGTATGTTCAGTTCGCCCTAAAATCAATCGACTCACAACCTTTTGGAAAAAAGTGTTTCACACAAACGCGTCAATGGAACATCTAGAAACTTTTCCCCCTTCCGTTTATTGGTGAAGAAGAAAACTCAATCGCCTCACAGATACAATAGCATTTCCTGCCCAGTTGCTGCTGCTATCGTGTATCCACATTTTTTTGTGAAATTATTTTTCGAAACATTAGTTTGTCAATCAACGCTGTATTATTTGGTGAAACATCTGCAGAAGTTTGATTCAGAAAACATGCATGCGGGTATGTGTCCGGCTGTAACTCCTGAAAAATGTTTGTAATTCCTCATTACGCCCAAATCAACTCTGCCTCATCGATTTCATAACTTATTCGAAATAGTTGAGGTCCTAATGAGGTCTTGATCAGGTAACCTTCATGACGTACGACCTGGTTAGGACCTGACAAGTTCCACCACATGCTACATTGGTCATGCTGAGCCATAACCTTATCGTGCTTAAGAGAGGACCAACAAAATTTTTAATCACTTCTAATTGTGGCCATCGAACGAATTCTCATATTATGATGGATATTTCTCTAAATTTTTCTCAGTGATAAAGTAAAAGTTTATAAAAATCTGCACCAATTCGATCCGGGTACTCTAGACTTTGGAAGAAACTGGGGCGGATCTTCCCTCAATGAATACTTGAATGATGAAAGCAACGTTTCATGAAATTGAGTTCAGAACTTTTTGGAAACAAGATAGAATTTTTTTCGAAAAATTTCACACAATTTTATTGCGTGTCGAACCACGCTTAAGAAATTCGTGAAGTAATACCTTTCCAAAATGTACAGGGCTCACAAAGTCTGCAAGAGCACAGGAACTGGGAAATTTGTATCCAGATAGCGAAATGCGATCAAATGTTACGACGATCTTAGGCGATCGCTGTCGTTGATTTGAAAATTTTTGATGAACGATACGTGTGATTAGGGACAAGAAGTTGATAATCACTATTCATATTTTAATCAACTCAATTAGCAACTCCGGCGATCCTATCTTCACGGCAGGATGGATTGATCAATATCCGTGCAGACTGTGTTGTTTTAGGACAATGTGAATTAATCAAATGCAGCCAAAAAGACGTTTAAATCGCGCATATCTACCCATCCCTCGTTCCCTCAGCCCCGGGATGAAATGTGTCCAAAGATTGATTTGACAACTAATCTCATTCAAGTTGACTTTATCGCGATTGAATCAAATGCCGACGAGTATAAAAAGAGCTTGTTAGCACAGAGGAGACAATTACTTCTTCAGACACCTGAGGAACTATAACTCGAGTCCGAAGATGATGAAGTTCGCCGTCTTATTAGCCCTCGTGGCTTGCGCTTCTGGTGAGTTATTTTCTATACTGAACCCGAGTCGCCTCCGCTGCCATGGTGAAGACTTTCATTCCATAAACTGATTAATCCTTGTGTTCCAGCCGCGGTTCTCCCAAAAATCGTCGAGGATGACGCACAAGTCGCCGCTGAGTTGGCAGCTCTGAATCCGGCTGAACGTATTATCGGTGGATCAGTCACGACCATCGACAAAGTTCCGTACCAGGTTTCTTTCCGCCAATACAGCTCTCACATCTGTGGTGCTAGCATCATTTCCGACAGATGGATCATAACCGCTGCTCACTGCGTCAGCGGCGGATCCCGCACCTCATACTCGGTCCGTGCTGGATCCACCTACTCCAGCAGCGGAGGCAGCACTCACGCTTTCACCAAAATGATTGTCCACGAGAACTACGGATCAAACAGATACGGAATCCCAACCAACGACATCTCCGTTCTGCAGACGACTTCCGCTATCACCTTGGACTCAACTCGTCGTGCCATTCCTCTGTTCAATGCCGGAGAAGCCGCCACTGTTGGCGCTAACTCCGTCATCACCGGATGGGGTGCCGTCAGGGAAGGTGGATATGTTTCCTCAACTCTCATGACCGTCAGTGTTCCAATCGTATCCAAGTCTTCGTGCAGCTCTAACTACGCTATGTACGGAGGAATCCCAGCTGGCCAGATCTGCGCTGGAGTACCCGCTGGAGGCCGTGACGCTTGCCAGGGTGACTCTGGTGGCCCTCTCGCCGTCAACGGTCGTCTTGCTGGTCTCACTTCATGGGGAAATGGCTGCGCTAGGGCTGGATACCCAGGTGTTTACACCGAGATTGCTTCCTTCCGCAACTGGATCCAGACCAACACTGGACTTTAAATATTGGGCTGACCTTCTTACACATCTGTTAATTGTAACAGCTGACATCATATTCAGGTTAACATGTAATATTTCAATGATAAATAAAATTGACGACCACTATTTTTCTCTTGAACTTTCATTTGACCATGTAAATAGTGAATAATTCCTTACATCCGGATACACACGACACTTGTCACGGAAAAGATTCAATAACTAAACCTTTCAAAAAAAAGTGTTTCAGACAAACGCCTAGATGCAACACGTGGACACTTTTTCCCCTCCGGTTACTCACAAAAGAAAAAGATCAATCGCGTCACAGATGCAATTACATTTCCTGCCCAGTTTCTGCAGCATCTACATTTTTCTGAAAAATTATTTCTGAAACATTAGTTTGTCAATCAATACTGTGTTATTTAGTGAAATATCTGCGAAGGTTCGAATCAGAAAATATGCATGCGGACTTTTTCAGGTATATTTCCGGCTGCATCTCCGGAAGAATGTTTAACTGAAACCTCATCCGGCTCATACGGACTCCGCCTCATGAATTTCATAACTTATACAACTCCGAAATAGTTGAGGTCCCGATGAGGACCTGATCACGCATAGTTCATAGCGTACAACCTGGTTGGGACCTGACAAGTTTCACAACGTGCCGCATTGGTTATGCTGAGTCTCGGAACAATCCCATCTCATAACCTTATAGTGCTTCAGACAGGACCCACAGAATTTCTACTCATTGTCAGTTCTAATTCTAGCTATCGAACGAATTCTCATATCATGATCAAGAGACTCGGCAGAGTCTCGCGCCAAGTACATTCAAAAGAAGGGGCGGACTACCGAGTATCTTCACCGCAAGGAGAGCAAGAAAACGCTGTAGGGCCAACCGTTCTCTCAAGTATTTCCGAAATCATAAGCATTTCGAGAAATTAAGATGCACTTTCGCTACATGAATCGGGCACGAGCTTTCATTTAAGCGTAATTTCAATAACGTCAGTAGTCCGAGAGGTGAGACATGATAATCTCTGATTACCGGTGGGCTCGTTTCACGATTGAACACCATAGTCGTCGTACGTTAGCTATATGTCATCTGGAAACCAAAACCGTTCAAACATAAATGGTATAGCAGAGAAGCCGCGGTGTGGTTCCTGCCGTGGCTCGCGCCATAATCCTATCAAGTGGGAAGAAGGTTGTGATTCCCGCACGCCTAGCAGGTGGCGTCAGTGTAGCCGGTACACTACGGTACACGTCTCATTTCTTACCGAGTTCGCCACGGCACAGCGACTCCTTTTCATTGAGCCCCAAAAAAGCGGCGCTCTCATGGCTACCGTTCGAAAAATTTTCTCACCCCGTCGAACCATAGATGTGGAGTAGTACATATATGCGTCAAACATCTTACAACAATAGTACACCAAAAAAACCATGATTAATACTGCAATATTCTCCAATAACATTCAAAAAGATTGATTGAATGTTTGAAAAGTTCATTAATATAAGAAAAAAAGGATCCAGATCAATTATTGTGCCAAGTACATGTAACTTTGCATCGTGTAAGAATATAGAATTGGCTAGTAAATCAATGAGAATCAATTCAAAGAATCAGAAAGAAATCGAAGAAATAAGTTAAATGAAATTTAAAAAAAAAAAATTAAAAAAACAAATCGGAGGTAGTAGGACTTGGCGGGCTTTTTCGGATAAAAACTCCAGAATTTTCGTGTGTCAATATAACATTAGATCGCCAAGAACCACGTACTCTAATTTGTTTATTTAACTTTTTTTTAAAATTTCATTCAATCCGTATCTTTGATTTTTTTTTTTGATTCTTTGGATTGATTCTCATTGATTTACTTCCCAATTTTATATTCTTACACGATGTAAAGTTACATATATTTGGCACAATAATTGATTTGGATCCTTTTTTTCTTATATCAATGAGTTTTTCAAACATTTAATGTACTTGGCGAACTTTTTTGCACCGTAGAGGTGCGTTTTGGGGGGATGGATATTTCTTAAAAATTTTCTCAGTGATGAAGTTATACTCTGTAAGGAATCTGCAGCAATTTTATTCGAGTATTCTGAAGTTTAGAAGTGACTGAGGCGGATCTTCCCTCAAAAAATACACTCATGATGAAAGCGACGTTTCATTGAATGAATTTGAACATTTTTCGAAAACAACACAGAATTTTTTCGGAAAATTCTATCTCTACGGCGGGACAGATTGTTCGATATCCGTACAGATTGTGTTGTTTTAAGACGACGTGAGTTGATCGAACGCAGCCAAAAAGACGTTTAAATCGCGCATATCTACCCATCCCTCGTTCCCTCAGCGCCGGGAAGGAATTGTGTCCAAATATTGATTTGACAACTAATCTCATTCAAGTTGACTTTATCGCGATTAAATCAAATTTCGACGAGTATAAAAAGAGCTGTTAGCACAGAGGAGACAATTACTTCTTCAGACCCCTGAGGAACTATAACTCGAGTCCGAAGATGATGAAGTTCGCCGTCTTATTAGCCCTCGTGGCTTGCGCTTCTGGTGAGTTATTTTCTATACTGAACCCGAGTCGCCTCCGCTGCCATGGTGAAGACTTTCATTCCATAAACTGATTAATCCTTGTGTTCCAGCCGCGGTTCTCCCAAAAATCGTCGAGGATGACGCACAAGTCGCCGCTGAGTTGGCAGCTCTGAATCCGGCTGAACGTATTATCGGTGGATCAGTCACGACCATCGACAAAGTTCCGTACCAGGTTTCTTTCCGCCAATACAACTCTCACATCTGTGGTGCTAGCATCATTTCCGACAGATGGATCATAACCGCTGCTCACTGCGTCAGCGGCGGATCCGGCTCCTCATACTCGGTCCGTGCTGGATCCACCTACTCCAGCAGCGGAGGCAGCACTCACGCTTTCACCAGAATAATTGTCCACGAGTACTACGGATCAAACAGATACGGACTCCCAATCAACGACATCTCCGTTCTGCAGACCACTTCCGCTATGACCTTGGACTCAACGCGTCGTGCCATTCCTCTGTTCAATGCCGGAGAAGAAGCCGCTGCTGGCGCTAACTCCGTCATCACCGGATGGGGTGCCGTCAGGGAAGGTGGATATGTTTCCTCAACTCTCATGACCGTCAGTGTTCCAATCGTATCCAAGTCGTCGTGCAGCTCTAACTACGCTATGTACGGAGGAATCCCAGCTCGCGAGATCTGCGCTGGAGTACCCGCTGGAGGCCGTGACGCTTGCCAGGGTGACTCTGGTGGCCCTCTTGCCATCAACGGTCGTCTTGCTGGTCTCACTTCATGGGGAAATGGCTGCGGTAAGGCTGGATACCCAGGTGTTTACACCGAGATTGCTTCCTTCCGCGACTGGATCCAGACCAACACTGGACTTTAAATATTGGGCTGACCTTCTTACACATCTGTTAATTGTAACAGCTGACATCATATTAAGGTTAACATGTAATATTTCAATGATAAATAAAATTGACGACCACTATTTTTCTCTTGAACTTTCATTTGACCATTTTACTAGGTGAAGCGGCGGGTGAAGTTAATTTTGACATCATCCATGTTGTTTTCATGTTGATTGAAATATGACCAATGTACCCAATTCAATACATTACAATGATCACACAGAACAGCAACGGATGAGATAAGATGAAACTCAATAATCGCGTAGTCATTCTAGTCTTTCATATTTCTCATAGAAGAGTTGTATTCGACGACCAGCACGCCTCCAGGACTGACATATTGCTTCGAAGATCCTTTCCAACAATCGCTCTGCAGTCGCTTTTGAGCTGCAATATAGCTAACGTATCTCTTGACTTTGACCGATTGTTACAGGGAGGGATCTGATGATCTTGCGTAGTAAATTTCTGATATGTCGCATGAGCTGTACAATATCATTTTGAGTCGAGATTAAATCGGTATCAGAAAACCTTCGTCATGAAACTTCTAGAAACCATATATTTGACAAAAAGTAAGAGCTCTGCACACAACATTCTTGGTTTCCTCACCAACTTTTTCCACCTGTCGTGAAAAATTTCACATCGCAAGCTTTATCCATAACCGAACAGTGCCATGCCCGTCCTGCATTCTTATTGTTATTCTGAATACCTCAGGGCCTTCAAGTTTGACTCGTAAGAACCAACTTTTTTTTGTTATTCTTTGAATGTGATGTCTATTCTTTTTTTCGTCACTAACTTCTTGGATACATTTTCCCGTTCAACATCTCCAATCACGCGCCATGAACTCCAATTCATATTGGCAACATGAATCCCTTTTGTGAAGAACCAAATATTCGACTTGTATGAAACGTTATTTCTTAAACTTAACTTCGAACAATAACTTATACATTAAGAAGGTCAATGCAAAAAAAGTATGAGTGAAAAAATTCAAAATCATGTCAAACGTTCATTCTCTGGACCCAAACAACTTACAAGGAAAAGTCCCTAGGTGTCGCCCTCTGATTTCATTCATTTTGTGCTGTGTTATCTACATCGAAATGTGTACGACGCACGTTTTGTTTTATCAGCGGACTTGCACGCTTAGGAAACTAGCCTTCAAATTCGGGGCTGAAAGTGATCGAATTCACTGTTTCATACACAACGACATCACTTCACACAACAAAACCTATGAAAAATATTTGCCTGTGATTAGAAACAAAAAATGTCATATGTTGGACTCTAAGACGAAATCGCATCAGGGTAAACCACCCCCTAACATTACTAAAGTCACATATAACAAGACCACTTTTGAATTAAAAAATCTGAGAAGAATACAAATTTTCCATGACAACGAACTGGAAATGAAATGTTCCCGCGTTCTCCTAAAAATTTGATGTTAGGAAAGGCAACTTCCCTTCTGTACGCGCTCGGATTCCGCCGCATCGATCCAATTGTTCTCAGAATGTAAACATGTATCGCTACATGCCGATTAAGAGATATTGTAGAATAATGGTCACAAGGAACAATCAAAAAACATTTCATCCGGTTCTGATAGCGTGCGTCTCCCAAAATTTATGGGGGTTGAAATTAAAGAAACTTCCATAACAAAAAAACTAAAGTGCTTACTTCGGTGAAATTTTTTGCTTTCGAAAGAACAGAAAAAATTGAGGGTTACATGCTTCTGCATCGTTTCGAAAAGTGTCTTTTGAGAAGTGAACCACCTCCAAACTCGTATAACAACACTTCGTTCGAATAACTAAACCTTTCAGAAAAAAGTGTTTCAGACAAACGCCTAGATGCAACACGTGGACACTTTTTCCCCTCCGGTTACTCACAAAAGAAAAAGATCAATCGCGTCACAGATGCAATTACATTTCCTGCCCAGTTTCTGCAGCATCTACATTTTTCTGAAAAATTATTTCTGAAACATTAGTTTGTCAATCAATACTGTGTTATTTAGTGAAATATCTGCAAAGGTTCGAATCAGAAAATATGCATACGGACTTTTTCAGGTGTATTTCCGGCTGCATCTCCGGAGGAATGTTTACCTGAAACCTCATCCGGCTCATACGGACTCCGCCTCATGAATTTCATAACTTATACAACTCCGAAATAGTTGAGGTCCCGATGAGGACCTGATCACGCATAGTTCATAGCGTACAACCTGGTTGGGACCTGACAAGTTTCACAACGTGCCGCATTGGTTATGCTGAGTCTCGGAACAATCCCATCTCATAACCTTATAGTGCTTCAGACAGGACCCACAGAATTTCTACTCATTGTCAGTTCTAATTCTAGCTATCGAACGAATTCTCATATCATGATCAAGAGACTCGGCAGAGTCTCGCGATAAGTACATTCAAAAGAAGGGGCGGACTACCGAGTATCTTCACCGCAAGGAGAGCAAGAAAACGCTGTAGGGCCAACCGTTCTCTCAAGTATTTCCGAAATCATAAGCATTTCGAGAAATTAAGATGCACTTTCGCTACATGAATCGGGCACGAGCCTTCATTTAAGCGTAATTTCAATAACGTCAGTAGTCGGAGAGGTGAGACATGATAATCTCTGATTACCGGTGGGCTCGTTTCACGATTGAACACCATAGTCGTCGTACGTTAGCTATATGTCATCTGGAAACCAAAACCGTTCAAACATAAATGGTATAGCAGAGAAGCCGCGGTGTGGTTCCTGCCGTGGCTCGCGCCATAATCCTATCAAGTGGGAAGAAGGTTGTGATTCCCGCACGCCTAGCAGGTGGCGTCAGTGTAGCCGGTACACTACGGTACACGTCTCATTTCTTACCGAGTTCGCCACCGCACAGCGACTCCTTTTCATTGAGCCCCAAAAAAGCGGCGCTCTCATGGCTACCGTTCGAAAAATTTTCTCACCCCGTCGAACCATAGATGTGGAGTAGTACATATATGCGTCAAACATCTTACAACAATAGTACACCAAAAAAACCATGATTAATACTGCAATATTCTCCAATAACATTCAAAAAGTTTGATTGAATGTTTGAAAAATTCATTAATATAAGAAAAAAAGGATCCAAATCAATTATTGTGCCAAGTACATGTAACTTTGCATCGTGTAAGAATATAGAATTGGCTAGTAAATCAATGAGAATCAATTCAAAGAATCAGAAAGAAATCAAAGAAATAAGTTAAATGAAATTTAAAAAAAAAAATTAAAAAAACAAATCGGAGGTAGTAGGACTTGGCGGGCTTTTTCGGTTAAAAACTCCAGAATTTTCGTGTGTCAATATAACATTAGATCGCCAAGAACCACGTACTCTAATTTGTTTATTTAACTTTTTTTTAAAATTTCATTCAATCCGTATCTTTGATTTTTTTTTTTGATTCTTTGGATTGATTCTCATTGATTTACTTCCCAATTTTATATTCTTACACGATGTAAAGTTACATATATTTGGCACAATAATTGATTTGGATCCTTTTTTTCTTATATCAATGAGTTTTTCAAACATTTAATGTACTTGGCGAACTTTTTTGCACCGTAGAGGTGCGTTTTGGGGGGATGGATATTTCTTAAAAATTTTCTCAGTGATGAAGTTATACTCTGTAAGGAATCTGCAGCAATTTTATTCGAGTATTCTGAAGTTTAGAAGTGACTGAGGCGGATCTTCCCTCAAAAAATACACTCATGATGAAAGCGACGTTTCATTGAATGAATTTGAACATTTTTCGAAAACAACACAGAATTTTTTCGGAAAATTTTTACACTTTGATTGGGTCCCTAACCACGTTAGGAAAATTCGTAGAGTAATACTTATTCAAATTGTACAAGGCTCCCGAGGTCTACAAGAGCAGAGGATTTGGAAAAATTGTAACCAGGTATTGATGCGATCAAATGTGACGAAGATCCTAGGTGATCGCTGTCGTTCATTCAAAAATTTCTGATGAATGATACCTGTGATTAAAAACGAAAAGTCAATAATAGCCATTCATATTTCAATCAACTCAATTAGCAACTCTAGTGATCCTATCTTTACGGCGGGACAGATTGTTCGATATCCGTACAGATCGTGTTGTTTTGAGACGACGTGAGTTGATCGAACGCAGCCAAAAAGACGTTTAAATCGCGCATATCTACCCATCCCTCGTTCCCTCAGCGCCGGGAAGGAATTGTGTCCAAATATTGATTTGACAACTAATCTCATTCAAGTTGACTTTATCGCGATTAAATCAAATTTCGACGAGTATAAAAAGAGCTTGTTAGCACAGAGGAGACAATTACTTCTTCAGACACCTGAGGAACTATAACTCGAGTCCGAAGATGATGAAGTTCGCCGTCTTATTAGCCCTCGTGGCTTGCGCTTCTGGTGAGTTATTTTCTATACTGAACCCGAGTCGCCTCCGCTGCCATGGTGAAGACTTTCATTCCATAAACTGATTAATCCTTGTGTTCCAGCCGCGGTTCTCCCAAAAATCGTCGAGGATGACGCACAAGTCGCCGCTGAGTTGGCAGCTCTGAATCCGGCTGAACGTATTATCGGTGGATCAGTCACGACCATCGACAAAGTTCCGTACCAGGTTTCTTTCCGCCAATACAGCTCTCACATCTGTGGTGCTAGCATCATTTCCGACAGATGGATCATAACCGCTGCTCACTGCGTCAGCGGCGGATCCCGCACCTCATACTCGGTCCGTGCTGGATCCACCTACTCCAGCAGCGGAGGCAGCACTCACGCTTTCACCAAAATGATTGTCCACGAGAACTACGGATCAAACAGATACGGAGTCCCAACCAACGACATCTCTGTTCTGCAGACGACTTCCGCTATCACCTTGGACTCAACTCGTCGTGCCATTCCTCTGTTCAATGCCGGAGAAGAAGCCGCTGTTGGCGCTAACACCGTCATCACCGGATGGGGTGCCGTCAGGGAAGGTGGATATGTTTCCTCAACTCTCATGACCGTCAGTGTTCCAATCGTATCCAAGTCTTCGTGCAACTCTAACTACGCTATTTACGGAGGAGTCCCAGCTGGCCAGATCTGCGCTGGAGTACCCGCTGGAGGCCGTGACGCTTGCCAGGGTGACTCTGGTGGCCCTCTTGCCATCAACGGTCGTCTTGCTGGTCTCACTTCATGGGGAAATGGCTGCGCTAGGGCTGGATACCCAGGTGTTTACACCGAGATTGCTTCCTTCCGCGACTGGATCCAGACCAACACTGGACTTTAAATATTGGGCTGACCTTCTTACACATCCGTTAATTGTGCTGACATCATATTAAGGTTAACATGTAATATTTCAATGATAAATAAAATTGACGACCACTATTTTTCTCTTGAACTTTCATTTGACCATTCTACTAGGTGATGCGGCCGGTGAAGTTAATTTTGACATCATCCATGTTGTTTTCATGTTGATTGAAATATGACCAATGTACCCAATTCAATACATTACAATGATCACACAGAACAGCAACGGATGAGATAAGATGAAACTCAATAATCGCGTAGTCATTCTAGTCTTTCATATTTCTCATAGAAGAGTTGTATTCGACGACCAGCACGCCTCCAGGACTGACATATTGCTTCGAAGATCCTTTCCAACAATCGCTCTGCAGTCGCTTTTGAGCTGCAATATAGCTAACGTATCTCTTGACTTTGACCGATTGTTACAGGGAGGGATCTGATGATCTTGCGTAGTAAATTTCTGATATGTCGCATGAGCTGTACAATATCATTTTGAGTCGAGATTAAATCGGTACCAGAAAACCTTCGTCATGAAACTTCTAGAAATCATATATTTGACAAAAAGTAAGAGCTCTGCACACCACATTCTTGATTTCCTCACCAACTTTTTCCGCCCGTCGTGAAAAATTTCATATCGCAAGCTTTATCCATAATCGAACAGTGCCATACCCGTCCTGCATTCTTATTGTTATTCTGAATACCTCAGGGCCTTCAAGTTTGACTCGTAACTACGAACTATTTTTTGTAATTTTTTTATTCACTGTACATTATTTTTTTTCACCTCTAACCTCTTTAATAAACTCTTCAGTTCCACATCTCTCATCACGCGCTATAATCTTTAATTAATAGCAACTACATGACTCCCTTTCTGGAAAAACCAAGTAATCGACTTGTAGGAAACGTTATTTCTCAAACCCAACATCGAACAATAATCTATAACGAAGGCGAGCCTATACATTTAGAAGGTCGGTGCAAAAAAAGTATGAGTGAAAAAATTCGAAATCATGTCGAACGTTCATTCTCTGGACCCAAACAACTTACAAGGAAAAGTCCCTAGGTGTCGCCCTCTGATTTCATTCATTTTGTGATGTGTTATCTCCATCGGAATGTGTACGACACATGTTTTGTTTTATCGGTGGACTCGCACGCTTAGGGGGTAAAACTAGCCTTCAAATTCGGGGCTGAAAGTGATCGAATTCACTGTTTCATACACATCGACGTCTCTACCCACAACAAAACCTATGAAAAATATTTCCCTGTGATTAGAAATAAGAAATGTCGTATATTGGACTCTGAGACGAAATCGCATCGGGGTGAACCACCCCCTAACATTACTAAAGTCACATATAACAAGGCCACTTTCGAGTTCAAAAATCTGAGAATAAAAATACAAACTATTCATGACAACAACCTGAAGTTGACATGTCTCTGCATTTTCCTTAGAAAACGATGTTAGGGGTGGGCAACTATTCCTCTATGCGCGCTCGAATTCCGCTGCGCCGATTCAATTGTTCTTGGAATATGTTATTGTAGACTAGAGGTTAAGCAACGTGCATCCTTCCTATCCACGCAAAAACACTTTCAGGGGGTTCTTACCTCCCTGCTCCCCCTGTTATTGGAATTACATGGTCAAGTTCATGTTCAAAAATCTGAGAACAATATTTATTGCTCGGAAATGGGGATTGGAGTCATCGTGTTTTTGTGTTTTCCCAAAAAGCGATATAAGAGGAGGTCAACACTGTATTATCTAGTAAAATATCTGCAAAAGTTCGATTCAGAAAACATGCATGCGGATTTTTTCGTGTGTGTCTTCCGTCTACATCTCCTGAGAAATATTTCTGTGAAACCTCATCAGGCCCATATGAACTCTGCCTCTCAAATTTCGTAACGTATACCGTTTCGAAATAGTTGAAGTCCTGACGAGGTCCTGATCACGCATAGTTCATAACGTACAACCTGGTCAAGACCTGACAAGTTTCACAACGTGCCGCATTGGTCATGCTGAGTCTCGGAATAATCCCATCCAGAACCTTATAATGCCTCAGAGAGGATCCACAGAATTTCTACTCATTGTCAGTTCTAACAGTAGCTATCGAACGAATTCGCATATTCTGATGGATATTTCTTAAAATTCTTCTCAGTGATGAAGTTATAATTTATCAAAAATCTGCACCAATTCGATTCGGGTGATCTGGAGTTCAGAAGTTACTGCAGCGGATCTTCCTTAAAAAAATACACGAATGATAAAAGTAACGTTTCATACAATACATGTTAACATTTTTTGAAAGTAGCACAGTATTTTCTTCGGGATATTTTCACAATTTTATTGGGTTTCGAACCATGTTGCGAAATTTCGTGAAGTAATACATTCTAAATGATACAAGGCTCACGAGGTCTACAAGATCAGAGGACGTGGAAAATTTATAAGCAGGTATCAAAATGCGATCAAAAGTTACAACGATCTTAGGCGATTGCTGTCGTTGATTTGAAAATTTTAGATAAATGATACCTGTGATTAAAGACAAGTAGTTGATAATGACTGTTCATATTTTAACTATCTTTAAATACTTTGATCATCAAAGCAACGTTTCATAAAATGGATTTCAACATTTTTCGAAAATAACACAGAATTTTTTCGGAAAATTTTTACACTTTGATTGCGTCCCTAACCACGTTAGGAAAATTCGTAGAGTAATACTTATTCAAATTGTACAAGGCTCACGAGGTCTACAAGAGCAGAGGATTTGGAAAAATTGTAACCAGGTATTGAAATGC
Organism: Athalia cordata; assembly: GCA_963932425.1. Lineage (NCBI taxonomy): Eukaryota > Metazoa > Arthropoda > Insecta > Hymenoptera > Athaliidae > Athalia > Athalia cordata. The sequence goes on along the minus strand of OZ010625.1, from coordinate 49,871,147 downwards.
GATCAAATGTGACAACGATCCTAGGTGATCGCTGTCGTTCATTCGAAAATTTCTGATGAATGATACCTGTGATTAAGAACAAAAAGTCAATGATAGCCATTCATATTTCAACCGACTCAATTAGCAACTCTAGCGATCCTATCTTCACCGCGGTATAGATCAACTCATATTCGTACAGATTGCGTTATTTTAAGACGACATTAAATAATCAAGTACAGCCATACAGACGTTTGAATCACGCATATTTACCTATCCCTCGTTCCCTCAACCACAGGAAGGAAATGGGTCCGAAGATTGATTTGACGACTTTATCGCGATCAGATCAAATGTCGACTAGTATAAAAAGAGCTTGTTGGAACAGGAGAGACAATTTCTTCTTCAGGCACCTGAAGAAGTAGAACTCGAGTCCGAAGATGATGAAGTTCACCGTTTTATTGGCCCTCGTGGCTTGCGCTTCTGGTGAGTTATTTTCCATACTAACAATAAACCTGAGTCGCTTTCGCTGCCGTGGTAAAGATTTTCGTTCCATAAACCAATTAATCCTGGTGCTTCAGCCGCAGTTATTCCAAAAAATCTGAATCCGGCTGCGCGTGTTGTCGGTGGATCACTAACGAACATCGAGGAGGTCCCATACCTGGTTTCTCTTCGCCAATATAACAGTCACATCTGTGGTGGTAGCATCATTACGAACAGATGGATCATAACCGCTGCGTCCTGCGTCAGCGGCGGACGCCGCGACTCATACTCGATGCGTACTGGTTCCAGCTCGTCCACCAGCGGAGGCGAGATTTACTTTTTTGGCAGACTAATCGCCCACAATCGTTACAGAAAGAGCTCGACCGGAATCAATCTTCATGATATCGCCCTTCTGAGGTTGAGCCTACGCAGGACTATTCCCTTTGACTCAACTCGTCAGCCCATTCCTCTGTTCCGACTCGGAGACGTCATTACTCCTGGCACTGAAGCCCTCATCGCTGGATGGGGTGCTACCAGGGACTATGGACCTCCATCCGTCACAACTCTTCGTAGCGGCACCGTTACAATCCTAGACAATTTAGTGTGCTCCAGAAGCTATGCAGCCTGGACTCCTTATGTATACGGATTCCCGAGTGACCAGATCTGCGCTGGATCAGACAAGGGAGGTCGTGACTTCTGTGCAGGTGACGCTGGTGGCCCTCTTGTCATCAATGGTCGTCTTGCTGCTATCGCATCATGGGGAAATGGCTGTGGTAGGGCTGATTACCCAGGTGTTTACAACGAGGTTTCTTTCTACGAAAACTGGATGAACGTTACTATGAATTTGTATAACTCACTCCCTTAATTTGTTGACATTATCAAATTATCAACATAATATATAAAATATGTCATAATATATAATACATGTTGATATGCCGAATAAAATAAACAACAATGTTGCAATCAGTTCTATCAGTTATACTATTTATTCGTCATTCAAAAGCGAATTCATAATGATCAAAAACTTGCAATACGAGCCTCCAGCTACTTGTTTCAAGCGATCGAGACACGATCAGCATGAGCGATCGAGCTTTCATGTCTAAATCCCACCAGCAGACACGTTCATTTTCAAAAGTACTTCGCATTCCTGACTCTGCGATTCGCCCCACCCTAATTTTCTGGATTTAAGTATCCGATATACTACATTTTTCAGACTAATACATTGAGAAAAGAGGGCCTTTCTCCAGCTGCGAAACACCACGAACTTTGAAGTCGGCTAGTTTATCAACTTTATTCCGACAACAGTAAGCGGTAGGATAAGCAGATATGCAATTCCTGGCAACTTTGTATAAAATATTTTTTGTGATCATGTTGAAAACAAATACCACATACTTCCACTTTCACTTCACTCACGTTTCTTGAATACGTATGATGGAAGGCGGAACAATGACCGCGGATATGAAATTCTTCCAACAAAACAGTTTACCCCAATATATCAGAATGAACAATTATTTGAACGACCAGATGGAAGTGCCAGAATCTCTTTCGCATCGTATTTGGTCAAGACTTGAATTTTCAACGAACCCCATTATTGATGTCTAGTCGTGATCCGACTGCCTTCATACCTCGATTCGGGTTTAGATTTGAAATATATAAACGTACATTTAACAAAATCGTCTGGCGTCGCGACGGCTGGCACCCTTGGGTAATATAAACTATTCACAATTACTAGTTGAAAATATCACAGTACGGGGTCTCTGACCCCCCGACGTTAATACTTATAAATAACCAATTCCGAATGACATCCTCTTTCTATGAACATACATGTAAGGTTATACTGTACCCACACACATTAATCCTTTAAATCGAGGTTGTCGTTCCAGAATTTGGACACTCACCTACATTTATTAAGTCATAAGCCCCACCCAGTAATCCTTCCCTTTCATTTGTAACCACGTACATAAAGGGCTTTTGAAACCTCAATAATGAATGTTAATTTTAGCAATCAACCGAAAATCCTAGAATTTCATTTCAACGCTGCGTTACAAATGCCGAACGATCTCACGCAACAATAGCGAAATCCCCAAAGGGACAAATCCTAGACAAAAAACGATCACAACCACATATATCATCCAATTATCTACCTCCGTCAAAACGCCACTATACCCTCACAGTTTCATTTGATTTCCGTATTCAAATCTCATAATCATACTAATCTACGCCCAGATGATTCGCATCGAAAGTTCTTATAGGAAAATTATTCGACGCAGAAAACCTAGGCTTCTAGATTATGTTATAAAATGTCTTGGAAAAGACTTCGGAAAATCTCAAATAATATCCTACTGCAAATAGGTGTTAATGGGGGAAAGATGGTCCAATAAACTGTGCAAACGGAGAGGAACAAACACCTGGAAGTACTGACATCGTTGGTACTGCAATTGCTCCAAGTCTTTCGAGCAGAGTATAGATACAGTATGAACAAACAATACCAATGCTTTCGTCGAGCACTCTTCGAACTAGTAGACTGTACATTAATACGTGCGAAATAATTACAACGTATTTACCCTTTTAACTCTAAAAACTCATCTTCCGATGTTACAATCAAGAGTGTCGAGTGAGCGTTGTGATCATCATATGTACGTACAACAGATTTTTCAGTTTAGGAATATCTGTATCCATAACACAATCAGTTACATACCTACTCATAAGATTTCGATGGTATGTGTTGTAATTGTATGAGGGTCAGTTAACATTAATTGGTAACGTTTATTGATAAATCCAAAAGTAACTTGTACAGCGGTATGACCGGCTTCTTCCTTACGACCAATCACATCAGGCTACAGGTTTTCACCAAGCAACACTGAACTCAGATCTTTGACTGGCGGTGGCAGCACGAATTGATACGATTACAAATGTACATTCTTTTAACTCCAACAGTATAATTACGTGTATTTGGTAGAATGTCATACTCGCCACGTTCGTCTCAACACCATACGTCTATGTCTAATCTCTACTCAATGGTCTGTTCGTTGGCAACGAAAATATATCGTGCAATATATTAACTACGTTGTTACCAGTTCAATTTATACGCATAGTATTATATGTGGGAATAATATGGCGGTTGGTATTACATACATGTGCATGGGAATGTAACCTACGTACGTAATACAGGGTTGATAGGGTCATACATACATACATTTGTTTGCGTATAAGGTAGAGATAGGTATGGATGTATAATATGGTGTCGGCGTATTGTACGTACCAGGGCACAATGTGAGCTTTGGATGTAGTATACAGCCATGGGTAAAACGGAAAACCTTGGTGTAATGGGGTGCAGAGGGATAAGGGAAGCGAAACGAGAGGCCAGAGAACAATAATGGAATGGAAATGTAAAGAAGAGGTTCGTGGGAGGTAAAATGGTGAGGGATAGAAAGGGAGGTGCTCAAGTGCTAATGGCTTTCTGTACTTACGAAACTATAATCGATTGCTATCACCCAACACCCATACTATTATTATAACTACCCCACCACCTATTTTTCCGACCTGCACCCTGAAATATCACTCTCAATACGAAATAAGGATGTGTGTTTTTCTAAACGATATAGGAACCACAAAATAGGGAGGGGGGGCTAATTGACTATGTACTTTTGAAAATCCATTTCTGAGGGCGGAGAAATTGGCAAGGTTTGTTGATTAGAGTTGATGTACCTGTATAGTGCAACGTTTGTTTGATACCTGCAGGATGTATACGATGTAGATAACCCATCAAGCAGGTTATACCTGACCGTGGTATACATTAGCGATACTCTTGTGATTCCCTTGAGAATAATTAAAAGCATGCGCCGTAATTATAGCCACGTAGATCACCTGGAGGTAGACAAGCGTGGGCAGCAATGTTATCGTTCCCCAAGTCACAATATAACTGGTGCTTCGATCCTATCGCTGTAAGTCACTATAGTTCCCACGAGAAATTTCAGAATTTTTCAATTTTTATGCAATTCAAAGTACGAACTATAGCATTTCAATCGAATTTTTTTTTCTCTCCTCTTCATGTCCTCATTGAGGATCCTGCTTTTTTTATACCGTTATAATTTGATAAACCACATTCTCTTTGTTCACGAAGCCGGTATACACAGTCTCATAGGACTATTCGTAAATGTATACATATAGCTGGAATATGGATAGAAGCATGGATAGAATCCGGACAAACTGAATCCTAGCTAAAAACCCTGCAGGGATTGGCTAGCGAAAGAAATTTACTTTGCCACCACCGTGTTCTCACTATTCTGAAATACAACAGACTTCATTCAAAACGCTTGCGATTTGGTGCTAATAGTTGATTCAAGGTCACAAATTTGGGTGGGCTTCGAAAATTTCACGGAACGTCATGTTGCGCGCGTGATCAACACGAGCGATAGTGGTAAACGAGCCCGTTTTTGTAAAGTTGTTACGTATCAATATGTTGATACGTATGTATACATTAGGATTATTTACCGTGTTTGCTACTTTCAAAACTTTTTTTCCAATCGGGCACCTCCCAAGTTTATAGTATGTGAAGAAATTGTCAATAGAAATAAAAATTTTCCGTTGTCATTTGACTTTTCCCAAAGTTAGAGAAATAATTTTCCGAAGTTGATTTATCACCTGTAAGAGACTGATACGTCATAACTCTCTCTCTTCCCCCAGGGCCGCCGTTGCGACGGCCACACGCAATTCTTAGCAGATGAGTCGATTGTAATATTTATTATATTGAATGTTAATGAACAATGTTTGCTAACGCGTGCACCGCCACACTGCGGATTTTTGTTGACCGCTTGAGGTTGTAAGGCTCAAATGATATAACGATGATTGTGATGTTACACTTTAACTTAATCGAATGTAACCTATTCTTGATTTGTTTGAAATGACTGTGACACTTTCGAATTCCAAAAACTTCTTTATATAACTTGTTAACATAAGACTGATAACAAATTTTGAAGTTAACGGGCGACTGATAATAGTGATATGCACGTTTCCTCTCGTTGAGGGATTACTTACTGTAACTTAATGCTGGTTTAAATAGCTTGTTGCTACGTTAATATTTTAAATGTGAATCGATCGTGATTCACGGATTCGTTCCCTCTTGGTGAGGTGTTGCTGGTCGTTGCTGTGTCTTTGGCCTTAAGACTATTTTACAGTTGGCTTGTTGATTGTTTGAGTCTTTAATTGGCTGACTTTTCTGGTCGACTGCTTATGTTCGACTCCTAGTCTTGTCTCGTTGACTGCTATTTTGTGACTGTCTGGTGACAGACTTCGATAATGACGATTCGTCTTCTTAGGCCAACCCATTTTTGAGGATGAAACCTGCAGTGATACCTAAAGTACACACAGGAGTTGCACACTGCAGGAGATTCCATAACAGATTTTAAAATAACATGTTTATATGTCGAATAAAATAAACAACAATGTTGCAATCAGTTTTTTTAGTTATACTATTTATTCGTCATTCAAAAGCAAATTCACAATAATCAAAAACTTGCAATACGAGCCTCCAGCTACTTGTTTCAAGCGATCGAAATACGATCGGCATGAGCGATCGAGCTTTCCTGTCTAAATCCCACCAGCAGATACGTTCATTTTCAGAAGTGCTTCGAATTCCTGACTCTGTGATTTGCCCGACCCTAATTTCCTGGATTGTAGAACATCGCTGACTGGGAATTATTAAATGACTTCCGAATAAAGTTTTTTTTTCTAGGAATTTCTTTTTACGGTATATTGAAGGGGTGATCGGAAAAAAGTGGTAAATAACGGGCACCCTAATATACAAATGTATGTATTATACAGATGTTTAGTAGGCGTGACTTGTGCTCTACGTGATGGTTACGTACGTCCATATATTAGTATAGGTATTACATACGTATGTGTATACATGAATGTATATCGAATCTAGAATTATTATGTATACCCGACTAGCGCTAAGGATTAGTTGAGGCTTTAAGTCTAATATTGTTAATAGGATTATACATAATAATTCTAGATACTCGATTCCAAGGCAAAGTTCGTGTCTGAGGGCAATTACAGGCGGATTTAGAGGGAGCAGAGGAAATTCCGGTTACCTTAATTCAAACACTAATTCTCCTACATTCAATGTATCATAAATGTATGTACGTATAATGAATATATATACGTAGGCTAAAATAAGCCACGCCGAAGAGTCAGTCGGTGCAATCCAATAATATCATGGCTAATTATGTACGTACACACGTAAGATCTCAAAATGTACTATATATACATGTATAATTATTTAATCTTTGAATATTCGATTTTAACGTGAATAAAATGATCACCTTCATTCAAAGCACCGCCCAATCCATCATCGTTCAAATATCGTTCTGGGAAATCAATCTCGCTGATTAATAGTATGTATTTCGCGTATAAATTCTATATATTCCCATAATTGGAATATGTCCATCGGGATACTGCAGGTGGACAGGGCGAGTTAATTCTGTAGATCATGTGAACCACTCCCAACTAGTGTATGTACCGTCGTGTTATTCACATATATAATAAATCATTGTTAGGTCACGTCAGTTGACATCAACTGTTGACCACGTACTCTAGCCGCCTATAAACCAGGCCTCGATTTACGATACACGTGACCCCTGTATAATCTCCTCAACACTATGGGGTATAAAAATGGATCATAAAACCTGTCACCAAAAAGAAAGGATTAGATTTTCCAGAATTTCTTGTAGAGTTTCACTCGCGGTTCCACTTCAATTTTTCAAACCGCATTTCCGTCGCTTGAAAAAAAAACTGTCCTTCACCGAGTCAACTTATGGGCTACCGACATCAGTAGCCTCGAATCTGAAGTTTATGAAGTCATAAAAAAGGTACGTGCATTCATGGCATGATCATTCAAAAAGAAACGGCTCTTTTGCCCAAGTTTCCTGCAAAAATATACATTAATAATTTCTCAGTTAAAATCATTTGTGTATACATATGTGTTTTGAGGTAATACGATCCACGAATTTCACATCGTAATCTGATGATAAGAAATAAGGTTTTTGTAATTGTCGTGCATTCCTATGCAGAATTTTTAATCGTATGCACGAACCAAAAAAAGCCTTGATTGGCCCGATAACATTATTTTATGGATGTTGTACGAGAAAACTTCCGGCAGTCTGTAATTCGGTTTTTCAAACTATCACTTGAAAATTCTGAAAGAAAATATCCGTTATTTGATATCCGAAACAGAAAAGTGTACAAGACCGTCAACAAAAAAGGATATTGTGACTGGATGAGGAGCGATATAACTTGGTTATCGGGTTTGCGTTTTTGTTAGCAATTTAATTTCGCTGATATTGATGTGAAGCTTTTTTGTTGTTGGGAGAAGTAAATGTTTGGTAATCGCGAATAGCTTGTAATATTATACCTGACCACTATGATGAAAGTATTTTGGATACTTTTAGCAGTAAATCTTTGAAAATACCTGTAAAATAGTCACCTTATAGGCAATAGCCATAAATAAATAAGTACAGAGGGGAGCTTCTATTTCTAAAACGATCCATAAAGAGCTTTCGTAGCCCCACATACAACCCCCACCTTTGCGATTCCCCCATCAACGGGGTTGTTCCCCCCGAGACTTGCCCTCATCCTCGTCCTCGTTTTCTTCGGGGGCGAATTCTCGGGGTTTTGGTTCCCTGCAGAGAAATAAGATGTCGATTTATGTCTTGGGTTGGCGACCGCCGCGCCGCACCGCTCTTATTTCCACCTCTACCACCGCCTCTTTCGCTGTTGCCGTCGGAGGGAAACATTATTAACGGACCACGTGGGCTACCAAGACTACCTCCAAAAACGGGAGCATCTAAACGTTTCCATCTCGCCAGAAGTTCGTTCTCGGGCAAGCCGATTGTTTGTACTCGTATTCCCAGGAGATTGAAACTTTAGAGAGAACTATGAACGATATAACCAACTTCTCGCCATTCACGGGCATTACCCCCCCTTTCCCCCATATTTATCGAAAATGTATTTCACGACACACTTGTATTCAACGACACGCGGTCAACAATTGTTCGCTGGTAATCGAATACTATTTTTTTATATTTTTCTAGCTAAACTCGTCATTCAATGTAAAAACTTAAAGAATGTCACACAATATCGTAAGAACAGAAAACCCTCTGATGCATTCTCAACAAAGTTTGTCTGAATCTGAATTTGAAGAGGAAGAGGGAGAGCGAAAAAAACTAACAAAGAAATTACAATAACGTGACGATAAATGGAAAAGGATAGAAATAAAACAAAAAGTTTTTTCTCTATAATGGACGACAGGTAAGGTGATGGTTCGCCAGGCACGATGTGTTTGCGAAAATTATACCCCAAGGCTAGCAAATCGTGCAGGCCAACGTATCTTTGTACGTACATAGAAAAAAACAAACAAGCAAGACCAGTTTCTCGAGAACTAATCTGAACGAAGTAAAAGTTTATTTTTCGAGCGTCGCACGAATCTCATCTTTATTTTCTATACGTGAGAATTCGTTTCACCTGCTACACAACGTATACCGGATTGAAAGACGGCGCACTAGCGGCGCGGCGCAAGGGTCCCGAAGGATTTTGGCTTCGCCTTTCGGTTACTGTGGAAAGGGGATGAAAAGAGATGGGGGGGTTAAAAGGAAGAACGCTGGAAGGCAAGGGTGGGTAAAGTTTCCACCCGCTGGGATTATAACTCTGATCGAAGCACGTAAGGCTAGCTCTTTCTTCGTCTTCTTCTTCTTTTACCTTTTCTTCGCTTTGCAACCCCCCGCAACCGCCGCAACCTTCACGTTATAGTCGTTAGCGTATTGCGCCCCGATCGTATCGCACCAGACCTGAAAAACAGATGATGCTTTCTGCATTCTTTTATTTGATTGGGTTCTACCACATCATCATTTTGTTATATTTCAAATCAATACAAGATATAATAAGAAAACGAATAATTTTTGTATGGAGTATAACTTTGGTCTCATTACTCATATTTCGATGAATTTTGCCATCCGGTGGATTTGCTATCTTACATTTCGTCCATCGAGATATCTTCGAATCTCAGACATCTAAACGAACACCAAGAATGTAAATCGATTAGATCATGCAGCGATCTAGTAATTCACCGTAAATTTTTCCACCCAATTGATGTTCAGTTTTTTTCCGGGGACGAACCACTTAAAGTTCGATCTATCCGCGAATCTTATTAGAAGTACTTGTAATAATGATGAAGCAAACTTGAAATCGTGCTCGGTAATCGTCTAAAAGTCCAAATACGTTTTGAAAATCTTATCTGAGAAGAAAATGTTATAAACTCCGATAAAAGTTTTCTAATCTTTAATATGTATAACTACGCGGTATAAAACGTCGAATAAACTGATAACGAAGTTATGGTCTTTGGCCGTGATTACGTTATACTTATTATAATACTGTCGTTGTATTTAAACCCGCGGAATTATAAATTAGGGTAGCTATAATAATGATATTTATGAAAAACAAACAAAATTACGATTGCAATAACAATTCAGATTGCTTCGATCAGATGAAGTATGCCACTTACAATATCGATCAATAATTTGAACAATCGAATTTAGTGCAAAACAAGTAACGAAAAATTGTGATTATATTCTCGATGTATTTTCCTCATCCGCACGAATCGTTTCAAAGTGTTAAACACTCACACGCACATTTTCTGCGCCTACAGACTGAAAAAGTTCGATTTTCGGGGTCTCAGATTGATAAGACATTTGAAAGTATTTCGAAGATTCGGTCCATCCATCGTTCACGCATAGTGAAAACGAAGGAATCGCGCGGGTGACCAAAACGACTCTTTTACTTCCGCCTTGCATCTTCCAGTCTTCCCTTATTTTTTTCTACCCTCTTTTCCACTTCTCCAGACCATGAAAACTTGATCTCCGATCGGGTCTCATTTCTCTCCCCATCGTATAGGCAGTCACTATCTCTCTTAACCACGCATACTGCAATTCCAGTAACTCTCAAGCTCGTCACGTGAAAAAGGGACGGCCTTATCTATGGCATACTTTACTTCAGGAAATCCAAAAACGATCGACTTCTGCTGCGCTATATATATATGAGAACGGGGTACGGACTAGACACCTCGTTATTTTTTGTAAAAGCACTTTGCTACTTTTTTTATTTTTATTATTTTATTTCCCGAATTATAGTAATCAGTTGCACGGTTAAATTATAAGGTACGTACCTCTTTACAGTAAGGACTGAAGTCCTAATGGTTTTTCCGATATTCCCCCTCTCATCTTTTTCCTTGATGCTGCAGCTACCCTTAAATCCTTGTAGCGTCCTCTTATTTTTCTTTATTTTATTTTCCTTACCTCTGCGGGTGCAGCAGATACCTGGCACGTTCAAGTTTATGATTATATACTTCAGATAGTTTTTTCGTTTTTTTTTCTCTCACTTGAGTAAAAGTTTCATACAAGATGTCGTAATTGTCCGACCAAAAAAAAAGATCAAGTGAAATTTAAAAAAATATCTACCGATTACATTTGCCATCATAGATCAATTTTAGCAGTATATAAACGTGTGATTCGTTTTCCCCGGCGCGATGAAGGTCGAAAACTCTTCAAGTCAATTCTGACTTCTAACTACTGAGCTAATGTTCGAAGTAAATCGCCGGCGGTGTAATTCCGAGGCTATTCAATGGGTTGGCTATGGTGTTCTGCGAGTAGTGGTTTCCGTCGAAGGGGTTATCCGAGTAGCAGTGTAGGTTGGGCAAAGTAAGGTTGGTTTGGTTTGGGTTATAGGAGGGAGCTGTTGAGGTGAGGCGAGGTTACGAAAGTCTTCCCAAGGGATCTAGTATGTGTAGAGGTATAAGAGCGGCGAGAGTTTATTCCCATCTCGCGCTTTCAAAGAAACTGCTGCACCGTCACATGGACCGTGAAGTTCCGTTTTCATCCTCCTTCTTTTTCTTCTTCTTCTTCTTCTTTTCCACCCCTTCCCCCCCCCCCCCCCGCCTCTTTTCATACTCTTCCTCTCATTTAATGGGGTATAAAAATGATGCGACAGTGAAAGGGCCGCCAGATACGATCAGCCAAGCAAATATTTCACACCATAATAGCCCCAGATGTTGACGCCTCTTCTCTGCGCGCATTCTTACGTGATACTATATACATAATATACTGATATATATATATATATGTATACGCATATACATATTATACTATATCTTCAAAGTTGCGAGCAATACGAACGTCACGGTATTCCTTCATCTCATTCCTCTCCTTTTCTCTATCTCTATTTTTTTCACCCTCCAGCTGGTTGCAGACCGCGACTGGTTTGATTTATTACAAAAATGGGTCACGAGACTTCCTTTTTTTCAGTTCGTTCTCCGAGTATTAGTGTTGTTCTATTTCCCGATATACACACACATTGTTCTATCCCCCTTTTTTTTGTTTTTTTTTTGTGAATTATTTTTCATTACTTTTTTCTGCAATGAAGCAACAACGCTGCAGGAGGACATTAGGGTGAAAATAAATTAGCAGCGAGTGGTTTTCGTGTGGCAAAGAAAATCTGAAGTTTGGTGAGTCAGGATTTTGTCTGCACGCCAAGGTTATTGAATCGAATCGTTCAAGTCTGTGAAATCCATTTTCAAATCACACTCGTAAGGTTTCGTAACGTTTTTTTTTTTTTTTTTTCCTTCATATTTCATCTATAGCATTGCAGTATTTTATTTTTCCAGTTGTTATTCTTCATTTGTTCTCTTCCTTTCTTGCTCTCTTTTATTTTTTCATGTAACCTATATAATGTATATTTTTTACTCAGAACGCTCCACCTGTCTGAGTAATTTTATCAACGACGCGACACGCGAAAAGCAACAATACATCATGTGCTGTTATACATACATATGTACAGGTGAACATATATATTTTTTTTTTTCATATACAATCTATACCGCGGCTAGTGGCAAAATCCAATATTTTTTTTTCTTCCATTACTTGAATTTTTTTGCATCGCGTGGGTGCGAATTGCGCGACGCTTTCAAATATGATAGATTGTTCATTTTCGTAGCAAGAAGCTACGATATAAAAGAATAATTTCAACACAACCGTACATAATATATCGTCTATATATATATATACGTACACTCATCTAATCTTAACTGCCCACTTTAGTTCCGAAATAACATCTTTTGCACAGATGCAGCAGTGATTGTACGCATTTTCTTCTCTCTTTTCTGCCTTTAATTTTCATCTCACTAAAAATTTAAATTACGAAATTATAATTCACAGTCAAATTTGCGACAAGAAATTTGTTAATATACATGTATGATATAACGTACGAAGTGTAAGTAAATAAAATCAGTACGCACCATGATAGTGTCGTACCTACATTATGAGATCTCGCAAATGGAATTAGGTAATCGCATTCGCTTTGGTATCGTCTATAGATATATATGTGTATTATATGGTATAATACATACCCATACCGTAAAACACTTTGAGGATCAAGTTACAGAGATTAGCGGTCTCTTGCGCTTATGGTTCAAAGGGAGCTTACAGAAATAAGTATTTTCGAATTATCCTTGAAGCTCCTGAAAACACGCTCCCGAATAAATATGGTCTGAAAGCCTGATGACAAACAAATAATACCGTCAAAGTACAACCTTGGCCAAAAGTATCAGCCACCTTGTAAAATTATCGATATCACGTAATCAGCGTAAGTTCGATAAAAACAAAATGTATTAACATGATAAGGTGACATTGTCATTAACTATAATTAATATTTGGTTGGCCCCCCATTGGCCCTCATGACGGCAGCGATTTTTTTGGTAAAAATTACAAGGCTGTCTAATACTTTTGGCCCAGGCTCTTCGCTGAAATTAATTGAACGGCTTCATCGTCGACTTTTTCTTGTTTTTTTTTTGTTTTTTTCTTTTTTCACTAGTGAAATTGAGAAATGAAAATAGATGAGGAAACCGTTGAAATACATATAATAAATGCATAAATAAACATTACTTACGATCCGTTTACGTCGACGGGGAAAAGGGAGTTAGCATAAATAAAGATGATACAACATGGGAGATATAGGTATATCGTTTCTGCAGGAATACATAAAAAATATAGTCATATGTATACGTAAAAATCGTTCCTCCAGAATCAGTGTAACTGTATTTCACCGAAGCAGATCGAACTGTCATCCGAGTCCCTAGTTTTATCGTTTCGTTTATGGTAAATACATATAGATATATCGATAGGTATATATGTATAAAGCGAGAAGGCGAGAAATCGAGCGATTGGCGGTGTCCATAATTCATAAAGCACGGAACGTCGACGTTGCGGTTGGTATGTATGGTATAGGTACGTACGTAGGTAGGTACACATCCACATGGTATAGCGATAGAAGGGAAGAGGAAACTGTTCGAATGTGAAGCCTTCATTCATAGAACGCAGCGTGGCAAGCTTATATCTGCTTATATTCGCAGCATTTCTGCAGCAGTAGCAACATAGTCCGCGCGCGTTGGGAAATCGGCGACGCCTATCTACAGGGCGCCGGGTTGATGAATGGATTCGATTTACTGATAAACCAACGATAAATCACATCCATTGTTTATCAACAAACAGCCCGTTTGTTTGCCATTATTTTTGTTTTCTTTACAGATTTTGCGGGATGACCGTTCGTCCTTTTCAATATATTATATGTAGTACATATTATATATACATGTATATACAAATAAACATATTAGGCTGGTCCTTACGAAGGTCATTCGTTGAATTTCAATCAGTGCGCCCCCTCGAACCCTTTCGAATATACAAAAGAAAAAACCCGCCAAATTTAAGCATGTAGTACTTTTCTGGAACCAAAATTGACATTTCTCTAACTCTGATAATAATTGATTCATTTAGAAGTAAGAAGGAAATTGTCTAAAATTTTTTCTAATGCACCCTTTCGTGCAACGTACAAAATGACAACAACTATACCGAATCGTTCCCTAACAATACATATCTACAAATTCATATTTAAACGGATACATCTATACCTGTATTGTTTCACGGTCTTCGATTTCACTTGCATTCGAACGCAAACAAAAAATTTCATTAACTTTGATTTTTCTCTTTTTCAATCAAAGTCTCTCCGAATTTTTTATTCTTTTCTTTTCTTCCTTTTTTGCTGTACTCCAGCAACTAAATAAAAAGTAAGAAAAAAAAAAAGAAGGAAAATTTAATCCAATTTTCTACTCATATTTAATCACACGCATTGTTATACTATCTGCAAAAATTCATATATGTAGTTTCTGGAAAACTATGAATACGTGTATCTGTGTCGCGTTACACGTTCTCATATGTGTACAGATATGTATTATATATCTACACACATGAGATAGGAACGGAGAAAAGAGAGGAAACTGGTAGTCGAAACGGGGAAAATTAGCGAAGGTTTTGTTGCCAACTTTCTGCAACCGCGCACGTACCTCGTAATAAAAGAGCTCCGAAAAATACGTGCGCGTGACGAGCGTAAATTCCACCCAGTTTAATACGAACTTCTAATACATAGAATCACACGGTGAAAAAAAAAAAAAGCAAAAACGAAACAGAAAAAAGAAAAATGAAACAGGATGAAAATGCAATGAAAATAAAAGAGATAAAAAAAAAAAAGCGGACAGACAGAGAAAAACTCGTCCGTGAAAAGCTCGGAGCCGGAAGTTCCGCCAATTTCGTTACTGTAAAAAAATTTGGAAAAAAAGAAAATAAATAAATCGTGGCGAGAACTGCTATCCCAGCGAGTCCCGACGTTTGCAACCACCCTATTTCACCCTATGTATAAAACGTACAGCTATGAAACGACTAGGTTTTTTCATTCAAAACTCCGCTTATTATATCTATACGTATACACCTGTTCAGAGACAGCAGCCCTTTTAGTTTTTAATTAATTATTGTATTTATCTGAATCACATAGATATTGGAGATTATCGAATCGTTTCTCTAATCAGTACTTGTCATTCGCCAGATTGATGATGATAAAAATCTGAATAGGCCAGACGTTATTAATGCGCACATATGTTCCACGAACGTCATCATTGTATGATAAGATTATTCTGTAAGCCGATTTAATTGACGTACGTAGTTGGAACCAGATTGAATCATTCTCCAATCGGAAATTACTATCTGATTTATATTATTGTCGAAAGATACGAAGCTATATGAATTTCACGAATCCTCGAGAGCTAATTAATTCATAGATACACGCAATTCAATGTACTTATATAGAAATGATTCTATAATTTACTCATCAAATAGTTTGCAATTGAGAAAAAAATAGATAAATTATAAATTAATGGGGTGTTCTTCCGATAATGACCTGTTGAGTTAAGCGCAGTACTCTTGCGTACGTAATGTAGACATTAAAATAAGTGTATTGAAGGTTTCAGCCGCGGCAAATCGTTTGAAAAAAAATGTTCGGCCTAATTACCGTTTGCCTTTCTTGCTCACTTACGGAGAGTTTATGAAAATCCTTGCATCCTCTTGCTACAACAACGGAGTTCTATGACAGTCAATGAGGGGTGGGGGGTGGGGGGCAAAGGCCCCCCGACTGAAAATGATTTCTAACTTTGGATGATTTAAAAGCAGTGCGGATGACAGCGGTGTGGAAAGTTTTTCGAATGGATGGAAATTCGGATACAGATTTTCAACAATTAAAAAGCAATGTGAATGTCAAAACATGTTGGGTAGACCTATCAAGTTATTTTCTCAATGATTTCAAATATTTCTGTAAATAATTGGAATAATTGGAAAATAGAACAATAAATGTAACCTCTAATGATTCATGAATCATAATCTGCAACTCAAATCGTTGAGGCGTTCAAGCACAAAAGGCAAACGGTAATTAGGCAGAAGATTTTTTCAAACGATTTGCCGCAGCTGCAACTTTCAACACACACTTATTTTGATGTCCACATTACGTACGCAAAAGCACCGCGCTAAGTTCAACAGGTCATTATCGGAAGAATATCGAAGTAATATTTGTGTGAATGTAAAACAAAAATGTACATTTATTTATGTAACACAAAATATTAATACCCGCAATTTGATTAGATTTTGAAGTCCGACGCTTCGGTTCCCATCAAATTATTTAAACTAATAATTACCGTTCCTGAAATGGTTGGGAAAATTTCCAAAGTTCCGTACGAAAATCCGCGAATAATCGTTTTTCTTTATTCTTCATTCTCCTGCGTCAGAAGAGCTACCTATTCTCCCTCGCGCGTACTCACCGAAAAATGCTGCGATTCTCCGTCACGAATGTAATATGCATTCAGACACATACAATGAACTTTACGTAGTAATAATGCGTGCGAGTATGAGCCGTATTCGTGAGCAGATTCTATACATACACAAGAGTATTGTGATGTAACTGGTTGTCAACTAAAATCATTAATCTTCGTCGTACTCCGCGCATTGGCAAGTCAATTTCCCCCACGTAACTATATGTATAGAAAGGTATAGATACAAGTATAATATAAACCATATATGATGTGCTGCCGTGTCATGTACGGAGCACAGTTTCATTCTTTTCTCCTCTTTCCCTCCAATTTCCGCCTCATATATGTAACCGTATATACTTTCGCACCGAGGGTATATTTTATTATATTACGCCATTGTGACCAAGAATTATAAAGCCCGTTAGCTACTGCATTATCATACATACTATACGGTACATGTATATTACTACACATTCAGCCTTTGTTGATCGAAAAATAATTTCGTTTCAACTCAATTTATTTATATTATGCATATATTATTGAGCTCTGGATTTTTTTCAATCTGACGGATAAAAGTCTTGCTATATGAGAAGAAAAAAGATAAGAATACTTGAAATATTGAAAATGAGAGAAGAAAAAAAAAAGAGAGAAAAAGATTTTGGTTTATACCATAAAGATATTATAATCCCACGAGAGCTGTAGGTATAAAACGAGAGATTTTTATGGGATATCGATTACCAATTCACTGAATAATTATGAGTTTCTCGGAGGATGTGTATATATAAGCATAGTACAAACAATTTTTTAATAAAATATCAGCGATATTTATATTAAGACGGAAAAGAATTTTCAATGTGGTCTCACTCAATTTTAAATTATTTTCAAAATGAGAAAACCGCGAAGCTCAGATGCTGCAGGAATCTATACACATATAATATATGAAACCTTACATACATTCGTTTTTACTGTACTTTTCACAAGTTACAAACAAAATGATAGACATCAAACTTGATACAAATGACATAAATGATCAATGATTTTGGTACGGCGCAAGGGAACAGGAATTCCTCAAGATTGAGGCATTCGAAGATTTCCGGCAAAATTGAAATACGCATTACTTGTATAGGTAGATACAGATATATGATGAATATTTCTTAAGAATTTTTCCATTAGATCGCGAAAAAGACAATGAGAATTTCGTATAAATTAAAATCGCGGATATGTGTGGGTATGAAAAATAAAGTATATTGTGTATAGGTATGCATAAAACAAAAAGCATAAAGCAGTAGCATAGATGAAGCATTTAAAAATCTCAACGCGCGGAGCAAAATGAAAAAAAAGACATTTTTATTTTCTCTAATGGCTTTGCCTGCCATTCGGTCGTTAGCTTTAATTGAATTGTTTATTTAATGAGCGTTCCATTGTATCTTTGGATTATAAATGCGAAGGAAACTGGCGAAATAGAAATACCTAATACATATATAACATGACGATGGTAGAAGTATATCGCTATGTATATATACCTTATTGGGATAAATGAATGCGCAACTACCTCAGAACCAGATATCCCTATACAACATCGTACCCTTCATCCAGCCTTAATTTTCATCTCGCTAATTCCGAAACTTTGACGAATTAAATCCTCAAATTTCATTTTCATCTCTTTCTCTCTCTCTCTCTCTCTCTCTGTCACAAACTATCTTTCTGTCTATCTCTCTCTCTCTCTCTCTCCAATTTCGCAGAATGGAGAACGATGACAATAAGGAGGATAAGACTTTTGTTGGATTCAAAATTTCCAAGTCTGCTCAGCAAATTCCATGTGATAATATATGTATATTTAATCTGCGGTACATATATATTATATGCATATATACAGGGAGTTTCACCAGAGGCGTCCGAATAGGCGGAGACTAATCGACGTCATGCCACGCCTCTGTAGCCACTGAACAATGAGAGTAATGCACAGGCAGAGGAACATTCGATAACATAATGTAGGAAGATAATATTTATAAAAATGTATAACTTATATGCATATTATATTTTAGCCAAGAATTTTGAACAAGATTTTTATCTTCTCATTTACCGAAAAAAAGTAAGCATACGGGAGAGAGTAAAGGACGCAGTTCCTCTTATCGATGCCCCCCACCTGATTTTTTTTCCGAACTTTCCCCTCCGCCAAGTTATTTTACCGTTTATACCCATATATCATATAATTCACCACCCGTGTACCTTTAATATCGTGCTTGACGCATTTTTTATATCCCGACATCACGGCAAGATGGTTCGTTCATCTTTGCAGCTCTTTCCATGTACCTGTATTAGTATAGTAATACAGATTATACCATTATTGGTATAGTATATATGTATATACCGTGTGTCCGCGAGCTTACGCTGCAGTAACTCTAGTTGCCTGCCACCAAGGCGATCACGCAGAGCTGACGGGATCAGCGAAGGAGGTAAGGCAGAGCTGCCCGTTGGCAACAGCTATTGCAAATCGAATTTTATTGGCTCACTGTACGAAATCCTTTGAATGAATTAATAAAATAGCTCTCATCTCAATTAAATGCCAATAAAATCGAATCTACAATACAATATTATAGCATCTAGGTAGATCTAGGTAGAGTGTGTAATATTGTATTGTAGACTCGATTTTATTGGCACTTAATTGACATGCAGAGCTATTTCATTTATTCCTTCAAAGGATTTCGTACAGTGAGCCAATAAAATTCGATGTGTGATAGATTTTGTCACCTACCTGCTGATTATGTGTATCCGCTTACTGCTTCCAACGATTTACTAACTGCACTGCTGATCACTTTCCATCAATGTCAGTTAACCAAAATATTGTAAATTCCCTGAATTTTCAACCTCTCACAAATATTCATGGTCAATTTATTTGTTTGGTAGAAGTGTCACATCAATCTAATGCAACCTTAAATCTCCAACTCAACTATCAACGCTGGTTAATTTGAACGTTTTAACGGAGTTAGTTGCCAACGGGTAGCTCTGCCTTACCTCCTCCGCTGAACCCGTCAGCTCTGCGTGATCGCCTTGGTGGCAGGCAACAGGAGTTACTGCGGCGTAAGCTCGTGGACACACGGTATATACAACGTTTACATTTCCACTTTTCACGTCACAAATCCTTAGAGTAATAATAAAATAAGCCAAAAAAATAAGAATAATTAAATGAAAAAAGAACTGCATCAATAATTATACCCACCCCAGAAACTAGTGATGCACTGCGTTAAATTCGAAAATAGCCAAAAATTTTGTTAAAACTACGGAGAAAAAAGAATTTACAAAAAACAGATGAATAAAAAACCTAATCTACGTTTATCAGAGTTCATTTTGAAAAGTGGAACACAACATATTATAATGATACAGTACGCTATTTATACCAAAATTAGAAAAGTACTCCTAAGAGATATGAAGTAAAAAATAAAAGTCTTCCCTCAACATTATGCATACACCTATAATACCTTTCACAGTCTCTTTGATGTAGTAAAAAATAAAAACACAAAATAAAAAAGATGAAAAGGGTTTTGTTTCATTTATTTTTTCTTCTCTTTATTTCTATCATCTCTTTTTTTCAACAGTTGGTACAGCAACGGCTGCACGTTCATCGCGTTGTAAATATACAGCTGTACTCGTTCTGTTTTTTGACAGGTGTCCGGAGCAATTTCAAACCCACAAAGACTGACAACAACACCGCGTGGTAGGCAGTAGATATACATACCTATATCGCAGGTATATAGTGTAATACCAAAAGCAGCAGGAGAGCTGCTACCGCTCGCGGTTTAATTCTCCGCGTACATCGCATTGTAAATTTGTACCAAAAAATGCAACGGGGGTTCCGGGGTTCCCGCTCCCTGGATACCAATCCAACATTCTCTCCACGCAACCCTTTTCGCTTATTGCCACTCTCGGCATAGAATTTTTATACATTCAATTTGTTTTCATCTATTATCATTAATATCATTTTTTTTTAAGACTATCTTGCTTCTTTACATCATATTTTTCATCCTTCCATCTATCAATTAAATTTGATCAATACAATCATGAATCAAAATTAAACAATTACCCAAACGTCAGCCACTATATAAATCGAAATTAAAAACGTGGGTTCAAGAATTACGTCCAAACTATCCGGGGTAAAAAAAGAAAAATACTTTTTTTCATTATTTTTTATGATTTGATTTGAAAATTCAAAAAATGCGATAGTTCATCATCGCATTATACACATAACTCTATATATAGACCTCTATACCTACGCGTTGATTCGATTCGGGAGTAATATTAATTCCCGTGGGACGAATGCTGAATATAAATTCATCAAATCTTATGAAATTGAATCACCCGAAAATTTCCCGTGTCTGTCCCGTGGGGGAGTTCAAAATTTATCGATGATTCTCCCACCCCTCTTAAAATATGAATTTCGTAAAGCGTAATTAATGATGGGTATAAATTAAAATATGACAATAGTCTTCGCAGAGACACCCAACGTTTAAAATTTCAGGGGTGCGTGCAGACGAAACAAACGATGAAATCGAACGACGAGTGGACGAAAAAAAAATAAAAAAATGATTGAATACAGAGGATTAAAATTCAAAATAAATATTCTTCTGGTGAAAAAAGTTTCAAAGTGTTGATAACGTATAAATGTATACACATACAATATCGATCAGATGTTAGCTATACCACTGACTGCGAGGCAAACGCGACTCTATCGTATGATAAAAAAAAATAATTGATATTTGGCAACCAGCCAGCTAACTATAATATTTTACTTGAAAAGGAACATGAGACGCATCAGTGAAATCTTAAAAATGACGCAATGATAAATCAGGATCCAAACATATCTAAAGCAAATATCACAACAACAATTCACTCTAATTACCTACTGGAAAAGTTTTCGTCTGGTTTTGTACCGTAAACGTATAATACGCACATAGGTATACCTGTACTAATATACGAACACATAGGAGTGTAGAGCATCCAGAATCAGCATAAGTTTCAGTTTCAGTTTCTCTTCCTGTGCATTGCATCAGTACCATCTGCCACCGCGCACAGCTAATATACATGCATACCTATAACTATAGCTATATATAATCTAAAACTTTGCACGTCTCTCGTCGTCTTCTCCGCGCGCGACATTTTGTAACGATAACCCAATTACCTACGTATATTATAGCCGTAACACTAAGTGCTACGTTGCCAGCAGTCCTGCTTACACGTCAAAAAGCTGTGCATATATAGCTTGTATACCTATGTGTATGCGAATGTGCTTTCATGTTCTTCCTTACGAGTACATAAAGGGATGAAGAATCTTCAACATTTTCTTGCATGAAGGAGCATATCACGAGCATGAGTAGCAGCATCAAAATCATCATCCCCTGTTGAAGTTAACGAGACGAAGAAGCTGCGTATATATATATATATATGTTACCTACAAATGAGTCCTACGGGGTATAGTTGAGTATGGTTCGGGATGGTTTCGCGAGGATATCCGGTTGGAATGTGTAAAAAGAGAGGTGGGTAGCGGTGGGAGGACGTGGAAGATGAGCCTTGCGTTCCCACGGGACTAGCGCGCTGATGAGTTCGCGAATGGCGCAGCCATGTTGTTTGAGAGGATTTCATTCGAGTTACTTTTAACTGAAGCCTTCCCCGTCCCTCCGGCCTCAGACTCTTTTCTCTTCAGTAGCTATGGTAGTATAGTAAGCGCAGCTTCACTTCTGCAGCGGCAAGTCTTCTTTTCAGCTACCGCCATTTTATAGTACCACCATCATACCATGTATACTATATATATACACCTACCCTTCTCTAATCCCAAGACGGCCACTTTATTTAATTCTTTTCTATATTTAAAATTTTTCTCTTCTCTCTCTCTCTCTCTCTTTCTCTCTCGCTCCCTCCCTATGTATTATATACACATATTCTTACTCAATTTCAGCTCATTCAGAGTTACACTTCAACCACTTTTTCAGCCACCTGGAATGCATTATCCTATACCTTACACCCACATGATTTTTACTCCCTCTCGATCAATTGATTGCTCTTTTTGTATTAATTTTTTTCTTCCCATACATTTTTGGGTCCATCGCAATCAAAAATCATATTATTTTCTGTCCCAGGAGGATGACGTATACATACACGTACAAGACGGGTATTTTTTTTCCCAAGTATTACAGCTGGCTGATATGTTCGGAACTATTGGGAATCAAGAGAAGAAGATAAAAAATGTTGCGGATAAAAATCGCAGGATTCAGTGGAGGGAAAATAATTATACTATTTCGGGTTTATAGCTTGTGAAAGTTCCATCGTCTATATAGAATCCTAAGTATACAAAATCTACTTTAGAATGATAAGAAAAAAAAAACTTGTTTGTATAAGTTGTAGTATTAGATACTGGGTATTATATCATATACCTTTGGTACGAAGGATGATGTCAATTTGTTACATACCTCAAAGTACTTTTTCAGAACTTAATTCTCCGTCTCCGCTTCTGAAAATTGTATAATGCGCCAGTAATTCATCTTTCATACAACTCTCACAATTTTCCTTAACTGCAATAAATACGAGAGAAAATAATTAAAAAATGATAATAATAACAATAACAACAATATCAACAATAATAATAATAATGATAATGATACCGGGAAAAGGAAGTATTATATGTAGGTATACTCAAATTTATATACTGTTTGAAAAGTGGAGATGAGTCGCATGACCTTCTCGTAAGTAAAAAGGAACTCGGGAATAATTGTATACAATATTTTCCATCCCACCCTGCATTGGTGAAGAAAAAAAAAAATATTTCTTTTTGAAAATGAGGAAAAATAAAAGCGAACAAAAAATACAAAGCAGACGTGAAGAAAAAGAATTCTTTGTTGGAAGTCAGTCGTTCGCTTTCATATTAGAGATAGAAGAGAGCAAGAGAAACTTCTATAACGTGAGGTACCTTAAGAATAAATTCAAGTGACTCGAACCTTTTGAATGATGAACTTGCTTTTTACCTTTTTTTTTCTTCTTTCTGTTCGCTTTTTTTTTTCTTTTTCTACATGTGTCTCAATGTACATGATATATTTCTTTCAATAGCCGGTGAAGTATTGTTTCCTAGATGAACGTACGGAGTGGAAGTATCCTTTGCATGAAGAAATTGAAAGAGAAAAAAATAACCAATTAAAATAAATGTTTTGTTATCAACCCATAATTAATCGGTTGCTGGCACACAGAACAAAAAAACGTCGTTAGTCACTTCAAAGTTCGATCAACGAATATATGAATTTGAAAGAAAAAACAATTAGGTTACGAAACGAGTTTTAGTTACATAATTGTTGGCATTATTCGCGATCGTCTTTAATCTAATAAAAATGACAAGCAATTAGATGAGGGTTTCAAAAGGGGAGGGATCGGAATTCGAAGATTAATTGTCAAGCTGTTGTGTCGGATTGACGTTGCGTCAAAATGGTGACGTACACGTTACGTTACGTTACCTTACGTTTCGTGACACGTGACGTGACGTTCGTATAATTAAGGCAGACGCGAATTACTTCTCCCCGAGCGACGTTGCTACCGTTATGTATAGGTGTATTACATTTATATGTATGTGTATTATATCACATATATATATACATGTGTATACAATTTCTATATACTACCTGCAATCTGATTGCGTGCCACTCCGTTGCAGAATCAACCAGAGAAAAGTTATCGTTTTTCTCTCTGATTTCTGCTCGCTCGCTTCCTCGTTATATACGTACGCATGGTATATAATATGTGTTTGTATCGCGTATGCACATACTGCATGTATGTGAGCGTATGTGTGTATTTAGCATGAGGAACACGCGAGAAAAAATCACGCGTCACTCGAATGTGCTGAACTACCTATGCCCTATATACTACCTATATTCGTGCATATATTAAACAGAATACAACATCGATATCAGTTCCCAAAGCTATACGAATTTTCCGGGATATTTTCAGCAGTTTTAAATCCTTGAATCTTTTTTGGGCGCACAGCGCGGCCATGTTGTTCGAGAAGATTGAATATTTCTTGCGGTACAATCCAGTGCATATTGGTGCACGCCCTATAAGTGTCTGGAGCAACAAAATATCTCGATCGGATCTAAAAAAAAATATGGAATTCCCAGAATTTTTGATTAATTTTTAACAACAAATTTGCAATGATGGTTCATCGATAGCAACTTCACCCTACGTATTCCCTTTTGTCTTTGGGTCGTATAACTTCGCTAATCTGGAGACACATGAACATATTTTTTTACAAATATAACTATATGTATTTCTCTAAATCAAAATTCGTGCGATACAAAGTTTTTTTTTTAAAAGTGATCCGTGCGTTATGAAAGCTGAAAAACTGTTGAATTCGTTACAAAAGTGTAACAAAAGAGTCGCTCTGAGTCCAAAAGTGGGAACTAAAAGGGTGTGAATTGTAAGCCCAGTTTGTTTCGGCAATTTATGTAAAAATATGTTAGCCCACGGATACCATATACCTATATATATAGTGTCCAAAGAAAGTTACCCCATACCCTATTGTAATTTAACCCCTATTCTTATTGTCCGAACTGTGAGACTTTGCTGCATCCCCCTGCCCAAAGAGAAAAAAAAAAAAAAATTAAAAATTATTACGTTCCTCCTTTCATTATTTAGCAATTTTAATTTCCGGTCTTTTGTCTAAAACATTTTCTTTCTTCCCTCTTCCAGATTATAATCCTTGGTATAAGCTTGCTCAAGTCCGACACAACAGTAAGAATTAGGTAATACAAAATATGGTGTGGAAAAAAGTTTTGTGTCCTGGTATTGAAGAAATTTGCATTGTCTTTAGTATAAAATTATATCTCATAACGCTTATGATTGTGAGGTTCAATTTCTTTCTTGGTAATAATTGGTTAATTTCTCGCTTCGATTGTTTTCTCTCACACGAGTTGATCGGGGTGAGTATTAAGGGAGAGAAATCGCAAGCTTAGCATTGAGGGTGTAAGTATATGATATGGTATATTATGTATACGTACACAATAGTTTTAGCACATATATAGCACCAGAATTGGATGGATGAAAGGATGTCCCACACTTTCACCGTTTGGACCGCGAACGATTCAACCTTCCCATTGTTTTCCACGACTGGCTGCGGTCCTGGTTTATTAAGATAAGTGGTCCCGCTTGTCTCGAGACGAGGAGATCCCCAGCACCTCTGCCGCCAACTTCACTCTCCTCCTTCGCCGCCCCCGGCCCCTGAGGCTGTCAATTAATCTTTTCCACCTTCCACCCCCTTTCGTATTCCCTTTTCCTTTGGCTCGACCTCTACAACGTTTCTTGGATTGTTTTGGGCCCGGGCATTATCCTAAGAGCTCTCGAATTAAAATCACTTACCCAAATGGGGCACGCCTGAAAATAACGCGCTCTGGAAACAGTCCATTTCGTTTAGTTTACTTTTACTGTTATAGGGTAGACGTATCGATTTTGGCCACTGTATACCTGCAGTTGTGCACAGGCCATTTTTGCGAATTTTGGTTCGACTTACTTTATTATTTTCCGATTTTCACTAACCAATTACACAAATATCTTTCAACTTCGTTGTAACATTGAAATTCATTGAATTGCTTCAAGTAATATTCCCGAATAAAATTGATGATCGCACTGGTCGAACTAACGTGGCCAAAACCGATGGTATTTACACGTTTTGTTCACTCAATTCTCACCAAATTTTTTTTTTTTTTTTTTTTCTAATATACAAAGGTATGATATATTGATACATAAATCTATATCCATTCTCCTTCCATTTCAAGAATGAATACAATCTAAAAAATATTTGCATATTGTTAAATGTCATTGTTTGTATATATTGTATATATATATGTGTATCGTTCGAATATAGGTCCAAAGAAAGTGTACAAAAGGTTAGAGAATTTGTATTATATCGTCTGATTGTCAGACACACTGCCACTGAAAAAGAAGCTTTAAAAGAAAATGTCTGATGTGATATCGCCAACGAAGAAGACGAAGGAAAAGAAGCTTGAATTCCACCGCCTTAGTATGGTTTAGTATAGTTCTTCTGTACGCACTCAATTTTCCGCGTAAAAATTCAACAGTAAAATTGAAAAAATAAAAATCTAAATCGACTTATCTTGTTATATTTCATTTTATTTTATTCTCTTATTCCTAGCACTCGAGATGCACTTTTCTTTAGTATAAAAAAGTCTTACTCAAACAATATCTACAGCAGGGTTGCGGCCGGTAACGTCATAATCTAAAGTAAATTTATATATATATATATATACCTATATGCAAACCGTTCATTTTTCATTTCACCTCACTGCAGTAGAGCTATTATACAAAGAGCAATTTTCTATAAGGACTAGTAGTACGAGGTGAAGTACGCTAGTAAAGTACTTATATACTCGGTGTCTTTAACGCGGTTGTTTAACCATCTGGAAAACTTTACTACCTAGCCATCCTATACATATGTATGTATATTATATGTATACATGATACTGCCCTTGTATTTCAACGCGAACGTTATAAAAAAGATAGAATATAAAGACTCCAGGCCGTCTTCTCTACTCACCAAAACGTATTTCAGAAAATTTTAATCTACATAAATCTAACGTTTTTATCTTCATCAATTACTTTCTGTACTTATACGTTATTAGATGTAATCATTTTCACTCCAGATCCGATCTATATATTTTTTAAAATCATACCTCTAATCTAAGCGATCTTCGTTTCTATCACATTAAAAACAAAAATTTTGAAATACAAGCGAATCGGAAAAATAGAAAAACAAAGTATGTGCGGCTAGAGAAAAATCTGAGCAAATTATCGAAGAGAATTATTTTTCCCTAAAAAGAATTCGATTCAATCGAATGCATGCGAGTTGCCAATCAGCGATTAGATAGCACGACATCGAACCTTTCTATTATCATGTTCAAGCTGATAGCATGTCAATTTAGTTCTACAAATTATTGTTATAATGCTAAATGAGACAAAAGAGTCTACACAAATACAATCTGAGCGAAAGTTGGAAGGGGTTCGTAGGAATTTTGAGAATAACCAGTAAGAATGGATGAAGGCGGAGCCTCAGCCAGTTGAAACTCCTCCCGGATCAGACCTTTGGGGCGACTCACCCTGTAAATACGAAGTAAAATTAAAAGCGCTTTCATCCACGATTATTATCATTATCATTATTATTGTCATTATTATTATCCAGTGGAGTTGATTCTTCATGTTGTCCAAACTTCGATCAACTGCAGCACCAGCAATCGAGAGCAGAAATAGTGCAGATTTGAAAGTTGGAACCGGAAGTAGGTACTTCAAAAAGAACCTTGAAAAAGATATACGTGGAAAACTTAGATTCCAGATTCGTATATATGAAACTGAACGAAATATTGTTTACTACCCTCATATAATACAGGGGGAAAAAAGTTCAATCCAATTTAACATGTAATTGGGTCGCTTTGATCCTATAAAATTCTCTCCACTTTCAACTCTTGACCTTGTTCGAACAGAAAAAATTGTTACCTCCAAAACATGAAGAATATTTTCAGTTTGATTGCACGTTGTTATTATAGTTGGTTCGTACAAATTTGAAAAAAATTTGAAAAAAATCATGTTACTGTGGTCAAAAGTCCGAAGACATTATTACTTGATATCGAAAAAATTCACCGATATAAGCGAATGAACAAAGATTTATTTCTCATTTCTTGAAACTATAAAAAAGATTTTTATCAGGATAAATTACCGTCTATTTGCTATACACAATTTATAAAAATTTCTAAAAATAAGAAAGTAAAAAACCAGATTGTAATTTTCGGAAATAAAGATAAAAATAGATGAAGTATATGAGATGGCAAAAAAATTTAGACTTCTACATAGATATTTAATTATTTGAAGGGACAAAAATTCCAGCCTTCTCTGGATGTATTTTGGAAATCTACGCGTCTCTTTGATTTATATATATTCGTACAGATTCAAGTTTGTGAAGGCGTAGGTATAGGTCTAATACGTACATTATACGTAGCGACGTTGTGGGTGGAAAGCGACCATCGGGAAAACTGATTCTCGCCTCGGTTGCACCGCGCGGGCGGCGCGCACGAATATATATATATATAATATATATATATATATATTATACATGTATATATGTATACAGATATATCTATACCTGTAACCCAGTCCTCAATTTTCGCGAGCGTTCAACTGTGTAACATATCGAATTCCGGCGTCGGTATAGGTATACGTTAACATCGTCGCGTAGTCGTCGTCTAACGCCGTCTACCATATCATCCGGAACTCTCGTGCGGTGATACGTAAAAGGAAATAACTCACATACTTTGTGTGTATGGGGTCAGAGGTCAAATTCTTTCAAGCTATTATAATCGCATATCATAGTATTAGCTATATGTATAGGTATTCTGTAAAGGTCTTTCAATCTCCTTATACCACAAGATTCTACATTCTAGAAGTACGCAGAAAACTGCAAGTAATAACATCGAACTTGGGCAATTCATAATAAAAAGTATAGAAACACCCACCGATCCCATACGAAAAAATTCGATCAAGATATGTATTACACAAAGGTCGGAATATTTTAGATTTGAAAATAAAAAATTAAGATTAACTTAGGGTATGCTAGCTACTCTTTTACAACAAAAATAACGAGAAGAAAAAAAAATTGACAATCGAATTTTCATTCTTGGTCAGAGAGGAGGCATCGATTTGGTATGTATAGGTATATTGGTGAAGGAAACTGCGTATCTACCCATATATCTATATACACCGAAATGGGGGTTGAATTACATTTGCAAAATGTCCCGGAACCTTCGGAAAAGGGCGGAACAACTCCCTAGGGATAAGCCGAGACTTGAGAGAAACAACTCGTCTGTCACAGAGCCATCCCACTGACCAATTCTGTGGGAGAACTGGAAAGAAACTACTTCTCAAGGTTTACAAGCCAAGTTTATCTCGTGGCCCGCAATTCTGTTTCGCGAAGAACAAAATTTTCATGAGTCTCCCAAAAATTTCATCGTTTTCAATTAATCATGTGCGTAGATGCAATTAATCGGCTGCGGAATTAATAATATCGCGAAATATGAAATGAATTCGTTTTTTCCTTTCATTGCCCATCCCTTCGTTTTAAATTTCTTTTCTACCACATATGTGAAAGAGGAAAAAAAAAAAACCTGTAACAGACAGAAAAAAAGATGACGCTTTTCTGCGGAAAGCTTTACCTCAAACTAGGTACTATAGGTATGCACATACCTATATAGCCTGCAGGTAGGGCGTTTATTTTTCACTAGACATCTGAATACCGCTGGACCATTTATATACGTGACCAGTTTTTAAAAGGTACCTTCAGTTTTTTCCACATAGTTAAATTTTTTCAGAATTGCCATGAGGATTTTACAGGTTCGGAAGCTCTCAGCAGCTTCGTTCATGCTTTTTTTGATCCTGAAAAACCAAAAAAAGGAATTATTTCGTTGGAAAGAAAAAGAAGAAGCGTACATATATCAACGTTCCAAGGCATCGGTGTGTGAAAAAATTATCGATTGCCTTTCGCACATGATCGTCGATGGAATTCAAAAGTTAACATCAAAACTGTTGAACATGGTAAACTGCACTGTTTTCATTTTTCTTCCCCACCTCTTTAAGAATCATTCGGTTTATCAACTTCTAAATCTCCCATAATACGCCGTTCAACTGACAGTTTGAAATTTTCTTCGCCCTATAAAATCCCCGATTCGCTGAGGTAATTCGCATACGCCTGCGTGACCGCGGGTCACATTACATGTGTAGTAACTATGTCCAGTGTACTTATGTTCATAATATGGCTAAATTTTACCCTCGGGAAACCCAAGAGGCCTGCGTCAATGTGCCTCAGTAATCCGTGAAGAGTTCTCCCGAGTTTGAACTGATGCCGAGACTGATGCAGTGTGATCAGTCTTTCGTTTGCGCCCCCTTTTTCCCCATAAATTACGTACATTACACATACATAATATTAATACATGATACACGGAAATACCTTTCGCTAACATATATTATACCCGTGTAATGAATGAAGGAAATTTTTTTTCTCCGGATGCTCAAAATTCCGTTCAATCGGTCTAACATTGAAGTAATCTTAATTTTTTCAAATGACATAATCTGTGGGAAAAATTGTAAAAAATTACATCACATCCACCGATTATGTAAAGTGTATTGTACTCAATTGTTGGCGACAATTTTTCTTTCCTTACTTTTTTGTAAGTATAAGGTGTATTGTCCCGTACTACACTTTAGATGTACTACGGGTATTTTTTGTTATAGAATTGGATTCGGTTTGATTAAAAGTTTTGTTGAAGATTTGATTTGGTTTAAATTAAGCGATATATTTTATACACCTTAAATATCAATTATATACAGAAATTATTAGTTGATATAAAAACAATAGTTATTTTCTTGATTGATATTTAACTGTAATACTGAAGGTGAGATTTGACGAGATAGATTCTTGTTACGTTGTAGAATTGATATTGTACGTTACTGAGTTAGACGATACTGGATTAAAGTCGATGTTAGTTGTAGATGATTGTTGATATTGTTGATAGATAGTTGTTGTTGTTGTTGACGTAGATAGTTGTTGTAGTTGTTGATGTAGATAGTTGTTGTTGATGGTTGATGTAGATAGTTGTTGTTGATGGTTGATGTAGATAGTTGTTGTTGTTGTTGATGTAGATAGTTGTTGTAGTTGTTGATGTAGATAGTTGTTGTTGATGGTTGATGTAGATAGTTGTTGTTGATGGTTGATGTAGATAGTTGTTGTTGTTGTTGATGTAGATAGTTGTTGTTGATGGTTGAAGAGATCGATGTAACACTTCTTGATGGTTGAAGAGATCGATGAACACTTCTTGATGGTTGAAGAGATCGATGAACACTTCTTGATGGTTGAAGAGATCGATGAACACTTCTTGTTGATGTAGATAGTTGTTGTTGATGGTTGATGTAGATAGTTGTTGTTGTTGTTGATGTAGATAGTTGTTGTTGATGTTGATGTCGATAGTTTGAAGATATCGATGGAACACTCTTGGAACACTCCTCTTGGAACGCTCCTCTTGGAACGCTCCTCTTGGAACGCTCCTCTTGGAACACTCTTGGTACACTCCTCTTGGAACGCTCCTCTTGGAACGCTCCTCTTGGAACGCTCCTCTTGGAACACTCTTGGTACACTCTTGGAACTTTGTTAGAAGGAAGTATTTAAAAGATTTTGGAAATTGGTTGACGTTTAGGATTGGTCAGATTATTAGAGAGAGGGTAGTTAGTTATTCTCGCTGATTGGTATTTGAAAAGTAGGAAGGGATATGTATGTAAAAATATAGAGTCTTTGGGGGTGGAGAGTAGGTACATGACTTTTCTAGGAATGAGTATGTAAGTACATGCGTCCGTTCAAAGAGGATATATGTAGGTATATAGTTAATAGATGAGTCAAGGAAAAGTAATGAACAATAGAGGGAAAAAACCCGTCACCAGCATGTCCTGGGGTTGTAAATGATTGTAAATGAAGTCGGAAATTTGAAGTTTTATGATGGCACATTTGGTCAGCAAATGTGCACATCAGAATTAAGAAATTACTAAAAAAGGTTTTATGACCGTCCCCTAGGCCTTTGTCCAACAATATATTGTTCTTTGTGTCGAACTTTTCTATCTCGTCAAATACTCATGGAAAAATTGAAATAAACTTATATGTTAACTTGCAATTGCGTGTTGCCACGCAACATACTCCCCCGGTTGAGAGAGTAGCGATCAAATTAAAGTTATGCATATGGTTGCTATTGGTAGCCCAAAGAGTAATTGATATATGATATGATCTAGTTCAAGTTAGAATAGATGATGATTGAAAAATAGCTATGAATAAGATGATTCAAATAAATTTAGAGTTATGTCACTCGGATATATCGATAGTTATAGTTACATTATAGCTAGATTGGTTACGATCGAAAGATACAATTAATTCGAATTATCGTAGATTATGCTAAAATAGTCATTTGTTATTGATTATTGTCCTCGCTGTACACTGGCAACGGTGCAAGTCTTTTCACGTTGCGATCTACCGTGCCTGTTGACGTCTTGACCCTCACAGTTCGGATCACACCATCTAGACCGGGACGGGTTTCGATGACTCGTCCTAGACGCCATTGTAGCGGGGGTGCGTTATCATCTCGTATGATAACGATGGATCCTTCCTTGATAGGATGCTCTCCTCCTGTCCATTTCCGTCGGATATTCAGTTCATTGACGTATTCTTTGTGCCACCTGGTCCAAAAGTCTTGTTTGACCTTTTGGATATGTTGCCAGGTGGACAAACGATTGGTTGCAGTAGCTGAAAAATCCTGTTGGGGTAAGCTCGCAAGTGAATCGCCAATTAGGAAATGAGAAGGAGTGAGTGCAGTCAGATCGTTAGGATCAGAGGATAAAGGTGTTATCGGTCGTGAATTGAGTACAGCTCCTATTTCGGTAGTCAGTGTGTTCAATTGTTCGAAGGTGAACAGTTCGGAACCGATAACCCTCTTCAGATGATGTTTGAAAGATTTTACCGCAGCTTCCCAAATTCCACCGACATGTGGAGATTGTGGCGGTATGAAGTGCCACACAATGCCCTTCTCCGCAAGGTAATTTTGTACCTTGTTCTGATGTTGTTGATTGTTGAATAGATCTTGTAGCTCCTTTAATTCGTTGTTAGCGCCGACGAAGTTGGTTCCGTTGTCTGAATATATGGAAGCGCATCTTCCTCTTCTAGAGATGAATCGACGTAACGCTGCCAGAAATCCTTCGGTTGTTAGATCGCTAACAACTTCAATGTGGACTGCCTTGACCGCAAGGCATACGAATATGGCTACGTAGACCTTGATTTTGTTTCGGTTTCGAAATCGTTTTTCCTTTATGTAGAAGGCTCCACAGTAGTCTACTCCCACGTTAAGGAATGGACGTGCTTCGGTTACACGTACCCTCGGTAATTCGCCCATCAAGTAATCCACTGGCGGGGGTTTGGCCCTAGCGCAGCGGACACAAGTTCGGATGACTCTGCGTACCTGATTTCTGCCGTCGATTGGCCAATAATTTTGTCGCATGGCGCACAATGTCGCTTGTGCGCCACCATGTAAATTATTGTCGTGTTCTTGTTTGATAATAAGTTTGGTGATGTGATGAGATTTCGGTAGAATTGCTGGATGTTTTTGTTGATATGAACAGTCGGATTTTTGAAGTCTGCCCCCAACGCGTAATACACCATCGTTATCAATAAATGGATGTAAGTTCAGTAAGCCGCTTTTACTTGATACGGGTTCGCCTCGTTGCAGGCACCTTATCTCGGCTGGAAATACTGATTGTTGGGTCAACTTGATTATTCTCGTAGATGCGACTGTTAATTCTTTGACGGTTAAGGGTCCCTTAGTGCGGTTAGATTGTTTGAATCGTAGACAAAAGGCTATAACCCGTCGTAATTTGTTGAAAGATGAATAGCGTGTCAATAAGTCGTTGTCCATAACGTTGGTAGTTAGGCAGGATACCTTCCTGACGTCAGGTAGATCATTGCAATTGTTTAATTGTTGTTTGGGCCAACCGTGTTCTCCCCCGGTTAGCCATGCCGGACCTTCCCTCCAGATCGTCATTCTTTCAAGTTCGTTGGGTAATATACCACGCGAAAGTATATCTGCAGGGTTGTCTTGCGTGCGGACGTGTCTCCAGTCTAACGGATTTGTAATTGATTGTATTTCGGCTACACGATTAGCGACAAATGTTTTCAAAAGATGAGGAGATTTATTGATCCAATGAAGCGCTATCATCGAGTCGGTCCAGAAATAAATTTGATCGAGATTGGAGTCTATGGCCGTTGTTACGGTCGCGTATAAGTTGGCGAGAAGTACAGCGGCGCACAACTCTAGTCGAGGAATTGTTTGTTGCGTCTTGATTGGTGCTACTCGTGATTTCGCACACAGAAGGTGGACGCGTACGCGGCCCGATTGATTTGTCGATCGTAGATATATACATGCGCCGTAAGCCCGTTCGCTCGCGTCGCAAAAACCATGTAGTTTGAGTAAGCAGCATTTGGCACCCTCTGGTTTATTTATTGCAGGTAAGGTACCGCCGACGGCCCATCCGACAAGGGTCTTCTGCAGGTATAAGAGCGGTTGATTTTGTTTTGATAATTTGATTTGTCCGACGCAGAGGAGTGATAGAGATATTCCAGCACCCAACAATACCTGGACAGGTGCAGGCTTATGAAATTCTGGATCGGCTAATTGTATGTTATCCGGTACGTGGATTTGTTGTCGATTGATTTGTTGATCAGGAGTCGTTGTTATTTTTGGTACGATCAGAAAGTCGATTGTTTTTTGATAATTGTTTTTGATGGATTTGATAGTCGTGGTAACCCAGTATTTAGCCACTGTTGATAGTTCGTTCAAGGCCCCGATGGAAACGTGACAGTCCCTTTTCGGAAGATTTAACGCGGTTGCAAGTTCGTTCGTTATGAAATTTGTCGTAGAACCCGTGTCGATGATTGCACGACAGAGAACTATGGTGTTGTTTTGATTAAGAATTTGAAGTTCTACAGTAGGAATCAGATCATCTGTCGGAGTATCGAGTGCTAACGATTTGATTAGACCCGAGTGTAGTCAGATTGATTCCGCCGTCGTAATGTTCCCGGATTGAGGGTGAAGGAAGGTATGATGTTTTTCACCGCATACCCTACATGTACCACCCTTACAAGTAGCAGGTAGATGACCCTTGCCAAGACAATTAGGGCATAGATCCGCCATTCTTCGTTAATTCTGCGGAACTTTCTTCTTCCGTCCTTGTAGTCTGGATTTAGTAAAGATATCGATAGATTTGATGAAGATGTAGAAGCTTGTGATCTCGATGCAGCAGTTCTGAGCACTTCACTTGATTCACTTTTTATTGTCTTTGATTGATTACACTTGATTTTCGATTATTTTGATTGTTTAGTTGAATTTCGGATGCGTTATCCGGCTCGAAGGACCATAATGTATTGTCCCGTACTACACTTTAGATGTACTACGGGTATTTTTTGTTATAGAATTGGATTCGGTTTGATTAAAAGTTTTGTTGAAGATTTGATTTGGTTTAAATTAAGCGATATATTTTATACACCTTAAATATCAATTATATACAGAAATTATTAGTTGATATAAAAACAATAGTTATTTTCTTGATTGATATTTAACTGTAATACTGAAGGTGAGATTTGACGAGATAGATTCTTGTTACGTTGTAGAATTGATATTGTACGTTACTGAGTTAGACGATACTGGATTAAAGTCGATGTTAGTTGTAGATGATTGTTGATATTGTTGATAGATAGTTGTTGTTGTTGTTGACGTAGATAGTTGTTGTAGTTGTTGATGTAGATAGTTGTTGTTGATGGTTGATGTAGATAGTTGTTGTTGATGGTTGATGTAGATAGTTGTTGTTGTTGTTGATGTAGATAGTTGTTGTAGTTGTTGATGTAGATAGTTGTTGTTGATGGTTGATGTAGATAGTTGTTGTTGATGGTTGATGTAGATAGTTGTTGTTGTTGTTGATGTAGATAGTTGTTGTTGATGGTTGAAGAGATCGATGTAACACTTCTTGATGGTTGAAGAGATCGATGAACACTTCTTGATGGTTGAAGAGATCGATGAACACTTCTTGATGGTTGAAGAGATCGATGAACACTTCTTGTTGATGTAGATAGTTGTTGTTGATGGTTGATGTAGATAGTTGTTGTTGTTGTTGATGTAGATAGTTGTTGTTGATGTTGATGTCGATAGTTTGAAGATATCGATGGAACACTCTTGGAACACTCCTCTTGGAACGCTCCTCTTGGAACGCTCCTCTTGGAACGCTCCTCTTGGAACACTCTTGGTACACTCCTCTTGGAACGCTCCTCTTGGAACGCTCCTCTTGGAACGCTCCTCTTGGAACACTCTTGGTACACTCTTGGAACTTTGTTAGAAGGAAGTATTTAAAAGATTTTGGAAATTGGTTGACGTTTAGGATTGGTCAGATTATTAGAGAGAGGGTAGTTAGTTATTCTCGCTGATTGGTATTTGAAAAGTAGGAAGGGATATGTATGTAAAAATATAGAGTCTTTGGGGGTGGAGAGTAGGTACATGACTTTTCTAGGAATGAGTATGTAAGTACATGCGTCCGTTCAAAGAGGATATATGTAGGTATATAGTTAATAGATGAGTCAAGGAAAAGTAATGAACAATAGAGGGAAAAAACCCGTCACCAGCATGTCCTGGGGTTGTAAATGATTGTAAATGAAGTCGGAAATTTGAAGTTTTATGATGGCACATTTGGTCAGCAAATGTGCACATCAGAATTAAGAAATTACTAAAAAAGGTTTTATGACCGTCCCCTAGGCCTTTGTCCAACAATATATTGTTCTTTGTGTCGAACTTTTCTATCTCGTCAAATACTCATGGAAAAATTGAAATAAACTTATATGTTAACTTGCAATTGCGTGTTGCCACGCAACATAAGGTATATTATATGTATATAATCGTACTCGGGCAACGGGGGAAGTTGTTCTGTAATTTTGTATCAAGCAGCAGCAGCTGGTGCTGGTTCAGTTGACATGTCCGATACTTGGTCACCGGCATTAATCTAGGGAGAAGAGATAAAGGGGATGTCTTCATCTCTAAGCCACGAATCTTTCGACGTCTATGTAACCGGGGCAGATAAATCGCCCGGTAAAAAATAAACGTATAGCTGTATTTTGTATCAATCGATACTTGAAACATTATAGATACATTTTCGGAAACAATTATTAGGTGTATCTCGCTCGCTTTTTTTTTCTTTTGTTTTTCGCCGTGAAAATTTCAATCCTTTCTATATCAGAGTGGTCCCCAATTATACTTTTTATCAAATAGGACATGACTCGAATCGCTTTTGATCTGAAAACTGCGCGAGCTTATGAAAGTTTATAAAGTAGATATGTGTATATGTAGATATAGGTAACAATGGTTTTGAAGTTTTTTTGTTTGCTGTATATATAAACAGCAGAAAAAACGATAACTAGATGATCCTCGCGGATATATATTTATATATAAAATGCATTTTCTGCAATACAAATCTCATAACAACCGCCCATATATATTCCCATAGGAAAATGAGTATAAGACAGTTCTGGAAAGTTGATGGAGTTTTTCTGATATTATTATCATAACTTTTGTCATTCCAATTTCGTTCCTTTTGTTGTTATATATAATATATAAGCTCGTAAACTTCTAACGAGATAGACAGACGCAAGTAGTATACAGGTATATTAACATAACATGCAGAATAGATGCGCTCATTTTCCATCCCCCGTAGCCATACACATATATTTATAGACACACATTATACATATATATGTAGTATTTTACCATATCCGTATATGGTCTACATGGGTATACGTATATTTATCTCTCGGGATGAGCTGAACAATAATTCCGGGACCTCTGCAGAGCCCTACCGAAATAGATACCTCCGCACCCTAAATTTCAGTACACGATTATACCCGAAGACACGTGTGCTTTACGTAATTCATATGAATATATTTGGTATGTTATTCGTTGGATAATTCTCCCTTTGCGGTTAATATTTAATAAGCTCATGATAAACCGTAGGTATAAATATATGTCTATTATATACATACACACGTCATAATCGTTTCAAAATTTTGACTCGATAACTACGCACGTATATATATGTATATGTACCTTTTAATTTTAATGAAATCGTGAAAATTATAATAGTCAGTAATTCGTTTATTCAATCACGTTCATTTAA
Organism: Athalia cordata; assembly: GCA_963932425.1. Classification (NCBI taxonomy): domain Eukaryota; kingdom Metazoa; phylum Arthropoda; class Insecta; order Hymenoptera; family Athaliidae; genus Athalia; species Athalia cordata. The sequence goes on along the minus strand of OZ010625.1, from coordinate 49,832,638 downwards.
CGAATATATTAAGTACAAATCCATAATGTATACCAGTGCAGATATTGATCTGCAGCTGAATTGATCGATCGATAAAATATTTCAAAAGCACGTGTACGAAGTGCGGCACTGCGGCGTATTATACTAATACTGCAATTAAACAAATAAATTTATACGTATTACAGTCCGTGCATACATAACATACGTGAAGTAGATTAATTTTCATTCCACGATTCTATCAAGTACATGTTAATCACTATATAATAAATTAGTCAAACTAAATTATTCACAATTCTACACGTCACTTGCACTCAACAAGATTATTTCATACGTATAATTGGTTTTGTTATCCAAATAACTCGATTTTGGTATCATATTATTCAACTATATAGATTTGCATCATAGGCTGCAAACGTGTTTAAAAAAAGACGCTTCAAAATTTGGCTTTTGTTCACTTTTTAACATACAGTTGAAAATAATACGAAATAAGGTCGTATGGTATGTGCATTATACTTGCGTAACTGAAAACTTTTGTTGGAGTAAGGAAGAAAAGAAAAACAAAAAAGAGGTACCGAAAAAGTGAGTCGAGGGTTGGTTAGTGAAGCGATTTAAAGGAATGGCGTTTGGAATTCCAATCGTGATGGGCAGTAAACGCGAAATGCCGAATTTCGGTTAGTATTTGTGCTCCTTTCGTGTGGTTTCGTAATACGCGCGGGTTAGATAGTGAGAGAGCTTAGCTGATGCTGCGCCGAGGTATAAGACAGAAGAAGAAGTCTCAAGATTAATGTAGCCCAAACGCACGCGGTGAAGAAGAACAAAAACGTACTAGTGATTTTCGGGTTAGTTGCACACACCCGCTCATATAACATATATAGATATATATTATATACGTAGATACAAACTTATATACCGGCAAGCGTTTCTCGATGAACTTTTTTTCGTGCTTTTGTTTTCTTGTTTTTTGTATTTTAGTCGTGGGAGAAGTTAGTCCTTCACTTTTTCCCGTACTGCACCCTTCAGCGAATATAGTTGCGGTTATACTGAAAGAACGAAGAAAGGCTTTTTTTTTATACACAGTATACATATATATATTATAGTCCACGAAATTTATCCCCATCGTTAATCGTCCGTTCCTGCAGGAGAAGAGCTGTCCCCTTCCTCTCCGTATCTTTGGAGAATCTTTGGAGGGCGCAGGCGATTAGTAACGATACAATTAACCCTCGCGAATAAGCCGACATTCAATATCTTCAGCTGTCTCTGTTGCTGGCAGAGGGAAATTGTGTATCTTTAGCTAAGGCGATATTGTATAAGATTGAGAGGATTTAATATAAGCACCTTATATACAGACATTAATATTTCATAACTCAATCCGCTATACCTTTCAAATTTTCGTATATAATATTTACCGTTGTATACAGAGATAGAATTAAATATCTATCGATGAACATATCACCCGATACGGTGGATCATTCTGAATCAATTTCTTTGGGTTTCTCCGTTAAAAAAAAAAAAATCAAAAATAACACTAATACTTTTTTTTTCCAGCCACTTACCCCAATAATTATATCACTATCTGTACAATGTCGTGAAGTATTTTTAGAATTTTTTCTCAGCGATTTTTGGATCGGGTATACTTTTATTGATGAAACGAGAGAAAAAAAGTAGACGGAGATAGCGTTCGAAAAAGAAAATAGACCGTCCTGAAGTTTTGGTTCTGAAAACCAATAATATCTAACAACAGAATTTTTCGTTTCGTTCGCTTGAAAAATGAAACATAAGAATTTAATCTTCGTCAATCAATTAGTGAATCATCGTAATTTTCATTCAAACTTCATGCCGAGTCAAGGAAGTTTTTCGTTGATCAAAATTCGAGCTATATTGTAAATGCTTACCTACATCTGTACATACATAATGCAACGTTGGATCTATAGACAGTATCAATACATATCTGTGACAGTATATAGTCGAGATCCGGAAGGAACAACGAACCCAACCAAACCCAATCCAACTTGACCCATATAATATACATATATGAGACATATACATATATACATGAATGTATATATTATAGATACATATATGAAGTCAAACCACACGAGGGTTTGAAGGAGATTGGAAAGTTGGGATGGACTTTTAGACTCCTTCATCCCTGATATTCTTGTTATACTTTGGTGTTTGTAAAAAAATTTCGATCAGATTATGCACATTCCATTTCACATTTATTATTGCAAATATTATGTGTATGTATATATGGGCATCTATTTACATATTTGCCTACCATCTACCGGCAAATTATACATGTATATTTTTTAATTCAACTCAACTGAAGAGTTAAATTGGCTTTATACGTATACTATTTCAGAGAAATGAGTAAGCAGAAATAAAATGGATATGATCCGAAAGACATCCATTCGCCAATAATTTCTGTCACGTACTGAATTATGTGAACGTCTGAAACTAATCTTCGCTGAATTAACTTGTTTCAAACTAGTTTCTAAACTTGTTACACTCTTACAGTTGATTAAACTATACAGATGATACATGAACCATTTCTATTTTCTTTAAAGTTCCTAATATCAAACTGCCTTATACTCACCACCATCCCTTCACCTTAAACCCGATGGAATCTCGCACTGCTTTAGAGCCAAGGTTGCGTAAAGATACGTACAGAAATAATACAGACAAACATATTACAGAAATATACCTGCCTGCTGCAAGAGGAGCAGGATCAGCAGCAGCACACACTCGTCAAATCTTAATTAAAGCCCAGAGACAGATGACGACGGAGATGAGTACACAGAGTATATACTATATAAATATCTAGTACATATATACATACCTACGTAGGTAAACGTCGTATGGTGACGCAAGGTAACGTATAAGGTACCTATAAAGGAGTAAAACACGGTGTGGGATACCTTGGTAACGATGAAAGAGGAGAAAGGGGAGTTTTGGATATGCACAAGTAAAGGGTGAGAAGGAAGGATTTAGCATCGAGTTTATAAGGGTGCTAGTAGTGGGGTGGAGGGAGGAAAAGGGAGTTGCGAGAAGAGGACAAGGAACGGAGAAAGTCGAAGACGATGAGAAAGACGAAGAAGGATATAGAAACTCGTGATGGGTCGAATGGGGTGGGAATTTGAAAGAGAAAGACAGAAAGAGAAAGAGACGGAGCGAGAGAGAAGACGAAGGGTACCGGAAAGTTGCTCCAGAGTTGCTTGAAGACGGGTATTAATCAAATGAAGCGGTTTCTGTTACAGCCGGTGCTGGGCGAATAGGTGTTAGGTGAGGGAGAGACTCTCGGCGTAGTTCTCGTATACGTTGGATAATCAATCTAGAGAATTAGATCGGATAGGAACGAGACGTATAGTACGCTACATACATACATATTATACATACGTATATATACATATACCTCCCTCATACCCGCAGAAATCCCGACGAAAGGACGATATTGTCAATCTTCTATAACTGCAAAACTTTCGCGAGTTTGACGAGCACAAAACACATAATATTATACAAGCGTATATTCGAAAATTATGATATTTCGATACTGTCAACAAGCAAAATCGATTTATCAATGAACATATGGGGGACATATTTCCTTTTTTTGTCTTTTTCTTTTATTTTACTTCTATTTTCCATTACGGTTGACGACGATTTACGATCGTTCAGAGAAAACTTGGGTTCGACACGGTTTGGAACTGCGAAGGACATGTAAAAAGGGTGAAAATTGGGTTGTGTAAAGAATCGACGAGTCATTCAGATTAAGCGAAAAACTTAGATAGGTTTCAGAAGAAAACTATTCTATATTACACTATTATACGTGAATGTAAATGATACGTGCGAGGTATTATAATTTACAGCTATACCAGGTGGACGAATGCATTATCATACATGCATGGCAGCTGCACTTGCAGCGCAGTTGTCATTTTTGTTTGAAACAATAAAAAGCGGACCATCAAAATAAAATAATAAAAAAATGATATTTATTTTTTCATGTCGCGGGATCACCGCGCGCGCAACGTAAAATGCGTATATACCTACTACCAAATGGGAAAAGTTTAGTGATTTATCAGTTGCGGCATAAATTTATATTCAAGTTTACAAAATGGTATCCCATGGGTCACGTTACGACTACCAGCCACTACAACCACCACCACCACCACCGCCATCAGATTCGTTGAACCAACCCGAACACGTTGCACAGTGGAGAAGGCTCAAGTTTTCTGATATATCGCCATCCCTTTAAATGGCTCTTTAGTCTTTGCGGGACGTTCCCTAATTTTAAATTATACCCACCCACCCCTTCACTCCCCCCAACAACAAAAAAATCGAGAAAAAAATAGTCTGAAGGGGTAGGGAAAAAGGGGAGAGCAGATCGAGGGCTGACAAGGTCGTAAAAAATACGAGGAAATATATATATATACCTGTACGTATACATTTTTTTTAATTCTACCCCACTTATACAGTAATTGAACCTATGCAGGGACCATTTATTTTTTCAATTTAGGTATAAATTAGTTGATAAAATAATTTTTTTCTCTTTTCCCTCATTTCAGAAAATATGATACGTAATTTCATTCCTCTTTTATTCATTCGCGACTCGCAGCCGTATGTGGTAAGAGAAAATTTTTGAAAAAATTTCTCGCGCATATTCCATATAAAAGCTGGGTGCAGAATATAGGGAATAGAATGCTTTTTATTTTCCTGCGGCTGATATTGGCACATTTATTTTCATCCCCTGCCATAAAGAGGGCCGGGGCTGAAACAGGATCGAGACCGAAACCAAGAACGGGTATGGGAATTGGCACGGGAATGGCAAAGGCGGAGTATTCTCATGAGAATAGAAATTCAGAGGGTCAACCGATACTCCCTAGTGATTACCCTTTTCATCCCTAAATTCTTATTACAACGAAGTCAGCATTGCAAACTGTGTTTACAAAATTATTTACTCATTATTCATCATCATTTACATAAATCAACTTTTAGCTCTATAATCTTCAATTATAGTTTACTTTATCGATGGGAATTCTATATGACTCTCATCACATGTTTCGAAATTTAGACGTATGCATCAGAAATTGCGAATTGAATGCAGGCAGCGTCATCTAGCGTCAACCCTTAATAACTGTAACTAACAATAAGCAAATGACTCGGTATTTGGAAAATATGACAACGCAGTCTGTTGGTAATTGTTAGCAACATGACGGACGGTGTTGTTCAAGAACTGCATTATCAACACGCGTTTGATCTGCATACTATCGAATGTCAAAGCTCGAAATAAAATCTCGATTATCGTGTAAGTGTCAAAGAACGGCGTACGATGCGTCACTATTGGTGACTTACACCATAGTATAAACCCGCGTTGCGTGCATCATTCATTAATCAGTATAGGGTGTAACCCTACGTAACCGAAATAGTTCGAGTAGAGATGTTATGATGTGTTCTACAAAGTACTTAGTTATTTTATTAACCCTGGTATACCTGGAGAACACAAATGCATGTGAGTACTCTTGTATTATTTAGAAAAGCAGTTCCTTGAGAAAAATATTGCAAATATTCTGTAGAGAGTTTCTACCGTTTGAAGCATTAATAGTGCAACAATTCTCTATCCAACCGACCAAGCCCACATGCACTCAACATGGCGTTAGGTGTATCAATAACTGTAACAGAATGCCACAAAAATTTTTATAACCAAATATCGACTCCTCCCATTTTTCCCCCAGTTCCTTATAAACGTCCGAAATCTTTTCGGTCTCATGAAAAAATTTTCTAATCATTTTCAGGGGACTATGAATGCAATGTACCATTACTTGAAAGAGCTCAACTGAAGGCTACATCATCTCTGAATGAACGAGGAGCCAATAATGCAAGACTCGATGGTAAAAGAAACTACAATTCTTAAATATGAATAAGATCTGCGTCATTCAGCGAACGTTATTTACTTATTTTGGGGGACGTACTCATTAATTTTTGTCATATCGACTTCTGTGTTGTCTTGTAGTTTGAATAGCTTTGCTTATTTTCATTCTAGTTTATCGATAATTAATTTTGGTTTGTTTTATCAATATTTGATGTATCGGGCTTTCCTGAGAGTCATTTCGATATTAGGCTTCAATTATGTTAGCCGAATAAACGTTCTTTTTATTCTATTAATAACATCAGTTCAATAGGCACACCCTTGACGTCAATCTTGAGAGCATGTCTGCATTTTGTTTACAGTCGTTGATTAGTCCCACACCACACATCTACTCGGTTTAAAATAGCTGGGATCATTTGTACCCTTGTATCACCCAGTGACTCATCATTTACATTAGATCAAAAGTCAAGAAAGTAAACTTAGCATTGTCTATTTGCTTCAGGTGGATGCTAAGAAGTCCCCAGATTTTGAAAAGGAAGCCTTGATAGAAGCCCTATGTAGAATAGCTTAGAAAAACTAGAATTACAGACCCAAAGTTACAGTGAAAGACTTTACAATCCATCACATTATTGACTTTGAGAGAAATTATAAAAAACGTGAATGAACTTGAATATAAAAATGGCAAAATCTGGTGTACGCTGGGCATTTAATTGGCATCAATGGAATCCTAGCGAGGCAGAGTTCGCGAAAGCAATATCTTGTATACAAATAGAGGAAAAAGAAAGGATAGGAAGATTTGTATTTAAAAAAGATGCACGAGCATCGCTAGTGGGTAGATTACTGATACGTAAATTTTTAAATGAATACGGAGGTATATCCTATGATGAAATTGAACTTTCTAGAGATGAAAAGGGTCGACCTATTTTGAAGGGTGATAACAAAAGCTTGAACTTCAATGTATCTCATCAAGGAAACTATACCGTATTTGCTGGTGAAGTTAGAAATAACCTTTTGCTAGGAGTAGATGTGATGAAGCTTGAGTATACCGGTGGTAAAAATTTATCGGAATATTTCAGAATTATGAGTAAAATTTTTTCACCCTCCGAGTGGGTAAAAATCAAAGGGAACGAATCTATGTCGGATATCGATAAAGTTGCCATGTTCTGCAGACATTGGTCTTTGAAAGAAAGCTACACAAAAGCAGTAGGTGAAGGAATAACCATAGATCTTTCTAAGATTGTATTCAAAGTCAATTCTGATTTAATAGCAGGTAGTTTGATAGAAGATACCGAGTTGTATGTGGACGGTATCAAACAAAGCTGGCTTTTTGAGGAATCATTAATAGATTCAAATCATTGCGTGGCAGTTGCCTTGCAGGAAAATAAATCCGCGCCAAAATCACACAATATTAAATTTGAGGAAATTAACTATGAAAAACTGGTGGAAAATTCAGTTCCCCTACATTCGCTAGACATTGAGTATTGTAAGAAATATTTTGCGAAATCTGAACATGCTAATATTTCATCAAAAAGATAATTCGATTGACTTCATCAGAAAAACACATCATCATGAGGTTAAAAGGCGAATGTTTGATCTATCTTACTATATCAGTAACACGATATCTTTTCATAATAGTGAGCGAACAGAATTGTATAACGAAATAACCAGTGGGTGAATAAATAATCGAAAATATACAGCTAATGTCGTCTCATTATCCAATACAGAACTCCTCCGGTGTTAAACGTACTGCGAAATAATGTATTAGTTAATTTCCATGCATGCCTTTATGTTAACGATTCTATTGCTTTTGAAATCAACCAAAGTTAAACTTGAAACACTAGTATATGTACTTAAAATTAGATTCAGTATTCCGGTCTCAATCAATATTTGTATCCTTTGCATAATTGTTTCCCCTATTCGTGTCTGTAGATTCTTTGTAAACAAGTTTATTGATCCCTAACATGCTACACCAGATGTTCCAAGTAATCTTATTATATAAGTGGCATATTTCATAAAGTATCCCCTCATAAATAGAAAGAACTTAGGAAGCACAGCGATACTCTTAGAATATGCCACTTTTACTTCTTTTCTGATATAAAAGGTTCTGAATGTTTACAAACCAAAAATTCGAACGCATTATTAAATAGCCACCAGGCAAACAATGCTCAACTGAATTCAATTAGGATTTACTTTTTATAATTCCAATGCCCATTTAGTTGAACAAATTATTCAAATTTAAAACAATTTGACTCAGATTTCATTTATTCATAGAAGTAATATTCATTTTTTTAGCAATTCAAATCTCAGTTGAACAATAACTGCGAGGTTTGATACCTAGAACAATTCCTAAATAGTAATTCAATAGTTTCACCTAAAATAAGTAGGTATTGTATAGACCGGCGTTGTTACATTATGTTTGAGTTGCTTGCATGCGTACGTATTATTGTGACATAGGCGGAAACGCATGGACAGCTAGCAGCTCAGACTTCGACCAATACCTCATCATCGACTTGGGGCAAGTGATGAACCTGACGTCTGTCGCAACCCAAGGACGACCACACTCTAGCGAATATGTGATGGAATACGGTATTAGCTATGGCACAAACGGTCTTGATTACGCTGACTACAAGGAAGAAGATGGCAACACTAAGGTAATCTTCAGGGCATAAAGACAAATACCAATGTACCTGCATTACAAGACGAAATCAACTTCACTTAATGTCACGGTTACTAACCTTTGGCTAATGATTTATTGTAAGTTTATTGGGGTAGCATTTAATTGTTTCGTAGAAATATGGTTGGAAAAATTATTATGTGAAATACTTGAGGTAAGCTGTAACAATAATGCATGAGTAATATATGTCTGCATGTTAGTTTTATCTTCAGATTATGATACGGTCTATGTAATTGAACATGGCATTAATCCAACTAGGGAAAATAGCGCAATTTTTGTTGGATAATTATTTTGAATAGGAAGATGAGAGATAATAATTTTGAACAACAATTATAAAAGGATAATCATCTGTACTCATACATCTGAACCTTTTTTTCTTGCTCTCTGCTTCACTTCTACTCTTTTCTCTCAACATTTGGATTTGGGGACCTGGAATTCCAGGGGACTCGGCATGGTCACCGGAAACCAGCAGTTACGATCAACACCTGACTGTGGAGTTGGGTGATCGATATGAGATTCGCAGCATAGCGACACGTGGTCGTGATCATACTAACGAATACGTCACAGAGTATATCGTCCAGTATTCTAACGATGGTCAAGCTTGGACTAGTTATGAAAGCCAGGACGGAGTCGACGAGGTACTGAGAAAGAATATTGGCAACAATTCAATTGATGGTTTATTTTGTACGCGGCAGTGCGTATGTGGCATCGGATCGTCAGAATCAATATTGTTCTTAAGAAGTTTATAATATATGTTATAACAATTTTAAGTGTTAATGCTTTTGTGACTAACATTCTCACTAGTACTAACTTTCATATATACACCTGCGCTGGAGTTAACTGCACAAATAATTATCAAAAATTAGAACAACCCCATTTACAATAGTAGGATATTAATTTACAGTGACTAATTATCAATTTCTTCTCTTACTGTAAATTTTCTCCGTATTTCGTATTGTTATGTGGCTGTTAGGTTTCGTTTGTAATACTTGGAGAAAAATTTGGATAATACATCAAACTATAAATTAAATTACAGATGTTCAAAGGAAATGTTAATGGAGACACTATAAAACTGAATAAATTCGAAGTGCCTATAATTGCACAGTGGATAAGGATAAATCCAACAAGATGGCGCGATAGAATATCTCTAAGAATTGAACTTTATGGATGTGACTACGTCTCAGATGTTCTATCTTTTAATGGATCATCGCTTGTACTATGGGATCTTCTGCGAGAGCCAATTGAAACTGATAGACATTCTCTTCGTTTCCGTTTCAAAACAAATAACGCTGATGGAGTACTTGTCTATTCCCGTGGAACACAGGGAGATTTCATAGCCCTACAATTACGGGACAACCGAATGCTGCTGAACATTGACTTGGGATCTGGTGTCATGACTAGTTTATCCGTTGGAAGTCTTTTAGATGACAACATGTGGCATGACGTTGTGATATCCAGAAACAGAAGGACAATTTCATTCTCTGTTGACCGAGTATTGATCAGAGGAAGAATCAAGGGAGAATTTCACAGGCTTGACTTGAACAGAGCCGTATGTAGAACTTTACTATTATCAACAATTTTGAATGATAAAAATCATCATTTCTTCATGCTTATTCCTACTTTTTTTCTAGTTTTACATTGGCGGAGTACCAAATAAGCAAGATGGTTTAGTAGTGAATCAGAATTTCACGGGATGCATAGAAAACTTTTACCTCAACACAACTAGTTTTATACATGAGCTCAAAGAAGTTGAAATCACAGGTGAAAATCTAAGGTACCACAAAGTGAATACGATCTACAGCTGCCCAGAGCCTCCAATAATTCCGATCACATTCTTAACGCCTCAATCTTTTGCACGGCTAAAGGGATATGAAGGAGTTTATTCCTTGAACGTTTCCTTTTCGTTCAGAACCTATGAACAAACAGGGATGATTTTATACCATCAATTTACCTCTCCAGGATACGTAAAAGTGAGGCTCCTGATTTTCTACTACTCGAAAGAATCCCTCGATTGAGTCTTTTATAAATTTATCAATACTTGTTTGTTCTTCAAGCTTTATCTGGAGGAGGGAAAGATAAAAGTAGATATCCAAACACAAGGATATCCGAATGCGATATTGGACAATTTTGAGGAAACATTCAACGATGGAAAATGGCATTCCATCATACTAACAATAAGCAAAAACAGTTTGATTTTGAATGTTGATGGTCGTCCAATGCGGACCAAGCGTCTTCTTGACATGACAACAGGACCCCTATACTTGATAGGAGGAGGAATAACTGGAATGGGAACATCGAGAGGATTTGTTGGGTGCATGAGGATGATAAGTATTGACGGAAACTACAAGTTACCTACAGATTGGAAGGAAGATGAATACTGCTGTAAAAACGAGGTGGTATTCGACGCTTGCCAAATGGTGGACCGATGCAATCCTAATCCCTGCAAGCACACCGGCATCTGTCGTCAAACTTCTGATGAGTTTTTTTGCGACTGTACCAACACTGGTTACGCGGGAGCGGTTTGTCATACATGTAAGCATAACGCAGAACTATATTGATACCAAGTTAATAACAAGTTGTATAAAGAATTTCTTTTATTTATACGTTTCAGCATTGAACCCGCTCTCATGTGAAGCTTACAAAAATACAAACTCCGTTGATCAGCGTGCCGAAGTGAAAATTGACGTTGATGGAAGCGGACCTCTACGCCCATTCCCGGTCACTTGTGAATTTTATTCCGATGGACGGATAATGACAGTACTCAGACATAGTAATGAGCAGCCTACGCCAGTTGATGGTTTCGACGAGCCTGGCAGTTTCATTCAAGATGTTAACTATGATGCTGACTTTGATCAAATCGAAGCTCTTCTGAATCGCTCCACAAGCTGTGGTCAAAGAATCAATTATGCCTGCAGACAATCCAGACTGTTCAACACCCCAGGTTTGTCTAAACACAAAATATGGGATCTGATCTGCATACAACTACGTTCCATTTGATTCTAAATTCTGTTTCATTTCACAGTACCAATTGGAGAAGAATTCCGACCCAGTTCGTGGTGGGTGAGTAGAGGAAACCAACGTATGGATTACTGGGGCGGAGCGCTACCAGGTTCACGTAAATGTGAATGTGGAGTTCTCGGAACCTGTGTGGACCCGACAAAATGGTGTAACTGCGATGCTGGTTTTGAGGGTTGGCAGGAAGATGGTGGCGACATAACTGATAAGCAACATCTGCCTGTTAAACAATTACGTTTTGGAGACACGGGAACACCGCTAGACGAAAAAGAAGGAAGATATACATTGGGTCCCCTGATTTGCGAAGGAGATGGTAAGCTTCAAACTTTTCACTATTCGACTTCTCTCACTTCTGACAATAATCTGTCTAATATTCATCTAACATTCTTCTAATATTTTTCTGATCGATTTGTAAGGAACTGAATTACCGTGGTTACATGCGGGTAAGCAGATTAGCTAGTGGATAATGTGTACGAAATTCATAGATTAAAGGTAGCTACCATAGTCGTAGCTGATCCAAGTCGTAGTTATTATCAATAACTATATCAATCGAAGATATTGTGTATGTTCAAAATTTAGCGGAACTAAAAGTAATGCAGAAAAAAAGTCTATGTAGGATACTAAAATCCTTACCCATAGAATAAACAATTTTACCATCGAGAAAACCATAAACCTTTGAGAGTTCCAAATTTTTGTATAATCTTTGTCTTCAGCTAACATTAGACTAATTTTGTTTCAGATCTGTTCAAGAATGTAGTAACGTTCCGGGTCGTTGATGCTACGATAAATCTCCCGACATTTGACATTGGTCACAGCGGAGACATCTATTTTGAATTCAAAACAACTATTCAAGATGCAGTAATCATCCATTCCAAAGGACCCGCAGACTACATCAAAGTATCTATAAACGGAGGAAATCAAATTCATTTCCAGTACCAGGCAGGCGGTGGTCCACTAGCAGTCAGCGTTCAAACGTCTTACAGCCTAGCTAATAATCGTTGGCATTCCGTTTCTGTTGAAAGAAATCGCAAAGAAGCAAGAATTGTAATCGATGGAGCTCTCAAAAACGAAGTTCGGGAACCACCTGGCCCAGTGAGAGCTCTACACCTGACGTCCGATCTCGTTATCGGTGCAACAACAGATTACAGAGATGGTTACGTTGGATGCATAAGATCCCTATTACTGAATGGTCAACTGCAAGATATCAGAAGCCACGCAAGAAGAGGATTATATGGAGTGAGTACTGACTGTGTGGGGAGATGCGAAAGCAACCCTTGTCTCAACAACGGTACTTGCCTGGAAAGATTTGACGGATACACCTGTGACTGCCGATGGACAGCGTTCAAGGGTCCAATTTGTGCGGATGGTAAGGATACTAAATTTTTACTGAATTTCTATTCAATATTGAACGGAATTCTAGGAACATTTATTTTGCAGAAATTGGTGTGAATTTACGACAAAGTTCTATGATAAAATACGACTTCATGGGCAGCTGGCGTTCTACTATTGCAGAGAAGATTCGCGTTGGATTTACAACAACAAATCCAAAAGGTTTTTTGTTGGGTCTATTTTCTAATATTTCCGGCGAATACATGACTATAATGGTATCGAACAGCGGTCATTTGCGTGTAGTTTTTGACTTTGGTTTTGAAAGACAAGAGGTGATATTCCCTGACAAGCATTTTGGCTTAGGTCAGTATCACGATGTTCGAATAAGCAGACGAAACTCTGGAGCAACTCTGGTTATGCAGGTTGATAATTACGAACCAAAATTATTCGATTTCGATATAAAAGCTTCCGCAGATGCCCAGTTCAACAACATCCAGTACATGTACATTGGAAAAAACGAATCTATGACGGAAGGATTTGCAGGCTGCATATCAAGAGTTGAATTTGACGACATTTACCCACTTAAACTATTATTCCAAGAAAGCGGGCCAGCTAACGTTAGGTCTCTAGGTAGTCAGCTCACGGAAGATTTTTGCGGAGTTGAACCGTTCACTCATCCTCCTAATATAGTAGAAACTCGTCCACCACCACAAGTAGACGAAGACAAACTAAGGGCAGCATATAACGAAACTGATACAGCTATTCTAGGCAGTGTGTTAGCTGTAATATTAATAGCTTTGATAATAATGGGGATGCTGATTGGAAGGTACATGGCTAGACATAAGGGAGAATATTTGACGCAGGAAGATAAGGGTGCGGAAATAGCTTTGGACCCGGACTCCGCAGTGGTTCATTCTACGACTGGGCACCAAGTTCAAAAGAAAAAAGAATGGTTTATTTAGATTGAGACATTATTTCACTGAAATCATTCGTTGCCTGGGAGAAAATTGAAATAGAATCGTTTTTTACAGAAGTGAATTAATCAGATTGGTTCTGATATGTAGAATTCCTAGTTTTCATAGCAGATCAGGTCCTATTTACCAATATGACCAGTTGACTCATAGTTCTACACATTTTATATCACATTCGAAATGACTTGAGAAACGAAAAACAGCTATTGAACTTCAAACCCCACAGTTCTGTACCGTAAAAGTATGACCGATGTTCCAAGTTGTGCGTGCTCCTGAGGAATGGATTTCTGTCAAACTCAGGATTTTGATTCAGCCAAAATGTCCAAACAGAATTTATAAGTTAGACACATTAATTATCAATGATTTAGATTAGACTGTTAGTTTTATAAATCCATCTCTTAATATATTCCCACTTCGTAGTATGAGCCTAATTTCTTAATACTCACAAATTTTATCTCACCGTTGAGATAAAAGCTAAATAAAAATATGTGAGACTTCGAATCTCGATCGATGTACAAATATTATTATCACTAACAAGTACTTGATTTCATATTGATCTTTGCTTCCTTTATGTGGATCTATACTAGTTGTAATGATTACCGTCCAACGTGCATTTAGCGACTTTAATTTTTTTATTTACAATTTTATTTGATATTTTTTTAATTATTTAATTATTTTATTTGGCTAATATTATTGTCTACGCAAATAATTACCCTGCAAGTCTGTATCACTTTTGGTGTCAAATCTTTACTGATAATTTTTGGATACCCTCTTCTGTAACTAACTTGCTTTTCGTTGTGTATATATGTTTTACCCCGACAGGATATCAAAATAGCAAAATTTCATTCTATGCTGTGGTTCAAAATTTGTCCGATATCGCAATAGAATTAAAAAATCATTATCACTTTCAAACGCAATTTTCAGATGCATTTACATTACCATTTCCATTATTGAAAACTGAGCCACCACCTTTACTTATAGTTTATATACTTGCGATACGATTGCAAAAATAAATTTTAATGTATACAATTCCGATACATTCCAAAACAAAAAAAACACATTGAACGTCTTTTATTTTCATCCATATGCCTAACTGTATAAAAATAATCGCTGCGACACCGAGCTGTATAGTATAATCCGACTTTTTCACTGGTACTTGGTGGTTTACCAATGATGTTAGTAGTTTATTATTTTACACTGGAACCTAGTCCAAAATTCAGATATTCTAGCATTACAATATAAATGCGCCTAATATTTATCACTCAACTTCCTAGCTGTGCCTTTACATTAAATAACAGGGTGCTAGCATAGGAATGTTTCTCAAACACCATACATTCAAAAAGTTTGAACAACACTATTCACTAGATTTCACTTATTATTAAAAAATTCCTCATCGTAAGATTATGAATCCCTACGTGCAACCACCGCAGTGAAAAAAGTATTGACGAATCAAAACAAAAAGTAGCAAGATGATTTATTAATCAGTGGGACTACCATAAAACATTGGTTGGAGACTGTGATTAGTATAACATGTTGCATGTAAATTAAAGCTTTTAGTGGCGGTGAATGAACATATAATACCAGTTTTGTAGAAATTTAAATCAGTTAATCGCCTGATGAATTTTGTAAGAATAAAACTTTATAGTCAAAACATTAACGTGTCATTCTTCCAGACCTGTCCATAATATAAATATACGAAAGTTAATTCTCATCCACGAAAATCATTTCCAGAAATGTAGGCATCGGCATTGAAATAAAAAGCTCACGAAATTTGTTCACACTGAATATACACAGAGTCTTTGCGCTTGATTATTTTCATATTTTAGAGAGTGTGTAGAAAAGTTGGAGCTTCTGGCGTTGACTGAAGATTGTACTTCAGTCAACGCTACTGGGAATTACCCGCGCTTCGGAACAGTACCGAAAACGCGCCGAAACAGTCCACACGGAACATTTTTAACAAGATGTAAAATCTTGAAGAAGTTCATAAACTTATTTTTTGGATGAATAGAATCGTCTTCGAGAATCTAAGGGATTTTTTTACTTTTAATTAACAATCTTCAGTCAAGGCTCAGGTGGATGGTTGACTTCATAAAACCCGCTGTCTTTATGTACCGACAATGATGCCACCTAGAAGACATCCACCTTGCTGTCTACGTTCTGCACTTTGCAGTCTGCTAGTCGCCTCGCGTGTTGTCGGTTAGTAGTGGCAGATGATAATTTTTTAGTTATATTTATTTAATTCGAAATATAATGTAATAATTTTATTCGGTATTGAACAGCCATGAGATATACATTTCAAATTAGGTGTACGTATTATTATGATATCAATAAATCTAGAAATGTGCATACTTAACACAGTGCGTAATTTCAGGGTTAGATTATTCGAACACCCCTTTACATAATTCACAACTGTCTAGGTCGATGTAAATAACTATTTTATATTTTTTTATTACAGAATCATGAGGGCATACTGGTAACCCCGAGACGTGAATCATCTATCATGTTATTTATATCACATGCAACAAGACATTACCGAAACTTGAAATGTCTACCAGTATCAAAGATACTGACCACTACGGTTATTCTCTTGACATTTTTCGCTTCAATGAAAATACAAATTTAAAAATTCTCTATACATTGAGATATATCCTATTTTAGTATTCCACGGGAACAGCGAAAGCAACAGTGGCAACCTCTACAAGAGAAAGAGAAGGACCATGTTTAACAATGGGAAAGAATTCTTCAAATCGCAAGGTTGCCATGAATGTTTACTTGACAGCAATTGCACCCATCCAGCCATTTCCAGTTGACAATAAACTACCAGAGTTTGGCAATACTCATATCAATGAATCTGTCAAGTCAAATAAGAAAGCAACGCAGGAACCTGAATGGAGGCACATCCAAATAGATACCTCAAAACTCTTGACACATTGTCTAATGCTTTCTAAGATCAGATTAACTTGTGAGTAAATAATCTAGAGTTAATTTCTCATCACTAACGTTATTTTCATTGGTAGGCTTCTTTTCTTTTAGCTTTAGTAGTAATCACAACAATGGGAGGATACGCCTTGGCGCCGGGAGCTTTTGAAATCCAGACCTTTATTCTGTGTTCCTTGGGAACTGGGCTTGTGTCTGCGACCGCTAATTCTATTAATCAATTTTTTGAAGTTCCATTCGATGCTCAAATGTCTCGCACCAAGAACAGAGTCTTAGTTCGTAGCCACCTTACGTTAGTATATTTTTTGAATTTATAATATCAATTGTTGGAGATGAAATTAATTGGGAATTACACATCAACAGGCCAACTCATGCAATAGCATTTGCAGCAACAACTGGCATTGTAGGCTTATCTACATTGTACTTAGGAGTTAACGGTTTAACAGCGGCCTTAGGTGCTACTAATCTCATCCTTTATACCCTTATTTATACACCAATGAAACGCGTCAGTATTCTTAATACCTGGGTTGGATCTATTGGTAAATATTGATACATTTGAACATTCGGAGCTTGCTTGATCTTGTGATCTTAATTAATACCATGGTTTTTGTCTTATAGTCGGAGCAATCCCACCATTGATGGGTTGGGCAGGATGTGCTGGAGATATAATGGCTCCAGGTGCTTGGATCATGTCTGGAATGCTGTATGCATGGCAATTTCCACATTTCAATGCCCTATCATGGAACTTGAGGCCCGATTACTCCCGTGCAGGATATAGAATGATGGCAGTTACCAATCCAGGCTTATGTCGCAGAGTTGCGTTACGATATACAGCTGCCATTTTAGGTCTATCATACCTAGCTCCAGCTTTAGACGTTACCAACTGGTGGTTTGCTCTGGAATCAACACCATTGAATGGATATTTTTTGTACCTGGGTAAATATTATCTGTAAGATGCAGGTTTTAAATTCGTGTTGCTATCAATAGATAATTAATTCCAACTTTCGTTTCTTCTCAGCTTGGGAGTTTAACAAACAATCTGACAGCGCGAGCTCTCGTAAGTTATTCCGGTTTTCCTTGATTCACCTCCCGGTACTAATGTTACTGATGCTTTTAAATAAAAAATCATTGAGTAATGAAGTAGACAACCCAAATTCGATACCATCCGACACAGCAATAAAGCGAGAAAGTTATTTCTCTATCTTCACTAAATCAACAATGCTGGAAACTTCTACTGCGTAGTAAAGTATTCATTTAGGAACTTCAAATGTTGTGTAATTTTATGATCGATAGTACAAAAGCTTACAGTTTGTAACATAACGACAAGTATTTCAATCACAGCACTGTAATATATTGTCATGTAAATATACCAGAAATTATCATCATTACTCCACCTATGAAAACATTTTATACCCCTCTTTAATTTAAAATCTTTTAATTCAGTTATTTTCGTAAATAAGCCAAGTTCGATTGGAAACATTGAATAACCAGTAAGAATATTCATTTTTATTTAAAATGGGTTTCACAGAATCTGAATGCAAACACACTCTTCAGTATTTTATATACAGTTTACCTGTCACATTCACTCATCTAAAATTTATGTTAATTGCAGAATTGGAATAATACAAAACTGTAACTTAATAGTTATAATTAAACAATCATCTTACATTTATTACGCGGGGATGGTTTTTAGATCCAATTACTCGACATAAAGGATAAACATACAGTATAACAATGTGAAAAAAAGGTTACACTGAGTTATGAGCTATTAATAAAACTTAATCTGTGGAAGGTTTCTTAGATTTAGCGGCCAATTTAGCAGCAACTTGCTTCTTTTTATTGTCGCCCTTATTGAATTTCTGTTTTTTTTTATTATCAGCCTTTTGTCCTTGAAAACCACCACCGCCAACAGGCTTACCCGGTGCCTTTCCGTTTTTTGTGCCCCTTTGCTGCTCGCCTTGGGATCGCTTGTTATTTTTATCTTTTCTTCGCTCAGCACTTATGCTGTTATGAGTCTGTATGAAAAGTTAGAATAATTGTTATTTTACTGGCCAAAAACATCACTTCACATAGACAAATCGAAGTTCGTGCCTATCAAATACTCACAGCTACTGCAACAGCATCCCCAGAGTTCTCTTTGCGCTTCTTTGGTGAACTATCTTTATTCGAATTTGAACGGGGCCTTTTCTGGCCGGCTGATTTTGTTTTAGGAGACGAAGATTGCTCAGAGCATATCTTCACTCTGATCTCCCGTCCCTGGATGTTGCTACCACTAAGTTTAAGCGCCAAAGGAACAGAGTCTGAGCTCTCAAAGTTTATGTAACCAAAGCCCTTTCCAAACTTGCTTTTACGGTCCCTGACGATTCGGACGGAACAGATTTTTCCACAATCAGCAAAGTGATTCCATATTGTGTTATCATCAACCTCTGTAAAATAGAATAAAATGAGATAAAATAATAATAGTATGAAGGAATGTTCGCATATATTTGAAATTATTTATACTCACTGAATGGCAAGTTTCCAAGGAACACAGCCTTTTTCATATCAGGTTTTGGGCCCTCGCCGCTCACTAAATCGACTCTCAGATAATGACCATCCAATTTGTGGCCAGTTAGTGTGAGTGCCTTGTGTGCCGAATCTTTAGAATTAAATCTGATATAAGCATGAAGTGCAGTCACTTCTGGATGAAGAGTTTCCCTCTTGATTACAGCTACTTTTTTGGAAGTTTTAGCATCTTTGCCAAAAGCTCCTCTCAGCCTGATGGTATCAATTGATCCGAACTGTTTGAACAAAGTTGCTAGTTTTTTTGTTTCTATACTTGTTGGAAGATTACCGACATATATCGACCGCTTTTCTCTTTCCGCACGTTCTTCCGGTGAAATTTGTCGATCTACAGAGTCATCTGCAGATTTTGCTTCATCGTCATCTTCATTGGAATCATCCTCATCTTCAGAATCATTTTCTACATTCGAAAGTTTCGAAGTCTCTATATCGTCTTCGCTATCCTCCTCATCTTCATCATCATCATCTTCATCTTCATCTTCATCTTCGTCTTCATCGTCATCTTGATTAACTGGTGCCACTCCTTTTTGTTTTTTCTGAATGGGAGATGCCTGTTCGTCATCCTCTTCCTCATCGCTGATATCATCATCATCATCCTCCTCTTCATCATTATCAGTGAAGTCTTCATCATCATCATCATCTGCAAGACTCTGACCCAATAAAGCTTTCAATCCAGGCCCAGATTCGCTTAAGGAATCATCGTCATCGTCATCCTCTTCACTAGAGTCATCATCTTCTGCCTCTACCTCAGCATTAGCGATTGATCCCTTAAACTTTTTTATTCCCTTATTCTCGACTTCCTCATCGTCATCCTCGTCATCATCATCGTCAAAATCTGCATCATCGTCGTCAGAATCATCGGCAAGACTGTTACCCAAAATGTTTTTGATGCCTTCATCATCTTCAGATTCTTCCTCAGCATCACTATCATCTTCTTCATCACTAACCTCTTCATTTATTGCAACTCCTTCATTAATATCTTCATCTGAATCGTCTGCATCTTCATCCCCAGCATTCTCTATAATCTGAGCAATCTTTGCCTGCAGCTGCTCTTCGGTGGCTTTCTGTCCTGGAGTTTTTACCTTAGGGGTATTTTTTTTCCCCTGCGTTGGTGTTTGCTTGGTGTTAGGGGTGTTTGGCTTGCTGTTGCCTTTATTCTTGGGAGTAGCTGATGGCGAGTTTTGCTTCACTTTAGGTGTAATATTTCCTGCGTTCTGTTTACCTTTACCTTTAGGTGTTCCATTAATGAGAGGAACCTTTCCGGTAGGAGTAGCCTTGAATTTTGGGGTTTTATTTTTACCGATCGGCGTATTTTTAACTCCCTTCAAATTTCCTTTAGGTGTAGATGCCTGGCTCTTGGGCGTTACGGGCTTTGCCTTAGTCATTATGAAAACTGTTTTACTTATCTTTCAATTACTGAATTGCTTTATGAAACTTGCTGTCTGTACGGTATTACAATGGCGTTCTGAAACAGCTACAAGGACATGTATTCATATTAAAATAGAGACTTTAAATTGAACAGGATTTGAAGATTTGACTAAGACTCAACCCAAAACCCTATCAAAAGATACCAATACTGTGTTTATGCTTACTCTAGATTGAGGCCGGGCAAGTGCCGGTCACGTTGACCGCACAAACAAAAATCGTTTAATAAAAGAGGATTTTCAAATTCAACGATTATAGGCACAATCTGATAATTGTCAGCGTAAATTCATTGACTGGCAACTGGAATTTGTCGGATAAAACAGTTGAAGTTAGTAGCGAACGAAATCTTCATATTTTTTCCGTAACAATTAGTTTAAAAATGGAGGTGCTAACGGTCGGTGATATCGATTTTTAATACCAGTATGCAAATCGACCTAAAAAACGTCTGATATTAATTTAAAAAAAAATAAAAGAACTCTAAAATAAGGATCTCACAGAACGACGTTAAGCTCTTTCAGCATCGAGGAATGCGTATAATATTTCAAATACGCCAGTCGATTAACCTCCCACGTGTGCGCCAAAGTGTCCCTCCCGTATTTTAAAATTAAATATTATCACATGATTCAAGGGAAGACTATGACATAATTAATGTTCAATTGACGAGGAATATGTACTATTTCGAATGGCATACTGTTTCTTTACTTACCTACTGATTATCACGATGGAATTAATTTTCGAAATTAAACTGAGCACATCTTTTGAGCTAAGCAGCGAGTAGCGTGGCGGTAACCGGAAACTCTAACACTACAGCCACATTTGGACCCGAACCCGGAAGCCCAGTAAGCTGCGCAGACGTCGCTGGTCAAGATCCGACATAGCGGGCCCGTAAATTCAAAGTGCATCACTTCAGTTGCGGTGTAATCTGTACTCAGGCGCAGCGATTTAAGCACGAATTATGATCCGCATTTTGGTTTTAATCTGGGCACGATCTGCAAAGATCATACCCTCCAGAATTATGAAAGAATAATTAATTCAGTTCTAACGTTCATTCAATTCACAAAGTCCAGTTCAGAAAGCATGAAAATCATTTTGCGCAGATCAATTTTCCCATTGTGATTCTGAAGATAACGAATTTCTATTTTCAACTGAATGCATGTCGAGTTGAAAATTAGCGATAGGGAAAATTATATTCCCACGTCGGAACTGTATGCCCATTACGTACGTAGTACATAGCATCCAATAACCAACTAACGATGAAATGTATTAAAATAGTGTAAATATTTAATTGCCAAAGTAATCTCACGCAATGTACAGGGGTCGTTTCTCACTGACCGCATCTTACTACAATTATCATATTTTTGCTTTCGTTTTAATTGCATTAAGATATGATAATATTGTCGTAAAAATTTTGCTGTCTGCATGACTGAAGATTTGTCTTTATACTTGTGATGAAGTACCGCGCAACTATGCATATATACAATACGGTGTAACTTTTTCGTTCAGATAGTATGGTACCATTATAAACGATACTTGATTACCTAATTACTTTTTCAAATTAAATTAAATATTTTAAGTACCGTACAAAATCAAACATCTTCCATACGGATTTAAATAATTTTTCTTAATTTAATCATCGACCTGCACGCTATTGACCTGTATAAGATTAGGTATTACCTACTCTGTAACTCATTCTAAAAATATATGAGACGACAATCCGAATCGCTCGCTTGGGGTAATGACAATCCAGAAAAAAAAAACATTGTACGCAATCTCGCTGAATATTACTGAATGTAAATATTTCGCTACTTAAAGTATACATTTTAGAATTTATGTTTACGCATTATTGATACCAAGCAGATTAGGGTACACATGTACTCAGAAGTGATAGACTAAGAACAGAAAAACTCTCGGATATCCATGAGTCTAATGAGGATGTTTAACATTCTTAGAATCTGTATCGTTACTCTTCAATGCGGTCAGCGAATACTATAATGATTCGTCATTCAACAATTACAATCTACATTCACACGTATACAATACGTTTTCAAGTATTCTATGGGTAAAGTGTATACCTCGCAGTGTAATATCATAATTATTCCAGGTAAAAGATGACCACTAGGAAAAGTGCAGCTTGAAATTCCCTGCATACCACAGCAATATTTATGTGCAATAAACAAGCATACAATTTCCAGTCAGCGTTGCTTTTAATTCATAGTGATAATAGTACATTTCTAATATTTAAAAATAAATAGTACCGACAACTCCTCTCCTTTCATCCCAGGAACAGATGAAAAATTTTTCCATCCGATGATATGTGATTAGTTGAAGAATGAATAGCCCATTGGCACGATGCTACATCATTATAATTGCTTCATCAAAGGACTCAACACGTAGAAGTATGTCCTATAATATAAATTAGACTTAAGTCTTCTGGTAGTATTCATGAGTATATTGACTTATGAGTTGGTGACAAGTGTCAAGACGAGGAGGAGGAGATGGACTGGAGAGTGAGTATAGGTATAGTATGGAGGAGGTGAGCGGGGAATCGTGAACCTAACATATTTCAATCTGAAAACTCTGAATCAGTTTAGTTTAGCTTTTGCTCCTCGTCTGCACTCGCGACCAATCAGTCTCAACACCGATGTTCCCTCTGGTTTCTCACACAATTCTGAACGTTGATCAAATGATCTAATCTCTTCGACCCGCGTCAATCGTTCTCACACGCCATCTGAGCTTATCGATGCGGACGTGACTATTTACCTACTCTCTTGGTGGACGTGAAGGGAAAAAGAAGGAACTATACTTATAATGTGCTTACGTTCAATTGTTAAAAAGTTTGTTATTTGTTGTTTTTAAACCAACGAGATATACTATATCGCAATGGAAACAAACGCGACCGTTATTAATCGGGACGAAGTTCCCTATCTGCGTAATAATTCAAAAAATTTTCTTTCACGAACCGAAGATGTTCTGCAAAACAACAATAGCGGTAAGATAATTTTACAATAATAATTTCTCCTCGATTCTTGTACACACCTATGTACCCATATAGTGTCTATATACCAGACGTAATTGTCTATGTATATAATATCCACTTATCTAATTGTACGAAGTACATAAGGTACTTGCGATAAAATTGTCCGGTTTATATCTATGTATACGTGATATTTTGTTAATAGTACACTGTAGAAGATTGTAAATACACAGGTCGGTCTTTGAGTATTTTACGATTGTGAAATACTTTCTGTTTAGTAAAAGACGATTCCCAGGAGAAATTATCGTTTGAACATAATTCCACCAACGATTTTTCGTCGGATCGTTCAAAATCCGGAGATGAAATACTCTGCAAAAGCATGTCGATGGATAAAATACGTAACCGAATGCAGGTTGGTTCAAAATATTTTGTTATTATCGGCACTTTTCCTTTTTTTTTTTTTATTAGAAAAGATTTTCAATTTTCCCAAAATCAAGAATGGGATTCGTAGTATTCCTATGTTAGAAGTGTTCACATGACATTACTTGTGAGCTGTAGATAGTGTTGAATGAAACGTACACACATAACAGACTTATAAAAATACCTTCATTACAGAAATGTTATTGCCTCGTGTGGGGTCAACCATGATCATTAGATAGATCGTACTTCTTTATTGTGTATTTTCTAGTGCACTGTCATTACACGTCGGACTTTAAACGATACATTCTCGAAGTCTTGAGTTTATCTGAATCGGCCTATCGTCGTTAACGTTATCGTAATTAGTAGGATGTTCAATGGGCTAGAAACAAAAAAGCTCAAAGAAATAAAGTCACGATAGATCATGACTTAACTCGGGTTCACTCGACCCTTACGTATACTATACATCGTACTATATATGTCGAACATATAAAAATACGAAACGAGTTCCAACCACAAGATTTTATTCACCATGTCTGATAGTTTGATACGTGTGTTCTTCGGACAGAGCGTGTTACGCTTATGCGAGAATATCTTAGGAAATAGACCGGCTCAATATGATTTTGTTAATTCCTAGAAGTCAATATTTTATAATCATTTATTTTTTTTCATTGATCATGATTAGCAAATGGAGAAAGATCTTACGGAACAAGTAAGTCGTCAAGTGAAAGAAATGATATCCGAAATAATGGAACAATTGGAAAAAGTAGCACCTGAAAAATTGATAAGCGACTTTTCCGATGAATCTAGTAAAACCAATAATAAAAAGTGAGTTCGATTTTTTTTTCCACTGTATCTTACGGTGGATATTTTTTAATCAAGTATGTAATACAATAATTTCTATATGTATATTTTTGTTTTGATTTCATAGAAAATCATCAAAGCAAGGCTACCTACCGGAAAAAGAATTCTTAAGTAGAAATTCTCCACTAACCGATCTGTTCAGGATAAAACATATAAAAGCCATTTATCATATATTCTTTGTTATCTTTATAATGCTTTTCATCAATACTGCAGTTTACGACATCGTAGATACCGGCTCGTGAGTGGAATAATAAAAACTCCATCGATTCATGCACATAATCTATTATCTCCATTGTTTGAATTCAATTGATGATACTACGTTCGTTTTACAGAACAAGCTTTGGATTAACCACGATAATAACCGGGTTTGGGAAATTCAACAAAGTGTTTTGCATATGGTTGGGAATGATGCTTACATCTTTAGGAGTTTATGTTGCATTTAGTTTCTGGGCAAATCAACGCATCCAAATACCACCAAAATGTACGTTATGTAGACGTATAATGTTTAATATTTTTTGATATAATTACATATAGGAATAATTTTTAATCCTTATTCTCCTTAATTTTTTTCAGCAATAAAACTAAAAATCTGGGATTATGGATGGTTGATCGGTTTGATTGTATACCAGATTTCATTCATTGTGCTCCCAGTAAAAGCATTACTGGAAGAAGATCTCCCTCCAGCTTCTAGTTTGATAATACTAATGGAACAGGTTGAGTCATCACCTATATAAAATTTGTTACTGAAAAAATAATTTTATCATGGTTACTCTGTGACCTGTTATTTTTAATTTGAGGACAGTATTCTATCCAAAATTCTTTTTTTTGCAAAATTAATACATACGTATAACCAAATATACTGTCAGCCAATATAATTACATGTCCCACACGCGTTATCGATTACTAAAACAATTGCAAAGAAAAAACAATCCAGAGAAAAAAGTTAAAGAGGTTTTTGAAAATCATCCATGTTTGTCAACAGGTGCGGTTGATGATGAAGATACACGCATTCGTCAGAAGTTCCGCCCCACGTACTCTTAACTTTAAACCACACGCGGAAAGAAACGAGGCAACTACCTGTCCAGAATTTTCAAAGTTCTTGTATTTTTTATTCTGCCCCACTTTGGTATATCGAGATAGTTACCCTCGGTAATTTTAGATTAATTATTTTATCCAATAACTGCAGTTTTTTTGCTCAAAATATCCCTAATTTGATTTTCTTTCAACTTATGTTTTTCAGGACGAATGTGATTCGATGGAGTTTTGTTCTTTGGCATCTCACGGAAGTTATTCTAGTAGTTTTTGCCGCAGTATTCATATTCGAGAGACTTTTGATACCGGTATTTAAACAATTCGGTAGGACTCCATCAGAACCTGGAACATTAGTGCTCAGCATATGCAGCACAATGATGCCCGCACTTTTGGCTTTTCTTAGTGGTTTTTATTGCCTCCTTCATTCTTGGATGAACGCGTCTGCGGAACTGCTTCGATTCGCTGACAGAATGTTCTACAAGGTATTCGTTGTTTTTATGTGTTTTTCTTGAAATAGACAAGGTCCTAAAACTTCATGTGTCATATTTTGACCGTGAGATCAAATATATTGCAGTTTTCCTTAAAAACCAAGTTAGCCGTATGGATTGTACATGAAAAAAATTGAATAATAATTCTAACGAAACTACGACGGTTTCGAAGGATAACTGAAATATTTTCAATTTGATAGTATTTTATATTTTAGTAATTTCTACTGTTATGATTAATAATAAATTTGCAGGACTGGTGGAACGCGACATCCTACAGTGTATATTATCGAACGTGGAACATAGTGATATACGATTGGTTGTACAGTTACATTTATAAAGACATGTACGAATTGGTGACGCGAGGTAACAAAATTATCTCAACAATGACGGTATTTACGGTATCGGCGATTTTTCACGAATACATTCTAGCATTTGCATTTAGATTTTTCTACCCAGTATTATTCGTATCCTTCGCTGGTGTAAGTTTAAGTTTCGTTTTTCTTTCACGAAAAATTGAAAAGGCAGGTGGTAACGTTTTTATATGGTTTACGCTATGCATAGGGGTTGGAACCGTCCTAAGTTTATATTCAATAGAATTTTACGCAAGAATTAATTGCCCAGCTCATCCAGACAAATATTTGGATTTAGTAATACCTAGGAGTTGGGATTGTCACAAATTAACAAATTCATAACAAATAGCGTATTTAAAATCGAGCTTTGCTTTCCTAAAGTCTGTCTGTTGCTTCCCCGTCGTCAGCAATATTGAAATATTCAATAAATTGGTCTCTGATTGAAGATACCGTTCTCTGATTGTAATTTGTTTGTTAATCAATCGGTTTTGTATACTTCCAGTAATCGTTAAGACTGTCATTGAGATCGAAGAAGCCTCAATTATCAGTAAATTTTGGTTTGTGGTGATATTAATGTTGTTGTTTTTCCCGTTTTAAAGAAAATCACCCACAGAATGTCGTTATGTAAATGCGTAGGTATAGACTTCTCGATAATAATAGCAACGTAACAGTTTATATTTATATTTAGGAAAAACTGTTGTGTTTTACGAATAAATGATTAAAATTCATCAATTTTCAATTCCAAATGCAACACTTCCTACCTATTTTTATGTTTCACCTATTTAAAATTGATTTAAGCTCACAGGTGTATATAAACATAAATTAATCGAATCTCTTTTTTTTTTTTAGAAGAAATAAGTCTTAACAAGAACATTTATTATCAAGTCTTACATACACTTCCTTATACTCAATGATAATACAATAGAACCTCTTTTTCTATACAAATTAATTTACGAGATACTGTATCATTTGTGAGTTTTCACATGGTACAGTATTTAAAGAAAAAAGTGATAGAAAACAATTATATAGGAGAGACACCTTTTAGAATATTACTTAATTAAGCGAGTGTACTGGTAGTACTTAAGGGAACTGAACTTCAAAAAGAAAATTTCAAAATAAAAATATATGTATAACTATTAACATTACTCATGAATTTCACGGTTTTCTATTTACAAATATGCGAATTATTAGTTATCACTTACGACATTAATATTTTCTAGGCGATGAACGGTTATTGCAGAAATGAGTAAAAAGAAATAAATAAAGATTAAAAACTAAGTTATTATTTGCTTTTTTTCAGTACACATATAATAACAAGATATCTCTCCACCTCTTCGGTTAACACGAAGACTTTTTTTTGTGTTTCCCTTTTTATTTTCATGATTATAATTATTAATGTACTGTACAGTTCAACGTTGTTAGATTTTATATTATAATTATGAGGAAAATGTGGCCCAATCAACCAAGTATGGTTTACATTATCACTTCACTCGTGTCATATACCTTGAAAATATTACGTTTGTACCAGTCAATTAGATTCCCCATTAGAATACGATACTCCCTCAATCTTCAACACACAGTTAACTCCTCTATGGCAGCACTGGATTACCTATGACTATAATCGTATCAATTTGTGACTCATTACCTTAGCTACAAATTAAAACAAGTGAATTAAATTCTGTCCAATCGTGATAATAGATGTTCGTTGCCAATTTCGATTGGAAACTGTATTGTGGCAAGTAAGACATTTGAGTTTTTTAAATTGTATTGTCTGACGATTTGTCAAGCTACGTGAAAGCACTATTGGACGTGAAATAATCAGTTCCGTATTATGTCAGTACTTGATTTCTTAACGCAGGCTAAACTCCGAAATGATTGTCTACGAGGTTTATAAATTCTGTGCCCCAAATGCAGAATCTGAATATAAAAGGCAACTTTCCAAAATTACCAACTAGAAGTGCACTTTGGCCACAGATTATTTGAAAGGAGAGCACATCATTCTCACACATCAAAAGTATCAAAATGCGCAAGTAAATTGACCAAACATATATCGCAGCAACTCAATACTTGGTGCGTAGATATTTTTGAAGTGAAAGATGAGGGCTCGCTTGTATACATGCTTTTCGTTAATCTGAATCAGAAAATCGTTGGAATTAAGTAGCTAAGTCTTAAGTAACCTTCATTTACCTATCCCGACAAGTGCTTCATCCATTAATTCGTCGTCGGTAATACAAGGAGATGCAGAATGCGGAGAAGGTGGTACTACCCTCGGAGAAGGCGCTGGACTTTTTACAATATGAACACTTACCGATGGACTTGGGGGAAAAGTCGGAGGTGGAGGTGGTGGAGTATTCCTTCTAACGGGGGCGGCTTGAGCCATGGCTCTCTCGGGAACAGTAGTTAGCTTAGGTACTTCTTTTGGAGTAGAGAAATCAAGCAGCATTTCGGCAGCTTCTTGAGAAGAAGGCGGAGGCTTGATAGAAGTATCTACGGAGATACTCGGAGGCTTTTTCTCTTCCTTGTACTTATTTAGTGCAGCATCTGCTGGCTTAGTACTCAAATTAAGGCTTTCTGCGCCACTGTTTGCCAGCGGATATGATTTTGGTGCGGATATGGGCTCTATCTTTGGTACGACTTCATCTTTGCTGGCATTCAGTGGAACGCAATTCAGGAATTGAGATGGTCTGTTGCTAGGAGCCTCCTTTGTTTCTCGAGATTCCGTATCTGCCGGCTGCATGGATAAATTAGTGGGAACGTCAGAATCGTGAGGACTGGCAGTTGGAGGTGGCATAATCAAGCTAGGACTGCTGTTTCCGAGAGTGATGGATACTGAAGCTGTTGATAAGTTGTCTGGTTTGGATTGAACCTCTCTCCTATCATCTGGAGGCTTTGCATTAGTCAAAGAAGTGGCTTGAACTTTTGTAGTTTCAGATTTAGTAGATAGGCTATCTAAAAGTTTATTAACATCAGTTCTATTGTTACTAGTATCTGATATTGTTAATTTGTCTACAGGCTTTTTTTCTACATCCGTATTCGTACGAGCAGATAATTTCGGTATTTGAAATTTTGTATCTAGTTGTTTCATAAGTCCCTCGACAACAAGTTGAGGTGGTAAATTGGGTAAATTGGACATTGAGGCATGCGCTGCCAACAGTTTGAATGCTCTTTCGCTCTCGCTCTCTTCCCGTAAGGCAGAGGGACTGGAGGTTTTCCTAATATCAGAGCTTTTAGAACCAAATATATTCTTTTCTCCAGACTTTGGCGGCCTGGGCTTGTCTCTGTTTCGACTCAAATCAGTCGCACCAGAACTGTTCATTTTTGGAGAACCAGAGGACTTTGTAGAAATACCTTTAACTAGTAAACCACTGCTGGAGCTAGACCCAGAGGCGGACTTTTGAACAGAAGGCACTTTTTGACTGGTAATATTTGCTTTATTTCCGCTGTTTCCAGAACCTGAACTACTGAGTAGCTTCGGAGAGACTTGTTGCTGTGGTTTTTTAGATGCAGGACCTGAATTAACCCCTGGCTTCAAACCAGTGTGAGTTTTTGGTGACCCATTTCCAGAACTAGAGGAAGTTCCTGATGATGACTTAACATTAGGACTCGACTTAGAGTCCTTTGTTCGAGTTTTGTTGATGGTAATTTTCATCCCATCGGAGCTGTGCTTGACCATGTATTCAGCTGGATTTTTGGTATCTACAGGTGTTTTGCTCCCGCTTTTACCTTCTCCAACTTTGGTGGAACTAGCACGATCTTTTTGACTTCCCTTAGACCCACCATTTCCATCATCGGTGCAATGCTGAGCATTCTTCAGTTTATCGATGACTGCGCTGAGTGAACCTTTACGATTTCTCGCTTGCTGTTGAGCAGTAGCAGATTTTCCAATATCCGAGCCACCAGAGGGGGGCGTACTACCCCCACTGCTTGGTAGAGAAGAAGGTGTCTCAGCACTAGGATTTAAATCCAGTTGTTTTAGTTTAGTGCTAGACGATTTCATTTTGGGACTCTGGTGACCCGACCCACCAAAAGCCAGAGATGAAGGTTTTCTCTCCTTATCTCTGTTAGAGTCTTTGTTGGAAGACTTTGCTTTAGGTATGCCGTCGCTACTTTTACTTGATGGTGAATTAGCAGCAGACTTCAAAGCTGACATGCTAGGCTTTCCAGCGCTGGCTGAACTCCCATGTTTTGGCGATGAAGTGCCGTGCTTGGGGCTGACGCTCGCCGGTATCGTCGTATGTTTAGGGCTATTGTAAACAGGTGAATGTTTCGGACTTTGTATTGGTTTGTTAACAGGTTGTTTCAGGGTGGGACTGGATTTTCCAACAAGAGCTAACGGACTAGTATGCGTAGGAGATGGACTAAATTTTCTGAGCGTAGCTGCAGGTGATGAAGGTCTTGTTGTCAGGTTTGGAGGAGATTCGGTAGGTTTAATACTCACCGAAACAGGTTTCGACAAAGGGTCAGGCTTCAGCGGTAATTTGTCAGGAGGTCCCATAGGACTATCTTCTTTCTTCCTCTTCCTTTTTTTTTCAAGCTTATTTTTGTCGTCGGTCTTGTTTTTTGAACTCTTCCTGTCCCTACGCTCATCTGTTAAGTTTTTTGAAGCCGGACCAGCAATCGGAGTGATGGTGATAGAGCTAGGAAGGCTAGTTTGTGGAGACGAAGCTATAGGTATAATCTCAATGCCTGGTCGCCTTTCAAGCCCCATGCCTGTCAATACAGAATTATAATTGGACGATTGCGGAATTCCACTGCTGGAAATAGGCGTTATACTAACAGATGGTGGTACGAGATTTTTATTGTCCTCAAAAATGTTTGGGCTCTTCTTATCTTCCCGCTTTTTGGATTTTCTTTCTCGTTTCAGCAATTCTTCAACGTCTTGTAAATCGTGAACTTCCATAATTTCTGTTTCATTTTCCATATCATAGTCCGAACTCTTGTCAGTCCCTAAAATATCAGCAGGGTCGAGATTAGACAAATCGAGACCGCTTGTTATACTGGCCGCCGATGTTGGTGTGGGAGTTCTTAACTCATTTGGATTGTCTCTGCTTGTGGGTGTGCCTAATGGTGTGGAATCCGAACTAGAGCTTTCCAACAGTATTTCACCCATCTCTTCACCTTTCCTTTTGGGGCTCCTCCAAAGCCCATCGGCAGCTTTTCTTTTGCGTGCTTTTTTAGACTGTTTGTCAACAAGCGGGTTAATCAGTCCCGCTGAGTTCTTGGCTTGACCAAGAAGTGCCCCTAATTGTAGAGGATTCAACATAGCTGTGGTTGTATCGGAATTGCCGGAAAAAGACGGAAAACCGATACTATTCTCCGTTCCGGCTTCTAAAAAAGACTGCTGTGACGATTGTTGCCTACCAATACCTCCGTTGCCGTTCAATCCAGGTTCTTGTTTAATCTTTACGTCACCATTGTTGAAATCTGGCATTCCCGAGCCATTATGCCCATTCTGGTCTCTACCAGGTCCCAAATTTACGTTATAATTACCTCCGTTGCTTCCCATAGAGTTGGAATTAGCAGAATTCCTACCCTCCCAAGTTTTGATCAAAGTTCTCATAGTTACCGGAATGCTCAAGCATCTTTGCAGCACTTTACCAGCAAGTTCTGAAGAGGATTCGCTGTTACTCATACTGACTCCATAAAGTTTGCACTTCAGAGAAGATATATCTGATAAATCAAGTTCCGCAGTTGCCATTGTTTCTTCAAAGGGATGTTCAAGGCTGACTGATAGATGTTGCCAAGATAAAGCACTGACCTCAAACATAACTGTATGTTCCGGATCTTGTCGCGCCATTGGCCTGACGCAGCTAGCAAGTAGCGAATTGAAAAGTGCTTGCTGCCGAAGATATACAAGGATTTGGGGTACGTGAGCAGGATGGGTGAATGGGATACTGCTGACCAGCACCCCTTCCATGCTCCGGTTTTCTGTCATGAAATAGCAATGCTGCTGATCTGGCAAAGTCTGAAACCAAATACGAAACGATTTTTTATGATCAGCGCGGCATTGCATTGTTATGCTTGATTGTATACAATGAAACATCTAGGACTCACCACAAAGAGCCCCCTGTTATTGTGGCAATCTAGTTGGCCATCACTTGCATGTTGTACTACCAGACTTAATAATGGATGTGGCGATGAGATATCCCCACATTCCAGTTCCGTCACTTTTTGTATTCTGCGTACTAATTCTAGGCACATTGGCATTTTTTTCGCCAGTTTCAGAATGAAACACGCTGGTAACATTGACGAATTTGTACCAGTTAGTGGCGCATACGATGGAGTGCTAGAATGTTTATAGAAAGATTAACAAAAAGCCACCATCATTGACCTGACACGATTCGACATAATATGTTTAGAGAAATCTTCACCTTTTACCAGTAGGGCTTCGATTAACTGTTATAATGCTAGATGTTGGTAGTTTGTGTGCAGTCGATCCTTCCATACAAACTGTGACTGAATTACCGATTTTCCGCATGATAATAGTTTCAGAGTTTAGGATATCACAACTGCGACTTTCCTGATCAATCAAGTCGTACGGGGATACGAAATACGTGAGTTTCATGGCATGTCCTCCTTTTCGCCTCTCCAAAATCCCAACTGGACTTTTGTGCACGAGATTGAATGGTTCTTTCATAAACGTTTGTAGCTGAGCTAGGATCCCCAAGTCAGCTTCAAGTGATTGCAGAGCACTGAAGGCTTTACATTTCACTTTCTTTTCAGCATTAAGCTGATAAATTGAGGCAAGCCCCTCAAGCTGAGCAGTAAAATCAACAAAATCCCCCCGAGAGAGGCAGGCAACCAGCTCTTCACAACTCTATTGAACAAAATCCACTGTTACAACACTGTTAAAATAAAGTAATGTTGTAATTAAATTCACACCTGCTGTTCGTTTTTTCCTTCATGATGAATTTTCACATCTTTAACTACGCCGGTGGATTCTACTACCACTTCTAGATAAAACATATCGGAAGATATGAATAGTTCGGTTCCAGTAGGCCCTGGCCTGAAGTGGAGCCTGTAAATAAGCGCAAAAAGCATGATGAGCACAAGGTTGGAGAAGATCAAAAAGTTACGTTACAATAATCAAGGTATTTTTATTAGCCAGAAATATCCGTACCCTAGCTGTCTGGTTAAACTCTCCAAACGCTCAACCATAGATTGTAAAGAAGTGACTTTTATGGAATGTTGCAGAGTATCTAGACATTTTTGTAGTTGATTCTTCTCCACGCTGTCTAGAGCAAATCGTTTATCCTGCAATTAATTAACGTATATTAAAGATTACATGATGCTTCTTGGTATGATAGAGGATCTTTACTTGACCTACCAACATAGCCATGCGAAGATTTTTTGCAATTTCAACAAATGACTTGAAAGATGAAGCTTTGGATCGAAGTTTCTCCATGAGAAGCTCCATCTGCCATTCTTTTCCCTTGTCAATCGCAGGGCTGCTGCCAGCCCCAGGGGCAGCTAGAAATATTCAATCACATTAAATTTAGCCCTGATGTTCTGTTAGCTAGAACAAAATGAGAGAAAATATCTAGCGAAGTAAAACTCTAAATCCTAACAATTGGACGATAATGGAATTGTTGGTATGTTCGAATGAAATCAGAGCTTCAGTCAGAAATTTGAATGCAGGATGGAGAGCGTCTAATTTTTAGAACATGCAACACGCATATATACGTGGTAGGTGGATATTTATTTATAATTGTCGTAGATACCTAGAGACGAAGGATTGTCTCATTTCATAAATACATACATGAATTCCCCCTCCACAGTGAGATATACACGACGCGCTGTCATTACAGAGACAGATGCTGCGGTTCAAGATAGCGGTGCAATGCAAGAGAAGGTTGAAATATTTTCAATCATCATACTCACCGACACCCTTTTGATTGTTTGCTGCATCCATGTATCCTTTTCCGGATAACACGGATGCCATAATCCAGTTGAAACACTGTTTCTTTATGCACACGAGGCACGTTTTAAACACTCACATTATGACGGCAGCATCTCTCACGCAGGTTTCAACTAACATTGCTCAAGACTTTCCCACCCACAGCAGTTTGGCGAGATTTAGGGCTAGGGTCAGTGGCTAGGGTGATGTCCCTAGTCCTCCATCTGCTCTGCATAGCCGTGAGCCACAAGCGGGAAAAATGGTGAACTTCGTTTGAGAAGGAGGGGCGCAACAGTTATATATGAGTGCAATGTGCTGTTTTTAGACTTCAGTAGTTAGACATTTGCGTAGGGATTAATTTTTTCAACATTTGACAAAACTGGATCTGTACTGATATTTTGAAGTTTAAAACGTTCAAACCTCGTGTCGGTTTGTCCTAGAGAACCTAAGTTTGTGGGTTGTCATCAGTCATCGCGTTTTGTCTTTGTGCTTGTAACATTCGGAAAATCTAGTAAGAGTAGGATCATTTGCGTAAACCTTGATGATATTAATATAAATGAACGATAGCTTCTCGCACTGGCGTGGGGGCCCCAAGCCTTCCAGGATAAGTGATAACACAGAAAGCTCGATCGTACTTTCCGACAGCGACGACGATTTCAATGTATCTCCAAATAATAAAAGAAACGCCTTTATTGACTCCAGCAATGACAAGGAGGAATCGGTCATCTATGAAGATTCAAGGTAATTGATCAAAGTTTTCATTCTCATACACAAATGCGGTGGTTCTTTGATTTTATCCAACTATCACATGGTGTGAGCTGGATATGGTCCCTGAAAACTATCAACATTGCAGGGACTCTAATAAAGCATCATCTGATGAGGATGTTTACAAAGACTCAGATGACAGTAGTTACAAGGATGATGATCCTGGTCCCCGTACGCACAGTGATTCATCATCTCCTTTGATTCAGGAATATGCGCGTGCAGGTTCATATGATCCATTAATTAACAGAAAGTGAACCTTTGTAGTTCGTAACAAAAATAAAATATCTTTTAATTTATTCATATAGCAAGAAGCTCGTCTCCAGCACTACAACCTAGGCAGAAGAGGCATGTCAGAAATAGAATATCATCTGATGATTCCGAGGAAGAAATAGAAAAACATGCTGCAAGCGATGTTGATCAAAATCCGACTGCTAGCCAAACCTCCGAAGCAGAAGCTGTCAGTGACAGCAACAGCGAGAGCAACAGCGAGAGCGACAGCTCTCCAAGGAAAAATGAAAACTATGCTAATAGTGAGGAAGAAATTCATGAAACTAAGATCGTTGCACCTAAATCAATTGCCAAGAATTACTTGTCAGATATATCTATGGTACAAAACAAGGATGAAGTTGTGATAGAATATGAAGATTGTGTTACAACACCGGATATATCAGATAATGAATATAACAAAAGTAATGAAAATTCTGCTCTCTTGGCAAATCTACCAACAGAATCGGATTCTGCCAATTCATCAGACATTCAAGTTGTGGAGTCTTTGGTTAAAGAATCGATCGGTGTTAGTAATATTGATCCATATGTTGCGCAAAAAAGAGCCATTCTGTGTTGTAATATTGAACAAGTCCAACATCAACTTGCTAAATCTAAGGTATGTCAGATCCAGTAATACACTAGCACTAACGTCACAACATTGATCTGATTGAATCGAATGTTTCAAGCAGATGACGAGTCTTATCTATATTTCATTGCTTGTTTTTTAGATGCTACTGAATACAGCAAATATAAACATGCTCCCAGATAAAGGTGAAAAATTGCGACGTAGTGTAAATGCTCACGAAGCGGAACTCCAAAAATTATCGGAAGAGTTAAATGCTCTGCCACAATCAATCGCACCCATCATACGCAAACCAGTAGAGGTGAAAAAACCTTTTAGACCTCCAGCATGGGATGATCTTCCAATGTCAGCTAAACCACTTGGTGACCGCGCTCTGGCAACCCAAGAGAGAGAACAGGCATTGACGATAAAGAGACTAGAAGACCTTCACGGTTCTTTGAGAACTCGTCCCAGCGAAGACGAGCTTGCCGAGGACCCAAATGGCCTGAAAGTTAGTCTGATGCCACATCAAAAACATGCCCTCCTTTGGCTTCAATTCAGGGAAAAGCAGAAACCTCATGGTGGAATTTTGGGTAATTATAATGTTAATGGGAGGATTTAGTGTAGAATGATATTGAGTTAGAGTTTATCAAATCCTTTAATTTCAGCTGACGACATGGGGTTGGGCAAGACTCTGACTATGATCTCGTTGATTATAACGAGTTTAAATAAAAAAGATAAAAGTGATGAAAGTGAAGATAGTGAGGATGAATGGGTACATCGGAAAAAAGAAATCCGTGAGTAATGAACATTATTTCATTCTGCTCATCAATATATCTATCAATGTCCGTCTTGCTACTTTGTTAACAAATTATTACCGACCTATTACTTACAGTTCCTAAAGGAGGAACTTTGGTTGTATGCCCAGCCTCGCTCATCTCTCAATGGGAGTCGGAAATAAACCGGCGTGTCAGACGTGGCATGTTATCCGTTGAATTATTCCATGGAACTAACAGAGAAACTGTGGCCAGGCGTTTGGCAAAAAACGATATCGTCCTCACAACTTACAATTTAATTGGCAGAGATTTCAAGACCAATAATTCGTCTATTCTCCATAAGGTACATAAAAAAATCAATATTAAACTAACTGTTGTTTATCTCGACACATTTTGTAATTTTGAATATTTCAGATTAAGTGGGAAAGAGTCATACTCGACGAGGCTCACATAGTACGTAATCCTAAAAGCCAGGCGTCTGAGGCAGTCTGCAATCTTATCGCTCATTCCCGATGGGCTCTGACGGGTACTCCCATACAAAATAAAGAATTGGATCTCTATGCTCTCTTGAAATTTTTGAGATGTTCTCCGTTCGATGATCTGCGTGTTTGGAAACGTTGGGTGGATAATAAAAATGCTGCGGGTCATGAAAGGCTAGCGACAGTTATGAAAACTTTAATGCTTCGCAGAACTAAATTGGAGTTGTTAGCTAAGGGCGCTCTAGGGACTCTACCTGATAAAAATTTAGAAATTATTGAGGTTAAATTAGATTCTGAAGAGCAGTTGGTGTATGAAAAAGTATTGGTATTCTCTCGCACCCTCTTTGCACAGTTTTTGCATCAGAGAGCGGAAAAACATCACATGTTCGAATTAAATTCCGGAAAGTTTGATGGGCCATCATTTTTACAAAAGCGTAAGTATTTCATTGTTGTTGTATCACGAAATAATGTGAATTAATAATTCATATTTCTGTTCTGATAATTGTCTCTAATTATGTCACAGCAAAAGACACGCAGTTCACGAAAATTCAATCTCAGTTGTTAGCGAGACACGCAGATGTTAAATCTAGCGAGATTTTAGTTCTTCTGCTCAGATTGCGACAGGTCTGTTGTCACCCTGCTTTAATTCACGCTATGCTCGACCAAGAAGATATGGCAGGAAACGATATTGTAGATGAAAAAGGTGAAAGCATCGATTTATTGAACGGATTAGGTTCATTAAAATTAGAAGATACTGAAAACATTGATCCAAACGAGATTGGAGTGAACCGAAGAGTTGTAGAAAATTTACTGACTTCAACCAATCCAGTATTTGAGGAAACGCGACAGAGTTCTAAGGTGAGGGAATTCGTTTTTCAAAAGTAAATGCAAATGATTTGATCTCCCTCCGGTGATCCCTTAATAAATTACCTATGGCGGTGAAAATTATACAGCTAGATGAACCAAACTTCATATACAATGTAAACTTCCTCAGACAAGAGCAGTACTGTCTACAGTACGAGAGATACTGCCAAAAGGAGATAAAATAGTGATTGTCTCGCAATGGACAAGTATGTTAGATGTCATGAGAGTACAGCTCGATTCCATTAAAGGTGCAACTTACGATACCCTTTCCGGCAAAGTACCTGTGAAAAATAGACAGGTAAGAGTTACGGATTTTTTCACACC
This sequence comes from Athalia cordata, assembly GCA_963932425.1. Taxonomy (NCBI): domain Eukaryota; kingdom Metazoa; phylum Arthropoda; class Insecta; order Hymenoptera; family Athaliidae; genus Athalia; species Athalia cordata. The sequence continues at coordinate 49,793,827 of OZ010625.1, read as the reverse complement.
ATGCTGTTTTGTAAGGGTTTATACTGCTTTCAAATAATTATTAGATGGATTCAAGCCTATATTCTTTTGATCACAGCAAATAGTGGAATCATTCAACAATCCAGGAGCAGCACCCCAAATATTATTGCTATCCCTTACTGCGGGTGGTGTAGGTTTGAATTTGATTGGTGGAAATCATTTGCTTTTGTTGGATATTCACTGGAATCCTCAGTTAGAGGCGCAAGCACAAGATCGAATCTATCGAGTCGGGCAATCGAAGAGTGTCTTTATCTATAAGTAAGTAATTATAAACAAACATAGGTCTCCATATCCTATTCACGGTAGCCACTTAAATATGAAAATATTGTTCTAGGTTTATGTGCATCGATACAGTTGAGCAAAGAATCAAAGCTTTACAGGATAAAAAGCTCGAAATAGCACACGGTGTTCTGACTGGTGTTGGTGCAGCGGCTGCCTCCAAGTTGTCTATGGATGACCTGAAATCACTGTTTAGTATGTAGCAGCGATTTGACTTATAATTATAAGCCTTTTCATGTAACATCAAAACAATCAGCATTGGCGATGGAAATTTTTTTACTGATATGAACATTACCGATGTCGTGGTTACTTAAATATTGTATGTTAGTGGTTTGCCAATGTGATATTTCGGGTCTTTTTGATGATAACAATGCCTTATGGCTATTACCATTTCATATGAATTTCTTTTGTTATGGAGCTTCATTTTAATGGTCAACATATATCTTTAGGTAATTTTTATCGCACTTTATAAGATTACGAACTATTATTGTCATAACTAAACATACTTTTGTTATTGAGAGATAAATATAGTACTTTTATACCGATGTTTCCTTTCATGCTTACATCCTCACACGCATGTATACAGGGTGGGGCATTTAAAGTGTTACAAGCTGATATCTCCAAAACAATCGAAAATTTCAGCAAGCGTTTCAGACAATAGTTTTACGGTTTCAAAGGGGACACAAGATAGCTATATTCATTTTTTCCCAAAGTCGAAGTATCAAGGTCATTTGGAGGTCAACTGGTTTTTTTTTAAATGGAATGACATATTTTTTTCTCTAGAATCTGAAAGAGCGTCAAATTTTGCACCAAAAAGTGCTCATACACATATGGCCTAAAGTCAATAGGTACTGGGGTAGAGCCGGTCAAAAAAGTGTGCTTACACATGGGCTCGCGCCTCGCTGGTACGCTGGCGGATGCCGCACCACGGCCGCGACGCGCGAGCCCATGTGTAAGCACACTTTTTTGACCGGCTCTACCCCAGTACCTATTGACTTTAGGCCATATGTGTGTGAGCACTTTTTGGTGCAAAATTTGACGCTCTTTCAGATTCTAGAGAAAAAAATATGTCATTCCATTTAAAAAAAACCAAGTTGACCTCCAAATGACCTTGATACTTCGACTTTGGGAAAAAATGAATACAGCTATCTTGTGTCCCCCTAAAACCGTAAAACTATTGCCTGAAACGTTTTCTGAAATTTTCGATTGTTTTGGAGATATCAGCTTGTAACACTTTAAATGCCCCACCCTGTATATACAGGGTGATCAACAATTCTCGAAACGGTCAAATAACTTGCGAATTAAACGTTGCAGACAGAAGTGTTCCATACAAAAGTTTTGAGGTCCTAAAAAATGCATTTGGAGAGATAAAGAATGTAAGCCTTGAATACAGAGAACAATGTCAAATCGAGGTTACTTTGAAATTTTTTAATGGCACCCCCTTTTTTTATTTCATATTCGTTAGGAAGATACAAAGACCTTTCCAGAACGCTACTATTCATCGGCCCATTTATCATTTGATTTTACCTACATATGAGTCTTCGAAATTCAAAAACCGCCGGTATCAACCCTATGAGTACGTACGTACGTACAATTACATTGTACGTGTGATCATATAACATCAACGTCCCTTCCGAATCATGAGGCAAGTAATTTTTTCACTCTCCTGCACTGGTATCTTGTAAAAAGCTAAGGGAAGTAAAGAAAAAAAAGTCGACAAATTCACAAAAGGTGTGATACAAAGTGCGAGCGGAGACAAAGCACCCCGTAGGGAACAGATCACTACCTTGTTCACGACGGTCCGTTGATCCTGAGATTTAAATATCGCGACTGCACACCGTTCGACGACCCATCACCGGGTATCTTATGACACTGTTGCAATTATTTGAATATTCAAAGAGCCGTTATTGACAACTTGATGAATAGTCGAAAAAATTAATAGTGGTCAGGCATACGCTGAAATTTGAGGAGGAAAGAAACCTTTTTCAGAAGCGATTCAAAGGCTTGCGAAGCCTTGTGAAAAGGTTCTGCAAAAGGACCATATAATTGACATAATATGTTTGTGACGGCCTGACACAAACTTTATTCAACAAAAATTCACATGACGATTAGGGTCTTGATTGGGTGGATGGGTATGAGTACGTATATAGATATAGATGAATAATTATAAGCAACATGAGAACTTAGTTGGACAGAATGTATTTATTTATCGTAAGAGTGAGTAGAGTAAAGTGGATCAATGCAATGTTATGAGTGAGTAGTAATCATCATACGAGTTGCTAGGAACGAAGATACCCACAACACCAAGGAGCTCAGCTGCTCGCAACACGACACTGACATATGTTTAAACGTTACAAGATAATAATAACGATCATTACCTTATTATTGTTATTACTTATTACATGATTTATCTTTGGCATTAGGCTAGCTAGATACCAGCCAGACTCATACCATTACATATCGGAGTAAAAACTCACGAAAAATTTGCCTCAGCCTTGTTCACGCAGTCTAAACTTTTCATCACAGTTCACAGAGTGCAATAATTACGTTTCAACCACCGAAACAGTTATTTCAATGCTGTACTCTGCATTCGTAGATCATTCACTGTAGGTATGCAATTACAATTTGATTTTCTCTAAACTTGAATTTTATCAGGAAATAGAAGACAAATATTCCTCTTATTTTATCTGTCAGTAAACATTGTTGTTAGATCGAGGGTAACAGATAGGGATGTAAAAAATAATTACTTTACATCAATAACGAATCGTTGCGCGTGTGTAACGTACTGTATAGGTGATAGGTTTGTAAATCTGTAAACGTGTAGAAAAATAGTTTTATCAAAACTAAGCGTATAACAATATATTTTGAATTAATTCGCAAGTGAGATAATAGTGTGAAATGAGAAAAAGGTCTTGAGAATTCTTTTCAAAGATATATCACCGGTAATAGTTGACTACAATCATACTTTTGAGCATAAATGTAAAATGAGTCTATGTATTTTTAGAAGAAGAAAAAAAAAACATTATTAGATATTATCATTACTATCAGTACATTATATCGTACCACGTGTATCTTGTCATTTTGTACAGCGGAGACATTGTCAGTTTCTGCATCAGTGACGTCATCGTAATAGTAAATGAAAAATTCGTAATGTTATGAGTGAATTCCGACGTATTGATAGCCAATACAGCATTGAATATAACTTCACCGTGATAGCATCATAATTGTGCATTTCCCTTGCCTATACATTACGTATGACAGATAATAGCGAATAAAGGTATATAAGTAAACATCTACAGATATACCTATTAACTGCTTATTACATGTGTACACGTAACGTATTATTATCTACTATACTCCTAAAATATTTATGACGAATTTTACAGAAAGAGTTACACATATATATTCATCATATTATTTATGTATGTACGCGTAACCTGCATAATAGCTAAAGCAATCACATTATTTGCCGAGTTTCGAAAGTTTCATTTATTTATTTATTTATTCATGTATTTAATTTATTCTTTTTCCATATGCAGGAAAAAAAAATTTAATACTATTAATCGTGGAGCCAACAACAGCCCTAGAATTAAATTTAGTTTTTTTCTGATTACTCTCGGTGATGCGATGGTCCATTTTTTTTTTTTTCAAATTTTCTTATTATTTTTTCTTGTTCTAAGATGCTGCGAATCCAGCTATCACAATATGGCAACTATGCCCACGGTACATATAATTTTACGAATTTTCAATAATAGTCAACAATCTTTTGACCACCGCACGTCCAAAGTTTCGTAAACGTTATTTACGCAACTCATGGCTTTTAAATTACCCATGTCTCAAATATTCATTTTTAATTCCAACTTACTGAACTTTTTCAGGCGGATATTGACGTATCATCGTACTCCCAAAACTTGATTACATACATCATTTACAAGTTCAATGTATAATACACACGCGTACATTTCATAATATATATACCTAATATAGTCATTTACTAATTTGTAACTTTCAAAATTCATATCAAAAGAAATTCTGCCAATTAATTCTGTTAGGTATATATATAATCGTATTAAACAATTTTAGATACATGCCAAACTTCAATTAATTATATAATCAACAATCAGCTATACATAGATTAATTATGGAAAGCTTAAATTGTAATTTGTACGTAAGTGCACAAAACGTCAATCTTCAAAAAATTATCCGAGATTATTATTATCTGTGGCAGCTGAATTGTTATAATAATATATAAGTAGTTTACATATATCCGCATTATTGGCACATGTCTATAATTGTTTTTGTTAATTATTTCGCGTAATTTTAACATAATGATAGAAACTTCAGTTGAGATCGACAAGTCTCAATTAGAGGGTTACATGACACGGCAATTATTATTATTATTAGTGTTATTAACATTATTGTTATTATTACTTTTATCATCATTGTTGTTGTTGTTGTTATTATTATTATTGTTGTTATAATTATAATTATAATTATAATTATTATTATTATTATTATTATTATTATTATTGTTATTATTATTATTATTATTATTATTATCAATATCATTACTACTATTGTTATTATTCATATGGGCCGTGTACAATTATGTTAGGTATAAGTATATTTATAGATAAACTTGTTCGTGCAATAATTGAACAATTTTTTTCTGTTTTGTTTTTTGTTCTCTTCATTTGTAACACTGAATAGCAGCAACTAAATATTGTTCATTTCAAAATTCGATGTGTTTGTCACTAATATCAACAATAACAATTAAATGTGAATTAGAAAAATAACATTATATCGTAGACAACAATTATCGGTTATCATCGTCAATGTGTATAACGTATTTAATGGTTATGAATATAATAATATTATCATTATTATACCATTTTTATTTTTACGCTTACTATAGTTGCGGTAAGATGCTGAAACGAACGTTGTTTAAAGCCTTAGGATTTTATAATAATTCGATGCTTGTTATTATATTGTAATTATATAGAGCTGTTAAAAATTCTTTTATTTTGTACGTTCGCATTTTCGTTATATAGGGTCTCAAGTTGAGCAAATAACTTTCGTATATAATTAATCCATCGTTATAATATAATTTATAAAATAATTCTACTGTCACAGCGAAAAAATAATGGAAAAATTTCACGAACAAACTCATATACTTTTACGTTGTCTATTATATATAGTAACGTCATCGGATGCAGCAACTTACCACGTGTTATCAAACTTATATATTGTGGACAGATCTGAGATAGCATTGTTGTTAAATTCAATATACATGAAAATATTCACCCCCACCCTCCCACCCCCTCCCTAACCCCATCGCCACATTAAAGAGTTCATTATTCAACAGCTAACATTCATCTAGCTATTGTAAAATCTATCTATACCTGGTTGTACAATAGACATATATTTATATATATATATTTATGTGTATATTACATGTATATTATATAATATGTAATTGTTTATGTTATACAGTTACATTGCTCATTGTCAATTCTTCAATTATCACATTTAGTACATGTTGAAAAATATCTCTAACATCCATTATAATTACATGACAATGTACTCATATGTCAATAATATTGTATTATGATGAATAATGGACTTGTTTGTTATTAATATTCATAATACAATACCATTTGATAGTTATAATGTAATATTTCATATTTATATCAATATAGATAATATAATTGTTTAATATTAATGGTAAACAATGATAGTACAGCCACAGAGAGTTTTTTATTTATTGTTTATTTTTTTATTTATATTTTATTCTTTTTCTTGTTTTGTTTTGTTTTTATTTTTTTGTTTTTTTTTCATTCTTTCTTGAAATTTTTTTTTTCCACAGAGTGATTGCAGAATTCATTATAATAATATTTGAGCTGTCGTTGTATAATATAGATATATAGGTAGTATGTGTTGGTTATTATATGAATTTTTAGGTTTAACGGTTACATTAGTGATAACAGTAGTGTATTTGGCGTTGTAAATTAATTTAGTGTATACATCAATAAATATTTTCAATATTTATTTATATATAATAGGTATAATAGTAAAACTGAGTTCATAGTAGTTATTAGTCATGATATCTGCACTATATAATCAGGTACGAAAGTCATGTGTCTGAAATAATGAAAAAATTACTTTCGCAACCGTAAGACATATATAGGTATATATACATATGTATGTCAGGTATATTGATCAGGTATAGTTAACAACATATCATTGTCTCATTTTATAAAATCGTTTTGCAATCACACTGTGTATAAATATTTATGTAAGATATATTATTAGCATTATTGGTATTATTATTATTATTATATTCACAGATAGTTTAGTTACATATGTAGGTATTTATGTTTGTATATAATAGATTGAATTTATAGACACCGAAAGACATCAAGACTGATCGAGATGAAAGAAAGGAGAGAAAGTCCATCGATCTATTCAGAAATTTTTCTAACAAATCGTAGACGTCGTAGCGTTATGTAATTTATCATTATAAACTTGCTGGGAGCCTAGGATAATCTAATCAAGCTGAAATTGAGGTCAAGTTTAAAGTTAAGGCTCTATACCTTCTATATACGCGATATCTGATTTTGTCTCTTTATATACCATAATTATGTATATATATATATATAGCATAATTTCGCACGGACGGACCGACAGATACCGAGGATTGAGCAAACTATTTATTTATTTGTTGATTCAATTATTCAATTTTTCTTCGTTCTCTCATTATTGCATGAAACGTAATCGTATCATATGTAAACGATTTATCCTGCACAATCGCGTACCGCGGGACGGACGTTTTCTAACGCTGCAAATTGCCAAACTTTGAATCAGTTCGATTCGCTTAAAGATTTTAGTCATTCGGCATTAACAATAATAATAATAACGATAAAAGAAAATTAGGATCGTGATAGAATAATTTACTGGACCTTCTCGTTATTTGTAGTAAATTTATAAATATATGATAAGTAGGTGTATGTATATGTATATATACAATTATATATTTTGTTCGGTTCGTCGTATAACAGTTTAAGTTATATGTGTATTGCTCCATTTTACGTACGCCATATGTATGTTGTATAGTTTATTAAGTGGAATTAAAACATACCAGTTGCAAGTTATTAAAATTGAGTTATTCCAAGATGAATTAAAAGGGTCGCGTCAATATCGTTGCCCCGTCCCGATGTATAGGTGTATATGTGTACATATGACAATATATCAAATTTATTTTTTAATGCAATCACGAAATATCCTCGAATGTATTTATATATAATAGATCGAATTATGTATTCTGCTCGTAATGTTATAAATTTTTTCTCATTATCCTCGGAAAATCCATAAAATCAACATCAGACAAAAAAAAAATGTATAAGAAAAAAACGGAAAATCGAACATATCAGTTCCTATTAATCCGCCAGCTATACATATGATCGTAATCGTATAGTGTACAGTATTTGTATAATATAACATAGCATAGTTTATATAGTACATAATCTGAATTACATATATACATATATTAATATGTATACGTATATATATAACTCATTACGACGACCGTAAATAATTTAATTATATTCTTATACGCGTATATCACATCTGATCATTCAGTCAATGTAGGAAGACCCTCTCGCTCTGCCCTGCGCCTTCTTACAGCCCTTGCAATATGTGCAGTACATTAGTACAGTTCTTTATATTTAATTACCTATATCTCTTTTTCATCGACTTCATATACCTAATCATTAGCTCGTCTCCTCTCGTCTATAATGTAATTTGGGCAGTACCTTCTATCGAGTTACTAGTAGTTATTATGTAAAGTAGTGTTTTTTTTTTCGTTTTTCGTCAAATACAAGTGTTAGGATTCCCCGATTTTTGTTCTCATATTCTCTACCAATACTTTTTTTTTCTTCGGTTTTTACATCGCAATTGATTCCTCGCACATTTTATAAATTTCGTCACGTCGCGTCATTCTTTAATATATATAATAATTATGTTCCACATATACATACATATATTTATTTATGCTCTATGAAGAGAAAATCCGTGTTATTTTTTTTCTGTTTTTTTTTTGTTATCAATTTTATGTTAATTTTTTTTTCTTTCTTTTTTTTCGTAATTGTTTTTTTTGGTTTTTTGGTAAAAATCTGAAATCGCCATCGATTATTATCATCATTATATATATATATAATATACTTATATAGAACATTAATTATATACTTATGGTATAAATATAGGAACATTCATTAAATATATATTCATATATTATATATATTTTATATTACTTGGTGTTTTATATATGTAGATTTCATTTCATATGTCTACCTATATATATATGTATATAGATATGGTTTTAACCGTCGTTTCAAATGCCCTCCGCTGTTTTGGACGCTTAGCTTGTTTAATTGCTGATTGGTTGTTTTTTATTTATTTTTATCCGGATATTTCTTCAGCATTGAAAAATCTGTTATTTTGTAAGACGAACGTTAAAAAAAAATGAAATAGTTTCCGTCCACCCGAGTATGAATAACCAATAACCAGACGTATGGCGATATATTAACGCTGCTGTACGCACAAATAAATTATACTTTGGGGCGGACATATGTAGACAGTTTTTAAATTCGAACATATACAGTAGACATTCGTAATATGTAATTTCGTTTGTGAGAGAAGCGAACAATATCGACGAGCAAATGGTTCTTGTATAGCCATATATATATGCATGTACATATACGTATGTATGTATGTATTATAATCACATAATGAATTAAAATATCATAATATATATTATATTACGTGTGTATAATAATTCGCTCGCGATTTCTATATAATATTTTCGCAATATTCGTTGCATCGCACCATCAATCAGTGATAATTATATTTATGTTGTGTATATATCTAATATCTATACAGTAATAATTACAATAATAATTATAATATGAATGTGAACAACGACAGACCAATTTTGTTTTTTTTTCTTTTCGATAATTTTTTTTTTACAATTAAAATCTATTATGTTACAATTAAATTTTTAAGCCCGTAGAGCATCAGGACAGCCTTGTTTGTGTCTGGAGGGAACTTGAAAATACAATCGAAGAATTTTCAATATTTGGCACGGCAGATCTGCTTTCGATTTTTGGAGGGTTGGCCGCCTGAACGCTTGTCGGAAATCTTACTATTATATATAGAATAGCACCCATATTCAACTCTTTTTTTTTTTTGTTTTTATTTATTTATTTATTTTTATCCACGTACGCCAAAACGCTAAGGTATATAGGTATATCGGGATAACACGACTCCTGGGATTAATATTATCGCGCTTCAGTTTCACCTCCGATTAATTATGTTAAAGGGAGTTGCATGTAAACGCACTTAATTATCAAAAGCTGGACATTTAATATTTATTTCTTCGTATCATAATGATCACGGGTCGATGAACAGTTTATGAAAATTATCAGAGTAAACAATTGAAAGAATCAATACGTGATTAGTTTATTGCTTGTTTTATGTACTTTACATGATGAGAAAGGACTCAAATTTCAAAGGCACCGGCGCGAACTTGTACATAAACCACGGAAGTCGTGAATCCCCGTACAGATCCTCGTGCGTACATATAATTATTATTGTTATAGAAAAAAAGTATAGATCGTTATAATGTATAATAGTTGAAACGAACTTCACCGCATAATCGTTTAGTCCCTAGTTAATTTCAAGGGATTCTCTCTACGTGTTCTTTGGTAAACCTTATCACAAATATTCTCACTAGCATATTGTAAAAATTCTCATTTCTTGTCTCTTCTTCGGTTTTCTTCTTTTTCCCCCTATTTTCGTTTCCACACAGCGATCTCGCGGCCTCATAACAATTTTCGCTATTTATAATATAGTTTTCAATATTCTTTGTTGTGTAATTGACACGCCACCTGCACGACGTGAGGCGGGAAAAGCGGTCGATCGTTAGATGGATTTTAAATCTTTACGAATAGGTATGTATCATAATTTTTGTTGCGATCCTAGGTCGATCTTTATGATATATGCGCGACAGTTATATCGTTAACGCTGATGAATATGCGTGGTCAAATGTTTTGACAAATAATCAGCCCTGGCGAAACACTTTCCGCACATTTCGCAGTGATAGGGTCTTTCTCCCGTATGAATTCTTAGGTGTCTAGTTAGGTCGCTTTTACCGCCGAATGCTCTACCGCAAAATAGACAAACGAACGGTCTCTCACCGGTGTGTTTCCTCACGTGAAGCTTTAAATTTTCTTTAGAACGGACGCATTTACCGCAAAATGGACAAGCGAAACGTCGCTCTCTTCGCTCTGGATCGTGTCTTCTCAACAAACCCAACATCGTCTCTGAACCTTCAGCTCGATCTTCGTCGAGAGCTCCGTCGTCAGCTTCACCAATTTCACTACTAGCTCCTCCACCCACACCGGTTATCACTCGACTCGTTCCTCCTCCTCCTCCTCCTCCTCCTCCTCCTCCTCCTCCTCCTACGCCTCCGCCGCCGCCGCCACCACCACCACCTCCACCAACCACGACGTCTTCACCATCACCCGTTGCTGCAGCGCTAATTTCTTGAAGACTCTCCTGTAGACTCGTTGTCTCCGATATTACTTCTTCTCGCGGACCTTCCGATGAAGTTTCCTGTACCCGTTCCTCAGGGTCAACTGCACTCGATTCGCTGTTAGTTTCAATCTGCGAAGGTTCGCCTGTGCTAGAAACTTGATCGCTCCTTTCAGCTGCAGAACCTAATTGCGATTGATCTGGAACCCTGTGAAGTCTTTCGAGGGCATGATTTAGCCGGTGTTTTTTAAATGATTTTAGATACCTGAATTGCATACCGCATACGTCACATGTGAATAATTTATCAGCTGGAAGACGAGCTCGGTGATTTTGCTCGCGATGTTTAACGTACGCCGATCTGTACCGGTAACGTTGTCCGCATTGTTCGCAAGTAAATGGTTTATCATCTGCAGGGTGACCAGCGTGCTGAAGAAGTGCGTGTCTCTCCAATAACCATGCCGATGGAAATGCCGCTAAACAAACTCCACAACGACGAGCGAGACCCGCCAGACTCGCCAAACCACCGGATGACATCATCGAACCCCCTTGACCAACGCCGAGTGAACTTGAAGAGCGTTCCATCAGGGCACCCCATGCTCCAACTTCTAATCCCAGTGCCAGAGAAACCTGAAGAAAAAAGAAACGAAAAACAAATAAAGACGATAAAATAGTTGCGATACAATTCTCGTAATCTATCGGGTGTTATTTTAAATCGGGAAATTGAATGCACGCGGCACTCGTCGGAACGTCAAAGTGATTCAATTGGAAAATGGAAAATAGAATAATTGAAAATATACACATTATAATTAACACAAACAGTTTGCAGTTTTTATTTAACAAATTCTTATTTTTACAACTATGATATGCATTCGTTCTTCTAAGAGCAGAAACACAAAAACCTCATTATTTATATACATATATATTTATAATATATATATATATATATGACCTTTTTCTTTTTCACTTTCTTCCCCCCTTTTTATTCGGAATCCAATCATAACTCAATTACTCTCATGATATACGAACACCTGCTGTATATATTATATATATATTTTGGGATGTATGTATAGTATACCACTATATGTATATGTACGCGTATTATATACCCTACGGATATTATAATAGAAATTATTTTCATCAGGTGCTATTTTGACGTTAAAAAAGTAATGGAGAAAAAAAAAAAAATTTCGACTTCTTGGATTTCTGTTTTTTCTTTTTATTATTGAGATTAAATTTATCGACAGACATTATTATACCGCACGTCTGCAGCAGCGATAAATGATGAATCAGCAAAGTAATTCGCTGTCAATTTCATTTAATCGTAAGTAAAAATTTTAAAATAGGTATTTACAAGTAGATCCGAACATGGTCGCCACGATTCAAATTAACGTATCTTTTCTGTGCATACGTTTTTCATTGGCTTGAATGTCATTCCGTTGTTTGATGTTTGATTTTTTTCCTAATGTATCGCTGTTCACGCTGCGGATATACACACATACGTGTAGGTATATGTAAAGTTGTACGTTCATAGGTATATAGCACCCCGTACTTGCAACACCGAATTTCAATGTACTCGATTTCATGTAACGCGTACACAGGTATACGTATATTATATACATGTACGTATATGAGTTCGGAATACTTGGACACTGTTACTCATATTCGTAGATATAATAGTGACGGCATTTAGCCACGGATGTATATTAGTTGTTTCTATGAGCACGTTCAGCGGGTCTTTTGCTATTTTTAGTTTAGCGAATATCACGTGATCCGGGATCTCGATGCGTGTCCTACGCTATCCTATATCCGCGATTCGAAATATCTAGGACTTTTACTCGCGAGAGTCGCAAGGTCGCCAGACTCAGGAATTTTTTAACTCCATCGCCTCTATCTGTATACGTATACGTAACCCGTCGATTCAACTCACGGTATTATAGGAATGATCCTTTCAGCAGAAGAAAAAATACATAAAAAGAAAAAATTTCTCGATCGTTCGATCGGAATTAAATATATGTATATTATGTAAATACATATATGTATACATATATCTAATTTATATCCACGCGTTTGTTTTACACCCCACGTCATTGTCGATTGCTGTGATATTTCAAATTATAATAATGAAAATATCCATAGAGTCGATGAAAGAAAAACGTACTACTACATACACATGTGCTTCCAATTTTCAATATTATATTTTCAAGCTCAATTAGGTACCCACATCATTTTGCGATTTGAATTACGTGATAGGTGTATGCATGCTATTATATGCGCATGAATTTGGTTTGCTGTTGCGAAAATTGAAATCACGGTATAGGTTCATCGGGAAATACAAACGTATATCTACAACTACGTAAGTTATGTATAATTATACTAACCAATCAGTCAGTTAATCAATCAATCAGTCGGCCAATCAATCGCTCATGTGAAAAGTATAATATTGTGTAATGTTTCTATACATTAAATGCTCCTCGATTACGTCGTGTTATGTATATAATATATATACCGATTAAAAAAGATAATTGTTATCATTATTGCATTTACATTTCCGTATTATAGTTCGTCTGATCCTTATACATATATATGTTCCTTTTTTTTTTTTTATCTGCAATTTATTACCATTGTACGCTGATTATTGTACAATTATAAGCGCGCTGTACCTCATAACTCTATTGTGTTTGAATATTTTCCTATTTATCGGTAATGGTGGTTTTTTTTTTTCTTGCTTTTGTTTTTTAAATTTTATTGTTTATGATTCTTGTTTCGCTACGTATAGGTAAGATGTATTAATATATTTCACGTATAAAACACAACAATTTTATTTATTTAAGCTCTGATTATACATATTGTTTACTACGAAATTGTACTTGGTTACTCTCAAGACTACCGCGGTGTAGGTATACCCGTTAGATATCTGTCATGTACGGGCAAATAGACTCGAAATGGAATTTTTTTTTGTAAAAATAAAAGAAAGAAATATATATATATTATATGATCATAAATAATGAATAAAAAATAAAAAATACTGTCTAGTAGAATAGGAATAAAACTGATATCGCATATGCTTGCGTATATGTATAATATATAAAAGCGTATATGTATATGGCTTTCTATACATGCATAATAATATGTACACGTATACGTAAGAACATTATAAGTATATAAGTATGTTTATACATATGTATATACATAGCATACATGTATGTATATAAATATGTATATTATATATATGTATGTGTAGTACTCGTTCTTAACTCTCGAAGAGAATCTAAATTTAGAATCTATCGCGTAAATATCACGTATAGATAAGTGTACGCTCTGCTTTTGCAGACAGTGAATGCAAAAACAGATTTATGTATTGTGAAGCTGCACAATATTTCATGACGTGATGTGTGAGGACGAGTAATTTTACCCAGCTGGGTGCAGTATATGAAATCGCGTCTGAAAAACTTGTTACAAAAAATTTTTTAGAAACCTGAAATCATCGGCCAATTTTTTTACGGCATAATTTCTCGTTTTCAAAAAGTTTTTCACAAATCGAAAGGCGAGTCGTTTTGCGAAAAAGTACGAAAATTTCCGAAGCGGTATGCAGAGTATCCGGTCCGCGATATAGCAACCATTTCAAAAAGAAGAATTTTCACAATTTTTCAATAGATCGATGAAAATTTTGGTAAAACGAATATTTTCTCTGTTTGCAGCTATAATCGTAAGTGAGATTCTGTAGTGAATTTTTTCTTCACTTACATCGACTTTATAGCTAAACTAAACAAAAATTAATTAAAAAAAAATTAATTAAACGATATACAAGTGAATTAGTATATGTATAAGATATATACATAATGTAGGAAAATAATATTGGAGAAATTCATTTGATAAGCTTTGTATCTATAGTGGATCGCACTAATACTGCACTGCGGTAATACGTGGTTATATAGAGAAAGTTATGCAATATTAAAAAATAGGAAAAGGAAAAAGTAAATAAGAGAAAAAAGAACAACAGCGCATATTTGGAAGGGCGCCTGCAGTTCGCACTCGAGGTGCAGAGCTTGCAACTTGCGTCGGTGTTACCCGGTGACCCGATAATACGCGGAGGTCTATGAGCTAGTGAAGTGGGGTAGTAGAGTCGGCGGTGGTTCGGTCCTAGTTACCGGAATAGCCAAGATAAGGTGGGGAGAGGTCGGAGGGTAGCTAAGGGTGGATTGGCCGAAGGCTACCCCGTTGTTCGTGACGACGGCGCAGGTCTTCGTCGGGGCGTGTCACTTCGGGCGGCGCCTGCAGGACGCCAAACGTAAGCGTAAGATGTAGGGCGGTTCTTTCAGAACGACCCTTACGCGCGCAGGTCAAGGGTCTCAGAGGGTGAATTTTCAAGGGTTGAAACACTATAGCCGGAACCGTTTTGGTTTTATTTTTATTTCTATTTCTCATTTTTTCTCAATTTTTCACATATCCACCTCCCCGCACGGGCGGGAAGCTCCTCTTTCACTTTCTTATATCACTCGCCTTTGTCTGCGGGGAGTCCACTAGCGACTCAACTCCTAATCGCGATTGGTCCTCGATTATCATGGGCCCGAGGGGAGAAAAAATAAGGAAAAGAAAAACAATTAATGATTTCATCGCGATATCAAAGAATTAACTATATCGCAGGGAGTCTAATTGCCCGTGATTTCTGTTTTAATTTCTTTTATTTTTTTCATTTCATTTCATTGATTTATATATATATAATATATAATAGATATATTATATATATAATTTATTTTTTGTTGGTAAACTGTGAGAATGTAAAAAAAGTGAAATCAAAGTATATCGCTATACGTGTATATTATATACCGCGACCGAGGTTCAAATTAAATTAAGGGAAAAATGTGTCGGAGGGGAGGTACCAGACGATGGACAATTGCAGGTATATTTGCGGGTATAGGTTGCAAATAGCGTATATAATGTATATATAAATTTCTATCATGTTTATATGAGACTCTTAATTGTTTCGTGGTATATTGGGTATTAATTAATCATATACATATTGCGGTGAGGTGTGCGCGGTGTGACTAAAAATCGTATAAAATAGAGCACAGTACATATTTAGGTACATATATGTATGTATATATGTACGACATATATACCTGATAATTTTAATGATTGTGTGAACGTGCCCACCGTACGAATTTCAACTTTAATACGTCGTTATTATTCTTTCTTTTCCTATGTATAAATTATCATCATATATGACATATATATAAATATAATTTATATTATATACACATTATATATGAACAATAATTATTATTTCACGATCACTAGCTATACATATTATGATATATTCTCCACCGCAAACTACAGGACTAAAAAAAAACTATAGTTATAATAACCATGGTATAATAGTATATAATATAGTATATTTTAGTAATATATAGGTATATCAATTCTACGATTACGAATTCCCATGTTTACACAATAGTAATGCCTATTTTTTCTTATTCTTTTTTTCTTTCTATTCCTCCCTGTCCACCCCTCAACGTCACTCGGTTGGGTTCTTCGTTTCTTTACTTTTTTCTCTCTTACTATTATTATTATTATTATTATTTTTTTTTTTTATACATAATAAATTATTTTTCTTCATATATATATAATATATATATTATATAAGATATATATATATACGTATATCATTACAATTCTATCATAATATTCATATACATAGATTACTTCAATCATATATCGATATTACCTATTATTGTTGTTATTTTTATTATTATTATTATTATAGTGTTATTATTATCATTATTACGAAATATAATTACTCCTCGATTATTCACACATATATCTATAATTACTATCTTAATACGCATGGATGTATTATATAATTGTTAAATCATATCTATATGTATATTCATCATCATCATCATCGTCATCATCATCATCATCATCATCATCATCATAATTTTCAATCACTGTATTATCATATATATATATATGTATAACGTAACAATATATGTTGTTTATTATTAATTATATTTTTATTCGCTATCTGTGGGTATTTATTTTTCCATGTATATAATTATTTACAAACGGATATATTATGAATAATAACAATAATAATAAAGAAGCGTAATAATAATAAGAACAACAATAATAATGATAATAATAATAGTAATAATAGTAATAATAATGGTAATAGTATAGTGATAATGATAATCATAATAATAATAATAATTTCTAACCGCGTCCGCGCATTCTCATTGTCAGAAGTCATGGTCGTTAATAATTGCTTCTCTCTCAATTGTCCTATAATACAATATTTACTTACGTATATATACATATATATATATATATATATACCTACATTCACGTCGTATCAACGTATACACGTAGAGTACAGCGTTACGATTAGCAATGAAATACGCGGAGCATACATAGACATCTCTTGGCGTATCCCGGCATTATCAACCCTTTCTCTACACAACTAAATTCCATATATAGGACACACATGTTCGTATATAATGCTTGATAAAATGATGTTCAATAAATATTAAATACAATATGATTACACTTTACAGTGACGTGTAATTATGTGGCTGTGTGTCTGTATGTCTGTGTCATACGCATAGCACGATTCGGTTTAAACGAAGACGCACGCTATATTAGAAGCAAATTATACCGCACCTATACGACTATATCGTAACATTTAACAAACAAAATATCCAAACATTCCCAAATCATTTTCCTCGGTATCGTTATTTTAATAATATTATTATATTTACTAGCATTAGTAATTTTTGTTGGTTTCTGTTCCGTTTTTCGCATTTTATTAATGGGTTTCTTTTTTTTCATTTTCTTTCTTTTTTTTCATTTTCTTTCTTTTTTTTTTTTTTATTGTTTTTTTTTCTTTCTTTTGTAAAGTTTATCTCTTATTTTTCATCTCTTTACATTATTGCTATCGAATTCATTGCATAGTACAATATATAGGTTCTCTTATGTGAACTGATATATTTATATATTTTTTAAAACTTTTTCATAATTATTATGTATATATAATAATTATAATTATTTTATCGTCATTATTATTAACACTAGCGTTAGTTCTTATATTATATTGGTATAATATATAATTTATCGCTATTAGTAATTTATTATTACTATAGTTATTGTGATATTATAATAATCATTATTATTATTATTATTAGTATTATTATTATTATTGTTACGCCTATGTATATGTCGATATTAAAATTTACGTGTTATGCGACAATTTCAAGGGGGTGGGGTGGGTGGGAGAGAAGATTTTTTTTCCCTTCTATTTCGGCGTTTTAATTACAAATCATTTATTTATCTTTTCTTTTGTTTTGTTGAACATTTTTTATTTTCTCTTATTTCTTCTTTGTTATGTAGTGTATATAAATAATTCGAGTTCGAGATGGCACGTCGGTGTAAAAAGCATAATAGCTGGTATATGGAGATAAATTCTATTACTGAGCTATCATGTATATATTATTAAATATATTTATTCGTAAAGTTATATTTATATATAGGGTGATTGCCTATATATAATATTGTTGTATACTAACGATAAATTGTATATTTGGAAATATGTGTCTTGCTATTATATTAAATAATACTATATTGTTCGCGAGTGTGATATAGGTTAGGTATACGTAATCTTCTCTCCCATAATTTAAACCCGATATTCATCGTCGATCGCGATACCTATTCAATATATCCATATATAATTTATATCAACTTCTATTTTACTTTTATTATCTATTTTTCTGTCTCTCGCGATTCTCTCCCCATTATAACAGCGGCTATACCTATATTGTATCATGTATAATGTATATATATATTATATGTCTCTGCCCGCGGAGCGAGGGTGTGAGGAAGTGTCTTGTAATTTAGAGAAAAAAAAAACAAAAAAAAAAACATCGCAATAAATAAACAAATAGATAAATAATCTCATTTCTTCCAATTTATTGATATATTGATTTTTCAAGCATTCTTAAACTATCGTTATTTTTCTACAGTATGAATGTCGCTGAATATGGTATAATATACAGGGTGTGTCACCACAAAGGTCCGATTCGGGAGGAACTTCAATTGGCTGAGGCTCCGCCTTCATCCATTATTGCCTACTAACGTATTTCTATAGATTTTCTTGTCTCACTCGGTATCATGACTATTCATTGTACGACTAGACTCTATGCTGAGTATCGGCTTGATCACAATAATAAGAATATCCGAAAAAAGTGCTATCTGATCGCTGATTGGCAACAGGAAATTTGAGAATAGCAAGTAAGAATGAATGAAGACGGAGCCTCAGCCAATTGAAGCTCCTCCCGAATCGGACCTTTGTGGCGTCTCACCCTGTATTATTATTTTTCTTTTTTTCATCCTCATTCCCTTGCTCGTTTCGAGATTTATACTATACAACTATACCATTCTGTTAGCCACAGCTGTTATATGTTATGATGCGTAAAATGTAAAATAAATGTTATCATTTTTATTATTATTGTTATTATTTTATTCAATTACTTCGAAGAAAAAAATAACAAAAAAAGACGTTCTTATTCGAAAGTTGATGTAACTCGATTAAACATTTGTTACATAATTATATAGGAATGACGCGCGTTTGCATCGTCGATATATGTATATTATAAATACTTGCGGCAATTGGTTACCGATTGTATGAATGTTCATTTTCGTACGCGAGATATATAGGTATAACCGATCATTTTTATTCATTTATTTTATTTTTAATTATTTATTTATTTCCTTTTTTCATTATTATTCTTTTTTTCGTTGCTATATATTATAATTATGTGTATACATACATATGTAACTTGTTTTTACGTAAATTTCGATAACCATAATCAAAGAGTGGTTTTTTTTTCATTCTTCTTTTTTTTGTAATTTATTTTTTTATTTATTTATTATTTTTTTTTTTTCCCCGTATGATTCGCGTTGACAGGTGGTATTTTTTGTACACTGTCTAGACGGTAGACTGCGCTAGCGTACTACACTATAGGTTATTTAAATAATAAATTAATTTCTATATATATATATGCAATATTTATTTCTCCTATTATATACACGATGTATAATACGTATGTATTGAATATGTATGTATACATATATATATACATATATTCATATTCATGTGTGGTTCACCTACGCGTTTTTGGGATGAAATACTTATATAGGGTGTTACTTGTTTTTGCGAGTATCATACTTTTGCTGTTGCACTTGTTTTAATATTATATACCATAGGATTCTTTCTGATTATTAATTTTACATCATTCACGGTCGAGCGAGTGCGCTAGCTTAATTGTTTTTTTTTCACTTTTCAATCTTATATGATAATTATATTGACATCTCCGAAATATCGCAAAGTTAGATAATCTATAGCGGTGAGTGGTCTCGTGTTTAACATCGAATTTGAACTTGGGAAACGAACGAAAAAAGTTTTTTGGTATTCTAAATTTTTTCAATTAAAAACCAAAAAAAAAAAAATACACATATTTTTCTTTACGTATATACCATATTAATATAATGTCGATCCCTGCGCACGTGGCAAAAAAATCCAGTTCGATTGAAAACGAAAGAAAAAAAAAAACAATCGTAGAATTGAGGCTATCGGTAAATATTTTTGCTAATTAACTTAATTATTCTGTTAGAGCACTGCACTGCTGCAGATATGCGGTTAATGGAATTTATATAGATATCGTTCACCACCAGCGGAGTCGAGTGCGGGCAGACTAGTATTTATATAAAATTGAAGCGAGCTGGGTAGATTCTCGCGCGTTTCGCTTCTTTTCTTTTGTTTATTTTTCTTGTTTTGTGTTCTATTTCGAAGTGATTTTTTTTTTTTTTGTTTGATCGTTTGTTCTTTTTTCTTTTATGTCAAATTCACACGATTAATTTTTCGGATATTATACAATACTCGATAAACTATAATTATATATAAATATAGCACCACATTATACACAACGATTATATGTGGATAATGTAATTTCAGCGATAACGTATAATGTATCTATGTGTTACATACATAAATTTTTGAAAATTTTAATCCAAAAGATAAGAGATGAAGGAAAAAATTAATCAAATACACGTTATCACGGTCAAGAAATCATTTCGACTGATTCAGCGGCCAAAAGTTCGGAGAATTTTTTTTCCTTTTTTCTTTCTTTCTATTTTTCGAACATTGAAAATAATCGCATCGTGCGATTCGCACGGATATGTTGATTGAAATTATGTCCAAATCGGGAGCATTGAAAAGTCGGCGGATCTGCTGCGCAAAGTGCAGTTGATTATGACTGAAGAAAAGAAGAGAAAAAAAAGTTTCACCTCGAAATTGTGCGGTTCTTGTTTAAAAAAAAAATATATATATCGAGCAATCCCGCCGGTCGATATATTATATAATGCTGAAAATCAATAATTCCTATCTTTTCAGCCGTATCTCATCGCACCGATAACAGCTTGGAAGCAAAGCATTCGCGTTTGCTTCCATGTTCATCCGATCGTTTTTTACATGCCCCAAAAATGCACACATTGCCGCAGATCAAGATCATAAACGTGTATTTCTCATTGGTGAAAAAAGAACGGAAAACTATAGGGTGTCTCATTTTAATCTACGCACTTTATTGAATCGAAACAATAGGTTATGTTTTAAGAAGGGGGAAAAAAAATAAGTATTTTCTATACAAATTTTATATTGTTTGTCAATTTCTTTATCACAGGTGCAGACCTGCAACTGCTTAAGTTATGATATACCTTCTGAACCCTATAAAACTTTCATTTATAAAACGTTTCTTGTTTTTTCCCCATAGACACACTTTTTTTTTTTCCTTTTTTTTCAGTACATATAATTAAAATGCATATCAATTAAAATAGAACACCCTGTATGCACAGAAATAATATAATCGAACACAAACAGTTTGAAAATAGGAGTTATATATTTATTTAACATAATAATAATGATAATGATGATAATTATAATAATAATAATCATAAGAATAAGAATAATAATAATAGTCGTATTAAACGTAATTGTTATTAGGACGATGAAATATATGTGTAAATAATGTATTATTATTATTATAGTATTGTAGATAGGTATATACTATAGTAGTATATTGCATAATCGCTTCATAATAAATATGGAAAATTTTTGTTTTTGTTTTATTTATTAATTGATGTATTATATTTCGAATTCATTTGCAGTTGTGTGTGTGTGTGTGTTTCTGTTTTTTTTTTAAGGTATCGATTCAGGGGGAATAATGGATGATAAACTTGATCTAACAATAATATTAAAAATAATAATCATGATGATGATGATGATAATAATAATAATAATAATAATAATAATAATAATAATAAAAAGAGAAACAAAGCACCGTGATCACATCAGGGTCGCGTACTATTAGGTATGTATATAATAATCTGAGAATTAATGCACTTGCACGCGATCAACCCTTGAGGAACTTTAGCCCAGAAATTTAAGCGATTCTAGTCAGACACTACACAGGTATATATGTATACTGCATACATATATACAATACACAGCATGTCTATACATATATATTCACCTATACGTGTAATTATTATCGACTATATATCGTATGTGTTATACTTATAAATTTTTTCTACAATAGCGGACTTACTAAATGTTCAGTTATACCGTGATTACTATATATAATTAAAATACCTAATATGCATACGTACACCTATATACGGATAATGCATATTATCGCATCTGTTTAATAGGTACATATTATATTTTACTGTATAATATATATATGTATATAAGATAATATTACTACAATCGCAACCGACTGATATTCGCGCAAATTTAAAAGTTTTTTAGTAATCTCCACTGCAATCGTATCGTCGCGTATAGCGACGTTCTTTCAAAATGAAATTTGAAAATTTCTAGGGAAAGGGGGGGGAGGGACTTGACCTAACCTAACCTCGTCGATAGAGCTTGTTCATTAGTTTGTTCGTCATAATCACGTTTAATTGCAGGTGTCTTATCAATTATATAATTATTGACCCATATTTATCGAAGTTCGCTGGGATATCAATAATATACATATAGGTATATATATGTAATTGTATTGCTGAGTAGAGGTACTTTATTCTATTTTTGTTTTTTTTCCCGTTTTTATTCTCTTGCGTCAATCGCAGAAATGGATTTTTGACCAAATGGCTAGATTCTAATGGGAGATTTATCATTGATGTACATATATGTATATGTCGAGATTCAATTGTACGAAACGAAACCGCTGATTCCGTTGCCAATCGAGAGCGCTAATTATTCATTTGATACATTATATATATATATATATGTATATAAAATAAATTAAGGCAAGGATTAATGAAACTAAAATTCATCGGCATTGTTCATAAGTATATTTAAATCTACATATCGCGGTTATTGGTCTCGCGTTTGATAGGTATATATATTGTATGTATATATAATAATAATGTGTATAGAAACTATGTGATTTTTTTTGTTCTTTTTTTTTTTTTTATTTTCTTTCAATTTTTATGTTTTTCAACTTTTGTTTTTTGTTCTGTTTTTTTTTTTTGTTTGTTTTTTTTTTTCTTTCTTTTTGTTCTCATCTTCTAAATATGTATGGGTGTAAGTATTGTACATGGATATATTATACTAATCGTATATATAAGATACTTGGAGCTATTTCATTGTACTCTACGTCAAAGGTGCATTTTGTGACGCCTGATGTGGAGCTCGGTATTAATTGCTTGTCCATCGAGTACCACTACCTTATTAACTAACTATTATATGTAACTATTGTTTCCATTTTATTTTATCTTATTATATTGTTTGTTTCTATTTTTATAATAGCTATACGTCTACCTAGGGTATTATGTATCGGGTACCTATGTAGATATATACCTACTTATTTACATGATGCGATATGTATTGGAAATGATATGAGTTTTATGACACGAGAAACATGCGATCGTCTCTTTGAAATTTTTTAGATAAAAATTAGAGTACATATAACATAGGTATCTAATCAGCGCAACTGCATTGTGTAAAATAAAAGAAAAAAAAAAGGAAAAAGGAAAAAAAGAAGAAAAAAAAAAGTGAAGGATTTCCTCGATTCTCAATATGCGTACTGTGATAATAATATTTTCAATATAAGATATAATTCGGGTAGAAAGTTGTAGTTTGTACATTATAATAACGTACATACGTTGTGACGTGTGTCATGTGCGATGTGCGCCTAGGTGCAATTATTTTACAATTATAGATCGACGCGTTTTGCTGCAGTTTCTCATCTATCATTTATCATATTTTCAGAAGCACTATTCCGATTGCCGATGCAGGGCGTATAAATCCTCCTATTTTCATTTTTGATTTTTTATAACCGGAATCAACGCAATTGTCAAATCTGCAGCGAATGCATTCAATGTGAAACCAAAAAGGAATTACGTATAGGTATGCGTTCTTTTTTTTCTCTATTCTTTCGTTCGTTCGCTTTGCGTAAAGAACGTGAAAACGATTACGCGCGATTGTCGGAAAATCAGGAGTGTATATAGGTATATACGGTGATTATATCGTAGGTGGATATACATAGAAAAAAAATGATAATGATTAGAAAACGAGAAAATAATGAAAGACAACGTTAATACTTCTGGCAATAATGTCCTTCGGATTTTAGTAAGTTTTATAAAAGAAATTTCCTACAACTTCTATACGATATGCAGGTACGCGCTAATTGTGAGGCTACACATAACATGACCCCGTTCATTGTAGGTTTCTGCTACAGTAGATTTGGTAACGGTATGGTCAGACCATCGCGTCGATCGCGTAAATTAAGACGTTAATTATAAATTGTTTTTCAAATTTTTATATAGACTGGCATGCGATACGGGTAAAAAATAAAAGAGAAAAAATCAATGATCTATATTAGCTGTACAAATGAAAGTGAAAAGGAAAGTTATATAATTGAAAATGATACACATTTTCTGGAGCAATTATACATACAGTTATAGGTATACGAAAATTTTTTTATACGTGGGAACTGAAAGATTTAATCATTCGTATTACACTGCACTGATCGTCACAATCGCACGACAAGGCGCGTTCTATTCAATAATCGATCTATTTATGAATTTAATTTGTAATTATTATTATGATTATCGTCTTCAACGATCGTGTATTGTTTAACAATATGACGCGTGGAAAGGATGGGATGATATTTTACTTAATACATGCGACCTTCGCCAACTGAAAAATATATACCTGCAGATTATACGATTTTCCGTGTAATGTAGCACGAGAGATAACTTTTTCTTTTTCTTTTTCTTTTTCCTTCAAATTTTTATCATAAACTTTGGCGTCGCGACTGTACTTGAACAATATATGCGAAGCGCAATAAATGATAAACTTTTGTAAATGTGGATATAATTTTTATTATTTTAATTAATTTTTTTCGACTGAAAAGTGAACTACGCATGGTGATTTTATTTTCATAATTATTTTTATTTTCATTTCTTTACTTTTCTTATATACTCCACGTTTTATTGTTGTTAAGTCCGGTCACAATTAATCGGTCGGAGTGTTTTTTTGTTAGTTTTTTCTTTTCATCAAAAAATACAAATTTCGTCATTAGGACGCATTTAACGAATTTGTTTGATTAAACATTTTTCGAACGGTCAGTCGTGAGGTCGAGGATGGCAATTAATTGATCGGCGTGAATTTTTCGATTCAAATGATAATAAATTCTAAGAATAAATGTATGTATCCGTGAAACGAAATGTATATATGTATAAATAGCTCTCTTCAATCAATTCACATATTCACCTCCTTTCTCATCGATCATTAAATTTGTAATTTTCATTTCCCCTTCTTTTCCTTATGCATATAGTGATCCCAAAGCAACAAAATTTGCTATACAAATATATGCTATAAAAATCACAATTATTATCATATTTTACCAACAAAAATCTCACAGACCATTGTTATGCTAATATAAACGTACTCGCAAGCTGATATGTATTGTATACATCAAAATTACCCAAAAACCGATCTTTATCATTCCCTCTCTCCCTATTTTTTACCTTCTCCTCATCTCTGAACAATCTTTCCTTTCCTTTTTTCTTTTTTTTTGTTCTTTATTTTCTCTCTAAACCCCGTGGGCATGACGATTTCAAATAAAGACATTTATTGGAGAAGGAAAAAAAAAAAAATTGGGAAAAATTTTATCTTGCCTTACAGTCATGCACGGGCAACTGCGTGAGTATATTATATTCACATTTAGCTAGAATATTATCTAATAATTATTGTTCATACAATATACCAAGTAAATACATATACATATATGTGAATCATATACGTAATCCTGCGTCTTGCTGCACGTATCGTAGCTTTTATTTTTTACTCAAATTTCACGATCTACCTACCTACGCTCAGCTATATGCTTTTATCATATATAAGTAGCAGTATCTGTGTGCTTTTATCCTTTTTTTTCATTCGTTCTTTTTTTTTCAAGTTAACATATAATACGTATGTGCATGTTATGTATAACATCTCCTCATACGCACACACGTTATTCACTTCGTTATCAGTTAGCGCCACTGCTGCACACCTCTTAAAACTAAAGAAGAAAAGCAAAAGAAAAAAAACAAAAAAAAACTGTATTAATATGAATAATAATAAAAAGAAGAAACAAACTACTTTCTGCTACTTGAAGGCTTGCCATGAACATGATCGATATAAGCATGAAACATGTATACATACTGCAATGAATAAGTTGTGGCAAAAAAAGCAAAAGAAAAAAAAAGAAAGAAAAAAACTTAAGAGGCGTGGAGCTGCGAAAGATCGGTGCTTTGGGACATTGGTTTAAACAATACGGTCATGAAATTTTATTATCATCGCGAGTGTGCATATCGACGACAAATATTTTAGTGAGGATAACTCTCGCATGTGAATAGGATGCACATGTATAATATAGCATACCGTAGGAGCTTGTTGTGTTTTCCCCTGTTTTTTTTTTTTCCTATTTCTTATATATTTTCTTCACTCGCCAATTTATATTCCTACGATCACTTCACACTCACATCTCTTGAATAAATCGTGTTGCATATTTCGTTACGAATGCATTCGACTGGATTCGAGGAGAAAATTACATTTTCTTCGGATCACATAAGAAATTGGACGAAAAAAACAAAAAAAAACAAAAAACAAAAAAAACGAGAATCAAAAGTAGAGAGAAGAAGAACAATACACATTTCCTAATTTCCTAAATTTCCTATGACTAACATATTGAGTAAATTTAGATTCATCTTTTTTCTCACATTTTTCATTGTAAAATTTTTAAGAAAACAAACAATATTAATAATCGAATTAATAATGGTATAATAATAATAATAATAAAAATCAAATAAAATCACAGAAAGTTCATCACAATTACGAATCCAGTTATTGCAAATTTGCATTTGAGATACCTAAGATACAATGAACAAGATGTATCTACCTATATGTTCAAGAGACGTAAGTGTGTGTACTTTATATCGTAGATTATTAATTTAATTTTAATCATTTTTCTATTACTGTGTTATCAAATTATTATAGTTTTGTAATTTTATTACTAATAATCAATAAATTGTGTATAGTTTAATTCATATAGGTTTCATACATATAAATAATATATGTTACAAATCATATATTATATATATGTACACATGTATATAGTCATCACAGCTCTAAAATCACTCCTGTTGCCGCACCCGATACAAAATTTCCCATCACTCTCCCCTGCTCAATTTTTTCTCATCTCCTTCACTCGCGATTACCGTTACATGATTATATGAGTATATATATACAGTTTCGCGGTGGAAAAAAAAAGGAACAAAAAAAAAATAAAGAAACAAACAATGAAACTCAAAATAGACGAAGAAAAAAACTAATGACGTTAATATCGATGACAATAATAATAACTATAGTAATAGTAATAATAATAATAATAGTAGTAGTAGTAGTAGTAGTAGTAGTAGTAGTAGTAGTAGTAGTAGTAGCAGTAACAGCAGTAGTAGAAGTAGTAACAGAAATAATGACGATGATAATAATGACAATAATGACGTTGATGATCATGATGATAATAATAATGATAATATTAATAACAATAATAATGATAATAATAATGATAATAATAATAATAATAATATCATTTAACATGTTAATTACTTATCTAATAGGAAAACAAAAGTTAATTGAAATACTGGTTCACTTATCACCCAAATGTTCGCTATAGAAACGTTATTTAAAGATTGAATGTTATATACATATAATCGTCGTCTATATATAGTTAGATTATACATGCAACGAGAAAAGTACATTTACAATTTATTATAGGTATATGTCTATATATATGCAGTAGTGGTCTCGATTTAGTTGGTGGTGGACGAGATAATATACTATAATACAATAATAATTATGAACAAAGAAACCAGGAACGAGCTTTATACCGTGTTTCGTATAATAATTATAGTGTAGTGAACTGTAAATTTTCATTTTTCCTTTTTCCTTTTTCCTTTTTCCTTTTTCCTTTTTTCTTTCTTTCTTTCTTTCTTTCTTTCAATCTATCTTACTTTCTTTCTTTCTTTACGCTTGTTGCTTGATTATAAACAATTGAAGCGACGAGTGTATATAATTATGCCAGCGCACTCTTTGTTTGTTTGTTTATTGTAAAATTCATAGATATGTACATCACACATATGGGTACATATGTATGTATGTATATAAGTATGTCATAATGTACCCTTGTAATAAGAGCCCAATTAGGGGCTACTGCACCTTAGATTGACCGCCAGACCCTTTCTCGTTTGATTCTTTTTATTTTCCTCTTACATTAATTTCTTCATCTGTCTTTGAATTTCCCTCTTTCTTCCCACCCCTCATGGAATTCGTATTTAGTTATTGTAAAACCCACTCCGTCAACTGCGGTATAAAATATTCTCAATCGTATCAACAATTACAGTCATCGTACCTATAGTCGTACAACATTAGTACATAATTTTAATAATAGTTTACAGATATTTTAATCAATATATATATAGTATATATTCACAGCATTTTATCAAAATCTCTTAAAAGCACCAACCGTGGCGGATCAATTTTCTCCATTTCTCCAAGTTTCTCTTTTATTTTTCACTAATGTTTCATTTTTTTGTTCTTTTTTTTTTTGTCCTTTTTCTTCCAACTTTTTATCATTTTAAATCCATTTGTTTGTGTCGCGTGTGCATGTGTGTGTGTGTGTATGTGTGTATTACTTTATTTTTTTTTTTTTTTCTATAGTTCATTAATTTTTTGTTTAAAATTTTTTATTTCTTTATTTATTACATTTTGTTTGTTAACTATTTTTTTTTCTCGTTTTTTTTTTGTTTTTTTTTTTCTCTTGTTTTGTTTATTCATTCTCTCGTTAGGTAGGTATATATATAGATATATGTATATATGTATATATATCCTCAATAATTTATTGATATATATGTATGTATATTTAAGCTAAACGTTTCATCTTAAAGCACTGATTAAACGAGGGAGCTAATCTTTAACGTGTCTCCTCCCCCTGGACACGTACCAACCATCCTAACCAAAATCACAGGACTAACTAGAAATACCGTCGGATTGCCTCTCGCCGCATACTTATTACATCGTGGATTTGGGGGACGTGCGCGCGGCTCTTCTTAATCGGTTTATCGGTATTATCATTATCATTAGCATTATTTATTATTGTAATTGTTATTATCATTACTATCATCTATTATTATTCATTCTTATTAATGATGTTTATTCTCATTTATTATTCATATTCTTATTCGTATATTACCTACTCATATTATTACTATAATTATTACGATTATTACTATTATTATTATTATTATTATTATTATTATTATTATTATCGTTATTATTATTATTATTATTATTATTATTATTATTATGATTATGATTATTATTGTTATTATTACTGTTATTACTATTATTATCGTTGAGACGTACATACACATGTCATATGCGTATGTATGCGCACAAGTATATATGTATAATAATTAAATCCCCATTCCCTACGCATATCGTAAAACAGGGTTAACCGTCTCGTGATCAGTTATGAAAGTGATTTTCTTGACTCGCGTCGCGTTAATGTGTACGCGCGCGCGCGTGTGTGTGTGGGCTAGTTTTTGTTTTTTCTTTTCTTCGTTTTTTTTTTTTTTTTTCACAATTTACAAATGTGGTGGCTTCATTATATTGTATGTATATATGCATACACATATGCATATGTATATATGTACGCATAATGCCTCTTCTGTTTTATTCGCCTGTTTTTTTTTTGTTTTTTTTCTGAATCAACATTACTACTTTTTTTTTTCCTCTTTTTTTTCGTTTCTTCTCAAGAAAGAGCCGCATTAAAAAAATAAAAATGAAATATACTAATAAATAAATTATATAATTATTGGAACGCAGTCCGGCGGGTGCAGTTATGTTATAGTATAGTATATGTGAATAATAGCTGTGCAACGTGTCATGTTATAACGACAATAACATCATCATTGGGATAGGTAATAATATATACAGCTATAGCACATGATAATATTAATAATAGTTATGATAATAATAATAATGATAATAATAATAATAATAATAATATAACTATAATCATGATGATGATGATGATGATGGTGACGATAAAGATAATAAAAATAATAATAAGGATGCCGATGATGATAGTAATGATAATAGTAATAATGATAAAAAAAAGGCGAGAATAGTAATAATAATAACAATAACGATGATAATAATAATAAGATGAATTTTAACTCAATGATGAGGGGGCGGCGGATGCGGAGCCTCTTCTTCCGAAGGGTCCACTGGGCTCGGGGACAGGAACTTGCGCACATACTTTGGGTAATGTGTCTTTTCGTGGGCCTTTAATATCGTAGATCTTGAAAATGTTTTGCCGCACAATGCGCACCTGAATGGACGTTCACCCGTGTGCACTCTACAGTGGTCCTTCATGTGGTGCCTTAATTTAAAGGCCTTGCCGCAGAATTCACATTTGAAAGGTCGGTCACCGGTGTGGGCGGGTAGATGCGCGATAAGAGAACCAACGTCGGGGAATGATTTACCACAAAATTTGCAAAGCACTACACCGGAGGAAGGATCCGAATGAGCGGCGAGCTCGAGGTCCATCGGTTCCACCGGACCTCCGGGTGCGTAGTGGACACCGTCGGCACCCAGGTGGAGTCCTGGCTCCAAACCGAGCTGAGCCTGGAGTTGAAGATGCGCCGCTTGTTCTCTGTACTTGAGAGACTCGAGGCTGTGCGATAGGATGTGCCGCGTCAGCTTGCTCTGATGGAGGAACGAGGCACCGCAGTACATGCACGCAAACACCCGTTCATCCAAACCCATCAACTCCTGCAACCAAACAAACAAGAACATCAACTTCTTGCTTCTCTCGCAGTTTCAATTTTTTTTGTTTTTCATTTTTTTTTCTTTTTTTTTTTGTTTCTCTTGTTTTACTCTATTCAGCTTTCTATTCTTTCAGTTTTCATTTATCATTTATCATTTTTCATAAATCGCAATTAAAGAGATCGTGAAACGTTTTTTTTCTTTTTTTTTTTTTTTTTTTTACTTTTCATCTTGCTAGCAATCCCTCTGTAATCTCATCATCACTTGTCGCTGCAAGCAATAGAGCTTCAGCGTCACAATTTAATTTTTCTTTTCTTTTTTTCTTTCATTTTATTAATCTATTTTCTCAATTGAAACTCTATAATTTTTTCTTTTTTTTTTTCTCTCTTTTTCGTGACACGTTAAAACTACCATACTCCGTTATTAATTATAATAAAATAATGTTATTGTTAAATTTTTTAACATTATATCTTCAACGACAGCACAAGAAGTTGACGCTCATTTTTGTTTGGCGGGCTATTTTATATATAAATATATATTTTATACATACATATGTATATATATATTTATATATATATACTAATGTATATAATCGTAAATGTATATGAGAACGGAACTATAGATTATACCGCCCTTATATATTGTATGTTTTCCATTATTTGTGTAATTTATATTGACGATGTATAATAATTTAAATATATAAATACCGCAGCGCAAATATCACGGAGCAAAAAAGCATTGCCACTCAATCAAACAACAATCGGAAGGTATACAAATATTGTAAAATTAACGATACATATACAGCGTATGTATCTATATGTGTACGTACATATATAAGTATATTTGATAATCAATGTTTGCATTTACAAATATATATGTACCAAATGAATAATACGAAATTACATAATATATATTTATATACATAGGTATATATAATGCATATTATATATTATTTATGAATACACCGTACACACAATCGTACATAAATGTATGTACATACGTGTATAAATATATGTATATGATATAAATTTAATAATATGTGGTAAAAAAACAACCATGGCCAAAAACGAAGGTCAACTTCTTGACAGTGAGCTAGCAAGACAGGCTGGCAGGATGGAAATGGAGAAAAGGAGATGTGGTGAAGATTGTTTAGGGTGATTGCGAACAAACTTCTTTTTCTTTCATATGTATTAAACGATCTTCGGTATAAATTCCGATCGATATAAATCTGACATGATCGATGTGATTCCAAATGATCAACTAGGAATCGCAGCGATTATGTGTTGCGTTGCATATAAGATATTACATATTTGTATACATATAGCAAAGCTTTATAAGGGCACATGCAGAAGAACTGGGTGCAGTCATTTACACGCGTCGTAGTATACAAGACGAATTCCGGAACACTAATTTAATGACCCTTGGAATTTTTTTTTTTACACGGGCAAAAAAAAATCCGGCGAATTATAACTTGACCCCGAGTCGTGGATTACGTGGGGTGCAAGTTTACCTGCGATCAAATTTCCATATTTCTATTTTCGTTTACATTTTATACTTTGTTAGTATATCGGGTGTGCTGGTTGGGTTCTTTTGAAAGCTTGACCGAACAGAAGCCTAGCAACTAACCGAGTGGTGATGTAACAACGACTAACTACAACGACGAGGACGATCCGAGAGACACGTTAGGTGTGGTAAGTCGTTCGCGTACCG
Source organism: Athalia cordata (assembly GCA_963932425.1). Classification (NCBI taxonomy): domain Eukaryota; kingdom Metazoa; phylum Arthropoda; class Insecta; order Hymenoptera; family Athaliidae; genus Athalia; species Athalia cordata. The sequence continues at coordinate 49,760,799 of OZ010625.1, read as the reverse complement.
ATTGCAAAAATCTTGTATTATAATCAGCAACCCAATGACCTTGCTTTATCGTAAATCGCGCTGCAGATGAGCAGCATATTATTATATGCACGGTGGTGATGGCTCGCATGTATATATATATATATATATATATATATTTGTTAGTTATGATTATTTAAACAGCGGTATAATTATACTATAGATAAAATATATACTAGATATATATGCAGAGCAATACGTATAAAAGACGAAAGGAGAAATATATGATATGTATAAGAAATAGAATTAATAAAAGATTTTCAAATATAATATAAATCGAAAGAACTTTGATTTACTCACCGGATCTGGCGGGAGTCTGTATTCCGTCGTAGCCTCGATATTCGCTATGCGATCGTCCGTTGATCGCTCCCAGTCCACTTCCTTTTTTAATGACTGAAAAAAAGTAAAGAGGATGTAAAGATATTCGTTGGATTTGAGTACCGTACGTGAAATTATTTGATATTTTTTGTTAATTTTGTTTTTCTGATTTGTAGAAGAGCTGTAGTAAGCTTACTCACAAGCGGGACTTGTTGAACGGGTGGCAGTCCGGATGGTCCTGCAAGTGGTTCCGTACTGTGAGGAGATGGAAGCCTGCTTTGCGGCAGTTGCAACGATGGTAAGATTCCTCCCGAAGGTGCGGGGCCGGTGTTGTTACTGAGACTCATATCGCTGGGACCGCTGTGTACAGAAATCGGACTAAGGGATCCCCTCGTTTCTTCGAGACTCGCAGCATCTTCGGAACTTCTTCTTGGTCGGTGGAGAGCCAAGGGCCCGGGACAGGGACTCCCTGCTCCCACGGGTGACGGCGGACACTCGGTCATGTGTACCGCCTCCATAACGTCGCTTAGTTGTTGAGGTTGAGATTGTTCGCATTCTTTTTCCACATCCCTTTCCCTCTCCCGTTCCCTCTCCCTCTCCCGCTCCCGTTCTCTTTCTCTTTCTCGTTTTTGTTCCCTTTCCCTATCTCTTTCCCTTTCCCTTTCTCTCTCCCTTTCCCTGTCCCGCTCTCGTTCTCGTTCTCGCTCTCTCTCCCTATCCCTGTCTCTGTCCCTGTCTCTATCCCTGTCCCTATCTCTGTCTCTATCCCTCTCCCGCTCTTTATCCCTGTCGCGTTCCCGGTGTTCCCGATCCCGCTGATTTTCACCAACAATATGCTGTTGTTCCTCTCTCGATGCGGCGGCCGCATTAATGTTAGTCATATCCGCTAGTCCTTTGACTTTTAAACTCTCGGCCGTCTTTAGTAAAGCGGATAGCTGGCAATACTCGACGTTAACTTCTCCCTTATACATGAAGTCGACGAGGGTTCGTAGCTCGGAGAAGCGGACGTCCTTAAGAATGACGATGGGGTGGCGATTGGGGTGGTCGAGAAACAAAGCCTGGAAGTAGCTGGAGCAAGCTGAGAGGACGACCTTGTGAGCACGGATGGAGGGACCCTCCGTGCACGCCAGTGTCACGTCCACCAGTGACTCGGACTCCAGCAGCTGACTGAATACACCCAGCAAGTTGCTCTGATGATTGTTCCACCTCAGGCAGTAATGCTCACTTCCCATGTCTGAACTGCCCGCAACCCTGCTGAAAAAACAATAAAGCATCGAAAATATCACCGCTAATGTTACGTTAAAAATCTCGCATATACATTTTCGATATCTCCATCCACAGTCCATGGAACGGTGATGAATATTTTATTTTGTACAAGGTTTAGGGCGGGAAAATAAATTAGGCGTGATTTAACTCATTATTACTATACACACACGCTCCGTTGGGTATGTGCCGTACAGGCGTAATAACATATGTACGATTAATTGGGGCAGTTGAAATCGTTGCGGAGATTAAATTTCGCGGTTCAGTATCAATTACCATACCCAATTGCAGAGCTTATCTTTATATATACTAAAGTCGGTTGTGCTCCTTAACTTTTACATACTGTTATGCATTATCGATCGTTAATAATATTATATGTACGCATATGTATGTATATTACATATATCTGCGAATGAAAACTTATTATCTAACGCACTTGACAAACATCGGAATCGCTTACTTGGTTGATTTTGCTGTTCGGTGCTCACCGCGAAATTGATTCCTATATATATCTACGAATATGACCAGCTGTGATACACGTGGAGAAATATACATGTATACGTAGGTACATAGATTATTATATATACATGACGAATATCAGCTGACGATATAAACTTATCTACATGTCACTCGCGATGTCGTTCAGTGACGTATCACCTTTTATGCGTGTATATCTGTATTGATAGAAAATTGTACCGGCGCGTGTCTCTTCCTGCGACGTTTTTATCTTTATTTATTTTCTCTTTACTTCCATTTTTTTTCTTTTTCTTGTATTGTATGGTTCATTGCGATAATCTTTAAAACAATCGTCTAGTCTGGGCTACCAACTTTTAGAATTTCAGGTGAAACACATAAACACGAATGTGTACATCGTTTAGATACACATACACAATTTGGGATTTTCGACGCAGCGACTAGGGGGTCGAAAATTGTTTCGAGTTTGAGTAGGAGAACTTTCCAGAGCATTGCGAAGGGTCGAGGGTTAATACCGTTGGGTTTCTCAATATTCTAAATGACCTGCGTGCGTGATTCCAACGGTGTTTAATACATATACATATCTATATATCCTCACTGCGGTATAACGCAATTAATAAAATGCTGCACTGAGTTTCTCGATGGGAAATAACTCGCTATAATAAGACGATAGTATCGATGATTTGACCTATAGAACGGGTGTTACCGCTTATCGCCTTTTTTTATCCGTATATAGTTTCGAGTATAATTGCCGTTGAAGAAAACCGACAAACATATTCAAAGAATGAACAAGAAAAAGAAAAAGAGAAAAAAATCCGCGTAGACTTGTTATTTTTTTGTTTTTCTTTAAAAATGCGTTCAGATATCTCGAGCGTGATATCAAGATCGTGAAATTCAAATTATTTGCGATTTTAAGATGTTGGATGGTGGACAATAGCTTGGAAAGTGGTGCGATTTTCATTAAGATTGGTTTCTGGGGGTTCCGTGGATCAGATTTAATCTTCGTGGAACGTCTCCCGCTTATTTTATCATACCGCGATAAACTAATGATACGAAAACAACGATCCAGTTTCCGCAATGATCGTATACAGATAGATTAAAATATTCAGCAAATCTTATTACGGTAAAAGCTTTGATTTTTAATCAGAATATACTTGAATTTGATATACAGAATTTGTACACGTACTTTTACGGAGGATCGAAATAGATATCGGGTTGTCATAGCATTGTATATAGTCATGTAAAATATACGCAGTGGTTAATGTAGACAAGTTAACAACTATTTAAATAGGGGGAGTAAAATTTGTTTGGAACATGCGATGGGAATAAATCTTGAAGGGTAAAACAGCTGCGCTAGCGAACAATTAAATTCGAAATATATAAACGTGTATTTTGAACCTGGAATTTTCAACTTCATACAAGGATGGTAAAGGAAAAAATCCGTTACAAGGAGTTCAGAAAATTGCAGAGCGTTTCAATTCCGAACAGCTGATGTTGTAGCGAAGTGAGTTTATATTATACCATCCTATACACGACCTACCCGCAAAACGATCGTAAAGTAAATTCCGACGTTGGTCGAGGTCAGTTAGACGAGGGGAAACAAAAATTTATTTTCTAATACGTTCTAATTTTATGTGTTTCGGAATTCTCGATCACCACGAATTTGGTCGAATTCATTCGAAATCGCACGAATAAAAATTGATTCGACATCCAGTACCCTCGGCCGCGCTTTTGATTACACATAAATATCAACCACCGTTTAAAAAATTGATATTGAATCCGTAGATCTGTAGATGCAGCATGTTCGTATAATATTACGAGCATGCGAGCAACGGTTGTACGTATGCGAATACCCAGAGACACGCGTGTATCGGTATTAGTTCTGTAAATGCCGTGGATGTGTTGTACGCACGTGATACGCGGGTACCAAGTTTACAGGGACGAGGTTGCATCGATATATATTATGATCGGTGTGCGGGACAAATTCTCCACGCATCGCAACGCGCGCCGCCGAGTCAGAGCGCAGAAAGAGAGAGGTTACATAAGGCTCTTATACCGCCTACGGCTCGCTACCGGCGTTATTTATGTCATTTCAGAGGTTTTCTTTAGGTCAATCCATTTATAACGAGAGACACGCATGTGCCTGCCCATATAACTTCACCGTACGCCAACCACCCCCATCCCGCCACATCCCCTTCGCGGTTTACCGAGCAGCGCGGCGCACTCGTGAGTATAATTCTTCAATTTTCTATCATCAAGTTCTACCCGAAGACTGCATCGAAATCGTTGATTCCTTCATTTTACTCTTTCCCCGATTTCTAATTTTCGCGATCAAATTCCCAGCCCCGTACAGACAGCGAACGCGGTATATAATAATTATTCGAACCTCGTTCGCTAGTGTAAACTTGACGATGTGACGCACGTTAACCTATGCAGATACCTGTCTGCATCATCGTTAGCTCCTGGCACCTGCATCACCTACTCCTACGCTGTTCCGGACTCAGTTTTTCACCCTCGGGCAAAAATGTATAGAGGAAATATAGGTATGCCGTAATCACCAACGTGGCGCGGTGTAGTTGCATGATTGCCGATGTGTATACATTTTTCTTTTTCTTTACTTTCCTGTTTGTTTTTTTTTTTTTTGTTTTTGTTTTTGTTTTTTTTGTTCTTTTTTCTTTTTTCTATTAGCGATGAAGCACGTGGGTGCAGATGGACGATGGATATACAACGATAATTTATCGCCGTTGCAATTTCGCGGTATGAAATTATATTACACGTATACTCGGATCAATTATACAGGTAGACGCGGTAATTTTATCTAGAAGGATGCATCGTAACATCAAATTCAATCATTCATTTCCACCATCCATCCGTGCGATTATTATAATTGAATTAAATCAAATATATATGCAAACACGAAATACCTACTGACCCCTCTTTGTCGTTACGACGTGGATTTATCACTGCATTATTTTAAATCCTCGTTGAAGTCATCTCGCACAGAATTTGAATAGAAAAAAAAAATTAAAAAAAAAATAAATAAATAAAAATTTATCGATAAATCAACGACAACGGATAAAAGCGACGAAACAAACGCGGGAGGAGAAGGTATCGTTGAAAATTAACATCGGCACGGTTGTAAAAATCGTAGGAATTATAATGATCCGCAAGATACAATCGGAGAAATAAATTCGAACCACACGATATTGGGAGTGAGAAACAGCTGATTCCACGATCACTTCTACATGTATGCATGGTACGGGTATACATGCGTGTATATATATGTATGGGTACGTCGCGCCACGAGCCTCCTCCTGAGGAAGTTACTTAATCTCAAGGTACGGATAAAATATTTCAATTTTTTACCGCCCGTTGTTCACACCCCACATGTAATTCGAACAGAAATTCACAACGTGTTTTCATTTCGACGAAATTCTCATGGTTTAATCGTTCAAATTATTGTCTGATTTCCACCCATATGCGTTGGTGGGTACCAAATGTTAATCGTAGACCATTTATTATACATATATAGTGGCGCGATCCACGCGACGACCTTTGTCAAACGTCAAACTTGTGCGCTGCAATGTGATGTTTGTATTAATTGCGTTACGTTGCGTGTATTATCTGCGAAACTGGCTCTGCCCGTACGGTCCGTCTTGCCGCGACGGACTGAAACTACTTGCTCTGGATCACTGCAACGGCGTTTGCCCGAACGAAGCCGTTCTTTTTTCACTGACGGAAGTGGCGGTTACCAAGAAGAAGTAGAAGAACAAGAACAAGAAAAAGAAGAGGAAAATATATAGAACAAGAAGAACTCACGTCAGCGCTCAGAAAGCCCGGGAAATTCGTTTTGAAAAAAATTCTTATTGTTTTTTTGCGAAGTTAAGCCGAATCTCAATATGGCCGTAACTAATAACATTTTTATATTCGAACGAGCCGGATGCCATATCCCTTGAAATTTTTCTCCTCGCGGTGACATTATTATGTACCCAAAGATGACGTGCAGTCCCCCAATCTGCATTTTCCTCAATCGTGTTTCCTTTTCATTTCTTTATCATTCCACCCGAAGAATATTCATTTCATTTCCTTCAAAAACCTGCACTCCTTAAACACTACACGCGTAACAATTTATATCATCATCATCGTCGTCGTCGTCATCATCATCATTAAACGAAGAACAATATTAAACCATACGTGTGAAACGCACGCCCGATTGTAACTTTATCTATATCAGCACACGTTATTTAATTCTTTTCGTACTTTCGATAAAACCTCTATCCTTTTCTTTCGCTCTCGTTTTTTTTTTCATTCGTGTCTTTTCTTTCCTTTGTTTTATTTTATTTTATTTATTTATTAATTTTTATTAGTTCACATAATGCAGATTCCGTATCTCGTTTGTCGTATTCGTGATCTCGTTCTTCTCGACGCGGTTGGGGGTTGCCACAACCAATATTACCGCTGCTCTTCTCGTGCACGCACTTAGCCCCACGATCAAAATAGACACTGCATATAAATATTTACCTTGCTACATGTAAAATGAATGGAGCCTGCCTGAATCGAACGAAGGAAGGCTCAACCGGCCCACTGTGACGTCGCCGGCCTACTGTCAGCTCGGCGCTCGCTCGGCCCGAGAGTCAAGTGGCGAACCGTGCGCATCGTACTTGGTGGATAAAGTAAACTGAAATTTGACAATTTTTTCAAACAATTAACACGTTAAAATTCATTTCCAATTGATTTACGATTTTTATCTCTAGAAATTATTCAATAGATTTGATAAATGTTTATTTGGTAAATGGTATCACGGTATCTTCTGTGACTCGCGTAGTAGTCAGGTGTGAAACGCCGCGCACGCACACTCCTCCGTACGGATTTAACGGCGGGTGGTATTGGTGCGACGTTAGGTATATAGCATCGAATAGCATAGTATGTCGTACGGCAAAAAGTTGCATAAACGGCTACGCGAATTTACTCCTGTTTAGATTATCATCTCCGCTGCTGCTGCCGCCGCCGCCGCCGCCGTTATACCGAGGTGCGTTTTGAGATGGATGTGAGGGTGAAAAAATTACCTAAATGTCATTGTATTCTTATCATAAGTACATATTGTGTATGTATATAGATGTAAATGTTACATTTATTCTCTTCGATTTCCCCGCGCTGCACTTTCGTCCATTTTACTGTTAGTTCTTTCGTTTTTGTTTTGTTTTCTATTTTATTTTTTTTTTCAATTCTTTTCTTTCGCTACAGATTCTTCTCTGCGCGTTTAATCCCGCGCGTCATGGACGGCCGAACTATGACAATCCCTCGGGATTCCCCGGAATGATTTGTTACTTGAATTATAATTCTATCGAGTCTGGCGTTCTTTTGGTAACTGTCGTCACGGATCGACACGGGCGTACGTACCACCACCGTGTATATAAACCACGCTGACGTAGGCCACTCGAGTGATGATGTAAGTCGGCTATTCGGATCGAACGGGTATCTCGCCGCGCCAACTTACCACAACGATAGTAATAGTCGATTCTTATTACTCCCGGCACTCGACGTAGAAAAAGCCTAGACGTGGTCGGCCAGGTGGCGCGGAAGGCCGCACACGCTCGTGAAACTTTATAACTATGTAACTGCTATATAACTTTATTATATACCTATACACATTTGCTTTATAATATACATATACACATACACGTGTATACCCTTGTACAACATACCGCGCGAATACTCGTGCGTGGATATTATTACCTATGTGTTGAGCGAATCCGTGTGCACGCACTTATACCATACATGTTATTATAAACGGGGAGAAATTGCTCTGTTTCTATGCGAATGTAAAGTTGGATGTTTCGAGTGCGTGGGTGCGTGGGTATTATACCGTTTATGTATTTGCGTTACAGTAGGTACGTACGCGTAGTTAATAAGGTCCATCCTTGGATTTATCACGTAGTGTATGTAACGTACTCATCTATGCAAATATTGCTATTATTTTTCAGCGGTGAAAAACTGCATCCGAATACACTGCAGCAGAAGGATACCCATCTGAGGATGGTTTCGTCAAATAGAGAAGGTGATTTTTATACGAAACATTATCCCGATCACCTGCCCAATCCACTGGCAAAACTATAAGGTACGTAATGTATGCACATAGTTATACACTTTTGTTAGAACGTCTCAGAGTAATGAAGTCATAATAGAGATGATTGAATTTTGGATACCTATTCGTACTTGTGCGTGTGTGTAAGATCATTGCATACACATCTTTTGAATATATGAGAAGAAAGGATAAAAAAAAAATTAAAAAAAAAAAAAAAAACAACATGGACCAAATCTCTTAAATGCTCGTATCTTCTTCTTCAGTGAGCGTTGAACGACGGACAGTACGGTACACAGCAGCTTCTCTGAAAATTATCATTACCGTTAGCTTTCACTCGTTAAGAACTCACCATAGCTACCGAGTAACGCCAACGCCAACACCGCGGCACCTATTGAGTATGTATTAGCGGTATAGAGCCATTGGACAATTAACGTATTTCTAATTCCGTAGAAAAATTAAATTGATGCCCAAATAATTATTATACCCGAAGGACCACCGCCTGATCTACGTCCGCGTTCCATTTGCCTGATTGTATGTGTTTGATGGTGTGAATGTATATCCTTGATGGACGTTCGGTTCAGTGCCTTGTACAAAATCGCGAATATATACGAACACTATACCTATATGTAGTATAGCATGGTCTCGGGGAACGTATGTCAACGTAAATGGATCATTTTGTCGATGACGTAACTTACATAACTCGATCCTTTTGCGACGCTCGGTGAACCATCGTAATATATACCTGCAGGTGTCACATACCATGAGCAATTATATGTAGATATGTTTTAACATGATCGAAAATACTGAATAATTAATTGGTTATTTGTAATCGATCTTGTCTTTACTCGGCTGTTTCTTATTATGATATTTTTGTCTGTACTTGGGGTTAAAGTTCGAAATGACCAAACAAATTAAACGACCATTTTTGTTTGTTTTTTTATTTTTTTTTTTTAATTTTTCTGTTGCACGTGGACTGCAGAACTCGCCCGTTGCTTGTGTAACTAAATCAAGCGTAACATATCGATATATATATCCTTGATTCCCCACGAACGGCTAAAATTATTGAAATTATTTCGAAATCCGCACACTTGTGCCCACGTGGCTCCCATTTAGCTTTGGCAGAATCTGCAGCGCAACCTCCGCGCCTATTGTTGGATCGTATTCGACCAATTATATCATTATGTATTCAGATTATCTAAAATATCTACGCACGGTTGTAAACTTTGTATAATTTTATTTTTACAGGGAAAATGAGAAACCTTCTATAAACGGTGCATTTCATTTTCTATAACTTTTCGTTAAAACTTTTGATCGTTTCTTTAGCACGTCAGCTGAGCGAATTTTGATATGCGAAGTTGGTGGTTGGTGAGAACTAGAAAGAGAGGAGAATAGATACTGGCATGGGCACGTGGAGTTACGAAACTTGGATGTTGCACATATGCACGTAAGTATTTGCATGCATGCATGTAACCAAAGTGTGAACATTGATTATAATTTTCACCGTTTGCCGAGTGGATCGGTTCGATTTTTCAGTTTTGAAGATATATATCTTCTGTTGTTTTAATTTGGTGTTACACCGCACATACTTGAGTGAACTCTGATTAGACGAAACTCAGTACCCTGCAGATGTTCCCAAATAATATAATTTATCATCTTCGCATATATTTATTTGAACTCCGAATTAAACAACCCGTGACTGTGTAATCAAAGTTGACAAACATATATAACCGATACGATGCAAGGGGGCTTGTCGTATCGTAATGGAATATATAACGACATTAAAATAAATAAACTTCTCACACGTGCCCCAATATCTGTAAATGATAACTTGATTATTTATTCGAACTGATATCCTCAATTATTCCCAACATATATCGTATCTCATTGTACAAGGTTGGTTAAATTTCGTCTTTATATTTATTTGCAAAATCATATCTACATTTTTCATAACTTATGGTATGTAGGAGTGTATAATGTGTAATATAAACATGTGTATTATAAGTTAACAAAAAATTCAGTGCATGGGCTATATAGGGTGTGTAGGGCGTTGCGAGGTATATTTGTTGTACGTGCAGGAAAAAAAGGAATATAAATAATAAAAAAGTAAAAGAAAAGAGATGAAAATAGAAGTAAAAGGTACCTTTCAAGGGGAACAGTCGTTTTAAAAGTGGAAGGGAACTACAGAAGGTTAAGATGCTATTAAAAATAATGACTCGTAATTTTTTGCAGACCAAGAGTTTCACCCCGCGCAAAACGAACCAGCATTGAGTAAGCAGAACATGCCCGATGCTTTTGTTATTGCGGTTGTAGAGGTTTCTGATTGTGCAGTTCTTGTTGTTGTCGTCATGTTATAACGGTGCGCTTATAACATTTGATGCATACGCATGTATATGTGTAGGTTCACGAATAATCTAGATTTAATGTAATTATAACAGAACAATATAATTACTGCAATTGCAACGTGACAAAGATGTTACGTCATTGTTAGTTTTTTTATACATATAGGTGCTTTTCACCCTCCCATTCGTTGACGTTACGTTATGGAAAATAATTTAAAAAAAATAAAAAAAAAAAAACAAAGAACTCGGTAAACCGATCGTTTTTTCTGAATCTGATTTGCTGATTGCATATTTTATACACATATAAATTTGGAATCTCGTCTATTAGAAAACAGTTCTAAAAGCTTCGCGAGAATCAGGATATTATATGTTTATGAACTATACGTTCGGAATATCAACTAGATACAAACCAAAATCATATCGTTCGTATAAATAAAATGAAAAAACAGAAGAAAAAGTACGTCAGCGAGAGTAACTAAACTAATTGTAAATCTGACTAAAGTATACGGTTTGATTATAAATGAGAAAAAATTAATATGCACCCTATAAGTTCAAGGGTTGTAGAAGTCGGTGATAATATTTTGTTTTCTACACCTGCACCTGCATCAGCGGCTCCTGTCGAATCTAAATTGTATCAAGGATGGCCGCCGCGGATGATATCGGAAACGACGCTAATAATAGATGCCCAAATGTATAATGGGGCTGGGGGGGGGGGGGGGGGGGGAGGGGTATGGGAAAAAAAAGAAAATGATATTCGAAAGGGTATACTGCACGGGATTTGCGGCGGCAGGTGGAAGGGGTGGGACGAGAAACACGGAAGAGAAGGTTCCGCGGGAGGAAGAGGAGGAGGATGAGGAGGAAAGCGGAGGGCAACCGCGGATCAATCGGTAGCCTTCCGCGTCCCTCGTCCTCCGAGGCCCCCGTGCTGCACCGACGCCGCTTTAGCTGCACCCGAAGGTCCACCACACTCTCGCGCGTTGACATCACGCACGCCCAGACGCGTGCACTACCATCGGCACCTCGCGTATAAGCAACTGCAGACAGACACTAGTCACTCTACACACATATGTATTTTCACCCCTTTGATTCCTCCACCCTCCACCCTCTACTCTCTATTCTCTACTCTCAACTGCTGCTGCTACTGCACACCACACTCAATGCAGCTTTCGACGGACTCCCTACCAGCCACTAACCCTTGACAAATGAGTTGATGCAGACGCGGTAACTGGGTCAGTAGGATCATCGTCATTCATGGAATCATTGTGGGACTTGTTGTTTTCGCCCAAGCTATATAATTCAAGGTCATTTCCCGCAACGCTATGCACGTCGTTCCGACATATCGAATTATAGCGGATTCAGAGGTATCTGATGATTACTTTCTTTACTATTTTGTTGACGATCGATGACGATTGCCTAATTTCATTTAATTTTTCTTCTTTTTTTTCGTTTTTTTGGTTCACGTGCGGTAGAATCAACACACGAAGATACAGCTCCCGTTTACCAACCCGGCTGGTAATACTGAAAGGTTTGTGAAAAAGAAAAAAGTACGAGAAAAAGAGAAGAAAAAAAAACCCTCGGATGTCGGATATAAACCGACGTCTTCGTCTTCTTGGTCGGTGCAGGGAAGCGTAGATATAGCCGCACAGTGGCTTAGCGACCGAAGAGCCGTAGAGTTCAGCTGAGGACTTGAAGTCTTCAGCAGGCGTCTCCTCCAGCGATCCAGACTTTCCTCGCCCAGCCTTGTCTTGCCTTGCCTTGGGTTTCCTAGTCCCAACCTAGCCTCGCCTAGCATTGCCTAGCCTACCCTGGCCTAGCCTAGAGCTATACACATCTAGAAGGTAGAAGGAGAAGTGCACTCCGCCACAGTGCACGGACGTCTGCTTGGTATTGATCCTCCGGCTCAGCTACTGGCTACCTTCACCCACTAATAATTCTTGTCAGACTCCGAAAGTCTCGACAACCCGAACCCGCCCGGAACTGACCGACGCGAGACATCGTCGACACGGAGAACGCATCAAACCCGACGTTTATATCGCTTCAAGATTTATGGATGATATCCCGATACGCGACTCACCCTTTTCCGGAGATCATCCGATGGTCCTTTGTTGGCGATGATGAAAGAAAGAAAAAAAAAAGAAATAAAAATACGCAACTTCGAGAACACCAAGAACTCGCACATCTGTAAAAAATAGAAATCGGGATAAAATTTTTTACAAACGATGATCTAATTCGCGATTGCGATCTCGCCTGTGGTGACCTTGAACTTGCTTATTCAAGGTCGTTCTTCGGCTCACGTCCTGCTTATCCACCTCCCATCCGCTATTTGTGTTTCTTAACATAAACGAACGGCCGGGAATAGTGTGTAGGTAGGTGGATGTACGCTTCTGGTGTATACGTATATACAACAGCAATAAAAAGTACACTCGAGTCCGATAAAGTTGTAAACTGTACCGTGAACGGCTTACCATCTACTTTGTGAATGCGGCTTTCTCATGCCAGTTTATTATCGCTCATGTGTGTATGGACAATCCCTACACTCTTCTGGATGAGTTTAGTGGTCAATTCAATGACCTTATACTTTCAGGGTTACGACTTGGTACACGGATAATAAATACGATGCAGGTATTAACGGGAAACCGAACAAGCAAAGTGCGTAAGTGAGATAAATAGGACCTAGTCTTTCATTATCGAACGGAACAATGCGCGAGCTTTACTTTCATGAGAAACTTCATTTTTTGTGTCGACTACTTTCCCAGCAGCAGATCTGCACCCCGTCAGGGAAGCACTGATTTTCACAACTCGCATAAGTTGCACATACGAAAAACGGCACGGATCCATTACCGGCGAAATGTATTGAATAAACTTCGTTTATTATAGTTTGGCATCCATTTAGCGGCAATTGATATACATATAACCGTCGTCGCGTCGTAGCATCTCAACGCGACGTATCGTTAAAGAGACGTTGTTTGCGGCTAGGAAACATTAGCCACAAGAGAAAAAAATAAACTTTAAATAATAGATGAATAGATGAATGAAACAACTGAGGTCATGCGAACATGATCTAAAATGGAGACATAATATGTATATTAACTATAATTTCGAAACACGTGGCGGAAATGACAGCGATCAGGCCTTCTTTTTCTCGATCTTCTTCAACCGCGAGTTAATCGCACGAGATCCTGGTTGAGTTAAGCCACACTGAACCAGGTGCGTGTGTTAACTACCAGTCGGAATTATTAAACATTCGCTATAGACCGCCCTCCGGGGCATTTATGCACGTGTGCATAGTTACGAACTGCTCAACAGTTCTATGAACTTTTTATCCTTTTTTTTACACACATATGTACATACATACGCGTATAAGTGACATCATGGTGTTCCCCATCGTTAATCGACGTTTAATTATACAAACATTAATTGATAATTACTACGTTCCCCGGGTTATTCATACATATATGGTAAGCAGATAGTTTATACTCCACCGCTTTAAAACTATACGTTAAGTAAAGAAATGTACAAATTTCTTTTTGAATTTTTTCTTCAAACTTCTCGAATTATTTGTAAATCGGTACCCTCGAGTTGCAGTGGGCCAAATATCGTGGTATTATCGAGGAAAGAAGCAATCGGACCGGGGGAGGAGAGCAGAGGTTGAAAAAAAAAAAGAGACAAAAAGTTGACGTGATAAAGCGAGGGGCATCGATCACACCACATACGTTGGTTATATCGCTGCAAACGCTTTTTCCTGAGATGATTCTTACCTATACCCTGAACCATCTACCTTATGTATACCAGCTACACGCTGAACATCGGCTAGCAACGCTTCTTCACGCAGATAGGACGAAGACGACGCGCGACGGCTCGGTTAACTCGGTAGCGATAGAATGAGGATGAGAAGAGTGAAGAGGAGAGAATGAGGATAGCGAGAAGAGAAGAGAAGAGAAGGGTGAAGAGGAAGAGGAGAATTTGGCGGGGGCTGGAGGAGTTCATCGTCACGCTGTCTGCGATCTGCGTGCAAGAGGCTGCGACCATCTCCGAAGAGAGCCGAACGTATGGCACCATTCGTTGTGCCTAGCTGGTGGGCAACTTTTCAAGAGGAACGTAGAGATGCGGTGGTGAAGGATGGAAGAATTTTTTTCAACTATCACCCGGAATTGAAGATTTTTTTTTATCGGCAAGGTAGATGATGGATTTTTGACGGTCCTTTAGGAGCATTCTCGATACCATAACCGATTGGATAACATCGTAAAACATTGCAACACGTTACTCAAAGTTTATAAGGTGCAGGCGATTTCGGTGTACTTGTTAAGCTGCGTTACTGACGGAACTCCTTATATATAATTCCTTTGAAAAACACCTGCGAGATTTTCTGTAACGAGCAAGCAAATTCGAGAGTATAATAACAACGACAATTAGGAGCGCCGCAATCCTTAATGGTACGCGTACCCATTTACCTCGACATTTCGTACGTGAAACGTTACATATATGTGTGCACGTGCAGTACTCGAGTTAAACTTATTTCCTGAATGCATTTGTCCTCAAAGAAGGTTTAATTTAACATTGTATACCTCTGTACGTTTCAGCTACACGAATATGCAAAACCATAAGGGCAAAAAAATCGCGAGACAAGCACGCGCCCTTTGGCAGCTGCGGTATATCGTATCAAAAGCCAAAGGCAAAGTTTGAAGTGCACGTAGGCAGCCTTCGGATATGGCCGCGGTTCTTTGTGTGGCCGTGAAGGTAGGTCGCAGCTCCTGCTCCTGCTTCTGCTCCTGCTGCTGATGTTGCTGTTGCCGCTGCTGCAGCTCACAATCGCAGGTACGCGATATGTTGTATGGGTGTGGGTATTATACGGCAGCCGTGAGGCTCCACTGCGCCTAGACGATTATAATTATTACCCAGACAAAAAGCCCGCGACTCAACGCGATCCTGCGTGCAGGTCAACGTAATGTTATTTTCGCGATCTAAAATTGGCAAAAACTTGCCCGACGTCTGGAGGATAGATTTTGCCTACCTACCTGCCTGCCTGCCTACCTAACTACCTGCTTGTCCTCCCTCTCCCGCAAACCGTTTCTCAGTTCTCCTCTTACCTCCCTCATGAGAAACACGCACGCATCGACGAAGAACGAGTGCAAAACGTGTCTGGAGTATACCTATATTAGTATCTAGGTATAAATATATATGTGTCCCAACTTCATGTAAACGCTATGTATATATATCCATGCATTTATGCGAGACCGAAAAGACTTTGGGCGTTTGTGCGAGTGGAATTTTGTTAACGAAAGATTTTTAACAAAATATTAATTGCGTGCTTTTCATATGCATCAGCTTTGGAAGAGTTGACGGTGAAACGTAATTTTTTGCATCCATCGGTCACCTCGCCATTTATACCTGAATGTAGTACGATGTTCTTTTGTTCGTTATTTATGGCGATAGAAATATTAAAGTTTGGCAGGACACGCGGTAGATCGCGAGCTATTAGGTAAGCTATCGCAGGCTTGAGAAAACGGAAGGATTGATCAGGTATTCCTAGACGCAACTGTGGGCAGAAACGTCCATCGCGTGGCTCACTTTTCGAACGCACCACAGCGGGGATAACAGAGGCCTTTTGGTACCTCACGATACAGCGAAACCATCAAAACCTGTCCTAGGGCGCGTGATCGCGTTGAATTCTGCGTGGCTGTAGGACAATCCTGTGCATCGAGTCAGAAACAAGTGTGAGCCGAATTCTCTGGGTACCAAATTCCTCTGTAACAAGATCCAGCCAACGACGCCAAACTCTCGTGCACACATTTCTCGCAATATGAATAGAAATTTGACGGAAAATTTGTTGGTAAATGTTATTTTCAGCTGGTTCTTCGTCTGGATATATTATAATTATGAGCGCGTGTATGGTTTATTATATGAATATAATACCACACGGTTACGAAGTTGACCGCTGCAACAACGACCATAAGGGACGTTACGCAATATTGTTACGGAATATATGCGTGATTACTAATTACTAGATTTCCCGAGAGATTACGATCTTATCGGCTTAGCTGCGCGCCGGAAGTGGGCAGAGAACTGCTATTTTACAGGGGGCCATTTAAAACCACTTTGGAGTGACCACGACTGATAATTAGTGGATATTTTCAAATTAATTGCTGTAGCGAGCTGGTGTGGCCTTGTGATTGGATTTATCAAAAACAAAATTTGCGAGTACATTAGTTAGGAAGTAAAAAAAAATAACGAGAGTTTGTTAAAATCTTTGTCGTGGGATGGGTGCTTCGTTCGAGAACAAAAACGAGGTGATGTCTTAGAAGCGACGGAATCGGAGGTGGATCGAAAACGACGTCATCTAGTTATGCCTAAGTATGTATTTCGCTGACTTCCGACACGCGGCAATGTCGAGCGAAGTGAAGTCATAAGATGGATTTGTTTCGTATTTCGTACTATACCGACTATACTACAAACCAACCTATATAACCATATACCTTAGTTCAGCGATGATTGATGTTACAAAGTCTGCCGCACACGTACACATACATGTAGCCATATAACACGCGTGTCTGAATTATTTCTACTGCCCGAAATGACAAAGGCAGAAAATTATTCATCGACAAATGCTGGACGGGTATTAATAACCAATGATTTCTTATACCGAGCCAAGAGGTTGACGGTGGTTCCGGAAAATATATAAGTGCAGGTATCGTGAATTAGTGATATCAGTGTGCACGTGATATTGAAACCTATATACTTATATCCAGTTCATGGAGATTTAGTTCCTGCTTTTATCTTGTAATCGATCGAAAAATTATTCAAGTATACCTATATAAACTTGAATTGTATGCATATTATACTTGTGTAGAAGTTTTGCTGTTGAAATTCAGTTTTCTCAAGAAACCTGATATTTGTGTATAAGTAAATTAATTGACCAGGTCGAAAGTCGATGCTTATAAGGTATATACGTGTGCGTATACATATATGTATATAAATACCACGACGAAGTTTACCCCCAGCGCTTTTAGCGATCCTTTCCTCGTGTATAGCCCCATATAGTTGTATTAGAATACGTTTGTCGTCACTTACGTCTTTCTGACATTGGTAACGATAATGGCGAGGCCACTCTGGTGGAGATAGGATCTCTGCAACGTGCGTGACAGCCGACTAGCTCACGCACGGTTTAACACGCATCGCGAGTTGCTGGGAAACATCGCTGAACAATTTAAGGGCGGAACTCCCTCCCTATACACGAATACCTATCACGTCTGGATTGGAATTTCAGAAACCTCGAATCAGTTTTCTCATTTTGTTCAGATGAAAAAAAAAAAAAGAAAACACAAAGAAAAGAAAAAAATTAAAAGAATTCTCGGACGCGCACTCTATGACGATTATTACCTCATGACGATTATATACCTATACCTATATGAGAGGCTTTGATGCCATGTAAAAATTATTTCGATTTTAACGCAATTCTCTCAACCTAACTAACAACAAGTTACTGACACACTATGATATGGAAAAAGCACGCAAGATTACGCACTGCGAGCAGGTTACTCAGTTTAGTTCATGACACGTCTATTATATGGGTAGAAAATTTTGTTCGGTTAGTTTTTTTTTTTTGTTTTTTCTTGTATCCTTTATTTTTTTTAAACTATTTCTACATTATAAGATAATTGTGAGTAAAGTGCAACTTTTTGGCTACTATGCTTCAAGGAATTCATGTTTATTTCTTGAAGAAGATCCGATCCGATAAATTGTACGTTTTTACACCCAGGGTAACTCTATCCAAAGCAATGATATGCATTTTGCAAGTATGAACAAGACAGTCTGAAAATTGACACTGTGCGTCCTCACCGATTTAATTATCGGCAATAGTCACGCGAACATCATATAACGTAAAGTAAGTTAGTGTTCGTCATATTTCGAGCTAAAAGGAAAAAAAAAAAAAAAAAAACCCAACATCGTAACTATTATATACGCGTTGCGTGTGGGATTGTGGAAAAATACCAAATACCTATACCATATACGAGAGATGAGTTCTGCCCTGATCGAAGAAACTTCGCTTTAACGACGCCTAATATATCCTCTAAAAGTATAAAACGATCATCTTTCCCCACCGGATAAGCAAGAAGTTCGAATGATTCTACGGGATTATTTTGTAGCTCGCTAAACCTGGAGAAAAACTCGGCCATTCCGGTGAGCTTGAAATAATTGACCAACAAAACTGAGTCACTACAGTTCCCGGTTTTCTTTAATCTATTTATTATCTACCATTTAACCGCATTAGTTCTTCAGAAACGTATTAACTCGGACCGGTCAGGAGGCCACCGGTAGCCACCCGGTTATTACTATATTACCTCAAACCTTTTTCTTTCTTTCTCTATAGATCTTGCCCCGCACAATACCTCTCGGCCTTTACCGGTATATCTGCAGAGTTTATACACACGGAAGAAACTCGTGTTATTATAAACTAGCAGAATTTATTTTATTTTTTTTATTTTTAGTCAAAAGCTCACAAGCTTGCCGTTTCTCTTCTCTTCATTTCGAGGTGCGCAAAATTACGCAGACGAATAAGTTGCAAATTTCGTTTCTTCTTTAACATCATAATATCGGAAAAATGAATGATAGACTATTTTACTAAAGAAAAACGGGGAAAAAAAACTTCGCGCAGCGCAGTGTTTGCGAATTGAATTACTATATATACGAAAATCGATTCTTTTCTAGTTTCGTTCGCGCGGTAGGTTGAAAATAAAATTTTTCGATCACCGCGACCTGCAGCATAACCGCTTTTTTCCTAGCATCAGATTATAACCTCGAGACGTACATAGATATATACATACATATACAGGGTGTCCCAGAATTCGCGCCAACTAAGTACGTAGCGTTGTTCCTCGTGAAAAACTAAAATAGGGAAGTCGAGGTGAAAATGTTCTAAGTCTGACAGGTAAATAGTTACAGGGTTCCAAAGTTCCGCCAATCGGCGTGCACCGTCACGTCGGTGTGCCACCAACACGCCGGGCGTAGCAGTGTGTTGGTGGCACACCGACGTTATTCCAGACGCCAATTGGCGGAACTTTGGCACCCTGTAACTTTTTACCTGTCAGATCTAGAACATTTTCACCTCGACTTCCCTATTTCAGTTTTTCACGAGGAACAACGCTACGTACTTAGTTGGCGCGAATTCTGGGACACCCTGTATATGTATATGTATATAAGGATCAGTCGCCTCGAACCTAGCGGCAAATTTATCGACGCGTGAAAAACGCGGAGAAAAGTCCGTAAAGTATCGGTGGATAAACTATCGGCTTAATGGTCCGTAAAACGTGGCTATGGGGAGGCTAATTGCTGCATCAAAAACCGCGGTGGTGTAGCAAGGCGGGTTTGAGGATTGCGTGCCCAACGATCAGACGCCTAGCTTACTAGGAATAAGGAAAAGCCGCCTGCATTTTAGCCGTAGCGTATATGGAGAACCGACCGACATTATAGATGCGCGCTTATATTTCTATCGTGGTAAGAAATTTATAAAAAACCACAAAAATTATTTAAATAATACGCGCACCGTACGTATATGTGTGTGAGAAATATATCGAGTCGAGTCCCTATTCGAGTGCATGAGATAGCAGATCGGTTGAAAATATAATTTAAGAAAATTTTAAAGAAAAAATCTCGCGAACATACAGAGACGATAACTCAAAAGGTCGATTCTCCGCTCTACTTGCACCTTCCTTTCTCCATTCGTAGTTTCGCAGATATCCTGCGCGCGGAAATGATGAATCGTTAATAAGTATTTTATGTAATGCCGATCTTGCCGCAGTACACATACAGGTATAGGTAGGTTTTTTAAAGATACGCGGATATAGCGAGATCATCGGTTGCCGCTAAATACAAGATACTCTGCCTACGCCTCGTCAGTTTTTAGCCCTTTGTAAGTACCGCGATCGGGATTGAGCGTAAAGCTAGAGCGTACATTGAAAAAAACCGTGGAGGTAAATATAAGGAATAAAAAATAAAGATAAAAATAAAAAATTCATTGAGATACAGGTAATAACCGATGATACGCGGCACAGATTCGCAAATGTTTATATATTCCAGCAGTTTGAGTTATATTAATTCTGATTCCGAGAGGAACGTGCGCGGGTGAGCATAACAGGGCGATGTTACAAGTCGTTCGATGTGTCGAACACACCGCCCATATAATCCCTCCCTTCCTTCCTCCTTCCCTTCCTCCCTCATTTTTCATCTCGTAACATATTAACATGTATAAGCGTGCTCCTATATCGTTCATATACCTTCATACATCTCTACCCACGTTCTCGTTGAGGTATCACAACCAACTTGTATACGTATATGCATAAACGACCAGTTCGTTTGCCAGTTTAATAATAAATAAACCACTCCATTCGATAGATCCTCTTTTATTTTTCATTTATTTCTGTTTTTTTTGTTTTTTACTTTTTTAATCTTCAAATCTTTATATCACATTTTCATATTGATCGTGCCGCTCCGATCGTGTATAAAAGTTTGAAAAATCTCGGAAACGAAGCTTAGCCGTTATTTATATCCCTTAAGCTCATTCCATTCCGACTTTGTCGATCATCAGCTGCGCGGACATAAGGACCAAGCTATATGGTATAATATTACTGCGATCAGCGGTAGCCGTTTTGTCGAGGAGGGAATGGAATGAAATGGACGGTAAGGGACGAGACGGGTGTACCAGGGAAGGGAAAGGAACGGAAGGAAGGGAAGGGACGGAAAGGGAAGGGAAGTGAAGGGAATGGAGCGTTGAGGCAGGTCGGGGTCTCCGGAATTCGGTCACCATTTTATTATCGACCCGCCCACCGCCCCGTTGCGTTACCCCCGCACACGTCGTTCCACGACCTAAGCCGCGGCGTGACGCCCTTCCGTACGTACGTCGTTATTTCTAAACCACCTCGGTAAGTTTACGAAAATTAACAGCTGATCAGATAAGATAAAATTCTAAACGTCTATGAATACATTTTTATCACTACGTGTACAGTATATGTGTAACGTAGATTATGTATTTACTACCAACTATCTACCCACCCATATAACGCAGTCAATGATTATTTTAGAATGCACGTGAAAGAATAAGAAGAAGAAGAAGAAGAAGAAGCGCTGCACCGGATTGCAGCGATTAGCGGTACCATGCATATAATCCCCAATGTGTGCACATACCAACAGCTGGAGTAGGTAGTTTTATATGTACGTGTTCTCATAGTTCATAGTAAATTATACGTCAGGGACGGGCAGCGTTGCGGGCAGCCCACAGTAGGAATCGCATGTTACGTCTGATAAAGAAAATAAAAGTTATAGGGGGTGGAATATTGGTGTGCGCTCGGTGCGCCTGATGCCGGTTGGGTAGCGTGTGCTGCATCCGCACGCCACGCCACCCCACGACCACCTTTCATCCTCCAACCACCCATTCACCCACCCAACCTACGACCCCACCACCCTTCGGCAGAGCTGCCTGCCAACGAAGCTTTCCTTCTTTTTTCTACCGATCAATACGGCCAAGTTATTTCGGATCATTTTCAACAAATATAGCGAAACGAACCGGAGGATCCAAATACACGCGCCGATATCTTTCCTTATATTAATCCTCACGCTAATCGGTAATTGCCACGTTCCAGTTGCCCTGCGGTACATCGTTTTCGTTCACAGAAGATAATGATAATGATGATGATAATTATTATAATAATAAATAATAGTAATATAGTATAATGATAATAATATACCCCTGATCTCGGTCACCGATCTCATTGGGATGGTATAAATGAACGTTTGCTTAAAAAGTGTTGGCACAACTTCATTACGGTTTCGCATCGTTGCAACGGGAGATCTGCAACAGCGCTGTACGCCAAGTAGAGAGAAATGGGGAATGGGAATCGGGTTTCCGTCGCAGTGATGCACTGCTATTTAAACCAACGTGTATCAATAAGCGAGTAGTTTTTGGGAGATTCCATTGATTTCCGATAACAGCAACGATAGAGGTAGAGGTACCTACGAGAAATGTGGTCAAGCGGTGTAGGGTTTGTACTTACCTATATGTATAGATCGAATGTTCGACACGTGTGAGTGATATGCCGTTCCAATTGATCGCTGGACTTGCCATGATTAAGCTACGATCGAACGAGGGACTGAATCTTCACAGAATCTGACAGTCTTGAGGCCACTTTCTGTACCTATAAGTTTGTGATGGAAAGTATGAGAAGAAAGAAAAAACAAAAGACAAAAATAAATTGATGTTTTGAACGGATTTGTTATATAAATCTAACAGAGTCAGATGGGGGAAATGGCGACGATCTTGATCATATCATTATTACTAGCAATAAATAGTTTGAATTTAAATATCACAGACGAGAAAATCCATCGGCAATTCCGGATGGTTTTGAATTCTGAAAAAAAAACAAAAATAGGGTTGATTCGCCTTGTTTTAGGCAGCTGAAGAGACGAGGCCGTAAATCTGGCTGCGACGTGTGATGCATTTATTTTGCTAGGCAAACGAACGGTGCGGAATACGATAGCGGTTTAATCGAGAAACGTCGGAGAAATGGGAGATCGGTAAATACACGAGCAAGACACGTACATTATAATTATTGATTTATTATATATTTCTCCATAATTGCGTATAGGTACGTGTCGTAACTGGAAATTAAAATATAATTTCTTTCGTTATTATCCCACTTGTCTATGAGCAACTAAGGCCACTTCGAAGTCACGTTCGATACGGCTTCAGCACATACCTTTCCTCCTATTGTCAGCATTGAAGTATTGAAATACGAACTGAATGGACACTGACACAGCGCAATCCGTCCTGCGAACACGAGTTTATTACCTGGAATTAATTTACGTTCTATAACACCACCGCGAAATGGAATTGATCCCCGGAAATATTGGTTTATCATCATAATATATACCATACGTGTGATGGATGTATAGCACCAGCATCCCTTTATTTGATTATCCAGAACCCATCATCAACAAAGAATAAGGCCGAAAATGAAGTTGAACGAAACTCGTTTGTGTAGGGGTAATCCCAAAATCAGCTATCGATCAGTGTCAAATTTACTGTCAGATCTATGGTATCGGGGAAAAAACGGGATTTAATTATGATCAACCGACGGTATAGCAGAGAAATTTTTTTTCTACGTTTAAAATAATGTTTAAAAACCGTTGACCGAAAAATATCAGACTCATTAATTTTCATGCGGTTTTTAGTGCGGTATACAACGTACTCGAGCAACTATAAAAATTGCCTTCAGAACTGTAATGAAAATTATTTCACAGAAGTAATAATAAACAGTATTAACAATGTTCTCGTGATTTTAATCGTTGGAATGACAATAATTAACTTTTCCAACTACTTGCAGCCGACTGCAATCTTTGAAGGTCAGCTCACGCCGACGACTGTATGGGCTTCCTGATTGTCCCGAGATGCATCTATATTAACTGCACGTCATGTATTTACGCTGCGATGAGCATGAGGGTACGATGTTAGGTACTTTTCATTAAATTTACGGGATGAATACGAAACGCAAATAACTATCGTGTAAAACCTAGTTATCAATTTTAAATTATTTGATCGCGTCTTACGTTCGTAAAACACGTACGATTCAATTTCGATATAAGTCCAATCAAGTCCCTATGGAATTTGGATCGATTGATCAAAGAACTCGACCGGGTAGGATCCATATTAATTAGTCAACACGGTGTAAAACATTGTGTATAATTGGATTCCACGTTCTATTCTTACGTCTGAACTTCCCATTATGGATATCCTGAAGGACGCGGGCAGGAAGGCTTGGCAGACAGGATCGTAAATTCCGTTTCTCGGTGGCTCGTTGAGCGAGGTGATACCCTCGAGATGCTGAAGGTATAGGTAGGAGGTACCTGCATATAGCAGCAGTGAATCGTCCTGGCTGCAGCCTTGTTAAATTGGATTGGCAGTTTTCAGCTACGAGGATCTCCTATTCCTAGAGTACAATTATTAACCGATCGTGTCACCAGACAATCTGCACTTCGCAAATGGTCGACGTTGCTTGAATTATTCAGACGATAGTTATAAAGGCATTAATTGCCGTTCGGTGACGAATCGTGTAGAAAATTTCGAGTCGCCATTTTGACACGATTATCTTATCGCCAGAATCTGTTGTGCGTTCACTGCAAATCATGGATGAATTACGAATGTCAAAATTTCAAATATCGACCGGCCTTCATTTTCACTATACGTGTACCATGCGACAAATGTTCGACAAATCATATAGGTATGTATATCTGGTGAAAATTTTTACTCGTTTTGTTTCTCAACTTGATCAAGTTAGCCGCATGCAGTCGGTCGCAACCGCCTGCGTATAAAATTGCGCGGAAAATATAATATTTAATGAGAATCAGCACTCGTGATTCAACCATATATATAATTAATTTCTTCTCTCAACGATTAGCGGCGCATGCAATCAGCGAACGATATTACGTATCCTACAATCTACACCGCTTCTCCTCTCCTGCAGCACACTTGTTCCACGTTTTACTTCTATGTTTAATGAAATACAACTAATTCCATGCATATTTTTCCGCCATTATACTTCCGTACGGGAGATCGTTAGAGGTAGATCATCCGTGCATACGTATCTCTTAGCCTTGACTATACTACAATATAAAGAAAGTTACGAGCGTTCATACTTTCGTAAACTCTGCAGAAGGTTTTCGTGTCATCATTTGTACGCACGTCAAAAGATCGAGATAAGTCGAAGGGTTACACTTGTACGTATTTCATTCCGTATATTATCCATTCGGTACAAGTTTTGGTTTATGAGAAAAAGTAAAATAAATACAATAAGTACAATAAATTAATAACAATATTTCCGCGGGTCATTCGGGAGTACGCGGTTTCTATCGTTCCAAAAATCCCACTACTCCCTGTTTAATATGTACATATATATACATATATATATATGTATATGTGTATAGATGTCGTCGTGTGTTGCGGGTATGGTATATGGTATTATGTATATGCAGCTGCGTTTAGTCTGGACCGCAGCATCTGTTGTTACATGACGGATGAGCCGCATTATCTTTTAACTCCGCGCGTCGCGTTTCACTGCTTCAGTGTACAGTAACACCAAGTGTTACGCGATCTGCCTCGGTTAGGAGAGTCACTCACATCGCATCTGCGCATCTTCGCTCTCGATTTCTTATTATACCTTATAGGTATATACCTGAACGTTAACTGCAGTCATCTAACGATAAGTACGCCCGATGATTGTGGATTTACATTACTCGCATATGTGTGTATCTATAATTGCCGATATCGAATTCCCCGCATCTACATAATGAGTAATTGTTCATTGGAAACCGTCATTATAACAATTGCTTATTAAGAAAAGCGGAAAAACATGTTTCCAATCGGGTGTACCTATTCTCAAAGTATATGGGAAACCCATCAGCGTATACCGCGACGCGTACAGGATTTCATTTGTTAACGATTATTCTCAATTCATTTCTGTGACACCATCGAGATAAGTAGGTATAAGAAGCATATTCAAGACTGAAATTAGCCGTACGTATATCTTCGAAAAGTACCTGCAGCTATACATATAACTATAGAAGCTGGTTCGATGGTTCCGGCTGAAAAAGATCGGAGAGTGACCTTGAAAGTAGATGCGAAGCAGAGGTCGAGCGGAATTTGCAATCGGTGGTAGAAAAAAAAAACCCCCAAAAAACCAAAGAAAAAAAAAACGCGGGCGTAAATTTCACTGACGTATTCCACCCATGTATATAAAACAAACGCAATGTGCGTGGACACGGAAAGATGCTCCGATCTAGTTTCTTATACCCGGTTGATGGTACATCAGTTTTATGTTAATTAATGACTTTCAATAATTACTTTAATTGCAGGTTATGGAATTTTTTTCCATACAACGTTGCTGCTACTGCTCCTTATTCTTACTTCATACGAGTTAATATTATCCTTCAGGTTCGACAACCTGTACCTGTAGGATCCGCAATATATATATACGCTAATTATATTTACAAATGAATATTATTATTACCGCGCGCACGTAAGAATAAGTTAACTTCCTTTCAAATTCGTGGACAGTTTTGAATTTCGACTAACGTGTACCATTAAAGATGGCCATTAGCCTCTTTTTATCTGCCCACAGATAAAAGAAAACAAGAAACAAAAAGGATTCTTTTGTTCTGTAGTTTTTTTTTTTTTGTTTCTCCTGAAAAAATGTGCAATATTCAAATTACTATAACTTCATCTTAAGAATGATCGCGATGATATGTTTCGAAAATTAGATTAGAGCTTGAAATCTCTACTTCGGAAAGCGCTTATTTTCAGTAACATTTCCCGTTTCTCGCTAAATTCAAAAATTTTCAACAAATAACTGAAAAAATTCCGTAGTAGAGATTTCAAGCTTGAATTACACCTTCGTGAAAAGCGTATTTGCCGTCACTTTTAAGAATGTCAAAACCATTCGAATTCTGCACAATTTTTCATTCCAATACTAATTTTTTTTTATCGATTGTATTACGCGTGTAACAGGCACAAGGAAATATCTACTTGTTCTGGGATCTAGGAATGGAGCAAAAGATTTCTCCGTGACTAACTTTCGCTACCGCGTTGGTGTTTCTCGAAGAGGAGAATCCATTAATGCGACGTGTATAGTACGGAACGGATATCTCTAGGTATATTTTACATCGATTTCGATGTTCTCGCAGCGAAAACGATCCATAATTGGAAACGAATAGCCGCCTTCTTCCGCTAGTTCTATCGAGTATACGGCGACTGTGACTACTATGGGTATTTACGAGCCAATAAAACGCGTTCAACTAAAGGGGGGAAACTCTACGTTTTGAACTGTATTATTTATATCACGGAAGCTGCATTGTTATCCAAGAATTAGCTTGAATAGAATAAAACATACGAACTACTGACGTTCATCCAAAAGTCTGGTAATTATATTCACGTCTGAACTTAATCTCGCAATCCAGGCTCGTGTGTCAAAAGCGTGGGTGAAATTCAAGTTGATTATATTTTTCCAAGAAACCCTAAACATCGCGCAATTAACTTGAGTTTTCATTTCAACGAACGATTTTCTTACATTGTAACGGAGAGCCAACAATTTTCGCGATCTATTTTTGACAATCTTGAATCCTTACGCACGTAAAGACATTATACATACGTAATACAAGTTTTTAACATCCATAATCTAACCAATTCAGTTTTATGACGTTGAAGACCTCGTTAGAATTATTTTTAACAGATTCACGTAACTTTATTATAGTAAATTAAGAGGGAGAAGGCGAGAATTATTTGATCGTATTATCCCGTCAGCCTGCAGCCAGGGTAGCACCAGAAGCAGCGTGTACCGAACACTCCGTTGCTCAGAGAAGAGCTGCGGAAGCCCATGGTTGCGACGGACGATACTGCTACACGTTGTGCACACGCCTAAAGGGATTTTCGTTAGATTTCATTTCACACCCAATTACGCTATGGACGTGGCCGATACGTGTAAAAATACAAAATAAAAGGTGCAGACTATACATGTACATATGTGTGTTCCTATATCGTCGTCGTTCTTCGTTCGGCCATAGCCTGCGTCCTTTCAACGTTCTCCATCGAATTTTTTTTTTTTTTTTTTTCCCATTCTTCCGTTCTGTTTTGTTAAATTTTTTATTTTTGTTGCATCGAAAATCACACCAGTTCCTCCACAGCTGGGCCAGCATGTTTGACAAAAATTTTTGAGAAATCCGAAACCAAAGGAGATAAAAAAAAAAAAAATCTGAATTATTCAAGTAACTGCAGGGAATTTCTTCGAACCTAGGTGGTTTCAAGATTGAGGATATCGTGGTATAAAACAAGGTCATCGATATCATTTTGGTTGAAGTATCAAATTTTATTGCTGTTTCAAAACAATTGAAAAGTCAGTTTTAAAAGTAAATGTATTTTTTTCAGCGCGGTTCCGAAGTGGCTGTATGGGCTTTCCGGCGCGGCTTCGGTAGCTCGCAAGGATTGCAGTCGGAATAGGAGGACGGGGTGCGCGACCCACCGGAACATTAACGCACACGCAGCTTATAATACGTTGTTACCTGTCATGGGAGGTTCGATGCATATTTTTACCCTGTAATTTACTTTAATTGCCAACTCTCCGGCTTTGAGAATTCATAAGTTCGTCCCTGCATAAATTCTGCGTTAAATTGGGTCCGATGACGTCACGATATACCACGTTATATATACGGTTGCAAGTTTTGCTTGGATAGTTATATCCTCCATTTATTTCTCAGAATGGACGTATATGATACACGTTATTTTTATTACTTTACAAATCCGTCATACGGTATGAGAAAATTAAGCTCGAATTTTGTTTGATCGAAGCCAAACATCAATCAGAGAGAGACACTTCGGGTGTAAAGTTGAGATCATACTTCTGCACGTATATCATATTATATGAATGAAAAAAAAAAGAAAAAAAATTCCAAGGTAAATTCGCCTACGAAGTCTCGTCATCCATTGTCACTGCTGCTGTCTTATAAAATTCTCTCAATAAAAACGCACAGCGAAGCATATAAGATGGCCAGTTTACGTTCTTGGAAGAACGACGAATTCCGACTACGCATATAATGTAGCTGGAGATGGTCGGATATTATATGATGAGTTTTATCCCGCGCGTTATGTTGTATCTGCAACTGAAGTGGATCTTATTTTTTCTCGCTTCCTTAGCTATAAAGCACAAATGATCTGGCGCTTTAGCGTCTCAAAAAGGTGAATTTTCTCGGAAATCTATAGCGGTATCGCACCCCGGTAAAGATCTATTAGAGATCGGAAAAAGGCGGTAGCAGGACCGGGTGGAGCGAGGAATTAGATTGGCTTGCAGTTGGTGCTACAAGTGAAGCGCAACGAGTGAAATGCAACACAATCCGTTCGTAATTTAAAACGAGTAAAACGAAGAAATACGTGTACTTTGAACTCCTAGCATGCAGCCTAGCCATCGGTTCCGCAGCAACAGAACTCGCTCTTAATGTTCATTTGTTTCAACATCGGAAACTACGAAATTGGCGCGCTCATAGTTTTGATTCAATAAGCTCAGTTTTGATCACGTCAAATGTCACATGTGAAAGAAGTCCCGTCTCGTCGTCGCAAGCTGATGCAGATATAAAGGCAAAACGGGGGTTGACGCAGCGAATGAGACAACTAGAGGGAGGTTGAACGAGTACTGCAGGTATGCATGTGAGACGGGGGTAAACGGTCAGGAGAGGAGGCAGGAGGTCTTCTGCCAGATGCTGTAAACTTTATCATCGAAATACCAGCAGACTTGTAGAGGCAGGTCATAAAGACATTTTACTACATATTTACGCTACGATCATATATAATATATATTGCCCTCAAGTGAATAGAAACGCTTTTCGTTTATCCCATAATTCGCCATCATATCTGTCAAATATTTCTCCTCTGAAAAAAAAAACAAAACAATTTTTCGAAAATTAAATCCTCGGAGCAAAGATTCTTGTTTAACGTTATTCCTTTTCCTGATTGCGAACGCTGCCCGGGATGTGTTCAGCGGAGAAAATCTACCGTGTGCAAAGAGGGGAGGAGGAGAAAAAGGGGGATGGACCCCCTGCGTCTGTCAGATAAAGCGCACTTGTATACCATATCGTAACTATACATGCAGTATTCGTACACGTCAAGATATACTCTTGGTATGTCGTCCTCGGCTTTGCTGCAACCGACAGTGTTTAATTAGTAATAATTTCACGGTGCCATCTCAGCTCGACTAGCGCCGCAGCCTTGAGCCTGAATCTTTCAGAGCGCGGATTGCGCATTCGAGTCAATCAACGAACCCTGAAATACAATTTACAATTAGCCTAGATTACTATGCTCCCGCGCAGGCTGCAATTAGCGATTAAATCTTAGTAAAAGATTATTATTTATTCTTGGTTAAACTCCCGCTCTTACCATGCTGCAGAGCTATATACCAGTTACTTCTGATGCTGCTGCGATGCACGGATCGTCCGGATCATGCGCGTATGAAGTTTGCGACGCTTTCGTCGAATTCAACGTACTGTACGTATACGACCCGTACGACATACGTATACACACGTAAATAGTTTCAACCGCTGCTGTACGCGTATATATTCGCAAAGGTACAATCTGCCCGCCTCATGACTCCCACTATATTATCTATATATACCTTCGTACGTAATACCACGCATAATTATATATCTGTTTGCTATACAGCCGCGTGCACGGAAGCGCGAGTAAACATAATTTTCTACTCTCCGAGCGCTTCGTGACTTCAACTGCGAAAGCGCACTTCAATTACGCAAGTGTCATGTACGCGTTACCGCTCAACTTTATCTCTCTCAGGATATTTATTTGTCAGTTCACTCTGTGGTATAAGTATATTATATATATATGTATATCATTATATATCCACGGTAGGTGTAGGTACAACATGCGGACGTTATATATTTCATGTGCCATTAATCGCACGCATCGTTACAAAATACAACCATAATAAGTTGCGATGAGCTGAAAGGATTCATATATAAAAGTATATAGTTCGATATTCTTTAATTCCCGATTACCCATTATAACCGTGACGTTTACTCTCATCGTCCGCACTAATTAATGCCAACGTTCCAATATCCAGGAAATGGACGCCCGGCATATATATTGACAGAAAATCGGCGTACCTTGGGCTTTCCGAGAAACATTCGGGTGAAAGCGGCTCGATATTTGGGGTGCGGTCCCAGGATTGCGTGAGGGTGGAGGGAGGAGGGGTTGGGATTTGAGGGTTGGAGGTTTGAGGGCGAAGGGTGGGAGATCGGTGCACGCGTTGCACATGAAGTTGGGTTAGGTGGTGCGTCGCTTCGACGGCCTCGGCCTCGGCGTTGGAGCAGAGCGTGGAAGGAAGGACGCCGGGCGTCTCGGCGTTGTGGCAGACGAACGCATCGATCCCGGTCAGGTCAAGCACGGAATACTCCACCCCCCTCCCCCGACTCACCCCATCTCACCCTTACGGCGCACTCGCCCCCGCCAGACAAAGACAAATTACGCTGCATTTTCAGAGCCCCAAAGAGTCCCCCCTTCAACCACGCTCACCCTCCGTACGCCTCTCCCAAAGCACCACCCCGTCTCTCTCCACCCCAAACCTCCCCCGAGGCCGCCAACCGCTCCGGCTATGTAGGGCATCAAACGGGTGCTCAACTCGCACGCACCTCTCTTGCAATTTCGCACCCTGCAACTTGCTGGTACGTGCGGTATTAAAGGAACCTCGTATACGGTTATCGAGCTGATGATGATGACATATCGGAGCAATGCTAAAAATTGATACAATAGCCGATAGAGGGAGTTCTTTTTTTTCTTTTTTTTTTGATTATTCTATGATTCATACCTTCGCTAAAATCTGCAGAACCATCGTCGCCGATTTTATTCTTCAGTACATCTGATTAATTACTACCTTACAGCGGTAGAAGGAAAAAGAAAAATGATAAAACTTGACTAAAAATTGTCCAAAATTGACCGAATCTGAGGGAAATTTTTTTTATTTTGAAGCTGGAGATCAAGTTTCATCAAATTCCGAGTTGGGGACTCCTGCAACGGAAAGTGCGGACGACGCCGACGACGCCGGGAGAAGTGTGTTTGTGCCTCTCTCTTTAGATCTCTCTCTCCCTCTCTCTCTCTCTTTCACTCGTTGCACGCGTCCGTGTGTGCCACGGTAGCAACGACGAGGTGGTTGGCGGTGGAGAAGAGGAATAGGGAGAAGAGGAGGACCGGGAGGGAGAGGAGGAGAGGTTGAGACGCGGAGGTGCAGCAAGGGAAGGAGAGAGAGAAAAGGCTAGAATGGGGTGGTTTGCACTAGCAGCACCGACGCGGCTCCGAGTAAAGGAGGCGGCGGTGGCGGCGGGGTCCCAGGAAGAGACGACCTGGCCCCCGGCGCGCTCGATAGCGCCTGCACCACCACCCGACGTCCCATGATTGGAAACCAAATCGCCGCACATCCATCCCTGCTCACCCCCCTCAGCATCCCCTCACGAAACCCATCGACTAGTCACCCCCATTTCCCACCCACCCATCCCCTTTACTTCTCTCCGAGGTCCTTCCTTACTCGGTGCATCCCTGCGTCCCTGCGTCCCTGTCCTCACGGTTCCTCGTTTCCCCATTTCAGAATCCCCGACCCACCGACCCCGGGTTCTGGTCCCCCGGACGCTAATGTCGGTCTAAGTCCTTAAAACCCCTTGGACGGAGGTAAAGCTACGCCTTCTGTGGACCGGAATGGCCTCCATCAGTAACAGGGTTTACACACCCAAGACCCCATTTCTCACTACTAGGAAAAAGCGCAGCTCTGCTTCTGCTGCCGTTAGTGCTGGCGCTGGTAGTGCACTTCGACGAAGAGCTTGCGATCGCAGGCGAACCACCGTACCAAACTTAGTTGGACGGATATACCTACCAACGGAAAATCGACGGACGTCCACGATCTGACGTCCAGACGATGAGCGCCCAACCAACCTCTAACGTCCGGCATTCTCCGATTACGATCTCATCTAGAAGGTTATATGCAGAGGGTAACATTTCCGAGGGAAAAAGTCATTCGGTGGAAATAAAAAGGCATTATGCTTTCTCGCTCTATCCTGCGTCCTCCGTGAAAAGTTGCACCATATATCCTGATCTCTAATTTCTTTGCTTGAGAAAACTCTTCTCACCTTTTCCTTTCCGATAAGATTCTTTGTCTAATTGTTAGTTTTTGGTGGTGGATTTATTCCGAGGATTCCTTGGTTTCAATTCAAAGTATTTTTTGGACATCGGAAAACGTTCGATCTTCACTAATGCGTAGAGAAAGAAGAATTATATTATTCGAAATCGTTGTGCAGAGAATTTCAGTTGCTCACGTCGCGTCGTAGAGGAAAAACCTTATACGCGTCTCATTAGTCACGTAGCGCGGTAAGTCGCATCGAAATTTATCCCGCGTATGTCCATGTCGCGAGTCAGCTTTACAGAGGAAACCCTTAACACACACAGCTCTGGTTGTAGCGCTTCGCTCGAGAACAAAGAGGTAAAAGTTGCTTAGAGGACGGAAGTGATACGCGAAGAACACGTGTCCCTTGCGTTGTCCCTTTTTTTTTTTTCATTGTTTTATTTTTACTTTTATTATGCTTCTTATGCTTTTCTCTCTCTGCTCCATTTTTCAGCAACTACAACTTCGCTTATATTCGTGATGCTTACTGCTACTTTCACTTCAACTCGCACAATGCATTCATCCGACGAAACAAAGTTTCTCAATTGCGACTGCTGAAAATACGTACTTATACAGCACCAGTTATGTATATCTCACACCCAATTACATGGGGAAGTTGCGTGAGATTTGTTTTTTACGAAAACCTCACGGTGCTCAATAAGCACAGATTGATCTTTTTCTTGCTTTTCATCGAAAGTTATTCAACGGGTATCCTCGCGTTTGATGATCTGATATTTTTTTGAAATTTTTTCAAATCTATATTAATTTTCGGACTTTTTGGTACTCTCAACTCTTCGAGAGATAATATCTTGGGAATCGGAAACTCTCTTCCAAGAGGGTAGAGTTTTTTGGAATGAATTTTCATTGTACATTGCATAAACAAAAAAAAAAAGAATCAATTTTTTGATGCACCGGAACCATTTTTTACCCGAATCAAATGGTAACACATTTTCAAGAAGGGACACTTCTGGTTTATAAATTTTTTCACCTGAATCTTCCAGAAAATTTTCTTCAATTTTTCATGACCTGGAAAAAGTGGGACTACATTTTTCAATTTTTTGATTTTCGCTGGAATCGAATCGAATTCTTTTACCAGAGTTAAAAGAGTTTTCGAGATATTGTCACGCGAAAAATTGAAAGTTCTAGGAATTCGTAATTAAAAGAATTGAAAAAAGGAGACAAATTAAAAAATGTGGGAACGCATGTCCAAATTATTTCCAATAAAGAAGAACTGCAGACAAATGAATTTTGGTCTATCAAGAATTGTGAGATTTTCGAAATTTACGAAAACCATTTCGTTATTGTAATTTTGAAAATCTTTCAACTCCGATCATCGAATAGTCCCATCGTATTGAATGAATTGGGAAAATTCGCAAATTAATTAAATCAAAAAAGAGATCAATGGAATGTAACTTAACGAGTAATTTCGATGGATAGATAGCTATAGGTACTCTTAAACTAGGGCAGAGTAAAGTATGTCGTCTTAATCAAAAGGATCAGAAGATCAAAGTACGATGAGACGACGCAGCTCAAAGCGTATTGGCGGAGCTCGGTCATCGAGAACGCATCTTCACGTATAGCTTTCAGAGAAGCTTTTACCAAGATAGGAAGGAAGGAAGGTAGGTAGATAGGTATTACGTCACGTGCGCTAGAAGCTTCGCGCAAGGGAGGTAAGAAGAGGATATGCTGCTGAGGACAGTAGAGCCCAGAGGTGAGAGGACAGCAGGGGGACTAGAAGGAGGGGAGTGAGAGGGAAGAGGAAAGAGGAAAGAAGAGGGTAGAGCAGGTAGGGGTTGGATAGTATGGGTCAAGATGGTAGCATCGGGTTGGCTGCGTGAAAGCAACTCAAGTTGCGCTTAGGACCACTTTATTTTTATTGTTTTTTTTTTGTTGTTTTTTCTTGTTAAAAAAAAATCTAAAACTTGGATTATACAGATTGAAGACATAAGTTTTTCCTAAATTCTATTACCTCACGTATCGCGACGATGCGGTCGGTATAATCTAGTACATAAAAATATTTGAAGCGAAACTTTTTTTTATTTTTTTTTAGAAAAATGCCCACGCGTGGAGCTAATGATATAATATACACGGACATGAATTTGCACGGGGGAAGATTCCTCCCTGGATAAGGTCGTCGGGAGGAAGACCAGTATGGATTGACGTTGGCTTCGGGTTCCGCACGATACTCGACATCGTAATCACAAGATTATGCACGATAGAATTCAACGCTTGCATTTCTGTGGTCCGTAGATAGCGCCTGTACACCCTCGAATAACCACCCTCCGTCCTCGGTCACAGCTACCCTGCCCCCCGCTCCCCCCTCATACTCGATGAGTTAGCTGAGCTTATCGCATCTAATTAATCCCGTCGTACGATATCGCATCTTCTGACGACCAACGCCAACGTCTAAGGTTACCTCAGCTCCAACAAAAATTGCGGTAGGTAAGTATTATTATACATCGTATAACCTGTCCAACAAATCACCTCCCCCATATACTACCTATATCTCAACCATGGTAAATTATTACTCATTAAAATAATACTTGCAAAAAATGTAATAATGATCAATCCATTGTTGCTTGTCACATTTTATCTATTTATTTATACATGTATACGTACGTGAAATGTTGAAAATAAAATATCGTTTATGGTGGATATGTGTGTACGTAGATTCGGGTGTGGAGATGTAACGTGCATGTATATACGTGTGTACCGTGTGTAATACATACGTATATAATGTTGAGATGCGAATGTGGATAATGGGCGAGGAAAACTGTGTCTCTGTGGCAGGAGGGGATATGCGAGGGTCGACGCGCCCTCCGGGCCGCCACTCACTCGCAGACAAGTGGGGTAGGTCCGGGCCGTCTGGTAGGGGCGGTAGGACGAGTTTGGGGTTTACGATTCAAAGGGGTCGCCGCTCCCCTTTTGTTAGGGTAGGTCTGGCACGGTAAACCCGCGCGCTATTCCCCGTTTAGGTCTTGTTAAGTGGCTACCGCAAGGGCGCGATAATCCGTCGAGAGCGAAGGGTCGTCGCGGTGACAACGGGGTACGTCTTTTACCGGTATAATATACGCATGCCCTTATACTCCAAAAGTATTTTGTTACATGACGTGTAGACATGGTATATACGTATACGCCAGGACCTATTCTTCTTCGGAATTTAGTTTCTAAGTTGTTTCGTCTGTTTTTTTTTATTGTAACGTTTTTTTGTTTACTGTTTGTTTTTGTTCTTATCTTCAGCCTACGACTCGCGTGCAATGGACGTGAGAACAAGTGAATCTCATCTGCTTTATGCCTTATACGTGAACGTAACCACTGTACGGGTTCAAGCGGATCCGCTGGAGAGCGTTCCGTTTTCACCGACGTGTTCGGGGGCACGTATATAAATGAGACATGTATATCGACGCCATTGTTCGAAAGTCGTGACGGCGTAGGGTCAGGAACGCGTGTTCTCGGGGTAAGGGGGTAACGGGTAAGGGGCGACCAGAGCCCCGCAGGAACGGAAGGTCCTCCTCATTAGCATACGCAGGCCATGGCCATACGTGTACTACGTTCCCTCGGGTCCGCGGCTATATAATACACAGGTATATCGATGGAATCATGGCATGTGTGGGTGTACGAGATCGCGGGCTTTCTTCTCTTCTCTTTCCACTTTCATCTCTCTCTCTTTCTCTCTCTCACTCTCTCTCTCTCTCTCTGTCTCATGCAAACCTTCTCTATCTTTCTCGCTCACTTTTGGCTTCCCAGTTTCTTTTCTGTATCGGCATCTTAATCTCGGGCAACAACGGAATGGTAAACAATGGAAATATTTTGCTGCATCTCCACTAGCGATATCGCATGCCTTCTGGTATTATAGTTATTTGCTTGTCAAATTCGGGAGATAGGCGCATGTATTCAACGCTGCGGTTATACCGCGGATCGGGCAAACCCGGCTGTATACTGCACCAGACGTTTTTCAATCTGCGCTATATCCGACTTATCAATACCTCTCGATTATTTCATTTTGTTTTAGTTTTATTTCTTCTTTTTGTGTTTCTACAGGTTTCTTTTATCGTTCATTCTATAACGTCTGCAATCGCGTCAGTGAATTTTATCATCGAACTGCGATTCGGGGCGTTCTATAAAAAGAGAACAGAAGAAAAAAAACAAATAATTCATAATAATCAAAATCAAAACCGCATCGTTAAAGAGAGAATAGCAGATAAAAAAAAAAAGAATTACATCACCGCACGCATGCCTGTTATGCTAGAACGTAATGATAGACCAAAATTCAGCGTATACCTATACATGTACGTTTTTAACCATAGCATCGAAACCCTGAATCTGATTTTTTGAAATTCGCCTTACCTCCTTAATTTCTATGGTCTATTTTGCCGGAGGGGATAAAGGGGAGGAGGGGGATTAAAAAATGAAGGTAGCCGGCGACGCTATGAGAAATAAAGAGGGAAACGATCACCTGCGAAAACACCGGTGGTGCAATTCAACTGTGAGCAACGTCCTCTCCGCCTGAAGCAGCCCCCTGGAATTGCAAGGGAGCGAGGGAAGAGGTAAAGCTGGAAAACGAGATAAATAGGTGGAAGTAAACGGAGATAGAAGGCTGCACGTAGGTCCTGTGAGAACGTGAACGGTTAGCGGGGAGGAATAGAAGCAGTAATTTATTGAGGCCAGAGGCAGGCAGAGCGTACTTATGGACCGAACGAGGGAGGCTGCAAGAGGCACAGATCTCGTTACGTCCAAGAGTTCACGGGTCACGCGAGAGACGGTAGAAACGCGTACCGCCTCCCCAGTTCCTCCGATCCTCCGATCCTCCGATCCTCCGATCCTTCGGTGCTACTCGCCTCGCGGAGGAGGACCCTGTACACTTCTACTTCAGGGCGCCGGGTTTGACCTCCGAATCCCGGAATTGAAACCTGAAAATCTTCACGATCCCAAAGTACACTTACGGAATTCCAGGATTCGATTCGTATTTCTGTTTTGTTTTTTTTTTTCCCTTTTTTTTCCTTCATCGTCTTTACACATACCATACATATACTATATATATAGATCACGAGTAAATTCCACAACTCCGGTTACAGGTACTCGTGTCTCTATATTGTACTTTTTGAACACGACTCCTTTCTGGGTTTTTTTTTTTTTCTCTTTTTTTCATCTAAACAGAGCTCGATCTTTCACAGGCGCCAGTTGAATCTGAACAGACTTCAATAGATGCTGTCACACAACGATACCTTTTTATTCCTATAGTACATGAATCTATTCCATGACTGAACTTCTACATGGTATTGTGCTCCGGCACGGAAGCTGCGAGGATCCTAACTCGGGGGCGTATGGTATACGGTTGGTATAATTTATTCAGATCAGTCGTGAGCAACCGCACTTTCTATACTGGACAAAGGTGTATGTATGTACATGGTGGATGACGCGACGCAGTGCAGATGCTCGCGGTGGTCATCCAATGCCCCGTGCAGATGCTTTTCCTACAGGGATCTCGAGGGCTATAAGAGACCGCGCGTCTCGCATCAGGTACCTTACCTACAACCCTCACCGTATACGTCGTATATACCTATGTTCCGAATGCGGGAGTAAAGCACACGTATATGTATACATAGGTAGGTAAAATACCTACACAGATATAGATATAGATACGTACCTATATGTGTACGATACCGACGGACGGACGGGCGGACGTAAGGACAGCACTACTGAGGATGGCTCGCTAATGTCACGCCGCGTTCCTGGAACCCTCCGCACGCTGAAATTAGATTACTGCGAGATTGCTCGGCGTCCCTCCTTACCCCTTTCCTCCTCTCACTCCTTCTTGTCCGCTTCTGCACCTCCGCGGCGATTCTTCGCTGAAGAGAATTAAACCTACCTATATATAGGATACCTTTATATATTATATATATATATATATACATATACATATGTGTGTGCATATACATAGGGTATATATCTATAGCTGGCAGCACGACTGCAGTGCTGCACACATATACTTGTACATATACGGAGAGTTGGAAAACGGATTATTTTGTTCAGACAAATGAATTTGCGTTGTGCTCTAAATGAGTTCTAATCTCTCATTATATTGTGTTATACAGCCAACTTCGTGGCTATATATATTTTTATAATTAGTCCCATGCGATTTTGTATATAACCGGATTTGGATTTTAGAAAAAAAATTTCTTCCAGATAGAATGAAAGAAAATTTCACGTGCAATTTTCAGGTGCGTGTTCTGCTTAATTTTTTTTTTTTTTCTTTTTTCTTCTTCATGTTCTCTACGGTATTATGAGGCAAGTTTGAACCAGAAGCGCATCAGCGATGCAACCGCTATCGCTGTGGCCACCGATATAAAACGTGGTGCACCATTTCCAGGAATTCGTCCCGCACGAGATGGCCTCTTATACCATGTAACCTCTGCTTATACCTACGTTGCCCCTCTGGGAGGCACGCACTATACGCAATCGTGGCAAACAGCCGCGAAGGAAGAATCGTGCGGGAGGCGGCGGCGGCGGCGGTATCGCCAGGATGGAGAAGAACTCGGAACAGAGAGCGGCGCTAAGTACAGTCCCGGGTACAGTCTGGTCCCCGCATAAACTCAGCGATCTTCCGATGAAATTATGCAATTATAAGTTTATCGGCGATCAGCCATATTTCAATACTTACTTTTATTGATTTTCTTGTTTTCTTCTTAACTTCGATTCTCGTATAGTCGCTAGCAATATCCGCTCTTTTGTTATATTGGAATCAGTTTAAATTATCGCACGGTTTCACGGAATTGCCCGCGCGTACATATTATGCGAATTCCATAATAATGTAGTCAAACAACCCACTTTTACTACGTCTAAAATTACCGGTAAAATATCTTTCCATTCGTTCCGTGAAAATATTCATCGG
This sequence comes from Athalia cordata, assembly GCA_963932425.1. Taxonomy (NCBI): domain Eukaryota; kingdom Metazoa; phylum Arthropoda; class Insecta; order Hymenoptera; family Athaliidae; genus Athalia; species Athalia cordata. Next base: position 49,720,668 of record OZ010625.1, on the reverse strand, counting down.
TAAGCACATTTTATATCATATATACTATACCTTCGTTCCATCCACACCTGTCCGTTATACCCGCACCATGACGACGACAAAGAATTCAGCTTCACGATGTGGTTTATTTTATAGTCGTGTTACAGTGATTCATGAAATCGGTTAGCTAGGAAACGGTACATACGAGAAAGTTAACAATATCGCTATAGTATAATAAGATAGACTACGTTTATTATGTCCTCTCCGATGTCTCTGTGGACTCTGTAACAAAGCTAGCTGCGTATCTAGTACATCTGTGTTAGTTTTCAGGTCGCCTGTCTTTCTTCTTAGGAAGGCGTCCGGTGGTATCAGGAATGCGTGATTCTGAACCTGCAGACAAAAAATAAAAAGAAATAACTAAAGTAAAATGTATAATTACACGATATAGGTATTATAAATCTCGCGAAAACATCGCGTACATACCTATATCCGATATATAATTGTACAGACATTTACCGGTATATACATCTGGTATTATATATATTTACTAATATATTGAAATAAAATTATCGGGTTAAATAATCTTCAGAAATGTTGACGGGTGGTTGAGAAGGTGGAGATCGAGTGGGGCGGATGATTTTTCGTTGCGTGTTGTAGCGGCGGTTTTGGCCTTATGCCGTCTATATATATGTATAAATGCCAACGGTTTGACCCTCGGCATCGCCTCGCATCGCATCTCATCTCATCGTATAAACTTGAAAGAGCGAAGAAATAGGTAAGATATATCGAGAGAAGAGAGATGGACGGAAATGCGCAAGAAATACCAGCGGAGGAGAAACGTCGGTTCTCAACTTGTTTCGCCGCTTATTCGCGTCTCTTCAAGTCCTACGATCCACGATCTCAACTCTCAAGTTCCCGGTTTCTTCGCTCCCTAGTTCTTGGGGATTGTTTATAGCGTGGGTGTCATAGGTCACCGGTTCTGTTAGGACGCGGAGAACTCTCCCTACTCTACCCGGCCGCGCTCGAAGGTATCCACAACGTGACCTGCACATCCGCGGCGTCGGGGCGCCACAGCCGCAGCGGCAGCCACTACCGATCCTGGATGCGTGTTGGCAAAGATATAATACCGATGCTCATACAGCGAGCTCTGTATCTCCGGCAGCCATCCAATGTCGTTATACGCTAATATTTTCTTCCTTATTTCTCGTATTTTAATAATTCTAATTCTTTCTTTTTTTCTTTTCTTCTTCTTATTCTTTACATCTCGGAGATTAAAAATTGTACTGTTTCTTAGGTGTACATAAATTGTTCGGTCAATTATATTATCCGAGGCTGATGTTCGTCTAACGTTTAATTCGTGACCCTGATCTTTCCGCGTGCATGAGATAATAGTCGCAGCTTCACGGTGGCGCGAGTTCAGCACCGGTGGTGTATACAAATAATTAGTGTGCAACTTGAAGCCTCGATAGTTGCGCGTGGAATAATCGATGGTTCGCGGCACCTATATGTATATACTATCTTGTAATGTAATTGTTCTAATTATCGATTGTTACCAGTTACGCCGATGCCTGTCTAGTTATAACCGTGTCTATACATATATCCCGCGTTCCGTTTCCTTCCACCTGCAACTATAAATGCTTTGTACAACAACTACAACAACAATAACGATAACAATAACAATAACAATGCGTTTACACGATCTTATAAGATCTCGTGAATTGATCTCACCGGCGAACAATCGTGCGTCATGTATACGTATTTTGCCGCTCTTGCGGCTATACGAGACCCTGAAATTCTATCAGATACGTATACATATGTACAATACTTGTACACGTAAAATCGGATTACAAAAAAAAAAAACATAAAAAAAATACGTTGAAAAATCTTTTTGTAATTTTTATCAAAAGCAATTGGGCTCTAATTTGATGAAGGAGTACCCTGCATTAGAGTTTTCCTCTGTAAAAATTTATCACGTGATTTATATACATGAAGATGTGGAAGAGATGATCCGCGTCCACGCAAGCGAATTGAATGCTTTTACAATTTGATACGCGCGGTGTGATTTTATTTATTTATTTAGTTGTTTTTTTTTTTCTCTTTTCTTTTTTTTTTATTTTGTCTTCTGGTTCTTACTTCTCTTTCTTGCGGATCTCTTTGCCAGACCTATACCAATACCTGTATACAGGTATATGTCCTATATATATATCGGGCACGAACCGTATCCGCGAGACGTGGAATAGCACGCGTATTAAAAGTGAGGTAATTTTAAATCGAGCGAAGATCTGCCGGCTTTAAATTGATGATGTTAGTGTTTGCCGGTGCTGCAAGTTGCAATCGGGCCGTCAAGCGCGAAGGTGGCTGACTCACGATTCGTCCAAGAGTCGACGCTGAGAAGAAGCCTCCTGCAGCAAGATCATCTACTTCATGCTCTGCTTCGAGTATATAGATATAGGTATAGTCATGTACTCGTATAGTATACGAAGATATCCGTGGCACGTACGGATGGATGGACACGAGCTCTCGAGTCTGGTGGAGAATTGAGAATCGAGAATCGAGAATCGAGAATTGCGGATTGCCGTAGAGATGTTTTCCCGCTCTTATATAGCTGCTGCACATCGCGGCTTGGTTAACGCGAACGATTAAACGAATAGAAGAACTACCGTGTGCCAAGCCGAATCGCTTCGATTGTAGAATTCGTATGGATCGGTACAAGTCTCGTCCCGGATAAAGAGGAGAGAGAGAAAGAGAGAGGGAAGAGAGAAGGAGGTGAAGAAATAGCGGGGGGTGGGGGGAGAGAATTCTCCTTTTAATCAGTTTTAGCGTTCTCTGAGTCGATTTCTTGTCACGGTTTTTCGCTACGCCCAGATGCCCGTGATAGCCGATCTCCTTCAAGGCTCTTTCGCCCAGCAGCTGTGTATAATAACGCAATCGAAGAGTTGTTCGAATTAATTGCTCACACTTTTTTCCCCCCCACCCCCTCCCCTACCGTTTTCCTTTTTCTTTTTTATTTATCAACAACTAATTAATTTGATAGTTTGAATACTCCTGTATATATGTATACATATATATATACTAGATAGGTAACAGCTGCAGCTAGCTAATGGATACAACCATAAATTTGATGGCAAAATTTTTTTCATGAAAACACGAGGTAAAGATCGTTTCAAATCACGCGGTTTCGATGGTCATGTAAATCTCGACGGATTCATTCACGGTAAAATTATAATGGTTTATAAGAACGATCGCGTTGCGTGTATTTTCTATACAAAGTGCCATAAACGTGACAACGGTCGACCAATCTGCTAGCTGACTTGCCCAATTATTGTACAAGCGTAAACTGATTGTGAGAGAAGATCGTTTGAAAGAAACGAAAAAAGAGAAGAGAAGAAAAAAATAGCCGGGAAATACCCAGCGGAGGAGAAAACGCCGTTATTAAATTGTAACTCTAAATGCGGAAATAATTTTTTATAGATACAAGTTATACTTGATGCACACGTTGAAAGTTTTTGTACAGCGGATATCACGAATTCTTTATTAAATTGAAATAAATTAATTGAGAAATTCTGGTTTGTTGACTTTTTGTAATGTTCAATTTCAATTTCATTATATAATGCTCGTTTGTCAGTGAATTTCAGAATGCGTATATCGATTAATAGACCTGAAAATGCCGAATGTGAATATTTTTATTATCCTGCAGAATGATTTTCTACTTTTAACACCAGGATCGCGCGTTGCTTCGCTTATTTCATCGTGCACGGATACCTATACAGGTGCGTTAAATCGGTAGAATTGGAAAGGAAACGATCCTGGCAGGCCCAGCAACCGCCAGTCTCTACGAGCTGGACCAAAGCCGAATGATCTAAATATATACCCGTTAGTTTCTTCGTTTGCTAAATCCTTGTCAGTGTCCGGTGCCAATAACGCCATGTTATACCTTTTGTGTATGAATAGCCTTGGGATTTGGAAATTCCACAAGTCTCAGAAGTCAAGCGACGAATGAAACAGACTTTCTAACACCGATTCGGCCTAAAAGAAAAAAACAAAATGACGACAAAAACTAATACCGGTGCTTATATTCCTGTCCAAGGAGTAGCAGCTGGATCCTTTATTAAACGTGGATAAGACGTTATCCCGAATACTATAATTTTATGAGCTACAGATCGCCCAGGACGAACCGCCGCCGAATTATGTTGGGCGAAAACATCGAATTTTGAAATTGAATTCAGTCGGAAGGGAACCCACGGGATCGCGAATTTTTATGATCTGTCGTCTGTGCATACATCGAGGTGAAAAAGCTGATGTGTTTCTTTGAGAGTTAAAAACGTGGTTTTAATTCTTAGCTGCCGTGGCTTCTCATCGAGGAACTCTCGTCTCCTTGAAGCGTCCTTGCCGCATCAGTGCACTTCGCGACTCCTGCAAACTACAAAACTCGGGATAACGAACCGGCCCCGAACCGAAGAGAGACCAGGTCGCCGTCCGCGTCGGGTGCACCCATGCAGGACCCACGATTAGCAACACTTCAATTTGCACCGCAAATTCTGGAATACACTCGGTGATTTTGCACCTCAGAACGGGCTCTGCCGATGCGGCAGCAACTCATTTTCCAAACTATTGGTATTGAAAATCAGTTTCTTTGAATTTTTTTATTTTATTTTTAGTGACACCAGAAAGAAGGTTCCTACAAGATTTGCAAGTTTCACACGGGAGAGAAAAAAATCATTATCAATAATTACGAGAGATCGATATTATACGATCGAAGCTTCACAAATACAGGAACCTATAATAATAGAGGTGCGGCGAGTTATGAATATTATGGAACGATGATATAAATTCATTTAATATTTGAAAATTTGCGATACAATAAATTCATTTAAAATCGAGAATGGACCGCAAAACGATAATACCATTAATTAATTACACATTCCACAACGTCGTTCGTTAAAACGAATACACCACGCATTTTTAATCAAATTCATATGCCACGTACAAATTACACCAATCAGAAATTCGATCAAATATAATATATCGATTCGAAAAAAGAAGAGACCAAATAAAGAGAACGAGAGACCGAGGAAAAAATGGGGATTCCCCAATCACCTATTTCTAAAAGCCTACTTCAGCCGTTCGTTCCACGAGTCGTACGTTAAAAAAAATAAATACATAAATAAAAAGAATGAACAAAAAAAAGAAAAACAATTACTGAGCAGTAATCTAATTGTCTTCCGGTCGTTTTTATCATCCAGCACAGGAAAAGTGCTAAAAAAATAACTGTGTTTCTTTTCCCGAATCTTAGCTTCAACTGTATGCGTTCTTAGACTGGTCCTATATAACGGTAATGACCACTTTAATTTAGAGAACGTATAACGTCATCGTATTGCCGGGACGATGATGTATACCGTTAATCTGATACTCATCGGAACATGGCGAGTACCCGTCGTATAGATATCGGAAATCGAGCGAATCAATTATAGATAAACTAGAAACAAAAAGAGACGCAAACTGCAGGAAGAACGATAAACACCTGAACGAGACTATCGAGATCATGAAAAATCAGATGACAGCTGATATACTCTGGACAATTATTTTTATACACTATAAGAAAATGAATTAGTATAGCCAATTTCGCGTTTTATCTCTGCCTATGCGCGGGTATCACCAGTTCGACTGTTCTCTGATTTACCTCGATTCCTTTTTCACCCCGCCAAACGTGGGTCATTCCAAAGACAATGCACGTCGATTCGAAGAGGTATTACTGCACATTATGTACCTTGGACATATTTATACCTTCGAAAATGGAGTAAATGGAAGAAGATACCGAAGTAAAAGGAATTGCAAGCAACAAGAACCGAGTAGGGACATAGGGCAAACTGGAGAGAGGAGAGAAAGAGGAAGTGGAGGCGTGGACGTTATTGAGCCTCGTATAGTTCGGTCTCGAGGGAGGATCTCTGCATTGGCAGTTGGCATAATGACGTCACGTCACGTTTCAGACCCGGCCGGGGACTGGAGTCATCCGAAGCGATCAACGGCATCCACGGGGAGCCGAAGAGGGTGAACCAAATGGAGAATCGCACCGTGATCATCCGCCGGCTCACGAGGGACTCGCCGATTCTCTCTCTCTTCTATTCTCTTCTCCGTTTCTTTTTCTCGTCTCGTCCCGCGGCAACGAAAATAAGAGGCAAGTAGGAGAAAGAGACAAAAAAAAAACGAAAAAAAGTCGGATGCGTGCAATCCGATACGTGACAGACTTCGCTACTAGCAATTGTTTTTTTTTCTTTCTTTCTTTCTTTCATTTTTTTTGTAAAAAGATCGCTTGCTTTTCGGAACGCGACTTTGTTACATTATTACGTGTATATCCTTTCGATAATATATCGTTTATACCCTACTGCAATCTGAAAAATAAATCTACAATGATTATCGTCGTGACTTACGACGATTCTAGAGGGACGATGATACGAATTATATTATATCTGACAAACTAGCTTCGGCCGCGCGCGCGGACTTGCTATTATCCGTTATCTACTTTATTCTCGGCCACCGCATATCATCCCGCGGCAGATGAAACTGGCTATATCATATACGCACGTGCGTCGACAAAGGAGTGTTATACCTTCACATACATATATATATGCCTCTGCTCTGCCGGCCGTACCACAGTGGGTGGTTCCGCATGCCTGATCTTGATCCTCGATCGCGATCATGAGAAATGTTTTCGCCGCGCTTCGTGTAATAAAATCCATACTCACGAATTGCGGATAAAGAAGAATTACCACTTGTCATCCCCCCCTCCCCTCACCTCCATCGCAGGGGGTACCAAGGACCAGATCACCTCCCCAGGATAAACCGAATAACCATATCACGATTAAACTATTTGGATACGCAAACTTATCTTGACCCAGGAATATAAGCGGGCATACCTATGATAATGGTTTTTTTTTTTTACTGTCTCTCGTTAATAATTGCGGTTTAATGACACGCGAAATTTTCAACTTACTCACATCCGTATAATTTCTGCACTGTGTTACTCCGATTTATGTTCAAAAATTATTTTGAATAACTCAGCTGGTCACCACGAAACCTTTAATGTATGCATCGCAATTTTTCACGCATTTATATGTATGTTACAATCTAGAATATACGTAGCTACCTCATATACGTCTTTCGGAGTGCAAGACGACCTGGAATCAAAAAAAACTCTCGGAGTCTCGATTAATTTCACGCTATATATCGTGTTTATTCTTACTTATTTGTTATATTATTATTTTCTTTTTCTTCTCTTCTATTTGGTTTTTTTTTTTTTTTTGTTTTTTTTTTCGTATTCGAACATGCGAATCTCATCGACGCAAACATATATAGGCGAATATAACTGGTAGAGGATAGTAACAACTGAGAAGCGTGTTCGCATTGATAGTGGTTGAAACGTGAAGGAACATTAACACGTATCAAAGTGCTGGTACACCAGTCCTCAGGATAATAAAATAAATCCCATTCCAGTTCATTCCGTTCTCTTCAGCGAGTCGACGCACCGACACAATCATTATTACCTACCTATATGTATACGTACGTAGGTGCACCTAACACTCGAAGTGCATCGGGTGCTCCCACGCCTCTCATGATATTGTGACACGCGCAACCCTCTCGATGTAAACGGCGTTTTTTCTTTTTTTTATTCTTTTTCTCTTTTTTTTTTCACAAGAAAACTGTGTAATATAGAAATTTTACGCGGATTCCGTCCGAGCAAAACGATCCAATATCTCCAAGTTTATATAAGTGGCGAAATCCTTTGCGTCTTTTTTCGTTGCTCCGAAATATTATAGTTTTCAGTAAAACGGAGCCCCGGATATTGCTCTAGATTAATTAAGAGTATCGGACGGTGTGTAAGGCGAGCGATGGAGGGAGGGAGGGGGCGGGGAGGGGAGGGGAGGTGAGGAAGCGCGGAGCGGGGGTGCGGACTCGAGTCCAGGTAAGGTAAGTCAAGTTAACTCGAGTCAAGTTGGGGTAAGGTAAGGAAGGTAAAGAAGTTAAGGTAAGGTTAGGCGAGCCACGGTAAAGCACGGGTGGATCATTAGCCATGATTTGTTGTCGGGCGGGCTGCCCAGTGACCTCGCGAGCTGAACATGAACTCCGGGCAATGGAGGCAGAGTACGAAGATCCCTTCGTAAAGATCTTATATACCTACCTGCAGTCTCTGAACCTATTTTCTTCTCCTTCTTCTCCTTCTCCTTCTTCTTCTTCTTCTTCTTCTTCTTCTTCTTCTTCTTTCGTCCTTCCGCCGCTTTATCTTCTCTGTCTTCGCTCTTTTGGTCTGCAGCTACTCGATCCCCAAAGCCTCGGGACGGAGCTTCCGATGTTCGGGAGTCCATTCCATTCGTAAATTTGTACATTACAATGCTTGTGGAAGAAACAAAAAACAAAAAAAACAAAAAAAAAACACAAGACAAAAATGAAAAATATAACATGGCAAGATTCATGACTTCGGAAGGAACGATATTATTATAATTCTTTGTATTATATACATATATATATATCTTTAAAGAGTTGTGTTCTTCTTCTCCGTTTTTTCTTCGCCGTTTTTTCCTTATAGTATAGGAATGAAAATATCCATGGGAAATGAGCGCGAAATGCAGAAATACCTTGCACACTTACCAATAACGAGGCTTTTATATTCGTTCAAAGTTATTCTCACTGAACATCAAAGTGCGTAGGTATATCTGTGAATATTATAGTTGAAAGCTGCAAGATCGTTATTCTTGATGGCCGTTGCACCTTGTGTTTATACGAAATAAAAATATAGGTATATGTATATAGAAATACGCGGCGAATAGGTATTGAAAAAATGAAGAAAAAATTTGAAAAAAAACAAACGAAAAAAAAGGAGAAAAAAAAAACCCTTAGGAACTTGGTACAGATATTCCGAACGTCAAGAATGCAAAACCGCAGTGGGTGGCGGAAGTCTTGTTCTGCTTGACTCGCGCGCCTTGCTTTCATTTAAATATTTATTTACGCATCTTTGCCTCCGCAACGAAACGGCCTCGTGCAAAAGCAACGGAAAAAAAGATCCCCTCCCCTCCCCTCCCCGCCCCCTCCTCCTCCTCACCCGCGCTGAATTAGAAGTCTACCGCAGGTTCTTTTACTTCGTTTTATAATTACACACGTGGGAACGGAAAGTGCGCGAACGTATGACCAATGTACTACGGCGCTACCGTAGCTTATAAGGCAATATACCCTATACACATTTATATAGTATATAAATATTTTATTCACCATACTTTACAAATACCTGATTTTTATCTTCGACCGAATACACGAATCTTTCGCGAAAATATGATAAAGCAAATAAATGATATTTCATAAACAAAAAAGCTATTTGTCGCGGAGGACTGAAGATCGAAAAATATAGGGATAGATGGAATAAAACGTGTCAGCGAATTGGGTGAATTCCGACGCCCTTTAACCTCGTGGCGCTCGGTTTCACCCTTCGTTCGAATTGTACGCCCTGTAACAGAGTCCCATGTAGATAGAGGGTAAGGAATGAGAAGGGGGGCTGTGTGGGGGGGAGGGGGGAAACGTTCTTCGGCTCACGCGGTACGGTGATCTGTGACCCGGATCCTCCCTACCTCAACCCTGGAGCGCCGGTGCTCCGGTGCTCGCCGTTTTGTTTTGCTGCTCGCGAAAGGGAGGCTCCTCGTCTCAGAGGTGGACCACGATGGAACTTACGTGAGCTGCACGCATCCCTGATGGGAACAAAAAAAGAAATTATAAATAAAATAAGAAAAAATCCGCGGCGCAGTTTTACCGAATACGTAATTCTGCGGTCAGGGTTCAGACAATAATCTAGTTCACTGTGCTGCTGCTGTCGCTGATTTTTTTCTCTCTTTTTCCTTAGTCTTTCTGCTTTTCATTTTTTTTTTTTCTCTTTTACCTGGTCTCTCCGCTGTGCTTCTCTCCCTTTTTTCCCCCTTCATCTTACTCTGCAATCTCTGCGCTATGCTTTCAGAGTATTGGGCATGAGTCCCGGTATACCTATAGATATGGATGAATCTGTGAATGTATTTACGTGTTTATTTGTTTGTTTGTTTGTTTGTTTGTTGTATGTATGACGTATGCATGAGCATGAGGTATAGCTTGCACAGAGAGCGAGTCATAGAATTTGCTCACAGCTGTGTTATACTGGAATTAGCGATTCCTGCGGCAACGTTATTGTATAGGGGAGTGTGTAGACACGGGGGTGTGTAGGTGCGGGTTCCTTTTCCTTTCATTCTTTTCCTTCTACTTCCATCCCTCTCACATAATATAACAATCTCGTACTCTCTGTTTCTCTCTAACTATGTTACTCATTTTCTTTCATTCCGCGTCACAATTATTATATCGCCGCCACCGCACAAACTGTTGGATCTTTTTACGCGTGAAAAAGAAACTCGTTAATTTCATTCAATTACGTTGTATTATATAACTACCCCTGCCGTTGTACGTGGGACGTGAATTTTATAACGCGCCGCTTATTGGAATGATCCTAATAAACTTTTCAATATTATGTAAAATATGTTTCTCCTCATTTTTAGTATTTTTTTTTTCTTGCGATTTCCACCAGCTATATGTATATCGCGGATCGTCAGAGCTAAGGTCGCAGGAACTCCTTCGACCTATGATACAGCTTTACTGCCATTTGAAGCCTCGTTCAGTTTTTTATTATATTGACCTTCAAGGTGCGCGTATACTTGCAGAGTAAAAGTTAGTTTACCTTTAAACATACTATCGTCGATCATATGTATGCCAATCCCTGGACTGTTTCTCGAAAGAATTTTCTCAAGTTATCGCCATAAAAGTCTCCCTGCAGAGAATTGATTTTGATATGTTTCTGTTTTTGTTTTTTTTTTTTCTGTTTTTTTTTTCTATCCGGAATTTATGTCACCTTGCAATTTTATGAGACGGTGGAATTACGCGCATTCGCAAAATTGAAATCGAAAGGTATAATTGGAGAGCCGTCAAGTTCCAGGGGCCGCGGAGCAGCCGACTGCAATAATTTGCTGTTAAGGGACAGACTCAGGTACGCGTTCGGGTATAATCTCTGTGTAGGATTCGTATACATAGGTATATAGGCGTCACGGGAGAGACACTGCACTGATGCAGGTCGTGTAATTTCCCGTAACGTTGGTGCGCGGGACTATACGACGGAAAAGTAATTAGCGAAACGTGACAGCGCGAATTGCGTTTACGCCCATCCACTTTAGACTTGCAACGTGACGTTATTCCAGAAAGTAAACGTGTATGTATATAGAAAATACAAATCCACCTACATTATAGATCGAGGGTGGATTACCGATTCTTTCATCTTTCTTACATCCATAATTCTCTTGTTCAAGGGTAGTGAAACTAATAGATATTAAAGGGAACGATAATAATAATAGTAATGATAACAAAAGAAAGAACAAAATTATGTAAAAAAAAAAAAGATAAGAGATGCGAGAATCTAGGGAGCGATGACATCCGAAAAGTGTCGACGTACCCAAGTGCAATACTGTGGGGGAGGGGCAGAGGGAGGAGAGGGTTTGGTAGTAAAGGGTGGAGGTAGGGAAGATCAGACGGTGTCCCGGTTATAAACGAGGGAAGCAATTTCCAAGTTGGAGGGTTGACGAGCCGAGACTCCTAGGTGCCGTGGCGCCCGCAGGATGGAAAGAGGGTGGGTCGGGGGATGAAAAGGAGGAAGAAGAGAAGAGAAAGGAAGAGAGGTGGATGAGAGAGGGAGAGGGAGAGGGAAGAAAGAACCCGCTAGACGTAGCCAATATGGCGTCGATTAATGGCCCGGTTACTACCGCCCTAGCTGCACCCTCGCTAACTTCACTCCTGCTGCAGCTCTACGGCAAAACGTCGCAGGTAGTCTAGCTCCTTATACTCGGCTCCTCAGCTGCTGACAAGGATCTACGCGAGGATACATGCTTACCAGAAATGAATAGAGGCGGTTGCTGGGATTACAGGATTACGTCAAACATATAGGTATCCTGCAGGGAATGGGAAGAATTGACTTACGGAGGGGAAATTTGATTGGGTCAATTAAGCCAATTAACTGCGGGTCTTTTTAAGAACAAAATAGTTTCAATTTTTCACACAGTTTTATCTCGTACATCCTTTTTTTATATTCATTTTCTCGTCTAGGACTAGGAAATTAATAGCTCGTGGTATGTCTGCTAGGTTTTTGATTAGGGTGCGGGTGGGTAGTTAACGGCAAATAGGGGGTGCCGAATACGGAGAAACAGAAAAAAAAAAAAAAAAAAGAAATTAATAAACAAAAAAGAGGAAAAATCACGTAGAAACTTTCGTCGAACAGTATAAACGTACACAGGCATGTATTTCACCTTTTGTTCGACAAAACTGTGCTAAGATGAAAAACGTGAAGTGAGCCTCGCGGCCGGCTGGAATTTCGCCAAATAATATACTGGCATTGCCCGCCGCTTTTACCCTCCAGATTCGGAATCACCCTCGCTACGCTACCTGCCCAACCTTCACTGGACTTTTATATTTACTACGGACGACGGATGTTGATTGCTTGAAGAACGGCGTATGTACGGGTGCAGAGTGAAAACTTGCCCATGTTCACAACCTCCATGTTCTCCGTAATTCTTACCCAGGAGGTATAATAATCGTTCGGAGGTACGTGTGACGAGTTTTCATGCTCCAATAGTATTTTCAGCGCGCCAAAATTTAGATAAAACAAACAAACAGAAAAAAAATCGAAAACTGCGAGAATGCATGGAAAATTAAAAACAAACAAAAAAAAGAATAACGTGCTTTAATTGCTTCGTCAGAAGAGTTGATGTCCGTCGATCGGTTTTTCAATCAATCAATCACACATATATATATATATATCTATGCTCTGAGAGCTTCACGGGGTAATTTCCTGAATTGCTTCGAAGTTGTTCCGGTTTCTGTAATTTTTTTAAACGCACCCGAAGCCGAGCCCTACCTATATTATACTATAGCTTAACTGCATGTACGGTCGAAGGTGTTGCCGAACTATACGGACGATGATTAATGACCCAGATCTAATGATCGCGTTCGCGATGCTCAGGGTTTGTGATTCCTGCGACGTTTACGTCCACTGTAGGAAGACGCGGCACAGGTATAGCTAATAGACCTGGGTAAACTAGGCTAGACCAAACCGTGTTTTACTACGTTGACTTATACCTATAAGACCGTTAAGAATTACGCGATAAGTTGGTGGGCCGGATCTGCGCCATCGTTACCAACGATTCTATAGGGTATAAAACTACTGATTACATTGACGATCACCCGACATTTGCCCCAGATAAAATTATAGCGTGGCAACCTCAGTCTCTCGCGTCTAACTATACGTATGTACGTACTTCTAAATTAGATTGGATACCATTCTCTATGAATCGATCGTAAATTCCGAACTAATTGTAAAAGATGCAAGCTTAGTTTGACCCTTTTTTTTTTTGTGCAAATTTGTGCACTTATGAATTTTCAAACAAATTCAAAGGCATTGAAAACATTGAAATAATGATCGAAACTGTTTTCTGGAATGTATGTTTATCAAACCTAGGCGCGTGGTGTCGTAGTTCAAGCATTATATGCTCAGCATTAGATGCGTGGGAACTGGAACATTCTGCGTAATATACCTCAGGTACGCTTCAGCTCTGTTCGCGCTCCGACGACCTGGTGTATATTCTCTTGATTCCTGGTTGGAGAATCGCTCTCTCCATAAATCAAGGCTGCAGTTTCCTTTTGCTGAAGAATCGAACGATTTCTTTACCCACCTATCCATGCGCCCGTACCTCGACCATGCATTAGCGAAATACTTTTTCAAAGAAATGAGAGTCGAGTCCACAGAACCCTTCGTATTTTACAATTAGTTATTATTCGTGCAAAATATGTAAGATACCTACTTAAGATTTGAAAAAAGCAAAACTTTTCGAGATCAATAGATTTTGAACGACATAGTTGATTTTATACCTACCTACATGTAGAAAATTCACGAACTTTTGCAGAGTAGAAAAAGCGCCGGGCGCTGCTGCTTGGTGCGCTCTGGAGTAGCGCCAAGTTGAGTAAAATTTGTGACAGTCACGTACTTCGGGACTCGCGGTTCTGGGGCTGATCGATTCGTTTTAAATAACCATTGTTCCATATTTCAACGCGCTCCCTAGACTCGTTCGCAGTGGATGATCTATCCGGATCTGAACGTACCTTTATTCGTCGCTGTAACGATCATATTATTTTATATCCTCTGATTCATCGCCGAGTGAAACAAACAAATTGCATAATTCACGCTAACTAATAATTACACGAAGATCTCAGGATTAAATAAAACTCTTGGTCTCATCTATCGTAGATACGTAATGACACGTAGTTATTTATTGTCAGTGTAAATTATACCTACGTATTGCAGTTGGAAGACAAAATTTGATAACGATATATTACTGCGAGTGATGTAGAAATTAAAGAAAAATATTTAAATCCCACATGATATCCGATTCGAAAACTTAGAGATTAGTTCTTATGGAGGATATGAGGATTTGTGCTGAGTTTATTCACGCAGTGCTTTAAAACTGACTCGTCGTGTTTTGCGGATGGTTCGTGAGCCAGGCAGTCCTCGATGAACATGTGAGTGTAACCCCAGGTGTGAATGAGACGAACATGGGAATGCTCGAGTTGGAAAATGACATCGGGACGGCATTTCAGAGGCCATGGGTTGTCGCTGACGTAGAGTACTTTTAGGTTTTTCAGTTGATCGATCAATGCTGGAGGTATGCAATCGTTGAGTGAGTTGTGAGCGATGTCCAGAAGCACGAGGTGCGGCAAATGCTCGAAAACTGCCGGTTCAATCTCGTTTATATTGTTGTACCAGAGGTGAAGGATCTCCAGTTTGGTAAGGTCTTTGATCCAGTCGGTTTTTACCGACTTTATCTCATTGTGGTTGAGAATCAGATCCCGAAGTTCGGCGAGTCTGGTGAAAGCACCTTCCTGGATATCGGAGACTGCCGCGTTTGTTATGTTTAGCGAAACCAGAGAAGCGGCGAATTTTGCAAAGGCGCCATTGTGGATCGTAGGAATCCTCGAATTCACTATGGTAATTCTCTGAGCCGTTGCCGGTATTATATTCAAATCCTGCATGAAGAAAATATCCCTCACTTTCCGTAATTCAAAAATTCACGAAATTCATAATTATCATTGCTGAAATATTGATCGTCTGTTAGTCTAAATCGTAATAAATTACCGTAAGATCGGTGATTCCCTCGCAGAGATAGGATTCAGGGGTGCTAGCTGCATCATCTAGATGACAATTGGCAGCGCAAGACGCCACGCAAATTGCCAACAAAAATCCCACGATATGCGACTGCATTTTAGATAACTGCACTTTATTACTGACGACCTTCCGTAAGCGCCCGATCTTTTATACCAATTCTTAAAGAAAAACTGGTCCGGTTCGTCCAGCTGGGCGTGATCGATGGATGATCGTGTTTACGAGAACGGATATTCACCCCTTGCGAGATGCACATAGCGGGGCCTGCAGTTCAAGGATTTTGTGATATACGATGAAATTAATCGTACTCTACCGACGCAACGAAAAGTTAGCCGATTTTACATACGAAACAAAAGCAGATCGATCGCAGATACGCAGTTTCTGGAATCGATCTCATTTCAGCCGATGAAAAAATTATAAAAATAAACGAAGTTATGGTAATTGATGAAGATCATTTCACTTCGCAAGTTTACCTGCGTAAAAAAAAAAAAACAACTGCAGGTTTCGCTCCGCATAAAACAAGAAAGTAGATGACAAGACGGTAGGAACTGTTTATCGGAATTCTTTGATGACGCTGATTTGCAAGCATATCTCTGTAAGTTTCTGAAATACTCATAACTGGTCCTGCCACTCCTTTTTTTCTCTCTTTCTTTCTCTCGCTCTGTCTTCTGCGTTTTCAACAAATGCTCAGTATCAAGTAATCAAAGATTGAAAGTCCCAGATGCGCAATCTGAACATTATTCTAATTGTCATAACCACAAATTTTTCGTGCTAACGATATAACCATAACCTTGAATTTTATTAGCCAAATTTTCTCCATCCTAAAATGAATCTTTTCAATTTCTGTTTTCCGATCGTAGCAAGGAACCCGATGCGACGCTTTGTCTCCATTATATTCAGTTGGTCGAGTAAAGAAGTTATTTTTTACATTGAACAGGGTGCTGCGGTGGAAGTACTGCAGGTACAACACGTACGTCACTCACTCCTCCGCGTATGTGTTGAGGAATTATATGTGTAAGCTTAGGTGTCGGACTGCAGTGTGCTCGTAATGGCGCAATAATGCATGCAAGAGCAACAGTTGTCCGGCCGGAGTTAGCCGTGTGTTCAGTACAGGCGGCTTGTTTGTTTGCGTTCTCGTTTGCGGATTCCTCGTCTACGGAGACCGATCTATTCAGCTTCGTGCACGAGGAAGATAATGCTCCGTAATTTCATCATCATCATCATCATCGCCGTCATCGTTATCGGCGTGAAACGATTTATCGATTGATAATCGCCGTGCTAAATTTTCATTCCTATATCAACTCGTATAATATATTTATTATTTGGCATTAGAATATATCTCTCTTCGTGTAATATATCTCATTCGAAAAGTTGATGGCATGAATTTCTAAATGTTCGATGTGGTCGGTCGGTATTTAATTATTAAAAGGGTTAATGCGAGCTTGAGTTATATTTGACATGCACAGCGTGCTCGCAGTGGATATGATCAATAAATCGTGCGCCTCAAGTTGCGTGGCATTAATCTTTCCTTTTTTTTGCCGCGGCGCGTTTCGTTGCGTAGGAGTTTCCAGGCAGATATATCCTGCGCGTATACGTATACATATCTACTGTTATACACATACATATACATGTATCTATGCATATTGTTCGTACACGCGACATTCAGCATATGCTAATAAAAGTATGTGTGATTGTACGTGATTGTAACGTGCTGCACCGGTCGCGTCTGTAAAACGCACTAGATTTACTTTAATAAAATAAACTATATCATGGGCTCTGTATGAACGTTGCGGTAAACATAATTCAAAGGTGAATCTCGCGGCGCAGATCACATGGTTTAATTATTTAGGAAATATGATTTTTGCTAGTCGATACTGCAATCGGGTATAAAATGTATTTACATACCTATACACATAGGTTTGTCACATGCACGTATTCTGTGAGGCTATATAGCACGTGCATCTCGATCAGCAAAAATGATAGGAAATATTCAGTTGTACGCCTGGCGCGAGGTTGATTCTGATTGAAACTCCTACTGCAATCTTGTATGGAAAAAAAACAGTCAGAGTGAATCTCGTCAGGGGTAGGACAGGTGTGACCGGTGAGAACATTTAGCTAATTGACAAACTCGGTCATCTATTTCCAGCAGTGAATTGTGACGGAGCAACACCATTTCACCTATAACCTTTCAAGCGGTGTATTCCACAACGAATGGAGTCCGAATACGTTTTAACTATTTTCATCCTGCAGAAACCGACGCGTCAATCAAAGACGATGCACGAAAAGTTACGGGGACCCCACAGAGTAGAATTATTGATAAAATTAACGGTGTGACGTGTATAGTCGGCCTGCATTCGATCTAAAATTACTACAGGTGCACCGATATAAGGCTTACTCATTTATCATTCAGAAGATCCCGGTTCAAAATTCTGGCCATGCTTATAGCTACAAGTTGGACAAAGAGAATCGTCAGACTCGTCATCAGTCCCGATAAGTTTTTTTGTTTCTTTCTTCATTTAAAAAATAGTATAATGAAACTTTCTGATGAATTACAATCATCCCCAGATTTCTATAAATATCTTATAAAGCGTGTGTGTCAAAAAAGCAAAAATAAAAAGCAAAAATGAATAATATAAACGAGCTTCACCTTGCGTGTGACCATAGTTATAATCAATCAGATCGAAGATTAGAAGAAAAGGAAGGACCTTCGCTGTCGCAAAATGAATATGGTAATTGAGTTCCGATCGGATTTGCCTATTTACGGGCCAAGGAAATTTCATGGCAAGTTGAATGATACGTGTTTATATTATGTATAGACTGCTTTACGATACGGTTACAGATAAACCTTTTCTTTCTTGTTCCATAAAATTTTTAAAACCTAAAGAATACTTGGTCAAGGCGTGTGCAACGGTTACGTAGATGTATGCATCGATGTATATATTATGTATCATATGGTAACGTAAAACGATCGAAGTTCTTATTAACCACACAGAGGTGAAATTTCTCCCCGGCGTAACTAAACTTTATTATCATATAGGGCGGTTCGCTATTGCCATTGAATAAATCTGTTTACATTATACACGTTTACGTGTGTGTGTGGGAAGTAAATGTAATAATTGTGACTCTGCAGTTTATAACAACGACACGACCGCGACGCGATACGTTCATCCATCAATATATACGCGCTTCTGCGTTAAACATATTCATTCAATATTCATTTTTTGTCCAAACTCCTCCTTTCGGTCACGGGCTCTTTCTTTCTCGGTTTTATTCTTATCCTCGTTCCGCGACGATCTTCAATTCTTATACCATTAAAACCGAAGTGAAGTTGCTTTCGGAAGATGTACCGATACAACCAATGTGTTTATCCTTGTTATATAAGGTTGGGCTGAATACGATACCGCGACGTCCATTTAACGTGGGCGATCCTCGCCTCATGTGCTCCTGGCAAAAAGCTATAAACTGTATCTTGGACTGCTGTTAGCGACGTAAGACGCAGCACGCGGTATATGTGTGTACGCAAGTGCACGCGATCAAGACGAAACGCGTCTACAGGTATAGTTTACTCAAAATCACCACCGCCCCTATAGGTATACAGACGTCCTCACACGGCTTATTCTTTAACCAAGGAATTTAACGACCAGCCCGAAATACCCCAAGGGAATATTTGTTACGTATCTATGCCTTCTGCCACATAAATTATAGTAAACATGAACTTCTGATAATTCAAAACGCAAAAACTTTGTAATTATATTTTCTCAGAACGGCCGCGAGGATTTTACCAAACGATCGCAGTTTATTATATAATTTTTTTTTCGCTACTATTTGTAGATATAACAAAAAAAAAAGAATTAAACTCAAAGAAATTTTCATCATCAAATTGATAAATTTGTCAAATATTTACACGTTCACAGATCTCAGCGCTTATTCATCGATTCTCTCTTTTTCCTTCTCTGCCCGCGATCCCGGGGATTTCCCTTTTTTTGTATTCTTTTCTTTTTTCTGTTCCTTCGAACTGTACAACGTAGGTAAGTGAATCTGTTCGATGAGAAATCATCGGAATTCGTGGACATCATCTGATCGGGAGCAAGTAGTCGATGCGGTGTTGCTACGCGCAAAGACTTGAAGTGACGCGGAATTATACAGACGATAATTTTATACGGAATGCGAATTCACTGATCCGTTTCTAAAGACAAGTCATGATCGCTGACCAGCCGAGTCACCGCGTTATACAAGGCTTTGCCTGCCACGAAGGCTTTCTAAAGAAGTCTCCAAAAATACGGAATGTCTTCGCTTTTAAAATCGAAGAATAACCTACACTGTACCTCAGTTACTAACTACACAAATATACAGCTGCAATATCGGCATACTTCGCTTCAAGATGGAAAGATTTGCGAGCAACTAAATTTCTCAGTAATAACACAGCTTATACCTATAGGTTAAACGTTGCAAGCTTCTAATTGTAAGTTACACATGGCTCATATGATTTTATGGAGTTTAAGGAGGCTCGTTTTGTTTGAAATATTTTTGTTTCGGACTTCTTTCCTAATTATCCATCTAATCACTCTAAATGACCATCGCGACGTTGCGGGTATATCGGGACCGCGGTTGCGTATAGTCTTGTAAACAACACGTGATATCGAGTTTGACCGGCCTCGGAAATGCCCTCGTAAAATATATTTTATCTATCGTAAATCGACGCTCGCTACTTTTTACTGCATCTATGGTTATACAATGCCGAGCAATTAACGTCAAAATATTCCCTTTCGACTTGTTTATGGGGTAGAAAATCCGTGCGCGAAACTTCAAAGATGTAACGCCAAACTTATTGCTCTTCAAACACGCCCCCCCCCCCCCCCCCCTCTCCCCGCCGACGATTCCTCATCCTCCGTCCCTTCAAACATAAGTGTGCGTTCGTGCTTATGGTGCAGGAATATGCGAAGCGGTCGATATAGTTATTGCCGAACCGACTCGTTGATATTTGAAAGTTTCCAAGTAATAAGTAAGAGCAATGATTTTTGAGTGGATGTAGAATTAGAGAATGTTTTCCCACATAGTACGCCGCTGCAGAAGAAGTATGTGTGTACTTGGAAGCTGCAGTTTCCGCGTCTCACGGTGTTATATACATATCTTTTCCCGAGATATAAATCTGGGTGCAGAAATTCTACGTCGTAGCGAAGCTGGATTAGATTAATTCAGGAATAGGGTAATTCAGGAATAGAATTTTCACCCCGGGGGCTAAACAAAGAAGAACGAGAGTCTTCTATTCTTTGTAGTGTTATACGTATGGAATTTGCGCCTGCAGCTTTTGGACGTCTTTGTGTCCTCGTCGTTGTAGATAGCGGAACGTAATAGTTGTAGAAGGCAACGAAGCAACAGCAAAGGTGCAATAATAACGACAAGTCTCCTTAATGACGGCGTACCCCATGCGTTATCGTAATACAACCATCTGTCGCGAGTCGTGGTGGTCGACGAAGTGGCGGGTCGTAGGATAAATAAGACGAAATGCGCACAAGGTTTGTATAGTATAGTCGGTGGAATTTCTTATTTGTTAAATGCGACCCTCGGGCATCGGCACCCGGCTTGGCTAACCCATTCAACGTGCTTGGCAAATTGGTAATATTACGCAAGTGAGGATTCAACAGCCTCTCTGATGTGAGTACCTTTATCAACCTCCCGCACACCAACTCTTATCCTCTGCATCACTCTGGAAAATAAAAAGAAAATAAATAAAAAACGATTTCTAAACTATAACAGAAATTCGGATAACTTCCGGGAAATTCTTTGCCAATATACATTTCATCAGATCGAATGGTTGTAGAAAAAGCGCTAGTTTAGAAGGGAATTGACCCGAATGGCATATGTGGCTTGTAATAATAACATTTGAACGATCAACTTGTTGTGAAAAATAACCTTTTATCTCGACGAAGTTGTCGATCAAGCTATTCATTATTCTCACATTTATTCTTAAGCTGGCGAACGCGCGCACTACTTGGGCGCATGCAATTCTTCGATTATACCGAGGAAGTTGAAACTGAAGGCGAAATTCGAAGTAATTCTGTATAGGGTGATGGGAGTTTGTGGTGCGTGGTGTCATTTGGCGAACTTGCAGCACAAACGTCGCGTCGCCCGCCTCGAATTGCACCTTTGAATAAAGGGTAGGTAGACGTAATACATACATTCTATATACGTATATACATCCCTTGGCAAACGTCGATTTCAATTTCAATGAAGTTCAACTTTGCTTCGCGTCAAGTTCTGCCCATGTATTAGTGCGAGGAAAGCCACAACCTCCCCTCATAGAGCGTATACGTTATACCTTGAAAGTTTAACTTCCTCTAGAGTTTCTCTACGTAGAGAACGAGACACGACTCACTACGATCAAAGCTCCTATTGCTGCACCCTGAGATGACACGGGCATCTTCTGTACGTGAACATCAACCGCAACGGGTCACGTGTGATTAGAAATAGCTCTTAGGTCGCTTGACGAGGAATGGGAGACGAAACATCAAGAGCCGATATTCGAGTACAACACATATATCCCATTACGTCGCTAACTCTGCATCGCCATTATACGAACTTACGTATACTACATATACACATACGATGTACACGGAACTGTACAGGTGGTAGAGGAGGGCAATCTTCGAATACGGGGTGCAGTACGAAGAGGGGAAAAAGAAAAGTAACGATAACCCCGCATCCTACCTAGTGCGCCGAGATAACCCGAGTTGACCCGTGGGGTCCTCCTCGCTGAATAATTACGGGGAATGCTTCGGTGCAGCATCGAGTATAGTCGCCCGCAGGATCAACGGCAGCGGGAAGACCGGCAGGAGCAGCGGCACCACCAGCGGGGGACTTGAACCGTGATGGTTCGTACCAAGCGATGGTATCGACCTGCGAGAGGGTCTTTTACTCTGCCTCTCGGACCCCGCTTACGGTCCAGGACCAGACCACCTTTCCGAACCAAAACCCCCTGCATATGGACTCGTTCGGACCGTACGAGATATACAAGGGGACTGCGGAACGAGGGTTGGCTTAGCTATGTAACTGCACGACCGCCACGGCCGAAGAGTCATGAATACACGCAGACCGCAACTCGATGGCTACTCGATTCGAACAATGAAAATTCCAAGAACCTTTATATACCTAATATCATTTTTATTGAGTAATTTTTAACGGAATTCACTTGCTTATCGTTACCGATACAGATTATCGATTGATCGGTTAATACGAGCGGTAAATTGCCGCCGGTTTTGGTCGCCCGTGGGGATTTTATCAAAGTGGATAAATGCACAGGGAGGATATATACCTGGCTGGTAAAGCGGCAGGGGCTGAGGGGGTGATACCTAAAGCGCGGATCAATTTCAACGAGAATACCGCCGTACCTATACGTATGGAATTAAAGCAGAAAACGAAGAAAAGCTTATCTCCAAGAAGACACTGTGGCTCTAACGACTCTCCGTTTCTCAGAATGTATCCCCGTACCTAATAATCGTTAGAGATTTCGAATCGCGTCCTACGTGAATGCAGTCTATAACGGTAGCGGATCGCGCTATCCAAATGAAAATTCAGTAGCTGCACAGCTGCCACCGTCTAATTTGTGTAAAACGATCCTTCACTTGAATATTTCCTTTTTTCTTCCATTTCTTTTTATTTTCTTCGTTGAGGCTAGGCGAAATTATAGCCGCAGGTTTATAACTCCTGACGTGTATTGACAGATTTAAGGCTCTCCCTCAGCGACTATTTTTCGCGCCGTCTGCCGCAGATCATGGATCGCAATTTTGAACGGCTTATTTACATCAGCCATTCGTATCACGCCTCTACGTGTATGCGACTGGTTGTAAGTCACACGCTATGTGCTTGTTGAAAAATATTCGGGGAAGAAAGAAGAAAGGAAGAAGGTCGAACCGCGGAAGTTTGATAAATAATCGGAATCATCGATTTAGGAGAAGAAATTTAATGTAATCTGCACGGTTAATTGTGTGTAGCTTTTTCAAGCTTACAAAAATAATTGAACAGTTGAAGGCTCAAAATTATCATTTCGTTCGTGCAAATTCAGTTTTCCAGCATTACAATGTTCGTCCAGACAGGAACATGTGAGACCAGGTCTGAGAAATGTTTTTTTAACAAATGGTAAAAATTATTAAGAATCGTTTGTGTTTTCTCTTTTCATTCTCATTTTAAGCTGAACTGCTCACTTTGCCACATCCTCCCCTATGATATATCTTGAAGATTGACGAGATAAAAAAAATGTGAATTTATTGTTTTACAATTTTTTTTATTCCTAACATGCGTGCAAAGTGCGCACGTTTATTATCTATATATAATAATTCAAACCGGCTACATACCGTATTATTCCTAAAACAAGTCGACCCCGATTTTCGGGGGTCCTGATCGGGTAAAAACCCCTCGACTTATATTCGGAACGATACCAAAGTAATCTCCTGAGTAGCGCTAATATTTCCTAGCGTCTCTCCTCCGACTATAATATCTTACCGGCGCGTCAATTTCCCGGTCATTTTTATTGACTTTTAAACTTTTTACACACCATCCAAGTCAGCTGCTTTTCTTCTCGGTTTGTAGACCGCGGTATCCACCACCTACGAAGAATGAGTAGATGTACATGTGATATGAGGCCCGTTTAGGAATTATATGAACAATGAAAAGTATAAAATAAAAACTAGGCCTGCATCAACGTATACCCGCGCATATATACCTACATACGTATGAAACGTATGAAAAAATAGTTTCATCAAATTATTTTTTGAGAACCGTAATTATAAGAGCTTGCGAGCAGCCTATACAGGAGCGCGTTGAGGGTTCGCAACATTACCTCTGGCGCAGCAATTAGCACCCCTCAACGGGGCTTCTTGTCGGCACGGTGGTCGTTTAGTATTTCATTGCGAGGACTAATCACTTGTACGCGTCGAGCCACTGCAGGGAGGCACGTGCGTCGTATATATATGCATGCATACAGTATGTGTCTACGTAGTTATAACACCCGTGTGTGGTCGTCTCTACCTGCATTGGTTGTGTGCGGACGTAATATGACTGCGAGTGTGAGCGTGAGTCTGTATGCACTCCGCAACGCTATGATACTGCCTGGCAGACCCGGTCGGCCATAAACGAACGACATGATTCTCCGGCAGCGCTTTGAGCTCCTGAAATTCCTACCAAGCGTGTCTCTCGCAACTCGCAGGACGTACATATACCGAGACGACGACGACGCCGGCGACGACGACGTCAACGATGCGACGGGGCGAAATGTGCATCAACCGTAACCGCACCCTTAGGGCATCAGAGACCATTCGCTGCACCACCGAGAAAGGTGGTGGTGGCGGTGGGGGGGGGGGGGGGGGGGTGCGCGGGGGTGGGATCCGATTTTCTCGGACTCAGCATTTTGCTACACATAGTCCGATGTGTGAAAATGAGGGAAAACTGGAAGGTACGTGGGAGTGAGTTTTTCGACGTTTGGTTATTACATCGTTTCATTTATTCATTTATTCATTTGTTTTCTTTTGTTCCCCCCTCAGTTTCTTCCTTCTCTTTCTTATTCTGACGAACATATTGGCGATGAGAGTATGTATAGTAGGAGTTACTGTTAAATATAGAAATAACTGAAACGTACTAACAATGAGAGGAAGGGGGTATAAGTTATAGGCGCATCGAGTAGCTCGTGGATCATGGGAGCAACCGGGCAACTATCCCCATGCATGTCCGTGTTGACCGTAGTCTCAGTATCTCACCACTTAATTGACGCGCGATGCGGTGCTAACATGGTGCGACCCCCCAACAGGACTGGATCTTTGTTCGTCCGCTGCTCCGGTCCCTTCATTCCGGTCAAGGTGGTCGAGACCCGACGTATAGGGAACCGGAACGCACGGAGAATTCCCCGATATCTTTTACTACGTAGGTACGTCGTGGCCAAGGTATACATATGTATATCATGTATTCGTCGGAAAAATTTCACAGCGAAAAAAACAAACACCGTGTAACAATAGAAAAATGATGCAATAAATAATTTTAAACGTTCATCGCTATCTAGCGGTTTTAATTCCAAACTATGGCAAAAAATTAAATAAAGAAATAATATAATTATGTATAATAAAGAAAATAGCTAAATTCGATGTAAGCTCTCGTAAACCGATGTATAACATATAGTACACCTACTTAATTTTTCAATAGTTTTTCCATATACGTCGCATAGTTTACGTATGCATGTATGTACCATAAGGGTATGTTTAGCCATGAATATCTGATCTATATACTCAACCGTGTAATGCGTTCTTCCGGCACCCTACGATTCGCTTCAGAGATAAATATATGTATTTATCTGTCTTACGTATATACCTATACGTATATACTACATACATATCTACATGACACTCACATATGGATACTGGGTTACCCATTTCCTACGTCTATGGAGTTTACGAGATCTCGTCGTCGCCGTCGTCGTCGTCGTCGTCGTCGTCGTATCTCGGTATATATCCGCGTACAGATCGTGCTGCGATGACGAAGAGATGAGGTTCTCGCGTGGCTGTGGCTTCGGCGGGTCCAGAGAAGATAACGCGGGGACGAGGTTGGTTTTGAGTGTATAGGTATGTGTATATATGTAGTGCAGTTTGCGTCGACCGCGGGAGGACAGCCGGATGGTGAGGAGAGAAGGTAGAAGAGAGAAGTGAAGGGAAAGGGGGTATATATAGTTTGCTCTGGATTCCAAGAGTGACCCCAAGCTGACCCGGCGAGAACATCTCCGCGCATCTCAGAACCACCCTCCCTCCTCCCGCAATTACATCCATCCCCCTATCCTCTTCCCCGTACTTTGCCCCGTGCCACCGTCCTCAACCTCGTGTACTCATCCTCTACATCCTCCTCCACAACGACGGCCCTTGCGCACTCGGCCAACTCACTACTTCTCGGTGCGCTCTAGCTCCAGGTTTTCTCTATATACTTGTCTGTCCGCCCGTCCAACCGTTCAACTGTCTTCTTCGTACACCTTATTATACAGTTTTACACGGAAATGTGTTCGTGCCATTCACACTGGTCACCATTTATCTGCGTTCACATATACGCAGCGACTGAAGCATCCGAATAATGGTCGGATTATTGTTCGATAGCGATAGGATGGAAGGTAAAATTAATATCCGAGTATACGATATCGTACACTATACATGTATACATATATATATATGTATATAATATAATTTCTTATGGGAGTAAAGCAACGTAATGGACTAACCGCGACGACTAGAAGCGGTAGAGGGTTGTCGATGGTGGGTAAAGACAAGCCAGGAAGCTGACGTACAAACCAGAGGCCATTATAACGGAGCCGGAACTTTACTGAGGAGAAAAAACTGTCGCCTCGGGTGTCTCGCGGTGGTCCGTGCAAAGCTTGCGAAAGCTTTAAAGGTTCTATTGATGTCGTTCCGTATTTTTCTCTTTACGTAATTACCGCGAGACCGCGTTGCGCCCTGCACTACCGTTTTTCGCATCACTTCCGTTACTTTGAGAAAACTCGGACAATTTCCGTTGTAATACGACCGCTCTATACATACGTATATACCTATGGTCGGAAAACTATACACGTGCCGAGGCAACGTGGGTATAAGAAACAAGAACCAATACCAAGATCAGAAAAACAATTCGAAAGCTTTAAAAGAAAAAAGAAAAAAGAAGAAAAAAAAAAACATCACTGAATCAGCAGCTGGGGGGCGCAAACGTGTTCAGCCTTTTCGAACCCATCGCAGTATTATATTGCCGCGTAGATTTGAGAAGCGAGTAATAAAATCTAATCCATTTGTTGGGCAATGATTGCGTAACAGCACTGCACCGTAAATTTATGCAACCGTCGTAAAACGGAGGTGGCATCAGGCGTGCCGGTAAAATCGAACTGCAGCAAAACTTGCTGTGGATTGAGATGGCGATGTCGTAGCACTAAACTTGACGGTGCAGTGTTATTGTTAACATTTCAAAGTACAACGCAATCACGTCCAGCCACCGTTATACCAAACACTTCGAATATGCCCGATGGCGGCTTGGATTTTGAATCTATTTACATCGAATTCCCCATGACTCAAACAGTTCTGCAGGATCTGAATCAACGCGCAGGCCGCATGGATGCGAAAACGAGAACTTAAACACCAAGACAAACCAGGGTGGTAGAACTCCACGCGTGAAGTTAAAGGCGGATGACTTACTCGGTTTTTTATACCGTCGCTCACTTATTTTTCTTTCGCTCTCTATCCACTCCGCTCCTAACTTTGTTTCACCTAGTTTTATACTCGTGACTGGCTATTTCATGTACTTATACGTATTCACGTATCCGCGTGTACCGTTGTTACGCGATTTTTTTCAAGTGGATTAACCGACGTATACCAACCGGATCAACGGTAAGGTTTGAATTGAAATTTGAAATTAGATGACATCGAATCGGCGCATACCGTAGCTCGCCGCTCTTATGGCGTAGACAATTATAAAGTAATAACGGTCTACAGCTAATTGTCACCTTTGTCACTTGGCATCCCAAGTTTTACGTCACGGGCGCGAGCAAGAGCGGATTCAACTGCAGCTTGTGCAGGATGAGAATACGAGAATATAGCGAGTGCGCCGAGAATATAGTTGCAACTTTGTCGACATTGAATTTCTAACTGACAATTAGAGGTCTATATGCGGAATTGTGCAGAGTGGTAGATGGGATAGGGCTAATAGCCAGGCGGCAGGCGAAGTTACCTGCCATGAGAAGTTACGGGTTTTATAAAAGGCTTATATCCATGGTGTGTACCATAAGCAACATAATACATTTCTACGGAATGATGAAATTACTTCGTACGACTAAAAACTCACTGACATAATGAAATACTGACTGCAGTTGCGGTGTGGTGAAAATAATCACCGTGATATTGTGAATCATCGGTCAAAGTGAAACAAATAAAGAAGATCCCGTACTGCACTATACAACATATAATTCATATAATCTTTTCTTCCTAGTGCAAATTGTTATTTCCCAACAAAATAAAATCTTCAGTATATTCTCCTATGCAGCTTCTGTATCCAAAAGCTGTTGAAGTTTCAGGGTAATTTGAAGCATTAATAATGACCGAGTAAATGGTCTTTACCATCCGAAATCCAGTTTCAATTTTAGTTCTTTTTCATCTTTTATTCTGCCGAACCTTTTTTTTCATTCGATGATCGGTATTTTAGGCATATATATACCTTTTTTAGTACCAAACATATAATTGTCGAACACATAATCCTGCAGCTGAACTGAATGCGGCCTTATACGTAGGTGTATAAAAAGATCAAAGGTATAGAAGGTAACGCGATACACAACGCAGAAAGCAACTGGTTGCTACAATTATCCTCAGCCACTCCATTCCCCCATGTGTAGTCATAGCGTTCACCCCGAACAGTAGTTTAGGTGTTACGTGAATGTTCGGAGTTGAGAATTGACCTCTATGATCTATGAAAAAAATGTCATTGATCGAGAAGAGAAGAAAAAGAAAGGAAAAAAATTAAATTCCATGATTCAGATCATTTTATCTTATCGTGCAAGTCGTGTTATTCCACATATGACGGCTGAATTCTTCAATATACTTTTCTCGAAATAATAAATATCAGCAGACGTTATATTCTTCGACGGTAAAAATATATTCCCTTCGGTCCGAGGTATGTGAGAATGGAAGTTCCACAAGGCTGTCACGAATCCTCGCGCCGCGCTGGGTTGTGTTTTACACGCGTCAGTTGAGGTGTCAATGAACGAGGCAATGGTCGGGGTGTTGGTTCGTAAGCGGGTACGTTCGTGTCTGGTATTTATTCTCAGGTATCATAGGTATGTATAGTATAACGTATAACGCGAAGCTAAAGTTTACCTGCATCGTATTTGAGGCCGCGGTGCAGCGAGGAAGATGTAGTATGGATGTGTACACCTAGGTGTGTATCGAGCAAAGATTATGACCCGTTCTGCAATAATGAGATCAGAAAACTCATCGTCTTAGTATTTACAAGCTACGCAAGCTACTCGTCTTTCGCACTTATATGATACACCGTTTGCTCGCACTGTTCAGCGACCACATTGGGAATCATAGAACACGGTTGTAATTATAACCATAAACCCATCGCTCCTTATTCATGAATCGGCCTCTGAATACCCTCGAATCAACTAATATACGTAGCATCTGTTTAAATTGAACTCACGTATTATAGAATTTAATTATCATGCAGGGAAATCTGCTCGACATATCGATCGATTTTTTGGTTCAATTTCTAGTGTTCATTTCGTTGAGGATAATTTAAGAATAGAAAGTTAAACCTAACTTAAACCTAGAAAAAACAAAAATTATCATACTCGTTTCCTTTATTTTTGAAAAAGTCATTTGAACATTTTCGTAAAGCTTTTGCGTGGGGTGAAGGACACGCTTATAGTGTCGAAAGCTATTCGCTCCACGTGTCGAGGTGGAAGTGCGTGTGTGGATGGGTAATACACACGTCGACGACAAACGTGCGTAGTGTGAGAGAGAGAAGGAGAAAGAGAAAGGGTGAGACGAAGGAACGATCGTCGGGAGTCGAGCGAAATTGTTCGTGGCACGGTGGGGAAGAGCGGGACAATAACAGAGCACGTTTTCGGGCAACGACCCGCCGCCATTCGACCCCCGTCCCTTTCTCTTGCAGAAACCCCATCGCCACCCCCCTAAGCTCTGCGAAAGCTTCGAGCCAAGCCCAGAGGCTCCTAACAGAACGTCGTCTATAGTCTATGCTATCCTCTCTCTGAAATATACAGCTGCTATATATTATATATGCACATTGTATACATGTATACGACGTATACATATACATGTTCACAGATATCGGAGATTCTGTATAGGCACACGCAGTTCGGTATAGTTCCATATACGCTGCAAATGACGTAAGTATACGTTGAAATTGTAGTACTACGTGACACCGTGCAGTGTACCCACGCGAAAATGAACACACATTTTTCCAGCGCCAGATATCATACGGTGACATTTGATTCACCTCGACGATTTTCTGCCTGAAACTTTGGATGACGCGAACTTCGTGAAATAGAGACCGGTACAAAGGATCTGCGTCACACGAGTTGACAAATAAAAAATCATAACATAGTACATTATGTGACAATAAAAGTAAAATATACTTTTCTTGAAAAACCCTTTGCAATATCAAAGGTTATTTAATTTTATTGTAGAACGTTATGGGAACGTTTTGAAGAATATAATTAATCATCCGTTACAAAGGATTACAAATTAATCATTCTGACAGTAAAACACCCCGATATTTTTTTGTTTCTTCTTTTATTTATTTATCTTTCTTTTTTTTCTTCTTCTAACTATCTGCTCGGAATAACGCAGTCTCTGTTATTTATCTAGCGCCAAACATTGCTCTCGCACAATGCTCTTTATTCAGTTATTTGTAATGGGCCATCAGGGGGCTGAAAACAACGAGATAATTATACATTGCAAAAACGTCCCCCCACCCCCACTCCCACCCTCAACATTCAACCTACAATCTTTTCCCTCCCCTTATGGCGTATATATCTGGTGCCGCAGTATTCTGGTCTACTGCAAGGTGGAGATTTAGTGGAACCCTTTACTATTCAACGCCGAGCTTGGCTTGCACGATACACTCTACGTGTGCTCCGGTCTCGAGTCTTAATTGTCCCTAATTAACAACACTTTCCCATGTAGAGTCTCGGTACACCTCACGCCGCCACCTAAGCGATGCAGCGAGAGAGAAGAACATACGAATAATAGATTGAAAAGAACGATCGCTGGCAAGGGATAAGTCAATGATTTCCGATCGAAACTTTCGTCGTTTGAAAATATAAGGGAGAGAAAATGAAGTAACAAAAATAATAGGTTTTAAAAAAAAAAAAAAAAAAAAGGAACAAAAAAAATTACGCTTGTAGCAAAATAGTTTTGCGGAATAAATCTTAAGGTATAATAAAGTATAGGTGTTCGTATAGCCGTACCAGATAATGGGGAGTTATAATCTTATAGAATCCTCCGAATCGAAATTGAGTCGTTTCATCGTCCTTTCCGTCCTTATCTCCCCCCGACGCGGACGATTCGACGACGCATCGCGTGGTCTCGGAGTGAACGAACTCCGCAGACACCGGCCCAGACGAAAGTTACCCTCCCTTCATCCAACCCGCACGTGCCCTTCCTCCTCCACCCCATCCCTACAGACGCATGTTCCTCGTACGAAGCGACGGGAGAGCGGGAGGAAAAGCAGGGATGGGGGTGGGATTGCGTCTGGTGCCGCGACTTGACCTCGGTTGACCCGGGCCTCCTCTTTCCGCCGCTCCCACCAGCAACCCCCTCCCCCCGCTACCACCCATCCCTGACGCCCACCCTGCGTCTTGCAACCCCCAACTCTCTCTCTCTTTCTCTCTCTTCCTCTCTCTCTCTCTCGCTCTCTCTCTCTCTGGTGAAGGTAATTATTGATGTGTCCGCTGCTGCCGCGCCGCGTCATGGCCGTCGCCTGCAAGAAGGACGACTTTGTCTCACGCACCCTGCAGCACCAGGACTAAACTTTCTATGTACGTATAACAATGTAGATGCGAATGCGATCTTCTATGTATAAGCGATGTGGATCACAACGGTGAAAGTTAAAATCGCGGTGACGCAACCCATCCAACCCCCGCACCCCTGACTTCGGACGCGGTGCTTGAAACCCAAGCGATCGAAGAATCTGACGCCGAGTACTTTTCTCTCCTTGAAAGATCGTTATTGAAGAATACGCGGCAGCGACTACGTCGAGACTCGATTTTTGTTTATTTTTATTTATTCATTTTTTTTTTATTGCTCCTTGATTTTTGTCAGACGATGTTACAATTCTCTCGCCTCTTTTGTGGAGCTTTTGTTACACGTATAGGAACAGAGATGGATCTTTGACGCCCACTTAACCTGCATCGTATCGTACCAAAGTTACCGAACCACTTCTATTCCGAATCTTTGAGAAAGTTATCAAATATGGAACTCACCCACTTTGGGTTAGTCGATGAGGTAGAGTGACGTTTCACGGGTAAGTCGAGAATGTCTGTAGGGCGATGATCATAGAAGCCACCCGGGTGCAGCGGAACCCGCATATCTGAACAGCTTGCCTATATATCTACATATATACATGTACGTGTAACGATACATGAGTATACATACACATAACGTGTGCATAGGTATAAAGCTATACCTGACTCGGAATGCAGGTGATCGATCGAAATATTAAAATGGGACACCCTTATAACGGGGCTCTGTGGATGCGGTGACACATGTTAATGTATAATGCACGCACATGCAAATGGATATCGGATGTACAGGTCATACGGATACACGGATACGTGAGTAATTTCAAGTGAGACTTGTGGTATCTTCCTTGACAAAGTACTGGCAACGTATACCCCGATTCTTTTATATTAAAATGTGTTTTCTGAGGGTGCAGCGCACGTATAATACTTCAACACCCCAAGAGAATTTCCCTGCTTCGAGAGGCGAAAGTCAAGTGTATGTACTTTCATCCATCCATGTCAGTTTCTTAGTCCGTTTATTCATTCATTCATTCATTTCGTCGTCACGAAAGATGATATCGCGCAAGAATCATACGCCCGGCGATTTATCGATCTTTTAGTTTTCACACTTTTATCTCGCTAGTTGCTACGCGATAGAACCGTTTCCGAAGATGTGAAAAATATTGAAAGATGCGTCCGAGTGTGAAGAGGGCTCATTTCATCCCTCACGGAATCACGAGCATGTACGTGTGTATAACTATGAGCTATCCATCTCTTTCCGTTCTTTCCCTCTACAACTTTCTTCGACGGTCACTAATAGCTTCAACCCCTTAGGCGTCCGCGACCCACTGGCACGATGTTTTTATGCAAATCGTGTTTACCCGTTCAGTTACGGTAACCGCCACCAACGCCACACGTTCGGATACATGTACCAACAGATTACGCGTTGATGGTGTCCTGTATATTCAAGGTCTCAGGTTTCAGGTGCAGGGTAAACGTTGCACTCGCACAGACACACACAACTTCTGCCATGCAATCAAATTTAACGCCCTAAATAAAATACTTTAACCGAAGGGTGAAAGGGTGGGGATAAATCTTTTTGGAGTGGGGAAAAGGCCGGTGAACTTTACCCGATAAAATTTTGCTTCCCTGAGAAATGGGGGCCTCCGGGAAAACGCTAGACG
The DNA here is from genome assembly GCA_963932425.1 of Athalia cordata. NCBI lineage: Eukaryota > Metazoa > Arthropoda > Insecta > Hymenoptera > Athaliidae > Athalia > Athalia cordata. The sequence goes on along the minus strand of OZ010625.1, from coordinate 49,687,247 downwards.
GCGCCTTCGTTCGTTCGTTCGTTCGTTCGTTCGCAGTTCGTACCTTTCGGCCTGCGTGCGTCGCGCTGAGGTGGTTGAACCTAGCAAAAAGCTGCAAGCTCGTGGCTGCTCGGTGAAGCAAGGATAGTTTGGAGGGAGGTAAAGAGAAACGAGGGAAACATAGTAGTAGTTGTGCCGGTCGTAGTGGTGATAGTAGTGGTGGTGATGGTTGTGCAGCAGGGTCACAGAAGAGCCGAGGGACCCGGGATCCCCCCTTCCTTTTCTTCGCATCCCCCTCCTTACTTTGTCTTCACTTCCCTTGCCGGCTCAAAGTACGGAGAGCCGATGTTGTAGCCTGTATCTAATTCTACACTCGTGTGTACGAGTCGAGGGACCTCGTAGAGTTAAGATAGACGCGTACATAGGTATATCTGTGAAAGATACAAACAACGAGGGTCTGTTGGAATGAAATACCAACTCATGGATTCTAGGAGTTCGCGTGATTGTTTGATTGGTCGATCAGAGACAGCGCGATAGGAATTAATTTAATATAGATATATTATGTAGATAAGTAAAGGTTATACCTTAGGGAACAGAATTTCCGTACTAATTAAATACAAATGTTGAATTAACACCAACAGTCAGGTTTTTTGTTCCTACAATCTATGAAATAGAAACGATCTCTATACACTTCTCGAAATACAACGTTCATAATTGAAGAACTAATTATGAACATTATTCATTGTGGATGAGAACAATGAAATAGGAGTAGAAAAGGACCGGAGACGACTGATTATTATATTATTTTTTCTCAATCAGGATGTAACGTCCTTCGAATGTGTAACTCAATTTAACAGTAAAGTGCGAGTCATCGAGTGACTTTAAAATTGATCGGTTATATCACCGCCTCTCTAATCTCTGGATTTGCTTCTATTCCTGCGGGATGACCGAAAGTGAACCTTTTAAAGGAGATGCTTGCTATGGAGTACACAAACTGCGAGACAGCGACAAACGCCTGCTTGAACGAGCAGAGCGCTAAATATAATTTCGTTCTTGCAGCAACTTTGATATTGTTAGAAAGATCCTCATATAATTTTCCTACTCGTTCCCATAAGAGACTAAAACTTTTTAATAACTCTCGCTTTATTTCCACAAACCAGTGTCGTATACACGATCAAAAGTTGACGGGTATACCGTATGTAATTGTGACACTACTTTATCGACCCTTGCTAAAAATGGTACTTCTTCCCTCGATTAAATTTCTAATAACGAATCCCCGATTAAGTAACTTCCGTATATGAACACCCCGCGTTACTATATCCGGAAGGAAATAACGAGAACGTGTAACTCGTAATAACAACGCGATAATTTCTGAAAGAATTGCATGGGTTGTGCCTCTATTCTATTCTATTTTCTACCTTTCTACGTTTATGCATTGTACCTCCTAGTACGAAGTATGTATAAGTACTACACATATAGGGCACGAGGTATAGCCGTTGAAGTCAGCGGTTAGTTTCGAACACTGAACGCATCAAAGTGGCTCTAGCCTGATGATGAAATAGTTATGAGACAACGGTACCTATTTTCCTCGCTATTTTCTTCCGACAACCACAATCGAGAGTAGATTCTAATTCATTGGATAAATTGCCCAGCGTATATCCTGCATGTGGTGCAATATTGATCCGAAGTTTGGAATTAGGAGTAACCATTGAAGTACATACGTTAGGCATAACGATGGATAAAATGGACAGGTAGGTAGGTAGATGCGGATATAACTGTATCCTGTCGTACATATAAAAAGACAAAGGAAATGCGAAGCTGCGGCGCAGCTAGCTGGCGTCCAACTATAATTAATCCCTTTGACCTGGACGCAATCGGGTGGCCCTTGCGCGATGGCGATACCGATGGCTCATGCCTTCGTGCACGAATCCTAGCTCGAGAAACCAAAGACCTCCGATACGAACGTCACGTTCTGACCGGATACCGGCAAAGAGACGCTTGCGGCTGATGCAGGCGGCTGGATCAAGGGACGGTTCGGTGAACGTTACAAACACAAACATCCACGCTCATAAACGCAGTATACATACCTGATGTATATCACGTGTCAGCTATTTGAATATGTGACAGATCACGCGAGTGACGCTTTGTCACATACGTATAATATCCACCAAGTCTCAAACCGCCGTGGAAATCCGATCACTGATAGCTCTAGGCTGTTAGGATCGATCGGAACCCGTTTAATCGTTGTATATTTTTTACCGGATAAATCGGTAACAATGTCATGCGGATGTAGGTAAGAATGAGACGGGCGAAATACCGGAGCGCTTTGAAAGGTTTCTTACAATCAGACTTTTTTTAAATTAAGTTTCTTGGTAAACATTTCAAGATATCTGATACCTCGAATACCTATTTGGAGCTTTACCCTCTCATTGTCAGTGTCACAATTTTGTATCCCGATAGAATACGAAAAAGTTTTCAGCCCACGTCTGGCTTACTTCTCAAAATATACAAGTTGATTCGATGATATCCAAAGTTTTTGGAGGCGAATGAATAAAGAAATCTACAACATTCTTTAGTTCATTCCAAAAAGCAGAAATTTTTTTTCAGGCGAGCCCGAATTGCCCGTAGTTTTCGGACCTTTGAGGCATAGAAAGCGCTCGAAAATTCAAAGATCTAAATCATTCAGAAATCGATTTGGAGACTTACGTATCCTTATTAGGTCTGTTTTATCCACCTCTACGATATATGATACGAGTATTTTATTCCTTGATATCCTGTGAGCCCTCCGTCTTGGAAACGGGGAATACGCCGTTTTCGCCCACGTGCTCGCGGCTCCCGCGGGGCTGCTCTTTGCTGAATTATTAGAGGTGAAATTAGTTATTTTTCCGGGCTGTCGCACGTGCGCTTCGTACAGATGTTGGCCTCCGTGCAGAGGCGTGGAAAGATGAAAAAAAGACGAGATACGAATTAAAAAAAAAAGAACAAAGAATTAGAAAAAGAGAGATAAACAAGAGTAACATAAAGAACGCGAAGGAGGAAAGAGGGGAGGATTGGGCGGCAGACGTCGACCGACAATCGGCGTCCGGACACGGAGCGGCGCGACGTAAACCTGTCCGTGCAGAGGATTTCAGAGAGGAACCTGTGGAACAAACGTCGTGGTGAAGATTCGCGAGGCAACGGTGTGCGGGCGCCGCGCACGATGATTGCCGGGTATTTACGAGCTCATTATACCGCTCGAGGAAGAGCCCCGAGTTCCTCGACGAGGACGAACTTAGCAAAGGCGAAGGCGGAGGACGAGATGAAGGAAAAGTAAGAACGTGTCTCATCGACGCTGTCTGCTCGTTGGACGGCGATGGCCGTTGAGCAGTTCGCCCGAACATTTTCACAGATCAGTTTTCTCACTTTCACCTCCAAAGTCCTTACCAGTCGCTGTTACATTTAAAAGCTGTAGTTTTTCAGTCAACTTCCCATCGCATCTACGCGCAAGATTACAAGCAGCGAATTAGCGTCGTTATAGCAAAATGTGTTCGCCGTCAGCGAGTAAACGGGAATGATTTATGGGAATAATGAGCAAAAGCAATAGATATATGGGAAACGATGCATGTAGAAAAGTGATACCAAGTTCTGTCCCGCTGCATCCCGTAGGGTATAGCGATGTTCCTCCTCGGGTCAGATAGCGTGCGGAGACGCCCGTCGCGGTCGCGTCGCCAGTTTGACGCCTACGCACTGTCAACCTACGTCGCGGTCGCCGCGTCAGCTGGGTAAAGAGCAACATGCGCGGGTATGTGAGCTATTGCCATGGGTATGCCTCGCTATGGTCACGGCTACACCCCCGTTCGTAGCAGTCTTTGTAAGTGCGTTAATTGTCCAGCTCACGCACGATCCTGCACGATCCGCAAGCTGGATTATCAACATCGAAATATATACCGGCACACCCCTGCCAAAGGCTTATTATAAATCAATCCTTCAGGATAAGCTCGAGGTATACGGGTATCCTTGCATCATTATGCACGTCTCGACCGTCGACTCAGAGGCCAATCAATTACGAGAAATGAAACATGGGCGAGCGTAGTATTATGTACATTATCGGCATGGAGATTCTTGAGTATTGGATGGTATGTCCGTAGAATTGAATTCCTCAATTTCCACATTCGATTGCAAAAATGCGAAATGTATGCATAAGGGAAAATAAGGTGTACTGGACATCCAGGTAAATTGTACCACTTCATAGAAACTACATTGTGTGTCTTAATATGTACTTTCCTATGAATGCGATCTAATATACCGTCAAATAATTTTTCACGGTCTTGAAAACTTTTGGTCATCTAGAAAATCGAAAATCTGAGCTGTGGTTGTGAATACTCGTTCTTGAGCGAGTGAAATGTTTCAATCTAGAATCAAAACCGCAAGGTCAGTTTCGCGGCTACAAGTTCTCATAGATCTTCACAGATATCGAGCTGATAAATCACCTGGCGAAACAATGACACATAATTTTCTGACTCTTTAGTACAGCCCATTGATAATATTACTATTATCCGTTCCGTGTAGGTCACAAGGAAGGAAGAAATTGCAGGAACGAAGCATGCCATTCATTTTGGGGTTGCGTTGGGTGCCACGAACGCTGACTATATCGAACACAACGAATCTTCCTGGCCAACTACATACTCGATAATTGAGCAGACGCATCCGCATAGGGATTATACACCCTGCACTGCATCTCGGATGCAACACACTGTTCACGTATGGTAGAAAAATAAAAGGTCGCAGAAATAAGAAGGACGGAAAAGCAAGGTTCGTCAGAACTCGCGTATACATATACCTCTCCAGATATATCTGAAGCCAATAATTGCAATGCACAGTGTTACACCGCTGGTACTGGCCAAACTGCATTTCCTACAATCTAAGAGCAATCAAAGGGTAATTAGAGGAAGCTCTTCGTTCCTTGATCAATTTCGATGGTACGGAATTGTTTTCCTCTTGTCACGCGCATGATGAATTAGATCAGTCGCATCATTTTCAACAAAATTCACCCTGGCACAACTCTTCAGGTTTCACGGTCACTTCGTCATCAGAATGAAAATCCTGAGAATCTTTCAAAAAGATTTCTGATATTTTTCACACTTTAGATACGTTTTGTTTGTTTGCCCTTCCGGTATGAGATCCTATGCGAAAATCAGGAGTTAATTGTGTCTCCGGTTCGGAATGTCAAATTTCATGACTCCTTTTTTCGAGTGAGACATCATATCGATATTATGATGAACGCAAAACCACAATCTGATCATAATCACAGTGACACCATAATCTCCCAACCGTACAGTTTATAAAAATTCTTCTCTCACATTTTCAATGCTCACGGAATTCGAATCCTTGTTGCAGCGCCAGCATGGTAGCGCGCGGTACAACGTTCTATCGAGTACAAGTACTTGTATGTACGACCTTGGGGAATAGTGGAAACTGGGGTGGCGCGGATATTATACATATATTCAGTTATGTGTCGTACATAGATTCTATATGCATAAGGTACTTGCTCGCATGTGGAGCGATATCTACGTACATTCATAGAAGCTGCTGGAGCAGTAATCGAACCGGTGGCTGTTGCTTCAGTCCAGTTATTCGATATGTTCCTACATACCAGGTAAGACTTTATTCTAGTAACATAGTTTTCGGTAGTAGGAAAAACTCGTTTGGATCCATCACTCTTAAAAGTGGGCGGTGCCAGTAGGGTGCTCTTCTTTGAGGGATGCATTGGGGTGGCTCGCAGTTTCCAGGGGTGGCGTCCAAGGGTGCTTTAGAAAAGACGAAGCAATGGCGCCGGACACGCTGACTCCATACATCGAACTCTTCCTCTTCATTCGGACTTGCACATCCAATGTATACGCTTAAAAGTACACAAATCCGTTCGGATTCCTCTAGAATTTAATATCCGGATCTGGATCTTTTCATCTGCGGGTGGTAAACTTCCACGGCTAGTTTTCCGAACCGATCGTATACGTGATATAGCTATACTTTATTTTGACCTTAATCGGCACTTAAGAAAAATTTCTCCTTGACATTAGGATACGGAAATCAGAAATTACGTAAAGGAGAAGGGCGGTATTCACAAATTCATATTTCTGTATCTAATGCCCAAGAAAATGATGAATACTGGTAAGAATATGATACTTCTAATTCCGATCGACAAATTTATCCCAAACCGGATGTTCAGTTTTTTCCGGAGCTTTCGAAGTTTCACTCTTCGTGGGCTGCGTACGACGTAAAGCTACGGGGGGAGTTAAAGGGGGGGTTGCACGGCCGTCTAGGAGGTAGCAAGGGGTGGTTAAGGGTCGGGAACGGAAGTGTGGTAAGGCAGTAGAGGATGGTAGGAGGAAAGGAGGACGTAAGGGAGGGAAACGGGGGAAGGAAAAGGGGGTGGCAAACGAGTCAAGGCAACCGAAGCTCTCCCTGCAGGCTGCACCAGGCGACGGCCAAGACTCTGGAGTCTAGCGGCTAGTAAGAGAGAGAGACAGGTAGAAATGACAGAAATAGGGATGAAGCGGGAAGAGGATAAGGAAAAGGACGAGGATGAGGACGACGATGACGACGGCGACGAGGACGAAGGAGAGAAAGAGGAAGAGGAAGAGGAAGAGGAAGAGCAAGAGAAAGAGGAAGAGGGCATCGGCGGCTCGGGAGGGAATCACACGGCGGCAAGGGGCAAGGCAAGACCACCTCGCCTCTTTACCACGCCACGCCTAGGCTCACAATGCACCGGATTAGCGATCGTATTGATCCGCCCTCGGCGTCGTATAGAGTCCCTCGTTCGCCGATCGCATCAGCCCGCAGCCGGGCGATGGCGATGGCGATGGCGATGGCGATGGCGATGGCGAAGACAAAATCGATGGTTAGGAGTCTCCCTTATATACCCTCCAGCTGCACCGGGCGCCGGTCCATTCCTTGAACTTCTGCGGAAATAATCGTCTATATAGTCGCTGAATGCATCCAGCTATTATGACTGGTAAGGTATCTTTTATGATTTTCGTGCAATTCCACAGTGCAGTTGACAAAGACATTATACCTACAACTTAGATATTCCTGGCCAACGGTCTCAACCGAAACGTCCCGTGGGAGCGGGTTTACCTCGACTGCATGCTGACCAGAAACTTATCACAGGCTGCAGCAGAACCAGGAATCACGATTGCCGAGTTATCGACCACACGGTACCGAGAAAATTCTATAAACTCGACTCTCAGCGTCAAGCACTTACGGAACGGAGCAATTATTTTCTCGAATTATTTAGTTCAGGTAGTCCTGATCATTTTTTCCCTTTTTTAATATTATTTAAATTTAATTATTCGAACGTTTAAACATTCTGCTGTATAAATTTACCAGTGTCGTTGTGGTATTGCTGAGCGTGTAACAATTTTCATATCTTTTTCGAACTCTTTCTTTTTTTTTTCAACGCCGTTTTAAGTTCAACCGTAACTATTCTCCTTCGCAAAAAAAACTTTTTTGATCATACGGTCGACTTTCACATATTGAGTTTCTGCAACGTTGAACTCGAATTTCTAACATAAGTTCTACGACCACCCATACCATACAGGTACATAATTCTATGTATAAGTTATCGTATTCGGTCGATTAAGTTTAGTCAGTTATCAAAGCACATAGCGGAAAATCGGTCTCTGGGTTAAGGTCGGTAAATGAAACAGCCATATATCGGTGCCAAATAGAAAAATACTTTCTATATTTGAACATTCCGCATAATATTACAGATACCGTAAGAAATGAAATGCGGTCTCTGGACAATGCAGAATTTTTTTCACATGAATTTACTACGAAGGTGAAGAAGACCGAAGAGTACCTTCCGGATTATCGCTGACCAAACCTAGGGGCTAGCTAGGGTGACGTCAGTGTAGCCATTTTGTCGTCGAAGCTATGGCAACGCGTTTGCCAATAGCGTAGGTTCGCAGGGGTGCCCCAGCGTCGAGGGTGGAGGCGGCGAAGGACTTCCTAGGATGAGGTGAGGAGGCAGACGTCGAGACGCCTGCCCCCATGCATTCACTCTGCACGCACGTGCGAGGACAGTTGACATTTGTAAGCTGACGCGGTCAAGGATACAATTAAATTCAACGAATTTCCAATTTTTTTTACATGACTTTTTGAACTTTTATCATACTAATAAATTCGGTATTTTCATTTTGAGGAAAAGTGCAGTTAGTTTGGTTCACTAGAAAGCTTGACGAATTCCCATGACTGTATAACGTCGGCGTCGTTTTATTATTCGTATAAGATCGGTAGTCGTCTAGACATCCTTGCATCAGGAGCACGCACCAGGTGCTGCAAAACCGTATATAGGAAACTACCGCCTGACCCATTAACGGATTGGTAGACGTGTCTGCCGTCATTCCTGTTCCCGGGCCATTTCACCCCTTTTACGACCGTCTGGATCTAGTTTATAGTCACAAAGCTAAACTCTGTATTAATTTCCTGAAAACTCACCTAAAACGGCAGTAAAACACCGTATAACGCCTCGCAGCTACCTCCCATTATACTCTCACGAGGCTTCCGTATTCCACGACGATCACACCTTTACGCGCGACCCCCACCAACTTATCCCACGGCATATTCGCAGACAATGGGGTGCAGGCAATCCCGTTCTACGTTTTTCCAAAATATTTACATCCTCGATATTCCACGAATTATTTCCCACGATATAAAAGACCCCTCTCTCTTCTCATATTTAATAAAATCTCTCAAGTTTCCGTTGGACCAAACTTTCCGCCATATTGGTTGCGGTGTTATGTATGATAGAAACATACATAGCAGCGGAGTGGCGTTTCTGCAAACACGAACATCATACGAAATGATCACTGACATGAGGGGTGCAGGTTGCATGGTTCTCCAGAGCTTATATTCTAGGGTACAGAGATAGGTTTTTACCCCATAGAACAACAACAGTAATATATAGTATCAGCGACGGTGAAGAGGCGCGTATAATAATATAGACGGAACCGTGCGTGCATGCAATTCAGTGTAGTTTACCGGGGGAACCGAATAACGTTAGATCAAACTGCATACCCATACCCAACGGCGATGGCGTGCGTGTCAGGCGGTAGCAGATTATGAGAAAGAGCTGGTGCACCGTCCGGGCATGCCGACCAAAAGGGGTCGGGGGTTGTCGAGGAGCGTCGGGGGTCGAGGGGGGGGCGGGGGCAGGGGGTAGGGGGTAGGGGGTAGGTTTACGACTTGGTGTGTGCAGCGGCTATATAGTTTGGCGAACTCCGTCGGTTGAGGGTTGGTTGGTGTTGGGCGAACGGGGGATGGAAGCTCGTATAAGCCGGTGCAGGGGGTGGCGGAGGTGGTTTGCAGGGAACCGGGCTAGATGGCTAGACTTCCGAAACAGTAAAACCGGGCGAGCGCGTCGGTTTAACGTGGGTGTGCGTCGGTGCGCTTCCGCGTCTACCCAGAGCTCTACTACCTGCTGCACCAGCAGCCCTATAAACCGAGGACGCTCGTTCGCCGCTGACTATACCCATCCACCATCAGCTAGCTCTGGAGGGTTACGTGTCCCGCACACCTACGGGATTGTATATCTATACGTATCTACGTGACGTAACGTTCCTTCTCATAAATTTGCAACGGTATGCGTTAACCTGGCTATCCCGGCCTCTCTCTCCCCCTTAAACTCCATCGCAACGTCGTTGCGCTATATCTGTGCACCACCGTCCTCGACGTCGTCTTCCTGATGCAGGGTCGATCCTAGCGTGGGCGTATAGTGTCCCAATGCGGGCGCCAGATAGTTCCCCGCTATCCTATAAGGCTGCAGTTTTCTTCCTTATCTGAACTTTTACCCAATATTAAATCGGATTTTTTCGGGAACGAATAGAAGATCCTGACAACGAGTCTGTGAAATGATACGGAGTTTGTTCAAGGGAATTTACGCACCAGATTGATCATCAATTATTTCATATAGTATATACAGCATTCCCGATTTGTGCGGAACCATCGGTCAAAGTGGTTCCCTCACAAATATGTATATCCGGTTCACGTTGCAGGGTATTAAAACTTCTCGCTATATGCCGCACCGTTCATATCTGACTGAGAGACGTCGCTGAATGTGACCGCGTTGACGTATATATATTTATGTATAGTATACAATATGCATATCCCGGTAGATGCTCACGATTGTTGCAGCATCCCATGCAGGTCGCGGCGTAGCTACCCCTGAGTTTCAAGTTCCAACACGGCGTACGTTGGCACGTGTATGTTTACTACCGGTTTGAGCGGGGGCATTAACGGGCAGGTAGTAAATCGGGGTATGTGTAGGTGCCCGTATTCTCTATATGGTTAGGTACCCCAGTATCTAGAATAGCTGGTACGTTTACGGGGGGTTCCATGCAATTTCATCGTGTTGGTGCGTCTAGACCGGGCACAGACCGCGTCGTTCGCTCCGTACCAGGTCGCCTGTTACCCGTCTCTTTCCGCCCCATATCGCATCCCTACCTTCTGGCAATTTCCAACCCTCAACTTTCCACTACCACCAGCAGCTGTAGCAACAGCAGCAGCAGCAGCCTCGTGTCACGGGATCCCGTTAACTGCCAACTATCAGGGGAAGTTCATCCTCGTGCGGCGTGCAGAATTCTCCTCCTCTACGTTCCAACTAACCCTTCAGCTTCTGCTAACTGCACTTTCCAGCTTCAGGAAGCGGGTTGTTTTGGCGCGATGTTCCGGCGCAGCTATTAACTGAAACGGGTTTTGGGATTATTCATTCGGTTCATATTGAACTAGCGGGTGTTTTCTCTAGGAGGGAAATAAAAGAGAAACTAGCGCGTGCAATGTGCATGAATTCAAATAATCAAATAAGTCCATAATATCGAGGGTTTAGGATCAGAAGAGCGTAGCCCACAAAAGTTAGTAAGAAAAAACAAAAAGAAAAAACAAACATCGAAATTACGGTTGTTCTTGGCCTTTGATTTACTCTATAGTTATTGACGATGGTCATATTATTATCATCATCATAACGTTGATCGGTAATCCTGAATCGTTCGGGCTTTACAGTCCGACAAGCCCTAGTTGAAATTGGCAGACGATCCTTTGCAGTGAAGTTACATCAGGGCGTTAATTCCCGGATATCATATGCCAAACTCCGTTCAGACCAGATATAACAGATGTCCCAAAATGTACCTAAGGGTATCGAATCCCAATACTTCGTAACCTTACGTAATTATATGTAGATCGGACAGCGGTTGGAATCAAGAGAGAAAAAATAGAACTGTTGAAGAAGGGGATTTTATTTGCGTTCATCGTTACCATCGTATTCTGCACGTCAACACAATACATTATATTTACGAATATGCGCTAACGATGAGTTATTATTATAACATGTTCATATCATTTCATATAGACGTATATACGCAGAATAAATATAAATGTCGTGCAGATACATTTGCGCATTATTTCGTATATAGGTACAAACGTAAAATATGTAGTAGGATCGAACTTGTATGTGCACATTATAAAGGCACGCAACGTAGGTACCTACGTACGTATGTGTAAACTGCGATCCGCGATGATACTGCGTATCCTATAATTGTGTTGCAATACGGCGACGACACGACGACTGTATGAGGGACACGAAAACTGACATACCTATATGCGCGTATTTGTTACATATGTATAATACTTACACACGGAAAGAAATTCGCACGCAAAAATATTTCTATCCGCAGGACAAAGACGCAGCTCAGTCAGAAGCGTGGGACTCTTTGCCCGCGAGTAGAACCACCACGTGGGTGGTTGGCGCGAAATGTGTATTGGTGAGGATGATAGTGGGACAGCGCGGGGGAGGCGAGGACGCCGAGGGTGGCATTATGGGGGCGTGGGGTAGGTCCGGGCGGTCGATACCACCGTCTGTGCTTCTCTCTTCGGGTTCCCTTCCGTTACGCCACCTAGGTCCGGGTCTGGACGGCGTCATCTCCGCACTCGACGTGCATCTAAGACTTTCGAGCGCGTTTATGGCCCTCCCCCCCCCCCCCCGCCGGTGTCCCGCCCACCTACTTCTCCCCTCTTTGACGCCGCGATTTCGGAAAAGTCGATCGTTACACTTCGTCTTTTCCATAATTTCCACATTTTTTTCATTGACCTTTTATTCTTTGTCAAATCGCTTAATATCGACCGTATATTTTGTGAAATCAAGTCTCATTAGAACAATTGTTCAGTATATAGTTCGAAGTTATCGCTATACTTATATATCAAAATATAATATTAACCGCGGAAGTGAATATTATAGTCGGCATTTACGTGGGTATTTTTAAATCACGATGTTTTCCACGTGTTTCATACACATACGTCGATGCATGCCTCGTGCCGTGCCTGCAGCAGCATGAATTCTGCACGGAATACCTACTTGGCTCCGCGTTCCTTCGCGAAGGGGTTGATTGCCGAGTTGGAGTAGATTACGTAATTATCTTCGGACGCATCATTTTATATGTACACTATACTAGCACGACGTGTACGTACACGAGTACTTACGCAGCGTACGTTCTTGTAACTAGAAGTATATAGTTGGGAACGTGCGTATTTACCTGATACTCCAGGTATTATATACCTGCGGGTAGTGCGTCTCAACATGTCCGCTTGATGATATGGGTCGAATATGCCTAGATGTATACGTACGTATTAACGTACTGCACGTGTTCCGTGCCGGAGTTCCTATCTAAGTATGCCTTATTTAATAGAAGGTCTAATTGAGATTGCGTATATAGTTATATATCTCGGACACACATGTATTTCATGACGAGATCAATGTGCGCCTCGATCTGCTTCGGTATAGAATAAAATACAGCCCTCAATCGGTTGAAGAAAAATAATTTATTATACCTTCGCTATCTACTTGTTTTTATTACCTTCAATAAGAGGTTTTGCAGTTGCCGACGTTACACTTGGAAATACTATAATATAATAATGACACATAATTGATTGAAAAACGATTACCAAACTCATATACATACATATCTGTAATATATGTAATATATGTATTTTACAAGTAGATACCATATTTATTCGTTAAATATAAAAGGCATTTATGTTGCGTACTATTTTGGTCATTTGACACGTGTGTATAACACACATGATATAAAATTCGTCGCGTTATTGGAGCTGGAACGAAAAAAGTTGTATAAAAAATTGCACCTCCCACGCGTACCGTTATAGCTTTCCCAGTATAGATGTAGATACATGTATGTTACATATGTGCATATTGGTTGTCCCGAGAGCGTATGTTGTACGTATTTTCAAAATGTACTGTTTATATTGCTGAATTCTACAATTTAACCACATGTAACGTGCGCTTGTTAATTAATCGCGTATACCCGATAATAAATAGCCTCGCTGTGCACCGGATATTGTGAACCATTAAAAAGAACAAAAATTAAACAAAATATACAAAATTGATACATGAAACGTATTGAAAATGAAAATAAATAACATATACATAACACATATCCCTCATATGTACATATATATTATGTACAAATATAGTTAACATAAGTGGCGAAGGCAACGGGCTACTTAAATGTGTGGTATAGGCACTCTGATGTATAATACAAGATGCACGAGTGCATGCAGTTATCACATGTACGTATTATCGGTGTAGTTACATCTTCCATAGGTATACTCTCTCGACGTACAAGAAGGCAAGAAAAATCGTTCAAATTGGCTGCATTACGTCATTAACTCCTCCGCCTCCCTTCCCTGAAGGATCCCGCGGTATCCCCCGTTGACCCAACGCATAACCCGAGCCTTATAAATAGTAGACACGGCAGTTATTTCTTCACATTTCTTTACGCACTGCACTAATTTCCGGCTCTTCAAATTCTTTACTCCATCTAAATACATACACAAGTGTATCTATACCTGTTTTATTTTCTCCTCTATCAATACTTACTTCGCGAACAATTCTGTTTAAAACAAATGAGAAAAAATAAAATTCATGGAAAAACAAAGAACAACAGATAACAGGACTCTCGAATAAGTCGCTAGATACATACGGTAGCGTACTTACACATAAAAAGTACGTATAGGTTCAGCGGTTACTACCCACCATGCGCTCCTATACATACTAATGGTACTTGACTAGCGCCAGCTGTATTCTAGAACATGAATGAAACCCCTGTAAACACGTGGCGGGATATGCTTACGAAGTTTTTACGAAAACAAAAGTAAAAAAAAAGAAGAGGGGAAAAGAACAAACACGAAAAAAGAAATCACATACTATTTTCATGGAACTTTCCTGCTGTAGCGGGGGTACGTACTTTCCTGTACAACGCGACGGTCGAGGCAGTTTGTCTCTGATAAACATCCTCATGAGGTTTGTTACATTATATTTTGTTCAACATATTCTATGTACATCCACTTTGTGTCCCTAAAGTGGAAATGTGCAGGGCGAATAGAATCTATACAGTATGAGATACATTTTTTACATTTTCTTTTTATTGTTTTTTATAAATATTCTTCGGGGTTTCGATTTGTTTTGCGTCAAAAAATAATAAGCTATATTACAAGCGATGCGAACGTGTGAAAATGTCTTCATAAATATACATGCAATAAAAAAGTAAGAAAAAAACAAATTAGTTCTACGGTAACGGCAGTTATTACCTACGTTACGTCGTATCATGCAATACAAAGTCAGTAGTTTGAGCTAAAAACTTTGTTCGAAATGGACGGACCTTGTCAAAGGCTAACGAAAATGATAGCGTATTCTACATACTTTGAGAACGGCTTACGAAATACCGACTGCCCAATGAGAGCTGTCTGCGCTCAAAAACCACCACATTTCTGTTACCTCCGCTATAGGTAGGTCATTGCGAGGGCCAATCAGCGCTCTCAGGCTTGGCCAACAAACTTGTACTCATGAATGTTAGAAAATATCCGGTATAGGCAAAAAAATCCACGATGATGGCAAGCAAATAAAAACCGAAGAAGAAAAATGGCCCGTTTGACAAGGAAAACTAGCCTTATAGATCTATAAATATTAAATGAGAATCGCGAAAGTAGAGCAAGGATTTTTGTAACTATTGCTAGCTTTCATGATTATTATAATCTAGAAGATCAAGCGACTTTATACCTGCAGATTAAAATCTCTATACCTTCTAAGTAGAATGGATCAAGTCAGCGAGAGATTTTTACTTATCTTGTCTGTATTGTAAATGTCGGTGTCCCTAAATGGTAAAACCGCTATTCTGGTCAATTAATTTTTTCGTCTCAATATCCAATGCATAGCATAAAACACAGCATCAATGTTAAGCGAGGCATGCAGCTATCGAAGACGCAAACCGCAAGTTCATATACTTATAGTCGATTCGCAATTACTTAATTCTTTGCTCCTGTGAAACTGTATGCGTATGATATGTATGTATATTCTGACGTCAGATCACCTTATATCTACCGCCCTGGCGATGCTTGTAAACCTCTACAAAACTCGAAGTTTTTTTCCATTTTCCACCCGTTGAATCTGCTGTACGTACATAGTCTGATTGTAAGACCTCCGAATTAACGATTCGTTAAACAAAAAATGTTCATCGCATTTAGAAACAAGAAGAAAATCATACAAAATAGGTTCGAAATCACTATTTTGTGTATCGTACAAGTGATGACAACTATAAATTTCAAATTCTTTTATCAATTATCATCAATCAAACTCGAAATTTGATTCTGAAAAATACATACAATGTATATTTTCCTACGTAAAACTTCGTCGTGTGAGGGGTTGGGTTAATATTAATATCAAGAGCTTGAACTTGGCAGGGATTTTTCTATGTATTTGGAAAGGTTTGAGAGGGTGCACCGATTAAAATTCAAAAATGACCTTCATAAGGACCACCCTAATATATGTATACCCTGTATAAATCCGCAATATAAATACCCTATATACCCTAATATATATTATATGTAAATAACTAGGTATATAGATAGAAACCCGCTCATCTCTGTAGAAACTAATTGTGAGTCGGTGCACGTTCATCTTCCAACTCGTTCTCTTCGTTGCAGGCGCCTCTGCCTACACCCTTGGGGAGCTTGCGCGCTTGCAAACAGTTCGTGTTGATCTTATAGCCAAGTTGGGTATCCTAAATCCAAGACGGAGACGAAAACGACTATTCTTTTGTTTCTCATCTCTTTGCTACGTTCACCAGTATTAAAATCCTTCGATTTAACATACTCCGCGTCCCTCTAACAATAAGTTATACGAAATTAAATAAATAAAGAACGAGGTATATAAATTTGGTTATCGATTTTTGATTCTGCTAAAGCTTTAAATTTTAGCATAAATTGATGCAAGACATCAGTCGACCACAGGACTAAATCTTTTCTTTATCTGATTACAACAATATTGAAAGCCTAATTGGCTGCCGATGTTTTCAGAATTATTTTCGTCGATACAATGACGTCGGTTATCGGATAAGCTGCTCGATGGATTCCTACTGGTGATGTAATTTTGAGAGGGATAAATTTTCGTTGCCGGTCCGTTTCGTGTTCGGAAATCGGTGGAACCGTAATGAGAAGAAAAATGAAATAAAAGAAAAGGACGCCCACGTGGCGAGCAGCTTTATTTGCGGGTCGAATTGATGATGAGATGATATCGTCGCACAAGATCTGGGCGACGCGGATGTATGTATGTACACAATGATACAGCAGTCCGGGTTATAGCAACTCGGTTATAAATTTAAACCCTAACCAGAGAGTCGAAACGAGAACTGAGGTCTCCGAGTTGTGTTACTCTGAGGACGAACAAGGCCGCAAATTCTTGCATACAGTAACACCCGACACAAAATACAAAACTATAAAAGTAAATATATATTATAGAAAGCAGATTCAAGACAAGACTCTCGAGTCAGTATAAACGTTGATCCCTAAATAGGATGAAAGAATAAAGATACTCGACCGGATATTAGCGAAATAATTTCATCAATGACGATGTCTACATATTAAATTTGATATTTTCTGAAACAAAGATACATTTAGTTAATTCTTCGAGGCTAGTAGGTTGATTCAATTCTTGAATCAACGCAACGACTGCTGCAAAGCATTGTCGTTCCTAAAAGAGATTTGAAACTATTAGTGCCCTTTTGGTAATCGAAGTTAGTCGACGTTGAACCGATACAATTCGATATACGGCGACGCCATTTTGAAACGAATCGATTTAAATAGCCCTGTTCTCAACACTTGATATGGCAGGCACCGTGTGTTTTCTGCGGCCCCAATCGTTAATTGAAACTAACTCATAAACAAAGTGTGTACATTATAGTCTGTCGAGTTAATGTTAAGATAAGAAAAATGTCGCAGTGCTTTCGGAACGTTTCCCATAAATTTGTCACCGTAAACTCGCTACTAAACACTAGAAAACATGTCACGCATTTCGACAAGAAACTACCGCATCAAATAAAACCATCCACGTTTCTAGAAGAGGTATGATAAACAATAACTATATTCATCGAAATCTCCCTTGGACGTCGTCTCATTCATAGATCTCTGAATCACCTACTGTCAGGCCTCAATTTTCACAAAAACTCGACGCCGATTTTAACCTTTTGAATCTTACATAACTTTCGTTAGATTCACGCGTATTTACCCTGTCAAATTCGACACATATTTTATGTTCTCTCTAATTTGACTCTATACTGTCAATGCCATTTCTGTTAAGTTAACATTTTGATGAACAGGTTACTTACAAATAGGTATACTCTTCAACTTTTTCAGTTTCTTAATACTAGAAGTATAACAAGTGTAATAGCAAATCCAAAGCGAAGTCTGCAAGACTCTGCAGTGCCTTCTCTGGATTTAGTCAACAGTTGCGAAGTATGGAGAGAAGCGTTTTACAGAGAAGATAAAGTGGACAAAAAGAAACAATTTTTGTCAAAAAGATGTACAACGGTTGGTCCATTGAATCCTATCCTGCCTGGTATAAGACCTAACGAAATACAGCCAGATAATATGGTGGTCTGGGATAGACACTGTGACAACCGAAAGAATCTTTCCTTTCACAAGATTGAATCATTGGAAAACACTTGCACAAGATTATCTAGCGACTCTGTGATGCAAAACTCAACTCATTCTGATTGCGAGAAAGATATCGTTTTACTAGCTGACGGTGCTCTGCATACCGAAGCAAAACAATCCAAACAGCCATTACCAAGACCTGAGGGCAGGCCAAGCCAAGAACAGCTACAGCATATCTATGATGTATTGAGGCAAACGGTACACTTGCTTATATGATTTAATAAAAGAATTATTCAACGTTGCTCTTACAGGTGTATTCCTATATGCACAACTGAATCTATTTACTGTTACAGGTGCCGAGGTTGTTCACTCACTCATTGAATTATCAAATCTATCGGCAAGACATGGAATTTATAAATAATATTAGAGGCACTGTGACTCGGTGAGTGATTATTGTGCTGAAAATCCTTTTAAAACTTTTTGTATCTCATCAATGTAGTTCAATTTTTAATTCAATGTCTTGTGTAGAGGCCTCTTCGATTACATCAAACAAATAGCTTTGTTGAGGACGATTGGGCATCTTAAATTTGCATATGTCAGACTTGAAGTATTAAAAATCACTATTCATCCTGAGGATGATTCCATAAAAATTCGCTGGCGAATTTGCGGAATTCCAGGATTCTCAGCCTGGATTTTCTTCTGGAGAGTAAAACTCTGGAAGTTGAAAGAAAGCTTTGACCAACAAGAAATGTAAGAAAATTCTCTCATCTATAGTTCCTTCTTATCAAACAGCCAATCAGACTTCTCTACCAAATACTTTTACAATTTTTTAGATGGTACGACGGATTCTCTTCGTTTTATGTAGGTGCTGATGGTTTAATCTATAGACATGTAGCAGACAAAATGATGCCTGATCAAGATACGAATGAAACAGTCAAAAACCAGAATACGGTAGCAGCAAAGCTAGCTTTGTTCTCGGGATTATCAGCACCGGCAGGATCGTTCTCTGAAATTTACTCGTTAGCATACGAACTAAACGGAGAACCACTACTTTCAGAAAAAGATATAGTGACGTTAGAAAAGTAACTTGATATTGTCTCCAAATGAGTGTCACACAACACCAGCACACGTATTCGGTAAATTCGGTGGGTATATATATGCTTTGTGCCTGTTGTTTTATTTGTCCGATATTGCTAAGTCGCGAGATACTCTGAAAATAAACTGATGTAATTGATTTAATATTTAATCATAGTCTTCTAACTAGTATTTCGGATTTCACGTACAATCCTTACTTTTTCTGAAACACGTATTAGTATTCATGAACTTGACTATAGGAAGGAGGTACATTTTGATTGATGGAAATGAACTATAAGTCGGTGTATCGTATGAAAAACTTTACTATATAATGTTGTACGTCAGGTATGAGCTGCAGCTGTTTCCTCGTATTTACATCCAAAAATACGAACGTACGATCATTCCTTAAATCCGCATAGGCATTCACCCAAAAACGGAGATTCATTAAGGACCAAATTGTGCACCAATATTTAATATCCTGGTGAAAGTTCTCAGAGCTTTTGATTTGCGTTTCACTTCCAATAGTAAAACTTCACCTTTTGAGGCGTGCGGTATCTTGCACCAAAAATATCCTCACATTACCAAGCCTGAAACAAACCATCCAGAGTAAAACGGCGATAAATGGTATTACAAAAAAGTGTAAAATGAAGCAATACAGAATCTCACCCAGAAAATCATCCATCAGTGTGCCAATTGCAAACTAAAAATAGGTAAAATTAGGGCATAATCACGGTGTGTTTTGAACTATGATTTTCCATACTCACAATTCCAGTAGCATCGACTCTAGTTCCCACAATTTTCAATCTGATTTCGTCGTCAGCTTGTATTACCACATCCTGTAATCAGACCAAAGCGAATTTATCAGGTAAGTTCGACGATTTAGGAACAGGTATGGAGTACTTGGTGTAAGAAATCATATTACCTCTTCCTTTGATTTGTAACAAGGAGGGTTGATGTTTGGACAAAACTGCATATCTGCCGGTATTGACTGAAATAGAACAAAAATGTGGTGCAGCTTGAAAATAGTATAAAAATTGAAGGAGGGAAAAAGACTCACGTGGTGGGAGATGAAGCAAGACAAAGGCCCAATTTCAGCAAACATGCCAACCTGAAAATCATTCATTCATTATGCAAATTTGAATTTTTTTTATGAATTTAGGATCCCAAAATGTCTTACCTTGTTCACTTGTGTCACAACGGCATCCAAAACCTCTCCTTTGAATGGTCGGAATACTATGGCCTTATATTTTACTGGGTACACGACAAAACCTTGTCCCGGCTGTATTATTCCAGCTCCAATATTGTCTATCGTTGTTACAGCTACCACAAATCCATACCTGAAAACAATCAGAGGTAGTCACCTACGTTCTAACTGCTGAAAATTTCATGGGAATTAGAGACTCACTTTCCGGTACATGTGCCCTCAACTTCAGTGTAAAGTTTTTGCTTGACAGTATCTAATAGTTGAGGGCCAAAATACCTCGGATGCAAAAGGATTTCATGTTCTAATGATATCTGTGGAAAAAAATTTCAAATTATTCAGATTAAATTGATAAATAATAAGAAAACTGTTAGTCTAAACGGAACATTAGATTGATAATTTACGTGATAAAACATGGTCAGACGAAGTTATCTCTTGTGGTCACCCAATGCAGTTTCCAAGTTTGTTTAGAACTGCAAATTTTATACGTTGCTACTATTTCACCACCTGTATCTATCGCGTCAAGGCGAGGTAATAGGTTATATTTACATATGCGTTATTCTGTCACCGAAAAGTGATTTTTGTTGAGAGTTGATAGATAGGGCCAGAGGGCGACGTCTGGCGGTATACATACGAAAGGTACACGATCGTACAATCGTTGAGAGTGAATATTTTCAACGGTACAATCACTTCTCTGCTAACCTACTCTAGTTGAAGGAACTGTACCAACAGCAGAGATCAAACCCAGGGTAAAATTTTGTGATAGAGTAGTAAGCGTATTCACGCGTGTTGAAGCATTCACCTGTCGCAGCGTTATCCTGAGCTATTCTATAACAGTGTCGCACCGGGTACGGATTTAGTGTCGTATGGTGGCTTGTACCATTTTTGTAGGGTATATTAGAGATACCCTGTTTATGATGTAGGTGGTGCCAAACTATTGTGCTGAAGTGGAAAACCTTCCAGGCGCAGCTCCCTGAGAACGAAACAAGTGAATTGTTTTGAAAGATTATTTCAAAATACTCAAGAACGTGTACTCGATGATATTGAAAAAAATTGTTGAATCTGCGGATAAATTATGGACAAGTACGACGTACTGGGACAAGTCGGAGAAGGCTCATTCGGTCAGGTTTATAAAGCCAAGAAAAGAGTGGACGGGGAGATAGTAGCGTTTAAGGTTATACGAAAGGTGAGTTTGTTATGTTCGAAACCCTTCATCGCACGCGCGCATTTCTTGGAAGTCCAAAAGTGCTATTATTAAATTTTAACATATAGCGTGGACGATCGCTGAAAGAACTGAAGAGCCTGCGACAAGAATGTGAAATTCAACGTCATCTTCATCATCCAAACATCATACAGATGCTTGATTCTTTTGAAACTGAAAACGAGGTATTCATAAATCTACCTTTGTTCCTCTTTCAATTTTTCTTTTCTCTTTGATTAGTTGTTTTATTTTCGAATTCATACAGCATTCATTACACTAATTTCAGATCGTAGTAGTCACCGAATACGCTGATAAAGAACTGTACGAAATATTAGGGAAAGCTGGACGATTGTCAGAAGAAAGAGCACAAGTCATTGCCTGTGATCTCGTCTCTGCCCTTTACTATCTGCATTCAAACAGAGTACTACATAGGTCTGTAAAAATTAATTTCTGATATTTTATCTCTGGGCAAACTTGATGATAGTATCTCAGGCAATCCTTTCCAAACTATCATTCTTCATCACAAACAATCTGTTTTTATTTATAGAGATTTAAAACCACAGAATGTGTTGCTCGAAGCTAATGGAGTGGCAAAGCTGTGCGACTTTGGATTTGCTCGGAGTATGAGCACCGGCACTCACGTATTGACTTCTATAAAAGGCACTCCTCTGTACATGGCTCCGGAACTAATTGAGGAATGTCCATATGACCACAACGCCGACATATGGTGCGCATGATCTTTGGTGATGGGTGAAACTGAGTCAATTACCTACAGGAATAGGAAAGATTCAATCACATAAAATGGAGTAAAAATACTTGTTCAATATTATGACAAAGAGATTCTTCTTTCCATGGCAGGTCCTTGGGCTGTATAGTTTACGAGCTAGTTGTTGGCACTCCTCCCTTCCAAACGACTTCTATACTACATTTGGTTAGATTGATACGATTCGAGGCAGTCAAGTGGCCAGATTATATTTCGGAAAACTGCAAAAGCTTTCTGCAGGTAAAGTTCTACCAGAAAATTAACTTGTGTATACGTTTTTCATCATTGTAAATCAATTATTTTTAAATTCAAATTGTTCAGGGCCTGCTGCAAAAAGATCCATCCCAACGACTAACATGGCCCGACCTGTTAGAGCACCCGTTTGTCAAAGATAGAATCTTGACTGTTGGTGGTGCAGCACCAACACCATTTACAACACCTTTATCCGCAAGTCAAGCACGAGCTAAGCAACAGCAGCTAAAAAATCTCGCAATGAGATCTACCAGTCAGTCAAAGTACGTTCTGTTAAAATCATCAGTTATAATACTATGAAATCTCTGTTACACTGATTGACAAAAGTCTATTCGATTGATAGAGTTCTCGAGAAGGCTGTGCAAAAAATACAGGAGCAAGAACGACAATTGAGGGAACATCGTCGCGGGACCTGTATATCCCAGCCCCGTTATCCGATGGCCCGTGGCTATTGTCAGAATCGACAATGTCGCATGCTCCGACGCAGTGAGCCAAGCGGGACGGATTCTAGTGCCAGCGTCGATGTGCTTTTAGGAAATCTAAGTCTAAGGGCGTCATTGAGGAGTGACTTGCTTGCAGCAGATCATGCTATTTGCCACAATGATTGTCCTAACACGATGCCTGGGCGACAAAAAGATTCTAAAACTACAGAAATCGTGCCACCGGTGGTTGTAGACGACGCAGTAATAAGTCGAGTTGAAAAAGGAATGAGTACCATCCGATGGACGTCGAAGGAAAACCAAACCAAAGATTATAATGCTCAGGCACAAGGGGATGGTACTGGGATTGGTTCCAGACTCGAATGTGCACTTGAAGGACTACCTGGAGCTAACGGAGACTATAAGCCGAGCAGACTAAGTTTTGATTACGAACAAGAATTTAGTGAAAATTTGGCCAGCAAGCATGTGAGATTATCGGATTGGGATCCAAGGGCAGTAGAACAACCCATAGAAAACGAAGAATGGGTGGCATTCCTCCAAAGATCAATGGAAGAAGTGATGGATGGAGAAGTGGTTTCGCTACTGCAACAAAACTGTGTTTCGGTGTTCGTCTCCCCTCTACGGAATTCAGCCGCTGGTTGCAGGGTCGTTGAATATGTCGCCTGTCTTCTATCCCTACCTTTTGTGGTTCCCGTAAGCGTGGAATGTCTCAATAAAATCAAACAAGTCTACCTTGACGTCAGGGTCGTACCTAATCTAGTTTACGCAGTCAAGCTCCTCATGTCTGAACGTCGGGAAGACCTTACTCCACCTCCGACAGCAGATACTCGATCTGCCTCAACCTTATCTGCAGACGAATTGCAAGCTCTTGAATGCGTGATGCTGGTTCTCTGCCGACTGGTTTATGTGCAGGAGCAATTCCTCACTCAGTTCTGCGATGCTGTTTACATCGTGAATGGTATGCCGCTCCTTCAACAGCTGCTTACTCTAGAAAAGAGGAAAGCTCGAGTCGTTGCTGATCTTGTCGCCATACTTAACAACATTTTGAGGTGTCAGCCTGAAAATGCTGAACTCGTAGAGAGAGTCGTTCTGCGTACCAAAGCTCCCGGTAAGCAGCAAACTAAGCGCAATTTTTAAAATAGCACGACTAGATTGTATATCTCAAAATCATTAAAAATTGTCCCGTATCACAGTTGAACAACTTGGAAAATTACTAACGCATAGACAAAGTGTGCTTCGGGTGAGGAGTTGCACGTTAGTCAGATTACTCGGACGATTTAGCTGCAGGGCTTTACAACAGGCTTGGGGTAGGCCGCTCAGAAATCTCCTGGAGAGTCTTACCATGGATAACGAAGACGTCGTGCGAAATGTAGGTATTTGCTAAAAGAAAAAAAATCATAGTCAAGAGGTGGATTTGTTATTTGAAGTAATCATCGCCCGAAATTCCATCACTTACAGGCCGCTGAGGATGCAGTTAGCGAGTTGAAGCAGCTGCTGTATTACAACCAGCAAAGTCCGACGGGTTAATGACGATATTCGCCTCCCAAAACAACGAAGAAAATTGTGGAATCGTTGCTCCAGCTGGGTGAATGGAACTGGGTAAACCTGATTGAAAATTCATCATGTTTTATAATAAGTTTAAGTTTATTGTGAAATAGCTGAAACTAGTTGATAGAATTGTATATAAAAATTGTTGGAGCATTCAACTATCGGTGCACATTCCGCTGCAAGTAAGGATCAATTTCATCGATTAACTTTAAAACAGTTTGATATTTTTTATAACTATTGTTAGACAATAAATACGGTCTTTCATATTCTGCACGTTTTACATATTATAATATCTAATATATTCAAGCCAGTACAATCCCGCTCGCGTTCCCCTCAACAGATTCGCCGTTACTGTTAGACTGGCAGAGGTCCGCTAGTCAATCGAAAAGCCATCCAATGAAGTCCTTCTCCTCGCTCGATTCACTCGTGCTCTCTGAATTTCGTACCGCGCATTCCTCCTTATACATGAGATCGATTTTCGCAATATCTTTTTCCGTGAAACCCTTCCGCTGGCCAAGCTCCTGCGTTTCCTCCCGCTGAAAAGTTTAAATGTGATTTCAAATATAGTTACGCCTGGCGGCGGACTACTGCGATTCTGCAAGGCCAAAAGAGTTGCCTTCTATGAAACTCAGGGGGCTTGTTAGCTACAATATAGATTTTTTTTCTCAATAACAAGTAGATAAATCCGTCTTACTTTCGACGTTATGGTAGGCTCGCCATTTTTCGAAAACGCATGCGAACTGTAGTGCATTATGCTCTGATAATCGTAGGGGATTCCATAATCCGTGACAGTGGCATTGTCGTATTTTTTAAAGTTGTGCTCTCTTCCTGATGTAATTAGAAAAAAAATGTAAAGTAAACAGGTAAAAAAAACTGAATCGATGTGGAACTTTTAGCATTTCAGCACCTTCTTTAATGTTATCCCAATGTATTGCCACCCAGTCGTCCCTGTCCGCCGCGCTTTGTTGGTGATAGAAACCGATGGCATGCATCAGTTCATGAAGAACAATTCCATGTCGTACACACTTTGGATTGTTCAGATTTAAAACTTGACCTTTCCCATGCCGACCAACCATCGACCAGCACCCTGATTGAGAACCTTTTATGGCGACATAATCTTTATCAGACTCGTTGTACGGTCGAAAACGGAGGCAGGTCTTTTGGTGGTACTCCTTTAAGGCGCCCTTTATGACCTCTAGGCCTTCTTTATCTGTGAAACCGTACATAGATCGTTTATTTTTCTGAAATCCAGGAAAGTCAATTCCTCTTACGCACCGAATTCCTCCTCTTGTATGTAGAACGGCACGATACCACGCGGCCATCGAGCTTCGCTGTCGATGAGGCCGTTCTTCGAGAGCGCTCGGCCTTCCGGATGGACCATAATGTCCCCTTCATAAAGTCCGCTCAGTTCCCACAGCTGTTCTTTGTCATCCGGTTTCCATTGCTCGATCCTCCGCCCTGTAAAATTAATTCCGTAATTTAAAATCTAATGCATCGCGCACCTGATTATGTTTTCTTTGATCTCCTCACCAACTTCCGCGTGGTTATAGTCAGCCGCGAACACTCCTTTGAAACGGGGCACAGGTCGTTGAATTATTCCGCCATTTACGATTTTTAAGAATCCAAAAAACACCCCAAAGTAAACTGCTCCCATCCAAAAAACCGTGTATTTTCGAGTCGTTGTGCCACCGATCATGTCTATTAAAGTATTTTGACCGTCTCTGTAAGTTAATGTGCTTATGGGGCCCCAAAACTGCCTTCACTGTACTGTTCGATCGCTTCAGCGGTTTATTTATGTTCACAGCATTGCAACTCGCATGCTCGCGGGGTTTTTTGAGGGACGATGTAATGCTACGTGTCGACGGGGATTCGCAGGGCCGGTCACGATTAGTACAAAATTTCATCCGATCTTTAACCTTTGCAAATGACGGTATTTCATCCGTAAGGACAAAATAGTTGAAGCTTTGTTACAATGATCATGTTCTAGGGGACCTGAGAACAAGATTTTTGATTATTCACTCCGGATTTGATAGATTTTGGAAATATTACCTACGCAGATGCTTCCCTGGACAGATACAAAACCACCAAACTGGCATAGAGGAAGTCCCACGCGATAGCGTGTATCTTCTACGCTTAGAAACGTCGGTAGAATATAAATCGCAAATTTTCCATTGCGGATGGCGGCCGTTTGATAGAGAATATATCGCTGTAAGGTCCGCAATAAACTCCGTCCTTGACACGATACATTTTTTACATACCGAATTTTCCCGGTGAGGGTCTTCCGCGTCATCCGCCCTTCGAATTATCAGAAGTGGAAAACGTTAAGCCACCGGAGAAACTATCAGATCTCAAGATCTGCTGATGAGATCACTGTGAAGAGCTCTGAATTATCGTTACCTACATACCAAAATTACACCATTTGGATTTGGGAATTTCACAAGAGACATATTTCTAAATCGTTTCTCTGCATCATCTATAGATCGAGGACCGATCGCAGAAAAGATCATTCTAAGAGTCGTCGATCTTTGTGATATATGTATGTATAATGTACATATGTGTAAAAAGCATTGAAAAATAGTGGCCCACATTATATATCGGCGGGCGAGTTTAATGGAGACGGAACGATAATCCTTGTATATTTAATGATCGGTATATATAAGCGCGGTAGCTCGACGCGATGGAATGCTTTGAAAAACGGCGTGAAATCGTACAATGCGAGCCTGGAGACCTGGACGATAAAAAATCGGAGCACAGTCCTCGCGGTCGTTGACGTTGCCTTACACGCCGCCGATCCGCGTCTCTCTGCATTAACAGAGGCCGAACGGCGTCAACCAAACCACGATTTTATTACTGTAGTATAGCATATTTATATACCTGTATATATGTTGTACGTTAAAACGGGGATGAGAAACCAGACTTACCCGGTGCTCCCGATCCTCGCATCGATGATCATGATGTCGAACCCGATCCGCCTACGCTTGATCTAGAAGTCTAGCCGATATACCTATAACCCGTTACAGGATCTCGATCAGGATATTATTGTCCGGGATCCCTCGTTTCTTTTTCCACAAAATGATTTTATTTTTTATATTTCATTAACAATACTGGTATAACCTTAATCTATTGCTACGGAAACCTGCATAGACTCAAAAAGTCTATGACAGCAACGCGTGCCATATATATACGCTCGTTATTCTTTTCTTTGATCTGATCGCAAAAAGAAGAAGAAAAAGCAGAAGGAGTAGAAGAAGAGGAAGAAGAAGAAGAAGAAGCTGTCCGGCTAGAATTTAGGCTATGCATGAGGAGGTCTTGGTGAATCTGGAACACAGCTCCGGTCATTGCTCTCTCTCGAGTTGGGTCTTTAATTCAGTCCTCGGTCCTCCGTACCATCCTTAAGGTGTGATCATAAAAAAATTTAATTTTCCGGTTCAGTCAATATAATTGGTAAGATCACCCTTGAATTAAAAATTAAAATTTCACCGTATCTCCAGGTTTTGAAGTTCAGAGAATCGTCTTCAATAATTTTTAAACGAAATTTTGGGGTAGATAATAGATTTTTTATCCGACGATATCTTGACACTGGACCGACAAATTGTGATAAAATATATTTCAATTGACATATGATTGCACCCAACTTAGGACTGTTTAAGGTTTGACTCCGTATTCCATTCAATCACATTCGGATGAATCTTCTCTTAAACTATATTATTATTTGATCCAACTCGAATTTCGTCGAACTTCGGAATCCATCCGTTCGATAGCTTCTTTAGTTTTAATAACCCCGAACTCAGAGTAACTTGGTTCGAGGGTATTTTTAGTTAAACCTTTTACTATACAGATAATATTTTTTTAACTTAAGGGAAAAAAACCGAGCAGTAAGTTTTAGGGGTGACCAATCGAGGTCGACCGAATTAAATTTACTTGTTTTCCTTAAATTTCAGCGTTTTCAGTTATACCTTATACCTGCGCATATGAATCAATCGACGCAAAGTAACATTGGTTCTATAGTAGCTTTGATGAAATAAATCATTCACACATCTGCGGCGCGTCTATACATGTATTTCTCAATCACTGCGGTTTCACTCCGTTCACTGTACATATGTATTACATGTAAATACGTATATATATAGGTAGAACGCCCATAAGGACCGCTCATCGCAAGTTACTCGCGTGTTCGTTGCACGCATGCAGAAAGAGTTGTTGCACGTGCTGAAACTTGCAGCACGTGTCTCCCGGGTCAACGGTCTCCTGCAGGTCTAACAGGTACGACTTGAAGGCAGGTGCATCGCGAGTATAGGTATACACCGAAATGGAACGCATATACCTATAGGAAACAAAATTTTCGATTGGAAGAGGTGAAAACTCGGTATGATTCTTTTCAGGTATAGTATATTATGAGCTAATGGGTGGAATCTTTTTCAGGTACTAAATGTATTCGAGACGAGATCGATCGTTTCTCGTTAAAGTGAAACTATCCAACACGCGCGGCTTATAAAATTACAGTGTACTTAGAACGTTGATCATAATCAAACGGCAATCAAGCATCCCGATCATATATTCCATCAAAGTAATTTTTGGAGGGGATTGACAACAACCTCATACAAGAGAAATCAGTACTCGATCGCGCATAAAACAACGTGCTCAGCATAATTAGCCATCACGATGTTCACGCTGTACTATCAACATAGACAGGTAAAAGAAGAGCCCAAGTTACTTTTATCTTTTTACCATCTTACAAAAAGAAAATTGTCTCATGCCTCAGAAAGATTGAAATTTTCTGAAAAAACACCTGTGTTCTATAATTTTAATCGGCAAATCGTGCGGAGGGTTTTTTTTTTTTTTGATTTTTGAAAGTCCAAATCTCGAGAAGTAACTATTAGTTATAAATAAATAAAAGCTAAGAATTTGGCATTTTCTTGAACTGCTATAACAGGTATACGTATTAATGTATAATTTAATGCAGTTTTATTCATAATATTTGGTTATTTTTTTCACGTAGCATGTATACCTACTTATAATATTATTTTCGTCAAGATCGCGAGGCGAGAAAGTACACTGCCTCAGAACACGAGCTGCTTAAGGAGAATCCTGATAAGGTTGTACCCGTTCCCCACGATCAAACTCCGCAAGTTGACCATATCACATTCTCGTATACTGCATAATGGAAATGGATATAATGGTGGCGGGAAAAGTAGGGGGATGCTTCCTGCGGTGTGGAGTGCATTGAGCAAACTCGAATTGCGGGAGTCTCTCGTTGGAAGTGCAGAAAATATTTGCGCACGCACTAGTGCACTTTACCATACATATTCGTACGTACGTACATACTTTTAGGTACAGGTATTCATACCACCACGTGCAGTATATTCACACGACGGATATTTTTAGCAGCACAACAGTTAACCTCTTTATGCCGGTTTAAATAATCGTGCCCATACACAACGCCATGAACTGAACCGATTTTCGCCCAGAACTGCGATGCACCGCACAACGGTCTACTTGTTTTCAATATCGTGATTTTGAGCTAATTTATCAGCAAATCTTCATCGTCATTATCTAATCTTCATCGATATCTCTTGATTTGGTGATTTCACGCCGGACTTCCGGAGGGTCTTCGTAATGCTAATTATGCGTTTTGTTCGCCATCTTCCAACACTTTCATCAGACTTGGAGAAAATTTCGGGTAATTTTCAACGCTTCTCTTTTAGCCTTCCAGATTTTCAAACCTTCATATTTTTCGTCAGTATATTTCGCGGGTGTGAAAATAAATTTAACGAAATTCTCATCTCTGGAAATGTTGGAAGATAGTGAATAAAAAACTCAGCTATAGTATTTGTAAAATAAATTTAGCGAGAATGATATTATATAGTCGAGTCTGTTATTCAAACATCATGTTCATGTTCTGGCCTCTGTGAATGCTTTTCGGCTATTCGGTGGTCCTCATAAGTTCTAACGAGCTGTAATACGTATTGCCACAGGTAAAACTGGGGAGAACAAAACGACGCCTTGAGGCGTTATAAAGCCGCGGGCCTCGTGAACCAGTGACCCACTGGGACACGTAGCTTGTGGTACTGGTGGCCGCGTATTTTGGTAGCGCGGTTGGCCATCGTGATCGTTGCCCCGCGGTCGTACGGCAAATGTTTCCTTCTGCTGCTCTTTTGCTGCTGCTGCTGCTGTTCATGCTACTGAACGTTTCAAGATATCGTGTATCGGTTCATCGACCTCTCGTCGCAGGTGTCGCCCGGCGTACGTACATACATTTATGTACATATATACATATATATATAATTCCACGGTCGAACAAATGACCGTTCTACAGGACCGATTGGCCTTTGAAATAAAATTTTCGTCACGCGAAGCAGTTCAAACTTAGAGCATATAGAGAATATATATGCTCTAAGAGTTCAATAATTTTCTTTGTTTTTTTTTTTTCCCTGTACCTATCTAGTTATTCGATTATATGGACGTAAATTGAAAGTCATTATCAATTGTGCAGAGGTACTCGATGTATTTGGGTTTAAAGTAAAATTAAATTATTTGTGGCTACATTATACGATCCAAAAATTTTTTTTTCTTTTCATTGGAACAACAATATTACGGTAATAATCGTGCCCATGTCGACGTTTTTTCATCTTTTAATTTCCGACTATGAAATTCCTACATGACTTCACATTCCCAGCTGTGCAGTTTCTTGGAATCACGATCATGTGGATAGACGAGCTTATCCATTTTTTTCTCTCTTTTATTTCTTCAATCTTGCTTTCCTCCTCCTTTTGCTTTGTTTTTTTCTTTCTCTTCTTTTTCTACGCTCTGTAATCCGCTACAAGGCGACGCGCGGGTCTGCAGCTGATATATAAAGGATATAGCTCTGGATCAAACCGGAGATGCCGTTAGAACAGCTGATCGACCAGACAGTGTTACTTTTACATTGTACATACATGTATCTGTAATTCCGTGTAGAACGTAATATACTTACGATTAGCTGCAATCGTAGGACAAAAATCCTAACTTATTCTGTGCGCTGCACCTGCAGGAAAACATATCGATGGACTTGTTTTCCAGTTAAGCAAATAATTTAGCTACGATATGAATAGTTCGAATATTTTCAAGGGTTCTTTTTCTGGATGGTTTTCAATATTCGCTAGGCGATGTACGGATATGTGATCTGGGGTATACTTACGGTAGGTAACGGAGGAGTACGGGGAGGAGGAGGAACAGCAGGAGGAGGAGGAGGAGGAGACATGAGGCGAAAACCCTGCGAGGATCAAAGACCGCGAAAACAATCGGGGGGCCGTTAGCCGTTAGCTGAGGATCGGGAACGACCCGGGAGACATAGCTGGGGAGGGGACGTGGTGAGCGCAACTGTGCAACTGGGCAACTTGGACGCCCCGGTCATGCACCTGTGATAGTGAAAGTGTTCTCGTCCTCGTCCCCCACTTTTCCTTCTTCAGCCGCCATATCCTCCCACTCCTCCTACTTCTCCTCCTTCGCTTCTGATTCTTCTTCTTCTTCTCTCACATTTCCCTCTCCTACTCTTCTTTGCCAAGTGGACTTCTTCCTTCACTATATACAGATGCAAAACTGCTTCTTTCATACGCGCGAAATCCGCGCCGGTTTCTGGCGCCGGATAATCGGCAAAGATTTCGTACGCTGCAACTTTTTTCTCACAATCAGCTGCGACCTGATCTCTAATAAAAAAAAGATCAATGGATTACATCTATGAGTGTGAATTGTTAGAACAGTTGAACCGTTCGAATCGAACTGTCGTTGAATCAAGAGCGTGAATTCTTCTACGCGAGTCTCTACAACATTGCTGCCTTGCGAAATCATTAGCTGGTTCTAAGATTATTATACATCCAAGACGTGATACCTTCTAATGTGAACTGGGACGATCGATCGATCGATCGGTAGTTGATCGATCCTCATCGTATTGCTAATTCTATAACGAATTATTGGCTCAATCGGATCATCTCCGACTCGCACATATAACGATCATCGATCGAATAATATATTGTTACGTAACCGTGTCAAAATACTCATTAGTAATGTATTAATTCGCGATGTTGTATGTGATATTATATGGTACTTCAGCTATCTCCCGGGCCAAATGATATCCTGCAAACTGCGATCACGATTCTAAATATAGGTATACATCTATAATGTGATTTCAACTTATAGATACAGCAATTCGTGTACCTACTTACAGAATATATCTTCTAATATATTATAACGGTATAAATTGCGAATGATGTTCAAACTGATGATTCTTGACGAGGTTAAGGTTCATGAAAGTTAACGTGCAGCTGGACAGACGAGGATATTTTTTTTCTCTCCTTTTATTCATGGAATTTGATCACTTGTTGTAAAGATAACAAAGCATACGTTCCATATATATTTTGGAAAAAATATTTTCATGCGTTAACGTAAAGATCTTTATAATCGCACATATGCAGTATATTGGTGTAATTTTTATGGGCCATTTAAACTTGTCTGAAACTCTATCCCTTTGACGAGCTACGTGTAGAATGTATATTTATACATGTGAATGAATATATAATATCGATCTGTACGTTGATTACTTTGGGCATTTACAAATGTGATTGGCATATGTGCCTCAGGAAATATTTGCATCTCGCACGCATGTATAGCGCGCGTGGTAATATTCGTGTTTTGTTGCCCGTTGGGTTTTGCTTCATTATTAATTATCATAAATTGAAATTAGAAATTTTTGTTAATAGACAATATTGCGAGGTGCGCATGTTGATGAGCCGGGAAAGCTTTGCGGACGAACTTTCGAGTGCGTTGACCGCTCCACGACAGAACTCTGTTCATTTATTTCTGCTACAGTGACCCAAACGCGTTTTAAAATAAGCGCGAAACGCGAAATCGTTGAACGAATTAATCCTCGAAAAAATTTTTCACCCCGCGCTTAAACCATACGTATAACCCTGATAGCGTACATCCGCGTGATACATATCCCTACTTTTTATCCGAAAATTTGTAAACCTATACCGCGATAAATATGCCAATTTTTTTTTTTATAGCCACGCGGCGCGTAACAGCTGGAAAGAGCGAAGCTATAACGCGTAGGGGAAAAACCTGACCGGGTCCGGTTTTCGAGGGAACCAGATTTATTCGAATTTCTCTTCACGCCGCCTCACAAAAAAAAAAATTAACCAAAAAAGAAAAAAAAATCTGTTCGTCGAGCCGATTGCAACCCGCTTATTATTATTCCCACCCAACTCCATTGGAGCAGCTGTAAACCGAAAATAATTATTTAAACCATTCGCTATGCATCGAATATACTGAAAAATACAAATAAAAAAAAAAAACATGCTGAATGGACTTTATAGTCCATTCGCCTTTCGGATCTTCTTGACCTAGGCTTATAATCTGCGCCCGCGTCTGCAGGACTTACGTTTCCAAAATGAATGAACGAAGAAAGTTGATCTTCTCATAGGTTGTCCGTCTTTATATTATGATAAATGCATTATATATGTATGATACATCTGTGGTAAAATTCGAAGCTGCAGATGCAGCTACAATAATATATTATTCACTCGAAAAATACGGTATTGAAATAATTATGAATTTTTTTCTTATTTTTTTTAGGTTTTTTAGGTTTTTCAGGTTTTTTCTTTTTTTCTTTTTTTTTTTTTTTTTACGGTCTCTGCAGTTACGGCGCGCCTGCATAAAGTTTACAAATCCTCTACTTGGGTCGTTGACCTATACAAATGCCATTCGGATACGACTCTGTTCTTTATATTCTCAAGACGCGAGAGAACCGCGAAACGCGCGAACACCTCTTCCAAAAAAAAATTATGTACACACACATATTATCCCCGCTGCAGGTGTTCGAAACTAAAGAAATCTCTCTAAAATTAAATGTAGGCAAACACTACAAGTCGAATTGTTTGAGACATACCATATATATGAGGTATACCAGGTACTAGACCTCGCCATTTTTTTTTTTTTTATTTTACTCGATTTGATATTCATTTTAAACGTATAATATTAAGACATTGAATGATGTGTGGTAATTTGTTTCAATTCTCTAATAGCCGTAGAAGGTCATTTGCCATAAACTTAATTTTGTTTCAAACCAATTAGAAATATCTGGATTCTTGATAGATTTTTTAAAATTGCCGTTTTCGAGACAGCTTTATCAGTAACGGTCGTAACTCTTTGGCCCCGTATACAGACATTCAATATGGTGGGGTAGGCCCGGGTCGAAATTCGTGTAACTGGACATCATCGCTGTAAAATTATCATACAATGTAATTATATTCTAGCCATAAACTGCCCACGGCGTCACGGTGATTTATACGTGGTTTTATATGTGTGATTGTACTATGATGAAAAATTTGTTAATTCACTTCTTTTTATCACCCTAATTGTTGTGATTATGAAAGTTTTTTTTTCTCTTCTCCCGGTGACTACGATATGTAGCGCTCGCAAAGATTTGGCAATAATGCGCGCGCGATCTCTACTACGTGACACGTTAGAGCGGCGATCACTTTGAGATCGTGCGCGTTCCGCAAAACGTGCCTTTGTACCGTTACGCAGCGTTATAATACCGGATTGCGGCTGATCACGGCCGGGCCGGTCCGGACGGTTGCTATTCGAGAATCAGTTCTTCGGCTGTACGTTTCTCCGTTTTTCGACGATTATCGCACCTAATTCCAGCTGTTGATACTGCTCACATAGCGTATACGAAATTTCATGCTAATAATTGCGGTAAAATATTCACTATATCTAGATACCCTATTTTCAAACGATTTTTTTATTCAAAATTAGATATTTATTTATAATGTATACTATACTATAATTAGATTCTCCTACTAATTCATTCCGTTTTTGCAGCATTCGCACTGTATATAATCCATATGCATATTGTATAGGTATGTGTGTGATTACCGAGCGACTCGTATAAGACGTGGCAATTCGCAGAAACAAAAACACTTTAATTCCAAGAACCATGTCGCGCATATTTCAGTACAACCATTTACTGAAGCTCGGCGGTCAGTGTCACTCTCGTTGTATTTGAATTATAGTATACCTATACCTATTTATAAAACAACATCGAACAATGAATGAATTAAATAAATTATCTCAACTCTCTCGTTCTTAATTCGCTCTCGTATATCCAATATATTGGCAATTCTTTTGTCAGTTTGCAAAACAAAATTGGCATGTAGAAATTTTTACAGCCAATTCATATTATACCTGCCATATTTCTATATAAATAGTACATAATGGCGTAACCGAATAAATAAATAAACACCAAATATATCTATATACCTATTCATAATAACATGTATACATAATTACGTATATATACCTATATATAAATAAATAAGAGTTTCGTGCAGGAGTCAATAAACCAATCAAAGTCTACTTTAAGGACCACCGTCGCGCCGCCCTGCAGTGTATATTATATGTATAAACAGGTATATACCTGCACGTACATATATAAGCCTATAAAAAAATATACAGCGACGTTTTATTAAACGAGATGTGAAAAATGGGGGGTTGTGGACCGGGGGTGGGAGGGGGAGGGGGCGCAGATTCGGTTGCCACTCCTGGATCTGAACGCGCGAGACGTCCGCGGATGCCAAAGAGCGGCGACAGGGCGTCGACCGCAACTTTCTCTCCTTATGCTAATATATATGGTTAATATATACCTTACTCTAGTGTTTGCACGCTGACGATTTCATATACGTATATTGTATATGTGCCCGTCTATATATACTTTTATATTTCATTACCTTACATAGTTACCTAAGCCATACAGTGTGTGCTATAAGGTGCAATATGCAAGGAGAATCTTTTTTTTTTAGTTTAGCGATACCTGCTTTTTTGAGTTCTAAAATTAAATAGATATAACAAAATCATCGATAACACCATCCTCGATTTGATTTATTGATGTTTGACGAGAAGTAATCGAGTACAGAGTATACGAGAGATCAAAATGTCAGACGAAAGGAAACAAAGGGGGAAAAAAATAACAATTAATCAACATTTGCATACGTTATACTTATTTTGAAGAGAAAAAAAAGAAAAAGAAACAAAAAAAACAGCGTCGTATGAAACGGGAGGTGGAAACGACCGCATGATTCCTTGCGGATCGTGTCTTATCGTCACTGCATGATTTTTTTTATTCGTTTGTTGTTTCTTTTTTTTTTTGTTTTGATTTTGTTTTGTTTTTTCTGCGAGCTGCAAGTCCATGGAATTGGAGAATATAGGTATATCGCGTGTCACGGGGATTCTAGATGGATACTTATTATAAAGGTATAATATTATCTTCTTCACTGAAGAATGTGCAGTGCATCATATGTAGTGTATATAACAATAATGATCATTATTATAAGAAGAGGTAGCTTATATTTATGCGGTTGTATACGACAAAGAAGAGAATACATTGAAAAGTTTGAATGAAACTTTGAAAGCGCGCGGCGTATACGTCATTCGTGATCGTATGTTAACAATAATTATATGAGATTTGATAACGAAAACAATGACTTTGTTTGACTTACTACATTATATTTGGACCGGTAATCCTTGACCTGTAAAATGAAACCGCACGTACGTTCCTGTAGATCATGCGATCGTGAAGCCTGACTTTTTGTCGCGTTCCAAATTGTCTCGAAGAAAAATAAAATGAAAATAACTAATTGTAAGATAGAAAAGGGAAGGAATAAAAATATATTTACATTTTTCCTGTATATACCTACACTTTATATATGAAAAAAAAAATGGTTTGTTCAAATTACAACCGAAATATTCAAATATTACTCCGATTGGAGAAAAAAAAAAAAAAGAAGAAAATTATTCGTGCATGAATTTATTTTAATGCAAACAAATTCTAAGAGTTAAAAGTATAACGATAATAAAGGACCGTGCAGAAACGTTAATCGCGGAGAAGATTTCTTGTTTTAATGGAAAAGAAAAAAAAAAGAAGAAGAAAGAAAGAAAGAAAGAAAGAAAGAAGAAAAATTTACAAATCTTTTCAATGGGACCAATATACTGATCTCTATAGAGATCAGTGGAGCAATATTATTACGATTGGTTTTCTTGATAGCCTGAAGTTGGCGCACCTTCACCGCGTTTCCAGTGTTAATAATTGTTATCATTACGCGTGGTTGATCGGCAAGTGGCATAGTATGAATATAGGTAATATCGATATGGCCAGGTGTTTCACTATTGCGGATGTAAATCTTTTCTAAATATGTGTAGGTATAGAAGAGATGGTGGGTCTTATATAGTATATATAGCAGTCTAGCATATCTCGTATCTCGTGGCATATACGGAGGTCAAAGACCCGGGGGGACCGCGACGCGTTACCTACTAGTTTTATGTACCATCTACTTATGTCTGTATATACGCTACCCATATAACTTTCATACATGCAAAATATGTATTTAATTTATTTTCAGTGGATAATAAAAATAAAAATATCGGTTGACAAAATATGGTTACATGGTATACTATAGTTGAGCTGATGCACAGAGATGCGAAGCGAATCTTAGGAAGAAATGTAAGTGAAGAATTACAAAGCGAATAAATTCATCGGTGATCGACGATCATGGGCCGTGTAATATGATCCCAAAATCTAGGTCGACATCTTTTGTTGCCATCTGTTGTCCTGCGGTATATCGATTATTGTCAGCAAATTAAGATCACATTCCCAGTCACGGTCCCGATTCTATTATAATTCGACTCGGACGAATGATTTTCGATATATTTGATTCCGATGAAAGTCCGGGTGGGCCATAGGAAATCGATGACTTATGGAAGCGATCGTCCTCGGATGTATTACGACGACATATTATTATATCAAGCGTTCATCGTTGAAAGCGCACTTAACTATCGGACTAGGTAATTCTCGTGTGTATATAACTACACGTATACCTAATTGAAATTAAAAAGCGATTAGAAATGCCATATTAACCACACGTGAGGCATTTCTCATCCTCTACCGAGTACTGCGGGGCACGCAATCTGGGTCAGCAGCGTCAGCTCTGTTTCGGTGACGTCATACTACATAGGATAACTCAATGTAGTATGTACATACCTTTACGAACGCACTTGAACGCAAATTTCAGAGGTTTGTATCATGACTTGTTGAAAATTTGCAAACTGTACCCTAAAGTGACGGTCCTATAATTAGAAGGGAATAGTCCTGCAGGATGAAAACTTGGTTGAAATCGGTGAAAATTCGGAAGATATGAGACTGGGAAGCGTACATTCGCAGCGATGGAATGAGTCAGAAGCAAAATTAGAACATCCAGAGAAGTGCATAACGATATATTGCACGTACAAGTCATATTATATGTATTTATCTCCCTTGTGTTCGACTCTGCAGGAGAACTCGGGGATCAGCGGCCCCTGGATGGGGTTCGTTATTCTCTCAACGATTTGCAACTCGAGAAAAAGTGGCTGATCCTTTTACCCGCAACGATCATCGCACGTTAACCGCCCGCGTCCCTCGCACTACAGTGAAGATTGTGAAAAAAAGTCCGTTCCATTGAACCCAAGCAGCGAAGTAGTCGTCCTTAGATTTTGATAAAAATAATTTCATTACCTCAGGCTCGGATCTGTACTCTGTGGCTGATTCACGGAACAGAAACCGATCGTTGCAGAACGATTCTGATTCTTCTCTCCCCGCCGCGTTTCCGTTGGGATTCACTACCGTCTATACCAGAATTTAGTTCCTTCGATGTCTTCTCGAGGTTATCACCAAAACTGAGGATGATTTTGTTTTTCATTGTTACTCATATGTTTATTCGATTTCTTTATTACTAGGCGAGACGTACCGATCTTGCAACGATCTTCATTTTTGCGTCGCCGCGGTGCGTCGACCGGGTTTTGGCGAGGTGATCAGCCGCTGGTCGAAGACATCGACCCCTCGGACTGCGTGGAGTCCGCTCGTTGGCACCGTGATGTTAGTTCTTGTTGGTGGCATACCTGCGGAGACTCCCCGGATCGTCAAGTTGCACCAAGCAAACCGATTTAAGAAAGGAGTTCTCCCCCCTGGTACTGCTGCTGCTGCTGCTAGCTGCTGCTTACCGCCGATCAGACAACGTCGCCAGGCGCCATGGCCGACTTAAAGCTGGCGAGTGACCTTTGTCGGTCGTTGCACGTCGCCTCGGTCCCGAACCCCCGTCAACCCGCACCTACAACAAAACACCAACCATTGCACCCGCAGGATCAAACGTGCGGGGCGTCGAGGACGCCCACCGTATACAATACCTTATAGTAATACGCCGGAACTTTCGCCCCTACACTGCACGTACGCGGGACGTTTCATTATTTATTCATTTTTGATACAATTTATTTTTCATTTCCATTTCTTAATCATACAAAAATATCATCGTTTCATTCGGATTTATTTCGCACATCGTCTGCTGATGGCCGTGGAAGAAAACGCCGCTTTCAAGGATAATTTATTAATCTTGTCGATCGCGTTCCGCCTGATTTCACCGTGCACATATATATATATATGTATATATTTTTCGTTGTTTGTATTCCTATGTACGCATATATATATATTTGCACTCAAGTAGCAGGAAAATCGGATATCGCATTTTATTCGCGATGTTAGATTTACATTGGTATAACTTATTCGCAGTCATTGCACTCGACTAACTCGAAGGTAATCGAGACGTAGCTGCTGCATACCTCGTTGCGTCACTTGAATTCCGATAAGGAGGAGTATAAATGCTGCTTCTTGATCTTCATGAAATAATACAGCACTTTGGTACGATACACCGATAAATACCATCGTCGATTGATCGAAGGATATAGGTGTTATCTTCTTTTTTCGATTATTATTTGGACACTAAAACATATTATAATCGTACGTATATTATAATGATCGAGCGCCAGACTTTCGGACGCTTCTATATACATGTATACACATATATATGTATGTATACCTATATATTTTATGCACAGCATTCGCGGGGAAAGATCGCGCGGCTGCCGAAGAGAATGCCGGTGCTAACTAAGTTGAACGGACTCTGGTCTACGAAAACTAGCACAACCGTCCCACGAAGAGTTTATAGCATTTCTGCAGCACCAGCGGCAGGAGGTACGGGTTTGATAACCTTTGGTATCCGTTCGGACTATTGGAGAATATACAGTACGTATATGATACGAAGATCTTCGAGCCGGTCACTTTAAACGGCGATGACCTCTTCAGTATCCTGATTATTCTCATGGATTCCAAAAACCGATCGTACAACTTGATTATCTTACGCACCCCGATGAGATGCCTTAAAGGTTCTTTAATTGCCGACCACATATCGTCTTTTTCCTCGATATCGTCAAATCTACATCAGAATTTCACGATCTAAATGCGAGAATTCAACTTACCTGATCCAGTCGGCCTGAAAAACATCCATTAGCATCTGGGCAACGATGTCATTTTCTGTATATTATTTGCAATTCACCGCCTACCTTATGCATATTCTAGACTTTAAGAATTCGGTAAAAATTCATGGAAAAGTTAAGAGAATGATGGAAGAGAGTTCGATTTTTATTTATTTTCTTTGCTTTTTTGTAGAGGACAGAATGATTATTTTACCTCATTAATATTATGGCTGTATATATGGAGAAATGAATAATTTGGCGCCATCAGGATCGAATCAAAGGGTCGATATGAAATTAACCGAACGACGACGCGTACGCGACGCTTTCGGTCTGCAATGAATGGTGTGCAAGTAAATTACGTAACATTAAACGACCGTGCCGAGCAAAGTTGTTAACAAGTCTGCGCCCGCGTGTCACGAGAAGACGTAACTGGAGTTGAATGGCTCACGCGAAAGTGTTCAATGTAAGTTTGCTTATGTACCAGTAACGCGTACGTATTGGTATTTATTACAAAGTTTCCCCATACAATAATACATAACGAGTTCTCCAAATATAAAAGCAAACGATTCAACGGTCAAAGAGTATATGGTATTTCACGTATAGATCACCAACTATAAAACGAAATTCCGCAAAATGGCGAACAAAAAAGCATTGGAAATTCTAAATTCAATCTCATTGGTCCAGTTTTACATTCGGTTCCGAATGTACGTCGTGTGGATGAGAAAAAAGTGCGTTTCCCGGGTTTCGTTGGGAATAAATATAATGTCGAAGCAATAAGATATATATGTATATGGTATATATGTGTATGCGTGATGGGGACGCGCGTACCTGCAGGTGTCCATCTCTGGACACGAGGCTACTCGGAGGTATATACTCTTACTTTCACGGACGCGCGGGACGTTGCACTCTGCAGTGTTCAACCGACGGACGCTCTGCGATCGTCGGAATTAATTATACTCCCGACTATAATTCTTCGCGGCATCGCGCCGCGCGGTGCAGAACGAACTCGATCCTTGCCCCCTCCGATGATCATTTTATACGTATAAAATCAAAAGATTTGATCAAATGTACTGGAAATCACCCCATATAATGGAGACGAGAAAAGAGAAAGAAAGAAAAGAAAAAAAAAAGGAAGAATGCGTGGCAAAGGAATGCACGGGGGTTGAATGTTTAATAAAAAAAGATAAAGAATGGATGAAAATCTTACCTCTCTCGAGGATCGGCTCGAACGATTCCACAGATTATTATACCTGGGAGACGCGGTATGTATATAGTATATAATATATATGTATAGTACATAATGTTTGTGATAAATTATGCCAGTTGAATAGCTGCGTCGTGTTCGCTCGGCATTCTGAATTCTACGCCCTCGATATTTACTCTACACAGCTGCGTTTGTTCCGAGGAATTAGGAAAAAAAAGCATTGTTTTGCGGACGATTTCTATGCTACAGATATTTATCAACAACGGAAAATCTCGGCAGCGCGCGGGTCGAGGAGATCATGTGGGGTAGATAATCCGATCGGTTTCGAATATGGAATTAGGAATTTGTTAGTCAAAGTACTAAACGGACGGCTTCAAATGGACTTGCATGAGAAGAATCTACGCATTTCACGTTCGACTGTCCCCAGTAAACAGTGAGGAAGCTTGAGTGCAGAATTTTTATTTGACAAAATGATATTCATTTGAAATCGGCGCGCCAGATTCGGGCTTGAGGACTTATCGAAACTTTGTCGCGAGAATAACAACGCCGACTGTCGTCGTCTCGGGACATCCGGTTATTCTGTATCTCATTGCAGTGCTGACTGTGCGCTAACGTTGATG
Source organism: Athalia cordata (assembly GCA_963932425.1). Lineage (NCBI taxonomy): Eukaryota > Metazoa > Arthropoda > Insecta > Hymenoptera > Athaliidae > Athalia > Athalia cordata. Next base: position 49,644,624 of record OZ010625.1, on the reverse strand, counting down.
GAACCATATTCGACGTCGTAATATAACAGCTCCAATATCACACCGTAGTTGGATCGTCCGTTTGTCGTTGGACCAAATAGTTGTTCGCTCTGTTCGGACTGTGGGATCGCGACGAGCGGAAGAAATAAAGTAGGAGATCACCGATCAGGTGAGCATCGGTAGACGGAAGAAGAACCGCCATTATTCTTTGTCTGAATTCTCTATCTCCTGGACGTTCGAAAACCTGAACCAGTTTTTCCCCGCGCCCGGATGATCCTTACAGCGACGCGCTGGCATCTAGTGTTATTTTTACAAATCACTGTGACGGTGAATTCAGAATCTATTTCCCGTATCGTAATTATCGTTTGTTTACATTTACACGACTATACTACATCAAGAAAGTCTAGTCGAAAATCATTTCTCTCAACAGTCGATATCATACTGCAGCCGTCGGACGACGAGATGTCTTCTTCCGCAGAGTTCGTTATCGGGATTTGCGTTACCCTCGGATTCTGGTTGTTCATGTTTTTGAAAAATCGTAAGCAAGGTCACAAGCTTCCACCAGGTCCATGGGGACTCCCGATTCTCGGTTTTTTACCTTGGATAAAACCAAACGCTCCTCACGAAAGTCTCACCGAACTCGTACGAAAATACGGACCGGTATGTGGCCTGAAATTAGGATCTCTCTACACAGTTCTCATCGCTGATCATCGTCTTGTTTCTCAAGCCCTCGGGAGGATCGAACTTTCTGGAAGAGCACCTCTTTACGTAACCCACGGTATAATGCAAGGATACGGTGAGCTATTTCTCTTAACTAATAAACTACGAATAAGAAACGACCGACCGGCATTTGATGGGTGAAAACAATGAAAGGGCAGCCGTCCGCGTGTCGGATGTTCTAACGGTTTTCAGCGGTCGAAACGTCCGAATCTGGTCAGCCACGCAACCGACTAACCTACTAAATATATGTCTGCAGCCTCACCGGTGTGATCTACTCGGATATATTCGCGAGCACTTTGCACGAGGCTCAACAATCACATTCACGTTATAAGAAAAATAAAAAAAAAAATTAATCGTTCCGGAGGATAAAAATATGGCACGGTTCTCCAAATCCCCCATAATGCGGGGAAAGAATTTTTAAAAATCAGCGCCTCACGTTCTTTGTTCAAAAGATATATAAGGTATATATTTCCGCCAGAGTTCTTTGACCGCCAAAAATATTCCCATATCAACGTCGGTTCGCGTATTTTTCGGTGTGTTTATCATTAATATTTTTTCGTCCAATTAACCTGTACGGTGATATCGTGAGATTCCGACAGACTCGTTTTTTCGAATCGGAAATCATCGTAATATGGTATGAAATTTATAGTGGACATTTGTAGTATATTATATATAATGCGAAACTTTTGATTATTGAAGAATCAAGTGAATAATCGTCAGTGGCCAACGGCGTTTCCCACCACCGTATCTCGCTCCCCTCCGAGCAGCTTGAAACGGCTTCCCTCTTCTCAACTATCGTCTTTTATAAGGTGTCCTTTCACCACTCGCGATACCAGTGAGGGATTCAAGCCACGCCCTTTCGGAACTGTCCCTGAAGAAGCCGTCCCGCGACACACGATACTGCACAACGCACGTTGCGATGTTTGTATATTGGATTGTACCATCTGCCAAGACACGAGATCGGCAATTGTATATCTATATCGAATATCAGTAGTCACGGTTCCGCTAAGGTCAGACGCTTCGCGCCCGACAAACCTCAGACGTTACTACTCGACGTCTGACCGGACTCCCGACACTCCACTGCGCAACGCTCTAATGGTGCCAATACACCTAAGCCACTCGTCGCGTGACGATAGCGTTTGACAGATGGGCGTCTAAACCTATTCGATTTCAGTTTCTTTCTTTTTTCTCTTCATTCATGTTTTAGTCTACGTAGTTTTTCGCATGTTCACGCTGCACCAGTTTCTCATATAAATTCCGATGAGGAAGACGCTTTTTGCTTCTGATAATTTTATTATTTTGAGTCTGAACAAATCCTGGAAGAGAAAAAAAAAAAAAAAAAACACGCGTGAAAAATTTCTGGTATGACAATTTAATTTCAGTTTATTTATCTATTTATTTTTCATTATCGTTACTTCATATATCCGCAGAATATACGATCGACTTACTATGTGCGCCATCATGGAATAATAGTATATGTGTCCTGCAAAAAATCCGAATAAACGAAAAACGACGTTATTACGAACGCGTTTGTTTTACAATCCCATAGAAAATTGCGTTATGTGAATCGGTCTAACATAACTATATAAAACCGGGTGCGGATAGTTGAATACATTAACGATTGTATAGCATACATATATCGCAGGTTATATATCGATGAAATGGCGTGTGTCTGAAAAAAATCAATAATCTATCTACTACACGCACGAATTAATTATTTAGGTATTTAAACGTTCGTAGAACTTGGACGTGCCGTAGACGATCAATATATATTTTATAATTACATATACATATACGCGCGAGAATGCGGCGCGCGCGTGCGGAATACGAGTCATCGAACAGAAACGACTTAATAGTATTATAGTAGGTATAATAAGATAATTCTATAGTTGCGATTAATAAAACGTTTATTTTTATTGTTTTATTTATCGAATCGAAATAAGGTCATCGCGAGTATATACCTTGTAATAATGTAATATATACCTATACGGTATATGTATAAACATACGTACCAGGTATATATATTTACGAAAGTGAAAACTATTTCGGATCGCGCCGAGGGTTTTTGACTTCCGAGAAGGTTCAATTTTATAAACGGAAATACCTCGCGTTCTTTCGACCCGAATATAAACGCCCCGGTTTTGGGATCTTGGGAGATATATATATATATATATTCGTGTATACCTATGCCTATGTATATAATTTATTTTTTTTAAGGGGCCTTTTATACAAACGAGTCGGCGCGGCTCTATCGCGGCGGCCGGATCGTAGCAGACAACCGTGTCTGAATTAATATCTTATATATACCTAATACGAAAGTGAGAGTAGCATTGAACCTGGGATACGTCATCCGAAACAGCATTTTTATTATATGTCGCCCGTTCCCGTCTAGACGGACAAAAATCTAATAGCTAATTCCCTATTCATTACCTCCATATAAAACATTTATAATAAGCACAGCGCGAATAAATGCAATGCCATTTGTACCAATGTCAATTATACAATCTTATACATGTAATACAATCTATATACTATTCAATTTGACGCGCGAATATTCGCGGATATGTTGTACACGTATGGGGTATGGCATGTCATTTCGACCAATGTTTTAATATTCACTTTTCATGTTTTCTTTTCCAAAAAATTTCGATGGTTTTCTAAAAATTTTCTTTTCAATCTCTTTCCATTTTGCGGGATACGTCCTTGTGTCGCTATTATCGATTGGCTGTCCAAAACGTAGTCTTCAGCAGTCGAATTATATTGGAACTAGGTATCACAAATGCTGAATAACCCATCTTCTTTCGGTTTTCTATTTGATTATTTTATTTTACTTCATCTATTTTTTTTTCTCTCAATCGTGCGTTTATAGAGATCTTTCAGAAATTCTTCTTTTATATATAGTAAAAATGATAGCGCGTTTGGAGTCGTAGTGCATTGACATTATGATGGCGCAAAGACATTTGAGTACCTGCAAAAAATTGGAAGAAAAAAAAACTAAAAAACTAAAAAACGAATCGATAAAAAGTTGTATCGGATGGGGAAGGATCGTTTGGATATATACCTACACTTATAATTATCACGTCGATATTACAAAAATATGCTTATTGTTTTTTTCTTTCTTTTCGATGGAATCGAGGAAGAAAAAAAAGAAGAAGTTAGTTAAATGCAATGTGCTGATTAATCAGGTAATTAAATATCTATATATAGCGAAAGAAAAAGAATTAATTTTCATAATCTATCGATCAATTTATATTACCTACATTTAACGGATATCTGTATTACATATATAAAAGAAAAAAGGAAAAATGAACAAAAAATGTAAATTGTCATTCACTTGAGATAATATCATATCTTTTGCATGTATGTGTTATGTATACTATACACGAGTATATGCACATATCTATATACAGTATATTATATGGATAAAAATAGTTTGGGCAATAATAAATTCGATAGTGAAATTTTTACATGTATATGAAATATTTTTTTCATATATTTATACATGTAAAACACACACATATACGAATCCAACTAAGGCGATACGTATAAGAGATGCTACTATAAGAGCTAATATGTATAACCCGCAGCCGTCGCGATTACGTTGAACTGAAGGCGATTGCGCAAGGCATTCTGGGTTCGAGGACGGTCATACTATCAACTCAATATTATACCTATAACTTTGAATAATTAAATGGGTCCGTATAGGCGATCAACTGAAATTTATAGCGGATATTAGAATTTAATTTGCGCGGAATTTCAGGACAATAGTTTATACGTGTACAATATTTATTAGTTTACGTACTCATACTGCAGTCATGTTTTTTTTTTATTCTAATTTTTTATTTTCTTTCTTTTTTCTTCATTGATTTCTACATTTGAATACATATGTACATAGGTACATTCGATGAAACTATATCATGAGATGCATAAATAATTATTTCACTTGCACATACGGACGACGAAGTATAGCGTATACCGATTTAAAATCATAGGTATACCTGCATATTTATAAAATTTATTTATTTATTAATTTTTTATATAAAGGCGGTAGCGGGGGAGGGGGTCGCGGTCGAGGAGGGGGGGAATTTAAATGGCTTTGACTGAAAACTTGAAGAAGAAATTTTTTTTCCGCTGCCAATAATAACGGCGGCTATTCACCTCTGGAATTATATGTACGATATGATGCGATGATGATGATGATGACGTGTGGTATTTTAAAGGCGTGAAAAAGGGCCGATATCATAATATATTATATGTATGTACCTATAGTTTTACACACATCTACACAGCTATGTATATGAGAAAACATGCGATACGCATAAATATTTACGTTTACACATTGCGAAAACAGACCTTGAATTCGGTTGGTGCCCCCTATATCAAGCTGAGGTATTTATCGTGTACATATATATATATATATATATATGTATTATATGTATGTATCTTAGATGCGATATACGTATATGTATATTTATGTGTACTAACATATCAGATGCTGATGATGATGATGTTGATGATGCTGCTTTGATATCCGAGCGCTTTATCTTTTCACCTGACTGATAGAATTATCGATAATCCACGGCGTTGCGTATATAAATATAGTAATATAATTATCCACGCTATTCAAATTTTGACCATTTAAAAATTACAGGAAAAAAAAATTAAAAACTGAAAAAACAGCAGGAAAGATTCACAGAGACGATTTGGATTTAAAAACACCTTCTTAGAATATAGCTTATACGGCTAAAATGCGTGCGATTTTTTGAAACGTGAAAATTATGTTGCGCGACGCGATTTAAAATCCGTGGAATCAAGGCGTTCTGAGATCTCCCATTTCCGGTTTTAGGCTTCTTCGATCCCTGCGTGAAGTTGGGAAAATTGCAATCTCCGAACTCGATGATATGACAGATGCGAGTCAAATATTCTGCAGGGCTTTTCGCGAGAAATAATTGCATCTGAATCACTACGTTGCATTAAAAAATTTTCGACGTCGCCTCGCGACCTGCAAAAAAAAGAAAGAAAAAATAATGTGAGGGAGGAAGACGCGTGCAGCAGGCTGTACGCTTTCAAGGACTTTTTGGAACAGGACGACCCTGATAACCGCTGTCTGGTCATCCTGACATTTAACGATGTACATAATATCGCGTCAAGCTATGAGATATACTACACCTAAAAGTCCAACGCGCGATCATATTCGAATAATAATTGTAAACTTCCTAGGTATATATAGGTATATAGATAGGTATATGAGGTACCTGTGTATAAAAATCGTTAGGTAATTAACAAATTCACACCGCAGTAAAAACTACCGATTTAATATACATATATGTATGATACATAGTCGCGTTTTATGCTAGTGCAAAAATCAGGCGCCTGATAATTGTGCAGGTTTTTATTCGAAGGACTCTCACTTTTGTAACTCGTCTGAACGACGAATCACGAGTATTGAACTATCGCATTGAAATATCCTGCACGAAGGAAATCCCCGACTGGTCTTCTCATCAAATACATACAGCTGTATGCAGCCAATTCATAACTATGTACTCATATGTATTTATCAAATCAGCAGCAGCACATTACACATATATACACACATATAACTATATAAATTCTATTAATGCAATGATCTGCGTCCGCGGGGGTTTACCGAGATATTCTAAATACCTCTGCCTATATCTATAGTGTATCAAGGTATATATTTACACATATATAATGTATAACCTTTACGTTAGATACAGTTAGACGATCACATCGCGCCCAGGGAATCCACTTCCTTAGAACGTTTTATTTTATTACGAATATATACATATATATATACCTATACATTTGTATATATCTGGATCGTAACTGACCTTCCGCGGATCCAATTAGTCGCGGTCAGGAAGTCTCTCTTTTACTTTTTTTTATTTATTTATTCATCTATCCGATTTGATTTTTTCTTCTCGGTTTCACAGACGGGTTATTCCAATACCGGCCCCTGCTTCCAAAATTATTGTATCACATACTTAAGTGCAGCATATAACATACGGCTCGAAGGGTCTCTCTCATTATGTGTGATACTCGAGGTGCGTAAGTAAATGTAACAGTAATTATGAATAATCGATGTATGCATTTATACTGCATTCATAATTACGGCTATATTACAATATTTATGGTACGACTGGTTATCGTGGATCTAATATTATAATCATGATTTTTTCATTTATTTATTTTTTTCATTTCGCCGTGCCCACGTGCTTGAAAACCGTATATAACCGCTAATGTATCTGACGCACGGACTGCGGAAGATTAAAATTTATCCTGATTACTATATTGCGAGCGAAATAGTCTCTTTTTTTATATTTTTTTTTTTTATTTTATACATCTTCCTTACAAGAGAATAAGAATTTTGAAATCCAATTAACAAAATTCTTAGAATATTCTAAATTAATACTTACGATCAATCCAATCGATCAACAATCTTCGTCCAGGACATATACTAAGGATCATCTATATTATCTATACTTCACATTGCACCAGGAAACGTGCCGCCGTCATCATCATCATCATCATTGTGTCGTCTGCTTTATTTTACGGTAATGATATTCACGTATACCGTACCACATATTACAGTCTGCGAATGTCACGGACGGAATGTCAGAGCTGAAAATTAATGGTTTTTGTTTCCCGTGTATGCATATACTGTAACTGCAGTAATTTTTTCAATATTTTCAACCTTTTTTTTCTTCTTCTCTCTCTCTGTAACGAGTCTTGCAACGCCGCTTGCTGATTGACTTCTAAATACACAAGCGTCTGCGGCCTTGGAAATTGCTCGGTCGTTCAGATCAGTGATCCGACGAATAATTTACCGTCTAGCTGCTGCTACTGCTGCATATAATTCTTTACTATTATACGTACAATACTGCAACCGTATACTTCCCCCTTTTACTTTTTCTTTTTAAGCTGCAGCAGACGACCGAACGGTCACGTCTATAGGTGATCATGTTATTTACGAGCCCATTATAACAGAGGAATATATACCTGTATACGTACTGGTATATTATTCTTAAATTTGAATTATTGTTATTTTTTTGATTTTTTTTTTTTTGCAATCAGGCGAAGACAATGATTTCTTATTCCGTTGCATAACAATATATATACCTACACCTATACACCTACTGTTAAGACGCGACGCGCGCGATCTACACGCTCAATAATCTACACAGTTGATACAGCCGACTCAGCCCAAGGTGATATTGAGAATAAATGCACAAATTGTTGCACTATACAGCGTAGGAGAATTAAGATGCTGATGATCGTCTATCGGTGATTGTCGCCAAGACCCACGGGTATTTACCTTGAAGTATTTATTCATATATTCAGAGATTATATATTATAATATAATCTAAACGTTCTATATTAATATGGATTTGCTGCAACCGCATCGGGTTATGGAACAAAAAAAAAAAAAAAAACCATAAAAAGAGATAAAACAAAATTCATAACCAGCTGCGGATTTTCCGTAGGAATCCAATCAGTCTATAAGATACTCACAAATTTGATGAATGTCCAAGAACTTCCAGCTGCAAGTTAAAAAAAAAGAAGAAAATAAGAAATAAAAAGAAAAAACAATAACTGCAGTATGCCGTACAATTATATATGTATACATGCATCTTTGTCATTCTCTTAACCTTTGATTTGAGATCGTAAACCTCGCGATAATAAATTATCTCGTGGTCAAGATATAATGCTGAGATCATTCGTCGATCGTCTATAGTTTTTGTTTTTATTTTTCATTTATTTATTTATTTTTCTTTTTTTCTTCATCTTTTCCACGTCTCTCACGTAAGTTTCTTCGATCGGTTCAGAATTTTTGGAGATCTTGTAGTTTCTGTCGCAGATACGTATAGCGTACCTGCAGGATTATTATCGGATCAAACCGGCTCGTATAATGTGAATTGTATCTGATGCATTATTATGTTGTTTATCGGTTGCTGCAGCTCATCAGCTGATGCGCGATGTGCAGGTTATTTTTATTCCAGGTTCGATCATTCCGCGCGCGCTAAAGCATTCAGCAGTCTCCGAGCGCATCTAGCTCAAGGCGATATAAAAAAAGGAACAAAAAAAAAAAAACAGAAGAAAAAAAAAGAAACAAAACTTCTGTCCAGCTAGTGTTCGTTGACCATACAAAAATCAATGTCAAAGAGAACGCCACTGAATGACTAAATTACTGCACACTGCACTATTAACATTATATATTGTTTGCCGAGCGCGTACATCACATATTGCTTTTATAATATAATTAATTATTCCTCTGATTATTACAAGTCTAATTTATACTAATGTTGCGGATCAAATGAATGCGGAGAATACGCCTTTTTTTCTTAATATCTATAAAAAAATATTTTTTTATAGTAGAGTTACAATATATATTATATGTATATGATTCAATTCGATGGCGATCGTCTCTTTTTTTCTTTCTCTTTAGTGACGTATATAAGTTAAACACCTGCGATATTTTTTATTTTAATGAAAATAATTTAATCGAGAATCAACTTACTTTTATTTGTAATAATTTAAAGGCTGCATAATTAACTCCCACACTGCACTGCACCGCGCACGGTCGACGAATATAATATCGTTGTACAAGTTTTTCCGCCAATAAGCCAGCTTTCTGCATTTAATTGTCGCGGTAGGTCATTCTTTAAAACAAGTTTTGCCGTCTGGCCAACTGCTGCAGGTCGAAATAAAAAAGGCATGAAATAAAGCAAAAAACAAACAAAAAAACTATACATGCAAGTGCTTTTTAAGTATGATAATAATAATAATGAGGTAATTGACCAGACTTTTAGAATATAGGTATATATTCCTATTACTATAATTGTATTTTTTGAAATAAATCCGCGCGTGCAGAAGATAAGATTTTTATTATTCTTTTTCTGTAAGGGTTAATTTGCGCCGATGGAGATTTGTGGAAAGAACAGCGCCGTTTTGCTGTCGGATGTCTCAGAAATCTTGGAATGGTTAAACTTGGAATGAAGAAAAAACTTAAAATGGAAGCCAGGTTACAAAGCGCTGCCGATGAAAGCATCACGGTAATGAATTAATCCCAAGTATTGTTACTAGCGTTTTAAATTCATCATCTTCATGGTTACATCATATCAATTTTTGACTCTCTTTCATCGTCTGCACAGAAATTACTAATACGTTCGAACGATGGGGTTGGAATCGATCCCCATCACACCTTGCTCCATTGTATGGGAAACGTAATGAATTCGATAGTTTTTGGCAAAGTATTCGAAGAGGACGATGAAACTTGGAAATGGCTTCAAAGTCTTCAAGAAGACGGTGTGAAACATATAGGGATAGCGGGACCGCTAAATTTTCTTCCTTTTCTCAGGTGAATTAGACGTAGAAATTATTTCGATGTTTGGGAAAAGGCAACGTACGCGTCGCTTCAGATGATGAGATTATACATTTTTTGGATCCAACTTGCAATTTGTAAGAAGTTATTGTAAATTTTTCAAATATTCGCATCAACTATTCATGGAATAACTGCGATATAGATGTATATTTAAAATGACGGCAGGAAAAATGTAAAATTTATAGCGTCAGTTACCCAAGGAGATATGGTGTAAAATTTGAAAATTCATGATGCGAAGCGACGCTTAAAATTTCTTTTTGGTATATCGCAGTAACATTTTCGCAAATCTCTCCTTTCCGTGCACAATCCATGAGCAGCACGACGTAAAAATTTTCGGTACGCTCCTCGCGTCCGTTTTTATTATCATCAGATGGCTTCCGCGGTACAAAAAAATGATGCGTTTTCTGATCGATGGAAAACTAAAAACCCACGAAATCTACGCGGGAATGAGTCACGAGGATAACAGAGAATGCGTGCTGTCAGCGTTCGATGAGGAAGTCAAGAGAAGACAAGAAAATGGCGAACCGAATGGCCACTTTAATCAACCACAAAAAATGCACTTACTCGCTGACCTTTTCGGCGCAGGAACTGACACTACTCTCACAACTCTTCGGTGGCTACTACTTTTTTTAGCTGCCTATCCACAGGAACAGGTGAATAATAAATGCCGGAAGAACGTTCGGCAGTTTTGACAATTTTTCTGTTTCCTATTTTTTTGTATTCACAGAAAAATATCTACGACGAAATGACGACGGTTTTAAAAGGCAAGAAAATAGAACTTGAGGACAGAAAAGTCCTGCCCTATTTGGAGGCCGCGATCACGGAAACTCAGAGAATCCGAAGCGTTGTTCCAATCGGGATACCCCATGGAGCTCTGGAGGTTTGAATCTGGAATAAAATATTTATTCTTCTTTCGGGAATAAATAAACATTTATTCCGCAGGACTCCGAAATCGGGGGCTACCTTATCCCAAAGGGTTCGATGGTTGTCCCGTTGCAATGGGCAATCCACATGGATCCAGAATATTGGGAAAATCCGGATGACTTCAAGCCCAGTAGATTCATATCAAAAGATGGAAGCTTCGCGAAGCGCGACAATTTCCTTCCCTTCCAGACCGGTAAATAAAATCAGCCCCGATTAACAAAATCGAAAATATATCTTCCCATGCCCGGATTGTTTCGAATCCATTTTTTAACATCTTTTTTATACAGGTAAGAGGGTCTGCCTTGGGATAGAACTCGCTGGGATGATGCTTTTTATTTTTGCTGGTCGGATTCTTCAAGATTGTAAAATTTCCTTGCCGCCCGATGTTACCGCAGAATTATCTGGAGACTGTGGGATCACTTTAACTCCAAAACCCCACACGCTGATATTTACCCCACGGCATTGATTCTTTTTCATCATTCATTTCACTTTTCCTTTTTTGTTTCATCTATGCATTGCTTAAAAATCCATTTCCATATTATGTAGTCCTACGTTAAGCTATATATACATGCACACTCGGCGATCCCTATTTAAATATATCTGTATAGTATATAAAATTTTCGTTGAGCAAAAATATATTTATACACATCTGGTTATATACCGTGTGTATATATATACATATATATGTATATCAGAACTTGCCAATAAGTATAATGTTGCGACATTTTACCTGCAAAACTGTTGGCCTTGGGCTCCGCGGGTGGGCACCGAAATTCATGTACATATATAATAAATAAATATATATCTATACCATGGGTAATATACATATCATATACCAGCAGTGGACTGTGTTCAACTTCTCTCCTCTTCTCGATCGCGCGTCTCACCTAGTGCTGAAATTGACGACATTCCGGTTTGAAAGAGACCGACACAGGATCAAAAAAAAAAAGAAAATAATTACATGCAGAAAGTAGAAAAAATAGAAGATAGTTCTTTTTTGTTTGTTCTATCACTTTATGGTTTTTCATCTACTTATTTACGCTATATAGCCAATTTGCGTTTGCACAGCTGACCACCAAAATGTCGCAGATGATGTTGCGCAGGACGTCGCTGCAGCCAATATTGAACTCTGCGAACCTGCGGTGAAAAGCACTATTGGTGAAATTTCACGTTTATCATATTCTTTTTTTCTCTAGCTCGGATACGTAAAATTTGTTCAAATCGAGTCCAATGAGCGGCAAAGTGCACGATCAAAACAGGGTGAGAGCATTATTCTATACTTTGCAATTTCATTCCTTATGCGTTTATGAAGTTCGAACCGAATCTCAGATTGTATACAATATACATAATATGGGTATTTATATAGATGAAGAATTCGATTCATTAATCGTGCGCTGAGTTTATTACATAATAACCCCTATATTGAAGGTGTGTATAGTTTTATCTGACAAGCAGTTATTGAGCTCTTGCCGACTTGGATTCTAGTGTCGTTAACCCGTCTTGTCGATATTAATGAAGCAGGATCGAACCTATCCGCGTTCAGGTGGCGATATTTCGTTAGAAATCAACCTGCGGCGCGAGCCAACCAATTGAGAGTTTCTCTTATGTAAGTGCATATACATATGTATATATCTATGTAGATATATGTGTATAAATACATACAATTAATCAATGCTTTTTTCCACTTTTATGTATCTTACAATTTTGAATTCATGGAGTTTCGCGCTTATATTATATACGTATAAAATCCGCAATCTTTCCAATTCTATATATACCTATAATATATTACAGGTACATACGTAATCTTAATCACATATATATTCGCCCCCGCTTTCATCTCATTTATATATTATTTACGTATTCATATATTTTATTCTTGGTCACGTCCATGATCTCTCTCCAACTATAGCCACCCTAAGTACCTAATTTATCTGATTATGTATATATGCTATACGCATACACATAAGTATATATATACCCAAATAACTACATAATACCTGTGCGTGCGTAAAAATCAACGCGTTAATTCGCGATAGTTTTGCAATAGTTATTCCCGATGATCAAATAAAGTCTTCGAATATTTTATTTTATTTCATGTGTTTTACGTTTAAGGAAAAAAGAAAAAAAAGAAAAAAAACGTCTTGATATAACATCTCATGATGAATCAAGCGTGCACTGAATCAATCAGTATTATTTTATCGGAGTGCAATGAATATTGATTTTCTGGATTATCATTTTTTTCCGAAAACTGATATTCATTTCATTTTTTTTTATGAATTTTTTTCTCGTCCTTTTTTTTCCTTACACTTGTTTTCAAAATTATTAGTTTTCGTTTCGTCTGTCTGCAGCATGACACACGTGTAATTGAGAATATATGCACTTATATTCTCGCGACAAAATTGAATAATTCATTGATATTTTTTCAACGACAAAGTCTTACCGCATGCACGCTCATCTCATATGCACACGAATATGTGCGTATATGTATGTATACGTATATGCAGTATGTGTGTATAACACATACCTACTCATACATGCGGCGGCGTTCTTCATTGGGCATTTTACCAAACACATATTCGGCGGTGTATGGAAGAGAAAGCTATACGCTTGAGAAGGCCATGCGGATCGACGTTCAAGTAACCACTGCCGATCGAAGCGAGCTATTATAATGTATTTATATACTATATACTATATACTATATACTATATACTATATACTATATACTATATACTATAAACGTATACCAGCACATTCGTTACATATGCTAAATTTACCTCACAATACATGAAACATTGAATATCCACAACGAGAATACACAATAAGTACATGTATACTTCCAGCTAAATACTTTTCACGCACGTAATGTATAACTTCTGAAAATTATGCAACATATACATAGGTATTGTGCGCACATACGTGTATATAGCCTATATGAGAGAAAAGGTCGGAAAATTGGATAAGGATATTAACAAATTGTATATTTATACATGTATACGTATGTTTTTTTTTCGTTTTATTAATTAAAAAATTCAACTCTTTTTTAAATAGTTTTTGTCAATATATAATATTTTATTTCATGGAAACAAATAAAAAATAATAATCATTATAATATTAATTAAATTCTTAAATATTCTAAATTTATTCAGTTAACACACGATACCGATATTTTTCGTTTTCATTTGTTTTTCCTTTTCTTTTCTTTTCTGCTTTTCATCGATCATTTAATATAATGTCGCATAAAATTTTTGTATGAAAATTGAAAATAGAAAAATGAAAAAAATCGGTTATACACGCTGCTGCAGCTGCTACTATACATTATTTTTGTCTTAAATTAATATAACACAATAATCAACAATAACAACAAACAACAACAACAACAACAACTGTTATAACAATGAAAGACGATGATACACATGGACATAACATTCTAACAAATATATCCTGCATATGATGTATAATATACAATAATTAATATTATAATAATCATAATATATCGCAGCAACAATTTCGTAGTCGAGTGTGAGGAATCATAAACGATAATGTCAATGTTAATAATAATAATAATGATGATGATAATAATAATTGAAATATGTGATATTATATAGGTAATAATTATTGAGGGGTTAGATTTTTTCGTGATATGGTACGCGAATTATAACCTAACATTGTACCTAATAAATATTATCTATTAAATAATGGATATATACATTCACGCACATTTTTATATTAATGAACAATACATAATATAATCACCGTTATTTTTCGTTGATTATTTGTTAAACTAGCAAATCACAACGACGCGCATATTGCGTGAATCTGTAATAATTTTATACAAAAAAAAAAAACGAAAAAAAAAATATTTCGTATCAATTAATGACGTCGTATATGTAGTCTCATAGTTCTCTTTGCGGATTATCGAAATAATGATAATAATAATAATAATAATATTGTACGTAGCTAATAAAAAAAATATATATCTATTCTTTTTTTTTTTTTTTAATATTCAGGCATTCGGAACTTCGGACTGATCCACCTCGTAAATGATAGTTGAAATTAAATCTCATACATAACTTTTATAATAATATAGATTTACATTAGTGAACACTCGCGGTGTTTTTTTTTCTTTTTCTTTCTTTCTTTCTTTTTTCTTTTTTATCCATCTTTCTATCTGTCTACTTTCGACTCTCGCGACGGATAATATTCCCCCCCCTTCCCCTATATACCTATTTTAATTATTAAAAAATATTTTATCTATAGGCGTTTAGATTATACATTTATATGGTGTGCGACAATAAATATTATTTTTATCATTATCATATATATATATATATATATATATATATATATATATAATATATGGCGTTAATTTCGGGCGAAAATTATTACGGTGATTGCGATTTACAATCTATATGGTAGGATTAGTCGATACTCATTATTATCATTATTACTATTACTATTTCTACTACTATTATCATTGTTATTATTATTATCATCATTGTTAATAATATTATTATTATTATTATTGTCATTGTTATCATTATCATTACTTCACTGTCTAATCTATACACATAAAAAAGGGATATGGGCGTAAAAGAGATGCTGCCGCAGCAGGTTCTTTGGATCGATCAAATGATTTGAACAATAGTGAAAAAACAAAAAAAAAAAAAAAAAAATTAAATTTTTTTTTGTCTTTTTCCGATATCGCCAGCTAATGTAAAAAGCTGCCACGTATCGTCGGCGAACGTATTTTTCCCCCTTTTCCTCTTTTTTCTTTTCATATTTAATATAAAAAAAATGGCACTTTTTCTCCCATCACGGTATATAGTAATCTCTATATATATTATAATTGGAATGAAATTAAAATATTTATATATAATAATTCCGTTTCATACTTTAAGGGTACGATAATCATCACCGGTATTAGGAACTACCGTGCTGTTTTGTTTTGTTTTGTTTTTTTTTGTTTTTTTGTTTTTTGTTTTCTTATAAATAACGATCGTCTAATTTTAGTAACTCCCTACGTTCCTTAGGGAACCGGTGACGCCCTCAGGACATTCGAAATCTAAACCATCTAGAGTTCTTTGGGTAACACATATTTTAAATGGATCGGGAGTAACGGTAATACCCGCGTTACCTTTCAAACTTGGTAAGGAAGCACCTTCGGGAAGAGTTATGTCAAATGTGTGGAGCAAAGAACTGAAGAATAGGAAAAGCTCCATACGCGCTAATACGTCACCTAAACACATACGACGACCTACACCAAATGGCATAAAATATTCGGGCTTACAAACCTTACCCTCAGCTGATATGAAACGATCTGGACGGAAAGCTTGCGGCTCATTCCAGAGGTCAGGGTCCATATGGACCGCGTGAAGAAGAGGAACAACTTGAGCACCGGCGGGAATGGTGAAGCCATTTAGTTTGACCTCCCTGAAATCAGAAAAATAGGTAATTGTTAGTTGAAAGATTCAGTTTTTACATTTATTTTTTGATTGAATCTATAAAAGAAATGTGGACAATTTCTCAATTACTATAGATAAACGCGAAAGTTGACTCGAAACCGCGAATATTTTCGAGACTTGGTTTAAATATTGTGCAGAGTTAAATGCCTTTGAAAAGTTGATTTTACCGTTTATTTACCATTTATTTTTCTGTAAGAATATTTTTTGGGAATTGGTTGTATATATGAGTGTATGTTGGTACGTATTATACGTATATATACCTGTTAAATTAACTGCTTACTTTGTTCGAGGACCGCGAAGGTGTCAGTGACCTTTTCAGATCGCGTTCTGTCTCGGACAGTAAACCAACCGGCAGGTGGCTTATATATACTTATGTATGTATACATATATCTATACATATATATGTATTCCTACATATAAATATCTATACTACATCTACATAGCGGCTATATTGCTTTCACTTTTGCTTTGCCGAATCTATAATATTCGCTCGCGATTTATAAACGACTACGACGACCTCACTCCCTCCTAGACTGACCATAAGAAATTATTTTATTTTATAATGCTAATGATAATTATTTTATTCTTTCAATTTTACTCACCGGGTTGTCGCGTGTGTTGTACCGAGAGGGACGATACTCGATCTGCGTAAAACTTCGAGGATCGTTGACTCGGTTATTGGAAGAAATGGAAGGTCTTCCAATTCTGGCATTCGTGAACGACCGACTACGTGATCTAATTCTTCTTGAACCGCTTTCGCTGCTTCGGGATGATGCAGCATCAATACAACCGCCCATTCCAACGTCGTTTTGATCGTTTCCATACCGGCGGAAAAAAGATCTCCAAGGATTTGCTGCATTTGACGATCTGGAAAAATTCAATTTATATGGGTAAGGAAACAGTGTACTATAAATCAGTGCTAATCAATCTGGGAAATTTACATCGAACTCCTGAACTTACCGTGATTCATTCCCTGGAAAAGTTGAGCGTCACGGCCTTCATTTTTAGCTTTTTGAATTTCCAGGAGATAAGCATCGACGAGATCTCGGATATTTCCCTCGTCAAAAGTCGCGCGATGTTGTTCGACCGTTTCTTGAAAGAACGCGGCCATTTCTGACCGATTCTCGGATATTTTTGTCCTTATTTTTTGAAGTCCTGGCAGATACCGCATCATGGGAATAAAATTCACAGACATCATTGTCCCGAAAAGCCGAAAACCCTCTTCTATCAAACTCATGAATCGTTTGAACCGACTGTCTCCGTGGTGAAAACGAACCCCCATTATTATCGAACATATCACATTGCTTATCGACATTCCAAGTGACGGTGAAATATTGGTCGGAGCACCACGACGCATAGATAATGACCGGAGAAATGTGTTAACCTCCCTCTAAAAATCGGACGGAAACAAAAACGGAAGTAGGTTAATGAGACTGTTCAGCGAATGAAATTCTGAAATTTTTATGCGTTTTTCATTCGATTCTTCACTCACCATTATCTTAGTCTCCATGATTTTTTTTCCAGCACCAAGGTACGTCATTCCAAGACTCCGCAAGTTGTCGTGAAGGAACCTTCGCTGATCTTTCCACATCGCACCCTCGGAATTTATGATACCTGTGAAAGGAAGAACCGTTCTAAGGTTAGCCCACCGAAAATCTCGGATTCGATGCATCCTCCCGATCACAGGGTAAAATATTATGAACTTACCGTATCCTCCCAGGATGTTCATGAACTCGTTATGAGGTCTTCCGTTGAATTCTTCGCGTCTAAAAGTGTCCCTTATTGCCCTATAATCGCTCAGTACGACAACGAGTTGAGTACCAAGCCGAGCACTGAACATAGAACCGTATTTTTTAGCGAGTTGTCCAAAATGTATGTGAATATCACCCTTTAAAAACGGTAAATACCCGACCACAGGGAGGCCCCAAGGTCCAGGAGGAAGGGAACGCGCGAACTTTAGCCACTGAGCAGATCTCACAATTGCGAACACCAACGCGAACACCATAAGAGTGAACATAACATCCCCCGTTGAACCCCCTAACGCCTTCCAAACCCACTTGGCAGCGTATTCCACCAGCATTTTGAATATGTGTGTGTGTTTTTTTTTTTAATTAAATATAAAAGTCTATGTTTCCAAAAATTGGAAATAATGCTTGTAAAGAAAAAAATTTCTTTTTCTTTAAAATTCCGCTTTTCTTCTTTTTCTTTAAAATTCCGTTTCTCGAACGAATTGGTTCGAAATCGCTGTTGGATTATTGTTCTTTTTTTTTTTAATTTGTTTCGCCGGTTAATAATTATCAGAAGAAATATTTATAGTTTATTTTTTTGTTATCCGGCGATAGAAACCGCACGTTGTGCAGCGATAAAGCGGTCGGTCCCAGTATTAAACGTCGTTTGCTGACCGACTACTGTACGAGTCTGAGGAAGAATGAATGTGTACTAACATACACCTTCTTGTCCTTGCTGTCTTATATAGTGACTCATCAGCCGAGGACTGACGCCCGTAGCGTTAAAAAGAGGGGACTATTAGGGTGGTGGGGATCTTACTCGGGAGTGACTCTCGGACTTCTAGTAGTGCGAGGGCGGGACTCAAACGAAGAGCAGGGCCACCCGGCCCCCGATCCATCTAAAGAAAACTTGGTAACCTGGTGGGGCCTTGTTCTTCGTGGTGGGGATCGCCTACGGCCACCTAAGACGGGCCCAAACCAACTACCCGATCGTAAAACGATTCAGACGCGGCCCAGAGCCCCGTAGAGACGCTGCTCAGGATCTTACGTCGCTCGAAAATACGAACACTCAACCACGCGGTCATACTTGTTATATCCGAGGGCTAAAAAGCAACGCGTTAAAGTCGTCCTCGTCGTATAAATTTAGTGCGGTAGGTCGCGTATTAATTTTATGGGCCTCCTCGCCGGCGCGCTGCTAATCGTAAAGGGTCTGTTGACACAATCTTAATTTTTCTTTATCTTTCGTTTTTTCACGTATATCATTTCATTTTCGAGTGATTTTCATTCCATGGAATGAGAAGTAGTGGAAATATTTGTTCATTTCACCCCGCACTCCGTTAACCATTTGATCCCATCGAATTTCCTGGTCGCATTCCGAATCGGTACGCGACGGGTTCGTTCGGCCTGCATCCGTTCGGAAGGTCATCGACCCTGGAACCAAAACCTGGAGTCTCGATCTCGGCGAATAATTTATCACATCCGAATAAAGCGGCTCTGATTTCTTTTCGTTCTTTCTATATTTCGGAATATTTAGGGGATGATTCATCCATCGCGAAATATAAAATCGTTCTCCAAATTCCTTCGAAAAGGATATACTTGTGCATATATTATAATATCAACCGTCATTGTAATCGCGGGAATGATCGTCGTGTTGTATGTTTAAAACCAAAAAAAAAAAGAAAACTCGTTAGTTTGGTTCGAGGAGCACACGTCATATACGAATTTGAGAAAAAAGAAACTAAACTTCACAATGCACTTTACAATATGCAAAGTCTCTACGTTGATGCAAATTTCATCAATTCCATTAAAATTCGATTTATCCGAAGATCGGGAGAATCACATTCGTTGATTTTGAATTTGAATAATTTTTGCATTAGTTAGTTCTAGATGTGCATGCTTTATACATTCGAAGAAATTCTCAAAGGTTCTTCGGCCCCGGATGCGACGCTGCAATGATTCATAAACTTCTGTATTCCTATCGTCATGCATTATTTCTTTTGTTTTTCTTTTTTCTATTTCTATTATCCTCGAGAGGAAAAATGTTCTCGATGCATTCGATCTATCAAATTTCCAGAGTATTCAAAAGGTTCTAACCATCTGAATTATACTTAAGATTTTTGTATTTTTTTTTTTTCTCGTATAGCCTCCGGCTGAAAGTCTGTGAGGTGTCGTGCCAGATATATTTGACTATACCTATAATTCAATGCAGGAAGAAGGAGAAAAACTCTCCAAGAAAGTCTCAGAGTTCATATGAAGTATATAGCCGCGGATAAGAGTATGATGTCCTCGCCGTACATCATGATGTATTTACATGTACATACCTGCCTATATACGTACATACAATATATATAGATATATCAAACAACGTACGGTCATTCACCTCTTATAGATTCCAAGCTGGTCTACGATACAACTTATTCATATTATTAACTATATCGTTCTGAAATTTTCGAACGATCAATTAATACGATATATATAAGTAGTATACGTAGAGAAAACGATCGTGATTTTTTATTAATATTAATCGAAGGTCAATTTATTCGATGTTAAAAATTGTGAAATACTACCTATATATACGTACGAATTGCACTATAATATTTTTGCATCGCTGATGGTGATCATTATTCCCGTATCGATACAAAATATATTTAGAACGGTGCTTTATATTTTACATGCCTTATATACACCTTAAAATTTATCACCTCAGCCGCAATCGCCTGGTAGGTATGACCCAAAGAGAATACTTTACGGGACTCAATGATCACGATCATGATAAAGCGGTATTATAAGGAGAGCAGTTATCATCGTCTCGTTCTCGTAGGTGTTGCGAATGTCCCGCCTTTTTCTTTCTTTTCATTTATTTATTTATTTATTTATTTATTTTACACGTATCATTCTTCTTTTTTTTTCTTTTTCTTTTTCTCTTCTTTTTGCCAAGAAGAAAGGGGTGGGGGGAATAAATTCATCTCTAGCATTACGAGAGAAATAAATGTATACGTATACATTGAATGAAAAGACGATAACGGTCGATGACCCCTGTAGTGTTGAATATTAATATTAATGAAAATGATAACAATAACATTAATAATAATAACGATAACAATAATAATGACGACAAAATCGTATCGTATCGTTACATTATAAGTACATATAGTACGTACGTACATATTGAGCACTCACGGCGGGTGCGACGTGACATGCCCATATGTATCGGATTCGTATGGTGGTCTTTTTGAATGTTAATTAGATACAGTTACCATATACGGTGGCCCCATAACGTTGATAGGCGATTGGCAATTGTTTACATGTGAGGGCATTGCGCCCGGAGAAATGAAACTCATGCATAGTTATAGAACGAGCCCTTCCTTCTTTCCTCTTTTCTTGTTCTTCCATACATGCAACTTGAGTATAAGTAGATGCATCGGTGCGATGCAATTTAATGCAAAGCATGTGTTTGCACCTGGAGAACGCACGGAACTTGTATAACTTTGTATCGAATGAATAGTCGGATTAGTCACGTATATTAAAAGCCCTTACACACCCCCGCTTTAAATATATTTGTGCCCATTCAGAAGTTTTTTTTCTGTTAATCTTCCTTCTTTTTTTTTTTTCTTTTTTCGTTTTGCTTTTTTCTCTGCTTGGTACACCGTAGATGAGATGATCCATGTACAGCGGTATATTGAGAGACAAAAAATGTTCCGTTTCCGGTTCGATGATTGCAAAAAGTAAATGAAAATTGGGACGAGTCAATTACTTACGACGACGTTATGCTGCTGCAGTTTCCGTTGTATTTCGTACTTATATACACTATGTATTTATGTGTACATATTTCTTTATACATGTACACAATGTATATGTATATATATATTAATACATATGTGTAAAACGTATGTACAAAGCGAACATAATCGCGGTTTTTATCGAATGAATCGAGAACGCGCGAGGCAAATTGCTTAATTAGGTCGACACTCGAGCCAACCGAATATAACGCTGGATAAATTCGACGTCTTTAAATTCCAGAGCCACTGTTACATATAGGATATAATATACATGCTCATCTTACATATTCTATGTACATATATTTATTACATTCGCAAGGACCTTGGAAATTTTTTTGTTTCCTTCGCGGTAGAAAAATATATACCATTGTCCTTCGCAGTTGTTGAAATGTAGGTTAAAGTAGGACTCGTTTTTCCTTGAGGTTCGACTCTACTCTACTGCAGAAGATATGGGAGAGAATGCAGATTATTTTATTCCGTCGGCCTACTCGACGCCTTGCGTCGTTGTACGGGGTGAAAAAACAACAGTTTCTCATGTGCAGTGTATCCTTTATTATACTGGAGAGAACTCTTGATTTATTGTAAACTCCCCGAAGCGGAGGAGGCTAGCGGGACCGGGACCTGGTCCTGTTTGAAGAACAATATACGCGAACGCGGTCATCGCGAGGTCGACCGAACTTCGCGGACGCGGGCGCCGCGCCGTGGACGAGATCAGGCAGAAAGTGCTGCAGTTCTGCACAGAACAAACGGACAAACAAGTTAAATATAAAATTTTCGCCCACTTCTCTTTCTCTGCACCAGCCCGTAAACGTGTAGGTCAGGTTAGGTTACATATTGTTAGCTGCTCCTGATCTGCAGCTTAACTTCCCATTCGAATTGAAAGAAAGGGGGGAAAAAGGCTCATTTGAAGATAATACAATATTAACGGGGTGTACAACTGATAATTCTTAACTTTATAAAATCAACGATAGAATTATTGTGAGGAGTTCTCTGTATCTCAAGATTTAAATATTAAGAAAATCTCAACGCTAATATGTGAAATATATGCTTTTTATCAATTCAGATAAGAAACGTTTTCCCCATTCATGTATATGTACATATATGACATAATGTTGTTGCGTCAACGTTATGAAATTCAAACTTATGACGTTATGTGAACTAATTCAATATCGTTGATAATTTGTTTACTGTAATATTCTTGTATATATTGCACATGTAATTAGAACATCATTTGACGAAGATGCCTCTATTGAGTGTTTTAATTCGGCCAATTTGAAGGGACTCCACGCCAATTCCATCAATGATTTTTGTTCTTACGCGTTTTTCATGGGGTTGATCATTTTTTGTTTCTAAGATTGTCCTCCCTCGAAATAGCACTTTTTCGCAAATACATTGATGATTCATGAATTTGAAAAACTTCAAACAGGTACTCATTTTTGATTCTTTCCAATAAGTGTCTCAAGAATATTTTCTTCAATTCAGGATTTACATTTTAGCTCATATTACGGCGAACCGGGATGAAAACTATGTTCGTTTTTGAACCAAAAGTTTTTTCAAACTTTCTAGCTGTTCAAAGTTTGATAAATTCCGAAAAAGGTTTGAGGAAGTATTCTGCAGAGTGAGGACGATTTTAAAGGAATAAATAAAAATTGTCAATCCGATTGAAAATGGCGAGGGAAACATTGGTTGAGTTGGCTCAATGAAATACACCTCATCGCGCGCGTTGCAAATCGAACCGCGAAAAAGTTACATATAATCGCCGTTATGATCCAACGCTGATACATATTATGGACCCGTTAAAGATGAACGCAAGTCTTCGACAAGCTGTTTAATTTTATCCCTAATTCGTAGAAAGCTTTTAAAACTGTAATTCGATTACAGCATACGATAATTATATCAAATTTTTGTTTTTTCTCAATGGGTCTAAAACAACGTCATTTTTAGGCTGGTTTTCTTTTTTTTTTTTTTTCTCTTTTCTATCTCTCGTCTTCTCCGTTACGTGTGACGGTTACATAAAACGCATACCTATATAGAAACGCCTAGAGCAGACACACCTCCTTAATTTTTGGGCACGTTATAAGGTGTCCCTCGGCCTTAATAAAGTTCGCTGCTTTACACGCGCGTTCTAGATAATATTATGCGACTTTGAAGAAATGGAAGAAAAAAATAAATTAACTACATAAAAAATATGCCACAAAGTTCAATATAAGGGGCCTCTCTTATGGGTCGCCTCTTTATCTAAGCCCAGTCGATTTTTTCGATATCACGCACAGGAAAAGCAAGAAAAAAAAAAACTTGATGACTATGAAGATTATAATTACAATTTACAATGCAGATCTGATTGGAAGTCAAATATTTTAGCTGTAGAAACAATCGCGAAGTGAACTTGTAGACAGATTTTAGATCAATAAAAGATGAAGTAGATAATTTTTGCTGATAAACTGCAATGTTCTAATTGATTTCTTACCTTTCCTGCAGTTAGATAGAAATAATCGAATAGATCCAGTCCTACTCCGGTCTATTAAGAGTCTAATAATTATGGATGGACAAATTTCACCACATAATTCCACAAAATTCGTACCCCATTTCTCTGCGCGCGTGTACCTCTTTCTGCTGTTATAATTGAGCGACAAAAAAAAGAAGGTGCAGCAAAAATTTTAGCGCCATGTGTTCCGATCAGCACGATTACGAGTACTATCAATCTAGATACACATGTAGTACATACATACATGAAATGCATGTAACATGTACGTATATATGAGTTGTATACGTCACTGGGATATGTGCGTATGTGTACGTAAGTCGCGTGGGAGTTTCGAAATAAAATTTGTTTGAAGAATGCAATAGTAATGCTATTTGGGCAACATTTGTTACCGAGGCAATATTTCGAAGAAGCTATCTCAGCTAATAAATTAAATATTAATTACTTATACGTATACCTACCCAGTAACGATTCCCCATTTCACCAGCTCCAGCTGAGGCTCTGCACAAAGTGAATATTCGATCGTACACTTGTTTGTCAAAAGTTACATAATAATTCGACCTATATATTCGGTATATATGACGTATATAGGTATATATATACATATATTGTATTAAAGATAAAAAGCTAAGCAAAGCAATACGTAAACCGTATTTTATTGTACAATAATACGTGTTAACAAATAATCGAATTCAACATTCCACTACGTGCGACAAAACAAAAAAAATCAAAATGTTCAAAATTAAATTAAATGCATGGCGTTGCAATAATAATGCAATTTCATCGACGAGTGAAGTTGTATATGTAACATATACCTTAAAATTTGTAGAACTTACAATCAGTGGGAGAGGAGATGATTTATTTTCTTTTTATTCTTTAAATTCACTCGTCATTTCCATCATGTACGTATAGCGTTCGTAGAAAATACTGAAAATCTTCAACTAGTTACTCAAAAAAAATGTCCTACTAGCTTGAAAAAACTATAGCAATGCAATATTCGATGTTGAGAAGAATATTCTTGAATGATCAAACTTTTTAATTGTTTCTTTTTTTTTCTTCCATTCCATTCGTTGGAAAGATTTGTGTCTCGTTTTTGTTTTTCACTTATAAACTTGGGTGACAAACTATTCGCAATTCGAATTACCATCGTCGATACCATTCGACACTTTGACTGCAAGCTCTTTCTGGGCAGACTAGGATAAATATAAAAGCAAAACGAAATCCGTCAAGTAAATGAAGGAAGAAAGATCCCCGAATCAAATAATTCTAATGAACCATCAGAATCCGACAAACTTGATATAAAATATTTTCGTCAAGTCAATTATTTTTTGACATCATCGAGTAATTTTTCACGTTGATACATGTTGAGAAATTTAGGTGATTCTTGAACACCACAATATCGTTATTAATCAGATTCCGAGCACTAAAAATGCTCTGACTGTAATCAACCTTCTCCGCGAATGGTGAGACGGATTTGATTGTGAGTTTGAAATTTTCTTGAATTCTTTTTATTTTTATCCATACCTCATGTGTATGGTGAAAACATCGGGTATTTAGTTCGTTTTAGTTTTCACACGGGGTAGACAACCCTTGAACTTTTTTTTTCTCGTTTCGATTGAATTTTTCTTTCTTTTGTGATTGAATTTTTTTTTCCTTTTACATGATGATGATGATTTTACGCCGACGGCGGAAGCGTTTATGAGGCACGTCAGGTGTCAGGTGAAGGACCGGCCGGTGGGTTGGTTAGTTATAAGCCGGTGATCGACGAATTGGACGGTTACTCGATCGTGCATACCCGTTACCGACACTGACCAACGGCAACGGGTCAACGACCGAAGAGATGCCCTCGGTACACGATCATCATGCCATGGGTCGCAGCTGGGCAAAAAGTCGGGTCTCTTTTATTCGTAACCCTACGGGAATGATGAAAATCGAACGATCATTTAAACGATTATCGATAAATTTAACCGCAATTTAAACTTTCGATTTGTTGGTCCGCGATTTTATTGTCTTCTTTTTTTGCGACCTATCCTTGCAGCGTGCGCACTGATTCATGTGAGATTCAAAGGCTCGGATAGTTTCAGCAAATTTAGGCTCATCCAGCCTCAAAAATTCTGTTGAGAAATTACCTTAGATCAATTCAACCACAAATTTGTGTATCTCCTACTACCGAAATCTTAGCTTCCAGGTCATAATTGAAAAAAGACATTGATACGGTAACTTCGAAAAACGATCTTCAGACTAGAAAATAGTTTTGGAAAGCAGAATATTTCATGGATAAGGAGAATAGAATTGATCATATATACATAAATTCGCATCCAATTCTCCGTAAAGTTTTACATCTAAGATATTAAAAATTAAGGGATCCCGAAAGCCGGACGTCTATGAACTTTCCAAATTTATTTCCGAAATCTAGACAGCCGGATCTTTCGACGCGAACATTTCGTTTTACGTTGATTGGTGGAATGTGAAACATACGAGCTAAGGATCATCGATCAAGGTGAAAAGAAATGTATAATCGATGCGTCCGTGCATTAGGTTTAGATCTCCGAAAGAAATGACAAACGATCGATTGTCGATTTTTTTTAATGGTTAAACATGTATGTAAGTACGTACCGCGTGGATCGTTAGTGTTAACTGTACAATAAACTATCGGATAGAATCGACTGCGACGATGAGTTGAAAATAAGGAGAAGTAGGAGGAGGAGGAGCACCGATCGTAAGATTATATGCATACATAATATGTACACACATATCTACGTACATATATACCTATATGTTTTCTGATTGAACTGGGGCACGCCTTGACGATCGCGTTGAGCTGTTCTCTGTTGAGTTAGCCAAAGTTGAATGACCTCTCAAAGTTCTCTCTTATGGGCTTTCGGCAAAAGACTTTCGGCCAACACTGTTATACATTTCATAGTACGTGTGGCTGCGCGACGCGATGTCACTGAATTTTCACTCCTATCCGTCGTCACTTGCAATCAGAAATAATCTATAACATACTATATACCTTCTACATCATAAACTATTTGGAAGATACATATATAATGTGCGAGCAGAAAATTATTACGGGTTAACGACCCGATAGATGTTTAAAAAAAAAAAAATACATGTAAGAACAAAAAGAAGAAGAACCTGCTGCACGCGTTTTTTTTTTTTTGTATTTTTGTTTTTTAATACGTTTCATACGTATACGTCATGTCTTTGATTCAGCGATGATTATAACAGTGGAAATCAATGTTACATAAACGTTATACCTTAATGAGGATTCGTTTGAATAATTCACTTTATAGGATTTCGTGGGAGTGATTGATAAGAAGCTATCAAGGTGTGGTCGATATACCTATGTGCAGATATTTACCGCTGATGATGTTGCACCTGTTTCAGGTCAGGATTCAAGTTTGTTTACGCAACTGATCAAATCCTGTAAGATTCTACTACATTTGTACGAAACGAACTGAATTTATACAGCAGATGTTGGTAAACAGGAATAATGAGAATTATTAGACGACTTTTCATCCTCAGGGTATGTAAGTGTGTTTTTTCACTTGTTGTTTTAAAATTAAATTTTTCATCCGGAAATCTCGTAACTTCCGCCGATTTATTATACTTCAACTGTCCGATAAATTTCGAAAGGAAGTAATCTGTCCTTGAGTTCGTTGACCGCCGGGCATTATATACCTGACGTAAAATTGATAGTTATGAATTATACGCTGCAATTACGCGATTTAATGAACGTTGACCCGCGTACGGCTTGGGTATCTATATTAGATCGTGTTTTGTTTCTGTCATCAGTTCATATTACCGGTAATA
Source organism: Athalia cordata (assembly GCA_963932425.1). Classification (NCBI taxonomy): domain Eukaryota; kingdom Metazoa; phylum Arthropoda; class Insecta; order Hymenoptera; family Athaliidae; genus Athalia; species Athalia cordata. Next base: position 49,616,332 of record OZ010625.1, on the reverse strand, counting down.
ATATAAGCTTTGCGCATCGATGGTCATCTCGTTTCAACGTAAAGGCGAGATTCGTATATCCCGCGTAAAATTAATCATCCTAATTAGGTTATATGGTGCAACAGTAATTCATTTCCAGTGTTACATGGTGGCTCAATAATATTTGAATCTGATTAAAAATATACTTATGTTACACATATTCGCTGAGATTTATTTACGGTAAACATCATATGCGCGGGTATGTTGACAAATATATTTTTTTTTTTTTTTATCTCACGTGTTGCGGCAAACAAAGAAAAATTCATTTTTTTCATTCGTAATAAACAGCGGAATTTTGTGTCACCCGAACTTCCCATTCGTTTCATATTTCGTCTGCTAGACTGCAGGACGCAACCTATACGTAATTAATCCACACACCTGCATTATGATATTTTTTCCCTTCTAATGTTACTTTTTGTTTGTTCTTCTTTTTTCCCCCATTTTTCATTTTTCTTTTCTACGACGAATTAAAATTATTATCGTATCATCAGTTATACGATCAGGCAGGATATATCACGCCATTATACGTAAATTTCGCTTATATACGTACTACGACTAAGAATACTGAATTAAACCGCTTGTGTTATACGTACTTCTATACGTATACGGAAGACGAGAGAAATGACCCCAACAATTCGCCTATACTGATAAAGTTCTGCAGAAACACGCGCCGCGTAGTCGATGCGAAAAATTTATTAATCAAACTAGGGGCCAACGACTTCTCGTCTATATGATCATCTATTTTTGCCGCAACACATATACCTACCCCGAAAAAGTTCACGTTCAGTTAACATTATTGAAACAAAAAAAAAACGAACAAAAAAAAAATGAATAAATATTCCCAATGATGTAAGATGTAATGAACACCTAATCGAACGAGCTCCTTATTAGGTACTTGAAAATGAAACTGTTATTATATTTATTTCATTTTCATTTTTTTTCTCGTTATTTTCGCCGGTTCATGAGATGACTCGCATCATTATAATTATCATATGCGTCGCGACGACGTTAATTGATAAATTAATTTTGAACGAGTATAATTTATTTCCCGATGTCACGTCCGGAGAATGAACTAGAGCAGTGTGCAGCATCTTCAAAAATTTCAAGGTCGAGGTGTTTACACCTGAGATTCCTCGTGTCAAAGTCCGATCAACCGGATATATCTATATGTATACATCAACATTTTTGCTCATTCTTTTCCTCTCCTTTTTGTTTTTTTTTTATATTTTTTTTTTTTTTTTTTTTCTTTTTCCTGCAACGCGTCGCCGTCTAGCGCAATGCCAGAGCTCGCGGGGGAATTCATTCGGTCGACGACCGCGGGAAAAGAATCAAGCCGCTTTAATACCGAAGCCGAAGACCGCGCCCGGATTCGTTTCCACCCGCGCAGGTATATTCACCGAATAATGAATAAATATAGAGTATTATTGACGTATGATGAAAGAAAATCTTTCACACAGGTATACGGATGCAGTGTAAATATATATGTATGTACATTCATGTGCACGAAAAAGGGATGAGGAATTAAATATAGACGTATTTTCTCATACGCGGCGCGTCGGATTTATTTTTAAAATAATATAATCCCTTCAATTCCGGCGAAAAAATTACTTGTTTTTTTCCTCGCCGCTATTACCACGCGCGCGAATGGCCAGGCAAATATTCTTCAAACCTTCTAGATCCTTCGATCACTCACGTGCGTGCTAAAATTGGTGTCCCAAGGGCGCTTTATGTGCGCAGAAAAACGTTCTCGATGTCCTCAGAGGACTCCGATACGATCCGTCTTCTTTTATATTTTTTATATGTTGAACATATGTGTGTGAATGTATCTAATTCACGATTTTATTTTCTTTTTCTTTTTTCAGAGATCTGCACCGTGAGTATTTTTGATGATGCGTCGCGTCGTAGAGAGGTTGATGCGCTTATTTTGCATTAGAACGATCAGGTTCGAATTACATATCCACGTATACCTAACATCTATAAAAAAATTTGCTAGCCGTTATACATGGCGGCACCTGATATTTATGTACACCTATGTATGTACATGTCTCTTTAAACAATGTCATCGTACTCTCTAGTAAACAAGGCATCGCGTTGGACAAGGTCACGTCCATCATATATGTAGACTACTGTACGCATTATAATTACGTATTAGTCAACAAATAATTATCAGTAATCATAGGCATTATAGACTTGCACCTCTATTCTGATCACCGTTTTTCATGAGGGATGGTACGCAAAGTAATTATAATGATAATGACGATGATCAAGATGATGATGAAGAATCGGAAGTATATTGCGAAAATTCAGATGATTCTCACACTGGTATTTTTATATTTGGATGAAAAAATTCCTGCAAGTTCCATCATTTGCACAGCTTCAAGTTTTTTTTCCTTCTTCATCTTCGTCTTCTTCTTCTTCTTCTTCTTCTTCTTCTTCTTCTTCTTCTTCTTCTTCTTCTTCATCTTCTTCCGTTTCTCCTTTTCTTTATTTTTTTTTTCAAACACATATCTACACCTATGTATACAATTTTGTTGTCACGCCCTGCGCAGCGCAGTCAAAATGCGTACGTGCACGGGAACGCGTTGATAATTCTTCCACCTCGAAATCACGTGCGTGGCAAGGTGACACTTGGGTGGATAAACATCGTCAAGGACCAAGGACCCTCGATATATGTTCTACCGATAATTTGCTATCCGATTTTTTTTTCGTCTTTTCTGTTTCAACGTATCGTTTGCGTGCTACACATATAGGTATATATTGAATATTATATGCGCGTTTGGAATACATGCGTTTTGTATCGCTATATACATTATACATACGTATAACATATAATTTATACGTATTTTTCAATTTCATCTGTACACAGGAAATGGAGAATTGAGATCGCTCCGATTCGATCCGAATCGGGCGCGATCTTACATTGTTTTTTAAGCAGACGATATTTTTTTGCCCCCCGCGAAGAACGCGCATCATGGACGCGGCTGCAGAGACCGCAACGTACCGTTTTCGAATAATAACAATTATAATAATCGTATAATAATGATCGAAATCTTCACCGTTCATTTTCAATGAATTGGTCTACATATTAAAATCGCGATACCGACAACGCGCTATGCTGCAGAACAAGTCGCAATCTATAAGAATTATTGGAAGGTCAATTTTATACACGCGCGGCGCGGTTACCGTTAGAATTTTAACAAAGGACCGTTGAACTTCATCATATTGTATTCGCAGTATCTTTATATTGTCATTGTCATCTGATAGAATCAATCGGATCAATCGTTAAAAGTACATACATACTTATATACTATAATATGTAGGTAGTTATAGAATTTCGACTGCAACGATTGGAATTATTTTCTTCATAGGTATATGTAAAGTGAAGTCTTATTATTGCTCGACAACCATATGCACTTGGCAAATATCCCATACCCCATGAAGAAAATTATTTAGAGGAGAATAATTATTGTTCACGCTACTATAGTTATTCGTGAGGGTGACATCGCGGTGAGTCATATATGTTTACATGTTTCTTGTTTATTTTATTTTTTTCACCCTGTCGTGCCGCAGAAATTCTTCCAAGGTCACGTCCTAACCAGCTTTGTCTTCTTATTTTGAATTCATTTCGTTATTATATAGCGTAGCAAATTTCGTATCATCATCGCCCGCGCATGAATGGGGCGTAATTCCTTACCTCTGATTCACTCTCACTCCCTACAGAATGATTTTTTTCTGTTTCTTTATTTCATGCATCGTTCGAGACTCGGTTTGAGCTACCGATTCGTTGTTCCAGGAACCACGTGATGCTGCGGATCGCAGCCAGGATGTATCACGTGTACGTATGAAATGTAAATAAAGGGGGCGAAGGGACGACGCAGACGGACGACGTGTTGGAACAGTCTGGAGAAGTACGTCACCACGTTCGGATTCCCCTGATGACCTTCGAAAGACCTACGTCACTACGAGGTAGGGACTACGCGCCGTGTGTCACATGGGAAACAACATATATGCGGGATTCCTTTACAAACACGTGATACCCATGCGAAATGGGGGTGCGCATTTTTCGGCAATGAGCATTACACATCCATGAAAAAGAAAGTGAAAACAAATAACGAAAAATCATATTTCAATTACTAACGATGGCGTTAATATAATTGGTAGTATTTAGTACACATACGTTTGTTTTTTATCGATTCATCTTTCCCATAATCTTGACCCGGATCACAATTCGGTTCATGGTCGAATCTTGTTGGAAATTTCAGATGTGACATTCTTGGAAGAATTCAAATGATAATCAACCGCACTTACTTAGCGATGTATGGGGTTATTTTCTCGAATAGCTAAAGCTATCACGAGAATTTATGCCAAATTTTTTAAAAATCGCTTCACGATATTGAACAATTATAACGCACTACAGAATTCACCAGCGATGCTTATAAAGGTGTGAATTTAATTGACTAAAAGGTTATCCGTAGATACATCTATACGTCATGCAACGCACTCGATACAGAGAAAGGAGGAGACCAACAGCGACAGATGTAAAATATTTTATAATAATATGAAAATTAATTGCGAAAATATTCTATTGGATGTGTAAAAATTCGCGTACATAATTGGAATAGATATAGTATACGTGGCACCGCTGTTTCTTTTTTGTTTTTTTTTTTGCGAAAGTTATCGTAACGAAGACAGTGATCAAATTCTAATCGAATCCACCTATCGAAAAAAAAAATAATAATAAATAAGAAAAAAAAAATTGAGAAAAGAGAAAAAAAAAGAATCGGCGGGACAGCAGCGCGCGCGGGATTGCCCAATCACAGACACACGCATATACATAAATACGAGGAGTACATGTGTAAATGTGCGTCTTGATCATCGAATGTATTAAATTTTATGTATCTGGGTATTTGGGCAGTCTCTGTTTGGTAACCTTGGGCCCGATTGTGGTGCCAGTGGCAGCGATCATCCCGATTATTCGGTTCATTGCTATGCCATTACGAATCCCATGCGATATACGCGAAGAGCAACCTGACCGGGCGGTCACAAATCGTCAAATGTTTCGCGTCTTTTTTTAATGCCAGTTCAATTTTTGCGCAACATCATGACTGCGGATTCTTCGTACCGGATCAACAGAAGTTTTAGATTTTCATCGATTTCAATAATTCTGCAAGCTTTTGACATTTACTGTAGGGTAAATCAGATTCTGCAACAAAGTGTGGTTCGAAATCAACTTCTTCTTGCAAACTCCTCGTAGATTATCCTCAGAAAACATGAACAGTTTCATGTATGCTGTCGGCCCCCATCACGCCCATCGTGACGCGGGGTCCGACAGCCAAAAGCAAAAGCAAAAGCAAAAGCGTTGATTCGAATATAACAATGAGAATTTATCATCGAAATTTTTCTACCGATCGACCGTCTGGTATATTACATGTTGCGACGCAGGGTAACGCCGCAGTCGATTTTTCTTCTGAACAAAACGGACGGGCGCGGGTTGATACCAAGTGGTTTTTTTACATACGAGTATTATAAGTCCTATATACTAAAAATAAATATCGTGCGCGGATCGTTAGCAGTTGGAATCTGTGTTTCGGTGTTTCGAAGTCAAGGTTTTGTAGCAGGTTCGCCGTATATTGCTTTTGCTGCTGTTGATGCTGCTGTTGCAGCGCAACTCGATTGGCGGAATGCTAATGCACAATCCAGCAGATTCGGGATGGAGCGAGAAATGATAATATGTATCGCCAGAGACGCGTCGAATCCAACGCGGCACGAACTGATCCCTGCGAATTTCTTGGAACCAACCTAATAACCATCAGACTAATCGCTATCGATCTGTCAAGCGTAAATTGATACGAAGACGTACGACCTACACGATTTGTATATCCCCTCGCTTTTGAATAAAAAACAAAAAATACACAGATCGCAAATTCAACGCTCGAATCTCTTGATTCGCGCAAGCGAGGATCACGTCATCTATCAAATGAACGATGTTTTCCAGAACCTTCTTTATCACGGTAACCCCGACAACGGAAATCTAACGTCCGCATTTTTACACTTCCAAATTCATTTTCTAAATAAAAAAAATATTTGCAAATTCTACAAACACCTGGATCCAAAACTATTCTAACAGGAGAAGAAGAAATACAAATTTTTCGAAACCCCCGGATAATCATGGTAATTAAATAAAAACAGGCTTTTTCAATGAAAATTATATTAACAGCAATCTCGATGTTCATCGATCACATTCATAACCGCGTTCATATTTTGAACTGTAATTTCTATGCGTGAACACGACCAGTAACGTACATATGTAAGTAGACTCGTTATTCATCGTCGGTTAGACATTATTTGCCTATGTAGAAATCTACTATACGCGTGTGGTGTTGAACTTTCAATAGAAATTTTTGTCGTAACCAATTTATAGCGTTTGACCTCGGTATATCACGCGTTGAATTCACGACGCCCTGTCTTTACTTTTTCTCCATCTATACGAGCCTGATATTTGTTTTAAAACTCGCGAAATCGCGCGTGCATGATAATTCTCAACTATATCTCGATGCTGTATTCTCCTTATAGAATTGTCTAACGCATTTTTTCCTTTTCTTTATTCTTATCTCATATTTTTTCCTTTTTTTTCTTCGACCAGTCCTGTTGCCATCAACCGGGATCGGGTTGTCCCACGAAGCCGAGTCCTCCCGAAGGATGCAGATTTAATTCTTCATCAATTCCAAACAATTGTCCCGAAACTTCAGCCGGAAGGGTTTGCATCGTTCCCCCGATAGACCAAAAACCTCATCACAAACCTTGCTGCGTAAGAGCATACGGATCTCCCTGCGAAGTTCACCGCGAACCCCATCGAACGATCAGATTCACCGACGCCGATATCGCCATGCAATATTAAAAGAAACAAAGAGTGCGAAAGAAGAGTATGAGGGGAAGAAATGATATTGATCAATCTAACACTGCTGCAAATCATTGAATTGATTTTCAAAATACTCGCCATAATATCCGGGCAAGAAATACTTGCTAACTTCAGTATCGTCTGATGAAGTATTTGTACGTTATAACATTCTTTTTTCACGATTCCAACTAAAATACATTTTTTTATCTTTGTTCTATCAAACGATTATCATTATTATAATCACTGTTAAGCAATGAAGCGAAAAACCCGCAAAAATTACGTATACATATATACATAATATAAGGTATGAGTAAATGACCAACCCTGATTATATATCGAAATAATGTAACATATTGACAAAAACACATTATGCAATACGTGCCTATAGTTACATGAACGATTTTTTTCTTTTCTCTCCCTCCCTCTCTCTCTCTCTCTCTCTCTCTCTGTTATTTTGCATCAGTTCACCTGATCGCATAACGAAACATCTTTTCTACAATTAATAAGACGTCGTCTGGGTGAACGTTTAATGAACAAAAAAAAAACAACTTTTTCTTACCAAAAATGTAGAAAAATGAAACAACATAAAAATAAGTGATAATATTGTTTCCTTTTTTTTTTAAATAATTGCGAAGTCTTACCACTTCCAGCAGGGATGAGAAGCGTGCGACTAATTTTGCAACCGCAAAAATATAATCAAGAGTATCAATCAGTGATATTATAGGTTAGGTATGTTTGTATTATATATCTATACATATGTGCAGGAATATATAGTTATATATACATATATATTTTTTGATGATATCATATTGCGTTCGGGCGCGTATTTAGCCAGATTCTTGCACCAACCAGATGACGTCAGTGGCTGCATTCCGTGGAACAAAAAATCTCGTTGAGACAGGTCATGGTTCTCTTTTCATTTCATGTGTAGCGGCTGCAACGGGCGCGGACGTCACGCGCTTCAATAAAAAAGTTTAAAAAGTTTAAAAAAATGAAAGAAACCAAAAAAAAAACCACAACTCCGCTGCAGAATATTGGTCCTGTATAACTTAAAAAATTTTCAACACTGTAGGAATATCAATTAGACGACGTAGGTATATGGGTGTAATAATTTATTATATATTCTTAACAAACTACACCTGATTTTCCACGTTGTTTAAAACATGGAATATCGTGATATTTTTATTTTATTTATTTTCGTCGGAAGATGTATTTAGTGATTAATCACCTCGATCATCAAGGGCTTTGGAAAGCTTTAGACTGACGAATTCCTCGTAATATAATCGATCTTTTTTCCTACAAGGGTCGATGAACCCTTTTTTACTTTTCCCCCCAGGGAAACCGCGGCCCGGAGAAATGTACACAAAAAAAAGTAGAAATAAAAAAATAAAAATAAGAAAGAAGAGAAAATCCAAAGGGAAGATTTCGGCTGTGCAACCCTCGTCACAAAATCCCGTCGCCTTTCACGTAACCTTCTAGCATATCACATGGTATATATTTATATATATGTATAACGATTATATGGTGTATTAGATCCAGACCCTGCAGACCTACTTTGACCTGCACCTGCATCACCACCGCTGCGCGACTATCGTAAGATTAGGAAAGATTTATTGCCCCGCGTCTGACGCTTCACAGTTCAAAGGTATACAACTCTTTTGCGGTAATAGGGCAGAGGTTGAATTTATACAACGTCCTTCTTTTTTTTGAGATTAAAAACAAAAAAAAAAAAAACAAAGATTACTTGGGAAGCCAAACGACAAGCCAAAATTTTTTCTCACACTGTATACTCTATACGGTGACACGAATTGATTTCGCCCTTGATTTTTATCTAATCTAAATGAACCGTGAAAAAAGAGAGGCTTTTTTTTATTTTCTGCCATGACGGTAGGTAAAAAGTATCCAATTAACTGTGTACGATGTACGTGATAAGGGTTATATGAGATAAATTTCGGCAGTTTTCATTTTTTTCTCAAAGCGAAGCAATTATTGGACTCTGACCCAAATTTTTTCCCACACTTCGAAAATAAGATCTCCTATTTTTTTTGTTGTTTTTTTCTTTTCTTGTCTACGTTCGTTAAACTTTTATTTTCACGTTGGGATTGTTATATATATATATATATATATGTGCATTTGGTACGGCATCTAGAATCAGTCGGAGAGGTCGTTGCTCCCGAATTCCAGATTCTTCTATCCCTCTTCGTAGAATTTCCAAAAGTCCACCGCAACATCGTAATGGTGTCGGGGACCGATCTGGTTGGGATGATAAATTCTTCTCTTCCCTGGACAGACGTCCCAGAGATTTTCTGACCGCGACCTTTATATTAACGTCACTATCAAATTAGGGATCATTTTGGTGGGAAAATAGGATTATTCATCTCTGTAGCGAAACAAAAATAAAATAAATGGAAAAAAAGGGTTGCGTCGAACGAATTACTAAACCGACGTTATTATGAATGATGCAATTTTTTCAAATGGTCCTTCTCGGAATTAGGGAAAAGATACAACGACCTCATATAATAATAATATACAAAACCTTAGTCCGGCGTAGGAAATTCTTTTTCATGTTATAACAATAAATTATTTCGAATTATTTTATCGATTCAATCAGACATGGGATGAAACGGTATAATATGTCTTCGAATTCTCACATTATTAATAGTTGAAAAAGAAAGAAAGAAGAAAAAAAAATCTTGTAGCCTGTTTGTCTCCTCTCTCTAGACTATGGAACATTTTCGGCGGACAATTGACTGGCGAAATAAACAGGATAGACGGGTAGTATAGTAAAAATATATGTCGGTGCTTACTAGACGCGGGAAACCCCGGGGTTGCTGTAGCCTGTAGGCGTCGAGACGCCTGGCGCCGTCGTATCGAACGACCTCGCGCTTTTTTGTCCATGTACTATGTATGTATACCTACCTACCTACTGAGCATTGCTCTTCCGTATTTCTATCCCAACGTTTAAACGGAATATAATTTTTCTATGAATATTTATCGTCGTCGTTTCGGCGGGTTTATTGTAGAAACCTTCAGGAATTTAAAATGTATATCTCGTGCTTCGTGTATAGTTGATTTTCCGGGTTCGATAAAAATATAAATACCTATACCTATACACCTCTATACGATTATCAGAACGCATAGATCACGTGTCGTAACGTTCACCACCTGAATTTGTCGTGTTCATTATGTATGTTACGTGTACCTTTTTATTTCACACATCAAAATACAAACTTACATCCTTCGTTGGTCTATTTTTGGCCGCACAAAACTGACCTCTCTCATCGCGGGCTTCTATTTTGGGGACTGCGGAAGATCGAATCGCGAGGTCGGATTAATAAAAATAATATATTCAGTAATACATACACGGAAACAAAATACGGAGGTAAACCGCAAAGATGAATTTCCTTGGCGCTGATCGTGGTAAATAAACCGCGTGCGCTCAAAAATCTATCAACATGAAACAGAATGGGGAAGACTCTGTAATGCACTTTTTTTTTTTTTCATTCTTTTATTGATCAATAAACTATACGGATTACATAATTCAAGGTCGAGGTTATCGAAGTTCGATCTTCTATACGACAAGCTTGAGAAATCCCAAAAACCTACAGTTTCAAGTATATAAGGTAAACTTATCCAAGGCCCTTCGCTATGAGTTACGAAAAGCCAAACGGTTTTTCAATCGCTATGTATAAATTTGATATTAAATAAAACACGGTTATATGTATAACTAATTTTACGATGTACCGATTTTGGTCAAGGTCTTGCTTCCGAAGGGACCGAGAATTACTGCCGATTACCACGTGAATTCGATTAGGGCGAAGGCCAAGCCCTTACGATGTAGCATGTGTGATATAAATTCTTCTATAGTTTCCGTTTCTTCTTCTTTTGTTTGATTTTTTATTCTTTATTCCAGTGGCCGATGACCCGTGTCGATAATTATCGGTATCCAGCTAATTGATTTTATTACATGGTTCATTGTATATTATACATCTATGTATTATATAAAAACTCGGTCACCCAGAGCCCAGAGCGTTCCAGTTATCGAACAATTAATTAGCAGCAGCATCGAAGCGTTCGCAAAAGTTGGAAATAATGATAATATGTAGTAATAATGGCATCAACAACGGCGAACAATAAAATATTGTAGAAAGGTTAAATGTAATACGAGGGCGCGGTAGAATAAAACGCGACGGGTCAGTGCAGCGGTAATGAACTATACCCTATCTGAAATTGACACGTTATAGTTGACCATCTGAGCAAACTGAACATTCCTGCGGGAGAAGGTGACCCTATGCAGCATCCGATGCGAGGTCAAAGTTCACCTAGGGTACGTGCAACCCCAGCTGCAGCGACTTCACAATGTATTCTATACGTAGGTACCCAGCATTGACCTTATTCGAAATTATACTGCGGTGCAGCGAGCTGAAATTTCATTGGACATTGTGCAACGATGATTTTTTTTCTGAAAATGGCAAACGCGCGGAATTCACTGAATATCAACAGGGATTTTATCTACATGATCGTGAACGCTTCGGAGGAATCAAATATTAATATCATCACTTTTAGATTTTTAGGTGAAGTGCAACGGCGGCTTTTTTTTTTTTTATCTGTTCTTTGTTTTCGTTTTCTTACCACTAATCATAATGATCCTCCGATAGAATTTTATACCTTCGTAAACGACAGCGTTATTCTGATATGTGACATCCGTTGCGCCACGCCCGCGTTAACATATTCAAGGCCACCGTGCTTATTCATAAATCAAAACACACTTTCATTCATCGACTATATAAACTCCGACAAGATTCGCACCTTGCCTATGGGTATACCTACACATAGTACTATATATATATAGTCGCGTGATCTGCAACAGCTCTCACGGATTTGCTAATTTCATGGAATACTCACATCCTTGTATCACATAATCCTGGAGATGACAAATTGGCTCTAACGCTTGTATTCTTCCACGAAATTTTTATGTCCTCATAGAATTTTGCAACAATTATTTTCGGACGCATGATTCGTTATTATCTTTCCCCCCTGCAATGAATTCTGTACGCGTCCAACAATGAGAAAGTTGATCTAATAATTGGAAAGATGACGATTTTCAAGCGCGGTTTTTCCCCCTGTCAATTACGTTTATCGTTGCTCACATGCGGCTTGAATTGTATGGCCATCGGTGTGAAGTTGTCCGTGATATTCGTACGGTACACTTATGTCCTCAGCTAATAGCGTAACGTCCGTCCTGTTACATCACGTATAAGCACCGATCTCACGCTCACCGTGTCAAGGACACGAGCAGAAAATTCTCTCGATCTAAAAATTCCTCTCACACGTCGTTATAATATACATATATACGCATGGCGTATACCTATATACCTGAACGACGTTCCCCTCCACCTCCTTCTTCGTACCTACAATATCAACTCCACTATATCAACGCACCTCCTCATCCTCTTTATTATAGTCAATTCTGATGCAGAATTGAGGCGTCGCGACGACGCATAGCTGAATAGTAAAATAATCGATCATTCTTATAATTTGATCGAGTTGAAGAAGTTTTCAAATTTCTTTTTTCCTTCCTAGTCAAGGAACTCAGCACATGTAGACGCAAATTTGTACGTTTCAGGGTTGATTATTATCGAGCTTTACGATTTATATTTCGTCGCGACGCTGACCGTCCGATTTCACGTTACACACATAACATTAATGATATCAATACGAAAAAAGCGAAATGGACTATTAAATACACATCAGGACCTCAAGTCACGCACGTACATAGTTTGAGTACCTGGCTTATATTTCACTCTCAAAAATCTTTGAGGTGAAATTAATCAAAACCTAACAAATGCATGTAATGTACAAAATAAACTATAGGGACGCGAGCTTGAAGAAGAAGATGAAGAAGAAGAAAAAGGTGAAAGAAAAAAAAAAAAAACTGAATAATTATGCAAGCACGTATTTCATACGGTTCCGAAACGGGAAAGTGTGCGTGTAAGGCAATAAGCAATAAGAATCGGTCTGCAGGAGTAATTTAAGGCACGCATGTCGTCGTCTTATCGCTTGCGTAAATTCGACGTTTCGTTTGAGGACTCGGATTTAAATAGCAGTGCTTACCTATGTAATATACCTACACGTATACCCATAAGTATATATACTTCTGCATGTGATGTATATATGTAGAGTGTTTGGACAAACCCGGAATACAAAAAAGGTATGATGTGAGCAAAAGCTCCTGCCGGCGGTTAGTGTACGTATGTATGTATATATGTATTATACCACGTGCCGTACGAAATTTCGCAATAATTTATGGCGGTGGTGTACATATATACGTATGTACATGTATATAGTAATTCAATTTCTCGTAGAAATGAAATAATTGAAGTATTATATAAAAAGAAAAAAAAAAACAAGCAACAAAAAACTGGAATTCGGTATGAAATTTTGCAGATTTTCCCAAGTGCTAGCACGTAACACGTCCAATTTTTCGGTTTATATTTAGACACACGCGTCTAATAAATAAGATATTGGATAATATGGATAGATAGTACCTAATAAATAAAAAAATTAGGATTCCCACTACGTTATTATAATTCGTTTTTTGGCACTGGTCGCGCGACGAATCAGGAATGAGCGGCTGGATGTAACCTAACCAAACCATTACAACCGACGAAATTTAACTTACGAAATAACTTAACGACCATTTTGAAATGACTTTGGCATTGGAGACCGATCGTAACGAAACCCAACGCACGGAACGCGTGCAGCAGTACGAATCTTAGGAGTGGTTACATTTCAAACCGATTATTTAAACTGTCCACATGTTGGTACCAGATGACCTATTAATTAATCAGAAGAACGAAAAAAAAAAAAATAGAAGGAGAAAAAGAAAGAGATAGAGGAACGGCAACCAAGCGCGAATACTGCTACCGGTAAGTTAGATTGTATTTGAAAAAGCTTTTATTTTATTTGAAAGAAATATATCCGATGTATTCGATAATTTTAGCTCATCTAATAACAAAGTGGCATAACGTGAAAGAGACGAGTTCTCTCGTAATAGACGGTCCTTCGTATATCAATTTGCACTTTAAACAAGAATCGCCAACGAGGCAAGTAATTCGCTATTATAGGTATAATATACCTATGGTATAAGAAAAAAGAATCGTATTATAATACCGTTTGTACAATAATCCTTCTATTAATAGCCTTTTACTGCACGATGATGTAGATTGTAATAATGATTGATCGCTTGCCGATCCATCTATTATAATTCAAACGATGAAAGATGCAAGCTGCATTCGAAGGCCTCGGCAATGAACTAGATAGAAAGGAACTGCAGTGTGTCTAGGTTAGTATCACATACATTATATTATATGTACTTATTATAGCCGTGATGACCGATGAATTAAATAATGTAATTCTCATGGATTATAATGATTCCTTGCAGTGGCTCTCATAATTCCCTGGGGCATTTCGCATCTTCGTTGATTTTAATTTGTTGTAGAATAAAAAAAACAAAAAAAAATTTCAAAGAAAACTGCATTATTTGATAAAACTAAACTACGTGAGTGTATCACATATGTTTTGAAAATGTTCTCCATCGTTTTTCAAGAACCAAAAAAAAAACAGATTCTTTACAGGCAAAATTATTCAAAGAAAATCGAAAAATGGGCAACACTACGTGACATAAGAGTTCCAGCTTGACGATGTTGCCATCTTCAGATTTTATAACTAGATTTCTACGATTGATGAAAAAATTAAGAAAAAAAAAATCGAAAATATAAAACTATTGAAGAAAACACCGGTATATTGTCTCACGAAGTTTTGCAAAAAAATTGAGCTCAATGAAATAAAATAAAAAAATCGTCTTACGTTTATTAAACGGATTTATAAGTTATCTGAAATCCGTGAATTCTATAAATTATAAAGGAATAAATATCGTAATTCGTAATCTTTTTTGTTGATTCTTTTCTCTCTGGTGTTCGATATATTGAAGTTCTGTTATGGAAGTTTTCATGCTTTCACGATCAAGTTCGAGTTGCAGAGGCTGTATCGACATTAGTGCCTGACATTGGCCACGAGGTATAGATATATGTATATCTATAAACTCTGCAACTCTCACCACGTCATTCACTCTCGGGTCTTGATACTTCTATATCGCCGCTCGTTCGTGTTCACTCTCTTTTACCTCATGCAGAAGTTGAAGAAGATCGTACTGCGTTCAACATTTATAACACTAGCTGCATCGGTGAAAATAATGTAGAACAAAAAAAAACTCTGAAATTTTTGTTTTCCGATCCATTTTGAGGCCAATTTTTTTGGCCAATAGACACCAAAATAAGCTCGGGGAATTAAGATTCTCGCAAAATTGTCATTCCGCTCTAGTTTTAGTGGGTCCTGAAAGAGAGCATCAGAAAATTTGAAAAAATTGAAAATATAAACGAGCGCGCCTGACGAATGGTTGAAATCACCCACTATATATGTAAAGACGTATATACCATAGAATACCGGAAGCCCTGAAGCAATTTTAAATATTATCCTATAACAACATCGAACTGCGAGGATATATAAGTCGGCCAGATATATAAATAAAGAGGTGCAAGGAGTGTTGTTGGTGCAGTCTGCTCCACTTGCAGCACTTTCATGACAGCTCGAGACTTTCGAGTTCTCTCACTATATAACTTCTTTACTTTGGATCCGCAGAGGAGCCGCCAGCGCCCGTCTTAATTCACGTCGCTCTCTAGAGTTCGTAGTGGTCGATAGGAAAGGGGGAGGGAGGGCTTTCCTATCTTCTATAAATTGATCTATACCGAACTATCCGATGGTCTATACGGTAATAATATTATAATACGTTCTATAATTCCGTAAGGATCTGCACGATAGCGGAATCGTATAATTATTGGCCCCGAAAATTCACCACCTCTCATATATTAATAAAATACTAACGATGAAAAAAGAGATTAATCTCAGCTTAATGACGCGTGCAAAAATTCAAGGTAAAAGTTACTGTATACCAAAATCACGATCACCAATTAATTCTACCGAATATATCTGAATTTGTTGATCCAAATTTCTAATACCGATGATTTTGGATCAGGATGTCATCCGCGGAATCGTCATCACGACCCAATGAATTTACATATAGTCAAAGAATCGTATCCCTGCATGGGTGTGACACATAAAAAAAAAAAAAAAAAAGCACAAAAAAGGCGAGGAGAATGGAGAATCCCCTCTGACGATTTATATGGAAAACAAAAAAAGAAATCAAATAAAATATTAAGATAGTGGTAATAATAATTGGGCCAAGGTTACACGAGTGAACAAAAACGATCCCGCGGGGGTCATTCGCCTCTGCCGTTTTATACATTCAGGAGTGGCGATAATACCGCGAGTAAAGCGAGTAAGAATCAAAAATAGCCGAGTAAATTACCGCCTCCAGGGTAATGGGGTGAAGAGATTGCAGTTAAAAAGAGGGGGGGAAAAACCAGCTGTATGTGGGTCAGTTGCGGGCGCGCAACCGTCGCTCACCATATATTAGTAGTATATAGCCGATGATTTTCAAAATACGCGTCCCACTTTGACGCGAGTACTTTCACGGTCAGTAACCCGACGCAGTGCGAGTGACCAGGAATTATCTTAATTATTTATTTATTATTTATTATACACAAGACGAAGAGAGAAAAATTTTCAAATTCTTTAAAAATAAACTGCATGGCTTTAAAATTTTTTACAATCTTTCGCTTATACCTACACGCCATATTTTACTTACATACAAACAATACAAAAAGCCGTACCATTTCACGTTATACGTATAATACAGACTTCTTTTGTGTCGTCAAAAGTTTCTGTTCTATATCACACGCATGCGGAAGCTAAAAATTTGAATGCAGAGGTATATAGATCTCAAAAACTAGACGCTATTAGATGAGGATTCGCAGGCGACGCGACATTTTGCGGAAATTTTCTGCTCAGGGATATCATTTTATTTTTTTCTCTTCTTTTTTTTTTGTCTTTTTTTCTTTCGGAGCTTCTCTGATGAATACGAAGAGCCTGTAGCCTTGGCAAGGAGCTGCAGCATCCCGGATTATATAGTATATAATACACATATGTATTATATATATATTCATATAAGTTATATACATCCTACGTAACTGAACTGGCACCGGTTTGCAAAAATTTTCAGCAGTGAAATAAGAAGACGAGCTGCAGCTGGTTGCGCGAAACTCTCGGCGCGGTATCATATAGTATACGGTCTCGTTTTCAGAAGCAAAAAATAATTCAACTGACATATTTATTTTCTATATAAATGTACAAACTAACACCCGCTGACTTTTTGCTATTAGACTCTTGTTCCTTTTTTTTTCTCTCATTTGTGTTTCTTTTTAATTTTATTTGACTTTTTTCTCCTCAACTCATTTTTAATATGATTATTCAGCCGGGTGTTTAGCGCGGATAGCTTCGGATATTCAGCTCGTCGACCGACGCCGCCACCGCCGCGCAGTGCTGGGTAACATAATAGGAGAAATTTTAATAGTTAACGAGGTAACCTATTTAGCGTATAGGCCGTAAGGGAAAATGTGCAGAGAGAATCCCCTCGATCGCGGTATATCGTGAAGTCATATACATATGTATAGTGTATGTAGTAGTATCTCTATAGGAGAACAAGAAAGGCAAAAAAGGCGCGAAAGACTCGAATGACAAGAAAGTTTGGACGGGACGACGTTACAACGTATAGTGTATACATATATAATCTGTACACTTCGTATGTATTTGTGTACTATGTTTTATATCGCGGTTGTCACTGGGTCGCGAATACAAGCAAATAGAGTTGGACTGCACTTATTGTCAGTCCTGCTGGTAGATCGTTATAGAGGAGGAAATACCGATAATGATGATGCTGCGGCCAGGATTTGAGTCAATGAGATTTTCTCATCGAAAGTTGGCCTACTCTATCGTCAGAAATTTTATAGATGGAATCGCGAAAACTCGTCTGATTATTTGTCCCTTCAAATTGCGCGTTTAAACTGATTGTGAACTGAACAACTCGAAGATTCATTCCCAGATCTGATCAGATCTAAGATCTGTGTCCTGAGATTTTTAAATCTAATTAGATCTGATCAGACCTGATTCTGAACTTGGAAATCTACGAGATCAGGGGTATCGAGATATCGCTTGATCTGAACAGATCAACTTATATCAAAACTAATCTGATATTAGGCTAATTAGATCTGAAACAAAGATTCCAGTGGAAGGGAATGAAGCAAATGAAAAATAAAAATATCGCTTCGAATGGACGTATGTTGAGATTCGAAACGAAGCAAAACGAGGATACAAAAAATAAAAAATTATTCTCAAGATGACCGTGACACGGCCAGTTTGGATCTATAGGGAAGCTGGGTGCGGATTACATTCGACTCGTGATGGTTTCGCTCTTGATGTTTACGACCGTCTTTTCTTCTTACTTGTTTTATATTATTACGGGTCTGGAAACTGCCTACTGAGAAACTCACATCCCAGGAGATAAACTACACGACCAAAAGTTCTATGTGGTTCCTACACGTATAAGGTAGACTGCACGTTCAAATATACATGTGTATATTATATCACTGAAAGAAAAGGTAGAGAGCCAAAAAATTCACTCTACATATATAGTATATCCCCCGAGGATCAAGTAAACAACTATTTTCCTCCATGAGAAGAACGTCGATAAAAAGAAAACGGATACGAAACTCCGTTCCCTATTCGCCGAGTCACTTTGGATAAATTTCTGAGAACAAAAAAAAAAGACAGAAAAAGAGAAAAAAAAAGATCCTAGGCGCCACAGATCGTGAATAATCAACTATTGGTAGGTATAGGTATCGTAGGTATTCCGTTTAAAATACTCTAGTCGCGTGTTGAGACTCAAGGTGTTTTTAAACCGAATTCCGATTATGTTATCGAACTCTATAGAAAACGAAAGGAATAAAAAAACGAAACAAGGGACTGTTATTAGTGCCAATAATAATGTTCCCGATTTATTCACCCCGTGCAGCACAACAGCTCGTCGTATTATATTATTACTTATGTTACATCTGTGTCCACAAGGTTACAAATATTTGATCCTCGAGGATAAAGTTACGTGAGATGTCCCCGCTAAGGACCAACGCATATATGCATACGTATTTATATAAGATCACCCCGTGATCTGGCCGGAATCCGAGGGGGTTCAGATCTTCTTTCCTCATCCCATATACCTATGCCGGAAGATTTTGTACGTTGAAATTTTTGGTTTTTTTTCTCACTATTTTTTTCTTACTATTTTTTTTCCCTGATCTTTATTCACCATGCACTCTAACGCCTCGCCAACATTATTATAATTATCGAAACCCAGAGATAGTTTTTAACTATTCCGACGTATGTATGCAAACCTACGGGTTAACATCGACGCCAAAAAAAAAAGGATTCGTGCTTTCTTTTTTTTCTTCATTTCGAACACCTTGTTTGTATATATGAATTCGCTGAGCGCGTCGAATTGTGTTCATCATTTTGCAGGCTATGATTTATGCATGAACTGATGGTAAATTTGAATCTGATCAATTGATCCTAAGCATTCTAATTCCAAATGTCTACGGCCTCGCAGACCTTCAGCGCAACACGGTGCGCTGAACTGGTTCGATTATATACAGGTATACATGTATAACAGAGTATCAGGTAGCTGCCATATTAACCTACCTAGAATATAGTAAATGTTATTTATTTTTCTTCCCCCCCCCCCCCCCCTCTCCCAATAAAACCAATAAGCAAAAATGGATAATAAAAAAAAAAAAAGCGCCGCATTTACATTCAGCTTTGGCTATTGACCCGAAGATCGGGCAGACTATATGCCCAGTTAATTAATACAGATATTTATTTATTACTTCCTGAATAATCTTCGATAGATCTTTATAAACGGTAGAGATCATTACATTCTGCAATGTTAACGCCGCCTTGTTTTTTAAAACCGACAATCAGGCACCTGGCTCTTTAAAAAATAATCAGCCGACGACCACGCGCAAATTCCTCTACCTACACGATTTTTTACGTAATTTAAACTTCACTGGATTGTTTGGATCGGGTTGTCTAGTACGGAATTTTCATGGATGACGATCACTTGATTTTTTCTGTAATTTGGTGTATAATGTCAGAATATCGTGACCGGAATTGTTGATGTAAAAGTAAACTGTCGGCGAGATAATTAATTTTGTTCGGAAGAAGCGCGAAGGTGAAAGAGATTTTTAATCGACGATATACATATAATGTATAATCATATGAGAATCGCGAGAAAGAAATACCGATACTGAAAGTGAAACTGTGCAGAGGGAGACGACGCCGGTGCAGCTATAGTACATCACTTACACCTGTGTATATTCACGTGCTATAATTTTCTACATACATATACATGTACATACGTGTATATATATATACATTGATTTATACCTATACGAGCATCACGCATGAGTTCTAGGTAAGGACAACGCTCGCCGTAATCAATGGATGACGCAACAACCTTGTAGCGCGACTTCAGAGGTGCTACAGGACGATGACCAGGCGTTCCGACAACGACGACTACGACGGTAATTCTTGGTAAATACGGACCTACCTCATACCTGCCTGTAACATCTAGTTATTTATTTTTCATTGTCATTGGCAGGATGTGAATACGTACCAGGACAATTAAGTGAAACTAAAATGAATTCGAAGAATAATAATGTTATACGAAAACTAAAAGTATATAATCGATCAATAATTGTCCTCGTCATAACACCATGCTACGAAATCTAAAAATTGTTCACCTGTATAGCTAATTGTGCACAAAAAAGCACATGATTTAATAAAAATCTGAAAATCGTGGGAAAGGGCCATATTTTACCACCCCTTCTTCTATAGAGCAGATCGCGTATCACATAACCCATCGATCATAATGAGTAACGTATAGTTATATGAACTTGAGAGTATAACACGCGAAGTCCTACTATGATTTTTGGTACATCGCAGGCAAATACATTCATCGCATGTATAAATTGATATGCCGGTCGAGAATTGCTGCGGCAAACAGAGCGTTGCAAGGGAATCAATATAAGCTGCGTCAGAAGCTGGAAAAAGGTGGTGGTGGTTGTGACCTGAGTCATTCTTGCTCTAGGATATTATTATATATCATTCAACTTCTTGAAAACCCAACTCGGAGAGTTTCTGCACAGGCGTTTTCGTATCAGACCGTATAAAGTGGATTTTCTGACCCCAGTTTCTCGATCTTTTCTGTCTCTTCCCTTTTTTAGGAGAAAAACAAGAATAAAAGATACCGTGGGGGGTATAACAGTTTGACGTGCATTAGCCCCAATTGCCTGAGCTGGCCGGCTTCCCGATTTTCCCGACTTTATACTTTATCCTATATGTATTTGACAATTGACTATATATCACGGTATCAACATGGACTTGAAAGATGGAAGCTTTTTTTCCTTCGTTCTTCTAATCGATGAAAACAAGAGACATTTTCGAGCCTAGTACCACGGAACCGTGACCTTGACAGTAACCTCTGGGAAGTAATACCTCGCGTGGCAGGGTCGAATGGTAACTTAACGGCAATGGCGATAGTTTACCCTTTGACCTAATTTACCCCGAACACGCGTATGCTATTGGTAGGTGTATTTCCGTTTCAATTTAATGAACATAACATCGTTTATCGAATGTTAAACCGACGAACAATGTCGATAGGTCGTAACATTGAGATTTTCTGTTTCCACTTCTTTCAGCTGCAGCATTATATTATACACTTTTAAAATAGAAGTTGATCTCCAGACGGCACGTGTCCGGTGATCGTCGTTGAAATTTGGCGAATTTAAAATATAAGACTAAAACAAAATATGTTGTGGCTGGTATGTAACGCGATTATATTGGTGGTGGTTGTCGTCCGGCCGTTGTACGTAGAAGGCCAAAGAGGAACTGCGTAGTTTTAAATCCGCGCTATCATTATCCTCCGTTGATATAATGGCCTTGAACAAATCCTCAGCTCATCGGCGAAACGATTTTTATCCCAAGACGTAACACTCGGCGTTCATTCGGGTCTATAACCATTATATTATACAAAGATACATCGTGTTGATCGTGGCGCACGAGCTTCGAAACGCGCATTCGCGCATTTTTAGTGTCACTGAACGCACAACGACCAGCATGTAATCATGGAAGTATATTTCGTATCAACGATACGCGGCTGTACTTTAGGTACACTTATAATATTGGCAACAACTAAAATCAACGGTCATTAGCGAATGGCGAAAAAAATATATGAGTAGTATTTACTGTGAAATACAAAAAATAACCGATCTGCATATACGTATGTCTCCGCAGTTAAGTTAGAACTGAAGAAACAAATTATTATTGCGAGTATAATATTCAATGATATGTCGTTGAGAGTATTTGAGTTTTTAGCGGGTCCGTTAAGCTCCCCTCGTATGAGGAAATTCTAATGTATAATCTGTGTCTAGTTTTTTGTTTTTTTCTTTCAAGTGGAGAAACATACCTGCGGTGAATTTCAATTTTTGATGAGTAACAATGAAGGAGTTCAAAGGCCATAATAGCGAGAATTCTCCCGTGAAAATATATATCTAACAATGAAAATGGTGGAATAACACAACGCTACGAGCACCACAATATGCCAAAGGGACTTTGACCTGGTGACCAACTTGAAGGGCGAAGCCACCTTTCAAAAGAAGGGGAAAGGCAGCTACCGTGCTGCAGGACCTGCTGCAATAGCCGATATGGACAGCGACAACAATTCTTGGAGGCAACGAACCTCTCTGATCGCCATCAGAGTGGCTATGTCAGAGTAGAGTGTACATTAATTGATGACTTGAAGTTGTGGTCACGCTCCCTTGTCCTACTTTCGTCCCTCGGGCACTCTTCTTCTCCGTTCTCTGCGCTACTATATGCACTACTTTCTTCGGTTGACGACCCCTCCGCGGTTAATATTAGATAGGCATGCGATGGTCAGCTATAATCATATCTACGAATACGAATTTTATTCAACTTCCCGGTTCACGAATAAAATTAGATATTATAGTCGCCCCTGAAATAACAGGTCTAATTCTCACCAAATCTTTACTTTTTTAGCTGCCAAGTATATAATTTCCAACCATTTTCAGGTATAGACCTTTCGGAGTAATAGATTTTTCGTCGAACGATATCTTGACAACGTTTTTTTTAATCGATAACTCTAACTCAGATCTAGACTTAGACTTCGAATCGCTTCGGCGCTTTTTGAGTTAAATATATTGGACTGAAATTTTTTCCTATTTTTCCGTTCGATTGATGATATCTTGTGGATAGATATAGATGATTTTTGTTTTCTATCGATAGAATTCGACTCAACTTGATGTCAATCAAATTAAGGAATCAGCGCAATCGATAATTCTTCAGTTGAAACTTAAATTCAAACTCATTCCCCTCAAATTTGCTGAAACCTAATGCGAAATTTATTCACTCAGAAAAACATTTCTTGAATATGTATATGGAAAACATCTGAGCCGGATGTTCTATGGCTTCTTTTTTGGCAGCGATATTCCTGGATTATTTATGTTAAAATTAATCTTGACCCCGCAGTGCGGTAGAGTCTTTTATCTTCTTTGAGATAGTTAAAAAGGGGGGCTAAGATGCAGCTTCTGTGGGATAACAATCATCGATCGCACACTTTTCCGAGTTCTTCTGCAGCTGTTAGCGAAAGACTTTGAACGATGGTTTTATAACTTTATTTATTTTCCACAAGATCGCTCGCGGGAATCCGGAAGAGCCGAAATGAAACTTAACTGCGGAAGTATACGACGACGGTGTCGAACAACTGAAGAAAGACCTCGGGCAACGTCGTCGTAGTCGAACTATTCTAACATTCCGTAAGTCACTTTTGCCCGCTCGTTTTTTTGCCTACAGGGCTTTCTACTATTCTAAGTTTTCTAATCCCACAGTAACATTCAGATTGGGTAATGTAAATTGACTAAAAATATCTATACCGGCTGTAAGAAATCTTCCTAATTTATTGGGTTATCCCTGAAAGCATTGAAAACTAAAATTGTCAGGTGGATCCGATGACCTTTTCTACTTCGAGGAACATATTATTGGACCATAACACGTTTTCTTCAGCTAACAGTGAAGGGGTTAAAGAATTTCCGCACCCTAATCCTGCCGCATCGCGGAGTGTCAAAGTAGAGTAGTGTCTATATAATATTTGAAAGGTCAAAGCGGCGCGCGCGCCGCAACACCCTGCAGATTATTTGGCGTGGGGGTGGAAAACACCCTTAACAGACGGGTGCGGAGGGGTCAGATGCGGGTGCGCGACGAATCGGCGCCATAGTACCGACGACTTCCACCGTTCTTATCGGCGCCACAGTTCCGCCGCATGTCTGTGACCGGTTGGCTGTTTTTCCGCAACTGGCTCCGACCTAATACGCGAGCAAAATGGTAAGTCGTAAAACCATTTATTGAACTCCTCAAATGTGGCTTATAACCTCATTGATTCGGAGATTGTTCGCGAACATGTTCGGCTTGTTACACGGTAAGAATAACGTGTGATTCTGAATTTACCATCCCGTTTCGTAACAGGCTACAAGAGAACCTCGTTCTAATCTCGGCCGCCGGACTGGACGGTTTGTTAATTTCCTAACTAATTGTTCTATATTTCTCAAAGTATATCCGATATCGACATCGTTTGTAAGTGTTACATTACTATCATATCGTGCGAATTAGCAACATACCAGTGAATGCTAACAAGCCACTTACTTAGCCGTGAACTTGATTGATCGAACTACGATACGTAGAGTTTTAAGCAATAACAGTAACGTAATCTCTATTATATTTAACTAGGAAGGCTGAAGTTAAAAGCTTTCCTAGACACATGCGCAAGGTAAGCTAGCCCGATAATTTCTCGTCCGACGTACGTATTGTTACTGTACAAATTCCACCTCTACAACTCGCAACATCGTATAATAAATTGAAAAACAACTTTACTTCCACACTTGACAGTCACAACCATGCGGCAATGACAGCTGACCTGATGACTAGTATGACGCTCCTTCTCTTCCGAAGTTGAAATGTCTGCCGGGTGGTAGCAGCACCTTACGGCATTATTTTGAAACCGCGAGATATACGAACAGAGATGAGTCACCGACACAGGGAATATCTACCCCTATACTCTTTGATCTTCATGAAAACCTTGTTGTCTTGTAAATGCGAAGATATTGTGTAGCTTTTAACACAAGATATATGTTTTAGGTGCTCGCCGATACGTCGTCGGTTCCTGACAACGATCGTTATGGTTTAGCAAACGGTAACAACGTCGAGGGCATCGTCGTCACCAATTTTACTGACGGTGAAGTTTTGAGCTATAGTCTTGCACTACTACGAGGTAGAGTTCCCCCAGGATGCGGACGTATCGTAGTACGAGGGCCAAGGAATACCATTTCCGAGTGGCCTGTAGTGGGGGGCGAGTTTCGTGCCCTTGTAGAACTTTTCCGAGGTGAAAATACAATCGAGCTTGAAATCAACGGATTTCATCGTCGACTATGTCTAAGACATGAGCCAAGAACAACCAGGTTGCGGGTGACTCCAATTTATGTAATTTGCGCCGGTCACAACGGGTGCTTTCAGGGCCCTAAGGGTGAGGATTGTTCCGTTGAAAGTGCTGCAACCAGAATTGGCTTGGGAGCTCGTCTTCTGCAAACACTAACAGCAGAAAAATTACGGGAAGCTGGACATGGAAGAAAAACATTCCAATTGGAAAGAGATCTTGATGGAGCCGAGTGCCTTGTCATGCACAGCATGCTGCATGTTGACAGGGCCCGGGCTATGTCACAACGGGATTTATGGGAGCTTGTTGCCAGAGAACTCATGACCGGGCCTCTTGCATCCAAGGATCGGAAGTACCTCGCGTTTCTATCGTGCACCCGTTACAGAGGTGCTCCAAGTCCAAGGACACATGAGGACACTTTGGCTAGAACAGAGGGACACGCAGCCCTCGGAGGAGGCGGTCTTGCTCTTTTTGGGTCCGCCTGTCTCCACACATGGCCTACTTGTCTATCTCAGGTTCTTCCGAGATTCCTAGATCCTACAATCATAGACACTGAGCAATTTATGGACGACAGTAACTATAGAGGCACTCATGGCGGTTGTCTTGCGACAACACTGGGATCAGTTCTTCATGAATTAGGACACACCTTTGACTTGGGACATACAAGGGAGGGAATAATGGGAAGAGGGTTTGACTACGTGGATCGAGTATTTGTGGGACGCGCTGGAATTGATTCCAACAGAAACTCCATCAGACGTGACCCTCAACACACAACAGTAGCCCTCAGTAGACCTTTGAGCGTTACTGTTACCATCCAAGGGTCTTTTGGAAGTGGGAGCCCTAGGAGAGGAAGACTCCTATCGGAGACATCAAGACCTTCGCCTTCGCTCAGTCCACGTCTTGGACCAGGAAGGCTTTCTGCTCCGGCAAGTCCTGAGCTCAATAGATCATTCTCCAAAAGCCTCACAGCTTCTGAACCACCACCACAACCGGACAGAACATTTTGGGGACCGTCGTGCGCTTCACTACTCGCTTATCACCGGTGGTTTAATGAAGAAATCGATAATTCGTCTAAGAGGGGAACGGAAATCAGATACGACGCCAAAAGGTGAGTTAAATTTGATTTTCATCTTTTTTGAACAATGATACTCCGACAGTTTTCTACTACTGAAAAATTCTTTTGGGGTAGCTGAGGTTTCTAAACCTTATGAAGCTGCAGCAATATACAAAGATTGTAATAAAAACAGGGTATTATTTTCTAGATGTAAACAGTTTCTTCAGCACCCATAGTGTAAAAGATATCATTATACTGAGGAAGCCTTGTTCTGTTTTTATTATTGTTCAAACAGAAACGTAGTGCGATCCAGGTTGGGTGTGCGGGTGATGGAACTCAGGGAATCTTCTGGTGAAATGGTAGTTGGATCCCGACAATTTCCAGGACCCAGACCACCCCTTGAAGCTCTTGTTCCTCCAACACCCCCTCATTGCATCGCACCGCTTACTCTTGTTGCTGAAGATTCTGCTGGAAATATTCTGAAGCATCCGATGCCCACAGCTTTTTAGGATCAGCGCCTTCCATTGTATACACAGTTAGTATTACAAATTAATAAGCTTTATCGTATTTATTTTCCCCCTGATTAATATTCCTATATCCTCATCGTGAGATAAATTTTACCAAAGACTAGAGCACTGAGGATTGTTCCAAACTAATGGGGCTCACTATATCTAGGTACGCGGTTAAATCATATTCGGTTCGAAGACGTACAAATTATAATATGTTGTTAATAGACACACTCAATTATCGTTCCATCGTAGGTAATGCATTGAACATACACCTTCATAGGTGATATACAGCGAATCAAGAATTTGATTTCAGATGCAAAATATATACACCCATACATTGAGTGAAAAATCAAACACATTGAAAGTTCTGCGATTTTATTTTGTGCTTCCCTTATAATATACAGTAATTATATTAAATATTGAGCAACGCGATTATATACGAGAATAATGATTAAAATTGAAGTTATTAATACTCAATTAGACAGTATTAATCGAGATATATCGGAAAAGAATACAATACTCCGCGAAGTTTTGTTATTTTCGGGCCAAGTTTAATTCGAGTGTGATTGAAAAAATTGTTATTAAATTATAGTAGAATCGCCGGTACAATAGTCCCACAAAATCTCTATCGTAAAATATTTGCAACAGAGATTATGTACAATTGAATTCCACGTTTGATGTAAGTAGGTATACGTACAAGAAGTATTCAGATTTTGAAAAAACAATCAAAGCTCGTCATGACTCGTTACATGGTGTTTCGGGCACACGACCAAAAACCTATCCCATCTCCAGTTCACTTAGGTACTGCAAAGATTAGATATTATATTTGTAATCGGTACATATACCTAACTATACTGCACATAATCCAGAGCGCAATGAATAACAAAGTGAGATAAAGAACATCTATAATTTAATTGATGCT
Source organism: Athalia cordata (assembly GCA_963932425.1). Taxonomy (NCBI): domain Eukaryota; kingdom Metazoa; phylum Arthropoda; class Insecta; order Hymenoptera; family Athaliidae; genus Athalia; species Athalia cordata. The sequence continues at coordinate 49,588,363 of OZ010625.1, read as the reverse complement.
TGTACGTTGTCTTGAATCGTGAGCTGAAAAATTAGTGTATGTATTATAATTAAACCAACGATAATTATTAAATCAGATCCGGTACGCATGTAAATTATCGAGTCAAAGGGGTCGGCAGTGTGTGTCCAAAAACAATAATTCGGTGTTGTGTGTCGTAGATAATTGTTATTATACAATCTGAAATCAAAAGACGAAGTTGAATAAATTTAAAAACAATAGAAGATTGAAAATGAATATTTTATATCAATCGTGTATGTATTGTCCAAATATTTTTCTATAACAATATTCCTTTGTATAGTGAGTATAGTATAATAATTTATAATAAACATCAAATCTGCTCATTATTATGTTCCAAACCTAAATAATATATTATATTATATAGTTATGTAACGGAGAATAATTCCAACTGTCAACCCCTTAAAAGTGATAATAATAATAATTATTGTTAATATTATTATAGCTGCTTAGCATACTCTAATATAATAATACATAATAACGTAGACCTATAAACACGACAATTTATACCTACCTATAGTTATAAGCACACTCTATACTATTTATGAATGAATTGATTAACAATATAATAAACCGAGATATATACTTAATTGTATTCCTTATATATGAGCCTTGTGCGTGTACAGTTTAATTTCATAAGTTATTTTGTTATATTCTATAAGGTCTAGTGATCATACATACCATACATATATAATATGTATAATTATGTAACCTTGAAGACAATATTGTACCGCAGACTTAATTCATTGATATACGTATAAATATAATAAAAGATATTATGAAAGCGTTATAATCGACCTACCGAATATAGGACTGTTTGAAGACAATTATCTTTGATTGCTGGAATTTCTGGATGCGGGATGCTTTACAATCTTCTAATTGATTTTATCGTTCCTTTGTAGTTTTTCGTAGGGATAATTTGCTAGTTTCGCCTCGATTGGATCACAGTTCTGGTGCTGATATCGCAAATATAGGTTCTAGAACTGTGTGTAATCTGCAATGATACATTTTTGGGGCCTACAAGTAAAACTGTACGTTAATACACGCACATATACATATGTATATTACACTCACGCATATACATGTATGTATGTCCAAGAGTCAGGAGAGATAAGATAAGAAAATCTACAGCCGAACCCTACTCAATCGATTATTTTATCTATCTGGATATAAATTCTTACGCATTACTTCTAGGTGAACTGTCACTTCAGTCTAATTTTAAAGTGCAGAGTGCGATCAAAAAATACATACATATTGCTGAAAAATCTATCCAAATAAAAGAAATTTTTGGGGGTACAAATTTCATCAGAAACAGGTTAGTCCAAATAAAAAAATACAGAAACCATATTAATAATCGGTAATAAGAAAAATTCTTTGCAGTTGAAAGTTCAAGAGTATACATATCTATACACCTAAATATATTTTATACGTATTGATTTAAGTGGAGAATTTCAATCAGCGTATAATAATCGCTAACTGCGAAAATGAATGCGATTCTGATGTCGGGTCGCGGATCGAGAGGCGCGAAAAAGCGCGATTTTGCTTTACGATGGCTAAATCGGGTATAGAGAAGATTGAATGGCAATTATAATGGATACTTTGAGACCACACAAACTGCCCAAAACTTGGTCAATGTTATCGATGATATTAAGACGATGGAGAAATTGTCTAGTAAACTATAAATACAAACACCTTTCGACTCACATATACGCCGCATCAGTGCCGCATGGATACCCTGGATTACTTTATCATTATCCAAAAAAACTAGAGTTATCAAGTATTTAATTGTGGTGAGGCTGTATTAGTTCTGCTATAACTGGGTGGATGAAAAATTACTTCTTTTATAATATTATAATCTATTAATTTATTTCAATTCAAAACTATAAACAAGACGCCTCTGCATCGCGTTGCCGACATGATCGTCTTCGATATCAGACAGCAATTAAACTTCAGATTTTTACTTTCTAGGTAGCAAATATGTCTGCACCGAAGAATGATGTCAAGTCCCAGAATTCCGAAGATGCATGTGATGACAATTTTATTAAATTTCCACAAATTATAGACGGAAAAATAAATACTGAAAAGTTTTTAGATGCTGCGCAAGGCGTCGTACGAATGGTTGGTAAGTACCGGCGAAGCTACCGCGCGTCAGTTTCCTGCACGTGTCATAACAATGACATAACCTTGACAGACCATACAAACGTTCCTGCGTCAGTAACGTACATATTACATGAAATTATGAACCAGTTAAGTCCGTCGTTGCGCCTATTATTTGAAAAAAATAATGGAAGTATTAATCGTCCTGGATCAATTCAGCATTGATCTTTACGAAATTTTTAATAATCTGACCACATTTTTGCAGATAAATTAGGGAAATTATTGGCTCCTCTGAAATTTGATATGCAAGGAAACATTGAGGTGAGAAAATTAGGTTTTCACAGTTTGGGTCAGTTCAAAGTAATTCAGTGATTGATACTGGATTATAAAAAATATTACAGAAACTAACAACAAAGTATGTAGCTGATAAGGAAAATCAATCAACATTGCACGATATGATTATGTTAGAGAAAGCAACTGGAAAAAATTTAATTGCTACTGATGCTCTCATGTGGTTGCGGAGGTAACAATTAGTTTACCTCATCTACATCATTTCTGTTTACTGTCACTTGGAAAATTCATTTTTTCAGAGGTCTGCACATGATTCACTTGTTCTTTGAAAAGATTGTCGAGGATCACAAAACTGGGAGTAGCACAGAGGACTTGGGAGCATTTCTTAAAAGATCTTATAAGGAAGCACTCGAGCCATATCATGGATGGATGGCGCAACAACTGTTTGGTGTACTTGGACAAATTTAGTTTTCATTTTTGAAGTCTCTCATTGAACTGATCGATCAATAACCAGCCTTCTATGTGTTCCAGCTTCTTTCACGAATGGTGCCTACACGAACTCAATTGTTACAAGCTCTTGCTGACGAGCAGAAAGACAAGGTTGACACAATTCCGCAAAGATTAGAATCTTTTCTCGTCAATTTAAAAGAGAATATACAAAATCTAGGTGCCTTTTACCTGGAGCATAGCCTTGAAAACGACGCCAAAGTATAATGTCTAAGACTAATATTGGTACAAATCTAAAATAGCTGATAATTCAATGTTGGATCATCGTTACTAAGTTTTATTGCCAAACATAAGTTATATACGAATTATAGATTTGAGTTTGATAATATTTTCGCGATTTTTATGGAAATTTTTGCAACACTTATTTTCAATTATAAAGAACTACACCCGCCAGTGCTTTGACTGACCACATGAACTTCAATTTTAAAGTCTTATGTGAAGTGAGCCAACGTTGATGTAAAATAAATTCATCGTAGATAAGAATAAGACAACAGCTACACTGGAAACTGAAATAAGTTCCCTCACTAGCCGGAGAAAAAAATGTAGTCAGCAAATAATATCAGAAATCCTTGGGTGCCTAAGAATCTATTGAATAATAATTCTACTAGAAAGAGATACTAAATTGTAATATCTATTGTAAATTGATTATATATGTGATATGTACAAAATGAAGAAATATATTTATGCATTTTATACCACGTAAATGTTCCGGAATTTTATATACAAATGATTCGCCATTTCTTACGAATTTTATTCTGGTTTTTCATCAATTTCGTACAACTGCGCTAAATAAAATCTTCGTGCGTGGTGATTTGCCGAATTTCTCAAAGCAATCGTTCCTGTTACTATCTCGATTATAAGAAAAAAAATCATTATGCTGTTTACTATATGTTCTCCAATAACTGGCAACAATCCCTCATCGACAAGTAGAAACATCTGAAGAGGAAATTGTACAAGTGTAGAAATCAGCCAGAAACTTGCCAATTCTGGAATCTTCAAACAGGAGGAACCAATTTGGATTAGTGAGTTATGTCCAGTAATAATAAGATGACGAATTAGATTTCATTTCACTAAGTCATACCTTTTCCGATAGATTGCCAAGGTATCCCAAGTATAAGCGCAGACATTCCAATACAACGACAATAAGAAAAACTCCCACTGTTATAAATTTGTAAATGTCTGATAGTTTGTCGTACTAAAAAAAAAGTAACTTGTTTGTCTAAACGTATGTTATAACTCAGTTATCATAATTGAACATACTTTTTTATCCAGAAATACCAGAGTGGTGAGAAACCAGACCGGGAATACCCAAACATTGAAGTACAATGCCATTTGTAGTGGCAAACTAGACTGGATTTGATTTCCTGTAAAATGAATATTCCGTATATTAATTGAATAAAGCGACTGTAGTATTCCATAGGTTTGTACCGATATCGTGGAACTCTTTTATCCGATTATGGTAAGCTAGCCCTGGAAATATACGATCGGATGCGCTAATAACTTTATCTTTCCACATCTTATTACTCAATTGATTTGCTCAAAAAGCCGCGGTGACAACAAACTTTGAGATCCTCGAATAAGATAAATTTCACAAGAGTCGCGACACTGTCGCTTAAAGAATTCGTTGCCCTGGCCATGGATTACCTTTGGGCCTCAATGAGTCTATGGCCTCAACTGGGTTGCCTATATGTTACCGCGAGGACACTACTATCGAGGAGCCCTTCGAGGGGAGCTTTCTAATTTCGGAACAATGCCCTTCTCCTTACCGGCTTATAGTCAACGGCTACAATGCATCACCAAACACCCCTGAAACGGCTTTTATAACGTATAAATTGGTATTTTGATTATCTATTTCGTATTCACGGAATTGTTTGTTCTGGTATGGGTGATTCTGTTCTGAGCTTAGATGACATAATCAAGAAGTCGAAAAATCCAGCGATGAAAGGCCGAGGGTGAGAATATTTAATTTTTTACGCTAACGTGTCCTGTGTCCAGCTTCTCCCGTCGCCTCACATTTACAAAAGAATTTCACTAGGGTCAAAATATTTGGAACTTGATTTCGTCATTGAGTTAACCATTTCCTTTCCCTGTATTTATAGTTCTCATTTATTTTATCTGCTCCAAAAAATCCCACCATGCCAAACCGTGTCCTGAATTATCCTGTTATTTTATGCAGCCACTGAAACAGTCACAAATATTTACATTGCCACATGCATCAGGTCACGACGTGGTATTAACAGAGGTGGGTTACGAACTAATGGACCAGCGAGGGGTCGGGGGGTACCGGCAATTGCCGATGCTAGATTCAAAATAATCCAGAAGAATAGAGAAAAGCTTACTGATGCTCGCGACAAGCTTGCCCAAATAGCTAAGCAGTTTGATGCGAGGTTGAAGTTGGATAAACTCCGAGCTACTCACTCGAAACTGATCGATACCCCGCAGACTGGGATTTCCCGTCAAACTAGCCTGAATGGACGAATTACTCTCACAACTAATAAAACACATAACAAAACACCGCATCAGATTCCTGCGCCGAACTACTTGAATCCAGGACCTAGAAACATGGGATACAGGGCTCCACCCATGGTCGAGGCTCCATACATGGATGAAATGGAAATAAATTATAATGATGGTGAGTGTAAGCATCTATGCATTAAATTCTTGACATCACTGGAAGATACTCAAATGTTACTTACTTGATTTCTTAATGTACTCCAGATTACATGATTGAATCGGCACCATTGCGGCGAACGGTTAGCAACGAATATGCACCTACACCACCGCCGCCACCGCCAGTGTTTAATATTAAACCTTCCGGCACTTATACTTGGGTTAAACCACCAGGTAGCCACCTTGGAATGATCCCGTCTGTACGGCAGGCGGAAATGGAGCGGCCACGGGATTTTAAAATCATTGCACGTAATTCACTGGTAGGTTTTTGTGCCGTTAGATTACCTCTGTCTGCTCGATACGTTGGATGCGTCTTCTCACCATGTAAAAATTTCTATTCTAGGGTAAGGCTGCACCATCATCAAAAGATGACTGGAATTTTGGATCCAAAGCGCGAACAATTCTAGCGCAAGATACAGTCAGTGATAGATACTTAGATGTCAGAGGTCGTAGAGAAATCGGAGTTAAATCTCGTCTCGATTCTTTACCAAGTAAACCCCGAACAATGGGCATTTTATCCCGCCCCAAATCAAGCTCGAACTCAACCTCAGCTACTACTGGGTACCGGATCGTTGTTTCAAATCTGCAGGCAAATGTAACCCAGGAGGATATCAAAGTGAGAATTCTAAAATGGGTTTTCTTCTCGTACGTCTTAGCTTGCGCCCATAAACTATGAAATATTGACCTTTTTTTTTAAGGAATTGTTCGAAGATGTAGGAGAATTATTGGTGTCGAGGCTAGTGCGCCCTGGAACAGCGGAGGTCATTTACAAGACTTTGAAAGACGCAACAAAAGCTGTGGAAACTTATCATAACAGACAACTTGATGGACATCCTATGAAGTGTCTGCTAGTTAATCCTCGTCCAAAGAACAACCCAACTGGTCCAGCAGTCAGACCTTTGCCCGAGTAAGAAACCAAATCATATATCCGCCATCGCTTTAGTTCCTACGCTCCGTTTGTCTCGTCGATCAATGCATTTATGTGTTCTTTTGCAGAACGAGAAGAAGTGCAAGTTCAAGTTATGTACAGCCGAGTCTCGGAGCCGTTCATCGCGCGCTATTTGACGACTGAATTGATAATTGTTGAGCAACAATATAGAGCTTGAGATACAACATTTTCTATAATTCATGAATACAAACTCGTCTATTGAGTAATAATAAGATCGATGCCAAGCTCTGCTCCAACGCGTACCAGTTATGGTAGATGAAAAGCGTCATTCCATGTCCGCCGCTAGATAATTTAACTTGGCTTTTTTGTCGACAATTTCGAGATCTTAGTGAATTTTATAACAACGAGGGATAACTTCGAAAAAATAAATGAATAAATACACGAGTAAACTGATCATTACAGTTAGTGTATGTTCACTCATTTATTCCTGAGACAATGGACGATCCTCATCGAAGGCTACTAAACGTTATGTCTCACACAATTGTATATTATAGCATCACAGTACTGGCGGCTAGGTTCATATCGTGTGTATGATTGTATAATAAATCTGTCCTGACTGCGCAATTATTGAGCCGTTACATCTTACCATTGTTGCATACCTGAAGAACTTCTGTTCATAGGGTTTTTTCTTCCGAAGATTCTGGTTAGGTAGAGAAACGGACTTTTCATTTGTACCTACTCAGAAGATGGAGTTTCTCATGTCCCCCTACGACGATTAAATACATCGCGTCAGCAAAAATTTATGTCAAGGCTGCACCATTTTATCGACTCATAGAACTGAAAAATTACCGATCTGGAAGTTAGAATGTGGCAAAAATCGTGGGGGAATAAGAAATAAGATACACAGGAACTTTCATTTTCCATGAGTATGAATAAGTATGTATTTATCTGAGAATGTATATCCTATATATGTACACGGCAGGCACGCCTTAACTTATAACGTTAATGGTTGTCAGGTTCACATGGTTCGCATATGCGCGTTTGTACGTCACTTGTTTGCTATAAAATATTTAAGTATATCATTCGGTTTCGGTTTGCTGGTCGTTGGCCATGTACGGCCAATCTCGGTTTGCAATTCTATAGGGAGTGATTTAAAAACTGTTGGATCTGTCCCTGGCGGTGGTGATACAGGAGACATTGGCGACATGGGTGAAGATGGTCCAAGCCTCAAGCTTGCCATTTCATTGCTCGGTGACTCTCTACGACCGCTCAACCATACTTCTAGCTTGGTTTTCTTCGGTGAGGGCTCCACCTCGTCAGGGACATCGTCTTCATCGGGTGAAAGGTAATGGCGTTCTTGTGATTGTTGTTGAAGACGATCATCATGACTGTGATGATGCGGGGGCGAGGGAGAACGGTGGCGATGATGATGGTTGTGCAGAATATTGTGGCGGCGATGATGATTGTGATTCTGACGATGGGGTTGATGATTCCGATTGTGATAACGGTCCGTCAATGAAACAGTGGAAATGCTTGATGTCATCAGGCCATGGACAGTTAATGGCGACACTGCAATTTTGTCCACATCAGGACTCAACCACAAGTCCAGTTTATTCATTTGTACATCCTCTCCTATATCCCCCATTTCTCCTGTGCCCGCCGTCGTTGTCGTGGCTGTGGAACTAATGGCGGTAGGGACTGAGGTAGTAGTCTGCACTGATCCTGATTCCGAGACACCTTCCTCTGAACTAATATCGAGTACCGACTGAACCGCGACTTGTTTTCGTAGGAATGAGGTAATGCTGCTTCTTCCTGATACCCGTTCCTCAAACTTTGTGAAAGCTACTCCCAGAAGAGTTAAATGGAATGGCTTGGCTACGTCAACCGCTCTGTGAAATAACTTCATAGCAAGGACAAGCATTTTGGCATGATCGTAGACTCCCCCCCTTGTCGATGGCAAGAGTGTGTGGGGAAGGGCACATTGTCTAGTTTCTCTTTTACCAGTACTTGGTTTGTTTAAGTCATGCTTTCGTACAGTCACCTTCATTGCTACAGGTATCCTCCCATCTTCAGTGGCCAAGTCAGTGAGTCTCCTGAGTAGAGCACCTAGGCGCAACTCTACCTCATCGACTAAAGACACATGCTTAAATCCATCCTCTATGCCTGGAAGTTAAGGAAAGAAGGTATTTTGTAACTATCTTTATTGTCAAAAATGATGTTTAGACCTAGCACTCAAAATATGATATACTTTCCACCGTGCAATGGGGCATTTGATACATACCTATGGACTGGGGTTTTCCAGATGGCTTAACGATGCTATCATCGATACCCTCTGCGCTGTCCTTGAGTTTTCTGGCCAACTCGCTTCCAATCTTGGCTTCCAAATCATCCATGGACATTCTTCGCACATCTTCCACAGTTTTTATGTTATTTGTAGCAAGTAACTGGGTAGTTTTGGTACCTATCCCTGGTATTTTTGACACAGGACCAATCCTAGTCATGAGAGCTGGGGCCGAGCACGGATATACCAGGGTCTGTTGATTAGGCTTATGAAGAGAACCCACCATTTTTGCTACTAGCTTATTGTGTCCAATGCCCGCGCTGCAAGTGATACCTAATTCCTTAAATATACGTGCTCTCATAGCAGCCGCAATTCTCGATGCAGCGGCAAGCCTTAAGTGACAACCGCAAGGACATTCTTCTTCGGAGGCACCAAAAATGTTACCGACCACCTGTCTGGACTCATCGTCGGAAGCATAGTTCTCGCTGTCGGATTCTTGGAAACTATCGTCTTTCATACGACAGTCATTGTCTAGTCTGGCAATCGCATAATCATCTACCATAGACGATACATCGACAAAACTCTCATCCATACCTAACCTCTCTACGAGAGGTGTGAATTGGTGTAATATTTCTGATATTTTTGTAGAGATTCGGCGATACTCAGTGAGATCTTCTCCCCTAACCAGGGCCAGCCCTGGACAAAGTCGTAGCGCTTCCTGAACAGATATGCACTTGCCAACGCCAAATTGTCGCGCCATATAATTGCTTGTAACCACGATGTTCTTTTGTTGCACACCCAAGGGCCTTCCGTCCAACTCAGGATGTCTAAGCATTTCCACCTGGGCATAAAAGCAGTCCACGTCCAAATGAACAATGGACCTTGGGTGCCGTACAATTTCCTCGGAGTCGCTGCAGATATCCATTGACGCGGTGGGCAATTATTTAGCCAACGATCGCGAGGGCAATAACCATGCGATTTAGCAACGAAGACGTAGGCAAACAAGATGACGACTGATCAGTGGTCAGTGGTCCAGCCGCGGGCACTTCACTGCTTCACGCTGTCCAAATATCTTCACAACCAAATTTAAAATACGTATAGAGGTTGAAAAAACACGAAACGACAAAAACTTTCAAGTTTCAACTTGGTTCAACAATGATTATAACTTCGTAAGTTGCACCAGACTCTTTAAAACTCTATCGTTAGGGCTCCACGGTGCGGCGATAGCAGTGACTGTCATTGGCGTCCATTGGCGTCCATTAACAAATCTGTGGGGGACCGCTAGGTGGAGAAGGTATCACGAATGTAACGTTGTTTGTGCGTGTTGTCACCATGGTTGTCACTAGTGTTGTTAGCGGACGATGTCTTTCCACCTGAGGATATACATCAGACTTGAGGCCCTAAGGCCACGATGAATAACGGTGTATAACTGAAATCTGATGAGCAATGCAATAGGATGGACAATTTGATAGACGCCCACTGGTTTCCTTTAGCTTCGCAAGGAAATATTTATTCCATGACCAAATTATGCTCAGTAATTGGTTCGAACAAAGTTCTAGTTGCATCGTTGAAGCGAAAAATTTACTCGTGCGAGTACAATAGAACACCAAAACGTCGTCACTTGAGACCTCTAGTCAAGGAGCTTCTTTTTACTTACATTCCCAGTATGTAAAATGTTCTCTAAATATCCAATGCTTATCTGGTCCTAAGATCTTCACGCAACATATTTTACAACTGCAATTTCAACCCTGCATATTGTTTTTCCAAGGTGGTGCTGAAATAATCTCAATCGATGCGTACAACAAATCATCCGTTGGAGATGAGTTTGTCATTGGAATTACCATTATTAAGACAAGCAATGAGTCAACCCTTGAGCGATACCTAAATATTTACACAGAGGGTGAGGGAGATGGGGAAAGTGATGAGAATAGTAGTATAGAAACTGTGGCGCAAAATTGTCTCATGGTAGAGCTGGCGTATACCCCTTGTCATTTGTATCATACAATCTTGCTTGGCAGAGCAGATGACTCTATGCAAGAGGTGAGTTTCTGTTTTTCTGTCATATCGGCTGTATGGACTGAGTGAACAAAAATGGTTTCAAATTGGCAGACAGTCTGGTTGTTGTCAGGAAATGACTACAAAATCCATATGATAAAAGAAGATAAGGGAAGCCACGATTATGCAGAATCGCCCTTAGACAAATATTTTCCCGAATTGGATAATCTGGAAGGGATAGCAACTTGGATAGATATATATTACTACCAAAACCAGACAAGGTATGCTTGTCTGAGGGATTATTTCATTCTCTCATTGCTTTAAAAGATAATTACTAGCTCAAACTCTGATCAGAAAAATCACTCATTTGTGTCAAAGTGTTAAAAATTTGTTTCAACTATTGTTATAGACGACTGACAGCTGTTGGGTGCGAATGTGGCTTGGTTAAAGTCAGTTTGGTTAATGTGATTGAAATGCAAATCATTCGGAACTGGACATTGAGATATGATAAACCAGTATCGAGCGTTCGTATATTTTCTAATCAGAACAGGCTCGATCAACCAGCATTTATCTGTGACAAAGGCAAGTCCCATCTTCTGTATTCTGAACCACTGCATTTACTTCTGTGCTGTCCTACATGAATCTGGGTGAATGTTAATTCATAACAAAATTATGTTATAAAAATAGAGCGCCATTGCCAAGAAGCAATTCCGGAGCCAACTTTAAACGTTCTTGTCGTTAACGCAGTTTGTGCCTCTGTAGTGTTCACGTAAGTGATTGAGATACAGCAGTGATAATACCAGGTATTTTATTAATTGAAGTACCTGACAGGGATGTGTTGCGAAATGACATGGGCAGCGATATTAGACTCCCAGGTAGTGAGTCCTCGGACTGTGTACTTTGCTCTTGCATTGCTGACATTAACATGGATGGTAAAAACGAGATTCTGCTTGGGACTTATAATCAAGAGGTATTGGTTTACACATACGTCAACGACACCTGGGAACTTACAGAACGGAGATTATTCGACGCTCCAGTACATTCAATGGCTTACCTAGATCTCACAGGAGATGGAATGAAGGAACTTATTGTTTTAACGCTTAGAGGAGTTCACGTACTACAGGTTTTTCGGCTTGAATAACTATTAACTTTAATAGCCTCTTAAAGTATGACCGTAATCTTTTATACAAATTTTCTGTTTTCAGCACGATCCGGTACAAGTCAAGAAGAAGTTTGCCGAACGTTTTAGAAAATATCTCACTGTTGAAGCTTCGGGATAAAGTTTTGTGCCAACAAATCGGTGCTTTTCTACATTTTTAATAACATTATGTACATAATAAAAAAAAAGCTCAATGATTTTAAAATTTTTATGTGTCGTATTGTAATATATGCTCTAAAGCCATCTAAGCCCTAAGGTAACTATACTTTTGGTGAATGTCGGCGTCGTTAGATGTCACTGATACGACGAATTTCGGTGAAAAACCCTACCGCCCTAGCACGTCCAGCTGCGAATGTTTGCGCGCGCACTTTTTTAAGAGGGGGACGACACTCGGATCGGAGCCAGTTGGTCGCGATTGGGTCGGGAGTTTGAAAGCCGACGGATTCCGACGGTACCGAGTTTGTCCGAGAAAATATCGCTGTCGCGCAGAACAGAAGGTACTAAAACCGCCATACCCCATGGTTCTTAAGCCCTGATCAAAACAATCTTGATATCGTGATATATAACTCGAATTAAGGTTTCTTTAGAGTATATTCGGTTCGAATAGTATCCGATTGCATCCCGGTGACAGTGGTATGTGTTTTACAAAGCAATACGTCACGGTTGTGGAGTAAAATTCGACCAGTTTCAACAAGTCAACAACACCCGCGTCCCGTCGATTGCGGACGGTGTTGTCGTAGTTGACGTTGTGTCGTGCCCCGAGCCGAACGGAGCCGTACAAAGTGGGTGGAATTGAAAGAAACGTTTGTATAAACCGAAACGATGGATCAAAAAAGTTTACGGGCGTCATTAGAGTGCAATAACAACGCTCTAAATTTTTACTGAGCAACCACGTATCGTCGCGCCGAACACTCTTTTATTTTCTAATTTTATTGTTTCTCCTTCTCGCTCATCCTGTCTTCCACCTTTCAATCTTCAATCTTCCACTATTTCGCTCTCACTCTTTCTACCCAACACCCGCGTCCGCCCACTTACTCACTCTCACGCTCTTCCTCTCTTTCTCTGTCCCTCTTGCTCTTCTCCGCTATCTCTCACTCTTTGTCTTACATTTTCTTAATAACTTGTGCAAGTTTTTCCATAACGTCAACGTTATCAAAGTGGCCCCCGTCACGTGTGCCGAACGAGGCAGCAAAATTGGCTCAAACGCGGAACCCGCGATGGTGATAAGGTAATAGCTTACATAGATTTTTTTTATAAATTACAATCTCCACTTAGAATACACATGTGCTTATTGATTTCAACCACGTTCTAAATATAATATACCCAGCGTCGTCCTTGGCAGCAACCAAAATCTGAAAATCAAATTCAAAGTCTGACAGGTATTTAGGATTTGACAAATCTTCATCTACTTTGAATAACTGCCCCAGATATTTTTATTGATTTGACGGCAAAGTCGGGTGCAATTTATCTGTCTGTCTAACCAGACAACAAAGAGAGATTAATGTTGTCACTTAGGCATGAACGCCTAACAGTGCGATAGCTCGTATGCGATGGATAATAATGTCACTGGTAACTAGCTTTTTATTGTTAGTGGGTAGAATCATTGAATATAAACTCAATGTGATAACTCTATGCATTTCTTTACTTTTATCTACTGCAGCAAAGTGCAACAGCTAGCTCCTTAGTAGTTGTTGTGTCTTAACCTTAACTAACAAAGCATCGTAAACATCAGACATCTTTCATTTTATCACTTCAATCTGATCAGATTCAGATAAAAAATTCTTTGTCTGGATAATATTTCCATGTCATGGAAGAGTAGTGAGAACTATCCAACCCGCACCCATCAATTTCATAGTTGTTGTCATAAATATAAGTGAACAGCTGAGAAGTGTAGTAGATTCGAGCAGATACAATGCATACAAAAGGGTAATAAGCATGTGAAAGCTATGGAACAGCCCTGAATTAAAATTTTTTGCCGAATAAAACCTCTGTGCTCAATGTTCCATAGTTATTTAATTTTTTCACTCTTGTATTAGTCAATCAATCTGTATGCCACTGGGGTCAGACTTTTTTGGGTATTGATCAAAGTCAAAGTAATAAAGTGTTTTTAATTCTTTTTTTTTTATTACTAACAAATTATGACCAGATATAAAGTTGGTTAACTATAGCTTGAACAAGGTCATAAATATCTTTCAATAGTGAAAAGGATTTAAAAAAATATTGTGATATTATGATCACATGAAGGCGAAAGAATTATTATTTTTCCATAAATTAAAAATGAAAGCAAAATTAATTAGATGATAATTTTTTCCATTGTTTTCCAACTGATAACAACTAATTATAATGTATATAATTAATTGGTACGGTATGTAAATGATCAATACCATAATTGATGATTTGAATCAAAAATTAATTACACAAATAATTATTCACGCTTATATCTTGTCTCAACCTGCATTGACGCGCATTAACAGAAGCAACACACGTTAGGTATAAGAAACCCTCTAAGCAACCCGACAAGTACTTGTCCAGAGATGAGTGGTGCGGGTTCCTTCCGGCCCTGGTTAAAGGTTCTCTGTATAGGTAGCTTTCGCTATGTAAAAAGTATTCGTCCTACCTAGTTCGGGAATGTATAACCAGACACTGACCTCAGACACATCGCTTACTATGTCACAAGATTCATCTTCATTTCAACCAAATCGTATAGATAAAATCATGTGATTAATGTTCGTAACGTTGATACAAGAAAATATTCGGAAAAACTTTCTACATTTCAGGATTTGAACGTCATAAAATTTCCGAAATAGACGGTACACATGTTTTCATCGATTTCGATAATATTGTAGTATATTTTGCTGTTCGTACTAAATGGAATGAAAAATGTTTCTAATATTTTGTTGCGTTAATGGTATTAAATCAATCTTTATGTATATTATTTATTAAGTATATTAACATTCAAAAAGTAACTGTTCACTTTGTGTACGAGTATCTTAGATGCATTATAACACATTTCATTCAATGCACAATACTGTCCATCTGTTCATCTAAATCTTCAATTCTTATTGTAAGGCAGCCCAGCTAAAGGCGGAAATGCGGGTCATCGGTTACCCCCATAGTTACTGCTAAGCTAATTATAGTGACGCTTTCAGACGGAGAAATGCGCGGTTGTTCCCCAACTGAAGTCTTGGAAACACTTGACTATATCTATAGTAAAAACACGTGTGACAATGCACGCATCATTATTACATGTATACGTAACAATGGTTACGTATGTAATACCCTATAATATAAAAAAAAAGTTCATGTGCAGTATATGATTCTTTATTTTTTCATTCATTTATTTTTTTGCAAGTATACACAGGTTTTGTTGCGAATTTATATCTCGAGAGAAAATTCGGCGCTTGAGGACTTACAAGTTGAAGTCCCCGTTGGCCTCTTTGACCCAGCTTTGTGTACCTCGGTTGTTTTTAACATCAACAGGTGTGTTTTTTCGCGGTTATTCTAAATGGACGCGAGGGACACTAACTCGGTCTACCGTAAATCCGTAACGGCAGGGAACTTCCAGCTCTATGAAATTCTTTCTCCGATTATCAGTGCGGACCTTATTGAACATTAGCCTAGAATACTCAATCTATTCAGAATTTTTCGGATGTGATGTCGAGGCTGCGCATGATACAGAAAACAGAAGAAGAACTAAACTTTATACGTGGATGATTTTTGCCTTCAGATCGGATGGTGGAACTAGCGAAAGCCCGCTTCTGGTCGAAGAGGGCGAAGCTGTTGGTCAGCCACACAGTCCTCATCAAAAGCATAGTCATTCACACGTGGGCCATGCGCATCACCCTCATCCCCACCCACATCAACATCCCCATACTCACGCCCACGCTCACGGTCACCACGGGCAGCATCATCAGGACAAGACTAAACAATCTGTCAAATACGGCGAGCTCGTAATCCTCGGGTAAGGAGAAATAACATATGGAGAAGGGGGTCCGATTTGTGACACCCCCTGTATAATTTTCCTCCATAAATATTTTACTTTTCAATTGCTGTAAATGATTTTCACTTGAAATTTGACTATGAAGATGATATATTATAAGCAGGGAGTACGCGCGAATGTTTCGCGTAATACGTTGGCGACCGTGTAAACATTTGAAGATACATAAAATATCCGTCCACCTCGAATAAATTCAAACAACGTACTAAGGTTTATAAATCTCAAGTACCTATGCTTCTTCAAATTATCGGAAAAGGCAAAGACGAGGGCAAAGACAAGGACGAGTAGAAAACAAGCGGGTAGTATAAGATGGTATAGAGGTAGTCGTGGATCCATAATCTTCGGATTGGCCAGTAGCCAAGTCGCAGTGCGGTAACACTGTACATTGCAACCTATAACCATATACCATACGTGTATAAATACAAACTTATGCTACTGCTTTTCCTACACGTGAGCTGTTGCTGCGAGTACACCTGCACGCTATAATTATTCATATTTTATTTATATCGCTATCGCCATTAAAATGAGTATTCGTACATATATGATTTCAACGATGAGACTGATATTTTTTCTCTGCAACCGATCTGTTTATTGTATAACACATTCATTTTAATCTGGTATCTGTTTGTTCATGATTCATTTATTTTTTTATCAATCTAGGTACAATGGATTTCTTCCACCTGGGGATCGTGGAAGAAGACGTAGTAAATTTGTACTCGTCAAAAGACAAACGGCAAGCGGTGTCAAACGTAGCAAACATTATGTCGTTAAAACACCCCATAGTTCAAAGGCCATCCTTGACACAACTCAGCATTCTATTTCGTATACACTTACTAGGACGCAGGCCGTTATTGTTGAGTATACGGAGGATGAGGATACCGACATGTTTCAGGTAAGCCTCGTTTCAAAACTCATGCAACACACGTACACCCTTTATTATATTTCACCTTGACCCATTTATGTACATACAATGCATACATTTTCTAATCCTGTTTATATAATTGTATCACATGCACGCAATACCTTGCCTATAGTGTTACATACGTTCAGGTCGACAATAACTCACAATGCCCAGCTAAAAAACGTATTGTTAATTAAAACATCGCATGATATGCATGATAATAAAGCGAGTATAAAGGGATCTAATGAATGAAAGTAGGTATACATATAACGGGAAATATCCGCGTGATTTATTAGATCGGCAGATCCTCCGAGAGTCCGATCGACTTCGTGGTAATGGATACCTGTCCAGGCGGAACGGAAGGCGGATCAGCTCCCGCAAGCGAGGGACGCGTTGCTCAGAGTACGATAAGCAGGTTTGCTTGCCGTATTCTTGCCGACCGAGGTGACCCGAGAACAGCCAGAATATATGCCGCTGGATTCGATAGTTCGAGGAATATATTTCTCGGGGTAAGCCCAGGTTTAATGTATTCCTGGAAGATAGTTGGAATCGCGAATTTGGGATTTAACCATTGATATAACCCAATTTACTTATTATTGTTAGGAAAAGGCGACAAAATGGCAAGAAAATCGTGAGATAGATGGACTGACGACAAATGGTGTATTGATAATGCATCCAAGGGGTCAATTCTGTGGCGGTGAAGCAGAGTGTGGTTTGTGGCGTGAGGTAAGCGTCGGCGGTGGTGTCTTTTCACTTCGGGAAAGTCGTAGTGCTCAGCAAAAAGGTTGCGTTGTCGAAGACGAGAGCAACATTCTCCAGGACGGTACATTGATAGACCTTTGCGGGGCGACATTGCTCTGGAGATCAGCAGAAGGACTCGCAAAGTCGCCGGTTCGTAGTATAAGAGATAAAATAAATTCATTTGAAATTATGATGATTATATCCATAACCAAGGTAATTTTAACAGACGAAACATGACCTGGAAGAGCTAGTAGATGCGATAAATGCTGGACGGCCGCAATGCCCAGTTGGACTGAATACGCTTGTGATACCTCGAAAGGCTGCAGCTGATTCCGCGCAACAACACCAGCCGTATGTTTATTTGAAATGTGGACACGTACAGGGACACCATGATTGGGGACAGGAAAAAGACAAGGTTACAAGGAGATGTCCTATGTGCCTTGTTGCTGGTCCTATAGTAAAACTATGTATGGGTATAGAACCTGCCTTTTATGTAGACAGCGGACCACCGACATATGCGTTCAGCCCCTGTGGTCACATGGCCACAGAGAAGACTGTAAAGTGAGTAAAGCTATTACCGTTTTCATGTCCATTCGTTGTGATACGACTTTTGACTTTACAAATTCATCGCAGGCAGCAGAATTAAATTAATTCTGATGTTGAAATGTTAATTTTTCGTTGTTGGGTTTGGTTCACAGGTATTGGGCACACGTTGCAATACCCCATGGGACGAATGGTTTCGATGCTGTATGTCCATTTTGCGCCTTGCCGTTGGAAGGTACCCCAGGATATGTGAAACTAATCTTCCAGGATAATGTGGATTAGCGAGCCTTGAACACAGGTATCTTTATTTCATTGTTCGACTGATGAAAACGTCTTCGCGGACCCTGCGTCGACGTTGTGGACCCATGAGCTGCGTAACAATTGCTGATCGATACTCGAAAGAATATATTACAGCCGAAGAGGGATAATCGATGTAATAAATACAGTTATGTTAGGCGTATTCAACCCACCTGTACCTATATAATAACACGCATAGATATCGAACGTAAGGGGTGACCACATCAATTGACCCTGTTGTTTGTCGACAATAACATAAAAATTACATCATGTACGTGATCTGTTCATCATTATCATCATCGTTCCGCAGCCCGACCGTATGAATCTCTGGGTCATTGATAATTATAGCGTTTTCAAATAAATCGGCTCGCGTTCCCCAGACGTTTTAATGTCTAAATCGAGCTACTGTCCAGTTCCATATTACACATAATTTTTGTTATAATTGTCGAATTATTCTTCGCTTAATTATGAATTGAAAAAAATGAAATGTTGAAATAAATAATGAATGAATTATAGAATAATTGACGGAAATGAAATTACGAATGGGTCGGTATAAGTATATACATATATACTTTTTTTAATGCATTAGATATAAATCATATAGAGGAAATTATTCATTTATCGTGAGGGTTCAATCTCACAAAGTGTATTATCTATTAACCGTAACACGGTGTGACTGTACCTATTATTTGGTTAGAATTTATGAAAATGGACATTAGCGTGAATTAATTATTTAGCCGAGTTGTATAGTATTTAAAACTATGTATATTTAATCTGTGGAGGGGGGTCTATCCAATGCTGCCTTTCAGTCATCAATTCTACCTTCTTCCCCCCTCCCCAAGTTTGTAAAACATTGCGGATTTTATTCAACAGTTTTTCTACAAACCACAATAAACTTATTAAGTTATTATTCCTGTCGAGGAAAGTGTTTTTTTTTTTTTTTTTTTTTCCTTCCACTTTGTAGTTCTGTCTCTGCATCTTTCCCTCATCCAGTCATCCTGTAATATTGACAGACATGGTCTCGGAATCTCGTGTAGACAACAACAAAGTATAATAAAAATATTTATATTATTGTAGATTTATTCTAATAAAGTAAATTCAACGTCGAATGAAAAACCCATCCAAAATTACTCGCGGTCCTGATCAATATAGGAAATCTACAATTTATAATTTTTGAATTATTGAATGCGCGCTATACCGAAAACTTAGTTCCTTTAATCGCCATCGGCAGCGGGACTATCAAAATAATGTTGAATGAAAAGTTCAGTCAGTTCAGTCCACGGTTATTACACCGTGGTTCAGTCCTGAGTCGGCTGTTGTGGCCGGTTGGTTGTGTGCACGAAGTGTTGTGTGGTGTATAAACGTTGCGCCCGGCAATATCGTCACAGTTTTTCTTCGTAAAAAGAAACGTTTGAATCTTAAGCTTCAAGCAAGTTGTTGATTTTGTGGTTTGACAATACGTCAGACAAACGAGAGTGTAAAGTGTGTTTGTTTTTTTTTTGCATAAGCGTCGCAGATTTTCGATTCGAGGTTAGTTATCAAACAATGCGTACACCTACTCCTCCAATTTATAAGTTAAACATAGCCATGGGTACGGTATTCCTGCGTCAAAACGTATTCACAGACTATTCTTCTTTTCTTTTTTTTTTTTTGTATTACTTATTTTAATATTCACTACCACGTTCAGCCGTTCGACGCTAATTAAATGGGGATTCAAATTAATCCTTATTCTACTATTATCAATGCCACATAATAAGACTGATCATGTGAGTTCATGAGGGGGAACCTGATGTCAAATCAATGTTTCTTATCTTCACGGTAATGTTTCAGATGTCTGGAGGCAAGTGCCGCAATTGTGGATCCACGGATATTGAAACGGACCCAGCGCGAGGTGACGCTGTTTGTACACAATGTGGGTCCGTATTAGAAGATCAGTTAATTGTCAGCGAAACAGCATTCGAAGAAACTTCCACAGGGAATATTATGCTGGCCCAGTTTGTTGCCAGTGACAGTGCTGGTGGCGCTACCAGCTTTGGTGCTGGTAAGATTGTATTATCTCATTCATCAACTGAAATGAAATTGACTTCCAAAAATTGATTATAAGCCTGTATAATGATTATTTGTAAATTACCTGCTGTTTTCATTTTTTTTTTTTTTTTTCATTGCAATTTTAGCTTATCATGTGAGCGGCAAAGAATCAAGGGAAGTCACTATTCAAAATGCAAGAAGAGGCATAACGCATCTCTGCACCCAACTCAGGTGAGAATAATATCAAGTGGCAAGCTCATCCTGACAACACGAGATGATATAGCCATCTACATTACATACCAGCCGACTGTTGATTGATGAGTAAAATTGGTATCGAAAGTATTTCTGAATTCACAGATTAAACCAACATTGCGTCGACACCGCTGTGAACTTTTACAAAATGGCATTGAGTCGTCACTTGACTAGAGGGAGAAAGCAAGAACACAATCATGCGGCGTGTGTCTATATCACATGTCGTACAGAGGGAACTGCACGTATCCTTGAATTAAAAAAATATTTTGCTGAATACTCAATTAGTTAAAATCTCAAATTTCTGTACACTTTGTTTGGCCATGTAATAATCCTTAACCCCAATAATCAGATATGTTGATCGATATCAGTGATGTGCTGCAAATTTGTGTTTATGAGCTAGGACGAACATATTTGAGGTTTACTCAAGCATTGTGCATCAACATTCCTTCAATGGGTAAGTTCCTCAGTCGTTATTTTTTATCATCAATATACCGTCATTGATCAGATCTAGTGAATGTTATCAGTTCACTCCACACTGCTGTGATATTTTGCTTATGCTACGGGTAATAACATTGTCAAAAACATTTGTATATATCATGTGATTATATTATGAAATAACGGTATACATATCGGAAATAATGAATTTCTATACAGATGAAATGCTGTAAGCAAATCTAACATCACAATTCATTGTCGTAACGATTTTCGAGCAATAAATTATCGCCTACTCACGAGATAATCCTTAGAAAGTTTACGTTTCTAAATCTTCATTATTAGATGGTCTTCAGGGCGTAACGTCGATTTAACAATAACTTGTCTACTTGGTAATAGTTTATAAATGTCAGGTTTTTATACCGATCAATATATTTATGCGCATCTGTTAATTATTTGCTACTGGTTTACAAAACTGATCACCACATAGTTTATAGTCACATAATAACCAATTTGTACATTAAGTCTCTACTGTTTCCGTCAAATTTTATTGAGGATAAAGGAGCTTTGGAATTAAAGGCGATAGACGCTAATCCACTTACATTAGCTAAGTACAACTTTCGTTTTGCTTACAAAATATACACATGTATACTCGGATGCACTGACTGCTTGCCAACTCTGTGACTTGGGTGCCATATATCGAGGTATTAAACTTTCATTTCTCCACCCTGAACCATTACCATGTTTAACAAATGAATTGAAGGGTGTAAATTTCTTCATCTTTGTCGTGATCTGTGCGTTAAATAGGCGATGAAGAATAAGTCGAGTCTCTCATTTAGCTTAATGTATATTCAAGAATTTAAACAATTTTTCCACGAATATTGTTTGAATCGCTATTGTATCACAATTTCCATAATAAGAACTAAGCGATTGATAGTTAAATCAAGAGCACGTTGCAACCGTGTCGAAATATATCTCTGGCTACTTCACGTTACTGTTCTTGTCGGAATCGTGGTCTTGAGCCATAGTCAATGTTATTCAGGTGAATTGATAATTAAAGTGACGACTTTATATTTTGAAATTGTCGTATTCCATCATCGGGTTAGCTAAATAAATAATTCTAAATATATTTAATATGAAATGGAATAGACCCCCTCAATAAGTAACAAGGAAAGGAAGGGGGGAGAAGAAGAATAATAAAAATGAGAGACTGGTCAGGCAATGTTTCAGATCATTGGATAATTAAACCATTGTCTCTGGGGTGAATTTCCATCAATCATCTGTGGGAGGTCCGTAAAATATAAGCTCTGGAATTTGACCACCCTGTACACCAGTTCCATTGGTACTCTCGGAGCTACATTGAAATTGAAAATTAACACTGCCAATTGTTGCTTCGGACATGCCCTCTTGACCAAAATAACTTAATTCACCACCGTCGAGTATTGCGCTCGCAGTATAAAAACACTCTGGTTCTATTTGAATAGGATTTTCAAAGTAAACGTGAAATGTATTACTGGAACCATCAGAGAAGAACTTTGTATTATTCTCAGATAAAACGCGGCCCAATCGCTTCAGTTCTATTTTAACGTTATAGTCAGCAGCACCCGAAGAACTTCCGTACAAACCAAAACCAACCACAAAAATCCGTTTGTCAACGTTAAATTGAATCGAATCGCATCTTCCTCTGTAACGCCACTGGTTAGATCTGTATGCACATGATTGAAACCTGTGACAAACCTGGAAACAGACAATGGTAACTAGACTTTATATACTGTTCTCAATACTTCATAACACAGGATCTCTTTTCAATTTTTACAGATTTTTGTTTATGGGGGGGGGGGGGGGGGGGGGCTGGCAATTGTCATCTCTTGGAATTTTCGATATTTTAAAGGGATTAGTGATTTCGCTAATTGTGCTAGTTAGGTGGATTAAGAAGATCAGGACTGAGCAGGTGTTGGTTGATTTTAAAATCTGTTCAACTTCTTTCCCGTTTCAATTTAATCGAAATTAAATCTCATTGTTGACAAAGTTTAGAGTATACCATTACCTGGTAATTGGTGGAAAAACAGATGAACATATTCCGAGAGTTGATTTGCGTGCTTAGGTGGGATAGCAGAGGGTCATTGGGTAGAAAAGTAACAGCGATAATGATAGCGTGCGTTGCGAGTACAAAAAAAAATGTTGACCTCTCTGTAACGTCCAACTTGAACTTTATTTAAATAATTATAATGTCGATCATCGAATTTGACGACAAGTATATAAAAAATTAATGTCTCGTTTTCATTGAGGATGTTTACTATGGAAGGTAATTGTCTATGACTAGTAAAATCTTGGCGGGTAGTGAGACTTCTAGACAAGTGCTAGAAACCAGCTCAGTCGTGAAAGTCTCTTGGCAAAATGAAAAAATATTTGTCAGTTCAGATCAGCTTATAGCAATAGAGACATTTATATAATATGCATGAAAATCGTCTGATGAATCAAGCGCAAGTGGAAGAAAAAAAATGGTGATTCACCTGAGTCTTCAGCCCTTGTCGTGGTTTGATTGGGTAACAAAGTTGTGGTTTGCTACTTGCAGTGAAATGAAGAAAAATGTCTATTGTTTCCTGTGGGTTTAGAATCCCAGTTTGTGCTACGCCGTTAGCAAATTCCTCCAAGCTCATGGCTGGGAGTCTTATTAAATTTAAGGCAGATCCTAGAAAAAAGAAATAAAAATCTTATATCTATAGTGGCGGGCTATGGCAAACAATTATTACAACATTTTATATTTGTCGCGATGGAACGTTTCAGAAAAGTTTCATGCCGTTTGTGATATCAATACCTCAATAACTATAAGGCTCGTATCACGATCAATCATTATCACTTCGACGGAACATGCAATATGCATATGCTGTTTCAAATAGTTGTGCAAATCTTACAGTTTTTCAAATATCGTAATCATAATAGTAATGAAGGATTTAAATTACGCATGTTACTCACCTAACAACCTCCTTTGATTGGCCGGAGTAGCTTCGAGTTCGCGCCTTGTACATTCTGCTGAAGCCCATCTTAGAGCTGCGTCCCAGAGGTGAGTTTCCTTACAATTGAGGGTTTCTCGCGACAGCACCGACTCCAGGGTATGGATGTCTATATCCACAAAACCTTCAGACCTCAGGGCCATTTCCGCCTGCAGGCAAATTAGTATCGCAATGTCTCAGAAATTGCATGTTATTGTTCTCGTCATATGTTGTTTTTTCGTCTACTACAAGTCAGGCGAGCCACATTTCAAAAAATAGATCTAGAACACTGTGGAATTGGAATAATAATCGGCAAACCTGCATAACTTGACGTTGAGCCGACTGGACTGTCCAAGTTTGAATAGCAGATGATGTGAAAAGTTCTGTGAATTACGAAATTCGACTCGGGAATCGGTATTCTCTTGTCTTAACATCGAATTTTTGTTAGGGAAATAGCTTGCATAAAAATGACTTTCTTTTGCAATTTGTCCTGGTTGCAGCAAGCACACGAGTTAACAACTCGCTATAACTAAATACTACCACTAGATATGCAGAAAATATATTATTATGTAGAGAATGAGTAGCAGTTAACTTGTCAACATTTATTTATTCTCATTTTTTCATATCAAGGCAGTGATATATTCCATATGCACGTTATACTTATAATACAATATAGGTACAACATAATATAAAGCTTTGTTACACATGGATTCGTTTGCCAATTGCATAAAGGATGATATACCTCCATCATAGAAATACAAAGAGGGAAATTGATTACTTTGTAAATGTTTTGGAAATGATCGTAATATGGAATTCCTTCTTTATACAACTGTAATCGATTGGATATGTGTGTACGAATTTCTATACCTAACCTACGTCTCACCACTGACGATACTATTCCAATAATTTGAGCGGTAAATTATCTTTTGAAAAATATATAACAATGGTCAATGATAGAAGCATGTGTTGCAAATACCGATTGAAGTAGCCCGTGTACCAAACTTGGAAAGGTACCTTAAGTATGTCTGGAATAGTCGTCGCTGTGGTTATCGTCACAATTATTGTCACAGCGTACATCCAAATTAATGTTATTCTCGTTACTATCGCTGATTTCATAATCATCTGCGTAGCTGTCCTGATAAGTCAAATTTTCCGTCACTTCAATGCCTAATTTATTGTCGGGAAAGTACGGTTCACTTCTAGTTCGACAAAGGGAAAACACGGGATGATAATTGTCCAGTTTGTTCTCGGGAGGCGAGCAATCCCCTTCAGACAAACTGAGAGAATAAGGAACAATTTGAAACCTATTATTACCCTGATAAACGCAACTGCTGCCATTCAATTTAAAATTCTTATATACATGTTGACATCGTAAACTTGCAAAACAAGGTCTGGATGAAAAACTATCGCTATCGCCAAAGCTTAGTGTACGATAAAAAAATCGGTTGTCCGAATCAATTTTATCTTCAGTAGAACTATTAGTGTCGCTTTCGCTTGACCCAAGGGGCCTAAGAATCCGCTGATTCTGACTTACTTGAGCGTCAATAACTTCCCAGCAGCGTTGCATGAGGTCTGGTTCTTCGAATAGCCGAGACTGGCTCAGCAAAAGGCAGGCATTTTTGGCGGTCAGGCTCGTTTCTAGATAATTCACACACGCTCGCGCCAGATGAGGGACGATGTACTTTTTTGCTACGTACAGTGTAGCAAGTACAGTATCTGCCTCCAATTGAATCTCATCACAGTACATGTACCTAGAACAGTGTTGAAAAAAAGTCATGTAGTAAATTTTCAGAGAACGTTCTCTCACTTGATTATTTCCCTCAATGATAATCCATGCTTGATACATTTTTTGAACTGCATTTTTTGTAACAAAGCGCTGAAAAAACCCACTTACTTCAATAAAGTGAGAAAGGCTGCTGGCTCTACATCAGGAACTTCGATATCCTTTTGATTTTCGGCCAAACCTCCGTAAAACATGGCATAAAATACGGAGCTGCCGGTAGCTAGGACGTACTTGTGGGCTGGTATGGGCTGAGTGTGGCCTACATTAGGAGACAATCATTTTTGTAGGACTTTTTTTAGAGTGGCAATTTGCTATATCTTCAAAAGATTAAATCTTGAATTTTTATCTAATAATATTTACCAGGGCTTCCTACAATGAATTGTACATCAGCCATTAGGTGATTGTTAAACATAGCAGCATTGCGTTCTCGCACGCTAGACTTTGTAGCCTGCCAATTGGGGTCCTGGGTACAGTCCTCAGGTGACAGAATATTCAGCTGAGTTATTTGGGATGAAAGAGAGGATAGAGGAGAGGCTGGGGTACTGGCAGGCTGTGTAATAGCACCTTCCCGCTGTAATATCACCGATGATGAAAGTGGGCTCGTGGATGGTGGAGAGCCAAATACGTTGTTCGGCGATTCGGCTTTAACATTGAAAAATTAAATTATAAAATTTTCGTAACTAAAACTAACAATATAAATGGTTGGGCATCGATAACTAATCCCATAACAATCTAGAGAATCTGATTCGAAATCAATTGCAGCAAAAATAAAGCAAGGGTCACAAGTCAAACGAGGTTGCTTAGTTTGTGTTAATTAATTCATACGTCAGTTTAATCGTGTACGTCACATATTGGCAATTAATTATTCAAACTTCTGAGCGTTACTTGAGAATAATCGAACTTTTCTCACGACATATATTCATCAAACTACATCATGTATCCATCAAACACTGTCTTCCCAAGTATTTCAGCTTTAGGTGTAGATTTAGCTGGATTTTGAGGTTATAACACTTCATCACAACTTACGCGCTGATCATAATTAAATGTTGTTTTTTTTTTAATTTTTTTTTATTTTAAAGCTACTGAACGGGCTATCGGTAAGTAGGTACTTAATCGCATTCTAAGCGAATGAACGTCCTAAATTGAACGCGCGGTCTAATGATTGAGATATGAGTTCGAATAACGTTGGGGAAAGTAATAAATTCTTCGATTTTGTGTAGTTCATAGTTACCGTCAGTATACATTATCTTGTATATTATCCAATTGATAATCAACAATTAATAGAGACGTGAAATATCACCGACGACATCATGTTAGTTACAATATTTATAAAAAAAGAAATTCTGCTGCACTCGAACTGACTCAAACGGGACTTGTAGCGATAGAAAACAGACGAAAATCTAAAGTGAAATTAGAAAACAACTGGCGTTCGTCGTCTCGCCGTACCTCGCAGTCGCGCAGTAGCGCTGCAGCACGCAACCTCCGCAGCCGCGCGATTCGCATTTTTACTAACGTTTACATTCACAATTCTTACAAATACCCGAGTTAAATGTCACGTGCGCAACTTAGTATGTTGTGTAATGTCTATCCAACACCGTCAAACTCGTCAATTTTTCATACAGGGAAAGCGAAAAAAGCGTTTCGTAGCTAGAAAAAAAAGAAACGTCTCTATAGCTATATGAAAGTTTTTTCAAATTATGACGAAGTAGATAACTGCAGCTATACAAAAAAAAGTGTGCAATGTACGTACGTACGTACCTACGTACGTAGAATGAATGAATGAAAGACAATTTACGATTGTTCAAAGTGGATGCGTGAAAGTCGACGAATGCGGTATCTTCACCTATTTTAAATATGCCTGCGAAAATGTCACAAGAATCTCGGGGCGAAATTATCTTATTTTGGTCGTTTTATTTCGCAAGAATATCCCGTACCGGTGAAGTGCGAAAAAACGAAACTCGAAGTAGGTATACTATTTTGACATTCATAAAATCACCGAGATTCATCACATATTAGAATATTTATTAGCGTAGGAGGCAACCCAAACGACACGCGCGTGGACGCTGTAAAAGATAAGTTGGAACTCGAATTTGTAAATCCCGATTACATGGACATATTTCTATCAAATATTTAATCACTTTTCATCCAAAATCAGACTTACCATTTACCCAGGCATTTGTCTGCGTGACGGATATATTGTCTTGAAAACGTTTTACTGGTTTTGGAGCTATTTTAGAATATAAATTTGACATGGCCATATTTGGATTTTAATATACGTCTATATCTATGTATGTATAGTGTTTCAGTTCGTTTTCTTTCCTTCTTTTTCGCGAATTATGACGCGTTGCAGTTGGCCTGTTCGTTATACAGTCGCCATTCTAGACATAGACCCCCCACTGATTGTTAGAATCCTCCTTCTCTGCTGCAGGACCGTACAAACCGACACGGTCGATATGGGAATCAACGCGCGCATTCGACATGACTCGTTTCTTCTTCGATGTCTTCTGCTTCTCTTTCAACATCTCTTTTTCCCCGTGCAATTTGCATCCTCAGATGTATCAATCATAGCTGTATGTATTAATGCTACCCCACTCGGTGAAATGGGAATAGACACTTTTGGTAATGTTCAACTAACGTTAGTCAATCTCAGAATCTAACGCTCCAAGTGTACCTAATCACCTTAATAGCCGACAAGTCGCCTCGGGGGATAAAACTGAAAAAAATATTCCACTCCATCTATTTTGTAGTATCGTTTAATGTATCCAGAAAATTCTTTTCTTAGACTGTCCGTTAAAAAGGATTCATTTATTCTCATTAAAGTAATTAAGCCGTCTTATTTCACCATGCATGTGTAGTACATAACGATATGACTCGATATTTGGTTATACCAATGCCCCGAGGAGGATGCAGCTGATTCATTCTTGTCCAAAATATTTTTGTTCCAATGAATTTTTTCAACTTTAAATAATAAGGTATGTTTTATTTGAATCGCGTGATTTTGCTTGTTGTCGATATGAGGGATAAGCCTATCCTTGTGTTTATCGATAGATTTGACGTCAATACCACGTGTTGAACATTTTTTAGAAACTGTGAGGAGAAGGGGGCTTGTCAATCGTCACAGTCCAACTAGAAGACAAATTACGTCTAGGTATAATGGTCAATTTTTTTTATGATTACCTTGCAGCCGATGTGGCCTTTGATTCGGTCTTCCGGAAGTTCCATAGTTTGGACTGACGGTTGGTATTCTATCCTCAGCTCCTACGATCGCGTGATTTTCTCCTCCGGATATTCTTGCTTCTACGGATAATTCTTCTTCTTCTAAAAGTAAAGCTGCTAGATTCGCTATTCCGCGATGTAAACCACCCTGTTCGCATCCAGGACCAATTCCAAGCCCGATGCGCGAACCTAGTTCACTCACAACATCTCGCACCAACATTTTATCGTTTGGCCCCACGATTTTTTTTTGTTTTCTCAACTCCGAATACTATCCGATCAACATTAGTTGTATGCAGAAAACAATGTAAAATAAATCAGTGTCAGCTGTTTAGATTATTTTTCATCTTCGGTACAGTCACCGATGTCATATCGTGTATTTCATTCTGCAAAAAAGTTGGTACTGTAATTTGATGAAAAGAAGTTTTTTCTCTCTTTGTTTATTATTTTTTTATTATTATTATTTTTTTCTCTATCAAAAATTAAACGTTCCACATAATTTAATTCGCGCTATTTCCACCTACACCTTTCAGTAATATTGCAGCTATATGACCCGATTCTGTATAATTATTGCAATAATCAGGGTACTAGAACGGGTGTAGCGACTATATATCGAGGGCATTGCTGCAACACCTGGAAATTATGTTATAACGACCTGATGCTGCGCAATCGGCAGTCTGTTGCCACTGGTAGTGACCGATTCGTATCGCATCGTAGTCTGCAGATTAAGAACTCATTTATTGTTCATTGAAGGTTGTCGCAATTGCAGATGAAGCCGGTCTTCCTATATATAGGAATAGGTACACACCAATATATGTGTAGTAATAAAATTAAACCTCCGACTAGATTTCATAGACTCTGCAATATTTGCGTCATAGGTTACATATCTATATATAATGTCAATTTAATTATTCCATAATCGAGAATCACCTGCTTATTACGTTATTGAGTGTTACTCACCTAGACACCTCATCATTTACAAATTTATTACCAAATTCAAATTCAGATTATACGCATACATTATTCCCATTCCTTTGATAAATTTATGCATGTATCCACATACACAGGTATATATCTATTTCACACGCAATCAGGTGATCAATAATTTTTGTGCCATTTACGTCAAACTGGTATTTAATCTGGGTATTTCGTTCGGGTTAGATCGTGAGTATCGTCAAAGACAATTAGAGTCAAAGGTGACAAAATAATGAAAGCGATAATAATTGTATATGGATGGAATTTGGCTCGCTATTTATGCGCTACTATAAGGGAAAAGAAGAATTAATAATAATAAAAAAAAAAAGAAAAAAAAATGTGTATTTGCTATAATAAATGTATCGTTAAAGCGACTATCGTATTTAATGCCTGCATTCTAAGCTCATGGACTCTTCTTATCTGAATTCAGAATACTTAGAAAAATACGGATCAATTATTCGAACTGATTTATTCCTGAAACGATAGTTTAGGATGCACTGTAAATGTTCTGCTAACTAGAGAGATCACAGTTTACAGACTTTTAACCCTCATGACTACATTGACGTTGGTGAGATAAACGCGCGTTGCTGTAAAGAAAAAGAACTATAATAATTGTATAGGAAATTTTATGCCCGAAAATATAAGATCATCGACATTAATACAGCAAAAACATACGTGAATGAAGGATAGTTTTTTTGCACCTGACCAACCCCATTATTATTATACCTCTGTATGTGCATGTAATATTATCTTCGTTTCGTTCTACGTATCACAATTGATAAATCACTATCTGATTGAATAAATCGGATGAATGTTTACACTTGTTTATCCTTTTGTTCATTCACTTCACAACACCGCGCGATATATCTGAAAATTCACTGTACTCGGAAATAAGTGAATTCACACACTCATATACTTCATCATCCAAGTTAAGAGATTCTGACGTTTAAAATTGATACGTGCGGTTTCGACGCTTCGGACAAGATAGAAATTTCGCTTATTAGAATAATAAAATATACACTTAAGTTCTGTTCATTGGTTCGGTACTAAAAAGACTGTGCTTCGCAACTCCGCGCCCGGTGATTCCGCAGACTGCTGCAGATACTTTTACATTTACACTTTGTACGTACCACCCAACCGTGAACCGTCACCACCACCATCTGCATCGACATGCCAGATCCTCCAAGTTCTTTGGGGATCTAACTCCCACCAATATTAATTCTTCCACCTCCTTTTTAAAAACAATCATATATTTCCCCTCCACGATTTATCGAATCACGTGGCGCTTTGTGTGACAACATCTCGTAAACAATGATGATACATCGAAGGTCTCTTACGCCTCGGTCTGTCTTTATTTTAACATTTTTTCTTACTGATTATTATATCGAAGCATTTCGCGGAGAGCAATTGCAGTAGGGTATATTGTTTCATTAATAATTTGCAAAAATACCTACACGTTCCAATTCTTGTTATTGCTTGAGATTGGTCTGATAAATCAGAAATGTCGAAATTACCCATGTTTTCATTTGGAAAAATAAAAGTCTCTGTCCGATCGTACACGAATGACGAAATTAAAAACGCTCATACGTACGTGCTCGTGTGGTTATCATAAACAATGCCGATACTGCATAAAAAACAAAAGCATAAGTAAAAAAATGAAAACTTCTATCGCGCGCGCACGGGAGACTCAAAAGTTTGCGCGGCAGATAAGATTATTATATGAACTTTCATCCGAAGTCTGCTAGCAGCTAGCTCTTTTGCCGTAGCGAAAGTCTTGCGCCTTCACTTTCAGCAATCCACTGTGTTCTACTTACGACGTTACACCAATGCGCGGCTTTTAATACGACCCAATGAATGTTGAAAACTTGAAATTCATTGATTCCCATCTATAGAGTTTTCAAATTGAAATTCTCATACCAACATTCCATTCATTGCTTTTCATGTGATTGTAAATACACATATCATAGATTCATAGGTATTTCAACACATGCATGAAAAGATCAATTAATGAAAATAATTTGAATATGAAGTATATAGGAATTCCCGGTTTTTGACATTCTTTTTTTTGTTCCGATATAAATTCATCTACAAGTCCAAGGATCAGAAGACACAAAAAAGTAGTTACATTTAAAAACTTGAGATTTCGAAGAAACCAGTTTTCCTTCCGCAACAAAAAAAAAAACTGTTATAATAAAGATTTGGTATTTTTTCAGTGTTATTTATTCATTATTTCTTTTTTGTTTTTATTTATCAAGGGCTTTTCTCTATTCTCTTGTATCAGCTCGAAATTAGGCAGATATTGTAATAGAACGTCGTCATACGCCCGGCCATGAACCTTGCTAATAAATAATCTTACATCGTAATAAACACATCGTTAGATAAATCATCGGAGCTTGTATTTGTGTGTTGGTAAAATTTCAAACTACGCACTGGTGCTTTTGATCGTTTTTACACCTACAAAAATGATAATAATGATAATTATTATTATTCTATTGTTTCCTTTATAATTTCAGATCCGTGTCTCTATATAATGCGATTTGCTAACAAACTAGAGTTTGGAGATAAAAGCCACGAAGTATCAATGACGGCTCTCAGGGTCGTGCAGAGGATGAAAAGAGACAGTATTCACAGCGGTCGAAGACCTTCCGGTTTATGCGGGGCCGGTGAGTTCAAGAGAATTATGTTAAAATTCGTTTTATAACTTTATGTATATCCGTATTATAATTTATACCCTCGATCTGCAGTATGTATTGTACGTACATACATAGATGCGGAAGAAGGAATGCAAAAATTATCATCTTTCGATCGGGTTTTTAATTGAAAGAAAAAGAACTGAAATGTAATTCAAATAATATCGCTGACCGCCGAGGACGTCTAGTTATTTTGAATACGTGTGAAAAAGTTTGCACGATGACGAACCGAGCGCTTTCAATCGGTTATTGTAATCGGTATTTATCGAGGCATGAATTTTTTATTAGCATTAGTTCAAATTTCTAACTAAATTTTATGCTTTGATACAGCTCTGTTGATGGCTGCCCGATTACACGAGTTCAATAGATCGCCCGGTGACATAATAAAAATAGTTAAAGTCCATGAGTCAACGTTGCGAAAAAGGTAGTATTCGATGTATTTGAATTTGTTCTTTGTGTGCGTCATGCATAAAGAAATATATCGTTATCATAAGTTAGAGTCATGCTTTTGTTATGGTTTTAGATTAATAGAATTTGGAGACACACCGTCTAGTGCGTTGACACTTGAAGAATTTATGACCGTTGATTTAGAAGAAGAACAAGATCCACCTGCTTTCAAAGCTGCGAGAAAAAAAGATCGGGAACGTTTACAAAAAGTATTTATATAAATGCACACTTAATATTTATCTTTTACTCTATCCCGGTCTAGTTTTCCACATCTCTTTTGATGAATAAAATGACTCTTCGATGACACGGTACTTTGAAAATTTTTTGTACAGTTGGAAAGTATGTGCAGCGAGTTTAATGACCTTCAAAATGAGATTGACAAACAGCTAGAGGAACACAAATCGGCTAAAGGAAAACGAAGAAAAGAAGGTAGGCGTCTATCTGATTTATTTGCCACATTCATTTTTTTTTTATCATCGACAATTTGGCTAGTATGCCAAGAACTGAAAATCGGTTTTCATATTTCATATTGCAGTACTTATCGCCGAAGAAGAGATGGATGCTGATAGATTCATAACAGAGAGCAACTTGAACATAATACAAGACTGCATGCATGGAAGTAACAAAAGTCCCGGAAATGTTATCGACGACCCTGAGGAATCTGCCCATCTAGATGCCGCCTCTCGGACAAGCCATCCGCGTTCAGGATCCTTGGCAACAGGCCTAGGTGAGATTTTCACGCTCAAGTAGGTGGACTCTGGATGGATTGATAATCACTAAGGGATATGCTTGAACAATTCTTGAATCGCCGACTCTAAAGATAGATTGATCTCCTCGATTTTAAATTCATCCCTCGCGGAGTGATATGTTCTAATTCTCACTGCAGTCTATAACTACATTGAGACAATTGTATCACCCTGTGCTTAACTGATTGCATTGCTTGACATTTCTTAGGTCCGGATATAGCGTCCATGGGACTGGCATCGTCCTTGAATGACCGAGGCAACGCTACTAAAGAAAAAGTCGCATCGATATATGAAAACGTAAATGTGAATTAATGCTTTTTGTGTATACCTAATTCACTAGCTGCATGGGTACATGGGTCTTTCGCGAGGTTTTGTTCACAATTTGCGTTACTGTACAGATACTCCCACTTACCCTTCACGTATACCGGAAATAATGTCTCAGGGACGTCAGGCTCGCGCCAACGACCCACGAACCACATTTGATTTTCTGAAACTCACAGTTAATTAGCGGATATCGTAAAAATTGAGTCAGTGGATGAATACGATGTACTATTGCGATTCATTTACTTATTATATACTTATGTTTCTACGAACTTATTGTCATTGTCACTCAATACGGCTATATTATACATATCATTGAGTATTTTGTAATTCTTCATCAGAGTTCATTGGAAATTGACATGTCCGGTATCGACGACGATGAACTGGATAGCTACATTATGTCGGAAAAAGAATCAAAGTACAAAGACTCTTTATGGAATAAGGTTAATGCCGAATATCTGGAACAACAAAAAGGTATCCCATTAGTTTTTTGTAGATGCCGAGTTTCAAGGTCATCGACGATGATTTCATCTAACAATTCTTCATTATAATAGAAAAGGAAGAGAAGCGGCAGAAAGAAAAAGATGAAGGAAAACCAGAGAAAAAGCGAAGACGAACCGCACCACGTAGGAATAAAAATCAAGGTCCAGCTAACACTGCGGGTAAGGCTATAAACGTTAAAATTTTGGATTCTGGTTACTTAGTATCTATACTATCATTCCTATTCCTATCTCCATCAGTAGTTGTAACTTTCACCATTTACCCTCTTTGAGTATTCTCAATGTAACGAATACATGTATGCCTGACAGGTGAAGCGATTGAGAAAATGTTGCAAGAAAAACGTATCTCTTCTAAAATAAATTACGAAGTACTCAAGAGTTTGAGTGTTGCAACACTGCCAGCGAATACGGAGCAGCGCAACAATCAAGAGCCCGTCTTGAAAGTGCCTGGATCACCGAAAGATTCAGATCCACTTATAATTTCTAGCCCAAGCCAAGGGTATGTTCGATCGTGAAAATCTTGATACCAATAATACACTACACATCTGATTTATATGTATTGTTGAATTTATAGAGCCAAGACATCAGTTATGAACGCTGAAGAAATACCTGGTCGACAGTCCCGAAAGATTCAAGGACCTAAGGTAAACACGAAACGTTCAAGAAAGGAGTTCGAATTTGGACTTCCACTAGCTCCTAAAGAAATTCCTGCCGATGAGGACTCTGTGAAAAATGAAGAAGCGTTTACATTAACAGCAACTGAGCCCGAGGCTACTCCAGATGCTGGTAATCATCTCACTTTGAAACTTACCTGACGTATGCAAACCAAGTTCCGCAAGGCATTATTGATTGAATCTGACTTTTAATATTTCTTCCGCGTGTATTCAGTCGGAGAAAATGAGGATTACGTAGATGAAGAGGCGGATGCTGAAGTTGACGCTGACGAATTGTCTGTTGGACAAATGTTGGGACGATATACTGGAAATAATGACTATGAGTACGGATACGAGGAAGAAGACTACTAAAACTCCTGTCGACTGTATTATCTATTTGGCTTGGTAGATGGTATAAAGTGAGTTGCTTTCAACGATTTAATATCTGAATCTTTTTTAATCCAGCTAATGGATCCTTTTAGTTTTTGAATATGTTCCAAATGCAACGAGCAATCTGAAACTCAATTATTTTTAGGTATACGTAGTATCATAATCGTTTCGTCATTAACCCTCCTTCTAGAACTGAAGGAGAATATTTGCGCGGTTCTGATGACTACCGCGTGTGAGCGCATTCCATAGAAGCCGTGAGTTATCACAGGAGGTGGAGTTGAAAATGTATGGCTCAGTGCGGTCGTTGACAGCAGCTTAGTAGATTGAAATCCAGGACTGGGTGAACGTTATTAAATCTACTGTTGCATTCATTAGGTCAGTGTGGTGCTTCATCGGTATCTTCATCATTTATTTGTGGAGATGTTTCGTTCACGTCAACAGTTATCTTTAATAAAGCGCGAGTTGTGAGAATTGAGAATTACACGTTTCCACGCGTGTGCGTTTACTGCCTACAGAAATGACCATGGAATGCAGTTAATATTAATTTATACATGTTTTCATGTATTGTAAATTAAATGTAGTTGACTGATGATAATCTTATCAAGTTGAGGTTTTCCCGTCACGCCGGCATAGGACATCGTGTAAAGATAATGAAGTAGGTACTTACTCTTAGCACAATCAGTTTTTATAAAAAATATTAATAATAGTTCTTTCGAGGTCCTTATCCTTTATGGTAATTTACAAGCATTTACACATGAAAGCATGTCGCTTCCTAATTTGTGTATACAACCTTATCCGTGGTATTAATTTATCAGAAGTCATTTTTATCGTATAATGTCTACACGCCCCCTCCGGTACGATAAAGTAGTGACTATTGCGTTACACTGTTCGCAAAAAAATAACTAAAGATAATAATAATAATCGTACATAAAAACAATTTGCGTTTATCAACTGCCGATTTCGTTAGCTCTGTTTGTCTCTTTACATGTGGATAATCATAAAAGTGTCGTTTAATGTGAAACACGTGCGTTAGTTCAAGAATCTTAAAGATGCATCTGATATATCCATATCCATGTCGGGGCCGAAACTTCGAAAAGATTTTCGGGTATAATGTAATTCGATTCTTTCAACTAAGGCACGCATGGTGATGTATTAAGAGCAAAACTTTTCGAGCTTTGATAATCCAACATGGGCATAACTACGTGATATCATTTGATAACTTTGACACAGTTTAAATCTTACTGGCTATCATCAGATTTAAAGAAAGCAAATTTGCTGTCATCATAGTGATACCGATATACGTATCAATAGTGAATGAAATAATACTGACTTCATTCATACTATATAATCTCCTATTTTGTTGCTTTCTATTTTTTAGTGATTGTAAGAACTTATCAAAATGTACCTAATAAACGTCTCTCTCTCTTTTCATCTCTTATTCTCATTCCGTTATCATCGTTTCACTACAAAGGCAATTGTTTCCGGTTAATAATTGCGCAGGTATTTGCGCCTTATCCTGTTTGTGGTTTGGCCCATCGATGCATTCCAGCAAAATGTTTCACTTGAGTACCGGAAGTTATCTGAGAATGCTCTTCATGATATGATGC
Source organism: Athalia cordata (assembly GCA_963932425.1). Taxonomy (NCBI): domain Eukaryota; kingdom Metazoa; phylum Arthropoda; class Insecta; order Hymenoptera; family Athaliidae; genus Athalia; species Athalia cordata. Next base: position 49,550,950 of record OZ010625.1, on the reverse strand, counting down.
CGGTAGATGTGCCTGAAACTTACTGCAGTAATAGGTCTAAAAATGGAATGGACAGGTGGCATTGCGAGGGTGACAAACTCCTTACGGTCCCAAACAATCTCAATATCACATCCAAACTGCTGTGTCTGTAAGTTGTTTTAATGACAGTGGCGCTCCAAGTATATTTAAAATTGTGCATAAGTTGTATGAACGCTAACGAGCAGAGAGTTAATTTATCATTTTATGCCAGAACGCTCATCGATGCTGGAATTCGAGTTTTGACAAAACAAAGCTTACAATCGTACACTGACTATCTTGTGGATCTGTAAGTCACCATGATTAGCTAATTTTTTATGAGTACGAGTATAGTAGTCCACGAACCTGTTCCGGAACCCTCATTTATGAACAATATTGTTTTAGAAACTTGGAACATCTACCTCAATTTCACACTTTTGAACCTGGGGTTTTTTACAACGTTACTAAGCTTCGTTCAATGCAAGTATACACTAATTTTTCTCTGAACTAACGTAATTGAATAGAAGTTTCATAGTAATTTTATATTGAATTGATGTTAATATTGTTAAAGATATGTCGTTGAAGCCCCAAGTTTGACTCACATAAATGCAGAGGTCTTCAATGTGCATCTACCTTCCTTGAAATTTCTGTAAGTCAACAATCATAGGGTCATTACAATTATTGGTTATAGATGTGTTTTTTCACTTTTCTTCTGTTATTTCGATATTTCACAGAAAAATGACGTACACTGGATTACTCACGATGCCATACTTGGGGAATCTGGTCACTGGTATACTAGATGCAGTGTGAGTGTTATTAATGTATCAGGTACATTTATACCTATAATGCGATGTGATCGACATACCTTCTTTGCTTTGCTGTAGGGATTTTGAGAACAATCCGATACATACAATTGGGCTCTCCTTCATCAAGATCACTGTAGGACAGCTGTAAGTTTTTTCTGTTTTTTAAATGTAACGCAAGCGACTTATTTACTATGATCATGCTTGTACATGCATATAATTCTTGACTATAAATCTTTCTAAGGTCGCTCAACTACAATAAAATCACTGAGATAGGTAGTATGGCCTTCAACGGTTCTAAGATTGCAAGCCTGTGAGTTGACCTCATACAATTAAATATGTGTTTATCTAGTGTGATCCTTAATGGACGACACATCTGATAGTTTGTACATTATGTTTCACTCATTTAAGGAGTTTTAAAGGCAATACAGCGCTGACCAAAATCCATGCCGATGCGTTTGTCGGTCTACAAGATCTTCGAAAATTGTATGTATTGCTTCTGTGTGATAAGGAGACTATTCTAGTCTTCGAGATATTATTAAGACTGTGTTTTCAGGGATTTGTCTCAGACGTCAATAACAACTCTGCCGACTATAGGTCTGGAAACTGTTGAGATTCTGAGAATTGAGAATACTAAGACGCTCACAATATTTCCTTCTGTATACAATTTTAAATCCATCACAGAGGCAACCCTGACCTATCATTACCACTGTTGCGCATTTACATTTCCAGCAAAACATGACCCTGTGATGTACCAAAAGCAGGAGGTAAGCTTCTATGTCATAAGCATAACAGTCTTTCATAGAAATAATTCTTGCTGATGAAATGTTGCAGGAGCTGGAAAACGAGACTAAAAAGAAGTGTTTGTCAAGGAAACGTCATACTAGCAATAGTTCCGAGACCTCGGATGAAACTTATTCCACCTACACTTTTGGTACTCGCCTTAAACCTATCCTCAAACCTGGCATCATATCAGATCTCAACTTCTGTGGCCGGGTGGCAAAAGATTATCGAAATGTAACTTGTCATCCAATGCCAGACGCATTTAATCCATGTGAGGATATCATGGGAAATTGGGAACTTAGAATCCTGGTAACTTTAGCAGTATGAAGATTTTGAAGTGATAGATTAACGAAATTACTACACATTGCAGGTTTGGCTGGTGGCAATTCTAGCTATAGCTGGAAATTCGGCTGTTCTGATTGTCCTGGTCTTTTCACCGTTTGAGTTCACGGTACCCAAATTCCTCATTTGTAATTTGGCATTTGCTGATCTTTGCATGGGTATTTATTTAGCACTGATCGCCAGCATGGACATACAGACAATTGGGGTGTATTTCAATTATGCCATCATGTGGCAAAATGGTGAGAATTCAGGTCACAGGAAATTCTAATGTATATAGTTATTTAAATTAGGGTGCTTTTTCCGAATATTCTTTTATTTCTCAGTCTCTATGAAAATTTCATTGTGGACGTTAAAAAAAAAATCGTCTCAAAATTTGAGTTTGAAGTCTAATAACTTTAGGATTGCTGTAGTCACTTCAAAAGAGCACTCCATACCTTACAAAACGAGTCAATAACTCAAAAAAATGATGTCTTTCTAATGCTTTTTTAATGGGAAAACTTTAAAAATAGATCGCGTGATTTTAAAATTAAAATCAAGGGCTCAGATTATGAAAGGATTTTTTTTTTCATCGTCCGTAATGAAATTTTCATATAGGCTGAGAAACAAAAAAATGTTCGAAACAAAGCGACCTAAATTGTAAATACTCTATGTTATACACATATTTATGTGAATGTGCAGGTCCAGGTTGTCAGATTGCAGGATTTCTCACTGTGTTTTCAACAGAGTTGAGTATTTATGCATTGGCTGTAATAACATGCGAGAGATGGTACACCATTACTTATGCCATATACCCCAATCGACGTTTAAAAATGAAAACTGCAGTTACAGTTATGACTATCGGTTGGCTTTACGCTTGCATTATGGCGGTACTACCAGTGGTAAGCGTTTCTGGATATGCAAAAACAAGGTAAGCTTAGCGATAGAGTCAATAATAATTAATAACTACGATTGACTCAAATTTAATTTACACAGCATATGCTTGCCCATGAAGGATGATAATGTCGTAGACTTTGCGTACCTCGTCAGCCTCCTGATATTCAACATCCTAGCTTTCTGTGTGATAGTTAGCTGCTACGGACATATGTATGCATCTGTACATGGCGCCAAAGATGTTACACCAATGGCTCATTCCGATATGACTATAGCCAAAAGAATGGCCCTACTAATTTTTACGGACTTTGCCTGCTGGTCACCGATAGCCTTTTTTGCCATTACAGCCCTCGCTGGTAGCCCGTTGATCAGCGTCACTGACACGAAGATACTACTGGTGTCTTTTTACCCATTAAACAGCTGTGCCAATCCCTACATCTACGCTCTACTCACCCATCAATATCGCAGGGATATTTTTACGCTACTTGCCCGTCATGGTATTTGCGAGGCTACCGCAGCGAAGTATAAAGGCACTAACTATCGAGTAAACGCCCGACGACCCAAAAACGATTGCCAGGAGTCTCGGGTCACCCTTGGAGAATTGAACGAGTCTTCGAATCCCATGAATCAGACATACTGTACCTCGGCACTGACTATGGCGATGACTACGGATCTGAAGAACACTGTTAATGTTTCTGCGCCAACACCAACAAATAATTCTCCGAAAATAAATCCTCACAATTGTCAAAAAACTGCACCCATCAATGCAACCTCGCAGGAGGCTCAGGTGGAAAGTGTTTCCCCGAAGAATGCGGACAATGGTGATTGTATACCTCGTCCTTCCGATTCTATTGAACTGGAATCGAAGCATCAATAACAATCACAGCGGTAGAATGATTTTATTTTCTTACGTTTTTTGTTACTGGCATTCGAGATACATCCGAAATTGCAGAAGTCCTCTGTTGCTGATTCACCCTGTAAGCTGAATAAATCAATGCCTTCCATATACATATTACCAAAATGGAGTATTCAAATAAATCATACATCAAGATGGGACTGAAATCGTTTTAATTAAAAGTCTTTGTACAGAAAACAATAAAAATGAACATAAATTCATTGCAAATCACCATCTCATATATTAGCATTTGATGCATAATAGTGCCTAATGCTACTCTATATGCTTGACAACTCCTAGACTTATTTTCTTTTAATACAATAACTTTTATGCATTTTTTTCTTTATAATTATCTATTTATGTTGTAAAATTCTGCGGTTTTTAGTAATATTATGGTGTTGTACCGATTGCCATACATCTTTTATTGTTCACGATGATAAGAGTTTTATCGGTAGGTATCAAAGGACCTGTTCCCCGGTATGTTATAATTATTTCTTTTCCCCTCCGTTCATATTATTACCATCGATTTCCCATCATCGCTTTTTTTTGTAGAACGCAATTTTGTCCAACGGTCTCTGATAAACGATACCAATTTCTTACATTTATTCATTAATCAATAGCAATGATAAAAATGACAATAATGACAATAATAATAATAATAATAATAATAATAATGACAACAATAATAATAATATACTTTTATATCCTACGTTCGTAATACACAACGAACTTGTTATCAGTATAATACATTATTGATTGATTATGTTTACATTATAAGTCTATAAATCTATAGATTATATTCATATATTTACATAAGAATAGCAATAACATAAATAAAATCAAAACAAAATCTTCTTCGGCCGCGTTTGCATAGCACAGAAAACTTCGGTCATTAAAATCATTAGGAGAAATACGTTTACGAAAAACGAATATATTTTCAGTTAAGTAGCCCTCAAAGAAAACATATGTAAACGCGAGAAAGAAGATGCAGATTTTTTTCAACACTCTACGGTTTTGTGTACTTTATTTTCCGTTTTAATTTTGGTTGCAAACAAAATGATGTTTTAATTTATGTAAATAAATATACATAATTATATTTGAATGTATGCATGTACATATATAATGTATATTTATTTATTCAGTTATTTCAGAACCCAAATTGAAACACTAAATATTTAAGAACTAGTTAAAAAAAAATTTAATTTTAATATGATAATAATAATTATTAGATTAAGAACAATAATAATATTATAATAATGGCAATAATAAACAACAAAACTGGATATTCCGTAAACTCGTGGGTACATCATTTTATAGATATTGTATATCCATTCAGTAATACAAAAACTACAAATTCCTCACGTTTTTCTTCTCCTTAGATGATAAAAATTTTAAATCGAAAACTGTAGTCCATTGGCTATTGGGGTTAGTGTGCTAGAATAAGCATCTTTGTTCGTTATTGTATTTACTTGTATGTTGTTCAAAATTAGCTATTCACCAAGCTTTATAAATATAGGGTATCCGGTCTGTCAATAAATTCAAACGTTGAGACTCACCATCAGACTCAAAATGAAAAGCAATCGTTTGCATTGAACAGTATCAACTATACATGAGTGAACGAATAAACGCAATTTTAGTCAGACGGTGCCGAATTAATTAATTAATTTTAAAAATTTTCTATATTGATGATATTCGTCGAATTACTTTTAATTTTTTTCTCTTTCTTTTCATGTGATGATGTGTTATGTAATAAGTATAGTAAGGAATCGAGTAAAGAAGAGGGAGAAACGAGGTAGGAAAAGTAGGTAGAATTTTTGCAAAAAGATTTGTTTGTATTGTATTGTTGGTACATATGAGATTGGTTTTAGTTAAGTTTGGTTTTCTCTCGTTCTATTGAATTTAATTGTCTGCAGATAATTAGGTAGAGATACAAAAATAAGTATTAGTGGAGCCCCGCAGGCAGAGCTCTTTCAACCTTAATATCTATTCTATTCTGGTAGTCTCCTGGTTTTTTAGTTATTCATTTATTAGTTTTTTTTTTTCGTTTTTTTTCTACGCGATTACAAATGGGAAAGGGGTGGATGGGAAGGCAGGGTGTCTGGGATACGGGAAACTTTGTTCAATTTCTTCTTACTTTGTTTTCTTTGCTTCTCTTCCATTTTCTCGAGGGAGAAAATACAAACTTCACGAAACATTAGATATAGATTCATTATTAAATTGCTTGATTGAAAACAAATATCTGAACAAAGTTAACCGTTGGTTGTTTCTATTTTATTCATTTTGTCGATAAAACTACGTTTTTGGTTTTACGTGTTCGTGTCAAATTCTTTTGTTTGATACACGTAAGAAATTCCTCTGGAATTTATATCTGGTGAGATGTTAATTTTCATTTATAATATGTAATATATATATAATATTCTTTGATTAAGGTCGAAGCCACAACAGGGAACGAGGGATGGCGGTCGTCGATATCTTGGTGTTTTAATTTGTCTCATTTATATTTTCAAAAAACACAACCGATAATTCCGAGGGGACCTAATTAACAACCCTAAGCCGTGGCGTGGCTCCGATCAAAGTATGACGAATCATTATTTTCCTTTTTTTTTTTTTATCTTTAATTTAATTATTATATTTATTCGTTTATGTACCTAGCTAAAAGTTAAAACTGAAAACATGCAACAACCGGCGGCCGTGGCATTCGCCAGGTAATGATAATACATAGGTATGTTAGTTTTATTTATTGAAGTGTGTCTCTCCCATTACATGTATACGTATTCTTCGATAGCGCAATCAGTAATATTGGAATATTTATCTTATTTTTCCTTCTCATAATTATCAGGAACTTCTTTCGTACCTCTCTCAATATAGTCTTTCAAATCGGGGCAAAGGCGAGGCGAAAATTAGTAGGTATTCAAATAATATCTAACCGCAACAGTTATGTATAAAGGGGTGTACCGATTATAATAATTATGTGTCAACTGATAAAATACAAAGAAACACTTTCTACTCACCGTTTAGAAAATTACGAGGTATCTAAAAACAATTGAATAATCTAAAAGTTCAACTGCATTTTTTTAAATCAGTGCATAGTTGTTTTCCAATTACTTTTTATTCTAGTCATTAGTGGAATAATATTAGATCGTTTCACAGTCAGATTGTTGCCCTCTCGTCGATTGAAATAATTGGAAATAATTGTTAGTTAAAAATGCCGTAGGACTGTCATCGTCTTCTTCCAGATTTCCATTCTTCTATTCTTTCAACTTTTAAGTTCTTTATTCATTCATTCCCTTCTCCCCCTCCATGCTTATTGTTTACGATCCAGAACTCTCACTACGCTCTAATCTATGTACATATTGTGTAAATTTAAATTTTTAAATATTAATAAATTTTGTGTAAATTTATCGATTTTATTATTCTTATATAAGGGTCAACAACGAGCCTCGAGCCGAGCTGCGAGGCCTTCGAGTAGCCGAAAGTCGTGATTTAGATTTATTTCTATAATCATTTGTATTATTGTTATTATTGTTATTATTTTTATTATTATTATTACTGTTTGTATTATTAATATTTTTTTTATCGGTTATATTATTATTCTCGCGCTTATTTTACGGTCGAAAAATTTTGCTGAGGATTTTGATTCGAGGATACCCATGTGGTGAATACATCCCTGAAACAGAAAAAGAATGTTCAATTAGATTTAGTGAATCATAGTTTTTTAAACTTTGAACTCAAAAGATTCTCTCTAATTCATCATTGTTAGGATCTCATTGTAATAAACTCTTCTAGAGACACTCGATCTTAAACAAAATTTCTGATTTCTTTCTAGCTGATATTTACTTATAATGTAGTGATGGCTGTTTATTGTTAGTAAAAAATAGAAAGTCAAAATGGAATGCTCACACAAACCTGCAGTGGCTGACCACACACTCATTGCTGCAGTACTCATCCTCCCACTCACTGTTAGCTACCGCAGGATTTGGACAACCGTGACGGATGCAAGCATTTGTCGGAGCTCTTTGACCTCCCATATTCACCTGGGTTCCTGTAACCGGCGGAGGACTCGATAGGGAGTCACCTCTTGGCGGACTCATGTGTAACATCTGTTGCTGTTGCTGCTGTTGTTGCTGGACCTGAACCTGCTGCACTTGCTGCTGAGGTACCTGCGCAAGTTTAATCCCCATTTCTTTCTTTTTTTTTTTTTTTATTTTGTTTTTTTGTTGTTGTTGCTATTTAAATGGGTACGTCGCTGCAGAACAACGCTAATCCTTCTTGACATAATATCACCTGTAAAAATAATCGCAAAGCAGGAAACGAGCGAGCAAATTTCTTTCCGAATTAATAATTACCTACTTTTTCTGATACCTATATCATATACAGGGTGTCTCAGAACTATATGCCAAAATTAGCTGGGGTGATAGGCAGGACCGGGCTCAGATAATTCACGTACATAACATGTGGTCTCCGAAGTACCGTTCCCGAAATATGACTGATTAAAAAGTTGCTCTTTGCCCCGAAATGTAGGCAACCCATGAAACTCACGGAAGACAATGTTCTGTGTTTGAATAGCTTATCGCTATTGGCAATGTTATGTTTGTAATAAAAATCAATGTCAAAAGTGTTTTCATTTGAAATTCTTAGATTTGGTAAGCGCCATAAACCACATCAACGATCGAGCGCGCGTAATAACCTGGAGACTGCTGACCGATGATGAGTGCTGTGTAATTCCGGTGCAAAGCGCGACTTTTTAACCGGTCATATTTTGGGAACGGTGCTTCGGAGACCACATGTTATGTGCGTGAATTTACTTAGTTCGGCCCCTCCTATCACCGCTTTGAATTTTGTCATTTAGTTCTGAGACACCCTGTATATTTTCATGCTTGTAGTGGAACTAGAAGGTATCTTTTATAATATTGGACTGGGGATTTAGGATGTAACAGGAAAATCATTCGGTTATAAGCATGTACATTTAAACCCGCTATGTAGCCAGGATTCATCGACCCATACAACGGTCGTTTGAGATAAAATAAGAAAAACAGTCCGTATAGATAGGGCAAAACGAATTAACGATCGAAATCGGAGGCAGGGGTGGGGGGCCTAACGCGTGATGATTTTTTTCTCTTAATACCCGTGAAAACAAATATCTTTCTCAAAGATTGGACGCATCTCGAGCGGTCACACTGAAATCCGAACCACCATATCACACGAGTATGTAAAAAAATCACAAAACATAAATAAATAAATAAAAATAATAAGATGATATAAAATATGAAAATAAAATGAGAAATGAGGCAGGAAAATTCCAACATACAGAGGTTGTTTATTAGATTCTGTGAGCCCGGTGATGAGGAAATACATACGATGAACATAAATATTAAACATGAATAGAGTTGCGTGAATAGTAGAGGTAATTATTACTTTTTTTTCTCTCTCTCTCTCTTTCTTTTTATTATTGTTCTTATTATTCTTATTTTACTCCACTGGAGTCGTTCACAAAAAGCAGAATACTAGATCAAAGTGGCCTCCCGATCCCCCCCCTTCCCCGGTAGGAACCCGAGGCAGTTTCAACATGAAGATATAATTAGTGGTTATTTTGACTAATGTTACGGTACTGAAAATTGCTTGGTAATTTGAGGCAATCTCGCCAATCGCCATTAATACAACCACTGCATTATAAAAAAAAAAAAGGTAAAAAAAAGAAAGGAGGAACAAGAAAATCTTCACTCTTTCCTCTTTTCTTTTCTCTCTCTCTCTCTCTCTCTCTCTTTTGCAGCAGCATGCCATACCTGCATTATATGCCGCAACTATCATCATATATAAAATTTTTCCTCGTCGTTTTTGTTTCAAATTTATCATCTTTATTATTATTTCTCTCGTAATTTTCTACATTCATTATATGTACAACAATATTCATACTTATTTCACCCTGATGCAGACAGAGTTTTTAATGCGTGCCGTTGTTATAATACCATGGGTCTTCAACACGCGCATAAAAGTGAAGCTGTAAATATAATGCGGGAAATTTGTTTTATATGCTGAGACACCTGCTAACAGCGGAGTCATCTTTTAAACCCTCTTTTTACATATATGTATAAATATATGTGTAATATATTACTTTTTTCTTACTCATTTTCCCATACACGGGATTTGAATATTGAACCATTTAATATGGGTAATATTGAATTCCAAATTTACTAACCTGCTGCATATACTGCTGCTGCTGTGGAACTTGTTGTTGCATATGTTGTTGCATGTGACTCATGGGGGAACCCATCAATGCCTAGAATAAAAAAAAAAAAAAAAAAAATGAAGTGATATTTAATATAAAATTTTGGGCATTCAAGCTTTGCCACGAGGTGTTAATGTTGAGGTTATTGTTATAATATTGGTAGTTCGTTTTTTTTTTCCACAACTATGCGCAAACTTTGAGAGCTTTATAACGCAACGGCTTATCGTTAAAATAAAAGAAAGAAATGAAGGAGGAGAAAAGTAAGAGAATACCCCAGAGGACATATTTAAAACTGCTAAAGAGATTGAAGAAAAAGAAAAAAAAAAAACAAGGTGAGAAATGTTGTAATTCCACAATTGCTCTAGACTTTATGTATAGATGCAAGTTTTCTGGGGTAAGATTTTGCTTCCTCGAAACGAGGTGGAGAGCATCTTGGGTTATATACCTTTATACCTGCGTACAAAGGCTGAACACACCAATTTACGTTTAAATATAGAGCCGCATAACCGGTTACTACTCTTCGTCGTAGACGTCGTCGTTCTCAGGAGTGAAGGATAATAAGAATAAGAAGATGATAGAAAGATGAGAAATAAGAATGTAGAGTAAAAAGGGAAAAAAAGAAATTTTACTGTTCGACTGTTGACAAAGCGTGGGGTTAAATACGGAAGAGAAAACCGCATCGCGACGCGATACTTTAGAGTAATAATATTCATGATAACTAAATTCTAACCGAACGTAGATACACAACACGGTTCAGAGGTCGATAGCTGTGTAAAATAAATGTTACAAAGTAAAAATAAGAAGACAGAAACATGCAGTAAACAAACTATAGAACAAAAGGGGGTATGCGCATATATTAATTGATTATTAAACTGTAGATATGGAAAATATTGCACTATAACAAATTTTCTCTCTCCCCTTTCGACGGTAAAAGTTACCTACACTCTGAAATTCTGAAGTAAAGTTTACCTGTTGCTGTTGCTGAGGATTTCCCATTGCGGCTAGGTGGTGAGGTGATTTTTTAATGGCTTGCATTTGCTGCTGCTGCTGCTGCTGTTGTTGCTGTTGTTGCTGTTGTTGTTGTTGCTGCTGCTGTTGTTGCTGTTGTTGTTGCTGTTGCTGTTGCTGTTGCTGTTGCTGTTGTTGTTGCTGCTGATGCTGCTGATGCTGTTGTTGTGGTGAAGGAGGTTGTGGACTGTACCCTTGGTAGGAAACATTGCTAGGACCTCCATTACCCCCATAACCTCCATAACCTCCGTACTGAACAGGGGCAGGTTGTTGAGGCTGTTCTTGAGCACCTTCGCCTGCACCCTTGCTGACTAAAGATGCCCTGTACGCAGCGAGGGCTTTCAAATATTCTTTTTTTGCTGCTTCAGTCTTCTTCTTGTACACCTAGAATATGATAGTAATATTATAGATATGAGTAAACAGCACATACTATAAAATAAAAAGGAAATAAATTCAAGTTCGATTTAAAAAAATTTTATCCTCTGAACTCGTTAGAACATTATTATGTATTGGACATCTATGTATATTAAATATCCTTGAGCACAGATGAAACAATCAGACAAGTAAGGGAAAGTTTCCTAAAAAATCACAATTCGCTGACTCAAGTTTATTATTGATCGTAAAGATTAGACTGGCGTTTCGTTTAACGAATCGTCGTTTACAACCGACTTAGCACACATGATATATTATACTAGGCTCAAGGATTGTGTTCATGGTTGTATGCGAAGGGGGCGAAGATCGATTCGGAATATTACCCAATTGAAAAAAAAAGGAAATTGAATTGAGAAAAAAAAAATGTAATCAACTGCGTAGAACGCTGAACGGATTCAATTCAGCTGGAACAACGCCCAGACGCTTTTAGTTTTAATATTTATAGCACATGATTCGGAATATACAAAATAGTTGAATGAATTACAAATTTTTCTTATATTATATGCGACGTTGGAGAAACACAGAAATAGAAAAAGGTCGTTAAACATCATTCCGTGTCAATGGATAATAAGTTACACTTCCTAAATAGAGCAAATGAAAAATCGGAATTACACAACAAGAAGTCTCTCGATCGATGTAAAACGAATTCCCGGATCAATTTACGTCCAACAATATAGTAGAAGGTACACAGGCAGTTTGAATTATGCATATTTTGCAAGCACCTAATGGTATTACTCGTGATTGCTGAACCCAAGGTGCGACAGTGTATACCCAACTATTTTTATTTCGTCTGACTTGTTGGAGAGCAATGTGATGTAGATTTGATATTTCATTATACGAAGAACTCTATCAATAATTTAGAGCGATTAACGTCCTGTAGTTCAGGCTCAACGGAGCACAGGCGAACATTATATAGAACTAGATAATCCCAGTGATAATTTATTAACGTCCACCAGTTAATGAAAGCTTGTATGAACTTATTCGCCAACTTTTAGAAAATGGTAAAAGTCAGTTTATCTGTCAAGCAAAAGTATTATTATCGAACAGCAATCATCATATCTAATCTCAGCTAACCGATCACTGAGTTTTATCGAAATTATACTTAAAAAAAAGTCTCTTGTATTATTTATACGGTGGATTTTATTTAAAATCTTCCATCATATATCATATTATAAATAATGCGAGATAATTGATAACACGTCTACCCCAACTCCGCTTCTGAATTTATCCCGCAGTATTTAATTCCGTGACGTTCGAGGGGGTAGAAAGAATGAATATTTCTTTTTTTCATTATTATTTAAATTCACTCTCTTTTGTAAGTACGATCGGAACGCGTGATTTATGAGACCTCATATTTTACCGGTCTAACAATACATCAGGTAATTCCGTAGAATGGTAGGGGATATATATAGAATTAATTTCGGAAATCGTATATTGCTGCTGCTACAGTATGAATTCCAGAGCAGAAGAAAAAAATGGATAAACAAGAACTTGAATGTTAGCTATTTTAAGAGAATGATCGCACATATTGCAGTAGGTATACAGTTTGAAACCGTTTAGAGATGATTGTTGCCGATTGTTTATTGGCCACCATGAAATTTAGTAATACGACATTAAAAGCAAGTCAAATGGCAAGTGAACTGACAGCGAGAAAGTGGGGAGGCAGAGAGTGAGGGCAGTTGGCCCGTGTACGTTGCCTAGCTCGGACATCTTTTCGTCGATCTTATGCATCCTTTCGAATTCCTTACGTCATCAATTAATGAGATAATTGATCGCAAATGAATGCGACAATTCGCTATAACGATTTTCGCATTTAAAGTAAATCCATTTCTCCACACATTTCCAATAAAACTTTCTCTCCATAAGAAATCAATTATTTTATCCGACCGATTTCGACAGTATTCATTGGGATTGGAGCTCTGATAATTCGCCGTGTTCATCTGCAGAGGTCCGATAAGCTTTCAGCAATATATTACCATAGTTTGCAGATTCGAGGGAGATACGGATCGTCGGATTTTCGATTCTGTTTGTAATAAATCGTCACGTAATTATAATTAGGTACTTATGTAAATTAGTCAACTGCAGATGCCAAATTTCCTGCATGTTATTCGTTATAGGTATACACCAACATTTATATTGACACGAATTGAATAATATTACACACATAATAATTTGTTAAATTACCACCATTTCACACGAAATGGGTATTTAGGATACATAAATTCGCTAGTTTTCATATATCTGGTTTAGTAATTATTTCCGTTTTCAGATGTCCGATTATTTATTATTCATTATTATTACAGTCTCAAGTTTTTTTTCCCATTTATTCGTTTCATTTTTACAGCCAATTATAAACTACCCAACTTGAATATTATAGTATGAGTATTAGTATTAATATATATCTATACGTATTGAGATAAGGCAGGTCTAATTATCAGGAAACATTCCATAAAACGATCGCGTGTTTAAAGGATATTAAGAAAAATAATTAACGCGAGATAGTTATGGACTAAAGTTTCTGTAACGATCGTCTAGGAAAAACTTTACCTTCAATGAACACAGAACCGAACTTCAGTGAAAACCAGAAGAAACTTATGAAGAATTTTCTCTGTTATTCCTTCGCGATATCGTTAATATTTCTTTTTCCTTTCTCTATTTATTTGTTTCATTTGTAACATAAATCAAATTGAAATACTTACGTCTTTGTGCTCGGTATCAAGGGCGTCCCACATTGATGCGACGATTTTCGAAACATCGCCAAAACTTGCGCTAGGATTTTGTCCTTTAATAGCCGCTTGAGTATCCCGGAAAAATAGGGCGTAAGCTGAAACCGGCCTGAAAGTAAAATTACCACTGTCAAATGCGATCTCTCCTTCTCTTACTCTTCGGTATTAAAACCACGTATAATCATCACGATTGAAAATAAAAACAGATATGTTTTGTTAGAGGAAGCCAATTTAATTAACAGGAAAAAAAGAAGGACAAACAATCATCTTGTTGATCAATTGGAGATTTGTTTTCTCCCTTAGTTATGTTACTTTTAAAATATGTGATATATATGTAGCGATTAAAATCAGTATATAACAGCCAGCAGATTTGCGTCGTGAATGTGAATGTATAATAATTAGTTGGTTGAACGTCCGTTGAATAAGGGTTTGCATTGTTTTCAGGCGAGAACAACGGAGGCTGGAATAATGTCTAAAGGGTTATATAAGGCAAGATTTATTAGTGGATAACAAAACAACACAATGTTCCGTATACGTTAGGTTATAACACGGCTATAATAATTCCGTTGCCTTTAACAACCGTATCGCTGATCTAACGTTAACTACCTAATCTAATCCCCTATAATATTCCTATTTTAGTTGAGGTTAGAAAATATGCTCTCAGAATATTTCGAATCTATACGAAATCCTCCAACTTACTTTTGTGGTTCATTCGGATCGCTCTTCTTCTTCTTCTTCTTTTTCTGACCCTTAGGTTTCTTTTGGGTTTTGGTAACAGCGTCAGTCCTTTCCGGTGATGATTGCTTTATGGCTGCCATCTGGAAAACAAAAACAAAAAAAAGAAGATGAAAAATGAAAAGTCAGTAATATTTCTTCATCACCGTCAAATAAAAAACACTTCTCTTCATGTTATATGAAACTAGCTATCAACGAAGTGTGCGAAACATGAGGATATCGATGATAAAATTATACATGACTACAGAAAATACAATAAAGAAAGATGCGCAATAATGAAGATAAAAATCAGGCAATAATTCCAACTCGGTTGTAACACCGGCATCTCTATAAACTTAACTGACGCTAAAATATCGGTCTCAATAAATCACGCAAGCTAATATTCCACGACTTCGCCTTGCGCTATTCGTCAGTTTCTTTCTCGCTCACACCTATTGCAAACATGTACCTATACATTCATATTTATATACCTATAAATACAAATATATATATAGGTACATATATCATACATGTAATGTAAACCTCTGCAAAATAAAGCTTTTCTCTTCGTTACAATGTATGTATACTATTAACACATACATAGGTACACGTATGTATAAAACGAGAGAATTAAACTTTGAATGGAATCTATTGTCAGTGGTAATAATCGCTCCATGCATATATATACATATATTCTGTATTTATAATGCAGAGACAACTTTTTGGTACACAAAATATGCATACTGTATAAAATATAAATTACAAGGAGTCTTACAATATCCATAGGATATTTATTATCGCGCTTTGCAGTTCTACCTAATTAATAGGTGTTAATAAGTGTATTAAATAGATTAGTGTGAGAAGAGAAACATTTTGGAGAAACAAAAAATAAATTTAAACATTGAAATTAATTTTTTTTTTGTTTCTAAAAATTTAATTTAAAAAAAAAGGACATTGAATCCGTTCTGACAATTTTAGTATGAAATATTTTCTAACACGATTTGTAAAACATAAATAGCATTGTGTGTATATATATATGTACATCATCATAGCGGTATTTAATTCTGACAAATAGCGGAAATGGTTAACCTTGGCTCAAACTACCAACCAGAATCTCAAGGTTTTTGCAACATTCATTAATTAAATATATCACACAAACATGTGTGTATCAAAAGTTTGCGGAATCACATGATTATTATCTACTCCGGAATTCCATCGAGCAAAAATTATACATATTATGCATACTAGATTTGATACAGAGAAACTGATGTCATAAATTTTGTGGATATTATGAAAAAAATTTCAAAGAAAAATTAACAACTTAGGAATACAATCATCGATATGATGTATACACAGAAAAAATAAATTTTTAAAAGAAAAAATAAAATAAAAATAAGTGAACTACAGATAGTTATCGTAAGTATTTGTACATAACAAATATCACAAACTGAATGAATGAATAATAACAAAAAACTATAGCCTTGAAAGAAGGTCGATGGTAAATTATATTCGCGTTATTATTTATTATATAGAAGAACGGGAAGTAAAATAATATGTGACAAGAAATAATATTAATAAAAAGAGGAACCGAGAACATTATAACGACAGAATAAGAAAGAATTGTTAAGAGATGAGTAGTAGTACATTATTTGCATGGTGAAATAATGAGTACCATACAGTAACACAGAGAAACTATTGTGTACCAAAGTTCTTGTTGAAAAATTTATAAAAAGAGTCTAAAAAGAGGAGATTGTATACGTATACATGCGATGTTGCAACTACCGCACCTGAAATAACATAAAAAATATAACAGAACGTTGAGATATTATTGCACAATATTAATAAAAGCGCAGGAATGTTCTATAAAATTGTTTCTGAGTATCCAGATATTAATTAACATGTTGAAAAAAGAAAAAAAAAAAATGATATTATCACCACGGTTATTTTCCCACAAAAATATACAACAGTATGTATAAACGTTGTGATAATGAAATGATGGATATTGTTTATATTCCATTCACCGTACTATATTTCTCAATGTTATCTTGATAGATATTTGTAGTAAAAATTTTTCCTCCTCTTATATCCACTGCCGTAAAGGTAAATATGTATATACAATATAAAGCTCTGGTTAATTAAACAATGTAAAAAAAAAAATTCCAAAACTTTTAGAATTTAGGTCTTGAGCTGCAGCATACTACAACCAACTATAGATAAGCATTGCTTACAGAACCTGTTTTCAAATGAATGATAAAATACTCAACCCTTTCACGATCTACTCACATCAATACTTTCTAATTAATTCTTCATAAATTTATTTACAGATTTTCACGAACGTATTGTTTGACGTTACAAAAGATGGAAAGAAAGAGGAAGAAGTATGCGACTTCTGTGTGAATCATCACGTAACAATTGATGCAGAAAATAATACACGAGAGTCTGAGCTGCTTGACGAATATATATCCTTAAAATGGCGGATGATATATTGAGGCAGAGAGAGGAAAAAAAAACGTCATTCGCCATCTCGCGGATGCTCAGACTATATGCTCAATTCCCTTTCTTTTTCTTTTACAGAAATTTAATTGATTCAACTAACAATTCTTGCAACAAAGAAACTTTCGAGAACGGAACGAAGGGGAAAGAAAAATAGAAAGAGAGAGAAACAGTTCTTTAATCAGTAAACCAAACAAGATTTCTATACTTCACAAGAATTTACATGATTCAGTGAAAATATACAACCGAATATTTATGTAACACCCAAAATGCGAAGATCCGCTATTACCTATACCAAATAATTTGGCACATAATGTATGGAATGAATTTTATAGGTGACTCATTAGGTGTTAGTGAATCAGGTGGTATGGATATAATAGGCCATAATCATGTATAACTGATGAACAGCTGTGAAAAGATTAGATTTTCAAGCGATCCCGTCGTACAGAAAAAACTCATTGAATGTATGTATATCGGTATATGAGATGAGATGATAAAAACTTTCGCAATATAAACGAACAGGCGAGAAAAAGGACAGTAAAATTAAAATTAAAATTAGAAAAGAAAAAAAAACGAATAGAAATTGTGATGAAAGATTGAATTCAGTAAAACTTGAGAATGTGAACAGAAACTAGATAAGGAATCGATACCATCAAACGATTTCATAATTCTTTTCTTTCTCCTTATATTTAAAAATTCGAATCGACGGTTTGGAATCGAAGACGACGAACTTCATGTACTAACTGTAAATTTACAGTACTGGTCTTCCGAGCTGTTCAGAAACAAAATTTACTTGGATTATATTAAAATGATAATTAAGGTTTCGCGTACTGATGAAACAAATCTCTTTTTTTCAAACTCCTAGCAGTAACTTTGAACTGTGGCGGGGCAAAAAAACTTCGGAAACAGGTAAACGGTTATAAAAGAACCAGAGAGAAAACTTTTGGAGAAATAAAAAAACGGAGCGTTGAAAAAAAGAAAACTGAAAGAGAATATATCCGCAGATAAATAACCGTGAAATGGGCATCTCTGCCCGATTTCTAAGAAACGTACATAATATATTATAGTATACGCGCTGCCCATTTCGTTCCGATTTTCAACTGAATTATAACGATGAACGCGCATCACAGCAGCATCTAGTCGAAGAAACAGAACCAAACCTAAGCGATCCTCACGATACGATTAAAACAATCGAAACCGAATAGGGAAAAAAAAGACGATCGGTTCTTTGAAGAATCAGAATTTAAAACTAACATATTATTCTCAGTCACCAAATAACGTATAGAAGAAGAAGAAAAAAAGAAAGACCTACTTTCAGAGCGAACAAATAACTGGTCTGAAACCAAAAAAAATTGTAGTAAAAATTGATAACGCACCACGGCTGAATGTGGGGTGCTGTCGTCGCTGTCCTCACTTGTGGTGGTGTTGACATTTTCTGGTATTCCATTTGGTTGCAAGGCCGGCGGACTTCCCCCCGTAGGACTACGATACTGCATAGGTTGTTGTTGCTGTTGTTGTTGTTGTTGTTGTTGCAGCTGCTGTTGTTGTTGAGGATGCATATACTGCATATGCTGTTGCATTTGTTGCACCTGTTGATGTTGTTGCTGCGAGTGTTGTTGTTGTTGTTGTTGTTGTTGTTGCTGCTGTTGTTGATGTGGATGTTGTTGGAGAAGCAAAAGTTGTTGACTACCGTGTTGTTGTCCAGGTGAAGACATTGTCGAATACGAACCTTGAGGACTACTGTAAGCCGAACTGCAAATAAACAAATGGAAAACAAAAATTAAACACAAATTAATATTAACAATCTACATTTGATACGAACAGTTGTTAGTTATTCAAGTTTTTGGTATAATTCCACGAAATAATTTTTCTTCGTATAATAGGTACCTATAGGTAACAAAAATTTCTAATATGGCGTCGAACGGCTGTTTAAATATGCTAATTAGGTATAAACAACGAAAAGGTGGGATGAAAGAGACGTTAATTAAAGAATACAAGTACACCTCATAAAGATTGCACAACAGCTATAAAATATACATAGGTATATATGTATATTTATATACAATCCTGAATAGGGAATGACGTATTATGTGAGAAGCTTTGATCGAAGGGTTGGTTGGTCCCTAAGGATTTCCTGAAAGGGTCGGAATGGCGTTTATATTTGCTCGTTAAAATTAAAATTTTACGCAAACAAAAAATACATAGATGGTGTAATTTAATTTTGTTATTAAAGAATGTACAAGGGTTGTTTTCATCGCATGTAATTAAGTTCGATTTTTTCAATCATTTTTCTTTTCGTTCCATTCATCGCGCTTAGTCTGAATTATTATTTTAAGAATGAAAGAAACTAAGAACAGGATGAAAAGAGGAGAGAGAAAAGGGGGTGGGCGAGTAGCAGCAGCCACTGGCTCGATGCTATTTTAACACAAATTGGATAACTTTTGAGATATGGCCGCCGCTGCGTCAGCGTCGAAGGATTTACAGCCTATTCTACATCAGCTCCTCCCCCCCTTTTTTCCTCCCCTGGATCCCGGTATATTCAACTGAACATTCTTCTCCCTTTTCCCCCTTTTCCCTTTCCCTTCTTTCACAGAGCCGGTCCAAAATCAAATTTACCTGCCAGTAAATTTCACCTCTCTTTTCTGTATATAGTATATATAATATATTACATATAGGTATACGTTAGTTGCACACCATTTGAAGTATACATAGAAAGGGTCACGATGAAAATAGTTGAGTTGATTCTAAAATTTATAGATGTACTAGAAATTCGAGCATCTATAATAAATATTTGGCATCTGAAATGTAAATGACAGAAAAATAATCGCAGTCAAAAAAAAAAAAAACAACTTAAAATAGAAAGAAAAACTAAGCATGGCGGGAATAATTTTCAAGGTGAAAGGAAATATATGCAGTGAAGAGTAACGAAAATTACAACGTCAGCAATGAAACGCGAGTCTTCCTGTAGGATATCGGGATGATGTAGCATACTACATAAAAGATACAAGTAGTTATATACCTTCGGTAAATGGTATTTTATGTTTTATGTTTGCCCATTCGTGGTAAAGGGATTTATTTTAACAGACTTCAGCAGATATGAGCAGACTGTATATAAGTAGAAAATACTCAGGTTGTTTTAACGGCGTTAAATTTACAGTCTCTCTTTGCCTCCTTTGCCTTGTTCACGTGTGTATGTACGGTATCTATACGTATATCGATCGTAAAATTTTCACCTGCACCGCACAACACTTTGTACAAGGTGTTTCATGGTTCGCACTAAACTTGCAATCTCTGCTAAGACTTCGGACGCGTTAAAAAAAAAAATTACCGAAAAGAAACAAATAAAATAAATAAATATATAAATAATCGCTAATAAAAACATCAGATGAGTAGATATGCATGCATACAATTACACACAAATGTACATTATACGTCGAATAAATTTGCTGCTTCAAACAGAAAATAGGTGGCAGTTTTGAAAATTATTTCATTTCCTTCAATTTTCAATCACATAATCTCTGGAAATTTATTCGACCATAGATCAGAAAAAAAAATTCAACATCATCTGACATCAATTAAGTTAAGAATTCCATTCTATGCGGTGAAAGCAGTCTACTGCATAACGGTAGTTAAAAATGAATAGGTATTTATACTATATATTATTATCATTATTATTATGAAATGAATAACTGGAATTTTAATGATAAATATATATGTCACGGTGATCGGAACATGCTGCAGGTGTTGGTGTTTCTGATTTTTTTTTTCTTGTCTTTTTCTTCCTCATACTTTTACCTCAATGTTTTAAACATCCTCGTTAAAAAAAAAAGGTATAAAATTTAAGGGCCAGATCTGATTTTTTCTTACACATCTACATAAAGGTATACGTATGTAGTATTATATACGTTATATCTGTCTAATAACTTTTCAATTTGACCTCCACTATGTTTCTTCTTTTTTTTCTTCTCTTTACACATTTCTTTTTAATACATCTATATGTATACGAGGTTATATGATCGCCGCACCCAAAATTAAAGGTTATAGTTATGTTATAGTAAGTGTAATAAATATTATGGGCATGTATATCGCAAGTATTTACAATATGTACTTCATTATATACAATTTCGAATCATAACGAAGATATGAGTGCAAGAATAAACTAGGTAACCTACTTACTATTTTTATCGTTTATTTATTTTATTTTATCTTCATGTTTTTTTTTCCCCCGCTTTTTTTTCAATCTCTACATGTGGAATGTAATTCTTGTCGATTTCAGAACTCATCCAACGTGAAATTTATGAGTTGTACACATTATGTATACATACGTATTTATTCATACCTATAAAACAGTTGAAACAACGATACGTGAAATTATATTTAACCTATATCGTTGCTTTCGTGATTTGGAGTTTTAAATTCTTTGAAAATTAAGATTATGTATACCTATAAATGTAGATTATATACGATAGAAGAAAATTTTATAAAAATTTATATAATTTATATACCGCAGCAAAACGCACCTGACATTTATTGGTTGCATGGCGTGTTCCTGTTGTAAATAAAGTGGTTGTTGGTAACCACCAGGATCGAGATTCATTCCATCGGGAGACTGTTGCATACCACCACCCTGCATCATCTGTAACAAAAACGAAAGTTATACGTCTTTTCCTTTCCATTTTATCATCACCGACGAAGGAGTTGATCGATACGTAAAATATCATAACTACGAGAGGTCTTTCTTTCTTTTTTCTTTCTTTTTTTTTTTTAATGGACTAATAAATAAATAAAAAAATTTCATCAACTGTTTCATGATCCTGTATATTAACGATGATGATGATGATGATAATATTAGTGATATTAATAAATAATGATAATAATAATAATATCAACGCTGTTCGTGATACAGATATGTATATGACTAGAATTGAGATGAGAATGAGTCACGCGAAGTAAAATGAAAGAAGAGGAGAATGAATATGTGCAGTAAGAGAAACAGCAACAGCAGCACGACGCGACGCGACGCGACACGAACACGAACACGAAACGAAACGAAATGAAACGACGTGACTATACGCGTTAATTAATGAGGGCGGTAAGGTGGATGTGTCTCATAACTTACTTTAATAGGTACCATACAATTGGAATGCTCTGCCCTACCCCCCCCCCCCCCTCCTACCCCATCCCCATATCCCCCTTATACCGTTTCCTGCGGATGTAGAAAAGTAAGTATCGTGAAGAAACACGTGTCCCACGTATATTATACATTCACCATCATCATGTAGAAGATCAAACCTCCGACTTGAAAAGAATAACTGTAGATTTATATACCCCATTACAGTATGAGTTTGTAAAAATTTTCTCAACTTGTAATTTAATTATACACACATATAATTTCGCCCTTACTTATCTTGCGAAGCAGCAGAAGATGGAAAATATTATAATCTAAACACCGCGGGCTTTCAAATTAATTTATGTATATGTATTTAACAAAAAAAAAAAAAAAAAAAAAAAAAAATAATCGAAATTAAAAAAAATAGAATAACAAAAAAAAGAAGTGAATTCCATTCCATACACATTAAACGGTAAAAATTAAATTGTTTCAGTCCCGATTCATCTGCGTGCGTACTTTACATTAATATTTCTCGTCTCTGAAGTGACATTGATCTCTGAAGGTGGCTGTTGTATGGGCTTTTAGAATCGGGTGATGATTATTTGTCCTATTTTTGGACCACTTCTGAACCCTCATCCGGATCTCGTATTCCTACACGCTGTAGTTATACATATATATTTTTAGTATCTCCGGTACACGATTCTTCCCCTCGCCCCGCCGCCGGCCCTTCCCGCCACCGCATACGAATATTAATTTCATGGTTTCGTTCTATTTTAATTTTGATACATTTCTTTTCAAATGAATTTGAATTTTTTGTTGTTGTTGGTACGTTAAAAATTGAATGTTACCGACCTGTGGTTGGTAGCCATGCATCGGATCATGCTGTTGGTGATGTTGTTGCTGCTGATGTTGTTGATGCGGGTGAGGATGAATGGCCGGTATGTCAAAATCCTCGTCTCCAAAACTAGGGGTGTGGAATGTCTGTAACAATTTGAGAAAGAAAAAAAAGAAAAGAAAACGCATTAATTGATTTGAAGAAATAACGAATCCAAACAATTAATTCATTTCCGGCTAAATCACAGTAAAAAAAAAATAGGAGAGATAGCGAATAACGAAGAAAAAATGTAAATGATCAAATAACTGAAAACCAGTCATGAATTATCGAAAAAAATAAAGAGTTGAAAGTATATATATCGTCAGCAGTGTATGTAATATGAATATATAATATGCAATTTGTTTTAAGCGATTTATAATATAGTCTCGAATCATTATATTACGTATTACATATATGAATATAATAAATGTCTGTGGATATTTTTAAATTCTCCTATGTAATATTCTTTTAAAATTCTTCAAAGGTTATAATTTGTTCGTCGTCGCTTAGTCATGTACATAGGTATACATATATAGACTCGTTGCAATTCTGCAGATTTTTCAAAGTAAAAGAGAGAAAAGGAATTGCTCTCCAACGGAATAAAAGTTTTTAAATTTGATTTAATAGCGTCAGGAATTTTTCCTTTGAAGGGGAACCAACCTCTTTCCAATTTTTCTCAAAGGTGAAATGAATGGGTGGGGGTGTAATATTGATCGAAGCCTTATTTCTTTTTCTCAAACTCCCTTCCTATGTACCTTCCTACCAGTGTACATAGGTATCCTACATACCTATAATACTATATATTCTCCTTTATGAATATACATTCCATTTCAGATGCCCATTTATTTCAAATTCTTGATACGTAAATATACCTATATACGAATATTTATACATAAATAATATATTTCATACGCGCAGATGAATTTGTTGTTTAAAATTTTTTTCGAATGAACAATTGCGTTAATATACGGAATAGGTATGTATAAGAAATCCTTCTTTTTTTCCATTACTTTACAGCTGTGATATCGATGTGAATAAATGTATGATGATATTTTACATAATAAAAATGTAAGTAATTATATACACTGTACATACATAACACACATAATACATTTGTACTTGTAAAAAAAGTGCATTATTAAATAATTGTTAATAAATCAATAGATGAATTATTATCGTTGTAAGTTAAAGTGGCACACAGTCGTTTATCACTCGTAGGAATTCACTATGCGATGTAATGTACATAATACCTGGATGAACAATAATTTATGTATGATGTAAATAAATCCCATCATGTATAGTCGAGTACATAATACTCGCTAACGAAGAATTTATATATGTATATATAATAATAAAAAATCAAAGAGTCAAAAGTCACTGAGAAATGTCAAAAGTTACCTACTAATAAAACTTTTGAAGAACTAACACCGCATTGACATGGATATATACATACACATATACATATAGAAAACAACATTTTCAACACTAATTCCGGTGGTCATAATAATTAATGAAAAAAAAGAAAAGTATTGACCCGTCGAATGAAAGAAGAAAAAAAGGTCAAAAATATATGCAGATGGTTTTATAGAGAGAAAAGTTAAGTGTTATAATTTTATAGGAGTTCATTTTTTCTTTTTTTATTCAGTTGAAAAGAGAAAGAATCACTGAAAACTTACAGTCACAGAAATGGAATGTGCAGCAAATTTACTTCCGTTAAAACTCATCGCATTATCGCGCTTGTCTTTTATTTTTCCGACGGAAAAGTTATACTAATATCTTTTTCGAGTATTATGTCACTATCCGTAAATTTGATCTACATACGTATGCGTGGAATTATAAATTATAGAATGAAGCGGAGAAAATCTATCGATCGTAAAGACAAACGTAAAATACAAACTGGGGAGGAGAGAGAATGAAATGGAACGAATCTATGGGGGTGGTGCGTGAGTGAGATAACGGATACATGCGTGACATATATATGTACGTAAGTATATATATTTTATACATACACATACATATATATAGATGTATATGTGTATGTATATATAACGAAAGGCTAAGAGGATTTCGAACATTACCGTATTTCTCTTCCCTATAGGATGGTAGTAGTGACGGTATAATATAGGGTATGGGGAGAGCTCCTAAATTGTCCTTATCTCGGGAGTAAACAGCCTAATATGGGTATTTATGGGCAGAAATAATTGCGAAATAAATTAAACGATCTTGCAGACACGATATATACATTATATGTATAGTTCACATACATACGTATAGAAAGTTAATGGAAAGCGAGGGGTGAAGAACGTTCGAATGATGATCACGTCGAGACGTTGTGTACATAGGTATAATATTGTCCCTTTTTCTTACAAAATTAAATCCAATACCTTATACTAAGAATTATCCGATAATTTTTCTTGCGAGAAAATTCTACATTATACAAAATTACTTAAGTACGTGTGACAAGAGACGACTCGACGAATGTTGCGAACAAGTTTCTATTTTTATTTATTCTACTTTTTCTTTGATAAATTTTAAATCTCAAGTCTTATAAGGATGCTACTCGGAAATAGCTTCCGTACAATTTAATCTCGTATAATAATGTGAGGGGGATGAAGAGGAATACGAAGAAATATCGATGTGAGAGAATTACGGGTCAGCCATTTTATTTTCTTCTTCTTATTATCATCATTATTATGTTTGCTATTTACATAGACGTAAAATAGAAGTTGAGTTATTCTTTTTCTTCTTCGTTTCTGTCTTTACTTCACAAGTATTTCTCTTCTTCTTTATTACTTATTGTTTGTTTATTTCTTTTCCGTTTGTTTCTCTCTCTCTCTCTTTTTTTTTCGTGATACATTTTTCTTCCATCTCGTTAAAACTTGCAGTACAACCGTAGTGCATTTTGTCAAAGTAACTTCGCTGTTTTATATATGTATATATACAGTACATTGCAGATATATACCCAGAGAAGAAATGTATGAAACAACAAAACAAAACGAAACAAAAAAAAAAAAAATAAAAAGGAAAAGGAGGAAATATTATTTAGATGTCTTCGTACGGATTTTTCTACTCTCGTTTTTTGCCTCCGCCACGTTGAGAAAAAAACTCTATGTACCTATATGAGTGTATGTATGTATGTGTGTATGTGTGTAAATACATAGAATATAAACCTGAGTAGCTGCAGCAGAAACTCGTTCAACTTTTCGGTTTGTTTTTTCCTTTTTTATTTTTATTTTTATTTTTCTATGCAATCTAACTTTTTCTAACAGTCGCGCGCTCTTGCGTAAATAGGTGCGTACGTATATAGTACCATGCATATACCCTATGTACAGTATGTAAAATTTTATAATAGAGTTTACCAAAGTTATTACATTTTTCTCCTACCCCCCTTTCCTCACCCCTCTAACACACTTATATACATACCTATGTATATTCATGATGTATTCCCCACTAAGTCCAATATATGATCTAATATTCATGCTCCATAAAATAAATTTTAACAAAGTTCATGAGAAAAATAAAGTAATTTTGCGTCGGGTAGTTGTTTTACCTTTATTCTTGTCATTTCGAATCCGAGAGCCAGTGATTTTTTTTTTTTTTTGATCGAATAAAATACGACGAGAAAAAGTATAGTTACAACAGGATGATATATATAATAAAATAAAATATATACACATATAGGTATATCATAATGTAATATAGTATTTATTTTAAAAACATTCGATTTAAATAAAGCAAGGATAAAAATAACAAAAGATAAGAAAACGTTATTAGATCGATAAAACGAGACACACGACGAAAGCGAAAGAGAACTAAAATTGTGCACATGAATAATTATGGAGAGAAAATTGTGGGTGCGTGAAATTTTCCGTTTTTTTCGTCCTTTTCTCAGCCATCTCACATTTCACACACGAGGATACAGACTAATTCTAATTATAATATTCCGCACGCATGTGTACGAAAGAAAAATGTGTATCCATAGAAATTGAAATGTATAGAATTGAACGAACCACACGAAAAAAGAAAACCAGCCATGCAGCCACACGTGGCAGTAATACATGCTACCTGCTTATATAGATAAATATATATAATATAATCATGAGGTAGTCAACTTGTCTAAATATAAATATAAGGTCTGTCATTTCGAGAAAAATTAATCATCTGCAATTTTCATTATACCTAATTTGAATATAATTGAACTGCAGATGTAAAAATAAAGATCAAATATTAAAAAACAAAATCAAAAACCTAACCGCGAACAATTGGATAGTTTCTTGATTGTTTTTTTCCCCCCCTCCCGGACCCCCTCTTTTCGCGAAACGAATATTAATGAGAAAGTTACTTCCGCTCCTAGTACTCTATATTCATGAGATTTAAACAGACCGTGAAGAAAGAAAAATTCGGCACGGTTAACAATTCATTTCCATTTTTATTTTTCTTACTTCTTTCTCTTCTCTCATCCTATTCTACTCGAGTGATTGTTACTATTATTATTATGTTTCATCACATAGTAAGAAATGGGAGAAAAAAGAAAATAATCATAATAATAATAACTGAACGAATATCGATTATTTTCTATTTCTTTTTTTCCTCCTGCTTTTTTTCATTCAAATAAGGAACCGAATCGAGTAGAAAATAACTATGTATGATTATGTTGGTTCGAAAGATATATGTATAGAAAAAAAAACGAGTAAAAAAAAAACGATCGTGAAGGTGGGAAATTATCTGGACCTTTTTTTCTCCGCTATGTGCTCAATATTAATTTTGTCTTCGCGGTTTCGTCTCCGTGTATGTAGGTATTGAAAATAATATATTTCGTTGATTGAAAATATGTATATTATATGTATAAATTTATATATACCTATGTACGTACATATAACATAATATTCTAATCAAGTATACAAGAGAAAAAGAGATTTAGATAATACCTGTTTATATATTTTACATGAGGGCGGGGATGGTTTCTGATGGAAAAAAAAAAATGAAGAATTCGATGAAATTATGAGATAATAAAGTTTCATAAGCAACTGTCGAGATAACTTAGTATTTTGGTGATATATAGCTAATATATACAACAAATATATATACGTATACATATACCAATAATTATATACATTATATATTTTCATATACAGGGTACAGGTATTTTAAAAGAGCAAAATTAATACTGGCAGTGCTCGCGGCATAGCCAATCACATGTAATAAATCGTCAGTTTAATTACCGTATGTTTGAGAAAAATAATAATGATAGCACCCAATAATAATAATAGTAACAACAACAATAATAATAATAGTGAAAAATAAAATGGAGAAATAAACCCACCCACTCAACACGGGGTTTATAATTAGTCGAGTCTCTAGCAACAAGAATTAATTGGGAGACTAATTAAATATTCCATTTAATTACTAAATAATTATAACGCGCGCTCGTCTTACGAGATTATGAGTACATCATTATACTATCATTTCGTCATCCATCTCCAAGAATTGTCAAAATCAAATTTTCGTACTTTGAATAAAATTTCAGAAAAGAGGGGGAAAAAAAGCAACTAGATAACTATAGCGACTGATTCATACCGTACCAGACGATCATTTTTTCAAACACCAATCTTACGAAGCAGCTGTCAAGGAAAAATAACGAAAAGAATTGTCAACTAAAACTGGATGTAACATGACCATGTCAAATAATAGAAAAATCATTGACAGCTGTTGTGGTTTCATGTAAAAAAAAAAAAAAAAAAAAAGAGAGCAAAAGAAATACGTAATGAATTTTCAATAGACTGTATATGTATATTAAATCAATCTTTTTCGTGATCTATATTTTTCAGAATCGGTTATTCATGCAGGTATGTACTCTAACAATAAGTAAAAATGACTAATCCGAGATTTATTTTTTCCTAAACGAAGCCTGACATGAATGATCGTGAGTTTGAAGTTATTTACAATCGTTGATACGCGCTTTCGTGGGTCGCCGAGTCATGCAAGATACATATACGCATACGTATAGATAATTTGTGGGAGATAAAAGATAAGAATTATCTTTACGACCGAATGTAAATTTATTATATAGTTATGTATTGTGTTCGTAAATAATATATCTAAATATGGTTTGTTCATCATTCATCCATACACATGTACGTATAACTATATTTAAATTCGTTGTGATATTTTTCGTAATTACTCCAAGTGTATAGTTACCTAATGCAGATGTATTATGATGTGAGCATGACTGGCCAATGCGTATAGGTATATCGTACATAGAGGTACACGAGTGACAATTAGTCAAGTTCTGGAAATACTCATGACGTAAATCTCTCGGTATAATAAAACGGGGGAGGGTAAGGAAAAAACAAAAAAAAAAATTGTTCCCAAACTAGAAAAGGAGGTAAAAATTTCACCGACAGAACTTTTCTATATACATATATACACAATAGAAAGCGATAAGTAAATATGTGCCTCGGAGTTTAAAAACCGTTGCAAATCAACGTTCTATGACTTTACGTTAATACCAATTATACTTTTCACGTACATACATATCTACTACCTGTTGTCACACGTGGCCAAAATTTTTCCGAATATATTTCAGGGAAAAAAAAAAAACTACTTCAAACGGATTAATATTATTAAATCTATTTACTGCTACAAAGACATAAAATGTGAAAACAAAAAAAAACAAAAAAAAAACGTTCGTTTCCATAAAATATTTATGCCAATTAATGCCAATAAGATTAATGGTGTATACATGTGTAATATGTACACTATATGTACACATATAGATATACATCTAACATCGATCATAATTTTTTTTTCCCGTGTACAGCAATAAAATTAAGTATATATATAGCTCACGTATCACGTCATCGATGTAGGTAATTTATATTATATCGACTACCTATGAACGTAGAGAAAAGTGAAAAAAAAAAAAAAAATCTCTAAATAGAATTGGATTGATCGAACAATTTTCTCGGTTTATTTATTTTCATATCCAAGTGCATGTATACCTACACCATAGTCTTTCTCGTATACATGTAATATAATAATCGAAATACCGGAAACTCATGTATCATATTTCCATTATAAATATATTTTAAGAAAGTTTTTTTGTTTTCTCTTCATCTCTTTCTTTCTTTCTTTCTTTCATTTTCTTCCCTCCTCACTTCTTCTTTTTTCTCGCGTTAGGGATATAAAAGCAAAATGAATGTTGAAAAAAAGTTTTTTTTTTTTTAATACAAAAAAAAAAACGAAAAGAAACGAAACGAAAGAAGGACAAAAAAGGCAATAGAATGGGTACAGAAAAAAGGAAGAAGAAGGAAAAAAAAAAGCATCGGTGAAGATAGAGCTGCGGAACAAAGCAAAAAAGACGATTTGCTTTTCCCTTCTCTCCCTCGCCCCTTTTTTTCTTTCTCATCCCTCTACAGTCTACAGGGATGAGAGTAGTAAAAGGACCAGTACATGCCTCTATGTACATACATATAGATAGGTATACCTATGTATATATATAGATATATGTATTACATAGATACATACGACGTCTCCTCAGCCCGTGCTTTGTCCGTAGATGACAGATAACTGCACGGTATTGTAACAGCTGTAACAGATATCCTCCTCTTCCCATTCCTTCGCAAATTCCACATACAAACGACATATACCTATACCTACTTCGATAATCTATACCGTATTAATTTTCCTCCGAAGAATTTCTTACACATAATATTTATGACGAGAAGCGCAATAGGATCGGAGAATGGAATAGAGAATTGATCAAAAATTGGAAAGAGTTTGGTGTGAAATTTTTCCAAAAAAATTAATCGATGATCTCGATATTTCTTTAGTTCTTAAAATTATATTATCTTCTCTCACCTGATCGGCCATATTGTAACTGTTGTGATAGGAGTTTTGATGGTGCTGCGGAACGCTCAGAGACAAATCGAGGTTGTCACTTCTCTGTAACACAAAGAAAAACAATATTCTTGTTATTATCATTATGTATTTTAATAACCGTACGGCACTATACTATACAAAATGTATCACGTCGTGCGGCGTAACGTTTTCCGATTCTTAATCTCTCGCTACACTTTGAACTACGACAACGACAGGTGCGGCACACGCCGCACAATTAAACTATGAATATGATGATCTACACGCGTCAGCTGTCAGAAGATTTGAAAAAAGCAAAAAAGATGAAAAGAAAAAAATAAAATAGCGAGACAGATAGAACAGCTGCAGTAACGGTACGGAAACTCCGAGTCCTTTTTTTTTTTATCCCTCTATAATTTCATCGACGATTTACGATGATTAGATTGTTCATCATTTTCAGGTTACGCATATGTAGGTGAAAGAAAAATTAGAAAAATAAATAAATAAACATCGACGAAGTATACATATATACCGTAACTATATTTTTGTACGGTAATTTCAGCCAATCATTTTACGACAGAGTGGTGAATTATTTATTTATATATATCTATTTTTCATTTTTAATATTTCATAACAAAAAATTTGTTCTCAAACATAGAATTATTCAGTAGGAAGTAAAATTATTCTTCTTTGAACTTTACTTCGTCACAGTGTTCAACGACACGGCGTTTCATATAAATGGTTATATAATACACACAGGTATATTATATACGCTAAAAATATTTTTCTACAATGAACATATATTGATATCGAGTACAGAGCGAGCGTGTCGATGGTTAAAATATTCTCACGGTATCTCGCGAACCTATATTATACATGGGTCGTTCCAGGTCGTGTAATTCTTGCTTGTTACTCAGGCTCATATATGTATACCTGTACCTATTATACCTACACGTACCCGCGTTCCGAGCTGCGACTGACAAATCCCCCTCGGTTTTCTTTTCTAATAACCCTCTACGATATAAATAAATAAGTAAGCGTTCGTTCATTCCCGCGAATACTTTTCCATAAGTTACTATAGAAGTCTGTTTGCCACCCGCGATAAATGGGAGAGAGAAGGAAAGCGTCGCGACGTAAAGGGAAAAACATCAACCGTCATTTCGTTCCAAGATAGTCGATGAATTTTTACAAGGTGATATAAAATGAAAAAATAGAAAATCAATTACGTTCGATCGGAGCGATGAGTATGCATGAAGTGCGGCGATAAAGGTTGAAAAAATTTAGAAAAAAAAAAACATAAAATAATTAGTACCAATAAATCGTTTATTAAATTTGACAATAATTAACTTACGAATATTAAAATTATTATTGTTACTACGTGGATAAAGAAGGTGTCGATCGAGATCGATTAATCGACGAACTTTTGTTTTTGTTATTTCTTGCGAAAAGTTTCATCGGATTCAATAAATCCCCGAGAGTTCGAGAGGATGATGATTGAAAAGACAACAATTAATCACATCAAATATGTTGTATTCCATAGTTACGATGTACACATACCTCGATGTATACTGTGACGTGAAACCTGCATGTGAAATTATCAAGTAATTACGGTAATTATGAAGGAGAAAAAAACAAGAAGAATCAAGAAGAAATATTACCCGTCGATTTCTGCTATATTACCCAAGATTCGTTTCTCGGGGGAAAAAAAGAGAAAAAAATTTCAGATGAATGATATAATGCATATGATTATCCTCCATTTCTGATAGATTATGTATGATGAAAAAATTGTCATTTAGATACGTATTTTACATAATATATCACGAGAGAAATTTCGATGAAAAATATCACATGTCGCGGGACAGAGTAGGTAACAGATGATGAAAAGGGTGAAAAAAAAAAAAGAAAGAAATAAAGAAAGAAGAAAAAATATATTTTCTATAGAGGTATTATTATTCATTTCTTTTATATCGTGTACAACAATTATATAGTAGCAATACAAATGACAGTGAAGAGTATGGAAAGAAAGAGAGGTAAAAAAGAAGGGTGGACGGAAGAAACAAAAGAAACAAAAAGAGAGAAAGTTTACTCTCCTCGTTTGTTTTCAGCAGTTTTGTTATATCGTGTACACAATATATTCAGAATATAAAACAAACGACAAACAAGCAGAGTTGATATTATTACTGTTATTGCTGGAACAAGAAGTGAAGGTAGGGAAGGAGAGTTGAAAAAAATTAATTGGAATTTTTCTAATTGAGAATCGGAAAAAAAAAAAAACAGATCCAATCTTCCCGCTATTTTATGATTCTTTTTGTTTTTGTTTTTGCTTTTCATTTCTTCTTTTCTTATCTACAACGTCATATTCATGAAACTGTATAGGTGTACGTACATTTGTTAATTAATTTTCTTTTTTTTTGTTTTTCTAATACGATTTGGTTTTTATTTACCGCCAACATGTGTTGCGCGTGTAAAACAGAAAACTGAGAGTTACCCGCATGTATGTGTGAATGTATCAAGTCTATCGGGTTTTAGGAGTGGCAAAGTTGCGGACTTTTGTATAAAATGTTCCATTTGTTTTACAGGCTAGTTTCTTTTTCTTTTTTTTTTTTTTCAAGTTTTTCGTTCTTTGTTCATCGAAAAAAAAGCAGAGGTAAAACAACAAAATTTAAAAAAGCAGAGCATCGTAAAAAAAATAAAAAAATTCTAGCGAATGTTGATTCGTGTTTGCTCAGCTTCCCCGCAATCTCGCATACTGTAATTATTTTTCGTTCCTTTTTTTGCTCTTTATTTCCGTCAATTATTTGTTTTTCATCCCCAACGTAGTTTCTCTTCTTTTCTCTATCTCGCCAAACTTCGATATATATCTCTAGTATGTACCTGTAATTGGTCATAATTTTTTTTTTAATGCTGTGGTAAAATCCAAAAACAATATTTCGCAAACCAGAGAGAATAGAGTTGGGAATGAAATTTGAATTCGGGGGAGAGAGGAAAGAAAAACAAACAAAAAAAAAAACAAAGAACAACAGAGAGTCATCAGGCACGAGTGTTAAGTATTGTAATATTGTCCATTGAAATAGCGAAAACTTCCTATCTACGTATATTATTTAATATCTTATTGAATATATCTCTGGGCGTTAAATATTTATTCGTGTACACTCATTTCCGGTTGTTGTTCGGCGTGCGAGTTTGAAATTGTTGACTTTAGCGCGATAAAATTGATAAACCTCGTTTTACAAATCCAAGTGCAAAGTTAGGAACGATAGGTAACACATAGGTAGTTAGATGCACGTACAGTTACACAAAACATTGAAAACTTTGATAAATATGTTATACGATTTATTATTTGTTCGTTAACTTTGTCACAGTAATCTCGCTAGCAACGTATCGGTGAAATAGATTGTGTACGTACCTATGTACTATTTGTATACATATATACCTATACATATAAATAATAATAGCTGTGTACCGAAGTCAGCGTTGGTAATTATACTAAATGACGCAATATTTATCGTGGCAATCAACGCAAGCCTGTATGTACAAATCTGTAAAATGACCAGATAACTTTTGATGACTAATGACAAATTATTACAGTACATAATATAGGATGACTAACCACGACGACAAGAAAACAATATTAGTAATAAAAACTAATTTACACAAACAATGGACACTCTCAACGGTTCGGAGAAAAAAAAAGAAGTGCAAAAAATTATGTTCAGATAACAAATATTATAAATTAATGTTCATACTGATCGGGGTTCGGAAACCAAATTTTTCATACAATATCTTGGATAATGATTCACAAAATATCCATAATTTATAGTATCCAATAAGAGTTGTAATGGTATCTAAAATTTTATCTGTTCATAAATCGTGCTGAAATATCAAATTTTCTTTTTTTTTTTTTTTTTTAAACTCGTATAAATTACCATACATAGATAACATGAGAAACACGGTCTGTAAATTGTTTTTTATTTCAATTTGTAAGAGCGAAGAAGGAAAAAACACCCCCCACCCCCCGCCGCGAGTTGTGTAAGTATAGGTAGCGTAAAACTTTTTTTTTCAGGTTTTACATAAATGAATAGTAAATAAATTGTACGCCGACGTTGTAATATATTTTTTGCCATTAAACAACATTTCAAAAAATAATAATATCGACGTGCGGGCCGCCGCGAGCGTTGAAATGGAAAATGATTTGCGAAATTAGTCCATAATGTACGCGAGTTGATTGGACTGCAAGGACGTAGATTATTTGAATGGAACAAGGAAGGTCAACCAAGGGCAAATTCCTCGATTATAATGACAATAACAATTATCTGGACGTGGACAATGGTCATGAATATACCTAATTGAAAATTCAAACAATGTTAAATAGGTCTGAAGGTGAACGATTTCATTGAAAATTCATTAACAAGATTTGATGCAGGACCAGATGTTCGAACATATACAAATATAATGCGTATTGTATGGGATGAAGAGGAGAAAAAATGAATAAAAAGTTAATTGAAAAAAAAAAAATTTAGGTAGAGTAGGAAAGCGGATATAATTTTTCTCGTACATTTTACATCGCGAGTTGAGGAGGTGAGAACCGGTTCAGATTAAATTAATCTCACGCGGTATAATGGATTAAATTAAAATACTATGTTCAAAGTAAAAATTAAACCAAAAAAATATGTATAAGAGGAGGAGGAGCGAAAAGAATTTCTCACAGCGATGATTTAAAAAAAAAGCGGAAAATAAAAAGAACTAATTTTAGTAATATACATAATGATTATTACTTTTCTATGATACGTGCGAAGTAAAATCGGAAAATTTATTTGCACTTATACAATTTTACCGTTATCAAGCCATGACATTCAAATTATAAAATATTTCGCTTATCGAAAATTACATATAATTATGAAAAAATAATTTCAGGTAGATGTCATTGAAAAGTCAAGATAATATAGCTGGTACCTAGTTACTCATGATGAAAATAATAATTTCAACTTCTAATTAAAATACAGCATGAACAAGCAATTTTTCAAATGACTCATAGAAAAATACAATATAATAATCTGCACAAAGCAAGAATAATTATATACATCGTAAGAACTATGAAATAAAAAAATAAAAATAATAATAATAATATTAATAAAAAAAAAAGTTTTTTTCACAAGTTGATTATAATTATTATGTCTATGTATATATCCATTCAGTATGGATGTTCAAATAAGAAATCAAAAATATCAAACTAATGTATGCACGTTATCATGTAACAAATTAAGAATATACGATGATAAATAAAGGTAAAAAAAATAAAAATAAAAACAAAATAAATTAATTAAAAATGATTTTTTTTTTTTCGTGTAAATATATCTAACATTGTAACGAGTCATCTAGTCATATATCATCTACCGTTTGGACGAAGAAACGAAAGTTAAAAAAATGTAAGTCACCGTATTATGTAAGTGAATTTATTATATACGAGTAATCAAGACAAATGGAGTTGATGATATTCTCAACAAGATAATTTCGATGGCAATTAAAAATGCCTGCTTACACGAGAAAAAGATTCAAATACAAATGAAACAGAAAAGAACTAAATATATAATAAAGATCAAAGCAAAAGGAAGAAGGGAAGATTTTATTTGTATAAAAATGTTGTATAGTCTAAAAAATGAACTTTTATAAATTTTATGAAAAGTATATTACATTGTAATGCGAACTAATGGGTATTTGATAAACGAAAAGTGTAATCATTGCAAATGGAAGAAGGAAAAAAAAATAAAAATTAATAATACACGAATCAATTACGAATGACGTCAAATACAACCGTTCCTTGAAACGACCAATCAACGAATAAATCAATCAATCAATAAATAAATCAATCATTCGATTAATAACATTTTTCATTCGAAAAATTTATTACCACCTCCGTCAAACGGTCATGAACTCAAACCAAATAATACGACAATAAACACACTGTATCATTAATTAACTAATTAAAGAAACCCACAAAACATTCATTAATTAACATTCGTCAAGTTTTTTATTCTTGATATCATCATCATCATCGTCATCATAATTATTCAATTGTTAATATCATTATCATTATATAGTCGGGAATAAAATTTATGATATAAAAAGACACGTGCAGTATAAATGGATAGTCAAAGAGAGAGGAGAGAAAAAAAAAAACACAAAAAAACACAAAAAAAATTCAGAGAGAAAGAAAGATTAGTTTTGTGGAGGGAAGTTAATCAGCGAGCCGTGATGATCTCCATGCCCGATAAATGAGACAAGATGAAGTGTCAAGATTGTCCTTGACAAGGGTCCTCTCTTTTCTCTACGTACACAATAGAATGAAAAAAAAAAAAAACAGAAAAGAGAGAAAAAAATTACATCCATATATATTCACTCACACATATACCTATACTGCGAGTCTTGCAACGATTAAAAAAAATAGTATGGTGGTGGTGGAGGTATTTTAACGTCGATGCAGAGAAAATAATGTGAGAGAAAATACGGCGAAAAAATAAATAAAAAAGAAAGATAAAATCGACGATGTAGAAGAGGATTTATACGGATTTCTTTTGGTATTTTTCCTAAAATACAGGGAGGGGGTGAGGGGCGAGGGGAAATAAATTAAAAACTGTCAAATTCAGAGTATGCGCATTATTCATGAAATTTCAAATTTTATGTAATGCTAACGTGTAACGAGGAAAAAAGAGATAATGACGAATGCGAAGTAAGTCGAGTAAGTATAGTTCGGCCTTACCAATTACGAATAAATATAGCATGAAAATTCATATGAATAATAACAATATAAACAATAATAATGAAAATATACGTTACGAAACGGAGAAACGACAGTTGTTGGATAAGCAGAATTATTACGAAACTTTGCGAATCAGTAATTCCTATAATACTGTACTGCGCGCAGGTATAAAAAAAAAAATATATATTTACACATATAAATTATGTTGATTTAAGTACATACAATTTGGGAGCGCATTATGTGCATTATAACATATTTATACCCGAGGGCAAAGAGAAAAAGAGAAAAAGAGGAAAACGGAGGGAGAGGAATTGAAGCAATTCGTCAATCATTTAAAATTACACCGCTGTAGCATATATAGCAAATATGAAATGATAATAATTTTAGTGAAATATTGAAGCGGGTTACGAGAGAAAAAAAAGCAGAACAAAAAAAAAAGAGAAGAAACTTCCATGATTACACTGCGTCTAAAGTATAAGCTCCAATTAATTACGAATATATATACATTATATAACGTACGTGTCTACATATATAGATATAATTATATTAATTTAATGCGCATTTTTGACACATTTATAATAGCTATAATTTACGCACTTTATTTTTATCAAACAAAGTTATAATGTTCCATACTTATTTAGTTATTATTATTTAATCACGATAATTATGTTGGAGTTACAACAGTTACACAGTGTCGCGTTTTTTTTTTTTTTTTTTCATTTTATTATACGACCCAATTTTTCCTATTAATCAAAATAGTCCAATTAGAATGGTACACCCTGTATAGATGTGTGTGTGTATGAATAATGTACATACATGTATACATATGTGGTGCGTATTACATTATAGTCGTTATCCGGGACTTTACTAAAACGGGGTTAATACCCTGTTTACTAACTCCTCCAGCTCCTATCGCGGCAATAATTTATATCCGTATAGTGTATTAAGTTACTCATGTATTTACACGGGTATTCATACATACATAGATGGTCGCATGCGAAACACCATAGAAAATTCAGTCATAAACGATCGATGTCGACTCACTCATTTCAGTTAATTCGACCTACTTAGAGAAGTGTAATTAAACACACCTAACAAGTGAAAATGACTAAATATAAGTACATATCGTAAAATTTGAGTTTTTCAAGGTTTTTTGAATTTTGTTGAATCGTTCCCTTTCTGCACCGGTTCCTCCTTGTGTATATTTATTAGAATAAATTATTTTTCTTGGTTCAATTTTTAAAAATATTTTTAATCGAATCTCTGCTCACAATCAGTACGAGGCATGAGAATTCAATTCGGGCATCAAAAGCGTTGTAGGTATCAAATGCAGTTCGTCATCATTCAGCGTAACTAATTACAGGAAATATTTCTCTTAATTATCGTCCCATTGTTCTTTATTCACTTTTATGAGATACAACGATGAGCGACCAGTATAGTTACTCGTATCGTACATGCATACCAGATAAATATATGAATTGAATTGCAGACGAAAATCAATATTACCCTCGCTGCCCGGATATTAGGATTTTGTTAATTCTCAAATGAAATAAAAAAAAAAAAAATTCCATCGGATTTCAAAAACTTCATTTGCTATTGAAAAAGAATATAGCACTAATGAATTTCTTCTTTATGTGTACATAAAATATACATTGCGCACGTGATACGGTTATTAAAATTATTTATTTACTTATTTGCTTGTTGTTTTAACGTTTACTAATTTCATTTATTCATTCATTTGTTTTATTTATTTAATTTTTTTCGAATTATTGGATACGTAATAATAATTGGAATGACGAATAAACATAATGTAAAAACGTGGGTGTAGATAGATATAGAGGAATATTGATGTGTATAACGCATGTCATGAACATGTATAAATAATCATCGTATAGTGGTAGTGGAACGTAATGTAATAAAAACTATGATTACGATCACGATGATGATGATGACGATGACGATAATCATCAATAACAATCAATTCAATCGTTGCAGACGAATAATATGAAGAGGACCGCTGCGCTGGTAGAGATTGTCGGAATTTCTAGTGAATGATCGCGTGTATTACCTACGCCCGTCAATCTACGTCAATGTAATCTATACTCCGTTGTCGATCACTCCACGATCAATTTATGATTGAGTTACACATAGATGTACCCATGCGGTGTATGATATTCTCGATTATATTACAGCTACGTTAATTATCCCATTAATAATACCTAATCCATCCGGGGCATGCGATAGGACATTACAAATGTACATACGTAACAAACGCAGGTGTATGAATTAGAAGGATTGCACAGAAAAGAAAAAAAAAAAAATGAACAAATGAAAAAACAAATAGATAAATGAAACATTCAATGGAAATTGTGATAGAAATGATGCATGATTTTTTTCGGGACGCGTATGTGTCGGTGAGGATCGTACGGAGGAATGTATTTCGTATACACGTGTAGATCTTTTTTAATTTATTAGATTTCACAGAGATCGAATACGAACAATGCGATCAACGGCAGATGTCGATCCTCATCTCGGGATTTGGAGGGATTTAACAAACTCGAAGACACAACGACCGACTATGACTATAGCGTACAGTATAACTCAACCGAGAGAAATCTGAAACCAGTTTTCCAGCTCAAAGTGGGACATCTACGACAGTGTTTCTCAAAACGATGTATATATGGTTTATATTATTCATCTTTCAACTTCCGAGTGGTCATTGAAAATCCAAAGAGAGGAAATAATTGAAAAATAAAACAAAATCAATTGAAAGAATTTTGTCTTCAAATTTTTGCTTCTTTATTTCCGTTTAACATTTCGACCTTGATATCGAAGTTGATGACTATACGATTTACGAAAACTTCTTTGGCGACTAACATTAATGAAATCCCAAAACTCATGTCGGTTCCTAGGAATCAGAGTTATAAGAAATGCTGGATGAGAAATTTGGGAATCTAATACGAATCTGTGCAGTTTATTATGTGCATATATGCAGGATACATATAACGCACATACAGAGTGAGATGCATCTGTGCTGGTCCATTGTCCGCCATTTTCTCCAGTCTCTGAGTTAAGCCCTCAGCTGCTCGTTCTAAAAACCTGATCTATTCCGAGCCTTGTCGGCATATGAACATATATACAGGGGGTTCCATTTTAATTGAACCATATGTATATTGATTACTCGAGTGAATGGGGTCGTACAAAACAAATGTTTTTTCTTCTGTACAAAAGTTTCAGGGTTCAGAAGGGTAAAGAACTTGGCGTTATGGAATTTTTTCTTTTTACAGGTCACCGAACTAAGATGAAATCAAGGTCGACTAATTCTTTATAATTCTTTTCTTTTCTCCGTCCCTTTTTCTCAACGGAATACTATAATGTATTATTAATTTTGAAATCTGATAAAGTGGAAAATTCTGAATAAAAACCACCTCAACTTTTTTCTACACCTCTGCAGGTCAGATCGGTGAGATGGAAGCAAAGGGTGTGCATGACGTGAAAGATGTGCTGCCATACAGGAGGAATTTCAAATATTTCACAAAAATGCAGTTCTTACAATTCTGTTGAAACTGTAAAGTTCTTGTTTTCTCCCTGCATTTTGAGCCCCGTAATTTTTGTAGGAAACTTTTTTCATACGAGCCGAGTCTTTCGAATAATCAAAAATAACGATTTCATTAAAATTGGACACCCTGTATGTATATATGTATAATATAACACAGACATGATGTGGTAGTCAGGCAGCAGGCAAGCGCAGCAGCGAGCAATTCCTAACATATGTTCATCTCATTCTCCATGTAACATAAAACAACACTTCGTGTTTCTCAAAGTAAAGTTTTCCTCATAACACAAATACTACGTCCATCTAAACTGCAAACATTATCATACCTTGTATACAATAAACATTTCTTTCTATCAATGACAATTTTTCTATAACTGCGGATTGAAATTTTTTTTCTTTCTTTCCAAATATTGACCACTTAAAAAAAAAATTGAGAAACTAGAAAAAAAGAAAAATAAATAAATGAATCAAAATGAAAAATCAAATTTATAACCAACAGTTTAAATTCCCGTCGTATAATTATGAATAATAATCATCATGAGATGGTGTTACTGAAGTTCGTTTAATAATAATTAGACCATGATTAATTTTCGTGATTGATATAAATGTTATATGCCCGTAATTAATAAAATACTATAATACATACTACATTAAAAGCAGAAAGAAAGAAAGAAAAAAATTCGGAGCAATTAATATTACACATACTATATATACGTACATATAAAACTCTGTTCTTTTGAT
This sequence comes from Athalia cordata, assembly GCA_963932425.1. Lineage (NCBI taxonomy): Eukaryota > Metazoa > Arthropoda > Insecta > Hymenoptera > Athaliidae > Athalia > Athalia cordata. The sequence continues at coordinate 49,508,769 of OZ010625.1, read as the reverse complement.
GAGGATTCGTTAAAGTTGCTAATTACTTTATCAAAGCCGAGTTAATGAATGAAGACAAAGTCACGAACAATTGCGTAGCGTGGAAACGAACCGTAGTATAAGTTTATGTATATAGGTATACATGTATACATAAAGCTGGATATATTAGAGTCAAAGTTTTACCTCACGGTTAGAAAAGCAAAGTTTCAAGTTTCTTCTTCTTCTTCTTCTTTCATTCTATATAGATCTGAGAAATTCAATTATAGAACGTCTTTATTTCAAAGCTCTAAAATTATATCAAAGTAGATATATAACTTTGCAAAGTCAAGTAGATAAAAAAAATCTTTTTAAGAGCAAAAAAAAAATATATAACGGAAAATAATAATAACAATTAGGTATTTTATACAACAAAGAATTTAGAAATTTATTATATACATCCAACTCGTGTCCTAAAACTACACCTGTATCAAAATCCATTCGATTCGAACGATTTTTCTTTTTTTTAATCGTTGTTTATTATATTACACTCTACTTGTAATCTCTCTGTATAATATGATCGACGATTTATATTTATATAAATTTACAAAAAAAAAAAAAAACGAAAAAAAAAAGTAACAGGACACAGCTGAAAGCTTTCACAAATAGTTACCCAACTTCAACAGCAGCGACAACTTCACATCTGATAAAAAAAGGTATATGACCTATATTTATTTATTCATCATTATCTTTTTACTAATAATAATAATTATCATTATTTTTAATCAAAATGTGTACATAGTTTGACAATATTCAATACGTTCAAACAAATGTAGATAACGAGAGAAGAAAAAAAAAAAGAGTAAGTATACAACGAAATAATTTGAATTTTATTTTTCCAATTCAATCAAATAAGTGTCGATGTTATGATTGCCATTTAATGTATTGAATATGGGGAAATATTGGAGACGTATAGCATCACGCAGACGATAAAATTTTAACGGAGAATTGAAGGCGTCGCGTCGATTGAAAATGTTCATTCAATAATTATTACAGAGTATTCGATAAGCATTGTGATAAAATTAATTATATATTATTGCGTCTATCCCTCAAGCAGCGACTGACCACCACCACCACCTACTCTATTACTATGCTATACCATGTAACGGTTGTAATACTTGGCGTTATTTATTGCTATGGGAAAATAATTAAATTGCTGGCAATAATAGGTAACGTTTTACAATACATATGCAATCATATTAATAAGCGCTTTAGATACGTACGCACATACCGTTGCAATAGCGATGCGAATATTGGAATATTGGAATATTGGAAAACGAATAGCTGAGCCAGAGAGAAATTAATAATGAACATGATTATTATTTGTTTCTCCTAAACCTACGCAATTTCAGTGATCAATTGAACCGAAGTTGATTTAATGTAATATATAATATACATATGAAAATACGATACCCCCAATTCGACCGGTGATATTAAAATCAAAATAGATACATACCACATTCCATCTGTCTTTTTCAAATTTTCACCCGTTTCTCCTATTACCGGATTTCCAGAAAAATGTATTTCTCTATTTATCGACTATTTTCGTCTCTTTTTTATTTGTCAACGCTCTATTATTGTCTTAATATTTATCTTTTTCACAATATTTATATCCAGGTATGTTGTCACAAACGAAACGCGCATCAGAATCTCATTCTATAGTCCGGTCGCACTTTCATTCAACTGCTTTACATTCTTCTTCTCATTTTATTACGCTATAAAGTCGGGAATAATAAACTATAAAAGCGTTTTTATTACCTCTGTAGTGACACAAAACTCCGTAAGGTGTGCAGAGAATAGAGGAAGACGGAAAATACTTTTACTTTGTTTATTTTATTTATTTAATTTTTTTAATTTTCTTCTGCTTTTTTTTGGTTGATACAAAGAAAAAGTGTACGTAATAATTATCGATCCTAGAAGTAAATGAGATCTATAAACTTTATAGAGTTTTATTACTAAAGTGAGATTTTCTAGAGGTGTCGACGACGATCAATGAAATTTACTGTAAAATCGCCGCAATTAAAGCATTGATTTTCTTTTATTCGTTTTATTCAGTGGAAGATAAGACGAATCCGGTTAATAACTACAAATAATAAATTCATTTGTATAGATCATTAAAATATCATTTAATTTCATCGATATATTATAATTATGCGGTTATTAATTAGTGATTTTATAATTTCCCCCGGGTAGTTCTGTTAGGTATGTGAATGTAATATGGATTTACAATAATACAGATTGCATAAACGACGCCCAAAATCATCTCATGGGTAATGAGTTACGAAAAATAATGATAACAACAGTAATTAGTGTGGTTTACAGTATGTTCTTGAAAAAGCGATCGAGTTAAGGGGATTACAAAAAAAAATAAAAAAATAAAATAAACTAAAGAAAAATAATAATAATAATAGTGGATAACGATATAGATAAATTTGAGAAAAAAAAAATGAAATAAAATAACTGCGAGTAGTTGCACTATCATGAGAACCTCCTTTCAGAATCATTATATGTATACCTGCCTAACCCGCGGGTACATAAGTTAGGTACCTTCAATCATTGCTGAGGGAGGAGTAAATAAGGGTAAAAAAAAAAGAAAAGAAACAAAGAAAAAAGAAAGAAGATGACCATACAGCCGAAAACCTGGCCTACCTGCTGTCGCTATGTATATATGTATATATTGTATATACATACATATTACATTCGTATATGCGGCCAAGGAATTCGGTCGCTGCTCCTCATATACCTAAATTTTTTAAAAATCGCGCCGATAAATTTAGTCACCGGCAAAGGAATAAAATATATATGTATCAAGAGCGCTGACGATGATAAATAACTTGATCACGAAATTCCGAAATAACATGAAATTTCATTAAAAGAAAAATGAAGAAAATAAGTAAGTAGAGAATAATTGATTTGATAAATAAGATAAATGGGCGCTTGGCGCATGAATGCGTAACAGCGTCCAAATAAAAAAGAGACAATGAAAAATTTTATGACAATGAGAATTTAATCACGACTGTGGATGCTCACGAAGGTCGTTACGATCGTGAATATATACGTATATGTATACAGATAAGATTACAGAGTGTTTGGTGATTTGAAACGTTGATGATGATGATGATGATAATAATAATAACAACAATAACAATACATACGTAGATATACAACAATGTATGATGATGTATATCTCTTTATATAAACAGAGATTTCATATAAATGAAGACGTATCAAAAGTACATTTATATAAGTGCTTCAAAATCACGCGGTTCTTCTTCGCGGTTCGTTGGTTTCTAATCTACGTAAATAGAAACTAGAATGAAACACATATGCGTAATATAACGGGGATCTTATTGGTAGATACGTCGGTGGTGTTCTAAATATAGATACCATGTACTGCAGTGAGTTGCATCTAGTTTTTTTTTTCTTTTCCGTTTCTTTGCCATTTATTCAAAAGGAGAGAGTCACGTACCGGATGTGTTATACTCAGGGACACCTGAGCTTCTCACTAAATTGTTCAAAAAACGTGACATGAAAAAAAATCAAAAAGAAGATCGAAACAAAATATGAAAGAAACAATGATTTATAACTGTCGAATGAAAAGCGGTTGTGAGTTATCATCCGCATTTGCCATTCCTTTTCTATTCCCGCATACTTGTGATACACCTGATACACACATCACAGCTAAATGGAAAAGTGGTAATAATTATTGGCTCTGAAGAGAAACCTTAATTTTCTTTTTCTTTTTGTCGCATGTACAACAAGACCTTGGCACGGTATTGCTCGTATCGTTCGTATGTGACAAACGATTATTGATGATGATGATGATGATAATCGAAACGGAAAGTTCAAGTCTGCAAATCCCCAGTTCAGTTAGTCTGTAGAGCGTGGGTGACGAAAATATTATAGTGATTTGGAGGAGAGAAAAAGTAAGAGAAGAAAAAAAGGGAGATACATGACATAAAATCGCACCCGCGGCGATGACCACGGTCAATGCTCCCTGGATGACGAAGTGAGATCAGATTTTTCGATTCTACCCGAATCAAATTTTTTCATATTAAGTCTTCTAATTATAGTTATAGTTATGAAATGCCTATGCCTATGTACGTACGTACGGTCTAATAGAATCCTAAAAACTAGGTAGCCAAAATTCTTCTTTTTCATTCTACCGAATAATTGTAGGCGCGGAAGAATTTAGAGAACTTTTACATAGTATAACATACAAAAAAAAAAGGAATCAATGAATCAAAAAACAAAAAAAAAACAGTCAATTCTAAACGAGTTGTTATAGATTACATATGTACACTTGGTTCGTTGACCTGTGGGCGTTAAGCCGTGGATTATCATCATCATCATCATCGTCGTCGATGTCTCACCATTATCACGAACAGTGTGAGAAACGTGCATGCGGAGCATGAAGGTAGTACGAGCCGTAGCAGAATGCGTTTGTTAAGAATTTTTTTCTTGTATATGCCTAAAAATATTTAGGTTGTTTCCGCTATAATTTTTTGTAGCCAAAAACATCGCCGTTATGTTATTAAAACGTTGTTATAGTTAGGTTAGGTACAACCAAACAAACCATAAGCCCTACTTTTTAAATTTCCTTTCTTACTTTCGTAATTCAGCTCCGCTACTGCTGCTGTTCTCGTTCTTGTTGCAACAACCTGAATATAGAAAAGCATTAGACTGAATTGCTCTGCGAGTGCATACAAATGACGTCACAAATGTTGTGCGCCTGTCGAAATTTTTGTTTTTCGTATTGCGAGTTTTCCTTTTGTATTAGTTTCTTTTTACTTTTCCTCCATCAAAAAGAAAGGAAAGTCTTGAGCGAAGCGTGTAAAAAAGTGATCGTATCTTTTGCTTATAACTGTGGTTTTTTCTTCCCTTTATTTTGCAAATCAAAGCCAATTTAATTGCAGCTCAATTAAAATGGTAAAATAACTCGAAAACTCATCAAAGTACCGTTTTCTGTTTGCCTCATTACGAAAAGAATCAGCCGTCATTATTATTATAATTTTTTTTTATTTTCAAGTTGTTATTAATGGAAGAGCGAACAAGCAAGGAAAGAATACAAATTGAGAAGGACACGAAGTATAATGAGAAAATATTGAGGAAATTATTAAATAAGAAAAGAAAAGAATGATTGAGAAATAACGAGTGATGAAAAATGGTAATGTACAATGAACGATGATATTAATTTAGAAGAGAAGTCATCAATGGTTATTTCAACTCGTAGGTCGTTTTCTCTTGCAAAGTTTTAGTAATTATCGCAAGTACATAAAAAGAAGAATTAGTTACTAAGATTTTGTCGATGTAAATTTACATTCAAAGTGCTTTGTTAACTTCCCATTCTCCCCTTCTACTTGCAACACCGCGCGCATTATATTAAAACTTAAATGTCTTCGAGGTAGCTGTATCCGCGCACATTTATATACCTGATATAAAGTGAAGGAGAATCAGGTAGTGAAATAAATAAACGAAGAAAAGAAAGAGAGAAAGGTATAAGGGCGACGGAAAGGTCGTTTTCTTTTTAAATTATTCTAATCTTTATATATCGTGTTTTACTACACAACGCGCAACATCCATACAAAGTTGTATTCGTAATCCACATTGATGATGCGCATGCAATTAACCCACATAACATAAAAGATATAGTACATAAGAACCTACACGTATGTACTCGTCTCATATACATTCATTGTGAATTAATTGAATAATTATATGACATTACTGTGAGAAAATTCGAGCAAATTATTATAATGACCTGAACACACCACCGTAATCATAATTTCAATTTTTTCATCATTTTTTTTTTTTTAATTTGATTATTATTATTCTACTGACGTATAATAATAAAATAGAACGTGATATTTCATTTCCATAAATTATACCTTGATTATCCCTCCTCGATTTTAATAGATAAAATCAAAATTTGTACCTATTATTTAACGGAGAAGAACGTGACCCGTCGACGATTGGACATTTTACGGATAAAATATAACAAAAAAACAATCGTCGCGGAAATTTTTCAAACACGTTACTTCTAATGATAGGAACTGAGAAAAAAAGCGAAAGAAGGAGAGAAAGAACAATAAAAACATGTAAAAATGTTTGTGTATGTACGCGTATTATTGGTCGGTCAATTCGTAGCAATGGCCAACATTCCATGTAACTTGATCATTTGAACCGTTGACGAGAAGAGCCCGAAACAAGCGTTCGTTTAAAACTAAATTGGTGTTTGCGTGTCACGATATACACGTCCGCCCAGTTCTTTCAATCGATTCACGCTACTGCCTCATGCTGTTACTATAACCTGCCACCGGCTATCATTACACACTTTTAACATTGCGTAAGCCTCCCTCACCCTCCCCAAGGTGAAGAAAAGTGACGAAATGAAAAAAGTAAACAAGTGAATAAGTAAATAAAAAAAAATTACAAATGGCGTAGCGAAAGTAATGTCAGCGGGGGGAAAGGAGACGGTTGGGTTAGTCGATTAATCTAAAAAGTGAAAATAATTGTCTGCTTGTAAAAGTTTAAATTCTTGGCAATTGAAATGAACGTTCTTTTTTCTATTTTTTTATTTTCGTTTTTCGGACGCGCGCGGTATGAAATTTAACCGAAACTCCGTTACGGTTCACGTACAGAGCGCGTCGGCGCGATCCGACGGATAGAATTCAGAAACACGATGCGAAAAGGGAAGAAACTTAGAAGTTTCAGTTTTAAAAGTATATAAACTTAGGGAATGGGAAGGCGGTAACCGAACTTCGAACAGATGTTTTATACCTGCTTTTTAGAACTCGAAAAATACTACCAAACTGTTCTCTATTGTATCCTCAAAAACCCTCCACCTTAAAACTTCAGTGCAGCCAAAAGCACAGTCGAGCAAACTTTTGGGCGAGATAAATTCAAAATAAGCAGAGTTCAGCTATGTTGGTGGAAAAAAAAAACCGGTTTGTTCGTATACATTTTGTACATTCTGTGTAACTCGTTTTTTTTTTTTTTTTTGTTTTCATTCTTTTTTCACCGGTCAATCTTACGACGTTGACGACGACGGAAAATATTTGGCTGATTTTATTTTATCCTCATTAAGGCGCAGCGTAATAAATGTTTTTAATTAAAAGGCATGACGTAGCGTAAATTTGAAAAACTGGAAATTGAATTTCTCTCCACAAAATTATTGTAGCACGAGAAGAACCTCGTGTGCGATGTGAATCTGAGAGCGATGGATGGCGCCACCGTTCAGAAAGCTTGGAAATTTTAGAGCCACGAGGACCATGAAAAATTATGAAAAGAAAATCTGTGTACAAGACGTTGATGGAAACTGAGGAACGAAATGGTAAGAGAATTTGTAGAATGTTCTTCGGCGCAGTCGTCGGCTAGCAAAATTTGCATATAACATATACGACGTGTAACAATAACGAAAGAATTAGGTTATATTTTACTCACCGGCACTGCGAGACACGTTAACGAATAGAAATCCAGTTTTACAGGTTCATATTAAAATCACATAAACGATAATAAATCCCTTCTATTCCCTTGGCTCAAATATCTCGTTTCTGCCACTAATCACCCCACTTGTTACACTTGACAATTGAACAATCAATCAATCAATCAATCAATCGTATCGAATCACTTTCATTCGTACGATACCAGTCACAACAAAATTATTTAATAATTATTATCATCACAATCAACTACAATCTCTGCTATCTACCAAAAGATGAAACACCCACAGGCAGTCCACGTTGGAAACAGAACAGAAATAAAATTTGAAAAAATATAACAATCACATATCAGTTAAACACGTTACACCGTTTACTTATCGCGTCCCTTATCGCCCGGTAAACATAAAATTCGAAATACGATCGGACTCAAAAAAATTCCATTACTCCGAATAACGAAAATACGGGCGTGATGTCAGCGTGTCGCGGTGCGCCGAAAATGGTTAATAACTTTTAAACGCACAGAGACGTCGCACGTCTCGTGGTCGGCACCGGAATGACTGAAAGGTAGCGTTAGTAGGAGATTCAAAGTGGTGGGGATGACGCCTTCTGGAGAGGGAATGATAGAGGGGGAAACCGACGTCGGAGCGTCGCGTCGTCCAGTGGGGGGTACAGAGTATTTCGAGGGAGGGAATTGAACGACGACGACGTCGTTCGTTGCAACGGGGAAGAGAATAAAATAAAAAGAGAAGAAAAAAAAAGGAGGGATGAAGAGGTAGGGATACGACGGCACGCCGCGTGGCGGAACGTAATTTGAGGAAAAAGGGAACTAGGAAAGGGGAATAAAGAACAAGTGAGGGGGGGGGGGGAAGAAGTAGAGAAAAAAGAGAGGGGGTTGGACAGGATGTTTTATGAGTTTTTTTTTCTCATTTTTTCTTTCCTTTTTCAAATAAGAACATTAAATATGGCGTATTTATTTATCCCTCGACGAGATTACCGTTTATTTTTGAAATACTTGAAGATTGTGTAAATAAATTGGGGTACATCTGTTGCCCCAGATAGGATGCTCTATATTTATACATATATATATTTACATACATACATGAATTTCGGAGTTTTTAACTCAACAAACTATTATAAATTGAAAAATAGGTTTACCAATGTACGGCAAGTGACGAAGGGTTCGTTGTAGTTAATAGTTCAATACCGCAGGGCTTCCGTCAATGATATGACGACGTGGTAAATATATATGATATACATTATGTACAACAATTTATACCTTTCTGGATTTTTCCATGGGCATAACGAATAAGTAAGACATACATATACCTATACATATTTTTTCATTTACTGCATATAGCTTTCGGTGTAAAAGTATTTACGTAGTAATAAATGTTGGAATAAGAGAAATCCTTATCTGTAGAAGTTGTTAAATATTTTTAAAAAATCTGATTAACGGTATTTATATTGTATATCTTGTTAGGTGTGACGATGTTTGTGTGTAAGGTACTGTTAGCGGTATATCATGTGTACACCTGTGATATACCATATGTTTGTAACAGAGATTCTCATTTACTTAATTATGAAATATTTGAATAGTGAAAAAAAAAAAAAAAAATTCACGGGAACGCGGATTTTTATTTTCTGACAATAAGTCATTTGAGAAACCCTGTTATTCAAATACAGACTGTAACGATTTTCTTCACATACCCATACATACATATTGAATACGTATACCTATATATATTGTCATACACTTAAAAAATCCAATTTTTTATATAAAACAAAACATGACGACGAGGTCGGTGTGATGAATAATAATATTCAGTTTATAACCGCATTTTATATCTACTTAATAAATTTGAATTAGATAAGAGGTAAAGAATAGGATTATTATTATGATAATCATTATTGTTGGGTAGAGGAGAAATCGAATGTGAGTATAAACTAATTTTATTGAAATATCCTTCGCTGTGTACCAGTAAAATCTAGTGTAAATTAACGCCATTCAAGCAGCTGGCAGCGACTTTATATTATACATATAAGTCCGTTCTTGTTTCGCTTTATCGTTCAACTCGCATAATTAAGATTTAGATTTCAGGGCCAACATACGCTGATGCTAATTAAGATTATTTACCATTTCCTCACCACACATTTAAACAAAGTAGGAGTAAAAATATTCCATATTATATATGTTGTTATATATACCTATTTACAATGTAATAACGTACATATGTGGTTAATTTTATTGTTATTTAAACTTTGCGTAGAATATGATCAATGGTGGAAGAGATTTTGGTGGGTATTATTATAAGCATGAACGACAGTAAAGTTCTCGTTTATTGCGGGACGTTTTTAAGCCTTTAGCCCTTCAGGGACTTGGGAGAGAATATAATATAGGCCACTTGTACTAGCAATTAACATTGCCTACTTCAACCATTGGACCTATTAAGGGCTCAGAGGGCTGCATCGGAAACTCAAATCCGTGTTTACAACCGTTAAGAATACCCAATTTCAAAAGGAACAAAGAAGATATCCCCGGCATTAATGTTTATATTCACGTAATTAGAAACAGAAAATTATCACGAAACAGATAATAATTTATACAGCAGTCTTCGTTTCTGAAATTTAGTCCGGTTTCGGTCAAACATAATCCGAATGAATTTCAGAATCTTTATTAAATTTGTAGCTCGATTATATTTACCTGCAAATCAGGGGTTTTAAGCTAAACTACATATATACGGCGTGTATGGCGGTGATCTTTTGTTTTTCATCGACAGCCAATTACACGTCCGATACACGTATTAACCGCGGGTGTAACAAATCGAAGGACGCGATATTATATGGTCGAATCCCTTTCACACCGTTTGCACACGATCCCAAATGGAATTAGAGGAGCTTTTCAAACCGGCGATGAATGTAGGTATATAACATAGAAACATATCACGTCCAGATCCCCGAATGGAGGTACAATAATTTATTGAAATTACTCATCGGAAAGTTATGTTTCTTCCTCTCTTTCTCCTCAATGACGTATAGCTATGTATAGATATATCCTTCACATAAATTTGTTTCCATATTTTCCCCATCACTTTTTACATACATTATAGCGGAGGAGGAGTTAAAATTTTTATAATTATATTGTGTAAATATGTGATGTACGATACGTACATGAAATTACAGTGTTTGAATATAAGTTACGCGATAAGGAACCACTTGGATTGATGTGCCTTTGTAAAATTATTCTGCACAGTACGCAGGAGCACTGCAGTTTCAATTACGTTGCAAATTAAACATAAATCTCTGAGCGAAGTCAGCTGCAGATTAAAACTCGTTTTATTCATTAGGTAAATACATATATATATATAGATATTAAAATAAAATAAATTTCTATACACTAATAAGTTTAAATCTGTGCAATCTCATTCTGCAAAAGGTTATATGAGAATCTTATCGTGTTGCCCTTTATTATTATAATCATTATAACTTGAATTACAGGAATGTGGTATTCCATATTATTATTTATACATAGCTATCTACATATGTATATAGAACACCATACAGAAGACCGAAGATTCAGCGAAATCTGTAGAAAATATACATTATAAATATGAGATAAAGATTATAGGAAGAACGTTTGATTAACGGTTATTAAATTTCGCGGAAAATATGGCGGCCATGTTTGAAACCGTAATTACGGCCTTTGACCGGTCCAACGATTTTTTAAATGTATTCAAGTACACATCTCTGTTACACATATAGTTTGAAGGTTGTGTGTATGTTCTGTATATATACACATTTATATACCTGTACATAAACACATAAACTGCACTCATCAGCTTTATATGTATATATAAGGTACGAAACCCATATTACAATACACGTGTAATTACATTATTTCGCTTTCGTATATTTACTCGAGAGTCATTATAATTCCGTTATTACACAAGAAATAAAAATGAGAGAAAAAAGAAAAAGAAAAAGAAAAAACGTTGCAACAAGTAAAACAAATAGAGAGAATTTTTTTTTTTTTTAAATTATGAATAAATGGAAATAAGAGTACGCGTTATATATACCTATTGCGGGAGAAATAATCGTTTTTCCATTTTTTTAGAACATTATTATTGCAATATTTTAATGCGTGTAGAACGAAGGAAGAGGATTTTCCTCATATACAGAATTCAACCGCTTTTTTTTCTTGTTTCCCTTTGTTTAAAATTATTATTATTGAAATGCTCGGTAGATTCATTGAAATCAATCGTAGTACATGCGTACAACATAAATACGACAATTTCGATGTAAAAATATAATAAAAATTGTGAATACGTAGTACGTACGTACATATATTTTCATACGTACGTACTCAAAGAACGTTGAACGTTAACTTTACAACGTTAACGGCAACGACCTCCGTTACATCTAATTCAGACTTATCAAGCCGGATGATGAATTACGTTAAACATCGTTATCGTGACAAATTGAGTTATTAGTGTTTGTTGAGCGATAAACTAAAGAACCCGTGAGATATGACGAGTGACGAACAACGCTACGTACATATACTCAACCTTCTCCCTCCGATTCTTCTCCTTTTTCTTTCCTTTGTTTTTTTTTTTTTCTTTTTCCTTACCTTTTACCCTCCTCTCCACCCCTCATCTTAATTATACACACAAGATTTCTCTCAACACTTCTGCATGCGCGATGCAGGGCTTTGGAAAAATTCTTCATCGAGACACTCGAGAGATTCTGACGCAACCCGATGCCGTTTAAAAAAATTAAAACAACGTCGTAAAACAAGAAGGATTGAAAATAAAAATTGCACGGTCATCCCCCCCCCCCCCTTACCCTCTCCCCTCGCCGCTCTTAAACCCTGCAATCTTTGTCTGACATTTTTTTTCTTCTTCGATTTCCAATGATTTATATAGTGTCATTAGAGAGTTTAAAATAAAACTCCGTTGAATAGAATCAAAATTCTTATGGCTGTGCGGAAACGGGTATTAACGAAATATTATACGTGCCTTGTATCGCGTGATATTATGTTCGGGAATAAAATTAGAAAAAAACTTATTTAAAAAATGAAAAAAAATAAGTAAAGTTAAATAGCGAAGAACGACTGGGGCACGCTTGTGCATCTAGTTAAAGAATGAAAAGTGCACATCAATTTACGAGACTTTGAGAAACAAAAAAATTTCAAGCAATTCGAAACTGTTTCAGGAAGCGAATATCCAATATATGTATGCACGTACGTACATGGGTATGTATTTGGATACTTATAATGTATAATATATATTCTTATATACACACGTATACATAAAGTTTTATATATATGTATGAAGAAAAAACTATAAAAGTTTTAACTGCAGGTTGTTAAAAGTTAAAATGTCAAAGGCATGTATCTGTACACAAACACATAAGTATGTAGATACGTACGTATATATACCTGTGAAGGTATAGTGGCATTCTGCACATCAAAATTTAAAGTGGGTTCTTCTTCTTATTCTTTTCTTCTTTGTAAGACGTAACAGTAATTTTATACCATATGTATACCTTTCCTCACATACATATAGGCACACTACACATGTATACGTATATTGTACAAATTTATGTTACAAACAAATGAATTTAAAAAAAAAAAAAAATTTTTTTGGGAAACTAAATACATTCCGTAGTATAAGGAGTTTGGAAATTCCTGATGCGCTGCAGCTGCACCAACGTTTTTTCTTTTTCTTTTTTTTCTTTTTTCTTTCGATTTCCCATCATACTTGAACCTATGCTATGTGTATGTTTAATGTATATGTACGTTATATGTAAAGTCAAATTATTTATCGTTGTTGTCACTCGACCTTGCAACGAGACATGGGGGATTCGTCGAAACGTGATCGTCACGAAGAAGTGGTGCACTTAGTTTCAAAGAATATGTGCGGATTTTTAGAGTATATATATAGATATATATATATATATATGTATATATAATATGTACGTGTAGTATAGATAAATACCACAGTGACGCGCGTCAAGGAATTCCCACACAAAGAGAAAAAAATTGAAAAAATTGAAAAAAAAAAACAAAAAGAAAAAAATTCAAATCAAATCTATTCAGGAAAAGAGTGACACATAATTCGTCGAGAAAAAAAATTTTCGCTACAAGAAACGACTTTTTTTTTTACTACCGAGGCAGTAAATTCGACGCCCAAGGAAAAAGAAAGAAAAGAAAAAAAAAAAGGAAAAAAAAATTTTTACAAGGTAAAATTCACGTTGTATAGAATATTAAAATGCCAAAGTCGAAAGTTGAAATTTCATGTCCTACATAGGTATATATTGGACTATCAAAACCTAACGAAAATAATAACGGCAATTTTTATTTCGCTGTATCTATAATAATTGAAATTCACACATTTTTTTCTCTCTGCTCTTCTTCTCTTTTCCGTCGGAGATACAAATGAGGGTCAAACTCACAATATGTGCATTTTAAACAAATTATAAAAAAAAAAAAAACGAAAAAAAAGAGAGAATGAGGAAAAAAAAAACGATGACGTGTCCGCGGAGACAATGAGTCGGTCATATTATGTGCTTTATACTTTCACTTCTCGTGTCAAGTATTATGCGACAAGACTATTATGTAAAAAAAAAACTTGAAGAAAAAAAAAACGCGAAAAAGAAAAACGAAGAAAAGTTATTACAAATATAAATTGAAATTGAAATCGATGTGTATATTTTTTCTTTTCACGCGGGAGGTTAGACACTTTTAGAATATTTAACAATTATAAGATTATAAAATTATGTTTGTCCATCTTTGATGTAACGTAAGATTTTATTGTTTTCTATTGTTTTTTTTTTTTTCCTTTCAAATTATAATCCTGGAAAATTATTTCTCGGTAAATAATAATTATAATAAACGTATTTGCGATGCAATAATTGAAGTTTCTTTCGCGAGTGGGGAAATTGTTGCGATTATTTTATTATAATAGTATAACTTATATAATATACATATATATAGTATCTATAGCTATTCAGCTATGGTATAACTGAAATCTCCAATTATGAAAGTCCCGCGTGGTATGTATTGGGTATACGTATATCTATATACTTATATTATACATATACCTATACAGCAGCTGGCAAAAGAAAGAGAGCCTAGAAATGCTGATTTTCTTACGCAATCGAAAAGTAAAAAAATGTGAAACTATTTATTCAAATTTCTAAACCATGTTCTCTAAGACTTCGATTATTTTTTCATTCTTTTTTTGTTTTTTTTTATTCCTTCATTTCTTCATTTATTTTTATCAACTGTGCGAAAAAGAATGAAATTTGAAATTTATAGGTGTTATATACGTAATTCGCATGAAAGAAGAGAGAAAAGCGAAAACCAAAAAAAATAACGAAATACTTACGTGGATTTGATTTCGTTTCTTTGGTTTTTTTTCTTTCGTTTCCTTCGTTCAAATTTTGTATTATGACAATAATTACAGATGCGCGTCCCCCATGGCAGCCATGAGCTAACGTATGTTTAATTTATAATGGAAGGAAGAAAAAAAGTAGGTAAAACTCAATTCACAATGTGTTTGAATTGCGATTGCATGAAAATGAATAAAATTGCGCAATAATTATCATTTACAGTTCAGAAAAAAAAAAAAATTACGATTTCTCTTTAGCGATGATTAAAACTATCATATTTTTTCTCTTTCCCTTTTCGAAAAATTTCTCTTTATTTCCTTCTTCTCCTTTTTTCTCATTGGTGTGAATTTTTCGAATGACAACTCGTCTTTTTATCTGTCCGATAATTTATTCAGGATTCTGGTCATTAAATCAGACTGGCAAGAAAAAAACATTTTTTTTCAAACACAAAACCAGGAAGTGTTCAAGGTTTTTTCCTTCGCGTTAAATCGTATAACGACAATAAACTACGAATAAGTTTCAAAATCTACGATTCCAACTTTTTACTTCCTCTTTATTTCGAACAATTATTGAATTCCAATGTCAACTCCTTCTCAATTAAAAGTCTAATTAAAATACGGCGAATGAAAAAATTCATCTCGATTTCTTGTTAATTCACTTTTTTCCCCACGCCGATTAAAAACGGGCAGACTTATAATCAGCGGGTTTAAAAATTGCTTGAATCTTAAGGGACACTTGATGCTACTTATAGCGATGGTTTTACTCGTCGTGACCATGTAATTCCCGTGAGTGGTGGTGTCCATGATCTGTAGATTCACATACATACGGTCGATGTGAAACCCAGGAAACTGGGGAAGGAGAACGTGTGCTGCGGTGGCATGCAGCACCTGTTGTTGAGTCTACGGTTTGCCCTGCACACCTCTCATACATATGTATACATACGTATACGTGTTATGTACCTGTTCGCCAAAGGATCTTCTCTTTTACCTTCGTAACACAGGGACCACGATATTTGAGTGTGATGGGACAGGAAAATAAAAAGAAAACAAATCAGAAGCTACATAGACCGTAGAATTAGACAGCTGTTATATCCGCGCGCTTTTGATGGTTTTTTAACCTATGTATGCAGTTTATATAGATTATCATAAAGACTATAGACATAGTAGCCATCTATTTTGGACATTAATGAAATGATCATTTTAAATAATTAATTAATTATTTTTTTGGGTTTTCCTTTTTTTTTATTCAATAAGGCTAACAAACTGAAGGGTGTATCCCACAAAAATTGCAACAATCTAAATAAAAAATTTTCATTTCATTTTTATCGCTTCGAAAAATTTACCATGATTTTCTTCTTCCTCTCTATAGGTATAACCGGGTGCTATCGACATTTTTTTCAACGGGTTAAATTTTTTGGTTTTCATGTCTCTCGATAATATACATTATATATTTGAACTGCATTCGATTTAAACCATTGAAAAACAAAAAATGTCATTGTTTTTGTGTTTTGATCACGTATCCCTTGATATAATCTACGATTTTCTTTGCTCTTATTTTTTCCACCTCTTTTCCATTTGGGAAGGCTTTATTTAATTGCGGGCGGTATGGTTTAAGTATTATATAAGGTAGGTATAGGTATGTGCACAGTTATACACAATATATATCATATATATGTGTATATATATTTCAGACACATATTTATAAGTCACACAGCAATTAAGAAACACCTAATTCTAATTTGAGAGGATATAATATCATCATCATCGTCATCATCATCATTATCACCAGCAGCAGCTTCCGTGCATAGTAATGAACGTGAACAAGATGAGTGTCGAGACATACATATAATGTATATATGTATACGAATGTCGTTTTCTCACCAAAAACCATTAAAAAAAATATATGCATATACATACTATACCTGTATATATAATTGTATACGTATATGTATAAAAACGTTGCAGGTAGCCGATGCTTCACGAACGTTTTTTTTTTCTAATTTCTTTTTTTGTTTTTTTTTTTGTTTTAACACTCCAAGCGTGCGGATCGTTATAATTTATATTTACAAATTTAAATATTAAAACGTTCATTCTCGCGCTATTGACCTTATATATACCAATTAAATGCTGTGCAGTATAGTGTGCCTCCTAACCAAACCCCGGGAAACTTCACCCAAAAACATTCACCTACCCTTTCAATTTTAATTAGAGTTTGAACCCGGAACTGACACCGTATATACGCTCAACAACCCCAACCATAATTGCTATTCATGATATATTTTAATACATCACCATATATTTCAGTAATTATATATAAGAGTATATAAAACGAAACTTGATATTTGTAAAAACAAAAGATTGTTTTATTTTATCAGATATAATTTTTCAGTTTATTTAGTTTGTTTTATTTTATTTATTTCTTTTTTTTTTATCGTGTAATTATTTTAATTTTTTAAACCAAGTATGTATAATGATATGACCACCATTTTTTGATTTTTTCGTATCTTTTCAAGGACAAACGGTGGGCATTCGTTTCAACGATTTTATACGAGAGTCATCTCGTTTTTGGATGATAAAATTCATAGTCAGTTCACATAATACGTGTACTTTTGATTTGGTTAGTTAATTACTATTGTTATTATGATTATTATCATCATTGGCTAATTTCACTCAGAGTTCTCCGCAGTAACAATTGAAAACTTCAACTGTGAAGATCCAATTGTTGGCTCTGGTCCAGTAGAAAGAAAAAAAAAATATATATATGTGTGTGTATATATATACATATATATACCTGTATACCTGTACGGAAGAGGAAGTTGGTATATATATGAGAAAGAATGAACAACGCCAGTGGAATTAACAAAGTTCGTAGTAGTTTTATAGGACGAAACGTTTTAGTTTTACTTCCACCTTTTCTCTCCTTTACTTTTTTTATTTTTTCTCTTTTTTCCCTTCTTTTTTATCACTTGTCTTAAAGTATGTGGCACGAGTTTAATAAGTATGGAGGATCTAGAGTGCTTTGAAAAAAACAAAAAAAAAGCAGCGAATTTCAGGATGTTTTTTGTATATTTTATACGAAACCATTAAACTCGCGGGATAAGGGAAGGGAAATAGAAACGATAAATGAAAAAAAAACGGAAAAAATAACCGGGGAAGAAAAGATTCGTCGCATTCGCTTGTTTCTTCGAACCTTTATTATTTACAAGAATTTACAATGGTATGTATTGATTTTAGAAAAACTTCAAAAATTGTGTGTATTATACATATAGATATAGTATATATATTTCCGAAGGGTATATACCTATATGAGATTCAGGATACCCTCTGCAGGATTACATTATAGGAGAAAAAAAAAAAACTTATAAACGCATATCTTTAGTTTTTTCCCCGGTTTTTGGAGCCAGCAAGAAAAGAAAAAGAAATAAAAGAGGGAAAATAGGAGAGAGGGCGACGAGGGCGGGAGTGGGAGGGGTGAAAGGTCACGATGCCCTCCTTATTTTCCTTCCCTTTCTCTCTTTCTTTTTCTTTCTCTGTATATATATACCTATATGAGTACTTTCTCGACAGAACCTTAAGTAGACCGAACGGAAAATCATTTCTGAGTAAACCTGACTCAATAAGCGAAATTCAATTTACGAACGAACGAACGAAGGGAGCCCCTGGGAAAGGAATATGGCGACCCTACTATACAGGGAGAGGGAAGAAATGAAAAAAAAAACAGGCTGGGGGGAAGGGGAGGGGAGAACAAAATTTTACGTTATTCTGTATACACAAGAGTAGCCGAATGGAATCATGAAATCTGTCAATCCGCTTTACCCGGGATTGAACAAATTCCTGCGCAAATGGAGCCTGTCGCCTTATATCGGCGGAAAAAATTAATAAAAAATAAAAAAAAAAAAAAAAAAAAAACAAACAGAAACATTGAAAAATAAGAAAAGCCTCCGGTCATTAAACTGCCGAGAATTAGTTCAGAAAAAAAATAAGAAAATAAATAAATAAATAAATAACATGACGTTGAAGATGAATAAAAAAAAAACAAAAAAAATAATGACGGTGAAAATGATTGGATTACGAAGAAAGCTATGTGGCTGAACAGTTGTTAAATATTTGTTAGAATGCGTGAGAGATGGTTATTTATTTAGAGTAACAAGTTGCCACGGGAACTTTTCGCGTAATCGGTGTTTTATAAGACACACACATAATAACATATAACGTATGTATAAATAAACACGACATTAAGTCCGACATCGGGTCCACTATATAACCATGATACTGTTTGACTAAATTAGACCAGTTTATTAACGACTTTGTCGCGTAATCCGAAACAGCTGCAGCGACTAGATATATATTATATATGTATATCGAATAGGAGTGGTAGTGAGGATGATGGAGTCCATTTTACAAATTGTATAATCATTACGATTCCAAGTAAGGTTGTTACAAGGATGAAATGTTATTCGATATACCCTGTTCGGGTAATTATATGATCAATTTGGAATTGAAGAAAAGACAAAAAAAAAGAAAGAAAAAAAAGCATACTTATATTTTTGTCTATTAAATAAAAGCAACCACAAGTTAATTCGGAAATTCAAATTAACAAAAAAAGAAATCAAAAATCATAATCAAAGTCAGATATCTATGCGTAGAAAATGATTTTCATTTACATATTGTTTAAACCGCGACAGCCGGCAATTCGAAATAAGAGAGAGAAAACGAGAAACGATAACGAAAAATAACCAAAAAAAAAACAAACAAATAGGAAATCATGAGAACAAGAAAGAAACGATAACCAAAAAGAATGTATAAGGAGTTGAAAAAGGCGCAGCACAATGTATTATACATATACAGCTATATCTGTCGAGTTAGTAAGCTGTGGGAGAGAAAGAGAGAAAAAAAAAAAAAAAGAAAAAGGTGGAAGGACAAGAACAGCGTGCGGCTACAATAGCGTAATAACCAGTTTAAAAGGACGAGTCATCATCACCAGCTTTCATCTCAGAGCATCGTCAGTCATTCACTCTGTACCACAAATCCTTCGCTCTACAGAAACGCATATTCGTTAAATGCATCGAGAACACATTGGTAAGAAAATAATGTAAGATGAAAAAAAAAAAAAGAAACAATTACGGAATGCAAATTATTATTTCTCGTAAAAATTCGAACCAAAGTAATGAAAAAAAAAAGAATGAGTATTCCAAATGAATGAATAACTGATAAATAAAATCAAGTGAGAATTGGAGAAAAAAAAACGAATTGAAAGAAAAAAAAAAAGAAAAGATAGCGATAAGTAATCGGTGATGTCAGCATTGAATATAGTAATACGTGACAAGCGTACTTTATAGAGTTATATGTATAGGAGAATAAAAGGGTTTATATATAATACGTATTATATCTCCATTTATAATTACGTCGGTGTCATGTGTCAATTATTTGATATTCAGGTCGTTTCGTTAGGTACCTCTACAGGCGGTAAGAATATGTAACGTTTCATATAGGTATATGTTGCATGATATACATATCTATAACTGTAGATGTGTGCATGATATTTATAACTATGTACATTATCGTTATATTCCATCATAATGAACGTCGTTAATGAAAAGCTCTCTTTAAAACATTATGAAAACGTTTAATATTAGACATTACGCAATGCGAATATAATTATTATTAAGGGTGATCTTGAAAGTCCCGAATAAAGCTGGTGTACATATGTAATGCATATTTATATATATATATATATATATATATTTTTTTTTTTGCACACCCTACATATATTATACACATGCTTTCACCCCCGATTGCGTAATAAATGGTGTAAGCTGTTGTTCAGGTTTTAATTAGTCAATAACTCGAGTTCGCTGAATTCTCATTTAGACTCCACTTCAAGTATAGAAAATAATGATGATAATATAGATCGGAGAGAAATTAATCGTCTCTCGATCTGCATCGGAAGTCGGGCGATTCGTAATTAATTTTAATTCTAATTTGCTAATTTCAATTGAATAATTTCATTTCAAATAAAAAATCCACACCATTTTCTCAAAAATATTCCTCACACGTGATGAATTATGCTTTTACACATTATACATATACCTATAACACAAAAGCGTTTGCACTTGTTCAGCTTTCACGAATGTAGCATGCATAGGTATATAGATGTATAAGTATGTGCGTATACATATGTATGCACATGTATATTAGATCGCATACTGCGCTAATGACCCAAAAAATATCACTCTCATATTTTCCATATACCTATATATATATTATGTACCACACGAACATTTACTCACGTACATACATATACAACATTGTATTTACATAAATTATACATATCCTATGTTTTGTAAATAATAAATGAGTGTTGGTATATTATATGTATATAGTACACACGTTGATATAGGTATATTTATACATTTCAAACAAACTTTCAATTATGTATATTACGATACTATACGGAATTAATTCCTGGTCGTGCTACAGGAGGAGAAAGTAGCGCAAAATTTTTATTTCCAGATTACATACATCCTATATGTATATACGTGACGTATGTGTAACTATACGATGCAGCGGCTCATAAAAAATTAGTGAAATTCGTTTCTTTGTATTTTTAAACAACAAAAATTGTTCTGTTAGTATTGGAGAAAAAAAATCAGATCTTTCCACCCCAAGTACCAGCACGAGAAAAACAAGAAACAGTGAAAAAAAAAGTGGTAATATTTCGAGTTCGGATGAATTTGAATTCATACAAGTGCCCTAATGATTCACCCCAATATCCTAATTACCAGCAATATCAATAGCCGGCCGACCTCCATGCAGAACCAAAAAACAAAAACAGAAAAAAATATATATATTTAGGTGCTGCTGATTGCGAATATAAAATTCAAAACTCCTTTCTGACCGTAAAAATAATCCCCCCCCCCCCCTCCCCTGCCCTTCCCTTCCCTTCCCTCTTTCGAAATACGTTATTTTTCGGCAGACCTTGAAACTTTAAAACCACTCAAACTTTTGCCGAAACACTTACGTTCGAGCCCCTCTCCTTCTTCCCTTCCTTGCCTTTTACTTCGGCGAATAAGGCTGAGTCGGTTTTTTTGCCTCTTGAAAGAAAGGAAAAAATGAAAAACACAAAAAATTGAAGATACGAAGAATGATAAGGAGCCCGAATCTGAAAATTTCATGGTATACCCTCTAGTTCAGAACGCAAGCTTTATGTGTAGTCGTCGATCTACTTTTCAAATGCGAAAAATTGCTGAAGCTGTGGAAAATTATTATCATTACAATCGATATTTACGTTATATGTGTATTATACATATATATTTTATGGTATATACATTACATCAGACAACGCTGCACTAACATTGCTAAGTAATGACGATTCTGTCATTTCATCTGCAATATATCCGATTGAATTTCGTGTGTTATTAGCTCTTACAGATTACTAAGCCCATTAAATTACAACGATAACAAGAAATTTATGGGATCGTAAATCCCTCCCCCCCGCTCCACTCCTTCATGTTCCGACCACCCATTTCTGCGCATATCTTCGTTGCCAATAATTTTTCATACATCTAGTATATGTACGGGGCTTTCCACGTCGAACGGGGAAACTTTTTCCAATATATTTTTTAAACTTTACGAAACTTTTTCGACATCTTAAGGGCTGTCAGAACCCATGCTCGGACCACGTGTTAACGCCAAAAGTCAAAATTTCTAAAAGCTACGACTTGTGATAAGAATTGTATCTCCGCTATTTTCGATATTTCTGCCCCGGTGGACCCGGAACAAAAAAGAAAGAATTGCTAGAATTACGTATTCGATAGGATTTTTTCCGTACTTTCACGCGAAATCATCCACGTTATAAACGAAATGCATGACCGCGCAGAACACGTCTTGAAAATTTCAATTTCCATAGAAAAGAGAAAAAAAAAAAGTTGATGAGCTGTTCTGAATAGAGTAAAAAGAAAAGAACAAGCTAAACGAGTTTTTTCTTATAATTATGCACATAATATAAAATGAGACAAAGCTCATTCCGAAAATGTACTTATGTTAGTTACATAATACATAGAGCGTGAAAAGGGCTGGTGATTAAAACCGCGAACTTATCTTTCTGTTTTTTTTGTTTTTTTGTAATATTATTATTTTTCTTTCGTTTTCAAGTCACAAATTTATTGTATGATTTTATGTAAGCCGAGAAGAAAAGATAAAAGTACGAGCAACACGCTGGTGGACGGGTATGTGTGTATGTAGTACATGCGATTACATATTGTGGAGAGGTTTTTCCGTCAGCTGAACGTCGCGGTGCGTTTACTTTGAGAGGGGAGATCGCGTTGGCCGTAGGTGTCGCGTGGCGACGCGGGTCGTTGTGTAGAAACACTAAATGCTTGTCTCTCGGGTGAGCAAGTCTATCTAGACTGAAAATACCCGAGGGGATGTCAACGGTCGCGCGCGCTCGGTATAAAACGTTCTTCTCTCTGCAGTATTCGAGGTTTTCATCAACACGCCCCATGAAACACATACCGCAAAATGGTCCGCTGATTTTCGCCTGTTTTCTCGACTCAAAAGTTTTACACTGTTTTTTTTTTTTTTTATTATTTTTTTTCCTCGGTTATGTACCTATATATATTTAGAAACTAGCCCCCATATGCGTCAAGTACTTACACGCGTTAACAATCCTACCAATTATAATATTGTTTTTCTTTAAATCCACTTTTCGAACCACTTTTGGCTTAAACGTCATTTTTGAATCCGCAATGTACAATGATAAAATATATACATGGAAATGACGGGCGTCCGATTAAAGAATTTCTAGAGATTGTTATTCTTTATTCTTCGTCTTTGTTTTAGCTGGCATGTGTTTATGTAACCAGTGCCCTTTTCTTCTCTAGTTGGTTTTACCTATTTAGTTTTTCTTTCTTTCTTTCTTTCTTTCTTTCTGTCCGGAGCACTTCGGTTCTACAACATTTCGTATACCTATATATTCTAAAAGAAAGGTCTGGGAATGGAATTGAGACGTATGGGTGTTGTAAAGTTCAAGTCACGAGTAGTAGAGATAGGGGGGTAGTTAAATTGCATTATAAATATATAAAAGGGGATGAGATAAAGGGCGAAGATATCGTCTGAACAAATCAATAGTTTCGGGTCACGGTATACAATAGAAACTATCTAAGAAACACAAATATAGTCGAAATACGTGTATCCAGTCAGAGGAACTTCAATTATCAATCTCAAGTTTCACCCAAAAAAATCGATCTTCGGTTACGAGAAAGATTTTTCATTCAATTATTAATTTGGTCCAGACCATGAGAAAAAAAAAATTAAAAACTGCGAGACTTAGAAATAAGTTATACTAACTATAACTAAGCTCTATTCTTCCTTCCGGTTATAACTTTGATTAAAAATTTGTATTCGTGTATAACTCAAGCAAGCATTGATTTTTTGGGTTACTGAGAGTTGAAATTAAAAAATCCAGCTCAAAATATGGTCCCACTGAATTGTGCGAAGACCTTATTCAACGCAATGAATAACAATTTGTTGTATAACTGTGTCTAAATATACCCGTAAAATTCAATCTCAATAATTCAAATCGCATTAGAGTACGTGGAAGATTTAAACAATGTTATATGAGGTCAATATCGAGCTCCGCACAGGTTTGCTCGTGGACAAAAGCGGAAAAAGGTTGGTACATAAGGAATCTATATAACGAAGGGGTGGTATTATATAATACAGGTATCCACGTGTTGGTATATATGCGTATATGTATACATAGATATGAATACATAAAATAATATATACTATCTCTCGTGAAATACGGCAGCCATTACTTTCGGCGTATATAACCAAAGTAAAAAGCAAAAAAAGAAAAGAAAAGAAAAAAAGAACATCAGTATAACTTCGAAAGATTTACGAAAATAATACGTTATATCCAAATGAGACGTGTATCATAAAATGCGGGAAAATAATTTATTTACAACAATTTCGCAATTTCATTTTCAATTTGATAACGTGTACAAAGAAAAAAAAAAAATAGATATACGTACATACGTACATAAATAAATTCACAAATATAATACGCAACAATCAAAAAATTTAATGGCACGTATTAATTTGTAGAATTTATGACGCGATCCATATGTATAAGCATGTATTACGTATGGTATATTCTGTCCCAATATTATGATATGAGTTTTGGACCACCCGCGATGTACGATACATAATATTGTATACATATGTACACAAAACGACTGCATAGAGAGAGTGAAAAAGAGAGAGGAAAAGTAAATTGGGAAAAAGGAGGAAAGAGAGAGAGAGAGAGAGAGAGAGAGGGAGAGGGAGAGAAAAGAATGAAGAGCAATGGGGGAGAGGAACGCGTCTTTTACTGCCCCAATAAACCTTGGATATTACTTGGAAATCTTATTATTCCAATTCCAAATCCACTTTGGTAATTCGCCGGCATAGCACACAATCCAATCTCAGCGTTGGTAAAAGAAGCGTAGGAGTCTCCTCTCATCTACCATCGACCATATTTTGTCTGTAAATGTTGTTTTTAAATCTAAGCCCAGGGATTTACTGCGCAGAGTATGAGGGAGGCAAAAAATAAAGTAAAATAAACAAATAAATAAATAAACGAAACAAAAAAATAATGAAAATAAGAAAAAGAAAAAATTCCCATAACAGCAGCGTGCAGCAACAACACGACTAAAAATTGGGAAAATAGGGATGGAGACGAGCTGGGGTGGATTTTTCAAATTAGCGCTAACAATTCCGGCGAATTGAAATTTTGTATAATATATAATGCGGCAAAGAGAAAGAAAAAGAAGAAAAGATGACCCAAAAATTTACTTACATAGGATTCGATTATAATTTTTTTTTTTTTTTCTTTTACTTTTTCTTCTTTTTGGATAAGGTGAGAGCTATAATTAAATTTTTAAATGATGAATGAGTGAATTAATGAGAATGCAGAGAAAGTTGTCGATATTTTTAAATGATAATATTATATAATTTCGCAAGAGTTGCACGATGATCGAGTTTATCTCTAGAACTCCATTCTTCCGTGCCATATACCTATAGCATATGGTCTGTCTGTGTATACATATATATATATATGTATCTTCATAGCTCCAAGATATAATTGTATAATATGAGAAACATTAACATACGACGGAAGAATAGAAAGTACAGCTGCAAATAGTCACGACCACATATATGTATAATATATCTTCATATCATATACTTATGTATAAACACGTGTTGTGTATAGCCATGTATACATAATAATCAATAAGTAGTAAATAGCATTGTGATTTAGATGATTAAAATAACCAGGGAAAAAGAGAAGAATAAAAAATCGACAAAATAGGTATAACGTACATAATGATCGGATTGATGAATTATTGTTGAAATAACTGCACTTGTTTTTTCATAGAGATCGTCAAATGTTTCCACACAAGAGAGGGATAACCAGAAAAAAAAAGAACAACGAAGAAAAACAAAGCGAATGTCCATCACGTGTTTGAAAATTTTCATTTTCTTTTATTTTGTTTCGACAATATTTCCAGAGCCCAAATCAACAGGAAATTATTTTCGCTGTTATATATTATTCGAATGTGTTACCTAAAAAAATCCGAAAAAATATGTCTTTTTTTTTAGATTTTTTTCGCCTTCCAGAACTGCCGCTGTACGTGTACCATATTATATATAGCCGTCCTGGATCGTTAATCGTTCATCTGCGCACCCCAGACAACCTATAATATATCCATATATTTATACATATACCAGTATATACATATATTTATATATAATATATACCGCTATACATTTTTCTTGATTAATAGACACGGTTTTTTCTCGAATCCGCGTACACAATATACCATATAAAATATATTACGTACGCGTTATTTCTGCATCACACGTTCCGAAATCAATATTGTATTTTTTCTCGTATTTTTTCATTTTCACTTTTTTTTATCTTCGTTCTTTATTTCTATAATTTCACAGAGGCCCGTATACATGGGCATATGTGTATAATTGTATGTATACATAAGAGATGTATACGATAGAGAGTTGGGGTGGAATTATCAGGATATAGCTAAGGTGAGGGTAGGAAATTAAAGAGGAGCCGCCAAGGGGATGAAAAGAATGACGAAATAGAATAAAATTGCGAGATGAAGGAACTCTGAAAGGGGTGGGTCGAGGGGAGGGGGGTGAGGGAGGAACAAAAAGGCCCGTAGGGCGGGGGAGAGTCGAAGTTAACGGCGCGGAACGATAGGGGATGTTTTCAGGGGTTCAAGTGAAATAAGGGCTTATATATATACATGTATACATACATACACATGTATAGCTATATAAAACCATTCTTAGAAGTTCCGCACCCTTCTTTATCTGATACCCCTGAACCATATCTGATATTAGGTACACACATATTATATACCTACACCTATGTATCTGCGAGATTATGTAGTTTTATTCTTTTTGCAGGTATTAAATATGTACAGGCTAGACTTTTCTTCGAGCAAATTTTCCAGCAAAGTAGATTATGTTAAAAATGTCGGAGCTTCGGAATTAATTACGTCCAATAGGATACGAACACAGTGCAGCGTGACGTCATTTCATATTGGACGATCTCAAAGCTTTTTCAAGTTCTTTCTTTTTTCGTGTCGATAGAATCCGCCATGGAAATTTCAAGCTGCATAATATCAATTTTTCTGATTGAGAGATAAAATTCCGATTGAATTATTGTCTTGAAACTATAATTATTCCATACGACTAGGAAAAGCTCCAAAAATATCAGCTTCCTTGGCTTTCTCGATACACTGATATTAATGAGAATATTCTCCACACAGCGGATCGCAAAAGTTTGCGTGCTTCAAATTTCCTGGCTGAAGGGTTGAAAAAGAGGAAAAAAAAAAAAAGGAGAAAGAAAAAAATTAAGCCAGATACGACGCCGCCATGATATATAAATTTTGTACATGGCGTGATACACATTTCAATATTTGATTCTTATCCTTCATGTATCCCGTCTTTATCTAACGTTTTAATTTATTGCCACAACGGGGCGTGATAGTATTATTGTATTCTTCATTTTTCATTTTTGAATTTTCATTTATTTTTTATTTTCTTCGAATGATGGACTCGACTCGACGAAGGTGCATGTAATACATATGTATGTTATACACACACGTATATCCGGCAACCTACCTATACCTTTTATTTTTAACTCTGCGCGCGGATTAACATATAGATGTAGCCCATGGAAGACAATGGACCAAGTTAATTAAGTACAAACCCGACCTCCGGTGGAATGGGGATGCAAGGAGGAGAAAGAGAAAGAGAAAAGAGATAATATAAAAGAGGGGAAAAGACATATCCCGACTATCCCGTTCCTCCAGCTTACATACTACATATACCTATATACATATAAGTATACGTACCAGCATACCTAAATTATATTGTCATTTCGCACTTTCAACTTCAAGAACACTAACAACTCGCGGCTGTACCACATAATCTACTGCAAAAGAATTGATTTCCGTGCAAACAAAAAATAAGAAATAAGAAACTCCAAAAAAGAAGAAAAAAATCTATCGAAGCAATTTTTTCTGCATAGATGGTGATAATTCCGTGACATTTTTTCCCCTTATTTTTGCTCGCCCTCGTGATTATTCCACTCAAGAAAATATGGCGGTCGAAATTATTTATCTCTTCTCGCTATACGTAACAAGTCTGGAATTATTTACATCAAATATGAATTGACTGCGAGAAGCTTAACAGAAGAGAGAGGAGAAAAAAAAGAAAAATTCTTAATATTATTAATAGGGATCAAAAGCTGGGGAGATGATGAGAAAAAAAAAACACGAAGAAAAAGAGAAGAGGAAAGATAATAAAATTAGAAAAAAAAGGAAAAAGAAAAAGAAAAATCTTCTATCGAGAAAAAAAAATATCATTATTTGTCTGGAGAGAAGATCTGAGGCGCGCGGATATATAATTCTAACGGAAGAATAGGATGGGCACAGATAAGTTCGCGTCAAATCAATGCGAAACGTTTAACGGACAAGAATCCCATAGCACTTAAATAACTAAAAAAAAGTTAATTAACTTTTACGCAGCCCATAAATCCCCCTTTCTCCTTCGCCCCTCTTTCCCTCTACATCCCATCGACGTTCCTATTACTTAGATTCCAATCTGAAATATATTTACCGCTCGTATAATATAAAAAATAAACGAAAAATAAAAATAAAAGAAAAAAAGCTACGAGGAATGAGAAAATGAATTAAAAAAAAAAATAAACAAATATCAAGAAAAGGTGATAAAAAGAAAAAAGCGAGAGGAAATAAAAATTCGGAATCCGGTAAACCGTGTGTATTTAATACATATGTATACGTAACGGAAAAAGAAGAAAACTTCTCTTTTTTGGCTCCATTTTTTATTTCAGCTCGTATTATATTCTATGATATTTCTTTGAATAATAAAAAAAAAAAAAAAAAGAACAGGTAAACTGATTCTCTCGCAGTATTGCATTAATTTCAGAGTATTCCCATAATTCTCTCTATTCATGTAATACAACATACACACATAACATGAGTGTTCATTTTTTATTTAAATTTCATATTTGAAAAAATCGCGAGAAATATAATTTACTAAAACTTTCGAAACGGCTCACCCAGTAAACATATACCTACTCTACAGCACCATTCCTACGAGAATAAATAACCCATGTACGTACTGCAATACGTATTGTATTTGTATATGTATGCATCGAAAGAATCGAAGGAAAGAACCCCGTCTGCTCATAGGGTTCCTATTATTATGGGGGAAAAATCGACGACTGAATAGCTCGCTATTAACCTCTCCCCCCCCCCCCCCCCCCGTAACTATAAGAGGGGTGCAAAAATAAATATCATATATATATACACACATATAATGTATACATACTATACATAGGTATATATATACGATCGGTATTACTCATCCCTAGTTGCATGGTTAATAATACTAATGCTAATAACAATAATAATAATAATAAAAAGTTAGTATGTAATACTAAATTAAGTTACGATTCGGAATTTCTATAATGATTCGCATTACGAAGAAATCCGATATCGACCCGATCAATTTTCATCACATACACGTATCGAGACGTTAGCCCCCCCCCCCAGTATTTTAAATAATCAATCACAGTGTTAGGGTTATTTTCTCGGACATCTTGGAATTCATCAGTTTACCGAATAATATATAAATAAACTAATAATACCAAGAAGAACGACAATAACTATGAAAACATGATGCGCACTTTTCTTGATTTACATACTCTATAGGTAGATGGTATGAAATAAAGTGGGGGGGAAAAAAAAAATAAAGAAAGATATAACGAAAAAAAAAAAAAACCATCTGCAGATGAACGACGGGGTGCAGAATTATGAGTAGGAAAAGAAAAGAGTGAAGAAAAAAAAGTAGAATACCGAGTAAAATACACAGCAACTACTGCCGTTGATCATTTGAAGTGCATTTTCCATTCTTCCTCTTTCCTTTCCATCTATCTCATCTTGTTTCTTTTGATACGAACAAAAACTGTTGAAAAGAAATATCTATATAGGTAGACGTACTATAATGATATGGACGTGAATACATACTACTACGTGCACGTAATCTGTATTTCACAAAAGATATTGAAAAAACAACAAATCAAGATGTGAGTTTGTACATAGGTATATAACTATATAAATATATATATATACATGTATGTACAGTGT
The DNA here is from genome assembly GCA_963932425.1 of Athalia cordata. Lineage (NCBI taxonomy): Eukaryota > Metazoa > Arthropoda > Insecta > Hymenoptera > Athaliidae > Athalia > Athalia cordata. The sequence goes on along the minus strand of OZ010625.1, from coordinate 49,478,181 downwards.
CGTCCAACCCTTTCTTCCATCGATTCAAAAAAATTGAATTACATTAAATTCGAGTAATTTATGGCTTTTTGTAGAAAAAAAAAAAAGAGAGAAAGAGAGAATTGTGTAAAAACGAAAGGAAAAAGAGAGTAAATATAGATAAAAAAAAATTGCTGCATATCAAGTGCAGGAGAATCGTGAGGAGGGCGTAGGGCGAAGGGTATGGGTAAATATCTACCTTACGTTGTGTTGGCTGATGCTATAAAACGTGGAGTGAGTGTAATAAAAAAGGTAAAAGGGGTGATGAGGGGGAGGATTGTGAACCTGGAGAAATGGGGGTGGTTGAACGAGGTACATATATATATATATACGTATATATTTTATACACATACATATATACATATATACATATGTATGCGTGTATATAGCAGAACGAGTATAAAACAGTGTAATGGATCCGAGCTCCACCCTTCATTCATATTCAGTATTATCAAGGCGAGCTATTGGACATTTTCTTTTATTGCTACTCCATGAGAATTTATTTTACCCCCGCTGTGAATTTTTTCTTTCATGATATTGTAATTTCGAAATAAGAAATGACGGACTTGACTTCCTATATAGTGGCCCTCTTTTCAACCCGCGCCATGTTATTTATTTATTATACTTATTTTATTTATTCACTTTTTTCACTTCCTTCCTAGAAAAATGGAACGAAGAAAAGAAGGAAGTAAGATCAATCTTGGTACTTCCGGGACAAATTTAACAATCCTTGAGCGAAAAAAAAAAAAGAAAGAAAGAAAAACCAATACCGAATCTATTATTAATATGTATAATAATCGAGCTACCGAAAAAAAGAACGGCTGAATCGTGTCCGGTAATTTATATCCTTAAAAATGATGAAACTTTTATTCTTTAGAGGGTGGAGAATTTATTTTTCTGGAAGCAAATAAAGGTTGCTATACCTAAATGCAAAAATTGAGTAAATAAAATATCTTGCAAATGGTTGCATAAAATTCGGTTATTTTTACTGGAAATATATTATATACGTTGAGAAAAATATTAGCTCGTAAACTGACTGTGGATGAATAAAAAAGGGAGAGGGGTGGGGGTGGGGGGGAGAGCGGGTCGGCGTATCCGGAAATTTATAACGTCAGTTTTATCAAAGTCGTACGTAATACAAAGTTAAACCTTTAAAATTATGTATATATATATTACATATCCTGTATACATATTTAACCGCGTGTAAGTGTATAGGATAGCCGAGGGAATAATTTAGTTGAATAATGTAAGCGGGGAATGAAATTCTTTATGGAATTGTATAATAGATATTATGTTAGGTTGATGTAAATATTTTACTATACATAATATAAATACTCGCACAATTCTTGAGACGAGAGGAAACTGTGGAGAATATACGTATATACATGTATTTCGTACGAGCGCACTTAAAATAATAGCATGGTATGTGTGTATATTCGAGTATACCGTGATTTCATGCGCTTCTCAATTCCGTAATGTGGATTCAAGAGAGAGGAATTTATCTCCATATAATTAACTAATACACCCTCTCTTTACCTTCAACCATTATACCTGCACCCAGATAACATGCCTACATGTCGCGAAGATACCATCGGCCCAATTTTTACACGCAGTCAAGGCCCAAGATTTTGACACGATGATGAATATATTATTACGGTGATTAGATAAGGCCGATGATACCTCAACTGTGTCATCTGCAGGTTGCTGGAAAAAGTTTCGTTGACGTTGATCGGAATGATTTTTCATTTACGATAGTGTTGCGGATATTCTGGTGCAGTTAATTACGGTGGTTGGCGCTGGTGGTAAGGATATTTTCATAATATATGGTGGTCAGGATGGCTCGGTGGCGAAGACGAGTATGATAGTGATCGGAATAGTCCCGATGGCCAGAACATTAATTGCTCGGTAGTCGAATTTGGATAATTTCGGCGACTAGTCGCACCGAGCAAGGTATCCGGGCATCGTACGACCAACGATAAGAGGAAGAAGAGCTGCGTTTCCTTAATCACTTCGAATATCTATGCTGTTACGTGGTAATAGATTAGGAATAGATGATGCAGCAGTACAATAAGCACGGGTTAGTCTCTTAGTATCGTAGTAGTCGACGAGAGAGATCGTTTATACATATGCTAAGACCAGCGCGCGCGCTTGTTTAGATCGACGATGCTAATGCCCGTTACGATCCTGGGGAATGAATAATGGGCTGCTATAGTGAAATACACCAGGACATAAATATTGTATCTAGAGCGCTATATATTAAGCTGGTATCGAATACATTATCCCCTTCTGTTCTGCGTTCGTTCCTAAAGCCAAAGTTCTATCTGATTGAGATTGTTGCCATGGGAATATGGCCGCACTTGCGCTCATTTGTTTGAGTTCCTAGTTATTTTAGATCCCCCATAGTCTCTTGTTATATACTTATGTATACACATTTCAACTAACATTTCACATATATTTTACTTCACCTTAGATTTCCAAATTATCGATCTATGCCAGCAGGCTGCACCTGGAGACGAGAAGGAATAGAACTCTATGATCATCGACCGTTCGGTAACCTCCTTAACAAATTTACATATCACTTCATAGTTTCAAAAGAATAATACAAAAAAATAAAGAAAAGAAAAGAAGAAAGATAGGACATAGAAAGCGAACGATGTTCGATCCATTTTATAACTACCCTCTAAATCCAATTCAACGGAATACCGAACCAAACTAGACTAGCGACGTCTTTACAATATAAACTTTATTAAGAATTTATTAAACTTTCCCCAAGTTGTTATAAAAAGTTTAACAAGCTATAAGAAAGTTGTCGGATTTAAAGTTTCTGTATATGTAGTTTTACAACAAAACTCGTCACACATCTTAATTATGTATAAAAACTAATAATTGTGAAAAACGTATTTCCAACAGATTTCAATTAACGCGATACACGCTTTAACGAAGACTAACGATGATATCTACTCGAGAATAATGAGAAAAATCCAATTCCATTACTCCCGTATATCGATTTAATATGACAATTTCACGTGGAATTCTCTCCTCTGTATACCAAATTCTCCGGAACATTCTATTACACAAAATTCCCTATGTATATGTGCTTCACATCGCGCGTCGTATTCTGCCTTATAATTTAATTGTGCAATTACTTCAGGACATAATATCCAATACACTATAAGGGCTGGTACTATTAACGTTAATTACACAATAAATGTATATAGTTTAGTTTCTCCATTCGACCGACTAGCTGCCTCATGATCCGTTCGCCATCTTCAAATTTTGTCCTCAAATAACGATATCCGTAGAGAAACTGTACAGTTTCCATGTAACTACATAATTTCCAGTAAGTTAAAACAAATCTGCGCACATGGACAACGACTATTTATTACACTATATTAAACAGCTGAAATACCCATGCGGACAAATGCAATTTGCAGTATGTAACGCAACAACGTGTAACCGAAGGTGGTTATAATAATGTAAAACCTACACTGGCAATAATATGTATTATCCTTTAGCCCGAGGGTTACAGGTCTCCCTGTCAGCGAGTACAAAACCTAACCAACCTGACCGGGTACAAGAAGTTAGTTACCGTTCCTTTCATCCCGTACATCTCCATCAGGTTAGGAACGTAATGGAATTTCCATGTGTACGCATAGTAGGGTACTAAAGACACGCGTTATTCAGGTATTAAAACACGTGTGCGTAGAAGTAAATCGTTTATCCTACTGCAATAGAAATACAACCAACAACCGCAACAAAGCTTGTACACGTTGAATTATTCCGATACCACCGACTCGAGTACAAAAAATACAAAATACGATATACACGTTTGTCTAGATCGTAAGAATTGCCCACACGTTCCGTACTGCCCTTGTCGTCTCGTCGCGATTTCCCCACTTTCTATAGAAGTGCACGTACATAAATAGTTGCGCATTGTTATTGAAATAAATATACTGATATCCGAACAAACTACTAACGACCCAAATGATATCCTTGTGGAATGATTTAAGTTTGATTTCGTTTTTTTTTATTGTTCTTTTCAAGCTGCAGTGAAAGTTTCTGCACTCGTACGTATCACATCCACATTAGGGTTGTTTTCATATTGCGGGATTCAAAAATTTCTTCTCGAGAGTTTCTTTCGATTGAGTGAAGAAAAAAAAGAAAAAAAAAAAAAAACTAAATAAAATAAGATCGCTTCGAACTTCGAGGACAACAAATTTCAAGTCGACTCATCGGGTTAGGTTTGATAGAAAAATTAATACAAGCAAACTGTGAGATGGTAGTTAAAAAAAGTAGTCCCTGTTTTTGCAAAGTAAGAATAGTTCGTATCAAATTCACGAACTATTTAATTTACCTCGTCTTTACTAAGTTTGTAACGCGTCTATAATTCTTTGCACGAGTAAACGAATAGAACGTAAAATGCAAGGTAAAGATTATAAATAATAATTTTAGTGATATAACTGAAAAGTTTTCTAGCGCATGACATAAAAAAGTAAGAGAAGCAGTAGCGAAAGAGAAGAAAAGAAAAAATAAAATAAAAAAAAAAAAAAAAAAACAAAAGAAAAGATGAAAAATAATAAGAAAAAGAAGAAGATCGCGGATGTCTGTGTGCTCTGGAAATGTATGAGTCGGTATACTAGTATGTAGGTTACGAGGCAAGTTTAGAAGTGCTAAGCAGCAAGAAACTTTGTACTTTTCTTCACCGTACGCGCGCGATCTCTGCAAGGAACATGGGTACTACAGTTATATAGATATAGTACGTACAACAGTCTATCTAAAGTCTACTACTAGCAGCAGGAGCAGACAGACGGAAGGAACGAAGGAAAGAGAGTAGCCGCCACGCTACGGCACGTTGAAAACGAGATGGGTATATATAACGGGCGAAATAACACGTTTTTTCTCTTCTTCTTCTTCTTACACCACCACCACTAGCACCGTCATTTGCTGCACAAGAAAAGCTTCTATACAAACCTGCGTTAGTTACGTTCTTAGTATAATTTACTGTTATTGCTTATAACTCGCCCATAAGGATTAACGATTCGGCGTGATAGTTCATTTACATTACATTTATACCGCGAGTATAACATGGTAAGGCAAAACGACTTCCTTCTCTTTCGGTAAAAAGAATAAGATGAAAAAAAAAAAAAAATAGATAATACAAATAAAACGAATCCAAACACGTTTCGACACTGCATCATCAGTGCAGGTAAAAAAAATTTGTAAGCTCGCAGGATCGAAAGAAAAAAAATTTCCCCATCGATTCGATGCCGAATATCAAAAATTATCCGTACGCAACATCCGTCGAGCGAATGAATCCTCTGATTTTATCGTTAATTGTTATACCTGGATCAAAAAAAAAAAAAAAATTTTTCCTTTTTTTTTTTTCAGTTTTCGTTTAGGGTCGAAACAGGTTTTCGTCGTACTTTATTTTTTTATTTTTATTTTTATTTTTTCTAAAGAGAAACAGGTGTTCGTTCTATAAGCGTAAAAAGTTTTAATGACCCGCACCTCTGAACGTGTACAAGTTCCGAAAGAACATTTCGAGTAAGATTTACTCACCCCTACAATCGATTGAAGAATCCAAAATAATCCACCTCAGTTTTTGCATAGCATTTTCTCGTCGATATTCGTAAAGCAATCCACTCACCTGAAACAAGCGAAGAAAAAAAAAGATTTTTTTATTAATTGGTCAAAAATCCTTGCGAAGAGAAATCTCAAATGGATTTTGTCTAATGCTGGGAAATCCATGAGATACAAAGGTTTACACTGAAATCTGAAATTAATTCTCGTTAACTAGGGGATGTAATCTTTCACTCGTAAATGTCAAAGTGTCGACAAACACGAAACGATTCACCCACGATTCCAGGAATCTACAAACTTCAGTTCGGTTTATACATCGTGTCGTATCTGAAGAAAGTCCTACAGGAAACGGATATTCCCCGAACCCTGAATTCAACGGGTGTGAAGGCCACCCTTCCCTCGTTCAATTTTCACCCACTCATAGCGTGCATGTCTTGCGCAATTTTCTGCTTCTTTTTTTTCCTTTCAACTTCTTCATATTTTATTTCAAAAATAAAATGTCCGGATTATCTTTACATGAATGCATTTTTTTTTTGTCTTAATCCCTCTTAAGACGTTTTCATCGCAGATCGGAGGTAAAACGAAAAGATCTTTCGCTTTTGTCAGCAGTTCTTTTTACCATTCTACTTCTCTCGTTTTTTTTCTTCTTACAAGAAAGTGCTAAATTTTCGGGGATTGTACCCAGCGGATAAGTACGATGATCTCTATAATAAAGAGGTGAGTCAACACGAACTGATCCTCCTGCTATTTCTAAACCTTTGATCTAAAAAATTGAAATCTTCAACGATCATTTTGACTGATCTATATGCAATATCATGTAGTACAATGGATCACGCCTTGACGACAAGTTTCGAGTGATCTTAATTAAGTTCTGGAAAAAATCGAGGGAATTAATTTCGACCGGGTCAATTTTCACACTTCGAAGGAATTTTTTTTTTTCTCTATAATTTTATCTTGCAATCAATCTCATTCGATACACGTGTCAAACGAGTAGAAAAAAATTGAAAGAATCCTTATCGATCTCATTTTGATCAATACATAGGTATGCCCACGATTTTCGATTCTAGTAAGTGGCGTAAAATATGGGAATAATAAAAATGATAATAACGATAATAATAACAATAATGATAATGACAATAATAGGGATATCGTAGGTTGGATAGCGGGAAATTTTATTCCCAGGTTTTATCTCGAGTATTAACGTTATATCGTACGCGTTGAGGATCTTACGCCTTTATGAGTTTCCCTTGTCTTCTTCTGAGCTGATGGGGATTTGGATTCTCAGAGAAAATCGAGGAAACTTTGCCCCTTTCTCTATTATACCTTCCTTCCTTCCTTTCTTCCTCTCTATACTTTTCTCTTTCTCTTTCACTCGTCGATTCAGTCAAGTATACACGTATATATACTCACATATTATATATATGTATAGTATAGAAGAATGCTCCCGTAATGAAGAAACTTTAGAAACTTGAACTGATCGATTTTAGATTCAAGCTGAATTATTCCATCTCAATTCTCTTCTATATAAACTCGATGCCGCAGTTGCAAAATCTACTGTACCTTATAGAGGTTGTAATTTTCCATCATTAAATTCCATGAAAATGTTACATGCTATAACATGAATTCATCAATTATTATTATTCATTTTATTATTATTATTATTATTTTTATTTTTTTTCAAACAATTTGTACATCAATATTATGATCCCCGTTTCAATGCCCCCAAGTTTCCGGTACAATGCATTTTTTAATTATCAAAAGTAATTCCCACCCTATATACACACATACCTATATATAATACGTTCAACAGAAATTCAATTTATAAAATAATTAATTTTTTTCCAAGCATGTCCAAGCTCTTTCAATTTAAAATTACCTATGTATATGTACCACGTACTACGTACGTATATGTACTTTGGTAGGTAAATGATAACGTACGATACATATAGTCGGAGGGATTGAGAAAAAATAAACTCAATAATGATAACAATTCTAGTCGAATAAAAAAAGAAAAGAAGAAAAAAGTTGGAAATAAAAGAATAAAAAAAGAAGCAAAACTCTAATCAAATTTAATTGAACTATCAATAGCACACCCAAAGTTTAATTCACTCCATTCGAATGACGCAACGCGCAACGTAATTGGACTGTAAATTTAATGTAGACAATATAACGCGAAAGAGGCGTCTATAATATATTACGTATGTACAGCCGCTGTCTATGTATATATAAAGGGTGTCGAATGAAAATAATGATAATAAAAAAATTATTATCAAATGAATTATACAGCGATGTACACACGGTGGGGGGGGGGGGGGGGGGGGGGGGGGGGGGGGAAGAAAAAATCTTGAAAAGTTTAATGGACAACCGACGCGGTTCTGAATTTTTGATCAAACAAATGCAAAGATCAAAGAACTTTACTTCGTTTCCGAAATTTATTTTGCGTTATTTGATAGGCGTGAATTTATACTGCACGTCGTAATACATGAATATGCAATAAGAATACCTAACTTGTGTATGTATACATATATATAGATGTACTATATTTAAATCGTAACATTATACACAAAAGCATGAACACAAAGTCAATAAGTAGGTACCCGAGTATGTACAACAAATTACGTTGATCATCGGAACAAAGAGACGTGAAAGGTAACAAGGTTAGGTTGGGTTGCGCGTCTGCCATATATTCTACATTGCAATATGGCGTCGCTGGTGTTTTATATACCACACATACATACCCGCGAAGTATAACAAACACAAATTATTCGAGCGTAACAAGATGAAAAGAAAATGAATTTATGAGGGAGATTCTCTTTTTATTTTTCTTCTTTTATTTTTCATCATCCCTAACCTAACCCAGAAGAGACGAGTAATTCCTTTGACTTCGATTTTTCCTTTCCTTTACTTTCCTTTCTTTTCCCATCTTTTTTTTCTTCTTCTCGTATTGTATAAGACTTTCAATATTTTTTTAAATTACAATTGCTCTTTAATCACGCGTATATAAATTCGGCTTTACCTATCTATATGCATTATACTGTACCTAATTGTCGTATTTTCTGATTTACTTTCAGGACCTGAATTCGGTAAAAGGCAAACAAAAAATATACGTAAATAAAAATAGGTGTGGTTTTTTTTTTCTCGTGAGAGCCGGATATTTTTGTGTAATAACCTGATTTCTCAAATTTTTTTCTTTTTCTTTTCTTTAAATTCTTTTCCTTTTTTTTTTCTCTTAAACATATTTGCCCTGTAAGCCTGTGAAAACTCTATACTGATTGCAGTTCCGAACGATTTCGTCATTTTCTTACTACATATGTATGTATACAATTAACTCCTTCGACCCCCTATATATGTACTTATCCTTCCTTCCAAAGAAAAGAAGAAAGAAGAGAGGAAATAATTGAAAAATAAAAAAAAAAGAAAAGAAAATGAATGAAGAATAAAAAAATTACAAAAAAAAGATAATAATAATAAAAACTGAACAAGTATACTTTCACATAAGAGAGAAATTAAGTTAATAGTCCGTACGGTACTTTTCATGTATAATTATTACACGTAATATACACCCATGTGAACGAACATGTATGTATGGGTACTACAGTACATACCCCAGTCACGTGAGATGTGTTTTAATAATCTCGAAAGAAAAAAAAACGGAATCTAAAGTCCACCCGCATATGGATGTGTGTAAAGTAAAAATGATGAACAAATGAAAGAAAATTAAGCAAATTGTATTGAAAAAAAAAAAAATAAATAAATAAATACGGACGGCGCATGTTATTTATGATATAGTTGCAAAATCGAGAATAACATTCATGATGCCGGCCGATTATATAGATACCACCATGTGATAATAAGAATGACGATGATAATAATAATAATAATAGTAATGATAGTAATTAAATTGAAAAAATAAAATAAAAATCTTTATTACATGGATTATAACGTGAAATATATTTTCCCAGCTGCCTACGGAATATTTATGCCAAGTTACAATATTAATAACGATAATAATAATAATAATGATAATAATAATAACGATAATTATAATGATAATAATTTTTAATTTTCTTTCGAAGGCATTCACCTACGCCACCTCCTCTTTACTTATTCTTTATCATATGATATAAGCCGTAAGACGTAGTATGGAGATATTGAGGCGTTTATAAATTCATTTTATAATAATTCACGTCTATGTATACATATAAATGAAATATAGTACATACAGGTATATCCATCCATGTATATGTATAATATGTAAGTGACGCCCGCCATCGATTGTGCGGTATAAATATATAGGTATAGGCATATGTATTGATACGGATATACGTATATACCTATAGGCACGTATGGGTATGTATACATATGTATATATGTTCATATGGGTGTAGATAAACGCGCGGATAAACGACTGCAAACATTCTAATAAATAGCGGTTATTGCGAAATTATTACGAGACCGGTTTTCCCCGTTGCATTTGTGACTATAGCAAAAGCAATAGCAACAGCAAAAGCAAAAGCAAAAGTAACAGCAGCAACAGAAACGGCTTGTTGAATCGCAGTAACTGCAGTACCAGCAGAGCTAATAAAGTTATGCAATCCTGGGATTCGGTTCGATTTGCTTGATTTGTTAAATCGGATTTGTTAGATTTGCTACCTCCCTATACAGTTAGCGCATATACCTACTATGTACCATCTATGTATTTACAATTATAAAATACATAACGATTTAATGCCACATCTAAATAGACGCGAAGAGACGTTGAAATTTATCGATCCGAATCCGGTTTTTACCCACAACAGAGAGTTGAGGTCTAACAATAAGTCGAACAACTGCAACGGGGGAAAAGCTCGACATCTGATTCTGTACATAGGTACGAGTACTTACATACGTATTTTTATAATAATACATGGAACATCGAAACAACGAAGTATCCGAAGATTTACTTACAATTAGTACATACCTTCATAGCTAACTGTATAAATAAAATGAATCGGAATCATCCGCATCCCCTTTTGGCGATGGTCCAAAGTCTGAGGTGCTTCGATTATTATTCACTTAATATTTATAACAATTAGGATTAGAAAAAGCATAGTACATGCACCGCTTGATGTCCAGACCAGTTCAAAAGGATCAATTTTATTCAAAAATTCTTATCTCGTCACCACTTTCACTTTGACTCTGGATATTATTTAAGAGATTATTTATATACACGTGATACCACCGATCACTAGATTTTTAATTACACAGATTTCAATCAAAAATTTTTCCCCTCAATTTCGAACCCCTAACGAGTTTAGCCGAGTTCAGCCCTTTTTTTGCCCCTTTCATGGATCAATTAAGAAAAATTTCGATCTAAATTCTTTTAACCTTATCATATAATAATCTTATATTATATTATTATATATTCTGCACCCTTTTTCTCAATTTAAGAAGTGGTGAAAGAGAGAGGGGGCTAGGGGGTGGTGGTGGTGGTGGTGGTAAGAAAGGGCGATTTTTCTTAAGCCTATTAATAGGATTTAATTAAACTTTGCCCACTTAATTGGGATTATTTACGACCCTACGATCTTCGCCGCGCCTAATTGGACGCGAGGCTAAAGACTGCTTTGCTGAGCAAATGCTATGTGCATATATACATAAATACATACACATATACATATACACACATATAAATATCTTTATATACTCTATTATATATAAGTGAAGAAAATACTCGCGTAATCTTTTATACCCCGTGACGAGAGACTCGATCGAATCATCCGACGCACGAAACGATTGATTTATTACAACCATAATGATTGGTATACAGGGTGTCTCAGAATTCGCGCCAACTAAGTACGTAGCGTTGTTCCTCGTAAAAAACTGAAATAGGGAAGTCGAGGTGAAAATGTTCTAAGTCTGACAGGTAAAAAGTTACAGGGTGCCAAAGTCCCGCCAATCGGCGTGCACCGTCACGTCCGTGTGCCACCAACACGCCGGGCGTAGCGGTATGTTGGTGGCACACCGACGTTATTCCAGTCAGCGATTGGCGGAACTTTAGCACCCTGTAACTTTTTACATGTCAGACCTAGAACATTTTCAACTCGACTTCCCTATTTCAGTTTTTCACGAGGAACAACGCTACGTACTTAGTTGGCGCGAATTCTGGGACACCCTGTATACCTGATTCACCTTTCGTTCCTCAATCAATGTATTATATACTAAATTATACATACATGCTTACGTATGGTACATAATATGTACTTACTCCCCAATTTTCAGATATTTATAACCCGTTTTAATTTCATCCCGTGTTCTTCGGTTCTCTTAAAAAGTTCAGAAAATAATTTCCTCAACTATACAATAAAGTTAAACATCTAAACCTACGTATACTTAGTATAATATTTGTAGAATATAACAGAAACGAAGATTTTCATTTCTTCAAATATGAGAAATGGGAAAATCAATAAAATTATGCAAATTGTTCCGAAAATTTTTTAAAGTATGCAATACATATACATACAACGCTGAAATGAATTGTACGGTTCAATATACATATATGTATACACCAGACTATATACGACATATATAGCACGCAGAGAAACATAAGAAGGTTTATAATAAATTGTGTTCCAGATTGGAAAGTAGAAACGAGTAACTCGCTTATCTAGATTCACTCGAAAGTATATAAACGAAAGCCAATCTCACATACATACACGTACGTGTAGATAATATGGACACGCTATATGGAGCAGCAAAAGCAAAAGAAAAGAGAATGAAAAAAAGTGAGTAAAATAAAAAATCAACCCTGATCCGAACGAGCTATAGAAAAGTATTTCAATAATTTTTACGTTACCTGATTTACGAAAAATCAATTAATTACTTAAACGTTCACATGTTTATTTTATGAATATGTACTTCTTATGCTAAACAAATATTTTTACAACGAAAAACGTTATTTATTATACACATTGCCATTAATGTTTTATAACATATTTATCGATATTATATGACAATAATTACGTAACAACTCCATTACTAAAATCCTATATACCTATATACGATTGGTACACACTGCACTGTCGCCTACTATTTCCATTGTTCAATAATATCTGCGTTTAAAAAAATTATCCATTTGTTTGTATCTATAAACATATGTATTATAGTTTAGATATGAATGCGGTATATATGTATATAGCGTAAGCTTATGTACTTGTATCGTAACTTTTCTCTTACAGCTGCAGCAGCTGCAGTAAAACGATTCTAACGAACAGTAAAAATAATTATAATAGATAGTTAAAAAAGCAAGACAAAAAAGAAAAAAGAAAAAAGAGTACTTTGGATATTACCTTTCGACATTTCACGAATTGTACAATATCCATATATATATATATTGTATCATATATTTTATCGGTGAAATATTTATTTCATACGTCATACGAGAAAGAGAAAAGGAGAATGGGTTAGTAGGGATGACGAGATAAATTTTAATGGAACAATAAATTAAACAATAAAATAAATAACTAAATAGATGAATAAAATTCTTGGAAAAAAAAAAAAAACATCTTTGCCGAAGGTTGATTCGAATTTATTGTAATATCTGCAGATCTGGGTCACAGAAATACATGTTATATGAGATATGTTGAAAATAATATTTCGTAATGAATAATGATTGATTTCCATTTGTTATAACATCGATATACATATATATTGCTTGCTTCGGACACTTATCGCACTACGATTCTCTTTAACAATAAAATTGAAGACAGAAAAGAAAAGAAAAAGAAACAAAAGAAAAAAAAATTAGATGAAAATCGCTCTCAATCACATTCCATTTAATTTCCACATCGCGATATAAGCCATTGTTGTAGGCACCGAACAACATCTTAAGTCCAATTGACCCAGTGGCATTTTAAGTCGATCTTTGCTGCAGTCACGACTTTATAAATACGATCTTTAATGTACAATTTGTACATTTCTTTTCCTTATTTTTTTTCTTTTCTATTTATCATTTTTATTTTCCACCGTAGCGATGATCATCCGTTTCTACATTTAATTATTCACGCGCTTTGGAATAATATAAAGCAAGAAGGAAAAAAAAAACCAAGAAAAAAAAACGAGGAAAAACAAAAACAAGATGTGGGTCTTCGCTGCGTTCATAATTTGATTCAGTAGCGCAAAATTAAAAAGAAGAAGAGAAGAGAAGAGAAGAAAGATAAAAAGAAAACGGACACTTTATTTTTACCTGCCATGCACCTGCGGCAGAAGAAATTCTGTAATTTGATCGTAGGTTATACGAGACGGTCCAGGTAACCGTCGATCTGATTTTTTTTTCGGGTTCTTTTTTTTGGGTTCTTTTTTCTTTCTTATTTTCCAAATAATTTTTTATGTGCTATCCCAGAGCGCTGAAACTGAAGTCCCATAAAAAATAATATAGGTATACACATTACACATGGTATGTACGAATACACACATGTATATGAGGCATTCCATGTCAACTCGACCAATGATTTTCTCTCACCATTTTTGTTTCGATCTTTTACACAATTCTCTGATCTCAGAAATGCACTCGTGAATTTTTTCAGATGTTTTCTTCCGACCGTTAATTTTTTACGATTAATCAAACCCATCTCAAAATTGGAATTTTACAAAAATCTCATAGAATTCTCGAAAATCTTACTTTTCATTCCGATCATTTTGAAGGATGACGAAGGCGGTCGAGCGTCATCATGGGTATTGCGTATAAAGAATCAGAAATGACCACAGAATTTTTGGTAACTTTTTGGAAAAGTTTAGGTAATTTTTCAAGAATTTTCGTAATGTTGATACTGCACGGCGTTTTGTTCGTTCAATATGTTTAAAGTGTTGAAAGGAAATAGAAAAAAAATCGGACCATCATGGGACGAGTGTCAAAATGATCGGAATGAAAAGTAAGATTTTTGAGAATTTGTTGAGATTTAAAAAAAAAAATCAATTTTGAGATGGGTTTGATTGATTATAAAAAATTAACGGTTAATGAAAAAAATCCGAAAAAATTCACGAGAGCTTTTTTGAGATCGGAGAATCGTATAAAATATCGCGACGCGAATCAAGAATGGTGAGGGAAAATTATTGGTCGAGTTGACATGGAATGCCCCATATACATAGATCGGGTGCAGGTTATGTTGTTCAGGTAAGCGAAAGTAATATTCTCAAACAATAAAGGACTAAAAGTAAAGAAACTCAATTCTTTGTTAACGTGTAATCAAGCGATCCTTAATCAGAGACAACACGTGCTCATTTTGGTTTTAAGTTTCGCGCCGATATATGCCTGTACTTTTTTTTATAGCTTTTTGAATTTTGAGATGTATCAATAGTCTAGAAGCGAATTTCAGGGTCGGCGGGGGTAGGGAAGGAGAGTAGATTCGGAGGATCACTTTTGGATTCGTCCTGTTTTTTTCCTCCTCTTTTTTACAAAGCAGAAATAAAGTGGAAAGAAAAGAAAAAAAAACAATCCAGGGCTCAAGTTACGTAACAATATACATGGGTATATAGTTCTTGGCTAAATTTTGCGCGTTTCTTATACTTTATAGTCAAACGGATATTGTACAGGTTAGAATAGGTTATGGTTATGGTTATGGATAATAATAAATAGATGTCATAGAATGAATGGCGTTCTATATAAAATATTCCAGAAAAGGATTGTGTCAATTTTTTCCTCATTTGTTTAATTTTCTTTTACCATTTATTTGTAACAGCTATAAAGCTGTAGAACATTATATCGAGTTATTCGCTGCAAGTAGACTGCGGAGCGGCAACAGCAGTCCCCGTGGTAATCAAATAGACTTTAATTGGCATCTTGAACGTCCAATTAAAGAGATCGAAGATGGAAACGTACGGCGTTAAAGCTCGTCAATCTACTTTCACCGATTCATCATCCTTGAGAAATGATCCTTAACTTGCTACATAATTCATACGTTTATACGTATATGATACGTCGTGCCGTAATTCAACCAACCCCTAATTCAGGCGTATTAGAGTTGTCAGAAGCGACTGAAATTTAAACATAAAAAAAAAAAAAAAAAAAAAAAAAAAAAAAAAAAAAAACAGATGAAAAATTACATTCCCTCTCCCGAAGGACTACTTACGTACACTTGGCACAAGTTTTATTTATACAATTTAGACATTCGTTGAATCTACGTCTTTTTTATCACATACGAATATGTACATACAATAAATTGAACGGCGTGAAGTCCGTGCGAATCGAAGGGCGTTTCGAACGTTAGCACTCTCATATTCGCGATAAAATCATTTTTTGTCATTACATTTATACACACATATACCTACAGGGGTTGTCGATTAGAACGTGCATGTTTATTTGTACACCGTAATCGATTTAACTATACAAAAAAAAAAGGAGAGTAAAAAACAAATAAAAGAACAAGAAACGAGGAAGAACAAACTACATTTGTTCGATTAAAATCTCCGAATGGAGTGTGAATATATGTACATAATAAATAGGTACATATCCATGTATATAAATATATATGTGTACTTTCTATGTGTATCATGTGCACATATACACGTCATGTATTAGAAAAAGGGTTGACTACCAGCAGCAGACCGCAGGTCGTTTTCGTAAGCAATTCTCACGGATCACGTGACCGCGTAATAATTCCATATATATTCATGAAAGTTCACCCCTTCATTCATTTATTATTATCAATGCTGTTGTTGTTATCACCATTATTATTCTTTTACCTATCAACTCCATCCCCTTATACCGTATACACATATTTATATAAAAATTAAATCAACTTCAACCCTCAATATGTACGTACGTCGGGTATAAGCTAATTAGGCATTATGCCAGAAAGATTCATTTTTTCACCTTTTTTTTATTTCAATTCAATAAATATATGTATATTTATCTTCGATATAAATGAATACCCGATCGAATGAAATTTTTGTCTAATGACAATCATGAGAAGAAAAAAAAAAGGTTAATGTAAAATTGAATCTTGAAGATAAATCATGTATCTCTCGGTTTTGTATGATATATACCGAGAGTAACATTGGAAACTGGCCACTCCATCCGCCCGACTAGCGGCAGCTCTTCTTGCACCTACTCAATACACAGAATATTTACGTGCGTGAACCTCTGGTGGCGTTAGCGGTCAGGGGCATGCCAAAAATCTTAAGATTTGGTGCTTGTCGAGGGCCCCTCAGGCGCTGCTGCTGCCTCGCAGAGCATCTACTATGGCTTTCCGAGCAAGCAAATATTCAAAGCGTCGCGTTCGTCGGAAAAGTAACATCGAAATTATCACGAACAATTTCGAACCACTGGAATTATTTGAATGCGGAGATAATTCGACGTTGATCAATAAATTCGTAGTTTATTGATCAACGAATAATTTTTCACACTTACCTGCTCCGATTTTCTTGATTGTATTCTTCGTGGCGCGCTTAGAGGATTCTTTCGACCGAATCACTGCTTATGGTGTTTCGAACTGTCAATTACGAATGTTCTGATTAACGTTGAATATTTTCCGCATTTGAATACTCTGAGTGGTTCGAAATTGTTTGTCATGAACCCGACTTAACCTTTCCGGCAAAATCTGACACTTACGACGCTCTGAATTACTTCGAATATTTGCTTGGCGGCTTGAAGAGCGAAACCAGATGCTCCGCGAGGCGGCAGCAGCTGCCTGAGGGGCCCTCGCCGAAATCCTGATTTTCGTAATTTCGCATGCCCCTGACTGCTGACGTCAGCGGAGGTTCACGCACGTAAATATTCTGTGTATTGAGTAGGTGCAAGAACAGTTGCCGCTAGTCTGGCGGATGGAGTGGCCAGTTTCCAATGTTACTCTCGGTATATATATATATAGGCTATAAAAGCGACCAACTATAACCACTGTACAATACGAAGCCTATGTATAGAAAGTTATTTCACGGCAATAATTCTTTAAGGTGCAAGAGACCGGGCGTGACTCGGTCAAAAATGAAGTAGCATGCGAGGAGAACCAGAGAAGAGAGAAAAATAGTTGAGCAATAAATAAGGGCGATATGAAATACACCGGTAATATACATACGTCATTCAATTTTTCTTTTTCCAATCGAATGTTAACAATATTAAGTAATCGAAAACGGCTCATTCGTTTGTTAAAAAACAAAAACCAAAAAAAAAAACAAAAAACACAATTTCTTTTAAATAATAAATAAAATAAAAGATATTAGTAATAAAAATTGACTGTATAAATTAAATTGATCATTTCTACGTATATCCACGTATAGGTATGTGTATAATAATTTCCGAATGTATAATAAATTTAACAACCACTGCATTCCCTAAAAGAAAATTAGCTTTTCCGTAACAAATCAACGTATATGACAGCAGGCAATGAACTGATTGTGAGTCAGGTGCCGTATATCAAATGGGTGTCATGTAAGTGCATGTTTCGAGTAGGTGGCTAGCCAGCCATTCGATACTGATAAAACGATTTCCGCCTGAGTAAATAAACTTACTATATAAACGTATATATGTGGATATATAAGTGTGCATAGGTATATGTATACATAAGCTATAGTGAATCGTATACAGAGGGAACGTCCTGGTCGTAGTGCGGCATTGTCATCGTTGAAATTTTGAGACCCTTTTTTGCAATCGGAAGGAAATTTGAAAAAATTAATCAAAGATGAATTATCGTCTGCTTACATATTAAAGACAGTGAGTGACATGTGAATCACTTTTACTTCTTTTTTTTTTGTGCTTTTATTAACATTTTTAATCTGCTACAAAGAGAAAAAATAAGGAAGTAAAAAGAAATACATAACTAGAAGTTATAAACTTCGGTAAATCATTTGTTTGCGTGTACATAAAAAACTGACAAGTGAAAGTTCCTTGTTTATTGGTATGTATACATAGATATAGACTGTGAAAAATGAATGGCTTATCTCTGCCGTAAGATGTGAGTCTGGAATACATAATATGTATACATATACGTAAAATCCAACAGCTATCGAATCTGTTTTAACGAGCCTTTTATTACATGGGGATATTATTTTTTCACGGTCTCTGTTAAGTTATCGGTTCTAAGTATCCAATACACGGTGTTGTAAATTAAGTCAAACTGTTATATTATTTCATATTCAGGTATTATTTTATACGTCGCTTTTTCACCACCCCCGCGTAATATGCACGCCATAAATAGCTGTACGAGTACGTGAGAAACCAGTTTTTCTCATTTTTATTTCCGGTGTACCGTAGATATCGAATACAAATCGAGAATGAATCAGATGACCGAGCGATAATTTCTCCTAAATATTTTCATTTCCAGACTTCACATAAAATAATATACATATCGCATACTCTGCACCGTATACTTCGATTTTATACATGTTGTTATCATAGAATCTGATCTGAGAAAAAATTCCACTATATGTACTTGTGGAGATATACCTATACATAGGTATACGTACATTTGTGTACATATGTATAAAAAGATGCACATACATTTACAGCTTTAGTGTAGATTTGACGTTTTTATGCGACGAAGTGGAAAAACTGAGAAATGAGAAAATGATAAAAAGTATAAAAAATAAAACAAATGAAAAAATAAAAAGAGAAAGAGCAGAGAAAGTATAAAAAAAAAAGAAGAAGAAAAGGAAAAAAAAATGAACGAAGGCGATCAATAAACGAAGTGGGAAGGGGATGGGGTGGAAGAGAAGGAGGACGAAGAGGAACCCGTGCAGAATATCTGGAGGTATAACGAAAGCTCGGCACTTTTTTTCTTCTCTCTTCTCTCATCTTCCCCCTATTTTCGTCTCTCCACCGACTGGCTCCTCCCCCTCCCTCGCCCCCTTCCCCTCTTTTCCCCCGTTTTCCCCCCTCTTCCAGGTCCCTTGATTTACGAGTATAATTTATAATATTTTCGCTACTATTGTATGGTAATACGAAAGGCAAAAAATATGTTAATGGTCGCCATAAAGGAGATATACAGCACGTATACTTCATTCCTTACCACGTACCCGGTGTGCCAAAGAAAAACCCGTCGATATATACAAAATAATAATGATATAGGAAAAAGGAAAAAAAAACAAAACACAAAACAAAACAAAGGTAACGAAAAAGAAAAACAGAACCAACCAAACTCATCGATCCTGTTTTTTCTTTCTTCCACCGCCATTTTTCTTTTTTGTCATTTATGTTGCGATTATTATTATGATTATCACATACACGATTTTCAGCCCACCCGCAAACTATACTAAATTTATATTACATGTGCGTACTCGTATGTATTTTATGCTTGAAATTGTCGATTCATCCCAGAGAAACAAACACATGTGTCCGTACGCAGAATTTTAGCTGCGATACATACATGTAATATAATGTGCAAACATTACTAGGTACGCGTGTATTTGTGTGAATTGAAAACTACCCTCATACCATAAAGTGACCTTAAAGGGGGTGAAACGTATTGTTGTATAAAACAAGAGCGACAGATGCCGGTTTGATTTGATCCCGCACGAGACCTGCGAAGGTTGATACAATAAACCTGAATAATCGATTAATAATTAACAATAATCAATTAATGAAATTTTGATAAAACTGGGTACAATTCTCACGAATAGTGGAGACTAGTTCGACTCACACGAAGACAATTTATGAGGAGATCGTACGAAGGACTATTCCGTCGGAGGAATCAGGTGAAAATCTATCGGGACATACTATATAGGAACACAAAACTTTATAAGGCGTTCAAACTTGATCGATAAATTATAGAAACTACACAGAGGAGAATAAGGACGTTCCTAAACTTCATGGAAAGATTTTTGGAACCAACTATAATAAACCTATCATAATGTATAATATGTCTGAAGATACCGTGCAATTGATTTATGTACCTACCTATAATTCATCCAAGATAATTATCCCTTCAAATTCAGACCACTGCGTATATCAGCAATTTTTTTCTCCTTCTTTTTCTTCTCTTTTTTTCATTTAACAAAAAAGTGTGCCAACGTTAAGCGATAAGCAAGATTCGCGGACTCCAAAAATGTTCAAAGTTTATTTCATTAATTTCTTTTCTTTCCACTGAGAAAATGAAAAGTTTTCGTATAAATGTGATCGGTACGAATGAAATTCGATTCGCCTAATCAATCGCGTTACTGTATGAATTTGAAAATACATATGTAATTATATTTAATAATAATGCTATACATCTGTTATGCGTGGGTGCAGAATCATCGATTTAATATATATAATGCATACAATATATACATATATATATCCATACGTGCATACATATGTATATGTATAGTACATAACGCGTAATGGAACACTTTCCCATAATTACTTATTTAGCTCATTACCTGCCAGCAAACAACCAGATATTAGTTAGCCGCGTGTGTTTATGGCCGGACGACGTTCAATCAATTCGAACCCACCAACCAGTACGTATTATATGTACGTGTAGCTACATACGTACGTAGGTACGTACGCCAGTATTAGCACGGTTATTGGAGCGTGCCTTGCAGCTGCTACAAGTAGGCCATCCCCCGCTGTTGCTGTTGCTGTTGCTCTTGCTGGATATGGAGAGACGTGGGGAATCTGGTGCATGGTTCGGTATAAGACCGACACGAGTACAGAGCTCGTTAAAATAATCTCAGTAAATATACAAGAAGAGCGAAATCTGCGATAACGTTATCATTATCATTTTATATCTGTAGCAGGACACGCTTACGATAATTAACCATTCGATTCGATTTCGTTTAGAATCCACGGTGGACATGAGACACCGAGAAAGGAACGAGATTCGAGATTTCTTCTCGCTTGGGATATGAACGTGTAAAACGACGTTGCACGCTGCCGATGAAAAACTACTCAAAACTACGGTATTCTTTGTATTTTCTAAATCGATCGATGCAAGGAGATTTTCAAACATCGGTAAAAAAATCGATCGACATTGTCGATATCAATATTAATAAATGCATGGAAAATTCCTCAACAACTTTTTCATCCCGCGATGTGAAATTAATACTTCATAAGCTCGTAATGATTACGGGCTTCCCATGTTTTATTGATTAGAAAAAAGAAAACAGAAGTAAGAAAAAAAAGGAAGAGAAAAAAGGAAGAGAAAAAAGAAAAAAAAAAAGAAGGAAAAGAAACCATACATCACTCACTCACAATTGATTGATCGTTGCATGCAGCGTTCTAATTCCGACAACATTTGTTATACACATCGGATCAAACGTGGGTGTGTTTAAGTAAGTCTCTTTGTCTGTTTAATTTTTTTGTTCAACTTTTTCCATTTTTTCCATTTTTTTTTAAAGCATAATGTAACGAGCGCGTTTAGTTATCTATGAATAAATATGGCAGATCCCTGTTTCAGTATTATTAAACGTTGAGAATAACGTGTTCAGTTCGAAGGGGAATTGCATCAGATACGCGTATGAAGTCATTTCGATCTTATTGTTAGACGAACAGAAAAGGAAACAGAAGGAAAAAAAAACGCTTCATTATACGTAGATTTTTACACCGCTGCAGTTTCTGTTTCTAATTTATCCCGTACCGCACCCTCCCGACTTTGCTTACATTTCAATATTATTTATCATAATTTTTCTCCCGTCAATCGGTTAATTATCAAACGACATCTGACGTCGTGTGACGCGTCAATTTATCAAGTTTAATTCAACTGCAACGGTATAAGTAGAATGTTGAATGCACAGCAGCAAATCGACTTCAAACAAAGATCTTATCTCACTCTATGTAACAGATCTAAATTCTTTTGACGTTTAATCAAATCCTCATTAATTATACAATTACGATACCGATCAACTGCTGCCTGCGAATATGCAAATTCTGTTTTTTTTTTGTTTTGCTTCCTTTTTTTCTAAATACGTCAAATATATGTACACGAAGTCTTAGAATTGCTTTGTACGTATGTAAAAGACACCGCTATATAATATGGAGCTTTCATACTATATATGTACAATATAATTTGCGGTACATAGATTTGCAGAACAGAGAAAGTCGAGTCCAGATAATTCGCAACGCTATAATTCAATTATTCCCGCTTATTTCCCCATATAATTTATATGATTTATTGTTATTCTAATTCTCCGTATCTTTTGTGCAATTATCTTTATCTGGATCAATCTGCGAATCAAATATTTGTAATTTTCTTCAAGGTTTCTTTTTTCTGTTTCTTTTTTTTTTTCTTTTTTTGTTTGCCAATACTTTTTTACTTCAAATACTTTCCGTACCGCGATCTTCACGACTATAATATTATATACCTTACATTTACACATTCATCTATTATGTAGTAAATACTACGTGTATGAACTGTTTTACACAACTAAACTTGAACAATTCCAATAGTCGTTAATCTATGGAGCCAAAAAGTTTATAGTTAAACTTGCAGTTATTGCTGAAACTATAGGTATACCCATGTATACATACAGTGAGGTATATAACGTAACTTTATGGATTCTCCATCGGATTTTCTCTCATCCTTCCGAATGCGTTTTAAAACTATGTACAGGGTGTCCCATTTTGAACAAAGGATTTGATTATTTATAAAACAAGATAAGATCTGATCAAATTTGTAGCTAAGTTTCGAGCTAAAGATGTGTCGTCGAACACTCCGAATTCGATTGAAGAAAAAAAGGTGTAATTTTAATTTCTCGAAATTGGCGTCACCTGGTCTCGAACCGTATTTTCCACCATTTGGTGTCCCCCTCGACCGAACCTCCGAAATTTGGATCTGAATTATTCTTTTACTGCGGACAACGAATCGTTTGCGAGACAATCGTAACCTTGATTCACAAAAAACACCCTGTATATAGTTTAATTACATGTACCACAGATGGGAAAATATTATTCTCTACATTCTGCAGCAAAACCACCTATAGATACGAGTGCCTGAGTGCGTGTTGGTCATTGAGGATTGGGTTGGGTATAGGTAAATAGATAGATATATGAATATAGTCAGGTATAAGGGTTGATAAGTTAAATAAACTTGTTTAGTTCGAAAGGAAACTTTCCTTAGCCATTGTATTCCAATGAAACAGCGCGCGGAGAGTTTACTGAAAGTTCAGAATAATACGAAGGGAGTTTCCGATATAGATATACATTATATATACATATATATATATCAATGTATTAATATATAGTATAAACACATACACATGTATACCCCATTACACTTTATTCGTTTGTTTTCCGCTGCAATTCTGAACCAAGTATTTCAACTACAAGAATTATTTAAGGTACGCTTAGATCGAAAGTTATCTCAGAAATTCGTTGCAGCATATCAGTCGAAAAAATAGTAGAGAGGAAAAAAATAAAGAGAGTTATATCTTTTACTCGTAACTTATTCACTGAAATTCTGTTAGAAAATTCCGTTTATCGAATGTCATTTGGATCGTACGTTCAAAAATTCAAATTATATACAACATCACCACCGGTGGTTAACTTTTTTCATGACAGACTTTGTAACGATAATGACACAGCGATATGATAAATTAGTTTTTTGTTTCTGGTATGTTTTTGTTTTGTTTGTTTTTTTTTTGGTTTTTTGCAACACTACGTGAGACAGAGGAGATCGCACCGTCATATAACAAATTACGTAACTTATAAATCATATCGAATACGGTACAAAAATTGGAATGGGGGAAAAAAGAAAATCATTCAATAAAAAACAATTACATAACAATTACCGAAATGTCCGTAAATTGTCCGCGAATCACGACAAGGTATAGTAAAAAGAAATAAAAAAAAAAAATATATAGATCATCATAAAGCAATTCTTTCCGATTTCCTAAATTATAATTTCTCATTTCAACTTTCTCTCTATACAATGTATATACCTAATTCTCTTTTTTTATATCCACATAGTTATTGCACACCTTATGTAATACGTAATGACATTGCACATGAATTTTTCTTTCTCTTTGTTTTATTTATTTATTTATTTTTGTTATTTTTTATGCTATTCCATTTCCATTATTTTTGAATATTTCTACGTAAAGAGTAAAGTAAACGATAATGACATGATCAAAAAAAATGAAACAAAACGAAGATTTTTTTTTGTTAACTGTCAGTTCAAAAAAGTACAATTTTCTCTCTTTCGTTCCGCGTATTCCAATTAAAATAGTATATAACGTTTGTGTATATATTATGTATATAATATGGTATACCTATAAGTTGTAAGAGGAAACCGTGACTCCGGTATACCGTGACACGATTTATAATTAATAATTATCGTTTGTGAAGTTTGAACTGCAGACTTTCGTTCCGACGAACGAAATCAATGTTTTACTTTTTTATATTATTATTGTATCAAGCGTTGAGCGGAACAACCGTCGTTGTTTGGTAATATCGCTATATAAATAACATTTTCATTTCTTTTCTACGTTTTTTTTGTTTTTCTCTTCTCTTCAAACTTATACTCACTAGAATTCCGTTGCGCGATTTCGCGATGAAGAAATAAACCAAACGTACAAAACACCCCTATCGGCTGCACAGCCTGCACATCTGCTGCAAATCACGTAAGTAAAAGAAGAAGAAAAAATATGAAGAAAAAGTTGAAATATTCGAAACTCATCTATACAGCGTTGAGGTTGGTCAGTGTGTAATATATTACTAGGTACTTTCACCTATGTGTTTATAATAAATTTCGAAATCAATTTACCGTATTGTTCCGAATATAAGTCGAGGTTTTTTTACCTAATCAGGACCTCCAAAAATCTAACTCGACTTATACGCGGGGTCGACTTATTTTCGGGATATATTTTCCATATGCCACGAGTTGCTCTTCGCAATCGTTTGGCAAACGTTGAGCCAGGTGAAATAAGGAACCATTTTTCTTTATGAAGAAGACTTCGACGACAACTGATTGGTCTTAAGTACTGACTCATATTTATATCACTTATTTCTCATTATTTCTCGCGTTTCTGTTGTACTTGTATGAAACATGTTGATATTCTAGCTTTCAATATCAATCATCCCGTTGTCAATTTCATGAAAAACTGGAATAATTTGATGAAAAATTCATCCGATATGAATTCGTCTTGTATTCGGTGTTCCTGAAAAATTCCTCGAATCTAGCCTTAAAAATGGGACTCGACTTATACTCGGGGTCGTCTTATATTCGGAACAATACGGTAATTGTAAACATTTTTTCGTCCTTTTATTTAACTTACTTTGATTGAATGATTTTTAAAACAAATATACCGCAGCAAATGAGGAGAATTACATTTTTAAAAGTTGTTCCGGAAGTGGTTTTGAAGAATATATGATTTTTTGAGGGAATTCCGGGTGCGTCATCGTCGTTAATTTTCGTAACTGACGATAACTACGTCAAATAATCATCAATTTTTTTTTAACAAATGAATTCTATTTTTCCCCGTGATTTCCATAATTCCAGATAAACTATACGAGAACGTCATTGATAACATGAAACTAAGGTACAATTATTACATCTTGATCGGTATTATTAAACATGCAAAATTAATGAATCGATTGAAATCAATCATTGTCAAAGTGCAGCGGCATAAACAGTTCAGTAAATTAATCCTTACAATATTGTATACAGATCGTGAAAAAGATTATATAACATCTGTTCTTGTTCAGTGCTCTTTTACCAGATAATAGTCAATTTTATTTCATAACCGCTGGCTGCGCTGCTACGAGACACGCCCACAATTTTTCTTTTGCGTAATCCTTATTCACTGTATATGTCTACAGTAAGTATAATAACGAACGTAGAAATTATTCTTCTAACGTTATTTCAAATAACAATCCATGTTCAATCAATTCTTGCAATTTTTTCCCCCATGTTTTTTCGTTTCCGTTCTTTCTTTTTTTTTTCTTTCACCCCATGTACGTAGGCATGTGTGAATTTATTGTACAGGAGAAAAAAAACAAACAAACAAACAAACAAATTCGCGACGGTCGCAGTATATGACGATAATCAACTAAAACAAATTACGTACTACGTGTGGATCTGTATGTATGTACAAAGTGTACATGAGTATGCATAGATACCTATGTGCCTATACATATATCATGCTCATAGATAGTAATATTTTAAATTATGCAATGTAGATATACACATACACATATATACACCACCACCAGCAGCAGCGGCGCGGCGGTAGCAATAGCTAGTTTTTGTTTATCATGAATAGTGAATATCTAGTAAATAGAGAACGT
This sequence comes from Athalia cordata, assembly GCA_963932425.1. Lineage (NCBI taxonomy): Eukaryota > Metazoa > Arthropoda > Insecta > Hymenoptera > Athaliidae > Athalia > Athalia cordata. The sequence continues at coordinate 49,451,411 of OZ010625.1, read as the reverse complement.
TGAATTTTTATCCGCTCCGTATTTCATTAATTCACCCAGCTGCATGCCCCTGCATATTTCTCGTTAAATTTTTTCCTATTTTTTTTTTTCTTTTTTAATTTAAACTTTCATTTATTTTTTTTTTCTCCTTTTCTTTTAATATCCTCCTATCTTTGCTTTCATTGTGATTCATTTTTGTATACATACAGTGACATAAAATTACTTCTCAGAATAAAATAAATAAATAAATAAAGAAATTTCGCAATCAACTATACAAAAAAAAAAAAAAAAAAAAAAAAAAGATAGAATATTGGAAAAAACTACAAAATGAATAAACAACGGCACGAAATAAGAAACTGTAACAAAATATATGTATATGTATTATACGTATTTACATACAAACCTGCATAGATCATATTCACATGTGCATTTTATTCATTGTTATGCTACATTTAAATCGAGAATTCGGAAAGTTTTACTACATATACATGTATACGAATGTAATATGGTGCATAAGCACACCGTGCGGTTGAAGACAGCTGTTTTATACCAAGTTAGCTACCGATGATACTACACGAAGCTTCCGCAGGTTGGGTTCCTACGGAGTCCTGAGGGAAGAAGTAACCGCGAAAACCACCGGCTCGCACGCGACCGTAAGAGCCTAACTACACACGCTATACTAGCTAATACAGAATACGTGTATAGCGTTTCAAAACGTCCCTTTTAGTCCTCGAGTTATTTCGTTACATTTTCTTATACATGTATACATGTATTATATATATATATATATATATATTACGTGTCCCTGCAGATATTGTGTATGTAAAAAGTAAGTTCTTCTGCTTAACAAGCCCGCATTGTTGAGGATCCACCTTATAAAATGCTCCTTCAATTTAACCACAATAAATGCGTGCCTGTCCGATTTTACTGCAGTATACAAAGATCATTTATCTCGTTATAATATGTATACATGTGTTTTCGCTTCATTGTAATAACAATGATAATAATGATATTAATAAAAATTTCATGAGAGAATTTATTCAAGCACACGTGCGTGTATGTGTGTGTACATATATTATATACATATATATGTATACATTAGGGTGGGTCGATTTTTTTTTCTTCAAAACTTTTTTTTCCCTTTAAAGCTACAAATTCAACCCCCCAGCTAAGAAATACAAATAAAAAAAATCTATATGTACGTACATATAAATGAATTTAGCATAATATTAAGAGAGAAATTATTTCAGTGCAGCGTTTAAAGTTTTCTGAAAAATATTTCAAATAAAAGCAAATTAAAAGGGATAAAAATTCTTGAATTATGTCAAAATAACAATCAGCATCTGCGAGTTTTTACAATATGAAAAAGTGGGTAGGTAGTAATTTTAATTAAAAATTATGCAAAAATTACGTTGGAAAAAAAAAACCGTAGACAGAACAGCAAAAGTAATAGGAACAATTGAAACGCAAGTACATTATACAGCGGGTTGTAGCGTAATATCAATAATATTCCACTTTACACAGCTGAAGTATAGGTATATAGATGTATGTATGTATATTATATATAGAATGATATATGCACATTATACGCAGAAGGGTATTGTGCTATTATGGTATAATAATAAAATAATAATGATAACAACAGCGAAAGGCAAAGGGGTTAGGTAAAATTTGGTTTGGTTTGGTTAGGTGAGGTTAGACGAGGTGTGGTGAGGTGAGGTGAGTCGAGAGGAGGGAAAGGGAGCATTTATAATTGCGTTTTAAAACGCCTAATTGCTCGCTCGATATTAATTATTCTCAATCTTCTCTCTGCACAGAACGCAATCGTGCCTGAAGAGCTCTGTGCAGCAAAAGTCCTCGACATGTATACACGTACACCTATATATACATACAATATAGCATATGATGTATGTAAAATTGTATTTTTAATCAATAACAGTAAACATATTACTACATACATATAACTCGAAAATTAATTAGTCGATTGCATTTCGTTATAAAGTATGGAAATTTAAATGGAAAAATTTAATGTAATACAAGTGGGTAATCCGCAAACGTTATCAATTCAACTTTTTCCATTTCCTCCCAAATTTCCATTTCAATATTATTTTCATCTTCATTAATGTTCATTATAATTATTTCTGTATGCATTTTTAGAACAGGAAAATCATATAGACCGGAAGTCATGCGCCATACTGCGCCACTTTCCCTTATCTCTAATTACTGTTGGTGTTGTTGTTATTATTCTACCTTACGCAATTATTATCCTAGTTTATTTCGTTTTCTTTTTTCTTATCATTTTTGTCCATTTTTCTCTACTACCTACGAGTACATTACCGGAAGTTCACTATCTGAACCGGATACAAAAAAGCTAATGATAAGATAGCCGCCATTTCAATTTAGGTTTACATAGTAATAGTTGAGTTTAGTTTTGTTTTCGCTCAGATCTTGTTATCCTCGAAACTTTTTGGGTGTGAAGAATAGAAAAATAAGCGATATCTATGCCAAGGGAAAACACGAGGGAAAACGAGATATTCGAACATTTTGAAAGAATAGGAAAAACAAAAGAACCGAAAGAACCGAAAGAAAGAGAGAGAAAAGAAAAGAAGAGAGCGCGTAAAATTGTGGAACAAGAAACGAAAAGAGAGAAGAGTGTCTGGATATTTTGGTGTATTCGATGTTCGGAGGATGTCTACTTAGTTAGCAATGGCGTCGCGTCGCGTCGTTTATAGTATCTGTTGGGATTTTGTATGCATGAATAAGGACAGACATGTGCTGGATTCTACAACAATGAGGACGACGCTAGGTGGTGGTAAAGAAGGAGTGACCTTGGTAGTCAGGAATCCGGTCTGGCAACATGAATCGACATGGTGCAGTGGCGTAAGTACCACCCTTTTGTACCACTTTTATGTCATGCATATAAACTTCTCGTATGTACAAACGATGAGTAAAGCCATGGAATTCTTTGATAACTTGCTCGAAGAGGAAATCAAGCAAATCAATGACTTCGAACCCACTTTCAAAAAATCTCTGCATCATAACGGGGTGGGAATATTTTAAACTATCCCAAGTTTCACCCCAAATATCAAAACCTGATCCGCGCATCTGTGAAGACAGATAAAGTTTGAGTCGAAAATATTGAGGTATTATAAGATTTTCCATTTTTAACAAAAAAATAAAAAAAGGTGACATTTTTCAAACCCTTCAGCAGACTGATCATTTTTCGACAGTCTGGCACTTGGTTGAAGATTTTTCCTACCGTTGGAATCAAACGATTACAATCTCCGTACGATATTGTACACGGATACATTGTACCAAATAAAATTATTGTTTGTCAAATTACATGGGACACCGTGTATCGATATGTATTTTATATAAAGCACTGCAGTCCCTATAAAACAGGGTGAGCTTCACGTTCGATTCATACATTATGCGACGGTTATAGTTGGATGTTTGAAATACCCAGACAAAAATGCGAACTACCACAATCCTCCTTCGTTTCTGTATAGTATAGATACAGTATGTATATAAAATATATAGCGAGACATGAAATCAGGGAACAGGGAACATGGAGGAACATGGAGGAACAAGGGAACGGGGTATCCCTCTTCTCCTCATGCCCGGGGCTAAGAGTCATTGTATATTCTATGACGTGGCCCTCGACTCTGAATCACGTCTTGTGGTCGTATTTATAATTCTATTCTCATAATATACAATATTACATGTTAAAGTATTCACCCTTTTTACCATCATTATACGCACACCCTTACCCCCGCACATCGTACTTTAACAAAAAAAAAAAAAAAGAAAAGAAAAGCGAAAATTCTCCTCTTTTCTTTTTGGACAGAGAAAAAAATCGACAACGAAAGTGTGGTAATGCGTAAGAAATAAAATTACGGGAATAGGTACGTCTTCCCTTTTTTCTGAAATGAGGTATAGATGTAGTAGCTCTTTCAAAAATTCTCTATTATATTATACGGGGGCATTGCCCTCGGCCCTTGTAAATGAAATATCTATGTATGTATATTCTTGATGATTATAGCCATCAATTAGAATCCCATGTAATGGGTTACTATGGTGTATTTTAACCGTTGATTATAAATAATGGAATCGAGTATTACACAGCGATATAGAATGGGGAATGCGTGTACGTATATGTAGAATTAAAAAGAACGAGCCCATCCCGAATTGCCCATTTCTTCTCTATTCTATGTATATAATATTATACGGTACACGTAATATATACCTATATACCTTTATATAAAGAGAAAACAAATCGAGACTCTATATATCCTAAGTTCATGTATAAATTACAAACCATTACTGTACGATTGTAAACTAATGGAAGCGTCTTAATCAACGCTCGGGGCGATTCTTGAGTAGGACCAGTTTTCACGGAATCGTCTATAGGTATGTAAAGTGGTGGTAAACCTCGCTAAGATATTCCCCGATACTTTTTTCTTATTTATGTATTCATTTTTTTTTTTTTACATTATTTCACTCGGTATTTCACCATTAAAAACCACTCGACAAATGAATCACTGCAAGCGCGCGCTGCATTCATAGATCGTCAGAAAAATTCCTAATAATCTTATTTTTCTCAGTACCGAAGAGAATAATTTTACAAATTTCACAAATTTAGACAAAAGCTGAACATTTTTATCCGAAACGAAACAAACAAAAAATATCCGACTCGACTCCTTTTTTTTTTTTATTTTCCGTTTCGCGAACGAATCCGCGACTGTTATAAACTGCACGATATAATTACATAATATCTACACGTATAGAATTATATACAGCGATAAGGACTGTGTATACCTATACATATGTACATAATAATTAACTTGCATATTATCTCACGCATTCCATCTGATTCCCACGTAAAGCGACGGGTCATATATACCTATATAGGATGGTAACATGAGGTGTATAAAATTGTGTGTAGCTTTGTTTGTATGGGTGATTCCAATCTGCCGTTAAATATCCGTGAATATATGGTGTATGCACAAATGTATGTATAGGTTAACGTCGCGCCAATTGCAAAGCGAGTGCTTTATGTTCCGAGCTCAATCACCCTGCAAATAATAATGGAAGGTAAAATAAATAAGAAAGAATAAAAGAAAGAAAGAAAAAAAAGAAGAAGGAAACAACACCCGAGACTCTCAGCATCGGCACGGTGTATTATACATTATGTTCAGTAAAAGTTAACTTCTCTTAAATTATATTATTATATCTACTCTGCACGTGCCTCGCGTTCTTTCACGCTATTCTACAAAATATATTCCATATACAGGGTGGGGCAATAACTATTACCACCTCAAATATCTTTGAAACTAAAAGTTATTGCGAAAAATTCTTTCAATAAAAGTTATTCAGTATTGAGGGGGACGTTGTATAGAGACACCGTTTTTTTTGTTAGTGGAGGCGCTCAGGAGACATCAAGGTCATCTTCATTTTTTTAAATGGACTCATATGTTTTTGGTCCCATAGCGTGATAGCGGCTTTTGAGACGAATTCAACGACCTATAACACGAGATCGTTTAAAGTTGTACAAGATCGTTAGTTCATCATTCATACCTTACAAGATATGCTCAAAATGATGGCCATTAGCGTCGATGCAATATTGTAGCCTTCTAATTGCTGACTCGGTCGCACTTCTTATAATGTCAGCATTTATTGCGGCACATGCTGCAATAATTTGTTGTTCCATATTTTGACGCGTAGTTGGTACTTCTTTATAAACAATATTTTTGAAGTATCCCCACAAGAAAAAGTCTAGAGATGTCAAATCTGCCAAGTATCTACACATTATTTGTTTTATTTCTAGGGTGAGAATGATGAATGGACGATCTCGTACGACCTTAAAGGACCTCGTGTTATAGGTCGTTGAATTCGTCTCAAAACCCGCTATCACGCTATGGGCCCAAAAACATATGAGTCCATTTGAAAAAATTGAGATGACCTTGATATCTCCTGAGCGCCTCCACTTACAAAAAAATCGGTGTCTCTATACAACGTCCCCCTCAATACTGAATAACTTTTATTGAAAGAATTTTTCGCAATAACTTTTAGTTTCAAAGATATTTGAGGTGGTAATAGTTATTGCCCCACCCTGTATATGTATAAATACAGTACCTGAAATTCATCCGTAAGTTCTAGTGAATCTCATAAATTCTTCGTGAATTATAGAAACATTAAAAAGAAGTTTGAAAATCTGGAGACATAATTATAGGAATAGTTGTTTGAAGAATGTAAAGGAATAATGTAGAAAAAAGAAAAGAAAGAAAGAAAAATAGGGACATTCGTAATAATTTTTCCTATGTACAGCGATTTAGTCCGCAGGTCTTACGGATCGTCAAAAAGTAAGAATTTATATTGTCGTCGAACGCCTCATACACAGGTTTGACAGTGTACGTATGTATCTCATATACTTACATATCTTGAAAGAACGAATAACAGTTGAAGAAGTAAATCTGTGCACACCTGCCAAGTGCTGCACCTGAGCCCCTCACAAGTCTTAAGATTCTTATAAAAGATGGGGCCATTCAACTCACGTAGTTGTAAGGTATATGAGTATAGGTATAAGTATATAGTCGGGATAAAAGTCGACGTCCTGAGGGGTAAGAGAGGCACGCACCATACATACCAGACTATACCTATATGTATATATATCGATATGTAATAACATGACGATGATCATGATGATGCATGAGTTACATATATACGTATACGTACACTGCCGAGCATTTTTTGTACGGGTAATATTGAATATCAGATTATATACGATTCAAAATAATCCGCATATACCTACGCATATAGAATTTGGAAGAGAATAAAAATCTGACGAAGAAACTGGATTCTTTGTTTTTCTTCTATTATTCCCATTACCGCAATGAAATTAACATCCTCTTACCTATTTAAAAAAATAATGAAGATTCGACGTTATAAAAACTGTATAAATAATGCCCAAAATTAATTCTCCGTCTAAAATTCGAAAATTTACCAGCTTATAAGATGAGCTAGTGTCTGAAATCCCGTACCCAAGAAAAAGATTACATTATCTTTTTTTTTTACTTTCTTTCTACTTTTTTCAAAATCAGGTATTTAGAAAACCAAGGATTGAAAGAGAACGCGAAGAAAGGAAGAAAAGGTAAAAAACTTGAAAAAAAAAATTACAGAAGAAAAGAATTTTGAGGAGAAAGGAAAATGAAAAATCTTTAGGGATGAGAAGCGTGCCGCTACATCATTTTCACAAAGATGATTAATATTACCCTGCACCCATAGGTATATATTATATAGCGACTCAATGTTATCGCGTTTGAACGCGCTGCTGCTGAGAAGAAGCAAAGGAAAGGACATATAATGTCCTTTCAGATTGATAGAAGTAGATATGTGTGTGTATATAATACATAGTTGTGTGTATCATAGCTACCGCTTCTTTTATCTCTCTTTTATCCCGTGTTATTTTTTCGAGAAAACAACTTTTCTTTTTTGTTGTTTTTGTTTTTCATTTAATTTTTTTTTATTACATTTTTTTTGTCCCCTCTTCTTTTTCTCAATCAACCCCAATGAGCTAAAGATACAGCATGCGCTATATGCACATTGATACTGGATTTACTTTCAAGTTTCGCGGGTATATCTACACGGCTATGGTTGGCATGGCAACAGTAGCCATGACTATGGTTGTCATGGCAACAGTTAGGGGTGGGAGAAGGGGTCTGACATGGCGGAGATATGCTTATGTAATATAAAATACTATATATATATATATTTTTTATAGTGAAAAGAAGCGTTGATTTGCGTTTACAACGAGTCATAAATCTTCTACAGCGCCGTTCATTATATGCATGAATATATGTACATCTATATGCATCATGTATGCGTTCATATACTTGTGTATAAAATCAAAGAAACGGCAATAATATGAAAAAAGTATCGTTTATGTGTGTATACTATTTTATTTGTCATAACTTGCTTTTTTTTTAACTTCCACAAATCGAATTTTCCACATAACGCGATGTTAAAGAAGAAGAGAAACAAAAAAAAAATCAAAAACTGTGTAAAATATACGTGAGGTAAATATAATAAAAAAATCGAACACGATAAATTCCACCTGCGAGACTAATGGCCGAAGATCAAAGGTACGAAAAATAACAAGCTTAAAATATAACAGTAATGTAATATTCTTGGACAGAAATAAATACACAGTTCACAGTTCTCTATAGCAAAATTATAGGAAATGTAGAATTCTAGATCACTTTTTTACTCATAGCACCGACCAAATCTCAAGGAAATAATGCAGATTTTTCATTTTTCTTTATTCTATCTCAATTTTGTTTCAACGGTAATCTTCTCATATTCTTTGTTTTTTTTTTCATCTCTAGGAAGAGATGCTATGAAATCTGGAGCGCAGCTGCATCAGGAATTGTGCAGTCGAGAAAATTGCAAGAACCGTTCGACGATATTGCAAGATATGAAAAAAAAAAAACGAAATAAAAAAAACTATAAGGAACGAGAATTTATTTTTTATGGTGACTATACACATAAATAAAACTCGTAAAATGTTTACCGTGTTTGATATTTTGCTTCTTTTTTTTGGTTTTGCAGAATAATCTGTAAAAAATATTATGCTTTATTGAAATTAAAATTGAAATTTTATTTATTTATTTATTTATTTATTCATTTAATTATTCCTTCGTTACTCTATTTCAATAATTGAGAATACTTATACATTCAATCGCGACAATTTGCACAACGATTCAACGATTTGAATCCGTACGGTCGCTGATCGTAAGATCAAAACAATAAAAACTAGTAACGTTGAAATAAAGTTATGACGATCGCAGCGTACATCATGTAAGTGACTCAAGTCAGATCGGTATAGTTATAAAACACTATTAAAATGAATAAAACACGGTCACGGTCGCAAAGTATTCATTTGTTCATTGCCGAATTAGGGTCACGATATCAATTAAGATTTATTGAAGCCTTTAGAAAAAAAACCTCTCGCATAAATGTCGTTATTTTTTATTCACGTACATCATACGTTACAGTCACCTAGATAGCACCACATACAAGTAGAGTTCAGAATCCTGAAACACTATTCCAGTAAATTTCCTTTTTCCAATTACATATCTCTGATATTTCCAAATTTTTTGGGTCAAGATTCTACGGTTAAAACAAACTGCAGCGTTTGCCTCATCTGAAATTACTATACATTATGTTTTATAACTCAAATTTTTGAATAGACAATCCAATTATATTAATCATTACTCGATGAAAGTAATTGAATTACATCGGATAAAATTGATCGCATTCCAGAGAAAGAATTCGGATGGGTAAACAATTATTTTGTTTTATTTATTTATTTCATTTTCTTTTTTTTCTTTTTTCTTTCAAATACACCGTGAGAAATTCTCGCGTTCTTCGACTATTATACGACCCCTCGTATAAAACCTTTGACCTTTCGCGGACCTTCAGTTTCTCGAAGCCCTTCGATCTTTTATTATATGTACGATACCTACACATACTTACAGAGATTTATACATATAAGTATCTTCGGAACAATAATCGACGGATCTCGCGAAGGGCTCGATATTTTATAGATCTGTAATATAGATATCATTGTATTTCAAACTGTATAAACGTATAGGTATGTACTACATATAAATTAGATCGTATAAATAACAAACGAGAGTTTGAATATCTCATGGCCCCATCAATTAATATTGTTATCTATATCACGCATAGTTTCCTTGACCCTTTATCACGAATGTATATACTTGTATCGCATAATATGTAGGTAATAAAATCCATGTACAATTCGCTTACAAAAAATGTATAAATGGACGGACACGCAAACTCGTAATTTCTTCCTGAAAAATAATTTTTTCTTTTCCTTTCCTTTCCTTTCCTTTCCTTTCCTTTCCTTTCCTTTCATTTCATTTCTTTTCTTCGAAACTTCGAACTCCTGAACTTGTATACGCGTATCAATTATATTACTCCTGTTATACTCCGTTATTTCGATCTTTAAGATTTTTTTTTGTTTTTTTGTTTCTTTCAACGGTAGTCGAAAATCAAAATTCGGTCGATTTATTCCACGTCATGAATAAATTAAATGACGATAGTAAATAACAATAATAATAATAATAATAATAATAATAAACCGCAATGTTACCGTTCAGATAAAAGTATTATTTTTCTTTATTTATTTAATTGCATTTTTTTTTTATAGAAGAAAGAGGAAATCAGAAGACGCGTGCCGGTGGTTTAGTTCCTGCGGCGTAAGTTGCGAGTAATATTTAAATACGTGTACACTACCTTATACGTAAATATGTAGATGTAAATACATTCGTATACGTATATCGTACACGTATAAGGTATGTGTAACTCGTCGTCGAATTCAACGAACTCAACACTCCACAGATTACGTCACTCCGAGGGAATCCCCTCGACACGAGACCGAGAGTCGTTGAGCACGAAAAGGTGGGTGGTACAGTAAATGTATATCTATAGGTATATATGTGTAACGTTACGTACATATATACATGTATACGGGACCGAGACACCTTATACGACATAGAAAAGGACAGGGAGGGGAATTCTCGTACTCGCAAGTGGTGGTCGTCGGTCGCGTGCAGAAATAAAACGCTGCTACAAACCGCATAAAAATTAGAAGCGAATTAGAAACGAGGAGAAGAGAAAAAAGTTAATACGAAGAGAAGAAGAAAAAGGGGAGAAGAAAAAAAAAAACTCATAAGCTGGTATTCCGTACATATAAATTATGTACAGATATCTCGTACGTCGTCCGTTTGATTATTAATTTTATATTTTTTTTGCTTCCTTTTTTTTTCTTCCAAATCATAGGAATCTGTATAATGACGACGAATCAGATGAAATATATGTAATGAGATGTATCTACCTATCTTCGATTAAAAATGAATTTAATAGATATGCCTATTATAATTTATCTTTTTTATAATTCATATAATAATGATTATATATAATGACTGGATGTACATGCACATGTATGTATAATATATAGAGAAATATGTACTTATGTATACATATATGTATATGTAATATGAGCTATAAAGTTGTACCCAGGTGCACATTACGAAGCGAACCTGTAATCTATATTATAAAGCTATAGCACAGTCTAATTAAATACTAAAGTTGGAAGTTTGTTCCCGGTGTGTGTTCGTAGTACCGATGTATAATACGAATATATAAATATACATGTAATACATTCACACATACATACATCCATGCATCCATCTATGTATAAATTAGCTATACATGTATGTATTTTCTTTTAGTTTGTATTATACGATATGGGAAGTTGCCATCAGCCCGGGCAACCCAACAATTTGCATAAATAGTTTGGTACATAAGGACGGAACTTTTACAACCTATATAATATCCATATAAAAATACATATATGCACACTTATATGTATATATATATAAAAATAATCACACATATAATAAAGTATATGTATACTGTGGTTAGATAATAATGAGTAATAATTACAAGGACAGATATCGGCGCCCGACGGTATATTAATATTGCCATGAATTATTATATGGTTCGGAATTTAATATTACACACATATATAATATGTTCGTCTCACATCTCCCTTGTTCTCTCTAATTTTCTTTTTTTTTTTCCTCTTTCTTAATTTATTCATTTTTTTTTTTTTTTTGATTTTATAATCCGAACATCGGATGTTATGCATAAGAGATGAGGTAGGGTAAAGAAAAAATTATTAAAAACATAACCGGTATTTTAATTCCAAAATTTAAATCACGAAATATCTGAACTGATTTAGATCTGAATTATTATAATCGTACGATGAAATCTATAAAAAATATGTTGTATACGTGATATAATAATATATCATGTATAGAGTAAAATTGTCATTATCGTTATAATTTTTCTGGAAAATTATAACGATGCGATTCGTCCATGTTAATCATAATTACATCAGGACAACCCGCGCGCCCGAGGTCATAAAAAAATTTCAATCACGTTTTTTGTCTTAGTTTTTTAAGTACTTGATCAGTTTTTCTGCAAAAAAAATAACTCGTCGATCGTCGTAGACATGTTCGCAAATTTTATCGGGTCAAAAAAAATTTTTTTAATATTTTTTGGAGGAGTATATAATGTAGATGTATATTATATGCCTATATTTATACTAGGTAGAATATCGACGCGATGGGAAATTGAAAAATTTTTTTTACCCACCCCATAACCGTACGAAAAATAATATATACGTAGAGGTTATTATTCGTTTGTTCTCAGCGCATTTATTAATACAGAACCTTACACAGATATGTATATGTATAGATGTATATTTACCACGATATGTAATTACCATATGTGTAGGTACGTAAGATCCCTTCCTTATCCCACATAATAATCCCCTTTTGCTGCAGGACACTGACGCTACGATAACTCTTTCTTTTCTTTCTCGAACCAATTTTACATCTGTTCTATCCGCGGCGTCGTCATCATCATCGCCATCATTCTTTTTATTGTTATTATGAGGAAAGTTAAATATTCACGTAACTTTAAAAACAGAAAAAAGCAGCACAAAGTCCAGGTTTTCCTTCCAACCGAGTTTTCAACTGTCACAGACTTCGATGATTTTTTCTTGGGATTTATTGGGACTAATTTTTTTGGCGATAGTCTTGATCTTGATGTGGTTGCCGAATCTTTGTACAATAATTTTTATTCCCGGGGAAATACTGTGGAGTAATAATTTTTTATTTGGGCGTAATATGAGAAACAAAAAATGGTTTATCAAACACTGCGAATATATGTACACTTGGCGAGATCATAAGTGGCGTAGTTAGACACTACGCGATGAGCTGTAGGTGGCGTAAAGCAAACGGGGGTTCGATTTTTCGCAAATATCTCGAGAACAGATTGAGATTTTCAAAATTTAAAAAAAGATTCGAAAAGAGGAGGAAACTTCCTCAAAAAAGCGTGAAAATACGGCCCACGAGCCAGACTAGCCGTTTTCGGTCGTATTCTCACGCCTCTGGAAAAATTATAAATAATAGTCCTCTAGTTCCGAGAGTCGAGACTTTTTTGAGGAAATTTCATCCTCTTTTCGAATCTTGTTTAAAATTTCGGAAATCTCAATCAGTTCTTGAGATATTTGCGAAAAATCAAACCCCCGTTTGCTGCCCAGACTAGGGATATTTTACGCCAACCTACAGCTCATCGCGTAGTGTCTAACTACGCCACTTATGATCTCGCCAAGTGTACATAGAATATAAATACATGTATAATAAAAACGTAAGTATATAACACGTTATTCATTATTACAATATCGCACTTTGTATACACACTGTTATACATCTACATTCTGCATACATATATGTTGTAGATATATGTATGTACAAAAGTCCGGAAACGCGTCACGGAACGATGCACAGATAGTGAAATTCTAGTTCTGTATGATAATTTTATGCTAATTTTATTCGCCGAATATAAAGAAAAACAAAACTACATATTTATAATGGTATGTATAATATATGTGAGTATGCGGGAAACGTAAAATGAAAATTATAGAGAGAAATAAGAAAATGAATATTAGAATGAACGGAGAAAAATGAACGAGAAGAACGATGAATACGTAAAAAAATAAATGAATAAGGTAAATGGGAGCAAAATTTGTAATACCGTCAACCCATCTTGCACAGCTATTGGCTGACGGAATGAAAATTAATTCTGCTCTCTTCGACCACTATTTACACATAGGGACCTAGATAATCGGTATATAAAAGGGGATTAGTTTCTAATAAGCAATAACAATTATATACAATAATTATTATATATGCATTTACCACAGAGTTGGCAACTAGTCAAGATTTCGAGCCAGCTGGCTATAGATATACGTATAGATATGATGTAGAGAAGAGGATTTAAAAGAGACAGCGAGAGAAAGAGAGAAGGAGAGTCGATAGCTTTCTAATAGCTAATTAATGAAACGTCAAGATTTCTCGACTTCTCAAACGATCCAGCTTATAGATCCAGCATTATACATTTCTATACGATGTGTATAGGCGTACTACACACAAGTATAATTAAACGTATAACATACCGAACAAGAATTACCTGGTAACCGATGCCGAGATTAATGTCTGCAAAAATTTAATATGTACAACAAATTATAGATGAAAATAACCGTTGCTATTATACGTCTTTCTTTTTTAACTTGTTTCTTTTACTTTAATGAAATGAACGTCTTTACATTAATTACCTAATAATATAATTAGAGTGATAAAAAAAAAATGAATGAATAAAAAAAATGCCAACATTTTATATACTTTGATAATTTTAAACGAAGATCCCGATTCCGCAATGTTTATACTGTATACATAGCTATACATATATATAATATATAAATGCACGGAACTGATTTTTTTACGATATACCTACAAATTATAATAATTGACCGTGTGGTAACACAATGATGTAGACTGTTGGAAAAAAAAACACAAAGAAAAGAAAAGAAATAGAAAAAATGGATTTAATAATTACTTCCTGAGAAACTCGTTCACTCAGCAACGGCAACGCCCTATATAATAAAAGAATAAACCTTAAAGACAAAAAAAACAGAAAAAGATTACCGTCGTAGAATTCGTAACGTTATATAGAAAAGAAAGTGCGACGAAGAAAAAAGTTGAAACCCGAAAATGATTGAAACTTTTTCTTAATGAAAAAAAAAAAACGAGAAACAGAAAGAACAAAAATTAGTTTCGCGTACTGCAGGTATACGTAAATTTTGTCTGCAAATTAAATGTACAATAATTGAAAGAATTTCTGAATGCAGCAGCAGTCCATTTGCAACGCCGTTACAAACCAGACCCGGTTTGTTATAATACCGTTATAATCTGATGTGCATCGTTGAGTTCGAGATATACATCAACATAATATACATATACTCATATACGTTTAATGTATGTATATAATACACTTTAGCATTAGATGGAATTATAATTAACCTATCTGCGAGCGAGTCTGCGAGGGTAATCGTGGAGATTACGCGCGACGGTTCACATTTCATAGATTAATATGTACGTATAATAATAATTGTATATATATACCTACTATGTGTATCTTTGGATGTGTATCTACGTAAAATTTCAGATGATATTTGCATATACCGATGGAATTAATTAGGACGAAAGACAATATAAGTGTACGATTATATGCGTCAATGATCTTTACCAAAAAAAAAAAAAAAAAAAAAAAAACTATTATAAAGAGAGAAAATGAGAGTGGAATTTTTTTTTTTTTTTTTTGTTTTCAACTATTGTAAATTCTCAAAAATCGTTGAATATGAAAGCTATTAATATGTATAGGTGCATCTTTATTAATTTCTTCAAATGAGAAACATTTCAGGATTCATTCTCGCGTGTATTTTTTTTTTTTTTTTGCTTTTTTTCATCCACGTTTGAAACTGGGGCGGATTCCTTTTTTTTTTTTACCTCCGTCAATCCCTGTATACTTATATTACACGTAGTTACGTACTATACCGTGAGAGATCATTGTCCAGGATCAACAAGTGTGCCCTCCAACCCCTTGGTGATTCTGTCAGCGGGCAGTCCTAGTCAGTGGCATGTTATAGAGTACGGTGAAACCCACTCGTATAAACGCAATCCCGGACAGAGCAAAAACAACCCCAAAAAGCTGTCGCAGGATACAAAACTTGGGGGTGCAAGTTAGTGGTATGTGGATACGGATAGGTATACATATATCTTTGTTTTGTTGTTTCATTAAACCTGGCGCAACCTAAGATTCCACTTTCAGGTGCGATAAAAAGATCGGTGTACGTAATAATCGAATCGATTAAAATTCGAACTACATACACGTGCTTTTTCCTTTCGGAATTTCGGTTCCATTATTATTATTGCACGAAGAATTTATGGTTTGCAAATCATGGTGCACGCATGAAGTTGCGCGAATTTTGAAGTTGCAGCAATCCGAAAAAAAAAACAACATTTTAACGAGCATAATAAACCCCGAATTAGATAATTGACGATCGGATTAAATAGATCAGCAGTCTACACGTAGCGTAGATGATAATACCGGAGTGGCGCTGCCAAAACGTACGCCGCTACTATAAAGCCCGGGACACAATTTTGGCATTTGCGGTTTGACGCTTCAGAATTTACACATACATACGTATACATATATATGCGCGTGCCTATATACCTACTCACACATAATAGATAGGGTAAATAGGTACTACACACATGACATTGTACGTAACGTACGTGTTTGTTGGCGGAATCGTTTTTGGTGAAAATCAACCGCACATCGTTTACAGCGGATAGAGAAAGTCGAGAGGCGATATGGGGAAGGGGTGTAGCGGTCATCGAGAGCAACAAGTATAATGATTCGGCAGCTCTGTACATACACGTACGGTATATACATACTCCATGATACCGAGGGAGGCAAATCGACAGCGAAATGTGCTGCAGGAGTGCGAAAACTCGCACGAGGGTCGCAGGATTGTGTACGCTGAAAGTGGAGGGGATTGCAATTTTTGGTATACAAATAGATGTACCTATATTGATGTGTGGATAACAAATCCCACAAACTATTTGGAACACGCGACCTCAAAAGTAGGGGAGATCATCGAGTTGAAACATAGTTCCATCTACATCGCCACACGTCCTGGAACAGCACATACAAAATGAATATTATACGTTGCATCGGCATATCGCCTATATTTCACTGTGACTAATTATTTCGAAGATATCAATTTTTCGCAAGGTAATGGAGGGAAGGACGTCAAATATTCTGGGTATGCAAAAAATTTTTCATCACTTTCATTGTCAGTTAGAGCGGCGCGGCGCAGTCTTCGGAGGAAAAAAGTAAGATTTTCATTCTGAAAAATTTACGGATTACATACATCCCCTGAACACCTTATACATATGTACTCGTATAGATCGTTCCCCTCTATATAAACGTATATGCGTGTATGTGGGCGTGCAAGTGTGCATGTATATACATACAACTACTCTTTTAGCTGAGAAATAGTTTGGCAAAGTTTAATGCAGGGCCGACAAAGTTTGAAACTTTCGACGATATATCACCGTAAAGTATATCTACTACATTATGTGGTTCGGAAAGATATATGTACGCAGAGTTTCCAAGTCAGGCTCTTATATACGTCTCGCGCAATCTCTATATATACGGGTATATATGTATACGTATGTGTATAATGTTATATGCATGTATATATA
Organism: Athalia cordata; assembly: GCA_963932425.1. Lineage (NCBI taxonomy): Eukaryota > Metazoa > Arthropoda > Insecta > Hymenoptera > Athaliidae > Athalia > Athalia cordata. The sequence continues at coordinate 49,434,165 of OZ010625.1, read as the reverse complement.
TTATGTATATATATACCTTGCTCATTCCGCACACATATATACCTTTCGTGCAGCTCTGCAAAGATGAGGTGAAGATTAATATTTTAAAGTCCCAGGGTTTGACCGGCGCGTTTTTCTTTCATAATTTTTTTTTTTTTTCTCTTTCATTTTTATCATCTCCTTGTAAAAAATCTTTTCAAGATCCTTTTCACGAATAACATTATACCATAAGCCGCGATAGACAAGTAATCAAACGCAGGTCGTTATTAAGTTCGCAGCAAAAATCCTTTTCGAGAAACTGATTTTCAAACTATGTACATAAGTACCCATATAGATGTGTACATAAATTATTGGAATACTTGAAACGAGATATTGGTTTTGTGGCTACCCGCTCTGAAATTAGTTTCAAAAGTTTACAATCCTAAGAAACCTTCCCCATCTCCTATGCTATATAAATGTACCTATACATATATCGATATCTGCAGGTAACGAGCTTTTTCCTCTATTCAATCTTCAGATTTCACGAAAACGCTGTATAAATAAATAATGCAGTAAATACATTCGAAAATATTGCGTTAAAAAAATATTTAATTAGAAAAACAGTAATTCGTAACGAAAAGTTTTTCTTTCTACCTTTTTCGAAAATTAGGTCTGCATTTTGTTACGTGTACTTGTAATTACCTTATTTAACTCCGCGATAATTTATCGACATTGCATAATATAGTTATCTTCATAGTCTTGAGTGTAAACCAAAAATCATCCAGTGACTAAACAATCTAATAAAAATCATTTGATTAAACCTGATGGGCCACATTTTAAAATGGCGTTGATTTATACGATGTAACGATATGACTGGTGAGATAACGATGATAGTTTTTATGACTATTGTTATTATTATTATCATTATCGTTATCGTTATCATTAGCGACGATTCGATGGTAGACGAGGCAAGGAAGAACAACGACGTCGTTTGAGCAATATCGTTACGGTATACTGCCGCTTGCAGTTCTATAATTGTAAAGTTGCTTCTAACAAAACAATAAGTTTTCTCTATTCGTATAAATTGAACTGAACATGTATGAGCTTTTCATAAACCAATATACAGGTAGGTATGCATATGTCTGAAAAAGACATACATATTGATAGATGTAGATTAGTCGTAAACCAGAGAACAACTCAACACATGTATCGCGTACACGTCTCTTCTTCAATTACATTCTGTTTTCAAAGCAAAAAAAAAAGATAACTATCTCTTTTCTTGAATCGAAAAGAACGGAATGAGAGTCTGGCATTTTTGTCAAAGAGATTCATACCTGCGTGGAAATATTGATGATGTTAAAAAGTATTAAAAATATCCGATCTCTTTTCTTCTCTCTTCTTTTTTTTTTCTTCTCCAATAGTAATGATTGATCTAATTCGATGTGAATAAAATTATGATGATGTGACGGTGACCCCCGCTACGGTTGTAGAAAATCTTCTAAAGTTCGTATTAAAAATACATATATAGGTATACCGGCAGTTGTCGCAATCTGAGAGCGTCTAAATCATGCCAGTCGTAACAGTGACAGATGCTATCATAAATATTCTCTCGTGCAAACTAATTGGACTTTCTTGTTAAACAGTTGCAACGTATAGATACGAACAACACATAGATTCGTCACACACGTATAACTTATATATACATTACATACATGTATACATACGAATGTCTCTATACCTATATTTGATACATACAATATGGTAAGTAAATATATAAAACCTTGTTCTGTGCGCGGTAAGCAGCGACTTGCAAGCACTCGAGAGATCCGCAGGTTTTGCGTAATCTGGGTTAATATCAATCCGGAATGTTATACGACTTTAAACATCGTGGGAATTTATCAGATTCTCTTTTCTTTTTTCTTTCTTGTTCTGTTTAATTTTGTTTTTTCCAAACTTTGTTGTTTTTTTTTTTTTTTTTCTTTTATACAACTTTATCGCATTTCTGCGAATAGGTAGGTAGGTATTTCCGATGAAACTCGTTTTTCCAGGTCTCTGCGTAATTCATTCCGAATAATCTCATCCGTTTCTATTCGAATTGTAAAATTTTCGATTATTTTCAAGTACGAACGATGAAAAAAAGAAAATAATTATACGATGATGTGATCGTTACGAAAGTAGAATAAAGCGGAAATTATTTATAAAATTAAAATGAAGTATGTATATGGTCGAAAGTTAAAGGAGAATTTGTCCATTCATCGACCGTATATATAATGCATATATTTATGAATGTATACACACGTATGTACGTATACTGTTGGAATAGTAATGGAATTAGAAATGACGTAAACTACTGTGGCACCATTTCAATTTTATTGTATACTAAATAACGTTATGCGCAGCATTTACAACTTTGAATTAGATACCAGTCAATCCTATGACTGTTGCTAACGGAGTTCTTACAACGATCAGAAGATGTGTAAAAAATTAAAAGAAACAAAAAATAGAATAAATAAAAATTTCTATCTATTTTTCAAAATCAAACGCGTGTTAGGTGTGGAGGCTGTACCGATTTCGAAATTTCGAAATTTATCGCCCTTATCCAATCCCTACAGAAATTAGAAAAAAAAAAAAACAACAGAAAAAAAAAGAAGAAAAACTAACTAAAACTCTATCCAGGTTGAAAAATGAACGAAATAATGTAAGAGAAGCGAAAAAAAAAAAAAAAAATGATGAAAAACGCGTCGCGCGCTGAGTAAAAATAAATTTGCGGACAAAAAAGAAAGAAAGAAAGGAAGAAAGAAAAAAGGAATAATAAGTTTTTTCACTGGGCTGCAGGTATCTGCTAAAAGTTGTAGGTGGGTAACTTCCTCCACCCTTCGTGCCCCTTTTTTTCTCCTCTAGTCTCTCAGTTGGTTCTCCTGAGTTTTTCGCGGCTCCTTCTCTCTTCTCTCGCCCGTTTCTCACGGGCAAAAGTTGAAATGAATTTCGAGATTTAATCATAATAAAAACTTTTCGGAAAGTAATATATATCCAGGACTTTTCTCCTACACTCTTTATTGTTCCTGTACATCTATACATATAATATATATGTATATATGTATATGTATAGATACACATAGGATATCTACTATCACATTTTTCTTTTTGTGCGGTGGAATAAAATCCCCGCCCACACACAGATTCATTATTCTCCCTCTCCCCTTTCCACCGACAGAGGGCAATTTTGTTTCTTTTGTCCGTTCGTTCTTTTCGTTGCGCCCCTCAGAAAAATTGAACGGACGAGCGTAGAAGAGAAATGAAAATGTAAGATTGATTTTGGAAAAGCAGAGAGAGGTGGAGAGGTTTTCTACATATACATATACGTGATGAATAAATTTTCTCATTAAAAAATTCGTTCGTTATATCAACGCGACGTTCTTTTTTTTCTCCTCTTGTCGATACCTAACGAATCGTTTGTACGTGTATATGCATATGTATATGTGTACAGTGTTGCGATATGAGAGTGTGACCGATGCAATTGCAGATAAAAGACAATACGAACGAACTGCAAAGAGGGGCGTGGGTGTTTCACGTCGTGTCCGTTGCCTGTGAGGTATATCTACACGTAGCTATATTTTATGTGTACATACATAGGCGTATATATGTGGAGTAACATAGGTATATAGCACCGTATATACGATAGGTGAATCTCGTTATTTATTGCCATCCACTGTTATCTTTATCTGTTTCGAACTGATTTATCTGTCAGCTATACATATACCTAATTCATATATACAAGCTACCTACATGGGTTATAGGTATCCATATACCGATATAGGTACCCACCGATTGATCTACTTGTTTTAAGAGCATAAATTTTACGGATTTACATTTTTTTCAATTGAAATCGCGACGAACTTCCTATTCTGTATTTTTCAGTATTCGTTCGTTCGCGGTATTCGTATTCGTATATCACGAAGCTGTCACAATCTCCCTCTCTCTCCCTCTCTCTCTCTCGCTCCATTTTTTTGTCTACTCATACGTGAATTTTTATAGTGATTTAAACTCTGCATACAGCATAGACGTAGCTGCATTCTCTTAAACAAGAGAAAAAAAAGACAGAAGAAAAAAAAAATCAACCCCTTTCTTTTGCATGTCAACTGCGGTACCCGATTTCCAAAAAAGTGAGTCTTTAGTGTGCAATTTTATTTTTCACTTATCCAGATTATTATTAAAATTATTATTTTCTCTATATTTGGGAGGGTTTGAGGGGGCGCACGGATTAAAATTCACAAACGACCTTCATAAGGACCACCTAGTATACATTATATATGTATATCTATGTACATATTCGTTACATAACCCCACCTGCACTGGATATTATCTAATTATTATTATCATTATTAATATACACTCACCTACATGCCTTTCAATCTGGTTTTATTCATGTGCCTATATGAGTACTATATATGTTTTACTTTCTTTTTTTTTCGCTTCGTTTTTATGAGCTCAAGATTTTATTTTGTTTCAAGATGTAACAAAAGGACAGAATAAAACCTTTTCATATACCTACTCATATATACGAAAGCTGCATAGAGAGCAGTATAAATACATACATGTAGATATATGCATATGCCTATGAGTGGAGAGCGCGATATATAGAAAAAGAAAGAAATAAAGAAAGAGATGTGGAACGGTAAGTAAAGGTGTACGTGTACACGATACACACTATAGAGCTGCATCTCATCGCCAGGGACAAAAAGAGTTGCGAAGGAAAAATGGGGAGCGGTAAGGAAGGAGGGATGGAAGAAAAAGAGGAAAGGGGACAGCGGAAATAAACCTAAAGAAATGCATTAGGGAGGCAATATTACGAGGCGTCTACATCTCTTCTCACATACAAGTTTTGTTTCAGGTACGTGTGGATATTACGTATTATATATTATATATTATATATTATATATTATATATTATATAATGCCATATTACGGGGGATGGAAAGCTTGCGAAAAAAAAACTCGTCTCATATATAGATATTATATTCCTACGTCGCTCTCGTCCTTTTCCTCTTCCTGTTCCTGTTCCTGTTCCTGTTCCTGTTTCTGCTCCTGCTCCTGTTCTCGTACATACTACCACCTCTGTGTACCTGCAGGTCGTCTAGCAGCTCGCTGCGCCCAATCGATATTGCAACGTTGCTATATTTTACATCCACATATATGCATGACTGAGAGGAATGTATATATATATAGTACATTTATATATAGGCCCTAACACTGAAAATAATCACTACCGTAGGAAGCTCAATTTCCTCATCTCGCGTTCTCAAATTTTACCACAATATTTGTTGGGTTGAAAAATTGTATGGTACAACTATCGTTGCTCTTGATCGATGCTTTCCATCTGACGAGAAAGATACTCTCTCCTTTTGTATCGACAGACCAAATCAATGGCCATTTCTTTGTAGCGAGTGACTGGAGAGCGAAATAAAGTATGTATGTTACACGTATGTATTCTGTGATACATACATATTATATGTATATACACCTATGTACCCTTTACGGTACACAAAACACATGAGCTTTGTTCAAAGCATTTCGCCTCCAGCTTTATAATGTATGTGAGTATTATAAATATGTATATGAGTATACTAAATATATCCATACACACGTACTTCGTTTTCTTTTTTTGTTCAATTTGATGCTGCTACTGCTCATGCTCTCATATTGCAGCACCTGCAGCTATACACCTACTTACAGTTCCGCATTTGCATCAATTTACGTTTATGTGCTGCATATATTTATATAGAAATGTATATGTATTTCATTAGCAAATTTACAATACATTACATTAAACGTAACGAGTTGCAGCGTGCCAATTTAACATCACCCTAAGTTCCTGTAATATCATGCGTGCGCCGTGTAGTACATAGATTGGTTTAGAAACATGATACGTGTTTCGCGTTAAAGGATCAGTAGGTAAAGTGCTTGCTGTTAAATTCCATCGGATGAGCCTTAGGCGATTACTTTTGACCCCGAAAAGAGAAAATTTTTGTTAGATGAAATTGGTATTGAGTTTTGTGAATTCTGTACCATCCCGTACATATTTTATTCATAGGTATATATGTTTAGGTCTATATACTTCTCGCGTTGCGTTTCATAATTATAAACTGAGATCATTTTGTGTTTCGTTTTGTTGGACAGGGGATTTCCGGCTGAGATAAGATCCGGTCTCCTTTTTTGGAGGTATAATTTTGTGTCCCATTCGTTCCTCTAGATTTAGCGTAATATCTATTCCGCGATGACAAATACCCGCGGTTTCCTCTGCTAGCGGGACTTTGATGTTATAAATATGACTCGAGAAGAAGAATTTCAATTTCAGGATGATGGTATGTACTCTACAGTGGTGCGATGCAGCTGCTCTGACATACAAAGAGAAAGAGAAAAGAAAAGAATTGTTGCCACTTGAAAGAGAAAGATGGAAAAGAAGATGCTCAGAAGCAAAAGATGGAATGCCACCAGCCATGGTGTAGAAATTCTGACTTGATGCCAACGTAATTAAATTACTTTTACCGTTGATGGTGGTGGTGAAACCAACTCCGTATTATATTGGCGGATATATGTGTAATACGCTCTAAAAGTCCAAAGGGGAGAGTGAGAGAAGAGAGAAAATTAGCAGCCGCGGGGGGGGGGGGGGGGGGGCAAGGGAGCTACTTTTAATTCTAATAATTAATTCCGATGCCAGGAAATTACAAATTTCCTTTAGGAGAAACGAACCTGACGATGGGGTTTATAAATATATTATACCCTTTTTCGTGTGTGTGTATGCGTGTAATTTCTTATATACGCTGCACGTATTTATTCCGCAAGCAGCAACCACTAATTCAAGATATATTACCTTATGATATGATGAGAATAAATTGGCCATCCATATTGGCAAACTGTATACGCAACGTCTCGCAATAAACTTGCAGTGCTTAAACGAGACGCCTCCTTATATTTAATAAGATCGAATAAACGACATGCGAATGGAAAAGAAGGTCCAGAGTTTGATAAAAACTGATTTTTTGTACCGACCTTGTAGAGGAACTGATCAAACATCCGGCAGACATCTAGGTCGGTACTGAGCATGGAATATCCAGCCTCCATCGCGTTGAGTAGTCCTTTAGATAAGAGGGTCCTGTTGCAGAATCGCGATAGTTCCTTGATGTAATAAATTCCCTTCTTCTGGCAAAGCACACACGGCAGTTATACTATATATTGGCGGACTACACAAGAACAATAACAAAAACATCAACAACGGGACTACGCACACTTGTAACACGTCTACACGGATTTATTGCGACTGCTCTAAATAAAATGTCGTTCATTTTATTAAATTACGGGTGTAATAAACGGTGCAAGAATTTAATTGTTATTATTATTATTATTATTATTATCATACACCGTTGAAAGTTTACTTCGAAACACCGAAACTTTTCAAAAAAGTATATAAATGTATGGTAAAGAAACAGTCTCGAAGAAGTTTTTTTCGCTGTACGATTGAACCGTGAAATAAGTTTCCAAACCAAATCACGACAGTTTAAAAACGTAAAAAATGAATCGGGAATTCCACACCGCTGCGAACAGTTGAAATCTCAACTGGAGAAATATGAAGTCTAGTTAGTTCGAAAATAACAGTTTTGATTTTTAAGTATATAGCAAGTTATTTGATCGTTCACGTTTTTTTTATATTTCACCTCTTGAAATCGTCTTCACTCACCATGTACATATATAAAATCACGGCAGCTCTGAGTCGTAATACAATCAATGTCATCAATTATATCAAGTTTCAAAGAACTGTTGTAATAAAACTGCTTCACTGGCCACTCAAATTATCAGCGTTTCAATCTAAAACATACCAATTACATGTTTTATTTGTCGAATAATTGAAACATCGATGTGAATTAACACGCAGTGATCGAATCCCGTTTAGAGCGGTGGTTTCTTAGAAATTAAATTATATATTTATTTGTTCTTTTTCTTCTCTCTTTGCTGGTCACTAGATCGAGATGGGCAATGGGATGGGGCAAGGTCAGGATCGCGATTACGTATCCCGTATCCCGTATATCCCGTTTCCGTCGTGATCTGTTTCGTGTGCGCGTTGCGTGCGTGCTGCCACGATAGTAGCCGACGGTGCAGTGCAGCGGCGGCGCCGGCGGGTGGTTGCTCGTCCTCGTCCCCCCTCTCCGCCCTCTTCAACAATCGGCTCCCTTCACTTCTTTTCCCTCCGCCACCTGACGCCGCCTTCCTCTCCTGCCGCTCTCTGCCCGACGGCCTCAACACCACCTCTACTCACGCAGAGTTGCCGCCGTCGGCTTCGCGTTCATCGTGCGCAGTAAAACTTACAATTTGTCCGTCCCGCGTCGATCTCTGCTACAGTATTAAATCGGAAAGAAGAATTTGCAGCGAAAGCAGCCGTGAAAATGAAGAAACTTAGCGTCTTATCACATTCAGAGGGATCACAAACGACAACGAAAAGATCTGATTTCCGACAAGTGTTCATCGAATTGAGAATATAACATAATTTCAGATTGTCTAACCCAGTGCAGTTTTTTTTTCACTACAACTTAAAATTGTCTAATCACATCCTGATCTTTTCACTGCAGGTTCGGGTCACGGGAGAAAGGAAGTTACAGCTTGAGTAATTGTAAGAAAAAAGATTTCAATTGGATTTTCATAATGTTTTTCATTTTCGATTTCAGTTATGCATGACTTACAAGTTGGTCATTCCATATGTTGATCTCCGCGGCAGCCTGTTCAATAAGGTGCCAAATATCTGCCAAAATTTAAATTCCGACTAAAGAAATTGATTTTCAGGATGTTGGTTTGTTTTTGTTTCATGCAAAATTGCTTGGAAGGTATCGTTTGCACCCCATGGGATCGAATTCTGAAGGATCCTTTTACTTACCTACACACCATCCGTCGCGGCCTGGTGACTATGGAACTGATTAATCTTGAAGAAGCGTCGGACCGTGATATTTTTGCTCCGTGACGGCGTAGGGTCCGTAATAGTATTTCCTAAGGATAATCTGCAGGAGTGGCAGTAGCAGTATAGCACGTGGCCAGCACGTGGAGTTCGGTTCATTCATAGCTCTAGTAGCAGTGAGTAAAGCGCATGAGAGTATAGAGGAAGAGAAAGAGAAGGACGCGAGAAAGAGGAAGGAAGGAAGGAAGGAAGGAAGGGAGTTAGAAAGGAGTATTAAGGGGGACGGTTGTAGCCAGCCGACAGCGGGCCGGCTTTGCCCCGAGGAAATGGTGTCGGGCGACCGCGAGGTCAGGCGTGATATCTAAATTGGGCATCTCCGTCGCACTCGCAAATTCCTTGGAAGTCTCCCTTTCGCGGCTCTGAACGCGATTCACGCTCCCTTCGGATAGCGGAGAATAAAGTTAGTCCGTCTCACCTACTTTTGAAGCTCCGAGTTCCCTGAAAGCCGAAAAAACAAGAAAAGTATAACCGAATGATTTAAAAAAAATTTTCAAAGCTTATTCTCTGTTCCTATTCACGGAAGCTTATTCATGATCTTCTAGGGAAGCGTTTTAAAATATTCTCTCTACGTGCCGCCGGATGACTTTGTATTCTAAAATCCCTAGGGAGTGTCGCCAGATTTAACACCGGGTTGAAACATCACTAGACTGGAGAAGAGGAGCGTGCGGCGAACCACCAAGTGCCAAGAGAACGGGCGCGCAACGTCCCGACAATCCTTAGGGCGCGGTGGTGACTCGAAAACGTCAGGAGGTTCGAATCGATCCTATATAAAATTCAGCAATATTATAAGCTTAGAACATTTCCTCAGGTGGATCACCTCACGAAAGATCACTCTTCTGCTACAGATCATCCCTTCGCATCTTAAGCCCGTGAAGAATAAATCCGCTGTTGAAAATCTCAGGGAAGTTCTTAGCCGCGCCCTAACTATCGCAACGTTGGAGTGAAAATAGCGCGGACGGGGAATCCCCTGGCAATAGAATTCCGTGGCACAGTAGTAGCGGTACTATGAGGTCAGCCGACCACCGCACGGACGACCCCCAAGCGTAGAACATTTCCGACCACTTGTGGCAGACGGCAGACTACAATCCTTTGCTCGAATGTATCCGTAGTGGGATGGATATTCTGAAGGAATAAAGATGGGAAAAGCTGACAATAAGATATAGGTTACTGACTCCGAGGGAATCGGCTTTCGTATATTTTTATCGAACAAGGAAACTCATTTCATCGTCAATTTTTGTACGAAATTTTTTAGCGTTATCAAAATTATACCGTTTGTTTTTGTTGTTCCAACGCACCCCATTTTGTCCCGGAATCCGATTATGGCTATAAGCTTCAAAAATGTGTGGCTCGTGAATTCCTCTACCTTCATTTTGATCTTGCTGCAGGTCTGACGTTTCATTGCAGTTATTATACCAATCGACGTCTCTTTGTAATGAAATAGGAATTTTCTAGATTAAATTTATTTCCATCAGGTACAGCTATGAATGGGTATAAGACGTGGGTGTAGTTAGGTAGCATATTCGATGCGTCTGGATGAGAGTGCAATAAAATTTCAATACCGGAGGTTTTTTACGATTCGTTCGGTTATATAATGCGTAGAGAAATTCAATAACTCTGTGTTACCCAGGTTCGCTGGTTCATGATCATTTTTATGGAAAAAAATAAATAAAACAACGGTTGGAGAAACAGGGAATAGAATAAGAAAGAGGATATCGTACTACGAGAGGAACTGGATGGAATTTACATTTAAATTCAGAAATTCCATGGGAGCCACGTGCGATCCGCGCGATGAACATTTGCTTTCCTCTCCTCTCTTCTTTATAAAGTATACGCTATGAAGGTACACCCCATGCTCTCATAGCCCTTGGGAACGCGGTCCATTGATTTCACGGGGGATGCTTCATACCACCCGAATCGGGATGATTGTAGGGTGGCAAAAGCTGCTTCGCGCGATGTGCGGGAAAAATGGAAGACTTTGAGGAATCCGCAAAGAGGTTAAAAATTTCAGAGTATATTTCAAACCACGTATATATACCTACCAACCCACACCCCATTTGCCATCCTCATTTCGCTATAGTCCACTCTCCTTTTCCTTCTCTTTTTATTCTCTTTTCCTCCTTCTTCTTCTTCTTCTTATCCTTTTTCTTATTCTTCTTCTTCTCGTTCTTCTTCTTCTTCTCTTTTCATCCCTCGCAGAAGTCTCTCTCGCACTGTACAACAGCGCACAATACAACATTCAAAATGGATTCCATAAGATGTCAGAATCGACTGGGTAAGTGAAAAAAAAAATTCTTATTACCGAGATATCACAACGCTTTTTTTCTTCATTTTCAGATCAGAAAAAGTCCAAGCGCGGTGTAATTCCGGGTGTAGATTTTTCGAAACCTCGAAGCGTTTTATCCCTATAGGAAGATGATCTCGTCCTCATCGTCGTGTATAATATTTCTGCACATACCTAGGTTATAATTCCTCTAATTCCATCTCCCGCTCGCAACCATATACGCTGAGAATGTGTTATGTATAGATATATGGGTAAAAGAAATTCCCGGTGCTCCGGTAAATCCAAATTAACAAAAGGCAATTTTCTAGTTACAGCAAAGCTGGCTAATGGGTTCAATTTTAAAGCTCATAAAAACCCACCTACCCCGGTCATCCCCCCAACTTTCCCCCCAAACCTCGCGAGTTGCGCGCGCGTCTCTTGGGAATCAATATCCGCGAGTCGGTACTCTCCTTTCTCCCCCGCGTTCCTTCTCCAGGACGACGCCACCGACGCCGCCGCCGCCTCCGCCTCTGCCTCTGCCTTCACCGCCGCTACCCTCCGATAAACGTGATTTAGAGCAGGAGAAGTAGGGGAGGTTTTCCCCACCGTTCCCCCAACCACCCTAAACCGGTTCCTATTTCCCCCCAATCCCCACCTACTCCGCCGCAACTACAAAACATTCAATTTGAACGTCAAGTTAAAACGAAATGGATTTTCCACCCGGCGTACAGTCTAGCAGAAATGTTTGTTACCTCGCCTCCATGTATTATTGGTATAGTATATGGTATATACCTATCAAATATGTATGGAGTGTAGGATTTTACCCTTACCCAGGTGATCAAATGGGAGAAAAACTATTCGGAGTTGGAAAGCGACCCTTGTAGAAGCGCATCGGACGATGTAGAACCGGACATGATTTTAAAATATGACGAATAATTTCACGCCGGGCAGCGAAAAATTCTTTCCCAAAAACCGTGTTAATAAGAAAGAGAAAAAGTAACGACCAACAACCCCTTAGGCCGTGCCTAGGACGGGACATGTTTTTCCTTCAGAAATTCGTATGGTGTTCCGATAACCGAAATTTTCTTTCACAATTTTTTTATTTATTTATTTTTTGTTATTCATCTTTCGTTTCCTGATTGGACCGGCGTCTATTCTAAGGTCAATAACATGATACTTCAAATTTTCAAAAACCCACGTCTTTGACTACGCCCAGAGCCTTTATAAGGTCTCGATACATTAATATGGTAGAGATGAAAATATGAAGAAATAAAAAATGAAAAACTAAAAAAGTATGAGAATAAGAATGAGAATCAAGTGCGATGAGGGGCTGCAGGGGGTCGAGACTGGCGCGCGCGCTGTCGTTGATATCGTTCATGTGTGTGTTTTTAGGGGAAGGTAAAGGGGTGCAAAGTTGAAAAGTGGGGGTTGGTACGGGCGTTGGGTTCGCGGAGCTGTTGGGGGAGGTACAGGGAGAGTCGTGGGAGTTGAAAGAGTGGCGAGGGGGCTGAAGGTGGGTGGGTAAAGAGGGGAGAACGGCGAATGCGATTTGTATTTGAAATTTCGTTTCACTCGCTGTTTCTTTCCGCCCGGAGCTATCGATCCTCCGGGAATGTTAAAAGTCGTTCTTATTGGGTCTTTCTCTCTTTGAACGGGCCGCAACAACGGCGCCCTCCACCCCCGAACGCTCCACTTCCATCTAGCGTCCATTTCTCCATTTTTTTTTCTTTTTCTTTCAACATTTTTTCTTGCCTTTATCTTTTTTTTTTCCTTTTCATCTCCCTCTTCACTGCATGTACCGCGGGGCTACGGAAAATTCAAAGAGAATTTTTATTACTTCGAAAAATTAGGAAAAAACTTGTTTTATTTATTTTTATTTGTTTTATCGTTGTTACTCGTTTTATCTTCTTTGTGTGTTCTTTTTTATGTTTACATTTTCTTTCTTTCTTGTATATGTATATGGTACCTACTCCAGAAAATTAAAATATAATTCTGATGGCTCGTTCCGAGTATATAATATAGTTATCTTATCTTCTTATATATATTAAATGTATAATACTAAAAATTACTGGAGTCCATAAATCGCAGCAGAGTTGGAAAATACAAGCGTGTATCGAGCTCGTAGAATTTTATCCTATACACACATCCGAAAGCTACACCATACTATACCCATACCGAGTCACTCGGTATTTATGAGTAAAAATGCGAAACGTACGCAATAAAAAAAATTTATTAGTTCGTACCTCTGTTGAATTACTTCCGTTCCCTATATCTACGCCTATACCGATATGCACGGTATATCAAACATGGCCGAGGCGTTCTTCCTTCACGGGTGCGCTACAATTTTTTCATTTAATTTTTTATTTTATTCGGAAAGTTCAACACCTATTTTTACAGGATTGGATTTCATACAATTTATCCGTGAAGATTACGAATCTGCTCATCTCGGAACGATTAGAAGCGAAATCCAATGAATTGTGGAAAGGATTTGAAAATCCAATTTTACCGTACTTGTTGTAAGTTTTTACGAGTCATATGAACTACAAACTTTTTTTTTTTCTCTTGTTTTTTCTTCATTTCCTGCAAGTCAAGCCACGCGCGCATCACGCACAATTTTATATTTTTATGGTGGCTATGAACGCATTATACCACGACGTTATGGTCACCATGCTGTGGACCCATTAAACTGTAACACCGTTACGATGTATGTAATATCTACATAGGTTGTATATATGTATACGGCTAGGCAATCGTATAGTTTTTATTCCGGGGTGGGTTTTATACACATGCTATTTTTACGAGCAATAATAGTAATAATAATAATAATAATAATAACAACAACAACACAACCCAACGTCCAGCCGATCTCTGGTAAATATATACATATATATATATACAATCTAGTATATCCTAACGTGTAGGTATATGTTTTGGTATATCTGGTATACCACAGCGTCCCTATGGATCTCCAGACTTCAGTGAACTCGGACTTCAAGTTTAATTCGAAAATATGATGAAGAAAACGAAATTTCCCATAGATCTCGCGATGTATACGTATTGGATATTATATCTTCGTAAGAGCAAGATGGAGCTATATTTAAAGAATTCGTACATACGTATAAATGTGAAAGTATGTAGAAACATATTCGTAAAAGCAATGGAATATATAAACCTATATAATATCTACATTCTATATACATATATATACATGTATATATATATGTACACATAATATATTTGTCTCTTTTTTCGAGAGTTGCAAATAGAGTTTAAAAGCTCTTTGCAGTGCTGTAGAAAATATTACGGAGATACTGCAGGAGAAATTGAAAATGTATGAATAGAAGAGAAGATGAGACGCGAGGTAGGTATATATAGTGAAATACAGAGCTATAATGCAGCGTATAAAAATCCTGATGGCGGAATTGCCATGCTTAAAAAATAAAAAACCCAAAAAAAAAATAAAATAAAACCTTATAGGTGTAAAATACATTATGCATAGATATCACCGATCTCTGGATATATATTGAAATTGTAAACATGTTTACGGTGATTTAATCGATAAACATTCCTCATGTTCCCATAATAATTTGTACTTTGTTGGAAGTAGAATTAAACGATACGCTCTATGGTATAGCAGTATTACGTGTCAAGGAATTTTATCAGCTAGGATCAACGGGATACGATCTAACGATAAAAGCAAAATAGGTAATGCAGGCGAGAAAGATTTTCATGCCACTTATGTAAAGAACAATGATATTTTCCAACTTTCGTAAAGGATAAAAGGGTGTAGTAAAACTTTTTATTTCATTTTGTTTATTCCTTTTGTCTTTTGAGGCTATTTTCTACTATATATTTCGTTATTTTTTTTTATACATGTAGGATGTATATTTTTTTTTTTCGTTACGTTCCATAGACGTACTCTATGCGCAGCTTTTAGCAAATGAAAGTAAACAAAAAACAAAGAACGAAAAGAGCAAGAGAGTAGAAAAGAAGAAAACAAAAAGAAGAAATTCAAATTTCAGTCGCTCGTCAAGTTTGAGAAAAGTTTTTGCACGGAATAATCGCCACATAAATAACGGAGTATAAACTTTTCCTCTATAATAAGAAAACTAAGTAAAGTAGAATAAAGAGAGTCGGTGTGTGTGTGTGTGTGTGAGAGAGAGAAAGAGAGAGCTGCAGGGGCGAGCCTGGCAACCGCTTTTCCCAGGCAGTAGTTTGTTCCACGAGGAGACGGGGGTCCAGGGGCGAGGGAGGAAGATATGAATTATGTATTTGCAGTGTTCATATATATATATATGCATATATATATTTTCATATATATATATAGCCAGTCCTCCCTCTACGCGCCATCTTTGATCACGTAACCCATGTAGACGGTCGCATTTTTCGACCTCGAAAAATCCTCCCCCTCCGGCTGACCCAAAAATTTATACTACCCCTGAGCTCGCGGATATTCGCGTATCGGGAACTCGACGAAGATTTCAATATCCTTAACCTATCTCAAGACCCGTGAAATTCCTGAGCGGAGTTGGAGGGCCGAAATAAGGGACTCACCCTTCGGTTCGTCCCCGCTTATCCCAAGGCAAGTTCAAACTCTCGGCTGTCGCAGTCATCCGGGTAACGCCAACCCCTATCAAGGATACCTTGGGGTAGGTCTTGAGCCTCAAGACTGCGTAGCCCCAACTCGACGATTGACCCTTATATATACTAAAAGCGGGTGAAGATAAGCCCTACTAGGTATTCCATCGAGTAAAAGGAAGGGTCGAGACGTGGCACGCGCAGCCTAGGTGGTTCTTTTGCTTTTCTTGTTTTTCACTTTTCTCACTCGTCTTCTGTCTTTTTTTTTTCTGAATGACGTATGAAATAGCGTGAAATAAAAGCGGGAATTGAGTAACAGATGCGGTAAAAGTCTCACGTGCCTCTGATTCGCACGTCAAATTCTACAATTTGACGATTTTATTTCACCGTTTGGATTTATCGGTAGAAATTCATGCTAATTATATGAAACAAACAAAATAAAAATCGACATGAGGCGACCCACCGAAGTAAATTTTGAGTAAGTTCTTATGAATGAAAAGGATTCGAAAGTTGACGTTGAACATTTCTTAGTATAACCTCATAATCTAAATCGATATGTCTCGTCGCATTTACAGAGACCGTGACGTGATCGTTCCGACTGAAGAGCTGATAATTGTAGCCGCAGGTTATGGCCGCTGGCAAATTTTTATCACTATAATTCTATGCCTGATGAATTTGACTCACATGTTAAATGCTGGTTTGGAACCAGTTCAACACATGGCCGGCTGGTGGTGTGAAAAACCCGCGGAACTCAGAAACTGGACGGATGCACAGTGGATCATGTTCAGTCACGTTAACGTGGTACGTGTTTTTTTTTTCGTTGTGTATTGAAAAATCTCGCCACTGAACCTTCCCTACTACTTCAGACGCGGAGAGGTTTCACCGAAGAGTTGATAAACGAAAGATTCAGGGGCTGTAAAATTTACAAACACGATTTCTCATACATGAAAAGCATGACGTACGAAATGAGGCCGCTTATAGATCGTCCCGAAACCGTACAATGCTCGAATATTCACTACAGTCAAGTTTTTGGAAAAAGCATAGCCGAAAAGGTATTCGCTCATTCTATCCACCGATAAAATAAATGTTCATTTTATTTATGTGTTTTTCTTTCTTTCGTCTTTTTATAGTTCAACAAGGGTTGCGATCCAACCTTCGAGGATCCTGTTTGGCACGCCGCTATTGTTACCGGAGAAGTCTTAGGATATATAATCTTCGGTTATCTCACAGATCGAGTGGGTAGAAAGCCAGTTCTCTTCACGTCTTGTGGATTAACACCACTGACAGCAATCGGAGTTTCGTTCGCGCCCAATTATCTCACATACGTAATCGTAAGAACGATCCACGATTTTCTTCACGGCGGTTTTATCGCCAGTTTTATTCTCGTAATTGAGATAAGCAACAACGTATGGAGAACGAGAATGACCTCTTTGGCCTTGTTTTTCTACGCCCTTGGGATTGGTCTTGCTCCCGTGCTCTTCAAGGTCGTGACTTCAATCGATCATTTGGTGCTTCTAGTAAACGAACCCTGCGTGCTTTTTCTCCTGGCTATAAATTTTCTCCCTGAATCACCAGCGTGGCTTTTTTGTACTAGAAATTCATTGAAACTTAGAAATGTAATCATAAAAGCTGCGAAAACTAACCAGAACCCGCTGCCTAGCCAATTCCAAGTCGTTTACATCGAGCACCAAGATGTTGAAAAGCAACTACCGAAGGCTAGACCAAAATTCTGGGACCTTCTTCAGGCCCCTGAAATTACCTGCGAAATCGCGGGTATAGGTTATCTAATTTCCCTATCAGGTGTCATTTTTGGAAGCACACAGGCTAAGCTCGTCTTCAATGAAAAACGAGTTAGTCATTGGTATGCCATTATGGGATTGGACGCGATGTCTGGTATAATGATAAGTCAATTCTGCGTTCTTATGATGGGACATCGTAAACTTCTTCACGTGACTGTCTTCCTGATTTTCATAACAACCGGCGCTTTAATGATAAACCTTCGCGAGGATTATTTATCGACTACGGGACCAACAACGACCCTTTTGGCGGCTAACATATTCGCAATAAGCTTAAACTATGGAGCTATTATAAACTACAGCGTGAGAACTGTTCCCACCCTTCTCCGAGGCACTTATTTAGGAATTTGGAACGCACTTTGGGCAATTTTCACCTGGGCAGGGGTTAAGAAGTATCTCAACTATCCAGGAATGAGCAGCACAGCTATTATAACAATACTCTTAGCAGCGCTAGTCACATTAAACATCAGAGATCTTCTCTGGAGAGAATTGCCGGACACTGTTAACGATTCCGTCAACTTCAAGGAGTGAGTTTTCAGCGATATTCTTCATCTCTCCATCTTCCGGTGCAGCAATCAGTCGATAGCAAAATAAAATATCTTATTCATATTTAGCAAGCCAAAACCGAAAAGGTGGTCACTTACCGAGCAATAGTAGACTGTCTGAAGAGAACATTTTGGTCGATAATATAGGTAAGATTTCCTCTCATCTGAGAATTCAAATTCCATTTCAGAATTTTCATAAAATTCCGTCCATCCGAGATTAAAAATAATCTCAATTATTCATCTCGACCCTTTTTCTTTGATAGCATTGAAAATAAATTTCCGCGATCATCGCCAGTAGAAATGAATAAAACCAGCGCACAGATTTTCAGCTCTGATTCAAGCTTCCTCTCTCGACATTACCAATGCTCAAATGGAATTGCACATGCGTGATGAAGCTTTTCAAAACTTTTATATTTCTCTAAATATTTTTCAGCTCATTTTTATACGAGAAACGTGGCAACACTGTTCGGCCAATCGATTTACATAGACGTTGGTGGATGCTGGGAATGTATATGTCTCTCTCTCCTTGTCTGAGTATATAGAAATATATGGTATATATATGTATAGATATATATACACACTGTATGAATATATATAAACCATGTACACGTATATGTATACATGTACATACCAATACCTACACGCCGGGAGTTGTCGGTGCTTCGCGTTCTGTCGGCAAATATTCCATGAATTTATAACACGGGAGAGGCTCTTTTTCATCGGTTCTCCGACGAGTTCTATGGGGCCGGCTAAGGCTGTTGCAGGATATATATATTTGAAACTTCACATATTATTGCAGCAGCGGCAGCAGCAATGTGTATTATACGTCGAAAACCACGACCAAACGATTATCTCAAAATATCCCGATAATCCATAGCAATTAAAAGTCGTCGTATCAGATTAACTGAAGCGAAGTAAAAATAAAGAAATCTGTATCATTTAACTGTACGTTCAATAAAGAATATTTGAAAAAACAAGGGAATGTTTACGGATAAACGTACAAACAATTATCTGTATTGCGGTGGTGTAAGTATTATAACAATGTATGGAATTCCAATACCGCCGATACGATAATAATAACAAAAATACCGTAAATAATAATCATGACAACAACAATAATAATAACAATAATGACTATGACAATGATAATAGTAATATTCGTATAACAACAATTGTATATATAACCCACAAGCAGCAAGAATAACAACATCAACAATTGCTCTCGAGAGCAAGAATGACGCTCATCCCCGTCCTCAGTTCAGTACGGGGACAAAGAAGCGAGTCTTCTTATTCTTATTGCATTATTTCCGCTTTGTCCTTCTCCCCTCTTGTCCCTTCTGCCCCCGTCTCCCTGCGCCCTAGCTCATTCTCCTTCTTCTTCTTCGTCTTCTTCTTGTTCTTCTTCTTCTTCTTCACGGCCCCAAACTCTCTCTCCTTTTTGTATTATTTTAGTGCCCAACGTTGCGGTTGGTTCTCTCTTCTCGAGAGACGTCCCAGGGTCTAATTGATGACTTTCAGATTAAGTTACAAATCGACTTCTTCTTCAACTAATTCTTTTTTTGTGCTTCCTTCAGTTTTCTTCAATCGAATGTCACCTAAGTTTAGAAACCTCTCCTTTCTCTCGTTTGCCCTCTTTTACTGCTCCGGAGTCTGAAAATTTTTACGATATATATATATAAATATATGGAAGTATACATGTATGGAAGGGGAAAAATAAAATAGGATGGTATAAAAACGAATTCTCTACCCGTAACAATAATGGAATTGGAAAAAAAAACTGACCGGAGTCTGCAGGTACAAAAAAAAAAGAAAAAAAAAAGACTATCGGCCTCGAGGAAGATTGAATTCTGGATTTTGAGAGACTCCGTGATGGAGAGGTTATAGTTTTTATATACATAGATAAATATTATACAGTACTATTTCGATTTTCATCTTGCATTCTGGTTATAATCATTGTCAGAATAATGAAATTCATCTTTGGTACTTCTAATCATAGGTTAATACATAGAACCGTATGGTGTTTAAAACGGATTATCAATCGCTCGAAAGGGTTGTTAAAGGGCGTGTAAAGCGGTGAGAAACACCCCTTGATTTCTCTCAGTCTTCCTTTCTCTCTTTCTCTCCATCGTTATCTCTGTCTAGTCAAGCAGTCTCAGCGATGCTTGCGGGATCATAGTAACCATATTGTGAAAGACCTTTGATGGAAATATGCGTCGAAGGATATAGGGATGACGAATCGGATCAAAGTGCAGGAAAATTCTTCCTAAGTTATGCATACATATCTCAAATCGCATTTTGTCGTATAATGAACATCCTATTAGGAGCGATTGGTTCGTGGGATGATTTAAATTTGGAAATAGAGAATACGGGCAAAAAGAAGAAGAGTAAAACGGGATCCCATAGTCGCCAAGTGCACCTTTTCAATCTTTCGTTCTAATATGCGGCGAGTGGTCGTATTCGATGGTCATCGTCATCCTTCTCCTTCTCCTTCTCCTTCTCCTCCTCCATCTTCCTCTTCATCTTCGTCGTCGAACTACCAGAATTTATGGGCACCAGTTTTTGCATGATTTATAAGGGTAAATTACACTTGTAAATATCGATAAAGCGATCAGATAGCGGACAGTCACTCGAATGTTGAACTAACTGATTTATATTCGTTTGTCCACCTCCTAATATATTGTATACATATGTATATGTACATAATATACAAGCGCGCAGCGCAAGGATATGTCAAAAACGCATAACTGACTGACAACGTTGCCGGAGCAAGATTCTCGGCCGAGTTCTCGACAAGAAAACTTGAGGACGATCGCACGATTATTAATAAGAAAAATGAGACTAAATAAAAGAAAGAAGTAAGAAAAAATTTATCCCTACAGCGTCCTCTGTGCTCTTCGACGGATTAATTGAATCGGAATATAAGAAGTGCAACTGCA
Organism: Athalia cordata; assembly: GCA_963932425.1. Classification (NCBI taxonomy): domain Eukaryota; kingdom Metazoa; phylum Arthropoda; class Insecta; order Hymenoptera; family Athaliidae; genus Athalia; species Athalia cordata. Next base: position 49,413,092 of record OZ010625.1, on the reverse strand, counting down.
GTGCGACCATGCGAATTCAAGACCGGATGAAGTTAGCGGTTACAAAATTCCATTCATCATCCTCCCTCTGTCGTTCATTAATCAGAATTTTTCTTTTTTTCTTACTATAATTAGTAAAAATTTATCTCAAATGTATTACATACGAATGATATCTATTGTCACGTAAAAATAACAACGTTCAGCTATTTATGTGTGTATAATATAAATTCATGTATGACGACAAATCTACTAATGAGGTGTTTATGGTCTTCAAGATCTTTCTTGTTTTTCGATCTTTCATGTAAACTCTTGCAGTACCAGCAGCAGCTCGTTTTTGAAGGTAAAAGCAACAGCAACAGCAGCTTGGCTAAGGCAGCTGTGCAACTGGTTCTATACTTACACGCTGCTGCAGTTCGTAAAGGGCGATAAAATCGGGCAGCTGAATCGGCGGTCGAACAGTGAGCCTGGAAAAAAAAGAGAAAAAAAAAAAACTAAATAAATAAAAAAATGGAAAAAAAGAGAAAGAAGAAAAATATAAGAAAACGAATACCTATACCGACTATCTCTCTCCATTTTTTTTAAGTTGCTGAATCAGCCGGTAAAAAAATTCAAATTAAAAAACTAAATGAAGAGTGATGAGTGCACACGTCATTCTATAAAAAGAGATTTTTCGGTTGATCAATTTTCTTCGACCATCGTCGAGAAATATTCAATATAATTAATCCAAGGGACGTATGGTGGTCTATGACGCGCCTTCGAAGAGCTAGCTATGATCCCTGAATGGCAGTGTTTCTAAAAAAAAACAAAAAAAAAAAAACAAAAAAAGAAGCAGAACGTGTTTTGTAGCATAAAAATTAATACACGAATCTAAATAATTGAACAAATGCATGAGGAGATAAATGACGAAATGAATAATATTTTCAGAGGGAGAACCAAAAAATATGCGATACTTGCCGCGCAAGATTTTCGGGCTCCCGGGGTAACAGGTGGTGCAGTCTTCAGGGCCACCGTGGCAGCAGGTTTGAAGATCGTTTGAGGTGAAGATGGAGATGGGGATGCTCATGCTGCACCGACCACCTGACGACCTCGTGCCCGGAACTCGAAACCCTCCGTAGAGATTCGGTTGCGTATATTTTGGGTATCGCATTCTCTCGGTCTTTACGGCTACCTGATCATTATCGCACGCGGGCATCTATATTATACACTAAAAATGGAAAACCAAAAATTCACTGGCCCCGCACCCTTTTTTTTCCCCCTAAAATCCCTCAACGACTCGATGAGATTACCAAATTTCACTGGGTATACGTGAGATTCTGCGAGAAAAAAAAAAACAATTTTAATTTTATTTATTTATTTGTCTTTTTTTTTTCTTTCTTTTTCACAACTGCTTGAAGACCCGGTATTTAGATTACATATTCTGCTATTCTTCAACACAATTCTGTGAGAAAATATACGCGACTTTCGAGCAAAAACCGAGGCACTCTTATCTCATACATAATTAGCATCTGCACGCCGCGTATTATCGCTGGGAATATAAATACATACATATATTTAGAAGAAAAAAAAATACATATATATATATATATATATATATACATTATTCCTGTAGATATAAGCATGCATATACTTATACATATATGTGCACCCCGTAAAGGAACAAAATGTATTATTCATCCAGGTGGTGCCTACTGAATAATTCACTTCATGGAATCTGGATTCCACCACCTTATTTTATTTTATTTTATTTTATTTCATTTTATTTTTATCCCTATTTATTTGAAATCATACAGTTTTTCTTTTTTTTTTCTTTTTTTTAATCTTTTTTGTACCCTAAGGTATGAGGATAATTACAAGAGATGCTGGTTGCTGGCGTACGAGGCGATTAATTAAACTGGTTTTCCTTAATTCATGATGTACTATAATTATACAGAATCTAAATACAATATGATCCATCAAAAAGTCATAGTCAGCAGTTTACTTATTTCCTTCTTCAATGAAATTGTATTTTTCTTCTCATCCACTTCTGAGAGAGAAAAAAAAAAGAAAAGGAAAGAAAAGAAAAGCAACAAATATGGACAGGTGAACAGATATATAAATGCTATATGATCCATAAAGTTTGTGGAGTTACGCGGTGAGTTACATTTCAACATTTGCGAGATCGTTGTAAGGATATAAAATTAATTGGTGATGTCTCCGTTGCCGGTGAATCATATATACATATATATACATAACATATAACTGCAGACGAGTGAAAATGTCGTCATTGGTGTATAGGGAATAAGGTTGTATGATATCTATAAATTTTAACCTTATATTTGCAGCAGCAGCCATGATACAACTCGCCGAGTAGAAACGAAGAAGAGTTTGAAAATTGTAAAATTGATAAATTCTATATCCCGCACGCGGTAGAATATAATATAATCCATATTTGTCATTCGTTTGAAAGTTATTTACTTTTGTTATTTCCAGAGTATTGATCCGGCAGAGAATTTCTGAAGAGCAGGTTGGGTCCCGGGGCAGACTGGGGCTGAAAAGAGGGGTATGAGGGCGGGTATGGGGGGTGGGCGGCAAAAACGGGCGGAAGGGGGATTTTAGAAAGTTTCAAGAGAGCCTCTCAATCCGAGGGGCTTGTGCTTGTGTAAATATAAAGTTGGAGAACCGGATAATGTCTGGGATAAATCAAGTAAATTTGATAAATCCACAATTCTATCCGGGATACGCTAATTAAATATCCCAAAACTAAGGTATATATTTCTTTCCCTTATTATATATTACACACCCCTTTGTCGCCCCCCCCCCCCTCCCCCCATCCCTCCCCTACCCCGTTCAACCCGTGCGAAATTTATTTCACCCGCGTTTCCAAGTCGCCAAGAAATATCCCCCCTCCTCTTCTTCAACTTAAGAAATGATTGGTTAACCATTTTTTTTTTTTTTTCCGTCACTTACCATTTTGATCGAAAATTCCGTATCAGCTATCTCGATATGTACGTACAGGTAAAATATTATAAAATCTCGGACGTGAATCTCACGATGCTTTTTTCTTTTGTTTTTGTTTTACTCCACCCCCTCGTCAGTAAATCCGCTTTGTGATACTCCTAGTAATATAAAGGCGCGTTTTGAGGGTTCAGAAAAATGTATTTTCGGATAACAATTTATAGTTGGTTCGGAGGATTAGGGTCGGGGGGTATGTACCATGGTATTTACATCCCTTTGCACCCCGAGAAAAGCAAATCGCGAAGTACAAAAGCTTTTAGGCAAAAGCTTTATCGACATTGAACTGTACGAAAACTTATACCTGTGTTTTACATAAATTATGAAGTTGAATGGAAAGAGAACGATGTAGTAATAGCATTAATTTTTCTTGTTCGTTAAAAATGAAGAAGTATTACTGTTAGAATTTATTAATCTTTATAGTTAATCTTTTGCGGAAGAAAGGAAGATGGAGACGATAAAATTGCAAGGTGATGAGTCAATTGGGAGAAATTGTTGCGCATATAGCTGCAGCAGCAGTAACGGTGAGATGACGAAGTGAATTGAAAAGATATATCTATATGTATAGCAGTGCAGTACCCGATTTGGTCGTTGATTTTTGCGCAAAATCCCTCTTTCATGAGGCTGGGTAGTAAAGAACGCTAAAGTCCACTAATGACGACGTTTATATCGGGTGTGTTCGGAATATTTACCGGCCCCAAATCGAGAAAAACCTTCTCAATTCCTGGAGCCAACTCACGTCCAAGCACACGACGGAGAAAGACATCAAGCGAGCAGTCATCTTCTTTTATTGTCTTCCTGATGACGAAAAAAAAAGCACAAAAAATTAAATAAATGAAGTAAAATAAACAAATAAATATAGATACATCCAAACCACACAATGAAGAAGAAGAAGAAGAAGAGAAAACTACCGAACTAAATTAGCAGAAAAAAGAAATAGGAGAGTTTAAAGATTATGCACGTCTGATCACACGGATGGAGATCAGATTTGACTTTCGTGCGGGTTTTAATTACCATTCGGGATGTCTGAACATTTTGAACTCTATTTCCTGAAGTTTTACGCTATGTTTTATTGAGTAAAAGCAACAACTCGTTGAGGGGACTGGATTCCGCAAGTGTTAAGCTATCTGCTTACAACGCTATTTCCCAACCTCTTCACACACCACGTGGTGTAGACATAAATTGAGTTTTCAAACTGTCAGCCTTGACCCTTCTTTCTAGGAATATTCAGAGTAACTTTTTATTTGTTGTTATTTTTCATTTCAAATTTTCATTTTTGAAGAATATTGTAATTTATTTCCGTAATTAGCGACGTTGATGTTTCATTATTCGTTGTATATATACAGTAGGGTGAAAAAGCCGGTAAAATTCAAGCAGGGCGTATATTTCAATCGTTGTTAATTGGGAAAAGCGCGTTAAATAGAAACATGTGAAATCCATATTAATATAAGGGGTGTGAAAATGGTAGAGATGCTAAATATTACAGGCCTTGAACTCGCATAAGTAACGTGAAAAGTACACCTAACATCGCACGTAAATTATTGTTTATCATTTATTATTATCATTATTTATTATGCGTGGAAATGGAAACCGAACTCAGCCAAATGAAAGAAAATAAACTTTGAAATGAAATGTAACGTAATGTAATGAAATGTAACGTAATGTGATGAAATAAAATGAAATGAAATGAAAAGAAATGAAATGAAATGAAATGAAAAAGGGTTGCGCTATACGTATATAAATCTAGTGTATACGTATACATACGTGTATATGTGTTTATAATATATAGTTATCTCAATGTTATATATATACAATACGAATGTGGACATCTAACGGTAGCAGGAACGTTGTGGCAGAAAAGTAACGTCAATCTGAAGGGGCGAACAAATCAAGCTTCCCAAACACGGCATAGCACTTCCCCACCAGTTTGCTTATGCGAAGTTATGACTCCAACCTTATTACTTTAAAAGGTTTTTTCAGTTCCCGACTCGTTACCATCGCATACAAATACGTGTACCTAAATATGAATATATATCTAATATCAATATACTATTACTTTACACGTGAATGTATAGCTGTGTAATATTACATAATATTATACTGTTATGTATTCGAATAACAATACGGTATTGTTATGTGTATTAATTTCCGCATTCGAATCCTATACCCTGCCCCTCTTCCGGCTACTAGGGAATCGATATACGGAAAAGATGAGAAAATTGTCGGATGTATTCATGCATATATATAATATCAGAAATCCAGAATGAATGAGTAAATAAATAACGGCAATATGCATCTCATCTGTTCTCTTTCCTCTTATTCTTCTTTTTCTTATCTAGGTGATACCAGCAAGAAATATTACTCTTCGGTACATCAAGCGGCGTTTCCTCCTTTATTTTCACTGTGTATCCTATATATTTATACCTAACTTATACATCTTTTCCGTGGCACTTGCGAATCGTTTTTTCCACCTTTCTTCCTCTCTTCCTGCGTAGAACGTAGATATATGTATATGACATACCTATTTCTCCATTTCGATTTTTTTTCTTCCTCCCCCTCCACTCTCCTATGTTTTCTCTCCTTCGTAATACGCCTCACCATACCCCGAGCGCGTTTCTTCCGCGTACTTCAGATTTATGAATCCTCTCGCAACCTGCAGCAGCTTTTTTACGATCGGATATTAGATTTTCTATAGGTATCCACAACATACAGAGAGTAATGGGCAAAAAACCCCCAGTGCAACGGTCCGTTTTTCTTTTCTCTTTTTTTTTATGCATACAAAATGTGAGGACCTGCAGAAATTCTGTTTTCATTTGATAGAAACATGAGTGAAATTTCTAGATATCTCCACACGAGTATTCGAGGTTGGGAAATAGCGTGGGGAAAATCTCAGTTTTCTCTTTCGCACTTTAGATCCCATCATCGGTCCGCAACTATATACGCTGTGGTTTTGCGCTTGAGATACGGGGGTGAGATCTTTTCCCGTATCACGAAGAACATCAGACAAGGGGTCTGAATTATTACATTCTTGAGGAAAAACGACGAAAAGCTCCGCTTATACAACTGAACCGGTTCGCGACCCCCAAATTATCGGTCGTTGACGAGACGGATGACGTACTTTTATATAAATCTGTGGAAAAAAGACATAGACAGGTGTTATTAAATTGCCGTCTAACTACATACGTATACTTGTAATATGTGTATTTTTACATCGTTAATTTTTAGATGATGAAAATGATACTCATAACGGTGATATGTGGATTGATCGATTTCTTCGCATGATCTCATCGCATGGATCGTCAATTATCTTTCATGCACGTCGTCTGCTCGGTTTAGTACCTACTGGCGTAGCAGCTACTTCGCGAAAATGATCCGACGCAAACGAAGAAATAATAACAAGAAAAAGGAAAAGAAAAAGAAGAAGAAAACTTCAAATAGTTTCGTCGAACAAAGTAGTGTTGGTTTGTAATGTGCCGCTTCTGCTGCTGCTGCAGGGGAACGACGTACGTCCGTCCGATCGATCAGGAGTTCTCTATGCGCACGCCGACGTGGCACGCGCCCCATACAATATGTATACATAAGTAACCAAATGATCGTGGAACCGCAATCTGCACCTGCAATGTGTAACATACCTAGGTCATCTCCCATACGCAAAGACCACTTTACGCCAACCCTTTTATACCGTCACCACCCTCAAATAGATCTCGCAATACGAAAAGCTGCATGAACCGTTATCATATCCCCGTATATTATTCTTGGAAATAAAAATTGTATTATCTTGGTATCTACAAAGACTTTTCAACCCCGAGAGGTGCTTGCTCAGCTGTCTTATAGTTCAAGAGATTCTCACCGAAAAGTTGAACACAATCAAAAATCTTACGGACATCGGTTTTGAAGATAAAAAGAAACTGGTGCTCGAGGCAAAGTTTAGTTTAATTTAATTTCATTTCATTTCATTTCGTTTACTTCAAGAATTGGAGAAGGTCCCTCAATTTTTGCGTAAAGAAATAAGAAGCGAAAGAAGTGGTTGAGAAGGTAAAGGTGGAGGGGTAGTAGACGGAAGAAGCACCCCTGCACCCCGGTCGCGTGCTGGTCGCGTGCCGTGGGCGTGGCAAAATCCCCACCGTCGCGGTCGGTCTCTAGCTCGAGCTGGAACTCTTGTCGGTTATTGATTCCCCGGGGGTGGTTGGATGGTTGGTTACCCCTTCCCCCTTTCATCCTCATCCTCATCCACATCTATGCCACCTCCACTTTATACATTTACATTCACAACCACATCAAGCGGTGACGAAAAAGAAGAAGAGGACGACGAAGACTTGTAGCCTCCACAGCCTGCAGTGTAGGGGAGAGAAGGTTGAGTGGGATGTCTTTGGTCGACAGCCACTGAAGTGATTATTTCTTCGGGCACCTGGGGACGATGATCACAAGTAGTAGCAACACTGTAACATTGAAGAAAGGGTTTAAGGCGTTAGTATAGCTATCGCTCTTTTAGACCTTTCTTTTTACACATCCAGCGGACATTGCACCCTTGCAGTTGAATTGCAGATGCATGACTAATAACATTCATACGAAAGTGGGAAAACTCGATCATGAGATTTTTTTGGCTCATGGTCGATTTTACAGTATCGACGATTCATTGCAGGATTTCAACGCGTGCAGACTCCTTCAACGGACTACTAGTATAACTGTATACGTTATATTCAAGGAGAATGAAGGAGATTGTGATCGTAAAAGGGAGATGTATAAAAATTGCGGAAGAGTGAAAAGAGGTAAAGTTATGCGGAACTTACAGTGCCGAGAAAAAGAGTAAGAGAAGATATACGTTACATAGAAGAAAAAAAGGAAGATATAAGGAATATTGCCTACAGCTTTACGGCTTTTAGAGGACACAGACTTTTACGATTATTAATCCCATATTTTTCCTCAGTTGCCATCCTTATTTCCAACTGGTTTTACCATACAGCCGAATACAAGGCTTAGAAAGATTTTGAAAATACAGGGTATACATGATTATGTACTGTATGATAAATAGAGGAGCAATATCCTTTTGAATTTTGAGCAGACAGTCGATGAGAGGATCGCCATTGGTCTGGTCACGAACTTATTATGCCATACATATACATCCGACGCCGGAAAGCCGCGACAACCCGACGCTCTTCTAGCTAAGAATGGGGAAAAAAAACATCCCTTCCTACGCGGAACGAGAACATGAGACGAAGTCGACGTTAAAAATTCAGAATTTAAGCGAAAAAGAATTCTAAATTATCATCAATTATTTACATGAGGGTGAACCGAACGGAGTGCTCGTAAATTCGTGTAACACGTAACGCAACCTTGATGATGTTATATAATACTGTCATAACTGGGTACTGTTTGGTACCGGACAATTATATTCGGTGAAATGGTTGTCATTCACGGTTAACGATTTCGAATTTAATCACATTTCGACCAGTGGGAATGTTCCATCTATAGCTATTATCACCGGTCTCATTTTCCTCGGACATAGGTAGCTGACATACTAGTACGGATTTAGTGCTTGCGAATGATTTACGCTGACGTTGTAAACCCTTTTCCCAACGCACCCCCTCTGTGCTTCACGCGACGAGCGAATGTCAAATGCAAATTTTCCAAAACTACAAGATTTCGGATGAAATATAACACATTTTAGTATTTAGCAATGCTGCAGTAGGGAACCGTGAAAAGTAACAACAAACAGGGTTAACAATCGTTTGGTTTATACGTTCGTTACCAAATTCGATTTGTCGTTCTCGGTTGTAAACACTACACAGTATATGTAAGCTGAAGGGATGAAGTTATTTTATTTGTCCGTTGTTCCAGAACCAAATCGATTTCGATTACGTCATTGGTCGCTTAATGTAACTACGAAGCTTTATAACGTACCCGCATTGTGTATGTATCTTGTTTACGATTTCGACAGCATATAGGGAGTATATGGTATATACCTGTACCGTGACGATGTTCAGGGAAGACTTTAAATAGGAGAGAAACTGGACGCGGACATGGACAGTATCGGAGGTAGGACACCAGAGATGAGTGTAGAGGAAACAAAAAGACAAAAAGAATCCTACGTTTAAAGGAAAGAATATTTTCTCTTCCTACACTCGTCTTTCTTCGTGTATTTTCGTTTTAAAGGGAAATTTACTCATGAATAAGCAAAAAGGCCGACCCCCCTATTCTCCACCTCCATATCTATCCCTCCGAACCCCCTCCTCTCCACTACCCTACCAGCTTCCACCCTGGCAATTTTCTCACTGCCAATTTTACTCTGATTATGTTGCCGAAACTTTCCAACGTTTGCAAGCAAGACGACGACGACGACGACAATTCTTTGCCAACAAAATTTAAGCACGTTTATATATATTTATTCAGAATATAAACGTATATATTAAATTCGCACGTTTAGAAAATATTTATTTTTATTTCGTGTAGAGCGAAGAAAGGGTTTGCGCGAGTTTTTAGTATTGCTGATTTGAGATTATTCGTATCTTTGTAAAATATGAATTTTGAAGTACTAAATTACGTTGGGACCCGACGAGTTTGTATACGAAATATTTTCAATACGGTTATAGTTATTGGTAAAAATTTCGAGCACTAGTTTCTATCCGCAGATGCATGTATATATATATATATATATATACATATATTGTAGAGTTTCGGAAACAAACCTCTCCGTTAAAGCTTACCGGACTGGAAAGAAAAATATAGTCGCAAATCAAACAGAAAACACATTTTCACTTTTTTTATTCCTCTTTTATGTAAATATTTGTTCTGGAAATATACGTTCGTTTCGTTCAATGTATTCCCTTGCACGCTCTCTCTTTTTCCCTTTCCCTTCCTTGCTTCCCTCCCAGGCCTCTCTTTTATCTCGCTCTCTTTCCCTCCAACAATTTTATCTCCCTCTCTTTCTCTCACTCTTTCTCTCTCTCTTCACCCCGACAGCAATCAATTTCAAACTCAAATGAAATACTGAATTGAAATATGAGATTGCTTGTCTGCCATTTCGCAAGATGTTCTTCGTGCCCGGAATATTATATGTATACATGTACGTATGTATTATACCTAACGTACGTATAAGTTTATATAATATCCACATTGTCGACCCCAATAACCTGGACTCTCTTGTTATACTTACAATATTGAAGGAACCAACTCCTTTATATCTCATTTAATAATTAAAACACGCTTCTGATGCTGCCAATTTTACTCAATCGATTTCAGTACTGTTAGAAACAGATATCAGCCGCCCGCGTCGTTTCCAAACTCGTTCATCTATGTCTAAAAAGTTTTCCCCCTCGTATGCAACTTCTTTGTTCGTATATTATAACTTGAAAATTAATCGCTGTTATAACCGCAGACGCCCACCGATATCCCAATCAGATGGGGCAAGCTGAATGGAAGTAAAAATTATTCAGTCAATTTTTCCAAGTTTTAGGAGAATTTTTTTTATAATTAGGCAATATTCCTCGTACATTGAGTTGCCGGCAGTTAGGTGCAAGACATTAATTATTCAGTTATCATTCGCTTCCAGAACGATGAGAATTACTATCAATTTAATTGTTCCATGTATTTTATCACCTACATAATTTCTAATATTGAATTTGAAGTTTCAGCTTCTCTAGGGTCGTCAATTTGGATATTGTAAGGTCGTCGATCATGCGCCGCCATATTGGATGCACAATGACCCGGCCTGTAAATCTTTTACAATGCAGTTTGTGCATTCATGTATCTACAAAATTGCAAAGGTGGCTCCATCTCGTGACTTTGTCTTCAATTTCTTTTGCCGAAACCCTGACGGCGGGAACGGCTTTGGGAAAAATATCCTGTAGCGATAGCGTTAGTTAATGAAAGATAATCAGTCTTGATCAATCGTAATTTTAATAAATACATACTCGAATAAAACATTGAGAATTATTAAACAGCACGGAACGCTGAATTTAATACGATAATTATTCACCTTTGGCATATAACCTTGGTGTAGTTATTAAGAGAATAAAGAAAATCCAATTTTGAATATCATTTTTATGTTATAACTCAAGAAATGGCCTGTCACATGAAGAAAGATGGGTAAAGAAAACATGAAAAATAGTCTCTCGCGGAGTTCTCTCGTTCGAACGTTGATGTGGGTCGTGAGGGGGGTTCCCGCCCCCAGCCCCGAACCACCCGCAGTCTCATTTTAAAGTTTTAAAGAGAGGGGGGTGGGGGAGATAGAGAGAGAGGGAGAAAGACAGAAAGGAAAAAAAGAGAAAAGTGAAAATACTTTAACGAAATGAAATTTGAAGAAGAAAAAGAAATAAGACGTACAAAAAAGAAGGAAACTTTCCTCACGAGGAAAATTTAATATCAGTCAAGCTTGCATTCTTCCTACTTGGGAAAGCGCACCTAAACATGAGTATATATGTGCGTAGCTATTATACTGCGCTCAAGATTTTATTCGAGTATAGAGATTAGATACGACGCGCTGGAGAACGGGAGATTTTCCCTGTTTTTAATAATCACGCATAGATTTGATATGAATTGATAAGCATTTAGGCTGATTTAAGTAGCGGTACATCATAAATGCTCGAAGGTTCTTCGAAGGTTGTAGAATTTTTTGAAATCGCTTTGCACGCGCCGTTATGGTAAGTACATTGTAAATATATACAACATTTCAGAGTGTTGGAATAAAAGCTGCTTGGTACCCATACAATGAAATAAAATATTCATTCTTTATTATTCTGTTTGTGAACGGTGAAACATTCAGTGTTTGGAAAGGCAATATTGTGAATACGCGATGGAGTAGTCTGAGGTCGAATAAAAAAGAAAGGAAGAGATGATAAAAAAAAAATATAGATATGTAGGGGGTGAAATGGAGGTGTAGGGTGAGACGGAGGAGGTGGAGATCGAGTTGGAGACGGAGGATGAGAGTGAGGAATCGATACGTCATTTAGACTGTTACCATGGTAGCACCCAACCCGACGAGGCAAACCCTTTGAAATAAAGCTGCACTTTAAAACGTTACGGTGCAGGTGCCTTCCGCATCTCACTAAACTTTTTCAATAAGTTCAATTAACCTGTTTGCAAACTATACGGCATCATTATCTTCATTATTCATCTCCGTAAATGCCCACTTTCGCTAATACAATATTGAATTGTTTGATAATTGTAATACCTTTCAATTAAATTGTAGTCTACAGCGGGCTTCAGGAATCTCGGGAGTGGATATAGTAGCTGATATGTATTGAAAAACAGACGCGGGTAAAATCAATATTATTAAAATATTATGTACAGGATATAAATACTACACAATTTCCGTTTGAAATAAATTAACATATCGTCGGAAATTATTAAAACCCTTATCCAGATTAGATGGGATTAGATGCGTACTTGGCACTTCATACTCGTCGGTATAGAAAACCACAAATGGTCAGATACACAGAATTTCGAATTGTTCGCGCCGTATTTTACCGGCTCTCGGCGACATTACGTCACCCAACTAAAAGGGGACGGTATCCCTTCCATTCGGGCCAATTGATTCAGATTTGAATCTGCATCACCGCGACTTGCTGATGGCGTAGTGTAATTGCAAGTTGTATGAAATACTAAATGATGTAAAAAAACTGATACATAGATAAAAACCAAGCAACAGCAACTTGGATTAGTCACCGTCGGTCGTGACGGACATTTCGGGACATCCGTTGAGTTAAGACACTGGGTAATAGACAGATGCGATTGAAACCTCCCCTTTTAGCTGTTGTATGCCAGCACCCTATGATCAGCTCATCGCATTCCATATCAAGATGAAGAGTCTGTACTTTTGGTTTCAGAACCTCCCGTTTCTTGATCGTTTCGTTTGGAGTCAAATTTTATGACCGCATTTGGAGGAGCTAATTCTACAAATCTTGCCACGGCCTTGTCTGTATTCTCTTCACTATCACTCTCTATAGTAACACGAGCTTGGTAGTAGCTGAAAATATACTCAAGTACATCAAGTACATCGTTCTAATTGGATCGACTGTGAAATGATTGATGATTATATGTGTCTTACACAAACCTGTTATTTGTGGTAGGGTAGGAACCGAATGTTACGTTGGGAAATTCTTTAGAAACTTTTGTCAAAGCATCAGCAAATAGTTCTTCTCTAGCATTGAGATACAGATCCTTGCTTATAAAATTATGATTTGTTGTAAATAATTCCTGCAATGGTAGAATCAGCTTTAGTTGAGTTCTTACATCAGGAATGAGGTTTAAGTAGATATCCATGCTTGAGAAAATCACCTTGCACACATTTCCAAAGGACTTCTTCAGGAACAATGGAGAGCCAGGAAAAACGTACACATTCTTAAGACTAACACAAGGGTAGAATAATTTTTCCCCAGTTTCTTGATTGACGCCGTATTTCAAGGATGCGGTTTCAGGTATCTGTAAATGATATGAAATGCGGCTCACTGGATGGAGAGAAATAACAAGATCTGAAACTTACTCGAGCTAGTTTGTACGCAGGCGAAGAAATATCTTGAGAGCTGGCAAAGGTTCTAATGACTTCTACCAGTTTGGGATGATAATGTAACTTATCACCAAATGCCTTGGCAAGTGCTGAAATTTAGTAGCTCAATTATTTAGATCTGCATTCTACTATGACAGTTGGCTTTCAATTTATTTATTATCACCTTCAAAGGTAACGTCGTCATGTGTGGGTCCAATTCCTCCTGACGTTATCACATAAGTGAATTTATGGGAAAAATGAACAATCTCCTCCGCTATCAGGTCAATCTCATCGCTAATAACTGAAATCTTAGGATACCCAAGTCAGTATTTCTTTAAATCATTGTAATTAGCCGATGATAGAGAGAAAAGAAAACTTACTTTCTTGACTTTAACTCCATTGCCATAGAGTAGACTGCATATGTAATTGGAATTGGTATCGATGACTTGTGCCTTCAGTATTTCATCTCCGATAACTAGAAAGTCTCGATTAGAATACGTACGTGGTTATGGCAAGAATCTATGATATGTGGATGATTGAAAAAATAGGACAATTACTGATAATTCCTGCAGTTGGATTACTAGCTGGCCGACTATGTGTGTTAGCCGAGAGTTGGCCCAGATTATTGATTCTTATCGCTAAAATATGCCTGTTCAGTATATTTCTGCAAAGTGTAGCCATATTCAACGCTGCATATCTTTTCCTTATACAATGTTTTCGTGGAAAAGTGTAGGCAAACTTTTCTCATGTACTGGGCAATTTTGACATTTGATCTGCAAACAATACCTGACTCTGAGAATATCTGACACATCTCACCTTGAGTTGTTACCGAATTTTTTAAATAATTAAATTGTGTATGTGAGATGACAACGTTGAATACCTTTATTCACCTTTAGCTTCCGATGAACTTGACATACTGAACTTGACAGCACCAAAACGTTAGGTTAGGTCGAGCAGACGCCTCGATCACATCGTTGATCACAAGCGGACGCTACACGAATAGAGACCATTGTTGTGTGAGAACCAGAACTGTCAGTGGTTAGTACAAATTCGTGGTACGATATCTAAATCAAAATCCGAATATCTATCAAAATGAATGTAAAATAATACATTTCATTTATTTCATGATCTACATTAGTATCTTAAGTCATTTATTGTAATACATTTACATGCGAGGTATAAGCCTATCTGCTTTGTACAAATAATATTAAAATTGTTGAAAAGATTTCATTTCATAACTTGACGTGTTAATGCTGCTTTTACATTCCAGCGATGCTGAGGATTTTGTAGGATTTATTTTGTAGATGAAATTGAGCCATTATTTCTAGTATTCGGAACCAAGGTCCCTGCCTTTTCCAAATTCATTATTCAATATCATTAAAAGAATAAGACAGAGGCGATCTTATAAGTTACTCATAGGATTTTCATATTCAAATCGTACATTGAGAGAGTTTCCATTATTTGGCTCTTTGGAAAATCCTAATTTGACATAAAAATCTATTAGTTTATCCCGGCAGTCCAGGGAGAGTTTATAACACCGTAGTCGTTGAGAAAGAAGACTAATCGTCCTCACAATCAATTGGCCTAGTGATTTACCTCGGTAATGGTCATTCACTACAACATCCTCGAGTCTCCCTCTCTGAAACATGGTATTCAAATTGAAGTAATTAAAAAATTCGATTGTGGTGGTCGGTGAATTGGCTCCAAACTTACCAGGCTACAATCATGGATGAATTTTTGTTCTGTTAAAAGTGTGGCACTGGCTATAACCTTCCCTGTATTTCTATCTTCCACAACAACAACATAGTAATCACCAGAAGCCTTCATCTTCTTAAATCGTTCTGTTGATGCAATAATAAACGACTTAATTAGTAGCCTAGTTTTCCTCAGTATTTTGTAACGTAAATACTAACAGCAAAAAAAATTACCTATGAATTGTTCTCTACTAATATCTCCAACTTGAGTTAACTGGCCCAAGAGCTGGATGAACCCTGAAATTAATTAGGAAATTGATGCAATGCAATTCATATGATTGGCAGTAATTGAAACATTTCTATATACCTCTTTCATAATCCCCAATTGACAGTGGTCTGATCCATATGCCATCATTAACTTCCCTGTTACGGTCCGCTATCCTCTCTAGTAGACGAGGATCAAATAAATATTCGTTTTGCCCATTTCCAGGTATTTTCTTCTGAAAATTCATAAGTATTGTTTTCAAAAATCTTGTTAAGAGTCGTTCATTTTGTCTTTTCCCTCATTGCCAACAATGCAACAAATAATCTGTGTGATCTTTTAATGCTACTTGAATCTACTACATACAAAGATAAGCGACTCATTCTCAATGAACCACTTAACCTTGGCAAATAGGACAAGAATTTCGAATTAAACCATTGTCTCACACTAAGTATAAACAATGTTAACCAATCAACATATGGACTTACTTGAGGTACTTCGGTCATTTTATGTCAACACTTCACCAACAGATTCGTTAGAGTGACCTTTGTTGGATGCAAACCTGTTGACTAAACAAGAATTCTCTCCCTTCTTTCATACAACACTCGCACACACGACACTTTCATCCGCAGCTCCACAGCAGAATGCCGCAGGGAATTTTTTCTCTCACTCCCACTCATTTTATAACGTTACTTGTTTCTGAAACCACGTGTGTTGAGTTGCCTAAACCTCGGCGTTTCTCATGTCTGTGGGTTGGTTGATAGAGGTCGTTTTACAATTTGCCCTGAATTAGAAAGTTTCGGGAGCTTACGCCCTCTGACTGGACGTGACAACTTGTTGTAGAAATTAGCAGCAGATGACTGAAACCCTCGGCCGATTTGGAGTGGCGCGTACCGACTGCAGTCAACGCGATAATCAATAAATTAACCGGTCACGACCCGGGAATTTATTTCAAAATTCATTTCCGTGCCTAACGCGGTACCCACGAACGTTATAGAAACGAACCCATTGTTTAATATGATAGTTGATAAATGAAATACTGAATTATGGTAGTCGCACTATTGATTGTATGGCTATTGATACGACTTATTATTATTCAAATCTTGTTAAATAATTAAGGATTTTTATATGATTACCATACAACAGGAGCTGGTAGAAGCGTCAGATGTTTAATCAAATAATGCCTGGATGAAAGATTCACGGTCAGGATAGTACGTTGACTGAAGATTTTGAGTAATTAAAAGTAAAGTTACAGCTGAAAAATGTGAATGAATTGATCAATTTAAAGAGTTTAATTTTTCCCATGGAAAATATTTTTCCAATGGCTGGCTGTCTTTCCAATCTTTATATAAAATAAAAGCATATTCTGCTGGTAAACCTGGGATTTATCCAAATTTTTACCGGGGTCTTATTACTGCCTTTACAAATCTTCAGCCAACGCGCGGATGTGAAAGGATGAACAGAAAATTAAAATACATCAGGGCGCGTAAATTGAATCGTTTGATTGTTTATCTCATCAACTGCTACGTATTCATTAGAACGTTGACTGAAGTACAATCTCCAGTCAACGATTAGAACATTATTAGGATCAAAACTCATAAAATCATCACGGCATCACGGTGATAACAAATGATTCAAAAACCGGTAACTCCGCTTAGCGTCGACTACTGATACTAAGTATGCGGGGTGCGCACTGAACTATATTAATACTAGTTCAGTGGGGGTGCGCCTGGTCCTATTCAGGATCCAGGGATAACATTTTCCATCCCAGAGTCCACCCAATGAAATTTCACCCCCCAAGTACTGAGCTGAGTGGTAGATACCTAGGCGTATAGGGATAGACATAGGGAGTGGTAGTTTGTAGGACAGCTGGAAAAAAGGAAAATAATTATAAATAATATTGCACCGCAAACAAAAACTTTAGGGAAGACGTTTCTCTTCAATGCAATTAATTAGAAATATAAGGGAACAAACGAGAATAATTGAAGGCTGAAACATCCACTTACAACCCCGCGATACATGATAAGACTTGTGAAAAATCTGTACAGTCTGGAGCTAAACTTACCAAGAAAACATGATAGACGATTCGATTCAGTCGCATAAAAGTAAATTGTGTCGTATAATTTGTGGGGAAGGAAGATTCGGGGTCCTGGGCATGGTAGGATACCATAGAGCCGCGATCATTCTTGGTATGTGGTAAGCACGTATACACGTCACATGCATTTTTTCTGTACATGCCATTAATTTCAATACGGTTTATTTTCGTTTAAGATGAAAAATTCGGATGTCAGTAGCTCCAAGATGCCAGACTAAGTAGCGAAAAATAACGAAGACAGTAAAAATAATATTGAAAAGAGGTGGAGACAAAAGCAAATTACAAAACAGGATAATGAGCCACGCTCAGCAGCACGTATTAGCTAGTGCAATAGTATTGGCCCTAATAGTAGTTCTGGGCATTCACGTCTTCCTGTTTCCAATGTATTCATCAAATCCTCGCGCTAGGCGGATAAAGTTTTCTGAATATGAACAGCTACAGTGCCATACGAATTTAAAGAACGTCAGAGTACCACCTGAGTGGGAAAACCAGTGCCCAAAGTTTGGAATAGTATCAGCCGTACAAGCTGGGAGACTGGGTAATCAAATATGGGAATATGCATCCGTTTGGGCTATTGCTAGGAGTACTGGACTTGAAGCGTTCATGCCCAGATGCATTCTTAAGACTCTCGAAGAACACTTTGAGAACCTAAGCATAACGCCACTCAGCTACATCGGGCAATGCACTTTAGATGGTAGCCAGGTTGTGAATTCATTAGATCAGTGGGACAGTACTGAACAGACAATTATACTCCCAAAGTAAGTATGCAGATTATTGAAACTACTTTCGAACAGTCCTGATGTTTCAATCTCACCTTATTTTCAAATTTTCAGATATGCTGCTCAATGGTCAATCGTACTGGACTGGGTGGAAGATGTTCGCAGGGAGTTTACTTTCAAGCCAAAGCTCCGTGCTAATGCTCAGACAGTTCTCAGGGATGCTGCGCAACACCATAATATATCTGAATCAACGTTTGTTGGTATTCATGTGAGGAGGACGGACTACATAGATTACCTCTGGAGGACTCGGAGGGTGCTTCCAGCGCCGGTAAGTTATTATTTAGCAGCAATGGATTATTATGAAGAGAAGTATAAGAACGTAGTGTTCATCGTGGCCAGCGACAACATTGGATGGTGCAAGTCTAATCTGAAACGTAAAAAGAGTAGAATTAGTTTTGTATCAGACCCTGATGGAAAAAGACCTGGTAGGGATCTGGCTATTTTATCGGCATGTAATCACAGTATAATTGATTACGGTACATATGGATCTTGGGGTGCAATTCTTGCTGCTGGGGAAACTGTAGTATTTAATGTGACTGAGTATTTTTCTACGCTCATGGCTGAAGCGTTGCCAAATTGGAGAGTAATGGGATAAATCTGAATCAAAATTACTCACATCCCTGTATCATGAAATGAACTTAGTTGAATCGGAGTTGAAGATCACATTTGGATAATATCTATATTTTGAGTAAAATTGATTAGGTAATCAAATTTATCAAACCAATGTCTACTTACTAAAAGTCATTTCAGAGCCAATAACATGTACTTGAAAAATTCATATAATCAACTTTTTGAAAGGAATTAGTATATCTATTGAAAAATAAGACGTGGAAAACGGAGGATGTTACGCAGGGATGTGACGTGTTCTATGTAATACTACACGGCCAAATAAAATTTTACAACATTCAGTTTTTACATAAACTTAGGTCATAGCATAGATAATTGTTTTGTTTTTTTTATTATTTTAGAGTTCATATAGAATATAGGTATACAATTGATAACCGATTCAAAATGTGTTTTTAATAATTAGCTGCTGCATGAGAACTTTTCTGAATGAATTAACTACAGATTATTGGTAGTACAACTGAATTTCATTTTCTACAAGTCTTTTAATCAACAGACCAATACACGACATTCAATGTCTCCTCTGTAAAACAATCAAGGAAGTATGTTCGTTCACATAAGTCATACAATCCATAAATAGTTGAGTAGATAAAGGTATTCATGTTTGAAAAAAAAAATATATATATATACACGTTAGCACAGACTATAGCATCGTTATACGTAAAATAACGAATACGCATTTAACAGGGCTTAATTTTAAAATGGTACCTGGAAGTGTTAAAAATACTTTTATCTTTCTTAAAAAAGCAAACAGATTAATAGATCCTCTTTTTCTTGGTTGTAAAATTGAAAACTTTTAATTTTAGAAAAGTAACAAAGGATCGATGGACCACAAAAATCTTTAAGATTATACATATAATTATTTTTTCTACATTAGGATTTACGTGAAAAATAGTTGAGCAAAAAAAATATGGAATGAAGCCCTGTGAAAACTTATTATTCTTTTCTGATGATTGGCATACCGCTAATAGTCCAGAGTATTTCTACCTAAAGGATAACATATGTATATATAAGTAATACACCATGCGTTTAACAACAGAATAACGAGTCCCGTATAACAGTATTAGATATGTAGGTCGATGTTTTTAGCTTTTGTGTAGTGATTTTGAAGTTGTAACGTAAAACAAAATCCATAGCATTTCTACATAGCTTTAGTATCGTAGCCTATTGTACAAGACGAGTCGTTGAAAGCAGGTGTGCAATAATCAGGTCGCATATACCTATAAAAAGTTATATTTAAATTACATGGAGTAATCTGTGCAAAAAAAGAAATGTACTGATCAATTTCGAAGATATACTATTGTTGTGCTTAACTGATGCATTCTACTTGATAAGTTTGAAAGCACATTGCCAAAGTATACCTATAACTCGGGTAAAACTACTAAATATTCTTTATTGCAGGAATATACCGGTTATTAGCTTTTAAGTGATCAGGTTTCCTGAATAAAGTAAAACTGTGAATTTGTGAGACAGTATTGAAAGTATGAAAGTTACTATATAATTGGTGCAAGATATTAGAAAATATAGACTATGATTATTGTCGTATTATATACATGTCTGCTTTCAACGTTCGGTACAATTGATCTATCCATCTACCACTCTCATGATGTACAATGATTTCATCTGTGATTCTATTTCTTATTGTGCCAAAATTATTTATATATATTATATTATATTATATTATATTATATTATATTATATTATAAAACAAAATTATATCTTTACAAATATATTATATGATATTTATAAAAATGCAGGCAGATCATAAAACACATCTTTTATTAAAAATCATTATACGGAATTTATACGTATTCTGAGATGACAATTATATATGCGGATGTAAAAAATGAATGAAGAGCTTTGCCAAATTATTTACTGTAACCATTATGAAGCGTGAAAAAAATTTCGTATTCACAATTTTCAGTATATGATCAAGATTCCTCAAAATTATACACGCAGAGAAGTGTTTTATCTGTGTCCTGCCTTAATGAATGTTTCAAATTTAATGAACTGTGACCTGACGTATTTAACTTGTAATATTAACGATAGAATAGTAAATGTCAACAGCGCGCGCGCCACACACACACACACACACACCAAATCAACGCATACATACACATACCTGACAAAGATACAAAGCTGACACCCTCTTACTCGTATACAATTATACATACAACTGAATGAGATTTGTATTACAACATTAATGGTATATGTTCGTCCCTGAGAATAATAGGGTTTGTATTTCATTTTCTTTGATGATGCCTTTCAATTCGACAAGCAAAATCATGATATCGGCCGATAGTTTCTAATTCAGGAATATCGAGATCGTTTCAAATAAAAAATAGCAGATGCATGATATTTACATAACAAATTATTCGCTTGAAAAAATAAATGAATCTTATATTTCTCAGGGATGCTTAAATCTATATTGTATATTGTACATCCTCTGTGATAAATTTGTCTAATTTTTGGGGATAATAGAGGTATCTGTTTCTGACGATCATTTATCATATTCTGTAATAAAATTATTGTATGTGCAACCATGAAAAGTCTTAGTATCAATTATTCATAGCTACCCATGTCATCGATATCTGCTAATTGAGATTATGAATGCAGGTGGCAGGCATGACTCAATGGTTTCATATTATCAATTCTACATTTTATTAAATGGAATTTGGGTAGGAATTTTCATTATTATTTTAGGAATTAGCAGCCTATTCGTTATTTATGAAGATCCCAGTTGAAGCAGTAGCAACTTTAGCACTCAAGGCCTTGGTCCTTAATGGCTCAAAGCCTAGTCCAGTCTCTGATATTCCATATTCTTGCAGTTTACTTTCGCACGTTGATAAGAGGTCGTCATGTGCTTTACAAACTCTTGCTAATTCAACTTGGAGATCTTGAATCGCTGTGTTTTTGCGATCCAACAATTCCTGGTCGGATAAACAAATGGTAATTGAATGATCATCCACACCATAACTGAACAAATTGATGATACTATTAGCGAATCATTTTTCTCTTTTGAATATTATACGTACTTCTAATTTTTGATTGACACTAAGAATAGTTGCTGGATCCAACTGAGCAGCAGCTAACACTTCACCTATTTGGACTTCGCGCTGTTCTAATAAATCTGAAAGCTTCTGAAGTTTTTTCTCCAGAAGGACATTCTTCAGGCCAGTCTTTTGTTGGAGTTCTAGGATTGCCGATACGAATCTGGAGTGAAGTTCGTCACGTTCTCCTTGGCACTTTAGTAATGAAATCAAGCATTCTAAAAATTGTGCGAGCAAGTATAAATGATAAAAGCTGTCAGACAATCACCTTTTCAAATCGCAATTCGAGGATCTCATTTTCCCATTTCAGATTTTCCAACGATTTCACAGCTTCAGTCAGCCGTCTTTTAGTATTCTATTAGAGACATGAGTATGAGCAACTGGATAATATTCATATTAATAGCTAATAGAATATCTTCTTTACTTACAACCAAACATGTTTTGTCCTTGTTATAATTTAAAAGCTGTCGACTAAACTCCGCTACCTGTTCTTGAGCTATTTTCAAATCCACTTGGAGTTTTTTGTTTTCCATCGAAAGTTCTCGCACCTGTTTCTTCATTCGCTCCTCGTGATTTTTCATTACCTCCATTTGTTCCTGAGAAATAAAAGTAATCATTTATTATTTCATGTCTTCCATACAATTTTCGAATTCCATTTACCTTTAAACTGCGAATTAGAGATAAGTTGTTCAGAGTAATGTCATTATAATAATTCTTCATTTCAGCAAATGACCTTTCATGATTCTTTATCAAATCAGCTATTTGCTTGTTCTTCCGTTCTTCCACTTCAGTGATTTCCATCCGATGTTTTAATGTCAATGCCTCATACTGATCAGCCAATTTATGCTCATATTTTTGCTCCAATTCAATTGCTTCAGATTCAAATTTCTTCATTATATTACTCATTTCTTCAGCGTTAGACTATTTTATTTATAAAACCAGAATTTTCGTTATTATAAAATCGCGAATACTCTTATTGCAAAACCCATTACGTAATTTACCAACCAATTTCAATTCGCGGATTTCGTTCAGGTGAGCTAGTTCCTGCTCTTTGCGAGCTTTCTTCAAATCTTTTTTATCTTTAATAAGTTCATTCTCTTGCAGCGAATGATCATCTTGAGCCATTTTCAGTGCAACCATGTGTTCAGCCTTGGTTTCAGATAAATTACTCTGATGTTCGTACATTAAGTGCTTTACTTTCTGTTTATATAACTTGAGTTCGGCATCGTGCTTTTCAATCGATTCTTCTTTTTCACGTTCTTTATTTCTATAATAATAAAATTCTTAAAAATAACGCAGAAGCGGAATTTCTTTTGTATTGTATCACTGAAAAATGTCCAACTTGATGGATGATACAGAGCTGTTTGATTTCAAACTACCTAATAGCTGCTCGAGCTTCATCAAGTTGATGTCGCGTTATTTCCCAGAAAGTTCTTAATTTGTCTCGTTCCAATTGGAAAAAATTCCGTTCTTCTCGTTCCCTCTCCATTTCCTCCAGAATTTTATGGGAATAAACTTCTAGCTGTTCCCTGTTCATTTTCGAGGTGTCCACTCCATCAACGGAGTCCATCTTCTTCCCTTTTGCCTTCTTTGGGCCCTGTGCTTACACGAAATAAAATTGTATGTCCAATAATATAATTTACCAAATAAATCTAAATTAACAAATCATTCAAAATCTTGCCATTGTGACAGAGAATTAAAGTTGT
The DNA here is from genome assembly GCA_963932425.1 of Athalia cordata. Lineage (NCBI taxonomy): Eukaryota > Metazoa > Arthropoda > Insecta > Hymenoptera > Athaliidae > Athalia > Athalia cordata. The sequence goes on along the minus strand of OZ010625.1, from coordinate 49,389,429 downwards.
TTTTGTAGATTTTCCTCTAAATTAACTGTTGGTGACGAAATTCTTCAGAGCTGTGATACTGTACACATTCCTTATACTTGCGAGATCTTAACCAAATGTCACATGCGATCTGAAATCATTGACAAACAGAAGGAGGGACCAAACTTCAGTACACTACTAATGTTTGCCTGTAGTTGCTTGGCAACATAATAACACCTGTTGCTTGAATAGCCATCAACCATCAACACTAACTTTAGTGCAGAACTGGATTCATACAGTATTGGAGAACAGGGGTTTGCTAATGTGGAAAACAAATGGCATAATTTTAAATCTACTCGGATGTGTAAATACTTTATTGTAAATCATTAGGCATCATATATATTTGTATAAATTAGCTATGAAAATTCTATGGGGTATTACGCGTTTATAAATAGTGATGTAACTTACGTTGAATAATGTAGCTTATTGATCCCAAGCAAATAATTAAGTAATGTAAGATATATGAAGGATTCTGCAATCCGAAACGAGAGGATTAAATAAACTTTTCAAAACAGGATTACTGGTGCAGTTCATCTAATATGGATGGCAGTATGAGCATCAGCTACAAATAACCACATAAAATATTAACATAAAAATAATTGCTTTCAAACCCAAGATATTCAGTAATTTCACCTAATTACCAAGCAGAAAAAAAATCGTCCAAATAATAGATAAATATCAGAGATGTTTAGAATTTAATAATTGAGATAACCACTTGTATGGTAAAACAATCTGCTGTCAGATCTTTGTCGAAACGAATGATAAATAGTCTGAAATTCTACCTTCCAAAGTAGAGTTATTGCCATATTTATAAGTAAGTATTTTAATAACAAAACAAGACGTATCAGAATGGGAAACTATTTGCTTCTTTCCATGGGTACGTGGTAAGATCACGCTTTGAAATACTGCTCGTTATAACAATTGACTATGACTTCTGTATGCATTTTTCAACATCACGTTGTCAACTCACAGAAACGCGCCCATGGAAAGGAGCAGTTTACCTGAGTATACCTTAAAATTCCGTAAAAACTAATTTAAATTCCTGTTACCCAAATATTGTGTTTTTCAATCTAAATGAAAAGATGGTAAATCCACCAAACTTGCACAGTTGTATAAAACTTATAAAAATAAAGAAGAGCGATGCAATCAGTTTGTGTGGTATTAGACACGATCAACTATTTCCACTTAACAAAATAGTAGTTAGTAACAGTGTTTTATTAAATATTGTCAATATATAGTAAAAATTTTACAGGGAAATCATTTAATTTTAATATACATTTCGTCGAACTTTAACTCAAAGATTATTTTCATTTCTTTTTACAATAGGTATTAAAAATTGTCTATTAGCAGCAACAGATTGCAAATGTAATCTAAAACTTCGCGAATAATATAAACTTATCCTGCAAGATAGTGCTACGGGCAATTTACATGCTATAAAGTTTGGTCAGTCGACTGAATTTGTGTTCTGATAATCTTTGTGCCTTAGTTTGCGGATTTTTTACAACTGTATGATCATCCGTTTTTGTATGGATGTAACGCTATCAATACGAGTGTATCGTACACATGTATTTGTTGTATAGTCCCAAGAGAGTAACAGTGACAACGAAAATAAATAATAGTATTAAAAATACTGATTTCTGCTTACTGACTTTAGGTTTTGCAGTTTAAAACTAAATTCGATAAATAGAAATCATCATCTGCTAATCTTCATTGACGTGCGACTAGTTGTGATGATTTTTCGGAGGATCACCACGGAATGCTTCATATAATGACGCGATACGGAAATGATATCTAATTTGTATCACCATTAAATTGTAGTAAACACCCGACCGCGCCAAAGTAACCCTACAAGAATTACACAGGCAGAATTAGTTAAGGATTCAATGATTGCTTTCAATGCCACTTCATTCTCGTGACATCCAGCTTACCTCATGCTCCAAAAATAAGGCCTTCATGGTGCCTTTTGACCAATAATCCATAGCATAAGCTAAGAGTTTCATCGAGATTGGGTTGACACGCAGAAAATTACCCACAAATACAACCTGCAATGACAAAATTAAGTCAGTACCGAGATTATGAAGTATTCGAGTGCTCCAAATGCAGGGTTCTTTGCTAATGGAGAGCAGGAGCTATCAAATTTTAGGGGCTTAAAGTTTCCAATAAAAGACGTTGAACAATGATCAATCAACAAGTCACATCAAGATAACTATTATTAACGTAACAAATATGCTGCTTGATTAATTTTAATTGCAACCTATGCTCAAAAAAGAATTTTCTCGAAATATAAATAGGATAAAGAAAACGATGATTAATATTCTGAACGATAATTACCCTCTCGATCTTTTCGTTGACGGCACACATGCGAGCAATTGATCCAATGTTGTTTGTGATGGTGACAAGTGTGGCACGTGCAAGATCTTCCTTCGAAACTGCATTCCGTCGTTCCTTGGAATTCATCTGCCCAAAACTGTACACACCGAGAAAACTTAACATACAGGCTATAGTTAGACAAACTGGTAGAAAGAAGAAGCAGCCGATAGAACGTAGTAAAAGGGATGATTGGAAAAAAAAGATTTTGGTACATGTACAGATAGAAAAGAAGGAAAATTATTTGAAATCAAATTAATAAAACATACATACGTATGGAAGATTTATGATTAGAATTTCATGCATGTCAAACGATAAACTGACCTGCTTGCCACCAAATCTCCAGGAAGCCCGAAACGCTCGTAATCTCCACCATATATATCTTTAACTAATTTGTCTACTCTCGTGTTGTCTCCACTCGTCGCGAGATCGATGGCTTCTTCAAAGGTATTACATCCTGTCAGTAAACAGCATAAGCCCAAGAAAGTTCCGCCACCTAAACTGTGGTTAGAGGAAAACTTCAATTAAAAATGAGTTTATAACGTATATTCGATAGTCACAGAATCCTACAACAGAAAAATTTCTTATTCTGACTGGAGAACTTGCGCTCTGCATTGATAACACGATCTGCTTAATAGTACCTTGTTCCCGATACTCTTTTATAACTGTTGGGGCCATGCACTGCTAATACGCTGACACCAGATCCAACATTCACAATCTGTAATAAAATATAAACTGAAAATAACATCAGAGGTTCCACATATCCAGGGAATCATCTACGGACGACAAACTTACCAAAAAGGGATAAGGGTCCGAAAAGTCATACGGTATTTTTCGACACCTTGTATCACACGTCGGGTCTGACCAATAATAGCATTCATGTGGGTTCGTTGTTTCTATATATAACATACCTTTAATAATACTATCCAGTTCATCAAACTTTGCTAAACTCATGTTGACCTCCTGTAATTAATGGTAAAGATTGTTTCGTCAATTTAAGCTAGCAATTCGGAATCTAATTTGATACCAAGGTATTGATGTCAACTCTGATAAACTTACACGTTTAAAGTTTTCTTCAAATTTGAAAGCACCTCCACCCGTCGCACAAACTGTTGTGACCAAAGTAGCCATTCCTTTCGATTTGGCAAGTGCCAAGAAATTACCCATTTCACTAGTGGGAAATCTGATGAAGTGTAAACTTCCTCGCCTACCTCTTATGCAGACATTATCCATCTATAGGGCAATATAATTGATTGCTGGTATTCAAAATAATAATGTGAAGAAACGCAATTAAAAATACTTCAAGATATTAATATTTGAGATCCAGAAATAAAGTAGTTGCTAAACTAGGATTAACTTACCTGCAAATGTATATCACGGTGGCCAGTTTTGCCGTATGCAGAATTTTTTACGAGATAACGGCGAATATTTTTCAAAGTCTCTACCTCCGCATCAGCCTCATCTCTGGTTCTGTCTTTGGGCTCAAAGTACACTAGCTTCGACAAAGTTCCACCAATATCCATACCGAACCAAGGCATTGCTGTGAATCATGCGAAAAAAAAACAAAATTAAATACGTCCATGATTTGTGGAAACTTATATTCAAGCGAATTGTTACTTAGCATGGATATGAATCCCCAAGATTTTAAATACAGTTAAATCATCTACTTGCTTATTAATATGAATAGCTATTGGATCTACCAAGTATCGCAACTACAAAGAACAATGTCAGTTGTTAGGAGCCTTAGTAAAAAACTAGTCGATACTGATAAGAGTAAAAATTAATTTGGCACAAACTATACATAAACAAGTTTTTACTTCAGTTATCAGGTCTGACATTAAATTTTAGAGTTTGACACTATCTTAGTGCAGTTTTATTACAATGGCAAGATAATGTACTGCGAGAATAAAAACATCATACATCATACAAGTATGTACAAGAAATCCAGGCAGCTGAACTCGATTCAATTTCAGATGTATTTGCCCAATTCAAAAATTGAAAAAGGAAGAAAGAGCGATTCTCATACTCAAATATCGTGCTAGCTAGATCCAGCAAGATGAGACCTAGTGTTCATGCTTAGTAATAGAATGCAAAATAAAAATTTAATTAAAAGGTGGCTAGTCTAAGCACACATACAATTCACTGACTCACAAGGTGGTGAGTGGTGCACCAGGGGCTTCACCGGCGAACTAGAACTGGGGTATCCGTTAGACGCCATGATCCTTGCGTGCAGGCAATCTTTACAACTGTGCGGAGCCATTATTAAGACACAAATAGCTCGGTTTGATCCCCTGAGGCGTTAATCCTTTTGTTACTGTAAGAAATACCACTAAGCTATATATTTCGTAACATTGGCATAGAAAGGAAAGGTTATATGATTGACTTTTAATCAATGTGAAAAAGCCTGGCATAGGAGGGTAATCAAGTTTGTTTACTTTCATTGCTAATGGTAAAGTACACCGCATATACTAAGAACACAACACAAACTATTATTTAAAGTTAAATCACGAGTAGATTATCACAAAAGATACTTTATCAAATATATGAGTAATTTATAATAAACTTAGTGATAAGATTATTGTTTCGCACTTGATTAGAACTTAAGGACAGATTTAATAGAATGTAACGCAGATAAATTTTGTGCATCGGTTATATCTGTGCAGATTCTACTTACTAACTGGACTGATTAGTCGCTTTATAAAAGCAATATTATATTATGGATTTGTCAATTGGATTGTAATTTCAGATAACCGATATCTCTTACATAGAACAATTAAAAGTTGAGGCAGGGTTTTTTGGAATGTAAGATATCAAGCAAGACTGAACTAATTGCAAGGTTTGTTAGAGAGAATATGATCATAGAGGTTTTATTCCACTGGAAGCAATCAAGTCTGATTATCATGAACTTTTTCATGCGCTAAACACATTTATAACGCAGGTCAAAGATCAAAATTGTTATGTGAAAAAAAAATGTACATTTTAATTATACATACTGGACGCAAACACGAATAATAATTTACATACATGAACATGAGCTTGGAACTCGTCACGAGTCTGGCATTTCATGCGCAAGGCAAATGAGCGTGACGACAAACATGCTGCGTAGTAAAAGTATGTTTAATATTTCTAAAAAACTAGTATATTAAAGGTCACGTCAAATCACTAATTCACTGTACTACACGTCACAGATTACTAGCTGCATAATTGGTATTATTTAATAACAGAATACATGAATGATAGTTTAAATCTATGGAGTGATCATCAGGTAGCTAGAACACATTTTTAGTAATTGCTCAAATAATATCAATAATGGGTTTTGATGATTTTTAAAGACCTAGGAATAACACTATGCTTATGTGGAAGGGTGCATAATAAATGATACGGATGTTTACAAACGATCTTACATGAAACAAACTCACACTAATAAGTCTACAATAAATCGCCAGCAGTAATAGCTCACAAACAGACATTAAAAACAGTTTTTGTTCACAGTTTTATGCAGGCTGTAGTATCTAACATCAATCCACAGTGACTGGCAATGCAATTGAATAGGAATAAATTTGAGAACTTTGTTTCAGCAACACAGCACTACTCAATTCGACGTCCGAAGTAGAAGTGCTCTCTTGTCCAAACCACTAACAATTGTGTTTCTGATCCCCGCTTCAAACAGTTGGACAAAAAATGCCAAAATATTTTTTTACTAACTAGTATTTGCAATTGTAATTAGTCATGATTATAATCAGTCATGCGTTTACGTCCGTTTCACATAATTAGCCCATTAGAGTTGTAACAAATTTATGGGAATCACATTATCTTGTTTCCTTCTGTCCTTGAATTCAGCTCAAAATAGCTGAAAAAATGACCTGAAAGGACCTTCAGTTTACAAAACCGAATTCATTATTAAACTGAAAATTGAAATGCAAAACTGTGAAAAAGTTTCCATAAATCATTTTAGTTCTGATATATGGGGACTTGGGAAAGTAGATTATAGATGAATGTAGTACAACGATACACATCAAAAATAACTGTTAAATGATACTAAAGCGTTTACAACACAATTAGATTCTCGTTAGCCTTGAACTTTATTAAAGGAAGTAAAAATTGACATAGAGATGTAAATAAAGTTCTGACGTGGGGAATAATGAAAATTCGACGCTATACAGATAGATGAACCATATCTCTAACTATCAACACTGAATAGTCAGCGGAATAGAATAAGACATTTTATTACAAGTTTTCTGAAACTTTTCAGCATGATAATAACAAAAATAACAAGCCTACAAGCCTTAATATTAGATGAGATGATGATCGCAGAGTAGTATTTATTTTCAATCATGGAAATAATGAATAGGAACTGAATAGGCCATAAATGCATGAACAACAAAATCTTAAACTAGGATAGAAACATGCCCGTAGATAGAATTATATTTAGGAATGTATAATAATAACCGTTAAGTTCTGCGGCCGAAATTAGGCTGGTTTCTCTTACCCGAATACATTGTTGAGTGAAACGGGGCAGGATATAGTTGAGTTGTTGTCGTCAGACAGCATTGGAAAAGGAGAGTTTCCTTACGGACGGAAATAATCTCCTTCTGTTTCACGCGCATCAATTTCATTATCTATTCCGAAGATTTCACCGATTTCATCCATCGGTCGCACCTGTAAACTGGTCTAGAAATTGGTATAAGACCGCAGTATCGTCAAAGGTCGTTCGATGTTCACGTCACACGCTCGTACGCGCGGCACACGTTAACCTGCCTCAATTTCTTGAGACCCTGTACAGTTATCTTATTCTAGAAAAGAAGTTGGACTCTGGTCATGATTGGTTGATACTCTCGCTGACCATATCACCAGATTAGTAGCCGCCAATGAACGGAGAAAACGCAAAACCAATTAAACCCATTAAAATTACACGCAATAGCTCGAGTGATCGCATGGTACTCGCGGTACTTACATGTGTGTGATCATCACACGGTCGGTCCATGGTGGTTGGTCACTAATTCCTTGCGCACGCATTTATGTCTCCTGAATCGCATGCGCAGTACACACGCTACTTAATTTGAACAAGATCTTTAAAGTTTAAAAGGTTTAAAGTTGGAATTAAACTGGAATCACGGCCGTAGCTGAAATTTGTAGATAGTTATCCATTCACCCAAAAATGTCGGTTCATATATGGAGTTTCATGATAACGTTCGGTACCGGTCATATTATTTTTATTCTAACACTCTCAATAATCGACCTCTAGACGTCGAGCCTTTCGATTTCTAAATTCCGAGCCTGTCTCACACAGTATTCTCAGGCTCATATTTACGTTGAAATTTAAAGCTGTTTGGCATTTCTCATATTCACTTCTAGTTATTCTTCTTATGCATAATGGGTTTTCACTACTCGCGGACTAAATTTCACCGGAAGTATAAATTTTTTCTTAGATATATGCGGTATTCGCCAAAACATACATTACATTTTGATTACTATTTATAAGTATCAAGAACGATTGAAGAATTAAAATTACCCAACATCTTGGCTCTTACCAACCATGAATGCAATATTTAATAATAATCACAAGGTCATAAGTGATCTGCATAACCGGCAAGATCAATACCCTGTCCAATGTCAATGATATGCTAAGCATCTACTCAAAAAATTTCTAAATTCCATTCACAAATCTAGGCAAACATAGATGTAATGCGTGTATATTTCGTGAATAACGCTTGAAATATTGCAATGTTATTAATTATTATGAACAGTAAATGTATTTCACAAATGCTGGCGGAAATGAGATTTTCAAACTGACCAATTGATTTTAAAAATCTTGCTGTGTATCAACAATGCTTCTTTTGGAATATACTTTAATGCTCATCGGTTTGGAAAAAGGGAGGTAATGCAAGAGATGCTTCTAGGTACCTGATAAATATTTCATGTGAATATCAAGCATATGGGAATTTATTGTTACACGACAAATAATGTTCAACTAATAGATGATCACATACTCTGAACATTTCAAGAGTCACATTGCGACCTAGCCATCATAGATATTTTTTGGGCTTTTTGGATAATGTCTGGGCATCGTCGACGACGGACCAATCTGCAATCTTGAAAGAAGCCTTCATTCCTTGGAAAGCCATGAGAACCATCGGCATAAGTTACCAGACCTACCAGTAATCAAAGTCATTAAAACAATTATTTCACAGTAAACTATGAACCGACCATCCGTCAGAAATAATGAAAACATAACGTGATGAACGTAATTACCTAGTCCCCATACTCTGCCACCACGAAATTCTCCCTCAAACTTCATCCCGTCGGCGCGCCAGAATACTCCATGACCATGGAACCAGCCCTGCATGAATTCTCCCTCATACCTGCAATTAAGTGAATGTTTTTTGGGAGAAAATCAACGTGTTAAATAACAAATACTAGAACCGTTTGCAGGGTGGAGCAGAGATATCCAAATATCAAAGTACAACTTACTTTGCCCCATCCGGAAATACGATCACACCAAGGCCCGAACATAGACCATTTTGAAAAGCACCATCATAGCGCGTTCCATCAGTCAACGCTAATGACCCAGCACCATGCTTCAGGCCTCTGCCATTCCAATCGCCGACATATCTAGTACCGTCCTCCCACTTGTATGCACCGTTTTTGACTACACCCCCTGCCGTACAATAGAACCAATGCTTTTTTGAAGTTATGTTCAGAATAAGATCAGGGTTTGTTTAAGCTACAATGCAAATATCAAATAGAATTATAAGCTAAGTAATGCACATTCTTTTTAATAATGAATTGAGTGTGGAGTTCTGATTTATAAGTGGTAATGTAAGTAAAATGTTTAACAAATATTCATCACTGAGGTAGTGAACAGCTCTTACCGTCACCCATTGTATCAGCACACTAAACACATTAAATGTGGCTTCTAGTTGGAATCCAATTACTTTGGATCAATGCCTTATTTAATTACCTCTAGGCAGAATATATTGGCGTTGTCTAGATCTTAAATTCAGAGATTTCGAGTATGATGACAAAAAATATATTCACGTTACTTTTTCATGTCACGATGTAAACATTTTATTGACCACATGTTCTTTAGCGGTACATATTTCTAAACAGATCACTTTGCTTCATTCGGCTATTTCCCAAGCTACGTGTTGTTTATATAATTTATAATGATAATTTCGAAGTGTGCATCAGGAAATTGTAAATTAGACAAACTCTTAAAAAATGTAAAATATTTTTAATATTCAATGTCAATAGTAGACAAAATCAGGAAGAATATCGAAAAAATTTGTAATTTACTAGATAGTCATTATACCAAATATAGTTCAGCTCGTAATACCTAAAAGTTATCCGCGACTTGGAAATCAATAACAAATCAGACACTGTTATCAGATACTGGCTCGCAGCTTTACATTAACTGGTGTGTCCATATGTGAACCCATACAATTTTCCCTGCAGAAGAAACTGGGTTTGTGTATTGTGCCGTTGTACAAAACAGAGACAAGATGGTCTTGAATCGAATGCTTTCTGTTTTAGTGTAATGCTACACAAGGCACGAATTAAGGCTATTTTGGCTCTCCGGGTGATCCAACAAGGTACCATCGAGTTCTTGTCTTCACAGCTAGGGTCCTGACCAAGCGTTTTTTATCATCTATCGCATGAGCTAATTGTTCCAGAACGTCTATTTTGAAAGGCAGGATTAGCACGGTTGGATAAAATGCATAACACAATAAACATTCCAATGCTGCACTTCTGATTTTCTGAAAACCAAAGAAATATTCAATTCCCAAGTAAATCACACTTGACATACAAGTTTAATGTCAAACGTTTATCAAAACAAAATCATCAGTACTTGGATATAAGCATTTTTTGAGTTAGTATTACCATTTCTCTGTATTTGGTCAGGTTCAAGAATTTAGGTATAAAATGTTGCAATTGTTCAGAAAAAATTGTGTGTTTTGTTGCAAGCAATGCTTTCAATGTCACCAATGTCGACAATATCAACTGTGAGTTTTCTAGAGCAATAGATTCCATCAACAATGGCACGAGCTGAAAAAGAGGTACAAATATAGAGTGATTACGATTAGATTGGCGTGTACTTGAGAAATTATTGAAAATAAAAAATAATTTACATTACCTGCACTAAATGCATGAGTAGCAGCTCCATCGGGATCTCATCCACTAAATGCATCAATGCAATTAAATAATTTTGGCGAGCTGGACCATGAAAATCATTGTTTTTTTGGATCGTGTTCTGAAATACCCTCTGTTTGTAGAATAATTTGACGTTACAATAGTTATCTTCTGACAGAGTATCCTCAAATCTGTCAGAAAGAGTTTTGAAACCATCAGCGACGATGTGACCTACTTTCATGTCTTTTAGCAAATTGGTGTGCTGTAAAATGTAAGATGACATAGATTGAATAGTGTAACTTTTGGATCATTTTTATATCTGATTCAGTTTACTTACAAAATCCAAATAATCTTGTGAATTCTGACTTCCTTTCACAACCAATGCCTTAGTAAGCCACGTGTTCAACACAATAACTGATTCTTTGAGCAAAATATTAAAATCATCAGACGCTAAAATACTTTTTATACGTTCTCTCAACATATTTAAAATCAATCGTGAATTTTCATCCTCATTCTGCTTATTGATCAATACTGATATCAATTTGCTTGATATCTGTTTAGAGCTCGAATTACTACCACTGATTGCAAGGTGTGATAAATTCTTTAATAAGTTTACAGAATTTTCAATATTAACACTTCTCTGTAAACCTGACAGAAGTCCGTCCAATAAAACCACATTGTTTTCAGATAGACTTTCAGATAGAATTAAGGCGTATTTGTTTACAATCATCTGTTGTTCCGTGATGTCCAATTTCCTAACTATTGATCGGCAAATCGATGCAATGAGATTTAGTTTTTGAAAAGAACCGTTTGTATCTGTCGACACTAGAACGTCGATGATATTACAATCTTTGTACAAAAAATTTTGTACGTTAAAAGAATTATCCCTGAAAGCAACAACTTTTCGCAAGCAAGACAAAGCAGCGATACTCTTTTCTAATTTATCTGAGGTGGCGATTGATACTACATTTTGTAAAATTTCAGGTCCCAGCTCCGGCAATTTGGCTATTGCGCACAAAGCTTCCAGTCTACGGATCAATGTTGTATTGTCTACATTTGCTGAAAAAAATCTTATCATCATTCAATGAAATCTTCGAAAGAATTAGGTAATTACACATAGAAAACAGTAGACACACCATCATGAATTGCCAGGTGTTCCATCACAGCCCCGAAAACTTCCTTCGGATAAACCTTAGCGAAACTTACAAGACATAGATGACAAACGTTTTTTAGTTCATTTTCTTCCGCATCCACTGTTTCGCATATTTTTGTGTATAGAACTTGGCGTGCAGAATCGTTCAGTGATAATTTTAGTATCGTCAATCCAGATATCGTCTTGAGTTTTAGTTCTTTATTATCGGTGTTTAGAGCATTTAGATATAACATTGGAACATCTGCCCAAGCAAGTTCAGGCACATCTGTAAAATTGACCAACACACATTGTTAAATAGGGCATAACTTTAGCTTCGCTCGTTTCACGAAAAGGTGATTGACTAACTTTTAATTGTGAACTTATGCTCTTCACATATTGCCAATAAGTTATTCAAACTTTCCGTCAAAATGACTCTGTCGGCGTAAGAAGTTTTTGTCGAATATTGTCCAAGGCACAAAGGTACAAAAGTTTTTAGAACTTGGGCGCAGGCGTCTTTGTCAGCCGTGGCAACCGCTTCCAACAATTTTTCAGCTGGAGAAAATAGGCTCAACTGTACATCGCATAACGATGATTTAGTGTCCGTGATAACTTTCTCAACAAATCTTCCTTGTATAACATTATCTTTGGACAATACTCTGACTAGTTCTGTAATAGTCTCCAGTCCGGCGTTTTTCATCTCAATGTCTCCTCCAGGATATACTTCTTTTCTCAGAACTGGCCACAATTCGTCAAGATGTGGCTGTAATCCTCTCGGTCCATACGTGGAAGCACCTTTGCGCAGTAAATATAATGAATCCAATTTAGCTAATTTTAAACTTGAGTCCAATCGCTCAATTATAAGAGGTATGCAAAATTCCGCAAATTCCGGAATGGCATAGAGGCAGGGTGCTAAGGAATAAGCCAAATCTTCACGAGTAACTGCGTGGCCTCCTTCTGATGCGGACTGCAAAAATAATTGCAATGTTCAGACCACAAACCAGAAAAGTAACGGACTACTAGTGGTAATAAACAGAACTATAATGTCACTTTACTTTTCAGATACTTACAGCGTTAAAATCAATAGGGAAGTAACATGCGATAACTTCAAACATTTCCTCCGTTAGGTGCCCAAGTGGGAATGCTTTTATAAATTTTGGGAGCATTTTAAATAGCAGCATTAAATTCCTTGGGTCCCGTTCTCCATCCATAGCTGATATCACCCCATATATGAAGTCGGGACCCATAGATCGGAGATCATCTGCCCTAGTTTCCAACAGTGTTTGAAATATCAAATATATAATTTTTCGATTAGGCTGCAATTGCGACTGACAGTGAATGTGTTGGAACATGACATTGAGTAATCTGGAAGGCGAATCCTGTGGTGAACGACTCATTTGAACCTGGAATATTATCAGAACCTTTGAAATGTTGCATAGGTTATCCATTCAACAAGGTTTTTTTACAAAATTATGCATAAAAGAAAGGAACATGTGAGACTTTACACAACAGACAATTTTTGTCAGCAATGTTACGCACAATGGCCAAAACACCCTGTAAAACGGCAGGTATGACTTCAAAGTTGTCCTTCATCCTGTCACATAAAAATGTTGTAACAAAGTTGAGTTCAGTTTCATTCAGAAAGTTTTTTGGTAACCGCATTAGAATCGTTGAAAGAGCTAATGTACCCTGAGCCCTTGATGTAACATTTTTATCAGTTAGGAATGGTCCTAGTTCTTCGACAAAGGCCAAAAGTTTTATTTTGCCGTTTTCAATGTCTGCAAAATGTAATACAAACAATTCAAGACACGCTTACTATATGAACTATGATAAAAATCAACTTTGATGGATGAGGAGTACAGTAGCAGTCGTGTTTTATAGTTGTTTTAAATTACTTCAACGGTTTGAGAAATTAGCTCAAGTTGGTACGGAACATTGTTATTACATTCATTATTACAAAACTGATTTAAATTTCGTGCGAAACTTGAATCATTTAAACTTTATATTTTCGGATGTTGGTAAGCTAGCTTATCGTGCGAAAAAGACAGAAGATAACCTCAGTCCCACTACAAGATTGTTTTGCGCGATATGTCAAGGTCAACAGGCGCGTCATTAGTCAAATAATTACGATAATTCATACCTGAGGCTATATCTTGACATTCCTTAATCAAGTCGTTATCATTCTTTAAAGCTGCCGTTAATTTCTCGACAAGCGAGGAGCCCGTTGAAACCTCCATGGTTTCTCTGAACTCTTTCACCAATTTCTCAACAGTGTGCGAACTCAAGTAAAGTTGCCAACACAATAGACTCCCATAAACTGGAACAATTTCAAGATTGCTACCGAAATGGAGGTCAAGATCTAATTCAAACCAAAGATAAAATTTAACGCAGCATTGATGTATTCAAGTCTACAGCTGTAGGATTTGTCGCGCATAAACAAAAATTGTGAATACGTTTTACAAAATCGATCAATTATTTCATCATTAATTCAAAGTGTGAGATAAGTGATAATCGTACAAAAGATTATCTTTTTAGACCAAATATGCGCTAGTGGGCCCCGTAAAGTTAAAAAAACCAATGCAAAATTTTAGATAATTATATTCATCTCTATCATATAATCCCGCGTCATAATTTCCATTCGCAAAATAGAAAATACTATTCTCATGGTCAACTAAACCGGCAACTTAATTTTATAACGATTGCAATGCCCTGCCTTCGTTTTCTCTTCAAACTATTTTACAATGTCTAGCTTTTGAATTCATCTTCTTATTGCATTGTGCAATCGTCGCGGCTCACATCGCGTCGTTTAGGATTTGTATATGCTCGTGATGGCAGCGCGCATTGTGGTAGAGTGATAAAATAGGTAAAGATGGACGAAAATGGCATGTAAGGTGTTGGTAAATTACAGTGAAATGTTTGGTTATTTTCGCCGCCTAGGATGGGAGGCTGCATAGGCATAACAAGGGCCAGGAACGCCTCTGTCGACGATACATCTGGTAATTCTACCAGGACTAATTCCGGTGAGATATTTACTAATATTAATTTTTAACAACTAACCTTGGAATTCACCTATCTCATATGGGTCACTGCATTAAACCTGTAATTTATTCAAATGCAGTTGAGCATATAACCAGCTTACGCGTTTTTTAAAATTTTCTATCAACTTTTCAAAATTGACGTGCCGATCAGCCCATCAAAATTAATAACATTATTTGCATTTCGAAATACTAGAGAATACTAATTTGTCATATATGATATGCATGAGTGTACAGTTTCGTATAATGTACTTTCATTTTCATTTACACCTCCACTTTCAACTGCAGTTTTCAATGTAACATCTAGAAACAATTTTGAGCCATGACTTGAATGTTGCATCCCGTCTCTGACAAGATATAGCAATTTGGTTGTCATGTATCCTCGACAAGTTACATGATCTCCCAACAACAGCTACCAGTCTTCAACACGTTTTGTGAATTGTCTACAGATACCAAACACTTGTGAATGGTTCAAAGATTGAACCAGATCAGTTTAGTTCCAAAACACTTCTGAAATGGGTTAAAATCAAGAGACTCTGGGTTTGTTTCTGTACCTTATATTTTTTATATTGTACAAGGCATATAAAATTTGATTGGTCTGTATTCTTATCAGCTAATAGATCTCCATAGTACTTATAGAGAGTAGTAAATGTAAGGAATAAAAACAACTCTTCGTTTATCGAATTAATATCAAAATTTTGTCAAGAGCAGTTCTAATTTGTGCAAAATAACATTTCGTTGCTAAATAGATGGCAATAAATCTAATCTGATCGAAACAATATCAAAATTGTTCAAGATAATCAATGAAGATTGTGGGACTGACAAATCTCAGAGCCAATCTTTGAAATACAATGCACGATAAAATTTGTCAAATTTGCCTGTTAGGATTACAATATTTTTTGATTACATGTCACATTCGTTCTTAAATTTTATGTTTGATTTGCTGATTGAATGCTGTTGAATAACTTTACAAGTTACCAACTTGTTTTTCCAGGTAATTCTAGAAAAAATCATCCACTTTGTCACGAAGTGATCAGATGGAAATCGGATGTTCCTTTGACAGAGGGTCAGCTGAGAAGCAAGAGGGATGAATTCTGGGATACTGCTCCAGCTTTTGATGGACGGAAAGAAATATGGGATGCATTAAGAGCGGGTGCAACCGCAGCAGAAGCACAAGACTACCAATTGGCACAGGCAATTCTAGACGGAGCTAATGTGTCTGTACCAAATGGGTATTTAACCGAATGTTACGACGAACTTGGTACTCGATACCAAGTTCCGATTTACTGCTTATCGTATCCAATAAATATTGTCAAGGAAGACAGCGGTAGAGATTCACCTGCAGATTGTTCTGGTAAGGGTAAGATACACTTAGCTTGTATCTTATAGTCCTGCTAAACATAATTCCATTAAGCTAAGGATTTTTTTTCTAAACATGTACCATAATTTGTTTGTTACAGAACCAGTTGATGGGGGCACAGAGATGACCTTAAAACTTAGGCTGTCCACTACCCTAGGAGATGTTAAATTACCTGTTTATAGCAAGGATACCATAGGAGCTGCCAAGAAAAAATTGCTGGTTAGTATAAGATTCATATCTAAAAGGATAGGTTTTGTCAATTTTTGTTATTACTTATATCTCTATGGTTCACTGAAACATCTAACTTTTAAATTGGAAGATTTTTAAACTCCTATTATTGCACTGAGTACTTTTTCATCGCGATCAGGTACATCTTGCAAAGTGAAAGCTTGTGAATTCGTTTTCTGTATCTTCACTTTGCTTCCACCAAAATTATAACCATTCTTTCCCTTCTGCTTAGAGTCAAGAAGGTCTAGAGCCATCCAGGCAACGGTGGTTCTTTGGAGGAAAATTACTGGGCGATAAAATGCACATAGAAGAGGCAAAGATACAGCAAAGCTACGTAATACAAGTGATTGTTAATCCGGAAAAAATGGATACAAGTCCTACAAAAACTAGTTGAACTTGTGATACAGCACGGAAATTAAGTGGCGCTAGCTTTTGCAAGCGATAAAGATCTTTAGAGGACATTCCTACACAGATTACGGAGTTCAATGTGTCTATTTAGAGATTTGTATACTTCTTTCTTCTTTTATATAATTGTTTTTTCTTTTCTAAATTACATACAGAGTAGTAGTTGGCCACATTCCAGTTTTTTTACAAGAGATTTTTTACCATTTCCATAATCTGAATCAAAACAACACATCTCTTGCAGTTCTATTTATTCATTAACAACAAAAACGATAAATATGCCTGGAATGTTATGTTACTTCATCTAACACTGAACTAATTTAATTAGAGAAGGTAACAAGAATTATGGCACGTACTTGTACTTTTTGGTGCCGATGTTGAATTCTTCGAGTAATTATGTTTTGTACCAATGTCTTAAAAGAACGTTACGATACAAGGATGTAATCGAAGCGGTTTATCTGACTGAAATTGTAGCACATAATCAAGCTGTTTGTATTTGATATGCTTGGATGTTTGGATAAAATAATCATACAGACTCATACAAACACACATGCCCAAGAATTATGATAAATTCTCCAAGAAGAGTTACTTTTTTAACTGAAATAGAAGGGTCTGTATCCTTGCTACATTTGATAGAGAAATAATATGACCTACAAATTTTAAAACAAATATCAAAGCACAGAGTGGAGTTTTTTTTTTAACAATCGCACAATGAATATGAACGATATTTTGATGTTGCTTAATCATTATCAAGATAGCTATTGAACTAGTCGGTGGTGTTTCATATACACTTTAAGATACTTTGAAACAGTGAAATACCTTTAATTTGAATTTTTTACATCACGCATGTCTCGGTATTTGATTATGTTAACTACACAGAAGTTTAAGGCATTTGCAAGACAACCACCAAGATGCGAATCTAATTTTTCCCCCAGCAGTTATAAGCAAATTAAGTTCTTGCTCTATGATTTGGATGGCACGAAGCGAGTCTTGACAGAAGCGAGAACTCAACTCTATAACTTTTTGAGAGAATCAAGCTAGTCAATGTTGATTTAGATTCAGTGCTTCAATTTTTTTTTGTGTGCAGATCTCTACAACTTGATTGTATATTATGTGCTATGTACCTTACTCTCCCGACACACTAGTGTAGAGTATTAACGGTTTTTTTTTTTTTTTTTTTTTATATTTTTTCAAGCGACTAATTCAACTAATATTCAAATTTTATCATCCTTCACAAACTGGGCGTAAATATATTGAAGCAGCTTCTGACTTAGAAATTATCCGCTCGACTGTACTACAGGTATAAGTTGATCGCAAGAAAATGTTAGTATACTACTCAGTTTGCGTGGGATCTCAATAACTACAATTATAATGTATGCGTGTACATATTTAATATTTTATGCATTTTTTCGAAGTAATTACCTGCCAGTTAAACTAATTTGGTAGTAACCGAGGTAACGAGTGTACAATTCTGTAATTTGTGGAGCGCCATAGCTTGTCGTGCTTTGTGAATTGGTGTCACCAAGTATCATTGAGTTCTTTGATATAGATTAGAAAATTGAATAAGAAAGGGGAAACTAAAGAGAACTATGCTCGATATTGTACAAAACTCGCACAGTGTGGATATTATTTGTCGTATTGAACATTTTACTATACAGGGTCTTTGTGAAAGGAATCATGTATCAGTTACTCTTTCGGTATCACACTATGATTCATACTAGAAAATTACACATTAAAGCTGCCTGGCGAGCAACAATCTGTTTATAAAACTTGAACTCTTTTAGTGCCTCGAATTATTCTGCAGACAATAGAAGAACAGAAATTTTGAAAAATCGATGTTTGTCATAGTTTCGTGATAGACTAAGTGCTCTTTGAAAGTCTGCGTAGTCATATAATAGAAAAATCAATTCCCTTCAAACAAAATATAGGTAGTCTCGCATTTATGTACTGTAATATATTTCATATCTATCAAATAATCACTTTGCGATAGTTGACTTTGTAATGGAATAGACAGATTTTATCAGACTGATGCAGCAATAATAACAAAACAAATGTATTATTTTATTCTGATTTTAAAATCAGACTCGTTCTGTCCGAGATCAAATTTAATCTGTGAATTGCCAATTATTTGAATTATTATTATTCTCATCTTTCACAACGCAATGATGTGACGAAACTTTCAGCAGATTGCGAGGTTAAATTGTTTTTTATTTGAAACACACTTTACAAACACAAATTTTTATCCGGCTATTTCGACGTTGTAGATCAAATTTGTTATGTTATTTAGACAAAGGGAATTTTGCAATCGTTATGCAGCCATGTCACAAAAATACTCTTGAATATTTTGCGTTTGTCACGACGCGGCAAGAAAATCATTCACGTTGAGCATGTAAATATAAAGTGTTACAATTTAAAAGTGCAATTTCTACAGCGTGTGGTGATTTCATCGCGCAAATGACTTTGCCACATTGGACCAATGTGTATAACTATAAAAAAAAAGCAAAAAAAAAACACTATTATAGAGTAATTTAGCGACTGATTGGAGTTGACAAACTTAGTATGACTGCTAACAAAATTGAATGTCTTGGATGATGAACTATTGAAAAGAATCTAAACGCAAACATTTAAAGTACCGTTTGTCGGGCAAGTCAAACGATATCTATACGATGCAGTGATAAAGTCTAATTAATTAGATAGCTATTAAAACTTAAGGATTTTCAATTTTTTAACAGAGCCTAACGTCATTTATTAAAAATCCAATCAAGACAGTTTGGTGGAAATGTAGTCTAAAAAGATTGAATAACAAATAAAATAAAATAAAGAATATCAAACTAATGGTTATACAATGTGATGCAATATATATATTTTATTGTTTGACACGATGATGTGTTTAATGCGCGTAAAAATTAAGAACAAATGACACGTAAGCTTCGATACTTTCATCATATGTATAATATACGGAATATAATTTAAATTAATTTTTACAAATAACTGTAATATCGTCGCACAATGCGTTGACAAATAAACCAGCATAATGTTGTAACTTGTAACTTCACTATCATGCCAGTTTCTATAATCCCCTATCGTGCTATATTCTGTTCCTTTATATTCATGAAACTCAATGACTATCACCAACCTGGTTGAATCATTGTATTTTATATTACATGGATCACTTCAACATCAGGACACGTCATACTCAAGCAACATTAATTCGTCATTTTATCAATTTATTTTATGGCTAAATAATTACTTGGGTAAGTGTTTCACATATTTCAATTCGTGGCAAAGCCACAATGCCGATGATAACACTGCTAAACTTCCACTCTGATGAGACGCGGCTAGCGGTATAGGGACGTGGTGCAGAAGCGTTGTGATACCTAATATGACTTGCAGATATCCAAAGCAGAGGAGTGCCATAGCTGCCTTCGAACCTCTGCCCGGTAAAACATATTTTCGAGAAAGTAGCCAAGTCGCTGTTATCATCGAGAGTGTTGTTATCCCCTGGGAAGATAAATTGATATGATACGTTTTTGAGTATTGATATTGAAATGCAACAAGGGTGTAAAAAAGGTTAAGACTTAAATAGTGTTACATACCAATATTCGATGATCGAATTGAACGGTAGTTGCATTTTCGGTAAAGTTTCTGAGTACTGGTGACATGGCGAGGATATCATCGGGTATCCATTTGTCTGCCATTTTGGGAAAAGTGTTATAGACAAGCCCAGCATCCATACCAGCAACAAAGGCTCCAGACAGAGCAGTAAGGAAAACGAGCCCCTTTGTCGAATAAGCCATTACTCTGAGTCTCCGCAAACCCTGCGTTACGTGCGTCTTCACCTTTTCTGCGCTAAAGTAGTCTACAGCTACTCGTTTTGCCGGCATTAAATAATCCAATGCACTGTAGAAAAATCCTGAATAGATGATCAGGGCTAAGCCGAGGTGGGATGCGAGTCGGTACTGTGAAACTCTTGGCACATCCGATGGACCATCGAATCTATCTTCTAGGCCAGACTTGACCATATACCAGCCCATTAAGCCCTGCATTCCAATCAGCGATCCCAGTAGCAGAATTCGTATCTTTGCTGGAGAATCAAGCCATCCTTTTGCCCAGAAAAATGTTGCTGGAAGTATGAATGCTGCACCTATCAGCCTTCCCCATGTTCTGTGCATGTATTCCATCCACCAAATTCGCTTGAACTCCTGCAGTGAAATATCTGTGTTTGTTCTGCATAAGCAGAATGAATTTGTAAAAAATAAAATTGGTTAAAAAAACAAAAGAGAATCAGAAATGCATTGGTCTCTATTGAAATCAAATAAACAATGTTTAAAGTTCTCACATCTTGAATTCTGGGAATTGTTTGTACTTCTCAAATTCCTCAATCCAATCAGCTTCTGTTGAAGGCATTTTTTCTCCAAGAAATTTCCATGTGACCATAGATAGCCCGGATTCAGTAAGTCTGGTTATACCCCCTAAATCCAGAGGCGATCAAAAGCAAGGGTCAAATTAATGCTGAATGCAAAATGCTTTATTACTCTTGAATATTACAATAAATATCGATTAGGTCATTAGTGAAGAAATTCAGTGATTCAGATGCACAAAAACTCAAATTAGTATCTAGATTTGATTTTTCAACAATGAACTTCACTAATAATCTGATTACTTCCCATAAGTCTCGTCAGTAACAATTTGAATGACATAGCGCACGCAATAATAAACAAGTACATAAAGAACAGTACCTAAAGCTACAGCTACAAAAACCATTCCGCTACAAGTCAACAGCCAACTGCCGACAACCTTCTTCGATTTTGGGGTTGCTTTAGATGCATAGCTTAATGCAATAGTCCCAGATTGTCTCAGAACATTTCGTATCTGTAACAATTTTCAGTTTTCAGTTTACAGCGTAAAAGTTATTGATATTTGATCATTCAACAGAGGTACTCACTTTGGTAACTTGGACTGGCAGCTTGCGTAGAATTGTATATCCATTTGTGTTGATTGCTCTTGTCGAAGATGAGACCATTAGCGTTCGTCCAACGTAACATGATCCTGTCAGATTACCCCGGAAAAAAACTTTGGCAGATTGGCGAGCTATACTCAACATTTTGTCTCTGAATTTAAACAAAAATATTTAAGACATTAATAGAGATTCATAAAAAACATGACGCAAGAACGATAGTACGTTCAGTTGGGTTAGGGAAGGATATCTCACTCACGTGTTTCTGAAAACGTTGAAACGTAAAGAATTTAATAGGCCGGTACCTTCATTACTGATAAATTTTACTGTTTCGTAATAATTTCAATAGAAAATCAGATGATCTCTAGTACGGAATCATGGATTGTTCGGAGATCTGTCATTTCAACACAGAATATTCTGTGCAAAAATTCTGTGATTTATCTCGAAGCAGTTACGAGTCGAGAGTGGTATTCAATTATCGATACGTTGATATTCTCGCACCATCAAGTGCGTATACATGTTCTCGATGTAATTCGAATGTGCAAAACCCACAGACACGATTGTGAATAAAGAAGTTTCATCAACGATGGGTAACAAGGATCCTTGTTACCCATCGTTGATGAAACTTCTTTACTGTCGGTTTGCTTTATGATGCTGATGATGCTTTGAGATATATGTTTGATATTTGAAGTTTGCTCAGGATTAATTTGTTGCAAACCGTCCGGAAAAAGCATGAATTTCTGGAACGATCATGGAATTGACGAAGAAAAAAATTGAATCGTCATAAACATGACGTTTTGAAATTTTCTCTTGGTTTCGGCATGGGGTTTCGGCCGCTGTTTCGGCTATATTCTAAACCGTTCTAAATTTTTTTTTCGGACAATACAGCATTCAAAACAATTTTCAACCCCCGACAAATATTTTTGTTAAATTTTAAATACAAATTCAGCAGAATTAAAATAGTCTTTCTAAATATACCATAAATTCTAATACACCATAAATGGCTAAAGCAAATAAGGGTCAGGGGGCAAGTAAGTCGGGGGAGGTTATAACGATATTTGTGGGTCAGGCTGGGGTGCAGATGGCAAATGCATGCTGGGAACTATTCTGCTTGGAGCACGGTATAAAGCCGGATGGATATCTGTGCGAGGGGTTCAAAGTCGTCGATAAGAATTTTCAGAAGTTCTTCGCTCTCTCCCAAGTAACGAATAGATAATGATTACGCTCATTAGCGAGCAATAATATGGTAGTGAAATTTTTTGCTGGAGTGATATAATATCGCTTAGCCGTGTTCAATTACGGTATATATATTCATTTGAATGTGCGGATTCTGCCGATCTTCGTGACATTCCTTATCCGATTTTTCCCGTCAACGTCAATCATTGCTATAATTTCTTTGTTAAGGCTGAAAAATTGGTACCTCGAACGGTAATAGTAGATCTCGAGCCAACGGTAATCAACCAGATCAGAATTGGACCCTATAAGAATCTGTTTGATCCTTCTACTCTGATATCCGGCAAAGAAGATGCTGCGAATTGTTACGCCAGAGGCTACTATTCAGTTGGTTCCGAGTCCATCGATCTCGTCCTTGATCGCATTAGAAAAGTGGCTGAAGGATGTCCAAAACTATCAGGATTCATCATTTTTAGGTCTTGTACATGGTTTATGATATTATAGGTATATCATAGATATATGATGACTTCTTTCAATTTATATTTATACCCACACACCGGATAATATATAGCTAATCTCGAATTCTTTTAAATTTTTAATTTAAAAATAACTTGCTTGATTGTTGGGTGCCAAGGTCATCGCGATCATCGTTCCGTCTGCGTCATTGGCAATATTACGATGGGAGTTTATAAAATATATTTTTTTTCCTGAATTGGGTTTATGTGTCACCCCCCAGACGTTGCGTAATTAAAATTTTCATTATCCCGTACGCATATGATATATTAGATAAAAATATGTAAGTATCTAATCAACAAAATTAAGTATTTTTTTCATGCATACGTGGTTAACGAATGTACATCTACATAATCTAGTCGTCACGTGCCAGGCATTCGCCCTGCCTTTAACATGTATACTTATATCATTGGCTTCAACATGTACTTATATTTTTTACCATAATTACGTTACAGATCTTTTGGCGGCGGTACCGGAAGTGGTTTCTCTGCTCTACTGTTGGAACGAATCACTGCCGATTATCCGAACAAAACTAGACTGGATTTTGCCATTTATCCAGCCCCTCATATTTCATCGTCAGTTGTTGAACCCTATAATTCTGTTCTAACAACTCACGGTACTTTGGATTTCGAGGACTGCTGTTTCATCGCAGACAACGAAGCAATTTACGACATTTATACTAAGTAAATTTCACCACGACTAATAATAAGCTCCGTGACTCAATTTGTCTTTGAAACTTCATTGAGTATGGTATTCTTCATTATACCGCAGGAATCTCGAAGTGGAATTACCGAATTACAAGAACGTAAATCAACTTTTAGCCCAAGTCGTTTCAAGCATCACAGCTTCCCTTCGATTTGAAGGAGCGATTAACGTCAGCTTAGAAGAACTTCAAATGAACCTGGTACCTTATCCTCGCATTCATTTCCCTCTAGTCGCATATTCACCATTCGCAAGCTGCAATAGAGCGCTTTTTGAAGAAATGGACGTCGCCCGTATTACCAATACATGTTTCGAGTCCACGAATCAGGTGCATGAAGCGAGCAGCTAGCTGGAAAAAAAAAAATAGCAACAATTTGATTTAAAAATCGTCTGTCTTTATTTGCAGATCTTAAAATGCGATCCAAGAAAGGGAGCTTATTTGAGTTGCTGTTTACTGTA
Organism: Athalia cordata; assembly: GCA_963932425.1. Lineage (NCBI taxonomy): Eukaryota > Metazoa > Arthropoda > Insecta > Hymenoptera > Athaliidae > Athalia > Athalia cordata. The sequence continues at coordinate 49,364,956 of OZ010625.1, read as the reverse complement.
CAGGGGAGACGTCAGTCCAACAGATGTAAACCAAGCGACTTTGTCGTTAAAAGAATCGAAAAAAATAAACTTCGTCGATTGGTGTCCAACGGGTTTTAAGGTAAAATCCTTGATAAAAAAATAAATATAGTTTTTCTGTTGCATCAACCTTGAACCATTCTCTCGAAAAATTTTCAAATTATTTTTGAATTTCAGTTGGGAATAAATTATGAACCTCTTGTAACAGTTCCCGGTGGAGATTTGGCAAATACGCCACGTTCGGTTGTGATGTTGAGTAATAATACGGCTGTCAAACACGCGTGGTCACGTATCGGTCACAAATACGACCTTATGTACCAAAGAAGGGCCTTTCTTCATCATTACATCTCCGAAGGAATGGAAGAAAGCGAATTAGAGGATGCTCGGGATGACATAAAGACCTTAATACAAGACTATGAAGAAGTAAATACCTGATGACTGTCGTTACTCCAGATGATGATAAGAAACTCGAGAGAGACTACAAAAAATGACTCACACGCATCAACGTAGTGATATATTTCTATCGTTAAATATTTCGCACCTCGGCTTATCGCCATTCTGATAATTATTGTTTTGTTGGTCTTGAATTTAAAGAAATACGCGTGCAGGCTTTCTATACTTATCAAACTTAAATGGTAAGTAAAGCCGATTGCGACTAAACGAACAGAAAAAAAAATTTGAAATAAATGAATAAATAAGTGGATATAACCGAAAAACTGCGATTATTTCTCTTGGTTCGTTTCATCGATGCATTTCCTTGAGATTGGGTCTAGGCCATCACGACGATTGGAATTAAAAATAATAAGGTAGACATAAAAAAAAGGGTCCGTACAATGTGATTGTAGAATTATTGTTGTGCTGTTGGATCCGCGGTGATGGTATACAGTAAATGTGGAAGCTATTATTAGTTTTCGGCGCTGTAATCTCGGCAGGCAGTATTCGAAATATAATTGCTGCGAACAAATTGGGAAGCAAAATGATGCGGATAAACGGTAATTAGCATAAAATATAGGAGGATAATTTTTTATCATGACCAACCAGGTCGGTTAGCTCGTCGAGCGGCTTATCGAGAATTTGCTTCTCGACGACGACTTGATTAATATTTTCCTACGATGTGTTCTTTATGCGACTTTATACTTACGTATGCAGCGCTTTTTTTTTTTTAAACCACGCGTCACTTTAATTAGAGCGTTGTGATCACCGTACAGTCTGCACAGCCTGAGCTGGGAACTGCTCCAGTCATAAATGGTTTTTATCGCTCAATTCGTGAAGTCTAATAGGTCATCCAATCACTTATCCTCGTATCGTTCATGTTTAATGACGATCCGGATCCTCGAAATGCCTTGACCTATTTTTAGAATTAATTGTTCAATAGAGACGCAATTTTATTTATCGGGTATGTACATATTTATAATGTAGATCTGCTATTTGCAGTTAAAATTTCCAACGAATCTGAATGAATTCACATACTCTGTATGAGACGTAAAAAATCATTGCTTTGCATCATGCGAAGTTGACCACGAGATTTATTATTTTTAACTATAAGTTGCAAAATTGTTTTGTAACGTTATTCGACATTTTTTTTTTTAACTTATCGTTACAATGCCCGAATGTTTTTCAAGACGGAAAACGGATGTACCTTGATGAATCTACTCACATATTGATTAGCATGTTGTATACATACAATGATAAAACATGAGTAATCGTCCAGCGGAATCGGCGGTTGAACTTCCAACGTTGTTTCACGTCTGGGGAGATATGTTAGTTCAATAGGTTCAATGACAATTAATTGTCCTGCAGCTGCTGAACGTCACGAAAAATCTTTATGACGTGGGGGAAGAAGGCCACGAAAAACTGAAGCGGTTTTTACAGAATGTATTGTAGAGATTCACGTGACACTTTCGTGATTAACTTTGTAGAAGATGGAAGTTTTCACTGTTCCTTTTATATTATACAATATAATCGGACGTATACAAAGAAATGCTCAATAGTGTACACGTTTTTCTTATGTTTCAAAGATTAGAATTGACGAATTAGGTGTCATCGATACGCGTATAACAGCAATCTACTCATCGTCATATTAAATTGCCACGTTCTTCGGGTATGCCGATCGTTGGCATACGACATAGTTTTGTATAATATATTGTACATCGGATTAATTGCAGAGTATATTTACTATAATTATGAGATTAGATTTATGTATGTTTACTATTGTTGAGCGTTCATAATTTTACTATTTGTTGTATAATTACATTATAAGCGAAGCTTACAAAATAAACTTTGGACGTCAATGGCATGGTGTATGTATATCGCAATAAGTATATTAAACGTCATGCATTTAACTTTAACCCCGTATTGTTTCCATTTGGCCTCGTTTTCGATTTTCAAACAGATTTACAAACTAATTGACGTCACTGCACAGAGATAACATATATTTGGAATACATGATTATTCTGTCTTTTTAATAAATCAATCGATTATTCCGCTACATCATCGGTCCATTTCGTATTTCAGAGTTCAATGTGCACCAGTAGACGTCGTTGTGTCTTCAGTAGACGGTATACCGTAATCAATATATGTGTAAATTGTTTCACAATCCGACGTGGGGGTAATAATATTATTCCACCCCCCCCCCCCCCCTCCCCTCCTGAGAAATACTGCAAAATATTTCGAATAATTAGTTTGTTAATATTTCTTATGCATTGTGTAATAGATAGTTTACTATTTGTCATTGTAAAATTTTCCAACATTCGCTGTGAAACTCCACTTCCTGAAGATGAAAAAATATAAAAACGTGATAAACATAAGTCACACTAGTTTCTGCAAATATGAGATACTCTTGTATGCTTCCGCGGCGTCTTATTGAAATCTTGACTGGCAAAACCAGAAAATCTTTGTCTTCCCGCCATCATCACTAAATATATGTGTACGTACACATGTACTTGCATATCTACAGAGCTGACGCGTGATTCGATTTATCAAAATGGTGACGTATCACGTTCGGTAGTATAAATGACGAACGCAGACCACTTGTTGTCATTATTGCATTCAAACTAACTTGGCGTCGAGTACGCGTGACTCAAGCAGTAGAAGAAAAATTATAGATCTCGTGGAAGATCGCTTATTAAAAAATTATTTCACGTGGTCAGATACTGAAATAATTCTACGCCGAATAGGCAAGAATCTAGTCATTTCCTCAGTGATCAAATCATACATTCTTCGCAAATCAAGGTAAGTCTAAAAAAGTGTATACAGTTTTATATCGAGCTTCGAATTCTTCACCGCTGGTCGACGCACGATTTTCGTTAAAGAATTCAAAACTTGAAACGTATTTAATTCTTGACATTTATCAATCGCAGATGCTGATCGGTGGAGCTATAAGTTACGTTGCCGGTAAACAGGCGGTGAGAACCGTCTATTGGCGTACCGGAAGTAACGGTAAAATTTTGAAGACCGCAAAGACCTGCATGTTTCAAGGACCTCCTAAACCAGCCCCGTCATCAACTTCAGCTGCAGTTACTCCACTTCAGGCTGCCCAAAAGGAGCCAGAAAAAATTATGCGGAAAATCATATTTAAAACAAAGTATTGAAGGGATCAATGAAAAAATTTAGGGATCCATGATGATTACCACGAAATTTATTATACTAAAGTCACGCGGCAAATGTACATAATTATTAGTTCATAAGATCTCTTTGTATTATCATGCACGTATCACATGCTACATCAATACATCACGATTATTTATTTACACATACAATATACGTATATACTGACGAATTATTATCCTACTCCCCACACAGTGTCCTACTAATTCGTGTTTATCGAACTAAAACCGTGGCTCGATGAACATAAATCATAATGAAGTTCTTTGACCGGTATATCGCGCGATAAGGATATAAGTATACAATATAATGTTCATCCATGTCTGAGGTCGCTTGGATCGCATGGTGATATTATTGAAAGAAAATATCAAAAATTGGAAAAGTAAAGCAAAACTAGATGTTGACCACTGGCGTATTATATCACAAATTTAAAGAATTTCAAGTTTTTCAAAAGCACTCGAAGATCAGATAAATGAAGTTCTTCTATCACATCCGCAACAATATAGAGTTTGAATCTCTTTCTAGTAATTAATATATGTATATCACATCCGCAACAATATAGAGTTTGAATCTCTTTCTAGTAATTAATATATGTATCCCGTCAGGATGTAATGAATATTCATAAGTATTTGTTGACACCTGCTAAAAAATACAAGCACATTATATATACATACGATATGGAGGGAAACTACCACTTTGATGAACTCGTGTTCCCGAATCCCGGTCACATCCCTATTCTGATAAAATAAGAGAAGGGTAGCTAATGTACCGTGGTAGTAACAGGGTCAAAATCCGTTTTGATCATCGTTCCGCGACAAGGTCATCGTGTAGCAAAAACTTCTGTCGTAAGATTAAGGGGGTTGGGAGTTAGATTGTTATTATAGTGAAAAGAGGGTGGTTTTTCCAATTCTACAAACGTTAATGTTGGACGTTATAGCGTCTGCGCGTCTGACGTCACCATATTGATTTCCCTTTGGTCTCACACGACCCGTAGTCGGGCATCGATTTGGTACCTAGCGCTAAAGGGATTGACAGAAATACTTTGGAACGTGCAATAAGTGATCCTGCAGAAGGTGTCCAGCTAAAGCTGGTTGCGCTGTAAAACACGAAATAAAAAAAGAATAAATAAAAACTGCAATCATAAATAAAAAACGGTAGTGTTAAAATCATGCAGAATTATGGCCACGAGGATTACGACTATGAAAGTGGGGCTGGACAAGACGGCAGTGGTCGAACTTTACCATCGGTACCAGGGCAACCAGGAATACCTGGCGTTCCTGGAGCGCGGCCCATGGTAGATCCTTCGGCTCAAGGTGAAGTGGATCCAAATGCATATCCTCAACCTAAGGAAGCCACTCATAAAATCCGAGGAAAAAGTGATTTCCTCGAGTATCTCTTCGGAGCTGTAGACCAGGAACTTCTTACCGTGAAGACCTTCTATTTTGTCTTCTACGCAGCCTTTGGATCTCTTTTTCCGTTGATGGGGGTATATTTTAAACAGATGGGAATGAACGCTGGTCAGTGTGGACTCTTAATGGGGTCCAGACCGTTTATAGAGTTTCTTAGCGCACCGTTTTGGGGCTCTCTTGCTGACAGGTGAGTTTAAAATAAGATTTTGTTTACCGCGATACTCTCATTTTCTACAGGGAGTACTATGACCCTTTCATACGGCTGGATAGGTACGCGTAACATTGACGCGCCATGAAAGTAGGTCAGCTGTCACAGCTGATGGAGAGATGTATTGGAATTCTTTGCACAATCTTTGATGGATGAATCTTACAGTTTATCGGTTCAAGAAAGTTAGTATACCTAGCGGTAAGGGCCGAGGCCTTGAATCGGTCGTAATTGGATCCCAGTTAACGTAGGAGAGGTGAATCAGGGCAGGGCAGTAACCTACATTTTCAATGCAAATAATGTAGATCTATCCTTAATTTACGATCGAAGAACTCCGAGGGATGCAAAATAAATTAACTTGTGTTTTAATATTCCGAAGCGTTGATAGAAAGTCAATATCCTGTTCGATTCATCGCTGCGGCTCAGCGGTGGCCGAGGTTTCGAATAAAATTAGAGGACAACATTGATTTTACCTCTCTCTTACCTAGCAGCCTTGATTCAAAGGAGTGTTCCAATTTCCGCACAATGTTTTTGTTATTTTTAACAGATGGCAAAAGGGGAAAATGATTCTTCTGGCATCGCTTTCTTGCTGGATAGTTTTCACCCTCCCACTGGGTTTTATTCAACCACCAGCTACGTCGTGCATGACGCGAGAAAACAATACGTTATATTTGAGGATCCCCGAGCCGGATACCCGAATCGGAAAGCGTTCAATAAACATGCAGAGCTACTATCTACCGGACGATGATATGACGGATTTAGAGGTAGCGGAGAACGTTGTTTTTGAAAGGATCCGTCGAAACGTAGATGATGAACAGGGCGATCGTTCGGATTACGTTAACGCGAAACGCGCGCTGCAGAGTTATAATTATGAAAATAATGAAGTTGACGAACCCATGAGCCCCTACGACCTTGAAGGCAACAGGGTTAAGCGTGAAGCTCCTCTCGATGTCGGGGATGGTGTAATGGAAGACCTTGAATACAGACAATTCATAGAAAATTCTGAACTTCAAGATCCAAGCGCCCAAGTTGTCGATCTCAAGAGTTTGGAGCGAAAAAACAGACCCGCTGATGTTCTGGAGTACAAAAGATTTTTAAAGGTCAGTGATAATAGCACTCAGGTAACTATACAAATTTACTCTCTTTTTCTCCTGGCAGATTTGTTGCATGTGCTCCTCGGGGAATTATCTAAAAGACTTTGGTGTAATCAGATTTGCGTATAAGTATAGATATTCAGGCTGAATATTCCCACTTGTTGCGTTCAAGAATCCTGCAGTCTGTCAATTCAATTCAATGAACATGATATATGTATAGTCTAATCTTTGACGAAAATTAGTGCAGATTATTCATAATTCTTTTTCAATAATTCCAGAACGAGCCTTCCGATGATACTAGACCTCCGAAGAAAGCCTACACGAAGACAAAGGCACACGTTAAATCTCCACGGGAGAAGGTGATGGTGAAGAGAAATATTATCACCACGGAGTCGGAGCTTTTGCGACACCAGAAGTACAAAAGACTTTCCAAACGCGCCATATCTCGAGATATCGTTGCATCGCAAAATGAACTCCTTGGAATAAATGTGAAGGGCTTGAGAAAGCTGATGTTCCTGGAAGATCAGGAACAGGACCTTTCTCCTAAAGTGCGAAATCGACGGGCAGCAAAGGGGCTGGTCTCGGTCGGACAAAGTCCTTTAGCTGTCACCAACGCTGCGAATTATAATGAACTGGAACACAAACAATGGGTAAAGCCAATGTTCAGTTCCATCGTCTATAGACTTCCGGTAAGCATTTGTGTCTCTAAGTTCTCCAATATGTCTGATAGTGGAATGGCATTTAAAGGATCTCGATCTCTCCTTACAGGATATTCAGAAAACGTTCTTCCTACTACTTCTTCTTGTGATCGTAGGGGAGTTCTTTTCCGCACCTGCAATCACTCTTGCCGATTCTGCGGTCATAACTCTTCTCGGAGAGGACGCCGACAGGTGAGTCAATTTGGAATAGAAGTCGATATCGCTTAATTCCGATTCTACGAGCCGATCATTTGATTTGCGATGTGTGCCGAAATTTTCAAGATACGGACATCAGCGCATGTTCGGCAGCCTCGGTTGGGGCCTGGCTATGTTCTTTGTGGGAATCGCTTTGGACCACAGTACCGCTTTCCCCGATCATCCATGCGATCCGGACCCTAGAGAAAAGAACTACACTATTTGCTTCGCCACATTCAGCGTTCTGATGGGCGCTGCGTTGATAACTGCTACTCAGATAAACTTCAAGTACGATTTCATTGCCGCGGAACCAGTGAGTACTCGATTTTAACGCTCTTCTCTTTTTTTCATCCTGTTGGTTTGTTTTCAACATCGGCTTATCCGATATTATTGTAGGAAGTTGCAAAGACGACGGCTGAACCAACTAGGGAAGAACAACTCCAGAGTCAATTGTCGCAGCAGCTTAATCTTCCAGGACTCCAGGATTCTTCTGTTGATCCCAAACCTCAGCCACCGGAAGGCAAGGTAGGATTGATTGGGCTCACATCGCTTAACAGTATATTATGAGTATAATCTTACGTTAGAAGAAAAAATTTCAATATTTTCATTATTTCAGACTAAAATGTTTGCACAAACTACGAGGGAGATTCCGGAATGGGTGACTGTTCTCAATCAGTTCAAAGACCTGAAGTGTGCTTCGTTTTTATTCGTCGCCTGGTTTATGGGATTCGGTATAGGCCTGATTTTTACCTTCCTCTTCTGGCATTTACAAGATTACGGTGGAAGTCCAACCCTCTTTGGAGTGGCTTCAGTAATAAATCACATATCCGAGATCTTCGCTTACTTTTTCAGCTTCAAATTGATCCGTCAATTTGGACACGTCAAGGTAGCCCAGAATTAAATGTTTTTTCTTTTTCCAATATAAAGTACGATTACCTAGAAACATTACATCTGTTCTCGCAGGTTCTCTGTCTTGGTCTCTTGGGTAATATTGTTCGTTTCTTGTACATTTCGGTATTGAAAAATCCCTGGTGGGTTTTGCCCTTCGAGTTCGTTCAGGGAATAACACACGCCGCTGTTTGGGCTGCATGTTGTAGTTACATTGCCCACAATACACCACCTCAGTTAAGATCAAGTGCTCAGGGAGTTCTCCAGGGTCTTCATCACGGACTGGGTAGAGGATGTGGCGCAGTTATCGGTGGATTGTTCGTAGCAAGCTACGGTGAACAATTTTGAAGTTGAAAAATTGCAATTATCATTGATTTCCTTATGGACGTAAGATTATAATTGAGATTTTTAGGCACTACCGCAACATTCCGAGCCTATGGTTTGGTCTGCATCGTGGTTTTGGCCGCTTTCATCTTCATAAATTTCTATCGCAAGGACACTGGGAGATTCGTATCAGATTTACCTCAGGCCGAAGATCCTCATCAGGTTGCTGAAGCGACGCATTTAGCTCCTCACGGCGTTCCTAGCAACGCAATACCTAGAGCACTAAGTTCCAGCCGATTGCACGAGCTTGCAGGCCAGGATCCGGGGTATGGAGCGACTTATCAAACGTCAGGAGGAAATCTGGACATTCCTGGAGGTAACGGAGGTGGGTTATTTAAATTTTTGGTATAAATTTTCTATCGGAAATAATTTTAAGAGGAATTTTGCGTATTATGTTAATTCTCGCAGGCAATGTTAACCCGACGAATCCATTCCTGAACGGTGGTGGTGGAGGAGGAGGAGGTGGTGGTAATTACAACTACGGAGTGACGGGCAAAGGGGAGGATGAATTTATTCGTAGGAGCTTCCAGGTCGAGCATGGAATATCCCGTTAATAGCGATAGTAGAAGTTCATTTTACTTTGCCTATAGTCTCAAATGATACGATCTCAAATCTCCGCGTCCTCTAGACGCGACAAATTAAACACGGTATATCAAATAAATAAATTGTGCATATTTTTTCTTCCGTATATGCACCGTATTATCATTCCTGGACGATCAATAATTTGCTATATGAAAATCGCACATTTCTTTTTCGTTTCGACTTTGCCTTGACTTTGCGTTGTTATATTAGGCTACACCATTATACTCCCATAGATAGTGTGTTAGACGATAGAATGCTGAAATTTTTACAGTTTATCACAATTGTCGATGCTTCATTATTCCGATCCTGCACTAGAAAGTAATTACCGAAATACTAATTCTTGTGGGGGGGACCTCCCAGCCCTGTAGCATCGAGATTAGATAAAGAGTAAGAATTCCAGTAGGAATTAGACAACTGTGAGTATTGTTTCGAGTAAAATTATTAGCCGGAATGCGAAAAACTTTATAGATGTGAGCGGTTGATTTGAAAAAACAAAAAAACAAAAAAAACTAATGTGTTATTGTATATATTTCTATGATAATTAATGATGGTTGAACGTGAGGAATCATAAAAGGATTTAGTGTCGGCGCTATTCGTTTAACATTTTGTTCTGCTTGGCAGATTTACAGTGAAGTGGTGAACGGGGAATATGATCTAGGGAAAGTACCCGTAACATATCTGCACGCCCAACAACCGTGCACTAATCCGTTTCATCAACACGACTACGAATGGTAACCCTGATAATAATAATAAGCTACGTCATAAAAATAAACCGTCTTGTCAGCTGAATACATATTTGCATTAATAAATGTGATTAAAATGTCGCTCGCTTATTCTGGGAACAACTTAATATATTTATGTACAAAGAGACGTACACATGTACACCAACATAACTTATTATTTCCATGTTATTTTGAAATTTGGAATTTCCATCGACTTTGTGATAAGTTGTTTCGGATAGGCAAGCGATGAGATCGCAATATCATAGATCAAATATTATAAGGAGAAAAAGAAGAAGGAGAGAAAAGATGAAAAGAAAAGTATAAAAATTGATGGGTAATTTGTTTAGGTTTAGACATAAGTCCGTTGAGTAAATATTTAGATCCTCATCAAATCTCTAAACATGTTCCGCGCATTGTGGGGAAACGTCAGTTATTTGTATCGCTGTATCGAAAAAGATGCGAAAATCGCTCGTTGATAATTATTTGGCGTAGAATTGACTATGTTGTAAAAAAACTTCTCATCTAAAGACCGCGACAAATATTTGTTGAGTGCGGGACGCGGATAAATATTAGTATCAATCTGTATAACATACAGGGTGGTGTTTTATTTATTTTTTTTTATATCAATGATATAATATCGATGTTATCTATTTTATTATTTTTCTCCCCCTAAATTATCCAATATTTGAACTGTGCAAAATATAATCTAAAAATTGTAAGCCTTCCTTGTATAAAAATCGCATAATTCAATTCATAGACTTGACACTTTTAACGAAATATGAAAACTTAGCCATCCGTTGATTCAACAGAAATAACATTAGGTATAGAACTAATAAACATTAATTAAATACAAATAAAATATGTTAAAATGGAAATGGAAATGGGAAAAGTAAACTTCTGTCACATTCCATTATTATACTGTTGCGATGTTTTATTTAAACTGGTTTCAACAATCGAACAATATCTACCTATTGAACGTGCGAATGTCTGTAAATACAGCTACGAAGAATAATACTCGACACGTGTTAGAAAACTTCAATTATTATGATAACAGGTTCAAATGTTTCGCAGCAAGTAATGGTGATTATGAAGTGGCAACAATTGTCTCATATTTTCACGAGATCATAATTTAAATTGGCATAAATTTTTTCTCCTGATTTTTCTTCCGTTATTATATTGCACACGTGTCGCGTATTACTCTACATAATTGTTGTACACTTTGACTATCTAACGGTGTGTTGTACATATTCTTGTGAAGTTGTTAAAATATTATTAATGTTATTATTCTTTATTCTTACATGATTTATAAATTCTTCTAACTTGTTGTGAATAAATTAATAAGTCCTACAAGTAGTTACATATGCATTGATATTTTAATATAGGTACATATTATATATAGGACAATTATCGCCATACGTATTTTATTGATTATCATGTGAGGCAAAATTTTTTGAAAGAATATAGAAGATGACCGAATATTAAAAACAAACGCACTCTTTTTCGGTAAAATTGTAACAGTTCAAGTGTTTTAGTTTGGTTTGGGTTAATATTCTATTTCGTTTTTAATGCGTGTCTTAACATCGAGGAAGTTTTAATCGATTTTAATACTGCAGCGTATAATTCATTACAATTCGAAAAATGAATCTATTATTAAATACCATAATTGAAATGGTCGATTTTGCCTCGAGGCACAAGAAAGTTAATGTTTAATTGAAATTAGGTGTTAAGTATTTAAGATAATTTAAAAGGTATACATAATAATGACATACAAAAAATAATTATGCGTGTAAGATTGAATATATGCCACAATGTTACATATATTTGTTATATTATAATAAGTTGAAATATCCTTATCCAAAATATAGTTTCCCTTAACAATTGCGAATTCTATTGTTAATTCAAATTTATCTATGCTTGAATTACTTTCCACCTGTATTAAATTTTATTTTTTCTGTCGATGACACACGTCGCGTTTTGCTTGAAAATATATTCATGCTCTTTGAAGTTGTTTCATAAATTATACAATAAACACGCGAAAGGTGAAAGATAAATGATTGAATAATATTTGACCGTGAGTTAAGTAACAAGCTATTACAATATTTAGATAATACGATTTAGATCTATAGCTTGTTGTCCAGTGTAAAAAAAAATAAGGAAAACAAAAGATGAGAGATAAAAACAATGGTTTTATAAGTAAATTAAAGGAAATGAAGAGTAATGATCATTACTGCATATACCTAGCGTGTAACGATAGACCTACGGCAAAATAACAAATACATATCAGAAAAAAAAATATATATATGTAAAGAAAAAGCATTTGAATTGCCTACATTCGTATATAAGTTAAAAATTTTCAAAAGAAATTGTCATACTTTACATAATAATAACTATTATCATACTAGAACACAAAATACATGTGCTTCATCTAGAACGTAGAAGATGTTGCACTCATCAAATTCGCATAATACGTATACTTCTATACATGGAAAGTCAAACAAATTTCTTTGATATTATGGAAGTTTTTATTAAGTTGTCAAGAGAATCAAAGACACCTGTTCATTGGCAAAAAAAATAAATAAAAATAATATCTTCGATAAGTTTATTAAAGATAAATTTAACGAATAATTGTAATTGCTGATTTCATTCGTAATGATATAGCTGGTGGTCGATGTCAAGTGAATAATATTTAGATACGTTGACTTATAATAAAATGCATGATCATTTTCATGGTAAAACAATTTTTGTTGAATTCGATTTTTCGTGTGTCATAACAAACACTGAAACAATAATAGTTGATTTACTGTTCAGCAGATATTGCAAAGTATGACAATAATGGTTAGGTAATATGTAGGCAGTACCTCATAGGCAAGAAGATTAATCTAATGTATACAGAAGAAAAATACAATATAAGAGTTAACGTGTTGAAAAATGTGGCCTCGCTTGATTATTTTCCTTTTTTATTTTGCCCGCTTTTAAAACATTACATACGAATCTGCTGTGGAATATGCGAAAATTGCAAGGAATTGGGAATGATATTCGGAACTTTCATCCGGTGGAATGTGCGTAAGTAAAACTCAGGTAATAAGTTGAAATTTATAATTATGGCAATGAGAAAATAATGATTGAATTTAGAATATTTTATCGTAATAGCTGTTATAACTGTATATTTGTGGAATTTGAAAGTAATATGGAGGAAAAAATCAATTTTGCATTTTATGCTACATCATTTGAGAATGTTTTATACATTGTGTCTTTAATTGGTTATCATACATTTTTCAAGATTATGTAGATATTCTACGTTATTAGTTGGCATCTCATTTTATATAATACATCCAATTCATAAAGAGGTCCATTAATGTGATGCAAAATATGTGTCAATAAATTATTGGGTATAATATCATTGTGGTAACCACATTGTCTAAACGTTTCTGGTTTATAACAGGGTACATCAACGAATTTTCTCGCCTGATGAAATGAAAAATATGTTGCCAATGGGTCGTTTGGCGCTTGGAATAATAAAATGAGAAATAGGATATTTATAACAAGAAGATGTTCATGTGTAAGAGACATTTATGGACATCAAATACAAATTGTGGCAATATTTGCACGAACAATGATAATATTTACACTTAAAAAAATATCAACAACACAAGAAAAAATTAATGTGAGTAACAAGGGTGAGTAAAAGTTGAAATTATGTGCTTGAGAAATGTACAATTAATTCATCATAAGCCAGGCATATTTTCTTATTTTGACGTATGAATTTACTTGTCATAATATTTTAAGTAACTATAGTTCATTGTTGTATAATCGATTGAAGAGATTTTCAAACTAATTTGGCAATTCCAATTAAATATCGGTTAATACTAGAATTAAGTAGTAACATAAATATCCCAACATCGTTCTCGATTTCTTTCACTTTTATAACTAGAGGCACTAGTTAAGCTTAAAATCTAACAGGCTGAAATTTTCGTCGATGACTAATAATTTAGATTTCTAACTGCTGTACTGTCGATCCTAACTACAATTATTTGGAGAATATTACTACCCATATATATTATGCTAGTAACAATTGTTGAAACTTTTACCTTAAAACGAATGTACCATTTTCGCGATACTATTCATTCCGTACTATTTATTCTTTGCTGTGTTATAATAAATGTATAGCAAAAGAAGACATCATCTAAGACCTTAATAAGATACGTGATGTTCTGGTGAAATGGTTCATAAATCATATTTGTTACAAATCTTCATACAAACGGAGTAACTCAGACTACGTTTGCTACGCTTCGTTATCACTCATTTGAGAGTGACATTTCGAGATATAAACGTCTTTTGTATACTGTAAATGCAGAGATGCTGAATAAAATACTATCGAAGCAGACATTAATACCGAAAGGGAAGAATATTGAGAAACTTAAACTCTGAAATGACAAGCATGATGTGATTAGGATTATTAGGTATACTAATTGCATCTAAAAACTGATGCGTGATTTAACTAGGATTCAGATCATTCCAATTACATTTAAAATTTTTGAGCTTCTCATCTAATAACCTAACACTATTTCCAACTGTTCTATTAAAAACTGGATTTAGGAAGAATATAATAACTTGTCGAGAAAACGATCTCTTAGATAATACTAATTAAATACTATTATTTTGGTATTATTGAATATTGAGGCTTTGGCTAGTATATGGTTAATATTATAAGTGTTTACCTTTCGGAATAAACTAGTTCCTATAATGTAGCAGGGCTTTTGCGCAAAACTGGACCGTCTTCGAGCAGTGTGCCACTACGGCAGAATTATTGTGAGTTTGTTTTGTTTACTAATACTGGCACAGTGAGGCAATAATCATAGGATTTTCTACTGTTTCTTATTTGGTATTACACCACCCGTGGTGTTCACATCGATATTATCTTGAGCACAGCTGTATCGAACGATAGAACAGCTTAATTGGCTAGTGAAAGGAGAAAGATTAATCTTCCAACAAAAAATTAAACTACTACAAGCGGAAATTTTCTAAGATTTTCCATATACCAAATGATAACAATGAATAACTTATTGAGATTGGTTTCATTCACAGCCATCAGGGATGCGGTGCATTAAGCCGTATCGCTTCATAAATGGAAAGCAACCGTCAATGATTGACATAACATCGTTGGTAACAACATAAAACGATTGTAAACTTCGTTATATTTTTTACACGCAATACGCGTAGCATGGGGATACTGAAGTCCACCTTATCTTATAACTAACAACAAACTCGATTGACGTTTTAAACTTTACTCCAAAACCGATATTGGATTAACTAAGATACGATTATTAGATGTTATGTGTAATAAAATCCAGCCACACGAGGATGACCTTTTATTACGAGTTACCTAAACTAGGTATCAATTAATTATACGTTTAATCTACAGAAAAAGGTGGATATGTTTAACTGGTATTCTCATTGTCTTTCGTTGAGGTATTTCACATCAAACCAACATAAAATCTAAGGCCACTACGCGTTTACTGTAAAGTCTATAGTCAAATAATATACCTTATTCTACCACCAGTCTATGAATTATTTCATTGTACTTCTAGGCAAGAGAAAAATGGCACTAGTCGAAGTCAATTTTTCTATAAATGGACCATAACTTGTGATAAAATCATTTTAAGTAGGTAAAGTACTTATAGTTAGAGAAGAACATTACTTATTGTCAAACTCCATACTTCGGAGTATAGACTGCAAAAAAGGCTAAGTAAATCAATATAGGAGTGAAATTGTTTCCAAAACTTATGAAGAAAACGCGTTTCAAGCAACTGTATATCTCCCACAATGTATGGTCCAAGTTTAGTATGACTTTATACGAATGATAAAGTCGAGTGATGTTTTTTTTATCAATTTTGAATTACTAGAACTCAAACGAAGAAATTTCCAAGTATTAGAAATTCCAACTGTCTTTTTGATAAAGACCTATCCTAAATAGTCAAGATTAAAACTGAGTGAGATCCTATGATTTATGCTTTACTGGTGCCAAACTCTGCCGAGACATGGCACGCCGAGCGAGCGATCTATTTTACGCTAGGAACTACATACTCCGAAATCCTGGATCTCGTTCTGTCGAACGTCCCAGAAATCACCGAGCCTAGTCAGATATCAACCTCGAACATATCTTGCTCTATCGGCTTTTTTACCCAGCTGCCAAGTTGAGCTCTCACAAAGGCATCCTTCAGTTGACGTTTTGCCAGCTGTTTAGGAAACCATAATACTTTCATACGATTTTCGTATAGCTACTCAGAGCAAAGTTCTACCAGTCGAGTCATTACAAAATAATTTTATCGTAACGGAGTTCTGTTCTGTCAGAATATCAAAGAGTGGATGTCACTTCTAGGAAAATATACTTTGTTGCCGATTTGACGAACACATAGGTTTGAATTTGGGCATAAAATTCTACTCACCGAATAATCTTCGACTGATGATTTGGCATCGAAATAGTGGCGACATTCGTGAGTGTCCACATAATCAATCGTATTCATTCGTCCTACCAAATTGTAGAACTTCCTAAACAATCCTTGTTTTGATATTCTTGATGGTTTTCCCACTTCATCTTTACCAGTAGTACAATTAATCACCTCAGCATCAGTTTGTCCTGAATCATTGAATGTTTGTAATTATTCATTTAATCCAGAAAATTTTGGGGGACTCCAAACCATTTAAATTATTGCTTGTACGAACCGATTGTCCAATTAACGCTATAATTTGGGGCTTTTCCTGGTTGCCTGACTTCTGAGGATGTAATCAGGCTCATGAGTGGTTTATTAAGACGGTAAGGAGGTGGAAGACCCTGAATCGTATTTTCGATTCGGCCACAAACTGCGCGATACATATGGCTCGGATTGAGTAGGCTGCCAAGAACGATGCTGTGTAAGTAAATTGGCTCGATGAAGTGACTCAGAAGAGCACCTTGTACCCCTAAAACGTTCCATCGAGCTATTTTGTCTGAGCACGACATCGTCAACAGCCTCTGACCCTGCAAGTAAAAAATAAATATATATTTGAGTAAACATTATATCACCACAGGCACGCTAACTTGAAAAAGTTAGTGCTCTGTGGGAACAAATTCGGGGCATGCTGTGAGTTTATAAATTAGTCTTACCATAAGTACGCCATCCCAAGTTTGGATACCCTCGCTACTTTTAACAGGAATAGTACCTTCACCAGATTCAATTTTAGTTCTAAGCTGACCCCTAGCCCGTCTGTTGGGATGCTTATCAATAGCTTCATTCTCTTCATGAGGTGAGAATATCCTGGCATCGCCACAAGGAGCAGTATTTATGTACAAATGGAATTGGATTCCATCTCGCAACTTATATCCCTTTTTAGTTGCTTCCAAAATTGAATCTTGCGACCGATTTTCCAAATGTAGTTCAAGCTGGTTATATAAATATTCACACAAACATCTTCGTGCGACTACCTCTGCGTGACAATCATTCAGAGCCCCACCACTGACACTGAGATGTTCGCCAGACACGCATTTGGTACCTTGTAGTAAACCAAATGTAAGTAAAAAGAGTTTCTCTAATGAAAATCAATATACAATCGACCTGGTAGATCAAAATAAGGCAGCCCAATACATAGACGCTACAAAATAACATTATTCAACTCTGAAAGATTGTTTGTGAACTATTTTCAATTTTTGATTAATGTTCACACATAATGATAATTTCAGTCTTCAATGTGATCATTTCATAGTTCGGAGACATTGTGTGGTAATGAAATTAAAAGAAGAAGAATACAAAAATATAATATGACTCATATTATTACCAGTTGTAACACAGATAAGCTCGGCATCAGCTCCA
Source organism: Athalia cordata (assembly GCA_963932425.1). Lineage (NCBI taxonomy): Eukaryota > Metazoa > Arthropoda > Insecta > Hymenoptera > Athaliidae > Athalia > Athalia cordata. The sequence continues at coordinate 49,347,311 of OZ010625.1, read as the reverse complement.
CGAGTCTGTACAATTCCAGCTAAAACCTTGCGTCTTGCATGCTGAGGTTTGCTTTGCATAAGTTCAGTGAACTTTTGACTAACCATTTTCCCAATTTTATCAGCAAGCATCTGCGGCAACGTCATTTGCTCTTGCCAGTGACCACAGCTTGAAAAGCTCGACACAACGCGTGCAGGGATTTGGCTTCTGAATGACGAACTATGAACATTCTTTAATTTTGCAAGAGCAGCTTTACTAGCCGCAGCCTTGGCCAGTTTTTTGCTGGGTCCAGTCCCCTCAAAAGTTTCACCATCTATAGTAACGGCAATTGTGAATTTAGCATAGCTCTCGCCGCTGTCCGATACGCACTTATAAATAACTCCAGGATAAAGTTCATTTATCAGAGCTACTGGTCCTTTGTCAAGAAACTTGCTGGTATTCTTAGGCTCTTGAATGAGTGTCTTGAATGTATTCACCAGGTGGTTGTCCCTTTCCGTAACATCACTAGTGAAATCTGGTTCCATAGGAATGATAGGGTGACAAATGAGGTTTATAGCTTGATGAACCTCGGGAGCGTTTCTGAATTGTACAATATTTCTTAAAGCCAATTCGGCAGCTGCATGTTTTGCCATTTTTTTTGTCCGTCCTTTTCCCTCATAAATTTGATCATCGATCTGTACTGCAATTGTGAAGATCGGAGCATGTGTTGGACCAGTTTGACCAACCACTTTATAAGTAGCTCCTGTTTTTAACTCATTCAAAGCGCATACTGCATTCTTTGGTTGAGGATTTTTATGCTTTTTTTTTGGAGGTGATCCACCTGAATAAAGTATGAATAGTTTGTTTCTTCAATCACAACAATAGCTGTGGCTCATATAAATTTTTATTCTTGAGGTAAATGGATGGTGAACCAGCAGAATTGGGGGTGTTAAATCAATTTTTGAGGGTGCTATATGAGGACTATGGCAAGGACTGTCAGGGGGCACGAGATCGTAGGTTGATAAGTGGAGAGCAACTAACCTTCACTTTCAGAGGTGGCAGCAGGCCTCTTGAGGCTCGGATTTGAAGGGTTAGGGTTAGGTTGGTCCATCTGAAACGACGATGATGATGATGAGTTGAAGCGTGGAGAAACAATGAGCAGTGTCTAAAAATAGTCTTAATTGGCTACTAGGGATGAAACTTACCTCAGTTGAGTGCTTGCCCTGCACCCCCCTCAAACTACCCTGCTCTGTATATCGTTCTGAAAGTACGCGGAATTAATTTGACATATGAACTAAAAACGCGACCGAACCGATCCCCTCAATTCGTACGACACTATCGTTACCTCTAGTATTCCTTGATCCATCACCTAAACTTGAAATTCCATTTGACATGGTCAAAATTTTTTCAATGAGAACGGGAAAACACGGTAAAGTATGCACTATAATCCACCGAGGACTGCATTACATTGATTTTGATTACACTGAACGGTACCAGCGCTACATCCGGCGGTCTTTATAAGCTTTACTTTGGTGCTGCCACCTCTGGAAACTATTTTTTTAAATAATTGACATCCTGCGCTCCGAGTTCAAGACAAGTTCCTGGGGGAATCTGCACTCCACGGACCCTTCGTTATTACCAGTTTGCGAGCGTACGTTCTGTTAAACATCGAACTGTTGAGTATGCTGCTGCTGTTCCACTTTTATTCAAACGGATTCAGGGTTCCGTCTAGCTGATATTTCAACAAGGTATCCGCAAGATGGGAGAAAAAGGTGAATATTATCATTCTAAAGTACACTGTCCGATAATGTCATGACCCGCACTTCCCGACGATTTCGCGAGATACTCAACGCACAGTGCGGCAAATTCAATATATGATCTCATGGCTGGATAAGTGGGTGGCTTGCAGGTGCTCGATACAATATTATATTAAAGGGTCAGAGCACATTTCTTGTTGCATCCGTGATAAAGTTATGGACTTATCTCCTATTATCGCTAAGTCGACTCTCTTTAATTTTAATCGACTTATATCAGCTGTCAAGTACCAAGGCGGTGTTAGGTAATTGTGTTTTGTCACCCGGTGATTTAGAATCATAAAAAAGATGAATGGATTTTCAAAGCTGCCTTTTAAGAATACGTAACTTTATATAAATCCATCAGGTAGCCGAATATTTTTATACATTTTACACGATTCACCCTCTCTGTCAGTTATTCCATATTGGACTACAGTTTCCACCTCTGATGATTTCATTATATTTTATCAAATTTATCATTCAAACTAGCAATAAATTGCTGAATATTTAATGTGCTAGTCCATAAAATCTTCCTCTTTTATTGAATGGCATGAATAATGATCTGTTCATAATAATTCTGCTTGTAATTTCAGAACATCATGTACATTTTGGCGGTGGTAGTGGCGTCGGCAAAGATAATAATATCATGATTCATCCTCAAAGACACGGTCATCTAGATGTTCATCTTGGTTTCTTACAGCTTCATCACAGGTAAAATAATATAGTCATTTGTCTGTTGGATTGTAATGAAAATTAGATCCATCCATAATTATGGCCAGGAATCTTTGTTCTGTTGTCTCATTACCAATTTCATCCATGTTCTTAAAACAGATACCATGTAGAGTTTTCAGTCCCATGGAATCTTTGCATACATGAGGAGGGAAAGACTCTGACACCAGCAGTAGTTGTCGAAAACCTAAATCCAAATTGCCGTGTTATTGACCTTGGACATGACAAAGACGGTCTCAGGTGTGAATAAAAACTTTGCAAAATACTTTCATCACTATTACGAGTCTAGTGAGCATTATAAGTATCACCACGTAGTTTAACTGCAATGAACACTAAAATTTGAATTCAATAGGTTAAAAGTGGAGCTATTGGCCTACAAAGAGAAGCTCTTGAAGGAAGAAATTCAAGTCATGTGTTGCAAGTCTGGAAATCCCCTGAAAATACTTTTGAATTCAAGAGTTCTCGGTAAAGGGAAAGGCACTCCCTTGCTGCGGAATGGTATACGGAGTATCGCTATCGAGGGGGATGATGATGACGAAGCTTCTGATTGGACAGGGTTTAACTCCCAGGACTGAAATTGCGACGGTACACTTTCTGAAATTGTTTTGGTTTGAGATAGAAGTCTGCAAATTGAGCTCATCAAGTCAGGATTGCTACGTTGCAAAACAACGAGAACGACGATTAAGGATCTGACTTGAATGGCGAAACTAATTTGGTCGAAACTCCACGAATTTTGAGAAAACTTTTCGTCAGCCCCAACGAGCTCTCATCGGAGCATCGATGTTAGATAGACGGTCCTATAACGGATATACCTAATGTAGATTTGGCCTATAGGAATTGCCGATTGATTTTGATGGATCTACATGGAAGAGTGAAGAATTTGCACCATCTGCGCCTTAACTTATAATCATCGCGAAGAATGATACGTTAACGAATGACACATAATTACCGAAATTGATAGCTAGTTATATCGAATGCTACTCGCTGTTTTTTCTAATTATTCAATTCATATCACGCAAAACTGTGTATGCCAATTATACACCAGTTAATAGTATTGAATATGTATTTTACTACTATTTTCTAACTCATGATTGTATCTTTCTAACAAACTATATAACGTACTATACCTAATATACAATTCATTAAGTCGTAAACTTGGTGCTTGCCTATTGTTGTTAACGTAATATTAACTTTCAAAGCAATTACGAATCCTGATTACTATGTTATACATACGTATATTATACCTGTAAATCTACAATATAAAGATTCAATAAACTATTAATTCGTATGTAAAGACATTCAGAATGGTTCAAATATTTTCTATAAATAATTTCCTTAGTACAAAAAGGGTTATCGGCAATGAAAGTTGAATTTCTTCAAGGGAATTCCCGTGGGCCCGTCAACGAATTGACAAAAGTTTATCCCCAGTTTTGCCAAGGGATGACAATTGGCCTTTGGATTTCCCCATCTTCCTTTGAAATTCATCCACGACGGTAAAGCGTTCTGTTTATCTCGTGGAAGAATCTCTACTCTTCTCCACGTTGGCCAAGGGGAACCAAACCCGCTTTCGTCGTATAATCGCGGTAGACGAACAAAATTGTGTTTCCCTGGGGTTGTCCAGAGTCCATGGGACCCTTTGGCACTAAAAAGAACAGGGTGGGTACTTCCTGTCGTGTAGACACGTACTGGAAATATCGGTTTTTGGAATATCCCCTTTCGAGTTTCTTGACCTTCGTAAACGAATGTCTTGTCAACTTCATCGAACCGGTAAAAGGCACCAGCGTCATGCGCGGACACGTACATTGCCAGGGGATGATCATTGCCCTATGTATTGAATCAACATACGGCTCACAATTAACAAGAAGAAGTACCTAGAGGTCTGTTGAATAAGGACTATATGCTGACCTTGAAAAAGAGGCTTACATGCTCCCAGTCTCCGACGTGGCTCCCATATTCCTTGAACTCCCCAAAGCATTTCCCTCCAACCAGGGGTATCGGCCAAGAGCCGAGATAGCCGAGATCGAGGACGCAGATAGTCTTACCTTCGTTGAATGGATAAAACATCCAATAAGTAACATGGAAGTGAGGCAATCGTATTCTCTTCTCTTCGTAGATGAGGCTTTCCTCAAGTTCACGATAATCCTTGACCTTCAAGGCAAAATCAATTTCGTTCTCATCACCGTGGTCCGTCTGATTCAACTTCCTTTTTTTGGTATCATCCATTAGTGCACAGTTTTCAACAAGCGCATAAACTGGCACAATGTCCATCCAAGGTTTTCTTCCATAAAGAAACGAGGACTTGTCTTGCAGGAGCCTCTCTGCGGTAATCGATAATACGAATTACATATAAATTCAATGTAAACATACATACAACTAATAGAAAGCAAATATTTTTTCACCCAATTATCGTAATCATGTATACGATACTTGCTATCGAAATTCATGTACGCATGCATGAAGATTATAGATAATCACATAATTACCCACTTCAAGGCGAGTGCTGAGGTAATCACCATCCTTAGCCGTTTGCACGTTCTCCAGGAATTCCGGGACCCCGATGGGTAAAAATTGTTCGTCAGGTGCCAGCCAAACCAAAGGTGCCCAAGATCGAATCAAACGTCTGACTGGAAGGTGAAAAGAAACAATTGTAATTGACGATGAGACAAGAATGAAAAGAAAAAAAACATCAAAACATGCTATCCAATTGGAAATGAAATTCAGCCATAGATTAGCTCGGTTCATAAATTCATTATTTTCTAAGCATTGTATATACCTTATTACATGACTTTTAGAACAACACATAAGCGCAAAACTCATCTGTGTGGCCTCTGCGCCCGTTAAGTAGAACGCGTACCTGCAGACCTGTTCGCGAGTAACTTGACCCCCCACGTCTATAATAATTTTTATTCGGACGAACTACTTTTGTTGTAACCTTAATCCAGACCTTCTTCGAAAAAGGAAACTAATAAAATGATTATGCATATTCGTATAATTAAATTGAAATATATTGAATACAGGCAATCAGGCATGGGTATGTATATTCTGCACTTCCCTACAATTTTACGCGCTAAGACTTCAATTTATAACTGCTTATACATATACCATGTACAATATATCTAGTGTTTCTATTCACCTCACATTCTACATTGCGAATGTCTCGACGAAACTATCTATCATAGTATGTGAGCAAAAAAAGGTAATTTTTTACAATTATGTATCGGTGGCTTTATAATCAAAGACCCCACCAGAGCTACTTTGAAATCATTTTTACCGATCACTCGAGTACTGTTACAGATCGATTAGTTCTGATCACGTCAATGGGTTAAAAAAATTCAACATTCATGAACTAAATATTAAAATACAGTCGCGCGGTGTTGCGATCATGAACACTGCAAATTGCACACACGACTATTGCTTGTATAGTACAATGAACATTTTGTCTGTATTCTAGATGTAAGAAATGGGTTTACCATGAATTATTTCATTCCGGTCGTAAGTAGTTGCAAAAATATCGGTAAGAAATGTAATAAAATAGGAGAGGTAGACGTCTTGAAATTCCAGATTGAATCGATGCCACTCACTTCTTTTATTTGGCATTTCTTGTTTTGTTTTGTTTTTGATATCATCTTTCAGAGAATGTTAAAAGAAATAAATAAATAAATAACAAAACGAATGTAAAGAACCAAGGATACGATGCTTTTTGAAATTTAAGCTATACGGTGTCATTTTTCAGTTAAAATACCTTTCACCGCGTAAGTTGATGCACGCGACGCGTACCGGACTTACAATATCGCGAGCTGACAATGAAAGGTACAGCATTTTCTTAAAGGTAAATGATCTCTTCATTAGCGAAGTAACGTTAAATTGTCGAGTGTAGCTGCATGTGGATTAGTATACTGACAAACGGACGAGTTGATAAAAGCGCTTGACCGTTAACTCAGGTGTTCTCAACCGATTATTTAATCTGCGGACTGATGTATTGTGATGCAAGGATCTACATATAATCTACACATAGCTATTGGAGTACCTGCAGTATGTTTGTTATAATCGTGAAAATCTATGGAGTATAGAAAATCATATATTCTATGGTAATAACAGGGAAAGAAAACTAATGGTGGAAAAGAAATAATTGAGTGAAAGTATATTAGGCTCACATCATGATTACGACGATTACATCAAATTGTATCTGATTATTGTTCCAATAATAATATGGTTTTGCAAATTATAGGTTTCTCGGAACCCGGAAAGTATGTGTTCAATTTATTTACAACTTAAGCTGTGATACTGTGATCTAAGAAACTCATATTTTATACAAAAAATCAATACATATATATTTTAATTATTTGATAGTAGTTTTACCTCGTTTATCGATTGCTGATGACTTCAATTTCATTGTTGATGATCCTTGAAGTGAAATTAGTAAAACTATAATAAGCACGGATCGTGACATATTTCGTCAATTCGATCATTTTGTAAAGGATATTTAAGGAATAATGAAATGCAGTTCACGGTAAAACCAGGAGTCACTTATCCATATGAAATGTAAAAATACTTCGTGTATATTCTGTATCGAGGCAATTATTAGATATAAACAAAAATTACGAACACTTTTCGCACGTCTTATCAACCAACTCGTAGCACCGCAGGAATACTCAAAATTTACATAATTTATTTACGTAGGTACGCGATAATGGGATCATGATTGAAAAATTACTTTGCATACTTATGCAGCGGAATCAAATAAAAAATATTGACTATACCGACAAATTTTTCATGGTCACCAAAAAATGTGAGCATCCGTCTTCGTGGTCACCACAAAGAAGTCCTCGAGGTGACTGACGATGCCGCATTGAATCTTGTTAGATTATGGTCAGCTACCAGATGCCGGTCGCCACTTCGTCTAGTCTTGCAGAATTTTCTTGTTATAGGTGGGTATGTAGAATGACGAAAGAAAGGCCATCCGTTGCTGAGTCTGCGTGTAGTGTACATTATTCGAGAAGTTGAGGTAATGAGGTGGAGTTGAGACAGATATTCAAGTACAAGTGTACGGTAAGGAGAAGGTTATTAGACGAAGAATTACTTCCGCAAGAAATTACGTTCGCGTTTCTGCAGATTGGGAGAAACTTAAATCGTCGAGGCACATCCGACACTGATTTATTTTGTTTGAAAAAAATGAAAGCTACTTGTATGGCTGTGATATAATGGATGTTACCCGTGTGATGACGCGTCATTGAACTTGTAACGCTATACAAAACACGATAATTTCAATGAAGTTGTATTTTTCATTTATACAAATGCTTGCTAATTCGTTCGGCTAAACGTTTTTCCACTGGGCGCGTTACACACGTAGATTTCAAAATCGCTGTAATCTTTAGTTGAACCAAATTTATGATCTCAGGATACAAATACGTTCGAAAAGTAACGATGAGCAACCCATTCAAACTGCAACAAAGGGAAGTCTAATTAATTTCTAGCGAGCATCCGAGGGAAAGTTCGCATTTTTAGATGGTAAAACTGCCGCTCAAGGACCGCAGAAAGGAAAGTGACATTGTTACGTAAAATATGTAACCCACTGTCATTGCGTTGAAAAAATAACAATGAGTTCGATAATTACGTCAACTGGGGATTCTTTGAGACCACGAATTACGTACTTTATGCTTAATTTTTTATTTTTTTATTTATGCATTCGTTGATCATTCTGAAAATTATTGTTATAATTAACAATATTAAACGATGTTAAATGTTAGTAAGGGCACTTATTCTAACGTATAAATTTTTCTACATCAACTTGCGCTACGCGAATCAATGGCTCGATCGACTTTGATTGAAAATAAAAACACTGTTAAATTTTGAAATAGATGTGCACCTACCGCACTTACAATCAGAGTATCGAAAGAAAATAACAATAAAAGTCGAACATTAAATTTGCATCGAAAGCGACGTGAATTCGCTGCACGGGGCTTCAGTCTCAATAAAAATAAGCGAAAGTTATATTAAGATTTTCTAGTAATTATGTTAACAATATCACTGACTCCTAAGTATTGTTTCGTCTATAAAATCAGATCAGTAATTTATTGGCTAAGTTCTATCTCGAAGATCACATGGATATTTGTGAAACATGATGGTTTACCATATCGCTTCAAAGATTTTTATGCATTAGACCTGTCCTTAAGAAGGGTAAAATCGAATTTTGATGGTCTCACCCCTCAAATTGGTTCGGAATTATTTTTAAAAAATTCCTAATTTTTTTTGGAATCTTCCCTCCATATTTACCTACCCCTACAAGGCCCCACTTTTTCTCAAAAGAAAAGCATTGATTTTTCGTGGTTTTTCATCTTTTTTTGTTTACCGTTGGCCCAATTATCAGTGCAAAATCTGCAACTTTCAGAAAATGTTCGTAGTAATGATACCTCAGATTTTTTTCGAATCAGTCAGAAACAATCATGGGCCAGTTCAATCACCTGTTTTCCCATGATGATTTTACCCTTCTTAAGGACACGTCGAGTATGTATACATGAATATATGTATTATTCTTTTCTCAATCTTCAAGTATAATCCTAGCAAGGATCATGTCCCTTAGAATATGTATATTATAATTGCTTATAGCACAGCTGCCTAGATATTTCAGCTATGGCCGATTACGACAAGATCGTTAAGTGTCTTTGATTAAATAAATGGTATAAAATTTTTGCTTTCTTTATCTTTTCCTCAACAATTATTGCCATCGAAGGGCTTTGCTTCGAAAAACATCCAATCAATCAATGATTAATGTTGAATGGAACTGCCCAGATTAAATTCCGTGCTTGGATTTGACCCTATAAATCAATTTATAGCTCAGCAAGTTCGAATTCAAGAACCTTAGATGAGACTGCGACAAATTGGGCAGGTATTCCCTCCTGAATAGTTCGCCATCTCTTGCTGTATCTATAACAGAGTTTTGCTCTGTAACTTTGATCATCAGTAGTATCAATTTTCCCAGGAATTATTTACATATTTGTGGACAAATTTACCCTCCGCCACTGTTGTATGCAGGATGAGTGAAACATGTGTCCACATGCCACTGATGTGGTTGCTTGATCCATGGGATCTGTACAGATAGAGCAATCATCTTTGCCTTCATTATCACCTCTGCGACATCGCCGCCTTTTGAGAAAGAATCAGTATTATCATTAGTCCTCTATTATTCCAAGTGTTGAAGAATCACTCATTTTACAGATTAACACTCTTGGATTATTTTATCCACTCATTAGATATTTTGTAGCTCATTAAACTAGATGCACTACATTAGGTAATGATTTTTTCATCAAGTATCCACTACCATCTCAGGAGTAGTTTAACAAATTAAATCATGTGTAAACAATTAAGACGTAGACAATTACAGTTTCGTTGATGTAAAGTATAAGAAAAACCCTAAATTCCGATAACAGTGAGAGAAAGAATGTTTGATGACATGTTTACATACACAAAACGTTATCTTCGAAGATTATTTAGTGAATTTCTCACCTTGTGTTGGTGGATTGTTCCCAGGAATCATTTGTTGGCGATGGTGATTCTCTCGCAGACAGAGTCCTGGATGCGTGAGGAGGCTCGGGGTCAGCTAAAAAATACCAGATAGCGAGACCGACCGCGATTGCTGCAGCGAAAATTATGCCAGGATACGCCATCTTCGAATTCGATAGGCTTAACCCCTTAGACTGCGTTTACTGTCTCTTTCAACAGCTGTAAAGACCTACGGTCGATTGGCATTACTTTGAAAAATTAGTACAATTGATATATAAAAGCAATAAATTATTTCAATGAACTGTCGGAGCAACACAACGTACAACTGATTGGAGTTGGTCGACGTCCGTCCAACTCCTCGGTACTCCCCGCGTCCTCGCGCGTGTTGTTCAAAGCGACTATTTTCGCATCCACCGGCTCAGCAGCTGTCTACGTTCACGTTTTTCATTATCAACACATGTCTGTGGTGCTCTCTGCATGATAGGGACTGAAACAAGATTCCCCGTCAACAGGGACGGCACGAGATTTTCTCCGATATTTATCAGCTGTTCTTCAGAGAGAATCTAATCAGAGGGATATACAAGGATTTGCCCCATAAAAATAATGAATGGCTGATCGCCGGGCTCATTTCCGTAAAAAAGGGATTTGACTCACAATCAGAATAAAAATTGCTGGATTTCAGACGCAGGTTTTCCCGGCCATTTACTTGATAAGAGCCCCTGATGTGTACTTTGTTGGATGTAACAGATGACGTTGCAGAGATCAGAATTTACCCACGCTATGTCTCCACTGTATGTCTCTGTTGATCGGGATTACCCGAACTTTCTACCTTGAGTTCATTATCTGCATCAGACGCGTCCCATCTTTTGATTTCTATTTTAAGGCAGGTCTTTGGCAGTGAATTCGCATTGGCGTCTCATATATCATTACTTTTATAGATAATGTGAATACATATTTATAGGAAAAAATTAATGTTAGAATTAATACATGTAGTATTCAAATATTCCCGGCCGATGACGCTATGTCAACATTAGTAATTATGTCAATTAGTAGTTAGGTTTCCCGGCGTTATTCCGTTTTATGTTACCTTCCGTTTCTAAAGATGTTACAATGAACATGCTAAGATTTACCTACATAATAAAATCTAATAGCAGAAATGTAATCTTTTATTGCTACTTGACCTCAACGAACAATTAATAATGCTAGCGCAAGCTATTTGCTAGGGATTGGTAATTTAAACTAGTGGATATGTCATATGTACAAGGAAACAATATTTGTGCCACAAAGAGATTTTTATTCATCGTTGTGTACATTAATCCGTATATCACTCGTTATTCACTATTTTCATACTGAATAAAGTCTTCGGTTACACAATGCTCTATCCAGCATTTACTGCCTCATACCTGATTGCAGGTTGGACAGAGTATGGCATGAGGATTCATCATTACCTGTAGATCCAAATTCATAAAACCATATAACTGCTGTTTAAAAAAGTAATTTGTTAAATAGAAACGTGAATGTTTCCTTTCAAATTACTCACCACAGCATGTCTCCAGATAGTAAAGCACTCGTCATGAAAGATATGTCTGCAGTTTGGCAATTGAATTGTAGCATCAGACATGGGTAACAAACAGATGGGGCAACCAACAATCTCTTTCCTGTTGGTACAACAATTTGTCCACATTACTTGATAATTGTTTACTATATTCCACGTATAACTTCTATGAAGTGGAACAAACCAACAACTCTTCTATGATATTTTGCAAGATGCTTGATTTTATTTGTTACCTTGTGTCTCTTGCTGGTGCTTGTGATTGAGCTGATGCAGACGATGCGCGAGATGATGAGGTTCTTTGATGCCTTTGCTTCTTACGATGTGGCATTGTGCGAGAGGATGGTTGTGGTTCTGATCGCGCTTCGTATGTATAGCCGTAAGAATTCCTTGAATTAGCATAGATTTGTTGATAGATTAAAACACCAACAGCAATGATAGCCCCTGTGACCAAAGCGATTGGTCCAGCTGTCCCAAACGCCGACATCTCTTGTTAAATTACTGTCGAAGTAATAAATAATAAACTTCTTCCTTATCTCCTAACTAGCTGTAGCTCCTTATGTATGTACCTATGTACCAGGAAAATGCCACATTACAATAATCTAATGTAAAAAATCTTCAATCAACGTACGGAGACAAAACTACACCAATCCCCATACTCATCAGTCAACGACTGACCACAACCAACGAATTCAGTTGATGTCGGTAAGATTTTCGCATCCTGGCGTCGCGCGTCGCACGCGTCGATCTTTTCGAGATCGTTATAGTTGGTACTCTCGAGCGGTCATCGAATGTTCGAATTCGAATAATTCCGTTCGAATCACATCGTATGGGTATTAACCATTCGAAATCGATAATTCGACTGAAAATCATGCAAGAGTGGGCATGAATAGTGGCTTATAACAAGTATGGATGTACAACACCTGATTAACTGGAATGCTATACAGCTAGCTGATTAGAAATGCAGAAATACTTGAGGAGCATTCGCAACGAAACTACAATCGTCAACGTGATCCATTTGTGTTGAACGACGATCAGATCAGTAACAAGCATTAGGTACGCATGTTACGGGCCTTTTCCTTCTTAGCATGTGATTGCATATCTTTCCAGCACTGTCGATGCTGATGAACTGATCTTGATGAAGTGAGTTAATATCTTACGGTGTGCATGAAAAAACGTTAGATATATTACTCACTTTTCTCCGTTGCATCCAATTCTCTTTTGCACCTGGGATTGCATTCATATTCGGGGCTACTTCCTTCCACAAATTTTGTCCTCATGTATACCAACTCCGGATGCTGCTATAGGAAGTGGACCAACGGATTTTTCAGATCCTGAATTGGATGCCCCGCACGTTCCATCTTCACATCCTATACAGAAGTATGAGTCATGTTACAATATGTTGGGATTACTAATGAAATACTCTTTCTTGAATAATGATGAATACGGTTCGATTGTAATTTCTACTTTCATTGTTATAATAAAAACCTTGACTTGCAGGGTTATACGTCGATCATGCATATAAATTGCACCGGTACCACTACCGGCACATATGAAGTACGATAAAATTTTTTATATAATGTGAAAAGTTGTTCTTACCACTCAACTCTGATTCCTCACAAAGGAGATTAGTATGTTATGGCACGTGATGCTCGTATGCGAATGGTCGGGTGACTTCAACCATCCGAAGGGTGCTCGACAATGCACAAATCTATTCGTGGGCGAATATCGAGTAATCGAATCACTCGTAGACGAATAACATTCGAGGGCGCTCAGGAATAGGCCCACAGGTAGAAAAATAAGTTTCCAGGCTTCGTCATTCAAATGTAATCCACCGGTAATGTAGGTATGAATGTGCCTGATAATTTATTCAATATAAAGTCTACAGAATTATATTATGTAGAAACAACGGTTTCTCAGTGATTTACGTAGATTGTTGCATCTTTAATGTCTTATAGCTGATGCTCTTTATATAAATCTAGAATCGGCTGGAATAAGAAAATTTATCACTCTGTCAGAATCTGTTGGAACAATTTAATTGTTGATGATGAGCCAAATTGTTTCGATGTTTGTAGGAACAAAAAAATATAGAATATCAGACATATGGGTGATCACAAATAATTGTTTACAATTCAATTCATGTTGTAGGATACCGAGAGGTCGAAGGGTTTTGCTTATAGTAAACTTTGAAGTGCAAATAGCCGCAGGATTCGCTGCTGTTCGAATTATGTGGTCAGGTCTGCCTAGGTCCGTTCTTGGAAGAATATGGTTACGAAGTAGAATATCGATAGCGGGTTTATTAGTTCAGTCTCGTGGGGTGGTCAGCATCTCTAATTGTCTTTTGTTAGCGATCCCTGCAGCTGAAGCCGCGTAAACAGCCGCTGGTGACCGCTGGATAGTTCTCGCTCGGAGCAGAAATGCTCTTCGCAAAATACTTTGGAAGGCCCGTCTCAGTTCTCTACTGCTACACGCGTAAATCAGAGGGTTTATACAGCTGTTAAAATACCCGAGCCAAAACGTGAACGCGAATATGGCACTCTCCGAAAGATTGCACGATTCGCACGCTGCATCTGTAAAGATAAATAAAAATAATTACCATCATACGGCTGGTATATTGTTTTAATCGTTGGTGATATGAATTTTCTAAACATCGACACTGGTGGGTTTTCAGCACATAAATTTCAATTTCCTCCACTCCGCGTCTCATATGTTATCTCGCTTTTCTTTATCATTCAAGGATATTTCTATTCTACGCGATAATTATGCGAGCGCTTCTTTTTTCTATAGTTGTCGTTAAGGATTTCTTGGGAAAATTACGTAAGTATCCAATTTGTATTCGTTATAAGTTTAAGTCACATGATGAAAATTTCAGGTCTATATGATGTCGGTTCCATATTCGTATCGGCATTCACGAATTATATTCGGTTTAGGTATTTCTTTAGTCATTGCTGGGACCCAAACGTTCAATTGTATTGCTATATTCATATTGTTCGATTGACAAGTGTGGCGCAGCCAGAATGCCAAAATTTTGATTACTGGCTGTTTCACTTGTTGGAATTATTAAGTATCATATAGATTAAAAAAAAATTATGAGTATATAATACGTGTAACAAAAAATCAAGAAATATCTTTGATCCTATCTTTTCTGGAATTCGTGTGCCGAAATTCTGTGACATTTGGCTCAAGGACGATGCAAGGTTCTGCTGTTCGAAAAAACAGACGGCAAAATAAATATCAGAATCAATTTGAACCTGCACCAATCCTCACGCTTTTCATATCTATGCTTTTATCGAATTTCGATAGATGACAAGTAGTGTAATTTCCGGTCTGCAATCTGTCCCTCCTTATATCAACTCCAATATTCTTTACGAATTTCTCACGTCAGTGTGGATTTGCTTTTTTTCACTCATGCATCAGTTATATTTATGCTGATAACACATGCACTAATAATAATATTAATGGGGTCAGCTCACCTATGGGTAAAATGATAAAAAACGGAAACCAACAGAGCAAAAATCCTCCGACTACGATCCCGAGGGTCTTAGCAGCCCGCTTTTGTCTTCGAAATTTTGCTGCGGGTCCTCTGTAAAGGGCGCCGCGACGCCCTTGAGACGCCCAACGTCGCGGTGGTCCCGGACCCGATACCAACTTCGTGCTGGAACCGCTACTCCCAGAATCTTCGGAAAGCTAAATCAAAGCAACTATAATTAATACAAATGAAGTATGAAATGAATTTTGTTTCGACGTTTCCATTATGATTTTTTTTATAGGTATATGGAGGACTCAAAACCAGAAATAGTAAAAATTCTGCCATAAGAGCGTAACTTTGAAAAGTGATAAAACTCAAAGATATTAAAATTACGTTATTTTGAATTGAATAACACGGTTAAAAATCTTTTATAGACTGTGTACATTTTTTTAGGAATACGCACTTTGGCAGATATAGCTCCGTGCAATTTATAAAATTAAAATTGTTATAGTTATACAATTGTAGAATATTATTTTTCATTTTTCCATTTTCAAATCGAGGTCGGCGTTTTTGATGCCACGTAATCAATAATTAGCGTCGATTATAGGTGTGCAGACTACTATTTTGAATAGATAATACTCATTTTACAATACATCGTCCAACGTGACAACTTTTCCGTTCTCTCATATAATTATAATCGCATAATTATAAAGACAACGCTGTATCGTGGGTATGCTTAAATTAGACAATAACTAATTAACGGAACAAAGTTTTCGCCATAATTGAAATACATAGTTCACCGCGGCTTGCACATTGCGGCCCTGACCTCACGAACATCTTATTATATTATATTACGAATTAAATCGGATAAATTCGTGGCCAAGATTATGAAATTATTTATGATAAATAAATTGCGATCATCGAGTTTTCGTATAACTTAAAAAGAAGTAGTCCAACGTTTGTACGCAATTGCGTAACTAAATATGTGTACAGGTGTATATCCAACAGAGGACTACGCGAGGTATTCGGGTCAGCAAACCTGTTTCACCAATAAAATTAACTGAATAAATTGCATGTAACTCTTCTCAGCCGATAAACACGATGATGGTCAAGTGCAAAATATTGCAGCTTACACATTTCTTACACCGCAATAGTTTTGTTACGGACTAAATAATTTATGCTCATGATAAATGGTGAACACGTCATACCCATCTATATATTGATTATATTCATCTGTTCAAAATGAACCGGGAAATCCAAGCTCTTAGTTTTCAGAGTTCATTTCATGGGACGTGCAATAACTGCAAATCAGTACTCGATCATCCTATCTCAACGTGCGTAAGAGAAGTGATTTATATTTACATCATGAAAACTGGAAGTCCATAAAAAATTCCTATGGCTAGTTTTCGCAAAATCTTCTTCTGATCTTAAATCTGAGAATGGTGAAAGATAGTAGCCAAAATAGAATTTAGGTGTGGCAGGACCATCCCAGAAAAAAAAAAATTAGATCGCAGGTTGTAAACGGCATCATCTTACACACTTGAAGCTCTTAACGACAATTAGCTCATTATGCGAAAAGCTTTGTAGACAAATGGCCAATTCTTTTTTTCAATTCATAATCGATAGAGTTACAATGTTACTGCAGGGCTGTGTACGGAAAACGTGGTGGGACGAACAGATCATCAAAGCCGTTCTTATCATTGAAAATATCGCACGAATGTATCATTTTTTGGAAAAATGAATATGACTCGATTTACAACTATGTAGCTCCTTTTATTATCACAGCTTTGTATGTACCTATACAAGAAGGCCCGGGCCTCTGGCCAGAGTCGGTTTTTACGAATTTTTGAGCGATCAAACCCGCTCCGGCATTTTATCCAAATTTTCTTCCATGCCGTAAGTAAACTCTGGTAATGATGGTGAAACAACAAACCTACCCTACGCTTAGGTTTAATTTATGAGTAGAATGTAGATCAACAGTTTACTCTAATTATCGTCTACTACTTGGAGTTTGAATGACCTTGTACAGCTGGCAAATTGTGAGCATGCAAGTATAGGAGGGAGTTGGGAGGAAGGGTGAGTAACACTGGTAGTAGCAACCTTGTTATAAGACTTATCACATTGCCCAATGTGCGACCGATCGTATACTCGTGGGTGATCAGCCTCGGTTGTTCGGTTGGTCTGACGTGACTGTTCAGTCTTTAAACTGTTAGCAACCTGTAACAATCTTTTTTCTCTCCCGTAATCAGAGCTTCAAAGTCGCCATCCAATTTTCAGTTGTTTTTTTCCCCCTCACTGTTTTGACTCGGTTACGATTAGTTCGATTAGTGACAAATGTGCCTATGCGATTTTTTTTATTGTAATAAATCTGAAAACTATAACGAAAATTCTGGTGGTGAGTTGTTACAGACTCTTGATAATAGTGTCGCCGATGTATAAAAGTTTTCGGGAGAGAAGATAATTTTTTTGGACGCTTTTTCACATGGTGCACATCACATGAATAATATCGAATTTTCAGAAGAATTTTTTCTCTGTACACCCTTTATTCTTTTTGCGGAGCGATGGATTTTTGCGAGAGTTAATAACGCGCAATGGTGGTGAATTTTTTGGAGTAAAAATCAACGAATTCGTGGTGAGTACAGATAAAGAGTAATAATAATAATCATATGTTATAATTTGCATTAGAGTAGGTACACAATTTTGAAATAATTTTGAGAACAATTTTCAAACAATAAAATCTTCTTTCTATGTTTCAGTGTATTCCACATCTTCTGAGCATACGTGTCGAAAAATCAAAGTTTTGTGAAATCTGGAGGATCACCAAATCTTTCATAATTAATACCCGTGCTGTATTCATTGAAAAATGCGAGCCTGCAATCTAGACTTGAACCGAATTTCGCATCAGTTTAATCAAGTCCATTAACATTGAAATTCGGCTGCCGACAAGACATTGACATTTGATTTCATCGCGCCTCTAACGTGATGTATAACCGTCAATGATTTATAATTATGCAAGTCACGCAAGCTGCAGGATACTTTTACCGGTAAACTAATAAGTAGCGGTAAAGCATAATAAGAGTACAGGACGACAGAGGTGGCGTCCGAAATTTGTATTCCGTATACGCAATAGGATTCCGACTTTAATTTGCGTCGCTAATCATAAAATATTCACGTGGAGAATGATCGCTTTAGAGTCTCCCAAAAAATGACTGTTGTTTAACGAATATTTGCGAATTGATTCTTGAATAACTGTAGCGAAAGGAAAGAAACATTCATAAAATTAGAGCATATAGGAAAATTTATATCTAAATTCGAAAACTTGAAAAGATGTCAAGAATAATTTACGCAATATATCTGGTTATTTCTATAGCCATAGGAAATTGCGAAAAATCTCGCGGAATATTCGAAGATTTATTCAATGACTTTAATGGATTCTTGCAAAACTTTGATAGCCTGCAGATAGACGATGAAAACAATATATTACAAGAATACGACTTTGTCATTATCGGGGCCGGGTCTGGAGGATCGGTCCTCGCAAATCGTCTAACAGAAATTCCCGAGTGGAACGTGCTTCTCATCGAGGCTGGAAAGGATGAAATTTTTCTCACGGACGTGCCTTTGCTCGCCCCCACGCTTCACATAACGTCTTATAACTGGGGGTACAAAACGGAGCCAGGATTTCCTGATGAAAATGGAAACGACGGCTTCTGTCTTGGAATGAAAGGAGGACGATGCAACTGGCCGAGGGGAAAAGCCGTCGGAGGTAGTTCCGTGGTAAACTATATGATGTACACAAGGGGTTCGAAAAGCGACTACGACTCATGGGCAGCTCAAGGTAATCCGGGATGGAGCTATGAAGAAGTCCTTCCGTATTTTCGGAAATCCGAAAACAATCAAATCGACTGTTTAGATGATCGTTATCACGGCAGATCGGGATATCTTGACGTAAATTATTCCCCATACGTCTCAAAACTGAGAGATCTTTTCTTAAATTCGGCTAAAGAAATGGGTTACAAAATAAACGATTATAATGCAGAAAGATTACTCGGATTTTCAGTCGCCCAAGCTAACCTTAGAGGCGGACGTCGTGTCAGTGCTAGCAAAGCTTTTCTACGACCCATTCGCAACAGAAGAAATTTTCACGTTTCAAAGTACTCAAGAGTCACGAGAATTGTGATTGATCCGGTAACGAGGATTGCTACTGGTGTCGAATTCGTAAAAAGAAAACAAAAGTACTTTGTCAAAGCTTCAAAAGAAGTCCTTCTTTGCGCCGGTGCCCTGAATTCACCCCAGTTGCTGATGCTTTCGGGAATCGGTCCCAGAGATCACCTCGAATCGTTAGGTATTCCTGTTTTCCAGGATCTTCCGGTGGGATACAATCTACAGGATCACGTGAGCATGTCAATTCTAACATTCCTTGTCAATGACAGCGTTACAATAATTGAATCCCGCGTTGCAACCAACCCAGTAAACGCCTTCGATTACCTCGTCAGGGGTACTGGACCATTAACGGTACCTGGGGGAGCCGAAGGGCTCGCTTTTATTAACACAAAAAAGGGTCTGAAAACTTCAACAAAGTGGGGAAGAAAAATTGAAAATTCAGTGTTCGATAACTATGGAGAATTCGCGAATGAATATGAAGATGACTACGCGGATATCGAGCTCGTGCTGGGTTTGGGCTCCCTAACTGGCGACACATCCGGTGGTCTGAAAGGCATAATGGGACTGTCTGATGAATTAGTGAACGACGCTTTCCATGAGTATGAAGGAAGAGATGGCTTTAGCCTTGTCCCAATAGTGCTCCATCCGAAGAGCAGGGGACGGGTTACCTTGAAAAGCTCCGATCCTTTTCACTGGCCCGTTTTACAAGCTAATTATTACCAGGACCCTGATGACTTGGAAACAATCGTACGAGGCATTAAAAAGGTTCGTATTAATTTACGATTGATAAATAGTTGAAACAATTTTTGTTTCGCCGGCTGAAAGGATTGTTGTATTTGATACACAATCATTGATAGAATTATTTCATCGTGCGAAAAATCGGCCCGCTCTTATTACAGCAATATAATACTTATGAACGAACGGTCGGTGGAACTCAATTACTGAGTATAAAAACCGGTTCTTATAATGAGTAGAAGGTCGCGTGAGAAAGTGTTACCAAAATGCGCGTCTCACTATAGTTGTACGCGTCTCTTTCCTCCGCGTCTAGGTCAATGTCACGAGACTCGCCTAGAAATGCAAAATTGTCTAGACAACATTTTATTTAATTCTACGAGAACTTTACGTCGGACATTATTCTGTTTAATTATTTTGGTTTTAATGTTTTTTTTTTATTTGTCAAGTGCTGCCGAAATAAACAGGAGAATAAAAAGACATTCGAATGGTGAAATGTAATTGTTGCTACGCTGCAGTTCGCAGATAATGAATTTCGATCAGACCGCGTTATTGTGATTTTTGATATTAGTTTGCTCCAGAACTAATTGAAAAAATTCAATGAAATGATCCAATAGCTCTGCAGGGTGACGATGACGTTGCGGATAATTGTAATACATTGATTACGCAATTTTGTTATACCTTATAGATTTGAGTTTCACTATTTCGTGACATTTCGTATAACCTAAACTGTTCGAACAACGTTTGAATTTCGTCATAGGAATCAATTTCACATTTACCTCGATCGATTGATCATCGTATCGGTAAAATTGATATTCATATTTAGATTCATTTTACCTCAACAACACAACGAGGCTCATCCTTGACACTTTAATTCTAAATTCCATTACAACGAAATTTCAGGCGATCGAATTGGCAGCTACAACTCCTTTTAAAAAATACAACACCACGATATTACCGCTCAACATTGCCGGATGTCGTCACCTCACATTCAACACTGACCCTTACTGGGCTTGCGTTGCTCGACATGTGAGCACCACCCTCGGACACTTAGTTGGCACCTGCAAAATGGCCCCCATTGAGGACTTTGGTGTCGTTGACGCCAATCTCAAAGTTTATGGTATCAGAAATTTGAGGGTTGTTGACGCCAGCATTATGCCTACTATAATCTCCGGGCACACCAACGCTCCGACTATCATGATCGGTGAGAAAGCCAGCGACATGATAAAATTGGATTGGCAAGGGTTTATCTGATTCTTAACGAAACCAAACGATCCAAAAAAATTAAGAAAAAAAAAAAAAAAAAGAAACGCAAAGCAATTATTTCGTTTCTGTGGATCGAATTATAATGAAATGCAATTGTGTTTCACAACTGTAACTATATGTATAATACGAGTTTTATGAACTCATTACATGAAGCAATCTCATATTTTATTGTACATAAATAACTGACTAGATTCAATGCATATGTATCTGGTATTATTTTTTATATTATACAGTACGTATTATTTAAAGGATCAATTTACGATAATCAGGAATGAAACGCGACGACGGTTTTCGTTGAAGTCTGGATTAGTCAAGGACAATATTTCTGGCATCTGAATTGTATGGTATCTGAATGCAGTGACTAGTTAGTGACTGAAGAGGAGAGTATATGTAAAAGAAAAATAATAATATAGGTAGACTTGGCTTGTTGCCGTGTCGATTTAGCGACTGACATTATTTATTTATAAATAGTTTGCAGTTTTACTGCGCATAAGCTTGACCGTGTCGTGCAATGACATGCACGCACGTCTTCTGAAAAGGAAAAAAAGATCCATTCCATTCCCCTCCCATACTGAATATATACATATAGATTTACCTACGTACGACCAGAGTTTTAATTGAATTTTTACACATTTTCCCACAAAGTATGAAGTCAATATAATAATAATGATTGTCGGTATAATTAATGGTGATAAAAGAAAAAAAAAAACTTGCAACACTGGAAGGAAAAATGAAAAATGGTACCTTGTTGCCTCTGTGGATACGTAGGGTGACGTGACTTCTTGTTACCGATCCTGCTGCCAAAAATCGTGACCTTTTCACCGCAGCTTTATAGACGAGCCCATAAAGAACGAGGATAACAAGTGCCGGAAGGTAAAACGAACCACAGGCAGAAAAAATGACGTATCTACGATGAAATCGTTCGCCGAAATATTAAAAAATCGATGTCGAATTGTCGATCTCATAGTTAAGTACATTACATGTGATAATTAATTTTCACTCACCCTAACTGCTTATTGACGTTACATTCACCGGTTTCTGGAACATAAACGCTGTCCTCTGCCCACCCTAATGGAGGCCCGGCACTGATGGCCAATGCCACAAGCCAGATAGTTGCGATCATTAATCTCGCTCTTCTGGTGGTGACAACCCGTGAATAAGTTAAGGGTCTGGATACCCCGATGTATCTGAAGAAAAAAGAGAAAAGAAAAACCAATTTTCCATTTTAATTCTTTCATTGTAATTACATAGAAAATTATTACCACCTATATTACCTGTCCACCGAAATTCCGCATAGTGATAAAATACTCGCTGTACAACAAAGGACATCGAGAGCTGTCCAGAGGGAACAGGTAATTGGTCCCAAACCCCAACCACCTCTGAGTTCACGGCTTGCGGAAAGTGGCAGGACAGTTAAGCCTGAAAAAATAAGCGTTGAAAATATGTTCGTTATTTGTATTCGCTGAAAAAAAAATTAAACGCTCTTTTCCCACTCGCGATCAGTTATTAAACACAATGTAATATTCTTACCTAATATCAAGTCTGCGCAGGCCAAATTAACGATGAGAGAATGCGTCGGTGCTCGAAGACTTGGACTCGATGCTATCGCGGCTATTACAAGCGTGTTACCACCTACAGTTAGGATAATTACGCTGAGAAGTGCCAGCGCTTCGAGAGCTAGCAAGGGATCCTGTCGTGGTGGATTAAAAAAGATTAGAATGAAAAATATAGCAACGAAAAAAAAACAAAAGAGTAAAGACAGAAATAAAAAATAAAATAAAATATATAACCAGTGAAAGCTTCTCGTTTCTTTACGCTGGATATAATTTTCACTGAGAAATAGTTACATGGGGGCCTGATGTGAGGTGCAATTATCAACGTTCCAAGGTCATTGATCAACCTCGTAAAGCTTGTCTGCCTAATGCGTCGGGGGCGTCTATGTCTCACCTTTTTTCTTTCTGCTGGGAGAAACTGCTGGCCTACGTGATAAATCATAGCCTAAAACTCCGGAAATCTCCTAAGTGGCGATTGTATAACATACAAAACGTATACGACAATCGCATTAGTCGTAATAAAAACGTTGTTAGTGGTCGCAAAAAACCAAAATATGTGCGAATAAATTGAGTGCCTGATATCTAGGTATCGTCTTATATGACTACATTTTTTAACTGCGCTCAATCACTTGTATTTTATGATCGAATTTTGATCTCGCGAGGTGCGTTAATACGTCAGGTATGTCGGTAAGATGATCAGTGAAGCTTGCAAGATTGATCGACCGAAACCCACGGGCTATTCTATTCTATAACCTATATACAGATCGATTTCTTTCTGCGGTAAAAAAAAACAAACAGAAAGAAAAAAACACGGAGCTTTTCTCGTACACCGCGATTTTCCCCTCATATCTGAAACCTATACACGATTATTACAGTAAACCCTCTCAATTTTTATCACGCAGATTTTTTCCTCTCAGCCTCTCATCGATGTTGATGGAATACAAATTATAGCTGTCTTTTGAATTTTTTGTATAAATTCAGGATAGGTTCGATGTGGTGGAAAATCAGCGATTTTTCGGAAAGATCAAAATAGAAAATCGGGTTAACACGCACCACCCACTTTTATGAAAAAGAGAAGAAAAACGATCGTGGATATTCCCCATTGACATATAGTGGGAGTTTCGTGAAAGCTTCTAGTACGCTTTTCACTTTACTACATTTTGTACAGAAATTAATTTAAACACAATGAATTTTTCACCTTCAACTCGGCCAATGTGCAAATACATTTTTTTTTTATTACACACTGGGATATGCGATTTTTTTAATTTAAAATCTGGAACGCTATACAATATGTATCGCGCTGTTTGAAATTTGTATAATTAAATTAATTACTTTTTGATACTCGGGCCCAAACTGTCGGTGATTTTATTTACTACAAACTTATTTCGGTACCCCTACGTTCCGTATTTGTACGTTCTGTTTGTTTTCCTCGATATAAAAGTTATATTATCGAATTAGCTGTAAACCATTTTTGCCGGGGTCGTAACTCGTAGTTGGGAAGACTTATTAGTGGTCTGAATGTTGTGCAACGTCTACGTGGAGCGTTCGGTTTCCAGCTTTTGCTTTTATTATTTATTTATTTATTTATTTATTCATTTATTTATTTTCATGTTCTGTAACTTATACACCGCCCTTCTTTCCTAACAATAAGTTTACGTAAAATATAATTTTGCGGAGGCTGTCGCTTATCGCACAGCTTTACCATGTACATAGCTCTTATTTTATTTTCGAAGTTGGTGATATATATATATATATATATATATATATATATATATGTATATGTACGTGTACATAGATTTGCTTGCATAAAGTTCGTAAGTTTTTCAGAACATTTGTTACGAAATTACTTTTCTGGTAACAGGCATTTAATCACGTATTACAGTAGATGTTCTTAAAGTTTTAATACAATTGTAAATGATAGAAAAAAAATAAAAAAAACGAATGGCAACGACGAATGTGCTCACCTTAAGGACGAGGAGCCAGAAGCTTTCATCGTGCAGAATAGCGGTGCAGTTGAACTTGAAGTTGCCGTCTGTTCGAAAGACTGTAGTAGGTGGGACTGTGGCCAGCCCGTGATTGTATTCGTTGTAAGTTTGCTGGGTGAAATTGGAGGTCGCATTTTCCGATTCAAGAAAACCCCGAAGATTTTTCTCATGAAAGTTTCCGCATCTTGTCATTTTTACCTGCAGTTTTGTAGCAGGATTTTCTATTTTCCTTACGGTCAGATCATGCCGACCCACATCATCTTCGTATCAAGTCGT
The DNA here is from genome assembly GCA_963932425.1 of Athalia cordata. Lineage (NCBI taxonomy): Eukaryota > Metazoa > Arthropoda > Insecta > Hymenoptera > Athaliidae > Athalia > Athalia cordata. The sequence goes on along the minus strand of OZ010625.1, from coordinate 49,322,337 downwards.
AGCCTCGTCATAATTGGATTTATGGAAACTTCATGCTCCGTTTTTGTGGTTTCACTTTTTTGATTCTTTTTTTTTTTCACGCTCCGAACTTCCACGCACGTACCTGCACGTCCGTATATATGTTAATTTCCCGTCACACCGTCGTCCTTTCCTAAAAAATAAACACGCACACTTTTTTTTCAAATTTATATAAGTCAACCTTGATAATGCGTAGCAACGCGTTGGAATTTTAAAAAGTCAAAGGTTTCAATTTGTGTATTTTATTTATTCTTTCCATATTTTCTATTTTTTCACTTCTCCATGGAAATTCATGTAGGTACCTAAATCCTGGAGTGACGTCATATCCTGCAGTAGGAATAAAACTGAAATCTGGCTATTTGGTTAGAGGCTTTAATAGTAACTCTTTGAAGTGGTTTTTGTCGAAGGTCAATATGGGACGGAAAGAGCTTTTTTGCTGGGACGGAGGAGTGTTTGAAAATTATTTCGGCCTCGTTGACTTTCCAGTTTTCATCAGTCATTCCTAAAACTCGTTGATCTCAACCGACCGGGACGTGGATTTCAACATTATAACTATAGATTTTGAATCCACATCATTGTGGTAACTAGAATTCAAAATTATTGTAATAAAAATATATAATAAAAAAAAAAAGGAGACAATTGTATCAATGATATCGTATGACGGTCTGTACGATGGCTATAATGATATGATAAAAGATGTAGATTTGATGGAAAAAAAAGAACATAAAAAATAATCGAAACCGCATCACAATGTGGGTGGAAAAATTACGATCACAAAAACTTATTCCAGCCGATACGAGGTAGAGCTTACCAAATCAAGTCAGGCGTTGTAAGATTTATGACTTTTTTTTTCTCCATATATTATTACAAATTGTCGCGTAATTTTCCTCCAATCGCGAAATGCGAAAGAAAAAAACTAAATAAATAAATTTATGTAAATTTATGAAAAAACCGAATGAAACTCTTTCGGTTGTTTGAAAAACAAGTTGAAATTCCCTATTTCCGGACTCCAACGTCATTTTAAGAAACTGCAAAATTTTTTATTACGACCCTGGCGAGATTTTGAGAATTGTTGATTTTTTATGAAGGGTTTCGTAAGCTGTACTTTTAGAGTGAGTTATTCGACGTGACAAGTGCTCTTACGACGAGTGGCCCACAAGGCTGCGTTAAATCGTGAAAATGTGGTACTGTAACCGCATTATTGGAAACCGATCTATTTCAAGTTGTTTTCATCTGTTTACGAACTGTATTAGAAGCTGTAGGCAACAATATATGTATATCGGCGATGTGAAACGGCTACCTAATACTTTTCATCGAATTTCACGTCCTTTTTCCTCGGTTGAAAAGAAAAAAAAAAGAAAATGAAAATGAAACATTTCTTCTTGATCCTGAAATGAAAGGCCTCGAGTGAAGTCTGGAGTGACGCACCGCGGCCGAGCATTTTGAATATTTTCAGATAATCCTCATTTTCTCTCGCTTTACTAATTCGGTTTACGAAAATTAATACGTTGATAGATTTGTCGTTAGATGACTTGCAAGTAGTTTATTACAACTACATTATTACGCAATATAATATCATATTATGCGTGGGGAGTCAAAAGTTATGCTAGATTATGTCCTTTGACTGAGTAATTGTCGGTGCTTAATAATTCATCGCGAACGTCCACTATACTTCAACTATAGTATACCTATATAGATTTTGCTCGTAAAAGTCTCATTTGAGTTTCCTTTCATATTATAGATATACAAGCGTAAAACAAAGTTTACCTATTCGTTAAGAGGTAACTCGATCCTCATCACCAGATGCCATTGCAGCAGCTGCTTTAACGAATTAGTCTAGAGCATCTATATAGCTACATAATCTATAAAAGCGAGGATAAAAAGACGAACGACTTCTTTATCCGATTCCCAGCATCGTCGCATCCATCTATATTAATACATTATGAGGTTGTCCTCCGAAGGCTGACGACAAATTAATTAACAAACTTCTTCGTTATAAACTAATAGCCAAAAACTAAAGACAAACTAAATAAATAAATTAACAAAACGTGGTTGCCGTAATTTATTCAATATTTTTTTTTTACATTTAGCTGAGAGTATGACGTTTGAAAATTGTGTTTTTTCGTTTTTCTTCTCTCTTCTTTGAATGGATTTTATTCACGCGTTATCGGTATTAAAATACAAACCATGAATGAGATACATGTAATTTTGTGGAAGCGAATAACTGTGAGCTCTTGATCTTGATGTATTCTAAAACTTTTCTTTTTTCCACCCTCTCATTGCCATTCCGATCCCGAAAGCTTATCCCTAGCTATAGATATATAGGTATATATCCCAGTTGATCCGAACAGTGGGCGGGCGAACCGCGCCAACCGCCAAACACACAATACAGTTGTATAGTTCTCCCTTTTCATGTCGAAGGGTATTTTGAATACTATACATGGTATTCACCTATAGCCATGGTATACCTATAGCGTATAGGCGTAGAAGATAGAGAAGCGCGGGAGAATTCTCCCTGAAAACTTGTTTCCAGAAATTTCGACGGTTTCAAACGGGAAAATGTTTGCCACTTTCGTCGAGACCCGCGTCGCCTTTGAACAAGTTAGACACCTAGATATGCGCGGATGGAAACGACAAATTTCGAGAAAGAGGAAAACATGTAGAAAACAAAGCTTCGAAAATTGTTCAAATCTTTTTACAAAACAATTTTTTTTTTATTTCTTATTACACTAGAACAAAACTAAGCGCATTCTGATCTAATTTTAGTTTTCTTTTCTTTCGGAGTAAATAATGTAATTTTGCTGTTTCTGTTTTCCCTGGCGCAGACGTTAACTGGATCATCATTATCACGTGTCGTGTGTTCGGGAAGAATACTTTGTGCAGCCCACGAGGATCCAGGGTGTCCAAAATAGCCTGCCCTATCTACTCCACTGCCGCGGCTAATGTCTAATCAATTAATTTTATCAAACTTTTCCTTCTAAACATCTGCTGTATGACCTGCCTCCGAAGGCGAAAATTTTCCCAAAGCTCAAGTTGCGTATATCTAATTTGGAAATGCGAACTAACATCGAACTGGTCAGTATTCGTTATCAATCGAGCAAAAAATAATAGATTTCTGTTACAAATACTCTGAAGGGTTTCGATCCGTATAAAAAAATACTTCGTATTATATCCGGCGTATATGTATAAATCGAGTCTATGCAATGCGTACTGACGCGTATTCCCATGGGGTTATGCATCCAATTTAGGTATGATATCAAATTTACCCCTTTCCTTCTTAAAAATCCTTTGAAACCCGCGCGTTCTCTGATATCTTAATCAAGGCCTCAGTGTCAGTCTGCATCGTACGGTCGAAACGCGTTTGCTGACGTGTTATAATGTAGATTAAGTTGAAAGACTGGATTATTAGGTTTCTTGAACGACGGAAAAATACATGAATCCTGTCTAATTACGTATTGAAATTATAAACAAAACTAAAAAATTGTGTATAATTATTCAAGAGTGTTTTATACAGGTAAATGTTTATCATAATCGTTATCCCCCTCCCCCCCCCCCCCGCCCGGTGCCCTCTTCTTTTTCTTGCTTTCATGTGTTGAGGGCAGAAGATTAATGAGCGAATTATATATGGTGTTTACCGATTAGTGAACTCTGCACTCAAGAGGAAAAAAAAAGTTACGGCTAAAATCTTAGAAATGTTACCTAACTTTGACTAGAAGATTCAAGGTGTGGTGCCAACTATAATGCAGTGGTCGATTATAACTATATGTATGTATGTTATAGCGTCCGCCGTTACCTTCAACCTTTCATCTTCTGTAGCTTGGAAGACCCTTTCCTAATCGAAATCCTGAAGTTATGCGATTAGTTAATCACGCTTGGAAGATATGAGGTAAAAAAGTTTGGCAGGACATGTTGCCCGCTTCCGTTACCCTATATATATAGAGGAATTTTCGCGCTTAATCTTTCAAGGACATCATCACGCTTAATTCGGGTAGGATACTTTACGACATGACGAAGGATATTATTTAATATTCATTGTTTATATCGAACTGCTACGCAACGAAATATAACCCTTCGCCCTTGGCGGGGCGGGGGGCTGAAGTTCACTTGCGGCCTGCATAATAACAAGTTTTGACACTTCGGGAGAATTCTGTCTTGAAATGAAGTCTCAACTGACGCGAGAGTGAGCCGAAGGAATGGAATGGGTTAATTTAACTCCAATTATAATATCGGCACGCAGAACCGTCAAGGGACTAATTTTAGAGACTAGGGTTACCCTAACTACCCTGGCTACATCATATTATAATATTTGAAACGCCGTGGTAGGAAAAGTTTTGGTAAAATTTAGGTACAATTGTAATAATTAATCGAAGCCGATTAATCTTTTCTCTAAAATTTATTATTCGCGATATGTTCTTACGAGTTACCTTCGATAATTTCCGGTAGTAGGTATATGTACTATCTGACTGACCCGGGTGATAAATTGTGATGCTCTTTTAGCCACCCGCTTAAGATCGAAGTCATTTATATACGTATATACTGTACTTGTACGTGAAACACTTATTAATGTTCTTCCGCAGATTACACTAATTGAAGTACGCTAAACGATTGTGTAATTACCAGCAATTAAAAGACGCGGATAACGCGTTTATAAATTGGATATCTTATCGTTCGATAAGTTGATATTATTCTTAGCAATATTGTATCAATTTCTCCAGTATAGCCCGTATAAATTATGCTAACATAGATTCCACTCCGAAATCCTGAAATCCTGAAATCCTAGCTCTAATATAGGCTGTCGATTTTTATTTATTTCTGACGCATTTGTTCTTTCTTTTCTTTCCTTTTCTTCTTGATTATCGTTTTATCGATTACATTATAGCTTATATATTCGTACCTGAAGCTACGACGAAATTTTTTTCGTACGATAGTTGCTCAGGAGATGCCACATATATTTTTATTTTTATTACTTTTTTTTTTCTATTCTTTATCCGAGGATAATTCGTGAAGAATTTAAAAATTGAATCAGCTGACAATTGAAGGTACTCGAATGAACGCAGAGACCCGAGACTTCTTTTATTAAAAATCTTTAGAAATTATCGTCAAATTATTATTATTATTATTATTACTATCATTATTTCACGGGAATGATGTCTCGCGAAATTCCTGTATAATTTTGAATTCATAAAATGGATATTTTCACGAGTGGTTTAATGCGCGTTCATTTCGGTATTGAAATTTTCTTTTCAACTAGAGACCCCCTGCGTTTTTGTTTTCAGTTTATTTGATTTTTTTTCTACGTCGTATTTTACCTTCACCTATATTATATACGTTTGTACAACGGGGTAATAGAGATAAAAACAAATTAGGTAACATCCCATTTTTCCTGCGACGGAACTCCGAGGAAATGCACCGACGTGACGTGTGAGTACGGCGAGGACTTGAGACAACTCGCGAATGGTATGTATGAATAATAAATAAGTTTCTCTTTCTTTTGTTTTTCAATCTTCTATAAAATCTGTATGCGCATACGTATAGCGAGTGAAAATCTTAAGTGAAAAGTAAAATAAATCTCTAATTTTCGCTGCCTCGATTGACCTTATGAACATCAGGGCTCTATAATGAATCATCTGAGATCATTATTGCGACATAGCTCGTTGAAATTTAATGACTTATTCAGAATTGACAGCTTACTTCGTTAAATTATGGCCCGGTTTTAATGAGAGATTATCTTTTGCGTACGTAGTACGTAATTTTATGATAAATAATTAATTATGCGTCGGTATACATTTATAAATGGAAAATGCATGGTTATAACAATAAGTCTCTCGCTTCAATGAAATCAGGAACAAAACAAAACAAAACAAAACAAAAAAGATGAGATCATCAGAACATAGGACAGCGACCAAAAATTTTGTAATAACGCTAACAAAAAAAATAAACACTCAATCAGATTTTCAAATTGGAGATTGAAAAGATCGATGCAGGTTTTGATGAAATTTTTGAAGATAATATGGAGACAAGATTCGGGATAAATTAATTTCTTTTTCCTTTGTGATATGCACAATATGGAAGATTATCCGAAGTCCACGGAACAGAGGTAAGAAAATTGGGGCTTCATGTACGGAGGTCGAGAAGGGTGAACTGGTACAGTTTTTGCCTCAAGATCAATCTGGGCCATCATATCAACCCTCGGGATTAATTCGTCGTGCAGGATTTCGACCCTTTATATCACGTCGTTTGACGCTCCAAAAACCAAATCATTTTAGCGTATACTCGTACAGTTATGCATAATTATCGTAAGTCGGTGTTAATTAAAATCACAGATTGCGGTGTCGATTACTTCGATACCTTTTCTTCTCTATTATGGGATCTACCAATTGAGGGAGAAACTGTTGGTCTAAATTCTATTTTGGCGACCGCAGATAGGATGTTTTAAAATTCAGGAGGAAGCCGAGCAATTATTCCTGTCTCGTGAGGATTTATAAAGCGAAATGAGGTGAATAATTATTTTTTTTCTACGGATAATGTTCAATTAGGAGATGTATATAGATTGCAGGAATCCGTGAAGCGAATTTCCGTTATTCAATTAGATTGAAATTGAAAAAGACTTTGCGGATCAACATTTGCTATACGGAAGAATCAATGTCAGTATATCTTGAAAAAGTTTCGTCGACTTTTAGGGTGAGATTCTCCGGAGGCAAATATTATTCGGGAAATTCGGGACTGTTTCCAAAGTTAGACGTGTATCTACAGAACCCCCAATGGCGTTTAAAACGACGACTTTTACTTGGCTTCAAATTTACTATAAGTAATTATACATATCGTCGGTTTAGAATTTTAATGAAAATGTATGACGTGTGTATGGTTATACGTATATTCTGCGCTTTCAGTACACAATAAAAACAATTAAGAAAATTTTATGAGTAATGTTTATGGTAATTATAATAATTTATACAGTGTGAGGAAAACTTTCTCACGAGCAAATAATGAATAACGAATAACCGCCGTATATGTATATGGCTACATAATAATATGTGTATTATATTAATGGCTATAAATATTTTCAGACTACCTTGACCTACACCACCTTCCACTCATCGGCACTCTAGGATCTAATGAATTTCAATATTGCACGCGACCAGATGTTAAGTGGCTAACAATAGAGAGTGTTATAGTGGGTATAACGATGTCGATAAAATATCGCGGCTCACGAATTATACAATTATAGTAGGAATATACACCTGCGTTACATACAGTAATACTTGTACAATAGTGCAATTAAGATTACATCTCACCAAACCATTATATATATTAAATATTTACTCACTTTTTACTCATAAATCGTGATAGTTATAACTTTATTATTAGAATTTATAGTTTCATTCGAGAAATGCTGAAGGAAAAAATATATACCGCAAGGTATACCCAAAGCAAACTTATTACGAAAGAAAAAAAAGAAATGGTGAAATCGTCTTTGTCCTCTAATTTTACCAAACAATTCGTTGGGGAAAAAAAAAAATTAGAAAAAAGAAGTTACAGTTTTATCGATACATGGTCCATCAAAAGTATGGTCAATATAATGATTAAATCATATGTATATATACATAGTATTATTTTACACCTCGGAAACTCACCAGATTGTATTAATAAGTTTCTTTTTCTTTTTAGTTCGATATTTCTTAAACGCGGTTACTCCGAGACTACGAGCACCAACCACATCTGACCTTTGCCACTCGACTTTCGGTATTAAATAAGGGTAGCGTGTGCTCACGGTGTGGAGTTACGGGACGCTCTGAACGGGCGTCGCGACGCTCACCCTGCACTCGATTTGCACCCTGCACGCGACGCCACCATCGAAATCGTACGAGTTACACCGAGGGTTAATTTATACCTGGAAGTAAAATTTTTTTACTCATGTTATCAACCTCTATATAATATGATCTCATAAAGAATAATTTTTTTTTTTTTAATTTTGGGTACATAAAATGAACTCGAAAAAAATTAAACAACAAAACACATGAACGTAACGGATGAGCTCGTGAAGCGCAAAGAAAGATTTTATTTTCGTTCGATTGAAAATTTCCTTATTCATGGTTTTGTGAAAACGCGAGTATGTGGTACCTATACATATACCTGTTGCTCTACGAGGTGATTGATAAATTATCAAAATTCATTGACTCGAATGATAGATTTTTTCAAATCAGGTTCATGTCAGAGATAACGATATGTTAGTCAGGAGAGAGATAAAGTCTGAGGAAGATAAAATTTTCAATGAGAGGCAGCAATCTCAGTTATTCGACAACTATATCAAGTTACACGTATATATTAGAAGACAAAAAATTATCGTCAGGGATTCAATAGTCTTCATTAGAGCGCCATGGATCGAATGCGTTTTGTACTCTGTCTTTGGCTCGCTGTGATTCTGAATGTCGCGGCTGAAGAGGAACCAAAAGTTTGCATAAAGGATGGCTGTCTGATCGGTATCACCGAAACTTCAAGACTTGGAAGAGAATATTATTCTTTCCTTGGCATACCTTTCGCTAAACCACCGATCGAAAAACTCAGATTTAAGGTATTGAATAACGTATTTTATAATGAATTTATTTATTTTTTCACGTATCATTTTCAAAAAATTAAATCACGTCTTTCTTCGATTCGGGATGACCTTGATAGCGATGACGATCAGCTGTTGCAATAGGAAACTAATTGGTTTACATATCGGGATACTTGTGTAACCCTAATAATGACAAAAATATACCAGAGCAAATTGGATTATCATCGTTAATAATATGGACCATAAATTAAAAATCATATTCCGTACGTGATTTGAAGGAAGAAAAAGTCAATCTCAAAGCCACGTATCCACGATCTAACAAAGATAAAGCCGGGAGTAAATTATTATCTTCCAATTATCTGAATTCGGATATGATTGAGCGATTACAAATAATTAAGCAAAATTCAATTCCAATGTGCCTTATTTCCAACGAGGACCTCGTTTTCTTTTTTTTCTTTCGTTTCACTTTTACTTTCGAGCTTCTGTTTACGCATACCATACAGTAGCTACAAGTATGTATAGATGTTTGAAAAACGCTTGTGTACATAAAAATACGAGAGTACGCAAACAAACTTTTTACGATCTATTGGTAATGACCTCTCGATGTGGCAATGACTCGATATTTCACAGCCACCGGAAAGGCCGGAGCCTTGGGAGACCTTGGATGCTAAAAATGATGGAAAAGTATGTCCGCATACGATCACCTATCCGTATAAAAATTATCCAGAAACAAGTGAAGACTGTTTATACCTGAACGTCTATACACCTCAGGTCCGTTTTTAATTATCAGAAAAATTAATACGACAGAATGAAAAAGAAATGAGAAAAAAAATGTACCAATAATTTTTAACACTTTAAAACTAGATATACGTTGAAGGCAAGTCGGATGGCAAATTTCCGGTCATCGTTGTATTTCACACCGGAGGATTTCAGTTCTGGTCTGGTACTAGGCATCATTTTCCTGGAAATTATTTTCTCGATCATGACGTGGTCATTGTATCTGCCAATTACCGTCTCAATGTCTTCGGTGAGTCTACGAATTAAAAAACTAAAAATAAAAATCATCGTCATTTGTTGACGATGGCCGTATGTTTCTGATATTTGTATCAACGTTCCCACATCTATAGTAATATCTCTGTCGTCGCGAATAGCAGACACGTGGCATGCAAGGTGTCAAGATTATTTTCAGAGATTATAATAAACGCTCACGTGTCCCAAAATCTATCGACACGACGTGTTACCAACTTACAATCCATTTTGACTTGAAAGTTTATTTTTATCTTTCAACTCTGACGTGTACTTATGACGTTTCATATGGTTGATTTGATTGGAATTTAAAATTTTTCGAAAGCCTATGACGAAGTGAAAATTTCACAATGAGGTATTAGATCGAACTTTGACCTCTTTAAGCAATGATAAAAATTGAACCTTGCGTAATTGAAAACAGGTTAATATTTGCTTTTCAAAAGTCAATACAAATCATTTATTTGTCGTACCGGTTGAAGAATATGTCGAGGATAAGTGGTCAATTTTCGCGACTTATGATGTTTTAGGATGTCAACTCCACCCCTGTTATTTATAAAATCTCAATTAGGCTCTCTTCAAAATTGACCTGAAAATTATTCGAGCTTGATCTTTCTACAAAGAAAGAAAATTAAAAAAATACCCTAACTAAGCCTATATCCAAATTCTTACACAATGAGAATATTCTCTGAGAACTTTTTATTCCATCAGGGTTCCTCAGCACCGAAGATTTGGCATCGCCTGGTAATTACGGTCTGAAAGATCAACGTCAGGTGTTGGAATGGGTCCAGGAAAACATCGCAGTCTTCGGAGGAGATCCCGAAAGTGTTACAATTCAGGGTCAAGGTGCTGGTGGCGCATCTGTTCATTTTCACATGCTAAGCCCTTCATCGAAGGGTGAGTAAAGTGGGCTAATATATAGGAATATTATAGTTATCGAACAATCGTGATAATCACCTTCAGAAGGGTGTTGTAGGTTATAAAATATGTGTGACACAGAAACATTTTTGGGGGAATTCCTTGAATCAATTACCCTGTTTGCTGTAGTAAGTGCCCGTTAGCGTGCAAAAAGACATTTAGGCACCCTAATGAAAACAAAAAAAAAACAAAAAAAAAAAGGAAAACAAAAACTCAGTATGATGTATTTCAAATATTATCTCTGCCATCGCTTAAATTCGTTTCTTTTTGTTTCTAATATTTTTTACTATTAAGTAATTCAACGATTCAACTCATCCTAATTACTTATAGATATATGGAAAAAAAATGTACAAAAATTGTACCATCTGATTCAATTTCGATCTTGATCATCAGATCGCTTTTCTGCTCATTTTCTTTGCCAACCGTCTAGATGCCGGTTTCGTTCCAGTAGGCCCAACCCTGCAAATCTCCAAGAATGATGGTGAAATAGACGTTTGATATAATTTTAGGGTTGTTTCATCGTGCCATCGCTCAGTCTGGAACAGCCTTGGCACCTTGGGCTTTTTCTATGCCAATCGAAGCTCGTGAGCACGCGTATTATTTAGGCAAACACTTTAAATGCCCGTTACAGAATTCTTCTGCCCTCGTCGAGTGTTTGCGATGGAAATCGGTGGAGGATTTATTACAAGCCGATCCGATATTTTTTGTGAGTTGCTTTTCGTGGCTGGTGACCATTTTTTTCGTTTCTTTTTTTTTTTAAATTCACTCGCCACAAAATTATCTCTATTGAATTATTTACACACACTTTCTGGGCAATTGATTTTTTCTACACTGTTTATGAGAATCTATTTTGCTGTTTCAGGTGTGGAACATCGACCCTCTGATTCCTTGGAAACCATCTGTGGAACCGGAACATGAAGGGGCTTTTTTGACGCAAGCTCCGTTCGAGATTTTAGAAAACGGAAATTTTAATGACGTCCCTTTGTTGATAGGCGCGACATCGCACGAAGGGCTTTACAGAGCGGCAGGTACAGTTGATAAAAACAAAAAAAATAACAATAACAACAACAACAATAATAACAATAGTAATAATAATAACAATAATGATTGACATTAAGAGGGTGATATATTGATATGCGAGTTAAGGTATCCTGGAGTCCCAACCGTCCAGACTTAATTGGAACGCCCTTGATCTGAAGGCTTATTCGTCGGCTTTGAATCTACAGCACCTTCCACTGGAGGAACTTAAAGATACGATAACCAGACTTCAAAATTATTACTTCAACTCTGATGAGGTCTTACCTAAACATAGGAAACAGTTTATTAACGTGAGTGGGTTTTTAGTGGCCACATTGGAATACCTTTTCCAATTTGAAACGCTGCTTTTATATTGATCCCGCAGATATTCTCCGATCGATACTTCTTCCGACCTATGGGGAAGACCATTAGATATCACAAAAATCATAAGAGTCCGATATTCGCGTACAGGTTCGATTTCATTCAACCACGTGTAAGTTTTACAAAATACTACATGTTGGTGGATGAAGAAGACTTAAAGACGTATAAAGCGGTGTGTCACGCAGATGATTTGATGTACTTGTACCCCCTGGAAAAAACTTTATTCCCGGAACTTAAACACAGAGAAGAAAGTAACGCAATGATCGACAGAATGCTCAGCATGTGGATCAATTTCGCAAATCATGGGTATGATTTTTTTTTTGTTTTGTTATCCTATTAGTCGTGACTAAAAATTGAACCATTGATCAACGATCCGATTAGCTCCAGTTCCAAACGCTAATGAAAAATTAGGGAAGTTATCGATGTCCGACGATCTGTGAGGGCGAGTTACTGCCGAAGATCAAAGACTTTTATCGTACAGATGGAGTTTATTTGAGATATCCCATGAAAAATATTTGATACCTGGTTTCCTTCCAGACACCCAACTCCCGAGGGATACGACGTTACTTGGAAACCTGTTGAATCTGAAGGCATCGAATACCTGAAAATCAAAGGACCAAATGACCTTGAAATGACTCCCGGATTTTATAACAAACGGTTACTTCTCTGGGATGATTTGAAACTCGAACGGGAAATACCTAAGGACGCTATTTACCTTCAACAGACGCAATGGCTAACTAATACCACAAAACATGACGAATTATAGATCGATGTATGTGCATTTTTAATTGTACAGTGAATTTTCTTTAGCCAATGAATAAAATTACATACATTTTTCTACGATAAAATTCGATTCCTCGTATTTCATTCAGATATTTTATTTGTATTTATTTTGTTTTTTTCACCAAGGAAACTTAATCCGCTGTTTGTTATGGGAAAACTGCAGAAGTAAGGAAGACGAGGAAACGTATCATCGCGTAATAATTATTTAGAGTATCGTGTATTTAGCGGGTTTCACGGTGCAGGCAAGAGGTAATTTATCACTTGGCTTGCTGCAGCGCCCTAAGCGATCTTATGGGGCTGCCAAAAAAACACGCTCCAAAAGTTAATGAGGTGTTGAATTCATTGGTTTTGTACTTTTCATATAATGAGAGAGATGCGACACAATTTACTCTGTCGTCGCGAATATATTCTTTTCATTTTTCATCATAACCCGAAACTCTTTTCTCTTCGACAACGAACTGAATGTACGTACATAATATATATATACCTATGCATGTATACCTATATTACTATTAATTATTTACAAATCGTGCTACAAAATTGAATAAATAATTACATACATATAACATAACAATACTATTGGCTATGTTTCGAATAGTACAATTAAATTTCGGTCACGTAGACCGAACTCCTATTAGAGCGCTTACGCATTCGACGAGCGGATTAGTTGCGGTTAGATTCAAGTCGATTCGATAGAAAAAAAATTAGTCCTGTAGTTTTTGATGAGAGTAAAAAACCGGGGTTCCAGGTATTAATATACTACGGTCGACCATAACTTCATAATTTTGATTTTAACTAAAGCTATGAAGACCGCAAAGTTGCAATAATACTGATGAAATTAGAACGAATCCAACCGACGCAAAGTCCAACCCCAATGCACCTAAAATTATAATAGAATATACACTGTTTCTTTGGTCACACAGTTACACAGAGAGCTTAATGAAAAATTAATTTTCCATAGATGTATTACCATTTTCACTGAATCTAATGCAGTCCAGCGAATCTTCGGTCATCGTGTAATCCGCCGTGCAGACGCAAGTTTCTGTTACAAGCGGAAAAATGTAAATCAGAGATAGAAAACACAGCGATTCTTTGAGTGGTTGGCATACAGATTTGTTCAGCTTAATGCGTTCGCATAAAAGAAAAAAGGAAAAGAAAACAAGATAAAGTATTTAACGAAGAGATAACGTATAATTACCGCCAACGCAATCAACGTTCGTGATTTCGGAAGAATTTGAATTCTTATGAGTCGGTGTTACACACTGTCGAGGATCGGAACACTTATGATTCAGCACTGAAAACCAAACAAGTTTATTAAGACGTGGAAAAATTTCTCCGATCAGTACAAACTGTGGTATTGACATTCTAATTTGTGAATCTATATTAAACTCACTGACGCTCTGCATACAGACGGGTCCTCTCTGATGATAATTTTTGACACAAGAACATTGACCTTCTCGGCATTCCGCGTTACTCATGAAAGCCTTACACTGTGAATCTATTTCGCATGGTTCTCCGACTGCATTGGCTGCTTTCAGGCAGCGTTTTTGATCCGCGGACATCACGTGATCAACTCGGCAACGGCATACGTCTAAGCACCTCGAATTTTGAGCTACGCATTCTTCGTCCCCGGAACACTCGTCTCCAAGAACTGCGGAGTAAATCAGAAATTGTATCAGAAGTGTTGTTCTTCAAATATAGAATTTACGTTGAAAGGTACAAAAAAGGAGTAACACCCGAACAGGACGTCAAGAAAGGAAAGACCATCACTTACACGAACTCCTCAGACATCGTGTTCCGTTCTCATTAGGATGATGTTGGAAAGGGCACGTGCAGACACCGGAAACGCAGTAGCTCGGCGAATCCTGGATGTGACAATTGTTCGAAACCTGACAGATTTGTCCGATACCTGAAATGGTTTTCACGTTATTTATAGTCGCTGTACGGTTGAATATAAACCGCGTTGTTTCTTCCGCTCATTTCTGCATTTTTCAATGTCGGTCAGAACCCGTTGCAAGTTCTTTTTTAATTTTATTGAGCAGGGAAGTAAAAACTCACGTTTAGATTCGAAACAGCGACCAGCCTGGAAGTGGGAAGCCTCGGAACAGCCGCAGAACCCATCCCGGCACTTCGCCTGGGCGGTGAATGTCACGCGGCACTGCACGTCCATGGTACAAGGGTCCCCGAACTGCGTGGCGACTGCATCGAACATGAGTAAATTGATATTATATACCGAATGAAAAAATATTCTGCCACACAACACGTCATTCGGTCGGAACAACAACGTGCGCATCATGTAATCAACTGAAGTAGAGGTTGGAAAGATGGGTCTCTCAATATAAGGCCGGCAAAAACTTGACTTACTGAAAAATTTTCGACACGGTAAATGGAATGGCAAGAATTAGCGGTGCGCATAATTATTTAGAGTAATTTTTTTATCAAAGCCACTAATAGACGTACATTCACCAACGCGATGTATCTAATATTTTGCAGATTACAGAAGCGAACGGGATTTTATTAGCCTATCTTATTTGGTCGACAAAATTATACCGATCGTTATTTCAGAGTGTACGGAGAATGTACGGAAGAGTTGTGTTTTACGAGTTGTATAAGACGACACCCGGTAGCTAGTGTTATGCACGTCTCGGTGTAAATTGGGTTGCCACGAGCCCTCAACCGAAACGAACGAGAGAAATATACAAGTATACCTTACCAGGTACTTATGATACTCTCTTCACATAAAAATCAGAGACGTGTGCGAGAGTTTTTTTTTTAGTTTTTGATCTCACGAAGAGTACGGACTAATGTTGATTGGTATGTCGGATACCGTATAGAAAATGAGGAATGCCCAAGTTGGCCCATCACATATCCTTTTTCGAAAAGTAGATTTTTCATGTATTAATAAATACTAACTTAATAAGCATTGCACATCAGTGCGATTTCTGTCGACTAGGTATCCTTCTTTACATAGACAGGATTGCTGCGCCCAACAGTATGCGTTTTCCACGCAATCGCTGTCATATTGACAGGTTGCCAAAGTCTCTGAAATCAAAACAAAAGAGCTTATGTATTGTAAGAACATTAAATTCACAGGATACTTCATTCTGTGCCAGATTTAGTGAGAATCGTTTGAAATTCTAACGCTGTACATGTGATTATCTCGCACCATTCATAATATATAGGTATATGGAAAGAGAATGGCTTACAATTAAGATAATCAATTCGCTGCTTGACCTGAAAATTAGAATTCGTGCATCGCGATTCACAGCGTGCGATCAGATCATTGATCGGTAAATTTCAAATGAAAACACGAGCTACAGTTTAGTTCGGCGAGTGTAACGTGCTAATGAGTTTTTTTTTGCGATTGAGAAAAAAGGTTGGAATAAGGAAGTATATAGAAAAAAAAAAGGGAAGATCGCTCCATTCAACTGTTGATAATCAGGCGCGTATAGTCTACGTGGCCACGTGGGTTACGTAACGGTCTAGAAGACGTGAAATTATTCGTATAATTGAAGATTTGTTAATTATATTTGTATACGTGTATAATTAGGTAATAAAGACGTTATTATGTATAAAAGATATTTGAATTTTATACCCACTTAATTCCTGCCCGCTGGTATTCCCAACGATGAACAACAATCCCATACAAATAATAAAACAAAACACGAGGATGTTTATTGACAATGAATGGTAGCTGTCATATTTGGTATTTCGATTAGATGTCGTCATTAGGTACACGCGTTTTAAATTTGCCTACAAACAAGGCGATCTCACAATAAGTCAAGGCGCGGGACTTTTTCTTCAATCGAACGCGCAATTTTGTAACTTTTTAAGAAACTATACAGCAGCGATATTTTTGAACGCTATTATCAAACTAACAAGCGAAAACGCGTCATCGTAATGGTATGCATAGAATCAGACGTCGTAACTCGTAACTCGGTAACGCCGTTTGTTGTTTGTTGGCTTCGACAAAAATATTACCCGTATAGTCGTTCGCAATAAGTACTTTTCCACCTAACTACGTGTAATATGTAGATATACATAACATATTACGTCGTGCATCCGATTATACCGCGTCGTCGTGCTGCTGCAGCTGCATGCTGCGAATAAAAGTAAACTAATTCCATGGAATTGTTATATGGCAGACGTTTACCAGACGACGTACAGTTACATTACGCACTCACTTCTTCTTTTTTCTTTCTTTTTACAGTATATTACATGATATCCCTTACACCCAAAGAAAAAAAGGTTTTTTTTTTAATCACGAAAGCTCTTGAATCTCACAATAACAACTGTATACGAGTAAACTATAATGTGCAACTAGTTACTCCGGCCAGTTTACAACATAACTGTAACTGTATTATTATTTCGATAGAAAAACAAAGCTAAAATCCGGTTGAGTCACGCCAGATTTCGGGACCACTGGGACCACCACAGTTCCCATGCTCGCTGCTATCCCAACTGTCATGGAGGTCACGCTGCGGCTCGTCTAGAGCTTAGAAACGCGTTTACCTTCCAACGCATAGGTATATGTGTACATTAAAATTGTTCTGTATATTACATCTAATGTTATACGCAACACGTTTTTATAAATTCAGTTTCAATGTCACACGCTCGTAGTAGCATTTTAATTTTCAAGCTCTGTTAATTAAAACATTCGTTTGAAATTGATTCTAAAATTCCCGCGGCTTGCATAGAACGGTTTTTTTTTCTTTTTTTTTTGGGTAGTTTTTTCTTTCACTACTATCTAATCGTTTCATATACCAGACTCACGTCTCCGTAGAATATGCGCGTGTTGAGTCGCGCCGACTACTGAAGGTGTAACGAGAAGAGCTGCTACAAGAGGCAGTAAAAAATCAACAGCGAATACCAGCGCTCCGGTGGGTCTTCCGGGCGTTCCCTTCACTTCCATTTCCGTATCCTCAGCGACTATTTTTGAGCTTTATCGTTTTCTTTCAGGATCAATTTTTCCTTCCTTTTCTCCTGCAGGTGCATGCACTGCACCCAAAACCGAAGTCCTCAATGATCGTCTAGAAGATATTCTCCCTTCTGCAGAGGACGCGCAGGTTGTTCTTCACTATTTTTTAACAGTAGCAGACGAGTCGGCTTCCGAACTAATTTGAGTCGCACTAATTAAACTCGTGATATAAAATGAGGCCCTATTTAGCGTCTGGGCGTGAGCTGAGATACATACACAGCACGGTATAATACGATACTGAGAACACACGATCTATCTGTTGAGTTTATTTTTTATCTTATCGCGTCACAAACCAGGTTGGAGCATACGCGATTATTACTGCAGAGCAAATGTAACGTTCAAAGAAATTTGCGTCTTATCATAAAAGGTGTGTTAGTCACCTTTATATTTATTCACGTCTCGTCTTCAAAATTCTATAGTATTAAATGATCGAAGATGCCCCATTTTAAATTTACTCTTCGATATTTAACCCTTGACTTATTATCCGTACTCTTGAGATCATCCAGAATCTGGGTTACGTACGAAGGGCCTCGATATGATTTTTAAATTTAGGTATGGTTACATCATTTCATAGAACGTTGCATCGCCGAATAAATTTTATCCACCACATTTTATCTCTCCTTCCTTTTTGTCGTGAAGTTTTAGGTACGCGAATTTCGTTAGGTCTGATTAAAATACATTTCCATTGAGACCCAACTTTTATAATTGAGTCTGACCATGAATGCTGATTGTGCCTACTTCATCCGTGATAGCTAATTGTGATGTCGGTTTCTACTAATTAGAATCAGTTGACGTAACACAGAGCAGCTATCAAAATCGTTTGGCATCAAAAAGGGGAAAAAAAAACAATAGATGTTTCTTTCATAATAATCACTAAAGTGTCTCGATAATTTTTTTTTTTTGTTTTCATAGGCAAGCAGAAGAATCTATCCTTCGGATCTTTAATTTAGTAGTGAGTAACAAAAAATGATATGAACGGAAAGATAACAAATTTTCTATCAATGAGATCGAAAATTAATCTCAGCGATATAATAATTGCTATCGATCAGACTGAAAATATTTTCACTCATATTTTGGCAGTGCCTATATTTAAACCACGCTCGCTACATCAAATCAAAAGCCAGCGATCGTCAGAATTGAGAATAAAAATAAATATATCATATCTATGTAACTACTGTTTTGTTTTTTTTTTGTTCTGATTTTCAAATTATTGGTGTTTAGTTGGCTTGAATTCTTTTCCGGTATATGATGTTCTTAAGCGATCATTTGTGCCTCGCGTCAATTTTCACCGTGTTTCTTTTGGCCGGTACTGGCGATGGGCGATTAGGAGATGAATGCTGGTCGGATGTGATGTGTAATTCAATTTTAGGGGTGTGCATCGATGAGCGATGTGAATGCCGGCCTCCTAAAGTATCAAATCAAGAAAACACGGGCTGTGTCGTGGGTACGTTATAAATCCACGTCTGATTCTGATTGTAATACCTATCTCTGTTTTTTACCCGATATAAGCAAATTTTAAACACTGACCAATTCAGTTGTCTGTAATGATAGGCCGAAATTGATCAAAGAAACAAAAAACAAAACATGATTGCATGTTTTTTTTATTCAGCTATCGACGGAATATGTCAAACATCGAGCGACAAGTGCTATGATCCCAACGCATCATGTGTCAGGAAAGGTCAAGCTTTTATGGACCCAACTGTGTGCATCTGTAACGCTAATTTCACACAAAAAGAACCGGGTGAATTATGTGGGATCAGTAAGTGGATTTTGAATTATAAAAACAAATTCTGACGAGTTACGACGCACATCCGTTATCATAATTATCTGCAGAAATAGGCGAAAATTGTGATGACGTTGAAACACCATGTGTCGACGGAAGTTGCATCGACGGTACATGCCAGTGCCCGACCGGTTTAGTTCCAAGCCCAACCGCAAACAATTGTGCTCTTCGTAAGTAATATCATGAAGTCATTTTGAATCCGTAAAAGCTGCACAAATTCGAATATTATTAGCGTTTTGAGACGTATACGTAATTTGCAGACTGGCCCAATTTATAAGTTATAATTCATCACGAAAATATCATTCTTAACTTAACGCGCTAGTAGTCCATAAAGATCGCTATCTAATTTCATTTCCATTCCAACACACACACAGCTTTTGGCTCTAGCTGTGATCCTGCACGTCCAGATTGTGTCGATCCCAACGCATATTGCAACGATGATAACAGAGTTTGCGAATGCAAACCGGAAATATATCAACCATTCGAAAATGAAATTGGTATTACATACTGTAAGACTGGTGAGTTCCTTGTATTTATCCGAAAAACAAACGAAAAATAATAACAATTAATAAATGAATGATACAATTAATCATAAAAAAATGGTCTGTTTACTGCAGCGCTCGGAGCCATTTGCGAGGCTGATGACCAATGTGCCGTGTTGAATTCATCCTGCGAGATGTTGAGCGGTTTAAACAAGACTTGCACGTGCGTCGAGGGATTCGTTCCTTCTGAAAATCGTACATCTTGCTTATCAGGTGAGGTGGTTAAGACACCACATGCAGGGAAGGTCAGTTTCTAAACTTGATTGGATTCGGATTCAATGTTTTTTCTTTCAGTCGCTAACTCCTGGCCCGGTAGTTGTCAAGAAAATTTGCAGTGCAGCGCAATGTTCGGTAGATTTAGCGTATGTCAAAATCGAGTTTGTTCCTGTGCTAATGGATACGCGTACATAGAAGACGATTTTGGCTGCGTTCCAGACCGTAATTATAATTTTAGATACTTTTTTAAATCGATCATCCAGGTTTTTTAAATTTAACGCTCTTATCTTTATGAGAAAGCTCACTGCATAATACCGCGAGCTGAACCCGTCAGCTCTGCGTGATCGCCTTGGTGGCAGGCAACTAGAGTTACTGCGGCGTAAGCTCGCGGACACATGGTATATCATAACTGCACAGCAAACCGGTTAAAAAAATTGCTTGGACTTGAGAGTTGAAAACTTAAAAACTAGAACAATGATGTCATCATACTTAGGTTTGCGGTGAAGACTTTATCACGTGTATATCGATCAGCTGTGGCGTAGGCAATTAAAAATTTCCTTGAATAAAGCCTTTTCCGGAAATTCAACGTCTAAAACGATTGTTATCAGCGCCTCGAATTATGTACATGGATATATTTTTTTAAAACAATTGACAAGAAGAAGGAATGATACTTTAAATTCTAACATTTTTTTAAAACCCTCTTCTTCGCAGTATCTAAACGTAGAGGTACCAAAAGTAGAGAAAAAAGTTTGTAGAGGTCAGCTGGAATATGTAACGCATTAATGTTTACATTAGGATTCGCGTGGTAAAAACATTTACTCAACGAGTATAAACTGCCGGACATAACACGGCGAATTATACGTCTTCCCCAAAGAAAATATCAATAATCTGTTAAGAGATAAAAAGTACAGAGGAAAGAGAAATGGATGGCGTGAAAAATGTAATCCGCATACCATGTTATTTACTTAGAGATATGTGTGCGTATGCTTACATCAGTGATATTATTCATCGTATAGGTATATCCTGAAGAATTCAAATTTAATGTATCTATAAAAAAACCCAAACCATTATTTGTACGATTCTGATAACAATCACAGACATTGTCATATCTCAAGGTTCAAAGGTTCATCGCCGATCCTAGATGTAGAATTCATCCGATTCGTTACTACCGATATTCTTTCTTTCTCATAATTTTATCAATTAGACATGTACTTGCTGCAGTATTTACTCATAATTTACTGTTTTTTCAAGTAAAAGTTTAGTGACTCATGTCAAACTGTAATTATAGTAAGAGCATCACGAAATTTAAATCAATGAAATGTTAATTCGTTTAATTGATTATACAGACGTTGCTGCCAGCCGTAGGACTGTGGGACACGGCATAAAATTATTAGCGACTACTTTGCTGCCCTATCTTCCAGATGAAGCAAAAATTGCGGTTGAACAGATACTAGATGTACTTTGAGGAAGAAAAAAATATGCCGTGTTACAAATGATATACGTAGGATATAATACATTACAGACTAATATGGTCTCATTCATAATTTTATTCAACTAAATTTTACATGTATTTGAATAAAAGCTTCAGTATATGAGAATGAGTATTATGTTTTTAAAAAAAATCAGCGAAACGAATTTAGATATGATATTCAAAAATTTTGAATATTATGCACAAACTATAAGACGTGTTACAAATTTATTCGAGAACATAAACCTTAAACTTTAAAAGAATTATGATACACATCTAAATAATAATATCATCTCGATATGATATAACGTGTACATACTAGGTATACTAAACGACATACTATAGGAATAAGACGAATAACAGTGAATACATGAGTTTTGATATGTGTAAATTTTGAGAGTAAAAATTAAATAATAATCTTTCGTAAGAGCTATTCTCCATGGCCGTATGGAAATCTATTAAATTACTTGAAATCGCTTTTGTGGGGCATAAAACTTAAATTCTCATGAACAAGGAACAACGTATAATATGTAATGGTACAATGGCAGCAGCCACGCTTGTAAAGTTGACATTAATTTTTACGTAACATTGATGAGGAGTATAAGTACTTAATCAGAACAGTGGGTGAGTGTGTATGTACGTACGTAACATATATCTTTGATTCTTAACCCTCGACGATTAGATCAGCAAACGTGAGTCTCAAGATGAATGACTTTCAAAGCACTTTTCACAGTTTCATACAAAAGATGGCTAACAATGCCAAAATCATGCTAAAAGTGGAGGCGTTGGTCACTGAAAGAAAAAAAAAGACAGAAGTCAATCAAAAATATGTTACTTTGCATGGCGTACTTGTGTACTGAGAAAAAAAAGTATTTCATTCCACCAACATTGTCTCGCTGATGAATTACCGGGGCCAACACTGTCCGATCGTCCCACACGGAAACATGCTGAATGCAAACGCTCGTAGCCATCCGCACAATTGCATTTGTGATCATGGCACCTCATAGCCAAAGTATCGTTCTGGTTCTCGCCCTGCGAGCAATCGACATCTTCATGGCAGTCGGCACCAAACTCTAACAATGAAAAAAGGAAAAGAAAAAAAAAGTTAAAGAAATAAAAATGTATTCCATAGAAGTTGAGTAATGATAAATTCTGGTAAAATTTTTGTAAAATAAAACGCTCGTCTTACCCAAATTTGGCACGCATTTGTCGGTCTTCGGGGACAGATGATGTTGTGGACGGCATGCGCATTTGTTTGAACTGCAAGTGCTGAGATCACCTAGGACATGCGTACACTGGATTGGTTCTATACAATCACCTTCGATTTTCGAAGCGATTGAGAGGCACGATGAAGTATTGGGGTTTATCACTCTGTCCAACGGGCAGCTACACAATTTCTGGTCATTGCACACAGCGTTTGAAACGGAACCACATTCTTCCGTTACGTTACAAGCCTTGCCAAACTCTGCGATAAGATAAAATAATTCCATATACTTATGTTATTTAATCTTTTATACCTTTATAATTATGAAAAAAACAATGATCACTATCAGAATATAACCGCGAAATATGGGAACACCATATTCATACAGGAAATACAAAAAACCAATTTTTTTTTCGTTTTTTTCTCGTATCCTTCTTTAGATATACGCTTCTACACAACTTTTTCTTTTCAGTCGATGTGATTCCTCGTTTGAAAATTTGCGGGTAACAATATCGAGTATCTTTTCTTTTCTTTTTAGAATTCAGATAAGAAGTTGGTAAAAACGACGGGGTTTTGTTTCACTATGAGAATTATTTGAAAATTAAAAATGTGTATCTCACCTATTTTCGCCCAGCACGAATCGGAATTGTACTGATAATTCTCCTCACATTGACAGATTCCATCTACGCACGTCGAATTTCCCACCGCGGATAGACATTGCGCAGCTATTTCGCACCCGGGTTGCTGGTACGATATTGCTATATGAAAAAAAAAGATGACGTTATAATAATGATGCACGATATAAAAATCTCAGGAATTGCTAGAACTGATAATATCACATCATATTAGTATAAATTATAGTACGAAAAATACGATTATCATGATGCGATCTTCTTTATTACACGTAGAGATATTCGCTTTCTGTTTATATTGTCACATAGTTATGCGTGATAATTTATACGCGTCTATTACGCTTTTAATAAGTATACAGGTAACAATAAAACCTATATTGGCATTCACCTGTCGTGCGTCATCTGACGTTTTTTCTTCATCTTAAAAAAATAGAAATCTTAGAAATTTTCTTTTGATTTATACTATGAGGTAGAATATTGTTACGGCGTTATCGCGCCCACGTGCAGCAGATCACCAAAAATACAAAGTTTTAGGTACATTGTATTAGGTATGTATATACACATGTATGTATGTCGTACTAATTTATACGGGCATATAATAGCCCTATGTAAATTATTACGTTATAACTAGACGAGAACTACCATTTGAGATGTTATAGAGATAGTTTTTTATACTTACGAGAAAGGCATTTTAGTCCATCCAAAGAAGGTGAGTATTTGGGCTTGCAGGCGCATTGTTTTCTCGATATATTACAAAAGGCGTTAGTTTCTATTCCACAATCCTTGTCAAGTGAACAACCCCGTTCAGTTAATCCACCTGAAATTGAGCAAATTTTATTAATTCTATGTTTCGGCTACATGCAGTCTTTCACATTAAATTAAGAAAAACTATTGTAATCCATATACGCATAGGCGACGCGCAATGTTGGGTGTGGATACGTTGGCGCTGATTTTCTTTTCCATTTATGCATTGTTTCATTATTATTATTATTGTTTTTTCTTGCGACAAAGTCGAGAAGTTTTGGACGCACGGCCATTTTACGTACCGGAGACTACCATCTGCGTTTTCGTAAGGGTTGCATTTACACCTTCCGAGCAACTTTTTGGCTTTCCTTGGTCATCTATACAACGACAATTACCGTCGTCACAAACGGTCTGCGAAGGTGGGTACGCTAGATTTTGACAATCCGTGGCATTCTGGCAAGGAATTTCCACCTCTGTAACGATTAATATTTTTCTCACTATATTATTACCGCCAAAACGATGACATGCCACCAACAGATATGAGACGACACAATTAGATACATACACATGTATAGACCTGCGGTATATATACACGTTTCATTAAACACACACACACATACGTAGATGTTTTGTATTAATGCCAGCGAACAAATTTAAATTACTATACATATACGAGAAACAATGATAATTAGAGCTGAAAAGCCTATAGTTTCAATATTATATGATACATAAGTATAAAACGATAACAGTTGTTCCATCTTATTAATTTTCGGAGATCAAACAGAGGCGGCGGTATTTTATATTTTTAACATTTGAACACATAATATAACAATGAGACTGTTAACTAGGTCGTTGTACTTCGATTACATACGACGTAGATATTTACTTCACATACATATAAGTATTTAACTTGCATATGTATACCATATCTACCTATACCTCCGTTGGGTCCAACTCCTATATCGTGCTATACCCATGTATAGCTACATACCTATGTACAACATATACATATAAATGAACAATCGAACGGTGCCAATCGTAAACTTCAAATTGGAACATATCGCGTATTGATTTCTGTATACCAGCACAGTATGAAAAATCGTAACGCAATACAACCCGTTACAAATTATAATAATGCGTTAAAACTCCGTTCAACAAACTTCCCATACGTATGGGTAATTTCAAGTCAATTCGACCAAGTTCCGATCGAGACTCGTCATTCTAATTCTAAGACTGAAGAAACGATTGCTCTAGTCTAATTTTTTTTTTTCATTTACAATGTTACAAAAAATATTGAAACAATCATCTGTTTTATACCGATAGAAACACTCTGAAAATTTCAAAATTTTCACTTTATAGCGATGACAAAGTTTCGGGCGTCTGAAGCCAGATAAAAATCATAGTTTTTCGATCGGGGGAAAATGGTGAAAAATTCGCAACGAGGAAGAAAAACTTCGCATTCTCTTTTTTCACGTTTTTAATGCACGTAAACTTGGTCCTAACCTGAAATGATTCCAAGTAGGCAAATTAAAAATGCAGGTGAGGGTCAGACCTTCGTCGAAATGACTTACAATTAGAGTGTCCCACATACATATCGTGCAGATAAGGAATTTCCGTCATTTGCAGAACTTTGAGTGTTACGGAAAAAAAATATATATAGGTATGTATACCTACATCATATTGCGCACATTGAGGCTATAATTTACTCTCTGAAGACTGGTAAAATCGATCAATAAAGAATACAAAAAAATTCTACATGAATTAATTTCTAGCGCACTGCATATAATTATTCAATCTTAAAATCCCAATATGCGATATGTGACTCATACAAAATCTTGGAATCAACGCTCTGCATTACAATGAATCATCTGTTCAATATATCTATGTCTGTACTGATAGCGAGCCAGGTGTATCCGAGCAATAGTCAAAATTATTCCTTCAAATTTACGCAGATTTGAGTATTTCTTTTTTACGCGCGATAATCGATTCCCCCTTTTTTTCTTTTATTTTTTCTTGCACGCATAGTCGTTTGGGTTTTAATTTTAGAAATTACGCTAATACTTAATAATAGCTGCTTCATATGTTTAAACCAGATAAGAACATTTTTTCTTTTTGTTTTTCCTTTTCTGACAATATGATCATGCATTACCAGTTTTTAGCCTGATTAGAAGTACCTACTGTGTAGAGCGATAATATTCAACGACTATGATATACATGGAATATTTACCCGTAATTGAGCTACATATAACTGAAATATCGCAATACAATATTTTTTGTGGTTCTACTTTTTTTTTTGGCTCCATAATCACGCAGTGAAAACTGAAAACTATGTAGTACATATAATACCTGTATACGTATATTTGGTTTTCATTGTTATACCAGCACCTGGTTTACTGGATATTATCATGATGTCCTGAAGCGAAAGAGAAGAACCAACGCTCCGCGAGTAACAATGGAGAAAGGAAATATTGGAGATATGAACGCCCGCGATATAATTTGCAAAGCGTCAACGGGCGGCCATACTGTTACGCGGTAGAAATCTACCGCTCAATGTTTCGGTACGATTGAGATTGATTAATGATTTGCTAAGATTCAAATAATAATGGAAAAACTGATTTTATGTACAGGAACGATTATTGGGAAAGAAGATTAATTTCATCATTCCGTCGATATGGCTAAACACACATCACGATCAATGGACGTAGATATAAGACTTTTAATGGGATAATTTTGAAGATGGTGTTTTTTTTTTTTTAATCGATTTTACATCAAAATACACGCAAAACTGTACATATACTAATACATATACTGTACATATAATATACACTACAAAATACTAAATATAAATAATTAAAAGAAGGAATGTTTAATGCGCGAGAAGAATTGTAATACAATTAACTGTGATAAGCTCTTGGATCGATCTATAAATATATTGATCGATTTGTACATCGAATTTATCTTTGCATGAGTAGTCGCGAGAAGTATAGGTGAGTATGAATAATAATAATAATAATAATCCTTATCGGTAAACATGCAACGGTTTTATCGCTAAATCGAATACATAAGCATGTACATTATACATACATACGCATAATGTTTAAAATATATGATGTGTATTTGAGTTGTGAAATAATTGATTTGCTAAAGGTGTACCTATATACTCATATATTTTTATGTTTGTAGCTAAGGTGTTAGAGCAATTGCGATTTCTCTGCAGATAATTATATGTACTGTACTTTTATAAAATAAGGAAGTGTTTGCTTAACCGCTAGAAATCTTTACATAGAAATTATCTCTAGGTATACAGATCTCCTGTGTTATAAAAACTTGAAATATTATAGGTATAAGTACTGTACCTGGTCAAAACAAAAATATATCTGCGACCGTTGTCGCGTTGTAAGTAAACTTATAGGCAACACAATACAAATAAACTTGATACACGATTCGTTCGCTTCTATTTGTACAATTCTACTTCGGCGAAGCTTAAGTATAAAGCTTATAGCTTCGCATTATGTAAACAATTATAATTCTCTTGTGTTATACACTGGTATTATATAACGTACGACGGTTTCAACGAACTCTGCAGAGAATAGACTAAAAAAAAATGTCTTAACAGTTATTAGGATATTGCCGAGATATTGCTCAGATTCTATCCACTGAATCGGCCAATAATTCGTCCTGAATTTCAACATGATCGTTTGAAATAAAATTCGAAACATTTATACATATAATACCTGGTTTTTATACACATGCTTTGAATTATAATATGTACACAGATCGAATACAGGTAGATGAAAAAGCACGATTATATTCAAATTTCATAGCGGAAACACTATGAATTGTTAGTGCATGCCATTATTATATTCAAATGGGTTAAATGATAAATATAGTTGGTTATTAATTATATACCTTGCGATACGTTGACGTCGATGAGCAAGATGATGCTGGCTGCCCAGAAAAGGTACTTCATCTTGGCTTGAAATATATGATGATTTAAGTTTCACTAAAAAATATTATTTTGAATATTGTGAGAGTTATGATGTATATCTATTTCTTATGATGTGAGACCGCACGCGATTCGCAGACTCGACGACACGGGACTAAAGATTCTAACGTAACGAAATACTCTGGCACACTCGTCTTCGAAGTCCTCCGGCAGCTACATTTACCCCCACGCTTCTGTCTTCCCTACTTTCACACAGAAAATAAATATCCCCACTACACCGGTGATACGCATCCGATCTTTAATAACATCTAATCCTTATAGACCGGTTGATTTAATTATTGCAATGACTTTGGAAATTATACAGATTGCAGGTACATTATACTCCATAGATTTTTAGGGAGCATTTCAGACTTGCTGATTTTTGAAAATAGCGAAGATTTGTAATTGATTTTGTATTTTTCGGCTCACCGAAAAGTGGGAAAATAATCAGATTTTACTCTGGTTGTACAGTAGTTTAAAAAAACATCTTAATTTTCGATTTTTTTACCTCCTTTCTACAGGAAGAAGGGATTTGCTGTAACAGATGAAAATTAGTTCATAATATGTTGCAGAAGCGCGTGTTTCTTTCGATTCAAACTAATCGTGAGGCAACTCGAAAAAAATTTGGATGGAAACAATCACCTTCCGGTTATCGTAAATCAAATCCGCGATTCCCATGCGCGCAATAACAGAAAATTAGAAGGTATACTTTTTTTGACCGGCCACTCAAAATCACTTGTGCAGTCAAGACGTGTATGATGAGCGTATGTGAATAAAAAAGAAAAAATTCATTACATACCATCGAAGAACACACCTCATTTTCCCAGAATGTAAAGATGAGACCCGATTCAGATTGAAAATAAGCTTGCAGGTGACGAATCTGAGATACGGATTATTGCAAAATGAAAATCTTCCAGTATTGAGTAAACTATATGACGAGTTCGTTTCCCATAGTTGAGGGATATTAGTACGTGGGTGAAAATTATCTTATGGGATGATACTCACACCTGTATCCTGCAGGAGTAAAGTTCGCAGAACAATCCGTTGCCGGTTGATCGTGTTCTTGCGCGATATCCTATGAGTATACCTATACCTGATCGTTAGGGCCGAAGAGCGCTTACCTACCGTGTGACTCGATATGAAACGTGATAGCGAACACAAAGTCACATAAGTAGATAAGAAATTTTTTATCATCGTTATCGGTTGACTCTTGGTGCGGCCATTCTTCGCCTCTGTACTCATCACATTCGAGCGCAAAGTAGAGAACACGCGGGTTCGATTCGTAATCGTTTTGAATTCGTTCCGGGTTGAGGAAAAAAATGTCACCCTATTTTACATTCCTGATCGTTCTTTCAAGTTTCGGATTTCAAACCCTCGCACAAGGTGAGTAGGCATGTAAAGAGATTCGTGTTGTGGAATTATTTAGAATAGAACTTTTTTCTTTTCTACTTTTACCTTGAAATTCATTTTCTCTCATAGACGAATATTATGGAACAGCCAAAGTCGGAGAAGCCTGCAGCAGAGATTACAATTGCATCCAACACGCCTACTGTAGGACACAATTGACTTGCTTTTGCGAACCAAATTATCTTCCAACATCCGACATGTCTATTTGCATCCCAAGTAAGTTATTCAGATGTTATAATTACTTAATCATTAATTCATATGTCAAAGAAAAGGCTCGATTTTGAGCAAAATTGATTTTTATATACGCGCCGAAATTTTTAACATGTGAAATGTTTCTGGGTTTCATGATACCTGCAGAGATAACCCAGTAAGATAACTAAACCATTTTTTGATTGGTCTCCGTCTCTTACGGTTTGCATTACGGCTCAATATATGGTGTACCAAGTTGGTATCGACCGTCGACAAAGATATTTCTGAATCATTTTTCATCCATCAGTGATAAAACCTTGGGCCCTATCTGTGGCTGTATCATTTATAAATAGTATATGATTCAGAAATAGTGAATCGTGCCTTTAGATCAAGCTTATATGACTGTTAATTGACGTAAGGATTTTGTGCTGCACTCGTTATTTTTACAGAATATTAATAATACCTATTATAAAGCCAAGCTCAAGACAAAAAGGCGGCAGGAACTCATTGTTTGATCGTTCTGTTGGTGTTTTTTTTAGCCATTGGTCTCATGTGCGAAAAAAATGAGGCGTGCAACTTGATGTCGAACGCTGAATGCAGGCAAAGTATTTGCGCTTGTCTTTACAATTACACGGTAGACATTCGAAATTCATCGAACTGTCTTGCAAGTAAGTTATTAGCTCATTTTTCATGAATTATAATTCAATGAAGCAACACACGTGCTCCTGTGCTGATACCATATTACTAGCTTTACGTTATTAAGGAATTTTGGAATATTGAGAAAAGTTTTGAATATCATGTGGTTTTTTTCTATACATATTGTACATAATCACGTAACTTGCACGGTATATCATTGATTAATAGATGAATGTTGAGGACTTTGAGAGTAGTTACAAAGTCCTCGACTCCACAATGAGTTTCATTTATAATCTGAATTCTGGAACTCGCGCTCGTTTCAAATTCTCAAAGGGTCTAATAAGCCAGAACCAAATCGAGGCGGATGTAAACATATATCGCTGCGTTCTGTTTTTTTTTTCTAACTTGAATCTCATCAATCGTCGATTAACACTTGTGCTACGTGTGCTTACGCTTTCGGCACGTATAAAATAGAAGTAAATGTTTACGCCCAATAATTAGGCTCAGCGATACCAACGAATTCAGAACTCCTTTCGTTGGCAATACTCATAAGCATAAGGTTCGACTTTATTACTATGGCAACCATTCAACCATTTGTTTAATATTAGGTCCCGTCGCGGTCAACGACCCCTGTCAAAGACATGACCAATGTATCGACAGTATGGATCGTGCACTTTGCATAGATGATCGTTGCCAATGTTTGACGGCCCACCACTTTGTCAAAAACGTTGGAAATTCTAACGGGAAATGCGTACGAAGTGCAGGTAAATTAAATTAATCGAGAAATTCTAATTCATAGTTCCAAGAATAATGAAAATCTAATATTTTTATTTTTGTAGGGTTGTACCAGGTGTGTGAGTCGGATGCTAATTGCTTCATGCCCGGAGAAGATGAGGATTTGTTGGAGTGTAAACAAAATACATGCAGCTGCAGGGCTGGGAAAACATCCAAACATTGCAGTGAGATATTAAATTGATTTGGTATCCTAAAAAAAAGATATTACTTCGGATTAGTGGATTTATTGTCGGTTTATTTTTAACAGGTGGTGCTCACAGCAACTCTGCAACGATGGCGGGAATCCTCATGATGTTTTTCATCAGGTTTCTTACGTGAGTCGTATCGATTATGACAGTTGTAACTTGACAATCATCAATTTTTTCGTTATTATATATAAGCTAAGAATATTGTATTAGAATTTAATTTTACACGAAACCGTTGCACAGAATGTTCATCTATAGGTATGTGTAGCAATTTTCTATGACCAGACATATTTCTTTAGGTAATCAACAATTGATTTTGTCACTGCATTTTGTACCGGATAACTATTGGTAAATGCATATATATTTAGAGTCGTTGATTAATCTGCGAAGAAATGAATTTTACCAAAGTGAACATCTTGGATTTTTAATCGATTAGTGTTGTGTATTGTACTATTACAAATTATGGGCTCAACAGGGACTCGGGTCAGTCACGCCATTACAAACGTATAAGTACATATTCATACGCATGAATGTACCGTAATGTCGATGGATTTTCGTATAAACTAAATGCTACAACTACAATTTACAGCGTTGAAACAGCTTTTGTATGTGAATATTAATCATGCAGGGTTGTGATGAAAATACGACGATGAATGATTCGGTGATATTTTTATTATGTAGAGTAGATGGCTATAGGTGATTCTATACACGTATGTTTATTTTACTGCTCCGGAAATGCGGTGGTAAGTCGCATGTTCCAAGTACCTTAATGAGTAACAAATACCTAAATGAACTATTCAACGAAAATGTGATAGAGTCACTGAGAGTTTTACATCTAATAAATCTTCATTACTCTCCGTTATAAATAAAAGTGTTCAATCATGATTGCACATTTTGAAACCTATTTTACATCTCTCTCGGTCTGACGAGTCAAACACCTAAAATCGTTAACAATGATGATGATATAATAAAAATTGGCATGCCTAACGATAAAAACTTTCGAAGCGTACAGACTACTACACATACATCAGCGTCAGGACCAGCCTGATTCAGTTTGAAGTCGTTTGGTAAAACTTCCAAGTTTGAACCATTATTTGGTAACACGATTAACAACGCATTCTTATCACTTCACCTGTATTTGTTTGAAAATCTAGGAATCGGAATCAATAGTTTTTTTCCTATAAATAATTCAATGCGTAGGTAGGTACACTTAGTAGTTCAGTTCCCTAAAATTGCAGCCCCAAAATTCTAGACTTTGACTAAAATTTTTAGAGGCACCCAGAAGTTTACTTTGGTTTTCACATGCGACTGACAATATCTCAGTCGGAGAAAGTTCAATCTTAGACTAGTAACAACGGATTCGAGAAATATCGATTCTTTTGTTTTTGTTGAGATACCCTGACATACATACATGAAATGCGTTTTCGTTACTATAATCAAAGCTCATAAGCTCAAACATCCGTAAATTCTCTACTTATTGCCTATTTAATTTATAACCAATTTCATAACATAGATAAATACTGCCGCTAGATAAATTAAATTATTATAAGTATGTAGAGGTCTAATTCCGAATTTCTACGTACGACGTTCTTGTACGGGTACAGAATTAATATTTTCTCATGATTAGGTGTTGATCCTGAATATTTCTATACCTATTTCAATGTTTTTGATACCATGTCCAATTTTAGTCGAAGTCGTGGTTGTAGCTTTGTGGACAAAGACGAGTAAAGTCTGTTGAAAAATTCAGCTATTGGTTTATTCACCGATTATCAGTGTTAGTTACACTACCTGTAGATACTGTGAATTCGTAATAATGTATGTACTTAATATATACATAGTTTTGACTTAGCTAAGATTCAAAGTTTTACATTTATTCATTCTGTTAAAAAAACTAGGAATCGTTTTTTGATCCGCAAGTTAAGATTCTGTCGGAATATACGAACTACAATTTTTCAGTGATGGATTATTTTCTGCAATGCAGCTACAAAGTACGACTGCGGAGATTTTTTTTTAGAGTTCAAATTGAACACATCTGATCAAGAAAAAAAAAACCATTTGGTTCGCTTGTTCACCAACGTACGTAGCTCTTGTACTCTTCGTTTATACTAACTCTTTTGATAGTCTCGTATCCCAAGATGATGGAAAAACTGAAGCAAGCTGATTGGACAAGGCGGGCCGAAAGACCCTTGGTGAACATCTGTAAACCTTCTTCCACCCAAAGAACTTTGAACGCGTTGCACATAGAGTCTAGTCTCTGAACTTGAAGTCTAGCACGTACTATGTCCAACGGATTCGTGATTATAGTCGTTGTAAAACCACCCAACGTTCCAGCAACTGCTTGGATCAGCAAATGTGATACCCACACTGGTAGTACTCGTACCATCTCATCTGAGAACATCAAATGAGTTATTCAAATAGTAATTTTAGACACAGCGTTGGTAACAAGGGAAAATTTTTCAAGAATCTGATTAAGCACCTTGGTAAAACGTATACAGTCCCCACCAGAGCGCACTATTGGGAACGTATGCGCAAAGCGAAGCTACGTAGCCACGATAAAATCCTTTCGGACCATCCCGTTGATAAATCAGTCGTACTATTTCAGCAGCAATGAACGCCCGTGATCTTCCAGGGTCCAAAGATAAGCCCAAAGGATTCATTCCCATCTGTAGCATTAATATCAAGAGTATACAATAAAGAGAAATTGAATACGATTCATCTACTCATTCATCTTATAGCATCATTGGTAAAATATTACTTTGTCTACAACAAGTTTGCCGTGTTTTGTCGTAACTCCGAGGACCATCAAATGCTGACTGAGAACGTCAAACGGGACAACGATTGTCTGTCCAACAACGCTGGCTGCACCTCCGCCAATCAGTGCCTTTATCCGTGAATCGAATTGGGCCGTGAATGGGTCCTGACCCAGGAGATGACGGACACCTTCGTAGGTTGACACGTAAAACACTCCTGATATTATTTGGATAGAGCTGATCCAGAAGCCACGGTATAGTCCGCTGAAGCCTTCGGTCTTGTATATCTTTTTGTACGCATCTATCATTCCTGTAAAGAATGATGAAGCTTGCAATGAACAGCTTATGCTTCTTTCCGAAAGAAAGAAGTAGGAAAGAAAAATCACACCTGAATACATATGATTTCTCCTTTGAATTTGTAATCTCGTTTTGATGACGGTCAGGGGATATAGGCAGCATCGAACGGAGAAAGATGACAGCATACTGAGTGGGAAGAATTTTGTTTTGTCCATCATATCCCACTCGATAGTGCGGATAAGTGGTGGTGCTTCCACCGCTGACATCTTGAGGCTTGTTAACGCAAGTCGAGAATGTTGACGGTGGAAGAGACCTCGCTAAAGGCCGGTAGGATTTATCGTCTAGCCTAGCTTGGCACATCTCACTGATGTACCCTGGGCATTACTACCCACAACTATCCTGCAACAACGAAAATTCATTGAGAACTATTGCTAATCGAGGCCAAGAGCCATTCAATTGCAAGGTTAATTTTGTATGCGTGTCTATATTTAGTGTGGAGTTCACATAATAGATCATAGTTTCTGATGGAAAATGGATAGATTACATCTGAGTTCAAGCTAGCAACAATGTTGTTTGATTTATACAGGAACTGCTGACCTGAGGCAGTATATATTCATGTCTATATACAGAGTGGTACAATCTCTGAAATTGAAAGGAATACTTAGTCTCTTTTCTCTTACATAGCTTACATAGTAATGCAAACAATAAACAGGGTCAGAGAACATGAGCTTTATACGTGGATGAGAAATGATCAGCTTATAGATAGAGGGGGTGACATAATGGTGGGAGTGTTACCCGAGGTGTTACTTGAGATAAAATTGCTTGGAAATGTAAGCAACCAGCGTTGGCACTGATACTGTAGTTTATTATTTGCTGATCTCATCTGTTCACTCTATACCAAACATCAAGTATTCTTTTCAATTTTGTACTGCTAGTTAACACCCTAGTAAAAAATCTGTACCGAGTCTGGGATATAAATTTGCAGAATAAACCCTTATCATCAATTTCGTTATGCTTTCTTTTTCGACATGAAAGTTAAGTAATCTCAAATGTTTTTTTTCACTACTGCTTTTATCGAGTTTTATAAGATAATAACGATTTAATTCGGATCAACAAGTCATTCAAATCAATTACAGAGGTGCAATGAATCGAAATATTTGACGATAACGTATATAGTTTAATAATTTAATAATAGTTCAAGCGCACCACCGAAAGATAAACAAGACGCAATTTTCGAGTTACCAAGTGTGAAGACTATTTAGATCATACAAACTAAGCTGCATTCTAAGCAAGTCTTTTGAAAATCATGATATCGAGTTAGCAAAGAGTTGTAATTATGTTTCAAATGGTAAATATGCAGCAGCGGTTGATAGGAATGGAGAAGAAAATTGGTTCAAGGTCATCAATTTGCAACTAAGTATAACATAAGTTACATCTGAGTGCAACATTTGCTAATTCCGAATAATGGAAATGATTTCCCAATAAATTATAACTGTTCTCACTAATACTTACGGTGATGTAATACTACCGTAATCTTGACTATAGATTTTGAGCACCTAATGATAATGAACATAAACTCGCGACTTCGGCTTTGAATTTTTCAAGTTTAATAAATAAGGTCAACGCGAACAATCACCATAATTAATGTCACAAACTCTGTACCCGTTTGCTGGACATGAGGTAAATCCGATCTTGTAAACACGTCAACGTGTTTTCACTTATATCGAAAAACTCGTGAACGAGCAGAAGCCATGGAATGAAAAATATTATCAGCTGCTTGCTATTCGCCCCCACCCAGTTCATTCTCCATTTTTCTGCGCTTGAAATACTCGGCAAACCTTCAAACCCTGAAAACAACCTGGATCGCGGTGACATCTATCATCGATATTATTATCTGTTGTTGGAACTTCGAAAAGAGGCGCTGGTCGCCAGCACGATAAATGTCGGTAATATCAAAACTCGCATGAATTCATTTTCGACCTAACATCAGCTTGAGGATGCTCGTAAGCTGAGACTTATTCGAGTATCTGGCTTAAATAAATTACAAAATCTTGAATTTGTGGCGACAAAAAAAAAAGATGAATTGTCAGTAACTTTTCCTGATTCCAGAATATACAAGAGCACTAATTTTTGCCCGCCTCGTATACGTGGTTTGTGGGAAAAACTGGATAGATTGAAAAGGTCACGAACTTACAAAGACCGTACCATATTTAATTGACCCCGATGATGGTCAGAATGGTACGGTTATAAAGTGGTCTTGACGATGTCACGCAAGCTCCCGTATTTGTAATGGAATAAAAAAAAAATTTGTTGACAATCGTATTTTATCTTCTTGGTACATATGTAAGCATTATACGTATAGGTGAACTACATTAACGTATCATATACACGTTACAGGCATGAAGGAACGCGGCTCATGAGTCACGATCAATTTCATTAGCGACTAGCGATAATCTTTATGCTACAAATGCAATATAAATTCCGGCGTCGTTCCGTCAGTGTCCAACGACGATCAAATTATACGCTCGTAAGAAGGTATGATAATTCCTGCGCCTCATATAAAGGGTATGTATACGAGGTTACGTACGCACTTGAAGCTGTGAGATTATTTCAAGTCACTCGGCACTCGCCCTCGCAGTGCATAGCTGGGTAGACGGGGTTGAAAAAAAAGAGAAAAACAAGTACAAAAGGGACCCCGGCGCAGCACTCGTCCTTTTTTCAACGGGACACTCTGCGACGCTCACCCCTGCACCTGGTTTGAATAATTGTGCGTCCATAAAATATGGTATAGCGCCTTCATTCAACCATCCCCTGCGGTCCCTATTTACGCGATCGAGAGCTCGATATGAAGTATTGTGATTATATACGCTTTCGAGGTGAAGAAATAATTATTTCAATTCTTTGAATTTCAACCAAATCAAGGGTAAGGGTTCGACCTCCGTAAGATAATTAACCTTTGATACACATTAATACCGCGTATAAATCATCTCAAAATATCGTTCACGCTGCATCCATCCGCCATCGTTTATACTACCAGTTTTAGTACCGTCTTATACACACACATACGCGTGTATGAGAACTAAATTTTTCTACCTGCCCGTAACCTCTCATCATAATACCTCGCCGTGATCCTTCGTTCCGAGGAACGTCGAGGCTGCAAAGTGCACATCAGAATGGAGGCACTAATAATACAGGACTGTTAGCACCATATCCTTATACATACAATAGTATATGTATACCTATATCTATAAGTACAGGCATAATATATTTATGCACTATGCGAATTTTTCAACAACCGTTAACTGCAACGAACGGGAACAACGTTCTGCAACTCTCGGCAACTATACAGATCGACATGTGGACATAGCTGTGCACATGTGTATATTATATGTATTTACATGCATCGATATATGCAGCTTGAAGAGAGAAGATGAAATAATTCACTCCATAACTGCAGCAGCAGAAACGCACGTTCACCTTCATTCGTTTGTTGCACAATGTGCAGGGGCGAGGTGGGGTGTAACCGTACGTTTGTATATTATCAAAGTGAACACAGTTCTGTGTACTCCGTACGCAATATTATGCTATATATAGGTATAGGTGGGAAGGTATATATTATTAGGACACGCGTGTAACACACGATATATCGTTGGGAAGGTGTACGATTATATTACGAGCACACGATCCCGTGTTAAACTTCCGTAAATACGCCGCAGTTTCCTATTAGTATACAACCCTGCACATGAACAGCGAGCATATAACCGTAATGTAGATACACATGTATTCTATAATATACATATATACATGAATATATATACATATGTATAAAATATAAAGTATACGCGTCGTCGTCACGCGACACTATCGGCACGATCTGGTTAATCAGCAATGGCGCTATACCAACAACAATAGTAACAAGTCTAGTATAACAACGATTATATCGTCCGTCGTATATGTATAATATTTATGTGTAACAAAAGAACGGTATAGTAATTTACCGAGCGGCATAAGGTGTTTTAAAATTTCTGTTTATATTTCTGTTTCACTATCTTTCAAAAGAGATGAGTTGATTGAGGGTGATTTTTACCACAGCACATTATACCTACATACATATCTATACATGCATAACTGCAACATGGCATATAACATAGCACGACGGATTTAGAGACAGGAATGAGACGGTTGATCGATGCGGGGGAACCTCCTGGGATGTATTATAACATAGCTACGTTCGTATCAGAGTACATATACATATATATAGATTATACATATACATTATATTCATACATAGTCGTGGATATACCTATATGAGCACTGAGTAGTGAGTGGCGAACTGCGGGCTCGCTAGTTGCAACCCGTTACCCGCGAGCGAAACAGTCGTTGAAAAAGCCTCCATAAGCATCAAGAGGGAGGGTAGCTCAACTGGGGAGAGAGAGAGAGAGAGAAAGAAGGAGATGAAGGGAAGTGCAGCATCTCTTTCAGAAGCCAAGGGGTGTACAGGTATAGTAGTAGATGAGTAAAATGTGAAACGGGTGGCGACTATCGGTAGGCAGGATGAGTTATTTTATAGGTATATGTATACACATATAGGTATACATCAAATGTACCTATACATGCATGAGTATGTGTTCTACCTACATCTGAGTATTTGGATGTGTTTTAGACTGTGAAGAGTATAAGAAATTCTGTTGCTGAGTAAATAGAGAAAAGACCGAGAGAAAGAGAGAGAAAGTCAGGGAACGAGTCAGAGTAAGAGTCAGTCGTGAACCCCGGTGCTGGTCGCCGGTAATGGCACGACCGCTTCACCTCGATGGTATATAGAGGAGAAGAAAAAAAACGAAATAAATAAATAAATAAATAAATAAAAAGGAGAAACAGTCAAAGAAAAAAAAAAGTAAAAAAAATATAGGTATATATGTATAAAATGATGGAAGAAAGAGGAATGACTATACAGAAGTGGCTACGACATTTTTAGCCAACGGTTGCGCCGAGCCACGCGAGAACGCCCGCCTACACCTGATGCAGCAACCTTCGGCTTTTCTTCGACAGCCGCACGTTCAATCCACGCGGACACTATATACCACCATTCACAACGCTATCTTCTTCTTTTGAGTTCTGCAGAAGATTCCCCGCCCCGGGGGCGACCGGCGGTCGATTGTTTCTTGCACTTTGCTGGACATAAGACGACGCTACACCCGAATTACAGAAAACCAGGATTCTGGGACGTCCTCCAATATCGCAGCGTCGCGGCGCCTTTTATAATGTATTTAAACTCCCAAGATAGTCGTATAAGACCGCTGGCTATCGTTCTGCACGTGCTCATCCAAGGGATTCAAAGATGAAAAACTCCCCAACTCTTAACCTCGATAAAAAGGTTTTATCGGTGTCATGGAGAGATCCAAATCTTTGAAATGAAGACATATATACGTACCAATGTTTCTTGCATCAGGTAAAAGGACACAGAAAAAAATACATATTTGCTTACAGCGTCGTACCATACGTCTTTTTCCTCTATTTGATGTGTAAAGTAAAACCTGCAACTTTACATCTGTTCAATTCTTCTAATAATATCATTTCCTGAGTATTAAAAAAGTGAGAAATTCTCACATTATTCGACATTCGCTTGTATGTCTCTGCGCAATGTTATAAATTTCAAATCTGCCACAGCCGATCATGTTTCAAATTATTCATTACAACTTGATGTTGAGCTTATATTATTTACTACATGCAAAACTTGGCACGTATATGTATAATGAGAATATCAAAAATATTGATAAAAATGAAACAAAAATAGGTGGCACGTGTCAGAATTATTGAGGAAGGCTTTTTAAAAAAAAATTAAGTCATTTTTGGTATTAATATAGCTTTATTATGTATTCTTCTCTCTTATAAAAGATGCACCATCTGGTGCAATGCGCTAATATAGTATAACTGCGTATAAAAAATTTCTTGGCTCAGAATCACGAGCGATGTTGTCGTTTCGTTCTGTATCTATAAAATAAAATTAAAAAAAATATATGTACATGTATACAATATACATATATATAAAACAAACGCGATTTATCTTCGGACGGAGGAAGATTCCTATATAGAGAAGAGTGTGTGAGTCGTCACTGTTCTTTGCTACTCAACTTTCTCCCCTCTTTCCTATATATATACGCCCGGTTGAATAGAAAGCACACGTTTTACTAAACCACCCTCTTTCCTCCGCGCACATTCAGAGTAGAAAAAAAAAACAAAAAACGGACAGTCCATTGATACAAAAACCCTACACCGAGAAAGGGTCATGAAAAAGTTTATGGTTTAGAAGAAACGGAGAAAAAATTGAAATTGGAAGAGATTATTCGGGTGTATAATAATTACCTCGATCTCGTACAGATCTCTGGGTTATGCAATCCATAGGAAATTTAGAAGAAAAAGAAATGGAATGGGTTTCGAACTTTGAAACCGATTGTAAAGTCGATTTTTCAATGGAGGTAGATATAAAATTTCGAATATAATACTTTGCAATCTATGCGACGAAAGAATCGATGCATTTGCACGTGTGTGTCCCATTAATCATAACGTTGGACATTATCAACAGATTAATACCTTCAACCGATAATTATCCAAGTAAGTACGAAGTAAGTAAGTAATAGCAAGCTAACAATAAGTTAGTGACTGGAATATATAACTGTAAACATAATCTAACATCGGTAGGTGTATTATAATTTTGGCGCAACAAATTACAAATAGCATAACGCCCGTATTCCTTAACCCCGCGGGTGACTCGCCGTCCCGCTTCGGCACTTTTGCTGCACTCATCGGACTCTCTCTAACTCACAATCAGCAGCAGAAGCATCAGCGCAACATTTGGTACTCGACTTGGTACGCCCGCTCGTTGAGTGAGCACCAGAAACAAGAGGGAGACAGAAGAATAAGTACGGGGTGCGCGCGCCCACGCGTTGAAAAAGGAAAGTAAGCTCGCCACGAGTGACGGAGAGAGAGAGAGAGAGATAATAAAAGATAGAACAGTCGGTTAAAAAGAGAGGAGTAGCGCGGGAGGGAGAGAGAGCCGGTTCGTCGGTCCGTGCTCCGTCGTTCCGTGTCGTGTGTTCGACGCGGCGGCAAGCGGCGTTCACACGTTCCAACTTCCAGCCCCAGTCGAGCGTCGTTCCTCGCAGGCGAAGAACGTTTCGGAATTTGCTGGTTTCGTACGACGTCGTCGTTGAGTCAAAGGATCGCGGAGGGTGCCGCCGACGTCGGTGTTCAACATTACCTCTGTTTTGACGTTCATTTGAACGTTCGTCGTAATCGAACCTTACCGCGTTTCTTTAAATCAGAAATAACGAGGCTTCGACAATAATGACGAGAAATTAATCAACGATCTTAAAACTTACGTTGACTTGCCGGAGTTTACGCTTCACTGCTGCTGTCTGTCCGTATTTCAAGTGTGTGTTAGTTTGTTGGTGGTTGGTTAAGGTTGTGTGTGATAAGAGTATAAAGTAGAAAAAGAAGAGTGCGTCGTGTTCTTCGCTTGTAATTTTTTTTTATTTTCTTATTTTCTTTCCGTGTG
This sequence comes from Athalia cordata, assembly GCA_963932425.1. Lineage (NCBI taxonomy): Eukaryota > Metazoa > Arthropoda > Insecta > Hymenoptera > Athaliidae > Athalia > Athalia cordata. The sequence continues at coordinate 49,280,277 of OZ010625.1, read as the reverse complement.
CATACGGGGGTGTCCTGTAACGGGGAGTTGCTAGTCGGGCGGCAGACAACAATAGAGATATATTATCAGGATGTGCGTGTCATTTTCCCCGTGATATTAATCCAGCGTTGACGACAACGACTACCAGGTCTGTCTGCCCCTTCTGTTGCTGTTATGCACTAAGTTCATAGCACACGAAACGTTTATAAAATAAAGTCGGTTAAAAAAGAAAGAACGAAATTAACCGGGAGCAGAGGGGAGAAAGTGAGGGAAATATCAACAACTGATAAAACCATCATCAGTAAAGTGTGTCCAGTATAGTGTAATGTCGTGTACTCCCTAATGTAACCTATAGCACTCGTGATAAATTGCGTCCTACCACGTAACATGATAATAATTATAACATTCGCAAATCTGTAACGAAAGTTTTAATTTTTTTTTTACCGCCTCGTAAGGAATTTCTGACCCATCCATAAATCCATCGCGATCTCCGATCCTATTCCCCGTACCCCCGAACTTATTTTATCTCAAGTGTTATCGATATCAACTCGGTTAAAAAAACTTGTTGGAATTTCGCCAATTTCGCATCATCTATCTGCGACTACGCTCAAATTTCCTTATTTTTTTTTCCTCTCTCTCGTTGTACCTACGATAACCTTTCTCTGAAAATCGAAGAGGTCAAGAATGAACAGCTGACAGTTCCCAAAAACAATGCACCAATCATTATTGCTCAGATTCACAGCGTGTTAGTTTCCGTATATTTGAAATTCATTAATCTTCTGCTGTTCGGGTTTCACTAAATTTGCAAGAATCGAAAGAAATAGTCGATAGCTGAAGTGAATATAAAAGAAAATAATAATAACAAAAAACAAAAAGAATGTTTGTGATAAATCTTGTGCGACGGTAAAACCTTGATGGTGGATAATAATTATCATCTTATATCGACCGTGGCAATCGTAGGTGTACCTCATGCTGTTGAAGAATATAATAATAATAAACATTTTAACAATGAAGTGACGCTTCGTCGAAGAAGTTGACAGTTACCTTAATACTAACCACAAATTGGAAACAATTAAGATGTACCCCGCGCCGGCGAGACATCCATCCGCTCCCGTAAGTCTTGTTCTTCTCTCAATATAATATATCTTCATGCCACTATCAATCTTACTCTTTATTTCATTTTATCTTATTATCAAAATGTTTTTCACCCAACGGTATACCTACGCGGTTGAGGTGAGGTCGAAAGAACGACGACAATGACGACACAGAGAGAGAAAATAGCGGCAAAGAAGCTAGGAAGAAAAGGGAGGGGAATAAATAAAGTAAAGTAAAGGATGGTAAAAGTGATGTCGAAAACGATATGTTTTTTTAATTGTGATTAGGCGCGCGTGGATGTAGATTACTAACTAGGCAAATTGCGATGGTGATGACGATGAAGATGATAAAGAGCAATGGAACGGAACAGAAATAGCCCGCTGAAAAAAAAGGAAAATGATTGGGTAAATTTTCAGTGTTAAAAGTTTAGCGAGAAGTTTAGTAACTTGGATGATTTTTAGCTTTATACATATATGTATACGTATTTCTCCGAAGTTATGTCGTAATTTTGTGATCTCTTTTCACCTCTCGCGACCGTCGGGTACTAGAAAATTCTTACCTTCTTATTTTTTTTTTTTGTACCTATGCACCCTATACAGGGCTACTTAAATTCTTAATTAACAAGCGCGACTATGCTGACGTATATAACGTATAATCAGCCGTTATGTGGTGGTGCAAACTACGAGAGGTACGCGTGCGCTTGTTTCGTGCTTAAATGGACTGAATAAAATCCAATGCGCGCGGCACACTGTTACCTTATCAAGTTTGATTCTTGAATTAGTGGCATAAAAATCCGTACTCCCTTCCCCCTTTCTGTATAGGTAAACGTGGGAAATTAATTTACCTGGTTCAGGTGGGTAACCAGCATTTCCTTCTCAAACATCGTCGTTTGATTATTTGTATACCTGCTCTACAACCATTCGATCTATCTATATAGCTATACGTACGAATATCAAGATACATATAACCGTGTAGCGACCAGGTATACGTTCTACACCCTTTGATGATACGCCCTTGCTGCTTCTGGTACTCGATGTCCGATAACTTTAAATTAACAACCTCGTTCACCTAACCTACAATCGTTTCGTCGTGAATAGATCCATGCATGTCCTTTCGTAGTATCTGTGAACGAGCCATGCTCTATCAAGTTGTATAAGAGTTGATACGGCACTTGCACTGTAGAGTTTAGAAAAAAAAAACTATTCCACTTTTACCTTTCATTCGTTTATTCATTTATTTATTCATTCGTGTATTAATTTTGCATCACACGACTCGTGTAGTGACTTGTATTTTATTCTTTTTTGATATTTTTATCGATTAATTGGATATATTTTTAAATCCCTTTAGACCTCCGACTTTGATGTTTCAGATCGATGTAGATATTTTCTTTTTTTTTTTCCTTTTTTTCTTCTGATATAAACCTTCAGAGCCATTTAATTTTTGTCGAAATTATATACGTCGACTAAAACACGTTGGACATAGAAAGAGAAAGAGTGCTAGACTTACGTATATGGAATCGATATAATAATAGCGCTTGTATGAATCGCCAACGGTGCCCGAGGTACCGGATGTGTTATGTTATGCTTTTATAACGTTTAACTTATGATTATTATGATTATTGATATTATTAACAATTGTTACATCGTTGCCAAACGACGTATCCGTGCACATATTATATTATTTTATATACTCCGCGTGCGATTAAGTTAAATGAAGTGTATTATGTATATACATAACGTAGAACATAGAAAGTTTTGTTTAGGCCGGATTGATAATAATTTACGTATGGATATTGTGTTATATATATGGGGGTGTATGACTATATTTGAATGAAATGTGGGTATCCCCTAATGTACTTGCCATTCGTCGATCAATAATTCGCGTCGTATTTATGTTGTGTATACATACAGCTTGTCACGTACATAGGTATACATATAGGGATATATATGTTACACTTATATTCGTGAGCAGTAGACGACTAATACCTATAAATGTATCAGCTCTATAATACCTATATTTTCAACGGTTTATTATTTTTATTATAACGGATTAAAGTTTTTTACCATAAAAGTACTAAGAAAAAGCATTGATTAGCATTATATTATTAGTATTACTTATTACAATAACGTCGGAAAAAAATAGAGAAAAAGTTAAAGGGGGAAAAGAAAAAAATGAACTCGGGCGTCGAGTCATCTGGGTTAACTGTAGGAATTTTCTTATCTCATCGTCACGAGAAAATCGCGCAATATTATACATACTTATGGGTATGTACGTACATGCGTTCATATGTTACACTTGCATGCACGATTTATTCTTAATTCCCTTTTTTTTTCTTTCTTTTTTTTTAACAAAAAAGAAAATAAACAGTCGATGTGACTACCCGTATATGTATTCATTTTCAATCACCTCGTTACTAACTTTTCCGCGCGGTTTTGGATAATTAATCTCGAGTCGATTGGACATTCGAAGAACACCTCCCACTTTTCACGTTCTTACGTATCTATTTTTTCAGTTGTTTGAACAGTTTTCATTTCAAATATGATTTTCTGATAAAAAAAAAAAAAAAAAATGAGATTCATAAAAATATTACTTGTTTTCAGGGTGATATCAATGTGTAATCAATATAGCAATAGCAATGGGTTTTTTTCTAACGTCAGAATCACGATCCGGTAAGATAAAATCTCTCTCTATACATATATACTTTGAACCAGTTTCAATGTGTTGAGTCATTCTCAATTTTTCCCGCCGCACTAATTGCTTTGCCAAGAAACGAGGAGATATCCTTCTCTCCTTTTTGCTCCCTCTACTCGTTCTCTTTTTCCTCGTGCTTCTCCTCCCTCTTTCTTTCTCGTGATCCTCTTCCTCTTTAGTCCGCACCGTTTCAAGGTTTCGACTAAATCGTGACTCGCTGGTGTTCCTTAAAACAAAACCATCTCGAAAACCATGATTGAATAATTCATACACGTGAGACTCGGTGAACGTTGAGAGGAGATGGTGATCTGCATATTTAGGTCGCTATGAACGATGCGTTATTAAATGATTTAATTAGATTAACGAGAATGAAAAAAAATATTCCGGTAATGAATTTTGCTTTCCTTTCTTTTTTTTTCCTTTTTCATCTTTTTTGGTTAGATAGGTATATTATTTTTAAACGAGTTTCTTTTATTATTGTACAAATGTAAATGTTCCGTATCAGCCGTGACTGTAATATTGACTATTATTATTAATTCCAGCTAACTATAATAATCACACATGAATATATTTATTTATTTATTTATTTGTGTTTTTTTTTTTTTTTTTTCTACATTTATTTACGTAAAAATTCGATAGCGATTAGATTAATTTGGGCGTATAGAAACGACACCGGAAAAGATTTGCAGTTACGTTTTACGAGCAAATCGTAAAGGCAGTAGCTATAGTATAAGAAGGGCGTATAGTGGATAGCGAGAAGGGTAAGAGTATATAAGGATAAGGGCTAGGGTAAAGGTAGGGGTGAAGCGGATTATGTTAATTGATTATAAAACTCCTTTAGCGGTGGCTATAGGCAACGATAGACGGTCGCCCCGTCCCCCCTGCCCCCTCTGCCTGCTGCCCGCCTTTTACTCCTCTTTCCTATACCAGGTCGCTCTTGCGCTCGAACGAGCCCTCACTGAGCTCATCAAATCAATTTATGAACTTTCCTCGACTATATCCTAACCCAACCAAAGTGTACCCAAACCAACCTAACATCACCTTATATTTAACGCGTGAATCGAAGTAACGATGAAATAACGTTACAGATTTTTTGCTACCTGCTCTGCGCCGGCGAAAATCATAAATAACTATTATACATGGGGTGTACGAATGATTATTAGACTTTTTTTCTTTTTTTTGCTTTTTCGATTCGATGAGATCTTGAGAGGCTTTTATACCGATAGATTGTTCGAACTGATTGTAAGGAAAATTAGGAAATGATAGAGAAAAAATATGTGCTTCTGGAATTAAGCTCTTTTCTTTTTTTCTTTTTTTTTTTTTTTAAATATCTTGATTTTATCAATGAAAAGATCTCAAATTAACAGGAATCGAGTAACTTTGTGAAATACCTTTGGAATATTTGCGGGATTTTTCCACTAAATTTCAAAGCTCGAAAAAAAGGCATTCCATTCGTTACACTGCAGTAGGGTCCAGTACAACAAAAATCGTACCGAATACAATCGTTTGATAAAATATATGCGCATAGAATATGTCGGACAATCATGGCGCACTTAGCGTATAATAAACGGCATAGTATAACTCCTTACCCTCCCTTGATGTTTCTTTTTCCCTTCGATCACCATAATCCCTTTATGGAGTGAATTTTAGCTAGTCCGGCGCGGCGGTTATAATATGCGCTTAAAGCGGACGTCGCTTAAATATTGATAAACCAGATACGTAATGTATGTCATTACTCATTGTATAAATATCATTTAAAAAAAAAAGTTATGCTTATCGTCAGTTCTCCAGGTGACCGTATACATAGCCGTTATATTCAGAACACTAAAACTTGTATAACGCAGATCATAAATTCACTCTCAATAAATTGACGATCTTCTGATCATACGGTATATATAATATGAATGCACATGTCCAATACCCGTGGTAATTATTGATTTTTTCCTTATTCGATCTTATTTCCGTAGACGAATTTTCTGCCCGACGTTCCATATGCCGTTCATGTTTTACACACAAATTTCACCGAGTATCGTAAAAGTTTGTTCGTTTTTTTTTTCCTGCCATAGCCGATTAAAAGATATTTTTTTTATTTTTTTTTATTAAATATTGATACATAATAATCAGATTTGTGAACCATATTTGATAAATGCGATAGAAAAATGAGTTTTTACCTCGATTGGTTTTTCGTCCGCTCACAATATAATTCTCAGTTTTTCGGGTCATTATTATATAATATCTGCGTATAGAATATCTGTCCACATTTGTACATACGTAAATATTTAGTATATACATAAAATCCACGTATTACCTGTACTATACTTATATATACATAGAATAGATATGGATAGAATTCTGTAGAATTTTCGCGGTCACGCACTAACTGCACCGGGTATGAGATTAAAAAATAAATTGGTATACAGCAGCCGGATCAGAGTTGTAGGCATGTACGTCATATCTACACGGATATATACCCGTATATACCTATGTATACGAGATGAAAAATATTCCTCGTAAAAATGGTACTGCAATGACAATCGCTAATCAAATTGCGCTCCGGCTAATTGTTCGGCGAATTGCTAGGCGAATTGCAGAACCCCCTGGGAAAATTGAAAATCTGGACAAAAGAACAAAAGAGTCAGAAAAAATCGGGGGGGGGGGGGGGGGGGGGAGAAAAAAAATAATAAATAAAAAATTGGTAAAGTTCTGCCCATAGCGGACCGGTTTCGCGGGGCGCAGGAGGAGGAATTTAATATTACATAGATCTGGTGCTGTTCCCGTTTTACCGTCCATGTATATATAGTCGATTCTACGTATATCGAAATGTTGATAGAGCGTTTCATGTTAAATCGATTAAGTTCTAAACGTTGATATATATATATGTACATAATTAGATTTTTGTAACGTAGGTTCCAAAAAATTTTGAAAGAAATTCATTTCGTTCTTTTTTTCTTGCTTCACAATCAGATCTTTGGATTGTATATAAAATTGTTTGGCGTTTCTGCAGAGGTGCAGCTGATAGAATTAGAAGAAAATAGCGAGGGTGCAGGTCAGACCGTGATAGAGACTTGGCATGGAATGGTATTTAGGTATACCGCACCATAAAAATTCATTTCCATAATCTGTGAAATCTAGTGATTAAATTATCACCTCTTGAACGAACTTTACCGCCTACTGCATTCGCGTTGCGTGTATGGAATTCGATACGCACGTCGCGAGCTCTTCACGTATCTGTTCATCATATTTTCGTCACCCTTCTGCTGTTATTTCTTCATATTACGTGTAATATTATCATGCATTGATAAGCCCGATCGAAGCGTAGTAAATTTTTTATGATATTTTTCAATCATTTCCTTCTTAATTTTTTTCCTTTTACGATTTTTTTTCCATTCAGTAACCTTATATTTTGAAAATCTATTCCTGATCTAACTATAGGTACAGCCCAGATGACTGTGTATTTTTTTCATGTACATATGTATACATAGAAATGGTATTTCCTCGTAAAAGTTTTCTTCGAGTTCTTATTCACGCCCCTTGATCTTCACCCTTACAACCCTCCGAGTTTGAGATCGAAGTTGGTCTTCCCTTTACCTGATTTTTACGTCGAAGAAAAAAAAGATGTAACAAGACGTAAGATTTTTGATTCCAACAGCAGCGATCGGTCATTAAAATCGTACGTAAATAAATGAGAATTGTTTGAATAACAAAAAGAAAACAGGATATCGGAATATGTGTACGCTACAATCCTTTCTATATTATATACTTGATTACATAGAATCTAAATCTAAATTCACGTCCGAAATGAACCGACCATCATTCCCTAAATAATTGGTAGGTTTTAGCGGCATCATTTCAAGCTGTATAAGGGGTGGGTACATAACAGGGTCTAGTCTATAGCCTACGGGGTAGGCTTGGCGTATGGGTTTCGGGATTTTCGGGAGGGTGACGGCGGGGGTGGTGGAGACGACGGCAAAGGGAGGGAGAGGGTGGACCGTAGGTTGTGGGGATCGGTTAGGTTAGCGCTAGGGGTTTGGGGTAAGAACGGTATGACAAGCATTTGATGAGGGGACCACCGCCGCCCACTGAAATCCTGTCAGTGGTTCTCATTTCAAAAATTATTAAATCTAAAACTCTCACGCATTATTTATAATAAGGTTCAAGTTTACATTAATATCCTCTCATATCCTTGATATTCAGACCTCTCTTCCGAGTTACTTATTGCACGATAATTCATTTTACAAATTAAATCGTTTTTTTTTTTTTCTTTTACCCCTCAGTCTATTTTCATTCATGGTTAATCGAGTTGGATAACTCTTGAAATTAACCTAGAACTATCACAACATCTTATACAACGCTCTATTTTATTTCATCCGATGAAATTTTTTTTTCAGATAATGAAAAAAGATTTTGAAGATTGTTTAAAGACAAGTTAAAAGACAAGACGAGTTTTTTTTTTTTTTTTTTTTAATATATTTGATAATGACGAAGTTGGCAACCATGATGCTTGCGAATGTGGGGTTTTGGCGCAACACTCTTGCTTGTCCGGTGTATATCCCGAGTCCCCGCAAAGTGAAAGAGCGAGAGGGAGCCAGAGAAAGGACGAAAGGGAGGGAGGGAGGGGGGAACTGGGTGCAGAAGGGATCAGTGTATCTCGGCTGGGCAGGCGGCAAATGTTAAAAATAACGGTTGAGAAATGATGTAACGATTGTTTGAGAGATGAAATTGGATGAGAAACGCTGGGACGAAGCTGGCGGCTGAACATTTACATTTTCATGTCAAACAAGGACCCGGGCCTTCGCGCGGCAAGCGACGGGTGGCGGGTGGCGGTCGAGGAGAACGCGACGAGAAGGGGTGTTCCTGCCCCTGCAGTCGGTCGGAGATATACCCATCCCTAGAACTGGCCCTAAACCCGCAGCTCAATGGGTGCGGGAGGAATTGTTTGCTCAGAATTCGAAGAGAGATATAAACGAACCTTTTCGAGGATATAGAATGTTGAATCAGAATTTCTGACTCCTCCCCACCAACCCGACATCACCCAACCGGGGCGTGACGGATCGCTGCTATGCGAAATTCTTCGCGAATTCTTCTTTGTTACGTAACTGCGATATCGTATCATTTTGCGATTTTGCAATTTTGTTTGTTCAAGCCCCCAACCTTCTCTCTTTAAATACGTTGAATTCGAAATTCATAGAAACGATTCCTGATGACAATATTCGGCAATTTTTTTCATTTCTTTTTTGCAATTTTACATAGGGTGAGTCATTCCCAACTCCGAGAACCGGAAGAGACTCCTTCGGTGTTCTTACCCAGTCGACGAGCTGCACGCGAGAAAAATGGGAACAATGAGAAAAGTCCACTCAAAAATATATCAAGTCGAGTCGAGGTCGAGCGCATATCTGTCAGATCAAGACTCACCCTGTATAATGATTGTTGGTACAAAGAAAGAAAAACAAAATACACGTGTAATGTATATTCGAATACATAGAATTCGTATTATACCTCTGTAAAAGTTTTTTCTATTCTTATCTGGAGAATTTTGATGTGATTCATTTTTCGATGATTTTTTCTTTATCATTATCTACCATGTCCTGATACGCTATAACCGCCGGCAGGAATCGTTTGTTCGATTTACTTTTTATTATGACACCTTCAACTTTTAAAGTGAACGTTACACACACACAAAGTTTATACATCTAGGCTATATACATATCTATATATATATACCTAGTGTATAATAACCGTGTGTAAATTTGCTGGAAAAATAAATGTTTCATTGTTCTAATTCCTTGAATATATTTTTCTTGGTGAAGTCGTCGTTATATAGCGCGGCAAAGCTACTCTTTAGTTTGAATAAAGAACTCGCGTCCCGATTAATTATTTCCACTCTTTTCCAACGCGAAACTTTATTATTCAAAGCAATTAAAAATATCCTCACGTTTCTTCCTTGTCTTAACATTATATAATAATATTAATTCACTTTTAATCAGTCTTTTCCGAGAATTAGTTATTTCGTCGTATACGCGTATATTATTTAATATAAAAAAAAAAAAAAAAAAAAAGGAAATGAAAAGAAAAGAAAAAAAAATGATCCAACGAAATACCCCACTTTTAACTACGAGTTTCTTTAGTTTTTTATTTTTTCTATTATTGAAATCCCGCGATTGTTACTCCTCAGGGTCGAATGACTGAAATGAAAATTTCGTATATATGTGCATCTCGCTATCTAAGAAAGTAATTGCTGACAAATTAACGTAGATATTTCACAAACCTAATTCTTAAAACTTTGCGAGTAGATTGGAGTCTGATCACGTTTCGCAGGTGTTGCTGCCGCAGGTACCAACGGCTAGACACTACCTGCTGCAGGCTGCTGCATCACCAATAGCATCGAACTTTACAAACTGTCTTCAATACATACCATATAGTGTAGATACTGTAACTAAGATTTACATATATGTTATATGTATACGTTGATACATATATGTATAACTCACGTGTGCCAACCGTGTTTCAGTTTCACTCAAGTATTTTATTCCGTATATCATCGACCCATTATAGTATTACATTTGATGGACCCTCGCCACTTGTGTTTTCTTTTTTTTTTTTGTTTCGTCGGTTGCATTTTGTCTGCGTGCCTTTTACTTTGTTCTCTTTTGGTTCGATACTGCACGTTTCGGTTTCACACCAAATGTAACTAACTACACGTATTTCTCGAATGTGTATCAGGCGATGTACCTGAGAATTTGGGATACATGGAGAACGTGCGATGTCTTCGCATATATTATCTCTTTAAAACTGAAAATCTGTACAAAAATTTATTCTCACCATTGTGTATGAGCTAGGAGCAACTTACGAGATATATCCGCCATGTTGAAGCTTGGATATAATGACACGGTCGTCGTCTTCGTATTCGTCTTCGTTGCCCCCCCCCCCCCCCCCCCCCCCCCTCTTCTACTCTTCCTCCGTTTCTCCCCCGTCTCATCGTCGTCGTCGTCGTTGTCGCGCGAAAGTATACATATATTTCACGTATATATACATAGGTACGTTAGGTGTACGTAGGTATGTATAGGTACATATATTATATACATATATATATATACTCAGAGCCCGCACCAAGCGTCGCGACGTGACGCGGCGACGGCAAGGTTCTTTCTCTGTAATATGATTTATGACATCGCGACCGCGCGACCCGAAAGATGTAGCGAACGAGAGGAGAGAAGAGTAAGGTATCTGTCTATAGTTATAACGTATTCGTTATAGATGCATAGGTGTAGTATAGGTATTGTACATATGTATATTGTATACATATCTGACAGTGATACGTTATACCTATATGGGAATGAATCTTATATGTACAACATAAACCCCTTTCATTTGTTTTTTTCTTCCATCTCGCATCATCTCATCTTAAAGACGTATTATATATATGGGGCATCACATATTATCGACTTGACCAACGTTTGACCCTCCACACGTATCTTTTTTCTTTCGTAAGAAAAACAGAAATTTCTGTAACCCATGACACGGACAGAGCACTTCAAAAACACCCCTTTTATTTGGATTTTTTCTAATTTTTTCCAACAATATACATAGTTCAATGAATATCAAACTTTGTTTTATTTCGAATAATTTTTTTTCGGATCCTGATCCGAGTTCTATGTAAGAAAAAAAAAATCGTGCACCAGATGTAAAAATTTTTAAGTTTCGAAGTAAAGCGTCCAGGTATCCATCTTAATTTTCTATTTTTCAACTTTTTTTTTCTTTCAATTCACTCAAAAACCTGATAAAGGGGTTATAAACGTTGGTCGAGTTGACACGAAATGCCCCGTATACGTATGTATGCATGGAGATACTTATTGTTTGAACTGCAACGCGGGTGTCAGGAGGTGAACGTGGTACATGTATCGTATGTATACGGTACAGCTTATATACCTACGGTATGTAACTACGGTACCTACTCTTCGATCGAGAACCCCTGGATGCGAAGCATTCCACCGCGTGCCAAGCTGCCTCCCAACGACCACCCCATTCTCGGCCACACCACCATCACCAACACCATCACCGACACCATCACCATCACCCTCATCAACAACGACGACGACGCTTACACACACGATACGTACACACATATACACACATATATACACCTGTGTACCTGTATACCTATATACATATTACATTACACCTATATAACCCGTATACCATGATATCAACCTACATAAATAATCTTAGGTTTCTTCATCTTCTCTCTCTCTCTCTTTCTGTCTCTCTCGCGTATATGATTTTTTTCTCCCTTTTTTTGTTTTTTTTTGTCTTAGTTTTATTTCTCTTTCTTTATTATATCCTTTATTTCGACGGTACATTTTCTTGCCATCATCCCCCACATCCCTCTTATGTGCAGCTCATATACGTGCGTCTATATATATATATATATATATATGTATGTATGTATGTATGTATGTATATATTATCACGACTTACTCGTTCGTCGGGAACTCTGTAGGGAGTTGCAGGTAATTATATATACCTAGATTTTTTCTCGATTTGTTTTTTTCCGTCATCCACGGACGTGATTTCTTGATTGATTTATCTCATTCGTTTCGCGCATTGTTCGCGTTTATGTGTCTCGTTTTCTTTTTTATTTCTGCTACGGAGTTTGTTGTCCGTGATCACGAGGGTGGCGGCGAGGGTGAGGGGGAGGGGGAGGGGGGACACATACACACCCTTTATGTAATGCAACGATGCATTTTACTATCTATATCCGTGGTGTTATTTGTTGTGTTATTACGACGAACTTTGTACGCGGATGCGAATAAATCTTGGGGGGAATTAGCAAAGTTTAACCTCCGCTATTTTACCTCGGCATCATTATCAACTCAGGGATGCGGTGCTCATATTGTTGTTATATCGTATATCCAAATTCCAAACTCTTGGAACGGAGGCACCCGCCCTTTGCGATGCTGCAGCGGTAGAGTATCAACTATATATTTCTCCAGGTATATGTCACGGGGAAAATATAGGTTACATATATATAGAATAAAATTCAGAGTAGGTACGATACGCAAACTATCATCATTTGAAAATGTATAGAATTTTGAAAAAAATTAATACATCGACTAAATGACGAAAGGCGTTTAACTCTCGTCGAGTCTGGGAGTATGTTTTTGTTTTTGTTTTGAGGAAAGGGAGTTGCCACGATTTGCGTTAACAATGACTTTCACGACCACCTCAATCATGGTAATACTGCAATAATTATGTGTACCGTTGATAAGAATAATGTAACAATAATCATCATACTATCAATCGAAGAATAGGAAAAGGATCCAATAAAATCCCTAGACAATCATTGCAATGAGATGGAAACCACAAACAAACAAAAAAAAAAATTAAAAGTTTAGCGTATCGGTTTGCGTTTTTGGAGTATATATAACCTTTAATTGTTAGTTTCTGCTTGCAGAATAAAAAAAAAAAAAAAAAATGAAAAAGAAACACTGTCAGGGAGAGGAAGAGACGAAAGTAAGAGAAAACAGGCGAAGAGACATATATGTGTGTATATATTTTTTGTTGGCATAAGTTTTATGTAAATCTATACGCGTTTTCTTGTACATACATAATATATACGTTTGTAGTTCTCATTGTCAGCATATATGCATAGGTTCCACATATCCATATACCTACGTATACCTATAGGAATATGACGATGGCATTGTAAATCATATATAGTGACATCAGGGGAATAGGTTAAGGGTTATACTATACCCCCCTCCGTCCTCACCCTCGCCCCCACCCCATGTCGATATTTTAGTTGAAAACATTCGTTCCAAGCAATCGATAAGAGTAGTAGGAGCAAAAGCGAGCGCGTAGCCCGGCCAAAGTATAGTTGTCGTCGTCGTCGTCGTAGTCTTGCGGCGTCCCGCTTTTCCCTTTTCACCCTCATAACCCCCTTGTATAGTCTCACGGTTCTGTTCCCTTTTCCTCCCGTTCGAGCGCCTCGACGCTTCTTGTCCCTCCAATCCTTTCCACCCTCTAACCCCTCCCCCGAAATGTTACCAATCGCAGTTTTACTCAAACTCCAACTCCGACTCTGTCCCTGTCGCTGTCTCGCTGTCCTTCTGTATTTCGTCTTTCTGTGCGGCTGTGGGACAGGTGGGCTATATTTCATTGGAGACCGAGCCAATAAAATTAATACTCCGAGCAATAAATGAATCGAGATTTGAGGGCGCTTCGCGGTGTATCGAGTTAATTTTGGAACCGAGTGATTTAAGTTTCCGCTCAGGTATTTATAATCGCGCGTATTTACGTCATGACGTATACATATAATAGTATAAAATATATACATACATATGGTTTTATATATATATATATGTATAGAGTTTCACGTAAATATATGTATTATACATGTGTCTGTACATGGTGAGCTTTATAATTACTATAATTACTATCGCCTGCCTTCTGCAGGCGCTCGATCCCCACAGGCTCGCCCGCAGGCATGTATTAATATTACTACTGCTGTTATTATCATCGATATTGTTATCATCATTCTTATTTCCATTTTCATTGTATATTCTGTTTTGTGATTTTATCACTTCAGTGATTCACAGAGATCCTTAAGAACCTTTATATCAGCAATGTTACGTTTTGGGTGATTTGACCATTTCTTTTTTTTTTTTTACACACACTTTTGTCACTGAAAATTAGATTGGTGTATGGCTTGAATTTTTTTTACCCTTCGAATAAACTTTACGTCGTATAATGACGTATCCCACAAAATCGAATAAATTGAAAAGAAAAAATATCTATGATACACATACACATACATAATACCTATATATAGAAATTAACATCGCTTTGAGTAAAATTTTGATTGTAAAAATAAAAAAAATTATACTTCGATTAGTGTGATTTCGATTTTTTTGAATTTTCATTTTTTTTTTTTTTGTATAGAAAATGCTTTGCCCCCAAAAGAAATGATAGGAATTACATATAAACCGACGAGGGGAGGGGGGGGAGGGAATGGGAGGCAAAGAATCAAAGTATCACACAGATTTGCGAATGGCGCGTGAAAGTCGCGTTTTGATCGGTAAGATTTCGGTCTCTGTACGTATATAAAAAATTGCAATTATCTCCGTTGTGGTTTGAAAATCGAGATTCTGCACGTATATAACGTTTACCTGACGGTTCGGTTTGGTGTTGCGCACTCTGTATGTAGGTATACGTATATAATTTATAGGGCGTTGCTGATGTCGGCGTAAAACACCATGCGCCGAGGGAGGTTGATAGGTTGGGAGGGAGGTAGAGAGGTATGTGCGTTGTTTGATTGATTAAACTCTGGTAACAACAACCTGTTCGATGACTCCGCGGGCATTTGATGATTGCAACAAGTGTACTATACGTTACGTATACCGCCACTGCTTTTGCTGTCTCTCCATTTTCCATCCCCATCAAACCCCGAACGCCCTGCAACGCGTTTCAAACCGAATTCAACAAGTGGCCAAATCATTCTACTCGCTTTCGTATATATCGACAAAAAGAAAAAAACAAAAAAAAAACAATCATTTTTTTCATCTTTTTTCGTTTCTGAATAAACCATAAATAAATCAACGATTGTATACGGAGACTAACAAATATTCTGAAAATATTATACATATAAGAAACGTTCAAACTGAAAATATACGATACAATATATTATTTATAATATTGAATTAAAATCGAGATGAAAATTTCTCATCTCATTGTTCTCACAATCATTCGATCGTTTCTTTTTTTTTTTTTTTTGTTTTTTTTTCTTGCTTTTTTATTTTAAATTTATAGACCAACGAGTTCACAAAGGTGTGAGATTCTTTAGATATACAATCGAGATATGGATAGGTACAGGTAGAAAAAGGGAAGAGTTAGATGGTGTATCTCTTCTTTTTTTTTTCTTTTTTTTTCAATGTGAAGTGGATTTAGCTGATATGATATATAATTACCTCTTGGATTCGAGGATGGCTCATAAATATATAAGGTATAACGATGTATTTGTTTGAGGCATTAATAACGTCATGATACATGTCGTTTGCGGTCGTGTGAGAAAATTGGGTCGTCGCCAGAAGTAGAAAATATAAATTGCATGAAAAAGAAAAAAAAAAGCATTTCTATTGACCTTTAGTCTTACGGTAATCGATAGATACATATAGATAACGTAATACATATGTGTACTTTTATCATCGGATCGAGCTTTATCTTTGTTGTGAAAAATTAATCGAACGATATAATATCTCGTCTGAAACAATTGGGGTTTTTCTTTTTTCTTATAATTTTTTTTTTTCTTTTTTTTTTTTCTTTTCTTCGTCAACCTTTCGACCTTAAATCCGATGATTGTTTGTACAGATTCGAATTTCGAAGATACTGTAGATAGAATCTCGGGCGATCGAGTGATTCGGAAAAATTTGGACGTGTACATATATGGTTTATATACATATAAACATGAAGTTAAATGTTACCTTATGTACATATACACATATAGTGACGTTAAACAGGCTGCAGGACCTCCGCACGTGCGCAGTCGGCGTTGGCGTCTTTGAAAATCACCTCGACGTTTTAATTGTTATCTTAAAAAGATCCTACATGCCTGGTAATTTGTTGATATACGGCGAGGCCTGGCGTTAGGGTGAAACTGGTCTTATCGATGCGAACGACGACGCGGGGCAAGCTTTCTGATGGTGCTGCTGCTGCTGCCGCTATAACTGCCGGTGCTGCTGCAGGGGGTTCGCGGAGAGGAAGTCGAAGGGGAAAAGTTGCGAGGGAAGAGAGAGAAAATGGGTGTCAGAGAGGGAAGTTTTGTGGAGCGAGTCTCATTAAGGACGCCTTCAACCCCCAACTCTTCTTATACGGTAGAGATGATGCCGTATGCCGACTATACTCGCCTCGCCTCTCACCCCCCACCTCACCTCACCTCCACTTTCCTCAGCCTCTCCTCTTCTCTTCTCTTCCCTTCTCTTTTCTTCTTCTCCCCTCACCTTGGGCTGCGCTAGTCTTTTATAGAACCGACCCTCTACATGTATACGCGCTAGCTTTCCCTTCTCCCTTCTCCCTTCTCCCTTACCCCCTTCTCTTCTTATTTTTTTCACTTTTTTCCTCTTTTTCTCTCACTATTACACTACGTATATATATATATGTAAACTTTATCACCTCTACTTCCTCCCTGTGTTTCTTTTATTTTATTTATTCTCTTATTTTTTTTTTTTTTTTTTTTTCTCTTTCACTTTTTCCGCGATATTTTTCTGTACTATTTTTTTCTATTCCTTATCTTTATTTTTCTCCTTTTATTCTCTTTTCTTCCTACCTTCTTTTTTCAGTTTTCCCTTTTTTTTCTCAGTTTTCCTTTTTCTCGACTTCGTTTGTTCCTTACGTATAAGTTTAAATCCCGTATTATATGTATGAGGTCAGAGTTTCCCAAGCTGAATGTGTCTGTGTGTACATATCGTACAGATATATATCTATGGAAAACTGGAGCTTTGATTATAGTATATGGTGGAGATTTAGGAGCTTCTTCATAAATTTTATAGTGCATCTATATTTTAACTTTGTATATTCATGTACAGACACAATACCTAGAAGAAACTTGGAAGTTTCATGTGGTAGCATCAACTATTTCTTAACGTTTGTGCTGTAATGTTATGCAGCGGCGATGGAGGGGGAGGGGGGAAAAACTTTTCTGACAAAAGTTTCTTATACGATATTTTTCAGATGGAAGAAATTTATCCCGCGTGTATCGAGGGTTGAAAAACCAGAAGGGCGTAATCCACGAATATAGGTAAAAATACCGCTGAATGAAAAACGTATGGGGCATTCCATGCCAAAATCACCGAGTTTTTTACGCGACCCTTTTTGATTATGCTAATTTTTTTCAATATTCGATAAAAAAAAATAAAAAAATAGAAATAGTTGTTATCACATCTTCGGCTTTGGAATAAAAATTGCGTAATATGAAGTAGAGTTTTGGACATTTTTCCGAAAAACAAATCGAAGGGGTCGGATTTGTTGAAAATGTCGATTTTGAGTTTTGAACGTAAATAACCAAATGATAATTGATTTCGAATAATCTTGGTTTATTTTTTTTTCTGAAACTATATATTTAAAGACAAAAAAAATGCTACCCAATTTTTTTATGAATATCGATATTTGTCACCAATTTATCGTTAATCAAAAATTTTTCACCTGAGAAATTCAAAAATCAATAATAACTCAATAACGGTTCGAGACAAAAAGCTAAAAATTGGCTAAATAGCACAAAAAAAAAAAAATTAGCAAAACCAAAAAGGGTCGCGTAAAAAAATCGGTGATTTGGCATGGTGGGAAAAAAACGAAGAAAAAAAAAACACCGAATTGGAATTGCTTAAATCAATTGAACCTGTCGAACTTTCAATTATGAAACGAAAAATTTAGTGAGATAATAGTATTTTACGGATCGCAAATGACGACGCAATTCAGATGAGGGTTACACGGCTAATCGGAATCACCGAAAAGAGATTGCGAAAGATGTTGAAAAATCGGTGACGGTATAGTTAAGAAAGAAGCGGTGACAATCCCTCGTATCTTTCATTTTTATTTTATTTTTTTTTTTCTTCCCTCTGAAAAAAAAGTTTTTCTCTTTAGCTTTAGTTTGCTGCCGGTAATTTTTATCGCAAACTTCTTCTCACTCTGACGGTTCGCTCTAACCTAGAGGGGGTATAAAAAAAAAGAAAAGAAAAGAAAAGCAAAAGAAATATCCACGTACATCGTTAATGGTCGATTAAAATTTTACCACCTATAAGGCGACGCGTCGGAGGCAATATAAAAATCTGAGGAAAATATTGTTACCATGATCCTTTTATGTTTTCTTTCTTTTTTTTTTTTTCATACATAAATATATAAATAGGTAGTTTGTGGTCAGGGTTTGTAATGTATATATATATGGATAATATACCCTTTATGCCATGCTTTCAAACAAACGCAAATCGAAACCTCGTCTTCTCATTCGACGGACAAAACTTAAAATCGTGAACTAAAGTAGCTCGAAAAAAATGAATGGAAAAAATATAATACCTATAATGTGTAATGAATATCGCTATGCATCACTCTCAGAGAATTTGGAAGGAAATTGATAATTTTTTTTGCGTTTTTTTTCTTCTCTATTTCGGTTGTATAGATTTAGGTACGCGTAACACGCGCTGCCTATAGCCAATAGATTTCGCGACTAACGAGCCGTGTTATAGACCAGGTATACCCGCGATATGTGCGGACAGCGTGCAGGCGACGGTTTAACCACGTATACCTTAAAATTGTAAATTTCTTATCGCACGCATTCGCATATAAGTAAATCTTTATATTACGTATGTATGCATATGTACGTATTAACATATGCAGAAGCAATTATATATTTTCAAACAAACTAATTATATACGTACGTATAATGGACCCACAAATTTTCCATATACTAATATGCGGTTAGATAAGAATTCAAATAATTTTTACACGTCTCTCAAGATTGATTCTGTCTCATTTTCCCTGATGTGGTACTTAGAGTCTGCAAAATCAACCTGGCTGCAATATTTGAAAAATTTCTTCATTAATTAATTAATCAATTAATCAATTAATCAATTTATCATTTGCAAGATTGTTGTATTGTTAGTTTGAAAACGAAATGGGGGGGGGGGGACGGGGAGGAATCCATTATACCTATGGGTATATATGTTTTTTTTTTTTTTTTTTTTTTTTGAATTGTATGAATTTCAATTCATTTCTTTTTCGTCCAATTATGTATGTAACCTATATACCTAAATATTTCGATCTATGGGAGTGTATTATAAAATGTAAAAAAAAGTAAAAAATAAATAAAAATTGTATTCGTTTGTTTTTCAGGGTGGCGGTGGAAGCGCAGCTGGAGCTGCTGGTGGGTTGAAATTCACGGTGGCCGACACTTGCGAGAGAATCAAAGAAGAATTCAATTTTATTCAGCAACAGTACCATTCGTAAGTTTTGCCAGCGACTACTTTCTCACGGTGTTCCGCGCACTGTCTTATACATGCACTTTTCTTTTTCTACATTACCCACTTCTCCTTTGTTTTATTTACACTTTTACCTTTTTCAGGCTCAAGTTAGAATGCGAGAAGTTAGCTAATGAGAAGACTGAAATGCAGAGGCATTACGTAATGGTAAGTTTTTTAATTGTTTGTAATATATTCATCATTCATTTATGATTTATTCATTTTTTTCCCTTTCTCTCTTTCTGTTTTTTTTTTTTTTTTCATCACACATCGTAATATAAGGTGTGAAATATTTTTCTCCATACACCATTGATACATAATATAGTATACGTGTAGCGTTTTACGTTCGAAAAGAAAAGCAAAGAAGAATTGAAAAAAAAAAAATCAAACAAAATCGGCACGGTTAAGGGTATAGTAATTAAGCAAACGACAATGATAATAATTATTATTATGTCGATAATAATCATCGTCATTGTCGTCGTGTTTTTTGTTTTTTTTTTCTGATTCTCAAGAATGCGATATTTCTAGGTATGTGGGTAAAGCCTAGAATAAGTTTGCGCCATTTTGACGCTGATTGAATCTCTGCTAAATATGGTAATGTTTCGCGAGCCGGTTATAAGGGGGGTAAATTTTCAGTACATACCTATAACAACCTATATTCATGCATACCCAGTATATGAAAACGAGTTCAGAGACACCGACACGTGCGGGTTACATATATGTATACAGGTATAATAACCAACCCGCTAAATCTATACCATATATACTGCATATACACTATGTGGGTTGGACGAGTTAAAACTTGTATAGAAGACTAATACGTTCACGTAGGATACAAATTGTATATATATGTACAGGTTGATAATCCTTCATATATAAAGTACCTGCTATATAGATATATATATATGTTATCACATATGTACATACAAATGTATCGAGGCATTTTCTTGCGGACTATAAACCTGGTACATGTAACACGGTAGGGTATATGCGGTATAGGTAACGAATTCTATAGATATACATAGAGGAGTGAGTGAGAGAGAAAATAAACGACGAACGGACAGCGGATGGGTGTTCATGAAGACGGAAATTGAATACTCCGAATGAAATATTAGGGCGTCTGTCATTTGTTTGCGAATCCCTTGTTCACCCATACGCACACGCGTATACACGTGTATATACACGACGATTATATATATGTATATATTATCTACGTACACATACACGACACGTTTCACGCGACGCAGTAAAGATTTCCACGAGGCGGCAGCCTCTCTACATATATGGCGACGTACATCCCCGTAAACTGCTACAGTGACGTGACACCAGCCAAACCGAATGCCAGGGTGCTGCTGCTGCTGTTGCTGCTGCTGCTGCTGCTGCTGCTGCAGGGTGGGAGTGTTCGGGGTGGTTTAGGGGGGTGGAACTCAGGCGAAGGGCGGACCGGGGTGCAGGTGGGGAGTTGAGCCGGTAATCGATATCTCCAAGTAAACGCAGTGAGCGAGAGAGTCGGAGAGTCGGAGAATCAACTGAGAGAGAAAGCGAGAACTATACATACACTACGTATATACAGAGAGAGAGAGAGAGAGAGAGAGAGAGAGAGAGAGAGAGAGAGAGAGAGAGAGAGAGAGAGAGAGAGAGAGAGAGAGAGAGAGAGAGAGAGAGAGAGAGAGAGAGAGAGAATATTACAGTGAATAAGAGGAAGAAGGGGGATGCAAACTGTTGTCAACCGTCGGCTATTATATTATCGCGCTATTCACATTTTCGTCCCACCCTTTTATGGGGATATGGTTATCTAGGAATATAGGTATCATCATATATATATGTGTATCGATATTATATGCTATATGTATACAATATGTGTATATGACCGATTTTACCACATTTAATTTTCGATTTACCGTATATTATTATAAATATGTATAATAATGTATATTTTCTTGTTTGTGCTGCAGTTTGTAAATAAATAACGTTGCGCCGAGATGAGATCAGTGAAGGGATTAAAAGGAAATTTACTCGAGAAATTATATGGAAATAGTAGTAGGAACTTATAGTCGCATTATTTTCCATCCGCGCGAAGAAATGTTGAATCCTTTGCTCGTTAAAAGTAGATGAAGAAGGGTTTATAAGTTACCTGAGGACCTTATATTAATAATTCTATAAGTTCATTCGGACTGAAAGTTTTCTATATATATATTATATCTGTCATGGTTATCAGTTCGCTTTCATACTCTCAAGAATATCATATTCTATATTCTAACAATAAGTATATTTATCGATTTGTTATTATTATTACATATTGTGACCTTTTGTCATATAAATTCAATTTCTTGTATCTCGTACTTACCTGCGATTCAATTGTCATAATCATATAAGTATATGGACATCGATATTTTCCAACAAGTGAATTACACAGTTAGACACTGCAACGAATTATATACACAAATTGCGGGTGATTTATTTATTTCTCTCGATTACAATTAGTGATATTCATAGAGAAATTATTGTAGATGTACACATTCTATGAAATTAATTATTTCCGGTGTTATAAAATTTCACAATCATTTTTCACGAGGGTCAAAAACCAGCTGAATGAAGTAGCTAAAACAATTTATTTTCAAATTTTTTTTTTATTTCGAAAAAATTTCGACCTTGCAGTAAAATTGTATACGTTAACCTTTTTTCTTTCAATCAATCCAAACGATTCATTTTGAAAACCATGTTTAATTTGAATTGAAACTTTTTTAAAAGCATACGCCATTATGGCGTCATTTTCAATTTTATCGTACGTTGCTCTACTCTTGTTTTTATCTCTCGCCATATTATCATTATGTAACCAAGGAAAATAAGTGGATTTGAAGAAGGAAAAAAAAAAAAAACAAAAGAAAAAAGGAATACAAGGAAGGTCGTAAATCGAAACCCTTGTAAACTGTGGATAACGCTCTATGCGAAGATCATACGAAAGCAAGGGTTGTATTACCCAACGGGTGACTTTTCCGACCCATTTTCAAAGGTCTACTTATATTATTGCTAATAGTTTTAAGTATATATCTGGTTCAATTGCATGCGATATAGATAATATCCAAAGAGTATATACATATGTATACATATATGTATCTAAGCGTTATAGGCAAAGAATATTTTTGTTGTGGCCGCAGGGCTGCGGGGGGAGGGGGGAGGGGGGGGGGAGGAATATCGATTTCGTATCTAGTTTCCCCCTGCACCAATTTATATAGTATGTAATACCCTATAACTATATAACGCCGCTCGCAGCTTTGCGAACAAAAGGTCGTTGGGTTCCGGCATATAGATATAGATATATGTATAGCAGTTTATGACACTAATATTATGGTGTATATAGGATTCAGAATATAATATAAATACAGTAATAATCATGATATTTAGTTCTTTTTTTTTTATTTACGTGTATGTGTTTTCTCATTTTCCATTACATTATACCTTTGGGTGGACGAATACAAGTAGATTTTGTTTTTCGATTTTTTTTTTTTTCCCATTTTCAGTTTCACGTGTGTTTCATATAGATTGTATATACCTATGTATCGTGAATGAAACAATCGACCGTTGCTGTTTTTAAACCATATTTCTGTTGCAGTACTACGAGATGTCCTATGGCCTAAATGTGGAGATGCACAAGCAGGTGAGACTTCACTTCGCTCATTAGTTTCTTGTATCATATGTTCTCTCAATTTTATCCAAATATCTCAATTTTTGTTTTTTGTTCTCTTTTTGTTACAAAAATCGATAAGATAATTATATTATATCCGTTTATACCCCATGATGTTGCATTTGTAATTCGGGGTTAAGAAAAATTCGAATCTATGTATATATTTATATTTATATACTGCATGTACATATTTAAATGACATGTCAAATGCACGGTTGTGTCTGACAGGAATCTTCTCGGTAGAAAAAAAAAACAAAGAAAAAAAATTAAACAAAATAATAGTAAAACGAAACAAATAAATATTGAAAAATAAAGTAAATAAATAAAATAGAATGAAAAAAAATAGAAAGAAAGAAAGAAAGAAAGAAGAGAAAAAGGCAAACTTTTCAACCCTCGTGCAATATTCCGGAACCATATATAATATCTACACCGATCCCTACTTCTTCTTTACACGTATAGACGACTGTATAGACGTTAAACCATCATCCTTATATAGGTATGTGTATGTATACGTATATGGGTATACAGGTATGTACAATGCACGTGTATATAAACTATACAAGCGTTCATTGTGCGTGCGCGAGTACCGCGGCAGCGACAACCACACGCGTCCTTATATCTATAGAGAAAACCCTCGTACCACCATCCTTAGGGTAACCCCCTACCGCGTTGATATTCATTACGTGGCGATCATTTCTCACTCTTGTTCTAGGGGTGTTGGCTAATGGGAAATGGTGTGGGGAATATCCTTTTCGCCTCCCTTCTACATCGCCGCGACCACCACGTATACGTATATA
Organism: Athalia cordata; assembly: GCA_963932425.1. NCBI lineage: Eukaryota > Metazoa > Arthropoda > Insecta > Hymenoptera > Athaliidae > Athalia > Athalia cordata. The sequence continues at coordinate 49,256,029 of OZ010625.1, read as the reverse complement.
TGTGTGTGTGTGTGTGTGTGTGTGTATACACATATAAGTCACATAATGTACCTTAGTATAAAAAGGGTTTGAAATCGGAAAGAAAAGTGAATGTGATTAATCATGGATATGAAAATTACACGTGCAGTTTATCTGTGAAATTACGAGGTTAGAATATTCCATCTTTATTATCAGGTTGTTTGATTATTTATTTTTTTTCGTTCCGTGCAGGGGTACCCCCTTTTAGGTAGGTTTCAAGAAATCGGAGCTTTAGTTTACCTACTATCAAAAAGGCGTTTCTGATGAAGTTGAAGTAATCCGAAAATTTGAGTTTTTCAACTGATTTCATTTTTTCTTTAAGGATACGTCCTTTATCGCTTGAGATACGTCGTCCGTGTCCTAGATATTTAGATAAATTAACTTACGTCATGTCATTGTACGGATCTTTTTTATTTTTCTTATGTATGTCTTTCTTTTCTTTTTTTTTTCTCCGAAATAACAGGGATTTCAAATTTATATTTTCACATTATAGCATTAGGTGTGTAGTATATATTACCTATATACCTATGCACGAGCGTATCAATAAAACAAAAAGGGGAAAATCACGCATATAATACGGTCTGCATAATATAATGGTACATAATTCGCGACTGGTGACATTACGGAAATACATACATATACATTAACATATATGTGTTATATACATATATATTTTATATAATATATGATGTGTTGGTGCGCAAAGTGCAGTGTGCAGTGCATTACTATATGTATGTATTATATATATATACATAGACGAGCAGGGGTGCGAGAAGTTGGGAGACGTGAGTTCTATATACATACCTATATACACATAAAATATACAGGTACATGTTATATATGTGTATATGTATAACCTCGTACTTCTATAATCCTTTTCAATTTAATCCTCGAATGAAAACAATCTTCCCTTGCGGCGCTAGAGTCTTTTTCGTTTTACCCCTCTGGTTTATTTATTTATTTTTTTTCTTTCTTTCTTTCCTTCTTTCATTTTCTTCTTATTTGATTCCTCTTTTTCTTTTGCTAGTTATTATCATTATTATTATTATTTTTTTTTTCTCCTCATTTTTATTTTTTATTATCATTGTTGTTACGATCGGGATTATTATTATTATTATTATTTTTACATTTTTATTTGGCCCCCTATTTTTGCCTCGCCGCCAGCGTATTTCTTCTCTCCGTTATTCGTGAAGTTCTCTTTCTTTAGTTTCTCGCGATCTTCTCCCCCTTTTCTACCTTGCAACCACCGATACCAACTGCACCACACCACTACCACTTTCTATGTTATATACCCTCATCTCTATACCTTCGTCCCCTGCGGAGTTTATAGAGAAAGTCCACGTCCAGCATGAACGACGGCGTTGTGACCACCACGCCACACTACCGCATTTTCACCCTTCGTTCACCCTCTACCACCACCACCACCACCACCACTACCACCACCACGACTACCACTACCATCACCATCACCGCCGCCACTATACTTACTTCGCTCGCTAGTCAGCTAACTCAAATTTGTTGGTCATGTCCTAGTTCGGAGTTTAACTTAACTCGTAAAATAACCGCGCTATTTCCTACCGATCATTATACATGCATATAGATCCATACACTGCACCGGTGTATACACTCTCATATTAATATACAATATACACGTATACGTAGAATTGGGTACACTTGGCTGTTGGCTGGGTGGAAGTTGGTGATTTGGACAACATTATAACCGAAATTAGAACCCAAACTTTTTACGCCAAGTCACCAACTTCCATCGAGCCCAAGTATACGAGCAGATATGTATACGATAATATGAAGATTGTTTGCTTATTGTTAGCTTGTTAAATTTCATGAAATTTCATGAAACTCTTGAAGTTTCGATTTTTTTTCACCGTACTTATTATATTTCATTATCGCATATCCGATCGTCTTCACGAGCACTGATAGGTTTAACGAAAGTTTAAAGAAGAAAAAAAATATAGTCAAAAGATTATTTTTTAAAATCGGGGTAAAAAATTCGAGTAATAACGTGCCAATAAGGTGCATACGAAAAATCGGATCTTCCGTAATATTGATGTCTGATTCTTTTTATCTTTTTTTGTGCATTATATTGCAAAAGTGACAAGTCTGCAACTTTTGCATCGCATTATTATGATTGGTATAAAGAAATAAAAAACAGAGTAAAAAAGAAAAAAGGAGAAATATAAAAGTTGGCTTTCACGATTTTCCAGCAGGTACTGCTTATCACATAGGTACACATACCTATATATTTCATCGTTTGATCCGTTTGCAGAGGTCATCGCTGGTACACGTATACATATGAAAATATATGTTAGGTATGTAGGTCTAGGTATAATCTTGCGATGAAAAAAAGCCCAAAGAGACATGCAAACTGACAATGAGATCAACTTTCCGAAGCTGCGACACCTCTGCATGTACATACATGGCAGCAGGAGCACAAGGATGCTGACCAATTATATAAAATCCATCGCGTTCCCATTCCGCGTACTCGTACCGTTGGGTCCTGCTCTTCGCTCCGGCTCTCCTCGGCCCTCATACCTTCATCATTCACCGTCCTTTACCTCCCGATCCTCAACCCCTTCCCCCCTTCGCCCCTTCCCCCATTCCCCGAACCCTGGATTCGACATTCGCGTCCGTATGTACCGTACATATATAGGTATACCTATGCTCTATATATACAACCGCGCGTTGGGGTTGCCTCGCTACTATTTTTCCCTTTTTTCTTTTTATTTTTTTTTCTTTCGTTTTTGGTTTTTTTCTTCTTTTTTTTTTGTTCTTCCTTTATTCCTCTTTCACTCACATCGGTTCCTCTCTTTTTAGTTCTTCTTCTTTTCAATCCTCTCTTTCTCTCTCTCTCTCTCTCTTTCTCGTTTTCTCTACTTTTTTCCTCAACCCCTCTCCCTTACCTACTACGTTTATTTTTTTCTTCTCTTTTCTTTTCTCCCTTGTTTTTTTTTTTTTCTCTTCTTGTTTTGTTTTTTCTATTTTCCTCCCTCGCTCGCTTCCACACTCGCTCACACCCGTGACGTGTAGTCGCGTTCTTTTATTTGGTCCTCTACTGGGCGTCGGGGTTTACGGGGGAGGGGGGGGGGTTGGTAAAGGGTGGGGGTGGGAGTGGGAGTTACGGGCGATGACATCGATTTTTTACCCGCTGCTAATCTCAGTGTTGCGTTCCTGCGTGCCGCCCTTCTATATCCGAGGTGGTTGCATAGAGGGTGGTTATAGATATATAAATATGTTACGCACACACGCACGAACATTTATATAAATATATATGTGAATATTACATTGCATTCACGTGTTACATACACCTGTATCTATGGTATAGTCGTGCGGCAACGATGCACGTAAATTAAAATGAACGGTGAACTTTTACGCTAAAAGATTTAGTATTTACAATACGTTATAGGTATATATAGCTAGCAAAACCCCATGCGGTGCATATGCGTAGCGAAAAACTAATAATAAGGCTGATGGACATTACGTGTGTACGTACCTATATGTATATACCTACATATTTACTTTAGTTTATTTAAATATATTATCACCAATGATTGATCGCGTTATATAATCAAGATATCTTCGGATCCATTGGCCAAACGCGTTGCAATGTATATGATATATAGGCATATGTATACAGAAATGTTACGTACACAAAGTGTATATATACATGGATGTATAATATCTATAGGCACCTGCAGCATCACCTATCATGTATATAGGTACAGGGATCGAAAGAGGCATGAGAGAAAAATAAATTTTATCGATAACGCGAGAGCGCGACGTTTTCACGAAATACAAAGTCCATTCGTTTCCTGTAGCGATCACAAATCCATGTATTGTACTATATATCTGTATAGCGATATATATACATATAAATGTAGGTATATACTATATTCGCGTATATCGCCTCTACTATCGCCCTGCAAGAACTGCCCTTTCAGTCAAATAAATCTTCATCGCTGCATTCCGGGTATGTCCGAATGCTTGAAAATGTTAGATTTATTGGTTCAATTGGTTTTCTTTTTTTCCTTTCTATTCCTTTACTTTTCATCTTGCCGATTCTAATTCTCGATACTACGATGAATAATTACTATATATGGTCAACGTTTTTCGTTATATAGTCTAATTATTTACTTACGGTGAAAGGCATTTCACACTCGCCGTATATATAGTATTGTATCTATATCAGCATTTTTCTACATGAAGATTTTAATGTGCAGTTTATCACGTTATGCGATAGTTGAAAATTATTTGAATATGTATACATATATATGCCTACTATATATACATATATACACATATATATATATATATATATACGTACGTATCATAATTAATTTGAATTTAATTGCAGACGGAGATTGCTAAGCGGTTAAATGCGATAATTGCCCAAGTCCTTCCGTTCTTGGCGCAAGAGGTGAGTCTCGTACTTTCTTCCGATTGATAAAACGTTTTACAATCAAATGAGATAACAACACGATAATGATAGCACGGGTTACAGCACCAACAGCAAGTTGCCAACGCCGTGGAACGAGCGAAACAAGTTACGATGAACGAACTCAACGCCATTATTGGGGTGAGTTTAAACTTTCAAAGATATTTTTTCTCATCTATGAGTTATAATTATTCATTTATTTTTTTCCATTCTATCATATAGGATTACTATTTTATAACGATTAAATATTTTTCTGTTTTTTTTTTTTTTTTCTCCAAACATTTTAGCAACAACAGCAGCAAACTTTGCAGCAAATATTGGTGAGTGTTTTTTTCTACTTTTTCATAGAGTTTATTTAATTATTATTCTTAAATGAGGTATATTCGAATGGATCTCCGCTCTAATGAGATTAAAATGTTTAAATTGATGATGGAGATCGCAAATTTGCGACAAAAAGTACTAGCTCTGGTCTTATATTGATATCTACTTTTTTTTTTCATATTTATTATTATTTTTTTCTCATTGATACAATTTTGCATTCGCGTCGCGTATGTTTCAACGAATTTCTTGGTTTTTTAATTATGAATTACATGACCGCTATTATAACGGCGCCTTATGAAATATCCTCTACTTGTATATATAGGTATATATACCAATCTACGTTTGTTTCATCATTTTTCATTCTTAATGCTTAACAAATAAACGCTCCTTTGTTTCCTCGCTTAAGTCTTTTCGGTATACAAATAATAATTTAATTTCGGTCAAGCATTGGCACTTGGCTTATCTGTACGTAGAGTATAGTAGAATACATATATACGTGTACTTTTATACCCACTTTATGTACATATACCGTGCGATATCGTTCTACAAAACAAAGATCAGAGACGAAACAATCCCGAGGGAATTTTAACCAAAGACAAGAGCACAGTCGTCATTAAACGGGGCCACCCCTTTCAACTGTAAACGTTCTACAGAATATCGTCGACACCCTCTACATTATGTACTGCACTGTACGTGTACGTAGCCAACTGCAATTCGTTTTTCTTATTTTTACATTCTCTGCAGCAGCGCACTTGAGAGTCTGAATGACCAACGAAAGAATCTAAAGGAAACACCCTTGAAAACTCTAGCAGGTCCGAATTGCTTTCTTTTATTTTAAAAACAAGATAAAAAGTTTCAATCTTAGAATATTTTTGTACGATATGTGCTTATAGCGAAACAATTGTTTTCTTACGAATTTAGTCCCATTCTCAAATCAGGATCTTCCATACCATAATCTTTATTGAATGCTGATTCAAACATAAAAACAAAATTTTTTTTTGAATTTTTTCAAAACAATCGGATCCTCTGATGGTAAAGAAGAACGAAAAAAAAATAATAATACCGCGCATAGATGAATGGACGAGGAGATTTTTCGGGATCAGAATCAATGAAGGAAGTTTACTTATGTTTCAGCAACAGTTTCAAGCACAGCAGCAGCAACAACCCCACGGCGCGGTGGTCTGTGGGCTTCCCCCAGCGGGCCTTCTTGGTTTCGCGGGGGCGGCGGCAGCGGCTGCGGGGGTTCCCCCCCATTTGGCGCCACCTCCACATCCCGGTGTAGCAGCGGTGGCGGCTGCTGCCGCCCAAGCACAGGCTCTTCTTAAACCAACGGATCTTCAACACAGGGCGACAGCTGAAACGCCCGAAGATCGTAAACCCATTCCAATACCGGAAGAACGACTGAGACGATCCGTATCACCCGGCGAAAAATTTCGCAGCAGAACACCCGACCTAGAGAGTGATCCGAAACGCAGGAAAGAAGAAAAACTCGGACACGTAAGTTTTTATTTATATCTATTCATTTTTATATCCCTCTTCTTTATGTCACATCGTTTTAGTTTTATTCACACATCTGCAGTCGAAAGAAAAATACTGAAAAGATAGACGGAGATGATGTAGCTACACTAAATATCTAGAGCAACGAAACTGGACATACACTAGATAGTCGGAATTGTTATTTCATATGCTGTTCTATGGAGATATATTTTTTAAACGTGTCAACTTTGAGTACCGAGAGGATCGTGCGTACAAACTTGTACACCTGTAGATATTCGCTGTACGTATAACACACATACATATAGGAATGGAGGAAAGAACCTGCACCGCACCTACGCTGCTGCAGTTGGAAGCGCATAAAAGTTTTGAAAGACGTAATGTCATTGGCTGTTACGGTTATATTTTGTGGCCTACAATAACACCCTCGCGGAAGCGAGTGGAGTATGAGGGGTGAACTGTCCCGTCCCCTCGCGTCTTTGAAAGACCGCTTTTTATTGGTGTTTGTATGTGGTTTGTGTATTTCTCTACGGTATATCTCTCTGTGTACAGACGCGCGGAAGAGATGCTGCAGCAGTTTCACAGCCGACATTTAATACGTCTCATATTATTCGATCTATAACGTTTCAACTTTTAACTTTTCTCATAGGTATATAATATACGTGTACTTACATATTTATAAGGGTATTTTTATACTAATAGTATAATCTCAACGACCATGCGTAGGTATAATATAGGAATATATCCGCGATATTTCAAATATTCATTACGGTTATTGAAAAAAATATATTTTATCGTATTTTTTTTTCTGTTTTTCTGTTTTTTTTTTTTTTGTTTTTAAAAAAAAATCGCCCTCCCATTTTTCTCCAAATAATTATTGGTCATTGTTTGGTATTCTTGATGATTCGATAAAATGCTATGAAAATCGAGAAAAAAAAAAAATTAAAAAAAATAAAAAACACCTTTTATTCAAACTTTTACGTGAATGATATACAATACACTCGTTATATCGTTTGTGTTGCGCACGTGCAGCAGCAGCAGCAACAGCAACAGCAGCGCAGATAGTAGCAGGACGTGATCGCTTCATCAGCGTTGAATTTGGATAACACTGACAAACCGGAAGTTAGCAATTGTTTAACCCCCAGTTGCGATTCCTATGCTTCTAAGCGCAGCTCCAATCAAACGAATGTTCCAGAACAATAAAACCATGTATGTATAACACATGTACAGTGTTTCGCTCGACTTACATAACAGTTGTACATATATAGATGTATACTTATATGACTATAAATTTCTTCATTTCTCGTATACTTCATTTTTTTAATCACCGAAAAAAATATCTGAGCACCGATATACACGTGTATATGGTGCATCGACGAACTAGTAGCTGTAGAAAAGAACATTTAGTCCCATTCTCAAATCAGGATCTTCCATACCATAATACCACAATTATTTTTTTTAAATAAATATCTCGTCACTTTGCCATTAATTCTTTCGCATAACTGTACGTCGCGTCGTCTGCCGCCCACCAAGGAAACGGTCGAATTCTATTCGTACCTGAATACACATATTCTTTGACACGTACGTAGTGCGTCGTCGTTACTGCTGGGTGCTTTTGCATGACCGTCGCGAAACACCGGACGAAGTGTATAATTAAAACGGCGTGGAGAACGCGCGCAACTCTGATTAAATTGGATTATTTTTACGATTTCTTTTTTATTTACCTATGTGTGTGTGTGTGTTTTTTATTTCTTTACTTTCATTTTTATTTTTTCATTATTTATCTTTTTATTCTTGCTTTTTCGTTTTGTCTATATTTCTTTTTCCTCCCTCTTAATTTTTCTATTTTCCGTCCGAATAATTTTTTTTTTCTACTCTTTTTGTGTTTTTTATTTTTCCCTTATATTAATTTCTTTACTTTACACTGCCGTGATCTCGCGGGTACAATCATTTGTGCGTATGTAAAATACTTATCATATGTATATCGTATACGTTATCGATACACATAAAGAGAATTATTATTATCATTATTATTTTCTTTCTTTTCTCGATCCTCAAATAATATAGAGCATATGGTATTCTAGTGGTGGATATGTGGGAGTACATAAATTTGTTGGAATGGAATAATTATTGTATAAAAAAATATTTTATTTCATTGGAAAATTCGGCCGCATTATTTCGGTTCATCTGTTATCATTCAACCCTGCACAGCAGAAGTCGAAGAGTTGAAGTTGAGATCGTCGGGTCATCTGTATACTACTACTTTTCAACCTTTTATTTGTCTTTTCATTTCGTTTCTGTTCTCTTTCCTTTTTTCCTTTTTAAGCGCACGTGCCTCTCAAAGTCCCCTGCGTAGCGGGGATGTATAAGGTGCCGCGGGGAAAAGAGGAGATAGTCTGTAATCGAGTTAGGTTCGGTTAGACACGTGTGGTTCTTTTTTTCTTTTACCTTATTTATTTGTTTTCTATTTTTTCTCTACTCTTCTCTTTTTTCTCTTACCTAGTCTTTTTTCTTTATCCTCTATATATGCCAGACACGCGTCGACAACTCCGTGGTATCAAGAATTACTTTTATTTTCTTTGTCTTTGTTTTCTTAGTTTTTCTAGGCTGCTTCCTTTAATTGCATTTCCTACCGCAATCGTTATTGGAACGATTCCAAACAGCCCTTTTTTTTTCTTTCTTTTCTTTCCCTTTTTTGTTTATTTATACGTATAAAAAATAAAGAAAAACTTACGGATTTATATGAAAACGAATTATCACGAACGTCTTTTTAGTACTTCTCTGTAACAATTTCACAAAGGCAAGAAACAAAAAAGGAAAGAAAAAAAAATTTAACGCAAGTTCCGTGTTCAAAAAGTTTGATTATTATTGGAAGGTATGGGATACGTACGTAATAGAAATAATTAGTTTATAACTGCATTTACAACAGAAACTTTAATGACGATAAATTATTAGCGGTTGAAGTGAAATTTGACGACTGAAAATTTAGAAGCGTTTAAAGTGCAGAGAAAAGCTCTGAGTTACTTGATGCGATGAGTAGAAGGAGGCGTAGTTCGTTGATTTTACTTTTAGGTATATAGTTCCGGTATGTACCGGTTTCAGAGAACTGGCGAACAGCGAACGGGGTGGTTACCGGAAATGAGTTCTCGCGTGTCCACGTTGATCTTGAAGCAACCCCTCATCTAGTTGGTAGCGAGATAGAAAGAGACATTTATATATAGATCTCCGTAAAGAAAGAGGGACAGTTCCGAACCTTCAGGAAAGCATTAATCAACCAGCGCACAATAGTAGTACACCGAGTCGCGGAGGAGGCTACGTATATATATTTTTGTACGTCTATCTATGTGTATATACCTACACACTACGTAGATACTGTACGCAGCGATGGGTATAAACGTCTCATGAACAAGAAACAAATGAAGGGATGAAAAAAAATACATCACGATGATGGTCATCCGCGTTCTCCTTTATTATGAGTATACCGTATATTCTTGCCTTCTGTCTTCCTCGCTGTTCCTTTTACTTCGTGTTTCTTTTTTTTTCTTATAAAACCCTTATTGCTAATTGTATATATACATGTAGATTGTAGACACATATATGGCATATATATTGAACGGCCGCTGAGCTAACTCTAACTGTACGACATCACTTTCCTCTTATTTTTCTCTTTTTCCTCTCATTTCCGCGGAGAGTAGGTAGGTCCTATACATATATATATGTATGTACATATATAGAGACATCTAGCTTGGGGTACAAGAATCGCATCGCTTGTCGCATAAAAACGTTTTCAGAGGCTTTTCAACGCGGTAAGGCCACCGCGGATCCTGGCAGAGGTGAAGGAGGAGAGAGGAGGATGGGTTGGTTGAATTTTTCATCTGACCACGTCGAACCAATTAAAGCGGACCACCGCCGTGCCACCACCTCCACCACCCCTCGGTCCACCGGTCCTCACCATTTCCAACTCTTCTCTCTCACTTTTTTTCCTCCCTTTCCCCGCCTCTTTGGTCGCTCTCTGTATTTCCTCCGCCGACCGTTTCCCCCCTTCTCCTCCCTTATTCTACTCGCCCACACCTCTCTCCTCCCTTTTCTCTCTCCACTCTTTCTCACCCCATCGCCATCTCTCGCAACTCGTTGGATTTTTTCGCGTCACGAGGCGGTGTAATTTATTTGGCCGAGCTTCGCGGGGGCGGAATGGAGGCTGCTGGCTTCTACTGTACTCTCTACTGGGATGGGAAACTGGTTACGATGGAATGAGAGGCGTAGGTAGTATGAGAAGAGGGAGAAAAATGGGGTGAGGCGAGGCGACCCAGCGGGTGAGAATATAGAGTCGGGGGTTGGTTCGAGTTTATTTTGCGAGACCTATTGCTCGTCAATGTCCACCGCGGCGATGCCCGTTGCATATAGGAAAAATCCCCCCCTGCTGCTGCTACTGCTGCAACTATAACATGCACAGGTATATAGACGTAGGATATTGAAAACTTCAGAGCCATCGATGGATTTGTCACCAACTGACTCTCGCGTTATAACTTCTACAATTTTTTTAACGCCTAAAATCCGTTCGGGAACTTTGAATTCCCTTTCCCTCCATTTTTTTTTGTGTCTTTTTTTTTGTCGTTCAATTATATTATATTTTTCATCGACAAATATTTTCATATTTTCATATTTTTTCAGTTTTTTTTTTTTTTTGTAGTGGGTCCGATATTTTTGTTTTTATTTATTATTATATTAAATTCCTCTTTTCTTTTCTTTTTTTGTATTTGTCTATTTATTCGATGTCTCTTATATTTTCATTTTTTAATTTTAATTTTCTTTTTGTCTCTTGTGGAGAAAATGTCGATGAATTTTTTTTTCTCTCATAGCCTCGTTCGCTATTTTCATGAGGTGAACTTCAATTTATGAATTTGATTCCCACACTTTTCGACGGATCAAAATATGTAAAAACAAAAAAAGAAAAAAAATTATAACGAAATTTTTTGTCAAGTCATTCCGTAACTGTTAACATACAGTTAAATGTAAATATATAAAAAGAAGTTGGTAGATTTAGTGGAATGAAGAAAAGTACGAGAAAGAAGACCAATAATTTGAAATATAAGGAAGATAAAGGAAACGTTTACCCAACGAGAATTTTACGTCGGGGCTAAAAAATATAAGAGAAAATTTGGCAAAGAACTGGTACAGATTCGATTCATCTACCTACTATATTTCAAGGGATTCAACAGTTGATGGAGATAACTTAAGGGGAGGAACGTGGATCATCACATTGAATCTGATTATGAAGAAGAAAAAAAAAGAAAAAGAAAAAAGGAAGCATGGAAGCACCTATCGAAATGTATTTGAAACCGAATATATGATTCAGTAACAATATACTACACACAGATAATTAGTAGAATTACAATAATTCACAGATTTTAATATAGATAGACATACCTACTAACATATAAGAAAATAGAAGATAAAAACTGTGAAAAGAAGATATATTAATTTAAAAACTAATTGTATTAAGTAAAAATGTCGCTTCACCGCCAGTTGGTTTTGATAAACCCGTAAGACTGTACATGGTAATATATCTAACGACAATTTAAAGTCGGAGATAGAAGTACAGAAGTAAAAAAGCGAAGAAGAAAGAAAAAAAAAAATAAGCGGAGACGACGACGACGACGACGACGACGAAGAAGTTAAAAATTTCAAGAGATCTGCGCACATAAAAGCTCGTTCCGTATAACGAATGAGGGGAAGATTCTCCGATGTGAAAGTAAATAATAATAATAATAACAATAGTAATAAAAATTTAAAAAAAAAAAAAAAACCCACTATGACGACGATGATGATAATAATAATGATAAAAATTAATAACAAAGGAACAAACGTCAACGATCGGCGGACTAACCTATGTTTATATAAGCATAGGGATTAAAATGGTACGCCTCTTCTGTCCAAATGATCGATACTTTTGTCGGGAGTTTATCCCCTTCTTTTTTTTTCACACGCATGTATTACATACCTATAGATACAAATACATAAAACCACAAATGTATGAATACGGCTATAACATTATGTGAAAATGACGCGTTCGATATGTCACCTACCCGCGGTTGATTCGCTTTCTATTGTTTTAGATTAGATAAGATAAAAATGGCCTCTCCCTCGGGGCTAACAAAGAACACCGGACGTTAATCGATGCTCGGAACTTTTGAATGAAATTTCATCTGATATTTATCCTCATTTTATACTCAAAACTCCTTCGATCTTCCTCGAATTAAAAATTCGATATTCGATAACCATACATCCATTGTGAAACACCTTATTAGTCGGCTGTCTAATTGTTTGATGGTGAGAATGGTCACGGTTGTAATTTGTTATCTTCTTTTTTTTTTCATTTATCTATTAACAAAGAAATGAAATCATTGATAATATTGTTTGGGTATCGGTTAGATTTTTTCATTCGTATATATAGTGCATATTATATTAATTTGAGTATAAAATCGCCAGTTCGAAATTAATTTGAATTAGAAATTGGAGGGTCTTCATTTCTGTCGTTGTTATAAAAGAAGATGGTATTATATGTGTGTAAAAGTTTTCATACAGTTTTCACTCCCGCGCGCAATTTTCTTTCTCCTTAATTCATTCCTCTCTTTTTTCCTGCCTCGTTACGGAGGGACTTCCGATGAGTAGAGGGTAATAACTACATATATAATGCGTATTATATAAATGTGGTTTAAACGCAAACTTTATCCTATTTAATATGATTAAAACTTATTGTCATTATATTCGATTACCAATTCGGAATTTTAATTCTTCACTTAATCATCGTTATGTTCGGATCTCCACTTTATAATACTTTCGTGTATACACATAAAAGTTATAGCATCAAGTGATCATATATGTAATGTTTCAGAAAAAAAATTAAAAAATCGTATCAATTATATACGCTGTACTTTGAATTGAACTTTCTTCGGCAAATTTCCAATTTTTATGGTAATTTGTTTCTTTTTCTTGGGAGGAAAGGCGGGGGAGGGGTGGGGGGTACCTGGTGAATGATCTCCATGAGATATTTTCTTACTGTATACGCACAACGGTCCAGATCAGTCGAAAAAATTTTGATTGCGCACATCCGGTTTTTATTCCTCAATATAAATTTATCTGAATTGGTTGATTTGTATGCGATGGACAAACGCCATAAATGATCAAAGACCATTTTACACGTTGTTCGATACGGTATACGATAATAATCATTATTTGTTACATATACATACGTATACCTGCAGAGTAGGTTATTAGTTGCTGCTAACTATAGGTTCAATTATAATGTCACATTTTACGTGTAGTATTGTTAGAAATGAACTGCAAAACTCGAGGCGAGACTGACTTATATACTAATTTATATAGATGACCACCTATTTTGATATACATATACATATGATAATTGTGTTAACAGAAATTTATATACCGAAGCAATTTTAACTGCCAATAATATAAGGTAGGACAGAATTTGAGTATTTGATGTTTTAATAGATTCTATTCAGGAATCTTATTCACGAGATGTATAGATCCTAATCTAAAAATATATAAAAACGTGGGTGGTACATAGACACAAGTACGGTTTATATACATAGGTGTATAGATATATATACGATCAATTCGTTGAATTTTCGTCGCTGCTTGCCTGCCTGGGTCGAGAAACAGTACCCAGCCAAATAATACCGTCGTCGTCGACGTCGCGGTAGCCCAACCATGTACATACATATGTATACCACTGCACTATATACATAGTGTATACATGTCTATGTATACATATAGATATACATGCATATATATATATATATATGTGGTACATATGTGTATAAAACGTATATAGGTATAGAAGAAGCGTAATATGTATAGTAAAGCAAGAAGCAGCGGTAGAAAGGGTGTAGTGGTGTAGGAGAATTTAAAGTCCAACTGGAAGTCTAGTCGCGATCGGGGCTGCCGGTATGGACGAATGAGAAGCCGTCTATAGAGGAAATACGGAATACCCGGTTGCAAGTGTATCTGCGAGGGGTTGGTGTGATGACAAAACATTCGCTCTGAGTTCCCGCGGGGTACGGAGGGCGAAAATGGGGTATAGGGTGGAAAACGTTGGTGAAAGAGGAGGGGGTGGTGTAGAGAAGGAAAATGGTGAGTTCGGTATAGGTATAGGTATAGGAGTTGGGGGTAGCTCGTCGGGAGTTGGGGGCGTGGGGCGAGGCGAGGTTTATATCCATCATTTTGTATTTCTCGCAGACATAAAAATCTATACCATCCCAGAGCATCCAAACCCTGCCATCGTCCACCACCCCTTCCTCCCCATTCCACCCTTCGAGACCCCCTCCAGTGCCACCTTCCTCGGGACAGGGGCGCAAATATCGTATTTATTGTATGACGGTGCCGCGTATCGCCTCATATATCATAAAACGACATTTTTTTCCACCTTTTTATTATTATCACTATTATCATTATTTTCTTTTTTCTTCATCGTCGCTATATTTTTATACTTATTCATTTATTTATTTATTTATTTATTTATTTATTTGTTTTCGTCTCTTCGTTTTTATATTATTATTATTATCATTATTCTTATTCTTTTTTCACTTTCATCTATCCATATTTTATTCCGTACAGTTTTTTCTCTTTCTTCGTTTTTTTTTTTTTATTCATACCTTGTACACCTTCGGTTTGTTCGATTCGAAAATATACCGTATCTACTATATCTTATGATATCCTATAAGATATACGGGGAAGAGGGGGGTCGAAGGGGGAGAAAGAAAAAGTGCGAGAGAGAGGGAGGGGGTTTATACCGGAGAGGAATCTAGATTGGAAGAGATAGAGGAGAGAGAGCTGGATGCGGGGTGACGGTTTCAAGATAGCTACACCGAGTTCTCTTCTTCTCTTCTTCCCTCTTGCGCTACTTCTGATGGTATTGCTCGTGTTGCTGTTACTGTCGGTGCTCCAGGATTGTGGGGACAACATGGCACCCGTGGTGCGCAAAGTGAACCAGCTAGAGTAAATAACACGTATAGCAGATACCGTTATCTTTTATTGATTTTAAGGGCTCGATGCCGATAAATGATTTCTCTGTACTATCCGTACATACATATGTTTGAAACTATCTCTATTATACCTTATTCTTATCCTATACTTTGATTGATAATTCTTGTCGTGCTCCACATCTTTCTTTCATATGGTATACATAGATTGGTATACCTATGTATCTGCAAATGCCTATAAACTTACATCAAGAGACTCGGTAGAGTCTCGCGCCAAGTACATTAAAAGAGCACCGGACGGCAACCGAGTATCTATACAGTTAGGAGATAGCAAAAGCGCTGTACGGCCGACTGTTTTATTCGGTATCCCCTAAATCATTAGCTTTCCGGGAAATTTGGATGCACTTCCGCAATATAAATCGCGGTGTAGCTTTCATTTGAGCCTAATTTCAATAACATTGATGTTCGGAGAGCTGTGATCTCATGATAGTTATTTACGCTGAGGCCGTTTCTACGATCAGAATTTTCAACGTCATAGTCGTCTCCGGATCACTTTTCTCCTTAGCTCTATTCCTATGAGCAGTAGATGCAGTATACAACGCAAACTCGATTTTCGCTAAGGTTCAAACTGCAGACACATGGTCGCTTTTGTCGTCTCGCTATTTTCTAGGGACTCTTTAGGGACTCTAGTCGCAGCTAGTCGTCTCTACTGTACCACTAGAGTCCTGTCGTCATTCCGCATGTCTTTACGATCACCTCGTTGCAATCACAGCTTGACAGCTGTCACAATACCCGAAACTCGATGATGGTACGAGTCGTATATATTTATGGAAACGACGTTCAGGCTTTTAAATAATATAACCATGGCTGGTTTTCGGTAAACTTGTAATAGTACGAAGCGTTAATAAATGATTGAAATTAACAAATTCAGACTTCTGAATCCCTTTGCTGAAATGTTATACTTGTAGACTCGATAGCTCCGCAGTGACAGTTAGATGAGGTTATGCATGAAGTTTCTTGCGACTATTATAACGAATAGTATACGTGGGCCTTATTATACGTGCAACAGTGATTGAGGCAATCTGATCAGATAAATATAATGCATTTTGGCGTTCCGAAAAAATCTAATCGTTTTATTCAATGCAGTGTGCAGATTCAAATATAATATCGAGTTGTTGACAATAATTTTTGATCAAACGGATTATGATAAACGGACATTTGGTCAAGTAAATGAAATAGAAGCTTGCTCTATATCCATAGAAGTATAGAAGGTCAAGTATTTTAATAATAACCATTCAATCAGCAGCCAAAACAGTTCAGCTCTTTGAGATTAAAATTTCTTATCCAAAAGCAGCCAGCTTTAATAGTGGTGTATGTTCAGTTGTTCCCACAAAAGTCACTCATTTTAGCTATGTCGTGGAAAAAGAGTGCAACAAAAATTAGAATCAATGATGATATCTGGTACGAGATAGGCATTAAGAGTGAGACTAGCTGTGATTCCAGTGATGATGGGTGCATTCCATTTTGATGATGACACTGTTCAGACTCCAGATTTGGTTGATTGGGTAGACGATGTGGCTTTCTATCTTGATATCAAGTTTAGGAGTATCTTTGACTGAGTTCTTGGACATATAGCTATTATTATATGTCTCAAATAAGTTATGTATGTTTCACTAAAATTATCATTCAGATCCATATGTGAGGCCTCTGGTTCATCTCCTGCACTTGATGGTATCTGTTATTGAGTAAAAAGGAATATTGACCGGCAGAAATACTATAACTGCGAGCCAACCATACCGTGTGTCCGCGAGCTTACGCCGCAGTAACTCTAGTTGCCTGCGACCAAGGCAGTCACGCAGAGCTGACGGGTTCAGCGGAGGAGGTAAGGCAGAGCTGCCCGTTAGCAACTAACTCCGTTAGAAAGTTCAAATTAACCAGCGTTGGTAGTTGAGTTGGAGATTCAAGGTTGCATTAGGTTAATACGACACTTCTACCAAACAAATAAATCGACCATGAATATTTGTGAATGGTTGAAAATTCGGTAATTTACAATATTCTGATTAACTGACATTGATGGAAAGTGATCAGAAGTGGAGTTAGTAAATCGTTGGAAGCAGGAAGCGGATGCGCATAATCAGCAGATAGGTGACAACATCTATCACACATCCAATTTTATTAGCTCACTGTACGAAGTCCTTTGAAGGAATTAATGAAATAGCTCTGCATGTCAATTAAGTGCCAATCAAATTCAATCTACAATGCAATATTACACACTACACCTAGATCTACCTAGATTCTTTAATATTGTATTGTAAATTCGATTTTATTGGCATTTAATTGACATGAGAGCTATTTTATTAATTCATTCAAAGGACTTCGTCCAGTGAGCGAAAAAAATTCGATGTGCGATGGTGTAAATTCGATTTTATTGGCATTTAATTGACATGGGAGCTATTTTATTAATTCATTCAAAGGATTTCGTCCAGTGAGCGAAAAAAATTCGATGTGCGATGGTTGTTGTCAACGGGCAGCTCTGGCCCACCTCCTCCGCTGAACCCGTCAGCTCTGCGCGACCGCCTTGTTGGCAGGCAACTAGAGTTACTGCGGCGTAAGCTCGCGGACACACGGTATAACCAATAACCAAAGAAGTACCAGAACCTTGATTTTTATTGGGTTGTTTTGCAACAAATATATTATAACTTCCTAATAATTACAATACGATTTGACTCAAGAATGAAAGTGACTATTCTTCCATAATGAAATAAAAATTAATTACATTGAGTTATCGCGTGTTTCGATAAATTTTATAATATTTACTTCTATGCATTCCAAAAATTAGAAAAAAGAAAAAAATCCTTCAAAAAGTAGTGAAATCCCAACAAAGCACCTCAGGTGCAAAAAACATCGCCAAGTACATTAATTTTTCCAAATCAATCGCCACCAAAAAGTAGTTTCTCAAGAATAACCGTAAAATTAAATTCTCAGAAAAATGAATCCAAATCAATCATTGTGCCAAGTACATGTTATTTTGCACCGTGCATAGGAGTACTAGAAAAGACTGGAATTAACATACAATAAACCAAGTTACCAATTACAAGAATGTGAAATTGGAAAAAAAATCGATGAAAAAAAACCAATTAAATTAAATTAAAAAAAAAAAAACTAATAAAAATTGGAGGTAGTGGGACTTGGCGGGCTCTTTTGGAAAAAATAATCCAGAATTCTTGCATGGCAATGTAACATTAGCCCGCCAAGGACCACGTACTCCAATTTTTATTAGTTTTTTTTTTTTTAATTTAATTTAATTGGTTTTTTTTCATCGATTTTTTTTCCAATTTCACATTCTTGTAATTGGTAACTTGGTTTATTGTATGTTAATTCCAGTCTTTTCTAGTACTCCTATGCACGGTGCAAAATAACATGTACTTGGCACAATGATTGATTTGGATTCATTTTTCTGAGAATTTAATTTTACGGTTATTCTTGAGAAACTACTTTTTGGTGGCGATTGATTTGGAAAAATTAATGTACTTGGCGATGTTTTTTGCACCTGATACCTTATACGGTACACGAGATTCGCGCAACGATGCGCTGCGAAACTGTTCTCTCGCTCTCTCTCTCTCTGTCTTGTTCGCTATACACGCATTTCTATATACACGTCAACTATTTACCAATTTTCGGTCTCCCTATATTGCAGTGATATAATTTGTCTGTTACTTTCGCTTCCTTCTTGTTAATTCATTTGAAAGTTTTTTTTTTTTTCTTATTTATTATCGTAATTTTTATTTGCCCGCAGAGTTACGGTACATAATTAAAGCCTGATGATGTTTTATCGAATTTACTGCGGGCAGACTCTGCGGTGATATGATCAAAAACCAAAAAAAAATCTAGTTCAGACGTTATGGGCTTCTCTCTCTTTTTTTCTTTATGTATACATTTATTCAATTTACTTACTTCTACTTTTATTATAGAAATATTATACCAAGTTCTATATTTTTTTTTTGCTCGAAAGTCGTAATATCCGATCATTTGATAATATAAAACTTTGAAGTTCTATCGACGTATATTACACCTATATACATGGGTTATGGTTGATTTGGTATTGGTCTCTTAAACGTATAGTGTAAGTGAAGACATGAGAAGGAAATGGAGAAGGAGGGTAGGTTGGTATACCTATATGTATTTTCTTCTCTGCGTGCCGGAAACGATAACTCGAAACGTTTTGGTATTTACGCTCGCTGTTTCCTGGGAACTATTATTACTACAAACTATAGTAGAATCGAGTAAAATTTCGTTGTTCTATTATTTTCTGAATAAAATACTAGAGAAATTTTTGTTTATTATTACTATCTCAGATCCCCTCATCTATATCTACTGCTTTTTCATTCCCTCCGTATTTCTTCAAGATTATTACATTAATCCAAAACGAACTTTTATGAAAAATAAAAAAAAAATAAAAGTATAATTAGAAAAATTCATTTCGTAATGAAGTTTTTAAATTTATAACCATATAGTCATTTAATTTATTTCATTTTTTTCGCTCGACAAGACGGTAAAAAATAGATAAAGAAAACGAAGACATTTATACATTCATGTATACATACATAAGATTGTTATCACCTATTGGAACAATGAGCCTTCACATCAACGAGGACGTTGTTAGGCTAAATTTTTCTACCTCTACGTCGCGTTGGCTGCTGTACGGTGTAACGATGAAGTCGTTGTAGGAAAACGATTATTACTAACCGAAGTGAATGGTGCCGTGGGGGTGGTTAGCGGGATAAGGAGGGGGGGGGGGGGGGGTAAGGTCGATCAAGCGAGTAGCAAATGGCGACGAACACCTTCTCAGCTTGTACGTCAATGATCGCAAGAAGAAATGAGACAGAAAAACTTACTTCCAAGCACACATGGAGCTACGTTAAGAGAATAGAAAATTCGAGTACCTATGCCACCTTATCCAACTATTTTTCAACATCATCTGCAATTATATCACCTTTTGACTATGATTTGACGATCCATTATTTGTCTGTATCATCTTCTTTTATTCTTTTGCATCTTCCATTTCTGAATTCTTGGTGAAAATAAAAATGAAAATGAAAAGAAGTGCAGCAGAATGCTCGCCTATCGTTGTGTCTATATACGTACAATAATGAAAGGTTATAGTACTTTTGATTGATATTCTCATGCCCACCATTAAATTGGTCGATTCTCTTTGATTGGTTCACCGTGAAACAATACCTATATATGAATACCTAATATATACATACGGCATATCCGTGTACATGCATACAGAGTACAGAGTACAGGGTACCCGCTCTGCACAATCATTTCCCCCTTTCGCTCCCTGCAGATAAAATACAGGAGAAATGGAAATACAAACGAACACACGTATAGGGGTCGCTTATTTCAACGAGGTCTCTCTGTGCAGTGTGCGTAACAGAAGCGGGTACATTACGCAGGTAAGCGCAAAGGAAGGAAAGAAGAGGGCAAAAAAAAGAAAAAGGAAAAGGAAAAAAGGAAGGAAAAAGAAAACGAGTAAACGAAAAGGAAGAAAAAACGAAAAGAAAAAAAAAATTAGAGGATTCTTGAGGCAGAGTTAGGTCGGGGGAGTTCGGGTAAAAGAGGCGACAGTGGAGGATGAGGATGAGGATGAGAATTGTAGGGTGAGGTATGAGGGAGGTTGGAGAAAAGGAAAGAGAAGGAAAAGTACCTACCGGTAAAGGTGGCGAGGGAAGAGGAAAAAGGAGAGCAGTGGGGAAGTGAGGAGAAAGTAAAGGAAGAAGAAGGAGGAGGAGAAAATGGAACGGGAGTGGGTGGCCAAATAATAGAGCTGCCCTTAATACCGGCGTCTGCCGGAACATTGGAATGAGTGAAGCTGAAGGTATAGGAGCTTTTCGAGGGGTTGGGGAAATGGAATAGAAGGGATGATAACATTTGTATCATATTTAACGCTAGGACGAGCAGGTTAAGGGGTGGAAGACACCCACACCCTCCACATCAACCCCCTTCTCTCCCCATTCGTTTCCTCTTCACCCTGCAATGCTACTGAAATCAATACTACCACAGGTTTGTGTTTACGTAAGTTGCCGATATAAATTTATTATCAGCCTCGTCCCTGCAGGGTGAACGGTACGGGGTGAGAATCGTGGTATGTGCATGTATTTAGATATATATGTATAAGGAATGGGCGAACCCTCGTTGGCGACTCTTATTAATAAATACCGTCGAACAAGTTGTCGAGGAAACGTGCAAATTGTAATTGACGTAATTTTATTTCAAACTCTCATCGCAAAAAGGTACAACTTTCCCCAGTGAAATCGAGTAACCTTATAACTTAATATTGTATTAACATGTGTAGCGATTTATAATACTAATTGTAAGAATCTATGCAAGAGTATAAATTCCACACTCGCCCTGTATATGCTAAAGGGTGATCGGCTAATGAGACGCAAGATATCAATGCCTTATAAAAAATCTCAGGTGAAAAAGAAAAGAAAATGAATGATCATACTTATGTGGCAGTGATGAAAACATTCATTAAACGAATAATAGGTATCTGAAAACCGTTGATTCGCTTGCCATGATATTATAATATAACGCGAATTAGTGGGAGACGCCGTCATACTTTTACCCTCGTTTTGGTGATATCACATTTCACAAGCACTGCAGGTTGGGTTTATGTGCAAAGCGTTTCGATGTAAACTTATGCGCGAGGCTGCGCGCGACTTTACGGAACCAAGTTTGATCATTATATTGCACAGAATCTAGACTGTTCACTATATGTATATGTATCTAGTGCAGTTCTGAAAATGACAGGACATTAATAACGCGATATTCTTTTCAAACTAAAGGAATGAAGAATAAGAAGAAACAAAAAAGTCTGGTACGGCCGGAATCAAATGAAAAAATAACTCATCGTTACATCCGATCGAATTCTTCTCGATCTTTTGAATTGAACCTTATAGTTTAGACTTTTGACACGTTCTCAATTTGAACTCTGATAAATGGTCAACTCCAATTTAAATAGTAAATTGATCAATCGTGTTCACGATATTATGCAATTGTAACTCATTAAAAAAAAAAGTGCATGTATACATATACAATTCAAACTCTATAACGTTGTTACTTATAACAATAAGTACCCATGTAGAAGAAAAACATGCATAATCATTCCTACGATATATTGAACATTTATTTCAGACATACCACATATACATGCATATATGTATGTATGTATATATGTATACTCTACACTTTGCTTATACCATGTACTCGTTAATTCGTTGTAGTCTTCTCGCACTTTATTACTTATACCTATACATGCGAGTCCATAATCGGTGTAAAATATAAGATATGCAGCGTGAATTCTCCCGCGGCTATTTAAATTTACAATTTCTATTGCCGCCGCTGCACTATCAGGTTTAGAAGGGAGGATGAGGATAAAAGAATTCCTACCTTGTTGTACGATAATATACCCATAGGTGTTTGATTGTTTTTTTCACGAAGGTAAAAGAATTTATGTCGCACGTATAAGCGACACGTTTTTCAGACGATCTTACAATATACATGTATAGAATTGTATATGAGCTGAATATTGTTGCTCGAAAAAATTCAATCATATTGTTAGGTTTGTTAATTTATTCTTCCATTTTTTCTTGTTTTCATTTACGTAAAATATCTACTTAACTGTTGTGAAAATTGGACGCTATAGTTTCTGGTTTGTGAGTATTATATTGATTACTATTAGAGCGCCCCTTCTTTATATATGAGTAGAAATTATCTCGTGAGTTAGCGTCGATTGACTGTAATTCCTCTTTTCTATGACCGGACAAACAGCTGTCGTTGTTTTATTTATAACGTATACTTTATAGGATAGACAAACGTGCGTGTATGCCGCAGTAGTCGCTCTTCATATACATACATGTACTGCAATTACACGTATGTGTAATATATACGTGAATAGTATATTTATACGAGCGAAGACGAAAACTCTTTTTTCCCTAAGAGTCACGCGGTAGAGAAGAGAATTTACGATTTGAGTTTTATAACGCTTCTCTACCTCACAAAATATAAAACCCGTTTTTTTTTTTTCTGGGTTTCAGGAAAGCGATGGTGAAAAAAGTGACCAAGACCTGGTAGTAGACGTGGCCAATGAGGTATGCTGCTTTACTCTTCTAGTTCTTTTTTTTTCTTCATTTCTTTGTTGTTGTTAATACAACTATAGGAATAGAACTAGATACAATATCCTTAGAAAATCAAGAAATTAGAAGCGTTTTAGGTATAGAGATATTAAATTCATGCCAATTTATAAGGAGCCCGTATCGCCTCATGCCAATGGCGAACACGCAGACCCACGCGAGAATGGAACTATGGATAAACATGGGGCCCCAGGTCCCGGCGGGGGGCCTTCTTCCGGGACCGCATCCGTCAAGGACAGGCCCCCTTCTAGGAGTGGCAGCTCTTCAGCGCGAAGTACTCCCTCTCTGAAAAGTAAAGATGTAAGATCTTGCGGAGAGCAAGTTCAAATTGGCTTAATTACTTTCATGTTTTCTTGTTTAATTGGTGTATCTTGACTAGAATTTTTAAACTAAGTGTATACACTCCATACGTAACGATACTCGACGAAGCACGCAACGTTGTATCATATACCTAGAATTGCTCGTACATATGTATATATTATATACCATGTATATATACATATTTATTTCTGATTATACAATCTTTGCACATTTGTTGGATTGTTTCATTTATTTTTTTTTTTTTGTTGCCTTGTATTACTTTCTCGACCAAAAAATAACGAAGGTAATTCGTGTGTTTAGTGGGGATTTCTGTGAATATTTAAATTCGAACTTGGTCTACCTCTCTATGCTATCTTTAAGTACGTAGTTTGATCAAATAGATGTATTTTGCCTTCATGTTAGTCCTGCCTTATATTTCCATCATGAGATTTGAAGAGATGTTTCTCTTTAATGTCTCTGTTTTCTTCACTCATTTGATCACTAGGGTCATCATCTCTGTCATGGGTCCGGATAGTTTTCATCCACTATTCGAACCGAGGAACACACGCCATTATATTTATTATTTGTCAATGAATAGATCGACAAACCGGGCACACCTGGGGTAGGAGCGAGGGGATCTCGCAGCTGTACTCCAACTATGGGGGGCATTCCTGGGCCACTGGCCCCACGGGGTTATCATCCCCCATCATCGCAGCAGCAAACCCCACCTCAGGGCTATCAGGGCTTGCCCTCCCGCGGCAATGAGCCACCCCAATCTCCTTCATCTTACAACAACTTGCCTTACGCGCGACCACCAATGGTAAGTTTAACTATATTATTTATTACAGTATATCATATCCTGTTCGGTATCTTCCCTCACCTATTCAAACTCAAAGTATTCGCGTGGAAACAATGAATTACACATTATTCTGTCTTCAGCTCGGATTTGACGGACACGTTAGAATACCTTCTACTAATGGATTGAGTAACGTTCCTGGTGGCAAACCGTGAGTATTGTCATTTATCAATTCTAACAATGAAATAACTAGTGTTAATTTTATATTATAATAACTTTTTAACCGGAATGTTGCAGCGCGTATTCCTTTCATATGAACGGAGAGGGCCAATTACAACCTGTACCTTTTCCAACGGATGCATTGATTGGTCCTGGAATCCCTAGGCATGCGAGGCAAATCAACACTTTGACTCATGGAGAGGTAGTTTGTGCGGTGACCATATCTAATCCTACAAAATACGTCTACACTGGGGGAAAAGGGTGTGTAAAAGTTTGGGACATTGGTCAAGGTGGAAATGGCAGTATTAAGCCCGTGTCGCAGCTCGACTGTCTACAGAGAGATAACTACATTAGATCAGTAAAATTACTGCCTGACGGGCGTACCCTGATAGTCGGCGGGGAAGCAAGTCAACTAAGTATTTGGGACTTGGCAAGTCCAACGCCGCGTATCAAGGCCGAGCTCACTTCGTCTGCACCAGCGTGTTATGCCCTAGCGATTTCACCCGATTCAAAAGTCTGCTTTAGCTGTTGTAGTGATGGAAACATTGCTGTTTGGGATCTGCACAATCAGACTTTGGTCAGGCAGTTTCAGGGTCATACTGATGGTGCTTCTTGCATTGATATATCAGCTGATGGAACCAAACTGTGGACGGGAGGACTGGACAATACCGTCAGATCGTGGGATTTGAGAGAAGGTAGACAGCTGCAGCAGCATGACTTCACGTCGCAGATATTTTCTCTAGGTTATTGTCCTACTGGAGAGTGGCTTGCCGTTGGAATGGAAAACTCTAATGTTGAGGTGCTTCATGCAACGAAACCTGACAAATATCAGTTGCATCTTCACGAGTCCTGCGTACTTTCGTTGCGGTTTGCCTCTTGTGGCAAATGGTTTGTGTCTACCGGAAAGGATAATTTACTCAATGCATGGCGCACACCTTACGGGGCATCCATATTCCAAGTAGGTTGATCAAATGTCCAATGTTTTATTTTGGCTGCCTTAACAACAGGTTCGATATGATTGTTTTATTTTGTTTCACAGTCCAAGGAGTCTTCGTCGGTGTTGAGCTGCGACATATCAGCTGATGACAAATATATAGTGACTGGTTCCGGTGATAAAAAGGCAACGGTTTATGAAGTGATTTACTGAACTTTATTCTAATTGTATATTTTTAATAAAACGAAAAAGAAACATTGTCCTAGATCTCCTAAGATTTTTAGCAATCGCGTTAAAAGAGACATTGTAAAATAGATGATTAAGCAGATTGAGATGAAGAGGACGAAATAACGACAACGCAAACCTGACTACGCAGATGGAGCGGAAGCTCCACATCTGCCTTGTGTTTGTATAAATGTGTTATAAAGTACATAAGTAATGATAGTATCGTATGAATGAAGTGTAAACATAAAACAGTGAGACATAGTTGAGTAAGTTATTGTTGCGAACAAGTATTAAGCTAACGGTATATATATTACCTAATTCTAGGTATTTTACTATCAGAAGCAGCATAAGTAGGTGTGAAACTCTGTACAGAATTGTACATGTTAGTTGTATTTGGTGCGATGTATAGGCTTAAGACTTAAAATATTACGCTGTAAAGTGACAAAAAGAAAAAATGAAAAAAAATCGAAAATCGAAAAGAAGAAAACAAAAGCAAAAACTATTTCTCTACTTTAGCTAGATGGCAAGGATTTGAGATGAGACAAGGCGAAATCTTTTTAGGAAGCTGGTGCAGTGTTATATGATGTTACCGCAAAAAATTTTGCTTTGACTCAATAATAATTCCTTTCAAAATAAAATTACCAATCGTACATAAGTGTCGTTTTATCTATAGTGCAATGAACGGTATATTTATAATTCTATTTATTATCACTAATAGCCTCCCAGCTCTAGTGGCAATGTACGTTCTTATAAACTTAGTACGCCTCCCTCCTCCCATGCCTAGCAGTAATACGTGATAAAATAATAACGCAACAATTTTATTTATTGTCACCGCAACAAACCAGTGTCAGTGTTTAATAAAGTCATTTATGCCGAGAACCGCGTGATTTACTTGTGTTAAATGAAAGAAAAAAAAAAGTTAACGATGACGATATTATGTAAACGTATCGAAATAAATCTAGTAAATACAGGTTATCGAATATTTATTGAACATCTAGTAAGGGGTGGGATGAGAGTACAGATCCAGAGGACACTCAAATATCCAGGTCATATTTCACGTATACACTTTTACTACTCGCAATCTGCGACACTGGAATATTATGCATAAATAAGTTGCTTGTCGAATGCTTTTGCCATAATCACATACTACCAAAACATAGCTCATTCGTTATCGGACCCGGATAATAACGCTAGGTATGTTGTCATGTCGGATGAAACGTGGTGGAAATTGTGAGTTATCAAGAGTTACAAAATTAGCGGGCTCGGTGCGAGTCCTGATGGTGGGAGAATTTAAGTTTTCAGCTTCTCTGCCAGGAGCGCTTCCGAAGATATTCACGTCTCTATCGATACCATTCTCGCGGTCACGTGACATGACAACCGGCCAATGAAAAGCTAGCGGGAGTCCCACGTGATCAAGAAAATCGAAATGGTGGACGTATCGAGACGCAGGATCCCACGACAAGTTGAAGGACGATAACTGGGCAAGGGCCTAGTAGTGTAATCATTGTCCAAGAATAACTATTAATCGGATTTTTACTTGTCGATAATAAAATATTTAGTGAATAGACTCCGACGAATGGTTCATACTCAGAAGCGACGTCAAACGCTATAACGGTGAAGTGTATTTGTGCCCTGAGTGAAGGGGACGGACCCGGACGGCAACACACGGGGCTTAAGAAGCATGCGTGAGAGCCGAGATTTTTGTTGTCCAGCGTATAGCAGTGTTTCTGTCACAAGGAATTCTTCCATAAAACCCACCGAACCTTCTGCAAAACACAAGGTATAGCTAGAGACTGAAATCTATACTCCTTATTCTGCAGATTGTTCACTATGATTGTGAAAGTGAACGATTATCGAATCCAGGCTGGTTCCAAAATAAGATCATAGCCCTCCAGAGCAGAGTTTGACAATCCCCGATCTAGCCCAACAAGTTCGCGGTTCGAAAAGTGCGCTGGTCAGAAATAATAATTGACCTGTTCGATAACCCTTTGTAACTTAAAGTGACGTTTCTTGTATCAAATTCGTTATCGAAATTAGTCACCTTATCAGTTCAATACTTTAATTAAGTAGCCAGCTATGATCTTGCTCAAAATATTACTATTATACCACGATAGAACAACATGTGTGATGACTGATTACTCACTACTTCTTATTCATTATACTTATATGAGTGTGTACTGAATCATTTTCCTCAGCTATTGACATACAATAAATCTCTAAACAATTTATTGTCTTAACACGGTTATGGAGCAAATCGCACCTATATATAGGTAACTCAGAAGTGATCCCATATAGGTATATCAGTTGCTTTTCTCTTGATCAATTTTCATTTTGCACAGCTTAATCTTGCTACATAATATTCAAGCCTCAGCACAACAAGGTGTTTTCATCAAAGAGGCTGTTTAAAATACATTTTGGCGGATCTCCAAAATGATTCGTACATCAGAGAATTACCAAATTATTTAAAAATATTCTAGCCAGCAGAAAATAGCTTGAACTCGCTACAAAATTGTTGAAATTTGTCAGATACAATTAACTTGTTCCTTGTTTTAAATTCGTTAACCCCTGAAATTCGTAAATATAATGTAATACTCAGGACGGACTTGGTGCAGAACCTTGCAGAATTTGCAATATCACATAGCAAAGTACTTGATGGTGCTTTCGGTTCTGACCAGTACGTCTCTAGCAATGTTCGGCAGCTGCCTTGCAAATAAAATTTCCAGCCAGACATTCATTCCAATCATATCATGTTACGGGCCATAAACAAATGCTCATAATTTACTCAGGTAGTCACATATTAGACGTCATCTCGCAGCTTAGGCTACTATTCAAAGAATAATGTTGCAGGATATAACGAGCAACCTGTGCTCTTTTCAATCTCATGAAAGCAAAATACTGAAAGTCCTTCGTTGTCCATTACTGAGAAACTAAAGATTTTTTCATGTTATTTTTGTACCGAGCATCGACTCATTTCTTCTTTGATCATTAATTTGCTGTTTCCTACAAGTTATTGCATGATTTTTGTGGGTTAATATTTCATCAAAATACAATATTATCAGATCAACATTATTGAACTGTTATCCAGTTTGGTTCCGAAATGATTTTTTAACACTCGTATTATATTTTTGTTTTAGGAGCCCCATCTCTTCATTGCGTACTACAGCATTCCCCACACTGTGTAAAATACAACCGTAAAAGTCACAGGAATTATTGCATTCAATAAATAAGTATAAAATATTCGAGATATGGCAATGCTGACCAAGCATCATAAATTATAGAATCCCTAATTCTTTTAAGCTAACCAAGCAAAAGTGTAGAAATAGCAATTGCTTGGAAGAGATTTGCATTTGAAAAGAGTCATCATTAACGTAATTTGGATAGCTATGTTGGAGATATATGATAATACCAGTGTCAGTATATTTTCAAGATTAATGAGAAATTGGAACAAATCTAGTTTTATAAATCAAATATAAAGTCGGTTTTCTTTGCGTGCTCTGCGGTTAAGTATTTAATTGTAGTTTGTGGTGACTATGCCTCAGAACAGTTGTTGAAAGGCTTGCAACATTTGATCATATCAGTTAGACTATCATTTAATTTGACAAAAACATTGATTATCTGGTGCAATCACATCTAAACCACTGACCTTCAAATGAAATAAATTGAGAAACAAGGCCTGGAAAAAAGGATTATCACCTAGTTATCCTCAAAAAAAAAACCCTCCAAAGTGCCCAAAATGAAATGTTCAATCATTACCTAACATAACCAATGCATCAAATGCTGTTGAACAAGATGTGTAAAAGGTATTTTAAATACTACCACTGCCAGGTGGACACATCATTGGAACAAGAAGACGGAGTGGTATTGAAGTTTTTTATGGACGACGAGGGAGAATCTTATTAACCCTAGCAAGATCAAGGTGAGTTCAGCAACACTTTTTATTAATGCAAGTGAATACTTCAAAGTAGTACAATTTATCTCATTGCTCATCTAACGGTTTTTCACTAAAATATAACAAAATCGTGTTCATCGTGGATATTAGGACATTCTCGTGAATTTGTAATGTTTTTCAATCTTATCAAACTAATGGTTTGAATATATTTCCTTCAGGGTTGAGAATGGATGCAAATGGTTCAGGAGTGGTGCAAGTATTCGTGGGCCAGTGGAGCCCCGATTACGAAGCACTTTCAATCAAAGCAACAAAACAAACATCATCTGCAGAGATCGTAGAGTGCATAATAGAGCGCTTGGGACTCGCAGATGTACCTCACTGCAATAACTACGAATTAGCCGAAGTAGTTGGCAATTCTGTTGGGCAAGTGTGCAAAGAAAGAAGATTAGGTCCTACGGAATGTCCTGTTGCGCTTATGTTACTCTGGCCAAGAAATGCAGCACAGCAGGAATATTATAGGTTCTATTTACGCAAGAAGCAACCAGACTACTTATGGTCTGATAGTAGATTTCCTATGGACCCTCAGCTCTTGAAGGATTATTTTAATAGATTCTTATATCAACCTCGAGATAAAGAATATCCAGATCTTTGCCAACTGCCAGACCTCAACGAACAAACTCTCCTAGACAATTTAAGAGCAAGATTTTTAGCTGGAAACATATACACATACGTTGGCAGTATCCTGATAGCGTTAAATCCGTTTAAATTTTATCCAATATATAATCCAAAGTACGTTAAATTGTATCAAAACAGAAGACTAGGCCCAGACATACCTCCGCATATATTTGCAATAGCTGATGCTGCGTACCACTGTATGTTGAGAGAAAAAAGAAATCAATGTATCGTTATAAGTGGAGAAAGTGGTTCTGGAAAAACTGAATCTACTAATTTTTTACTCCATCATTTGACGGCACTCAGCCAAAAGGGCTCACATGGCAGCGGAGTCGAACAAACTATACTCAGCGCTGGACCAGTTCTAGAAGCCTTTGGCAATGCCAAAACGGCACACAATAACAACAGTAGTCGGTTTGGAAAATTCATTCAAGTCAACTATAAGGAAAATGGAATGGTCCATGGGTTAGTGAATACACAATTCAATGTGTTTTATTTGGCGCGAACGAGTCGAAGTATATCCTAATGTTCTAATGTGACGTTTTGTGTGTTACAGAGCTGTGGTTCAGAAGTATCTCCTGGAGAAATCAAGAATTGTATCGCAGGGGAAAAATGAACGAAACTATCATGTATTCTACTACTTGTTAGCTGGAGCCAGTGAACAGGAGAGACAACTGCTTCATCTTGGAACTATCAGCCAGTACAATTATTTGAATAAAAGTGGTTGCTATGACCTTGAGAACATTGACGAGAGGCACGAATTCTCTAGGCTCAAACAGTCTATGGAAATGGTTGGATTTACCCCTGAAAAGCAGAGACGGTTGTTTGCTGTTCTTTCTGCCGTTCTCTTACTGGGTAATTTATAGGCACTAAATTCGAATTTTTTATGACGTTTATTTTATCAAATGATGACTTGCAGGCAATGTGGAATTCCAACCGAGAAAGTCTTATCATCACCATGATGAAGCTGTTGCTGTTAGAAATCCTGAAGTAGTTGCGCTCATCTCAGAACTATTGAGGGTTAAACAAGATACCTTGTTAGCTGCACTGACTGCAAAAAGGGCTAGGGCATCTGGCGAAACGTTAGTGATTAATTATAGGCTTCCAGAAGCAATTGCCGCAAGAGATGCAATGGCTAAATGCTTGTACGGAGCATTATTTGACTGGATTGTGCTCCAGGTAATGACTAGCAACTTCGCAAAATTGATTTCTTTCGATCTCGCCAAAACTTTCAAATACAAATTTGTTTTTCTCCTTCACTTCATATTCAGGTGAATCATGCTCTGTTGTCAAAAAAAGATACCCTAAGGGATCACCAGGGAAACAGTATCGGTGTTTTGGATATTTTCGGATTCGAAGATTTCAAGATGTCCAACAGTTTTGAACAACTTTGCATCAATTATGCAAATGAACAATTGCAACACTATTTCAACCAGCATGTTTTCCAATATGAGCAGCGTGAATATCGCAAACAAGGCATCAGATGGACAGATATTGGATACAGCGATAATTCAGGCTGTCTGAATCTTATTGAGGGAAAGCCTAATGGCTTGCTGTGTCTTCTGGATGATCAATGCAAGTGAGTATTTAGTTACTTGGCAAATGTGCGCTTATTTCAAGGTTTGACATTCCACATCGTATTCAAGTTTCCCTGGGGCAACAAACGAAACACTGCTGCAGAAGTTTAATTCAGTGCACAAGGATTCCGCATTTTATGAGGCTCCACAGCGCCGTGAGGCTGCATTTGTTGTTCGACATTATGCTGGCACTGTTAAATATCAAGCTGCGAATATGAGGGAAAAAAATCTTGATCTAATGCGGCCAGACGGAGTTGTTGGTGTGCTAAAGAATTCATCGCTTGCTTTCGTTCGGGAGCTCGTTGGGGCTGATCCTGTTGCAGTGTTTAGATGGGCGATCCTCAGAGCTTTTTTTCGAGCTCATTTCGCTTTTCAGGAAGCAGGCCGCCTTCATAGGCATGGCAGAGGTGAGTAAAATTTTCTTGGTACCTCTTATCTAGTTAGCTGTAGTCTCGTGCAAATTTTTTGCCATTGAAACCATTGAACATAATCTTCATAATCGATATTCCAAAGATAGATGCCCGTAACATTAAAAATTCATTTTCTCAGCCGATGGCAACAAATCTTTGGTGCAAAATAGGTACAGGACACCAAACGAGAATCTGATAAGGTAAATACCTACTCCAATATTATTATTAGCTGATTTGTATCAGCATAGATGTAAAAAATAAGTATCTGCTTCCTTGGTGACTATTTGAAAATACATAAACGAGGATAAAGAGTATATCCAGATCATCAAATATTTCGAATCGAGATGTGTTACGATAATAGGTGATATTAATAGGGAGGGTAGGTGCTGTTCACCGGATCCCAGACTTGATCAGATTTATTTATCTGTTTATCCGTTGTGTTGTGGTGTCTAAATATTATTTTTTTGTCTGCTCTGCGAATTCCTTCAATATGCTAATTTTGAAAACTTTCAATCTCATTTTTGTGATAGTATTTCGCCAGTATGAAAAGTCTACTAAAAGCTCCCACTTGATTATGCTGTTTCAAATGGTCATGGACAACATTTAAGAAATATTTTTGTGTGATGTCACAAACAATCAGTTAAATGAATGATTGCAAGTTACTGAAATCTCTGCGATCAATTAATTCAAAAATGTCAATCACATTTACATAGGCTGTGTTGTCTTTTCTCCCTATAGCCATCTTGTGACGTTATCGGCTGTCAATCTAACTATTAACCGAATAGCGTAAGTGGTCCCATCGATCCACTATCAGTGTTTTCTTTTTTAAAAGTTAGGTCCCACTTGTCACAGGACTCTTGTGGATTTACAGTTAAAAAAAATATGTAATTCCATTTAAATTATACCGAGAATTTATTATATGCAGGTATTACATTTCAAACGATTTTCGAAAAATTTGATAGTATTTGTTGCTATTGAGATTACATATTTTATATTGTAAATTCATACAGTGACGTTAGAGATCCATGTGTTTAATATTTTTGTTACAATATTAATGTTCGTTATACAACAATCTATTTTGTTAGATGTGATTGGAATGCAATGAAGCTACCATATTATCATAAGATCAAAACATATTATCATTTTATTCAGCGCATCATTTTGTTAATGCCCAGCATGTTCATTAAGAAATACCAGCATCACCAACAGTTCAATTTATTTTAATTATGAGCGTCAGCTCAATCTCAATTAGCGGTCTCTACTGGCAGAATGTTTTGAAAATATTGTAGGACACCGTCTTGCCAGTTATGATACCAATGTTTTTGGGAATATTTTAATTCAAAATTCTTCTGCTATACTAAATTGGCCGTATATTTCCGGGAATTCTGCTTCTTATGCGGAACAAGCTGTGAAAAATGATAAAGTGCATTTTAGAAAACATGATCTTATTGTCATTCAAATAATGTTTGCAGAAGCACTGTATTAACGAAAGAATGGCTAAGCATGAGAGCATTTTTCAGTTCACACAAACATAGTCGTCTACCAAGTTATCAGAAGCAGCGCAGTGTCTGCTTACAACCAGGAACCCCAACTGCTACATTAACACAAAACGAAAACCACGACAGTGTAAACAACAACAACCGGCTATCTTGGCCGCAGTTTAGAAACGTAAATCAGATTCAACATGTGACGAATGTCTCTTCGTCGAAAAGTTACTTAATAAAGGGAAGGGATGATCTGCCCGATGGCCATAATAAGATCAAGCGGGGCTCTCATACACCTCTTGAGAAAGTGCTTCCAAAAGATGAAGCAAATGTCATGGAACGCGCTAATCAGATCGTTATGTATGTTATTCATTCCGGTAACAAAGTAAATTCTCATGAGAGCTTTTTCTATTACTGCGCCGAGTAAACATACTGTATAAAACTATTATTGGTGAAGGGTTAATTAAAAAACACAGCCATATTGTAGATAATTATCGTCTCCCTAACGAAAATTGCACTGTAGTTTTATAATTTCACAAATATCCAGTTTCCGAGTAAATACCCATGTACATAATCTAAGAAATTATAACGCGAGAATTATACAATGAATTTCCGTTTTTTTCTTTTCTTAATTCAGAAAGCATCCTGAAAAACGTAATAAGAATTTACCATACGTCAATATGACGGTAGTTACTTTCAGAAGAAGAAAAAAGATTGAAAACCTTAGAGTGCTCAGAAATGTTTTTACCAAACTTAATTATTGTTTGTTAAATCGAAATCCCAATCATATTCATTTTTCATCTATTGAATCCTCGCAGTTCAACTAAAACTCTAGACTATACGGACTGATAATGGAAGCATGTTGCTCGTTTTGTGTGAAATAGCTTTTACTTATAAACCATCCAGTTTCTTTATTCCCCAGCCTTGTGATGGTGGAGTTTCTAAAAATAATCTCTGAAAGTTTTGATTTTGCTCATGTATTGCATGCTATGTGGAAAAGTATTGTCGATTGGTGGTGCACAAAAATATAGCAAGGCTCGAAATTGATGTGGTGACATACTCACTTGAATATGCATAAGCATCTAGAAAATTGTATTCTACATTTTACATCCAGTCATAATTCTTAACTTATTTTTGAACTTCTCATTTCATCTTTCCTTTTACATTCAAAATATTCTAACATCCACATATTTGAGAAGACAATATTTCCGTCACACTATCTTTGGAGTCAACTTATGCTCGGTTATTTATAATTCTAATCCCTTCAAGAACGTTCACCATATCATTAAATTTTGGGTAAATGGTAGACTTATGAAAACTGAGTCATTTATGGAGCTTATCACTTCATATCATCTCGATTACCTATATCTATGTTGAGTACTTTTATCTTTACCTCTATAATGCCTAAACCGCTTATTTAGTTTATTCTACTTCCTCTTATCAATTTTCTATCATACACCAGTAATAATTCAATGAATCCAATCTTTAAGGCGTTCTCAAATAATTAAAGGTTCTGCTCTTATAGGAAAAATAAATCATTCCGGCCACGAGAGCGGGGCAAAAAGGGGTTGAAAAATCTTCAGACAGTCAAAACACTTGCTGGAAGGACTCAGAGCTATGGTACAGGAGGTGGTCCTGGAAAGGCTAGGAAACAGCCTATGACAGTTTCAGCTCAATTCCAACAAAGTCTGCACAGTCTAATGGACACTCTGAACCAGGCTAATCCCTTCTTTATTCGCTGTATTAAAAGCAATGCTAATAAGGTTCCAAACGAGTTTGACGAAGAAACAGTGCAGCGACAACTTAGGTATACAGGCATGCTGGAAACAGTACGGATAAGACAAGCTGGATTTAACGTTAGACTAGCCTATGAAGAGTTTATCCAGTTGTACC
Source organism: Athalia cordata (assembly GCA_963932425.1). Lineage (NCBI taxonomy): Eukaryota > Metazoa > Arthropoda > Insecta > Hymenoptera > Athaliidae > Athalia > Athalia cordata. The sequence continues at coordinate 49,220,147 of OZ010625.1, read as the reverse complement.
GAATGCTACTTCCCAAAGGTCTTCTTAGTTCCCAGTCAGACGTTAGAGACTTTCTGCTTACTTTGAATCTAAACAGAGATAACTACCAGCTTGGGTCTACTAAGGTTTTTCTTCGTGAGTCCGAGAAAATCAAGTTAGACATAGAGCTGCACCAGCAAATCATAACGAGCATCACAACTATACAGAAATGGTTCAGAGCTTGTCTTGAAAGAAGAAAATTCATCAGGCTCAAAAATGCTGCGGTCCAAATACAGTCGTTTTGGAGAATGATATCCGCTCAGAGATTAGCTCAAAATATACGTCTGCGTATCGATGCTGCAATACATATTCAAGCCTCATGGAAAGCTCATAAGCAACATTCATGGTTCAAAAGGCTAAGATCGAGCGTCATTGCCTTTCAGGCATATGTCAGAGGAAACAATGCAAGGAAAGTGTTCCAAGAGCTGAAGAAAAAGAGAGGAATTCCAACTGACGTTCTGACTGACAGGGAATTGCAAAAAAGAAGAATCGAACATTCTGCCATCAGCGGAGAAAAGAGATCCAATCACGAGGGCACAGAATATATAGAATCCGTTTTTGAGGAAAAAAAGACTTACACCCGATTTCGAGATGGTGATGAGTATGTAATTTATTTTTTTGCAATTGCTGTTCAATTCTTGAACAATTTTGAAATATTTTTCGCATTTTTAGAACAAGTAAAGAGGAGCATCTTCCATCTCAAGTATCACCAGCTTCTAGCGAGAAATCACCTACCGATCCACCAAAGAGCACAGAATCTCATGAACACATTATACCTCCTCAAAGGTAAAAATAACAGTATCTTCTCATTATTCGTATCAATCAACTTTTCTTTTTTTTTGGCGAGACTGCATAAATTAATATCTAAATAATCATTCCTACACTCCGTCAATATTTATCTCATGTTTTTAGAATGGAGGATACAATCAAAGAGGCTTTAATCGTGGATTCAAACATTTCATACTCCAAGCGAAAATTGAGCACTAACAAACGCGTGCTGAACGATCCTTCTGCACCTTTGAAAACTGTGGATACATTTTACAGTGATGATATGACGGAGCGTAAGGGCAGCGTTGAAAGTTTGGCGAGTCTAAGAAGTTATGAATCTCAAGTTAGTGTCGATAGTTCTGAGTCCCACTATTCTCAGGAAAATGTTGTTGGCTCCAACTTGAATAATAAACCTATACCAACCACAAGAACGAAACGAAGTGAACAAAGTCCATTAATCTCTGTGAATACGAATCTAATGCACCTCAATCGAACATCAGCAACGAACAAGAGAACAGACAGTACCTCAACTGGATATAGTGACGGGGAAATTGATGTGGAAACACCTAAGGCTGTACAAAGCGCTCCTCCGATGTTTACGACATCACCTGTCTTTCCATCTCCTCAAGTTAGATATCCTAATTCAAGTCTCACCCACAGTCCTAATGCTGATATTTGGCGCAGAAGAACCGATTTCACGTCGAGCGATTTTAGTGATTACCTGATGCCATTTCCACCGAAGTCTGTGGTCACTCGATCAACGAATGTTTCACAGTACCAAAATATTACAGAGACATTACTGGATCAAGCAGTGTTGGGGTCTAGAAACGAAGCATCCAACTATAACGTCAAGCTTGATTCTAACGAACGATTTCTCAGAAAAGAGATTAACTCGAGTCGAGAACACAGGAGGCTCTGTGACAACACGATGTCGAGTGATCGTTTAGATAGTGTTACACATTCGTTGGTGAAATTAGATCTTTTCGGTTCGAATAAAGATATCAAAGACTACGTTTTACGCCGACAAAATTCGGAAGGTGATACCACGGGCAAATTAGAAATAGCGATAGATGATGTCTCCGGAAAATCACCATTCAAAAGTTCTTTAATATCCAAAGAGAGAGATACAGTGAGTAAGGATAAGTCAGAACCAGATGTTCCGGTTAGAAGCGCGCGAAGAAATAGGCCTACAAGAGAGGTTCAATGTCGATCGATGGGTGAGAGTGTATCTGAAACAAATACAAACGAGGCAAGGAATCTCTTCCTCGGAACCATCAAGGAGGGCGACTTGAACAAATCTTCTAATGTCTGGGCTAGGAAACATACCTCTAATGAATCAACAGCAAGATCTATTACAGATTGGCCTGTAAATAAGCTTGAACCAATTTATAAAGGCCAATCAGCTGGCAAGCGCGTCAGAGCTAACGCTGTACCGCCGTTAGAATTGCATAGGAGAAATTCAGATCCTGCAACCAAAGTTTCTGGGCTTAGCGTAGACAAAAGTTTGGGAACGGATACTAGTCCAAATGACTTGAAGCTTCCCCCAGGAACAGATCTCCTGGAGTGGAAAGGCAACCTTCTTATCTTGGCTGGCCATCGATTTAGAAAAGTTGCCAGATATTCTAAGGATGATGTGTGCATATGTTGTAATGAAAAGATGGATGCGTTTGTAACACAAGGATATAAGTGTGGTGATTGTAAACAACTTTTTCATGTCAAATGTATTCAGAATGGTGGCGTACTTAGAATGCGGTGTCTATCACCGAACACACCTGATAGAAGGAAACACCGAAAATTACGGCCGCAATATGAAGCTGCAAAGCAAGCTGTGGTATCAAAATTCAGTTTAACTGGAACCTCCGCTTTTTCGGACAGTACAGATAAAATAATCTCTGATGCTAAAGAACTCGCGCTCATGCAAGACTTTATTACAAAGAAAATTTACAAAATGGAAGGCGAAGAGGAAGGTAAAAAGCCAAGCGAGGTGGATCGTGTGTTCAAACAAGCGCTAGGAAAATTCAAGGATGATTTAGTTATCACATACAGTGTTGCCATCCAGCACGGAGTCGAGGGAAACATAAAATATACCGATTTAATAGCAAACTTTTTACATGTTATGGAAACAGTATGTAAACAAGAAAATACCAGAGAAGATTTCCCCGTTACGATGGGTGTAAATGCATTTCGAGGATTCATGAATGAGTTCATGAATCTCGTTAAAAATGAAGCCCCAGAAAAGCAGAGTAAGAGTAAACGGAAAAAGGATAAAAAACGGAAGCAAGAAGAACCAATACATCATGGAAATCACACCTTCCAATTGACTATCATCAATATCCCAACGGCTTGCGAAGTCTGCTCTTCCTTCTTTATGTGGCCAATCGAACGAGGCCTTGTCTGCCAAAGTAAGTACAAATAACCATATCATTATAATGGCTTTATGATCTGTCAACCCTCAATGTTCTCTTAACTTTGATACTAATTTTTTTATCAGATTGCAAATTAACATGCCACAAGAAGTGCTATGGAAAAGCGACTGCGGAATGTGGAAAAGAAGGATCGCTGCTCGAGTTGAATTCACGCAAAGTTTTTGGAATTCCATTATTCAAGTTGGATTGCGGCGATGGAAAAGTACCTCTCGTTGTCGATAGATTGATCACAACGATAGAAATGCATGGTCTTTATACAGAAGGCTTGTACAGGAAGAGTGGGGTGAGCTCTAAGGTCAAAGAATTGAAAGTAAAAATGGACGAAGGTGCATTAGAAAAAGTGGACTTTGAAAATTATCAAGTACACGTTCTGGCTGCTGTGTTGAAAAGTTTCTTCAGAGATATGCCTGAACCTCTGTTAACATTCGAATACTATGACGACTTTCTACACGCTGCTAATCTCACCGACCCGCATGATCGAATCTGCACCCTTTTTGCAATCCTGAAAAAACTTCCAAAACCAAACTTCGACCTAATGGAACGATTAATTGTTCATCTGGCGAGAGTCGCTCTTCATGAAGTTGACAACCGAATGTCATCTTCCGCCCTGGCTATCGTGTTTGCACCTTGCATTCTGAGAACAAACAGAACCCTTCCTGCGCAGGATTCATTGCAAGATGTAGGCAGACAGACTCGGTGTGTTGAAACTATTGTGCAAGAGAAGTTGCGAGTTGTGAGGGCTACTTTGGCTGATATTAATACCTTAGAGACTGCGTGCCACACCGCTACTCATCGCCTATCTAGTCTTCGATCGTCTAAGATATTTAGTCCTGAAGAACTCGGAATTGCAACTCCTAGTGTATTAGTACGTGGTGGTAGTACCGAACGCGGAGATGAGGAAGAAGCACTTCTCGTCGGTCACATACAAGAAATACAAAAAGAGAAAGCTCTTCTCACTTCGACTCTGCCCAGCCTGACAAGAGCTTCATCCGATGATGATCTACTTTTGTCTGCCACGGATATGGATGATGGATCTCTCGACGATCTCATGCCGCCTCCTGGTGGTGAGTATTTTTTTTATATTGGGAAAGCAATATGCGGAACAACTTTATTCTTTAAATGAGGGAGACCTAGATTTGGGTGGTCTTGTGATTTTCAGATGGAATTCCACGGAAAAAAATTATCCACAGACAAACTTCAGCAGATAACGCTTTTCCCGCCGTCGTGAATGTCGACGAAGACATGGTAATGGTATGACCAGTGGTTCTTATCCACCGATAACTTTGTTGTTAAGTATACTAGGTGATATGAAGAATACCGATATTACGAACAAAAAAATTGGCTCTTCATGTAACTTCTCCATGGTTCTGCTTTTAATTGTCGTTGGCTAACATTATTGGGAATTTGGTGTTTAGTGAAATTGACTTAAGGTAGGTTGAAAATTTGTTGACTCCATTCGACACAAAGTTAGTGTTACAATTATCTCTGATTACATGAAGTTCATAAAGCAAGGTGTACAAAAAGAAATATTTCCGAAAAAAAAAAAACGAAAAATAAATAAATATCAGCACATCGATTAGTTATCAAGCGAGTGAACTTTCAATGTGATGTATATTTCATTTGGACACTTTGCATGTGATATCAGTTTGTCGAGAAGTAATGAAACTTGTGTGATATCATTTAATTATTTAGAATGCATTCCTTATAAAAGACTGCCGTTCGTAGCTGTTTAGAAACCGTCATTTGGGCATTCGTTTATTATTTTTAGTTTTGCTTTAATCTTCTATTATTACACTGTAACAATTATTTCGCGTAAGTGTGCCAATGCTTCGTCAGCTGCTTCGTTATGTAACAAAACTAATCGTAATAATAACAAAGATAAGTACGTTTTTCATGTTTAGGCTAATGAGATGTATTATTTTTCTTCTTCAGTCAGAATCAATCGTGTTGATTGGGAAATAATTATGGGTAGGGAGTCTTGTGGATTAACAATATGGAGTTGACAAATGCATTTGAAAAGTTTTTAGGAGTATTATTTTTCCAAGCACCCAAGCTGTGTAGCCATACGGCTCAAAATTTGCTTAGATTATTAGAACCAAGGGAGAAAGTTATCCAAATTACTGTTTGCGTACAGAGACAAAAAGATTAAATGAAAATATAGTGTGTACACTATACATATTATTATACCATGATATTCTGTTATTATTGTTACATTTATCAAAGTGTTGTCAAGATTATATTTCTACTATTGTCGATAGGTAAAATTTTTGATACTATCCTAGGAAGTATCTCTACCCATTAACGAAGTTTTTAATTTCATTGCAATTTGTTTTTAAAATTGTTAATTTTGTTCTCAACTGAATAGGCTGACTGACGAGATTTTTTAATCCAGATGATCATTTCATTTTGTCTATGAATCGACAGTGGCCCTCTCACTTTTCTATAACTCCTTTTGCCTTTTTGTTTGTCACTAAAATACATCTTTGCATATTTTCATTTTAAATGTGAACGAACAAACAAAGATTGAATATAATAGTGGAAAAGTAATCTTTGAAAAAAAAAAAAATACAAAAAATATTAAAAAAAAAAATTAATCGACGAAGACGCTTGTCGTTTGACTCCATATCAAAGTTAAGTTTTTGATAATTAATTCGGTATAAAGTTCATACATGGTCACATGCATACCTAATATAAATAATAAATTCATCCAAGCAAATAGTGGTGACTGCAACATGATATTATAAACCCAGTGTTTGAATAATCGGGACAATTAAGAACCACGTAGGATACACTCTTCGAGTACCGATTTGCAAGCATAATAATTACCGTGAATATTATGTGTTATTCTAATACAACTGGTCTGATATTCTTCCTTTGTGAGATTTCTAAGGGCTCAGCGTACCTTTTAGCGTAATCAAACAGCACTGTACAATTTTTAAGTCTTAATCACAAAGAAAGGCAGGTGGCTCGTGTTACCAATGTAGGCGTATTTCAAAACATTATTACTCCAGATCGATGATGTTAATTTCTAAAACCAACCTTACCTTCCGGGTTGCAGCAATGAAATTCAATATTCAATTAAAAACAGTGTGGGCAGGTGAAACTGATCAATACTTTACTGGTTGGGCAATGGGTTAATGTAGCAGACGTGCTAATTGGTAGCACAAGCCTTCCGATTTGGTTAATCTGTGTAGTACTGTGTTAAGAATTCAATTCTGTAAATAACGGGATTATTAAACGTACTAGGATTATGCACTCTTTACTTAAAAGAAAGGAACAAAAAAATGTTGTCTGTTCTTCCAGATCTATTCTATTTAACTACAATGTTGTTACTTTCAGAGGTTTTTAAAAAAGGAAAATTAAGAAGAGTAAAAATAAAAAAATTAATCATAGTTATTGATAACAAGATCACAATTTTTAACGAGTTTATTAACCGACATTCGTCGTGATAATATTTTAACTCTTTTAGACTATTTAAAAAAAGAATTAAACGATTGTTTCGATATCTTTTATGCTTTATATATTTTAAAGTATGATATGAAAATAAGTAATTTGACGGAGGTAGAAAGCAAAGAGAAAATCTATAAAAATTAGAAAATTAAAGCATATAAAAACAACTATGTAATTGTTATTTTCCTATTATTGCCATGACATCTTGGTGAGCTTGAACAAAACAAAATGTTACTATTGAAATTATGGCAAAGAAATTATTTTTAACTCAAACCCACAAGCACGGTTTTATGACGCACTTGAGTGTTGTACTGTTTCACGGAATAAGAAATTGTGCAGTTTAGATTTATATCTAGATATTTGTTGTCGAGGTATAATTACATATATATAAAAATAACAATAACTAAACATTAATTATTATTAACTAATATATATTATGAACACATACGCTTCTATTGTGCATGGTGCTTTCCATGGGTGCCAGGTGCGAGCAGTGATTCTACTTAATAATTTGTTATTCAAAATAACTACACATAATTATGATATATCTATATTCGGAGATTCCTAAGAAAAGAGAAGAAATCGATTAATTTTTAGTCTCGAGATATAGGAAGCGTGTCACATGTATACCTATAAATGTAGCTGAGTACTGACACAAACACTCACGACAATATTGTGTAACCGGTAATCAGACTCATTGCTTAAAAACAAATGCAAATGCAAAAATAACAACAACAATCATCCTGTAACAAATAATTATGATCAAAGGTTTTCGATAGCATGTTATCATTAAATAATTCTGACGAAATATGTTAAAAAAACTCTAGGGTACAAAAACATTATAATTCTCTGCTAGTGCAATCCTAAATCAGGGGTGGTCAGTGCGTTATGAGAAACTTTATATGTAAATCAAAAAATTAGCTGCAAGCGAGTTTTACCATATTTTGCACAATCAGTTTCTCCACACCGAGTGAAAATACCGAATATCGATGCAGGGTGGATTACTTGCGACAGCTTAGTTTTGAGCGCGTAGTTCTTGATCCTATAAAGTTGATGCCGTCAGATTTGATCCAAGATGATTGAAGGGAAACCATGTGAGGTTTGAACAATATCCCGAAATAACTACGAGGGCATATGAAACCTTGTATTTTAGAATTAATCCTAGTCTGACAATGAGAATTATATTACTTGAGTTTTTTTGGCATATTACTCCAACCTTATTGTTAGTACTCATAAATGTGGTTTTTCATTTATATGTGATCTGAGATGTGGATTATGGTCCCGCTGCACGGTTAGAACAGAAAACGGAAATAGTAATAAACTGGGCGCGTTCGATGGTATTTATTATTATATGCGTATAGAAATTTAGATGCTTGCATTACATGTCATGTGGCACAAAATCATATCATACCTACACATACCTATATTTAAGAAAAAAAAAATAATAATAATAATAACAAAAAAATAACATATTATTGATTATAAAATAGTGCTGTATTATATTTTAATCTGTACAAATTTGTTATAAAAACTTTAGTTGAGATTATTTATAAGGTTTTCTTTTTCTTTTTCTTTTTCTTTTTTTTTTTTTTTTTTTATTTTCTTGTTTTTCCTCCACACGTTTTCTTATACATACATATATACAAATGTATAAAATATTCTCATACTATCGAATACGTAGTTTTAAAAATGATTTTGTGTTTGTGCCATCCATGCTGGCATCTTATCCAACCATGTCTAAGTTTGATGAGCACCCATTTATCATTCTTGTCCTACGCCGCGCAAGGGTTTCATTACACACATATATATAGATACATTGACAGTGTCCAAAATATCCCCGTCAAACCGACAAAAATAAAATAAAAAAAGCAAAAAAATACAAACGAAAAACAAAAAAAATGCTAGTAACCACTAAAACGTCGCGATATTATGCTCTTCCCGTTTGTGTCTTGGCATAAATCTAAGCACGATAATATATGTGTATATATCTATGTATATATGTATACATATACTATAGATATAGATACACAGATATAGGTATATATATATGTATGATGATGATGGTGATGTACTTGTTATTTTTCTTCGATGTATGATGTGAGGATGCGTGTTACCAACATTAGGTATTATATTAAAAAAGAACGAGATAGAAAGGAAGAAAGAAAGAAAACAAATATCGACTACAAACTAAGTTCAATGAAAAAGAAATCTCATTTATCTATATAGTATATTTTAACATTTACACCCATGTATATCTAATATTAATAATAATTAGCCTTTATCGTATGTTACATTGTATTAATCGTTATCTTTTTATCCAACGAGAGAAAGTACTATCGAACTGTCACTTTAGTTTAGTTTAGTTTAAGAAATAATACAACAGAAAAAAAAGAACAACAATTAAAAATTCTAAGCATCGTTTTTTCAACGGCATTTTTTATTTTTATTATTATTCTTATTATTATCGAGCGTGTGTGAATAGGAAGTACGTACGTTGTTGAAAATTATGAAAACTGACGTTATGATCCAACGTAATAATATACGTGGACAGAAATATGTAATATTGACTTTTATGGAGAACAATTTCCTGGTCGAAATGTATTCTCTTTTTTCATGTACGTCAGAATTATTCATTTATTGCTCTAATTGACAATGCAAAACTTAGTTTTCATTTACCCCATGTCTCTTTTTTGTTTAATTTTATTATTATTATTATTATTATTATTTTTTTTTGTCACACATGGATAAAGTACCACTTCCGTCGATTGCTTTGCGCAAAAAATTAAAAACGACAAAAAATGAAAGAGAGATATGATGGAAAAGAAAATGTCAAAGAAAAAAAAAAAGAAAAATTACGTGCTCAGCCAAAAGACTTCTTTCTCAACGATTTCATGTAATGTGTAAGTAGTTCGCATGGTATTGTTAAAATATTTGATTTTAATTTTATAATAACTATTATTAATATTATTGCTATCATTATTTTTATAATTTTTTTTTTCATCCCTATCAGAGTTTCTAGTGCTGATTTGTTTCAATATACTATACAAATATATACATAAGATGTGTATGTATATTCATTCCTAGGAAACGCTATTTATTCTAACTTACAAAATGAATTGTGTGTCCTATTATTTGCGTTCTAGTAGAAAATCTGTGCTTCGGGCTCTGATGAACAATTGAAGCATTTTTGGTGCAAGATCACCATATTATTATTACAATTACTATTATTATTATCACTTATATAAACTACGTTTTATTTTTTATTATAATTATTATTAGTATGATTATTATTTTCTGATCTTTTTTTTTTTATGGCGTGTCTGCGTAATGTGAGTATATGTGATTCTCCGTGATTGCCTGTAATTTTATATTATATTTGTAAGGCAAAGAAGAAAGAAAAAAAAAAAACAACAACCAACAACAAATATTATGTACAGCATACCTGATATTAATAATAAGTACCTACCTATATATATATATAAATATATATATATATATATAAATTATATATATATAAAAATATTGAAACGGCATGTGTTTTACTTATGAAAATACAAATCTGTATAAAATTAATTCACATGACGTTTATCCAAAACCCAGAAATCAAAAATTCCACATTATTATTTATTTGATAACGGATAATTAAAATGAGGTAGTGTATAGAATTTTTATTTGTGTTCATTCTTATGCGCTGAAGTGATCGTTTTTATTACAAATATGAGATCAGAGTTAACAGAAAAGAAGAAAGGAATATCCTAATCGTTAGTCGGACATATTGTAGTATGAAAAATTGAATTTTAGTTACGTGAAATTTTAAATCAATGATTAATCTTTGTAAGTAATCGTTCGCGGATCATGACGCTCTGTTGTAATTTTGGTCAACGATTCATCAATCAACTTGACTTTCAGGTCGCATGACTTTTTTTATATATATTTATTTTTGTTTAATTTTATTACCACTGAAACAAGCGACAGGGTAAATCGAACCCCTTGTCATAAATTAGTGAAAATCTCGATCTCCGCATTATCATTTTCGATTATTTTGTATCTATTTTGTATACGTGTATAAAATCAACTTAAATGGTCCATATACGATTTCGGTTTAGTATTGTCAGGTGAATTTTGAATATTGAAATTGTTCCTGCTTTATAGATCAAACATTCTATTTCTCGATTCATACTCCTCCCCCAATACTCGGCGAGTCCCAATTTCCTATGAAAAATTCATTATACGCCACTGCATTTTTCTGCAGTATACCGTTCTGCGCATGCGAATTTTATACAAAAATTTCCAAAGGATAAAGGGAATCGTACGGGGAAAAGTGTAAAGAGACCATAAATTCCTGTATGTAAAAATAACTCGAAAAATCGGAGGGATTTTCATGCTGTAGCAGCAGGCAACGGATATAGATGTGCCTATACACAACTCGGGCGTTTTCTGTATATTCCAGGTGTCATAAAGCCGCGTGCGCGTGTTAGTTACGTATGTATGTAGGTATAAATAGTATGAAATAAAAATTGTGATCGTTGAACCGTCAAACGATCAAAATTTTTGAATTCCAGATGCATTCACGCGTCATTTATGGGTGTATCGGCGGGCATTTATCGAGTTTAACCATGAATGATTTTCACTCAGTCGTAGTTTTATATCCGTACATCTTTTCATAAAAATATGGGCGTGTATAATAAAATTCAAATAAAATGGCGAAATCAAAATAGCGATTCAACAATAAATATCAAAATATACTAGAGTTGAACGGAAGCCCGGGCTTTAAATTTTGATCAAAATTTATCCATATAGATCATGAGTATATATATTTAACAATGAGTTCAAATCATTTACCCCTCTCAATTCATACTATTAATTTGGTATAAATTCAGCAAGGATCCACTTTGACAATAGCATAGTCGTGCAAAGATGATCAATAATTAATTCGTACTTCTATTGATTTATCGGGGATATAATTATGGTAAATCGTGAACTAGATTGCAGTCGTATGCGAGGCGAAGGGAGCGGGATAAAAGGGGCAGCAGGGAGGAACCGAGGCTATAAGTACTCGAGTCGATGACTTTGTAGGGTATAAAAGAATGGCGAAATTTTCGGCTCCTGGTGCCGTTATGCAGGAGAATCGATGGCTTGTGTCTGTCGAGAGGGGGATGGTGTACGGAAAGAAGGATAGGAGAAAAGGGGGAGAGAAGGGGCGCAGGCGCACCTTAAATTTGGTAGCGGTCGATAGGGCAAACAGATACCCCTAGTTGAACCGGTTTACCGACGTGCGGGGTGTTAGCGGGAGGAGAAAAGGATCTCACGCGAATAGATGAAGATGGACAAGGACAACGTCGCGTCGTCAGAGTCGTGGAGATGTACCCGAGTTGTACATTTACCCACTGCACATTTGACACTTATAGTATGTACACGTCCACCAAAGAGCGGTATATAACATCGAAATTCGCTCGTATAAGGTAGGTACTCGAAAACAAGCGAGCAGCAGGAGTTAGCGAACGATGAGATGTCCTCGTCGACGACGAGGACGACGACGGCGGTGTATATCGAGAAATTAATTATAAAACGTCATTAGGTTACTTGTACTCCTCGTTTCTACGTTGCAACAGCCTTTTAAACTTACTTCATCCCGAGGTCATTAGCGAAGTTCATTTCGTACCTTTGGATTTCGTTAAACTGTTACACGACGTCGCGTCGGTATCGATGATGAGAGAATTTAAGGGTGATTATGAACAAGAATTTATATCCACCAGCTATATGTATATATGGCATGTATAGTAATTGGTATATCCAACTTTTGAAAGGATGAAGACACACACAGAGAGCGAGAGAGAGAGCGAGAGAGAGGGGAAAAGAGAGTGAAAAAAAGAGAGGTGTGCAGTTGTTGCCAGGAACAATAAATTACAATTTATTCTATGGTACAACTTTTTTGGACCAGGAGTTGGGGGTGGAACTCGTTAGGTATAGAAAGCTGGCTGTAGACTTGTCGTCTGATTACTTTCTATAGTATTATTATAATTGTTATCGACTGCGTTGACCTGTAAAACTGTCTAGCCGGTATTTGACAGTCGCGAACAATATTCTCGAATTTATGCACTTGATTCTCATTATTTTATTTATATTATTTTGTTCCTTTCTCAGATGTAATCGCACCAAAAAATACGAAGAGTGCTTCGCTCAACGCTGTATTCTGTTACATCGGAGAAAAGTCATAAAAATAAAAATATGTGTAGAAGACAAAACGATACCGGGCATGAAAAAAACGAAGGAAAATTGACGTCACGTAGCACCAATTGATTAAACACGTATCCCGCGACTGATATTGTGAAGGGGAAGAAAAAAAAAATACCGAAAAAAAAACCTGATGTTATAAGGTATTACTAGTCGGTTGATTGCGGATACTTTGAAGGTCATTCAAGGTGATGGCTAATCGTAACAAACCTACTTTATACATACATGTATATAAGGATAGTCTGAAAACGGTGAGAAGGTATTACTTTCAGCTCATCGCAGGACTCTCGAGTTGATCCAAATCAAAGATACTACCAGGAGATAAGGGACAAACGATAAGAACAACGTGACAGAATCTTTGCGGAGGGTTTTAGTTGTCCAAGAATCGACAGGGATTGTCTTAATGAGGTGAAAGTAAGTCGAAAGTCACTATAGAGTTATCGAGCTTTACCATCGCGATTCCGAAAGCTGCTGAATATTCCTCTAGTAATATATTTGGAAAAAAATGTTGACCCATAAGGTAAATTGTTATAACATAGTTATAGCAGATATTTATTCATTGTGACTACGATGTAAAATACCTGCCAACATTAATGTATTTCTGTACAATATATACCAACGTATGTACCTATAGGATTTTTTTTCCTCTGTTTTCCATACATCGCGTACACGGGTCAAATGGGGGATGCATAACGTTGACTGAACGATGAACATCAGTTGGTGAATCTTCTTTTCTTTATGCGTATTTCATTTCATCCCCAATTCTCCTACGGAGCCCCCTATAACCCAGCATAAAATATATGTATATATACATATAATATGTGCAAGTCGACGATGTAAGTTTTTCTTTTTTATTTCTTTCCCTCCTTTCTCTCGGGGAAAGATAAGCATGCCTATTACGATGATTTTGCGGAGTCAATAAGTCGGGGCTGAGATGGAGCAAGAGCAGCGAAGAGGAGGAGAAATGCCAATATATTAGTCGTTGGTGGTGGTCAATGGGTATTGGTGCGTGTAGGTGTAACAAGTTGAGAATGTATTATATACTAGTAGTTGTATATATAAGTCCATTTTGCGAAATGCAAATCCTGCAGAAACTCAATTAGGACGAAGCCAGACGCAAGAGATGGAGAGTCTGGCAAGCTTGAATTTCTATATCTAGTGCTCTAATTGCCATTGGACGCCGCGCGCTCTCTCGCTGATTTCATCTTTATATATATACGCAGACCGTTTTAATTAAGTAATCAAGCAAATCTGCTATTAACCGTTCATTGTACCCTCCACATATTACAGGTACAACGGTATGATTTTATATATACGTCAAAACCGGCACGAATCTTGAGGTTTTCAAGAGAACTTTTTTTTTATTCTGTATCTGTTTTTTTTTTTTTCCTCTACTTCCTCTCTGCACAATTGCGAGGGATATATATTCAATGCTCAACTTGCAATGTGTAACCCTACTCGGAAAAGTTCCTCGCAAGCGTGGGACGAATATGCATGTATTATACGTTGTCGGGGAATACTCAATTCCTCTTCACTCGACATCATTGCCACTGTATAGGTATACATGTATGTAAAGACGTCCTTCTACCGGTTTTGATACCCAACTTAAGTATATGGGGCATTTCACGTCTCCATCTTTTTTTTCATTTTTTCTCTCTCATTTTTTCAGCCGATAATAGTAGATCTAGAATAATCTAAATGAGAAAAAAAAAACAAGTATTTCAATCCCCAAGGAGCTATAGCTTGCATACAAGGATTTTTATACCGCTAAAAATTATCGTTTTCGAAGCGCTACAATATGAGTTAAAGAAAATACGAAATAAAAGTAAAAATACTAACTAAGAGTTTGGGCCATGTTCACCACTCTACACAAAATGCCCTATATACACGCATAGACATCCCTTCGGATGAAGAGAACTCCAAAGTAGCTTCGAAGCGGAAAATCAAGGTTTGGTTTCAATTTCTAGGCCTATATATTTCCATCGTACGGATGGAATGACTGACCGAATAAGATGAACGCTATCTCCAGTTTGCGAATGTATAGGTGAAAAATGTAATTCGAGGACCCTGGAGGCGATGGCAGATGGGCGCGTCAGCGACGCAACTATCCGGAATATACGAGCGACTAGTATCAGGCAGGTTAGTTTAGTTGGGTATACCGGGTACCGGGGTACGAGTACGGTATCCTGCAGGGAAAAGTTTAACTCAGTTTAGTAACCAGGAGCAACGGGTGTGTCACACGACCTACGTGCATGTTCCCGGTTGGGCCGACACCGCGGACGTGATCTCAACGCTAACTCCTGAAGGCTCTGCTGAAGGTGGCCGACTCAAGTCGGTCGGTTCGTTACTGACGACCCGAGGGCTCTGAGACACCCTGCAGTATAGGCAAGAATTCAACCCCCTATTCCAGTTATATTTATACACCCAGTGCGTTATATTGCGTGTTCCCGAACAGATGCCGTTATACTACGTTACTTCATCGCGGACTGTACGCGGCAACCCCCTCACGGAAGGAAACGTGGCAAATACCAAATCCGGCCAAGATATAATATTGAGATCAAAAAGGAGGGATTGATTTTAATTTTCTATACGCGAATATAAATTCGCTAGGGTATCAGGGAGTAAGGGAAAGAGGGGGAGAAAAGGGGGCGAGGGTGGGGAGGGGGAGGGGGGAAAAGGAGTGGAATTTCTCCGTGTTCAATGTGTACGCGGGCGGTTTAAGTGACGCCAGGTGGTCGTAACTATATCACGAGGTTCTCGTGCAGAGTTCAGCTTATATCAACGTCAGAGCAATATAACTAACCCAAATGGTTTAGGGGTGGTTCAAATTGGGTTTATTGTTCTCCGTTTGTTTGTGTAACATCGGAATGGTATATGTACACCTTATATACGTCCATAGAAACTATGTACATTTCGAGGTATAACGAGTCTATAAGATTTTTGTTGCGATAAAATGTTGCTGGTTATATAGGTATAGGTATATGTATACGTATATGTATAGTTGAAATAGTCGCTTAGTGATATTTTCCTTTGGAAAAATGCATTGCTATATCCGTGTATCACGGCTGTTCCATTCTCAGATAGAATTGGCAGCCCCGGGCCTTGCAGATCCAATCGCGCATTCACTCCTTGGGGAAATCTCCTTGTGTTCTCTCTCGTTTAAAGGTTTCGTGGCTTGATTTAACCGCTGCTGCTGTTGCCGTTGCCGCTACCGTTGCTGTTGCTGCTTACATACGAGTACATACGTACATACATACCAAATAATACATATCTACCGTTTTCTTGGCGCTTTGACTAGCCTCGTTAAAACACGTAGATATTGCGTTGTCTGCTCTATGTATACCTATACACTTCGTTCCTGCAGCAGTTTCCTTACGTTGTCGTTGTCGTTGTCGTTGTCGTCGTCGTCGTCGTCGTCGTCGTCGGCTGGATCAAATACATCTTCAGCTACACACGTACCTTACCGCCAGGAGAAGACGCGCTACAGACGGAATAGAAGATACGACGAAAAATAAACAACCCCTAGACTGCATCGCATTAGAGCCACTACTACATATATACCGTAAGCACAACTCCTAGCGTTGCGACAGCTGTCTACCTAAAATATCCATGTGTTGCTCCGCGGCACCATTACGTGTGTGTTATGTACCATAACTTTAGCACTTATTGTTAGTACGAAGTACATCGACTCTGCTTGAATCTATGTAGGTATGTTCTATGTACGTATATGTACCGGTAGATAAGGCGCTTATAAACGCCGTTGACATGCATATATATTTGCACAAACAGGGTGGCCTTTAAAAACTATCCAGTTTAAGACGTGAGTAAAAATTAGACACGTTAACGAACTGGGGTTCATTATTTCGGATCAAACTCTCACTTTGTTTTTTAAAATGTTCGAAGTTTCCGTCTCCCGCCGAGAAACAAAATGATTGCTTATACTTTTTAAAATTTCGTTGCTTCTCTTCTGCTCGTATACCTACCCCGAAACGACAAGAAAACCAATTCTTTCTTCGCTTATTTTATTATACTTGTTCATTTTCCGGAGTATCTGTCTGATTTTGCAGATTCACCGTTTACTCAAGTTATTCGAGAAATCAGACCTCTGCCTAAAAAATTTGAGAAATTTTCCTCCGAGATTATTTTTCTTCGTCCCGCCTTCAGTAGGTCAAATGTTTGTTGAAATTAGCCTTGAACCGTCGCATTCGTGAAGATGATAAGATCGATTTTCTACAACCCCTCTTTTAATCTTTCAATCACGGAATTCTCAGAAACGGATGGAGATTCTTTGGATTCTAAAAAAGCGAAACGAAAGCTTTATCCATTCTTCTGGGAATCATGAAAAAACCGAATAAATGAAAGTAGAAAAAAAAAACAAGTGACCAGGTCTCTACGACGCTTTCAGCTCTCGGTCATGGTTCTCGATCACCCTGTGCATGGAAAATACAGGAACACATCGAGAGGTCCTTACACCTTCTGATAGTGGTAGTAGCGTATAACTAGAGGTAATACCAAGTACTCCAGGGTACCTCTTAACAGACGTGGAATTGTGGTTGGGGTAGAACCACCAATACGTATGTTATATGTACATATACGCGTAACTTATACTCTATAGTTTCACCACCACCACCATACCTATTACTACCAGTACCTACTACCACTAGGAACTACTAAAACTACTACTAGTCAGAACTAAACCACCACTACTAGGTAGAATATCTAGTGGTACAACGACCGACCGTCGTGGTCATACCGTGCAGGACCAGGACAACGACGACGACGACGACGACGACGACGATCCTCTACTTCTCTACCTCTCGAGTCTCCGACTGGCGCCTTGTCTCGCCTTGTCGCCCGCGCCTTACTCCCGGCCTGGCTTTGCCCGAGGCTGTAATTAGTTTGAAGTTCGGGACTTTCCCCCCATCCCCCATTCGCCCACCTCATTCCTCTTTTCTCCCCTCAACTTCTTCCTCGCCTGGCTGGTTAGACTCTGTCGTTTGCCGCCCCCATGTCGCCTTCACATCCCCCTGAAAGACCGGTAGCCAACCGCTCCTCGGGACACCCTCTCAAAACCTTCCCTTATAGTTGAGATACTCTGCTGCTGCTGCTGCTGCTGCTGCTGCACCATCTCTTATTCACACGTGTACATCTACTTCGTATACTCGTACGTACCATGCATATGTACACATACCTATGTACCTGAACAACATACGTATACATAGTATATACCTATACATAGATAATCGGTGTCTGTGTATGACCTTATACTTATCAGTTACATACGCGTCAAGTGTGATACTAGAGTTAGCTAATTATCACTAACGCGTCAACAAATACGATACAAGATACTTGTGAGCTTTTTGTGTGTCAGGTTGTGTCTAATGTCTTTTTACTACGGTTTCTTTTCTCCTTATTTTCTTATCCAACCTATATACTGGTCAATCAGTTAGACATTATAACGTTGGGATTCTTTGTCCCGCGGTATACTGCGGATATACCATATACACGAGTGTCGTGAAGATTGAGAAAATGTTGTTATAACAGAGGTAGAGGGGGAGAAAAAGTTTCTCTCTTTAAAACTCGTTAAGAATTTATTGTTCAACTTTTCAGAGGGGCGATACCAGCGGGGGTGGTGGTGTAACGACCGGTTTATAGGCATGTTCACAACTAGATTAGTTCCTCGCTTTCTATAAGGAAATACTGTACACGAAATTATTTCCTCCCCGTACACAACGCGCGGCGCGTCTGTCTCCTAGACGATACAGTGTAAGTATCGCATCTCGGAAATAGGTTGACATTTTTTATTGCTTATAATAACACACATCGTAGACGAGGTTAGAGTCAAGTGTCGGGGTGGAGATGAGAAGAGTGAAAAAAGAAAAGGGAGAGAGAAAATATAAGGGGTGGTAGGAGGTGGTGTAAAATTGTTCCGTGATTCCAAGCTGACCACATCCGCGTGACGACGACGAACAGTTCTGACCCGTGAACCGTGAACCGTGAACCCTTCGTATATATATAAGATATCGTGATACGCGCCCGATATTGCTGACCTTATACTTTCCGCGCAATAAAACGGGAAATCAATGCATCGACGTCGTAATATTTTCTCGGAAAGGATAGCGGATCATATAAAACACACGAGTGCGGAAAATAGAAGGACGAATGACTTGTACGACTAACCCCATCATCCGTCCTACTTCCGGCATAATTTTTAGCCTCAGCAAATCTATTCAATGAGAAACTATACGAAATTAAAACTAACGATGTATACATTTTAAAAATTTTCTTTTTTTTTTTGTCTTTCTTTCTTTTTTCACTATTCATTTTCTTATTTCTTCAATTTTTCTTATAAATGGATTCCACTATTCGATTTGCACACTCGATCGCCGACAGAAAGGATCAACGTTGTAGAGGATAATGTTTGAGAAAAATTACAAAAACAAAAACAAAAACAAAAAAAAATTCTATTATTGCGGGATTTCCGGCGCTTTGAGCTGCACATGGCAGTGTTAGAACTTAACAAGAAATTTCCGCGGACATATACGTGGAGGGTCTTCTGTAGAACTCGTCTACGTATATTATATACTCAAGAGGCATATTATAAAAATGGTATGAAAATTTTTAATTTCTTCTTTTCACTCATTCCAGGTTATAATTCAAGCGATTTTTACGGAGCCAGTCGTTCAACGGTTGGCCTACATTGGGCAGGGAGGGCGTATACCTATATATCGTTGTATAGCGGAAGCTAAAAGGTTTCGTTGTGAGAATAATAGGCTGCCGCAAATCTGTATCCATTTTATTCCAATTCTATTGATCTCCAAAAATCCAGTCCAACTATTCCCCGCGCAAAAACCATACCCTCAATCTGTACCAAAAACGACGCAGTGTAACTCGGAGCGTGAATAAGCCAAGATGAGAACTTCGCCGTGAATTCGAGATAGGTAGGTAGGTAGGTATGTATAGTAGGTATATGAGTATAAGAATCGGAATCAAGAAGGTAATACCAGACTCTTCAAATATAAAAACAATAAATAATATATCCATTTCGAACTCGGTATCATTGGAGCCAACTGTTCGCTGCAAACGTGTTCGCCGAGAAGTATTTTATATATAGGTAGATATACAGAAAGTTTGCAAAGTAGCTTGTAAAGTTCGTATAGCACATAAAAACAAAAATGAAATCACTAAATAAAGTGAAAATAAAATGAACCAATGTAAAAATTACAAATTCGCAGATATTTATCAATTATCATTAGTATATTTTGATTAAACTTATTATTCTTAATTTTATGATCGAGGGAGATTATCGATTAATTATTCATTTTTGTTTTTTCAAGAAGACACTCGATTTCGAAAATGACATATTTTAAACAACATTCAAAGTTCTTCGAAGACTTGCAAATATTTATATTTCGGCCCGTTTGGATCACTTTCGTGGATATTGATGTGATGAAAAAAATAGAATTGGGAATCGTTGTTGAAAAAAGAAAAGAAAAGAAAAAAGAAACTCATCGAAATTCGACGAATGAAATTATTATTGAGATTGTTGATTTGTTGTTTAAAAAAATGTTAGGATCACGAATTCGCGAATGAACGATAAAAACTGTTCAAAATTTGTTCGATCCAATCGAAAGTTGGGGATTGGAGATGTAAAAAAAGTTGTCACCCTCCAGTCGAATTCGTCTCTATAGAAATCCTGGATAAGCTGTAGGTAAGCCGAGCGTTTAAATTTTTAAATTCGAATATTTCGAAAAAAGCTATTTAGGTATGTATCTACATTCGTTGGAATAAGAAAACGAAGAAAAGCTCGAGCCTGGTTAGTTCGAGTCGTGATTTGTCACTACCACGTCGTTTTATCTTTCATCTAAAGCGAATTA
Organism: Athalia cordata; assembly: GCA_963932425.1. Classification (NCBI taxonomy): domain Eukaryota; kingdom Metazoa; phylum Arthropoda; class Insecta; order Hymenoptera; family Athaliidae; genus Athalia; species Athalia cordata. The sequence continues at coordinate 49,199,374 of OZ010625.1, read as the reverse complement.
ACACCGCCTATACCTTTATCTACACTCCCTCGGGACGGTCACGGGCACGAAGCTTATGGATTATGCACCCTGGGTGCCTGCTCGTTGCACCACTTGGTATGAAGGAAAACCGTGCAACATCAATTGTTCCTCGGCTTATCTCCGATCTCAACTTAAATTAGTATACCAGCTTCTTCTGAACTCTAATTATTTATTTATCGCGATCGTATATAACGCGAGTGACAAGTGAAATTTTCAACAAATGAACTACTATAGGAACACAGATGAGATCAGTGGAATTATAATATATCAGCTGTATTCCGCGTGTCAACTCGACCAGGTTTCAACCTCCATGACTTTTTATTCCTCCCATTCATTTCATTTCATTTCTTCAATTTTTCGTATACATATATCTTCGTAGTCCTGTATCGCAAAAAAAAAAAAACGGAGAAAAAACAGTAAGATAAAACCAAAAGAACTCGTCAAGGTTAAAAGCTAATCGAATTGCCATATGGAATGCTCTGTATACATGTAACGATAAATTGTTCTACAATTGGGTTTGGAATTTTTCTTTTTCTGTGTAAATCCGTGTTCCGTATTAGAGCGGTAAGCAGGGACGAAGCTGCGGTAGCAATTTACCATCGCACGTGTGTTTGAGACAAACAGTAAATATCAAGTTATAAGCTTTACCTTTTGGAATTCGGTATAGTTATGTATCGGCAGCTTGGCGGGGTGATGGGGGGGGGGGGGGATTTGGGTTACACAATGAGACTCCGCTGTATACATCGTAAGCTAGACGTGATCTTTGATTTGCACATTTCCCACAGAATGTTATAGAAAGATCGATACTCTCGAATATGGTATTCCAATCATCTATGAGTTAGCCTGATTACAACTGCTGGGGTGCTGCGTAACATTCCCAAATCATGCAATATATATATATATACCTACATATATTTCGTATACACGCATATAGATACACACACCTATCTACGAATACTTGTCGAATCAATCGGGCTTCTCTCGATCCCGGGTCACGTGATATAGCTTAAACGTCGAATTCAATTTCATTCCTCTACAATTTCTCTCTCTTTTTATTTCAAGTTTTTTTTTTTCCTGTTTTTTTTTTCGTTTCTTACGTTTTTGCAATACTACGTTGATCCGAATTCTGATCCATGTATAAAAACGGTTAAGGTTTTGTAAAATATATAGGATTTTGAAAATATCAACAGCAATAACAACGACAACAACAAATAATAATAATAATGATGATAATAATAATAAAAATTTATCGAGATTCGAGGAAATTCCCACGAGAAATCGGAGCCACGAGACCATCCGTGTATGGCGCTGCAGCACACGGAAGGCGTCGGGTCGGGCGCACCCTTTGTACAATCTATGGAAATCTGACGATATTATTCATCGACAAGTCAACATTTCCCGGTCTACGGTACATGTATATGTATATGTAAAGGTATATAAGGGCAAGGGAGGCGGCCGGCGACAGAAAAGGGGAATCGTAGGATATATAGATATTCATTCTCCATCCACAGGATCCATCCGTAGAGCAATCCGAGAACCCTGAAGTTAGCTGCCAATATTTACGTATCTTGAAACCGTTCAGGCGGACCTTATATTACACCTGTATATATAGATATAATATGTATAGGTATATAGACGGTTAATACCAACGTCTTATGCTTATGCTAGTTGAAACAAAAATCTCCGATTTCTCGGTTAATTTTTCACCCAGTTCTAACAACAGAGAAACTTGCAATTCCTTGCCTGCTGCGGTTTCAACTTATAGCCTGCTGCATATCTCCAACCGTAGTGCGGTTGTTCGTCCTACATTCCTTTGCAGCATCTACAGGGAACAATGGACTCTGATTTTTTCGTGCAATTCTCAGCTTCTGCTATTCGTGCCTACAATTAGCCCCTTTACCTTCCAAGACTTGACTCTCTGTACCGCGCGGACTTTGACTCGGAATATACATATATCTTTTTTGTGATACTTTTCACATTTTTTTTTTCATTCACTCGCGCTGTACAGAGGAACTCGAAAAATATCCGAAAGTTTGCAGCTGTTTCGTCAACGTGCCCCGATTATTCGAATCTTCGAATACGTGCGAGCCGTACATTCCTATATTAAGCATCCGCTCAGTGTGGAAATTTGCCTTTTACTTCGGTAAGCCAGAACTGATGCGGCTGACCAGTCGAGCGCTTGTATCACTTAACGTCGAGCACCGGCGTACCACTCGCACTTCAGAAGCACTCTAAGGCTTATAAGTGCGCGCTTTGAGATTCTTTTTTCTATTTGTTTTTTTTTTTTTTTTTCGCTAAATTTTTTCTCACAATCAGAGGTTAAATTTTACACGGATTTATAATGATCCAAGTTTTTCCGCACCCCGAAGTCTATACCAATACGTGAATTAGATTCTGATTTTCAATTCGGAAAGAAAAGAAAAAAAATTGTGTAAAAATTTTACCATACGTAATTTCAGCGACATGGGTAATACCTAATTCGGATAGAAACAAACAATCGCGCTTCGCGGCGGTAATTGGTACGTTAATTAACGAGAACTTGCTTCTGACGTAGTGGGGGAGATTGGAATTGTTCTTATATAGTAGGAGGAGTGACAAGATAATTGAAAGTTGCGTAAACTATCAGCGACAGATCTTCACACTTGGTGAATTTCGCAATTTATCGTCCATATATAAAACCTGCAAGTCTATATGTGTCACGATGTATCTATAATATACCGTATAAATATAAGTAAGGGAGTAATATTTCTTTCGGTATAAAGAAATATACATAATTGACATTATTATAGGCATATGAAAAAAAAAAACAAAAAAAAAAGAAACTGGTGATATAAGGCGTGAGATAATAAAAATAAATAAATAAATATAAATAAAAGGAGATGAAATAAATAAGTAAAATGTATGGCGTGGTATGTGCGTGAAATTCGGTTCTCTGCGTGGTCTACGCCGTTCGATAGCCGGCCACGATAAGGTTGAATCTTAATGATAAACGAGCGGTATCTTGGGGCCAAAAAGGTACTACAAAGGCAGACAGGCAGGCATGGCTGCTTGTAAATTTAGCTTCAAAAGCGTGCCTGAATCTTCTCTCCCCCCATAGCTTTTCGTACTAAACAGCTCTCCATTGAACCCGACCCATTCCAAAAACAACGTCAAACGGGCAGGGATTTTCTTCTACCACCGACGACCGACCGAATCCTGAAGAACGACCATAGCATTCGCTTATATAAAGGTTTGCGCACACCTGAGGGTGTTAAAGCTCCCCAGAGATACCGGATGGTCTGTTACTGCTTCTGCTTCTGCTTCTGCACTCGGTTTGACGCTTCTGTTGGACGAATGCGGCAACTAGGTCAGGAAAACGACCACTTTTTCTTCATCTTTGCTTTCTTCTTCTTCTTCTTCTTTTTTTTTTTTCATGTATTCCGATTTTTTATTTACGCCTCGAGAAAACGCTGCCATCGCTTGTATATCGTGACAAGGGCTTCTTTCTTTCACTCTTGCCATATACGCAATATACAAATATATTACATATACGAATGTGCGATATTATATATATCTTTACATGTAGTACATAGATATTTATTTTAGTGTGGAGTTCCATTTTAAAATTTCTGTTTTTCAATTTCACGGGGTACCCGCCAGAGATGCGCCGAGATCGATCACCGTGTTTCTAAATCGTTTTGTCGAAAATTCAAATTTTTTTTTTTTTATCGCACAATTATCACGTTCATATCATTGCAATTGTACCAGATCGAAAGCTCGAAATACAAAAGGGATGTAATAGATGAAAGAAATTGAAGAAAAAAAAAATTAGCGAGGCTTATCGGGTACGATTATAAAATGAAGTTACGCCATCACGCTGCGAAAGATAGAGAAATTGTGGGTTGCACCGTATTGTGACTTTTACAGCCCTTGATATACATAAAAGTACCGCATTAAATTCCAAACGTGAATTCCTTATGAAAATCTAAGATAAAAGTTCCACTGCAAGAACAAAGAAGATAAGAAGAAAGAATGAATGTTTAAGATTTTTATTTATTTAATTTTTTTGTTTCGTATCCCAAATTCAGGAATCACCGCGCGAAATTAAAGAAGAAAAGTTCAAATTACACGCGTCAGATTTTTTTGTCCTTTGAATTTGATATTTATACCTCGTAAAATTGTCGCATATAGGTATACGGGGTGGTGTAGAATTGTGTCTCGGTATCAGGGAAAGTTCGTTTAACGATTTCGGTCCGTCAAGTACAAAACTCTTCTTATCGGAACCGCGTGCGGGGCGATTTTCAACGTGGTTGGCATAGCAGATTCGAAGAGCCTTTGTCGACGTTTCGAAATTCAGGGTCAATCGGAAGTAATCCATTTCCAAGTACGTGCACCTCGCTAACTTCGCTGCTACAAAGCTATAAAGTAACATAGAAGAAAAAAGGAGTACAATAAACAAAATAGAAACAAAATAATAGAAAATGGGATACGCCAACTTTTTCAGCTGTTACTCCCAAAAAAGTTTCAACTGCTTTTCCATGTTACCACATGTACACGTATACATACACATGAACATTTTTCTTCTTTTTTTTTTTTCTTTTCTTCACGAGAGACGTATTTACTATTCGGTACGTATGCCGCGGTATAGGTACGGTATTACCTACCCCGCTTTCTCCTTAGATCTTCGTGTTTATTTGAGAAGGCTCAAGTTTTGAGGGTGGTAAAAATTGCGGTGGCACTGGATTTGATAGACTAATTTGTAAGTGACAAATATATTTGGCACGCTAGTATATAGAGCGTTAACTCGGTTGCTTTGTCACGTGCCAGCTATATTCTTGAACACGCGGGGCGGTGGCGAAATGGCATATACATATACATATACTATGTATAGCAAGCGTTTGAGAATCGAGTTACTTTAGCAACGAGCGCGCGTTGCAATTTTACTCGGTTTTAACTCTTGTACAGTGAATTATACTATATTGTTTTATTTCATAGGAAATATAAACGCAGCGGCAGATGCTGCAGTTAGTTTTTTCTCCGTCATGGTGGTTTTATTTTATTTCGTAGAAAAGAAAACTTGATGTATTATGTTATCTACGTGTAGACGTACGCGAGCAGGAATCAATGTGAAGCACGTTTTTATAAAGGAATTCATATAAGTTCGTACGTACATAAAATAAACGATAAATATGTAATATATATATATACAGGTATATTAGGTAGTACGCATATTCAATTGGGAAGAAATATAATATCTGGTTCACTTGATATCGAGGCGTAATCTCGCTTGCAGCTTCCAATCAGTCGTGTTTTTATACCTTTTTCTGAAACGTGAATCAGAAGTTTGACGACGTCGCGTCGTAGAGCTTCCGTCGATTTTCACGCCGGAGTCCTCGCACTTGAATATATGTATATAGGTATATGTACTTATAGAGTAATATATATGTATTCTACGTATGTATATAGATAATACTATAGGTATATAGGTATAGGTATATGTATTTGAGATACCACCGGCGGGAGAGCTGTAGCTGCGCAAAAATAAGTTCGAAGACGTGAGCTGCTCCGGTGGGTTCCGAAAGCCAATCTCCAAAGTCGAATCTGCCCTCAGAGATTTATAGATTCCAACCTATCCAAAGGATAATATCGACTGAAAATAATTTCCGGATAATCCAACCGTCGTTCTTCTAGAGCTACCAATTTCACGACTTGTTAGGATTCCATTTTCCATCTTCCACCTTTACTCTTGGCTCTCTCTCCCCCGCCCCCTGTATAGATATATGTACCAACTTCATACAGAGAAGAGGAAAGCTGAGCTTCGTTGCAGCCAGTTTTCTCCTTCCTCGTTACTCTCCCATATATATACCTATACTGGTGATTAAATTGAGAGGCTATCGCCCTAATTGCCCTATTGGGATACTGGCGAGACGATAGCGGAGGAGCCGTCCGATGCCTCTGTGTTATATCGGTATGGGTTATATATTCATGTACGGAACGATAAAATACTTCTATCGTAAATACCACCTTAGTTTTATGCATATTGTAACTGCTGCATGGCACTTTTATCTACATTTCTTTGCTCGCAAACCAAGTAAAATCACATCGACTTTCCACCGAGTTGGTGTGCGTAATAAAATAAGAAAATAGACATTTTTCAAGACCTGCGTTCCCATTGAATATTTAATGTCGACGATATCAGTTCAAAATTATTGGGAGCGGGTGCCGACATGATTTTCAAATTGCATTTGGCATCAAGTTTTTATTAACAGTACCTATCTCTGGGTCGTGTGTTGAAAAATTTCAACAATTGTGCGAAATTCTCTTTTCAGAATGTACCGATATATGCTATAGGTACCTGTATGCATATCTACACATTTGTTCGTCTAGCAAAGGGTTATATCCGGTAAACATTCTCCTTCACATTATTTTCTAACTTTACGACGAAACGTTTCTCAGAGAAGTTTCGTTATTCCTATATGCGCTATATGTAAGTCTATACCTAGATACGTATACCTAAGGATAGAGAATTTTTCATACTCTAATCCAAACGTGTACTGTAGAAACTTGAGCAATAACGGCATTCTTTGTTTACTATGAGCGGTAAACTGATTTTTTTTTGCACAATTTTTTCAAGCTTCAAAATGTTTGTCTTCTATTTATATAAGTATATATATGTACAAGTGAGATATATACGTGTACAACGTACACTGATATATACATATATATGGATACGCATATCGGCTCAGATTTGATCCATTCTGGTTTTTTCCTTCTTTGTTGCCGCCCCTTTTGGTCCCGGCTCGAAGTCAGAAAATGGGAAAAAGACATACGAAAATCTCGTATATATTCGGGCGTTCTCGGGATGAGGTTACTTTATTACAGTTACTTTATTTTTATTTCATTTTTTTTTTCTTTTTTGCATCGAATCTTGCGGGGCCAAGACCAACCAATCTCACTGACCGTCCGTTTGTTTTTATACGATACATTATAATGGCGACGAGAAATCTACTCTTCTATCTTTTTGCCATTGTGATACGAGGCGGTGAAACTCGAGTTTTCATCACCCCGAACATATCAAATGCATATTCTCCACCCCTCTCGAACTATGAGTTTTGCATGATAACATCGCATATAAGCTTCAAAAACAATTATCGTCTAAAATTTCGAAAGCCAGCTCGTTCTAGGGATTCCCGGTAAAACGCAAACTTCAACTATCGAACAACGGTAATAATTATATCTGCATGAATATTGTTGAAACTCGAGAAAATACGTCGCCACATGCAGGGTCTTCGATTATATATGAAAAGTTATAAAAAAGCTCCAATTGATCGCAAATAAATTAAACGTTTTATTCCAACTACGACGACGGCGAGCATAGACGTTGAAAAAATATACATATACCATATACCATATATAAGCATATCGAAGAAAGCAGAACTCTTCTTTTCTCTCCATTTTCTTCTTTTGTTTTTTTTTTTTTGTTTTTTTTTTTAAGATTGCAGGACTCACAACGAGGGTGAAAAAGTGCAGTAAAGCCGTGGCTCGGAGTTGAGAGGACGACGGAGGGTCAGAAGTGAGAACTAATCAGATTCGCGAAGGGTAGGGGGCGGGGGAGAGGGGGCAGGGGGATGGGGGATGGGGGGTGTCAGGTTAACGTGAATGATACATAGGGTAAACACAGGAGCTTGTGCACCCCCGCCAGTATAAACCTTTGGGGTAAATTTCCCGGTAATATCTCCGGTTGGGTTTTTACGTTACCGAGAAATTTCCCGGCTTCGCTGCTTGAAGAAGGCAGGAGGGCACACATACACACCCGAATAGGGTGATATGCGCGTAACAAAGCGCAGGCGTCGGCCCGGGCGGGCAGTGCCACCGTAGCCCGGCGCTTTAGAGCTTCGCCCGGGCGTCGCGACGACGAGCATCGTCGAAATTTCATCGCAACCCCCCGGAGAAAGGAGTAAGGTAACACGAGAGACACTCTGTAAAGAACAAGAAGAGTAAAATCACATCTGTAAAATTAGAATAAGGTTAAATAAAAAGGAAAATAAGTAGTCAAATTAAATAGTTCAACCTTTACCCGAGGGTATAATCGTAAGCTTTTTTCCTAGATGTACTCTATACATTTATTTGGTGATCCGACGTTATATTTCAACAGAGTTTTAACGAAGGAACGTTGTTGGTGCAGAGAATAAAAAAAAGTGCGGAGTTTGTGCAGAAAGGGAATGATATGTGATAGATTTGGGTGCAGGAATAAGTAAAGAGCAAATAAGAGCCCTGTCAAAATGTGTCAACTATTTTAGTGGTGGTGGTGGTTGATGATTGTGGTGGCAAGTAAAAGGAGCTTCTTATAGTTGGGAGCTCGGGGCAGATGTAGTGCTTTGCGATGTCAGTGATTCCGTCATCATGAGGGCCTGCTCCTACGTGAATTATTATGTTCTGTGCCTCGTCTGCTGGATTTTGCTAGGCATCACGGGTAAGAAATCTATATAATACGCGTACTCCGTCCCCCTCCCCCCTCCCTAAATTTTTCGCATATTATCTATTCGCGAATCAAATCCACACTGGGGTAGCAGGATCGCGAACGTGGTCACTGGGTCGCTGCTAGTCAGATTCGTTTTACACCTCAGATTTTCTTTTTCCCTTTTCGTTTATCTTCTGTTATTCAATTCCGCGACAGGTGATAATCTTACACGATCCTTCAATATCAGGACAGGATGACATGACTAAGAATTATATGGACACGGGTATATATTTATTCTGTTGAAAGCATCGCCCTGCACGGTGTTGGTCGACAAAAAATATACACCCTTCATCCAAAGTTATCACGATTTTGAATATCACTTCACGACCCCAACGACCTTTCTACTTATGTATATAGGTAATTAAAACGCTTACGAAACAAATCGACACGATTTTCTTTTTATTTACTTCAACCTATCACCCTAAATTGATGAATACTGAAGACTATTTTTCGACATTGAATTCCGCCTAGAAATATCATTTCATCATCGATTTCGATGACAAATCATTAAAAATATTATCTGAGAATTAGGATCGATGATTTTATTTTTTATGCTAAAGTCTCTGTAATTTATTGGACGGTAATTTTATGATAAATACTTTTGGCAATGCACAATGTGATAAGACAATGCGTGTTATATATCTATACAGTTCAATTTTCTTTTATCGATGTTCTTTGATGCGTATAATAACGATAAGGAGCGGTTGGATGATTACTTCTATGTAACTTGGCGGGTGAAAATAAAATCGGCGAAAATAAATTGGCAATTTTTATTTTTCATTTATTGTTTATTTTTCATTACTTTTTTTCTGTAAACGGGAAAGAAATCAGGACGACCGCCCGGAGGGTGATGAGTTTTGGGGCGGTATTCCATATAAATTTGTCTCGATATCCTGAATTGTTATTAATTGAATTGCTGCTGGCGCCGAAAGAGGGAAGAAGACCTGTATAGATATATAAGAAAGCTTATAAGGTGGAGCACGATTCCCCTCGACCCTAAAAAGGAAATAGAAGATGACAAAATGAAAAAAAAAAACAACCACTAAACAGTAAAAAACAGAACAAAGAAAGAGAAAATAATTGCTTAATTCTAACTGAAGTGTCATTATTGAACCGTTGGCACAGAAAGCGCACTAATTAGCTGGTCAACGGTTATAATTGTATTATGAAAAGTAAATCCTGAACAAAGCGGGGTGATGTTTCACGGTTGAAATATATATACCTGTTTATGGTTAATCTCATACGCGTGTTGTGTGTATATGATTTATCTGGATAAATATTAAATACCCATAAAATAACCCTGTGAGTAGCCAACTAAAGAGCGTACGACTCCCCTTGCGATCAACAGTTCTCGTAAACGTACCTCTTATTTTATTCATGGCTTTCTCCTTGATATCCATAGAATTTCATATAATATAGAGAAGCAACGAAACAAGTAGACATGGCATCAGGACTTGTTGAGATATATAACGTCAACGCGTTGCTTGACGACGCACCTCCTCTTTTTTTCTGCGCTTTCCCTACTCCCCCCCCCCCCATGCCCCTCAAGCCCCGCGATTCGAGCGACCTTACGACCCTTGTCTACTTGGGGGGGAATCTCCGTGTCATCGCACAGTCATTATAAGCTCGGTGCACTTCGAGAATCAATATCACAGAGCCCAAAGATGTCGTAAATCCGAGCGTTTATATACCTACATATACCTATAACCATGAATCCGTTCCGTTTATACTACAATGTATAGGTGGATGTGTAAAGTATTCTCACAGCGAACGTCGTCTGAGTTTCTTATCCCCCCCCCTCTCCCGAACGAACTTCCACCGTTTCACAGCGAAAGGGTTGATGGACGTTAACTGACCGCAATGTCCACACTGCAATTTTACTCACTCCAACGGAATGTCCGTGCAGTAAACTCCATCCAGTTCCTTCCATACCGCACATTTCGTGCTTAAAGAGGTCATTGCAGTGAATCCGTGTCACGGATATGGCGGTAACTCGCTACGTCATCGCAGATCTTGATAAAATGGCGTCTTCGCCCGCTGCTGCTACTGCTACAACCCCTTTTGGAGTTCCGAACACCCCTCAGAGGCGCAGGCCAGATCGGAAGACCCTTCTTCGTCGTTTACTTGGATACCTATCGCAATGCCCGTATATACCTGGAGACTATACATGCGGTTTGAGACATAATTTCTCTTCCTTTTGATGCGGTCGCTGTAGAGTAAATTGAAAATTTTTATCTTGCGTGTATGGAAATTCTGATGAATTCACTAAAGAAAAACGTATATCCATTTATTTACCAATTTCGCTGCAGATATACAATTAACTTGCTTATTAAATTCTTGGTATTTCCCTGTCGTGTAATATTAAAGTAATAGGTATACCTTTGTTCATATAAACGTACGCGTGTCTCTATTATATAGGAAAATTATTTCGACAAAGTCGAAGGAGAGCGCAAGCGCGAAAGATTCGAGTTCGCCTGCGCCGCGGATTCTTCACTGTATATCTACGTTGATCGCTTTAAATCTTCCATACACGAATCTCTATCATGTCTAAATACGTTGTGCGATATACTTACGTATTTCTGTAATTAGGGATAACGTATGCCTTTGGAAATGAGACATAAATTTTTCCGCTCAAGTCGAGTCAGCTTTGTTTTGCCCTCTAGCGTTATACATACACTGTTTGATGGATCAGTTTGTTCGTTGCAGACGACACGAATTGCGATAATTTATGATTGCATGACTATGCAGATATATTATTATACCGTGGAGAAGGGTAACCTAAGTATAATAACTATAAAGGGGACGAGTCGCGTTTCGTGCGTAGATTCGATTAAAATTTTAACGGATGACAGGGGTAAATATGGCGTGGGTAACTGGCGAGCCTGTATATTCTCTGCACTAATACAGTTTATACCGCCGTTATTGCTGCACCTTCGTGACAACAACTGCTTTGTTAGAAAGCAGCTCGCCGTTGAAATTATACACATCGTCCATGACGTACAATTATTTTCCGCAATTAAGAACGTATGCGATTGCATCTTATTTCACAATTAGTACCTCGTATAATTCTATTAATTCCAACTCAACCCCAACGTACACATATACCTACCCCTAAGTTTAATCGTCTTGTATTACGATGTATGCCCTATCGTCTATCTACATTATTTATTTTTTATATTCCAAATACACACATTGTATACGTATACATACATCTGGGTGGTTCCTAACAGTTCTTATTTATTAATATAACAACTTTTCTCGCACCACGTGAACCGGGATATATTAATCTATCTCCATAATTTTTTCACGCTGCCATGATAAATCTTTCACCTCGTTTTTCCTGGGAATTTTGATTTCGTTTTGTTTCATTATTCACGGTATGAAACCTGCATTATTAAATGATAAGGCTATTATCCATTTTATCAGACCCTCTTGAGACAGCTCAGCACGTTTCGTAGTCCGGTTTATAAGGTCAACTCATTGGTATATACTATACGTATACATATACGTACACATACTATATAGGGGAAAAATTTGTCGCGCCATTCTTTTGCAACTTTGGAGAATGTTGTAATAAACTAGTTTTACTGGAATGGGGGATGGAACTTTGGCTACACTCCGAGAGTTCTACGAGACTTGTCTTGACTATACAGGGTGTTTCAGAACAATAAGTGCAAATTTTTTGAGGGGTGAACTTTGTTCTGAGCCACCCTGTATACATTTAGGTTATATACATATAACGATGGTGCTATGTATGTATGTACGTACGTATGTTTAGACTAGAAGGGAGATGTTAGTTGGTTGAGACACGATCCTGCCTCAACGTGGATCAGAAAATGTTTCGGTATACAACCAAAGTTTGCCTTCCTCGCTATTTCAACAAACATCCTTATAGTCAAGGTATATATTAACCATGTACACATATACATGCGGGAAATCTATACTCCATCATTACATCCGAGATAGATAAGTTTTCGATGAGTAGAGTAAACTCGGGACTACTGTTGATCCAATTCTGCACGTTCTTCCCAAGCTTTATTCGCAATTTTCCTTTTCTCCCTTTTTATTCTTCGTTCTCTCTGTCTTGTCGTTTCAACATGTAGAACGGTACGGAGTAATCAACCTAACGAAAAGATTGCATGGGGAGTCTAAACTACTTTAGTCTAAATACTAAACAATGATTAATTCGAACCAACCCCTACGCGATCGATAAACTCACGAATACTCTCCTTCATTATATCTCAACAAAACTTCGCCTGTAACAAAAATATATCACGGAACTGTAGAAATCTTTGATCTAAAATAAACACATACGTACATATATGTATATATACCTATAAGCTCTCTCATGGAAATGTTCAAAAATTTGTCAGCCGAGAGAAGATTAGTCCTGCCGAAAGGATCCTCCGCGCACACTGCAGTGGTCGAAAATCGTTTGGTCACAAAGTTAATAATGTTATCTCTATATGTATACCGCGAAAGCCAAAAGATATAACCCCTGGTCATCTTCCTGTACCTTTATGCTAAAATTTGTCGTATATTATACGGAAATATTTTGCCTACAGGGGTCAGTACGAGATCGCACTCGTTGGTGAAGAGGTTCAACGGATTATATACGGGCCCGTATTTCGATTCCAATAGTCCTACGAACATCACAACGCAATTGGGAACGCATGCCTATTTGCCCTGCAAGGTCCGTCAGCTGGGTAACAAATCGGTAGGTTGAAACGGGTTTTTTTTTCTCTCTTTTTTTGTTCAAATTGAAATTGAAATTTTTCTCTTCATAATTACTGAAATTAAACGCGAGTTTTACGATAATTTTACACGAATGTAGTATATATATATATATACATATCAGTGATAACCATTATCCGACCGTTTTAATTATACCGATATAGAAATTTTGAAGAGAGGAAATTCTTGTATATTAGTAAAGTTAAATAAGTTTTCCAACAATGGAAGTCATCGTGACGACGACATTTGCGGTGGAAACGACCTAACAATGAATTTACTTTAGTTGTGGTAAGACAGTTGTTAATCACATGTCCGTGGCATTGAGTTCGTTGAATGTGATGTTTCAAGCGATAATCAAGAAATCGATTCATATCCGTCGCGCTGCGGTATCGAGGAAAACTCCGTATAGTTTCGCGTTGTTTAACGGACTTCTATTGCGTTGAATTCTTATATACCTATACAATACCTATACACCTACCTACCTACCTTTTACCGCTGGCGGCCTATTCTCTGAAGGTGAATACCGAGCTGGGTACATTTTATACGTAGGTATGTATATAAGGTAGCCTTGGTATTAAAGTTGAGTTTGAACTAAATCTAAAGTCCCCTGCAAGCTATCCCTGTAGCCGCAGAGCTATAACTCGCATTGTGAGTTGGGGGTAGAGGAGTCGTCGTAGTCTCTGAGAGAAATTTATGTTCCCTAAGGTGTCATGGATCAGGAGGCGAGATGCTCACATCCTAACGGTGGACAGATATACCTTCATCGCTGACGAACGGTTCCAAGCGTTCTTTCTGGACGCTCAAGATACGTGGACCCTCCAAGTGAAGTATGTCCAGCCCCGGGACGCTGGCGTTTACGAATGCCAAGTCTCAACTGAACCGAAGATGAGCCACTTTATCACACTCAACGTCGTCGGTAAGCACGAATATATGTATAGTATAATACTTTATACCTTTAACACGGTTCTAGATATCCGAATTCATGACTCATTCTTGACTTATATTCACGGTATTTTATTCGACAAGAGTTATACATATATTAGCTTCGAAAAGTAGATGGTGGAAAATAATAATAATAATAACAATAATGGTAATAATGATGAAAAAAGTAAAGAGAAAAAAGAAACTTTGTGTAGAGGTTCTCCCTCCATTGAAGGGAAATGGGTAAAAGGACATTTGTTTAACGAGCTAGCCGACCACTCTGGCAGCTCATTTAATCTTTCGGAAATTTAGTGTAACGTTCAGTTAGCTTTTGGGGGAGTGTAATGGGCTAATATGTTTTTCTGCTCGATTCGCAGATCAAAGAGGTAGTCCGGTTAATATAACGAGAAACCCACTTGCAATTTGTCAGATATATATAATGTAAATGCAAATCACCGAATCGTTTTTCGCCGACCTACATATATTTTTAGTATAGGCATATAACGCCTCGGTAGCTAATACCTTGACGTTGCAAAGTCACGGAATTATATTGTTGGTTTACCACAGACACTTATGGGGGCCCTTTTGATATAAAACAAAGTTTACTGCTTACCGCGAAAACCAAATGTTGATCGTATCTATCCGAACCTGATGCATAAGTGGGAGACAACTTATTTCACTAATATATCATATCCGTCGACCTTTGCGATCGATTATTTATTTTGTTTTTTTTTTCTCTCCATTTTCGAATCTCCACAGTTCCGAAAATCGAGATCATGGGAGATCGCGATATCTACGTGAAGACCGGAAGCACGGTAGCCCTCCGCTGCGTGATAAAACAATCGCTTGAAGAGCCTTCGTACGTATTTTGGTATCACGAAAGCGATCGTGTACTGAATTACCAGCAAGGAAAGCTGGATATAAGGAAGGAGCGTCTTGATGCGGATACAGTTAGTAGCCTCGTAATACACAATGCGAGACGCGAAGATTCTGGAAATTATACTTGCAGCCCAAGTAATTTGGACAGCGCCAGTGTGCAGCTTCACGTCCTAAACGGTAAGGTTTGCTTGCTTACTTTCTTATGAATTTTTAAAAAAAATTTCATCATATTCAAAAAGTCCGCTGCCTTTTTATTCTTACCCTTATTATTAATAAGCTGCCTTCAATTGGATTCGTATATTTAATTTCATAATTTCTTCATTCATTTATTTCTCTTTGGTATTTTGCAGGGGAGCATCCAGCGGCAATTCAAAGAGGAATTAGCTCTGCCCCAGGAGGTAGCGGGGCTCTTTGGTGGTTAGGAGGTGCGGTTACTCTATCCTCGAGTCACGGGGATCGCACCTTTATTCTTGCCATCCTCGTTTCACTGGCAGTCTTTGTCCAAACCCTACATTCCTACAGTGGTTCACTGCGATAATCGATAAACGTGCAGCTAGCTTACCCTATACGCGAGACGAAACGTTCCAGCACCTCCCTAAACAGCTGCTGAAAAAAAAGAACAAACAAACAAACAGAAAAAAAAACATCAACAACCGAATAGGAATAAAAGAAAAAATACCAGGAATAAAACAAAGCAGAAGAGAAGATAAGAAAGATAAACATAACAAAGAATATATATATATATGTATAATTGAATGATTGCTAGATGATTGCGCAGACTCGGTTTTTCGAAGTCTTTTTCAAACAAAAGACTTGATTTATCATAAGAGTTTATCATTATTATTTCGTTTCTTTTTACGCGTATGAAAACAATTGACTACAGCTAAAAAATCATTCACCATTATTGAATTGAAAGAATTAATTTAGTACGATCGATCCGTTTTTTTTCGTTATAGCCAACGACGGTGCTTAGATGTTAAAAGCGTCGTGTTAGATCGAAAAGTAATAAAATAATTGAAAAGGTATTGCATAATTGATAGTAATTTTGATTGAAGAAAAGAAAGTAAACGAATGAAAAATGATTCTTGAAAAAATCAATTCTCGATATAAAAAAACAAAAAGAAAAGAAAACGAACGACTCTGCGACTCATCCAGTGAATTATGTATACAATTAACAGTTTCCATCTAATTCGAGTGTAGAATATATATACAGTAATATGCTTGTGTTACCTATGAAACTGATGGGCATCGAATGTTTGATTGATCGACATTTCGAGAATGAACTTTCTCTGGTGGTTCGTCGACAAAGAACGACTACCGAGGAATCCGATCCAGGACATATTATCAGAGTTATATAAGTCGGTATTTTTACGTGCCAAAGCGAATATCACCAGGTATTGCTTGCTCCGTCTGTAATCAGAGAAACTTGTTTTCCCCGAACGTACAAAGAAACAAAAAAAAAAGGCAAAAAGTAAAAGGAAAAAAAAAAAATTAATAACCATCGAAGAAAGAGAATTAAGATCGGAGGCGCATTGAATATATTATACCCAATTCGAATACCTCAAATCTAATTGAATATATATGTAACAGAGTTATACGCTTAGTAAATGTGGTCTTCAAATTCTCGAGACAGCGATCCGGCCGTTAGTGTGTAGAAGTTAGTTAAGTTTGAAAGTCTCGCGTTTCTTTCGGGTGGGGGTCGCGGAATATCAGGTGAACTCTGTATAACGAATATATTATGCATAGAAGAAAAAAAGAAAAGGAAGATGAAAAATAACTAGCAGAAGACGGAACGAGCGGAGAACTATCAAGGGAAAGAACTGATGAGATATCAAAGTTATCCGTACCGACTGTACCGCGGGAGAGGGCGTGCGATGAAACAAATAGAAAAAAAGAATATATATACAAAAAAAAAAAAATCTTTCTCGAACAAAGAAAAACAAGGGTTCAGTTGGGATAGGGGTGTGAAATACGGGGGAGTGACGTCACGTACGTAGACCCTCGTAAATGGTCCGTCAGTACGCGGGAGACTCTACGATGCAAGTTTACTCTTAGCCCTCAGCTATAACGTGCTTGAAAAGTAGTCTTTGCTAAAGTTGCCTTCATCGGGAGAACGCCGAGACGCGGTAACTCGTGTACAAATCGATTTTGCAATCAGACGCTTCTGTTCTTTGGTTATACGAATACATATACCCTGCACATACATATATATAGATGAACACATAGGCATCCATGAAAAATGAAAGAAAGAGAGAGAATAAATCGTTATATATATTTCTGTTCTACGCGTGCAATATTGCCATCGCCCTCTCTTAATATCGTATAGTTTTAACGCGAAAAGGGGAAAAAAAATGTATAATATAGTTATGTATGTTGTAATACACGTGCAGTGGGGAACGGTTGGAGAATCGCCGATTTGAAAGCAACGTTGGATCTGATTAGCGGACGTAATTTCATCGCGATATCGAAAGTAAAGTACAAACGCTGGCTCGAATTGTTACCGTCACGAAATGTCCGACGCTGCGAATCGCGCTGCACTATAAGGTGGTTTGCGTCTTGTAGAGTTTTCGTTGGCGGTTTCCTTTAACGTCGCAGCAGCAGCAGCAGCAGTAGCACCAGTTTCGTTTTGTTTTTCCCTAATTTAACCGCAATTCAGGTTCACTCAACCGAGACAAAAGACGACGTTCAGGTTTAGGTACCTACTCCTAATAGAAATCTTCAAGAAGGCGTAGGACCTCTTCGGCTTTAGTTTTCGCATGAAAGAACCGCTCGTTAGAGAATCTCATAAATTATAAAAGCGCATCTTTATCAAGATCCGCTTTTCAAACCCCCAACCATCACCCCTTTTTATATATCTATCCAACTAGCGATCGCGTCCATATCGATTCGGGAGGATTAGCTTTTCGTTTAAGAGCGATCTTACACTGCAGAGAGTTGGAAGACGACCGAAGTAGAGCTTTTTTTTAAGCTTTAAAGTAATACTGACCTGAATGTCACGAGAGTTCCGGATTAAAAGCGTCGTCTAGTTTCTGCACGAGTAATATAGGAGTCACATGTACCTTTTACGTGTACATATATACATGTATATATATATACAC
This sequence comes from Athalia cordata, assembly GCA_963932425.1. NCBI lineage: Eukaryota > Metazoa > Arthropoda > Insecta > Hymenoptera > Athaliidae > Athalia > Athalia cordata. The sequence continues at coordinate 49,181,221 of OZ010625.1, read as the reverse complement.
GTACATACATACGTACGTAAATCAATTTCGAGCAGGCGTTTGTACCTACAACGAGGTTGGCTTTTCTTCGCTACGAAAAATTTGAAGCTACAGCCAACCGTGTACGCCCTCTCTCTGTCAATTAGGATAAACTTCTCGCACCTCCTACAGTCGAAAGAAAAGAAAAAAAAACAACAATAAAAACCAAGAATATATTAAGAAAACAAATTTAATATAAAACACAAAGTTATATATGTATGAAGAAGCGAACGCGTATATACAGTTGACTATATATTTCGCCTGTTAAATTTGACGTTTTTTAATTGAATTACAATGATTACTAGATAGGACAACAAAAAGAGAAAAAAAAAAAAAAAAAACGAAGAAGAAGAAAAGCTCAGAACGTGTGATCATCCACGACATGCCAATTTTGCTAAAGTGACCTAAAAATATGCGATTTCTTTGACTGCGTTTGTGAGTTGACGGTATATTACATACAAATTATCCCAGTAAAATTCATCAAATCCAATCTGCACTGGACTATCAGATTTTTTGATATAATTGATTATATCGAGTCATTATATAACTTGAAGAAATAAGCAATATCTTTTTTTACCAATAAATCGGTGCATGCGATCTCACCCTTCAACATTTTTCAACCTAACTTATGGTTCATCAGACCGATTAGAATGGACTTTTATATTTGATTTTTTCCTAAAAAATTTTCTGAAATTTCATTAGAAAAATTGTAAATATACGTCCATCCTGTATGTATACATTTATAGAGGTAGAAAAAGAGTCTCGTTTCGCAAGCTGTGAAACTGTATACCTATGTAATCGCAAAATTTGATTATCAACGTCAACTCACGCAACGTTTAGCCAATTGAGTAACTCCGAATACCAATATAATACTGTACATAAAAAAAAAAAAAAAAAAAAGGGAGAATTAAACGAGAATTGATCTTGTTAAGGTCGAGGTGTATATCGAGGCATCTAATACTTGTATCGAGTATAGGTAAAAGAAACTAAAATAAAAGTAATGAAATGAAATGAAAAAAAAGAAATACGAACACTGCACACTGACACACACACACACATACTAAAGCATCGTCCACGCCACTGGCATAGAATTGAAACTTGTTCGATGATGATGATAATGATGATGATGACGATAATATAAAATAGACAATTATTATTAACCGTGTTACGTATATATTAAAGATAATTGATGTGATGTATATAGGGTGATTTACGATCGCCGAATGATCGCGAACGCGAATATATTCTACCTTCGCGATCGTTCGCCTCGATGTCATCCGTTATAACATAATCGCCGAGGAATTTCAACGTGGGCCGCGTTGTTGAATAAATAAATAAATAGGAAACGAAACAAAAAAAAGAAAAAACAAAATGGATAATATCAGAAGAAAAAGAAAAAAAAATACTCAAATAGCACAAATTAAAACGTGCAGCGGGACGCATTTAATGTAGCGCAGCTGTGAACGTTCGGTATGTGTTATACAATATTTTCGATCAATATTTGTTGCTAATTGAAGTTAGTCAAGTACGAGCTTAGAACAATGTCCGAATCGTTATACGCTGCGGCATAAAATGAAATAAATAAACGAAAGAAAAGAAATAATAGTAATAAATTAATAAATAAATAAAACAAGAACAGTGCTAGATTATTGCGGCCTATTGTATCGCGTGTTTCAAATTAAATTTTTTATTACCAACTTTACGGACTAAAAGATTTCCGTTATAATAATATCTATTCACATATCATAACCCACGCGTTGTTGTTTTACATTTCGCTACTGCAGAAATCGAAGTTTATTGCCGATACAATTGTCCATATCCGATTGGACGTGGATAATTGACAGTCACATAATAACAGCCAATGATTTATGTCGGTCATCAAGTCACATGTATATGTGCATTTACTAATTAGTTCATACCTATATACATATGAGTAATAAAGAGATAATAAATGACGTGGGATTGATAGTGAACGATGATTAATTGGAAAATAATTATACCCTTAAATTGGTAATAAAAATAACATTGAACAATTTGCTTCACGTGTATGTACGAATGGTGCGTGTACCGCGCTGTTCATTTAACTGCATTTCTTTTCTTTTTTATTTTGTCATTCTAACTTAATTGACTTTATTTGTTTATTTGTTTTCTTGTGATTTCGGTTGCGATTGGGAGAAGATAAAATTGAACAAGTTTCAGCTCAACCTAAACGGAGGCGTATTATGTTTGAAAAAAAAAAGACATAAAAAAGAATAAAAAGAAATAATAGTAATATAAGGACATTCTTATTATTAGGAAAGGATGAGATTTAGGGTGAAATTGAAATATAAGTATATATAGGGAAGGACGAATAATACGAATGATAAATAGGATATCTACGATTCATGTGATTGTCTGTAAATACATAATATAAATACATACATACATACATTAATTATAATATAATACAATGCGTGTTACATTAAAATAAAAATTAATGTGTAATTTCTGGATCGTAAATACATTGGGTTGGTCTGGCCGCCTATGCTAACCGGTGTGCAATAGATAAGGCGCGAGATTATTAATTAAGATATCATTTGAACATCAATTTGAAGTTCTTTTAAATACCGGGTGACGGATTGAGGAATAGAATTTCAATCCAGATGCAGCTTAACAGAATTTTTTTTATATCATTACATCATGGGTTTCGTTCATTCCAAGCAAGTCAAACTATTTTTGCAATTTAATACTGAGATTGTAAACATTTTCATTTCTATAGTTAGAATTATTCTGCTGCCGCTGCAAGAAAGAAAAAAAAAATTGTCTGAATTAAATTGCAGAAATGCTTAAATTTTACTTGAATAAATATTGACGGACGCGTATAATAAGATGAAGGATGCAAAATATACGTCAGAGGATAGCATGGGCTGGCCACACGCGGTAGATGTAAGATGTAACACTCGTACGTAAGATTGGAAAAAAAAAAACCAAAAAAAAATATATATATATACATATATATTGTCTGATATTTACCAACGAGAGCTGTTCGTTGGACTGACGTCGGAGCGTTGGTCGAATGACGCGTTGAATGAAAAAAAAAAAAAAAAAAAAAAAAAAGGGGCGACTGGGACTTGATTTTTCTCAATAGTAAAAATGTATAAAAATGGCTGCATAGAACTTGTATGCGGATACAATGCAAATCTTGGATGTTATCGCGCTGGTATATTATATATATTACTTATATAGACTATATACGGTAACGATATGTCGCCATATAATGAATTTTAATTTGAAATGGAACGCTGCCAAAAAAAAAAAAATCGGATTGCGTCCTCGTCGCTTCTTTGTGATATTATCTAATTATAGCAGCATTAATTTTTGTACCAATATCTATTGTAGTTTTTAAGTGCTCATTTTTTAGTTCATCTATGTACCTACCTTTTAATAATGTAAATTCATCTACGTTCTCGGGTTTTAATCACTGCTGCTGTTTGGCTGAAAGATAACTGAGGCGTTCCGGAAGTGAAATCAATCTGATTTATGTACGTTAAAGATGCTTTATAATTATACACCCGATGTAAGATCAAACGCCAAATTCTGGAAATTGTTTTCCAGACTATTTGCTCACGCGGCGTATACATTATGGGTATATACGTACCTTGCCCTTTGTTGTACCGGCAATAATCTGATTTGAAATTAATTTGGCCCTTTGGCACTGGTTCAATCAATTTGTAGCAGGAATTGGTCGATTTTCCTTTAAGAACGCCTTCGAGAAACGCCTCCGCTAGAGACTGTAGTCTACTGTTGTAAATTGAATTTCTTGAAAATGATCACACTTGGGGCGGGGGGTGGGGGAGGGTGGGCGAGAACTTCGTAATGGAATGTATGACCCCTCGGAGAAAGAAAAAAATGGGCTTTATACAAAAAATTTTATTGCAATTATTTTCGAAACGGATAATCACTTAAATATGTTTTTAGCCAAAGGTCTAATTACTCGTTAAGCGACTCGTCTGCTAATTCGAACGTTCGACGAAAAGAATATATGATAATTATACGAAGTAAGCCTTGTCGAGCGAACGAGTAAGCGGACACCAAATCTAGATGATTGCCTCGTTTCGTGGATTTAAGGCTACTTATTGATATAATAAGGATATAAAAATCCTCGAGATGATGCTCTGAAAGAAAGAACGCGAGAGCAAGAGAATATTATGAGAATGAAAGTGATAGAGCAAATATGAGAGCGAGAAAAGAGGTGCGAAAGAGAGAGAAAGAGAGAAATAATAAGTAAATGTTACATTTATAAATTCAAATGCAGATTCATACTTGAAAACACCCCATTGTACCTACACCGCATACGCATATAAATTGATCAGCCTATTTTTCGAAAAAGATATATAGGCTGTTGACCGCTCTCTCCGAAACTGAAGTTACCAGCTACATTTTACTTGAGAGTAAAAAAAGAAAAAGAAAAAAGACTGTGTGTGCATTCAGAGATTTGAAAAGTTTTATGGTGCGCAGATAGTTTTCAAGTACGAGATGCGTTCTCGTGTTGGTCTCTTGCCGTTTGGCTCAGGTCTGACCATATAATGCTCATACTACTGCTGCTTTGTTGCCGCTACTTTCATAGCAACTACTCGAAGTCATTACGATTTCGTTTTGAAAATAAAATTTTTTCTTTCGCAGATCACAAAGTACATAATTTCAAATGAACATTCAACTTCAGATTGAGTGGTTACCGTGAAAGTGAATAAAGCGGTTTTTTCATTTGGGAATTCACGCTGTAAGTAGTAAGGGCATTTCCAGTCAGCCATAGCTACTCCGCTCGGCGACGGACAACGCGTGAATATAACTTGCTGAAATTCCAAGTCGATTTTTGGTTCGAAGTAATTACAGTAATGTATTTTCTGTTTTATGAACCGTGGTTCGGAGTGGGTGGTTACCAAAAGTATGTTCATGTACACGATTTGAACGTTTGAGTTGAAAATTATGTGGCAGGGGTAAGACCACCCCATTTTATGTGTATAAGAACCATAAAGCTTAATGAAAACCATTATACTATAAACTTACGAGATATTAAATAAAAATAAACCAAACCGTTAATATCGTAAGTGAGGGTTTTATTTTAAATGTAAATCCTTCCAATACAAAGTAGAAAACCTTTGAATTCTTAATCGTGTCAACAGATCAATCAATTCAGCTTACAGACGCAGATTTCTGGGTTCAAAGTATACAAGAATACCCCAGAAAAATCCATTAAAAAATCTTTATTTTTGGCCCACAATTGAGTAAAATCTATGGCTACAGGCTTTAGATTTTGGAACATGCACGTGTCAAAATCGCAAAAAATTGTATGTGCTCCGAATGCGATATCGTAGATTTCTGGATTTCCGAGTGTTTATCGACGCAATTTGAACTGAACAACATGAATTCGTTGACTAAATTAGGCTAGGACTTAAACCCATCGAGATATCTCAATTTTTTCGCTTTTCAGATCGTCTCATCGGCCGCTGACAATGATTAGAGCTAGAAAATTCAGAGAGTCCCGGGAAATCGTAGGAAGAGGATTCGGGAAACTTTAACCATCGAAACCAGAAGACAATTTCGCTACTCAGGCTGGTGAACAGTGAAAATGAAGATTAGATAAAACGGAGTCTGACAAACGTTTTTATAATATCCGGGTTAAAGCAAGAGACACATTTTTTGGCTTGTATTATTTTATTCAATGTCCTACACATTGTACGTACTAATGGCAATATAGATTGAACAATACTTCAACTTTGATAAAGAGCGTTCATAATAAATAATTCATGAGATGCTTATTCTGATTATTTAGTAATTCCTAACATATGAATAAGTTATCATACACATACATATATGTATCTAGTATTTTTCGTAATAATGAAAATGACATTTCGATGGTGACTGGAACTAGGAAAATACAACTTTGTTTGAATAATACCACAATCTGTATTAAAATATATTAGACATGTATTTTATATTTCTGATTTATCAATAAACATACACGACCCTCTACATTGTTTGTTAAAAATTGCTTAACATTAATTACACCTTCACTCACTGAATCTTCATGAGCACACATGCATGCAAACATCACAACACACATCACCACATGCATGCTTTAATTACACTTTGATTCGGAACAACTCCTCGCCTGTCATGTGCTCCTGGTACCAAAATCAGTTTATCGACCAAAAATGCTTGACTGAAAGTGGTAATGCAGAAATCTACGATATCGGCCCTAAGTTTTGTAAAATTCGGTCCAAGATCTGAAAAGTATCAGGAGAACATGACAGGTGAAGAGGTGTTCTAAAGCAGAGTAACGTAAGGCATAAAGGTGAACGTGCAAGAGATGGATACATGTGATGATGTGTGCATGCATAGGTTGAGACATGCTTGCATGCATGCGATGTTATGTTGATTCGGCACACCTCCTCAGCTGTCATGTTTCCCTGATACCAAGATCAGTTTATGGGCCAAAATTGCTCAACCGGAAGTGATAATGTAGATTCCCACAATGCCGGCCCTGAGTTTTGTAAAATTCGGCCCAAGATCTGAGAAGTATCAGGAGAACATGCCGGGCGAAGGGGTATTCCAAATCAGAGTGTAATCAATGCATGCATGTCATGATGTATATATGCTTGATGTTTGTCATATTGTCTGTATACAAGTGTTGCTCATGATGAATTTCAGTGTATTGTACACGTAGGGGTGTAAATAACGTTTATCAAATAATAAATGTTTGGATAATAGTTAATGTTTATTATTAAATCAACTGCACAAAATCCACGTTAACAAATTGTTATGCACATCATGGATTTATTTTTGCGAAGTAGTTTTTTCTTACAAATAATGCATTACAATATTCAATACTTTGATTTCAATTAACATTAGCAAATGATTTTAATTGTTCTTACAATTAGAAGTAATCAATTAGAAGTACACTATAAGTCACTGATACATAGGTAATTAGAGGGCAAATATATTATTTGAATTAGTAGATGCACCAAAGAATCTTGTGTTCCAGATCTGGAGAAAAATGGCTTTCTGAGCTGCTCTTCCCACTCCTAAACTATAAAAGTAAAATAGAAATAAGAACTCATGATATAACTGAATTGCAGCTTCGCTGTTGCACCGAAGTACAGCTAATTATCACAACTGATTTGTATCATTACGATATTACATTGTTCTTATTTAGGAAAATTGATAAAACAATCTGTAACTGAAAAATGGGTACTCTTTTGCTGTTTTCAGTTTTCACTTGGAAGTTACGTAGTAGTTTCTTGGCATTCTCTGATTATCGAAGTTGCTTGGGTAAGAATTACGATTGCCATTATTCAAAACGTTATTTTATTGATCAACACCACACAAATATTCATCAATAACAATTACACCAAGAACTTTAAGAAAATATACAAACGAAGATCGACATTTCATGCAACAGAAATTAGTTTAATCGAAGACCTAGATAAATTATGTGACAACTGCAGGCGCGTATACTAAATAAGATTGTAAATATCCCATTCAAATACTGAGTTTCAGATACTGAATATGACACTCACTTCAGTTAAATTGTTCAGGAAATCAGACCGATAGCACAGTTCAGCAAAGTAAGTATATTACCGTGACTCATTCGGATTTCTTATTCTTATCTCGATTTTTCATACAGTTTAGAATAATTCTTTTGAATGAAATTAAGTAACAGGCGCCTACTAGTCTAAGCATGCCTGCCAGTAGTGCTTGCAGTAGTAACTCAGTGACGGATGAGATAGGAGACATTCCGGCGCACAATGTAGTCAAAACAAACCCATCCAGACCAACTGTTGAGAAGAATTTTCCAGTCTGTAAATAACATTGAAATGAGTTCTTTCTATTTTCAGTCTAATATTATTCATACTGTTTACTCAGTAGTTATCACTTGTTTTAAGAGACAGTCCGAATAAATTAGCAAGGTATGAAGAGTACTGACCAAAGCGTCTTCCATCAATTGTTCAGCAACAGATTCTGGTGTCACAGGCCCTGTACCTTCAGAGATTAGTTTAGTTTCTAATGGTTTGCTCAGTTCTTCAAGTGCGAATCCTGGTGTGTCTGTGTCAGGTGGAAGGGACAATGTCACGGTGATGTTATAAGGTGTTACCTCCATCGCAACACTTTCTGCCAATCCACGCAACGCAAATTTTGTACTCCCATAAGCTGAATAACCATAGATGCCTGAAATGTGAAAGAAAGTCGCAGTGTAAAATCAATTCTTTCCCAAGAATAACCGACTTATAAGCAAATAAATAATAGGCTTTATTCAAATTTTACCTAGTAGGGCAGCTTGAGAGGAAGTGATAACAATTATTCCCTCATTTGCGCTTTTCATGCTGGAAATGACTGCCTTAATAGCATAATATGTTCCCATGAAATTAAGGTTGACCATGTATTTTAGATTGTCGATGGTGGTGTCTTCAACTTTTCCACATATCGCAACACCCGCACAGTTAATCAGCATATAAATTGGGCCTATTGTGCGCTCGAGGTTATTAAACGTTTTTTCTAGATCCTCATAATTATTTCCGATGTCCAGTGATACGCATTCTACTTTCTGTTTTTCCTTATTCCGACAAGCCTGCAGTATTTCATTTTTAGCAGCTTCCAACTTCTTCAAATCTCTGGCGATAATGGTAACATGTGCCCCTTGTCGGGCTGCATAGATTGCTGCACATTTTCCAATTCCACTGGAACCTCCAGTTATCTTAAAGAAAATATGTGCAATTTGACACGACTCGAAATGATAAGCAGTTAGCAGCTGAACTTCTAATCTCCATTGTTCAGAGCTTAAGAGAATGAGAAAATTCTTGATTACTCTGAAGGCAGAAGAAAGAGTAAGATTTCTAATTAATTAGTAAAACGGACTTACCACAACATGTTTATTGGTCAGTTGCTTTAGCCGGCCATGCCAAAAGAATTTCTTTAGGATTAAAATAACAACCAGAAGTACGAAAAGTATCAAACTAATTGACCAAATTTGTGTCATCTTCTGTTGTCTTAGTCCAGAATATAGTGTACGATGTCCAGAGAATTCTATCTCACTAATTGAGGATTGAACGTCGAAATACGTTATCATAAAATTTGAATCTCACAACACCCGGAGCGTCTTGCCTCTGTATTGAGTGAAAGACCACAAAATAACAATGGTATGACGTCTAATTCGCCGTTATGTCTTCTGAATATGAATGCTGTTGTTATGGTGTAACCGGCTTGGCGAGCCGCGTGCCGACCGAAGTCCACAAAACCAATAAATAAAGTGGCTTGGCTTCGTCAAAGAAGATTGATGCTTGGTCACGAGATATTTATGTATGCACTACGTACCACTATCAGTGGTATGTCAGAGATTGCGGTATGTATACAATTATACATACTTATCACCCATGACGTTTCGTCCGTGGGTCTCACGTACCTACGTACATAAATATGAGGGTTAGAATATAAAAATTATTCAGCTGGGATGGCGCCACGAATCGGATTTTCGACTGCCCCTGATAAGCTCTATGGCTGGTCAGCTGTTCCGTTCAGGACTTAAAGGAGTATTGTAGGGGTCCCAGCAAGCATCAGTAGTGTTGAACCATCGGATTATCATCAGTTATCAACTATTGCCCGACTATTTACCGGCTAAAATGTTCGTCACAAATATTTTGCTTAAACGGGTTAAAAGCAAGTAAGTGTGAAGACCATTTGTATGATTGTTTAGTTTTCGGGTTAGAATTCTTGTGATCTTGAGTATTTTTAACCCGGCGTGTGTACACTGGGTCTTTGAAGGAACAGTCAAAATTTGAAACTTGGAATTTTTTCCGCTTTTTAGACGATTGTTTAATTTTTATCAACAACGGTTTTAAATTTTTGAGTTTGGTAGCTGCTGGGCCATGTAGTAGACACTTCAATAAGTAACCCAGAATGGTATCAGATTTTTTGGATGCCTAGAAAACTTTGTAAACCCGACTGTTCCCTAAAATACCCAGTGTACACACCGTGCACTCGAAAATGTAGTGTACACACGCCGGGTTAATTTTTGTACAGCCTTGATCTGGATAATGTCATTGTTAAGTTATTCAGTTTTGATTAGTATTGTAGTCGCAATATATTTATTGCCGAGATCATATCGAAATTTGAATCTTCCTTTACAGACTCATCATGGTACGGATGGAAAGTTTAGTCAGCGGACATCAATATAATCAAATACGAGAGAGGCTCGGAGATAAAGCGGAAAAGATACGTTTTGATCCATGGAGTAAGTGTCCTCAATATTCTGATAACATATGCTTGAAATCGAACAAAATGCTGAATATTGGGCAAATACGAATAATATACCCTCGTCACTGAACTGAGTCTAGGATAACCTTACGAGTTTTGGATGATCTAATGTGTATTTTTTTTCCTTCTGGAAGACGGTCTGATTATTTTTTCATTTCAGTTCAACAAAAAGCCTTCTACCGGGAAACGAAGAAAATTCGGAGTATGTGAACATTTTTTGGAGTAACTTATTCTCTGCTATCTTGAAATATTGTAAAATAGTAGCTTGATTAAAATTTATATCATGTTTAAAACCTTCATCCACTGAGTTGTGTCATCCTTTCACCAGACAGTTATATTCCTGAGCTTCCTCATAAGTTGGTAAAGTTTACAATCACTGAAGGCCACTTGAAGATCGATCGCAAAGCGTTTCGAACTGCTGTTCATCTCATCAACATCCTTCTTTTAATTCCATAGGTGTTTCATTAAGAAATATTGTTATTGGTTTTCAACTTTCAATATATATTTTACTATGAAACAAGTTTACATATAAGGGGGACATGGTCTCAAAACTTTGTAAAAAATATTAACAAAATAACATAAGTTAAGACATGTTTTAAACCTATAGTTAAATCACTCATTGTGCAGCAAAAGGTAAGATACACGGAGTAGATCATTGCATTAATACGTATACCAAACAAAAGGTAATTAAACTAGCAGTGATCCGCAAGTTGACTGTTCGGTTTTAGAACCATTGAGGAAAATTGTAAATGGAGAATTATGCATCCTCTTCATTCAACTTATACTTTTGTAATGCATAAACCCAAGCACCTTTGCAATATGCTAATCGAATGATTAACTTCTTTGAGAAATGATTAAGTGAAGAATTCATAATTATGTTACGTACGTATAACGTATTTGATTTGTTTTTGTTAAAAGAGGCACAATATTACAAAGTTTTGACTCAATAACCTTAGCATATTTTGTGATTCTGATAATTCAATATATTTCTTGACAACGATCTCCATTTCTACTTTACGTATTCAAACTTGTCGATGAATAGTAAATATTTTCGAGTTGTTTAAAATTTGACTAGATTATAATCATCTATATGGTAAATTATTCTTAAACTATATGATTCATCGAAGACATTTTATATGGTATTCTGATTTATAAAGTAATCAGTAATGGTAAAACTTCGCACCCAAAGTTGAGACTTTCATAAGAAAATAACAAATTTATGAGCTCAATTCGCGGTGCCTAATCACGACACAATCATCTTGTGAAATAATTACTAAGAGATTTGATCCCGATTCCAATAGTGAATATTAAATAGATAAGAAATTTCAATATAGTTAACGAACAGAATCAGTACGTCATACCTATCTTGGCTGGTTATGTCGGCATATTTACACATAGAATTCTGTTTTTGGGCCGAGCTCGTATTCTATCTCTTCATTTTTGTACATTTCCAGTATCTGGAAAAACATCAATTAACATTATTATTACTGTTACACAACATTCAACAATATGTGGATGACGTATAGCTTTTCTCTTACCGCGTTTATATCTTTCTGTAGGTCCTCGAGTTGTTTGTCATGAATCAATTTTAATTTATCTTTTTCTCGAGCCTGAACTATTTGCGCGATTTTTCGCTCTTCCATGAACTTTTTGGTATTATTTTGCTGCTTTTCTCTAAGTCTGCCCTCTTTGATTCCTCGTGTTTTAAGCGTTTTGTCATTCATCACTTCTCTCATACTTTCAACCGAAAGTCGTGCTTGTTTTACATTCATTTCTTTGAGTTCACGTTCGTGCCTTGCAGCCAATTGTTTTAATTGTGTAATTTGTGCCGACAAACACATCTTACGTAATTGGGTACGACGCTCTTCAAGTTGTACTCGTTGTAGTTCCTTCTCTTCCTTACGTTGTCTTTCCGCTAAGCGTGACCACTGAGCAGTTTGTTCTGATACCGCTCTACGAACGCTTGGATCTCGTGACAATTCCACTTTGCTGAAATGTTTGTAAATTATTCATTACTATTTCTAATTCATAACGTGTATGCTTATTATATTTTGCATTGATAAATTCTTTCTGTTACTATACAAATAATCGCAAGCTTTACTTTTTTCCTTTAATGATCTTCTCGATTGCTGTGCACTGCTGTTTTTGAACAGTGATCTTTTCTTTTTGATGTCTTTTCTTGAGAGACTCTAATTCCTTTTGCTGTTTTCTAGATACTTTTTGGAATCCTTTTTCTTGTCTCAAGGAATCTACTGTAATAGGCTCGAACATCATTTCCTCTGCAAATTAGGAATACACATTTTAAAGATTGTTCGAAAAAATTATTTGAACCGTGTGAACATGATCCATTTACATACCTCTCGGCTTGGCTACTTCGTGGTGGTGTAGAGGAGCTTCGATATTGGTTTTATTATCACTCTCTTCAATTCCGAGTCCTCGCATCTTAGTTTGCGCGGCTGCTTCAGCCTTTCGATCCACTCGGGGTGCAGTAAGTGCTTCCATAAAATCTTTGCACGAATTAAAATTCACAAAATTATCAATACTATCAAATGTCACCTATAAAATATCAGGCTTTTTCAAGCTACGTTAGTACAATACCTTGAAAGCCATCAGGAACATAGATTTTGAGTTCTATATTGCAGAACAGCATAGGAAGAGACATGGGAAAATTGGCTTCTGTACGTAAAGCGACATGGCGATAGCCAGACTGTAATCCATCAAGGGGAACGATCCTCTGTCCAAGTAACTTTCCATTCGATTCATCATAAACGGCAAACCGCAAGGCAGCCAGATCAGGTAGGACCACTTTACGAAACAAAAACGGCTCCTCGTTATAGACTGGATTTAAACCATTTGCTTGTACAACTCTGGTACGAAACTCTTTTCTTATTGTATCCGTTGGCAGACCATACATTTCGACTTCAACATAAGTGCCAACTTTTTTGTCTGATAAAAACTGACCTGCGATTACCTGTTAGTATAAAATTAATAAAACCTTTTAAACATGACGGTTTTTTGGGATGATTCAAGATTGTTAGTATGAATGTGTTATAATATACCTGTACACTACATTGGGTGGCAATGACTCCATCGACAGGACTTTCTGCAAAAGGATCAAAACTACGGTCAGCGCGCCGCATGAAGTCTGGCTTGAGTAGATATCCAGAAGAGCCATTGTATTCGAACTTTCCTTGGTTCAATTGCATTGGAAGATCTGCCGTTTGGAAATTTAGAGACACCATTTGACAGCCAGCATTCCAGAACACCTGTGTATGTATTTATTCAACAGTTTGAAAATAATATGTATAACACGATAACATCTGCATGCATACTTAATTCGAATCTATTGTGTTTGATGTGTCAATTTTGTTTGTGACAATACAGAGTAACATTGAAATTGAGGAATGACTAGAATACTAAACTAAAGTAGATCAATAAGCTGACAGAAGTTGGTTACCTGAGGCATATAATTCGAGGAATCAGCTCTTGTACCCTTTGGATATATCCTGCTCATTTGACGTTTGTTATAATTGACGAATTCAATTGCAGAAGTTTTCAAATAATTCAATCCCGCAGTTTCAGCAAAAGAAGACATATTATGATGAATATTTTTTTCTACAAAAATTAAAACGGCAATATTAGTGTCCGAGACATACAGGTAATGTAGAATCAAAACTTTGTTAGTGTAACCAGATACTTGGAGATAGAAAAAACTGATAATAAAAAAATAAACTTACGTTCGGCTACGGTGAACCCCTGGAATTTGATTGGTTGTGCATAGTTCACCATGGACGAAAGCCATGGATGCACGTTAGTTGTGCTGCCAGTATATGGTGGTACATTGGTTAACTCAAAGCTATCTCCAACCCCCACAGGTCCACTACCCTGTGTTTGCGGAACCACACCAACAGGGATTACAGCCTCTGCTGCTGCTACTATTTCTTCCTGCAGAACAATGTAGTTTGAAACGCAAGAACTAGATTCGCAATTTGCAAGAATTATAGACTTTGGCAGCATTAGGTACCTTGGGTGGTACTTGGTCAATACCGGCAGCAGCAGGTATAGCGCTAGCATCTTCTTTCACTTCGTCTTCAATGACAAACTGTCCTTGCTTGAAAAGTTCCAATTCGTGCTTTTCAACTTCAGGCTTCAGTCTCTTATTCTTAATGAGGATTTTTCGCTTCAACATACTTGGCGGTGGAAGGCTCACTCCTGGTTCAAGCTAGTCATCAATAACATTTATTTAGTAGCTGAGATATAGCGCGGTAGAAGTGGTGCGACTTAATTGACTTACAGGATATTCCTTTAAAGGTTCTTTCAGTAGCAGGTCGCCTAATATTTCATCGCAATATTTGGCCAATTTATTTTGTTGCTTTTTGCTGCAGTGATTTTCAAAACTTAGAATAACAGGATATTCAGAAGTAACAAATGCTGTGTCTCGAACCGCATATATAACATCTTTGAATAATATGTCTGTGCACATGGCTTTTCCGTGGGTTATAATTGGCTCCTCATCTTCTCCTTTTCCATCCCAGCAATCCAGTTCAACACACCTTCAAAATGAATACCATTTAAGATCTATCAAAGGCACCGAACAGAGCTAATAAGATTTGAAAAATGATCATACCTGCATCCAGCAAGAAGCACTTGTCGGTACATTTCTACACTACTTTTACCACCAAATTGTCTTCCGCTTAAATAAGTGTTGTGGCTGGAATTAATATAGTAATGGGACAGTGGCTGATCCATGTCCATATAAATGTCAAGTCTGTCAAGAAAGACGGGTGCGTTCTCATCTGACATCAGGTATCTTATGAAACCATCTTTGGTCATGGTTTCTGAAAGCAGAGTTATACATTAGGGGGTCAACTGCAGCTTCATCATCATTGCTCCAGAATCAAACTACTATACTCACTTTGATTCCGCGCTTGTTCATTTTTTTCGTAATCTCTAATAATTTCCATTGCTCTTTTCTCGTCGTAAAGTGGGCATAAGATTTCATTCAATGTTGGATCCCTTTGCTTTTCATTTAGGAATAAGATTAACTGGTCGAGATTGATGGTATCAGCCTTCCCCTGAGTTCTGCATTCATTGGTTACACGGAAAATGTAAATCATCATTGCGGTTCTAATATTATAATAGACATGCTGATGTCTATTTGAATTATCTATATTTGATGAACTTTACTTACATTGATTGGAATAGCTCTTCTATGTCGTTTCTTGGACATATTTTATGATACAGGTCATAAAATGCATCAAAGGTAAAATCATCTGGCTCTATCACATCGTTCTGCAATGATAATTTTCTTATTAAAAAGAATTAATTTTAAATATAGATTCTATAGAGACAAACCTTTCCACTTGGTAAATCCAACTCGGCCAAACATTGGTATACCAATTTTTCAGTCTTTCCTGAGGCAAATGTTCTAGCAACTACTTTGACTGGAACTTTTCCAGCCGGATCTACAAGCATTCGAAGTCTCATCCAACTAAAATAATGATAATTATGATTGTTATCTGCTTTAGGTATGCAGTGTGTACACATATCTCAACTGGGTTCTATTAGCTTCTCGGAAACGGTTTAAATATTACAATACGTATTCATGAGTTAAGGGAGACGAAAAGTGATGTGTTCTTTGGAATTTGAAAGTTATGTTGATTTAAATTAAAATCCCACGTACTGTTTTTTTAAACACGTTAATGGACAAACGTTGTTGGCTTTGACATTGTGCGTTATAATTCTGATTCCATCCAACCATATCTGTAACATTGATTAGTAAATAACTATGTTAATGATGTATGGAATAATATAGTGAATAAATTGCATAGATCTAAACAAATATTAAAAATAAGTATAATTTAGTTTGATAATAGATCTATTTGGTCTCATCATATTGCTGTACTGTATTTATTTACTGATTTCACTCATCATTTAGAATACTTTGCATTTGTTATGACATAACGGCAATCTTGTTAAAAAAAAGCTACGATAAACGTTATCAATTTAACTTGACCTGACCAATAATATAAGATATAGCAGATAGTTTGATATGTGGAAGTGCACTTTTGCATCTAATTACCTTGGCAGTTGCTGCATCGGGGCATACGACGTGATGATAGTTAATATTTGTGTAATCAACACCTGAACAAATGGTCAGACTTCGTTCTTCCAGTAGGTCTTCACTTTTTCCTGCGAGTCTGTCGAACAGCTTCGGATCCTGGGTGAGATAGACAATCACAATGTGAATCATAGATGTTAAAAATACTATGATATCTTTAATCTGTAGTGAAAATTCAGTAATAGAGCCTACTACCTTTGGAACTCCACCAGCACGAACATCACTCACTTGGCAGAGTTCGATAACATCTCCATCCTAAACCAATGGATTGCACATTATATTGATGATAAATTGGGCTTGTGCAAGTTTTGAATAGAGGAAATGTTGTCGTCTTACCTTTCCTTCACTTTTCCAGTAAATGAAAAATCCGTACTCATCAACTTTAAAAAGGCAATTTAATTCTATTTCAGTATTGTCTTTTTCTTCTGACCATCTATCGAATACGCATCCTTTACGCAATGGTTCAGGCACTTCAATTTGCCAGTTAAATTCAAATCGCTTCGTCATTTTTTCGTGGAGGGCCTTAAGCCCGGGTTTAAGTTAGCGCAGAATATTTTATCCTAAAAACAACATGAATGTTATTAATGATGAATTAATTAAAATTTACGAGTTGTAAGTGACAACTAGAAAATTTTCCTTGAATCGCTTGCGATCTCTTTTGTGCCAAGTGGACATCCCACCCGTAGTATGAAATATTAACAATAATATTTACTGCAGTTTGTATACCAGAGAAGTCAAGGTCTTTGGCTATATATAGAATGAGAACTATGTCTATGCTAGCGATGTCTGGAGGTTCTTTTGATCACTGGTGCTCTGAAAATTTTGTTAAAAGAATGCTAACGACCATAATATGAAATTAAAAAGTACAAGAAGGGTCATTCCAATAGACCGAAAATTGAAGAGAAGTACAGCGTTAAGTATCTTTACAACCAATTATTGGCAGTCTTGGGTAATATGAGATTATGTACGAATATGGGATTAATGCTTTCACGTCTGTATAGCAAAGGTTTTAAGGAATGATCAACAAGGATGTCCTCATTTTCATATTTGCATCTAAAGTCATCTAAATCGTAGTTGAACTGGTATAAGACTTCGGGGAAAGTTCTGTCGTAGTATTTATGATAAAATTATACCAGTTGCAAGGTGCAGCATTTTTGTGCAAGGATTGGTCTTTACTCCAGCAAAAAGTAACCCGTTAAAAATAACGTCTGTTTCTATTTTAGAACAGGTATTAAGTTAAATGTATGGAATAGTTTCTAGTTGGTAATACAATCATGAAACACTGTTTCATTATTTAGTTCATAAAGGCAGGAATATTTTCATATGTAAATTTAGAATAATATCTCAACACGGTATCATACTTCAAATGCTCCAATGTTACTGTAAATGCCTGTTACGTAGACCTATAAAAAGTTATGACACAAATTGCACTCTCAGCTTGGGGTATTACACAGAAGTAAATTGCTGGTAATTAGATAAAAATTCCTCTCTTTGAGTGGTATCTACAAATAATTGTAGCCAATTTTATCCATGTTCTAAAATTAGATCTCGGTTCAAAACGTTGGTTCACTTACTATCATCATAAACATATATCTATGCTATCATATACTTGATACTTTTGACACTGCTCATCGTAAGAATTGGACTGTCAACCAGAGAGGATTAGCTGTCAACTGTCACATGAGCAGGTACTTAAAAGAGAACCTTATCAACAATAATGATAATGGTTCAAGGTCAGTAAAATATCAATAAAAATCCTATAGCACGATAGAATGCTTTGTTTATTCAAATCTTTTGGCATTTACTGACTTAATAAGAAGTGAATGAAGAATACTGGTCAATGAATGAAAAGTTGCTTTGAAAATAATAGGGCAACTTATTTTCTCAATTATAATCGGTTATCTCGTAGCCGCAATTGGAAAGATAAAAGCATTTTGTGGCGGTTAACGTTATGACAGTTCCAAATCATAACGAAGAATGAACAAATACCTTATGAACATATGAATGAATCCGTCATGTGGGTAGCTACAAATAGGTACTTAATTAAATGTGAAACTATTTCAGACTGTCGAATACTTACTGCTTACTCCAATAATCCTAACTCTATCCACGTTTACAGGGAATTAGAACGAATCATTTCACTCTTCAACTCGACGACGATAATTAGTTTCACACACTGTTTAATCAGGTAAAAAACCACTTGCTTGTTACGCCAATTTAAAGATTAGAGAAAACAACTTTTCTTCATCACACAACCAGTGAGGCGGCCACAAGCAGCCTGTACGGCTGTGTCAACGTATTCAGACCTACAAAAGATGAGTTGAGTATATTGTGATACGTTACTGTATCGTAGAAGTGAAGTATGCTTATGTGTATGATCTGGATTTTGTGTTCTATTCCGTAATCTGTGTGTACAGCTCGATATCGGCTGCTTTGCTCGCGTAACATGCGCATGTGCCGTTTCATATTTCCTCCTACTTACCAACCGATTCGTAATTCTCATAACTCGGTGTCGGTAGAAACGGGATTCAAATTAAACCAGTCGTTTGAACGGAACTTGGAAGTCGATCTACTTCCGTTCTCCGCGCCAACAATCGGTAGCAAGGTAAAAGTAGATCGTCGCAAAATTGTCATTTTCTTATCGATCGATTAAATGTATTAAGTATTATGCGCTTTATAATTACACGTAATTAACCCGTAAATAAAAGTCAAAATGAATCAGTAGATCATGAAATCGTGTTAGATAATTATCTACATTGAAGAGCAGGATTTCACCCTCGCTCTGAGAAATCGTTTAACATAATTATTCCAATGTCAAGTTTTGATTGCGCGCAATTAAATAGGATCTGATGTAATTATACTGGATAACCCTGAAATACATGTATTATGTATGGGGTATGTCTATTTAACGTCAAGTCACGAGCATTCCGACCTCGAGGTCTTTAATTGCAATTGTAATGGAAAATTGTTGTCAAATCAAATTCGCTTCTAAATTTACTGTTGGAATGAAAATTTTACTGCACAAAGATGTAAAAGAAAAATTAAATTCAAACATTAGTTTTTACAGTGTTCCTAACCAGGAATCCTAAGAACTTACTCCCTTTTGTTGCTCACGTTTTTTTCTGGCATTCAATTACGGATTAGAGGGAGGTTTCAAGCCTGGTCTATCGATTCTATGCTGATGTTTCAAGCGATCGATTCATTTAAAAAAATTTAATGCTTAATCTTTGATCTGAGGAATGACTTAAGAGATAATCCACCGGCCTAAAAATCCTTGAAATATCTCATTGTATTACCTCGAAAATTCTAACGATCGCCAATTGGTCCGTCATAGAACCGTACCTTTTTGTTTGTTTCGAGTGCTATTTACATTAGATGACATATCCGTACGAGATTTGTGTGCAATTACGTAATACGGTCTGGAAATCTTCAACTTGAAATCTAGTTATCGCGAAAGATATGTTTAATTAATGGAGGAATTTTGCGATGTATTACATCTACATCATCGCATCTGACGTACAGAGCAGTTAATTAAAGTTATGTGATCCTTACGGCTTTCGAGTAACGGAAGTTCTGCTCTTGGATCAGTATGGCATGCATCAAATCTAGCGGTACGTGATTTCGTGAAAATTTGACCAGATTAGATCTCCCTTCAGGAATCGAGGTCAGCCATAAGCGAAATAATGTACACCAAGGAAATGTATATAATTAATATTAGTGGGGAAGATCGTACTGAAAAGGGTTCGTTCAGATACGCTCGTGTCCCCGCAACAAAATCTACGTCCCTCATTCCCCAAACCATTGTTATTAACATCGACGGTAAGCCTGTATGGCTTAGGAGGATAATGAAGATACATTAATCTGAGCTATTGTGCATGAGAATCTAGACACGTATACACGTATAAACGGTACAGCATACCACCCTCTTCTACATACGTATACAAATACTTAGATATATAGTATATACCCATAAACATTATATACATATACGTGAGTACTCAATCTGTAGGAAATTGTGACAATTTGGTGGGAGAGCAAGGAAATTGCCAGTTATTCTATTCCTAGCTACGTTTTGCAGAGGTGTGGCAAAAGTTAGACAGACACGGGTCGAATTAGCGGCAAATGAAATAACATTATATGGGAAACTGGATACGGGTGAGAAGTGGACATTGGATCAGGGATTGATGAAACAGTAAAGGTTGAGGAGTTCCTGCTGCTTTTATCTAGAGGCTCTACAGTTGTACTGATTTTTGGGGCTTACTGGTAATATAATAACATAGGTCAAACTTTTCCCCCTATACACCTGTAGACTAAATTGAAATTTTACTAAAAGGCATTCATACCTTGTTTGCAGAGATTTAATTTCAGAATAAACAATCGCTACTCTGAGCTTACATACCACGTGTATAATAACTGAATGAAAAATCAACTTAATTTTACTCGCATGCAGAGAGGATATTTGAATTTCACCTCACAGCATTTACAACTACCAGCAGCACCAGTTTCGAATCGATATCCCCTTGAGTTCCTCCTGCGGATATTTAATGATTCAATTATGATGCGAAAACATGCACCTACGTACATCATAGATATATTGAACATATACCTATACAATGCAAGCACGGCTTTCGGATATCACGTGCCAAACAGCAATCTGTAATACTTATAGCTCAGAACTCACCTTTTACAGTGCGCTGAGTCTGATCGTCTGTTCAAGAATTAAAATATTCATTTCTTCTTTATGAAATCGGAGTTACTCACTCAATAATAAATTAAATTCAGATCAGAATATTCGGGGCAGCCAATGAACTGCAATTTTTTTATATCGAGCCGTCAATTATCGATTATACGATATTAATTGTAAATTAATTCGACGGAATTATGAAAGGGTTAATCAAGGTTTATATTAGCAATGAGATCGATATTGAGGCAAGATTCGATCAATTATTGATCGTTTGCCTCAAGATAAGCGATGTAATTTTACGTCCGTTTTAATTTAATTAAACAAGCCAATGTTTCAGTTCAACTATACCGTGCGCGTCTCAGGAAAGTGGTTGCGTACCGCGCATGCGTCGAAATACTCGAATTTCTCGATGTCGAGCGAGGTCGAACCTCGCTGGAGTGAGGGGTTCTCAACTCATTGTCAATTCCAAACATCAGCGTAGCCACTGGCGTATTGACATTTCACAACAACACGCTGAAAACCCCTGACTCCAGCGAGGTTCGACCTCGCTCGACGTCGAGAAATTCGAGTATTTCGACGCATGCGCAGTACGCAACCACTTTCCTGAGACGCGCACGGTATACGTGTAGAATTTCATCTAAATTTCGTGTGAACGTTTTATGTCCACGTTATTATCAAAGTCGGTTAATATTGAACAAGAAATAACGTTGAACGGTGTCGCCGCGCGTTTTAGACGAAATCTTAGCGATATCATAGAGTTTAATATATCTATGGCGATATACATGACAAACACGTATCTACGATGTGGGATTAATTTCCTCTGCGGATATCAGATTTAGCTGAAATTTCATTAGGAATCATAATCGCAATAGAAGTATAGGAAATTGGAAAGTTGAAGTTAGAACGAGGCTAGACGAGATTATACATGGGAAGATTCTAGGTAAAATTAACAAGTATGGTAATTACTATTTAATGACTATGAAAGTTACCAGAGTACAGTGACGATGATGGGTCGACGTGGTAGTCGTACGAGGTGACGAACGATAGTATAATCAAGAAGATGGATCATCAGCACCCTTAAATCTTCTTGTCAAGCGTTAATTACTAATTGTTATCTTATATGCCAGAATCCCACCGCAGTCTTTATACAATTGGAACGAACCCCCTTAACTCACTGTACTCTGGATCACTGTTTAAAATTAGTTATTTACATTGTATTTAACAAAGGCGCGCACAGAGGTATTCGAAAGTACCATCAGAATTCAAGAATAACTTCATTATATTCATCAGTCATCACTGTATCGGAAAATTAGCTGGAGGGTAAGTTTAACGATCTCCACGGAGGCATGATGTCATTAAACATTGACTTTAAACCTTTAAATCTCAATATTAGGCACACCGTTGAATTGTTTCAAGACGAAATCGGTGTTCATTTTTTTTCTTTTTTCTTCTTTTTTTTTCTCAAGCGGAAGCGCTAATAAGAAGAAAAGAAAGAAAGAATGAAGAAAAAAAACGACACGATAACTCCCTCTCAATTTTACTTACATCCGAATTTTTTGATTTTCTCCTTTCATCTGTGTGTTAAATTAATCTTGATTTTCTCTTTTCTTTAAAATTTTTTTTTTTTTTTTCAGCCCGATAATTAATTTTCATCGAAAAGCTGTTGTTTGGTACACACACGTGTGATATTTATTGTACATGTATTTCCTGCACGAATTTTCACTGAATCATGCAAGATGAGTGGAAATTAAAATTTAATTATAAATTATACCATGAATATGGACGTCGAGAGAACATAGTGTGGGACCTGTATAAATATAGAGGTCATACAAATTTTTTTTTTTTTGCTCTACTTTTATTTTTTTTTTTCGTTTCATTTTTCATCAATGTTCTCGTGTGCATGAAAAGAAAAAAAAAAGAAAAAAGAACCCCATAGCCGAATTACCCGACATCCCGCAGGTGACCTTTGATGTCTCTTCCTGGAACGTTGAAGGGTTTGCACTCTCTGGGTTCAACGTGGGTCGCGTTCTAATACTACATTACATCTACATATACACATATGTTTGTCAACCGCATACAACCGTATAACTATATGTATGTAATTCGCGGTCCCACCGTGGTAATTCTTCCTTTCGATCTGTGGGTACTTTTTATACAAATTTATACACGTACAAGACGGTTGAAAAAAATGGGTCGGGTGATTCTTTTTTTCTTTCCTTCAACAGGTATATATATACAGCGTTGTAATATCATTGAGTTGAACGCGATTAGAAATTAAAAGGGATGTATAAGAAAAAATAAAAAATCGGCTTATTGGCTTGATCGGAAAAATTAAAAGTAAAATAAAAGTCCGTAGAAATATAAAACTTTGTATTATACGCGGCTTTGAAATTTCGCGGTAACTGTAACTCAGCAGAGTGGTATAAGTTCGAGAAGAAGAAGGTTTCCGGCTGTGTAGGCTGTCATCGTTTGTATACGATAAAAAAAAAAGCAAAAAAAAAAAACACAAAAAAACAAAAGAAAGGAAAAAAGAGATCGTATCTTCCCTTATCGTGTGCGATGAACCCCACTTGAATTAAAAATGTATTGTATGAGATCGTTTTTTGTTATATATGATCCCTGTATGGGATCTTTATATTCGAAGCTGTATAGAAGCTCGTTTTTTTCTTCTGAGTTATCACAGCTATAATAAGAAAAATTCTCGATAGATGTATTCTTTGCATAATTGAAAAAAATACGTTTCAGCTGTGGGGAGGAAACCCAAGGAATATTCTTTCTTTCGAATACAATTTACCGTTCTGCACGTCTGTATCTTTTATTATCGTTCTGGAAATCGTTCAATTTTCTTTTCGAGAGGCTGCGAAAATCGATTATTTCTCGTTTTTCGTAAAACGCGTTCGAATAGATGTTGTACGTTTAATTTTTATCTTTTTTTATTTCTGTTTTCCTACTTTTTAAGTAACTTATAGTTGCGCAGGAAACTTCCACCGATTTCCTCTTTTCTATCCGCAGCACAGAACGCATCGAGTTGTGTTTGTTACCGGCCTCAAACACGCGGTGAAGCTTTAAAGGCTTATTCAAACACGCCTGGGTTAGCGTTTAAAGGGCGTTTTTCTCAATATCCTCGGTAATCCCGCGGCATCATTTATTTGATACCTTGGATCCGGGCGATCCACCGCGATCTGGCCGTCCAGGTTTTACGGAAAATGATTTTTCAGCCTTCCAAACGTGATCTCAGTATTTTTCGGTATTTCCGACAGCTGATTAACTGACAGTTACAAGCGGATCTTCTTAATCCACGGTCGTTTTTTGAACGCACAAAACCTGTTCCGTGCCCAGCCATATCAGCGTATGATTATACGTGGCGGAAATAAGAATAAATCACCGGGTATATAAATATGAATATGTATACATATGTATTTCAGCCGTACGTAGGCGAATAAAATTATTCCAATACTAATGCACTACATTTTCCGAACAAACAATGAATATCCCTTTTATATGTGTGCGGAGCTATAGGCTGAAAATTTTCCAACACCGATGCGGACATATCTACACGAATTTTATCGCATCACTGCTACTGCAGTGATTGGTGAATTTCACGGTTGAATGAGCAAAAAGTCGATTCCACGGAGCTATAGGTATTATAGGGACCGCGTCATAGAGCCAATAGAGAAACGGTTACACCGAAAACTGCAATCTTCCTTCAACCCACCGACCGATAACTTTACGTATATATACAGACACCGTGAAACGATTTTTCCTTTACCTTCTTCATTCTTCTCCTTTTTTTTTCTCTCGTAACCGTGAAAACCTACCCCTCGCTTCTCAATTGGACTTCATATGTAAACTTGATGTACATAGTCGCGTGAAAGCACTTCATAATCCAGGAATTCACTGTATCGATCTCTACTGCTCTTTGATCACAACATATCACGGGTATAAATTTCCGACCATATTTGTAAATTTACGTTTTATAAACCAGGAATTCCTGGTGGTTTCTTCCATAGTTGGTTTGAATCCGATCCAGAAACACACATGCAATATAATATTACGCACGTCGTACGTATAATAGAATCGACTTTGAATCTTGAACTTGTTTTTCACGAGAAAAACCGGATCAAATTATTTATATAAGCCATCGATAAACCGGACGGTTTGCTGTACAAGCGACAAATAGTCTCGCCTTTTTTCACTCTTGTCGACGCTCGTTTCCTTGCTGTCTAGCTTAGTTGGACGTCACTGAACTCAGAAATACTCGTATAAATTGTTGTGTATACATTTAAGTGAAAAACAAAAGTGTACGACGGGTGTGACAGCAGTATAAGTCGTGGCTTAGCCAGTCAACGTCAAGGCCATAAAGCTTCAGCGAAACCGTTTCTCCGTATCAAGAATACCGAGAATTCCTTTCTTTTATTTCGAGGAAATGGAGGTATAGTATATTGTAGTATACGTACTGTTGGTGTACGACTGGTTCCGTTTACGCCATAAGAATTCTTCAACACAAGACCATCGGCCCTGCAGGAGTTCTTGACTCTTGAGGTCGTTCTGGAGTTGGTCAACTTTCCGTTTGATACCATCTGTCATCACCGTCACTCTTCCGGATAAAAAAATAATAATAAAGAAAGTAATAATAACAAATAAAAGAAGATCGACCCCTCTCGCTTCGGTGGCGATTGAATTATTTTTTGTTGCCTCTCCGAGCGTCTGAGGTTTATTCGACCTGATTTTCTTTCAGTTTAGCTCGGAAATCCATCGACTAATCCCTACGTCATTTCCTGTCGAATTTTGTTGGATTCTTTACATGTTCAACAGATAGATTCGAAATGATTGGTAATCCGAGTTTAGTGCAGTGGCGATATAAATATCCCGAAACTCTCGTATAGTGGATACTAAGAAGTACCCATTTACCAAACTACCCAGCCCAGCTTCCTACAATAATCATTTTTACGAGCTATATCCTTACCCCACTTGTTGCTTGGGATTAAAACAGTTCGCTTCAATTTCCCATCTTCTCTAGGAGGTAACCAGCGCAACATATACAGGTCGCACGTACTCACATACCTGGTATAATATATAGATAATGTTTTTCTAGCTAAAACGTGACACGAGAGATGGCAAAGTGCTCACTTTCACCTTTGACTACTACTAGTCGCGCTTTTGGAAGGGTTGCCCGGAGGTACTGCGTTGTACTCTATGGTTGTCGTCACTACCACACGGCATGTCCAACCTCGCCCAATTTTGCCTTGCCAAAGTTAACCTAACCCGACCCAAACCTCCGCACCTTTTCTCTAAGCTGAACTAAGCTGAGCTGACTCTAGCTGTAAGCCAACCTAACTTCAACGGCGACGCCACAACCAGGTTTACCAGTAGCGTATCGTGTCAAGTGTTATGCTCTGGAAATTAGTTCAACGAGGCACTGGCGTTTCGTTTGAATCGACGTATACCGAGTGGTTGCTACCTATTACCCTCCATCTCTTGTGAGTCTATAACGAGTACCTCACATTCGAGAATGTCAGGAGACAGTATACATCTATGTATATAAAATTTGTATATAGATGCACGGAAAGCGACGCTTCAGACAAGGGAGGTCTAATCCCGAAAGTTCAATTAACTGCTGATAAATCAGCCCCCTCATAAGCCTGGACCTCAACGTGAAAATCTGCATGTATTTTGACATTTAAATGGGAGAGTGGCTAGGATTGGTCGAAAGGTCATGTGCGGATGAAGAGAGACAGAGCGAGAGAGAGAGAGAGAGAGAGAGAAGGAGAAATGAAGAGGTATAAATATGTACTGTATGTTTACGTTGCGCGATTTATGTTTTCAACTCATACGCTGTAAGGTTTACCATCCCACGCGTAGGGGTATGCTGTACCTAAACTTCCACGGGCTTAGTTAAATTCTAATTGAAGGGCTCAACCGTCGGGAATAATCTCAAGAGCTGGTGACCAACGTTCGGACATACTGTTTGCCACGTCGTTATGTTCCAGAAGAGCGAAGCAGCGGTGTTACCCTTATTCATCATCTTTATTATTCCCCCTTGGTTTTTCTCGCCTCTCGTTTTCATTTTACTCGTGCAATATTATGTACAACGTATACAATATGCGTGTAATATAAGAGAATGTTTGTGTGTAGATAGGCAGCTACATGGGTATATATACCTACCTATAGATCTACCAACATAGACACCTACGCCATACCGTTGACACTGGAAGTTCACGGGGTAAAGTTGGAACGATGGACTTTTGGTGTCCAGCTGCGACGCGTAAACTTTCAGCACGGTCTACGTCTGCCCCGAAGAGTTGAAGCTGAAACGACGGAAGATTTGTGTCCATTCTGCAACCCTGATGCCGCAAAACTCTGAGCATCTCCTATACCGCTGCTCCTCGTAGAACGCAATATATCTTTTAACCCCCGACGAAAGAGTCTTCGTAAATTTCTGTCGACAAAACAAGCTACGTTCAGGTCAAACTAGATCCCTGTACGATGTTTTGCTCGAAGAACCGCAAACTTATTGGTTTTACTAAAAAGAGTAATGGTTTCTTTAGAAATTAGGTAGTAACGTTCATAGAAATCAACGATACATGAAGTAGTCGAAATAAATCCGATCGATTTATTCAAATCAACTGTAAATTACCAAACGTACCATAAGCCAAATAATTCAAATGTTTCGGTCGGCGAAACATTGGCTGAATCAAAGAAAGAATTTTCATCTATATATTTCACATGATTTCATCACTACCGAGTTTTTTGAATGAAAAGAAATGTAATGATCTGCAGGCAAAGGAAAAGCTTTACAGCGATTCGGTACCTCAGTGGCGACGCGCTTACATACGTAACCGGAGGTATAGATGTCGATTGAAGTATTATTTTAATTTTCTTTACAATGAATAACGTCGTGTGAAAGAGCTAACATTAATAAATGAGAATTATGCGTATTGTCAAAAAGATAATGTAATATCCGAATAATGGAAGAGTAAAAAAAAAACGAGATGAGTAAAGCCACGTTTTATCTCGTCAACTTCCATTTCTGTTTCATACCATCTAATATACCGTAAGGCACTGCAAAAGATATGAGAGTAGAAAGGTTGAATAGCGAGTATTCGCTGGCGGTGGTATTTGATCTGTTGAGCAACGGCTATATAAACGTCAAGTTTAGTTCTAATTGCGGTAAATAGTTATCGAGAGTGATATTGACCGGTATAACTTCTCTGGCTGTGCGAAGCTTTTAGTAATCGATATAACTTGGAGTACATTTCAGTGGTAATAGATACCCGGGGTCTTAACGACAATAATATACGATGAATCTGCGGGAAATGAAGATCGCAGTAAGTTATTCGACTGTAAATTGTCCTGCCACATCGACAAATTGTGCGAAACTTTAGTTTTTCGTTTTATTCGAAATAATCTCATTTCCGATGGCCGTGTAGTGTGACTTTTTTCATTCGAACTTTTCACTATACGGATTACGTATATTTTGATTTCAGACCATCTTTCTCGCGGTGGTTTCGACTACATTCACCCATGCAAATAACCAACAGAGATACAGACGCGGCGAAGACGACTTGCAACAATCGTACATCGTGCATTATAACAATCAAGGTCAACCTCTCACCGTCGCAGGATTCCAAGATTTCGTTCGTGGTTAGTTGATCGAAAGACTTGGATATTTTTTTTGATAGACTCACACGTTATCGAATCATAATTCAAGAAAGAGAGGCGAAAGCTGAGCGCTCCGTCGCGTCGTCGGAGGGCATTAGAAGGTTTGAGCTTGATTGCTAGCTGAAGGGTTCGAAGCTGTTCGAGTAAATCACCATAATTGAGCGAATCAATTTTTGTCTGTCAGAGGAGGCGTTATAATTTGAAATTCGGTTCGGCGCTAAGTTATCCCGTCAGTCATATTGTAAGAATGTCGGCTTTCAAGCTTCCCATAACATTCAACGTGGATGAGGTGGTTCGCTGAGACAGTGACGGATTTTTTTCTATTTCGTGAAACAATTTTTTTATTCTACTCGATTCCGTTTTTTTTTGTAATTAACGGTATCAGCGACCGCATGCCAGTGTTTTTTTTTCTCTTATGTCCGATCAGATTTCCTTCGTTTTTTTTGTATTTTTTTTGTTTCGGTGCTGTACGCCAGTCGTTATCGAATATTAGCCAGAATTTGTCCAATTAATCGGAACAACATCTTCATTCGGGCGATGAAAATTACAATCGCTAAAAATATACGCCACCTTTTTTTTTTTTTTTTCTTTCTTACTGCCGCAAATAAAAAAGCGACCTAAACCTCTTAATGTCATCCGAGTTAATTACGCAGTCGAATCTGCCAGTTACCATATCAGAAATAATGAAGATAATAATAACTTGGTATGTGTACCGGTATACTTTTACTCTCAGAGGGCTGGGGGGAGGGGGTGCCTGAAAGGCATATTTACTATTCAGATTTGTATTAAATGCCGTGGGGTAAATCGCGAGGGTTGCAAAATCTCGCGTGTGTTATATATATGTATATATTTTACCTACAGGTACATGTATCCGCGTTGTAAATAAACGACGAATAAAACAAGAGAAAATAAAATGAAGCAGATAATGAAACGTGCAAAAAAAAATCCGTGTAAAGACTATAATTTAACACATGTTTTCAACCCTTGTCTCTTTACGTGCATATAATAGCTTTATATATAATAATCCAATATCTCCGTTTCAATCCCCTTCACTATACACATCAGTGGCATTCGAATCTCGAAACTCTTTCATTGTTTCTTGACGTCCATAAAAAATATAACAGAAAATTTTATTTTCGCCGGGTTGGAGTGTTGAACTTGTGGTACGATTTGAGTTTGTTTGTGTTTTATTTAATTTCATTATTTTGATTACGTGGTGAAATACTTACAACTGAGATGACACGTAGATGATACGGGGATGAAATTGAAAATCGAACGAAGGGGAAAAAAAACAATTTTTGTTCAGCGCTCTCCGATACGATAACGCCAAGTTTAATTATTTTTTCAGCACTTAACAGACAGCAGGCCAGTTTTGCAGGGTTTTCCGCTTCATCGTATTCTGGAGATTTAGAATTTCCGCCTTCGGCTGCCTCAACAACGACGTTGAAGTTGATGACGACTACTGAAAATTCGACTCCCCATCAGCTGAAGCCCTTAGCTTCGGAAACTTCGACAACTCAGTCTCCCATAGTTATCTCAACGGCATCCCCCGAGCCTGCATACGTCGATGTGGGCCCAACCGAGTCTCCGTTAAAGGTACCCACCACCCTATCCGCAAAGCGTGAAAAAGTTTCTCTTCCCGTTTTTTCTTTCTTTCTTATCTCTTTTTTTCTGCTTCTACTTTAGTGCGTATGCGCGCGTGTAAAACGAGAGAGGGACTGTATTTGCTTCGACGTGGCTCGATAGCTTTGTACGAAAGTGTAGGTATATTTGCGTTGAGAGAACCGAATTTCTGAGGCTGTTTGAAGAAGGTGTGGGGTGTCATCGCCGGCTTGGGACTATTAGGGATTGCTTACTTTTGATGAGATGGAACACGAAAGAGAGGACGATCAAGAATTTGACGTCAGTTTCACTTGTTCTTTCATCGTCCTCCGTTCTTGATTCCCGCGAGTTGAATTAGTTCCTTGCAACATACACGATATCATATTTGTTAAACGTATACAGGACAAAACCGTAAACTAATTCCGAAAGTTTCGGCGACAAATTTTGAAGACGAACATCCTTTTGACGAGACTTTTATCACAGTTGAAAACAAATGATAGTAGGTGGCAATTTGATAGGATGGATTCAAACCCTGCGCGTTGCGATGATAGCTACCAGAGTAATTGAACAGGAAACTAAGTCCACTCAAAGAAAATCGAATCCTGACCGAATTTCAACGGGAATGAATTTGCTTAGAGGGGAAAAAGACCGGTAGGTATATACCTTGTCCGAAGAGTGTTTGTACCCATCAAACCTGAACGCCAACCGACTTGGAATTAAATGAATCCCTGAAAAACGTTAGGCTCCATAGTGCTATATGTACATTTCCCCCCGAGCAGATCCAAACCAAACTGCCAAACGGTAAATGGCTTACGTTATACTCGCGGATTCTGAAATTTCCAGAATTCACATACAATATACGTGTTCACCAAACCATAAAATTATACCGTACTCATTTTAATACTAATAAAAATGAATAAAAAGAGAGAATGGTCGCTCATAATTCCAGCTAAATTTTCCGGTGTCTTGTTTCGGACGAATGAAATTTCACAGTTTCATTTAATTTTTTTAAATTAGAATTGCGGGCTAACTTTTTAAATGTTACCCCTCGAGCATTCCACAGCGATATATTGTGCGCGCGTAACTTGTTCGTTAATTTTTTTCTTCTGTCTTTTTTTTGTTGTTTTTTTTTTTTTTCTTCCTTTTTTCTTCATTCATATATGCGTGATACCGTTGTGTTGCGGATCTCAAAACAAAGTCCAGATATATACCACTCAAGGTAATTGGTCTTGTGAGGAATCAAATGTCGCCGTTTGGGGATCGCTGTAAACATGATATGCGACGATGTGATATAATACACATATGTATGTTACATACCTCTACAACCTATTCTACGGCATGAACCGCTTCTAGCGACAGCTGAATGTATAATATATCCTAACACATATAGGTATATTCTCTTTGTACGAACGTTGCAGTTGCCTCCTGAAACGCCCGATGCGTCTCCTATGTCGAAGGTTTCCTCATCAACGGACAAGCCAACTTTGACCCCAGCTTTAGGACACGACACAGCATCAACGATGTCAATTTTCCCAGGAGGGCCTTCGATCGTCGATGTATCAAAGTGCGTATAATACTGCAATATTATGTTTCCTGCAATTACGAAAAAATAATCTTTGAAATTTTTTTTTTGTTTTTTCTGAATTCAAATTACTTGTGCACACGTATAGACGAAATATTTTCACTGCCGACAATGAAGTATAAAATAATTGAACTATATAGTCAGCGACAATGACACGTGCAGAATACTCCTTCACCCTGAAATTTCCGTTGAAAAATATGAAAATTGGTATTTCTTTACAGTTTTTTCCCCCTTTACTAGCTTCTCTTTTTTTTCGTTAGATGAGAGAAGTCGAAGTATAGTTTTCCTAGAAGGCGTCTTCCCGTCTATGCCTCCCGCATACCTATATACCATACCTATAGCGACATATTGATTTCAGTCTGGTTATACCCGGGGAGAATTCACCGTCCAAGATGACGGTTTCAAGCTTGGGATTCCCCAACGGAGCAAGCTTTGCTTCCAAGGTAATTTCCCTGCAACCAGCAGGAATCCAGACGCTACTGAATTACGCAACCCCCTTGGTAGCCAATCAGGTATACGCATCCCCACAGCAAACAACGTACGTTCATCCCATACCGATGTACTTACAAAAAACTTACCTGCAACCGGAAACCTCCAACTATGCATCTTATCCGAATCAAAATCTCGTTATCTCGGGCAAGTATCTTCATCGTACGTACGAGTTGTCCATGGTAAAGATTGGAGTAGAAAAAACACCAGGGTTAGCATATTGATTAAAAATGACAATTTTCTTATTTTTCTTTTTTTAAGATGGTACAATACCCCTGCGGATAGTTCGACATGAGCCTCAGCAATTGATCGACATAGGCCAAGGTGTGGGTCAGGGATACGAATCTCATACTTCGCAAGGTAAAAGTTGTTTGAATAAATCGGTCTAAGTAAGGTATGTAGGTTTATGTATATATTATATATGTATAGGAAAATGTAATCGAGGAACGAATAAGGTTACGGGACGTGAGTGGCGTGGGTTTTGAAATTTGGGTAGGTACTCGAGTGAGAACCATCCCGCCACCATCACCAACGCGAACACCACGTCACCCTCTTTTCTGGCGTAAATTTCTGGCCGTGCAATGTACATCCGTAGGCCTGACGTGAATCGATATTCGATCTGACGACTTGAAAACCATTGAAATTACACGAAAATCGAGGGTAGCGGCAGATACCGAAGCTGGTCAGAAATGTCAAAAGACCTGCACCGTAGTTACAGTGCACGGGGATCGATAATCCAGTAGTTTCTTCGCTGGTTTAACGCGTGATATTCAGACTTTCTAGAGAATTACGTTTACGGGATATCTACACCACACGTTGTTTGCGGCTTAACTTCCGCTTGTTTTTTTAACGCAGTATTTAAAGCTAGTTATGTCGAGTATAGTATATAGGTACATTCAGATATGGAACCCAGAATTATCGTGTTACTGACCACCGGACCCTACAGGAAGTGCGTTATCGGCGATTGGGTGTACAAAGGAAATACTGCAATTTGAAATTTGGAGTTAGCTTATAAACCGTAGCAACGTGTTGACTTCAAAGGCCTTAAAAAATAATCGAAAATAATCGAAAAATATTCTCACAGGGCTTCCTCTGACTTTGGGCGGATGGGGTGGTGTTGATTACAGCGCTCATCGTTCGATTCCAGAAGTAAAACCTGTGTTGGACATCGCCAAATTAGGATACCCTATGCCGGCTTCTCCGTCTTCTCTTTCCAAGGTTTGTATTTATCCTGTTTTTATTCCTATACCTGCACATATCACCTCAAAGAGAAAGTATATAGTACATCTGTATCGCCTTAACTCGTGTGTCGATGAACCTTAATTTACAATTCCTGCCAACATTTCCTGTGATCCCTTTAGCGCGAGTAGTATACAGTCGTAAAACGGGGTTTCTTTTATTTCGTGTTACAATCAAACTCATAGGTTCGTTCGACGCGCTCGATGCTAATTTTATTTCTTGGAAGAACGAAATTTTCTTCAGAGCCAAGCTTTATATACCTGCGCTTTCAAACTAACCGCGGACTTCCGGCTTATCCCATAGAAATTCATGGCTCGCATTTTCGATCGCTGTAAAAAAAAACTTGAGAAAAAAAACCATTACAAATATCCACCAAACAAAATAGGAATCATATTAATTCATCATCGGAAAATGTGTCGAAAAGACGTGAAAAATCTTGTTACTTCATCTTTTGTTTGTTTTTTCTTTCACTCACATTTTTTATTGAAAGGTGTTGAAATAAAAATTATTTAGAGATTCTAGGAAAAAGTTTGATCAGTTTTATGAAATAAAATTCAAATATCAAATAATCGAAGTAACAATGATAATACGCTTTTTTTATAAGGTCAAGAGTATATAGAAAAAAAATGACCAACGTTATACGGATGTTGACCAACAAACTTAATGAAATACTCAGTACAGTTATTGCCGATCAGCCAATTTTCGAACGATTTTATATCACGCAGAGTGAATCTGTTCTGAATAAATATTTGTCGAGGTTAAATGCACGTTTTTCTGCATCGGCACATGTTGTTTATTACGAAGAGTGAGTTGAATCGAGTATAGATTTGAAAAAATGATCCAAAACCAGAAATGAAAAAATTGTGTAAATAATACTAAAATCAAAGAGAAGCGAGAACAAACAAAACAGATTTCACGAATTAAAAAACCGCATTTCACAGTACGCAGTATTTGAAAATGAAAATTATCAAACAATCCCCATTGAAAACAGGGTTGCGATTATGAAAAATACATCCACTGTCGGTTACTTGTACTTACATCTGCATCGGCTTAAATCTTTGGCAATTGTTTTCTCATCCGCAGCCCATCATTTTATTCAACGTTATACAAGAATAAGATTTCTCGCCCGAG
Source organism: Athalia cordata (assembly GCA_963932425.1). NCBI lineage: Eukaryota > Metazoa > Arthropoda > Insecta > Hymenoptera > Athaliidae > Athalia > Athalia cordata. The sequence continues at coordinate 49,146,403 of OZ010625.1, read as the reverse complement.
TTCTTTATGCTTTTGTTAAGATTCTTTAAACAATACACTTTTTTCTCGGCAGCATCATCGGCTCACGTTCCATTTTGATCTGATTATTCTATTCTGGATGTAAACCGTATTCCTATGGAAAATGAAGAAAAGATCGTCGAATGCATCCCATATTGTTCTGAGAAGCGCGAGAATCGCCTCGAAATAAAAAGGAAAATAAAAAACCACTCGAGCATCTGGCAAGGATGAAATATTACCTGTATATAGGTAGATGTTATTAATGGCGAATAGATGAGGTATATAGATGGATGTATATATGTACATGTAGTACATACACACATATACCCATAGGCACATAGTACCATATGTGGAACCCTTGCGTCTGCACAGGTGTCGAAAATGAGGGAGAAAACACGTTTTCGTACCACATTTTTATTTCATCGGTATAATATAGGTACACCTATATATTTGTGAATTGCGTCAGTTAACGCGGAAAACCTCCTGCAGTCGTGTCCATATACATGGATATGTACGTATACATAATATCAAGTTTTATGTATCTCCTGTTAGTGGTTTCATTTTACCTTTACGATCTAGCTGTTCAATTTGTCGTGAGATTCGGCCATTATCTATGTGAAACACGGAGCTGGGCGGCTAGCCTGTAGAATATCTGCAGCAATCGAAACGGAGCGATATCCGTTCCCGTTGAATTTGAGTATCCTCTTAGATACATGAAACAAAAAAAAAACAAAAAAAACATAGAAAAAGAAAACACAACAAACGAATAAAAAAGTACTGCAAAAACGAACGATAACATCATTGTTCCACACCTTATCCGTCCCCGTCTCGACGGACACGAATCGTTGGGGTGGTAACATCAGGTTTCTTTAACGCGCGACGTGCAAAAAGTTTTTCTTAACGGTTGAGCAACTCGGATACTTTTGTTTAATGTCTCCCTCGTAATTTATTTTTTTTTTTATATCTCTTCTCTTTTTCCAACAGATTGGCTTCGGTGTTGGTTCTTGGTAACCTCCGGAACTCTGCCACTTCTCCGTGTTCATCGGATCCGCGCGACGTACTTCGTCAGATGGCCGAAATTTTATCATCAACTCGCCATTTTGTTATTAATGTTATTGTCGAATTGTCAATCTGCAATACATATTGCGGATCAGAAGTCCTCAGAGCGTACAATTTGTGGTATGACGTCGAACATCTCTTACGTTAGAAAAAGTTATTGTTGTTTATTATGTACGTAGCAAATTATAATTATATATCACCTATACATATGTATAAACTTTGTCGAGAATATGAAAAAAATAAATAAATAAATAAATAAATGAACAAATAAAATATTTTCCAACGTCATTTTGATGCGGCTCATTCCATTTATCCTGTTGGATTATTATATTATTTTACAGTAAAATCCGTTGCGATACTAATAACTAGGATAACGGGAGAAAACAAAGAACAAAAAATAAAACAAAAAAAAAAAAACAGCGGTTTTATGTAATTAGAATAACATAGCTGCATGCAGTGTTTGCATAGAAAAATGTAATCCAAGTACCGGTACGCTATGCAATATGACTGACCTTTAAATCTTGACGAAAGTATGACGGATTATTTATTTCATTTTGTTTAATTTACCCTGCAGGTTTGCGCGCACGTAATTCTCTTGCTAACGTCATACCGTGTGCACGTTCTCTCTGTATCGGATAAATTACTTTTTGACGAGCTCCGGTAACTGGGTATGGCTGCTAAAAGAAAGGGGGCGGGAGGAGGGTGGTTGACCAGCGACGAGAATATTGGACACAGAGGTAATTGGGTAATTGGATAGCTCAGCGGGAGAGCAAGCGAACCGCTGCAGCTTTAACTACATACCTATACGTATATACATACATATGTAATATAAGTTGTTCGTATACACAGGGCGAAATCATAATTAGCGAAATACTTTTGCGTCATTAAGAAAGTGTGGGTGTCCATTTTATTATTATTAGTATTATTTATCATTTTTTTTGTTTTTGCTTCTTTTCTTTTGACAAGCTGCAGTCTCCATCGAGAGTAAATCATATAGTATATAGTATATCTCTCTCTATATATAGATGTATTTATATGATCTATTTATAATATACAAATACAGTTCTCAACGTGTTATTTGTTTTTTTTCTTGTTTTCTTTTCTTTTTCTAATTTTTTTGATTTTTTTTCCAATAATAACTATACATGTTTTATGTATAATATAATTTCTAGAATTTATTTATAATCAACATAATTTTTCATTATTCATATATACATAATATAGCCTTAATAGATATTACATATTTATATTACCGTATGTATAAATTAAATATACTATATATAATGTGTGTATGTATTGCCTTTTATACATTCAGCTTTTATACTGTATATATTTGTATATATATATATTCATATATAATATATAATAGATATAATAATATATATTATATAGTAAGTCATATAATATTAATAATGATATAATAATATCCGTTTTGAGTTTTTTCTTTTTTTTTTGATTTCTCTTTTTTTCCTCGGTTTTGAATCAGAAAATAAATAATAAATTATATTTCACCGCTTACATAACTATGCCCTGTATAGACCATTGGTAGAATATAATATTTATGAAAGTCATATACACATCGTCATGAAATCATTTATATTCCACTTTTATTATTATATATCATTTGTTTTTAACGGCATTCTCGTGTCTCATGTATATATATCTTTATATATATATATATGTTACACATTATATCAATTAGAACGAAAAATTTCTGAAATTCGGGCTCAGTTAAGAATTTTCAGAAATTTTTAAACGTTGATTTTGTGAAGAAAAAACAAATTTTGTCTTGTTTTCGGCTCATTTTTGGTTATAACGTTATAATACCGAGTTGGTATAGTTATGTCGTCGTATATCTTATATAATTCACATAATTTTCATATAATTAATTTTACAACATAATAGAAATTTAATTTATAATTTACTTTGAATAATTTAAATATATGTTATAATTATATGACAAATCGCACGTGTTCTTAATAATTTATATATATTTACATAAGGGAACGCATTAAAGTTTAGAAAAATACAGCGATCTTACGAAAGATTGTAAGAAAATTTTTCCTAAATATATGGTATGTATATATATACTGCATCATATACATGTATCATACCTCTTGACGATATATATACTTATACATACATATATGCACCTATGTATATTTTTCTAACCTACGTATACGCGAAAATGAAAATAATAATTACATATCGCTGCTCGTAAGCATTTTGGCTAGACTCATTCGTCGTATATTTTTATTATTATTATTATTTTATTTTTATTTTAAACTGTGTTGTAGAAATAAATCTGTTTTAGCACTTATAATTGTAATGTTTATATTATATCTACTTCGATGACTAAAGACTATATTTCGAACTTTTGGTACATCTAATTCATTTACTACGTATTATGTATTCGTTTACTTGTTTATTCATTCATTTACCTATTTACTCCTCTTTTTTTCTTGTTCTTTCAATTTTCTACGATATTTCTTAAGATTCATACTTCTCTACGTCAGATTATTTAACTCTACATCGCTACGATAGTTAACTATATTTACAAAATGAAAGAAAAAAAAACAAATAATAATAATAATAATAATAATTCGAACGGTTTGAATAACACGACAGTATAATGTAAGTCCGGCTATAAATATGAATATGAACAATTAACTTCACATGATTTTTGATTATTTTTTTTTTCTATTTTTTGAATCTGGTTTTTGTTTGCTTTCATTAATATATAGGTATATCATACGATGATACAACATTCAACACCAAGAGCAAAGCGCGGAACAATTCAGTGACGTTTACGCAGCTTTTGACGTTAGCGTTTTATATTTGATGTTATTTTTTATTTTTTTTTTTCTCTCTTCTAGTGTTTTTCCAATATTATTTTAAATCTTCCTACACGTAGCTCTACTTATTGATGCTCGACTTTTATTACGTCATTTGATGTGAATTTTCCCAAACAGATTATAACAAATGAAAATTTGACAGCTGGGGGCCCCGATCACATATGCAGTCCATTTAATAAACTAACACGGTATCATACATAACGTATAACACCATAATATACAGAGACGATATTTACAAATTATATACACCGCTTCACAGCTCTATAACCATTTTATATACTATGCACTATACTATTATAATTATTATTACATTTTTGTCGTTACAATTATTTATTTAGGTATTTATTTACTATTCGGGTTTAAAAATCAGAGGGTAAAAAGCTTTGATTGTTAACATTATTGCGACAGCTTTCAATTGTTTTATTTGATTAATTGTCGATTCATTTGATTCTCGACGAAGGAAAATTATCTATCAAATGTCGCATTTAATACGTTGTAAAATACCGACATTATTTATTTTTAATTATTCATTTTTCCTTCTTGTTATTTTTCATTTTTCTTTCTTTTTCTCTTTTTCTCTTTATATACATATAGATATTTATACAATACTTTCGGGTGAGAAGCGCCCTATCATATGGACCGGTGATGATGGATAATAAGATGTGAAAAATTCTTGATATGTTTAGAAATTCGGAATTCGGTATATCAGAGAATTTCTTTTCTGTATATAATACATATATATCATACCTATATGATTGCATATAGGTGGGTATAACTAAACAAAATTGTGCATTGAATTTTTTTTTTTTCTTATATTTGTTCCGTTCTTTCTTCCGTTTTCAGAGCAGTTGCTTTACACATTTCCGCACATGCGGTATGAACTCATATCAATTTACTGTGAGTACAATAAATGTATGTCAACACAAACCCACATAGACGACGGTAGAAAACGATCATAGATATAGAAAATATCCCTCTACTTTTCAGATAGATACTTCAAAAGTATATACGGGTACACACGTCCGAGAACGATATTTGAGCGAAAAAATATTGCTATTTTAATATGTTTGCGTATTATTATTATGTATACATTACACACGTGTATTATACATATGTATATACATACTTATCGTCGAAATTAATACTGCTTTGATATATATTTATACATATATATATATATATTATATTTTTATTTTTTTCGGGACAGAATTTTTCTAATTTCATTATTGATTTTTCATTTAATAAACTCCATATTTTTTAGCGATGTTTTTAAAGATTTTTTTACTTGAATGTTCTAAGATTGGACTGAATCTTAATAAATATATAATGAAATTGTTATGATTATTATGTATTTTTTTTTTCAAGCTAGATACTTGGTATCCTTCTTGGCTTAAGCATCACTAATTTTTATCGTTATTATTAGCGCCAAATAATATATATATATATTTTTTTTCTTTCAATAACATCGTACAACTATCACGTAATATGCACACGTAATATGTTTAACGTATCGCGATCAGAAGCCGTAATATCGATGATTAATTATTTCTAAATATTATCAAATAGACCAGCGGACCATATAAAATTACATCCGAAAGTGAATTATTCCGTAATTATGAACCTTCTAGAAGTAAAAAAAAGAATTGTACAAATGATGGAAGAAAATCCCTCGATAACTCGCGCACAGTTATATATCTATAGATATATATATATGTCAATACAAGTACGTATAAATTCGAAAGAAAAGTAAAAACTTATGAATTGAATGGAGAAAATGAAAGTAACGAACTTTTTTTTTGCAAAGAGAAACAAAGGACTTAGTATTTTGTCTTTGTTGTTTGTTTTTTTTCAAAAAGGTCTCAGACGCTGAGTAGCTTTTTAAAGGCTTTTCGAAACTCTGGATTAAATACCGTGTATATAACGGGATTCACAAAGCTGTTCATATATCCAAGCCAGGTCGTGACGATGAAGGCGGTGACTCCTGGTTCACAGGAAAGCGCGAGCTTCACGCAAAGCGCGTCCATTACGTTGCAAGTGAAGAACGGAACCCAGCAGATCAGGAAGACTCCTATAGTGGTGGTAGGTAAAATGAACAGGTGAAGCCGTAATGAAAAAATAAATGAATTAATATAGAGAGAAGAAAAAAAAATGAGTTAATCGGTATTGGTCGGTCGGAATTTCCCCTCATATGATGACCTGATACCGAAGGAAACTTTTCTCCCATGCCCTCATTCTGGAGGTAGCTAAATTTTTACGGGTTTTACATCGTACGGAAATTATTCAACGCTCTTATGAAGATTGATGCGAAGGCTAGCGGAGTTATTTTTCATTTTTTTTTTTCCTCTCTCTTTTATTTCATTTTCTTTTTCTTTTTTGTTCAACAACACACATGTGTCGCCTTTTCTAATATACTGCCGGGTGTTTTAGTAATTGGAAAAGAATTCTTCAGGGTGCATCATGATGGGGGAAGGAGACATAGAGAGAGAGAAAACAAAAAAATGAAGAAAAACAGGAAAATTAATGAAAAGGACAAGAGTGTATATAGCTTACCGAGAACTATAGCCAGAGTTTTTGTCGCCTTTCGTTCTTTCTTCGCTGAACTTTTCTCCCGTTTCTTCTTACTAGCTTTGTTGGCTTTGTATATGGTGAACCTTGATCCCGCCGAAGCATTTTTTCTATCCTTTTTAGCTGCCATTCCACTGCCAACGCTCGGTGTTCGTCCTAGTTGAAAAGGTAGTAGAGATCCCGTACTTCTCAACCTCTTCAATTCCTGTTTGTTACTACCATTTTTTCTTGCTAACGACGCTGACATCGTCCTTGGGGGCGGAGGTGAAGAGGAAGAAGAGGATGCCGACGCCCCCTTTAAATTTGGACTTGAATTCGTTTCTAAACCCTCGTGAATTGCACTGCTAACCGGATCGTACGAACAATCCGTCGCTCTGGTCCCATTCGGTCCTCCGCTTAGCTGGGTCTGGGCTATCACGCTGAATCGAGAACTGTCGGAAGTTCCAAGGAAATATCAGCCATAAACTTACACCAGCAGATAGAGAAGTAAAAATATATAAGAGTTACCAATGTGAGAAAATTGAAAACTAAAAAGAAATTGTTGCATTCACATCCGTATCGAATTTTGCAACTGACATTTCATCGCTCACATCCATGGGTCTGAATCGCGCGTGAATGCCTGTTAACAATTTGCAATTAGAATCGCTGACGATGAGTCGTATTAATAACTCTATGCATACGCAGTCAGATTTAGGATGACCTCTAGAAATGCCGGAATTACGCGGGTTGCATCCGCGTTTGCGCCGGTCAGAGAGGTGAAAATTACCTTGATCTCTGGGGATATATTCCGTTGTTATCTATTCACGGGACAGCCGGCTCGTTCGCGATCAATCGGAAGCTCTACGTCCGGCTGATCGTTTACCTATCTCTGACGCAGTCAGCTGTTCCCTGCAGCTGCAATTGTGGGGTGCATACGTACCTACGTGAATGTATACCTGTATATATATACAATATACATACAATCTACAATATAGCAAACATACGTAGGTATATACCGATGCCGTGGCGGATGTAGATAGATATATACGAGTACATACGGGGCAATCCGTGTCAAATCACGTAACCTATAAAACTGGATATTGACAAGTTTTTTTCCCACGATAGTCCTCAGCCTAAAAACCGTAAGTTTTTTCTTTCGAATATATGAATTATCTAGGATATCCCGAAGAACGATGTTGTTTTTCATTTTCCAAAAATTCATTCAAATCCTACGACGATAAACACTGTTGATGATCTTAAGGTCAAATCGAGAGTGAAATTTTCGTTTCTCTCGTTGTCCTGATGAATTTAAATATTTAAATCAGGATTTCGAAGGATTCATGTTTTCTTCAGTATATTCGCAAGGAATCTCTCTGCAAACTACCTCTGTCGTGTCAATGTTATATACTATTTAGTAAATTTACAGAAAATTGGATAAAAACTGGAATCATTGCGATTCAATAATCAAATCTATATAGAGAAGAAAAAGATTAAATCGATCGGATTCCCACTCTCGGATTTAGTTTCATCGGGTGAATTTCTCTGTTGTTTTGGGCCAAAATCGAAAGAATCATAAAAGATGTGAAATTGTTAGGATCACATGGTATAGAGGATTTGGCAAGAAATGCCCTATACATGTGCCAAATGCGTTGGTTGAATCGAAACCCTGAGAGCAGGTTATCTGGCAATGGCCGAGTCTTCTGTAGTTAGCCTTGAGCGCTGCAGTGGTACGAGTCAATGTATGGTCGGACATAATAAAGCGATTCAGGGCGTGCGAGTCGATCGCATCGTATATATGCGCCTGTAGTTGTTAGTTTTCCCTCGTCCGACCTGCCGAATTACGTGAAAAGTATTAGGTAAGCTTCGCGCAGGTATAGAATTACTGAAAGGATTAAACAATTAAGATGGCTCCGAGCCTCGCAGATTCAATGAACGATTTCAACTAGAAAATGAATAAGATAAATAAAATGAAAAAAGAATGTTCACCGATCATATCCGCTGGTCTTCGTGTTCGATACTGCGCGAATACTCACGAGGTTTGGAAAAAAGTGTAAAACAAAAAGAAAAATCATTCGACAAAGACAGTCTCTGCAAATGTATACTGAAAATTGATACCGTCATCAATTTGTAAAGTCGTTTTTCCTTGACTCTTAAAAATTCAATTGTTGAAGGGGATAACAATTGAGCCTCTTCGTTATTAGATCGAGAATAATAGGTGATCTTTAGATCGTCGTGATACAGACTACATATGGATGTGGTACGATTCGGTGATGTTTCTGGTTCTGGATTCTGTACTTTGTGTCTACGTAGTTACGTACCCCGAGGTTATTAGGGCGTGTTTTACGGCCGGTATACGTATGGTTGTGGTTTCCGGTACGGTTAGCTGCACTAGCTATGTAGTAAGGGTTAGGATAAAAAGAAATTTTTTTTTTTGTTTATAAGCGAGATAAAAGCCATGTTCGGAAACTCCAACTGAAACGTATTGACTCTTTTTTTTTTCATTTTTCATTTTTCATTTTTTTCTTTCATTCAACACGTGCAAATTTGATATGTATACATATACGTTTCGAAATAACTTGGCTCGTTAGATTATACGCACGGACTTTATGCAAACCAGAAGAAAGAAATAAAATAAAAAAAAAAAGGAAAAGAAATATCAAAATGGTTATGGTAATAAAACGGGGCGAAGTGAGCGAACTGTGTTTTGCCAGAACTACTTTTTTCTCTCGATATAATCCATGCGTTTATTCTCATATGTAATAAAAAAAATGAGTAAAACAAAAAAAAAAGGAGAAACCAACAAAAACAAAGTAAAAACGACTATCTCGATTCATGCGTGGTTATAACAAATGTTGTATAAAATTCGCATACGTATATAATCCCAAATATGCAATACAAATCCTGTTGAACGCGTGGCATTTTATACACAGGCGTGAAAATACGTATAGGTACGTACGTACGTACGTATACCCTGTATAAATACGTTATACGGCAAAAATAAAATAGAAAATATCTTATAAATATATATGTTCATCGTACATCGTACACGTCGTGTTAAATTACCTACGTAAAACAAGTTTCGCATCCTGAACGTTCGTTGTTACATGAGTCTATCAAAATAAATTACCCGTAGGTATAATGTCTGCTCTCCGCAGAGTAAAACAATGGCGGAATATCTTCACATGTTATTCGAATGAACCTTTACAAATAATACATAATTGTATCTACTATAGATACGCGAGAATATCTCGTAAATTATGAAATAACAGTAATAACGCAAATCCGATCATCGTACGGATTTTAATGAACACGAATAATAATTAATTGACGCGAGAATAGGAATGACACGAAATAATGTTCACGTATTGAGATAAAATGATTTACAATAGTATAATCGGTATTTTGATAGCGATGTATATCAAAACGCGGTCACTAAATTTTTCTTTTTCAAAATATATATTTTTGGATTCACGGAGATAAAAAAAAAAGAAAAGCTTATTTTACTCAAGATGGTGGAAGAAAGGGAGGAGGAGAGAAAAGCAAACATAAAGTTCCGTTAACTGGTTTATTTAATTTTTCATATTAATATATTCCTACGAAGGAATATGGGCGGAAGTATGCAGAGCTGAATAAGGGAAGGAGGAGAGGTGAGGAGATCGAGGAGGACGGGGACGGGTGATGAAAATGGCTGTCAGGGAGGGCAGCGAAAAGCAAGTCGTATAACTGAGACACTATAATAACAGTGCAGGGGAAGCAGGCAATCGGTTGTTGTTGATTATCTTTGAAATAAGTTAATATGGATGAGGCGTGTTTTGCATTTGATTGAGTCATTTGAAACGGCAACGCCCTTCCGCCTTCCTATATACCAACCCTCTCAACTTTGTCGCCGAAGATCTCATGCTATGTATACCGACGTTGAATATCTTTCAGAGACCTCGAAGCAGCCCTGTAGCCCTAAATAGGTAATAACGAGTCACGCCACCTCACTTTCAGGCTTTCAACTTTCAACGGCTCTCGGAAGTGAGATCTTGACGAAGGAAAGAATAATAGGAACAAAAAAAAAAAAAAAAAAACAGATAATAAAAAGTCGTAAAGAGCACAATATAGAAGTAGAAAAATAAGAGAAAAGAAATTATTTAATACTTTCGGTAAAATGGTTCAATGGGAACTTTTACTCGATTAACCTCGTTTTAACGACGATGATGCGAGTGCAGCATTTATCCGAATCTACATACCTCCCAAGACATTTAAGTATTCAAATCTTTGCGTAGTTAACCGATCGTCCGTTCCACTAACGCTTTCAAAAATAAAACAATTGAACCAAATTTTATTATCATATTTTTTTGTCCGTCGATAGATACCTATTTTTCATTAGCAGACATGCATGTGATGATTTTTTAATTCAAACATAACGCGATTGTATGATAAATTTCAATTCAATCTTCGCCCTATAATTTTCTCGTGGCAACTATAAGAATTGATAATTAATTATTAATTATTTCGTCGTAGTTACACTTTCTGGATATTTTTCAATTAAATATAAAACAATAAAAAATATACGAGAATCTAGTTCCGAAATAACCACTGGAGGGCGAGGGAATGCAATAACCTCGGAATCGCACTCGAGCTTGAAGAGCTATATATGTATGGCTTGTTGCCACGGCACTATAGAGCTAACTGCAACACGAAAGAACAAACTGCAATTAAACTACCAGCAGTACTCCTTCAGCAACGACGTTACCTTCGCGATGGTTCACCTGCAGCATTACTGTAGACACGGTGAAAATTATATCGCATCGAAATTTTAGTACGGCGAAATTTTGTTTCGATGAAAATGATAAAACTTGGAAAAAAAATTTCTGCAGATAGGAAAAATTATTATGATTATTATTATTATTATTATTATTATATCATCATCATCATCATCGCCATCGTTATCATCATTGCACTTCGCAACTGGAGTAGCTAATAACCGAGTGTCGTTTACGTTTTTCCTCCCTTTTTTTTTCCTTATTTTTATGTTTTTCTTTTAATATCATTCAATTAGGTCGAGCCGCCGGTGTCGTTAGAAAATAAGTAGGTATGGTAAGGTAATTAGACCACGCGTTATGGCGTAGCATGAAAAAAAAAAACATGAAAAGAAACACGGAAAAACTTAGTGAGAGAAAAAATTTTTGGAATTAAGAAAAAAAATCAAAAAACAAAATACTTATTAAGAGTGAAAGTTGCATTCTCTTGATCGTAATAGTTCGCCATGCAGTTAAACCACTACCATAAAGTGGTAATAGAGATAAGACTGCAGTTTCTGTACAGCTAGACCTGAAGGCATGCACTTTGCGGCACGAAGCATATCCTCTCTGTAGCAAAATCGGATGCGAAATTATGTAGCGGTGGGTGGTTAATTAGTAAAACAGGCCAATTAACAAGAAAACTTTAACCCATAACACGGTTTGAGCCCGATGTTAATTCAAGGCATTTAAGACGAGATTCCAAAGTTTTTTGAACGACCCGCCGCCGTATGTGGAAGCCAAGAAACGCGTCACGTATAAATGAATTCGAGATTTTCGAATGAGAAGAAGAAAAAAAATTTCTATCTCTTCGATGTGATAGTTAAAAAAGTTTTTAGTGGCTCGTAACTCGAGGTCAAATTGCAGATTATCTGTTCGACAAGGACGCGTTGGGATATAAAGTAAAGGATAAAAGACTTCGACTCAAGACGAAAGACTCTACGAAATCAATAAAAAATTTAGAATTCAACCCCAGCTGGAATTGCTTTCCAATGCTGATGTATAAAGAATCTATATTGAGAATCGGAGCTTTGAATGCGACGAAATTTGAAAATAACGATTCGCGGATCGTTCCACCGAAAACTAAAGGATATAATTAAACAACTGCGTTTACATTTCTTGATAATATTTGAGACTTCGTCTATTACTCACGCAGCCTCCTCAACCACCGTCGCCAAGATGAATTCCGTGCTCTTGTCGTTGGAGATAACGACCACGGGGTCCATCGGCGTCTCATTTTCATCCTCGTCTTCATTGCTGCCCGAAGCTGTGTTCGTTGCTTCTTCAAGACCCGGTGCAACGAACGCTGCAGCTCCCAGTGCAGTTTCCGCAAACCTTGCAACAGAATAAACACTGCGTGATCTTAGTTAGAACCGTGATAATAACCGTTTTGCCTGATTGATTCACATGTGATAAGAGTGATGGGGATGATAACCAGTTTTAAATAAAAACGAAAACCGAAATCCAAAATATCTATTTATAGGCTATAGGCTATGCATCAAGTCATAAAAATAGCAAGGAATTTCCGTGATACCATTATTTTATTCTCTTTTATTTATTATCATTACTTTTTGTTTTTGAAAGCAAAAGTTCTTTTTTTTTTCCAATTTTTCACCGAATTTTTCGAAATCAAATATACATTCAGCGGACATTTTAACGGATTAACACCGCGCGACACATTACATTACAATTACTGGATATATAAAAACAATTTACAGAATGTTTGGAGAAATAACATCGCATTTGACGATATTTATGGAACAAATGCTTTCCAATTATTCATACGAATACGAACTAGTATATATATACTCCGGTCCATCTGTCCAGAATTTAATCCGATGTACTATTTCGAATTTCTCGATAACCGTGGTATCTGATCAAAATACACGTGTGCGTGAATATCGAATATTCGTTTATTTAATTTTTTTTTCTTTTTTCATTTTTTTTACGTTCGTCTGAACAACGTGTAGTTGGGACGATTTTTAAATAATCATAAATTATCGAGCTTCTCGAGAATGAAATTTTTCCATAAACTTTTGTATAAAAACTGGATATTCATCCGGATGCAGCCAGTCTTCTGAATTTCCATAGTACGTGCAGATGCGTGATCACGTTCCGAATCGCTTTCTAGTCGCTACTGTCAGGTTCCACGCATGCACACATTGCACATGACGCAATCAACGTTGTTTTTTTCACCCTTCGAAACGTTTCTCTCGTCCCATTAATTTTATTTGCTTTGGGATTTATATCCGGGCATCAAAATTGACCACCGGAACAAAAGCACGCGTATACCGTGTGTCCGTGAGCTTACGCCGCAGTAACTCTAGTTGCCTGCCACCAAGGCGATCACGCAGAGCTGACGTGTTCAGCGGAGGAGGTAAGGCAGAGCTACCCGTTGGCGACTAACTCCGTTAAAACGTTCAAATTAACCAGCGTTGATAGTTGAGTTGGAGATTTAAGGTTGCATTAGGTTGATGTGACACTTCTACCAAACAAATAAATTGACCATGAATATTTGTGAGAGGTTGAAAGTTCAGGGAATTTACAATATTTTGGTTAACTGACATTGATGGAAAGTGAATTAGTAAATCGTTGGAAGCAGTAAGCGGATACACATAATCAGCAGGTAGGTAACAAAATCTATCACACATCGAATTTTATTGGCTCACTGTACGAAATCCTTTGAAGGAATAAATGAAATAGCTCTGCATGTCAATTAAGTGCCAATAAAATCGAGTCTACAATACAATATTACACACTCTACCTAGATCTACCTAGATGCTGTAATATTGTATTGTAGATTCGATTTTATTGGCATTTAATTGACATGAGAGCTATTTTGTTAATTCATTCAAAGGATTTCGTACAGTTCGCCAATAACATTCGATGTGTGATAGTTGTTGTTGCCAACGGGCAGCTCTGCCTCACCTCCTCCGCTGAACCCATCAGCTCTGCGTGACCGCCTTGGTGGCAGGCAACTAGAGTTACTGCAGGGTGACCAATTTCAAATATTCCGTCAACCGTTTATATGAAATAGAAAATCGAAGCAAAAAAAAAAAAGTAATCAAAACTAAAAGAAGATAGAAAACTTCGAGAGATAATTGACGGGGCGCTCGGTGCGTGGGATGGAAATGAACGCAAATTTTTTAAGCCGAAAAAACAACAAAAAAAAAAAAATCAGAAGAGGAAAAAAAGAGAGGAAGAAAATTGAGAGAAGAGAAAAATAAAAAATAAAAATAAAAAAAATAAGAGAAAAAAAGTTTGGAAGAGATAAATGATAACCAGTTTTTTCGCGCGGAGTTTTCCATTCCGATATTTGTTTCGCGAGATTACTTTTTCATCCGTGGAACAAAAAAGTGAAAAGTAAGAAATGAAGAAAAAGCAAAGAAAAAAAAAAAAAAAGAAGAAGTAAATAAATGAAATGAAACGAATAAATAAATAAAAATAAAATATAGAAACAACACGACTCACTTGTTTTTCGCGGAAACTCAAGCTCGAAGAAATTTACCTACTCCGACATCGACCAATCGAATCACGTCGCTCGCGATTCTTGCGTCTTACGCCACAATTTGTTATGTCATCATACACAATAAATCTGAGGAAGGTCTTATAACGTTCTTCGTCGTTTGCATTAGCGTGATATTCTTATGGAATTGTTTTTCCATAGCTCTATATGTCTGCACAGTTATCATACAGCTTGCATACATTTACCAGTCACTGGAAGAGTTTAACGGGTTTCAAGACAAAGATAACTTAACGCGGGCGGCAACAACGTGCCCCAAGTTTAACTTCGCTACTGCAACCCCCGCTCTAAAAACTCCCCCCCCCCCCCATCCCCCCTCCTCCTACCCCGCCGGCAGCCAAGTATACCAATTAATCGGGAGCGAAGCGACTTAGTTACCTATCGGATTCAACCACCCCCAACACCACCCTCAACGGCAGCTTCTTGCCGCTCGATCCCCGAACAACCCCTGCGAATTCTGCCGCCGCGCCTCGCCTACCGCTGCCGTCACTATCTACGAAGAACCGGTGCGCCTCGCACCACCCTGCGATAATGAGATAAACGAGAATTTCGCAGCCGCTTTCGAACGCCTGATGTGGGGCTGCATGCATCAACTGCTATTATGCTATCATTCGCGCAGGCATTGTCTGCATCTCCTAGCTACCTGCATACCTACTTGTATCACGGAAATATGGAACGGGTTGTGGAACACGTGCGAATATCGGCGAAGCTTTTTCATCGAAGGTAACCATTATTATTTCTAGTTCCATAAAACAGACAAAAAAAAACACACACACACAAGATCGTGGACATAAATAGTGAAAAAACGAAGCTGTGTGATGGGATTGACGACATGGAATTTTCGAGCAC
The DNA here is from genome assembly GCA_963932425.1 of Athalia cordata. Lineage (NCBI taxonomy): Eukaryota > Metazoa > Arthropoda > Insecta > Hymenoptera > Athaliidae > Athalia > Athalia cordata. The sequence continues at coordinate 49,130,789 of OZ010625.1, read as the reverse complement.
ATTTATCCGTACCGAAGACAAACTCCCTCGATATAATGTAGTCTGCGATGAGTTATAACTTTATCGCATAAAGCGCGATCGAGAGCGATTTAAGAGAAGTGCAGAGAGATGAGATAGCATTAATCCGAAGAGGAGAGGGAAAAAAAAGTATTTCGGCGTACGGTGGAAATTCGTATGTCTGTATAGAAATATATTGTGTTGTTTTTTTATCTCAATATTTTTTTACTTTCTTGTCGGAGTTGTAGAAAAATTGCTGTACGTACAATGTTTGTTACCGTCTATGGGAGCTTTGAGAATTTACAGAGAAGTGTATGAGTGAAAAATGTCATCGCTCGCGTACATCGACTGAACGACTCTTATTCGAAGTGCGGGATTGAAATAGTTTGAAAACATGATACATAGGAGTAGATAAATTCTGGTATCGAGATAAAAAAACTCACCTTCTCGTGTGAGCGATGTTTTCTATTATACTGCCAGGCTTGATGTCACCCAAATTAGACTTTCGAGCTGCTCGAGCTTTTTTCGCTCTGTTTCGAAGTGCCTGAAACATACACCGGTGCGGAGGGTAAAGTACAGATAACGATTAAAACTAAAGTTCATTCATTCATCCGAAAGGTAGTTCGGGGAAAAAAAAAAAACTTCTGGCACAAGTCCCGTTTCACGATTACCGATTCCATTGTGAAGTAGTGTTGAAGTGGTATAAACGCGTGGAGTAGTACGTTCGGTAGAATCGTTGAAAGTAGGTAAAAGAAAACACAAAAGTCGAGCGGAACGGAAAAACCAGAGAGGAAAGAAGACGAGGGATGAAAAACCAAAAAACTTCCTACTTCCTTAAGCTCTTTTCTGGAGAAAACTTTATTCAAGTACTATACTATAGAGAGAGGGAAGGAAGTAGAGAGAGAGAGAGAGAGAGGGAAAGAGTGTGTCGTTAGAGTTATACGACAAACGTAGGGACAAGGGGGATCGATTGGCCTAAAGCCCATTAACGAGGATCGTTTGTCAAACATTCTCTCGCATCATATCCCAGCGGGACAGGATGCCGGGTGAAGTTGGCCGGTCGAACCTGCAAGGATGGGAGGCATCTTCCCTTCGGTCTTTTGGTGGCTCAGGTTATACACTCTATTGCCACTTGTACACAGCCGCTTGTAACTTTGTTTCGAATGTCGCCAGTTTCTCCGTTTGTTTCAACCTTCCGCCTACACTATACACGTACTATATATACGACCCTTACACATCCATGACGGTTCAACTTTCTTCCGAACGATGTACATCACCTGTATATGCATACCCCTACACTATACACACCTATTGTGTAATAGTTTATATGCTCAATACAATCTCGTTTCTACGATACACATCCGAGAACCTTGTTGTAAATGGGCAAAGTTGAGACGTGTAATTTGAAGTTAACCCAGCTAGTTAATCCATGGGTGTTCCGCGCAGTTCTTATTCTATTTTTTTTCGTTTCTGTTTTTGTGCTTTTTTTTGTTGTTTTGTTTCTACCTCGTTGTGTACGAAATGGGTATGAGAGACAATTAAGGTGGTAATAAAGGGCGTGGCGTGTGTGTGACGTAGAGTGAGAACTGGGAATGAAAACGAGATGCTCGGACGAAGTAATTATTACGTAATTAGACCCAGTAGAGATCTGGTGGCTATAGCGAGGCGAATAGCGAAAAGCCGCTAGGTGCTGCAAACCGCTAGGGTGGTTTTCTCATCCGAAAACTTTTCGGTCCAAGGTTTTGTTTGCGGTTGAAACAAGGCAGTTAAATATTGCGTGTACGTATGTTATGACCTCTGGATGTTGACCCTTTTGCTGACCTTGAATATGTTGTAGTAGAGAAACACCATGATGATGCAGGGTATGTAGAAACTCGAGAGACTCGAGTATATTATGAAGTCGGTATTGTAGAAAAGACATAGGTCCGGAATCCTGTTCGGAGTATTGTTCAGTCCCAAAACTATGGGGCTACCTATGGCCGCCGATATAGCCCAGACCAGTAATATCGTTAGCCATACTCTTCTATTGTTCTTATGCTTCGCATATTTTATGGGCTGGGTCACGGCGATGTACCTGAAAGCAAGCAAGAACGAGACACATGTTCAACATTTATTATCATCATTATTATTACTACTATGTTCGTCATTATTATATATACGCCCTCCGCAATATACCCAGAACTCTTCCTTCCGGTAACCACTGTTGTATGTGTTATATTACAGACAACTGCATTATTTCAGTATCAGGCGACTAAAATCACGGCGAAAGTATTCATCCCCGGGAAAGACATGAACGTCAGGGGGTTCACGCGACCCCGAGGTTATACGAATACGGGGACAGGGAGGACTTAAAGGACGCTTTTACCGCTAAAAGCAACCCGCAGCTTGGGGACGTGAATATTTTTTTTTTCTTTTACTTTCTCTCGTCCGTTTTCCGGAAAAGGTAAACCCCCCAAAGGGGATATGTGTGCGTACATGCGTACATGTCTATAGTAAATATAAGGTTTACGTTACGCACGTGTGTCCTCCTCGAACTGTAAATATATACATACACATATCTCCATGTACATGTTGGTGGACTTGTTTACCGAGTACACAGAAGTCGCGATATGATAGTGGAAGATTCGGAATGTTTCCCTAGTACTTCTGACTCGAAGTTACTAGCTTCGGAAAATAGATGCGTTATACATATATTATACCTACACGAACGTGTAACTGCGATGATACTGTAATTGTAAGTACACAGGTTTATATACGTCGGTGATTCGGATGTAGCTCAAAACGTGCTAGTCTTACCTACTACGCGTTTATCTTGACTGGAGGGTTGTAATTCCCGAGGACAAGGAACGGTTGTTTATTCATAGAAATTCTGGCGTACCAAACCAGCGGTTGTTATTACGTAAACCACGATAATACCGAGCATCCGGAAAATCACTGATATACTGTATGTAACACCTATATGTCTGTACACGCCGGCGCCTCATACTGATGTAGGAAAACGAGGTCTTCAATACCTAGAAATAATTCATTTAGAAAGCTGAGAAAATTTGTCGAGAGAAAAATCAAACCGGTAAAATATTCTAGGTACACACGAGTCGCGTGTTCAATTTCATGTAATAATATTTTCTATACTCGACTAGGCACGTCATTGTCTACCGTAGTTATTATCATTATTACTATTATTATTATCGTTATTACTATTTTAACACGTACGGTAAATTTTATTTTCGCGCCAACTGCGTCTGACAAAATTATTCGCGTCACGTACCGGGGTAAAATCAGCAAAGTCTCTTCTTTCTCGAGTAGATAGTAGACGTAGAAGTAGTGGTACACGTATAGTAGGAACGGGACGTTGGTTGCACCCAGCTACATGTACATCTTGAAGAATTCAGAAGCTGTCTCCGAATCTACAGAGCTTTCGCATATACATGTATAATGTATGTAGGTATATATGTATAGGTATACGCAAGCTACCGCGTCACGATAGTCCCGGGAAAAGAAGTTTCGTTCGATAAATTTTCGTCTTCCTTTGTTTCTTTTCTTTTTTTTTTTCTTGATCCGGAAGAGACGTGCAGGTATATACGAAAAAAAATAAATAAAAAAAACGAGAAGAAAAGAAAGTAAAAAAAAATCGTAGGATAAGAAACTTACCTGTCTATTGAAATAGCGACTAGATTAAAGATGGAACATGTGCTGCAGGTAACGTCCATGGCAATGTAAAAGTCACATACGAAACCAGGTAGAGACCAAGCACCGTTTACCTGAAACCAATCAAAAGGAGTAAATCGTTAGAGGGTGTTTCCGCACCGGGTGACAATTGGTACTACAAAATTTATGCGACCCGAGCCTTCCAATTAGCTAGTACACCGGAAATACGCCGTTAGGATTTTGCTGCTGCTGCTGCTGTTGCGGTTGGTGTTGGTGTTAGCGTCGCTACCACGCTATCGGCGATTGCCCTGTACGTTTCTGCCGTTCCTGTAATCAAGGAATAAGCTCGGCCTGCGTAGCGCAGCTGCGGTGACCCATCCGGTAACTGGTAGTACGAGTTGACAAATTATTGAGCCGGTTTATTAATTAAAGAGAAATTTAGAACCGTGGTTACGGAACGCTGTACGGGTCGTCCGAAGGATCAGCGCGTTTATACGTGTGTATGTGTATTGTATGTATGTATGTATAAATTTTACATAGGAATAAATACGCCTGCGTATACACGTATACATGTATGTATACGACGTACGTCCAGTTACCTACAACGAGAGATTCGAATCGGAATATTTCCGCCTCGTTGATCCTCACCAGTGTCATGCCGGGCTCAAAATGAATGCCACAGAGTCGTCCGTTCCGGCGTGTCCTTGTCAAGGACACCACCAATGCGTATTTGTCCCAAACATCGTATACATGTACATTTATACGAAATAGCAGTCCCGCGTATAACTCCCCAGATGCGCGTAGCATATGTGGTCTGCGGTATTTGAAATGCCGACATATTATATACATATATGTATAAACGGGCGGAAAAAGAAAAGGATACAATAAATATATATTATACACTTGATCCGCAGCCGAATAACGCATCTGATTTTTTTTCTATTCTTTTATTTTGTTTTTTTCTCCCTCAGACCGCAAGAATGACGAGGGGATTGCAGCGGCGAATAGATTTGACGAGAGATTCTCCAGAGCCACAGATTTCTGATAAATCGGCTTACCCGATATTACTTTAACCGTGAATAAATGCCATCCGCACCGCACGTATGCGGTTTACCAACGCCGCCAACGTTCCACGTGCAACTCCGAACGGATTATTCCTCTCCCCGCACTACTTCAGACGCAAAAATAGACACTTTCATCCAGAACATCCTTTAGAAATGCAAAGATGCCTCCATTCCATACACGAATATCCCTCAAAGCGCGTTAGGACGCCATCGCCGACCGTTTGATTCAACCAGGATTGCTAAACCAGACGTACCTATAGCCAGAGTGTCGTGTGGCATTTAATTGGTAACTCGTTAATAGCCAGTTCTTTTCAAATTGCACATCCATGTGGGCGTGTAGTAACTGGGCGAAATAGGCGGTTCAAACGAATGACCGGCACGAAGCGATATCCATGTACACCCGATTAGGTTGATTCTGAAACGCTTCGCGACCAAGCGCGCGTTTGGACAACTTTTTCATGTAGCTAGGCCGGCTACGAAAGCTTGTCCAAGCGAGCTTGGCCGCGAAGCGATTCACAATCAATCTAACCGGATGTACATTACACCACATACCTATACATACACGTTGTACGCAAGATGTATCAGGTCTGTATAATACACGTGGGTAGAGAATGCAACGGAAGTACGATATTCTCTTTTTTCTCCCTCAATTTTTTTGTCATCTTTTTATTGGTATCGGAAAAAGCCCCTGGGAAAGTCTTCGTGGTGCGCGACGCGACGGTTCCGCGTCTCCGTTCGACATGGTCTCGATTTAGGTGCATCGAGAGTTTCCTACCAGCCTCGCTACTATCGTGGAGTTTTTACTATACTACCAGCATGTAGTACTGCACCTTGCGGCATGTACGGAGGCCTGTAAATAACGTATCTTTAGACACGAGTAGCACATACCTATGTATATAAAAGAGGGTGGGTTCCCCTCCAACAATGTAGTACATACCCTCTCTATATTTAAAGTTTCCTAGCAGAGAATACATAAGTTTACAGTAGTAGCAGCAGCAGCAGCACGGAATGAGCGGTCCTCACTCTGTGCAACCAGTCGGTGGTGGAACAAGAAGCTGCTGTTGGTGCAACGAAGCGGATGACCTCTGGTTGCACCGGGTGTGCTTCAGACCTGCACGTACTGTAATAACGCGCGGTACCATAGGAAACAATTATTACCATACCAAAATTTCGCGGACAGTATTCCGTAGGGAAAAATATTATTGTACATCAGATTCTATGCACTCGTTTCTTACGCGAGATATTTTCCTGGCATCGTTCGACGTTTGAACTAATGAAAAGCTTCTTGGGGATGCAAACGTAACGATGACAATTTTCGAAGGATTAAAAGTAGCTTGTAATATGTGAAAAACAGAAGAAACGTTAAAAAAAAAAAAATGAAGACAATGATGGGCTCGTTGAGTGGAGTGGGGAGAGTTACCTAACAAGACCGAATGAAAGTTAGCGACGCGCTTTTCAGATGATGTCAATTCTTTGTTTTTTTTTTTGTATTTTATTTTTCAACCAACGACACATTTGAAGCGCCGTCAGGTAGCGTAAACTTCAACCATGCGACGCCGACAATTTAAATTCTTGTCCAATAGAAAAATGGGCGTGGATACAATTTATAGATATATATTCAACCAGAGAAGCTTTCGTCGGAGCTCCGAGTTGAGTAATACAACAAAATGTCTACACATACTCGTACATCCGAAATATTATCAGGAGTCCATTTAAAGTTCAAGGTATAAGATAATCTATATATTACATTACCAGCTATATAGATCATTCTTTCTTTCGTTGGTTCATTCTTCACGTAGCTTTAGTGCCGTTCATCCCAGGAAACAATTATTGCTGACACGGATTTCGTGAGCTGCGTTCGTTCCGAGGAACTTGACGATTACCTTCCGGTTCGTTGCTCTCCTCGGCTTTAAGCGATGTAATTCCGACAAAGTAAAATCGCGGGATTCTCAATTCTAACTCTTCCTTTATTCTTCTTCACAGTATCGCGTCCTCATTTATAGATATACATCAAATGAAAATTATATCAGATTCAAACGTGAGAATCCGTATGATAAATGCAAAATTTTATCGGATCATTAAGCGGATGAACTTGTGACAGCAATTAATAGATCAAAAGGGCTCGTCGCTTAACGAAGCGGATTTTCGTCCCGGGATGAATCAGTTTTTACGTTCATAATAAAATTATTTAATTTTTTTTTTCTCTTCCTTTTGTAATAGGTTTTGAGCGGGGGTAGGTTGTGTTCGGACTGTTTCTCTTTTCGCAACGTCAGCTCGATCGATGTAATTTGAACAAAAGAACATCGCAGAGATTCTATTTCGCTACCCCCTTTTATTTTATGGATATTGAATCATACCCATTCAAATACCAGACGTATAATAATTTTCATCCTCGTCAAATTTGGAAATCAATACAATCATCGGAGAGAAACTTGTATAATAACATACTAGAACTTGAAATAGACAAACCAAAATTACGAGGGTTGATACTTAATACCTATATGCGAAAGCAAACACTGATCTGTCTGCAAGCTCAAAGAGGTCAAAAGCTGGGGTCGAGGACATGGTCGTATCACTTTGTGGGGCTTACGGTACTATTGTCAAACACTTAAATAGAACTTTCGGTCAAGTTCTCTCTATAGAACGCGAAAGAAAAGATCCGAGATGATATATATATATATATATATATATATATATTCTATATAACGTGATTTTATTTCCAATGGACAGAAAGTGATCAGGTTCTGTTTTGCACCAAGCAAAATTTTCCCTCACATAAGAGTACAATAAACAATATCAAGTTCATCACTAAAATGCGAATTCGATGGCAAAAACAACAAACGGTTACAGCATCTAATCTCCCATACTTCAGGTCATAGAAACTCTTACCTAAATAATCATCCGAGTGAAATAATAAAAAATAAATGCAAGAGTAATAATAATAATAATGATAAATTTCGGACTCCGGGGTTCATATTATATTCGTGTGATTTTGGTTCGATATCAACAAGGGAAAATTGAGTGAAACCAAGTCGAGCGTCAAACGACGATCAAACAAACGGGTATTGGGTGAAAGTTTGGCGTAAACTTCTCGGTTTAACGGATAGTTATCAAAGTAGTTAGTTGGCTTTCGACGGTTAACAGTAGGTAGTGTGTATACAGTTTATAAATACACATTAACTTTTGACCTTGTATTTCGTTCCCCAATGAGTATGCAACAGTGACATCTATAATACAATCCAATGCAGAAGATGAGGTGAAAATTTTCATACGTGCAAAGAAATCAGAGAGGTTATGTGTGATTACTTCTAAGATGTATGTCGTACGTAAAAAATTATCAAATATATCTGCGAGCAAGAAACGAGGGTATATGTACATCGTAATTTGAGAGATTTGCCTTCAGCCATATTTGGGCATGGGGAGTCTGCGGTAAACTCGAAACGGTTCAGCAATTATCGGTGCTGAGGGTTGGTATGTATATTATGGCAAAGAAGTTCTTAGTCTGACCCAACGTCGTCTCTTGATGATTTAATCGTCTGCAAGACCTTTTGCAGTAAAATTCTGCGGGTATTTATAGAGGTAGACCAAGACGAATGGTGGTTCGAGACAAGCAACGAACAGGTCTAACAATAAGTTTTCCCTCGTTTTTGTCAGTATAAAGAAAAAATGAACATAAAACTGGCCGCAAATACAACTAATAAAATGTTTTTGCGAGTCCCTCATCCATTTATATAGGTATGTATGGGAGAAATTATCATAGTTTGTCTACGACCACACAACGCGTCCAAAATCAAAAGTCTGCCAAGTTCGCCATGACATATTGCGGAATAATCCTCGATTTATTACTTTTCTGATATAAGAGGTCGTATAATAATCCAACCTTGAAAATATTTCTAGTTGCAATAAATTGAAAAGTTTCAAAGCGAGTTCAGATGGTGAAAAAAGTTTTAGAACTGAAAAATCCAGGTCGAGAAATGCAATCTAGGTGGGTACACACGTGCGGTGGTATAATAGTATGCGTGGTATGTGTACGTATGTACATATATAAAGTTGCATGTATTTACGATCGGAAAGTAGAGTAGTAGCTGAAACGTTAAAGAGAAAAAGGCGACGGTAAGAGACGCTTCAATCGAGATGCTTCTCTAACGTTCTATCTGGGGATATGTAGGAACAGGTTCCCGAAGGACTTCGATATCCACCAGTGACGTATACGTATGTAGCGGAGTCAGACTATAAAATCTTCAGACACAGCTAGAATTCTATATAGGGTGATGCAGTCGAACCATGTATGGATGTACATGATAAGAGAAGAAACCTTATCTATTTGCGTGGATTTTCAAATTGGATGAAAATTCGCGGACGAGATATGCTGAATATGCTTTTTGATGAAATTTGGATTCGATGTCACATAGTATACGCTGCGATCGCGTATAATATCGGATAAGTCAGCAGCCTTTAATTTTCCCGTATAAGACGTTCTCATTTCTATATCTGTTACAGAATTTTTCTTAATAAAATCGACTCACCCTCAGGGATATCGAAGTTGTTCCACTTCCGTGAACCACCACCGTACCACCAACAGCTTTTCTTGCAGAAATATCCTTGACATGAAAAGCTTTTTGCAGCTGCCAACGTGTATCATTTAATAAGTGTCTCCCGATGTACACTACTGGCGAAGCTCTCTCGAGTCAACCGTCTACCCCATCACCCATTCGCATCCCGACCTTATTCAGTTCATAGCGCTAAATTGTTCGATTTCTCGTAAAATTCGAATTCTGAATGCAACGCGTATTATATGTAATCTGATTTCGTGATGGAGTTGGCCGGTGATTAAGAACAGTGCGACATCGCTGACAGTCTAATCCTAAACCGTATCTATACGTTACAGAGTCGTCGACGGCACGTGTAATTCATAAGTTGGTTAATTCGCCATAGGGATTTAACCAGTACGCAAATTCAGTCGAGTAGTTAGGACTCCGGTACCAGCTGAGATTAAATCTACCTGCAGATATACGTGTACATATGTATATACGAGATCCGTGTGACAACTTCGGACTTGACGTATATCAAGCAAACCGGGCTAAGTTAGAGGGAATTCCAACCTCGTTATCTCGCCGAAATAGTTCGGGAAGGAATTAATCCTCCGCAGCCATTGCGCGCGTCGTTATTATACGACGACGTCGCCCGTAGGCGTTACTGGGCGGCGTATAAGTTTAAGTGAAGGGTAACCCGGAGTAACCCAATGTTTCGTACACACGCGTATTATTCTTACGTATGCATATAGATAACAGTGATTTCCTCGGAAAACACGCACAAGGAGATCCTTGACAAGTACGACATCCTCGCGGGTCGTTCAACTCTTAGGAGTCGTCTGGATCAGGTCGTTCGTACCTATTTCCAACTAACTCCTTGACGGGACACGTGTATATGTATACTATACATGTATATAAATCTAAGGACTTTAACGATGAGCGAGACCTTCGTCAGGACGATTGACAAGTCAAAGGACCTTATTTGTTCCGTTCAAGCCCTGGGGCTACTCCATTTCTGGACCTTACAAGACTTTGGGGAGGAGGCGGGGATTTTAATGGTATACTGGGGTGGAACTTGCAAAAAAAAAAAAAAACATACTATGCCGGCGGAAGCAAGGAGACTTACGAGTAGAGTCGAGTCCTGATAGACCTACGGAGCTACTGCGAAATTTGGTAGTCGAAACTCAATGGAATTCATGAACTGGGGAGAAGTATAGGGGTCGGTAATTCTACCAGATGTATAAGGATGAGGCGGGTAATGTGTGAAGATAACTATTTGTAGACGGGACTTGTGAATTTTGAATTTCGACGGATCGTTTCAGTTCTCCTTCGCCGTAAACCCCCTTCAGAGAATATTCAAGATTCTCGTTTCACGTATACCGTGTGTATATCTATTCTATGAACGTGGGGTGATTTGAGGAGAATAAATAAGATGAGATACGCCGTTAAGGAGGTTGTGAGAAAGAGCTGTAACCTAAATGGCCGCTAGACCTCCGTGTAGACGATTCCTTATGTGGTTATAAATTTGATTTACATCTCATACTCGTATAGTAACAAAACCCAGGATATATTTTATCGCATTTTTTTATCCTCACTTATTCGACGAAATCGATCAATCGATCGCACATGACGAGTGTGACCCGGTACGATGATTTAGATTGGAGAAATTCGTTTTGAAAATACATCAAAAGAATTTTATCATTAACGTCAAAATTTACTATTTCATTTTTGTGGTTACCTCATGTACACGAGGGGAATAAAGTCGATATAAAATTTCCTAGAAGTAGGATAAACGAAATCAGGTTTCCCTCCCGCGTTTGACGTGTGAAAACTTTTCTCATACATTGAAAACTGGGGGAAAAGAGTTCACCGTTTTTCCTTGAAAACTGACTCAGAGTGGAGGGAGATGGCGAAGTAGAAGCTGTCGGAAAGAATGAAACCTCTGAGACGGCAGAAACTAGAACGCTTGACCTACCACGTATATCTCTTGGCATTTATTAACTTGCATAGTCGACAAGTTTGGATCTCTTTCTCTTCCAGATCCGCCTCGCGCGCGTTTCACAAAAACTAAAACCCCTGCCGAGTGGTTCAATTTTTTTTCTAGGAAAAATATTACAGGTATACGCGGGTATGCGATGGTCATTGAAATGCACGAAACAGAGCCATGCAATTTTCTTCGGCGAGGTGTTGCGTTCGTCGAAAAGATGGAAAAAAAGATGAGAACATAAAACAAAAAATGAACAAAAACAAATAAAATTTTAAACATCTTTCACTTTGCCTACTTAACAACTTCAGACACGTATAATACGAATTGCGAGTACTACAAAGATGTGCTCGCCGGGGAGAGCGAATTATGCCGTACAGGAATACCTACTTTGAACAACGAAGAGCTAAGAAATAAGGGGCGGGGGATTAGAATTTTTCCACGAAAACGTGATAAACCACCAGCTCTTGCTCCGCCAGCATGTACCGCCCCCTTCATTTTTAGACTGGGATGATCAAAGCTCGTCTGCAAAACGTATGCGGGTATATGAAAGACGCAGATTTCGATTGCCTGGGAGTCGAAGAAGCGTGTGCGGTACAGTACGGCAATGGTGCGAGGTAAATAGTATACCTTGGTTATATGTATGTTAGGTATACACAGCCATCTTCTCACAGATTGATGGATGGCACTTCGCGTCGGGACTGCTATCTCGTTTGTCTAATGTAGCGAGAAGTAAGCGGGGCTCAAGAAGTGGGAGATGTATAGGAGGTATAGTACAGGGTGCGAAAGGGTGGGTTATAGGAGTGACACTTTACCTACAGAAGACTGAAGATCCTTGTCAAGGTCTCGGCCTGTTCTACAATAATTAATAGACGATGATACGCGTGGGGGGACAAGGGAGAGAGGAGGGAGGGGGCAAAAAGGGGGTCGAACGAATCTCACTTTTTGCTAATGTTGAATCCAAGTTAGTTACGCACTGCGCAGAAAAAAAAAAAAAAAATTTTTCTAAAAATCATCACCTGCAAGATCTCGCAGAGAAATGAATAGCAGGTAATTAATACAGACAGAGGGTGCAGAGATGGGGAGTTTACAACGGAAAGAAAAAGAATCAAAGCTACTTTTACCTTTGAAAAAAAATTTTGATGGAATTCCTATGTGTGCTTAAGATAAAAATTTGTCGATGAAACGGGCATGAGACCTTTGCAAAGATCGGTCGGATAAACCATATTATACGTGGGCGATTGGATGGAAATGGTTGAAAAATATATAGGAGAGTAGAGAAAAAAAGCAAAGTACAATTTTCTGCAGGGAAGCGGAGGGAAAAAAAAAAATCAAGGTCGTTGAGAGAAAGCAGCGGCGTCGCGTCTCGTGTATGGGAGGATCTGCAGTATAATACATTGGTGCGAAGACAAAGAATACCCTCTATAACTCCGCGCGAATGGTTCAGAATTCAAGGGGGTGTGCGATCACGGTGGTAGGTCAGTCGCGTCAAATATATCATTTCCGGAGCAGCAGGATTTTCCTTGGACGAGAAATTCTTTGCCGTAAGGAGATGTTAAGCCGTAATGCAATACGTCAGCCGTCAGGGTGCAGATAGCCGTCATTTGTAACCACGTCGCGACGTCTCCGAATCGATTCAACAGCCCGGCTTTTTCGTTCATTTGAGTTTTTTGTTCTTTTTTTGTTTTATATCATTTCTTTCTTTTTTTTTTCTTCTTCTATTTTATCCATTTTCATTCGATTTTATTTTCGTTGAAATTTTCGCAGAAAATTGACTGCTTTGCGCCTACTACAGATTATACCTAACCTCCTACTCCCCCTTATAACACCCCTTCCCCTTGCCCTTCCCCATCATCCACCCAAGCGCCACAATCTTCTCATTGGATTTTTCACAAAAGCCCCCGAAAATCTGCTGTCCTGAAGGAAGAAAAAAAAAAAAAAAATGATAAAGAAAAAATACCTATGTACGAAAATTACACACTGCCGGGAAAAAAAATCTACGTAATTTGCACAAAATTTTTCATTTCTTCTGGAATAACTAATATATTATTTCGTCTTGATTATTTTTGTTTTTTCTTTGTAGCAATTTTCTTTGTAGCAATTTTCGTATAGGTACACCTGTTGTAACAATTTAGAGAGAACAAAAAGCCTGATTTTCAGCAGACTTATGTTTATTCGATTTTGTTTCTTTTTTTTTTTTATCATTTTCTTATTTCTAATGACGCGTGCGATACTCAATACCAGGTCTCGCGATTATCGCTCCAGAGTGCTGATATCGTTCGCGTTACGTCAAATGTAAAAAGACAGAAAGAAAGAAAAAAAGAAAGGAAAAGAGTGATGTGGGATATAGAAAAATAAAACAAAATATAATAATAATGACCTTTTGACGGGATCCCGCGCGAGGTTGATGTAGTTCCACTTCATTACGCCCATCCGCGATCAAATCCGAGTTTTCGTTACCTATATAATATACGCTTAATATATCCATTGGATTAGTTGTGAAGCTGTTAATAACGTTATTTCCAATACATATATCGCGCTAATGATCCTCGCCTTACAGTCCATGGCTTTTTATATACCTATATATAGGTATATATGTATAGACGATAAAAATAGTACCTCGTACCGGTCATCGATTTGTAAGCGCTACGGATTAGGTATAGCTATATCTGATATTTATTTATACGGAAACAACTGGAGATAAAGAGGGTTATGTTACATGCCATGTTATCGTTCCCACGCGGGTGTTATTAGCGTTCGTTATTACATACGTACAACCTGTAGATATATATACATTCATTTCTATAGATGTAATAACGTTAACGTTTATCTTTTAAAATCACACGGTTATAAAGATGAACATTAAACATAGAGCACATTAAATGAAGACTGATTACAGCCATTGTTTTCATTGTATGATTCTTTTGTTTTTTTCCAGTTTGTTTAACCAGGCCTAACCAAACCTATATTTGTTTATATCGATTCAAATATTTTGGGTGCAGAATCATACGGTATTGTTCGTCGATCTTTAGCTCCGGTATTGTGACTGAATCTATCTCACCACTCGTTGGTTTTATGGATCAACCTAATTTCGCTTCATTTTCGTTCAACGTTTAACTCATACTTTTGAACAAGATCACGTACCAAACCTGTCATAAGAGTTTTTCAGCAAAGCGAATTTTTCCGATAAAAATTATTTCAGATGTTAAATTAACTGGCCTATTTCAAATAACATCAAAAATATTTGTGATATAAACATAAATAACGCCCACCAATCCACCGAGCTAACGGGGTATAAACATCAGAGCAATCAATTTTCGAGTCATCCATAATTGGGCGCTAATTAGATGTTAATCAGGCATCGAACTGTAAAATTAAGTACATGACCCGAGTTAAATATCGATTATTTCAAATTTTCGTCTGCTTGAGAATTAGTTGAGTTTCTTTTTTTCGAAGTTTTGACGCTTGATTTTTTACTACGAAAAAACATGTCGATTTCTGATACCTTCGTTTTGTCTTTCTTGTAACAAACGATCTAAATCTAAAAATCGAATCTAAAAATTTTAAACATTTATAACCCATTCTAAGGTACGTGACGACTGTAAGTATATAGATACCTGCACGAGATCAAAATGGAATTCCCTCGGTGGACAGCGAAAAATCAAAAAAAAAAATGAATAAATAAACTGAAATACGGAGTGAAAAACGAGAAAAAGAAAGACGTAAAAGTAGAATAAAAAGAGACTAGATGGAAAAAATAAGAATAAAAGAAAATAAAATAAAATAAAACAAAGAAAGGGTTGATTTTTTGCGAACACGTCGGGCTCTATCTTCCAGTCAACCCTCGACTTACTAATTTATAAGGATGTAGCTACCACTATGGCAGGACGATATATAACTCTGGTGTACGACGAGGCTGCAAAGCTATACGAGGCTGGCAGGGTCGACACTATACTATATAACCTTTATGTATATATTTACTATTTAACTATATATATATATATACATATATGTATGGATACACATGCATGCCGCATTAATGTTCCAGCTTGGTAAATGGCCATGTATCACATGCTCTGTTATGTGCTCATTTATACACCGCGTGTGTACGTACCTACTTGCATTATAGTTACACGACGTACATACCTACCTATTTATTGAAGCTATACGTTCAATATATAATATGTACGTTGCGTAGGTATATAGGCGGTTATTATATACTTTCAGGTGTTGTTTGTACGTCCCTCATATATTTATTGCCACCGACGAGGCTGACTATTGATAATATTTTAAATTAGAAATATATATTGAAATTTATTGGTTTTACGTGCAGAACCACAAAGAATTTTCGATTTATATAATAAAGTATAAGAGGAGGTATATATGCTTCTTAATTGGTTTTTACTACAAAGTACCCCCGCCGGCAATCTTTATACCGGTTATTATTACATATTATATACATATATATGTATATATAATTCATCGAGAAACGCTCAATTCTTGTAATTATTACGATAAAACCACCAATGCCGCGGATATTCCCTATAAGACCAGGTCGTTTTCGTATTTCTCAATTTCTTTTTTCTCTCTTTTCTTTCGCTCTAGATTTCTTTGATCTTCTTTTCTCAACTCGACGGGGTCGATCTTCTCAAACTTTACGTTTACATCGCGTAACGTATAAGTCAATTCGATCAGGATTCGATCTTCGTCATTTTGAAAATGATGGCGATTTTCTCCATCCCATAATTGCACCTCTGAAAAAGCCCGTTGTTTGTTTTTTTTTCATCTCCGAAACTTTCAGAATTAGAATCATTTTTGCTTGACATAGTCAAGTCACGTGTAACAAATAAATATATTATCGAAATCGCATTTTCGAAAAGTGATCAACTTCATTTTCGATCACGATCTACGAACTGACCCGAAAACACAAAATACACAAAATGCCACGTAAATACATACGAGTATAACGTCCCCGATAACCCGCGTATAGGGAGGGAAGTAATCAGCCGAGATATAATCTCGTTAACTTCATATAATACTTGGGAGTAACGGATATTCGATCTTTACCTAAAATACATGATAATCTGATCGCGTACCCGTTCCACAACGTATATAGCTGGATTATTAGTTATATACCCTAAACGCGAACTCCGGACATTTTCAAAGAACATTTTCCAATCCGGCGGTAGATGGGGGAAAGTTTCATATACTTCGGCTTCGTACATTTGGTGACCAAATGTGCAGCTATAAACGCGAAAATTCCCACATTTTTTATCACTGTCCGACGTGACTTTTGGGGGATTTTTGATCCATTGTTTCTTCAAGTATAACTCATAAAACATCCAGCTGGATACGTCTTCTAGATACCGCCGTACACATCACTGCTAGAATTTCTGGACAAAAGAGCCAATTGTTCAGACACCAGAGGTCCTGATTCATACAGTAAGAACCCAAAACAATTGTCAAAACGATACAACAAGCCACGGCCGGGACTTCTTCGAATCAGCCGGACCTCGTGCAAGGAGGCACATATTCCGTCGTATTGTCCAAAATTGAAGGACATTACACAGGAAGAAAGAGTAAAGCTGGTCCAAGACGCAGGACTCTGCTTCAACTGTCTCAGATCCAATCACAAGTCAAAAGCCTGTAGATACGAAAAATGATGCAAAATTTGTGGCACGGAACAATTTCTAATATACATATAATATGTATGTATTACTCTCTCACATCTAGCGTAGTACCTAGGTATAGCGTAGTGCTATCCACACTACTGGAAAAAGAAGGAAATAGAGAAAAAAAAAAAGAATTTATTTTCTATCTTCTACACCTTTATGTGCCACTGAAGAGCTAGGTGGTATCTTTGTCCCGTGTAAGTGACACTGGTGGTTCTCTATACAAAGTTGAACAATTTACGAGGGTGTTCATATACCTATGTACCTATATTACACGTATATTGTACATCCATATAGCTGAATGTATTCGAGCGGAAATGAACAAAGAGAAACCTGGAGTAAAATCAACCGTCAAGGTAAACGTCATACGTGTGCAAATTTATTTCCTCGTCACTTCAACATCTTTGTAGTCGTTTATTTTCTTTAGTTTTTTTTTTTAAATCAGTAATTGTAACAATAATTTGATGAAATGTATTCGTATCCAGCTTCAAACCACACCCCCTTCCCTCTACCGGTATTTATCATTACCCAGTGATAAATTTTTTTGAAAAATTTACTCATCAAATTAATAAATTGATCAAATTTTCAAGAGTATAAAGTGCGGTAGATATTAAAGGTATGGACATTACCTACTCAAGTCCGCCTAGGGTTTAAGATAAGTGGTTTTCAGCCAAAAAGGAAAGAGACTCAGATGTTCGGGAAATCCCCGTGACCAGACACAGCCCTAAGGGCGAAAGGTTCTGAGGGACCGAAGGGTATACATGAGCGTGGTTGGCGAATGTATACGGATGTGTATACATCCGTATACTATACATATATGTTAGGTTTCATAAGTGCGTGTGGGAAATGGAAGAGGGATGAAGGGAGTTGGTACTTGCTGCTGTTGCTGACTATTGTTGCTGTTCCCAACAGCCGGACTTCAGAAAGGAGGCAGCTGCTGTGGTACCAAATTCAGCTTCATTCCTCGTGGGTTTTCAAGGGTTGAGAGGAACTCTGTGGAGAGCTCAAGAGGGTTCCGAAGGTTAACTGGCGAATACCACCAAGTGGAAGGTCACTCGTCGCCCATTTTTGCTGTAGGTTATATAAATAAACAAAATAAATTCTCAAGAAAAATCTATCTACATCATTCGCGATCGATCTAGCAGTGTGTGTGTAATTTATACACGTATACCTGTAAGGCCTTTCATATAAAAACTGTCCATCACTTTTTATACGATTTGACAATTTCTTTTGAAAATATTTATTCAAACCAAAAATTATTCGATATATATACATGCGGTTGTAATTTCAAATTAAGTACATAGGCCGGACCAAAATACGAAAAAAATGTCATGAATGTCAGAACTATTAGTAATATAAAGAAAGGAAAAGGATGACGCGCATATCGATATGTGTGTATTTTCCTTACGGTCATGAGTGCAGATAATACAGATCGCGATTTTTAATCCGAACGGAGACTGGATTGAATCCATTATTACGATATGTGGAGCTACATTATGGTTGCTCATAATCAACGGTGGATTACTTATCGTAGGTAAAATTTATCCCATGATGGATCCTATAGCTATATATATTTTATTCGTGAATCGGTTGATCCGCAATTTCTTGCGAAGCATTGACTGGGCGAATACGGCTTCAATAGCAAATATTATGTTGAATCCTTCGTGAATAGGACAATAGTTAAGTCCTATTATCAAGGACTTAAACGTTATATATATGTACACATAATACATATACATACGTACAATGTTAAAGCCTTATTGTCAGACCTTACGAAGGGCTTCTATACAAGCAGTAACTCTCACGGGAAATATATATTACTCATTGTATTTTATCGCATGAAAAATGTGTTGCGTGTGGCCCGCCGTGTGGGCCCCCTATATCTCTTTCATTTCACGGATTCGGATCTCCGCGAAACTTTTCACCCTTCCAAACTCGATTTCAACAACAAACCTCGACGTTAATTAAAGCGCAGAGAAAATTCGCCCGTGACATACTCATATTTTCCATTAAAATCGATGGTAAAAAATAAATAAAATTAACAAATCAATATTCATCGAGACTTTACCGTTTATAATTTAATCAATCGACACTGTACAGTACACTGTACACTGTACACTGTGTACCTATAATTACGAAGGTTCGAAAGCTTTGGATTTTCTTCCGTTCTACTTTTTTTAGGTTTATTTACTTTTTTATTCCACGCAAATCTCAGTTTTCTATAGATCCTAATTAAAATCATGGGTATGTATACCGAAACCACGGGGCTTTCACGTCACTCCCATTAAATCCATTCATTCGTTTTCGGAATAAAATTTAGGACAAGGTGGTTCGACCGACCATCCCACATTTATGGTTAGGATTATACCTCTAGGTGTGCGTTACTTTGAAACTGTATTCTAGAGTCGGGCTAATTAACACCGGGAAAATTATTTCTCCCACAGGTATGTATGACTATATCTATTTATTATACCCGCACATATATATATATATGTATAAACATATAAATAATACAAGTATATTGTAAAAACACGTACCCCTCGAACGACAAAAATTATCTCACCATTTACGTAACCACATAAACACATATATTTATTCATAAGTTTATTATACTTACACACATAAATCGTGTAGATAAGGCACACAATATATTATACTATATACCTACATAGGTGTATAACATGTATATATAATTCATAATGTATAGTATCACACATGGAGTGTGGTGGTATGTATAGGTATATGTATAAAAATGCTGACGATACTCTGCTGCTGTTACCAAAACTTTGATTTTTTTCTAGTTTTTAGTTTTTTTCTTCTTCTATGCATAAGGGATTGCTCAGGAGTGAATGAGTTCCGTGGCCGTGCTGCAGACGACGATAAAATATATTATCCATGTATACGTGAATACATTATACATACACCCATATATGTGTTATAATGTATGTATGGAGAAAGTGAAATATATTATATACTCGATAGAATTTTATTAGCTTTTCTAAGTTGGCGGTTTTACCCTTATAGATGGCTTTTTGTTTGATCCTACTTGAGATACTGCAACCCCCACTGTTTTGTATTTTATTTCGAGTACCTTATTAACCTCGAAACCTCCCCGAACACACATGCGGGGTATAAAATATTTGAAACCCCAGCGTTTGAAAGGTGTCTAAAATTAGGTATGAACCGCGGTCGATTTACTTCTAAAATAATACAACAACGATATGTGTGTGCTCTAAATATCACGCGCTGCGGAACAAAAAAGATATGGATGCTGCCAGCTGGTCTGGCGCGGAGAGATTATCGAACGTGGTATATACGTATTATACCTATATATACACATACGTATTAACTTTGGAGCAATGAAATGAAAACCTTGTACGTCGATTGAATGAGAATTTTTCTATTTTTTTCATCTCCGCATGGGAGTGTAATAGACACAAAAAGAAATTCGAGATAGAAAGGGGCGAAAGAAAAAAAATAAAATTGTCAATAACGCTTGATACCTGCAATTTTGGAGCCCTCCGATGCAAATTTGAAATACCCAGTGAACATTAGTGCACTTCAACTAAAACGTATACCTATAGGTATGTACGTACGTATACATACGTATACGCAAATGCCGGGCGTGGCCGCGTGGGTCGAAAAGCGAAAACGATTTTGGTGGACGGTAGAATGCATAGGGAATAACTATGTCCTATGTTCCATTGTATGTAGACGGTAAATGCGTAGTAAACCGGTCTCTATTACAATAAACCTTTCGTAATAAAGTCGAACGTTGCAAGTGGTATAATATAGGTTCGCGCTTGGGTTGTATGCGTGTATGTATAATGCATAAGCACACATATAACGTGAAATGGAAATTGGCATGGAGGAGGACGTTCGATTCACAGCTGCCAAGTTCGGATTTGAATAACGCCGTTCGATTTTTAATAACGATAAGAAAAAATAATCTAAAATAGCCGAACAGTCTCAAATATACGTGAAGTATACGAGACCTCGGGGGTTTTGTTTAAGGTATAAAAATCGCCCGGCTTGGATCTAGAGAGAAACCATTCCTTCGGTATCCCTGAATTATCGTGATAAAGTAAACTCCGAAAGCCTCGAAAAAAATTCCTTGCGCATACTGACGTCGTAATCTAAATTTTGCAGAGAGCATATTTTGAACAAAGATTATTTTTTTCTTTTTTTTTTTTCTTTTAAATAAGACAAATATTTTCTGCATAATTTTACTTGAGTCTTCCCCCTAAACTACGCAACGCGGATGATGTACTACATAACTGAAGGGTTACTCGAGAATTTTGGATAAATTATTATGTATAATGTATATGCTTGTATAAGATACGTTCATTGTATCCATACCGTACAACCCTATAGTTATTGCGTAAAGGTTGCCTAAATATACAAGTCAAAATTTCACCGCATATAATAATCGGACTTCCTATATATGATCATTCTGTCTAATTGTAAGATGACGTTAACGACATCACGTGATACCCAAGCTGCCTGAGGGTATCGAAGATTTTCCGTTTGTCTTTAATACGGTACGCGATGTTATAACGAGGTTAATTTGACGATTACGCGGAGCTTACAATCAGCGATTTTCCACGAATATATATACATGTATACAGGAATATACATATATAGGTATCTACCTACCTTTACCGACGCTCCTACCAAGATAATCGACACAGGGCGAAAGATTATTAAAGATTTAGATTGGGAGGTGAAAAATTATAACGAAGAAAAAAAATTCCGACGTTCCACCCGCAGCGTCAGCGCAGCAGCAGCGGCAATTTCATTGCTGTATAATATAGTAGGTACAATAATTCGATACGTACAGAAACGGCGGACTGATTTCTTTGATGCAATTAAGAAAACGTCCACATTGACGAGACATTTTTTTTTTCCTTCCAATCAATTGATAAATCCAAGGAGCCTGCATTACAGATACCACACTTTACAAAAATGAGCTCATCTATTCCTACTGTTGAATTTGTTGTACCGAAAATGTTAGCTATAGTGAATTTTTCGTCGATAAACGCGTGTGATAAAATTCCAACATGCGTGTTCACAACTATACATAGGTATACGTATGTACACTTGGCGAGATCATATGTGGCGTAGCCCGTTTGCTGCCTAGACTAGGGATATTTTATGCCAACCTACAGCTCATCCCGTTCATTCTAACTACGCCACTTATGATCTCGCCAAGTGTACATACATAACCTGGCTCGAAGTTATGATTCTTTATTATCTCAATTTTCAAATGCCGAGAAGTCTCTTTATATTCCCTCTCATCGTGAGATGACTTGAAGAGTATCAAATTTATGTACATTTTATGTCGTCGAGTATTGAAAGATTCTTTTGAAGTGAGCAACACGCACACACGTGAATTCAAGATATAAAAATACGCGGGTTGCCTCAACGTCGTCGTGTTCTTCAATTTTCAAATGTGATCTTACGAAAGCTTTTAAATTTTCCACCCGCATGTATTCGCAGTATACGCTATACATACATGCATACATACATCGCACGTTATATACGAAAAATAAAATATATCATTCATTTTATCTAAATAGCAAAAAAAGAAGAGAAAAAAAAACTGGTAAATTAAAGACAAGAAAAAAAACAAAACAAACAAGTAGACAAACAAACGAGATTCAACGAGCGGAATCTTTCAAAAATTAATCACGGAGCTTCTGTGCAGTGCAGCAGACTGCTGCAACGTTATATATGTAGAGAGAACTTTGTGGAAGTTTGAGGAGAAAATATACGGAGCGCACGTTGCGCTTGCAGGCGTTTTATAAACCTCATCTCTTTACGGGGCTGACTGTTTACTGACTCGCACTACTAACGCCGGCAACCGCTCAACACGCCCAGGGCGCACGGGGAATCCGACCGTTGTTAACGTGACTCCGACGGTGTGCAGCAGCCTCGTATTATATTCCATTCCAAAGGATGTTGGACCTCTCGACGCCTCATGGAGGTTAATAACATTCCGGAAACTTAGACACCGCGGGGCTACAGAGAATGGAAATCTTGCGCGCGTTGCACACCGCAGAAGTTTAAAAGACGTAGGATAACCGTATACATGTAGTCTTATCTACTTTATAACCGAACACCACACGCTATATTGGAATATACGTATTTGAATTGTCAAATTTTGTTTCTATTCCTTACAATATTACAGAAATTGATCTACCAAAGTTTCGATTTCATATACGGATAAAGGTGGGTATTATAAAGGAACTACTTCCGAACGATTAAAAGTTTTCAGTATTAACTTCTTTCGTGGTAAACTTTTAAAACTCGATCTCTTTAATCCCGCATAGAATTTCGATTTATAAATTAATATACATATACCATGTGTCCCAGCGTTTACACTACAGTAGGTCCGGTTGCCTGCCGCTAGGCGCTCGGTCACAGAGCTGACGGATCCCGCGAAGCAGAACGTGCCCTCTTTGTTGGCTCCGCGCCGTGACCGGTTATGCCGAGCGCCTAGCAGCAGGCATCCGGACATACTGTAGTGTAAACGCTGGGACACATGGTATACAGAGAGGATTTGTGGACGCGGGCCAGTCCGGTTGCGCCAGCGTGTCGGTAAGTTAGGATACAATACTAACACACGAAATTCTACGTGCATGATCTTCGCTAGCTCCTGATAGCTTATGCCAGCGAAGATCAGGCTCGTAAGATTTCCGTGTCAAAAATCAATGGTCAAAAATGGTACTTCGTGTTCCTTTTCCGTTCGTTGAAAATCTTTAGATTTTGATTGCAGTTCCAGTTGCTGGTCGATTCGACTGGCGCTTCTGCAGGAGGATTACCGCGACGGTAATCACCTGGAGAACTTTTCAAGAGAATTAAAAATGGCGAGGATAAGATCGCTGCGGTAGAATTGACTTTGAATGTCCCATATCTACAGGATTACACCTCCATCTGAGTTGCGGTACGTGATCGCCCTAGAGTCATGAGATATAGACGAAGATATAATAACAGAGGAAATGAAATTACCCGTTTTGTAACCGAGTTTCAACAAATTTTCTGCTTCTTTTCCTCGACATACATAACATATATACGACAAGGTAAGTATAATATGAAACTCGTGCAAATATAGACTCTGCACTTGTACTTGGAAGCATTTTTCGAAAACACATCCACCACTGCGCTGCGTATAAAGCTTTGGTGTTGAACGTGTTCACGGTATTCCCAGTGTACATAAAACATACACGTCACTGCAGAATGCACAGATGGAAACGTAAATCGGAACACCGAATGAGACGAAGAAACATGCGGCGAAATTGCTTTTCGATGACGTACTAGTACGTTTACCTGTATATATGTAGTATTTATAAATATATATATACACATATATACTGTATATTCACGGGGTACGTACGTGTTGCTGCATTGGATAGCTGCCCTTGAGAGCAGTAAAGAGAAAAGAAGAAGTAAAAATTGAAAAAATAAATGAATAAGAATACAAAAAATATAAGAAAAAAAAAACTATTCCGAATAACGAAAATAGGATATAGACGGACAAAGAGTGAAACGGAAGTAGCTTGCTGAATAGAACGGACGAAAGAGAATTGCAAAGCATTGGAGGATTGTCCCATAGGAAAATGTGAACCTCCGGGAATTTCGTTGAGTTCAGTTTCTTCCGGTGCATTTCAATTGAATGTGTATACCTCTGCACCAACCTGATGTGCAGGAAAAGTAAATTTATTTTATTTATGATTTATTTATTATTATTGTTTTTTTTTTTTACTCGTACCACTTCATTTTTCAACTGAAATATTTGATAATTCGACAATTTACTTCTTCATCTCTTTTTCCTTTCCTTTTTTTTTTCAATAACGAAATTCGTCTCTCCTTTCCTTTTCCTTTTTATTGTTTTTTTTTTTGTTTTTTCATAAATATTCTTGACGGAAAAACTTGAACCTTCTTTTACTCAAAGAATTACACTTTATTCCCCGAGGACCGTAACAAGAACTTTGTCAAAACTCACATTATAATTCGTCTCAAGATTTGTATCCGAGGATTTGTATGAAGAAAAAAAAAAAGAAACAAATGAATAAGAACTAAAAATATGACGCACGAGTATTTTTTTTTTTTTAGTGAGTAATTGAAAATCTGGTGTACGGTACAAGATAATATTATTATATTATAAATCGGATACGAAGGTGCACCCTGCTGCGCTAGAGAGTTGAAGAAACGGTGAATAAAAGTTTTTCATACGAGAAGCGTAAATATATTATAAAGAAGTACAGCTTTTCTAGTGTAATTGAATTACTTGGTACGGATGGTACGGATCGTATTTGGTATGCACATTTATTATTCATAGCCTTCGCGTAATTTCAAAGCATGAGATAATTTAGCAAACTGCAGTTCAAGACTTGAACCTGCAGTGGCGGTGGCAACGAAGCTGTTTAATTACTCTAGGTTTTGCCCAAGTTTACCCTGAGAAGTTGAAATGTAGCGTTGGTTAGTCTAATTAACGACACGGGCGACAATAAGATATGTTTAAATATACGTACACATACCATTACTACGTATTGTACATACATACATCACATATTATACGTGCAAATAATTAAACCCAAATTACCATCATGGTTTTTCTTAACTATAACTTTTCCATGGCTTAAGATTTCAACCTCCACCAGACTGCGTATAGCGACTGAAGTTAGCTATGTTTATCATTTAAACACTGTACTTTTCGCTATACTTTAGTCACTCTAAGTGGTGAATTATGTTAATTTTATTTGAGTTCTGCAGCCTTGACTAGTTTTACATATTATACACAGCTATATACCTATACACTTACGTATGTAGAAAGATAATTATTTTTAATTCGTTGCGTACGGTCGAATAGCATCTGAACATCTGAATGAATTATGTAAAACATTCTAAGAATTATGAAATTAAAAAAAATTGATCGCATGCGTAAGGGATAAAAAATATCACTCGAGGATCGGAAGTGCAATAATTTATTAACGACGAAGCAAGAAATCCCTGATTTATTATACATCCTATATTTGTAAGAGCATTACCCTCGCCCATTTATCTGACAAGAAAGACAACTTTAATCAATTACCGGCTAACGGTGGCTGAAAACTTATATGCAACTTAATGACACCGTCCTCGCAGCTACTCGGCAATCAATTAGCTCATAATTAACGCCATGGGTATCTGAATTGCACGTGCACGTACAATATCTGTATGATTATCGCGTGTCATCAGAAACTTTTTCCTTTAATGGAGATTAAGATGAACAATTACGACTATCGTATTTTTTTTTTTGTTTCTTATTTTTTTGTTTTTCAAACCAGATGTACGTGAAAACAGATTTTATTTGAAGCATTGCGGTTACATTTGTTTACCTAATACTTATGTTCAGGTACTTCGGTATACATCTAATGTTCAAGCATCAGTTCAAAAAGGAAAAACTTTTTTAGCAGGATGATAAAGTTCGATCGATAAAGTCGTGGTCTACTTATAAAACTGTAATTCCTTCACGTGTACAAACGCAACGACGCTAGTATCTCTTTGACGTATAATTGTGCTCTCTCGTCCTAATGTGCATACAATCTACTATTTACCTCGTCCTTGATCTTTCCCTCGCAGCTTCTCACCTGATTCCGACATTTCTCTTGACTTTTAATTCTTTTACCACTCGCTCTGTGAGCTGCCGCAGTCAACGGTACACATTATAAGTGCAATGCGAAGGGTGATGGTACACCTAGAGCGGCGTCGTTGCGCCGCGTGGTTTTGACGCTTTATGGTTTATACACAAGCGGCACAGGAAATTAACTGACCCGAGCTTATTTTATACATACTTATATGTACACCACCCCATACTGTCGGTCCGAACACCGAGGTGAACGCGGTGTTGCGGGGTCAGAAAATTTTAGGATGCCACCGAGTATATGTAAACTATCTCTGAACTCTTCTACGTATGAGTACATATACGGCATATCTCTATACTCTATACATATGTAATATGATATACAAAGCTCCTGGTGCGATGTACCCCCCCCCCCCCCCCCCCCCCCCCCTTCCCCCTCGCCAGGCATCTCTATGTACGTAAATATTTCCACATATTATACCACGTGTATGTGAAGTGATGTGTGAGGTGGTCACACATTGCATCCTATATCTATACATACATATGTATATATGTAGATACCCGAAGCATATTATGTATATGTATATACCTGGGTGCGGTATATAGTGAAATCCTTCTCCCGCAGGTAAATTAATCACTCGCCACCTCGGTTTCTCGCGATGGCTGTACAGGGACTACCCCCCTTATCTCTGCAAATCTAATAGTAGACGATGTAAATGTCCTATCTATGTAATATATACGATATATGTAAATAGAAATACCTTGGTGTACATATGACTTCGTTATCGCTGCGGTTAACTGAACGCTGACGTACCTTATGCCTATCCAGTCGATAAAGGTCACCTTATATGGAACAATTACACGACACATTCGGGTGTCATGTATACCTCAATATAAACATATGCAGGAATCAGTTAAAATATAAATATATGTAAGTACCTGTATGCATACGTGTATAAGCATACCGTCAGTTTACGATGAAATCAACCGGTCACGTTAAGTTGCCATCGCGCCGGCGTTACTAACATGTAAGTTCGTTAGCGTTGGTGAGAGTCCGCTACGATTTTTCCCTCTTTACCAGCCCGATTTTGCCCACAAGCTCGAGTCGGTAAAGAGGGAAAAATCGTAGCGGGCTCTCACCAACGCTGACGTTCACCCACATTCAATTCACGTGTTAGTGGCACCCGCGTGATGGCAACGGTCAGTTTCACCGTAAACTCAAGGTATATTTCAAAGACGATGCGAAATATACAGGGTGTCCCAGAACCAAGCGCAACTTTTTGACCGGCCATATTTTGGGAACGGTGCTTCGGAAACCACATGTTCTATACATGAATTTACTCGGCTCGACCCCTGCTATCACCCCTCAAAAACTTTGCTATTAGTTCTGGAACACCCTGTATACTTTCCCTGCTAGATCGTCACGCGACACACAGGTATTAAATTTGAATAGCGATAACATATACCTATGTATATGTATATACTATGTAGATAGGTAATGTAAAACGGAGCGAAAATTCGTCTCTTTTATTACTTTATTTATTTTTTCATTTTACACAAAAAGAGAACAAAAAAGAATGAAAAAATTCAAAAAAATAATAATAAAAGACTAACTACCGAGCTTTTCTCCAGAGTAGTACATAACTTCGGTCCCATTAACTCAGATAATTAAGCAAATGGCTCCGCTTCGCTCGCCGCAAGCTCGAAGGACGCACTACGTGATCGGAAGGCGAGATGCCGCATCTTTTATAATACGCTCTTTTTCTCTCCCTCTCCTCGCCCTCTCTCTACTAATTTTTCTTTTTTTTTTCAATTTCTCTACTCTCTTTTGCAACTTAATCGTTTTCCACTACGTCATATATTGCCGCAGGGAGTTTCTCCGTTTGACGAGCTTTTTTTTTTACATAGAAACAAATTCACCACGCACCGATATCTATGCATGTATAGTATAGGTTAGATTTCTCAATCAGCATTAATCACTTAGTTGAATGAAAAAAAAATAATAAAAAAATCTGACAAACGCGTATTACTTTATACAAATGCGTTCGGAGTAGTCGATTTATAGCAGGTTAAAGTAAGACATTAGAAGTAATCTATCTTCGTTTTTTATTATTTGTTTTTTTAATTCCTAATTATTTTTTTCCGTTCATCATTTTGCCACTTTTATAATAGTCTGGATTCGATCGCATTTGATGAAGTTGAACTTGTAATGTTATTACTTAATATGCATCAGGTCGGAAAAATATACGTGAAACTTCACATTATTACCATGGATTTGGTTGTGCTTGTACGAAATTACATATACGTATACAAACGCGTATATATGTATAAATTATTTCGGTAAACATGAACGTTAAGCGTATGTATGTTATAACGCCATGGTGGGGTATTATTTAATCTGATCGTAAGTCTAGCTGCTATTTATTAGCACATAAGTCATATTTCTCCATAAGAGTGAAATCCCGGTGACTTGGAAATGGACATCATGAAGTGCTCTATCTGCACCGCAGGTTAATCGGGAAGTCAAAACACGTAGTGAATTAGCCGACGTGAGTTATATCGTACACAGCGTACGATACAGTAGTGTAGTATTATATATATTAAAACATATATATATACATATGCATATATATGTATGTATAAGATCACCGTATACGAATACATGTTAAAACGTTATATTATTACGCAGGACTGCGGCGACGGTATATGTACATTATAATTGATAAGAAAAATCGTCAGAACGAATCGGTGAACTTTGATTGGTAATTGAATTTTGGCTCAAGATATCCAAGTCCTATTTCTATAGATCAATCGCTAATTAGTCCGATCAACATTAACGATTGAATTTCGTGAAACATATGATACACGTTTAAAAACATTTTTGAACAAGAGAATCGGCAAGGCGAGGGTTACTTTTTCATGTTCCGTATTTTTTTTTCGACTTTTGTTGTATATCTAAAGAGATTTCAATTATATAAATCTACATAAAAGCGGCAGTTGATCTTTACACGAAAACTCTCAAAGAAAATTCAACAATTGTTTTCTCAAGCTAAGAAAGTAGAGAGAAAGGGAGCGAGAGAGAGAGAAGGGAAAGGAAACTGATAACAATGTGAATTAACTGTTACTTGAAGATCATCCTGTGATTCGTGTAAGTAAGATAAAAAAAAAATAGTATTATCTTTACCTCCAACGAATTATTTCATTATCTTTCCACATCGTAAAATTAATTGGACCTCTGCAAAAGGTATGAGACGTTATCAATTGCAATGCTGTATCAGATATACCCTATAGGTATTTTGTCCAGGGCAATGTTGTAGATGATACAGAATTGAGTTTCACATTCCTTCAAATCCCCGAGGAATATAGAAACGTGCCGGTTTGACGAGACCGCAAAGGCAGATGTGTCCCCGCAGTAGTTGAAGCTTCAAGTCTCAGGTCCCAATTTCAAGTATCCGAGAGGGCGGATGTATACGTAGGTTATCTGACCTAACTCGCATAGGGCAGTATAGGGGAAAGCTCCTACCGGGAGTAGAAGCCAAGGTCACAGTGGACCACCACCAGCTGCCTGCTGGCGCGGTTATCGAACGAAACCCCCTCGTATTAAATGGGGTTCTATATACCTACGATCTCTATACATATGTACACCCATGTATATGTATATATACCAGGTGGACGAAGATAAGTGAGCAATGCAATTTACGCTACCAATTTTAAGGGGGCGTCGCAACGATTACTTATATACTTGTAGAATAACCGTACTGCGGAGTACGAGGGTCTTTTCGAAGACGAAATATTCTTTTTTTCTTCTAACACACGGATCGGAACTACGTGATTTTTCGCATTGACGGTTTAAAACAACGAAGATAATTTCAAATTATTCTTCTAATCGTCGACAAAATGATTCCTTTTTTAGAATAACATCATCAATCTATAGGTTGTGAAAATTAAATATTTTTTTAACGAATACGGTTACTTTCAAAAGCCAAAGCGGGTCATATTATAGGTATACATATACGACATGCGCTTCAACGTATAAGGTTTTTTTAATTTTTGTCTTTAATTTTGTCACTAAAATGCAAAATTTGGTCTTGTTATTTATTCAAGTTTGTTCTCTTTCCTCTTAAGCTATCCACGCGATACCAATTATGACTAGAATCGTACCTATACCGGTAGCTGTTACACGTGCGGATAATCGTTAATTCTAGATTGCGGATTGCGGAAGTAGATTATTTGGTGAATTAGCGTCAAGCGTGTGTCTGTGTACGGAATTCTACGTCAATAAATTTTCGCAAGGGCTATATAATCAGACCGCGTGATTGTAATAGCAATGGTATCGATTAACGTAAATCGTTCTCTGAGAATCGAAATTGCGATAGAGATAATCGTCATTTTACTATTCGAAAAATCCTCGTATAAAAGTATCAATCTTTAACGGTTACCCTACATAAAATGAAAGATATCAATCAGATTTTACTGCTTGTATGCGGTAAACCGCTGCGAGTTGAGCAAGATCGAGACAAGGACAAAAGAAAAAAAAAATTAAATTACTAAAAAATCAAATAACATAAATTTTCGACGATTTTATAGTTTCTCGCATATACATATATATATAAGGAATAAAAATGTAAAAGTGATGATTTTAAACCCGATCTATGTACATAAATATATATATATCTGTATGGATAAAATGTAATTCAATTCGGACAGTAAACCATTTACCCGCGTTATCTTTGCTAAGCCAAGCCTGACCTAACCTAATCTAACCCAACTCAACCGAAAAGGTAAAGCTATGTATATACAATACCTATGTACCATATAACCTCGGGTTCTCACCTCCTTTTACACTCTTCGAATTTGAACAATCCGCGGGTGAATTTGGAGAATTAAATCAGTGTACGTATATACGTGTATATTATATACGTGCGCAAAAATAGTATGCATATATACTACATAAATGAGGGAGCGAAAATAATAAACAGAAGTGTCCAGGAATCAATTAACTTTGTTCGTAAATTTTTATTCGGTACAAGGTATGTATAACATATCTGAATATACATATATTCACCCACATTCAATCATTTCCACAGACAGTTTTCCAGTTTGAACAAAATATAAAATGGAAACTTTATGTACATCGGTTGAATTATTCTCGCTTCGGGTTTATTTAATGGTATGTATTAAACGTATACATTTATTTTTTGATTCGCCGCCAATAATACAATATTTCTATAATAATAATTCACGTTGTTTTAACAATATGTATTATACAATTTTTTTCACAAAACTCTCAGGTGAAAATTTCAAACGTTTCACATGTACACCCGGTTAAGTTGATTCTGAATCGCTTCGCGGCCAAGCTCGCAGGGACAATTTTTCGTCCCCGGCCCACCTACACGAAAAAGTTGTCCAAACGCGCGCTTGGCCGCGAAGCGATTCAGAATCAACCTAACTGGGCGTACCTATATAAGGAGTATAAATTGTCAAGCCACTGAGCGGTTGATTAAGAGATACCTATAACTGCAACGATGGATTGCACTTTATTGCCTTTTCAGCTCTTGAAAGGAAAAGAAAAAAGCTGCGGCAGCAGCAGCAGCGACTGCAGCTGGAGTGCAGAAGTGCATAATCATTAATCAATCGTTTTTGACTTTGAAAAATGACGATATTTCGCGATTCGCCTTTGTGTAATATATATTTATATATATGTGACATATAAAATGAAAAGAATCACCGTTGAGATCGAAATCGGCAGTTGAATCAGACGATCGAGTTGATGGGTGTGTAGGGAGGGGTAGGTGAGTGAGGGGAGGGGTAGGTGAGTGAGGGGAGGGGAGAGGAGGGGAGGGGAGGGGAGGGGGGAGTAGCTGGCAATAGCTGATTCAGGAAAATCCTTCCTATATTCTTTTGTAATTTACGATTTGTAATTAACGTAGACGCCAGTGAAATATTTCCGAGAGAAAATTTTTGCGAGTTTTAACGAATTCCAGTTATTGGGAAAGTTTTTCACTTTGTTCGAGTTGGGGGGGGGGGGGGGGGGCTTTAGGGTGGGTAGAAAGAGAGGGTGGCAGGCAGTGGGAGGGGGAATGGGGGCTAATATCTCTAATCACTCAACTGTCGTATTAATCAACGACCACTTATCAACGACCGAGTAATTATTATGATAAACCAGAAAACGTTTGCACAGGTGATGTAGTATTTGAATTGTATTTAAACAACGTTTTGAATTCCAACAACGTTCGCTGCTTAATTCCCTCCCCCTTGCTACCCCCTGTTATATACAACGTTCAATTTGGAAGACTGAATATTTATGTTACATCGTAACATATTTTAATATGTATCGATCTATTCCCATGGGTATCCAAGGTAACTCGCAATGTCTTATACCGCTCTATCGTAATCTACGTGCACAACGTAAATTTATTTCATACATAAACTTCTTTCTTCTTTCTCTCTTTTGTTTCTCTCTTTCTCTCACTTTCTCTTTTTCTCTTTTTACTTCAATACGTGCACAGAGTTACGGATTCGAATTGACCGCGCGCGCAGCCCGATGCAATTTGTCTAACAACGTATGATACGCGGGTAAAAAAAATGAGAAGAAAACATTCATAAAAATAAATGAGCAAAATAAAAAAAAAAATTGTTTACGGGATTAAAACCGATCTACGTATACATTATATATGTATAGTACGTGTATACCTATACATATATGTACCAGAGAGAAGGGTGTATTTATGGCGTGACGTCGTGTTTTACAATAAGTCACGCGTATTTCTTCTTTTTTCTTTTACCGTGCTTATGATAAATCTGTGGTAGTAGATGTGAAATTTTTCTTCCATTTTATTTTATTTCTTGCTTTTATGTGCATACGTATATGATACAGTATAACGTTATTTTTTATTCTTCTCTTCTTCATTCACAGCATTGAAAAATGGACCTACCTACAATAACTTGCTGAACGAAAATACGATAAGATCACATTCCGGTGTAACTTTACACCGTGTATATAGGTATATACATATCTACAAGCCGTATACATACACGAACTCACATGATGTGTTAAAAAAGAAAAAGTATGATATGTGCGAAGATCAATTCGAACACCAATACATGAAATGTTGGGGAAAAAAAATCTATGTACGCCTGGCGAGGTTGATTCTGACTCAAAGTCCTTCTGTTTTTTATAGAAAAATGAGTTCGAATCAATCTAACCGGGTGTACGTACACCGTTATTTTACCGATGCCGTGTCACGGTATACTCGAAAAATTTTGCTAAACTTTACTTTATGTCTTGCATATGTTCGCTTTCGACTTGATAGTCCTCCAATTCAAGTATGAGAATATAAAAGGGAATCAGAATGCCATTCGAGAATGATCTTTTGACGGATTACCCGAAGACGGAAAAAAAGGGCAATGTATTATATGTATATAGGTACTTTCTTTGGAAAAATGTGTGTCTCATATTATATTGAGGAGTTGCTGCTCGCGTATATCACGCGAGTTTTATTTTGAACCCTCATCATTCATAATATCGGACGACGAACCATCGGTCAATTCGAAAATCGATGTGAAAAAATAGATTGAAAAAAAAGGGGAAAGGAAAAGAAAAAACAAATATATGAAGAGTGAAAAGAAATAAGTAAGAAAGGTGAAGGAAAATTGTGTGTGTGTTTGCTTTTTTTTATTGTTTGTTTTTTGACAAATTTTTTTTTCAGCGATCGTAAGTCAAACTGTCGACACCAGGAGCTGGTATGGTATAGTTAAGTCGGTTAGGGAGATAAGATGAAAGGGAAGATGGAGAAAGAGATCAAGGCGTGCCTGACAAACACACATAAATCGTAATCCTACAGTGATGTAATTAATAACCTTCCCCTCCTACTTTTCCCTTGCCGCAAAACTCTGAGAACTGCGGGTGCAGAGTCTGATCGTGAGTCGAAACTCTACTTGACTAGGCGGGTTTCACTACCTTTTGAGGTTGAACTTTTGGCGGGGGAATTCCCTAATGATATCATTAACGATACCTCGAGAATCACCTTTTAACACGGCAGGAACTGTTCGCGTACCCTCTTCTATCTGTTTAGATATATTCGTGCCTGACTTCCGTTACCGGAAATTACCGCTTGCGGCGTTGCCCGGATATTCGCGAAACGAACCTCTGTAATAGTAATAAGCCGTGGCAGCGCAGCGCCCGCTGGATGAATGTCTATACAGCTGTAACCTCCACCCCCATTCCTATCCCAATCCCCATCCCAATGGCTACGGCCGTTTACTGAGATCTGATATATAAGGCGAGGAAATCTTACTGATTGAAAATTGACCGTACTATTCAACGGCAATTCATGCCGAATCATCTTGCACTTGTTTGCATGCTCATGAACTCGCCCATGAAGCGAGAAAATACTTTGGATTTGTTCATTTTTTATTTCATGATAAATTATTCGAGTTATCTGAAAACGCCAAAATGCAGGTTACCTGGAGACTAAAGCGGGAGTAGAATTTCGACACCTGTTATTTTTGATCAGAGATATTTGGAAATTTAATTTCAATGATGTTGGCGTAGATGAGTTTGAAAGTTTTGACCTTTTTTTTTTAAGAACGTCTTCATGAAGACTGTGTAGGAAAACTATACCATGGGTGCCATTTACAAAAGATTCGTCGCTGTCTTTTTGCTCTTCAGTTTTACAACGGAAAAAGAATTATGTTGTCTTCTTTCATTTCTTTGTTTTATTTTGGTAACCGTTTTTAATATCTTAAGTGAGTCTTCGTATCTTTTTCATGGGCAAGAAAACACTTAATTCTCAGTTCTAAGTGCCTCTCCCTCGAAGATGTCTGGGTACAGCAGATGCCAGTTGGCGAGTCTCCGACAGTGCTGAGTAGGTGTGTATATTTATACCGTGAGATTCTCAGGAAACAGGACAGCTTTGCGCAGGCGTCGATTTGTTCCTCTGCTTTTCTCGGACAGCGAGTCCTGCGCCTATGGCAGACCATTGTTGTCACAATCATTGTTGTGGGTCACCACTTTAAGTGACAACAATGGTCTGCCATAGGCGCAGGACTCGCCGTCTGAGAGAAGCAGATGAATAAGTTGATGCTTGCGCAAAGGCTGTCCTGTTTCCTAAGAATCTCACGGTATACATGTATGTATAAACTACTGTAAGATTGCCAACAGGTGCAACACTCGGCGAGCGTTTAAGGCTATCAAGTCTTCTCGTAAAACGTACCAGTTCCCCTATATAACCTGTACACATATGTTATATACGTATCACTACAGTAAGTGGTATCTTCAATTTTTCACAAACTCGAAACGAAATACAGCAGCCCACCATAACCGCGAACACCGAACGTTGCCATCTTCACTGGGAACAAATTGAAACTAAGTATGAAGCCACCCCACTTTGTTGGAGGATGGAAACTGGAAGTACTATGGTTTGTACTACACCTACCGATTTCGGAGTACAAAGTACAGATGGTACGTATATATATTTCGTAAATTAAGGTGATTTCCATTCATGAATATAATACCGGCGGGAATAACGGTCGCCTGACGAATTGATCAAAACAGTTGGGTAAAGGTAATTTACACAGCTTATAAACTAGGTTCACGTTCGAGATGAGAAATAATTATTCAAATACAGCCGCTATGAATATCCGTAAATTTTTGAGCTCTTGATGCAATTTGTGGTGTGGCTGCTGCGGCTGCTGCTGCAGAACTTTGAAATACCGCACCTATCACAATTTCCTTCTCGTGTATTGAGCGCGTGACCGAGTTGCATTTTCAATTATTACACACACGGTTACGTACGTTGTGGTACGTGTGCGATAATACTTCCCCGCATGATTTTGAACTTGTAAAAGTATAACGTAAATATGCGAAAAAGTAATTCACCACCCAACCCACTATACGGCGTATTAAAAATTCGATCTAATTTTCTTTAATCCTTCGCGTTTTTGGTCAACGATTACGATTCGGGTCTTACTCGATAGGGTTCAAAGTTAGTCTAACCTAACGAGTACATATATTTACTGATCTTACTGTCTATTTTTTTTATTCTGGATTCCTTTTACTGATTCCAATTGATCGGGCGACTTCAATTTGGCTTTTTCAACAATCGCGGGATTCATCTCATACTACCTGCAACATATATCGTCTTCATTCATTGAAGAGGGATATGAATATAAACGTTGATCGGAAGCGAAAGGCTACAGTAAAGCGAATAGTGGGGGTGCAGTAACCGCCAATATTGAAGACCACCAATAGTAGGAAATCATAAAAAAGGTTTTAAAGTGTCTTCTTTTTTTCTCTTTTTTAGCATGGTAAAGTTTATAGAAGTCGATACCCATATTCCAAAGTACCCACGCGCAATTGGGAATTTCCTATAAATTTCAAAGTGAGTTCGTTTCCAGGAACCTCTTCATAAACCGTACATATAGGTACATGTATATAAACTAGAAGGCATAATCAGCTGAAATTCGCTGTGCGATATTCTCAGAAATTTACTGCACGGGATTCATTTTCTGGAAATACACAAGCTCGGCCAGGCACACGTTCCTATCAGTTCAGCGGTTCGATATTTTATAATAGTTTTTTTCTGGTAATTTATAGAGCAGGTTCGATTCAGTTTACATAATTTCTTACTCCCGAATAATTAGGGCCACACATCGTCGGAACTCCCGTCGCTTTCATCAGTTCCGTTAAAAGTTTAAAAGTTTTGTTTTCAGGGATCAGATAGTTGCAATTTTTGAAAAGACGGTCGATCCAGTTTCACGTTGCGGGTGAATCGACGCGATGTTCTACCCTAAATCCAAAGTCGTTAGAAGTAGCGAGGCTATATAAGGTTGGAAAATTGCTTTCTTTGGAACTGATAATGACTATAGGAAAATTGGGGCTCGAGTCTCAGGGGGTTTCGAGTCACGACAAAGCGGCTTCTTTTCGCCAATATATATTGTCCTGCACCATTGTCACCATCTTTGTGTTTTAATTAAATACCTAAATACTTGCATCAATTTTCAAGCCAAGATACCACTGCCGTTATATACACGGTGTTCGCTGTGTTACGGTTTATAATAACACAACATGCGCGACGGAAAGTGAATTTCGTCGTAAAATAATATTTAAATAATCACCTGCACTTTTCTCGAGAAATCTTTTTTTTTTACATTCTCGGGTCTGGCCGTACCTACGTTCACGAAAGGTCAACAAAATGGCCACATATAATACATCCTGCAGCGCATTAGGATATGACATTTCAGACTATGAAAGTCTTTCGTTTTTTTCTCTCTCTTTTTGGCTCTCTGGGGTGAAATTTACGCCGCTGGTACTTCGGTGCAGCAGGGTATTCACATATACCTGTACCATAGACGTGATCATAAAAGTGTCAAAAATCCCTCCACGTACTGCGAGTATAGATTAATCACCGTCAGCCAAAACTTGAATAACTTTTTCATATCTTCTGGCAAAGGGCAGCCGAAAACTTTCACGCAAAAAACTAACCAGACAGTTTACTCCTCTTTTTTTTATTCTTTTTTTTTATATCTACATTTACCGATTCATTATATATATGGCTCGTTTCGTATACCCACAGCTGATGCTTCTCTTGCAATCGCATGTCATTTATTCACCGTTACAAAAAAAAATTCATAAATGAATGCGATGCATTAAAAATTCTTCCGCAAACTTTGGATGCTATTTTTATAGATTCGTCCATTCCTCCCTCTCCATTCATGTGTGATTTTAAACTATAAACCTATTACAATAGTAAAAAATAATTTTTCCGAAACTCAAAAGCAACGGGTTTCTGATTTTTCTTTCTTTCTTTTTTTATTGAAGAAGAGAAGATTCCTTTTTAAAATCTGAATTTTAAATTTCATCCTTCTTTTTTGGATTCTATTTATTTATTTCTTTCGCCCTACGTCTACGGCATTCAAGTACCTATCCCACCACTCGAGTGTCAGTTCCAGTTAATTGTGAAACGAATGTCGGGTTTTTATTATTTTATTTTATTTTTAATTTTAATTTTTTTTTGTTTGTTCTGTTCTGGTGAGCTGTCGATTCCAAAAGTTTTCCCATTGTTCTCCGTATTTCACCAACTCCCAGATATTTGGCTTTCAATTCTCTTAACGCGTTTGTTTTTATTGTTAGGTTCGAAAAAATTGTTTTTTTTTCGTAGAGAAATAATCAGAGCTTATAATATGTATTATTTCTCGCGCGATGTGATCAACAACACGTGAGGTATAAAATCGAGGAAAAAAGAACATTGTACCTTCCCACACATATAATAATAAATGAAATCGAAGTGGAGAAGTTTTGAGACCGTTAAGGAGACGCAGAATTCATTTGAAAACCTGAAATTCACCGAGTGAGTTAAAATCTCTATAGTTGGTTCTGCACGAACTGCAACAGGTAATAACGGTGTGGAGTATCAAGAAATCCTCACTGCAAACCGTAAGCACGTTGCACGCGGTATATAAACTAAGCCATGTACTCGCACACATATACATATGTACATTGTACACGTACATATAATATGTACATATATACCCCATCAGATCAGTGTGGGCGCAGGTGGATCACAGTCATCCTCAATGCAAACGGTGAGCTTAACTCGAAGGACATCTGCGTCAGTTGATCGCGAAAGTCTGTTTCGTTATGTAAGGTTAGGTATGGTCAGTTCATATACTCTATTT
Organism: Athalia cordata; assembly: GCA_963932425.1. Classification (NCBI taxonomy): domain Eukaryota; kingdom Metazoa; phylum Arthropoda; class Insecta; order Hymenoptera; family Athaliidae; genus Athalia; species Athalia cordata. The sequence goes on along the minus strand of OZ010625.1, from coordinate 49,091,589 downwards.
TGCCCAAGAATATTCTACACAAATATAGTCGTGAGGGAAAATTAGGTTAGATTGGACCACCAGGTAAATTGGACTGCTCTGTAGGAAAGTAGGGGGTCAGCAAATGTACTTTTTACGAAGTGATCCAATCCACCTCTACTTTTCCCGTATGCTCGATTTTAAATTCGCAACTCCATAGATCGGATAACCAAATATTATACGACTAATGAAACGGAAATGAGAAAGACAGCGATGACGGTAAATATGGAGATTGCTGGAGGGGAAATATTTTTTGTAATTGGAAATCTCTGATTTTCACCTGATTTAGAGTAATGTGCGTTGGTGCGTGATGCGATGCCGGGTATAACGCTTGAGAGTTAATTAATTTTCAAACTACCTTGTAGCGACTACATCGTACGGCAGTAGCAAACAGAATTTTTACTCCCCATGAAGTATATAGTTTGAACACCGTGCGGAGTGGAAATTTTTTTTTCTTTTTCTTTTTTTTGGATCAAGTTAGAAAATAATGACCCACTCATAAATCGTGGGATTATACTGCACAGATATTAGACTTTTTTAATATCCTCGAGGAAAAAGGCGCTGCACAGTACCCCATAAAGCACGTATCCAACAGAATGAACAAAAAGGGAGAGAAAAAAAAAAAGAGCGTCATACATGAAAAAAACTCCGAAAAAGAAAGTAGAAAAATAAAATAAATAAATAAAAATCGGCTGCCATCCCCAGCTCGTTTCTTCTTTCCCTTCACGCCACCATCTGCAGCACCATCACCATCGGCAATCTCAACAACTTATATACCACCAAAGCTCGTCCACCTCAGAAGCGACGAGCTTCAGCTCTCAGACTCCTAGGATAAAATATACGACGCGTCGGACTTAACCCAATTTTTTTTCAGTACCTACTATCTCGAGAATTTATCGGTCAGATAGAGAGGCGTGGTACACATCGGCGGATAAACTGCGCAGCGATATTCTTATACGTATACATTAGGTATAATACATAATATCGCATAGGTATATGGACCATTTTCTTATAGATGATATATATATTTGAGAGCGATCCAGAAGAAGCTAACGAAAAGTTTTCACCTTAATCTAGATCGGGAATCAAGGAACATAAACCAGCAGCAGCAGGACAAGACTTTCTTTTAGAGGTCCTTGTTCTTTTAAGGTGGGATGTTTTGCCGGAGTGCCTTATAGGTATACTCGTAAGTTCGGATGTGGAGGCAGAGATCACGCGGAGACACGAAGGTCGAAGGACTTAGATTAGGAGCGATTAGTTGGTCGACGGGAGCAGCGGAAGGAAAGAGAGAAGAATCAGAAAAAGGAAAAGACAAAGAAAGATCAGGCGGGGGAGCAAAAAGAGAACAAGCAAAGTGCAAGTAGAGAACTCGGAGAAAAAGAGTTGATCTTGTATAACCCTTGTGGGATTTAGCGGTCGTCCGGGTGAGCTGAAGATAAAAAAAAAAAGGTAAGAAAAAGAAAAAAGAGCGGCTGAAATGCCGGAGAAAATTCGCTTAATGAAACAAATCACCTTGAACTAAGTAAGTTGATTTTGACTCGGACTTGATCCTTATAAGCATCAATTCTATTTACGACTCATCGGTACCATTTAATATTCGCCACAGTAGTGGTAAGAAATTATATAGAGAGGGAATCTATGAAACTATAACTTGCGAGAAAACGATAAATTAAATCAGCTGTTTTAATGATTTTGAAAGACAAGTTTTCCGCATACCTATGTTAGTCGTTCCCGTATCCCGTGCGAAAGTGTCAATTTCTTTGCTGTCATGTCGCGTCGGTGCGGTATTGCCGCAAAAGAAGCGCCCTTAACCTCGGAGTACGAGGTCGTTAAAAAGGGTCAAAAGCGTGAGAATCCTAAGCTTAACTAATTCGCAGGAAATTCTGACGTATATTTTCGGAATTTCAAAGGATACTTTGGGTATATTTGTGCGGGACCTCCAAACGAGAACTTTGAATTACAGTCTGATGAGAGATATTTATAGGGGATAAAGAGTGCTCTTTTATAAAACAATTAACTAGAAAGCACAAATTTATATACACATATACACCGTATGTATTTAGGCATGGGTACAGGGTATAGGGATTCACCTTGTATATATCAGGGCAAAAACAGAAAAAAAAGAACAAGCAGACGTAACAATAATCTCAAAGGTACTTCCGGAGAAAAGTTGGAAGTTCCGTTCAACTGTTTTCCGCGCTATAATTCTGGATATAGCGGTAAATTTGCAGACCTCTATTTTTCCCTTTTTTCTCACGGTTTGAACTACTGCGGTCTATTATTTTCTCGCACGCCACTTATGGAAAGCTTAACCCTGGGACTGGCCTTAAACTACCCCTCATAGTGACCCTCCTTTTCCTTTTCCTTACTTTCCTTTACTTGACTTCGATTGCTTTTCGGCTCTTCTATTTTTGTTGTACAACCGCCTATATACATGTATATCTACCCTTTTCCTTTATCTTTTCGGGATTTTTTTTACCTGCTAAACTTTTTTTTTTTTTTCTCTCACTCTTTTTTCTTCTTTGGCTTGAAACGATCCGTAATTTGTCTATAATATATCCTGCGCGCTTACAATCGGTCAGATCGCAATAAACTACTGATTTAATTATACGAAAATACGTAAAGATTATTGACAGCGATTAATTAACCACCACATGAGATATCATTTTTACCACCACTGATATCTACTCTTAAACTTTACTGATCAACCATAGATGATAAAAGTTGACGTTAGGTATAATAAATCTCCTAATAAAATTAAATTTCATTTCATTAAAGAGACGGATATCAGAAATTACGTCGAACACGTCCATACGCCATTATATTGAATTATCATATACCTCATGATTATCAATGAAGTTTGATTAATCACGTTGAATTTCATATAATAAACGAAAGGTTTCGGAATCTGCCCAAAATTCTGTCAAGTTTTTTCGTACGGACTTCGCGTTGTATAGAGACCTAAGTTTTTCAGGACTTTTAAAGAATGAAAAAATAAATTGCGTGATTGTAGGTTAGAATAAGGTGCATTCTACCAATCGCAGTAGATCTTTCGACCATTTTGTACGTAGTTACGTGATGGTCTGCTTCTTTAAGCTCGTTCGAATGACCTATGCGGCCATAACGTTCGAACTGGAATATACTGAATGTGGTATACGAGTAACGACGTAATTCCGACGGAAATAAAATTGTCCGTCTATTCCACTCGAAATTCAATTAATTTCCCCCTCTCGTTATCGGCACAAAAATATCTTGAGAATTTTATTTATTTATTTAGTTTTCTATCTTATTTTTTTTCAACCTCTGAAAGGCGGCAGCGCGAGCTCCGTCAAGCTTTACTAATTGTGAGTAGGAACCCCGTTGCGTTGGTACGGCGAATGAAAAAGTCTCGGAAATAGTCGATGCGTCTTGAAATTTCATGTGGTGAAAAATTCCGGAATTCGAAACTCGATCTCCTTTAATTTTTAGAACTAAATATTTTGTTGTTAATTGTGCTACTGAATCGACAAACGAAAGAATAGAAAAAAAAAATGAACAACGTTCTTCAAAAATGGAAAAACGTGGTACTGCACCTATGCAGAGATTCAGACTATTTCTGTGTCAAAAAATGCACCGGCGCATTTTTGCAAGAAAAGGTCCTTCGAACTTTGTCCACGCTGTGGAATCGACAATTTATACGTATATAGGTATTATACAATATTACTCGTCGGTGAAAAACGAGACTTTTACTTTCACTCCGATTGTCTAGTCCTTAAATAATCGCGTAACGGAGCGTTTAACTGAGATAGAAAAGAAGGGAGATTCCTCTTGATCGAATTTTTTTCATAATTGAACAACTTTTCCGTTCCATTCTTATATAGTACAGGTATATAGCTATAGGAATAAATTGGAACTAGAGCGTGATCTTCTCGACGGCATGGCATTGGAATTCGTTTTAATCGATTTCTATTTATTATTCCTATAAGATTCCGACCTACCCTTCCTATAACTTGTTTGTATACTTACCATATAAAGCCTTCTCTCTCCAATAACGTCATTCCGCAAGCACATCAACGCTCCTGAAATACTTTAATTCCCTATGGAAAATATCCGCGGAAAAAATCTTCCCGAATACCAAAAAAAAATTAAAAAAAAAAGACCGAAAGAAAGAAGAACATCAGCGAAAAAAAATACAATTTATTATACAGCGAGGAAAGAAGCGCGATAATTCACATGCATTACCAGATATTTAAATTGCCGCTTACTTCTTTTTCTTTCTTTCATTTTCTTTTTCTTCTCCTTTTCTTTTCTTTTAGTATACAGCCTGGGGCTTAACTCACTTTTTAAGATCTTTTAAGAAGTTCGAGCAGATTTTTATAATTGATACACGAGAAACACATTCACATTTGTATAATTTCTTCATCTATATGTACGTATACTAGACTGTGGAGCCTGCAGTATACAGTGCATAATAATACGGTATTTAAAGCCTGGGAAATTTTAATTTCATAAAATTAACATTTCTCAATTGAATTTTATTTATAGGTATTTTGCCACAAGTATATCTAGCGGTCGATGGGCCATAAGATGATTGAATTTTGATTCTTCCTTTTTTGGTTTTTGCTCTCTCAAACAACGTGTGTCGTAAAATGATTTTATTCCTGTCATGAATTCTAGAATTATCAGCCAAATTTTCGAACGGGAAAAGTGCGTATGGTTTACGAGGAGTCATATCGTTATTAATATAATTACGAAACATCAATACTTTAAAAAATGGCTATCGTTTGCCATCTAGTTAATTGTACAACATTCCAACGACGATAACAAGAGTTGGAACGGAGTTGAAAAAATATTATCAAGAATTTTGGGCGGTTGGTAAAAATTACTTTTTTGAACGCGGAGGAAAAAATTTAGCCAGGATAGAAAGAGGAAAAAAAATTATAAAAGCGAAATTCTCCCGACGCAATTATGCAAAACCGTAACGCCAACTTTGGAAATTTTTTACTTTTTTTTTTTACTCTTATTTTCGTTCCCTTCTCGTTTTGTTTTTCTTCTTCTTTTTGTTTTATTTTCCTTTTTTTTCGGTTTTATTACTTTAGTCCTCTTGGATTTTAACGAGTATAATGCTGCTGTAGGTAGTAAAGTTGCCATGCTCGCTTGAACAGTTTTCTTCCTGACTTTCACGTTCTCGTTTGTACAAAGTTTTGCACCGAACTTTCAACAGCAGCAGAGTTGTCTTTATAGACATATAAGGTCTTGTATATCAAGAGCGAAATGAATTTGGTCAAAATATTCGCTTGTCAGACACATTAGCCCATACGAAATATGTATAAGTAACGAAAATATTTTCGCTTTTTGAAGGTCAACGTTAATCGCCATAAAATACGAGGAAAAAAAAGGAAACGAAATCATACCCATATCCTTTCCATGCGGAATGGTTGTAAAACTGGAAACCATTATATATATATGTATATAGAGGTGACAAGAACTATTCTGTGATATCGCTGTATACATGTACATAGAAACTATATAACAGCTATAGAATATGTGGCATGATCAAAGAAGCTTGGAACTTGACGCTTTTACTACTCACCTACTTTCCAAGCTTTTTACGAGTTCTTTTCCTTTTCTAATGTAAGTAAGTCGGGAACTGCACCCTTATACCTATGTGGTAATTCTTTCCGGGGCCGTGACCGTGTATAAGGGTGGTTTCGTAGGGTTAGAATTGAAGTGGGTGGAAAACGAGGAAGAAGTAGGGGAATCAGCAACCATCACGTTTCTCACAATTAGCAAATCCACTTCTCGCGTTCGTCGGTCCTCGATAATGCGAATTCACCTTCACCGTTTCCTTTTTCATCCCATCAGCAGACGACCTCGTCAACGAAGAAGACCATTAAATTGCAAGGCCGCACCCTATTTGACGGACTAAAATCGACGTCGTATTAACTAATTGTACCTAAGAAACGGGTGCTGCAAAGTCCGAACACGAGAACACGCGCGAAAACTATAGTTACACAAATAGGGTGTATTTACAAGTACATAGGTATGTACAAGTATACATACATGCAAATGAAAAACTAGTTCTTTTTTTTTTTTTTTTTGCAAATTCACAAGCGTCGCGTGACCCAATAACGATGTGAGTGGGTATATAATTTCACAGATTCGTGCGCTGCTCGAGCTGACTTGTTAATAAATGTTTCATTTAAATTACGATTTGTTACACGCGTGAAGTACGTCATTATTCACCAGCCACTCGTGCTTAGTGAAAGTGAAAAATTCGTTGCTTTCAAACTTAGGGTAATCGAACAACGCTGTAACCGTTCCACCTGATATCCCTGTTACCGTTGATTTTTAGAACGAAATTTTGCATCAGATTCGTACGTAAAATGAGGTTTTCAACAAATCCCGAAATCCCGAATTGATATGCGATACGAATAACGTAGCTCATGTGCTATTCAGCAAAAGAATCTCAGACGTTCGGAATTGAGGGAAAGAAAAAAATGATCATGATCTTGTTTTGTTCTCAAGGTTTCGGCGGACTCCTGGAGATGAACAAAAAAAGAGTTTAAAATGTATTGTACGTTAAAAGTTTTATTTTTATGTGTTTATTTATTTGTTTATCTTGTTGTTATTTTACCTTTTCAGCTCAAGCATTGGACCCTTCAACTCGTTTTTTCGACGTATTGCCAGTTGCCAGACTTTACTCCATTAAGAAAGTCGGAGTTGGAAAACTACAGTACCCACTCTGCCAACATTCGGGTGGCAAGGAAGGACAGGCAGGGGAGGGGCGGGGCGGGGGAGAAACGTGACCTAAGAGTGCTCGAAGGCGCAATTGAAACAGAGTTACGAGTGAAGAAGTCCGGTTGCGAAGCTCTAAAGTGAACTGGCTAATTGAGAAAATATAACTTCCCTGTAAACTTGTTTCTACCAAGAAAGGAGAATTGTGGAAGGCCATGATTTCGAAGATGTTTTTTTTATTTTATTATTTTCATCATGTTTTATGGTCTGTAGAGAAGAAAAGTAAGCTTTCGAGGGTGTACCGCGGAAAATTGAAGGTACGAAATTTGAAAAATCTATTATTGAGTATCTGGAGAAGTGAGAATTGTATGTATGTACGTATACCTATTATACGTTAGACTGATAAAGCTCTAAAATTGACTTACGTAATGCACAAGCATGTACAATGTACATGCGTGCGATAAATGAAAATTTATGGCTTTAGATATACCTACCTATGTACCGTATTTCTATACATTATACCGTATAGAAATGTATAAAACTTTGATAAATCAGTCGTTAACTGTGACTAGCAACGAAGTGAATAAATTTATCGAAAAATACTGCCGAGTTCGGTGGCTATATTCGCGCGGGTTTTGTATTATGGGAGATGGAGGGGGGGAAAAAGTAATAAAGAAGAGCATCCAGAGAGGAAAGAAAAAAAACACGAAACCCAATCCTCGTCACAAAGGAAGACTGGACAAAGTTAAATATGCAATAGGGAAACTCCTTCTCTATAAAAGTATACATCAATGTATAATGCATTTCGCATTACTAACTAAGTCGCTCACACAATTTGGAGCTATCTTTGTCTAGGTCACCTCATGTTCGGTCAGATAATTTCGCTACAACCACGTATACCACCATACAATAATATGGATATTATTGATTGTGAGTTTAACCAAGCGGTTGTGCGTCGGGAAAAAAACAGAAAAGAAATAAAAGGAAGAAAAAAAAAAAAAGGAAAACTCGCGTCACTCGTGGCGGCCATAAACGAAGGGTCTGCTATAGAAGTTATCGTCCCTGAAAGTAGCTACCAGTCCGTCTTGTGGCCCAGGTCGGCCCTTTTTTCGTCACCAGCCTCCATTAGACCCAACTTTAGTCAGCCGCGTACTACGACTCCCAAAATCTTCGACATAAATTTTGTCCGACTGAAGAGCTTACTTTATAGAAACTAAAGGACGCTGCAGCGACGTAAAGCTGCAGTATTGAAGCAAAAAAAAAAACAGGATACGGAATCTGCAGCGATCCATCCATTCTTTGTCAGTAGATTGACCTATTTTCATTGATCTGAAAAGATTTAACTGAATTCATTTTTTCGACAAAACACAGTGAGTGACATAATCAATGTGACCTTTTTTGTAGCAAGTTAAATTTCATGAACGTTTGTGATTGAATTTTTTTCTTTTTTTTCGTAGTTCGAGTCGTTTCCTTGATATCAATGAAAAAAGGTCGATAACGGTGAAAAAAAATATTTTCAAGGGAGGCACAGACGAAACGGCTCAAGTCACTATGGAGTCATTATTGACCTTTCTGAAGAGCGTCTAATACTTGACAAGTCGCTTCTATTTACAATGCGATAAAATAAATTTTAACCAAGTTATCGTAATTCAATCGTAGTTTATCAAACAGAAAAACTTCAAGACTCCAGAAGAAGTTCTAAAAATTAAAATCAATTAGATCTGAAATTATCAGGGAATGGATATTTCGATACAAAAAACAAAGTTGACAAAAAGAAAATGTTCAAACCAAGCACCCTACTTATATATTATAAATTTCAACTGGTAGTACACATAGTTTTCTTACAATTAGTCGAATTTCCTCCGCTAATTTTTCATCGTCTTTCGAAATCTTTTTTTTCCGGTACCACCGTATCTGACATGCGTCATCATTTGATCCGTCAATGATTATCCCCATGAAATTTGGGTTTTCTATTTTACAGCTGATTGGAAGCTTGAAAATTGACGGTTCGATAAAAAAAAAAGAAGAAAAGTTGTTCGTGAATAGGTAATTTGAAATTTGTGTGGCAATAATGGTCCATGATTGAAAATTTACGTGGACGTTGGCCAGCGCTTTGGCGTTCGGATCAATCTGTCAGTTGCGCTAGTAGGCGTGCGAGTTGCCAAGCCGGTACTCGAAAAAATATCAAGTTTCCGTATATTTTTCAGCATTTTCAAATTATCCATCGATTTTTGGGCGCTGGCGGTAACGTTTCTGGATATAATTGAATATTTTTTGCACTATATCACACTACAAGTCTACCACATTCTGGCACACGTCCTATTTTCTACAAAAAATCGAAAAAAGAAAAAAAAAAACATCCACGTCACCACCAATTTCGTCTGAAATCAAACCAACGACAGTAGCGTCACGTGCTTCACTCCCGTCCCGCAGAAATAGAATATACTATAGTACCAGATCAAAAATTTACGACGAATTGTAAGCGTCATTCGAATGACGAAAGAGTATTTGAATTTCTCAAGGAATAATTATCAGTCCTTCGAGCGCCTTTTAAACAAGTACATGTTAAAAAAAAAAAATCTAAAAAAGATTCAATTTCGTTTGCATTCAAAATAAAAAAAAGAAGAAGTTTGGAATGATTAGAATATCTTCAAATATATGTGAATAAAAAAAACAAAAATACAAAAACAGAGGAAACTGCGACGCGACGTGACCGTGCGTCACGTCATGATAAAATTTTTCCAAACTTTTACTCAACGGGCCGCAGCATATCTGCAGATTCAAATTACCATATGTATGTATTCAGAATTTTCTACGGTTAGCCAATGGTCATTCAATTACGCGCAATAGTTGCTGCGAAGAGTCAGTGGCATGAGGGGACAAAACGCGAAGAGCATGAAAAAAAAAAGTAAATAATAAAAAAATCAACTGCACGAACAATGAAGAGAGCAAAAGATGAAAAAAAGTCGCATGTTAAAACGCCGAAAAAAAAAACGTATATATATTTAATGAAAAATATATAATCCTGCGCGCCCGCGCACCGAATGAAAGTCCTTTGTGTTATTTTAACGGAACTTGCAAATTTTACGCAAACACACGTCCGCGCGGTATCAGGATAAACCGTACCCCACTTTACAGAATACACGCATATTACGATATTCAGCTCTCAAAATATTTTTCACTTAAATTAGTTTTTGTTTTGTTTGTTTGTTTTGTTTTTTCTCATTTTACTTCGTGCATTATGTTGCAATCTACCGTTGCATTTGGCTTTTGGGGGTGGGCGACCTTTTCACGGTGTTTCATTCCGGAGTATCTATAGTATTAGTTATAATTGGTTTGAAATGGAAATTGATACCAGGGATTCATAATTAGTAAAAGCAATTATTTCACTGAAGTATTTACTATAGGTAGGTATCCATAGATTAACGAGCGCTCATACATACACGTATTGAAATTCAACTCTGTGTAAAGGGAATAAATTCTTTGTTCATTATATTATCCACATGTATATCATGTCCAATCCGGTGATTAATTTAGATTCGTATTTCATTTCTGATATAGGTTGACCATATCGCGGGTAATTGATGCAGTAGGTATGTACACGTACATAATACTACGACATGCCTGACCTGCCCGTCGGGCGTTTGTGATTGACGGTTACTCATCGGTTGATTGACCAAATTATCACGTTCGAAATAGCTGCCGCTGGACGCTGCAGGTCCACCGCATATAACAACCACCGGCGTCCGATTATCGCTGATCTAAGCGATGACGTGTTTATTGCGTCCGATTACAATCACGCATGTTATTACATTCGTTAAAGCGGTATGAAAATAATGTCCCGCGCAGTGTTTGAAAGAAAAAAAGTGAAAAAATATTAGCGGGATTCTCGGAGTCTCCGGAGAACACGTTGTAACGCGACTTCAAATTTCACCCCTTATAACGATGGAATTTAAGATCGTGATATCTCGGTTAACGACGGATCTAGCAGACGACGAGTCACCGTCCTACAATACGACCTCATATTCCGTACGTGGTTACATAGGTATATCAGTGTGCATGCACCAACCTTATGACAACTTTTTCATGCGAAATATGCGAGTAAGTGTGCCCGTCCCGTATACCACCTCCGTAGGGAAGTTACGATCAAACGTACAAAGAGGCACGACAGACTGCCGGGTGATAAAATTTACGAATCTTTCTTACTTCGCAAGTATTATAGCACGAGATCGTAGATCTACCTATCCATCCCATATACCGTTTCTTATTTTCTTCAGCACCGCCGGCGATGTATAATATTCATTGTGCATGCGCGGTGTAAAAACTGCGGGATCAAATTCAATTTAACCTAGAGGATTTATACCTGAAAATCTAGCGAACGCCGATAAAAACGAGAGGAAAAAACTCACCCATACGTAAGTGTATGCTAGCTACCGTTCGGTGTGAAATAATTCAATCGCGAAAAGCAAAAATAGTGGAATACATACACGCATTGTATTTTCATTGGATCGGCGACATTGTGAATTATCCGAGGATACGAGCAATGCTAAAAGTCAAAACGCAATATTCCTAACAGTAGTTCATGGCGTAGTTCCGCTATAGCTGCAGACAGCATCAGGTGAAATAATCTCGTTATACGCCGCGTGAAAAATGGCTGATTGGTTGCAATGAGCTGCAGTAGTTTCTGTACGGAAAGCTATGTGTATTCGAAAAATATACAACAGCTGACAGTCTATAGTCGTGCTGCGGTGCAGTTCACATTTATACATACACGAATGAAATATCGGTAAATTCACGTGTGGCTCATACGATATGATTTGGTGTAGATAGTCACCTACGGTGGCCGTATAAGAATTCACATGCACATGAAACGCGACACGATATTTTAAAGAAATATAACGCGTCTCCATATACGCTATATACAAGGTCCTCTAAGACGTTTTTCACCAGCTGTACATAAAACCTGTTCAATAACTTTATACGGTTGAGGTATGTCTCAGCCGTAAATCAAAAGACTTTCAAAAAGGTAATGGTTACATACGAATCCTCTCTTGTCGCTCCAAGAAATACTCAAATGATAGAGAAGAAGAGTAGGCTCAATAAGGAGGCAGAGGGGATCGGCGACGGAAACGAGAATAAATTAAAAAGAACAGAAGATAATGGAAAGAATACAAGTATAAAAGAGATGATCCATCCTACTTGGATGGGTATGATGAATCCAGAATTGGAATTGACGTCAAGCTTCCTTACCTGGAAAAAAAAAGAAACAGAATTAGAATCAGATCTCGTCTGACCGTTGAAATCTATTGGAGAGAATATTTAAATATACGTGATAACAGAGAGTGAAGGGTCTGATTGGCTAAATACTAAAATTACAAAGTGAACCACGAGGTAAAACGAAAATGTAATCGATGAGTATCGTTAAGTTTGTTGGATAATTTTCTACGGTAGGAGTTAGTAGAAGAAGAAGAAGAAGAAGTTGACGGCGCGGTAGTCGGTCGTTCAAGAAGTTGTCTCACCAATTTGCATAGTATTTACTAACCTCCTCCCCTTAAAAACTTTATTGACGGCAAAGAGGTACACCTAACTTTACAGGGTAAATTAGCCTTCTTAAAGGCTTTGTACGTATCTATATTTATAAACAACCGCCCTTCCGAATCATAAGTTCGGTTGAAAATTTTTCATTCAAATATATGTAAAGAGAAAATAATCGAATATTTTATATCAAACGATTTGCCAATAACCGCTAAGATTCTGTTCATCGATGGACCGGGAAAACGGAGAAGAATTTTATGAGATCGATCTTCCCGGAAATCGCAGGAGCTCCCGGTATACATACGTGATGTATTGAACATTTGTATTCACAGTCGGATTTGTAGTGACCGTAGGTACCAATTACTTATGTTTGATGTCAAGCGATAGATCGATACACACATATATTACTTCTACAAGATGCACAGCGAGTAGAAATCGCATGTTACGTGTCCGATTCAACATTTCGTTAAGGAATGTCATGCGGTAAGTTTACGCGGGCACGCAAACTCGCGTGCGACTTTTCGACCTTGTTCATACAATATTACCTTATAGCTTGATACGTACCGTTGTTAAAAGCTCATTTAATAATGTTCAAGATATAATAATAAAGTGTAAGATATGTGAAAACTTAATTCGTTGTTCGTATCGATAAAAATATAATCTGTGAGTGTAATAGAATAACCTTTCCTCTCTCTCTTTTTCATTATTTTTTTTCTTACTATTATTATTTCTCTTTTTTCATACGTATAGGTCAAAAGGATTGGGGAAAGAACTCGACAAATCCGCGTACGTCCTCATTACATGCATGGATTACTGCGGTAGATAAGTTGCTTTAGTGGACGAGGACGACTTCCGGATATGGTCAAAGTAAAATTGCGTGTCTTCAACTCGGTGACTTTGACGGGTGGCGTAGCTTTAACAACGGTAAAGTTGTTCCACGAAGGTCCTGAAGGAAGGATTGAAGTGGGGTTTATATAAAAAAAAAGGCGGAGTAGGTGGGTCGTATATTGAAGAACGAAAGAAATAAAGATTCGAAAGACGACGGAGCGACGCGACGGTTATTCGACAAAAGGATGAGCGAACCAAAGACTCGACCCATCGGAATATCCTCCCAGCGCGTCGTCGCTTATCGGTTAGAATAAGACAATTTTTAGTCGGTATTATTGCTCATAAGTTTTATCCTGCAGATATCTTGCCCACGGCGTTGCAGAATAAGTATAGTCGTAGGTGCCCATAGCTTTTTCCTTTCCCAGAAGTTTTATCGGGGCGGGTAGTTGGAAATGAAAGGGTCTCTTTTTCAGAAAATATATGGCTTATTTTATTCCTTTTCTCAGGTATCTTTTTTTCACCGTATATAGATGTGCGATGTACATATGTATATAATACGCTTGGGAGGACATTTTCGATGACGTTCAACTACCCCCACGCAGCAACCCGAGAGAGCTTGATGAGGGCGTGGAAAGTTACAACTTTTAGTAAACGGAGCTCCAAAGGGCTGCAAGGATTCAAGCATGCAAAGCTTTTACCACAATTTAGCGGCCGTAAGGGATTCCCAGCTGGCGGCTAACTAACGTAGAATTTGTAGGTTATTATGGGTTGGAGTCACGTCCTCCGGGAAGATCTTACTATAGCGGCCTGCAGGTTTACTTTGGTCCCAATAATTACATAATTAATACCACGAAACTTAAGTTTAGACAAGTATAGTGTAATAAGGTAGGTGAAAGTGGTTAATCATGCGATCCTACTCCTCTCGAATACTCTCCAATTTTCAAACTTCAACTTTTACTCCAAAAGTTCACTTTTTCATTGCATGAAAAAGCAGGCTAATTTCGAACTCTTTCAGTCACATATAAACGTTGTAATTTTCTGTAATTATTATTTCGTTTTGTAACATAACATTGTAATCCCCAGGGTGAGCTTCCAAATGAGACTCGGATTTCAAAGACGGAGTGGAAATGTTTGTCACGCTAATTATCATGTTATATGTTCGATGCAACGAGGCTTGTAATACTGAAAGTTGAAAAGTGAATTCTTTAGTAAGTAGTTGTTACTTGAGAAGCACATAAGTTTAACCTACTGGGATGCGCGGATAAGTTTGAACTTAACCATATTTAACATAAGTGCGGTTTAAAATGCATTATTCTGATGTCGAACCTCTTAGCGGTCGCGTGGGACAGGTTTCTGGTATAGTTCATACCATCCACACGATCTGCATTGGATATACATACCTACATACATACAACTTCCGTTTCTGTGTTCAGTGCACGTAACACCGGATTCTGCATTGCACCGCTGCAGCAGCAGCAGGGACGTAACATAACTGCAGTACTGCATTTGTTACATCTGCATTCCGCACGTTGTCTATTTTAACATATCTAGTTGGTACCTGGAGCGAAGCTACCAACTGCTCTATAAAGCCTATACTATGTGTACCTTCTTTCCCGCGCGTATGGACGAACGCTCAGGTGACTTTGTAACTTTTACGAGCAAAATCTCGTATCCCGCTACGTACTAACTTTCGAATTTTATTACTCGTTGGAAAAATAAATGCTGCGTGCACGCGTTAATATATGGTAGAATACGTTGAACACGTAAATTGGATTCTATATATACATACATATAGATTATACTACGATGAGACTGGACCTCCAAGTGGATTAAAATAGGAAAATAAAATGAAAAAAAATTAACAAAACAGCATCAGACGTGCAATTAGTTTTACTTGTTTGTCAGTTGGGATCAAGACCTCGGATTAATAAACAATTACCTCCTGGAGTTAATCAAGGCAATTAATGAAAGGGAAGCCTTTAAAATGGATGATCTAATTAAATAATTAATCATGTAATATAGAAATGTTTTATGAAAACTTGTGGAAAATCTGTATTAGTGATGGACAGTATATTTTCAGTATACTTGTGCAGTTAGCGGCTCTGCCTGCACTTACCGCAATTTGCTCGGTTGAATGTAAACTATTTAATTAATGAAACTAACAAACTTTTGAACGGGACATAATTAACGACACAATCTGTGCTCTGCTCAGCTATAAAGGTAAAATAGAAAATAAGGTATAAAAAATAATGTAACATTTCATTATTTTATTACTTCTTTTTTTTTTATTCCCTGTTTTTAATTTCATAAACTAAACTTCATATACGGGCGTGTCACAGAATGCGATATCGCAGCTAAACCATGAAATTTCCTATATTCGACTGAAAAATTTCTGCATCGAGAACACTATACATGGATTATAATTGATGTGTGTGTGGAGATTTAATTAAAAATAGGTGTTTTTTTCTCAATTCAATTTGACGGCAAAGACGACGTCTGCAGCTGGTGAAGCGTCAGTGTCATAAATGCCAGCCAATATACCGGAAAAGAAAGAAGAAAAAAGAGGGAAAAAGCCAGTGTTGGAAAAGCATTGAAACTACTGTCGGTATAACGAAGCTAAAAGATTCTTCCGGGAATATTCCGCGCGCCTGTCTCAGTTGCGAGGTGTGCATGACGTCAGGATTTCCAAGAAGCCCGGGGAATCCCCGATTCCCTTCGGTCCAGAGGAAGTAACGCGTTTTCGTTTTATCAAACCACCACCGCAACGGCACTGAGTTCGAGCTGAGAAAAGTGTTTCGAACGAAACCCACCCGCTCCGACCGTGGCAGGGGATCGTTTTTATGACGTAAGTTTGCCTATGAATAAAATATCGGAAAAGTTTTAACGTCTCAAGGCAACTAGCTTATAAGAACAAAACACTGCAGAGAATCGAGCTTATGATGCTCAACGAGCTCGCAAAAAGAGCAAGTGAACATCGCGGATGCCTTCGATAGATCGGAGCTATTGCCCGGATGTTTTTCTGAGTAGAGATAAAAGAAAGAAAAAAAAAAAAAAAAAAAACGAAAACAAAATTGGAGCGGAACTGCGAAGAAAAGAAGGAGCGAGAATAGAAGATAAAAAAATATTCATTTCTCCTTGCTGTGTGAGGGTGATACAACGATTATGGTATTGGTGAATTCTTCGACCTTCTTGGTTTTGATTCTGTGAACGCATTTCGCCTTCGTTCAGGTTATAAGGGCGATCTTTGGGAGACTGGATACTCGCGGCTCGAATAACGGACTAGGGTTGGGGGGAAGGTTGAAAACGAGCGAGCCGTTCGCGGACACGGGACACAGAACCACCGCGAGGCAGCTGTGCGTGACAAGTGATTGATTGAGAATGTGTCAACTTTCCACTACAGTACAACACATTATTAGCACCCGACCTCTGGCTCCGCGCCGGGAATTATCTCGGAAGAAGAAAAATCTATACATATAAGTACCAGCTACACCAGCCAGCCGCATACCTATTTTACACCTAATTTTTATTATACGTATTAAAAAAGCGGAGAAAAAAAAAGAGAGAAGAAAGAAAAAAGCAAAATTGGCAAAGTAATGAAAATATAATAAATATAAAACGTGAAAAGTCCTGAGAGTCCTTTTTATTTCAATAAATTTCTTCCCATCGTAAATCATTATATCGTGTCGGTCCCAATCTTGACAGATCGTGCAGAGTTATGTGTGTATTTGAATGAACTATAAGTAAAGAATCGATATAGTTTTCTTTTCATTTTTTTTTCCTCTTTTTTCAGATAAAAAAAGAAATTATTTGTTTCGATATCGTGCAGCGTGCAAGAAATTAAAAGTATGAAACAAATTGACAAAAAAAAGAACAAACAGAAAGTGCAGTTTCAGTGGAAATTCAGGTCGAGGAAAGCTTTTCCACAATTATAAGGTGTAAAAAATATTTGCATATCCGATCGCGTGATAAGAAGTGGAATATGAAAATCGCAAGAATAAATATAAAAGAAAACAAAAAAAACAAAAGATGTAAAAAGTAGCTGAAGTAGCTGCTTTTGACGATAAACGATAAGTCGACGGTTGCATCGCCAAGTATTCATATGTATATACCTATGTATGTACATATATATTCCACGAGCGCCGTGGACGCGACGAAGCGAAAATGGAACTTTTTTTTTCATATCATATGAAACTTATTGGCTGCGGAGAAAAGTTTTAGCGTTTCAACCTATATAGAAGTATATATATATGAGAGAGAAAACCGCGCGCCGAGTAAATATGAAACGGAAAAGGGAGATCGATTATATCAACCATACGAAATCAGTTTGAAAAAAGTTTGTCGAATATGGTGATTATTTGCCTATAAAAAGATTCAGGATCAAAACAGCTCCGCACGGACGTCGATGCCTGCGGGGTCGTCTGGAAACAGTAAATAAAATTATGAAAAAAAAGGGAAAGAAAAAATCCGCTATCAATTAGGCAGCCTAATTCAATTAACTCATATATCTTCTTTGAGGCCAGCCGCGCTTCACGCCCACGCTTTATTTTCCTTCTCTTAATAACGCCTTAAATAAGCAGTAAAAACTTGTAAAACTTTTCAATCATCCGAAGAAAATATTTAACAATCAAGTTTACACAGAATATACACACCGTGAACCGATGATTAATTTTTTTTCATTGCAGAAATTTGGCTACCGTTCATGAAAGTAATAATTTTCATTGTGGAAAAAAACAAAAACAATTTTTTTTGTTTTTGATTTCAGACAGACAATCGATACAATATTATACATGTCATGAAACTGTCATTTTTCTTTCATTGTCGAAATACCTATCCGAAAAATCGCAATCTAACGTGTAAGATTTATTCAACGATTTTCATATCGACTGATACCTATTGTTTATCGGAGAGAAATTTTTTCGCGTCTATACTATATATATATCAGTGATTGCGTCGAACAAAACTATTGTAGATTTATCGAGTAGGTGTTCGGTCGATAATGTGGTCAAATCTCGAAACGTTTCCATTCCACGATTCCGCAGCAGCAGCAGCGCCGCGGCGTCAGCCTCAGCGAACGAATTATGATGCATTCCTTTACGAAAAAGGGTATGCCCCGCAGTATGCAGTAGAATCCACAAGAATTCATTGCTGCTGCTCTTCTTGCATGCATTAGCTGCAGCGTGAGTGCGAATATTATACATGTACATATGCATGTATATATATATGTGTAATAATATACAGTACGTATAGCAGTAGAGTTCCATAAATTTTGCAAAAGATAATGAACACGTTCGTTAAACCAGAGCGGAAATTGCTCGGGATTAAATTTTAGAACGTACGAGTCCGTCGTTGTGCACGTTATAATTTCAACGTATGTGGTTTTTTATATACACCATTCGCGCGGCTATGGGGCCGAGTATTAGCTGCATGGTATATAAACGTGAGAATATAATACAACATTATAATAGAGCGCAATAACTCTCCATTTGAAATTCAGCAAAAGTTTTCTTCAGAGAGAAAGAGAAAGAGGGAGATAGAGAGAGAGGTAAAGGGAGGTCATAAAACGGTAGTATTATAAGGGTAATTTTTATGACAATTAATCCACTATAGACGCAAAAGGAAATTGCGATAATTAGGAAGGATCTATCGCCCTTTACACAGAAATTTGCTGTATAACAACGGTACGAAGGACGCCTCTCGCGTCTGATGAAATTTGTAATAATTTTACACAGCATTGTTCTCGCTAATCAGAAAAGAACACGGTTAAATTTATACCCTACCCAAGAAGAAAAGAAAAAAAGTACACCTCCCGAACGAACGCGTTCGTACCTGATGATGATAAAATTAGTACATTCAAAATTTGAGGAAAACAAATTTCCAAAAGTGAAGAGCTTAAATTTTGGAGACACATCAACGAAGATAAAAATTATAGTTTTGCAATTTTCTTGTTATACTATTATATGGGGACGATTGGTACTCCTGTCCGAATATCTATCCGCTCTGAAACAGATCGCATTGAATGCTATTGTGGTTATTGTCATGTATGTTGTTATCATTATCGATATTAACAAACTAAAAGGTATAACGGTCGACAAAATATGGCTGATATACCTGCACAGAATGCTTGTACATATGTATACATAAGTACAACTTTACATACATAGTTTGTTTAACGCTTACGTTAATGTTCCAATTGAGGTTCAGCCAATGAACTTCCTTAATTAAGTTGATAACGTTCTAGTTGAAGATTAAACCAGTTTGAACGTAATCGCCTGTACCGGATAAGCCCTTATACGGTTTAGAATAATTATTCTACAATTTATAGGATAAAAATAATCGATATATCGGCAATTATGCATATATACCTAATCATAAAATACAATCGATAAAATAATAATCCATAACAATGCGCATCCACATATATGTATAAACCCACAGTGCAGACCAACTTTACTCACCATGTGTTTCACTTGCAGGGGTGGGGGAGGTTTGTATTATTTTCTGCTGAACGAACAGATTATATCGTATACACTATAATTCGAATAGTTAATTAGATTTTAATTGTGAATAAAATTCATTCGGGGACACGTGTGTATCGATGCTTACCAAGGGAATTTGGACATCGTCCCTTGCAGGTATTGAACACGGAGGAGCATTCGATTTTCAAATCGAAAACCTTCGGTGTTTAATTAGAACATATGTTATGCGTATTATTCGATACAATATGTTATTATATTTGTTGTTGCGCATATCACACGCCGAAAACGATATTGTCGATGTTCATGGGTTACATTAAATAATTCACGATGAAATTCGTGAATGCAAAATTGTGAAGGTGATAAAAGAAAAATGAATGAATCAAGAAATAAATAAATTAAATGCACGTGCATTGTTGTAATAAAATTTTAGCTTTTTGCTTCATTTTATTCTTCCAGCAGGAATGGCCGTCCATACAACAGCAGAAAAAAACGGGAATTATAAAAAATAAAAATCTTGCAGCTACACAATTTTCTGATATAGCGAAATACTATCCTTTCACGTATAGAATTTCCTTTATTTCTTTAGTTTTCTTTATTTTCTTTCATTTTGTTATTTTTTGTATTATTTCCTTTTTCTTTTGTAACCCGCGTTGGCTTGCATCTGCATCGAATGAATGTTCTCCCTAATGAACTGCGCCACATGAAATTGGAACAAGAACACCGACACGACCCGCACATTGGAAAAGCTCGGGTTAATCTCAAATTACAAATCTCCAGCCTCCTATCTCTGATGTTGACACATATAGGTACCTATTATATCACTTTATATACCCATGTGAACATCTATAAAGTTTATAAAGTTCAACGTTTGTCATGGAGACATTTTTCAACAGCGATAACTCGCTCGCAATAGTTCATGGAATAAACAAGCAAGCGTATATTATTCGTCTCGATATTAAAAATATTTCCACGATCGCTGTATGTAAAAGTAATATAGGTATTATATATAATACGTTTACTTTGACACTTCAAATTAATTCTAAAGAAAAGACTCACAGAATTCATTTCCAAGTTCAAATGAAACTCCGGGGTCTCTTCGAGAACACTGAGAATTTAAAACCGTTCATAAAATCCGCGCGTGAGAATTTAATATTTTCTCGAATTTGTTGTTTTCCAATTTTTTTCAAAGGAATATTGATATATCGTTCTATCTTTTTTTTTCTCTCTCGTCTTCTTTCGGCAATCGTGAGAATGATAGAGAACGAAGATATTCCAGTTTTTTATTGAATTTTCAGTTTGGCATTCCCTACAGCGAATCCCAGACGTAATAAATCACCCGTTCATCGAAAGCGAAAGCTGGTTATTTTGAAAATTTCATACCTATGCGTGTCCCGATTGTTTTAGAATTATTGTCTGTACGATCAGCTTGACTTTTGCTCCCGATATTCACCACCGCCATAATTTTGTAAATGAAAGATATTTTTTGTGTTTTTTGTTTTTGTAAATCAAATAAATAAAAAGTCAAATAGATTCTTTGGCAGTCAGCCCTTCCATATGTAACTCACATATCGTGCGGGCGTATGTCTCGATGGTCACTCCTACTTCGGACCAGCATATATTTTATACTTTTGCACGTCGTGTACCGAGCGAATAAGAGCGGCGCGAATACGCGGTGAGGTTAGGTTACCCAGTTGAATACGAATCGCGTATGTATAAATGTACTTGGACAGATATA
Organism: Athalia cordata; assembly: GCA_963932425.1. Taxonomy (NCBI): domain Eukaryota; kingdom Metazoa; phylum Arthropoda; class Insecta; order Hymenoptera; family Athaliidae; genus Athalia; species Athalia cordata. The sequence goes on along the minus strand of OZ010625.1, from coordinate 49,070,280 downwards.
CGTATACATGGATACCGTTTCGATGCCGGAAAGCAATTTGCCCTTCTGTCATCAATTAAATCAATTACTGAAAACAAGGCCGTGTCAGAAATCTCTCTTTTATGGAGAAACGGTGGCAGATAGGTATGCGCACATACTACATATATTTTTGGTGGGCACATATACAAATACATATACATAGTATACATATATACTTATATATGTGTATGTGTGTGATTCATTTCCTGGGAGTGAATACGACTGGGGAAAACATATTCGGGCGGTACTGGAAAGAAGACGGTGTTTTTTTTTTTTTTTTTCTATTTATTTTTATTTATTTATTTATTTATTTTTCTTTTTTTCTTCTCCCTCAAAACGTGCAGGGGTTGTAGAGATCCGGGACGCGTTGATGATCGTATTTTATTGCCGAAAGAAATACTGCGAAATTCACCTATATTATATCAACACCTGCTCCGTTTGTATAAAGCATTTTTCTTTTTTTTCTTTTTTTTTTTTCTCTTTCTGCCAATTTTATTATTATTTTTATTTATTTATTTATTCTTTTCAACGCAGGTATCGCATAACGACGATATTACAGATATACATTTTATCACGCAATTATTCAGTAACAACCGTAGAATATTTGAACAACAACAGAATAAAAAAAAGAAAAAGACGAAAGTTTATCATTTTTCCATCATTATAAATTGACACACCGATAATAATTGTGAGAATAATAATCATATCATGACTCATGTTTTTTTGTTTTTTTGTTTTTTCTTTCATTTCGGAACAATAACCTGCACAAAGGTATGCGGAATGACAGTAGGTAGAAAAAAAATGCATACCTACATATGTTTATTTGATAAAAATCATAATAATAAAACAATGTATAAGATGAAGATGAATGAGGAATTTGTTTCGTATAAGAATAATAATCCGGGTAGAAATCTAGGTGTACGAATTGTACGTACACGTACCGGGGGGGGGGGGGGGGGGGGGGAGGGGAGATGAAGACGGTTCTCCGAAAATTTGACGACAAAATTTCTCTCCGGTTGACAAGACAGCTGAACCTGCCATTGGAGAGGTGATTCTTGAGGCTTTGCCTGAGGGAAGGGAAACTCAACCAATGAGAACACCGGGATCTGGCACCCGGAAATTGGGCTACAGTGGTATGCGAGTTATATACATAGGTGTATGTACGAGCATTGCTCAGACCAACACACCAACTGGCACACCCGTTCAGAAATGCCAACCCCACCCCTCGCGGTATCCGTATATGTCTCCGATGTACATGTATACACTCCACATATCTATATCGAAAGTTAGTGCGCACCTACAGGGTGGCCCATTAGAATCATCTGGTTCGAATGTTCGCGTAGGTGTTCCATACGTTTTTTCGAAAACCAGATTATTTTCACCCCTTAAAAATTCTGTACGACGATCACGAAAGGTGAATAAATGAAAAAAAATGGGTGAAGCGATCATTGAATTTTCTATCGTGATTGATCACGAAAAGTTCTATTTGTGCTTTAATTCTTTTCGATGAAATCTTATCGTTAGGGTCCAGGATTGAGACGGACACCCTATGGGTAAGAAAGCATCCCCGGATCTTTGGCCGGCGTTTGGTTGGATCGTCCTTCTGTTTAGGAGGTGATAGTCTACTGGGAAGAGGTATTGGCGGTGATCGTGATCGTGGCACGGCTTGCCACCCTGAGGGTATTATCTAGGGTGAGTTCGATCTGTTGGAATAGCTCATTGATAGTCCTTCGCTCACGAGTCATTAGAGCGTTATTGGTTGGGAGGAGGACGACGAGGTCGAGTCCATGCTTATTATATCACCTTGACGACGGATGATACTGACCAGATGTTTGGCATGCCCTGCAGTTAATGGAAGTAGAACAAGAACAGCTGGCTAATCCTGCAGATGGAGCCCCCGGAGCTTCGACACCATGGGAATCCGAGATCCACGTTAATTCGATCATCGCGTATTTGGGTTAAGAGTTTGCTATGTATAGGATCCGATTCCGTAGACAGCCCAATTTCAATAAACGATCGTTACGATACGGAATTTTCCTGTTTTCTTCGACCCCCTGCAGTTGATATCCAAATTCCTCGTATCTTTCACCACATGATCACGCGTCGATTGGTACAGAAGAATTCTATGGGGAAAAAACCATCGACTGGTTTTTTTTTTTTTTCTCTTTTCGTATTTTTTGCTGCTTCTTTTTTTTTCATCTAAACTCGTCTAACGTAGTGCGGAGGCCCTAATTCGGAATTTGCGTTTCACGGTGAAATCAAGTGGCTTAAAAAGTGAAGATCTCCTGAGAAATTAGGCGGGATTCGCCCACCCACCCTTCTGAAGACGACGTTGATTGTGCGTGCCAAGCTGAGCCTGGCTCACCTCGGCTCAAGCAAGGAGAGCCTTTCATTATATTTCCGACTCCTTATCGTCGCCTCGTATTTTCTTACTCTGCTTCTTTTCCTTTTTACGCGCCTAATAGCTATATTCTCTATCTCTTTCGTACTCTTCTCTTCGCAGTATGCGGAACGTGAAGAACTTTTATCTCGAAAGAATATTAAAAAAAAAGAAAAGGAAATCAAGATCAAGAAAATAATAAGTGAGCGAGACGATCGAGGGAAAATGACCAAAGTTCGACGAGCGGAAGGACCTTGTCATTGGTATCGACGATATATTGATTGATACTGGCAAGCAATAGTCAATTAAAATGTTGAAGTTAAAATGGCGAATTTTCATGTTCGTTGGTAAAGACGTTATTGCTTAATACCATCCAATTTATCTTCGAGCAAAAATATTCTTTCATTATGAAATTGCAAAATTCAGTACGCTATTGTCTCCAATTATAAATTTACACCATATCACAAACGATTCCGACAAACCATGTTTCACCCTCTTCTTCATTCACAATCATGTCAAAGAAAATCTTATTAGACGTGGTCGGTGCAGTATATTAATTATCTCAATTTTCCGTACAAAACGATCTCGAGTTCGAGGAAAAGCGTTTCGTTTAATTGTGACAAGCGAGAAATAACTGTTCCTCAACTTTACCTTTCACAATATATAATTAAATACGGAATTCTATGACGAAAACCATATAGTTAGAAATATTTAACTATTTCTCCTCTTTTTTTAATACATTGCGAGATGAGTTCTAGTCGATCACATTACGAGAATATATCTCTATGCGTATACCAACCTAAATTTTTCTGAAAATTGTTGTCGGAGATTTCGTTTCGTTTTTCTTTGGTACTTTTGGGGGGCGAGAGGAGGACGAGGTCTCGAATTCGTATCAATTCTGGAAAAATTCTCAAGAAATTGTATGGGCTCGGTCTCGATGCTGATACTCGACGATCCAATAAACGTACTATCCTGCAGCGGTGTCGTATAAGTTTCCCAAAACTCTCAGGGAGGCCAGGAATTTCGGATGCTTTGTCCGACGTGGCCACCATCCCATTCCTCGCCAACGAATATGGTATACCTATATATTACGAATACCTATACAGACATATTCCCGTAGTATAACGTTAATAATTCTGTATCAGGCTAATGAAACGGGACTCGCCTTATCCACCCGCTTATCTCTCAGTCCGTTTTTCCTTTTTTTTTTTTCTTTTCTTTTCTTTTTTTCGTGCTCATGCTTTCACCGAAACTCGTATCCTAAATATAATACTCATTTCTCGTTGAGTTATTTTATTCGCTGTGTGATTTCAGCCCTCGTTCGCACGTGCCTGTAACTCTTGTGACGTGCCATACTCGTATTTATTTAATCGTTTAAAAAAAACTTGGGAAACTTTGTTCAGGACTGTAAAGTAATGTCGTTGATCTTTCGCAAAACACGATCCTTCTGCGAACCACGTGACCTTTTGGGTTACTAGCCGATATTTTCTTAACATGAAGGAAAATAATCATCGTGTCGAAGTGATCACAATTTCGTAGATCGCTTTAATTATCGTCTGCAACTGTGCAGTATTGTAATTGCTTCGCCATCTTTTTTTTTTTCACGAAAAGCCGATCTTGAATAAACTTGACCGATGTAACCGAAAAAAAACAACAACAATGGGGCGAGAGAGCGTAAAAAAAAGCGCAAAACCACCAATGTTGGTGTAGAACAAATATGTACAGTGGAACCTGGCTAAGTGAGACACTGTGGTACTGAGAATCCTCTGCTAGTGAGAAAAAAAATGCGGTCCCTTCGTTTTCTTTCGAAAAACCTCTGATAGTGAGAATAATTTTACCTCTGGTAGTGAGAATTTTTTTTTTCCTTTTTTCCCCCTCTTTTACCATATTTACCTCTGCTATTGAGAAAATCTCCTTCCCTCTACCTCCGCTACTGAGACAAGGTTATCATTTTTATAGGTTAGAATATGTCCCGTGACAAACAGCCAATCAGAGATTTTTTTGTCCTCCTGTATACCTGGCATAGTGAGAAAAATTTGTTAGTCACCTGTGTAACTGAGAAAACTCGGGTAGTGAGAAACCTGGGATACTGAGAAAAATAACTGGTCCCCCTGCGATTCTCACTTAGCCAGGTTCGACTGTATATATAAATTATATGTGTATGTAAATTATTTGCTTTCGTGCCGCGTTGGAGATTGTAGAAGGCATGGTTAAAATTTAACTCGATAAATAAACCGCCTCGCGTGTGCAAATAATTTCTGAAAGATCACAAACGTTAATTAGAAAAGTCCGTCTCGATATTAAGGAAACGCGGGTGCTTTGTATCGGGCGCGTAACTTCGAGTCTAAGCTTCGCTTTGTATCCGTCCGGAGGTTTCGAGATTAAATTGCGGCGTATACGTCATCTGGCGAAAGCCTCCCGTAGAGTGTAACTGTCAGCCATTGTTTTACCAAATTTGTCACACACCTTGATAAAACCAAAATAAGAATACATGTATACACATCTATTGTAATAATGACAGAAAAAGAAAACAGTAACAAATAAATAAATGAAAAAAAGAGACTACAATTACGACCCTCTGAAGAATTTCTGTATACTTGTCCTACGCATTTACACAACTCCAGATTATAGCGACCAAGATAATCTGGATTCCCTAAATCAGTAAATGGTCGGCTTGCCGACCGATCCCTTCCATTCAAATTTCTACCACCACGTCCGATTTATGTTCTGTTTTATTTTTTTGCTTTGTCTTTTTTTTTCTTTTAATTTATCCAATCGTAGTCAAAGATCTCTAGATTCAAAGGGAAATTGAACTGTGCGACCGGTGACCCTATTAAATTTGTGGTACAGCCCAGACAGAAAGAGCGGTGGGTTTAGAAACTTTAGAAATCACTTTATCGTGAAAATCGAGCGTCAATGTAGTCTGAGCGGATCGCGTGTATGGTAGTTTATAATTTTGAAGTTTGAATCGTGATAATAGTTAGATTGAAACCCCGATGTGTACTTGAGATAGAATTGATTGTCAATGGTAACATTACCCGGTGCAATAAGAGTCGGGGGTGGGGAGGAAAAGGCTAGTGGTAGAGATACGAATCGTCGTCGTTTTCTTTCTCTTATTTAACTTCTCCTCGTCGTCGTCGTCGACGTCGATATCCCACAGGAGAGTAAGAGCGGTAGTTGAGATCGACGACAAGGTAGTCGTAAGCCTTGCGCGAGCCGCCCAATCGCACCGTTGACGAGGAGATTCTGCTCGATCTGTCGCAAAACGGTTCGCGGGTCTAGACGCAAGAACGGTTAAACGTTTCAAAGCAATCAAGTGGATATTTTTTTACAGACCCAGGCTTCACTCCGGTCGAGACGATTACACTTTTCAACACTTCTTACCTACGCTTTAACGTTGTTGCAAATTTTTCTTAATTCGGCTGTTTCCCACTTTCCTCATCACGTTTGACTCACTCAGAATTATTACGTTCTCATAACTATGACAATTGATCTAACGCCTCTAACGCGTACAACCGAAGCCTAGGTTTTAAATTTTGTATAACAATGAATAAATAAATGAACGAACGTTTTTCTCCCTCACTTATTTTTCCCACCGCGCCCTCTGCCCTCTTTCCCGATTTACCTCGCGTTGGTCCAGACACGAAATTTTCATCAGAGTATCAGACTATCCGAGTCCCCGAATCCCTAAATCCCTGAGGTCCCTGGACGCCATGCTGGACCTAAATTTATAATGTGTTCAAAAATTGATTTTCTACCAGTACGTACATGAAAGGAGGTGTGGACCTATATATATAGGACGGGCGTATATGTCAGCGAATGTCTGCTTGGCTGTCTGTCCGTCCCCGTTTTCAATAGCGGGGTATATGTATAGATGGGTGACACATGCCGCCTGATCTACCATTTAAATTCACCCTACAGTCGGACCAAAGTGGGCGAGATTGTTCGGTTGGTTTCGTTCGAAATTCAACTATGAAAAAAAAAAAAACGAATAATAAAAAATGAAAAAGATCTCTCTGAAACGAAAGGTTAAAAAAAAATGAAGTAAAAGTGAAGTAAAACCGATAGATAGATAAATTGACAGGTTTAACGTTCTTCCCCTTTCATTTTTCTTCCAACTTCACCTTCGGATGATAGAAATTCACATCCGTCAGCGTTTTGGTTGAGATTTTTTTTTTTAAGTCAAAAAGCTGTTCTTGAGAAAGTCTTCGGTCTACAAATCCGAAGTTTACAAATCTTCAACGAATTTCTCTGCAGCGGGGTGAGTATAAGATGAGCTATAGATGCTGCTATACTACATCGATTTTGGATAAAATAAATTGAAAGAAAGAACAGAAGAAAAAACAAAAGACTTTCAATGATCAACGGTGTATAGGTTGTTTTCTAATCTTCGTACCGGTTCCAAACTGCGATATAGATACTCGCTGGGTTCGGAATCTTCTCCAGGAGAAAGGAAATGGAACGGACGGTTCCACCCGCGGGTTGAATACTTCCATAAAAATATTTTACCCATCTTTCATTTTTCTCTAATCAATTTGAGTGCGACTCGATTTGCGTCCGGCTACTATAGGAGAAGAAGAACTTGCACCTTAATATCCGCTGTAAATTACGTTCCGATAGTGCAGCGCTTCTTCTACCTCGCACTCTTCTGATAACACGACCCATTCACTTCTTTTTTAACATCTTATTATGTTTCTTCCTCTTCTAAGACCGTGCAAAATGAAGTTTAGCCGTATAAAAGATTTTCCTACTCGTCGCTGCGCGTAACTTTCGCAATCGAAAAAACCTAAAATTTCAAAACACGCGTTACATCTGTGCTATTCCCTTAAAATTCTTTTTCGACAGATTCGCTTTCTTATAAAACGATAAAATGTGTCTAGCGCATTTGTTGTTTGCACAGATATAGGTCGTTCAGATATCATTGGAGAAAAAAAAACAAACAAACAAAGTATGAAACGGCTATATAAGTTGAAAGTGAAGCACCACATTTTCAGAGTAGCGGTTTCAGAATGACTGTTTTCAGAATTAATCAAAATATCGATGCGGTGGGTTCAGTTTTCGATGTGTGCGATTTTCTGTGTGTGTCCCCCTTACGAGTATAATAGTTTGAAGTTTGGTATCACTTTCCCCATTTGTGTTCAAAACTTTATTACGAACGTTTTAATCCCATCCCCGCCCACGCAGTGTACAGAAATGAGGGATTTGCTTTGCCATAGTATTAATAATACAAGTAGTAAAGTCAAAATAAACTGACAAAATTTATAGAGTTAAACGATTTTGAATGAAAAAAAAAAAAAACTCCGCACTTTTCGATATTTTCGTATTGTGTAGGTATATTTGTATAAATAGAAGAAATGAATTCTATTCGTTGAGGGAAGAAGGATAAATAAATAAAAATAAATAAAATGATTATTCTGGTAACGCATTCGCCGTATGCCACCCCTTTAACAAATAGAACAACCTCATGATACCATTCCTGGCTATAATATAAGCCGAAGGGTATATTTCGAGGGATTCCTATGATTTTGTGTCAATGCAGCGCGGGGCCCCAGATTTCGCGTCTATCTCATCCACCCTCAACATACATCGAATGTGTACGTATACATCGTGCACGATACTCATACCTATATGTATAGGTATAGATTGGGGAGGTAGGCTGACACAGTTTGAATTTAAACAAGATCGATCTCCGTAGAAGGGTCGGTTCTCGGCGATCGTATCGGGTGTTACACAGGACATGTAAAATGCCTGTGTTTTATACCATAGAGGGATGTTCTATAGATAAGATTCAGCGTTTTTTTTTTGTCCTCCTTTCTTTTCTCTTCATTGTATCGATCTTTTCATTCAAGTTGCGCTTATACGCTTTCGCAAATCGAAATCGACCCTGGCGATGAGTTTGAAATGGGAAAGTCGAAAGGGCGCGAGGATCGAGCTATACAGAAGCCCGTAGGGACAATAAAACCGACTCGCGGCACGCTGTCTGCAACAACCTCCGACGTGTATCCGACGAAACGTGTAACTTTTAGAATACAATTACCGATGCGGTGTTAATCTACCCGTAAAACATATACCTATACGCACACACATAAATTCGCGAGGAGAAACGCGCGCTTGACAAACTTTCCAAATCAAATTGCGTAGAATTTCAAAAACCGTATATAAAGAAGATCGTGGAATTGTGAGAAAATAAAACCATTTCAACGGTATCAGGTGTAACGTATCAAAAGTAAAAAAGAAGAAAAGTGGAAAAAGACGAAAGGAAAATGGTAGCCGAACGTGAAGCCAGACAGAGTGGCTGGCTTTGTTCGATACATTAGTTCAGGTTCTGACCAGCGACACGGGGTGCGAAATCTTTCATTCATGAAAAGAAACGAGAAAAAAAATAAAATAAAATAAAATAAAATAAATAAATAAGAAAGACAGAATTCCAGCCCCAACGTTGCTTCTGCGTCTGATAAAGCTCCGACGTTTCGTGCAGCCGGTTTGATTCGTTCTTTACGCAGGCGGCGTGTGGTCAGTGCCTTTTGGCAACCGGTGCCCGTTGGTGTAGCGTTAGGTTTGAGTGAGATAACTTTGAGTCTGTGGTGTGCTAACAGGCGTAGAAAACCGTATAGGAAAAATTTCTCGTCACGTTCTTCTTCGCGAATAAGAACGAAAAGTGGGTCTGCAGTGACCTGAACACGGACAGAAATCTACTATGGGTATTATATGAAGGTATATATATATATTTATATATAGGTATGTAATATAGAGAATGGTGGGAGCTGTGATGTTGATTGATTGTGGGCTAAATCGAAGTGTGAATTGTGTACAGGCGAGAGAAAGAAGAAAATAAATAGAAAGATGGAGGTGTTTTGAGGAAAAAGGTAACAAGAGATAAAAATCCGGAGGAATAGTAAGAAGCGAAGGAGCAGGATTCAAAAGATGTATAATACTACCTATATACCTATGCGAAGAAGCAAAAACAGCTGTAGTCGAAATTACGGCCGCGTTGAGATCGAATTAAATTTTTCCCCTAATGTATGTTGCCCGCCTTTTTTCAACCCTCCCCTCACCCTTCCCTTTATATATTTTCTTGCGATACAAATTACCCCACTTTGCAAGACGTTATTTTTATTTAATGGCCTGGGAGTCCAGGACTGTCTCAGCCACCGCCCTCCAGAGACTCTCTTTCTCTCCTTCTCGCGCGGTAATGAATTCACCTAAAAACCACCGTGTGGTCATAAAAAAAGCGACAAAAAAAAAATTAAATAAATAAATAAAAAAGATGAGCAAAAGAGTGTATCTGTACCTTCGACGTTCCAGTCACAATTTGTACACTCCTGAACATGGAATATCAATTATCAAAAGACAATTTTTGTGTTGTTTTTTTTCATATATTTCGTTCATGTGAACGGAAGGATGTGCGTATACGTGATTTCTACGCGTTTGGATAATTTCTATATAAACGCAACGCATAAGATGTTGGGCCATGAAGCATAACGGACTTAGGAATGTTATCTCAGAAGTTCCTGGCTTGGCAGCTTTGCAGCCCGAATTGTTTCAAAGAGATGAAGTTAGCGACGTCAGGTTATAGGGCAGAGGTTTGCCAACCTCGAGGCATTTGACAGGCCGTTCTCCGTCTTATCTGGACGACTTGTCCCGGGTACTCAGCCCTCTTCCAACTAGGGCAATTGCCGTTATAGTAATAACGTCTCTACTACTCGCTCTCTCGTTCATGTACAGTAACTGGACTGGTATGGAAGGCGGTAGGTTCTACGAATACTATGAGGTAGGGGGGTAATATAGGTTCGAGTCCTGCCAAGGACGTCCCCCTATTGTGAATAGGAAATTCCTTTAATGGGCGGCTAAAATGAGGCACGAAGCAGCAAGTACAGGCACCTATCTGATCGAGAACTCACGCACCCTCCGTGGCTCGGGGCCTACGCCAACACGTATTTAGAACCAGAACCAAATATAGTTTGTCGGTCAAAGTCAAGACACCCAATGCCGAAGGGCAGCCTCCTCTCCTATTTCACGATCATCAAAGGTAGTATGTACCGGCAAAGTTCGCTATACGTATACCTCAAAGATGCGGCGCACCATATGTTCGCCATTAGAATCCACCCGCTACATACCAAATACTTGCATGTCGTAGCCATCACGTATATTTCACAGCGAAGATCGTCGATGACCAGATCACATATGGCATACGTAATGAATCTATGTTACTGGAATACCTTTACACGATATGCTCATGTCAAATCGAACAATGCAGCTCCTGCACGTTCGCGTTTTAATCGCATCGAAAACGTGGAACGTTCACGACCCGTGATACTTTTTATTTTTAGAATATCGTATAGCCCATTATAACAGAGTCTGCACCGATACATTCGTCGTGTTCCACATTTTTTTTTTGTTTTTTTTCTTTTCAATTTTTACGCTCGATATTTCGTACACAAATTCAGTCAATATAGCGAACTCGATCAGTAATCTATCTTTTACATAATCGTAAAAGACTGAAATTTTTCTTTTGTTTTTTCGGTTACATGAATTTTTCAACGCCTCAAACGCTATCGAGAAGATAATTCGGATGATTTGGTTTACGTGTACCAGCACGGAATATTCTGACCAGAAAGGACGCTTGGCCACGGGGGGAAGTCGATTAGCAAAAGCACTCAGAGTAACACTGTTTACTTTCACTTGCAATGCTTACATTTCATTATGCATACTCAAAGGATACAAGGATAAACATTATATACGTGTATAGATCAAACTAAATTTTATTCAGGATAGTAGTTAGTTACAGCTAACCGAGGCACTTACTTACGCAAATGCTGTATGCAGTTAATCACTTTTTGGAAAGCCAAACATCGACGAATTTTTTGGATTGATGTGAAAGAAACAAGTTATGTTTTTCTTTTAATTCTTATGTGGAGTGATCTAGATGAATTCAGGGTAGTTCTGAAGAATCAGCTTTTGAATAAAATCCGAAATATCGTTGTGGTAAACAGGGTTGGTGATACCTTGGCATTTTCCGTGATAGTAGTGCAGCGGTCGGTTTGTAATTTCTCTCCATCGCAACGTCGGTTTTGTGTTTTAGAGATAATGGATGGTATAATTCGATTAGGTAGGGGATCGATGAAATAATACCACTGCATATTATCAGTGGTATGAATAGGAGATTTGCGCGTTTGTATAGAATCACTTGGAACTACCAGTTTACTGGAACGTTTCCTACAAAGGATTTCGATAAATTCCTCTTGGAACTCGATACCGGTATAGCTATACTTCATCCACAATTTTCATTGGCTGAAGTAGGACCTCGCATTAAACTGAGCGACCAATAGCAGCGCTGCCAAGTGTCAGTCGGTTGTTTCAAGCATCCCTTGTTTTATAGACGATGGGTTAGCGGTGGGACGAGTTTTATGATTTCCCGCCACATTTGCTATGGAACTGTTCAAGGCATAAAACGTGAAACACGGCCCTGTTTCTCGCTCATTTTCCACCAGTTTTTCATATATTTTTACCTTTTTCTTTTTTCTCATTTCTATTCTCTTTTTTTTTTCTTCGTTCTCCTCTGTTTTTCAAATTTCACCATGTCACACACTCCACCCCGGAACTAAGTGCAAAAAAGGGGATGAAGTCGATGTAGATTTCCGTTCCGAGTTTTCTATTACACAAGGATCATGCGGAGTATTGTACAGTGGATAAAATATCTGACTGTAAACTAATTAAACTTGGTATGATCGTGCAATTTTAATTGAAAACTTTCAAGCGTTGCACGTTACTTTATCCGCTCTCTATTTTTCATTTCATATCGTGTTACAATTTCTGATCAGATAAACGAAATTACCTTCAGCTACAATATTTATTCGAGTGTTTTGCTCCGAACGCTTAATTCAGGAATGGAAGAACTCGCTACTGTTGAGAGAAGTCTTATAGATATTTATCAAATACAAACGACAGGTGCAAAACGCAAATAGAATGACACGCTACCCGCTATTCCGGTCGACGGAATGGTTTGACGTGCTACGTGGTATCTGCCACCTTATGTACTTTACACTATTATGGCTCGTAGCGCGCCCTTCGGTCGTACTGTGGTTATGATTATTTCCTCAACACATGAGGAATTGAAATCACCTTAGTTTCGCCAATTTCTGAAGGTGCATGGAAATCATCGTCATTACATCAAAATCGATAGTGATGGAAAAAATGCTTATTTGAAAAGACAAGATATTCAACTGTTTTTCTTTATTCTTTGTTGCACCGTAGTCTCAGCTTCTGCGTCAACGGTTTCCTGTTCCGTTTTTAACCGCGAAGATCTCTACCATCTACACGCAACACCGCGAAAGGGTTTACTTTTTGTGTTCTTCCTTTTATTTTACATTTTTTTCTTCCTCCGCATTCCTCACGGTTCACCGCGAAAGCAGACGGTGTTTGTTCTTTGAAGAAAAGTATACACGCCACACTTTTGTCCCTTCGGGGCATTATGTTCTTCGCCCCATAAATATAAGTATATAATACGTGCATGTGGGCGCCGCGTTGTTGCCGGCATGTTTCGATACCCGTTAGAAATATATAGTCCTTTTAGGCACGTAGGATTGGATAGGCTCAAGATGAGGGTCAGACTTTGATACATAATCTCCGAAGCATCCGCCGCCTCTTAAGCACCGCATATCCTATCGCTTCGCTCTGATACAGATTCAGGAACGATACTTCTGCGTCTCGATTTCATGTTTTAAAATCATCAAATTGATTTTATATAAGAGTTGAATTTTTCACCGTACGCCTCGTTGTCGCAGTTTGCTGATTCGTTCCACCTTATATCGTACCCATTATACGCGAGTTGATCGATAAGCGCTATAAGTTAACCAGACACTAGATTGTTTGCACCGCAACATTTATGTCAAACCGCCAACTTAGCCAACAAACTTTTACGCTTGTATCAGCTATTTCCTTCAACAGCTCCAACGCCTCGACTAAAATAAAAAAACGTGTGGCTTTCGGAATGAAGTTTGCGTCGTTGACCCCTGACACTTTAAATTCGATTCTACCGTCGAGCATATATTCTATTTGACATTTTTTTGTTCTTTTTATTTTCTTTATTCATTTTTATTTAACTTCAATATTTCAGATTTGGGTCAAGCGAGATCAAGATCGCGAATTAACGAATTTTCTTCGACACAATTTCTCATAATATTGTTATATTTTCGGGCTATGTCCTTTGATTTATATCCGCCTCCTAAACCTACCCCCAAATTATATTCAACTATTTGCCACAGTTTTGTTCTTGAATCCGATATTCGTTTTGTCAACAACTCCGATCGTCAGTCTGAAGCCTGACTTCTGACGATCACCCGCATTTAAAGAATACAGAATTTTTCCCCAATATTTATTTCAAGCCTTTAATTCCAAGCATTTATTACTTTCATTTCTTTGGATTTTGCTTGTTCATCTATTTGCATTTTAATCATACAATTCGGCATTTGCCTTTATTTATTGCTTATTATTATTGTCGTTGACCGTTTGCCCATTCACTACGGGAATCCACACATTGATCTTTAATCTATTAATTTTGTTCCTTTATTAACCGCTCGACCGCCCCAGAGTTACAATATATAAAATCTATTAATTTATTTCTTTATTAATTTTTGCATTCATATCGATGCATCTAATTTATGATAAATAAATTTTCGATAGACAAAATTCATGTACTCCGATCCGCAGAACTAGTTATTTAAGATTTTTCGAATAATTTCTCACGCCTCTCAATTTTGCATAGAAAAAATGTTAACAACAAATTTGCTGTAACGCGTCGGCGTATAAATTTAGCAATAAACTCCTGAATTCCTAGAGCCAAAGATGATAATCAACAAAAACCAACCGTCACCCTCTCGACCACCATTTTTACAGCTCTCCGAAAAACCGAACGGTGCTGATATTTGTAAGGCGAAAAAATATATCGTCACCCTATATGTATGCAACGCGCATGACGGAACGTTGACTCGTACTACTGAAGTATTTTATACGCATCGAGAGAGTTTCAGCCGCGGTGGTCGAGAGGGTGAAGTGTTTTTTGGAGGTGAGATATAATTATTTCCTGAGCACCAGCTGGCGCTATACATCAAGTAAAATACCGAGGGTGAGTACGTCCGCCGATTCGTGCTAAGTAATTAAAAATGTTTGTTTGCATTTTAAGCAGCTTCCTTCTAGGACTTTTCTTCAAGCCGGTTGATTTATTTTTTGATTTATTATTTATTTATTTATTTTTTTTTCCTTTCTTTCACCGAGATTTGGTGAGCTTGAAACGAAATTGGATCGATCCGGGATTTTTAGAAGATGAAGGGTGGCTACGATCCACTGGTAAATTGATGGTGAAATTTTTAAACAGCTTGCCTTCTACTTGCTCCGCATTGACCTTGCCAACTTTCATGAAAATGGATTTGGATGATATCTGGAGTAGTAAAATCCGAAAATCTTGCGTTTCACGAACGGTAGAAGGGTCGTAAATCTTAAGGCAAGTGAGTTATTTGACTTCTTCGCCTGAGTTTTACGTTTCACCCTGTACCAAAGTTGAATATATATATATATATATTATACATACGTACGTATAACGATATATATATGCGTTAGTACATAATATGGTATACGTTTACTTACACCTAACACTAACCTGTACCACCGTCTTTTGACCGGAAAGCTTTTTCATTCACGTCCGCTGATTTTTATTTATTTTATTCCACTTATTTCCCATTTGCTTAAAATGTCGAGTCTGAATCAGCCTTTTTAACAGCTTATCCAAACGAACCGAATGAATGAATGAATGGATGAATGAATGAAGTAATGAATAAATTTCTAAGGCTAAAGATGAAATTACGATTGTACATTAGGAAAAGTGGGAGTTTTTTTTGTGGAAAAATATGCAACAATTTGCCATCTTTTTCAATAGTAGAATACATATACAACATACATACTTATGCATACCTATATACACTCGGGAGTTTGAATAAGGGCTATAAAGCGAAATAACCCTTGAGCGGATATTTCTCATCGTTTTCGAGGGAAACCGGGAGCCCTCTTTCGCCCTCAACCCAACCGAATTGTGGAGGGGGGGGGGGGGGGGGGGTGAGAAGAAGAAGGTAATAAATTATGAACAGTGTTTTGTTTTTTCATCTTTTGAAGAGGGCTGCTGCTCTTGCAGGGTTATATCCCGTTGAGAACGCGATAGAAATATATAGGTACATAAGGGAGATACGGTATAGTACGGAAGGGTTAAAAAAAAAACAAAGGACCAACAAAGTGCAGGCTCTTTTGTCGCTGCAAATGGACTCACCCCCTTAATCTTTCGTTGGCGGGTCAAAATTTCTCCTTGTAAAGTATGTATGTCGTCCCGTTCGCTTTTAATGTACTTGGCGCGAGACTCTACCGAGTCTCTTGACCTTGAGTACATATACGCCGTATAGTACCGTACCGTATCGTTGTAAAATTATGAACAAAAGCAGAAATTATGAATGGCAGGGGAAACGGAAATGTATGCACATACAACGATGAGTGAAGCAGCAAAAATCTTGTGTAGATCATACCGGACAATGGCACTTTCCTTATACATACATAGGTATGTATGAAAATCTACGAGTGGAGTTGATACGTGAACCTATAGTGCTACGGGACACTATAAATATGCACCAGCTGCAGCGATATTTGCTGGTAATTCGAGCTACCCACTCGAGCTGCACGGACTCTCGAGAATCCTGAAACCTATAATAATTCCTCTGAGCATGCGGCACTTTACCCGTATCAACTATACGGTATAATATTTTAGTTTTGATACGCAGGTGCGCCTGCGCGTTCTCTGGCGGGTGGTGGTCTTTGCTCCGTAAAGACGGAGGGAGGGCAGGTTATTTCGCGTGCGAGACTTTTCAATAAAACTTTACCGTTAAGAGATTATTTCCATGAATATTTGAACGCTGCTTAGGGATTCCGGGCGTGCATCGATCTCTTGAAAAGTAGTATAGTAGCGGCAAGAGCAGCACAGCTAACCGTGAAAATATGTCTGAAGTCACCGAGTCGGTGAGGGTTACACCTAACCGGCAACATCGACTTACCTTTCCTAAATTTTCTCATAATAAGAAACACGCGTGATGTTTGCCCCAGAATTTGTAGCCTCCGGGTGAATATAACGTCACTGTGTCGAGGAAAACGAGCTAACGGTATAGAAACGAATCCAACCAACACGCACGCACACCTCACGAGTCATAGTTCGTTTGATTCAGGCTCAAAGAGCCTCGAGAGGCTTGTGAAAATTGACTTAAGCTTTCATCGAGCGGAATACCTTTGGTTACTCCCGGCGTTGATATGAGAAATCAGGGCCTGGTTTAACGCCTACGATATTCGATGAATGGGATGAAAAAGTCTACATGTATATGTGTTAGGCTAGTTCACAGACGTGTACCTGAAATCTAATACCCCGAAGCGCAGATATACTTAAGTCAATTCTCTCGAGACGTAAGCAATCGTTCGCCCTCTGATCTCGTGGCTCGGGGGTGGCAAAATGTTGAAAAGAAGGAGATAGAGAGAAAGAAGTAAGTCAGTTTGAAATCAAGTGAATCGCCTTTCTCCTATATCGTATCGAAACTTATCCTTGGATTTTGCGACGCAGACTAAAATTTATTATACCAGTCTGCACTATAAGTATATAGTATGTATAGGTATACTTTGTACTATATATACAGCTCCACGACGACGATTGACTCCCTCAAGATCGTTCCACCTGATTATACATCTTTTCAGATTTCCTACACCCATTCAAAGTTTTACCGAAACTTTCTTTATTATAAACTTACACCTTTCGAAGAATTTAAATTACTTTCCAGAAAGTATACGCAAACGAAACGTAAAGCTTAAAATTGATTGTTACCCATTACCGTCCGACAACTCATTATATTCGTTGGGATGCGGACAAAAAGATAGAACAGTTGCTCCGTTAATGGAAAGCAAAATTTGAAAGAAAAAAAAGAAAAAAATAAACCTGTTGATATCAAACAACCGTGTTCCAATTCTTCTCCGACTATTTTTTTAATTTAATTTTTTTATCGTCAATATTCCAAGACCGGGACACTTGCCTTTTGGCAAACGAATTAGGGACGAAGGGCGGATATATATACCTCTGATATTTTACACCCTAAAAACGACGCCGCCCCTGTGCTTTGCCCTACAAGAAGATCGTTTGCCTCCGGGTCAAGGTTCGCGATAATGCGAAGGGCGTAGGTAGGTATAATCTGTTAAGTTAAAATAAAAAGCAGCGATCGAAGTGAAACATTTTCTTAAGGGATGAAACCTGATACCCTATAGAATCTGCAGACGTTAGCTGGAAAGGCCGATAAGTGACCCTTATATACAATTTCCTCGTTCGATCGATCTTTCCAATTTTCTGCACCTTGTAATAACTGTAACACATTGAAGAAAAAAAGTAGGAGAAAACAAAAAATTTCCAGTCCCTCGTAATAATAATAAGAAAAAAGTTTAAAAGTTCAGGGGTGATTTTTTTCCCCAAAAATTTACTCACATACCACCCATCGATTTTACCAAATGGTTCGACAATTTTCTCACTGAATTTTTTCTAAGATATGTATAAATAATATATATCCAGATGAAAATTCTGTATACGCTCTGATTTACGACAAACCACTTGGTTTTAAGAAACTACAAGTCTAGTTCATAAATTGGCGTAGCAAACCAAAAGGAAGGTTAACTCGACTCAACGTATTGCTCAACTTATTCACCTCTTGGCTATAGTAATCCAGTTTCAAGTTTCAGAAGGTTTTATCTCGACCGATAAATTAGAATAACGTTCCTGAATTTATCGTGATATCAGCGACCACCATGCATTCTCAGCATCTTCTGGCGATCCGCCATCGCATAATGGGCAAAAAAAAAATCATCTTCATGTTTCAGTTGCTCGTTACAATATCTGTCCATTTATCTAATTTTTTTTATTTTTCACCCCTCGAAATTAGAATCACACTCACTTATTCGACGGTATATAAGGACAAACCCTTGGCGTAACGTAACGTACGGTGGGTGAGTCGAGCTCAGCTATACGCGAGGGCGGCAATCATCAACGGGGCGTTTCTAAATTGCACAAACTGCTAAAGAGCCGAGCTGCTTTCGCGTGGAAAGCTCATGTTGGCCGTAAAGAGGGTGGGCGTAGGGGTTGGGGACGCGGTGCAAATTGGTGTAATATCTCGACTAACAAGCGTGTAATCAGGCTCCCCGAGTGAGTGGCTTCGTTACAAAACCGGCCGGTATTTTACGGTGACCATAACATACCATACAGACGAAACCTATGTTACATACCTATATACTTATACGTCCGTAAAATTATTTTCATAAAAAGGAATTCGAAAATACCCATAGCGACTCTCCATAGCGCACCTACACATACCCTCGGTTTATGGTTCGTACCATCGTGCATTTTTACAACCCGAGAATTTCACGACTCACTCTACGTGCAAAAATTAGGAGATAAATTCTTACCGTTATACGATTATATAATCTGCAAACGTGTATAATATATATATATATCTATCTGCTAAGTATGCGCGTTCACGAATTCCACGCGTTATCAACTAATGTGCCCGTATGTACAGAGTGGGTGTCGAATACACAAACGCCCACGTGACAGTTGAAAGTTCTGTAGGGTGAATCGTGCGGTTGCATGAGAGGATGTAGGCGCGTCACTCTGTCAGGTGAATTAGCCGGCTGCTCCTCGTGCCAATCTTGGTTGACGTGACTTCGGTCGGCTTCGGCTATACGCAGTCAATTTGGCGAGGACTTGGTTAAGCCTCGTCTCACGGGAGCGCACCTTCGTTTCAAACTCGGCTGTTACAGCCCTTCTATATACCGCTTGCTCTTAAAACCACGTTTTCAGTACAAACATCATGTGCTATACTCGACGCGAAGTAGATGGGAAACACGTGAAGAGCATAAGATATATATTTGTACAATGTACATTCGAATCGAAATATGGTATGTGTGTATACCAGGGTATGGTTTAACGGTTTAACGTACGCTCGAGTTCAACGGCAAATATAGACGACCGAAAAGTCATGTATGTTTAACGATAAGCGTGCCGCATCTTCTAGTCGCGGAGTGTTTTTTTTTTTTTTTTTGGTTCTCATTTTCTTTTTATTATTATTCGTTTTTCAAGAATCAGATGCGCTCAACATCTAGTGCGATGTTACTTATTTACTTGTAAATACATGCATTTCAGACGACGAGACTACGCGACATTTACGTGCGGTATGGGGTGGAAAAAAAGAAAGAAAAAGAAAAGGCAAGGGAAGGGGGAGAAAAGTCATGAAAAGTTTTTCCTTAGCCCTGGAGGCGTAAACGTTTTTACAACAGGGCAATACCGTTTCACTTATTCCTGGGAATCAGGTCGTCCCTGTGGATTCTGAAGGAACGAAAAGATTCACCACCATCGGTGGTAGAGTAGAAGCAGAAGTTACAGCTAGCGGGTTTTAAAATACTGGAAAAATTGATTCGGCTTAAAAGTTGAAATTCTAACGGTGTTGGTTTTTCGGTATGTATATAACCTGGGATAAATAAATATTCATATTTTCTCTCATTAAACTTGGAAAGGATTGGGAAAGATAAGAGTAACAGGTGTTGCCCAACTTGACTCATCCCACTTCGAAGAATGTTTTTTAAAAATTCCCCCTTTTTACGATACTGAAGGTTCAAATGAAATCCGGTTAGTTCGTAGAACAAAAACGGCATATGTGGTGTCCATTATATTTTCCTTCACTCGCAAAAAAAGATTCCGCGAGTATACATATGTATACGCGTGCGAACAAGTGAACAAAAACGGGTGGACCAAAAAAATTTTTGCGATGTAAATATAATGATACAATATATAACCGGAATCCCAACTTTTAGATGAAGGGGTGGAGATATTCATCAGGAAGATTAGCATGGGACATCCAGTACGAAGGTAGGCCATTTCCTCGTACGATCCTTGGCTCGTAAAAAATCCTCATTCGCAGCCCAATGCCGTAAAACCCGTCCCTCAGGAATGTCCGTGTCTTTAGTCAATTTTGCGTGTCAACCAACGGTAAGATGTTTAATACAACTCCTTAATAAAATCCTGCACCGTACGTGATAAAATAACAAAAGCAAGAGGAAAAAAAAAACACTCACACCCACAAAAAAAGACATAAACGGAATAAGGAAACTTCTTTTGTGGGACGTCGCTGAAACAAACTGCGTGGATTTTCTAGATGTCTCTTTTGCCACCTACCGAAAACATAGTATTTTGTGTATAAAGACACCCTTCGGAGTGTGAGAAAGTGACCCTATCTCTACCACTGGGACAAAACTGTCGTGTCATGTCGGGGTGAAATTTAGGCCTACGGACGACCGCCCATTGAGGTTGAGTAAACGTCAGCATAAGACGTATTTCCCTAGATCAGACACGTCGTCTACTACGTGAAAATATGCCTACTATGTATAATAAGGTATATGTATATTCATTCCCACATAGTTTACCTCGTTACAACACTTAACATATCAGCAGTATTGTAATTTACTGCTGATCATGTATAAACGCGGGGGTTTCGAACGAGGTCATTTTACCACATGAAACTCGATAGACCCTATTTTTTTTCTCTCTCTCTCTCTATCTCTCTCTCTCTTTTTTTTGTTTTCTTCTTAGCCACCTCATATACATCACCGTTTTTGGCAGGCCAGACCGAACGTTGTCGCGGTAACCCTGGAGGCCCCGGGGCTCGCAAGGAGTGCAGGTGCCAAATTGACCGGACTTGATAACGCCGGGCTCTAATCTCCTCGTATAATACAAGATGGCATATTAGCCTATTCTTTTCCCAGACTAATCTGCGCCCGTGGGAATAATAAGAGCTGATGCACGTGCCATGTGTGCTATTATACTCTGAACGATGAGGGTTTGTAAAGAAAACATTTCACGAGAAATTCACGATGATATTTTACATTCTTCGTAAAAAGTCTACTTAATATTAACGATTTTTAACGAATTTTTAATTCATTTGTTATTCATTTTATGTGCATTGTCCAAGCCATATCCTATTATGCTGGTCCTCGCGTAATAGTTTTATAAAATAAAATGAAAGAAATGTCTAATTTATTTAATTATTTCAAATAGAAGTGACGCACACAAAAAATTCGTTACTATTACAAGTAGGACACTGACCTCCACCGTCGGGTCGTATTCCGAATGCCAAGCATTGGAAATTATTATTTCTTCACAAAGAATGTTCTCATTACGAATGAAGTGAACGAAAAAAGAAATGAATAAAACTAAATGATAAAAATGAATGAAAAAAGAAAAAAATCAAATCGTAAAGGAATACCGACAGAGTCGCTCGGAAAAGATTACTTTCATTCAGGTTGAATCAACGTCTGCTGACTGCACCAGGTATAATGGTCACGTATTATAGTTGAGGCATTGATCAATTACTATTGGAATTTCTAGCTTCCGCTAATCCTTCAGCTAACGTTATCCACGTTGAGGCTATACGATGCAGCATTATACCGCCTAGAATCTAATCCCTTCATTCGAAAACCTACAACGGTTCCACCTAAAGGTACACTCGATGCATAGTAAGTGCAGTTTTTTGTTTTTTACTTGCTTTCTTTTTTTCATGAAAAAAAAACTTTGAAAACATCCGACAATTCCGTTTGTATTCTACCGTACCGATACTATACATCTCCCAATTCCTAGCATCGGGTTCACCTGCGAAAGGATTTTATCGCGTAGTACAGACGTACGGTAGTAGAACAATCCAATGTAATTCTCGGTTAAGCTCCGATCCGGGTTTCCGTATAACACTTTATACTGTATATAGGTATAACGTACATGTATATACCTATATACCGAGCATATGTTCTTCTCTTTCGGAGAAGGAGGTGAAGGTGGTTCACATTTCGTTACCCCTTTTCAAGGAACTGTGAATATACATGTATATCAGATATAGACATATATTTTTTACATACTTTTACTTTGTCCGCGAATTCATACGTATGCATATGTACATATCTCCAGCTACGGAGGAGTCAGGAGTTGTATGTACACATACATATAAGTATTGGCTTGACAGTCAATCTCCAAGGAAATCTCCGAAAAAAATTTCTCAAATATTTCAATATCAAAGATAATTTAAAAGCTCTCGCGGGCTTTTCTAAAAACTGACAAAAAATTCCATGATATTCAAACAGAAGAGGAGAATTGTAAAAAAAATTCAACCTGCACTGAAACAAAAGAATTAATAAAATAAATGAATAAAGATACATAAAATACCCTCATGTGAAAAGTTAAACATATGTTTTGGTGCTCGGTATTTCATTGTATAGAAACAAAAAAACGAAAAAATAATGTCATTATTAAAAAATGTGATATAACTTTTCTTGTATATTTATAACGATATACGTATCTGCTTTTTGCGAATCGAATCCTGTGGCTTGCGGTTTTAATAGTGTAACTAGGAAAATAGTTATTACGCCAAAGTTAAAAAACCGCAAAACCCAACGCGATACTCACGGATATGCTGTGCATACAAGGCATGTATGTAAAAAATATTTATCTGAAAAAATGAGGTGAGCGTAGACGTGGAAAAAACGTGTGAAAAAGATTAAATAAAAGTGTATAACATATGAAAAAAAAAAAAAAGAATCGTGAATTACGTATAGTATTTTTTTTCTCCATTTTCATTTTCGTTATTTTATTGTTAATTTATTTTTTATAATTTTTTTCGTTCCTATTTTATTGAAATTTATTTTTTTATTCTGACCATAGACATTAAAGTTATATCTCCTGCGTTCGCAGAATTCAGGGTTTCCGCCCGAGTTGCCAAAACCTCTTTTGTTACGCGCGAGTCAAAGTTATACTCGGGTGACCGAATCTTTGGTACCGTTTGTCTGTCTCTGACAGACATTATTATGAGCGCGAGTTGCGCGAAGGGGTGGCGAGAGAAATAAAAAAGATACCAAAAAAAAAAGAATGAAAAAAAAACTGACTATATATAATTACGATTTCATATCGCTTTCAAAAAAGATATTCTTTTCTTCTTTTTTCGCTTATATTTATAAAAGAAAGAAATCAGGACGAAATTAGTAAAGAGAATAAAAACGAATCACGTTTTTCAATCTGATTCGTTGGACTTTGAGTTATATGGATGTACGAAATTTTTTTACACTCATTATATACCCTTTGAATAGAAAAACCGACGCGGTTTTGGTCAACTGTATAAATAAAAACGTTTGATCCGTATGCGCGATTATAATATATGTATTCCAAGTACTTTCGCACAGTAGTGACTGGGGGTATAAGAATAATGCTTAGCAAAGTGGAAAAGGGGTCGAGACCAACGGGTTGCTTTTTATAGCCCCGTGGAAGCTCCCGGGTACGTCTTGTCATCTTTATTCTTAATGACATTAGCGCGAGATGTGTCAGCAGCTCTTTGGTGAGGATGATAATCAAATCAACCTCGTCGCTCACCGTGCTTCGTACACATCAGGATCTGATGTAACGGGTATGCGGGTGGGTGGATTTTACATATGTGCGTGCAAACCTAATACATACGTAAATATATACATGCATACGTAAATACATTATACATATGTATAACGCAGGAATTTTCTCCAAAGAAAGCCTTGAGCTTCGGAACGCGATTTACCCTTCAAGTAGGTGAGCATAATATACCCATGTATACCATACATGTGTATACGTATGTACATCCCAAAAATACATAGATCCATACGTGCCTATGTATCGCGAATAGAAAATAGTGTATACACGTATAGATAATAAATGTGTTCATTTTCTTTTGCCAGACTATATACAGCGAGTGAAGCGTGAAATTATTCTTTTTTTTTTCTCTTTCCAAATCCTCAAAGTTTAAGAATGACGTTTTTTCTGTTCTCTTTTTTTTTTTTCTTTCTCTCGTAATCTTACATTATATAAGTTATACATATCCCATACAACTTCTAAGTCATTTTTTCAGAGTTCGTATCATGCAATGAAGAGGTACATTACTGGCAAAACACGGGGGGGGGGGGGGGGGGGTATGAAAACAGTGTTTCGTCCTACGGGGGCAGCAATCTCACAGGCGTAGCCCGAGGGTGGGAAAAAAGTAAATTCGCCTCCCTCCGCCTGTGGTGGGTATTGGATGATGAAGTCAGCCTGTGCGCCCAACTAATTTCAGTGAAGAAAGAACGGGAACATTCCCCGCCGCCGCGCCGCTTGGGTACATGAAATAAAAAACGCTGCAAAGTCTGCAGGGTGAGTCCTACTGTAATCCGAGGTACAGGGGAGTAAAGATTAAAGGAAGTTTCACAGGTTTCTAAACCCTAACAAAGTTGAAATGCATGTAGCTCGATATCTGTGCGGGTGACATCTACGTTCTTTTTACGTTGCTTGCAATTCCATTGACTATACGATCATATCCTTTGAGTTCGTCTCACCTCCCTATTTCTTCTGAATTTTATAATTATTTTTTTCCTTTTTGCTTTTTTGTTCACGCGCATGCGTATATTACAGTTTCGTACTTTTATCGCTGAGAAACACGTTATATATATTCTATTGCAGGTTCACCCCTTGTCACAAAGACCTTTGAAGTTATATGATACACGTTACGACATATATCTATAAGATTACTTCACCTACATTATGTACATAGGTATATAAAAACATGTACCATGTAATATATATACAATATACACGTATATAATTTATAACCGATATAAACTGTACACTTGCATAAATATCGGAGGAATATATATCCTGTCGCGGAGAATAATAGCTGTTTACAGTATATCTTATCGCTTTGGGTCAAGGGTTGTGAATCGAGGGTCAAGGGTCAACCGTGACCCATGCGATGATTGGTTGTTGGTAGTTTTAAAAAAACAAGAAAAAGAAAAAAGAAAAAGAAAACTATGTAGGTATAGTATCTAAAAGTGTCAGTCTATATACTCGGTGCTCCAAATTCTTCGTGAGGATCGGGGTGTAAGAAGGGTGCTTTGGGTTGCCTTTTACAGCTTAACTGCTGAGAGAAGTGAAAAAAAAAAAGAAGCGAACGGAAATAAGAAGAAAAAAAAATATCGCCTCGCGGCCATTTTGTCTGCCGAAGAAATTACTCGTTGTTTCGCACGCGGTCGTACACGGAGCGACGGCGAAAAACGGGACAAAGCGCGAGTTACAGAAAGAAAAGAAACGAGAAAGTAGGAAAGAAAAAAAAAAAAAAAAAAAAAATAGTAATTAAAGTGAACTAATTACTCGGGCGCGTAACCATCTGAGCCAGGAAAGAATGGGGCGGGTTTTTGTATACACAGAAGTACACGTGCATATTATATATATTTATAAACACATAGATATATAATAATATGCACGAAAGACATACAATACTCTGCCAGCCAGCAGCTGTTGTTTAGAAGAAACTAAATGAATAAACAACGCGCAAAAGAACTGCTTGCTCTCCATATTGTGTATGAGGTAAAAGTTTAGCGTCCTTCATATTTTTATGCATTCTTACTTTATTCTACATACCTGAAAATTAAAATTAGTGAATTCGCTCAGCGGAGTCAGCTGCGAAACTATGGTAAATGTGGAACGAAATGCACCGTGAAGAGGTCAGCTGATATTACGCTGAAATCAAAGCGTGTCCAACTGCAATATGAGACCGAAATTTGTTTTGTTTGATTGGAGAAAGGTACACCGTTTAATTCGGGCGAATGGCATCGGAAGACTTTTGTGTAACCAGCGGCCACCGCTCTAATTAAGTACACCCCCTTGAAAACGAACCGCCTTAATTAAGGACGAAACGTATAACTATACGGTATGGCTATTACGCGCCTGAATATTTTAGTGGGATTTATTTTTAAGACTCTTAGTATATTTTTTTGGGTAGGTACATTTTAAAAAAAATTTATTTACTTTTTTTCGACGTCCCGGTCTTATGCTCTATACCTCACCGACGAGGTATAAAGTTTTAAAGGATTTTAAAAATGTGATAAAAATTTCAAAAAATGCGGGTCGAAATTTTTTTTTAAATAATCAACAAACTCGCGTCCCATTTGAAAATGACTAAATAAAATTTCACCACATACGTTGTAACATTTTAAAAAAACTGCAGACAGGGGTGGAATTGAAAAAATATTCACGCTCGTTATCACCTCAGTTTCATATTAAAAACATTTCAGCTAAATATTTTCTTGTCGGATTCTCGTTACCGACAGGAATCTACATATTATTATTATTTTTTTTTTTTTTTCTGATAAAAGTATATGATTTTCTTTTCTATTTTTTTTTTTTTAAACCTTTTGCATTATGCTCGCCGAAATTAATTTTTACCAGGCATATCGAAACTCACCATCGGTATACGTGAGTTTAATTATGACGCTTACTAATATAATATGAGTAGACGTAAGCTTCAAAAGCTTTGAGTGAAAGTAAAAGCGAATCTGAAAGCTTAATTCAGAAACTCAAACTCAAAGATCGGTTAGCCTGCAAGGCGTGGTGGAGGTGAAACGGAAACCACATATACACGTATATATGATATATATATGTATACCTTCTCACCTATATAAAGCGAAAATATTATGTCGTCAAAATATTTCGAAGAAAACTTGTTCTACGGAATTCAAGAGGGAAATTTCTTCAGATCGAATACTATTATCGGTTTGGATTCTTTGATTTGTGAAATGAATTGTTTATTTATATTTATTCATCTACTTTTTTCACTTCGTATTGCAACTCAACGCTGTAATATATTCAACTCGGCGAATAAAAGTATGTGGAAAGTTTTGATCGTGTGTAGGGTGAGGAATATGTATATATGCATATGAAGATGAGGTTGGGAAAACCACGAAATCATGGAACTTGGCCATTACTATAATGAGAGAAGATTTCAACGATTAACGTTTCGCAGCCATTAATTTTCATTCCTTCGCTTTGGCGCTGAAAAGTTTCTCGTTCTTGAACGAAATTAAACGGCTGCCCCTCCCCCCCTCCCTCGCCACGTCCTTTTTTTCTCCTCTACTTTTATTCTCGCCGCGGAACGAGTGAAAATCTGAGAATAGAATAAAAGAAAAGGATTCTGGAAGGAAGAGAAAAGGAAAGAGAGAGGAGAAACCGATGGGTTGGGGAAAATGGGGGTCTTCTCGTTGACAAACTCTACTACCGACGACCGTCACTTTGCTATTCATTTGAATCCAGCTTGATGGTATATGAAAAGTAATAAGAGCTTTCAAGTCCATTAAAAGAAATCTAAGGACTAAGAAGTTCGAAGTAGGACATATTTCACAAAAAGTGGGGAGTTTCGAAAACGTGCAGAAAATTATCACCTTGGCACAAATGCAATGTGATTCGGAAATCGAATCTTTGTAGAAGTACGCCCCTCTGATTCTCATACCTCAAAATACAGGCAAAGTTCAAGTTTACAACGATACAATTGAAATTAACTTTGATGTAAAAACTAGAAAATAAAAGAAAAGAAGATTGTGCGTCCAGCCCCGAACGAATCCTTCGTCTCATCTCGCCCTTCCGTTTTTTCCCTTTTCATCTTTGATCCACATTAACAACAAGTTCGTCTATCAACAGGTGAGCGAAACGCTAGCACGAGTCGCGCATTGAGCACCGAGGTGATCACACTGTGACGAGTCTTCGAGGTTGATATATGAGACGGTTCGACAAAAAGACGAGACAAAAAAAGAAAGGGACACCCCCAAAAGAGTCACGTGCGACGACAAGACTACATGAGTGATGACGAATAAATGAATAAATAAACGAATATCCTTATACTTGACAATTTCCATGAATTCATCATCGCGGATTATACTATACATCGATGTGCGTAAAAGAAAAATTAAAACGACGACTTAGTTTTTTTTTTCTCTAATTTTTTTCTATTGCTAGGACATTAACGACATTTGCATCTTGGGCGGGGATTCCCTCGAGAAAAAGACGAAGGTATAGCGGGGGATGGTTGGATTGTGGGTTGAGGGTTGAGGGTGACTGCGAAATCCTTTCCCCGGTATGACCTATGCAAGGCCCGAGGTAGGTACAAGGTTCACGGAATCGCTCCAGAATTTATGAAACTCGAACGATTTCGTCTAAAACGTTTCGAGACGTGACTTGCCTACGCTTTTCACAACACCCAAAATCGATATCTATCCCCGCCTATTGCCCCCTCCCCCCTCCCCCCCCCCTCCTCCTCTGCCTCGTCCCACAGGTCGGACGTTTTCGACCATCACGACGCCCTCAGCATCGCCAGGCACCTCTCTCTGCCTCTCTCCATATCTTTTTATCGGCCCACCTCGCTCTCTCTTTCGCATCGACATATATAGCGCATATTAGGGTGTTTCAGAAAAAACTGGGGTGTTTTTTTTCTTTGGAAACAGGCTCAGAAGTTCCATTTGGACTTAAAAAGATGCCAGTTAAAATCTCACAATCAGCTCTACATGTCCCTCGTCGCACTTTTCTATTTTCCATAAAATTAACATAGGAAATATGTGATTTGTTGCTTTCGAATTTTGTTACTCGCCAGCAAACTAATGTACAGATTTGACCGAGACATATTATTGTAGGGAATTGAACGCTCTACTAAAAAGATTTCTTATCATTTTTTGATAAGTCTACAGTTTCGAAAGTTAATCGAGATCAAATTTGAATTTATTGTAAATTTCATGATTCTTGGATTTTTCGGATTGTTTTCTATTCTCAGATTTAGTATATATATACATGTATATAATATACTGTTTTTTTCAATTTATGTGATATCCTTCTCTTATTGTAATTTTTTTTCTACTCACTCTTCAATTTCACTACTGATTTTTATGTTCGTTTTTTATCCTCTGCTTTTCTTCTTACGCCACTAATGTTATTCCAATGCGTGCGACGCGATGATTCGGTTCGGTATATTTTGGAGAAATTTGGCGAAATTATATTCTGAGGCGTAGAAAAGTTTGCTTCGCTTCTCGAACCTCTAGATCTGATATTTTTTTAAACTTTTTTCTTTTTTTTTTATGGAAAAGGTTATCAATAGGAAAGAACATTATTTCAATGACGGCTCGATATGAAGCCGGATGAGGTTGAAAGAAAAAGAAAGAGAGAAGAAGAAAACGGTAGAAGAGAAAAAAAAACCAAAAAAGCAGAATAAAGCGAACGTACCGAGAAAATATACGTACGGAACTTTTTGCGGAAATCAAAAGCTACTCGCGTATCGCTGTGCACGGTGAATAGGTTAGATTTATTATTTGAAGTGATGAAGAAAACGTAATAAAACTGTTGAGGTAAAACATGTTGAATAGAGGAAGAAGTAAATTTTCCGTGGTTGAGACTACGCTATATACCTAATATAAAAGTAGAATATGTAGAAATATGCGATTCGGATAACGGTGAGGGTCGAATATAACGTTATTCCATAAGTTTTCGTTGGGAGAGCTCATCTGGATTCACGGTATATACCTATGTATGACATATACCTGCAGAGATCTCTCTATTTACTATACGTTACATTCATATGCAGAAATCCAGAGAGAATATATCTCGCCTTAGACGACCCGCTGATATCCTCAAACGTGCGTCGCGGATTCTAATCGAAAGTGATCGCGGCATTCGGACTAGATAAACGAGAATCGATAAATCCGATTCAATTTTACTTGACTTTCGTACAAAGGTCTCATAAAATACATACATAGAAAGTATACTCATGTATAGTTAGCGATTGATCGCTGATTGTACGCTAGTAAAACTTGAAAAACATGGAGTTATTTTCCGAGAACAAAAAAAAAAACAAAGTACTAAAACTAATTATCTGAAATAATGAGCTTTACAGAACGGAATATTTGGATCTTACGGATTGCATGGACTCCAAAACTGTCGGATTTTGTACGAAATTATATCTATCATTGTACGCCCAGTTAGGTTGATTCTGAATCGCTTCGCGGCCGAGCGCGCGTTTGGACAACTTTTTCGTGTAGCTGGGCCGGCTACGAAAAGTTGTCCAATCGAGCTTGGCCGCGAAGCGATTCAGAATCAACCTAACCGGGTGTACGTTGCCTATCTAACAGTATTATATTATATTCGATCAGCTTCAAACGCATCACCGTAATTCAATTAGGGAATATAATATCTACTATAAAATAATTCATGGCATAACAACCATCCTCGTTTAGGTTTACAGGTATTATAAAGATAAATCTATATGATCGCGAGCCTTCGGAGACGGGTCTATGATGATAACGCGAAGGACGGGTCGTGATTAGAGAGAGCGGTTGATTCGTTGATCCTCTTACTTACGCGGGAGAATTCGTTCTATTGATTTGGAACTCCGATGTATATATATGTATATATATATATATTTATATATATGTATATACCTACACGTATAGATATGTCAATATGTAGCTATCCGAATAGAACTAGTTTTACAATCAGAGAGACTTAACTCCCGTGAATTGTGCTTACCCTTCGTATTCGCGGTATGTCTTTTCTATGTTACCTCTCTTTTCAAGATATTCTCACCGCAGTTTTATCGAACTCTTTAGAAAACGATTCTCGCGAACAAAAGATATGAACTCAGAGAGCACTTCCGTTCGCCATACCCGAGTGATTTTACACCACGAGTTTATTAATAGTGTAAAACCCCAAACTGAATGAGGTAAAAAAAAAAACGTTATAGAAAAGAAAAAGAAAAGAGCAACTTTATATTTTCTTGAAATATTCTATAATCTTGAAATTCTATACATTATGTGATTCAGTTTTGATTTTCTGATTTATCATTTCCCGGAAATTTTTAATTCGAATTTCTTAATTTCGAGGAGTTTAACCAAAGAAGCAGTTTTTGACAGTGATTATATACCACTCTGAATTCCCACTGTTATTCCATCCCCTCCATTGCACGATTTAATGTCGCGTTACCATCATCTTTCAATTCCATTAACGAACTCCACAGAGGTATTCAATGAAAAGGAATTAGGTTCAAATTTCTGTTTGACTATACATACCTTTATATACGTACGTATATAAAACTCGAGAGCTGTAAGTAGAGAAGTGAAAAAGTGGGGGTGGCAGAGGGCAAGATCTCAGCGCAAAGTGACTTTCACTTTCTGCTTTCCGAGGGTGTAATAAATGCTTTCGCTTCTCGAGTACCTAATGTATGCTTTTGTGGTTTTGAAGAGCGTTAAGCCAACACTGCATTATCATGTCAGACGAACGAAAACCGCGTGGGCATTAGGTACATTTAGACAGCAAAGAAAAAACTTTCAGAATTAGAATTCGGTTGGAATAAGAATGAACAAAAAAAAAAGAAAAATTAAAATATATAAATAAAAATATTCAAAGGATGGAGTTAACTGCGTGAAAAAAAAAAAATAAATAAAAGAAAAAAATACCTCGTCGCAAGTATTTTTCAATCGTGTAACCGGCGATGTGCTTTAAATAAGACCAAAAGCGGCATAGAAAGAGAAAAAGAGACGCGGGCCTTCCGTTCACCGTTGAAAGAGCGGTCTGACCACAGAGTCGCTCTTACTACTTGCAAAGAGAATTTTCCGGCATCATTTCTGCGGCTGAAAAATGCGGGATGAAAAAGAGCGAGTTGAAAAAAAAGAAAAAAAAGAAAAAAGGAATAAAAAATTTCTACCGTCAGCTAGCAGACGACCTTTCCCTCCTCCAGGGTTATACATATATATTGTGTACATGAGTATACATCGCCATGGGGTAGGTATATGTAGATAGCCGTAGGTTCGAGTATATCCAGCGGTCTGGTGTTAACAGTATTTTTCAGTATCCCTGACTCACGTTTACACAGGGACGTCGATGTCCTTCGATTTCCATAAGCAGATTTCGGAGGTGAAGTGATGCCGCGTGTATATCCACCTTCCTTTACAATCATCCCTTTTCATGCGTATCTACATATAATTCCGCGATATTCTATGCGGGAATATATTTATGCCTATATGCTGACTATAATGTGCATGTTATGTATGAGTATATTATCTACATATGGATATTAAAGAATTTATATATTTACTTTACACATATAAATTTATTTCTACATCCTTTCACACGGGGGAAAAAAAAAAACGAGAAAATTATATTACCATAGATGTATTGATATCAACGTTCATCAACACCTGCAGTCATTTGCATGTAACACCCGGGGCGAGTGTGGTCAAATCGTTCATTTTTATTTCTATCTCTTTCAGATTTCCAAACAATCCTGGTATCGAATAACAAGCATAGGTATACATGAATTTAATATTTGTATCCTATACCAACATACCACATATGCCAGATTTCTCTTTCTCGTTAGAGGACATTGCCAAAATATTGCACTCGTTTTACGATTGAAACAGAATATCACAGCGGAATTTGAGGGGTCTGGACTTGCGTTTTTTTTTTTTCTTTTGCTATTTTATGTACAGGTATTTTCCTCCCGGTTAAAACAATTGAGCACAAACGCGATGATCCCACGCGGGAGACCTCCGCTACTGCGTGCAGATTTTTTACAAAGAACAATTCACAAGATTGCCCATGCGCGCTTAATCTCAGAGTTGCACAATAAAGTCTTTCGCAGTGATTTTCATCCAGATTCGCAGGTTTTCATGTAAAAACCTATAGACGATTTTCACACCTCGGCACAAACTTTTTCCACACCGTCGTATATCTTCTCTGTCGCATTCTATGGAAAGTTGGAGAAAAATAAGAAGTACGGAAGATCGACGTTTGTATTCCGTTCGGTATGATAGTAACGCTTTTATATAGTTCTGTTTAGAGAATTTGCAATTTCAGTCTTATATATTATATAAGTGACATATGTACACATACATCGTTTTGGACGTGCCACAGGTTCGTATATATGTATGTCGACTGAACTCGCTTACTCACGTCGTACTCTCTCTTTCTTATTCTCTTTTATTTTCTCCCTCTTCCGCTGTCTGACTTTCTCATTTTCTGGAAACGTTCTGCTTTTTTTCCAAGAAGGTGAAGCGTCGCGACGCGAAGTCGTAAGCGTGCGGTGTGGGTTTGGGCGACGCGGCGCGGCGCGGCGCGGCGGTGGAAGCAGCAAACGGGAGCGATTCTTTAGGTTCGGGTTTCGTAATGAGATTTTTCCCAAAACTCGTGAATGTGGGGTGAAGTTTTGGTATATATGTACACATAGAAGGCGTGAAGGATACCGAGAGGGTTCTTTCGAGAGAAAGAGAGGGTGAAACGAGCAAAAAGTGGCAACCAAAGTCTGCAACTTATTATACAGCAGGCAGAGTTAGTCAACCACCGGAGTATAACGCGAACGGTTTCCAAAAATAGCTCTCTATTAGTCGCCTGATAATTTTCTTCTTCCTTTTTCTATAATTAAAAAACAATCAGTTACACGGTTTAACCGTTTCGATCGTCTGGGGAAGAGAAAAAAAGTAATTGAGAAAGCGCGGCGGGGCAACGGTAACGGGGGGGGGGGGGGGGAGAGGGAAGAGAATAGAAAAAAAATTCTCCTCGTCGCTAATTCTTCATTTTTTTTTTTTTCTTCTCCGACCTCATCCTACAACGCGATAATTCCCTCCCTGTAACCCCGTGCCATGATTCTTAAAATGGACACGGTAGACGTCGACCGGCTGTATACGTAGGTATTACCGAGTGGCCAATCTTCCGACTAACCCCATAGAATTTATAAGCCTTTCCAATTAAGTCTTACGTGCCTGGAAGACAAACGCTTCTCCCGAGTCGTTAATTGTTAACTTTAGCGGGGGCTGCGCCGCCGTCCGCTTCCAGAGTGACGAGGGGCTCGAGCAACTCTGTGGCAGTTGAGTTTACGTGGGAGCTGCTTTCCCCCCCCCTCCCCCCCCCCCACACTTTGAGAATTCAAATAAGAGGCACGTGTTCCAAAATCGAGAAGAAGAAGAAGAAGATAAAGAAGAAGATGAAGAAGAAGAAAGGGAATGAAAACGAGAAGAAGCTTGGCATGCCCCCCGACCTTCACGTACATGTATATATATATACGTACATATTGTTTATATAAAATTAGTACGTGGGATGAAAATAATTAATTAACCTGACAAGGAGACTAATGAATCACGTGATAGAGCGAAAATGAAAAAAATAAAAATAATACATCACTTCGATTCATTTCGTTCGGAAAAAAATCATCGCCGCTCGGATGATTATTTTCATTTGATTATAGTATTTGTTTTTCCGTACGTTGATATGTTTTTTTTGTTAAAATTTTTTCATCCCATAACGAAAATCGCTTCGCTGATTTTAGTTGCTACGGATATATTGAACGCGCATTTATTTAGCCTTGGATAAGTCAATCGAGGGTCAGCAGAACTAGTAATTATAAGTCACCACTACTGGCGACCGTCTGTAATTAATGAATGTCGAGCACTCCCTTTCACGTTATCGTAAATCTGTACGTAGTTGTAGGTATTCGATGGTTACTTCGTTCCTTCGTTCGTTCAGATGATCCATCATTTGGTTATTCGATACCTCGCAGTTGGATATCTGATATTTTCACAATATCGATAACCCGTGCTCGCTTCGAGGTATTTTAAAAACTTATTTTCTGCTCCGAAAGGCGAATTCAGAGGTATATTGTTCGAAAGTTTTTTTTTTTTTTCTTTCCCCCTTTTTTTGTTTCCCATCGAAGTTGTACAAAAGCGATTAATAAACGAGGTATATGTATAGTATATGGTTTTGTAGAAAAGAAAAAAAATATGTATAAATTAATTATACCTCACTTCATGTAATAATTAGTAACAGGATGAAAATCCTTCGGATAATATTTAAACATCGAATTCGAATGGCGTTATATCTGTACAGCAATTTCTTTGGCGCGCGTACCGAAATTCAATCGATAGTCGGCAGATGTATCTGAAATGAAATTCGTAAGAAATAGAAAACGCCTTTTACATCCAGTGCATCGAAATGCTTTAATTTACATTCCAATACCAATTATAGATATACAAGCTTTGAATATTCTGGTAAAATTGAATTGCTCAAATAACGCAGGTATAACGCGTTATATTATACGCGAAGAATATTTTCACGAAGAAACGAACGTTCCAAAAATACGTCGGAACGAAGACCGATTAGCATAATGAAAAAATGATCGGAAAAAAGGAAAAACAAGGTGAATCGAAGTGGATGATAATATGCAGTATGTACATCGGGGAGCGATGAATAACATATTACTGTATCTGTGTCGTAAAAATGAGTATAATGCAGAGACGGAATAAAAAGTATAGAAACAGAATGAAATTCGAAAAAAAATTGAACAACGAGAATAGCGAGGGATTTTGAAAAGTGGAACGTTCAATTTTAATAAAAACGAGGATTGCTATTACCACGGCGTATTTCTCACTCAGTATTTCCCTTCTTTCCATCGGCAGAGCGATTCTTTTCCTGTAATTTCAAATATCAGATAGTTGACACGTCTGTAATCTTGAGCTGTCCACGAGGACCGCAAATAGCTGGTAAAGAACCCTCGAAAGAACCTGAATGAGTTGAGGAGCAGATCGTGACGTTGATCTCCCTAAGCCGCGTGCATAAATAGCTGTATCCACAGTGATGTATTGCATTACGTATATACCTATAACCTAAACACGCATATTACGATTGAATAGATAAATATGCCTTTTCATTCATTTTTGCTTTTACTTTTACTCGCGAATAAATAAATATAAGAAATTGTTACATACGTAGATTGGGTTGTTTTGAACGGGCTGACCATATACGGATAACGATAGAAAAGAAGAGAACAAAATTTTCTATGAATTATTTCTTTGAGAATTTACCGCGCGGAGGTTCGTGTTTTACGCGTTTTATATTATATAGAAAATTCTCATACCTAGCTATATCTTATTCGTTAGCTGGCGTGATGAAGGAGATAAGGTCGTTATCGACCGCCCGCATGCTCTCCCGTATTACGTTTTTCTTTCCCCCCCCCCCCCCCCTTTTTTTAGTTTTGGTTTTTTGGTTGCTTTTTGTTTCGGTTTGTTTTTTTTTTTTTTTTTTTTTTTTTAATTTTTTTATATTTTTTTTTTTATTTCATACAAATTTCTTTCCTCTCTTCTTCTCTTTCCTTTACCCCTCTAATTTACGAACCTTGAATTCTCACGCGATGCTTTTATATTACATAAATACAGAGAGAGAAATGCGAGTATTTTACACCTCCAATTCACACAGATGCGATCTACCTTTTACGATCGTCTACACTTCGTTGATTAGCATTGTATTGAATATACACCTACATCGTGTGTATATGGGGAAAAATTCGAGAAAAAAACGAAATGTACTACATCCGCTGTTGGGAATCAGAGGAATTCCGAACGCAATTGGAATAACAGAAATGTATACCTACCCTATGCCTATGTATATTACAAGAAAAGTTTAATATCCCTCTTGAACTCACATTGCGTAAATTTTACTAGAACCTGCAACAGTTTCTTCATCCTCGAAGGATATATATATAGGTAATAATAAAAGTATATCGTATATTATTACATAAAACTTTTTTACGGGTTACACGAGAAACACTATGAAAATAAAATAAAAGACTCGACTGAATCGGAAGAGAAGACCCCGTGCAAAAAAGCCAAAAGCAAAAAAACAAACGAAGAAAAGAAAAGATCAGAAGAAGTATTTATCAAGTGTTTTCTCATATAGTATATAGTTAAAACACGTTTGATATATGTGTATATGTATAATGATATTGTCCTTGTTCAGAAATTCGATATCCCAGTCGTTTTTTCATATTTATATTGGACAATTTGATCGGCAAAAAAAATATTTTATATTTTCTCGCTAACTGTATATAATACAGTACTGCTGCGGAATCGTATCGCGGTTGTAGAAAATAGTCGTCGAGTCGAGAACAAAAAATTCTGGTCGGTATTCGGAATTAACGTTATCACAGATGTAACGTACGTTTTCAAAAGCGTAGGTACATATATGTACAGGGAATATTGTCGAACGTAAAAACGCCGGGCACGGCAGTATGGGGCTCGTATTCGCGCGAACTCACCCTTATTCGTCGCCTATATTTGTGTTGTACATATCTCTACAATGTAACTACGTTTCGTTGGTATACGTAGAAATCGGCCTTATCCAAAAATACAGAAAACACGTCTGCCAGTTTTCCGTATAAAATGTATATCTATATCGGTACAAAAGCAGGTGGTCTATAATACGTTCGTTACACATTTAATTCAGCTCGTAAAAAGATTCCGCATTTGCGGTAGGACGCGCGACGAAATTAAAAAGGTACTCAAACACCTCGAGGCAAACACGTATGTACGTATATCCATATATTATGCCAACGTGCTCCCCCCCCCCGCCCCCCGCCCCCCTCCTCTAGACAACTACTTCATATAAGCTTGTTATACATATTATACTCCGGGCAAATGTCGAGGAGGAGGGTAGGCATATACTGTACACACTTACATACATTTTTCGCGAAATGGAAGCTGTTTTTCGTTTAATGGCATCTAATTTGAAAGAGGAAAAAAAAAGAAAAAAGAAAAACGAAAAAACAAAACACATAACACCCTCAAACCAACGTTCAGCCTTCTTTCCGTCCATATAACTTCCGTGTGAGAAATAAAACGTGCGAAGCAATGCGCGAGTGGTAAAAGAGTCATTAAAAAGACTTTTGGGGTTGGATGAGAATGTGTATGTATAAATATATATATTATAAACACATATACGATGTAATGTACATATTTACATAAATTACAAGATACTCCGTCTGTGTATAATGTTAGCCCAAGATGTGAAGTATAGGTATACGAGGAGAAATTTCAAGAATAGAATCGCCGTGGTATTTTGTATCGGGTGAAAGGGATGTTTTTTTTTTCTTTCTTTTTTTTTTTTTGTTTTTGTTTTACGTTTTGCGGTGTAAACCAAACTTGGCAATAATCATATACCTCCGTCACACCCTACAGCTGTTACTCTACGTTACCGCGCACAGTTCGCGTTCCACTGACCTTTTAGAGGTGTAACGCACAAGAGATTTACGACCGCCATCATTCTCAAAGATAGCCTCTTGTTTTACGAGAATTTGCCTCTGTCTCATACCTGCCAGAGTATACATATATATATAATATATACATATAAGTATGAGTATAAGGTATATTGTGTGTACATACCTATATACCTATGCGCTTCAGGCATTTATCTACACCGCGACCTATAAGCTTCAGATATCTGGAAAATTGTTCCGCAGCGAGATGTGGATGCATCCATCGTATTATCTACTTGTTTCATATTTTATCAACGAAACTTATTCGATTCGACGGAAATTTTATTTAATTTCCGTTATACGTTTTGTTCATTATTCTTTTCTTCCCTCGGTATTTCTCCATGACTGCATAGAGAAAGGTATAGGTCATACTTAGCTATACACAGGGCTTGTAAAATAGGTAATTCGCGTGGGATCCGCGATGTAAAGTTCATGGAGATTTATCGATCGTTCTCAGTGGTATTGAAACCAGATGTCATAAGGTACGCACACCAACTGTATAGATATAGGTACGTATAATTTGCGAAAGCCGTGACGATTAATTCCTCTGAGAACTGCATGCGGCAGCTGTGGGTATACAAGTGTTGGGTTCCGCAAGTTAAGGTTTTCCGAAAACCAACCGAGTTGCCGTCGTGAATTTGTGATAAATAAATTAAATAGAATGGCAATCACAGCGGCGAAAATAGAAATGGTTATTTAAATGGTTCTGCGGTTAGTTCGAGGAAGAAATACGAACGTCATATGGTGCTAGTCCCGAGAACGAGAAAAGGACGGGAATCGGTCGACGTCTGAAGCTCTAGATGAAGCAAGCGGGCCTCGTGGCGACGGAAAATTTGTCCCGACGCGAACTTTCCCCGAGAGTTTCGGTGGGGAAAGTTTTTGTTTGTTTTTTTTTTTTCCGTCATTTTTCACATTTTTTCTCATTGTATGATTGTTATTGTTACTTTTTTTTTTCGTTCGTTTGTTATTCTTTTTTCATTATCTATATCATACTGCCGCTGACATAATTCATCTCGTCCAATTAGATTCGAATATTATATGTACTGAAAAGAAGAAGAAAGTCGAAACTAGGTCGATTTCAAATATTTTTGTCCTCTCCCTTATATCGTAGATATATATCTATGCTTTGTGTATTATATACATCACGACTTTATAACGGTAGATCCGAGGGTAGATCCTGATGAAAAAAAATAAATAAAGAAGTAAAACGACAAAAAAGTAACTCCGAAATCATTCCGCTTGCGCTAACAAAGTCAACTTTTTTCGGGAAACCGTGAAAACTTCCGAGAAAAAGAATATATAGGTATTCAGGTTACATTATTTTTGTAACTTCAAATGCGAATAGTGTTATATGAATGAAAAATAATTCCGTATAATCAAAATTAATTATTATCATCAGCCTGATGAGAGATTCGAATTACATTAAGAAAATAATGAAAATTGAAACTCTCAGGTAGGGTTGCGCGATAAAGCCATGTCTCCAGATTCTAGTCAACTCTAGTCTCCCAGCGTATTATATGTATAGTAGATTATCGTGAGCTTCTCCGAAATCATGTGTTAGGGTTATTTGGATTTACCGTAGTTGCGAAACGTTAAATAATTAACATCGCCAGGGGGATTTCCCCAGTTTCCTGCATCTCTTCCCCATTCTATTTCCTTCCCCTGTTTCCACACCTCCTACAGTAATACTCTTCATTCTCAGTATACGT
Organism: Athalia cordata; assembly: GCA_963932425.1. Classification (NCBI taxonomy): domain Eukaryota; kingdom Metazoa; phylum Arthropoda; class Insecta; order Hymenoptera; family Athaliidae; genus Athalia; species Athalia cordata. The sequence continues at coordinate 49,030,147 of OZ010625.1, read as the reverse complement.
AACTAGAGAAACATTATGTACTCTCCGCACCCCTTGCTAATATACGATTACATTATATACCCCGGGAATAAACCGACAGATCAGGTTAGTTTTTATTAGCCAGAGAGCCATAGAACGCGTCGCGTGTTTTTATCTATTTTATTTCACTGACATTTCTAAGTAACCATTGGAAATGTTATGCACCTCTATTATCCACACAAATATCATACAAACCAACTGTGTACACCTCGACATACGGAAGATGTAATTAAGATCTTTGATCGCCAAACTTGTACGAGTCGAAATCTCGCGACTCTGCAACGAAAATCGATAAGGAAAAAACCTCAGAATGGAGATATTTTTATTTTTTATTTTTTGCAAATTAATTCGAGTATCACTCCCTCATTTGTGCCGCAAAATTTTGGATGGTATTTCTTGTATATTCATCTGTACGGATGAAATACAATATTGTTATACATTTCGCACCGATGCGTCGGTCCAACTCGTTGAACCGTAATTCATTTTTATATATATATCCATTATTATAAAAATTTCGAAGAAACAAAACGCGCGCGTAATATCATAACTTGAAACTTCATCAAATTGACAAATAACGACGACGTGAATAATACACGCCCACTCGCTCGTTAAACAGTGATAAACATATGCAAACACCTCCTCGAATTTGCAACTCATTCAAACGTTTCACCGAACGATTTTGCGCTATACGCTCATATCTCCCATCATCCTGTACACGTTCGCAGTTTACGTACACGTATGTTAAAACTTCACACCTTTTAATTAGCATTAGAAAATTTTTATTTCTTTTTTCATATTGATATTTATACGTAATACATGTACCTAAAATGATTTTGAGTAATAATATTTTTTCATCCCCGTCGAGTAAAAACGAGATGAAAAGAGAGAACGAAAAACGAAAACAAAAACAAAAAACCATCTGGTATGGTATAAAAATAAATTTCGAACAACATGTTTGTATAATGCAGATATCGTAACAACAATGATGATGACAACGCGATAACATTGTAGAAAAATAACGAATCAGATTCACCCCTTTCATTGAGGTGAAAAATTTTGTTGAATTTATCAGAAATAATTATATACATCGTGCGATTGCAAGTTCGAACACAACCGACTATCGGCAGCAGCAGCAGCAGCAGCATGGCACCAGAAGCAAAAGCAGAAGTGCAAAGTGGTGCAAATTTTCGAGGGTGTAGAGTCTGAAGAGAGAGGGAGAAAAAAAAAAGAAAAAAAAAGCAGTACTAAGGGTATGGAATATGAGGAAGAAAATAGAACGTAGTCGGAAATTCCTGTTCCTTTTACGTCTGCTGCATCCTCCTGATGTACGTACCTACCTATTTCTTATGTATCAAATTTTTGTTTCATTATTAAACGAGTATAGTATACGCGTTTATGTATAATATAGAATATACATACAGGGTGAGTTTTCTCCGGGGTCCTGAGAGGGTGTGGCTTAAATCGGCCGATACTCCGCCTTCTTTCATTCATACTTGTTATTGTCAGGACAGACTAGACTGCTTGTTGACTTGAGCTAGCTTATCAGAATAATAGGTTGCTAGGTAGGAATAATAGGAGGCGGAGTCTCAGCCGATTTAAGCCACACCCTCTCAGGACCCCGGAGAAAACTCACCCTGTATATGCCTACGGTATGTACTACAGCTGCGCATAATAGCGATAAAGCTATAGTAAGAAAAGAGTAGGAAGTGTTTCGTTTCCTTTTTCTGTTAATAAATTTCAATTTGAATACACATAGATACAATTACAGCGCAGCGTATAAGGGGTGCGCTTATTTTGAGAATGTAATACGATATACACCACAGCGCAGTATGATACGTACGTACTACGGTACAAATTAGAGTATTACGCTTTCTCCCCGCGTTCCCTGTACGTACAGAGCTACCAGTTTTCTCCCTCATATCATATCGCCCCTTTCAAGTGAGAAAAGGAAGTTGAACGAAATTACTTGTTTCCTGCAACTGCGCCGCTCGCTAGTAATATAGCCGGTAGCCACGCTCTCGATCTAGGTAGTTGCGGTAAAGCACAACTGTATAGTATAACTTAAGGTACAGCAGGTGCCTCGTGCCGCAAGTTTGCAATCAGGTAAATAACCGCAAGTATATATCGTAACCCCCACCCCCCGACCCCCCGTTCTCTTCACTTTTTCCCCGCCCTTATAGCTACTTATTTACATACAACCGGGATGAAATTTTTACGAGGTGGTTTGAGGCTTATATTTGAAAAGTGATTCTTCCTTACTCACTCGAGCACGCACTATCTGCTTTATAGAAGAAATTACTGTGGGTACGTCACACGTCCTTTGAGGTTATAAAAATATGAGGCAGTCCACGCCGAATCTTCTTGTTCTTTTAATTTTTTTGGTTTTTGTTCTCCGCAATTCTCTGAGATCATTCCGCATACCTACCTATACGTAGGTATAGTATAGTAGCGCATCAAAAATACGGAAATGAAATTTTCATTCAATTTTTATAACTCACAAGTTAGAATCTCCAAGGAAGTGTTCTCATAAGGACCTGACCGCATGACCTCGGAACTTTTTTTCCGATTACAACTATCGGAGAAAAAAAAACAAAATTCTGGTCGAACACGAATGAGCCCTTTTTGTGTGGTTTTTGGATACTTGTAATTTTTATCGTATACCTATCGTTTTTCCCGATGTTTCAAATGATCGGTGTTATTTTATTTTCATTTTTCATTCTCCTATTTACAGTGCTCGTCATTTTTTTTTTAAATATCCAGTGTTGTGGATCTTCCTCCGATAAAAACGAAATTTGAAAAGGGTTTCTCAAAATTGTTTCCAGATTTTGAAAACTGGCTATGTTTTCGAGGTAGCCCAACTCCTTGGAGGATTTTCTTGATGCGGAAAACCAAAAAAAAAATTTCGAGTGTATTCGAGCCACCTTTTACCAGAAAAATATAAAATCAAATTTTAACTGCTAGATCCCCATAAACTCGACGGAAAATGTCCCGTACATTCCTGTTTCGGTTATATCATCGTATTAATATATATATATTTTTTTTTCCTATCTCCCGACCCCTGCGCAAAAAAAAAAATATTTTTGCTTTGAACGTTCGGTACTTCAAATTACAGCTTTGATGGAACATATAAGACACGCAATAAAAATTGTTTTTCATAAAACCGAAACGCCACATTCCCTTATATTTTGAGTCCTATCAATTGAACTCGAGAATTGTTTTTATTTTTTTTTTCTTTTCTTTTGTAATGTTATATTTTTTTCTTCTGTTTTTGGTTTTTTTTTTCAATTTATGAAACGCCGATTGGACAAAGGATGCCGATACGATAAGCCTTGCGAGCGGTACAATTTTTTTTATTTATTTTTTTTCAAACCCAAATGGCTTTCGGTCGCGTAAACATCCGCGGATTAAGCTCGTAAATTAGGGAGGGAAATTGCGGATATACGTTGTTCCTACGTTACTCTCTCTGAAAATATTTCAACGCCTTTCAAACGTAGAGCTGTAAATTTTATATCGCGTATAGGTACGAACGCACCTATATGTATGTACGTATACAATTGATAATACTCTGTACAGACCAACCTACACACGATATTATTGTCTCCTTCCTCCCCTCACATTTTCGAGGGTTGTTTAACAGAATTAACGATATTATTCTCCCTCTCTCGTTCTCTTCCCCTGTTTTTTTTCTTTCTTTTTTTTTTCTGTTTTTGAATCTCGAATCCAATTTTGGGAATTCAATTTATTTTCAGGGACTATGTGCACAAGACCAACTGATTTTAAATTATACGATCTCACTCTCTTTCGATTCACGTGAAATTATTAATATTATTGTCGTTATTTTATTTTTTAAATTTTATTCTTAAAATTTACGTTATTATACACCGATGTTTTGAATATCAAAAATTCACAACGCAATCAACTCAGACCCCTAATTAAATTTTTTTTTTTCGTTATTATTATACACGTATATGTACGCGTAATATACTTGAGCAGTTTTGGAAAAAAAAGAAGAATTTCCCACGAACATTATCACGCGATTTTATAAGATTAAATAATATATACATGTGAATATTCATTCCGCGGGGACAGAGGTGCGGAGGATTAATCTCGATTCTAAAATTTGCAATAACGTTACGGCGAAATGTTGGATGATAATTAAGCGTGACGTTGGTAATTGGCTGTTAGCATTATCACCGTTGTGTAGGTACACGTATATTGTTATTATTATTGAAGCAGCGTACGGCATTGCATCTTAAGCAATCGAACGAAGAGCTGGGTGATATCGGCGGCAATGACGTTGGAAAGTCGACAACCTGCAGGTTTGCTATAACAGGGAAAACTGTCGTCACGTTCAATTACGCGCCCCACGGGTATACTCGTCCTCGTCGGCGACCACCATCCGCGCGCAGTCGATGTCAGAATAGCGCAAACGTCTCCCTTGGGAACAACACGGAGGGAAGGAAAGAGGCGAGGATTCAACGTTGGTCGGTGTGAAGTTAGCTCCGGGCAACGTTTAGAGTCTTGGATAAAACCCTGTGCCCTTGCCCGCCTGCCCCACCGCCGCCCCTTCGAATTGTGCACTTAATAACATCCCCCTTTTGTAATTAACGCATCGCCTATACGACATTGTCGTTTTGAAAAAAAAAAAAACATGGAGGTATTCAATTTCAGGGGTTTCCGAAAAATCGCGTTGATCATTATACATGGATATACGCGTAGATTATACCCCCGGTATTTTCGATTTAGTAAAACTCGACGATATTGGAATTCGATACACTTCCGGCTGTACATGCATAAAATTTTTTAACGGAAACCGCGGTGAGATGAAGATGGAATTACTTGCCCTCGTTTTTATTGACACTGAGCTGATGAGATTATACGGTTCGGTCGCATAAGCCAAACCGGTGAAAAGAAAGGTATCCGCGTCTTAAACTTTGTATAATAATGTACTTAAAAAGAAAAGAAAAAAAAAGAAAAGAAAAGAAAAATCGTTTTTGTACGGACTGAAGATTTATGGAGTACTTTTTTAATTTCAAAAAAGAGGTCTGGCCTGTTAAGTAGCTCGCTATATACTCTAAAAGTATAAGATATATCGAAGATGTGTCCGGATCTAGAATCGTTTCTTGAGACGGAATTCAAATTTAATGCGAACGAAAGGTCAGGGCGACGGTTTGAATCGCGTTCGATTCAACTGTATGTTTCGGAGAACGGTTCCAGGTGGGACTACGGCGTACTATAGTATATAGGGATGAAGGAAGGAAATCGCGCACTTTTAAGTCTCGTATCTCCCGAGGGACGTCCTCTTCCTCTATCGCTTCGATTTATTGGAAGTTTTTTTCCTCTCTCTTCCTCTTCGTTTCTAATTTTTTTTTTTCTTTTCCCCTCCTTTTTTTTATACACTTCTTCTTTTTTTTACATTCGTTCTCCGTACGCGCAGTGGTTGAAAAATCGCGCGAAATCCTCTTCCAAACGAATCAATTCAGCAACGTAATTGAAAACGTCTCGATTTGAAAAGGGTTTGATATGATTGTAATAATTATTTTAAGGAACGTCAATTCTGATCCACTTTATACAAGTATATGATAATCTGAAACAATATCTCGTTTAACGTTGATTTACTCTATCATATATGCAGAAAAAATTACGCAAATTTATATATCCACCTTTCATAATATTGTCTTGAAAAAAAAAAAAAAAAAAAAAAAAAAAAAGATAAGTATAATCTCATCGATCTCTACCATTAAAAATCAATGGAAGAAACAGAAATAAATAATTCTCAACATATTATTATTGCAGATCTTTTACCTTTATCGCTTCGTCAACTCGGTCTCTATAATACTCTCGGGATGTTGGTGAAAGAAAAGAAGATGCCTAATTGAAGTTAACGTCGATCAGTAAGAATTTTTTATTTTTGTTATTTTTTGTCTTCTCTATGACACGAAAATTTTGAGGTAAGTGTACAGATGGTACAGACTATCACGTCCGTACGGCAATTACGTCTGAAATCAAAGATGGCTCTACATCTGCAGCGACAGCTTGTCATTAATGGCGCGGGATGTAGAGTTGCTATGAAATAACTAAATGGGACGAGACGAACTGCGGCGATGACGAGGGTAAGGTCGTCGAACGGTATCGGATTTCTCGTTCCTGCAGAGAACCGTATTACCCTAGTAATTACCTCCACCTATACGTATAGTTCGGTATGTGCAAAGGTAAAGATGCGAAGACGTATTTCCGCGGCAAAAGCTTGTAGTCCGTGCGCCCATACCACCACCGATACTTATGTGTACATGGATGAATACATAAGGAACTGTATGTACTAAGTGAGTATATAATACACAGTATGTACACGTAGTATAACTACACGTAGATGCAACAGTACCGCGTGCGCGAACGAAGCCAGCAAATTGGTTCATGAAAGCGATGGTTAATTTTCAAGGTCCAGCCTTGTGATCTCATAAATCGTGATTGTGGCTGAGATAAAGTCCGTTGAATATACGGTAAGCTCGGATGGAACTTGTGAAACTTGAACGTGATCGGTTATCTATAAAGGGATTTGCACAGTCAACGGCACAAAATAATTGTTGCTACCGTATACATTTAAAAAATGTATACCCATATAAACACGTTAGACTATACGCAAACCGTCTGAATCAAACGTCAAAAATCACGCCGTTCAATTTTTTTGTATTACTATCTTCATTCATCCTCCTACCCCTAAACGAACTCTGGATAGATTTTATTTTCGAACATCGAACATGAGCCCCACGTTCTTGAATCACAATAATGGAACGGTGTACGTATAATGTGGTGCAGATCGATCGACGACCGCTGAGATCGTGTATGTAAATGTAATTTATTAACCATCGTATCTTTCAGTAGCATATAATACAGGTAGGTTATACACAATACCTGTTCGAGCAGTTGATCGCACTTAAACACGAAACCGGAGGCAATTGCCGGCTTTATACGCGCGCTACTGGATGAGCCTACCTGCTGCCTACCCCTGCGTGTATAATTCATTAGATTTCCATTTGTTTTCGCATTAGTTTCAAGAGACAACCCTAACCGTAGACAAGTGAAAATTTGCCTGGAGAGTTCGTATACATTTGTATAAGTCGCACGCTCGTCTTGTTTCGACAACACGTGTGTACCTAGATTTAATTATGGATTGAAGCGAACGGTGGAGGTGCAATTGAATCCCTGAATAACGATTTTAGCTGCAGCAACAGCAGCAAAGCCAGCAGAACCAGTTGGATGTTCACCATCGATTGGTGTAGCGTGTCAAGGAGCTATTCCTTCAGGACGATATAGCAGTCCAACCTGGAGACAAGGTCCACGTTAATAGCAGGCCACGTGCCACCCTCAGAGTCCTAGACGTCCTCGACATGCATGTTTATGACTCTGGTCTCGGTGAGAGTCTCGACGTATAGATATCCGATATACCTACTATACTACTACTCAAAGCACCAGTTCCGCAACTTTAAGTCCGAGGCTTTAGCTTCCAGACTCTACAGGACTTCTCCTCCAAGCGCCCCAAGTGTCTAGAACAGAGCTTGCGCCACGCCACGCCGCGCCACGTCGTTGTACCTCATGCGATCCTATGAATATTGAGCCGGTTCTCCATAGCTCCTCAAGTCATGCATATACTCAAAAGGCGCATAGATGGCACGTATCAAATGCGCATATACATATGCGATTACGCTGTATTAAGTCTATATTATGAGAAAATGGTATATCGATAATCAAGGTCGCTTAATGCGATTTATCCACGACCTTATTTTTCCCGACTCAAGTACCGTCTGTACCTTTTTTTTTTTTCTCTATTAACAAAATGTCAATCAAACGTCCTTCGACTTTCACCCTCTCCAACTTGCACGTTTTTTTTTTCTCGAATCGCTGGGGATTCCCCAATAACAATTTTCGGGATATGTATTCGATGCTGCGGATTTTCTTCTTCACTTTTTTTTCTCCTCGACTAAAATCCCAACGGAAAATTTCCGTCGGATATATCTATACATATATATATATTTTTTTTTTCAAATTGTTTCTTCTTTTTCATTACCACTGTCACAATCCGAATTGACACGTAAATACCTGTATTTTTTTCGTGCGATAATACTTACAAGAGATTGCGTCGAGTACTCGGAGCAAGTGCGAGGGGAGCGTTTTTTTTGTTGTTGTTTTTTTTTTAATTAAAAAAGAAAAACAGAAGCTAAAAATCCACGATACTCTCTCGATATCGATAGCCGACCCGCGTTATTTTCATTAGAAAAACTTTTTATTCGCGAGTTACAAAGATAGTGCTTCAAACGCGTCGCTCGAAACAATTAGTTTCGACCTTGTAAATGTTAAATCGTAAGCGTCGTCCGCAGGTTATATTTTGGTAAAAGATTTCTTATTTGTAATAAAACTCTTGTAAGAAAAGTAGTTACACTCAGAGTCGGTATAATTTTCTTTTTATACGAGCGAGGAGAGGCTATCGTATCTTTTGGGAAAACTACCAACGACCGCGCGCCCGAGAGGACGTTTACGATCGTAAAACTCCGTTGTGTCGTACCTCATACATATACCTCCTCCGCGTACGGCGAAACTTCTAATTAATTTTGACAAAACATAAGCAGATCACGCCGCGCGACGTAACGCTTGGAATATCATATTTTCTACATGATAGGTATAGGTGTAATTGTAGAGTAACGCGAGTAACAACTACCGACCACAAATAATAATGACTAATGCCCTATTTAGCAAGCTTCCAGTAGAATCCCTCGACAAATGTGTTTATACACCTCGGTTGAGCACGAAATAGAAGCTGAGCTCTAGAAATTCCAGGTTATATATGTAAATACACATTCACACCGGCATATGTATAGGTATGTTTACATAGGTAAAATAGCGAGCTACAGGTATATACATATACATATACATATAGCTACGATATAAAGGTGAACGTGTCGTCGCGATTTAACTGAAACATGCCCTACATTCAAAACTAAATTTGCGTACGTCGACGAGGAGAGAAGTTACAAGCGTAGCTTGCACTCCGTGAATATACATATGTATATCTACATAGCATTTCGTATATACCTGACGATGACGTATAGACGAGGTATTTCGAAAATCCACTCGTATTACTATAAGTTGTACGTATTATTTGGGATGGATACGTACCTATAAGTAGTACGTACCTAGTTTTCCTATGTACCCTCATACGTTATATACGCTGGGGAATACGAGAGAGGAACGAATCGCATGAATATAATATTGATCGATTTCTCGATTTATTCAACGATGAAATTATCCAACGAGTAAATAGAAAGTATGTATGGTATATATGTATGTATACAGGGTGATTCTAAATTCAGTGCCATCCATATAATGGGTGACAGGGTGAACCAAAAGAAGTAATTTGAGATAAGCAACCTATGGTCGGAGGCGTCGTATTTGGGCGCTACAGGACATCGAAGGTCGCAGGCTAAACGCCTGGTCACTGGCGATTAAAGGGATTTTCTGCATGAATCAAGAACTGAAAAATCAACAAAAACTGTACGACACAAATGAACCATAACCTGGAGCTTTTGTCTTCCGCATTGTGAGCGTATTATGGCTTTTAAATAGGAGATGCACGTTGGATTGATACCGCGCCTGCCGCGTCCCCTACTTAAAAGCCATAATACGCTCTTAATTCGGAAGATGAAAGCTCCAGGTTGTGGTTCATTTGTTTTATACATTTTTTATCAATTTTTCGGTTTTTGATTAATGCAGAAAATCATCATAATGGCCAGCGACCAGGCGTTCAACCTGCGACCTTCGATGCCCTGTAGCGCCCAAATGCGACGCCTGCGACCATAGGTTGCTCATCTCGAATTAATTTTTTTGGTTCACCCCATCACCCATTATACGGATGGCACTGAATTTAGAATCACCCTGTATACGGGCATCCGTACCTCGATATACATTATATTCCCATTTATTAGACTTCAGCTCTGCCGGGTTTCCTAGCTTTCAATAACAATACCCAATTAAGTGTTATCTCAAAGCCTCCTGGATTGACACAGGGCTAATATTATAACGTCTCTTTTGGAACGATCGAAAACGTCAGCTACTTGAGATTGTATTCACACGTTCTCAAAGCACGTTTTTTAGACCATCGCCAATAAACTTACGATCACTTCCGCGGCTACTATCTCTGCACTTTTATTCTTATTTATTATAGGTACTTGACTTACAATTAGTGTCGGCGATTCTGCATACTGTCGCTATATATTGTATATGCGCACCGTCTAGACGATATATTTAAGCGTTATCAATCACCAGAGTGGATACTTATCCTTAGCGGATACTTAATACGAATTATGAAATAATATCCCCATTCCATTAGGTATAACTGAATAACATTTTTATGGAGGTGGGTATATCGATGATGTCGAAAAAACAGAGATCGTGAAAAAAAAATATATGAATGTGTAGACGCTATCTGCAGAATTATCCATGAACCGTGACGTTTACTCTACTTTTGCACTAATATCACTGCAGTAGGAGGGTAAAAAATTGAACCGTTACTTGAGCTCAACGTGTCACTCTAAGCGGCACCGTATTAAGCAGCTCCCAACCCACCCCCTCAGCGATCCACTTGACAGCCACCGTCGCTAACGGCTCCTCAAGTAGCTGGTTCCAAACCCGCGTATATTACGAAAAAAAAAGAAGTTGGTCGTCGTCATCGTCGTAAAGTAAAGTCGCGGGTGGCGCAAATGAGACTAAAAAATGCAACCTTCTGCTGCAGGCGACGTTGCAGCCAACACCACTTTTTTGATTTTCTTTTTACACATTCTTTTTTTATACCGCATTTACGATATGGATATGATATCCTACCATGAGAAGGAGACGTTGAATTTACACCTGCGGTGTAACGGTGGAATTATGATGATATTTAGTGAGATGTAGAATTTTTGTTCACTCACCAGAACGTAGACTGCAAATGGCATTACTAGGACGGCGACGAGAAGATCGGCGAGAGCTAGACTGACGATGAAATAATTGGTGACTGTTTGCAGAGCACGTTCTCTCGCAACGGCAAGTATTACTAGTACGTTACCGAAAAGCGTAAGACACGGCACAACCACCAATATCAGAGCCCACCAATTGTTTACATTCGATTTATCAACGTCCGTATCGTCGCACTCACTACCTCCGTTACTGGATATGACAGAAGTACAATTTCCATTTCCGGATGTTGTGACGTTTAAGTTTGTCCCTTCGTAGTATGAGGTTAAATTTGAAAAGACCGTGTAATTTAATCTATTTATGTAATCGCTTATGTCGTCGAAAACAAAAAGATCGGATATCGAAGAATAACTTTCATTCGTTAACACTGATGACGACGGCGACGACGTTGACGATGACGATGACGATGACGACGATGACGATGAAGACGAAATCGAAGATCCCGGAGTCGTCGTGTCGTTGAATAAACTTCCAAAATCTACACCGAAATCTACGCTTAGGTCCCCGCCAAAACTACCATTTTCATGTCGGGTTGTTACGTTCGGTCTGTAACCGTCTTTACCGGGGTCTCTGAGAAGGTCGATGATATCGTTGACTCCTGCTGCTTTCGGTTGATCGTCGAACCTGTTGCTCGGTAGTTGTACGTCATAGTGACGCGTGATGCTGCGAACTGTTGCATTAATCCTCGCCGCCAAGTTGGTAAGGGGTGACGACAATGCCTTTGGTTCCATGCTGTCGAAAACCGAACGGCTGAACTTTGACCCTTTTCTTCTCCTTCTCCTTCTCCTCCTCTCCTTTCCCCTTTATTCGGGGTTTCTTTTTCCTTATATACCCTCGACGAAAAAATCATGAAATTTTCGATTCACGAGCCCACGAAGGTTTCCGCGTGCTACTTGCCATCTTCCCCTATCTCCTCTTTTCACTCTTCTTCCTCTTCGACAGACTCCACACACCTTCTTCTCGGACCTGTATCTGGTCCTTTGTCGCTCTCTAAAATACTTATATTTTATTATTATTCTTTTTCTCTTTTTTTTTCTTTTCTCTTTTTTCAAGCGCAAAACCTTCTGCAGTACTCGTTCGGAAACCAGGCAAAGCTATCAGCTGCCCGGCCACGTTCGCGCTTCTCTGTCATCGTTTATCGAGATATTTTAACAGTTCACTGTGCACCACTACGGATCGAAGACGCGATCGTTTCCTGGAACAGAAAGAGGAATGTCATCGTCAAAGGTGTACCTTTATATACCATTGAAGTAGATAGAAAACCTGCAGAAAGATCTTTTTCGAACGACTTGACCTAGAAGGTACGACTTCCACGTATTTCTTACGTACGTGAGCGTTACGAAATCCCCAAACGAATAGAAAAACAGGTAAGAAGATAGTATGCATACACGTAAAAGTGAGTAATTGAATTTTTATACAGAAGAAAGACAAAAAAAAAAAAAAATAATTTTCTCCACGATCTTCGTCTACCTGAGCACATAGCTACAATCTACATATACTCTGAATGTATCCTTTGATTGCTCGTGAGATGAAATCTTGTCGCCGTCGGTTGTTTGTGAACAACGATCTTACAAAAGCTCGCGTATATGAGCAGAGCGAAATTCCTATATATGTACAACGTGCAATTGCATTTCATTCAACTTGTCTCCGTTTAAATGCGTGAGAAGAATTTGAGTCTTTATTTTACTTTTCTTTGTTTTTTTTTCGCCTGTACGCTACTTTCTTTCGCCGCTTCTTTTTCATCCACGGAATAACAAGATTTTAGACTTACGAGCCTTTCGCGATGTCTACGATCTTGGCACCGGGTTTTTAGACATTACATAGATTTTTCTTTTTTTTCTTTTCTTTTCTTTATCGCTTGAAAAACGCGCCGCGGGTAACACCGTAAGACACGAAATCACCACTCTATTGCTGCCCGACGGGAGATGAAAGAGAAATGCGAGAGAAAAAAAAGATGAAGAAAGAAAGAAAGAAAAAATGAAGCAGAACGGAAATTACGTGTGATTTGCACTTCCAAGGACATTCAGCTCCACCATCACCCGCAACCCTGAAAGATCAGCAATCGGATCTAGAATCGCGGTAAGCGTAAGTAGATATAACACACTGTATAGGTACTGTTCACTGTACACGTTTAGATCGGCTACCAGATATTTTCTATACACTACATTCTGCACATCTACATGCAAATAACCTCCGATGACGCTATACTATAATGTATATATCCCATGGTTTCAAGGGTCTCTAAAGAACCATTTTTTTTCCTTACCCTTGTCTGAATTCAAAGCAATGTACACACATATATTATAGTTTTTATTATTTTCTTATAATACTCGAGTTTTATCAACGAGTAGGTATTACCTATAGATATAGAAAAGCTGTAAAACTTTCTCCCATTCGAACAGTTTCTTTTATACGTGTATACGTATATTCAAATATCAGTTGAAATACCCTTTCGCGGATAGATATAGCGCGAGCGCAATAGTCAACTGTACTAAACCACCTCAGCACGAATCACCATTCAAATCGAATAGTCAATAGTCAACATCAACGTGACCGCCCCCAGCCGCACTACGTTCTATCTACAACGGCAGTAACCTTCTAGCTTAGAAAACGATTTTACCAAGGATAATGCGAGGGTGAGATGCAAAAGGAAAAGAAATGTACGCAGTATTCCAGGTTACGACCACCCATAAGACATTGCAGGAAAAACACATGTGATTGCAACTGCAGCAGAAAAAGGTATACCAAAAGAGTGCAGAATCATCTCAACTTTTATTCTTATACAAGGTGCGACCCGAAAACACACCGGCACGTTCGAACTATTCTTTGGAGTGAGAACTCAGCCCAAAAGAACGAACGAATTCACATCATGGATTAAAATTTGCAACGGTCTGGAAAGAGTAGAATTTTTATTTTTTTTTATTTTTGGAGTAGATTTCTCATTCGACAGGAAAGTAACTTTTTCGAAAAGAGCGAACAGTCACTGCGAGTGAGTGAAAATTGTTTCTTTCTCATGTTTATTGTAAGTTACTAGTTTTTTGATTTTTTTATTTTTGTCAAAACTATAGACCGACGCGACGGAACCGCTCGACAAAATTCAAACAAACTACTCCAGCGGAAAACTCAATTTTGAAACAGTCGCTCTAGGGATGAGAAATTTAAAATTTCTAGTTTTGACGAAAAAAAAAGAAGTTTCTCAAGATTCGTCAAGTTTGTTTTTGCCACCCTGTACATGCGTATACAATGGTACAAGACGTCTCTATCTATGAATGTCTATATATATGAAAGTTGTGGTAAAAGCTTCCTGCCAAGGGGAAGAAGCTTCTTCAGCAACGAGGGGTAGATATTATTACGGGTTGCATCCCTTCGCCCGGGGCGACTCATTCCGCGATCTCATAGACCGAGCGACTGGATTCAGAGCGTCGGGAGCCACTTAAAGACAGAAATTGCCTCATCCATCCAACGAACCAGCACCCAGAGACATCGTACCGGGTTTCCGTTCGTCCGTTCATTGGCTTGTTCCTGTAGTGACCCTCTTTCGTCCCGGTAGGTATATACCTACCTACGTATTCACAGCGGACTATAGAATCCTTGGAAGGAAAAACTTTTCTCATACCATTCTATCCTTGGAATTCAAATTATTCAGCGGAACTACTCCCGGTTCAGACGTGAGAGGAGAGACTCTGTACGCATTCGTTTCATTCTTACGTCCGTAAAGCTTCGTCGGCGCATACGATACAATTATATCCAGTCGCTTATGTCCGCCGCTAGTGGCCTTCGCCAACGATCGCACTAGTGACGTTTCAACGTCAGGTGGACAATAACAAACATGAAATAAACACGCGGTACTGCGGGTCGTGATGGTCGCGCGCGTGCATGTGTGCAGTATACCTATACACGTGGGTGGTACAACTATAAACTGTTTTGTCAAGAGTAACTGGAAGGTGACACGCAACTTTATATACATAACGTAATGTGAGGGTAGTTTTTTGGTCTGCCCAGCTGCTCGATGGACGCAGATATGTATGAATGTTAAAATCTTTTCAGATTATGAATAGCTTGAGGAGGGATGAAAATATTAGGGTGAAAAAATAAAGGATCAACGCCCCCGCGAGATCACCCGAAGAGGTACCTATAGTAGTTGAGCAGTCGTTTAAATCGCGAGAAATTTCATCAAATTATTAGCACGACCTATTATATCACATAGATTCATCCGAGCCAACATCGTGAACAAAAATTAGCACGTCATCCATCATCGGACGATTTATTCCAAACGCTCTTCAGGTCACGGACGAACGTACGTCTATGTCATTGTTTCACCACACATCGTCAACTAGAGTAAAAGGAAAAGGAAATTCGTTTGTTAAGAATTAGCTGTGAATTATCTCTAAGGGCATATTCAACGGTAAGTTATGATTAATTTACAAACTGAAGAACTAAATTGTCGTACGATCATTGAAGAAATATTATCGATATTCAGATTAATTTTACGTCATAGCTGCTATGAGACAAAAGATTCCAACTATTCACGAAATGTCTGTTTTATTTTCCATCGGATCCATAGCATCGAGTTACGTAAAACTATAGCGTAGAATTTTATGGAATAGATATGAGTACACGTGTACTTATACGTCTAAACTTTGACTATTCGGTATCGACCTTCAGACAAATGTTAGTCGGTAAAAATAAATTTTAGAACTTGAAAATTTCATTGTGAAACATTGATTCAAGCCTCCAACTATCCACAGTCTAGACTAATTTACGAGTGTTTCTACCAAATACAAATGTCGAATAAAAAGCTACTTCCACGAAGTGAGTGTCAGCGAAAATAAGTCAAAAATTATTCTGGAATAATAACCCGACGGTACTGAAATCCTTGGAACTTTGATAAATTAAATGTATGCTTAGAGCCACACAGATAATGAGGAGTCTATGTCGATTGAGAATTTGGTTTTTAATTTTTAATTTTCATTCTAAGTGGTTTATACAGTATGAATTTCGTGCGGATATATTTTCGCAATATGAAAAGATATGTCTGAACTCGTACTAATTGTATACAAAAACACATACTGTATATCTATACACCTATAATATACCCTGAAAGAAGTCCGGTGCGGCTATTATGAAAGGTTAAAACGCGCGAAGTGAGGTAAGAGCGTCCACGCTTTTGACTCCCGAAGAAAAATAGCACCCCCTGCCGCGCGCGAGGTCGCGGAGCTTATCCCGGGTATACGCGGTTATGAAAATAATGTTTAAAATTAAAAATACCTGGACCGTATTAAAGTAATAATGAGCAAAGAACGAGGCGTGGGATTAAATTATCCGGGTTACTCGCAAATCCGCCATTTCAACGCGGATATATACATATATATATGTAGAATATATATCCTGCCCGAAAGAAACTGCACATCATTTTCAAAATGTTTCGAGCGGGAATTTTGCAGCCACAAAAAAAGGCAAAATTAAAAAAAAATATATATTTTCGTCTTGGAAACAAGGGAACAGAATCGACGCGAGATCCTACGATTTTCTGTACTTGACATTCTAGTAATAGTTCGTGTAAATATATAGTTATAATTTAATGGAAAAACTAATTTCTCTTTAGTGAGAGTTCTGAATGATTATAGCAGTATGAGGTAGGGACTAGGATCACAAATTAAAACTAACTAAATTTCCACCCAATTTGTTGGAAATTCTAAATATACTTATCGCGAAGAGTAGGACGACGACGCGACGACGTCTCGAGAAGGTGGTTGGTTCGCTATCTACGGTATGCTAAAACCGTCTATAAGCGAACTGCTCGCTGCTGCTGCTACTGCAGGGTCACCTTAGATAAATTAATGAAATAATTACATAATTAATTACGGACAATTAACGCGAAGCTCCACTAATGACGCTTGCTTTCCTCTTCCACCCGTTCTCCCCATCACCGCCCATCCACGCCCCCCTATACCTTCACGTATTATACAGTAAAGGCGTCTTGCACATCCAGAAAATTATTTTAAGCCCGTAAAATTGGCTGGGTACCGAAGAAAATAAAAGACAGATATAGGTAGGTACCTATTTATATAGCCAGGAGCGTTTTTTCGAAATATATAGCCTTTTCCTTTTTACGGAATTAACGGCTACGGCTTTTAAGCCCTAATGGTCCGAGTCGGGGGTTGAAAAAAAAAGTAAAATAAAATAAAAAGAATTTCTTTCTTTTTTTTTTTTTCAACGAATTCCACACGTAACACGGATTTCCTCGAGAGAGTTGCAATCCCTTATAACCCCCACGGGACGTACAGATGGAATTCAGAATCTGATCCCATCAAGAGATGAAAATGTAAGTGTATATGAAAACGCAGTGACTGTAAATAAAAACGTATACCTTCTCACAACTTGAGAAAATAAAAAAATTTATGTATATGAAAACTCATCTCGCGCGGTTTTTCATTTTACACGTTTTACACATAAATAATCTGCATATTTACCTATACATATATAGTGAGAGATTCTACAGCAGTACAGGTAATTGCATATGTGCACAAACCTGTATATACAGTGTGATGCACATATACCTATACATAATTACCCGCTACCGGCGACTAATCTATCGATCAAAATAATACCAGCAAAAGCTGTTGGCATCTGAACGACTCTGAATATGTTGTAAAATTAAAATGGCCACCGCATCCTCTGACTGTTTTTCTTTTCATTCCGTTTCGTCTTCTCTCCCTTTTTCTCTCCCTTTAATCGAGTCGATTAGAGTAGAACTTCGGAGCGGATCAATCGCCTCGAGATAAAAATAATATCCAGTCAAATTTCGTAGAATTTCGTTCTTCGCGCAGCCATTAGAGCTGGAGAATCGTTTAGAGAGGGGTTTCTTCGTCGTAGTATATACTGTAGGTAAGACTTATACATCCCCAAAATGCTCTTGCATGCATTTAAATGTCGAAGCTTTCACACGATTGCTGTTACCGAGGTGGTAACGGTTATTAGGTTGGTATTTTAATGCGCGTTACAAAGTCGCCGTAATACTCTGTAGGCTTTGTACAATGAACATAATCACATGATGCGTTTGCATCGAAATTGAAAATCTTTACCTACCACCGCAGGACTCTAGTCTCTTCCGAATTTTCCCGCAATAAAATCGCAGCGACGTCGAAGATTAAAAAGTATAAAATAACGTGATCGAACAGCATATGTTTAGGAAGAATTAGGGATACAAAATTCGGTTCGGTGAATTATCGAACAAGTGAATAACCTTTTTTTGATGACGATAATAAGTAACGATCTTGTAACTAATTCTTTAATTGATATTATAAATAGCTCCTTATTCTCCCGATAGTTTGAGAAATACATTTTTTTGTTGGTTGGAACGTTCTTGCTTATATCACCGTCCGTATAATATGTCTGAAGTCGTCGCCTCCTGAACAAAATCAGTCCTGGATTCAGTTCATATCTCATAGAATGCTTATCCAATTAACCTAGCTTAACAATTAAAATAAAAAGAAAATCAAAAACTACATATCTTTAATATATTAATAGATCATAAACGTTGTTTTTGGTTGTTAGAAAAAAAAACAAAATTTCACTTATTACAAGTCTATATGAAGCTTTCACAGCGACTTACCATTTTCTAATTGGACTCCAGACTTTTATTTCACTTGGTTGCAGCGTCAAAGTGTTTTGAGTGGTGATTACGCAAAAATTTATTACCAAAGAATGTCTTCAGGATTATTCGTTGTTGTAAATGTTATTAATTTTCACAAAAATTTTACGTTGAATAAGAAAAAAAATATGAAACAAAAATTGAAAAAAAAAAAAAAACAATTATAGATTTTAGTTTATTTATTTATTTGTTTATTTAATTTGTTTTTTTGTGACGGTTACCAATTTTTCAACAGAGATTTTAATGCCATGATTTTATCCATTACTTTCGCGTTCGTGATATTAAAATATATATTATATGTATTGTCTGGCAATAATTTCCGGTAGTTTTATGTACACAGGTTTGTACTGTATAGAATAATTTCAGAGCAATATATGCATGTAATGTATGTATAGATGAACAAATACCGTAATTCGCGTTGGGAGCACCACGTGTAAAGTGAAGGTTATTTTTCCGCTTCTTATAAATCAATTTTTCGCTCTGAATGGGAAGGCTTCAGCCACGCCATTCACGAACGAAAATTGATTCAATATTTTTCAGTCTGATCAAAAAGTTATTTTCCTGTAGATATCGCAAACACTTCTTACCTACCCTACCTACACGACAATATTTTTCTTCTGATCATAATATTATGTCGATGCGACGATCAAATATCGCGCAGGTATGTGACATAGGTGTACACAGAAAAATAGAAGAAACAGAAAATCGCATAAATCACTAAAAAAATTTATGATCACGCTCAAATCTGATAATCCATCATACGTCTTTCCTTTAACATTTTTTACTCAAACACTCATCCGTCTTTTCATTATTTCATTATATCTTGCGCCCGCAAATTATTTACATTTTTATTTTACACACAGCTAGATTTTTTTTCAATATGTTTCAAACTATAATTGGGGTACTATTGTATTATCTGTTAAAATTCGTTGAATAGTCAACACTTTTTAACAAACGAATATATCTGGGCATATCCTTATTAATTATTATCAATTATTCGTAGGTAGATCGTGTAAGCGATGTTTAATCTTTCCAACTGCACGATGTTATGTATGCACGTATCGATATATATATATATATATACATATGTATATTCCACGATACTTTTCAATGATTATTATATTGGGTCTCACGTGTTACATTTACTTCGTTAATTAATTCATATTTTTCACAATAAATCAATGAAAATAAATCACCCCCCCCTCATCCGCAATTGTTTCAACATTCATTTGCAATCCACTGAAAACAATGGAAAAAGAAAAAGTAGATAAACTAGTTGAAAAATTGGAAATTAGTAGCGAAAAAAAAAACCAAATACACAAAGGAAAAGAAAAAAAGAACGTTGAGGTCCGTCACCGTTTTTCGAATGTATATATCGATGAGATGAATATAAATTTAACCCGCGATTATTGCGAAATTTCGTCAGTTTATATCTCACTTTTATTGTCTTAATTTATGTTAAAAATTTTTTCTCCCTCCTACTGATCAGAGGAGAAAAAAAACAAAAAAACAAAAAAAAAGACGACCCGTTCGCGGCCCGCGAGCTAGGCGCTTACGCTTCTAAAGGCCAAACTTCGACGCCCTCGAAGCTCAAAATTGTCTTCGTATCCCGATAAGACGGTGCCACGCTGTCGGCATCACCTGTACCTCGACCAGCCAGCGACCGACTGTGAGACATACGAACCTCCGAAGTCAAACGGGGTTGTACAGTCTCCAAAACCATCCCCTATCCTCAACACCCTCATCACCCTCCCGCAAAAAGCTTCCACCGGCATCCACCACGCGGAGTTGCCTGCAGTCTCAACTTTCGCCAACCGACAACCCTTGTTC
Organism: Athalia cordata; assembly: GCA_963932425.1. Lineage (NCBI taxonomy): Eukaryota > Metazoa > Arthropoda > Insecta > Hymenoptera > Athaliidae > Athalia > Athalia cordata. The sequence continues at coordinate 49,009,641 of OZ010625.1, read as the reverse complement.
GTCCACATCGAGGATGTCTAATTTCTTTCTTTTCTTTTTTATTCTGTTTTCATTTGTTACTGAAGTATGAATAAAAAAGAAATCGGAAAAGCTGCCGAGATTTCCTTGGGGATTCAGAGGATTTATTGAATCAGGGTTAGGGCTATAGAAACCGTTTGCAGAGTTTTATTATATGCGGTTAGCAGCCGAATAGTATAAGGTGGTTATTTTGCTGTCTACATTTTTTTAGGCGTACGTACATAAAAATACCGATTTTAATGATAACTTGTTTTCTGTTTTTTTTTCTTTTTTTTTCTCTTACATCCCACAGGAACTTCGAGTGTGCAAGACGCGCGTTTTGGGAATAGAGCGCGACAATAGGGCGTTAGAATCGTTTTTAGGGGTGCGCATGAGCGCGACGCCGACGCCAAGCGTCGGTATTGAGTGGCCACTACATAATATATTAAATATGGCTTCGATGGACGATTTTTTCAGTGACATTTTTTATTTCTTTTCTTTTGATTTCTTTTCTTCTACAGGCCTTCGAGTACCTTACGCGTAATTTGCTGTTTTCGTTTCATTCTTACCGTGCTTTATATTGATTTATTCGTTCCCTTTTATATTTTCATTCAATTTTTCTATTTTACTGTTCCGGATTACTGTCCTCAACTTGTCACCCGATCAAACGTGAGTGTGTAGGTGGTACGTAAGTCGTGACGATTTTCATACCGTTGTTCTTATTATTATTTATTAATATAAAAATACCTACGTCAAAGTTTCGAGGATAAAATTTTTAGCGTTCGTATTATACGACTTTGAAGGGACATAGATTTTTATTTTTATTTTTACACAGAAATGGATAATAATATAAAGTGGGAAACGAACATCGAGACGAATATACTTGCACAAACATGAAACGAAATATAAAGTATAAGGACGCCAATCAGCTCTTGAAAAATTTTGCCGATTCTTTTTCGGAGTAAACCGGCAATTCAAGATGAACGCGCGCATCGCCTTTCATAATCGGGCTGCATTTGAAACGATTATAAAAATCAATGGTTAATGGATGATGAGATGATCAGCGTGTAATCTTTTGATGAATAATCTGCAGATTCTTTTATAGGATTATATCCCTCAGCTAAGTATAACGTGAAAATACGAATAAACTTCAACAAGAATATTTTAATCTATAAATATAGCTACCGCAGCGCAGGTATAGCAGAAGCTTTCGGTAGAGCTTATCTTTCGATTAGTTAATTAGGAACGATTAATTCGACGCGACATAAAAGAGCGAGGAGTTCTTGAATTTTAAAAACGGTTGCAAAATTAAAGTTCTTATTATTCCAATTTCGGGATTTGTAAAGAACTCCCTCATATACAATATATATATATATATATATATATATATATATACACACATATATACATTAAATTCTCACGGAAGTTTATAAAATTGCAGCTACTGTATAAAGTATAGTGTAATTATAGTGAAAGGGAAAGGGGAGAGGGGAGGTTGAAAAGAGAGGTTCCGTAGACAGCCAAGGTAGCTAATTAGATTATGATTTTAATGTAAATGAAATTTCAGAGGAATTACGGAAAATTTTACTTTAAACTCAAGGACATTACTTATACTCGTGTTGCAGGATGGAGCATTTTTAATAGATTTATAATTACGTGAGCGACGCCTTCTTGGCTGACCCAAAAAGAGTGCGACTCAACTATCTCCCTCCTTCTCTCCCCCCCCCCTTCCGTTCTTCCTCTCTCTTTTTCTCTCTCTCGCACACACACACCGCTCTCACTAGTATATATATATATTAAATATATACATATTATGTATAATACGTCCACAATATGTATGTATGTATATAGAGTACGGAGGGAAGCTACTGTGCATATAAATTAAATTACAAATTCAATCATTCCTTTTCACCGTTCACAAAAGAAGAAATAGTTTCTCTAGAAAAAGCTCAAGCTTTTTCCTCTTTTTACCCCCCCTCCTGTCTCATCCCCTTCTCATCCTTTCTTCATGGTCGAGAAATCGAGAAATATAAAATACATTCGTTCGAAAAAATATTTTACTCCAATATCGTTAAAAATAATATTAATGTACATCACATATACTTATGCGTGTATCGCGCACATGGGACGGCGAATAACCACCTGCGATCATATAGCGCAGTAAAGGGTAACCTATACCGGTGTAAGTTATTATGTAAGCCGCGCATTTAATCATATATGTATATGTGTCAAATAAGAATGAAAAAATTTCTGGCGAACTATTACACCTGACTCTAACAATAACGATATAAGTATAAATAGAATATAATAATTTATATACGCCGCGGTTAATTGCTCATCTGCGATATTATGTAGTCGGTGATATAAATTGCGAATGATGGTAATATTTCCTTTGGTCGTGTGCAGAGGTATACGGGTAATTTATTTATTATTATTCATTCATTTTTGATTTATTTATTTTTTTCTTTCATCACGCACGTGAAAGCGTAAATACATGCATATGTTACTGTGAAACACTGAAATTAGTGAATCTCGACATTCTCTGGTGAATAAATTGGCGAATGTTGACATTCTTCATAATGTGTACGTGATACATTAGCTGCTGCTTTATATCGCGATCAGAGAGTTACCATCAATATTATATCGCCTCTTTTGTTCGACGCTGCAATTTCTGAAATCATCCGAAATATCAAACTCGCGATATTTCGTACGCGTTATATTGTGTAGAATTCTGTAAATTTTGCACGGGTGATTTGAGGATTATTCAGTCTTGCGTATTCTGGGAATATATCTGAATACGGATATACGTATACATATATACATATATATACACATTAAATTCTGTCCGTATATGTTTATCGGGTTTACTATATAACATTCGCGAATATCATCCGCATACCCACGGTGTTATATGCCGATTACATAACAGGTGTAGTACAATTTTACCGAAAAGATCGTTCTCCGCGCGATAAAAAATCTATCAATTTTAACAATTTTTTAATGTATAAAAAAACAGCGTCTTCGAATAATTAACGATCGGCATATCGAATTCGTTGCTGCGATGCAGGGGATTGGTCAAAAACGAAAATTGAGCGATACCATACTTGTATGTGTACGTACACCCGGTTAGGTTGATTCTGAATCACTTGGCGGCCAAGCTCGTTTGGACAAATTTTCGTAGCCGGCCCAGCTACACGAAAAAGTTGTCCAAACGCGCGATTGGCCGCGAAGCGATCCAGAATCAACCTAACCGGGTGTACATACCTAAGCTTCCAAACACAATGTTCACGATCGCGAAGCGAGCGCAATTTCACGATATCCCCTATGACGTATCGTAAACTATCGAAATTCATACACATAGTTGTGTCAAACACGACTGCGACTGCAGATGTGAGAACGCACTTCAGTCATAGGTGCAGGTAGAGAGATAACTAAATATTGCGTATACGATCACGTATAGTGAATTGTCAACTGAACTGAAAACATGGAATAGCGCGGACTAAACTACAGAGAATTATTGAAATTATAGCAAATCCATGAACAGGTATTGCCACACTGAAATGCATTCATGTCAGTAACAGTGACGACAGGCTGGTCAATCGATTACCATGCATCAGAAAAATCAAATTCGCACCTGCACCGTAGAATAATTACGTAAACTTTGTACATATATACGATGATATGTGTACCCAGTTCGATATATCCCGCTAAAGCTGTTACATACATCGGAATACATGTAAAACCAATTGTTTTTATCATACAAGTAAACAAACTCGAATGAATTCAACAACTGTAGAGGGTGTGTTACCAGCTATACGGAGATATTTTTCATTCACCCCTCGTCCGCGCTATGGGCGATCCTCTTTGACCCTCATAAAAAATTTTCAGCTTTATTTCATACAAATCTCTGGTTTTTCATCAGCAATTAGTCAACTCTCCGTGCTTCGGTGAAAATAATACTTGTATACAAATACATGTATACGTGTGTATAAATACATTTATGTGTGTGGGTACGTATAATGTATGCTATAATATTAATATATATACAATGGCCCTGTTGGCGTTTGCAAAAAAGACTTTGATCTGTCAGGCGGATGAAAAAATGTACCATTACTTCAAGTACATAAATAATCACGACCTTATTATACGGGAGGTAAATTCAAAACGGAAATTATGTTTACCATGTGAACTGTTAAGATAAAATAATTTTTCGAAAAATAAGAAACAGGTAGAAATGAAAAAAATCATAATTTGCGTTAACGAAGCAAACGGAAAGAGGGTATTCTGCAGGTGTGAAAGACACTTGTTATAATATACGCAAAAAAGTCGCGGTAGCAAACACGAGAGTCTGCAGTGGTGACTATACATAGTAAGCGGTGATTAGAAGGGTTGTATTTCCCTATCTTCTTTTCTTTTTGTTTCTTCCTTCTTTCTTTCTTTCTTTCTTTCGATATTATGTATACGCCAAAAAAATGATTAAATTATTTCATATCACGTTGTGCGGTTTTATGTCATGATATATGGTTTTCCATTTTGAGTTCCGAAATACGAGACGCAACTGTATTGCGTATATTAATTCATGAACGAGTCCATGAGAGACCATTCTTACATTTTTGGGTCAGAATCTATGACCTATTTGGTCAAGTTTAAAATTCTGGATAATTGCGTTGAATTCATGCTTATAATTTTCCCGTTGATAATAATAATATTACGTCAATTGAGTATAAGCAGCGTAACTTTCGGGTCGAATGATACGATCACAAATCAGGTTTTTTCAAAAATTATGAATATTATTGTTCTCAAATAATCGTATGGATCGGCTAGTAATCAAGAGAAACACGATAAAATCATCGAACTTGTGGCACGAAAAAAATTTTGAAATCGAAACTCTTGGGAATATCGGAAAATCGTTGCGACCAGTTTCTCATCGCAGAGTTGCTCCGGGTTGAATCAATTATACTTGCGGTGGATGTGTAGTGATTCATCGCATTAGAAATGTAAAAATTAAAAATGAAATGAGGCGAAGGGTTACCCTTCCGATGTTTAAGGTATTAATCGCTGGACCGGACGTCGAACAAAAGCAAGAGAGAAAGAAAAGAAAAAAACACAGCGGCGTGTTAATAATGGGTTGGTATGCGGTATAACTTTGCAGGTAAAAGTAAAGCGTGATCGTATAAATGCTGCTGGGTTAACTAAAGGATATAAATCTCTGAGTTAACCACGCGAAACAGTTAAATATAGCCAACAGATGCAACGGTCAACTGTAAAGGTAGCCCTTTTCCTTTTATTTCAGCATTATTCCTTACTCTCGCGTCATTCCCTTTCCCCAATTTCGTTATTGGTTTTTTTCATCATAAGCCCCACTTTCGGTTTACAATCGACAGATTTATCGTAGCGAGATAAGTTTTTAACTGTTTAACGACTCTCTGTATAGCTGCACGAAGGCATAATAATTTTCGATTAATTTTAGTAGTGTAAAATATGCTGCGCGGGGTCCGGTAAGTTAGCATTGGCGTCGTTTTCTAAATCGTGACCAGTTACATTTATACTGTAATTTTTACACGTACATGAAGAACCTTTACTTCGAAGGGTTGGACTTTTTTTGGATATCGATATATACACATCGCAGTAGGTATACGTTGGTGAATTATTCATCGTTCAACATATACATGTATATATTGAATTCCAGTTGATCTGAAATTCGAAATATATATATATTATATATAAAATGTATTTCATCCGGAATTAATCAATTCAAAAACCGTTCGAAACTTATTCACGAAAATGTCGGGCTGCTTTAATTTTAAATCCATTTCTCGCATGTATATGACTACGCAGTACGTACAGTGACACATAAACGTACCCTGTAGTACCGTATATACCAAATGAGGAGCTACTTTACTGGCGGCAAAAAAATTTATAGAAATTTATTATCCCTGAGTACGTTACACGTGGGGGTCTGCGAAGCAGATCCTATACGTTAGCGAACACAGGTGCTGTTAAATCCTCTGTCATTTTGGGTAACAATGCTCTTCTTCGAATTTTTATTTTTTTTCTGCGTTTATTCTTTTTTCGTCTCTTCTCGTTAGTATAGTGCGATTTTCATCCAACGTATGTATGTACGTGTAGCGATCACAGGTGAGTTAGGAAATTGAGTCGTTATCATATACAACGTACCGACGTTTTTTTTTCTTTTTTTTTAACTAAAGACCATCAGGTACTAGATACTCTGGTTACGGACCTGGAGGTGCAGATGCCAACTTCGAATGTGGATATATATATAATAATTTGAACTTTTCCCTTTCGCTGAATGGTAAATTTTCTAAGGATTCTTTAATCTGGAATCACGCCGGGTGGCGGTGTGAAAATCCAACTAATGTGGAAAAGTATGTATTACATACGAATCTGCTGCAGGTGTTAAAATGATCTATATTTGACATGAAATGATGAAAACGTATTGTAGACTTCTAGTTCTCGCCGTACATTCAAACTTGTATGGGGATGAAAACCAACATTCGCTGATTTATTTTTAATCAAAATATTGAATAGCGTGTAATTCCATCGAGTTAAAGAACAACACAGTTAGGAATGATGCAGATTTTCATCTTTTCACGGTTTGAAATGTAATTTTGATTTTCGAAAAATAATCCCGGTCAAAAGTATACTATTTCTTATAACAATTAATCTCGAAAATTATTTAGACCGCCAAAATTTTAATCGCAATGTAAATTGGACACATCTTTTCGACGAAGAAATCAGCCGACCGTTATTAACTTCAAAGGATTTTCAGATTCCACAGCTACGTTTGAAAGATTTTTGCTCGGGCGCAGTTCCATTAGTCCACTTAAGCCACAGGGCAGTATACATTAATGTTGAGAATATTACATAGATTTACATTTAATTATTTGCCTGCCTTCAACTGCCCCTAGCACAAACTAGATTTGAATCCCAATGCACAATAATTTATTTCTATGTAAATTGATTAGTTACCGGCATGATTTAGATTCCGGAGCGTCAACCAGGCGCATAGAATCCAAATTCACGAAGGTAACCTAATAGACAATTAACCGCAAGTTCGACCCTCTGCTCACTTAACGAATCAATTATTAATATTTTAATAATAAATAGAACTCAGAAGTATGCAAACGGTATTCAATATATCAGAAGTATTCGAACGTTAGAATTTTCAGCGCTCCTGTGCAGCAGTCTGATTGAGATCGGAATCTGGATATATGGTTGGCCTTGCGTAATTTCAATAATTTCTGATTGGGAGCAGTAACATCAACGGTTTCTATTAGTACACGTATATATGTGTATCACGTTCGCTCAGTTAGGGATTATGAAAATTATAATCATTATTCATTGTGCGCTCTGCTTGACATCTATATGATCCCTGCTGACGTTGGCATTAGGCCCCCGTTATCAATGTCTATCGGCGTGCAATATCTGGCTCTATTCGAAACTGAAAACAGAACCAAAATTGGTAATATATCCTGCAGCCTGCACTGTCACGTTATCAGCATTACAATTACCTTCATTATTTTTTCCTTATCGGGCTTCGGTTTTTCTTGACGCGTCCCTGTACACGCACAATGTAATATACTGTAGAATGCAATCATTTTCGATTACCGATGACGACGCGTAATCTTGTTGGAAAGGAATGCAGAGTGCACGGAAAGAGGATGCTTTGTTTTCATATTTTTCATCGTTATCACCAGATAACTGCGTGATATATAAGATCAATTAAATGTCGTGTCGTCACGATGGCTGTTTGCATAACAGTGTTAATCACGTATACACATATACTCAACTAATCGTGATTGGAAGACGGATGTATAAAAATAATTTGCTATATTGTAATGATCATGGAAATATAATTATTTATTAATGACTTATAAATAACAAGCAATCACTATTGAACAGTGAAATAATGATGCAAATAGATTTTCTTACATTTTTTAAATTTATGTTAGGCTTTCTGTACGGGGACTTCAATACAATCATTAGAATATTTCTCTTCTTCAGTCAACGCCAGATACATTGTAAAATTAAATAAACGAGATCTGAAAGGCATTTCAATCAGGTGAATGCGCGCGACGACGAGAACGGCGCCCGTATAAATCTGAGGAATTATACATCAGTGGAACAAACGGTAATGTTTGTATTCGAATTCTCGGTAAACTTAGAATCGATTCTCGAAATTGCATTATCGTTTTATTCCTGTTCTTTCGAGAAGAGTGACCTTTAAGCTCCAATAGTCAACTCGGTAACCACCAGGGCGGCAGCACATCCTTATCAACTACAATCAACAATGTCAAACGTCAAAACAGAGAAATAATTTATTAGACATTAGCTAACGTCCGGAACACTGGTAAATATTGTATAAAACTCCCATGCTAATCCCGTAAACAAACTGTAGAATTATTGGACTGATTTTTATTGTTTGGTTTTAGCTGAAGAATTATCGCAAGCTCGATGTAATTCAAATAGGAGATAATGGAGCGTTTGAAATCGAACGAAGTTTAATAATCTGCAGAGCGCGAAAAATGCGGTATCCCCGAAACGAGAATTTTGATGAAACAAATTATCCTACACGGGTTTTGGCCAATTCATCAACACGTACTTGTAATCGTTAAGATAATTGGCGGTAGATGATGGACTATTTTTGGCAAAGAATAGCGACACATCTGGCCAATTGTCAGTCGCCTAATGTTTGAAATGTCAAGTTTAAGTTGAACGCTCACTCAGCGGCCCGCGCGCGCATTGGCCGAAGCTTTTCACAACAATCAGCTGATACCGAGGGGACAGCGGGACAGACAGACATTTTTTCAGAGAAGTCACCCAAAATACTTTGGATTTGACGTACGTTCGTTAGAGGCGAGACAGTTTTTTAGCATTTTTTATAAAACGATTCTTCGAAAGCAACCATCTGCTGAAGTTAAGTGATAGTCGAGTGATCATTTGACAAGTTTCAGTCAATTCATATACGAGAGTGCCGGAATTATCGGTATTTCGCGAACCAGTATTATGCGCTGAGTGAAATGGCTGCCAACGAACAACGTCAAGAGGTGAGTCTTTCTTGGTTGTAAGAAAAAGAATTGGGTCGTATCAAGGCGTAGTTAAATATCGCAAAAGGTTCATACAATCGGAAATAGATGTGACGTTAAAATAAAAAATTAATTATGTTATCGAGTGGTCAACTTATGTGAAAATAATGTCGGTATTCGGGGCCGTGTCATCGCAGAAAATAAAGCGACAGGCGACTGCAGATTAACCTTGAGACTTGAAGAAATATTTGACAAACAAAAACCAACAAGTTATGAGTACAGATTAACAACATCGATCGTACAGTGGAACGATTATATTCACAAATCATTTATCTAATCGCTTAATTCCTGGCCAAGAAAATCTTTTTAAACAATACCTATTAAATTAATTTCAGCTCGTCTAGACATATTTACATTCTCGCAAGCAGCTGTCATTTTGTGATTGCGAAATGTCACAGCTTTCGTGTTTTTTTTCTTTTTTTTTTACTCAGCTCCTCCTATTTAACCGAACGGACGAACTTTCAATCATCATACGACTACACCTTTGCAGGATTATTCTAGCTGCGCTTACATTCTCGTACAAATTAGTTAGAATTTTCCATCGACCTCTAGAAAAAACTATTTCTTAGTTGATGAACCGAATCTTATATCTGTCACCAATGACTCAACAATACAAAACAAAAATCAGGTTCCAACTAATTCGATCGTTCCGTCTGGACTTCGTCTCATGATATATTCGATGTTTTTTTTTCGTTCTTGTTTTTCTCTATACATGTTCTTTTTTTTGTACTTCGATATTTTTCAATATCTCACTTATAGAAACATACGTCACTATAAACTATCAGATTGCACCACAATGAGAAAGAGAGGTTCTCCTACGATCTAAAAAAAAATTGCCGACAATCTAACCAGGCTCATATATCTAATGTTAAAAAATAGACTAGGACTACTGAAACACAGGTACAATATATTTTAAAGAGTAAAATAATTACGTTGTCTCTCATTGACTGATCAAAAAACATAGGAATTAAATCACACCTGCAACTATGGTATCTCCAGTATTTTAGAGTAATTTCAAAATTTTGTCAATAGTTGATTAATTTTTTTTTTATCTCAATTACTAGAGCGTTTTTGTTTGACAATAAATGACTATACTTAGGAAGTCTAATCTAGTTTGATAATGCCAGAGCAAATTTGTGAGTGATCTGCTACTTTGGGAGAGGCATGAAATTTTTGCATGGTAATTCATTTGTCAGTGCGGCTAGGTAAATTGTAGTAACGATGCAGCAATAAATTATAGTCAAAAGCTGTGCGAATACCAATATACAAAATGTCTGGCAGGTGTCATTTTGCATAGCTCTTATTAACAGTGAATGACATTATAGCTACCATGTTTGTATGTACGTACATGGCTGATTTGAGGTACCAACGATGAATGGTCAATGAAATTTGCATCCTTTGTGCCAAAGCTCATTAAGTGATTTGCAGATCATCTTAGTCCTGTAGTGAATTTTTGACTATTGAGGTTAGAGCTCTGCCATTATTAGCAACACAAAAATCAGGGTATAAAAATAGCAATCAGATCAACTATTCAATCTTTGCAAAATACTTAAACACGTGATATGAATTTCTCAAATATTTTACCAGCATAAATCATTTATACAGAGTATTGAATTTTGAAATTTGTTGTCAGATTATCCTGTTTATAGTTGGAAATTGGAGGAATCTCTTTTCAGCGTACTTTCATGAAGATCCTATGCACCACTAGCTTTATAATTTTCATTATATCAGAAGATTTAGTTTAGATTTAATTGTAGCTTTGTAAGTTAAATAAGTTTACATCTCATAATCAGTGAGACTTTCTCTTCAGAAACTGTCTCACATAAAGTTTTTTTACATGTCTCATTTAGGATGTATCACTCTACTGAAATTTGCTAGCTTGTCATTCATTGTTAGGCAAATTTTTGTTTGTTTGAAATAACATAAACAAGCCCTGATGTTTTCATTGGCTTTCTTATATTGCATGTCTTGGGAAAAATCGTGTTTTCTTATCAGAATATATTTATAGATTTTTTATTATAACAATATAACGCATACCTACGGTACAAAACTTCAAATGTATGCTTTGACAAAAGGTCAGTTCATCTGAAATCTCGTGTATAAATTAATGTAGTAGCCATGGGAAAATGCATAAAACGAATAGGCTCATCATTTTATTTTCATGCAGTATGTGAACGAATGAAATAAACATGTAATCCATTGATGCACAGGAGCAAAGGGAGCCTGCACATCATGCAAGGCGACCAATGAATGCATTCCTAATTTTCTGCAAACGGCATCGTGGCTCTGTGAGATCTGGCTTTCCGCATTTAGAGAATCGAGCGGTCACTCGTGTCCTCGGCGAATGGTGGGCCACTCTCCATCCTGATCAGAAACGTTGTTATACCAACCTTGCACAAGAGGTAGGGTAGAATAAGTTAATTATGAAATGCTAGGTACTTTTCAATGCTGATGCAAGCCTGAACATATCGCATGATAATTGTTCCTTTTCTCCATACTGTTCTGGACTGCACTGTTGACAGCTTGAAATAATGTTGACATTTATTTGAAAGTGATACTTTAATGAAATAATCTTCATATTGTTCAGTACAAGGATGCGTTTTTGAACGCTAATCCAGATTTCAAGTGGTATAAGTTGCCCGCACCGCCACTACGTACTTTGACTACTCGGCCAACGAATAAAAAGACAGAATTTGATTCGGGAGAGCCGGGGCAGGATCTAAGCACCACAGAATCTGACTTGACAACGATTGACAAAAGAGAGGGGCAATCAATCCAGCCAGGAAAGTTGGCTGATGAGTCTCAGATCGGTGGGCTAAGCTCACTTTTTACACCACAAAAAACCCAAACACAGGAAATTTCGCCAGTAATCAATGGAAACAACGACCAATCGAATGTTAATGAAAACATCAGCATACCCAAACCTCCCAAAAAACGATACACTGAGCTTCCACATCCTGTCATCCAGAAAAGAGAAATCAAGGTCGACTTGTTTGGAGAAAAGAAGAAAGAATCTAACAACAACAATCAACCATCTTTGGTAATAGCATGTCTAACCGTTTTTAGCACAAATGACACTCAACCTATTTACCTCATATTAAATTCTTATCCCATCAATTCAGAAGGATCAGTTTAAAATTGATTACTTTTCATATGCAGGGTGCTGAGATAGAAAAAAATGGCAATAGTTTGTACTACGAAGGTGCAGGATCACCTGAGGAAAGTGGATTTCGAGGTGAAAGAACATGCAAAGGATTGCGCTATCAGAAATTTCTTGCTGAACAGGTGAGAGCGGTTGGCCCATTAGGACAGCAAACAAGACGAAGACGAGCTGCTGAATTTTCAAGGTATCGCAGTTGCTGTGTACTCATGACTGATATATACTTCTGATTATATGTGATTTGATCCAGATGATGTTATGGAGGAAAAATATCATTCCATCTTGTTATTTCTAGTCCTGAAGAACAAACAATTGAGAGGAGGAATTCAATTTCTTCAAATTTCAGTGAAAAGACTGATTCAGTGAGCAGTGAAGGAAGTGGTAGTACTCGAGGCGAGCTAGAGCATTTGGTAGAAAGGTAATCTATTTTCAATGCTATAAATCAGGGGTTTCCACCTATTTAAGGTTGACTTCAAGTATTGGGTACAGTATATTTTTGCATCAATAATCAGTAAGAATTCATCAACTTTACAGCGCGGAGGGCAAGTTGGAAGCCTCAAAGCCTGAAGAAACAGAAACAGAGGAAGCTGGTGGTCAATTACACTATGATCCATGGACACCTCGCAAACGATTCAAGGCAGAGTAAGTTGCAGTAGTAAATAGTCAAGCACAAGATCTTTGTGTGTTGGGTATTTTATCGAATCTACCCATTACTTATCCAGGGATTTCAATCTGGAGAAAAAAATAGAGGCCTTGCCATCTCTGAGCTTAGAGGAATTCCAAGAGAAGAAGAAGCAGCAGCGTACCAAGAAGAAGAAGATCGTCCAAAAGTTAAATGCTTTCGGTAGGAAACAAAGTAACTCTTCAGCTAACACACAGTCTCTGGATGGGATGGACAAAGCATTATTGGTTGGAAGTCAAAAACGAAAGGCCCGAAAACAAAGTATAACACGTAATGCTGGAGCAAGTGGTGCAGTCAAAGGCAGTGATGACCAAGATACTAAAGGTATGTACTTGAAAATGTCTCTAGACTTCAGTCCAACATTCCAGAGAACAACAACTTGATTCCAATTATATTTACAAATAGTCCATGAATGTATTGCACAATTATCGATACAATTATTCACTTAATACAACAGCAATCCACCATCGGAATTCTACTTAAAGTTAATGTTGTTTTGTTTCTGAATTTCTATGGATTGCAGTATTAGGAGGAACAAATCTTGTATTTAATTTTATCGATTGAAAATTGATTTGAATTTAATCGAATCGATAGAATGGGGTACGGCGCCGGACCTGGGTGCACTGGCCTGCCTTGCAGCAGTTGCTGCCGATCGAACCAAACTCATGAAATAATAATGCCTTCAAACTTCATGAGAATTTAAACTAACTTAACGTAATCCAACCCTCAACACCACCAAACCAATGTTATTTGATACTACGCATATGCCTACATATAGGTATAATATCCAATATATATGTAAACATTATTATCAATATTATCATTGTTATTAGCAAAACTTTAATGTCCCATTAAAATTGTGAACTCAAATATGAGAAATTATATTGCTATACATATAGAAATAGGTGTACCGTATAGTATAGGTAAACAGGGATATTTTTTTAATATTTTATTACGAGACGTTCATAAAGCATAGATATACTGCAGTATGTACCTAACACCGTATATCTTTATTTTCTGCATCGAAGTTTCAGTTTTCATGATTCTTGTTGATGCCAATTCGTACAGACATCCATCCTGTGAGTTCTGAGATAATATTGATTTCTCAACTGGTTTTTTTCTTCAATAACAGTTTAAAGAACAAAAAAAGTTATTAACTTCATTTGTCAGTTTTTGTACATCTCGACCATTTTCAAAGAAATTTGTACCTCAAGTCACTTTGCCTGTACGAATCATATCTATGTGAACCAACCGGATGTCATGGTGCTTCAATATTTTCTTATAACACATAAAATGTAACAAATAGGCATCTTTTGATGCAAATACCTACATAATATCATAGAATGGAAGATGAGATCCACGATAAGAAATTATTGAAAAAGAAAAGATTTTTCAATGCTTATTTGACATTGAGTCAGGTTGGTCCTAGGATGGTGCAACTCTAACTGAATCTGTTAGTAACTGAGTTTGTCACATACCACCGACTGTAAGAGTGAAAATATAGTAATCAATATTGTTATAATTAACAGTTGCTACATTATCCTGACTATATTTTCTGTGAGCGTTTAGTGTTCGTAGTGGTAGCTGGTGCAGTATTACAGAGTCCACTACGATTCGGACACGAGACAAAAACTAGAAGAATGAAGATGCAAAAAAGATATAATCAAAATGTATAAACAAACCATATATATATAAATGTATACATATACAAATACATATGTACACACGTATGTATATATATTAACATATATTTTGTAACAATAAGACTACTAAAAATTAATATATTTGAATGTATATTAACACTATTTATATTAACTAACGTATGTGAGTAGGATTAAGATTTTGCGAATGCCAGTTTATGGCATTGTTGGAGAAAGTAAGAGACTTGTCTGTGATTTTGGCTAAAGGAATTTTTAATGTTTTATATTTTTCTATCAATTATATCTCTTTAATTGTGTTAAAAATCAATTCTGGAAGCAATTATCGATTGTTGAATACGATCGAACTGTTATGAATAATATTTCGTTGAATGATTACGAGGGGATATAGATATATTAATTGTATTTCAAACGTGCCTTGAAGAAAGATAAACGTGTGGTGATTCAAAAATAACGACCAAGATTACATTTAATTTGATTTTTGGAGAATATATTATTTTGTTTGGTCTTTGTACACCAATCTATGTCTTACATAGCATAACTTACATATTAAATTTTTATGATCTGTCGAAAATTATTCAAACATAATATGAAAGCGGTATTTGAGATTTAGCTGCAAGGAGAGTTCAAGAAAAGGTATTTTGAAATGGAAATTTTTCGAATTTTACTGCACAAAATCTGTGTAACTAGCTTTAAACATGTAATTTACACGAGCATATATTATAGTACATATGTATACTTGTAACATATTGTATACTGTTTATATGAATAAATATATGATATTTTGATGTAACATCTCGCTCATCCGAATACCTAGCATCTCATTTTTAATTGGTGTTCATCGCAAAACAACAATGTTATCCAAGCTGGAGAGGGTTAAAATACGAGCGTTCAACGAAAATATGGATAGTAACAAACGCTGCAGCATGACCATTGTATGACCAGTTATTATTCAAAGTAGTGAAATATGCTTATATACACAGATTGTAGGCAAAAATGCAGATATGAATCACGATTGTTGCATGTTTATAAGATATTATATAAGTTCAGGTACATAATTTGCTTTATAATTTATTATTTTCGCGTATTTTTATCCGCAGAACAATTGCAAGGCAATAATGACGCTGCAAAATTTAAAGCGGCGTCTAATAATTTATCTGTCAAAATCAGCTGATCTCTTGCGGCATTTCATAAACAGCTGGGCAGAAAAATATGGGAGATACTGCCATCTACTGTTAATCTTAGTCGCTGCTGACAGTAACGGGATTAATTGCACATTTCTGTTATTATTTTGCCGCCATCTTGTTCGATTGACATGTCGCACAAGTTGATTCGACTGTGATTCACCTCATCTTTCCTATTCATTTCTTTGATGGTTGCCTATGGTTAAAAAATTTTAAATCGAGTGTTAAGATAACAATTTCCCTACGCGTCGAGTTGCATTCAACTTCATTGCTTATCGAAGCTCCCTGTAATTATCAATTATGTTTAAACTTATTTTCTGACGTATTTACTCTCACGGCTTCACTGAGTTGACCATTGACGTTTCTTTTGTTTACGATTTCAGATCAGCTGTGATTATAACCCTTTTATAAAATGGGAGTTATTTTTCTCGAACATATTGGAGGCACTCGATTATTCTCATGTGCCGCTTGTGACACGAATTTAACGAATCGTAGCCAGTTAATAAGCACACGATTTACCGGAGCTACTGGACGTGCCTTTTTATTTAACAAAGTAGTCAACCTCAATTACAGGTAATTTTCAATATTAATTCTAACTCTACTGAAACGATTCTTTGGAAAACACCCGCTTCCTTTTTTATTTAGTTCAAAATTTACCGCTGCCTATTTTTTTAAGAATTTGAATCCTATTTGGTATCTATTCTTTAAGTCAATCGTTTGAAATTAGATTACAGAATGTAATTGATTAAATAATGCCTAGCGAGGTACAAGACAGAGTCATGCTGACCGGTCGACATATGGTACGTGATGTGAGCTGCAAGAATTGTGATGCTAAACTTGGATGGGTATACGAGTTTGCAACTGATGAAAATCAGCGATATAAAGAAGGCCGAGTTATCTTGGAGCGTGCCCTTGTCACGGAAACTGACGGCATGGGTGAAAATATCTAATATTTGCATCCACAACCCAGAACTGAAGGGTGCTGGAAGCCAGAGGTAACAAGGCGCTTAATTTTTAACCACGCAGTTTCTTCATAGATCTATTATTATCCTTGTAAATTAGTGAATGACTTCTAATGATGATAAATGTCGGTCTCAACAAAGTGTTAATGATGATGAATGAAAGGTCATCCACTTAATTCATATTCATCTCAAATAACAAACTACATTTATTCTATGAGAGCCTCGAAACATGTGTGCATATCTCACAAATGATTTTTCTCAACGCACCCCACTTTAGCTATGGTAGCTATGTGGAATTATTTTTCACTACTTTACCATAGGGAGTAGATAATTGTGTTGGATTGCATTATGTTCTGTGCGACAGTTCATTCAATTATATACATGTGATACTAATATTACTATCGTGAAGACTTGTGCGTATAAGCTTTTGAAGCAACAGATATCCATTGAGCACTATGTATAACTTGTTTTATAACATCTGTGGCGCCGAGTACCCTTTCCTGTAGTAGATTTTATTTTAGTTAGAAATGTATGTTTAATTTTATATATAAAGTATCTATGTCGGTATAAGTGAAAAATGTGATTTTCTTAGATATTCTGTACTATATCTTTACGCGAGGACTTGAGGTTTCTAGCTCCATTTCAGTATCCTGTTCATACAAGAAATTTATGTTTAAATTCAAAATTTCTCATCATCTCAATACTTGCAAGAATGACTTACTTGTTAGAAGCTAAAGAGCTTTAGTTTCATCCAGGTTTTACAAAGAAATAAGTATTGTAGAAAGTTAACTCAAAATCGAGCTAGGTACCCCCACAAGTTACTTATATTTATTAATGTTACACATAGAGCAATAAATGTAAATTTTTATGTAAGTATTTGATACTTTTTCAGTAATTTATTCATGTGGACTCGAGCATCATCGAGTGTGATCAAAGAATCTTTGAATTTTGTCGTATTAAATTCATCGAACACTTATGCTCGGTGAGATTCTGATGAACAAATTATTTTAACTCATGATAAGAATATCTGGGATATTATCTTGATATGCAATAACACAATATCTATGCGACCTGCCGGGATTTTATGAGAGTTGAATCTTTATTACGTATTGTAAGACTTACAAAGTTTACAAAATTCAGTTTTTGTATTGCAAAGGAGTAAAACAGGAACATGGTAGTAGAGCACAATCATTAGATATAGTGGCTTAGACTTTTATAAATTGACTATAGACTTGGACACTTTAAGGCGTTCTTGAAATTCAGGCCGTAAGCACACATACGTTATATAGAAATAAATTCATTTCATGAAGCACACACACAGTTTTACGTCTAATATTGAGATTTCTAAATGATCCTCAACTTGGTCAATTTAGCAATAATTTATGAACTTCATTGACGTTATAACGGAGCTATGTGAATGTTGGCATCCAAATGGTGGAGATAGCTGAAAAATTAACATGAATTGTATTGAACGATCAGCGAATTTGGAAATTCAGTAATCGATGATGGCTAGTACTATTTTTACCTTGGATTATATGACTGCACTTTTGCACGTAGTATAGATGGACCTATTAAAGAGCTCAATGTGTTCAAACATTGACTAGCTGCACTAGATGTCAATGCGTTCTCACTTTCTAGTGCATAAAAGATGGGATCAAAGAAATCCTGCACAAAAGATTTTGTGTACTTTTTCCCAGCATTAGTACCAATAATAGGAAGAGTTTTACAGAGATTCTCCAGAAGCTGCAAGTGACTTCTATAGTGATGTAGCTTAGAAACTTCAGCAAGCAGTGGTAAAACTTCAGTCACTACGTAGAGAGCAGGCCCTCCTATCATCGCCAGCTCTCCTAGTAAATAAATGCACCTAAAAATAAGATTATTATTCGATATAAATGCGAGAGGACTGTGACTTTTTTTAGCGCAACGTATTGATCTTATATTTCGGATATGGTCTGAAATTCAAAGATTTTATTTCTAACGTTATTGATCACAATGAATAGTAAATACCCGTCTGCTAGCTCCCAAGGTTCGCTTGGTCTGCGTGATGTAAGATCTCCGTCAGCATTTTTACTATGCTTACTCATCTGTAACCAAATATGTATTCAAAAGTGTTCAAGATTTCATCCTGGTACCTACGATTATTTGATTTGTACGTAATGTTATTGCAACTCACCGGTACATCATTTGTGGGATCCGTGACCTGCGGACACCTGCGATTACTCGTGTAGGTGGTATTTAGCCTAGAGTTAGGTTCTAAAAATTGAAGACTAGAGTCTGGTTGATTTCTAACACCGTTTAGGCCCATAATAATTCTCTGCTGGATTTCAGTCAAGATTAAACCACCATACGCTCGTACTGTATTACTCAGTCCAATAGCTGCACCTTGACGTACACTTGCGATTGGATCTTCCAAATTTCGATAGAACATAGGATATAGACTTGGAAGAGCTGCTTGAGATTCTTGTGGAAATGTTTGGATTAGGCTGCCACAAGCCAAGCATGCGGCTGAAAGCAATACAAAATGTAAGTAAAGTTACCTGCATAAGATGAAATTTTGAATTGCCTTCAATTTTTAGTCAAAACAATATCAGTTACTCACCATCTCTAACAGGCCAGGAATCGTCTTCAAAACAAATACCAAGTGTAGACAACAGCCGTCCGACGTGCGAGCGAACACATTCTGGGTCAATTTTTGTTGCTAATTCTGCGATACAGGAACATGCCGCTTCTCTTACTGGGTGATTGTGACTCTCAGTAGCCTAGACATTAATGAACGCCAAACAATATGCCATACAATAGAATTGCAAAAACATCGATAATTTGAGTGACATAAGAAAAGAACTCACTGTGATATAATATTCGACGGTCTCATTTATAAATTTTTCAACTAATATTTTGCCATCAGCACCTGTAACCTGTCGCCAAGTTTCTTGCGAATAGTTCCTGACTCCTTCGGCTACGTAATACCTGGAATTAGTCAAATTTAATAGTATTAACTAATTCTTATTCATTGAGCTGAAGTGGAAGAATAATGAATTAACAAAAGGTGAATACGAAATTATTCTCACCGGTTTAAACATATCTTAGGTAACAACTCAGGGTAAAATGCTTCCCTGGATTGGGCTAGTGGTAAGGCCATTAAAAATTTACGTGTTGCGATGCTAGCTGCTAAACGAACTTGTGACCAATTGTCTGATAGACCGGATGACAAATGATGAGCAAATTCATTTCCATATGAATCTATTACAACATTGTCGTGTTTTTCATAATCTGCAAAAAATATATCGGGTATTTAAAATTCCTATGAAGGCTTCATGTCTTCAACCGATGTATCCCTTACCATACATGGAATCATCCTCTCCACTCGCGACTAAGGATGCACAAAGATAAAATGCAGCTTCTCTTACAAATCGACAAGAGTGCCTTGTACTCCGAAACACCGGATTCAACAACTCAGAATCAATGAATGGTTGGAATTCGTAACCATAGCTTTCGACAATATCTTGGAAACATTTCAAAGTCGTTTCCAAGGTTGATGAGGCACTGCTCGTGTCATGAAGTTCAGTTATCTCGTTTGATTTCTGTTATAAGTATAGTCAATATTGAATGATTCGGAGAATGAATATTCAATTTTAAAATGGTCCAGAAATTATCAATTCGAGATTGTGACAAAACAAATTAAAACTTTGTCAAATACTGGGAAATAGATTGAAGGACGAGTTGCAGCCAGATTATATCCATATAACTGGGTGCTTCTATCTTGTTACCATACTTACCGAGCTGGTTGCAATTTTATGTATAATCTGATGTTGATCTGTATTCTGAGAATCTATCTGGCTCAGTAGCAGATTGACGAGGGGTGTTTTTATCTCAGAATACAAGAGAGGGCCCGTTTTTGCACAAAGTGCTCCCAGAACTTCCCCTGTGTCCAGAAATTATTTGTTAGAAATCAGTGGTTGGAAATAAAAGCGTAAAAACATATCGAGCGCCAAAAAATAAATGAATAAATAAAAAATGGTCCCTCCAATGTATTCTAAAATAAATTACCATGATCACTAAAATCTTTATAGAGAAATAAAGACTGTACTTTTATCTAACAGTTTGATGTCACATACCAGCAGCCAATCGTACGCGAGGCTCATCGTCAGCAAGGTACTGTATAGCGGTATCTTTATATTTATTTATAAATACTTGATCGTTTTCATTTTCTATGTTGAGGTAATTGGTAACTGTTTTAGCGCCTAGTAAACAGCCATATTTGATTTCCCAGGAGCCACCCTTGTTGTTGACAGCATTGACTAAAGCATCTTTGATTTCTTGTATGATACTGCCGCTGGATGCTGGCAGTGTTTTGTTTAGATCAGATATCGCTCGATCACGTTCTAGCTTCATCGAGCTACATAAAAGGTTCAATATTTCATGCGACATGGTTGAACTCATTTTGTGGATGATTAATTGTCATATACGCTTATCTGAAAATGGTAAAGCCGGTAATTTATACTGACAGATTTTTCAACGGGTATTCGTTAATCACGTGAAACGTGATGAAAATATTAACGGTTTCAGTACCGTGCGTAAAAAAAATGTTAATTCAAATGTTTGACAGTTGACACTAACCTCAAAATAACGTATGATATGAAAACCAAACGTATCTAAGATTACCATTGTTTTGTATAACTGTATTTGACACACTTCAGCTCTACGTTTAATTTGAAAACATTTTGTTGGCCGATAATGTAATTTGATGAAGGAAATTTCGTAAATTTTTTACGTGACAGGAGATAGCGGTGCCCCTGCGGTATAAAAACATTTTTATTGGCTGGTATAATATTTCTTTTCCATACCATCATTTCATTGGTTGAAGGTAAACGAGAAGATGGTTGCCCTAAAGTTATCAGTCGTTCAGTGTGGTCACGTAGGCCAGTCGGCAGACACAAAAAACGCCTAAAATGTTATAATACTGTAATTTCGTGAGAATTTTCTGTGATTAATCGTGAAATCAGTTATCAACGTAGTTTCGAAAACGGTAAACCATCATATTATATTCCTTACGTTAAGATATAAGTCACAAGCCAAATTGTATACCGTAAAATGTATCCTTCCCGTTAATGGCCGAATCAGAATTACATGCAGTCGCGTGAAAATAAGGAAATCACTTCTAGATATACGAAAAAACAGAATCTCCTCTTCGTCCATTAAAAGATATTTCATAGCGCAAGCTTATCTTTGGGTTCCGCTCCCCCATCGGTTCATTTTATCTAATAATACCGTGGTGAATTTTTTTTATAGTTTTCCTCTGTAATTAAACATTCGAAAATTTTAAAATGCAAGCCCGTATTCTGCTTCTATGAGTTTTTGGAGATAATTTGTTGAACTTTTAAGGATTTTAACTCCTCATTTTTATTCTATCTTCAAGAAGAGATTTGAAAACTTTTTCTCGTCGCACTATGGTGCGTAAATATCTGATGCCATTGCACTCCTAGAATGGAAGGCTATAAATATACGGGGTAAACAAACTTGACCTCAGCACATTTTTATCGATATGTGTATGTATTTGCTCCAAGTTACCAGCTTCTGATTTTGTACTCTTCTATTTCTACTGAAATATACGTTACGGTTCTCACCTTCTTATCAATAATCCTTTCAAATCTTGAAATGAATATAATTGTAGCGAATTATTTCGAGAAAATAACGTATCCACCGTTATATCTCGGTCGTTAAACTTCTCCCAAGGAGATCAACATTTTACCATCGTTTGTTTGACTTTTCGAAAGATATTTTTATCAAAAAACTACTGTTTGAAGAGATGTTGGTTAGTCTCTAAGTACACTGATATAAATAATGAAATTCTATGATATTTGAAAGTGGACGAGTAAATTTCTCCAACAGTTCAGGCAATGTTCGATCTAAGATGATCGAATTACATATTTATAAACTTATTCAGATACAGATATTATGTTATCTTACAGTATTTCTTTATTTTTCTTCCTGGATAATGTGCTAAAGCCAATAAGGTCATAACATCTGTTTCAATATTATATGGCAGCTGAAAATAAATCAACTGCTGATACTGCACCCTGATTACTGCTGTTGTTCAAATACCAATCTTAATTAGGTTTTATTTTCTTCTCATTTTTCAGGGCCTGGCACGACATACTGATCCAGTAGTTAACAAAACTGAATTATTGAGTGGCTTTCGAAGCCTCCTTCATACATAAATAAAAAAAATATTTATACATAATATCCCATCTACACATCTGTATCGGTATATGTATATACAGATACATACACATTATTAATTTTTGCTCGTCAACATCGGGCAAGAGTTAAACAACGTGGGAGGTATAATGAAGTGGTCTCCAGGCGCTCTGTTTTGCGAACAAGTCGGAGAGCTGACACGCGTCTTTTCTCAATGGAACGAATGCGAGCAGACCGTTGTTCTTTATGCATTATTGCGACGCATTCCGGCTGTTCAGGCCAGATTTCTGGCTCAGGCTGTACAACATTCTCTGCATTCTGTTTCCGAGTTAAATTCCCAGGAGCTCAATGCTAACAACCCTGGTAAATCATTTGGAACCTACTTTTTTTGCCATGTGTTTTAAGCTACGGCTATGTTTGAAATATGTTTGAACTGTATACCTAATCGACATTCATACCTGCATTACTTCCTGATTATAGCATTCATCAATTCTCTGTTATCTGAAACAACGGAAACTGCTATAAATCAGCTGCTTACTCACCTTCCATTGTTGCGCCCTGGAAATTCTGAGTGTAAACAATGCTATTTGGTTGCTATACCAGAATTGGTTAGTCACTGTGTCAGCACTGGACAATATACAGAGCAGACTCAACAGCTATTGAGCTATACTCTAATTCATCCAGCTATTACCAGCCAGGATAGACGATCGCTAACTCAGTGGCTTAGACATCTGGAAGAACGTATTAGCGGCACACCTCCCATTCACAGCCTTGAAGAATATACGACTACAACTCCTAGGTGAGTTACATGACGGGAAATTAATGGATATTTCAGTTTGATCTGGAACTAGAGATTTCTTACACACGGCACCGTGAACTTTCATAGATAAAGTCACTATAATTATCACATATTCTTATGTAAAAACCAGATGGGATAATATATGGCCGCGCGGCTCAAAACAGCAGCAACAATGTGAACAGTCCAATGTTTTCGGTGGACATCCAACATCAACTTTCAACCTGCAGTTTCCATCTCCTGTTGCCAGACAACGTCGCTCAAATAGTCTTACCCCACCAGTTGCCCCACATCATCTTGATGTTGTTGATCGAACTACCAATGCAACCAACTCAAGCAGACATAAGCCACGCAGCTTCAGTGTGTCTGGTGATCATGCAGGTGAATTAACGCAGCTTGCATTTTAAGCATCACAGTACAATTCACATAAGTTTCAAACGCGAAGGGTTTTACATTTTCTTTGATTTTGTTGGACCATAGGGAGTTTGATTGGTTTGGGCCCGCTCAGTCCCCAGAGTTCATGTGCCAGTAGCGGCAGTGAAGGTCGCTTAGATGAGGCATCTACACGGTCTCTGGCCAGTGGCATGAAAGGTTGGTGCATATTTATTGTCTGATAAGCAATTATCAGCTGTTAACTATTAAATCAAATTAATTGAAGTGTTCTGAAACTGAGAGTATTATTACTGGGATCAACTTCAAATTGTAAATAGATATAATTCATTATTTTACAGATGTGGCAGCATGGCTGAAAACGTTGAGACTTCATAAATACAGTTATCTGTTTGCCACATTGAGTTACGAAGAGATGCTTGAACTCACAGAAGAACGATTGGCTGAGCAAGGTGTAACCAAGGGAGCACGACACAAGCTCGCACTATCTATTACTAAATTACAGCAACGACACTCGACTTTACTAGCGTTAGAACGTGACTTACTCCAGCCAAATCGGGAAGCTAATCAACAAGCATCTTTCTCTCAAGGACAAGGCCTGGTCGCCAGTGCTCTGGATGAGCTGAAGGCTATTCTAGCAACGCCCATGAAACCAAGTCAAGAAAGTGATCCTATGGATATTCCTACACAGTTCACCAAAGTCGTGGGTAAACGTGAGTATCTTTGTGGCTCATACAAAGTCAACAAAGATTATAGTGCCTTAATAATTCTATCACTATTCGTTGGTTGTTACAGTCTGCAGTCGTTTGGCTTTGGACAGTGTAGATGAAGGAGTGCTGCTGAGCTGTGTTACTGTTCTTGAAAAAGTTTTACAGCATGACTGTTTCACTCCCAACCAAAAAGAGAAAATTCAACAGTGGCGCAGTCGGCTCGGCAATCCAAGACCTACTCCAAAGTGAGTGTAACAGTAAAATCCAAAATACGAGAATCACTTGAAGTTAAGTAAGACAGAATTTTCTAATAATTGCATTTAATGTTTCTGTGTCTGAATTAACAGGTGGCAGCATAGTTATGGATACAATAACAGAAGATATTGTAGCCCTCCGCAGCATAACCCTAACAGTAGAAAGCCAAGTTTGAACTTGGGTCACATTAACAACGGTCATGTGCACAACAGTTCATTCACATTGAGCCCACACAGAAACAGCATCTCTACTCCGTATCTTCAAAACAATCAGAACCAGAGTTTGACTCAGAATCAAAACAGCTTACACCCCTTACACGTCACTGAAAAGAGACCTAGCTTACAGGAAACCAGTTTAGAGGTAAGATATTCGTGATAACACTTGCTTGCACTAAACGATTAGTAATCAGGAAATTGATTTTTGATGTTTATTCGCTAAATCGCTGATATTTTTCCAATTTTAGCAGCTGCAGAGGAGCCTGCAGCGTACATACAGTGCGCCGAGAGATAATTTCTTAAGCCAGTCGATGAGTTCATCAGAGACAACGGATCCTGAAATAAACTCGCGTCTGGAGTCTCTTTGTCTCCGAATGACAGAGCAAGCTATTGGTGGATTTGGCGAGGCCTAGTCCTCAGTTATCAGAACAAGAATAGTAAGCCCGTTTATGATTTATTATTATATCGTAGTCTATTAGATATCACAGTTCCATCTGTAGTTCAACTAAAGATGCGGTGTCTTACTTTGATAGCTCATTTCATAAAATGAT
Organism: Athalia cordata; assembly: GCA_963932425.1. NCBI lineage: Eukaryota > Metazoa > Arthropoda > Insecta > Hymenoptera > Athaliidae > Athalia > Athalia cordata. The sequence goes on along the minus strand of OZ010625.1, from coordinate 48,983,776 downwards.
ATTCACGAACTGACTGAACAAAATAGTTGCTAGTTAGTAGTAAGCACGCATGCACGAACGAACGAACGAGTACTGACCCATTGAATATAATTGTATAAATGTCCAAAATTTGTGACATTATTGTTGAAATCGTGAGATAATCGCAGATATTTGCTCTAACAATTTAGAACGATTTCTTCATAATTTGTAAATCATATTTTTATTACACTGTAATTGTATTATTTACGAATTGACAGAATTTGGCAAGCCAAATGCTATTAGAAAGATAGATTCTTTCCCTTACTACCTATTTACGATATATAGCATATATGATATCAATATATGTATATATATACAGACACACACCCATATATATATATATTAAAATGAAATGAAATGAAAAAAAAAAAAATAGATTGTAAAATACAAAAAATCAGCTGTGCGTTATATTGCAATATTTTTTTGTGTTATCCATTTCGGGAAATGGAATTCTTCTGATTTTAAGTGCTGAGAAGCATTAGCAATTGCGTGATGCAATTCATTTTAATCAACGGACTGATTTTAATTTTTATTATTATTTGTGTTTGTAGAATTTGATACTTGAGCCCTGCGCTTTTTGTGCAAAGTCCTTATTCTTTTCAGTCGGGCTGTTTGTAGATCATAAGCAACATTGTGTTACGTACTTTTCAATTCTTTTCTCCTCAAGGATACACGCAAATTTATAGTGTATGTAGACCAAGACTGTGAAGCTAGATTGTTGACATGCCTGAAATTATGTTACTTACATCAATGTTAATATTTGTGGATATTACTTTTCAATTTCACGGTAAATTTATTCGCTGGATCTCATTTTGTTATCATTAATATTTTTATTATTATAACTAGTACTTTTTTGAAATCATATCAAATTGAACTGGCAAATTGTATGTGACAAGTACTTTCCAATGGTACGAGAGATATATAAGCTAAAGTTACTTTTTGACCAGAATAAGGATGTAAAATGTTTGAACGACATGTATATATATTTAATACGTATACATGCAGAAACATGGGACACTCTGCAGTCTAGCTTTTAGATTTCAAAATCCTGTCGCTTCTTATTCTAACTATATATTATTATTTTCATTCCTGTTTTTTTTTTTCTCAGCAGTTATTGCGCAATAACGATTAAACAGCTTTTGCGATGTCTTAATATTAATATTTTCGTTCAACAAAATTTACTAACGTTATTCTTAATTGAATGAATAAACAAATTAATAAATAATGAATAAATAAATTAATAATTGAGTAAATAAATAATTAAATAAATATTGAATTAAAATAAAATAAAAAAAAAATAAAATAAAATAAAAAAAACAATGAAAGACTGACAATTTCACGCGTTTCGGTAGTATAAACATTAACAAAACGAAGAAAAAAAAAATTATGTCCTGATTAAATGAGACTTCTCTTTCTTTAACGTCCTACGTGCGCGTGAATGAAACAATTGGAAGACTGCGGAAGGGAAAAACCTGTCAAAATAATAAGAATTAGAGAAAGGTATTGAGTAGTAAGGAAGTAATCTTAGGATTTAGGCTAATTGATTGGAACATTATATTCTATTATATTAATCAATGTAAGGTAATTGTTGGTATAGCTTTTTTATTGGATAATTAGTATATCTTGTGCATGATTTACGTTCTGAGAGTCATTTGTCTGACTATGTTTTGGAAGGTGATTCAAAAATCCAACGATTATGTTGTTGACGATTGGTGTTGAAATTACCTACAACGTGCCTCTAAATAGGCTGCATAGAATACTTTTTTTTTTATATATTAGCGGAAATGGAAGAATCATGGGAAAAAAGTACGAATGAAATTTGACAAGTATAATATTGCCAATACCATTGTCATCGTAAAAAATTATTTTAACAACGTAAGAGTAAGGCATGCACCTGGTACGTAGCGAAATTGAAATTAGTTGAATGTATAATTTATAAACTATGGCTAAAATTGCTCAAAACATATCGATGAGCAATAACAGCTGAAATCAAATGTTGTCTCGCTACGTACTAACGCTTACATTCTTTGTGGTAAATAAAAATTTTGCAATTGGTTATTGGCAGAGATATATGACAATGGGCAATTTTCTGGGGTAGACTTTAGTAACTAAGAAACTTACAAAAAAATGTTCAATTTTACACCCAGTTAATTAATTTCATCATTATTATTACTATTATCATTACTAATATCATTATCATTGTAATCAATTGTTTTTTTTTATGTCATTTTTTTTTTTAAAGTCTTACACATATTATGTAATTATTATAAAATTTGACGACACTCGACAGGCAGGCATATAATATTACGAATTCTGAGATGATTTAAAGCTAGTCAAACGATACGTTTCTATCAGCTAATACATTATTGTAATCATAACTGTGCATTTTTACATTTCGAACAAGACGACTTGTACACCATACATACTATACATACATATAATTATATAGAAAAAAAAAGAGTGAAAATGAATTTAGCAGAGAAGAAAAAAGAAGAAAAGAAATATAAAAAAGACTGCTCCTATGCTATTTCTGCAATTAATATGTCATTGTAATTAATAATCGAAACACACAGTAATCTATAAAGGCAGGACCTAACTAAACAGAGAATATGAAAAACTTTATTTGCGAAAATAGAAGAAAAAAAAAACATAATAAAAAAATAAATAAATAAGAATTGAAAAGAAAGAAGTATATAAAATGGTACCATAACTGACGATTGGTCGCCTATTGTCACTTAATATTGTAAATTTTATTAATATTACTATTACAATTATTATCATTATTATGATTATGATTATTATTATTACTATCATCATTATTACTATTATTGATTATTGAATAGTTTTGGTTCAACGTCAGTAAGCATAATAAGCCAGAAACTAACTTGTGACGTTAACATCTCGTTGAATAATGATCCTAGATTTTGTCGTTTGGGAAAAATTGCTCGGATATTGATAATGCTGCTGTGTCGTCTACGTATGAGCTATGACAATTTTTTTTTCTTCGGTATACTGACGTTGTTCTTGATTTCTATGAATGGCGACCATTATTATAGTATACATACACACATCTATATATACATATACATAAGTCGTAACTTTTGAACGTGGCGTTTTCGGCAGGGACATTTGTTCTCCAGATTTTATTTTCAATCGTAGTTGCTCTTGCTTATTGATCAAGTCGTGTCAAATATGAATATTGAATATATACGTGGATATACGTGGATATATGAGTATGATGATATGAGACAAATGAACCGTCGCAAACGCTTTTTTGCAAAAAAAAAAAAGGAATAAATAATAAAAAAAAAGAACGAAAAAAATGAAAAAAAAAATAAAAATAAAAATGAAAATAAAATATATAATAAACAAAAAAAAAAAAACCACACAATAAATAAATAAATTTATAGCCCCTAAGTTGGACAACTTGTAAAAATGCAATTTTTGTACTTCTAAAAAAATGAATAGTCGTGCAAGGGTACACAGAAGTTGTAACGTGAAATAACATTTTTCAAAAATAAAAAGAAAAAAAAAATAAGTTTTTCCATATGCATAAGGATGTGAGATGTTAATTTTTACCTCTTTCCATAGATATACACTACTCTAATTCGTGGTCTAATTCTGTTGAGTAAATTAGATAAAAATATTGACTTTTTTTCCTACCGTACGGATGCGATCTCTGCCATGGGCAGCGTTGATCACTCTACATGGATATACATGGGACACATTTTGTCGACGCTTGTAGGAAATGGAAGGAAGCCGTGCTCGGTCCCTAATGATACGGGCATAAGATACAGGCAAATTCTGGAAGTGGGAATTTTATTGATATCCAAAGTCGTATTCGTGATCGTAATTGTCATAGTAGGCAGATTGTTCCGCAATATTGTTGATTTCGACGTGATCGATGTTATTTGAACTGTACGGGTCTGAAAAAATTACGCATAATTATTAAAAATAACTTGAAGTATGGCAGTTTCGTTAAATTTAATTTGAAAATTTATACGATTATCATTGAATTCTTGAAAGTAAATTTTATTTACCATTGTCATCAGATAGCTGGTAATAGTGATTCTGGATCCCGTTGGTGCTTGGAAATTGGGGAACTGCTGTTATTGCTGATACCTCGTACAGTTCTATAAAGACGACGAAAAATTGAATTTATCGAATTAATTGATCGCTAAGAAATTTAATATGACATTTTCTGAAATGGTTCGTATACATACATAAGTATAGTTGCAAAGGTATCATCCAAATTGGTCTTTGATAGAACCAAAATATCAGGTATGCGTAATTAGTGTTATACATGCTTAGGGTGGTCCTTATTCAGGTCGTTTTTCAACACAGCAATAGGAACAAAAAAATGACCGTCAAGTATCAAAAATCATAATATGTTATTTCGAAGGTTCCAGGGATCCACTAAAAATTGAGCTACAAGCTCTGGCTGTTGCGTACGTTTTTTATTTATTTATTTGGAGTAATTTCTGCCATCGGGTGCAACAAAATTGAAAAATGACCCGAATTTTGACATATCGATTATTTCTTACCGTGATCGTCGCGGTGTTCGGGATAACCATAGTGTTGCTGTTCGGCGCGAAACTTAGTCGGAATTTGAACGTCTCCGTGATTTTCGATTTCAACATTTTGGTAGCTCGTAGCACCGTGACCGTGATGAACAGTGTGTAAGTTTGGAAAAATATTGTGTGTATTATGCACTTGAAGTGCATCAAAACTACGTGGAATTCTACCGGCGTCGGTTAATCCAAGAAGCATCATCGTCACCGTACACAACTGAAAGGTAACCATAGTGTAAACGTATGTTATTTTGTTTTATGCGAGTATATAGATATTAGTATGTATTAGTAAACGTTTTTTATTTGCCGAAGAAGAGTTACTTTATACTATAATTATAATAATTATAGTGCGCGCGAAAGTATGTTGCATTTTCTTTTAGCGAAACGCATTTTACACATCGTTAAATAAATGTTGCGGTACATAATACGTATACTAAATCCTCGCAAATTGCGAATCTCGTGATTTATTTGAACAAATTGCGAGAGCAAGTAATTTCTTTTTAGAAATTGACTCTTCGAAATACAAAATATTATAATTATACACGAATCATGCGTCATAAACACCCCTCCGTGAGTTCGCAGAAATTCGATAGAATTTATCGTATGATTCACCAACAATATAATTATCGTAATTCGGTCACACTGTAGATTTACGGATGAGTTGATCATTTTTCTATACATTCTCAAGCAAATTCACTCACTAAAAACTTCATGTCGATGCTGTATAATTCCTTGTGCGATGCGGTGCGTTTATAATATTCTACTGAACAAAATATTCCCATAACATTTTGTCTTATATAGTTTCTCTGCTGTATATAAAAGTCAATTTCATAATATATATACCATGGGAACTGCACAGAGTATGATATTATTATTTGCGTCATGAGGTTGCTACTTTATTAGCACCTCTATGGGAAGCGTCCCATTAAATGGGCATTGCACAATCTTTACTCAGAGTTCGGAATAACCTACAATTAGCCCAGAATCCTTGCAAACACCTTGCGAATCCTCCATGGAAATACGTCTTGCGTCGCGAAAGTAATTTACATACTAAAGATGATGCTTTGAAGAACGTTTCAATTTTATTTTTCAAATTCAACTCCATGAATACAGCGAACGAATAAGTGGCCATTTTGGAATTATCAGACTCCTTCGAACGATAAGAGATTGATTTTTGATTTAGTATCAAAATAAAAAATTGAATTCTCTACCACTGTAGCATGACATAAACCTTGCCGCTTTATTATACCGATGCGTAATTATAATTTAAATTAAATTCTCCGGAACAATTAAAGAAACTTTCGTAAGATTTCCAAGGGAATTCATATAGAATAAATTCAACAAGCCTTGAGAAAGTTTTCTCCGAGTACATATCGTATAGTAAATATACTTTGCTCCACAATCTGGTATTACCTACGACGATTTTACGCAATATTTTACTATCACGCGTGAGATCTAGTTGTGGAATATAAATCGGCTCAAAAACACTTCCCATTATTTTCATAGTCTTGACCTACTTCAATTTTTCAACTATTCAATTAGGGATGGGGTATGATACATGCTGATAATGTAAGGTGTGCAACAAAATTCGATGTATGCTTGGAGAAGAAAAAAAAAGAAAATGCAGATTTATTAGTCACCCCTCATCAGAGACAAAACATCGACGTTCGATTTATTTTTCAATTACAGACGTCTGTTTTGCTTGATTTTTAATTAAAGATTAACAAAAATGTGTTAATGATTGTGAAAAAAAAAGTTATACAAGAGATTTTATTTGTCACAAGGTTGTTTTGCAGTTATAATCGGTGACTGGTAATGCTCTTGATGGTCAACATGTGGCGCAATAGTTGGCATGGCAGCGTAATGTCCTGCGTTACTTGGAGGCCCATAAACGATCGGTTGTGGCGCATACTGAACCACGGCGTTTTCCGAATGAGCTTTTTGAGCGTATTGGACCATTGGCTGTTGCACAACAATCGGCTGATGCATTTTGGGAGCTACATGAATTATTTGTTGTTGTATTTTTGGTGCAGCGAACTCGAACATTGGTTGATGATATTTCGGGGCGTATTGAAACGTCGGGACGTGGACGGCTTGGGTAATCGATTGAGGAACTTTAACGTAAGATATTTTTTGCTGATCAGGTTCATCGCAAGGTTCTGGTTTCGGTGTAACGATAGAAATCTTAGCAATCGGAGACGGTTTATGGTAAAGAACGTTAGTTGTCTGATGTTGATAACTGGATGGTATGGAAATCGGCTTAGGAATGCTCATAGGTTTTTGGTGGTAAGAAATGGGCTGGAATAATTGTTTCGGGTAATAAGATTGCGCGTGCAACATCATTGGAGCAGGTTTAGAGATCGGCTTTTGAATTACCACAGGCACAGGCTGATCGCACGGAATTTCTTTAACATATGGATTTATCATTTGGATCTGTTGATTTTCATGCACCGGTCTTACGTAACTTGTAACTAATTTGTGGAGATTTTCGTACGATATTTTTGGGGTGGCAGGTTTCACGAATGGAATCGGATGATTCTTAACGGTCTGGACGTAAGTTGGTTGCTGAATGTACTGAACTTGGTGCTTGACCATCGGCTGGGTAAAAGTGGCGTGGTGAATTGCAGGTCTTTGAATTGTTTGGTAGATCATTTTTGCCACCATTGGTTTCTGGTAATTTGCAATTACGAACGGTTTTTGGTGAACCGAAGCTCCAGAGTAGGCAGAAAGACCTGGGGTCTGTTCGTAAGACAACGGACAAGGTGCTCCAGAATGGTCGTAGTGGCGTTTTGATTTCAAAGCCATATTCATTTCCATATTTTCTTCGTTCATGGGCTCCATATTTACATTCGGTGAATCCATCGGTTCAGCTCCGGCACCGAACGCCTCGAAGAAAACTCCGAAGAACCCCAGAATTGAGCACATTATCTGAAAAGTGAATGATGAACAAAAAAAAAAAAAAAACGTTTTACGCTATAAATTCTTGTAACTCCGCATGATTAAATTTAAAATCGCCTCTTACCAGTAGCCTAAGCATGACTGCAATTGAAACGTATCGAAATCAAAAGTCAAGACGATGTTTTTGAAGATAGATGAAAAGTGAGACTAGGTATAAGAGATACGCGTCTCGTTATTTTATAAACTTCGGTGTCAGTTCACAGGCGTGGTACCAGTCGAATGAAATCTCATGGAATTCCCTTATCCAGAGCAAAAAGTTGCCCCAGCTTCTGACGCAATACACATGCTATACGCGCAGTTAGATCTCGTTGCTAGTATTTCCTGAACGCTATTTGTATACCGGTCAAGCCCATATAAATTTCACATCAGTTTCACATTTTGAACGTCAGGAATCATTTCAACTGCCGTCACTTACCACAATTCGAACATAATAAAGAAAAGAAAATCGTCCTCAAAATATAGTATATGTGAATTTGGTAAAGATTTCTTTAATTTCACACCGTTGAAAAAAAAAAGAGAAAAAAAAAAATTTGTACGTAATAAAAGCGTCTTGTTATAGAAAAATGATTTATTACAGATTCGACATATGAATGATATAACAAAAATAACAAAGCGGCAACAAAAACTATTTACAATAATATCGGCCTTATAAATGTACATTATTAATTCGAGGATCGGATACACCACGATAGATATTTTTTGGCAATTAGCATCGATCGTTGAATTCTGATCTCAAAATTACAAAATCAGTGCTTCCAGCCTCCGTGTCCTTTACTCTGGTGATGGAAGACGTGTTTGTAGACCGGAACGTGCACTGCATATGGTTTCGGGATCGGTACCGGGAAGTGTTTCTCCACCGTAACAGGATAAGGTCTTTCAACTACGTACGGAACCTGAAGATGCCAAAGAAAAAATTAGGCAATTTGGCCGATTGTATGACAACATCGGCACCCTCCATATAGTGTAATTATTTCGTGACACGTCTTACCTTCTTTTCCACGATATAGGGCTCCGGTTTTTCAACCGGGATTTCAACGTGCTTAACAACTTCGACCGGAACAGGGTGGGGAACGGGGACTTGTACATGATAGGGCTGTGGAATGGGCACTTTGATTTGTTGAGGAACAGCAACCGGAACTGGATGAGGTATAGGGATAGCGTATTTTTTGTAAATCGGCACTTCGACGGGTTTAGATGTTTCATGGTAAGTCGTACCGCCGTGTCCGTGTTCGTCTCCACCGTAATAGCCGGCCGAAGCCACCGCCAAAAAGGTAGCAAATATCTGAAAATTAAAACGAACGATATCAGCTTATAATTTTTCTCACCTTCCCGACATTTCATCGTTATCTTATTTTTGAGCAAAATAAAAATGTAAAAACTTACGAAGATCTTCATGGCCCTGATATCAGGTCAGGCGCGATATGTGTGTTGTGTGTGTATTTTTTTTTCTCAAATTTTTTCGATGTACTCGATGTACCTTTGCACTACTCTTGAGTCTGCGATGCTTTGACGCTTTCAAAGTCACGGCCATCATTTATATACCGTCGAGACTTTCTCCCTTCTCTCAGATAGTACGCTGTTGTTATTATGATTCCAATCCGATAACTTGGGGATAGGACAAAACGACGTGCAGAAATTGCCAGTGTGAGTATTATACTTACAACGTGTACGTTATTCTTTTCACCGAACATCGTTATTTCGATTCGAAAGATTCGGCTGTGTAACAACAAAGTGCAAAGCAGCATGATTAATTGATGACATTTTATATAACAACAACGTTACGACCCATCATTTCGCCATTTTCACAGGTGCCATTGACCTTCGTTTAATCTAATTTAAACAAATTGCGAATATTTTTTACCATTCTCTGCCGAGACGACAATGAATAATTAAAATTAATTCGAGAATATATTTGTTCGGTTTTGAGCCGTCTATAGTTTATCTTATGCATTTTGTGCATATTATGTAATCGTTACAGGGTCAAATGAGGTGTTGAAAAGTGACAGTATAGTAATTATAATCGTTGATTGATATCATTAGCAATTCCATGCGCTGTCGGTGGACTTCTAAGTCGGCCAACCAACCAATAAAATGTATCGCCAAAAAAGGATCTAATCTAGTTGATGGAGAATAATTAAAAGTAAGTATATATAAGTGTAACCAAGTGTTCCACCACTCCGATGGCGAACGTTCCTTTCGATCGAAGATCCCTTCCAAAATCAACCACGATTCTAAGATCAGAGTAAAGAAGCTGGAGTGAAAGTGCATTTCAAGTAAAAGTAGTTCTGCACGCTACCGGGGTGGTTGGTAGGTAGGTAGGTACGTACATACATAATACACAGGTATATACCAATTCACCATACCCATGTCTTCAAACTAGTTACGGTAAATCGAAATCTAGTTCGACCGTAAGACTTAAGGATTCAGTTCCTGAATATATCCTAGTGAAGATTTGCTATGGGACTTCCCAAATTATTCGCGATGGAGATATGAATTTTAAAAAACAGACCTCAATGAGGTTTTGAACAAAGAGCGTGAGATTTGTTAATCAAATTTTCGATTGTTTCTTTTTTTAATTATTTTTTTTATTTTATTTTTTTTTTATTAGAAATCATTCGTGCGCGGTACAAAATTTGGTATATACTCACGAAAACAGTTCATAAGAAAATAGTCAACAACAACAACAATAATAATAATCATAAAAAAAAAATGCAAACAAAATTCGTCCTATTTACAGATCATAATATATGTATAGTTAAACATAATAAATCGAGTGGCTAGGTAATGTGGCCTTTGCCAACGCCAATGAATTCTTGAATGTTCCTCTTCGGATGGGATTCTAGGCGACTCGAATATGTATCTTGGAATTTCGAGTCGATGGCATCGAATACTGCAGATCGGTTGGTGGCGTTGGTTTTCAGGAAAAGGATTTCCTCAGCTGTTCGTTCATACGGCGATGAAGTTTTAGTGCCAACCCTTACCGTGTCCTCCGGATGAAGTGTGATGGAATACGTGTTTGTAAACTGGCACGTGGACCGCGTATGGCTTGGCAATTGGAACGGGGAATCTCTTCTCTACGTAAACTGGGTACGGCTTCTCAATGACGAATGGAACCTACGAAAGGGTTAATTTTTGGCGTTATAATTGATGTGATGGTATCTGAAGTAAGTTTTTAATAATTGATCGTTCGGTTGCAGTAAATTCAATAAGAGTTCTTACAAGCACATCCTGATATTAAAAATATTCACTCACGTGTTTTTCAACGGTGTATGGCTCGGGTTTTTCCACAGGGATTTCCACGTGCTTAATTACCTCGACCGGATAGGGTTGAGGGATTTGAACCGGAACGTTGTAAGGTTGGGGAATTGGGATTTTGATCTCCTGCGGCACTTGTACTGGTACAGGGTGAGGAATCGGTATAGCTGAAAGAAGAATAATACAATTTTCATTTTTCTTTTACCGTTCAACGAATACTTAACAATCGTAAATAATTATCGAGTCGATTAATGGACTTTTGCAGATCTACTCACCGTATTTTTTGTAAATGGGAATTTGGACGGTTTTAGTCTTTTCTTCGTACGTTGATTTTCCGTGATCTTCCTCGTATCCACCAGCGTTGGCCACAGTGGCGAAGGCCACAAGACCCAGAGCGAATATCTGTAATGATATCGTATAATTGTGTCAGAAACAATAGTGTCATGATGTAGTTAAAGATTGAAGTTCTGCCGCGTCATAATGAAACGCGTCCTTACAATTTTATTCATCTTTGTAATGTATGAGGGATGTGCTGATGCAAGGATTCAAGTGTTGAATGTTGTCAGGGGGCTAAGTTTCAGCTTATATACGTGGATCGAATCCACCACCTTTCACTAAAAAGGCTATACCTTCTATATCTATACACTCCTCTTCCGTTCTCAAACACGTAACTTGGGGAATGGTCTGTACACGTAGCTAGACGTATACCTGAAGACTTTAGCGAATCAAAAGTGGAGGATAACCAGGTACAATAAGTCTTCCGACATGAAAGGTATACCTACTTCCATTGTCTGGACGTTGAATTATCTACTTTTATGTCGTGTTATCAATTTATCGGTTATACAAAAAGATCCATTCAGGTTCTACTCATTCATTTTATCGAATTCAATTAATCGACGTTCTTTTAAAAGAAAATAAAAGAAAATAAAAAAATACTCAATAATAACGAACTTTATATTCTGGAATAATTTCATTTTATCATAAGTATATAGTAAAAATCTATTTACGAACTGTTTATCGTTTATTTGCACTTTTAAAATTTCCCATTTCTCCCGTCTCCTTTCACAGGTCGGTAAAAACAAAATAGTTATAAAAGTTTACAGGGATAGGTGATCGGTTGTGAAAAATGCAAGAAACTCGCATAACATATCTACAGAAACATTTCGCTCGCCCGTCGCTTTGCTCTAAAGAAATCCTACTAATAGGCACGTGTTACGCCCATACCGGAAGCGATTTGTTGAATCGCTTCGAAGTTCGTAACAATTATGCACTAATGAATATAACATGAATGTGCACTTCGATTACGCGAAGGTAGCAGCGGCTGTCCACACTTGATCTGCTTCTTATAATCGTTCACTCAAATTCCAATATTTCATACCTGCATTGCTATATTATTAATATATTGTAATATACAATGTAAAAAGTACATAAAAACGATCTCCCAAAAGCGTACGGGAAGTATCTCGCGATCGAGATATCATTTCTCAACGTGCGTAACAACGGTCTCGCGCAACTATTATGCGGTAGCACACATACGTATTGCAAGAAGAAGAAAAAAAAAACAATATCATCTTTTTTCTTCTGTGGTTTAAAATCACGTGTGATTCTAGTGTGGTTTATAAAAAGCTGCAGAGTTCAAACTAATTGAAGCGATAAAATGCTGTTAATTTCCTCTTTAAACTTATTAAAAAATGATAAACATGTACGCCGTATATGGTTATGTTCATTTTTACGTCAACTTTTTTATTTTTATTCAACCGTTAATGCGGCTAGTTTTTTTTTCTTTTTAATGATGAATTCAATGTGAAGTTTCATAGTCACGGATCGTATGTGTATCATCAACTCGACATTGAGATGGTTCGTTAACGTCAAACGTTTGTCGGTTTGTCAAGGCTTTTACAGCTGTATTATGTCTGATGTCAGTCTGTTTTCTATGTAGCGTGCAGGTAACAAGGTACCTATGCTATTATCCGCATGCGGAGTTCATTATACCGTATGAAATACCAACCTTCTATAATTTCAAGTTTAGGTGAAACTTTGCTAGCTATTTAAGCAACGCGACGAACAGCTGATTAAAAAATCATGGACTGTTGCGCATTATTCAGACGGTTTTTTTTTTACAATGTGGAGACCTTATTTCATCCTCATTTTACCTTGGATCATCCTGATTTGTCCTTAAATTTTAATACGAGGCAATGTTAACTGTTAGTTACTTGAAAAAATCAGAACGCTCATCGTCTGTTCTAATATGTACGATGTACAATCACTTCATTTCTAGACCGCAAACGCGGTGTGAATACTAAATGTAAACGTACACGTCTAATCAATTTGATTTTCATCAAAGATCGAACATGAGATCATGTACCGAATATTTTACGACGCAAGCAGTGTTACATTTTCATATAAAAGTCGATTTATAGAAGAGCACGCTGTATGAGTTGTAAAGAACTTGGATATCGGGTATACATGTACCCAATCATCATATAACCAATTGTAAGAGGCAATTGGCTTTTGTGGCTAATTGTAACAAGTTCTAAAACCTGATGGGATAGCAGTTATGGTAGCTATAGGCGGAAAAAGGTTCAACAATTTGTCGACTATACGTGCCACCAATCTAACACAGCTTGGTTATCTTCCGGTTTTATTTATGACGCCAATATGTACAAACACCATGTATGCGATTTCAACGATTATGTTAGCTGCGGAGGGCGGTTCTAATCAATTTGAACGAAGCCTTAGGGTATTTTAATGAGAAAGGCGGTTCAAGCGTGCCTCTACATGATATAAGCGTAAAATGATTCGATTTGAGTCCTTCGTTCTTCCTCTTCTCCTCTTGACTTCGATATGCTTTTCACTGCTAAACAAACGTAGCTCTTAACATCCATGTAATAACGAAACGGCGAGAAACCGTTTGGGTTTTTTTTTTCCGAATGACGAAGGTAAAAATAAATAAAATTTTATGTCGTGGTGAATAATGTGAACGTGGGTTCGCGCCTGCAATTCCGTTCCAAAGCTCGGATATCTCACAGGTGAAGTTAAAACTATAATAATCTTATGAAGAGAATTACTAGATCAAATTGTGACATATGATCGGTCACGCTCTGTTATCCTCGAATGATTCGTTTCTCTATAATTTATCTTGACGACGTCGGATGTCTCACCCCAAAGGTATATCTGACTTTCTTTCTTTAATGGTGAAACGCATCATTTTACTATCATTATTATTATTATTTTCAAAAAACGCATCTGTGTCGATTTCCCGCAATTTTCGTTACATGAGAGCGTAATGGACTTACGATACATGTAAATCAATTCTAATACTAATTTGAGAAGAATATTTTCGAGCGAAACTGAAGCTCTCTTCAGATTCAGTTAACCAAAAGAAAAAAAAACTGAATAATTGAATTAATTTCTATTTCTTTTATTTTCAACTATAAAGTCAGTGAACTCCGCTTGGATTTTGCTGCACCCGTCGTAGATTTTTACAGATAGAAAGAGATAGTAAAAAGTAATTCGTTTAGAACGTATTGCCTGGATTATAAGAAATCTCCTGCCTTTCTTTGGACTTTCATATTAGGTTACATACGGTGCCGTTGTACATATCATGAACCTTGACAAATTTCTTTTATTTTTTTTTTTGTTTCTTTTTTTTCTATTCATCTTGCAGAGAAAATTTTCTCTCAAATTCTAATGATGGGGAAAGATTTTTTCAATCGGTAAACTTTGTAACGTGAAAATATATTTATCGTACACAGTTTCAAACAGAACAATTAATATACAGCTTAAAAATATTATACCTACTTAACTTTAAATATACATCATGAAACAGAAAGGTGCGTGATCTTACTTGATTTACACACGCAGTAATAATTCGTGTACATATAATTCACTGATCATTCTATTTCTTAATTCAATGATGACCTTTGCTCCTGTGGACAATGGTTTGATAAACGGGAATTTTAATGGGATATCGTTTGATAACCGGCACTGGGATGTGCTTGTAGACCTTGTAGGGTACGGGTTTTTCAACCTTGACTGGTATGATCTTTTCTACGGGAGTTGGCACCTTCTTTTCGACCTTGGTGAAAACATTTTTGATCACCTGTAGAGCAAAAATGTTAACAATAATGTGATTGCCTTTAAAATTGGGAAATAATGTTTCGACAAAAAAAAACAAAGAGGATAACAAAAAACTTACCTCGTACGGTACGGGCTGAGACACTGGTACAGCCACTGGATAGGGTTGTGGTACAGTTTGTATTACTGGATGGGGAATTTTTACCTCAACTGGTTTGACGACCGGAACTCCAACTTCTTTTACCACTGGAATAACGTTCACACCATGACCCCCGTGACCCCCGTGACCACCATCCCCAAAACTGAATCCTGAATCCCATCCTCCGCCGCCGTGTCCTATTGAAACACCGGTCAACTCAATTCCGTGACCACTTCCTCCCAATGATAATCCCCCGTGTCCTGTTAAAAACGATCGTTGTACTTATGGTTTGTAATAATTAGATGTACCGATTAAATTATTATAGTATATTAGAAAAGACGTTGAAAACACACCTCCGAAATCCGACCACCCGCCGTGACCCGCAACACTGGAAGCGTCGAGAGATATGGCTGGCAATTCGTGGCCGTGACCTCCGAGAGAAATTTCCCCTAGACTCAGACCACCGTGACCACCGTGACCTCCAAGGTCCCACCCTGACCCGTGACACCAGCCGGTTACCCCAAGAATTATCAGCACCTTAAAAATATATTTATTATCATTCTGAGCGAAAATAATCCCTTGTCGATTTTCCCTCATTTTTCAACTAACGATAAGCACTTCACTGAGAAACACTTTTAATAATATTTGAAACTCCAGTCATTTGATCGGATATATTTTTACGTACTATTCTGTTCATGGTTAAAATTTTTTGGGCAAGAGGTGCCTTGGCAGACCCCTTTGAAGATTGAGAGAAGTTTCAGTCAACTTAAGCTGCAAATCTTTTCCTAGGGGACTTATATACCTTGTAGTTGTTTATCCCACTACCCCGTTAAAAACATATACACCTTCACTCGATCTTCGTGTTCTTTCGTTCATTATCAGAACTAAGTCTCCAATACTTCCACACACATTTACGGACCCGTACTCCATATACCACACGTTACGGTACAAAACTGTAATAGCAGAGTATATGGTTGCAGTTTGCGCCTTACATAATTGTTAGTTCCACCGGTAGCTGCTGGGATAACTAAACTTCCGCCTTTCATTGGTTAAACCGCGCGTAAGTTTACTGACTCCTAGAATCAAAGGATTTTGGGTGTCCGTAAAATAGAGCAAGAGTCCACCAGTTTAGCTAAAATCTATATCTCTCGTATCGTTTACGCCCAATTACATTTTCATCCGTAATAAACAATTACATAGCTACAGTACGATACTTAACAATTTTTGGACAGGTCAACCGAAGAACAAACCGCTTCATTTCATCGGGTCTCATTCGTGCAGAATAATTATATGCGGTTTGATTCTTCTTTCTCCTAAAGTGTTTTTGTTTTTTTTTTAGGTATTACCATAGATATATTGAACTAATTTCTTTTTATTGTTACGGATTTAAAGAAAGTAGATCAAGGTTTTTTGTTTCTCTTATTTTATTTTGTTTAATTTTTTTCGTTCAGCTGTTTTTTCTTCAAAATGTAACTGTTCTTCCACTCGTGTGTCACCTGATCCGATGATCTCTGTAACCATTACGAGAAAAAAAAATTGAAGTAATAAAAAAAAAAGACACATTCGTGGTCAAAGACTTAAACTGAAAGCTTAAATGCCGACGCAGTTAAGATAATAAAACAGCTACAGTGGTTAAAATCGGTGACGATTGTGCTAGTTTGATACGTACCAATTTTTTATTTCATTTTATTTTTAATTATTTATTTGTTTTTTTTCAAAGAGTCTACTCATATCGCGCACTTTATAAGTATTTGCGTACGTACGTGCGGTAAACAAATGCAAGCCATTCAGAGTTTGGAAATAGAGACGTAATGTTAAAGCAAACGCGGTTTTAGTCGTTGATGGGTCAATTTTTGAAGTATGTGATTTAATTTTTACATAGTTTTAGGAAAAAAATACTTCGTTTCTATAAAAGCTAAAAAAAAAAAATTTATGTATCTGAAAATTGCAGAGTTTTGACATTTTTTGTGTTCTGAAATTGAGGCCAATTCATTTTTACAGACCAGAATCTTTATACAGCCGAATATAACGGATATAACGCATTTCTCTCGCATAATTTACCAATTCGCCTTGTATTAATCTGTTAATTATAATTGATACCAACAGCCCCTGTCGCTACTAAATAGATCTCAAGTCCCGATAATATCGGTTCCAAGTTATTGCTAAGGATCGAGACATAATTGACTGGCTCACGTCCATTAATAACTCTTTCACTTCCTTTTTGATTTTTGTTTCTTCCTTTTTCTATACACAAATGCGTCGCTCACTTATAGTCCAACTCGTCCGGTAAACCCACTCAATGGCCAACATCAGCAATTCACTTTCATCGGTCTTCCGTTGGCTAGTTTTTCAAAATCTCAGAAAGAAAACTAAATAAAGTGAACGGTGAACATAAATCTACTTTCCTTTACGATCAATTAAATCGCAAAAAATAGCTAATTTCTGGAATTTTAATCCTTCAAGACTGTAAATAGTCTGTAAATTGCTCCTAGATCAAAATTAGATTACGAATCTGTCCGTTTATACGTTACGATACAGTCATGGCAATAAAGTTTATATAGAATTGGGCTTTGGTGGAAAAGATCAGAGCTGATATCTAGTGATTTTGTACAGTCTGGTATTTCGATCGAAAGCTCGCGCCGCCATCGTGACGAAACGAATTTTATTAAATACCAATTAATTATTACGTGATTCTATTTCGTACTGACTTGAAATGGTATCTCTATACTAGGCTTGATGCAGGACTAAAAAGTCGTTGAAGCTGGAAACTAGATTTGGGATTGAGAAGAAATGATACAATCGCGCATGCATTTTTAACTGACTCATTCAAACGGGACTCGCTGGGCATGGTTATGCCATGACGGGTAATTTTGTGGAAAGATACCTTCACTCGACTATTTTGCAAAGAGGTTAATTCACATGGTCAGCGTTTGACAAGATAAAATGCGAGAAAAAATTGTGGCTTTTTACGAAGTTGATTTTTTTCTTCTTCTTCTCGAGTTCATAGGAGCTACTTGAATTCTAATTGCGCGGTGATTCCGTCGAGTGACTGTGGATTGTGAATAACAACGTCAATCCACTTTACCATGTGGTTTTGTCTGTTTTTAATGAATGGTGGAGAAAGGTATCATTATATGAGAGGTATAACTCATTGTCGAAGTCCCTCTTGTTGGTTCCGTAAGTGAAATGGAAATTTCTCTTATTCAGGTACCATAGATGATGCCCGTCATTTTATTTATATGACATTTTCATTTGATGAAGATGATAACCCAATTAATTAACGCATTCACCGCGACTGAATGACGCTTGTAAAATGCTGCTGAAATGGATCGTTTCCTGCGATAAAAATGGGCTCATTATCTATTCAATGAGAGATGGAGGAATTTCGAAATCGCACAATAATTATGAAAAATATTTTTTTTTTAATCAAAAACACGTGTATAAAAACAAAACGTAACAAAAATTATAATAATACTTAGGATATATACATAACATAACATGTGTATAGAAAAAAAAAAACTAAAAAAAACTTAACAACCAGAACAGTCATCGACCGCGGATTTTTGCTTGACTTTATCCGTCTGCTCGATGGTAACAATTAAACGGCACAATTCATGCACCGCCGATCAAGAAAAGCGATTACATCAGATCTCATTAAGAGGAATCGTCAATTTCTATTACGTTCGATTTCTTCGGTAACAATTTAGTGGTGACCGCCACCTCCGCCTCCGCTTTTGGCGTGATGGTAGATGGTCTTGTAAACGGGAATCCTGATGGGGTAGGGCTTGAAAACGGGGACTGGAATGTGCTTTTCGATCTTAATTGGAACATGCTTCTCAACTGGAACTGGGATGTGCTTCTCGACGGGGTAAGGCACCTTCTTTTCAACGGGGACTCCGACGGTTTTGATTATTTGAAATGGAACCGGATGAGCGACTGGCATTGCCACTGGGTAAGGCTGAGGAACACCGACAGCAACGGGTGTAGGAACGTTGATCTTAACTGGCTGAGCGACTGGGATACCTGGAGAATAAAATGAAACGTTGATACGTTAACAAAAATTTCAAAATGAAATGAAAGGAATTCCATTTCCACGTATGGAAGTCTTCACAGCTTCCTTACCGATTTCCTTATAGACCGGGACAGCCACGGGATTCGTGATTTGAACGTGTTCGGAGACTGGAATGCTCTGAACGTAGCTGTGACCACCCTCGAGTGAAATTCCATGACCATGACCACCCTCGTCTCCTCCGTGTCCACCATATCCGCCACTGTCTCCACCAAAGTTGTCAAAGGCTGCGTAATTTTGACCTTCGCTATCGCCGAAGCCTCCATGTCCTCCGGTAGAACCGTAACTTTCGTAACTTTGACCTCCGTAACCTCCATCTGAGGACCCGGATTCCTGAAGATGCCCACTGGAGCCTTGATCGTAGCCCCCGTGACCTCCGAAATCATAACCACCACCGTCTCCTCCGGAACTTGCACTCTCGTAACCAGTTCTCATCGAAATTTGGGGCTCATTATTATTCGACGACAAAGCTTGGGCTCCGTATTGGGGTTGGTTTTGATACGGATTGTAAGATGGTTCCCAAGGAGCACCCGCTGCCAGCGATAGGACGGATAAAAGTACCTGAAATTATGGAGAGTGATGTGAGAATGATAAAATAAAAATTTTAATCGACCGATTGATTCATCGTTCTTTCTTTTTTTCCATTATACTTACGATTCTGTTCATGGCTAAGGACTTGGGCTTGCTCTGAGCACGAGGGCTACTGTTGTGTTCTAAGTCGCTTCTACGACTGATACAATTTCGATCATTTCTCGTCTTAATATACCGGGGAGCCTTTCACTGCTGCAGAACTTATTTAGTCCACCTTGTATACCTCTAGAGTCACTCCCAAGTGCGTGCAAATCTTTACCAACGGATTAACCGTCTACTCTCGTTGCAGCGATTGCTAAACTATCGACCAGTCATAACGTATCAAAGAAGATTCTCCACCCGGACAATATTAATGCCATGTAAAGAGAGCGTATTACAACGTCTGGAAAAAGTTTTGTTCAACTATCACTTCTCACAGCTCAACTCTATTCTCTGATCAATACTTTTGAAACTCATACTTATTTTTTTTTCTCGTCATTCAACTGTTCTCGAAGCTAGACTGACTCCCCTGTGTCTCTTGTATTTTACGATCATATACTCAATTGACGCTCTTACAGTTTAACACTTTTACTGTAACAATGCTCCCAGGATTCCAGAGTAATAATGCATTTTCTTATCTTTTCATTTCCTTTTCTTCAATTGCTACACGAACAATAGGAGTTCACAGACCTACAGACGACCACTTATTCAACAACTTTTATTTCTATCTGCACATGGAAGTCGACTTGGCTCTTTTTATTTTTTTATTTTTCCAATTTCTTCCCTTATTTATATAACTCATGGGTTCATGCACGTTATCTACCGAAATCAAGCGTGAATTTATAAATATTCCGCGGCATAGACCACGGTACCATTTACTCTGTATACCTAAATAAACAGCATTTGATTCTAACTATAATTTATACCGAGTCATACGGTTTGCCACGTGGAGAGAGCATGACGAGATGTTGTTGTTCTTTTCTTTTTTCTTCTTGTTTTCCGTTCGATCTCAAGCATTTCTTTGACGCATGGGTAATTATAACGAACGGAAAACTGCACACAGGAAGTGAATTATAAATTAGATTGAATGATCGTATTATCGCACTATTCCAATATATTCATATACCTAACCCTAAAGAGATAGGTATTCAATCGATCGTGGGCACTTTGAAAAATTTCTTTCCAATTAATTACCTAATAGAGTCGAAGTTGTGGTGCTATGGAGAATTTTCTTTGGAGAGGTTCAAATTATAGAAGTGTAAATAACTCAAATGTCTTAAATAATAATATTTTATTTTTTATAGAAACAGGTTAAACAATATGTACAATAACGATTTATAGTTTAACATAAAACTATACAACGTTCAAAGAACACAACATATCTCGTGATTCGTAACAACGTAATATTTGCGGTATGGCATTATGGTTAACATGGCGTATGATACGACGTGGATGAAATGAGACGAGACGTAGAACTTTTTCTCTTTAATCCAAAAAAAAAAAACCTATCGAGCATTTGTCCGAAGGATTGTCAATGTTTGTAGATAAATGATGGATGACCTCTGAAAAGTAACGATCAGAATCGCTCGCGATCTATGAGAATAAAGTATTAAGCTCAGAATTCGCGAGAAACAATAAAACGTACAAAGGACGCTCACTCGTCCTCGACAATGTACCGTATTGTTCCGAATATAAGACGACCCCGAGTATAAGTCGAGTCCCATTTTTGAGGCTAGATTCGAGGAATTTTTCAGGAACACCGAATACAAGACGAATTCATATCGGATGAATTTTTCATCAAATTATTCCAGTTTATCATGAAATTGACAACGGGATGATTGATATTGAAAGCTAGAATATCAACATGTTTCATACAAGTACAACAGAAACGCGAGAAATAATGAGAAATAGGTGATATAAATATGAGTCAGTACTTAAGACCAATCAGTTGTCGTCGAAGTCTTCTTCATAAGGAAAAATGGTTCCTTATTTCACCTGGCTCAAGGTTTGCCAAACGATTGCGAAGAGCAACTCGTGGCATATGGAAAATATATCCCGAAAATAAGTCGACCCCGCGTATAAGTCGAGTTAGATTTTTGGAGGTCCTGATTAGGTAAAAAAACCTCGACTTATATTCGGAACAATACGGTATATCTTATCTTTAGTGGCTCCAACCATGACTTTTCACACGATGAAATACGTGTTTGTACACTGGGACGTGTATAGGATAGGGTTTTTCTACCGGTACCGGAATATGTTTCTCGATTGTAATTGGAACCGCCTTCTCAACCGGTACAGGGATTATTTTTTCAACTGGATACGGAACTTTCTTTTCAACGGGAACGGCAATTGTCTTTACTACCGGAATGGCCACCGGATGTGCAACTGGAACATGAACCGGATAGGGTTGTGGTACCCCAACAGCCACAGGATGTGGAATAGCAATGGCGACCGGTTGGGCAACGGGAACACCTGAAAACAAAAAAATACAAAATTTCGATGGCGTTTTTAAATTGTCTCAAAATAGTCCATTGTTTAAAAAATTGGGGGTAAACTTACCGATGTTTTTGTAAATTGGAACGGCTACGGGTCTAGTTATTTCGATATGTTCACTGATGGGAATTGCTTGCGCGTGATGATGCTGAACGTGACTGACCTCATAACCGCCCCCATAACCACCCCCGTAACCTCCGCCGTATCCACCGTAGTTTGATTCTTGTAAGTTACCACCGTGACCCCCATCGCCATATCCTCCTGATTGTGAGCCGTACCCTCCCGAGTATCCTCCATTCTGACCACCTTGTTCATATCCACCCCCGTAACCCCCTAAGCCCGAAGAACCATCATACGAACCGTAGGATGATGAATCATGTTGTATTGCAGTCTCGGAACCATGATCAACGATGTTACCGTACGATGCTGGAGAATTTATCCTGTAGTTTGATATATATCGTTAGGTTATTATTATCATTATTACCGGTTCATGGTATGTCGGTGGGAAATGTGGGCTGCTTTGTAATTAACTGGTATAAATTATAGACGGCGGATCAATGCTGGTAGCTGAGTATGTATTAATATTCGGTTTTGTACGAATCGCGCTTTGCATATTACGGCACGTGCTTGTTGAATCCGTTTAGTCATGGAACGCTTAAGTTATAATTAGTCGGATCACGTGTCAGTGTTTATTGATCAGTACCGCTGCAGGCTATCGGAAATGCTCTGAGCTTTAGATTGGATCAATTCGGATCTGTTCTTATTTAATTATTTCATTTTTTTTCTCATTAGTAACCGTAGTCTGATTCTGATCTTCAATTACGTAATTTACTTACCCTTGCCAACCACCGTTGGAATAATCGCTGGCCAGTGTGGTCGTGACCAACAGAAGAACCGCTACGATCTGAAATCATGATTGTAATGTCTTCATTATTGATTTGTATTCGGGGAATCCCCTCTTAAAAGTTGGCGACGGAGTTTTGACTGTGGTTTTATTTTAGAGATCAATTGTCGGAATTCGTCACGAGAAACCTTGCGAATTTACAAAAAAACGAATCGCTGAGCGTGTCGTGGAATGTATTATAAGGAAGGCTCGATTGAAAAACTTTAAAAATGTAGAGCAGCCCCTTTCGCTACTCGATCCTTTCGCCAGTCACCCGATATCGTTGTATTTTTAATTAATTTCATGCGCTAAACTCTATATCGGATTTGTTTCCTTGATTCCAGTTGACCATAATCGAAGCCTAAATTTACTTACAGATGTGATCATTTTTAGGATAATTAGGAAATCTAATTCCAGATGGGTTGCCGATGAGACACTACAGTCAGTTGCCAATGAACCGTTGTTTTTATAGCATAACTTTCTCCCCACCAGATCGGATTTCCGCTCGGCGTAAAACCGGATCTTTACCGGGCGTATATTTCACCGGCAAATACTTGCATCTAACCAATGTTGTGCGTATTCGCACGTGTATCTTCACACGATTTTTGATCCGACCAAATAATATTAGCGAATTATCCTATACCCGCAGAAAGTAGATTTCTCGTTTATCCTTTTGACGGCAGGTGCAGAGCGTCGTTTAGGTAGAATAATTTGTAACGTTTCTGCAAAATAAACCGGTGAACGTACATTCGGACGTCTTTCGACGTTCGAAACGAAAGTGTTACCTTTTTAGTTATCTTTTTATTATTTCTTGCACTTACACAGTTATGTATACGTATATATATTTTGCTTCGCTTAAGTGACTGGTGAAATTCAATGCCTGTACAAGAATCTAAAATGCCCTCCCTGCAGAGCTCGGTGATCTGCAGATTTGCACTCGATAACAATAATCATACACGAGTAGACAAGATTCAGATTACGTCTGAGTCCCAAGACCGTAATTTAACAACTTTCCGACCCAGAATTTATCGGAACTTTTACCTCTATACTAACTCTGATGACCAGACGTCTGTATAATCTATGCGCAGATTATTTTATGGAAAAAAACCTCGATTATAAACTCCCAAAATTACTAGAGTACGAATCCGGCAGAACCTTTCCAGAAAATAATTCTTCCGAATAAGCTTGGTTTTGAATTTATCGGTTTCTTGAGAGGATTGTCTACGACTATGTAGTACCATTTGAATGCAGCTTCCTATCTAAATTAAATTTATAATGCTTCTTTAATTTGTGACCGCGACTGATGAGGAAAGTTGTCACTTTTCGACCGCGTAGATTATGTGCGCCGCTGATGTATCAAGTGTTCCTTGAGGTTCGAGTAACTCGATGAGTAATCGTGAGAAGACTGAACTTTACTTCAAGTTGTATACGAGCGTTTCTCGACCGAATCATCTGCGAGTAAAACTAAAAATTCCAATTTCCAAGAGTGTTAGTTGCGACAATTGATTTTCAAAAAATGGAATTACCTATATTCCTAATATAACATTTCCGAATCAGTAGGTTGACTCTGGAGACTGACAGGTTTTTTTTTCTCTCCTACTTCCGCTTTGTAAACGGCTCTCTAAGTTCCATTACATTTTTGTATCATACATCCAAACGGAAAATCTTGATGCAAAAAGTTGCCGGTTCATACCACGAGTTAGGACAAAGTAATCAAACGTTGCATAAAGAAAACCGCTCGCTCTACCTTCCTTGACGTGTAGAAATACGTCACATCAACGGCAATGAAAGCGCTGATCGATCCAGATCACTGACCGCTAGTCAAACTCATAGATTAATTGATTCAGCGTTACGATCATAAAGAAGCGCACAATTATGTCTGGCAGCTGATGAATTCACCTCATCGGAACGAAATGATCGCAGCTCGTAGAATCTTCCTTATCTTGAATTTCTACCGTGCAGTTATGTGAATTGGGTAATTCAATTGCGTTAGGTTTTAGGGGTATTTTAATCGCGCAGTAGTCCGTAAACTCCATTCGTCGTTAGATTCGGTGAGGTGACGTGAGGGTTTTCTTAAAGCACGTCTGATGGAATAGGTAATAAGACAATGATTTTGGATTTTGTTGCGGTAAGATGAACGATGCGATAGAGAGGATCGCAATTGTGAGACAGAGTTATGGTCAGTGGCTATAGTGAGAGTATACCGGATGGGCGGTGAACGCCTACGGATGAAAGGAAAGTACATATAAAAATGGTTGTACGAGTAAAAAGATCAAAGGAGATCAAAAAACCACAAATGAAAGTACCCTACGTACTGCAATCTAAGTAGCCGACGAGAAAGAGGTGCGATCTTGGTCGTTGCTATTTTAACAACTCGACACGTGATCCAGCCGCTCAGAAGACTGCCAGATCTCAACTGGGATGTTAGGCTGCGAAATCGTCGAGTTTACCTCCGGACGTTGAACGTGTAATCAATACACATATTCACGATCATTTTGGTGCCGATGCTTCGACAGATCGAAATCAAATTTCAGACAACATGAAGAATCCTTTGGATCCTCTGATTTCTATGTTGGATCGTAATTGCATAGAGGAAAAAGTCAATCCGCAGTCAGAAATTACGTGCTTGATGCACAAGATCGAGATACATACGTATAAAATGACAGCGGAATTGGTCGATGACCTTACCTGGTTGGTTGGCGGTGCAGGAAGGTATTTTGCCCGTGAATGCCGATGTTTGTTGACTGGCCGTTATACTTTCACTACAATTATCCACGGTTGTTGGAGCAATGTCATTGCCTCACCTTTCCTCAAGCCTTGACCAAAGCTGATTCTGGTATCAATAATTTTAAACTTATCGCACTGCGATTAATGGTATACGTATTATGATTGACTACAGCTGAAGAAATATAGTTGCGGTAACATCCGATGGTTGAATCGAAAGTGGTTTCAACTGCGGATGAATAGCTTTTGCTATCAGGAGTACATTTTAAGTTGTGCTTTTCTTTTTACTTTTTTTAATTTGCTTCCTGTTGTAACTTTCAATTTTATCTACAAACCAGACTTTTCTCGACCGGATAGTTTGATGATTGGGAATCGTGAACAACGAACATACCTTATGATTGCAATCATATTTATTTGTAACGAGTAATATTACATCAATCCGTGTATATAAAAATTAAAAAAATACGTTTAATGTATATTCATATATTAGCCCAACAAAAAATACCAGCACCGTATTTTATCTTAGAAAAACAAAAAAATTAACAACTAGAAGATTAACAATATAAATGCATTTTAGCTACAGTCTCAATAATTTCTTCATTTATCTTTCTCATTCTGGGTTATTATGTAATAAGATAATCAACCCCATGGAGAGTAAGAAGGCTTCTCGGCTGGTGCATGTTGGAGTGCGTTAGCGATGGCATTTTCTTTAGCAGCAACGATGTCTTTTTGCTGTAATAATAAAATAGATGAATAAAAATTGAGAAAAATTTGTTGTAGAATTCCATCGAACGTTTTGAAAGAAAAAATAACTAGAACACACCCTGGCTTCCTCCTCGCTTATACTGATCTGCTTATCGACGTCCTGTTTTCGTAATTCAGCAGCGGTAGCTGAGGCTGTTCTTTGGATAGCTGCAGCTGCAGCCGCTTCTCTGGCAGCAGCGACTCTTTGAGCAGCTGCAACGGCGTCTTTCAACGTTGCTAGTCTCTGCTGAGAGGCTACAAGCTGCCTAGCGCTGGCTCTAGCCTCTGCCTGAGCATGGGCCAAAATTTCTTCAGATCTGAAAGACGAATTTTTCGGATTCAAGGATTAAGATTCACCAGATCACTACTTGCTCTAATTAGATGAATGGACGAATCAATGACTCACCTGTGAGCCGCTTCTCTGGCATTGGCTTCTTTGGCCAGAGCGATTTTTTGCTGAATAAGAGCGGCCTGTTTTGCTTCCGCGACTCTTTGCTGAGCTATCAGAACGTTATGGCTGGCATCCTTGGCCTGTTGGACCGCCTGAACAACTTCAGGTGGATAAGCGATGCTTGGAGTACCTGGAGGGTTCTTCAGGGCCTAAAAAATGAGAATTTTAGTATACGGCGACTTGATTTTGAACTGATAACGATTTTAATTTTGTTACCTGAAGGGCGACGTTGTGCGTGGCCTGTAGTTGGATTTGACCTAAGGCTAGGTCAGGGTTTCCCCATCCTCCGTTAAAAACCGCGCTAGGTGCCCATGCACTTCCACCATATGCAGCTCCTCCAAAAACATCCCAACCTGCAGGTACCCCGAAAATGGCGACACCACGTTTTTCCTTTTTGTTAGAATCTGCCGGAGTTCTTGCGTTGTTTGTAACGGCGGCAGCCATTACGACAGATAAGAGAATCTGAATTTTCATGCGGATTGATTAATAATTGATATAAAAAATCGGTCAAGTGATAACAATATGTGCAGAGTTTCTGTACCGGTAGGAAAGTCTTCATCTTGGCGAAACCTTTGTGATGGCACTGGCATCTTTACTCGGATAATCCGTCCTTTATATACCTTGCCAAAGGACAAGAGAAGGCAACTATAGTCGTTGAGGTTAATGACGGAATTAATTAAAACTATTAAAAGTTTTTGAAAAAAAAATCATCTCCGTTCGACAAATTATAGGCCTTGGTGCTTCCTAATGAAGATTGGGCGAAGCCTTTCTCGTGCAATCACTATCGTATAAGTGCAGTAACTGCAGTCGGAAGATTGCAGAGGTTTATTTTAGATTATAAATCTTATCTTTCGATTTCCACTTGGGTATCATTTCACCGAATTATTAGATACGAGGCGTTTCCGTTTACCTTAGGCGTACCGTTTCCCCAATCATCTGAACATTCTTCATCTCAGATATCGGATTGGATCGTCGCCACACCGTTGAAACTATACTTAGATTAATTACAGAGAAATCGGAAACCGTTTGGTAACTGTTCAAATAACCCAATTCTCACAGGATATTTTATTCCAAAAAGCGTATTATACAGTAAAAAATGGAAGCAACACAAAAAAAAAAAGGAAACACTTAACATACTTATAAATATACAACATGTAACATAATAATGATTCCTCGAATGCAATCTTTTAAATACCAGTCAAATCCCTTACTATTTTTTCACTTTTTGAGTAAAAAAAATTTTCTCTGCCAATAGCTGGCGCGTAAAAGCTGGATTTGTAATCTGGTTGTGCAAGAGTTTTGAAAGCGTCAGTGGTAGCGTGTCCGTGTGAATCGCTGGGTTCAGGCGATTTTTTGTCTGACTTCCAGCTGCTCCCGCTTGAGTAAGAATAGGAATCTCCATTTTCGAAGGCCTTGTCATTTTTTGGTGATTTATAGGATGACCTGCTAGCTTGTAGGTAAGAATCCATTTTCGGGGATTTTTTCGCCGAAGAATAAGAATCTCCTGTTGGAGTTTTTTTGTACTTCGAATAGCTTCCTGGTTCTGGTGTTTTGTAACCAAATGACTCCTCGTGGACTATTTTCGGGGATTTATTATTATAGGATCGGATATTCGATCCGTAGCCATCGCTTTCCCCGTTCTTTGGGCCTCTCCTATACTTCTGCGAATTGTGGGAATGATCGTAGCTCTTACTTTCCTCTGGCTCCTCGTCATGGGATTGATGGTATCCCTTTCTTTCTTTCGATGCGTATCTCGAAGACTTTGGTGCTGATTCTGAGGCCGAGTATGGTTTATAAGATGACGCAGAGGGTTCATCAATTTCTGGCACCTCCTTTCTGTGCACGTATCCTGAAAATAATATAAAATGTTATCTGGGTTTACCCAGACATGGCAAATATGTTCACGGAGTATTTTCAACTCACGGTTTTTTGGGAGCTCTCTCCTGTACGAATCTTCAAATTCTTGTTCAAAATCCTTTCCATAGGCTTTGTACGAGGTCGGTAACTTTTCGTGTTCTTCGTCCTCTTCAGCATCGTCGTGGCTTTCGTGTTTTTGGCTTTCCTCCCCAGCATCTTCGTACCTACTGGGTCTAGTTTTAGGGGATCTATAATCGGCATGATGAGTCGAAGAATGACCGTCGTAGTCGTCATCTTCTTCGGCAGACGATTGGGAGCGATACCTGGCTACAGGTCTGTCTTCGTCGGATGAATCTTCATCCGAAGATGGTTTTGAATATTTGCTGAATTTCTCATCGTAGGACTTGAACGGAAAACTTCTAGAGGGTTTGAATTCACTTTCTGAATCAGAATCCTTAAAATGTTTTCCATGTTGCGGATTGTCATCGTCTCCATCGTCCTGGTGACGCCCGTACTCTCTTTCGATGGACTTGTAACCTGAAGAGAAATGAAATCAATATTCACAACTGCGATTCATTTATTCAGTTTTGCGGAACTTGAGAAGTGACAATTTCAGCTACGTACCTTCATCTAAATCATCATCGTCGAAGTCAGGCTTGGGAGGCGGAGGTCGCTTCTTTCTCTTAATGACCTCGACGTCATCACGAATCTCCGCTACGGGCCTGGAGGTCAATGGAGGATGATAAACAATCGATGAAGTTGTTTGTGGTGGGGGTGGGGGTGGGGGTGGAGCTGGTTTCCCGGTAAAGTGAAGCTGAGGTTGATTATGCAAGGGTTCATACGACCCCATCTGTTGTCCCAAATTCCAGCTGGGTGACGTGTTGATGCTCGCACCCTTATACTGCGGAAATTGTGGGCTTCCGTTCGCGCTTCTAACGGGTAAAACTTGGGGCTGATTAGATTGTTGGGGATGCAGGAAGGGCAAAAGATTGGGCGCCTGCGGAGTTAAACTTTTTGAGAAATCGGCGAGGAAGCTGAAATCGTTTTGGGATTGATATGGTGTACTCGATTCGAGTATAAGTGGCTGGTTTTGAAGCGCTTGAGCAAATTCCGGAAAACTTTCAGCACTTTGAAGTTGAAGAACAGGCAAAGGAATTCTTTTTCCATTAAAATCGACGGTGGCAGGACTATATCCGGTACTCTGTACTTCAGGTACGAAACTGGAAGCGCTGTGATGATAAGGCGCGTACATTTGGGCAAATTCGGGTCGGATTTGTCCCGGCGAATTGCTCTTCAGAGTGTTCTGGTTGATCTGCGATGTTGCTGAAAATACTGGGCCTCTTTGCGGAGCGTAGTGAAACCCTTGCCCCAAGCTTGATGCCTGTGGATACGAAAATGACCCGATGTTCGGAACGATATGAGAATCAGACTGCTGACTTGGCGCGTATGTTATTTGTGTTTTTGGGACATTTTGCTGTTCATACGGGGCCTGAACATTGCTGGCTTTATACTGTCCAGTCGATTGTTTATCAGCGTAAGATTTTACTGTTTGAGGAACACCAGAAAAGGCTGTGTTGTAGTAGGGAGTACTCAGTGCTCCATTTTGGATCTGAGCGCTTTGTCCGTTTTGTTGGTATGCAGAACTAGTTATTGGCTGTGAGTTGCCGAAAGCAGCAGAATTCGCCGAGCTCAGAGATCCCGCAGACTGACGTTGAGGTGTATAGTATGACGAATATCCTGAGTTTTGGGTCTGATCCAAACCTCCGTAATTTTGTGCAGTATTTCCATAGCTCGGTCCAGTACTGATGTAACTCTCTCCGGCGTTGACATAACTTGGGCTTGAATATGACGAAGCTGTAGGATTTCTGGAGTTGACGTTGCTGTAAGATGTTGCCCGGCCGTTGTTTGGTGCGGGTAAATAGCTCGATGTGACGATGGTGCTATGTGGGCTTTGAGAACCATGATTTTGATGTACTGCAACAGGCGTTGCACTTGATGGGTTGGCGGATTTAAATTGGAAATTGCCTTGGTTCGCCCAAATATTTGTTCCAACGTCAACGACTCCACGTTTTAACTTGGGGACAAGGGTCACTTTGTCATCGGATGTTGTCGTTGCCTTCGTTGTTGTCGTTGGCGTCGTAGTTGAAGCAGCGATCGAAGAGACTGCGTCGTTGGAAGCTGTGGCTAACGTGGCCACGACGAGTAGTGTTGCACCATATACCTGGAACATAAATGAGAGTCTTGAAAAAGGATGATAACCGATATATGGAGATTTTTTTTTCACAATGCTATTAATTTCTGTCCATCATCGGATGTGTAATTAAATGGATTTGAGTACGTACCAGCATTGTACCCATTTCGGGATACCGATTGCTTCAATCGTTCGGAGCCAACTGGTATATTGTTCCGTTTCTAGCACGCTTTTATATTCCAAGCGAACTGATGCGAATCGAGGGAACAACAAGACACTTTTCTAAAATCTATAAAAACGGGGAGCTAAAAACCGTCGAACCTCCTTACGTTTGAGCCGACAGACGAGTTGCGGACATCATACCAGTGACCAAAATTGCTGACTCTCCGGGGTTGAGAGCGATATGTCCGCGATGACGCTAGAAATGTCTATAAAAAGAACGATTCTGCCACGAGTATAAGAGTACCACACATCAAAAAGTACCTTGCACATATGTGTATTAACAAGTATAATGACAGCGAAATACAATCTCATTATTCGCTTCTTTGGTCTCACGTTTCGAGTCCAGACCAATCACTTGCCAACCTTCTAGTTTACGCGCTGTGGTGTGCGGATACAGCTGCAGCCCCCAAAAACCGGAAGTAGTTATTTATTTTGAACGTGCGCTCGATCAACCGTGACATTATATTACGTTGCATATCATTTTCAATCATCAAGTTCAACTTCTATACAGTTTGAAATTAGCGTTGCGGTTAAATCGACCGAACAATAGCTTACGCTTTTTATCCCCGCATGTCGTTGACCATTTCTTCAAGAATGCAAATGTCATCGTCGAAAATTTATTCCTATCTTGGTTGAAGCAATCCTGATCTTTAATTAGCGATTCGTTTAACGCTCTCACTTTCAATCGTTATGTGTAATTATACTTTGGAGCGAAATATTTATTTTATTCAAGAACCTTGGATTGAATAAGCGAAATGAAGTAACTTCAGAGTGGAAGAAGTTGGCCAGCGAATGGATTGATCCAGATGAGATCGCTGGAGAGGAAAAGTGATTCAATTTATTTCAATTTACAATGCTGCTGGTCGTAGTTATAATTTATTGTACAGTTTTTTGTTAGAAATAATAAAGTGTGGGTTTCGAATGTTTTTCTTCTATCAACTGAAAAATGCAGCAGTGTTCTGAGAAAGTGAAAACTAATTTCCGAACAACGCAGATTCAAAGATTCGTAACATAGATGCTGTCGTTCGTTTGATTAATTCAACGCTACGTTCTTCGAGTTTCAGTATCTAACAAGCTGTGAGAAGAAAGAGCGCGGGAGTGATAAGTGAGATTCTTCTTTTTACTGGATTTAGACAAAATACCAGTTACGCCTGATTAGTATATCCAGATTTCCTTACTTTGTAATTCCTGCAACGGGATCAGTTTCTTCTCATTGGCCAGGGTACGACGTGATCGCTAGAGATTCAAGAATAAGCGAATTTTAATATTCATTTTATTTGCATTTATTTTTTGTTTCGTATTTATGTACAATTCATATAATATAGCATAGTATATAAGTTTTAACAAATTTCAGTCAAATAATCCACAAGGAAGTCTTAATTCGATCTTAAACCTGTACATATATATTTTGATTATTAAGTTAACGGAGAGTAGAAATATACATATACATCGATAATAATTCATGAAATTAGAAGCCGCGATTTTGTATGTAATTTTTTATAATTAATATTTTAAACAAATAACCCGAAAGTAATGTGTTCTCTAAAGTGCTCAATGAAGTGATAAATAAGCCGAGAGACAAGAAATATTAAAAAAATAAAAACATAAGAAATAGGTAATTGCACGCAAGTTCAATTGACGAGAACTTTGAATACATCGGTATATTTGATCTGTAATTGCGAAATAACATTTGTCAAATATTTGCTCGAATGGCTCCAGGTGTAATTTTCTAGTGTTCACCTTGGATCGGTTAGTTTTTAACAAGTAATTTTATATCTATTCAAAAGCAAAAAATGATGTCATATTCGTAATCTCCATGCAAGGCGTCTATCACTTGTACGATGTATAGTTATTATATCGTGAAACATTAGCATTTAAGCATGACTTTTTTGAGTTTGGGTCGAATTCCCGTTCGTCTCGAAACTTCCGATGTCTGATTTCTCCTTAATGCTTTTTGGGTTCTCGTCAACATAATGAGTGATGTGGTCGTTGCGTTCACTACTCTCTACCGACTGCAGCCCCGCGGTCCCTGTTTTCACCCCAAATTGAATTTGGGGATTCCCAGTTGGAAGACGTTTATTTTTACGTAACAGTCCCATCAGATTGTGCATTCTCGGGTGATTGAAATCAAGATTTTTGAAGGTTGACTTGTGATAGTCTTCCGAAACTGGACTAGCAGTTGTGAGGCTAGGATATCTAGAATACATGTTGTGCTCTCGCGTTCCAAGATAAGAATCCGATTCAAAATCCATGTTCTCATGATCGAAATTTGGTCTGTTTTCGGGATATTCGAAGCCGGGAATATCGAATGAAAATGTTTGGTGAGCGATATTGCTAGCAGCTGGTTCTACGACTCCTGTGGGATGTTTCAAAGGACCGTTTTCCGGCTTACCATGGAATTTAATACCGCCACCTTCAAAATTTGGTCTCTTCGGCCTTGGCCTCCTCTTTGCAAATGGAATTGATGGGTCGTTGAACGGGCTTTTCGAAATGAAAGCGTTTGGCTTCGGAGGTGTCAGGAAATCATGGATGTAATCCACACCAGCAAGTTCCGGTTTGAATTTAACATCAGGATGAGCCATATCGGAGATCGCAGGTCTGTTAACATGGATATGAGGTTTATAGTAAAATCTTACTGGCTCCAGAGAAATCGGAGATGGTAGCTTCGAATCTGATTTCAAAATATCGGCCAGTTCTGCAGCTGCAGATGAAGGTTGTTTGGAAGATCCTTTTGTGTCCTTTGAACCATGTTCGGTGAAGTGAGCTTCCAGAATTTGTTTACTAGGCTTGACATCTGGAGATGAGAACTTCATATTATGTAGATCGTCCTTGACCTTGGGAGGGGTTGTGACGCTGGAAATTTCCGAACCCTGAGCCTTGTGGTCATTGTTCCACTTATGTGTGTTGTATATAGTTTTCAAGGACTCCTTAAACATTTCCTCAGCATATTTTTGAAGATCTGAACTCAGTTTCGGCTTTGATGCTAAATCCTCCTGAGTCGAGTGAGGATTCCTGAACAAAGTACCTCCTGGAATAATGGGCACTAGATTCAATCCTTGGAGTACAGGTTCGTGCACATTATATTTGTTGTTCAACGTCTTCTGGATTTTCAAAGTTTCGTGACTGGGCACAAAGTTTATTGGATTGTACAAAGGTTGAAGGTGACTTTCCGGAGGATTTGGCTTTAGATTCGTTGTTGGCGAGGTCTTCAGATCATTATCCTTTGCTCCAATTTCCGTTAATGAATCCACGTAACCGTGAATTGAGAGAGGGCCACTAGCAGGCAGGGTGGGAGTTCTGTTTGTTGGATCAAATCCTGAGGTTGTCGCAAAAATCGGGAACGCAGTGGTCAGACCAAATCCACCGAAATTGTAGGTGTTTCCAAAAGGATGCTTGTGTAATTGATCAACAGGACTTGGACTCAGATTCGGATTAATAATCTCCACATTTTTAGTGCCGGTAGTACCGGCTTCTGAGTATTGCGAATTTTGGTTCGCTAATCGATTTGCTCTGAGGTTTTGGGCCCTTTGGAGCTGCTTCAACTGTTTCAAAGTGCTCTCGAATATTTCGTTCGCCACTTTTAATATCTGCTGATTTTGATCCTTGTACGTTTGAGCTATCGCGCTTGATGCTTGAGAATATTGCTCCCCGTGAGTATCCCTATTCATGATTTGCGGACCTTGCATGTTATGATTGTTGAAATTTGGAAAAATCTGAGGCTGCTCTCCGTTTTGAGAAAATCCTTTCGTCTTTGGTAGGAAATTATCTTGTCGATGAGCTTGCTGCCCGCTATCCGGGAACTGGAGGGGTCTTAGGTTTTGAGCATTCATTTGATTCTGTAGCTGCTCGCCAACCGTGAAACTCGCGGAGGCAAGAAACTGACCATTCGATCCAGAAACTAGGTTCTTCTTTCCATTGATATCTGCGTTTTCCAGTTGATTACCATGATTGAAATAATTCGGCATCGGCGTTGTGGGAAATGGTGATGCATGGTTTTGCGGTACGTATAAATTTTGACTAGGAATTAAATTTTGCCCTTGCAATCCGTGAGGGTTGACTTGCACATTGTAATTGTTTGTCGGCTGTCCTCCATTTTGTTGTAGATTTTCAAAGGTCTGAGGAGTCGGATGGGGATTATTGAATTGCAAATTACTTTGAAAATTTTGATTTTGATTTCCATTTGGATTTTGGAAATTCTGAACCGCATTTTGATTTTGATTTCCATTTGGATTTTGGAAATTCTGAACCGCATTTTGATTTGGATTGTAAAACGGAGTCTGAGTCGGGGAAGCGCTTTGGATATTTTGCGGTTGCACATTCTGTTGGACCATATAGTTGGATGTTTGCAAATTTGTATTCGTAATTGGATTTTGTACGTACGAATTTTGATGGTTAGGTAAAAATAAGTTCCTTACATTCTGTCCGAGTTTGTATTGAGGTTGATAATTTTGCTGGGGTACTAAAATGGTCTGGATTGGATTCTGGAACGTATTTTGCCCTACGATAAGCTCTGGTACCGACGATTGCACCTTAAGATTATGATTCTGTAAATTTTGTAAAGTTTTGGCAAAAATGCTTTGATGCGAATTGAGAATCGGCGAGATCGGTGGACCATTGTTAAAGGCAATCGGTGTTGCTGTAACAAAATTCTGTAACACGGCGTTTGACAAATCAAAACCTTGACTGGTACCTAGTGCCGTGGCGTGATCAAAATTTGCTACCGGAACGAGATTAACTTTTACCGGGTAAACTAGTTTCGGTTTACCAGCGTGATCAATTTCTATACCACTAGAGTGCGAAACCTCCAAATTCGGACCGACGTTGGTCCAGCTGTTACCAGTGGCCTTATGATTCTGCTTGTAAAACTTTTGTTTTCTGGTCTCAGAGTTGATTGTGCCATCGACCGCTGTATCGTAGCTTCCTTCGTCAGAGCCGTCTTCGTGTGAATGGTTGTCATTTTCGACCCAGGTGTTAGACTTGGACTTTTGTGGGCGTATTCTGGGCCTAAATCGAGTCTTTGGCTTCGCGTTATCTTCGATGTCCATGGGTTCTTCAAAATCTCTATGTTCTTTCGGCAAACGTTTCGATTCACGAGAGTCGCTGGGTCGTTTTCTCTGCTTACGAAACCGCTTGGGTTTTTCTGTGATCTCGATGTACTCGTAATTTTCATCCGAAGCTTCTCTAGTCTCTTCAATTTTCTCATAATTTTGATTGTTCTCTTCCCTACTGAAAAGAGCCTCATGCTCAAAGTAATTCGGTGGATCTTCCCCGGGCGTATTTGACGGATTGAAAGTTTTACTTTGCGGTGCGATGTGTTCGAAATTCGAATTCACTATTGAAACTGATTTGGTTTTAGGTGCGACGTGACGCTGTTTCACGTTCAATCTAGACCTTTGTGTATTCTGCGAAGACCTTGGTCTCTGATGGTAATTAACTGCCGTTTGCGGGTTAACCTTCTGGGTATTTTGTTGCTCAAATTGATAGCTGTTAACGACTTCGTGTGGATTGTAATTCAATTGTGGCGACGCACGAAATTTTTGAAAAGTCCTTCCTTCTCTCTGAGAGTTGTAGTTGTAAGTTTCTGCACTAGGATAATTGTTTCTGGTGTTGCTTGAATCCTTGTACTCATTTTTATTTTGATCTAAATGAATTTGACTGTACGAAATATACTGATTATCATTGGAACCGACATGTCTTTGATTTTGATCCGCGACATTACCTTCGTAGTTCGCTGAATGATGTTCTTTCTTTTTACTGTGAGCCCTATCATCGAAATAATCATTTTCTCTGTCAAGATTTCGACGATCCTCGTAGAACTGAGATTGCGCAATTTCCTGCTCTTCATTTTTTTTACGGGCATTTTGGTTCGTTCGAGACAAACTATTGTAGAAATTTTCATAATTCGCAACGCTTGGCGTGTGATCGTTGATCTTCAGTAGCTCAAAATCATCACCTGATTCTTCGGAATCCGAGGATCTCCGATTGTGAGCTGGCTGTGTTAAACTTAAAAATATCCTCGCTTCTGTCGAGTAGAACGGATCATCTTCCAGCGCTTTTTCGCTCTCGGAGTACTCCGGGTTCCGTATAAAAAGTGATAGATGATTTTCACTGCTGAAATTTTTATCCAGGCTATTTTCCGAAAAATTTATATTCTCAAATGTCGTCGAAGATTGGATTTCCGGTGTTATTGGGACAAATCCATTCGAATTTTCATAACGAATTGTTGTTATTTCCAGATCCCGGAACGGCCTCTCCAATGTCGAATGATTTGCGCTCGTGTTCTCTTGTCTTACAGTCGTCGCAGTGGCTACTTGATCTAATACATCATCAATCGGTTCCGAATTTCCTCCGACTACGCTGCATCTCCAGGACAGTAGCAAGAGGACAATCTGTGTTGTGTTGAAAAAATTGAAACTCTTTTAGAACACACAAAAAGAAACGATCGTTAAGAGAATGCAGGTAAGACGAGACAAAGATTTGATTCAAGATTCGTATCATTCATTGAATATTTTCTTTTTTTTTTTGCTGTTCTGACAGTGAAATATTTCCTAGAATATTTATTAACTAGACACGATTATCCTGCGAATAAAACGATGAACTCACGTGACAGAAGAACATTTCCCACAGCCGCATTGTAGAAAAAAAAAAAATCACCGCTTAAAATCAGTCACACGATTACATCAAATTCACACATTTATCTTAACTATTTTTTGTTTAAACCTTTGAGGATGTTGTTGGATGAACTTTCTTACTAGAACTGAGCCACATAGGATGCGTACGATTTTCTTTATACACTTCGGTGACCAAGTGAAAAATATTGTTCTAAATATTATACTATACTTCGCGCGTCTTGCCTAGGATACTTTCATTTGTGGCACGCGACCAGCGTCGGGAAAATGTTGTCTTCAGATCCCAAAGAAGACGTTTTCTCGTAGACAAATTTTCTATCTGCCCTTCTAGATGGGGTTTCAAGGTGAATGAACAAAAATGTATCATCGCCGGCGAATGACATGAGTAGAATAAAAGACCGATTCTTTACCGAATGATACCCGTTAGATTGTGAATTTGCGCCTGTGGATCGCAACTGACGATACTTTCGTTCATGATGTCTCGTTTGCAGCCAGGAGTAAAAGAATGAGCAAATAATATTTTGTCGAACGATGAAACAAAAAGATACGAGAAACGATCGATACTCGGAACATCAAAGCTCTGATTCATCTTTTCGCTCGAAAATTATCTGATTATCTCGATCTCAGTATAATTTACGGTGTGATCTCGCTTGCAGTCGGCAGAATTGGCTTTGTTGGCTAGACGCTTAGCGAGACAATTAAGTCAATAGTTTACCCGTGCAGGCAAAAAAACTCCTACGCGCTCTAGAACACACGTATTATGCTCGGTGCGCGCGTCCGAAGACCTGACACGATTTACACTTGAAAATAAGTAACTCAGTGAAAAAGCGTTTAGTACGATGTCTGGATGGAGTTGTGCTTCGGGTAAGAGTATGGTGTGAACTATTTTTTCGAGTGTAGACAGCTCTTCAACACGCTTCTCATTTAATTACCTTTGTCAGATTTAAGATATCAACGAGCTTCGCGTTGGTGTACGAGTATAACGTGGAATTAACTTCGTTTAATCATTATTGCCGTTTCGACTTTTATTTTATAGTCAATTAGCGGTAATTATAACGCGATAGAAAAATAAATACCATATAGATGTGTATATTTAACTGGTGCAGGCAAGGGGACATATGGAACACGGGGAGAAAGTTTTTTTTTTTTTCACACAAATACGTACGCAGATGATTCTTTCCTTTATTATTCTTCTCTTCTGCTTCTTAATTATTTTAAATAATTTTATTTGATTAACATTCAACGAAATACACTGCGCGTGTTAAGTACGTGTTATACATATGAGTACAAAACTTTTATAAATCTAGTTTCTATTAGGTACCGTTCTGAAGTGAGGAAATTTGGTAAGCTCACAATACGTAATGTACAAATGTACATCCAAATACGTGCTGGTTTTCAAAACTTCATCTGTCCATTATACTCAAACGAATTGGTCATAATTCGACAAGTAGTTGTTTTTTGTCTTTTTCCACAATTAAACTATAATAACTACATAAAAAATTACTTTCATCGCCGTGAATAACAATTTAGAATTAATACAGATATTGCACATTTCCCTCATTAAATATTTATTAGTTTATTCTTAGACTCTAAAATCAAGGATATTTGACATCAATCACCAACTTCAAATGGCACTTCGAAAACCTTCCAGGCTCATCGCGAATAATGGATATTACATAAAATGTTATGATGTGCCGAAATAAAATGAAAAATCATAGCAATTTTACGGTTTTCTTTGACCCGAAAATTGCTGCTTTAAAACAAAAAGGAACGTCAACGAAATAAAAACAATATGACGGCTTACTTTCTTCGTCGGTCGTAACAACGTGACGAGAGAACATCGCATTGTAGTAATGAAACTTGTAAGCATGTGCTACAGAAATTATTTTATGGAAAGTTTGTGGAGCGATAGTGATTGAAAAAT
Source organism: Athalia cordata (assembly GCA_963932425.1). Classification (NCBI taxonomy): domain Eukaryota; kingdom Metazoa; phylum Arthropoda; class Insecta; order Hymenoptera; family Athaliidae; genus Athalia; species Athalia cordata. The sequence continues at coordinate 48,944,001 of OZ010625.1, read as the reverse complement.
TTCGTAATATTATAACGCCTAGATAGTTACGATTCGGAAGATTATTAAAAAAGAAAAAAACAAAAAATCCGGAAGTCAACGAACGCATTCTTAGTTGGTAAGTCTCCATACGTACGTACATACAGTTATTTATACAGTTAAATTAGAATTCTCGCTCAATCAGACGTGACATTTTTCCAGTTCAGTGCTTACTCATAATCAGTTTTTTACTTTGTAGCTGGTGAATCGCGGGTCATCTATGATCTCGACGTTCTTCACTTTCGGTTTTTTATTGTCGCGAGCCACTACGGGTGGGTATTTCAAACCTCGACTACCGAAATCCTGATTTTTGTAATCACTGTAATCGCTCTGACCCGAATAAGAACTAGGGTGATAACCTTGAGTGGACTGCGCAACGCTCTGAGCAAAATTCTGAGCAAAGTTTTGTTTGAAATTTGAATCGTGTCTGAGCTGACCCAAACTCTGGGTAAGTTGTGCTAGATCAAAATCGAGGTGTTCAGAATTTGAAGTACTCTGACCTTTCGGAGCCACGTAACTCTGCTCAAAATTTTGACCTTGAGATAGGTTATTAACCGTCTGAGCATACTGTGTGAGATATCTTTGCAACAAAGCTTTCAGGTTTATGTTGGGCGTGACCTTGGGCTGAATCGGAGCCACACCGTCAACCCTTAAAATAATTACTGGAATAAGGGAATTCCCGGCCTGGACAAACGTCGGTTGGGCATTTAATATCGATGAAGGGTTTCTGATGTACTGAGAAATCGAGGGATTATAGTTGAGAAGGTTTGAATATTGTATGTTTGAGTAACCCTGTAGATTTGACGGTTGATATTCCTGCCGTTGAGCGCTTTCCTCGAGTCCAAGAGCCTTCTTCAGGTACTGTTGCACTTGAGGTGTATACTTGGATAAAATTTCAGGAGAAATTTTTCCACCCCCAGAATGATCGGAGCCCGAACTTGACGCTGAAATTTGACCAAAACTGCTTGGAATTGACGAACTTTGACTGTAAGTATAAGCGTTTGTACGTGAGCTATCGTAAGCTTCCGCTGTCGAGTAACTGCCCAAAGGAGGATATTCCGGCTCTGAGCTGTCGACGGGATAGTTAGAAACAATTTTCGGGTCCTCAACGACTGGAGAAGGAAGATATTTTGAGGTTTGATCGTTTAGATTCGCTTTGTACGATGCAGAAGACGCCGATGGACTGTTTTGAGTTTTGCCAGACTGTACGTCACTGTTCACAGAGTAGCTCGGTATTTGGAAACTATATTTTTGAGACGGGGGCGCGCCCTGAGATCCTGATCCAGAAAAATAGTTTCCACCGTTTGAAATTGAGGCGGAAGAGACGAATTGATTGGCTTTGGATTCCCCATTACCCGAAGCGCCATCGTCGGGAAAAGTGGCCGGTCTCTGGGAATAAATACTTCCGGCATTAACCGAATATCCACTGTTGACCGCCTTCGGAAAATTATTCGCAGCTGTAGAGCCTGCAGAACCCTGATAATTTGACGCCTGCAGGCTTGCTTTCGTTGGAGAGGTAAACTCTTGGTAGGAACTATCGTAGGAATTTGGTGCCACTTCTGATACCATACCATCAGGATATTTCCAAACAATTTTATGCTCGTATTTTATCCCATCTTCGTAACTGTATCTGGGGGTATTTCCTTGCAAAGCAGACAGCACTGTAGATTGACTTTGCTTTGGATTCGAGTAGCTCTCAAGTCCAGGTCTCTGATTATTGTAACTTCCGTGTTTGGATCCTGAGGACAGCGGATTGTAAGTAGGAGGAGCTTTAGTGGTAGCAAATCCTTCATATCCTTTCCCTGGTGTTCCAAAATACGTCTTCACGTTCGTTCCTGGTTGATACCGTACTTGAACAGGAGAGTTGTAAAAAGGTCTGGCCGTGCTAAAGCTCTGGTAGTTAGAAATCGGATTAGCGTAGCTACCAAGACTCAAACCCGAAGAGGCGAACTGGTTTGGACGAAAGTCTGTAGGTTTTGGTGTCGTGTATCCAGAATAATTCGGCTTTGGGGTCACAGAAAAACTTGAATACGATCGTAAGCCATCGTCCGTTGTTTTCTGGAGTTTAGTTCGTTGTCCATAAGCCGGAGATGGAGCGTTGTTCAATCTTATCTGAGATTGCAACTGTCCATTCGAACTACCGGTGAAAAAATTGTTCTGAACAGAACCAGAGTACGAGTTACCGTTCTGATTGTTGTAAAATTTATTATTTGCAGGAATCTTTTCGATTATTGTCGTAGGTAAAAATGGACTTATCGATTCCTCAATGCTGACTGTAGTTCCGGTTTTTCCAGCTGGAAAATAGTAGTTATACTTTCCACTGAATAGATTGTTTCCCTGAAAACCGTAACCCAGATTTCCGTTAATGGTGCGCTTGGATTTTTCTTCGCTTGTTAAGTTCGTGCCGTTGGTAAAATCGATAAGTATAATCGGCGGTAGTATCGGTAGGTCAGTTTCTTCGTTCCCAAGGTCAACGATGTCTTCAAGAGTTTCCTGACGCATTTCTCCTTCCGATTTTTCATCGACGACTTCCGAATTCGATGGATTTTCTCCGGGTGTCGGCGCAGAAGTCACAATGACCACCGCGCAAGAAAATATCTGTGAAAAAATTAAAGAAAAAAAAAACAATGTATGTTGCAATTTTTTTAGAACCGGTTTTACGGTGGCCGTAATTTTACCGTTACAAAGTTACGGCTAAAACCTGCCCTTCAACATTTAGGTACGTGAGATTCGCTGTTTTCCATAAACCGGACTTCGACTGCTTTGTCGGTGTTACGCTTTAAGTGCAAATGGCTCACTACTTTCCCTTGAGCCATCAAGTTTCTTTGCGGAATATACCTCGGTAAATAAAATGTGTGTTCCAATATTCCGTGGGTTTAAAAATTTTTCAAAATAATCAAGATTAATTTAGATCTCATAATGCACGACTAGGCGTTTTGTACGAGTCGGTTATTATAACGTAAATTACGTTTAAATCCTTACGAAATCTTTGTGTTAGCAAAGTGTGATTATTTGATTAACGAAGAGGTTGGTGCCTCAGTAAATGGTGGGGACGATTACTATGCTTTTTATCGAAGAAACCAACCAGCAATACCGGGCAGAGTTAATGAACGCAACGGAACGTCGGTGAGGATATAGTAAAGAGAAATCTTCTGCGGATTAATGATCGTCGATTCCGCGGACAGCTGGAAGTCCATCGTTCAATAATAATAATAATAACAAAATAAATAAAATCAAATATACGTATACGAATTAATACCCACGTAGGTAGTATACCGACGTTAACTACAATAAATCTGTTGGGCTGTCAAGTTTGATTTTCAAGACCAGTCTGTGTTTGGCATAGTCCCGTTTATAAACAGGTTTCAAATATCTGTCACAAATATATTTTCACTGCTTTCTTTCTTATGCGCTATATCGGTGATTTTTTTCTTTTTTTCTTTTATGGAATTTTTATTTTTCATCTGGAAAGTACCAAACACCTACGCGCGTACGTCGATAATTTTATCTCACATAGCCGAAAGTCGATCAAACGATGAATCTCGACCGATGCGAAAATTTTCACAATGAAAATTACCATTTTTTCGATGTAGATTTCAATACTATTTTCTACAACCCATTTACAAATGTGTTATTATGCTACCGTGTTACAAGGTAAATACATAAATTGCGTAAGGTAATTTCACTGGTTGTAGATAGAATCACCGGCAGATCGGACTTTCTCCAAATTGCTTGAGAATCTCTTCTCGTGCAAAGAGACTTATTATACTCGGTTCTTTAAACTATTCGATATCTCGACGACCTGCAGAACTAACGGAACAGAGGGACAAAGTGAAGAGGACTTTCTCTATACGTACGTCTTTGGTCACAGAGATTCCAGGAAGTTCTTGTTATTCCATCGAAATCTCGATCAATTTTTTTCAAGCCTTGAGGCATACATGGAAGCAAAATCCCTTGACCGTGGGTTTCAATCAATCAGATCGACAAAACGGTTCGATCTTCGATCGGTTGTGGATTAATCAGACCGGATGATAAACGCGGTGTGTAATAATATTATGTATTGCTTGGAGCGGGACTAAGACGGAAAGAGATATTTAATATCTTTGGTAACGATTGGCTAGTAGATCTGCCTCAAGGTCGTTTGAATATCGGTGTTATTGAGGTAATAAGACGGCGAAAATTAATCGATAACTATTATTTGTTCTGTAAATTAATTTTTACGACCGATTATAGTAGGTACCGTTAATTCTCACCGTTTCGGTTGTAAAACCATTTGATCGTTTTTACATCACCTGAAGTTACGCGATTTTTATAGGTATACGAAATTTGTCCAGGGACATAGTTGTTACCTATAGACTTTTTTACACCCATGAATGTCCACCAATATTCGTGAGATTCTATTGTGACGTAAGATCTGGGTCGATCGTAGTAATTCCCATATTTTTAAGACCACGGAAACAAGCAATTGAGAAAACGATTTATTATCATAAAAAGTTTAATGGATCCGCTTCTAACTAGTCTGGTGGAACGGATGGTAATAATAGCTGTTGTAAGTGATGCGTGTAGATAATTTTTAACATGGATTTATTAAAAATCTACGAACCTATATCGTTCCGCCGACTAGATTACGTGTTAACACTACTTTGAAATTGGTCAGACAAATGATGATTCTTTTGTTGTTTTTTTTCAATCCAATCTGAAGGGCCTTATAAATGGTAATAATAATGTCTTTTTTAAACTCACGTATATCCATATGAATTTCATGTTTGTTTGAAATTCAAAGCTTCGAGATCTGCGTGCGCGTTCGCCCGTGTCCCGTGTGTTTGGTACTGATGCTGGTTCGACGCAGCATCACACCTTATATGCCCTCATGGAGTTGCGAGGAGGTATTCAGTGGAGGCTACCCGAGAGGGACGTCCCGCGTAGTTTCACCAAGGTAAGATTCACCGGATTCCCCAACGGAAAGAACGAACAAACTCACTAACGGATGAACGAACTCGTCTGCTTCCCCATCTCTGCAGTTCATCGCTGCTGCAGGTCTCATATCTATACGACAGAACGAACGTCGTATTCAACGGCGTAGAATTTCGAATACGATTGAATCTTTTCACACCCTTAGAATAACCTCGATTCAATCAGAATTTCAACGGCCCTTGATTTTCTGAAAAACAACAAACTGATCAAAAGTAAAAAGCGTTATTTACAACAAAAAAAAAAGTAGAAGAAATACAACCGCTGACCTTGACCTTTCCAATTACTAGTGTGCAGCGTTTTCAGGGGTTGATATTCAAGACGTCCACCGAGTACTGAAAATGGCAGTCATAGCTTATGTACTTAAGGTGACCTTGAATCTCGATTGAAACGAAGTATCGCAGCTGTGTGTATCGAATATCCTGAGTCTACACCGTTGGTTCATCCTTCATCATCAGCTTTCTCGATCTATAGATCTGTTGATCGTATAATTCACATGCCTCAAAGATTCTGCATGTGGATAGGTACATGTACGCGATTATTGTAATAGCGTGTCTGAATGATGAAGTGTAAAGCAGTAAACATTGCGACAAATACATTGGTAAAGTAATGATGGTTGTTGTTGGGGTAAATAATTAATATTTATTTAACCCGTTTCACTCAATAAGTGACATCCAACAGGTAGCACACCGGTGTGACTGTTGAATATTATCTTTTGAAAGATATTTTTTTTATTCTTTCTTTTTGCCTAACAAATGTGCGAGTTTGCGACACTTGTAACTTTGCGTCTTTAGTGTGTTCAACATTTCGTAAATCTGAATTTCCATAAGGATAACATGTCATATTAGACGCACTTAGTCCCTATTTCGGGTTCGGACATTTTACCTGTCATAAATCCACATGGAGCCTTGTTCTGATCATGACTGTAGAGAGAAGTGATTAATCGTTCTTTGTAAAACTGACAGATGATTATTAGGTTCAAGTTACTATCCACGTTATTTATCATTTCATTTGTTAAACAGGCGTATAAGTCGAGTGTCAAAACATGCTGATCTATTAAAGAGGCTCGAAGACATTGATTGGCAGTAATAAAGGACACGGTGAGATTTGTCGGTTAAGTTTGCCGTTCGATCTAGATACAGAGATATATCACGGATCTATTTATGGTTATTCATAAAAAATTTTAAATCCTTTAGAAGTTGTCTATCTCTCGCTGGGAATATCTCAGGTATTCAATTAAAACTCTACACATTCATTCTATTGTTTTACAGTACGAGTACCGCAAAGAGCAGGGGGACGTCTGTCGGGATATCTTCGATCTCTTATGTGAACGTAGATCAGATATATCTTTGTCGCGATACTCGACCCAACAATAGGCCATGGAATGAAAATGAATTCAATATAATTTTTTTTTCTTTTTTTCCTTTTACGATGCTTCAGCGAAAGCTCCAGTTAACATTATGCAAAAAATTGATGCGAATGTGAATAAATTTCAAAACGGATATTAGGTATGTATGATGCGGAAAAAAATATTTTCAAACTCATATACTTTCTCGAAAGTCGTTCTAAGATGTTTTTTTTTTTATTTTTCTTATATGGTTTATGACTAACAGTCTAAATCTCTTTTTGTTTTTTTTTTTCTTTTTTGCTATCATTAATCGGGAATTGATTTTATAACCGGCAAAATAAAGATTCATTAAATATCGTTAGATAAGTTTAGTACATAAGCCTTGTGATACATAAAAGAAATTAAACGAGTAGAAAAAAGAAAAAATTAAATACGCCCGAGGTGATCGAAAAAAAGAAAAAAAAAAAAATCGCAAACCGGCTCCGAAGTTGGTAATGTGATTCTAATTCGTACAACGGGTCTGCAGTACTGCAGTAGACAGTGTTGAAAACATTTTTAACTTACTCTCATTTCCGGTACAATGAGTGCGTCAATTAAGCTGAAGTATAACTTGCAAAACGAGTTTCAATCACTTTTATAATTACTTTCTCAGCACGAAATGTGTTAAAATAATAATAATAATATACACGTTTTTATTTCAGAAAATGTCATCATTAATTAAAAACATCGTTAAATGTTTTTAAGAAAGAAAGAAAAAAAAAAAAGAAAATTACCGGTCCTTAAAAAATGTTCCCGTATTTGTTTCCGTCTATCCGTCTATTGTATTACGGCTTATCGAATATGACAGTCATTTAATGATTTCAGCAAAACCAGACACGATGAATTATAGGAAACTAAAGTAAACTGCATCACCTTTTCGTTACGGGGCACATCTTTCCTTTTTTTTGTTTTATGAAAATTCTGTTTGCGTGCAATGAACTTAAGAAGATCGATATCATAGTGTCGTTTCACCAAAAAAAAAAGAAAAGATTGCTCACAACTATGAGCGTAATAAATCATCGAATTTGAATAAAATTTGAATTCTCTTTCCACGTGAATTTGAAAGCGAACGTTTCTTGGATTGAATTATTATATAGTATACATTTACTTGTATACTATACTACATATAGACATCACTGAATGGGCTGTGATTTTGATTAATTCTGAAAGTGAAACTTTTACCAAACTTTGCGCGTTGTACTAATTGTACGATGGCTTTCTACGATGGCAGACGTTCGTCAAATTTAATTAATCCTTAATATAACGCGAGGAAGATCGTTTTTTTTTTTTTTTTTCTATAATATGTATGATCTGGTGCAACTCGAAATTATGCGAAAATACTGTGATAGGTGAGAATTAAAAGAAGACCTCTATTTTTATTTATGTTTTATTTATAAAATAGAATAAAAAAACCGTATAAAAGAAAAAATTTACATTCAAAACATACAAAAAATATTACAGAAAAGACATTCGATCCATGCCCTTTAAGGAAAGACTAGAAAAGGTGGTAAGACTCTTTATAAAAGGCTGTACAAAAGTTAATAAAGCGATCACGAAATATAAATTTCAACAGCCTTTTGCAGACCTTTCCCTAAATCTAATCAGATTTACGTTTTTGGTTGTAAGAGTGAGCATATGCTCCCTTTGATGGCAAAAATCCACTTTCCAGTTGCAGAGGTCTTTCTCGGTATCTAAAATTAAATTCAATCATTGTTTCAAACTCATTTCCTCTCTTTTCTTTTTATCTTCTCTAAGTCCGCATGTAACTCAATATGCTATAGCTGCCAGAAGTCTATCAATCCTGAATAGGTATGTAATTAAAACGAAACTCACCTTTCGCTGTCTTGTGCCGCGATCACGAGACTAGGCGTGTAAGAATCAAGTAGAGACTTTGGTCCAGAAGAATAACGCGGATAGTGTATCTGATTATTCTTAATATGAGACACTCCGGAGTGTACAGGTCGTAGATAAGTTACCGGTCCGTTTCGGAATTTCTGAGCAGAATGCTGAGGGGGTGCCAAAGTGTAGTGTGGCTCTTGTGGAATCTGTGGAAATGAAAATGCGTGTGACAATTAATCAACTATAATGTACACGTGGGAAAAACATTATCATCCACTGATTAACGTTCGTCGTTTTAAATCGAGTAGAGGACTCGGATCACTTCTTAAAAAAAGTCGTTAAACAAACTAATAACGTCCTTATATGTTTATAACTAAACAGCAGAAGTTCGACACGCAGATCTTATCTCGAGGACATAAGGATAGTATAATGGAATACCTTAGCATAGTTTTGGGATATGCTATGAGATCCTTGCTGTCCGTAAATTTGCGATGCCAATTGCTGGGCGATGTTAGATGAAACGTATAAGGGTTGGGACTGTGAATAGCTCAGAGAGTTGGACTGATGACCCAAACCAGAGGTGTAAGCGGGCAGCTGGTAGTACTGAGATATCTGGGGCGATTGAGGTTGGACGAAATAAGCCTGTGTGTAAGCTTGCTTCGGCTGATGGTTGTACACCGAATTTGGCTGCTGGGCGTAGGTTAATCCGGAATACGCTTGCTGCGTTGAGTAAGCCTGAGGAATTGTTGCGTACACGTATTTCTGCGCCCCCTGAAACGGTCGAATTTTGATTTTAAGAGAGGAAACATTATTTTCATTCCACCTGTTAAATTACTGGATACTTAAAATTGAACTATGAACTCATTAGATGACTAAACAAATATATGAATCATTGTATAGATGAGTTATCAACTTCGGTTCACAAGATTTTTAATCGAGTGTAGTTCTTTTGATTTTTGATAACTCGAAAATTTTTACTTTCATTCGATCAGTCAATATGAAGTTCTAAAAAATGAAACAAATGTGGACCATTTCGTAATGCTAACTTCACTTTTCTAAAAGACTTGTGCAAATGAGCACGATATGAGAACACAATTCGGTGCAGATTTGATACTAAAAATTTCGATGCCATAGAATTTCCGTAATATACATTTCATACCTTAGCTGCGACAGCAGGGGTGACTGCCTGTTGAACGTATTGTGGCTCGTAAACGTACTGAATTTGTGGCTGTTGTTGATAAGAAAGTTTTGTCGATTGGTCCAATGACTGGTCATAAGATTCAAGCTGAACATTTTGGGCGGCTTGACTTGCAAGACGATGAAGAAGCGGCTGTATTTGGCTCTTCGAATTTGCCGCAACACTTTGAGTGGGGTAGTAAAGTAGCTGTTGAGTTCCTCCGACAGTCGCATAGTGGTTACCTGTAAAGTTTGTTCCAAAAACTCGTTATTACGGCCTTCAAAATTGTCGCACATAACGTGAGAGCTAACAAGAATCTAAAATTTACCTTTGTCGATCCCCTGAACGAATTTTTCCGTCGCAGTTTTCTGCTCGTAATTTTGAATATGATTGGCAACTGGAAGTGCACTCTGATAGTTCAGAGCTTGAACCTGCAGTTGAGGCTGATAGGAAACCTGAGATTCAGCCTGATAAGAAGGTGTGTAATATTGTTGAGATAGCTGGGCCTGCTGTGCAGCGAATTGTTGGTGTTGCTGTTGCGAGTAAGCGTCCAGACCACGGCTGTAATCCTGTGGCTCTGTCTGAAAATAATCATCATTTATGAAAACATTAAGATAAAATGATAATTTTCACATACGTTTGAAGTAGGTACTTCTTTATTTAGAACAGTATTAGACCGTTTGATAATTACCACATATTTGATATCGTGGGATTGCTGACCGCCAATTACACGAGCTTCAGTCTGATAGCGTACATTGGCGTTACCGTCAGCCTTGTCCGAGTTATACTTCTGTTCTTCCGGTCCAGGTGCGCTTTCCTCTTCTGAATGTGCTTCAGACTGGAGATTATCTCTCTCGATATCTTCCAGATTTATCTTTTCATCAGCGACAACCGCCGCAGTGAAACATAACAAAACTAGGAGCGCGTAGAACTTCTGCAATAAAAAAAGCACATCGTTAATTCCAATTAATGGTCGTAATTTTTACATGATGTGGTACGTGTTTCACGCGGCTTGTTATTATAAATATCATGTTCTGTATACGTAAAATCGTACGAAAGAATTTCTCATTTTATAATTTATAGATACGTATTAAGTTTCAAGTTTCAAGTCGGTGTGGGTTTTTTTGGGAATCGAATTCCTGGGTATATTGATTGATTAAGTTCGGGAGAAATTTCACGCACTTCTACCACAAGTCTTCGACCACTTTCAGTTATGAGTTGATACAAAACTATGAGACATGAATTACAGCGAATTTCGCGTGAGAGAAGATGACTTTGAGGGTATAAGAAAAAACGAATAAAAAAAAAAGGCACGATTCGATTTCATTTTGAACCGTGGGATTCAAAGGTGAGCGGCAAGATGATGCGACGTGTATTATTCTTGGCGAAAAAGGCAGACGTTGAAAAAAAAAAAAACGAAAAAACTGTAATAAAGTTAAACGGTTACACTTTCTCCGGATGAATGATCGAGAGGTCGAAGAAAAAAGTTCAAGATGGTGGTTGACATGCGTAAAGGTTGTATGGATTGATTGGAAAATAATAACTGTAAGTGTATGACGCTATGGTATTGAGATGATGTAGGAATGAAAAAAGGAATAAGTGTGTTCACCATTTCAAAATATATATAAATATATATATATTGTTTTTTTTCAACAAAACTAAAAAATTTACAAAAAGACCGGGATGCTCACTTTCACTACTCGTCTGACTCTGAAACTTACGAATGGTCTGGACCAATCTTATATAGCCCCACGCATCTACATGCCACTCCCAAAACCCGAATGGAGGAAGACAAAGTGTAACACCATGAAGGTAAAAGTGTACTCTTACTTTTTAACCATTCATCACCAGGGTATAATGGGTGCCCACCGATTGGTCATCTCACCAAAAATTTAACCAAAATATGAGAAAAAGAAATAACGACGAGGCGAAGTCTGGCCAATGAAATTCCGAAAAAAATACTTCTACGGACGATGTATCATTGCGGTTTTAAAATTTCTCCAAAAATGAACAATATCTGCAGATGTCGTTTGAGTGGAAAATCCACGGACAACAAAACGCGCGCCATTCACATTTACATTCTTTTACCGTTAGAATTTTTGTTTTATCGTATCTCTTTACGCATTATTACATAAAAATGCAATGAGGGAAATTTTTTATTTTCGCGGTAAAAATGGAACAAGCTTTGTTACGAATGTCAATCAGACCAAATAATAAGTCTGTGAAAGAGAAAAACGTTTCCGGTCCTCGCATACCACGACATAGCGTTGCGGCGATGTTGCGAATGTAAAAACATATTCTTGATATGAAAATAAGGGACTAATAGAATGAGATTTTTGGTACCCACCATAATTGAGTCAATAAAAATTCCCACAAAGACGCGAAGGACCTAGCTCCACTGTAAAATCACAACTGGAATCTTTCACTTATATAGCCTTTACCCCTACTACGTGCAATCTCTGACCGTACACTTTGCTTCTTCGTTGGGTACGGTAGCACTTTGGTATAGTGGTGAACATGCAGCAACTCGTGTGCCGTTACAGGTGATGCGCCCATTCCAGTATTGGTGGGATCTTATACACGTTGATACGCGTAACACTCTCATAACCCTTTTACAAATTATACCAGCTTTATACTAGGCCATTGAATGTTGATTTTATAAAGTCAAGTCTGTGGAGCGGTAGTGTTTGTAGTTTAGAGTGTAGACACTCAGTTATAAGCTGCATTGTAGCTTGTAGCAAAAGGAAGTTGAGAGGCATCGGCGAGCATAAGGCCATTCACTTTGCTCCTGACCCACGGGTTAATAGATACACGACTTTGTCTAGAGATAGGATGAGTGCAAGGACACTTTCATTTCAAGGTCACTGCGACGATGCAGCAGATACGCTATTGTCTTGAATTATTTTTCTCAATTCCATACGCATTTTTTATCCTTCCTTAATATAATATACCTACCTTCATTCATTTACGAGAATCAAATTTTGAGTGATGATAGCGGGTTTTAAGATTGAAAGAATAATTTATGATCGTCGGCGTCTTCGGAGTTGAACATTAAATAATTACGACTTCTACATCTTTCTATTCTTTTGCAAGCATAACACGTATTAATATGCTCGGCAGACTTGTCCATCAAATCATTCGACCTCTGTAACGTGCAAGGTCGTCATCTTCGCCTCCTTAAGTCCTTACAGATATCCACCTGGTACACTAAAAGATGCTAAAAGGTCAATTTCTTCTTCAATATTAATCGATCAATTAACGCCACATTGTGAAGTCATCATCTTACAGAGTGAGACAGCCGCGAGAACTTTCTGATCGGAGATCGACAAGAAGAAAAAAAAAAAAAAAACAGACGCACTCGTAATTCAATAATGAAGCTACGTATATTCATTTCTATTGGATATTTGATATTTCAATACCTTTTTTCTTGTTTGTTCTACTCATCGAGAGGCACTTTCAGTACAGATATCAAAGGGACGTGAGACGTTTCTCAAAACCATAATGAACAAAACCTAGATGAAAAAAAAAAGAAAAACAAAAAATGTCATATATTTCTTGGTTAAAATATCTGCATCGATGACACAGATTGTAACTGAGACCGTGATGCGTTATAAATAAAATTTCATCCGAAAATAAATGATTATAATAATGTATACCGAAAACGTGTTTCTATGTATTGCGGAATGTCACCATATTCATCTCCCGTAAATAGTATAAAAAACTATACCCATAATTGTTATCAAAATTTGAAATTTGGCTTTTGAAAATGAGATGGTTAGAAATTGAGAAAAAAGAAATTGAAAAATAAAATAAAATAAAGTTCACATTCCACGTACACGTGCCAATGATTCATACCTATGCAGAAACAGTAATTTGTTCGTCGATTAATAATGACTAGGGTGTGAAACTAGTTAAAAAAACAATAAACTTTTTATGCTCATCTCATAACATTTGTTTGATCATTTCGGTAATAGGTATACCCAAATCAACCTGCCGAAAGTGATTCAAAACATGATCCATACATTACTGAGACCCGACTTGCTTTCGTTGAATTAACCTTAATCCATAACTAATCCGATTAAAGTTGGTCGGTAGTTGCAGATATATTATTGCTACAAATTGCATGACGCCTAGTAAATTTAACGGTTGCAAAATTTGGTTAAGGTTATGTTATTTGGTCGTGCTATAATTACATATAACTCGTGTAATAAAATTTAAAACCGATAGCAATTGACAAGATATAGATGTCTACATTACAAAATTTATAACGATCAACGATTTTCGATATATGGAATATTTATCAGCAGCGTCGTCAATGATGGCCTATCTTATATTACCCCAGCTACAGCGTCCATGTTGGATTCGAAGAATTTTTTTATTCATGTACCTTTTTTTAAATTCTAACGAGCGTTTTTATCACTCGATCTCGATGGTATCTAGTGTTTAGAAAAATTTTCGTTTACGCAACTGACGAATGAGTGCATAGTTTTTTTTTTTTTTTTTTTTTCCCCAGGATCATAACGGATTATTTTACGTAATAATCTAAATGTGTGAATAGTAATTACATACGATATATGAACAGTGTTAATTGTTGTACATGCAATATTTCGATCTCAATTTCAAAGCGTAGTTTTTATAACATTCTTACAACGCTTGACTTCACTCCATTATCTCAAGTATTGTACGTACAACGACTCTGCAGTAATTACAAGCGATACTTAATTACGTAGAAAGTACGACGCGACATTCTGTTGTCATTATCATTGTTTTTTTCATTTTTTCATATCCTCGGTATTTGCTCTCCGATCAAATATGTGCGTCTATCGGGTGGTACCGGAGCCCCGAAGATTCCTTGTTATACTTCCCAGACAAAAAAAAAGAAACGGAAAAAGAAAATGGCTACCCAGTCACTGCAGCCCAGGTATGTAGTGCCAAGGGATGGGGAAAAAAATTGAAGCAGGAATGACTAGTAGGTAACGTCGGTAAAAGGACGGTCAGTCTCGTCCTCTCTCTTTGTTAAAATTTCAACGAAACTCTCTATAAGAGCGAATTGACTGCTCGAGTTCATTTTTCTTTCTCTTCTAACTAAGATCACGGGCTTGCCGCGACGGCTTCCTGAAGGCGGTCACTTTCTAGCTGCCTCAGGGGTTGCGGACCTCCTGCTAAGAGTGGATATAGATCGTAGTTTATCTTCGGATGATTGCTACAATCGCTTGCCGTTGCTATTTCTGTTGCTGCTGCTGCTGCTGCACTTATGGTTACGTGCATTATAACTCCACTTAACTACATATATACGTGCAAGACTTTCGCGCGAGCGATATATAATATAATATTGATCATAAGTTGGAAAAAAGAAACAAAAAAAAAATGAACGTCGGTGTTAAGTAGCATCCCGAAGCGTTAGAAAAGTTTTGGTATATTTTTTATGCTATCCTCGTAACATATACACCATCGACGATTCCAGTTACATAAAATATTCACATCTTTGGAATAAATTATAACTAGACTTTCGGTCGTTCCGAATATAGGAGCCTATGTGTTTTTTTTTTGTTTTTTGTTTTTCTTTCTATTTTTCTCATCTAATATATTGGAGATTGGAGGTTCGAAAACGCGTAACCTTTCAAAATATTCCATAGATCTGAGCATTAGGATATCCCATGCGGACGTCACTTTCTATGTGAAGATATGAGGTGCAGTTTCTATATGGTTTTAGGTACTGAAATTAATTCGGTTCACATATGAGATACGAGATATTCGAATTCGTGTACAGATCTTCAAGCCCGCGGGTGTATAACGCGAGAATGACTGGATCGGCAATTTATATAAATATTTCAATATCATATGCAACTATAAATCCCCGACAGAGCAGGACTTTATATACTTAGATATACGCTGGCAGCTTGAAAGTGTTTTTGAGTAACTAGATAATTTTGGGATAAATGAATGATCGAGATCGGGTGATAATTTTTTAACGATTTTAATTTTTTTCACGTTTCACCAAACGAAGAAAGTCGAGATGGATACATAGATATAGTTAGAGAAAGAGAGAGAGAGAGAGACGAGAAAAAAGAATAAGAGCCATAAAAATCATCAATCCGATTTGCAAAACCCTGACGGTAAGCTCATGATAAGTTTCGCACATAAATAAAGTCTAACAGTTATAAGATAAGATGTAAACTTGTCTGATAAATTAATTTAAGAATCTGAAATTGATGCAGTATTGCTAAAAACATTAAATGTCGGGTTTCACCCTTTAATTCAGGCGCTGGTTTCACTTTCTAGGATCTCAAGGATGTGATGCGATACGAGTTTTGTTGATTATTATTTCGCGAATCGCGCTCGACGTAAAGGTGTCGCACTTTAAGTGAGTGATTACAGGTAGAGCACCTGGCTGTAACCTTCTTGACTTCCACACGCTAATTACGTATACGTTGCTCCGCTGAGCGATCGTTGATGTTTAACGGTCACTTACACCGAGTTGAACTATTGCATACGCCTCCGACTTACACGCGAGAATTATTTACTTGAGCTTCAATTTTTTTTACCTGCCCGCTAAAGAAAGTCTCACACCGAGTTCGAGCGAACGTATAAGGTACGTTTTACAGATCAAATATATTATTTGTACGGCTACCGCGAATCGCCTGAGGCTGCAGGTTCTGAGGCAGAAAAAATGGATTTTACTTCAAATCCCGTTCTTGAAAATCTTGGAACAGAGTTTGACTGCGTAATTTTTTAAACGATTAAACTTAACTGATTGTGAGTATATAATCCGTAAACTAAATTAATCTCTGAAATAGCGGTTGGAATAGAAAAATAAAAAAAATGTGTAAAACGTTTGTACGAAACGACTAAGACATGATGTACGACTGTGACGAAATAGAGAAATTATAAAAGCCCGAATTTTTTTGGGTCATCCCGCGCGCATCCCTGAATAATCACGTACATACCTATGGCAGCTGTTATGGGTGCACAAATGAAAGTGAGAGGTTCGCCCTACCGACACGTTACATTTCTACCGAACGTATTAAACCGCGGATGAATTAAAAAAAAAAAAAAAAAAGAAAAGAGAAAAAAAAACTAAAATTAAAATATCGAATCTCTTCCTCTCACTACGCTGCTGTTGTCTGCCTAAAATATAACGGATAGCTAGTTCGATTTACTCCGTACGTTGCTCCTTTCTTATAATCACGATATGTATATACTGATCTGTTTCGTAGAGGTGTGAAAGTACTTTTGGATGTTCGCTCCGTAGTCCAAAAAATTAATGATACGATTCTAATGCTAATTAGAATTGTTAGAGGCATTGATCATCTGACAGATCCGTTTTTATAATTTAACTATCACCGTTTATATTGGTGTTATAAAACATCTGCTCTCGAACCTAAACAAGCCAGGTCTAATTACCACTGTAATTTATAATGTGACTTACTGTACAGCCCTCAATTTCGTGTTGCGTAAACTAAATAAAATATTTATTATACATATTATCTAACTAATACACGTACAAAAATCATAAATAATAATGTAAGATAATTTGTAGATCATTTTTAAATGCGATTAAAAATAAGACGTACCTACGTACCTAAGTAATTGGTGGAATCGTAAGAAATTTTTTTTTCTTTCATAACTTTACTAAAATATAATAATATCAAGAAAAAAAAAGAAAAAAAAATTGCATCTGCTTCCGCAGATCAATAATGATTATACTACGTTATCTTACGAATTCTCCTCGTCGAATATAGCTTTACATTTCATGTTGAAAAAAAAAAAAAACGCGAAGAATGCCCCGTTTACCGATTTATAAAAGTCGATTTTTTCGAAACGCGTTATAAATATCTTTCTCGGTATGACGCACATTACTTTCTTCCCTATCCCTTATTTCCCTGTTTTGTACCAAAGTTGACATCTTCCAAGTTAGTTTTAGTCTGCTGTTGCGGCCCCTGCGTATAGGGATGTAGATTCGTGAAGTGATAAGTGAACGCCTGAGGCGTTGAGTGTCGGGTATTTTGATTTTGGTACGAAATAACGCCGGGCGTTTGATTTAGTCGAAAGCTGTTCGCCTCAGGTCTGAAAGGGATGTTTGGCGCCACAGGTGGTTGATCATGAGACGGCCCGGATGATTGATCAGCAGCGTCTTCCAAAGAAGTTGAAGGATTCATCTTTCCAGGCGCGATGTAAGTGCTGTGAGATTGTTCGAAGGTTACCCTCGTTACCGGTTGTTTTTGCGCGAACGGAAGATTCTGATATTTGCTCGGGGCTTTAGGAAACGTTTCCAACCCTTTCTCGCCCTGATTATCAACGTATCCAGGTCTGGAAGCGCTGTTTTTATTGCTACTCGGCATGCGATCTTGCGGGGAATTATAACTTTCAGATAGAAACTGAGCGCTCTCTTTCTCCGGAAGATCGTAATTTTCCGAACCGTAAATGTGTGGTTCAATCGATTTTCCTCGAGGATTCAAACTTTCGAAGTAATACTGTCCCGCGTCCTGATTCGTTCCTCCGGGACTAGATCTCGGTGGATACGAGTCTTCGTCTCCTGGTTTTCCTGAAGAGTTCTGCTGACCTGCCGCACTAATGTACGGGAGATAAGAAGAAATACTCGGCGAATTTTGAGAGCCACTATTTACATGAGAAAATGTTTGTCCCAATGATTGCCCCAGATTCTGCGTCGCCGCCGCTTGTTCGAGGATTTGTGCTCTAGCGTAGCTACTCGGAATAGGATAATTTGGCCCGACTGGATGCCCTCCAACACTAATGACCTTGTAAGTTGTCGGTGGTAACGGGATGTTCTTCAAGTGAATATCGGATATTTGTACAATTTGATTGTATGGATTCGACGTCTTCTGGACACTGGATTGTGCCGCGAGATCCTTGTAACTTTGAGATATGAGGTTATTGCCTTCCACGTATTGATTTCCCGGTCCATCATTTGCCGAAGAGCTCGAACTCTCGTTGATTTTAGGCTTACTCGACTTCGGCTTCCCGTGCTTCTCCGTACTATTTTCATCATTAAAACTCGAGGGCTCGTTCCTCGGTGGTCCTACAGGAGGTCCCGGAGGTCCAAGGTAACCCGGGTAGGAATACGGAAACGGTTGGTTATAGTAATCCGGGTAAAAATACGGACTCTGAGGATAATAACCGGGATATGGAGCAGAACCGTGACCATTGGAAGCGTATTGATTTGTGGGGTAAGGACCGGCCGAATAGGGACTCCCGTATGGGCCGTAGAGAGTATTGCCGTAAAACGATGAATAAGGAGAGGAGTACGGTGTTACGGGGCTGCGAGGATACGATCCATAGCCATCGGGAAAATACGAATCCTTCGGACTTCCGGCGTAGCTAGATGTGTACGAGTCTCTGTCATCTGTCCGAGGCGCGTAGAGTTCTGGCTTGAAAAGAGTCCCAATTTCTTTGTCGGAACCTCTCTTCGTCAACTTTGGACTGTACGGGTATACGGGATGAATTGGCAGGAATGGCTCGTCATTTGGATTCACATGTTTCCGGTAACGTTGGGCAAAAATTGCTGGCGATATTAGGAGAAGAATCTGGAATGTAAAATTTGATTCTTATGTGAGAATATGTGATTATTATACGGTGTTGCGTTCCGGATACGAGTAGAATTTATGAAGACACAGTATACTGACCAGGATCTCCATATTTGGTATTCTTCTTTCGTCCAGCGATCGTGACGGTTTGATTAATATGATGAATGAATCTAAGTCCCGGGCACTTAGCTCCTACGGCCGAAATGATTTTTCATCACGATATACGATCGCTGTGGAACTTGCGATGACAGTGATACGTCCAGCGTCCTTCAATATCTCTTTTATACTTGTACCTTGAAAAATCTCTAGAACTAGTTTAACTTTTCTCCTGACTTATACGCGTCAATGATGGCTAGTTTATCACCCCGTTTGGTCAGCTCGGTTTGCAGGGAAAATAGACTTGTTCGATTCAAGTGCTGGAGCAGCATCTCGAGAAACGGAATTAGATAAATGGGTCGTAGCGGCGATGCAAGGTTGTTTGTGTATATACCAGCGGTTTGGCTGCATTTCTGAAGTGATAGTGATACGCTATATAGGATAGCTAAAGTAATGGGACTCGTAAAAACCCGCTGTCCATAAGCATAATAGATGACATTATAGATATCTGAAAATTAATTCAACCGACATTTGCTAAAAAATGCTCCGCCGACCTTCACGATTTGCATCTGAAAACGAGGCGTGATCTTTCGGGAGCGATAATTTACTGAAATACGACCGTATAAACGTATAATAATAAAATAAGAAAAAAAAAAGAACTCGAAGATTTCACTCGTGTGTCAGAGGCCAAAACTATATGAATCAATTATGAGCATTGTCGAATTAATATCATTGTTGTATAGGGCGTGGCTAAGCGTGGTTAAAACTATCGATGCACGTATACTATACGAACACTTTGGTGAAAGTGAAATGGTCTCGTTTACCACCTTCACGTATACAATAGCATGCCCACCTTTGAAAGCTGTCGATTTTTTTCCGTTCTCTACTCTTTTGTATCCACTTTATTTTCTTTGCTTTCCTCCGAACACCCCATTGTTTAGTTTGACAATTGAAGTTTCACCGCATCTGCATAGCCGAGTAAACGCTGCAACTTATCGATCGTCATGTTGACTTCGGTGCATCATTTCATGAATTTTGATTTTGATTGCGCTTAATTTGGCTCGTATAGAAATTCGCCAACGCCTTGTGTCTGGAATCACGAGTGTGATCACTTGACACTTTAGGCAAATCTAGGCTACTAGCCGTCTGTGTATATTAAACATCGTTAAATTATGCACAAAGTACACCAATCGAGCACGCATATTACGTTTTATCAAGCATGCATCACACATTTTACAAATCATAATAATCTGTCGATTCATTACACTGCCCGATGTGCCAAATTTTGACTGGTGATTTCATACGGGTAATCAATTTTTTCTCTTCTTACTTATTCATTTACTTTTTGCCTCTAGGCATCTGAAAACCAAGACAACAACAGATGTATGATTGACTTTCGAAGCCAAAGCTTTTGTCAAAATGATTTAGTTGTATCTTTTCTCTACATGAGTGATGAGTTCGCATGTCGTGGACACTTTTTTTCTTCTTCATTTTTAATGTTTATTCGTGCAACCTATGCGACACAAGATCATACGATGTCATCAGGGATATGTGCATAAAATGTAAATTCGATTTCTGAAGTCAATTAATTAACATTAATTATCAGATATCTTGAGTGGCATTTCAGGATACGACTTAATGGTATTTCACCATATCGGTATAGAATCGTATATCCTTTCTACTTTTCGTAAAACCGCAGAAATCTTGGTCACTAATAATATTAATATTATAATTATTGTTATTATTATAATTCATTGCACCGGCGAGCAGACTCTCGAATTTGTAGGTTTTTGCGAAATTCTGAACCGGGTGAACTGTATTATTTAACATGAAATTTACTTTAACAAACTTGCACTCATTATACAACGCATATAAGTAATGTAATTACCACAACTTTTCGCTAACTAAGAGTCAGTTAACCATGTGAATATAAAATGACCGTTTAACATTACTGAAATTCTAAACTTAGAAAATGAAAAGTGAGAATTGTTTATAATTATATTCTTAATCGAAAGTCGTAAGGAATTTCATACCGCAGACCGTATTTTAGGAAATCCTTAAATAGCAACAACTCGGAACTATTCGTTTAAATTTTATAACATAAATTAGCGCTATTCTGGAAACGGAGAGCAGAAAATTGCTAAATGCAGTCGAGTATCAACGATGCCAAATGGCTCGTAACATGTTATTATGAGTCAGCTAACGAATAAATTAATGTCGGCTCGTAAAATCGGCTTTCTCACTCGGAACTAGGTGTTCTACCGTTTAGTATAGTGAAACATATCTACAACCCACGTTTATTCATCTCTATACATGTAAATGTGTAGATACGTCGAGATCACGCGGCCCAACTTCTACCATGAGAATTTATTCATCATCACAGTTCTGAAAAACAACTCGACGCAAAGCGCCCATCAGAACGTCAAAGCAAATTATCTTACCGATCGCTATTTTGCGTGAATATACCGCAGGGTAGATGAGACTTTGGGAGTCCCGAATCTCGATTCTTATTTCTAATAATTATTGTACTCTGAAATTTGAATCCTGTCAAATGGTCCGTACCTCCGGATGGACGTAAGGTGATCAGGTCAAGAGTGTCTCCTTACCCCTCGGATCGCTTCAGTTTCTTTCACCCGTGACATTCTACCGGTAGAGGACTTGGACTTGGACTTTCCAAAATAAAATAAATATTTAGAAAGGAGATTATTGTCTGAATAGTGCAAAGACTTACCTGCCCTACCCACATCAGGAACGCGTGCTCGCGCGCGCGCTTCTCGTAAACTATCGCGATGTATAACAGCAAAAGTAGCCTTCGGTAGCCTTAAACCGAAGTAAAAGTGAACCCATTTCTGCAGAGGTGATCTTTAGTTTTTATTCTTGCAATCGAGATCGCCGGTTCCTTCACAATGACTTTCACATCTCCTTGCCAATGGGGGACGGTAAATTTTTCTCTCTCTTTTTGTTTTTCTTTTTTTGTTTCTTTTTCTTCGCGGTTTTTTTCTCTATTCGCTCTTTTACACCATGACTGTGTAACCGGGCTTAATAATTGGTCACTGATTAGTGCCGCGAGTAAATACGAGAGTTTCTGCACAGTTTGATTAATTATTGTATACGGGGAAAATTGAAAGTGTTCTGCAAATCTCAGAACGACCTGCAAGTATCTGGTATTTTTTGTTTTATCATCTGCGAAGGTGAAGGTAAAAATCATTTCCAGATGAACTTTAGCTTGATATTATTCATCAAATAATTATTCCACGCGGGATTTATTTCTTCGTTCGTTTCGTTTATCTTCAGGCTTCGTTAAAAAAATTTCACCGTGGAAATGTTTTGGAAGTAAAACATTTATCGGGGCTAGATCAATTTGGTTTTTGCGAGCTTTCGAAAATACGGCTTATTACTTTTTACTTAAAACTTTCGTGTCGTGAGAATGAATGCAGATGTTGACGGAGTATGTCAATATTCAATAATGAAACATATATCTTTTCATTTTTTATTACTCGCTGAATTAACTGAGTAATTGACTTCACACTTAATCGTAAAGGCAAAACAGTGAACGAAGTAATTTGTATAAGGATAACACATTTTATTACAAAATAGTATAAAAAAGAAACTATACAACAACCATCATTCGTTAATGTCGAGAAAACATCTAACAGGATGAAACGATGATCAACAACATCATAAATAGGCAACAAGTTTTCCTAAATTTACTATAAATACATCAACCGTTTCAGCTCATCGATTCGCTTTCGTTATTTTACGTCCACGTCTCGTCAATGTCGTAATTGTCGTAATTGTTGTTCAGCAAAACGGATCTGGATCATAATCTCCTTCTTCATCCAAGAATTGAAACAAAAATACGAGGAGAAAATTCTTCTGTCGTCCACTTTTGAAATCCAGTCCTCTGATTATTATAGTCCTCTAATATTTACCACCAGGGCTTGAGTACGAGATGGTATCGTATTTGTTACTTCCGGCGGCGTAGTTGTCTTGTAGAGATTTTCCGGAGTAGCGAATGTATCTGGGTGTTTGACTGGAATAAGCTCCGTGGGAGTCACTCGGACTTCCGTAGGAAGAGGAAGGAGCTGAAGAGTATGAGGAGTACGATGAATCTCCGCCAGAATAAGATCCCGAAGAAATTGGCAGACTGTAGCTAGAACTGTCAGCAGATCCACTGGATAAACCAATGTGAGATGACGAGGGACTGTAAGAGTCTGAAATCCCATGAGAAGAAGGTACACTGTACCCGGATGAGGACCCATGAGAACTAGCTGATGCTAGAGCGCTCAGGATTGCTGCGGAGCCGTGTCCCGATCCAGAAGATGATCCAAGACTGTATCCTGAGGATACCGATGGAGCACCGTAGCTCGAGCTCGGAGATGACGAGGAAAGACTGTAGCCAGAGGATACCGATGGAGCACCGTAGCTCGAGCTCGGAGATGACGAGGATAGACTGTAGCCAGAGCTGGAAGACGATGGGATGCTGTAGCTTTCTCCAGAAGAAGATGAGGGGATACTGTAACTGGAAGACGAAGATGAAGGAGCACCGTAGCTGGACGAAATTGAAGCTGCTGAAGAGGGATGGCTATAGCTCGTTGATTCTCCAGAATGAGAGCGGTAGCTTGAACCTGAAGAAGATGGAATGCTGTAGCTCGCGCTTGAAGATGAGGGGTAACTGTAGCTAGATGAACTGGCTGAGAGTCCGTGAGATGAACCAGACGACGAAGGGATGCTGTAGCTGGATCCTGAGGATACGGGTGCAGAGTAACTTGAGGAAATTCCATGCGAAGAACCAGATGAGCTGGATATCGGTAGGCTATAAGAAGATCCTTGAAGTCCTGACAGAGATCCGAGTGAGATACCATGGGAACCCAGAGATGATATTCCAGAGGATGAGGATGGGAACGTGTAAGATCCACCAGACGATCCGTGAGATGAAGTCAAAGGCAGACTGTAGCTTGCTCCAGAAGAGGCCGGGATAGAAAAACTTGGTGAACCGGATGATAGACCGTGAGAAGATCCTGAGGAGATCGGGAGACTGTATCCAGAACTTCCACCGCTTCCGTATGCCGAAAGACCTTGGATACCAGCGGCGTATGCCGGTGGCATATAGCTCGAACCTGAACCACCGTGAACTCCGAATGTCACAGGTCCTTGTTTTCCGGAAGCAGATGAAAGCAGAGATCCACCGTAACCACCACCAAATCCACCGCCTCCTAGGCTCAAACCAGATGTCAATGGAACGGAATACGACAGAGGTGATCCATGCCCACCAAAGCCTTGTCCAAATCCAGCACCGAGTCCACTGGATGGGAAAGAATATCCACCTCCGTGTCCGCCTAGACTGAGACCACCCAGATTATATCCTCCAAGTCCGCCGCCTCCGAATCCTCCGAGACTTTGGAAACCGCCATGACCCAGCTGGGAAAGTCCACCGCTGGAGCCACCGAAGGAATATCCAGAAGTTAAAGGTGCCGAGTAGCCACCGCCAAAGCTATGCGATGGAGCTGCGTAACTAGCTCCTGGACTTCCGAGTGAGTAAGAAGATCCTCCATTATACCCGTCGAATACTCCTCTCTTCTCTTTGGTGGCGGAAGTCTTCGATGCTGCGGATGTAGATTCCCTGGCTTTAACTTTCTCGGAGATGACGTTCGCGAAAAGCAGGACGCAGATCCCTAGCACGACCTGAAAAAAATTCACAAATTTAATCGATATGAAATCATAGCAGAAAAATCTCACTCGACTTTCGATCGACCCAATTTCGCGGAATCGATCTGCAGTCCATCGATCATTTATTCTCGACACTCAAAAGCTTTACCCATGCGTAGGTACAAAATTCGGAAACTTTAAACACTGGATTGCAAAAAAAAAATGAATAAACAAAACGAATTGAAAAACTGTTAATTCCGAATCACTTAACTTCAAATAGCGAACCGCAATCGGAAAAAAATGTTTATTATTTTCGTCTACAATCGAGTAATCTGAAGTAAATTTCGATCTAGCCGAAAGTTAGGAATTTTTACGATATCAAATTAAAAGCTCAATGAAAACTTACGAAAGGTTTCATCTTAAACGTATTTGTGCGCCGTTAAAATAATCTTGCAAGCGAGCGGCTACCAAATGAGTCCTGAGGTGTGGTATCTGATGCCATTGCACCTCAGAAGAGATCTTTTATATCCAGATCCCCTCTCGCCGGTGAAAGAAAGGTCTAGGTGAAGGTAACGGCTACTCTGCAGGCTCGACCGGCTACTACCCGGCTGCACTGAATTGGGAGATTTGAACTGCTACGCGCATACAATTGGTATTGAAATTAACAATAAGTCTATCGAATTTGACAATGAGCATGGTATAGTGAAGGAAGCGTATTCCACATATACATATTCAACGGAGAATGTATTCAGCTCATGATCAATCTCATCGCGGGCTAATCGCAGTCACGTGGGTCGAGACAATATTCAAAGGAAGATAAAAATTTTTCTATAGCGTGTATCGTTCGACCGCATCAGGAGAGGGAAATAAACAATGAAAAACTGTACCGGGTGATCGGTTAGAAAGCATGAATTGTTGAAAATATTCGCATAGATACAAGTCGCAGGATCACTTGGAGATTTGAAAATCGGGTATCGACATTAATCAGAGTTTGTTATCATTTATTGATCTTCGGATATTTTTTTATTTCCGCATTATGTAGTTTCAGGTAAAAGCAGTTTCGTCAAAGGATTTCAAATCGCAATCGAGTTGCGGGGGACGATGACAGCGCGGAACGCCAGAAGCAAATTTGAATTCGAGAAACTGGTTTTTAGGTAATTCTAATAAATTAATGATATACGGTAGTTACGAGTTGGAAAAAAATTCCGTAAATTTAAACTTTTCGGCACATAATTCGTTCAAACATTAATTTCAGCTCAAGAAGTCCAGAAAATTTGTGTTGGCATCGAATTGACATTCCGTCATGTACTCGAACGTCAAGACGGATTGAAATTTCTGGGTCGTCTTAAGCCAGCAAAACTGAAATTTTACTGTACCCCATAGTCGCAGTTTCTCTTAGTCGAAAAATTTTGACACCCGAAATTTCAAAAGGTTAAAACGCGTGTAAATTTTTTCATTTACTTTACCTATATAAAAATAATTTACCAGACGGTGCTAAAGATCTTCCGCGATATTGTAAATTTTCACTTAGTGTAAGCAAAGCTAATTGATTTGGTCCGATGGTCATTCAACGGAATTTCTCTCAGATCAAGATTAATTATTTCACGTTATTTTCACATTGAGCATTTTTTTTTTTCAGGCAGATACGTGGTTATATCATTATAAAAAACATTTTCCCTCGAAATAATTTCCCACTGTCATGACGTACGAAAAACCATTAATTCGACCTTTGAAAATTGACGTTTTCTAAACAATGTCGTTTTCTTTTGCGTCCTTATGTCCTGTTTTGACTGTGTTGAAAAAAAAAGAAAAAAAAAAAAACATGGCTCTTTACAGATTACACTTTCACCCTGATAATAGCAAAAAAATTCTATCACATCGCTAATTGAAGATCTTTGCCTCAAGACGACAATCTTCTCGTATTAGATAGCAGATCTTTCTCACTGTTGCCACAGCCTTTTTCCCTCCTATGATTGAATTACGTAAATATATTTTATCGTTTAAGTATATAATATAATACAAAGGTTTACTGTCCAATGAAAGTATAATAAATGCTAATTAATTCTTTGTGGTACCAGACCGCGTATACGATTCCTCCGAGACATAAAAACAATAGACAGGACAATATGCCATCGATTAATATGTAAAATGAAGCAATTAAATACGATCAAAAGTTCCCATGTAGAGCAGTTATTGTCTGTTAAAACCAAAACTAAAAAAAGATAGAAGAAAAACGAAAAAAAAAAAACCAAAGAGAAGAGAAGAAAAAAAAATGGAACACGTTGTAGTGACACGAGCGAATATACATCATTTAGAAAGTTAATGATATCAATTTTATATACCATCCATCGTCCGTCAACAAGGTATATTTTACCACGTCAAAACCGAAAATACAGTAAATAATTACGAAATTCTCACATTCCAATTTCATTGAAGAATCTGCATTCTTCTTCAGTTAACAATGTCATTAATGTACACCTATATGTTGTACACATGTGTTCAGTGATCGGTATCTGATACGTGATACGCACGCGTCTATGAGCGGTCAAACTGGATCACGAAGGCGATGCCTATTGGTTTAATTTGTTTTTTCTTCTTTCTTTTTTTTTTTAGCTCGCCATCGGCACGACGATACGAAAAATATATGTAGAGGTGTTTCTATCGCACATAGAAGATGCAGGTGACCAAATACCGATGTAGGCATGTTGGCTCGCCGATCAAGAAAGATAAAAAAGGCAATTGATTTCGATTCACTTTCTCCGTTAGGATAACGGAAGCTGGTGTGTGGACGGTCACCATCCGATTTCGGAGCATCGTAAAACAAGTCCAAAGACGAGACTATCTGTTATACACATTCCATAATTCCACATGCTATATACCAACGTATAATGCGCGTCAAACTCACCGACCGCAACATCCACGGTTTAATCTTGAAATAAGGTGTACCTGCGGCGTACAGTTCACCGAAATATTATTTATAATTTATTTAATATATCTTTGTGACAACCAAATTTAGACTCGTAGTGAGAGTGGAGTTATTTATTATATCCTTGACGTAGTCACATGTTCGTATTCTTATGGTATAAATGGAGAAATTATATACCTTCTTTATTATGCCTACATTTTTTATAAAATCTTATTTTCAAGGTACACTGTACAGACTATGTCATATACCTAACTAAGACTATTGCAAAATTATCATTAATATTTTAACCACAGGAATTATCTACGGGATTTCTCAACATGTACACAAGCATTGGCAAGGACAAGAACTAGATAGAATAGAAATGAAATTCGCCTATAAATATTTGAGACAATTACATTTTTTATCTTCATTTTAGTTTGGCTTCATAAAAAAAAACCTTTTTAAAATTCTGAAAAAAAATCAAAAAAATTCTGTGGGTGATATAGAACAACCTCTCACTTGCAGGAACGTAGGTAAAATTTTTCTTATATTTTTTTTTCAATTTTAAACATCCTTATACCCAAAAATGCTTCACAAATGACCGTTATCCTACCGAAAATCTTTCAAACTTTCACTAGTCAGATGTTTTAAATTGAAAAACAAATATAAGAAAAATTCTACCCACGTTCCTGCAAGTGGAAGGTTGTTCTATATCACCCACAGAATTTTTCTGATTTTTTTCAGAATTTTGAAAAAGGTCCTTTTTTGAAAGTTAAAAAAATTCAAGCTCTGTTCCTCGATTGGAACAGAAAAAAGAAATTTCGGGGGTCTTCTAAGATAGAACGATAAGATATAAAAGTAAAAATGAAATCGAAGATGTCGAGGACTGGAGCCGTGTCGAGTTGACGCGGACAGCCCCATATATGTATATTTATTGGGGAACGTAAGTTATAGATATTTGAAGAGCTTAGCGGACTGAGGAAATATAAATTAAATTACTATTGATAGCTGGTGTGAGTCGCTCGCTTATTAATGTCTGAATTATTTATCAATAGGTTTCAAATACCAGCTCGTCTCACATTGAATCAGTTTCTAATGAAAGCTTCATAAAGTTTGATCACCTTTGTACTGGCGTCAATTTCGTTCAGTTTTGTTCCATTCTCTACCTATATGTATCGATTATTATACATGTACTTTGTACAAATTGGTGCACGTCGGGTGTTTCTTAATACCATACAAGTAAAACCTACACGCTCCATTAATTCTTGAAGAATTGTGAGCAAAACTGAAATTCTATACACTTGGAATGGAATAGCGTTTTATAAACGTATCAGCAAAACTGAACATCGTTTTTTACCAATCTTTAATAAACTTCTACTACCGCCACTTACTACAATTTTTTGTTTTTTACTTTCGTAATCGAAAGTTCACCGTTATTGAAAAGCCAATGATTTCCTGCTGTATGAAAAATTATGAGTTGTAACTTAATAAATTTCCTTTGCAACCTTGTTTACGAATAGTTCACTATTCAAATTAAGCAGAAAAAAAAAAAAAAAAACGAAAGGAAAAAAATAGAAATTCGTAACTAGAGGAACATTGGTTGTAGGAAAATGGCGAAAAGGGAAAGGATCGATCGTGATCTGGGAGGGGCTTTTGCTCTCGAGTAAATGTTGCACTACGGTTGACGGGCGTTCCGACGCCTCGACGCCTCCTCAAGTCGAGAGATTTCCCAAGATCCAGACAGTATAGATTCTATAAAACGCAGCTGTCTAACCGGTAACTACATCGTATAGATGTTTGTGCAAAACTGGAACAAAACTATGCAGAATCAGGTCAATAGCGGAAAGTGAGCTTAAAGTCACTTATTTATCAACCGCTGCTGGGCTGATCCTGAACCCCCGATATACATACCATATTCATTCATTCAACTCCTGTGGGAGTTGGTCGTTTTCTTCGGCGCAAATACATATCGCCCACATTGTAAATCGTTCATCATTATTGTTGCTTCCAGCACTTTGTCTATGATAATATAATTGTATCCATTTCGGTGACTCAGCAGAATCGAAATATCAAAAACCCACATATTTAGGCGACTTTTGGAAGTCAAAAAACTTTGTGTAATTAATTACATCAGTCTGAATATTTTGTGATGTTATAATTCAGCTAGTAACAGAACTCTCGTCTCACAATAAGCATCTAAATTTGTGTTTTCAACACATGATCGCGCAATAGCCTGATCATTTTGGGACTGCCGTTAGAATAATTATCTGGATAGACTCTGAGACATCTGCATAAACTTTCATCGCAGCATAAAATACGTATAGGGATATGTGTAATTATTATTATTATTATTTTTTTTTATTTATCATAGGTTTTATAGAGCTCTCATACATAATGTATATTGATTTTCTCGCAAATTATTCCCCATAGATACGAGTGAGAATAGCGACGTTTTGCACCAACGCCGTTTCCAATCTCCACCCATTTCCGCTTCCCTTGACAATCAGTGCTCCGATTCTATAGTCTACGGTATAAAGTGAATGCAGCTAACTGCTCGCGGGTTTTGAGAGTGAAGTCTCGACCTGAAGTCCGCGGATCTTTACGTCGATTTGATTTACATTCACCATACTGACAACTCTGGTCATGATATATTTATCTATAAAACGAGCCTGATTATTAATTAATGAACGATGGGATCGAGAGGTCGAAATTAATTTACTGAAAGTGAGTTATATGAACATTTTAGATGCTGTATAATTATAAATTTATTCGATCTCACACAGTTGATTGATTCAAAAATCGAGAAATATCGCGGAAGTATATTCGTGCTGAAGGTATCACGTGCCTATTTGTAATGAACTTGCGGCACGTGAGCATTATTATTATGATTATTGCAATGCGAAGTGAATATGATATACTCGATTTATTTGCGCACTTATTATGACTTTCTAGCGTCCTGCTGCATAGATACAATCATCCTGTTCTCATTGTAAAGTGTAGTAATAACATTTACATAATATAAAATTTCCATAACACATAAATTATTAAATCTATTATTCAAAGCTCTATAAAATCAGGCGTTCAAAATAACCTACATCAATAACTTTATTATAAAAAATATAATTTTTATTTATTAGAATAAATACAAGCCTTGTATTTACAACCTCGCTGTGGTAGGAATGTGCATCGTAAAAAATTACTAAACGATATTAAAATTTTAACTTACGTACGCTTGTGATAAGCTTCATACGATAACAAAACTTATTTAAAACAAAACAACATTTCTCTTATCGATTAAACAGTAGAAAAAAAAAATGATTTTACAAAAAAAAAAACGCTAATCACAAACTCAACTATTTCCAAATTTGAGCCGGTTTCGTTTGTGCAAATGACGGCGCATAGCTCCAAGGATACGTAGGTAAAGCTGGTTTCTGCACCTGATACGGTACATTAGGATAATAAAAAACTGGGTACACAGATTTCACCGGCTTATACACCAATGGGCTGAAAGCCGCAGAGTGGACGCCGTAAGCTGGATGAACTGGCTGCGGCGCGTGGTGGATTGGCGTTGCGACCGGAGCAGCTGGAAGGATCGGATGTACCGGTGCACCAACCGGCTGCACAGGACTCGCAACAGGATGAAATTGCTGTATGCCATGTGCAGGATTTGATACCGGATGGAGTTGAGTAACAGCTGGACCGAGAGGCGCTATTGGTTGAAAAGAATGAACAGGATGAATCGAGTGAATTGGATGTACAGCTTGTACAGGATGAACTGGAATTCCGACGGGTTGGCCAACTGGGATTGGCGACGATGGAAGTCCTATTGGATTCGGTTGTTGAACTGGACGATGATTCACTGGAGTTACCGAAGGAGCTTGCGGCGGTTGTGCTGCGTTAGGATCTTGCGGTATCGGTAAACCAAAGTGTGTTGGTGAAGTTTCTGCTGGTTGGGGTTGGGGAGTTGCTGGTAGAAATCCTGGCCTCAAGGTCCCGTAGTTTGGAACATTACCGATGAAATTATTTCCGCCGATCAAGGTCGGCACAAATCCATTATAATGAGGAAAACTTGGTGCAGGTTGTGAAGGTGCTGCTACCGAAGTTCCTGCTTGCGAACTACCATCTCCAATTGGACTTTGAGATGGACGTATCGGAGATGCTGTCGTGGTCGTAGTGGTTGTAGTCGTTGTTGGTGTTTGCTGAGTCGTCAGGCCATATCCCAGGGTGAAAGTGGGACTGGTACTGGTTCCAGGTATGAAGGGAGCCTGTCCAAATGCCGTGTTTGCCGAACCAAATGAACCGGGACTCAGCAGGTTCACATTCGGGTTATCGAAAGAGTTGTATTTTGGTTGGAAGTGCGAGCTTATTGCAGCCAGGAGATTTTGATTTTTAATATAATTTCCATGGCCCTGAGCATATTGGTGAGCATATTCGGCGTTCGCTGCATTCTGAGAACGACTCTGACTCAAGAGAGTCTGCAGTTGGACTATGAGCCTATCTTTTTCTTTCGATTGAATCTGTTCCAGTGATTCCTCATCACTTAAAGTCCCCGAGGCATAGGACGGTAGCGCTCCAGAAAACCCTTTTCCCGATTGACTCCCTTGATCAGAATTTTGGAACCTTTGATTCTGAAATTGGTTATTCTGTCCCAAAGATGGTCCGTTGACTCCTTTGATTTGGTTGTTCTGTCCCGAAAGCTCTTCGATATTAGGAGCGAAGTTTTGATCCGTAGCAGGAGCGCCGTAGAGCTGTGATATAGCCTGAGCATTTTGTGCCAAAAAATTGGCCGCATCAGAAATGCCTTGTTGAGAATTTTGATCGAAAGTTTGAGCTTGGAAATTCGATTCATGGTTCTGGTTATGAAAATTCAAATTCTGTTCTTGAAATTGATAATTCTGTTGCTGGTTCACCTGTTGATCCTGAGCGAAAGTACTCGGTGCCGAATATGTGGGCAGCTCTTGATTCTTCGGTGGCAAATAATTGGCAGTGTCCCGACCAAACGGCACATTATTTTGACTGGCTATGGGACTTGTTTCTACAAAATCTACATGTCTAATCGGACTGGGAACTTCCTGTTTCAGAATACCACTGATTGGTTTACTGAGTTGGCTCGAAAATTGGCTGGCTTGATAACGATGGCCACTGAATTTGTTCTGATTACTGCTAAAGTGGCTGCTTTGATGTGGGCTGGAATATTGGCTGCTAGGTCTCTGCGATGGTCTGGTTTGAATTGGTGCTCCATAGCTATCTATAGGACGTTGATTTTGGCTGGGAAATCGGGTCAAAATCTTCGCTCTGTTGCCACTCAAGTTTTGTCTGTGACCATTTCCATTGAATCTGTGTCCCGCAGTAAATCTGTCCGGTCTGTTGTATACGTATCCAGAATCCCTCTTTCGTTGGGATTCTGAAATTTTCAAGTCTGATTGATCCCCAACTAATTCACCGAGATCCACGACTTCCAACTTTGTTACTTCTGACGTCTTCGATTCCTCCGCCCAAGTAAATGCAAGACTCAGCAATATTACGAAACTTATCTACGAATAAAGGAGATGTTTGTCATTATAAAATTTTATGTAACGCGTATCTTTTTTTCGGTTTTGATCAGACTTACCGGTATCGACTTCATGATCCAATGATGTAATATCCAATCGACTGCACTTGGCACTATTTTCACTAATATCGAATGATGTGATCTGTCTCTACTGTTTCAGTTCCGGCATTTAATCAGAGCACTTGGTAACCGCTTTTGTTCGAGACTAATTACATTGAGGGTGGACAGACGGAGGTCGACTAAGGACACTGCCATACCTGCACATGTATAAATACAGTCGGCCGCGACCATCCAGGAATGACAATAGACTTTCTTACCTGCTTTCATCGCTTGTACTTAGGCAATAGTGTTACGGATTCGATGTGTTACACATATCGAAATATATAAAATTACATTTTACGGAGGTCTACATATTACTGAAGGTGTCGAAATGTGGTATCATCATTCCCAAGGGCTCCGGCCGCTCGATCGATCAAAGTTACAAATATCCACTATTCTAGTTCGAAAACAATACTACTTCACCAAATAATTTAGTGCCATTGGTTAACTTTTTAGCACGCACGTGACCGGAAAGAGACACCATGCTCAATAAACTTCCAATATTTATTCGATTACAGGGCAATCGGACTGTGAATTCGGAGCCAAGTGATTTATCGACATTCAGCGGGTGGATCAAAATGGCTTCTGGCCCATTAATGATTATCAGTGTGATGGGCGTGAGATTCGTGGCTATAAATCAAAATTATATGTTTACTAAAATCCATTTTTTGTTACCATTATAAAGTGAAGTGAAGCAGATAGAAAATCAATTATAATCGGTGGATTGAAAATCCTAAGTACTAAATAGAAGCTCGTGCGTTATTGATTGATTCGGGTCGTACCGATCTTAGGATCGTCACAGGTTCGTTTAATTAATTCGAGTCACGCACGATTCAAGTGCGCCTCAGTGAAAGTCTTCGATTCATCCAACTCTCAGCTGAGAATACAAAATTAGAATTAATTCTTAGGGAATTATTCGTATTGCGTAAGATTGTGACAATAGGTGTTATCAAATTTCTGAATTACGTGGAATCAGCGAACTCTTCAGAATCTGCAATTGGTATGAAACGTTGCCAATTCATAGCAGCGTTCCCATCGAGCATGAACACCCATAAATTTATATACGCTTCGTAGTCATCCAAGAGAATATGCAACCGTCCATTTTATATGAAGACACGTTATAGTTGGGAGTGGTCTAGCCATCATTTATAGGCATGCAGGTCCTCAGTTCATATCGACGAGGTTTGCTTACCATGAAATCGGTCCATCAAGAGTTACCACATTTTTCGTTTGGCAGATGCAACTATATCATCGCATAAGAGTGGCAAACATTGTATTTTGGATGCCAAATTCGAGTCCACTAAGGGACTAATTTCCACACGTATAATTTTTACTGCATCAGAAGAAGAATAGTAACCAGATCAGATGACTTCAAATTGCCAACTTGTCATATGAAAATACTGTTATTGAAATTCATTCAGACAAGATACTCGTTAATATAAATCGTGTTTATTCGTGTCCGTATAAGGAGTGAATTTTATCGTGCGGATAATCAGGTGTGGGTAAAGAGCGGAATATCTTTCAAATTGTACACAAACTAGTCTTATGGTTTTGCAGTGAATAATTTTTTTTAATTTATCAATTATTTTACAGTATAATACATAGCGGAATAATCGTAGGATCGTTGACAATTTTTTTTTTCCTTGTTTACGGATTGAAAATTTTCTATTCAACTTACACTGGGTAGTAAAATTGTACCAGTCAAAATATAGTTGTAGTTTTTCTCTTATGGAGATAATTCGAATTCGTTACTTTATGCCAAGATATAACACTGAATAATAATGAAGACAGTGTTGTTAGTTAGTTTAGTTTTTGAAAAAAATGGTCAACGATCAATTAATTAATTGCAAGTTGCATGTCGTCGTAATTCTTCGGACCGGCGAAGATCGGTAGATCGAATTCTAACCGACGATGTAAGGCGCGCTGTAGGCGGATGCGTAGTACGGGTATGCTGAGTAAGCGTATGGCAGAGCACTGTATGCAGAATAGGCAACTGGAGCAACAGGTGCGGTGTAGGCACTGTATGCTACAGGTGCGGTGTAAGCAGCAGCACCCAGAAGAAATCCGCGCTTGTCTCTGACCTGGGCTTCGGATGGCTCAACCGATTCGACTTCCTGGGGCTTGGTATCGGCCAGGGCGACGGTGGCGAGGGCCAAGAGCATAGCAACCTGAAATTGAAATTTTTTTATTATGTAGGTGGAATTAGCTTCGATGTAAAAGAAAAGATTAAATTTTAGGTGAGACTTTCAAAAAATTGTTTATCCTGCAGAGGATTTGATATTACAACGGCTTTAAAAGTGAAATCAATCTTTCATGAGTTTGCATAGATCAGCGAAGAATAAAATTTGATTATAGTGGTATTGAAATTTCGAAGTATTGAACAATCGTTTTCATCTCGTATACTTACAACGAAGAATTTCATGTTGATTGTTTGTTTTGCTTTGAGACTGAAGAGTCGATGAGAAGCTTTGAAGACTGTGTGATACTTTTCGGTTTGCAGGCGGGCTTTATATACTGATTCGATCATCTTGGGGTATTCGTGCATCGATTTGCAAACACCTGACGAGGTAAAATCGCGTTACGTATGCGTGCTATTGTTGAATCGTTGATGCGTTTACCTACCATAGCTGAAATACGAAATGGGAAATTCTATAAGTTAGTGTAGGTGGATGCGCGTTAGTTGGAAGGCTGCACGTATTCCAGAGTTGGGCGAGTCTCTCCTTATTCTTTAAAATTGAGCAAGGGGCCTTGGCTATCAGCCAAACGCATACGAAATTCTTTTATAATACTTTTGTAATAGCAGCAATGACGATCGGATTATTGCATTTGATTTAATACGACCGTTACTTCAAATGAAATTCAGTCTCTGCCGAATTGGAGACCGAATTGGTTCGCCCAAAGGCTTAAAGATAAACCCTATAAGTTATCTTTATATTATATTCAAGAAAATTTGGATTGTTTTTTTTAATTCTGGCTTTACCAATAACATCCTCATTAATTCAAAGAACCAAAAAATTGTAATCTCAGATGGCGGCAGCTGTCGATACCTTTGAATCAACGGTTCAAATTCGTGAGTGTCGAGATTTCACGCCTGCGCATCGAAGACTTAATTATAATTGCTTGGAAATCGACCAGTCGATCATCTCAACATCGATGTACGATAATAGTCGAAAACACATGTTTCAAATCGTGTTCAAATCGAACATCAGAAGTTCGTGTCGAGTTGCGTAATTTGCCGGATGACAAAAACGTATTAAAACGCTAAAAAAATGTCATTCTTGTTCAGTCCTAAAACCAGATATCCGTTGATTTTCGGAGGTATACTCGCCGGATTTTATCTAGCATTCACGAATAGGTAGAGTATTTTAAGTTTCTCGAACTCATTTTTGTGGTATGTTTTCATTAATAAATATAACCTATAACCAAGACTTACCCAATATTAGCGAATATCAGTGTAAAGTTTTAATTTCTTCAGGTACCGTTTAATGGGCGATTTGACTGAACAACGTGAGATCGTATTTGCAGAGGATAAAGAGAGCAGAGCTCTTGGTGAGGAGGCGATTAGGCAGTTAAGAAATAATTAGCTCGTCAAAGCTACAAATTATCTTTTTGTTTATGTCCATGTGATTGCATATTCATCTATGATCATATGCGAATATGCTGTAAATTCCTCCAGTTGCTTGTAGATGTCTGAAAAATCCTCCGTTTCCATTGATTGGTAAACATATTAATTTTCAAGACATACCTCAACTATCACTGTTTTAAACGTAATACAGTAAAGCATTTATCATCTGCATGACCAAATTGATTTCCAAATCTGCAACCAGTGAAAGAAAAAAATAATTGGACAGAAAAAAGTATGCTCTTAAAGCATACCGTATATATATATGTGATGTACTATATTAGTACTTAAGTGCTATTTCACTATTAAGATTAGTTGCTTAAAATAAAATAAATATAACAAATTGGTCTGAAAAACTCTAATCACGGTCCGAGTGCAATTACATAATAGACATAATTATTTATTCAACACATAAATATGCTGCAATTATTGGCAGCAGATGTCAGATGTAAATGAGTTCCTCAAAGTTTTCTTAGGATCAATTATCCAATCGAATAATATGTTTTGCAATCGTTGCCTTCTGATCGTGAGAGGAATTTTGAATAGTTTGTCAATGCTGTAATTGATGGGTAACATTGTATAGTATCAATCATTGACTAGATACGACTCATTTTTTGTGCTCAATTAAATACGGCCAACACGGATTTCGACTTAATTGGATTGTCGAAGATGCTGAAAATGAATTACGGAAATTACGAATCGATTCGGAATTGCAGTGCTATATAACGAATCAAAAACACAAGACACGAACTGTACAATGTGATACAATACTGGATATTTTTGGTGGAGTAGTACAATTCAGCAATGGCCTAAATAATGAGCACATTCCACTTCTTCACATTGTAATTCAGAGAACGTGTTTTTCTGAAGAGTGTTGCCTAAGCAATTCTATTGGGGATTTCTATTTCATTTCCATTTTAGGCTATGGTTACACTCGCCCACGGAATTTTTTTTGTACATAGTTAATTCACAAAGTTCTGACAATTGATGTAATCTCTTTGAATTGCGAGATCAGATTCTCAAGTATGGATCACCGGGTAACCGAGATTTTTCGATGCTGCTATCAGAGCAATGAGGGAATCTAAGAATTCCAGGGATGTGGGGATTATTTGTTCTGCTGGGAGCAAGAAACCATAAGCTCCCTTGTCTCTTAATTCGATGCAATAAACAACCGGAGTATTAAACGTTCCTTTGACCCAATCTATGCTGTTGCCACTGTTGACGTCTAGAATAAGAACAATAATAACGATAATAATGTTAATTGTAGTTATAATTATAATTTCCGATCAGGTATAGAAGAAATGTATCATCATTACGTTCCCATATACCTATACTTACATAACACTTCAGCAGCTGATCCTACAACAAATGCAGATCCATATTTTTTAGCGAAAGCCGTAGCCGCTTTATTTCCCATATACATCTGAAATTATTTTAATTAACAATTCCGCTGAGTCCATGTAAGAGTATAAGTGATTTCGGTAAAGTATCAATAAACCTTGACTTACTAAGTCATCGTAATTGTTTGGTCGCTCGTCTGAATAAGCGAATGGCGACAAGAACCACTGACCGTAGCTATGAATGCTTAGATATATGTAGAATTTATCGCTTACAGATGAAATATAATCCGCGAGAACTTTAACTTCCGGTTCAGAAAATGGTTCGGGCCCAGCGTAAGTTGAGCTACAGGGATTATTGCTTGCCCCAGCGGCTACATGAACAGAGTTATCAATTATCCGTCTATTTTTTCGAGTGATTCATTATTAGGACAAATGAAAGTGAGGATTTTGAAATTGTTTGATGATTGTGGCGCTGTTATTTAGCCACAATAAATTTATGGGTTTCAACTAATCTGGAAATCTAAAACTGATACATCCAAAAAAGTGCCGGTGTCGTTTCATCACCGATTTTACGGAGAAAAATATAACCATCAGACTTCAATAAAATACCGATAAGATTTCATAATTACTCAGCCAATAATAGGCGAAATTCCTGTTCGGATCGGCACCATAACAGTCATTTGCATATGGTTTTCTGGTCTTCCGCCACATCCGATCCTGGAGAAAAAAAAATATATGATGTGGTGAATCAAACGTATGAACACGTTTGAATATTTCAATTTTTAAAACCTTTTACCGTAGTGTGCGAGTACTCGAACCCGTCAGGATTAGTAATTGGAAATATAAACCAGTTGAGAGCTCGAGTTTGCAAGTTGAACAGGGTGTTTGTTGTTGTTAAAATTTCATTAATCACATAAGTGACCACAGCAGGTGAGATCCATTCGCGAGCGTGTTGCCCTAATAATTTGCATTTTCATCATTGAAATTATTTATGCTTGTATGCTAAAATAATTTATCTCGTTTTCCAAAAATAGTTAGTCGAATGCGGTTCGAGGAAATGGAAAACTTATCACGTCATATTATACCTCCTTCGATGAATATCCCGGGATTGTCTTCGTCGAACGTAATCTTGATTCCCTTCACTAATCGACCCTCGTACGAATACCCAGCCTCTATTACCTCCACCCAATTTGGATAAGTCTCCGCTAACTCGTCAAGCCAATCGTAGATCTGAAATTTGAGGCAAACGCGATAATATCAAATTTCTCGGATGAAAGTTACGTTCGTTCGTTTTTTTCCGGTTCAGTTATTCCGTGAATTGGAAGTGGAATCTTAGCCACCAACTTTCCAGAATATTATAATCATTGTATCCCGTACCGTATCTAGTCGGTGATAAGATGTCCAATTTAACGACGAACCGGCTTCATTGTCACGTAGCAAACTACCTGGGGGATTCTCAACGTTCTCACTATCGATCAACGTTTGGACATCGTTAATCAAAGTCTCGTACGATATGTTCGCTGATTGGAAAGCCGAGAAAATTTCACCCTCTTCTTCCGATGACACCATTACATCGACGGGGAAATTAAGAGCGCCAGCCGAAGTCCAGAACAAAACCTACACACGCAATCGATAGCGGGGAAATTCGCGTTTTATGAAAAACAGTCGTAAGAAGTATTTTCATCCTATAACCGTTCGTACAACACTTACATCGTCTGTTTCTTCGTTTTCGATACCTCGTAAAACATTCAGCTGTTCTTCGGTCGTCGCTACAACTCTATAAACTTTATATCCATCGAAGCGTTTATAGGCCCCCTTGGTACCTGATAAAGCAAACCCAGCGATGATCAGTAGCACGTAGAAAACTGAGGTGATCCTCATCTTGGAACCCGACATAAAAAACTACCGAAAAACGAATACGATAAATTGTTTTCATAGGCGGTCAGCTATCTGCAGCAGACACTAGACAGCTATCATAGGGCTCAATCAACACGCACCACAAAATAACAATATGGTGTAAGTACATACAGTATACATATATCTGACTTGATTTGCTAACTCCGTTTCAGGAATATACTGTTATCGTCTGGTGGATTTTAGGGATAAGCTGACGGTTGTATTTGCGTGAATTATTTGGGAGCTAAAAAAGATAAGCGGATATTGCTAGTCGCAGACACTTTCGGCCTCCTGACGTAGCTCCAAATTTTTACGCAGAAATAATGAAAATCCGATAGTTACAGAAAATTGGAACTCTTTCAAATTCATTTCAACCATATTTTGCCGGTGTGTAAAATATGAGATTTTCTGAATTTTCAAATAATCACAATAAGTTTGTCAAGAACATATTGATTCGTAGAATAGATCAATTCAAGTCAATTTGATTGCAAAAAACTAACAGCAGACAGTAACACGAAATAACTCCAGACTGTAATATCACAATTATTGGGCTCATTATTTAGGCCATTGCTGATCATAATTAGATCGTAATCTTCCATTTCAAGTTGAAATTAGGAGAACCGACCATCAAATCCGTGGAATTAGGCAGACTCACTTATTGTTAGCGATAAAGACATTGGGAGCCCGCATTATGAACGAGGAGGAATAATCACGCAACGAGATAAAATTTCTGTTAACAATCAACGACTTTATTACCTGAAATATTTGTTAACAAATTAAATGAAATCCCGTGCGACTGACTATGAGCGATGAGTGAAGTTTAGTTTGAAGAATGTTTGGTTGGGACTCACTTTAGATCGATTTTTCAAACGGTTATAACAATTCGTTTTTGGTGTGAATTACGGGATAGCCAAGACGCCTCGTTTCTGCAATCATGACAACGAAAGAATCGATGAACTCAAGTGCAGTGGGGACGATCTGTTCAGCGGGAAGAAGAAAACCGTAAGTTCCTTGATCTCTGAGTTCGTAACAAACGGAAATAGGGGTTTTATATACGTCTTTTACCCAATCTATACTACCACCACTTGCGAGGTCTGAAAAAAATAAAATAATTGATGGTCGTTAGTAGAATCCTTGTCAAAAGCTGTCTGACTCTGAGTCTATTGATCGAGCTTACATATCGCTTCGGAAATCGACCCCCATGTGTAATTCGTACCATATCTTTTCGCCAGAGCTTTGGCTGCTTTTTCAGTCACCATCATCTGCAGCAAAGAGCTCAAGGTGAGATACAATATGATTCGTAATTCTGATCGGCATCATTAATAACGTGGCAACTTACGGCTTCCTCGTAATTGTCGAGGTGATCGTAGGTATAACCGTATGGCAGAAGAATCAGCTGACTATAACTGTGTAAACTTAAATAAATGTAGAATTGATTGCTGACCGATGTGATGTAGTCTGACAATGCCTTGGTTTCAGGTTCCGAAAATGATTTAGGGCCAGCGTACGTATCGGAACAAGGATTGTTACTGGCTCCAACAGCTATAGGTCAATAACCGTGAAAATGTATACGATACATAAGAAAACAAACGAAACCCTATACACATCACGTAATGGAATATTGTAAGTCGTAATAATTACCCATCCAATAATTATCCCAGTTTCTATTCGGGTCGGCACCAAAACAGCCGTTTGCATACGGCTGTCTGGTCTTCCGCCACATTCGGTTCTGAAACAAATTGTTGGATCGATTGAAAAGCGTCGTAATTAGTTAACGCTTACTTTAAAAAAAAAATTTCAAGCCCACCGTGCTGTGAGTGAACTCGTAGCCGTCAGGATTAGTGGTTGGAAATATGAACCAGGTATGACTTCGGTAAAGTAATTTTAATCTCTCATTTGTCGATGTCAAGATGTCGTTGGCCAAGTAAGTCGCGGTGGCTGTCGTTATCCATTCCCTGGCATGGGCTCCTATAAAATATTTCAGATTTCACCGCATTATAAAATTATGCCTATAGACTCGAATCTACTAAGGTCATAAATCAAAGCGTTGTTTATTGATTTGCATATCTCAGATGACGTATACAAATTAGAAAGACATTCCAATATTTATACCTCCTTCGATGAATATTCCAGGATTATTTTCTCCGAAGCTAATTTTTATCCCCTTTATCAATCGACCTTCGTAAGAATTTCCAGCAATAATTATTTTCACCCAATCGGGATAAGTCTCTGCCAATTCCTCGAGCCACTCATAGATCTGGACAATACATGTTCGATTGAAATTTCTAACACTACACAATACATCGTATGATATGAAATGCAAATAATCATTAATTGCTTTAACATAATTACCACATCTAATGGCTGATAAGCAGTCCAGTTGAAGGAAGAACTCTCGTTGACATCGAACAATCGTCCCCCAATATCTGAGCTTTTCGTCGATTGTTCATTATCAACCAGCATTTGCACGTCTTCTATAAAAGTCTCGTGAGATATTCCAGCCGTTTGAAATGCTGAGACAATCCCGGCCTCCTCTTCGGGGGATACCATAATATCGACGCGAGAATTGGGAGCGACCGCTGATGTCCAAAAAAGAACCTGTTACATGCAGGTTACAATTATAGTCGAGAAATCTTCTAATTTTCACACCATTTCCACCTGATGAGACTCACGCCATCCTTTGATTGTTCTTCAATACTCTTCAAAATGTCTAACTGCTTCTCAGTGGTTACAACCACTCTGTAGACTTTATGTCCATCAAAACGTTTACTTTTATTGGCTTCAGTCACAGCAAAAATAGCCCCAACGAATAAAATTGCCAAAATGATGTTCATCTTGAATTCGACAATACAAAGTTCTCGTTTATAGCGACGTCGAAAAATATAGTTTATCTCTGAGAAAGATATAGGTGCGAAGAATTACGTAATATCAATTGCTGATTGTCAATATCTTGTCTTATCACTGCGTTAAAACCAAAAAAATAGATAACTTATTCGTTGCCTTCATGCATAAAAGTTTAGTCAACACGCACCTGTCTCTTATGAGACTTAGAAAATGATGAATGTTAGAAAATTACTCAACATGTTGATGGATTGATGTTTTTTATTGGTATCGAGAATACATCATTCGCGGAGTCGATAGGACTGTTCTAAAGGATGGATTGTTGTCAACTGTGGCGTTAGGGAAACTGGAGGAACTGTAAGGTTTATGGAGAGAGGGTGAAAAATGTGCTTGCAATATGTCGGAGTAATAAACATGGAAGGCATTGGTGAATAAAAATATCGGTACTTTAGGGCTGAAGTGAAAATTAGCTGCTTATTGGGCAAAACCGACCAGAGAGAGTTTGCTACAACATTTGGCATCCAGATTCGAGGTCCTTCCGCGAATTGTTTGGGGCCTTTGGTATATTCTGTCATCGTCGTACCTTTTTCCTAATCCGCTACCTCTGGGCATACAACGAAGCGCGCAGGTAACTTGCTGAAAGTGTACATTTTGATTGATCGTATTTCATGCGTTTGGGGTATAAAAAATATCGAGAAGATTGATTTTTTTTTGTTTTATTTATACTTCAAGACCACTCATAGTCACATTCGAGCTCACAACTAGAGATGATCTATCGAAAGGATGTTTTTGAATCGACTGCAGCAATAACTTCTTTTTTGGGGAAGCAACAAATGGTGTGGCTTATCGATCAAATTTTTGTTTCAAACAATAGGTTGTTCTGCACGAGTGTGAATCACCGGGTAGCCAAGATTTCTAGCCGCCGCGATTAAGGCAAAGAGCCCATCAATGAATTCGAGTGCAGTTGGAATGATCTGCTCCGCCGGAAGTATAAATCCGTATCTTCCTGTGTCTCTTAGTTCGTAACAATAGACGAAAGGTGTTTTATAGAATCCTTTTACATAATCTATACTGGAACCGCTAGCAACATCTGAAAAAAAAAAATTGATCAATGGGGTCCGGACCAAGATCTATACAACGATCTAGATCTTACATATAGCTTCGGCAGTCGCTCCCCAAACGTACTCAGTTCCATATCGTCTGGCGATAGCGTTTGCAGACTTTTCAGCCGCCAACATCTGAAGGAATTTTTTTGAAATTTTCATTTAAACACATTTCGTGTGAATCGACAATTGGAGTTCTACTTACGGACTCCTCGTAATTGTCGAGGTGATCGTAGGTATAACCGTATGGCAACAGGATCAGCTGACTGTAGCTGTGTATACTTAAGTAAATGTAAAATTGCTGACTGACAGAGGCGATGTAATCTGCCAATGCCTTGGCTTCCGGTTCCGAAAATGGTTCGGGACCACCGTAGGTCTCCCGGCAGGGATTGCCGCTTGCGCCGCCGTTAGCTATCAGAAATATTTCGTATTTCAGCATTACCAATGATCACGCGATTATACCCTTGTATTGACCAGTGTGAATAGGTTTGATAATTACCCATCCATTGATAATCCCAGTTTCTATTAGCATCGGCACCGTAGCAGTCCTCGGTGTGCGGCTGTCTGGTCTTCCGCCACATACGGTTCTGAAGCAAATTGTTAGGTCGTTTAAAAAACCCCATAAGCAGTTGCCGCGTTTGTTTCAAAAATTACAAAAGCCTACCGAGGTGTGTGAGAACTCGTAACCGTCAGGATTAGTGTTTGGAAATATGAACCAGGTATGAGTTCGGTAAAATAATTTTGACTTCTCATTTGTTGACGTCAAGATTTCGTTTGTCAAGTAAGTGACAGTAGCTGATGTTATCCATTCGCGGGCATGAATTCCTGGGGATTAGGTACAGACGATAGATTGTTGTATT
Source organism: Athalia cordata (assembly GCA_963932425.1). NCBI lineage: Eukaryota > Metazoa > Arthropoda > Insecta > Hymenoptera > Athaliidae > Athalia > Athalia cordata. Next base: position 48,899,102 of record OZ010625.1, on the reverse strand, counting down.
GCATCACAACTCATAAATCAATGAAGGTAGTTATATCTGATGTATGGGAGTGAGAAAGCTTTTTCATTACCTCCTTCAACGAATATTCCAGGATTATTTTCATCGAAAGTAATTTTAATCCCTTTTATCAATCGGCCTTCGTATGAGTTCCCGATTATGATTACTTCCACCCATTGTGGATAAGTCTCTGCTAATTCATCAAGCCAATCATAGATCTAAAATATTTTCATACAAATTACGTACAAGAGCAACCAATTAAAATTATCGGTATCACTCACTACGTCTAGCCGATGATATGCTGTCCAATTCAAGGATGCGCTTTCTCGATTAACTCTTAACGAACGCCCTTCAATCTTCGAACTTTCGGGATTCTCGTTATCAATCAGCACCTGCACGTCCTCGATCAAAATATTACGAGATATACCGGACCTTTCGAAAACCGATAGTATTTCACTGTTCTGTTCCGGGGACACCATTATATCGATCGTGATATTGAGACCGGCTGCTGGCGTCCAAAATAAGATCTATGCATTCGGTAATCCAAATATTTATTTTCACCTTTCACATTTATTTGGATTTAGAAATGCGTCTAAGACTTACACCTTCTTCGGACCGTGTCTCGATAGTTTTCAGTCGCTCTAACTGTTCCTCTGTCGTCGCAACCACCCTGTATACTTTGTGTCCATCGAAACGTTTGTAGTCATTTTCAGCAATGGGCGAAGCAGTGACAAGTGTAAAAAGTGCAGAAGCGACGCTTAAAAGAATAATGATGCTCATCTTTTCGCGTGAGAATTGATACTACCATCAGAGAATCTTTGTAGGATCCTTTTATACTTGGTATCAGTTATCTTGAAATTAGATAACAACTACACAAATTCTTTAACTACTTATTGCGGACATGGAGTTTTCATTGCTCGAAAAAATGATTCGTATGACAATGAAAAAATTTTACAATTTCAACACTCCCTGTATCTCGGAGATCGTAATCACGGTTTTAGTATTGGAAGAAGCTCATCCCGGTGAACATCTACGTTTGAGGAATTACGTATCGCTCTCGGAATTGTGCACGTCATGATTGTTTGCTATAGTTACTAACAATATCAGGATGGTTTTGATCTGCACCCTTGGTGCAATGTCCTGCGTGGAATCTTCTGCGATGTGACAAAACGTTAAAAAGATAGACTGTGATGGTTTATCAATATGATTGAGCAGCTATTCTCAAGAATGATTGATGTACGCAACCACGTTGTGCCTCGCGTATATTTCTTAATTGACATAACTAATACTTTTCCTAGTATTCGTCTGTATTCCGATCTCGTTTTATTGCCATAATTTCAGAATGTCAACAACTAGACTGCCAGACTTTGAGTAACAATTTTCTCCAGCTTATCGCGTGGCTATTGCAAATAATCTGATTTTTTAAATTGTATGCCGTAATCGTTTCATCTCAAAATACGTAAATAGTTAGAGGTGACATCATTTTATCCTGCAATATCATCAGATTATGGATTTTTAAGTTCATAATGATCGACTAGAACACGTACTGAGTTTGTACGCAATTTGTTTGGTATTTTTTTATTTATCATTTTCTGAGACAGATTTATAACAAAAGCTGAATACAACTGTGAAATCGTTGATAAATCATTTCACCTAAACAGAGCTGGTGCCTTGACGTCGTTCTTCACGTAACTTCGTTATAATTGGCACACGCAATCGTCCTGTAACAGAAAATACGTCAAAGCATTAGTTGAATAACTAGGTGAGTTTTATTCAACTACAGTTAATTTTTCTGTTATTTATTGTCAGATAGAGCTAATATAATTGGTAAAATCATTCACGATAGATTCAGTGACTTCGTCTCATCATTCAATTTTTGAATATGACATCGAAAAATATAAAGTTAAAACTTCGACGGAATATGTAATGTCAAGAAATGTACCTTCTAGATAACCAATGGATTAGCAAATCTATTCATTTCTCCCATTTTTTGGACTGGAAATCTGTAAGGAATAAATGGAAATATAAGCGCCAGTTGAAGAGGAAGACTCAAGAGATACTATCCTTGTTTGTGATGTATCTCAGTGGTAGTGACGAAATGATTATTTATCATAAAATTATTTCAATCTATTAGTTTTAATGCATCATTGATAATCATTTGATTCCAAAGAAATTCTAATCTAGTAGGTTATAATCTGAACTCACCAAAATTTCAGCTCCATTGTTCATAAGCCTTTATTTCAATCGAGAATAGAATTGTGGAGCATGACGAATGTGTCCTGAAAAACAGTTTGGTAAATTAATATTCAATCAACAGTGAATGTTACCAATGGATGAGGTATTCGATACAAAGTCAGATAGGAGCGAAAGACATTGCTGTAAATAATTACATCAGTGTTTTTCAGTTGAACTATGGGCTCATCATGTTATTTATAATTACTTTTTATGTGAATGACTTGACGGTTAGTGACAATTTCTTTGATTATTATGAATTCAGCTTACCAAGCACAGCTATTGGTTTCTCGGATTCTGCTTAGCAATGATCCTCGGTAGGGTCATGCCTTTTAAAGATGAAGTCTTTCCTGAAATGATGGATATAATGAGTTAATTTTAATCAAACATAACACTATTCGTAATTTTTTAAGCAATCGGATCAGATAGGAGCGAAAGACATTGCTGTAAATAAGTACATCAGTGTTGCTCAGTTGAACTATGGACTCATCATTACGAGTATTCGATCATACGATCAGTTATATAGTAATGCACTAAATAATAAATGTCTTACCGAACAGGAAAATTATGAATTGCTCAAGGTTTCTTGAATTTAGCTTGCACAAAGATTCTGGGCACATCTATCTTTTCTTTCACGTTTATTGTTCGCCGTTGAACATAGCAACAGGTCAGCTCTTGGAACCCAGCAGAAACGAAAATGTCTTGCACTTCTTCAATGGAGAAGTAGTAGCTTCTGTAATATTAAAATCAATATGATTAATATTTCAATCTGTCAATGTCATTAACAAAGTTAGTATATGCTACAAATCAGATAGGAGCGAAAGACATTGCTTGTTATATGTGCATCAATGTTTTTCAGTTGAACTATGGACACATCATGTTAATAATTTCACATTTCTAGTACGGATTCGAGCAAGTTGTGTTATTTAAACTAAACTATAGACATATGGAAGTGTCATACCTAGTGCCATCTTGTCGTACGTAGAAATTCTCAGATATTTTGTGACCTGGCTTAAATCTTAATTGCGCCATATCGTAGAGTCCATAATCTCGAAATAAGATTGTTCCGCCACTGCTCATCACTGCAAAGAGACGTTCGGCAACTCTGAAATATACAATCAAAAATGTCAAGCACAAAATGCAACAATCCTAAACAGAGCTTCATTACAAATAATGATCAGATAGGAGCGAAAGACATTGCTACATAAGTACATCAACGTTTTCTGTCAGTTGAACTATGGAGTCATCATATAGGTACGAGTGGATTATCCTTTAAGGCATGACGTTCAAATGATATACACTTACCCTCGGAATTTATCCGGATGTATTGCAGATAGTACAAAAATCATCGTAGCTACATTGATGGGATGATTAACCATGGAAAAACAGTCTGGAGCAGTAATATCTGCTTGAAATGCCATTATTCTTTCCGAGTCAAACAATTTATGATTCTACAATGACGAAAAAAAGGAGGAATCACCACATTATTTTTCAAAATCTTGTATTTAATTTAAAGTCGCAATTTACCTTTACAAACTCTATGGCTCTGGGAGATAGATCACAAGCGTAAATTTTTTTTATTTTCAAGCCATCTTCCAGCAACGGGTAGAAAAGATTTCCGACTCCACAGCCAACTTCTAGTAGAGTGCCATTGTCCACGCCACCGAGGTCTAACAATTCCTCAAATTCCCTCGTGGTCCAATGTCGGTCTTTGAAAAATCTAGTCTCGTTTCGCTTGTAAAATAAATCCCAATGCCTTTTGGCTTCCTTCTCTAACTGTAGGGCTCGATGCTCAGGTACCAAACGGGAATTCTGCTCGCGAATTCGGTTTATTTCATCCTCCGTTAGTTCCTTCGCCACGTGGCTTTCGCTTTTTTCGCCGGCTTCCATTCCCGAGGCTCTAATTCTTTATACGTATCTTACTTTAATGTAGAGCAAGAATATCTGTTTTAACGCGATTAATTATTGGTTGAATATCGAGGTCTAGCCCGTTATAAATTTCTCAACTATTTCTTGCACATGTAAGTACTCAAAAACTATCAATGAACTAACTAACTCATCGAGATCTCACGAGGAAGTGAACGAGGAAGGAGAAAATGGCTAGCTACCTAGACAGGGAACCGGAACAGACGATGATTGGCCAGCGGTTTTGCTTCAAAGAGTGGGAGGCTTCTGGTTCTGCGCCAGTTTCGCGCCTTCACTTAAATCCCGCAGAGTTTCGCGCCTTCGTTCAAAAGTCCACCTGCTGTCTGGATTCTTGCATTAAATCACAATTTCCAACGCGCTACTACGTTGCGTGTAACATTTCATTTGATAATTAGGAAAAAAAAAACTGTTTACATTTCAGGAAATTCGATTTGCTTGAAAATTGGAAAAGCAGCCGCTAACCAAATATTTAATTACGTAATCGCGACTTGGAGAAAGGGGAGCGCTAATTTAATTGGATATTGTTCGGCGTTGCACCCTGCTAATTATTTGAATTATAATAAAGCGTAATACATTTTTCCGAATAAAAACCCTCACCTCCTTTAGGCAATGAGAAAATTAGCTCGAATTTCAGCTACCTTTTCCCGTTGCCATTTATCGTTCAGTTATAACTTGGAGAAGAAAAAAAAAATAGAATCGTTGCCCGGCACTGCCTGCAGTACGAAATGGCATATGGTAATTCCATACGTATAATTTATCAAGAAGAAAAACTTTGTCTTGTGTTTTCTTAAGATTTGTAAATAACGTGAAATTAAGTGAAATGAGAAACATCATAGGCGTTATACTAATTACTTCCAAATACAAACGAAACGATGACTGGCAATGAAAGAAAATAATTAGGAGTCACGACTCGGCTGTATAATTAGGGCAACTTCAGAAGTAGTATTGAACACTTATAACATTTACACACGCTCACGCGTTGCATTGCAGGTATATATAGAAAATAAATCTATCGACGAATTTATGACACAAGCTAAATTTCAGTCACGCTTAACCCATTTCAACACTGTGTCATCGAGAGGAAAACAAAGAGTATATATACATTGATACATATACATAAACCATATATATATATTTCTATGTATACCATATCTATATATATACATAGAAAATATTATTTCTGATCGCGCATCCTGCATATTGATTCGGGGAATGCGCGATCATACGTGAGATGACTTGCTGAGAGTATAAAACAATATAACACCCTGAATATCGATTGATCGGAGAGACACCAAGCCATTGCCACTTCTGAATTCCTTAACAATATAGCGCTGCAATTGAAATTATATTCATCAAAATTTTATCATTTATCTTTTGTAAATTTAGTCACATTTCCGCGACTGTTCGAAGATCAGCGTGTATGTGTGTTATAAAAAATAAGGGAATGATACTATACAGATAAACCGAATGAATAAAAAGTGAAATTCTTGATAAGCTATGGTTAAATTTTAAAGGAGATATCCAGCTGAACTCTCTATTCGAACATCTATCAGTTTCTACTCGTTTCGGAAGACAGAATTTAACTTTCATGTTCATGCAGCTACACGAACAGATGACGTCAGATATATATATATTGCAATGGGTGTTGGAAAACTTTAGAAAATTCAAAGCACGACGCGCTACACATGCATCATTTCATACATAAATGTACCTTGCGTGGAATAAAAATCTCATCATCAAATGAAGGAGCCCGAATAGCGTATAATTGTTTCATTTTAATTAACATATTTAAAGCATTTCAGGTAAAAATAGTTGTCGGCGGTTGTCTGCCACACAATTTTTATTATCCGGACGTCGCTTGTACTCATACATTCGTACACAGGTATATACACAGAGACACGAATGCTATACGGTCGAGCGTGTATCGAAGTATGCTAAGAACACAACGTTCCTTCCCTCTTGAGCATTCCGACTGGATTTCTGGTCACCAGTTGTAAGCCGCGAACCGATGCGCGCACTTTCGACTTGTAGAATCGTTCGTTTTTATTTGTTTTTTCATCTTTTGCGTATGAAATGTTGATTAAAAAAGTTATAATGTAATTTCAAAATAGTTATGAAGTTATCACATTAGTTTAACTATACCAAAATCAACGCCGTTTGGGATTAATTTTATACCGATGCAAACTGGAATATGATAATCTTATTTACGAAACCAACCATCCAGTGATACAACGGTGCGATTGAATTTTCTTATTTCGTGAGTATTAAAATACATTTTTTATATTGAACTTTCGTATTGTACGATCGATCTATCGATCTGCGTCAATTGTTAATTATAAGTATCGAAGTCGTGCAAAACGGGGGCACATTTCATTCAGTGTTTATGCTTGTCCCAAATAATATTCTTCGATACTCAGATTTACCGTATATACCCAAAGATCGTAATAAGGAGCTCATATCATTGAGTAAAAAATATTTCAAAAAAAGTAATAAACAAAAAAACTTCTGTAATTCTGCATATCATATATATTTCATGGTATGGTCACAGCGGTTATTGTGGTACCTGAACAAGAACTAATTAGGAAGTAAAATATCTGCGTCAACCTAATAAATATTCGGTTATTATCTCGACGGTAAGATTTTTAAAATTATTGAACGGTACAAATTCGTGTACGAACAATAGAGGGTGCGATTAGATTCCCTCGTGTATCGATAAAAGTCTATAATTCTTATGCGTATTATCCAGCATCGACACGTTTCGGAGGAGAAGTTAAAATAAAATTACTGCGGGGTTAAAATTCAGCCAAATTTTTGTTTTCAACCCACGATTACATCGTAGTTTGTTTTTTTTTTCTCGATATATGTAGGTTATATTACGTAGGAGTTTTTTATTTTTTTACGTTTCTTAAAATTGTAACGGATTGTTATTGTTCCTTATAGTTTTGCTGCGTGGTCGTCGGTCACTTGCGGTCACTTTAAGTAGGTATACCGTTGCACGTTGCCCGTTCCCCGTTGATCGGTCGGTCGGTTCCTGGGACATACCTTAGTAAATGACCATAGAGTTAGCCTAGGTGAACGTATAGTCGGTTAATATAAGTTGAAACTTGAAAGGCCAGCTCGGTTATGGGGCCGCAGCTGAGCCAGCGCCCATGGCGTTCTCTCACTCTACGTGTACAGCCTTCGAAAAATATTCCTCCAAATAATACGGATTCAAATTTTTTCAACAACGTAGATATTGAATGCCGTAAATTTTGGGCCTGATTTTCAAATCGGAGCATGAGAGCCAAGATAATTCTGTAAAATAGCTTACGCTTGTTCGTCGCTATGCGAGGATAGTATTATATATATACCATAAATTGTAGAATATGCAACGCGAAGGCTGCAGCTGCAGATGCGGCAAGAGCGGAGTATAAACGCATCATCAGGAATGCAACTCGTGGTACTCACTATAGAGCTATATATATACATTATATACATATATATGCCTATGATACAGAAGAATAGACATACCAACTGCAGTCGCGCGAGTTTTCAAGGATTCCAGGAGACATACCTGCATATCATATTATAAATATGCCATTCATCGAGAACTCCGAGCTTATTGTACGATTCACCATATATGTTTCATATACATATGTATACACATGCAATACACAATATATACATAAATGTGCAACAGCCTCCTGTAATTATGTATATTAGCACAGAGCGTATACTATATGTTTTACTTCTTACGTAATGAATTACGCCCAGGGCGATAATTAATACATATATATATATAAATATATAATGATAACAAGAACACGTTAGGCATCAGCCGTAAGAATCTGGGTCGACGAAACTTTTGATTCTTTTTTTTTTTTTAATTTGTTTATATGTTATTTTCAATGATTCGGCAACGGGTTGCCCTCCGGCTATACATTTTGGAGTTCGCCTGTATCACCCACCTGTCATTGTGTAAGATAAAGCAATTTTTGTCGAAATTTTTTTTTATTCATTAATACACGAACCGCTGACACAAAACTTCAGTGTTATTTTCCAATGCGAAAGTATGTTATATTATAAGTAATACATATTATGGTGCAGTAATTTGTTCTTGGAGCCGTCGAAGGAACGTGCTTTATAAGACAATTGCACCGGAAGTGCTCTGACGTTGCGGTATTAACACAATGCCAGATATCCGATACTGTAGATAAGTATACGTACACGCATATATAGTATAGATATAGCTTAATACGCTTTACGCCATCACTAACACGTATTTCCTTCGCACCTATACGCCCTGTATAGATACTCTGTAAAAGATTAGAGCAGAGATATATCGGGCGGAAGACGTACAACGTTCTGCTCGATCGCTCAAATTCATCTAACATTCTCATATGGTATAGTATATTATACAGTCGAGCAGAGAGGAAGAGAGAAAGAAGAAGCAAAAAAAGAAATTCTTCGGCAATTGTGAGCGTGATTCAAAACTGGCTTCACGAGAGGCTTGGCATTGGAATAAATAAAGATGACATGGGAATTTATAATTTGCATATAACTGCCGTAATACGTCTTCGACTACAGTATTGCTTTTTCACTTTTAACATTATAACGGTACAGCGAGATTTGAGTGTTAGTTTTTTACGTGTACAATATCAGAGTGGTTCTTTTTTGTTTTTTCTTTCAACAACATTCGTAAGGATATCAGCATTTCTGCGATAACGATTGGCTCTAAATTATACTACATAGCTGTACGTGTGATATACCTTTATAGCTTCTTCACTTATATGTTGTATAGGAATCGCGGAAGAAAGGTTAGTCGATCTCCTGCACTGTTTCCCACCTGTTGGTCAGTATCTTTTAGCGACTGCATTCCAGAGAAAGTTGCCGCAGGCTTCCCCCCAACTTCTCTGGTCGGCTTTGCTTCACCTACACGTATTCACGATTATTTTTTTTTTTTAGATTTTTTTCCCCCCTTCCTATGTGTAGACCCAACGCGCGGACCAGATCGAATCGGGAAATAAAAAATATTGCTAAATTCAACAGTCCAACAAGATTATTAATTATTAACGGAACACGGGGTGATTATTCAATGGCTAATTAATATTATGTGATATTTTATACTATTTTTATTCCGAATGTGGAAAAAAATCTGGTTCTCAAATCCGTTTGTGAAATTGATGTCTTCAAGGAGAAACGAGGAAAAAAAAAAAAAAAGAAACATCGAACGTAAGAACAAGAAAAAAAAGAAGTTATTACGAGATTACGAGATTATAAATATGTGAGGAAGAGAAATAAAAAAATCTTTGGCTGTTTACCGAGGGGAGAAAAAGTAGCTTCTGTTGCAGTGAGCAGAGCAAAAAAAAAAAAGAAAAGATCCTTGCTTCATATTTTATACCTACTTTATTACTTTGATTCCTGTTTAAAAATTAATTTAGTCAGATTAATTAAATTTCGAATTGGCAGCTCGCACTGAAATATTTGCGAAAAAAATTTGTCGTCCTTATTGCTTGAACATGCGTAGGTATAACGTATAAAGATATATACGTTGCTGTAAGTAGTTAATTTCGAATTTTTATTCCATTGCTTAATTATTCCTTTTGAACTGCAACTTATCTAAATTATACGTAGCGAAATTCATTAATAACATCGTTTGATCCTGTAACGATTATTTCTATTCTATATTCAGTGAATAGTAATTGAAATTTCTACATAGACATATATAATTTTACGTATTCGAATACGCAGATGATTTATGGGGATCTGAATTTGCAGATCAACCGTCAGTTGGGGTTGTATATTGAAATTACTAGATCAAGAATTTACTCGTATACATCTACCTAGCTATTATACTCTTGACGATATACATAACTATAGGCCGTCATCCCACAATCGCATTAATACCCTCCAGAGGTTATCTCGAGAGTCAAAGGGAGTCTGAGGGAGCAATTGCACCGGGAATAGGTATGAGAATGGCTCTGACAAGGGCGATGGTTACTCCCTATTGTCGTATGATTTGTGTATCGGGATGTTGCGATCCCTTAGAGCAACCGCCACTATAACCCTGATTGTGAGTAAGATGGGCGACGCCTCTTCACACGTATATTAATACCTATACAAATATACATATCTACCTGCAACTATCCAACACAATACACATAAATCTATAGACATCGTGTCTATATACAAATATGCACGTCATACATATGTACTTGATGAAGTTACCGTGCATGTATACATGTATTGTATACGCAAGAGGCTCCACAGAAACGCATCTGGGATTAGGGTTTACGTGTACATACCTAATACAATTTCACTGACGTATATATGTGTATGTACACATATATGTACACTGTAGTATACACCCATCGCTAGTGAGAGAAACGTTGACGTGAATAGCAGAGATCCTTTAACCAAAGATTTCATATCTCTGATTTCTGATTGGCTGATTATAAATTGCCTGAATTAAATTATTTCACTTTGCACCAATTACCCTCATTATTATTATTATTATTATTGTTGTTGTTATTGTTATTATTATTATCGTCGAGCTTTAAGACCAGGGTATAATAACCTGAGACAATAATCAAAGCAACCTGCAATTAGCGACATCTATTATCCCTGTACATACACGTGTATCTGTACCGTGGTTACTATGATGGTAGGTATATTCCGCACGTGCAGTTGCGACGATATTCGGTTAAGATATCTTGAATCTTGAAAGCAGGCGGGTAGGCATCTATTTATCTCTAACTCATCTCTGGCATGCTTATTGCAAGATTATACTGTTATATTGTCGAGGACTGGGCTCGTGATGACTACGGTGAAACGTGTCTCGAAACTATGCGTGAAAATCAGGGGGTCGCCGAACCGTGAAATACATTTCTAGTGCAATTAAGATTGCACGAAGCGCTCGTAGCTCGAAACCGTGACCGTTTCGCCGAGTGCATCAACGTTGCTGTAGGATACAGTTGCATCGCCAGCGAGAATTCCTGCTGCAGGATAGCGCATTTCTAGGTATATCGTCTACGTATATACATACACACATACACACACCCGCCTAGCCGTAGTCCACGTTGAATTAGAAATTCGAAATTTTTCTTTTGATTAGAAATATAAAAGTCACGCGGGGAACACGTAAATTATTGATAATAAAAGTAGGCCGTTGATCGTTTGCGCGAACGTTGTTAGAAAAAATTAACAAAAAAAAGTTCATTATAATAATGTCCCGTACGATGTGATAAATATATGTCCCATATATACGATTGCATATACCTACATATATACATATATGTTCTTCCTACGCATAGAAAAGAATACAAAAACGAGAAAAAAAGATAAACATAACACCTGCAGTTCGATCTTCTCTGTCATGGGCGTGTAGGCGTGTATAGCTGGGCTGCAGGACTAGACTAATCCATCATCGCCCACGATCCGATAATAATAATAATGATAATAACGACGACAACAACAACAACAATAATAATGGTAATGATAGTAAAATTAAGTGGGGTAAATCGATCTGAAACTGTGTCAACGTTAAATTAACAATCGATGACTAATCATTATAGTTTATGGCAACTATGGGGTTGTACTTTGTGAAATATCCGTAAATTAGCGACACTATGTATAGTGTATAATATATAATACACCTACAATATAATGTAGTAAAATAATTTATACACGCTGACGTAGATATTGTAAAAATTTCACTCGTGCACCTTATTATACTTTTATCGAATCTCAAGCTTGATCGAACAAAACTTTTACAATTTTTCTCGATCTAGTTATCTTTTATATATTTTATGCTGATTATCTCATTTCCGTGTTTCAATTATATTTTCAGATATGATTGATGTTTTTTTTTTTCTTTTTTTTGTTTCCAGTTTCTTTGAACCAGCTCAACGGAAATGGATCCTGCGACGGGGGCCATGTTAGCCCTTCAAATTCTCGCCCTTTGTTCGATAGTGGCTGCATTACTGGCGTATCTTGTAAGACAATCCCGAAATGCATCGAATGAATTTGACGTACGTAGCAAGAGGTACGTCCTGGTCACAAGCTGCGACAACAGCGTCGGCCTGCAGATAGCAATCGCCCTTGCCGAGGCCGGCTATAAGGTAAGCACACACTTATACATAGGCATACACTGTACGTATATACGTGTACATGGTATATCGAGTATACGTCTATACGAGAGATTAGGTTCTGTGATTCAATTATGATAATTAATTGATTGCGTAACGAACGTTGAAACGCGTGAAACAGGTATTTGCTGGATTATTGGAGCCGGAGGGGAATTCTCCGTCAGCGAAGATAATTCGAGCGCTGGATGATCAGCGAAAAAAGGAACCTGCCTTGACTGAAATAACCGAGGACGCTTCGGACACCCTTTCCCAGGGACAAATTGTACCATTGGAATTGGACACGACAAGAGAAGACAGCCTCCATGCCTGTCTCGATGCTGTTAGATCTAGACTTCCAGCTGGCGAGGACGGTAAGGGAATTTCTGAAAATATTTTCATACGCATTATAATACCACTTGCCCTTTTCCAATGTCGTGCAGTGCATGTCTGAAGTAATCGCGATATTTTCTCTTTTAATAATTATTCTTGCTCTTCAACTTTCACCGATCATTATATTCATCTATGTTGTATACATTTGCTGCACTTGTCAGCAATTTCCGATTTTCTTTTTTTTTTCTTCTTTCTTCTCTATCTCTTTCTATTAGCTCTTCTCAATTATCGTAAAGTAGTCTGATCACTTGCAAGGCTGCAGAAATGTCCATGTACATCTCGTGTAAAATGTTTCGAGTACGAAGGACAAGCGAGCGGAAAGTATTTTTTTTTATATTCTCTGATTTTTCTTTCTTTTTTTTTTCATACCGCCACTTGTTCCGCGCACTTTCTCCTCGCCTGGATAACTTTGTCGTAGAAAATCAGTTTCGGGACATTTCTCGGGAGACTTGGTAACCGCGGATTGAGTGAGTCTCGCAAATTGTAGTTGAGTTAGACTTTTGCTAGAGAAACTGTCTCGCGGTGAATTGCCCGATCGGCCGAGTGTTCGGTCGTTCGTAACTTCACTTTTCTCATATACAATATAATATATATATATATATATATATATATATATATATAATATATATATTGTATATATACCTACGCATTACGTCTTCGCCATTTCTACTCATAGCTGCAGTATAGCCTGTTGGCTTTCGGGTCTTGTTATCGGAGCAGTTTCTCATATCATGACACAGAAAGGCAAAAAAATAAATAAATAAACAGATGAAAAAGAAAAAAAGGAGAAACAACGAGAGAAAGAGAGGAAAAAAACGACAACTTGTACTAACACCGTTTTCATGTTTCTCAGGTCTCTGGGCAGTTGTTCATACCGGAGGACTCGCTTTGGCGGGTACGATAGAACGACAGGAAAGTTCCGCATGGGAATGTATGCTCCGACATAATTTGGTGGCCCCGTTAAGGACCGCCAGAGCTTTTATTCCGTTATTACGTGCTAAAAGAGGTGAGTGATAACTGCGAATAATGAATATTTCACCATTGCACTGCAGAGTCGCCGGACTGGTTACTCGACTGCATCGGAATTCGTTTTTCATTTCCATTTTATTCTCATCTATTTCTGTTAAATTAAAAATCATGCGGTTCGTTGATATGATACGAAGATAGTAAGGAATTTAATCGTACAAAGGTGATTAATTTGTGTTCACTAATTGCGGGGGAAAAACGAGAGTTGCTCGAGTTGATTGATTCGCGCTTTTATTTTACACTGGACTGTACGAGTTTTGATCGTTTGAAGATAAAAAACATGGATATATGTTGAATTAACAGGGCTAGACTCTGGTAGACTGTAACTAATTCACAGTGATTTTGATAATGTGAAACTATTTTATGAATTCTATTACACAATACCGCGTGATCATAGATCTTCTAAACAAATATAGATTACATAAATTCTCTTACCGTTTGTACAGTTTTTCTGAAGTTGCAATTATATCCGACTTATATTTAATTACCATACAAAATGTAAGTTACGTCAAATACTGATCATATAGGTATACATGTACATGTAATGTGGTAACAGCTGTGTAGGTATACTTCCGAATATATAATATCTGTTGCAATTTTGCGGTTGCTGTATAAATTACAATTTTATCGTGCTTTAAATCGAATTAAATACAGATTTGGTATAACTCGATCGTTGCAATCGTATAAATTAACATACAGAAGTAAATTTTTTACTAGTATTTCTGTGGAGAACTCGTAATACCTAATTAGACTTACATATGGAGTTCAAAAACCTTGTGCCATTTATCACAATGAATGAAAAACAAAAAAAAAAACAAAAGAGGGAAAAAAGAATTTATACTTATCGATGGCACATGAACCGGAAATCTAAAATCTGGTGTATAAATAATTTTTGTATGTGTTCATTTTTTTAACTTTCATCTTGTTTAATTAAAGGTCGTATCGTTCTGTTGGGTGATTCCGAGGCCAGTTTTTCGAGGGCACCTGGTTTGGTCGCGTACAGTGCTTCGCGACGCGGCGTCGAGGGTGCCGCTGAAGCTCTTAGGTCGGAGCTACTGCCGTCAGGAGTTGCGGTCGTTTTGTTAAAACCGCCACCCGTCAATCCTCTCGTTCTTTACGGGCCGCCAATCCTCAAAAGGTAAATGTATAAAAGTTCAGTCTGGTCTGGTCGAATCTCATGTGGTGATTCCGCGCTTGGATACGCTCTGCAGATTAAATCGCAATGCGCAAGTTACACAGACTTGTAACCGCCTACCGCGTAGGTGCCGTCAAATTTATTGGTTCAGTAGACTTCGATTGAAAAGAATAATTTGATTTGAAAGTTTTCTCATACACAGTTGATACAAATAATTGATTTTTCAATTGCAGAATTGACGTCGAAACTGGAGTAGACGGAGCTGACGGTACGTGGACCGCACCTTTACCTACCAAAGCAGTTCGACATTCTTTGATACCAGCTTTAGGTTCCCCTTGTCCAATATCTATGTACAATATGTCTTCGAAGCCTCGTAATTTTTGTGCATTTAATTCTGACTGATTTTTGTGTAATTTTTTTTCTTGTTTTTCTCTTTACACGATGTTATTACAAATTTTCACGCGTTTGTTCGCTGATAATCTGCCTAAAATGCGGCCATAATGAAGTAACGCTATCGTAACCCCGAGTAGGTTCATTTAAGAAATGTAAAATATGTAATTATATACATGCATGTAATTTCACTGTTTATACTATCTACTATATACTGTAATCATTTTTTTAATTATATACAACACTCGGTACATTATTTGGAATTTATTATTTTTTCGATTATTCATGTGAGAAATGATCATATTATCATACTCGCGATTGTTGTCTCGGCACTATCATACAATGAAACAGTCGAAAACGAGATGGATACAAAGAAGGAAATAAAAAAACAGCAAACAATTCATGGGAGACGAGGGATTCTGGAGACATGAAATCCTCGATTGAATACGTGTCTCGGTGTCTATCCGATTTCTTGTTGGAAAGGTACGCGCTAGGTTGTCATCCCTTATCCGAGAGAGAGAAAGGAAAGGTGCATATATACATGTATATATTGGGTATAACGAGGAATCCCCCACTGGTCGGCATCAAACGGATAGACGACAGTACAAGCGGCGTTATCTACGATGTCCAGGCACGATATATGTATACCGCTCTGCCTATAAATATAGACACTATTGTGTTGAAATTCGCGTCCTTGACAGACCTTGAGACATATTCGACACACGCGATATTCTCAACTCTCCACTACCCATCGGTATTCCGGTTATATGTCCAACGGTGGACTTTAGTCTCGAGTCCTTTGAGCACCGTCCCGTGTCTTTGGAATAAAGGGATCTTCCATGGGGGGACCAAGAGTTTTTGTCTGAAACTGCGTGACATGGGTGGTGGTTAATTAGAGGAGAGTGCGGGTTCTGTCTATTCGTACGGATGTCGCAGTGAGAAGATTTGGGCGGAGAATCTGGTGTGATGAAGAAAATGGATACCGTTGCAACCGAGAGGGCGGTGATATAATGAACCCTTAAACCCGTAATGAATGATTCACCGTCATTCGCAAACTTGTGGTATTCGAGCAAAGCCACTTAGAAGCTAACCTGGTGTGTTATCCTGTCCTGCTCGGTTCAGCTTTTCGTTACCTTTGCAGTTTGCAATATTGAAGAGGTGGGGTGCGATAGCGATCTCATCCGCCTAGTTTATTTAATATTCAAGGTTTATTAACGTTCGTATTATTTCGAATTGAACCCGCGTTTTGTTGACGTGCCGTATTTTATGATTTCAACAAAATTACGTTTTGCAATCGCTCCAACGTATCACGCATAAATGAAAGGTGAAATTCTGTCGGAAGAGATGAAATTCCTCGATTTGCTTTATATTATACATGTGTACCAGCCTATATGATACCTATATACTGTACACCCCCTATCCAACAATTCATCTGCCACTAGTTTACAATATTTCCGTGTTTCACGTGTACATCCCAGGCACATGTAACCACATATTACGATTCTCCGACAATTTCAGTCGAGTGTTCGGAATATTTTTTTTATTTCGTATGTTGCGGTTATATTTCATATACTCTTTTGTTTTTCATTACGCGAAATTTTTTTTCAGTTCGGCCGTTGCAGCCGAAATTTAAAAATTATTCATTACAAAAACCGCACAAATAATGGCGCACAAAAAAGAAAAACAAAAAAAAATAATGTAATGTAACAAGGTATCAGATTGGAAAGGGTTATTTCGAGGATAATTATAACGAAGATAAGCCATCGTTGCAATTAATGAGATTGTCTCTGAGGAGTGATTAATATTCAAACTAAAAGCCACCCCATTTGTTCACATAAATGAATTACTTTTGATATTAGATCAGGTGCTTTATTAACGTCGGGAAAAATTGCACCACTTAATACTTTCCTCATACACATATAGCTACACATTATGTACAACCACTTGAGAATTAAATGGGAGTTTGATAGTTCTTTTGATGGGCTATAATGCATTGTCAAAATCAATCAACCACTCGATCGTTTTGAGGAAGATAATACGAAGATAATTTTCTTAATTTCTGGAGACATGACCAAATTAGACATTCGGTACTATGATGTGCTTGGAAACACGTATAAGGCTATTGAGTCCCGGGTATCGTTGAAAAAATTATCCTTCTACGAAATCTACATCTATAGGTGTACCAAAAAGTCAACGTCTACTTATTGATCATATGATCGAGATAATCGGTGTACCAATGAGGTCTCCCTGATCACCAGGCAATTTATTTTACGCTTCGTATCTACGCATGCGCGAGCTGCTGAAGAGAGGCGCGATTTGATTTGCCCAAAAGTTCATACCATGAGATAGCGATGAGGAATGCGTGAAAGATACCGACTCAAAGTTTTCATGATCGCGAAAATTTGGAGAAAAGTTCATCGTAAACGTACGTATGGCCTATGGGGATTGCTTTCCCTGAGAAGTATCATTGTTGCAATAACTTTTTGGTTTTTTTAATCGACGATGACATCAATTTTCTATTCGTTTTTATTTTTTTATGTTTGTGATTAATAGGTACAGGCGTTGACCGAGAACGGTACAGGGATCCATTGTGACAATTTTTTTAAGAGTTACTGCAACTTCAAAATATAATCCGTAAGATTGGTTTCACTCGCCTTATAAATCAACTTATTGGACGATAACCGAAGGGTATATATTGCTGATCAATACAGGGCCAAAGAGGTTGACTGTGTCCAAGCGATAAAGAATTTTCTCCCTCTCCAGACGGAAGAGACAGTGAGGATCTCTTTTCGAAGTGGGAATTAGTGACGAAGGGATTTCTCTTGTTTGATAGCCTTTCACAAGGTGGCAGCAGTCGTAAGGTGGTTCTTGCTTAGGCTTCTTGTACATAGAAGAATGTGGACTAATGAAATTGCACAAATCAACTGAAAAGGTATTTAAAAACGAAAGATCGAATTCCACTGCTTCTTAGGATGATTCGTCAACTTTTCGTCATTCATTTTTTTCTATTTTTGATCATCATATAATGATTTTCATGCAGACAAAACTGACGTTGATATGTAGGCGCAATTAGTCTACTCCTGAAAGGATCAAGTTGCCATGCACTAATTTGTGGCTGGAAATTTTTCAGCATACGAAAACGGATGTAAATTACAAAAGGATTAACAACGGGACTGATAGGAACAGTAGGAGAACCTTGAATAACAGCGTCAGCGTACGTTCGAGGTTGCGAATCATTAGGGGAATTCATATTTCCAACTCGAGAAAAGCAGTCACGAGTAGGAGTATAATGCAAAAAAAAGCATCTTTAGGAGCAGTAGAAGAATAATGAGGCTGTTGAGCAAAAGGAAAGCGATCAGCACCTCTGGGGCATCCAAACCCCGAGAGTGAGTAAAAACCTACATCAAATTTCCGGGATTGCTAACAAGAGGGGGTCCTCCGAGCGGGAATAGGGACGGTAAGCGCTGTAGCTGGTTGGAATCTCAACACGGAATGAAGCCTGCAGAGGCCAAATTTGAGCCGGTTGGTTCCGAATAGTCTTCGAGGTAGCAGAATCAAGATCTGGCGAGGACCCTCTGTAAACCAGGGACAGGGGCAGCCGGTTCGGCAGCTTGCCTAGATCACTTCCGGGATCTCGTATAAATAATTTTTCTACTTGTGACACCGAGTTATTCGGTTGGGCTAACCATTGCTCTCCTGCAAAATAATAATGAGAGCGAGGTGAAAAATACATGTTAAACCAAATTGCAGTTTCGAAAAACTTCAGATATCTCGAAGAATATTGCTCCTGGTCGTCAAAGGAATTGTATCCCAAAGTCAAAATACATTATAGCAAAAATTCGCTCGAACGATTTAGAAGATATTTCACTTTTCGCGATTGTGACGCATAAATTTGCAAAAATAATATCACACGTAATCGAAAAAATACATCGGGCGTATTCGACTCCACGCTGACCTCCAGCGGAGCCAATGAATTTGATCCACCCTAAGTTTGTCCGAAAATCATCAAAAAAATTAGTAAAAAGCATCATTATTGTCGGCAGTTTTTCATATCAATTCTTCCGTCTTGGCAGAGATTTCATTCACAATCTTTCAAAAAGAGTATTAGAGATTGCACTTCATGAGTGATGTTACCATTACAATGTTCACGGACAGGCATTTATAACGTGCAAATATATTTATATGTAAATGTTTACCTATATGAATACGGTATTCCACTTTTTCGCTTTTACTTGTGTTGAATAAAATATTCGCATCCGCCGTTTGCGTTAGTATAATTGAATTTCAACGAGTTGGCTCGCATTAAATGCTTCCACACTCCAATATCGATAATTAATTGATGGGGCTTTGAATGCGTGTAACTACATTACTCTACCGTTTGAATAAGTGTAAATTTTTAATCAAATATGATATTTCATGCCGTTGTAGCTACGTCGGAATTGCAATTAATCAAGATGAAAAGGCCCGCTACGAAGTATTCATGATGTGTATAATAAATATATATATTATACCTACATACAATCTAGGTACAACTTCCACGAATACGTACATATCCCTACATGGATTTTCAGGCGGTGTTCAAATGAGTACTAAAATATGGAAAAGGGGTCACACCTTTGAGTAAGAAAATTTCTGGGTGGGAAAAATGCGGACGGATAGACGCGCTCGGTGGGTGAAAAGGTATAATAAATCGAAAAAGGAATTTCGCCGCAGAATCCCCGGGATCCTAGGTTTCTCGAAACCTGCAGCAGCAGCAGCAGCGGCATACATATAGTAGTAGAAGCATCTATATAGAGCTAAAACGTTCTTTCCTCAGGTTTTTCCACGCGATGAATTCCAGCCGGTCGTCTAGCGTACACGTATATAGCATTCTATAAGTACATATATAGTAGCTGGTAGTGGTAGCAGCAGACCAAGAAATAACATTGTAGAGAAAACGAATGCAGGTCTCGTAAAGCACGAAACTTATACTATGGCACGTGCGAGTTCGTAGGTATACATTGACACATACCTGCAACATACCTGTCTCCAAGCTTACCGCGTATCCACATAACCCGCCACCCCCTAGTGAGCTATCTCGTATCCCTTCGGTTCCAGCTTCGCCGCAAGTTCGTGCAAACTGCATATGCTACAGTAGTCGCGGTATTAGATGCTCGGTGCAAATCTACCATTGGTTTACCCTCTAGCCCATTAAATCTTGGCTATTACACCGAAATTAACTTAGCGGGTTGCGGTTTCATGGATCAGTCGGCGAGAAGGGATTCCAACAGCCCTGCGTTCGTACACCGCCGACACCGACGCCGCACGTCCCCGTGATATCCTTAATCGATGGCTAATCGCTACATTAATCAATCCTCGAGAGAAATCCGACAGGAGATATCTCCGGTTGCTGGAAATATTACGCCCTGACTAAGAGACACAGAGATATATATGTATATACATATATACTTCTTCTTTAGCCCCGCAGGGATTAAGGAGAAACTTACTTATCGTTGCTCAGTTCGGGCGTTACTTCGTCGGTTTATCGCTTTTTCACCGAAAAATATGAAAGCAGTATAGGTAATAATGACGCATGAAGTGGAAATTCCAAAACTCTGAATAAATGTTTTCAATATGCCCGATAGGTTTTACGACGAGTTTGAGAAAAGAAAACAGAAATACAAAAATTCCGTCAGGGCATGGAAAACGGTGAAAATGTATTCCCAGCATATCAATTATTTTTGCCTTCCACGCAAGCCCAACCAGCAGGTATAAGCAGTTCAATTTATCGAGAAGGAATACTTCGGCGCACGTAGAAACTCCATTACGTACTGTTAGGTTTTTGATGTGTACGTTCGAGGGTGAAACTTTCCCTATAGATTCAACCGATGAAAAGCAAGCCCGGATTATTAATCGACGTTTAATCGAATATATCGATGTGTGGTTATAAGGTCGCTCCAAATCTGACGGTAATGAAGGTCCGGATTCGATGTCTCTCCTTGAGTTCCTAATTAAAAATGCAGTTGCTGTATATACAGCGAAAAGTTGTGGTAAACGAAATTGACTGTTTCTTTCTCTTTTTTTTGTCTGTTCACCCGCGAGTCGATTAAACAGACGAAGCGTGACTTTGGTCTCTGGTTTTGTTTTATTTCTCTACCGCACGCGCACTCTGCAAAAATATACATACATAATAGACCGTTTCGTATACAATATAAAATACGAATGTATGTATACATGCGAGATAATTTCTTCCGTTTCTTTTTATGGAAGTATAAACACACGACGGCGCGTAGCTAATACCGTTAAATAAACATTGTGTCGCGGTATACTTTCGTTTACTGCATACTCTAATACTTTCTTTCGCTTACATAGTTTTGTATATACCTGCATAGGTATAGGAGTACGACAAGAAACCGCGTTAAAATTTAGTTGTGCAACCCACAGCGGAGCGATTATGTCACTCTATATAGTGGTGCGCTTCAAATCGATTTGTGACTGAACCCGAAGCCCGTGTGAAGGTAGAAATGCGGGTGTTTCGAAGACATGCCCACCTATAATAGCCGTGCTGCAGTATAAGCTGACGTTGGATCGTGATGGATGTAACATGTATAGGTTGAACATGCGATGTAATTCGATACGGTGGAAGCCCCGGTAAACTTGGTACATTACTTAACGCCGATCGTTCGTCCGTTTTATAATTTACTGCAACTAAAGTCGTTACAAAACAGAAGAGAATTGAATAGCTGGATATACGTTCCGATACGATTGGTTTTCTGATGGTGGTAGCGTATATTTCTGAGTCGAAAGGAAGTCCTGGAAAACCGAAATTGATGTATGCTATATATGTGCCGTATTCTGGTAGAAATTGATAGAAGTTTAAATGGGGAAACTTCTGCTATAGGTCGCTATTTTAAGAAAACTACTTTTACGCGGGTCAAATACCATCTAACGACAAAACGCTCAAACGCCACTCCCTCAAGGGAAACTAAAATTTAAGTAGAAAAATGACACCGATAGTCCAGAGACACGTGAAAATTGTATACATGATACTATCTGTAATACTGAGTAATCTATCTGAACCGAACCTACAGAGTCTTCGATTTATTTTAGAATGTGCAAAAATTAGCAACAGTTGTTGAGTGTGGCGGAATCTTAGACGGATTTTTTTTCGTTTTCTTTCTTTTTTTCACCACAACCGCAACTCTTGGTTCGACGAATTGATTGGGCGAATCGCTATAGAACGAGTAACGCGAGTAAACTGAAGCTAATTTAATAACGACAAAACTCTATATATTATACAATTAAGATAATCGCGCAGTGTTTTAAAACTGCGAAAGCGAATATAATTATGAACAATAAATCAACAAATAGTGTTATGTAGACAAATGAATAATAAAAGCAATATATTTGTAATTGTCATTTCAAAATTACGTGCAGTCCAGATTGGTATAAAACTGGAGGGTCCGTCGACATTTGATCAGTTCCTCAGCAGCCAACTTCAGATACAATAAGCATGGGTACTGTAAACAAGGTAAGTAACTCAATAATATCTTTTTCATCTCCAGTCTACCTGAAAAATACAGCAATCGCTGAACAAACTTCTATTTCACGTTCAAAGAGAGAAGAAAATGGAAAATTCGTGCCGTAATTCATACGTGTAGTACGGAAATTTCTGTCTTCTTTCTCCTTCATATTATTGCTAGACAAAACAAGGAGGTTTCGGTGATATAAATCAAAGTTTTGGCTTCGCCCAGATCAATTGTAGTCATTCAATGGGCTGGTTTTCTTATAAAAAAAAGGCATCTCGTGTATCACATTTTTTGCTCGTAGAACTCCTACTTATACAACATATGGGTTGCGACTTTTATACGCAGCAATTTTACCGCATGCATGGTGACTTGACTCCATTCGGGTCTTTATCGCGTTGGCTATTGGCAAATTCGTATAAAGGTCAAAAGGGCACCTCACAAGTCAGATCTACACGTCCTACGCGGTGAAACTAATTTTTCACGACAGAGAAAATAAAAAAAGAAAAAAAAAAAAAAAGAAAAGAAAAAAACGTTCCAGACACACGAGTCTCGTTTTCCAAGCACCCCATTTCAAGATATACATATGTGTACGTTTATTGTACACTCGCGTATCTCGCCCTTTTTGCACTTTTTCCTACTCGCTTTTAGCACTCCGCGCATAGATTAAGATCATGAAAACGCAGCTTAAATACGGTAATTTTAAAAGAGATTGAATACGTGAGTTTTGCACATAGTATATATGTATACACACGAGTATACGTATAAGTCGCCGACGGAAACTCGGTTTGCATTAGGTAGGGTAATCAGTGTGAGCGAAAAAAGGTCCTTCCAATCGATGGACGAACGGGTAAGAGAGCTGCCTTTTTCATTTGAGTTGTTCTTCGTTTTCTTTTTCTTCTTGAGTCGAGGCTGGCTGGGTCTCGTTTAGTAACGACTCTACCTGCATCTGAAACTAGTCTAACTCGACCCCATTTAATCCGCCCTATTCCAGGAACGGTACCGAAACCAAACCTGCCTAACTTAATCCACCCTATTCTAACTAATATAACCAAACCTAATCTGACCTGTTCTAACTTTCCTCCTTGTTCCTATTGTGCCGCCTCCACCTCCTCCTTCCTGCTCCTCTTCACCTGACGCGCGTTACAATCTAACGCGACGACACCTGCGCGCCCTTTATACGAGAGGTTCATTAAAATAATTATATAAATTTTCTACAACTTCAATTGCTTTTACAAGTTTAAAATTGATTTATCATACATTTCAATAACGCGACATCTATCTTTATACTTCTTTCTGTTTTTTTTTTGTTCGCTCGTTTTTTTTTTATTTTTCTTTTCCCTCTTCATCAAAGACACTTTTTACAACAGAATATATTTTATACGACTCTCGAGCGAGTTTAAAATAGTTTTGAATTATATTCAGTTTGGTTATATAATAATTATTATGTTGGTCGTGTAAATTATAGCACTAGCCGCAGGCTTCATTGTCACCGTATTATAATTATATATACTCGTCGTCGTTGTTGTTACTGTAATAATAATTATTATATGACAAATTCAGAAATGGTCATAATTTTGGATGTAACGCGTAATTATACTGCGGTTGTGCAGGTACTGACGGGATTCGTCATCGTGCTGGTGGGCGTTGGATTCGTTCTGGGCCATCCAGGAGGACATCATGGAGGTACGATAAATAATAATATAATTTTATAATGCGGTTACCTGCATCCGTATTTATGTTGCACGGGCAACAACTACGTGTGTAGGTATATTTATTAATTTCGAAAAGCTGAGGTATGGTAAGAAAAATCGGCAAATTTTCTACCAGGCACCCGACCTATTATACCTATATACGTCGACAAAAAGAATTCTCGTAAAACGTATCCCGGGGTTGCTAACTCGGTGGATAAATTTTACGAGTTCGAAGTAGGTAGATACTTATACTTGTTGTCTTTTTCCCGGGCGTGCAGGGTTGCTTGGCTAGTGGGATACGGCTTCGTATCCCCTAGGGGAACCGGAACCCCCGACCGCTGGGCGTATTCCGTTCGATCAGTTATTTACTTCGAAATTCAATTATTCATTTTACCTTACTCTAGGCGGAGGTGGCGGTGGAGGTGGGGGTGGACATGCTCATTCCTACCAGCATTTCAACGGACCCGTCGAAGGACCTGGACAAGAAGTTTCCTGGAAAGACAAACACGGTCATCATCATACCGACTACGTTGCATATCCGAGATACGAATTTGCCTACGGAGTTGCGGATCATCATACCGGCGACATCCATAACCAAAAGGAGCATCGAGACGGTAATAAACTTGAGATGTGATCACGATCTTTTTTTCTGCCTATCGCGATGTTTCACTTTCTTATGAGATCGTAATAGTATTTGGGATAACCGATTCTTTGCCGTATATTTTCACAAATTTTCTCTTTCACTCGATTTTTTTGTAACCAGAGATTATGGGGAGGTAAGATAAAATGGTACCACACGTTTCTCTGATTGGTATATCAAAGTTACTTCCGTTTCTGCCGACGTTAAACGACCCTATTTTCATTATTAGAATTACGGTTCTTATAGACCACGCGCGAACGTAACAAGCGCGACCGACAGCTATATATACACGTTTACGAGGTGTCGTTTCCCGTCGATCAACGATGGGAATTTATTGCCTCACAAAAAAAAAATAATGAAACAGAATAGCCATTTCCGCCTGATCTCCAAGGGATCGTGTTCCACTGGCCAAGGTCAAGTGTTTTTTGAGTCGGACAAAACCCACTTCGGAAAATCTCGACCAATTAGTTTAACTTTCTTGAGAAACGGGAAAAAGCTTATTATATGGGTATACGTATAGCATTACAACCGTACTCGATTCACCAATACGTGCACCCATGATATTCGTATGTATGTGTGATCGTACAAAGTACAAAATACATTCGGGTATTTTTTTATTCTTTTTTTATTCTCGTTTTCTTTGAAAAGCTCTGATTTGGTTTCCCTGTCTTTATACCGTGCGCATCGATCGACTCGACGAAACTCAAGCTCTTCAACTGCCTCTAATTTATAGTAATGTCTCCGGCAGGTCGTGGGCTTAGAGGGCTTTCTCGTCGAAAGAGGGATGGGTAAGAAGGGAATGGTATGGGGCCGGGTTTCAAGCAATCCAAAAAAAATAAAAAAGATACAGGAAAAATGGGGAAGCGTATACGCCATTCCAATGATTCAGTCTAATATACTTTGCGGACGATAAAACGCACGTAGAACTGTCAAGGACGGGATGATGGTTGACGGGCCTCAAAGCCCCAAAGCTTTTTCGAGGTTATTCTGAGAACTTCGAACTCTGTTTCTCTTTCTTACTTAACTGGAGGCTCTTAAATCTTTAGGGAAAAATGTTGCTGGAGAGTACAGCGTTCACGAGCCAGGTGGCAATGTGAGGACGGTCAAATATCACGCTGACCATCACGGAGGCTTCCACGCTGTCGTCCTTAACAGCGGTGGCAATGATCATTCCGGAGGAAGCTACGGCGGACATGGGCATGGAAATGGAGGCGGTGGCGGCGGAGGTCATGGGCATGGAAGTGGAGGTGCTGGAGGTCATGGAGGTGCTGGAGGTCATGGAGGCGCTGGAGGTCATGGAGGCGCTGGAGGCGGTGGAGGTCATGGTGGCGGAGCCGGCGGCGGTTACGGACACGGTGGCGGTGGCGACGGCGGTTACGGACACGGTGGTGGTGGCGGAGGCGGCGGTGGTTACGGACACGGCGGCGGTGGCGGAGGCGGCGGTGGTTACGGACACGGTGGTGGTGGCGGAGGCGACGGCGGTTATGGACATGGATACTAAAAGAAGCTATATTACTGGACCACGTACCCGGAAAAATAGGTGACTGTTGGAGAAGATGAGCTCAGTGTCAGCGTGTCTCTACAGAGGATTCTCCCGCCAGCAATATAAGACGCGGCGACTTTAAGGGAGTAGCTTTTTGACGCGCCGTCATGCCACGTCCCGTTTATCCTCTCGGTATACCAACCACCATACCAAATAGACTATCTCGAGATACAGACACTGTATACTACTCTTTCTTCGCCAGTCGTTTTATTGAAGTGATAAATGTTCTTGTTCCCAAGTATTATACGGATAATGAAGTTAAATAAGTAACCTCTTAGCTGCTGGTTGAAGCTAAATAGTTGTTGTTATCTAGATGTGTAATTAGCGTGTAAACATGTTCTTTAACTTGTCTACCTTATAAATCGATGTCATGTTTATTTAATAAAACAGTTCTACGATGGAAAAATTATTTGCTGTCTCGCTTGGGTTTTCTTATTCGTTAATTATCTATAAGTTGCAGTTCGTATTTACGATTGTTCGATTAATTGTTCTTATACATAGAACTTTTCTTCTACTTCATATTATAAATAACAACCTCTCGTCGCCACGGAATGACACGCCAAAAGGGGGGGGGGGGGGGGGGAGAGGGAATAAGAGTAATGATTGGAAACATATAAGAAAAAAAAACAACCGATCGATCACTTTCCTCCGATCTCGAGTAGCTGTTTACATGTGCAAAGAGATTAAAATTCGATTTGGTCACTTCGTCGCTTTGTCTTATACCTATACTTATACTGAGAGAAATGAAAACGAGATGAAAAAAAAAAGGTTCGCTCAAGTTGTTCATTTCTGCAATGAAAATATTTACGTATAAAATACTAACGCCTTGCTTGAAAAAAAAGAAAAACGTCTGCGCCTACGCCGTTAGAATAATGAGCGAGTTTCAGCCCTGGCGAGACTACGACGATTATTGCAAATGAAAACGAATCTCCCTCTATACCCGTACAACCTACTCTCCTCTGCAGTCTCAATGTCACCATGTTATACCAGGGGATTCCTTGAAAATCTCATCCACATCTAATGGAGAAGGGATCAAACGATTGTGTAAAAAAATTGATAAATTTTTTTTTTTTTTTTCAATTTTTAATCGTGCTATTATAGAAAACGCCGTTTGATCCGTCTGGAAAGCGCATAGATACTATAGAGGGAGTGAGAACGAAAAAGAAGTGCTTTTACGCGCTGTATAAGTCGACTGTGGGATTTTTTATACCAGGATTATCTCATTCGCCCTTAGGCCGTCTCTCTCATCCCCGTGATCTGTATGTACACATGTGCCTGTGCACATTACGTATAGATATATAAATTTTTTATTTTTCAATTTTGCGCCTGATCCGCTCGACGGGAATCCATTCATGCACGTACTTTTCATGTACATATATAGTATATGGTATATATATTATACACGTATATGAAGTTGCTAGGTGAAGTGGAAGCGTCACACTTCTAGACTATAGATGAAAATAAAAGAACGAATAACCGCACACGTATCAACAGGTGAGTCTATAAACATGAATAGCAAACAACAATCTCCTCTTCTTATTATGAGAGCACAACGGTTGATCCGAGTTTGTGAACGTCGCCTATTGCGGTCGTTATATGAGCAACCAGCGACCACTTTGATGATCAATAAATAATCCTCACCGCGGTTCGTTAAGCAGAAATTTTTCGTCACATCACGTACAAAATATCGTATTTATATCGCTAATTTTAAATGGTCTAATATATGAAGTCAATTTTTGCCATTGGAGTACGAGAACTAATCAATCCTGATGGAGTAGAAATACTCGTCGCGGATTAACGAAAATCAAGGGCTGTCTTTGACGAGCCTTGGTAAAGAATATGGAAGTTATTCGGAGAGTCGATGGGCAAAATGATTTCGCTTCCTTTTTCCATTCTTATATACTATCTACAAACAATCGTGTCCTTGGCTCTGATCTGTTCACTGCTTTCGATCGTGTCACATGAAATCAACTGCTGCTGCTGTGTAATTAAGGTATTACAAGTGACGAGTTGAGTAACTTGTGCTCGATCAAGCACAGATATATAAATGTCATAATTCGTTAAAATTCAGCACGGATTTTGAAATAAAATGCTAAGTAATGAAACTATATGATAAAGACGGAAACAAATGAAATTGCGGCAGCTTGATCTACATCTAAACTCATTAATCAGTTTAATTTTTTTTCGAACGCCTTCGCGAATCGAAGTGCAATCAGTAAATGACTGTAAATCGAGCAAAAATAATCCATATAACTCGTTAGCTTCCGAGTTATTCATAGGAAAGCAGGTGCAGATTATGTATCGAAAGAAATTCTTTTTGCTTATAGCTGTCCAGAGCACCGCGTAACTCTGCTACTGTATTAGATAACAACGTAATGTCGAAATCTTATAGTCACAAAACATAACTGGAGCTCGGGTATATAACGCCAGACTCGCGAGGCATTGTATCATTGAGTTGTACGACTAACATACAAGAACATGGCATTCAAGGTGGGTCTGATATATTTTAAATAATAATTACCTGCAGGATATCTTGAGGGTGAAAAATTCCTCCAAATAATCCTTGATTTTTGGCACGCTTTAGTTCGTCGCAGTCCTCGTCGTCGTGGCACTTGCACAAGTCCAGGTCAATTTGGCAGGACATGCTCATAGTTTTGCCAACTATCATGGACCCGTTGAAGGTCCAGCCCAAGAAGTGACCGTCCATGATAAACACGGACATCATCACGTCGACTATGTTGCCCACCCAAAATATGAGTTTGCTTACGGAGTTGAGGATCATCACACCGGAGATTATCACGGACAAAAAGAACACAGAGACGGTGAGCCAAGTTTTAGTTTTTGTTGGACCGTGTCTTGTTGTACCTTCATTTTTCCGGTACTTGACTGTTTCTTGTTATTAGTTCCCCCTCCCCCCGCCCCAAAGGGTGGTTATATTTACCGAACCAATGATGACTTCGTTGTAACTTTTCTTGCGAAAATTATCCGAGTACATAGCGAAAAAAAAAAAAAAACAATAAGAGTATATCGGTATACGGGATGAAGACGTAATTGACTTTGTTTTTTATTTATTTTTCTTTCTCTACTCCTTTCTCGTTTAGGAAAGAACGTCGCCGGTGAATATACTCTTCACGAACCCGGCGGTAACGTGAGGACCGTAAAGTATCACGCTGATCATCACGGAGGATTCCATGCCGTCGTGCACAATAGCGGTGGCAACGACCACTCAGGAGGAACTTACGGTGGTCATGGGCATGGTCATCACTAAAACTCACCGAGCGAACTTGCGTAAAATAACCTAATACAGCTTTGAGAAAAAGCTGGCCTAACTTGTCTCATGATCTTATTGTTAAGTTTAAAACATGCTTTGTACTATAATACCCGCGCTTCTTTTGTTTGTTGAATAATTAATATAAACCAAGTTATACCAGAAGTGTGTTCACTAATTTCCATAGTTATTCATACTCCGGTGTATACAATTGGATCAGTCACCCATTCGTATATGTGCGGATTAATTTTATCCGTCTCACGCCGACGAGGGTTAGTAGGTAGGTATTTGTCTTCTCGGTCCTACAAATTTAATCCGTGCACCCGTTCTGATATTCACTACTTCGTACATATTGGAACAGAAATCGTTGAAATTTTAACGTATTGAAAAACGAAGATTATCGAACTCTAAAATTGATTCAGTCCGAGTTTGAGTTTTACCATTTTCTGTACCATTCTATTCGTTTCGCGTACCTACTTTTGTGTTTGTTCGGTTGTAGACTGCCCGACGGAGATTTCAGGACTGTACCTATAACAGAATCAACCTTCGTTTTCCTTTTGCTCTTCTTTTGCACTTTTCTGACGTCGTCAACGTTGTCTCTTCTTCTTCCCCTTTTTTCTTTCCACAGTTTCTTACCGGACCAGCTGCCAACTTACACCACAGGTTAAAGTCCCCCCCCCCCCCCCCACCGCCACCTGCGCCCTTCCTCCCACATCAAGCCAAAAGAAGCTTACTGGATTTGCGGCTCGAGTAGTTTATTTTACGCGGTAGCTTTCTCCCTGATTCAACCGTATGTAAGTATACGTGTAGAGAGAACGTCTTCTTTCACCCCCACGCTAACAAGTACGGTATGGCGAATTCAGAATGACCATCATGCACCCTAGCTGCAGCTGTAATATAAAATAAATATGTGAACGCCTACACCTATGTACAAAATAAATACCCTCGCGTTCGATTTCTGTTCCTTTGTCAAAGCGCATTGCGACTCTATTCATCTATATATATTATATGTACCTATACATAAAATTTTATACAAACATAGCGCTAGTTACATAAACGAACGTGATCACATACCTATACCCATTCCCAAGGCTACCTTATACGAGATTCGACACTGCCCATCCCAATAATTGGTCGACCCGTAGCGTCCGAACTTATTTGGTCCGGCAAACAGTCCCTTGTCGGACGATGGCCTGGGGTGCAACTGTATTCGAAATATTATGTATGTTTATATATATGTATATATTTGTACTTGTCTATATGTTTATACGCATACGTACAACAGTACGTGGCGAATAAACAGTAAGGACGTATTCGATCAGTGTTCCAGAATCCGTACACATGTACGTTGTTATATGTCCATAACTATATATGTACATATACAGGTATATATAAGGAATAGATACAAATATCCGTTGCAGAGTAGTTATTTTGAAGGTTCGCGGTTTCCTGAACACAGTATAGGAGAGTAGAGGTACAAGTTAAAGGTATGAGGGGTTGGGCGTGGTTGATAGGTGGTACAGGTATGTGGGGTAACGGGTGGAGGATGAATATCAATTTACGCACACGTTCGCCGGAATGGATCGTGGTGTATAATACCTCGAAGTTCGTTGAACATATTGGGTCACGTATACAGCCCTGAGCTGTCCCCACAGCTTTTACTGCGAAACACAAATTGAATTTCGTTGCCGGATAGTGGATATGGCCTTATTTTATTCCATTCAGAGGACCATTCAACGCTACTGAGTACCGAATATTATACCGTGTACCGGGTGCTGATACTTCATGCTTTCATGGATTCATGCTTTACTACACCCTATACCCATATACATACATATGCGTATGTATACGGCATCCGATAGTCACATATTTCCATCCCCTGTCATAACCATAGAAATATTCAACGTTTTCACGCCGCCGATACCGCGTTCCTCGATGTCATCTGAAATCAACTGCACAACGGTAAAAAAGAAATATAGAAAATAATATTTTTCTGCTACATTGAAAATTCAATATGAGGATCCAAATCAATGAATGAGGTAAAAATTTGGATTTATAGTGTAATAAGTTTCATTTATTTACAAAGAAAATTTTAACTATATATAGTTTTCAGTATTATTTATATCAACTGATAGCCTATTTAATGGTGTACATTTTCGATTAACTTTTCCCTCATTTACAGGATTTACAAAACGCTTATCCTTAATCGTTTTATGAATTTATTTGTTATCCTAATCTAGCTTACAGAGCCAGTGAAGATGAATTAGTTCTAGTCCTCCGTCATGATTTAGAGACGTCACTTCATTCGTCGGTCATACGAATAAATTTATATATCGTGCTCGGTGAGTGAAAAATGGGGCTTATTGTTAGTGAAATCATTGATATCTGAGGAGTTTTGATGAGGAAAAGCAAGAAAAAAGCAGAAAAAAAAAGAAGAAGGAAAAACTCTAACAATAAGAGAAAAACGAGTGGGGCCGAACGTGAGCTCCTATAACGATTATCACTAAAATGGTGGACGTAGATGGTGATATCTTATTTGAATTCTAAGGGGAGGTTTAATCAAATATAAAAGCTTATACATTTGGTGACGCTATCGAAACGAGAGACGTCTTTTACCTTGGTCGAAAATTTCATTTTAGACTCCTGCAGATTAAAGGACACAGCTCGGCCATCCGGTCCATATTAACTTATGACTAAAATCAAAAGAATACTTTTAGGGTAAAAATCTAATTTTTTATTAACTTTCGTTAGGTATATAAGTATTCCAAAAAATTTTCCAACCAATACAACAAATGCCGAGATTAATTCTCTCATAAATTCAGCGAATATTAAACTGAAATGCTGAACATAAAATTGAACTGAAATTGCTATATACAAAGCAAATATAAATTTTAGAACTATTTTATTAAAAGACAGAAGGAATTTTTGACTTTCATTCCCTATCACGATCAGTTTCTATAGCTCACTTACATCTATATTGTAAGCGAATGATAAATTGTTCCCACCAGTATAAGATCGTGCGGTAGGACGAGGAGATGAGAAAGAGGAACAAATTCTTTCTTTTTCCTCGAATTTCTCCTACTCTTTTATCGCTACAATATAGCGGCAAAAAAGAATAGGTTCGATTTGTTTGCGTTCGCAAGATCGTGTTTAGTAGATTGAACCCGTTCATTCGAACGCGTTTTCGAAGCACGTGGCTCCAGCCCGAAATGACCATATGATATCATCTGTATGTGAAGGTTGCACGTATGTTTATGTATATTATATTTATATACATGTGTATCGTATGTATGAGCCGCGATTCGGGGATGTATATGAAATTCGTGAAAGCTCTCGAGTAGAGCTAAAAGAAATGAAAAAAAGAGGCCTAAAAAAGGAAGGAGAAAACTATGTCCGAGAAAAAAATTTGCTTCCGCCTTCAACGAGCACATATAGGTACACAATATATGAAAACACGAACCACGCGCAGTGATTCCTTTCTAAAGTAACAAAAAAATAAATAAATAAATAAAACAAAAAATATGTGATTGTAGAGTGAGAAAAAGAACCCCCTTAATTAACGGAGACATTTTAATTACCTTCCCGGGAGGTCTCGGGTTTCCATTTATGTTCTTATACAACGATTACTCCAGAGAAAAACATAAATAAGGAAAGAGCGAGACGAAAAATAACTAATAAAAATTAAAATAAGAAGTAATGAAGCCTGTGCGAAATATCCATGAACAGGGATGAGCGATGCTTGGAAAAAAGCTTTGATGGTGGAAGGAAAAAACAAAAAATTGCTGACTTTCGGTCTGAAATATGTATGTATAATTAAAGGAAATGATAACAGCGAATGAATAGTGTGAGTAATTTAAAAAAAAAAGAGATACTACGAAAGGTACGTCGACGCCGAATTTTACCTTCCTTTAGCTAAATCCGTTGCTGGAAGATGACAGTATAATTAGCAGAAGACTTAAAACTGGTACAGTCGCCCCTCCAGTTTGCATCGCCTCTGGGCGTTCGCCTGTAAAATAAAAAAAGAAGGAGAAAAATATTCGAGAGAAGTCAGTTTCAAGTTTTCCTAGTCCAGTACCCTCACCCTCCCCTGGCCACCCTTCGGGGCAAAGCAACCCCCGCGCCCTCTTATACCCCTCAACGAATTGAAGTCCCATTAGGCCGATTAGGTAGCTTGGAATTTTTTTTTTTATTTACCTTATACCGAATGGCTAAGCAAGCGGAATTTACTGGGTGAAGATAAACACGTATCGGGGGGTGGTTTGGCTAATCGGGATCAGGCAGGCGAAAATAAACTTCGGAAGAGAATCTCACTCAGCCTTTGTTTTTCTTTTCAATTTCTTTTTCACTTATTTATTCATTTATTTATCTGTTTCCTTTATTTATTTATTTATTTTTATTTCTTTGAGCTTCTGGTAATCGAAATTTGGTACACGTTAAGGATTTTCCATTATTTTATTTGGTTTTATTTTATTTTATTTTATTTTTTTCATTCGTTAACTTTTGGGAGGGAAAGATACGATTGCAATGCTTATATATATATACCTATATACATTATACATTTGAATATAAACCACCCAAAGTCCTGTAGCTTGCAGTAGCAGACGAAATGCTTTTACCG
This sequence comes from Athalia cordata, assembly GCA_963932425.1. Lineage (NCBI taxonomy): Eukaryota > Metazoa > Arthropoda > Insecta > Hymenoptera > Athaliidae > Athalia > Athalia cordata. The sequence goes on along the minus strand of OZ010625.1, from coordinate 48,864,633 downwards.
GCAGACCAATCAGCGATAAAAAAAGAACCAAATGGCAGCGAAATTCTAGAATTAAAAGTGCACATTCGCATATCGATTCTCGATTCTAAATCTATATGTACGTATAGGTATAGTGAATACCTATTTTCTTGGCTCGACATTCGATTGGCCAGTATACTAACAGGTACATAAAATTCATCTGACATTCCAATAATAATACCCCTAACGCGAAGTAATGAGAGACCTCGGATATACGTGTATTATTTTGTTAATAAAATAGAAATTCGATCGATTAATAAGCGCATTAGGATTTAATTACGTGAAAAGCGGCTCACCGTTTAACACGTGTACTCGAACGCTTGCCTTTTTTGCATTGCTTGGCTTGCAGCTATATTCACCGGAATCCTCTTGATCGGCTGATTTTATCAAGAGTCCCGATGTCGTTACGTCGTTTCCTTTAGCCGTGTAAACGAACTTTCCGTTACTTGGGCTATCGTAGTTCAACATCTTAAAACAAAATTCAATCATGTTATAATAGGTACTTATAATCCTTTTATTTAGTTTTTATTCCTTATTTTTTTTATTTCTTTATTTTTTTTTTAATGAAGTCAGTGCTATATTGTAATTTATTTGAAGAAGAATCATTTTCAATACTCGAGGCACGTAGATATTTCTGTAACTCGATAGTTTTTGGTTTCCTTATATAGTTGTGCTTGAAAGATGATAAACGCGTTATAACGTTCATAGCACGCTATGTAACTAAGACCGAGTGCAATCAATTTCATCTATACGCCTGCACCAAAGAGAATGAAGCGCACGCGATTCCGGAAACGAAGGGAAAGAGAATTGAAGAATTCAAAATAAAACCCAACTACAAAGTGTCCGCGTTTGGTATCGACTAATATGGGTATATGGGGGTACAGATTTGACGAGACTTTTTTTTTCTTCTTCTACTACTACCACCACTGCTACTTCTACTTCCTCTTATTCTTCTTTGTCTCGGCGCTCGTTAACGGATGCTCTTCGATCAGACGAAACTTTCGAAGATTACATAGCAGTACCTTTGAACACTCGTCATACCGAATATATCGAAGTTTCAGAAAGTTCGAATATATTCTAAATTCTGTTGCAGATGAGGAGTAGATTTCCTCGCGTTATATAGGGTGAGTTATTCGAAACTCCGAGAACGGGAGGAGCCTCGTTCGATTTTATTGGCCAGTCAACGCGCTGTACACGAGAAAAATGGGAGGAATGAGCAAAGTCGACTCACGAATATAGTGAGCTCAACGAATCGAGAAAGTCGAGTCGAGGTCAAGCGCGTATCTGCCAAATTAAGCTCCTCCCAATCTCGGAGTTTGGAAGAACTCACCCTGTATACTGTACGATTATTACATACGTTATGAATATTTTTCTATTTTTAAAGAACATTCTGAATTCTCAGGATTAATGAATCGATGGTATCTCGAACTCCACTTCAATGTATCAGGATCTAGAGCAGCAGATTTTTCCCGAGACTTGTTGAGATTAAAATAAGAAGAACATGAAAAAAAGAAATAAAAAAAAATTTTGTCGACAGAAAATAGAGGTGAACCCTGAACATATAGCTCGTTCAAAATCCACTTGACATTCGAGTATATACATATACTGCAATAGCTGCAGAGTCTTAAAGATTTTTCCTAAGCGATAAACTAAGTGTAGTGAAAAATGTGGAGTCAGGTATCGATCGGGACTTATCTAAAGCTGGAGATCCTTTTGTATCGAGCTTATCCCAAGTTAAAACTAAGGATAAGAAATGAGGAATTTCAAAGGATTGGTGGAGATTTAAAAATGGAAAGAGATGGAAAAGAAAGAAAAAAAATATGAGGTGTCCGTTGATTTTGAAACAACTTCATGTTGAGTTTTCACGTGTTCAGAATTTATCAAGCACCGCACGGCGGCGACTATCATTTTACATTCTATCCGTCTTTGTCGAAAATTATTTACGAAAAGAATGAAACGAAGTGTGGTAGATAAAGGTATCAAGCTTGTGACTGTTAAGAATTAGTGTTTGAAAGCAAAAAAACAAAGAAAAAAGATACGGGTATCTCTCTGTGACCCTATTCGAGAAAGCAATTGTGAAAAAAAAAAAAACTGTAAAAAAAAACTTTGGAAAAAGAAAAAGGCCCATATCAAGATTACCGCGTCACGTGAACCACCTGATCTCAAAAGCCTCTGATCTGCTACGGAGTCGAATAAAAAGGAGGAAAGAGATAAAGAGGAAAAAAATTTATGGAACGTGACGAGCTGTTTTGAAATGCAACGAAAAATGTATTCAATTTTTTATATACCTATATTTTCCCCTTTTTTTGTTTTACCTCAAAGAGTAAAGAAGAAAAAATGAACATTAGGTAGTTTGCAAAGTATGCCGGAGAGCTTCCCCATGATATAGGTATGCTAAACCTCGTCATGCATAAATGACAAATTCCAATAAATAAATTATTAGAATAAAAGTAGATGAAAGCATACGCGGTGAATGCATACTGGACCATTTCTACAAGATATTATATGTGTACATATATGTTGTCGCATACAAAATGTCTCCTGTAAATAAAATGTATGTTATTCATTCCTTTGAAGTATAAACGTCAAATTTATGTATATTATTTATGTATCTACCTATAGGTGAAACTGCTTCAGGAATTATAAGAATTTACGGTTCGTTTATAAAAAGAAAAAAAATGAACTAAATGTAAACGCTTACTCTATGATATGACAAAAAGTAAAATTGAAATAAAAAACCAATCGTCGTTACTAGGCGTCCAAAAATATGCGTCAGCAGTTACATGTAAAGGAATTTTAAAACCTTGCATAGTTTCTTCTTTTTTTTTTTTTATGAAAGTCAGACATATTTATCGCATATTTTTGGCAAGGACAAAGAGACGTTTTCGTCGTTGAATAGAAAGATATTTCACTCGATCCCATTACAATGATACATTATAATGCGTATTCGAGATGACGTTTTCAGTTGGTTAAAAGTTCGAACAATACGAGTACGTATGAAAGTAAGACGGCTTATTATATAATTCGTCGCGAGTTTGACAGTGAATTTTGAATCCCAATTTGAAATCAACTTTGATCAAAGAGATAACCGAATTTCCAGCTTTTGTCTACACTACCTTTTGATTGTAGAACCAGAAAATGTAATCTGGTGGTTCAGGACTCAATCCAATAACACATGTCAGATTTAAAGTGCTTCCAGCGTCCACGTAGAGATCTGGACCGCTCAAAATTTTCGCTGTTGGAACTGCAAAGATATAAATCGTTGGCGGAAGCAATAAAAGGAAAATATGAAGAAAAGAAAAAAAAAAAAAACGGACGGGGAAATATAAAAAGGAAAAAAAAACGTCAAGCTTTCCATTCCTATACAAAAGTCGGGAGCAGAGGTAGTATTATTTGAGGTGTGGACTGTGGGCTCGCAGGATTAACGTTACCTCGTAAAAAGTTTGAAGTGTAAGAATTATTTATCATCTGTATAGAACCAAACTTTCAATGATTTAATGTATAAATGAAGCAAAAAGAAAGTTTTGGCGTCTGCTGCAGGGAATACAAGTTGGGCTAATAAATGTGTGTGAAAAAACAACTCTGTGTATACATATAATAATGGGAACAATTCTCGTTTATACCGATCTTATTGTTAGTGAGAAATTAACCCACCGATGATGTTTAGCCGAAAAGCGTGCGAAGTTACGGGCGCGGTGGACAACTGGCATTCATACAAACCAGAGTCTCGTTCCTGAACCCATTTTACGCAGAGGGTCCATTCCGACCACACCTTACGGTTTGGTGAACCAGCATCGGTCTCGACCTCCGGCCTGTGGATAGCCTGGAACCTCTGGTCACTCGTGTAAGTGTAAGTCCCGGTTGTTAGAATGTGAATGTCTCGGTGTCTCACCCACGAAACCTGCATCCCAGTGGGGGTGTGGAACAAAGAATGGAATTCATTAGTCATAGGTGCCTGGCGCCTTCGAGCTGCAGTACTAAATTCTTGAGTAACGATAATTTCGTGATATTCTCTCCTTGTTGCCGGATAACATTAGAGTTTTGGTAACGTGCCAGGAAACATCTGCCAACATTTCCTGCAGCACCAAGAAAACCACTACCGAGTCTTCAGGTCCCTCATGCGCTCTACTTGCGCCACCATCAACAAATCGTTACTCCCTACATGCACAATAGCCACTATCCATTACCATATATACCTCTACGTATGTAGATTGAAAATATCAGCTGTCTAGATTCTATAATATTATGGATATGAAAGTTTCCTTTACAGGTATATATATGTATGTGTAATCAATGCGGGTGTATGATACACGGATAATAATTATTGGAAAGACAGATGAGCTGGTTTTTTCAATCATATTTTATCCCGAGTTTGACAGGGTTATTAGGTATTACGCGTGCCAGGCGAGACAGGAGTAAGTAAAAGTGATGCTCAGTTTATTCTAGTGATATCTGACACACGTTGGCATGCATTACGAATTATTGCGTCACTCAATCGCGGGGGGTGGTAGACGTGTAGAAATAATGGATAACATTTTTTGTTCTTGTTTTTTTCATTTGCTGTAAAAAACATCGAACTGCGTGCGTGTTAATCATATCGATTCAATCTGATGGCGATTAGGAATAATGAAATTTGAAATTTTTCGGAAATTTAAATAAGCTGAATTCGCTGTTTGTAAGTTTTCTATAATTCTTTAGAAACTAGATATGCCACTGCGGCGGACTCGTGGTCCGGTCAAAAGTGAATAGGAAAGATTGGTATAGCGTTGCAGAGGGTTGCATTACCATCCTGGCCAAAAGCCAACTTCGGTCCGAACTCTGAATTTCCGATAGGGAGATAAGGCAACGGCCTGAGGGAGGATTCAGACGACACACCCCGTAGATAAACACCCCTGCATCACCGCACGGAAAGGGAAAAAGGGAAAAGACGAAAGAGAGAGAGAGAAAGGCCAAAGCTTCCACCAGATTTACTAGTCGAAATTTCACTATCGCGATCCCCACGTTTCATCCTCATATACCTATATAGATACATACATACATATGTATCTATCGTATACCACATGGGTATATACTCCAAAGTGGATAAGCAATGCAGAAACGTCGCTAAAATTTTCATTTCTCTTCGTACCCGTCATCCCTCCTTTGCCACGTCCGTCTATTCGTAAGTCTGTCTGTTTGTCCTCTCTAGCATGTTTTAAAGCAACCCCTCTGGTGCGTTAACGTTTCACTGACTTTAATTAGTTGAGGCAGGCAAGCCTAGAATTTTAAGATATAGTTACGTAACTTAAGAATCTAATTTCTTGCCCTCGTTTTGACGCAGCTCACGTCCAAAGTTAAAACTTTAAATCGATGACTCTTTCGCAGGATTCAATATTCTTCTACTCCCCCCCTCCATTCTTTCTACCACCGCTTTTCTCTCCTCTCTTTTTCTCACTCTGTTACTGCGCGCTGTTTAGCACACATCGATCAACGAAGTGAACGAGAGTGGAAAGACAGAGAGAGAAAGAAGGAGCGAACCAGAGGGGATAATTAAATTATTCAATTTAGAATTCAACGAACGGGGTATAAATTAGTATTCATAATATTTACCGTTCTGTTGCCCAAATTTTTAACTCGACAAGTTAGGTAGGCTGTTTGGCCCGCTGGACTTGTCACGTTTGTTACCATGCTCAAGTCAAACTCCGGTTCTAAACTCCTGATTTCTGTAGATTTTCGAAAATCTTCTCCAGATGAAAAATGCTGAATTCCACTACCATCGACATGTGTAACGCTCTCCGTGTCCGCGCAAAGGAATCCTGAAATATTCCACCAAATATTATTATCTCGTGAAGTGCAGCCAACTTTGCACGATGAAAGAACAAGGAAAATTCCGCGCACGAACCGGACGGATAACTTATTGTTAGTTTTGCTGGTCACTTTACTAACGCTCAACACTGAAATATACATATATAATTATATACATGGATATTCCATACGTATCTTTAGTTAGATATATATACATTCCATTGTGCCCGTGATTTATTGCTCCCCAACATGACTATGGATTGATTTTGATGATACGAACGAATAGGATGAAACGCATCTAGCGAACTAGCGTACCTATTAAATCTCGAAAATTTTGCACCTCGAATCAGAGGTGATTCGCAGTTACAACATTTTTTCAGGTATAAGGGTGCTTTTATATTTTATATCATAAAACTGGACACCCGTTACGTGGGGCTGGCATCGATGAAAATTAGCATATTATGAAAATCTGATACGAATGAAAACAGCCGGGGATTTTGAGATAGAGTTTGATGGAACGGAATTGCTGGGAATACATTATAATAATTTTACCAAACAAAAGGTGCGAGACCTGAATGTGTGCGTTTCGCTATTCTACATTTACACCGAATTCCACCACCCGCGTACCTTCTTCGCAAGAATGATGATAAATGTTAGGGTTCTTCCGAACTAATTAACAATAAATGTGATAGGGCATAGAACTACGCTGGGATTAAAAGTCGTCTGGATTCGGAGGAAAGACAAACTTTCCCTAAAGCCTCTCAACGTTTACGGCATTTGTAAAGCGTTGACGATATTTACTGTATAATTGTGGGACGAATGATCAAATTATTACGCCAACTGTATCCGGTCAATTCCATTCACCTGACTATTATACGCACGTTATGTTATATACGTAGGAATACCTGGAGAATAGGCGCAAGTTTTACCATCGCGTGGTACGTTGCTTTCCTCAACTATAATATAATAGCGTATGAGGCGCGAGCTTTTATTACCGCAAACAAAAATGAAACGAGCGATAACATACGCCGCAATGCACAACCCAGAATGTCATTAAACTAACCTTGCTAGAGATATACCCTGAAGAATAATAACCTTCGACTTTTATCATCTTCTACTAGCTTTTTTCCTCATACGATTTACCGAGAGATGCAGGAACAGCGAAGTCGTGCGGGACTGCGTTAGATTATCTCAAATTACTGCACCGTTTCCAGGAATTTTTTCTTCTTTGTCTTTTTTTTCACCATCGTTTTTATTGGATCATTGTTTTATTGCTGTAATCGATCGGCAAAGCGAAGTATATGATGATCGGTTCGCATCTTAGATTATCCTTTTAATTAATTTATGGACCGTATAATTAGAAACGACGGTATAATGCACTGCAATGAAAAAGTCTCACGATCAGAGGTCGGATCTTGAATGAAAAATAATTTAGAATTCAAATTAGGAATTATTTCTCATTCTTAAATCAATGATAATTCATTCACGATTTAATAACAAGGAATATTATTCTTAATTTTTCATCGATTCAGGGATCAAAAAATTATAATATACTTCGACCAATAAGCGATATCCTTGCGTGTGAAATGTAGAACGAATATCTTTTTCTGTTCATACACATTATCGGGGTAAGAATTGATATCCCTCTTACCCGAGGGTGATATGTAGTGGATCCACTCGATTTCATTTATTTCTATTGTTTGCGCTGTCCTCGTGGATTTCCCCTGATTGTGCTAAGTACCGGTATAGTATATCGGGAGAATCGTTTGGGGCTAATTCGGCCACTTGACACGTTCGCCGATCGTGAAATACTCGCGTTTTTCTTTAACGGAAATACCAATTGAGATTCAACACCTTCAAAATGTTTTACTTTCGGTATTATGTTACAAACCAGACACATATGTGTAGCGGTTAAGGTTCGGAGTGCTTTTTTCTTCTTTTTTCAATCTTTTCCCATGAGAAAGGCTCGCGTTTTTCACCTTGTAAAAAAGGTAAACTGAATACCCCTACACTGAGATTCCAGACCTTCTGACCGTAAAAAATTCCCTTCCATGTTTTCGCACCCTTTATCGGACGTTTGTATAAAGAGGGACGCTACAGATATGTACATGGTTTAAAACAAAAGAAGACAAAAATGCAATGTCCTTAAATTGATGTAAATCCACGGGTTATCTGTATAAAGCACATTTTTCTTTCGCAGGTAAAAAAACATAATGACAAAAGCATGTCGAAATCAGCTACGTGAAATCTTTGCGCTTGATGTAACCTAAACTTTCTTGATTTTCGCCATTGTCTATCCTCAGCTAAGTTAAGCTCATTGTCTTTTTTTTTTTTTTTTTTTTTTTTTTTTTTTTTTTTTTTTTTTTTTTTTTTTTTTTTTGCGGTAGTCAGCGGTTTCGGTATAGCTAGCGTTGTATTTTTTCCCTTCAACTAATTACACTCGTCCCAAAGATTTTCATCGGATTAAATCCAACGTTGGTTGAACTATTGGATCGCGGTGGACCTGGTAGCCTACAGGACCATAGAAAGGACGAAGGGTGTAATATAGACGTCGCGGCCAATGCAGATAAAGTGACAAAGATAGATACTTTGGGAACCCATATAGCCACTTAGTATTGTTTATAACAAGTATCTTGTTGCGGTTTCTGCAACGGCGCCCCCCTTGTTTTTTTTTATTGACTTCATAGAGAAAAGGGGACGAAATTGAGACATCCTGAACAAAAGCTAATGGTGAGGGGGAAAGAAACTTCTGCTCAGTATCTTCTGGAACTAAAGCGAGAATACCCTAAAAGCTCAGAACTTTGAACTCTGGAAACTCGAAAACCGCAAGAAGCAGGTATACACGTTCTGTATAGTTATGTAGTTTATTGGGGCCAGCGGAAGTTTCGCCGATTATTTAATTAGTACAATATTGAAGATACAACATTGCACGGTAAACAAAAATTAACCATTCAATTATGGTTCCTACATTATTGTACCGTAAATAATACAGCGCGGTTCATTTCCGTATAATATGATAATCGCGTAACAATTTCACGTGTACATTAACTAAAATACGTGCCACGGATTAGAGCGTGCATAGTGGGAACGTTGGGGGTGCGACCATATCGCTTCAAGGTATAATTGTTTCGAGTTATTATTGACGATTACAAAATTGGAAGGGTGTTACAAAGTGACGTTAACTAAACTTAACTTCCTACAAACGACACGAACGATAGATTTTTAGGTAGTCCTCCTTCTTTTGTGTTCTTCAAATTAAAGCCCTAGGGTCAGAGGAGTTTTGATGCAAATTGCACGGAGAATGGCTTACGAAAGATAAATCAAAGTCTTTGCTCCCGTGGAACTTTGAATATTTTATTTTACCACACAATAAATTATCGAGATGTACAGTCAAACGAGAAGGAAGAAAATATGACTTCATGTTAAAAATTGTTGAGTTTGTTGGTATATTAAGCAAAGTAATCTAGCCTGGGGGGGGGGGGGGGGAGGGGGGAATTATCGCGATGTAATTTCACTTGGATTTTTCGTTTGGTTGATTATATATGTATGTGTATATTTAGGGCGTATAGATATAGATATACATATGGATAGGTATAATACGTAGGCAGTCGCAGCTCACTTAACGCATTCCCTTTAAATTTTCGATCTGGAAAAGCTCTCAATTAGTCCATCCGTCCGCCTACTTCTAACGTTAGATCGTTGACTCTTGGGTCCCGACGCCGACGTTCCTTTCAATGCTTTTGCCTGCCAAGGCTCGCGGAGGAACGAACAAAACGAAAGGAAAAGGAGCTTCATCCATCTATGTACGTACACATACTACGTAATATTGGGTCACTTGTTTGAAAATCCTCGCTTTTAGGATTTCAAATCAGTGCTGAGAATTCTTAATCTTTTTTTTCTCTATTTCTTCTCCTGTATAACATTATTCAAATAATGCAAGGTGTTTCGAAGTGATATCAAATGAAGTTTTTTCTCCAAAAAAAGCGTTACCGTGCAAACGGATTGTAAGAACAGGACGACACGTGACTAAATGAAAATTCACTTCTCCCCTCTATTTGTACGTTTTCTTTCACCCCTTTTTAATGTAACTCCCTCGTTTCCTGTTTTGCTGTTTCTCATCAAGCTGAAAGTTGTTAATTTTATCTATTCCCCCTCCTCGATTTTTTTTTTGAATAAACGAAAGACCTGATTAGCTAAATGGTTAAACAGCTGAGTCTCGACCCCAATTATCCAGCGAGTATTCCAGTCATGACTGTCACCCCGACAACCAACCGACCCCTCGACCAACCCCAGAATGCACAATGGTCCAATCAACCACACGTTAATCTGAGAGGTGTGCACGAATGTCATCTTGGTGAACAACAGATCGATCACCCCGGATGTTGGTGTAACACCTATGCGTATGCATAGCTAATATCTAAGTAGCTTCATGTACGTGGGAAACATCGGGCGAAGGGATATACACTGCGCACAACAATTAAGGGATCACTCGAATTTTGTCGTAAAAAAGACCCATTTTCAAAAGGGTGTAACTTCGTCGAAAATGAACGGATTCCAATAGAAAAAATTGGGATCTGAAGCTTGAAGCTTCGACTTCAAAACTACCATTCTGCATTTTTTTTGTGCACAGTTTTTTCTGAAGTTTGGCAGCCCTGAAGCCATGGATGCAGAAATTTTGCGTTTTGCTTTTTTTTTGTACCATGTGCATCGTGTGTCGAAAGAATTGCACGAAGATAGCGTCACATGGGTTTTGTAGCTTAAAACTTCCCCTTCAAAATGCTTTTTTTTTCATCATCGTGCGATTTTTCATTACCGAGTAATTCGTGTTTGAACCGTCGACTGCACTTTCGTGAGTTGGTGACACTTTTACGGGTACCTCAGTGCTCGTGCGGTGATCTTATATTCATCAAAAATCTCGTGTTGCCTTCTCGAATGATAATGACTCGCCAAAATAAATCTCGCTCACATTACTATTGCCCAATTGTCCCCTGCCGGATAACACTTGTGACGGCCGTCTAAGATCGCGTAAACCACGTCAATTATTAAGTCACAAATCTACACACATTCACCAACTTGCGAAAGTGCAGTCAACGGTTCAAACACGAATTACTCGGTAATGAAAAATCGCACGATGATGAAAAAAAAAGCATTTTGAAGGGGAAGTTTTAAGCTACAAAACCCATGTGACGCTATCTTCGTAAAATTCTTTCGACACACGATGCACATGGTACAAAAAAAAAGCAAAACGCAAAATTTCTGCATCCATGGCTTCAGGGCTGCCAAACTTCAGAAAAAACTGTGCACAAAAAAAATGCAGAATGGCAGTTTTGAAGTCGAAGCTTCAAGCTTCAGATCCCAATTTTTTCTATTGGAATCCGTTCATTTTCGACGAAGTTACACCCTTTTGAAAATGGGTCTTTTTCACGACAAAATTCGAGTGATCCCTTAATTGTTGTGCGCAGTGTAGGTATGGAATAGTGGATGGGTAAACGAATGGACGGATAGACGGACAGGTGGACGCGAACGAAGATTGAAGCGTGGAAAATTATAGAAGTGAATAATTCATCTTTTGGGTGGCTTGGTTAATCCGGATTCATACTGATGGCTCACATTTGTTACTGGTCTCGTTAGCCAGCCAGACTTGTTTCTTAGTTGTATAATTGAATACCGACGTAATTTGTACCGACGTTTCAACGATATAAACACAGAAATTCGAACGAACGTACAATATCATGGCACATTGGGTTTCAATACCAAATAGTATCGTTAAAAAATAATTATCCAGCGTTCATTCACCCACTTTTTGAAGGGAAGTTTGACGGAAGTTGGTCCTAGGCAAAATCTTGGGAACCTTCAAAAGTCTCAGGGCTTTGAGATTTCGGCGATAAATGCGAATACCTTACGAATTTCTTAGAATTAAGGCGTTTGTTTTGTCTGACAGTTGTATGTAAAACGTGAAAATATCAGCACACCAGAGCCTTGCTGTGGGCGTGTCGATTGATCATCAATCAGGTAAGTGTGAACACTTGAACGTCAAATCTATACGTTTTCCTTCTCTAAAAATATTACAGTCAACTAATGGACGTGGTATTCTTTGCCACTGACAAATATCACTTATCTTGAAGTCACGATGAGAAACTTTCGCTGATTAGCGATGCTTGCAAGGTTCAATTGAAACCGCCGCGTATTTATATTTTCCGAAATGTTCCTGACCATTTCCTGGCAAAATATTTGCACCATCTGGAAATGTAGTTACTATATGATAAACTGGTTGTATCTCTAAGTAGACAACAGAATATATTATTACGTGCAAGACTTGCAAGTCGTTAATAACACACATTGAATAACAGAAAAAATGAACAAAACAAATGTAGGGGGTCTTCGAATTCATGGTAATATGCTCGATGACTAGGTTGAAGGCACCGATATTATCTGCCGAATTCGATCCGAGAATAAGTTAGTGCTTACGTTGAAAACTAGCCCCCCTAAATGGTTACGGCCGAACTGTACATCTAAAATAAGTTTGAAGAGTTCGCGCAGGTTATCTCAAGTCTTGTTCCATTTAAAGCGAGGTCTGGTACAACGCGGGGCCAGTACGTCAGAAACATTCTTGAGTTCTAGAAATGCCTAATACGCGAGGATTCTTGTTGCTGTATCTAATCTGTATTTTAACTATACCGGTAATTCCTCACCAGTTATCTTCGCAACTTGATACCGGAGTACCGACGAGTAAGTAAAAGTTTTGTGCGGACTCGATTAAAAATTAAATTACCCGCGCTTACGAATTACCAACCTATGAAAAAAAAAAGAGACAAGCTATATAATCTAAATATTTTTTCAGCTGTCACTTTCCCATCGGGTTACATTCATTTTCCAACTATAAATGCGGGGCTGAAAGTTCACAGAGAGCGAAGCAATTGGTACAACGCTAATACCGCATGCATTTCAGAAGGCGGTCGTCTGGCCGTCGTTGACACCCCTGAAAAAATCAGATACGTGAAAGAAAATAAAGCGCAGTATTCCGAAGTTTGGGTTGGCATTACCAGAGATAGCCCTCACTGGGTTACATCCGATAATCGTAACTATAATTTTATATCAATTATATTTTATAGAATACTATTATACTATACATATTCGAACAGTAAATCGTACAAACGAGGATACAATGTACTCATAAGAAAGCAAACTGCGTTAATCGCACGGCTCATGATCTGATGAATCGAATAGAGTCGGATAAACGATGGCTTGGATAGCGGACGTGATTTGAATCACGAATTGTATAGCTAAACACTCGTACAATCGTTGTCAGTTTTGCTGTCAAAAAATAACCGACCGTTTCTACTGCACCAATGAATTTCTGTGCCTTCGGTACGGATTGAAACGTTGTACTTTTTCGAGTTCATACGTCCAATCCCCTCGAAATACAACTGACTAGAGGTCAAAAATAGAATGTGCAGTGTAGTGCTTGCTATCGGCAGATCTGTTTGGAATTTTGTTTATCTCGCTTGTGTAAATATAGAAAAACGCAGAGTAGAAGATATGATACTTATATTTTTGGTTAACTATTCTTAACAATGACTATCTCAGATCATATGTCGTTTTATTCACCAGGTTCGGAACGTCCTGATTTACCATGGCAAGCAAACAGTCCTGATGGCATCGGGGATTGTGCTGTGGTAAATGTCAGGGGGGATGGACTGTCCAACAAGCTATGCGCGTGGCGAAAGCCCTTCGTATGTGAAATACTCACTACGACCACATCGGTACAACAAACACCAATCATGTTCTGAAGTAACTACAGCAAAGCTACAGGAACCCCTGATGGAAATTATACTTAATGTTGGAAGTAAATGTTGGTATTGCGAGTTTGGCTACTAGATTTTTCCGACTAATGATATGCGAGATCGAAAGAAATATAATGGTGTATGGAGGAGTTTTACTATCTGTATTATTGTAGGATCGAAAATAAATTTTTTCATGCATAAAATATCAGCGGATTCTTTTCATCCCCTTTCAGCTTGGACAATTTCTGATATGTAAATTGTAGCCGGAAAAGAGAAATCACTGCGTATACACTTCTACTCTGCGCACTATTACATATATTTATATAATTAGCAACAAGTGATCAGATAATTATACGTTAATAGATTCGCAGAAACTCAGCAGCGTAGCAGTTTTCGAGAAAACGATACTCAAACGGTCAAGTGATACTAGGTGGTGTGGTCTTTTTTTTTGTTGTTAAAAACAAGCAAATAAAATCAGCTTCGAAATTATCGAAACGTTATCGAATGAAAAAAACCAAAAAAATAAATCTCGGGTGCTTCCTTTTCATCAGAATCAAAACTGTATGTTATGTTTTACAAATGATTACAGTCCGGGTTATCTCGCATATCATTGGCTATAAAGCGCGTCTCAATGTGCACGGAGTGTCAGTCAATCACGTACGCGAAGAGCAATCGTTACGTATTAAAAATGTCCTCTTTAACGGGATGGCTCTTCCTTAACTTTGCCTGTCTCTTACTTGCATCGGTTAATTCACAATGGACACCTAATTACGGCAACGGTGGTTTCATGAGTAAGTTGAGATGTTTTCAAAATAAACATGCTTTTTAATATGCATATCGAAGAGGGTTAGGAGTGGCCAATCATTTTTAGATAAAGAAATTCTAATTAGTAAGTCGATATCGGATTAATAATTTCGAATCAATTTGAAGATAGCACCCTTCCCGTGCACTCGCTTCCGCCAGGCTACGAGAATCACCCGGATGTCAACGCGGCGTACAAAGTGTACAATGAAACTCGTACTTGGGCTGCAGCAAAGCAGTTTTGCCTCAGCGAAGGTGGTCGTCTTGCTATAATTGACTCGTGGCAAAAAATTGGATTCATAAGATCACAACAACCACCAAGCTCCGTTTGGGTTGGTTTCCAAAAAGTTGGTGACGGTTGGCTAACATCCGAAAACGGTGAGTCCTGAGGAAATCATTTATCATTACAACTACATAATTTCTACTAATTATTTTATTTCAATCGATGATCAGTGCGCCACCTGGCACGACTACCGTGGGGAAGAAATCAGCCTTATGGTATCGGCGATTGTGTTGCCGTTAAGTCGGCTGGAAGAGGACTTTCCAACCACGAATGTTTTCGGGAAAACGCATTCGCCTGCGAAATAGTTCCGACGAACACATTGTACCCGAGATTGCCGACTCAGGATATCAATCAAGGAGGAAATTATTCGGGAGGAAACTGGCGGTATGACAACCGTAACAGAATGGTTAGCCTATCGTAGGCGAAAAAAAAAATTTTCTGTATTTTACCGGCTGATTTATAAGAACAAGTGAATCCACCAAGAATCGCTCTGTAATTACTGTGACGTACATGAATAAAATCCTGCAAATGTTTCATGTTACCAAATGATTTAGTTCCTTGCGAATAAGACTTCTACAAATTTTAGCGTTATTATTCAAATTACGATGTACGATACATACAGAGGTCACGAACCAAGATATCGCGGTAAAGCTAATTATTGCGATAACGTAAACACTAGAGGTCAGGGTCTTTTTGTTTTTACGTAACTGAAGATGGAATTTGAATATTGTTTGAATAGAATAAATCTTCGCCGTGTCAGGTTCGAACCGTTTATGTGGTGGATAGGGTATTTCAACTGACGCATGGGCGGATATAAGGTGAAAAAGATGGTGGAGATAATGGTATATATCGCGTATCTTTTAAGTCCTCAACCGATTACGGAAAGGGGAGTTTTTAGGGCGTAGAACCAAACCATGGTCAAGAGGGTTATAGATTTCACAAAAGCTTTAGGTCCAAAAGCTCGGACTTTTCTGCGAGCTTTCCAGAGTTTAAGGGTTTACGAGCCCCACTGGGCATTTCGAGTTTCCACGTGAACGCTTTGAAAGCCTCCCCTCCGCCGCGTAAGACCACCGTCGAGAGAGTTCCGCATCAACCGACCACCACCAACCTACAACCTTATACCATTCGACATACTTATACGCGTGTCAAGGACAAAGAGAAGGTACTTCTGCAGGCGGTATCTTTTTCCAGGCAGTATGACATGGCCATACGAGAACGAAATTTTCTCCCCGAAATTCATTCCCCCCAGATTCCATTTTTTTCCAAGGAATTATGAAACCATGCAAATATGTGTTTCAAATTACACCAGAAGGTGTTCAAATGGTTCAAGTAAAACCTTGGTGTCGATCTTTGCGCAGAGAAATTTTAAGAGATGGTGTTTTGTTATGTGTCAGCATAATGCCCCCTTCCAACCCCTTCCGATTCTCGCCCAGAACGTATTCGTGTGGATTATTTTGTCTAGACTCTACACTGAGTATCGACTTGAGCACAATAATAAGAATATCCGAAGGTAGTGCTATCTGATTGCTGACTGGCAACAGGAATTTCGAGAATAACAAGTAAGAATGGATGAAGGCGGAGCTCCTCCCGAAATGGACTTTTGTGGTGACTCACCCTGTATATCTCACATGGGACCGAACAGATAGGTATGTGGACGGTGGAGGATAGTTGTCAGGAAATAGCGCGAGAAAATGTTGTAATATTGACTGAAAATATTGAGTTGAGGTTTCGATTGAGTCGAGGTAGTGTCATAGTTCAGTTATAGTTTGTGATTCTAATTGTAAGGTGGGTGAACCATTTATAGCTATGAAAAGTACAGGAATTGTGGAAAAAATTTGCCAATTTACATAAGAATAAAAAGAAGAATTTGATGTTAGTCAACACGGCTTTCGTCAGTGACCAAGTTCGAAGAATATCTGATACAAGTTATAAGAGTTCACGTAGGTTATCTTGTGCAAGGCGATTCGTCTTATAAAAGCAAGGCCGAGTAACGTCGCCGCCAGTAGATCGACAGTAGCTATTGCGATTCGAAAATGTTTACAATGCACGGATTGCTGCTTCTGCAGCTCGTCTGTCTATCAATTGTTTCGGTTTTTTCTTACCAGACACACACGCAAAATTCCGTGGTCACTACGAGTAAGTAAAAATGTACTGAAAAATCGAGTATGGTAGATTCAGTTGCAAAATACAAGGAGAAGAATTCGCTGTCATCGAATTCAATTTAGAAGTGTAATTCTTCGACGTTCGACTTTGAGAAATTAATTTGAAATTCTTTTTTCAGCCGTGGTACTTCCAGCGGGTTACATTCATTATCCTACTGTTAATGCAGCCTACAAAATTAATCGCAACGAGCGTAGCTGGTCGGATGCAAAAGAAGCTTGTATCGCTGAAGGCGCTCGTCTCGCTGTAATTGATAGTTGGGAAAAACTTCATATCGTAGTAGCTAACAAACGTCGTGACGATGTTGTTTGGGTTGGAATCAAGAAGAAGCACGGTAACTGGAATGACTCTGCATACCGTAAGTTTCAACTATTATAATTTCAATTTGAAGTGCGGTGTTGCATTTTTCTAAATTGCACGACCATGACAGGAACACACATTTTGTCATAGTATCTCTCTGATTGCGCAATACAATCTTAGTTAATCGAGTGTGAATTTGACGTCCTTTTTTTCTTTGTTTGTTCCGTTTGCTCATGTTATTATTTTTATTTGATCGATCAGAAGCACGTGTGCTGAGCATACCATGGGCACCAAACAACCCACATGGATTCGGAGATTGCGTTGCAGTTAAAAGTAGCGGAACAGGACTCGGCAACAAGCTTTGCATGTGGGTGCAACCTTTCGTATGCGAAATACCAACTGCAACCACCGTCTACCAGCCGCCAAACTACCAGCCGCCAAACACGATCTGGTCCAACAGCAACGCCGGATAAAAGAGATGTTGAGAAAGCCCACCAACTGCACTTTTATTTTTTTCTAAACTTGTAGGTTATTAATGACCACATTGAAAAAAAAGAACGCTGTACTAATGAAGTGATTGATGTCCGATTTTTGAGTGTGATAAGAACAAGCTTGCCTGTAGATTCAATGTATCTAAAATAAGTCTGGAAAGTTCACGCAGGTTATCTTTAGTCTCTCAAATTTTTTCTCGTAACATCTGTTACCGCGGGATCTAATTGACGAGTAGAGTTTCAATTGAGTATGGAATTTTAGATATACAGGCTTGTTTGCATGTTTTTCATGCAAAATGTTTAAGCTTTTTCTAAATTAATTATTCGAAATATTTTATTCTATTTAAAAAGGCATGTTGATCTTGATGGAACCACTTGCAAAAAAATTTGATAGTGTCAAGACCCTTTCCCGTCCTGAATGCTCCGACTTTTGTACAGAAAAGATTTTGAAGTGTCACATCAAGATTATCATATGTTGCAGCGTTTCGATTAGGACCGAGTATTTCTATGCATTGTAATAGCGTGAGCTGTAAATTTTTTCTAATGTCACGTACGACAGCAGAGATGTTGAAAAGAATTTGTGGCTCTGCGAAGTTTTTAATTTACAATCGGTGAAGCTCTGATCACTCACGAATTTCCAGTATATCCACGATAAATCCCAATGTCACAAAAGATCGAGAGTTATCTCTGTAGCGATGCTCGTTTTTATTTGGAAAGCAACGCCAAGCTCCTACACGCAGCCCGGAGATCGACAGGAGCAGTTGATATTGCGATTCGAAAATGTCTACAATGCAGAGATTGGTGCTGCCACAGTTCACCCAGCTGTCCGTCAATCGTTGTAGTTACTTTTTTCCGAACCTGCGGTTGCCCGCAGAGCGAGGCAATTTGTACAACACGAAAACGTTGTGCATTTCTCAAGGGATTTCCGAAGGTGGTCGACCATCCGTCGTCGACACCGCACGAAAAGTTTGATACGTAAAGGCGAACGAAGCGCAATATACCAAAGTTTGATTCAACATATACCAGAAAAACCCGTTACTGCAGGGTTACTGCACCGATGACCGTAATTATAAGTCTGATACGGGAAGATTTTGGAGACCGTTAAAATATATTAGAGTATTAAATTATACAAACGGGAAAAAGTTTCCCCCTGAGGAAGTTGCAGGCCACGGCGATCACGTGACCATTCGACTGGTCGAATAAACGACGGCTATCTTCGGACGTGATTTGAATCACAATTCGAATAGCTAAACCTTTTTCATGATCGATGTGAGGTTCTCTGTTAAGAAATTGACTGCTAATAATGCTTCATGTTTTCTGTTCTGATTGAAATATTGCCCCTATTGTACAGTTTACGTTCGCTGTTTTCGTAACAGAAAAGTTTTGATTTAAAGTGAAAAGTGGAATCGTTGCTATATCGTCATCGCAGCAATGGCACGTGGGTTGAAATTATGCGTTGATATCGATAATATAGTAACATATAAAAGCGTTCGGGCATATTTTCACACAAGAACAACAGAATTTTAGTAAAATTGTGAGCTTGCGGCGTACAAATACTAGCAGAGTAGATATATTTTTGATGGCAAAGGGTGATGGTGGCGACTAGCAGATGACGGACGGAATAAAAAGGGAGGTGGGGAGGGTGCAAGGTACGTGGAAATTGACAAGTAAATGGAAAGGTCCAATCAGATTTTCGAATGGTATAGCCGTGGTATAGCTCAAACCGGAATTATCCATTTGGGCCTTGGGATCTCGTGCACCGGAGTTTTGGCGGACTGGTTCACCGGAAATGAAGCGAATCGCGAGCCCCTTCGGTAGCGGTAAATCATACGTTCGAGATCCACTCTCCCAGGCACTTTCGAGTATACCGAGTGGAAGATTTTCGGGATTTAGGGGTAGCTGGGGGAGTACGACCAGAGTGCAGTAGTAAAACGTCGAGTGTATAGCACGATAAAGTAAGTAATCTTATTATACGATGACGTATTATTAACCGGTTTACCGTACAGAATTATATGGGAAAGCGAATAGATGTATCAAGTTGTTTGGTATTATACACGTAGATATACGGTGTTTTATAGAGCTGTTTTCACGGGAAAGTATAAAGTTGTATAATACAGTCGGAGAGTATGATGCTAGAGAATTCCAAACTGGTGTATATTATTTGTATGTGTTGCGTTTCGAAAAGTGCTTTCCATTAGCAGCGGAGCTCGAAGCACAAAAGCGACCAACGGCGAGGGTGAATACGGAAGAACTGACAGACAATGGAGATCGTGTTCGGTGGCTCGCCTGCTTCTCTATAGTATACCTGCCGCTCGGCTTCCCTTATTCCCTTCTTCCCTTGGTTCACCTGCTCAAAATAATATCGCGGTTGCCTCATCAATCATGACCGGTAATGAAAAGCCGTCCTTACTTTATGAATATTATATATATCCACTAAACTATGCAGAGTTTAAGGCAAAGGTTTGTTGTCTCGTCTGTAAACTGACGTAAATTTTCTTTCCCGTATTCCATAGGTGCAGACCTGGCCAAACCGTTGGCTATATCTCATCGACCTGACGTAGACTACAACTCCTTTTCCTATTCCCTCCTCCAATAATATCTTCGTATCATCCACGTCGCGTAACGAACTCTACCGCTGTCAAATGTTTTTAAATCATTTATCAAGTTCAAAGGCTCTCCAAAGTTTCCTCGTTAAGCTCTATGAGAGGAACTAAACTCCGACCACTCCGCCTTCCGTATTCGGAAACGAGCGGAAAACATCGTTGAATTTCACGGTGATAATACTATTGTTTGAAATGCGTGGGGCTGAATATATACTTGAAAAATACGAGTAGAGTAGATATCGAGAAAAAACTTCAATCAAGTGATTTTCATATTTTATTCCAACTTTCCGAACGGATTTAACGTTTGATACGAAAAACTACGCCCCATTGCGTTGTCGGCTGGCAGTAAGAGCACGCTAAATTACGATAAAGGATAAAAATGAAGGTAAAAGTCGTATATACGATCGGTTGGAAGAAATCGTTGTTGCAGTTGTCCCCGACTCTAGGATACCTTCATAGTTCACATTTACCTTAACTCGAAGACATTGCAACTAGACTGAACTCGGTAGCACGGAACGTTTGAACAGTTACAGTGTAGAGAAAAGTTGCTGTTGCCTTGTAATACCTGCAGGTCACAATTCCCTGAATCGTACTACCGTCCGTGGATAAGAAATAATAGGGAGGTTAAAGCCCCGCACGCGAAATAGGTAAGTATAAACCTGCTGCAGTAGCTATCTCATATCCCAGACGGAGTTACCCCAACTTTATGTTAATTCGAAGATAACGAGCGGGCATATTTGGTCCCTCAGTGAGTAAATATCCTGTTCAGAATTTAATTCCAGTTATTATTACTCGGCTACTGAACTCAGCTTGTTTTTCTTACACACATAACGATGCTTTTTACATTAGAGCAAATATTTGTGTTTTCGATAGGCGTTTGCCATGTAATACTGACGCTATTACGATATTTCAGTCGTTGCGCTTTTTATTTGTTTCTTCTCTTTTGAACTATAGTGAATAGTACGAGACCGACGAAACCTCACGAAGATGGTATGAACTGAAAAATATGACACAAAGAGGGGAAAAAATCGATCAAATGAAAACAGCGAATTGAAATGCGTTTAATTATATAGAGTAACGAGTGATATCGGAACAAAGTTGATCTTCCAAATGTCGTATGAATATACAAAATGTGAGATGCACATTCAACTGTTCTCGAAGTTTGAAGCGTGACGTAGTTATTCGTACGAGTTTGCTTAGAGTGCACAGTAGTACGTGGGTAAAATAAACTTTGCACTAATTTTATCAGAGAGAATTGAAAGGCTGAAATGTAATTAGCTAGATTGATTTCGAACTCGAGTACGGTAGGAAATAGTAACAGTTTATACGGCGCACAACCGTTCTGCAGTACGATAACAGTGGTACAAGCTTCTATTATTATAGGTGATACTAAAAGCGAATATACAGTGAATCGAAGTTCGACCTGTTGAGTTCAAGGATGCGTGGTGAAAATGTTCATGGTTTGAACAGATATTTTTTACTCTTCGGATGACAAAATCAGTTTTTATAATCCATGACATAACTGCAGTACGAGTGTTATCTCGTCGCATCCATTTTGCACCGCGAAATCATGGATAGGTATCAATTTTAATCACCATTAAAATGTCCCCCTGTTATCTCTAGTCCCTCCAGCAATTTCACCCTCGTTAAATAATTGTTTGAGAGCTCCGCTTTAATCAGTGAGCGCAATATCAGTGTCAATAATTCTCAACTCATCACGCCTCGAAAAGTTATTCTTGAAGCACAGTTTGGATTTTCGAAGAGTTTGTTTGCTTCGGAACCCGGCATACCAGCTGTACATCTATAGATATACCTATAGCAAAACTTTCAATTCAGTTCCAAAGATCCGAGATTAGTTCAATTCTTTTTCTTGCCTCCTCTTTTCCATTTCCCTTTTATATTTCTTCCTGTTTTATCTTGTTTTATTTTAAACTGTGCAAAAAGTTCATTTTTTCTCGACCGATGGTCCAGCGAAAATGAAACAAAATTATATAGTTGCAGGTATATGAGTATATCACATCGCATTATATTATTATAACTTTTAGTATCTGAAAAATTAAAAGTTTCCAAGAGAAAAATCTGACTCACCGCTGGTAATGATAATGATAAAAATAATAAAACGTTGCGCCATTGCGGTTATAACATGCCGAAGTTTAATCCTTCCCCGCTTTCCTTTTTTTGCTGCTTTTTACCTCGCCCTTTCCGTTTCCCTTCCCCTCCCTTTTTCGCTTTGCACTTCGCAGGAGTAAGCGTGTTTATTTAATTAACATTTTCTCCTCCCTTCAATTATCCCGAGGGCCAGTTTGTACCTCACTTTGTATTGTATTTCTCTTGTTGCCACTGTTTTTTTCCCCCGTAGTTTGTTTTTCTTGTGATTTACATTTGTTTTTTTTTGTTTTTTCTTCTACTGCGTATTAATATTAATGTTAGAGAAAATATCTCTCTCTACTCGTTATTTAAATTTTTTTTAATAATTTTGTATCAAATATTATATCATGCCCATACTTTTCTAAGGGTGTGCGATTTCAAAATAAAAAGGGCATCTCTCCTCCCGTTTCAGAGTTGAAAATTTTATATCATACAACAAATTTGCACCCTCTCCATCCCCCCCAACCCCCAGCCTCTACGGAGTTTACCCTTCGTCTCTCAGTTTGCTTGCATGTAAACTCATATACATATATGTGTGTATATATATATACATATATACATGTACACTTTTAACGTAGGTTGGCAGCACGGTAAAGGCCAGAGCAAACACAGTTTTATTACTCGACGTCTCGCGAACAACTGAGCTTTTGACGGGGGTCGCGCACGCGCTCGTAAGGGCGTCGCGACGCTTTCGCTCCAGGGGCGCTTCCGATCCGACTAGACTCACCGATCATTATTACTGTCATTATCATTATAACTATCGTCCTCGCTTGCCATCGCTCTGAAATATTATCATAATTATTGCTTTAATCATCGTGCTGTCGCAATTATTATCGTTATTATAAATAGTTGACAATTAAATATCGAAGAATCTGAGGACACAATGCGTTAATTAGAACATTAGGATCTCTTTCCTTCACCATCGTTCCTAACTATGTGTCGTTTGTAGGCAACCCTATACTTGACAAGGGTTGTTCTACTTATTCTCGTTTTTATTCGTTTTTTCTACCAACCCCCATGTCACTTTGGACGCATCTTTGACCCTCGTGACGTATTTCACCAAGATAGTCGGGGTTCGGGATGGAAGGAGGTAGGGAGAAGGCTGGGGGACGAAATTCCAGCGGAATCATCGAGCGGCAAGTATTGCAGATCTCATTGTCACTGAGTAAGAGCCTTCTTCCTTATTTCCCTTCCCTCCTACTCGAAATCGATAAGACAGACTGACGCGTGCGAGAGAAATTATGGTCGTCGTTATACAGCTTTCGTCAGGACGCGGACCGCGTAAATTGCTTGCGGACACGAGCTGGTTTAGAGGATCCCGGCACCTGCATGTACCGCTGAGTACCCGGTACATCCCTTCACCACTTTCATGTCCCCTTATTTTAGCTTTTCAACTGTATTGAAATACGTGAGACCGGTTCTGGAAAGTGCTTGAATTTCAGATTATTTGACGCAAGAAGAATTTACGGTTGATAAATCATATAAAGCTTGTCAATCGAGGCATGGGAAAAAATGTGGTTTTAACAAAGTTTTCCGTAGATGTGTACATCATTTTTTTTCACCGTTAACTTCTATCAAAACTCTGTGAAAGAAAATCGGAAAAATCCTGGGAAAAAATTGTAATTACAAATAAATGGTCACGTGTAAAGGTAAAACGAAAGTTACCACGGTGCAAAAATAAGAAACGAAAATTATTTTGCACTCTGAGAGAGAAGGTGAGAGAACGAGGAAAATTTTATTCACACGTGGTTGAATATCCGTATAATTGAAAAATAATAATCAAGCAGGGAGCTGTATTTATAATGAAATTAAACCAAACTCTAATATTCGGTACAGAATCAACATACTGTTAATTGTTCACTGACCATAAAATTTTCGCTGGCCGTTATCAGAATCAGAAGTGACCTCTATAACGGTTCTGTAATTTTTCATCTATCGAACGTACATTGCATCGGAAACCAACCCCGAATTTTTTTATTCTTTTTCTACATCTTTCTTAATATCAGTTCTATGATTTCCTACCGAAATAGACTTTTCTCAGCTATTTATTTTTATTTACTATTTATTTTCTTTTCTTTTTTTTCTTAGCAAAATCAAGACCTATTCCACGGAGAAGCATCGATGTTTGCACAGATTTACGTTTTGAATAGAAAAGCTATGATTGATTGCGAGTTTCATCACTATCGGTAATACAGTGTAGACGAGATAAAGATGAGATGGAATACCTAACTGTGATATAAGATCATTGAAACGGTCTGCATTTGACTGTGAATTTTCCGAGAGAAATAGATTGCTATCAAATCTCGCATTTCCGTTATTCATTTTTTCGAATCTATTGCAAAAATCTATACATAGAAATCTATCGAAGAGAAACAAAAAAAAAACGCAAACATATAATTGAAGAATAAATTAATTCGAAAAAAACTTTCGACGAAGCTATAACTATAACGATCATATAGGCACAACGATATATTGAATTGTTCACGCGCGTTTGAACGCGGTGGAAATATTACCCATGGTTTGAACCTAACGACCCTATGTGCGCTTCAACTTTGTTTGAAAATTCTAGTCTTATGATTGCGATGGGGTTCGCAAAAGTTTTACGTAAATTCAATTCGATCCCGAAGTTATCCTGCCTCTGTGTTGCAGGACCTAGTTATTTGTTTTGCGATGGCAAATGAATAGATATATATAACGTGTGCGGACTGGGCCGCCATTATACCAAGTAGCCCAACACAAACGCAAAGGTTATTCGTGCGTTATATTCTGTTACACAATTACCGAACAATTGCTTTGATCCGTACACCGGTACGTATAATGTACCAAACACATCACATACGTATCGCTTTGATTGTACTAGATTTACAGGTTGGCTCGTTTGAAACGTTGTACAGTTGAGAATGTAGACCAGTGACACATGACTTCCAATCTTTCTCTTTTTTACGCACTCCCCCCCCCCCGAAAGAAATCGGCCGAATCCAGGTATGAGGTTGAAATGATTTATTCCCTCAATCGGTTGAAAACAAATACAGATATGTGATATACGGACGTAAAAGAATATATATGTGTATGTATTTCGTATATGAAAGAGAAATACCTATATTATATGTATCTGGCAACAATTATTTCAGGTAGATCTTGCGATTATAACTTTCCATCGTATTCCTGATGATATTTTAACTTCTGGATATTTAACGTATTTATAATATGACGGAGATACGGGTGGTGGAAAACTGAAGAAAAGTTTCTGTCCAATAATACAAGGTAAAGTTGTAAAGGCTATTTTTCACTTCCGAGAAAAATCGCGGACAGCCCTCCGTTTCGCAGGGATTGCTGATTGAGCAAAAAGTGTAAATTGGAGTGAAACGCGAAACCATTGAAATATATGTAAGGTGGTGGTGTAGTGGTTTATCAACAGAGAGTGAGTGTTTATTTTTATTTCTAAAAATTTCAACTTTCTTAGCATATTCATTGTACAATTATGTAAATGTTTCAGTTGAAAAGAAGTTATAAAAATGTCACGTAAAATTATTTCCAACCACCGGGTCCATTAAGCACCGTCGTCCCTTTTAAATATTTTTTTATGTTGTTATATTTATCATTGTTGTTATTTATATTGATATTATTATTATTATTATTATTCGGTGATATCCGCGTTTGTTAGCATTCAAAATTTAATAAAAACCAACCACTGCGAAACGCAGTTCCGCGCGTCAAAAATTTCATATGGCCGATTATTACCCACATTAAAATACAGGGCGTATAGTATATAGGTATAACTAGGTATACACTAACCTTATATATATCGCATAAAAAGAAAAAGAAAAATATTATATACAGTCGTATAAAAGTATTTTATAAAGTGTACCGGGTTTTCCTTGTACCTCAAGAGTTCGCGGTTAATAATTTTGGTTGAAATTAATTTTAGGGAAATATTTCTCGGGTAATCGTGTGATATAAATATGAAAATATATAAAAGACTTTAGTTTGAGCTTTGATGGATCGATGTATAATTATTTTTTCTTTTTTCTACTAATAAAATTTTGCAACGCTTTGTACGTTAGCGTTAATTTACTAAAACCTGCGACGTATGATAAAATGCGTTGAGTATATTTAGCTGCGTAATTTTTCGTAAACTAATTGATGTAATTACAATACGAGCACGGAGAGAAAATTTAATGAGCCAAGTTACTATCCGCGTGCCTCGTTACTCACATTGCTGCACGGGTAACTCGTAAAACTGATTATTGTTTAGATTGGCATAAGTACCTATGTATTATAATGCAGAGTGCCCGTCTCTTTTCCCCTACATGGAATATTGACTCTATTATGTAATGTAAGTCACCAATGAGATAACGGCAATTTAACGAGTTTATATATTACGCAAACCTTCCCCATCCCTAGTTATACCCTTGGGAATTAATGATGATAAAAAGTCTAGTAAATAAAAAAAAAATTTCAACAATTTATAATACATTTCACCAACTGCAACGAAATATAGGTATATAGGTAACTCTGTTCATTCAGCTGCATCGATTTAATTTATTAACGTTCAATTGTTTCGTCAGTATCTATAATCAGCGTGTTCAACTCAATAAATGTTGAAGAATCGAATGACGGCGCAATAACCGATCAGCATTAGAGAAAACAAACTTCGGAAGATGCTGGATAATCGGTGACCAACAATCATTGAAAAATGAGCGGTGGACGGAAATGCTGAATTCTATAGCAAAATATATTTCCTCGAGAGAACAAAGTTTGGATAATAATTAAAAACTCAAAAAAAGAACGAAAAAGAAAAACTAACGTAAATTATGCAAAGCTGGCGTATATGTTTGTACGAAATTAGCCTGCATAACTTTGTTTGATAATTACTACACACTTATACATTGCAGTGCAATAGTGTGTCGAAACAATGCAAAACCGAACATTTAAATTGATTACCTAACGTAACTAAATATAACACAATTCACAAGCTCAATTTGTAAATGAGTTTAATAAGCATTCCACTATAACGTAATAGCCGAAATGATTATATGATATTCTGTGGATATGTATAGAAAGTAACCGTGAAAAGATTAAGGAAAAGATTCTGCGTTAGCAATCTTTGCATCGAATAAGTTCCGTGTGGATTTATTTTACTGCGATCAAGTATATAATACATATGTACTACTTAGATACATGTATATACTTATGTACGAAGGGTACCTAGAGTTCAATGAGTGTAAATGAAATCGTTGTAAATAACAAAAATAGAATCACTTGATTTCAAGGAGGTTGAAATCAGACGTGCGGTGCAGTGAAGGCATAAGGACGAATGCGATACGACGTGAGAAGAGAAGAGCGAAAATCTGAAAGGTCGGCAACATAAAGAGAGAAACAAGAAAAAGAAGAAGACGAAATAGACGCGATGGTGGGTACGCGAAAAGAGGGGTTTGAGAAACGTGATTGAACTTAAATCGATTGGAAAGATTAGAGGTAGACTAACAATAAGAATAAGAAGAGATAGAAATAAAGGATGAATAGAGTAATGTAAAAAAATGGTGAAAGGTGAGAGAAAACCAATTTCAAATTAAGCTGCTCGTTGGTTTTGCGACAATGGAGCCCTTCGTCCTCTCCTCTTTTCTTTCACACCTTCATCGCTACATTCGTCGAAACATTAAAGATTATACCGTTTTTCACTACGTCATATTGGATCTAATTTTACGTAATTCGAATATCTCGATACATTGAATATTATTTGACAAAAAAGCCTTGATCTAAGGTCCTCGTTGTAACAAAAAAATTAACTATGACATGCAACATTGATCAAACATACAAAATAAAAAAAATCGAACCACCTGATTTTCGAACAGCCGAGAGAACAATCTGAAAAGCTCGAACAGGTCATATCTCTGAATAACAATTTTAGAGAGCTCCTTATTTTCCCAACTAATTTTCCACTAATTGGGATACACCATAATCTCGAGTGAAATTACGATAAGAAAAATACAAAAAAAAAGTTGGACATAAATAATCATGGCTTACGGAAGAAAGAGGAAAAGAACCAGCCACACAATGAATATTAAAAAGTATAATTGGCTAGGCACGAGCGACCACGGAAATCGTCTAATTGAGACGACTTCCGCGTATGCGTAAAAGTATTTCCATACATATACATACAACTATTATCAATCGAGTCCTGCAGGTACGGTAAATTATTCTGCGAACAGAAAATTAAGAAGAAAAAAAAATAAAGAAAAAAAGTGAAGAACACTAATTGAAAGCCCGGGTTTCTTCGAATATGTGTATAGATATTTTATGCGTACACATACAGGGTGAGTCCCTTCAAAAGTCTGATTCGGGAGGAGTTTTATTTGACTGAGGCTCCGCCTTTATCTATTTTTACTTACCGACTTATCCCTTCTAACTCTCGCCCAGAACGTATTTGTGTGAATTCTTTTGTCTCCCTCAAACAATACATTGCATGACTAGACTTTACACGGACTATTAGCTTGAACACAATAATAGAAATATTCGAATGTCGTGCTATCTAATCGCTGCTTGGCAACTAGAATTTTGAGGATAGCGAGTAGGAATGGACGAAGGTGGAGCCTCAGCCAAATAAAACTCCTCCCGAATCAGACCTTTGGGGCGACTCACCCTGTATAATATCTACGTACTCATAAAATTTGTATCTGAGTACGTACGTTAGATGCAAATATCTATGTGTACATAAGTACATACGTACCCAAGCTTTCAGTAAATGGTCGGGTCGAAGGTCGGGTTTTTAGGTTTTCTGTATACCCGCTAGGACTGGTATCTATCTCCCTTTCAAGTTGCATGGATCGGTGTGGCTCTAACTCCGTGCAGGTTCTTTGAACCCAGACGAACCGTAGCAGACACAGAGAATTGGCGATTTGAGTCGAATCTTGTATACTTGCACTTGAAACCCAAGACCGTGAAGTTGGAATTAATATTTGAGATCACGGTGAAATAATTCGTTCCTAAGGGAGAGAAACCCCCGCAACCAGCGCCTGATGCACACCTAAAACCATTTCTATTGTATCACAGCTTTCACGGCGAAGCCAACAATAGATTACATCGACCTAGATTAATAACCGGGGTAAACATACCTATGTATTATTATTTACATATACACAACGGGAATCGTTGTATTCATCGAAAACGTAACATTATATACATCGTATATTATGCACATATACATGTACGGGGTCGGACAATGGTTTGAATTTTTCGGTGAATTCTACGCCGATTGTCGTTTCGTTGGGTAGTTTGTTACCTGGATTTTGATTAAATTTTGATATTATAATACAACTAAAATACATCTGGTTATGATCTGATAAATTAATAATAATTTACGTGATACGTTTTACACAGGAAGTTGTTGCGGTTTTATTACACGTCATTGTTAATTACGTAAATGAACTGCTGTCGTACCCTTCAGAATAGATATGTAATTATAGCGAAAATTATATTGTAATACAGTCGAACCTGGCTAAGTGAGAATCGCAGGGGGACCAGTTATTTTTCTCAGTATCCCAGGTTTCTCACTACCCGAGTTTTCTCAGTTACACAGGTGACTAACAAATTTTTCTCACTATCCCAGGTATACAGGAGGACAAAAAAATCTCTGATTGGCTGTTTGTCACGGGACATATTCTAACCTATAAAAATGATAACCTTGTCTCAGTAGCGGAGGTAGAGGGAAGGAGATTTTCTCAATAGCAGAGGTAAATATGGTAAAAGAGGGGGAAAAAAGGAAAAAAAAAATTCTCACTACCAGAGGTAAAATTATTCTCACTATCAGAGGTTTTTCGAAAGAAAACGAAGGGACCGCATTTTTTTTCTCACTAGCAGAGGATTCTCAGTACCACAGTGTCTCACTTAGCCAGGTTCCACTGTATTATGTTCGGAGACAGACAGGTAAGAAAAAGCGTGTTCAAAGTTGTTCAAATGAATAGAAGTCGGTCCCGAATCTCGTTAAATTTACGTCAACTCGCGGCGCAAGAGCGAACGAATTAGGTTTCACCGAGCTCGCAGGGGCAGGTGTGATTTCGTACCTTTTTCGAATTTGCCGATGCGATTATCGATTTGAGCCCCTCTCTGATGTACATACGTTGTACGTGAACTAGTGACGATTTATTATACGGATGAGGCTTATATACTATACATAATACGAATATATACATGGCATTATTCGAGGACTGCGAATCAGATGGGCGTAACTCACAGTTTTTCGGTTGTGGGGCATTAAGAAATCGTGCTGACAGAAGGGCGTATCCCACAAAAAATGGAAACGATATGAGATGTTGAATTCCCAGACCAAATTCATTCCAATGTAACGTAATTTTCGTGTTTTTCAATTTCTATTCCGTTACAGTGATTCCGCCCTTATTGCAGAATCCTCATTATTTTGGTGGCTCACGCCTCTAAAGCTCTTGACCATAGTTGCATCATAATATCTACAGAGACATGAGTAAAAATTAGCCAAGGGGAAATGAAATTGCGATTTTTGGCAGGTGGCTATGTTGATTGGATTGTTTCGGGGAATTACGACGCGAATCTTTGATTCGGCGAAAATTCGGCAACATATAAAAAGATCAGGGATATCGGAATCAGGGTTTGGTAAAATTCGATAAATTTGGAGAGCCGCGGTTCCAAGAGTTGGGTATTAACGATCTATATTTCATATGATCCATTATACAAAGAGTAAATGCACTCACAACGTCGGTGTGGGAACTAGCAAAAAAAAAAAACAACAGATTTTTTTCATCAAACAAAATTCACCGTTGAATCGATTCAAAGTTTTTTGTATCAAATTGTTGGCAAGAAATTTTTCTATCAGACGAGCCTGAAACTTGAAAAAAAAGGCACTTTGCGTCCAAGAAAATGAAAATAAACTAAAGGAAATTTGAAATTGTAAATTTTGCTTGAAATAAAATTCATAACCCAAGTTATTCAAGTGGTCTTAAAGTTTTACACTCATATATTCTAATCTGGAACATTCTCACGTGAAAATTCCAAGATCAGAAAAATTGGAATTGGTCTAATGATTGATCTGAATCTACTGATTTAGAATTTTCATTTTTCGATGGTACAGTTTGTAACTGATGCGTGATGTAAAATTTACAAGTTATTATATTAAGTCTCACATTTGCTACACACAAAATACTCCTGATTTTTTTTGTTGCTTTTTCAAAAAATCTATTTCCATGTATTATATGTATACTCAAAGTTGTACGCCTCTCCTTACAGAGAGAGAGAAAAAGGAAAAAAAAAACATACATCAATACGGCGACAAAAAAAAATGATACCTTGCAATTCTCATCTTCGAAACGAGTACATGACGCGCCCGCTTCGCCGTTGCGGAAGGTTATTCGAAACGCGTTGATGGTGGTGGTGGTAGCGGTGCCAACCGGAAACGAGATTTTCGTGATGATTTAAACTTTGATTCCACTTTCGCCAACGACCGAAAACTGGAAGCTTTTAGCGAACGCGTGGTACCGGGTGACGTATTTAAATACATTTGACTGAAAGGGCGCGGCGGAAACAACCTGCAATGCGATGGCTTTGGCGGAGGGAAAAGTAATTCCTTAAAGTCGTTATATGTATACGCTGCACACATACCTATGTACTTTATATACGTATATGTACACATACAATTTTACGTGGCGAATGTCTTCCACGAGTGCCGGGCACGGGTTCTAGATTTCTGCACTAATCTTTGTTTAATTATTTAAACGTAGACTAAGGGCAAACTTAGAGACGCGTTTGCAGAAATTAAGCTCTCTCTCCCTCTTTCTTTTTCTTTCTCTCCTCCTCTCTCTCTCTCAGACGTTTTGCCACGGTATGGGTATAGGTATATTTGGCTCTCAAAGAAAGCAGCTGTAGGATATAGAAATGAACGAGCGCACGAGGTGTTGCAGGTACTTGGGATATAATAATAACGAGGTAAAATTTGACGTTAATTCTAAGGATTTGTAGCTAGCTGGTGTTGTTATATAATATTCAACACACTATACATATTATATGTATTATATGTATACCGCTGCACTACTAAGCGTTAACAGTAATATAATGCGCGAGCTTCAACGGATTTAAAAAATCTCACAAAATTTATGAGAAAAGTTCAAAGTGCTTTTCAAGTAAGTTTAACTGAATATATTATCCCTATACTATTACAACGGTAACGTAGCGCGTGGTTGAAAAAATATATATATAGTAGTATATTTATGTACGCACATATATTTCATATTCCACAGCTCGTTGATTTAAAGAGTGGGCTAGAAAAAAAAAAAAATTTCACAATCATTACGATCTATCAAAAATTTAATTTATTTTCAACAATCAAAAATTCGGGTCACGTCAGATTGTTAACGATCTACCTTGAATCAGACTACGTAGTTTTGAGATTGACGAAATATTCTCTGCGCTTATTGTTAGCTTATGTACATGAAAGTAAATTTCTGATGGAATAATAAATCTTCTCTTTGATCGCTTTATATACTTTCAGCGTATCTAGCATCTAGATCATATCATATTCCGTCAGGAGTTCTAACCTCGAAAATACGCCCGATGAGAAGATATTTCGTTATACTTCTATCAGTCGCGCAGTCCAAATATTTCCGACCAACGGAGAACTCCTCTACACGTATTTCGGAGTAAATTTTCTCCAATATCTCTAAGCGAGGCTGATAACGAGGGTATATACGTATAAAATTTGCACATATGTAGAGATACATACAAAGCGGTGCAATCGCGCTAGCTAATTATCGGCGAATTGTCCCGGTAATTTTGGCAGTGAGCCCGCTTTTATGAAAATCCGTGCGTGTTCAGTCGGTATATAGACATGTGTTACTTAAATAAAGGGTGGGAAAACAAGCTCAAGTTATCGCACACCCGGTACCGTATACTTTAACGTTGAAAGTACGGAGGATGTGGTTTAATAATAATTTCATCTCCTTTAAAAGCGGGATGCGGGGCTGGATAATGCATGGTAATTGGGCATTAGAAAGGATATTACACCGCTTAACGCATTTAACGTAGCTTACACTCCACCCGGAGAGAGGTCCTTACATATATATATATATATGTATACAAAGAAATGCACTTTCACGTGCGTAAAACATCCCACCATCAACGAATCTTTAGATATAATAATCTCGTCGAGTTTTTAGATGAGAACAACTTACGATCAGTCCCTCGGGATGAGTTTAAAATGGACACGAATTGAGGTACGTACGTACTTCGTAAACGGGCAAGAAGTTTCTTTCACAAACTCAAAACGGGCTATATATTTAAGAAATACGAATAACTGTTCTGTTTCGCGAGGTAGCAAACAATAGAGATAAAAATTATCGTATCTTTTTGTTAAATTGGTCGACGCGAGCTAAGTGCTGTGGTGAAAAATTTCAAGTCGCCTTCTTTTTGTTGTCTTTTTTTTCTGTTTTTTAATGCATGTATTCTTATTAAGGTGAAGTGAAATAATGGAATAATAATGGGAACGACTAGACGTGGAAATACAATAATTAGTAAATGGACTTGTTCTCTGCATATTCCATTTATCTCCTGTAGTCGGCGTTTGCAGGCCAGATGGGTTCGTTGGTTATTTTAATAACGCTATACCTAGCGATTGAACATTAGCATTTCATCTACAGCTCTATATGGGTTCACTTGAGCAAATTGAAACGTCGACTGTCCAATCTAATTACCCCTCTCATTCCCTCACGTTATTCTCCTTCGTCCCTCCATTTTTCTCGCCTCCCATAATATTTGTTTCGCAATTTCTGTGAATAATAAATCTATAAATACCGTACGTACTTTATCATCACGAATATATATACTTTCATCTTGACATTTTTATACCGATTAAAATCAACCGATCCATTATATTATATAATACATAAAATACATACATGTGTACGTATATCGTACGATTAATTTAATAACTTCAGCCCACTGCGGCACGGTTAAATCCAACTCGTTCGTCCGCGTCGGTGTGATGTATGCTTAGATTAGGAGCTTAAGAGCTTTCGATCATTGTTATTATTGTGCTGATTTTAACCGTTCGCAAAACACCTTTTACCGCGACGGTTTTATACCAGAATTTTCCCCGCTTTTTTCGCAAGGTCTTCCAACATCCCAGTGAACGTCTTACGGTTCTATATGGTAGGTGGATGTCTACATCGCCTTGCCTGACCGGCCTGTAATTTTATCACAAAAATATATACTACGTAGAGAAAAAAGAAAGAATAAAGGTGGAAGAAAGTCGGAAACAATTTCCGTCAACCTTCTTAAACTACTAAACGACGTTGGGGTTCGTTCGTTCGACGGATGAGACTGACGTTAACGGCCGTTACTATATACCTATATATTTATGTATATACACGTACATATATACGTGTATACATGAACATATATGTAAAGCCATGTACTAACCTTGTTTTATCATGGTTTGTTGTGTATACCCACGTAACTTCTATCCCAATGATCACTGATTGGTAAACCTTGTCCGAGTAATGCCTTTTGATCAGGAAGTCCGTTCCTACTCAGAGTCAACGAGCACGAGCCGTGGAGACCCCATCGTATGTGAACTTCTGATTCCACCGGCAATGTCGACTTCTCTCGCATTTTGCAGTGATTTTTTATCACGATCGAGAGTTCTGCGATTTTTTTTTCTCCCCCTCTTTCTAGAGGGAATAAAAATGAACATCGACAGCTTGAACGAGATGCAATTGAAAAACAAAAATTTACTTGGTTTAATATTCATCCGTTGAGTAAATTAAATTAGAGTAACTTACAAATTTTTCAGGCGATGAGAGGCCTACTTAAAAGTTACGTTAAAATTTCACTTACAAATCTGTCAGCTTTTTTTGCAAAGTATACGATTATTCGCCGTGAAAACTTTTTCATGCGAATAAAAAAGAAACAATAATACAATCAAGTAAAAATATAAATTCCGAATTTTTGAGTGAGATTTTTTCTTCACTCATGCGATCCTAGCACTCTCTGCTATTCGAAGTAAAAAGTAAATAAAATAATGTATTTATATAGAATATTGATTCGCGGTCAATCTTTATGGGGAGAAAACGAGCGAAGGTTGCTTCTAGTTTCAGTACCGTTTAAAGTTTTAACTCCCGTGCGAAATGGCTGTATATCCTATACATACAAAGACGTATAATATAAGGTAGGTAGAGGGAGATAGTCTTCGCTATACTGGAGATTATTGCGAAACTCGGTCACGTGTAGAATTTCAACTGTACAGCTGCAGAAAGCGGAGCGTTAAGCGGAATATGGGAAACAGCAATGCGGCTTAAGGTACCTGAGTGGGCCGTTAACACTGTATGCAGTTTACGGCGTACCCTGCAGTTGCAAATTAGATTCTACTTTGAGGTGGCCATCAACATTTTTGCGTTCAAGCTCGTTAATGCTTGAAAGAGCAATCGGAATAGCTTTATACTCTGATTGTCAGTATCGTCGAATATGGGCAACGAAATCGAGCTTCTTTCGATTCGGGAGTGATTCTCTCCAGTGAATCTGTTCGCAATTTATTTCGAACGATAACTCCATTTCATTACGTCAACTACTACGAAAAATCTAGCTAATGATTCTAGACCACTGGTTAAAAGTCAATTGGCTTATATTTAATTACAATAGCATGATATTACCTATAGGCGAATGAACTTTGCAAGGACTTGTAACACAATGAAGCATCGTTTTGTAACTCTAAATTGGATGTCGCGAATGTCGCGAAAACATTCATGTATAGTTACGATGTACATTCCACTGCATAATTTGATAATTAAACATGTTTCATTATTATCCTCCTCTGTTTTCCTTCTATGTACGTACGTACGTTATATTCATACCTCATGTTCTGTACTCTATTATACCTCTACGTCCTTCAAGTTGAGCTGAGTTAAGCTCAGTCAAGCATTGAGCACAAGCTCCTTAAAAGCTTTCGCCTGCCACCGCGAACCTGGAAATGACAGCCAGGATATAGCTTTGACCATGGATCTGGATGGCTTTACGTATAATTGCCCGTTCTAACTCACATGTTGACTATTTCCAATTGCCGCCGAAACTCCGAAATTACATTTAAAAGGAGCGCACTCGAATAAACACCGCGAAAGTTGATTCTACATTGAATATATGAACATGAAAAGAGAAACATGAGAAAAGATAAAAGAATCAAAAACAAACTTTGTATTATTGTATAGATTTTCAATATCGCATGGCGTCACCTCACATCAATATACCCAGGTGTATTGTGTGCAATGCCACCGTAATCACGGTGTGCGAATTGACAGCTGGAGTTTACATTCAAAACTGGTTATACTATTATGTATTTATAAAAAAGAATAAGTTTCATATGAAAATTATTTCACAAAATGGGGTTGGGAGGGGGGAGGGGGGATTACTTATCAAGCTCAACTACGCACACGTTTTCAAAATGGATCATTTTATCGAATCGAACGTGTTCTGCTCCCTCACTTCAATGGTAATTTGAAAAGAAATCAAAAACTGAACATATTTTGGACGTTATCATGCGAGTATTAGTGAAGTAAGATTCGGATATCGGAATGGTAAAATTTCGGTACGCTGAAAATTTGCTGAAAATTTTGTTTTGAATTCAACTGGAACTGCATAAATATAACGCGGTATATGTCGCGCTATAAAGTGTTCTCCATATTATACTTAGCTTTTTATATTATAAGACACACGTAGAATACTTTACAAATCTGGGAAAAAACCTCGGTCAGAAAAAAGACGATCGTAAAACTTTTTGGTCAACAAGACATGAGTAAATATATAGAGGCCCTTCCTAACGGCCTATATCAAGGGGATAAATCTTTTGAAATATTTAAAGCTGTAAGATTTTTTATACGAAAATGAAATTGAATTGGAAATTCGAAAAAAATCAAAAATCAAAACAAGTATTCAAGCACTCAATGCTACATGGTACGACAACAGCCGAATCGTTGTATGGGATCTGAAACGAATGAAATTATGGGGTGAGAAATGATTCAACGTTGCATAATCAGTTGCACCTGGTGTGACCCCCCCCCCCCCCCCCCCCCCAACAGCAACAACGACAATTTACGAAGCTATAATGAGTGGCGTTCGATCACATGGTATTACTATTTAGTGGCAATTAATATTCAAGCTGTTAATTATAATATTGCAACGCCGACGTTATTAATATTATGTTATAAATTGGCACCGATATTGCGCCATAGATTTCCAATCTACATACAGCCATTATTATAATGCTATCATTATCGCGACTAATTGTACCCATATCATATTTAGATATTTTTTCTTTCTTATTCTCTCTTCATCTTTTTCGTCACTTAAAAATTTCCAAATTAGGTACATACAACGTTGGAAATCACACCGCTTTTTCCCCAATATTTTATTTATACATATACCCATACGTAAAAAAAGAAAAAATGTCCTTAAATCCTCACAACTGATTGTGAGATAAAAATAGCATCGTATTCGCTACGGCGCGGTGCGGCGGAGGTAGAATTTATGAGTATATCATACCGAATCGCGCGAGGTACGTGCAGGTGTGACATGATTTTTTTTCCCCCTCTTTCTTTTTTTCTTCAGCGTTACAAAGCGCATTGTCACAATGGAACGTGTTTCACCCGCGGTCGGACTATACACTACGGGATCGCTCACGGTCTAATCACTTAGACCTCGAGCTCTGGAAAAGCTTCTGTGAATTATGGTAGCTCAACACCTGTCGCGACACGGAAAGTAGCTCCAAAGATGAATTCCGGAAAGAAAACAAGAAATAATGATAAATAAATGAAAATAAATAAACATAAAATCAGTTTTGACCGGAGCAAAAGTATGCAGATCAAGAGTTGGTACTGAGTACACTACATGCGGGTACTTCTCATAACATCCATTTGAAGCAAGAATCTGATTTGAATTAAAAAAAAAAAAAAATTGTTGAAAGAAAATTAGATTGAAAGACGGAAAAATGAAGTTGAACAAACTCAAATAATTGTCCGTATAAAAAATTCGTAACAATTAATACGATGCTAAAATTCTCCTTCAGGAATCTAATTGGGGTAAAAAGTCTGGATGTAGTCCAGTTCGATAACTTTTCAGTACCAAATCTCCGACTGTAGCTCGCGCTATGACTGCTTACAATTAGTAACAGAAGGTTTCCTCCAGCTCGAGAAAAGGTTTACCGCGCAGAAATCTGATGGTCGTACATTAATCTTTTATTGAAATTACTACTATTATAACAGAATGCGTTTTGGAGTTCGAGGAGTACCTATCTAGAGAATTCGAATAGTGTAATTTGGCGGGATCAGATCGTTGTCGTTAAACTTGCCATTTCACGTAGTTCCACGTGCTTAATTTTGCCAGATGGTAGTCTAGGCAATCGGTCAATAAACACAACACCACCGTAGAGTTGTTGGTACTTCATCAGCTTGGTGGCCACAAGGTCGATCAACTCAGTCTTGGTGACCTACAACACATCATACGGATGTTGAAGATAATTTATTGATAAGTCAGCAGCTTAGCAAGCTCCTCCTCAGACTCTAGTTTCACAAGATTGAACGTTTTGATCCAAATATGCAAATTCGGATTCGCTCTTGTGTTTAGGGAGAGCTTGCTCAGGACGATTCGAACATGGAAACGAATTGCACTAAAGATAATCACATGTGAGCTGTACAAATAGCTTAACACAAAATACCAATGGCTTCGTATCGATGGAAGAGGTTGGTGCTCTGAC
The DNA here is from genome assembly GCA_963932425.1 of Athalia cordata. Taxonomy (NCBI): domain Eukaryota; kingdom Metazoa; phylum Arthropoda; class Insecta; order Hymenoptera; family Athaliidae; genus Athalia; species Athalia cordata. Next base: position 48,825,499 of record OZ010625.1, on the reverse strand, counting down.
TACAAAAGCCATGGCAACGTCTTCTTCCTCAGGTTGAGGTCGGGTTATTACTGCGGTGTCCCGGCATCCCAGCATACCCTCAGTTTCAATCGGAGACACTTCGGCATAATAAGTGTTTATCGTATCCTTAAGTCTAATAATCAGAAAGTTGATTCCGAACTTATCATCGTAGCCAAAATCTCCAGAGTGAAACCAACTTGGAACAAAAAAGTAATCTATGTTGCCATGATCGGAATTCACATTTCCAGACATGAAACGAATGTGAGGTCGAAAGTCTCTCTGACCGTTTCCGTCAATCCCTCCTGCAGAACTTCATCATTGATGGACTTTTCAGTAATGTAACTCACCTCATTATCCAACTTTCCGATGGTAATGATGGTAACGATGTACCTTTTCAGTATTTCGTTGAAAATCTGTTCACAAAGACAACCCCGTAGACTAACCTAGAATAATTCTGAATAGATTTTTCATCGACATTTTCCTAGCCCAAACGAGGCATAAAAATGGTCATGTTCATTGTAAGTGTTGCAGATATATTTTCCCCAAGTGTCACGTGACTGTTTTATTTTTATTATTTCTTCTATCGTTCTGTGTACCATTTCGTTCGAACGTCGTTCGAATGCACGCAAGTTATTAAGATACATTTTTGATGTCCCTTTTTTCATTCAACTCGAACTCAAATCTGCAGCAATGATGTGAATGACCTCCGATCTTGAAACGCGATTAACTAATTTCAAACCGATTGTAAGAAGAAATGAAACAACTAGAATATAAAGAACATTTATAAGCCACATTCAAAAAACCTCCACAATCCAAATACAACTAAATTGACTTTAATTAAATGAGAAAGAAGTGAATTAAAAAAAAAAGATTAATATGGTAGTACCGGTGAAAGTTTTAATCAACTGCAAGGCTATGCGAATACAATTAAAACATTCAATTCTGACATATACGTTTTTTTGTTTCACGTAAACTTCAAATTTCGAACAAATCGAAGGTGTAGTTGAATACCCCCTCCATTTTTGGGAGCAATTTCCTGCACCGGTTACGTATATTCGTATAAACTTTTCTGAGTATAAAAACACCCTGCGACAACCCCTGAAAGGGTATAGGTATATGTATGATATAGAAAGTGTCGTGCAGGACATAGGTACACTTGGCGAGATCATAACTGAAGTAGTTAGACACTACGCGATGAGCTGTAGGTTGGCGTAAAATATCCCTAGTTTAGGCAGCAAACGGGGGCTTGATTTTTCGCAAATATCTCAAGAACTGATTGAGATTTTCGAAATTTTAAAAAAGATTCGAAAAGAGGAGGAAATTTCCTCAAAAAAGTCTCGACTCCCGGAACTAGACGACCATTATTTATAATCTTTCTAGAAGCGTGAAAATACGGCCGAAAACAGCTAGTCTGGCTTGCGCGCGTCACGCAATGAAACGGCCCACGAGCCAGACTATCGCGTAGTGTCTAACTACTTCAGTTATGATCTCGCCAAGTGTACATACATGTACGTACGTATAGTATTGGGATATTCGCACGTAAAATAGAACCCACAGCTGCGGTATACAAAACGAGTTGTGGCAAGGGAGAGAGCGTGGCGATACGGTCGGAAGGGTTTGATACTTGTATTATAATTGCTGATGGTAATCGTAGTAGACCCGTTTGCGCGTGAAGGGTTTTTCTACAAATATGTCACTACAAAAGATACGATTGTCAAATACTCTATACGTGTATAATAAATATACACACAGATCGTACTCTAAATTATTCCTATAACGTGGCCAAACACACTCTACATGTGTACGCGTGCCGTATTTGAATTATTATATCAAAATGGCGGATTAAACTGGAGTGGATACCGGAGTAGAGGTATATACCTGTATAATATGTAGAGACATAAACATCATGCATATTACATGCATCTTATGTATACACACGCTGGAGGCTCCGTATAAAATAAGACGTGGGAAGGTCAAGACGCTTAGATAGAAGGTAGGAGTATAGAAAAAAAATAAATGAAAATTCGGCCAACATACAATAAAGGTATTCATTATTTATTTTTCATTTTTGAGTGAAAGAGAATACAAAACATTCAAGATCGTGCCTAAGGCATCAGCAGCCTGCGCGCTGGTGTTTTAACATTATGCCAACTTTTTTTTTTTTTCCGACGTTTGAATATCTTGAGAGAATGAAGACACGATCTCTAAAGTTGACTTAAAAAAATTGAGTATAATTTGAAAAAGAAACAGAAGACCCCGGTGAAGTCAGGCACAGATCAACGAAGTAGTGTGCAAAAAAGCTCCAGATCTTACGTGCAAACAAACAATTTTTCTTCCTTCTTTATTTTTTTATTCTTCTCCATTTTCATTCCAGTTTATTTGTTTGTTATTTTATTTTTTTGTTTCTAGAGTTTTAGTGCTTCTAGAGTTAGGAGCCTTTTCACTGAAAAGTTGACCCGGGTTGGGCCTTATTGTTAGTAGTAGGTAGGCAGGTAGGTAGGTGGGTAGGTAGGTACTTCTTTCTCAGTGCTGATCACACGCCCCGTTGCTATAGAGAAACGCTCGCTCCTACCTGTCCAATTAAAGTACAAGGGTGCTAAAGAAGATAGGACTTTTTATGGCCGTCTCTCCCTCTAGACAGAGCGAGCTGAACCGCTGCTAACCTGACCACCCCGCGCGTCCGTTGGACCTGCGATATCAAAGCTTTGTTTAACCTTTTATCGGGCGTACGCGTGGTTCTTTTGTTTAGCACCGAAATAAACGTCGGTCAATGACTGTGAGCGGAGGGGAAAGGACCCGAGAGTGAAAGTAAAAGACAGAGAGAGCAAGGATGAAGAAACGAAGAACAAAAAACATTAAAAAAAATAGAAAAAAAAGCTTTTTAAATTTAATCGACCAGCTTCCTTTCTTCTCGAGATTCGCGATGTTTGCCACCAGATAAGCCTGCGGCGAAGAATTGCCTTTGTTCAATTTATCTTCTCTCATTCGTGATGTGTACCCCATTCTCTGTGCAGTTTTGCGAGGAAATTCCGATATTCCATCAGAGTTCCTGTTTTTTTTTTTCTTTTTTTTTTTTCTCTTCCTCTCTTGTTCCTTAAAACAGTTTTCAAATTTTTCTTTGCGATTTTTAACTGTCTTCACCCTTGTTACATGAGGTACTTGATGGAAAAGAAATAGAAAATGCATTTAAATACTGAATAAGAAGATTTTTCAGTATTAACCTTTAGAGTACCGGAAAGCCATTAGAGTGGCTGAAAAAAATATCGGAATGATATGTCTGCACAATCCTGAGAAAAAGTCAAATTTTACTCATTTGTTGACCCAAAATGAACGTTTTATAAGAAATTGCGAGGTTTGTGAGCAAATTTTGCCAATCTCATCGTGTTCTGCAGCGTTTCAAAATACATTGGAAATTATGTATTTGGTGAAAATTTAAATTTATATTTCATAACTATTTTAACTATAATAACTCGCTGAGCAACGGTTGTCATTCGTTTATTTGTTTATCTATTTAGCACTTTTTCATTTCCCACTCACAGAGTTTTAGGTTTTTTTTGTTTCTTTTCCTCGTTCTTCTCATTAATCAGTGTAGTTTTGTCTATAAAATAAACGAACTAATGAAAGATTTGCCGGAAGCATAATTTCTTAGTTTTATAATTATTCTACTTGAAATGTATAAATCTTGAAATAATTTCCAGGCGGGTAAAGTGATTTTGGAAATCACATATCCCGAAAAATGACATATCGATTTAATGCATCGAAATTTCACTCCGATTTTGATGATTCCAATTTTCTTCACAAGCCTTCGCAATTTTTCATCAAGATTTATTAACGAATTGTGGAAATTATTTGTACATAACAACACCGAGTTTTGGGGACTGCGCCTGGCGTGGTACCTAGACCGGAAGTAGAGAAGTTATACTATTTAAACGGCCGGAAATGTTCTCACCCCAAGTCACTGATTCTCCTGTGACGACCTTCCACAAGACTCATGGTATATTCATTTTGTGCAACATGCACAGCAATATTGTATGTACAAAGGTAGATGGAATATCCACCGGTTCCGAAAGCGAACCCCGTTGCATCGCTAAAGTCGGGTGAATGATCACACCCGCTGCTGAATATCATTGTATTTGTCACTACGACTATACCGTTCCATTACTGACTACGAAATATAATTCAATTTCCCAGGTAATTGAGAGACGGTCTCGCGTTTCTGAGACTTGACAAAAGAGCATTGCCAGAGTAGGTAGGTAGGTAGGTAGATATAGTTATGTATGGAACTCACACAGTGCGCGCGAGGAGAGGAGAGGAGAGAAGGATGAGGAGTGAAGAACGGAGAACAGAGAGAACGCCGAACAAAAGCCGTAGCTATAGCGAGCAAGTTGGTACAGAGAGATAATTAAAAGGTATGACCCCAAAATTACACTGAGCAAACCCAAAGTCAAACTCGGAAAGGGATTGCGCGAGGGGCAGGGGGGTGGGGGTGCAGATGAAACTGAAACTGAACTGAGATTGCTCCAGTTCTTGAATTCAGGTTTGCAAAATTTTGGAGTCGACTCGTCGATCCCGCGACTCAACTTGACTCTCGAGTCAAGAACGATGAAATATAAATGTTGTTTGCCGACGCTCCTTTATTTTTGTTTTATGTAAACCAGCTCGCACTTATTTGTTGAAATCACATTCATGTCATATTAAACTAAAGGCGTAAATAAAAAAACAAAATTCTGAATATTTACATACATCCCCCCACGTGATTCATCTACAAGTAGGTATTTTGGAAAACACATAAAGTTGTGCTGCCCCCGAACTGATCGTGAGGCGCTTCGAATCAACGGTTTACATGCTCCCAGGTGAAAATTATATGTACTGTAACATGGTGTACAAGAACCCCACCAATATAGACCCTAAGATTTATAAATTAATAAGAAAAATAGAATAATATAATAGAATATAAAATAATAATCAATATTCAAAGGAACACCAGCCCCAAAACTAACTCACAGTAACATGTGAACTGACGTCACTGCGCGGCGATATCAATTGTCTGAAAGTAGGGTGCAAGTAGGCGCGGCAAATATAAATATGTATAAAATAATAGATAAAAGAAATTCATTTAAGGGATTAATCACCAGAGGGTGAATTTAGAGGGAAAGATTCCCATAGTAAAAAGAAACTCAGATTCAGTTAAAAGCAGATAGATTTGAGGCAAAAGGCGCCTCCATATCCCCGAAGGACATTTTTGTGGTTAAAGTTGCTGGCATCGCGGAGAAGACTTCGGTCCCTCTGCCTGTCCAGATCTTAAACCTTATCCCCTTTTTTCCCGTTGAAGTTGCTGGCATCGCGGAGAAGACTTCGGTCCCTCTGCCTGTCCAGATCTTTAACCTTCAAATCTTTTTCCCGTTGAAGTTGCTGGCATCGCGGAGAAAACTTCGGTTCCTCTGCCTGTCCAGATCTTTAACCTTAGAATCTTTTGTCCCTGTTGAAGTTGCTGGCATCGCGGAGAAGACCTCGGTCCCTCTGCCTGTCCAGATCTTCAATCGTCAAATCCTGCATAATTAGAGTTGCTGGCATCGCGGAGAAAACTTCGGTTCCTCTGCCTGTCCAGATCTTTAATTTCCCCTTATCCTGGTTCGCATGCCGGCATCGCGGAGAAGACCTCGGTCCCTCTGCCTGTCCGGAGCTATAACCGCTCTTTTCTCATATTTAAAGATTTGCCTTTTCAAATAAGGTGTTGTTCCCTTAACTTCCCTTGTACCCCCATTCCTTGTCTAAAAGCTAAAGGTTGCATTAAATTCCCTTTAGTGAACATTGAGGTTCGATTAAATTCCCTCCTTGCTCATAGATCTCTGGTTTCGGGATATGGATGTCTTATCGTAGAATATTGAGAGTAAATAAAATAAAGAATAAATAGGATAGTCCTTGAGTCAGTATATTTTAGAATAAAAGAAAAAAAGGATTAATTAGGGTTGTCAATATTTGTGACAACGTAGAATGAGATATTAAAAGAAAAAAGAATTGATTAGGGTTGTCAACATTTGTGACAACGTAGGGGTTAGGAAATACAACCGAATACAATAAAATAATCTCAGCTATAGGATATTTCCCTAATATAATTATAATTAGGTGTGCAATCTGCCAATCTGTACCAAATCTAAATGATTTTTCAATTATAAGATTCCTTTATAATTTGATATCCTGCATACCATAAATGTGTTTTTCTGAATAAATCCATTTTACCTATTTTCCTTGTAAATCTTTCCTTCCTACGAGTAAATCCTAAGAACCATTTCTTTCCAGATATCTATTCCATACCTTTTGTATCCAGCCCTGGATGTATTTCTAAACGCCTGAGAAAAGGAGTCTGGTAAAAATTAGTTGAATTTTCAACTTGGCGCCCAACATTTACTTAATTACTCTGCCAATAATTAGCTACCGGCTACCCAACGTGGGGCGCCAATTGTAGCCGGTAGCTAATTATTGGCAGAGTAATTAAGTAAATGTTGGGCGCCAAGTTGAAAATTCAACTAATTTTTACCAGACTCCTTTTCTCAGGCGTTTAGAAATACATCCAGGGCTGGATACAAAAGGTATGGAATAGATATCTGGAAAGAAATGGTTCTTAGGATTTACTCGTAGGAAGGAAAGATTTACAAGGAAAATAGGTAAAATGGATTTATTCAGAAAAACACATTTATGGTATGCAGGATATCAAATTATAAAGGAATCTTATAATTGAAAAATCATTTAGATTTGGTACAGATTGGCAGATTGCACACCTAATTATAATTATATTAGGGAAATATCCTATAGCTGAGATTATTTTATTGTATTCGGTTGTATTTCCTAACCCCTACGTTGTCACAAATGTTGACAACCCTAATCAATTCTTTTTTCTTTTAATATCTCATTCTACGTTGTCACAAATATTGACAACCCTAATTAATCCTTTTTTTCTTTTATTCTAAAATATCCTGACTCAAGGACTATCCTATTTATTCTTTATTTTATTTACTCTCAATATTCTACGATAAGACATCCATATCCCGAAACCAGAGATCTATGAGCAAGGAGGGAATTTAATCGAACCTCAATGTTCACTAAAGGGAATTTAATGCAACCTTTAGCTTTTAGACAAGGAATGGGGGTACAAGGGAAGTTAAGGGAACAACACCTTATTTGAAAAGGCAAATCTTTAAATATGAGAAAAGAGCGGTTATAGCTCCGGAGAAGACTTCGGTCCCTCTGCCTGTCCAGATCTTTAACCTTCAAATCTTTTTCCCGTTGAAGTTGCTGGCATCGCGGAGAAGACTTCGGTCCCTCTGCCTGTCCAGATCTTTAACCTTCAAATCTTTTTCCCGTTGAAGTTGCTGGCATCGCGGAGAAGACTTCGGTCCCTCTGCCTGTCCAGATCTTTAACCTTCAAATCTTTTTCCCGTTGAAGTTGCTGGCATCGCGGAGAAGACTTCGGTCCCTCTGCCTGTCCAGATCTTTAACCTTCAAATCTTTTTCCCGTTGAAGTTGCTGGCATCGCGGAGAAGACTTCGGTCCCTCTGCCTGTCCAGATCTTTAACCTTCAAATCTTTTTCCCGTTGAAGTTGCTGGCATCGTGGAGAAAACTTCGGTTCCTCTGCCTGTCCAGATCTTTAACCTTAGAATCTTTTGTCCCTGTTGAAGTTGCTGGCATCGCGGAGAAGACCTCGGTCCCTCTGCCTGTCCAGATCTTCAATCGTCAAATCCTGCATAATTAGAGTTGCTGGCATCGCGGAGAAAACTTCGGTTCCTCTGCCTGTCCAGATCTTTAATTTCCCCTTATCCTGGTTCGCATGCCGGCATCGCGGAGAAGACCTCGGTCCCTCTGCCTGTCCGGAGCTATAACCGCTCTTTTCTCATATTTAAAGATTTGCCTTTTCAAATAAGGTGTTGTTCCCTTAACTTCCCTTGTACCCCCATTCCTTGTCTAAAAGCTAAAGGTTGCATTAAATTCCCTTTAGTGAACATTGAGGTTCGATTAAATTCCCTCCTTGCTCATAGATCTCTGGTTTCGGGATATGGATGTCTTATCGTAGAATATTGAGAGTAAATAAAATAAAGAATAAATAGGATAGTCCTTGAGTCAGGATATTTTAGAATAAAAGAAAAAAAGGATTAATTAGGGTTGTCAATATTTGTGACAACGTAGAATGAGATATTAAAAGAAAAAAGAATTGATTAGGGTTGTCAACATTTGTGACAACGTAGGGGTTAGGAAATACAACCGAATACAATAAAATAATCTCAGCTATAGGATATTTCCCTAATATAATTATAATTAGGTGTGCAATCTGCCAATCTGTACCAAATCTAAATGATTTTTCAATTATAAGATTCCTTTATAATTTGATATCCTGCATACCATAAATGTGTTTTTCTGAATAAATCCATTTTACCTATTTTCCTTGTAAATCTTTCCTTCCTACGAGTAAATCCTAAGAACCATTTCTTTCCAGATATCTATTCCATACCTTTTGTATCCAGCCCTGGATGTATTTCTAAACGCCTGAGAAAAGGAGTCTGGTAAAAATTAGTTGAATTTTCAACTTGGCGCCCAACATTTACTTAATTACTCTGCCAATAATTAGCTACCGGCTACAGTACATATTTCGGTTTTAGTTGACACTGCATTACGTTTTATATTATTCAAGTTAATCGGCTACATTCAATATTCTTAACCATCATTACACGAATGCGAATTTTAACCTCCATTTCTCTATTTGATCCAATTTCGTTGTGGAATAAAAAATTTTGGATACGAGAAAAAAAAAACTTTGTTCAAGGTGTCTTGATTGAAATTTTCTCGAGGAGAAGGAAACGAAATAAGAAGAGTGTGGAAATGAGAGAACAACGTTTTCTTTTTTTATGCGAAATAAGATTTTCTACCATAACCGCTTGAGCGACCTCTAAATTATTCTACCTCCGGGTGAAAATTCTACAATGAGTTTCACTTGGTTATCGTTATCATTAATTTTTGTAGTGAGACTTGGAATATAAAAAATAAAAAAACAGAATCCTAAATATTGCCATATTTCAACGTGTCGATTATACAGAAACGTATTTTCACCGCATCCGTGTCAGTGCATATGGAGAATAAAAATGAACCTTGGGAAAAAAACAATTTGGTGAAGTCGATGAGGGCGAAATTGATCTGAAATCGAAGTTGAATCAAAGCATGCGCCGGTGCTGCTGCTACTACAGGCATCCTCAAAGCACGTCCGATCATCGACGCTGATGGCAAAGGTCGAGGTTCACCTTCGATATTACAATCCTTTGGAATCCACTTCCGGTCAATTTCTATGACCACGGAAATTGGACGGAGACAGAGAGCTGGATATAAATGCCAATGTATTGTAGGTACTGATCGCTGCTTTATCGCTCTATTGAGGACAGCGACGGTACCATTCGGGTTCTTTATCTATATATGTACATATATCAACTTATATGGAGCATATATTTATATACAGCACATCACATAAATTTTTTATATTGCTTTTCTATAGCAAGGAGCAATATTATACGTGTATGACTTCTTTCGCTCAAATAAACGAATAAAATATTCCAAATATGGATATTCTTGAAACTCTCTATACTCGAAATGTCGACTATCTGTAATACACTTCTGTGAAAATGTGTCGGTATCAGATCGCACTTCCGTCATCGATACTTAAAAATCTTCTTCTCGATGAAATTTCTTTTGTTTTTTCAAATCTCACACACTGTTTCGAACGAACCAATTCCAATCCCCTCATAAACCGAATAACCCGATAATATCGCAAACTTTGTGGAAAATGTCACACAAGGCATTGCGTTAGAGATGCGATCTGATATTTTATTGTCATTTATTTTTTTCTAGAGGGTTTTTTTTTTTTTTTTTTTTGTTTTATACGAGCGGCATATGGTCCTTGCGACTATCATGTTACTCGGTAGGGAGGAATAAAAGAACGTGGCAGCGGTGCGAAGTTTTGTTTGATCGAAGATACCAGGGGCACAAATATTGCCGCCCAACGTGTGGACCTAATATTAGTATCTGTCACGTGATAATATATGAAGCACTTTGGTCGAACCTTTTGCAGACTTCGTTCGCGGTAAAAATGAACAGGGAATATTCACCCCACTACTTACTACTACTACTACTACTACTACTACTACTACTACTACTACCATTTCTACTGTTACTGTTGCCATTACCGTCACGAATGTCGGAGTGTGAGCGTCGCGTCGTCGCACGAATACAGCGGTAGGAAAGCGGCAGCTTCTCTCGCGTGTTATTTTCTTTTTTTTTTTTACAAATCTGATGTGGAAGGATTCTGTTGCAATGGATAACGTGTATATACGCTTACTACATGGATGCATATCTATATATACTTCCAAACAGAGGAACATTGTATCATTGTCAGACCCACATTTTCTTTATAAATTTCTTTCTTACGTTTGAAAATATTGCCTACTTATAACCGGCAGACAATATCAGCTCACCTGAAACTTGGACATATTTGTTCGATTATTATGAACGTATCGTAGTAAGGGATTTCGTAAATTTTGAAGAAAATTCAGTAGAGACTGTAAGAGTTGACGGTTTGCTATTCAAACTTTGAGCTTAGATTTAAAAAGGAAGACTGACAGATGTATACATATAACTGGTCATTTTTTCCTCAAAATGCAATATGTCTCTAACAATGATCTCCTGGCATAGGGCCTATAATTGTTAACATTTAAAGATATGCTCCTTTAGCTTATGATCATTCTAAATCAGTTGATCGTTGAGTATGGGTCAAATTGTTATCTTGGTCCTTTATGTATAGTTGAATCGTTATTGCGGATTTCATGATTACTCGAGTTTTGATGTGTAGAAAGAGAGAAAAAATGTCGGAAGTGGTACGACAGTACCTGTGTTTTCTCGGGTTGTTTGTGTCCTCACTTTGTCCGTTAATTTGTTATTCTCAGTGGTCGTCAATGCCCTCAGGACCGTCGTCTCTTGGACTGCTGATGTCAACCAAACAGGTGGACTTGTCAAGGTTTTGATAATTTCGTTAACGATAAGTCCTGCAGTTTTGTCACTTAATTAATTTTTATTTGTTCTCTGGCCTTTTAAATTCTGCCACCGTTTCCCTCAACACCTGGAGACCGAGTATCTTTTCCTAATCCTCCTTTAATTCTCCACTCATATATATCCTTTACTTGGATTTCTTTTTCTTTCTTTTTTTATCTTTCTTTCGTCTACATCCTACAAGACATTTGTCAAATTAATACGTATCGCTCATCCAAATTAAATATGGGCAGAGCTTCTCGGGGCGACTAGTATGTGTACAGAGATATTGCAACAAGAAAAAAATTCAAAAAGAAAGCGTTCCAAAGCATATTTCAATGTTTCAATATGTTAGTATAACACATGGGGTTTTCCATGTCAAACGGGAAAAAAATATTTTTCGAACTCGATGAAACTTTTTCGACGTCTTGAGGGGTCTCAGAAATCATGCTCAGAACACTTGTTAACGACAAAAGTAAAAATTCCCGAAAGCTACGATTTATGGTAAACATTGCGAATTTCGACGTTTCCGCTATTTTCAATATTTCTGCCCCGGTGGACCTTGAAAAATTATGGCTAAAATTAGATATTCGATAGAATTTTTTCCGTACTTTCACGCGAAATTATCCATTCTGTTATAAACAAAATCGTAACTTTTGGAAATTTTGACTTTTGTCGTGTGAGCATGGTTTCTGAGACCCATCCAGACGTCGAAAAAGTTTTGTTCGGTCCCGTATGAGATAGATATAGTATACGAGTAGAATGATTCGTCAATATAATTATGAAATAACTATTGGACCGACTCATGGAATTTTCCATTTCTTGAGGAGAGGCAATCCCAGGTCAAATCTAACCCTTCGGGATTTCCAGTGCTATTCAACGCACTTCAGTTGTTAGCGAAGTTATCCATGCCTGGAAAAACCAGGGAAAAAAATCAAAACTCGCATGTGTTCTGCATCGCTTGCTGTTTACGATTTGGGACTTTCCAACATCCCAAGTTTACGACCTTCAAGTGGTCACCAGACGCAGCGATCCCTTGGCCGGTCGCTGAGGGTCCCACGCGAGTGACTCGCGTGGGCGGGCCTTACACCCCTTAAACAAACCACGCATGGGGGTATTTTGATACTTCCTCCCACCCTCTGGGTTCAGTCCAAGGCATAGCCTTAGCGTAAGTTAATTTTAAGAAACAACTTTAGTCTTCGTCAAATATCCTCTGAGGTGAACGTACACCCCCAGTAAGGACACGATTCCCTAGGTACACTATACCCTTTTATAACAATTGGCTAAGTCACTTTGCTTAGTTTAATCACTCGTCATCACACGGTTAATAGGTCTACTTGTATCTATCAACAACCACATTTGATCTACTTGTATCGTATCAATTTATCTGTATATATGTCGGCGCATAGTATATTGGATTTGGATCTCTGGCGACTGACTCGCCAAAGATGGCATTTAGTCTAAGTTTACGTTAAGGCATATTTGTTAGTGTTTATGTTTAGTAATTAGAGCCTTAGACGTATGGTCGACTCGAGTGGCATCGAAGGGGATGCGAGATGAAGGCCCTTTTTGTGTGGGTCTCCATCGAACGTAGCCACAGCCCTGGCAATACTGATTTTTGAGGGCAGTCTCATTTTGGGAATGAGAGCAGAAGTATCGTAGCATTTTTAGAGAAGATCACGGTTCAGAAATCAAAGACGGGCTCGTGGATTCGTTGACGTGTTTCCCTTTGGCATTATTCGAGCCTATTGATAAATTCATTTAGAGATTTTGGTTAGTGTGATAATTAAGACTTTTGTTAGATTAAGCCTTGTTTAGTTTATTAGCCTGTAAGAGTAACCTTTAAATATGAATCCGCCCGCCCCCGATCAGAGACGGGCTCGTTCTCCGACATATATATGACATCAGTTTTTGAATAAATTAGATTGTTTATTAGAAAGTTGATTTCATCCACACACTGAGAAAAGACAATCGATTCAGGGGCACTTACTCCTGCTAACACATAGCAAAACAAGTTTCATTGAGTTCAAATAATATTTTGGAAAAAAGGCCCGTTTGACGTGGAAAGCCCCATACGGTACATTGCTGTGATAAACATTAATTTGTTTGCTTTTGTTAGCTGTGAAGTTTTTTTCATTTGATTTGTTGAAAGCTGCTCGAACAGTATCACAAAACGGAATAAATATGACGAAGTAATTAATTGCGTCTGAATAATTGAATTCCATTGCGGAGTTCCCAGAATTATAAACATTTTAATTACGAAATATTGAACATTAGTCTTTGTTGTTGAGCATATACGCGCGTATATTTCAAAGTTCTCGTATGCTGCAACTGGCAGCACTCACGCGCACGGTATATACGTGTACAATAATATTGTACATACAAATTGTACAACCTATATATATCCTCTATAAAATCTGCTAATCTTTAAAAACCTGTTTACCTATATTTCGACATACGTGAATGCGCGTACGTAGACGTTCGATATTTCGATACTAAACAAACCAAACTATACGAGCGCATAACGGGGCGTATAGAATTGGGGCGCCAAATTTCACATTGCGGAGCAACAGCGTATATATTATGTAGGTTTTGATTGAAATCCCGATATTCCAGTGAGCATGAAATATGGAAAATAAACATGGTCGATGTCGCGTGGTCATGATGTACTAGGTAGTGTCAAAAAATCTACAACCAAATTCAATAAGACAGGAAAATGCTACGGCTACAGCTGTGGAACACGCGATATCTTAATCGAAATTCGACTCAATAAAAATATTGCTCCTGAGATTCTGCATCGTATATTATTGTAGATATATTTCGTCCCAAGTATTTTCTTTTCATTACACTTTATTCTTCTGAATATAGAATGAAAACTCCCAAGACCTCCTAGAAATAAAATAACCACAAAGTGGAATAAAAAGCGTAACGAGTGGATGTCCGTAAAGAGGATAAAATCAAACCGGCCGTGCATGCGATAAAATCGCATGCACGGCGGTGCAGGTGCGTTTTTTATTTTTCATTTTTTCGTCGATCTTTGTCCCCACGGAGTGACACCGTGTTGTCTATAGTTTCATTCACATTTGCATTTTCAATATATACGTATACATATTTTTTACAATGTGGATATATTTGATACTGACGCGTGAACTGGTCACGTTCCTTTCAAAAATACAGACGGTTACAGATCACCCCTATATTTGCGTGTACAAAAATTCCCCCCCGCCCAACCCCTATTCCGTGGTGGATATGAGATTCGATGACAAATAAAGCGTTTTGTCAGGATTAATGGATAACGTCAAACAACGATATTTATAGAAAAAGAATAGTGAAAATAAAAATGAATTAAATGGAATAAAAAAAAATCCTTTACAGATTCGATGCAGCGTATAGAATTTGAATATTATAGAATACGGCAGGTGTCATTTTGGTCAAGATTTAATATTTCAACTCCCGCGCGCATATGGAAAAATAACAGTAACATATGGATAGCTTTTTTGAACACAGACTGTCTTCTTTTTTTTTTTACAGAGAGAACGTATTCATATGAAATCCTCAAATTAGTACTAGGAATATTTGAGGTGTATGTAAAAAAAAAAGACCTACCCTCGAACATCGCATTAATAAAGTAAAAATTTACAGTGTGATAGAAATTCGAGCCGGGTGAAACGAGTTTGTGGAATTTTTAAAACCGGTATATTCTCTATGCATTCATGTATAATATATGTGTAAATACAGTGTGGCTGAATTCATAACTTTAGACGTAAAGTAATCAGCTTCAAAAATTTTACGAAACTCAGTTTAGCTGTGTATTGAGTTTTTCGGCGACAGTTTTATTACCTCGTAAATTCAAAACGTGTTTCGTATTTATCGAGTGGATACCCGGAGCTATGCTATAAACATTAAAATGTACCATACAATAAGTTAGAAGCACCTTAACCTTGGAGAGAAAATATTGGAAATTTTTTCTCGCCCACCAAAGAGCATCCTTATATTTCTTTAATATACACCCATCAGTCGACTCTCTTCGAACGTTTGTAACCTCGAAGAAAGTGGAATAAAGTAAAATAAAATAAAATAATTAAAATCAAATAAAATTTACCGAGACATTCGCCTGACGTAAAGTGAGTATCATCGTACCCAGCATCGAGTAGCTGCCTCGATCGACATGCACATGTTGTATGTACGTACATACATGAATTTAGTTGCGAGAGAGTTGTTGCGCTTGGAGAAATGATTCTCAATTGTTGAACTGATTTCAGTGTTTGAAATGAAAGTATTTTTGCTTTCTCATCTCCCATATTTATAGATTCAGAAATATGGAGAGGTGGTTGTTTATTTTGTTATTGTCATTCATAATTCACACGATGTTTTATATAGCAAATCGAACGTAAAGGTATTCGTTATAAGTGGCTATATGACAAATGACAGCGACGTGATATACCGCTGAGGAAAGGATGAGAGAGAAAATGGCAAACGTAATGGTGAAATGAATAGAAAAAAAAAAAAAAAAATGGGAGAGAGAGAATAAAGAATGGAAAAAAACCAACTAAAGAAAGTTCTCTTTCAGTCCAGAAGTGCGATTCTCTCTTGTTTTTCGTATAGCCGTTGCAACGGCAATAGTGGCTTATAAGTAGACTCATGAATAATTCATGTAAGCAAACAAAAGTGTAGAACGCGCTACTTGCAGGTAGGTATAATACTTTGTGTATTTTACAAACACTAACTCGTTGCTGGTGGCGCGAGACGTCGCGAGGCGTCGTATAATTTAAATAATGCTTATCATTTTTATTCTGCAAACAAAGACTTCCATGAATTAGCATTTGTGATTTTCTGGTTAAATGGTAACATTTCTTTTTTTTTTTTTTTTCATTTAACCCTTTCTATTCAACCGTAAAACAGTTTTAACGTTCATTAATTGCTAATAAAGTAAGAATTTTTGATCGATTATTACGAAGCGAAGAGTGGACAAAAAAATTAAAGCTCTGATCGATCGTTCCATCATTTTCACGGTAAGCTTTGGAAAATTCATATAGAATTTCTAATGAAATTCGTGAGAATTAAATTATTCCGAGTATTAAAACCCTCGAAACATTTTCTATCTTCGATCCTTATTTTCCTTTTTTTTCTTCTCACCTTCTACCTTTTTTCCGTTATTTCCATCGTGGGCTGCGTGCGTGTTACGTATTTAATTGCTCACTATATTTTATTATACGCGGAAAGAAAACAAAATCTGTGAAGATTATGACATAAGCATAAAGATTTTTGTAGGATTCTGTTCCGCGTCCGCCTTGCTGGCCGGCTTATCTTGTTGGCGAAACAATTAAATAATAAAATTCTATAAAAAATGAACTTTCCGCCATCCCTGCCGGTAGTAATTATACCGACCCTTTGGCTCTGTTCGATGGAATACTTAGGAAGAAATGTGACTGATGTGATTATTTCGATAGCGTTTTCGTTGTACGTAGATTGGTTTTCAGTTTACCACAAGGATTGGACAAGCTGATTGTGACTGAAAATCTGGTAACGAAAGACGAGCAGTTTTAAGAATTGAAGTGCACACAAGAAAACTCACAAAGCTTCATCAGATTTACTTCATTTTTAATCAAAGTCACGACCGCATATTTGCGGGGAATGATAACCTAACTTTCTTCATTTTTTTTTTTCTCTGTCTTCGCAGAGCATCCGGCAGAGTTCGGAGGGATTTATTTAAAAAGTGAATAAAAAATACGACAAATGACGAACCAACTTTTATTCGCAAATAAAAAATGTATACACATGCAAATGTATGAAGAATTGTTTATGCCAACTTTTCTTGTTACTTTTTTTATTTTTTTTTTATAACTTTACTTTTATAAATTAATCCTATAACTTCTGTCACAATCAAATATAAATTCACGCTCTTTTTTGGGCTTTTTCATCACATTAAACATCCACAGAATTTCCAACGTCTACGATTCGGTGCGGTAATATCACCATTAATTGTTTATATATTTGAACCAAACTGACATGGACATCGAGTTAGTTCAAATACGAAATACAGATTTGTGTACCAAACTATATTCCATTATCGCGTAAACACGCGAGAAACTACTTAGCATGGTTACAAACATATAGATGGTACGTGTAACAGAAAAAAAATAATTCGTAGAAGAAATAAACGAAAGTACGTATTCACACCGATTTTGCCTGAATAACACATTGGTCGATTCGTAGTCCCATCAAGATTAAATTTCGATAACATTTTGATGATGATATTTACTCGGCTTTTGCGAAGTATATAACCGATTCAAGCAAATACAGATACTATACCGTAACGTACAAATGAATATTTATGTATATTAATATATTCGTAAGTTATATTTGCTAGGATGTCTACTGTCTAAATATCCTCGGTCGATGGTCGATAAAATTCACGTTAGATAAACGTGAGCTTTTTCGTGGTTGCCGATTTCATACCGAATGTTATAAATGAAGAGACCAAACCAAACCATTTTCCAATTTATAAATTTTGCAACCTATCCATTACTCGGAATAAACGATAATAAATTTTTGTTTCTTTATACTTGTTCGTAAAAATATATAATACGGGGTAAATTAGTTAACCAGGTATACATGTTACCATTCGCTAGAGAGCCCACTTGAAAAACGGTAATAAGCTTGATAAATACAATCCCTCCGAAATCTCCATTAGACCCGTAAAAGTCGTGAGACTCGGGGTCGAGTAGATAAAGTATGTTTACTGTTCATGCTAATATTTTTCGTACACATTTTTGTCTGCAGAAAGAAGAAATAGAGGAAAAGAAAAAGGGTTCCATAATTGACTCAGGTTATACGAATATCCTGACACGCATAGACCTCAATGCAGGCATGATTTCACCGAATCATTATATTCTCGTCGATCAGATTCCGTAATTTTGGGTTCTGACGAAATTTATTCAGTAAAATTTAAAAGTCACGTTTGAGTTGCGACGTACCGAAGGCTTATTGTTCTAGGCACCTAATCAAGAATCAGTTCCATGTTTGTGTACAAGTTCCATGTTCAGAGTAGGTGCGTAGTTTCATCTTCTACGGATCAATTACACCCGTTCCTGGTTTGTTCCATAAGCTAATGGTGTTGTAGAAGGGGATGCGATGAAAGCCGACGTCTTCATATTCCCCCGATAGCGGCGTATGTCGACATAGAAATGGCCCTCGTTGGGATTAATTAGTATTAATGCGCTCGCTATATATTCCAACGAATGTTGTTGTCGGTGGCGGACGAGCGTGATGCCTTGGCAAACTACATGTATTGCTTTCACCCCAAAGTATAACTATCCTCGTATATATGTATATGCATGTACATAACTTGCACTGATTCTTGGTTCTTGTACCTTCTGGATGTTGCCGTATCTTTGAATTTGGCTCTCGGCTCTTGTCTTATAGATTGAAATGCCTCTTGGCTCTTGATGTTGGCTTCCGACCGCTTGCGAAATAGATAGAAATAGCAATGATCCGTGTATAGCTCCGGGCAAACTCTGGTCTTTGAGCTTGCCAGCAACAGTCTATGAGTTTCCAACGTAATACGGGAGCTAATAAGGTATATTCTTACCAGTTTGTAACTTCCACGTTCCAACTATGTATATGTGTACTCACAAATCTGATACAGGTTGCAGTTCACCATGCGTCACAAAATCGCAACCCCATTCAATTTCCATACAAATCCCCGATCATCGATCACATACAACGTGAAGTGATACTTTATCGCCGCATAACGATATCGAGCACCAGATCCAAACCAGATCAAGCTGAGGGAAGGAACTAAAAAAAACATAACTATAATTGTATAAATCAACAAGTGAAGATGAAATAATTATGTGAACTAGTTAACGAACCTTACGATTCTCGAGTGGCGAGAAACGACTTGTAAAACGTTTCAGGTATTCCATTGTTAGGCGGGGCATCGAATGGCAGTGACATTCACCACCATTTCAACCTATTCTCGTACACACATACCTATCCTGCGAGTAACCGTTGTACAAATACACCTCATCCCGACCTTCTATATACTCGTATACAATAACTCCAGGGACACGGGCGTAATGTATAGTGTATAGAGCATACTCTATAGTGTACAGTGTGTGCAGGACCTGTTCACAGGAAGGTATGTTACGCCAGTAGCTAAACACTGGTGTTTATGCTGGAGCTTTGCGTCCCCGTTGGAGTACAAAGACTCTACAGTGGCAGAGCTTTGCCCGGTATAATCAATGTCTCTATCGAGTCAGGTCACAGAGAGACTGGTGCATGGTATGGGATTGTCCGGTCAGTATTATCGAATTTTCATCCTGATCTCTCTCTCTCTCTCTTTCACACACACACCTTTCCATGTGTTTTATTTTGAACGATAGGAAGAATTTACCATTTTTCTATTGGATGGATATCCGTAGACTCGTTTGTGTCCAGAATTTGAGTAACATTTTCACTAACCATGAAGTTGTGAGCACCTGGTTTACTGTCCAAATTGAAATTGAGTCGATAAAATGGATGGAGGTATATCACCACTGTGGTTATCGATGTCTTCAAATTGGAACGCTAAAAAAAGATTCACCGATTCGACGTCATTTGGAGATTCGGCAGAGTTTAATAAATCGCTGTATAATAATCCAGATCAAATGGCGAGACATTTCATCGTCTACTGATACTGAAAAATAGAAGGAAATTTAATTCCACGTTGATCGGTTTCGCATCGTACAACGCGACGCAATTTCAAAAACTTCAATCACGATTCGCAGAATCGATTGTTACTGACGAAGATTAATGTCAGAGAAAATCACCTGCAGGCGTGAACATCTATACAGTTATATACATACCCATAGGTGTATATACGCACACGTAATACTCATAACTCATAGTACCAGAAGAATAAACGGTATTCCGTTTCTCGATAACCGATTTCTCGTCCCATCAAAATGGAGGTAAAAATAGAAATGAAAATAAAAATATAGGGTATATACTCTATACTTGCAAAATGGCGCAACAATCGTTCATTTTAACACTAAATGAATAGGTACGTACGTACTTTGTGAAAGAAATAGGTAATGATATAGGTGATAAATTTTTATAGGGGTAAAAAGTGAAATACAAGAGATGGTAGAATTAGTACTATACCAGATGGGAAAAAAGATTTAGATCTTTCGCCTTCGTATTCCAACCGTCTACCCGCGCACTACGTTTTTCAACCTCCACGCCCTGTAAAATCTTTGGGTCAGGTGCGGTAACTATTCTAACAGCTGTGCTTCGAGGCAGAGAAAACAGGAAGGTAGCAGACGTCTATCCCTTGCGGATTACAGAAAGCTAAGCTGTGTTTATTTGTCACATTTGTCACGCGACTCAACGGCAAATCGCATCTGCTGTTTCTACGGGATTAGAAGATAAAAGGTAATTGTCCTTCGTCCTACGTATACATATATTTATGGTATACATGTACACCATACCACACCCCACGTACACCCTGTAGGATTATCTAGGTATGTCGAGTATATCTATATAGGCTGGTTTCCACAGACATTTAAGAAAACAGGATCGCGCTCATCCCTCCAAACCAATTGTACGAGTATTATTTTCGACGGAATCTACGACTTTTCAGCAACTTATATGGTGCCAAGACTCCTGACTACGTATTCAAAGTGTTTAGTCATATGGCAAGGAAGGTCCGTGACCTGCAGGTTTGTGAAAAAAATTCATAAGGTTGAGACAGGGTGAATATTATAACTTTTTTTCTTCTGAGAGAATACCTATTACTACTCTGCAAACTGTTCGAATGTTTGCGCAGTGATGATAATTCATTACAAATATATAATTGTACGCACACATATTTCACTTCTGAAAATACAGTGCAGTCCATATATCCAATTAAAATCTAATTTGCAGTTATTTTTGCACCAGTAAATTTCGGGGTAGATTCTGCTCAATAATCATACCTGGGACAAGTTACAAGCGTTTCAAATTTGAACCAAAATGATATAAGCGTATTATTTATTTATTATTATCCTTTCCTGATTATTTTTACGAGTACATTTACGTGTATATAAGAGAAAGTAATAATTTGACGAATGAAAAATGAGAGAAGAAAAAAGAGAAAAAGGAATCCATATGGCTTGATGTTAGTTTATAATCTAATAAAATCTTTCTACTGGATGTGAGAGACACGGTAGCTGCGGACGAGCCATCCTCATCTTCTATTCTTTTCGTTCGTTTGTTTTTTTTTCGTCGTATTTGCTTTTTTTAAGCTCGGAACCAGATATATACGCGAATCCGCCCGGGATGTTCTTCCGCAGGAGTTTGGGCTCCGTGCAGCAAAGATCTCTGTAAAAGATCATCCCCCAACTTTTAAACCCTTATCCAACCTCCTACAGGAAAGCAAGCTGAAGATCTCGACCCCACTCGTGTTTAACTCCGACCGAGGTATATGTATATATATTCATTCGAAGTAAATGCGTTCGAAATTTCATACGAATCAGTCAACGACGGATGCTTTGTATTTTGCTTCAAGTACCAATCGAAAGCTACTCCCCGTCGAGCATGCGCATTGCGCAGTAAGAGATGAAATTCGAAATACTTCAAGCTTTTATGATAAAATCGTACACCGCTCGCAACGTCCGTTGTGAATGACTCTAACGAGGCGAATTGGTAAGGGAAAAAGGAAGCGGAACGGACGTTCGAAGGGATGAGAAACGAAGGGTGAGGGATGAAGGACGAGTGATAGAGAGAAAAAGGATCTTTCTCGACTTTAACGCGTTATTCTCTCAGGGTTGGGTTCGCCTCCCGCGTTCTAGTCATCGCTATGCTCATCAGCGGGACGACCAACTGCGTAACGCTATATCCCAGATTCGTTTTCAACGTTCAAGCCAACGTCAAATCGTCCAATCATCAACTTGGACAACGTTCGAAAGCTTGATTGGCTATCAACTATAGATAACTCAATTTATACGAAATGGCTTTACAATGACGTCACTGTGCTAGCTTCAAACAAACGCTACCGCCCACCAAAATTCTCGTTATACGATTAGCTGTACCATATACGTATAATGTGGTTGTACATATACTATATATATCCATGTATATACCTATATTTCAACAAAATTTTGTTTGACCACCGAACGATACACCAATAGCCTATCAAATGAATGTACGCTTGCCACGTTTTGCTACAGGCGGTTTTTCAAATCATCGTTTATTCACGGCTCTGGTTGCACTTCGCCATAGTATTATGTATAAATTTTGTGAAATTTACAGCAAAAGAGAAACGATGGAGTAAAAATGAGAACTAAAAAAAAAGAAAAACCTATGCTACCACAAACGCTGTATTGTAGTACGAAACAATCAAGTTGCTCGTGTTTCCATATAGTTATACACCAAATACCCTGAGGGTCGGAGAAAATAAAATTTTTATATTCTCACCGGTAAAAAATCGGTGCTAATATTCGACGAGCTTGCTATATTTCCTCAACAAAATGTCAGTATTGTAGCGGTGTGAATATTTCTCGTGCGAATCATTTTTTCAACTATCCGTTGTAACGGGAAATTATGTTCTGCCAATAGGATCGTGTTCTATACGTGAATATAGGTACACGAATATGTATTTATCGTATATGGCATGTATATAGGACATCCGTTATGATACATGGACCACCTGCGGCGTTGCAGAATATTGGACAAAAAGCTTCGAGTCACGTCCATTCGATCAAGAGACTCGGTAGAGTCTCGCGCCAAGTACATTCAAAAGAACGGGCGGACTACCGAGTATCTTTACTGCGACGGGAGCCCAAAACGGGAGTTCGGTTCGCGTTTCATTGAATAGCTCCCATATTAATAATGTTACAGCAAAAGTAAAATCACTTTTGCTATATAAATCGGGGACGAGCTTTCATTTAAGCCTAATTTCAATGAAATCGGTAGTCGGAGAGTTGAGATACGATGATCTCTGATCACCGGCAGGCTCGTTTCATAAGATTCGTCCCCGTCGTCATCATCAGACAGCTAGCTATATGCTCCAGAAACCAAAACCATTCCAACATAAATGGTATAGACGGGAGGCCGCGGTGTGGTTACTGTTGTGGCTCGCACCGTATTCTTGTCAAGTAGGAAAAAGGTTGTAATTTCCGCACGCCTAGCAGGTGGCGTCAGCGTAGCCGGTACACTACGGTACACGTCTTATTTCTTACAGAGTTCGCCACCGCACAGCGACTCCTTTTCATTGGGCCCCAGAAAAATGGCGCTCTCATGGCTACCGTTCGAAAATTTTTCTTACCCCGTCAAACCATAGATGTGGAGTAGTACATATATATGCGTCAAACATCTTACAATAGTACACCAAAGAAACCATAAATAATACTGCAATATTCTCCAACAACATACAAAAAGTTATGAGATCCCCCCAAAAGGCACCTACGGTGCAAAAAACTTCGCCAAGTACATTAAATGTTTGAAAAATTCATTAATAATAAGAAAAAAAGGATCCAAATCTATTATTGTGCCAAGTAAATGTAACTTTACATCGTGTAAAAATATAGAATTGGAAAGTAAATCAATGAGAATCAATTCAAAGAATCAAAGAAATAAATTAAATGAAATTTAAAAAAAAAAAAAAAAATTGGAGGTAGTGGGACTTGGCGAGCTTTTCGGAAAACGAATCCAGAATTTTCGTATGGCAATATAACATTATTAGCTCGCCAAGAACCACGTACTCCAATTTTTTTTTTTTTTTTTAAATTTCATTTAATTTATTTCTTTGATTCTTTGAATTGATTCTCATTGATTTACTTTCCAATTCTATATTTTTACACGATGTAAAGTTACATTTACTTGGCACAATAATAGATTTGGATCCTTTTTTTCTTATTATTAATGAATTTTTCAAACATTTAATGTACTTGGCGAAGTTTTTTGCACCGTAGGTGCCTTTTGGGGTATTAAGTTTCCATAATCAGGTTCGCGCGGCTCTTGGGTAGCCGGCGGGTTACGCTATTAGTAGAGCCGGTAAATTGCAACAGCGTATACAAGTTTGGAGCTTAGATATCAGGTTGGTAACAAGTAGGAAGACCACCACCCTGGGCGATAATATAGTTTGCAAAGGGAAAATTCCGTTCCTCTCATACACGGCCCCCACAATTTCGTGTCCAATACGAGTTCCAGTTCCACGCTACATACCATGTGCTTTTCGAAATTTACTACCGCGGCATAAGCGGCGACACGCGTTATACCGCAAAGATCCGTTCACTATACATATACCGTACACTATAATGGTACATAGAATGACGTAAGATCGCGTGTGAATGATTACAACAGGTAGGTGGGTCGTGGTCAGGTACTACGTTGTAGTTATAACTTCAATTCGTTGAATTATGGGCTTATAATATCGTGAAAGCCTAATCGCGAAGTGGTAAAACTGTCGAGAGTGAACAAAACAAGAGAATAAGAAAGCTTCTCCTTCAAGAATAAAGTAATAAAGACGATCTTTCGAACAAGTTCGTCCGAACACCCTACAGATGTTAGACGTTCCATATAAGTATACACCTACGGTGCAAAAAACTTCGCCAAGTACATTCAATGTTTGAAAAATTCATTAATAATAAGAAAAAAAGAATCCAAATCAATTATTGTGCCAACTGCCAAGTACATGTAACTATGCATCGTGTAAAAATATAGAATTGGAAAGTAAATCAATGAGAATCAATTCAAAGAATCAGAAAAAAAATAAAATAAAATAAAATAAAATAAATGAAATTTAAAAAAAAAATCCAAAAAACAAATTGGAGTACGTGGTTCTTGGCGGGCTAATGTTATATTGCCATGAAAAAATTCTAGATTTTGTTTCCGAAAAAGCCCGCCAAGTCCCACTACCTCCAATTTGTTTTTTGGATTTTTTTTTTAAATTTCATTTATTTTATTTTATTTTATTTTTTTTCTGATTCTTTGAATTGATTCTCATTGATTTACTTTCCAATTCTATATTTTTACACGATGCATAGTTACATGTACTTGGCAGTTGGCACAATAATTGATTTGGATTCTTTTTTTCTTATTATTAATGAATTTTTCAAACATTGAATGTACTTGGCGAAGTTTTTTGCACCGTAGGTGCCTTTTGGGGGGATCTCATAACTTTTTGTATCTTGTTGGAGAATATTGCAGTGTTAATTATGGTTTGACGGGGTAAGAAAAATTTTTGAACGGTAGCCATGAGAGCGCCATTTTCCTGGGGCCCAATGAAAAGGAGTCGCTGTGCGGTAGCCGACTCTGTAAGAAATCAGACGTGTACCGTAGTGTACCGGCTACGGTGACGCCACCTGCTAGGCGGACGGGAATAACAACCTTTTTCCTAATTGACAGGAGCTAGCTTTGATAGGAATATTACGCGAGCCGCGGCTTCCCTTCTATACCATTTATGTGAAAAGGTTTGGTTTTCAGATAACATATAGCTACCGTCCGACGATGACGGCGGTGCTTAATCGTGAAACAAGCCTAACGGTGATCAGAGAATCAGAGAATTATCATACCTCAGCTCTCCGACCACTGACGTTATTGAAATTACGCTTAAATGAGAGCTCGTCCGCGATTTATATCGCAAAAGTGCATCCAAATTTCCCGAAATGCTTATGATTTCGGAGATACTTTATAGAACGGTTGGCCGTACAGCGCTTTCTCGATCCCCTAGCAGTAAAGATACTCGGTAGTCCGCACGTTCGTTTGAATGTACTTGGCGCGAGACTCTACCGAGTCTCTTGATATAACAGGCGAAAGTTTTCATCCTACGAAAAAATCTTTAAAAAAAGAAAAGAAAAAAAGTTTGCCAAATTTGTCCTCTGAGACATCAGCTGCGTCCTCCGCAGGACTGCGTTTCGAACGGAAAATTATAATAACACCCTTGCAACAAACGATCGACAGACGCTCGACGATTAATTTCTCATACAAAGTTGCCGCTACGGAGCGATCAATTTTTACACAGTATTTTAAGATGTTATCTAACGTGGAATATTTAATTGGCAAAACTATAATTACCCGATATAATTCTGTTGCGGTATTAAACTCCGTGAAATTTACATCGAACCGTTTATTTTCGGAGCATTATTAGCTAGGTCTCAATGCTCTGTAGTGATTTAACATTTTTTTGCACTTACCGTTCTACCGTTGAATAATCACCACCGATATGGCACCGTAACGGGCGATACCAAATCGATGAAATCTATGCGGATTAAATAACCAGCGCAGTGCCACGACACGAGACGAGACTTCGGAATTATCGGCAAGAAAATTTGTCATGTAATCGTGAAAAAACAGAACAGAAAAAAAAGCACTTGCCATTACTCGAACTATATAAGAGCGAACAAGCTCTTAGAGGACCATCAGTTCGGTTGGTACACCAGTCAGTTAGAGAACGAATCTGGAATTGCATCGGAAATGGTTATCAAGGTGCTCATCATAAATCACAAATAATTAATCCATCATTCGTTGATGAATAAAAAAGTGTTGTGCGATCTATACAGGATTAAGATAAATCGTTCGTTTCTATAACCCTGGGCATTATTTTTGTATCGACGAATTTTTGAAATTTATTATTGTTATTATTGTTGTTGTTGTTGTTTTTTTTTTTACTCTTAATCGCGGTGCAGATGAAACGAGAGGAACGAGAATAAAGGAAACCAGCCCGCATAAACGACGCGCAGTTAATTGTCTCTCGAAAATAATTAGAACGAAACTGCTAGCTGGTTTCAGTATATAATAGACACCAAAATTATCCCTCACCAAGTTAATGACGGGCGCGAGTAAGAATCTACTGCAGCGCTCAATTAAAACAGCGAGCATTGCGGCATCCATTTTGACAGAAATTAGTGAGGAAAATTTTCCCAGACCACGCAGTACGCTCAGCCATCATTAACTATCCACAGAATACACTAGAAATTGTTCAACGATCTAACCGAGAAAATTAGAACGAAACTTTAGTTTAAAATGGCCCTCGTGTATAATATTCTAGTTTTTATACACATTGCTCGAAAGAATTACCAGCATTCTCCGAATTGAGAATATTGGAAATTTCGAAAATTTTGTTTTTCCCAACTCCGCGTAGAGCGAGTACAATAACATATATATGGTACATCGAATTGATCTTCTATTTTCAGTTCGCGCCACTACTCGCCGTCGTGTTGATTCTGGGAATCCTCACGAAATGTGCTATGGGTCACAAGGCGCACTCTTTTCAGCATTATCATGGACCTGTAGAAGGTGAAGGAGTGGAAGTGGTATGGAAGGACAAACATGGCCATGAGTATGTGGACTATAAAGCCCATCCGAAGTACGAGTTTGCTTACGGAGTAGAAGACCACCATACGAAAGACTTCCACGGGCAAAAAGAACACCGAGATGGTAAGAGCCTGTAGAACTCGAGCCATATATACCGACGTTAAAAAGCTCAGTCTGCGAAACTTTATAGAAAAGAAAAAAGAAAAAAGAAAAAAAATAGTAAAAAGAAAGATGTATATATCGGCTGATTTCTTCCAAGAAATAATTTTTTACTATCATTTGATCCGCAACTGTTTTCTGCTGCCGATTCCACCGTGCGTTTATATGAGTACGACTCCTTATTTCTGACCTTCAAACTTCGTTAACTCGATACGTTGAGTCTGGGGGAGTTCTAAGCAGAGCCTTAGTCGTCGTGATCTATCTTTTAGTCGGTTGTCTTTCTCTCCCGTGTTAGCGGCTAAATTTATTATCCCTGTATTCTAGGCAAGGACGTTGCTGGAGAATATACACTCCACGAGCCCGGCGGCAATGTTAGGACAGTGAAGTATCATGCCGATCATCACGGAGGTTTTCACGCGGTCGTACATAACAGCGGTGGAAACGATCATTCCGGAGGAACCTACGGCGGACACGGACACGGACACGGGCATGAGGGTGGAGGCCATCATTGATCGATAAACGATCGCTGAACTGTGATAACAACTCATCCACTACTTTGACACGTTAATAAATTATTTTTACCCCCCGATACGAATAAAAACTTGTTTTATCCACCCCACGGAAACAAACAAAAAGAAACGAAAAAATAGAAGGCGTCATCGTGCCGTACTATACTATACATATTTAATTCGATAACGGTTATTCGGTTCATCGCATGTCGGAAATATTCCTCGTTTATTCAATTAGTGTAAAAATATAATTAATTTCCAAAATGTTATACGTGCGTACCTACGTATCGAGTAAATTAATATGTATATACATAGATATGTATATTTATAGTATAGATCTCCGTATATATTGCGAACATAATTAGCGTTGGATCATATCTAGTTCTCGGAAATTTTGCATAACATAACAATTTTCGGTGTGATATAGGTATGCTTATAACACAGCGAAATACCTACCTCGTGCACCAGAGGTATAGTTTCTAGGCCGGTAGGATTTGATTGGATTTCAGTTAGCGATGCAGAGAAAGTGATAAAATCATCGAAGCTTCCACCGTAATAATCGCTTCAGTTAGAAATTACTGATTACTTGAATCCTATCATAGAAATTATTAATTCTCACGATGAAAGGGATGTACAAATTCATGCGAGTATATGGTATGCCGTATTACATGTACAGCGGTAACACATGATTTATATTGAATGAAAATTTTCTGCGGTGTAAAACCTCGTTAATATATTATAACCGAGTCCGAGGGTGAAGTAATAAATTATATATTCACCGCCGTGATATCATTTTAGAGTATTCTATCAGTTGCATTTATGAACTTACACGGCAGAGGTTTAATGAGTTTGTTTTATTTGATATTTCTCGTCTTTTTTTTTCGAACGGTTCAAGCAGTGGTGCGGGAAAGCCCTTTTCACACCGAACGAAAATCAAGAGCAAGTGCATTGAAAAAAAAAAAAAAAAAAAAAAAATTGTATGGCAACCGTCGGAGTAATACCGACCATTCCCCGGCAGAGGCGCCTTGGGCAACTTGAATTTCCCCTAGGCCTCCACACTTATATATAATTTCTCACGCTCTAATTGAAAGAGTTCTCCGCTAATGGCTTCGAAAATAAAATGTATATACCAGCCAACTGACAAACAGTCAAATAGTCCACAAAATTATTATATCAAATGAATAAATCAATGTCACTTTATATACGGGTGACGGAATTGAACGGTAAAAATAAAGAACTGTGAAAAAAATTTCGGGATAATTCCGATACTATGCGTCGGGTGTTTTCGCACAACCAACAACGCAGTGTTTGTCGTTATCGTGCCATTCTGTTCTTTTACCATTTTACGTTCAATAAATTTTAGGGATAACTGAATAAAAGGAATAGAGCTTTTTGAAAATCTGGGTCACTCGTAACAAGGTGGAATCCACTATAGCTACGAGTGATATATACATATAGATTTTTGTGAGTGCGGGTGTGCACGTGCAGCGCGCAGCGCGCAGCAATTCGTATCGGTGAAAATAGAGCAATTGCTACGCAAATGAAATTTTAATAGTTATATACGTACACATAACAACTCGAAAGTTGGTACGAAATTCTCACGCTTTTTTCATCGTTCAAATTTTCTCGGAAAAATCTGCTGTGTATTTTGTATTATTATAGTAAACAAGGGATGAATAAATAAAATTAGTTGGCGAAAGCAGCGAAGGGTAGGTAATCGGAGATTGATGCCCTGCTTGCCGGTTCTCGTCTAATATCAGTCAAAAGAGTGATTGATTGGCATATTAAAGCCTTTTACAAGCACCTCAACCATAATAAAAAAATAGAAAAAGACTTAGAAAAAAAATTTTGGATTACGAGCCATGTGAGTGAGCTAATCTTCGAGTAGGTATATACCTACTAGGCTGATGTGGGGAAGGAGGGGTAGTCCCGCAGCAGATGTCGCGTTTTTACTCGTTCAACCATTTATCCATCTCCTGTCTGTAACCACACCGTAGTCAGCAGGATTCAAAAGCCAAGATCACAGTTCACGTACCACGTCGTAACGTCCCAACGATGATGATGCTGCTTTTTTTCTTAAACGAAGAGGGTCTCAAGGATTGTTTTTTGTTTTGTTTTTTTCTTTTTGTTTTTTCATTTTGCTTTTCTTTCAACTTTACCTTTTTATTTTTCGTTTTCTTCATTTTATTTTTTTATTTAAAGTTCTCTTATCTTTATCTCTCATTTTCAATGGTTGAAAAAGAATTCCATTTGAAAAGTTCTAGCCAGCTTCTCGCTTTGCTCGAAATTTGTTCTGTATATCATGTGCATGCCCATATCTGTATCGGATGGGAGCGCGCGTAGCGGTGGAAATACCATTTTTTACCATCGCTGAGATCTCCATGGAAACTCAAAGGAATTTTCCAACTATTACCTTTGACGTAAGAGAGGAATTCAAGCACGATCATCGTTTAATGAAAGATCCACCTTTCATTGCATCAAGTTCTGTTGGGAGTCAAGTTTGAATGTCGAAAAAATCACGAACGTTACGGGGGGCTGCGTGACTCACAATGTGACATCAATCACGGTATCCTGTGATTCGACACTTTCATCCCCCTTGCCTTTACCATTTCCTCCCTTTTATTTTTTATTTCACCACGTTATTTTTCCTCTTTATTTTTCTTTTTGCTCACCTTTTATAGGCTCTGTAGGAAAAGTAACCCAGGTAAATTTCTCTACGTGTCAACTAAAGAAAAAATACCCTTCTCAGTTAACGCGGGCGGTCGGTCCCTTTGAATTCCAAAGTTATACACCAACAAAGTTAAGGGTCACCTAAGTCAATGAAGTATAATATCCATATTCGAGTCGGTTGTTTAACTGTGTCCAAAACCTACCGTGGTAAACGACAACGTAGAGACTTATATAGAACCTTAATTATTGTATCCTTGATCCAGATGTCCGCTGATGTTATAAACGGACAACCCAAAAGGGTAAACAACTTCCTCATCCGGTTTGAACTACATGAGGGAATTCTTCGACTACATTGAACGAACTGTTTGATATTCACGACTCTCTGAGTCGTTTTAAAATCGTCAGTTTCCGGTGGGTCCTGTAAGAGGATCGTAAATTTAATGGTACCCGTGCACCCCCAGCATCTTTTGGTATCCTTTGCACAACACAATAGCTCAAAGAGCGAACCGAATATCGGTGAACTTTTATGGAACGATATTCGAGTACAATAGCACTTGGTTCACAAGTTTCCTGACGTATATAACGGACGCGTACATACCCATACGACGTATATACATATATATATATATATACGTATGTAGGATAAACACGTATCGAAAACCCTCGATTGGGACGAGTAAAAATCTAAAAAGATTCCAACTTTACGTTGAACTGATCACGTTTCAACTATACATCCTTTAAAACTGTCGTTCAGAGGTAAAAAAAAAATAAATAAATAAATAGAAAAGATAAAAAGAAATCCTTGAGTAAATACCTCTACTATATTTGAGGTAAATCAAATCGTACCATCATATTCACCGCCGGCACGTCGGCCACAGATAGCGGATGTAATCGCAGCCGAATAGAGAATATGCAGAGTTTCAAGTCTCCACTTTCCTCTACAGAGTTGGGAAACAATGAGGCTTACAGCAAGCGATGCTCAGCTAATTTTCAACTGTACAAAGTATGAATTCGACTGGTGGTCCAGCTGTTACTCGGTAAAGCTCGGCGGTATATATCAGAGTACTTTAAACATCGATGTTTCAAGTAGTTCGTACCATGAAACTTCATTTACTAAAAGACTGAGAGACTTACTTGTCCGCATTTAATGTAGACTGCTGTGTATTCGTAGATATTATATTATTGAATTCTCGGTATATTTAAACCTGCGGAAAAATTTACAGCTTTCATATAGTGTGGCGTCGTAGTGCTCTTCGACCCGAGACAAAATGTTCTTGCAAAGAGTGTTGGATAAAAAAATCTAAAAACTACTCCCATTACGATTATAAAGGTGCCCTTGCTGCTGGACTTATAATTGCATGAAGAGAAAAATAAATAAAAATAACGAAGTAATTCCAATTCAAAATGTCTATTGACGGGGTAATTTAGTTAACGTCTGATAAAATAGACGTTGTTAAAGAGCCAGGAGGTAAAGTAAAATTCTCGATGGGATTGTTAGACTATCGTTAACTCGGGAGGAGAATGGTATGTGCTAGTTGTCAAAGTACACTTGATCCGGTTCGTCTCTTGTTTTCAAGGTAGATGAAGGCGACTCAAGGTAAGCAGAATTTAACTTTTCTCGTTAAGTCGTGCCACTGTAGTTGGATGGTCGGGTAAATCGTACCAGTGGCAAACGAAAACTAACATACATTTGCCATAGATGGAGAACGAAAGCTGGCGATAGAAAAAAAATAAATAAATAAAGAGAAAGAACTAAGAACTATACGCGAAGAAGAAAAAACAAAATAAAGAACCTCTAAACAAGATCGTAAAAGGCCGTCTTGTCTCTCAGTTACGACCAGCTTTATCCCCTAGCCTGACCTAGCCTGAACGAAAACTGAGCCCTAGTCTAACCCGCTGAAAGCCGCGCGTGGCATGAGCCGGGAAAACGTACTATATATGTTACTGTACGCAACCGTTCGCATACGCGCCATTCATTAGAACGTCGGTCTAATTTAATTGGAGACACCCTATATATCAGAGACGACGATACCACCGCGCAGACATTCGAACTACTAAAGGGCAGTTTGTACGCTCGACGCGCACACCGGGCCCATTCAAAGGTTCGGATATTAAATTACAGAGCCACACGGTCCATCCTCCATCCCAGAATCACCCCACTTCCAAGACGAACACTCCCGAACATGCGCGTGTATGTATAGGGTCTACATCGGCGAAGACGTTCGAGTATGCGAGAAAATAAATGCAGGGATCTAGTGCCTATGTATGTATGTATGTACATATATATTGCATATCTATTCTTGGGATCCGTGCAATCTCAAGGAATCTCGTCCTTGACCCATCCGAAACGTTCCCAAAGGGTTGCTTCAGAGGGTTTTCCACCTCTTGCTCCTCCCTTTCTATTAATCCTAGCAAGTGTCTATGGGGGGGAGTTAATTTTTTCTTTTTCCCTCATACCACCCCTCGCCTAACCTAACATTTTTGCAGTGATCCTATATTCTTTAAACCCTCCTGTAACAAGCTTTGCGGGAGGGTGAAAGAGCTCACCTTCGTGTAATGAACTTAACTTCAGCCATGTAGATACCCATGACGTTAAAAAGTTACAGTTAGCAGGTAAAAAGGGGCTGCATTCTTTTTACTCTCACCTATCTCTTTTTCCGAGCTTTTTCCTCCCGGTTGAGGTATACATGCCCATATTCTCCCGTCAAAAATAAGGGAGGTTAACCCCCAGGTTGTGGTATGGGTTCCGTGTTTTGTGTCGCTTATTAACGACCCTCGTAAATTTGACCAGTCACACACATATCCTACATTAGGAGTTTCCATTTTAACTTGCACTATTCCTTTTTCGACACCAAGTAATGAAAACTCGAGAAAACTGTCACTTCCGGTGCCTCGGTAGATAATCGAGCAACCAATAATGGCCGGATAACTGTCAATTAGAATTAACGCAACTTCAGGTACGTCATTCGTCTTATTTTATTACCGATGCGTGAAATTCCATCTTGTTCGGAACTTTGCCAAAATTACCCGTAAGTTGCGTACGTTCGAAATAATTTTGGTCAAGTGTAACTTTTGCAATGCGATAACAAAAATTTTTACCATTAATTGGAAAAACCAAGAAAAAAGAAATTCTGAAACCGAAAGTTGTTTTTTTTCACTATCATATGTAGACGCAGGTGCGTGATCAACTTGTTCGTAAGTTTCTGTCTATCCTAATGCTTCTATTAGGTACTCTCCTAATTTCTGGGGCCGTTTCCCAAATTGATCGTTTCGTAGATCCTCAGCGGAGTGTTACGTAATTCTCGGAAGTAACGCGGTAACCCTAGACCACTTCCTTCCGAGGTGGTTAGCCAAGCGAGTTTCTCACCTTCTCTGTATACCCACTTGAAGAACAAGGAGGCCCTGCGGAGTTGAGGTTCGGTCGGCCTCGAAGTGAAAGCGTTCCTCGTCGACGATCAAGTGTAACAAGAGCAGCAAGCCAGAAGTCTGCAGTGCGGTGCCAGGATCTTGAACTTTGATTATTATACTGAAGCAGCAGTTACCCGGCTCACCGTGAAAGGGAAATGTTGGCGACCGGAATCGATCTTGTCTATCAAACAGCCAAGGACGTGATCGATTTAACGTTCCATTGATTTTTAACCGGAAAAGAGACGAAGCAATTTATCTCTCATTTTCCTACCTCATCCACCTCGCCTCTTTATACTTCCGGGGAAAAATTACATTTATATATCGATTTTCAATTGTTTCAAGTTTACAAAATTATTTGGTAAGTAGTACGAATTCACCTTCCACGCAACAACACCAAGCTCATTATTCACGTTATCAACAGATCATAATTCAAATTGCAACTTAGAAATAGAAGTTCCGATTATAGTTCTCGCACGTCGTGCAGCCGACTAGCAGCTAATAATAGGATTCATCGTCATCCTTTGAATGCAAAAATTTCATCACGAATTTAGTTAGAAAAAAAAAAGTTGCTTTCGAAAAAAGAAAAGAAGAATTGGTGCCTTTATAATAAATAAATAAAGATAATTGTTCATTCAACAGACTTTAATACCTAAGATTTTTATTTTCAAAGGTTTGCAGGTCCAACAATTCAGACTGACGTGTTTCTTTTTTTGGCTCTCTTTCTCCTAAATCTCGGCGATTCCCTGGAGCGGCTACAAAACGTGGGATAGCCATCATCGCTATTTTATACGAGCCAACGTCACGAGAAGAAAAGTATTTTTTTATCGGCACGACCGATGATCAGCTCCGTTTCTTTGGCAAATAAAAATACGGTTCTGAATCCGCGACGAAGCGAAACCCTCGACGCCCTTTATCAAATAAAATATTGACGATTCAAAAATCCTTTCTTGTTAGCTGAGGATATAATAATTCTTATGTAAGACTGGAAAATTATGTATTGAAAAAGTAAAGCAAAGGATTCTGTATAGTTACGAAGATGATTTTAATTGACAAGCATTTTGGATCGATGTAAAGACCCTACGTCATTCATTTTATCCCCGTTTTCGGCTAATTTCATCATCAACTTCATACCCTGCCAAAAAATAGCGTTTCTATATTGTTTTGTTACTGATTTTTTCCTTCTTCAAATGGCACAGCGCATATCACTTTTCGAGCTTCCAACGGATTTTTGCCGGATCTTTCTCCCTTCGTTCTTTTCTATGTTTCCTCTGATTCCAAAATATATATCACTAACACAAATGGATTTATACGTGAGATAATAAATTTAGTCTTGACGAAGTGCGATCATAATTTTTTCGACTCACTATTAGTTCGAAAAACACACCCTGTTACAAACGAAGCCTATTTTCCCGTATCTTCACGTTTTTGTCGATGATTTAACGATTCGTTGGTGAGAAATATAGGTCAGCAGCAATACCTACATCGAGTTGCTAGCAGCTAACAATGAGCGACAACCTACACTAGCCTACAGCTTCGATTATCGAAGATCTCGTACTTTTTTCTACGTTTAATTGGAGCTTTCCAACTGACAGCGAACTGATTCGCCGTCAATTTTGATTACAGGAAAACTGAACCGTCGCGGTCGTTCGGTTGGTGCTGGGCGTAAAAATCTATTTATATGACTTTTTACGTTTTTCTATCAACCATACTGCGGAATATTGACGATGACAAATGAGAGAAAAAAAAAAAAAAAAAAACTAGCCTCCATAAAAACCTAATTAATTTTTTTTTATCGCAAACGTTACACAAGAGAATATATCTCGCAGCTCATGGTGCAGTAAGGCAGATCATATATAACGTAAAATTATTGTACCAACATGAGCAGAACAAATGGACGCGTATATAGTGAAAGATTATATGGCCGTACACGTACACCTGTGTAAAGAGCAGGAAGAATGATGAAATCAAGAACAATTTGAGTGATGTATAAATTATTTCAATCCAACTGAATTTCCTGCGACTTTCTTCGGTTTTATACTCCACAGTCAGAATCTCCCGCACGCACGAGATTGTGTATAACCTCAAAAAATGTTGATAGATATTATAGTACGAAGAGAAATGTATTTGTTAGTATTATACCTAGATACAATAAAATGGTATACGTCCACGGGGGAACTTGTGAATAGGTTTCCTTATAGAGCAAGGTCAGAGAAATGGGTGGATCTTTGGCAGTCTGAAGAAACGTTACGTTAGGGGAAAAGTCGTGACTATGAAACGTATAAAAATAAGGGTAGGTATTTGTAGGGCGGCACTGAAGCGTGTCTTGGAACGGTAAATATCACAACTTGACGGCAGAAGTGGTCTCAAGACTTTTCTAAATCAGTTGGTTTCTCTGGCAATCAGAACAATCGACCAACAATTCTATTCTCCGCAATTATCCGCGATAATCGTAGTCAACGCTTGCAATTTGCCAATAATTCAATCTGGTTCACCACCACAGAATTAATCAGAACTACCTAATCGAAAATCAATTATAAACATTGAATCGCGATGGTTATGCGATTATATCCCAGTCAGGATTCGAGCAAGCATAGTAAAAGAATCAGAGTCAGAAAATTTGAAAACTTTGACAATATAACGGAGGCGGAATACCATTCTATAGCCGGTATAAAATATCTTGGCAGAGAATTTGAAAATAAAAAAACAAATGTGAAAGGAAAAATTCATTAGAAACAAGTGTGGTTAAATTGTCATCCCTAATGTCCTTTTTTTAAGAATTTTTTTACTCATTTATTTTCTTCTCGTTTTTTTTTCTTTTTTTTTTTATCCTGTCTTTATTTTTTCTATGCTACGTGGTCGCCGGCATAATCTTTTCTGTTGACAGTAATCAAACTGTACGGAGCGTTACCGTGATGATAATATCTAAGAGGGATGGAAATTTTGGTAGAAATTTTTAATCGAGATGAAAATGAGCGAGGCAATTAAGTCGAACGCGGAAGCGAAAATCATTCGGTTATAGTGTGTCTGTCCGTCCTACGGTCCGTCGTCTATTTTGCACCTGCATTCATGTACATTTGCCGAGGAGTAGGTAAGTACACCTGATACCATTAATATAGCTATTAAATACAGCTACAGTTTTCTCCAAGTAACGCACCTTGAAAAGAAAAAAATTCACACATATTAATGGTATGGCCGGTGGTGTATGCGTTAAAAAGTAAAAGTTTCTTCATCGAACGAGAGCGAATTATTTCGATCACGTAACTATACATTATTATGTATGGGTACTTATACTATTTTCAAAGTTTCACGAACAAACGCCTACTCTTTTGAATTAACGATATTTCCACTATTTTGCTTATATTGTTCTTCACGGTTTTTCTTTTTTCTTATTTTCACTTTTGTTTTCAAAGATCGTAACGTGTGCCTTAATTTTGCCAAAGCATGAAGTATAATAACAGTCAACTCAACCGTGAAAATTCAACCGCATGCAGCGGAGGTCGTTGACTATACTTAGTTCCATTATGTTCATGAGATATACTTCATCTTATATAATTTATATTTTTATACACAGGATCAGCGTATGATTATTCAACCGGGGTGCCGATGACTGCGAAAGTCTGAAAAATTAGCAATCGTAGTTAAAATTACATCACAAAATGAATGAATCGCATTTGCATGGCCGATATTGAGCAAGAAAAAACAAAAAAAATTTCTCGTTCGATGAACGGATGATTAATTTTTTTATCATAGTTGCTTTTCTTTTTTTCTTTTCAATTAAGGGACGAATAACACTCTTTAGAACAAGTTTACGATATGTTTCTAAATCGCTTTTAGTTTGACATGTTTGAATTGAAATCGCATTTTGTGGTGTAAAACGCCCTCGACCCGTCGAAAATAATGATAATCAAGCAGCGCGATCGCTTTAGTCAAAAACGTTGAAATTGGATTATTATAACAAGAAGGGGTTGTTCGAGGGCTGCAGCAGGTCTTTACATAAACCGATTATACGTACATGTATTTTGAATATAGAATTTCCGGAGACATGATCCGTGTAACGGAAAAGTTATAATTATACTATTTATACGCCATGTATTTACACATACGGCGTTACAATAACGAAAGATTATTACACATCGTTGAGTGCACATCTCGATTTTCGTGACACGCAGAATAATTATATACGATAAACCGGATGAGTGTAATTTACATTTTCTCTAAATGCATTCATCTAAAGTCACACGTATCGATCGATCGAAGCCAAAAAACCGCGCGAGCTGTCCGTTTCACGGCCGCAATGAATAAGTAGTTTAATTAATTCTTCATTCTAAATTTTTCATACGCACGTACTTTTACCAAATACCTCGCAACTGGCGATAAATCTAAATGAGCGCAATATTAACATCATTATACAGTACGTATGGGTACAAATAAACGCACGTAATAGTTGAACGTTCTACAAATTTTGACCGGTAACCAAATTTGCGGACGCTGAAACAATCGTTACATGCAATTCCTGTATGTGCCGCAACACTTGCAAACCTGTAATTAAATTAGAAGGTATCTTTAGGGTTTAAAATTAATCTCGAAGAGTGGGAGTTCGTAAACGTGTGTAATACGTAGAGAGATGGAGGATGTATGTACGAACATTGTACATACGACGTGTGCCACCTATATACATATGTATCTATATGTACGCAGAGTAAGATTGCCATGGTATAAAAGCGTAAGAGATACGTTCGAAAGTTGCAGTTCTCATCTGACCGCCTTAATATTGTGATACAAGAAATGTTCGTCAAGGTAAAAAGAAAGAAATAAAATTCAAATAAAAGATTCGATGAGAAAAAAAATTCAAAAATTTTTTGTTTTAAAAAAAGATAGCACCGCAAAAAGTGATTTCCGACACTCGTTGATCGACTAAATTATGAAACGAAGATCGGTTCCGGTTTTCATGATGGGAAAAAAACAAATTTGAAGAAAAAAATAAATAAATAAATAAAATAAGGGATAGATTCGGACGCTCTGATATCTGATAATATTGTACCTTCGAGTGATTTTTGAAAAATTCCGTTCATGTTCTCCAAATCAAAGTTTTTCGCATCTATATTACACGCAAATTTGTGTAACAGAGTAAACGTACACGTAAACATGGTGAAATCGTTATAATTCATGCAGTTTACTCGTGCGTGAATAACGTGCGTATATACAATGTATATTATACATACGTATATGTATAACTTTCGCTAAACATTTTAAAAATTTTCTTCTGCTTCTTTTTGTTGCGTATTCGCAGAAAATTTATATAAAGGAGATGATGAGGTGCGCGTGCTCGGATACCGGTCGTAAAACATAATTACAAAAAAAAAAAAATGGTTTTTGTATTTTTTTTTTTTTTCATCGGTAAGTTTTGAAAAGTTTAAAATACTCTACGTTAAGTTGGTGCATACTTACACATGTACATATTTATAGTAAAGTTGCGGTTGTATCGATCGCGTAGGAGTAAGAAAAGGAAATAAGAAGGGGTTAGTTTTTGGTTAGTGAAAAGTTTCGCCCCTGGGCTCGTGTCTGTCTCCGCTGCCGGGAGGACTAACGACCAAAGTGAAGTTATAAAACGTAGATTAGAAACGAAGTAATTAAGAAAATGTATAATCGGTGTAATTATAAACATTAACTACGAGGCGGTATAACTCGCATTACCGTAGCGTGACACGGATTTAATTTGTTCTGGTATAAGGTTTATAATAATCTGATATATCTGATTCTTCAACCCTCAAGGTTTCGGCTTTTACTACCCTAAAATCTAACGAAAATAGAAAGAAAAAAAAAATAAACACGATTCTAACTTTTCAGTTGTCAGCTTATAATATCTTCCAGTCAGCCCACTCTGCTCATTAGCTTTCGACGAACGTTATACATCTACGATTCACCGTTTCATTCGAGTTACTTACTTATTTTGTTTCACTGTTATTGTTTAAGTTACACAATATTCTGCCGAATACACTTCGGTCCCCCTTTTTATAACCTAAAATCTCTCTCTCCCTTTACTTCACATTCTCTTGACTCGACTTCGACAATGCGAAAACTTTAACGGCGATATAGCCAACTTTTGGATTACCTCAACTGACGAAGAAAACGTATTGTTAGTTATAATCCCTTCCATCTTGATCGTAATTATTTCATTAATTCATGCTGCTGTGGTGCTCAAAAACAAAAAACAAAAAAAAACAATTTCGTTCATCTTCTCGTTCAGCTCCTCCTTTTCACCGTTCTGACGACCGCCGTCAGGGCGGGGGTCATACCCGTTCACGGCATCGAAGAAGGCCTCGGCGCTTTTCACGGACATCATCACCATGCCGATGGCGCCGCTGCTGCTGCCTTGCATCAAAGTCACGCGAGCTCCTTTATGCACTTTCACGGACCCGTTGAAGGCCCAGTTTACGAGGTGAAGGTCCCCTACGTTCCCCACTACGACGAACACGAACATTTACACGGTCAACACCATCAGGATCATGGCTACACTCTCGACTACGTCGCTCAACCGAAATATGAATTCTCATACGGAGTTGAAGATCATCACACGGGAGATTTTCACGGGCAAAAAGAGTCCCGAGATGGTATGTTGATTCAAGTTGAAATTTTTCATTTGTTAAGGCGTGCTTCTTCCGTATTGTAAGCAAGAGTGAATCTTATGGCTTACTCTCTCTATTTCTCTCTCGGCCTTTTTCTCTTTGATAATGGCTCAAAAACCTTTCGTTTCACGGGAACCGAACGCTTTGACTGATTGTAATGATTCACGCATTCATTGATTACAATACGAGATGATTTGATTTGTCTCATGCTATCCATGAACAATGGTTAGAAAGGTAGAAGGATATTTTGAATTGATTCAATCATCATTTGATAACGTAAGCAATTGTTGCTTTGCGTCTTACTACCAACTTGAAGCTCAAAAATCAAATCTTCGCTTAATTCGATATAATTCTCACGATAAAAAATCAATACCACCAATCAAAAAAAATTATCATGATTTTCTATGCCCTAAATTATGAAGATCCATTGAAAAGTCAACTCTCAATTTCATTGGTGATTGAAAAAATTCTGAAAAACTTTCAACAATTGTTCGTATGGGCAAAGAAAAAAAAAATATTTGAACGGTGTTTTTAGGTAAAACCGTGCGGGGAGAGTACAGTATAGTAGAGCCAGGTGGCAACGTGAGGACTGTGAAATACCACGCGGATCACGATGGTTTTCACGCGGTCGTCCATAATTCCGGAGGTAACGATCACTCCGGTGGAGTTTACGGGGGTCACGGCACTCCCGAGGTTCACGGAGGTCACGGAGTCGCTCAGGAAGAGGAGTACCAGCATCAAAACCTAGACTCAGGTCACGCAGCCCCAGTTCAGGAGGAACAGCACCAGGAATACGCGATATTCCAGGGCCAAGATGCGGATTCCGAACACGGGGGATATTTATGAGCTGCTGATCACGATCACGGCCAGTAATTAAATATACCTAAAAATTCTGTCCGTTCAAACATTGTACCTGGATCTCTTAATTACATGTATTATAAAATTTGTATATCGCGCTTTCCTCAAGTACCAAAGCATATCTTCTAACCCTGACGACGTAATCGCGAACGCCTCTAAATAATTGTTGATTATTTTGTATCGTGTATATAATATGTACAATTCGTCGGATTGACGTGACCCCCGAGACCACACAAAGTGTTGGGAAAAGAGTCGCGATCAAACTCACCATACATACGCGTATGCGTTTATAGAGTGTATTCGATACATAATACAATGTACTATACCTACCTATACCTTTGTATGTAATAAATAATCTATATCTATATGTATACTGGCACGTTTTGTAAATACAATTTTCCAATAAAGTACTCGATGCACTATACGTATGTGATATAGTACATTGCCAATAATTGATGAGGAGATTTGTAAGCTACTTGAATTATTGATTTACTTCACCCTCTCCCTCATTTCTCTCGGTATATATTCATTTCCTCATCTATATATAGCTACTATATATATATAAATCTATGGAGCACAATATACCGTATAAACTTATACGCCACCTCAGAGAGTCGGGAATGATAAGCTACACAAGGTTTAGTTATGATTTCATACGAAAAAATAAAAGGGTAGTTTCTTTCCTCCCGTTACATTCATTTACTCTCTACCTTCGCGCCCCCTTTTACTCCGTGTCGTTACAACGGTAAGAAGCTTATTGACAAATTGAATAGCGAGCCAAAGAGATATATATACCACGTATATATGTCTACGCTCCCGTTGCTGAGGCTGAACGAATATTGCGCTAGTCAATAGCTGGTAAATAAAGTTATTACGTAAAGATGAAACGAGGGGAAATATTGGATTTCAATCATTATTTTCACTGGCAGACAATCTTGAGGGTGACGTTTTAATTTAGAACGAGATCAACAGTTTGATTGCGAAGGTATTTCATCCTTTATTCATATACATTATATGTATATATATTTATATAATATATAGTTATGGTACAATAATACATTTAGATGGGGAGAGATTTTCTATACGTAGTATTGACAATGATAACGATGAAAAGGAAAAACGAAGAGAAAAAAATTGGTGAAAATGGTCAAATAGTTCATCAATTTGGTTCTCTTCTCGTCATGATACATTTCCGAACTTCCCTCCGGCTATTGACGACCTTTAACTACGCATTATAGTAATTAATTCAACAGATCATGGACGAGAAAACGGAAATCTGAAACCCCGTAATCAATGGGCTGACCTTTTTGACATTGCCATAATAACAAATGGTTAATGGACGATTCTAGAATTTCAATTTT
Organism: Athalia cordata; assembly: GCA_963932425.1. Taxonomy (NCBI): domain Eukaryota; kingdom Metazoa; phylum Arthropoda; class Insecta; order Hymenoptera; family Athaliidae; genus Athalia; species Athalia cordata. The sequence continues at coordinate 48,782,568 of OZ010625.1, read as the reverse complement.
CGGCGAACACTGCGCGAGTTTCTGTATCGATGACGGATTCACTGTATTACACATTAGCGTATTTCGGAAAAAACCGTTTTTTTTTTGGAACGGGCTGAGAAGCTTTATTTGGACTTGAAAAAGATACCAGTTAAAATCTCAGTATTTACATGTCCCTCATCGCACTTTTCGATTTTCTATAAGATTAACATTTTATTACTCGCCAACAAATTAATGTACAAATTTGACCAAGACCTGTCCTTGTAGGGAATTGAACGATCTAAAAAAAGGTCTCTCATTATTTTCCAACATTATCATTTTTGTCGGGATAGGGAAAAAAAAACATTTTTTCCATTCTCATGGTCGAAATTTTGATTTTTACTGAAAATGGAACTTGGCAAATATATTCTGCACTCGATAGTGTATAATTATCCGTACAGATGTACGTGCATCGATACATAGAACCGTTGAAGGAATCGATTATCAACAGCAGCAGCAACAGCTCTTGGAAAATGAGAGGAAAGTAATAAACGTGCACGCAAATATATAGTCAGAGAAATTTCAGAGAACAGGTATTCAATCATCGCTCAATTGGGTTTATATCGACGTGTACCGATTTAGAAAAGCTCGATAACACAGCGATAATATAAAGTCGAATTAATGGAACAGAAAATAATAGCATCAACGATAATTATTCGTATGAACTATTTCCAAACGAAAAATTCGATGAGAAGGGTATTTAAAAATATTCGGGTCAGTTAGTAAACATGTAAAACTGGTCGAACGGTCTAACGATAAACTCGAAAAGGAATTGGTTGAGGGGAAAAAAATTTCTCCTTTTTTTTTTTTTGTTTAATTTTGACCGCGATTCAGTTCAAGTTCACTCGTGTCATAAGAGTCTTTGCTTTGTTAAACGAAACGCGAGTGGAGAACGAAACACTTTTACTTCTCTAATTGCACGAAGCGCAAGTACCGGTATGGTCGAAACTGCAAACGTAAGATAAATAAAACGAAATGAAATAAAATAAAAAAGAAAATGTAAAGAAAAGTATATGAGGGGAGAAAAATGTGAAGGAAAAGAAATCAGAAAAAAGCTGTTCACCTCAATTGCCCCTCGTGACTTTAGAGGTAAAACAAATTTTTATTTACTCGACAAATCTGGACCGTCCATTCCGGGTTTGGTTCAGACTTAGGTATATACCTGGGTATACATACCTATCCCACAGATCTAGTTTCATTGGAAGGTTTCAGCCCGGCATACCTCACCGCGAATCAGATTGAATGGCGCTATGGAACGGCTTGGAATTTATTTATGAAAAATGTATAAACCTGCGGAATGGTGAAAGAAGGGCAATGCAGTCCAGGATAGTCCTGTTGGAGATCGGTTCCCGTTACCTATATGTATATATGTATATACAACTACCGACGGTATGACCTACATTTCGTTCGTGCACAGGCTATCGATTCCACCCTCTTCCCTCTTCCCACTTCCCATTTTCCTCTTCCGTCTACCCTCGTCCTTCTTCACCCGGTCGCTTCTCTTCTCTGTCGTTCCTTGCCCCTCTTAAACACGGCCTCCCATCTCATTTGACCCCATCTCACGCCCCGTGCCACCTATTTCCCGTTTCTCTCATCCAGGCCTCTGAGAATCTTTATGTTGAGTAAAAAAAAAACAAGTTAAAAAAAAAAGAAAAGAAACGGGGAAAAAACATACTACTGTTCTGTTTCGTGCTATGGGACTATATTGAGGTACTTAGGTAAAGAGAGGCCGCAAAAATGACAACTGAAGGAGTACATTTTTATTTCCAAGAATACAACCCGAGATTTTTCACACACTCCAAAATAAAAATAAATTATTGTTGCAGGCAGAGGAAAGTGTATTCGGTATTTACCACATTGAAACAAAAGGATCACGATAATAAGTACCTTAAATTCTCCTCTGGCGGCTGGCAAATGTTTTATCCTCGGACGAGCGAATATTCGATTGATTTAAAACTCTCTAAAGCGCACTCGCGTATTCTAATTCGGAGGGCGACGACCATCAGCTATGTACCCCAGATTCGGAGAAAGTGAAAATTTTATTCGAATCACAAATGAGAAGGTATAAGAATATTTTTTTCGTTTCTTTATTTTTTTCTTTTCTACTTTTGGTCGCTCCCCTAGCAGAGACTGCTCCCCCGAATGCTCTCTCGACTTTCTCATTCTACCACCTTTCCCTACTCTGCACCGCGGTAAGGTCGTATAACGGGGAAAAGTCACGTGCCGTTATTACTTTTCGGCGAGCTCTATAAATACGGGAACCAAATTTCCCGCCAAAATTCATTTTACAAGTCGGTACTCCCGCAAACTCTTAAATTTATGCGAATCAATTTCTACCACCGTTTTTTAACCCCCGTTTTCGATAACATCTACGTATATAACAAGGCAAACTACACCAACCTTTACACATGTATTGTACATTTATACATGTATGATAGGTATGCACGTATAGGTAGAGTTGCGACATGGAATGTCAGCACGTGCACATATATATCGAGGTAAATACATGCTGGTTCACCTTGTATACCTTAGCTCATCTCCACTTCGTCACCTCCATCGCCGCAGCGGCCACCAGTCCCCCGTTATTGTTATAGTAACCCGTTTTCCCCCAACCCTCAAGAGGGACTCTTCCTCCCCTCTTTCTCTTTCTGGATAGGGTCAAGATGAAAGTCGTAGGGCAATGGTCAGCGTTGTATATCCGCATGGTTTAATCCAGGGCCCTCAGTTCAGGAAGCTTTGAAATTGTCGCTGAGACCTCCTCACCGCGATGAGGTAAGACACAAGCAACCGAGTGAAGCGAAGTAGAGTAGAGTGGAGTGGAGTGGAGTGTTGAATATGCGGTGGCACGTTTTGCGTTTAGAGGCGGATCCCTCCGAGGACCTATAAAAGCGATTTATACTTACCGGGCGAATATTCCCGCATATACATAAACAAACTAGACATTTGCATAGGATCGAAGTACACGAGAGAACTGTCGGCGAGAGTTGAACGCGAGCCTAGAGCAGCCCACCACTGGAACGCGTGCCCTAGTCTGTAATACCACATCTTAATTTCCATAGAGCAAAATATATACCAAGGTATAGATTATTGTTGATGAAAAAACGCTTTCAATACATACGATAATAGATGAATATAGATTGACACGCAACTCTTCCATCAGTCTGAATTACTTTTGAAAAGGCTTCATTAAATTCAGGAGAAACCTCTCCCTTGGATTCAAGAATACCCAATCATCGTGATTGCATGAATTTTTCTGCCTCAGTTTATGAGAAGTTGATACACGGATTCTATTCATTAACAATCGAAGAAGCATTTTTGTTCCGCGTTGTGAAAAAGAAGAAATTATATAATTTCCACAATGATCGTCGTGGGATAGATTAGAGAGAAAATGGAGAACACCTGCGGTTGATTGTAAGTGTAATTAACTTAGTTTTACAAAATGATCTTCATACCGACGTCTGATGAACAGGGAGTTGGAAGTCTTCCATCTTCGAAGAGGAAAGCTGAATCGTATCGAGTAGAAGAAATCTCTTTGATAGAGGCGCGCGCGGAGAAATCGAGGAGTGATCGGATTGAGGCTACCTGACGATGCCCACCTTTAACTGTTGTAAAATTATTGCTGCGGTGGAAATAGAAGTAAATGGTATAATGAACCTATACAAATAGTAATAAGTGGTAAGTGGTGACCAGCTGTCGACGCAACGAAGAAGCCTTTCTCTAGGTTAATAGATTTCTGGAAGCAATCTTCCTGGAATTGCGCTTCGTGAGGTATGGAACAGTCTGTGCAGTGTCTGGGTATATAGATATGTTCAATCATATTGCAGGCGAGTAGTTTACAGGGGCGTCGCGAAGCTCTCAGCTTGTACCGTTGGCCAAGAACTACTGCAAATCACAGCTATCGTTACACGCGTCGGGGTTAGACTAGGCGTCACTTGAACAATTTACCGCGTCGCCTTTTTATTCGTACAAATTATATCGCAACCACGACAGCAGATATTCCACATACAAGGGCGACCGAACCCCGAAGCAAACGAGTCAACGAAGCCAATTTAAGGGTTTGGCTTGCCACCTAAACTCAACGTAACATAACCGTTACGTAAAACCTAACCTAAGAAAAGCTTTCGCTCCGCTCGCTGACTTCTCGACTTTGCTGGAATTGGACTAATCTTATTTACGACTCACCCCTAGGCATTTCTGACTTCATAAAAGGACCACCGTTCTCATTCCCCCTTAGCCATATAGCTCTCTCTCACTCCCTCATTTTCGTCGCTTAATTTATTTTTTATTCGCCCCCGTTCACTGTATCACCCCCTCGACGTTTATTCTTTCTCTTACCCTTCCTTCTCACCAGCTCTTTCTTCGTCTCTATGCCAATGTCGCCGACGACGCGGACGTAACGCCAACTACGTACCTTATTCCACCAAGTCCGAGAGATGTTTTCGGATCAGCAATCTATAAAAGTCGTTAATTTTCCACTCGCTCAACTGTAAATATAAGACTGAAACTTTGCGTCTTGGCATTACTGACTTATTTAAGTTATTTTAAAGGGAAGGAAAAAAAAAACGAATTAATTCCTTTTACCTCTTTTACGTGATAAAAATAATTAAAACAAAAAGTACAGTGCACAGGTGACTTTGCTATACACAAACATTATTAAAAATGAGACTTTATATATACTGAGAAAAATTATAACGACAGATGCTATCCAAGCAAAAATTTTGTGCTACCCCCTCACAAATATTTGGAGTAGCTGTTTGCGCTCGAATTAAATCGAGTTTCTCTTTCCATTAAACATGATGTTCATTATCTAATTTATCTGTTGAAAAATTCATGTACGTGAAATGCTCATATTCATGCCGGAATGCTTTTCCGAATTATAAAATACTCAGCTGAATTATGCAGAAGGATCTTCCCGCATAGAAATACGTTTCAAAAGCACCAAAAATTCAGAGCTACAGAAAAATCCAAATACCTTTGCCTATTGTAAGAAATCTAAAGGACTCTTGTATACGCTACGCAAGAGTTGAAGGTAAAGACGAGAGTCGACAGGGACATTCGTTTGATCTTGTCAATGAAAAGTTCCATATAGGTATACATGCCCATATCAGTTACATATGAGATTTTTCGTAATGCGACCTCTCGTTTTCTTGTACCACTGCACCGGTCCAAATGAATAAAATCGTTAATTTTCTACCGATGTCCAGACATTCAGCTGCTGGTCAACCAACTTCACGAATAAACCTCCGGGCAGTACGGAACGATCCGAACTCGTAAGTTGCAGTTTGCTTTTCCTAGGAAGCACAAGAAAAATCCTCTACATAAAGTTTGAGCTTAAAAATATACTGGTTAATAAAATTTCGTTTCATATAATTCGATGTACATTGTTTCATTGCCATGTAAATTTTCCAGAATTCTCAGAGTCACTGGCTGGAAGATATGAAAAAAAAACAAAAAACTGGTAGGTAGGTATACTGTTCAACCATCATTGGAAACACCTGGAACTGTAACCCCTCCACATTTCCCATTTACTGTAGACACACATACTTACTGAAGTGCACATCTAGGTGGGTAGTCAGGTGAATCGCTTGTCTTTTATTCGTATTATTACCCAGATGAGAATGGCATGCGTTCCAAAGTATGGTGCATCGCACATCACACATTACTCCAGTGCAAACCCCCGACCCAACTGAGCCCTGAAGCTGCTGCATCGCTCTCCGTAGAGAATATACACATGTACATATAGCATGTCTTGAAAGCATCGCTGTATGAAGCAAGAGAAGCGACAGCAACGGCAGCAATGCTCCCTTTCCGCGATTCCTGTAACATCCATGAATGGTCTCTCTCATCCGTTCGCCATGTACTGGGCACGGAGCACAGCTTTTCTAGCTGTAGTAAGGTAGGTAGGTAGGTAGGTAGGTAGCTCGTCATAGAAAGCTATTTTTCTGGTGACTTGAGAAGAGCGTATATGTACTAGACGTATGTACTAGCTATTCACATACCCAAGTACACCCGAGGTAAAAAGTTCTCGCCGAGGGGCCGATATAGCGGTGAAGTAAAAGTTTTTAGATTTACGTGGAGACGTTATAATGGTCATATAGGTATATAAAATTTCTTTTACGGTAAAAAGCTAAGCACCGTCGACACCGGAAGTGATTGAACTCTTATACAGTCAATACGCGAGTTGTGATGGCAATAAAGGCGCACCCACATAATAGCATTATGGCGGAATAGATTTCTCTTTTTTTTTTTCCATTCTTATTCACAATGCTACCCGCGGTCCGCGCTCGTGGTTATATCCCATGTGATGTTACCCCTGAAAGAATGCAAAAAAAAAAAAGAGACAACGAAGAAAGATTAATGCACATTATACGTATGGGCTGTTATTGTGCTGATGGTTGGTGAAAAATTTATCGTTTTTGACAATTTTAACATCGCCCATACGTCACGGTTCATTTACTGCCATTGAATTGGCCCTTTTTTATTTTGCACCATATTTTTATTTTCACGCGAGATGGGAGTTTTATAGTTTATTTATTATTTGGGTTTGATGCTTTTAATTTTACGATCCCTACCGCCCGTCGTCGAAACTAGGCAGTAGTTTTAACGTAGGCTCGAGTCGCGCGATTCGGGTCTGGGACCATCGTGAAACGCGAAGGGGTTGTACCGGTCGTTACGTTTGCGTTTGTTTCGCCCGTCACGAGCCAAATAACTTTATCCACCAAATCGATGCGTACCTAAGCGGCTATTCTGCAAAAGGAATGAAGAAACAAAGATTAGAGTTTACCGTATTTGGATCCTCGATACTCTGTCGTATATTTCAAGCTCACTCTGGCAGCAATGAAAAAAAAAATAAATGAAAAACTAGAGAAAGAGATTCAATACATCTGCCAGATGATTGGTTCTAATGGATCAGATCTGTGCGGTTTTACTCAGAATTTACAATTAATTAATGAGATCTTGACTTTTTATTAATTTTTGTTTTTTTATTCTCTTGCCAATTAAAACTCGGCACCTTTTGAAGCATATCCGCAAGATATAAATATCTAAAAAGACTTTGTAAGTCTCGGGAAAGATCGATGGGTTAACAATCGTTGCATACACTTTTCATCGATAACCCCGAGGCTATCAAGACTGAATTCTGAAACACCTCATAAATGAGGTGCTTTTAAAAAATTTAGATCGGAAATAATGAGAAACGCCAAACTAGGTTTCGCAAACCTCTCGAAAACTGCACGTTATTTAACATGATTATTTAACGTAATAACGTAAAACCTCTCGTTGTAAGATTTAAAAAAAAAAAGTATTACTGGATTATTGAATTACGACAAATTAGCTTTATATTTTATTCTTTCTACATCAAAATATCTGCAAGGCGACGTAAGTTCTTTGTTTTTTTTTTCTTTCTCTTTTGTCGCATGCATAAAAGTATCCTTGTTTAAATATAAATTCAATCTCATATAGTTTGATAACTTTGGGAAAGTGAAAATTTCTCTGAAAAGAATGAATAAATCTTCTGATTTGATGTTAAGTTTTCGTACAGGCGCACAGGTTAGGTACTGAGAATAGGAGTACATAAATTTTCAGGTTCTTTAGAAACTCGGTAAGGGATTGGATTTTGAGTTTGAGGATATTTAAAGGTTACTGGGGGATGAACGTAGGGGAAATTTTTTCATTTTTTATATTTCCCTCCTTCTCCCACTTCCGGCGAGGGTCGACCGAGTTTGGAGGCGGAAAAAAAAAGTAATGTAATTTGAGTTGATTAAGGATGGGTACGTGCGTAACAATAGACGCCTTGCCCCGTGTCAAAGTAAACGGTTAAAGAGCGTTCCATTTTCCAGGGTTATTTATTGTTTGGATTTTTTTTTTTTTCTCTCTAATATATCCACACTGTTCCTTCTTTTACAGGTTCGCTACGGCATATATAATCGTTAGATTAATCGAAAGTATTCATTAATTCATTTTGTCATCAAAATTAAGTTAGCCCTGCAATAAACTTCCACGATATACTCATCGTGGATTGAGAAAGGAATTGGAATGAAAATGAGAAAAAGAATTAACTTGAAATTGAAAATGAAAATGAAAAACCGATAGAGAGAAATATGAGAATATATAATCGGAATGGTAAAAAATGTTGATCAAATGCAAAATCGTAGTGCAGACCGGCGGAAATTCTTGATATAGGCTTTTCACTTGGGCAAGAAGGAGAGTGAGTACTGTGGAGAATATATGCAGAGTAAATTCCTTCTCGTCGTTGGCGGCACGCCCGCAATGTCGTAATCAGTGCCAACTCAATTTCGCTGCAGTCTGCACGCCTATTGTGATGAACTATGTGAAAGGTGCGCAGTAGGCGTCATTGGTCAAGGCTCATTGTCAACCTCGTCCCATGGAAGGTATTAAGACGATGTTATTTCACTTGGCAAAATGGCGAAGGCGGAATTAGAACGACGAAGCTAGGCAGGATTTGCGGGCCTTCCGTTGCGATGTTAGCCAAAGACCCGCAAGACTGGAAGACAACCCGATGAGGCTTGAATTTCCTGAGAGGAAGGTGAGCAGAGAAAGGTGAGCCGCTATGTACTTACAACCAGATTCACCTCTTTCAGGGTGAAATTTCAGAAGCGTATATTTCAGGAAAAGGAAGAGAACGAAGAAGAAAACAACCACTCGACTGTCCGACTTTCCCGCAGTTCATTCGAACCGAATAATCATTCCGATCTTCGACGTAAAGGTATCTCAGAGTCCAAGAAAATCCAACTACGTATTTGGTACGCGCGCAACGAACATTCACGTGAGGTTTCGCATAATCTTCTGGTAAATTTAGTAATTATTGCTGGTAATTAGTGCCAGTCGCCGACAATACGTGTTTTATTCCTTTCATCCGATAAAAAGTCATTTTTTGATTCTCCATTTTTGTTCTATGCCTAGAAATAATGGCGTTGACGTACCCTTCGAAATTGATCAAACAAGTGTGGATGACAACTAGCGTGTGGTTCGTCGCTTCTATTTGTAAATCACAAAGACGTGTATTCTCTTGGGCCTACAATACCAGACGGAGACGACGCGTCGGTTCCAAAACTCTGGCGAAGTCTCGGGGGAGGAACTGAGCCCCGACTTTTCTTACCGTAGTTTCGTGTGTCCGTTCTTCATACTATACATCTGTAGGCGCGAGCCTCTGTCCGCAAGTTAAACATTCTGTACCATTTACTATTTCGATACGTCTGTCCGCGACGTCTATCCAAATGGATTATCGATCGGCTATAGCGTGACGAGTGTTATATCCCCCCTCGCCGTATACATACCACATACCTATAGTATTTATCCCATAGTGTGAATCCATGGGCTATAAACTGACTATTATAGGCTTTTGGATGGACAGACATACCCATGCATTCCCAATACGCGTTATACGAGAACCGGAAACGGGTTATTCTGGGTTGACGTACCTGTCAAGGGCCTGTCTAGCTATAACACTGCTTTGCCAACGTCTCCTTCATCAAGGTGTAATATAGAGGCCATCGGCGTCGCTGATTTTCTATCGAGGAAACATCAATCAGACAAACTACGCGTGTCGGTAGTTGTTATCGATGCTACTTTTGCGAGATACAACCTGTCCTTTTCGCACGTGGTGTTAATGAAAATTGAATGGTGAAAGTTCGTCGGAGTAACAAAATTCAGTACTTGAGTATACAAAGAGGATACGTGAAGAGTAGTGCAATGTATTAATTTTTTGCTTCACTTTAATCCCCCTTGAATCGTCACATTGATATTTTTTTTTTTTTTTGCCCTGACGTAATTTGTGAGGGAGAAAATTCTAGGAGCGTCTAATTCGCATATGCAGATAATGAATATGTATGTATATATAAGTTGATGTGAACCTCGCTGTATACGGTGAGTATTTATTTATATTCAACTGCACGACCGAGTAAAACGTAAATGGAAATCAGTATCTGGTTGCATTCCGATTGACCAGAGGATAAAAAATGAGAAATTTATTGTCCTCGGGTATTGGTAGTTAATTAAGTTCAATTTATCCGACGCAGTTTTCCATCTGCATCTATAACGAGAGATAGCCACATTTTGAATGCAGCTTTTGCAGCTCAGAATGGTGATTTCTTACGACGGAAATCAGAGTAAGGATTAAACTTTTCATGGTTATATAGCCATAACACTATATAACCTGGAGACTAAACGCCGGATATACAGATACGCGAAAGCCTGAGGTACCGGGTTAGGACCAACAGGTTGCTATGAGGAAAAACCTCGTTTCCAACTACTCTCCCGTTGATTTTCATGTCTGACGATGCTCGGGATCTGAGATGTTATTCTGCAATTCTACCCAGGAAATTGTAATACATACGTATATATCAAACACGAGGTAAATCTGAAGAACTGTAAAGAATATCGACGTCAGCGAGAATTGAATGTGATGTACGTCACGTGAATTTGAAATCGTGTTACAAAGAAAAATTACATAGTTTAGATGGAAAATGACATAATACTCCGCTAATGAATAGATCACGTGACGAGAACGTAGCTTGTAAAATTTAGTCGCACGCCGTTGAGCATGAACTATACCAGATTTAGAATTTCCTTAACCACCGCATATATACGGCGTCTTTATCTACCTATATATTAGATTATAGTAGATATATATGTATTTTTCAAACGTGTACTTCCGTTAGCATAATGGAAAAGGTCGCGGTAACGACTACGATTTAGACTTTATGGTAAAATTGGTGGTTTTACCGGAGATAAAATTTAGCAACTTATAGCAGGAAACTGAAAATTACTGAAAATTACCCAATATTACCAGGTAACACGCCATCATAGTTTCGTTCCAAGCGGCGTGCTGCTATAGGTGTGTGCTTGAGATTGAAGCATTTTTCCACAGGATATCGAAAGCACGCCAACCCTTAAATCACCCGCATCGACTGTCGCCGACATTCCTACCGGGTGTTAAAACGAGAAATTGCATCGAAATAAAAAAGAGAAAAAGGTTTTTCACTTTTCTTTTCAAAAAGTGATTTCACCATTCTATTGACCGATATGGAATGAAAACAAAAAAAAAAAAACATTCCACACGTGTGTTATATGATTTGAAAAATGGCCGACTTGACATTCAAAGTTGAAAGATCGCAGTAATCTCAAATGTTCTTTACGTGCATCGGTGGTTCGTCAGACGTTACTTTTCCCTGATTAGTTTCATTCGAAAGGTTAATCCACCTCTGACAGCATGACTGCTATACGTATATAGGTCGCAATCAGGTATCTGTCGGTCTATTTTATTCTATGTCAGTAAAATTTCAGTTCACACACCTATGGGTTGAGTGGAATATTTGTAGAATGAACATATGTAATAATTTACAGAGGTCCGAGTTCATTGGGGCATTAAACTGTAATTGGCGGCACTTCAATTTCCGGGATCGATGCTATGGTTGACTGAAAATTCATACCTGTCCATATTTTTTGTGACACGCCTATATTGGTGATGATGCGATAATGATGAACAGAATTCAAAAACGGTACAAAGCGTCATACAACTGAAAATAAAAACAAAAACATCCGAAATTATATCGACTCTACAGGTTCGTATGAATCGGGTACCCACTCTCAACATTTCTACTTATAATTGGCTTGATCAAACAAAACCAGTTATTAACAAATTGTATAGTTCGATAGTTATTGAAATGAATTGAAGAATAAAAATCCATAACAATACGCAGGTAGAATGTGAACAAAAATTTGTGATCGCACGGTAAGATCTGAAAGGTCAAACACACATATATCGACTCGTGATTGTCAACGAGGTCATTTGACACAGAGAGCTTCCTTCATCCTTGTGACCTTCGTACTAAAGCCGAGTGGAAGCTCTCTTCTCTTTGATATCGTGGGTATAAATATATATGTGTATATGTATGGTATATTATAAGCACACGGTAAATTAACGGCGACAGATTTAAGGGTAAAATTGCGACAGAAAAAAGGCCATGAAAATAATGAGAAATGGTCCGTGTAATTTTAAGTTGACTTACGATGGGCATGTCGTGGACAGGTCATCGGATAGGTAATCTATCCGCGTTGGTAGTCAATGAGGCGAAAATACTACACCTCACAGGACTCGCCGGCTCGTGTTACGATTAGGGGATTACAGATTACCGTATACTAGGCTGGTTGCATACGCAGCAAAATTTTCTCCTGCCTAATGGTCCGTCATCCATATATACCGATTGCAGAATTGCTTATCTCACTGATCCATGTTTACCCTGCGTATTCTGAGGCCTATACCGCTGCAGATGGCCATTTGATACTTGCAACAATGAAGTAATAAAATATATAAATATAAATGCATATATCTACATGTATACGTATATTTGGATATCCAAAAGTGCGCGTCGAATGTATTTCCAATATTTAGAAATAGCTATATTATATTTATTTACGTAGAACTGCCGCTATTGTGGTATGTCGGCATAATACCATTCCCCTTGTGAATTGTCACTCGAATTGTTAGCGACAGAAACAGGCAAACAGCCTACTGCTGTTGAAGTCATTAATTAGCCGCTGTGACGCGCGAAAGTGGCATCCCCTGGGACATCTGCCACTACACACCACTACTGAATTTCTGTGCCTCGATTTTCCGCTGAAAACGACCACCCGTTATATGGGGGTATACGTTATGGGGATTCACGCTCGAGTACTAGGAATACGGTATACGAGGTTTAAAGCGTTGTTACTGTTGTTCGTTTTTATTTTCGTTGTTTTTTTGTTTTGTTGTTTTTTTTTTTTTATCTTTTTTCTTCACAGTCGTACAAAATGGCGCAGCGCATACGAATGTAACAAAGAAATTTTGAAGTACGTAGTGTAAATGTCGAGTGAAATATTGGACAGATTAGAGGATAACGCATTTGTGTGTCATGGAGAGAAAGGAAATTTACAAAACAGAGAGAAAGAGGAAAGACGAGATGATGGAGGGGCGTTTTCTAGTCCGTCGTCATGTTTTCGGTTCGTTAAATTCCGAAAAAAATAGCTACTGTCAGTGGCCCAAGTAACGTTGAGCAAGTTATCGCTGAAAAGGCGAAAATGTCGTGCACCTTGAAGCCTCGATTTATATCCGAGTCGCGTATATCACATCGTCTGCATGGTAGGTGGGTGCATGTTATAACAAAAGAAAGTTATATACGAATGGTTATACTGTAACAACGGAATAATATTATGGGGGTATAAAAATTGTGCAGGTACCTAGAGAAAGATATTTCTCTGTCCAAGAATTATATACCCATACCTGAGGTACGTACATATATATATGTATAATAAGGATAAAGGGGCGAGCAATTTTTCAGCAATGTTTTATGGTTGGCATTCGCGTAATTTTTCTTGAAAATTCTCAGTCTCGATTTGATCTTGGCTCCGTTTTCTGCGTTTCGTTAATTGCAGGGTGGCGATGACGTCGCGTTTCACTTTACGTTATTTATTTTAGTTCCGAAAAATTTAGCATTTAGAATAAATTAGCATATCATAGAAATATGCAAATATATACCGACGATAAATAATTACGTTAGAGGGGTGAGGGGGCAAGGGGGGGAGGGGAGCTCTTTCAACCCTCATATTGTGTATGTATATACATATATATATATATATATATATATACCTATCATACCGCCGTTTTGGGCGGGTGTGCAGCAGCGCTACAAATCCATTACGGGTACAAAAGGAAACCACAAATTTACCCTGTTCACCGCACACACTCGATTCCATGACATATACACACAGAAATACAAGCCGCTGGAAGACCCCTAACTGCCAAGAGTTGACCCCAGTTTGGTATAGGTATATGGATATGAGATAGCGCGGCACGGCTCTATTTCGACTTGAGGAAGACCTCCAATTTCCATTAGCTACAAGGCGTTATTTTATTATACACCGATATTTTATTACCTGTTAGACTCAAGACTCCACAAGTGCATTCGTGCAGATTGAAGCCAAAGACTTATTGTCAGTGAAAATAAGGCTTACACGCCGATCGAAGGACTCACGATTTGAACAGTTCACTTCACTAATCGTCAGACCCGTCGTTGTGCACTTACAACCCTTACAGAAAAGCAAAAAAACAATCGTCGAAGATCCATACGGATTCGAGCGTGTAAGGTGAAAAAAACCTAATGATGTATAATAAAGCCAGGTTACACAACAAATATTCTCTGATTCACGGAAATTTTTGAGAATGAAAAAGGAATGATGTTACTGTTCTTCGGATTCGTCGTGACAAAAAAATTCACATTTTTTCTCCGAATTAAGGAACAATTTTTCAAACAAATTCTTTTAAAAGTAGTGTTTTTCCTAAAGCGTCGTGCACACCGTGTGACAAGTGGATATCTCGTACTTTGACCTCAAGTTTTCAGGTTAGCGTGCATCCTGGGAAAACACACCCTTCTTATTTGTACATATATTATACAACACGCATGCCAAAGCGAAGGGGATTTAATGCATTCAAGACACGAGACACTAGAGACCTCGTCACAAATGGCAAGAATCGTGTGATTAAACCTTTAGCTAAAGAAAGTTGGCTACCGTCATATCAAATGCGTGTAACAAATGACTGTAAAATATCGAAAAGGTTCGTTACGGTATGTCGTGAAACTTATATGTAGCTACCTCCATGATGTCTCTTATGATAGTCAGTGTAAACGATGTTTACAAAATGTGCAAAACATTTCGTCAGGTTGACTTATTTACAAAGTCCTCAAAGCTTTCTCCGATCGTCGAGTCCATATTTGCTATGCTTTTAGACTTTTCGACCGTAATACTATACACATATACAAAAAATGATGAAATACCTACCAACCTATCTACCTATACGAGAATACCATTCCACGTTTCCCTGTCCTGCAAGTTTATCCTTAAAACTCTATTTTTTTCATCTCCACATGATGTGTTTGTTCATAATAATCCATATAGTCGTATAAGCTGATCGCAGAGTCGAACGAAACTCGGGGAAAACGGCGTTTATCGACACTTGCGATGGAGATACTTTCCGCTGTGTTCAGTATAGAAAAATTTACGACATATTCTCTCAATACCCTCAACTATCATGGGATCACGTAGGTTACGTGGGTAGAAGTACCTACGATATTTATGGCCAAATATATGTGCAGCATTCCATGTCAACGCGACCATGCTGACTGTACCTTCCCATAAATATTTCCCTTATAATTGTTCCATTCGATGATAGCACGTATGATTGGTTTTCCGTTTCTGAAATACCCAAGAAGATACGAAGACGTCAATACCTCGTACAGTTGAGATTTTTTCCCCTGATTTTCGGACGACATTTTATCACAAAAGACACGACTATTCTGCGGGTAGCCTGCGAACGATCTTACTGTTGGTACGTACCTCGGCAATTTTGGAAAGAAAACAAAAAATTATCGTCATTTGACAAAATGAGAAAATAAAACAGTGAAGCGAAAATATGTGATACTATTTCAACCGGTACAACATCTTCTAATATCGGGTGAAGTTCATGTTGAATCAGATACACATGGCGGGATCGTATCATCCAGTGAGATAGATCAGGTTTAGTTTCTATCGTATATAGGATGCCTCGCATTCGACCATAAACGGAGCGTAGCATAACGTGACTCACATAAAAATGTGAATTTCATGTTTTTCAAACGGCTCCCCATACGCGTCCTCCGTCGACTCGGTTATACGTAGGTATATGTGTACTACATAAGCCAGAAATGGCCAGGATAGAAAAGTAGGATGAAGAAAACAAAAAAGACAATAAAAAAGAAATAAGTAGGTAAGCGCGGGCAGAGAAGAAACTAAAAATATTTTCGGAGAAAAATAGAAAAAAGAAATAAAGGACCCGTTTAGTCTGGTTGTTTATATATAATATATATGTATATATAGATATAGTATATACCTCCATGGGGGTATATTTTCATTTTTGCAGAAAAACATTGTACGCTCCGAGAAAAGATTACTATAAGTTAAAAATTGCATTGGAATGGTTTATAACGATTATTAATTTCTTATATTTTTTTTCAATTTAAAAACAAGCTGGCTCACCCGTAGGGTGAGTTACGTATATTTTTGTATTTTTAAGGACGTCGCGACGCTCGAGACATCCCCGTTATTTTCGGGTGGTCATATCAAGAGCCTGAAGAGGAGTGCTTTATAGGAAAAATTGACTCAAGTATCATCAAGAACTGACCCTGAGAACATCTTTCTGTTATATATAAAGATTTTTTCTCGTTTCGCAGGACTGGTAAGGATCGGTGTAAGAAAGAGAACGAATTTTTTTTTTTGCGCTTGTAAAAAACTGTATTCGTAAAAATATTGCAAAAACTTGGGATTAAAATTCTTTCAAATTTTTTGTACGGTATAAAAACATAATTATATTATGATTCGGACGGGCGATAATTCTAATTTATTTCATAGAAGTAAATTACGTTCCATCTTTGACGTAGTCGTTAATATCGTTCGCCAGAATAATTCAGATCGCTCACTATAATACTCCATCGAATTTTTGCATCGACCTAATATATCCTGGCGCTTTTCGTTCAGTCGTTCATATACCACCCGTGTACGCATATTTTCTGATTTCCCGAGGGGACCAAGGTGTCAGGGTCGGCGTCTGTCACGCGCGTACACACCGTCGACCACCTACGCTGACCCCACGGACTCCGAGAGGGAAGCTGGTCACATTAAATCTGGGATTATTTCTCCAAACGGAATCATTTTTTAGTTTATCCTATTATACAATATCTGGGATCCGTCCAAATTCATGTCCAATATTGGCTAGAAAGCAAAGGAAGGTGAAACGTAAAAATAACTGCAGATTCTGTCACCGTTAAAATAATTTTCTAAGTTTTCATTTCAACCTAACCTCAATCTTTATATCGATAGAATAGTCATTCTCTGACGATGAAGTGATTTACGCAATTATCAAGACCAATATAAATGCAGAGAGTGGAAAAATTGCCGTGGAACAAGATGCGCCACGGTAAAAATTGGATCTGCACTCGGGGGATGAGGTGAGACGACCCGGAAGTAGGTCAAAAAGATTGACCGGTGAGTGATTCGGTGGTTGTACAGCGCACACATATAATGGCGGGTATAACGTAGTATATGAAATAACTTTTGTTTTTTCCAAGTTTAACTACAGACTTATATGGTTGGATTTTATTGTTCTAAAGATATTCTTGTAAAAGCATACATAGCTATAGCATAGTCGTTTGTAGACGCCATGTAAACACATTGATTGCGCGTAATTCTTCAGTTCTTGTCGAGCTCGGGTTTATTCACGAATAGTCCATGCAATATATGAAATGAGAATCACGTGTACATACAGATTGCGTGAATATAGACATTTTTTCCTCATTTTAGTTTTATCCGATCACGTTTAACGCTCTTTTTTATTTTATTTTAATAAAAAAAATTTTAGCATTTCTCTGAGATCAAAATAAAAGTCATCTCGAGCGGCGTGAGCTCTTGGAACGTACTCGTAGCTGAAATATGAAAAATATCTTGGTATTTATAGGCATTCAAAAATCAATGCTGGCAGTAATGTCAAAGAACCGGTTATTCAGTGGTCCTCCTTGATCCTGACGGTAGTGACTGCAGCTTCCGTAGAAAATATCAAGCTTCTATTTCATCGTATAAGAAAAGTCTCAGAAATCCGAGCCCAGTTGCGGTGTATTTCCCAGAGGTATACGTAGCTAAGTATATATACATATATGTACGTAGGTAGTTACGTAGCTGCAGTACCAGAAGACGAACTAACGCAAGTTCAGTGACTAGCGAATGCACATGTTATACCTTTTTACTCCAGCTGCTGTGTATCCACTGAAGATACAGCAACGCGGTAGAAGATGTAGCGAAAATATCTGTATACCCATTCACTGCCATCCACAATATCTGTAGCGAAGGAAGATATTGCCGTGGGGTTCAACCTTTTATGACATTAATCACCTTCACCATACCAGAGAAATTTGTCGTCAGAGTGACGTGAAAAGAGCATTGTAATTGAGGGTACGAAGAAAGAACTTCGCAACTGCCAGCTAAACAATGGCTTTGTCCTACCGCATGTACCATGTATATACCTACGTACGTAACTATACGTATAAATATAATACGTATGTAGAAACATCGCGCGCGACAAACGTCCGTTCATTTCCTATCCTACGTGTACCTGTACGAATATTATTACGATATGCACATAAATGTACAACAACTCTGCCTACATTTTATGGACTTTCTATACTTACTATGAAACGTTATTGTGGAGTAGTTAACCGTCTGGTATATGTTACACCTACATCATCTGCATGTAAATAATGTTACATACACTTTATGTATACATCTCGGAGGCACCCGGTACCCGCACATTTCCCGTTTTTCATTTTGCATCTGCGTTATACGAAGTGAAATGATACATAATAAAGAATATACAAGCTTATACGCCTCTCGTTTTCATGATGATAAGTACCATTTATAACCATGTAATTCATGAATATATATTATATATTTTACATATGTATATGGAAGAATCATCGGAACAGTGTCGCAATACGCGAATATATTAATTAAACTCTACTGCAGCATTCTGTAGCAGTTCCGTTATAAAGTTAATGTATATTACTCAGGTATTACCACAGCTACTGGCGCCGTTCTTTGTAATTGATTATCTTTCCATTTTTGAATATCAAAAATTTGCGGAAATAAAACTACGTTTTTTACAACAGAATTCGAAAGATAATTTTTAGTGACGATGGAGACAACCCCGAGTTTTTAGTTTACATTGTACGATCAAAGTGGGGTTTCAATGTGACTTCAGAGAATTGTAATCCTCTCTCCAACTTCGCGAGTAAACACTTTCGAGATAATGGACGGAATTAAGTCGTCTGATGGTCCCGCAAGCACGATTGCGATTGAAATTAAAAAGCAACAAACGTTGTCCGCCATTTGCAAATAGTTTCTATTCATTTATCTTATTTTTTTTTTCTTGTCATTCAGAATCCGTTGAAAATGTTAAATAAAAACGTATAGAAGCTTATGTATCATCGAAACTTCGGCTTATCGATAAAGAAAAATTCTATTCGCATCACTCATTCTGTCTAAAGATAAAAAAGAAAAAAAAAAAATGAAAAATTAGGAATTAACGAAAAAAAAAGTAACGCAAAGAACCAAAAACAAATCGGTCGAATGAAATAAATGAAGAATCTATTCCCTTGGGTATAAAATCCAATAAATATTCGAGAGTAGGTAGACAGGCGATGAAAAACTCGTTATATACCTACAACCAAAATATCTGCAAGACGTCGATTTTCTATACGTATATTTGAAAAAAATATTTTACAGTGAAGTCACGTACCTGTGTGCAGTATACATAACAGATTATCGAATTCTGTAAAAAGCCGGGTCAGTATAAAGCCCGTGCGACATTCCAAATATTTCCTGCACCGGAAGTGGTGAGCGATACGATGTAAAAAAGGCCTTATTTCAGGATTTAGTAGCAGGTGATGAAAAACTCGTTGTCGAACCGAGAATGTCAGAAACATCAGGCTCCGGAATCCGCCTCCCGTTTTTTCTATTTTTTCTTTTTATTTTATTTTTTTTATTCTTACCTCCGTTCCCGGTTGGTACCGGGAACCTGGAAGCACGCTGCTCCACCCACATAGTAACAAACGCGAGTTACAAGAGAACTCTGACCGAATTCATCGAAGAAAAGAGAGTGTGAGCGAGTGAGTATTGGTTTTCCAGTTCTCTCCGTTTTCTAGCGACCGGCAACGCGGCGGTGCGGTGGCGGTGGTCGTACGTATAGGAGGAGCCGGCGGTACGTGAGACGTCGAGACGATCGGTTCGGTTTCTTTTTACATTAGCCTTCCGACGTTTTCTCTACCTAACAGCTACCAGCTACCAACAATAAAACCTAGAAGACGTTCAACTCTATTGTAGAACGTCACAACTTCTTCAAAGATAGTTTTATGTACATAGGTATACCGATAAGTATTTTCCGATGAACAATCATCGCCTCTTATATTCTTCTCCCGTCTTTTGTGCAGTCGAGAAATATTTCACCTTATAATATTACACGGGTGCTCAACAATATATAAATCGAGACATAAATAAATTTCATACAAGTTCGTTTTACTGCTAGCTACGCTCGCTGGCCGGTCGTCAAAATTCGCGAAAAATTGACAACTTTCGACGTTTATATTATAGTAGTTGAGGAAGACTAATTGTAAACTCATTTACGAGTTCGCTTAGGAATATTTTTTCACGTTGGTTTGATGCAATTTTTTTTTTTTTTTTATTTATCTTTTATTTTTTATTCAGTGAAACTTGAAAACTTGTTCAATTTCGAGGGGCAAAAAACCGCATAAAATTTCGTGTTCCAAAATAAAAGAAACTGAGGATGTGTGACTTGAAAGATTTTAACTTCCGCAACGCAACGTCTGCATGAGAACCATCCTATTTCTACTGACGATACTTTCTCATTATCGCACGTATAACTTCAAAGCATGAGCCCTGGGATGAGCTGAGTTTCTCTACTTTCCTGTAATCGAACATACGGTCGACGTTGTAACAGGATTTTGGCTACGGACGTCAGTGCAGTGTACATACATGCTATACAATAGTACTGAATAACTCCTATGCCGCACTGAACGCGCGTTCGTACTACTGCGGCGAAGTATAATAATGTTGGAGAAAGCCGAGACCCTGTGGTGTTGTACAAAGTTTTAGACACGTGCACCGTACCACCTATGTACGGACCCATACAATTTATATACATATATATACATACGATACAGAGTAAAACGTACATACATGTGCAGTGGTATGGCTAAGCGACGCTTTTGTTAGAGGGTATTTCTTAGCTGCAAAGAACGGATCCTAAATTTAAAACTTTTCGCGTTCTTGGCAGCCGAGGAGTTTTCCGCGAACAGAAGAGTATGGAGAAACTTTTGCGGACTTTGCAAACGTAAAGAAAAAGGTTTGCCAATCAATTAGAAACGCGCAGAGTTCTAGGCAACAGAGTATTAACTATATCATTTTACCTGAGAGTATGTGTAGGCTACAACCGATGCACGTATAGTATAAAGGGTGTCCCGTTATAAAGGGTTCGATAATCTCGAGACCGATTCGAAGTGTCAAACAATACTGATGAGATCAGCTCAGTACTAGGTGACTCCATTTTGATTACCGAGAGATTAATTTGTTTAACGCATAGGCTATTTATGGTTAGTTGGAAAAAAAATCCCAAAATATAGATCCTAATTGTTATTCGGCGAATCATAAATTCCATTTATATTTCAGTTAACACAATACAGTTTTTAATCTAGTTGCATCATCGCTCTGATCGATAGAAAAACAAACACGTCTTCCGATAGCTATATACATATTTTTTTATCAGCAAAAAAGTTTCAAAGCTTATATACGTATATTACGTGTATACGTATATTTTGTTACGTACATCTATTACATATTGTATACCCTTTCGAGGGAAAAATCCGTGATGTGGATATAGGTGTAGGTATACACGCGTTTGATAACAGAGTGAGAATCTGTGGCATGAAGCGTATATTTATTATATGGTGTAATATTGCGAGCATACATCTGCCTTTTTATATATCTTCTTAAAAGTGTAGAAAAGGATTCGACGTGTTATATAGAATAGGAGTGCGAAGTACACAAAACGGGAATCGCTTCGATACCTCGATCATTGCCGGGTTGCCTTTTACGAACATTTCCAATTTCGACGTAGCGTAGGGTGAACGAAGTTTCTCTCCCCCTTTTCTTATGCTATACAAGGAAAAAAAAATTTCCTCTACACCCACCGCCCGTCTCGCAATTCTTATCAAAAATTGACTCGAGATCATGATATCTAGTAGTAAAATCCACCGCTCTTCTACTTATTCTTATAGCTCGAATAACGAGAAGCATGAAAAAAAAAAAAAATAAGGAAAAGAAAAATTGGGGCTTGGCGGTTCTTTCGATTTTTCAATTTCACCTCTTCTCTATATGCTACACGACGAAAGCTTTCCGCGACTGGTAGGGGGTAAAGAAAGAAAAGAAAGAAAAAAAAAGAAGAAAATAACAGATGAATCGCGATAAAGAAAAAGCCCCAAGAGACTTTTAGGGATTTTCCACGCATCGGCGTACCCTTTCAGAAAATCCTTGCATCCCACCCCCGTATACCAACCACCGCGCCTGTGATGCGGACAAAGTCCACCACCGCGGTATTCGTATCCTTTTTTATGTATGTAGAAACCTACAGCTTTACCATATATGGAAAATCGAAAAGCACAAAATCCTAGAAACAAAGTTTTCTCTACACCAATAAACCTCCATTACAAAAGTGCAGGTCAAGAGCGCTAAATCCCGATTTATCCCGATTCGACGAAAAATCGAAAAAAAAAAATGGTCATCGGCCACGAACTGCCAATTCCTCAATTTTCTACATCTAGATATCCGCACCCAGTGCCAGCAACAATTTTCAATGCACATTCAGGGATCAATAACCAATCGTTTCATGGTTGAATGTAGTTAAGGAATTTTTCAATCCTCTTGCCGGTCCCGATTGCGACGCTTTGGCATCCGGGACACTAACATCGTTTTTCTCGCTATGGCACAAGATGGCGAACGTCGAATACTTACATAGGTATATATAAACGCGAAAGCTGCGTCCACATTACGATATCTGCAGCAGAGAAATAATAATTATCAATGCTGAAATAAAAGTGAGTTGACTTTTTCCTTGGCAAAGGTGATGCCGCGTGAAGTCGCGCAGGTTCGGCGCAGTCGCAACTAAAAAGCTCCGTGTGCGAGCGCTGCAAAGTCGTGAGAACGAAACGGGCGGGTCGGTCCCATAAATAAAAATTACCAGCGAAACTCGACGCCAGGCGACGCCCGGTAAAAAGAAGGTTGGAAAGAGAGAGAAAAAAAAAACAAAGTAAAAACAAAAAAAAACAAAAATATCCCCACCCTCGCCAAAAACACGAACCAAAAAAAAAAAAAAAATTTGTCACTCCAGCGCGCAAACTTTATCACTTTAGCTCTTTTTTCGCATTATCTTTTTTTCTCTTTCTCTTTTTTTTCGCATTTTTTTTTTCTCTCTCCTTTTTGTACAACTGGCTCTTTTCCATCAAACGAATCCCCGGAACCGGAAAACTTTTCACCGCACGCGGGCCTTGACCGCCATACAAGCTTATGGGGTGGGTATGATATAAATTTGAAAATCGCTTTAAGTGCCCGTTTCGGATAACGTAGATGATCAAGAAAAATTGTCACAACGTCACGGAAACGCGCGGCGGGACCTAAAAGACTTTAACTTATATAGGTATATGTATGTGCATGTAATAAACTTCCAAAATGATAGAAGTGAATTGAAATTGAAGTAGATGGACGCAGGACAGTAATTATCATTAGCTACCTTTCTGAAGAACTGTAATATCGATGCTGAACGCGATCTTTTTGATTCGCCATAGAAATTATGGGGAAATTATCGTCTGCGGTTGTAGTAGAAAAGCTTCGATAACCAACGTGGAGAAACCTCATCGCAAGCTCCTCTTGCATTGGCAAAAGCCTGAACATTGATAATAATGCTAATGATAATAATAATGAGAATCATTACAAGAAGGATAACATAATGATATATATATTTACGGCATTACATCGTCGTCTAACCGGCGCACACGTAATATATTAATAAATTTGAGATGTTCACATGCTTCCCCATGTTTGTTCAGATCTTTAATAATCTCGTAATAATATACCCTATATGGTTTTTATATACATGTATATAGATAACGTGTGGGTGTAACTTGAGACATTTATATTTAGGCAAAGTACTCCAATCGATCAATCGGGAAACTCAAGCTAAAACGGAAGAAATAGAAGAAAAGCAAAAAAAATGAAAGAAAAAAGATGAAACGAAAAAAATTCATCTTTATTTAGGGGATATATTTGCGCTCCAAATTCTTTTGTTTATTGATTTTTATTTTTCTATCGTATTTTTTTATTAACAATCTCCGTACGTAACGTGGACACAGCAATTATTCTTGCATAATCTTTATCATTGTTACGACATCCTAAACAAATGAAGTTTGTACCTTCCGTTTCGCTTGAAAACTACGAATTACCTAGCGCGGTTATAGGCTTCTAAAAAATGGACTACCCCGCGTTGAGATTGTGCGTTTTTTCATTAGTCGCCCACCTAATTTCGAGGCAAAGCATTTTTTTTTTTTTCTTTCTTCTAGAGCAGAACGCGATGTGTCACGTTATTCGCCCCCAACAGGCCATCGATAATAAACCTGGAAAATCAATATCGAATTGAATAATGAGATGCGCATTAAGAGTTATTAATGAACGCGCAAGAAGAGGAATACCATTAAATATAATACCGTATCGTTTCGGATTTATGGTTCGAGCGATAAAAAAAAAAAAAGAGAAAAAAAAAAGAAAAATCGAAACGATAGAAAAAAAGTAAGTAAATATATGAATAAATAAATAAATGTCGTGAAAGAGAGCTGGTGACTGAAGAGAAGATTGATCACTGTTCGACGTTAAGACGTAAACGAGGAGGCGTCAACGTGGGGCTAAATATTTGGGGACAAAACGATCAGGAATGCCCTGTTGAGATGCGGCACTGCACGTAAATCGTTTTTCTTTTTTCCCACCTTCGCCATTTCACGCCCCAAAGTGAGCTTACGGCACATATTTACCTATACAGGTCCCTATATCGTATAAAGCCCAGGCTGCGCTCTGTAACAAAACGCGGTAAACTGTGAGAATTTTTTTTTTCTTCCCTTCTCTTTTTTTCGATCGTTTTTCCTTTTATTTTTATGCTTGAATCTCGCAGCCGCGAACACGCGATGTAAAATAACGTACACACCTGACGTCACGACCGATTATTATACGTTAAGTCTTGCGTGTAAAATAGGCGGTTCGATATACGTACGTACATATGTATTACATGTATAATACGCGAACACCGCGCTATGTATGGTATAAATATAAAAATAGCATAGTGAATTTATAAATATTATAACAGAATGATTGAAAAAACGCTACGCTAGTTACACGCGAGATGATTTTGTACAACTGTTAGGTATTATTCCATACACATTTAGGTGTGTAGTATATTTATGCAGGCCTACATATATCATATATATACATATACCTACGTTTTGATGAATATAAAATTAATGAAATACAATAGGCGGGAAAATGTATGATTACATACAAATTAATATTAATGAGAGGATGTAGATATGTTATTTATTCGAAGTATATATTCATTCATAATACAGTGAAATACGAACATTTAGAATCTAAATAAAACGTACCGTAAACTGCAGTTGTATTGTATCAGCTGTACGGTAAAAACATCGATAAATTTCCCTACGTTGGACGCAGTTCATAAATGAAGCTGGTATAGTTTTGGCCGATAAAATATAAGAGGGATATCCTCTTTGTATCTGTACGTAACACGTAGAGTATATGTATATCGGAAGGGTCGATAGTATGCAGCAGAAGCAGAAGCTTTGGTACATTTTGCGAACGCGTAAAGCGAAAACAAAGTTCGACCGGGTGACAGAAGTTCGCGCATGTATCATTGTCAGGTGTAACTTTACGCTGCAGCTGAGGGAAAGAGGGAAAATCGGTTATAGGTATAAAACGTGTTGCGGGGGACTATTTTGTATCGGGAGAAAAACGTCACCTCCGCTAGTGAAGCACCTATGAAAAGTGGAAAGTTCAACCACTCTCTCCGGAGCATAATTTATTAACCCCAATTCTAGTTAAAAATTTGCCTAATGATACAAGAAACGAGAGAGAGAGAGAAAATTCGAGCTTGCGCGATTTGCCCATTTTACGTTGAACGTTGCGCGTAAAACGCGTTGCACCAAACGGCACATGAGAGTACGTAACGTGCAACCTGCAACCCTTATACAGGTTACAACGTCCGAGTTTTCTGCACCACAAGGGAGTTGCTGCTGCTGCTGCTACTACTGCTCCTGTGAAATTTGCAATTCTAACCAAATTGCGTTAGAGGGGCGAATTAATTATTTCATTTGTTTTTATTTAGTTTTATTTATTTATTTATTTATTTTATACATTTTCAGTACCGGACTAGATGCGGGTAGCTAGATTGCACTTAGAATTGTTTCTTTCATAAGTAGGTAGTACAGTAAACATCGGTACAGAATTACCAGTGCCGCTGACTGCTGCAGCATCTGCGGAAAACAGAACTTGAAAGAAAAAAGAGAAAGAAAAAAAAAAAAACCGAAAGAAAAAAAGAAAGGCGAAACCATTCTTTGTAGGTACGTGTTTTGCTACATGTCTCGCGTCTCCGAGGTATAATTTCCGAAAATTATCATCGCGGTCAAAGCACCCACGTTCATATATACCTAGTATCCCGTAATTATACGGACGACCTCGATATATAGTTCTGCGTACCCGATGGTTTTGCGGAGCTTTTTGAAAATTGAAATATTCAACGGGTTCACCATATATAGGTTTACAACTCCCACGCGAGATCAGGACCTTTTTTCTTTTTTTTCCCCTTTTTTTTTGGGCCATTGTATATAGTAGGGCTTCGTTGAGCTTCGGGGTATATAAAGCCCTTTTCCTACTCATATACGACAAGGTAATAATTTAATGGAAAGGCGTTACCTTACTTATGTGTATTATAGCTACTTATACGTATAATATTTGTGAAAATCCAAGAGTAAATAGATTTTTGGTACTGATTTATTTACTCTAGAGGATTATTTTCTTGCCCGTTATTACAGTTTGGAATATTAAGCGAGGAGCTTCGAGTTAACCCTTATATATTTAAAGACGGCATAACGTGCTACTTCTGTAAGCTATAATCCCGAGGCGAACCAAAGGAACGTTTCGTATATCTGTATAGTATCTAGTATAAATGCATATGTGATATATGTATGTATTGAACATTTATTTGCATTATTTTTGTCCTCTAGTTATCTCTGAGTGGCAAAAATGTATAAATTTCTTAAAATGTCCAAGTCTCATATTTTCGACCAGACGGATTCAGATTTGAGATTTTACAACTTTTCATTCGAAATAATACAGAGGGAAAAAGTGGACGTTTCTTAGTTTGACACCCACAGAACTGATTCCTTTAAACAGAATTCGGCTACTTACAGTGATTTGATTTTACTAATACTATACCTACCCAATTATAATTTCCGACACGGCGTTCAAAATTTTCTGGATTGTATCCGCCATGAAACAAAAGACACAAAAAAACTTCCTATATTTCGCCCTACATTCTCGTAGATTGACTTTAATGCAGATTTTTCTTACAATGTATACCATGTGTCCTGCTGCTAGGCGCTCGGCACAACCGGTAACGGCGAGCCAACACAGGGGGCACGCTGTGCTTTACCGGACCCGTCAGCTCCCTGTGACCGGTTATGCCGAGCACCTAGCGGCAGGCAACCAGACACATGGTATGGTATATATATAGAAATGAGGGTGGTTTTATTTCTCCCGAGAGTTTATTTTTATCGGTATGGTATAAATAAATATACGTATACACGTACACCTACGAGTACATACATAGTTGAAAGTTTGATTTGGAAGCTTGCCAGGGGGTGAACTCAAGTCACGTGACGCATACACGTCAAGAATACGTCTCCCCATTCGTTGTCATTCGTTATTGCGAACGATATACCGGCACCTACCGCATGACGAGAGTTTTGGTACAGGTATCGCTCTTGAAATCCTACCACGTCTTGTTTTTTTTCCCTACTTTTATTCCTCCGTATTTCGGAGAGGTCTCTCATTTGGTACCTAGGCCGATAAAAGGGAATTTTTTACTACCTATTGTATAATACATGGGATACTCACGAACGTACCATACAACAGACGTATATATTTATATGCACATACTCAACTCTGATATACCTACTTATTCGGTGGTGTCCATCGAATAAAAGTAAAATAAATCAAAGTATAATATTCTACCAGTTTCATACCCACTGCCGATAGTCACCATTAATTACACTCCATATACACAAAACATATATTAGGTATACCTTATCACATCCCTTTACCCGCCTAACTTCAGCCTCATACACGAGCTAGAAGTAGGTATATAGGTATGATAAGTATACTTTGAAAGTTCGCTTCTGAGTCCTCTGAGATAGGTATGTATGTACAATATACAACGAACAGTATCGAATTAATTTTAGCTCTGCCTTCCTCCTTTCCATCTTCCTTTGTTCTTTCTCATATCCTGATCTTCTATCAAATATTCTTATATTCCATCAGTCAACGTTGTTGTCCATATGTTTATATCATTTCTATATCCAGACCATGATATACCATGTATAGGTACACAATATACAATATGCACGTATACAAAAATTATTTTTACCTCACCCGTCAGCTTTGCATAGCATACGTATAAACGGAGGAACAAATAATAACAATGATAATAATAACAATAACAATAACAATAATAATAACAACTTATACATACAATATGTATAATGTTGTATGTATGTATAGGATATAAGTGCGACAAACCTTAGCTCACCCCTCCTCGGTTGCAGTTAGCTAAATATCCACGGCAATTCTGCGTGCTATATGGTATACATACCCATGTAGCGGATGCGTGGAAGGGGGCGGGGGGTAAGAGTGAGTGGGTGAGTCGGGGTGGGGGGTCGAAGCAGCGCAGTTGAGGCGGTCGCGGGAGGCAGCGCGGTCGATACCACACGGGTCAGCGGCATGCTTCACTGACAACGCCAATGGGGCGGTTTGCGAAATACTCGTCCGTATAACAATTCAGCTCCACAAGGTGCTTGGAGAAGGGGGAGGATGAAAAAACAAAAAAAAATTGTACAAGAGGTTTCCGCGTGACGAAAAGATGGGCAGTGATATTTTCCACTCTACTTTTTTACATCCCAGAATATCCAGCCCCGCTCTAGCTCAATGAACGAAAGAAAATTGATATCGACCGTAACCTGACCCCTATTGCCCCACCCCCCTCCGGAAAAAAGAAAAAAAAAAAACCACCTGCCCATCAAAATAACAATTCTCACACAAACCCTTAGGAACACAAGGATAGTCAAGTAAACGTTTTATTCCTTTTTTCTTTCATGCGACCGCTACGGTTTCATTCCTTTGGTTCAAGACCGCACGCCGAATCAATAATAATTAGAGGAAAATCGATTTATCATCACCTGCGCGTGTTTACGAATTCCTCGCACCCCAATCTCTTTTGTTTATTTATTCATTTGTTTATTCATTCAAGTTTTTTAAAAAAAAATTTCCAGTCGTTTTCGTATTGTGTTTTTTATTTTGATTATTTTTTTTGTTTTTCATTTCATTTATGTAACGTTTGGTACTCCAGATTATGATTTCCAATTGTAGCAGCACTACGGTGAAGGGCAAGTCGTCGCGTAGCGGGTAAAACAGTTTTGCATATGCGTGCCATTGGGTTATATAGCCCTATATACGTATATCTATATTATACAGGCGTCGTTGTCCAGCTGGAATCTAGTCACCAGTTACATACAAGTATACAATAGGTACATACATGTATATTATACTATGTTGGGTATATATATATACATAATATACATTGGTAATCGGGTATACATGTACGCATACCGCTGTAATGCACCGGATTGACTATATATAATAGATACATGTATATAGTATACGCCCCCTACGGAAAATATGTAAGAGTATGTACATAGAAGTGTGCTCGAGTAAAGCGAACACCCAGAGTAAATTACCATTCATTTGTAGTACGGAAATATTACTCAGTCAACCCCCCCTCCGCCTTCCCGCCGCCACCGCTGCCGCTCCAACGACCGCCTAAACGTGCACCCCTTCAGATAGAACGAAAAGCTCACCTTGGCTACCTTTCCAGGTATATAATACCAAGTTCATATACATATGTATATACGTACATGTGCCGTATAGGTATGTTGAAGATAAGTATTTAGTTTTAGGTGCGTCATTGCTTTCTACTAATAGGGTAATAATTATGTAAACGATAAATTACTTGGAAAAATATTGATCTCGAGTATCTCGTTCATCAGCATTTTATACTAGGATCCACATACTAGGATGTGTACTGTAACGTGGCGTTTTCAGACCCGTTACTACGGCACCCAAATCCACCGAAAATTCTTCCCGTCTTTCCGTGAATAATATCGAAAAGTGCAGAACGCCAAAAAGATACACCAAGGCTGAACAAAAATAAGAGATATTCCGTATGTTAAGCTAATTTCTATGTTGTTCCGAATATTCTCTTATGAGACCTGACGAGCTACCGACGAATTGGAACTCCGGACGACCTATGACCACCAAGGAATCAGACTCTGATGTTATCCGTACCAGTCAACTACCGATGTGGCCCCCCCGCTGTGAGCCGGACAATCAGCTGAGGATAGTACCGAATCTCTACCGGCGTATAGGACCGCAGGACGACCTGTCCACGATCTCCCGCTAGACGATCGGTGCGTAAGACGCTCTGATATCGACAATTGGATGCCACGGAGACGGCGTATAGAGCGGCATGGACCGAGTAGTGTCACCTCCCGTCCCGTAACTTACTGGCCCGGAGCGAGACCAGCCTAAGATCTACCGTTCCGGAGCTGTTTTCCGCCACCGGGTAACCCTGAGTAACCTCCCGAGATGATGTTGTCCCTAGGTAGGCGTGTAGGAGCCGAGGCACAAGTGAGCCCAGGACTACACTTCGACTCCAGAGACAATATATGATAGAGATATTGTTCGCGACGACGAGGACTCCAAGTACCTGAATCGACGCAGCCTTGGATGGCTCTCCGACAGCAGCAGCCAGCCGGTCAGTAATCAACAGTGAGCGCAGCCAACGAGGAACCAAGTGATGATGACGTCAGAGGAGAGGTGCTGGCTAGTTAAATTCTGTTGTCAACAAAAGAATGGAGCTAATTAGAAGAGGGAGCAACACCAAAACGGGTCACGTGTTGAGAAAGAAGATCGACGAACACGACGATCAATTCGTCCTACTCTGCGTCATACCGTTGTGCTATCAGCACGTTTTTGTTAGCCACCTTTTTTTCCCGTTCCGATCTTCCTTTGCCGTTTCTCAAATCTCTCGTATCGCTACCGTTTTTCAACATTCTTCTACCGCTACCGGTGCTAATTTAGAAGCACTCCCATCCGTTCTTCTAGCTAACCTCTAATTCAAAGTAAAGTCAGTCAGTAATAAGTATTAAAGTCAGCGGGTGCCGAACTCCTTCAATGAGGTAAGGTTTTCCACCTTCTGGTAAAAGTCACGAAGTCGCCAAGTGAGAATTGAGAATTGTATTAGTTGTTCTGTATTCTGTTAAGGTTTTGTTAGAGTCGGTGGGTACTTGCCCCATCGCGGTACGTTACGTTCCGTTTCGGTTATAGATAATTTGTTAAGTTTTGGGCAATTCCGCAATTCCCCCCGGCAAACCTCGTGGCCGAATAAGTTACCGCACTTTTTGTAAAATCCAGTTGACTCTGCAGAGTAGTTAATTGGTCTTCTACCATTTTCTCCCGTGCATTTGCTGCGTGAGGCCTAATCCCGTAAATTCCGTAAATAAGTAATTAAGTAATACGTTAAGTAAGCCTTGGTGATATCTGGTTGTTCTGTGAGGTATTTCGATTATAATTCTGCATTGTATGATATGTGATTCCTTTGAGTAATTGGTTACCTCTACGTTTAATATTTTGTTCCGTAAATAAATTTGATACCGTTCCGTTCCGTTTCCGATCAATTTGTAAAATATAACTGAATATAACTGCTGCAGTAAAGCAGAGTAGCCACGGATAAGCGTTCGTGATTATCATTCAAAATTTTATCGATTTGTAAATTGTATCAGTAAGCTATCGTTAGGTCGCTTCCGAATACCGCAATTATAATTCTGTTACTCATACCGTGTAAATAATCTTCCGCTACCGTTCAGCGAATTATATTTTGTTACTCCCGACCTTTTGTTAACCTTCCGATGCTGTATTTCTGATCGTCGGAATTGTTAAAATACAGTCGCACATAATTACGAACTTGTTTGTTGCATTATCGTTATTTTATTTGTGCCCGAATTGTCATTGTCGATCCACGCCACTCTACTATATATTCTGCTGTTGGACAGCCTGTGCCTAGCGAGCCACTCCGTCGGATCTGGATTTGTTAATTAGTACAGTTTGTTAAAATTCGGTGACTGACGCGATAACGCGTCTGGCGCCCAACCAACTTCCGTTTTCAGTTTTGTTTCGTTTTTCGTTCGAACCAGATCGCGCCGAAGGCCCGTGCAGGTTTCTTGGGTAAAACCCGCCTGGGGAAAAAAACCTAGCTAAGGTCGCAGTACATAACATTAGGTAGGTTAGTAGGTATGATACATAGCCCAGTTGAGAAGTGAATTCTGCCAATTAAATATCAATGAAGAAAAATCGCTTGGAGACAGCAAAATATGATGAAGGTAGAGACATGAAATTGGTTATTTTTATTATTTTAGTTTTCAGCTCATACGTAACGCACAGATATAGGTGTACCTCCGTATATTACAACTTTGCGTGATGCGATGTTATACGAATCTTTTCCATTGCTGCACGAAACGCGAAATACCCGCCTTCGTACTCATAATCAGTCGACACTCCAATCTCTAGATTTAACAACGAGAAGATGTAGTTACATAGGTACACATACGTATATGTGTATTTATGTATGTATGTATGTATATATATATATATGTATGCCTGTACATAAACATACCTATACTTGCATGTACGCACCTTCAGGATTATACCTAACGAAACTTCAACTCCCGCGACGTCGAAACTCTCGAGTGTCGTGAGTTAGTCTCAAGGCGGGCTTAGTACAAAAAAGAAATGTTATTCCCTTATACGTGCAGTGTACATATAATATAACAGGTATATATGTAGTGTGAATATATGTATACGAATAGGTGTGTATCCCCGCAGAGATCGAATTAGCGCAAGGATCACGCCACGAGTACGTCACAAAGCTTCCAGCCAGCCCAGACACCGGCTCAGGCAAGAAAAGTAAATTTCTTTGAGGTGAATAACGTTACCTATATTCCAAAAATAAAATTAACGTCTTCAAAGGCTAAGGCACCTGACTTTCTATCCTCAAGTTTACAACGTTCGCCACCATTCTCATCACATAGGCATACGTACATCGTATATACTACATGTGTACTATAAGGTATACCGATAACCTTGCAATATGCGCGTGGACTAAACTACCCCCGCATATGCTGTACCTTCCACGCCATTTTTAATTTACAGAGTGTCGCTTTTACATTCCGAATAAAAATTATAACAATAATAAATGACAATAAAAATGATTGTCGACAACGAAGTATTTTTTTGAAATTTACTTCAAACTTGCACGGTACGGTGAGCGGGTACTTTATAGAAGAAAGACTGAATGAAAATGTAAATTATAGAATTGGTTTTTTTTCTTTCTTCTTCCAAATATTATGCGCTGTAGTACAACGTTATAATACGCGTATGTCAAGAAATGTTTAAAATGTTTTTGCACAGAATAAAATTCACGTTACGCGATCATATCATTCGTTATTCTTTATTTTATTTTATTTTTTTTTTGTTTTTTTGTTTCTTGTTTTTTGTTTGTTTCTTTTTTACTTCTTTACCCCGCCGCAAGATAACCGCGTGACGGTATAATATTTTAGCGTATATTTATTAGTAGGATGAAAAAATTTTACCAGTGATACGACAGGTTCCGAGAAAAGCTTGTTCGTGAAGTTCCGGTAATTAGCGATCAAAAACTCTTTATAAATAATGTGCACAGTGGGTATACATGTATATACGTATTATGATAGCCTACTACATAACCCCGACCCATCTTTGATGTAATATACCTATATTTATAATACATTTTTCGGTAATCTATACGGAAGTTCGTTGGGATCCTTCTCCCTCCCCCCCCCCCCCCCTCCACCCACATCATTGCGCGTTTTCAACTCCGTTGAGGTTTTTGAGTAGAAAAAAAAAGAAAAAAAAATACTTCACCAGAGTCGTAAATTATGGATGACAGAGAAAAAAAAAAAGAAAAAAAAAATTACACGACTGTCCTACAAGTAGGTATGTACGTAGGTAGGTGCAGATCCTACTAGTTTTACATTAATTGCACTCCTCGACACGTTGAGTAAAGCAAAAAAAAAAAGAAAAAACCTATACGGATAATAATACCCCGATTAAAGTTTGGAAAAATTTTATAATTATTTAATTTTGTATAATCTTGCTCATTAAATAGAAGGAAAGAAGAAAAAAAAAACTCTATACCAAGTTCTTTCCGAGCTCACGCGGATACTGGGGGGGATAAAAAATTGACCTGATTTATGGTAAAGTTCCAATTAAAGTGGAAAAAAATAGAATCACTCGTGTGATTGATGTCTAACTGGGTAGCTTTGAAGCCTGACGAAATATTTTGAATGATTTAATCCCGCAGTAACTGCGGACTGACTATTAGTGGATTGACAAAAAAAAAAACAATATATAATTGGTAGTTTTAATTGATAATTATTATAATCCAAGTTTGAGACAAACTTAAGTCAGGGTTAAAAAAGCCGTATTCTTTTACTCTCCCGTTCGCAATTATATTTTGCTAATAATCATTTATCTCTATCTCTCAGAAAACTATGTAAACGCCGAGCGAAGGGTGAATTTTTTTAATGAAAAACAAAAATAAAATTTTTAAATTTAATATTACCACCATAAAACACAAAAATTTTAAAGTTTTTCTTTATCACCCGAATGGTAGCTTGTATGTACATTTTAGTTATATATCCTGCATAACTCAGCAGCGAAACGTGTAATGTACATATGTACTACACATACGCCGTACGGTTTGTTTCGTTTATGATTCATTGCACGGAGAAAAAATTGCGAAAAAACATTTGAAAAATAAAAGAAAAGCAAAAAGTCTTGCAAAAAATTATGTCGCGACGTAAGTATTATAAAGTGTAGAGGGTGGATTAGAGAAATAGTAGAAGCTTTTACAAAATCCTTTCCATAATATTTACACGGGCCACTGTATATTTAATCTTTCGCGTTAGAGTTCTCGCGGTTATTATATACGAGGGAGAAGAAGAATATAGTCTGTCTGCTTAACAAACTCGTGGCCATGTATAACGAGATTTCCGGTCTGATATTTACTTGTCAGTTAAAATGGTGTATATGAAGATATAAACTGATTCGTTATAATTTATCGTACAGGACGTTTCAAAGATGTAAGAATAAAGCGACCACGTACATAATATAGAATCGTTGCAGTATAAAAAAAAAAAAAACACTAAAAAAAATTGTAGAAAAATCAACGGATTGAGAAAAACTTTGAGGTTCAACGAATACAGATCCTTTTAAAAAAATTTACATGTTCAAGAATTGAAGCGGATCAGTATAATGAATTTCGAGATGTATGAAAACCTCTCTGAAGAAAGTCAAGTTTTGAATAATTCTCACGAGCTCAAGATTTGTAGAGAAAAGTGCTACGTTCACGCCAGATTGTGAATGGAGTCGAAGGTCGACGAGGAATGAAAAATCTTTTGCTTACCTTCAGACCCTAGCAACCTCCATATCTTCTATCCTTTCTCTCTTTCCTCTGTTTTAAGAAGGACTCAAATACGGAGGATATGTTTTTAGGTAAAATCCAAAATCCGCGCCCCGCGCGTAGACCGTTATAATATTTGTTTAGCTCGGAGCACTTTCAGTTTTGCCGATGAAAAACCGATGGTACAACTGTACAAGGAAAACATGACGTGAGGAGGGAAACTCAAAAAAATATGTGTGACGATGTGGCGTTGGATATAAAGTAAGTAATGTATACCGGGCTGTCACGTCAACTCAACTCGCCTCCTGACCTCACCGTCTCAGATTTGATCCGTGACTTTTTGGTGTACTATCCGACCTCTGAAATACTTGACGGTGAGATCAGGAAGCGAGTTGAGTTGACGTGGACAGTCCCATGCGTACGTTTATCAACATATAAGGGCGACCGATAACTGAAAATGAGGAAATGAGGCAACGTAAAAATATTGTTAAATTCTTCTGTCGAAAGCAGTTTCAGGGGGACGTTTTGGCATCGTGCCAATCCGGGCGGTAGAAAGTAAGGGTTGAAGTGGTGCACACCAAAAATGTATGGGTATATGTAGAGAGATAGAAGAGGAGATGGGAAATCGAAAGAGAAGGACAGGGTATAGAGAATGAAGGAACGAAGGGATGGCAACTCTGGAAAGTAGAAGATTACCATGGTAACGAGTAAACATATAAATCTCTTGAAACAAATGCCGGTCGGCTGGACGAAGTACGTTGCCCGTTCCTAACTTACACATATTCGAACACAATCCATATGCACATATACACTCTATCTTACCCTCGCCACACACATGCCATTCGAAATTGGTAGGATTCCGAAAAATCCTTGGTGTGTTATCAACAAGGTCGAATCTAAGGGAAGAAGAATGGAGAAAAAGGTTCGGGGGGTTGGGGTAGGTCGAATAAAATTGAAGAACAACAGATTTTCCTCGTCATCCGGATAATAATAACAATAATATTGACGGTAATAATAATGACGAGGAAGTGCAGGAAGTGGTGAAAGGAAACTAAACGATTAGATTGTAATGTCGTGTCTGCATTGCTTCCGCGGAATGAAAGAAAGGCGAAAATGTGGAATGTTCAGAGCTGCGAGATTTTCTAGAGTCGAATGAAAGAAATAATTGGGAAAAAAACCGAAAAAAAAAAGAAATACAAATGTTCAAATCACCGGAGATTAATTACGAGAATTATAGCATTCCCTTTGCTAGTGGTTGTGGTGCTGGTAGTGGAAAAGCGAGTCGGTGATCTTAGAGCTCGATAACGATTTAATTATACCTATTCCACGGGGCAATGAAAGCAGCTGAAAAATGAAAGGGTGGCAAGTACAGCTTGGAAAATTGAGAATCTACGTGAGGAAACGAGTACAGAGCGAAGGGTGAAGAGGGATAAGATAATTTAGATAACCATAAATTTATAATTAAGTAAATTAATACGGTGCGATCCTTGAGGGGCGGGTTTTCCGACGTTACTATTTTACAGTCTTAAGAATATATAATTCCCTGATTAAAATACCTAATATACGAATTCTTTTGGCTCGACGGCAATAAAAGTTAACGGAATGATAGCACCGACAGGAGATATTCACAGCTGTAGCGTGGAAATTATTACACATATACACATAGGTATTGTGCAAGTATAATCATACTGCAGTCTGTCTGAGCTGCACGAACGCTCTGAAAGATCGACCCTCCGTTCGACCCGAAAGAGCTCTAGTGGATGGGTGCATTTTATTTATTTTCTTTCTTTTTTCACGGTTCTTCTCTTTCATTCTTTCACTTTTTCACTTTTTCTCTCGAAGTCTGAACGCGATACAAAGAATGCTGTTGCAGCGTCAAGCGGTCTGGAAGAGCCGCCGCAAACCGCAAGGACGAAAGACCAAAGAGAAAACGGGGAAAAACGGAAGGAAGGCGGAAGTGCAGGGGAAAAAAGAATAGGAAGAGAAGAAATAAAAAGAGAAGAGTGGGGTGAAGGGTCGTCCTGACGAGCCGTTGTAATATCGTACGAAAAAAGCGAAATAAAAAATAATAAAAAAAAAAAAACAAAAAAAAAAAAAAGGGCAGTATAAAATTCCAAAGGGCCCTTTTTAGTTTTACGGTCTCGGGACCAAGGAGTATGCGAGGGTGTGAACAATAGGCCGACCCCGCATATGAAATACACGCCGTTTACATAGAGGGAACCTTCCACCAACCCCGCAGACATTATCACGGGGAAGAGATTTATACTCCACATATTATATAC
The DNA here is from genome assembly GCA_963932425.1 of Athalia cordata. NCBI lineage: Eukaryota > Metazoa > Arthropoda > Insecta > Hymenoptera > Athaliidae > Athalia > Athalia cordata. Next base: position 48,744,675 of record OZ010625.1, on the reverse strand, counting down.
CCATATGTATGTATATATATATTTTTTCATATATTATATGCGAGTGAAGTAGAATATAATACGTGTCGAGCTGTACACGATCCGGGTTTATACATATAGAGCGAGTCTCAAGTATCGCCGCAACACGTAGGAGCGAGTGAGAGTCGGCCTGCAAGGTTTGTTTTGAAGGGATCACGAAAACGGAGAAAGAATTACATCGAAAACGTATAACTAAATTGTCAGCACGCACAGTCAGCTTCTCACCGGTGATAAAAACGAGCCGAGATTTGAACGAGTTGTTCTTAATTACTGTAGTATCTCCGTTAATTGCTTTTCTATTCATTTAAGAATTGAGCTCCCGTTACGATATCGCGTTTAGAAAACAACACAACCACTCGAACGTGTCGAGAGAAAAAAGGAGAATATCCACGAAATGCCCGTACAGGTCACGTCGGGGTTTAACCTGGATATTTTCACGGTCAGAATAACGACGATATTGGTGACGTTCAATTAACGACGGAATGTATAGCGACAAGCAGGTAATTCGAGAGACCCTCGTTCGATTCTCTCTCTATATTGAAAATTTATTCCATCTGCGATCTCGTAAAAAAAATGATAATAACGAAAGAAAAATCAATTCAACCATCTGCACAATTATATTCATCACAAAGGTATTTCTATCTGCATTTCTGACGTTTCTATGTGAAGAAGCTTACATCTACATACTCAAACACAACCGCACCGTTGTTAAGGAATTGTAACTCTATACATATACTTCGTGTGTATACACGAGCTGTAATATTAAAGCTTGTCCTAGAAGACAACAGACAAAAGATGGTTGTAAAACAAATAACTGGCTTCTCTCCATACTTCTCTCGCTTTGAACTATATCGTGAAGCAGCTGTCACAGGATTATTAACAAAATTAGAAAAAGAAAGAAATGAATAAATAAATAAATAAGCAAACGAATGAAAAAATGAATGAGAAACACCTTAATTTGAAAAAGTTTCTCCACGTATTTCTCGGTATTCCGAAACTTTGATCTCACACATATCTATGATGCAAATAAAGTAGACATCATCTTATGCAGGAGCAGAATTTTGCAGTACTTTCGTATTGTACACCTGTTATAACTATATCTGATTTTCTACTTTTGCTACTTCAGCTTATACTTTCACGTATAGCAATCGCTGTCGTCGTTCAAAATCGCAATTCATACGAGCGTCTGTTTTTCATTGCTGAAAAAAATGAAAGAGTAATATTTAGCTACCTATACATAAAATATATAAAAATTGATAAAACTCAAACTAAATTTATATAAAATTTCGAGGTGCATAATATAATCCACGTAATGTAAAAAAATTACGTTACAGACATAAATTTTTCTGCTCACCCACCGCAAAAACCCTGACGGATAATCAATTTGGTTAAAACAAATCTAACCAATTGAATTATGTGACTGCAATTGCTATTTCAACACCCCATTCCGTATACATTATATAATATAATATAAACATGTATATGTATGTAAACCGTATCGTAACGCTACAGGATTACCCATTTTTCTTTGCAATAGCCGGGCGTCACGTATTTATACCTTGCAGACAGATAAATCAGAGATCGTAATTTTTGTATCACCTAAATCTGCAGGATATGTATCCGCACAATTGAAAGATAGCTATTTCTGAAACCCTGAGTAAATTTTGTTATTCAAATAAAAATTAGAAATAATAACAATAATGATGATTTGGATCTACACAAGCTACGATCAACATAACCTATAACTTGATTTTATTATATCAATAGACACATAGCTATCCGCACATGTTCGCCACGGCGTATAATTAGTACAATATTATAAAGTGATAATTAATTCATGAAATTTTGCCACCAGTAAATGATATGCAACGGTGTGATAATTTGATAGCTACTTGCTCGGTCTGTCATCAAATTAAAGCGGTAACATACACGCGTTATTATACACGCGTTATTATACACGCGTTATTATACTATATATATGTACGTACGTCAAGCTATGTACGAACGTGTGTATATATGTGTATGCATATATGAAGCAATTTGTTTAATATTCACGTTCCGTGGGTCAGAATGAGTATACGACGTTGTAATTATCACCCGGAACGACAAACTGACCGACACGAGGGTCGATCAGCTCGGTCTGTTTCCGGTTACTAATATTTAGCCACTCTACTCTTGATTAGAGGCAGTGTAAGGGAGGAGTTTCCTCTAGTAAAACGGCAGCAATCTAAGTGCCGCCCTGGGGAAACCTAGTGCGGTGAGCGCCTGATGAAATTGGTTCGCAAGTAAGCTGCACCCCCTATCTCTCCTCTTCCTCCCCGGCATCCGATTCAGCTTTAACTTCAGCAGATATGTATACGTGCATATGCACATACGTTATATTATATATCCTACCTACTGTATATGGAGTAAAGGCATGTGTCCCGTGTCCCTATCATTGTAAGCAGCAGCCTCGGCTAGCGTATATTTACGATCTACACCTATAGGTATGTTACAGTTTTCACCAAATGAATTGAAAAGTTACGGGAAATATAGATTTTCATGTCAACACCGCGGCACGGCATATAAACTGGGTCATATTTGCTCTTGGTATATATGTATACGTGTATGCTCCTACGTATGTGAATAGATATAGGTATGTATATGTGTATTATCCCGCATACTATATTAATAAATATATGTAAACGTAGAAATTTTGAGTAAAATTTCACATCATAGATTATGTTACATCGGATTAACTTTCCGCAGCCCCGTTTAACTTGAAACGAATCCTTTCAACGTCGCGTTGTTAAAATAATACATGATAAAATATCTTCAAATAGATGCTATAGCTAACGATGTATTTATTGTAAGAAACAAAAAAAAAAGGAAACAAATTTCATTACTTTTCATGAGTTTGAAGTCGGCAAATTGTGGAAAATCATTTTCTTCATCTACAAAATTTTACAATTTCCGGCCAGTTTTGTCTCGTATTTTCCGGGCACTAATCTAAATATAAATCTCTTATTGTAATATAATTATTGCCGGACATAGATATAAAATTTTTTATTAAAAACTCTTTTTATTTCTTTTTACATTCCAATGGTTTATAGAGTAAACATGCGACATCTCAAAGTCACGAGGGGTACAGCGGAAATGAAAATATCTATGGCTATCTGGTATTACAGTTACATTTTTCAATCAAATTTTCAATCGTTGAAAGATATATGTCCTGCGTTCGCGTTGATAATTGGTACCCTTGTTGCCGCAGTCACAATTCTTTTTTATAAATAACGAACGCGATCGGTGATATCGGCGCGACCGCAATAATTCCTGTCATAGTGTTTACTATAACTGAAAGAAAGGAGAAAAAAAAAGAGAGAAAAAAGAATGATGAGATAACCGTAGGTTTTATTTATACCACTCCAGTTTCACTACTCATCTCCAGGTACGTATACGTGTATAACTATGACGGAGGCTTTTACCGCAATAAGAATCTGCGCTACGTAGAATAAATAAATTGATATTGTCATTTGTTATTCAAATACAAGCCACTGCAGAACACTCGGTAATATCTCAGTTTATATCATCGCATACGGTCACATCTGATAACACATTATGCATATCATACTATATATATGAATATTACCCTACATGTATTCGCCAAGTTATTATTTCTGCTGGTTCTATTTTATGAGTATATGCGAAACGTACATACGTACATACTTTAGACCTAGTGTGCCGCGTGCCACGCGTTGACCATTTCCATTGGCCACTTCGTATATTTGTCGTTGATTCTAATCGATGCTTTTCCGCCAATGGCACCCCGTCGCGTCCTTCCGCTATACCCGGGTTCGTTTCCGTTTGTCGTTTGTCATTTGCCCGGTCAATGATGGCCAACAAATCGTCCCTTCTACGACTACAAGGGCCAAGGGATTACGTGAAAAATATAAATCCATGTACACGTCATGCATGAACGTGTACTATGTGATAAAATATGCACGTACCTACGTATAGCGGAGTAACGTGCGCTAATTTCATATTTAAAAAGAAAAATGAAAAATGAAAAATAAAACTGGGGGGAGATGGGCATGCTGAAAACTCGTGCATAGTTCATTCCGTTGACTGCACCTGCTGCATCGGTTAATATTCTCTCGCAGCTTACGGTTAATAATTCGCCTCCGCGGGATCTATTATAAGCTCATTATGTCAGAAACAGGAACTTGAACGGAGCAAAGAATTCAACGGAGTGAAGTAAGAGGCGGAAGGTAGGTCAGAACCATGAAACCAGAAATGAAAGAAACTTCTTTTACTTTGATCGTCGGAGGTCGCGTGACTCACGAAATCGAAACTTGGTCATGGATGTAAATCGGTGTAAATCCTGTACAACGATTAGTCAAACAGTGTAGTAAGCGTTTCGAAATAGATGAAAGAACTTCGAACTTTTTCACAATCAAGTTGTCGTGAACTCGGATCAACCACTGTGGTGGTACATGTACAGTCTACGAATATGATTGAACTCATAAAATAACGAATGAGTAAAAATCAATCACAAAATCAAATCAAGACGTCGCGCGTAGCGCGGATTCATTTACACGCGGTGAAAATTGTTCAACCATATCCGTTCGTTTTCGAATACAACTTCCATCCTCGTAAGTATATTTATAAATATCATATAGGTGCGTTAAAATGAAGGGTAGTCACGCAGAGCACGAGACGCGTTACTCCGCGGGAGTGAAACATTAATACAACGTTCGAGAGTGCCGAGCATTTTCAATTTTTATTTATGACCCCGTGGCAAAAGTTAAACAGGAAAACTTTTGGAACTTTTATCACTATAGTACATCGCGCTGAATACGAAATGCATTTCTATATTCAACCGATGAAAACCACGTGACTGAAATAAAATTATACTTACATATATGTGTAGTTTCCGTGAATACCATATTACCAGACTTATTCTGAAGAAAAAAAAAAAATAAAAAAAAAACATTTCCATAACGTCAAACTTGTCATACGGATATCGGAATATTACAAAATCTCAAAGCCATTCTTTCACCATGCCGATTATAGCGGCGTGAATTTTTGGTAACCGGATCGAAAATCTCAGATTTATTTAATTGCAATCTCAACGGATTTTATTAGATCTTTTTTTTTTGGAACGCAACTTCTGCAGAAATTCAGCACTGTTAGTTTTGTTTACCGTTTATTCTTTGTTATGCCAAAAGAAATGAACGATCATTCTTGGTTCAATATAGGAAATTCGGGAATATTTGGGAAGTAAGATAAATAGCATTTCTTTTCAAAATCCGTTTATAATTTGCGTTGTTCGTCGGTTGAAACACCATAAAACTTGTGTCCTTGTACTACGATCCCCATATCCGGTCGGTATAGAGTCAGCGCTACTTTACGAATAAAAAGCTGTCTGAACTCGGAAAAAAAAGCGTATAACATGGTGTATACATGTAGGAACCCATCAATCGTACCTCACGTCCCACTAGTGGAGGGTTTCGGAGAGTCGAAGACGTCTCAAATCGACTACAATTCCTTCCCTTTATATCCCTAATCCCCAAGACGACCATACGTCACAGTCGCGTTTTCAAGAGCTCAAAACTTCTCCGTTACATTCCTACCCTCGCATTCGGAGGCGTTGACCCGGTGACGACCTTGTCAACTATTTTCAAAAAGAGGAAGTGTAACAGCAGCTATAGACTGCAGTGGGTAGTTTAACTTGGCGAAATAGCTGACTCGCATAAAAAGAAACTAGAAAATAGAAACTAGTGAATCCAAAAAAGCAGGGTGTTATACGCGTATTAGTGAGTATAGAACAGCAGGGTGGGAAATTCGTAGAAAAACCAAAAAAAGAAAAAATTACATTTTCCCTAATTCCAACTAAAATATATTTATATTCCCAGGTGGCCACCCGGATCGGCTCTTTTTATTCCATGCATTGACCCCTCTCCCGACCTCGTCGTTTTCGTTGCGTAACTACAAACGTGACGGGGGTATCGATGAATCCAAAGTAAGAATTTTAGGGTGTCGTTGTCCCCGAGGATAAGATAAGGGGGTATAACAAAGAAAGAAAAAGTAAAAAAAAAGAAGACTGCAAGGGCGTTTTTTCGGAGGCACGGGCAATATAAGGATCACCGGGCACAAGGCATAAGTTGCCCCGTACGATACGCTACATACATATACTATAAATTGTCATATGGTATACGGAGAATTTTCCGTTTTGTAAGTTGGGTATGTACAGCTGATGACACGGCGTCTGTTTATCGTTAAACAAAAGCGTGGAGTAAGTACATCGATGTAAAAGAGTATAATAGAAGAATATAAGGAGCAACCGTGCGGATCTGTGGGTTCGGTGTACGACCTATATACCGTACGTAGTACCTACTAGGAGTGCTATTTGTACCGTTGAAAAAATTCTACTCGCAAAGTAAAGATGTAAAAATCTAAATGACCCCGCGACCAGCGGGCGGTTGTATCGCGAAATTGCAAAGTCTTATGACTTCATTAAGCCCTGACTCTATATACGCTGATGGCGTATACTGTTAGTTTTTATTTATTATTCTTTTTCCTCTTTTCTTTGTACCTCGTATACCCGACGATATCTACATTCGTATAGCCTCTATAGTCCGCTGTAGCGCTCTATTCCAAAATATGAAAATTTATACAACCTCTAGATTTTATTCCTACTTCACTTTGACTGACTTCTAATTTGTACGTTGAAAACGGCTGTTATATATTTTACCGTATATTATACGCATGTATACACGGAAAATATTTCCTCGCCAGATAAACGTAGTACGTGCCAGATGTGTGTTGGTACATATACGTATATGGCGGAAAGTTGAACTGTATTTTTATAGATATATACATATATGTATATACGTATAACTAACACCGTTATTTCCACGTATGTAGTACAAAGAAAAACGACTAATTCTCGTGTATTCTGAAGCTGATAGGGGCGCGGGGGTGGGGGTGGGGGAGAAGGGAAAATTGTAGCTACGACTTGGTAAAATACAAAGTATAAATACGCCCGAAGCTGTTGGTGCAGCAGCAACCCCACGCCAGTGTTAGTGATTTTACGAGGGTACAAATCGAGGAAATCGCGCTGGTCCTGCGGGCACGCTAAAGAATTGGATTTTATTGACATAACTTCGGATGTTACTAGAATTCCAACAAACTACTTTTATAAAAGTAAATTCAACCGTACCTATTATACCTACGCTACGTAAATAAATTTTGTTATCTACGGTATAAAACACTATCGATAGTACGCTATTTGTATCATTATTACCAATCAGCCAGCTCATAATAACGAGTATAAGAATAAAAATAAAGAAATAATCCGATCATTATTGAAGTCAATTAACTTTTAAATCAATTCCGAACGCCCTTTGATAGAGGGTCTTCTTTGTTAGCAAGTCTGTCATTACCGGTACAGGTACATGGTATACGTCTATATATGTACGTACGTACCTACCTACCTACCACCTACCTACTATTCAAACGTTTGGTACTTCAGGTAGAGAGAAACTGAATTGAAAAGAAACGAGTTAAAACGAGGTATGGACTTCTACCTTGCAATTACCTACCCGGCTGCAATCACCCTAGCTGCATTTCATATACATGCAGCCATAGGCATACCTGCGCACGTATCAGGTGAGCGGTTTTCTTTTGCAAAATGTTTTTCGAGCACGGATGACGTCTGTAGCAATAGTATGTTACATACGTACGTATTTTACCTAAAAGTATGTACGTTGAACAACTTTTGATTAGAATCTCTCTAGTTACCCATCAACCCCCATAACTTTCATTTAATTAAGATGTATGAATGTATTTTTACACCTATTTATTTTCGAATGGTCCGATTTTCATTTTTTTTTCCTTCTGATTTCGTTTTCTTCTTTCTCTATCGGTCCACCCTGTATAAAACAGAGGAATCGCACTACATGTCATTCCGTACGTTTTGCAATTTCACCTGTACTCAATAAATGACCAAAATGAATATCTGCTGGTTCACAAACACCGGTAAATCATCGAAGTCCGATGAGTGCATGTATGAATAAAAAAAGGAAACAGAAAAAAAAAAAAGAACAGAGTGAAATGGAACAAAAGAAAGAGTTAAAAAAAAAAAAAAAGAACAAGGAAAAAATTGTCAAAATATTCATGCGATCTGCGCATATTTACAACGGAGGATTATCCGTATTGGAATATAGAGGTAAAAAATCAGACAACGTATGTATTCGAAACCTTTTTTAATTTTTTTTTTAAACTCTCAAAGCCGTCGCTTTGGACAGATGTTTTAAAAATTGATTGCGCGGAGGTCAATTCACGTTGCACAGGTGTACTACGTACTCGTTATATTTACCCACCGCACCTTTTGTTGTGCAAGAATAATTTCAAAGAGCTTTACGTGGATTCGGTAAATTTACGTACAATCGTTATACGTTACCCAATCGTTAGAAAAAAAAAAGAAATGATTATGTTTCATTGGGATTGATTTTTTGATTTTTTTATTTTTTGTATCTTTTGCCTGAAATATAATATTTATTTTAAAATACTACGAGGCTCACCCTTTCCGTCCATCATTTCATACAGCTACTGAATCTACTGCGAATCTTATATCATTCTCCCGATGGATAAGATGGAGGATGAGGGCGGGACTGGCGTCGGTGGAGGGTTACGACCGATCACCCTGACAAACTGTGTACGAGCCATTTTGTCAGCTGCCCTTATCACTATCATCTACCTGCCCATATTCGAAAAGCAGCGCCTAGTCTATACTGTGATAGATTTAGGACGTTTTTTTTATGTTTGCAGTAAAACGCTAAAAGGGAGACTACTTCCAAAATTTACCCCCAAACTCAACTGGAGCGAGCCCAAGTTATCCGAATGTTATACATATCTGTACAATGTGCATATATAAGTATGTATATGATACACACAGTTGCGCACACTCGTAAACGTCTTACCTACAGAGATTTCAAGCTCAGCTTAGGACGAAAAAGCGTGGGAGACTCGTGGGGGATGAAGACGGAGATGAGACTTGAGTACACTTGCATTGAAAATATGTGTGTGTGATATGGTAATATAATATGGATTATATACATACACGCGAAGTAACAATTTTTGCGAGGGTTTTTTCTCTGTTTTCTGCTGTGTCCTTAGAACCTTTTTCAAGATTTTGGGGGAGTCTTAATTTTCAGTTAGGCTGAACGTTGTGCTTTTATGCGACGGAAAAGGGAGTCCCAAAGTTCGAGCCAAGCACAGTTACCTAAGATTTAAACTTCAAGCGAATGAAAATGAAGACCATCCCAGGAGATCTTAGCTCCTTTCCCTCTTCTCTATACTTGCGAGCGTGAATATGCAAATTATAGACACACTTCTCGCTCTGTCATCTCACCCCGTCTGTGTATGTAGCTCGTGAGTGTAGTGTGTGGATACATGACATACTATATTTATCTTCATTTCCCTGTTTAATTTCATTCCACTAGGTATTTATTATTTTCAGAGCTCTTCCGCATTTTCTTCATTAAATGATACACCAATTACCGAAATATTGCAGCGTTCGCAATTTTAAGATTACAAAAACAAAAACCAAATCAAATCAAATCAAATCAAATCAAATCAAATGATGGAAATTTTCAATGCAGGAATTTTCTTAACGCGGAAAAGTAATTCCCTCGTTTTCTCTCGTTCTCCTACTTTTTTTGTTAGTTCTTTTTTTTCAATTTTTTTTTTTTTTCCTATCATTTTCCTTCTCTTTTTGGCTTCGCTCGCTTTGTAAGCTGCCACTCAATTCAAAAGCGCTACTAGGGTGGATGCCGCAATAATTTCTTTTCCCAACACTGGCGGGATCGCTCTGCAAATTACCACCCGAACAAAAGCTCGCTATTTTATACAATACGTGTACAGGTATACGTTACAGCATATACGAAAAGTTTCAACGTTTCCATTTACTCGATTTAACGCTACGCGATAGGTATAATTGGTACATGATAAAAATTTGTACTGAATATTTCCCAATCGAAATAGGTATAATGTTTATGCGTACGCATGATTTCATGTAAAAAAATTTCAAGTTTTGTTTCGAATACAAAACAGCAGAGTTATGATGATGGGGAGACCGAAATACTCAGACTGCATAAGTCTGCGTAGACTTGAGACCAACGAGCGAATAACAATCAAACGTAATCAAATAATCAAGTGAATTAATGCGAATAACACGATATTATACGATAGCAGCAGTGCGCATTACTTTGTAACAACTAAGTAATACCAGACGCTAATGCAAACTTTACTTTTGATTATGTGTACAATTCGCGAATCTCATTTCTATGAAGTATTTCCAAAGATATTTTTCATCTCTCAATTTTCCTATGCTCAATCATATAAATTCCACTACCCGGCTATACGCAGTCATCTGCCTACGCTTATATATTCGAACTACAAACCGTCTGGCGAGATTGGATGTGTTTTTTCTTTTTTCTTTTGTTTTTTTTGTCGTTTTTTGTCCGCGTCCTTTCGGTCTTACACAGAGCGAACACAGACGATGTCTGATAGTTGTAAATTTCTACTCGCCGCGCCGTGCAAATTCGACTTCATAATTCTTCATCCCTTAACGATTCGAAGCAAAGGAGGTCCTATGTAATAAAAGTACACAAATATATAATACACATATATGGGAACCTTATAACCCAACACGAAGGATATCGAATTCTCGTTTTTTATTTCGGTATATGCAACCTCTTTTTTTTCGTCTCGTGTCCCACAGAATTCCATATTCAACAGCCATACGATACACATACCTATGTACCGAAAATACGATAAACGGATGCAATCCCAGGGATGGACAGCTCTATTCGCCCGGCCACCGTATTAACCCGTGCAGTCGGCATAAATTTGAGCGCGTTAAAATAGAATGTAAAATTGAAAGAAAAAAAAACTAGAAGAGTAGAAGAAGATAAAAACGAAGATCATATGTAGGTAGATAAATTCTACGTTAATTAATTGACTAGGAAGTGAAATTTACGATAGATTAGATTATACGAATACCATCTAGTGGGAAAACGATAGCCTCACGAAGCTCTGTAAAAGAGGATAAAAAAAGGAGGGAAAAAAAAATGGAATTCCCCTTATCTAAGCTTGCAGTGTGCTTAAATTGATTGCTTGCTGCTGTACCAGGTCTATAGATTCTACCTGCACATCTGTAGCTAGGCGATTCCCACAGATTCTAGGATTTCCACAGTTTCTATCCGCGGCGGAGCCTCGGCGCCGAGCGTCGCGGCGCTACAGTACCACATACATTATATACCTATAGGTATACTATCCAGAGGGGGTGGTTTTCTATAGGTGTTCGTGGGGGTTCGACAAAACGCGCATGCCCCACCGACCAAGGCAGACCACAGTCAGGGAAAATCTGCCACCGAATTAAGACGTGCGCGTTGTACTGCACCCTATCTAGTAATATATTCACAGAGGGTGTAGTATGTGAAAATTCACCCTCGTTTCGATCAACCCATGGAATAAATAAAACAGTCGGCACAATTGATAACGAAAAAATAAAAAAAATTAAAATTATTTCGAACCTTGATCAATGACGGATATCTGAGAGTAATGAGAAATTAAAACCGGTCAATTTGTTTGCCAAACGAATTCTATAGACAAAAAGATAAAAAAAAAAAAAAAAAAAAAAAAAAAACATCTTATCCAAGAGATCTTTCTAATAACTATTGGTTAATTATGATGAGAAGAAGACTATGTGTTCGTGAAACGAAAGGGTGCATCGGTACCATGATAGATGAGAAATGGTGGTGACTATAATATTGTAGTATAAATTGGAATATTTATTATCAGTGAAAATTACCAAAGAGTTTTGAAGTGCCGCGGGTAGATTACGATGCGACAAATTAACTGCTGCTTTCGATACGTCGAGTGCTCAACGGTAGACCAAGTGGTAATACTTGATGATACGAGGATACGTTTCGTCCATCGAGGGTCACAATAGGAGACATGCGATCCGGATAATCGTGGATGAATGAACGATAAGCTAACGATCAGTTAGTTTGTATGCAAAGAGTTTCAGTGAATCTAGCTTCCTCCGGGGACTAATCAAACTTAAATTAGTCTAATCAAAGTTAAGACCAAGTGCTTTTACAGTCCCCCATCCCATTTTCTCTCTCTAGTTCTATCTCTATTTCCATCTATCCCTCTCTCTCTCTCTCTCTTTCTGTCTCTCGTTCTCTTTCTCTTATTCTCTCTTTCTGTTTCGCTCATCCACTTCATCTTCCGTAACTTCCAGCAAAGCCTTCGGCCGCGCTGGATTAAAACGGACACACTGCAGGGTGAAATGTCTTTGGGATAATTGTGTCGCGCATTGTGTCTGTCACTGGTGAAACTACTTGTGCCGTACGAATAAACTAACAAGGTTTTGTGGCCAAAGGGATGTACCTAAAAAAAATTTATTATAAAATGGAAGAACGAAGATATGGGTAATCCATAACCTGAAGAAAGAAAGTGTGCGTGAAAAGGCTTCGAAATGGCACTGAGATGGCAAACAAGACTGTCTTTAGCTGCCCTTCTCCTTATGTGCACGGAAGGTAATTACTTCCATCAGTAATACCATCTTTTCAAGAAAACCTCTTTCCTTCCACCCAAATGTTTTTTATTTTCTAATCCGTTTTTTTTTTTTTTTTTTTTTTTCAAGCCTCTATTCGTCCACCGGCAAAAACAGACCGCGTTGTCTGCCTGCACGGTCTATCCTTGTGTGTAACTTTCATCCACTTGAATTTTTTTTTTCTTTCTTTTCCATCCCCTACCACGTCTCTCTACTTTCGAAGAGCTTTATTAAGCGGCTTATACTGTTGCACGAGAGTCATAATTGTGCCCGTGGTTCTTTGAAGTTCCCGCAAGTGTGATAAAGGGGATGTACTCTGTAGTAGGAAAATTCTGTGGAGAGCTTTGTGTCGATTTTCTTTTGTTTTTTTGCAAATTTATTCGCAGATTACCATAGATGTATACATGCGGTTCAGGGAGAAACGCTAGGTGGATATTATACGCATAGTTTTCTCAGGGTTGAAATTTTCCGACTACTCCTATCTGTGAAATTATAGAATGAAATATTTTCATTTTATTCTCTACATGGGATATTTTGAAAACTGAGCAGGTTCAAGCGTTCAAAGATACAGAGGAGGTAAAGAATTCCGTACATAAATTTATGGAGAAATCTTTCGCGTACGTGAAACGGGTTACACGAGATTTAATTTCGTCTTTTAAGGTACCTTTTTATTCAGGTTGTTTGAATAACAGGTGAACGTTGAGAAAAAAATTGGCGTATTTGAAGAATGGTTATTTCACCGGTGGAACGAACATTTTTCTTCTGTGTTTTTGATTTTTTTGTATTATTTTTTCATTCGTGTCTTCCGAGAATCTCGTCGGAGTACGTGTTCGAAATAAACGTCAGTTATAATGATCATACCTCACATCATCCGTACATATGAAAATCTTGATTTTACACGTTGATATCGTGACATTATATTCGCACCGTTGCAATTTTATTAGCGCATCGCAATTATCGTAATTTCCGCTCCGAAGTATCTTCCGATATCGATATGTCGACGCATAGGTACGGCTGATACGGTTATATTTATAATTTCAAATATCGGAAGAGTGAGATTGATCCGATAATTAAATTCCGTTCGTCAGTTACTCGTCAACATTTAAATGATCCCCCAAAACAAGAGGGGTTGGAAACAATGCTCGCAACACTCTTCCGAAATTCAATTAAGTATATCCTTCCCCTCCTCAGGGTATTAGGACACCTCTGAACTCGAAACTGACGATCGGATGAAACAAGTGAGCAGACAAATTTGTACATATGTATATATGTATTTGTTCTTGAAAGTTGATGCTAATAATGGCCATGAGTTTCAAGAGCCCAGCTGTAGGTATACGTATATATACCGGTCACCCTTACACTTCTTAATTTGAATTTAAAGTAATGAAAATCTGAATATCCTGATGAGCCAAGTAAAGTGAAGTGGATACCGGTATAAAGTAGACGAAAAAGAAGCCTCGTTTATAACGAGAGAAATAGCTTGATGGCTGCAAGGTTATGCAAAGGAGGATCTCGCCGCGCGAGAACTACTCAAGTAAAACGAGATCACCTCACCTGCAGCCACCAGACACCGCGCGTCGCTTCGCATCCGGAGGTCTAAGCTGTCCGATCTGTGACTTTATTAGCCGCGAGAAGGATATTGCGGAACGACGGTGAAGAGCTGTGTCAATACGTCCGCGCAATCCAGTTGGCGAAATCCAACCCCGTCGTCAATCCTCATGCACCGCGCGCGGCGCGAATTTCCGACCAACAGACAAATGGACGGACCAATGCAGAGTAATGAATCTGTTCAGTAATCAAATCACCAACTCCGATTGCTTCATAATTTGACCACACGATCGATCGATCGGTTCCATTTGTTAATAATAACATAGTTATCGCAGAAAGTCGAGTCCGAAGAGAAAAAATTTTTTTTACCCAATACCAAAAATGCAGGATGAACTTCGATGGAATTATCACAACGTGATAATTATTGTGTGCAGAATAATGAATCCGAAATGTTTGTGAAATCTCAGGCAGCTACTTTGTTTTTCAATTTTAATTTTTTTCAGAAAAACAGAATTCATAGAAATCTGTTTTAACAAAAATTGCAACGTCTCGAACCTGAGCGAAACACCGAGGTTCGTCACAACCGATATGAAATTCCCGAAGGGTTATGCGAGATACTTTAATTTTGAAATTTCCGAAAATAAATCTTTTCACCGAAATTGAATATTAAAGTAATTTCTTTGGACCCGACCTTTGGCAAGAGCTATTTTCCTGTAACACGGTGGAAAATTTCAAGTCTGGAAACTTGAGCATTTTCTTGAACCGCTCTGATAAATATGAATACACCACAAAGTTAGGGGCATAATATACGTACACGTAGATATATCTGTGTATTTCACGAATGGGTGAAAAAATAAGTGAAGAGTTGCTACCTCGGTACAGTTGAGGGGCTGGATCAGTTGGCGGTTTCTACGTCCGCGGTTTATACGTACATCCGTAGAACGCACACGAGGCTGAAGATTTTCTTCAGAGAGGGTTTCGACGCCTGTGATTTGTTTACCCGGTTCGTTCGTTCGTTCGTAGGTGTACGTTATATACAGTCACGAAGAGTCGGAGCCAAGGCTCAGCTTTTCCCCCAGGGGAAGTCCCTCCACCTCCCGGGGGAAACCGAGCCAAGAATATACGCGTGGATGGAGCGAATTCCCGAATTGGAGGCTGGAGAATTCACTCCGAAAAGTCTGAACCACGGAAATCGTCGGAAAAAAACATTTCAAGTGGAACGGGACCACCCCCAACGCCGTTGCGCGACCGAATGTCACTCGCAAATCCTCCTCCCTCCTTCCTCGCTTATTTTATACACCCTTTTCTCGATTCCTGGACCCCCGTGCTTTTACCCCCATCCATTTTTCACCAACCTCCTTCACTCGACCTCTCTCCTTTTTTCTCTATTCCTCAGCGTCGTCGTACCGCTTTTCGTCATCTTACTCCTTATTTTCAAGCGCCATTTGCAAATTCCTTTCAAATCGCGAATTCTTATCATATATATATATGAGGATACCGCCGACTGCATACATACCGAGTGAAGCGCAATTGCAGCAGGAGCAGGAGCAGGAGCAGCGGCGGTTCTCGCACAAAAGAGAAAATAGTGAAAATAGTTGGACGTTATACCGCACAGAGAATATTCACGGAGTAGGGAGAATGATCAATCACTTGAAAATAGTCTGGTAGATCGGAAGAATAACGGGGTCTTCGGCGGCGACGCGTTATAGACGTTTGGAAAATAAGGGCAAGAAGAAAATAACCGCGCGGTATGAGAGGAGAGAAATAAAATGGCTGACTTGAAATTGAGTCCGTAGCTCTATAAATAAGGGCGATTTTATACTTTAGTCGTTTTCACGAGTTATTCCGTCCGATGTCCGCGCGTCGCCATCCCAATCAATTCCCTTTACCTGATTGCAAACGGTCATACGTCTGCTTTGACCACACGGCTATCGCAAAGACATACGTATATATGTATATATGTGTAAATGTCCGTATTTACAATAGTCTGCGGTTTGCCGACTATCGATATGGGTATACCGGGTGATATTGGCATTTGTAGCTGCACGGGTGGTATGAAGCGAGTGGTGTGTATAGTGAAACCACTTCATGTCTTACTTATGTCAAATCTCCAGAATTCGGGAGTTATTAACGCCCGACAGCTGATGGGAGTATAGGGGGAGGTGAAATTGAGAATAGTGAAAATTTTGTCATGTTCCCTACATAATTTCGTCGGAAAGTTGTATTACTGAACAACTGCTAATGGTTTGTCCAATTTTGTAAGCTCGCGCAGTAAAAAACGATACTCCGCAGATCTTGGTCCCTAATGATTCTTCATCTTCTTCGCTGATTCGCGAGTAAGTCTCACCTTTTACAAATACTAAGCCCCTTTATCTTTCACACCCTAAACCTTATTTTGCAGTACCTTCTCTCATACTCTCGTCGACCCTCCGGTATACGGCAAGACTTTAGACTTTGATTCGGCCAATTATCCACCCCCGCCTTCCATAACTCGACGTGACTTTGAGAAATCTGAAACGCCTGATTAGTCTGCGTATACATACAAACGCGTAAATCAAGGAGTCTTGGGAAAGCGAACACCCAAATCGTCTTAACCAAAGAGATATTTCTCTCTGTATGTATACCTGCTGTAATATCTAGGTATATACCTGTTCCATGTTCCATCGGAGCGGGGAATCGGTGATACAGACGAACGCATGAATACTTATTAGACTGACTTTTGTGGCAAAAATACTAAGCTTAAAAATAAAAAATATGATTTATTCTCAAGACTATTCAATTCTTGAAAATCGAATATTTTCAAAAATTACTCGTCGAAGAAAAACTGTTGTCATTTAAAAGTAGAATAGTTGACAACATCTCAATTCCAATGGACTGTAGCATATTAAATATATGATTTTTACAGTATATATCGGTCTATAAAATTCAAAAGCAACAAATAACATTTTTCCCATGTTAATCTTATGGAAAATAAAAAAAGTGCGACGAGGGTCATGTAAATATTAACATTAAGAGCTCAGATTTCGACAGGCGTTTTTTTTAGGTTCAAATTAAACTTTTGAGCCTGTTTAAAAAAAAAAAAGAAATTTTGTCTGAAACACCCTAATGTTCATGTATATATATATATTTATATATATATATATATGTATAGTATACACACATACACACGTGTACATGTCCTTTTCACTGCATGCTGTAATAACCTACGCGTGCAGTGTACGTTTTTAAAATATTGTACGAAGCCTCACGCGAACACAAAGAAGAATACGAAGGAGAAGGCCACGTTTTATAAAAGAAAGTCAAAGAAAGTCTTTTGAGAAGCTCACGGTTTAAGTATTATATAAAGTGGACTTAGCGTCCTCAGATGTTGTGGGCTTCGTTTACCGTCTGGAGAAAGAGTATATGAAAAGGAATATGAGTAAAGGTCTTTCAGGGATTGTAGTTTTCTCTGTCATTTTAAAAGAGCGTTGTAATTATAAGCAGCCGATTATTAAACCGGGACTTTCAATTAGCGAAGAATAAATTTCAATCTTGAGGGTTTCGCAGGCGAAAAACACGCGATATGAAAATAATTTCCGTTTTACAATATGCAACGCGGTAATATAAGTACGTTCTCAGTATCATATCTATACGTACAACGAACTTGTGTACAATTAATTAAAGCCAGTCGCGACTAATATAATTAATCTTCATACCGCGTTACGAACGTACAGAATTTAAATGTAAAATTCATCCCATACGTATATGTGTATGTACACGTATAATATCGAACATATATTTACGGTTCTGTTTATAGATCTATCAAAAATTCAGCTCGAGTCGCGTGAGTTTCGTCGAGAATTCTGTACCGAATCAAATCATGCGTTATTTTCCGTTTTCTCTTTTCGTCCCTTACACTTTTTTTCCTCTCTTCTTTTCTTCTCCTTTTATCCCCGAGGGAATCAAACGGCAAAATCCTTCGCCGTTGTAGGTTAGTATAGAGGGAAAGATAGCGATGTGTTCTCTGAATATTTCGAATTTCAACATGCTCACGCGTGCAGGAGGGAGGATGTTCCATTTTTTCCTTCACGCACGCGTTATTATACGGCTACTTTATACCTCCAACAATAATGGAAAAATTTGCGCGAAATCCTCCCACGCCTCGTAGACTATAGAAATATACATATATATGTATAGAAAAGTCAAGGAATTGGACGGAGGTATTTTTATGTTAAATATCCCGATTTCGGGGTTCGATGGTTAGATCATTTACGCATAACCTGGTCTTACGCACTGATTACGGAAAGCGTGTATAAAGGAAAACGAAATCCAATTCAAATTCGGTAAAAAATGAATAATAACGCAAAAAAAAAAAAAAAAGACAACGCATCTTACCGCATTTTTTTCGCCGCACTCCGCACCTTTTTTGTATCCAACAGCCTGATGAAACTATAGAAATCATGATAGTGTTATTGCTCTGCAGAGTGGAGGTAGTCGCGTGACCGGGTCTCTATACTCTAAGGACCGTGAGAAATTGCTCCACGTATAGACTCTAATCAAGATTCAGAAATAGAGATCATGCGGTATAACATTATACTGAAAAAAAATTAATGAAAATAAAGAATATGATCAACTTACAAGAAAGTAACTGAATTCGTCATGCTTTACAATAAGTGCGGCGGTTTATAACAAATAACATTACCGATGATGTGAACACATCGCTAACTGTGCAGAAGCATGCGAGTATATATGGTTTGAAGAAGTTTTGGTTTCCTGCAGATGAACTTTTGCTTCGACAACTTCTCACCGAAACTAAATAAACAAATACCTACGAGAGCAGCCGTCATTAAAACTGTTCGCGCTACGATCAAAGAGTTTGCAAATCGAAAATTCTTGAAAAATAAATATGAAAAATTATAAAAATTATCCTGCATCGGGGAGTAAACTCGAATGACTTTTTCAACCTTCGCAAACGGGAGTTGTTCAATAATTGTAATATGATGGATTTGAAAAAAAGAAGTTAGACTGCGGGTGTGAAAATTAATTTTTCATTTAATGCGCTAATTATGATTGATCTATGCGTGTAGGTATGATAAAATGAATTTCAAAGCATTTGGATTGTAAATAACAATATTATATGACCCAGATAAATTTTATATATAATAATAAAGGTAAAATTAATCCATCCCAACCAGGGAATATCCTAACCTTTCTTAGAAGTTTGTCTCAGTATAGTAACTTTGCACGGGCATGAGATCGAGCGGTTCAATTTGGGCTCTCAAAGATGACCATTTGCCCAAAGAAAGTGGTTCAAACATTAATTGAAGCGTCGTTAGGCGACGTACCTCGCGTGCCTCGCGTTAGGGTATCCGAATATCCCGTTATACGAGGCGTGGAAGAGCAACTGGGAAGATGAGGAGGAGAGTAGAGTCATCTTCTAGCTCCCGGGACCCTAAACACGTCCCAGACTTTCCCTTTCCCTTTCTCTTACCCCTAGGGATCCGAAAGCTCCAAGCGAAGCCTCAACGTTCTCCCGTAACGACGCTGCAGACCTTCAGCCATTATCTTGAGCGTCCTTCAATTTTTCTCGCCTCGGTTATACACAGTTTTATCACCGAACCACCCAGCATTCTATAAGGGAGTGAGTGAGCCCGATAATACTTCACGGAAACGATATTATATCATATCTATAGGTATATACGATAATCTCTATCCCTGATTTTTATAACCGGGATGAAAACTAAAAAAGATACCCGACGACAATGCGTCCTGACGTGTAAAAAAGAGAAGAAAAAAAATCGTACGAACAAGGGTCACGTGAGATTCGAAAAATATTAGAGTGTAAATTTAGACCGGAAACAAACTCGATGTCATTTTATTTTAATTATTGCGATTACATTTCCGTTCGGTAAAATTCCTTTTTGTCGTGATACGGACCGGACGGTGTTTATGATCTACTGCATCCGCCTTCAAGACGAGCATCATTCACGCTTCGGAGTTATGTAGCGAGGAATTCGAGCATCGTTTTATATATTTCTTTTGTATTATTTTTTGTCTTCTGAGACAGTTATTCGTACGGCAGAATCTATACCTTTACTACATTATTATATTTATAGCATACATTATTCCGTTCACGTGTATCGTTGGGTACAACTAGCGGATAAAAGTTGCTTCGGTTTTCTTTGAATTTCAATAGATAGAATGGAATAAAAGTCTCCGTGAATGCGTTGGAATAACGATAGAAAATAGAAGCCAGATTTCGTATTACATGTAGGTATATATATATAAAATGGTTAAACCGAAGAGATAGAAGAAGCTCTGCAGGCGGTCGCGTATGTACCGTGTCGAGGAACTTTTCCCTGCCAATGGTACCTATTTTCTTTTTCAGTTAAACATACTGCAGAGAGAGAGAAAAATTTGCCCAACTTTTATTCTCCATTTAACGTCTGCGGCGGTTCATAAATAAAATTTAACTCACCGAAATTTTTCTGCCATTTTATATACATACATTGAAGTACATGCGTCGGTTGGTCCGGTCAGGTTAGGTTGGTTGGTTCGTTGCCATATATACCCGAAAAAGACGCGCGACAAAAATATCGGCGAAATAATATCAGTCTCTATAATACACAATAATGTAACGTCTGTGAAACTTATCGTGCGAAATTTCATTTTCGCTGCTCGTTTTTTTGTTATTTCGTTTCTTTCGGCTTCCTCCTTTGTAAGTGAAGATCAATTAACGGGGTCCGGGTCGAGTGCTTCGTCCTCGAGCAAAGTCTAAGCATTTTATAAAATGAGAAAGGCTCACGATTTTTCTTTCGTATATATGCAGGGTTGATAGTAATACCGTATTATAGAAGTGTTAGTAAAAGGAAGTATCAATTCCAATACCTTTTAGACGGCGTAACTAGGTCATACTGTTTTCTACCTCTCCAGGTTATTCCCGTATACCAAACAATTATCATGAGAATGATTAAGAAAATATTTTCAAAAAATAGAGAAAAAGTAAGGTAACTCGCGGTTATACATCTTATACCCTAAAATTTAATTCTCATCTTCTCTTGTTTTTTCTCTGTTTTTTTTCTCTCTCTTGGAAAAGATAAAAAATTTTCGACCAGAATAAGAAGGGCGCGGAAGAAGGGAAAAAAGCTCAACGAAGCAACGAGAAGGGCTGCTGGCCCGGCTCCTGCAAAGACGTTAATTTCGAATCGTTTATACTCTTCTAACGCTCTTGAGTCGAATACTCGACAACTTTTACAAAGTTCGTTTACAACCCTCGGTGACTTTTCCCTTCTATCTCGACTCGATCCCCGACAGCTGACTGTCAAGAGGTACACTAAAACGTAAATATATATTTATATACGTGGGCCAGAAACACACTCTGGCGCGTTAGTGTACGCCATCAAGTTCGTACAGGTAGAATAGTCGACAGACTTCGGACGTGGGTTCGTTGGGTCGTAACCTTTAGTATCAGGATAATAACCGTTGGTACCCGCAGAGAAATAGGGGTGACATATCAACGACCTTATCTATATTTCATCTGTATTTCGGGGCCAGCAATTTGGAGAGTATGCATTATATAATCCCACCCTCGTGTCACGCGGAGATGGAAATTGACTCTCTGCTGAATCGATACATATTATACATATCATAATACATTATTTATCTGAAAATTCAAATCATAGAATATCTATATATATATATGTAACATACCTATGGGTATACGTACATTAAATCTCTCAAGTTGTTCATATACTATCATTCTATTATATTATAGTATATACCTATACATGTTCTTGAATAAAGCATCCAGAATTTATCGCAGAAAAACCTTTGGCCTCCGCGGTAGTAAAAAAGCGAGAAAAAGCGAGAAAAAGAAAGGCAAAAAAAACTTTCTTTCTTTCTTTTCTCTTTTATTCCGTTATAAGGCTGGTCTCTAAAGTCTTCGTAAAGGGATGGCCGGGCGAGCCGGTGGTACGGGGTGAGGTGAGACGGGATAGAAAAGAAATTGGTTTATAAAGAGCGCGTCTTTATACGACTTTGATTGGCGCTTCGTTGAATTCCAGCGCGAGGAACGCGCGGGTATAGCGTAGTCGCGCTTCAACGGGGCGAAAACTCCACAGGTTCACAGGTCACCGGTAACGCGTGTAATTACTTGACCCTGCAGCCCGTCATAACTTTGAGGACGCTATAGAACGGATCGCCATATTTAGGGGGGCGACCCTAAGCCCATTTCCTTCTCCGAAGTACTATATACCTATGGGTACCCACCCGGCTCAAGTAACAAGTATTAAATTTATGGAGGGGTCTTCGATGTTGATATTCTCATTCCGATAATCGATTTATACGCGCGATGAATATATATACATATGTATCCTATACCTATACTACGTAAACATTTTCGATACGCTACATCGACGTTTTCATATCACATATAACAGGAACGACGGGTATGTATGTAGGTACGAGCATGTTACGCATCTACCTGATATAATGAAAATTCGGAGAAAAATGAATTTGTTTTTTTTAACCCGTGATTTTAGAATTCTAGTAAAATCCCGTAAATCCAAAGAGGATTTTACAGAGTTATATTATACCCTAAAAATTTATCTTTTCCGGTATCCACGGTTACTCGAAATATGAATGTACTATTATACACTTTTGATGAAGTGATATCAAATAACTGCGCCTCTTCGTCCGCAGATTCTTCTGTCTACAAACGAACGTATAGGACAGAACTCTTCATCTGAAGTACTTGAATTATTCGAGTTACATCATCGATTTATTTATTGCGATTAGCGAATAAGGGCATAACCCTCTTTGCTTATGATCAAAGTGTTTAGGTTTTTCAACCAATGACTTACTGTAGAATTCGACAAGACGTAGTACTTTTAATCAGAAATTACCAATTTATTTCAACCGTTGCTATGATAAATCGAGATATAAAAAAGATCAAAAGAATTCTCGGGACTGTAGAGAATTCATGTCACACCCGCATACAACGTCGCGTTGGAGGTCTTTTTGGTGGCGGTATAGGTGAAGTCGGCGCGTATCACTAACCGTGTATGAAGAAAAAAAGAAACAAAGGAATGTATGAAGAAAAAAAGGCGGAATTCATTCACCGTGAGCAATTAATTCGAGGAAGCCATAAAATGTGGTATTATTATGCGGGATGTTTTCAATCGAAATAAAACAAGGGGACGTAATGTACGTAATACGTTATAGCACAGCCGTAGCTCCGCCATATTTCTTTTTCCAACGAGAGACAGTAGACGAAGCACCGAAAAATCATGGTTCGTTTATCTTTTTATCTTATCTACTTTCTCTTCTTTCCATATCCTCCTAAAGCTACACCTGACTCTCTGGAATCGTATGAAATTCTAGAAAAACCGTCCATGCGGCTGGTGCACCGAACCGAACAAATGCGGTGCCAGTAAAATCTCACAAGCTCGTCGTAAAATAATACGAAACCAGTAAGAAAAAAAAAAGAATAGAAGTAAAAATTCCATATGTGATTTATGAAAATTTGATATTATCCTCCCGTATCGGGAACGCGGTTTTATTCGTAACGAGTAATCGATGGTTCCGGATCTGTCATGTATTTTAGATGATTATTCAAACGCTTTATAACATAACCTACGTGATCTTTATCTTTCAGATACTCTGAGCATGGGAGATCGTGGTACCGACACTTCGGAGAGACATCCAAACCAGGCGAGACCTCGACAGCAACTTCTGGACCCTTCTGGATCAGGGGCAAAGCCAAAGGTCGAACCAACCTTTGACCTTAGTCAACCAACCAACGTGACAGCGCTGATTGGCAAGACGGCCTATCTCACCTGCAGAGTCAGAAATCTCGCGGATAAAACCGTAAGATATAATTAAATGCGAAAGTTATTTATCAGAATTCCGATAAAGACGATGCAGATATAATCTACGTAATGATGAAAAAGGGTTGCAACATCATTGCATAACGTACGAATTCTGAATTGACATAAGATCAGAGATCCGTGTGATGCGGAAATTATGACAAAACTCAGTTGTGTAATGATATTTTATTAGCCACGATACGATATTGAATATTCGACACTAAAATTCTGTTGTCCGGACATTATTCAATGTTCATTTATAAACGACGCACCAGTAAGCGTACAGTACAGGTGCAGCGCGGTTGCGTACATTTGAATGTAAACTTGGAATTTGGCAGGAAGTTTGTGCAATACAGATATACATTATTTTAACCGGTTAATACATATCAGGCGCGTATTCAGGCTTCGATTCGCTTCGTCCGTTAACCTAAACTGGTGCGACTCGACCCTCCCTACATTTACGTAATTCAATAGGGCCAACAGGGAGCACGGAGATTAGCAAAGTGGTCAATGATAATTACATAATCAATCAGAACGAGCTTTGGATTTATGGTTAATCATTAAAATCAATTTCCAACGAAGCGCCTGCTCCACGCGAACGATTGCTCCAGATTCCAATTCTGGGTATGAAATAATTATATTTGCAAGACTTTTTTACTACGGCACATGAATACAGTTCTCTATGTTTTTCCAGCAATCAAGCTGTTAAAGCGAATTTCAAAATTGTTTATACCAGTAAATTACCTTAACCGCATGTTATCGGGAAAAGATTGCAGAGTGGTTCATTACTTCGTCACTTAAAATCCTTTACAGAGTGTGCGTCTTTGAGTCAGTAATCTCCGGTCGCCTTTGAAATTCGATAGACGCTACCGTAATTTTTTTTTTCTTTCTCTTTTTGTTTCTCCGTAATCTAACTACCTATTTACAATTTTTTGCGTCGACCTGCACTACCGCTACGCTACATGAGCGGAACGAACATATTTTATTCAAAAGCTCCGTTGTAAAAAAGATCTTCTCTCGGAAGGATCAGCTCGAGCTCAGCGAGGATCTCGAATCTTGAATTTCTGCGGCCTCTCCGCAAAAAGCGTAACCAAAGTCCGATTGCTGGTTCTCGTAAAACGGAAGGAAAAGAATGAAAATATTTACTCAAAGTAATTCTCCCGTTTTCTTCACCAGATGAGCATGTAAAACAGGTTTATTTCTTAATGTTCGTCTAAATCTGAAGGTGTCCTGGGTCAGACATCGAGATATACACATCCTCACTGCTGGAGCTTACACTTACACAAGCGACCAGCGGTTTCAGGCGTTGCCCGCTCAAAATTCCGGGCAGAATAGCGAATGGTCGGAATGGACGCTATGCATAAAATGGGCACAGGAACGAGACCAAGGAATCTACGAGTGCCAGATATCAACCGTTCCCTTAAAATCTCACCATTTTTATCTCAACGTTGTCGGTAAGTTAAAGTACAGAAAACCAACAAAAAAAAACAAATTGATAAATTAAAAGACCGACTTTAAGGAAATCTGAGACTCAAACGCCAATCAATAACTGAAACGGTCCCGATTCAATGAAAGCACATATTTTATTGGTAAATTAATGAAAGTTCTGGGAATTCATGAGGATGATTCGAACACTTATTATTTGTCACATCGTAGGAAAACCCCTGTTTCACCGGGTGTGGGGATATAATAAGAGAGCCGAACGAGAAACGATTCGTGGAAACAATTGTAGCGCTCTCCGTTGTTGGATTATAATTTTGATTGAAATTTGAGTTATCGTGTTGGATTACAGGTTTTGATTACGTGTGCGGTTGAATATAATATTGTCAATTTAGTCGCGTATACTCGAAGATCGCTCACCCTTACGACACACGTAATACGATATACCTATGCTTGGAAAATTGGCATAGGTGACGGAATACGGGTGAATCAGACAATTTTCAATATCCTGAAATTCGGGTTTACTCCGCCCAGGACGTGAGGTTTGATCGAAATCCAGACTATATATACTCTCTTGGGGTAACGCTGATTAATCCACTGGCCTAAGCTAACGACACCCACGACAATCACGCGCGCCTCTACGAACAGTTAGACAAACAGCGAGAGACCATGCCCTACCGTAAACATGACCTGATCGATTAACCCGACGACCATTCTCTGCGCAAAATTCATCTCCCTCCCCGCCCCGATTAACAAGGGAATACGCTCGAACATACCCGACCAAATTACCTTCATTAGAATCATTCCCATCAGTTGGATTAGACCGGAGGTAGTTCTTGACTCTGCGTTTGTCTTTTATTTCTCCTAATTGCTAAATATATATTTTTCTTCTCTTTCATGATTATCAGTGCCGACGGCGACGATACTCGGAGGTCCGGAGCTTTACGTGGGCGCGGGAAGCACCATAAACTTGACCTGTGCAATCCATTTCAGTTCGGAACCACCGACTTACATATTTTGGTATTACAATCAGAGAACTCTGAGCTACGACAGTCCTAGAGGCGGCGTTTCGGTCATTACGGAAAAAGGAAATGACGTCACTAATTCTTGGCTGCTGATTCAAGCCGCTCAGCCTTCGGATTCAGGGGAATACGGATGCAAGCCAAGCAACGCAGACATGGCTTCGGTCAGAGTTCACGTTCTCAATGGTGAGTCTCGAAAATTACATGGAAATAAAAAACAAGGAAGATTCGATGTTGTCAGAGTTCACCTCGCCGTGCAGGTGAAAATGGAGCTTGAAATTAAATCTTTCGATCGACTTCCGCCTCAACTTGCACTTTATGCTCGTTTGCCTTCCTTTAAAGATCAAACATTCGGTAAATTTTATTTTCCTTAGCCTAACTTAACCTTTCACACCGCGCGATTTTCATTCACAAAATTCGAGTTTCTAAAAGCTTTTCTTCAGTAATATCATAGAACTTACAACCCGATGTTCTATCAAATCGTGCTTTCAGCTGACACCCCACTAATTATTTTAACATTCAAGCGGTTTATTCGCGTCATGTTGTTGACGGTTTTCTGTTGTTTCTTTGCTTAAATTTTTTCATTTCTTTATTATTGAATTTTTTGTTCTTTTAGCCGCAAAGAAACATTTCTAAGTACACGTCTGTTTCACGCGAAGAGAACATGCTGAGGAATTGAAACTTTTAAACGCGCAACTCGTTATGGTCTGCGTGTCATACAATATGCAAGATTTATCGCAAAAACCTTTCGCTCCTCAGCGTGAAAAGTTTAAGAAAAAAACATCTACATATCGACAATTCTCAGATTTTTTTGATTTTTTTTTTCCTCGTTCTTCTTCTTTTTCACTTAAGCCTTAAGCCGATTTTCGGTGCCACCTGAAGCTTAACTTTATACTCGGTTAATGTAAAAGTATATGAAAAAGAAAAAAAAAAAAACTCTTCGACTTATCTCGATTGATCGTGCAAAAAACGAAGAAAAAAAAACCAATTACATTTTTTTTCAACTCACTGCCAGAGCTCAGTACCGCGCGTGAGACGGCGGTCTCTTGTTACTTTTCTGAAGAAAAAAAAAACTCAAACCAAATAAAATGAAAGAAAAAATTCGATCTTTGGTTTCAATAAGTGATTGAAAATTCTCACCCCGACGTTCAGGCTCAATCGTAATTTCTTCTGACAACTCCCCCCCTCCCCTCCCCTAAAATCAGCTCGATCACAGCACGTGCCAATTTCTCGTTTCTGATTCTTAAACCGCATATAAATTGATCTGGGGTGCCCCACCCAAAATCGATGTCAACTAATCTTATATATTCTTCGTAATACTTCTTCAAACTTATGCTAATATACTTGTGGAAAAATAAAGAATAAAAAACTTTTTTCCTTATAATATACATTACATCCTACCCCTTTAGTTTTTTTGTTTTTTCCATTTTCTTTTTTTCTCTGTTTCCAGCGATCAGTCAATTTTTCCAACGTCTGTTGTATTCCCATTAAATTTATCGTTTACTATAAGATAATTATGTTTCGAACAACTATTTTGGAGCGAATTAATTTTTACTCTAAAATTTATACAATCGATCTTTGAAACTTTCTCGTCACTATTGCATATCGACCCCTCGATCCTCTCGATTTCCTGCCTCCCCCTAATTATCGTCGATATAGGACCAACGTATAATCGGTCGTTATAAAGTTTGATTAAGCTCGTGACCCACTTCTGCATGGATGTTTGAAATTCCTAGTGCCGCGTCGCATTTAGATGCTTTTATACAATGTATATTATACATATAGAATAAGGTGTGCAAAGTTTCTTCGAACGAAGCTAAACGGAGATATAGAGATGCCGAATTAGGGAAACATGTCCATCTGAATGTCGAAACGTGGTTAACAATGAAAACAACTCTAGTGAAGTTCATATACGCATACATACGTACGTACGTACATCCATTGAAATCTATGTATTTGGGCATGTTACAGGAGAACGGCCGGAGGCTATGCAAACTGGGACAGCGGGGCCTATTCTATCATCGAGTTGTCTTTTGGTGTCTCTAATTATTTTGTACATATCCTCGATGTAAATGTAAGCAATTAATTGAAAAACAGAAACAAATGAATATGGAAACAAAAACAAAAACAAACAAAAAACCTACTAATTGATAGCTTGTAATCAGCGTCAAACTGCTGCGAAATCCGTACGCTAATACCAGATTTGATATTTATATACATACACGCACACATATACGTATGTGTAAATTTACATATTATACATCCATCATATATATATATACATATATGTACAGGTATTGTAAATTTACCATTCAATGTGACGAGAATGAACGAAAATGGACAACGTTAATGTCATCACACAGTCGCCCGTTTAGCCTCGATCAAATAACGCGATAAACAATCATTGATAATCGCTTACAATTCGTATCGGGACATGTTTTCCCAGACAAATTTCCACCCTCATCCCCCCCACCCACCCACCCACCCCCGCCACCCCATTGCTCAACGACACCTTTGACAACAGCTTTGTTAGCGTATATATACCTGTAGTTATACTACATGTATAGCTAGCTTCAACAATACGTGTATACGTTATTAATAAAATTGTTTCAAAACGCGATCCTCACTGGTAATGGCGTCGGAACGCAGCACGTAATGTACATAGTCTTGTACCATACATAATAAATAATATTTATTAATATTTATTATTATTATTATCATTATTATTATTATTATTATCATTATCATTATTATTATTATTATTATTATTATTATTATTATTATTATTTAAGACACTGATATTTACCGTTATGTACAGTATAAATGCTCTAAAGTCTGAACATGTATGGGGTTTGAAAGAAAAAGAAGAAGTAAATGGAATAAAAATTTTTGTAAAATAATTCACTCGCGGTTTGATGGAATATATGGGGTTGATTGAGAGAAATATAAAAAAAAAAAAAAAATTCGATAGATAGACGGAAAATTTATTAAACGATTATTTAAATGTTTTGGTTTAGAGTATGAGGTGAAAATATAGTAATAAATTAATATTCTATTATGGAGTAACTGAATGGGTAGTTCAGACTTTTCAGATGAAATCTCTGTACGTTACATAGCAAAAATTGATTAAAACTATTATGTATTGTATCACCACAAGGGCTGTTATTAATTTCTGTGTTGTACAATTAAAATTTTAAAAGAGAAAAAAATATAATTAAGATTGAAGAACGAAAAAAAAAAAAAATAATGAATAAATAGATAAAATAAAAAAGACAAGAGAAATAAAGTTTTGGACAACAAAGAAAATGATTATGAATCGACGGTATATATGATATAAATATTATAAATATGGAATTTTATCTAAGTGACGAAAGAAATAAAAAAAAGAAATATATACCTGTATACATAATATCTACCTACACTGCAGTCACACGTGAAGGTAGTTGGATATTGTAAATACGACAATTATGATGTTTACTAAATAAAAATGAGAAAAGTATAAAATACTGTGTTTTTCCTTTGAAATGAAATAATTCAAATTGAATTTTTCAAAAACAGGGACAAAGGGCAGGGAAAAAATAAAATTGAATAAAGTGAATGAAAAAGTTTCACTTTCATCGCCCGATATTTCTCGACGGACGTATAACACTTGATTTTTTTGTGTTCTTTTTTATGACTACAACTAGCTGATAGCCGTGTCATGACCCTATTCCAACTCCGAGACGTGCCTCGATCG
This sequence comes from Athalia cordata, assembly GCA_963932425.1. NCBI lineage: Eukaryota > Metazoa > Arthropoda > Insecta > Hymenoptera > Athaliidae > Athalia > Athalia cordata. The sequence continues at coordinate 48,714,459 of OZ010625.1, read as the reverse complement.
AAAGAAAAAGATCTGGTACTCTTGCTTTCGGTCCGTTCGTCCATCAGATTCATCGCTGCGGGATCAACGATAACTCGTTCAGGTAATTTAGCTGGTGAGTATGAAAAGTGACGTGAATCTTTTCTAGAAATTTCGACGAGGGTGGACAGATCAGGCCTAAGGGTTGAGCCGTGAAACTGAGAAATTCGTTTCCTGTCCGACAATCGCGAGTGTCCAATTCGATCGATATTATTATGGTTAGGTGTAGCTGGTGTATTATGAACTAAAGTTCGGCAAACTGAATGCGTGGTGTAGAGAACTACGATTAAATTTTGAAACACCGCACTTGGTCTGAGCCCTGAAAGCTTATCCATGTTCTCTGAGGAAGGAGAAGAGGGAAACATTTTCAGCGCTATGGAGACTTGCGGAAAGTTCAAAATTAAACTTCTGACTTCGCATCATGTCGGTACCATAAGTTTGCGGTTACTGTCTAGACTATAGACGCAAGACTTATGTTGGTGCGAAGGCCCTAAACTCTGGAAGACTTAGGTAAAGGTATGTATACATCCAGCGTATAGTCCGATCATCTTTGTAATTCCTACCGTCTCTGGCTGTACAATCTACATTAATTTCCAAAGCCAAATTTGCATAAGTTCAGACAGAGTTTTGTCGTAAATATTTAAAATATTCCTTGGTACGCCCTAAATTTAGATCGCCAAAACATCCGAGGCTTGAATTGAACTGACCCTGGAAAGCCATGGTTGTAAGCTTGAATTTTGCTGAAAGTTATTAATAGACATGTGCATAGACGATTTCTTGCGAAGCCGCTCAAAGGTCTGACTCAAGGGATTGGATTTCCGGTATTTTACATTTGAATCGTACGACCGTGTTGATGTAAATTCCTAATGAGTAGCTCCTATCATTAAACAAAGCTGGCCTATCACGGTGACGCAACGAATTCCCTTGCCGTTATTATTATACCGTACAAAACATCCGGGGGAGATTCATATCTGAATAATTAATCGCAAATGTCCTACACGGGTCGATTCCCAGGACCGATATAATTTTATCATGAATTAATAATTGAACGTCTTAAGGGATTTCGAATCTCCTTGAAATTCGCGTATAATAAATTATTACCATCGTGCCCGTGATTCACAATTTATAAAGTTAATATTGTGCACCTAAATTCCTCTTTGAAAATTTTCAATTTACACCCCAGGTACACCTGGGCGTAGAGGATAACTTTCTAGAAAATGTATTTCGCTTTACTCTCTGCAGTGCGCACGTTGTGTTTGTTGAAGTATAACAAGATAAGCGCTGTGCGATGCGGAATTTCATAGTACAACTTACACTGGTTAACGCAACCATCAAGAAGGTATATTTCTCAGCCACCTCAAACCAAGTGCAAAGATGTTAAGTTTGATGTGTATAGTTTGTGTTTAGAACGAGGTCTTCCTCTAGGGCATGTTTCCGATTTCTAGGAACGATTGAAACTTGAGACGAAGATTGACGCTCGCTGCGCTGTTAATTTATCTCACAGAGTCGGTGAAACATCGGTAACACTCCGAATTAGGTAAACTATCTGAAGGCATTTTGCAGGCCTTCAAGAACCACATCTGCCTCCCTAATTAACGTCATATATCAAACGCTCGTCGCTCATATGACTCGGGGGCGACATGTGAGAGGATTATTCTACACTACAACAATATATCCTACAATTGCCATTGTCTTGAAAATTGTCGTTTTTTTTTCTTTTCCATGGAGTTCAAAATTTCGGGATAAATCCAATAAATTCAGGGGGGGGCTCGAAAGGTTAGGAGCTTTATAAATCACATTCTTCATCGTCCGTTACTCGATATGAAACATCAATGGCTGCAGTATGTATGATAGATTTCAAGAGATTCCTGTACCTGCGGATAAGCATAGAATTTTTTTCCAAGCCAACTTCAGCTGTGAGATTTACTATAGTTAAACATAACCGTCAACGTATTCAATCCGATTAAATGAGTAAACTCATAAGTACTCGTATTGCGATCCCCCTGCACGTTTGATGTGCTTAAAAATAATGAAAATCATAAAATTTCGCTCAATATTATTCTTCGGTGATCAAAATTACTAATCTACAGCTAACGGGTAGTCTCCATACTACACGTACCTATACCCTAGATACATACCTATACCTATATCTACCAACCGCGTTAAACGCGTCGACTTAAGCTCGGATAAATTCTGGAAAGCTTAACATTTTTAGCAGCTGCCAGTTCTATACCGTCGAATCTCTCGCTCGTTTTTTTCTGTTTCTTTTTTTTTTCTTTAGCCATTTTTTTTTACGACCGTTGTGTTCATCCTATGGGTGTGTGTAAGTGTGGATATGTATAGGTATGTAAGCGGGGTGAGCTTGGAACTTTTTACGATTTTTTCTTCGTCCATCTCGTAATTGAATCGCTATTGAAAACTTGCCTTTTTTATGTGCCTAAGTATCCAGCAGTTAATCCTCCGGACGGAATTTCTCCAGATATCACACGAACACTGACACTAACCTATCCTCTCACAATCTCGTTCACTTCCAGCTTATCACTGATGTGTAGAATCAGAAACTCGAAAGAATCAACGTCTCTCTTATTTACTTCTTCGTGTTCTTGTTTACTTCACCGAATCGTTGATCTGCGCAAGCAAATAATGCAGTAACAATGTTTTATATATAGTTGTAGTCACGCCGATTGATACTACGATTGAGAAAAATTATTATTATTTTTTTCACTTTTCATGCGATAACTTCTTCACCGGTTCACGCTATTGAAAATACCATAGATGTTGTACGTAGTACCTGACGAAATGCGATATGTGACTATAATATATGTAGTTGGAGGAAGAAAACAAAGAAGAAAAAATTTTCCCGCTCGTAATATATAGTATATCATAGGGTGAGGTGTAAATGGAGAAAAAATAAATAAATAGAATCAAGTTCCATTTAGTTGTTGATGTTAAAAAGAATGTTGAAAACGAAAAATGATATCCGGAATATGTTACGCGAAAAAACGATCTCCGCGCGGGCTTTTGTAGCAATGTAACTCCCATTTGAGCAAGATTTTTGTAGCTGTCGACGTGGAAATCGAGTAGAATCAATCATTTGAAAGTAGCACGAGTAGAACAGCTTGAAAACGCTTTTAGCGGCTTATATAACCTATATACTAACACAGGAATACATCCACCATTGTATAACATGCTACAGTGGGGTGGTAAAAAAGAAAAGCTGCAAGCATCATTATGTTGTAAGAACGATCTAATACCTGTCAACAATTATTTGGTAATAACATGGTTCTCAAATTTCCACGATATCTTTTGTTATCCGAGGTTAGAAATTTCATGCCAATTTCGATAAGAATAAGCTTGTGAGAAACAAACGGTGTATGTATAAAACAAACGAATCATTCGTAAAATGAAAATTTAGATTATCAATGCTTCCGTGATCCGTATTCGGTAAACTTAAACACAAAAGGAAACCTTGTCGCATCGAATACCTATTATATATAACTAACAATATATGCGACCGGTACACGAAAGTGTCAAATAAATAAATTATTGTGCGGGTGGTGGTGTGAAATGTAATCGAACGACGCCCACAATGTGGCGGAGAATTTCTAACGCGAAATTCCAACCGTCCCAATATTGTCTATAGGTCCTTGTTCGGTGGGAATAGCTATACAACAATAATATTTTCGAGAAATCTATGTGCCTCGCGAATTTATATTATATCTCATAATCCCGGCTTTCGGAGTTTTGGTCGTTAATAAATATAAACTTTTCTAATATTGAAACTGGAGTTTGACAAAAAAAATAAATAAATGAAAAAAAATTTACATATACACCTCATCTACGTATATATATACCTATATAAAGGTACAGGGGCGTACGAAATCGATCCCCCCCCCCCCCCCCCCCAAAAGGATACCATAGGACACGAAAATAAATTTCCTGCGTCTGACGAAACCCTTCGATAAAATTTTTACGATATAACGTACGTACGTACGTACACGTATATATCTATACTTTATTTTGACACCCAATCCCTGTGGATCCCTGCGGTGTATCTACTGAGATATATATGTAATGTGTATCCACAGTTTCTTCTTTTTTCTTTTTCTTTGTCTTCTGTAGCTCCCTCTGTTAGGCTTCGTGGAAGAAGAAGCAAAAATTGCTCGAAGACCAAAAATTTGTTATTTCTGCTTATTTTTTAATCTTTTCAAAAAATTCTCACTGACCAGAACTATTATGCCATTACATATCTTTCGTGTCGTTTCGTGCGAAACCCCCAAAGTTTAAAAATGTATCAATGTGTGTAAAAGGAAAAAAATTTATCAAGTCAAGTTAAGCTGGGAAATTTTGGAAACACAAGTTTACACTAGGAGATGTGTAATGTTTGAAAAAACTTTTAATTAGGTACATACCTTCCGACGTAAATACGTGTGTCCTGGAAAACCAAGATTGACCCTCAACGCAAGTCGAAAGCTCGTTCTATTTACATTACACAGCAGAGCTAAGAGATTACACAAGACTAGTAAGATATAACTGACTGAAATCTCTAGGATTTCACTACTAAATCCGAGAACGTAATCCTCTGGGTACGACAATGCTCGCACACGTTCCGTTCGTTCATTCGACGCCGCCGGTTGCAGTGCAGGACATCGTCAACAACTCTGTGCCGCAGATCCTGAGTAGCTAGCTATGTATATATGTATACACATATCTAAATTCACCTCAAAATTGTGACCTCCATTCCAGGTTCGTGCAGGAGCAGCAGCGGCAGCAGCATCGGTCGTCAGACGTTATCTACTCGATTACTTCGGAGGGGTAGGTATAAGCCAAAAGTTTGCTGACTGCGTCGTTTTACAAACTGTGTTCCAGTTACACTGTTATATTTAGTGTCCACTCGAAACGCTGGGAAAATTTTTCTCCCGCCGTTAATACAAGGGTTTAATGTTCGTGCCGTATGTATTAGAAAAATTGTAACGATTAATAAAACGTGGAAAAATTTTCTGGGACAAAAGTGAAATATATTTCAGTAACTGGGTACAGCATCGCTGTAAAACTTATAGGTGGAGTATAAGTCACGAGGGGTTTGTACGGTAGGATGAAATTTGTTGACGCGTATTATTATAGTGTACAGAAACAAGTAAATTGTCTGGAAAGTGCAATTTATCTATTGCCACTCGAGAGAATGAGATAAGAATTACCCGATGATGAATCAGACCATGTAAAGTGATTCTGAAAAATCTGAAAAAATTAATTTCAAATTTCGAAATTTCCCTGTAATACCGCACGTACTGATAATATTACCCACTGAACGTTAATCCCGCAGTATCCGCGAAAGACAATATTTTCTGATGTTGGTTATCCGCTTTCTTCTCTAAACTCAATATGGGGTAATGAAGCGTGGAATATATTCAAGAATTTCTCGGTACTGGAGTGGATTATCTACGTCCTATTCTAGAACGCGATTCTATAGGATATCTTTGTAGGTATATACGGGTAGGTATTATATACATAACCTAACCGATATCATCGTTGGGAAAACTTTTCGTCGCCCATTTCGTCTGCAATATTATTAATTTATCCGATCCTACGGCTACGTCACATGACAAGGGAGGACGCAAAGTCGGAATGAGAAAAGCGAGAAGAGAAGAGAAATAGATACAGCTATAGATATACATGTATACGTACAGAGGAGGAGAATTACGTATGGCGGAATCTGGAAATCCGCAAACTGCTTACCGCGCGAGCCCAGAACTGGGTCACGGGTCTAACGGACTGAGAAACAGCAATGTTTTGACAGTCGGCCGGCTACTCCGCCTGATGCTTACCCTAAAGTTGCAAGCTATGTCCCACTATACATTATAGTAGTCGATTTAACCACACGTGGACATATATTACGCGTGCGTGTGGTAATGCTGAGTGACTACTACGAGATAATCTAGTTGGGATTATAAAAATTACAGCATTAATCGATCTTCTAAGACTAAAAAATCATCCAAGTTCAGTTTTTTGTTACCTACACACCGAGAAAAAAAGCTTTCGCCAGAAGTTAGCGTACACGAGAAGCACAAATGTTACTACTTATTTAGAGAGTTTGTATTTTTTGAATCATGTTTGCGAACACGTGCACCGTCACACTGCGGATTTTTGTTGACCGCTTGAGGTTGTAAGTCTCAAATGATGTGACGATGATTGCGATGTTACACTTTAACTTATTGTTAATCGAATGTAACTTATTCTTGCTTTGTTTGAAACAACTGTGACACTTTCGGATTCCAGAAACTTCTTTATATAATTTCACAATATAAACAGGTAACAAATTTTAAAGTTAACGAGCTGTTGATAATAGTGATGTATGCGTTTCCTCTTGTTGAGGGATTACTTGTTGTAACTTAACGCTGGTTTAAATAGCTCGTTGCTACGTGAATATTTGAATGTGAATCGATTGTGATTCGTTCCCTCTTGGTGAGGTATTGCTGGTCGTTGTTGTGACTGTTGTCTTGTTGACTGCTATGTTTTGACTGTTGTCTTGTTGACTCTTGTCTGATCACTGACTGCCTGGTGACAGACTTTGATAATGACAATTTGTCTTCTTTGGCCAACCCATTTTTGGGGATGAGATTTGGATACCCGCTTTCTAATTGGAGGATAGTTGTAGTGGGTGGTTTTCGAAGGTAGGGTCTGACATGCCCCTTGACCTGGGTTTTCCCACTCCGAACTAGCCCGCGGAATTTCTTGAATTTCGCGATTTCCCATGGTGGTAAAACATTTCGCGACCAGATGCATCGGTTGATTATAAATAATCTGGTGACCAACAGACTCGCGCAAACTGGGTTTTCCCGATTCCCTTTTCAGTGCAGGGAACAAAGAGTTTATGGTGCTGCCGATGGCCAAAGAAAGAGGATGCCTGTTTCTTATTTCTAGTTTTTTGTAAAAGATATATACTCAACATTACCCTTATGTAATATTAAATTCATGATAATAATAATACATACAAAACTGAGTTGCGCGACGCAACATTTTTGAGACTTCAAAATCACAAGGTACTTTTTTTTCATCCAACGATTTTTCGCACCGTTTTCAATAAGTTGCATCGATGAAAAAATCTGCGAAACAACAATATTTCTATTATTTTTCTGATTTTTTTTTCAATCAAGTTAATTTCTTTAGAATCGTTCATTGACAAAGTCGCACTGTTTCAGTTGAGTTAAAAATTAGCATTTCCAAAAATGGGTTCAAAATTTCAGCCTGTTACAATCAGAGCTATTACAGTGAATAACTACTCTGGTCCGACTTTTGGCGATGGGCATTTCTCCGTAACAATTAAGGTACTGAAATCTCAAAGCTTAACAATTAAATCTGAAACTTGAGGGGTTTATCGAACAGGTCTAACAAGGGTGAAGGTGAGCGCATATGAATGCTCCATAGAAATGATGAACCACGAGAATTACTTCTTGATTCGTAACTTTCCGATCACCAGATGAGCACCGCAACTTCTACCGGTACTTTAAACTTCCTGGCCATGAGCCTGCAATGTAATTAGGGTTGCGACTCTCTCTTTCACTATCTTCCTTCTTTCTTCTGGTATAGAACCCACAGGAGAGTCAATCGCAAAGTTTAAACTTTCAGAGAACCGACAGGAGTAGCGTCGTACCTATATATATGTATACCATATATATACTCATGTATCTATAACGTATAATACATGTATATAGAAAACGGGGTGTATAACAGCACCAGGGTGCTAAATCGACTCGCTGTATAAATCCTTGCTACGCAACGGCAGGCGTCGACTATATTGATGAAAAAAAAAATAAAAAAACTACAGAAAATTCTGCAAAAGATATTATGATGGTATCGCGATAAAAGACATCTAATATATTCATTGTATAAAATATCGCGTAACGTATACACATGGGTTATATGTACATGAAATATTACATGTACACACCAACGTGTGTATAATGTATCGATTTTTATTTTGATTTCCAAATCGTTTTAGTGCTTACAGATCTTAGATATATATATGTGTACACATATCGGTGGTATTAAGTGCTGGGAAGCTGGGAAGAGGACGACGACACGTTAAGCTCTTTGATGGAGCCTTAATCGTTATCGCAGGATGACTGTAACATATATGTACTACATATATGTAAGGGTAAGATAGATATATCGACGAGATAGTGAAGACCACCTAAAGCTACGTGGGAGTAGGTTTAAATCCTGTTAAACCGGGCGAAGCAATATATATTACATGTAATAGTTACTGCGGTTATACGTCTCGGAGCTATAAACAGTTAAGTTTGCGAGTAGCTACGTAAATGCTTAGGACAAGTAGACTACATGTAGCGCAGCTTGTATTGTGCGCGGAGTTTTGAAGAATTCACATTTCGTTTTGTGGTTCTCACAGGGGCAGGGATAGAGGAGTCGGGGGCGGTGAAGGGTGCGCATAAGGAAACGTCGGAGGGCACGCGGTGGCACGCGGTCGAGAAGAACAACTATAAAGTTATAAGCGTGGAAAGTAAGTTATCAACTGCGGTCTTCGCACATCCGCGCGTAGCCTGTGTAACATCCGCCACGGCTACATGTATATTGTATACCTATACGTATACATTCGTCTACACAACACAGTAAGGGAAAAGCTGCGCTTCTTCCGTCCATGGTGACTGAAACATGCGGTCGAAGGGGTAGATATTATATAGGTAGTAGTTGGTTTCGAGGTATAGGTGAGTAGGACACACGCGGCTCTTATATGCTGTTTACAACTCGCTACTAGAGGGAAGGTAGCGCTAACGTACGATCTGGAGAAACTTCAAGGAGTATTTCCGGCCTTTTATTTTCTTATTTTCAAGAAGATCTATCGCCAAACAACTGGAACCCGATTTGCGCCAAGATCGGTATAGGGCGGGAGGGAGGAGGTAGGTAGGAAGGTAGCAACCAACGGCTAGAATATCGGAGATATGATTTATGATTTTAATATTTTGCGGTCTCTTATACCGCCGGCGAATCACTCCCCCGACCGTTTTCTTCTCTTCTCTTCTCTTCCGTCTCCACAATTTCATCGCCATCCCATCGTACCACCAGAAACACCATCGCGTTATATATCTACCCCTTCCGACGAACCATTCTAATATCCTTTTCGTCACCCTGCACGGCCGGCTATAGCTCTTCGTCTGCGTTCTTGGCGCCGCCATTTTCTTTGCTTATATTCCCCGCGCTCCCGCATATCATACATCCCCATCTACCTCCGCTCAGTTCTCTGAACGCCCACGAAAAACTATTCCTCTTGACGTTTTGCTTTTCAACGATCAATCCCCGTTATTTCCACCCGTTGATCAAACAATTCAACATCACCAACGTTTACTCACTAGGATTACTTACGTCATCTCTTGCCAAACCACTTTGCATCGCGGTAGTCTGTCTAATTTTTTTTCCTGTTTTTTTTTTTTTTTCTCTCTTCTGGTTGTTTTTTGCGTTGCGTTTGCACTCTTTCTTTTTCCCTTCAAGTCTTTCATCCCTTCCGCCACGCCCTTCATGACCCTATACGGACCCGTTATTCAAATATCATTTTCCCATAAAACTTGCAGCTTCCGGTTGTTTATCGGCTTTACATCTATCCAAAATGTGACACGAATCGACAACTTTGTCGATCCATCAATAACCGAACGCCATCCAGTTTATTGTGTCACGGAGAAAAGAAACCTGCAGAAATTTTTCGCCGAATTTTTTTTTTTACCCGCAGATATTTATAACGATAAATTGCACGGCAATAAATTTTGCGGAAGATAATAGATAAGAAAAAAAAAATTATTTTACAAAAAAAATAGTATTCACACGATAATCGATTTCTTTTTTCCATATATGTTACTTATGGGGTATTCCACGCGAAACCGACAGGCTCGTGAACTTTGACCTCTTCGATTTGACTCATTATTTTTTCCTACGTAATACGACCAAAAAAAACTTGTACGTATCTCTTACTCTTTCGATTCTACTTTTGATTTCGAGAATATAAAATTTTGAAATTTTCACTTTTTCTTTCACAGCAATATTTTACCAAATGTTAGCTCGAAAATTATCGGTGGTATCATCAGAAAGTATGGAACAAAATTTATTTATAATTGACTGGCCTTCTCAAGGGTTATTTTTTCAAAAATTTTCAGTCATCCCGAACTCGTTTTTTGATGCGAATAAACATCAAAAATCCGTTTCTCCACAACTCCCTAGGGCAAAAATGGATTTTTCCTTCCTTCCCTATCTATCTTTTTGATAAAGAAGTGCGGAAAAAGATTTTTTCTCCTACCGACGCCGAAAGTTCGATTTTTGACCCGCAAACGCGGGACGAATGTTCGACTTACCTTCAATCACAGTTGCACATAGCGCGCATGCGCACTTGCCAACTGTGAGGGATTGGAGTGGAACTTTCGTCCCTTGTTTACGGGCTAAAATCGAACTTAAGGCGTCGGTAGGAGGAAAAATGAAGTAGGACATCTCATCCCGCGGTCAATTGCATACACGGGTTGGAATGTCCTACTTTGCTCCCTAGTTGCACAATGTACTATTACCTGGAAAAGAATATTACCTCCCTAGGAAGGAAAAATCCTTTTCCGCACTATTGAGGGAAGATACTTTTCCACACTAGTGACGAAAGTAAAGTAAAGCATTTTCCCTCGCTAGTCTTCGTCACTTGCGTCACTAGTGTGGAAAAGTATTTTCGTCACTTGTGTGGAAAAGTATCTTCCCTCACTAGTGCGGAAAAGGATTTTTCCTTCCCAGGGAGGTAATGAAGTCCACGCGAGAAATGAGCAATTTCCCATCTACTTTACATGCGAGAAAAAGGGCCGATTTCATGCACGTGTTGAAAAAAATATCTCACCGTCTTTCCAAATGAATTAGCCGGTATTCATGTATGAATTTATTCTCCGCGTCGAAATGTGAAAAAAAATTCAAAGTTTTTAAAACATGGTCATTGTTTTTCCATTACCCTTTCCCTTGTTTACTCGACATTTCTTTTGGCCAAGTTTCGGCGGATCCTGATCTTCAAATGACTGTAACTTCTGAACTTATCGTCAAACCATCTTCGTTTTGGTTTCAAAATTTTTGTCTGTTCCCAAGGTATTTTTGTGATTTTTTTCAAAAATAATCGAGAGCGGCCTTTTTGTGGAGAAACGGATTTTTGATGTTTATTCGCATCAAAAAACGAGTTCGGGATGACTGAAAATTTTTGAAAAATAACCCTCGAAAAGGCCAGTCAATTATCAATAAATTTTGTTCCATACTTTCTGACGATACGACCGATAATTTTCGAGCTAACGGTTGGTGAAATATTGCTGCAAAGGAAAAAGTGAAAATTTCAAAATTCTGTATTCTTGAAACCAAGAGTAGAATCGAAAGAGTAAGAGATACGTACAAGTTTTTTTGGTCGTATTACGTAGGAAAAAATAATGAGTCAAATCGAAGAGGTCAAAGTTCACGAGCCCGTCGCTTTCGCGTGAAATACCCCTTATACATCTTGCACAAAAATTATAGAAATTTATTCATCCCTAATTTGAGTGTATCGAGTATACAAGGGTCCACAGCCTTCACCCGTTATTCGTCGTTGGAAATAAAATCCAATTTCCTCGTCAAACAAATAACCGAATATTATTATTATTATTAATATTATTATTTTATTTTTTTCAACAATTTTTTTTCCTACTCTTATTTTCACCGTAGTCCCCTAGCTGCCTACAAATCTTCCGTCAAACTCTCCGCCCTCAGCCCGGCATATTCTTGCGACGAGTTAACACCACACGACTACCGTGTAAGGAACAAAATATAACCTTTATGTATAGGTATACATAGCTATGTATTCGATATGTATGTATATATTATATGTATACATCCAACTTTGGCAATAAACGTCAAAATGCTATCCTCCAAATATCGCGGCCATAAGTCATATACCTTAGCTTTGTATTTTTCCGAATTATTCTTCTCGACCTAACAACGAAGACCACCGAGCGAAAATTAATTGCTTTTACAATCTCTGTTATGATTTCCCGTGAAAGATCATTCGTAGGTTACGAGGAATTCTGCAAATAGTAAGACGTCGTGAAATGAAGTTTCGAAAACTTTGCATCTGGAGGTCTGAGTACAATTCACACACATACGCAAGTCGTCTTACTCATTTTCTTATTTTCCCAGTACCAACCTGACGAGTATACGAACTACGACTGCAAAATTATATACCGCATACAGTGATTCTATGAACGATGTTCTACGTAGCTGGATGGTAGGGAATTTCATTCTGGCGAAATTGCAAACCACAAGTCAATATGTGCAACTATATCAATATACGTATGTCTGCAATGTGGCAGCTTTTGCAGCTGGTCATGGTATAAATGTGAACATACATACGTATTATAAACACATATATGATCATTATGCGCTGACAACATTCTCTGCGGCTATGCATATTATACTCGTACCATTCGAATAATGGTAACAGACACGATTACCTTTACATACTATTAGATTCGCAATATCGTGCCGAGCCAAGTTTTCCAACGAGGACCGAAAGGCTGTTTCGAAAACTTTAATTTTCTGACTGTAGAAGAAATTAGAAACAATCACAAGCTCTTCACAGACTTCTAAGCCTACAAGAAAAAAAGCCCTTAGTGGCTGTACGGGATTCATTTCAATGCCGATTGCAGCGAACGTGAAATCACGCAAGCCTCGTGTTCCCGCAAAAATTATTGGTAAAATTTCATTTTTGTAAATTTACACAAATTTCATAATCTTTTTATACGACATCACATTGCAGGAAGAGACTACACCGGCAGGTCAACGTAAAAACGACGGTAATTAAGTCGGTGATTGAAGAAGAAAGTAGAAAAAAAAATGCAGGGTAAAAATAGGCGCCGATAAAAATTTCTTTTTTCTCTATTTCTTTCGTACAAATATCTGTTTGATTTAAGGGGGCGATTCGACACACACCTGGGCTTGCTAACATCACTCATATCCCCGCGGAGCTACAGAGCGGGTGGCGGCCTTTATTTCCGAGCGGTCGTCACTAGGCTGGAAGAAAGGGGGGAAAAAAAGGGAAAATAAAAGAAAAAAAAAAAAATGATGAAAAACCCCGAAGCTTCAGTCGCCATTAGTGTTCTAAGCCAAAGTCATTTATCAGCGAGTGCCACGGGTGTGGTGGATGTGGTTCATTCTGCTGCTCGCCGCTGGTTGATCGGTAGCATCGCTATGGCATTTATATAATACTTGCCGTTACTACTGCTGCTGCTGCTCCTGAAAACGTGAACGTGAACCGCCCAGAATGCTCGATCCGTCGGTTGTGGCTGTCGCGAAAGCGTCGGTTCGACAGCAATTTTCAATTAACTGTACTTTGAATTTCGATATTACATTTGAGATTGGTAGGTATTCCGAGACCTGTGGGTATATACATTTAACAAACGGCAACAGTGAAATTACAAACAAACAAGAAATGAGGAATCGAATGTACGGTTGTATAATGCTAACATTGAGTTAGCTACGTAGTTCCGGTGAAATTAGAACACTCGAAAGGAGAATAATTTCTCCTTTACTATCCCCAGTTCACAGTTTATCGGTACGACCGCGACGTACGGGGTATCATTCTTTTCCACGCTCATCACCGTCTAATCTTTCCGCTGTTACTCAAAATCTGGCATTTCTTCCCGCATACCCCAAAGACGCCGGTCGTTTAGCTCGTTCTCCGAGCATGTTGAAAATTCTCGCAGAGCCCATTCGTCCACTAAGCCCCGTGGAATTAATTATTTTTCATTTTAGAAGGATTCCTTGAACTTTATTGTGGCATTTTTAAATCAATGGGCAATTAAGGGTATTTTAACGCTCTGTGGAAATGTATTCAACGACGCGTGGCGTCGGTTTGAGAGAGCCATCCCAGCATCCGAGAGTCGAGGGCGTCGCGTCGCGTCGCGGTGGCTTTCAGACGAACACGGGTGAAGTGCGACCCCGGTACAAGAGAGAAAGAGGGAATGGGAGAAAGAAGAACAAAAATGGAAAAAAAAACCAGAGAAGGCGGATACGAAGGGAGAAAAGAGATACGCGAAGGTAGCAGACGAGACAAAAGGGTGACGAGACACAAAAGCGTCTCTTTAGCTTTATACTTGATTTTTGATCATCGAAGCGCGAATTGACGCAGGGTCTGATCTTCCTGCCAAGCCAGCGTATATATACGGGCGATATGTACAGTCGATGGCAAAATTGCACGACATCGATAACCTGAGTCTCGTGAAAATAATTTCGTGTATATGAAATCTGAAGGAATAATTCACTCTCGACTTTATCGTAGAATTTTCCCGAAGGAAATTCAATCATCTAAGATTTTTATAGAGAAACAACCTTCGGCGTTGAACGGTGTACGTACCTTCGATACGTCAAAAGCTCGGATGTTTGAAAACGTGGCTCATAATTTGTTCACTTTTTTGTTGGAGTACTTTTTGTTCGATCCTGTAGCCCATCCTTTGAGAGAAATTTTCCTTCTTCTATACATATCGCTGACTCTTGGCGGGTACCCCGTGAAATTGAAAAACAGATGTTCGAAATGGACAGCCCCTCTGAATGCATGTATACGTGTGCCTCATCAGCTTATGGTTGGCGAATTTCTAAAATGAAAGGCAACTGAATTTCTATACAAAGCAAGTATCTACAGAAGGCCACCGAATATCGGAGGAATTCGATCACCCGATATAGACACGAGGTTGAATATGTGTATACAATATACACGCCACATACGTACATGTATACATTTCTCTCGTTTGAAAAAGTATCGAGTATAGGTTAGAAAATTCATATTGTATAATAATCGGCCAAAAAGTAGCGGAAATCCCTATTAATTCGTCGTAAATGTGCGTATACATGAATACACGACTTTCCGTAGTTATCGCTATGGAAAATCTGACGATATACTTCGAAACCCCGTGCGACTTACATCCCAAACACAGAGGAGACACCCTTCCGATTTTTCCGATCATTTTCCCCCTCTAACCCGGTTAAAACGCGACTAAACCCGGGCATATCGTTTACCCGGGGAATACCTTCTTTTCCCTTATTTTTCCTACCATTCCGAATTGCTTCGACCCGAACCGTGTAAATAATTAAACGTAGGTTAAACACGTACGCGGTGACCCAAATCGCGTGGTTCGTCGGAAGCTAAAGGAGAGAGGGAGGAAATCACCTAGGAGTGAAACAGGCGTCATGATTCTGCAGGGGATTCGTTAGTTAGAAATGCTGAATACCTACCCCGCGGTAAAACAAGGGGTCGGGGGATGTGTCCAGGTTGACGTTTCGGGTAGTTAAATATCTCCCTTCTAATTCCCCCTTTGTTTATGTCCCCGTTCAGCTGTCTGTTTTCCCCAATCACAAAATGAGAACCTGTCGAGCTTTTCTCATTCCCCCTACAGTTTCTCTCACCTGACATTTCCGTTTTTATCAATCATTTATTAATGATACCTGTATCCACCTAACTTCCCTTTTTGTATAACTGGCTTAATTTAAATTAGGATAAATGTATCCTGTACATTTCGGGGAATTAGAATTTTGAACGAATCGCTTTGCATCACACATAATAATTCAAGATCAATCGGATTGGCACGAGTCATGTCTGTACGATCACAGAGCGTTTGTTCGTTCATTCATTGTATGAATTGTATATAATTAGTTTGCAACATCAGTTAGACAACCGTATGTCTACCAATTACTTCTGTTTATGCAAAACAATATTTTTTTCGTTTTATCCGTTTGTTCCCTTTGTTCGATTCAATCGGCTCTGTATAACGATCAGACCGCTTTTCCATTATCAGTCATCATTATTTTATTTTTTTCTGCAATATGATACAAATGAATAAATTCTTCCATGAGGGATTTCTTCTACCAAACCCAATCGAATCCGGGTAACAACAAAGAAGAAAATATTTTAAGGCCCAATTAAAATTGAAGGAATAATGGTGAACCGATTTCCCCCCTCCATGAATTGTGCCAAATTATCGGAGTAGCTAGTCGAGGAAAGTAGGGAAAAGAAAAACGAATGAGGGAAAGGGGGGTGACGAGAAGGTGGGTAGAAATTATTTTTCGGCAACGTTCCTCAGTTCATCGTCGTTCATTCTTTCGCCGATCGGGATAGTAAAATCTCCCCTTATATTCGTTCCCTTGCCACCCGGCAGCGAGAGCTTTAAAGAGCTTAATCTTCCGCGACGTGCTGACTTCGGCACTGGAGACTTGAGTGTCTCGAGTCTCAAAGGTATATAACGCTGCCACACCGATAACAAGAGGGACGGACGCGAACTGCTAGCTACTCCCTAGGGAGCGATCCCCACCGTGGCAGCTTGCCACCCCTACTTTGACCCCCTCGTTTCCCTTATTTCTCCCGGTTTGCCGCCAGCCCAGCACCTTGGACCAATAAAGGAGAAGAGAGAAGAAAAAAAAAAGAAAGTGAAAAACATTCGAGAAATGTATACCTATATATTTAGTGGATTCCCAAGTGTGTCTTCCTTACGAGGTTCGCCTTTGCAAAATTTGACTCTACGCCCGTTAAGACCAAAAGCTAAGAACGAAGAGGTGAGAGAAGTGTAAAAGCCGAAGGAACGAGGGGAGTTTCCCACCAACCTTGTCGAGGAAAATCCCGAGGGATCTGCCAAGGAGCGTGTGTTTTCTCGCCGTTTTTCCTTACCAGTTTAAATTCCTTTTCCTCCACGGCGTTATTTCACCGATCACGCGAATAAGAGAAAAATAATAAGGGGATGAAAATAATAAAGGGATAAAAAAAAAGAGACGTTAAAAAATCCCGCGACATTGAAGGAGTAGTGCCCAGAGAGGACTATCGCCATGATGATATTTCAGGAATTTCGAAGGGATTTTATCGGCCCGAACGTATCGAATTATTTGAAACGAAGTTCTACTGAGAAACTGAGATTTCGAGAACGCGAAGGATATGGTTCAAAATATAGCATGGAACACCGACAAAAAACAGTCTAGAAAAAGAGGAAACCAGATGCTTTTATTAATTCGAGGAAGAAACAAAACAGATGCCTCGGGCCAAGGATTCCAGAAAGAGAGAGAGAAAAGGTTAAAATTTACCTATTATATATGATGCTTACCTATTTTTATTTTTCTACTAATATTTCTCAGGTATGCAATAGACGTTGAGTTTTTTTTTTTTTTTTTTTTTTTCGATCCTGATACTTTAACGTGTAACAATATGGTCGTGCGGAATGCAGCAAAAAAAAAGTATATCCGCAGACGCTGTATAATATAATTTGCAGTAGATCTGCAATACCACGACAATTTTTCTCCTCCTAACAATTTTATTCCCATATACGTAGTATGTACCAATGTTGATAAGTAGGTACACATAGCTATTCACGCCCATGAAGGTAGTAAAGTATAAATTATAATAGGGGGGATTGGCAACGTTCTGGTCGATCACGATAGCGACATTTTACATGGACAATTCTTGTCAAATATATTTCCTTTGAAAAGCTTCGTGTTCATGTAATATAAAGCAAGCCGCCGCTTTCAACAGGCTGCACTTATACCGTATATTTTCATTTTTTGTTTATTCATTTTTTTGTTTTTTTGTTTTTTTATTTTTTTTTATTTTTTTCATTACTGACACCGCTTCGGATGCATGTACATGCATACATCTTGTACATATACTTGGGGCGCACTTAAGATACGTGTGTGTAGAACCCGGCTGAATATTCTGAAGTCAGGACGACCGCCTTCCAGTCTTTTTGAAAAGCCTGCAACGCGAGAGCGGCTTGAGCTGCCAGAAATTGCACTTTAAAGTTATAAATTGAAAGGCTAAAGTCCTGGCTTCAGAAATAAGCCGTCCTACCTACTCCACATAACACATGCCGTATAAGACACTGTACACGTGTACGTGTAGGCGGAGTAGGAACTGTTTAATTATGAGTGACAGTTGAGATTTCGCTTTGCGTGGGGGTGGGCACAAAATCCACCATACAGCCAACGGTTGGCACGGCGTCCTAAATTTTTCCCTAATAAACACATCGATTTCTGGGTAGAAAATTAATTTCGCCGACGAAGCTAACCATCGTTAAAGCGAAATTAGGAGGTCGCGCCAACTAAACCCCTACTGATCGTGAGTGAACTGGCGGGATGTATAACCCTGCAAAGTGAGGAAAATGTGGCTCCTACATTCCCTACGGGAATCAGGTTTTTGAATTAAATAGATACCAACGTACCAACGCGAGCCTGAAAAAAGGCGAAATTGTCAACTGTACGGTTGCAAAGAGTGGAAAAGAAAGAGAGTATTACAAAAAAAAAAAAAAAAGAGAGAAAAGAAAAAAAAGATAGGCTCAAAATTAGAATCAGCCAAGGCAGCTCTCGCGTAACGTCTACATAGTAAAAAGATCACGTCGGGCTTGCAACTAGAATGAGAACGAGATGTAGACGGAAACTGGGTGGCGTTGAAAGAGGAAAAAAGTAAGAGGCATGAAGAAAAAAACATGGGGGCAAAAAAATGAAGAAAAAAATGAAAAATGAGGGAGATCGTGGCTAAATTGAAATCCTAGAGCTGCTAGTCTCGAAGCTTTATATGAACACGGTGTGAAAAGAGCTCAATTACAAAGTTTCAAAGTTGCAGTACTATAAATTAATTATAGCTCTGAAAACATTGAGATATATTAGCTTCATAAAGCTGTGCCAACAGGCCAGAGAACGGACCTACAGCTACAGAAGCAGCAAGGAATAGAGAGGGCGCGAACTTGTACTTGTAGTAGTGACGATGCTCTCGGTGGTGGTCGGAGGGCGTGTAACGGGTGACAAAATTATTCAATTTTAGTTTTTGCAGTAGTTTGTATAAGTTGGTGGAACGTCGCGAGATTCGCTCCCGGTTCTCCCGGTTCTCCCTAGGCTCCCTACTTGAACCCGCGGCGTGCCTACTTGGCCCGAATGTATATATCACTTCTGAAGCTTCCCAAAACTCATCTCAGAGCGCTCGTAGTTTCTTGCGCGGCATACTCGCTGGTGGTAAAAGTTTAGCCTCTAGATAAAAATCATTACTTATATAGCACAGTGGAGATGGCCGTTAGGTCGGGTTATGTGTACATAGTGAAATAATCGCAGAATAGTTCACCGCTTAAGACACCCTGTAGAGGTAAAATTTATTCACTATATACGTCGTTGAGTTGATGACGAAGTGCTAAATCCTACCAGCTCCTGCTGTTACGGTAACGAGTAGCGCAGGTTTATGCGAAAGCTGAGAGCTTAATTAATTAATTTAGCGAACGATTTTAATAGTTTCTTGAATTTATGAATTACACCCGACTGCTGGGGCCGCAACCCGTGAAGGCCCGACTTCAGCCTGCGCAACGCCTTGGCCCGAACGTCAAATAATACGTTATATAATTTTAATCGGTTGAGATTTCTTGCGAACTCGAACCCGAGCAAATAAAAACTTTCCAACTAACTTCACTCTGTATTAACTCATAAGATTTGAAATTAAAATAGATCGACTAACAATGAACAAATCCCCCCCCGCATCCCACTGTTCACTGCACGGCCACAGGGATATAATTTTTTTTCTGAATTCGTTTGAAAAATTGGAAATTTTTTTTTTAATCAACAACGCCAACGCATGTATAGCTCCGCAGAGGGCAGAACGAGTGACCTCGAATTTTATACCGTTGGGAAATTCACAATTGAGGAAGATAATAATTTTTTTTTACATCTATTTATTCATTTATTTTCTTCCTGTTGCTGTGTGTGTGGAGAACGAAAAATATGTAAACTTGGTCAACGCTGAAGGACTCACGGGGGAAAATAAATCCTGGGTATTATATAGCTATATGCCGCATACATACCTGTACGTATACATATGTGAAACGATAACAATGCAGATGATCACGTAAAGTGGATATCGCAGCAGGATATTCTGGATACTCAATATGTTGGTAATCCGGTCACAAGTGGATCCTACAATTTGTATCGCATACATACGGTGCATACAATTGAGCGAATCTGAAGAAAGGGAAGAGTTCGGAGCAGACTGCAGGTACTCGTATATAAGGTGCAGTACATATTGATGCGATTTACTCTCGGGAATTGAAACGTAGGAATATCAAATTCTCAACTTCACTGGGCCCGATGTCATCTTTACACGTATAGATAGACGCTGAGTTCGACATTCAAAGTGGCATCCTCGTACCAAGAGGCATATTCGCAGCTACTCAACAGAGAGGAAAACTCGTAGGGAAACGTATCCAAGGATATAATTATCTGCATCCGCATCGTCGCCTCCTTGTAACATCATCTTGCTTGATTTTGCACCATGAACTATTCACCTAATTGCATCGCAGCAAAGTGTACCCTTCAAATAGAATTGTAAGAAGTTGTTGAGAATCGACGTCTTATAGTTAGAGGGTAATAAGCTGTTGGTACGAGATCGTCAACTATGGCTATACATCAACGATGCGATATGAGCCTCTGTAGAGCGATCGATACCTACGTTACGTGGAACTTTCATGCAGAGAAACGGTTATAGCCAATCACAAAACTTTTTTAATCCTCTCAAGACATTTTCTCAGCCGCTCGCGCTAATTTATTTATAAATTTATTCAATTATTTATCTATTCATTCTTTCGTCTTCTCTTCTATCAACCAAACATAAGGGACAAAAGGTATATACGTAGGAAATGAATCTATATACATATATATGTATATACGTCGATACTCAACTTGATTACACACGAGAATAGGGGAAAAGAAAAAAAAAAAAGAAAAATATCAAAATTATGCATACATACTCAATGGTAATGAGAATCGATTGATTGGTTTTTCTTTTTCTTTTTTTATTCTTTTTTTTGTACACCAGGATATCGTTGCAGGATAATCACTAATCCTGAATTCATTGTACAGCTGTATATTCATCGATCGGGGGACCCTGCGCGCCTATCATCAGGTAAATTGTTCGTTCATTGATGAATAATTTACGTACGCTTCGATGCCTAATGCTATTTTGATGTCCGTGGCTCCCTGTAATAACCAGGTAGTAACCGGTATTCAGAATTCGACACTGTCGGTGATAATAAAAATGATGGAATTTGAATCCACGGTGGAAAGTTTGGAGCACCCCATCGAGCGCGTTCCGAGTACCATATTATATCGTATAGCTAGATGGGTATACGTTACACTTGTGTATACATATACCCGTAGGTATATCTATGTGCGATAGATAAATGTATGTGGTGTATATATGTGGGATACTCGGGCATGACTTATTCCATCGGCACAGCAGTGGCGGACTTGGTTCGTTGTGCTTCAGAGCTGGCTTAGAAAAACAAAGCTTGGAAAAGTTATTATTGCCGGGTGAAATATATAGGAAGAACTTATATTCAGTTTGTAAGTATGGCTTGGCGAGAGAGAAAAATAGAGCTAAAGAGAGTTGGAGGAGTAAAACTTTGTTCTTCTCGATATATCCCTCCAATATTAATCTACTTTCTCCAGCCATGAAACGGTCTCATCGAATGAAACCAACTATAAAAACCCCGAGTGCAGTACCTACGAACCTACTTCGTTTCGAGATCAACATTCCTCGACCTTTAGAGACCCACCTGCCCAGGTAGCTATACCCGATCGTATACCCTCGTTATTTTTCATTGCCCAAGGGACTACCGTACTGTGTTTATATATATATAGCGAAAGTATTGGGCACAAGTCAAAAGCAGATCGCGTCAGAGATCAAACAATTGGTAAACCGAAAAATATATCTTATTTACAAATAAAGTCCCTTGGCAACAAAAAATTATACAACGTAATAAAATCGTTGAAATATAGAGTACGGACTGTGCGCGTAATTTTTGGTTTGAACTTATAACCTAGAAGTTCTATACCTGTGGATGATTTTTTACGTCAGTTTTTTGCTACTCTGTGGGACGTGACCCATACTTAAATCTGTTCCAGTGAAATGTGTCTCGAAAATTCAATCTTTTAGATTGTTTCAATTTTTTGAGATAACCCCGTCTGGCGAGTACGTATTCAAAAAATTCAAGTCGTTCGCGCTACCCGAAGGGCGTGGCCATAAAGAATTCAATGAAATTGAAAAACTAAAATCAAGCTCACGCTTTTTTTCACCCCACAAAACGTTTGATTTTTCATTACAAATTCTGTGAGTTTATAGATATGCCAGCGAGAGTGGAAAAAGAAATGATGAAATATTAAATTCTCGAACCAAGTTCAAAGACAACTATTAATGTAATTTCCATCTTCTTTCGTTCACACTTACCTGCGAACTACGCTCTTTCGATCGTTATCCCTAAATCCAAGTTCAATGACCCCGATCATTACATATGCACGCATATATATACATTTGTCTATTTAGTTATGCGGAACACGGGGCATTAAATCTATTTCACGTTGCATCCAACCTTCGGTTATTCATGCTTCAACGGAAGCTTCGATATTCGATGGTGATCGTATGATACGCAGAGCGAAACCTACCAGGGCTACCTTTAATTCTCGCGATTCCCATCCGCTCTCAAATCTTCTATATCATCCACACTCGAACACTCCGCAAGCACAGAGGGGTCTAGTTAATTCGTGTCCTCCTCATCGAGCGCGGATAGGATGAGAGAAGAGGAATGGAAAGAGAAAGAGAAAGGTATAGGTAGCTTGTTAAGCAAGTATGGGGCGGAAGAGACGAAGAGTGGGGGGGGAGGGGGAGGTCGGCGTGAAATCACAAGTTGCCAAGAGGCATGTAATGTCGTCGGATTTGCAATTCCATTACTACTGTGTGCCGTTGGAGAGTAGGGCGGTTTCGCTGCGGTGGGCTTCACCACCCTGTACCTCCCCCCCTTTAACCACCACTACGTTCACCACCAACCACCACGACGGTGCAGAGCAGCGTTCGCAACCCCTTCATTGTTACCATCCCCCGCGTCAATCCCTGCAGTGTTTCTCTTCCCTTATATATGTGTGTATATATATATATATACCAAAATCCGACCATATATTATTACATTATACGTACGCGCGTCCCTGGGGAGCACAAGGACCCGAGTCCAGATGGCACCTCACTGCACGTTCTAGGAGAGGGATGAAATTATTAAAGCGTCATACGATATTCCGTACGATCCTTAGATTGAGATTTTTACCCATATCGGTTGAGATTATCGTGGCCGGTGGTGATTTAGTTTCTAATCATTTTCTAATTCTTGTTTATAGCAGTTCACAATGACGTCTACTAAGCTTTGCACGAGAGTAAAAGGGAGAAAATTATTAACGACGATGCGATCATATGCATAATGGACGGTATGTAGAAGCATCCAACTAACTCGGAACGTTATAATTATAAGGGGTGGATGCACGGGGTTGGTGGTGCACCAAATATACGGTCGAGGGTTGAGGAAAAAGGACGTGGGCGCAGAGATCTGTTAGATACAGAACCGCGAAGAGAGTTAATTTACCCTCGACTTTCCCCTTCCATATTCCTTTTACCGGTCCCGTTGGTTTGTAGAAGGCTTCGGGGTGTTACGAGTGTATGCTAATGGGGACCTCTAGAGATGTCTGACACTCGACGTTAGAATTACCCAGTTAGTTGGAAACCTTTGCAACCACGAGATGAACGGACTCCGTGGTTGAAACGATGTTTGCTACATGCAAGTGGTACGGCAACGTTCGCGCTAAAATACGGATGAGAGTCGAGAGAATCTAGACGGATTTCTATTTCTACGATCTTTCAGATTTTCATTATAATTATTAATTTTTATTCTTTCTCTTTTCATTCCTCCGTCTCCTTTCTTCAGCGCCAGCTCCCTCTTAAGCCCGGCTTACATTTCCTCGTCCTAAGTAAATCCTCCTCCTGTGGTACATCGCCTTGTTATATTATGTATCTATACAGTGTTGCTGCTGCTGTCGCTGTCGGGGGTAAAGGCGTGAGAATTTCCTCATTTCCTCATTTTTTTTTTTTCTTTTTTCTTTTCTTCTTTTTTTTTCCTGCAGCCTCATTTTTCACCTTTTATATAATACACTCTGGGATCTCTGCAAAGTGCTGAAAATTATTTCATCATTCTTAGTATAATGAGCGGAGTTTATATTGATTATATACTTAGATAAATGATATGTACGTACCTCCGCAGCTATAGGTATAGAACATATACGGACATGGATAATAATTGGTGGAAATATTTTACATCTATTATGTGGTATACCGGATTGGAACATTGGACGCAGTGAGTCGTAAAATGGATTCTGGAATTGACGTTGGCAATTAATAAATCTTGCGCTGATTATGCGACCAGATTCTATGTCGCCCTCGAATACTATAACGTTGTGCATCGGCTCGGGCTGGGCGGTTGCGGGTGAGGGTGGCAACGATCCATCGAGAAAATTACGTCTAAGCAGTCCGGGAAAAGCTATATCGGGGGAGTTTCGCCCGTGACATAGCCTACCTGCTGATTCTCCCCTTCGCCATGTGCAATATAACCATCGGTATAAGGTTAATTTCCATACGAAGCGTGCACTACATGTACATACGCTTTTGAAATTGGTGCGATTCCGCGCGAACGGAACAAAAATTCGTTACAAATTATTATTTTTTTTCTTCCCATTTTTTTTTTGTCATGAATCGTTTTCATTTTTTTAATACTATACGCACATGAAAATATTTTTTTTCTACCTTCCTTTTCGTATTGCTCAAATTTATTCGTTTATGTTATATTGTCGCCGTGTATTTAAGTGTATAAACGTTGCACAAACGACTTTTTTATTTTTTCCTTCAGCTGTTATTTCAGGAAATTAGGTGTATATATATATATAACGCACGGAACACCAGATAATATACAAAGAATATATACATCCCCATTTGAAAACGAGCGACATGATATTACCAAAACGTATTATACCTGGAACCACCTACCCTTCCACTAACAATAAAAGAAACTTGTTTAATTTTGGCCAGTATTTATTCCGCGCAAAAAATCAACTACGTACCCTTTAGAATGCTCCTTCGCCTGCAATACCTGTCGGTATATACGGTGCGCATTTCATACCGTTTTTACCAACGGCTTACAAATTACTTTTATTTTATTTCGTCTACCAACATTTTCTCGACGGTATACATATAATCTTCGCTGTACAACGCGTGGGGCATCTACGTCACTTCCACCAACGTTTGATCCTCACATTTTTATTTTACCATGTGAATCTTCCCATCGTTAAAAATGATCGGATCTAAAATGTAGTTTCCCAGGAGCATACATACCGTTTGATTATATTATTCACTCGAACTGTTGATTACTATTAAAGACGATTTTCTTCGTTTCGAAGTACTAAACGAATAAATAAATGAAAAAACGTAGATAGGAAGCTACGTGTAGGTCACGTCGATAATTGATACTCCATCTCCATTGTTTTGTCGCATTGAAAGTGAATGGGATTTGTGATAAGGGCGTCGCATCGCTTCTGCGATTGTGTAGTCCGCAGCACGTGGCGAATTTGTGGATAAGACTAAACCCGAGAGTTTTCCTCGGAGCTTCAGGGTCGCAAGAGTTTCACCTTGTTTCTCAAGTGGAATGGGAAGAAAAACAACTCGAAACAAAAGAGTAGGGACCTAATCGGTCCCGCGACCGTTACGGTACACCAAAGTACTACTATACAAAAAGCCCGCGCGCGCGTAGCGAGTTTAAATATGGAACACCCCTGTCATTTTTATGAAAAAATAATATCGTCAAGATATATTTTTATCCTCGAATCGCAAGCGGCTTTGTCGTCGTGTGTTTAAAAATGTATGAGAAAAATTTATGTAACCACAGAGATACGCATTCGGTTGTATTTAAAAAAAAAAAAAAAAAAAACAAATCGGTGACAGATAATTTTCATAAGCTGCGTATTAAAAGAACCGTGTAACTAAAAACTATGTCAAGATTCGTTGTTTGAGGAAACAAATTAAATGAGGATCAAAGAATAACGGAGTACTCAGAGGCTGGGTTAAGAGGGAGCTCTCTAGGATCCCTGCAGGACTCTCTAGACTCCCCGACCTGTTTCCCGAAGTTTCATCGGGGATCTCGCACCGACTCTTGAAGTGTAATACCAAATTTAATTAAAACGCCCTTGCTGGATATATGGTAGACGGACTGACGAACGAAGGTCCAAATTTTATTTTCAGATGGATCATCTCCGTCCCGATAGGACTATAACGGGTCATCTTGAGCCATCCAGGACTACATCGGCGAGTTATCGAATTTCTCTTTATTGGTGTAGCGTGGTATGACGGGGTCCTTTAACCGGCAATTCATTAATTCAAAAAGGACCTGTTAGACTCATTAGGACGTCCCCGAGCACCTCTTTTCACCGTGTTGGTTATTTTTTTTGTTTTTTTTTTTGTTTTCATCCATAACGTACAGAGTATAGCGCACACGGGTAACAAGCTTACGACACTTTTCGCAAACTTGTTAAACGAGCCGTACACGCTCTCCAAACTTTTTCATTAATTTTTTTGTTACTGTTTTTTTTTTTGTTTTCCTTTTTTAACATTTTACCTATTGACGTTACATCTAGTTTACCTTATTATAATTCCAAAGTCACGTGTATACCAGCATCTCCCGTTCACCGTATGGAAAATTATTAACTAATAGATTCATATGTAAATTTTCACATAGTACATTCTCGTATATATAGCTGTACGTATAATGTATCCATAATATGTACCCCACGTATACATGTAGGTATAACCTAACTCAGCAAACTCCTATGATTCTCCCCTTCTTTTACTTTGATGTTCTGACGAGATTCGCAACGTTATATAGATAGGGATGATATTATATAATGTGTAATATGAAGGTCACAGCTGGCTGTTTCACTCCGATAATTAATTAGCTCTAACTACTCCATATAAATTATGACTGCAAGATAACATGAGAAGATTCTCGTATTATTTCCCATACGTTATATGACCTACCCTCTTGTACGCTTCATTCTATGACCTGTGGAAATCCAACTTCAGTCGAATTAATCGTTTCGAAAATAGCTGCGCCGCCATCCGTGTCGTCTTCTTGGACCATCGAACCGTGTTCCTATCAAGAGCTATTTATCCGTCTGCGCAAATAGCTGCGTACTTCGTCCGCGTGGTGTATTTCAAGGGGGTTGTGAATAGCTATTTACATAGTAGCTAAACATAGCGTAGTGTGCAATATACATCCGTGACGTTAAATACCTCAGAAAGGGTACCTTAAAATTCACCCCATCTTTGCCCCGCAGCAGCCAACCGCACAAAGGTGACGCCAGTTCACTGCATGGCCTCGGCATTTCAGTTAGAAATTTCAGGAAAAAGAGTTTGGGGGAGGGGCAAAAAGTTGTAACAGAAAAAAAAAATTGAAAAAATAAAAAGAACCACGTAGGAGAGAAGAGAAAAATACATAAAAATGGTAAAAATCGGGGAAAGCTACGACACATTCCCCAACCCTTGGGGCGGAGAGCCGTGGAGGAAAATTTCGTCGAGGGCTGGAAGTGTGGCGCAGGTCCCTGGATTTCTTCCCTCGGCGACGATGTCGGCAGTTTTAGCGCGCGCGGGATGGAAAAACTCTCGAGGTTAAAAATTTCTGTAAAAAAACGATCGGGGCGAGGACGTAGGTGAAGGGGGGATAAAATGACAATAACGAGAATACGTATTACATTCATATATACGCAAAAAAAAAAAAAAAAAAAAAAAGAAATGGAAAGAAAATTGAAACGAAAAGAAAAAGAAAATTTTTAATATTGATGAAACAAAAGTAAATCTGTACCTACGTTATAGTTATACGATGATATTATTATGTGTGTTTACAGTATCTACCGCAACCGATTCGAGAATTCCAATTTTAGCCCCTTCTGGTGCCCTTGGATTTTACGTCTCCATAGCTTGAGGCCATTATTGCAATCACTAAAACAGGAAACTATACGCTTTCTAACAAAGAGCTTCGATGCCGAGGACAGAGATGCGAAACTATGATCATAACATATCAATATACGTCGATGCACCGCACAGGACATTCACTGTGCGCATATCATTGGATACGTTGATGAGTGTATGTAGCGGTAGCAGTGAATATACAATATACATGCATAACAACGTCACCGATCGAACGAAACACCACCCGAAGATGGGGGACACGGGTGAATTGGATCGCTTGTTGACGAAGTACAGTCAGCTTCCGAGGCGTGTGTACATACCTCATACTCAATACGTATAGAAAATACGTTTCTACCTAACGATTGAAACGCTCGTTCGGTTCTCCCGTGAGAAACCAGAGAGCAAAAGAGAGATGATGAAAAGAGAAAGAGAAAAACAAAGAGAATGGGAGGATGTAAAACTTTTTCGTTCGAACGTAGGCGTGGTACGTGCCGCAGGATTTCAAATAGAATTATACCTATGCAACGAGGAGATGAGGATATGAACGAGCGAGGGATGACTTTATGATGTTTTCTGTTTTCCATCTTCTTTTTTTTTGTGTTTGTTTCGTTTTTTGTTTATTCGTTTGTTTATTTGCTTGTTCTTTCTTTCCTTCTTTTCAGAAGTGTGATACGCCTCTCCCGGAAATAAAGTAGAGAGTGCAGAATCCCATTTATACTCCCAACTTCACAATGGAATAAACATAGACGTACTTTTATGACGTATCGCACAAAACCAAGCAGTAATTTTCATAAACACGCTATAACATTTATTTGTCGGGTGGTGATTTTTTTTTTGTTTTTTTTGTTCCCCGGTCATTTCAGTATAATACACGTCAATTTATAGGTGAGTAATGCAGTAGTTTAAAAATAGAAAAAAACTTCAATTAACATTTCTCATATCATTTTTGGAAAAATACAGCGGATGGTTGATTCGAAGAATATTTTTTCAAATTTGGGGATAACATTGGATGAAGATCCCCGGGAAGATCATACATTCGGGAGGAGATTTGTTTTTTTCTCAGAGTATGAAAGGTGTAATGAATTCCGGTAGGCGGCAGGGAAACTGAAGTAAATTTGTTGTGAGAATTCGAAACGACCCGGAGGCGCTCAACGATAATGATGTCTGACTGAAGCAATCAAATATATATGACGGAGGGTTTTGTTACTTTTTCGTTTTCAAGGAAACTTCCCACTCGTTTCTCATTTTTAACCAAACATACAGATCGCATGGCGCGCCTGGAAAAAAAATAACGGTTAAATAATTTCAAGTGGAAAAATGAGACCCCAAAACTATGCGAAATATGAAAATTTCAATATTTCCTTTGTGTTGAACGTATTTTCCGTTTTATCAGACGGTCTACAAAATTGTTATAGATTTGAATTAGTTATCTGTCAAAAGCAACAAGAAAATGATGTTGAAATGCATCTAACCTAACCCTTTATATTCCTCATCTTCTTATTTCGCTATTTCCTTTTCCGTTTCGCCCAATCTCCCCCATAGGTGACATGATTCAAAAACTTCTTTGGCTGACGAATGTATTTTTGAAAGTCTGGCTTAAATTTAAATCGAAGCTTACGAGTTATCGACAGTTCGTTCGCGATACTTTTTGTACGCGGCGACAATCGGCGGGGAAAGAGGGGGGGTAGCCAGATTTTTTAGTCACTTTTTTCATCGCAATTTTCTATCAGTTTATATTTATTAAAAAATATCTGATACTTTTTCGCGGTACAGCGGGTCAGATGATATATAATAGAAGAGGCGAATCCAAATTATCGGAAAATATTTTGAAAGTCCTTTTTAATCCAGGTCAGTCGTTGAAAAATAATAATAATTGCGTGTTATTTTTTACGATTTCGTCGCGGTAATTAAAATATTTTGCAATTCAAAAGTAGGTACCTACATATATAACGTTTGCGGTTGCGGACTGCTGCAGATCTAGGGGCGCACGTATTATATGCAGGTTGCGTAATCCAATCAGAACCTTTTTCTACTCGTTTTTGATATAGATGATATCTTTACGATCATTCATACCTATATCAGAGTTAACAACACGCAACTGGTTTTTACGGGTTCAGATAAGGAAACCAAAACGAAAGAATGGCGGCGTTAACTTTCGTTTACGCTCGGAGTTCTCATTTCCATATTTTTTCAGAAACGACTACGCCAGTAGGCCAGACGCCGCCATTTATATCTCGATATTTATATTCCATGTCGCAAAAATGAGGTAAAAGAAAAAAAAAGAACCAAGTCAAATGTTGAACTCGAAACTCATGGTATACCTATACGCCGTATCTTAGGGTGGGGGATTTTCCTTCTTTGAAGAATGAATATTGATGGAGGCTGAGAGACAATTCGAAAATATTAAAGCGGGCCCTGCAACAAGAAGCCTAAGGAAAATAAGGAATAAGGGCTTCAGACTTATCGTTTGTCCTATTTTTATAACAAGTATATAGGGTGAATGTGCGCGCGGCATAATAAACGGAAGGTGAAATAAAATAATATAAGTAACAGCAAAATGTGATGAAGAAAATAGCAAAAAAAATGAAACTTCAAACACGAGTGTGGGATAACTATTGCCCATCTGACAAGTCCGACTTATTAATCACCGAAATGATACGGGGGTAGCTGAAATACCGAAGCAGAGGTAGAAAAAGAAGGGTGTTAAAAACATTCACCGCGTTCTAAAAGGATGCTAAACACGCTCTAATCGCGGTTAAAGGGAGATTATAATTATCACGGATCACACGACATGCGACGAGACTACACGTCACGATTTTTTTCTTCTAAATATCCGCTTCGCAGGTGGGAGGAAAAAAAAAAATAAGGTTTTTTGTTCAAAAAGCCAACCGTTAAATTTTCGCCATCTCAACGCCCTCGTGCGTTCACTTAATTAATTATATAGGGAAGAAGAGGTCATACGACCCCTTAGGCTGTTGGCACTAATTAAAATACGTATACTTATGGCCTTTGAAGATACGGTATATTGATAAAAGATATAACAAAGCAATACGGTAATGATATAATTCGGTTAATAATTAATTTTCAACGCGATATCCGCGATATTTAAATACCGATGTAACTACTTTTGCTACTGACGATGCTATAGAAGCACTAAATCGAAACTCCTCGCCCTTTCAAACGCTTATCTGTAGCTGGTGTAATAGATACTTTTACCTAGGTAAATACATACCTATGTGCTCCACGAATGCATGTATATACCTAAATACTCGGTTTTCATGACCGTTATCTCACAGGATTTTAAATGACGCACGTGAACTGTGTGACCTCGTTGAATTTTTCAGAACTATCGTAGCATCTATAATTATATTAGTGGTAGTTTTTATCGGTCCTTTTTTTTTCTCTGAAGGTGAAGGTGAAAAGAAGGGTCGGGTCGGGGGGAGGGGGGGGGGGGGGGGGGAGGAATAAAGCTGAACGAAATTCGGTGGCTTTTTTTAATGACGAATCTCGTCAAAACAACAACATTCGTAGCTAGATACGACACGTTGCGTTTATTGCAGTAAAGAGGTGCAACAAACAGCACATAGTGGTGAACTGCAGGTACAATTATCAAGGAGTTATGCCATTAAACTAGACTAGGGGCATTTGTTGGTTCGTAAACGCGCTACTGTTCGGTAGGTGTTAATGAAACTGTGGCAAAGATAGCAGTACACACCAACCCATTAACCTGGCAGCCGAGATAGCTTAAATTTAATTTTGCAACGTTCAAAGCGCGCTGCGCAACGGATACATAACGACCTAAAAACTTTTATTACATAAATATACCGCCATAGCGTGATGAAAATTTACTAAATAAAGAGTGAACTGATGCCCCGGTGGTTCGAGGGTCCTAAATTTTTCGAGCACTCACCGCAGTACACTTGTCGAGCGGCTCTTTTTTTTTGCATTCTTCTTTCACGTTATTACTTTCATGTAGGTACGTCAATATTACTCCAAGTTCAATGAATCAAAAATTTATCCTCTCCCTCAGTCGCTGGTGAATCTGTTTATAGTTTTTTTCTTATGTTACGACAGCGATCCTTTGATCAACAGACCGAAAATTATTTCATTCCCTGCGCAAAGTTATAAAACAAATATTTGGATGGAATATAAGCAGGAAAAAAAAAAATTCACAAAAAACTTTGAGCACAGAAACAGTTTGTTTTGCGCCTAGAGTTTAGAGGCAAGCCATATTTCTTGTAGAATTTTTTTTTCAAAAGTAGAGACAACTCGAAAGTGTCCAGAGTCTCGAATACATACCGCAAATTACCATTTTGAAGTTTTTCAAGATTCGAAAGTAACACTGCTGTAATCATAATTAACACTTCAAATGAACTTCAAACTATAGAACTGAAATCGTTAATTTATATTCGAAGATCAAAGGCTCAGAATACTTGAAGAGCAAAAACGTATGTATTGAAAATCACCTCTTTGTCTCGTATCTTGTACCGCTTTAAGAGGAGGTGCCGCAAGACAATTTACTTCACCAGGTTTGATTAATCTTATCGTTATCCGGAGCTCATTAATTTTCCCAAGCGAAAGTCTTATGCATCGCGAAATTTTATCTTCCACGAGACCGCAATGTTCGCATCGATGCTCCAAATTGATTGCAATATCCTTGTACCAGAACTCGTGAACTTAACAACAAAAGCTCTCTTTCGCCTCGGTCTTCTGTCGACACCATTTCTCTTTCTTGTCTCACAGTACCCGATACTGGGGCAAATCGGATAATTATCAAAGAAAAAAACTGCCTGCACCAATCATACGACATAGAAAATGCCTTGAAGCAAAAAAAAGAACACTCAAGTGGCAGTAAACTAATTCAGATGACATTCACGTCAGGGGTAGTCAACGATCACCATGAAACGGACTCTTCGGGAAACTGAGATGTCGCGAGAAACTAGGGAAAATGCCTTTGAGAAGGGTCAGCAAAAACTATTGACCTCACATTCTACTCGTTTGCGAAGCTAATCCACCAAGAAAAAAACGCACTATTATTTGTCTCATTGTCGAGGTCTCAAATTTAGGGGGGAACGAAAAGACAGAGGGGCAAGTAGTAGCAAAAACAGAGAGAATGAGAAAAGCAAAACGTGGTGCCGTTCAGACTTATTCAAGTCCTGTGCGAATTGACGGGTCAGCAATTCGATCGCCTACAGGCTCCCTCCCTCTACAGGATACAGGATAGTTCGTATTAGCTGATATAGTCTACACCTTTCCTGGGTGGATGGGAAAACGGTCAGACCTTGCAGTGATTTTAGCTTCAATCTTGAAGCATTATGAGTCGTAGTCCGCTCCATGGTAGACCTTTAATGCAGACCCCGGGTATTGGAACCACGCTTATTAAACAAAAGATCCTTCTTCCGACTTTCCCTACTATTGCTTTCCTTATTCCTTCCACTAGTTCTCCAAGATCCAAATATTCCTCCTGAAAGTTTCTCCCTATTTTTATACCCTTTCTCTAACCCTTTTCCTCGATTCTTTCGACCCTAAATTTCGTTTCACCTTCGATAAGCAGGAAAGTCAAAACAATAATACCGTACTCTTTCACAGGTATTAATTGTAGGGCGACGGTAATTACACCGAATCCTTGGTGTACCTTAAGAATTAGAGATAAACACGAAATATTATGATCACTGGTTGAAGATTATAATTATTTTTGGGACAAAGAACGTCTACGAAATCGTCAACAAATTTAATGGCGGCTGTGAGAGAAAAGGCCGAAAAGTGGCATTAACTTCTAAACCCAACTCCTATCTCCGGTTCGCCAACTCCGGGGGTGTTCAGCCGAAAGACGCAAGACCATTTTAACAATGGAAGAGTCGACAATCTCTGCACCCTTTCAGTGGAACATTTAAAAGCGAGGTATTGTCGAGGCTTCACTACTTTTTAATATAATGATAACCCCCACAAAAAGAGGAACCCTTACACAACCGAGACTTTAAATCCTACTTCTGTGTATATTCACCACGAACGACACTCTAATTTGAACCAACGGACGTTGTATTCCATTTTTCTTTCTTTTTTTCTGCTCTCTTTCGTTCTGCACCTGCATCGCCAACGTTCCACCGGGATCTAGGTAAATAATTTCTACCCAAGTCCGCATAAAACCATGGTAGGATGCATCGACCTACATTTACTGCAGTAGCGGATGAGCGTTTTCAAGGAAAAAGTTTAGCGTTCACTCGACCATTCTGCCACTAAAATTCTCGTAGCAAGTGAACGAACACCCTGTATTTCTAAAAACGTTTAAAAGAGTTTTGCTAAATTTATCCCAGGTTTTCTTACGCCGGTGACTTTTTCGGGTTTTCCCCTAGATACAGTTGCTGTAGCTTTTGGAAAGGGATGTGAAGTTTTAACGAAGGTGAGACAACCGTGACCAAAAGGAGATCAAGATTCAATTGCTACACCATTAACCTCACTAAACCACGCCGACAGATTCTAAAAGGGGTAACAAGCTGCACGCACGAAGCCACTCCCCACAGAATCCGATAGAGCTCTAGGCATAATATTTCAATCCGAACAACGGGATACTCTTATTCCTAATTACAGTACTCCGCACGCTAATAATCTCTGTATAATTAATCACTGCTATCATATTATTCCGGTGCATGTTACATATTTTCTAGTAATTGGATCGTTAGGTTCATCAACCACGCGTCATCGATGAATATTTTCTGTCATTCAGAGCTAGAAAACTGAGAGACTAATCAAGCTCCATAGATTCAATAAACATTCGCCATTAAAATCGGAAATGAAACATATAGTAATGATATGTTATCATTGCACACGATGCGGAGTCCGGGTTGAACGTACGATTGTGATCTCCACATTGTCATGATCGGTCGATTGTTGTATTGCATCGCGTGCATATAACACACCTTCATGGAGTTGGAGGCGCGTAATTGTATTGCTCAAACGTGGGTTCAGCCAGTGAGCTTGGATTGGACTGGTATCGTCGACACAGTGGGCACGGAAGCATCGCATAGCAGATCGCAGTGAAATGTACGTTGCTGAGCAGGCACG
Organism: Athalia cordata; assembly: GCA_963932425.1. Lineage (NCBI taxonomy): Eukaryota > Metazoa > Arthropoda > Insecta > Hymenoptera > Athaliidae > Athalia > Athalia cordata. The sequence continues at coordinate 48,679,502 of OZ010625.1, read as the reverse complement.
TCGTCGAAACGGCAATGATAACCTGACTCTCAATTATTCAGCAGTACACCGTCTACAGTTTATAACCTTGCACAACTCGCTTCGCCAGCTCCCCGCGTTTGGGTTCAGTCCAGTTCAGTTCAGTTCAGTTCAGTTCAGTTCAGTTCAGATCAGTTAACATTGCTTTGAGTTCACCTCACACTCTTCAAGTATAACGTCAAGTTCAAGTGGCATGCCGTGTGCTTATAATCTTTGAATCAGAAATAATCTATCGAGTCTGACAACAGACACACTCCAGCATCGTTAGTACTTGGGCGCGTCTGCTGGTCCAAAATTTACATTTCTTATTACCATAATGTGGCAAGTGGCGTCACAACCCCTTACCCCCATCGAATTCATCTCGCTTTACCCTTTGCGCTTTGCACTTTATGGGGCGTGCATTCTAGAGATGACATTTTTATTCACTTACTAGCTGATAGAAGACGTTAACCGACTAGAAGATCATCCAGTTCCTTACATAGCAGCACAGCTATTATAGCTACGTTCCCGCAGTGCAGAACGACGATATACACACATGATGGCTCTGTGGAACCATGAATAATGCAAGGCGCCAACTGCACTCCGCGTTAAACGCCATTCGTCAAATAATGCTTTCACGCGAACGAGTGTTATGCGTTACACTGTACATATCTAGATACCCAGCCGTTATGTTATTATACCTTTACAGCAACTATGCCAACTATACCGTACATCGCATACTCTAGGCATACCCGCGCGTTCATACATAACATATAAAAGCTGCGGCACTGCTCCACACGACTCCAATATTACCTCGTTCGATCATCCAGCGTAATTTTCTATGAGCTGGGCGGGTGCATCTATCGAGATAATCCACCCTCTGCGATAAATGGACGGTCTACTAATCACTAATGGACCTAGATATAACCACCCCGCGTCGCGAGCGGCAACGGTGCGGTATGGTCATGGATGGCGTTTCAACGGTCTCCTGCGTTAGGGTCGACCTCCCGCCTTTCCCGATAAATCGATTAATTCTCGCCCGATTGACTTCGAATTTAATACTCATCGTATAGGTATTTAAACTCGTTGCGCCAGCACCAACATCCGTGATCTGTCGCTGGATAAATTCGCTCTGATCGGATTCCGCTGTAAATATACAATACTAGGTAAACGTGTATTTATTATTACATCAGCCGCACAAAGATGACATCGAGTACAAAATCGTGTTATTAAGGATACAGACTGTCACGGTATATGCAATATATGGCGTGCAATTATTCAATAGTATTATAAAGTTAGGCAGGTGGGTGCATATGTTACGATGGTAGATGTACATTATACACATCCATGCAGTGTACGATATCAACGTGTAAACTTGTAACAAGAGAAAGGTGAAAAGGGGGTTGCAATGATTACGTACGCAGGGTGTCCCGAGGGAAACAATTGGCCGTAAAAAGATATCGCAGCGTGTATTTATATGAGTCCGTGTGGTTACATGATATTTATTTAAACAAACCACAAATTTGTAAATAAATTCGTAAACTCCGTAGTGGTCATAAAGCGATACATAGGTATGGGGTTAGTACGGATGGCTGTACTATAGCAAGTACGTAAGTAGGGAATGCATAATATATATGGGGGCGGAGGGGACGGGTTTGTATAGTAGAGAACGGAAGTGGCGTACACGTAGCGAGTTAAACACAACGCGGTAGTCGAAGTAGGGACATAAAGCCGGCAATAACTTTGGGGAACCCAGCTATTAATTACCTTAACAGCCATGCTTACATGCTTATCCGAGAGCCACACACGTTTACCGTCGTGTCTGACACTGTGTACTTCGCATTATATCTACGTAACACTGATTTACAAGCCGCTGACCTCAACCCATCCCCATAAGAGAAAAGTGGGGGTTGGTTCGAACTGACTGACCAAAAACCCCCTGATAATCTAAAAGATTTTACGGTAAGGTACGAGGTAGGGTAATAGGGGTGGAATCGATCGGTCGCAAGGGTTCTCACCGAATTAAACGAAAGTTTTTGAGGAGTTTAACTTGGAGGAATATTATTATGGGGCTTGAGGGGAGGAGAAAGGACGAGCAGAGTGAAACCGTAAAGATAATAATCAAGCTCAGTTTATGGGCGAGACACCGGAGGAGTTTTTTCTCTCAATTTTTATTATTATTTTTTTCTCTCTCCTTCTCCTTCTCACTTTCCTATCTCCCTTCTCTTTTCACTCGATGCGGGAGAGGATGGGTTTTAATTCCTCGGTGCTTAAGCCACGAGAGCTCAAGTAAATTCTGAATTTACTTTATATTGCCGCTAGTGGATGGTGCTGCATCGATGCTATGCCGTACCGCGGCGTACAGACCTATAAATCTTTCCGCTTCGGTCGCCTTCTTTGCACTCAATGCGTCTGTGGGGTGCAAAAATTCGTCTCGATTGCATCGCAACTGTTCCGAAGTTATCCACTTTTACGAGTATCTACCGCACCAGTATAGGTAGTATAGTAATTCTCTCTATGTTCCGGTTATACAAACAGACAAAAGATTCGCTTGGGAGTATTCGAATGTCGAATACCTTAGAACCCTCCTCGCAATTCACCCGACCAACAATCGATGTAGGCTTTATTTTATAGTACAAAGTGTACGCTTCACAAAATTAAATTCTCTTCATCTTAAATTTCGAAGAGATTAGCTTGCACAAATACCAGAGTGTCCGCTACGTCGACTTTGTCCCTACTGACCGAGACCATAATTATTCCCGTGGCAAAAACGAGATCAAGGTTGGACATTAATTTCAACGTAATCAAAGCACAGCTGGTAGGTAATGATCCCATTTCATTCAATTTTCAATTCAAAACCAATCTGCTTGAAGCACGCGTTCCAGGTACACGTGTATAGTAGATAAATGCAACCAATGCTCTGAAAATACTCTGAATCGTGACCATATCATTTGTGAATCCTGCGGTCGGTAAATAGGATAATAATTTGAATCGCTTCTGTGAGCGTCGGAATAAATGAATACCTAACAGCTTGATTGAATAGTTGTGGATATTTCTTTCAGATACCAAATATTGTATCTTGTGTTTTCGTAGGAATTTCAGCCGGCCAAATTCTTTTAGTCGTTGGTGGCTGAAGGGCGGAGGCTAGTGCCAATTGAGTCCCTCCCATTCTTGACGCTTGAAGTGACCCACCCTGTATACCGTGAGCGTCAAACGAAAGTGGTTGCGAACCGCGCATGCGTCGAAATATTTGAATATCTCGGTTACGAGCGAGCTCGAGCCTCGCTGGAGTCAGGAGCTCTCAACGTGAGCGTGTTGTGTTGTGACATGTCAACACGCCAGTGGCTACGCTGATGTTTGGAATTGAGTTGAGAGCTCCTGACTCCAGCGAGGCTCGAGCTCGCTCGTAGCCGGTAAATTCAAATATTTCGCCGCATGCGCGGTTCGCAACCACTTTCGTCTGACGCTCACGGTATAAATGAACGATAATGTAAATACGAATTTGAACGTAGTTCCTGTGCATACATGTGAAAAGGAATCACGCTGTGTAGTTGGTATACGTTTGCTAATCCCTATCGGGGTTCTGATGAGTGAGCTCCGCACACGTGTAATATTCTGTTGATTTTGCAATTTTCAACTACCGGATCCAAGTTACTTCTATTTATCAGAGAGGATCCTAATCACGTTATACTCCTGGCTGGGTTACCAGGATCCTCCTAGGTTATAGCTTCTCTATATCAACACTCGACCGGGCTAATGGCAGCTCAGGGTTTACGAAATATCTTAAATTTCCACGGGTCAATTACTGCCGTCAATATGGCGTAGGATACGATAATGATGCGAGAATGTATTCTCCAACGGCTCTGTACGATAACTAAACAAACACAACGCAGTGAACAAAAGAAATAGGTATGTCGTCTGTTCAATACCCGTGATAATATTAATTCCTCAGCAACATGGTAACGATTCTCTACAACGCTTGTTTCCACTCTCTTCATGGTCCTCCCTGACCCTATTTACTCTGGAACAACAATAAGCAGGAAGCATAACACCACGAAGGCTTACCAACACACCGTTCAAAGTGAAATTTTGCTCGGCATTATGCGTGGAAACTTTACGTGACTGTTCCTGACCATCGTAGTAAGGAGTTACGTGAAGATTTAGTTAATGTAAAGTACCACACGTAGCGAATCATATAAAAGCTCCCCAGGATTAACGTGAGTAGTTAACAGCAACACTTGTTCATTTTAGGTCACTGTGCTGTCACTAGGTTAACTGTACGTAATTTTTTCTTCCAGCTTTAGGAAACTCAAAAAACTATGTAATTCATCACTCATTGTCAGCCAGGAAGTATACCGCGTGTACGTGAATTTGTAGGTTAACCTTACGATCTGAGAGTCGCTATGAGCTACGGGATGAAAGTTATGAATTCGATGTATTCAGAATGACTTTTACGGTCGAGTTAACTCGGTTTTGTAGCACAATATGTGTGTTGAAAAAAACGAATTTTTTTTTCTTACTCCCTTTTTTCCGTTTAAATGTACACGTGATAAACTTGTCCTCCGCTAAGACATCATCCATCTTCGTCTGGCTCCCGTTGTTGCCGTTGCTGCTGCTGCTTCTGCTTTTGCTAGAAGGATTTTCTCGCGTGTCGCCGCTTATTTTCGCACCAAAGAATTATGGAGGAGAATTACAGACGGTTACGAGGCTCTATTTTTGCTACAAAATCACGCCCCCCAACACGAATGTTCGCAATACTATGATTAAATTCGTCTCCTTTCGTACACTAACTCGTTTTCTGAATATGCGGTAACGAGATGTGAAGATAGTTTTACACATACAAGCGCACGAACTGATACCGCTAAATTCAGAACACACGGTGTAGAGTGAGTATAATTTATTTCATCCAATGAGTTATATAAATGTAATGAAATCACTTCTCTACTGTAAACTTCACTAGAAAATTTATATTAATCAACTTACACTCGACTCGAACGGATGAAACACGTGTTCGCTAGATATCCACGATGCAGATCAGGTGAAAAAATTAAAAAATAAAGATAATTCACCGGCTCGAATATCGAAGGTTTTACATTTAGAAAAGACCTTTGGATGCTCACTGCATTGAATGATAATATGATAACCTTTAATAAAGCTCGCTATCAAGGAAAAAAGAGATTCTGAATTGAATTATACAAATCGGCTTCCCGTTCGTTAGATAATCGAAAGTACAATGAAAAAAAGTGAATTCACCCGAATAAAAGAATCAAAGGAGAAAAAAACACTAAGAATAAACGAAGAACAAAATCGTGATAAATTAATATATATGTCGAGTTATAAATTTCAGGTCTAAAAAAGAAGAAAGAACAGTAGGCGGTGAATAATTTCATGCAATCAACTATCATTTACGTGAAACCGGATATCGTATTGGTCACGAATGGGTCGAAAATCTCTACAGAACAAAGGGGAAAATTGGACTGTGCGGGATAATAGCACGTGGTAAATTCCACGATAGAGTTTAACGCTTTGCAGAGAAGTTTTGGACGGTATTCCGTTCTTCATCCTCATCAAGTTTTGTTCAAAGAGCTGAGCCCACGAATCGATCTGTTGTTCATAGAGAGATGGGTAGAGATGAACGGCGTTTTCCAATGGTCCCGTCGGTTATGTTACGTATAATAACTTAACAAAAACTGATAATATATAAGGTGTTCGGTCTGTCGAATATCGGAAATTTAGTGTATAATAGCAATACCTTTAACGAGCTAAAGTGTGTAGCTTTGAATTATGAATGTAAAATAAAGGGGAAAATAATGTTGAATCGAAAAATTGGTTGAGCAATAAAAAAGCAATAGCAGATATCCCGTACGAAGACTCACGGTTCGGAACATTTCTCATGCATTGCCGAGTGTCCTCCGGGCCATAATTGAAAACCAATATATATCCATTCGTAGTTTTATTTCACCATGGGTATAGGTGTACGTATATTATACAGATATATATGACATGTTAATACGCTTCCCTAGAGCGGTTCATCTTCCCGAAGTTACGCTATACTACGCTGTGCAATGCAATGCGCCGCCACGTCTATGCGCTTCATCTATAATATGCATTACTGCATCTGCATAATCCTGTAACGGGTATATTACTAAACTTCGGAAATTTCTCAGATAACCAATTTGCCCTAGGCAATCCGCATTCGCTCATAGATACAGCATGAAATAGCTGGTCAAACAACAGGGTGATATCGTTCATAACTTCGTAGCAAAATCTAACATTGATTTACCAAAATTAAACATTATACTTATGTACAATGTACGATAAACGCCAAATCCGACAAATTCAACATTATGCAAAACATCTCGTCGTACTTTGATTCCTATTGAATTAATGTATGCCCCTTAAATCCAGTAAAATCGAACACATCTCCGCACCATATAGATATCTATTTGAAAATGACACATGGCAGTGCTTTCGCCCGAGTTTCAGAATTTCATCGAGTTTGTTTTCATCAGTTCACTGCAGTAGTGTGTCAATAGAAAAAGCATGTTCCAGCAATCGTGAAACTGTATAACTGCGGCAGTGATATCGCAGGTGCATTTCACCCGGTTAAAAGCCAAGAGGAGAAGGACCCCGATACCCCCGTACCCCCTCCCCCTCCCCCTAATTTACTAGTGAACTCGTGCAGATCGATTATCCGAGGTTTACTTCCTGCGGGAGTTCAACTACACTGAGGGGATTCGCGGATCACCCGGTACCGGTGCCGGTGGATCCAGCGAATGACGCACTTCCTGTTCTGTTGCAATTAAGTGGAAATCGCAAAGGTTATATGCCGTATGTGAGAGTACCACAGAGGTATGTATCAATCAAACCTATTGACCCAGTCCATGATTTGATGAATGTAAAAACAAAAAACATTCCATCAAAAATTTGTCATGTTCAATATCATTTGTGCAGGTTAAATCAATTAAAACTTAATAATAATTGAGGAAACTCAGAACGACCTGCAGAGCGTCAAACGAAGGTTACCCTCGTGGCTGTTCTGAGCCGTTGTCAAAAGCAGGGACAAGGTAAAAAAAATCATTAAAAAATAATTTAAAAAACAGAAAAAAGCCCGAAATAAAAGTCGTCCGCAAAGACTGCGTAAAGCGGTTCTGTGTTTTAAGAGGTAAGAAAAAAAAGACAGAAAACAAAAATGAAAATAAAAAGAACGTAATAAAAAAATTATACCGCCCCGATTGCGAGCTGTTGATGAAAAACCTTATTATAATATAATAATTATTATTATTATTATAACCAACATTACTTTAGTGCAAATAACCACGTCGCGTGTTGGTTAGAAAATATTTCTTACATTAATTTATACGGCGAGTAATTTCTGGAACACGTCATCCCTCAATAAAAACTAGGTACATACTCATAAGTACATATGGTATATTCATATATATATATATATATAAGTTTACATATCGTAGGTACATAAAATACCAAATAACGGTATACGCAAAAAGCGCAGCGAAGCGTCCGTACATACGTGTATACCCATATTATATTAACCGGATCTGCAGCTCCGGGGGTAAAATACATTCATATTATATTATACACGTATATTATATGGATATTGCATAAGGAAGAAGAATTTTCGCGGATATTGTACCAAGGAAAAATTGATCCTGTTTCAATACTATATTATTTGCAAAGCGAAACGTCGATAATGCGGGAGCTTTTCAAGAGCTTATCCGATATCCGTATCTCGAGATAAAACACTGCGAAAAACGCAAGATGCCTCGAAGCGAAAGGAAGAAAAAGGGGTACAGGAGGAACATGTGATGAAGAAGGAAGAGGAAGGGGAGGGGAGTGAATAGCCGACCTACGATGGGGTGAGATGGACGAAGAAAAATAACAGAAATGAAACGCCGCGGCAACTTGGCCAACGTCGGGGGATTGGGGGGGGGGGGCGGGGAGGGGGGGCTCGATAGGATGCGTGCGTATATATGTGAGTGTAATTTTTTTTTTTATTAATGTTTTTTTTCTCTCGTTCAGTCCCAACTACGCGGGTCGTTAGGGTTGATAAAAATCACGTTTGATTGAAGGCAGGTTGAACTCTTTTTTTGCCTTTTCCATAGCCTTTCCCACTCCCTTAGAGTCCCATTACTCGCTGCATCATCCCCGCTCGTGACTCATGAGCTGTATACCTCAGCACGCCTTGAACCCTTTCCCAATCAATACACGACCATAAATACATTACGGACCACAAACGAGGCTTCGGAAACCGCGCGCGCGTGACGTGACAGAAAAGCCAAACAAGATGGACAGCAGATATTTTCAGCAAACCTTGGAAATATAACGGCATGAAGGGATTAGAAGAAAACAAGAGGAAGGACTTGATGTAAGAAAGAAAAAGGGGATAAAGAAGGAGAAAATTAAAGTACATTGACCACTTCACCTTTGCTTAGGGCGCACCTGCTACCTACCCTTTCATATATATATGAACGATTGTCCGTCAACCAGCTTTACGCTATTTATATCCCGCGAGTTGCTTGTCTTTACAATATACGGACTCATGACGAGGATCGATCTGTATTGTCTTGGCCGTGCACAAACCGTACGCCTGTACCATGTTTCGTTATTTATTATTCGGTTATCATATCCGACAGCAGACTTATGCTTCCTATAGAATACGATAGTATAGGAGAACCGGCAATCAAAGAGAAATTATTTACGTATATAGGTACGTATAGTTCCTTCAGTTATATGATGGATTAGACTTTTCCCATTAAATGTCACTGGAATTAGAACAGCGGAAGAGAAGCAGCAGCAAACGATGTCTCGGCAACGTAACACCTAAATATATTTCAACGATAAAAACGGGCCGATGGGGAGGAGGGGGTCAATACAGATGATATTGCGTTTCAGGCAACACAACCATAATAAATTCCCGATATAAGTGAACCATTTTTTATTATAAAGCACCCACGTCGAAGTCCTTAAGAATAGACGTATGCAATTTTTTTTTTTTTTTTCTTCTCCACATTCTATATCATCGATTGATCTTCTCGTAATTTTCCTTTTTTTTCGTCCCCCTCAACCGACTGATATCAAGTTTTCTAGAAATGCGCTTTTTATAAGCGTTCGGAGAGTCCGCAGCAACATAAAATATCTTGAACGTTGAGCGATACCAATATCTCATAGATAGAGTAATCTGACTGGAAGAACGTTTCTCTTGTGCAAAACAGAAACATTCTCTCTAGATCGAAAGACCCTTCAAAGCTTACGTCATGATGGACTCTCTGTCATCATTTGTCGCTAATAGCGTTCTGAAATAAACAAAAATTCGTAAAGTTAATCGTCCTAAGAGTATAAGATATTTCTCATTTTATCGATAACCGAAATAATAACGGTCTTCTAAGAATTTCCATTAATATATCATAACGTCAGATTTTCTATGCTGATTCAAATAACAATAAGTCGGGTGAAGGATTCACTGCAAACCAAAGAGAGTTTTATCAATCAAACATTTTTGTGGAGATAAACGAAGACGCCTTATGCCGCCCGTCGAACTTATTTGCTTATCTTATTTTTCCATTTCTTTTTACTGGTTTAGTATTAACATCTTCGTAAATACGGAGAATGGAACTTTTTTCATCAAGAATTCGTATATACCTTTTTATACACCCTGCACTCTACACTCTGATTTCATATATATATCATTCCAAGTTGAAATTAAAATTCAGAAGCTTCAATTGACGTATAATTTTTCAGAAGAACTCATTGCTCATCCCACGAAAATCAGTATACATAAGGTATACAAGACGGTTGCATATACATGTATCATATACAAAATGGATAAAAAAATTTGGTGGGGGCGGGCCAGATTAGACGGTAGTGAATGGAACTAGGTGAAGAAAGGGGTGAAAAAAGAGAGGAATAAAAAAAGAGAATAGGATTTTTACACTCGAAGACATTTCACGTAGACTTGAGTGTAGTTTGGTGTGACCTACTTACCTATAATATATAGGGTGGGCTGATAATATATTGTGATTAAATTCAAGGGGTGGCTCCGTCACGCACCGGAGCCATTTATATCACTTATTGTCTCGCGCCTGAATCTTATATTTCTCTTCGTATCCTACATGTATGTGGCACCCTCGATTTTCTCGACACCCAGTAGTATAAGGAAAAGCCGACAGTAGCTACTGGTGCTCACGCACTTCAGAAAAATTCTAAGGACCCGGATCTCGTCTTCAAGAATTACTCACGTCAGCAAAATAAGTTTCGTGAAATTCGTCGTACGCCAAAAGCGGAAGTACGTATGCGTACGTATGCGGGTGTGCGTTATACCTATGTGTGTAGCATACGTTTTATCCGTAGTGCATGGAAATATTACTTTTCTGTCATGTTTTTTTTTTTTTTTGTTACTCCGTAGACCAACAGCAGCAGCAAGAGGAGTGCCACGTATCGTCGGAACCAGGTATCAAGATTTACCTAGACGTCACTAAAAGATTCATGCTATTCGTTCGCTACTCAAAATATCGTTTTTCACTATTTTCGTACTTCAATCTCGATTCGTTTTTTCATTCCTTTTTCCCTTCTTTTTCATTTTCTTTTTAAATTTTTTTTCATCATTTCATTGTTTTACTTGTATTTGTTCTCCCGTTATTTCCAGAGAGTTGTTTCTCCATCGCGTACATACACGTAGAAGTACAATGGCAATTCACTTGAAACAAGATCTGCACCCTGATTCTATATGAGTATTTCTAATTTCCCTCACTGAGAAAAGGTTGGCGAATAAGAGGAAGCGAGATTAATGAGCGGGAGAGTACATAGCTGATTAGAAGAGAGCTGGATATAATAATAAATACTTGCAACTTGTGCAAGTAGCTTCAGTTCCCCCCCTATTATATATGTACACCCATACATAGCTTTTCTATAACTATATAAGAGACACATATATACGTAATGCAGGTAGTACATGGCGTTATAATTTCAAGCTTGAAATTATTAATCGGTTAGCTGGATATAGTAGCGTCATTTTATCTTACGGTATCTGACGTGACGCAGGGTGCCGGTATAACTTTGGTGATTAGGGAAACAAACAATGATATACCGGGTGTCTGAAATGTTTGGCAAACACGCGCGAGAGCTTTTTCGTGGGCGAGTTAGAAGTAGTAGAAGTAGAAGTAGTAGCAGTAGTAGTAGTAGTTAGTAGTGGTGGCGGAGAAAACATATTTATCGTCTAGAGTCACGCCAGCTGCACCGCACTCGTTTATGGTATACTACCTACATGTAGGTATACCAATCTACGGAAGGGTTGTTATCTGTCTGTCGTACCTGACACGCGAAAAATCATAATCATATAAATATAATAATAATAATTGCAACGCGATACCCGCGATAGCAACAACGATAACAACATGAATTCAAATAATAACAATAGTAAATGAAAATGAAATGGGAAATGTGTACGTATGGATGTATACTTTTATATAGTAATAATGAAGTGATGATAATAATTATATACCCATTATATAGTGATAACAAAAGGGCGGGTATACATACGTGTAAGAAATGAGAATTGAGGGCACCTCTTCGAGACCTAGTTTCTTAAACTTCAGCCAATGCGGGTTAGTCTTTTTGTCTACATCATATCCGTGTCGTACTACAACATTATCCGATTATTTGTTTGAATGTTTGAAGAAATAACGAAGGTGGAAAATTTAGGGGTTTCCAAAGATACGAATTCGATGTCCTTCGATAAACGTGAGACGATCATTATCTGCGGATATATTTACTTACGGGGAAATTGATATTCTTGAGATTTTCGGATTCATTTATTCTTTTGTTCGACAAAGTTCAATGATGTTAAAAAATAAAAAGAACATAAATTCATAGAAACGTATCAAACCCCGTATACCTACCATTACCGCTGGTGGTGTATTTGATCCATTGAAAACGAGATATGGATTGCAGAATCTGAAAAAAGAAGAAGAGAGGAAATAACGAGAGGAAAAAAAAATTCCGATTTTTCAGGATTATGGCATCTTAAAGGCTTCCATAAAAGTTACCCCGCTTCATTATTGTACCCAGTACACGTGTCATCTTCAAGATTTCAAGTTGTAAAGCTTAGTGGCTTGGTATTACGTGAAAACTCTCAAGTTATTATCTGTCCTCGGCAGTATGAGGGAGTTGGTAGGCAGGAAAAGGGAGATAAAAGGATGGAGTAAGGAGGACAGAGGCGAGGTTAGAAAAGGGAAATGTTCTGTATGAGAGAAAAGGGGGGTAAAAAGAGAAAACAAGAAGAACTTATTATACTACGTATCTACTTCGAGTCATCGTTCAGTGGTATAACTGTGATTAAAGCCAGTTGTCTCAAGTCATAATCGCTTCGACTTTTGAAGGTAGAGAACTTTGCGTAGGTTTTAGGTGGGTATAGGTACATGCAGCAGTTTCGAGTTGGCCAAAAGTTGCGAAGCTTGCTAGATATACATATGTAACTTGTTACGGCAAAAGCTGCGCGCGCACTAAAGTTACGCGAAGTTCAAACAAGTATACGAATACATACGGATGAAAATAGAACAGTGAAAGACAAAGATCAAATAAAATTTTGTAAAAAAACAAAAGAGAAGAGAAAAAATCAAAAAAAAAAAACGAAGGAAATATTCATATTATGCACGTAAAACTTGAAAATGAAAAAGAACAACAGCTGCTGCTACTGTAGCGAAACGTTGAGAGTAACATCAACAGTTCTCTCTTCGTAGCTGCAATTAATTATTCCGTAAAAACTAAAACTGGACAAAAACCCCAGGCGGATAAATACTTTTGAGTGGTCCTAAGCTGCGCAACCGGCCCGGACCGAGAACTTATGTATGTAAATATATATAGGTGTATGGTGTATATGTAAGCGGGTACAGTGGATATACGGTTGCAGAATAATATATATAAAGCTAACTTCATATATTTTCACCCGCCCGCGGCGAGAAACAACTTGCAACGCTAATCTTAACCTTTATTTACGAGGAACGAGGGAAAACAATAAAATACACGCATGCTCAGTTTACTGGGATTAATGATTTATACGAAAACGTACCGCGCTAAGAAATCATTCTGCCGGTTCTCGGTGGAGAAACGATGTGTAAGCGTATACAAAATAAATGAGCACCCGTACGAGAAGGACTATACAGAGCGCTCCAAGGGTTGTACCAATTCCGACGACCCCGAAATAATAAAAAAATAAAAGAAATCGGCAACTCAGGGGCTCAAACAACTAGAAAAAAATCTCTGAGACGCGGACCAATTCCACCACCACGCCCCTCCTAAACTAACCAATTTTGGGCTCCGGGAATTTCAAATAGTTGTTCTTTCTTTATTGTTTCTGTCTTTTTACGAATTCTGTGTCTGGCAGGCTACCCAGAAACGCACATGTGATACCGGATCGATCGAACAATCGGTGAGTAATAAAGGAAAACACGAGGTATCACTGAAAATAGAAGAGAACTTCAACGATATTGCGAATATTTAAGGGCAAACACGAGATGCGGCGGTTGAATTGAAGGAGCCTGTATCACACAGAAGCCATATGTGCATGTAATACCTATGTAGTTATATACATAGGCATATAGAGAGTACGTATAGTATATGAGTACTACATAACTGCAGATGGTATATAAGTCATCCAACCGAAGAGATTTCCCAGATGACGTCTTGCAGGGGTCAGAAACACGCGACGGAGACAAATGAGCTTATAAATAATATTACAAGTGAACATTGAATATTGGATGTCGCCTCAGAGGGTTTACTTTAATGCTATTATTAGTTTTAATAAACGAAAAATAGTTGAGCAACAAGTGAACTGGATATACAATAGAAATAACACGTAATATTTTCAATCGAATTGATTGAGTGGGACGCAAGAATGATTTTCCTTCAGAATTTCATAACTGTTTTTCCCGAGACGGTCTATTCACTTCGCCATATTGATATTTGCTTTCGGCTTTTCGTAATCTTGAAATTCTCAGTATACGTGACGCAGTAACCGAATATTTTCATCCCATTTTTAGATTTCCAAAATCGTTTTCTTCAATTTCTACTGTATTTCTATGTCACTAGATCATACATATTATATATATACCTATGGCTGCCAACTCTCCAAATTTAATCTAGAGATTCTAGAAAAATTAGGTGTTCTCCAGATTCTAGATTATGAAGACTAATCTCAAGATTTTCCGATTTTTATGGAAAAAAAAATTACTCACCCGTATGAATTGATTATCGCGAGAAGTTTATATTTATTTTTATCCTGTTTTTGTAAATATCCACATTGAATGAGCTTTTTCTCAGTATTTACATACTTGAATCAATATCTCCAGATACATTGAAACGATCTCCAGACTTTCTCAAATTTGAAGTTGGCAACCCTATTGATATACCAACAATCCTTCTGGGAATATCCTAACCTAAAAACATGAACACGTAATTCTTGATTGCTATAATAACAGTGAAGTTGTATAAAAACCGGACCTGCTTATTACCGAACAAACTTCAATCATGGGTAAACAATAAAAAAAAAACACATACCTATACGCCTCATGTATGATGTATAACCTGTACACCGATGTCGTAACGCAGATGGGTAAAAACCCTGATTTTTCTTAACAAGAGGTTAACTTTTACTATTATTACTTTTTATTCCCGTAAGCCATCTGCATCCAATTCGATATAGGATTGCCGGATTGACCAAATTTTTGTTTCATCAGGTTAGGTTTTTTTTTTTCATCATACCGACGCAACTTTGTAGTCATAAAGTGAGCGTGAACCGTAACCGATTTTATGTACATATATACAACATACCTGTAGGTATAGTTAAAATTATACGAACCGTTATGAAACCGCGATCATTTAGAAACAATTAAACCTGCGGTATTGCAGTCAAAATTTTTTCGCCTCAATTTAGTACGCTCGATGCGAAATCCTATAGTATATACATATATCCCTAGATCTACACGTACATGTGTATGTAATTGCTATAACAGTGTTTTCGAGGTTGACAATTAGAATTACTTCGAAATGAGTTAATTGACTCGTCAAGCGTGAAACTTCACTTGGGATTAACTAGTCAGAGAGTTTTATCCGCGCATGTTAGTTAGCTATGGTATAGCTAGTTAGCTAGTTACAAGTATATTGTGTAGATATGTATATACCTACGTGTGAGTACTTAAAATGGCAAACGTTCAGTCAAATATCTCCAGGCTAAACAATTTCCTCGTATAATAAATGACTCAATTTGCCTTGTTACACCACAAAGAGACCGGGGTACTTTGCAGTTGGCAACGTTAATGAGTAAATGATTGTTTTCCTCGAGTTTCACTGTCCCGACTTTCACCATAGTGCAAACATAATCATCACCCTGTATATGGAGCGCAATCCTCTTCAACTGGACCACTTGATTTAGCCGACCTCGCCAATATATACCTATATCATTTTCTCTTCATATTTCGCCAATTTATAGCACTGCACTGAAAAGATTCTACTACGAATTTATTTGAAAGAAAAATATTTTTCACAGTGCAGGTTACGTAAAATATTTTCAGATCAAAAGGTAAAAGTTTACTTTTCAACTATTCAAGCACATGATTATTTGTATCGGCGTTATATGATTGCCATTTTTCGGTGTAACGGATCAAAAGTAATTGACATGGATACGTATGTATGTAACTGAAAGGTTGAAATCGAACATTTTTCGCCAGAAAAAAAATAATTATCATCACAATGTCGTCCACGATTTCAAAGTGACATAAATCAAATACTCAGAAAATATCAAATAAAATACGCCGTAATCGAGATATGTAATTTTTGTAGATGGGGAGTAAGGCAAACGAAAAAAAAACAAAAAACAAATCACATATCGGGGGCTTCGTGAGCGATCGCACATTTTTCAATATGCTTTCGCACTTTCAAATTTTCTGACGAAATAAAAAGTGAGCTAGCTAAATTCCGTCGTCATATAGGCTATCTTATAAGTACGAGTGCATGTGTGTTCGTGCGTCCAGAGAGAAGTGGATGCGGCTGGTGGTTGTAACAGGTGAGAAATATTCAGCTGGTCGTATATCCTAAGCGGATTAAACCACATACGTCGACCTTGCTCGAAGCTTGCGAATCCATAATAGATTCCTTTATCTCCTTTGCCGGGCGAGAAACGACTCGAGCGTGCGGTAGCGCCGAATGCCTCTTCAAGTTTGGCTACTCGAAGGGGGTGAAAAAGGGGATGAGGGTAGGAGGCAACCAGCAGCCAACGTCTTGTGTTTCCCATATTTCTTGGCTTTTCTACCTCACCCCAAGTTCACCCGTACACCAACCCGGCACTACCCCTCCCTACTAACTCTCCTTTAGCCTCGAATCTCGCGCCAGACACTTTAACACTTGATAGCTATAACGCGCTCTTGAGGAAACAATGTAGGATATACTTTGCCAAGAATAAGACAGAAAACAAAAAGATGAGGGAGATGTGAGTTATTGGTTAAATTATAACAAAGTCGTTAACCAACGCCGATGTATAGCTCGTACTTGAATGGAAAAAAATGTTGAAAAAATATCTACAGACTGCTTAATTTTCTGAAGAAAAAACGTTGTATGATAAAAAAAAAAATGAAGAACAAAAACGAGAATACATCTGAGGTTGACCGCTGATCGGAGTTTCGAAGGGGGCTTGTTCCAGAAATTCTGTGAATTTTATTATACTGCCTCGTTCGTTCCGAAGTTCGTGTTTTTGAATCAGTGCCAAAATCAATCTGCTAACTATTAACCGTGTCGCACTAACTATAAAGGCAAATTGCGAAACGTGTTCGTGTTCAGTAATACGATTTCCGGGGTATTCTAACGCTAATGAAAGTTAAACCGTACTCGCGTTAGGCGTTAGCTGTTCTTGCGCCATTATTTCGACCGACAATAAAATTAACGTCTTATTCAAACTGCTATGGAATTATCTCACCTTGTATAAGTGTGTACGAAAAAATTTTTGTACCAAATATAACAAAGAAAGAGTAAATCACTTAGGAAGTGAGAAAAATATCAGAGTAGCTTATTTCAGTGGCGGCTTATGCGAGCGTAGAATAAAATAAAACAGGGCGTGAAATGAGATAAAAAGGAAAGCGAGAAAGCCAAGAAAAAAAAATTAACAAAAGCGAGGAAAAAAAACAGGTACGTCCTGGTTCAACTTGTATCGAAGAAACAGTTTCTTTTCTGCCCGTTGGCACTCCTCCTGTGCTACGATAAGTCTAGTACCTATATGTGTGCATAGCCCGTTCCCTGAGGGGAAGATCGAATTCCCTGAGGAGCCCGTCGTCGCCAGAATTTCGCCGGGTGTATTTACGAAACCAATCGAGCCTCGTTACTGGGATGAAACGGTACTTTGATTTATTCTTTCTTTTTTCTTTCCCAATTTTTATCCTATACTGCATTTTCAAATCTACACATAATTTTGGCGAGGCAAGATTAGAACGGAAGTGAAAAGCAAAAAATCACCTTCACGACGGCAGCCTGCAGGATCGACATCGGAAGTCATTTATAATTATCATTCAAAAATGAACGAATATCCATAGCATAAAAAACATCATCGTAAATCGCCGGTGAACTGGAAGCCTCGCGAACCGATGGTCAGACAAAGTTAAATGGATCGTAAATATATGTAACGCTATTCTATAGGAAGAATCCTGTTTCCCAATTCCTCACTGCCGCCTGGGAGCCCTTGTTCTCTAGGGAGAGCGCGGCACCGGCTATATTTTTTAGAAGGTGAGGAAGCGATGACCCTGCGGTGCTAAGTGATTAAGATGAATTAACGGCTCCCTCGCATTCTTGCTGCCAGTGGCCAATTATAACCCGGTGATATGATATATTTATGATCATAAAACACCTGGCTAATAGTTTGATTGTCGGCGAATTAGTTGACTCGGAAGTTGACTTCTCTGACTTTGCTATGAGTCATAATGAGATAGAATTGAACCGAAATTAATTAGTCGTCCACCATCGAGTGAAGATATGAAAAAAAAAAAAAAAATACAACAAACGTAAAATGTACCGACTGAATTAATTATTACATGTGTTTAATCTTTGGAAAATGAAATTTTACTCAAGAATTTTATCTACGGATGGTTTTTTGTTTCTCTCATTCTATTAGGTTTAAAATGCAACATTCAAGGCGGTTTGTGAGTTGTTTATAAACTAAATTATTGTGGTGAATGGAGCTAAACAGAAAATAGCAAGTTTGCCTTCCCAAACATACCCTCCTTTACTTACCTAGGGTACCGTCTCGCGAAAGAGTAAAACTTCGCTGAATGAGGCCTAAATTTACGTCCCCCGTTTTATTTCCTTTTTTCTCGGATACTAACATCCGCGACCTTATTTTTAGACATCCATTCACCCATTCCCTACACTAGACTGACTGCGTACGACTTTCTTCTCGAAACGAAATTTTCTTCCATCCAGAAGAAATTAAATTTTATATATGTATATACATATATATGCATTATTTCCTGCCGTTGAATAGTCGTCGACATTTGCGCCCATGCGTTTCCGACACTTGCGTGCTTCTCCAACGAGTTTCTAGTCGAATGTGGGAATGAGAATATTTAAAGCGACGAAAAACGAATATCGAAAGAAAAAAAAAAACATCTATAATATACTGCATGCCAAGAAAAGAACGTGAGGGTAAACTGGAGAAAAGCGATAATAGATTCTATCGAATTCTGAACCATGAGTTTACTGTCTTTTTGAAATCACGTCATGTTGCACTTATGAAGCTATAATGGAAAAAAAGTGTCTGAAGATGAAATAAAAACACAACATCGTTACTAAATTTAAATAACATTTCCACCTATACAGGTCGACTATTAGGTTCCAATAACTCCGGAAGTAAGTCGATACCAATCGGATAACGTTGGATCATTGATGATGTACCATAATCACCTCGTCAGCGAGATACGTACCGCGAACAGTTCACTTCACGTCTCGATGACATTGAGAGCCAATAAAAAGAAGGAAGAAAAATAAAGACAGCTATTCCACTATCAACTTTAATTACACAGGCGTAAATCATTACGAAATGAATGCAGCAGCAGCAGCAGCAGCGTCAATTTTTATTGCAGAAAAATGTTAGGCAGTAAAATTAAATTCTAATATCTCGTACAGCTATAGATCTGTACGTTTATATATATGTATATACATATATTTATATATATATATAGTTGAGTAAAATTTCTGAGAAAATATCGTTCGTTGAAGGTAGACAGCGAGGAGATAGGAAATATTATAGGTATAATATATTATATATTCCGTGAATAATGAATTTTTAAAATACTGTTCGCGTGAGATAAATAAAGCAATAGCAGGTACGCGATCGAGCTTTGGATTATGAAGAGTATGTAATATGTATAAAGTATATGTACGTACGGTATAGAGATAAAAGTAGCTATGTACGTATATATTTATACATATATATCTACTCCATATCCCACTCAATAAAAATACCTATCAGCAGTAAAATGGTATGAGAGTAATTTTCGATAGAGATTGAGCGAGAGGTTACGATAAAACAAAGCCCAAATCGAAACGGAGTCTGCCGCAAGAGCATAAAAAATATCGTACATATACATATATACCTACATTTCCGGCACTCAAATCGCCCCCTGCAGGTTCTCCACTCTCAGGTTACTCCGGAACAAAATACGTATTCTCAATTGGATAAATTTCTGTTCATAAAATACTCGACGCGTATAAAAAACATTATCCTCTTTCAAATACCAAAAGTATATCAACTGATGGAGGTCGAGAGTAAATAAATTAACAACCCGAATTATTTCCCCCAATTTCGTAGTTGAACAGAAGACCGCGTGTACCGCACGAATAATTCTTCGATCATGAAAACAACTTTGTTCTTATGTTTGTTTTTTTTTGTTCTTTTTTTTCGGCACGTGGTACGAAAATAGTAAAAAATTTGACATCGTAATACTACGTACTACATACGTATGACGCGTTGACGTCACGTTTTCGCGACAGAAACTGGCGTCTGTATCACCGTATCACTTCGCATCCCAGTGAGTTGAAAGATATATCGCTTGGGGCATAACGTGGGGTTAAACTTCTAACTTTGAAAAGTCCGTCTTGAGCGAAGCGCCGCTAACGTTGGGAGGATCGGGGCGGATGTTGCGCGGCTGCGGTTATGGCGTGGTAAAAGCTGAAGAAAATACGGTTGTCGTCTCGGTTGTCGCGGTTCTAGACGAAAGCTACGGAGGAGATGCGAAGCTATGAGTAAACGTAGTGAAGCCTTGCACACCACGCGCCTTGTAAAAGCCGAGAACTTCGTCTCCGTTATATTCTGCAGAGATGCATTAATCCCTGCGTCTTGAAATATGCATATTACCCGCACCCGGAACAGGAAAATCCCGAGCACCACCTATGCATAAGAGCGTAGTATAGGTATACATAGAAGATTGGTACGGCGATAAAATAATAAATTTCTCTTTCCAATTTTACGCTATTTTTGAGTTATCACGTTCATTTTCCACCACGCTTCGAATCGTCTTGTTAATATATATGTATGTATATATGGGGCTGTCCACGTCAACTCGACACGGCTCCAGACCTCCACATCTCCGATTTCATTTTTAATTTCATATGTTATCATTCTATCTTTGGAGAACTCTCCAATTTTTTTTTCTATTTTTCGAACCAAGGCCTTCGGAGCTATGAATTTTTCAAACTTTGAAAACAGGACCTTCTTTAAAATTCTGAAAAAAATCACAAAAATTTTTTGGATGACATAGAACAACCTCCCAGTCGCAGAAACGTGGGTAGAATTTTTCTTATATCTTTTTTTCAATTTTAAACATTTTTTTATAGAAAAATGCTTCACTAATGACCGGTGTCCTACTGAAATTTCGCAACAATCTTTCGAACTTTCACTATTCATATGTTTAAAATTGAAAAAAAAAGTATAAGAAAAATTCTGCCCACGTTTCTACGAGTGGAAGGTTGTTCTATATCATCCACAGAATTTTTGTGATTTTTTTCAGAATTTTAGAAAAAGCTTTTTTTTTCAAAGTTGAAAAACTTCATAGCTCCGAAGGCCTTGATTGAGGGGAAAAAAAATTGGGGGGTCCTCCAAAGATAGAATGATAACATATAAAATAAAAAATGAAATCGGAGATCTCGAGGCCTGGAGCCGTGTCGAGTTGACATGGACAGCCCCATATGTACCCACTCTGTAATTTCCGCAATACTGGAAACCCAAAAACATATTCAACGACACAACGTATTCTAGTCGACATAATTTACCATCACCGTCGAAACTGCCGAATTTCGACTTCAATCGCGATAAAAAAAATGTAACAAAAATTATTTCAGACGTTAAATGAACAACGTTGAAAGCGGAAAAAGAATACAATATCCGGAGATATGGGAGATAACATGGATATGCAGAGAGATAAACTGACGAACAAATTTTTCGTGTACATAGATGTAGCTACATATGTATCAGACTCGACTGTTCCGCGAGTATTTGGATTGACTGATTTCAATCCGTGTCAAATCCAACCTACAGGAAGTAATAGAAGCACCCCCTCCCCCCCCCCCCAAATTAGCCCAGGTTGAAATCGACGAGGAAACTCAGGGTCGAACTTCGATTGCGAGTTACCTGCAATTAAAGTAAAGTAAAGTACACCCACAAATAAATACGAGAGCATTAACCGGAGTTGATTTTCTACATGTGTATAATATGGATGGACCTCCTCCAACAAGGGTCTATAAACAAAAATTTGAAGGGTGTAGCAGGCCGCATGAAACGGGTGCGTAAAACGACTGTCAATATGTACATACGTATCTACCTATAAACTATACGTGTGTGTATAATGTATATCTATATTTAACCACCGCTCGGTGTCAAGTACGTCGATTGAAATCTCAGCTGTATTACCGTGCACTGCGTGTGGTTCGACATTACTATGAAAATATATCTCGGGGTGAATTGGGGAAATTGATCCGGTGCGGGGATAGACGGAAAGTCAATTGGTGCGAAGATAGCTGCTACTGTGATGATTTATCGTTACCAACGTACCTGCTGCAGAACTGGGTATTATTTTACGTATACAGTTCGACCGACAATTCGATTTGCAGAAAGCACCACCACCAGCAGCAGCTACTTCATAGAATATCATTTAAATAATTTCGAGCGAAAAATTAATCAACGGTATTAATTTAATTGAGTTTCTACCAACTTCCGTAATCATCCTCTAAGGTCTTACTCATAACAAGTTCACCTTTGGAAGTTTCATTTCCAGAGCAATTGTATGTACAGGTAGAGTACCTTAGCTTTTGCTTCTGTATAACATCTTATATTCGTCTTCAATGTCCATTTACGGATTCCATTTGTAATTTAAAAATAAAACAATACACATCAATTTTTCATTCTGAAGCATACGTACATATTACATGAAAGGAACAAAAAATCCTACAGATCTCTCCCTTGGAACATCAAAGTAAACTAAAATTAACAAACACGTTTTTGTGCACATGTAAATAATGTATCCTGTTTAGCTCGAGGCAAAAATCGTCCGCCGAAAGCGCACAAAACTTTTTTTTACTCCCTCGTTCTTTCCACAGACCGGAATGCGGTGATACGTCATATTATGTGCTGCGGGATTCCGAACGGATAAATTTCTCTTGTATGAAAGGTATAATCAGACAAGTTTAGAATGAAAAAAAAAAGACAAAGCGATGCAGGTATATAGACGTCGAACACCCCTTGTATATGTTATGGATCGGAGAGATAAAATGCGAGTTATTATGGATAAAAAAAATAGCATAATTACGTCGGAGAAGATGATTAAGTCATTACCCGCACGACACCCAGAAATAACTTTCAGAGATAGAGTGTATACATAGGTACTGATAAAACTTTTCTACTCATATTACATCGTGATTTATAAAGGGTTAATTCGCAATCAGCGCAGATCCGATTCGTAATATTTTCTTCCACCACTTATACTGTGAAAAGTGTAATTATAAATTCATTATAAATAGGTATATGAATATAAACTTAGAAGTCTCAGGTCAATTTCAAGTAAAAAATGGAGAAGGAAAAAATGACACGAACACAATTGCTACGTACTGTAATAGAACAACGAGAACCGCCCGAAACAGCGCAAAGAGGACTCACGTGGTGTTGATCACGTGAGACTGCGGAACACAAATGACCAGCAAATAATTAGGAAATCTCTCTCTGCTGCGGTGACCGCCTCACTGAGCACACCTGTATATCGTTCGTCCACGTGTGGACTTTTATATTCAATCCAGTACCTCGTGTCGCATAATCTTTCTTTCATAATGCTGTATTAAATATCTCCGGCTAAGTTATGTGTTTAGTGTAAATTTCATGAAGCAACCGTGTCGTTATTTTATCTGTTTGTCCGTTGTCGTACTCGCCATTTGTTGCTTCATTATTCATAATTCGGTCAGCTTAATCGCGCCTATAGAGTACTGTGTCGTCCTGTGTTTGATTTTGTTTCTAAATTATTGCGGAAATATCAACCTTAAATAGTATTGATAGCTGACATTTTCACTTACTTATCTTCGAGATTGTTTCTACGCCTTCGTGGCACGTAATAAAAGATTGTACATGTCACTATCGAATTAATATCTCTATGCCTACTTGCTTTGTCAAACCACTCGAAAAAGGCCTATTACCCTGATCAAGAAATAAACAGATTTTCATATAAAAAATTGAAAAGAGATTTGTGATTTATAACTCCAAAATTATATATTTAAAACAAGAAGTTTTTACATTGGCGCCCAACGTGGGGCACGAGTCGGTTTGAAAATCAGGCAAATAAAGTTAGGATAAATATTAAGTAGGAAAAGAAAAAACTAAATAACAAAATGCCAATTCTAGATAGAGAAATGAGGGACGAGCGACGGAACGTGGTGGTTGAGGTCGAAACAGAGCATGTACATCCTGAGGTACAAAACCAAAATCAAGACAAACCGAAAGACGAAAATCAATTGACGATCGAAAAATTGCAAAACGAAATGGACGAACTGAGAAGGATGCTTTGTGACCAAATAATTATAAACAGGGAGACGTCTAGGGCACCGACGGAACGGACATGGGGTGAGTGTTCTGGGCGATGGCAAATGGGGAATATTGATATAAAGATTCCACAATTTCGAAATGAAAATATTGATAATCCAATCGAATTTATAGACGAGATGGAAAGGTATTTCACAATCAAGGGAATACCGCAACAAGCAAAATTAATAATAGTCGAATCTACGTTACAAGCGAGAGCAAAATTCTGGTTCGATGCATCAAAAGTAACATTTACTGAATATGAAGATTTTAAAAGGGCATTTTATGACGAATTTTATAGCATAGAGATTAGAATGAAAATGAAAAGTAGATGGGCGGCATCTCAATTTTCGGCATCTGAAAAATCGTTGGTAGCTTATTTCTATAAAAAAATAAAAGAAGCTAACTATTTGAAACCACCTATAGCGACATATGAAATAAATTATACCATTATAAAGCAGTTACCATTTGAAATTCAAAAATCTTTGGCAGGTATAGATTACTCAGATACAAAAAAAACTAGTGCAAACATTGTCTTTTCTGGATGGTATTGAGGAAGAAGTAAATAGAAGCAAAGGTCGGTACAGCCAACCAAACACACAAAATAGAGAAGTTAAATCAGACAAATATTTACAGAAACCCCACGTAAACTATATATCGAATCACGGCCCAAATAATGCGAAAGATACTGGTCAATTCAAAATTAATAATATAACTCAATTAGATTTCTCTGTCCCTCCTCCCACTTACAACGTGAATGTTGCAAGGAGAAATTCACATTTAAACTAATAACAGGCTCACGTATAAAGGATCCGCCGTTGAGTCTGGGAACACATTCAATTTTAGAGGATCTAACGTACGATATTATTCAAAATGTACCTGATACCCGTGATAGATTAGAAAATAAACGGGATTCATGCCCATATATTACATGTAAATTTGACAATATTATACAGCTTGCTCTTTGTGACTCAGGTAGCCAGGTAACATGTATGTCAAAGAAATTTTATGATAATTTATCCGCCTGTGTTAAATGTGAAGAATTGCCAGTATGTAAAGTTTCCTTAATATCCGCGTTTAACAAAAAATCCGCGCAGATAAATAAACAAATTCTCGTCAACATGGAAGTCGGTGAACAAAATATCCCAACTATCTTTTTTATTGTCAATCAATTAGCTCACCCAATTATCCTCGGATCTGATTGGTTATCTAAAAATGAAGTTTCTATTAATTTCGAATTTGAAAATATTTACGTATCGGGTAACGCGTTAAACGCGTCAGACTATGACTTTGGTCGAGCATCGGTGGGGGAATCATCATCAAAAGGTTTACGGGATGTGTCAGATGGTCGAGACGACAGTTTTGAAAACTCATTATTTTTAGAGAATAACAGGGGAAATGTGGATTTAATTTCTGAGGTGGGGAATGAAGTAATCGTTGGTGATCAGCCTGTAGATAATCGTTGGTGCACCGAGTCGCAAAACATTGACGATGTTGCAAATTATGCTGAAGATATTTGTTTAACATGCCAATCTGACCGAAATAGCGTTTGTCTGGAGGAGGAGTTACCGATGACTACAGATAATGCGTACATCCCAAATGAAATTTCGCGTAACGTTAATTGTGTGTCGCATGATGAAAAACAATCCTGTTTTGACCCGCGGGTGATGATTGTTGGCAATGCTCAGTGTAATATAAATGACAATAATTTACCAGAAGAAATAGAAATAAGTCCTTTGAATATTACGAATGATTCCTTAGGAAGAAGTACCTCATCAGAACTAAATCAAAGAAGTCGAACAGTGTTAAAAGTACAGTATCCGATTAAATTAACGCCAAACTCATTTAATATTGCAGAGAGCATTGACAATAGGCTAGCAAGCAGCAACCTAGCGTTAAAAGGCGTACGGGATAACTCTTATCGACCAACAGATATTGACGTCGCACGAAATATCGATGGAGATCAGAGATTAAATGAACATAACCATGAAGTAATAACCACAAACTGCGAGGAGCGTGAATTTTGCACCGAGGTTCGGGCAATTGTGCAGAAGCTAAGTCATTTGTCTGTCGCGCAGCGTGAAAAATTCGAAAGTACGTTATATAAAAATAAAGAAGTGTTCGCCAAAAAATTAGGATGTGCCAAGAATTATCGGCACGAAATTCGCCTAAAGAGCGAAAAATATTTTGTTCATCGAACTTACCCAATACCTATAGCATACCGTGACAAAGTTGATCAAGAAATTAGGAAAATGTTGGAACAGGGTATCATAGAACGCTCCAACAGCCCCTATTGCAACCCAATAAGAGTAGTGTCGAAGAAAGATGGAAGTTTGAGAATATGTTTAGATGCTAGATTTTTAAATGACGTGGTAGTATCCGATAATGAATGTCCCCCAAATATTGAAGAGATTCTCCAGCATCATGAGGGTACAAAAATAATGACGACCACCGACCTCGTTAGCGGATATTGGCAAATTCAGTTGCACGAAAATTCAAAACAGTATACAGCTTTTTTACATCGAAATACATTGTATCAATTTTGTCGGGTTCCGTTTGGATTAAAAACGGCGGGTAGTGGATTTATCCGAGCTCTGAAATTATCACTGAGAAATGATTTTAACCCTTTTGTCACGACGTACATTGATGACCTATTAATAACGTCAAAGGACATTGATCAACATATTTGTCATTTGGATTTGTTGTTCGAAAGGCTTCTCAAAACAGGCTTTACCTTAAAATTAAACAAAACATTATTCTTCAGAGAGAGCGTTCCATTTTTAGGATTTATATTAGACGCGAAAGGTATAAAACCAAACCCCGAAAAGCTAGAAATTATTCGTGATTTTCCCACACCATCAAACCGAAAACAACTACAAGGATTTATAGGTGTTTGTACATATTATCGTAGATTCAGCGTGAAACATGCTAATTTAATAACCCCGTTTAGGACATTATTAAGCGAAAAAAATTCATGGAAATGGACGCAAGATCATGAAATAGCATTTAACCATTTGAAACAAAGTTTTGTAGATGTTGTCACCCTGAATTATTTTTTATCAGACCAACCATTCAGAATACAAACGGATGCCAGTGATCTGGGCATCAGTGCAGTCTTATACCAATTTGATAATGAAGGAAATCAGCGCATAATATCATTAGTCAGCCGATGCATAACAGAGGCAGAAAGGCATTACACAACGACCGAAAAAGAGTTGCTAGCAATAGTTTACGCCTTGACAAAATTTCGAATGTACGTATTAGGAACAAAATCTTTTATCTATACAGACCATCATGCTTTAACTTTTCTGTTGACCAGTAAATTCTATAATGCTCGCTTATCACGCTGGTTAATCTTCCTTCAACAATATGATTTTGAAATAAAACATATTAAAGGCAAAGATAATATTGTCGCTGATTTTTTTAGTCGGAACATTAGAGGTAAATTCGTACAACCCAATAATGAACAATTAATTATAGCGGTGTTAGGGGAGCAATTTCACGAAGTCAGAGCGGAAAATAAGGAAAATCCAGGAGCAGGTATAAATGAAATCAGAATGGATCAAACCCTTTTACAACATTTACGTGGTATCGCGCCTGAACAACGTCGAGACGATCAATTATTGACCATAATTCGGGAAATCGAGAACGGAAATCAGCATGGGCGTTATGAATTATATAACAACATCCTTTTTCATAGAAATAGAAATCAATCACCGTGGAAATTAGTAGTTCCGGAAAGTTTGACGAAAATGTTAATTATTAAAATACACGAATATTTAGGGCATGTGGGCTCATACAAAACCTTTAAGGAAATTGATCGTTATTATTATTGGAAAAATTTACAAAAACACGTAAAGCGAATTGTAAGGATGTGCGACTTATGCCAGCGCACGAAACATGTAAACTATGCTACGGAGGGAAAGTTTAATTCAGTCGTTTCTAACCAACCAAACGAAATGATATCGGTGGATTTCTACGGCCCATTGCCAACCTCCCGGGGAGGAGTGCAGTATATTTTTGTTGTTTTAGATTCATTTTCAAAATATGTAACTTTGTACCCAATAAAACGAGCAACCACGAGAGTCTGCCTTAATAAATTAATAAATAATTATTTCCGGAATGTCGGTAAACCAACTCGAATTATATCTGATAATGGAACTCAATTTACATCCCCTGTCTGGGCGCAAGCGTTGGCAGCAGAGGGAGTCGAGGCAATTCACACCACGATCAGGCATCCACAATCCAATCCTGTCGAAAGGACAATGCGAGAACTAGGCAGATTTTTTAGAACTTACTGTAACGAAACTCATACCAAATGGGCGAATGTATTGCCAAAGATTAATGAACTATTAAATTTATCAACCCACGTGACGACAGGGTTTACACCTTACGAATTACACTTTGGTAATAACCCCCTTAACAAAATAAAACAAATTTATCAATTTCCTGAGAACGATGAATATCAACATAATTTGAAAATAGTAATAGCCAACGAAAGAATTCAATCAGCTTTTCAATCTAGGGGAAAGCAACAAAAGAAAATCTCGAAGATTCAATATAACGAAGGAGATCAAGTTTTGTTGAGAGTGCCGCACCAATCTGATGCACCAGAAAGGAAAACTAAAAAATTCTTTTTACTATATGAAGGGCCATATATTATTGCACGATCGTTCCAGAATAATGCATATGAACTGAGGAAAGTAGATTCAGACGAAATAGTAGGACGATATAATAAATGTAGTTTAAGACCATATCATACCGATGGCTGAAAAAAAAAAAAAAAAAAAAAAAAAAAAAAAAAAAAAATGGGTATATGATATAATTTGCCATCGTTGAGGACCC
This sequence comes from Athalia cordata, assembly GCA_963932425.1. Classification (NCBI taxonomy): domain Eukaryota; kingdom Metazoa; phylum Arthropoda; class Insecta; order Hymenoptera; family Athaliidae; genus Athalia; species Athalia cordata. Next base: position 48,650,551 of record OZ010625.1, on the reverse strand, counting down.
CCGAAAAATTAGGTATAGGGACGATTCAAATGTAGATGAATATAACAAAAGACGAGGGATGACCAAGCATGGGTTCGGCCTCAATCACTTTTCCAATGATCGCAGAATGAATATATGTGTATAGATTAAGTTTGTTAAATGTATTTTTATGTTCGCTAAATTTAAATATGTGCAGATTTTACAAATTAAAATAGACGACAGAAAGACGAGAGGAATGTGTGAACGGAAGGATACTGGAGGATAAAGCAAAAAACAAGTGAAGTAGCTGAGGTGGAACACAATGTCCTAAGATGCCAATGTTCATCTTCGAATGTCATAGGGCAGCTCGCAGACATTATGTTGGGGAATAATGTAATAGAACAACGAGAACCGCCCGAAACAGCGCAAAGAGGACTCACGTGGTGTTGATCACGTGAGACTGCGGAACACAAATGACCAGCAAATAATTAGGAAATCTCTCTCTGCTGCGGTGACCGCCTCACTGAGCACACCTGTATATCGTTCGTCCACGTGTGGACTTTTATATTCAATCCAGTACCTCGTGTCGCATAATCTTTCTTTCATAATGCTGTATTAAATATCTCCGGCTAAGTTATGTGTTTAGTGTAAATTTCATGAAGCAACCGTGTCGTTATTTTATCTGTTTGTCCGTTGTCGTACTCGCCATTTGTTGCTTCATTATTCATAATTCGGTCAGCTTAATCGCGCCTATAGAGTACTGTGTCGTCCTGTGTTTGATTTTGTTTCTAAATTATTGCGGAAATATCAACCTTAAATAGTATTGATAGCTGACATTTTCACTTACTTATCTTCGAGATTGTTTCTACGCCTTCGTGGCACGTAATAAAAGATTGTACATGTCACTATCGAATTAATATCTCTATGCCTACTTGCTTTGTCAAACCACTCGAAAAAGGCCTATTACCCTGATCAAGAAATAAACAGATTTTCATATAAAAAATTGAAAAGAGATTTGTGATTTATAACTCCAAAATTATATATTTAAAACAAGAAGTTTTTACAGTACAAAACCTGTTTCAAAACGCTCGAGAGTGCTAACAAGACGGCGCGGGCGCTTGTGGTCGTACTGAAATTCACCAAGATTTACTTACTTAGAACCAAGCTTTCCAACGGTTCTCGACCCCTCACGCCAGGCGTTAACCCGCATTATATACGCCGGATTAATCGCCACGTAATATAACGTATTCATGAACGCTACAAAGTAACGAAAAACCAACCACGAGTCGTAAACATTACAACTTCAAGATATTCCGCAGTCCGTAAAAACTAGCGTAACAAATTCCTGGAATTTTTTTTTCATTTTTTTTATTCGCTTCATTGCTCAGTTCAGAATTCTGGCGGAGTCCGATAAAATTATCCATTACCGGAGGTGCAATGGCACTTACACCTTCGATGAGAAAATAAAGTAGAAAAATAAAAAAAATAGAACGCAAACCAGACGCAAAGAATAAAATCAACCGTTGAAATGATATTTCAAGTTTTTTCAGCCTCGAATTATTGGCAAAAGATTCCTTCGCTAGCAAGGCATAGAACTTGTTGAGAGTTCCCGCATTTTTTTTTCGTTGTTTTCCTTTTTTTTGCCGAGAAAAGTAAAAACACTTGAAAAAAAGAAAATGGCGAATCACAAATTGACGCGCAAAAAATTTTATAACTCGCGTAATTCAAGGGACATCAATAAGTTTTATGCTCATTTATAATATAGGAATATCTGGTTCAGGTTCAGGAGCAGAAATATTGGAATCAATGAATCAGATTTCTCGTGACAATCGATGGATTTTTCATCTTTCTACTTACGAAAGTAAGTAGCATTAGATACGTGTAAAATATATGTATGTCACGGAGTGAAAGCGAATTATTTGTAAATTTTCTCCGAAACCTTGAGCCATGAAAGAAATAAAGCTACTCTGAAACTTGATCCATTGAATGGATACTCGAGTAGAAAACTCTAGAGATTTTCGCTTTTCTACCAAATTCGTATAGTAGTAAAATTGATCGTCTCTGGGCTCCCGATAATGAACCGGTCCAACAAATTCGAATAAATTGAGGGGAGGATGGAAGAGCAATATGCCAATGACAGCAACACCGTCGGTGCGGACAGTTCTCACCCCGAAACCAGTTACCAGGAGATGGCTGAGATCAATCAACGGCTGGGGTGATCTTATCCCGTGTATGTATAGGTATGTACGTACGTACATGTATAGGTGTATATATATCGAGGAGGACTTCTAGAATGAGTATCTTGGCCAGCGTCTACCCTTCGAGTCCCTTTGCCCGGGATATCGTGGTTTCGACCTTACGCGTACAAATGAGACGAGTAGAATCTCCAAAGGATAAGTTACTATACCAGAGTTTCTATGCCAAGAAAACGACTAGGTTCAACACTTCGAGTTTCCGCCCAAACTTCCTATTTACCCGATGGTTGATCGATCGGTTGAAACAGGTACGTGTTCTACGAGTTGCAAGGGTCTACATTACGATACCTATACAGTATCTGGTTATCGCCGGTATAATAAATATACATCTCATACACTCAAGTGCGGGTTATGTAAAGAATTTCATCGATCGGTTATATTTTTGAATAAAAAACATTTTTATTTCTCATTTATAAAACTTTGATAAAAGAGGTAACAAAAGGGAAAAAAAAAAAAATCTTTTGCAAACATTCGGAGAATTATGAAAGGCGGAGGTTTTTTTTTAATTTTTTTTTCATTCGTTTTCCCCTTCGATAAAAAGCACTGTTTTCTTTCAGAGCTATAACTCAGGCAATTTTTCCGTCCGAATATATCTATCGGGATCGAAAAATCTCAATTTAAACATAAAACAAATAAATAATAGCTCACAGGTTTACAGTTTTATTTTACTTATTTTAGTTAAGAGATTTGAAAAATAAATTGGATAATACAGTAGTGAGTTGGAAAGGAGTGAGTGTTTTCTTGTGTGCAGTTGACGGTGGAAACGAATATGGTATATATTACGTAAGTTTCGTTCGTTGACATCCCATATATATTATATGAAATGTAGCATGGTATGAAGTATTGTCAAATATCATCATCTAAACTTGATATAAGGTGCCGGGACCATGTACGATGGTATTTGGAGCGCAACTGAAGAATTTTCAAATACATTTCACCGGCAAAGATCTGAAAGTAATGTACGTACGGTTTTGCAATTCTAGATTCCCATGCACCTCGACGGATTTTGGCTTCAACATTACAGGAGTACGTAGAAGGTGAGTTCAATATATATTTTTCGCGATCTGCGATACCACGAAAAGACAGAAAACTGAGTGGGCTCTTACATACACATACCGTATATGGTGCATGTAGATTTATGATTATAACCTCGACTTATTAGATCCTCTGTTTCCCAGGTCTTATTTTACTCATACAAGAGACACACACCCACACATGGAGAATAAAGGAAACGTAAACCGAGAATCTTCTTGGTAATAAGATTCCCAAGAGCCCAGGGTAAGCAGTCAACTTCTACCTATTCCTCATACACACGCAATTTTTATATTGCGAACTACGGAGGAAAAGCGAACCTTGTGAACAGCGAAGCTATATATATGTATAAGTTATATACATGGAACATTCGCCTACACGGTACGTTGCATCACGTTTGCCTAGTACTTTGCATTGCAATGGAAAGGAAACGGAACACGAAGTTATATTAAATTTACTACTCAAGGCGTGTCATCCCTGCGATGACGTCTGCTAGACTACTTATATTAGGCACTAGAGACTATTACTATACCTATCTTCACTTTTGCAGCGGACCTTGTAACTAGTTAAGAATCACAATCGCCGTCGCCCTTCCAGTCGTGTTACTCTTCAACTGTGACATGCTCGATGATGTAAAAGTAATTATGAACGTTGAGCTTGAACAGAAATTTTCAAGCATTCATTCGCACGTATATTAATTGGAATCGTAACCTGATTTACACAGAGAACAAAAATGAGGTCAAGGTTCGAATGAACGTCGACTCTGTGAGCTGGGTTAGATGATAAAATTCTGAAACAAAAAAGGCAGAAAGTAGACTCGAAAGGCTGACACCCGATTGATTTGTTCGAACGTGTGAAGATTCTTTTTTTTCGTTTTTTATTTTTTTTCTTCCACTGCAAATTCTTTCTCTCCCCAACTCATCGATAACCGAGAGGATCAGTTGTATAGGTATGAACGGAACGTAGTTTTGTGCGAAGGATGAGGATTTATATCTGTGTTACTATATTGCGAAGTGAAAAGTTACTGGCGAGTAATGATCCCGTCTTCCTTTTGTACTTTAATGCGAAAATTGGGCACGCTAATGTCGACATTTATCTTCGAAATTTCAGCGAGCCGCGTAGGCCTGTGAATTAAAATGTATAAGTTTTATTAAAGAAGGTTGAAAAATAACCCCGGACATACCGGAAAATATTTATAGGCGTGACTCAAGATATACTTGAAATGTTGAGACGTAACCGGAGTTTTAAATAAATAAATAAAGCTACTCACCCGGTCAAGATGAGGTGAATTAGTTAGATCCCCGCAAACTCCTGCCATGCAAATAAAAGCGAGGTCAAAACTTTGCATTTTTAACTTCTGCATTTCTATCTAGTGCCGCGCGCAGTTTCCGTAATGTATATATACCTATGTAACTATATTATATACATAGTACACACAGATATATATATATATATGTAATCCTGTTTTTCCTTTTTCGTCTAGAAGTTAGTTGCAGAGTAGAGTGAGGCACGAAGTTCGACGATACGTAATATAAAAGCTCGCGTCCCATATCAGCCAGTGCCACCAAAGATATCGACCCACAAATGCCATAGTCAAAAAGAAAAAGAGACCCTATCAAGAGACTCGGTAGAGTCTCGCGCCAAGTACATTCAAACGAACGTGCGGACTACCGAGTATCTTTACTGCTAGGGGATCGAGAAAGCGCTGTACGGCCAACCGTTCCATCAAGTATCTCCGAAATCATAAGCATTTCGGGAAATTTGGATGCACTTTCGCGATATGAATCGCGGACGAGCTCTCATTTAAGCGTAATTTCAATAACGTCAGTGGTCGGAGAGCTGAGGTATGATAATTCTCTGATTCTCTGATCACCGTTAGGCTCGTTTCACGATTAAGCACCACCGTCATCGTCGTACGCTAGCTATATGTCATCTGAAAACAGAACCTTTTCACATAAATGGTATAGAAGGGAAGCCGCGGCTCGCGTAATATTCCTGTCAGAGCTAGCTCCTGTCAAATAGGAAAAAGGTTATAATTCTCGTCCGCCTAGCAGGTGGCGTCACCGTAGCCGGTACGCTACGGTATACGTCTGATTTCTTACAGAGTCCGCTACCGCACAGCGACTCCTTTTCATTGGGCCCCAGAAAAATGGCGCTCTCATGGCCACCGTTCGAAAATTTTTCTTACCCCGTCAAACCATAATTAACACTGCAATATTCTCCAACAAAATACAAAAAGTTATGAGATCCCCCCAAAGGCACCTACGGTGCAAAAAACTTCGCCAAGTACATTCAATGTTTGAAAAATTCATTAATAATAAGAAAAAAAGAATCCAAATCAATTATTGTGCCAACTGCCAAGTACATGTAACTTTGCATCGTGTAAAAATATAGAATCGGAAAGTAAATCAATGAGAATCAATTTAAAGAATCATAAAAAAAATAAAATAAAATAAAATAAAATAAATGAAATTTAGAAAAAAAATCCAAAAAACAAATTGGAGGTAGTGGGACTTGGCGGGCTTTTTCGGAAACAAAATCTAGAATTTTTTTATGCCAATATAACATTAGCCCGCCAAGAACAACTACCTCCAATTTGTTTTTTGGATTTTTTTTCTAAATTTCATTTATTTTATTTTATTTTATTTTATTTTTTTTATGATTCTTTAAATTGATTCTCATTGATTTACTTTCCGATTCTATATTTTTACACGATGCAAAGTTACATGTACTTGGCAGTTGGCACAATAATTGATTTGGATTCTTTTTTTCTTATTATTAATGAATTTTTCAAACATTGAATGTACTTGGCGAAGTTTTTTGCACCGTAGGTGCCTTTGGGGGGTAGTGAAACTCACGCGATATCGTTCAAAATAATAGCTCCCTCACATCCGATGAGTAATTTTTTATACCGTAAAGTATTTCTACGACAGAGACCCGGAACTGCAGGTCGGATCTCATTATCTGACTTGTGATTTTTTAAGCCAGCAGTATTTCGAGCACTTTAGAATTCCCTTGTCAAGTTTCGTTTTTAAAGTGAAAAAAGAGGAAAGAATACGGACAAAGAAAAGAAAAGAAGAAAAATAAATGGACGGAGAGCTACACCTCCATATATTTAAAGACGCCAACTTTTCTTCTTGGGAGTATAATTCACGCCTCTGAATAATCCTGGAAAGTCTCCGTCAACTCTGACACCCTTTTGAGTAGAGACAAACGTATAACGTATAGTATTGTACTATTCAAAGTGTATAAGGAATGGAAACTGAAAAAAGGAAGTGTTTCGCAATAAAATATGTGCCTGACTAAGTTCGTTTTATTTCCACTCGGTCTACTAGGCTTCAGAGCGTAGAACAAGACACAAATTTCATCTGGGTATACCGGAACGTATACTACTTACAGGGATGAGAGGTGGGCGAGAACAGGTCGCAAATCAAAATGCGGTTTTGACTTCGCCTGCAGTTTTCTCAGTCTGGAATTTCTACGCGGACGTTTTCGGCGTACACACGGGTGTGGCGAAGAGCTAACCGCAAGACAAAGTGGACCGGGAAGCGGGGGATTCCAAAAACTTTGGAAACGATCCTCCCATGCCCTCGCCAAGTTACGAGTTGCGAACAACACTTTATTCTTGGGGGCTCGTTATCGCGACTATAACGCGTCGGTGAGTACGTTTTTGACCTTGGAAAAGTAAAGCCGGCTCACACCCAACCTTTTTATTATTATACCGGAAGAAACGGATGGATAAATAATTGATGTATGAGCCCGGGAGCCAGATTAGAGCTAAACTTATTAAGTTATACCTATATAATTTACATCTTTACTATCGGTGTTATCGTACCACCCCGAGTTTCGTCTACCCCATAATCTATAAATGTGTTTTCTAGTCATTCTTTTCGTTTCTTTTTTTTTGTTTTTTCAACTTAATTAAACTCGATATCAAAAGCTTGAAACTGAAGAGACGCATCGGAATCCGATTATACAGTTGGACATTTACACCGTTATAGTATACGTTCATGGACAATACGTCGCGGAGTGGTAGCCAATGGCGTCAGAGTATCAATTACAGGAACCGCACGAAGCGGGGGCACCGAGTTTTCAGGAAATTCGCGTAGTAAGTCAAGCCAGAGGACACAGTGGAGGCCACCGTGAACAATGCCCTGGAACTGCTTTTCATTTGCATATGAATCGTACGCGGAGGGTGCCAGACGCGAGGAGGAGAGAAGATAGACGAGAGGGAAGTAGAAAGAGGGAAGAGATACTCGCAGGAAGGGAACGGTGAAGAGAAAGCACATATATCTACTCTCAGGTAGAACACACATACGTATATGTAACGCATACATGTATATGTATAGTGTATACCTATACCTATATGGATCGCAAAGTACATCCTAGTACGTAGTTAAATTACGTGTACGTATACGTTGTATACAGGATGTGCCTAAATCAGATATCAGCGATCAGTTTTCATGAGCATTGATGTATTTTGGAGTAAAAATGAAAAATTCCTGCTGCGTTATGGCAATGAATAGGTTTTGGGGTTAATAACTTTTTATTGGCCGACATGGACCAGAATTGTTGTAAGCGATCACGAACTCGATTATGTTTGTGTATGTTTGATGATACGAAAATTGTGGAATACCACGTAATTTACTTCAAGAGAATCGGAGACTTCGGGGCAAAATTGAGTGAGGTACAATTAGGACCCACCATTATCGCAACCTCGTTTACCTGCAATTTAAATTTACTAAATTTAAATTAACGCGAAGGTTTGCTTCAGCGGTTTTCTAAAAAGTGTTAACGGTAGAGTATGACGTTAATTGACATTTGAAAATACACGTGTACATCTTACACGGTCCATATCATTATTGCCTTATTCTGTAATGCGTAATAATGAATTAATGAAAGATGATATAAATGAACACATGTCGCACTGGTATTCCCTTGCCTCTTATTGTGAGAGGATCCAGCAGCCCTTATAAATATACGAGTTAATTAAACTGTAATTACGATCAAGTCAGAGTCCTTGAATACTTCGTTCAATCACAGATAGCTTAGGCTACGGGATTACGACATCGTTGGTAGCGTCTTCACGGTGTACTAGTAATATCCACAGTCAGTGTGAATCAAGCTGTATATGCGGGTATTTTCATCTTCACGCTCAAGGGAGATACGAAAACGTAGGAGAAGTCAGGGGATTTCTGTGTCTACATGCTCGGTATGTAGATATATTATATGTATATAGATTAGAGGTAAGGGGGAAAGTTGGATCTGCAATTTCAGGCCGAGATGAGAACCAATTAAGCTGTATCTCGGAACTAACTAGCAGACTAACCGAGCTGGCGTTCCTCTTCCAGTACGCCTATATATATCTCGCGGATGTGACAGATTCTCTGCTGACCGCAAACAATCCTTGCTTATTCTCTAGCTACGCCATTCCACCAGCTTTAACGTCTACGATACGGAACAAGGAGTTGTCAATTTTACCACTCCAGTTACTGGCAAACTACCACCCGCTACAGGTCATAGCTAACTTGATTATTTATTCCAATTATTCCAACATTATCGTCGCAAATCATTCCATCTCTGAGATTATCTCGTAGCCCGAGGCTGAGTAAGTTCAAATTCTTGGGATTGAATGATCCACATCAATTCCCACTGGTTGACCCTAATTATTCAACGTGAAATGAACGTCTCGAGTCAAAACTAAATTTTAGATTTAAATTCCACGAAATATGCCCCGCACGCATTTCGTAAACGCCAACCCGAAATTATATTGGATACTAAATATTTGAACGGTTAACAGCCCGAATATTACTGATTCACTACCAGTACTCTCAGTCGGTCGTCGCGGAAGGAAACATGAGAATATTAAAAAAAAAAAACAAGAGAGAAAAAACAAACAATGTAAATTGTTAATCAACCTTCAAACGGTAATGAACCAAGATAAGATTTCGAAAACGGACTAGAATATACCATGACGTTTGAAATTCGATTTTCACCATAGGTGACTACGCAAACATAAGTTTGAAGCTTAAAACCTGTACGGAATTTTCTCTGCGCAATTTCTACCCGAGAATCGATCGAAATTTATTTTTCAACCTTTTTTGTACACAGGCCATACGAAGACGAATCGCTCGTCGAGGAAAATTACGCCAACGGGTGTTGAGCGAAATTCTCAGGACTCATCTATATAGGCTGAATAACTACCGGCAGTTAATTCAGGTCGCCTCGAATCCTCTTTGATCCGTTTCTGCAGGTGCAACTTAACCGCATAGACAAAGTCAGAACAAAGTTATATGACTGGATAGCAAAACTCCTAAATGGACTACGTTGATGCATCTACATGTCCTCAAGTTGGTGAATTAGCAGCCATGGCTACCCCACAAGTGAATCAGGAGTTGCAAAAGCTTCATAAGGGTAAAACAAACTTTATTAAGTTGTTGTATGATATTTGATAACATGGTATATACAGTTATACGAGGCGCCATTACCCTGAACTCAATTCTCACTCGCATATACAGATAAGCATCTCTTTCGCCGACGATGGCCGACGTTGAAGAAAATATACTGTAGAAGAAGTCGTCGGTAGATATTTTTCACCGACGTTCAGAACGCTTTCCTCAGGGCAGAAGAATCCGAAAAGTAAAAAGATCTACTACTATAGGTACAACAAATAAGGTCTCCTGAGATTTGTAAGCATTATAAAACTTCCAGGAAATGAAGAAAGGGGCACCTTTCAGCACTGCTCGATAAAAATCAATGATATAAAATCGGATACTCGACGCCACGCTTACTCCGAAAGCTCAAAAAATTTAGATATGAACTATGGTTAGCTCTTATGGTTTTAACGTATAACTTGTTCAAGAAAGCATAGAGAGGTGAGAGAACTGAGAACCCTTCTTTGTATGATTATGGTATGGCGGATGCTGTTTGGGCAACAATTTGGTGAATGCCATTTCCATGTGAAGGAAACCCCTAGACATATACCCGACCAAAGAAACTTTGTTGCCGATTGGAAGATCGCGCTGTGGAACCTTGGGTGTTTGGTACAGTAGACAGGGTAGTGGTAGATTCGGTAGTTGATTCGGAAATACGAACGCCTCCGCAAACAGAACTATTCATCTATATCCGAAAACTATCTCAAGGAATTTATCTGTGAAATCCAACAACCAGCCTCCTCAGTTACGTCGATAACAATGGGATTGGGAACCAAGAATACCTACTAGGAATGCAACATCTAGAGGAATATAAGGGGCATTCTATGTCAGCTCGACCAATGATTTTCCCTTACCATTTCTGATGCGTTTCGCGATTTTTTACGCAATCCTCCATTCTCAAAAAAGCACTTGTGAATTTTTTCAGATTTTTTCCTCCAACCGTTAATTTTTTATATAATAAAAAATTGGATGTTTCGTTTAAATCTCCGAAAATCCTCAAAAATCTTACTCTTCATTCCGATCATTTTGACACCGAATTTTTTCCCATTTCTTTCAACCCTTCAAACATTTTTAACAAACAAAACGCCGTGTATCAACATTACGAAAATTCTCAAAAAATTACCAAAAATTCTGTGGCCAATTCTGAATCTTTTGACGCAAAACCCATGATGGCGCTCGACCGCCTTCATCATGCGTCAAAATGGTATGTCAATTTTTTCGAGGATCGCAGAGAGTAAAATGGCGCCGCTAATCTGTAGATTTATCCCCGGGGATCGTAGACACAAGTACCTTCTTTATCCCGCAATATTGCCGGGATTGTTGGCACAAAAAGCGCGGACTAGCGTTACCGGGTTACTGTGCTCGCGGCGCGGTGGTTGCGCTGAAACGATGGAAAAACATTCGAGCCACGCGATTTCCAGCTAGACTCAATTAACCCTCTGGGAAAGGCTTCCCGCGCCTAACGGGGAGAAGTGGAGGGGAAAAAGGGAAATATCTCTTAACGTTAATTTCCCTTAAAACTCCTCGGTAAAATAAAAATAAACTGAAAAACAGAATTAAAAATAAAAAGAAAGAGAAAAAAAAAAAAAGGAGAAAAGTACTTTATTCCAACGCCCAAATTGCTTTGCAGTTGTTTTCCCTTCTATTTTTATTAACTTGTGCTCAAAAATTAATGAAGTATACATTTATTTTCTTTCTTCTTTCACGAGTTCTCATCTCAATCAAGGAATATGCTCTTTCTAATCTGACGTCAAACCTTGAATACCTACCTGCGAATTTTTATGACAACCTACAGAATTACTCTAATGAACTCTCATTTTCCTCTTCAGATCAAAGTTTGAAAATAATGGAGAATCGATTAAATCGATTAATTGTAAGTTACCTCACTCGCATATTCTCTTTCCTGTTTCTTTTATTCTTTTTTTGCACAACCCAAATATAATGGAACTTCTACAGGTTGAAAAATATTCGAAGGTTTACTCCGCATCCTTTTTTCAAAAATTGCACCCTCTCGCAATTCTTGCGGAAGGGATTTTCTAAGAGGAATTTTGAATTCTGCACTTGACGCGGACTGACCGCTGATGTGACACATCTATGCATACGAAATATCTGAGGGAACGACGCTGGAATCTATGCATATTTATCATTTATATTCACAATATCCCTATCGATCGGGTCAGAATACCACGGCAGTGACGTGAACAGCCATCTTTATTAAAAAGTTTTTCGGTATAAAAAAGAAGAATATTAATATGGTCTGGTGCCCGGAGAGAGATCTCTGTAGGATTATTTAATTTTTCATTCACCTGGCCGACTTTCCGTCTGGAATTCTGCATATGTGGCCGTCTTATATATGTATACGCTGTATGCATATGTGTTCGTGGATAGGTTGAAGGTGGGTGTAGGTTGAGCGCGATCCCGTTCGCCGGTTCGTTAAACTTTCAACGGGGTGGTTGGGTGCGAGTGGAAAACGAACCGCAAGATTTGCCCGGAAGTAGGTGAAACAAAAGAGGCGCGAGAAAGAGGCCTTGAGATTCACCATACCCCGAAAAGTCCGGTAGAATTTGGAAGGCCGGCCGAGCGCATAAACAATGCAGGACTTCCAGGACTCCCAGGACTCTCTTCTTCGCAGCGGGGGTCTCTCGGTGGCTTATTCTGTTAGGGTGTGTCACCGCCTGTAGTCCGTGTTCGTGGCCCGTGAAACAAGTATGGTGGCTGAACCACGGAAAATCTTATTTGCAACAAAGATATTAGGACCCGAAGGATATTATGCTATGTTCAGGTCGTGAACGCGGACAAAGGTACTATATGGTATAGGAGTTAAGGGCTCAACGAATTCGAGTGCGTATAATGAAGACGAGCGTGCAACCTGTTTATTTTTCTTATTTTTACTTATTGTCATTCTATCTTTACGTATTTTCTCTCTTCCGCTGAGGTTTTCCATTGTTTTTACAAAAGCCTTCTCCATCCTCGTCACAATTAGCAATTATATTTGTCCAGTTCCGATCACGGTATCTTCAAGACCGCGTGGAAACTGGCCACTCCATATACGCCTGACTAGCGGCAACTTAACGTGTGCTCACCAATACACGAAATTTTCATGTGCGTGAACCTCCGCCGGTATCAGCGATCACGGATTTTTGAAAGTTAAGTCGGAAATTGACGTCGGCGGAGGTTCACGCACATGAAAATTTCGTGTATTGGTGAGCACACGTTAAGTTGCCGCTAGTCAGGCGTATATGGAGTGGCCAGTTTCCACCAATTCTCCCTGTATACACACATGTATATACCCATATGAGAATGCACGTAATTTTCAACGAACCCTGAGAAAACTGTTTTTGGTTTTCCTTTTTTTTGTGAAGCATACTTTTATGCCAAACTTTCTGATCACCTCCTTTCGGTGGTTATGGTAGCTACCGGAGCTTATGTCGAAGTTGTTTTTGTTGTTTTAGTTTTCATAGTATGCATTACCGCGTATACGCCACATTTTCATTTAATACAAAATCAACGTTAAACATCCAAAACTCTCACGCTGCTGCCACTCAGAATCGGTAATTACAAGGTTATTACATAGAAATACGATACCAAAAACTAAAAGCTCACTCCTAAAAGTGTTATACTGATACGCTCGAATGAAATTGAATTGGTTGACATAACAGGGCCAGTGACTATCACGTGAAGAGTTTGAAAAAAAAGCTGCAAGAAGAGAAAAAAAAATACGATATAATCAATGCAAAAAAATATGTATATGAAAAAGGAACAAAAAAAGTAAAACAAACCACTAATGACGAGTCCAACGGAGCGAAGATTTCAGACGCCAAAAGATTATATTCATCTCGAAATTATTTGTTTAATTAATTTTACTAAAAGTTTAGAACAAGCTTGAGCGACTTGAAAGCTCTCTAATTTGTAGTGTCTCTGATTAGGCATTCATTATTTTATACCTGTCACAACCAAACCCCGAGCGTTTCCGGATCAAGGGAGAGTAATTAATCATGCTTATTCTTAAACTTCACTTGCTCAAATTCCAAGAAGAGATGGAGTAACGAAGGATCACAATCTAAAATTTGTCGGAATTTAATTCTCGCGAAATTTTCCATTTCGTAATTCAAAAACCTGCACGTCTGCAGGAATTCTAGATAAATATCATCACTATTCTCTTGATCTTGAAATTGTTTTTTTTTTTTTTTTTCCATGGTTACACGGAAACAGGCGCCTCCGTATCATCAGGTGCTACAGCCGACACTTCTTTGCGATAAAAAATAAGCCAAGAAAAATTGTAAGTCGAAAAATATAAAATAAAAAAATAAGATTCATGCGAAGGTGTGATACAGATAAGGCGAATCGTTTGTCTGCTCAGCTGTCTATCTATTGAAAAAAAAAACAGAATAAAACATCATACATTCGACAACTATTTCTATAACATTCGTCTATAGGGTATACCGCCGTTTTGACGGTCTTTCTTTTTTATCATAACGGTGAAAAAAGCCATACAAAAAAAAAAACAAGCATAAATTCACGTTCCGTGAACAAATAGCGAAAAACCATCCATTTCGCTAATTACTTTGTTTGACTTGATTCGCGTTACTGGTCCCCTCATATTACTTACTCGGTGGATTTTGCGAAAATTACGGAGTACCTTACCCAAGACACTCTCTACTATAATACTACGACAGGCCAATTATTACGGTTATTTATCCTAGCGATAACTCTACTGATTTCACATTTTCTGAAGGGTACCCTGCAATTGCACACCTGCACGCCAACTCGCGTGCAGCTTTCCAATCTTGTTAATCATCGTATCAAACTCCGTTTGCTGTGCAAGATGCATTGCAAGATTTTCTTACCGCTTTTATTAATATTATACCGACCGTCCCTACAACTTAACCCGAGAAACATCAACGCGGAAAGACGATCGTCATGCATTTCTTACCAAGTTTACAATAGAAGAAGTTCAATACTACCGATGGATATTTTGCACATTATTATCTAATCACACCTTCGTATTTGTTCCTCACTGCAGCGATAGCATTCTTTCTTAGTTTATTATTTGTTTTGTTTTTTTACACTTTTACGTATCAAATTCTTTAGTGCTTCAGGGTACGTGGAAGTACAAGCTCCTAACGATAACGTAATTAATAATTACGTTATCATCTATACACGATAGTTTTTCATCGGGTTCTAACATTTCCAAGATCTTTGATGATCTGCACGAATAAAAAAGGTTAATATAATTACAACCAATCATGATAAAAGTTTCAACACCGAAGATATAGAGGAAAAAATTATCGAAGAGTTTTCTGTGCGGGGGACGATCTGAGAAGACAGAACACAACGAGACGCTGCCTAGACGAATGCTACAGGAGCAGAAAGTTCAGTTGATATGAAAATCGTAAATTACGCTTAGTTTTTGTTTCAACGTTATTATGATCTATAGATATGATATTTTTTTGTCGGTTTTTCTTTTACCTTTGTTTTTGATTTTTGTTTTTTGTTTTTTGTTTTTTCAAGTGCACTTATAAATCTACCTCGTCTATCCATATCCTGGCGCGATGTATGGGTAAAAAAAGTTTTTGCATAATAGTGTAGCAGCTACGTCGCTAATTCGAGTCGCGTCGTCTGTAGTATATTAGGAATGCAAAGTTGCGTAATTAACATAGCGCACGGTGTAGATAGGTATATATATAGGTATATCGATTAACTTTTTAGTTGATCCTAATTTCTCCTTAGCCAAAACTCGACTATAGAGTCATTAATTTATTCGGTGTGTTATAAATCGCGGAATGTAGAACGCAACCGACAATGACCAGCTATATATGCAAAGTCGTGATCTGCTGCAACGGTGTATATTACCCTGTGTACGAGCTAGTGACTCGCTCGAGCGAATTGACCGTTTGGTTTTTTGGTGACTAACTTGACTGTTGAATAAGCATGTTTTGTAGGTAAGAGATAGTCTCTAAATCGAACTGAAGTAGGTATACATATATAAAACTATAAAGAATTCTTTCCGATTCAGCAGCTCTTTCCGATACCTGAGTGTTAAACGCCTATAAAAGGCAAGTATTGTTTCTGAATTGTCACTACGTTCACTGTGATCTTATTGTTAGTAACTACCGAACGAAATGGCCCACAAAGTGAGTGCTAAACCGATAATTATTAAGGATATAATATATTCAATCGATGGGGACTGAAAGCAGAATAATAATTAAAATAAAATAATTAAAATTACATCGTTAATAAAACTTGACATCTACACGTACACGAGACAAAGCGTTCGAAACTCTCGAGCAGTGTCTATTATTACAGAAACTATTTAATAACGTCTAATTAGTCATTAGATAGTATATATAATATATATATATACATTGGCTGCGATCCACTTGACGACTGGTTTTGATGAGTCTGAAGGTTGAGCGGGAGACAATGATAAAACGTTGACATAATGAGACGTTTAATTTTCTCCATCCGAATTAATGTGTAATTTTACAGCTCCTAGTAGTCGGTGCTTTGGCTATTCTTGGCTTAACAATAGCATCGGTTTCCAACGCCCACAAAGCTCACTCTTTTCAACATTATCACGGTCCAGTCGAAGGTCCGGATCAGGAAGTCATCTGGCAAGACAAACACGGACACCATCACCACGATTACGTTGCTCATCCTAAATACGAGTTTGCTTACGGTGTCGAGGATCACCACACCGGCGATTATCACGGACAAAAGGAGCACAGAGACGGTAATGAATCACACTGATCCGAATTAAACGCCAACAGCATTGTATAGAGATATTTCGCAACGCATCGCAACGAGCGTAAAGTACTGAGAAATCCCTAAAAGCTAGAGTGTTTTCAATAACCGAATTAACTTTGACATCAAAATCTCGTTTGCTTTTGATCAATGGATCATATATCTAGTTATTGCCAGACATCGACGTCACAGCCGACAATGAGTAACGAAAAAAAAGAGGAAAAAAAAAACCCCCCATTTACGAAAGGGTTTAACGAAATTGAATCATAACATCGATTCAAAATTTTTGAATATATTTCTACCATAGACATGCGATGCGACCTATTTTATTCTCATGGCATAGGTTAGCTTATCGAAAAGTTTCTAATTATAATCGCCAACAAATAATGCGAGCGTAACTCTGTCACATTCTAACTATTCACTAAATTATAGGCAAGAACGTCGTCGGGGAATACACAGTTAAGGAACCAGGCGGCAACACGCGAACAGTCAAGTATCACGCTGGCAAGCATGGTTTCCATGCTCACGTGATTAATAGCAATGGCAACGATCATTCAGGAGGTCATGGTGGGCACGGACATTGATCGAGAGGAACTTGACACCTTGCGCCGAGCATTGATAACTCGAATTTCACATAATCATTGTTGTTATTTTTAATTAGAAATACATATAATGTACGTGTTTTAAATAATTCTGTTGATTATATCATATTGCTGTGTGACACAACAAATTTTTCATAATCATTTACCCCGATTGAAACCAGAAAAATAATCAAAAGAACGAATCAACGAAAATCGGAAAAAGCCTGCACTTGATAAGACCTAGTTCAATTCCCTTGTATCTATATAACCGACCCTCGAACGTTTTAATTAAATCTGCACAGTGAAAAATTTGCCATATCCCCGCAGCTAAAACCCGCACAGCTCTTTGTCGAGTATAGAAAGTTTTGAAAAAGTTCATTGCATTTTATCGGCTCCAACTATAAAAAAGAAATAATAATAATAATAATAATAATAATAATAGTAATAATAATATTTAAAAAATGGGGCTTTCATGGTTAACGTTGATGGATATTTAAATTTTTCTCTCCTGCACCATTTTTAAAATAACCGTTGCATCATCCCGCTCGAAGGGCTTGCGAACTTTGATAACGATGACTGGCAGCTCTACCCACTCTGGGAAATGCATGAATGTTATACAACTCATGTGCAGAATAGAATAATAGGAAGACCCGGCTGACCACGTCCATGAATATCAAGTAAAAGTAACAACCGCAGGGATGATACCGCATGAAGGTTGAAAATGCACTGGATCATAATATTTATAATGTGATTAAATTTTAATTGAGTTCTCAACGAAAATGTTTTTCTCTTTTTTTCATTTTCTTTATTTCTTTTTTTGACTAGTGTTTCTTTTAGCGGTATACACGCTTTTCAGAAATTAATAACAATGGTTACCACTCGTTTTGTTATTATACATGAGTATATCGAGGAGAATTTAACGCGACGGCACCGAGTATTTATACCGAAAGGACCGCTTGGAGGTGGAGTGGAGATTCGCGTTTTATCAAATAGCTCCCATATTATTAATATTACAGCAAATTTGCAATCACTTTCGCCATACGAATCGAGGACGAGCTTTCATTTGAACCTATAATTTCATTGAGATTAGTGGTCCGGAAGCTGAGATCTGATGATCTCTCATAACACATTTTCACGAATTTGCTCGTTCTACCGATAAAAATAGATATTACAATCGATTTCTTGATTCGATGTTGATTTATTTATTTTTCCAATTTTTCATTTCGTCGAATTATCAATCTAGTTTGTTGAATTTTTTATTCCATTCTCTAGGCATGATGCGAAGTTACATGTACTTGTCACGATAATTGATTTGGTTTTTCTTTTCCTACGAGGGATGAGTATTTTTTTTTTTTTTTTTTTTTACATCGAAGATGTTTGAACAGTATAATATACGTGTACTCGATTCTTCCTCGACGATTCGTTAAGATCTTGACATTTTCTTTAATTTGTTAAGAAATTGCGTGACCTGAACCAGAGGCGAGTCTAAGACAAACGCGAAAGTGGGCATGAGCGTCATTCAAATTCTTTTCAACGCCACGCGGCGAGTATTCCACAGCGAGAAAATTAGCACCCGCCAACACACTACGCGGAAGAGCATTGCATTATATTTTAATCTTCAGACGAGCAGCCCTAACTACGCCATAAATCAACTAAGGGACAAAGTTTTACCCTCAGGTCCTTTTAATTTGCAAAAAATTCTTTTAAAACACGAAAATATCTTTAAAGTTGTGTAACTCTTACCCGCACTGCTTCTGAGGTAGGAGTTATTTGAGAACGAAAAAAAAAAAACACAAAAAAAACGAAGACTAATTTATGAGAAATTCCAATTCTTAGACGACGTATATGAGATATTATAAAATAATATCATGCGGACTAGTGAATTGCGTTTCAATTTTCACCCGAGTCAATGTTCATCTCTAATTAAATTGATAAAAGGGATTATACACAAGGACCCGTGAATAACGTCCAGTCTAGAACTTGTTTACGAAAGTCTGAGGGTATTTATTTGCTCGTAATTGCTCTAATCTACTAACAGAAATTCTGGGCCGCCTATATTTTATGCCAAGGAATTCCCAGAGGAAGGCTAAAATCTCGCATGATATGTTTTGGGGGTTCAAATTACCCATAATAAAAACCTTAGAGACCGCTTGTAGAAGCTGGCAAAGACTGAAATATATATATATATATGTGTGTGTTGGAAGCTAATTCCCATCCCAACATATCCCTAAATTAAATAATAATTATTATCCAAAGAGATCGTTATTACGATTTGACCATTAATTTGCCCCGAAGTACACCGCATTGTCCAGGATCGAGTTATATCGGTCCAAAATTTCAAGTAGAAAGATTCTCGAACCCTCTACATAACTATAACTTCCATAAAAGGCGAAAACTCGATATTTCAAAAAAGAAGAAAAAAGATTTTTCATTACCCATTCCTCGATATATACAGTTGCATAATCTTAAGGAATTTCATATCCTTTGCTGCTGAATATGACAAAGGAGGCTGCCTTTCTCGCGTTCCGAACAATCGACATCCCGAGTAGGTGTGCAGCGCACCGACCATATACTCGTATTTATTTTTCTCGTTTCACCTTTTCGTCATATATTCCAGTTACACTTTTCACGTCTTCAAAAGACCGAGATACGAGAACCAATAGAGTAAACGGGTGACGGTAATACGACCAAAGGTTGCCCAGAAATCGTTCGGTTCAATGAAAAAACAAATTCATCCAAATGTACATTTTATATCCTTCGCAATAAAAGTGTGCACGCATTTTTCTTTCTGGCTGAAAGAAAAAATTGGTCAAATTCTTATCGTACCGATATACATGCATGTGAAAAAAAAATACGTATACATGGGTATGTGTAATGCACATATATTATCTCTTCTGTTTCAGTACAGTCGCCTTCACGGTTGGACTAATAAAGCTCGAAGAGCGAACAAAATAACGAATTAGTCGCGTAGCAATTTCACGAGAGATAAACAAATGGCAGTGCAAAATACAGGGTGAAGGGGGATTGTGAGTGAGGGGGGGGGGGGGGGGGGGGGGAGCGACCTGCTGATGCTATGAAAAGGGTATACATATAGGAGTGGGGAAATGGGTGAGAGAGGATTGCGCGGAATTTCTGCAATTAGGTTAATGCCAAAGTAAAACACAAAATAAGAGTCGCGTAATTTAATTTATCGCTCGCAAGGTACACAGAGGGTTGCAGCTACAAAGTGAGAGACATCCAGCTATACTGAAAAGGCTGGAAAGTAAAGTAAGAAAAACCGTGCGAAGAACACGCCCTTCTATTTTTTTGTTAACACCGTGCGCGTGGGGCAATATATGAGCAAAGGGTCGGCAAGTATTCAAAAAATGAGATAATGTCCTCGCAAAAAAAAATCTGGCCAGCTATAAAGAATTTAATCAAGAGTAGCCTAGCTGTGTGTATAATATATTATGTATATACATATAACCGTATTATACATTGAAGTAATCGCTCTGATATAACATCGTCCTGAATTTGGTATTTTTTTATTTTTTTCGCTATACTCGAGTATTACTCACTCCCTTTGATTTCCGTTTTCTCTGCCTCGTTATTTCTTCTGTCTCTCCTTCGGTGTTGTTTCCAAGGAATTCACTTCATCAATTCAGGAATGAGAAGGTTGTGTTTCTCGATTGCGTTGGCTGCAGCAGCATCGTCATCAACGATAATCGTCGCTAATGTCATCGAATACTACTCGGAGCCTCCGGGAACTGGGGAAATCCGGAAGTAATTTAGCCGTGCCAATATCCGGCCGCATATCTCAGTCGGTGAATTTGACGTACACGTAGGTATAATATTATATGTGTACGGGTATACATATTTACCCACAATATAATATATAATATCTGTATCTATGGCTAGATGGATGGATATATCTATGAGGCATGTGTATAGGTGTATACCGGGTATACGTAATACGCATTTACTTAGGTGTGTCGGGATAAAATGTGATTATACGAAAGCAGCTGTTATCGGCTAGCACTTGGTCGGTATAAACCAATTAATAGGACGAGTACCATGTTGCTCGGTAGCCTCCTGCAGAAGGACCCTCTAATTAGATCCGACTCACGAAGCTTGGCGTTAATTTGCGCGAAGCCAATAACGTCGGAAGTGAAACGGCGATTCGCTACGCGCATGAACACCATCGATATATTTCGAATTACAGATTTCGCGTCTGTGACCATCACCGGCATCATATCGTATGGCAAATTGAATCAGAAGGCTTTCAAGAGTCTTTCATACAACGAAGATGAAAAACAAAAATATCGGCATCTACAGTACAGGTATATGTATATATGTACAAAAATCGTGCGGCATTTACTCAGGCCTGAATTATCCTCACTTTTCATTCCATCCCAATTTTCCTTCAGACAACTCCTTACATTGTGGGTTTCGTATTAATTAGAGAGAACCCAGAAATCTTGAGTTCATGAAAGACTCATATTTTTTTGCTTTTTCAACAAAATGTTTTTTTTTTTTTTTTCTTCTTTTTTCACGATTCCCCCCTCCCCCCTCCCTTCATTTTCCATCTCCCATGCGTACAGGGCTTATTAAATATACATTCGAATTGCGATGCCACTGATAACTCTTTTGCGTTATTCTCATCTTCTTTTTTTTATTTCTTTCTGTTTGTATTGGTTTTCACTTTTTTCGTATCAAGGTATTCGGAATCCCGGCTCACACCAGGTGTATAGATATATGTATTATACATATAACAGTTTAATTCGCGGTGTAACATGAAGTGGCCAAAGGTCGAAGATCGAGCTTTTCGTCGTATCGTATACATTATTCTAAGGCATTGCTGCCCGTAAAAATGAAAAAATAGGAATAAAAAGAAAATCTTGCAACGAACACAGTATTTTACGTGCCTCTCCGAATGGTCCATTTATGCGCTGGGATTTCGGTTTTAAATGATATTCATGTTGCATAAAGAATGCCATAAAAGAATCACTTTCATTCCGACAGAGTACCTATATACGAGTAAGTTTATTTTATTTTTTCTCTCTTTCATTTCCTTTTCATTTTTCTGTAATTTTCGTAATGTACCTGGAAACGCGTCTGGGTATACTTTTTTAAGAAAGAATCGTTATAGTTTGTAAGTTTTGACGCAGTCACACAAGTACCGCGGTCCGGACTAAGGAATTTATTTTCTAGAAAGGAAGCAAGGCTAAATTTATCAACCACCGTTTATCCGTGCGAAAGAACGATCCTGCCGTTAAGGGGATCAATCAAATCCTCTACCCCATTCACCGAAAGAGATTCATTAAATTCTTAAGTCCTCATCAGTTAAGCACGCGCAGGGCAGAACGTGACCGTTTACCTGCGCAAACCACAGCCAGCTGCGGCCCCGTAAAACAAAATAATAGAACGACAACCGATATCCCGCTGGATTTCTTTGAAAAAAAAAATAAATAAAAAATGAACTATCCGAGGGCCACAGACGTTATCTTTTATTCCTACAGTCTGAACGTGAAACTTTATTTTCAAGCGAAAAGCCTTCGACCATTCATATTATTGGTTTTATTTGCCACAGATTGTTTAATACTTTATACTTTTTTTCCTAAATCTCTGTGTATGGTATACCTAATTCTAATATAACCTCATCGTAAGGATTTCGACCCCTCTTTATATTACTCAACTTATATTATTCAACATTTGCAGTACAAATAATATACATATATGTATATGCGTCAACATTATTATTGCGAGTATTCATATACCACAAATATTTGAAATTCAATTTCGAGAGAATGATATAGAAAATATTTGATAAAACAAATGCTGCAATAAAACTATGAATAAAAAACAGAATATTAATTTGATTCCACGTGCTGGTTTGTTTGACTTTGAAGTATCGTACCACAAAATATCCTCAAATTAATATACTACGGACCTGCAACACTCTCGACAATTTTTCATGTATGTAACAAGATAAATGTGCGTATGCAGTATAGAGTTGATAAGAATTCCGGAAAATTGAAGAAGGTTAAAAAACAAAAAGTGAAAAAACCCTTGAGAACACTCGAAAGCTGGTTGAGAGGAATTAATGGGAGCGGATTTGGTGAGGCAGCAGAGATTAAATCGTACGAATTCGAGGACCTCGATCTTCTGGAAAGTTTGTTGAATTTCACCGTTCACCGAGACGCTCTAGAGAAGTGAAACAAATCGTCGAGAAAGTTGGCGCGGGCATCTCGTATCGATACGAACAAAAACAGAAAAAAACAAAACCAAAAGTAAAAAGAAACAAACCAAAAAAAAAAAAATGGGAAATAAATTTGAGAAAAAAGCAAGTAAAAAAAAGAAACTTCAAGAAAAATTCTGATACCCTTACATTGGACTTGTTGTTAGTTTTCAATGATTTTCATTTTTCAATTCCAATAGCTTCTGACTTTTGCTAATCGCCTTTTTTCTTTGATCCCAAGCCGCTTGTTGACGGATATACCTTGTTAGTAAGTGAATACATATGACTAATATACACGCGTCTTTCAAGGTATCTTACTTTGATAAGCAGCTCAGTTCCAATTTGCACGTCGCGAGCGGTTGCGTTTTCCGATAGTCAGAACCATGTAAGACATACATATACATATAGTACACGTGCATAATATGCATAAATGTACATAATACCTATCATATACACGTATAATCTGTTACATGTCTCTATATACAGGCTATACGTTGCAGAACTAAATATCGTATAACCAAATCTCAAGCTCCAATTTGGTAGTTTAGAATAGTGAATTAGTTTCTAATTATTTCAAATGGTTGAACAAAAAGTGTTATTTACGGGAATGGCAATCCCAACGTCAGCCAAATAAACACGTCCGACCTACCCGAGAATAGTTTAATTCAAAATCTCCTTCGCCTTCCCTCACACTCATCCCTAGGTTCCTCTCAACCCTCTTATGAGTCTTTACACATGCATGTATACCTATACCTATAGTACCGGTACACACGTATGTATATCATATACGTATATTGTATATGTAACGAGGGTAGAGCCAAGTACCTACTGCAAACTCCTTATCAACGCTGCTGATTGTGAGTTAAAACATAATTGAATCAATTAGATCCTGAGGTACGCGAGAATTTACGCCATCTATGAGTTTCTATACTAATTCCTACGAAGCACGTACTGCAATGTTATTTTTCATTTGAATTTTTTACTAAATATTATATTCAAGGCCATACGAATAATTCTCGTATGTATTCCATGGAGTTAGTGAAAACCGTTTCAATTTGCTATTAAATATCTTCACAATTGGCTGTTAGGTTTTCATCGTAGCGTCTGTTTTAAACGACATGAGCTAGGAGAAAAATTGTCACATTAGAATCTCTAATTCTACGATTCGATTTTCGTTTTTATTGATTAGAATATCGTCGTGCATCACTTGCGTGTTCTTACTCAGATATTAGCTTCGTTCGCGCTTTTTTTCCTCAGCAGATACGGGGTTCGCAAAAGAGGGATCGATTATCCAACCTCTGGCGAAAGTTTTTTTGAAAACACATCGAAATCTTCATAAGCATTACAATTTTGGAAATTTGACAATTTTCTCGAAACAACGTAAAACGTACATACCTATATACACAATATTAGTTGTTACATATGAATGTTCTCACATACGCTTTACATCAGCAGATATAATCGAGTATATCATATTAATAAAGTTCTCGTTGATAAGAATAATAATAATAATTATGATAATGATTGGCCGGAGCAGGGAGCTATATCTGTAAGTGTCGTCGGAGGGGGAGTACGGGGGGGGGGGGGGGCAGTTAGGTTAGATCAGGTCAGGTTAGGAAAAATGAATGAACTTTGATTCCTTCACGAAACGAACAGGGCGACGACTTACTTTTGAGAATTTCAAAGAGAGAAAATTGCGAAAAAAAAGTATGCATTCGTTAGTGAAAAGGGTCATCATGATAATATACATTTTCCATGAACGTCGCCATGAACCAAGGCAGACCCAAATGCTGCTACAATATACCCTTAGGAATCCTGCATCCTGTTCCACCTACCTACGTCCTGCCTTGTACAAGGAAATGGCGTGAAGTGCATAAGTTGTGGGGGGAGGGGGGGGATGGAACGGAGCAAAACGGAAAGAGAGGCGGAGAGAGAATAGAGAGAACGGGAAGGCCCGGGAACTGAAAGCTCAGAGTCCATAGAGTCGGAATTACATAGGATGCAGCCTGAAACCAGGGCAGTTGGCGCACGTTCCTTCCGATCCTAATCTACCTTTAATATCCTGTCCTGGAAGAAACCTACCGCGATCGGGGCAACACCGATCTACGTAAAGCTAGAGTCGATGAAACGAACCTATGCTAACACATCGCCGTACTATATGCGCCATATTATTATTTGCATATTAATTTACCTAAACAAACAGCCACCGACTTTTGTATAAATATACGCAAAATGTGTGTACAAAGAAAATAAAGAGTTTCCACTGCAGATACCTATACATAGGTATATTATACTGCCCGGGATGGTCGTTATTCATTTGTTCGCGGAGATTGAGCGTGAGAGATAAAAAGAGAGGGGTATATTCGGTGACGGAGTTGTAAGAGAGTAAGAAAATAAAAAGGGTGTGGGATTGCAGGGTGATTGCCAGCGGAAGAGGGGATTTGGGGTGGTTAAGGCGCAGATCGTGGGGGGAAGGGAGACGCAAAAAGGAATGAAAAATTATCGGTTGGGATTTGGTATTGTAATAAATCTCTCTTATCTGCTCACTCACCGCGTACAGACACGGCGAAAAACTAATCGTAGAATATATAAAAAATAATAATAATGACGATAATAATAATAATAACAACAATGAAAAGGTGTAATGGTTTTTCTCTATCTTTTTTCTTCCTTATCATCACGTAGGTATCCTTTTTTCTTGTGTATATAAATAGGTCAATAATTATATCGTTTCAATCAGAGTAACTTAATAATAAAGTGAAATTAAATCACAAATATATATTGATTCACACTGAATATACATTCACAATTATGAATATCGATATACCTGTATTTAGAACGAAATGACGCAGTCGGAATTCTGTGCTTCAGAATCGAAATTCGATCCGCCCGAGCAAGGTTCGTGTTTGAATTGAAGTTCCTTCTCGATGAACCAGTACACTTCTCCGGTACTTGTGATATAATAAGGAACATCGGTCTGCGGAATATCTTGACAGAGAGACGGTGCATGAGGGTCAAAAGAGGTGGGAGGGGTGATAAGAGAAAACGAAACAAATGCTGTTGAGAAGCCCAAAGAGAGGGAGAAATAAGGAAGCTGTCCAGCTCTCGATCACGGAGAACTTGTACAGAAAGGGAAGTAAGGACGGGAAGCGGCCAGGGAAGGGATCCCTTTGGATGATTTCAGTGGTTGAATTTTCTGAAAACTGCTCCTCATTCGGTGACCCTACAGCACAGGTCGTTTCCTCCGAATATTGCCAATTGAAGAAGGACAAAGGATTGACATTTTTTGTGGAGGAGTTGGGATACCCTTCGATTCTTTTTTTTTTTTTTTTTTTTGTTCACGGAACATCGTCTATACGTCGAGTCAAACGACTTGGGCGAATTTCGACGATCCGTAGAAAATGTAAAAATAGAAAAACTAATAAGCATATTATTAGAATAATTTGATTACGATCGACACAATTCTGTTCTGAATCTTGACGATGTAAAAGTATCTAAATTTCATGGGTGACAAATTAGTTTTTGTTGTTTCATTTCATTCTTTCCTCTTACCGGGGACAACAGAATATGCATACTAAAAATATCTGGATCCAGTTATGACGTTATATGGACTATGATACGCTCCACAAATATTTCTGCGGTGTACGCGGAATCTGCAGTGGTGTAGCAAAACATTACTAGCTGTTTTTTTTGTTTTTTTTCTTCCAATCTTATTGTGAATATTATTCGAATCCTATCAAATCTTACCTACAGAGAAAAACTGATAGATAGACAGAAGACTTACATAGAAACATTAAAACAAAAATGTGTAAGAGAAATCAAGCACCGTCCGTGTATAATCGCATTCGCGTCTTGCTTATTTCATTTACTAGACCTTCTTACTGTTAATTTTTTTTTCTTTTTATCTACCTCCATCTACCATTCATTTTATTTTCTTACATTCTTTCTCTTCTTTTTATATCTTCACTCTTGCTCGCTTAGGCTTTGAAAATACATTATATAAATTGTTTATAAAGCATGAGTAATTCATTTACGCGCGCGTACGTATCTTGAATTGATACTATGTATAAAAAAAAATCAACGTTGTTAAATAATACGACGTGATAATGAACGGCTTTGAAAGTAGAGAATAAAATATAACAAAATAAATTCTTCGCAAACTACGCCTGCGGCATTATAAAAAAAAATAAAAAAATTAAAAAAAAAAAAGTAAATAAGTAAATGAATAAAATGGAGACGAAGACTTTGGCGCAGTGTGCGTTGAGCTAAGGGAGCAAGGCGGATGTATAAACACGATAAACTTAAAACTGACAATGCCGAGTTCCACGGAGCGCTTTTCGCACGCGATATAGGTATATAACGCGATCTATAATGCGGTATACGGACATGAAGAAAATGGAGCTTGTATATTATGTAAAAGGGGTGGATTTAACAGCGAATTCGAGGGAGGGATGGGCTGGTCTCTGTCTTAATCTTTCACCGCTGCGGAAGAAGGCCCCTCAATATATCCATCGCATCGTGGTACATAAACCCGTGCGATTTGGCTACGCGCAAGGTCATTTGTCATTCGCAAGACTATATTCGAAAAAGAGTACGTATTCCTAACCCTCTAACCCTATCGAAAAATTGATCGCAAAATTTCTCATACAATATACCTACTGTATGATACATTGGAATTTTATAGCACCCGCAGCTAATGTCGGTGACAGTTTTTGCGAATAAATAAATAAAGATCAGCGTCAGATAATAAGCACGTTGCTTGTAACAATAAAAACGAGAAAGCAAAAAAAAAAAACAAACAAAAAAGATTCCAATAAATCATATGACGGTAGGATTATTACATTACTTTATACAAGCAGAGTGAATCTTTAGTCTAAGAATATAAGATGAAGATTTGCGCAGGTAACGTTTGTGTTGCTCAACATCCGAAATTCACTTTCCTCTGAATAATCCGAGCTTGACAACAGTGAGTTTTTTTTCTCTGTTTTTTTTTTTTTTCGTTACAAAGGTCGAGATCAAATAGCTGAATATATCCGCAAGGGCAAGAGGGTCAAAGGTCACGGAAAATGATATACCTACACTTTACAGGGTTGGTAACTGTATGTACCTGCCTGCTTTGACATGTTAAAAGTAAAGTTACTCAAAGTTGTCTCTTTTGGCGGCATGACTATGCCCACGCTTGTGGTTTTTGGTTACACACACACGCACACAGATGCGTGCTGTATTCTATAATGTAAATTACACACGCATTCCATACCGCAGAACTACGCACACTTAAAGTATATACACCTGCGTATGTATGTATGCATGCAACGAGTTACGTGTTCTACTAAATAAGTTGGTTAAATGGTGTTAAAAGCTGACGCCGGGATGTTAGGATGTTGGGATGCTAGGACGTCGAGACGACAGTGAAACAAGGACTGCTGACGTACCACGCGTCGCTCTTCCCTATACACTCTCATGGAATCCTACGACGTAGTCAGGTGGTTAGAACAGGAAGATTAATGGAAGAATTGAACCAGCTCTCCTTTGCACTTCTTCGTAATTTACTCGCGTTCATTGTCAGATACGGTTTTAAAGTTTAGATATCACTGTATAGAACGTCCACTTATACCATTGCACCTTTGATCGCGGTTCTATAAATGATCATTGGATGTCGAGTTTTAAATATTTCCATATGTTGATTCGCTATATTTACCGTTTAGGAAGAAAAAGCAGAAATATTACATGGGGCATTTAATTCACAGTATGTATAATGCCTATAATTCTTTTATTTTGACGGGCAAATTTTTAGAACCCGGGTACGTGTTTAGAAAATACTCAAATTTTTTTTCGTTTATTTACCTGTCCCTTTTCTTTTTTGTCAGTTCACAAACGCGTAAAGTCTATCTCGTTCTATTGTCTCTCATTTTATTTCATGAAATTTCGACTGTAAGGCACAAAAGGCCGAAACATTCAACCGTCGGAACACAGCTCTGGGGGAACCACCGAAGCAATTTGCAGAATACACAGAGCGACAAATGACAAAAGGGTTAGGTATGGAATGATTAAACGTAACTGATATCCAAACGCCGTGCGATGCCACTCGTCACCCATCGAAATCACGAGAAATACAAGTTAATGATTCTATCAGACGAGATCTAAATGAAGACTATATGAACATTTAAATCATCGTTATTATTGTTGTGGTTATTATTATTGGTTATGTGGGGATTAAACTGGAGCACAAGTTGAATTTTTTTTGGTAAAGTTGTGTTCGTTATTTAGACGTGCATTATTCGTAGCATGCGGGAACTGTATGCACAGTTTGCATACCTATAATTAACGCAATAAAAAGATCAACTCTTGGAGAATAGATGTAGAGAAAATATGAAGAACTAGGTCAAACCCTTCGGCAGTATTTCAAGGTCGCAGTAGTAGTTCAATGGGAATAATGCGAGCTCTTGAAACGTGTAGAATCGAAGTTGCCGCGTGATGGATATAAAAGGCGATTATCGCCCTTCACGTCACGCTGACGACAATCGAGTCTCGTCTCTTTGCTTTCACCTCAAACTCTGAACTCTCTGAAGCGTCGTTTGAATATCTGCAAAAATATCGTCCCAGGAGTATAAGTTGGAAAAACTGGCGAGGGTCAATGCTGAATTTAGATCGAAATTTACGTTGTACTTATAAGGGGATGTGGCTAAATTATATTTCCGCAAATATACGGTTTTCGACAGCTTATTATTTTTTTTTTTATTAATTTTTTGGTAAATATTTAGTATTGCGGCACCACCTAGAATCGGGTCGTATATTTTTCTATAAATGTGTTATGATTTCAAATATTATAACTACTCCTATTATGATGGCGCATGAGCTTATTGAGCTAATTAAAGAAATATCACCAAGTATAAGTGCTACACCAGTTAGTATGATGATGAAAACGAAACACCCAAACGACTCCAATGTCTTGTATAACACAAAATAAATCCAAACAACTCAAGCACAATACACAAATGTATAAACAAAATCGAATTCGTTCGCCCCGAAATAAATTTTCGATACTCAGTAATCCAGCAATCTCACGGTATGTACTTTCGTTGTTTATTATAGTGTTATGTTATCGGCATAATTATTTTTAACGGGTAGTAGCGATTAGATTGTGTTTGGCTTATACTTTCGTTGTTCCATAATGGGCAAGAATTAATAATAATATTTCACCCTACCGTATAGCCAAAATTTCCAGAATCAGGAGGGACACATCTTATGAAAGTCTCGGTGGCAGATCTTAATTTTACCAAATCTACTCTCGACTTTTTTTTTCTTGCGTTGTAGGTAGGTATATTATACTTTGAGAAAAAATATCTCACTACTGACAGAACAAGCGATTTTTAGGTTTCTGCGTTTTTTCTTTCTCCTGTTTAATCAAACTTTTGCTAATGAGAATTTGTGATGGTGAAACAAGTAGGGAATACAAAAGAAGTCTATCTCAAATAAAAATGGCCCAGCCGGTACCAGCAGCGATATACAAGCTATACATTAAATTTAAAAAAAACAAAACAATTCTGAATATAGTGATTCGTGAATTATTAATATTCTCTTCTCATATGCGTTTATATAGATCGCAGAATATATCCTGCAGCGAAAACGAAGTTATTCGATTATTCTGAACAATGTTAAATTCACACATTTTCTACTTTCATGAACAATATCAAATGTAACCTGTTCAAGCAAATAATAGTAAAAAGTTATTCCCTTCGTCCAGGGGAACCTTTTGTTCAGCAGAAAAGTGATTCCAGGTATAAATACCGGTGTAAATTTTCACGAAAATCAGATAGATGTACTGTTGTTTCAGCTACTTCTAAATTTAGCCAACCAAAATTTCGGTTCAATTGTAGAGAATAAACGTAGGTATATGTATATTCAACACAATGTACTTCTATAGAGAGGTATATTATGCGTACAGCTCGCCTAAAATACGTTATGAACATGGTATTTATTGTTTTACTTTTTCTACCTCGAATAATGCACTGAGCACTCGTCGAATTCATTGCACTTTTTTGTATTTAAAGCATGCTGCTTTATAATACAGGCAATATCGGACTTTTTAATCGTATACTTCTCACATGCTAACATTTCGATGGAATATTTTGCAATTGATTACTTATGCTATGTACACTTATAAATTTATACAACTTTAATTACATGCAAAGGGCAGCCGTAGGTGCAAATTTGCGGTCGGAAATACAAAGATGATTTTTACCGAAGGATAAAAAAAAAAAAAGAACGCTTGGTAAATGTTGATTTATCGTAATCGAGAGTGTAAACATGATAAATCATACTTTTAAATTGCAGTCGACGGAATATTTTTCACATGTGAAACCGTCGCTGGCACATATTTATGGGCAGGCGATTCTCTCATTTCACGACGGATGCGGTTTTTATTTCTTTCTTTTGAATTTAATTCCATTTTTTGGAAGTTAAATTTGAGAAGAGCGCGGCACCCAAACAATTGTTTGATCATGGTAATAGTTTGTGATTATTGCGCAACACCTATGGCAATACCATGAATACTGAGCAGCAGATACATAATTATTGGTATAGAAATCTTACATGTTAAATCCCGCGTCGACCAACACTTACGTAGTCTCAACACTTGATTTTATTTTTGTTATACTCATATAATACTGCAAATAATTATTTTTGACTTTCTCTAGATTTTATTAAAAGTGTATGCATACTTATTTTTTTCGATTTTATTCATAATAGATAAATAACGTTAGAAATGAGATGCCGAATATTAATTACATATGTAGGTAATAGGTATGTCTATATCGCTATTCGGTGTCAATTCAGCGGCATTGTCAGTTGTTGGAAATTGCAACCTACAACTGGAACACGCATAACTATAATTCCCACGATCTATTGTCCCATGGCAGCACGGTTTAATTACATAATTTCACGAGCATAGGACGGGAATCAAAGAATGGTGATGCAATTTCGAAGCTTTGTTGCTTCAGAGAGACTAGAAATAATTAGAAATGCAGAACAATGCGATACAGAGAAGTACTAGTTTTTATTACAAGAGTACTTTGAGGAAACAACGCAAGGGCACTAGAATTTTTCACTGACTATGCAACTAGACTATTAAAAATTCATTTACGTTGAAATTCAGTGTTACGTACAAAAAGTATATTCTCGTATTTTACATAACTGTAAACTTTATATCCAGGCAAAGTATGCGAGAATGTGATACCTTGAATCACATCGAAGTGAAATCAATGTAGGGTGATTATTGAGCCAGGGAAATATTTTGAAGTTCCGAACAAGCTTCTTTGCAGAATCCGAACTTGAGAGACTTGTTAATTAGAAGCTCGTCTAAATTAAATCTGGGCCGCTTGGAAGAGAAATGTTTATATTTATTCAGGTAGTGCCATCTTTTCTTCAAACAAAGAATAAAAAATTGTTCAGAGCTTGCAATCGGTAAGATAACACGCTTCAGTTCCGAAATTTATGTTTATGTTTATTCAGGTGCTGCTACCTATTGTCAGAACAAAGAATAACAAATTGTTCAGAGCTTGCAATCGGTAAGGTCACACGGTTCACTTCCGAAATTTGCCCGTGAAGATAAAATTGGTATATGGATAGTGGGTATGTTGGCCCGAGTCAACTGTTTTGCAGAAATTAAATTACAAGAATTATAAATAATCATATAAAAAACAAACAAACACATCGAACACTGCAACTTCATGTCACTTGGGAGCCTCACTTAATGGATAACAATGCAAGAGCTTCATCTTGACATTTGCAGTAAGTTACAGAATTCAAATCGGGATATGAAAGGAAAGATAAATAGATCTGGAACCCATCCTCGTGGCCGAATTGATTGCTTTTCAAGATCTGAAAAAATAATGAATTTATCCGTGAATTTTATTCTGACACTTCATTATAAAAACCCTAGATAATCTAATTTTGGGGCACTTTTGGAATTTCGGATAAAGAGGGACCTTCAGATTCACCCGATCAGCCATCTTGGAACGTAATAAAGCGACAACTGAACGAAGTTAGTGCAGTCAGCTGACCTGTCTTGTGATAGCGAACAGCCAGGCGAAATCCTTGCTGGGTGGGTTCACTTCAGTCCGTCACACGTCTCCGTAAGTTTTATGAAGTTATTCTCAGTAATAATAGTGTGAGTTTGTGAAAAACTAAAGTTTCGAACCAGATACGATTTCTGAATCTCTAGGATTATCATAATTCAATAAACAGACAGCTAATTTTTCCGATAAATACTTTGCTGCATTAGTTATCGATCCCACCACTCTACATACGCCATCGTTTTCGAGGCTTAATTTTTTTTTTTTGCATTTTTCAATTTTTAAGACGTTCTATCAATTTTTCACCTTGTACTTTAAGCGACTTGTGGCAAAATTAGGACAATTCTCTTTGCTAGTGGTTATTAGTTTAATTTGGACGACCAAGAATAATGATTTCTGCTAGTAGCAGACGGCGCTTTGCCCCGGGGGCTACGCCTACTTTTTAGATTTCGACTGCTCACGTGAATCTTTAGCTGATTCCCTCAAAACACACTCGAACGTATAACTCTACCACGTTTGATGAAGTTTTTCGTCTAAATACAAAATCACAACTTCCGTTACTTCTTGGCACAACGTAAATTAATCTCTAAACAAATCTAATTGCCATAAATTTTTTTATAAACTATTAACAGTTAAGGTGGGAGTGGCAAAATATTAAGACAAGTATAACAACTTTGATAACACCTCATTCAACAATTTATGCAATAACTGCATCCTCGGTTTTCCTATATTTGATTCACACTCGAGATGTTTTCAGCTGTAATTTTTATCTTTGTTTATTCAATCAGTAGTGTGGCATATGATTACGTCTCTGAGACTTGAATTCCTTATGTATAATGGTTCCAATAATAACTTGATTTACTTTGCTAGTTTTCTATTATTGAAAATATATTTCAGGTAAGCAATAACTAAAGATGTCGAGCAGAGGTCAGAGAGACGGGGAAAAGGAGTCCGAATATGGATACGTCTACGCAGTGTCGGGTCCAGGTCAGTAAAATAAACAGGAAATTTTTTAATCTTGCGCTGATTTTGAAGTCTACCTCCATGTCACCATCACTGAACTGAATTTATTCATTTAAATAAAATTATAGTGGTCACTGCTGAAAAAATGGCGGGATCAGCTATGTACGAGCTGGTACGTGTGGGTTACTACAAACTGGTAGGAGAAATTATTCGTCTGGAGGGAGACATGGCCACTATTCAGGTTTGCATTCGTCCATATTCTTTTCCATCTATTCTTCACTCATTTCCTACTCTCTGTATGTTGGTTTCATTGTTTGAAGATTGAGAAACCATTTTTGTCCAATCTTCAGCTTTTTGATACTTTTTTTTTGTAATATTTTACACCAGTAAAAGCAAATACACCAATATTACCAATATGCCATAGGTATACGAGGAAACTAGCGGCGTGACTGTCGGAGACCCCATTGTTCGTACCGGTAAGCCTTTGTCTGTAGAATTGGGACCTGGTATTCTTGGAAGCATTTTTGATGGAATTCAGCGTCCTCTTAAGGACATCAATGAGCTTACTAGCTCTATCTACATCCCAAAAGGTGTAAACATTCCTGCTTTGTCACGTACGATACAGTGGGAATTCAATCCCTTGAATATCAAAAAAGGTAGCCACATTACTGGAGGAGATTTGTATGGTATTGTCCACGAGAACACCCTAGTTAAGCACAAGATGATCCTTCCACCAAGGAGCAAGGGTACTGTAACATACATTGCACCACCCGGCAACTACACTGTCAATGTGAGTGATTACATAACTGACGTATATAAAAAAGCTTGGACTTTGGGGTTGGCCAAAGTACAAATTGATAGATATTTGACGACACAACCTTAACTTTCCCAGGATATCGTGCTTGAAACAGAGTTTGATGGAGAGAAGAACAAGTTCACTATGCTTCAAGTTTGGCCAGTACGTCAGCCACGTCCAGTTACTGAAAAATTACCAGCAAACCATCCTCTGTTGACTGGTCAACGTGTCCTGGACTCGCTTTTCCCGTAAGTATTATCAATTCCCGTTAGTTCAGTACTGAAAAATTATTATACACCTCTCCACTAACATGTTATTTGTTCAGATGTGTGCAAGGAGGTACTACTGCCATTCCTGGTGCTTTCGGCTGTGGTAAAACTGTAATTTCACAGGCTCTGTCGAAATACTCTAATTCGGACGTCATCATTTATGTTGGTTGTGGTGAACGTGGTAACGAAATGTCTGAAGTACTTCGTGATTTCCCTGAGTTATCGGTTGAAATTGACGGAGTTACGGAATCCATCATGAAGCGTACTGCTCTCGTAGCCAACACATCTAACATGCCTGTCGCTGCCCGTGAGGCTTCTGTTTACACTGGTATGTACAATCTTAGGACTAAATGCAATAATGTGAAGAGTGCTGGATAAACGAATATTTGACTCACATCCTCGATTTTTTACTCAGGTATTACGCTGTCCGAATACTTCAGAGATATGGGTTACAACGTATCTATGATGGCCGATTCTACTTCACGTTGGGCTGAAGCTCTTCGTGAAATTTCTGGCCGTTTGGCTGAGATGCCTGCCGATTCCGGCTACCCTGCGTACTTGGGAGCTCGATTGGCCAGTTTCTACGAGCGTGCTGGAAGGTAATCACTCGCATGTTTCCATCAGGATCAAATTATCATTATCAGTCATACATGAAAGCTAATATTTTTATTACTTATACTCTAGAGTCCAGTGTTTGGGTAATCCAGATCGTGAGGGTTCCGTCAGTATTGTAGGAGCCGTATCACCTCCTGGTGGAGATTTTTCAGACCCTGTCACCACTGCCACCTTGGGTATTGTACAGGTAATGAAATTATTTCCATTTCTTTAATAAAACAAGAAAAATAGATTGTGAAAAGAATGAAGTAGCTTACGATAATTTTGTCTTATGTGCTAGGTGTTCTGGGGTTTGGACAAAAAACTTGCTCAGCGAAAACACTTCCCGTCAATCAATTGGTTGATCTCTTACAGTAACTACATGCGAGCTCTGGATGACTTTTATGACAAAAACTTCCAGGAATTTGTTCCACTGAGAACAAAAGTAAAGGAAATCCTACAGGAGGAAGAAGACTTATCAGAAATTGTGCAGCTCGTCGGTAAAGCTTCTCTTGCCGAAACTGATAAAATTACTCTTGAAGTTGCCAAGCTTCTTAAGGACGATTTTCTTCAACAAAACAGGTAAATTTTAAGACGATTTATTCATTATTTTTCTACTCCGACTTTATTCTTTATTAGAACTAATTACAATGATCAACCTACTGTATGATTTTTTTAATATAGTTACTCGGCGTACGATCGTTTCTGCCCATTCTACAAAACGGTTGGTATGCTACGCAATATGATTGCATTCTACGATATGGCCAGGCATGCAGTAGAATCCACAGCTCAATCTGACAACAAAATCACTTGGAATGTGATCCGTGATAGCATGGGCAACATTCTTTACCAACTCAGCTCTATGAAATTCAAGGTTTGCATTTTACATCTTCAGTGCAATATCTAGTGCCTTAAGTTGTGAAAAAATGAGAAAAAATCTCCAAGTAATTATTAATGACGTCCTTGTTAACTTTAGCCTCGATTCTCAATCGTGTGACTTCTAAGAATTTTATTCCATTTGGTAGAATATTCAATGAAAATTCAATGTATTATTTCGTTATTTAGGACCCAGTGAAGGATGGTGAAGCAAAGATAAGAGCAGACTTTGAACAACTGCACGAGGACATCCAACAAGCATTCAGAAATCTAGAGGACTAAATATTGTTCCCACCACTCATTTTAACACTCTTTTGGTATTTAATCATTTGGGATTGCGGCTATTTAAAGGTGTTCCTATGTCATTCAAACTTGGTCGATTTCGAAGGTGAAACTGAAACCAAGGAAGGGCATTGCTAGTATTTGGTGATGCCGCGAGCTAATATAAATACGCTATCTAATAGCGTAGCGGTGAATTGTATAAACACTCAATGAGATAATTCTACTCAATGTAATTATAGGGTACATTTCATTATATCTAGAATAGCCGTCTTTTCTCCGTAGAGAAAACTGTTCGTACTGGACTTTAATCGAGACAATAAAACGGAACCCCTTTAAATGAAAGCCAACAAATCACCTCATCGAAAATGTGTTTCCAATCGATCGTAAGTTATTCCTATTTAGAGAATAAAAAAAGCTTGTTTTCTGATTAGAATCATCCATTGGTACGCAGTTTTTTGCTACCTGCTCTAATGTATCTATACCATTTTTCGGTGATTAACGTCGAGGACAGGTAACTTAAACAGCTTAAAGGATTATTTTGATAATAAAACATAGCACGTGTACAATACAGAATTCCTTTTGGCGAAAACTCTTGACCCATCTGCTAGTGAAGGACGATAACATATTCATTTGAAAAACACATGGCCTTGGTGTTTGAATTAACGGATCCTGCGATGGCATGACAGTTTTCTAATAAAGGACACAATATGTAATCATGGAGTATTATTGTACCATATGTTATACACGTAATAGAATTAAACGTTAGGTAATGATAATAAAGTTATATTATATTAACGTTGAAGCGTTAAAAGCATGTAGATGTGTAAGATGCTAGTTTAAAAATGAGGTGCTGGGTTTACGTTATGAAAAACTTCATCTACACAGTGTCCGAAATTCCAGCAGCTTCAGTACCATTTCCAATGTACGATATGTAAAGAATAAAAATTATGCACAAAAAGCCAAAAACAATGATGAGTTCAATTTCTGGGCCACAGTCAATGGATGAGTAGGGTTTTTAAGAATATATACATGAATGCGAACAATTAATTGACAAATCTTCTCGCTTTATTCGTAGTCATTTTTTTTTTTATATTCATTATAATAATAATATAACAATAACCCCGCCATATATACAATTAACAGTATATTACAATTACTTATTACAGGTTACATTCGTATTATCATTTTTTCCGCGGAATATAGTCAAAAAAATATTGCTATACATAGGACGATGGTTTGCAAAACCGCTTCCCCAGTTTCGGTCTTTTTGGAAATATGCCTACGGCGTGCTAGAACAGTTGTTGTTAGTAAAAAAGTATTAACTATAAACAGTTTCGACATCATAGATTTGTATTTGTTATTATTGCCACTGTGACCGAAACTAAGGACACAGGTATGTGTTTTTATACGTAAATCCATCGATGGTACCATCCATTCTGCTAATTTTTATGGAATTATCATAAAGAAGTTGTTGAAGTGATATTCTACATAATATCGAAAACAGGCATTGATTTTCACAGCCTTTATTTACACTCCGCTTGCTCATCGATATAGGTGATATTGCCCTTTGAATAGAAACATTACAGACTATGTAATAAATTAGTAACTGTTAGTAATCACGGATCTGCACGGGTGGTTCCATAAGTCTTATAGGTCAGAATGTACACGTAGCGATGCACCGCCGGGGGCGAAGAATTGAAATATATTCAGGAGAGCTATAAAATCTATAATCAACACTTTTCACATATCTCGACCGTGTCAAACGAGCCGAAGTGGCCTACCAGCTTAACATAAGTAACCAGAGAATCTGACTCTCATTCATCTCAAAAATAACAAACTGGATGAAGAGCAGCATTTTTTTCAAGCACCAATTTTCACTTTGAGTACCCTGCAAATGTTCACGACAGACAAAATGCTGAAGTGAGCATTATAAAAAGGGCTGCATCCACAACGATACTTCTATAAACAAATCCTCTAGTATCTACGTTAAGCAATGCCTTAACAATATCTATGTACAAACGAAAAAATAGTTTTATACAAATCGATTAAGGACTGAGATGAATAACGTCAGAACCAGTAGTAGGAGAAGTGTTCTGCGATCTCAATTGAGCATTCTCACGCTTTAACTGTGTCACTAATTGCTTTAAGGCATTTATTTCATGTCGCAATTTCTCGTTGTCACGTAAACACTGTCCCAAGCCTTGGTTAGCCGCTCGTAACTCACCTATGTATTCACAGGCTTTCGCCAAAATTCCACCTTTACTCTGTGAAGAATTAAACAATATATAGCTCCAGTGAGGACTATCCCATAAGAATAGATTTTGACAAAGAATAGATTTGTATAAGGCATTAGAAGCATACCTGTGTTTCGTAATTTGCTTTTCCATCTCCGCTTACATTAGCATTTCCATTTGCAGTATTGTTACACTCTGGGATAATTTTACCGAGCTTTGCGATCCAGTTATTAATCTTATCTCGACGTCGGCGTTCAACTTCATTGTGCGTCGCTCTCCGCCTATCATCCCTCTGTAATATACCACCAACTGTTATTTACTTACAAATTCTTAACGCATAAATCAATATGTACAAACATGAATATATACCTTTTTGAGTCCGGTTGTAACATTACGCGGTGTTTCAATCTGAAGGGTAGCTCTGGGTGCAAGTGATCTAGATGTTTGAGCTGTGGTAAAGACTTCATTGGCATTTCCAATCACATAAAACTGTCCGTTTAAAGGAGAAGTTAAAACTTGCACAGTATTGTTAGCCGACTGTGTCCCAGGAAGCTCAATTTCATTTCCAGTATTTCCACCGTTGACTTGTACTACTCTGTAAGCTAGGGTTTCTTGATAGCGTATTCCATCCTCTCCCACAGCTTCACCTATTATACGTAGATAAATCTATGTTTTAACTAGTAAAATCTGACATTATTAACCAACATCGACAATTCAGACGTTCTTTTGCAGCTTTTAGCTCAAGAATATGACATTCCAAAAGTGTCATCTTAGCCTGATAAATAGATATGGTTTGTCCAGAATGCCTGTCAGATCTCAGCTTTGAGGTTTAGCCAATAATTATCAATTTCTAAAAAGCTGCGGATTGATTGTGCAGGTATAAAACATCTGTTCACAGAACGTTTAAAGCGATTAAAGGTAAACACTCAGCAGAAAAGACAACACTGTTACCAATATAAGGGGAATTAACGTTGGACACATCAATGTTGGTTGGTTGAATATTTATCGCCCACCCTTCATGAGTATGAATAATATAAATACCTTCGCCGTCGCAATCAACAAATTCTGCCTCTTCGAGCACTAGGCCATTTTCATCATCCTTCATCGCCGATCCGCTATGAATAATGATCGAGATTATTATCGTTCCAGAAGCCGTAGAAAGGGGCATTTTTGATCATTTTTTAGCAACCGGATTGATTATTACGTAGCGGCAGATAGAGTGAAAAGAAACATAAATAAGGAAATGTGTGTGATCGAGTTTGCAATGACCTTCACGAATCACTGGATGTGTTTCGTTGATGTTAATTCGAATAAATGGGTTGAAAGTTGATGAACTAATTACCTGACATCTTGTGGGTCAAGATGCTGCTCCAAAATATCCATTTTTTGCCACCAAAAAACGTTTGAATTTGTCAAAATTCACGTGAGCTGGTCACGGGACACGACAACGAGGTCATGTGGTGTACAAGATGGCTGAATGAAGCGCACGCAGATTTGTACGTCACGATTATTGGAGTCAGCTAGGCTCCTAAAGTGATAACAATTCCGTTGCATTCCGACACTACGCTTCTGAACTCATGTTTTCAGCTACACGATTGGTATAATTCACTGAATTAGGCACATCAGCATGGTTTGGTAGTCACAAGAATTCTTTTCTTCCCCTTTTTCTTGGTAAGGTAACTACCACTCTCTGTGCTCCTTGCCAGTCCTTGCTAGAGTCACCCGGAATCAGGGTCCTGTAAGAAATTTCTAGTTGGGTTATGACGTCAGGTACCGCGAAATCAGTCGAATGCAGACGAAAATTTCCTCAAGGGGCTTTTAGAGGACCCGCTATTTTGAAGTGCGAATTATTGACATTGATACCTGGACAAATACAACCACTAGTGCGGTCTAAACGCATACTGTAATTAATTATTTATTTCGAGTGAGAGGTGAAGATCTGCAAATCTATAATGACAAGGTGAGTAGCGTTGTTAAGAAGGTTAGACCGACGATCCATGCTTTGGAAAAATTCGAAAACATTTCACCATGATGATCATAAATTTCTAAAAATAATTTACTTGTGCATCACTGATAGGTCGAAGATAGAATTAGGGGATGTCACACCTCACAATATAAAGCAGCTGAAACTTCTTAACCAAGTAGTCTTCCCTGTTTCTTATAATGAGAAATTCTACAAAGATGTCTTGGAGGCTGGCGAACTAGCCAAACTTGCCTATTATAATGACATTGTGGTACGTAATCAACCTTGAATTATTGTTCATCCAATGAAAATTAGCATGTTCAAGTAGAATTAGGTCACAAATATTTTTTGTAACTTATATACCATTATCATCAAAAGATATGATTCAACTGACATGACTTCAAGTTCACTATAACTGTTCCATCTTTGAAACATTCAGCAATTCAAATTGATCTGAAACTGTTATTTTGTAGCCATAAAGTCATCATTGAAATAATTTCAGGTTGGGGCTGTATGTTGTCGCCTAGACACATCAGAGAACTCACGCCGACTATATATAATGACCCTAGGGTGCTTATACCCTTATCGGCGTTTGGGTATCGGGACTGTTATGGTGCAGCATGTGTTGAACTACGTATCTAAAGATGGAAACTTTGATTCTATATTCCTGTGAGTTCTATTTGAATGACACTGTTGTTTAATTCAATGACTATTGCATGTTCTTATTACGTTTGGGATTATGTTTTGTTAAGACAATCTGTTGATTCATGTTAAACACAGGCACGTCCAAGTCAACAATGAAGGAGCTATTGATTTTTACAAAAAATTTGGCTTTGAGGTAGTGGAAACAAAGAAACATTACTATAAACGCATTGAGCCAGCTGACGCACACGTCTTGCAAAAAACTTTGCGCCCAGTAACGACTGCTAACCATCAAACAACCAGCCAATGAAAAATTTACTTCATCTATCAATATTCCATCATCTGTTTTCATCGTATAATGTTATCTGCTGTACAAATTAACAATAAAGAATGTTCATCGTAATCATTATAGATTGAAAACAGGGCCAGAGACATATTATCGTGAATTTTCTCATCAGATGGGTTTTGCGGTTACCGGAGAACCGGATTTTGACTGGGAAATCTGAGCATAAGTTTATTATTCACTAGAAAACTCAAATATTTATTATTACAGTAATAATGTGTACAACATGGATAAATTTCGCTACTTGTACATACAAGTTGTCGAATGTTACATAATTACGGAAAATACTCAGCTGATAATAAAACTTCGAGCAACTTTCAACAGATAACATAACATCTTTGGTAACCAACATACTAGATGAAATAATCAGCATAAAATATAACTACCTGTTATCCATAAATCCAATGATCTGTTATAAACAAATAGGTAAACATCGTAAAAGAATCGGAATTAATTTTTAGTTATTTGAGTGCTAAGTTTGAAATCTCGACTTTTTTCATCCAGCAAGTACGTATTCAGCACAATTATCAAATAGGAGATATTGATACATGGAGGTAGATGACTCAATCTGAGTATAATACAATTTTCTTGAATCTTAAATGAGCAAGCCGACACGCATTAATTATTACAGCAGCCACAAGCGTTTCAATGGTTATTGAATGAAGCACACATTTCAAGTGGCTTATTAATTTACGCGAAAATTTTCAGCATACTTTTACAACTCCCGACATCTCAAACTCGGTTTACAATAAACTTATTTTCATCAAAGCAATATATGACGTCGGTGTACAGAGTCTGCGAACTGGCAATATACTTGATTAGATTTAATTATTCCAACAGTTAATTTTTAGCAAACTAATTGTATTCTAATAGCTCTCGTATTCTTCGCACACAAAGATGCGAGCCATCCATTGCTTCCTTAGATACCTGTGAAGAATAAACTCGCAATATTTTTAAAATGCAACAAATTTGGAGTTTGCAGTGCACATATTTACCAGGCAAAAATTTAGGAATCCATGTGGTAATCCTGGTAATATGTCTAGTGTCACTGGATTTCCCAATCCTTTCAATTTTCGCGCAAACATTACACAATCATCTAAACAAGGGTCCAGTTCTATAGTCTGTTCGCAACAACAAAATTTATATATGCATGATGATTATCAGTCGAATAACCAGATCACATAATTTCGAGTGAGTCTTATGTACATACTCACCAATACCTTAACAGGTGGAATTTGAGCCAACATGCTATCAGGTGCTAAGTACGGACTTAGATGCGGATCTCTGGGTACAGTGAAAACGAATTCTTCACATGGACTTTTTACACTTTCAACATCCAAATATATTGACTTGTTAACACCACCCAAACTCCAACCGAATAGTGACCATGATTTGTCAGGTGTGGAATTTTTTTTTTCCTTCGACTTGTCTTCGGTGGATACACCAGCCAAATTTTCAGACGATTTATTTTTGTAAAGGTCCAAGAACTGTGTAATATACTCTTGCGAACGGGTCTGCTCTTTTGCAGTAATTTTACTAGGAGTAGTGGCATCTAAAGTAACTGGAATTAATGAAAATTTCTATTTGCATTTCTTCTGGAACTAATTATTTTCCCGTCATTAGATACTAACCCTGTACAGCATCAGCTTCTGCAAGACTCACAGAGTTTAACGTGGAGTCAGATGGAAACGAGGCTAATTTATGTTCTTCGTTAGTTTCATCACCGTTAGGACTGAGAGCAAGTGCTATAAGATCACTCTCGCTTACTTCTGCAAATGATTCTGTCTCTGATTTTTGACCATCACCATTTTCGTCATCTTTGTCTCTGGTAATTGAAATTATTTATCTTAGCCATAATACGAAGCGGGTGATTCGTACAATTGAATCCACAAAAGAAAATTTCAACTATCCACCTTCGCTGCTGTTGAGTTTCACTAGAAGCATAAGCTTTCAGACATCTCATCATAAATCCAAATGGTAATAATGGGTCAGTGAGACATAACAGACGCGCCGGAGAAGGTACGAACTCGACCAGGACTGGCACATACGCCATAAAAATTCCATCTGGCTTTCGAATATTATACTCCAGACATTTCAGAGTAGCCCCCAAGCTTAGATTAGCTCCTGCAGAGTCTCCTGTAATAATTTAAGACAATAATTATCTTATGCAAATTATATTATTGCATTAGTCATGTTAATAGATATATTTATATTCAAATGTGTCTTTTATACTTATATTACTAATAATAATCATCAGGTTTTCATGACATACCTGCTAGAATAATTTTTCTAGCTGAAGTTCCTAACATAGTGCTGGAATGTTTTAGGGCCCATGCATAAGCGTAAAATACCTCTTCAAGAGCTCGAGGATAG
The DNA here is from genome assembly GCA_963932425.1 of Athalia cordata. NCBI lineage: Eukaryota > Metazoa > Arthropoda > Insecta > Hymenoptera > Athaliidae > Athalia > Athalia cordata. The sequence continues at coordinate 48,605,922 of OZ010625.1, read as the reverse complement.
GGTGCCTCTGGGGCTAAGCTGTAATCTATACTCAAAATTGGTACACCGAGTTGTACCGCCCAGTCGCGCAAGTAAACCTCATGAGAACGTGAACTTTGAGCCACAAAACCACCACCGTGACAATGAATTATTAATTGATCTGAAGCTGGCAATGTAGCCCCGACTCCTCTTGAACCAATCTGAAGAATTAAGGGTATATACCTAATTTAAATGCCAATGTTTGAGTATCTTCATATTTTAGTGATGCTATAAAGGATTCAGAAAGTTATGTTTGTCGTAAGGTTCACATTTACCATTCCTGTTCTATGATGAGAGCTTAAAAGTCGCACAGATAGAGTTCTTTCACCCAAATGACTGCGAGGTACTGGAATGGAAACAGGCGTACCATTGTGGCATTGGAGAGTTAATTCCTCTGGAGGAATGGAAATCACTTGATTGACCGCGAGTGTTGGCATCATCAAAGCTGGCAACCGTAGGAATAAATCTGCAAAGCTATAGATGTTATAGCCATCTGTAGCTTTATGAATAATCAATGAAACAAGTATTACCTACCTGATTCGTTGAGTAACCAAAAATTCTTGCAGAAGTCAACATCAGCTTGTTGAGAAATATTTACTATGCGACGTGCCCTTGCCTCAGGGTCAACTAAATATTTCAGTGAATTGGCACACCTCCCAATCATCGTTCCATTGGAAAAATAAATTTCACTAAACGAAACCATGCAGGCTGATACAGTCTTCAATACTCGTTTCATGCTGTCACAAAACTGAAGAGACAAATTTCTTTGTTATGAGCAGGTGAATTCAACCTTGAATGATTCAATAAGATTCTTGAAAAAAAAAGAAAAAAACAGTTTATCGTCCAATATAGATTTGTTCTTGACAAACCTGGAATCCCAAGCATCTGCCGTAAAAACTATACTGATTGATACTCTCAGTTCGTTCTAAAAGGTCTTGAGGACTATGTCCCTCTGGAGGAAACAAAGATGGTCTGTCATTTACCATTGTTGTGTTCCAAGAATAGAGGGTTTTCAAATGTTGAAGACAGGTACATAACGAAGCCAAGAGCTGAAGACAAGCTTCTACCTCTCTAAAAAGTAAAAACTTCCTTGAGAGTATGATTTGCAGAAAAGTTACATTGATACATAATTCATTAGCTCAATTTAATACCTCATATAGTAAGTCTTGCGGAAGAGAATAGAATCCCTTTGACAGCATAGTTGACGGCAAACACAAACAGAATGTAATATACACTTATCGACTACTGAGAGAAAACTTCTATAGCCGTTACCCGGTGTTTTTGAATCAAAGTCAAACAATGGCGCTATCTTTGCTATCTCTCGATACAAAGGGCGAACCTGTTCTAGGTGATTCAGCATGGCTAGTAAAGCCTCATGCAACCGAACGCTAGGTTCGCTTTGATCATTTTCAAAATATTCTGCATTAGCCCGACATAACTCGCGCAAAGCACCCCAGTGCGGAGGTTCAAGCTCTGCGAACGGCTTAGCAAAATCATAGTCAAACGACATTTGGAATTCGAGCTGCGCAATACTTGGAATTAATTATGAATAATAATTAGTTAATTATTATAAAGAGGATTGTTATTGGACTGTAAATCCCGAAACTTTTGAACTTAACTGGACGACTTTATGTGAAGAATGGACGGAATGAATCGTTGAAACGATTCCCTTGTTATAACATGATGTTATCAGTTATTTATTGACGGATATTGAACATGCAGGCGAACATTGCCCTCAGAGCAAAGTCGAATAGGTTAGAGTGAACAATGATTTGTTCAGCACCACAATGTGTACAAAAATAATTGTTGAATCTGATTTGCACTACTTTTAGGTGAGGTTATTGTAACAATCTATCTTCCATTATTCAGGAAACTTTCATCCGTCAATACACGTCAACGACACTGATTTCGTTGATACACGTTTGACATTTGCCTACAGGCCGCCATATCGATTTAAAAGTCGCGCACGAGTGCAGGCATGTTCTGTTGATCAATTTCTGACAGACTGTCAGACAAGTGTCGTGTACACTCGACGAACAGCTGTCATTGTTCGGAAGTGTCGGTATGGCAAAAGGTCATTGATTTCTACATCAGTGATAAGAGATAAGAAATATCCACTCACTCAACACAACTTGGATGTGGCTTTACCAGAGACCTTTTACAAATCGCGCTAAAACATTTTATACGTGAATGTCACATGGCATGGATCCGCCAAAAGTATGACGTCACAATTTTAAAAAGCGTCGCCGATTCGTTTGTGTAGGCTAGGTGCCCCAGTCCAGTCAATAATCGTTAGCAGGTATAAAAGTTCTACTGAACATTTATCATCAGCTATAATGAATAGTGTTTTACTTGAAATAATCAAAATTTAATAGTATGTGTGCCTATCTGAGCGTTTGATGCAATGTTATTGATGTACCTCTAAATAACCGTAATGATCTTGAGAAAAGTTAACCTCAAATTTTCAATTCAATACAGTGATCATCATCTAGACTACTCTGCGATGTCTTCGGCTTGTACAATTTTACGGCGAAGTATATCAACCACCTGCGTATGTCATGGAAAGCGTAATTTCCGTAAATTCTTACTGTACAACAAACGTGGTACTCGTGTTTTCAAGGAACATCAAAGAACAACTCTCAATCCTGATATACCTATTGATCGTGAGTATCTTGAAAAGACCTTGATGTCCATTCCAAAAAATGTTGCTCCTTATTATCTTTATCATATAGCTACTATGAATTGCCTTCCAAAGTCTGAAATGTTACTGTTTCAGACCGTGGAGTGAGACCAGTTGGTTTTCACCATGAAAATAAATTTGTCACAGTACCTGAAATGGTGCCTGAAATTATCGTACCATCACTGGAAGGCTTCAATCTAAAACCTTATGTAGCTTACCATACTGTGAATGTAGAACAATCAGAATTTACTTCTCAAGATTTGTTCAATGCTATTTATGCCCCAAAGATTCATGATGATTTTAAAAAGAATAAGTTAGCTGAAGACGGTAGTCCTTTGGATCCAAACGAGCATGAGAAGCTCACACCGGAGGAGGCCAAACGCTTGGCATCAAAGACAGGCTCTGATCTTTTTGGTTAGTATTTCTACTATGACGTTATTATATAACTTAGTATTATCATCTGTAGAAATTTATAAAACGTGCAAGTGTGAATAAATTTGTCTAGTTCCACATATTATGGTATATAAGTGTAATACTCATTTTGACCACCTAAAGGTATGTGTGATCCAAATGCTGAGTATTTCTTTGAATTGAGTTGATTTTCAATCATTATGCTTAAGTTGTGCGTATTCAGAATCGGATATTTGGCATAGTATAATTATTCTGTGATTTTGCTACACTTTTCCCCAGCGTGTGTCCCTTTCTTGAATTATTTGAATACAGGCATCCCATTCTGATCCAGCTCAATTCCTGCTTAAATTCAATAATCGTTGGAAACTGAGCATTGCGGTTGTTGTTCATTATGCTCTTTATTTGTTACAATCTAAGCGCTCTTGAGTTACATATATTGATCTACAGATTATAAATGGTAATCATTCACTATTACTTATGATTGTTAAAAACAAAGATTGACTAAACCTAAGCATTTTTCCCAGCATTGAGTCCTTACATGTTGCGCTGATATGATAACCTGGCCTTCGCTTTGTCAACTTTGCGCAATTTTCTCCTTTTCCCTATTAATAGTAAATAATTACCTAAAAAAATAATTGTAGTTATTGACTAGTATCGACAGGCATCTTAGGCCTTATGTTATAAATCATACATTTTTTTCACGTAGTAATTTACAAAATATCTATCTAACGGAACTAACTAAGAATCTAAATTCGTTTTTTACCAATTTAAATCATCATAACTTATTGCTATTAAATCAACAGCACGTTTTAAAACTCGGTTCTTAGTCTACGAACTATGTATAATATTAAAATAATCATTTTAAATGAGACTACCTTTTACCTGATTTAATCTTCTTTTCTAGGTACTAAGATTAATTTTCAATTCCAATAAACATTACTTAACATCGTACCTATGCCTCATTTAAAATGATTGATTTAACGATTAGGCTAGCTTATCTGCTATTAATTCGCTTATCAAAAAGTTTTGAGCGAAGTTTGATTGTTTGTTTGGGTAAAAAATGGTAAAGAATTCGAATGGTAAAATCGTTGTCAGTTGTGCGCGGCCGATATTGCTTCAATGCTTTCATCATTTCTTATGAACATTAATGAACTTAAGAGAACTGAATACAGAAGTCAATATGAGACTGATTTCATTTTCATTGTGTACATCCACATGAAGATAATAATAAACCTGGTTTATATGTCATAGAAAATGCATCAATCAAATTGTCAACAATCGATATTGAAACATTATAAAATGAGATTAAAATTCATATTTATTGTCTGATCTTGAAGTTATTTATTTATCTATTTTTTTCATGTTTTCGTAGATTCTGAATCCATTGTTCAACAGATTATGTACTGGTTTGAGACAATGGTTCTCTTGCGCTTATGCACAAAATCATATCTCATAGCTTACACTGATATTCCGAACTCTTTCACTACTTTCTTACATCTCAGCTAACGTTGATTGCTACTATCATAATATCATAACTTCTAATTGCTATCAAATTATTATGACCAGTGGAAATGAGGTCTCAATGTGACTCAAATTTTGTTTCCCCATACCCTAGTAATATTAGCAATGTAGATTGGATGAGAGTTCATCATTATGGTTTAGTCACCATCATGGTACAAATATTCACCAAAGAATTGATATTCTGACGCTTGATTACATTATTTCCACTTGTCATAATGTCGGGCATCTAGAACGCAAGTCGGTAAAGTCTGCCATAATATTGAAATCATAGGAATAACAAGTTTCTCATAGAAATTCCGACCAAAAAAAACAAATTCTTCATGCATATTATGGTTTTGGCTAATTCAATTATGAACGGACTAACATTTATTATACCTATATTCAACAATAGTTGTTGAATATTAAAACAGTGGACCAAGACCTACTACACTTGAGTTTCTGGATCCCTCATTAGTCATTAATATTACTGGTTGGTGTTTTTTTTTTTTAGTTAATCATCAGTCTATGACAAACGTGGTTAATCAATAATTGCGTTGTCTCTATGCGATGGAGATAATTCATGCAGTTGACTAGTAATACATCGTAAGAATTATCTTCCCGCTTACCCGAGGTTAAAAGATACATAGAGCATTTTGCTCTCTGAACTTTGTCAGAATATTATCTATAGTTGAAAATTTTATTCTCAATTCAATTAATATTCTCTGACAGGCCGAATTAACATATGTATCATGAATTTTAACATGAATTATCTGTATTCACAAATCACAAACCAAAGGCTAGTTTATTGCCAGTTATTGTTCCTTTTTCGAAACTTGTGGTTGTTAGAATATTCGGAATAGTACTATAGCTTCTGATTTTGAACATTGGGTTTTTTCTTTTACGATGGTGTATGCGATTAAACACAACCATTTAAGATATGTATCATATTTTCATGTAAGACGATAGCATGTATCTTGGAGCAACAAATATTTGCTTCCCTGGAGAGCTATATAATACATATCGAAAACACATGTCTGAATAATACGTGGCTCAAGGCGCTCATTCCATGGGGTCTCCGGCGTTTTCAAATATTGTTGAATGGGGACTGCTTCCAGTAGGCCACAAAAATCCGCCCACTCCACCGGAAGGCAGATACGAAGCCCCTCCACCAAGTCCTACCTATCGTTATAATGTTCATTTATTTATTCACATATTTTAAGTCAATTTCGCAGACCTAAAATTCAGCAGCTGGTAAAATTGGGATCATAGAATACGATGAAGGCTATAGATAATCCTATTGATCCAGTCTGCCCAGAAAATTAGTATTAACTCAATAATTTACGTTATTTGCAGCTAAGTTATTCACGACTTGTATATAACAGTAATTCTGCTATCTCATTGAAGATAACTACTCGCAATGCAGTTTATCATATTAGATCTGAGAAAATTTTGATCTATAACTATTTTTTTATTTATCAACAACGTTGGAAATTTTTCAAGCAAACTAAGATTGTTGAATATGAATACTAAAAGCAGCTACAGTGTGGTTGGTTGTACAGAATGTGAACATGGTGTAACTATTGCGACTAGAAACTGGAGATATCTTTGAGTAGACAGTGTGTGCCATTTATTTCTTATCATTCGAAATATGTTTAATTAGTTGGTGATATGTTTAGACTAGCGTACAGCATTCTCAAGTGTTTTGATACTTATGGGTCAAGGATTAGCATGCGGATGAGGTAATAAATGTGAGAACAAATAATAAATGCACAACTTAAATAAAAATAATCATTTATTCGAATCAAATAAATAAATAATTGTAGGAACAAACCGCAGGTACTAGCTAGGTGATCTTGCGAGCCATATTAAAATGATCAATTATTCAACTATGAATCTGTTATAGCTAAACTAAGGTATCATCTCAGCTAGTTGTAAACCAGAAACTGCATGTGTATTGTCACAGATTTAACGGATTATAGATTTTCAACAAGATGATCACAGACAATGCTTATTTATGGTATTCAATATGTTTAATGATTATTCATTCGTCAATAATCAACTCGGCATTTTCATATAACAAATTTACAAGCATAGCAATTGCCAATTCATGATTTTCACCAAATAATATTTTAATACTGCATCAAATTCCTGAGAAACATGATCAACGTTCATTGTGTTATTGACTAGTTGCTGCCTCTACAATCCGGTTATTCTGTGACCTAAAATTCTCTTACGAGATTACCTGTTGACTCCATAGGAGCGTTCTTTCAGCTAATTGGCAGTCAGTGGCTAATCGAGAGGGTAAACTCTTCCATCTCTCTTCATCTCTGTCTCTCTCTATTTCTCCATCGCCATGACTCATGGATAAAGGTGGTAGGATTTGTGTTCGTTGAGCCATTTTGTAGCTGTCCTGTCTAGGTACATGATCCCTTCGTCTACTTCCTGTGCCTGATGTAACAGGTGTTGGCGTAGGACTACCTCCACCTCGCTGACGATGATAGAGATTTCGTTTCTGCTGTAGCATTCTTTGTTGGACGAGCAACTGTAACTGTGCCCCAGAATCGGCACGGATTTTAAACTGTGGTGGTGTTTGCGATGGTGTCACAGGAGGACGCAGGTGAACAAGATCTAGGTGGCCTCTAGCCTTTCCAGAATCTAGAACCCGACGAAATAGTCAAAATTTGTCTGAGGGAAAAATGATGAATGGAGGAGGAATGGTAGGATAAGTTTGTCAAACATATATCAGAAGGTTGTTGTTACCTTGGATACTGCGCTGTTTTGTTGAGCGATCTGCACTTCCCTGTGGACAAAATAGGAGTCTTGGGCCCCCATCAGATGCTCTGCGCCCTTGGGACACCCTTGATATTCGTGCTGCGACAGGTGATGGGCTTTTAGGTGGTGGTGGTGTACAGGATGGCAAACTGCTAGTAAAACATCCTGCGGCACTAAAATCTGGAGGGCAACCTGAGTCAAAACTTGATTCGAAAAGATCGGAGGACGAGCTTCCATCACCGGCAAATAAAGATGTATGACACGGAGGATCTATGGGAGGACTGTCAAAGTGCTGTTGCTGATAGTCACTCAACCTTCGATTCACTATTTGGCTGTCTATACGTTGACTTATATCTCGGTCTAAGCCTAATCTATGTTCTTCCAATTTTATTTGGGCCTCTCTGAGCTCGTCTCCGCTGGGTCCTTCTTCCAAATCTCCTTCTGCACTACAGCAACCCTCGTCCGTGGATGAACTGGTTGAACTGAACCTCTTTCCAGCTCTACTAGCATCTTCTCTGCCTCTGCAAGGGAATTGCGTTCAATTATGTGTGATGATCAATAGAGTATATTGAACCGTTTTATGAAGAAGCAGAGATTTTCATTAGATGAAGAAAGTAATGTTGGAATTGATGAATGTCCACGTTGTGCACGGCTTAATACTGGACCCAATCACCTAAGAGATACTAATTTTTCACATTCGGATGAATACAAATGAACACGTGACTTTAGTAAGACGAAAATGAAAAAAATGTCCGCGGTTAGTTATTTTATGACGAAATAGAGCAGATAAAACTATGACAAAATCTTTACCGTATTGTTTAGATTTCTGAGTAGATTTTGAAGACTGATACAAGAGCCGAAAGCTCAAGCAGAACCGTTTGAGAATGACTGAGAATTTCGATGAAAGCCGAAAAAAATAAGAGATTAAATTAAGAGTTACCAAAACTGAAAGAGACAGCCACGATCTTCCAATCCGACCTGTCCAGACAAAATCTCCGATTTCCTCACCAATCATGGATCAACAACGACCAATCAGTTCAACGTCCGACTAAGCTATCGCTGCAAATAAAAACCAAACTATTAAGATCTATCCTGATTGGTAATTATCCTCGATAGGTAGGATTGGAAGTTGCATTTGAAATCCGAGCGGCACTTAAAATCTAAATGAAAAACAAAACACAAGTAACCATTTCAATTCGAATGTACCTTGATTTGAATTTTTCTTCTGTTCCTCGAACGACCGCAGGCCAGCAGCTAGTATTATTACTAACACTAGTAGTACGATGCTGCTTTAACCTCTCCAAGAGTAAAAAATATATGGCAGCATGATGATCATAACTGTTGTTTCTGAGCGACTGTTGATCCACAAAATAACGAGAAATTATTATAATTGTAACTGTTGAAATTTCCAAAGCCAATGACTGTATGTAATCAGGGAGATTCTCATACAAACTCAGTTACTTTGTGAACTTACTTCTCTGGTACGAGTAACATCAATTCCAAGGCTATGCATGAGCCTCAAAATTTGTTCATTAGGTTCCTGCACAGTCTGCGTTGTTGCTGCTGTTGCAGTATTAGAAAGCTCTGCATCATTGGTGTCTGCAGTACCCTCCATCCAACGATGCCTTTTTATTTGTGGGATAGTATACCGCTTGCTTGGTTCTAGTACTAGCATCTTTCGTATCAGGCTCTCGCAATCTGGTGTTCAGAATAAAAATATAACTTGCAAATTTATGTTTACCTTGGTCTTTGAAGAATCTAGTTATTTGATGAAACATCTTGTTTCTCTGATTATGATTTATACAATCTAGTTTTTACTAATCTACGTACTGATAAGAGTGAATAAATAGTAGTACTATGTATAGTACAAACGTTACTTATTTTGCCTTCTCTATCAAGTAGTTATAATAATAAATGTTACGAACATCAGACACAGTTGATATTAAACCATGTTTACTACTTGATCAAGAAAGTAGCTAGACTTTTTTTTTGCACGAATAAGATAATGACGAAACCTACTTTTGGCTTTTGTAAACTGTCATGAATTTTCAATTACCTGTGCTCATAAAGTATGGGATACGAAATCTTCCGCTGAGGACTCTATCTCGTAAAGACTGTAACGTAGATCCATCAAATGGTAAAGCACCACAAACCAGAACGTACAGGACAACTCCCAAGCTCTAAAAAGAATAATATATGAGTCCATATTGTGGATATTTAGATTTGAAAAAGACCTGTGTTCAAGACGGATAATCTACTCGTAGGTTATTTGCTCACCCAGACATCAATTTCTGGGCCTGCATAGTGTTTCCCACGAAAGACTTCCGGTGCAGCATAAGGAGGGCTACCACACCACGTACTTAACCGTTCTCCAGGAGCAAATCTGTTACTGAATCCAAAGTCCGCTATTTTCACGTTCATTTGCGCATCCAGAAGCAAATTCTCAGCCTTTAGATCACGGTGAGCGATTCCTATTCCATGACAATATTCCACTGCTGATAGAATTTGTGCAAAAGCTGCTCTAGCTCGAGGCTCACCCATTCGACCATATCGGGCAATGTAGTCAAATATTTCACCTCTGTTGGCATATTCACATACCTACAACGATCAGAAGAAATTGATTTGTAGAATAGAAATTTGATTCTGAAGGTTTGCGGGTTTCTAGGTGCCAAGCTCGATTCAACAATATTTATATTGCAATATCTATCATTTACCATGTATATCATATTTTTAGTCTCCATAACTTGATACAGTTTAACAATGTGTGGGTGTTCAAGTTGCTTCATTATCTCCACTTCACGGTACACCTTCTCTAAGTTTGTTGAGTCCAACTGTGTTTTGTCTATTATCTTGATTGCCACCTGAGCATAAATATCGTGTTTATAAATAATGAGCTGCTTAACGAGCGAGATTGATAAATCGAAAGTGTAATGTGTCTACCATTTGCTCATAATTACATTTTACTTGAGGTATGCAGTCGAACTGCATCCAACACAGGGGTTTGAATAGCATTTTTTTTTTTTTCTATTTGTGTGGTTTTAAGGAGGCATTATAGAAAAAGTCACCTCTGTCTTTGTGATCCGGTGACGAGCTAGTTTGACCACGGCAAAATTACCCTTGCCAATGGTTCCCTCGATGTCATAGAATCCCACTCGGATTTGCTTCTTACTCTGGCCTACTCCACCTTCCATCTTTGAAAAGTAATCTTAATTTGTTGATCTCTAAACATCAACCAATCAATTGGATCCTTTACTGCTTTCTACAGTACCTGAAAATATTTATAGTCACGCACAACTAAAAAATCACATTGGGATTTAAATTGAAAAATAAGTCACGTCACGTGACATCGCGGTATCATTTGGGTTGCCTATCATTCGGGTACGATCATTGTTGCTGGAATTGCCAATACCATTTCACATCATGCAAAGATGACAATTTCAATCACTTCTTGGGGTGTATTGCTTCTTTTCAAGTCATTCTCCAGAGATCTACTATAAATTATTTTAGGATCGTTATTTGCCGTGTCTCTAATTACCATTGGTCACTTTATAGCGCGCGCGCGCAACGGGACAATTATGGCTTTCAAAACCCAGGATTTTGAGTATGCAATTGTAATCACATGTTTCACTCATGCTTTATAAAATGGGAACATAAGGAGAGAGCAATCAGTGAAATTGCTGCAAGGTGCAATTGCTTTTGTGTCTGAACATAAATATATAAATAGATAGGAAGTAAGCTAGCTAGAGTCTGGAATAAATCGCGACATACGTAAGTACGATACGATACATTATACCGTTTTTAGTCAACGATTATACACATCTATATCTACTACTACTCCAATTTAGAACGTTCAAAAAAGTGTTATTTTTTTTCTCCCCCCGTTAGACGTGCGTCACCACTTACGCACCGGAGTATACAGATTAACGTGCTAGTCAGATTGAAAAAATGTTCCTGCAACAAGTGCAATGCAATACAACAGTGACTATAATTGACGTCACGCAAGTCCATACCATCATCTACAACACAGAACGAACGTACGCGCGCTCTGAAGTACCTATTGACGGGCTTGTATCAATAGACGGTCGATAGGGATATAGTATACACCGCGTCTATTCAGTAACTAATTTTATACACCTATGTGTCAAAAAAATTCTATACTGGATGTCAAAAATAGAAATTCGCCGTACGCGTTGTGTTTGGCTCTGGTTTTGACGTAACGCTTGCGTCAATTGCTACTCTGATGAGAGACGAGAGAGAGAGAAAAAAAATGAAAACGACCAGACTAATTGTAAGACAGAAAACGCGATACGATAGCAGAACAACCTCTGGGATATACTCATACCACTGGAGAAAAAAAAAGGCAAAAGAATCTTACGGCGTTCACGGTACGCAACCTTTATCCTCACAAATTCCTATAACGAACCCTTCTTTGTCATTTCACTTACCCGCTACGAAGAAACCGGGTGCCGATGCCATCTGTTCGTAGTTTAAAGTCTCTGTAGCCGTTATCACGTACATTCAAATGATCACATTCAACAATACCATCACGACAAACCTCGCGGCAAGACGGTTCGATACCGACTAACTGCCAGCCATATTGTTGCCGGCCTCCCCTTGGACGTCCCTGACGTCGCGACGCTGCCACCACCACCGCAGCTGCCTTGGTACCTGCCGCTTTCATCGTTCAGGGTTCGCCGTACGCACGCGTTATCTTTGACAATTGACGTCAAGCGAGCGACTACCTTCGCGTTAATTACTTCAATGCAATTATAAGGCAAACATAAGATCTATTTAGTTTGAAGCATGTAGAAAACCTTTGAAGAATCATATCCCGCTAAGAGCCCTCGGATAGGATACTCTAAACTTTAGCTAGGTACGGCACTGCTTGACGTCATTGAATGACGTCAATATGTAACTCCCTAGCCGACCCCCCTTCGGGAGAGAACATATTATTATCGCGCCAACGCAAGAACACTACCACAAACCTTCAAATATTGAAAGGATTTGCACTGGCTTAGCGTATCCCAATCGACAAACCAAGGGTTAAGGGTATTAGAAATAATCTGGGACGATATGTCATTTATTATTGGCTCCTCCACTAATCATTATCGTTAGGCATAATCGCGCCTAAATAGTGTACAATCATAGAATTGAGACGCTTTAAAATCTCATTTGTATACAAATATATGTATATGTATGTATCGTATCATATCACATCATATCATATCGTGTAGAGTTGCTCATGAGTGCTATTTGTATAAATGTAGACAGTATTGTAACAACGTGACGTTACGTGCATATTAAGGTGGTCCTTACGAAGGTCATTTTTGAATTTTGATCGGTGCGCCCCCTCAAACCCTTCCAAATATATAAAAAAAAACTCTGCCTAGTTTAAGTCCTTAATATTAATATTAATCTGCCCCCCTACACCGCTAAAGTTTTCAATGGGCATATACGTGTATTCTTCGGAATCCAAATTTGAGTTTCTGTAAATCCGATAATAATTGATGAAAAAATTAGAATTTTGGTGTGCATAGTTACTCAACGGTACAAATGAAAACAGCTATGCCAAATTTCAAATTTTTTCATCAATTGTTATCGCAGTCGTAGAAACTCAAAATTTGATTCGAAAAAAAACATGTATTTTTCCATTTAAAACCTTCGTCGTGTTGGGGTCAGGTTGATATTAATATTACGAGCTTAAACTAAGCAGTTTTTTTTTTATATTCATGGAAGGGTTTGAAGGAGTGCATCGATAAAAATTAAAAAATGACCTTCATAAGGACCACCCTAATGTATATATACATAAAATATATTCATTACAACCGGTACAGGTATAGTATATTGAATATGTGAACGGTGTATATTTGGGAACATGAAATATATAAGCTGATTTGCGTGAGTAGTGTAGATCGCAGACTGCTCACTTTAATACTTGTCGTTTCGAACTCGTAAAAATTCTAGTAAAAATGACTTTGCTCCCATTTTGCTACCATAGCTATCAAGAGCAGACCCCGGCTGAAATCGACGACATTCTTGAACGTATATACACGCGTCACAACAAAATTATTAATGTCTCTGCACGTGTCCCTTCGGAGATGATATATCTATACAGACGACACGATACATAACTTATTCAATACGCAATATTATATATTATGTTTATACCTGTATAAGTACAAGAATCATCTAAAAATTCTATCTTTACTTGTATTCCACCAGCATCTCCTAGACAATAACTTTGATATCAGAGTCCGTTTATTCTAAGTAGGCTAAACGCAGAAAGTATTTAACCAAAGTACTCGGTTATTTTATAATGATTAATATCCGGAAAAATCATCCCGAATGAATATACTTCTATCTTTTTGAGAATAATTGTACGTCACGTGCACATTATAACTATACTGGATTGGTATTATAGGTATACGTGGAGAATATTTACTTGCATAATAACCGTTTACCGTGATGTAGCGTATATCACATCTATACCTACTTCTGTAAACCGATATAAGTACGCTATTCGTAATTATTGTAGAAAGATTACTCTGCAATAAATATTACTTCGACCAGTTGAATGACGTCATCCTGTCAGCAGTGAAGTAGCTGTTGTAATTAATATAGGGTGCAATATAATAAGGGATAATTGTTTGATGAAACGATGAATTTTCTATACCTCAATTCGAACGCGAAGATGTTATAATGCGTGGAGTTATGCTATTTTGAAACCTATCGGTACCAGCTGAGAATGGCATGAAATTGAGTTTGTCACGTCGCGTTGTTGATACAGAGTAAAAAGATCAAATGAATGTCTCGTTATATACCTATATTTGCTTTTGCACGTAAAGTAAAGAAACTGCAGCTGTAATTTCAAGAAAAACATTAATGACATACGTCTCGCTGGAGCGGTAAAAGATATTGTGACAATTATCGTGATCCAGGAATATAAAAACCATATACATAGAGGGCATAGGTATACGATCGGAGCACGCAATGTTTTATAATTTATTGTCGTATTTTTGCATACAGCTTCAACATATTTAGAATTATAGTTATATTTGGTACTGCGGTCTATTTTCATCGAATTGGGAATTCTAAAAATCATCGCGAGGGTCAAAAACACATCTGCGGACGGGTTCATAGAATAAAGTTCTCATGTATAAACATTTTTTTTTTTTTACTCAGCTAACCGACATTTTTGCATTCGAGGTTCCTTCTTATAAACATAGCATAATTGTATTATCCACCCCTCTAGTTGAGAAAGAGACAGTAGACAGAAAATTAGTGACAGTTGATCAACTATCCGTTACCGTTTACGTAATTCCTTCTGTCCAGGTTCATACAATTCTGATTCAATTCCACAGTCAGAGGGTTGGAACCAACTTATATGGCTTCACGTGAATGTCGGCACGTTGAAAGTTTTACGTGAAAGTGATACGTTCTTTTATTATAGATATGGAGAAACTAAGTAAGCGGTGTAATGGTAGCTAAGCTGACCGATCTCTCTCGATCACATGTCATCATTTACTCGAATTTCTGACTGCGGGATGATTCAGAGAATTACAGAGAATTGTATTAAAGAATTGTTATTAACGAATGCAATGTGTTGATCATTTTTACGAATCGCCATTGAACAATCTTTCTGCAACAATACTCGATGCAATACGCGATAAGATGAATTTCATACTACTCCCGCCCTAGTTGTTTGTAGCTCAATTAGTTCCCAAAATCGTCGACAGGCTGCCCCACCTTACCACTTGGTGTGGAGGGAGCAAGAGGGAGCACGATCACTGAAAAACGGTCCGACAACGAGGGAAATTTTGTAAGATGATAAATTCTCTCTTTCTATGTCAGGGGCGTAGCAGGATATTCCCGGATTCCGTGTTAAAACTGTAAATAGAAATAGTTTAGAATTTGTAGAAAAAAAGTTTTATATTACTTGCTTGTAAAAACTAACATTATAACAATCATCCGACTGTAACTCCCAGACGCAACATTAAATCACCATTTTTGCACGAGTTTTGTGGGAGCTCTATCTTGAAGAGCTCTGCGTGGACTCGAGATTTTTATCACGGTACTGACGAATCACCTGACCTGAGCTCCACCGACCAACCACATTTTGTAAGACGGAGGAGACTTATCATCTCACTCACTGATCTCTAATATTGACATTAGAGATCAGTCTTCTCACTATGTCTGTCTCACGTCTGTCTGTACACCATTTCCCACTTATGGGATATAGGCATATGGTTCCCTCGAAAGTTGTAAATCAATCTTACGAGTACGGATAAATTCCAGTCTCAATATGTGTAACTGCACTACTTGTCTGGACAGAGATGTAAGAATTACTCCCTCATAATGAAATAACATTAATATGACGGGTGATTTAGAACTTGGAGATATTTTCAGTTTTTGAGATGTTATATTTTATTATTCAAATATAGAGTCTAGAGTACAAGGGTGTCCTGGAGTTTTAGCTTCTTGCTCTTAGCCTTAACTTGGGCAGCAATGCGATCCAAGTCCCTGCGCCCTTGGCTGGTCAATTTGCGGCCACCATCTGGTGCTCTTTCGATGAGTTTCAGCTGTTCTAGGGACTGGAGGGCCTTGCGAGCAACACCACCAGCCGATCGGCAGAAATGGCTTGGGTGGGTACCATTGCGTTTACGTCCACCAAAAATCTTCGTTACAGCTCCAACACCGATTGGGCTGCGAATGTAAATGTGTCGGACTAGGGCAGCACATCTGACATAGTACCAATCAGGATCATATGGAGCTAATTCCTTGAAACGAGCAGACTTGACAATATCCACCCATTCAGGGACACGCATTTTTCCCGTCCTGGAATATCACAAAGAAAATTAGCAACCTTATCTCAGCTATCGTGAAACATAAACTACGTATAACAACTGAATAAGTATAGCAACTGAATGAGTATCACAAATGTTTTCGAGAAATTCTGTAACATTGATGCTGCGCTGGTATTTATTTACAACGCGAGAAACGTGTGATGCTCGGCTTTACTATCATTGAGGAATAAGGTTATACACAACCAACAGGTCTTCAAAAATTGCATAGTATACTTACTTTTTTAGGAAGGCGGCAAAGGCCTTCACAAATTTGTGTTGGTCAACGTCCTTAAGTGTCACGGAAGGCATCTGGAATAAATAAATCCACAATTAAAAGTTGTTGAAATTTCTAAACACTAACCACATGGGTAACAGGAACAAAATCGAGTAAAATTGATTATCGTCAGGGAGCATAATTCCCGTATAAATGAAGCCCAGAAGATTAAACTGGCTATCGTGAGTTGCAAATATGACGTAAAATCTAATTGTTTACGCATTCTTTTATGAGAAATCAAGTGAAATGTACGACAAAACGTTAATTCCACACACCTTGTAGCGGCGCTTACCGGAAAGAGCTAATATGAAATGGCTGCCGCAAAGGAAAATAGCCATGAAACATGCGATGAAAGATTGAAAACCTCTTTGTGATTTCCATTAAAGCCAGGTAGTGTCGCGATAGTTAGACGACTCACTGAAATGTTTGAATAGTTGCGAGCAGTTGCGAGTGACGATAAAGCGATGTTTTAAATTTTGAGTTTTGCTTTGTAATTTGTTTCTTATCCTTCGTTGACTGAAGAGACGCTTTCTCGCAATTCTTCCCGAACATGTCCTGTGGTAGTCGCTAGTTGTGAGTGGTTATCGCGTTGACTGCGGTCGGTACCCTCCTCGGCATTGGCGAGGAATCTGCAAGTAAGTTTTCAAGTAGCTTGTGAAACAGAGGGACAAACGTCCCGACGTTTCTCATTGATGATCAGTGTTTTCCCCCAGGTTCGTCGGTTCCCAGAATCCAATTTAATCCACGCGGCGCGAATGCGCGATTAACCGAAACGTCAGCTGCAGTGACGTGTTGCAGTTGCGTCCCGGCGAAGATAACAGCTTGCAGCTATCCGAATTCAGACCAAATATTCTACATTATACGCGATGTTACGATTAATATGGTTCCTGCCAATTCTTTTACTTTTCTCAGGATGTTCAGCGTCTCCGCTCGAAACCGTCAGCGACGACGATCTTATGAATCTCATTAGGACCGAAAAATATGTCATCGTATACTTTAGTAAGTTATCACACGTCAAATTTTTCCGTCAATTCATAAGGTCTAATTGTAACAATCAAGGGGGTTAGTGCAAAAAGGGTATACGTAACAATAATTCAAATATGGTTAAAGTTTCAATTTCCGGATGTAAAAAAGTTGAGTTTTTCAGAAAAACAGTACTTCATCATGACGTGGAATACTACATTTGAGATCTATTTGCACCAACCCCCCAATTATTCGCCATTTGACTCCATCGACGTTTCACCTGGCAATGCCATCGATTCTTGTTGAAATCATAAGCGGACCTAACCTAAAGCATGAGTTATTAATGAGGAAGGTTCATTCACAAAAATTTCTGTTACAGCAAAAAAAGACTGTGAACAATGTGACGCCATTGAGAATGAACTCGTGCATTTGCGAGAAGATTTGGTTGACTCTCTAGGCGCCTGGGTCGTCAAAGCATTGAACAGTCAAATGGTGCGTCTCTATAGCCCGACCAAGGAACCTGCACTGATATTCTTCAGACAAGGAATACCATTGCTCTATGATGGTAAATAATTGACTATCATACCTGATGAAAATCAGCTGTCAACTCAGGATATGAGACATTTAATCTTGCTTCCATTCAACAGGGTTGGCGAAATTCGATGATGAAAAACTGTTGCAAACATTTACTGATAATAAAGAGCCAGTCGTCAAAGAACTCACAGATGATACCTTTGAACATCTGACGCAAGCTAGCAGTGGTGCTACCACAGGAGATTGGCTCATTATGTTGTAAGAGGCTATTCTTTGTTACAAATTCTGTGATAATTCACTCATGATTCATTGACTTCAAAATTAAGAAACCCTATCGAGCGTCTTTAGTCCTTCTACAATTCCTGCTTCTTTGTCCATGGCACAGCTATAGTACAGATTGTGTGGACTGTCAGAGGATGGGTGCCTTGTGGGAAGCGGTAGGAGCAGAGCTGAAGCAAAAGATGAATGTCGCTCGTATAAACAAACAAACGACTGGTGCCTCAACTGGTAGAAGATTTAATGTGTTTGATGTTCCCACATTTATCCTGTAAGCCCTCATTTAGATGATTGTCAGTTTCAGTCATTTGATCTGACATTTTTTGAAATGGTAATAACTTCCGGCTTAAATTCTCAGTTTCAGGCAAGGTAAAATGTACCGATACCAGATCCCTAAGTATGACGTTAAGTCGTTTGTTTCATTTGCTAAAGATTGGTGGAAGAACGCTCATGGGGAAAAGGTCCCTGTGCCACAAAGTCCCTTGTAAGTATCTGTTACTTATTACTCATAATTTGGTGTTATGGTAGAAAAATGACAGCCTTGGTGAAGTCAATTTTATTTCCAACGTTGCACCATTTATTATTGCACTAAAGAAATTAGACGAAATCTCAATCTCTTGAAGAATTCTGGTTCTCTAATTAACCCTATCTTCTTCATTATTATTTCCGCGTAGAATGACTTGATTGCATAGTTAGGCACTAACAGTTTCTACATTAATTTCTTTATTTACTTTTGTACCCACTCCAATCAATGATTATACGGACGACTATATTTATTTTAAGTGATGACTTCACGCTTTTGATTGCCAACTTCTTACGAGAAAATCCATGGGTCATGAAGCTTGGCAGCATAACAATAGGTGTATTAGTTATTGTCTCGGTTGCATCAAAACTCAGACGCAAGTCTGAAGCTCCATTGAAGAAAGAAAAATAATTGATGGATCCTTTTTTGTATCAGAATGTATGTATGTATGTATGTATATACTTTTAAATATATCGTGAAAAAGTTAAGATTATCATTACTAAAAAACTGTATGTAAGAATTAGTGAACGACTATGAATCTTACGATACGGATATTTTTTAATGCCAAACTATAATTTTTCTACGTGTGCTGCAATAAATATTTTATTCGTAAATAACTATCCTATTTTTTTCACATCCAGATACCTATATTCATTAGACATTCTGTCCTTACATTCGTCAGCCATAACTAATTTACCTCTTTGATGTGTTAATTGCAAATACTTTGTAGATCGACTAATCCATTAATGAACACAAATAATCGAAGAACTTATTTTTAACGATCAGCAGATGCAGTGATATATTTTTGCATGGGCAAGCACCTAATTGCATTTCATCCATATGCAATATGACATATTTATTCTAACAATTCGTCCAGCCATCTTTGACATGTTCCATTTATTTATCTTTATACCTCACCATTATTTAGTGGATCCAGCTGGTTCATTGGAAATATTAGGTCTATAAATAAATTCGGTGTTATTTCAAGAGATATCAGACTTTTATTTCTACATAAACGAAATCGATTTTATTTTTTCAAGTATTAATTCACAATTCTTTGAACACTGACTTTTGTGTGGTAATACAAAGTTCAATATTGGATTGAACTGAACATGAAGGCACCGAATTCGTTTGTGGACCTAATGCATGAAAATTGTACATCAAGATTTAGTATTCTGTCATGGTTATTATATAAATTTAAACAGGTATATGAAATATCAATGGGCCTTACCCAGCGTGTGCAAAAAAGCATTATGAATTCACAAATAATCATGAGATGACAATCTGTGCAATATTGATTATATGAAATGGCTTGGTCCGTTAAATTAGCAAGGAGAATCATCATTTCCTAAAGAACAATCAGGTTTGAAAATAATGTTCATGAAATTTCCTTCTTAAACATTGTCGACCGATATATTTATCCTAAAGATTGCTTTGGGATTGCTAAGTGCAATTCTTATGCTATTTTCAAATTTTTCTTGAATAGATGAAAACTCCATCATATTACTGGGCTTTGACTCTATCCAGAATCTATCAAACTCATAAATGAGATAGCAATAAAATTGGTGGAATACTCTTATGGTCGGTAGTGTTTTTGAGACGTTAAATATGTGAGTTTTTGCTGAGCCATCTCGCAATAGCCTTAATGCCATACTGGTTAAATTGATTCCAACGATAGCAAAGGCGTAGCCATAACGAGGGTGGGTAGAATGCGACAAAACATGTTTTGCTGCACTCGGATACTCCTCTGCAAAATAAACAAGATTCTCTAATCCTAGAACTCCCATCCCCCGGAAGTCAGTCTTTGGATCATCACCTTGGAACCCTATATCTTTCCATTGTTTGGTGACTCGGCCTTCAAGACTTTCTTGAGGCATCAACAAGTTCCATAACTTCAGAAGCAGCATCTCATGCTCAGAGTTATCCGCATCATAGGGCGTCTTTCTGATTTCTTCAGCTTGGACACACAGTTGACGGTATCCCCAAATTAACTCAACACATTTGCCAAACGATTTGGCAAAATCTGGGTGGGCTATGGGGTTAATTTTTTTAGTCACTAATACAGTTCTGATCGCTTCTTCAAGTATGCTGCGCTCAGTTTTATTTGTAATTTCACGTCTATCGCTAAGACTGTCTAAATGAGAAACGAGGGATTTTATGTCGATATTTCTTGACTGTCGAAGGCTATCTTCCACGGCGATTATTCTTCGGGCACCTGTCGGCTCTCCATAACAGATTCGTTGAAGTTCACACATTTGAGTGGTCCGGTGTAGAAACCATTTAATCAAAGGACGAAAGTACCAATATACCAGAGACCAGATATAATGATACATTTTTTTCGGGTTCGACGCGAGCTTTATTACCTCACGCACGATGTTTCGGTTCAATATCATCACGGATTATTCCGACTTTTATTTAACTGTATGCATCTTCGACAGATTTCTCGAATATTCATGTGAAATATCGATTAACATAAAAAACCTAACCTACAACTGGCAAGCAAATGACACCGCGACAGACGTAGTAGATATAGGACAAAAACGGTAACTAGGGTCGTGAGGGATACCATGGATACGATACGCAAGTCGTTGCCACGCGCAAGTGCAGCAAGGGATACAAATCACGTCGAATGGAACGGTGGTGTTCAAATTCAATTGTATGTAGGCGCGACATACTTTGCGTATGTGCTGTTTTTAATATACAGACGACATCGGACACCAGAAAATTACATATGCGTACGTAAAAGTAGTCTTAAGGATTCCCTTGTGTCGTTGACTGAGTGAAATTTGAAGAGTCCCATTTGACTAAGAGAGGAATAGAAGATGATCCTGCATCCGGAATTTGTTGAATATAATCATTATTCATCCAATTGGCCGGTCCGTGTTTACTATACATTAAACAGTCGGTGTCTTCAACGTTAAATTTCGCCCCAAACATTTCCGGCGTCATATTCACCTCGGCGTCAACTTTCAAAATACTCAACGATGGACCTCCGAACATTGATCTTGCGTACGATCCTTTCTCGGATAAGATCAATGATTTATAGGGGACGTTTCTTGGACTAACATCTGATTTATCAGCGTCACCTCCACATCGGTCATCATTGTACCATTGCGACACCATGTGCTTCAGAGGTTGCAGAAAGTTTGCATTTTGCTTAATCTTCTCCAACTCTTCGTCACACAATCGTTCGACCTCCATCAGCTTCTGATGATACGTATTCACTGCAAGTTGTCGACGCATGTTGTACCTTTTCTCGGCTTGCGCTAGAGCTAGAGCGTCTTGGTACTTGGCGAGCCTCTTTTCGTACTCTAATATCGTCAATTCGCTCAAAGTTTGTTCCGGATTAACGTCAAGAATTTCACCTACATAATACATCGTAAGTGCTATAAATTTAATCAAGGGATTCCACATTCTGTTTTAAAAATGGAGCTATAATTACCAGGACATTTGAAGCAGCTAAATGTTAGGCCATCTATGCTTTCAGAAAGAGGAGATTCGGCTGCATAAGCCTCGGCAGCCGCACGCGCTGCTGCGGTCGCTTCCTCTAGGGCGAGAAGATCTCTTTTTTCTTGGAGAACTTGGAACTCATCGCGTTCCTTGCGCCAGAGAGAAACCTCTTTATTCAATTCTTCTCGCAATGAGATGATAACTTCGTTGAGTGCGGATATCCGTTCTCGAAGTAATCGGTTTTTCTCGGATGTTTTCATGGTGTGAGGAGTTTCCTCGACAATTGACGCGTTGGTAACCAAATCTGTAAAATCTTCAGGTTCTTCGATTACCTCGGATAATTTTTCGTACTTTTCTTCCTCATTTTGCAGATCGCTCTGTAATCCCGGAAAATTTGGGAAGTTTATATCCAGTTCCTTCGGAGTTCCTGAATCGTTGCAACACTCGCCCGTTGATGCTGATTCATTGACACTCGCGACACACGTTTCGGAATTTTGATCTAAATCTTCGTGATAAGATTCATCCGAGCTAGTATCCGTTGTACTGCCCAAAGGCGACGGGACTTCGTTGTCCATTTAAGAGTGCTTTACTAATAATAGTGACTTTGCAAATGATTTTTTTATTATTTAGTATTCACAATTGAAGACGAAAAACCTTTAAAAAATTGGGTATATATTTTTTGTATAAAAAATTTGACGTTATCGCAATTATTTTCTCAAGGATAACTCGGTCAGCGCGCGACAACGGTTTTAGACTCTTGAATTTGGGATGTATCGAAATTTCCCGCTTCGTTTTATGTCTTCCGTTTACGGAATTCTGTGTTTCGCGTTTGATGCTTCGGCCAACGCCGCGGCTTCGAGTAATCGAATGACGTGGTGTAGTGGACGGAAGGTAGTTGACTCCGTGTTGCCGGTTGTGTCCATCTGAAATTATTAATCAGGTTATTAAATCGTCATTAGAAATAATAAGCTTTGGTCAAAATGTTACAAAGCGTGTTCGACGATGTGAGGCGGATGAATAAACGTCAGGTAAAATCTTAAGCCTATCAAAATCCTTAAAGAATCGACGTCGTATCGGCGACTGACATATGGATGTGACCACCACCGACCTGTATCACGTATACTTCATGCTATTCGAATTGTTTCACAGTTTCTCTATCAAGTGCTAAGTTTTGGCATGATTGTCTCTTCGGCTCTAATGATTTGGAAGGGGCTTATGGTCGTCACAGGAAGCGAAAGTCCAATAGTTGTGGTTCTTAGGTTTGTATAAACCTAACCTATTCTAATCCAACCTGACTTATCGACATGACATACCCACATTCATTAAGTAGCGCATGCCAACGAGTTCAGATCCTTGAAAAAAAAATGAGTTTATATAGAACAAGAAGTAAAAAGATATTTCTTTCTTATCGCAGTGGAAGTATGGAACCTGCATTTCACAGGGGAGATCTCTTGTTTCTGACAAACTATCAGGACGAGCCAGTACGCGTTGGAGAAATTGTTGTGTTCAAAGTCGAGGGCCGTGACATTCCTATCGTTCACAGAGTACTCAAGTTGCATGAAAAGTGAGATATGATCACTATTATCCAAATAAAAAGGACCACAGGATATTATAGCAAACTTGGTTATAATGTTCCTATTTTTCTAGGGGAGACAAGAACAACACTGTCAAATTCTTGACGAAAGGTGATAACAATTCTGTGGATGACAGAGGCTTGTACGCACCAGGACAGCTGTGGCTTACACATAAAGACGTTGTAGGTAGAGCCAGAGGTTTTCTACCATATGTCGGAATGGTTACTATATATATGAATGAGTACCCTAAATTTAAGTACGCCGTCTTAGCTTGCCTTGGATTGTATGTATTAGTACACAGAGAATGAGACTAGCAATTAGGATTATTTATACATGGACTGTCGTATATATTACAACCAAGTGATACAACAGCTATTATTTACCACAACATGGAGTTGCAGACAGCAACAAACAGGAAAAGAATGAGAGCTTTAGCAATTGTGAGAGAAAAATTCACGCAACCTGAATGGAACAAAAAGGCTTGTTTACATAGACGAAATCTGTAAGAACTCCCGTCAATCTTAATCAACAACTGATTATTTATTTGTCATGAGTCACTTGATATCTTTTTTTTCTCTGATAGTCAAGTATTATAAAGAATGGGAATTTCCAAGGTGAAAAATTTGCGAGACAAATTATTGACTCTCTAATACTGGTTTGTTACTTTTTCATCTACAAACGCAACTGTTGTAAGATGTTTTACTGTTCGCCAACGTGGAAACATGAGGGTACAGCTATTTAGAAGTTCGAATTGACTTTAAAAAAATTAAGTACTTGAACTAATGCTGTCCTTGCGGTATTGCAATTCCGGGTTTGCGAATCATCAATTTTAATATGCTCCCCTTTCATCTTGGGTGAAGTGGGTTAGTAAATTTTTCGATTTAGATAGTTAAAGTATTGAAACCGTGATTTACCAAAAGTAAAATAATTTGATTCATCCCTGCCATGATGATTATCCGTTAGTATCGCAAAACTATAGGTTCAGCTGTTGGTTCAGAACTCATAATTGAACGGTACTCCCATTCTCAATATCAACGTCATTATCTGCATTGTGAAAATAGGCACGTTGACTGAGTCAACTATAAATAGATAATTTCAAGATCGATTATGTAAATACATAAATAGTTTCATTCTGAAATGTGAACCATCCGTTTTTAGAGTATAATTGAACGTAATGAAGTATTTGTTTTTTGAATACAACATCCTATTTTCTACTACAGAAAATTGTTGATGAATATTTTTCGTTCCAATGCTTTACGTATTACTCTGATTATTATTATTTTGTTATGATTATTATTATCATGATTGTGTAATAAAGTAATAATAATTTTTATCTGAAAAAGTTGATGTCTAGCCCAATCCACAGGAACTCGTCAAAAATTTTTTCCGTGCACAGATTAGTCTACTACACTTCCTGCGATCTCAAATTTTCAAAGAAATGACGTGTATTTTCACACAAAAATTTTCAGTCAACGTGTTTTCCTACGTTTTACGAATTGTGAATGTCGCTGAACAGTTGAATATTGGCGGGTTGCTAAATACAGAATACAGTCGAATGCGTGGTCGAATGTCGAGTGTTCATTGTTGCAGTCAAGAAACAGTGATGGCTGAGCGCAACGAACAATTACGTCGTTCATCCCGCGTGAAAACATCTGCGAGATATACAACTGAAGATGAGAGAAAAGGTAAAACAAATCACAATAGTATAGCAAGTAACTCCATAGATTATTCGTGGTGTTATGCTCGTTTATTGCTATGCAGGCTCACCGCTTAAGCCCTAACCTCATCTCCGAAATGTTTACATGTCAGAAAATTCTATTTATTGATGATATGAACGTCCAGTGTTTGCACAGGTATAAAGTAATATAAAATAATTCAACGTACAAGACTCATGCTACAGAAGGTTTGTTTACACTATGTGTAGGTACAGAAATACAACGAAGGCGACAAACCCGCCAAATCGGTATCACCAATAGTGATGCAGAGGAAACTCCAGATGAGCTGACAAGAGAACTCGAAATTGAGCTACAACATATTGAGGAGGACACTCAGAGACCAACAGGTTAACCAATTACAGAGTGAACTTCCTTCTTTCTTCTGGGCTTTGTGAAATTGTGGCTCAATTTTAATCTATATCAATCTATAACCGGAACTCTCTTGATGTATTAAATTTTTATAGAATTGTATACCGAGGCACAAGATGTGAGTGGAGCTACCATGTACAAGTTCCCAACACCTTCCAAAAGTGGTGCCATGGCGTTGAAAGCTGCCCTAAGCAGTCAACCACCCTTAACTCCCAAGACACCAAGGTCTCATGCTAGATTGAAATATGATACAATCGCTATACAGACTCCAATGAGTGTTCGCACCAGACTCAAGAAAAGTTAGTATTACTTATTCAATTATAATTAGCTATTTTCCTCATTCCGAGATTTAGAGATGGAAGTTGGATTGTCATTTTATTGCTCTACAATAATTGCATCGATTCATGAAAAAAACTTGTACTTGCCCAATTTGGTGCACATTTGAATTTCTATCAATTCCATCCACCACTTATTGGAAAAGACAATAATACATTCTCTAGAATTGGCTGCAACTGTTTTGTCGTCAAGTGAAAACGATAGTTCTTCTGACGAATATGACCCCACCAATGAGAACGAAACAAGCGAAGATGATACCACTGAAAGTGACCAAAGTGATGTCAAAGCGAGTGATGATGATGATCATACGTCAAAACACAGTCTTCAATCTAAAGTTATTTCCACTTTAATTACCCCAAGCCACAGGTCCAAGCGCAAGGCAGATGTTAAGTACAACGATTATGTAAGTATCATGTATCAATTAGCAATATAATTGGAAATTGTATGATTACCCTTCTCACATATCTGAGAATATGCAAATACAAAACAGCGATGGGCGTTGTTCGATTGTTTTTGACTTTGTGAATGTTATGTTAAGCACTTGAAAACGGACGAGTACTTCGAAACTCAATCAGCTAAGGTGTTAACTTCTGATCGTACCTTGGGAAGACTAGTAAATCCACGACTCGATGAAGAAAGGCTGCAGCTGCTCTTAGCCAATCAAAGCCACGTCTCTAAAGAACATAAAGAAGCACTCAAATCAATCTCGCGGGATCATAAGACTTTGTTTTCAATGTGGCAGTTTGTAATGGAGTAAGTAACGCCTAGAGGAAACAATGCTTGCATAATATATAGACTGTGACCAAGAACATCCACAATACTTTTGAAAACTATTAAGCGAGCAAATAATTTGAGACTTACTGATTGAACTCAGAACTATTGATTTTCCAGGGAAGGTTATAGCCTGTTACTCCATGGCTTAGGGTCGAAAAGGATGCTGATCAATGATTTCCACAAAGAAGTGCTGCTTGATTATCCAACGCTAGTCGTTAATGGATTCTTTCCCAGTTTGACGATAAAAGAAGTATTTGATCAAATAACATGAACAGCAAATTTTCCCACAGATTGACTAATTTTGTGAAATTTCTTTCTTTACAAAGATATTGGATGGTATATTAGTTGATCTTTTGGGACTAGAAAGTCCTTCTAATCCGAATGAGGCTCTGAACATAATTGAAAAAGTTCTCGAGGAAAATCCAGACGATCGCCTATATCTGTTAGTACATAATATCGATGGTATAATGTTGCGCTCCAGCAAAGCCCAAGATACTCTCTCACTCTTGGCTAGTATACCAAACCTCTTGCTCGTTGCGTCTATCGATCACATCAACACACCACTACGTAAGTGCTCATTTTGAAGTAATCAGTTGATCATAATTAAATTAGTTTCAATGCAAACATGAATTTATTTGTATTTTCGTTATTCATCAGTATGGGACAACATAAAACATTCACGCTACAATTTCTGCTGGTGGGATGTGACCACATTACTACCATATGAAGCTGAGACTTCATTTGAGAGCTCCATAATGGTACAACGAAGCGGAGCGCTCGTCTTGTCTTCGCTTGTAAACGTATTCCTCTCACTCACTACAAACGCTCGTGCTATCTACTTGCTCCTCGTTAAGCATCAGTTGAATCATGCAAACAACAACACATACCCTGGTTTGTTTAATTTTATTTTTCAGTTGTCCATAGTGCTTGAAACAACGACGGTCATTTAACAGAAAAATGAATTAGTTTGATCAATAAATTGTCATTGTCCTCTGTCCAGGAATGGCATTTAAAGATCTGTATTGGGGAGCACGGGAGGCATTCCTTGTCAGTTCGGATCTAGCCTTAAGGGCACAGTTGACAGAGTTTATAGATCATAAACTGGTGCGTTCAAAGCGAAATTTGGATGGAGCCGAGTACCTCAATATCCCACTGGACAATGCGTTACTGCAACAGTTTCTGGAACAGCAAGAAAGTGCGTGAAAAGTTTGTTTCTGATATTCTAACAGCTTTTTATGTTTTGCTCGATTGTGAGATAACTAATGTGGTAGAAGTACGATGTTTTCATTCCATACAATTTAGATTCAGATTTCAATATCTAAACTAGACTACTTTCATATTTATACTACTCGTTCACAACATCGTGGCTTCACTCATGTTTAAGGATATTAGCAAATATTCTATTGAAATTTCTATCGCTATGCGCTGCCTTCTTTGTGGCTTTTTGGAAGAGACTTTGTTGGCAGCTATTGTGAACCTAACATGTATGTGATAATTTGTCTTCGATGATAGGTATCCCAGTGGTGGGACGTATGTTATATCTAAGAGCTCGTAATAAAGCAATTATTTATTTTTCTATTCCTACAACTGTTCGTCTTGTAATTCACTTGATCTTCAAATCGAGACGTGGGTAAAAGTTTCACCCTCCTTTTTTATGCGATCTTTTGTTGACTAAGGATATCTTCAGTCAACGAATCTTTTGTCTACCGAGATCCAATCAAATATTCACTTTATATGCAATTTACCTCTGATATCTGTCGAAAGGTGGCAACTTTGTTTATTCGGTTATTAGTGACCTCTAATATATATTTTTGAAGCGTCCACGCGGTAAAGACAAAATACGAAAGCCTTTTAAACAGTATAGCCAAATCAAGACTGTAGCATCCGGATGTAATTGAATCTGGACCACATTTACTCACTGTGCCACACCCTGTGACATCGAATATAATTTCGCGTGCTAGAAAAATAGTTCTGCCAGTCGTTATCTTTTACAGTCCCACGTTTAAATAATTCTAAAGGCATACTGGTATAATGTATTGACCGAAACTTCCAAAGACAACCAACCCTCGAATCGCCATTGCTTCTCACTTTAGGTTGGTACCATTGATTGGAATCCATAGTGGCATTTGGTTGGAGTTTCGGAGTAAATTGTGCGTGTGTGATAATACGGTCGGTCTCGTATGTATTATTAATAAACACCCTGAAATGTGAAATGCGTCGAGTGTCAAGCAGTGGCTGTATAACTCAGTGATTGTTTGAGGCGGTGGCAGCTCTTGGGGCCAAAAACTTGCGCCCTTTTGACGGTGAGTTCCAACAAAAATATCGGAGTATCCCTGCGTTTTCAAGGTTATCCTCGGCTATCAACCAACCAACTCGGCAACCGTCTTTGTTGCCAGTTGCACGGAGATGGGCACAGGGTTGAACGTCCTTGACTTTACCGCAAATAAGAGCAACGTAAACATCGTAGTGTACCCCTCACTGCCGGGCGACATTTTTCCAAGATCTTTAGCAGAACTACGATCACTAAACTCGCCCCTATCTTCGGCATCAAAAGCTGATCCTGCAGTCACGGGCCGGTTGCCCTCGAATAAAATTGATAAGAAAAACTAACCTGTCCGTTCCGAGCATCTTTAGAGATTACAAAAACTTAAACCTTACATAATTTAATGTATGAAGTTCGGTTACGAATTCATTAATCCCTAGTAGCAGCAACTTTGGTATCTTTCATGACTAAGTGTCGTATGTTCTGGTTATTCGGGGAAGATTAACATTTTTGTAAGGTTGAGGGGCTCGGGTGATAGTTATAGGTTTCTGTTTGTCTTGCTTGTGGATAGATTAGTCTGTAATAAAGGTTGTTGCAAGATTATGACAGTAGAAATCTGTCCACATCCTGTAAGCAGTTGGCGATAAAGAAAATATGGTTAAATGCAAAGTGCGCTGCTACTCATTGTAGGTAGGGGCTGACTACTGCAGTTAAGATTGTACAATACGGTACATAGTACTTTGTTCCTTTGTACTTCATTAACAAAAATCTGGTTCCAGGTAGCCGCAGTACTTTGTTACAAAGTGACTACCACCGTTCGTCTATGTTCCGGTAAGTACCTTGCAACAGCTTTTTTACATTCTTGATTATTCAATGTGCTCACCAACTTCTGAATTGGTGCTGTAAACCATACAAATATCCTTCCAATTTTTCTGACCCAAAAATTTGAGGCACCCGACCAGCAATAAGAAGTTCCATCGAAACGTGTTTTAAAACTATCTACCGAAGTTTCATTCGGCTTTATGTCATATACTTTAAAAAAGAGGATTGTTTATTATTCCAAGGATACTTTTTTTCTCAGAGTCCGCGCGCGAACCGGTGAATTATTATTTTTTTTTTCTTGTTTTTTATAACGAGGCCAACGGTTTAATCGCGAGGAGCAAATACTTGACTAGACGTTTTGCCTATTACGAATGCAAATTTTCACATCATGGCATTTTGAAACGCAATCGTGTAAGATTTTTTCCGTGGCCTGCAAACGTTCTGACCTCAAGTATAGTAAGACCTTTGAAGTGTACCGCTGAATGGTACCTATCGTTACTTCCGGTACAAGATAATTGGATGAACGGAAAAGTGTAGCGTAGGAATGGTTGAATTTTTCAAGTTCCATTCCCTTTTTTTTGGGTCATTACCACACTGCAATCAGCTCCTAATCATCAATCTTTTTATCCGACTTAATTCTACCTCTCCCCTTCCATCTACGTGAACGGAAAAACATCAGACTTTATTATCAGATCTTTAGTCCAAGGAAAAAGGAAATGTACGCTCTTGATATTAATCTCACATTAACGACGAATACAATGAATATAGTCAGGCCAATTGAAATGGCTCTTGCAAATACCCATAATTGATCACTTGTCCGAGTATTGGTCGTTTTCATTCATTCCTCGATAGACTGTACATACAGTGGTAATTTTTTGGAGTTTGAAGCCTCGAATATACAAGGTTGAAAGTATGCGGTAAGACCATGACTGCAGTATTAATATCTTCTGTTTTATTTATGTGTAGATACGTGGAGCGCTAAAAAGCGGGTAAAGTTTTATTCGTAATATTAATCAACACATGTTGAATCACTTGTATCATGTAACATACATTAGCTCGGTTACTCTATAGAGAACAAGTATTACGACGGAATGCTTGTCCTTCTTCGTTGCCTCATGAGCTGCCTGGCTGTTATAAACATCATCGCATAATTGATCGTCAGCTCGTCGCGATCCATGTTTGATGGTTGGCGGTGGTTGAATGTCGCGTGCTAAAATGACAATGGCTATACCAGTGAATGACCTACGGCCTACGACCTTCGACCCTCAGCTCTAATTGTTGTACTTGGAAGATAATCAATCCTCGTGCGAATAAAATCTTATTGTTAACAATATATCAGAGGGTTCCTCGGTCGCGATGTACCTCCGCAAAAATGTCAAGGCGACAAAGGCCGTTGGAGCTAACGACCACGAATCACTTATGCATTCGCGAATTCGAAAACACGAAAATTTCCATCAGACCTGAAATATTTATTTATTTCATTTTTTTCTTTGTTTCTTTTCATTACTCTCTTACTCTCTGTAATGTATATTTTAACTGAATGAATTAGAGCTATACTTGTCTCGTGGGTATAAAACTCGTTAGTAATTCAAAGGTTCACTGGAGAGATGTGGTGCAGGGCGTATTATACATTCGGTAGATTTTTCTAAGGCTAGATCCATCCTTACGCGATCGAGCGATGTATCGAAAGTATAATAGGCATAGACATACGTATGAATGACAGATGGTTGTATAAAGCATACTGCGACTGTATACGTAAACTGCAAATTGGCCGAATGTAAACGTTATGGCAAACGTAAGTCCATGACGTAAGGTCGGGCGCGCCGAGGTCGCCCAAACTAAACATAACATAATAATAATAGATTGCGTAATTATCTCCCACCGTCTATCGCCTTCGGTTAAAGTCGGATTGCCATCGTTGCTAACACGTCTTCTCATTGTCAGATATACATATTATACATCTATACCTATAATGCGTGTATCTATAATGTCCTTACGTATCAGTTTGACATTGAGTTATAGGTACCCAACCTCTATACAGGGTGTCGATTTTTATTCGAGTCTCTCATATTTTTTTTTAACGTCATACTCAGAACTATCGGGGTAGAGCCATACCTGCGTCACGCATATTACCCGAATCTATATCATACTCGCAGGACATCGCACACATGAATGTTGCACGCGTTATCATGACACATATGGGCAATTCCACGTGAAACCGGACAAATTTTGACTTCGTATTTTTTAAATCGATCGAAACTTTTTCTGGGTGATATATGCACCAAAAAAATCTACACGTGTTTCGGCGTTTGTCCAAAATATTTTTTTTTCAAAAGTTACAAAATATTAAATTTTCTTGCAAAATGAGCGCCCGGTAAGCTTCAAGATTTAATATCTCCGGTTCTATTTGTCGTAGAAGAATGTTCTACAGCGCATTTTAAAGGTGAAAGAATAAGCTTTCAGACAAAATTTTGTTAACCCGGAAATCATCGCAAATTCCAATTGTTATTAACAAATTAAATGTTTAATGATTTTTCACCATGGAAAGAGCCATTTTTAAAATTCTGAAAAAAATATTTTCGGGTACCTTATTTAATTCTGAATAGAGAAAAATTTTCTTTTTCATGGAGGTTTGATGGAGTCTATTTTTTATTGAATTAATTATCAGTCGCTGCGTCGCGCCGCGCCAAATTGCACCGCTCTCGACGCATAGCATAGCGCCCGAATGGGATCCGAGTGGTTCCGAAGTGATCGAGGCGCTTTCGGGCGCTACGCTATGAGTCGAGAGCGGTGCAATTTGACGCGGCGCGACGCAGCGACTGATAATTAATTCAATAAAAAATAGACTCCATCAAACCTCCATGAAAAAGAAAATTTTTCTCTATTCAGAATTAAATAAGGTATCCGAAAATATTTTTTTCAGAATTTTAAAAATGGCTCTTTCCATGGTGAAAAATCATTAAACATTTAATTTGTTAATAACAATTAGAATTTGCGATGATTTCCGGGTTAACAAAATTTTGTCTGAAAGCTTATTCTTTCACCTTTAAAATGCGCTGTAGAACATTCTTCTACGACAAATAGAACCGGAGATATTAAATCTTGAAGCTTACCGGGCGCTCATTTTGCAAGAAAATTTAATATTTTGCAACTTTTGAAAAAAAAATATTTTGGACAAACGCCGAAACACGTGTAGATTTTTTTGGTGCACATATCACGCAGAAAAAGTTTCGATCGATTTAAAAAATACGAAGTCAAAATTTGTCCGGTTTCACGTGGAATTGCCCATATATGTGGCTTCCCGGCGATGTGTTGCCAGTTACATATTATATGTACTCGAATAGTATGTGGAGTGTCGAGTGTCGTGTGCCGTATAGATTTTCATGCAGCATGCAACGTGACACTTGTTCTTGATTTAATAATAATTTTAACAATGACACGGTCACCGTATACATACATGTAAAACTTGCAGCATACATCTGCTATACTATAGTTAACTTCAGCAGCGCAGAATGGGTACGCTTACAAGCCTCTACCCACTCACCAACCTTGCCACGGTATGTCTTTGATATTCTTCCTTCTGTCACTCCTTTTTATTGTTCCCGCAATCGCTCTTCAGCTTCTGCATTATACCGCAGCAGTATTTTACGCTATCGTCAATATTACTCAAAACATGTACATCTTTATCGATCTATGACACCGCCACAATTATCCATCGATGCGTCTTCATTATTTTCCAATTTTTAATTCAGAAATTTCGTTCACGTCATCTTGAAATATGACAATGTGAGATGATCTTGACGAAATCGGGAATGATCATCCCGAAAACCTGTTTCAATCGATACAATTTTATTTTGTCCACATGAATTCAGCGGCCTCTGAAAATCCTACCGCACTTCCGTGTCATAAAAAGATATAAGTGTAGGAAGTGGTGCTGCTGTAAACGAGTCTCTGAAGCTCAACCGTGCATTATACTTATCACGTTAGTATATTTTCAGGCCAATCGGTAAAACAGAGAATCTTCGGGGCATTGAAGATCCGATTGTTGACGCGGCTTCGCGGTAAAAAAGTTGACCAATTTGTAGGGCGTTGAAAACCCTTTGTTAGTAGGTACTTATTGTTAGCAAATGTCAAATACTCTTCCACTGTGTGCTGTTTCAGACGCGAGTATATGTACGAGGCATACCCTGAATCGATCTCACGTATTATCGTGTAATTGCAAAGGACTTTTACCTACTGTTACACCTCGAGTTCCGTTTAGCCCTGCCCAACACGGTACAACCTGGATTAATTCCCTCCCACCCCGGTCAAATTGCTCCCCATTCTCGAAGCTGACCGTTACCGAGTATAAGGTATACGCCACGTGCACGCTTACAAATATGAGATAGACCTATACTTGATGCCCATGGGAAATGTATGCGATCGAGACACATCTGATCTGGGCAGTTACCTACCGGTCGACAGATTCGTGTCATATCCTTTGTTCGGCATTAGCATATAACGCGATAAAGCGAACGGAGATCGATAGCCGAGCAACCGATCGTTTAGTATTTCGTGTGTAGAAATAATAACCTAGGTTGATCTCAGCACCGCTTGCTTACCTGCTTGCGAGCATGTTAGCTCTTTTTCTATATGCAAACTGCACAAGCAATCTGCGGATTTATCTGGGATTTCGTAACTGGAGGAGCTGGAATAGGTGCGAAGATATGGGGGCCCCATTTCAAATACCCCTCGTCGGCAATCGATGAAAGAGCAGGAAGGGTACGGTTAACACAGTCGCGGTGGTGTTGCTTTTATAAACTTTAAGGAGTACTAAAACATGAAAAAAATAAATCAATAAATGAAAAATTGCATCGTTATATACACTCGATCGTATATTATACCACTAGCTTTGCGAAATCCGAGCGAAACCTTATGCGAGAATTCTGGAATGAGGCGCGTGATTTATATAGCGGATCGTTGAATCGTCATTGTCGTGGGTAGTGGAGCGTGAATCGTATCTGTAGTTCTATTAACAGTTCACAGTTAATTATGACTCTGTTCCCTATTGGTAGACCCGATAACTTTGAATGCCGAATAATCCCACCCTCTAATCACGCGAAAACGTAGTCAGTATGGATAAATCATATACCAATCGCTTCATAGCGGTCTGAACCATCAAAATTATGGCGTCTGCTAGAGTAGATATTCGAACGTATCAAAAATTATGACTTTTCGGAAAAGATCTCCTGCAAATTTACTCGGAATAATGAACGCAGTTTCTTTTTTTTCCGAGCATCGACTAACCCGGTTTCACCATTTCGGACCTGATATACTTACACTCGAGATATGGTATAACGCGTAATAAGTTCATAATAAGTGCTCAACGCGGCAATCTTTACGGTCCGAATTTCCATGGTCATTCGTTACGACGTCGGGTGTGTTTCACAGTGATTTAGATTTTCGATGTGTCCTCGAGCCCGCGATTTGTACAACCGTACATGATGAAGAAAAAGTTACGCTTCCTGGCGTGTACATTATTATGGCGTACGTCGGTATAACTTAAACGACTCTTATCAAAAGTCGACTAATTCTTATCGAGTTGACAAAAAATATTTTATCACTCAGCCTTGATTCACAAGTTCAATTAAATTAGTTGCCTGCCCCCCCCCCCCCCCCCCCCCCTTCATTTCACTGAAATCTATGCCTGCGCGGTATCTCCAAGGTCACGCTAATGGCGACTACGAAAAGTCCCCTTAAAAATTTAACTTTTCAGTTCGAACTGACGTCAGCGATCTTCTATAATCGCAACGATGATAATTATGCGACGCGATAATTACGCCAGCGGTTTCGAACGTCTGTGATGTTCGGGAGGTTGGCGCTGGTCAAAAAAGCACCTTCGCGCGCTGATTCTTCTCGACATAATTATGCGTATTCTCATAAAACGTCCGTGTGTATTTATAATTGCATGTATGTGTAGG
The DNA here is from genome assembly GCA_963932425.1 of Athalia cordata. Classification (NCBI taxonomy): domain Eukaryota; kingdom Metazoa; phylum Arthropoda; class Insecta; order Hymenoptera; family Athaliidae; genus Athalia; species Athalia cordata. The sequence goes on along the minus strand of OZ010625.1, from coordinate 48,569,865 downwards.
CATGTGGGCAGGCCTCGGCACCGAGGTCACAGACTTAGCTTCTGAGCAGCTACGGTTAGCTGGTACTACGTTACGATCTCGAAGCTAAATCATGAGCCTTTAAGCAGCTGCTGGTGCTGCTACTTGAACGGAGGCTAAAGCTGATGTTGAAGCTGAACCCATAGGCCACGCGGTGGTTTGAACTGTTTGTGTTTGATGTAGGTGTATACATATATCTACATGTTCACGTCATACCAACATCGCATAGTGTGGAGTGTGGAGTGTCGAGTGTCGAGTGTCGAGTGTAGGTACGCTGATGGTACGACTTGATCATTGACACAGATTGCGTATTTGCCCTACTCACAGGAATAAGGACGCTTGTATGTTTATATACGCATGTACAGGGTGTCCCAGAACTAAGTGCAAATTTTTTGAGGGGTGATAGTACGGGCCGAGCCGAGTAAATTCATATATACAACATGTGGTCTCCGAAGCACCGTCCCCAAAATATGACCGCTTAAAAAGTCACGCTTTGCACCGGAATTACTCAGCACTCATCGGTCAGCAGTCTGGTTGTTACGCGCGCTCGATCGTTGATGCGAATTATGACGCTTACCAATTCTAAGAATTTTATTTTTACTACAATTATAACATTGTTAATAGCGATGAGATATGTTTAAACACAGCAAATTGACTTCCGTGAGTTTCACGGGTTACCTACATTCCGGTGCAAAGCGCATCTTTTTGACCGGTCATATTTCGGGAACGGTGCTTCGAGAACCACATGTTGTATACATGAATTTACTCGGCTCGGTTCCTACTACACCCCTCAAAAAATTGCACTCAGTTACGGGACACCCTGTATATACGGTACATACATATATCGATGTATGCGTTATAATGTCGCTACGGCTATAACAAAGTTGCTTTACTTTTTTTAACATATCAATCGCGTGGATCGTTGGAGGTTATTCTTGGCGTATGGGGTGAACTTGCAGGTCATTTATAGCTCTGAATAATTTCACTCGTGGCAAAATTGTCGCTCGTATACGGATAATTTTTACAAGCAGCGTCCTAGAAAATATCTTATCGTTGAAAATTTTCATCGTTTGTCCCGCAAAATTTTTTCCCCCGATCTTTCGCTTTGATTATTACATGGTATTTTATACCGAAAATAGGAAGTGGGTGGTAAAAAGTAGATGAACTCCCGCTTTCCTCACCCACTTCATATTTTGTTTCGCCATTTGCTCCTGATTAGGTACCTAATACACGTACACGCGCATAGACACGTATTAGTGGGATCACGAATTCACATATGTAAAGGCTCTGAAATTTCAACCGGAGTTATAGGTGGGCGGCTCGCTATAATATAGCCCCACATTTCATGATATCAATCATCATTTCTCTCGTTGGTTGTTGGCTCCAATTCGTAGCACAGCTGTGATTGCAGTGAACCGAAGCATGTAATTCTCACTAGGTTTAACGGATTTCGTGAATTGTGTGTATGGATAGAAATACTAACTGTAACTGTTTCTGGAATAACTATTATGGCTATACCGCGTCCCGTCTCGCCTGCATGTACGTATAGTCGACCAAATCCTAAATCGTGCTCTCTTCGTTTGAATGGAACGTGCGTGATTGGGAAAAAAACTAGCGATCGTTGGCGTTGCATTCATTCTAACCTCGAGATATGGAACGAGTGGTGGTCTTGACCCAATGGTATTATGGGTCGTTCTTGTTGCATGCATCGACCATAGATTCGCAAGCAAATCAGCGCAGCTATGAGTATTATGATGACCCTGGAATCAGTTCACCGTGGCGGCGACTTTGGCTTTGTCGCGCTTCAATGTCCGCTTTTTGCGGGGCAGGAAACTTATATCTATACAGTACTATTGGTTTCTTTAAAAGGTGATTCCTTAAATTTAGGTCATTACCGAATTGTCAGGGTCTCCCTCGCGGATCGGTCTAATTTCCCAATACACAGAATGCGCGGCTGCAGACTACTGCAGACATTGCCAATCGTTCGTCTGGAACGAGTTCAATACCTGCGGTATACCCAGTCTAGCTTTACATTCAATCAGTGCAGAATCACTCTCATATACACTCGAGAAATGAGATAGTCGAAACACGATTTTTCTTTTGCCTCAATCTCATTATAGATTCATCATTCAATTGGTTTGTTTAGTGATTTTTGTTATAAAAACTGGAATCGTAAGCCCAAATCGCGATACGGAAGAATTTTCCAGGATCATTAAATATTTTGATGAAATCTACAGTTCAGTGAGTGCGTTTCAAGTGTAGTATACAGCTCCAATTCGCTCCTAGAATTATTAAAGATATTTCCCATGTAGATATACGTGCATACCGGAAACGCTGATGACGTAAGCGGCTTGTTAATCTCGATAGGCCAGCGAGGCAGAAGTTGGAACACTTCGATACACTGCAAAAACAAATCAAGGGTCGATCATTAGGCTGAAAGATTTGGAAAAAAGAAATTCTATGAACAGAGACTAATTTCAGGTAGAATATGTAATGAAAATTGAAGGCGATGACGTGGTACTCTTCCCCGCTGAAACTTCATCTGAAACTAAAACAAGAATTGTTTTCTCCAAATTTATCTAACTGGCTATGGTTTCATGATCCACTCTTCGAAATTTCGAAAGATATGAAAAATGATAGCTTCTTGAGAAAAAATCGTCATTTTTCTCTAAAGAAGTGTCATTTTCCGCCGTTTCGCCGTGAAAAAACTTTACTTCAACTACTTATGTGTGAAGAAAAAAATTCCTTAGTGTGACTTCAAATTTGGCTTCCAGACTAGGATACCCCCTTAAATATTGGGCGAAAATTTGTAGCCGTGCAGTGCACATACGAAAAAGAGAAAAGGAATGAGTGAGAGAGGGGGGATCTATTACAGGGAGGTCCACACATAGCTGATTCTACTAGTGTTCGGCTAACTTCGGCCGACTTAACGGCAGCGTCGATCATCATCAAGGACTCCAAGGCTCGCACGCGTTCCGGGACCGCGATGACAAATAGACTGTGAACAATATAGCAGCTTCCCCTCTACGCGCCATTTTCCCCCCTTTACTCGTTCGTCTTGTAGCAAAGTGACGGCAGCGGGGATGAAGGAGAGGAATCTAAGATTACGGTATTACAGTAGGCGTACGGTGGTCGAAGATTAGCGTATTTACATACGGCCGCCTAAGTCACTTCCGGTTCTGAGCCCACTAGCGAAGGGCAGAGCGCCAAGTGTGGCTCTCAAAAGACACGTGGCGACGCCAGGCGAGATATTGATCGCATATCGACGAAGCATCTCTGGAGAAACTGTTCTCAGGCTGTAATTTTGAACACATTTAGTCGTATCGTATGGGAATCGATCACCTTTCCGAATGAGAACAGGCATGGAAAGAGTTTCACCATTCGCACATTTTACCATGACTCTTAATTGTGCACCTTCACATTTGCGATAGACTGTAGATCCGAGCACAGATGGATGGAATCGAGTAATGGCCGAGTATTTCGAACCATTCTCACCATCTGGGTTAATCGTGGTCTAACAATAGGTCCGATGAACGGTCTAACCGCGCATTGAGATCTACAGCCTGGGCTGTGGTCTTTTCTTTCTCCAACGGAGCAGCTTCCCCTCGAAGAACTTCCTCTCAACTTGAGTCGTTTTCCAGCCGCGTAATGGACTGAAAAGATGAAAATATGGGACACACGGTACATGTCGATGATGATAAAATAGTTTTAACGCGTCATGGTCGTTCGATGCAAACGTTTTAACTCACTGCAGTTATAACACATTAATTCAAGATAAAGTTTCATATCAATTTGGTACTAACAATAAGATACGCCGAAGGTCGCGGCCTGGTTCTTTTCGAATAAAATTTCAAGGAAAAAAAAGAGAGACGAAAAACAATGAAAAAATATTCACAATCGTTTAGGGAAGAATGGAAGATTAAAAAAAAGAACATAGTTGCATTAACGGCATATGTGAAATTCCGTACAATAATCGCAAACTTTGATAATTCCATGTGTATAATAAATTCTCAAAATTCAGATCGTAATGAGACTCAACGATTATGCGCACATCGGTGATACAGAGCAGAACCCGTAGTTTTAACGGTTAGATTAACAATACAGACCAATCACTACGCAGCACGGTTTCAGCAGCTTTCGTCAAATGAGAGTTTAGACCACTGAGCTTATTTTGACCGACTCGAGTCCGCTTAACAAGTTCGGTTCGTTCAAAAAGCTGGCGCCCCAGAAGCTCTCCCAAGGCATGTGCCGGATCTCACGGGGGGAATTGAAACTTAATATCCAGGACATGCGGTCTGCGGACTGAGTGAATACGTATATAGTACTTCAACGTGCTTACGCTCTGGTTCGTAATATCAAAATCGTAGTTCTCCGCAACCCTTTGTGTATTCAGATCGTCGCGTATATAAATGTATGGCAACTCATGTACCGTCATGCGAGATCACACATACATACAAGAGGGAGTGCCAAAGGACTTTATACACTCGGGAAAGTGATGTAAATATGTTTTTTTCATGCTTATGAAAAATAATAATTTCCAGAGATAAAAAATTGGGGTATCGGATAAATGTTTACTGAGTTTTCTCTAGAGTGCAGGTGGTTATGAAGTGCATTTTTCGATCGGTCGAGTATGTATAGCTATACCCACTTGAACCTCGTCGTCACGGCGTCGTTAACGCCGTGTTGAGAAATGCCACCACTTTCACTAACGCAGCCAAGTTTCATAACCGTTATTATCGTATGACGGGTACCCACTCACACTTATTCGCTCACGCACGCAGTCACATTTACATTTCCACGTGTCCACATGCTACTCCGCTGCTGCTGCTGCTACCGCTGCTGCTTGTGATGCCCCCGTACCACGTGTGGGCTGGAAGAATTTCAGCTCCTTATAATGTCTTGTGTACGCCACCGGTCGTTTATGCAATACTCTTGCGCGAAGGTCCACGTGCTCGTCGATACCGTCCCGACTAACGATTCGCCCTTATTTCGAGCGGACGATTTGCGAGATGGCCTTTTAATCGTGATCAATACTCAAATCAGTCTGATGAATTCATTCAGGGATCACGAGTATATCTAACTCATAGTTTACTTATCTTTTCACGTCGTTTAAAGTTGTTTTCAATTTTGTCTACTGAATTTTAATCAGGAATGATGTACAGATCAGATATCGGAATTGATGATACACCGGTATGAATTCGCCATATATATCTTCATAGACCATAAATCTAAGGTAAAATGGTAAACCGGGCCAATTACGCGATCGACGGTCGAGTTATGCTTCCGTATACGCGGTCACCCAGAACAACTCTAGCCCATCGACGATCCTTAACCAGTGAACCAATGATCGGGCATCCCGTCGAATCCCAGAGTCCCGGCTTTGCGGTCGATCAAGTTGAGAAATCGATTCCCAGCGCGCGCTTAACCTGGTTCCCTTCCCTCCGTGTCTTGGGCAAACTATGATACGTATATTGTGTTTATAAGACCTCGCATACGTGTACCTTTGTTCGAGAGAATGTTTTACTCGAATCGACATCACGGTGCTTTCCTCGCCTCGTTCGAACGACTCTTATCGGCATACAACCTATTCGGTACAGGAAAACCACTGAAACTTTGTATATTTTTTTTCTTTCCGTTTTTGGTTCTCCTGTTTTTCAGGCAAAAACTGATAATCTGTTCATTCAGTGCTAAACCTGTCTCGCCTGTGGAAATGCCCGGAACTTTCAACGGCTATATTTGATGGGGTCTTTCCATCGGATAAATTTGTCTGATTTATTCGAGTGAGGAAGGTTTACTCTAGTATGAGGTACTTTTATTTAACTGGCGAAGGGTGGATGTAGAATGGGGTGACGGGATGACCGGATTATCCGGGTGTAGGCGATCGATATTATACAGAAGCGAACTGCCAGGTTTGAGGATTAATCTTGAGTAAGGACTAGGGTGAGAGCGAATTCGGCACTCTTGGGATTTTCGATCTTGCTCCTCCTTTCCGTATCTTTGGCCGATCCAAACACCCTGCAGAGCTTGGCTCAACGCCCTCTATGCCCAATGTTTGAGTACCCGTTATCGATTAACCTGCCATCATCACCCATTCCCATTCCCATGTGCTTGTATCAGGTTCGAATGTGATTGCAGGTTATTCAAGGGTGTTAGAAAACAGTACGGTAAAGACGATTCCTTTCTCTATACGGCCAAGTCATAGATAGCCTAGTAATCGGGAGAGAAGGGTGAGCTAATATGTGGCGTTCCCTTGATCTAGTATCCTACTCGAAACACCGCGAGCGCGACTAATCGAGTAATCGAGCTAACTGGGCTAATAACTAATTAACTGCGAGACGGATAGGCTCAATGGTTGAAAATTGTTGAACTTCCTAAAGACTTGAACAGGTTTTATCAGCCGTCTGAAAATCGGATTTGAGGATAATCTGTACGCCTTGGTTATACAAGGAATGCCTAGATCCATGGGACATTGTCGCCAGATGCGCGCGGGGTGTGGAGGACGATTTTCCAGGAGATGGTGGAGCCGAATAGCAAGCGCGCGGGTGTTCGGTCGTACATTGCGCAAGAGCGTTCACCTCGTACCGTTCAATATCCGCAGGAGGCAAGGCATGCCTCCTCCGACGACGAAGAAGCCAGCCAGCCAGCCAACCAACCAACGAAATAGGTTATCCACCTCCTCTCCATGCGCACGTGCTTTGTACAGTTTCACCTCCCTGAGGAGCACAGCTTCCCTAATTACGCCTCCAAACCCACATCCTACTTCGTTATCATTTTTAGTACCTGTATACGTGCACGTGTACGTAGCTGGTATCACACATTTGAATAGAAGGCGCTATCACCCGCTTGCGAATAATTCTCGAGTTTCTCGACTGTTATTACAGGAAGGAAAGTGTGCAAACTCTCGCTAGTTTAGAGTGATTCTAGGCTCTTCTGTCGCGTTGCTATTTTCCTCTACGTGAATTTACTATTACGATAGGACGTTTTAGGAATTTTTAGTAACCAAAATCTCTCGGTCGATAATCAATAGCTGTTTGGAAAGTTCTCTCTACTTTGACCACTAATTCTGCTCAATTAAGCGTAAGAATGTCATCTTGACGATTTAAAGAAAATTCAATAACAGTTCTGATTTAGTAGTCACATTAAGTCTAGCTGCTTCCGCATACACTCATTGTCAGGCGGGTAATATCCCTGAATGCTGTAGTGAGAATTATTCAGTAGACTATTCGTCAGTAATAGAGCATTCCGGTATACTATATAGAGACTATATCTGATGGGTCACCCGCCCGTAACAAACTCCGGTTTTCTCTACAATTAGGTGTGGGGGGGGGGGGCTCTTTACTCCCCGCGTATGAATCCGCGGAGAAAGTGAGAATATTTGCTGGCTAGTTGGCGAGTTCGCGAGATATCCGAAGATCAAACGTGTACTACACGGTTACTTCTTTGCAGTTATGTGTGCCGCATGGGACTGTAACGTGAATTTCACGTTTCATTATTATTTTCTGTTTTTGCTCTCGGGTAGCCCCGCGACCGCTAAACTCTCGACTCAATGAAACTCGAGCGAGAGCTCACTTTCTCAGTTTCTAAGAAAGTATACACTCGACTATCCACCTTCCCAGTTGCAGATTAAGAGCTCGAACCTTTTCGCAAATTCTAATTGCGCGAAACAAAATTTCTTCATGCATGAGAATCAAAGTAAACGGTAAATTCAACCGTTTCTTTTGAACCATTTTTCTTTTCTTCTTTTTTATGCACATAGGTGTTGTAGGTGTTACTTTATTACGCCGTCAGCTTCTAAGTATTCATTTCTGAGTAGAAATATTCCACATCATTTTCTGGGACCACCGTGTAATGAGCTCATCCGTCAGAGATGTAACGTATATGCACATATGCATATTATGTATGTACTACATAGTGTATACGTTTACATACACCCATTTGTACCTATCTGTGAAGGTGACATAGTTAAGTTTGAAGTGACGCCACGTTGTCAAAACGAGCGAAAGAGTTGGCCTGGATTTCGTGTGAATAACGCCGGTCGCCTGGCGTCGTTCTCTCAGGACTTAGAAAGTCTTCGTGACCCGACCTAACCCAACCTAATCCAGTCAAACAGTACGGGGAAATCAGCGGAAGGTCGGTTTTTGTTTCATAATTTGATCAGTCGTAAAAACTTGGACGATTCGCGATGACGTGGAGTTCGATCGAGTACTCCCTGTCTCTAGCCCTGTGTGCATAGCCGGGTAGATTGTATGAGATATTAATTATTATCCCGTATAAAGGCTAGAATTGGTATTGAAACGCCAGACGTCCACGGCAGATGTACGAGGAGTGCTTCGTGGCGGCCACCACCTGCTGCCCAGTGATCAACTCGTCTTTCTACTGTCATTCTTGAACATTCGTTCACTGATCGGTAATACACACCGATACACGCGTCATTAAACGATGAACGTTTTACAACCGGATGGTGGTTAATAATCTTGCTGTAACACTGAAGTACGGCGAGCCATCAGTCACGATATAAATACCTTCCTTTTCACATCACAAGTTATCATTATTTATTTGTATTCACCTACGAGATATACACACTAGTAATAAAACATTTCAAACGTAACATAAACTGACAGTAGTCAGTTAGATATAAACATTTTAGTGAGGCAATAAAGGATTTTTTATAATCACATCTGTGCCCTCGTCCTCGATAGATTCGTACATCCATTTCCGATTCACTCTGAAAAATGAGTAATACGAGTAAAAGTCACGAGATCGTTAAAAAAAGAAGTGGCGAATGGCATCACTTTGCGATCGAAATCATGAACGTTTTATTCACCTGCATTCGGCACCACATTTAGTAGATTTGCATCCTGGACACGGGAAGTGACATCCTGGGCAGCCGCTTTGCAAACAGTCGCATAGATCTTCTTTCGTACGAATGTAGATGCCTTTATCGTCGTACAGTACTCGTCTCTTACCAACGGAATGAAGTCTTTGGGTCAGCTTACGTATTTCTCGGTCGCTTCTCTCGGGATCGAAATCGCTCAGAAACGGTTTGAACCCGTTATCGGATGAGTAAGACCCGGTCAATTTAGGAGGGTTTGGCTTACGCTGTAACTTTGATAAAGATAGTTTTTACGATGTCATTGTTTGATTCCTGGCAGTTCCAAGAAATGCTGGCGGTACTGAGAAGCTTCTATTAATTCTAACCGAAGCTTATGACTTTACCTTGTCATTTCGCGTAGATTGAGGCTTGTTTTGATATTCCGAAGAAACGGTCTCGGCGCTCATTTTTTCTCGATGTCTAAGCCAGTGGCGCTTCCGTGGTCGTCCCGCTCTGCAGAGTTAGTTTTCAGGTTAGATTATCAACAATCGCCAATGTAGAGTCGGAAATCTGAGGAGCATACTTTTCTCGTCGATGTCCTGACAATAATTCAAATTTGAAATTGGGTCGCAATTATGACTCGTTAAAATGGGAATCGCGAATTCTTCTAAGCGGATGAAATATTCATAGACTCGCTGTTTTACACTGCACCCGAATTCTTTGTACATACGTTTCATACAACCTGTTTCCGGTGAAACAACTGACGCACTAATAGTTCACGCGTGCGCCGTAGCTGTCGCTACTTCAAACGATTTCGAATGATTATTCATCAACGTGCATCACGCAGAAATACAATCAACTTGGTTATTCGTGGAACCTGATAACGTGCGTGATAACATTTAAACTTTCTAAACGTTTTAAACACTGGGTCTATTCATACGAAGCTCTGATTAATTGTAACCTCAATTACGATCTTACCGCTTACCTATATTTGTTACGTTTCTAGGATAACCCAGATTCGCGTGGGCATGAATGTAATCGGACCCATCAGGTCCATTGATAACCATAACCCTATATAATCGGGCTACTTTTCTCCCCAACTCGGAATCGGATTCTTGAAATAATGGGTAGCTGATACTGAAAACTCGATACATCATGTAGCATCTAATATATCCTCACGAAATAATAGGACAAATAATAATATAGCGCTTGGTCACACGTTACGCGGTTTGGAACGAAATTCAGGTAGGTACTGTCGTAGTTTGCAAAAGTCTATAAATTATGCACGATTCGGAATAAGGTCTGGCAGAATATAGAAAAAAAGAAGAAGAAGTGAAGCGAGGTTGCTTAATATCGCCCGTGGGTCGCGGTCTCGCGGGTTTTATAGTTCGCTGTTATCGTGGTATAGGTACCACGTGTAATACGGCCGAGCAATCCGGCGCGTGTTGATATTAGCATTTATTTATATCTCTTGACCCGGAATACGCTAGCCTAGCGCCTTTCCACGCGGTGCAATCGACCCAATATCGCGTGAAAACTGGAACGGGCGAACTGACTGACCCGATATAAACAGTGGGGAATTCACCTGGATTATAATCGTAAATAAATGCTTGCTTTGAGCCCACATTCGCATTTTTGAATATTATTGCAGTTGGTTATCGATCATCCGCGACGTTTGTAGTTCATTCCTTGGGGAGTTATTTCACGATTATACGTTTGTACAGTCGATATAAAACGCTGTATGTTGTTCTTTTATACTGTGGGGTGTTTGATGGTTAGCGTCGGACAGCTAGGACCGATGGACATTGATCGGGCTAAAAAGGCCAGTGGAACAAGGCTGCACTGTAATTATTAATCGTGTTCTCTTTCGTTCACCCTGCGGTATACTCGGGTGCCTAAAATTGTTCATTTCATGTCTCTCGTGTGTGAGCAGGTGCGGGCGTTCACGATGTATTTTGATTTTTTGGTCCGAGCGCACATTACTCACTTGTACGTGTCGCTGATCATTTTCAAACTACGATATAGCTATAAAAATCGAAAATAGAGAAAGCAATTCCTATCATTCACGGTATCTCTTTTGAATATTATAATTTAAGCGCGCCAAAATCGTATGATAAAATTATAATGTTTTCAGATATTCGAATACATCGTGGAGTATACATAATTGATAAACCTTAGTAGAAAATAGAAATGATTTTAATTGTAATATTGTGCGAAAAAATGAAAAAATGATTTAGCTAGAGACTGATTCATCGTCTTTATGGTTATGTCGAACATAAAGAACGCCTGGTACTTTCGTATCCCATGCATGTCGAGTCTCACGGATAACTACCGGCGAAGTCTTGACCTCGCACAAACTAAAATGCGTTAATTCAACCGCGGCTAGATGCGCTACTACTGATCGGCATTATTGATTAGCCACGCAAAACCTGATCCGAGGTGTCCCCCCTTTTTCACTCAATCGCCAGGTGTGCTTGAGCTCGAGGATCATGTCGAGGTGTGCTGCTTTCCCCCACTACTCGAAATAAAATTGCTTGAACAAAGTTTTTGGATCACGTGTGGGAGGAGGTGGAAGGGCATATTTGAAACCGTAAGAAGGTCGAAAATGCTTTTTCTCAGATTGTCCGATTCTGTACCAGATGTTATCGGCTGCGGATCGCGTGAAGATTCGAATGGTCGCAGAACTGCTTATACCGGAGATCGTCGCGGTTGTCGCACTTCTCAATTGGACACAGGTCAGATAACAGGAATTTCACTCCCCTTCGCGCGCGGTGCACCAGATATAGGTATACACGTGTTCTCCTGACGGTTGATCATTGAAATTTTTTGAACATAATTCAATTGCAACTCCACAAAATCAATAATTTCCATCCATTTTATCTGAATGTCCATATCTCTGTGCAGTGTATGATTTTCATAAAATTTGGATTATAAGAAGCGTAGGTATTCCAAACTCCATTCGAGACCTTCCAAAGTCTTCTTCGCTATCTCATCGTTCGCCCCGCGATGCCCCACCTTTAGATCTTCTCGCTCCTACAAACTCCACCTTCTCCTCGACTCGCGATGCTCTCAATAGAACGGGAACGCAGGTGACGGGTCACCGGTACGCTATTTACCTACTTTGTACGCCCACCTCCGCCCACCCGCACGATACACTCGTATAATATCTATAAAATGTATCAATTATATGCAAACACCACGTGACATCGCAACTTGCGCCACCCGCACCGTTCGAGACTTTATAACGTCATTTATCTCGGGTGCAGCAGCAGCAGCAGTAGTGCCATAAGTATGACGTTGATTCGCACGCGATCTCGCTTTCCGTACACGTGCAAATATTTCCAACTAATAAAAATCTGTCATCCAAGATCGGTCACGTAATTCGGTTTATAGTAGGTGTATCTTAAGGTCGATTCGGTCATTTCTAAATTGAATTCAATTCCCTATACGCGCCTATACCTATTATTCCTTTTTCGACGATCATCGTACAATTATTTACTATATTGAACGATGAGCTGGATCACGTTGCCGATGGAGCAGACGGATCGGACGTTTCGTTATTATTTATCGGGTGCTATTGCATTTGCTGCTGCTCCGGGTGTACGTGCAGAACACATACGGCTTGCTTCACACACTCACGTAGGCGTTGGTAGTTGCTCGAGAGGCGGTGGCACGCGGGGGGGAGAATTGATTGCGAGTGAATAGCAGAATAACAGCAACGGCAACATTATTGTGGGTGCTTTCATGTCGTAGTTATGTATGTATTGTACCTCGTACCATACCTGTATGGAGATACGAAGCATCTCGGTGGTGCGGGTCATGGCCTACTTTAAAGAGTCCGCCTGCGCCGCTGGTATCCCTATGCGCTGTGTAAGCTGCGTTACTTCCTCTCCAAGGAGTTTGGGTCGAGTGGAGTTCGTTCGCCGTATACCTTTGCCTCTCGACACGGATGAAAGCGATATTTTCACGTTTGCATGCAAACCGGGCCATCTCCATCGCGTATATTCCGCCTGCGCTTCCCAATCGGATCAACCATTCAATTTGCCGGAGTTTCGGATTCGAGATTCGCAATTGATACATCACCCCCTTTCACCTTTTTACACGTTGATCCAGAAACGCTACTCAATTCGATCCTGATGTCATCGATGCGGATGTGAATTGTTCGCAAAGTATAAACTCTACCTCGCGTCGTCTCCATCATGCGGTGATTAATTTCAATGAATACCTCCTCTGTTCATTCATTCTCAAGCTGATGACAAATTCGAGTATAAAATCCTCGCATATTGAATTCCACAACGTGAGTCAGATCAATCGCGTCTCGGGGTTTGTCGGACCGTAGTACTCTGATATCGCCGTTGGCTATCCTTTACCCGCTAATAACCACGCAGCAGCTGGACCAAATTAGTCGACGCAAAGCGGATGGCTCATAACGCCTGGGTATACTTTACATTTTTGCAACAGTGTAGGCACGGTCCTTACAGCCGGCTATTGTAGCTGCAGACTTACTGTGTAATTATTTTGTAAAGAAGCGCGAAGAAAAATACCCGAGTGGTGTGCAGCTTGCCAAACGTCGTCGTTATACGTGTAGGTACCAACGTACGTTTAGGCATGACATGAGCTTGTGCATTCGTATAGAACCGAACGATGATGATGGGTTGTTTGTATCGCGTCGTCGTCAAAAACATCGGCGACGGTTCGAAGATGACAAGCTTCGCAAGCTGCAGTGTGGGAGAAATAAAAAACCTAGCGTTGCAGCGAGAAATAAGAAAGAATGACGGCGAACTGCGCACCGTCGTGTAATGGTCGTCGTGACTCGTATGACCTGCGAACGACCGCAAAGTAAAGTAAGCAGAGCTCTAAAACACGTGGTTGCTGCTGCAGCGTACACGTCGACGAGTGCATCGGTGTAGCAAAAAGCCGGTTCGAGACGAAACCGAAGTATAACGACGTTTTCAGTTTGCGGGGTTCTCACCGAGAGTCCGGCTAACTTTTGTGCGTCAAACGAGACCAGGTCAAATCAGCCCAGGGACAGTTTAATAATTAGCTTGACCGGGTTGATCGTAAAACGGATGAAATATTGACTAAATATAGCCAGGGTCAGATGCGAAGGCGCGTCAGGAGCCGAGTGGCGGCAACAGGGGAGGGCGACAAGGCAAAATGCAAAGATGGCTGCGCTCCTGGCGTTGGCAGCTGCTGTCAAATGTAGGCCGCCACCGCCTCTTCGCGAAGACATGGATATATAGGTACAGCTATACATAAGCGTATATAATGTGCTATATATAGTACAAATACTGTTCATTTTACCACTATAAATATTCCCACACTGTATCAACGCAGCTACCAACGGGCAACTTGAGTAGCAGCAAAAGCAGAAGCAGAAGCAGAAGCAGAAACTGAAGCAGAAGTAGCAAGAGCGACACATCAACCTTCCGCGCACAAAGTCAATTACACTGACTGTACGGGCACCGTGCGGCATATGTCTAGGCGACGACATCACCCACACTAAAAAATAGTCAAGATGTAGTCGCCTCGTCGTGGTACAATGTTCACAGTTGATACTGATACAACAAACAACCATGCGAGTTGTTGCACACGAGCATGGATGTGGACGCAGATATCGCCTACCGTAATCTTATTTTATAACGTCTTTTACTCGCTGATGCGAACGAGAACGAAAACGAGAACGAGAACGAGATTCATAATTATAATGAATTGACATCTGGTCTGGGAGTCTGCGATACGATGAGAAGAAGATTGTTCGGCAATTGATCTGGCGGGTTACTCGTCGTACTTTCAAATTAGTCAAGTTCAACAACGTAGTAGTACCCACAATGTATATATCCAAGGCTTTTTTCTCCTCATCTATTTTGCCCTCTATCTTTTTGCGACAAGGTGATTCTACGTAGTATAGTTGAACGCAAGGTGTGTCCTTTCCCAGACGCAGAAAAAATTTGAGATATGGGTAGAAAATACGACGGTGCTTCATCCTATTCACCGTGAGTAGATATAGATATACTATACGTAGAAATAATTTCCAGAGAACATTTTCTACACGCATGTGCAATCATAATAGACGAGCTTCCAACCCCTAAAAGACGACGTATCTCTACAACAAATTACTACACGACGTAGTACTACTCGTTGGAATCGATCATTCGTCTCGGCCGCATCAACTAAAAACTATTTGGATTATTCGTTTTGATTCGAGTGATGGCTCATACGGACTGAATCTATCGTATGACTGAATAGACAATAGATGTATTCGATTGCTTACCTAGATGAGAACCACTGGCAAATGCCGCGCTGGGTAGCGCGAGGAGGAGGAGGAGGTTGAGCACTGTTCGGCAGGGGCAGGCGGACGGATGGACGGGCCGAGGCTGTGACCGACTTCTCGTACTCTTTAAGTGGCACGCGACTCCCCCCTCCAGAATAGGCCTGGGTTACTCGCAATCAGTCAGAGTCGCTCTGCTTTGCGCTCTGCAGTTAACCCAGCGAGCTGCTCAATGCTCGCGATCAGCGTCCTTTCAGCGATGTCGGTTGGCCATACGGAGGCGGGGGCGCCCCCGCTGTGTGTTACTCGTATAGGACAGGGGAGCTCGATATTCGATAACTCTCTCCGAGTTCTAACCGCTTTTCATTGTGAGACGAATAATTTGTTGACGAGAAGTTATATTAGGTAGGCAATCGCCACCAGTCGTATCCCGGCGTATATGGCTTCACTTTCTCCTACTGATTGAAGATTTCAGATTCCAGTCGTAAACCTACAGCGGTTTTCTCGTTAAAATGTACTCTCCCGATTTCTATAAAGAGGAACTAATTTATTATATGTGAATATATTCGGCAGG
Organism: Athalia cordata; assembly: GCA_963932425.1. Taxonomy (NCBI): domain Eukaryota; kingdom Metazoa; phylum Arthropoda; class Insecta; order Hymenoptera; family Athaliidae; genus Athalia; species Athalia cordata. Next base: position 48,554,190 of record OZ010625.1, on the reverse strand, counting down.
TGATTTTCTTATTTTCTCTGCAAAATACAAACTTTCCGAAAAGATGTCAGTAATTCATCTAGAACAGTGAATATCCTTGGGAGCAATCGAAAACCAACAAACTTGGTTCAAAACTTGATGGAAATTATTTCATCGTCGGATTTTACTCTTCACCAGCAACTGAGTCGACGTGATAATTTTCATCGGAGGATTAGCATCTTCACTTCTCAAATAACAGATGATGTAAAATTTTAATTATTCATGGGGTCTGACCCCTAAAATCCTTCCGAAATTCTGAATTCGATTGTGAGAATTTTTTAATTTTAGACAATTCGAAGGTGTACGTATCCCCCCTTAACTATATATCATTCGGAAGATCAGTTCGTCTGAGTAAAATAAACGCGCTTATGTATCGTAATTAAAATATAAATAAATATTGCACGATCGACCGTAATACTCACTCGGCTCGGGTCTCGCCATCAGGGAACTGAAAATTTTCCATCCTCTGCATGATCGCGGGTGCAGAATTCATCCTGAATACATCATTAAATAGGTACCGCCTTACTGCATCGCCTTGCAGCTTGGTAACTCGAGCAAATAATCGCCGGAGTCTAGACTTCCACGATGAAATTTACATGAAGCTAAATCTGCTGCTTTGACTCCATATAATATAGGACGTTTGGAATAAAATATTCATCTACTTATTTAATTATTTACATTTTTTTTTTTCACCTGTCACGTTTCTACGTCACACTGCTCTTCGTCTGCCGATACAGCTCCGAGATTAGCAGTGTTCGTTGCATGCGAAAAAAATTCCGACACGGATCGATAATGGAGTTAGAATGTGGACCGCTATAAATTCTATCGTTCAAATACGCAAACCTCGTATTTTTTGATAAACACGGTCCTTCGATAACGATATTTGGGACGTATGCCTATACGTATCGCGAAAATCTATCGCTTCGTAATACACGCATGGATTGATCGATCTACGAGCGTCGGACAATTTCGAGGACGGTCGGTCCTGATTGAATAATTTTCGTTACGGTGCAGCGATGGCAATCGCTTTTAGTCTGCAGAAAGAGTCGGAATTACCGTCGTCATTGTTATTCGATTGCACGGTGTGAATATCTTCTACCCAAAAAATTTGAGACACGCGTTGTCGATTTAACATGAAACAGTTGAACCGTTCGAGTCTGCGATAGGTATTCGCATGTGAAACGTACCCTATGACGTATACGTTATTATAGGAATATGTGTAATTATTCGACAGTGCTATTTATGCAAATATGTTTTGAAACTGTATGAAATCGCAAGAGAACGCTCAACACTGTACGGAACAGGGTCATCGGAGTTGCGAGCCGTAGTCCTTAACTAACTATATACACCTGCCTACCTCAGCTTACCTACGTCGGCTTAATAATCGCCTTGCTTTGAGAATAAGTCGCAAATTTTTTTTCCCTCTTCTCACTTCTTGTCTTACCTTGTCTTACCTCGTCTTAAACGACGCGCGTCCTTTGAGCAGGTATGGAATTGATTATCTTCAGCTCCCAGCTTGTCCTTATTTCTCGGGCCGTTAGAGGTACCGAGGGAATGAAGAAAAATCAATAACGTCTGTTATTACGTTATTGAATAGGCATGGCCGCGCCACCCACGTTCAAACGAACCGAAGACAAAGTGAAACCCGTAAGCTATGTGGATACTGTGAATCTCCGGAAAGCTGTAGATCATTGATCGACTCATCGCATTTTCTACTCCTTTGATTTTGCTAGAACAATGTCAAGTGTGATTTCGTTTTATGATCTTCAAACGATGCAAAAGTTACTTACTTTCCGAAAGTTGGTAATAATTTATTACAGAGAAAACTCGCAAAATGGAAAATGGAACCATCAACGTCGAGCTGGCTAGAAATCAAATACTACAATCTCGCAAGAATTGCGATTCCATAAACAAAGAACGGTCGTATTACCGTATACAAATATATAGGTATACAAATATATAAGTATACATATGTATGTGCAGAATACGCGAAAGCGCTTGGCAAGCGTTGTTTCGAGCTTAGCCCCTTTCCCTCTTCCTCCTCTCTCTCTCTCCTTTTCTCTCTCTCTCTTTCCTTTCATTTCCTTCCAGGACCCTGCGTACGTTTCGAATCCGCGCGTACCTCTTGTGCAACAATTTTCGCGCTCCCGTCGAAACTCACCGCGCGCTTTCTCGCTGATTGTGAGTGAGTGAAAACTGACACGAGCAGTCACTTTACGCTTCCACGTTGTTCTTTTTTTACTGTTATTTTTAGTTTTATTTTCACGAATAATCACGATTAAAGCTGAAACAAAACTCGTTCCATTATATAGTCACCGCTAATATTCACCAACTGAAAAACAAGAAGAATAATTCTTCGGGTAATTATAAGTATTTTTCGAACGCTCTGCGATATGTGTATATACAGTGTACGCACTCATACACGCACGTGTATATCACACGATGCCTCTATAATATCTATTTTTCTCGTCGTTGAAATCGAGCACGCGCTCATCGTCGCAATTGACTCTGCAGAGCCCCATTATGTAAATTGTGACCCCTTCCGTCTTTTGGTCTTGGCGTTCGCGACGACTCCTCAAATCTTCCTAGCTCGTCTTATATATGCACCAGTTAATGAATAGTAAAACTGACCGTGTCAATTTTGCCCTACTTTTTAATCACGTATCTTTTCTGTCCCGCCTCGCTCTCCTGTACCTATAATGTATGTATACAATTATACATGTACATATAAATACTATATAGGTATGTATGGATATATATATTTATACATATATTTGCAGCTATTAACGAACCAACTCTTTGGTCTCATTTTTTAATTTATTTTCCGTTTTTCTCTCCCTTCAACTCGGGCGATGAGCGAAATCCCACTCGAAACGATGCGGCTCCGCGCACCGCTTATAGACGTAGACGTTAAATCTTCGCGCGCTTTCTCCCGTGCACGAATCCGCAACACGAAACTCACGATTAGCGGCGCGGGCTGATTGAACTAGCGCGAGCGAAAGTACGGCGGCGGCGTTAAGTCGTTCATCCGGCCCTGATTTTTATTGAACCTTGGTTCGAAATCGGCACGATGCGGAACGCCCCCCGGACGACGACTACGACGACGATTTCGACCTCGACGCTGCGACGACTTATCTTTGTTCCCATTACCACTTTTCTCCCAGCCTCCTGCTGCTGCTGCTGCTGCTGATGCTGCTGCAGGTTCTCTACTATACATGTAGGTATACCCGTTATTATATCTTTCCCCAGATATAATGTTACAATGAGACGAATCTCCGATCTAGGCCGACCGATTCGCTCTCGCGACCAGAAGGCGAAGCCGAAAACGCTGACTCGTTTCAACTGCAACCATTGATTGATTGAACGGAGTTACGGATATGCGATGTATTGACTCACGATGGAAGGATTGTGAATATTTATTGTTCGCCACGTATCGACGAAGGCTTATCAGCGGAATCAGACTCCGCTGACAATGAGTGGAAGAGAACCAATCCGGGATTCAGCTCATGACTATAGGGAACTATGGAACTTGGAGTACTGTTTCGTTCAGTGTTCAGTTCAGAAGTGATTTCGATTAAGAATTCAGAAAAAAGGATAAAATTAAAAGCAGACGAGGTACAATTAGCCGGTCAGTGCACTTGCATTTCATGCCAATACGTGCCTGGGCAACAAGACCAGTGTCGGGTGTAATTGATAGACAATAGAATAAGAAAGGTATAATTGAGTTGCGCGTGGATGGTTTATCGGTAATCATCGATGAATGATAGAACATTTAGTAAAGGATTTAGTGGAACGTTTCGACAGAGGAGTCTGGACGTAACATAACGACCTATGATTTTTTCCGTTCGATATTCGAACATCAAAAACTATCATACCCCTCGTTCAGTTTTTTTGCATCACTGATGTCAATTTTACATCAATTGGGCGTATTTTCTTTGAGAAACCGAGCATTAAAAGTTCCAAGTGAAATAAACGTGTTTCATTTTCCCTCACCATTAACGCAAACAGCGAGGTGCCTCGTTGCTCTTCTATGGGCACAAAAATGCTCGAGTTTATACGTATATATATTCCGTGTAAACGGAGAATTCTGGAAACGGAGTTACCTACTTCCATCTTTTGTTCGCATTCAACAGACTGGACTTCCTTTTCGCACGACAGGCCACACCGCGAAATGCGGTCCGAACCCGGGTTGCTCCGCCGTTCCCCACTTCGCAATTCTCCTACGCTAATATAACTGCACGTGTATTGACCAGGTAGCCGCATGTGTTAGCCATACGACCGAACATATCTCCTTTGTCTGTACCCCTTCCATGTACTATCTCGCGAAGCTCGAGTCTTTGAAAATTCCTTTTTTCGGGTTTGGAAATAATTTGAAGGAATTTCGATGATGTGACGAGACAATCGCTGCAGGGGCTCTTGATCTCCAGTGTGAAATTATTGTCCACACCCTACCAATTTGGCACCTCAGTTTGATACCTAGCCGTCGTATAAATTTGCTGCAGCGGTTTCTTCATCGAATGTAGTATACCACGTAGGTAGATGTAGATACGTGTTCTATGCGATCTCCTGACGTAATTTAGAAAGTTTGCGTTAGACATTTGCAACTGATTTCGCTTATGGCACGCTTACATCTCGTTTCCAACTCCCTTCATACCCCTCGCCTTTATTTCGGCACACTGCGTGCCGCGCGAGTTTCAACTACGATCGATTCGACGTAGGTACGCCTGTGCCTATATAAACCTCCACCTATCTGAACGACGGCTACCGGAAAACCGAAGGGTTTCCGGATCACGGAAAGCTATTCTCTTCGCTAAATGAATTCACCCTTATACGACCCGTCGTTACAGCTGCAGGAGACTTAAGCGATACAGTTTTATTAATAACGTGAATCAAGTCGGTCTTACAATGTGATCACGCATGTCTACCCTATTCCGTGTGATTAGCCGTGTACATATATAGCCATACATATGTAATTCTAAGTGGTGTTGATTAGAAACAAAACTTGTTCAGGTCTCAGCGTATGTTATCTAAATGAGTCAGTGTCGATATTTAGGCAGATTGACGCGATTCGACGACTTTCAGTTATTTGCTATTTGGGTTTCGTATAAATAGTTTCTGGCTCGAGTCCGAGCTAGTTGGGTGTACACTGACACATCGAATACTTCAAATGCGTCGAATGCATCCAATGTGGTTAAATTTATAAATCCCCGCAGGAAACTTAACTGGGCTTAACCGGATATTGGATCTTGCAATGAACATCATAGGAGCGTTCTACTCGATATTTTATTTGATTCGATCGACTCTATCGAAGCTGTACCTTCTTGTTAGAGACCCTGGTGCTATAACGAGTTGCCGTTGGGAGATCCGACACTGAGCGTCAATCAACAATATTAGCATAGCCATGAAGCAGGCGGGCTGCTGTTTCGCTAACTACTTTGGGTATCTCAACCTCGGAATTATACTTCCGCCGTGTTTTTAATCCCACCTCCTTGATCTCCACTCTTTGAACCTTGGAATGAAATAAAATTGAATTTTACTGAAATTTGCAAAACACTTGTGCAAATATTGAGCTCATACGTCTCATATCTCATACGTGATGTCGCGTAGGTATAGTATTATATTTATTCGACTTTCAACGCATAATGAATAGAATAATTTATTAGTATTCGAATTATCGTGAAACTTTCAAGTCCCTCCGCGCCTTCGTGTACTGAACGTTCGCGATCGGTCTTGTCTCTCATAGAGGGATATTTCTCCCCCGTGAACTACATCGGCCAGGTGGGTATAGGTATATAGGTGCTGCTCGTTTCTCGGGAGGCTTGCCAGGAAGTGAAAGCGACCCGGCTCAATCCAGGCGGCGTACTTTTACTCTTCGAAACTCGGCTCACCGAGCAAAGCCAACTTAATAACGTCAACTTATAGTGCACCGCGATACCGGGGACCACGAAGTAAGAAAGACTCAGTTCGCCGTGCGTTGCTTGAGCGATTAACAGATAGCGTTTAACCAAATGAAAAAGGTAACTCATTCCTTCACGGATTTCTGATTCGTTCTCAGATTATTTTTTCCTGCCGATTTTTGTTTCATTTTCTTCTTTTAATTGTTGACAATATTTTTCGATCGCTGATTCTGGCGCTGTCTACAATACGTTCAAAACGTTCGATGCCTTTGCGCGCCTGACTCTTGAATCGCGAAAGTAAGACAAATGCCGTAGAGAAATTGAGCGTTATGCCATCGAATTTGCTGCGAAACCGTGTCGGCCAGTCGTGCCTTGACATCTTACGCCTTTTTTGTTTGCCATATAGTATGTACTCAAATACGTGAAGGTATTCGTCATTCTCCTTTCAGCTGCACTTGTGTGAGACACATGGTCACCACATCGTTGAGATATTGTTTGCAGTTTGATTAAATTTTCATCACAGCGAGGCTTTTATGGAGAAGAAATAAAAAAAAATTGCTCACCCAGGTGGTATATACCTATATTGTGTTACAGCAATTAATGCTGTGAAGTTAGGTAACCGATGTCCAATCAGTCATTCTACTCTCTCATCGCTTGCTAAAAAAGCTGAAGAACAAGAAGATTCTTCAACGATATAACGACGATATGTACATACGTCCCTACGCGGACGAGACGTCGCCGCCGTGAGTATCGTCGAAAGATTCGAGGACGACTTTCGATTCTTCTTTCCATTATACCATCTGGGCAGTGCATTACACCGTAAATGTTTACTTATTATTTTACCAAGAAACATCATCAGACGATATCATTCAACGGACTTGTCTAAAGCTAACAGGGAGAGGTCCTTCGCGTGCTCACAAGATCAATACTGCTTGTTGGCACTTGAGATCGCGGTGCTTTGTAAACCAACTTTTGAAGACGCTGTTCAGAGGTGGTGACCCGACTATTAGCGCTGACCTGATATTCGATCTTCACAAATCGGGTCGGGGAGTTTGCTTTAGAGTTTTCGTGGCTTGATGCGGTGTTGCGACATTCGCCCGATGAGACGACGCCGCCAGGCAAGTCTGCGGTGTAATAATACAGGACTCGTTTTCTTGGGGCGATTAGGGGCATATTTTTTATAATTTATTTATCAATAAAATCACGACTTTTACTCTCTCAGACTTTGGCTCCGCAACAATTTATTGTCTGTAAAATGCCGCTCACTCACCTTACCCGATGTATGTTTGTAGTACGGATTGGATACGCGGCTATACATACATATATGCGCGGAGGTAACCGCGGGTCACTTTCTAACGCTAACAGAATACCTCGTGCACACGGGGTGATTCACGACTTTATGGTAATGTGCACTTTGGGAGCTCGATGGTCCGGCGTCCAGATCGTTCTTACAGAGTTGTTTCTACTATAGAACGAAAAATATCGGATAGAATTGAATCGAATGAAATGAAAATGAAGCGATTCAAATTCAAAGGAACTTGTTTTCAAGTCCACGTTACATCCAGATGGTGTTTGGGCAGGGAAAAGCTCGTTTTCGTTGGTTGTGCATGTCATTCAACTCTCACAATCAGTTGCACACCTCCGTAGCGAATCCGTAAGTGAATTTGATCCCAACCTAATTTCGATTTCTCGTATATCTCAATAATTGTTTTAATATCTCGGATTCAAATATTTTTTGCTAAAAGTTTATAGAAATTCAAGGTTGCAAGGGAAGATTGAAAAAAATATATGATTGGTCATCGAGAAATGTGCTTCAAGTTGCACCTCTCGCTCAGTGTCATTCGATTTAGAGTGAAATTTTCGGGGCCGGATGAGGGACCTCGGGTGCACACTTAGAGACAATAAAGGACTTTCTGTCCTTTGGTTTTGTTTGCTCACTGGAATTTCTAGTCTGCTTAGGGGGAATGGTTATCATAACGAGGGTTGGAGGCACCTCAAATGGTAAAATTAAAAACCAGAGTTGTACAACAGAGGGGACGAAGCGTAAATAAAAAACCAGCCTGGTCGGTCATCGTAAGAGTAAATAAAATACCAAAGCTAATTCTATTGTGGTACATATAATGGGAAGTATCATGGTTTATATGTTCTATATCTATTTTTGTCTCCTGGTCTCCTGAACCTCCGTAGCGTGTCTCTTTGGTAAACTATTATCACACCATTGCGGTCGCATCTTTTATGCCACTGTTACATAAATTGAATGAAACACACTCTGGATAGATGTAAAATCGAGACCGTGGCAGTCGACCGTTCTTTCTGTTTTTATTCTCTTTATCTCTCCCTCCTCGCGCTATCCCGTATCGAGGGAGGATGGAATCCCGGTGTTCGCATTGACCCAAAGTTGAGGGTGAAAAAGGACCCTTTGAGAATCCAGATGAATCCCAAGCCCCCAACGAACGTTGGCGTCGTCGTCGACGTCCCCTTCAGGAAAACCCCATCGTCCCTTGCACGTTCTACCAATAACCCTCACTTCGCTCCTCTCATATCCCTACAGGACTGCACCACATCGGTGTTACACCGAATGCAGAGGCTTGAGGGCCAGGGGGAGGCTATTCATTTCGTTCGCTCGAGTCCGAACCCCTACATCACCCTCTTCGCCCGTTCCATCTAGCAACTTCCATCTCCAGCAGGCAGGCATCTGCCTTGCTGTCATGCCAGCGAGTTGATTCTCCGTTTGTCTACTCTTCTTGCTTCCACTCGGCAGTCTGGCTGAGGGTGGATTTGCTGGGCAAGGGTATAAACGTGGGCGGTTTAAGCGGCCCACGGTCCATCTGTCCGTCTGAACATCATCCGCTGTGATACCTACCTTCGTGTAACATGCATACCAAGTATTTGTGCGCACATACATACGTGTAACTCGCTGTGGCTCACAACATGCTCGCGCGAGAGGAAAGACTGCTACGAATCTCCGGTTGTGCGTCCGATAAAATGATAAACTCGATGTGGATGGATTTAGAGATTGACTCTTCAGTTTGCAAAAAATATCTCCACTCCAAAGTTATATCTGCACTTACAAATCGTTCTTTACATATGTGCATATTTCAAAATCAGAAATATAATCAACTGGTCATTCTGCTTAAAAACTTAAGATGAGTAAAAAAAAATTAATCTTCGGGGTAAAAAGTATAATACAAATAAACCGCCGAGACATTTAAAATATTTCGCGTCGAGTTTTTTTTGCGTAACAATGGCGAATTCCCATGTATGTTATTATATAGAAAACCGGAAATCATCGAGACAAAATCGTTTGTAGGTATTACAATACACACGTGAAAGGCCAAGGCAGACGAGACCGCTCCGCGGGCTCGTTACAAAGCGACACCGGATTACCATGAGCATCGTTCACTCCGCCTGAGTCAAATCACCGATCAAAACCTGAAAACAAAACCGCACCCATTAACTCGCGTCTGGTCTGCAGGTCGTACAAAAATTCTCATAACTAGCGTTTCTTATACGTTTATTACGCTTACTTCTCTCATGGAATTCTTTCGTCTCGATTCGGATTTCCCCCGATTCTCAACTTTCCTGCACAACGCGATCGAAGTGCGGATGACCATGGGTGAGGAGGATTACGTAGACCGAAATCTTCGAGTGTTCGCTATTTACCCACCGCTCCCACAAGTTTTCTATTTCCGTTGGCGGTCCACTGATTTCGCAAGGACCGCACACGAGACGATCATTTGACGCTGTTTAAATCACGGGAATTTCGTAAGCGTACAACTAAATTCCCCTATTACTAGTTGGTCGCCCACACTAATTCTCTGTCCCCGAGCTGTCTGAAAAGCGGACGCAATTAGAGGGAATTAAGAACGACGAATAACATTTTCGGGGTCATGGGGCGGAGGTGATCCACTTAATTATGCAATTAACAGGTTGCACCCAATCCAAAAGCAATTACTCGACCCGGCGATAGTTCAGCTCCTACATGATCAATCATAATTGAAAAGCATTACGCGTTACATGCGATGACGATTGATCGAGCGACAATCATGGATCAAATGTCCTCGCACACTTAACCCAGACGTCACTAAACGACTAATTCTGTCGAACTCTCGATTCGTGAAGCTGTTGCAGTTAATAGTATTCACCTTACGCTTGGTCCGTCGGTGTTCATTCATCTCTGCTGCACATTAGTTCAAAAAATTCCCGATAACTCATATCTAGACACACGAGCTGATGCTGAGAGTATTTTCCGTTCGTGTCGTTTATGAATGTTGGAAAAAAAGTAGAAAGCAGATTCGAAAAATGAAACAGTCGACTGATCCGTGATGGTTCCTGAAATTAACGGGTGCGTACATTTATGGGCGCAGCTCACTATTGCTAACTAGCCTAAAAAAAAAAAATATCGACACAATAGATCAGGGTCACAAGCTTCCAGTACTGTTCTTATGTGCTTGTATGGTAGATTTCACTTATCTGTCTGACAATGAACAGGTAGGTAATCGTTGAAGCACTTTCACGACGAAATAAGGGTCCATCTGTCGTTGTTGGCCCATAATATGTAGGTACCTATAACGTATCGTATAGAAAACAATGCAACTCGTGTGCATTGTTATATGTACTTCAGGCGTGCACAAGACGCACCTTAAAGTTTAACCGCGAGCCATACGGTAGATTCAAATAAATTTCGAGTAGGTACAGGTATCTAGGTCGAGAAGAACTCCCTGTGAGCTATATAATCATGTCGAGATTAATATTATGGATTCGATTGAGCCGGTCGTTCGACGCTCGACGTTATTCGTTTATTTCGACGACATGGTGTTACAGGACTCTTGAAGAGTTGAGGCGTCGAAACTTCTTGATTTCTACATACGACTGACGATGACTTTTGCGACACTCCGTTCTACTTATGTGTCGGAGTATACGACATGGTGGGTTTCTTCAAGAACGTTTGACAACGGTTCTTTTGGTCAAAGTTCAACCCAACAAAGAACACCGTTGATTGACAGCACGAAAGTATACATATAAGTACACGGTACGTCCATTCCCGTTCGTATTATAGACGAGCTGCTGTCGTTCGTAGAAAAATTATTCCAAAGACCCTTCGACGATTCAGCTGCTGCTGCGATTATACTTGTGATGTTTGTAATAAATATTCTAGTGTAGCCTACTTATTATGAGCCGACGAAAGAGGCATTCCAAACGCAACCGCCAGATCGTATTTATATATCACGCCTCGACATTCTTTCACTTTTGACAAGGCTTTTTTATTCTCTCGTACCTCGAAGTTCAATTGGTACATTCCTGAATATATTTTAATCAAATTATTTTATCATCCGTTCATTTCAATCTCTTCACATTCGGAGCTAAGTTCTTCCAAACTACCCCGTCGAATGGGTATCTATCATACGCGTAGCTTGAGAAAGTTAAAAGCCCATTTAGTGAATCCTGCACCATTAGAACTTTCTCCGAGAGCTGGTTATTCGGGTAATAATAATCCTCATTCGTATTAAACATTTTACATATACCCACGCCTCGTAACAAATGGAACCATATCACACTCGTTGTCGGATGTAGGTGTGTGTAATGTAATTTGACTTCCACTTACACGGCGAGTCGTGGGCGTTTTCTATGTTAAACAAAATAGGACAAATGAAACAAAATAATAATAATAACAATAATAATAATGAAATGAAATAGAATAGAATAGAATAGAATAAAGAAAAAGGTAAAGAGCACACACAATGAGTCTGCGACATAACATGGGCGCATATAACTCTGAGTCCGTTGCGGTTCGCGTCTCGTAAATGTAGTGCCGTGCAGCGGTGAAGAGAGCTGACCTACTGTCGTAAGTGGCTCAGGGCCGTTTTGGCGCCCAAATCCTCCCCACCACCTGCAACCCCGTCGTCAATAGCGTTCTACCTCTCCCTCTCTCTTTCTTTCCTTCGCTATCTTTCTTTCTTTCTCCCCCCCCCCCTCTCCTTTCTCTTGCTCTCGCAATCGGCCACTCACTCTCTCTACTTCGCTTACGCACGCTCTCTCTCGCTCTCGCTCACCTGCAATTAGTCCGTCCCGTTTGCTTTCTTCCCCCCCCCCCCCCCCCCCCCGACGCGACTGTTTCACCCTTGGCCAACCCTTAAATTGCGTGCGAGTCCAGAGTCCAGCCCGCACGCGGCTAGGAGGTACATCGGATAATGTATGTGTGACACCGGAGCGAGGGAACAGGTAATCGCGGGAACGATGCGAGGTAGAGGTTGATGAAGGTTCCCCACTACTATTTGCGGCGTCAATTGAGAGAGCTTGTCTGGTAATTGAATCCATAAATTTGCCCCTTGCTGCTCGACCCCCGGTATAAACTTTTAACTTCGCTTAACAAAGCCGTGACGAATGGAACTAGTTTAATGGGCTATATTAGATACTAGAAAGTCATGTCCTTCTATAGAGGCGAAGGTAGAATATTCGGATCGCGGGAAATTCTAGATACATACCTTTCTGGTTCTGTAATCAGTCGTACGAACATGACCGCGGCTTCCTTTAAAAGACGTCAATAATATCGTGCGGTTTCATTACAGGGTTTCTAGCCGAGTACACACGTACGTATGTGTGTGTCTTTATCGTCACTTTTATGACCCAGAAATCCTGCGACCGAGAGGGTAATCACGCGATAATGCTCGATAGAATTTCACGAAAAGATCGTGCATGGGGCGGTGGAACATCAAAGTACGACGAACTTTTTTCGTTCAGTTTTGTTGCCTTTTACCATCGAAAATTACCATTCTACGTTCTAGTTTTTGAAATAAGAACAAGCACCGTTTCAGCTGCAGGAAATAATTTTCCCTTAGAATGTAGCGACGTAGCCAAGCTCGAACGTCGCTTTATACCTCGTCGACACAACTTTCTTTTCGCATTTCACTTTCCACAATTTTCCGATTTCTTGAACTAATTATTTGTAAAACGCTCTTATAGATCAGCGGAATTTATTGGTAAACTTGCTGTACCGTAAAATTTTTAATTTCTACGTATACGACGAAGCGTCGATCGCATTGCTAATATTATTTATATTCTTTTATACTTTCTGTTTTAGTTCGTTTATCTATTCTTTGTTCCGTTTGATTTCAGATGTGCTTTCTTTGAGTCATCGTCAGTCCTTGTTGTCTGATAGAAAAACGCTATGTCTCTGCGTAAGTAATAATCCACTTTTATTTCATCAAGAGACTCGGTATAATACGAGTCTTGCGTCATAACTGTATAACGTCACAAACAACGAACGAGAAGGATCGTAACTCTCCTCAGTTTTCGGCATCATTTAAATTTTTGTGATAAGAGATCATTTTTTTGCGAATACGAGTATTGCGGCACGTCGCATGATCGCCAATGATTCTCTTTTAATCATCCAGTTTTACACGTTCACGTTCGTATCTCCATATCCATTCGGACGACACACGTATATAAATTTTACATCAGTTCATTTGGATGTGTCGAATCTCCTTCGATCTCCACTTCATCTCGGATCCGTTTTTTACGTGAATTTAATACATCGGGCAAGTCGACCTCACATCCCAAATTACATCACGCAATGTTACGAATTGTTTTGAATTGTAAGGTAACTGATCGAATTACTGAAAATGCTTTTAGGGATTCTTTCCCTCATTATACGAATAGATATTCTATTACGTCAACGTTTGTATTCGCCTGCCTCAGCTGGGCTCCCTCGTGCGTCCGTAAATCGGAAGACGTGTCCGCCGACGTGTTTTTATCAGGAGCAGTTATCAGCTGACACGCGTGTGCACTAGAGCTGTTAGCAATTACCCTTCAAGGTCATGCGACCTTGACGAGTCTCTGCCGCGAACACGTGCACCAACTTACTAAGGTTGCCATGAGGTATGTATCAGTATGCGGAGAGAAAAAAAATATGTAAATCAAACGCTGATCGCAACTCTCACGCACTTGCAATTCTTGATGAATATGAATATTCAAAAGAGTTAATGGTCAACTTTGGGTAAAATAAATCGAAATTAGGTGTGAAAAGTAGGCGGCAATTTCTGGTTTCTTTATCAGGAATGTCTCGGGTCTCTTTGATGTATGCCTAGAGTTATCCACATATCATATAGCCTTGAAGTATAGTAAAACGGCTAATTTATTGAAATAACATCGATTTACATCTGCCACACATGTTACTAATTGTAAGCGTGTAACAAGCTGATGGAATTGATAATCTTTGATTGTGGGTCTCGATATTTTTATGTAGTAACGGTATATTTCTGTCGACTAATATCGATTGATTGACAGCTGTGGAATGTTCTGATTGAATCGTTTATTCATTATCACACAACATCCGTATTTCGCAGTGTTTTATCGCCTTGAATGAGCATATCATATGCAAAATGGTCGGCCAATTTTTCACGTAATTTCGAACGGATGTCGAATTGCATTTACTTGAGGTAGCGTAATTTCAGTAGCATGTGATAGCTTCAGTTTGTATCATATACGTGTAACAACGTACTGAACAAAAGTAGTTTGCCGCGGTCTTGCGGAGGCGAACTCTAATGCATCAGGATAGTTATGACGACCACGGAGAGCCGCTCGTAGTCCATTTACGTAAAACTACCTTGATTGCGTTTACAACCGTACTTCATTTTCCCACGTGTATACCTATACGCGCACATGTATTCGTACACTTTGGTGTATAGGTGCCTACTTGCCATATCCGAAGCACCACAAAGGCGAAACCTCGAATCTCGTCAGCCAACCTACTGGCCTCTATAAATATAGGGACAGGTGTCCCTATCTCATATTCACGTGTGCTATAACGTAGGATCGTAACAATGCATCGAACTGTGCACTATGCGGTATGCAAGTACAACGCGTCATATTTTCCTCCGTGTTCAAAGGGTGTTTTGTAATCTTTCGCAAGAGCGATTAATTCCACAAAAATTCTTTTACATGCTTAACGACGGTGTTATTTTTGTCCCCAGCATTGATCCGCGCTGCTCAACCAGGCGGTCGACTATAACCATTGTATAGGCATTATACGACGAAACACGCGCGTACATACCAGACTTCTAAACGCGAAGCGATAAGCGTGCAATTTTCAGCTCGGTTGTCCTTGGATTTAAATTTGTTGTCCCGAGCGACCGACCGCTCGGCGGATTATCGCTGTGAGATCCGTCTGCAAGACGAACAAATTCAACGTCAAACATAATATGCGATTGACGATCGCGGCCAAACATTATCTACAGGGTGTACCATTTTAATTTCCCCAGGCGAATATAATCCCATCTTGTCTCAAACTGCCGCGTTAACTTTGATCAGTATTGTGAGAACTCGAGTGCCGCTGATGCTGCGGGGCCTCCCGACGCAACGTGACGCCGTGCAGGAAAAGGAACGGAATTTCTTTCATCCCACATCTCGCCTCTCTCTTCACCTAGCCATCGTATCGATCCGATGTGTTTTGCTTCAGGAAAGGAGCTTTATTTCCGACGAGGTGGTACGACACAACTCGCGGATATTATTTATTGCCTTTTCATTTCAGACGATATTTATGAGAAGAAAATAGCTGCTGGTATTATATCGACTCCTACACACAGTTTTCAGTTCGACACACTTCAAGGTCGGCGTAGTATAACAGTCTCGCCTCTGGTATCGCGGAAAGAAGCATTTTCGAGTGAAATAGTTCCACCGAGATATGTCTGCAGCCAGGAAGTACGTCGATAACAAAAAAATGAAAAACAAAACGAGCACAGCTCTTACTAAAAATTTTTCGTAGAATATCTAATCTGACGACGAATATTTCGAGGACCTTCACACAATTGACTAACCGTTTAACGAATTTAATTACACCCGCATACACGGGCGCCAATTAGCGTCATCGTGTAAAATTCGGGCTCGATGCCTCCGACGATCCGCAGGTGCTGAAAGTTCGCCTATCGTGCTCTCCGCAAACTTGGCACATTCGTGCACTTATTATTTCGTATAGTTATGCAGAATATGAGCAAGTTATCATACTCGTAATTCCTTTCATCGCCGCTACACTTGGTATTACGTTCCCGATGTATTTCGCATGCCGACGTCTACATCCGAGGCCTCCGATGGCAGAGGTCGCGGTGTGGCGTGGCGAGCTCGAGCTCGGGTGCGGACAAGGACATGGCTACGACTACACGACCGAGCCACCAACACGCGTACAAGTATATTATATTCGTATACATGTAATCGTCCACGTGTCACGCTGCCCATGTGTCGCACGACCTTAAAACCATCGGTTCGTATGTGCCGATGTAGGTATATACCTACGAACACACGTATGCCACCATCGGTATTGGTAACGCAATAATCGTCAGCCGAGCACACATGTTTCTTCTTAGACGATAATACATATGCATGTTTGCATGTATCGAATCGCGCGTCGTGGTTGTTGCAGAGATCATTTGCTCGTTTACCGGTTTCATTATAAATTCACGACCATTACGAGACTCTTTTCTTATTCCTTCGGCGACCAGATGTCTGCGGTGGATTTATGCGTGATCAGCTGATCGGTCCAGGACTCGCAATTAACTCGACGGCTATAAAGGATCGTGAAAGTGAATCGCTTCAGTCTCGCAAATTGCGGTGGTACAGTGTACGTACGTATACTTTGCGACGTATACGATATACCCACCTATTTGTACTCACCTCACCTGTAAAATGTGTATCAGCTAATTATACGTATAGTTACTATTTATACAGGTATATCGTAGGCATACATGAGTAATACAAAAGCAAATCGAGGCGCAGACGGTACATGTGGACGAAACATTTTCGATGTCACATAAATCAGCCAGAAACTTGAGTTAATCCGACTGATTAGAACGTCACGCTTTGAAGCGTTGACAACTCGAATCTTTCTGCTTTACACATCGTTGAGCGTAATTTGTACCAATATTTTTACGTCTAGGTGTTTAATTAAAAAAGGCAAAACTTTAGTCGCACGATATCATTTACCTACATAGCAAATTCCAGGTCAATCGCAGTTCCTACGTATATATACAAGCGAGTATCGCGATGAAATTTGAGACAAAAGGAAAACGCAATCGTATAATACGTTATACAGCTAATCTGTACACAACTGCCACGTCAGCGTTATATATGTCATTTGGACACACCGAATTCTTTCTGGCCTTAATAATTAAATATCCCCGCATCGCGCGCGTACTCTGCATGTGTCAGCGCGAAATAAATATAATATAAACCATAACTTCCATTGTCATTACAGCGAAGATGCCTACTCAGATTTCGAGTATATTATAGCTCGCCATTTCTGCTCCCAGTTTATAGCTCGTACCTAAATTCAGGTCAAACCGCTGGACTGAAACTGATTGTGAGCTTACAAATTTCAAACAGCGCATCATTTCCGGGCGCGTTACTCACCATCTCTGGTATATTATATAAGTATAATTACGATTGTAGTAGATTACAATATAAATTCAATATTGTCAAATTGGCGTTGTTTGTTTCATATTTTCTTGGTTTCCGGATGTCTCCATAGATGTTGGTCCCAGATTCGACGCCGTTTGAAATTCGCACCTGTTCAAACATACATTTTCGTAACTCTTGTTTCGTATATCTCCCATATATTCACGTGGCTTGATACGCGAGTAAAAGTATTGTATGATGTTTATAAGGAACGCTATGCGATATTTGAACTTTATATAGAAATTCTAGATGCGGATACCAACATCTGTATACGTATATCGTTATTACTCCTCGTAATCTCATCACATAATACGACACGCCGCGCATGTATAACGAAGGCCAGATGGATCAACGTGACACCGCTCGCTCCGATCACAACGAATTCTCCGACTCCTGCATATGCTCTACAATGCATATCCATGTATAACTATAGCGTCGCTTTGTTTGAAACTTCGAACGCCTTGACCGGAATCGCCTCGCAAGCTCCACTCTCCCCTCCCCCTACTGGTCCGATCCAATTACGCTTGGTATACAACGGGGTACGGCGTAACAGAGGTAATAAAGTACCGATCAGTTTTATTATACCAACGGGCACTTTCGTCGATTTTCTCGAACATATTACTCCATCGAGGGAATTTGGAAGTAGGTATACGACGGCCGCTGCAAAGTATATCATGTCGATGGTGTCGTGCTTGACCATCTCATTTAGCTATATCTGTAAGGCGATTCAAACAATCATTTGATGCCTAATTGCGAACGTGTAATGCATATGCCAACTGAGTCATGATGACTACATATCTACATGTCGGCTGTAATTCAATACAGCCGATTTCGATATCCGATTGTCAACGGTAATCGGGGTGGAAAATTTTTCGGAAAGATATTATACACGCCTCTCGCAATACCGAATTTGCGGTAACGGTTGATCTCTGACAGTCCCAGTATATGACGTACTGTACGCGTTGTTACATTAATAAAAAGAAATCGAACCTGAAATGCCGTAGAAAGTAATTCGGGTTTTTGATGAACTGCTACACGATATATCGTTTATACCGGTGGTAGTTGTAAGTTCGGAGCCTGCGAAGGGGATGAAGGGATGTTTGAGGTGGTAACTGGTAGGGGAAAGTGGCAAAATGGCGTCCGCGAAGCGAGGCCGTGAGTCGTGTCGTGACTTGGAGAAGGGAGCGATGAGGGAGGAAGGGTCGAAGGGAGGAACGGTCTGGTTGCACGTGCGGAGTCTGATTTCCCAGAAACGTCACGTGGGCGTTCAGGGCAAGGCCGTGGCAAGACCGAAACGGTTCAAGGGTGAAGTGGGAGCGCGGATGGGTTATGCGGACTAATATAAGGTGTACCTAATTTATCCATACGTGACGCATGGCGCACTTATTTGCTAATTACTCCGTTTATGAAAAGTTGACAAACCGCTCATAATCTACTTCACTCTTTTGATCAAGCTGATTAAAAAAGATTAAACGGCTCGAACTCTTCCAATAATTGTCCGAATGTTGGAATCGAGACAAGAATCTGGAATACGTTGTTCATCGCATGCTTCATGTGTCCCAAATACAACATCGGAAATTGCGAACCCAGAAATTCCTCCAGCTCCACGCCACCCCTCGCATCCTCCCACTCTATATACCTATACTACATAAATGTGTATATTTCCGCTGTTATATTAGTCCGCGCTAAAACACAGAAATATATAACGTACTTGATTTAACATAATCGATCGTTGCCGTGCAGGGATGATCGAGGTATTCTATGACTTCAATATTGTTCAGTTATTTATTTATCTATGTTTTTTTTGGTTCTCAACTCGATCATTACGTATATACTGCAGCTCCGCCGTGTATGGTCTTTTCGTTGATAAATATTACACGCGGGTGGGTGAACCGCAAGTACCGCGATGTCCAACGAGGTGGAAGTCGACGAAGTATCGAAAAAAGGATCGTCGAACATCGCCTCCGTTAGAAATTTTTTTGTAGATTATTCATGATCTCTCCGAGATCCCTGTAGTTTTCAACTTCATTTATATTCTCCAGTAGCGCATCCCTTTGGTTCAAAAGTTATACATATGCTCCTTAATATTCTCCGTGTAAATATACGTGGATTATGTAATCTGTTCCACACAATAAGTTTTCAGGTGTGCTGTACACGATCGGAATGGGTTCTCATAGAAATTCCATGTTCATTTACCCGACGGAACGTATTTCTGTACGTTCGTAACTGGTGATCAAGCGACATTGGACATTGAGGTTATAAGTATGAAACGAAATTTGATAACAAGAGTTGTCTGATAAGATAATGTAGGAAACGGAGGTCGCGGTTCGCAGGGACGCAGGGTCCTCCCGCGGCGTAGAACGAAGAGGGGGTATCGACCGTTCGCCATTCCCGTGACCCGACCTCGGCTGAACCCTCCGCGCCCTGCTCCTCACCCCTGCATGCGATTCTCGTACCATCTCAGTCAGGGGTTCCCCGAATACCTTGCCATTGTATTTTCTCGTTCTCGTTAAATACAAACCTAGTACACCGTGTTTCTCTAAATATACATAATTGAATCTGCCCCACTCCCAGGGTCCATTTTTCAACAAAAAAAATTGGCTGTACATAAATCAAGTTTCCGTGAAGAATATTTTCATCATTTACCTCCGTCTAGTTGGGGGGGTGGGGGAGGGGGGCAGCGTGTGGCATTGGAAACTATGATATCGGGTTTGATGTAAATAAATAGCAAAGAACAGCGAATATTAGGTGACGTTGCGTATTACGGCAGGGTATGCATAAGCAGGCTGTAAACCCAAGGACGCTATATGTTTAGCCGATGTAAAGATTTATATACGTCACAGGTCGTCGTTTGTTACGCCATAAAATAAAAATGTTATTTTACTCCGGTATAACGTGTGTGTAAGTGAGCTTAACTACATGTGTACTTGGCCACCTATGGGCGTAGAAATAAGACATTGCCTTGAAAATCAATTACTCACTTCTTATCTTATCTAGGCATTGACTGCGAGCTATAACAGAACTACGTACCCACTTGCTCATATTCATGAGTGAAGAAGCTTTAAATAGGAGCGCCACAATGATACTTGACTCCGGAGGTCTTTTATCGTTCAGCACACTTGCTTTGCCTTGTGTTAGTATTTTCATAAAAAGATATAATATGCCGCAGGTATACATATACAATATACATACAATGTATAAGTATAGTTGTCAATTCTTTGAGATCGAATTGTACGAAAACGTATAAGAATCACGTTCATGTCGGTCGTGTAAATAAGATTTCTAGATAGCAGACATCTCGTTGAATGTCGAACGAGAGAAAATCGACGGCATTTTAAAAAGCTGGCACGAGCCATCGCCCATTGCCCATCGCACGGCGGATACGCCTCTGCGAACGATGATCGAGAAACGACCGTTTCATATTCGCGTCTAGTCGCTGCGTGTATAACTTTCGTTTGTTCCCATTTCTCGCGCGGTTGTTTCGTTCTAATTAACTAATTGTAAGTAAGGGGCCTTTGTGTTCAACTATTGTACGTTGTAGGTACGTACACAACTCCATTTTATATGTCATCATCTATTCCGAAGCGCGACAGAGAAACAAAACGCTTATTTCTTGTTTGAATTTGTTGAACCGCAGGTAGTATGTATTCTGGATGCCATTCCACTAAAAATCCTAGGCCCCGGAAAGACATTTCGTGGACGATTTTCCGTCAAGGGATCATTCAAAGTAATATTTCAAATTCCAGCTGCTACACAGATACACGGTCTTGGAACCCCTGTATATACCTGCTCGTTTACTACACATTCATTCTTGTACTCGGCATGCGGGAGAGCTAGTTTGCGGGAAATTCTGGGAAGGAGGCTTTCCTAGCTTCGGAGGTGGAATTCATTCCGTGCAATATTTTTACTTTCTCCACAAGATTTACAACATTCCTTGGGCCACCTCCTTCCTGTTTCAACCCTTAATCCTGAAAATCATCTCGTAAAAGTCATACCTTGTCCGATCTCACTTAGACTCGCACTTCAAACGTGCCCCCCACTTCAATCCGCCCCCATTAAATTCAGTCGACAAAAACCTCCGGGGCACGCGCTCATTCGTTCATTTATCCATCCGTCCTTACGCATTGAAACTCAGCTAAACAAGCGAAGAACCCACACATAAGAGAACCGTTCTCACCGAGTACCGCGAGTGCCCTCGCCCGTCTATTTCCTGTGAACGTCGTCCCTGGCCTGTGCGATTCGTTCGCTGGAACGACCAACGGCAGCTTCTACGAGGGCGGCGGTTTAGTAGAGTTTTCGTGGTGGGGCGCGAAGGGGCGCAGGGGGGTGTGATCGGCGCTCGGCGTCCTCGTCGAAACTACGCGAGGGGCGTCGGGGTGGAGGCGTCGCGAAGGTTGGCGAAGGCGGCCGAGCGCTTTTTTGGAGGGGGAATCACCCGTCGTCAGACACTCCGAGTCAGTCTCTGTCGAGCCACCGCCGTAAACGGAGTTGGCAGAAGTCGTTGCAGTCAGTCAATAGGCAGTTGCTGCAGCTGTCGCGTCCGAGCCGCTTAGCGCACACGATCGTTGTTAGATGGTGCCAAAGTGCCGGAATGAGGACCAGAGCTTCAACGCTGCCGCTGTCGCTGCTGCTGCTTCTGTTGTTGTTTTAGGAAAATAGGAACCGCGATATCGCCGTCGTTATTATTCTCATTCATCGTACGTTTCTAACGGCGTATTTCTGACCGCTGCTACAGCCGTGTCGTAGTGTGATTGAACCGTTTTTGCAAGAAGAATCGTTGGTATAAAGGTCGCGATTTGTGCTGGTGGTACACGGAAGGGAAAAAAGTTAAGAGGCAATGCCCAAAGAAAAACATCTGCGAAACGGATATTTTTATTTGAAATTCGTGCGTCTGATATTAATAACATAGTAAATGCAGTAAATTTAACAAGGACAAAGGAGTTTGTGAAAAAAAAGAAGGTAACACTGAGAAAAAGAAGGGCAACCGGTGTGAATAGCGCGGCGTACCGGTTGTCAGTGGGGAAGTTGGTGGTTGTTCAATATAAGAAAAATATATAAAAAAATCGTGTTCATTTCGTGTGTATGTGGCAAGAAGTGAGATTTCGTCGATCACAATACTGGATACCTTACCGACCTCAATATCTGGATTATCTCATGTTAGGATGGCACTGGCACGGTACGTAATCATCGCATCCCTAAATGTCTCATCCATGTTCAAATCGTCAACTTGGAACTCCCCAACTGTTTCGGCTCTTGGAGATTTGAAAAGTAATACTTTAAAAAAATGTCACTATTTTCGATCAAAGTGGGCCCCTAACGCGGCTCCCAGTTTGAAATCTACGTTGTTCTAACCGAAGAGAGTGGAATGTGGATTCGAAAATATTTTCATCGGAAACAGAGGACTCTACGCGTTTTGTTCGGTTGAATAAAGTGCATGAGTACAATGAGAGCATAAATATAATCCGCACCTTTGCGATGCGACATGGCGTGCGTCATGCTTGCAAGATGTTAATGCGTTTGGTATAGCCAAGTTTATAGAACGTACATATGTGCGATTTTATTGTTCGCCAATCAATGGCATACGCGGTATACACGTCGTCCTTCATTAAATGAAAACAAAAGATTAGCTTCGCTCAGCGCGATACAATGTGACTTTGGGTTGAATCACGAATCGTCGTTTTTACATCCAAGCAGAAAGATGTTGGCGCATAAGTTGATTTAATGATGCGTCGAATGTGGAAATAAGTAGATCATCTAGATATTCAGCTTTCAACGTTAGTTTCAATTACCTTCAGATCGATGGTCCGGATTGAAAAGAAGACGGTAGAGCGTGGTGCGATAGATTTCGATCTGAATTAATCATTCGATACGACCGACATGATTTATCGGAATTTTGTAACAGACATAATCGGTGGTGTGCCTCCGTCGTCCTTCAGAGATATTCCGAGTTTGTATTTATAGTCGCACGCTTACGCGTTTCCCCCTGTTTTACTGCTGACGCGACGCTGGGTTTGCGTTACACAAGAAGACTGACGGGAATAATACGTCCAGCGACAATTTGTGGTGAAAATTTTGCGACGTTTGTAATTGCGCGATATCGATCCACAGTTTTACATAACTTATCCTGATTCCCAGACTTGTCCTGGATTTGGTCAATGCTTACGTGTCTCCTGTGACACCGTAATTTTTGTTATACATAGTCTTACATTGTGTCAATTATTGTATTAGCTTTCGCAGCAGCTACGTAAAAAATCCGAGATTAATAATTCAGAGAATAGATTCATTGATGGCTGCTGTGACAGATTTCCGAAAAAATGCAGAACAAACGTCTGAGTTTGGGGAAGGTTGCAGACACTTGACTCTGGCACAATCCGCAGGATTCACGACATGCACACGTGTTTGCCAATATTCTAGAACGACGTATATGAGGTACGTTAAGAAATACGTTAGCCAACTGCACTGCTGTGTCACTAAAAGTTTTCTATCAACGTGTCATTCATCTGCGAATTGACAATGAGTATAACTTCAAAGGTATATTATCGCGTTAATGTACAGCAGCGTTGTAGTTTGTTCTGAATTTTATTACCTACGCAGGCTAATTTCAAGCGCTAATAATGCAGGTGCAATATGCAGGTGCGATGTAGAATACGAAACAATTTGAAGAATTCATCCGCAACTCAGTTCCCGACTGACTGACCAAGTTTGGCCCTCGCCTGCAGGCAGAAAGCCAGGCAGAAATATCTCGGGATCATTTAGATTTCTTTAGAGTTTACAGCCCAAAACCCGGAGCCAGGTAGCTCGCAAGGTACCTAGAAACTCAACTTCGATGCTTCCACAGTTATACCTGTAGAATACGCCAGGTGCAAAATTTCTCGAAAAATATCCTTTCTCTCCGTACTCTGAATGTCAAAAGTCTAGACGAAAAAGAGACGAAGGACGTTGCTGGGTCCTGTTAACGTTGACGAAGGAAACTATTCAGTCCTTTGCCGAGGTGGGTTGGTCCCTATAAAATCTCTACGATCATATTTTACATTCCGCTCTTCGCTGTTCGACTGTATAATTTTTATTCTTAGTAGTTTAGAGAGACCTCGCGATGTTGACTTATTTCTACAATTATAACATTCATTTTGTTCTCAAATGGTACTTTATTGGCACAAGTTAACATGAATTGAAGCGTGCAGAATTAGTATTTTATTATCTTTATTTATTACCTTTCATTTTTTCTCGTTGTTTCTTGGCTCGTTGTAACCTTTCTAATATAATATTTCCGAGGCTTCATGAGGTGTCGAGTCTCGAGTCTAGGCCTCTAATCGCGAGCTATAAGGAAAACGTGGTATCTGGCCCAGATATACTTCCAAGCCAACTGCGGAGTTCTACTTTCGGATGAAATGCCATCAGCCGTGTCTTTACGGAGATAAAAGAACCGTTCCTTCTTCTATGATGCAGGGTACATGTACGGATATTGCGGGCTAGGTGAGCCATTCTAAAAAGAAAAGAATTGGAAGAAAAAAGAAAAAAAAGATAGAAAATCAACCGTTAAAACATATATTCGAAACTGCAGCTTGCCGTGCGAGTAGGTAGTAGACCGGGTTGTTCAGAAATTCCCTTACGGCGTACGTATTTTATTTCATATACTTGTGGGTAGAAGAAGGGACTTGGAATTGCTGTGCCCTGCCGTTGCTGCTGCTGCTCTGGTACCTTGGGTAAATTTATAAACGAGCTGCAGGACACAAAGAAAAGTCTCTCCCTGCAGGCTGACGCGGGCCTTGCCTGGCTGGCATCGGATGCCTCGTGGGCGTCAAGGGCACAGGGCTCCCCCTTCCCCAGCTTTATATATCCCTCGTAGACCCACGCCCTGAACGTCGATGCAGTTGGGTTGTGCAGTCTCTCGAAGATTTCAGATAAAAAATTCCTGGAAATTATTTGCGATTCCGATAGATTTCACCCGTTTATCTGTAGGATTACTCTACGTCGGTAGACACCTGGAGTTTCATCACCTCATTTTCAATGGAACAATGCCGGTATGATAATTAACTCGGCGATTGGTCCGCTAGGAGGATTATTATTCGATCGATTAATTGATATTCTATAATTGCCGCGTGTGTACAGACGGTCGTATCGTATAAAGAAAATACGTATAATCTTATTCAAAACTTAAAAGAGAATTTAGAATCGTTAAGACTCAGCTCCAATCCGACCTTCGATGCATACGATCGGCCATGGAATTTTTAACTAGGCATATCCAATATGGCTTCTTTACTCGTTGCAGCTGTACAGACAGGCGACATCGGTTCATGGTTGCAATTCAATTCATCAGTTTTTTTTATTCTCAATCTCTTGAGGAGAGACCTTGATTTGCTGAAAATAAAATAGTAGTGATATTAAGTGAGACACAAAAGTAAGATGGAACGGAAAAAAGTCATTGCGTCTAATTTCAATTTCTGCGCCTGCAGCTGGGTGCATTTTTATGAACACCTAATTCTGCTCTACGTTCCTTATTCTGCATTTTAAAGTTTGAATAAAAACTCTTATTGGATGAATATCATATGCTCTTCGGAAGTAAATTGTTTTCGCGGACACTCCTACCCGTGGTGTATTCGTGTATGTGCGACGACGTGTTGTCGGGATTTTGAAAGGTATATGGCACTTGGACTGCGGGACGGTATAAAGACCGACGCACCAACCAACCATGGGCAGGCTAGGACGTTGATCTCTTACTGGTCGTGAAGCACCGGACGACCTTGAAGCTCACGGTCAATTTGCAAAGACCAAGCCGATGATGGGCCTTATTCCCAAGCGTGTAGAGGTACCCCCGAGCCCCCAATCTTTGGCTTGGAATCGGCAATTTATACCATTCGCTTATACAGCTATATGTGTCCTTATCCAATACGCTGTAAATCAGAGAAATGCGATATGCCATACATCGATAACTCCGACTTCGGTAATTAAAACTAGAATCATTCTTAGTAACGTATATCACGGCATTACCATGTCAGCAATCTGCACAGCAAAATCCAGACGGTATAACGGTCGGGCATATGACGCAACGGTCATCTCGTGTTTCCACCCATACCTCTGTAGTACATTATACGTGTCTACACTTTGGTCGTATTATGAGCTAACGATGAAACCTATCAGTGCAGCGGTACGTCGCTGCATCGGACGATAACGAACTGATGTGCAACGATAGAGTTGCCGATCAAAGACCATATCGATATTTGATACACTTGTGAATACACGGACAGGCATACGGGCAATCGTGCAAATATATATGTATAACTAATGCATTTTGTTGCAGCGGCACTGTTACGCCGGGGTAATTTTCTACAATATAATTTCATGCATCGAATACACTTTCGCATACTAACTAAACACTTTCTGTGAAAGTCTATACGCCTCTTCCGAATGGAAGGGGAAGACCTAACCGCTCCGTGTGTAAAGTACGTATAAATACATGGGTAATACGTATTATACTATTGAAACATCGCTAAATTATTATGTTACATGTGGCGTATACGGAAAATAATTCTACTCGCGTTATTTTGGTGGGCATATTTAATAACGTCCGATATTTGCGACCGAATCTGAAACTCGAACGGGATTATCTGAAAGAGGCCATTGGGGATCGTGTTTCAAAGGTTTGTACATCGTCGTGTAGGATGTATTCTTTGTGAACAAGGGTTGGAAACCGAACGACCACCCGGGTATTTTACTTTAAAATTGGAACCGAGGCTCATACGCATCTGTGCTTCTCCCTCTCTTTTCCATTTCAGGTGAGAGAAGGAGGCCCCTTATTGTGTTCCCTTCTATTTTCTCCACAAGGATCCCCTCGAGCTATACCCCAAATTCTACTTCGACTTTCCCACCATCCGGCCAGGGGCGAATTCAGCTACCCTCTTTCTCACTGATATTATACCAAGCCAACCTATACCCATTAGTATACCCATAAGTTTCTAGCAGAATATTCAGATTCGACCGTTCAACGTGACCTGTGATTCGTGTTTCATCTTCTCCTTTTTTAATTCTATCCTTTGGAGATTAAACAGTTTTCGCTCTGTTTCCGCCAAGTTTCACCCATAGAACCGTTCTACTTTCGCCAACTGCCGCGTTATAATATTGTAACTTCCGCACATCGTTATTATCTATACGATTATTTTAGAAATAACTCGTTGCCAGATTATCAGTTGGGAATATACCTTTGTTTTTAACGTGAGGATTCGTCTCGGTGTTTCTGACTGCGGTAGTTATAGTTGTAATAACATTTTGGTGATGAAATTTGGTTGGGATATTTTACACGCAGAGGCTCGAGAGTGAAAGTTGACCGAGGGAAACTATAGAAATATCGTTGGACTTTTACAGACGCAATTACGTTCGGACAACGCTATTCTTATACCTTTCACTTCTCTTCGTTTCAACTATTCAGCTGTTCTTCTTCGGGCCTGAAATGATATATCGGTTGATTATCATCCCGCACAATCCATGCGATAGCTACAACCATTATTATTTCTTATGTTACCTGCAGTAAATGTCACTTGACTTCGCGGTGAAGAAAAATTTCATTGCATCACGTGAAGTTGCAGAGGTTACGTGGGTGTAACGCGATGGATCGCAAGCGTTCGATAATAGCAAGAATTATTTTTGTCGGCTGATATTTCTATCAACTTCTGAAAATTTTTCGCCATATTTTATTTAGGTATGTGTCGGTTATTGAAGATCGGTTATTATACATATAGTCATCCGCACTTGGATGGATTACACGAAGAATTCACATTCGTCCTTGTTCTTTCTGTTTTGGTATTGTCTGGCCATACCAACTGCAGAGCGTATAATCGTACATTTGTTCAGTAATTTCCGCCTTGGAAGAACTTCAATTAACATAAGGTAATCAACGTTCTCAGCATACTTGGACGAACTACGTGCGGTATTTATTAAATGACGCAATTGACGTAATTAACTCTGCGAGGATTACTAACCAGGGGAAGACATCTCTTTTATATTCCTCTACGATATCACGCGTGGAGATGATATCATTTTTCATGTGATTTATTTATTCATTCGTTATTTATTATCATTTTTTTCATCAGTGAGTATGATTTGGTTTTCGATTTTCTCGGCGCAGCAGAGTCGGTTATGTCCACAAATACAGGAAGAAGAAGAATTACATGTTCCGACCGGCAGTTTACCTTGTTCGAATAAATTATTACCTGTCATGTAGTTTTGACATTATCTTCTCGTGCAGTTCGAACAGAGCGCGTGCAGCTGGCATCCCTACATAGCTGTCGGCTTCTTCTCAATGACCATCTTTTAGAAAAGTGAAAGCGCGTCTCGCTGGTGTAGCCCGTTCATTCCTCACTTCTTATTACTTCTCACGCCTCTTAGATCGTACGTACCTTTCTTAATTTTCTTTCAGACTGCACTTTGCTCTGTTATCTGAAACCCCTCGAATGTCGTATAATCGCTGTTGTAATCTCGCCGGCGATGCAGCTATTCGTTTGTTTTGATATCTAGAGAGAATTACAATCTCGATGTATGGGAAGAGTATGAAAATTAAGTACCGATCCGCTCGAGTAATCGAAGTTGGCTTTACGCGACTAATGGAATTTTCTATGATGTTTTTTATGCTATATGGTTCACGTATAGCCTGCACGTGGCTCGATTGATGTTGCGTACCTGAGCCGGATACCTTTACTAATTGTATACGTACGGAGGTACCTACATCTACAGTCCTCGGGTACGAGAGTTTACTGACCCATCCTTCTCCTCTTCCTGCACCTCCCGCCAGGGAACTTCGCGGTCGAGCGTTAGCTATCCCACGAAGAGGAAGTGGAGAAGCTCGCGATGCCATCAGTGACACGTGACGAGAAACCACGTGGGCCAAAGTACCGGCGTACAGAGGGCTTGGGACCACCGAGGTCATCGGACCTATCCGAGTTCTTGACCGGACTTTCAGATTTTTATCTCTCCTGTTGCGGGCAAAGGTGTCGACCCGATCCCCCCTGTACTTCGATTGTATCGATATCTACTCCAAGGCCCATGAGCTACTGCTTATTAGTACTCGTAGAGAAGCACGTCGACGGATAAAGTTGACTTTTCGGTCAACCCACACGAATCACTTTTTTGAAACCATTTCATCTGGATTAGGTTAGATTTTTCTAACGCTAGTATTTCGAAGCGTCGAATTTGTTCTTGGAAACGTGTGTAATTATCCCCGTAAAGTATTGCTGGAATTATATACGAGGTAATTATTAGGAGGGGATTGTCGGAGGTCAAATACCTTGAGCCTGACTACCGCCGGTCGAGTGCTCACGGGCAACGAATAGATTCGAGGCCTTAAAGTTGCCACTCGCGAGGCTATACGAACGAACACCTACATTTCGTGTCCGGGTTAAATGCTTCACAGTTGCCTGCGCGCATCGAGGACGCTTTCGAGGTTCTTAATATGGTTTCCTCAATTCCTTGGCTTTCCTGTAACAACGACAACGTCCGCGCGTCCACTATCACGATTTTATATACGTGAGTTTGATGTTATCCGCCGCGTGCTGCTGCCGCTTCTTCTTCTGTTGCGGGAACATCGCGCTACAAGTACAACCGACTGGATCAAGTTATGATACCATAAAACACAGAGTCTCCTATTCCATTATATGAACGAACGTGTAAAACAGACTTAAACTCTCGTCGTCTCCTCGACGTCGCCTGTCTCCTCAAAAATCTATGGGACTTTTTTTTTTAAACTGCACTTCGACTCGGTCTGCAGTAACCTTGACAGAGCTTTTAGCATATGGTGAGAGCATATTCGTTTTCAAAAAATGAACTTTGGATCGGTTATAATATGCAGTCTTTTTATGGTACCGAGATGTTCTTGAAAAAAAATGATAGTTATGTCAAATGAACTCGACGTTGTATACTCGAACTCACCTGGTGTCTTTCTTCGTGTTTCAGGATCCCGGTGGTGAGTGACTGCGCTCCGCAGACGTCGCGGGTCACGTCGAACTTGCACAGCAGCAGTAGCATGGCGGTGAGCCGGGTTCCGAGCCCTCCGCCGCCCGAAGTAAACACCCCCGTCGCTGAAAATTGGTGCTACACGCAGGTACGTAATATTCGAGCATCGACCTCATTACTAGTTTTATCTTACTTCGCTCGATAAATCACCCAACGTTCTAATCACATTTTTTCTGAAAGTTTTTCCACTTCTTATTTTTTTTCCCCCTACCATAATATATCTCCTTCACTGATCACTCTCAACTTCATTTTTCAATGGCGTTTCACGTTCGGCTTTCTCTAGTGAAAAATTTAGAAGTCTTCTTCGAGTCAAGATACATACCTATACGTAGAATTGTTGAGTGGTGGTAATAATAATCGATCGGAAATTCCTCGATGTATGTATAACCGGTTCCGAAAATACGAAGATAAAAACACGGATTATTTGTGTCTCCTAAAAACTGACTACAGATTTATCTGTATTTGTATAAAATGTCAGATGCAACAGATTTTCATTTTATTTATCGTTATCGGTATCATTTTTGTTTGTTTATTTTTCTCATTGCCGTCGTATCGTTTTTTGTGACGTGAACGATGACCATGTGTGCAGTAACTTATACCCACCTGATATTTTATCCCATATATCTCCGATGTCTACCTCTTAGTTTTATGCACAATCTTAAGTTATAACCTTGTATATGTGAAGTCTAGGAGATTAGTCGGTATATACATGTCACATATATAGTGCATTCGTAATTTGAAACCCCGACGATGAAACATCGAAGGTCAGGGTGGGACGATCGCGGAATCATCTGTATATTATTATGTAGTCTCTAACTGGCTAGATAATCGGCAATCTAGAACACGAGTTTCGCATTGGTGCAATTTTATCTACTTTACCTAGGATGACAGAAACTACAAGTTACGTTTATAACGCGCATCGATACATACCATGACATCATTCCAATTACATTGCGGAACAAAATTGAAGGTATCAGAAAAAAAAGAAGTACAAATTTTTCTGAAGGAGGGTATACTTGTTACAAACTTTCTCGCGCTGGATAAATTAGTATACGAGGTCAGCTGGTTTCAATGCGCGCTTCTCCAGAGTTAGCAAATACTAATCATTATCGTGTATATATTATATTTCTTAAAAAAAAAAAAAAAAAAAAAACTTCGACCTCTACGATCGAATAACGCGGCTTGTATATGTTACTCGCGGTGTCCTCGTGGACGGAGATCGTGTTGATTCGAACGATCAATTTGGCGTATTCATAGTGCTCTGTATCGGATGAAATCTATCACGCGTTAACAGCTTGAGAGAATTGCATTTATCGAACCTGGTGAATTCCGACATTGAGAAATGATTCGTTACATTAAGTTAGGACGGAAGCATTTGGTTGGTCGTGAGGATATACGGCGAAGATTACCGGGATGGTAGTGGCGAGTCCATCGTTAGCACATCGTCGTGGCGGTTGCACCGGGGAACCCAGGTTGTTGGCCGCGGGTTGGTAGCTTACGCACTAACTCAAACTCACGCAGAATTCTACTCGGGTGCTCGCTGCGCGTATACGCGCAGTTGGCGCTACGGATCTATTTTTAATGCTCACTTCCCGGCGATGTGAACGACCTGCAACTAGATATCTCCCGTTGACGCCGCGCGCCTCTGAGCACACCTCGTATTCCCTTATTCCCTTCATTTCAGATTCTTTCCCCGACTTTTTGCGTATACGTATCCCGGTTGCATAGTGAATCGCAGATTTATTCATTTATTTACGCTCGCTGAACTAGTGCATTACTCTTAGTTGTATACCGAGTAAGTATTCATCTGAATATCGTACGAGAGTAGGTACTCAGCTGTTCGATGGTTCGTGACCTCTTGCGTCAGCTAGATGGACGCCATATAGTCTTTTACGTACAGCCGTTGCAGGTACATACTGTAGGAAATTGTTACGGAAGAGAACATGTACGATCATTGTCTTGGTACGCCCCCTACGTCGTTCGTCTTCTTGTCTTGGTATATTTCGAGAGCCGAGAGGTGCAAGTAGAGAAAATAACGGTGGAGTGTTGAGAGGAGAGGAGAGGAAAGGAAAGCGCGGTATGATACATACAACTGTAGGTAATACACCAAATCGAAAGTCAACCCATGCTCGAGTTAACTTTCATAATGGCTGACTGCTGCTGCTGCTGCTGCTGCTGCTGCTGCTGGGTTCTCTGTGGCCTAGGATTGATTCGTGTGAACGAGCCGTCTCCGACTCGGCGTAGCTGCTGCACCAGTCTTACTCCACGTCCTGGGAACTCGAGTCGCTTCAGTACCCGACCAGCAAGCTCCGCGCCTTCCGAAGTTCTTTACGTTCCGCTCACCTTCTCGCGTATCATATCTACGTTAAACTTATACACTTGAATTCTTGTAAAACAGATATACGTAACTCGCACGAGGAGGCGGCCACCCCGTTGGAGGGCTGCTCACCGCCCTCACAGTAACTATCTTCATCCTCCCGAAGATCGTTGTAACGGGGGAATTGCGACCGCTGAAACGGCGCGGTCACCGAGAAGGGAAAACTCTCTAAACTTTTGTTCATCCGGGGCTCCTAGTGGTTCGTTCGTGTATACCAGACCTGAGTGGTGGCCGTTGCCCCAGGCCGCGGTGTCATTGTCCGTTCGGTAACTGGCGGGTCTCAAACGGACCGGAAGTATTACTGCTAGCTAGCCCTCGTCCGGTGATTGACCTCGGTTAGCAGCTTGCTCGCCCGTTCGTTTGCGCCCGCGAATCGTTGACGCACCAGAAAGAAACATCGTCGCTACGCCAACGACTATCTGTGAAGATGATTCAAGGCCAGTTGGCCTTTGCTCGGTGACGACGACCACGACAACGACGACGACGACGACGACGACGAGTCAAACGAGTTGAATGACTCCCGGGGCGTCGACCGAGGCACGATCATCGGAGTCCGGGACTCCAGAGAACAGACCTTCGTGCTGCTGTTGCTTCTGCTGACGATTTACCCGTGTTACTGCGGCACGTCCGAACCTCCTTCTTATGCCGAAGCGAACATCTCCGAAGACCTCCACTGCAAGGCTGTTCTTCTCGCTATCCTTATACTTCCGAAGGATCGTCGGACCGGGGAAACAACCTGGCGGTTTGACCGTATGCGAATCGATTCCTTGCAGGACACTGATCAAATTATCGTAAAATCTGATTCCAAAGCTTATCCAATGCCATGAGAATATTATCACCTACGAAGAGTATCTTCCCCTCGTTTCTACATCTGGTATAATACACATTTTGCTTCCTTCATGTGATCTGTTGTATCATCTAAGAACAAACTGACACAATAGGTTCGGTGCTACTGATTATTTCTAATTTTTCTCTTAACTACAATACAAATATTCTAAGAAAGCATCCAAGGATATGTAGTATTGAAACATATTTACGACTATTCTTAACACCAGTGGGGGAAGGATTGCGTACACACATACTCGAATGTTGAAACGTTCGGTGCTTCTTCGAAATGTTGCACTTCGAATGATTTGGAGGCACGCTATTTACCTCCCACGTATTCTTACGATATTGAAGAATCAGCAAAAACCTACTCCCGAATCCAACCCTTGTGAAGTTGGCCCCCCACGTTTGTAAAAAGTTCTTCATCAATTTTTCTCGTTTATCATTTTTTAAAGTTGAATTTTCATAACAATAATTCTTCATTTCGAGTTTCGGACTTTTTTGCGAGAGTTCTGGGTAGCCCCACACGAGTTCCATAGAAATCTGTTATCGTTAGAGAGTTACTATAATGGATAAATTGCACACACTCTGCACACCAGATCGTGATGATTCTTCGTCTTCCAATTTCGCACCGATCTTGTGGGCGAGGGGAGTACAGGTATATCGTCCCTCCACAAGTCTGAAAAGTATTCGAATCTCATAAACTACATTGTTAACACGCAAGACGTGGACAGTTAGACCACGCAGGCTTTCAGAGTTTTGCGGGTCTGACGTGCGATTTAAAATTAAACGTAAGGTCTTCGGGAACACTGACCCCTTTCAATCGATGGTGCAGATACTGCAGTTACGTAATTTCAGTTATGTACCCTAGTTACATAATTAGCATTCGAGGGAGCATTATTGTTCGGAATGAAAATTTACCCTGATTGGACACCACCGACCGTACATGCTAAATTGTAACTGATAACTTGATCGCGAAACTATTATACCACCCACTCACCTACCTACAAATATAATTTTCATCTACCCGATTACGACGTGTTCTTCGAATCTATTCGCCAAGGTCGGACAGACTCGTGACGTCACAGGGAGCGTTGACTCTTGGGGGGAAGGGGGGTCGACCTCCCGCCGTTCCACCTCCACCGCTCTAGCTTCCTTCCCGACCCCCCTAACCGCACTAGTTCTTCAGCACTCGTCACGTATGGCTTTATCATTGAACCTATTCCTGTTTTTTTTTGTTTTTTTTCCGATCATTCATCTTCGAAGTTCTTCCGCATGAAAATACCGATTTATTGACAAAACTGAAATAAACGGCTCAAAAATATATCTATTGGTTTCTTCTAAGCCATCTTACTTTTCAATGTTCAGATGATTTCTGATTCAACCATTTTCTCTCCTTGAATTTCTATATGTGATTATAATGATTATAAAATAAAAACTTTCATACACATTTTTATGGAAATATCCTCATAGTTTACTTTAAGTAGTGTATAGGACATTGTCCACCGGATAGATTCTGACGTGGTGTCGCATTTGAAGGTCTTGTGTGCACAGGTGAAGGTGGTCAAGTTCAGCTACATGTGGACAATAAACAACTTCAGTTTCTGCCGGGAAGAAATGGGCGAGGTACTCAAGTCATCAACTTTCTCCGCTGGGGCCAACGACAAACTTAAATGGTGAGGAGATAATCAATTTCCGTTCAATGCTTCAACGCTAAATTATGTTAGCAATATCCTGGTGTTTATCGTTGGTGCAATTGAGGTTAATTTATCTAACGATTGATTGGTTTGTTACAGGTGCCTCAGAGTGAATCCGAAGGGTTTGGATGAAGAAAGTAAAGACTACCTCTCACTGTATCTCCTTCTCGTTTCCTGCAACAAATCCGAAGTTAGAGCAAAGTTCAAATTTTCTATTCTTAATGCCAAAAGGGAAGAAACCAAAGCTATGGGTGAGTTGCATCATCTCATGAATATAGTTTTTTCAGCCTACTGACAATTATTGACGCGCGAGTGAGTCTAATTATAATCCCCCGTAGCTGAATCGAATCGCCTACTCCGATATCGAATTCGAGATTGTTGAAAAGTGAATACGCTATACCCTGATCATCATACGCTCTTGGATTGTTTTAAATATTGTTATTTTTTACTGTTTGTATCAACAGAGAGCCAGCGGGCCTACAGGTTTGTTCAAGGGAAGGACTGGGGATTCAAAAAGTTCATTAGAAGAGATTTCCTTTTGGACGAGGCGAATGGACTATTGCCCGATGACAAACTCACGATATTCTGTGAGGTATATACCTTTGTATGTTATTGTTACATTTATTTAATCAATACATTATACGATTGAGCTAATTAATTCTCTAATCAACCAAACCACCTTAGGTCAGTGTCGTTGCCGATAGCGTAAACATCTCCGGACAGAGTAACACGATACAGTTCAAAGTTCCGGAATGCCGGCTCCCCGATGACCTCGGGTTACTTTTCGAAAACCAAAAATTCAGTGACGTCACACTTACCGTCTGCGGAAGAGAATTTCAGGCACACAAAGCAATACTTGCCGGTAAGTCGGGATTCGTTCGTATCTTCATCTTGTAACGCAACAGATAACGCACATAATTAATTTATGTTTATTAATTTGTAGCTCGCAGTCCCGTATTTTCAGCAATGTTTGAGCATGAAATGGAGGAGCGAAAGCTAAACAGAGTCGATATAACCGACGTTGACCACGAGGTGTTGAGAGAGATGTTGCGTTTTATATACACAGGAAAAGCAGCGAACTTGGAAAAAATGGCCGATGATTTGTTGGCTGCTGCTGACAAGTATGCGCTAGAGAGGCTGAAAGTAATGTGCGAGGAGGCGCTCTGCACAAGTTTAGCTATTGAGAATGCCGCTGATATTCTTATACTAGCCGACCTTCATAGCGCCGACCAACTCAAAGCCCAAGCCATAGATTTCATTAACACGTAAGTGTCCAGTTTGATTTCCATTTGCATAGGTATCGGAAGTCAAATGAACTTGAATAGTTCCGAATTTATGAGAATTAGTTTTAATTTGCTTTATACTACAGATTTCTTCGATCATAATTAACGGAGTGACATTGTATCGAATGAATTTATTACAAGTCGATGTATCTGTACCTTACAGGCATGCAACGGACGTGATGGAAACGGCAGGATGGAAATCTATGATCCTCTCTCACCCGCACCTGATAGCAGAGGCTTTCCGAGCTCTAGCAACCCAACAGATTCCACCGATCGGTCCTCCGCGAAAGCGGGTAAAGCAAAGCTGAAAGCAGACGCCCCTTGCCCCGGGGATAACGACCACGTCGCCCCCTCCTCTCTTGCATCCCTCTTGACTCTGTGTACAGTGATGAACGGTTAGTGGTGAAATAAATGTTTCCTAGTGCGCCGTCACCCCACTGCCTGGTCAAAAGAAACCAGGACCGGGAAGAGCGATCGACCTGGCATCTAAGAGCTTTCAGGGCCACATGCCGTCGACAGAGGTGTACCCAGAAGCCAGACTCTTGTGTTCAGTGAGCGTCGGTGGTAGAGAACGATATTCTTACTCTGTGCCACTCACCGCTCGCTCACCAACCAAACCAACAACTATATTACGACTACTATTTGTTCAGTTCTTTTGTTTTTCTACAATTTTTCAAAACCGATTTAATGCGTCGTACGTGAAGAAAGGTGCAGTATTTCGAACATGTTTACCGAAGAATGCAGCGCGTGTGTTCATCTTCCCTTTTGCCAACGTCGTCGTCACGTGTCAAGGTGTTGGACCCAAACAGCAGCCAAAATGTCGTAATGATATTCATATATCTGCACCGACTCGGGCGAGGTGTCAAATGATTGTCAAGCGTATTTCAAGAATTGCTGATGGACCAGGAAGTGATCGATCGGACTTTATTAATTGCCACGAAACGACACAAAAAGTTGTGATAGACGTCAGCCAGACGACTAAATAATATTTTGTTCCTTTGTCAACGGATCAAACGTTACCCCCACGTGGGTTAGACACTTTGTTTATTACCGATAGTGATTTATAACTGTAAATGTCAAATTCTTCCAGAAACGGAGAAATGATTCTAGTTAGTGTTTTTTATGATCTCTTTCTCTCAATATAATTATTATGTAATAACTATTAATTGTTCATATGATTTCTATTACTACTTGCGATATCGTGCGATCTGTGCCCCCCTCCTCGTTACGTTTCCGTATTTTTGTATATTTGTTGTCCGTATACGACGAATCCTCCCTTTTCTTTCTCTCACTTCCTTTCTCTTTGTTTGTCTCTCCCGCTCTCTCCCTCTCCCGGCTGGCACAGTTTGTTTTGTTTTTATTATTCGTCTATATAACGTGTAGTAGAGAAAAGAACAAAATTTTCGAAAACATATAAATGTATTAAATTTAGGGTTGTCCATAATTTATCAAGTTTTATGTTGGTTATTGAACAAAAGAATTAGAGGGGAAAAACACGACATGTCTTTATCGTATGTGTGTACGTGTGTGTGGTTGTATCTACAGAGCGGGTGATTCTATCTACCACGCGCACATTTTAAGCATACGTTGAATATGTTTCGAGTTGTATTTGGAAATAGTACGTTATTAGCGATAAATAAGTGAAAACAAAAAATACATGATTTAAACAAAAGAAGAAGAAAAGCGTAAAAACACCTTCAAGGAAAAATATATAAAAGTGAATTAAAAAAAAAACCTTGTATAAATAAAGTTTAGTCAATTATAGTATGATGAAATATTAATCGTTTTGTGTAACTAATTGATAATTATTGAAACTGATGAAAATTGATTGTGTGGTGAAATGAACTGAATTATGGGCAACCAGAGACAAATGATCATTGTGTAGTACACTACTACTACTACTTACTATACTGGCTTCCCGATCCTCCTACTAGCTAGAGTTATCGATCAATTTAACTATAAAATATCTACCATTACATTAACGATGTCGAATATCAATGCCATACATGTTCTGTGATAAGACCATTATATTACTGCAACAACTGTACATCTATATCTATATCTAAAGCATACACCCCATCGCCTTTCCCGTATTACTCCCAACCGACCGAAAACTTCCCCTGTCGCAACCTCATCTACCAATTCCAATTTCCATGCAGCCAGTTATGAAGTCATTGGCTTAGCAGCGGACATTGTCCACTTGGTCCTGGAGCTAGCCCAGAGATGGTCCAATTTTTAACTAATTTTAAATAACAGAACGGAAAAGAAAACATGGAACCTAAACAAACCAAAAAAAAAAAACTAAACTAAACTGAAAAAATGAAAACTTGTATAAAACGAAAATCACAGCCCTTTGAATACTGATTGTAAATGCAACAACGACATTTGTAATGGCCCTATCGGTTATTTATTTTCTTTTATCTTTTTTTTTATGGTTAGAAACAAGTTTAAATTCACCTCACCATTTGTTATTATCAAGCTTTAGGACTATTTGGCAATTTCCCTTCGAAAAATTTGTAAATATTAAGAGTTTTTCTATTTTTATTTTCATTACTTTTTTTTCATTCTTTCGTAGATACCTAGTTATATTAGGAATAGTGAGTGGATAAAAAATAAATAAATAAATCAAGTTCGACATGGTTTATAGCAAATGAGAATTGAAAAGGGGAAAGAAATAAATACAAAGGAAATGGCAAACAATTTTCAGCAAGAATATATGAGTGTATGACTGGAAAATTTGATAAAATAAGTACAAGTAAGACAAGTGTTACCTCATCATCAAAATCAGCATAAACGGGTCACTAACTACTGCTACACGATCGCCTACTGCTATATTTCCATTATATGCTGCATTTAAAACTGAAAATTTTAGTTACGAGAGGCCGTAGTCTAGCAGCAGTTTTTCGTGCACATTGCTGACCATCAATCCCAGCTCATACAGACGTTCATTTTTCAATTTATTTTAAGTCATTGCACCACATCAAATAAACTACATTTTCATTATATAATTTTGAGAGCTTTGAATAATTTCCGCTACCCTATTGTTGTTATTATGATTTGTATGATTATTCCTATCATTATTCCTAATATTTTTATCACTATTATCGTTTTTTAGTGCGAAGTACGCGTAACATTGCTGGTGATATTGTTTTTATTTATGAGTCTGTTAGCGTTTATCGGCAATCTTCAACAGTCTCACAACTTTTATACAATATCAGATTCCGCTTCTCAATTATGATGAACATCGAGAATCGAAGTTACAAGTAATATGTCTTACGTACTAATTCTTTGCATTCTCAGTTATCTTCATGTAAAGAATACCTGCATACAATGGATAGTTTTTCCGATTAATAAAGTAGATATCTTACACGATTTAACGTATTTCTGGCGTCAACATAGGAACAGGACAAGGCGAATACCTTGTCACATAACACTTATTGTGATAAATTCATTACGGTACCGTATGAAAAGTCTATTGCTCGAATGGATGTAAAACATTTGCTAATTATTACATATGATGAACTGGGGGTACTGACGGGGGTGTAACGGTCGTGTCCAATTGCGTTGAAAGTTCTGACGAAAGGGTGGGAAGTTGCGTACGTTCCGATCGTCCCGGTCGCCTGGTGTATTTGGGAGGGGCCTCTGTAGTGGCCATCTGTAATCGAGTATCTTGAGCGTGAGTTTTGTTGTACGTACTATTTAGTTCAGGCCTGAGTTAGTTGAACAGTTTTTTCCTCACCCTGTTAGACCGCGGGTCCGTGTCGTACTCCGGCGGTGCGTCTGATAAATCATTGTATCGCGGCGGCCTATCTTGAAGTCTATCGATTATGTATTGCTGAATCGAAGACAAGCTGATTCTACTCATTGAATCTCTTAACAAAGGATCTGCGCTATTTTGTGAGCGCCAACACCGCAACCCACTTGAATTTGCAATTGTAAAGTGATTGTATGATATAGCTGTTATTGTGCACAAAGAAGGAAGGAAAAAAAAATCTCACCTGCTACAGATTCTTAAAAATAACGCAATCGTTACGACTATGGCGACCAACAATGCAGTTGAAAATCCAACTTGAGCGAACGATACCAACCGCCATTCGTTATTCCTGAAATAATCCGAGAATTAAGATTAGATTTGCAAGGATCCATCCAATCAATCGTATAGAGGGGTCAGGAATGATTATTACCAACACGTTGTGTAACACCCGTTGCAATAGCAGCACGTGAATCCTGGCGAGTTACAGCAGATTTTACAACGTTCACCTCCTGTTAATTTAATGCAATCAAATCCTTTTTTCAATGAGTTCGATCGGGGATAATCTGATGAAAAACTTACCATGACAACTGTAGCAAGTACACGTTGATCCATAGGCGATGCTGTATTCGGAACAATTTGAATACTCGTAGTTTGTCAAGTTCTGATCGAAACTCGATTCCGACTGCACCTCTAGCCGCGGAGCGTAATAAAACAAATCTACGATACAATGAATTCTAGTTAGTTCTCATTGAATATCAATCGAAATGCAACAGTGACAACATGATATCCGTGAAATATCATACCAGTTTTGTACTACGGCCTCTATTAGGCTTCGAGGATTCAATTGTAATTGTATACGATCGATGAAATATCTTTTTTTCTGAATATCGTTATTTTTATTTTCACCTAATCAGGTTTAACTTGATTGGAATAGAGATTATTTATGAAAAAAAATATTGTGAAAACTAAGATGGCGCACGAAATACTAAATTGGATTTTTTATAACACACAAATTTCAGTGTAAACGTACCTGCTACAACTTGATCCTTAATAATAATCCACAGTACAAAAAAAGATTGAATTTTGAACCACATGATTTTATAAATAATGTCAAAGTCTGTCTATCCAAAGAGGTGCACCAATTTCCATTGTTCTATCTAAGATTAAGCACAGTCACTTACCTAATACTGATACAAACCTTCGGTTCGCCAATGTCCGTACGACGTTAACATTTACCTGATAAGTAAATGGCAATACCTATCCCACGCATCAATCATGGAACCAATCTCTGGATCCACGATAAGTTCAATGTTATCAGTGATAACGCATATACATATATCATATGGTTTTTATTTGGAATGGTGAAATTTTTTGTTTACCCATAGGCTCGTTTGGCCTTGGATAATCCAAGGACGTAGATTACTGAATTACTGGGGCATTTTTTCTACCCGTTCATCGCGTATTTTGTGAAATCAAAGATGTCGCAGGGTACCGTGATATTTAGAGCTTATACGAGCAGCGCACTTAAGACAGTCAATAAAACTCGTCGGAAATACAACTTGTTTGCGACTGATTAAAAGTTTTCTTTACTTAATAAACATCTAAGCGTAACCGGCAGAGCTGCTTTGCTGTCCCACGGTAGCAATATGTTGATTATAAATTCAGAGACAAGCTTCTGATAAGAGTTAGAACCCTACTACGATTTAAATTTTAATCGTGACCTATATCGATTGGCAGTTAATATATCCGCCTAAAAGGATGAAATCAACCCTATGTGGGTGATTCTTACAAAATTTCCAAGAAGCCATAAACAGCCCTTCGGATACATAATCTGTGTCCGTTGATCAAATGAATTGCCGCGCCGACGGAAAGTTATGTGAAGGGGGAAAATTCCCGTGTGGTTTGCGACCGCCGTGTTTAATGGTAGGCTACCAAAAATGCAGTGTATCAACGCGGGTTGCAAATGGCACGCAATACTGTCCACCATTCACCTACCCCCTACCTTCCTGCCTTTTATAAGCCATGTTCTACAAGCCCGGTACCGAGGCAGATCATTTACATATCTGCCTTGCCCGGTACATTATAAAATGGTGAAATATGGTTTTCGGTCTGAACGGGCAGTTCGAAGATTCTGTTACTCATTGTCAGAGTTATTCCGAAAAATTTCTGTACGTGTTCAAAGTACTGATTTTTTATTTTTCGATCCAATTCAATGAGAGAAATCCTTACTTTTATCATTGAGTAACTAGACTTCGTACTAAGTATAGTTACTCGATGCTTTCATGTTTCTGGTGATGAGAAAAAAAAAAATTTAATAAGGGGGAGTTTTTAGATTTCTGCACACTTGTTCAAGTGTTGCTCTCTTTTGTACACATTGCAAATTCAATCTACGTCAAGCTGTCCGATGGCAGCACTGGTGCGTGGCTTGTGGGGATCTAGTACCTTAGATCTATAAGTACGCACGTAACATAGAATCACCACGAAGCGCACGAAGAGTTCCCTAGACGTAGTTATTTTTATACTTACCGTTTTAGGTTGGCTTCCTGCTTGATGTTCAATAGAGTATACTTAATCAATCATGGCTCGAATCTAGCGGAAAGAACCAATCACAAGAGAAGAAAGGCTCAAACGTATCCTCTTCAACTATAATATAGCGTGATCCTACCTCAAGGAACAAAAAAAGAAAAAACATGTGACCATATATCTGTGATATGACACATGGAATTTCAAAATTCGCGAACAAAAAATAGCATCAAAGTAATCGTAGCAATTGGTCGAATCGTTTGTGAGACATTTTGTTTTCGTGGTTATATCTATAAAACTATAGCAAACCTTTCTATATTTCATATTGTGTGCAATACATCCATACGTCGTGGATTTCTTCTTTGGAAGAAGGCTGCTTTTGAATGTTTTTTTTTAAATTATCGTTGCAGCATTTCCTCGTCTCATGAAAATTAGGTTTCCATAAGCTCCATAAGGATGTCTCAAGCGTCACCAACTATCAAGCTATTGAATTCCATACCGTTGAATCCGCAGCAAATAATGAGCCATCAAAGTCAACATCCTAAACCAGTGTTATCTAACCAAAAGGTGCTTCTTATATCCACCCCAATAAAACTGAAAGATGGTACTATCAAGTGCATGGAGCAGCGTTTTATACCACTTAAAATCGAAAATAATCAAGTCCCAACTACTCCAAGGAACAATAAAAACAACATTGTACCATTGAAGTGGGGTAATGATCCACCGCCGTTGACTCAACTGTCATCAAATCAATTGCCACATGTACAGCTGCCAACTTTTGTACAAAACGGCCAAGTCTTAAGAAAGCTGATTCCATGTGTGACATTCCCCAATAATAATCAGAACTCAATAGGACCTTCAAATACGGTTGCTTTTACTCCAGTTTCACCTGTCGCTACAGCTACTCAAGTTCCACAGCATGACATCTCAAATCAGGAATCAAAGTTAACTCAAACCAAGTTGCACCAGGTAGTGCAAAAGGATAATAACTGTACCAATGTTTTTCTGTCTAAAAAAAGTGAGAAAACATCCAAATTTGGCTCAAGTACGGAGTCAGGATCATGTGTCAATTTTTCACCCACATCTGAGATTAACATTGATGCAATAAAGTCTTCTGGGATTTATCCACGTGTTAAAAATATTGATAAACAATTAATAACTGTTACAGACATCAAGCCCACGAAACGAATACATCTAGCATTGAAAAAATATAACGATACTAACGGCAAACCAATTCTAAATGATAATTGGAAGCCGAAATCGAATCCACCAAAAACTTTGACAAGCATATCGAAAATTTTGCAATCAACGATTGCGGGTGATATGGCAGATGAAATAGATAAATTAGAGACTTTGCAGTTTGTTGGAACCAAAGTAGATTGCAACTATGATAATGAAGACTTTGATACCAATGGATTATTAGAAAAAGATCCGTTGGATATTGATGGAATATCCAGCAACGAGGTTACTATGCTTGAGCAGTCATTAGAAAACACTGAACAGAAAAGAGAAATGGATTCAAGGAAACC
Source organism: Athalia cordata (assembly GCA_963932425.1). Lineage (NCBI taxonomy): Eukaryota > Metazoa > Arthropoda > Insecta > Hymenoptera > Athaliidae > Athalia > Athalia cordata. Next base: position 48,509,843 of record OZ010625.1, on the reverse strand, counting down.
ACCTCATGCAATTGATGATAAGGATTCAATTCACAAAATCTCAAAATCTGAACGGAATACAATTTCCAAAGCCTTTTTTGGTTCCAAAGATGGCAAGAAGCTTTCATTTGAATTTGTTAGAACACTGAAAAAGGACGATTGGTCGTCAACATTAGGTAACAATCCATCGGGGAAAGGTAATGTTAAATCAAGATATCACTCTTCATTAAAGAAAGGTGTCATTTTACTGCGGAAAAATAAAATCTCTTCATTGGAAGGTGAGAGTTCATCAAATGATACTAGTCCCAAATTGGAGCCTACTGCAACAGTGATTGAAAATGCCAAGGAACTTGATCCTAATATTACTGCAAAAACGGTTACTACAAGTCCAGAACTTCAACAAGACAATGCCGATAACAATAACAAGCTGTTCCAACGCTTTAATATACACAAGGAAAAAGTTACAAATACAGAAGCTGCAATGTTGTCATACATCTGTAACTTGAGACAAAAGCTTGCACAAAGTTATGAGAGTAGAACTCGAGTAGCACTGGGGCGGAGCATATATTTGAATATGAGTCATCTATCGATTATTCAGAAGCGATTTATACAATCGCAACTTAGAAACAGTGGTAGAGTATTCAAAAGACCAAGGTTTACAAAAACAGAGATAACAATGGCAAGAGATATACTGAAAGCAGTGAGTCCCAGAGGGTATAGTAATTTAAGAAAACTATTTGCATTACCTGTCATGAGCTCTGTTGTCAAAAAAAAAACCAAGCGGTAGATTTGGATCAAGTTTTATGAATATATTTAAAATTTTGATCAGACAGATGCAAAACAGAAAATCACAATGGTTCGGATTCTGAATAGGTACAGACCATGTGCTACTATTATTGCAAAGTGAAGAATTTGAAACTCTTAAGTTGTTTAATTAATTTTTATTACCTTGAAGTGTTCAAAACTGTGTAGTTATGCTCTAACGCAGAATAATTAAGTTAGAATCAGTCGATTATAGTTGTATATAGTTGAACTGAGAGCTTGTTTCACAATTTCAAAAGTAGTGAGCAGATCAGAACTATAGTTGTGACTTACTTTGGTCATTTCTATTTCATTTTTGTTCTGATTACAGATGAATCATTATTATAAGAATGTCATTAGTATTTTGTACGTGCAATTGTTGACTGTTAAAGTAATTTATTTATATGAATTGTATTATAGTATGTAAAGGTTGTATAAAATGTAACTATCATAAAAAAAATCTACCATCTAAACACTATTGGGTGAATTCACACCGCTTAATAAATTTCATATCATATCAATTTTATTCTTTTCTCGGTGACGTTGTCATTACCAATCTGTTTTTTCAGTTGCTGCACCAAGTTCTAAGATTCAGTACAGTGAGAATTATGATTGACGATGAAAAGTGTAGCATGATAGAAGAATATAAATAGCAATTTTTATTAAAATCTTTATTCATCCTCATAGCGTTCTCCTAAATAATAATTAACATAATCTAATACGAAATTCTGGAGTAAAGGGAAAAATATAATAACATATTATACTAAAATTTGTAACGTCAAATTCATAATGGTAGTGTGAATACATGGATAGTATGTTCTTTGACTGATGGTTATGATCCTAAGTTTGCCATAAAATGAATGGTTGGCTAACAGCATTTACATTAGCCAAATAGAGTGCTGGGCGCAGATGTAGGTAAATTAATTGAACTGTCGATTATTACATCAGATTTAAGTTTCATGATGAACAGCTTTGCAATCAAATTATCAAGATTAATACCGGCTCTGTTTCTACATGAAATATTTTCAAAGCATACGGATCTAAGACACTAAATAGTAAATATACATACGTATCTACAGGGACAATTGGTGGAAACTGGCTACTCTATATACGCCTGACCAGCGGCAACTTAACGTGTGCTCACCAATCACGAAATTTTCATGTGCGTGAACCTCCGTCGGCGTCAGCGGTCACGGATTTTTGAAAGTTAAGTCGGAACTAGTCGTGATTGGTGAGCACACGTTAAGTTGCCGATAGTCAGGCGTATATGGAGTGGTCAGTTTCCACCAATTGTCCCTGTATATGCTAATGATGAAATTTTTTCCAGACGCAATAGCAGTGATGGTCACAATAATAAAAATAATAAGAATGGCGACATTAGTAATATTGACAATAATAACAACAACAATAACAGCAGCAGCGTCCAAATAAAAAGTAGACAGTTTTGTTTGTGGATTGCACTTTACGACACGGATGGCAGCCAGCACTCTCTTCCATATTTCTTTGTGTTGTGAAGTAATATAAGAAATGAATATCATATTATCCTCTAAACACAGCGTACAAGACTTATGTTTGATTCGGAGGTTGATCACACGTTGGACACAGTCATGCAAGAATAATCAAGCTCCAAGCTTACTTGTTCAATAATACATTCTTGCACAAACACTTCCATTAATAACTAAGAAATTTGCACACGACAATTACTTGAATCATCACGTGCGTGTACTGACTGAAATAATCGATGAAGATTTGAGTTTAATTTTTGCCACAAATATCCTTACTTTACCAATTAATAACAAAACTAGGTTGTTTGTCTGCTTTGGGAGATGTTTTTTGTATTTTTTGAGTATGCAAAAAGTACGCCACTGATTTGCTAGAATATGGGGTTGTTTTATTTTAAAAATTGAGAAATTCTTGACAGTTATTTGTAAACTTGATTTATTACAGATGGTACAGGTAATATCTACCTTGGCTTTATGGCAAAAGTTTCATAATTCGAAAGTAAAAATATTCGGAGCAAAAGTTAATTTGAAAAGAATCACCACATAAAGTTGCTAATACGAAACAGATTGATAAGCCTAATTCGATACGAAGTAATCATTGGGTAAAAGAAGGTTCAAACTCTCTTGCCTTTTATCAATAATGTTAAGTGAAATGAGGTCAACATATCCATAGTCACAGAGCAAATGGATCAATCCATTCAAATTTGTATAGTTTCACACCAACCTCTACAAGTATAACAGTACCTCAACTTCAAAAGTAGTTAAATAATATACAATAGTTAAACAATGTAATTATTGGAATCAAAAGGTTGGAATCAAAGAACAATTTAATCTATGGCGAAACTGCCAGCTTCACATTTCATTTTCCATACAACTTTTCTAGATTAGCCATAACAACAGATAGATCCTTTTGCCTTCTAACAATTAGTGACTATGTTTAAGCTTGGCATGTTAGAAATTTTGCGTGGTAGCAAAATACCATTAGAATATAAATAATTTTTTTTTCTTTCGACTTGTTCGGACTACAACAGGTTGAAAAATGAGATATCAATATGAACAGAATGGATTGTGGAATATAAATATCGTCAGTGGCCAGCAGATCGTTAGTCTTATACCATGTATTTATTTCTTGGCAAATTACAATTGGACCACATTGTCAAAAGATCCAGGGGGCATCCAAATGTTATAAGTTAGTAAAAGATGTAGGCTGGGTTATTTCAATAAGATTATTTCATATTGCATTGCCACTTTAATTTGTATAGGCATTCCAGTGTATTCTGATTTATCACGGAAGGATTAGCAATTTGTATGCAAAGTTTTATTTCACTCAACATATAAAAATAATTTAAGGCAGACAAGTACCTAATTTATAAGTTTCTATGGTACATACTAGAATTGAGAAAATATGATTACGAATGCCTATTCAAGGGTTTAAATCCCATTCAGTTTGAAACAATCTATACATATTGGATCTTTTGCACGAGACATGGCTCAATTCTTCTTGCACTTGGAACACCGGCCTAAGTTGATTTCTACTCTAAGGCTGAATGGCAGTTATTCAATGGTGCTGATGTTCTATGAGATGCACACACAACCAAACCGTTTTCTCGCATTTGTCTTACTACTTTTCCCATTTCTTTCTGTCGTTAAAAATTTACTAATAATTTAAAAAGTCTTTGAAGCCAATGTCGTGTGCCGACTTATCGGTTATTTACATTTTATGTATGTATTAAACGAGATCTGAATATTATAACTGCACACCGAATTCAATATAAGAAACAAGTAGATATATGATGTTTCATGTGGAACATACAGAAATACACGATGTAACAAATAGAAATGCACAATCTCACTCAAGCTCACTGTCTATTGGATAACATACACGCACATACATTCTTAAAAACTATTCTACGGTTGCGTCATATGCACGACAAAAATCGTACAAAGCTTTCGTGTTTGAACTTATATTTGCAGAAAGTCTTATAGCAGTTATATGGAATAGGTCTGTAACACGATGTCGTATACTAGTTAAGAACGCTAGTAAATTTATATACAGCTGTTGAGAATAAATATTCCAATTTAATTATTTGTGGATTGACTTGTCGAAAACGTGTGGCACTCGCTTGGACTGCATATTAGATTTGATGTTTGAGAAGAAATTCTCGTGTAAGACATCTTAAGATAAACAGGCAGTTTTTTTAATCAATATCATACGCAACCGAGATTTTCCAACATTGAATTTGTCAATGGTTATCACATTCTGTAATCCTACATATTTGGTTGCGTGTGCCTACGATATAGCTGCCAATCTTTATTTCGAATGCAGCAGACGTCCTAAACAAGTCATGCTTATAATACACACGCTTATATCGCAAAATCTGAAATATTCACTTCGTCTCATATTTTTGAAATAAAATAGAATCACTGGCCCCGTGATCTTTAATAAATTTACCGAGAATTATCAGGAGAATCAAAAGAAATCGATGCACACAATGATGGAATACGTAGAGGCACAGATGTCAATCCTAACAGCAAAATTTTCGACGTTCACATTGCTGTCAAAACTTATGGATGCAAATCGAAAGGTGTGTTAAGAGGATAATAAATACAAAATGTTCTGCCATGTGTTTGCGGGGTAATTAATATAATTCGATGGAAGAATAAATCGCATGAAATTTTATGATATATGCAATGCACTTACATGCGAAAGAGGCTCTCTGTTGTCTTTCTCGAAGACCAGTCAGCTGCAGCCTTTATAATCGATGATATCTAACAACCTCTAATGCTGTTAGCCTCAATATCTGTGCGTACAAGACACGTATCGTATGAGTCCCAAACACTTCACTGTTTGCACGTCAGCCATATAAGCAATCAGAGAAGTTATGCATAATATCAATCATATCTTAAAAGTTACCTAGTTAATGTTGTGTTTGTGTATCAAATCATTATCGTAACAATTATTTGTTGGGCACACACCGAATTAAAGTCTCAGCTGTAAGCACGCATCGTGTAGTCGCTTGTCGATATATTCTATTTATTAGCCATCCTCTTTCGGTGGAGTAAACCAACCTGTAATTGCAAAGAACAAATTTTCTCTTAAAATTCCCTCGACTTCCAAGAGTCGAGTTCTTGGATCCTCGATAAAAACTAAAGAATTGGTGCAACCATCTTTATATATGGTATAAATAAAAACCGAAAACAAAGAACGTTTTGTCCGAAAAACAGAAAACGAATACGCACGAACAATATCAGCTGGAAGAGAATTCTAGAAATAATAAGAAGCAGTCACAAACGCATTCTGGAGAAGCATCATATAGCACAACAGAACAACCAAAGCATGATCATGAGACACCTGCTCGACGACTTGACAGGTCGGCTATGACCTGACTAACTTAAAAGCCTGCACCAGGTACTCAAGGGCACCACGTCCCATTAGTGAAAATAAAAAATGAAGGTCCCTGTTAGTAGTGTCCTGCTCACATTGTAACAAATGGAAGCAACAAACAGAGATGGGCAATTACTAGGTAATTAGGGAAGATCAAGTGCAGAAAATTTATTGAATTAAATGCATTAATTTTTTTCAATCTTTTTTACGAATCTTTTCTGAGTTACTCTAATTGTAAGCAGACAGTGCTGCTGCAAGTAGGCGTCAACAAACAGAAAGACTTGAAAATGACTCCCGCAAAATATGTGTACATATATATTTGCAAAGAAGATTTATACTTTATTAGGTTTATGCGAATATTCGAAACTTATCCTATTCATCGTCAAACCAGTGCTGTTTGGAATACTAGTTTAGGGAATTTACAGTAATGTATATAATATCACTCACCATTTTTTTCGTGTATCTGCACAAGGGACTTGAAGGACTGCTGAGCACGTGCCAGACTATATTGTCCCTGGCTGCCACATACTTTTCCTCCACCACCTGCTCCTTGGAACTGTATACGCGCTTTTCCCTTCACCAACGTCGCGGAAATCTGCATGATAACGGCCTCTACCGTGTACGCTGAACTCCACCCTTGCTTCGTTAGTAACTCCATACAAATTGCACCGCCTACTAGTACGTAGCCACCCGAAATTATCGGATGAACAACTCGTACAAACGGTGGTTCGAACGGATATGTCTCCTGAAATATATGAGAGATAATTAATAATCGTTTTAATTTTATATTCATGATGATAAATATCCATTCTGAAGCTATACCGAGTACAGTTTGGTAATTCGTGCAGAATGTTTACTAATGTAGAATGCAGCTATTGCTTTTGGTGTATATCTAGCAAAAGCTCTAATACATCGGCGTGTAATTAATACAAATGTAACGCACCTTAAAGAGCATGTTAAGAAGAATACTGTCTTTACCCTCTTTTTCTTTAAGGAGGACGAGATCGTTGTGTAGTGGAGAATCAGGATCAACACACATTAACCTGATATTCCACTCGTACAAGCTATCATTAACAAGTTCTATGCTGTACATTCCTGAAATCAGTAAAGTAAATAATACACAATTTAATCAATAAATATGTCGAGTATATCAGCTGGGGTGATTTATTACATGGGTACTTTTAGTGATAGTATAATTCAGATGGAATCTTACTGAATGTATCTACATACTTCATGTAATTGCTTTCTTGTTATATACCCATATAATAAAAATCAAGAGTCATATAAGAAATTATTGAGTAATACACAGTCCGTACCTTTTTTGAAACTATCACTTCGGTATATGTCACGCAACTCTTTCATAAGTCGATCGGTGGCTTGAACACTGCCGGACACTGATCCTTTTAAATAATCTTGTCTCTGATTTTGTCTCAACCTTTCAAGTGTCGCCAGATGCTCTAGGTCCATTTCGTCCCCCTGGGATACAAACATAAGATAATTACTATAGGAGGCAGGAGGTTGCCATTATTCAGTAACACGATGCTTTTTTTGATAAAACAAAAACAATGTCGCTAGTAGCATTGCTACCAAGAATTGTGGCAATATTTTTGCAATATTCAAGTCATTTTTAGGATAGGGCTACAGATAGTTTGCTGTGAGTTTGAATCTACGAAACTCTTGTAGTGATCGGTTTTTATAATTACCAACAATTGAATAAAATTGTGTCTGTACCTTACTCTTGGCATTAGCCTCCCCCTCGTCCATGTCTAAGTGTAGGTCCTCTTCAGTCTCGCTTTCTTCATCATCTTCTATATCTTCCGCATCCTCAGCTTCCATTCTTTGAGTTACAGTTGCAGCTGCTCCTCCCAGTCGAAGCGGATCCAATGCCGTTCTCAGTCGTTCAACGTCAGGTGGTTCAGGCAATGAGTGCAAACGACACAATTCTTTTAAGAGAATTCCCACCTGATTAATTACATGGTTGTCCCGGCCTGTGGTGTTACTCAAAATTTGTACTGCATTTGTCACGCTTGTTTCTTCTGACTCTGCAAACCAGACTGGTGGGGTGGAAGGATAGGTTTCCTATAAACATAATTTCTTATCAACGACCTAGGAATCATCATCAAATCATGCTTCATATTATTGGTCGATTTAAAGTACGGTTCACACTATGTCTATGTCAGTGTCATGACTATTGGTGATTCTTATCAATTCGCAATAATAGGAACTTTATCCACATAGTCAGCTTTCCTGATATTACTACATTTGTTTAATTAATGTCATAAAAGATACCATGAATATGGTAATCGATAGAAATAATATTTTTAGCAAAACGTGTTAAAATGTATATTGAAATTACCTCATACATTTGAAATTTCTCTCAAGCTATATAGTGTAACTTTTGTATAATAAATGTTAATGTACCTCTTGCTTTGTACTATTGAATTATGTTGCATATGTTAGTTTACGACACTTTTGTAACTGATGAGATGGTACCTCATAAATGAGGCATCAAGGATTACACATGGACCACTGTTTATTTAAAGTTATAGTGAGTAAATTTCAAGTGGTAAACAAATGTCATGCATACGCAGCGTTTTGACAGATAGATATGTGACAAATGATAAAGCTGGTACTTTTACGACAATACCATACTCTTGTGTCATCTCTTGATGGGTTGAGAGAAGAATTAGTCATAATTTATGTGAGTAATGAACTAACACGACTAAGACTAAGCAGTTTAATTGATTTTTGGGTAGGATATAAATTAATGTTGAATTTGGATCAACAAAATTTGGCTGTCAGATCAGCAGTTGAAGTAGAATGTTTGATAACAAAATCCGAAGGTTTGATACAATTAATGTTTCCACAAACTAATCTTTTGATATCCAGGGAGTGAGTGGGTACTTAAGTGGATGATTACTTATATCTCTATTGTTGGCAGAGCCTTACCCTCAAACTTGAGACATACATTGACCTCTACCCTCAACATTGATTGGGCTAAAAATTGGAAAATGAAATAAAACTCGGGATTGTCAAACGAACGTTTCATCGTGCAGGTGAAAACCCAGGGTATATGCGGTGAAATTGACAGTGTTCGAGCGATAATGATACACGTTTAGATTGACAAATGGGAATATCAAATAACAACACAAATGTTGTTGTTTCTTTGTCCTATTCGGTATGGTGCTGCTGCAGCTTTCCTTCTAGTATCCATACGGGGTCCATAACTCGTAGGTAAGAAAGTGAGACCCAATAGTGAAACATTGATTTATTTATTAAATGTAATGAAGTACTTACTGTGATATTCGCGTGAATCTCATATTTCTTCCCATTTTTACCGACGAACCTGCAGGTGAGCTCGTCGACACTCGCTGACATTATCTGAAACCTCTCATGGCTCTTTGGAAACACAGACTCGAGAGTTTTAATTTCTTGTTTTAAAGTGTTCAAGCAAGCCATTTGATAGACGCCCGCGCGAGATGGGCTCTAATTATCGGCAGATCTTTACCCGAAAAAACACTTCAGGAATCAAAAACACGGCGGACAGATAACTCCCTGAGAAAATGGCGACCGCAACTACACCGAGCTTTCGATGCTTTCGGCAACCCTCGTGCAGTTTCGAGTACACTCATCTGTGAGGACCGTCGACTCTTGAATCTCGAATCTCGATTCCCGAAAACAGAGACCCTTGATGAGATCGGACACCTCGAACTTTTCCATGATTGGTCCCGCCATTTGTGTCTCAACCGGATGTACAAGAGAGAAAGATGTATACAATAGAAAGAGCAGGCAACTATAAATATGAATATCAACCCTAACCTCGTAACACCTCTTCGTAAACGAACTGATTGTATGTTGTTGTTTGATAGAGATATTTTTTAGCTATAACAGAATTTCACTAGTCCCATGGTGCACTGTGTATGCATATAATCACCAATAGATCAAAATCAATTCAATCCTTTACATTCAATCGAAAACATTTACTCAGACCTTTTTCATATAATATAAAGCTTTAATTTGTAAAAGTGCATTGATCAACCTCAGAATGGTCACGTCATCCGTTTTACGTTTTTTTTTTAAATTTGCTATGGTTAAAATCTACTAATTGGTTTCTAAACAATTTCATAAGTTATGTGCCAAGATGCCCAGGTTGTATGATTCCATCCATTCAAAACAATGATACTATTCCGCCACTTCATCACATCCGGTTTAGACACAAATGGAGGCGAGGTGTCCGATCTCTTACTTGAGGGTCTCTAGGTTACTCATATGTGATCATATACCAGTGATTTATGAATTACTGATATATTCATAGATCTTGCTCTAGTGGAACGTAACGTAGAAACTAGAGACGGTCTCTAGTAGAAACGGGCAAAGTGGAAACCGCGGTGGACACAGGCTGGGTTATAGTTGTGGGCTAGGCTAGTTTGGTAGCCGTTTACGTTGAACCAGCGCAAATATGGATGTCATATGTGTCACGTCTGTGGACGGTATTACATGTATTTGAACAATGTAACATATCGCCTACATTGCGCGGGTTAGTGCCACATGGACGACAGTATAATTCAACTATAATTGTGCCGTATTAGGCTTACCGAAGTAAAAGAATACATGCTCAAAGCATGGTTAGAATTATCGTTGCAGCTCGGATTACAGAGTTGTGAGTTGCATCACACGGGAATAGAGTATCCAACGAAAAACACTCAGAAGCAGCATAAATAACGACTAGTTAAACGTAGCAGCTCCCTGTTCCCTCCCTAATTAGGGCTTTGACACATCGGTCGTCGTTACATTGGTGCCGAGAAAACAACTGGTTGTAACGAAAGGGCGATGAAGTAAAGCCAGGAGGATGATGATGGGTGATCAGTTTCGTAGTAAAGTGGAACAATACTCACCAAAATCATCACCGAGGGGAGCCCGTTCCCCTGTAGTTTCACGTCAGGACTCGACAGGGACACTCAAAACGACGATTTCCCTTGGCAAGAACCCTTCTATCGTCCACAGCGGACCTTTCTACTTGATGAAGGAGCCCCCTGGTAAGGAAAATATCTTTTAATTGTATGCCTGATCTTGCAACTTTGATTAAATGCTCTGATTACTTTTAGGGGAAAGTGAACTCACGGGGGCTACTAATTTGATGGCCTATTATGGTCTCGAGCATTCCTACAGTAAATTCAGCGGTAAAAAACTCAAAGAACAACTGTCTTCATTTTTGCCCAATCTACCCGGCATTATCGATGCCCCTGGTCACCAAGATAATAGGTGCGCTCGAAAATCCAATGATATGTACTATTATTTTCTCCATTTTACTCATTCGGGCTTTACTTATTTATTTCCTTCGTTTACAGTTCATTGAGATCTGTGATAGAGAAGCCTCCCATTTGTGGCAAAGAACTTCTCCCACTTACAAGTGTACAACTCGCTGGGTTCAGACTGCATCCTGGACCAGTAAGTCATGTGATTCTTTTAATGGTGAAGTTGTACGGCAACTCAAATAAAGAAGTTTTCATGCCAGAAATGATCCGCCCCCTGAATGACTTTTTATGTGATTATATTACAGCTTCCAGAACAGTATCGTTATATAAATCAAGCACCGCAGAGAAAGCATAAAAATAAACATAAAAAGCACAAGCACAAGCCTGGAGAAACTCCGAGTGGTCAAGAGGCAGCTACGACTGATATAGGTGGACCTGATACTCATGAAAAAAAACACAAGAAACAAAGAAAGCACGACGAGGAAAAGGAAAGAAAAAAGCGGAAGAAAGAAAAGAAACGAAAAAAGCAAAAACACAGTCCAGAACATCCTGGAGGTCTTACACCCTCGCAGCATTCCAATACGTGATCGCCGACCTTTCCATTCATACTCATCTAATCGATTAGACGATTTGATATGCAATATGAAATGAAAAGACGAGTTTCAGCTATTTCAAGGTAACTCACTGAACTGCCCATGTGCCTTGCTCAATTTATTACTTCTGAGCCCATTTACAGGCACAAGATATTGCACGATCCTTTCAAACCGTTACCTTTACATTACCAGGTAAATGTTTTATCGGCAATTCATCATAATTAATGGACTACCAAAGTTGAATCTAAGTTTTATCTTAATAATTTGTGATGGAAGTTCATCGACGTCTTGTTTGACTATACTCGTCTTTTCTTTCACTTTGTTAACACGCCATGTTAGTCTTACAATCATCCAAAGTGTATCCATATGCGACCCGCAGCTCTATGTTATGAAACAAAATTTCATCATATTAGTTTCCAAAACAAAGCTGAGTGTATAAAACGTATTGTACAGGTGCGACGTCGAATATCTATTCTATAGTTTCATTTGACTCTTGAATAAAGTCAAGAGTATGCAACTATATTGTAGTGAGGGGGGGAGGGGGCATATTGTAGACTGTAACAAAATTTGAATATAAGCTAGTAGCTAATACGTGGTCTTCGTACGTCCTCGTTTGTAGATGTGCAAATAACGGTATCAAGAAACTGACAATTTTCTTCGTACAAAAGGATTGTTATGAACTTTTTCAACCGGTTATTCATACAGATATCCCACACGCCATGCTCTGAAGCTCATTGTAGCTTTGATCGATGAAACAGTAAATAAGAAAAGCCAATCAGAATCTCGATGTGTTCATTATTCAACCAGTTTACATTCAATCAAACTTGTCAACTAATGAGTTAATAATAATTATGACAATGACAACTATAAGAATAAAGCACGATTTATTATTAAAAGAAGAATAATATCGTTGATCAGTCAACGATGCAATCAAGTATAGTTACCGATGGTATTATGGTTACTTGACGATGTAATATCTTTTCAAGAAATTACTTCGTATCCTCCCGCCGTTCTTTTCGCGCGTCAATTCGCCGTAGCGCTGCGGTAAGGAATCGCCATTTTTTATTTTTACGTGTGTGTCTTCTGCGTCCCCATCGCCATGAAGCCATTTTCCCTTTCACTCTCTTCTCCCTTCGTGAATCGTGAACCGTAAACGGGGAAGCGTTTGTGCGTTACTTCGGCTTTTAAGGTATTCAGCCTCTAACCAGAGCGTTGCACGCGTTGTGGTTCGGTTTACGTAGAAAGTAAAAGACGCTGTTGGCCACAATGACTGATAACCGTAAGTATTTTCACATTTTTTTCCCGGCTTCGTTCTCCAAATATAACCAACTATCTTTGGCCGCCAAAATCATGATCGTCGAGAGCATACAATTATCCATTGAGCTAGTCCCATATGCATTTTCATAATAGCCCGTTCGATGGTATTTTGTGTAATAAAATAAACTCGACTGCTAATTTGCTGCGTTGAAAATTATAGTGAACCTACATATAATAGAAAGTGTTTTCCTCCCTCTTTTCCACTCTTTACTTGCCATTCTTATTTTTGCTTCTATTTCACCTCTTCGTAAACTCCATTTTCTATCATGGTTCCTCCCGGCTTGACGGGTTTGGATATCTGATATTATTTATTTTTTGTAATTGTTTCCCAGCGTAATCAATAATCTGAACGCAACGCAGCCCTCGTTTAGGCCCGAATAATTATACAATTATTACTGTGATATGGACTCATCAGTCATAATAATAATCCTCAAGCATAAATATCCTCAATTAATTTGATTCGTCGTTTTGATTACAAATTATAGTTTAGTAGTTAAAAACATGATTAGATTTGTCATGAATCAATGAGGGCTAGGTTTAGTTTGACTCAGCGCTAGAATTGAAGCATTCTGGGCCTTCTTTTACAAAAGATGTATTTGGGGCATGATATTTAATTACTCTTCTTTCATGCATAATCCTCTATGGATATTCTCAAAATCACAATGTCCATTCTCCCTTCGCTACTCAATTTGCAATCTTGTACACACCAGAGTACAGCGGCTATCAGCAGGGATATGGGCAGTATAGCCAGCCCCCACCGTCAGGAGCGCAAGATACTTCGTATCCTCCACCATTGAGTGGCAGTGGCAATAATTACAATCAATACAGTCAGCCACCACCGAGTAGCAATAGTTATGGAAACTACACCAGCTACAACCAAACTAGTGGGACGGATTACACCACCGCTCCTAGTCAGGGAGGTTACGGACATAATAATTATGGAAGTGGAAATTCCGGGTCAGGTAGTGGCAGCAATTATAGCACTGGCTACAATCAGAGCAGCGGGGGTGCAAGTGGAGGTGGTGGCAGCAGCGGCGGTTACAGCCGAGGTGGAAGCGGAGGAGGATATGGAGGAGGTAGAGTTGGTTTCTATAATTTGGAATATTCAAAGTTTCATCTCATGGGTCATTCATAAAATGTGTGATCATTTCGTTTGCTACAGGCCAAGGAGGAGGAGGAGGAGGAGGAGGAGGTGGCGGTGGCGGTGGCGGTGGAGGAGGAGGTGCAGGAAACGGTAGTAGATTTGGCGGAGATCGTGGAGGATACGGTGACCGCTCAAGCGGAGGTGGAGGATATAAGTAAGTTTCAATTGAATTTCGTAATGGTATTGAGTGAAGTGCATAAAGAATTAGAAAATAGCTGAAAAGAAGCCATTATTTTCGTTAGTGAAATAGATAAATGATAAAGGAGAGTAAAGGTAAAAGATTTACAAGGTACTATTACTACTACTACTGCTACTATTACTACTACTACTACTACTGCAACATCATGAACTATAATACTAAGTAAGGAACAATAATCACTTTATATCCAATGGACTCATGCCCTTTGGGCGTTAATGTGTTTGAAGTGTGTCTACAGGTTTAACACACAGGTTTAACTGGTATAAAGGTAACTGCAGGTTGTATATGACAAATGACATAATATGGTTGTTGAAAATAATGTATGTTTCCCAATGTGATCTGGCACTCGTATTACATATACTGCGTGCATCTGCATCACTTAACAGTTATAGTCGTGGTTTTTAAGTAAAATATGGGTACATATATGCAGCAAGCGATTATCAACGAGGTCACTGCTGTAGTATTGTAACAAATCAAGGAGAACCCTCAACTTACCGACACATTCTCAAACAGCAGCTGTAAGAGATTACATCCCTGATCATTTCAATCTTTCGTTCAACCCACAAATGAAAGACATTCACTCCTTGTACAAATAGTGCACAGCTTGAAGCATATAGATCATTTGTTATTAGTAGAAATTTTTTAGAGGTACATTTTTTTGTTTTACAAATAATTGTCTCAAGATAATCTTGTGCAAACTGTCCAAGCGAAGTTTTCCACTAGTCAAAATAATTCTTAGACCTGTACATTGGCAGAATGACATACTCTGGAAAATCAGGTGCCATATTAGCATGGTCCCGAGGTATTCAAACTTGCCTGCAATGATGTCATTGCAAAAAATGAGGTGCATTTGAAGTAGGATCAATTTCAATCCCATAGCTGTAACTAGTAAATAATGTAATCTCTTACCGAGCTGAACTGCATCAAAGTATCACAATTTACAGCGTTCCAAATTGCAATTCCAACATCGTTGCTGTCGTAGCTTCAGTATTCAATCCTGCTAGCTACTGCCACTCGTCGAATGAGTGATTTCATACCCAGTTATCTTTATTTTCACTGTACAAAACTAAACTGACTTACGTAACAATTTTTTATGTGATGACAGCTGACTAAATAATCTCACGACCTAAAAGACATTTAGACAGTAGGTACATCAAGAAGAAAAAGTGGTGGCGACCAGCATTTGTGAATCGCCATGCAACAATCGATCGATCAGTCTCTGTCCATGAGTCGACTCATTGGTATATCTGCTTCTGTGTTTTAGCAGTGGCGGTGGCCGTGGTGGTTTTAACAAAGGTAAATGCACCAGGCTGCCTGTACTAGCCTGGTGCTATTCACGCATTCACTCTACTTACTTAAAAATTATATACTTGGTTACGTACTTGTTGAATATGAAAGGGCTGCGGTGCAACTATTTTAGGATCCAGATTCAATAACATACATCTATACACACAAAGTCTGGATAAATTATTAAGTTGTTATAATTGTGGTTCAATTGCTTAAGTACGGTGAAACCTGAATCAATCACTCATGATACGAAGATCATGGTACTACGTACTATAATTATGAACGATGAATTGAGTGAAAAAAAAAGCATCAATTGATCTCTACAAGACTGCTTTTTTTTGCCATCCCATTGTTTAGTCGTCAATGTTTAAGACTGAGACATTCTTTAAAAGAAACATCCATTTCGATACGGTTAACGACCAATTATCATTTTGCCTTTTTTTCAAATCTCAACCGATTAAGGTGGCGCTTGTCTTAATAAATATTATTCCAGATTATTCTACTGATGAAATATAAAATGTGTAACAACCACGATAGCGTTATAATACTATATAAATCTGTATAAGTTCCGGCAGAAGCGTAGCTGGTAAATTATTGTGGAATACAGAACCAAAAATTGGTTGCAAGACTGTAACGGCCATAAAATAAGCCCATCTGTCCATTCGACGATGATGGAAATATCATTTAGTAATGGTTAAAATAATTGTGCAGCCCTTTTGTATGCTGATCTTGCAACTTTGTGTTCTCTGTATATTCTTAGGTGTCATTGCCATTGTTGATAGAATATTGCGTGATTGTGAGGGGGAATAAAATCTTATGAGGTGGTTTGGAGGCGTGTATTTGATAATTTACCACATGAATTATAATGTGGTAAATCATGTTGGTAATATGGGTATTGGTTTGAAGCATAACCGCTCAAGTTCTCATTCATAGTGTTTAAGAGAGAAGATATATTGTGGTGAATGGTACATTGCTATTCAATTTTAAATCATCAATGCGGTACTTATCGATATAGTTAAACAAATCTCATACGTGATTTATAAAACGCAGGGATGCATACAATGGTTGGACAAAAGTTGATGCATTTTTAATGATGCAAAACTCGTCGTGAATTACCCGATCGACTAAATCTGACGAGTATATTTTTAAGGCAATTAATGTTATATTTTATTATTCAACCGAGTGCTGTTAGCTTGACGCAAGGTTTAGAATCTAGTAGTTTATTATCATTCGGTAAGGGATTGTCAACTGTTAGATGAGCCATGAATATAAATATAGATTCCATCGGTATCTTTAAACCATTGTGGATAATAGGTATCGACTGTCGAGAGATATATTCTCATCCCCTGTTTTTATTAAAGCTTTTAGATAAATCTATGTTAATATTTTATGACCAAGGTTTATCACAGGGAATAGCACGTCTTTCAAAAGTCCAATGAAGATCTTACGGTGTTGAATAGCTGATTAGAAAATTAGGGTTTGGACTAGGAGTAGTTTAACTACGTTGGCAATTCGGTTAGGGTTTTTCCAATTTCAAGAACCGTGACTGATATCGGCTGTGTTGCAGGAGGCTATGGCGAACGCAGTGGGGGTGGTGGCGAAGGGATGGTTATCCAGGAGGACACCATCTTTGTCTCGGGCATGGATCCTTCTGTAACGGAAGATGAGATATGCGAGCACTTCGGAGCTATTGGAATTATCAAGGTTCGTTATAGTTAATCTCATAATAGTATTATGTGTATTTTTGCACAACTCCGAAAATCCCAGTCCATTTAACGATGATTTCCCGATCTGATACATGAATTGGATACCACAGAATGATAAGCGAACTGGAAAACCAAAGATTTGGATGTACAAGGACAAAAATACAGGAAAACCAAAGGGCGAAGCAACAGTTACGTACGAAGATCAGAACGCCGCACGTTCAGCGATAAATTGGTTCGATGATAAAGAGTTTAAGGGCTTCACCATTAAAGTCCAAATCGCCCAGCACAAAAGTAATTGGCAAGGAGGTCGGGGCGGAGGAGGCGGCAGTGGCGGCGGCGGCGGTGGAGGGCGAGGAGGGGGTCGCGGCCGCGGAGGTTTTGGCGGCCGTGGCGGCGGAGGAGACAGAGACGACCATTCACGAGGCGGCAGTGATGATCGACGTGACGGTGGCGGCCGGGGGGGAGATTGGCGGTAAATTGGATCATTTCAATCAATCTAGAACCAACGAATCTTTCCATATATTCAGATACGGATCAGCTACTTTGAAATCACGGTGTGTTTCTCTTTCACAGTTGCCCAAACCCTGATTGCGGAAATACGAACTTTGCGTGGCGCGATCAGTGCAATCTTTGCAAAAGTTCTAAGCCTGAAGGAGCTGGTGGTGGCGGTCGAGGAGGGGGTGACCGCGGTGGTCGCGGCGGCGGTTTCAGAGGCGGCGACAGGGGAGGTCGCGGAGGTGACAGGGGTGGAAGAGGCGGTGGATTCCGAGGTGACAGAGGCGGCGGACGCGGTGGTGGCAGAGGCGGACCAATGCGAGGTGGTGGTGGGTCAGTATCCAAACCCAATGTTCAGATCATTGGCCAGCTATTTTATCCTTTCAATTATAAATAAAATGAAACTATGTCGAGTGCCCAAGATTCCGAAAAACTGTTAGCGGGACAGCCGATATTTAGAATTCAATAACGCTGAGTTTTCATCGTGTGCTGATTCAGATGGAAATTGTATTTTTTTCAGCCGTGGAGATAGAGACAGAGACCGTCAACGGCCGTACTAGGTAAACTTATTCGAAGAGAAATGAGAAGAAGTCAAAGCGTGTTTTTACACTGCAATTTGTATACATTCGACGCATGTACATTCTCCGGAGCACAACGAGCATCGCGTTTGTAAACCTGTGACATTGTCATTTTATTTACTGAGTAACAACAATTTTGTACTCGTTACTAGCAATGGTACCCTAATGTACATTGAAATTTTAATAAAATGATGAATCTGAGTTATAACTCCACACATAATTACGATTATTTCATTTTTCAACATCCACGAAGCCCAATGCACGTAAGTACAGAGAATAGAAATAGGGAACAGAAATTCAATACATTGTGATTCGATTTGTACCGCATGTTTCGTATTTCGCACGTGTGTTGATACCACGATCGATACACCGAGATCGAGATCATTTTACCTAACCTAACCAGCAATAGTTAACGTGGCAACCCCTAGCTGTCAAAAGTTCACGGGCAGCTTGTCAACCAATCTGAAGATATAGTAATGTGGTTCTGGCAATTATATTCAACTGCTTACAGTTCGAAATTCACTTCCTAGAGAAAATCTATGTGAAAAATGGTCCGGATCGCGTTCTTACACCCAGATCTTGGAATCGGTGGTGCAGAGAGGTTAGTCGTTGACGCGGCTTTAGCTTTGAAGAATAAGGGTCACCAAGTTAGCTTTGTAACTTCTCATCATGACCCTGAACATTGTTTCTCTGAAACCAAGGACGGAACCATTCCCGTTACTGTTGTCGGTGATTGGTTACCAAGGAACATTTTTGGAAAATTTTTTGCTCTCTGCGCGTATATCAGGATGGTATGTTTCATTGGATTTGAATTTAAATATATATATGTATCTTTATAATATTTTTATAGGTGTACGCTGCGAGCTACATGTTTTTCTTGGAAGAGAGACCTGATGTAGTATTTTGTGATTTAGTCTCGGTATGCATCCCTGTACTGCGATTATATATTCCATATATTATTTACTACTGCCATCACCCAGACCAATTACTGTCGCCACCCGGTAGCCGATGGAAATCTTTGTATCGAGTGCCCTTGAATTATTTAGAGGAAATAACTACTGGGCAGGCTGATAAGATATTTGTAAATAGCAAGTATACTGGAACGGTATTCAAAAACACTTTTACACGGCTTAAAGTGTGCCCTGAAGTTTTGTACCCATCAATTAATACAGAATTTTTTGACAAGACTAGAGTTGTGTCACTAGATAGAGCTCTGGATAAAAAATTCCCCGACAATACCATTGTGTTTTTGTCGATCAACAGATACGAGCGGAAAAAGAACTTAAATTTAGCGATAGAAGCTCTTGCCGAATTGAAAAGACTCCTCACTGAACAAGATTATGAGAAAGTTCATCTAATAATGGCAGGGGGGTATGACAAACGTGTAGAAGAAAACGTTGAGCATTATTTAGAATTAACAGGCTTAGCGGACGAACTCCAAGTTGCCGAGAAAATAACATTCCTTAGATCTCCTTCTGACGTCGACAAACTGTCAATATTAAAACACTGCGACGCTTTGATATATACTCCGCCTAATGAACATTTTGGTATCGTTCCGCTAGAAGCAATGTATGTAGAAAAATTAGTGATTGCCAATAATTCGGGTGGTCCAACTGAATCTATTATTGATGGAGTTACCGGTTTTCTTGTTGATTTATCTGCCAAAGCCTTTGCTCAAAAAATGGCCACTGTTGTAAAAGATAGAACGATTGGATCAAGGTTTGGTAAGGCAGGTAAAGAACGATTCGTAAAAACATTTAGCTTTGCAGCATTCACTAATCAGCTAGAGGATTCTGTACAGAATTTGATGAGTGGTAAAAAAAATGACTGATTGTAGTTGAATTTGAAGTAAATTAATTATAGCACTTATTTGCGGTGCGAATTTGTTGTGATTTGAACAGTCGAGTGCTATGTTTAGTAAAGTTATCTAATCCTCGTGATTTACATCAGAGATCAAATAAATTTCAATAATTCACCTGCCATATTACTCTATCCTTCCTTGTCCTCTCTGGAAAACTAATTCCCATGTTAGGGGGTGGTAATCGATTATTAGTAATGGCGATTTATCACATCCGTACATTGTATTTATTATCATTCTTGAAATCCTTTAAGAAAGTAAACTGAGTCAGAAAAATTTTTACCTAATAATCTGAATAGTTGAATTACAGAAAAAATTACCTAGAGTAGTATATTTTCCAGAGCCGGACAAAGTGCTGACCCGAATTTACGATTTAACATATTTTTTATTTCTTCATCTGGGTATTTTAAAAAAATATTGCATATTATTATCAATATTATTTTTTGGTCTTTATCCTACACTGCTACACAACTTTTCAACCAGCTGCTTACGAATTACCATATAGATATATAAAAGCTTTAACGAGCATGTGGTATTCAAAGCATGTAGCACAAGGTATGCAATTAGTAATCGATATGAGTGCAAATAGTGATAGCTTGAAATCGTAACAAATGACGTAACTCAGACATTTGCTTTTGGTTGAGACTTCCGAAATCATTTTCGTTATGTTCGGTAATTTGTGGTCAGAAAAATAATGCTTTACATAAAATTGTCCGATGACTGCATTCAGAATGCACTTAATTTGGATCTTATTCGTTACCTTACCGCTATTCTTTTTAAATATATTATAAAATCCATCTGATGAAGGCTTTCATTAAGTGTCTTGTCGTATATTCAGCGTTACTCGTGTATTACCTCCAAAAACATAATGGCAGAGGTCGTAATAGTTGATAGGGAGTTGAGAAAAATTAACTAAACTATATTTAAATGTGTCAGTTCCTCTAGAAATGGTCTATCTGTTATCGTTTGGTAGGTGCATCTGCATCCAGAGCTAAAACAAACGAAAAATTTTTCATGATAACTGTTCCCTGATCATTCTGTTATAAAGGCATATCAGTAATCTGGTGTCAAGAGACAGAATTCCGAATCAAACTTTGACTTACTTTTTCCATCACAGGCTACTATTTTGACCTTGTCTACAATCGCCACTTCTTGCACTTCTCGGAACTCAACATCATTCAACATAAAGGTCCAGACATTGTCGCAGAATCTATAGGTGTTCAGTTTCCCAGCCTGGAATACAAGCACTAACATAGATATTGGTTCCACATAGTATAAGAATAGAAGATGGTTTTGAAGAGGGTTTGGACTGCATCATGTATGATGCTGTTTTTGCGAGCAATGTACAATTCATGGCAGTCATATCGGAGATAAAATATATTCAACCTTGAAAGTGAGTCGCGACTTGACTCTTGTGGCAAGTGCCTGGTTGATTGCCTTGTCAAATTGTAAAAGAACTTTGACTGCCAGTTGCGGTGTGATCTGGCCATACTGAAAAAAAGAGTCGAATTATAGGTGCTCCTGAGCAAATATACGATCGTCGTAGTCATATTCATAACCTTTTCACGACTAGAATTTTAATTTTTTCATAAGTAATATGCCACCTGAATTAACTCATCCAAACTTTCTTGAAGCGTGTTACCCAACGTCGTGTTCCTGTATAACTGATACGACATTTCGAACTATAATAAATTTATTTTTCAACAATAACCCCAAGGTTTACAACTGCTCTTGTCAAAAACTTGGTGGGAATTGAATCTATAGAAATATTCAAGAGCCAAGAGTATCGATATTGGTATCGATTCAGGTAATTGTCATTGCGAATCATGTTTGCCAACGCAAATCCCAAGTGCACAAGAGCGCGTAAATGCGAAGCATTAAGCGTGTAATGGGAGGCTTATGCAGAGATGAGTAGGGCTTATGATAGGCCTTGACTGCAAATCTTTACTCATCGTGGTAGGTTTATTTTGATGCCATGACTTAATTGAACTTCAATCTGGCTTAAATTTGATGTATCGTAAAAACCATAAATAAATGACAAAGCTTGATTTAATCTACCAATATGAGGTAGTGTACTTATACATAGATGATGGCAATTCCCTGCGAATCGTATTGAGGATCGTCATTATCTGTTTACTGACAACTAAGTAATCGAACAGATAAGTCACGGACGATAAGCATAAGGTCAAAAGATTATTCATCGTTTGATGAGGGTAATGTTCACTATAGAGTTCAAACATCGCGTGCTGAATGTTTCACGGTTCTCGAATTCGCAGTTTATAGATAAATATCATCACAATAGTCATTCAGTTCAATTGGGTGCTTTTGAAACATTTCTCATTGAATGATTATCGTAGATTAATTTATTAAGAAGAGCGATTTTTTATACCGCCTTCGAATGATGTTGGTACAACTTTGTCGAGGCTTGAACCTCTTGAACATGGATTGGAATGGCGGTGGAGAGATGGAAGAGCGAATGTCTATTCGTGATTCGAGCAAAGCACTCAAGAAATACGGGAGCACAGCTAAGCACATGACACGCAACGAAAACTTAATAAAACATGTCGTTTCTGCGAGCGATACCCTTCAAGGTATTGCGCTTAAATACGGGACAACGGTACGTACAAACTTTTACCTCTTGATTTTTGCCATCTTCATCATGTTTTCTCCTGTCATCGTGAGATCAAACTACCCACTGTCATCACTGATTTGATAATATTTCTGAGCCTCACTTGGCCACACAAATTTGTGTCGTCGTCAAATCTTATAAAAATTAACCACCCATAGGTATTGCAAATTGCAATGGAGGTTAATTAATCGTATTCCCAAACATTGCTACTCTTGCTGCTGTCACTTTCCTATTTTATCCTACTTTTTAAAATGATCTGCAATCGACACCTGAAAATTCAGAGGTGTCGACTGTATGATTTTCAAATGAAAGTGTGGTGGATGTATAATTGGTTCTTACTTAGAACGCTTCACTTATTCGTCTATCTGAATCAAACAGATCATACATTCCAAGGTGCAAATTAATCTGTTATCAAATATCCACAAATTTCCGGAATACTTCATTTTCGCTTATAATGAAGATTGCGATTATAAATCGCACATTTAACAAGCTTACACTGTCAATTTGTCAATTATTATTAGGATTTTCTACCTAATATCCGTTTCAAACATTCTGTTGCGTAGCAGGTAGGGACTTGGCATTGCTTATGTTTGTCCTGCTTGTTAGGAATGCCTTGCTTATTATGAAGTCCAAACATATGCTTGTCGAGACATTCATCACATGACTAAACGAGACCAATACTTTCTCTTTTTCTATCCATTATGTAATTATAAGTGTACCATTTTCATCAACTTTTATTTAGTATCAATGCTATTTGCGTCATTTATAATTCATCCACGCAGAACAACCTATTCAGATATTCACTATTGCGAATATCAATATCATTTTGGTTGAATAGGAAGAGACTACATATTTGGAGAACAATAGATACAATATCGAGCAATTATTCTTAGAAGTTGGGCTGATACACCCTATCACATATTTGACATACATTCTATTCATACGTCAATGCCTTAATTCATAAATATTCACAGTTGGTTACATATTACTGTGGCAATGTCTAGTCGTTAATATTGAATGTAGTTTTATTTGTTTTTTTTTCAAATTTCAGACCGAGCAAATACGGAGAGTCAACAGGCTGTGGGCAACCGACAGCTTGTTTCTTCGTGAATATTTACTCGTTCCTGTATCCGGAGATAGTAGCAGCCCAATGGTCAATGATGCTACTCCATCTTCGGGCGCTGACAGTTCACACAGCATCGAAAGTGTGAGTTACCTATTATTTTTCAACTTCCTTCAAGATTGTACATGTACGAATTTTATACCATAGGTGACTAGTCCTTCATCGATAGCTTCTTCTATAGACGAAGAAGGCTCTATAGACGACTTTTTGGCAAAAATGGATTCGTCGATAGCGAGTATGAAGAAAGAGGTCAAACGTGCGCAAGGAAATAGTGAGTAAGTCACATGCACCTTAACGCTTGTTATCATTTAATATTACTCTGAGGATTTAAATAAAACCAATAGCTTATTAGGTGTTTTACTTGCATTTTTTAACTCAGCTTTGGAGAATACATGTAAGTGCATAATCTACGATCCATATTAATTATCATTTGCTCTATGGACGTGCAAGTTCTCGATCAACATTCGTTACAAGATTAATTGAGCTGAATTTTGTTGTTTTTGATACGTTTTGCCACGATCACTTTCTTGCCGCTTGAATATTTTTCAAATTCTAAGTAAAAAACTGCATATAAGCAGGTGTTGTGATCGAATTAAAATGAGTCGAACAAACCATTTCGCACATCGGTTTGAATAGTAATGCAATGTTTGCATCGTGATACACTTTTTTCCTGCTTGCATTTTCAGGTTTTGCCATGAGGGGGATGACACGATCACACAGCGGCGGAGAGCCGTTGCTAGAATGCGGAACTCGCACCCTGTTAGCTCAACAACCAACTCTACAACCGCCTCCTCTGAGTTACTAAGGCCGTCTCTTTCAGGTGATGTTCATAATTTGCCTTCAGCTGTTGTCATGACCCAAGGAAGAAAGGTGAAAACGTCGTTACAAAGACTACAGCAACAGCAGGACGAAATGTTCCAGTTGTAGCAATTACATTCGGCTTGCGCCACGTGTGTAAAGGCCTAGGTTTTCGATAATTGCATTGTAAAGATCGGTGCTTGACTGCAGCAAATGGCAAGTAGATTCGACCTGATGCTTCAAGTTCACGATAATCACTATTGTTTGTACTTATTGTTGGCTTGGGTTGAGGACATGAAACAACCAATACATGCATTCGGATAATTTCACCGAGATTCTGTCCCCTTGCTGCTATGGTATCTAGTCCTGTCGGGTTCTAGATTGGCGTATTTTCGATTAAAAAAAATTAAGACTCAACGGAGATACAAAAAGAGCAGTTGTTGCAACGAAAAGTGATCTGCGATAAACCACCCTTTGAATTTTTTGAAATTTATCTTTGAAATCTATACTAGTTAATTAACCAGTCACAAAATGAAAATTGTTTTTTTACTTAATGCCATATAAGTATATGATCTTTTTATCGTTATCTTAGAGATCAGATCTTGGTGCTATTAATCAGGTCTCATCTTACAGAACACAACGTTAATTCCATGCATGGAATCTTTCATTTGCTCTTTTTCAATTTCCAAGCTTCAAGCTCGGAAACTTTCAGTACCAGTGGTGTACCTTCTGATGCCTTACATACCTATATTGTATCCAATTTTGAATGAAAGTTCAATTGTTTAAAATTGACTAGTGTTTATCTACCTATAATCGGTAATAGTTTCACGTCGACGAAATACACAGTTGTGTAACGACCGACAAGTCTTGTGACTTCTATTACCCAATCGGCTGACCTACTGTTTCGACCTTGGATTAAAGCCAAACCATGGAAATTGTTACTATCCTTTTATAGTTATCTATTCAATCTCTTGAAATATGTTTCTTTTGAGCAGCCACAACTAATTTACCATTCTAAGGGTTTCATTGACGAATACAACAGTAATTCTTCGATCCTCTTGGTGCAAGTGAAATAACCATAGAATCTATGTTATGTTTGTATCTAAAAAAGATAATTATCACTCCGACTAGTTAGCGGTTTACATAAAATCAGATATGGGCACTGAGCCTGAAAAATATGATCTATCCAAATACTGGGTTCACTCGTTTAAAAAGCGTTCAGCATTATCGTTATAAGTAATCCAAGCTCACCCCATGCTTCTAATACTTATAAGTAGAATCGAGTTAGAAGACCTCAGAGTGCCCAGGAATCTATTTACCAAACTCAACTTTAGTCACGATTGTATCGCTATTCTCCTCGCACATGAAATACAAACATACCTACCTAGTTAGGTTCTATTGCAATAATTCCATAATCTTCGAGATAATTAAAATGAATGACTGTTCTTGAGTTTTACCTTCTGAAATTTATTCATTTCTTTTTTCTTTATAGATGTCTTGCTTGTCACGTATGGTTAAACTTTATTGAGTTTTGATCAGAACAAATTCCACGTGTAAGAAATTTATCGATATAAATCATTTTGTAATGTACTTTTCTATGTTTTGCACAAAGATACTGTTTCTATTATAGGTAGGTAAGTTTATAAAAGATATATAATAGGCCAACAGGTAGGAAGATAGAAGGATGTATATATTACTACGTGGACAAAGTATACTATACATACATACCTAAGTATAGAAAATTAATACAGATGTAAGGAGATATGAATACTGTCTACGAAATGATACGTAGTTTGTAATTGTTGTTGTTATTATCATTATTATTACTATTATTATCATTATTAGTATCAATATTATCAATATTATTATTATTATTATTATCATTATTATTATTATTATTATTATTATTATTATTATCATCATTATTATTATTAATATTATTATTATTACTCATATAAAGGTAATTTCAGGGAAAAGCATTAACGATGAGCTTCTTTCCAGTAACGCTGATGCGTCTACCTATTTTGGTGCATTACCCTGAACAAACCTTGTTATTTGTATGTATGATCTGTGTAACTATGTACAGTCTTTACTATAAGTTGCTAAAGCGAATACATATGGATTAGGCGTGAACATCCTCTATACGTATGTTAATCCAAGTTCGAAAGGTCATGTTATTTCATTAATTTGAAACTAATCGTAATCGGTATCTAAAAATTTGTTCATAAATCTATATTGAAAGAAAAAGAAAATTGCATTCAGGACATCACATAATGAGAAAATTATGATCCTTTGAACTTGATGTGAGAGCTCTATATAACTCGTTAGGTTGGTCGGTGTATTGAAAAACACAGTCCATCTATGTAAAATATATTCGTTATTCAGAAATCTGCTAGGAACTTGTCATACATGAAAGTTGTAACATATTCTTCTCAATGCGATTTTGCGCTGTCCATCTTCTGGTGGTTATTTATTATTGCATAGTTGTGTTTCTCCTATTTTTAGGCCAGTTAAGCAGATGAACAAGGTTCGCTATTTGATGCAGACTTATAGTTAGAAAGATAATTGTTCTTTGCTATTGCAGTCATCCAATTTTCAATCTTTATTGAGAAAAATCTCTACAAATCAACCGATGTGTTGAACGATACAAGTTTTCAATAAATAAATTAGCAATATATCTAATGAACTTCCTAAATCAATTTCTTCCAGCCCTACAGCTTGACGAAACACATACGATACTATTGATATTGAGGGCTAGGAACCAGAAGGGCCTTACAAGTCTTTTGATTTCTGATGATTTTGCTACCAGAAGATTTCCTCCTGTTGCTGCAAAAAAGGCAGGGTTTTTCTTCCATAGGACTCAAGTGTTGAATTTCCAGATACAAGCTTCGGTTCTTGCGGGTTGTGCCTTTTTGGTCTCTTAGCCTTTGATATGATGGATAAAACAAAGGTTGGATTTCAATTACGTTTATTGTGATATTGTAAAGATGATTCTATCCTAGGAACTGAAAATATCATTCATTCTTCAAGCTTTCATCTCACCGTTCAGTAATCGCTGTATCTTTCTATCATTTTTCATAACGCTTGCCTTTGCTTGGCATATTTTATCTGACTGGACCTTAATATTCTCTTCGATCTCGCTAAGAGTCCCCTTCATTGGTTCTATGGATTCTTGTGTTAAGCTGGGGTAAAAGTCAAACCACCCTAATTAGACTGATATTAGTTGATGATTAATACCGAGTATAATCATCTCATGTATCTACTTACATTTGTTCCTGTTGTAATTGTTCACTTAATTTATTGTATTGACTTCTCCACTCTTGCAATTCCCTCTGCATCATTTCTACATCTTCCTGCCAAGCCAAAATATGACCAACACATTTTCAATTGTATTCTAAACGGTATTGCTTCACAAAAATGCATCTCTACACATCACTCTTTATATTGCACGCCAGTAATTTTTAGGAAATATTCATACCTGCAGATAATCTAATAATTTACCCAGCGGGTTTGTAGCCCGCGTTAACGTTTGAATAGAACTGCGCATTTTGTCAACTTCCTTTATAGTGGATCCTCGATCTCTCCTCGCACCTGCCTCCCATTCCTATATTTGTGGAAGCGAAACATAGAGGACTTAGGATTCCAATCGAAGCAATCCGAAGCCGGAATGTATAAGAATATTAGAAAACCCTTACAATCTCCACCATCTTGGGCATGACGTCGACATTATCTGTATTGATCAACTCTCTCTGGGTTTCTAGAATTTGAGCTACCAGGTGTCCATGCGCTTCCGAAAGTTGACTTTCAGTTCTAGTTAGTTCTTCAACATTAAGGGAATCACCGCTTCCAATTGTTTCCACTAGAACCATATCCTCAATATCGTCTTCTTCTTTTGAGTCGAAATTTTCTACTATTACATTAACAGTACCTAATGGAGTTCTGGGGGGGGGGGGGGGGGGAGAGATTTACATCAATACCTCAATTAACTAAATGTTGTTGATGAATATCTACCGTTAAACTCACGTTATATCTTCATTAAAGATGAATTCCGCTTTTGATCGTACTCTTGGAGCTGCAGGTCTGGCACTGATTGGCCTAGCACTTGGTGGGCGAAGCGATGTTTTCGGTCTGACCACTGTAGGCTCAGGTACGCTGGCATTAAAAAATACCGCGTGATTAGAAAAGTATGAAATTATGAATGGCAAGCCTGAAATATCACTCACTTAGAAATGTTCACTGAATCATCCAAAGTTGACACAGATTTCGGTGGCGGTGATCCAGGATTATCGAAAGTGTGTTGTTTTTCTATTTTATTCCGTGCTGTCGCTGCTCTATGGATCTTATGACTTGGTGATAGTAAATTAGAATCTTCCTTTGTTTTATACCCCTTTGAAGATTCAACTCTCTTCGCTTTCGATTCAGCAGAATGTTTCACATCTGATGTGCTGCCTATTATTGCTTCCGATTCCTGATTGTCTTGCGGTGATTGTCTTGGCGTTCCAGCGTCTGGTTTAATGTCATTGGAAGATGGATCTTCCACTCTATGAGTCGGTGAATTAGTAGCGTCTGACAAAGCAGGTTTGCCGTTTGCGGACTTCAAAGTCTTCGGTGATGAAGGATCTTCGTTCGGTTGACTAGAACGTGAGCTTTTTTGCCGTCTGACAGATGATGGATGTTTTTCTTCGACCGGCTGAAATCGAATTATGTTAATGCAATTATTATGATTGTTTATATATTTTTTCTGAGATGACTTTATAAACTGTCAATATTAGTCTAATGGATTTCCACCTCGCCAGGAAGAATTTCTGACAGCTTTTCATTATTTGCAGCAGTCACAACTTTGGCTTTATTTTCTTTTTCCTGTTCACGATGTTTTTCATGTCTATCTTCACCATGTGCTTTAGTTTCCCTGGATGCCCCTTTACTAATACTGGTAGACTTCTTTCTTTGATCAGCTTGAGGCTTTTCTTTCTCAATTGATTTTTTCACTTGTGAAGATTGTCTTGATGTAGGTTTTTTAGTAGCTAATTTTGGTTTACCAGGCCCCTTTGTACCACTACTACTATTTTTGTAATGCTCTATTGCTTCCACGCTGCTCACCTGTTGATAATAGTTATCAAAAACCACAATGTCTAGTCATTTGTGGATAGCCGATAATTGAACTTAAGTTACTTTTTTATCGAGGGCTTTTCCAATAGCTTGTAATAACTCATTGGTTTTGGTCGGCTCATGTCCACCAATGATTTTATTGGGTCGCACGGTGAGATTGCTTCCAGTAATCAGCTCTGAGAAATTGATTTAAATTGGAAAAAAATGAATTTGTTAACTTAGGTACTCATTACTTAAATATTTTTACTCACTCACAACATCAATCAATTTTGTTAAGTAGGAAAGCTTAGCATCTTTATCCTTTATATTATCAGAGTTCAATTCATCTTCGGAAAATAGACCGTCAAGAAATCCAGTTTCTTTGATCACCTGCGATACAAAGATAGATAATAGTTGATGTTTAAACACAAAACTACTACTGCAATTATGACAGCATGGTAAGGTTTGTCATTATTCAATAGTGATATAATAACTGGTGGTATTACCGATGACACAATGTCATGCAGGAATCTAAATGGAGGCTTTTTCAACAATTTATCGGTGAGTGGTGGTTTTTTAAAATATTTTCCAAGAAGATCTTGAGTCTTTTTGATAACTTCTGGCCTCACGTCTTCCGTCATGTTCGATTATTTGTTAAATTGATGCAAAAACCTGGTACTATGGAACTATCCGTCAGAAGGTGCAACGAACACCAAATTAATTAGAATTTTGTATATGGGCAGTTGCTAGTAGCAACGAATCACATGATATGAGATAAGGTGCCTTTTCACTTGCGTCGAACCGACGCAAGTGAAAAGGGTTTTTGCGTCGACGCACCGGCGTCAGTTCATATATATAGATATACTCGGTAGTGCGCCCGTTCTTTTGAATGTAATTGGCGCGAGATTCTACAAAGTCTCTTCATAAATATTATTCCACTGTGGTACGAGTAATACCTCTTGTACTGCTGCTGTTGTTCGAAAGAATTTCTAGGCTATTTCAACGAAGAAGGTGCAATTCCATGTCAATTCGTTCAAATTTGGAAATGATCAATCTCTGACAAATGAGACAAAGAATGAGGATAACCGAATTATGTTTTCATATTGTTACATCTGTATGAATTCTGAATTTTATTTCAATTCCATCAATTTACAATTTTTCTGTAAGAAATCAGGAATTTTTATCTTGAATTATTTGACAGTCAACAATAAATTAGTAAATAAATTTGAATCGGTTCCACATTTAAATGTAACATATAATTAGCACATTTATTGTCTGTACATAGATTAACATTTTTCCCGAATATTTCAATACGTCCAGGTCCTTTATATAAATAAAAAGATTCAAACTACAAACACTGAAAAATAACAAGATTTAAACTACAAACATTGAAGCATGAAAAGATTTTAACTACGAACATTGCAGGATCAAAATTATTTGTCCTGAAATTCTTAATCTACATCTAAGTCATAAATTAATCACTATCACTATCTTCTAAGCTAGTATTATAGCTATTTCATTATAGGAGCAAATCTCGTCGCATGAGCCACTTAAGTGTTCACAAGAACCATCTGTAATCAAGAAAATATTTCATTTTAGCATATATCAACACGTTACGTACTTGTATTAATCGAAACTTTCAAACATACCTCCTCTGAAATCTAAATCCATGGGTGAATATGATTTAAATTCAGCTTTATTATCTCTCTGAATTCAGACGATGCTGCCAGGTTGAGGTAGAAAACTAAAATGGCTATACTGACTATACGATTGACGCGATAACGCTGTAGCAGTTGGCGCGTTCCAACTTACGTTGACGCACGAGCGTCAAAAAGTGGTGGGGGTATACCACGTGACCACCTTTTCTGCGGCGATTCGACGCAAGTGAAATTGCACCTTTATTACGTCAAGGCTGCTATCACTACATCAGTGAAATTTGCAGGTTAGGGCGATCAAACGTAACTAGTATGTTTTGAATTGGAGTCGTAGTAGTAACGATAATAGCAATAAGAAATGGGTTCCAATAAGCGGCATAAGACTGAGAAAACCCGTGAAACCAAGAAAAAACGACACCGCAGCCGCTCGAGATCACATTCCATTGAACGCGAGAAAGCAGAGAAACACAGGCATCACAAGAAACATAAAAGAAGGGAACGTAAGGATCAAGAAAGCGATGGTATTTAACCTGAATATTTTGTACTTCCATACTTGAATTTGGTGTTTCTGAGGCTCTACGTTTGCAGAGCCTCATGTTTTGTTAGATATAATTGCGAATACTCGCAGACTGGAACAGCTAGGATGCTTCATTTCATTTTAGGCAGACTCTTTCATCGTAGAATACATCTATTGTGATGTGAATGAATTATTTTTCAGTTGAAATTGTCAGTGCGCCTCCACCTCCTAAGATATCACGACCATCGCATGCATTGACACCACCTCCACCCCCCGAGATATCACGTCAACGAAGCCCATCTCCATCAAAAGGAGGTGCGGCACAAACGTCGTTGTCTATTGAAGAAACGAATAAATTGAGAGCCAAACTTGGTCTCAAGCCCTTAGAAACTAGCCATGTTTCTGCGGATGACCCACATAAGATCAAAGATGATTTGGGAGAATTTTACCACAAGCCAGCTCCGAATGCTAATGATAAAGTTAAAACGCAAAAAATTAAAGAGAGACTCACAACTCAGAAAGAAAGACGGCAGATAGAATCCAATCTTTCCAAAGTGAAAACGTTAGGTGAAAGTGACTCAGATGATGACGCCAAGGCGTGGATACAGAAGAACAGACGATTAGAATCGGAGAAAAAAAAGGCTGATGAGAGGGTACGGGGCAATTTTACAATAGAAATATCATTACTCTGATTGAACAATAAATGTATTAACTGCTTTAATTCTATTTTGAATTATTTAATATAGGCCAAAATGTTGGACCAGTTGGACGAAGAATTTGGCATAGGTAGTCTGGTTGACGAGGAAGTACGAAGTGAGCGCCGGTCTGCTTATTCTAACAAAGATCTACGAGGGCTGAAAGTTGAACATGATATGGTAAAGTTTACTCGCCTATGTAACGTTGGATTGACCCTTTCTCTTTTTACGTATCCTATTAAGGTTCATAGAAATGCCACAATTTTGCGCTCCGTTCCGTTTACATTAAAATCGCAACTTTAACCGTTTGATTCCAGGATACCTTTATGGAAGGCAAGACCGTTGTGCTGACTCTTAAAGATCAGGCAGTTTTGGATGAAAATGAAGATGTACTCGTGAATGTCAATTTGTTGGACGAAGAGCGATATTCCCGTAGTAATTTGAACAAAACAAAGAAACCTGGATATGATGCGTACGACGATGATAATTTCGACGAATACGGCTTTCCAAAAAAAACTGTCCTGGATAAATATGACGAAGAGATAGATGGACAAAAAAAGGAAAGTTTTGCAATTGGTTATGACAATGCCAAGGAACGTAAGCAACGTCAAACTGAAATCGTGAAAAACCGATTGGCAAATAAAAAATTGGAAACTTTGCGGATGCCAGAATTAAAATTAGCTTCAGAATATTATTCGGATGCAGAATTGGCCAAGTTCAAAAAGCCTAAAAAGAAAGTGAGTGCTCCGATGTTTTAATCGCGCATTGAATATATATAATCAAGCGTAGATTTATTCTTTGCACTTGACCTACAGAAAATATCACTTTCAGATACGAAAGATCAGACAAAAAAAGATGTTGAAAGCAGATGATCTTGTACCGGTTACCACTGACTATTTACGAGATCTGGGAAGTCGGAGGCATCCAAAAGCCAAGGAAGTGAAAGCTCAAGAGGATTCAGAAAATATTATGGATGTCGATGACACCGAGGGTAGAGTGACACTGTCAAAGATTCTAAAAAGCATTACTTCCTTCCTAGTTCTTGCCTCAATGCCTTTATTCTGTATTTTAGATCCTACTGAAGATTTGTCAGGTGTTAAAATTGAAGATGACGATAGAGAATTAGAGTTGCAACTAGCGTTGAAAAAGGCTCAGCGTGTAAAGCTAGCACTTCAATCTGGGGTAGAGAAAGTTGCTCAAACAATAAAACAAGAAGTTGTCGATCCCAATGATAATCAGGCTGGTAATATTGTACTCAATGCAACTGCTGAATTTTGTAGAACCTTAGGGGACATCCCAACTTACGGACTCGCTGGAAACAGAGAGGAGAACGTCCAAGAACTTATGGTAACGTAGTTGACAATATCTTATCTATGAATTTGAATACTGCTTGATAACAGGTTTTTTTCAGTCAACATTAAAAGACTGTTTGGTTATTTCTATAGGATTTTGAGGCTGAGGGAATCAAAGATGAAATGATAGACGATGGAGAAGACGCTGATGGACGCGGAGCTTGGAATACTGTAAAAATAGGTACTTTAGGTTATAAATCGCTGGAAGTTATAAGTTTCAAACTGAAAGTCATATTTAACATATTTTGGTATTTTGAAGATGAAGCAGCTAGTGAGCCAGTTACGCTGGAAGCTGCGATTTTAGATGTAGAACCATCATTAGGCCAAGGTGTGGGTGGTGCTTTGAGACTTGCGATGAGTAAAGGATATTTAGTGAAGGAGGATACCAATCGACCTTCTGCATCACGGTTTGCTCATTTGCAGGCACAAAATTATTCAATCGAAGACAAAACTTACGGGTATGTTAATTAAATTCTTGAAAATATTCATGTTGTTTTGCAAACAGAAAATAAATTGATTATTAATTACTCCGTACTTTTATGAATTACAGAGATGATGATAAATTTGGCAGAAGGGATAGGTTCAATGGACCGACATCTGAGTTCAAAGAACGAGATGGCTTCAAGCCAAATGTGAAGTTAGAGTACATCGACGATGATGGTCACGTTCTTAGTGCTAAAGAAGCATTCCGATATTTATCTCACAAATTTCACGGAAAAGGGCCGGGTAAAAACAAGGTACGATTAACAATGTTGTAATCTCCGTAATATCAGCGAATTTGTAAATTATCAACAACAGCTTTCGTACTCCGAAATTCAGAATCTTAACAAAGTTGCTGCGGATTGTAACGATGTTTCATTTCTAGGTGGAAAAGAGAATGAAAAAAGCAGAACAGGAAGTACTAATGAAAAGGATGTCTTCTACTGATACTCCCCTAGGTACCCTGAATTTGTTGCAAGCCAAGCAGAAAGAAACTCAGTCTCCGTACATTGTTCTTAGTGGCAGTAAACAATTGCAAACGTAAGTAATTTTAAGGTATCGATAATCGTTGAACCGTCAGACCAACTACTAATGATCTTTCTTATTTCTAGGACGAGTATATCAAAGACAAAGCATTGAGAAGAAAACATAATGAGAAAAGTGTGTTGTAAATTATTATAAATAACAATAATAATAATAATAATAACTGAAGCGAGATGTATTTCTCAGCATATTTCTCGTGCATCTTTGAATACTAGAAAATAATCAATATTATTAAAAAATTTTGATCAACTTTTATGTAGACACATTCATAGTCCTGTATAATAGTTTACATCGCAAATCTAGGAATCCATATTTTTCAAATAGCCTGACCAGCGGCTCTTTTTACCGCAGCGAAGCTGTTCAAAATGATAACGCAATTATTTATTGATAGGTATGAGCAATTTTCTTTTTATAATTAAAGTTCCGTGCCTAAAATAAAACATAGTTTACTTTTAAACGTTACTTTATCAAAATCAATACGTAATATACCTACAACTGACGGTATTTAAAAAATGAATCAACTGATCAATAAAATAACTATTTAATATGAACATGATCGTCTGTAAATTCAATCAAATAAACGGAATATCGATGGACTTATTTGAGACGAAACCGTGAATTTATTCCTCCATTCCTCAAATATTTTTAGCCTTAACATGATCAATCTTACGAAAAAAAGATTACATCAGACAGATAACGTAAAGTTGAATCTTATCTCATCTTATGATTGATCTGTGGATGCGTGGAAATCATAACTGTTATTTTTGAACATCAATCAGTTCCTTACCTCAAGTTGTCAATCCCATGTGTTGCATTCCTATCAGTATTGTCAGTATTTAAAAGTTTGTGAGTCTTACAATCAGCGGATATTCCAGAGTAAATAACAAGAAATATTCTTCGCTTAATGTTCACATTTATTACAATTAAAACAAGTACTTATAAAGGTTTATCTTTTTTTCAGCCACATCCGCGTTGTGTGGCCGATTTTAGCCTTCTAAATGAAATTCTTATCCTACAATTTGTATCATCACTATTTACATGAGAAATGTATGCAAAAACTTCCAGGTATAAAAAGGTACTTTCTTTTCGATGATCGTAATTGTCTCAATATTGTTTTTGCATTCTAAGAGTTGTCGCATATCTAATGTAGATAGTGATTAGCAATGCAACTACTAAATTCAGACTAACTATGTGATTAGAATTATCAAGCATAAATTCATCAAGATCAGCATCGAAGCTTGAATTTGTGCTTTTCATTCTTTACTTGATAATGATTATAATCCTAAAGCTACTGAAAAACGCATTTATGGCTAACATAGAAGAGACGCTACTTGTTTTAAAAAATAATCTAGAAGATTGTACAAACTGGTTTAGGGCCATGGAATAAAAGTATTTAAGGTGTTGAGTTTGGAGGAGGCATAAATCAAAAGCTAAATTATAAAAAAAGCTGTGAAAAATACCTTACCTTTCATTGTATCATTCGTGAATGGATTTGAGCGAATTTTTTACGTCACTAACAAATGTTACTTATTCCTAATATACTTATTATACAACATTGGCACAAATAAACTGCAGATTCTAATAACCGATAATTAATTTTGCTATTAAAGTGTGATGACATTAAGACAGTAAGACATTACCAGATCGCTAAACCAGTTTGTTTATGAATGAATTGGTACCAATGAATGATTGCGAGCCATTGGAAGAAAAAAAGAATATTTTAAAAGCACAGGATTGGAACAATAATTGAGGAGAATTTATTATAAATTGATGAACAATAATTACTTGTAGTTGATTAAACACAGTGCCAACTTATATTTTATTCTACAATTTTTTCCTGTAATACTCTTTGGTTGCTGTAAATCAGTATTTAATTTTCTGTAGCTTAAAGGCAAGAACAAATATATCACAGAGTACTAAACGCTAGGAATATCATAGAAATATTCCAAATACATCTTGCAATACTCAAGAATTGCAGAGTATTTCTATATGTATACCGTTGCTATACCTAGTAACGTGAACGTGCACCGGTCTCAACTTAGCACCCTCATTTTGGAGATTGGCTGAATTATGATGAACTGAACAAAAAATTCCGAATTTGCAGAATATAATTCAAAAGAATGGTTACATTACTTATTTCAACAGACTAACGAAAAATGATTAATTTATTAGAGACTTTCTTTAAGAATGCTGAATAGTCTTACAATTAATATGATTGGGTGCAAGATATTATTGACACAGTCGATGACATTTTGGTACACTACTGAGAAGATATCGTTATGATTCGTGAGTCGAGTGAAAATTCAATCGGATATATCGAATAAAAATACGTGATACATTATTACACAATGTTTCTTTGTTCCATGAACCCTGCGATTTTTCAAAATAATCCTAAGCATGGGATGAAACTTGTACTTTGATTTGTTTGTTTTTTTTTTCGTTCTTTCTTCAAATTAAACATAATTTAACAAATTTATTATAATTCTTTGATCCTAACAACTAGGTCTCCGATAAAATACAATCACTTTTGTAGACATTGTATATTAAAACAGATTAGAATAACATAACGGATGTTGACGTCTAGAGATCTAGAAATCATAATATGTTGCTGATATTCGCTATGATATGACATTAATGAACCGCATCCTAACCGATCCTATGTTCAAAGCACTGGAACATTCATACTAGAAACCACAGATAAA
The DNA here is from genome assembly GCA_963932425.1 of Athalia cordata. Classification (NCBI taxonomy): domain Eukaryota; kingdom Metazoa; phylum Arthropoda; class Insecta; order Hymenoptera; family Athaliidae; genus Athalia; species Athalia cordata. The sequence continues at coordinate 48,472,162 of OZ010625.1, read as the reverse complement.
AATGGACGCATTCTGGTGTCGCTAACAGTATGATTATGGACATATTTATATCCATTTTATATCAATATGGTAAAATGCCGGTAGAATGGAACTGACATAGATTGGTTAACTAAAGCCACAAATGCATCCAAACGCGCTTCGTTCTGCCTTAAAAAGAAATTCAGAGATCTCTGTATGGTCAATAGTAGAATTGACTTTTCATTGTACTCGGTTTCATTGTGGTTTTCCAACAAACATATTGCATCGTAGACAACTCATCGATATGAAACATCGCATTCCAATTTTGATTCATAAAAAATATATTTCTCGACAAAATTACAGAGTCGCGTCAAGATGGCTGAACCCTTCTTGGAGTGATTCTTTAATTTTGCTGAGAAGTATGTTTGTTTTAAGTACTCTTCTGTCTTGCAAAAAAATTCAAGTTCAATTTTCAATTTCTTTATAATGTATAAATTGATACTTGTCTTACATATGCATGTAGAGAAATATCATGAAAACGGCACGGTTACTAAAAAATAATTTCAACGATAAGCGGTCTAGTATATGAAACATTCTCATTGGTGAATCGATCCCACTAAAAAGTATGATTATTAAAATCAGCATACGGATGATATTGGCTTTCCGAAGATGTGAAAATTCAAATCGTATTTATGCATACATGAGTGATGTTTAAGAAACTTGTGCCACAACAATAATACCGTTTTAATCTACTTAATCAATTAATTTCGAACACATGAAAGATTTGTAGCAGTAATGTAACCACAAATTCTCCACGATACATTTGATTGTTGCATAAAAGAAACAATAGGGCGATCAGGCACCGATAAATTGAAGAAACGCTCATAGATATGGAAAGACAAATAATGAAATTGTCGCTAATCTCTATTGTTTAGTATCATAAAAAGGAAGAATGTTAGCAGTAAAGTTCTTCAAGATGTGAAGTTTCGCTTGAGACAGAATTTGGTGAGCCATCAAAGGGATAAGTTAAAAAACGAAACTACACCGAGATATGAAAATCAAAACAGAAAGAAGTAATTGTATACGTGAATAAAAAGGTATTCGTTACTTTGATTGTACACATACTGTGGTGCACCATTAAGAAATAGAGAAAAGAGTAGTAATAATACTTTACAGCAACAAAATCATTAGGGTATAGATGCTGAAACACGTTTATGAATACTACTTGCATTCAAAGCCAATGGGAAGACTATTCTATTCACTGAAATATCTTAAATCAATGACCTCTAAAAAATATAATGGATCAACACGCAGAAGTAGAGCAGTTTCAAGCATTCCGATTATCCTATGTTACCTAATGTTAAGAAAGCAAGTGTAGCGTTTCAATGTTAGTAATGAACTTTTCATCGAAGTAAGCCATCTTCATTGAGACACGATAAGAATGAAAAATATAAAATGAGGTACTGCCACTAATTTGAACAGCAGGAAATAGAAGAATGTATTGGATCTGTGAAAAAATAAATTTGTACACATTCAATTCGAGGCATATAAACAGCACTCGTGTATGAAAATCATACAGACGTATAAAAATCGATACTCATTAATATTCTGTGTGCCTAATCATGGAATCAACTATAGCGTTACTGATGTGCTAGAAATTCTGTTATTCAGTATTTCGATAATTTCTTGTTTTCTAATTAAAACTACATTACATTTTTATTTACTTATCGCTCAAGTATGCGCACCGTTATATCAATAATTTTCCTAGCTAACTGTCCCAACTTTGTCTTTTCAGTTCTAACCGAACTAAGAAAGCAATCATGAATATGAAATTTTTCTAACGCAAATGAAATTGATAGCAAATGTACGGTTTGAGAATTCCACCTGCCTAATTTGGAAGCTGCCAATAGTGTTAAGTATTTCAACTAACATGCTTAAAATATTGTGTAAATTTTCTGAAATATTTTCCTGGAATTGAGTCTTCACCATGTAGCTGTTACAGTAGAAATATGAAAGAGATTCATAAGATTCGGTACAATATCTTTTGGCAAAATAATTCAACAGGTCAAAATAACTCAACCTTTATTTTGGCACTCGATTCGCATTCGATTGGATTCGTTTAGTTCCTACGGATGGTATTCAATTGACAGAAAATTAATAGTTTTCATCTTCCTGCTGCATGTATACCGCTACAATTTCAAGATATTATAAACAGGTTGCTACCAGATATTTTACCTATACCTACCAAGTAGTTATATAACTTATAAAACAATTTATAGCGTAAAAGCTGACTGAAATGGATTCTTGGCTCAATTTTTATATTTTACCACATTCCTATAGTGTTTAACTTCTTCATTGGGAAGTTTGTGTCAAACGCGATAGTGATAGTGTCGTGAGCATTCAGATCTACCGAAGCTACAGGGGCTGAATATACTATCTTTTTTCACTTGAAATCACAGGGAGAAATATAAATGGGAGATTGTCATTGTTGATAGAGAATTGCGAGAAAAAAAAAATAAAAAAAAAACCGGAATGATAGTAAAGATAAAATTGAAAGACGATGAATAAGATTTGCCATTAATATCCTACACTGTTAAAAACTAGGCATTTTCTGTCTAGCAATTTGAATTGGCAGATAGTTCGGACATCACATACGGATATATGTAAATGCTTTGGAACGATTTTGTGGTGTTTTCAATACGAAACAACAAATGCCTGCAAAAAACTATGTTGAGTAACATGATTATACGTATCTCCAGTATTCATAGTTTCCTTTTTTCAGTGAGCAATGGCTGTTTGATGCAAGTGTTATGGTGGCCTCTTTCTTACAGTCGCAACTCACTCAGATTTGTACATCTCTACGCCGTGTTTGGGAAGTGAGTAAATTTATGACTCATTAGAGCAGCACACCTGCCAATGGGGATGATCACTGTTCAGAGTGTTTTCGCTTTCTCGAGCAAATCATTGATAAATTTCTGAAATAAGAATCGATAATTGCGTGTAATTTCTTGAAGTTAGGTGTTCAACTGTTCATGAAGTAATGTCATGAATGCCATGAGATTACAAAACACCTGTTTTCAGAGTCTACTCACCTTCACGTCATGGGGTGATTTCTTGGCATCCACCAACAAGTCCTGAAATGTTTGAATGTTTTTCTCTAACTCATGCATATAATTTGCAAGTAACAAGAAATTTTATAACTATCAACACTCTTACACTAGATTTGAGTAAGGAAAGCAGAACTAATCCCACAAACTTTATTACTTTGGCTGTTTAACCTTAGTAAAATATTACCCAAATAGTACCAAGTACCTGCAAATAGCTTCGTCTATGATCATCGGTGTCCATATCAAGCAGTTCATCGATGTCCACCTCAACTTCTCGAGTTTTTCCATTTTCGTTCTGAGATATAAAATTATATTGATCAAATTCAGCATGTCAAAATAGAAAATACTATGAGAGTTCAACGATAAACGAGGATACTCTATTTCTACAATTTATGTTGGTTCTGTGGATAAAGCAAAGTTAATCGTCATCAGATTCTACAAACTGGAATGCTGTAAGCTTGGTGTCATATTTATCGAACCTAATAGGGAGATAGATTAACAAATTCTTCATAATTTTTTTATCAAAGGTACAACGAGCATCATAGCCACTGTGACTAGAAGGTATTAGTGGACTGCTAGAACTTCATTGAGAAATTAAACAAACTGTGGAATTCAGATAAGAGATTATAACAATCAATCATACTGTTAAGTGTTATGACTTCCGAGCGATAGCCTTTGTTGCATTGCTTGCTATAAAGACTATGTGCGTAATTATTCATCGGTACTTTTTACCGATAGTATAAAGCAGTCAAGAGGCGTTCAGTGCCCGCTAGTGATCATACTAAGGTTCGAAAACCAGTGTAAGGTGAACTCATGAGTCATGCAAAAATCACGTGGCTGACAGAATGGAAATTATTTACAAAGATTTATCTATTTGTATACTCTTACCACACTTTCGTAAAGCTTCTGCAGCTCATCAAATAACCACATTTCAACAGCAAGTCTCTTGCGTATGAGGGACATTTGATGCGATCCGTACTTGGCCGTTAGAAATTTTTCCCTACGTTCTTTGACCTCTCCTTTTTCAGTAAAGGCAACATGAAGATTAGCACGTGCAGGACTTCGTTCTGCCGTCAGAACACCACCACCACCTTCCATAGCTGTAGCTAAAACGAAAGATATACCGTCAATTACCGATCTTTTATCTTAATGAGAAAACCACAGCACACACACTCGAGGCCAATCAATATCAGAAGATATCTAAATTCCAAGATTATTATCCGGCAAGGTTGCATGAAAAACAATTTTTAGAATTATCTGATGAATTTTATGTCTCCACTAAACTTACTGAACCTGCGATAGTTGATTGGTCCAGATATAAACATTCAACAGAACCTAACAGACTATGTCATGATAATTCTTAGGACTTGAAAGAATATTTCAGTGTGCTATCAGAATGTGAATTCTGCCAAATCAATGTGCTTGTATATAAACTATTGGATACGAGTTATCTCAAGATAGCCTTGGAAAAATTATTAAATAAATGCTGAGTCATGTAGAAATTATGAAGTTAAATATTCTGATACGTCAACTCAGTTCAGATCTTCAAATTATTTATGGGTATTCATATTAAGAAGTCCAAGGATTACATGTGTAAATATTGGTGATTCCAGGTTCGAGCTTCATCTATTAAACGTAAGTCCTTTTAATCGGGCTTTATTCTGAGCTTAATACCTTATGGTGCGTTTGTAAATCTTTATTAAATACTATAAAAATGATATCTTAAAGTAATAAAAAATTGTTAAAGTACAACAGATAATGTGAGGTAATGTGATTGTACACTATATGATATTGCTTTTAATCCAAAGCAGGAATATCATTTGTTTCGAATGGCGTTTTGCTTTATTTGTACACGGAAGCAACTTTTTAAATGTGATTCACATGTGTGGCATTTATGTAGTTGTGACACTCATAAATTTAAAAGAACACGTTCGTGTATCGGCATGCAGCAAGCAGATATACCTACACACGCACTCCGGTAATTATGTGCTTCTCGCAGTTCACCCCGCTTTTGATTTATTCAGAACAAAGAATTTCATTCGAGGTCTGAAGGAATGAAAATAATGAAAGAATGCAACAGCACTCGTTAACTGGAGGAACGTTTTAAAGATAAAAATTCCATAACATGATTAAATCAAATCAAATTCCTGAAGTGAAAAAAAAAAAAATTCGGAACAAATAGAATATATTTTTACACCATTGTTATAAAACAAGATTGACAACAAAGGTATTATTACTTGAAATGATTTGTCTCGGCGGTATTATGAAAGTACACTACTCGATTTCTATAATAATCAGTTATCCCAATGTCATTGTTACTTGTTACTTACAAAATAGTCCTGGAACGACGCGTATCTTTATATCCAATTTAGAAACCGGCAAAGAAAATGCACAGCATGCACCACTCCCAAAATAACCTGGCACTGATCTTACACCGACGCGATTTTAAAAAGCGTGTGTTTGTGAGCAGATCGCTACCATTAAACTAACAACAAAGACATCCGAGCTTTACAATCAACCAACTGATTACGGATTACGGAGTTACGGGCGAGCGAACAACCGGCAATGTTACAGATTTACAGTAGACCGGGGACATTGCCCGCAATATTCAACGGGCACAGCCTCCCCGCAGGTTTGTGGTTTTGTGGCCCAACTACCGTCGACCCAACTATCGAATTGTCACTCTATTAACGCCACCTATTGTTCTTGTTTGGAACTATCACTGATGCAATGTGGCAAGGATATGGCACATATAGGAATACCAACACGCGACACTAGTGATTTTTGTAGCAGACAGCCGGCGATGGTTTTTTTTTCTTGAGTCTTGTGGAATTCTATTTGACGTCACCATAAAAAGTCAATTTCGTGCGTTGTAAACATTTGTGACAATTAAAAGCTTTCCTGATATGATCAGTCTACGGGACAAACAAATAAGTATGTTAATTACACAAATGTCAGTAATTATTAGGAAAGTTTCAGCAGCAGCAAATTTTTATCTAGGTTAAGTTATCCATCTGCCTAATGAAACCATTCAGATTCTTCGACAATAACATTTCTCTTCACTGCTAATTGACACGTCATTCATTCTGTTATTCTAAACGATGGAAGTGAACAATGATCTCTCTTTCGAAATTTGCGTTTCGAATGTCTTTCAACCTCTTAAATCAGATATGCAGGGAATCCGGAATCTGGCTTCGATTCAAAACGTCACTGACAAGTTGTTTTTATTTTACAAACAGTGATTTTATGATGCACGTTTGTAATTTTAGATGCATTGAGGCAGATGCTAAATCTGAATGATCCTGAAGTGAAACTTGACGCTGCTGAACCAACATGGAAAATCCTAATATACGACAGAGTTGGCCAGGATATAATATCCCCTCTTATCTCTATAAAAGAATTACGAGAACTTGGAATAACGCTTCACATGTAAGTACAACTTATCAGTTATTGTTCTTGACAAAATTATTATTGATCTGTTTCATATGAATGTAAAGGTAATAAGGACCCTATCAGTTTTTAAAGTAACCCAAAGCAATTATCTACTCAAAGTCTTATCTCTTTACCCTTTACAAAATGATGAGAATTTTTCAGCAAATACTGAATTAAAATTTTGAATGCACAGGCAGCTTCATTCGGACAGAGATTCTATACCCGAGGTTCCAGCTATATACTTTTGTGCGCCAACGGATGAAAATTTAGGCCGTATTGGACAAGATCTACAAAATGGTTTATATGACATTTATCATTTGAATTTTATATCCCCAATATCACGACAAAAAATGGAAGACCTTGCAGCTGCAGCTTTGCAGGCTGGAGCCGTGGCAAATATCCATAAGGTTGTAAAGTGAAATCGATATTCATAAATTGATGTTCACTTTGATTTATAACACTATATGCTTTATTTAAGGTTTTTGATCAGTATCTGAACTTCATCACATTGGAAGATGATTTGTTCATCCTAAGACATCAGAACAGTGACGCGATCTCGTATCATGGTCTGTATTATCATGAATATGATTCCTCATAACTTACATTGAAACAGAATCGTGCTTCTTACTACTTTTTGATTCACTGTTTAGCAATAAATCGCGCCGAAATAAAAGACACTGAGATGGAGAGCATCATGGACTCGATGGTTGATAGCCTGTTTTCAGTATTCGTCACGCTCGGCACGGTTCCAATTATACGTTGCCCAAAAGGTAATGCAGCTGAAATGGTTGCAAAAAAATTAGACAAGAAACTGAGAGAAAATGTTTGGGATGCAAGAAATAACTTGTTTCAGGGCGAGGTGTCAGGCGCAGGTCATTTCAGGTATTATTCTAAAAGTGTAATAGCTCAATCTACCATTCCTTTTATTTTTTTATTATTTCCCAACTATTAATCATACATGTCTTTTTGATGTTCAGTTTTCAGAGGCCATTGCTTATAGTACTGGACCGCAGTGTGGACATGGCTACGCCATTGCATCATACGTGGACATACCAAGCATTAGCACACGATGTACTAGAGCTAGCTCTGAATCGTTTGGTGGTGGAAGAGAGTGCAGGTAGATCACCAGCGGGTGGAGCACGTTCAAAAACACGTGCTTGTGAGCTGGATAACAGAGATCGTTTTTGGTCAATTCATAAGGGAAGCCCTTTCCCTCTGGTAGCAGAGGCAATTCAAGAAGAATTGGAACAGTATCGAACTTCCGAAGAGGAAGTGAAAAAATTAAAATCCTCAATGGTATGGATTTAAGAGATAATTAATTCATATGCCCTGAACTCCTGAAGTGGCAGCGTTGCAAGCCCGGTGATATCGTATTATTGAATTTTATCTTAATTTCTGCAGGGCATTGACAGTGAAAATGATGCCGCATATTCTATGGTATCTAATAACACGGCACGCCTCACAAATGCTGTGAATTCACTGCCCCAACTTCTTGAAAAGAAACGCTTGATTGACATGCATACGACGATAGCAACAGGTTGGAAATGTCATTTCAATTATCATTGTTGCAATTCTTCCAGGAATTATATATATTCACGCATCGTGTCTGATTATTCATAGGTATTCTGAATTCTATAAAATCCAGACGTCTTGATACATTCTTCGAAATAGAAGAGAAAATAATGAGTAAACAAACCTTAGACAGAAGTATCTTAGATATCATCAACGATCCTGACTCAGGGACGCCTGAGGATAAGCTGCGTCTATTCATTATCTATTACCTATGTTCCAACATGTCAGATGTAAGTTGAGCTAATTTCGTAATTTTCTGTACGGTGTTCTTTGTACAGTCGTTCCTCATGTTTTGTGTTTTGATAATGGTCTTACAGATAGAATTCAATAAACACGAGTCCGCCTTATCCAGTGCTGGATGTGATTTAAACCCGTTGGCATATATAAAGAGGTGGAGGTGAGTAGATGAAATACATTTCCGAAACATATATCAGAGCGTTCGCTTTGTAATCTTACGACGTTAGCGAATTGCGCGTATCATCAGCAAAGCACTACAAGTTTCATCCATCTCTGCATTTCAGTTCTGTAACATAACTTTGTATTTATTTCAACAGAGGTTATACCCGAATTGTCGGGATCCAAAATCAATACGAAGGTGGTGGTACCAAGACAGTTAGTATGTTCTCAAAGCTGATGAATCAAGGTTCTTCTTTAGTAATGGAAGGCGTAAAAAATCTCGTCGTTAAAAGACATGTAAGCTACTTCTTTAGAATTTACCAGCATGATATAAATGCTTTTTCCCCCCTTATATTTTGTGATTTTTGTCCAATAGAACCTTCCTGTTACAAAAATAGTCGATGAGTTAATTGAGATGAGGCAGTCGACGCAGAGCGATGATTACCATTACCTAGATCCTAAACAACTCAAGCAAACGGAACAAGTACCAAAAAATAGAACCACATTCCAAGAAGTGATCGTTTTTGTTGTTGGAGGCGGGAATTATATTGAATATCAGAATCTTGTTGATTACGTCAAGGTATGTGTTGCAAGTCAAATGTTGTAGAAATTAAGTTATAAACTGTTTTATTTCATTATGTTACATTATTCTATCTAATTACTCACACGTGGCTTTGCCAAATGTCTTTTGTGTGTTTTTCATTTAGCAAAAGACCGGAGGTGGATCGAGCAAGCGTATTGTTTATGGATCATCGACTCTTGTCAATGCCAGACAATTCCTTAAGCAGTTGTCTCTTTTGGGCCAAGAAACGCATTGATGTAATATCTATCAATTGTATTTACGGTTGTACGCAACAGAAATGAATTTTTGTAATCGAATACACACACACACACATACACACATATACACGAGTATGCAATATACATATTAGGTACATGATGACTCGCTCGGATCTATACAAGTATTCAGCCACCATTATATTAAATGAAATATTCATATCTTTTAAAAAAAAAAGTTGTAATCAATCGTTCCTGATTATTATAAATTAAATTTAATTCCGTTTGCGCTTTGTGAGCGGTAACAACTGTATAGCAAGTCAGCGATCTTACTCATTCAGTACGCGCAGTAGTGGAAGAATTGATGGTTTTCATTTTATTCATGAAGAAAATAATCAAATACTTTGTATTAAGGGAGGTGAGAAAATATATTTTCAGAAAATTAATGAAATGTTCATAAGTCGTTCGATTTATTTATTTATTACGAATGTTTAACAAATTAAAGTTCAGTAGCAATAATTTGCGTCAGTATTATTATTGTTTGTTAGGACGTGTATTCATCAATCCTGTGGTATCTGACATAACTATATGACGCGAGTATTTTACCCTAATATCAGAATAAAATTTTCCCTCATTTTTTAGTCGCAATTCTTACGGATCAAGTAGAGTAGCGTGCCCTACATTGGAACAATAAAACGCAAATATCGATCGGAAGTTAAATGCGTATCTCGAAGCATGCGCGTTTTCGCGGCCACTCCACTTGTTCAATCATGCTTTATCAAGTTTTACATATTCTTTTAAGTTTCGTAACAATTTTTTATTGTGTCAACGGCGAAAATGTATCCCGGAAAAGCGACAGGCGTGCGGATGTCAATTTGCAGTTGTGCGTTGAAAGCTTTGACATCCACAAAGATAAAATTATCAGAACTGAAGATTCCAGAGACATGGGGGCCAAGTACATTAACGAAATAGACTTGGATTCCCGGAAAGAATGTTTACGACTTTGTTGCGAAACAGAGCAATGTGATGTCTTCGTTTTCGAAGAAAAGGTAAAATAATATGTCAAATTACACCAGGTACTTTGGAATCCAAAACCCCTGTCTGGCGGAAGTATCTACCCATGTTTTTGATTCCAGCATGTTAGATTTACCATCGCCCCACCGCGATTCTTTCGCATGTTTGCTATTCCATTGCGATATTATTGATGGATATATGTTAATTTTCTTGGGATGCCACATGAAATGTATGCACGCAATTTACGATTGTTGGAAAGCTGCAAATTATAATGTCATTTCATATACTGCAGAGACCAGGGAGCTGTTATCTTTTCCACTGTGGTCCACCTGATGACTTCAAGTGCAAGTTTACGAGTCATTCAAATTACACTAGTGCTGTTCTGACCACAAATATCAACACTCAAAACACTGTGGAACTAGAACAACAAATTCGTAGAACTCAACAAGATCATGATCTCGAATCTCTTAGGTAATAGCAACATTACATTCAAACATTCATTTTAAATTGATCAACTTTTTAAAATTGCAATGAGCAGCAAAAATTCATTGTTTCATCATCATTTCATTCATATGTGATCAATCTGTTGTAAACTGATCCTCAAAAGTTGGCTTTTAACATCACCTATTTCATGCATGGTCCTAGGTTTTACATCCCAACGAATAAGTTCTAATTTTATTTACATCTACTTATCAGAAAGCTGGCAGATAATGTACCTGCCGAATATGTCGCTCCTGAAGCTACTCCCGCTGTAGTTACCGCAGCACCGAAAGTGTTAGTCATTTCAACAACTGCAATTCCAATTAGACCAGGTCAGTATTATTGAATGTCGCATCGATGACAAAATCTGTACTAGACCGATTCTTCTCCAATCTTAATTTTGAATGCACTTCACAATGACTTGTTGGATTTGTGCAGAACTTGGATAACAAAAAAATTGTCAAATTTCCTTATATCTAGCATGCAGCCGGAATCAGTTTGAGTGTCGCACATCAGGAGACTGTATCGCTATATATAACGCATGTGATGGCGTTCCACAATGCGCGGATGGCTCTGATGAAGCAGCAGAGTTGGGCTGTCCTACTGAAAAACCTTCAGTCCCATCACCAATCGCTATACAACAACCCTTATCAGCTCCGGCAAATTCTCTGAAATATCAGCAGACAGTCCAGCATCATAAACCTTATGATCCTGAATATGAGCATCAAGAGAAGAACTCAAGGCCGTGGCAACCCTCTACTCATCAATTGATTCCTCAACAAGAAAGAATACCGTATCCACAACAAGTTGTTATTTCACAACCACAAGTAAATTTAGGTTCGCAAAGATATCAGTGGGAATATCAACCCTTATATGAGCAAAACAAAGGAACTTTCAATTCAATCAATTCATTTCGTGGACAAAACAACATGAACCCATACGAGCGTAAGTTCATTAGCATTTGAATACGAACTCGTACGTATTTTAATTGGTAAAGCCACCAAACAGTGTTAGGCTAATTTGAGAATTTCAGAAAATGTAAAACCCGCAAAAGTTATGAAAAGTTACACTTATTCTAATAAATGATTCACCATTTTTAAATTCATTTATAGAGGAACAGTCGCACATCTTCAACCATAAGGGCCCAGGAGTAATTGGTGAAGATGGCGATGGGTATGAAAATATTCTTTGCTCTACCTGGTATTTTGATATCAATATTTAACCGGTAAAACTCACGTGTGATCGAATTGTTGTACCTTCATTTTCACCAGAGGGGCTTACATAGATCAAACTCGACAATATGCAGGATACTATCCTCCGGATCGTGGAAATTGGCAGGAGGGTCAGCCTCAGCAACTACCTTCAATATCTCCGACGCAGCAGCATAAATCGCCTCTTTTACCCAAATTACTAAAGCCTGAAGTTACAGCTGAAACCCCACCATGCAAAGTAAGCGTGAAATAAGTATCCTTTGTCAAATACTTAATGTTTGAAAAATTTTAAATCCATTAATTGGGAATGGTATTATTAATTGCAGCCAGAGGGAAAGCAAAAAAAGCCTCCAGAAGCTATTGATGTAGCAAATCCAAGCAAATCTGTAGTACAAGAGAATTCCATTACTTCAAGAGTGACAAGTAAACCTGCAGGGACTACAAATTCACAAGAAAAAGATAAGGCGCACCGTAATACAGTACAGACAGATAAGCCACACAGTAAGTCTTACGACGTTTCATCGAAAACGGCCTACTGCCCAGTCGGTTTCAAAAATATAATCAAAAATTTTTGAGATCGGTTCTAATTGAATTTATGAAGTCAGTAACTTGTAAAATATATAATCAGCCATCGAAATACTTCTCTAACATTCATTTACAGACCATAACGAAGCAAAGGTTTTTACTGGACACCTGGTGGAACAGAAACCCAATCATTTGATCATGGAACGTCTACAAGACAGCAACGAGGATACGGACCTCAGACCAAGGGGTGCCGTAATTTCTTTAGCATTAGGATTAACAACAACTGCAATGATGGCAGCTTTAATAGCATGTCGATTGAGGGTAGTTAGACGTCGTGGACGTCGTGGACAAGGGCCTTACGCGCATGATGCTGATTATTTAGTCAACGGAATGTATCTTTAAATAAATCCTAGTTGAAGTATTATATTAAAACTGTTAAGAACAAAAAAATACATTAAAATGATTGGATACAACCACGTTTATTCGGGTGGGGCGTCGTCTGCTGCAATAATTTCTCTTTCATAAAATACGCTTTTGATCCTGCCTTTTTTTTAAAGAAAACAAAGTGCGAAAAAAAAAGATGACACCACGATTTTTTTTCTTTGTTGATAATAATCTTTTAGATTTATTATTGTAGCTCATGCTTACAGATGCGAATGGGTTAAATACAATATATTACAGTGAAACACACAGTTATAATTTATTGTTATTGATAATATTATGTCTATAATAATATTATGATTAACTTATGAATTATTATTATTATTACCATATGCTGACCTCAACTGATACAGAAGGTAGCACAAGACTGTAACGGGAGATTTTCAGCAGAGCTTTAGACAACGCTATCATACTATTGTAATAATCCCCAGTAGCTGTGCTGCAGTAACTCTGATTTCAGTAATAAATAGTTAACATAAGGATAAATATTATGCTACCGCGGCAGTGCGCTCCCTGGATTCGGGATGGGAAAAGGGCTTTTCTAAACATTAGGTCTATTAATTAATTAATTAATTACATTCTACGCTGGGAACCCCTTACTCCCATCCGTTGTGGATTTGCTCAACCCTTCAAACCAGTGCGACATGTCATCATCCGATAAACATGCACCCAGGACACTATCACGTGCTGCTGCGTTGCATGGAATACCACACTGGTTAAAAATCTTTTGTTTCTGCGACTTCAGGGTACTGTCATTGGATATTAATTTCAACACACAGATGTAGCGAACAGTCAATGCCTCAAGAAAGGTAGCGAAATACTGTTCTTTTTAATTTACTCGATGAAAATCCGAATCAATAGTTTTAACCCAAGTGTTAAGAAGTGCGTGAAGCCTAGATACACCAATGTTGTTCTTCACATATTGCATAATAATTACGGTTTTTTATCACCTTAACACCACAGCTCACAGTAGCAGAGCTGGGTTGATAAACATCTTCATGTAATTACAGGGATAGCTCATTCGAGTAGCCAAAGTGATGCTCCAATGGCAGGGGTACGATACTATTCAAATGTCCTTTGTCCGTGAAGGGTCAAGACGATTATCAACAAATAGCGTTACATTTTAAATTATTTGAATAAAACATTGTGGATAATAATTTCCTATAATATGAGTATCGGAATATGCAATTTGATACATCTATACTGTTCTCGTTAGGTAGATCGATAAAACTAAAATAAAATTGGAAGTGGTACATACAGGTAAAACTATTCAAAAAGAACATGAGTACAAAACCGTTCTGCTATAAAGATAAAAGTGCGTTCTAATTCAGACATACACCTTCGCCAAAGCATCGGCTCCAGCACTAGCGATGAACTGTCGTGAAGGATGAAATGCTACGTCTAAGATGCTTTCATCGAATTTCTTACGATGCGCCGTTATGTCTTGAACACATGTTTTATTATCCATATTCCATAACCGTATACTGCAGTCGTGACCTGAAAATCATATTTTTTTTCCTATATGAGTGGTCCAAAAGCTTAATAATTTAATGAGATTTAAAAAATTGCGTATTCTTACTTCCTGAAAGTAGATACAGGCCATTGGGGTCAACGGCGAGGCTTGTAACAGCACCCAAATGAGCAACCATTGCATAAGCTAGAGTAGCTGAGCGATGGTCGTAAAACCGTAGATGCCTATCTTCGTGGGCTGCAACGACAAGTGGTAGAGTTGGATGAGCGACAACACGATTAACTCCTTTAACGCCATTCACTTCAAGCCGTGCTACAATAGCTGCAGTCTCTGTGTCGAATACCGCACATACTCTCTCGTAAGCCACTACTAATTTATTTGGTTCATCTCTTATAAAATCAACCGATGTGGGGATTCCATCTGTAAAAAATTATAAAATACAAGATATAAATCGTGTGCTAGTAATTGATTAGAATAAATAATACATACAAAACCCAAACTGAGATACGAGTCTCAGAAATGAAATGAAAGAATATAAAATCTACTCACCTTGTTCAGAAGTGTACGTGTTTAATAGAGGAACTTTGCTCTGTGGACTCCAAAGTTTAACAGATCCATCAGCACTGACTGACAATAGCTGAGATCTTGGATGATACATGCTCAATCCCCAAACTGCGTCGGTGTGTCCAGTTAAAGTTCCACTAAGAACGCTTGGATCGTACGAGTCGTAGGGATCTATATTAGCTGAAGGAAGCGTCCAGCAATGTATCATGCCGTCTAAACCTCCACTGTAGCAATGCTCGCCAGAACTGCTCATAGCAAGACATAATACCGGCCCTGTGTGCGATCTGAAGGTATACAGCGGCTCCACATCCAGTGACGCCGATCTATAATGTAACAATTTATTATAAATAACCTCGAAATTTTGACCAATTGTAATCGCTCAAGACTTGAGCTACACTTTGCTATCGATTCTCTATAGTTTCAGAAAAAAAGGAGACCAATTGATTACTCAACGCACTTTTTTGCTGGAACAGTTTTATAGACATTCCATAGTTTAAGCGTATGATCGTCACTAGCAGTAATAAGTACAGGATCTGTGGGGTGGAAGACCAGAGCTCGTACACCATCGAAGTGTGAACGTAGAGTATATTTCGCCCTCCATGTTCGTCGGAACGCTTCTTCGGTAGTTGCAGCCATCTATGTAGGTTCGAAACAAAGAAAAAGAATAAAAACACCTTGTAGTATTCCAGTAGCATCACGTCTTTCCTAAAGATTCAGTATGTCAAACGCTATCTGCTATCGGAAATGATATGACCTAGGAATATCTCAAAATCCTGCCAGCATTTTATTGATGATGTGATTGGTAACTATTATTTGATATTAGTTCTGTTGGATTGTTCGATTTCGAACGCAAATCTAATAAACTCGAATAAAAAGCAATCTCCAAAACACGAATTCGTTATAAAATAGAAATAAAAATGCAGGGGGTCCAACTGCTCAGGGCCTAACTCGAAATCACTTGAAATTTCTAATTTGTTTTGGTAGATTATAAATAACATTAAGTCTCAGTAGTCTCGAAGGGCAAGTTCTGAGCTCGTGGTCGCAAAAATAATAAACTTTATTTCAGTCTTATAGCGACGTGAGAGATGAAATAATACTCACATCGTATGCAACTTCAGCATCGTTATTCACTGTCAATTGAGCTAGTTCGCCTAAACCCAGAGACGAGTCGAGACCCTCTTCATCTGGGCAGAGGGCACGTCTCGCATCTTGTTGGAATCCTATGCCTGTTGAATCTGAAATTATAAAATATTCGTGTGTTGTTATAGTAAATTTTTTATTTGTTCAGTTTAAAGATTCTGTATAAACTGACTCCAATCAGTAGTATCGCCTTGTGATTCTTCCGACTCTGTCAGCTGATTTAATTCGTTCAGAACTTCCTCTGCTTCGGCATCCACATCTTCTCCTATCATCATTGATGTCTGAAAATAATTTCATAAGCTATAATTGGTCGAAAAAATTCATTCCATAAAAACAAATATTATTTTTCTTATTCTTTACCTTGTTTGGTTTGGTGTCTGCATTAGCTTCATAAATTTCTTCTTCACCATCTCCTTCTTCTTCTTCCATATCAATGTCAGTATGAGCCAGAAATTCGAAATTTGCCATGACAGCAGCTTCTGTATCAAGTATCATAGCTTCGGCCAGAGGAGTCGGATGAGTCTAAAACATTAATCGAAAATAAATATATCACTTACACTAAATACATATTTAATTTGCTCACCGAGATTATTGCACTGGTTTTATTGCTTCCACACGTTTATTTTATTAAACTCAAAATAATAGTATTTTTGCAAATGTCCTTTTAGTAATGCCTAATTTATTGTATAGACTAAAGACAATTAGACTAAATCCAACAATATACTCATCAAATAGATACATAAATTCTATTATACCGTATTAACTAAATTCGTGGGAAATCAAACAAGAGCAGTAAATTCTCACCTATTTGACGAAAGTCGTTCTCCACTACCTGGCTAATTAGCCTGAGTCAATGGAAATATTGATTGCAAATAAAGCAATAGAACATCATAGTTTACCTCTATTTTTTTAACGGGGGCTCGGCGTCCCTGATTCTCGCTAGCTCTCTTGTTTGATGACTCGTTTCCATTGAGTGCAGGTGTATTCAGATCATCTGAATCCGTATTATTATTCAAACCAAGAAGCGATCGAACTCTATTTGACCGGACATCTATAATAGTGTCTGTGTAACCAATTTCTTGCAAGTACCTGTAATGTAACTAGGTATGACCAGATGTGTTATCAATACACGATTAACATGCGAAATGGTAATATTTGAACTTGTAAGGAACTCGAATTTCAAATGAAATATTCGTTACCTACCCCATCAACAACACCCACACAATATTAGCAAATGTGACTAAAAAGTTATGGTTAGTTTGAGAAAGTAACGAGACATGATAGAGAATTACGTAGGTAAAATTATCATGATTTTAGATTAACGACTATATAAAAATCTAACAAGGTTACCTAACACAGAAGGGATGAACATCTTAGAAATTCAAAACACTTGTTATGAGGTGAAATATACTTACTGTCTTAGAAGCTGACGGCCCTGCCTCCAGCTTATATTGCTAACCGAGGTAAATGGAGCCTCGCAATCACCTCCACCACCATCAGATCCACCACAAGTGCTTCCTTCGTCGTAAATTGGCGGCTTGATATCGCCTTGTACCACCAAGTCAGTACCATATTTCAATTTGTGATACTTTGCCCTGGTTTGTCAATTAATATTAATGATTACACTAAGTTGAAACAATATTGTATATTTTCAGGACTATAGTAACATTGGGTAATCTTGTTATCATCAATTGTGATAGTTTATGAATTTATGATCATACTGTTCTGCTAAGGACATGTATTACTCCATCAATCATCGGGATATGTAGTTATAATACTATTGGAAACTCACCTTTCTTGCTTTAGTACATATTCCAACATCTTTATCCGTCGTACCAAATCGTTTTTCAAATTTTCCTGTCCCTTTCGTTCACCTTGCAGGAAGGCTATTCGGGCCTGTAAATCCAAATGGAATAACACATGAATACGGATATATGAAAATTCAATTTATGTATGAACATTTTCTGTTTACTCAAATGTTGGAAACATGTAACAAGCCATAGTTAATAAATGTATGACTTACTCATGAGTAATTGATACTTGAGAAATAGAAATATATACATATATAACTTCAAGTTTTTTTCATTACAAATGTTACTTGGATCTTTCTACACTTTGTATCAATCAAAATCGAGATTCAAGGTTTGGTAGAATGTGTAAAATTTTCATGGATACGACTCAAAGTTACAACTGAAACTATAACGGGTATAATTCATAACACTTGATGCAACAGTCAATCAGTAGGTTGTCATTAGTTAACGAATACTCTCACTGTGTCATTAAAAACTTGAAGATATTTAGGCATATTCTTAGTTAAACATGGAAAACCTACTGGTTTTTGACGTGTAATTAAATTAGAGCAATCTAGTTGTGGTTTCTACAATGCTGCCATAAGTTGGGACAGCAAAGAATTCTGATTTTACCATTGAGTCTCATATGATATTATAGTATATATAATACATCGTGTTTGAAAATTCAAAAGTATTGTGAAAGTGAATTATATTAACAATGATATAGTCACAGCTGATCATGACAACAAAGCCAAGCGATAGTAACAAGGACAATATAAGATTCCAATGTTAACAATAACTTCAAGCACTTAGCTATGTGCCCAATTGGCACAGGATGGTTTTGTCTATCTATTTGATGCAAATTGAAACAATATCGTACGTCTTTTAACAATGATAAGATGTTGAACTAATCATTCCATAAAAAAACGCAAAAACGAGTATACATTCGATATTGAAAATTCATTTCACAGAACAAGCACTTTGAGTGTATTTTACAAATGAACATAGGCTTGAATGTAACTCAGAGAGGATAAATGTTTTTGTCCGAGAAAGAACATTGCATAAGAATGCAAAACTCAACTGATTTGGAATTATTGTACACATAATTTATGAATTCATACGATACAAGGGCTTTCATCGGAGTGTACAGATAACAGATCGTAGGGCATAACAAGGTAAACACCTGTGAAATATATGAACAATTAATAAGACGAAAGACAGCAATTGGGGCATACCTGAAATTCAGCTCTGTCAACTTCCCACTGGGATCTTTCGAGCTCGAAGCGAGCCCATTCGTGTTGAATGAAATGCAGGATGCCTGGTATTGAATATTGCGGCCTCTGGTCACCATTGCCGCCGTCGCTGTTTTGGGGCTTGTAAGATATGTTCGCCCCTACTGCCATATTACCTAACTGTTCGTCATGCCCCATCGAAGTACCGCCGGATTTATAGTCCATCCTAATTCTAGGCTCCATAGTGACGATTTTGGCGTAAATTTGACTGGGCACCTTCATTTCCATGACATGGCAGCCATTACAGTAACTTCTTTCTTTCCTTCCTTCGGAGATGAGATTGACGTTACGTAGATTACACGCTTCGTTCAGTATTTGAATAACCAAGTTCACCGGACACGAGCAGAACGTATACGGTTTCACTGAAATTCACAACTTTCTATGTTTTTATGTGGCTACGACACAATTATTTACTGTCATTAAATCCAGTCAAGTCAAACGAATAATACGTCACTTGACGAAGGTGCTATCGGGGTACACGATCTTACCAACGTCAACCCGGTAAACACAAAAGCAACTATGCTTTCGATTGCCATAGAAATAACTAGCAGAACAGATAAGCAAAATCCTTCGAGTTCTCGGAAACTCCTGTTCAACAACGCCACGGAAGTAAGCTGACGGCGTTGAGGAAATCTGGTTTCATACTGACAATGAGCTAGCTATCTGGTTTGTTGCTGATGGTTGACGGCGGTACCGCGCCGATTAAACTGCTGCCGACCAACGTCAACTGCTTGCGCATTTTGACGCGAGGCAATTGTGTTGAAAGAGTTTGTAGTGCATCCCTATGCGAGGACCCAACAAGAATAGTCTTGGGGACACGATCCATTTGGATCATACCTAAAGAAAAAAAAAAAGAACAAGAATAGTCAGTTTTGTGGTCAGTCATTGACATCCTGCACGTGAATTATTCTAAAGTTCACTATAGTTGAGATTGTATCAAACTTTTTTTCCAAACAGGAATATCCTGGCCAAAACATATATCATTCAATAGTAGATTATTCGCTATAGCTTAAATTCGTTGAAGTCATTCAAGAAACCAGGGTGACATATTTTTTTGTCAGGTTGAATTTGGATGGGTGAGCCAAATAGTACAAAATGCAATTGTCGAAATAACTGGTAACGGTTTTATTGTCATGTTAAAAGTAAAAGCACAGATCTTCACCATAACTGTCGATCCAAGATAAATAGTACTCTAATTTTTTTAAGTGAAGTCTCAATTTTTCTCTGGGTATTGCTGTGAGGATTTTGCTGTGGTCTGGAAATCGTTTTGTAAATTCCTTATCGACATTATTCGATGGCCTTTTCAGCTTGCCTAACGTTTTAGCTTCCATAAAAAGTTGATGGATATCTGAAAAGGCTGCTTTGACATAGAAGCATTTATTGGAATTCTCAGGTCCTTGTAGAATGGAACGACAGGCACTTTTTGCAGATGATAAATTTTCCGAGTCAGCAACCAGCGACTGACACTGTAGATATAAAAATATGGCTGTTACAGGGGTATTCAATCCAAGTATGGATAACTTGTACAGATCGGAACTTACGTTGATAGCACGTTGTGAAACAGATTCAACAGCTAATTCTGGTTCGTTGAATACCTCGTTCTCTCTGAGGTTATTACATAGTTGCAATAGTATGAATATTGCTTCTTTAGCAAAATCGTGATGATTGCCGTTGAAATACAATACAGTAAATGCATAGGCATGCAGGACATTCAATACATTATTTCTTACACACTTGGATGGTAGAACTTTCTAAAACAAAAAGGAAAAGAATCATCAATTAGTATAGACGGCAAATTTTCTGACGGACATAACGCTTTTGGAAAAATGATTTTGAAATAGTTTATTATTGTTTTTGGTAGCCAATATTTAGATGAATTATGAATTGATCTCAACAATCACCGATATTTGGTCATAGGGTGTGATTTCCTTTAATTTAGGGCAGTTCGTTTGATAGTCGAGTGATGAACTAGTTGGACTGAGATCTTCGACTAGTCTTGGTTCCACATGGTAAGACCACCAAGGTTTCCATGAAGGTAACAGCTTCTCCGCCTCTCCATTCTGCAGCAATGTTTCAAATTCTTGCCTTTCGGTATCAGTCAGTACAGCCCAAACAGAATCGGCATCATCCAAATTTATGTTTTGTAAGCGCTGCGATAAGTCGGGTGCCTAGTTGAAAAAACAGATCATACAGGTAAATTTCTCTGTCGAATTCTGATGAATTTCTGAAGTTAGACATGCTCTTCCATTTTCTCAATTATTAGTTGAAAAATGTGTCCTATTCAAATAGTAAAAGAAATGCTAGTTCAAGCAGTTTTCAAAATACTTCTTCATCATCATCTGAGTCTAATCCATGGTGTGCTAAATCTTCTATTTCTTCCATGTCACCTGCATGTTCTTCATGCATCCTTTGCAAAACTTCAAGCATCCTTTTTTTAGTCTCAGGGTCTTGTTCATCCAGTTTTAATTCTTCTTCCACACATTTTTTGTAAAAACTCTCCGAGCATTCCAAATGAACTTCTGCTTTGTAACAAGAAACAGAACAGTACCCAATGCCGCATTTCGGGCACAAATATTTCTGTGGCTTGGTAAGGCATCTGTACAAAAATTGTAGTTTGTTAGAGAAAAGGCTACAGCAAAATGATTCAAAGCTGCAATCACAGAAAAATTACAATGAATGATACAACTAAACAATGCTTACATTTTACATATTCTCACATCACTTTCACTCTCCATGTTGTCATTCGAATGAATGTCATTCACGTTATAATGATGTCTGATTTTGGGTGTAGAAATTTCTCCAAATGTGTAGGTTATAAACACGACTCACTGCAAGAATCACTGAACTTCAGTGGCAAGAATACGCTCCAACTTGACAATGGCTGCTGTCAGCTGATTTGAACATGGCAGATATTGAGCGTAAACGCGCCTTATTTGAAATTCAGTCAACAGTAACCGACTTTTCCGTCAGTGTTTAGTAAATATTTTTGTAAATTTCGGCGTAAAAATAAATAATTATAGAATAAAAACTCTGATTATGGAACAATGTGTACAACTGTGTCAGTTTATTGACGGTGTAGACTGTGAATTCAGTTGATAGTGATAGGCAATAACATTTGTAACAACTTGTTGCATACTGTACTCAAGGCTTTAATACAAACTTTTTATTTGAACAACGTACGTATTACTTCAAAGCTATGTATGTACAGTTCTACTCACACGGTTGAGAATTTCTGGATGATACAAACTCTACAAGGAAGTTCGGAAAACAAATCCGGTCTCAGAACCCGCAAGCCAATATATAATAATCTATTTTTGGTTCAATTTCTTTCTTGATATGATTCGATTTTAGCTTGATCTAAAATCTTGCCTGCGGTAAAGGATCATCTTCATCCATCTGATAATCCAGGATGTCTATTTTTAATTCCTGATGCCGCTGTCTATGGGTTTTTAGTGATCCTGGTTGGGTGAATGTCTTGTCGCAAATATTACATGCATAAGGCCTTTCTCCCGAATGAATACGCTCATGACGAATAACATGACTCTGATGATGGAAGCTTTTATGACAAACGCGACACTCATATGGCCGTTCTTTAGTATGTGTACGAAGATGTATATTCAGATCCCACTTCTTGAAAAAGGTTTTTGGACAGATTATGCATTTGTGGTTACGCTCTTTCAAATGATCCCTTTTTACATGTTCCTGCACAAAAAAATGTGATATCATCATGAAGGTGTCTTAAAATGTTAACATAGCACAATGAATGTTCGAAATATATGTACATCGAACTTAGAGGTCTGCAGGGATGATATATTTAGAAGTAAAGTTTAACACTCACGTTTACTTGAGACCAAGTTGTATAGACTTTTGGGCAAATCTCGCAAACGAATTTCTGTTGTCCACCAGCTCGATGACTGGCCATATGTTTATTGAAAGTAGATTTCCAAGCAAACAGTTTCCCACATTCTTTGCACTTAAATTTTTGTCTATTCGCGAAATGTGTTCCAACGTGTTGTCTGTAGTTGTAACCTTTAGAGAATAATTTTTGGCATACATCACAGATATATTTTTTGGCATTATTTTTCTGTTTCTTCTTATGAGGTGGGTCCCATTCTCTTTTAGTTTTGTCATTCACATCATGGACCGTAGGGCTAGATTCTAGATGTGAACTCCTCGGCATTTTAGTACTACTTGTAAGTGAGTCCGTTTTGTTCCCTTCAACTACTTCTAACTCTTGCGTTTCAGCAAATTCCAGATCACCTCGAATCAGCTCGAAAAATTGTGCTCCATCTTCATTTTGTACGAGTCTAACCATGGGACCTTCTTCTCTTTTAATTTGTTTGGATTCGCTTTTATTTTTCTCAATAGATTTGGAGGGACTGCTCTGAATCAATTTAAAAAAATCTTCGCAACTATCATTATCTATTGGCGGCTCATCATTTTCCATACTTTTGAATCTATTTAATATCTGTGGATTATCGAAACTTGTTTGTGACATATTCTGTCCTACTACATCTGAAACTAGATTAAAATTACTTTGTTCTTGCGTCTCAAGGTTTTCTATCTCAAAGAAATCAATCAAATTATCTTTATCACTCTGAGTTAAGTATAAAAATTTTTCACTTTTATTCTGGGACAAACTTTTGGCTTTATTCTTGTCATTGTTCGTTTCTGACAATGTTTCGGAGTTTCCGTTAATAAGTTTTGTGTCCAAAGCAACCTCTCCAATGTCTTGCATTGCAGCAAGATTCTCAGGTATGCTCGCAATGTCAGATTTATCTGACATAGTGCTTCTTGATATTTCTAAAACTCTTTGACCATTTTCTAACTGTACCAATTTCACTAACGATTCACCTAGTGGGTCGTTTTGTGCCATTTTGATATTCTCGTTCATAGTTACAGCTGATTTTCTGTCGGACGGAAGGGAATTTTCAGATTTCTCTGAATAATTTGTAATCAGTAGTTCATAAAATTGCTCTCCATTTTCTGTTTGTACCAATCTCAACGATGGCTCCTGATTATCAGATTGTCTACTAACGATGGTGTTAATATTATCTGTACCACTTCTCAACAATTCTTCAAACGTATTTTCAGATGACAAAGGACTTGTACTCTCAATTTGTAAGCGATCATTGTCAAATTGTTCAGTAGGGTCTTCATTGTCAAAAGAATGCTGAGTTCTGTTCACAGTGCCATTTTGTATAAATTCGCGCAGTTTGCTCACATTTGATTTAGATCCTGGTACTTTGATGGTTGAATTTTCATTTCTTACTAAATCAGAGTGCCGTTTGATGTGTTGTCTCTCACAAAGTTTCATTCTTTGCGTATGTGGGCGCTCTATGGGTGGGATTAAATTTATACTCTCATTTGAGTCGTTCTTCGAGTTATGGCATTTTTGTAGGGTAACATCGAGTGAAAGATCACCACGTAAGCTGCCAGTTTCATTTAACAATATAAGGCCATCTTTATGTAACGATTGAACGTAAATGATATTCTGGCTGTTGATCTCAGAAGACACAGGATGTTTATAAGGAACTTCGGGTTTGCTCACGTCGGGGATTTCAATTTCTTTCCAACAACTATTTATCATATCAGATACGGCAGTTCCGTCATCAGAGTATCGAGAGTTCATATTTTCAGCTTGTGTTGAGTTCTCTGTAGCAAGTTCCATCAAGTGTTCCTGTAAAAAATGATTTGCCGTATCGACGACTTGTTCTGTGTTCATATTTGCGAGCTGGAAAAAACAAACCGACAAAGACAGTTATTTCAATGACCACATATTTCAGACAAAAACCATGGATCAATTTTTTTCGTTTTAGTTGTGAATAACTGGAGGTCTGATTTATTGATATGTCATAAGGAAATTATATTTACACGTACATGTTCAGAGGTAACATAAACAATAGTCTCTTTAGTTTGCTCATTATCTGCATGTTTGTTTCCAGGACTGATGCCCGTATTTTGGCATAATCTGTGCTCAAATTCAGTGTTTTTTAGATGTTTCAGTTCGTTGGAACTAAGTACCTCCGTCAATGTATGCATTTTTCTAGAGCACGTCTCATAGGTATCTTCATTGACGTCTTTAAGTTGTTTCAGAACATTTTCATTCCCTTTATTCGAGTGCATTTCACTCATTGCTCGGACTATTACAGCTGGGTGTTTTTGATCGGGAATCGTTATTCTAGATTTTACATCACTAGTATTACGTAACTTTTGGTTTCCACATCTATGTTCTTTGATCTCATCCGTCTTGTGAAACTTCTATAATATCACAATTTGATGAATACCAAATTCGCCAAGATTGTGCTGATGACATTGATATGATGATAATCGATGATGTGGTCAACGTGACAATGATGTGATGATTAACGCTAGAAAGACTGGTGAATTTTCTGACCTGATTACAGCTTCTGCAGTCCAAAGTTTTTACATTCTCGTGGCTTTTTTCATGTACTCTCAACAGTTCCACAAACTGAAAACTTTCACCGCAAATTTTGCAATGGTGTTGCCTTTTCATTATCTTTCTGTGATCTTCAGTGGCCTCTTCTGCAACCTGGGAATGTTGTATGATAATAAGTGTTCAGTGATCAATTATAGGTATTTGAATCTTGAGATTGAGCTCCCCAAATGATAATTACTGTGGGGATTAGGATTCTGATTAGACATCACAATACTTTGTCTACTGACAAGTGTAATTTTCCCTCAGATTATTGTACTACTTTTGTACATACCAAACGTTAGGACCTCTAATTTTCTGCATCAGTCATGTATGTACCTTTGGCATTTTATGGAAATGTTCAAAACATGATGTACTTACTCCATGCAACTTTTTCATGTGCTCTTTGAGACGACATTCAGTTCTGTATTGTTTATCACAGAAGCAACAGTCGATACTCCGATATCCTCGGTTATGAATAGCTTTGTGCCTAACCAGTGTGTTAATCTGTGTAAACCTCTTTCCACAGATGGAACACGGGTACGGCTTTGCCCCTGTGTTCCATTGGCTCTGATTATTAATCAGCGACTAACAGCACAAGTAAATGATCAATTGTTTCAATATAACGATGCAATTTTAGAAGGTTTGGAAAGTACAGTCTTTAGTCTGATAGATATTTCAATAACCGTCACAGGGAATTCTATACTTTGTTGCAACATGAATCATAAACTAGTCGAGTTTAGGCAAACATATTGTATCTTGAATCGTTATACTGTGTGGATATTAAATAATTCTTTACCTGAGTGTATTCTGCTATGCCTCGTTAAATTAGAAACATGATTAAATTTTCTTCCGCAGACTTCGCATATACATCTATTTGTTCCCAGGTGAATATTCAGATGAGTTTTCAAATCTGTTTGACTATAAAATCCTTTACCACAGATTTGACAGATCTGTGATCTTTCTTGGTGATGTACACTTCGCCTATGCCTGTCCAGCTGTGACATTCTGTCGAACATCAAGTTGCAGAGACAACATTTGAATGGTCTAACTAGATGTGCGCTAGAAGTATCACTTTGTTTTTGTTCGACTTCTGAGCAGTTTTCTTTGCTCACTGTTTTATTATGCACTGAACTGTTTATTGGTAACTGGATGCTAAGAACTCTCAAATGGTTTATGAATTCTTCTTTATTCTGAAATGTGTCATTGCACATGGAGCAAGCAAGCTCATATGCATTATCAATGTTAGTGTCCATGATGATTTGTTGAGGTTGTTCCAACTTGTTTGCATCAATATTGTAAGAATTATTTTCGATGCCGTTGCTTGTAATCATTTTGCTTTGAAAAGATACTGCATATATGATTCTGTAATTTTTTTATTTAATTGATGTGCTTATTCAAGCTCGGCATGATCATCGAGTATATTTTACACTGTCTGAGTGCACCGATCATGTTACCAATTGCAATTATAATACAATAGTAATGGGTGCTACAATGGTAATTCTTCTCCATATATTTCATTCAAATTTGCATCAGTTACTCAGATGCACTCCATCCTGTGAAGAGTAAATTTATTATTTCAAGTATGAGGAAACAAACATGACGCGAATTATGAATTGTTGTCAAGATGTTTACAGATCGAATGTCTCATCATCGCTTCCAAGTGACAAGTGTCACAATATATAATTGAATCTTGTAATTGGCAACAATTATTTTCGTAAAGCCATTTAAACCGACGTCATAGCGGAATGCCATGAATATACGTACATATGCCTGTGTGTGCTTTCAAATAGAATAGATAGAAGACGTGAAAATTGCTTTTCGGAATTGCTTTACAAAATCCTCACCAACTCTTAACAACTGAATGAAGGATTGGTTTAATTGTTGTTTAGCCAACGTTGTCTGAAGAAGCCAAATGCTAGCTAAATGCCATGACGGTCAACATGCTGTCATGGCGCGGAAGTATATGTGGACGTTGACTGAAGATTTAACAGACAGGTTATGTCTTGCGGATTAAAACGCGGATGCGATTATAACATATTTACCGCTATGTGAGCTGTTTTACAGATTTCATACGGTAAAGACACTAGAAATATATTTCCAATATATTATGTTAGCGGCTGAATTTTTACGAAAATGGTGTGTTGATTCTTTTCATCCCCACAAAAGTTGCAGCTGATTTGCAGAGATCAAATATCTGAAACGCAAGCGCAGCCACATCAGATTAGACCTCCAGGATCGAGGGGGTCGAGGGTTAACTAACCTCAAACTCGAATCAGCGTATTGATTGTTTACTTCCTTCATGAGAAATCGGTAATGGGTGTATTTTTTGTGATTCCTAGTGCAATAAATCAGCCGTTCAGGCCTGACATAAACACCATTTAACACAAAGTCTCAAATCGTTGCAGGTCTTGATCTCAACATTGCTGTTCCGTTTTGGTCTATAAGGACTTTGGATTTGTCTTTTTCATCAGTGCTTTTCCCAGCTAAATTGTGTCAGTAGACCAATCTTCAGAAAAATGCCAGACACAATAGAGGAAGACATGGGGCTTTCCGTGAGATTGACTAACGACGATTTCCGTCGCCTCTTGATGACTCCAAGAGCTTCGGTACCATCGTCAACCCCAGCCTCTGTCCCTGGAACAATGCGGGACACTGCGGCAAAGACTGCACAGACCCCAGTGATAGCCGGTGGTAGCCGTGCAGAACTGCGTAGAAAAAAGAAGAGCTTTTATGCAAAACTGAAAAAACAAGAAGAGGACAAAATGGCAGAACTGGCCGAAAAGTACAGAGACAGAGCAAGGGAGAGAAGAGATGGTACTAATGCGGATTATCAGTCCGAGGATCCTATGAATACTGCCAGTGCATATAGGGCTGTTGCGCCAGATGTGAAATCTGGGATGGATGCAGCCGAGAGAAGACGGCAGATGATACAGCAGTCAAAATTCTTGGGAGGAGACATGGAGCACACTCATTTGGTGAAAGGTTTAGATTATGCTCTTTTACAAAAGGTACGCAGCGAGATTGAGTCCAAGGAACAGGAGCAGGAAATAGAGATGGAAAAGCTAGTTAAGCCAAAAAAAGAAAAAGAAAAAGACAAAAAAGAGGTTGAAAAAAAAGAGGAAGATATGCAATTCAAAACAAAAATTGGACGCAATATACACAAGACATTGACTACCATGCGATCGAAGCACGTCGAACGAAATGAATTGTATTGTCCTGGCAGAATGGCATACATTATTGAGCTTGACGATGAAAACGCGGATGCAGATATACCTACCACATTGATCAGAAGTAAAGCAGATGTACCGACAATTGACACGACACCAACACTAACGACTAATGATATTGTTATCAACAAATTAGCTCAAATTTTATCGTATCTTCGACAAGGTAGTCGCCACAATAAGAAAGGCAAAAAGAATAAGGAAGGACGATCAAGGCTTGAGGAACTCAGTGAAATGGAAGTTCCTGTAAGACCACAAGATGACAGCATCTATGGTGATATCGGCGACTATGTTCCTTCAACGAGTAAGAGTAAAGATGCTCCGCACTCTAAGGACAAAAAGAAGGGATCATATTTTGAAAAACCATCAGAAACTTTCATTGATGACAAAGCAAATGCTCCACAGTTGCCGCCAGTGCTTGCTCAGAGCATTGAAAATGCCCCCAAAAAGGGACTGCTATTGAATAAACTTGCAGCTGAACCTGAGGGCTATGCCGAATGCTATCCCGGCCTTGATGAAATGCAGGATGCAATCGACGACTCTGACGATGAAGTGGACTATACAAAGATGGACCTGGGGAATAAGAAAGGACCCATTGGAAGATGGGACTTTGATACTCCAGAAGAATATAGTGAATACATGAATAATAAAGAAGCTTTACCTAAAGCTGCCTTTCAGTATGGTGTCAAGATGGCTGATGGGAGGAGAACCAGAAAGTACAATAAGGAGAAGAATGAGAAGGCAGAATTAGACAGAGAATGGCAAAAAATCCAAAACATTATGAATAAGAGAAAACCAACTGGGGGTTTGGAAGCAGCACCGGAGTTCAAAGTACCACGATACTAAATTGCTGAGTGTTCAGTGCGTGTTATAATTTAATCTGACAGTTTGAGTATGAATATTCTCAAGTTGTGTCTATTTTCGCGACTGATTGGAGCAGTGAAAAAAGTATCATATGTAAATGCAAACTCTGTTTCATGAATGGCAGAATAGTTCGAAAATTTATCAGACATTCTAATGGGATGGAGAAATAAATCTATTTCTTAAATTCTTCCTGTAATAAGAAATAGTTTTGTCAGAGGACAGCAAGTCGCTGTATTGTTCAATTAGTCTGCTCTATACTTTCCTCAGTTTAGTGGTCACAGGTACCGATAGATTTTTTCTTTTGTCAAACCAAGTGAAACAACAAGTTATACAGAAGATTTATTCAACAATAACATAAAATTTCAAAAATCGTACGGCAACTTTAAATACAATTTTTGTTGCTAATTGGTTTTTCATTTTGAATTGATATTAGTTTATACAATTGAGTTAGTTACTGTACAACTACTAAGAAATGATACTATGTACTGAGTATCAATACTCAATTCATATTTGGTGAGGCAAATATAGTAATTTGAAGTTACTTCGCATCATCATGTTATTTGAAGAATAAAAGTGTCAATCAAAATTTAAATGATTTCTGAGACAACAATAAATTTCCAGCCAAGTATCACGCTGGCTAAAATCTATGCATTGAAAACAAAATTGTCATTCCTGCAATGAAGATAGTGATTACATAAGGAATAAGTGACAATCGATAAATAGAAAACACAGAGCTTGATGTGGTGGGTGCTAGTCCATCGGCAGAGAAATTTCTACCATAAATAGCAAAGGTCAACAGGTCGTTTCTCTCAGTGTTTAAGGTATAAGTAATGGTTGTATGGGAAGTATCAGGAATGTCATCTTGTGCATAGGTGAAGTCATTGGTATTCAGGGGAAGAATATTCATAGTTAAGGAGTCTGGCATCTGGAACACGTTGGAGTCAGTTGAAAAGTTTCCTGTGATAACAATACTGTGGAAGACTGTTGGCTTGAAAACAGTTGTCGAAGCAGTAAACCTGCTACCACAGGTAGCGACGGTGTCACCGGTGCAAGAAATTATACTACAAATCTGTGTTCCACCACTCGCTACACCGCTGTAAGTTCTGACTCCATTGAACACTGCTATTCGATATTTGTAATAACTGACACTTGAGTTTATTATACTAGCGTTGAATGTTTTGCGTATGTTAAATGAACAGCAAAGTCCCCGATCGCAAAGTTCCATTGAAGTTCGCGTTGTACCACTAGTCAACTCTAATATCCTTGTAGTATAGGGCTCCAGGGTGTCCGTTATCAAGGCCTGTTGAGCCACCGGTTTGACATTGACCAGAGTATTGATTTCCGTGTCACTAAATACATAGGTCGCCGTAGTCTCAGAATTGATAGAGCTGCGTTTTCCGTTAATCACCTTTGGTATTTGTGCTATTAAAAGAGTATTTGTGGCATTCTCTGACCAAAGAGAAACCAGTGGTCCACTTGTTCCAGCAAATATACCACTGCCTCCGCTACCCGTAGCTGGATTATTGTAGCTCGATGATAGAAAATTAACATTATTGGAATAAGACCAGCCTGACTGTGTCTGAACAGCAGTCAAATAAGGCAACTCAGAGAACCAGTGTGTCGGATAAAGAATATCCGTAATGTTGTAATCGTTGATAAGAGACAATGTTGGAGTTTTGAAGAGGATGTCAAAGCAAATAAACTGACCAAAGGTAACGCCGAAGTCAGTTGTAAAGATGGATATGTCAGGAGTAGAAGTTACGTTCAAACCAGCTTCACCGAAGAGATTGAATTTCCTGTACCTTGATACGATAGTACCATTTCGATTGAACGCTACATTTGTATTGTAGACGAAGTAACCATCGTTGGGACAGGGTCGGGATTTTGTTCCTGTGGCAGTGCAGTCTTCCATTTCCACCACATTTACCAAAACGTACATGCTGTGAGATCTCGCAGTGCAAGATATCAACCGTACAGCCTGATAAACAAAATAAAAAAATTCCTCTGTAAATTCAATCGCTTCAATATGATACTCAAATGATAAACCCAATAATTTTGCTAAACAAACCGGTGACACATTTGTCGAATCATTGGTGCAAGGTGTGTCTGTGTTCGCATCGGGTATGATGCTACCGTATGAAAGGAATAGAGTCCTGTTTTTCTGGGAATATGGGAGACCCGGTGCCAAACCGTTTTCTGGAAATACGATAATATCTGCATTCTGTAAGAATCAAAAGATCAAATTTTATACACTAATCTATAGCTATATATATATGTATATAATACGTACTTATGTATAGTTGAAGTGCTTAAATAACCGGCTGTACCAAAATGTATCTCGAGAATCTACTCACGTATTCCGAAGCTTTCTTTATTATGGTGACGATATTCTCAGCGTTAGTGAGAGTGTTTATTTGACCGTCTCTGCCCGTCCTCGTTGGGTAGTATTCGGCCACTGCACCTATGTAGGAAGTTGCATCTGCCGCCGAAATCTGAATAGAATCAAAAAAATGCGCATCTGTAATTTCTCATTTATCTTAGTCCAATGAATCTATGACTATTATTCACTGCGTGTGTTACCAAGTCTCATTTGTTATTACATATAGGTCTACAAACCTGCAGAAATGTATATCGGGTCCAAATCGTTAGTCCGAAGATGATGATCGACAATTTGGAGGCTGCCATGGTTGTGAGCCTAAAACTGTGTAATCCACTTACTGTTTTTCATGAATAGTATTAGCCCTGTTCGAAACTTGATGGATTCGTCTCGCTCTAATCTTATCTCAACTATAATCTGATGCTGATCCAAATGTGATCGTTATGATAACACCTAGCAGTGAGAAGCCCATTGTACGTACGTAAGACGTGTACGTGAGAGAGAGTCTTGTACGGATTAGAGAAGATCGTTGTATTTTGTATTATAGAAAGCCGTGAGATTTGAAGATTTCATCTTTAGATTGCGCCGGATATCATTGAGAGTATTATTCGGAAGGCGGCGATATTTCCTCTGAATTTGAAAGTTAAAAAGTTGATCATATAAATTATACTTGGCATCGTAAACTTTACTTTTGCAATGAAGAATGAACTCGAGTTTATTTCAGGTGACAACTATCACAAATACTCACTGTAATATTACGTCGTTCTTACGTAAGTTTTAGAAAAGACCTTAAGAAGTCGCGGTTACTGTTTGCGAATTCGCGACAACCACGATTGAATGTGAATTACGCCGCATGCGCCTGTTTAACTACGCGCATCTGTATATTTATACGTTGAGTTCAAAGCACTCCGTATCTGCACGTACAAAAAATATACGACAATGTCAAACAATGGCAGCGCTACTTGACTTCAAGTAGTAGAGAGTGATAAAGTATTTCCTGAAAGTATATCGATTTTAAATACGTAAGGCTCTTATTTTGCGAAGCAGCGTTGCCCACTTCCACTGACGATGTGTTATCAAATCAGTTGATCAGTTTGTCGCGCAGACATGTATTATAAAGTGATGTCTTTACTCGTGCATCGATATAAGCTGCTTCTGGTTTACTTTGTATTGTAGGTTTGTATTTAGTAAACATCAGTGATCTCTAACAATAAGAGATTATAGTCACACGCAGAGAATAATTTTCCGTTTGATTTTTGTCACTATCTTTGAACCTGCTCAACAAGTTCTGATGATGGAAATCAACCTAGAATTTATAGTATGTACTCAGCTGTAGTCATATAAGTGTACTACTTCTAAGAAGTTGATGGATTGAATTCGGGCACAGGATTCATACATGTATATCAATCATATAATTAAATAATCAGCGGGTTCTAGAAAAAATCTATCAATCCGCTAAGTATAAAGAGATCATGCGTTCCGCATCATTATCATACGTTATCTGTATATGCCGCTCTGCATACTGGGTAGAGTTGACTAACTTTTTTCTTCATTTGATTCATCGTTACTCCTAATCATCATTTACCCATCACTAGTTATGGCCTGATCGCTACTAAAAAAGTAATAGCAATTGCAATCGCAAGATTCGGCACATGAGCCACTGCAGACGATGGTCCTATTGGTGCTTCCGTGGATATTTCAGCGGCAGTAGCTTCTTTCCAATCTCCAGAAAAATTCCTGCCGAATATTGCAAAGGTAAGCAGGTTTCTCGTACTCGAAGTCAGGTTGTAGATAATATTCCGATCGATTGAATTTTTGTAATCAACTGTCAAGTACGAAAAATCACTGGAGTTGAGAGCTAGAATGTCCGTTGTCAATGAACTTGGCATTTGTGCCATGTTAGCGTCAGTAGAAAAATTGCCGGATATCACAATGCTGTGGAAAACTGTGGCTGCTACTACATCATCAGTTACAGCGAACCTAGTGCCGCAGCTTTCCAGGGTAGTACCGGTACAAGATATGATACTGCAGACCTGTATTCCACCAGTACCGATACCGGGGTACAGTCTGATCCCATTGAAAACGGCAATACGATACTTGTAGTATTTGGATGTTTCCGTAATGCTTTCGTTATCGAAATTACTATTAACGTAGAACGAACAGCACAATTCTCTATTGCAGACTTCCCGAGAGATTTCTGTTGTACCGTTAACGAAAACTAATTCGCTGGTGGTGAAGAGAGTAAGGTTTTGCTGGGCGAAAAGCCGTTGAGGAACCGTCTCGAGTCCGACGAGTGTTGAAATTTCTGTATTGTTAAACACGTAATAGAGTGGTGAACTCGATGAAACTAAGGACACGTTTCGTTCTCCGTTGATAATTTTCGGTACGGTTGCTACCAGAAGTGCATTCGACGAGTACTCTGGCCAGTACGTTATCAGATGTCCATTCTTTCCGGCGTATATGCCACTACCACCGCTACCACTCGATGGATTGTTGAAACTCGACGCTAGGAAGTTAACATCATTTGCGTAGGTCCAGGCGGCCTGTGTTTGGAGAGTGGTCAGGTAGGGCATTTCGGAATACCAATGCGTTGGGTAAACTATATCAGTGATATTGTAGTCTTCGATTAATGTCAGAGCTGGTTCTTTGAAAAGGATATCAAAGCAGATGAAGTGACCAAAGGTGACATTGAAGTCCGTTGTGAAAGAAGCGATGTCGGCGGTTGAAGTTACGTTGATACCAGGCTCCGCGAAGAGATTGAACTTTCTGTACCGAGATATAATTGTGCCGTTTCGATCAAGCACCACGTTTGTGTTGTAGAAGAATAAGCCGTCGCTCGGACAACCATGAGATTCGGTTCCAGTAGCGTTACATTTTTTCATTTCCATAAGATTAATCACGACGTACATCGAGTAGTTCTGCGCTGCGCATGATAGCGACTGCAGAGCCTATGAATTGAAAAATTAAAGTATGACATGGAATCTTCTAAAGTTGTCGATACAAGTATTGCTTTGAAATTGGAAGAACATATTTTTCTTGGTACGGGTATAATTGCAAACCTCGATCACGACGGTTTCGGAGTTCTTACAGGGTACGTGGGCGTTGTCATCGGGTAAAAAGGTACTGAATGAAGGATACAGCGTCCTGTTTTCTTTGGAATAAGTAAAACCCACCGTCAAAGCATTTTCTGGGAAAACGATGATGTCTGCATTCTAGAACCACAAAATAAAAGTAAAGCTATAATTTGCCGCGATTATGTCGTCGTAACCATCTATGAACTTAAAATGATGCATCGTAATTACTCACGTGTTCCGCAGCCTTCGACATCATCGTAACGAAATTCTTAGCATTCTCGTTCGCGATCTCTGTTCCATTATCTCCGGTGAGCACTGGATGGTACTCTGCCACTGCACCTACGTAGGAAAATTCATCAGCTGCCGAGATCTGTACAAAATAAAGAAAAATGGGTTAGATAATGGTTACAGACTATAAATATTGATCGCGATTATCAACTTTGTGAAATACATTCGGCTTCATAACAGGTACCTCGAATGTCAGTTGATAGAAAACCGCTAGTCCAATAACGGCAGATAAAAGTCTTGAGATTTGCATGGTTACTCTCAGCTATATCTGTAATCAGAAATCGATGTCTTTTGATATCGCAATGAGATGGATGTCAACATTGAATAAATGATAATAAGGTTATCAATATGCAAAAAAAAAAAACTAGGTGTTGCCTTAACGCAAATAATTCTCTAAATTATACAAGGCTTATCGAAAATATACGTATACGATCAGTAGCACCAAATACCTTCAACTTTTTGGAGCTACACGTTTTCCCGTCGAAAGAGCTACAATACTATCACTTAACAGCGCAGGTTGATCTTCTCAATTTTTAATCACCATATCGCACTTTCAACCGTGAATCTGAAAGGAGCACTCGTCACCGTAAAAGCTATTCAGTTCTTGCGTGCCTACTAGCGGCTTTTTGCTGTGCAGTAAATAAATGTGGTTACTGTAAAGTCTTTTTTTTCTTGAAGGTGGGACATCCCCGCATATCGTTCCCGCTAGACTCACAAGGCCAGTTTCTGCGTACAAATGTAGAAGTGTATAATAAATTATTGATGATTTGCTCAAATCGGCGTGTGTGTATCTATATTACACATATGTAACATACAATATAGATAATTTTAGTCGTAGTATTGCATACCTGGTGATTCACACCTGTACGCGACGTTATATTTGTTGTTTAAGGACATATTTTTTCGACTGCGATGATAAAGTAATACTGGTTGACATCCAACACTAGAATAGTTAGAGAAAGTCAAAAATTTTAAGTTTGCGAAATTTAAACTTATACACGTTAATGTCGGGCGTCGACCGTGGCCTAGAACGATTATCAAAACAGACTCATTTTATGGAATATGAATTTCTCATAATGCTGCCGTGTTTTATCAAAAGATCGGAAGAGATCACTCACACAATTTTAGCAGAAGCGCGATACCTGCTCAACGAAGCCTAGAACTGGTTGCGTTTCAGCTATCGGTGAAAATATTTCCGTCGGAAATATGTCATTCCGATATTTATCGAGTTTAATTCCAAATATAAGTTTCGTCCTCCGTTTATTAATAGCAATAGAAATTTCATATGATTGCAGCTATCAAAGTAGTACATGCGTCATATCGTCTTATGTTGGCGATCTGTAATTTTTCCACGTGACGCTCTCAGACCTAGTAATGTAGCACAAGTGGGCCTACCTGGAGTCGGTGATTCCCGTTATAATAAATCAGTGGCGCTCGCAGCTTGCCAAGATATCGTTGTCTGAAGTAAAAAATTGTGCAGGGATCGCACGCCTACGCGATTTCATGTACGTGTTAATTTGTGACTCCGTTGAAAATGGCTAAACGATAAGCCAGTCGGAGTCGCTTATTTTGTTTTTTCCTTCTATTTGACTTAGGTAGAAATGTAATAGAATAGGACAAAGACAAAACACGAGTATTATAATAGTCGATACGTACGTACATATCCACATCGACAAAATGTGCTCTTTCCATGCCGAGCATCCGCATGTTTGAACTGTACTTACATCCATAGGCATCGATACGTATAGTGTTTCTTTAACACTCTCGTAAAAATCTTGATTTCTACTTAATATTTTTTGGAAAAACGAGTAACATTATGTGATATGTTTATAAATAATTTTTATTGATAACTAATGATGACCAACCATATCAGCCAAAGGTACATTAATGAGCAATATGTAAAGTGATATAACGTAGAAATATCGGTATGGACTCTTTCAACATCATATAAATTGTACTAAACACTATAAGTACTATTTTGATTATGACTTCGAAGTTATACTTACTCGGCGACGACGCGATTCATTAGGATTTAATATAAAAAATTTGCTCTCTTTTCAATTTATCTTCATTATTTTACAACTGTGAACGGACGTAGCACCACCACATGCGTTCTGAGTTGAATCAGTTATTTTATTCCTAAAACATATTCTATACCACTGATTATTGCCACATCGCTACTAAGAATGTAATAGCGACTCCGATTGAAAAATACGGCACATGAACCCCTGCAGATGCACCGGTAGTAGTTGGTGACTCCGTTGGCTCTTCAATGACGATCTCTTCTTCTATCCCATCTCCAGAAAAATTCCTGCCGAATATTGCAAAGGTGAGCAGGTTTCTCGTACTCGCAGTCAGGTTGTAGACAATATTCCGATCGATCGAATTTTCGTAATCAACTGTCGAGTACGAAAAATCACTGGAGTTGAGAGCTAGAATGTCCGTTGTCAATGAACTTGGCATTTGTGCCATGTTAGCGTCAGTAGAAAAATTGCCGGATATCACAATGCTGTGGAAAACTGTGGCTGCTACTACATCATCAGTTACAGCGAACCTAGTGCCGCAGCTTTCCAGGGTAGTACCGGTACAAGATATGATACTGCAGACCTGTATTCCACCAGTACCGATACCGGGGTACAGTCTGATCCCATTGAAAACGGCAATACGATACTTGTAGTATTTGGATGTTTCCGTAATGCTTTCGTTATCGAAATTACTATTAACGTAGAACGAACAGCACAATTCTCTATTGCAGACTTCCCGAGAGATTTCTGTTGTACCGTTAACGAAAACTAATTCGCTGGTGGTGAAGAGAGTAAGGTTTTGCTGGGCGAAAAGCCGTTGAGGAACCGTCTCGAGTCCGACGAGTGTTGAAATTTCTGTATTGTTAAACACGTAATAGAGTGGTGAACTCGATGAAACTAAGGACACGTTTCGTTCTCCGTTGATAATTTTCGGTACGGTTGCTACCAGAAGTGCATTCGACGAGTACTCTGGCCAGTACGTTATCAGATGTCCATTCTTTCCGGCGTATATGCCACTACCACCGCTACCACTCGATGGATTGTTGAAACTCGACGCTAGGAAGTTAACATCATTTGCGTAGGTCCAGGCGGCCTGTGTTTGGAGAGTGGTCAGGTAGGGCATTTCGGAATACCAATGCGTTGGGTAAACTATATCAGTGATATTGTAGTCTTCGATTAATGTCAGAGCTGGTTCTTTGAAAAGGATATCAAAGCAGATGAAGTGACCAAAGGTGACATTGAAGTCCGTTGTGAAAGAAGCGATGTCGGCGGTTGAAGTTACGTTGATACCAGGCTCCGCGAAGAGATTGAACTTTCTGTACCGAGATATAATTGTGCCGTTTCGATCAAGCACCACGTTTGTGTTGTAGAAGAATAAGCCGTCGCTCGGACAACCATGAGATTCGGTTCCAGTAGCGTTACATTTTTTCATTTCCATAAGATTAATCACGACGTACATCGAGTAGTTCTGAGCTGCGCATGATAGCGACTGCAGAGCCTATAAATTGAAAAATCAAAGTATGACATGGAATCTTCTAAAGTTGTCGGTAAAGTATAGCTTTGAAATTGGAAGAACATATTTTTCTTGGTATGGTTATAATTGCAAACCTCGATCACGACGGTTTCGGAGTTGTTACAGGGTACGTGGGCGTTGTCATCGGGTAAAAAGGTACTGAATGTAGGATACAGCGTCCTGTTTTCTTTGGAATAAGTAAAACCCACCGTCAAAGCATTTTCTGGGAAAACGATGATGTCTGCATTCTAGAACCACAAAATAAAAGTAAAGCTATAATTTGCCGCGATTATGTCGTCGTAACCATCTATGAACTCAAAATGATGCATCGTAATTACTCACGTATTCCGCAGCCTTCGCCATCATCGTAATGAAATTCTCAGCATTCTCGTTCGCGATCTCTGTTCCATTATCTCCGGTGAGCACTGGATGGTACTCTGCCACTGCACCTATGTACGAAAATTCATCAGCTGCTGAGACCTGATCGGAATATAAGAAAATGGGTTACAGAATACGTTTAGATTATAATTATTGGCTTACGATTGTCAGATCTGCACAATCGGCTTTATATAGTGAACTATACCTTGAATGTCAGTTGGCAGCAAATTACCAGTCCGATGACGGAAGACAATAGTTTTGAGATCCACATGGTTATTTATATCTGCAAATACAAATCAAAGATTTTCATATTGTAGGAAAATAAATGTCGGTATACAGGTCGATTATTACAGTTTCGTAACTGAACAGAAAACAATTTTACGGTATTGCAAGTATTTGTACAAAAAGATAGTAATTTTTAATCGTGCATGGGTAAATTTTGGAGGATCTGAATTCGAACAATATAGATATCCGGATAAGTGATTCATAAATCTGCATCAAGATCAGATTACTCGATTCGACATGAACGCACTGCACTCTACAGAACACTTTCGAATAATTATTTTAAATGAACATAGATTTCTTATTATATAAGCATAACAATTATTTGTTTCAATATGCAGAGGCACTATACGCGTTATGCTTCAATGCAAACTTACAGGCATAAATTATAGTCGATATTTACAATTTCATAGAATTTCAACTCACTGCAATGTCGGTCGTCGACCGAGGACTAGAGCAAGTGTCAGAAAATAGTCATTCTATGTGATCTTTTATACGCCACCGCTTTTTATCGTGGAAATTTATCTCTGGGCTTCCCCCACGTTTCGCGAAAATCTACTACACATACATAGTTAGTTAAAAATTACACTTACTCAGTACAGATTGATTTTCGTGATACGATTGCTTGAATCTGATTCACATCTTACGTTTAATCTTCTTTGCGGCGTGATTAATGCAGTGATGAAATTGATTCTGCCAACATATTTTTGGTGAGGATACTTCCGCAGTCTTATTGTTAGAAAAATGTAAGCTTGAGATCAAAATTGACAAATTCAGATCCATTCCTTCATCCCTAAATAACCGTTGTCCGGATTTTAAGGGCTGATCAGGAATAGGTCAAGGAGGCCTCTGTTTGGAGGGTGGAAAACCCAAAATGGCGTGAATATTACCTCCTTTTTTTCGTGAAGAGGAATCATGCTCTCCATATCAGTAAATCCTGGTAAATCTCATCTACTAACTATGGTCTAGTCAGGTTTTTTTCAAGTGTATAATTGTCGCCGCTATTTGTATCTATAGTTATACGTGTTTGAGTTAGAAGTTGAAATAGAATTTGTAATTAGATTATTGTGAAGCTTTTGGGCTTCACTTGCACAGAATTGTTCACGATAAGAAGTAACATACCTCTATACCTATAGTTTTGCAAAAATTCCTCCATACAGTTGGTTTCCGAGTTATCATTCGGCAAATGATTCTGCGGCTCTCTATATTACAAATGTTGATAAAAAAACAGTGCGTATAATGTAAAGAATATATAATCTATCTTGATCCTCAATACAATGTCTGTATGATTCACAGATTGAAAATTGCGTGTAAATGAGCGATTATATATATCATCTAGTTTATTGCAGATTATATCGCATAAATGAAGTCACCCATAATTTTGGTATCCATATACGACTTTCGTATGCACCGTGGCTTACTCACCTACGTTCGTCACAAAAAATTTGGGTTGAGAATTATAAAAGGTACGTAATTTCATAAGTTTCCCTCACGGACAAATCGCACAACTTCGTTTAATGTATATATATTGTATACGTATATAGAATTAGCACTCTTTCTAAATAACGTCAGCGCACAAAGAATTACGGCGTTTTATTATGAAACATAAACTAAAATGGCCGATTTTCATTCAATGTTGGGACTCATAGCTCTGAAAAATATGTTCGGATCATCAAAAGTATATAGAGGATGATCCCTACAGTCCGCATAACAGATATGTGATGAATGCTAAAATCACCCGATCCTGAAAAATCACCGTTTGCAGGCTTTGTCACGTCTGAACCATCGGTGGCAAAATTTCTACCATAAATAGCAAACGTCAAAATATTATTTCGATGTTCGATGAGTTCAAATTTGATTCTACGGTTTTTCACCCGTTCATCAATTTCGAGAGAAACTTCGTTAGCTTGCAGCGGTAGAAGTTGCTCATGCGTTAATGTCTCAACAATTTGTAATTTTTCCGCATCGTTAGGAAAGTCTCCGATAATCGTGATGTTATCAAATCTGGTAACGTAGTCCATGGATGATTCACTTGATAAATAACGCCCGCAACTTGCTAACGTATCGTTGACGCAAGCGAAAATTGCGCAGGTTTGAACACCGCCGGTTCTAATGCCCGAGTAGTCTCTTACCCCATTAAAAACGGCGAAACGATATCGATAGAAGTATGGAATTCTCGGTGCAGGCGAACCCTGGAACAAATACGATTAACACATGTTTAGTATATTGAGCTGTAAACTTTTGGGCATAAATTTTTGTCGCAAATTTTTCGAGGCATTCTCATAAATGTTAACAAGTCTTGTAAGCTCGGCAGGTGAATCACCTTGTTTGATTCGGGATCCAAAGAATCGAAGGTTTTGATTTTCTTGTAAAGAACATCCAAAGCCTATAGTGACTGTACATGTACTTACAATATCGGATTCCGTGTTTTCCAGCAGCGTCTCGGAAATGCTCGTTCTCAAATAAAATTGGCAGCAAAGTCCTCTGTCACATAATTCAACATCATGTTCTACTTTCCTAAGATCAATTTCCAACGTTGTATACGGTTCCAAATTGTCCCTTCTGAGGGTAATTTGGCGACTAGCATTTTGGCCAGCTGTGGAAACTATCTCGGACATGTCGCACACCGTGGAAAAGTAATTGCTTCGATTTGCTACGGGGTCGGTTCGTGCTGGAATATCAGCAACAATCAAAATGTTCGAGTTCGTTTCAGGCATAATCGAGGCCATGGTGCCGCGACGTCCAGCGAATATTCCACTCCCGCCTGAGCCAACAATTGGGTCGTTGCACCCAGAGGCAAGAAGGTTAACGTCCATCGTGTATGACCAGGCCATTTCGGTCTGAACGGCTGTAAAATCAAGCTAAAGTGTACCACAGTGAACAGGTCATAGTGCATAATTATTGTAAAAATATTAAACTACAACATTTACCGGTCATGAATGGCAACGCTGAGTACCAGTGTATGCTGTAAACAAAGTCTGTTATGTTCAGTTTTCGAACTAGCGTCAGACTTGGTTCTTTGAAGATTATGTCGAAGGCTATGAAAACCCCAAAAGTAACACCGAAGTCTGTTTCAAATGTTGTTAATTCTGGATACTCCGTTCTGTTGAAACCAACTTCTCCGAACAGGTTGTATTTACGGTATCTTGGAAGGAAAATTTAATCTTAATACGGATACGGGCATGTTGAAGTCGCAAGTTTCAAAACAGGTGC
Organism: Athalia cordata; assembly: GCA_963932425.1. Lineage (NCBI taxonomy): Eukaryota > Metazoa > Arthropoda > Insecta > Hymenoptera > Athaliidae > Athalia > Athalia cordata. The sequence continues at coordinate 48,429,316 of OZ010625.1, read as the reverse complement.
AAAATAATGATGTCGAATTCATTTTCAATCTTGAGGTTTCCAAGTAATTTTATTTTGCTATAGGAAACCTAAGATCAACTATATTTTTCCCCAAAAAAAAAGTCTCAGAACCGAGAAAGTCGATTATATTAAAAATCGTTTCAGTCAAGAGCCCCACCCAGTTTAATGGATGGCCATTAGCCACAAGATACGCGATAAAAAAATTGCTATGTACTATAAAAAATCATCAAGGCCAACCGTTCAACGTCGGAGCGAGTTAAAATAGAAGCATAAAAGTGTGATGTGCCGAAAATTCCGTGAAATTCGAATTCAAAGGTCGTTCGATAAGACGACTATTGTGATTACCTGGCGATAACTGTTCCATTTCTATCAAAAACTACGTTTGTATTGTAAAAAAGATATCCGTCATTGCTGCAATTAGTTCTCTGTGCGCAAGAAACCTTCTCGGACACATTGATAACTACGTAAATGGAATTTTTGCGCGCTGCGCAAGCTACTGTCTTGATAGCCTGAAAAAATGTGAACTTGTAAAATCCAAACAACGTATTGTTCGTACTTTTATGGTACGAAAATTTTTATTCAAAGATTTACCTCCAGTGTATCCGTATTATCGGTGCAAGGATTTACTTCATTCTTAGGGTCTGGAATGAAACTGCTCCACAACGGGTAAACGTCTCTGTTCGAGCTGTCCCTTCCGTTCGTCAAACCACTTTCAGGAAATACGATAATATCCGTGTACTATAACACGAATCATCACTTTGCTTACACTAGTAGAGTCGAATTGTTCGATCTATTATACATATAAGTATATCTTACGTATTCCGAGGCTTTTTCAATAAACTTTTTATAGTTGTTGGCATTTTCGTTGAATATTTCTTCAGGACTATCACCAATTTTGATCGGATGGTATTCAACGACTGCTGCCCTATACGCGATACCATTCTCTTCCTCTGCGAATACTGAAAACTGTAAGTTTCTACTATTATCATTTTCTAATAATTTGATTGTTTTCCAAAACTTTCAAGAACCTAGCTTAAATAACGTAACACTGAATGCTTTGCTCGGGATTAGTATTAAAAGGTAAAAAGATAAAACTACAGTCGTGAACGTATGGTGCAGATCGCATGTAGTTCATGAAGCGAGAATTACAAAAAAATCATACCTCCAAACAGAGTTCAGCAATCAGAATTTGGAGGACGAAAGAGACACGTTTGACCAACATCACGAAAGAAGTAACATTTGGATACAAAACCTACAAGGGGAAAAAGCGACGGGTTGAAAAACGTAGATTGTTAAAAAGTACGCGTCTTCAGCTTGTCTGTTGTACAGATAATTCAAAAGAGCTTGTTAGTTCGGATAATATAACGACGTCGTTACCACATCAGAATTGCTATTTGCTTGGTTTTCGTTATTACCAATTGCAGGATTTATTATGTTGGCGGTGAATGTATAATTTTCAAACTTTATCACACATTCTTCAATCAGAATTAGCAGATTTCTACTGTGAATTTTACGAAAAATTCTGCTTTTCCGCTATCAGTTTGAAACCTATAGTCAATACAAATAGCTGCAGACTCAAGTGTTAAGGATTCCGATGACGTGAGATATCTTGAAATCGTGATCGATCTTTATTGGAATGATAATCTGATGATACGCTTGACCGCTTTATCGCGTGTTCAAATGAATTATAATGGTTTTCTAGCGGAATGCGTGACTTTAATTACTATACCGATATTCAGGTACACCCTTTGAAACACGAACAAACGTTATATTTACAATCATAAATACATTAGCACCTGCAGCCAATGCTCTTTTTGACCTTGCGGTTGTTAATCTTACATTTCGCATGATAAAATCCTTGATTTGAACATGTATCTCTATAATTTTATGTTCTGATTGAACTATGCTTCTAAGCCTTCCGAACTAGTGTCGAATGTACGATGCTATGACGCCTGATTTCAGTTTATTTTTAATGTCAGATGAATCAATCTTTGATGAATTCATCATGGCTGTATAATATCACATTGATAAGGTGTGTTAAATGTTTCACCATTGATTTTTGAGATCCTTTATTCGTCGGGTGAACATACAAAAGACGTATGTAACGGGCATGTGTTGCAACAACATTAATTATTGAAACCAATAATTGGTTTTCTTAATTAACATAAGGAGTACTTTAATTTCCTACTGTGAAAAAGAAGAGGAAAGAAATAACAAACCAAGCCTCGTTTCCAGTCATCGCCTGGAATTTCAGATAATAAGAATCGCATTATTGGTACACAATAGAGTCACACAAAACTTATGTGCAAATGCCATACGGATCGTAATATTTTAATTAGACGCATGACGAAATCGTTATGATTTTATAGAATAATTTTTTTGTCTCCTATTGTAATGGCAGATATCAAATCAAAACATTCTAATTTCCAAAACATAATTGATCGCATAACGGGCCGCTTTAGCGTGCCAATTAATATCATATTTTGAATAAAATAAATAATCCTAAAGTATAAAAAGTAATATGTATCTCTTGTTTAACAAATTGGATATGTCTTGACTTGCTTCCGTTGATTTAGTTTCTATTTTTAGTTGATTTTGTTTTTTGTATTTTTTTTTTTTTTTTGTTTTCTTCGTTTTCTTTTTTAAATATACGTACAATACATAATGAGAAATATATATTATTACAAATCCATAAAATCGTGTAATCTCAGAAAATGACAAATCATCGTAAACTACGATACTTAAAATCACGAAAATATAAGGTCTACATAGTCTAAATCGTATTGTTACACATCTAGATACGAACATATGCGCAATTATTGTTATTCTTCGGTTCGATGCCAATTCTGGCACCAAAGCGATGAGGTTAATCCTTTGACAAAACTTCAATCTACAATAATTCATAAAGTTTGAGGCAGCTACTGGTAGGTATGGAAAGTTTGTTCATACATAAGTATGTATATTACAACGTATGGACAGAATTTCACATAGGTTGGTAGGTACGTACAATAGAGCTACGGAGATATTGTTTGAATAATTCGATGCTATATCGATACAATTCAACACGTGAATCGTAACCACGTTTACCGCAAAGAAATATGTCCGAAAAAAGTATTTTGCTAAGTAATTGTTTTATACTTCCAATACTAGCAAGCCAGTCGTAAAATGAATTTGTAGTATTTATTTGTTAATATGAATTGTTAATTTTCAACAATTCAAACGCGTAAGTCGTTATTTCTGATTCTATTCTATCATAGGTATATAAATTTTTACTTCTTTTTTCTTTTTCAAATAAATTTTAACATACTTTGCCACCAATAATGTGACGCTTTTTTAAGTTTTCTCTTTTGCTCTTTTGTTAAAAAGCCTAGACATACACACAAGGTTCTGCCGAGTGTGCTGCATGAAGTCGTTGAATGTAATGGTATGTATTTTATTTAATTATTCATTATGAGAATTGATTCGTCAAATATTGACGATTAGCTTTTTCTTCTAGGACAGTTAGACATACGAGTCTTCTTTTATTTTTATGTAAGAAATATACATATATTTGTGATTCTGCACATCATTAATCCTTGGCTTTGACAGCAAATTATTGTCTCAAAAACAAAAAAAAAGTAGGTAGATAATTTATCATATTATAATTAATATAAGGAATTGAAATATCACTAGCTAAATTAATTTTCATCACGAAGCTGCGTCACTTGCGACACTCTAGCGTTGCTACAATTATTATAATTAATATTTTCTCCCTTTTGTTCTTGCTTCATAAATCACACGTTAGAAAAATTCAGTTACGAAAATTAAATGTTAAATTTATAAGTTACAATTATCATTCTCGATTATTTGTATAACTTTTAACTACACTATCTATGCAATTTTTTTTATTAGTCACTTTCTATTTTTATACTTGAGGGGGGGGGGGGGGGGCAGAGAAGGGGTTGATTTACATCACGTAATTCATTACCAAGTATTATTTATATCAATTACGATTATTAAGCATATTATGAAAGTATATGGGTATATTCGATATCTTGTATTGAAACTATTATGCATAATAGATGCTAGGAATTATGAAAATTGATTCAGATTGTATATATATAAACAGATTTCGAGTACCTAAAAACCTCAACAATTGCCTATTATAAAAATCGAGAAGTAATAAAAGATTGAAAAACCGCATTTAACGTTCTCTGGTTTCTAAATAGTTCATTATCCAGGATACAATTTGAGCAAAAATAAAACAGCCACTCACAGCGCCAATATGGAGTGTCAATGCCTGTTTACCTGAATATTGTATTGAATTTGAACGTAATGAAATTTGCCGTACCTATGCAGAATCGGTAAATTTGTGAACGTCTTGTTAAACCTTGCTTCCATTATACATAATATTTTTCCATAGTGCAAGGTTTCCATTTACAGATTCGTCGCCATCTATTTATGAGTCTACACAAAATAGAGTTCATGATCTGTCGATGAATGGTCCTATATCCACTTTGTGTTTATGTGAAGAAAGTGTTAACAAGCAGAGTTAAGTCTTCAGCATGTCATCTTCTTCGAAATTTTAATCTGCACCAGAATTCCCAATTTTTTAGTAAGAGGTCTTAGGAGATTTTTTCATGAAAATCACTCAATACTCCAAAAGATAAGTTTAATGTCTTCGTGTGTTCGAATGAACAGTTGCACTATACCCATAATGTGTTGAAGTTCGAGCGACTTACTGCTGACAATCGTACAACGAGCATTTTGTCTCGTTTTCCTCTTATGGGTGTTCGACTGCTCTAGATGGTCGTTTGACATTTTCAAGAATATACCTTACAGCGGACTATTTCAGTGAAATGAGCTTTGACGTGTTAATATCTTAACTAATGCCAAAGTTGTATGCGAGACTTACTCAGTCATTTATAGATAACACTAGATTCCTTAACCTGCGTTGTCAACGATTTTTCACATAAACTATGATACTTACGACATATACTTAGAAAGATTATTGATATTAGTATTAATTTTTTTTTTTTCTTTTTCAATTTATTACATTTCTTCTCCCACGAATGGAGAAGTGGCGAAAAAAAGTTATTGCAAGCAACTTTGTTTACGAGGGTCACGCTGCCTCGTATAAAGTAACACTGGCAATATGTTGATTAGCCATTACTTCAACGATCGCATCGCGTACCCCATAACAAAATGTACATCCGAATGGATTTGTTGTGTTTGTTGAAGAGGCGCGATTTAATACAACTGGTCGTGCACTTGCCTTCAACTGCTCGCTTACTCTGTCCCATTTTGTATAGGCAGTGATCTGCAAAATATATCGTGTCACATCCCATGAATTGAATGATCATCTCAGATCAAGTTGTCACAGTTATTGTGTAAACTCACCGTGACTGGGGACGGAGAAACATCAATTAGTTTCCCAGAATCGGCAGCGGAACTGGCTTCCGGGGGTAGATTTAGAGTGAATTCACAACGGTGGTACATATTAAAATTATAATGCCCTGGATAATTTGTATGCAGTACAAATTTTTTCACCCATTGAGTTTTTGCGTCGAAAAGAACGTCCTAATAAAAATATGAAAATTCATCGAAACTCTATACATTGTTCCAAGTAGATGAGTTATGTTGGAAAGGAATACTTTGATGTGAAAATTGTTAGAGATAATATATTTCGTTGTTTCGTGTACATCTTGTATTGTATGAGCACTCACCAAGCCAAGGGTAAAGTAATTGTAGAAGAAATCTGAACGTCGGGTTTTGTCCCGTTTGTGTGCATGCGGGCTGTGGATTCGCATCTTGTCTTCTGCCTTGAAAAATACTCGGGAAGGTGCACCAAGTGCACTCAAGACGTCTTCGCACGAATCCCCAAACCACACCTTGAATCAAATTTGCTTGTCATTACATCAGTTTTTCCATCTATAACCTGCTTAAAGTTTTTTTATTTTCGAGTGACTAGCATTCTGTTTTCATTAAATCGACTAGTTAAATATCTAATTGCTTTTACTACCTCTTTGGTAAAACGATGTTTCTTAGGCTCCAGTAGAACCCTTGTGGCTGAGCTGCCCTCGGTGAATAGGTGCAATCTCAAGCCGCGTGTATGAATTTTGTCCCTAACAACCTCAGCCTTTTCCAAGTACAAATTATTGTGATAGCAGACCTAAGAAAAGTAAATGGACGTTTATTTGTTGTTAAAAATATCGTCTGCGTTATGAAATAATCAAGAGTTCGACATCTGATGATGTTCATACAAAGCTAACTGCAAAATAGAATATAACAATACGAACGAGAGGTAAAGGTGGAGGCGGCGCCTTAAGACTGTGTTCTTCAGCCCCCGTGGCCGCTCCAGTAGCTATATTATTCCCAACGTAAATAGCTGTTTTTGCAACCAATGGTGAGGCTCCATTAGAAAATTGTAGGGAACCTAACCCATGTGCATAGCCTGGCTGGAATTTTGAATCTATGGGGAAGTAGAAGGACAGACCTCGGAAGTTTAGGACAAATACCTGAAATATAAAAATCATCATTAGTATCGCACTATGGAGAACAAAGCAAGACAGAATTATGAAGTGTGATTAGATTTTAAGAATCTCTGGGGAAGAATAATAGAATCTAGTTACAATCCCTCCAAGTTGAGTTTTGCTAATTTCAATCGAATTATGTTGATACGTTGAATTACAGATAAGTAATTGATTGAAGATTAGATTTTATACTATAAATTTGACCTGTTTGTCGCTGTCGTAGACGCCAGGATGAGTAGCCCCAAAAGAATGTTCTATTTGTTCAATAGATGGAAGTACTTCTGGCGAGTTGAAGGGTAGACCACAATATTTGAGTTTAACTAGCTTCATGTTATAGATTTCAATGATCTTCAACCTTTGTGCCACCGGATCGAATATAAGTCGCACTCCGTCATGTGGTAAATTTATTACTAGGTCTACTTCTAATGGATTCTGAAAAAAGTGTAAATCTTAAATTACAAGTCTGAAGAACGGAAAAGGTTTTAAATGATTTTAAAAGAGAATTCAATTATGTGCTTCGTTCTGCATTCGGATAGACCTAAAGGGTGTTGGATTCTGAAGTATAGATGTCGATGACAGATGTCACTAGTTGACGGGAGCACAAAAGCCCATCCCACTGTTTACACTCGCAACTCCTGTCTAACATTTGCTAAGCAATAATTTAATAATTATTGTGGAATTGTATTACTTACAGTATCACTGTAGAGAACTTGCACTCCCCTTATAATGCCCACTTGTGATTGAATTATTGCTACAGATTGAGAAAAATGCATTCCTGTGAACCAAGAAAACAGAATATTACAAATATATCAGTAAAGCTAGGTGTGATAATGTTAAATGAATTGTATGATATACTACGTACAGGTGTGTGTGTGTATAGTACGTACATATACGTAGATAACATAAAACACGTGAACGGTCTTCGTCTACGAATGACAGACGGATGAGAAAAAATAAAAGTAAAAGTATTTAAAAGCCTTGAAAATGTGAAACGATCTCTTGGTTTTCAATAAACTTCACGAACAGGAATACTGACATTGAGTTACGAGAAATTTAACATCACATTATCTTCCTTTGTTACAACAATGCCAAAATCGCACGTCTTGACTAATGGTATTAATATAAACATACGAATTACATAATAAGTTATGCGTTGGCTTCTGTGTAATAGAGTCTGTTTACGTACAGAGCGATAACTTTGTTTACGTGCAATTGTCAGAATAATTGTTTACAACTATGATAATAATCGAAACAGAACTTAATGGGTCGATTAGGAGGATGACAACCGTTAATAATTAATCCGAAGACAAATTAATACCATGACAAATTTAGAAAACTGTTAGATTTTATTCTTCAAAGAATTTCTACGTAATATATGTATAATAAAGAAGTTAGAACCGTTTCGTCACTTGCCTAAAATAAATTCCCACTGCTCGCAGCCGAGGGACCTCTCGGGCACCACCTCGAGCTCCAGCATCCTACGTTTTAGCCCAACACCTATCAGTCACAGAGAATTAACCAAAACCACACTACACGGCCGCAATTTTTCAGTAAACTACGCTGTTTCTTTGTCTGCGACGTACGATTTGTGCTTAGCAAGCGGCCATGTTGACTTTCCTGTCCCACACCATCCCCCACCATCTGACCGCGGCTGGCAAACTGTCACTGAACAGCTGATCTCGTGCGCCACCCCCGGGCCTGCCTAAAAGTTCAGGAACGTGACGCTCCTACCGAGAGCCCTGAGTGTCCCGTAGAAGATGGTTTCTGCGAAAATTATCTCATTCATTCGTATCAAATTCAATCGTGTCATTTGAGACGCAACGTGTTGAGCTTTGATCGATTGGTTGACGACACTTTTTGAGTGCGTGACGATTATAAGAGTCATCACGTGTATAATCACACGGTATGACCTTTATAATGAATGTACGTTATGTACGGTGGGGTCACAATGGTTGAATTGACGAATCGAGTGCCGCGACATTCTTTTCTTCATTTGTGACTAAAACATGACTGAAAAATCATATGAGTGCGCCGGTAAGGGTTACATTTTTATGATTTCATTACCGTTTACAAACTAACAAAGCTTGAAAATCTGTGTTACCACCATCGTGCGAATGCATGAATTGTCGGTATAGTACAACAAAAGCTCCGCTACGTTACGTACATTTCAACGAAGAAGAGACAGAGGACTCTGGCAAACAGAAAGATGTAGGGTTCGTGGGATCGTATCGTAGCCGCAACCCTTCCAGGCGTACGATACATACAGACATGGAATAGGATGAGTCGAGACTGCGTATCGAATTCAGGTCTCGTAAAGTTCAAATATTCCATGTCGTCTGGGAAATGCCTTTCAATCCCTTTGAATTTAGACTCCGATATCGAGCAAACAACGCGTCACAGAAATCAAAGAGTTTTCAAATCGATCACCAAGCTTTTTGACCACTTTCCGCAATAATCAGAGATCGAGATATATCATTATTGTTTATCGCACACTGACATGTTATAGATGTGCTTGTGTTATTATGCGCACAAAAATGTACGCTACACATGAGCTATAGATATATATATGTATATGTAATTGCCAATCCAACAGCGAAGGTAATTTACAGAGCAAAACAAGTTTCTAACTGCCGTCGTGCATGTGTGTATCAAAGTCTGAAAATTTATATCAGTTAGTTGACGTCAGAAAATGCGACGTCAGTTGGGGGCTCGACTTTCGCGATACAAGTATTCTCTATTTACATGTATAGAAGGCTATATAGTTAAATAAGATGCAATGTAAATGAGACTCAATACATACGAGATTGAAGATACATACCGTTTTATAGACGCGTCGTAAGGCGTTAAATCATTCGTTCGTTCGTTTGCTGTATTTTACCTACCGTGTAGGTCATACACCATGCATGCCAGAAGCACATCGTACACGCGTGATTGCTGGTTGCATCATCACCGAGAAAATACATCCTAAAAGTTCAGGTAAATTTACTTTTACCCAAAGAATTACGCCATGTAAGATAAAGCAATGTCATGCGTATCTTGATACCTTTTATAATAAGCTTTGAATCGTATGGGACATTCTCGTAACGGAAAAGAGAAGGAATTTGCGGAACTGACTTGAAAACTACAAAAAAAATCGATATCCAAGTATAATCGTGGACGATGATTTCGTAATTATACACCGTACCAAATCATAGTATACAAAGAAAATGATAATTTAGTAACCAGTACCAATGTTCATTAAATGCATGAGGTTTATAAAACGATAATAAATTACGGACACTCCAAATGATATCAGTGCAAAGCTCTCTCGCCGCGCAGATTGCGAAAATACTCGCCTGCTGTTGCCACCACGAAGAGTCACGACCCCCCGCGGATCGTAACCCCTTTCTCCCCATACCGACGCTTTCGCATTTCAAGAAATACATATATTTGCGATAAAAAAAAATCTCATAACCTTTAACATTCACCGCGGACTTCTTATATTATAATGTGTATATTATTGACCAGACAGGCCTTCGGCATTCCCCTTGTTGATAGATTTCATTTCGCAAGGGACCCGTACGGTTATCGCACCGCAGTTCCACACGTATTTAATATTATACATAGAGTATGTTTATACGCATATGCTTTTGAAACTGTATACGTTTTCTTTGCAGATATACATATACGTGAATAATTCTGATTCGGGTCCTTTGAAACCTTCCCGAAATAGAAGAGGGTTCCGAATGCGCAAATGGTACGTACGTACGTGCATGTGTATAATATTTACTAAATAGGTCAGGCGAGCTGGCTCCTTTCGCAATTAATTTGACTCTTATTTCTATCAACCGAAAAACATAGTTACACAATTGGTGTAAAACATTATTTGAATATAATATGTTATAGTTTGAATAAATTTCAGTCGTTCGAGGTGACTGGGAACGAGTTATAATAATTGTGTAGTTACATAGAAAGTCTCAACAGCTCTGCATGATTAACTACCACGTAAACTCCTCATTTGAAATGGAGTTTGAACCACATATATCTCACGTTGTACAGCTGCGATATTGAAAAGACGTAAACTTCACGGGTTCAGAACAGAACTACATCTCAAGTTTAACAAATATTTATTACTTCACGGGTTACCGTGTCACATACGTAAAGATTAATGAATTCATTTTTTATCATCCCACTATATACATATAATATGTATAGGTGCAATATATTTTCAAAAATTCCTGAAAATTTCTTATACTTTTTTATATAAAACAAAAAATTTCTTGGAGCACGTTGACTGACATGAGGATAAAGACGATCGGAGGATTCCGGCTGGCGGCTGAACAAGCTAATTATAAAAGTTCGTTTAGTTTGAATATTTGACCAACTTGTATACGTTACATAAAAATCAGGACTCTGCATTTACCGTACGCTTAATATTAATAATTTTTCATTTTCAGTGTCATGCACAGTAATTCGCTTTCCGGCGTGAACCGAAACGCATGAAAGAATCTCGCTTGCTAGCCGCTTCACAGACATGTCAGCAAATACCCTATACTTAATTATTCACGCTGTTTAACGACAGCTTTAGCGTTTAACAAATGTCAAATATAGGGTTTGCAGATAAGGTGCGAATACATAGCTTAGATGTATACATATAGTAAACAATATTTGGTTATTGTGAAAACAATAATACAGTATAACCATCGTATGGGTATATACGTACCTAAAATTTATTAAATTCTACAGTTAGCAGAAATTATCTAATTATTGGTCGTATCAATTTAATCTATCTTACAAGTTTCACAATAATTACTAGTTTCGGGTCGGTCCAACAGTCCAGGTTCAAAGATCCGTGATATGTACGTACACGATCCAATTAATTCCCGCGTAAGTCGATAGCCTTTGTCATCATCTTTCTGCTACATATATGTATACGTATCGTACAGATTTATGTGTAACGTATACATGTAAAATCTCGTGTCAAATAATTTAATGGAATGCAGTTACGGTATACTATATATAATATAATAGTCATCATCAATAATAATTCATTTAAAGGGCATTTGAAACCGGACAACAAGCTGCTCATACGGAATAAAACATAAACATTATAATATCGCATGCGTTACGTTATACATAGCGGAATGAGTTATCGCCTCCGTATGCTACTCATGGAGATAGTATTATGCCTTTTAGAATTGGTTTCAACCAGTTTAACAGCGGTTTCCCTCGCTGGCACGGAATTAAACGTTCGTATCATGAAGCGAGAATACTGCAGTGGCTGTACTGTAAACCCTCCAATTAATTTCAAAGCGTGTTACAAAAATAATTAAAGTTTAATTTTATAATGAAACGCGATCAGAGCTCTCCGATATTCGCCGGATTGTACAGAAGCTGAAAGTTCAGGCCACGTATCGAAACTAAAATTATAATCTGAAGAAAATTTACGATATGAATATAATAATATGAGGTAATTCAATATCAACACCGAAATCAAGAACACTGCCCTATTTAGTGATAGAATTTTCATCATTCGAATCAGTTAGGTCTCCTACCTAAACCCATATGATTTTCAGGTATTTATATGGAAACGGACAATGTTAACCACACGATTTACATCATCGTCCATGTTGCTCTATAGGCACGCGTCTCTGACTTATACACCACTTGTACATACTTTTATTTGCGTAAATACAAACATATGTGCTTTGATATACTGCCGTACCAGAACTGACATACGCGGCTAGAGTATCCCTTATTATTATTAAAGCTATATATATACCTTATTGTGCCACGCGTGCCACCGAGCCAACCTGTTCGTATTTAAACAATATCCGTGTATCTACGTACATCGTACATGCAATGCTATACGATGCGGTTGTAATTGAACGCAGAAATTTATTTATTTTTATTTTCTTCAATTTTTGGCGTAACTAAAATATACACATCATCTAATGAACGGTCATGGCGCAATAATCGACATTCAGATTCAATTATAATTACCAGTAATCTCCAGACGTGGTTTTTATATGAACCGTGATTCAACAACTAGATCAAACTTAATCAGGCTACATTTTTTTATTTTCATTCTTCTTCATATTTTTTTTTCTCTTCTCCTCTTTGTTTTTTTTTTTCTGAACTAGGATTGATTTTTGATTCGGAGGTTCCGGTTACATACTCCGACTTCACTTCAGTTTAGAAATGCAGCATCATATCGTGGGTGAAGCAAAAAAATGGAAATAAAAAAAAAAATGACTGTATTATGTTGTAAAATATATGAGGACCGCGTAGCATGTGTTATAACATCCCTTACAAGGGCAGACAAAATGTCTGCCTTGGACTAACGATCGGTTAATTTGGTTTATTAAGTTGCCCCTCGCCACGGGCCATAACCAACCACTGCCGATGATATGCGATGGTTTAATTAAACGACCCGGCCGAGATCTCTGTGGCCTTCATATTTATATCTGGGACTAATCGAATTTCCATAGCGCATACTGTTTGCGGAAAATCTCCAGGCAGTTTTCAACTTCCCACGCTTCATCGGAAGATATGTAAATTTTCAAATTTTCACTAAATTACAAATGTAGAAAAATTATCAAATATTTCGCGTTCTGATTTTTGGTTTTCTCTAAAAACTTACGTAATTTGGCTTTGATTTCGTAATCCATCGAAATCGACTGCGAATTGTTGAAGTGTTTATTGACAATGAGTGGGGCTCGACTTGTTGCGAATTATGATAGTGACGTAGTCAGCCAGAAATGTTGACCAATCAGAAGGAGCGAAAGTGCCAAGCCCCTCGCGATAGAATCACGCGTGTCATGTTGCCAATTATTGTCTATCATTATTGTTGGGCTGATATTTTATTTTTCGCAAGATAGCTGCCACGCTGTATACGCAAATTCCTAACGATGACCTTCGACCTATAAAATTGTTCTAAATTCCGCTCGACCACCTGTGGACAGAAAACTTGTCTATTAAGTTGTCCGATTATCAATGTAGTATAAATTTCTTCTGAAGATTAGATTTTACAAGAAGATTGTAAAAGAAAAAACTGACCAATGATTCCGTCGTTCAATTAGAATCATCATTGATATAATTTCACATTATCTATAACGTCAGATTAGAATCCTGAAAAAGTCAGTCGAAACCAATCCGCATTTCGTGCACATTTATATACGTACGATAATATAATATATGTTACAACATTTCGTGAAACGTTTAACCAACGAAGCGTGTACGGTGTCCAGTTTAATCCGGAACGATAATGCAGTACAGGTTATGCGAGGGCAGAAATCAGCAAAGCAGAAACTACAGGAAATTTAGTGTTTCACTTCGATCAGTAATCCGCATTAACTAGGAACGTGTAGATCAGCTGTCGATCGACGCATGAATTACGTAATAAATGTTTACGAGAATAATAATATGTATTATATGTACATGTATACCTGCTGATCACGTCAATATTATACTTATACCATCGATGTGCGACTAGATCAGTTAGCAAAGTTCAATAATAGATACGGTTGTTATTCAGACCGTCGATTATAGCTCCTATTATGTAATATTTATTTATTCTTCATTAAATTGCGGTAAACCGGAGCATTGCGTACAGTAAAAAATCCCAAGACAAATCAAACGCAGACATTTGGTCGCGTGCCGTTAATGATTATTTATTTATTTATTTTCATTCCTCTAAGGAACGAAATTAATTAGTTGCTAAATAAACGTAAATTTTGTTCACGATCTCTGGATGAAAGTTCATTGTACCTATGTATAATTGGGCAATAATAATCGGGCGTCTCTTGATAGTGCAGATAGTGTGGCAGAAAAACTTTTTTTCCTAATCATTATTATCATTGTTATTTGTTTTAATTAATTTATTTTTTATTTCTACATATTGTTATACGACGTGAGTTTGTAAATTACAGCATATCCGATGATATTCAATGGAAACTATTTGGTCCGATCTCTAGACTCTCGGCGATAGCTGCCGATGGCGCACAGATCAAGGTACACGTGCGGTCATCACCTCCGCGATTCAAGAGCGAGAATTTACTTCGTCACTATAATATCAGATATTTATATACAATCTAAGTATACCTACTGCGACGTTGAATTATAAACTCATCGAGATATCTAGTTTGTTTCTGAGAAACGTTGATGATTTATAGATTCGATGCACATTATAATAATTCGATAATTTTTTCAGTCGTGCAGCGTGCAGCTTGGATGAGAATTTTTTTTTTTCGTACGATTAGTTTTTGTTTTTACTTTCGCTTCAAGTACGGTACAGGTAAAGCGATCATATTCTAATGGTTTTTATTTAGATTCTTAATAATCTCTGAATTTTTCTATATGTTTCAGACACTCGACGCTGCGGAAGAATAAATATCGAATCAGTTTTAACCGGATCTAAAGTATCAACAACTCCGAAGAACTAATTCTAGACATCGCAATGCCACGAAATTCAGATTTTTTTATTATTTCCTTAATTGATTACTGTAAAAATGGAATATTTTCATTCGAAATATATACCACGTAAACATCTCAATGCGTCTAATCAGAATTAACTCGTTGTCAGTGGCAATCTTCAATTATATCAGATTCAATCCAAATTCTATATACTAGATGGACTTTCACCATTACCATTTAATCCAGGGCAAAGAAAAACAAATTATTCTGCATCACACCTATTGGAACGAATGAGATTATAAGATATATCTGTAGAGAATTAAAATCTTTGTGTTATATTCCGATTAGAAAACGATAACGTATGTGCGTATGAATAATATCGAATGCAATTTCTTTTCTCATCAAGATTTTTGGTTTTTTAATTCTTCTTTCCATCGTCGCTATACGAAGTTCGTAGCGGGAAGATGTGACGAATTATGTGATTCTAGTAGAAACTGAGAATCAACTTCAACGTTTAGTATTTGAGGAGAGACGTGTATCGGAGCAAAATTGCAGAAAATAATATAACCTAATCAGATTTCAGTAGTGTCACGTAATTCGAATAAACAATGTACCGCTTCATCGTTATCGCAACTAGACGGTACGTGGACTACGAACCTTCAACTGGGGATTCGGGCAAAGTTGATGATGAGCTCTGAGAAAGAAATTATAAAGCAGGGGAGACGGAAGAATCTACTCGAGGACTTTGTTCGAGATATCCACAGAAATTTACATTCCGTCGCTCAACATCAGTATCGGTATAATATACAACACCAGATGCCGAATGATTATTGTGCGCTTCTACTCGTCTTTGATAATTTCGAAACGGTTGAGAATTAATTTTATAGAAAAATCTTATCACTTAATTCTACGTAAATCCACACCGTTTTTCATTCGAAGTAAAAATTCTTCCTCCATTTTCAGAAGCTACTTCAAATGTTTTTGATTATTTAAAAATTTCACCAAACATTCTATCGAGATGCTACGTAATAACGTGGGGTAGATATTCTGGCACATTTTTTATGTGTTTACCGAGGGTACGAACGTAGGTCGACTTACACAATGTGATAACAGCGTATAAAATAAATAAAAATTCAAGAATTTGAAACTTTATTCCGCTTTATTTTTTTTTTTCTAGTTTCTTGATTTTTTGTTTTGTCTAGGTCAACAGAATACACCTTTTAACATGTCTAGATAACTCCACCAAACAATCTGTAGGCTACTCTTTTGCGTAACGTCGTTGCTCAATTTTCTTTTTTCTTTTGTTTCTTCACGAACTAGTTCAGGTAATAACAATCTATCTGACAATATTGTCCAATTGCCTTCGCTTTTTGACCTGATTAAACCCGTATCGAAATAAGGATGATGAAAACGCAACGATATATTGCATCTCTATGTAAAATACGTGGAAAAAATTATTTGCAAAGTATACCGTCTGGTATAATATGGTACAGCAATTTTACTAATACCGTTTTGTTTTTATCCACATTTTTTTCTTTACATATCACTATGTAAAGTAATTAATCAAGTTCTGCGGTAGGAAGTGTGACTCTAGATTATTTGCTGTTTCTGAGAAGCTTCAGAAAACGATCTGATATCACGAATCCTTACTGGAAAAAAAAGAAGATTTTCATTCGTTTTCTGGGAATAGCTCAGATATGAGAAAATTCCACTTTTGGGGTTCATTATTCTCATTGTCAGGATATAATGTGTCTGCCACGTTCAGTTTAATGCCCTTTGTTATATCAGGGGCTGACACTTGAGGTTAAAAAACCATCGATGCGAATTATTTCTCGCGATTTTTTTATCTTTCCTTATATTAGAAAAATTTACACCGCGAAACGAAACAGGAAATATCTGTTTGCCGGAAATTTACAGCGGACCGCATCACACGTATACAGTCGCCGGATATTACGGTTTTTCTTTAGAATATCTAGACAAAAGTGGAATTACGGTAATAGATCGATCACTAATTGTCAGACTGCTGCACTAGTTTTCTAACGGAGTTAGACCTCCTATATCATAAGTGAAGATCTTCGAGAAAGCCCATATATACCATATGTGTATGTATAGTTATTGTATAGAGGCATTTTATGCGTTTAGAAATTAGGTGATGGAAAATTATTCAGAATGATCTCCAGTTCAGGAAATGGTTTTTTTTTCTCTCTCTTGTGGTCGGATCGATAAGAAATATTATCAATGTATGTATATTGTGCGCGTGGCAACAAATTTTCTGAAGATTCTATATGTATGTAAATCACAACCCGACGATCTATAGAATCCAACGCAAACATGATGGTCAAATATGTGTACCTACATTTAATCACATCAAAAATGGGGTTGCGTCAAAACAGTTTTCCTTTTCTTTTGGTGCAAATTTTGGACGTCGCTGTTTTGCCGAAATTCCGTAACTTTTGAGTGATAAATTAAATAAATTATTCAAGTATTTTTGTTTTGTTTGGATGAGTACTACCCAATCGTATATCGCCCCAAATAAACAAAGTACAGTAAAAACTCGACGGAATAGACTTTCCTGCACTTTATCTATACTTCCCACTTACTATAGTTCTACCAGTTTTCATGGACTATTATAAGGAAATACATGGAAATGCATCAGACAGAAGGAGGGGGGGAAAAGGGGAAGGGAAGGTGGGGTAAAGAGAGTGGAATAGTTTCTGAATTCCAATATATACGTATAATGATATTCTAAGCAAACCGAACTCCGATGTCCGTTAAGTTCAGTAATCCGGGGTCCGTCCGTTGGTCCCAACGGGTTTTGTCGTTAATTTTCCACGGAACATTCCACCCTCGATCGATGGTGTTGACACCCCGCATAGGAAAGTCTAATTCTTTTCAAGGCAGTGGCAAATTTTAACCGGTTGTTGAAGTGCTCCACAGTAAGGAAGACGTATAGTAAGGAAACAAAAATTAAAGTAAAATTGCACACCGATTTTATTTCAAAGATAAAACCTAATTCATAATCAACGCTATACGGTTAATATAGACTATGTGATTACCATTGCATAATCAAGATATAATGAACAAAAAAAAAACATTACTCTTTTTATTCTCTGTGTGAGGTGTCAAGGATTTTTTTTTCAATTTCTTTTTTTTATTCGAGTTTCTATTTTCTTGTTTACCCAAACTCACGTATATCAATCTCGTTGTAATCCATTTGCCAATAATACGAGATAATGAAATTAAAAATTTGATGAAAAAATAAACAGAAAAAGAAGATCGTTTAAGAACGTTCTGTGCAAGATTATTGCACAATTGGCTTATGCCAATCGAGATCAACAAGTTTAAAGGGGAGAGCTCTCACTTTGACATCTAGATATTAAACTTGAGGTCGCATAAGAATAGCAGTTACTGTTCCGTCAAAGTTATAAACATTATGAATAACAATATCTTGGACGCAACTTGACGGTTTATGAATCTACGTATGTAAACTTGAATGTTTTCTAATTATATATTATGAGAAAACAACAAGTTTGAAATGAAATAAAAGAAAAGAAGAAAGAGGAAAAAAAAGGAAAAAAACAATAAATAATTTAGCCGTTTCACGCAGGGGGCATATCGGAGCAAATCAGCAAGTTTTAGAATCGCGGAATTGGCTGACGTCCCATTTAAAACGCCCACAGCAGCCCCATCGTTATCTAAGCGCTGGCAATTAAACGACTACAAAGAAGACAACAAAAGCGTGTTACAAAATATCAGTATCGATAAGAGAAGACACGAACACGATTGGACATTGGCTAACTGTTACGAGCAATACATTCGTAGTAGGATGCGATAGCTTGAATAAAAAAAAAACCAATCTATTAAAAAAAGAAGACTGAGTATCCCCTATAAAACGCACGCAAAGTGACCCGATCCTTACATCAGTATAGTAACCGCGGATTCATTTACTTGTACAGTCTTAAAGCTCGCTGCCCCCACCCAAGGATATCTTGATAGTTTGGCCAATCAGCTGCAAGAAACGTGGGGCTTGTCAACGAGACTTGCCACTCTTACGATATATATAAGAGTGTCCCGCACCAGAAAACATGTTAACGCTCAGGTGTACTTCGTCTGGTTTACCGATAGCTAAAAATATTATTTGTTTGAAAAATTATTCAAATTTAAATAATTTAAAAAAAAATAGCTATCAGGAATTTATATCGAATTTCCAATGTCAGAGGAAGACGATTTATACTCGAAATTTTTCAACGCTTGAAAAAGCGATCACACCGCGAAAAAGTTATTTATCATCGGCTATCTCTACGGTAAAAAGAAATTATTCGGAACAAGTTGTCAAGATGCCAGACACCGTCGAAAAATACTATCCACAGTGAGTATTACATTTTTATTTATACTCGATGTATATATAAACTATAATTTCACACCTTTCTCATCATTTGAAAATTTTATTTTTCCGCACCCGAATCTGGACGCACAGTAACGAATTTTCGAAGATACATTTATTCAATTACGATTTCATTACAGAATACGCAACACTAATTTTCTATCATCAAATCGGTAATATGATGTACAATATTTCCGGGAGAAAGTTTGCGGAAAATCGATATCTTTGATGTAGACTTTGAAGTTTGACTTTCCGACCGATATGAATATTGTCAAATAGTTTATTGTCATGGCGTCCTCGAAACACCCATGGGCAGATTAATCCAGTCAATTATCGGTTTGCTAATTAACCTTATATCTTTACTACGACTATAGGTATAGGTGTATGAGAATAAGAAGCCCCGACACGGAGCAAAGCCTTGTACTTGAGTCCAATCGGAAATTGCAAGCCTTACAAAGAACTCATTTGTTGTCTTTTGATCGCTACCAGCTCTCGGAGTCATTTGCGAAATATTTGCAAACTGATCATTCACCTCATAGTAAATGTTATTTTATGCTGTTTTTCTCTTTCTTACACACGTGTCGCGTGCATGATGTAAAACTTGCATCGTCGGAGCTTTGAAATCTCAAGATTTCTTTTTTCTATCCGCAGCGATCCACCTCCTACGATTCAGCATGATTTTTTTCAATTTTAAGTTTTTCTTTTTTCCCGCAGAGTATCAAACGTGGTCACCCACCCCACGAAGACATCTCTGACGTCCACCTCCGGAGCTCTCTATGACCTCATCAAGGGCGTCCCAGTGGAAAGCAGGCTGTCAAAACCACTTGCACCTAAAGTACGCGCGTACCTTGAGGAATGCATCGCTCTCTGCAGTCCCGAAAGTGTCTACGTTTGCGATGGCAGCGAAGAAGAAAACGTTCAGCTTCTGAAGATGCTTGAGAAAAAAGGAACGATCAGAGCTTTGCGTAAATATGAAAATTGGTAAGTTATATAATTATGTTGTGCTCTAATTTCCTCGTTAATTTTTTCCCCCTATTTCTCTTTCTTTCTTCTTTTATTTTTCTTATTCAATCTCTTGTTAAAGGTCGAGACACTTCAACTTGCGGTCGCTTATCGAAGCGACTTTTATTAAATCACAGACACCCAGCAGAGATTCTGCTTTGGTTTCTTTTATTTTTTAACAAGCTTCATAAATAAATTGCGAAAAAACTGACCACAATATGAAGATAAGAATAAATTGCTGCATAAATTATCTCTGCAAAATGATGTTATATCGGGAATGAAAAGTCGGAAAATAATTACCCATATCTGATAGAACGTGCGATCATTGATGAATGTCCTAATCATATTACAGCTGGCTCGCGAAAACCAATCCCGCTGACGTAGCTCGCGTGGAAAGTCGCACTTTTATAAGTACTGAGAATAAGAGCGACACCATCCCAACACCTCGCGATGGAGTCAAAGGCGCTCTTGGAAATTGGATGACACCCAGTGATATGAACAAAGCTGTTCAAGAGAGATTTCCCGGCTGCATGAAAGGTGAATATTTTACGATTATCTGTAATCATCTCAATTCCAAAAAATCAGCAGTCTTTAATAGCCAACCTATTCTTCCAGCCAACTTTTTACCAGTTCATCGAACTTGATACAATTTTTTATAATTTAAGGGGGCACGATGTACGTTATACCCTTCAGCATGGGTCCTGTGGGATCAAGCCTGTCGAAAATTGGTATTGAGATTACGGACTCGGCCTACGTGGTTTGCTCCATGCGTGTAATGACTAGAATGGGTGGAGCAATTCTGAATTCCCTGGGGAACAACGATTTCGTAAAGTGTCTTCACTCTGTTGGTACACCAGCGAAGAACGCCACTCATTCCGTCGTGCCATCGTGGCCATGTGACCCTGAAAGAACGATAATCCTTCACAGACCTGCAACGAATGAAATTGTTTCGTACGGAAGCGGTTATGGTGGTAATTCACTGCTCGGGAAGAAATGTTTCGCTCTCAGAATCGGCTCGACGATCGCAAGGGACGAGGGATGGTTAGCCGAACACATGTTGGTGAGTTCATGATGCTGTTTGTGAAAAATTGTTACTGAAGAGCACAATTATATTTTGTTCCGAAGCAATGAAACCTTTCACAAATTTTTTCATGGTTTCTTTTTCTTTTTTAGATCTTGGGAATCACGAATCCCGAAGGAAGAAAACGGTACATCGCAGCCGCGTTCCCTAGTGCGTGTGGAAAAACAAATTTGGCAATGATGCAGCCAACACTTCCTGGATACAAGGTAGAGTGCGTTGGAGATGACATTGCATGGATGAAATTCGATAAGGAAGGGAGACTGAGGGCGATCAATCCTGAAAATGGTTTCTTCGGTGTTGCCCCTGGAACAAGCACTGACAGTAATCCTAACGCGATGAAGACAGTTTTCAAAAACACAATTTTCACCAATGTGGCTGCTACCAGCGACGGTGGTGTATTTTGGGAAGGCATGGAAGACGAGCTTGGAAAAGACATTGAGGTCAGTTCAACGATGGTTTCCAAAACTTTGAAATCATTTCGTTATTTTCGACGTCAACATTTGCTCTAATTCGGATTACCTTCTATTACAGGTCGAAGACTGGTTGGGCAACAAGTGGATAAGAGGTTCGAAGGCCAAAGCTGCTCACCCGAACTCGAGGTTTTGTTCGCCAGCTGCTCAGTGTCCGATAATCGATCCAGCCTGGGAAGATCCTGAAGGGGTGCCAATAGACGCCATATTATTTGGCGGTCGCAGACCGGAAGGAGTCCCCCTAGTTTACCAGGCGAGAAATTGGCAACACGGTGTTTTCATCGGTGCATCCATGCGTTCCGAGGCAACTGCCGCAGCAGAACATAAAGTAAGCTTTGATCATTCGGTAATTTTCCTGATTAAATTTTAGGGTGAAATATTCATAGTCTTGGTGGATGAACTTGACTGATCGGAAATTATTTTTGTTTACAGTCAAAAGTCATCATGAATGACCCATTCGCGATGCGTCCCTTCTTTGGGTACAACTTTGGGCACTACCTCCGCCATTGGCTGAGTATGGCTGACGTTCCAAACGCCAAACTACCACAAATCTTCCACGTGAATTGGTTCAGAAAAGGCCCAAAAGGAGAATTCCTCTGGCCAGGCTTTGGAGAGAATTCCCGCGTTCTTGACTGGATCTTGAGACGAGTAGATGGTGCCGATATCGCTGTTGAATCGCCGATTGGACTCCTACCTAGGCCTGGTACTTTGAATTTGGAAGGTCTAAAGCAACCAGTTGACGCGAAGAAACTTTTCGATGTTCCTCAGGAATTTTGGCAGCGTGAAGCTGCCGAAGTACGCGAGTACCTGGAGAGTCAGGTGGGTGCTGACCTCCCTGAAGAAATTGCCACAGAACTGAATGTTCTCTCAGGAAAAGTTGCAAACATCTGAGTCTCGTTGTTGTTCAAGAATAAGACTATAGCTTTAGATTGTTCATAAATCAAAAGCTTGAATTAATGATAGATAGCATTTTGTCCATAACTTAACAACGCGGTTTATCGATCAGACTAAATATCTGTCGATAGTTTTCTATTTTTATGTTTTTTTTTTGCTGTGTGATTTGACAGATCAGTCGGATTTGTCTGTAAAAATCCGGTTCATTGTGAGAAGTAGTATTCTAGCAACATGCACTTGTATACGTAAATTCGAGTCCATTAAATTAGTTTAGAAACTGTGTTAGGTATTAAGAAGTTACACTGGCTTGTTTATGCCGCGGGTATATTTCAAAAGAAAAACGTTTTGCACCTGCAAGGAAAGTTTTTACAAAATAATTAGCACAATCACGGTGCTTGAAGGTCGTGTATGATATAAATGTGATAATGAAAATGTGAATAGATGAATGTCGTTCAAATGTATAAATAGTATTATAAGACGATTATGTAGCATCGTAAGACATAGTATATGTATATTACTGTTATTATTTCACATTGAAAAAAAAATAAATAAAAATAAAAATATTTTTATAAGAATAAAACCAAACAAAACTATACAATTTATGCTCGTAACACCTGCATCCATAAACCTGTAATCCTAATATTGGTTCAGACACTTCATAATGAAAATGTAAGTATACCCCCAAAATTCGTAGCATACCGAACTACGTTTTTATTTCGTTCGATACGTTTCGGACTTCAAGCTCTTCAAGGTAATCGTAATATTTTTAACGTAAATGAAATTTCGCGGTGATAATTAAGTGTGGAATTGCAATTGGGTGAAATATTATTTTAAAGCACCTAATTTTTGTTGGTGTTTTTCGAATTAATATTCCAATCTTTGTGTTCGCCAACTGCCACGGTCATAATATGAATCTTCGGCCTCGAATGTCGCAGTGAATTTCAAGGTCGAGTGTCGATGGGAATAGGTATGTGGAAAATTTGTAACGATCGATCTGAGTGCTCAAGGTATAACCGTGCTTACCCGAGGCAGTTAAATTGCCCGATAGTGAATACCTATTTAAATTCATTCGATCATACGTTCTTTTCTGGTTCGAATGCTACGACTGATTCAGTAGAGTTCATTAGTACAAATCAGTACGGTGCAGTAGTTGGGATCGGAGATTTACTTTTTCCAAAAATTTCGATATTCACAAAAATTATGCACTTTCTGTGCAAAATGGCAAGAACGTTATCAGGAAATGTGCAACATCGAGCCAAGACTCCAGATTCTAATCTAATTTGGTTCAGAAGTTATTGACGATTCAATACACTACAGAATATCGCGTTTCACGGAGTTCACAAAAAGCGAATTACATTTCAGTGGTGTCTACAGTCATGAATGAACCATTGGAGTCGCTTTGAACGTTCCAACAGTTGCCAATTCAGATCGCTGCCTTCGCCGGCTTCGAGTGAATAGGAGCCATACGTTACCGATGAACTGCTTTACTGCCGACGACCGTTTTTAACGTATCGTCGGCAGGAATTCATGAATTCAAAGGTAACGTAACGACAACCACCGATATTGAGTCTTATACGGGTTGACAACAAATCTGTACTGCCTGATAGTGAAAACTCAATATATTATCCCAAGTTAATTCTATAATCAGATAAGTGTATGTAAGTACTTCGAAGCTTCGAGTCGATCACATAAAAATTGTGTGTCTCAGATGTCGGATAGAACAGGTATTAACGAAGAAAATTGTTACTTGCGATGATTACATGAATAAATAAATGTTTGAATTTTGCGTTATCGAACTAGAAAAAAGAAGAAGAAAAAAAAAAACTAAACTACCGTCACGACTAGAGCTCGTACTTCGCGTGTCGGGACGCCACTTTGTATTTTATCAAAGCAAAAAGGTAGAGGAACAAGTGTCGACACCCCGTTCTCTATAGGTACCCTTGCAATCTCCTAATTAACCACTACTACTAATTAATCCTTCGGAGTAATTGCAACGGTGCGTGGTTTCACGTTGCAAAATAAACTATACCTATGTAAGCAAAGAATCTCGAGTCGACGGTGTTCAAAATCCAAAACATCCGGCACGTCCGATTGTCTCAAAAAATAGTATATAATAAAAATCAGTATCTTCTCTTGATACCAACGAAATGAGCTGCAGAGCGTGGTCGAAAAACCCGACCAAGACCGCGTCGAATAGTGAAAATTTGACCCTCAATTTTGAAGACTGAAATCACACACCTCACACTCAACGAAGAGTTGTGTGTATCAGTTTTTTTGATTCTGATTACTCTCTTCAATGTTGTTATCGTCACTAAACTTGGTGGGTTAGTGGATAATTTTTTACTATATTTTTTCGTAATCCGTTGTGCGACTCACGAGTTACGATCCCCGGGCTAACGGATGCGGGCAATGGGTCGAGTGTTGTACGGTCTCATGTACCGTGTATACGTGTTTCTCGAATACATTCTTAGTCGAATGTGAGGCAAGGCGATAGCCTCGAGCTTCGAACCGACATGGACAGGCGTACGTACACGCTACTATTATCTGACCAGCAAAGTCAGCACGTCGAATTGAATCGCGCACGAGCGAGCCTCTCTTTCTTGCCCAGTTACTTTGCGTGCATCGAAAGTTACCGGGGAGTTACTATGGTGTGTAAGAAATAGTTCCCGCGTCCCTCCCTCCATCCCTTGACGCGCATCCCCGTCTTCCGTCTCCTTTTTCCTCTTCTCCGGATAAACTACGAGCTTGAGTTTACCTCACCTGCAGCACACCGGGAAATGGTTAACATTCAGCTCGAGGTGCATCGCGCTGTGAGCCAGATTGGTATTTACGATTCAAGAGAAATCCTTCTCGGGCAAGAGCCTCTCCGTCCATTTGTCCGTTATAATTTCTCCGCTAATAGAATCCAAGATTTCGTAGCCGATCGTGCGGAGCATCAACAAGACCATCGGATCCTCAGGCTCTCCTCGACATATCGCCATTGGGATACTACGGTGAAGCTGTTTTTGACTTGCTCACGATGTACATGTAATATCAACAATTTAAACTCCTAGGTGAGCACTGACATCGGTAAACTGCTACGAGCTCTTACGCGATCGCACTTGATGTTGAACATAATTAATTTACAAACGTACCACGCACACGCGTTACTATTATGTGATCCTCTAGGTGACCTGGATACCTCTGGAAGATCGTTGCCGATGAAGTGCAGGAATGCGACTGGTCTCGTTAAAATCAGAACCAAAAATAATTACATCGATTCTTCATCCACGTAAATACAGCCGAATATACAAACTCACAATGCTAGAAATATAAAATACTCCAAGATTGATAGCTGCATATGCCGACACTCTAGGTGATGAAATCGAATGAAGATACACGTATGTAGTATATGCGGATGTATTTGTGTTTAAATATAAGTGCTCTTGGATATCATTGTTATTCCATCACGAACGAGAGAGAGATCATCCCGTCATCCTGTTTGTCATCCTCTTCGCGGCGTCTCCTAGACCTTATCGGTCAGGGAGCCACGTGAAAAACCTCGAGTTTATGGTTCGGTTATCGACCATATACCGCGAGTATGGAGAGTAATAGCCTTCCTATTCAGTGGCAAATGCTTATTGGCCATTATCTGGTATCGCTGTACGACAATCCACGTACCTTATTGGAGAGAACTTTGTCCGGGTATAGTGTGGTCACGTCCTTATATCGACTGTCGCATACTCGCTTCTACGCTGCCTCATCTTCGAGGTGAGTCCGTATTTGGTGGTACCACCCACGCTCGATGCCAGTCGCATTCGAAAGAGCCTCGCAGAGAAACTCAAGCTAGGATTATCGCTATTGCCATACCGCGAAGATCGTTGCATTCGTATTATTAAAATGTTGATAATTTTATACAGCAAGGTGGCAACCTGTGATATCGAATCACGAAGACTAGAGAACAGCGATAGAATCCTGTAGCGTGAAAATGTATACGGTAGAAAATAGCCGCCGATATACAGTGGAATCTGTGAAACTGATTTGAATTCTATTGTCTCACTGGTTCGACCAATCCCGAAGTTGAAAGATTAAGTTTTCAAGTCGTGAATTGTGAATCGTCCGAAGTTAAACCGGACATGGTTGACCGTTGTTTGTTTCCTTGTAGGGGAGTACCCGAGTTGTTGGTATAGCAAGATTTGGCAGCTAGTATTCGGCTGATTGCTAGCGGTAAATCTTGACACTCTCGAGTTGGTAACCCGCACCACCTCACGTATCGAAGCAAGTAGATGTATGTATGTACCTATCCATCCACATCCACGTATATTCACGGACGTGCAATACCAATACACGCATCGGGGGCGATGTTCAGGGTGTCGAGGAGTGGAGGCGACACTACCGATGAACCGACCAGGTCCCGAGAACCGAAGATGTGACGTGCGTGCCTACGGGAGAGACGCGTGAGTCGAATGCTTTACAGAACTCGGAGGGTCTCTCTGGTTCGAACCTCCTCATTCTAGAAGACCCCCGTTTATGATATCGGGTAAGGGTATTCACGGGTCTTCCGCAATGCCTGTAAGGATCTACGCACCAATAAAATTCCATGGGCCTTGCAACGCTGACCGGAGCCAGCTCCTCGTCCACGCGGAAGCCAGCCTGCAACTCTGTCTCTCGGTTTATCGAAGTCGAGAGAAGACACGTAGTCCAGTCGTGTCCTCGTACACGTTTCGTCGGTCTAAAGGCTTTAAGGCGTGTACACACGCCTAACTGACATACGCAGGATGCTCACTGGCGCGTGTATTATTGTAGGAGTGAGTATAAAACAGCCAGGTTGACGTATGAATGTATGCACATTGTGTGCCCGAGTCGTAGAAAGGTTTGGCGGATATGGTCTGCAGTACAAGGTTTGCGAATGCCCGGATCTCCGGAGGTAGAATTAATGGAAGGGTAGACCCACGTCCTCAAGGAACAGTTCGGTACTTCAGACTTTCCGGTCCCTTGCTTCGGCAAGTCTTACTATTCAGGGGATTCGTTGTGACATAGACGTAAGTAAGCAAGAGGCTGACGATCACGTAAGAATTCTTATTTTATAGAAAGTACTGATGGCTACGACGCGCAATGTTGTTGCGAAACTTGTACCTAGAATTCTGTTATAAACCTCCACATTTCAAGCACGTGACAATTGAACAGCGGTCAGGAACGGTCCAGATTTCAATCTCGAAAATGTAACTGCTAAATTGAAGTTTTCAATTGTCGTAGTGATACAGCTTTTCATAATGATAAAAAAATTTACCACTGAGAATCAAGTACTGTTCCGAGTATTTTGCGCAATCAATATTCCGACGAGTTCCGACGAGTCCTGTGCAATAAAAAGAAATAATTTCATATTCGTGTGGTTTGGTAAGACCCAGTAGCGAATTTGGATTTTGGAAGGCGTTCTTCCAGTAAATCGTCACTCTACCAGGGAGCTTGTTTGGGAAACTCCTCGCCAAGGTTAGATGACGTATCATTTTTTCCGAGGATTTCTGTTTAACACAACCATACTGAACGGGCGATCAATAAAATAAGCTTGGAACGTGATTGTCGTTGTTATTGAATAATGGACTACTCAAGGATAAAGTGGGATCGAATATGATCGATCTTCTTGGTACATCGGATGCGTAGTGAAAATGAATGGTCACGGGTATTGTTTCTCTCGGTAATGGCGTGAAGTACGAGTTGAATATTTAATTGGTATAAATGTGGGACAAGACCCTAGATGTCTCGAGAAATGTGTTCTCCATTTGCCAACGATGGTAGCGGATCAGACAGCGATGCTTGGATATATCCGAAGCTCGATACGCTTGCATTTATACCTGGATGTATAGCCTGGTTTCATAGACCATCCGATACGATGCCTGTAGCTTCTCTTTTCCTCGTCACCCTCTTCTCTAGTCTCTTGGCCACGAGCCGATCCTAGTCGCATAAAAAATGCATGGCGTGTCACTGAAATAACTGTTCAGATACATACAACACACGAGCATCAACTACGATGTAAAGTTAATACGAATGGCGTCACTACTGACGAGAGGAAAAAACAGTACCTACGCCCAGTGGATGTCCAATCGACTGATTCGTCATAATAATACTTAGAAAGGTCACTCAAAAATTTCATACAAATCCCACAATCCGTGCAGTCTCAGATTCAGATTCTCAGAATTAATCAATTCGCGAATCATTGGTCCTTGCTAAAGGGATTCGAATTTTAGTCATGGTTTCTCGGCTGTTCTTCTCTTCGCGGCAAGCTGATTATGGTATAGGTGGTAGGTCTTTGTGCTATGTAATTACCTTTGATCTGTCGAACCTGAAGAGCAGCTGGACCGTGACTTTTTACCTTCACTGAAATAATACCGCGTATACTCCGATACACGTACGCGTTATAAGGTATACATTTGGGCACCATATAATATCCACATAGGCGTCTGTGTCGAGTAGACCGGCGCGTGCTGCCACCAAAGAAGATCATTAAATCTCACAGACAGCATCTTATGCTCGCCAGCTGTTCCATCCGAAAAGATCCTTCCACTAACATGTCCATAGCCTGTAAAATTATTCTCTTATAGGCGTATCACGAGTGGGGATATAAAATATTTTTGCTGAATTTTAATTCCTACGTTCAACGATTATGTCGATTATTTTATTAGATTTATATCCAACCTTTATGTGGGCAGCTGCAGGGTGGAGTCGAACTCTGATGAAAGTGCATCGATGCTTCTTCGAAGTTGTGACCTGAGTCATTTGAACGACCGCCGAAACAAACCACTGCAGGGACGCGATTGTTATGCGGATGTTATGGGTCATTCGACGTATGCAATTATAAGGGTGTGAAACAACAGACTCGACGACACGATCCTACCTGGAAGAAATACGTAATTTTTTCGCGTTGACCTGAATTAATGGAATAGGAAATAAGGCCGATAAGAGGCGAGTTTAAAGGGACACAACGAAGTTGGGAAATACAGGGTCGCGTTTATGTGTGCTTCTTCGAAATGCCGGTGATCAAGAACCCAAGAGGAGCTCGATTGATAGTCGAGACATGCACACGCTGAATTCTTATGCTAATGCGAGAAAGGACCCAAGAAAATACAATACACCCATGATGATGATGCCGTGTTCCATCCACTGCTCGGCGTCCAATGTCCACTGAATTAATACACGAACGTGGAGACAGTCAGTGGGCTCTGATTTTAGATGAGGAGAGAGATCGTGATCCCTAACGAAACGTCCATGGCGAACCGGTACGAACTCAATTTTCTGCAGATGACATAAACATTTATTCAATTATACTATTTACCAGATGATTACGAAGGGCAAAGGTCTGGTTATATTCTCGACATTTTTGCATGCGAAAAATGAGAAAATTCGTTGCGTCAGAGCCTCGTCCAGTGCGTGATCAATGGCCCGAAGATTTTGAAGAGATTATGTACCTACACTCCTTACAAATCCGACAGCGTCGCGATCGATGTCATTTGCATCTCCGCGGGTATAGGTTGAATTGATACGTTCTGTTTATTATACCAAACATGTTATACTCATTTTTATGAGGGAAGGAATCGCCGAGGAATACATATTATGTAAGGTCGCGTATAGTTATATCTATGACGTTTCGTTGAGTTAACGAACAAGATCTCAATTACCCTTCGAATAATATTAACGAACGTTGAACCACGTCATGAATCGGGCTATCAAATGGATTTACTTTTTTTTTTTCACTCCACCACAGTCGTAGACTGTATCTCATTTCTCAGAATTTTCGAAAGTGTCCAAAGTTACGCATGAACAAAATTACTGATTCAAGAGGTATCCAGACAGGATTCTCAGCTATACAAATCGAGCATGCGTTAGATAAGTCTGAAAAATTTCATTTCGCCCCTCGGTGTCTGGCGCCATTTTTTCAGAATTTTATACATCATAGATAAAACAAGATAAATTTTCAATCTCAAAAAATCTGAAACGACCAAATTTCTGCATGAATTACACCAGCGATTTCGGTGTACGCGAGATATCTACAATGAAATAAACGCAATCGTGATCGCAGTATTTTCTTCATCGGTCTTTTCGTCGATGTAAAAAGATCCTGCAACCGCGCTTACGTACGGTTGAAAATCTTACGAGCGAACGCGTCGCAATCTTACATCCATGAAACTTTCGCCTTAGAAAAAATACCACATTATACTCACACATTTATGAACGTTCGACAATTGAAAAAACGAATACCGGGTGTTGAGTCCCGAGACATTTAATCAAACGTCAGAAGAATAGAGAGTCGTTTCGATCCGCTGTGCATGGCATAAATGATAGCTATCGCCACCGCGATTTGTACTATACCTTAAGTTATAGCTGCTATACCTATATGTATATACCTGCCACAAAGTTTCACGATATAATGTAGCAAAAAATCGGATTTAAACGGATGACGGATTTATAATTCAAGGTATACGCAATTATCCTGGCGCATCTATTTTTGCAGGGTAATTTTTTCATTTCCTTCTCCATCTCATTCTCCATATATCCTTCTCTCAATTTTTTGGTTTCGTTTTTCCTCAACGTTTTGCGCATAATAATTTTGTACCCTATGCGGCGTACATATACATACATACAAATAATGCACGCGTTTATTCATAAATCTCATATACCCAAGTATATCTGTACCTGTGTGAAATTATTATACACTGGATGTGTCGTATGTATGTAACATATGAGCGTGTAATTCTGGGATATACCTATGGCGGCGTCCGTTTGTTCACCCACACGCAACTAAAGAGTGCGCATTGAGAGTGTCGATAGTCGACCACAATATACGCGTAATTCACTCACCGTCTGCCGGCCATTACTCATCGATTAGAATTCACCGGCTTTCGCAATTGCTTTTTGTTTCGATGGCGGCGCCGCGGCCGTAGCCACAGCCGCCGCGACGCGAACAACGACGAAGACGCGACTAGCTATATAATAACATTTCGGAGGATCGCGCGAGGTGTCATGGCAATAATCGATGTCACGGTTATAGCGTGCGCCGCGAGAGAATTTATACCATATTATGTCGCCATCGTATAGGTAAGCATGTTATGTAGGCTTTTGTTTATATATTCTCTTAACGATA
This sequence comes from Athalia cordata, assembly GCA_963932425.1. Lineage (NCBI taxonomy): Eukaryota > Metazoa > Arthropoda > Insecta > Hymenoptera > Athaliidae > Athalia > Athalia cordata. The sequence continues at coordinate 48,397,464 of OZ010625.1, read as the reverse complement.
TTGGAAAGCACTTATTCAGAAGCAACGCGTGTGGGCGGATCGATCGGATCGGAAGATGAGAGATTACATCTAATGCTCGTAACTCAAAATAGTAGAATCACTTTTCACCATCGTCTGCATAAAAGATTCTGGTATTCCTTATTCCTCGGAAATTTCCAATTTTCATCATACGTATGTATAGTGAAAAGAGAAATTTTCATTGGCATTCAACTAGTCAGGATATTACACGTGTCTTAAGACCTCACCTGCAACGCAAATAATTAATTTACGCCATGTATAACGTGAAACCGCGTCTATAAACTATGATACCTACTTTAACGCTTACGAGTTTTTTTTTTTTCTTTTACCTCCATGTTCTCCGAGCTATCGAAAATTATTAAAACTGATCGAATCTCGTTTTCACGTAGGTCTGTAATCTGTAATTGTTCACTATGTAAACTGCATTTAGATATCGAGACATACTCGCAAGAGAAAACGAAGGAACTAATATGTTATGATTTAAGTAATCAATGATAAGGAGAGAGAGAGAGGAATTGAGAAGCATCATCGTCACGAGTTTATAAGAGAAGTATAGGATATAAGTAAGATAACGGTCGTTCTGCCTGGCCAAAGAAGATGAGTGCAGCGTTTCTCGCATCGTGTATCTCGCGACCAACCGCGAACAGCGAAATATCCACCCATATCCACGTGAAAGCACGCGAGCTCGACTTGCACGCACGTGACACACGTGCACGCGACGACTTTGTAACGTACGATCAGTCAGGGAGTGGTTTATCCTCCCTCAAATTATATCCCACGTACAGATTATATTATAATAGCGTACAACTTTATAACGTACATTGGGTGGGTTTCTACAGAAAGTTATGAATCGCTACCGTTACCGATATCTTTTATACGGCGTACGTAACAAGATGCGAGTACCGGTTGTCGTCGAATCGTCTCCATCTTCAATCTGGATAAAATTATTATTTTTATTTATATACCTGTATATTTCGTACGTATCTATATGTAGGTATGTATCGTATCACATCGCCTGCTGCAGCAGGTATAATGTACAGTTTTTAGTCTTGCAGGTCAATCGACGCTCGGTGGCACGCGACAAGACCACAACTTACGTTACTTATTTGACCTTGTGTAAATCGGTGAGCTTCATTCTGCGGTGAGTGGTAACCGTAGTTTGCTGTTGTTGACGTTCTTGTCCCTGCATTATCGTAACTCATACGTATACGTGACTCCGATTTATTCTTATTATGGTCAGTTTCTTTTGAACCTAGACAAAAGAAAAAGAAAAATTAAAGAAAGAAATGAAAAACAATACCCATCGGAAAATTGAATATCATTCGCATTATTATACCATCAAAATGGTACACGAAGCACCATTGATGATTATTCAAAATTAAGCAAAATTCTTATCGCAATAGATTTGAATCGGGTGAATTTTTTTTATCAATTTGTTTTTTTTTTGTTTAGCCGGATATGTAATGTCATGAGTTTGTATTACACCGAAGTGTATTCGAACGTATTATATATATCAAGATGAGTCATAACTATGATGCGCTGTTTCTGATATACATTTGGTTGGACCGACACTGAATTCTGAGGTAAAATTCTGACTCATACGCCATATACTCATTGTCAGTGCGGAGGGATTCGACTTCTGCGCTGAAATTATCACTATTTTTGTATACCGTCCAAAGGAAAAGTGTGGTTATTAATGAGAAAAAAGAAAAGCGAGAGAGAAAAGATGAGGAAAAAATTTGTTACTTAATTAATTAACTCAACAGCAATTACTACGTAGAGAATTTCGCAATGATGATTAGCATAAATGGGACTATATTTTTTAAACAATTCTAATTTCTAACATTTTTTCCTCAAACTGATCCCATTCAATCTCATGACCGCAGACGGATTGCGTAAGCTGTACGGTGATATCGCTCGGTATAAAGGGAAAAGGTTTTACACGGATTAAAGATAAAAATTTAGTTTCCCTTTCTTTTTCCTCGTTTATCTTGCTGATGCTGATATTGGTTTCGGTATGAATTTCGCCAGTCGAATGCTGCAGTGTCAGAATTGAACGACTTAATCAATTATAATAACGAGGTGGTCGGTCAGCTACTTATAATATGCCCCGGTATAGAAATTAACATTTAATTCGTAAGAATCGTGCAACTAATTTACTCGCTCAGTTTTCTATTTGTTTTATATATACCTATGTGTATTTATATAATTTCAGGTTACGTAAGAATGTAGAAAAAAAAAAAAACTCAAAGAAAGTATAACCGTAGCTTATAGTTATACTTGCTCTATCATATTAGCAGCAATCTCCCGTATATCGGAATACTTGTAACACATCTATAGTCCATGAATGCTTACGTACGTTATACCGTAGGTAAATGTATAGTACGACGCATACGTTCATCGTCGGGTACAATATATCATCATCAACATACACACAAGCAAATATCGAGCCACGAGTGACTGATTAACTAGCGCTTTCCTCGAGTAATATAGCGTGCTTAAAACTTCAAACGGATATATAAGGTACAAGCATATATGTAATTCTCCCATATATAGAGTTTTTCTTTTAATTTTCTGAGCAACAAATTAAATTCAGCTTTATATACGTATATATATACATAATATTGCGCGGTATATACATGACTATACCTATATATATATAAGATATCTGTTACATATCCGCGAATCAAATTTTCCCTTCTTTTTCATTGCTAGCTCTTATCTCTCTCGTACTTCTCACTCTCGTTTTTTTTCTGTTTTTTTTCTGTTTTTTTTTTCTCTTTTTACCTTCGGAGGGAGCCGATGAGCCCCGGGGTAATGTAGAGGCTGAGGATTGTGAGATACACGACTGGAAGAGACACACCGGAGAGGTAGAGAGGCGAAGAGAGGTAATTCCCGGCTGGGAGTCTTGCAGAGGTTTCCCATTTTGTACGGTTTCCCTTCTCCCAACGTCCATCCGTCCGTCCGTCCGTCCGTCAGTCGCGGGGGATGATGCGTCCGGTCTATCCACCGCTGCAGGGGGAAGCATCTCGTCGTCCTGGTTGTTTAAATTTATAACTCAAGGTTTTCAGTTTTTATTATTCATCTCGTTGTATTATCAATCTCGTAAAAGAAGGCCGATCGATAATTGATCTGAATAATTTTCATTCTCGAATTGGAGATTAGAATTTTTCTTCTACTAGGAAGAAAAGTTTACTGCTGATATTATCCGCGTATATAAATAAAGAAGTTCCGCTTAAAAATATGGGGTCAGATTACAGCAACTGACGTGTAAGGAAAAGGAAGATCCTGAAATCCTGGAAGATTCTCCTGCTTGGGGATACTCGGTAGGATAATCGTTACCGCAATGGCTACTGCATGAGTCGCAAGATTTTTTAGTTACGTATCATTTCGAAAAACGCAGCAAACTATACTGACCGCTTTCCTGCGGCTAGCTTTGGTGACATGCGCATCAAAACTTTTCCATCACTCAGATATCGTCGCACACGCCATGACAGCAAAATTATTTTATCTTTGACCAGAATAAATAAAAATAAAAAAGAAAGGAAGGTAACAATAGTTGCAGCTTATTGATTTGATTGGATTTCGATATTGGTTTTGTTTTTGTCATCTTGCTGGATCGAACTCTAGGGTTGATTTCTGTATCTCTTCGGATGATGAATTGAAAATTTTTTTCATCAAGTTATTCAGATTGTATATTGAGATTATTATTTCGCGTGCGACCAATATGGCGGAGCGGAGACAATTTACATTCGTCTCATTGTTCTCTTTTTTCTCTGATGTCTCATTATACCTATACACGCTCGGATGTGTGCGATTACCTTGTACGCTAAGTTATACCTGCCCAGATCAGTCTGCGAGAAATATATCCTCCTCCTCCTCCCTATAAGCGACCTTCTTAGACTTTAGAGGATGCACAGTCTACCGATCTCGTCGTCTGATTATATCGTCAGTCGTCTCGACGCTCCGCTATATATTTATACTGAACCGTACGGATCATCCGCTACCAGGAAAATGACGCCTGCAGCTGAACAAATTTGGACACTAGAACCAATCGGAATCAAGCCTGATAATTAACACGTCGCTCACCCCAATAGTTATACACATATCTGTTGATAAATATAAATCGGAAGGTATAAACCAAGCTGTAAAGCTTGTCACGTGATACGGTCAGTAATTGAAGCGGGAACCCCCGACAAGAATCGATGCCGCGACAAAACGAATTTCCAAGGGTAATTTTCTATAAAATTATACTAACGAGTTACCCGCCGCCGCTGCTGTTCCCTGCACCATCGTCGAGCGAATGTTTAGCAGGTGGTACCTAGGTATATAAAACTCACACACATATGTGAGCACATATCTGTTATACCTCCACTGCTGCTGCTGCTGCTGCTGCTGGACTCAACATTGTGCAGGTGATACAGAGAACGAACGAACGAACGAACGAACGAACGAACGAACGAACGAACGAATGAATGCACGAAGGTACGAGGTGAGCACCGTAGGTATAGGTACGTACCTACGACATATACATGCGATGGTAGAAGGGCGCATGGACATACGGCGGCACGGCGCCACGAACGTGCAGACCTGTGGCCGCGAGGGGACAACGGACCGACAAAGATAGCCAGAGCACTTCCGGGCAGAAGGGGAGAACTTTCGTATCTGTTGCTGCCAGCGGCGCGAGTCACGGCTCAGCGCGTGCACTTCCTCTGTTCTCTCCTCCTGCGGGTCCCTCCGACTCTGCGGTACGACGGTCTCCCTGGTCTCTCTCCTGTTTTTCCCAACTCGCACCCATATACCTACCATCAAAATTCCCGCGACGGTATCGCGGCATCGGGTTCTTCCAGAACTTTGAGAAAAAAACAGCGTATTATCCCACCTCATATATTTCTTTTCTCTTCTTCGGGCCCCAAAATGTTTTTTTACCGACAAGATGATTTTCGAGCCAACTAAAGGATCAGTCAATCTATACATAGATAAATTATTACATAACATCGCACGATAAGCTGAGTACATCCCTTTTAGGTAACGGGTGATTTTTCACATCCCTCTCCTTTGATGAAATTATTCGAAAAATGTGAGGCGAAGGATTAAGACGGTCCGTTGGAGTGGAATGAGGGAAATTAGGAGAGGGCAGGAGAGGAAGAGGAAATGAAATAGGGGAAATTTTTGTTCACTCACCGGGGAAGGAGATGGTTATATACTCGTTGTACATGTGTATATGATTTTGAGAGATACACAGGCGTTAATTATGTAGACGAGCGACGCGACGAGGTGATTAAAAAATGCAGATCCTGAGTTAGAAAATTTTTCTCAAATATTCCGAGATTCCAATTAAAGACGGACGATTATGGTTATTGATAAAATTAGCGTCGAATATAGTTTCTGAGAAATATTTACGGATATACATGTATGAGAATGGCTAGCGATACGGCATGAAGAGCGGCAGTTGGCAGGGAATGAGATTGTTATGTAGCTTATGTGTATTATACTTCTGGTATAGCTTGTTGAGAAAACTGCCGGTTGGGTCAATTACGTAAAGATAAATGTGAAATTTAATGGTATTGTATATTCCATTTGCCAAGCAGAACGCCTTCAATTAGTCTCGCCGGGGTCGCGAACATCGACAACGATCCTATTTATTCATCCACCCGTTATGTGCCGATGACGTCAATAGAAGTCCCTCCGCAGATCGGAATTAAACTAAAAAGTCAAGGTCACCTTTCCACTTTGATCCCGCAGAAAAGTCTATCCGCTTATCGCGAAGTTTTTCGTCTCTCGCATTCTCGATTCTCAATTATTATTATTATAATGGTCACACTTGTTTTTCCAGCGTATATATATGTATAGGTATACATATACGTCACATAGCCGACAGCTCGCCGGAAATCTTTATCCTTCACATTTTACTTTAAACCAAACCACAGATCGTGGATAACTTTGATAAAAACAAGTCGCTAAAGTATCTCAATTTTTACATATTTTTCTTTTTGAGACAAATCAGTAAACAAGTGGGTAAGAATTTTTTTTATTTTTAATTTTTTCTTTGTTTTTTTCTTTTTTTTTCTCTCCAGATAAGACTTATTTTTCAATTCTCAGGAACCTCAGGAAGCGGGGATCTTAAGTGGTTACTCTGGTCAGAAATCGACTTCCGGTTTAAAATCCGGTGAACCAACTTGGCCATGGCTTACAACATCCGACATCAAGGTTCAAAGATATTTTCGAAGTATGACTTTCATACATATTATAATCATTTACATACACTTCTCGCCTGTACAATAAAATGAATAAATAAACAATATATACAAAATTATCATCTTCACGAGGATCTCAATTCCAAAAGAATTATCTCCGACCTCGCGCGATCCGAGGCGCCTGATCCCCATGTAGCATCAAATGTTTAATATAAAAGTGTAACAGATACTTTGAAAGCGAGGTAATGTTTCACTCGCTATAGTCAGTCATACCATAATCGAGCGTATGTAATCGAATTGATTGGCAAGTCTTTGATCCTCTCCAAGGTTGATCACTTTTCTGTTCCATATCATCATCGTTTGGCCCCCCAATCCCCGTAGTATAATAAAAACGAACGATCCGATGGAGCGGTTGGTTGGTAGCAGCGCGGGAAGGATGTAACGTCGGTTTGAACTAAAGTCAGTCAGTTTCAGTCAGCTGCCAGGATGTCTCCCCCATCTTTGGGAACAGCGAGGCACCCATGTGAGACACCTTCTCCTACTTCGTGTAATAGCTTCTTCGTCCCTCTCCTTCTATCCCTATTTTCTCTTCCTTTTCTTTTTTTCCATGGCCGTTTTCTTTCCATCCCGTGTCTCCCGCTCGCTCGAATGCTCAGGTGGTAGTGATGGTGCACGATGGTGGTGGTGGACCCTCTTCCGCACGCATAAACCAACCGATGGTGGCTGGTCGTCGCTCAGCCTTATACTCTGTAATCAGTAAAGTCACTTAGGTTAGCCGGGCGGCCAGCGCACCCATTTCCTCTGAACGTTCCCCGTTTATCTGGCGTGTCCGTTCGTTCGTCCGTTCCCGTCTTCGAGCAGGAGGCCATCCCGCGGCGGAGACCCCCAAATCCTCGTTTCCTTGTCAACGGTCGCCGCACCGCACCGATTTCCGATTCCTACGTGAGCCGCCGAGCATGCAGAAGAAGATCGTCGCTATGTCGGAAAAATATGACACATAAGTCGAAGGGATTGTACTGCATATGTGCGTGAAATGCTGGTGTAAACGATCTGCGCTGATTCGTTTCGCTTCGACTTGGCATCCCGTTCGCACATGGAATCTCAGGTTCGGAGCAATTGAACACTTGGTGCACGCGACGCTTGGTCTGCGTAACACGATATGTCGCGGTTCTAACGTTCCCCGGAAGTTGAGAAAGAGAGAACGAACAAACGATGGGGGCGGGTGACTGACGAAAACCTCGCGTCATCTCGTTTGGGTCGTTGATCTCTCCCGACATCTTTTCTTTCCTGATTTTTGCTCGCTTTTTTTTTTTTCTTCTTTTGTTTCTATTAGGATTTTCTGAAGTCGTTGGATCGACCTGCAGCTGATCGCGGTGGGGCAATTCTCGCGCCTGACCACGCGCACGTTCTTAACCAACTTTCAATCTGCGGTTTCAAAGCATGGAAAGATCGGAAAACTGTAAGATAAAAAAAAATTAAATGAACAAATAAAAAACGAATGGTGCGTGCTGAGTTAGCGTTAGTAACTTGTGTCAGCGGAGGATGCAACGTACTGTATGGGCAGGGGGAATACTTGGGCGCGGGCGGGTCGGAGTATAGGGAGAAACAAGGGGGGACAAGTGCAGCAGTCAGTAGCATTTTGAGTTCAACGATCTTCGATGCGGGGCGTGATGCGAGGACGCGGTGGGTCGGGGCGTAGCTTACCATGTGATGGAAATGGGACTCCGGTAAACGTCACCTGCAGCGGACTCGCGTACATCGGTCGTAGTGTCATCGGGAAATTTTTTTTCTCTTCCTCTCCACCGCCGGTGAATTTTTTTTTTTTTTTTCCTCATAATTTCTTTGTCATATTTTCGGAAATCATTTTACTCGACAGCGGGACGCAATGTGGGTTACCGTCGTTTGGAGATGCCGATAATCGTAGCTTAATTGTCTCTAATCTCTGTCGATGTCACGTATATTATACGCGAATGTGCGTGATTCTCACACTCGTATACGAGATCCATAGGTTAATTTCAAGTTTGTTATACTCGTGCGGCACGAGTTGATGTGTTTGAGTTGGTCTATGAGATAAATATAAGCGTTTTCAAAGAATTCGTTCGAGTCGGAAAAGTCTGGTCGTTATGACGACGAGGTCGGCGTTGACGGGCACGAGAAGGTGGCAGTGGGTCTCATTGTACGGGTTATAATGGGTTCACAGTGACACGAAATGCTTGGATCAGGCTCTTCAATGCTCGCTTTCAATATAAAAACTTCAAACTTACAGATCAATACGACGTGGTTTTTATGGAAAAATTAGACGCTACGATACAAGAATATACCGATCTATGAAAGCAGCTGTATATCATTCGCAAAGAAGAAGTCACGAGTAATTCATTATACCATGACCAATCAATCAGTCGATCCATCGACCAAAATCAAAGGCAAAAATCTCGATTTTCACAATCAGACAAGAATCGCAAAATTTTCATTCGCAGTATTTTGATGCATTTTTATCTCAGAAATGCAAATACGTTGACTGAATCAGGTTACGATAAAAACCAATCCAGTTATCTTCATTTTTCTGCTCCAAAAATCGAAAGAATCAAAGGCTATAGTCATGAATAACAATAAATGAAATCAAAGTAATTCCGCTGCAGATGTTAGTAAAGCTCAAATTACAGTTCTTGATTTTTAGAATGCTTCAGTGCCGTGATGTCATAAGCTAAGCAGTCCATTCAAGTTTATGGCATCTATATAGGTAAATATTTGTGCTCGATTTGTGAAAGCTTTCCCCAAAATTCTCTAGGTCTTTGAAGTCGGAAGACCAGAATAAAGGGGCAATAGTGCGCACAGAGACCTTGCGGTTATATCTTCGCAATGTTTAAATGTACATGTACTGTCTATACATATAGATATACGTATATGGGTAATGCCCATCGTTCCGATAAAAGTGCATCGATAAAATCAGCTCATTAGAGCTAAATGGTACCACCCTATACGACTGACGAAACTGAACCATTTTCTCTGAGTGAGATAGATATCCGATGATCGGAGTAAAGGTAATTTCCACTAAGGGTCATTAGCGGCGCCTCGGGTCCGGTCATACAATCCAATACCTATATCTATAGAAATATGATGTGCGGGACGGACGCTCTCGGTTCTCGTATAAGTTCAACTCGGTGTCGTTGACGACATCGCGGTAAAGACGCGTCAGCTTTCTAATATTTCTAAAATATACCCTCTGGAGTATACATCACCAGCTGTTGTATATTTACAGAGAAAAATGCCACCGCCTTTACATAATTATGTAAGGTAATTGAATCGGTTGAAGAAAAACAATTTTTCCCTTTCTCTCTGTGAACCGAAAATGGCGTACACCGAAAATCGAAAATAGCGCATTCAAAATCGCGGAGATGACAAACTTTCGCACCGCCATAAAAGCGGATGTAGAACAGAGGAGCATAAATTGGTCGGCAACGGTATTATTAATGTCTCGGTAATCGAAGCCTCGAAAACCCTCTCAAAGAATTAGTAATAATTGAGGGAACGAATATCGCTCAGAGGTTCGCTTGGATATATTGCGTGCAAACGATGGTTAACGGTATGGAGACCCGGTGTGTATCCCTGAGTGAGTCAGAGCCGTACACATCGCGGTGGCTGGTGAGCATACCTGGGACATGTTATAGCTATATATTTTAGATGTAGAAAATACGCGCGAGAGGGTAAAACGAAATGGGCCAAGGGATGGGGTTTCGTTCGGGGGTCGCGAGGGTCCGCGAAAGGGGGATGGTGCGGGGCGGAACGGGAAGGGAAGTGAGGTGAAGGGAAGGGAAGGGAAAAGAGAGTTTTGTGAAACTAGGTTCCAGGCTTCGCGTATTACACCTATAGTACCGCCCCAGGCGGAGGCGGGTGTTTCCAGGAAGCCGTGACGGGCGAGAGGACGCGGGAGGGTTGTGCAGAGAAGCTCCGGTGACGCTGGTAGACCGTGCAGAGGTGAACCAGCACCGGCCCCAGGTATTGACCCGTCGTAGTGTGCCGGGGAGGCACTGTGTCGTCGCTTGGCAACCGTTTGTGGCCAACACACGTATAAGAACCTTGAGATCTGACGGCAGCTCCTACGATGATGGCCCTGGCTTGAGTATCCGATAAAAAGATGGCTGCCGCTATATCATCCCTTTGGAAAAAAACTATTCACGGATAAAGTAACGAGAGACGGTCGATCGAAAAATATTTCGTGCATGTTTAACGCTCTCTAATCTCCAGACTCTCAGGCTTAATTCGTCTTCGAATCAACGATATTGTAAAACAGAGCCAGAGACATAGCAGCATGTCTGCAGATGTTCGCTTCATTTTTTCCTGCACCCATCAATTAGGTCAGAATCTGTCTTGCTGATATTTCAGAAAAATCGCTCGAACCGTGTCCCAAAAATAATGAAATTCGAATCGGTTGACGAGACGAGTAGTTGAGAACCTGAACAACACTTGTAAATTTTTCATCCAAAATGATGATTTCACACCATTAGGTATACATTCTACAAATGGAATAAACTAAGCCCAGCGATATCGGTTGAAAAGAACGAGAAAAAAGAAGAAAGAATAAAAACGAATTTCATCCCACGAGTACGAAAGCCCGCAACTGGCGGCGGATGGTAATGCGGGCGCGGAGGTCGACGAATGGGAAGACACCTGCCGCCCTGGTAGCTGCAAGGGGAGAATTTGGTGATCATGGAGCGTGGCTGGTGCAGCAGGCCTTATGTGGAATACGCGCGGTATACGTATAGTTGTTCCTCGGTGGTTCGTAAATAATAAATTTTTCCCTCCGAGGTGAGCGCCATAGGTATATAGGTGTATAGGTGTATAGAAGATCCCGCGATATATGTGAGGCCAGAGAGGTAAAAGTAGAGGTTGGTATGGAGGTAGAGGGTAGTGGCTGGAAACAGACCGTTGCTCGGCAACGAGCACACCACCTATGTGACTGCGTCGCGCCGGCACTGCACGCTCTCCGGCGAGGCACGAACACCCGGACAGACCGACGAAATCAATCCTAGTTTGAATATACGTGTAGAGAAAACTCTTGACTGTGTGCAACGACTCGGACTCGCGCCTACATCAGCCATGATCCTCCTCCTCCGTAGGAGCGGAGCGGGTCCGATCAATACCACGAGCCAACGACGCCCCCGCCGACTCACCTGGTCGCTCATTCACGGCGGGGTTTCTTCCTATCTTCGTAGAGGAGCTGCGATTTCAACGTCGCATCTGTCGGGGTTGGACCTAAATCCCTCGAATCACCTGATGCGGGGTTTCTTATATAGAACGAGGGTTATTACATCGATGCGATTAACCTTGATATCGCACTTCTTACAGACAAAGTTCCGAGGCGATTCGAGTATAGTTCCAATCGGTTCAAGGTCAACGTAACAATGAAGATTTCAACGCTTGGAAATATTTACTCGAATGCGCTGCAGGCTCGCGTTGCCCCGATGAATACTACAACCGTATATTGTACGTATACAATAAGGCTGATCAGAGTTTTAGATAAAAAGCAACGAGGTATAAGATGAAGTTCAAGGTGGTTTTCAGTCACGCGGGGCAGCCTTAATAACGCCCTGCAAGTGCACAGAGGGGGGAAACTGATCATTTCGACCGCAACGAGGCGAAACGAAGACAGTGCAGTCTTCTGTTAATGTTCAGAGTTCGGACTAATCCTGCTAACCTGTCCGAGTTCTGTCAAGGTATACAACTCAGTTCCCACGTTTCGAGAGAACAGAAATTGGATTTACCGGTTCGCCGATGAATTATAATATTACCTACGAACATGCAAATTTTTTGATGCACGAAATTTTCCAGAAATATATACATATAATATAATATTATATGTGTATATTTTCTGTACACCGGAGATCCAGATGTAGACAAGAAGATCTCTGAAAACAAAATGAGTTTCATACGAGTGATTAATGATCTATTGAACGTGGATCTTTCCAGCGCCTAATCACTTACCTTGGATTCCGATGACTGTCAAAGTCGTGTATTCGAGGTGACTGAATCTGAGGAGAATCGAGGACACGAAATAATTTTCCTTTTCTCAGTCATTCTTACGTTCAAGGGGTATTATACGTGTATATAGGCAGTTCTGCGCTGCAGACCTGCAGCCATCATTAGCGACATTCCACGTCGGCTGACTCATCAACGATATACCTCTTAGCCTCCGCAACTCTACATAACTCGAAGCTTAAGTTCGCAGTCATTCCTCATGCTTCTCTTTCTCCTTCCATATTTCTCTTTCTTATCGCCTATTCAATGCCTACCTATATCGCTCGCATTTTTATATCTAATAATTTTCACAGATGATTTGACCATATGACGTGAGTACGTCGATATCAGTGGATAATTATATACATATAATTGAAACGGTATAATTTGCAAAAGGGAACACGGTTCGAGTGAATCTCAAATCAGCCGGTAAAGATGATAATAATTAACGAACGATCGAGAACACGAGACTCGTGGTTTCTTTGATTTGCGATGCTGAATACAGGTGAATAATAAAGTTCCATATTGTGTGTATCGCCAGCTCCGGCTGCGTGGGTACATCGCCTAAGTTCAAGAAGTATGGGTACTGTTATGCCTTTTCGTGATATTATTGGACTGTGTGGCAAATAACAGGATACGCAGTGTCCCATAAACATCCTACCAACCGACGCGGCATAATCGCGTCGGCCTTATTCTCGCGTTCCGTTCTCTCCTTTTGCCCCGTGTTGTTTGTCAGTGCGGCTAGTCGCGTTATCGACCACAAGCCAACGCGGGAGGTCGGTTAGACGGATGGACGGATGGAAGAATGAAAGGATGGACAGTGCGTCGTGTAACGCGAATGCTAACTTCCAGCGCAGAGGAGATACTAATATACAAACCGTAATCGCTACCTGGACTGTTAAACCGGAGATAACGATAAACCTACGGCGTTGGGGGCGTCCGGCAAAAACTGATATCGTGCAAAAACCACGGGGTCTATATCCGGAAACGTAATGAGCTTTTAATTTTTACTTCGATCACTCAGAAATTCAGGGCAATATTCGGACAAATCGAAAAAAAAAAAAAAAAAAAAAAAAAAAAAACGGCTGCACGTAGGTATATAATAACCAGTTGTATCGAGACGTGTAATATTACAATCGGTTGTTTCAACGCCGTCCTCACGAAGGGCGCGAAAAGTGGGCAGATTAAATTCAACTCTTGGTAAATGTCAATTTCTGTGACCCCCGCTTCCAGTCTGTTATCGCCCTTCGTGTAGCGCGTCAACAATGCGGGTGAACAATGCGCCAAGGGTTTGTTTCAGTCTCCAGGGGGGTCCAGGCGTTCGATGGGATGTAGTCAGTTATACCAGGATCATTATTGTTATTATAAAAACGAAGCATTAGAGGGATGCTGGCACATGACATTTGGCTGCCGTGGCATTTAGCACTTTTTAGGGTCCCCGACGAACGACCTCACGTTCCGTTTTAGCTCATCCAATTTCCTATCTCATCCCGTTCCGTCACGGGATCCTATTATTAAGAGCTAGAGATCATCTCCTCCACCTTCAACGGATGACATAACGTTGTCAACTCCCCTGTGTGCTCTTCCCACGAACCCTGTAAACGCGTTGAAACACGAGATGGATCCGCGGTGGCAACACGAGTCAAATATTTACCATTGTTACACTAATGTACGATCACATACCCCCTACCATTATTTCCCCTTTTCTAGAAAGACAATTCACTTACATTTTCACTTCCCACATGAACCCTGCGTGTAATGTGTAAATAAGTGTTGGTATATAAATACAACATACGTACAACATTCTTGATTAATTAGGTTTCAGCGATGCTCTTTTGGTTAGCCCTAAATATGCCTGTGCAATACGAATGCGGATCGCTCTGGAATTCGGTACGATTTCTCATCAAGTCGAAATCTGTTGTCGCCGCGCGCGGTGAAAGTTTCGCGTCGATCGTGACCGCCTGACAATGAAGGAGTATACGAGACGCGGAGTAATTTGCCCCTCTTCGATCGGTAGCCCATTAGGGCACCTTCGATGTAACCTAAAAGAAAGATAGCTCCTCGTGATTTTTTGATAAACTGAAAAGCGGCGATCGACGATCTGTGTATGAAATAATAAATATAAATTCTTATCGTACGAGCGAAATGTGTACTTCCCACCGATGCATCATATTAATTTCCCAGATCACGAATTATCACGATATCGGTCTGCACCGCAAGGTTCGAGGTTTGTACATTTCGAGTATCAGCTGTACCTATCCACCTATCCATCTACCTATACCTACTTTACCGTGAGATAATAATAATAAATGCCCATTATAACTCGCTGGCCGAGGGGAAAAGACTTTATCACATCTCGAGGCCGAGGGCAGATGACGCCGAGTTAAGATCCAGCTGCTCCGCGCTTCACGAATCGGAGCGGCGAAACCCAATTCTCCGAGGAAGCGTCATGCGGACGATCCACGCGATCAACGTTGCAGCTTAACTATACATACGGCACGGGTGTCATACCTTTATGGTAATTATGATCGTGCACGCATTTTTCTAATTAACGACACGTGAAAAAAATAAAAGAAAAAGAAAATTCATCAGTTATCATAAATATATATTTTCGAAAGACCCCGATGACGATCATGCACCCGTTATTTTTCTACCAACATTTTTCAACGATCGTTTGAAAAACTCAAAAATCGCTCGATCGTTATATAAGTGCAGTAGGTAATCGGTAGAACGCTGCATTCGCGATGCTCAAAGTTTGAGAAAAAAGAATTCATATAGAAGAAAGAAAAAACAGCAGTCGTTGATCCTAACCTTTAATTAATTGTTGAAGAAAAAGAGGCGAATGTATCGTAAATAACCAACGAGATGAAATCGCGATCGTTGTTGAATGATTTTTTGCTGTACAACCTACATCATATAACGAAGTGTGAGTATGAGATATGAAGCCCGAAGCGAAGCTTTCGCTTTTCTCGAGTACCTATATTTTTCTTCTCCTTCGTCTTCTTCAAAGAAGGACCAGGTCGGTGGCACGTGCGGGCTGTCGGCTCGCGCGACTCTGGCAGGTGCCATTGAACGGGCGATTCCGTATGTGTGTTCTTTATACCAATATACATACATACGTATTATTATTTTTATTTTTTTTTCTTCTTTCCACCTTATACCTACCTGTGGACGTAAGTTCGTTGCCCACGCGCGGTTGGTATGTATACAACTGGCTCCGAGAGCTACTGAAACGAGACAAGATGGTGTGCGGGATCGAGGCGTACCGACTAACAGACGCTCCCGAAGATCTCGCGTCTCTCCACCCGGACGACGACGCAAGGTGCGTCCGTACCAGATGGAAGTAGCAGAGTCAGAGTCAGAGGCAGCAGCAGCAGCAGCAGCAGCAGCTGTTACGTCGCGCTGTTCGGCGCGTGCCATCGGGTACAGAAAGAAAGAAAAAAAAGAAGAAAAACGTATATAAAAATTACGAATACGTATAAGAAGAAGAAGAAAGAAAAAAAAAATAAATAAATAAAAGACGCATGGAGATAATGTCTGAGTAAAGGTACACCGCGCGCGCGCGTGCGGCGTTATTATTATATACGGGGATCTTAGGTGTTTGTTAAACTGTATATGCAGAGGATAAGGGGAAGTTTCATAGAAAATATATACGTTACAATATGTGACCGCGCGGACGTTGTGCAGTTGCATCATATCTTTGACGGCGAAAAGAAGCCTTTGTCTCCGAAAAACATGAGCTGACGTTTAGTGAGAGGAACTTTTGTGAATATCGATCGTTATGGGAAAACACTCGTGACCGCGGAGAGCTTTTGGTCAAATCTGATTAAACTGGGGTCGTAAATAATATGCGTATATGAACCTTGGGTCGAATGATTCGGAGCGGGAGAGGGAATTTCTGCTGTTCTCTACTTTTTCTTGTTACATTGTCTCCTGGAAATGAGTGAATTGTTCGTATCGATAATCAATGAATATTTGGCGGAACGATCGGCTTGTTCATCTCGTTTTATTTTTTGTTAGAAAGAAGCTCGAGCTGCAGCGTTAGATCTTTAATTTTTCACAGAGTTTTTTTTCATATGTATGCGTTTATATGACTCGACCGATTCTAGAGTCTTTGCCCTCGATCTCCACCTGGTGTTATTATACACGCGCTGTGTATGTATATATTTATTTTCTTAACCGCCACTATATATACGCCAAGGAATTTATCTCGTTTCTCGATCACCGAATGAAACGAATTCGAATCCACTTTTGCATCGATCTCTACTCTCGATATGCAGTGCAGTATATCCACGTCGAAGCTCCCTCAGGAAACTTATAACGCAAACTCTATTTCGACCATTTATTGTACATAGGACATTGCAATACCTGGAACACGTGAGCAAGAACTTTATAACCAGCCCTGAGCACGGGGATCAAGGCCAGCGCCCATCGATAGGGAGTGCCGCGGATGCGGTTAGCGTGCAGCGCCGTCTGTGGCCGGCAGCATCTGCCTCTCGAGTTCGATCCGGCGAGTCCTGCTCAACGACCACGAGCCCGAATACCGGAGATTGAGAGAAAGAGCCTCCCTAAGTTATATAATAAAAATAAACACGGTAATAATAATCTCCACGCCCGCTCCCACCCGCCGAACGAACGTCCGACCATCGCCGCAACTATATAACTCTATGAATATAGGTATACGTGCTGCGTATGCTACTCTGCACCCCGCACCCGACAACTCGGATTAATTATCTAATGCCACGACAACATCTGTCATCGTATACCTACGCCTAGACGCGAGGCAGGGCGCAGCTTTGCCCAGTCATCATCCCTATATGATTTTATACCTTTCCGCAGCTTCTGACTTTTCGACAACGTTGATGAAAGCTGAAAAATATAGTTATAATGTATAGTAACATATCATAGGGATGATCGATTTTATTGTTTTCTCCGCACATTATGTGCTGCAGCTTGGGGAAAATTATTATTCGCTTATGTTTATTTCGACCACTTACGATTTCATTGTATAATAATATTAGATGTTACAATACAGCTATAGTAACAACGTTATATGTTTGTTGGTAATTATACTGTTTATGGAAATTACCGTAGTTAATTATTATTTAAAAGAGGCGTTGACGCGTGCGCGGCGAAGCCGCTCGTTTTATGAGCGACCGCACGCCGCGGTATTCTTAAACTCCGAGTTTCTGAAACCAACGAATTTTATATTCTCCTTATAAAGTATTTATCATACGATCTCGTTTATCAACCACAAAGCCGTGAAAGTCAAAAGCTTATCCCATTTATAATAAAAACTTGCGCAGTTCAAATCTCGGGGTCGCGGTCTCGATAGGAATTAAGTATATTAAAACATGTTTTTTCACGTTCAGAACTCTATAACGAACTACCTACTAAGATAACGCCCGAGTTCGTGATAATAAAATAACTTGTATGTAACTACCTAATTAACCACGAGTACAGGGAGCATCTGATCTGCACAGGGAGGAAATTTAATGTTATAAACAAAATGAAAAACTCTTAACTCTGAGTGAGACGAGAAACTTAGGACGACGTTATAGATGAAGATATTTGCAATATTGTCACGCGCATCCTGTCCTAGCTCCGCGTGAGCACTCTCTAAACTCTAATGCGGGACATAGTTTGACGTCTTCGCCATTAGAGTGAGACAAATTTGTTTTTTTTTCTTCTTTTTTTTTTCACATGTTATACGCTGCGATGTTGGTATAGCGGTGACGGGACGGAGGGGACAAAATACGCGGCGGTTATAAGATCGGCCTTTAAATCCCGTTAACTTGTTCGTCCAGAAGTTGACAGTAGCGTCGAATTTATAAAGTGCAGCCAACGCGTGCCGCGTTATTCTATACAGTCCTGAAGAAAAAGGTGAGCCGCATGTTGTACGCGACGAGGCGAGTCATATCGCTGATCGACACGTATCCGTATTTTAATACGTGTACGCGAATGTAACAGTGTTTGAATCTTTAGCTTATTCATTTAGTGTCGTACCATTTGGATCTTCGGTCGCTCTGGGCCAAGCGTTACGGGCGAATCGACGAGATGCGAGTAACGAGCTACGGGCGTTGAGTCGAAGCTTTAACTTTAGCCAGGTTGGAGCTCGGCAGGTGCGCGACGACGTTGCCCCGGGCCACGAACAGCTGCCCCTGCAGTAGAGGCGCACGCGCCAACCGCACCCACGATTCCGCTATACCTCACAGACACCCGATCGTCGCTGGCAATAGACGCGATTCTTTTAACAACGGTCGAGGGTAACCCGATGTGGATTCATCTGAAAAGATTGAAAACTCACAAATCGGATCCGAACCAAATCATGTAGAAACGCTTGTTCGATCTCGAGCTGCAGATGCAGGGGACATCTTTTTTCTTTTTTTTCTTTAGCTTGATATGAAGACGTATAGGTGACGTTACATCGATGCATGAAAATGAAAAACTGCCTTTAATGCAGAGCGTTTGTCGCTATCTTTTATCTGTGTGTAGACATAGGAAATGGTTCTAACGATGACAATCTTTTTACCTATAATAATATTATTATATGCTTCGATATCCATAGTTATCTTCGGTACACGATTAAGTTGTGAAATAATTTGATATCATCACCTGTTCAGGATCTTGTGTATCGTCACCGGTTTATACGTTGACGAGGAGTTTCGTGTAACGTATATGGTAGGCATGTTACAAGCTATATTATAGTTCGGAGAAACGCAATGAATTATACTGCGGTGTTCCTCGCGTATTATAGGTATACGAAGAAATGTTTCTCCGATTACCAGCAGCAGATCGATCGATAAATCCAAAGCGACGATATACGGAACATATATTTCAGTTTCGCATGAAGTTATTATCATAATAAAGACGTGATGAGAGAAAGAAGAAAAAGAAAGAAAAAAAAAAAAAAATACGTATCTATAAAAGAACGTATTTTTATTGGGTTGAAATCAGGGAGTTTGTTTAAGTTTTCGTATAAAGTTTGATGGAAATTTTCTTAAACTGAAACATACGTTTAAATTATGAGAATTCATAATCGAGTAATGTTTGATATTCTATCCATAATCTAACCGCTTTATCCGCCGACGTATGTGTGCAAAAAGTCGAGACTTGTTTATCCCGCGCATAATACCCAAACCACCGCCACATCAGTTTTAAGATACGAAGAGGTGGTCTGACAAGTAAGAACAAAACAAGAATATAATCTACATACGTATTTACGAACGAAGCTTTGCAGCGTCGACGGATTAAGCCTGTAGAAAATTCCAGATCGACCATTGTTTGATTTGGAAATCTTTACGAGGGCGTATGAATCGCCTCCGCAATTGCATTTGTCTTCAGGTCCTTGCGAAGCCGACCTATGAGGGGCGTCGGCGTCCGATGCGTCGGCGTAAACGTAAATTCCGACAACCCCATTGGTTAACGAGGGTACCCAGATCCCTCAGCGGTGGTCCAGATCAATTGAAACACTCCCTACTTACTGCGAGCTGCAGTGCTTCGCTCGAAATTCTCATTGGTCGACGTCAAATAATCTGTGCGCCCACGAGGGTCGTGGCCCCCTAGAAAGCTCCGAACCAAATCCAAGTATAATAACACGATCATGCGGTGAAAGCATTCTTCTTTTTTCTTTCTCTCTTTTTTTCTCATTTAGTGGTTAACGACGAATGGCCGATTTGGTCATCACCCGATATAGTAAATTAAATAAATTAACGTATCGATTGTCTGATGAGAGAATTCGAAAAAAATCAAAAAAAAATCGTCACCTACTTCGCGCGGTGTACATTTCTTCATTTTTCGGAGAATCGATAACGAATTGATTATATCCGCGCTGATTTTATTGGTCTTCGAAATTTTGTCGCGAGATTAGGTTAAATCTACATCTGTATGTCATCGTTTTGTAGCCGGTGATCCGTAAATGAAATTAAAGATTTAATTCGAGTGATGACCATGAGGCAATATTTCGAGTTATCGTAATTCGTGAACTTATAGGCAACATTATGACACCTCTATATCCGACTTATAACACCTAATTGCTAAACTTGTTACTTAAACTTTGGTGGATAAATTTACGGTCGTAATTGATATACATCTAGGCATACGTACGCGATCGATAATGACTATATTCCCAAGGTCGGATAGTTAGCCACCAAATTGCAAATGTGTCAAACCTGATTTCAAATCTCGCTTCATCATCTTATTGACGAAAACATCAAAAGAGTAAACCATGTCATCCGTCTGTATACATACACCTTGCAGAAATTACGCGTTCATATCGCGCGAATTCAGATAGCTGATATATAGCAATGACCAAGCGTATAGCTAAATAATTTTTTACATACGAATACGTGTATACATGTACATAATGCGTACGTACATAATCACACCACATTCAAATATAGTGTACGCATAGACATACATCAGTTATAATTTTGTCTGTGCGCGCGACAGGTGATAATAAATTTTCATTCAGTCAAGTCGCGCGCGGTGGTCGTAAGCTTCGAAACTCATTGTCAGAATAAGACCGAAGTCAGCCGTCATGCGGAGGGCGATAAGACCGGCCGTTTCGTTATCGAGAAACGTTTCTTCACTCCGCTCTGCCGCGCTCCGAGTCGATCCGCGCGAGAACCTGATGGTTGAGCCCTCGTCGTAACCAAACGTCTAGTCGTCAAACGAGAAGCAACGCGGGGAACCCCCCGCTTGGTTTCAAACTTCAGGTAGATTATAGATATGAGCGCATATAATAGTGCACTAAAACTTGCAACTTTGTTCGTACTTCAGCATGACGTCAAGGGAAAACCTCACACAGATAAAAAAAAATGTAAAAAAAACAAAACAAAATTCAAGTTTGCTCTTTAGATTTTTTTTCGCCGTCTGATCAGATAAGGGGTGTGCAATTATTTATCTGAGAGGGGTTGAAGAGATGCGGTGGAATAGTTGATCGTTCTTCGGTTGAGCTATCTGCACTTCGTGACGATTTCATGAAATTCATTTCTAAACGATCATACACGAATTTCCATTGTGCGAAACAAAAATTTGGGATGTGATCGTCAATTTTTATTCAGTATTTGTCGCCATTGTCTCGTGTACTATACATGGCGCGCTGGCATGCACGGGTGTATAAAACAAATGAACTGCAGAAAGTAAAATTCGTTGTAACGTAAGAAACAACAATAAATCGACGCGCAGCGTCGTTTTGCATCTCCGCAACGTCGTGCAAGGTAGAGTGAACATTGTTCAGTCACATTTGCATGACAATAGGGTATCACATAACCGGCACCATCCGTTGATATCGCGCGTCCTCCGCGCGAAAGCCCCGACGTCGTGGGTCGTGTCTTCGATTGGTGGCGGCGAGTATTTCATTCGAGAGACAAAAGTTCTCTCGTACTTTTTTTCGTCTCTCTCTTTTATTTTCTTCTTTTTTTTTCACCCATACCCGTGTGAGCGGAGAACG
Source organism: Athalia cordata (assembly GCA_963932425.1). Classification (NCBI taxonomy): domain Eukaryota; kingdom Metazoa; phylum Arthropoda; class Insecta; order Hymenoptera; family Athaliidae; genus Athalia; species Athalia cordata. The sequence continues at coordinate 48,375,780 of OZ010625.1, read as the reverse complement.
AGTGATTGATTCCCGTGAGGAAAGTAATATCCCCGGGTCGTCAATCCTGCCAAATAAACGGTCAAAGTGATTTTCTGTTGTGGTGAGGATCGCGATGGCAACCAACTCGGTATCCCTGACAACGGGGCTGAGGGCTCGCTCATTCGGGGTCTAATTCACGGACACCAAAGCACAGAAGGGGCAGACGGACAGAAGGACAGAGGGACAGAGGGACGCGAACGCCTCTGTAACGTTTGGGGGACGAGATAGCGCTAACCGTTAGCAGGTGAGCGAGAGGGCGAGTGGGGGAGAACGGAAAGATAGAGAGAGAGAGAAGCTCGGTCCGGGTTCGTATGTTTCTCTATGCGTATCTATGGTAACGGTTCAACTTTCGTGGTGGCGTTTTAGAAATGGCTCATGAGGTCCGTCGACCGTCTGTCCGTCCTCCTCTTTCTGTCCGTCGGTCCGTCGGTCTATATGTACTAATTCGTTTTTCCCGTAATGTCCGTGGGTGTCGGCGTACGTATCCCACGCTCTACTGCAGAGAAAGAGGGAAAAAGCCCGAGCGATTATAGCCCGCAAAAAATAGAAAAAAAAACAAAAAACAAAAAGAAACAAAATGAGCCGGATGATGCACGAGCCCACAACTCTGCGTTATCGATAATAATTATGCTGAACTGGTCAGCGCCGGGTTCACTATCTTGGTAGTAGGTAACTACATACGACACGTTTGTAACTAGCTTTACTATGTACCTTATGCGCAGGTGATTCTTGTTGAAAAAACTATACATACTGCATGTATACGTACGATGCAAATAAATTATTAAATTGCAACGATGGTAAAACGTCGTTTATCTGCCGGTATATCGTAATATGCACATTTATGTATAAATATGACATGCAAAATTACTTGACGAAAAAGCGCGGATGATCGGATCACGAGTTCACGCGGATGAGTTGCATCCGGATCGGATTATTATATACGTAACGATTACACGTAATGCGATGTTCTGAACACTTTTTGGAATTTTTAAAATAGCAAGAATTCAACCGTAGCTTATAAATATTTTAAACGAGGTTTATTAATAATCTTGCGAACGTTGGTTTTTCTTCTTTTTCTTTCTTCTTTTGATCCAAAGATTACGATTATACGTTGATGCGGTGGGTGGCATTGCTCGATATTCGGATTGGCCATGAAATACGTTTACTGCACCCCGCGAAGTGCGTCTATGTGACGGGGTAATTCTGAAGAGGAAAAAGAATGGAAGTTGACATGCGGACGGAGGGAATGACACTCAATTATTACCCCAACAGCGATTCGTCCATAAATAACAACGGACTTGCGTAATCTGACATCCGTATACTACGGATCTGTGCAGCTATACGCGGATGCGATGATATACTTTTCTCTTATACGAAGTAACGCGTAATTCAATCCGCGGAATGGGATTTCCTCCCATTTCGCACTGCAACATTTTTCATAACGCGTGTCTCCGCCGTCTCAACTATACATCATATTAATTATGATGACGTACCAACCTGTAATCACGTTACGAAATAGACTCCATCTTACATATAGATTACGTTCATCACGATCTGTGCTGCAGCAGCAATGAATTACTGAAATATGTACGTAATAGTATAGTGTAATAAATTCTGTCATGCCTGCGCGATTTGAAATCGAAACAATTGATGACAATTGTTGGTACCATCTTCAACTTGTACATAGTTGAAATTTTTTTTAAATCTAGACTGTTTTTTTTTTGTCCTTTTTTTTCGCGTTTCTATCCAATGCACCCTGTACGCAACCACACGTGTCCACCTACTACATATTACAAGCGTGTCGGACAGATAATATTGTCCGAGGTGAATTATCGTGTCCCCACAGATCACGCCGAGGTGCAGTTGCTGCAAGCCGTGGAGGACTCACGAATCGTCGTTATGGATGAGCTGGTGGATTTATAAGTATATACCTGTATAGTTTCCCACATGTGGAATTGTTTGTGATGACCTACGACCCGATCCCGTGCGCACGTCGTCGCCGACGTTCACGCAAACAAAACGAACGTCGCGAAGCGGAGAACGTACCTATATACATCTATATGTATACACGGTCAATGGGTAGCAGAGGTGCCGCTGCGCTCTTTTTCTCTGTCCGACCTGGCACGGTTACCTATGAATATGCAGAATCGTTTGATATCGATCATTCATTGATCCCAAGGCCCAAAGGGCAGCGCGATGACCTGGTCCCCGCGGCGTCCGCCTTGTTCTTGACTGGCTTCTCTCGTTCCCGTTCATTTAATTTCCGTTCAAATCCATTCCATTTTTAATAACAGATAACATCGGCAGGGAGTCTTCCGTCGCGATTATATCGAGCAATCTTCACCCGGAATAAAATAACTGAGACTCCATTGCTCGTAATTTCTTATGAAATCGTATCGTGAAGATGTCCTTGTACTCCTAGAACACTGTCGAGTCTTCCAATTTCTAAACTCCTAACGACCTCCCACCCCAAGATGATTTCCCGTCTGACTCTGCATTCGGTATATGCATATAATTTTCTCTAGGAATTTTCAAAAGTTTTAGCCGAGGACTGATTGAGATTGCCCTAATTGCCCGGATTTATTGGAGCGCGAATTGAGACGCTCGGATTTGTCGCGTTTGTCTGGGTGCGATTAAATGCAGCAACATTTGCTCCGTATGGAATGAAATTGCGTTCGACGGTTAAATTTCTCTATGTATAGGGTGAGTCGCGACGAGTGTTCGATCGCACGCTCTATACCTCGGTGTGCAGGTAATATCGAGCCTGCGAGTAGGTGTATTATATCGTGGATTGGTAGAGGAGACCGAGTGCGGGCAGGTAAGTAGATAAGACAATGAGACCATCCACAGGGATCAAGTGTATGCAAAGCAGGCGGTTACCACGCAGATAGCCTGTCGCCTCGTCCGTTCGTCCGTCTGTTTGTCGGTAAAACATCGGGCACCGTGGCGAGACCGGACGTTTTGTCTGTAAATTTATGCTAATCGCAATGTATCAGTAGCTCTGGAAGCGCAAACCACTAGCTGCGCTGCGTCAAACTCCAAAGTAAAATACCGATAATATTCTCAACGTGTATAATGTATACCTATGCAGGTAATTTTAGTCCAACACGACGAGGCGAGTGGTAATACGCAATGTAACAGGGACCGAAGGGTATGAGGCGTGGGTCGCTATTTTCCATTTTCTCATCGCTCCGAGTGCTCGGAACAACCTTGAGCAACTCTCGAATAGTTCAAAGGTCGTTTTTTTCTTGCCGCTGGGAATTATTACAGCTGACTTTTTCTAAGTATTTACAAAGATTACCGCCTATTTTCTCATCAACCTATTACGGAGTGTAGGGTATTTCAATTTCATCAGACATAATATAGAAGAACGTCGCTAAAGCGCGACAATTTCTCAGTTTAAGAAAATTTTTGGATTTCTGTTTCGAGGAAATTCTTCGCTAATAACGAATTGCATTATGTGGTGTAATTGCAGTTGCGGCTGAAAATTTACTTTCCATTTAAAGTTGAAGAATATTAGGGCAAAACCTTTAGAATTTAGGTATATGCGCAGGTATATATGAAAGCAGAATAAGTTGAAAATTCGGAGAAATTCGTCGATCGCTCTACCCAATTTCGTTGAAAAATGTCGATTACTTTTTCATTACGTTAATCTTGAACGGGCAAACAAGCTAAACGAAGTCAGAGAGAATGCGTGCCTTTTACCATTCGCGTCGGAAAAGATTCGCAGAAATATACGCATCGTCAGCAGACTCGGTACATCGACTTAAAATAAAATTTGCATTTATTGAGGACACCGGAATTTAATTACCAATAGGAGAATAACGAGTTACAATGAATTTCAACCGACGTCTTCGTCTTATTTTAAAGAATTATTATTTGGGGAGGAATCTCAGCAGGTAGTGTATGTAATATTCATCGGTTGGGTAACAACTGGTCAACGTTTTCCTAGTAAATAGAATAACAACGAATTTTATACATTCGTCAGCATTCTACATTGAAATATGACGACTATTTACAAAGATACCAAGAAAAAATAATATTCTTAAAATGACTACGAATTTTTATCTATGTAGGTAGACTATAAATAAATACATAGTTGCAGGGGCCATTATCGACTTGAATTTTAACGGTTGGCATTCTGCGAACATCTCCGATGACGTTGCACTGCAGAATAGGACAATCGGGATTTTCAAGCACAACGCATATCTTGCAGTTCTTTTACCTCGTTCAAATTTTTTTGCTGACCGATCATCATTCGGCTTCGTTCACATAATTCTGCCTCTTCGCAAGGTCGCACACATATATGTATCTATATGTATAATGAAACTCAGGCATATATTTCACAGGGCAAATACGCAAGGGGTCAAAAATTCATACGCGTCCACCTCGGTGTATCGCTCTACATATATTCCCATGGCGATTGTGAGGACAATCTTTCCAACGGTCCTCTGCGCCTGCTTCAGCTAACCCAAATTTAAATGAAACTGGGCCTCGTAAGTCCTGCCGAAGGAAAACGGACAGCGGACCTCTGGTCATTCATCCCTATTGCCTTACCCGGTGGACCTTCCGCTGCGGGCAAAACGGATCTAAACGGTCAGATATCTACCTGACCCAATTGAATCGGGGGTGAATTTCTATCCCGTAAGGGTGAACTGATATTATAATTTTCAGATTGAAACCTGGACGGTCGAAATGGTCAGCAAATTCTACGGCGGTTCCCATGCCCAAACTTAGTGCGCGCAACTACCTGATGCGAATGTGTAACAAACCCCGGATCGTCCGATATTACCTGCGAACAGGCACTGACCGCGGTCATAGCGTAGTAGCCATTGTCGGACGGTTGGTCCTGTTTAAATTAGACCGAAAAGAATACGTTGGTTAGCTGCATTAACGGTGCAGGCGCTCCTATTTCGCCGCAATGTCCATCAACCCGAGGTCCGTTGCGGACGGCCGCGGTTCCCTGGGAATCGCTGTGCAGCGGCAAACGTAATTTCAAAACTTCTTCCAGAACCGTCTCTAACCCTACCCACACCTGGACTTATGGTTTGTTGGACTATAACCAACATTTTTCATCACGCTCTATTTTTCTCACCCCAATTCGTCGTGTAGACGTCATATTATAATCCACCGCAACGGATTTTCATCCCTACCAACGATCGCAGGAATATCAACGCGTCAACTATGGTTGGCCATGTCCAGTATGATATTAAGTTTTTGATCCGAACCTTCCAACGGTCATTTTAATCAGACTATAACCTCGAGAAAGACAGAATTATAACAGCGATTTCGTAGACGCTGCCTGCACAGTGTCTGACAATGAGATAATTTTTCTTCATTTTTCTTTTTTTTGTTTGAAATTACGGTCATGTCATTTCATCAGTTTGTGAAGGAGTATATAAGCGTAGGTATATACGTATGATACTTAAATATCGTAAACTGATAATTTTTCCGCACTATTATAGCGTTCGATAAATTCTCCAGTCGTCAGATATGAACGTGTGTTCGTATGTATGTACAGGTACGGGATGTGATAAGACGTTATACCGGTAATAATGGGTGACTACAATGAACGTCATTTTTTTTCAAGTACAAAACTTACGTAAAGTGCATGGAACAATTTTAAATATCTAATGGTTTCAGCCTCACAAACGGACTTGGACTACACGTGGGTATACTGTACCTATATAGATATAGGTATGTGTTCGAAGCAATAACGACTTATGTATCGCGTTATATAAAACATCCCCTCCACATCAGAATAAATATACGATCTGCATACACATATGCCCATGATGTAATCAAAATTAGAGCGATTAATCAAAAGTTGTTGGTCTTTCTTTTTCCCCCTTTTTTTTTTCGTATAGGAAAATTTCCTCTCCCTGCAAAGACAATAGCGTCCGAGGGCAAACACCTTTAGCCTAATAGATCATCGACGCCTTTGTCCACGAGAAGTTTAAAGTCCAACGGCTATTTCTTGTGACAGGGTAGAAAAACCCAGGGGACCATGAATTAAGAAAGAAGGTCCGCGGAGAAACATCCGCCGTCTTTTAGACTCGGTCGTTCGGTCTGAAATTGAAAATCAGGCATTTAAATGGACCCGGAAGGGTTACATCTACCTGCCTGACCCCCGCGCCCTTCCACATAATTCACCCCTCCACACCCTGAATTGACCTGCGTCGCCCCTATGCAAGAAAAAGGACCCCCTCCGAAATCCGGAAGGAACTGCCCGGCATAAGAATCTAGCTTTCAGCACACGATTCTCCTGTAACTAAAATATAAGATCGTGTGCAGGTATGTGACCCTTGGCTAAAATACCCGGTGGACAGATAACCTTTTCCTCAAAGATCCTTCGAGGTTGCGAGGTCCCCTATTTCGGGCGTCCGCACGTGCTTCGAGTACGTTGGCTGCGCCACCGGACCCGCGGGACTCGTCCGAGGGTTTTTTTTTCCTCTCTTTTGCCGATGTTTTTTTCTCTTGTTCATCCGACCGACCGACTGGACGGGCGGAAAGACAGACGTACCCCGATGGGCCCGCACGGTCAGAACGGAAAGCTCGATGATTTGATCCCGACAAAAAATATATTCCGGTGTCGGGTGCTTGGACTCTTTTTTTTTTTCTTCCTTTCTTTCTTCTTTTAAACTACACGAATTTCCGGCCCTCGAATACTATTTTAACTGTCCACGTATAATCGCTTCGAATAAATTGATGCAGGAAGTTCATAGTCAAAGCGCAGTACGTGTAATCTGCAGATGAAGCGATGCGATAGCTGTTTAGTGTCAATCGATATGCGATCGATTGTTATTGACAGGGATTAATTTTCACACGAAATATACGCGAGTGCCGTAAAAATCCCAAGCTAATAATTTTAGTGATCGAATTCGTTCAAGGTCTCGAGTTACCCAGGGTGCGAGACCCAGACTGCGTGGGACAGCTTATAGAACGAAGCCTGCCGATTGGTCTTTTCTCGTTGGCCAATGAGGACTCGCCTGTAACCCGCCCACAGATTATAACCGGCTGTTGGGTCCAGCCTTTCGCCTCCCAGGGTCTAGATGCTCTGGACCCAACGGTTAGCTGCTGTACTTATCGACAAATATATAACGGAAGGAGAAAACCGTTACAAATTTAATCCCTGCGGGTTGAATATGCTTGTCCTTAACTTTGCCGATAACGGTATAGTATGAGTTCGATAATCGCACGACAAACATTTTTGAAACTGTCCGAAAACTGTAACAAAAAAAATTTTCACTCCTATGAAATTTTGTTTTTAGAGTTTCTAATGGCCATTGCAGGTCGTAATTCAGGAATCTCTTTACAATTAGAAGTCGATGGGTCGTGAGAGCGTTTATGTGGTTATCTGTTATATATACGAATTACCACTGATTGTGAGCTAATTAGGTTAACGCAAAAGATCGTCAAAGCCGATGTTGATATTTATCTCAACTCATTAACGGAAATTTTTCGTTCTATACCTGGATCGACTTCTACAAATAGCTATATTCATGGTATAACGATACACGTGCGTTGACGATGTATACTGCAGAAAATATATAACTTATAGAAGAATCGCTAACGTGCAGAGCTAATTGTAAGTGACCACTTTATTCTTGACAACGTTATCGCCTAGAAAATAAGCAGTCACCTATCGAGCCCGGTGCAACAAAATAAAAAAGAAAAAAAAAAAAAAATGAATAAAGAGAACAAGAAAAGAGGAACAACAAAATGAAAAGAGAAAACGGTATAATAACCCGTTAACTATAGTTTAACGAGGAACGTTTTCTGATAAAATTCAATATACATATTTCAAGTCACAAATGATAATATGCATCGCGCTGTAAGTATAATTAAAATACTTGCATTCCTTCGCGTTTACTTTCGTACATAGGAAAAATTATTTTTCCCTCTTTTTCTTCAAGGTTCGGAACAAAGATCGAGTTTCAGTCTCAGGAATTGTACAGGGGTAGGAAAAGTAGGCTGTGACCTATTTGGATGGGCATGCGTTTGGATCAACCCCCTAGAAAAGCTGCTCTACATTTGAATCGTGAAGTTCCGATTGGTTGGTAAACTGGAGCATTGCACAAAGGGGGGTTGGGTCTCATTGAAATCAGGTTATTCGAGATTTGAGATTTATTATTCAAGCGCCCTTCGCAGCTTCCTCGAATCTTTAATCTCGAAGGATTCAGATCTCCTCGAGCCTTGACGCGGCACGGAGATCTTTTTTAATCGAGAAAACGCGCTGCGTCGAATTAATTGTGATATCGATATTTAGTGTCCTTCGATTGTAACTGCCCTCTTGAGTGCGGACCATCAGGACTCTAACACATCGGAAGGTGAGTAATTTTACATTCCTATATTTTATTCTTAGTTGGAAATGAATTTTGCGATTTTTGACATATTGCATTGCATTGCAAATCCGAGATGGCGTGTCTTCAATCTTGTAGAAATGTGATAGCTTTCTAGAATATTTCGAATTCGAAGAATTATCGAACAGAATTTCAACAAGGATAAATTTTGAAAATAGATCAAGATTTGAAACCTTTCGCGATGTTTGATAAACCGTATATGCATCTCATATTATATATACTCGTGTTTTGCTGATTTTTATTTCATTCTCTTCATATCTTTTTATTTCTGAAACTGAGCGCGAAGAAAAACCACTAGGATAATATTATATAGGTGACTATATAGGTATCATTAGCCGGAACGGTGGGCTGATAGCCTGAATGATAAAAAAATGAAGGTCCAACTCCGCTTCTAATCTGCCGCTAAGTATACAAACACACGAACCAGCTTATACGAGTGTTATAATTTTTAGTGTAAGTGCATCGTGTGTGCACCGGTACAGCTATTCACGGTAAAGTCACGCGTGCGACGTGTCAGGCTTCTATATGTATAATACGTATAGGATGCAACGTACGGAACAAACAGAAAACGGACACGAGCGACTGTGTCGGAAATGGAATGGAATTTCCAACGAACAGATAACCCGCGATTGCTTATTTGAGATGAGATCTGGATAGTCTGGATAAAATCAGACGTTTAAAAATCTATACATCAAGATTATGATATCGCTATATAATGTCACGTTGCCAATCACAATATATAGCTGACAATGAGATATAATGTAAATACAATATAGAAAGGTGTCACAGAGCTCGCGATATTCTTTTTTTTTTCCGAACGAGCTAAGGGGGGATTTTTCGAAGTGATATCTCGACGCCTTCTTCAAACAGATATCGGAAAGAATTGTGCAGCAATATTTCGTGAATCGAAACAATTGCAAGGAAATTAGCGGCTCTTTTCATATAATTTCCATGATTTTTTTCCAGCGACTTTTTTTCTTTCTTCCTTGTGAATCATATTTTTTCCCGATAGTATTTCAATTATATACCCATATAATAATATGATTGAATCTAGAATCGAGAGTCTGATCGTGCCTCGTGAGTCACGCAAACTATATCCCTCGTCTACCTTATATTTTGGATGCGTGCAGCTACGCGCTCCGGAAGACACGTGATTCACCAACGACGATCAAAAACGACAGCATTATCTTCACCTTCCAATAATTCTTCACGCCTGTGTCAATCGGTTAGAAAAATTTCACCGTTCATACACATGGTATATCATCTATAATTATACTCGTACGGCGAGACGATTTTGTTCTCCATATATTCGAATGAAAAACTTGAAGCCATAAGTTCCTAGAGTTTAAAGTATATAATAGTTATATAGCAGTAGAATTTCTCTGTCGCATCGGATGTATTATATACCTAGAGAATTCGGGGAATCAATTATTGCTTCCCATTGTCCACCTGCCAAATTTGTCATAACCGCGTTTTTTTTTTTTTTGTTGTTTTTTTCTCTTCAATTTTTCTATTTTTCATTTTTTATTTTTACCGTGAAATAACGCACGCGCCGCGTGCTGCTCATGCAAATTAAACCGCATAGTAGTGGCGGCTGGTGGTATAGAGAGCCGACATACGAGACACGATCGTAAGTCTCTACCTTCTTTGTAAAGGTACATAAAGATTCATATCGTTCCTCCAACGCTTTTGTTCTCACTCAAATACACCTTATAACAGAAATAAAACTATCACCCAAAGGAGCCTTTCATCCCGTCGTTCAGAACCATTCGCTCACAGACATACATACGTGTATATAATGTTTGTATATCTATCGACCATCGGCTGTTCGACAGGCCGACTATAGCTTGACCGCTGCAGGTTCCTCCTCGCCGATTCATGGTCCCTTCGATTCCAACAAGAATAAGCGTTCGCTGCACCGATCATCGGCACATCTTATAAATTTGTCGAATATGAGATGCACTCAGAATCATAAGTAAAAGTTTTCGTCCGGAAGACGTGGAAGAATTTCTATTACAACTGGTAGGCTCGCTAGTTGCGGTGCTACGCAATTAACGATTTTTAAGAAACCGAATTCCCCGATCATAATTTGGTCAATCCGATATCACCACGCATCGTATGCGGTGGAAACGTGACACGGTGTACAAAATTCTCGGGCACGCGTAGGTATAATAACCTGCGAAAGTCGTAGGGGTAGGGGCGGGGGCATAGGGGTGAGAATATGTGGCAACGACATACAGCAGCATCTGCAGCAGCGGCAGCACGAATAATGGCAGCTATGATACACGTTGAGATAAGAACGGAGATGAGGCACCGCTCGGAACAAAAGACGGTATATACCTATAGAGGCAACTGACAGCTAGCTCACTTAGCTCCGAGCACCGTTGTACCTAGGTAGATACATACTTATGTGTATCGCGTTTAAGCGCGTATGTGCAGACGCATACTTCGTACAATTACTATCTTTGAATGCATATACATGTACTCATGGCAGTGGCCAGCTCCCAGTTTCTTTCTCTTATAATACAATACCTTCTTACTGGTCAGGCGCGCGTGTTCTCGCGACGCGGGTTTTCAACGTGAAGCACACACAGTGGCGCTGAGGTTATCTTTGAAGAGGATCGGGTGACCGCCGCGGTCACCGGAGTGCCCAACGACTCTGGTCTCTTACCCGAATGAAACTCTGCCACCGCCGCCGCCGCTGCCGTTGCCGTTGTCGTTTCTCTGCAGCTTACCAGCTTCTGCCTTTTGACTCCAGCAACAATTATGATGCGATTGTTCGCTTGCTGTACCGTACGTAGAGTACCGCGAGTCATGCTCGGATAGAACCTTATCTTTAATGTCATTCATTCTCTTTTCTCGTACCAGACTAGAGATGGTATAGACCTCTCGTTGAGAGGGTAGAGCGTATGACCGGACAAATACACATTTTACGACCTCGACGAAGACCGAAACGAGGAGTACTTGCCCGCGTTGTGAAGCAAGTCGAAAAAAGAAAGAAACAAAAACGAGCAGCTTTAATAGGCCTGGTTACATTCGGAAGAGTTTCTTTGGCGTTACACTCGTCAACGATCTCTTTCGAAATACCAGCCAAACGCGGGCTAACGCCCTAAAACTGTGAGACTATTTTTATATCCGTAAAACGCATTTTACCTAGATCGCAATGTTCGTGACCACATAGTAGTTTTACCGTAAACGAGAAAAAGACAGAAAATAAAAAATAAAAAATGTGTAAAGAAACCAAAAAATAAAAAAAAAATTGAAAAATGAGGACAAACAACGGCAGACATTTTTCATTGCGCCTGCGGAATTGAATAATTTTGACGGACGGTTCTATAGCGGAACTTGTTCATCATATTGAAATTTAGTTTGCAGGTACTGCACCTTGCTCGAGAAACGAACATATACTGCGTGTCAGCAATTAAACTGGCAATGTGCAACAGGTTGATGTATCAACTACTAGAGGTATACTGAAATATTTTGTGTATAATTCAAAGTGTGGAGCAAGCATTCGTACGTCCAACGTATTATATGGATGTGTTCTTCTATATATCTGTGCATGCACGATCGAGCGATGCAGAAATTGTAATATAGTGACACCACATATTTTTGGATGACGTAATTTAAGCTGACCTCGCGATCGAGGCGTATCGGATTTCGAACGTGTTTGCGAAGAGTCGTTGCATTATGGGAGGTGAAAAAGAAAAAAACGAAAAATGTTCTTTTTTTTTTCAACTAAACGCGTTCAACGAACGTTATAACGCGATACCGAGGATAAAACAGGATCACTGACCCCCTTGGATAGAAGATCATAATCGAAATGCTAAAAAATTTAACCAAAATCGGTTTTACTTTCAATTGATTTTCACTGATAAAGATCCGTGACATTTGAGGCAGAGCGTTGAAAAAAAAAGAAGAAAAAAAAATCTGAACTGGGGGTTCGAGAGTTCACGAGGTTGGAAAATTTTCGTTAACGAAGGGTCGCTTCTCGAATGTTTGGAGGGCAATTGAATCCCCGGGGAGAAACCTGATGGATTTTTTAACATCTTATAGAAACGCCTTTCGAGTAATTCCTGTTGGATCGACGCTCGTGTCGGGGTGTCGGGGTGAAGTCCTGACGGGAAGCCTCGTGTCCCGGACACGGTGTTCGTCCGGTAATCTTGGTCACCCCGGTCATCCGGCCGCTATTAAATTGTGATATTACGAGCTGCTAGCCCCCTGAAGACGCGTGGTCAAGCGCCTCGTCCCTTAATTCGAGGGTCAATGGTCATCGCGAAGGATATTTCGCTGCAGGTCACGGTGTCTATACATGGCGTCCGTTTATTCATCCCTATTTGTAAGGATGACGTTTCTTACCTGCTAACTCTCCCCACGTCGTCTTATTATAAACCCGCTCCTTTTCCTTTACTGCAGTATTGTCAAGAATATTATATCCTCTTGGATTTACGATCCCGCCCAGGTCCTTACTCACCTCAATAGGGATGAATATATCTGCATATAGTTCCAATGATTCATTTTCCAACTGTATTTTCCACCTTTTGTTACCCCGGATTTTGTTTACTGACCAACATTCGGTTTATTCCGCTATGGTTCGAAGTCCGCTGAACAAAAGTGCTCGAAAGAAGAAGAGGAGGAAAAAGAAACGAAAACGCACAAATTAGCAGCAATAAGACCGTAGAGTACGCGTCTTTCTCAACCTCCAACGCTCCAACGCTCCCACGCGTTATACCTTTCCTTCATCATCGCCTTGAGCTAGACATTACATCGTTATATCGAATTTATATTTTACAGCTAAAACATCCCCGAAATAAGGGGTGAATGTTTTAATAACGACGATCCGTCGTCGTATGAAATTCGATGAATGCGATATCGTAAAAAAATTTATCCCGCATCGTGATAATTTCTGCAAAATTGTATTTCAAAATTTCTCATCGTATTATATATATCGCGTTATGGAGTAGCGCTCCGTATATGTAATTGATGAAATTTCGAATTCAAATGTAGTAAAATCGCTGTACGTGTAGCTCGATTTCCACCTCAAAGAATTACTCGCTCGTATTAAAATACTCCTATACAGCTAAAGCGTGGCAGAATTGTGGTATATATGTATATACATATATATATATATATATATATGTATACAACATAATGCAGGAAGCGAATATGCCCGTCGCTTGCACATTTACGAATGTTCGTCTTCTCTTTAGCCGTTCATTATATATATATATCTATATCTATGTATTTGTTGAGTATGTGCTCTATACCTATATGCGGAGATATATATATATACGCCCGAGTGAACACCATGAATACGTGGTATCCGTGTCCAGCTACGGGTTACGTAAAGAGGGCTCCTTTATTGCACACCTTTTGCGCGTCCACGGCACTAATTAACGCGAGAGAAAACGGCAGTCAGCCAGCCGAGATACGACAAAGGCGCAAGGGATGCTTATGCCTCTCGTTTCTCCTTCTTAATTGTAGTAAGACTTCGTCATACATGGCTTGTAGTCGTCTTACTCATCTTTACCACACTCGTCTTATCTGTTGCACGCGAAGAAAAAAAAGAACCAAGAAAAAAAATATATATATCAAATATAGATTAAGTATACAACGTATAATACCTTTGTATGAGTCGCGACATTTTTCACTGCATCATCTCGGACGATGATCGATGATTTAGTTCATGATTTGAGTTCGTATTCTTATAATTGAATAACATATGAATTCGATGCACAACTGATTTCCGAATGTATGAAATTAATTTTTTGCCAAGAGAAATACATCATGTAACGTGCTAGTTAATTAATCCAGATTTACCGTTTTTCACGCCACAGAAACTCAGCAGCTCTCGAAGATCGAGTCGAGAATTATAGTTCGTTAGAGTCACGGATGTGATGCCTATTACCTGCGTTATATATCTTTACGGATGGAAGAGACTGAATCTTTTTCATATTTATCTTACGTCATTAACTCTGTTTGAGAGCTCGCGGAATCCAAGGCCAAAAATGATCCGATCATGTACCCAACCTATGCAGGTGCCGAGAAAAGTCGCCGAGTTATAATCTTGTCGGGAATCGGCGGATGATAAGAAATTCGGAGAACAAGAGCTGACGGCGCACCGATGACGCATCGGCCGAATGTAATCGGAAAATTATTTCGCCAATTGCTGAATAAGAAAAAAAAGAAAAAATGAAGAAAGAAAAATAAAATGATTCGCAAAAAATTACGTTTGAAAATCGAGCTTCTCTTTTAGTATTCATATCGTCTAGCTTGAATATCGAGTTTTTTTCTATTCACAATTATAACGATGACGTAACAAAGATCTGCCGTCTACCGAATACACTGAAGATGTTTCGCAGCGAAATTAGAAGCCGCACAAGGTCTTCCGGTTGTTACAGGATCTGGACCCTACGTCACGCGTCGAAGAAAAAAAATCATGGACAAAAAAACTCAGCTCTTTACCTGTGTGCAGCAAACTTACCACATTCTGAAAACCGCACGATTTGTCGTATCTTGCAGAAAATGAAAAAAAAGGAAAGAGAGAAAAAAAAAATTAGAACTACGGGTACGCAGAGCGTTAATCGCAACAGGATGAACTCGGAGATAATACGAGCTCTTATCTCATAACATCTCTGACTCCGCTTGCAAAGACTTAAGACAGAACCAGGTAACAGTAATTATATCCAACTGTTTCTCCTCCCGCGTACCATTTGTTTACTTCTTTGTTTTGTTTTTTTTAATTTATTTATATTTTCGTTTTTTACTACTCGCTCTTTCAACTTTATCATTAATTACGTAATCGCATCGAGACTGGAAATTAAATTTTTGATGTAGTCTTCATATTTTACAGTCATAATCCTTTTACTGTTAGTCCATTATACTGCATCGGAGCAAAGTTTCATTTATTTTGTTAACTCGTACCAACCGACCCGGTTAGAGACCGGCAATTGCATCGCCTTGATAATTGTTCAATGTTATCGCCGCGTAATAACGCTAACTGGAAAATTTTAACGAATCGTGAACAAGAACGAAACGATTCAGTCCCACGCCCCAAGGTCTGACACTAACTTGGTCCCGACCTGCAGCTCCTGGCAAGGCGTCGAGACGCTCATCGCGTTGTGTGACGAGTACCGGAGTAGGTATTTACGTACTTTATAGTTACGTACCTTTGCCACAACGGAGGTGGCAGATCAAGTGTCCCGGACACGTTTCCTCTCAGGACAAACACGACCAGCACCGGTGCGCGACTCTCAGGGTCCACCGAACGATGCTCGTATTGTAAGCCCGGGTATTACAGGCGGGCGTAGTAGTGTACGTTCTCATTAAAATTCTTATCTCGGCCAAGCCTGAATTGTGTTGGAAAAATTCATCATTCGACTCTCACACCGTATATATCCATTGCGGAAAAAGAACTGCACTTCAACGATATTGATGAGGTATATTTTCGTCGGATGATAATCTTTTTTCTTTATCGATACCATATCGAAAAATTAATCCACACCAATAGATGATTGATTTTATTAGTCGTACAGGATTATTGTTACGAAATGTTGCAAAAGTTATACGACAAAAATGACGTCACCCATGGCATGTGCGGTGTATCTATGAGTTAGGTCGTCGAATGTTCAGGACATGAACGAATGAATTCTCGTGACATGAAGTAGAACGGCAGCGAAGCGACGTTTGGCCTGCATAGGTCAAAGTCCAGGCGCCCTTTCAACGAGCAGCGGTCCTTTACGACTCTTTTTTTCCCCTGGCTTCACTTCCCTTCCCTTTCCTTCCTTCCTTTCTGACACAGGGTATCCATATCGTGATTGCAACACCGCGGAGAAACGGTAATGCGTATACGCAAGTATAAAACGACACGTGCGCTACCGCATCATCGCCACTTCCGGTCAATCCGTGCAGCTCTTCTTTGGGCGGAAGAACGTCGAGTCTTCGTGCGGGAGAAAGACGATCCGAATAAAATGAAAGGAGTAGGAGGATGAGGACGAGGATGAGGAGGACGAGAAGAAAAAAGAAAAAGAGGAGCAGAAGGAGGAAACGTGAATCGATAATGCCGTCTGCGTGTATCTCGTAACCTCAGCTCACCTACTGCAATATTAATGGCGTTTCGTGTAGCTGCCCACGTGCGCCCTGCCTTAACAACGAAGTTTGAGGATATAGCTGAAGACAGAAAGAACAGATCGATGACCACCACGGATGTGTACGTACAAGACTTCCAAAAACTATATAATCTCTTACTTCGAGTGACAGACCTGCACATCTGTGCAGCTGCGATATCCACGATTTTTTTCATCATCTCATTTCTTTTTTTATCCTATTGGCATTAGGTGTATCGGATCGTTGAGAATGAGAAAGGTTTGAAATGAATTTCTAAGATTATGAAATTGATCCTGATGTTTATTTAGTGCGTCAGTAACAACGCCTGAGCCACGATGACCATCCGCCTAATTAGCTAGAAAATCCAAAGGAGCCTTGTCTTGCTCAGACGCAGTTGAATTAATTAGCTGTTGATACGGTATAATTACTATTTATTACACACATATAAAATTAGACCCGTGCCCGAACCTGACGTGCTGTAAATATATATAAGTTTGCCTCGTCTTTCCGAAGCAGTTATAACTCTCGGACCCACCTCTTTCTACCTCAACTACTACTACCACCACTATCATATATATACGCTGAACGTCGCGTTTTCTCCGGTTGCACAAGTTCGCCTTCTTTTCTTCCCCCTTTTCCACCCTCGACCCCCCCAATCGCTCTTTCTCTCTCTCCGCCTCTCTCAAATTCGCTTATCTTCGACCGCTCGAGTCGCGCTACGTGCACTCGGCGAACGCGAACTTACATGTATACATCAGCGAGTTCTGGGTGTACATAACTATTATATACCTAAATAATATACATATATATGTACAGAGTATGAACGCGGAGACGTCCCGGTCGCGTACCCGATGCTCGAATGACAAGGTGAAGCACCTCTCCGGAAGCAGATCTATTTTTGTCTTTATCAACGAAACGTGACACTTACAGCATCTAGTGTTCCGCCGTCACCTTCAGCCCTCGTATAGATATACGTACGTATTATATGTACGGGTCCTCTGTAACATCGTTACGATGTTCGTTATACGTATAATACTTATATCGTGCGGACGTGGACATTAAAAAACTCCGATGACGACTGACTTAATGAGATATCAGCTCTTGTGGCTGGTGTCACCTTTGAAAGGTCGAACCGCAAAAGATCTCTCGGGGCACGCGCGCAATATAATAACGACGTCGAACTTGCGAGTCTCAGTTTCCTCAAGATTTTTCTATGGACCGGAAACAGACGAAGAAAAATTTGCTTACGATGCTCCTATGGTTATACCGATTCCATTTATCATCTTATACTCCGCGCGCTTCAATTATTACGCCATACTCCTATGTATCGGATGTCTGATTTGAAAAAATTAACCATCGACTGTTCGATTCCAATCGTAATAAGGTAATGGTAATCCTTGACTAGTAATTTGATCGATAATGGAAATCGGTAGAGAAATTTATAACGATAGAATCCTCATTGTTTGGTCGAGTAAAATTTTCACCTCGTCGATGTGGATCAATGCCACGTTATCATGTCTAGAATTGAGCAATCGCACTAATTAATCTCAGAAATTAATGCAGACTTTTTAAGCAATCGTAGCACGATTTTCCAATGAAGAGGATATCGGACACGGCGTTGAACCAATTGTGAGATTCGAGATCATTCGATGATTCAGTCAACGATATCTTCTCGGTCGAAGCCGAATCAAATTCCAAAGTTCACGGTGTGCGAATTAATTATCATCATGACTCGCCAAATACGTGCAATTAGTACAGGTACCTATTTATCTATCGCCCATTTTACAGCCAGATGTTGAACCGAACTCGATTTCACCGGCTCAAACTTGATCTCGGTATATTAGTTTGTTTTATCGAGCCTTCGTTCGTTTATGCAGCCATTGTAATAAACACAGCATACATATACGTATTATACTGTATACATATATCGTTACGTACTTGAATCTTCGGCTACCGCAATATATGATGTGCAAACTTGCTAATATACGCAAACACCTATATATGTATCCAGCAAAATAATATGCGCATTGTTATGAAAGTTTTAACCTAATAAGCCGCGGAAGAAAAAACACAAAAAAAAAAAAAGAAAACGAAGATCACACACATCTTCAGATCTTCAGACCTTGTGCGAGGTTATACTCGGATCTAGTTTTACCTATGACTTCGTTTCATGTATTTTTTTTTTTTTTTTCTTCTAATTCTCTTCCAACGCGAGTCTAGTATTCAAAGACAATCCGCAAATATTGGAGAATAAAAATAAAGAGAAAGAAGATAAAAGAAAAGAAAAAAACCTTGAACGACGTCGCGACAGATTTCGCGTGTCTGTTTCATTTAGCCAAAACATCAGGGTCGCGTAATATTCAGAATCCAAAGGCGACATAATACAACACGTGCATCAACAGCTCCCCTCCGACCATCTCATATTCGCGATTCCTCAAACCGAATATCTTTAATTTTATTTAAGTTTTATTTGATTTTTTATTTTTTATCTTTCTCTCTTCTGCTCTCGTTATCTGTCGTGTTGGCAAACTCGCCACAAACGAGGTTCGAAGAGACTTAACTCTGTCTATAGATATACAATATAAGCGTAAGACGAATGAGATGTGAGTAAGTCATGTACGTGTACGACGTATCTACGTATATTGTCTAGGTATAGCTTCATACGTATACGTGAACGTGAACGTATAGTTATACTTTACATCCAAGATTTAACGCGAGGTTGAAATCTCCCGCACAGAGAATGAAATTTGCTCTACCGTGAACACATCTTGGGAGAGCAGTTGCTCCGGCCAGTGGTCACTGGCAAGTATTATACCTATGATATATACGGAATACAGGAAGCGGCGGCAAGACTATACCTTCGACTCCGGACGGGACCGGCTCACCGGCTCATACGAGCACAAATTATTATATCTTCACAGTCTGGTGATTCGCCAGCTGTGCCCCCGTTGGCATACGCGAGGCGACCGTGCAGTAAGAACACCGAGCCAAACGCGTGCTTTGCCGCTTCTTCTTCTTATTCTTCTCCTTATTCTTTCATCGTAGCTAAAGAATAACGATCATTTACCGGCCGTACAAGGAGATTGAAATTCTTCGAAATTCAAGATCAAGATCCTTGCGAAGTAAGATATTTCCCAGCAGCTGCGGATTCAATTGTTTTAATTAAGCGGAAAATTTCTTGCCCCATTATTTTTCTATATTTCATTTTCCACAGTTATACGTGGATAAAAAAAAAATAAAAGATACAACCGAGGAGTGGCATGGTTTCTCTGTATCGTTATAGCGGGTCTTGTACATCGAAGGTTGTATCTCGTTTTCCGTGGCACCCATGGCCGCAGCATCTGCGCAATCCTCCAAGCACCTCGGAGCACCTGTGTACACGAGAAGACAAATATAATCTCCCGCGCGTTAAGAAAGAGAGAGAGAGAGAGAGAAAGGCCAGCTTAGTCAGAAGCGTCACAGAGTCGACAGAGACTCGAAAAAACCTCTCGATTATCATTAGCGTATAATATACATTTATAGTACGTATATTATTAAAAGTTCTTCCAAATAATATAAGCGGAGAAATAAAAATAACACACCGATTCACGGAGATGAGCTGTCCGCGGCTCATGCATCGGGCTGTACACGGCATTAGCGATAATTCATTTCCTGGTATCGTGCACCAACACCGAGAGAATAAAATAAAATAAAATAAAAGATAAAATAAAATAAAATATAATAAAATTGAAAATAAAAACTGTCCGCGAGCAAGCTAACGAAGATAAGATACATCTCCCCTGCTGCTCCTCTCGTGACAGGCACAGTTCTTAATCTCAAACGAGGTGTGTCTGTCCGACGGTATCGTTCCCAGCGTCTCCGATTATAAAATCTTAACAACGTTGCCTCAATCGTTCGAAATCATCGCTCTCGATTTCAATAATATCGTTCAATGCCCGCCGCGTCATGAGGAACAAACAAACAAACAAACAAACAAAGAAGAAAAAAGGAAAAGAAATTCACGAAGATTATATACGGGCACTTCAATTGCCACCTGCATCTCGTTCTTTAACAGTCAAGAGTACAAGTTGATATACTTTATATAGTCACGCTATTCCGACGCACTTCACTGCAAAGTTTATTCCCATAATGCATCGAGAAACGAAGGAGATCTCGCGTATTGTTCGCTGCGCTCGCACTCATCCGCGTCTATAAAACTCACGCGTATACCTATATGCAGTATATTATAGGTGTATGAAATTATGACGAAAAAATCAAACTCCTCGTATCTCCAACTTTACGAACCATTTTATGAATCTGTGTGCAAGATGAATGTGTGCGTATTATAAACATAACACGTATTATCCCGAGATAGGTGATCGAGTTGCTGTGTACGATATCAAAATAATCTTTTTTCAACTCTGAGTCGGTATAGATTCTTCTAACAAACACTCCGTAAGACCAATGGTTGAGTAACTGTACCGTATACGTAACAGAGTGCGGAAGATGTTCCGAAAATCGATGTACCTGATTTTCAGACGCCTCGGATGTAAGTGGATCTCCGTGACACTCGAGTGACGCTAAAATCAATCCCCACTTACCGCAACTGCCTGCAATATGAATTTTCAAACATCTATGGTAAAAAAATATCGATAACAAAATCCAACGCATCGCGAATCGAACGATAGAGGAGTCGCGTTTATATACATGCGTATATAACACACCTCGTAACACACCCTGCATCGGTGTAAGGCGGATAATTGTTTCCTGCGTCTCAACGTCAAGATTATCATCTCTTTTTCTCGATCAGTATAAAAAAGACGAATAAAAACGAGACGTACGAAAAGTTATTGGAAAATTTCTGGCATCAACATCATCTGCAATCCCACCGATCTACACACAACCAACGTTTGGATTATCGATGAAAAATGTGCAGAGCTAAAGGATCTTACAGAATTTAAGTAATTCGGTCAATTTGGTAGTCGGCTGCAGACGAGTCGAAGGAAGCCCTGCCGAGCGGACGCGTCGTAGTCGGGTCAGGTTGGCTTTAGCTATTCGAAAGGCCTCACGGAGAGGAAGACTCACCCACGCGCGGTAACTCGCCCGAACATAGGGGGGGGATATGGGGGGGAGGAGGAGAGGAAGACGAGGAAGAAGGACGAGGGGAGAGCGGGGGGAGAGGGATGGGGGATCGAGGGAGGGAGGGAGGGAGGGAGGTACGGGGGGACAAGGGGAGAAGAGTCAGCACGACTGAAAGAAGCCAACGCCAGGTACCACCAGGAGCAACAGCATCATACATAACAATATCACATCCCGACCGGCACAATGGCTCTCCGACCGGAAGTACGCTACCTGTCTCCCACGTCAGTCGCACGGACGCGCAGCCTCCCAACGTCCCTGACTCGTCGTGACTATCCCACAGCCATTTACCCCTCTTTTTGTTTTTATCTTTGTATAGGTTCCACGGTGCAGCTTATACACGTTGTATTATACCGTGTAGGTATCTTTATCCATCTATATCG
The DNA here is from genome assembly GCA_963932425.1 of Athalia cordata. NCBI lineage: Eukaryota > Metazoa > Arthropoda > Insecta > Hymenoptera > Athaliidae > Athalia > Athalia cordata. The sequence goes on along the minus strand of OZ010625.1, from coordinate 48,353,792 downwards.
CACCGCCCGATCGGTGTAAGTGAGTAACCTATGCATGTATTCGTGTTATTATACATTGTTGCGAGTGTGTATCGACGTGGGTATTTCGTGTATATGTGTGAATCCGTGTGTATGGGGAGAGCATATAGATAAACGCGTTTCTTTATGCTCTTCGTGTTTCCAAACTGTCTGTCTTTCATCTCTTTCGTCCCAATCTTCGAGAGGAGCGCGGGTTGATTACGAATGAGCTACGGGTTGTCACCTTAGGTACAAAACGAGATTTTCAAACTCGAATATTATTAGATCTTCAACTCCATAACGTCGTCGCGGATAGAATTCTATTCGAAAAATAATATCGATTACACTAATTGTAAATGAAGTACTTTGAAAATTTGAAAGCAAAAGATTTTGATATCCATTGAAATTATTTTTCCTGCACGTGTTAAATGAACTTCATCATATCTATGTGATATATAACATTGTTATACGTACACACGGTGTGAATTTTATCACAATCGAGGTATAACGTACTTATATCCACGCGTAGAAGACGTATGGGTACCGATTTAATCACAACTGCAAATTGACCACGTCGAAATCTTGTCTCTGAAAGTCGAGACTATGCGGAGATAAAATCTTTTCTTGAGGAGTCGGTTCGGACTCGATGTGACGAGCTCTCTCGTGTCGCTGCAGATATACGAGAGGGACGGCAGATATTTCCCATTGCAATGATTCCCTGCGGAAGTTTCGCTCCTCCTCGCGTTGACGAGGTAATAATTGTTACGTAGGGGTCCGGATAGATGCAGGGAAACTGCAGGTAAAGCTGTTATGGTATATCGGGGGACATCTGTTTCGACTTTTATATCTCATCGACGTTATAATGTTCGAAGACGAACGCCCCGACACCCCGATGAAGAACCAGCTCCTATGCTATGGAAGATCAAACAAAGTAATTCTGAACGTCGACATACGGCGGGCGTCAAACTCACGATCACGAGGAGAGGCTAGAGGGACCGGAGATGATCGCGCGCCCGCTGTCGAATGAATTATTATTTAACCTATCCGCTAAGAATTTAATTAAACAGGTGGGCGCGTGCACTTATATTCAAAATTATACCTGGACAGAGGTAATAATTGATCCGTTGATAATAAAGATGCTTCGAAGAGAAAAAAAATCTAACAAATGCTATACGCTGTCGTACGTACGTATATGGGGTGAATTGGTAAATAATTGATTTTATTCGTAGAAAAAAGAGAAAAAAAGAAAGAAAAAAATTGTTTTATTCTTGTTCGAATAACCTGTGAGTAAATAAATAAATGAATAAATGCATAGCCAAACGAAATAGGTGTTTATTTATTTAGAAAAATGACGTGTTGGTATTATACGTTGTGAAAATTTTTGATCGATGCGAATTATTAAATAAAATATTACGTTTATACACAGCGAAATCGTCTGTACACATATCCACGTAACGTATACATGTGAGCCACACATGCACGCTGCAAGTTATATAGGTACGTGTGTGTTTATCTATAGATATACATTTACACGTATCACATTTATACCGCGGGCAGATACGAGCATATAAACCTCAGCATCAAGAAAGCGTGCGATATACACATTGTATAAGTCCTTAGCAGGCGGACATAGATGTATATAATGTAAGTTGAACGCGTATATGTACCTGTAACAAGGTATAAGAGAAACAAAAAATAAAAGAAGAAGAAAAAAAAAACACGAAAAGGAAAAAAAAATTTTAAACGAAAATGCGTTGGTATAGATTTATAAGTATTAAGTACGTACATATACATATATACGAACACAAATACGAGGTAAACGCGATAGCCTAAATTCTCTGATATATGTGTAAGTACAGGGCACATATAAATATATATGCTATATACGACTGAAATCCCTGTGCCCAGTTAGCATTCGTCTGTTTTGTATGCAAGATTTGTAATGCCATCTATCTGCCCCCCTCCCTCCGTACGCCACCCCGTACGAATACTTCTTGTATCTCACAAAGTCTCTTCGTCTCTTATACATACGTATATATATATAGGGAGTATATTTTCAGTGTGTAAGTAAGAAATTCAACGAGCATCGACGCCTCGTATGTTATATGTACACCGAGTCAGAGGGACAGCTGATAGCGAGAAAGGAAAACTCAAGAGACCTGCAACTCGCTTTTAACGTATTGTACGTACGTATAAGTATACATATGCATACGTATAAGGTATACGTACGTGGATGTAAAGTATATATATGAAACAAACGTCGGACGCGACCATCATCGAAGAACGCTATCGTTATTATAGCTGCTGCTGCTGCTGCTGCTGCTGCTGTGTTTCACGCACACGCAACACCTTGCGTAATTCAGAACCTGAACGTTAACTTATACATTTATATGCACTTTATATATATGTATATGTTGAAAAAAAAGAGAGAAAAAAGAAATATTAACATCATGGTGAACACGGTGTATAGAAACTGCACATTATATGTATATGGACTTTATATCTGCATTCGTCAGAAGTCTGATGCTCCTGAGGAAGATGACCGTTCGTCGACTCCGAGAGATGCGGTGTCATGTGTATATACGTATAACATATTTATCCTGACACTTTGGGATAAGGATGCGGAGCACGATCAGCTGAGACCATTATTCCGATAGAAAAAATAACAATAATCTCACCGACTGTTCGAATGAATTTAGTGCATCATCATTGTATATATGCAGGTGGTTCGAATTATATTCATATATAATCTTGAATTTCCCTGGAAATCAATGTAATCAAAATGGCGCTAATTGCAGATATTCAACTTTTTAATACCATATACGTATCCCGTTTGGAGGAGAATTATAAAGAGGATCTGTGAAGTGGAGCGGGTGGGTGGCGCGAAATGACTCGAGGTATATGACATGAGCGGATAAGCCGGTATCTAAAATCCGAAACCTTAAAGTTTTCCTTACTCAGTCTCCACATATACCTATAACATCCCCATTCTAGATCCTTTATGCGTAACGCGATACTTTGGAATTATATATATTTTTTTTTGCCATATAAAGTGCTGATAATCAATAAGGGCCTTTGTAATCTGAGGAAATCTTGATCGATCTATCGATGGTGATTAACCCGCCTTCGACCCATTACCAATCAAGAAAATTAGCGGGATTACACTGATCGTGAAACCCTGAAAACTATTGTAATATGCGCGATACAATGACTGGTATATTATGATACCGAATACGTGATGTACGTCTTTATCTGTACTGAAAAACTTTGGACCAACCGACGGCCGGATGGACCAATGACGAATACACAGTTCAAACATAGGCGGGGAGGCAAACAGCCTCGATCTAATCGCTCAACAGTTATCACGAAGAAACTCTCCCAAGTATTTACACAGCAGCATCGCGAGCGGCGTGACGCGCCCTTATAACTATACCTACCTATAGTGTATATTAACTTGAAATTTTTCCTATACGTTTCAAGTGCACACGCTGTATAGTATACAACCCGTACCGATAAAAATATTACCAAGTCCAGTCGATACGATTCTTTTTTTTTTTTTTTTTTTTTTTTGTCGAATCCTTTCGATCCGATCCGATATGATTTTCATGACGTTTTTCGTACATTCATTCGCATGTTATATGCGGGGAGATAAATTGCGATGAAATTGAAAATAGGCAAAATGTAATTAAATTGTTGTTGTTGTTGTTTTTTTTTTCTTCTTTCAATTCGTGCAGCGAGGAGGGCGATGATTGATCCTTGACAGAGTGGTTTGATCGGCAATATTTATTGTTTACTCAATCTTGTTACAACACGCCTGTCCTTCGTCGGAAGGCGGGGGAACCATGAAACTTCCCCCCTGGACTGAGGATGTATCGAGTCACTCTGACCCCCCGTCGGGACAAACTCAAAAGGTACTAAGTGACCTGACTCTCCAAAACCGTCAACACATTAAGGTAACGAAACTTACTGCGCACAACAACTAGCTGCAGCGAACAGCAACCACGGATGGCTTAGGACCCCGTAGGACACCATTTACACGGTATTCATTGCCCGCTATTATTCCCCAAATAAACAGTTTTGGCCATAATAGGGCAAACAGCCCCAGGGGGTCGTTTCGAGGAATCCTCTGAGACGTCATCGACTGGCTAGGGGGTACCAGGGATGATATAGGCTAGTGATTTCACTTCTCTTATACAGGCGCTCCCGATACATCCCGATGAGATCATACAGGGAACGTTTCGAGACCAAAGAGTAAGGAAAAAGTAAAAAAAAAAATGGCCGACTCACCACCCGCAAAATATTTTTTTCGCAGACGGTATAAACTTTGATAACGAATGAATTTTTCATTTTTTTTTTTCCACCATTGCGATAAGGTGATGTTCAAAATTATGATAATTATACGCATGGTCATATAGGTACCTATATCGCCGGGAACTTGACTTTAGCAGATAATTCTTTAAATACATCAGAACAAAGTAATATTATTGCTATAGTTTCACGTATAAAATATTTAACTTAGCTCGAAGTTTGATAAGGGAATGATATGATATTGTCATGATGTAAATTTTTGAAGTCAGCGGCATATCTTGCTCGGGGCGGGGGGGGGGGGGGGAGAGGGTTTTCGCAGTGGGTATATAACTTATCTTGGTTGCAATAATTATACCTACTGTCTGCTTTAGACAGTAACGACCGATAATTATCCTTTAATTATTAACGTTACGACTGTTAATAGCGAGGTAATAATGTAGCGTACCAGAAAATATTTTTTATATTTCTATTTTTCGTTTACTTATATTGTTATGTATTTTTAAAACACAATTCAACTTATATGTATGCCTATTTTTAACCGGTTATAGGAATTTCATTATTCGTCATTTTTCATTTTGGCTTTCTTCTATACCTATAACTACCTTGATTTGGAGATAATCCTAAGTAATTAACGTATTGAAATTGTGCAGTCGTAGACCATTCGAAGATTCAGAGATCAATACTAATTGAACTCAAAGTCTCGTCTCGAGAATTGTTGATGGCGTCACAACCCCCCTCCCCCCAGACCCGGTAATATTATAGGTAGATATGTACCTCAAGGTTGACTGCCGTTTCTTTGAGGATAATTTTATACAATTGCACTTGGTGTAATTAACGACTGCATAATCGTTCTTAGTAAAGTAATTATCCGTCGTCGTCTAGCCGGAAGACCATCCCGCAGAAGCAGCAGAAATAGATAGATAGGATCGCCGGACGTTGAAATCCCGAAATATTTAGTGGCGTCTAGCGTATAAGTGACATTGTTATAATATCACGGAGATTTGAAAAATCCCTGAGATTATCAGTAACGCTGATTATTCTTTGGATCAATTTAGCCGAGCTCGAGCGGATGTAAAATAATGATCCCGATGCCCACGTAATACGTACGTCCATATAGAAATGGAAATGACATCTTAAAACTTGGCTTAAACTTTCACAGTTTTCCCAAGAATTAGCTAGTCATAAGGATGGAGGATATTGGGGGAGGATAAAAATCAAATTTGTTTCCTGAACTCCGGAGCTGCTGCGGGAGAGTCCAGAAGTCCCAATAGGGCAGAAAAGCTGCAATTTGGTGAACTGTCTTATTGTCCGACTCGGCAAGGGGTCTCTTATTTTTCTGTGGACCTTATTTCGTTATGGTCTGCCCGCAATAAAAGAGATTACCAACAATTCTAACTGGGTACAGCGGTCCCTCTTTCGTTCGGCTCTCAAGGCCCTCGTTGAACAAGTCAGGCTTTATAGGTACAAAGGTCCGTTTTAATCCGAAATCGTGTTGTTAACTTAAGTTGTCGTAAAAGAAAGTCCAACGGTGAGAGGAGCCGAGGGAATGCAGGATAGGAAAAACGGTGCTGCATCGACTACGGGGTTTTCGAGGGGTGGGGCAAAGAGAAGAGGGGAAAAATGAAGGTCCCGCGATGCCTTAATGGGATTCGAAAACTACAGGAAAAGGCACCTGGACGTCACAAACTCCCGAAATTCGCCACTCCCGATCAGCTTAAACGCGAAGTGAGATAATATTTGAAAATTCTCTATCCTTTTTATCGGAAAATTGAATTTCTCTTACATAAAACAAAAACTAATCCGCTACAGAATCGATTGTCGAATTAGCAGGATATCGCTGAACGTTAATTTGAATTAAAAAAAATTTCAAAACTATAAGTGGCTTAGGTTTTCTGAAGCGTTAAATTAATTTCACCCGATTCCAGGTAACCGATATTGTTCATAAATCAGTAGGTCAGGCAAAGATCCCTATACAACCACGTCACGTGGTAGATATATTCCAATATTCTATACGCCAAAACGACGGGGTGTCACGCGTCTTTAATCGGCCAGCATCATCAACATCGTCAAATCGATTCCGAGTTTTTTACCCGACGTACGCAAATCACCCGGTAAAAATTTATCCATCGATCGATTTCGATGCAACAAAGGTAGAACTAAAGAAGAGAAAAAAAAAAAGAAAAAACGATCTTGAAATAGCGTGGTCGAAAATTGCTCAGGTAGAGAATCTCCCAACGGTTAAAATCCAACTGACTTTCGGTCTGGATAAAGGATGTTAAAAAAAAGGAGCACAATCCTAATTATGCACAACACTCCGTCGTACGGAGCCCCAACATCATGTGATGGCCATCGCTGTTGTCCTCTGTCCGAAGGGCGTCCGCCGGTGGTCCATACGCGATGTCATACGGGAGAATATATCGTACCATCGCAGCCTCAGATGACTCTGAATTAATAACGCGTGAATTTCAGGTAGAGGAATTAGCATATACCTGGGGAATCGGACCTGCAGGCTATACTGTATATGACCAGTATGAGGCTCAGAGTCCATCCGTGACTTTCCCAAGGCTATTGTTCTTAGGAAACTCGGTTGGAGATGACTTCTGTTAGTCGAGCGTCAAAATCAGGGAATCCCAAATATGTTTACAGCACGCGGGACTATGTTGGTGCAGCAGGCGCAGGGGTAGCCCAAGGGGCTGAGCTGCACGCGGGACGTTATAGCTGGCTGGTTTTCTGAGTGGGGGTAAGTCAACGGTAAGTTTAAGTATAATTAGTGATTCGATGCTGGCCTGCCCACACCTGTGTAAGAATAAAATACGGAGAATCTAGACAATTCGAGAAGCTCCGGCATCGACACCTGGGGCGATTGTCGCTTGTTGTATTGTAGTTGGTATGTAGGTGTATACGTCAAAAATTGACGTCCTCTGCACAACATCAAATCCTGTCCATGATTTCCTGGAACCCACAATAATAAGTTTTCGATCACGCATCACTTTTCTCTTTTCGATCGTCATTGAATTTTTCCCTTCAGCGTTAAAGGGATGAAAGTCTTTACAAATGCGATATTAATTTTCAAATAATTTCCTACTTACTTGTCACCTTTTTTCTCTTTTTTTTTTTATCATAACAGAGCCCATAATTCCAAGTTGCCTCGTCAACGAGAATTTTTTGAAAATACATTCGACAGAAAAATATATATGAATACAAAATATACCGTGTACAAATATTTTGGGAATAAATCGAATTTTTAAATGGAACAAGCACATCCGCTGCTATTGCAGTTTTATCAGCAATGGCAGCTTTTTCATTACCTCTAAAAAAAGCAAATAGCCAAGTTCACGTCATTCAGCTATAACGTAATCTCTAAACTTCGCAAATTTTCTCGCAAGATATACACGTAGGTATAGGTACTGACTATGAGATAAAGTATTCCGACTTATCTTACACATCATGGTATTGACGCATGCGACGTCATGTGTTATACATACATCCTATGTGTACGTATATGTATATATTTTCTTTTCTAATCCGATTTATTGGAATTTGATGATAAGAAATCTGGAACCAATGCCGGCTCTGCATGTGGCGCCGAATGCTTTGAGGGCAACGTCGCGTCACTGTTGAAATGGATCCGTACGAGACGAGGATCGAGGTCAGCGATGAAACTATTTCAAATTCTATTCCTAAAAGAGACGAATAATTAGGTACATTGTATGAAATAGGTCGGAAATCAGTGTCGCTAGAAAACCGAGGAAGAAGTCAAGGTTTTCTTCACAATCCACTCATTACCGGTCCCCTCTATACCTAAAACCACATCTATGTATATTAAGTAATTCCTTAGGCATTTTACACGAGAAAGGTTCGCAGAAAATGTGAATTTAATCTCTGTATGGTTTTTTTTTTTCGTGGAAATATTCCGCTTTAAATTAGTTGCAGACGACTGATTATTCACGTTAATCTTTTTTCCGCTATACTCATTCAGGAGTCCCGAAGCTTTGATAAAACAAAAAAACAAACTAGGATTACAAAAAATTTAGTTGAGATGAATTTTCATCTCAAAATTCACTTCCTCAGAAGTTGTGTAAATAAACGCCGATCGCGAGTCCACTGCAGCGTCAATCACCTGTAACATGGATACGTGAAACAAGTAAAATAATTTTGAAAAATCAGATTATCAGTTTTATAATGAGAAAAAGATCATCGTTTGCAATTCCTCTCGTACCTCGTCGATTTCAAATAAAATTCATACTAGATTTATGAAAGAACAAATCTATCCACATTTCTAGTGGATATATACCTATCCTCACCGCGCTGCATAAAACTTCTATGCAGAATTTATCTGCATCAGCCGCAGTGAATATATCGTAGCCGCGTAACTGTGCTTCGTTAGTCTCAACCAGAGTTGGCGTATATCCGTCTTAAATAACACGCATCGTCAGCTATCTGCGAAGTAAGATCATCGTCATCACCGCGCTGCATCTCCGAGTACAGCCTCGTGGCTGCAGCAGCACTTTTCTTTTTTATTTTTCGTAAGAACAGAGATCTGCTGAAGCTGCGAAAAAGAAAGAAAATATGAATTCTCGAATCCCATAAAAGGTGATCTTGACTACATTTCAGCAACATCAGCGGCAGTAGCTCGCGGAGGTTCAATGAAAACGGGAAAATACCTCCGGGGACGCTATCAAAGTGTTTCTCTGTCCTTCCTATCTGCGCTTTCCAGAGCGGTACCAGCGATCGGTGAAAAAGAGGAGGGGCGGAACGGGGGTCGCTGGTCGATCGCCGGAGCGACAGACACGTAAAGCATCGCCAGGGGTGCGAAGGGGAAGGTAGAAATGAGCACCCCCACATCCCCCCTTTCATAGGCGAGCTCCTGCCACTTTCCTCTCCCACCCCATCCCGGCGACTGCCGACTACGACGACGTTGTCCCGTGTGCTGCGGAGCTGCGAGTCCGTTCGGTGGTCGAATTGGTGGGGATTCTAACGGCGAGGGGAGCCAGCAGAGGGGGAGCGAAACATCGGCCGTAACGGAGAGCAGAAGAAGGACGCGAGCGAGATATTGAGGTGGTGGGGATTCCTGCAACGGCAGGCAACGAGCGCAACAAAGACAGAGAGAGATGAGCCACTCTGGCACAGGTTGAGAGAAATTCTACGAGAGCCAAGAGTCACTCCTCTCCGGGACACGGGCCCGCTGACACGTGCGTTCGCTAGTCAAAAAAAAAAAAATATATATATACATACATATATATTTATACGAAATTTAAGAAGAAATAAATAAAATCACACACGGATACAATTGTTACTTTCTCGTTTTGTTTTTTCTTTTCGTTTATTTTCTACATTATAATTGATTTTCGCTCAGTTTCCGAAACGATCGCGCGAAAGATTGTTGATATTTATACGTAATACGAATATTAACAAATGTCGGTGGGTGTTATGTGCATCGAAGACGAGATAATTACGAGGACTTGAAAATAACACGTATCGAGTATTATTTTTGTTTTGAACTGGACAAGTTGCACGAGCTTCGAAATCGAATTGGTTGGTTATTAGTGAATTTCAGTTCGCAATTATATTTGTCGCGTTTATCGAAAAGTGACGTATAATTATTAGTGCGCAAAATTATCATCTTCTAATGGATAGTTTAATTTATTTTTAAAACCAAGACGGCAATCAGTGCGATTTTATAAGTGTGAACAATAAGAAAGTGCCAAGTTATCCGGTGCAGGATTTTAATGGTCTTGGGATTTCCCTCAATCAACAGATCATCCAGCATTACTATGGATTATTCAAAGAAAGGTACGATCATTATAAGCTTATTCTTCGATTGTTTCAAATATTTGAATTTTTCAAAAACGCTCTACTGCATATACGATCGCATTACACAAGATTTTAGTTTTCCGGAAGTTCGTTCGATCGACTAATTCGAATAACTCGTAGATAATATTCGCAATTCTGTTCGAACAGGGACTCTCCCCATCAGGCGTTACATTTCCCAACGAACACACGCGTATTATCTCCTCTCCGCAGACGTGCGTGCATGGGTTTTTTATTGTGATTTTTTTTTTCAACCGCGATAACGTCGGTGATCGATAACTCAATCACAACAACTGAGCTCATGGTCGAGACAAGATGACGTTTGCGGCCCAGTCTGACTCGAGATCGTCTTTGGTTCGTTTAATTCATAAATCTATATTATCAGCGCCGCGCAACGCCGCAATTTTATCTCACGATCAACGAGAGCTAATCTTTTCGTTCTAGGGTAACAAGATCATACGATGAATCTAACCGTGCGTTGCCATAATATGACGGTAGATCGAAAGCGAGAATATATCGAAGCTGACTCGGTAGTTTCAAGTATAGAACAAAAAAAAAGAAAGAAAAACAACTTTCAGTTTTTCATCGAATATCGCGCAATCACAAATTTCCCTATCATGCAGCACTGCGACTGCGCCAACGTAACATGATGATGATGATGATGATGATGATAATGATGCGCATCTCTAGCTCCCCCGGGATGTTTTCATTCTCTCAGATCGTCTGCACGCGCGACATGTTTTTATTTCAACTTCATGTTCGCGCTACGGCGCAAAGTATAAACACCTATAGATGTATATAGGTATAACGTATGTGTATAGGTATAGGTATGTATAATAATATATAGTTACGACTTGACGCGCGGGAGGTAGAAAACGAAGTAAGAAGACAAGGTCTCTTTCGAATGACGTGTCTGAATCGTAATCTTCTAACGGTTATTCAAAAAGGGAGCAAACAGTAGCCGTGGTGGAGTCTAACGGTCAGATAAGGACCTTTTGTGTCGACTATTATCTAAACAATTTTGAAATATTTTTGTCAGACTGCAGGCAGCGTGGCACACTGTAGCATCGTTGCAAGAGCTCCTGGTCTTACGTTTTCTTTTCTTTCTCATTTTGTTTATCGTGGTTCTATTCTATATCCGACGTATATGAGATGCGGCAGGATAATTTGAATTTCCTTTCCTTCTATTCTTTTTTCACCTGAATTTCAATCAGGTTTACTTTTCATACGGGGAAATTGGGGATGATCCACATACGTCAGCGTGCTCTAAATATTAGAATCTCTTGTATATAATATGGGCAGGAAATTTATCATCATCATTATCATCACCATCTCGATTACCACGAGTCTCTGTGTAAGTATTTCGTGCAAACATCAAGTCTGCTTTCCCCGTTTCTGCATCCGTCCCACGCAATAATGTTTTTTCCCGGTACTTGTTTAATTCATTTCCTCGCGAGAATTTTTTTTATTACTCCACGCGTTCGTGAACTAATTCGCAACCACCATTCTAATTCTCCCCTTAATAATTTCAAACCAGGGCGTGGCTCCGCAGCAACCCCTGGCTCTATACGCCTAGGCGCCACGCTGCAAACCAACTCTCGATATGTGTATATAAAAGCATATATCAACGGTATTATATTACTATATTCAATCATAAATATACATTCGTGACTGGATGAAAACGAGAAATAAAACTGTATTTACGATACATTAGGTTCATCGTAATTAATTTCTATCCTCTCCCCGCCCGCATCGTATATACGCCCCTCAGAAATCAAATCGAATAATTGCCGAATAAAAATCGGATTTGTCCAAATACGTGTGCAGGTGGAGATTTGGTATAATTTAACTACATTATGCGAAACTGCATCCCTCAGTTTTATCGACTGCAATTTTATAATCCCTCAAACTGCATAACTGCGGTATTTGTATACACTTATGTATATACCTGTGCGTTGCCTACGGGTGATTGTAGATTAACGGAAATTCATTTAGATTTCAAGGGATGCGATTACCAGTCTAAGGACGACATGCGGTTGTATCCGGTTGGGCCACGTAATCCGCGATATCTTTGACGCGGCAATGGCCCAACAGGGAAAAGTGTAAGTGGGAGCGGCAGGGGGATAGGAATCGGAATAGGAATAGGGATAGAGATAGGGATAGGGATAATAGGGATGGGGAGTGTGGATTCGGTGTGAAGTTGGCTTTATGGAACCAGGTTGCACCACCCTCAGGTAGCTCAGGCTTTCTCCCCTACCTCATTACCGTATATACGAACTCACGCCACCACCTGCACCCGCCGTCCTCCAACGTCCACCCCTATTCCCGACGTGGTATAGGTGGACTATAGATCACTCCTAATACCGAACGGCGTTGCCTCGGCAACCGCAACTTCAAACACCGCGCTCCGACTGTTCGTATATGATATATACACATGTATACGTATACGAGTATAACATAACGTGAGAGACGCGCGCGCTTTCCCCGCCTATGATGCAAAAACCCCCTGCCCATCACCTCCGCCACGTAAGTCCGTACGAAGTCCTCCCCCGTAAATGTCCGGTCCTATATTCCCCACTCATCCTACACAACGTAAGAAATCTCCACGTACGTAACCCGCGCTTCCCAAGAATCTTCAAGGTCTTTTCATGTAGATATATATATATGATAGATTTGGCGTGGTATTATCAGGTCCGACTTTAGGACATGTACGTGCGTCCTCGAGATGCGTTATAAAAGAAAAAGGAATTCAAAGTAATAGCGTGACCCTTAAGTTTAAGCTTTTGTAAGGGTATATTTAGGCCCGACTGTATAGTTATACGTTACTGTATAATTGTATCAAGGGTCAACGTTATAGGCTTTGATACGCCTATAATCTGATTCCCCATTATTCTGTCGACACGGTGATTTTATACAGAGATCGATGATGTATGTGTCAACGTGAGCTTGTATTTATAGCTGGGCGTATTTCAATATCGTTTCGTGTCAATTTATTTCAATCAATTACACCATCAATTAGTATATTATTTCAGTGTATTATTTTTATCGTGTATTTAATTCCTCCATGTATACGTTACATCGGTGTAACACCTGAAAGCAGACAGAAATGTACAGCTGGGCCGGTTGAAGACCGAAAAAACAAAGTACCCTGTGTAGAACTTACTTATCTGGTACAGCTGAATACATTTTATCGTTGAGGCTTCACACGTACCGTATCTGTATGAAACATCGTACAGAAAAAGTGCATCCATGCTACTACAATGTTGTAAATGAATCGATCTATAATTGTACATAGGGGTGGGACGGTGATATATGTAGATGTGAGAATGATGAGAGATGAAGAGGGCGGTTTATCGGATACGTCGCGAGCGTGTAGGGGTAGTAATCCTCTTATAAAAAAAAAGCTCGGGGTGGGCGGCAGCGGAGTACCAGGGTTGCCTAGGCAGCAGCTCTCGCAACACACGAAGCCCATAGTCCGCCATCTTTGCTCTATTGGCGCGTGGGAGTCGAGTCAACGGAGGACGTATACGGATGGTGGTAGAGGGGGAGAGAAAAGGAGATAAAAGCGGTAGAGATCCAAGTTCGACCAATGGACGTGGCGGACGCGTAAAATAGACACGCCCTCTATTCGTACGGGATACAGCACAGCATCCGTGATTCGATCCCACAGTTCCTTCGCGCACCCCCACTCATGACCAATCGGACGTTCATCGATCGCTTTCGAAGAACCAGCGGTTATATAGCTACACTCAAAAATAACTTTTACCCGGCACCTCCTCACCGACATAGCACAACCAATTTCCGCCGCGACCAAAAATCTTTGAGAATTAACTTTCACGGAATTTCACCGCGACCTGTGGTGGAAATCCACATTGTAATCGCTCCGATGTTCGAAATTCCGCTCGTCTCTTTTATACACTTTGGACACATTGCCGCCAGAGTTTCTCCGCTGAAAAATTATTAACGGACATTTATAATCCGAACACTTTGTTGGAATCGGTTTTTCCGTACCTCAAACTCTCTGCAGCAACAGCCGTTATACGGTATATTATCGACGTAATTAACCCAACCTCGTTAAATCAGTTTCAAGGGCAAATCGAGTGGTACCGATCACTCGTTCAAATCTCTTTTCGATGACTGCATATTATGATGTCTGATCTTTTCAAGTAATTACAACTGATACTAATAATAATCAAAATGGAAATCTAGGTAGAGCTCGTTAAGATCGTTTCTCGCGATGGTCTTCTTATATTCTCGCACGACGAAAACACGCTCTTACAACAAATATGATGAAAAAGGTTTCGTCAATACTCTGTAAATACCCCGCAACCGATCAGTCTCACAAAAACACGTATAATAGACACGACATTATGTATTCGTCCATTCCTATTACAATAACCTCCAAGCCTACAAACGACCCTGGGTATATCATACGAAAAACAGTTGAACGCATGATCCTCCCAACGCGTATATGGACCACGAAAAAAAAAAAGATGTATACCTACGATTATACGTAAGTCACAGGGCACTTGATATTAAAATATTTACGTTCGCTAACCTCGCGTTGAATAAATGGAACATGGTCAACCGCAAATAGGGTGGCTAACATGGATGTATATAATTACGTGTATAATGTCTTCGCATCACATACATGCGCGTAAGAAACTTTGGATTTTATCAAAGGATAAAAACAAGTTTTTCACGTTCGCACGTGCGCCCTCTTTATAATCCGGGGATTCCCCTGATGCAGTGCGCTAGTTTTTAGCAGGTGGTATGTATAATGCGATGTGATCCGTCCCAGAATTTCAATGGGGAAACAACTTCCACCTGTCCAGTTGCACATTTGGGGTCGAAATCGGATGGGTCGAAAGGGTGCGGGGAGTCGGGTTAACTTTTCACCCGGAAAAAGTCAAGCGGCAGGTATAATATAAATGTGATATAGGTATGCAATAATGACATGTATATATAATATAGATTTATATACATATGTATGCAGGACGTATATAAGCTACCTATGCGATTCATTGTATGTCGACAGAAACCTGTTAGCCGTCAAGTGTCGTCCGTAGTATATAACATAACACAAACATATATTATATCCGTAATGTACCATCTACGAATGGTGATGGACCTTTTTGAATTTACGTAACCGGACGAACGACCATCGTATATCCAGAAAATACCTGACACTATCGAATTTGTATAGAGTTCTATAGAAGTATATGTACTACAAAGTAGCAAATAGGCTTCTACGTACATATTAATGTATCTTGTTCTTTGGGCAAAGGAATTCTTCTGCTTCTTTCTGTCATCTGCATCTCATCTTCATGTATACAGATGTTGAGGCGGTTGATATCCTATTGACGATCGTATTGGAAGTTATACCATAACTTATGCTTATATAGATTATTCTCAGCTCTCTTGTATTCACGTACTCGATACATGTTATATGTGAGCCACATCAAAATGCCGCGAGATAAAAGCATTATCTTTTTACAAGTGACAGTGATTCATCTGTTATTGGGGGATCTCATGCCCCCCAACTTGGTGGAGAAAAAATCGAGAAATACGAAGTCTCGCAATCTGTATCAACTCAATTTCTATAGTCGATAACAACAAATTCAGCTACACTTAACGTCTTTGTCTTTACTTCATTATCGTTTTGTAATAATAAATCGAACTAGACTAGACTAAAGCAATTTATAGAAATTCTCGTGCGTGTTTGGTAACAGCGGATAATTATCGTGAGATCTGTCATCTTCTCCGCGTCTTCGAAGGAATTTTGTTGGCCAATATACGTATATAATGTATTTGATTTTTTTTTTTTTCTGTTTATCGTAACAGTAGGTCGGTATATGATTTATCTACGAACAATGAGGGTCTTAGAAACGTCTCAGAGAGGCGTCATAATGTTCAGACGGTAAACGTTACGAAAATTTAGGTTGCCCAGTGTACATTATTATAAAGTGGGGGAGACCTTGTAACGGATACGAGTCTGCACGAGCGTTACTTGGCGACAATCGGCTATAGTATACCTTCGAGGAAACTGTGACGAGCGTTTCCAAGAAATCTGAAACAGCTGATCTTCGATTTTCGATATAAGTATCACACGATTTGCAATGTACATATACATAGGGTGTACTTGATATTTTACATTCATTTGCTACTGCAACGTTTTGCAGCCGAGAAACGTATGTTGTCCAACATTATTTGCACTCGTGATTAGTAACCGATCTACGAGAATTTATTCTGCTGTATATAAAATGCGGTTTAAGATTCTCGCGTTGCTGTCCTGGATTCTCCATCTCCGGTCACGCTGTACCAACTTCCTGAACACGTCAGATATATTCTTCATATTTTTTTACAACGCTTATACGAGTGCTTGGGATTTCCTTAGATGCAACCCATCAGAGTTCATTCATCCACGCTATAGTATCTATACGACATACGTAAACGCGTGAACAAAAACGAATTTTCAGAATGCTTACATATACATTACGTTTGACCCAAATCACACGTTTGTAACCATCCGGTTAACACCATAAACTCGTTGAATCATCTTCCGCCTAATCAGCTGAGACCACCGGTTCTATCTGCATCATCGTAAATATATTTCCAGTATACTCATCAATTGCGTGATTTCTCAATACACTTTTTACAATTTCAATAAACAGTAGGTGTAATCGAACCGGTTGCATTTAATTGATGTTATCTTTTTTGTTTCTTTTTTCTTGTTTTTTCAACCACATAATTATCTTGTTACAGATTTGTGACAGGCGAATTTCAAGGGACTGCAGAAGAGCTGCCCCCTCGCTAGACACATGGCCTGTCTCGCAGGTGCCATCGCCCCTGTGCTAGCCACCCCACGTTCAGGTGAGCCATACGATACCAAAGCGATTAATCTCAATTTCTCACTATAATCATTAAACGTGTGAAATTCATCCTAAATAGCCTATTGGCATGGGTGCAGTTTAGGTTATTTCGAGCATCTGCATACTCATATGGAGCTGAGTTCATGGAACTGATTTTTCAGTCGAAGTAAAGATTGTATACTCTGAATATAGTATAGGTACATAAATTGCAGAGTTGGTGGAATTTGGTGGATTTATTGCAACCGGTAAAACTGAGAAATAATGAAAACACGGGATTACATCACGAGGAAGAGTTGTGGCGAAAAACATACCTACATAGAAGAGGTGACCGCGTAGCGTCCTTCCTTGTTGTAAGAGCAGCTCCGCATTTCGAGTTTTATGATTGACGTAAGGTCGCCGGTTGTCTTGTCCTGTGTCGTGTCAGTCGTGTATCACGAGTATGTGTTATATTATCGTGTATACGAGTTATATTATACGTCATTGTACGTACGGATATAAAGTAACTGTAGACAGTTGCGGCTTAGACATACATGTGTATGTATACATATATGTATGTATGTCTTATCTATATTCTTTCGTTGAGGAACATCTCGATAATTTCTCTATCGAATCAGGCTGAAACTGATAAAGTTTTTCTAGATTAAGAATAATTTTTATACATCAATATGGATAAAGTCCAGTCATCATATCCCAACCTGCGTTAATCTCTCTTTTAGCTATGACGCATCTACGAAAGACAAAATAACATTCGTATAATATTGTCGCGAATCGCGATACGGGAAAAAAAAACAAAAATAATAAATTTAATATCGGCGCTTTGTGATTTCAGTTACCACAGACTGCGGACTGGAGCAACGTCAGAATAGCGAGACGCAAACGGACGCACAATCATCATCATCATCGGTAAGTTTATAAACCATATGGCTTTTATAACTATTATGTACGTATTTAATTTGAGCTACCGGAAATTTCACCTCTGTCGAAAATAGAGCAAAAACCATTCTTATTATATGCACCAATATTCGATATAATCTTCGATCACATTGAACAGAATGAGCTTGGAGTTATTTATTTTCAAAATGAAACAAACTCATCGCGTTACATTCGGTGGTGCATTCCTTCAAATAATCTCTAAAGTTTTCTATGTACCTACTTTAATTCATTATGTTATCCAGCAAAAAAGTTCTTCTTCTATTTACTCGTTTTCTACAACTTGAAGAAACAGTCTTCGATCCAGGAAAAGTGATTACTATCCCATTAGGCTTACGATACAAGTCGAATCGCAAATACAACTTGAGAGTGTTCGCTTTTCCATCCCTGAATCTGTTTGATATACATTCATAATACATGTCTTCTTATATTCGAACGGTGCATTTTTTTTTTTTTTTTTCCCTTCCAATATAATTCACTATAGAGTGATCGGCAACGCGTGGAAATATTTACAAAACTGTCTTTTGTTCTGGAAGTTTGTTGCCAAGTACAATGCGATTATTCTCTCTCTTTCTCTTATTCTGTTGAGAATGTCTCTGAAAAACAATCCATCAGCTAACGACCACGTTATTATTTGTTTTTTTTTTCTTTCAAGGTTGACCAATCCTGCTCAGCCCTCGTTTGCCCAGCGTGTTCTTTAGTTCTACCAAATACGAGAGAACTTACGAATCACATACGAGATCACAACTCTCCTCGCAGTAGCGACGGAAGTGCAGCAGAGGACGAATGCTCTTGTCGTGTTTGCGGCAAGGTCCTCAGCTCGGCTAGTTCCTTGGACCGTCACATCTTGGTGCATTCTGGGGAGCGACCCTTCAAGTGCAGAGTCTGCGGACTAGCCTTCACTACCAACGGAAATATGCACCGGCACATCAGAACTGCCCACGGTGGCAGCTCGCCGAACAGCTGTACGGATTCTGACGGTAGTAGCGACTCTGAGAGACCCGTACCTAAGAGACGAAGACTGGAGGAGTTCAACAACAACAATAACAACAATAATGTAGCAAAAAGAAAATCACCTGAGTGTGTTGAGGAATTGCAGGAGGGGCAACGGAAGCATAAGAGTTTGTTGAATAACAACTCGAGGAGTGAGATGAAGAATTCTCAGGTTGAGAGACAGAAGACCCACAGCTGCCCCGTATGCGGGAGACAGGACTTTGCGACGAACACCCTCCTCGAGGCGCACCTCGAACGCACTCACCCAAATTATCCGGCAAAATGCGACACCTGCAACCTAAACTTCAGCGATCATCGGGTGCTCAACCATCACCGTTCCATGGGTCACCATTCCGATCGTTCAATTGATAGCCCTACGAGAAACCTTCGAAATTCTGTAGTTGGATTTGAGGATCTTACCTTCGTAGATTTTTCATCTGGGAAATTTCCTGCCATTGCTCGGGCGGTTTGTGAAAAATCGCTTCATCGACCGGCTTCCGGAGAAGTTGCGAGATTTCAATGCTGCAAATGTCTTAGAGCATTTCCCTGTAGAACAGCTCTAGATTCACACGAAACCGATTGTGGCAATCATAACTCGCAGCCGAGAAACGCCGTTGACGATCAATCGACGAGAAACGACTTTTTTGCGGGTCTTGATCTCCAGAATAAAGCAGCTCTCGCCGAAGCTAAGGAGGGAAAGGATCTGGCAGACATCCAGAGTATCTTGTCGCGTACATCCGAACCGATTCTACAAAACTTCTCGCGATCTGATGCCAGTACTCCAGATAACGTGATCAAGATCGGATCGAGCATCGGATCTTCTGGATCTTCTGGAACTACCTCTGCAGAAACTCACGATGAAGAAGTTCAGGATGCATTTTCAGCAGAGTTCCGTCGCATGAAACTTCGCGGTGAATTTCCTTGCAGACTATGCACCGCCGTTTTTCCAAATCTTCGAGCTCTCAAGGGACACAATCGTGCGCACATGGGAGTCGGCCCGGGAACGCCGTACCCCTGTAATATGTGCCCTTACACAAGTACGGACAAAACTGCGCTGGTCAGGCATTTAAGATCACACAATGGTGACCGCCCATACGAATGTTCACTCTGTAATTATGCATTCACTACTAAAGCGAACTGTGAGCGGCACCTTAGAAATCGACATGCTAAGCTTACCCGGGAGGACGTAAAACGATCGATCATATATCACCCCAGCGAAGATCCACTGAATGACAGCGGAGAAGCCCCACCACGTGGAGTACGGGAAGATACCCGTAGGATTCTTGTGTATCCAACCGAACGTGATGAAATCGTTCAGCAAAGACCAAGTGCTGTGACCGAAGGAAAGTCCGAAATCAGGGTAATCGACGAGGCAAAACTTCGACAACCTGTGGATATAATCGCACGGCACACTCCTCAGCTGAATCCCTTTGACACGCCTGAGATATTTCATAGAACACCGCTTATCCCACCACTTGATATGATTCAGAGGTACTCGGAGGGACCAGCGATGATGGATATCGAGAAGCCGCAAGATTTGGTAGCAAAACCAAATTTCCCTAAAAACAGCGACGACCAGGACGACAACTCCTCGGACGAAAGTGTATCACTTCTAGTCAGCGAAGCCAAACCAGCAATGCACCAAAGACTTTCGGACGCTCCTATGGATCTAGGAACATCCGGCGGTCCAGAAAGCTCCGGCGAAGAAGCACCATTGGATTTATCCATGGATGCGTTAGACCTCAGTAAAAAGTCTAAGGTGAACGAGATCGAACCAGCAAACACCGTTACAAACGATGATGCCCACGTCACCGAGAAAGAGCTCTACAATACTACCAATCACCTACTCCTGACGCAAGCTTTGCTTAAGGGTGGACATAACCCTCAGTCCACTTCGTTGGAGGCGATCTGCCGGAATGCTTCCCTCCTTTATCAAAACTTTGGAAACTTTTCCGGTAGTATCGGGGCTGGTCTGATACAGCCGTATCTGTTCAATCCGCATTTGTTTAACCAAGAATTCCTTATGAAAAATAGACTGCAAAAAGAACTCTTCAGAAGTTTACACAGCAGTGGTGGTAGCCTAGTAGAGCCTCAAATACCTAGAACTGAGTTCAGTTCACCTTTCACACAAAGTAAAGATGCTTCGTGCAACTCGGCCAGCGAAGATGCTGATTATTCTCCGAAGCTCATGTCCCCCAAATTGTCGACCAAGCTCTCAAGCTCTAGAGAAAAAATCGAAAACTCACCGTCGTCAAATTCCGTTAAGATGGTCATCAAAAATGGAGTGCTCATGCCGAAACAAAAACAAAGAAGGTATAGAACGGAACGACCTTTTGCCTGCGAACATTGCTCGGCAAGGTTCACCCTTAGAAGCAACATGGAAAGGCATGTCAAGCAACAACATCCTCAACATTGGAGTCAGAGACAACGTGGTGGACATTCGACCAGAGGACGACCACCAGCTAATCCGCCAACGCTGCTACAAAGTTTAAACCAACCGGTGTCGCAATCGATGTCGCAACACTATTCAAATATTTTGCCAAAAATAGACCATACCAGCTCTACGCAAGGTTATGGTAAACATTCAATCTCTGATCAGGTCAAGTACGCAATTCTAGCTCAGCAACTAAAGGGCAATAAACCCGATGATAATGACTCTGAAGAAGAATTGGTTATTGATGAGGAACCCCTAGATGAAGAAACTTCGGAATCTCGAGCGCAAAATGATGAACAGCGGCCGTTGAGTTTACTCAGAGGAAAACTAGAAAATCGTTGCGATTTCACAAAGGAAAATATCATGAAACAACACGTGAATGATTTCTCAAAAGATTACTTGATACAGCTGCAAGAGCAGCATCTTGCGAGGCTAAAGCGATACGAGGATTCGAAAAATTATGGGGAAAACGCAGATGATAGATCGGAAAAAGACGACAAAGACGAACCGGATGAGGATCTCTCGGAGGAACAAAAAAAGTTAGATCCTGAAGACCAGGACGACGACGAAGAAGAAATAGAGAAAGGAGAGGACGGCGTTGTCGATCTTGCAAGCGTTCCCAGGTTATTAGATAATGCCTCGCGGCAGTACCAACAATTTCAGCCACAGTACCTGAGCGATGAAGAGGAGGGTCTGATTGCATCGACGAGCGAAGGAAACAATTCAGGAAGTGATGAGAAATCGGATTCCGGAAACTCTGAGTCCATCACCGGGAAAAAGAAGTCTGCATACTCCCTGGCACCGAACAGAGTATCGTGTCCGTACTGCCACAGAAAATTCCCGTGGACGTCTTCCCTGAGGAGACATATTTTGACGCACACAGGTCAAAAACCATACAAATGCACCTACTGCCCACTGCTATTCACAACCAAGTCAAACTGCGATCGTCATTTATTACGAAAACATATAAACGCCGGTACCAGTAGTCAGTCGCTATCCGCCGGAGCATCGTCTTCGCCTGAAAGCCCTAGCACTTTGGCGAACAGCAACGCTTTCGCTATGAGAAACGTCCCAGAGAGACCTTACAAGTGCAACCAATGTCCGAGTTCGACTTTCTCGACTTTGGGAAACCTGAAAAAGCATCTTTCATCTAAACATACAACTTGCGGACCGAGTTCTAGGTCGCATAGCCCACTAAGCGAACCCCAGAATAGCCCGAATGAATCTTTAAAACAGAATGATCAGAGTGGTTATGAAAGTCCTTCTTCGAGCGTAGAAGAACCCGTCCGAACGTCACCGACGATCCCTGAAGACAATATCAAGGTAACTCCTAACACCTCGACTAGCACCGAAACACCCCAATCCTTGAAGACCTCTCCGGAGTGCGGATCAACCGTTTCCTCGTGCTCTTCTGAATTGCCCTTCAAGTGTCACCTCTGTGACGGCAGCTTTGCTGAAAGACAGGACTGCCTCGAGCACATTAAACTCGACCACAGGTCAGAGTATGAACTCCTTTTAGTCAAAGGTGCTTTAGATATGGCGGCCGAAACCGAAACCCACCCTGAGGAGCAACAACAGCATTCCCAACAGCACTGTGACGATGGAGAAGGCCAGCGCGGCAAGTTCCCTGATTACGCTAATAGAAAGGTGAGTTATCGGAACAAATATCAGTGCTATAAAATTTCCTATGAAAATAAACTAAAACAATAAATCAAATATTTTGCTCACAGACAGCACAGAATGAACAACATAAATTATCTCATACTATTTCATAACCACTGGAATTTTTTTGCTATGTTTCAGGTGGTTTGCGCTTTCTGTATGCGCCGTTTTTGGTCTGCTGAGGATCTCCGGCGGCATATGCGTACTCATACAGGAGAAAGACCTTTTACGTGCGACATTTGTCGCCGAAAATTCACACTCAAGCATAGCATGCTACGACATCGCAAAAAGCATGGCTCTGTCGGTTCTTCGATATACACAGGAACCAGTGGGGATGAAGAGGCTTCCCCAACGTCATCGATGAATAATAATAACAATAACAACAACAACAATAACACAGTAAAAACTCAAGAGATGACGTCGACCCCTACATCGGTACCGGGAGACGCTACTCCCGTCCGATTTAGCACGCACGAAAAATTATCAAGCCTTTCTGGTAAGCTGGCAAACCTTCAAAATAACAACAATAACAACGTAGAAGGTGCTGATCAAGGGAATGATCTGATTTCAAATCTATTGGGAATCAGAGACAGAACCATTATCGACAAAGTTCTACAATCTACGCCTGATGACGCGGCCAAACTACTCGGTATACCCTAGGGGCCATGAATAGAGTATTTTCCACCGTAGTTATGCGAATCTCTATTTTTTCCCCTTTCTCTCTCTCTTTTTCTCTCTCGTTTTTCTCATCCGTATTCTCGTTCTTCTCTCTTATCTTTTATCCGGAGTATGTAACTTATATAAACATTATTTAGACTGTAAAAAATACCTAAGAGGCGCATTGAATTTTAGTTCGTATTCACAATCGTGCCTTATACGTATACCTAGATTGTACTCGCTTACGCTGTACTAGGCCACATTACATTTACAATCCTCCTATTCTTATTTTATTTAATTACTTCTTTTCCATGAGAAAAATTCTAATTATAAATTGAACGGTGGACGCGATCTATATAAATTCTGTAAATTGATGCAAATGTCCAGCAAAGGTATGAACCCAAGTAATTAATGGTATGATACGAAAAGTGAAATTTACATCTATAATTAACAAAGAAAAAACTATATAAGATGATTCAAAAACATCCTCATTCGAATTAACAAAACGCTTTTACGGCGCGGCTTGATGAATAGACCTTTTCTATGTACAGTTGTTGTTATTATTATTTGTTTTTTTTCTGTTTTCGCAATACGATATATATGTATATATAAATATACACATACACACATAGGTATATTGTAAATGCATTATACATACGTACGTAACGATGGAGCGCGCGTATTCTATACAAACATACTATAATATACTACATTATACCAATACTAACTACTGCACTGCTATTGAATTACGATTAACTATTAGTGTGCCACTGTTTGGGGACTCGTTTAAAGATACCCAAGGTCTGCCTCGTTCATGGTATGGCCTAAGAGATCGTTGAGAAATAATGACCATATATATACAAAAGCGGAACTATTGTTTCTTGCGATCGGTTGTGCTTGCGTCAATCAATTAATACATGGATTTATAAATATTCTTGAATGAAAAAAAAAGAAAAATATCTCTATACATATCTGAATATCATTATACTTATATTATAAGAAAGGTTAATTTAGCATCTAGGTCTATTAGGAATCAGTGGTCTTGTCGCCGTGGAACGTCAACCAAAATTATTCAAATGAAATTTTCTAGTTTCACTTGAGTTATACATATTATTATATGAATTATCGGACGACGTTGCACTGCGAATCGCTAAGTCACGTTTTGATCCAAAGAAACAATTTTAAGCAACGAATTAGGAAAGCCATATTTAAGTTTTTTTTTTTGTTTTTTTTTTGTTTTTTTAATTTTTTTCTCCTTTTTATAAGTATTTTTTCTTTTCTTAAGTATCAGCGAACATATCGACGTCTACATACGTCGAGGTATGTAGGTGCATTTTAGAGTGCCTTTCCAGCCAAGATATCTTTGAAAATTGAATCGGATTAACTTGGCTTATTTTCGTTAGTGAAAATTATTAAATAATAATTCTAATAATAATAGTAACGATAATATTATTAATAATATTAGTAAGAGAAATATTGATAAGAAATTAAATTAAGTATAACGAGAAAACAAGTCCCTCTTATTGTAATGTACGTTAAATATTTGATTTGTTTATCACAGTAATAGGATGTAATAATACTTTTTAGTTAAACGTTGTATACTCTCGATATTATCTCATACAGATTATTATTTTTTATTATTATTTCGACTTGACCGTCGCACTATTCTAATTATAGTTGTATAGACAAAGCAATTTTAAATATGATTTTTGATTCTAAATTAATTTAACAGAAAAAAAAAAGTCAAATATAGTTAGTGTATGTGACGTAATATTTTTAACAAATTCCCTGAAGCAATCAACGAAGTATGATCTTCATTAAAAAAAAAAAATTATTATTATTATTATTATTACTATACTGAAAAAAATAAAGAAAAAAAAGAGTGAAGAAAACACATTGAGATAAAGTATGAAAGTATCAAGAAAAAACATGATTAAAACTAAAGAGCAATATAAGTAAATCATTTTAACACATTTAATCGATATACATATTACATATATATTTTATTGTCTAAGCGTTAATAATGACGTAAATATTAATGATAGTCTATTTTAAATGCCGAAGATATATATGTGGCATTTAAAATGCAATGGAACCAAATAGAGGCTAACTATGAGGACCCGTATTCTGTATTTTGAGACGTATATAAACTATTGTACTCGCAAATTCAGAACGGTCGAACCTCTAGCCTAAATAACTTAAAGTTATTTAAATTTAACGTTAATAGGTTATTTATTATTAAGCCAATATCAACATGTCCATCTCTTTCTTCTTGACCTAAGATATTTATTCCGTTTGCATTAGACATGGCTGTAAAGTGTTGTGGGGTGTTGTACGCAACACTTTATCCCGAGGGCTGCTCTTTAATGGCGTTCGGGTTAAAGACCCTATACCTATATAATATATACATACGGATATAACGATAGTTTGACGATTGTAGTAGTGATTTGGAATTTATCTCTCAACTCGAGTTTAAATGCGGCTACCACACATACAACATATCACTCGCGCTACGTATGTATTTAACAACGTTATATCTTGAGTATAGTATGTACTTACATTAAATTAAAACTTGAAAATAATAATAAAAAATAAAAACGAAAAAAAAAACAATTAACAAAAATTATATTTATTGAAATGTCTGTATGTGGCTTGTGCGATTTTTCTCTGATAAAAATTCGAAATTATCATTGTACTATTGTTGTAGATGATTGCCTTGTACTTTTTCTCTTGTTTGACTATTAGCCAAATATACGGATATGTACTGTCAACAATTTTAAAAAGAAAACATTTCATCGCCTCCTTGACATCCATCCCAATTTACAGAAATATACCCTCGTTAAATATAAAGCAAAATAAAAATAATCGAATAAAAATTGAATATAACGATAATCAGCTAATCTCACGTCGGCGTGAATCAAAAATGAAGTCACTGGTTTGGCACGCAAAATCATAGTATTTTCATTTTATACGTAGATATATATAATATTTTTTTTATTCACAAAATGTTTTAAAATTATATTCATAACGCGATATTTTGGAAACTCAGTTCATCTCAAAATTTGAAATAAATTTTTGCTTTACACATTCCGTACAACTTTTGCTAATCCATTTATCGGTTATTACATCCGTGGTTATTGTACATCTGTATTAGCTTTAAGGATATTTTCAATTTGATAAATACGACCAATTCGAAAATGGAGGGTAAGCCTCTTGTACTCTGAAAATTTCATAGAGAATTAAAGACAAAGCAACGGGAAATTATCTTGGAAACCAAATATTTAATCGCCATGTGGTTTTTGACTCATATTAAAGGAAGCAGTATCGTCTACAGTCAACCAGAAGTAATTCACGTGGCTGAGTATATCAAAAACAGACTTTACTTCGCAACCTTGGCGGCGGGTCGAAGAGAAGCGCGTAGTACACCGGATATTCATTTCTTTAGTATAGACAACGAACTGGTATATAATAATTTTTACAACGATTTTGGTCCCCTGAATTTGGCCTGTCTCTACAAGTAAGAAGCTACTGCACCAGATAACTAGCTGACATGATTTATTAATCATATTACACTAAACATGTGCTCAACAGATACTGCTATAAAATAAATGAGAAATTGAAAAGTTCAGCAAACAAACAGAAGCAGATTGTTCACTATACCTCGCAGAATCAACAGAAAAGAGCAAATGCCGCTTACCTGATTGCTTCGTACGCTATTTTGTATTTAAAGAAATCACCTAAAGAAGCCTACAAGCCACTTGTCGCACCCAATGGCCACCCACTGCGACCATTTCAAGATGCTTCGATGGGCGTCTCCATCTACAACATAAAACTTTTAGGTATATAACGGCGCATTGACTGTAATTTGATTTGCTAACACGTTTTGATCTTCTGATTTCGATGATTCGAATTTCATCCTGACGCCCTTACAGATTGTTTAAACGCTATTCACAAGGCAGCAGCATTCGGTTTCTTCAATTTCGAAGACTTCGATCTGGCTGAATATGAGAGATATGAACAAATGCGAAATGGAGATTTGAACTGGATGGTCCCAGAAAAGTTTTTGGCATTCGTTGGCCCAAGCACAGAGCTTAGTTCGGTCCATCATCCCCCCGAACACTACATCGATTACTTTAAAAAAAATAGAGTTTCAGCCGTCGTCAGACTTAACAAAAAATCTTACGACGCATCTAGGTCTGTAGATGAGATTTTGTCAACATCGAGATACATTTTTACGCCATAAGACTCAGTTTTTTGCACTCTAGACCCCATGAGCCAATTAAACTCCATTTTGTTGTAGATTTACTAGAAATGGAATCACCCATTACGATATGTTCATGCCCGATGGAAGCGTACCTCCACGAAGAGTGCTTGAACATTTTTTACAATTGGCCGAATCAACTACCGGACCGATCGCTGTGCACTGTAAGGTGAATAATTGTTTTTATTTTTATCACCTTTACGCCAGAATGATGATACTGGAATTTTTTATACGTTGAAAATAAATAAACCCGTTAAAAAATTATTGTCAGGCTGGTTTAGGCAGAACTGGATCTCTGATCGCAGCTTATTTGATAAAACATTACCGAATGTCAGCGAGAGAAGCAATCGCGTGGTTGAGGATATGTCGGCCTGGATCTGTTATTGGACACCAACAAGCTTGGCTGGAAGACATGGAGAGTGAACTTTGGCGAGATGGACAACATTACAGGTATTTTTGTTGGTCAAACAGATTTGTGTGAGATGTGTAAAATTTAAAAAAATTACGGCTAAAGACTTTTGAAAGAAATTTTCATCACCAATGATATTTTTTTTGTCGTGGGGTAGGTTGAAGTATCACGGCGACGGAGACATGATATTGCATCACGAGAGGGGAATTTATTCGATTGCTAATAAATTAGACTGCCAATTTCCCCAGACTTTGGATAACAAGCGATTTGACGCCATCCGTTACGATAAAAACTTGAGCAAGTCATTTAATCAATTATTTAATTTAGTGCAAATGCATTTGGGTCGAATGTGGTTTTAGGTGTATGAAAATTCATTGTTACGAACTAACGTAGACAGGAATTATTCTAGGAAATATGAATTGGAAGCAGCCTGCTCTTTTAACGGAACCAAAGAGACCTAACGTACATTCCAACGGTTCTACAAAACCAAGCTTGGCTGGAATTTTAGGTATAAATAAATTCACATTCGATAAAACAGAGAAAGTTATAAGTGACAAGGGTAGGAGAAGCTATTACTTATTTTAAGTAATTATTTATCATCGAAATTACTGATCAAAAAAGAATTGGCTGTAATTCAAAATATTTTATAACCGCATAATGGTGCATGTATAAAATAGTGTATGAAATCCATAAGGGTAATCGGAGCTTAAAATCCAGGTTATATTTTATGGCATGCGGATAATAATATGACATTCCAGCCTTTTTGATAGTTTGATTGTTTTCAGGTAAATTACGCAATGTTGGGGGAAACGCGCCTTCGAACTCTCAACAAATTTCAGGTATGCGCCGAAGAGCGGGAACGGATACTACGAAATTCAAACCGAAAGCTGATAATAACAATCTGCACTGCATGACACAGGGAGATTTACTCAATGAGATGAAAATAAACCGCAATAAACTATCGATGAATTCTCTGCAGTTACTGTCGAGAAACGATGTAATAACAACGCCACAGTCTACCTTGCCAAATAAAAAAATACAAAGAAGGTAGTCAAAAACGGTATGACGAACGTGTCGAAACCCTGTATATTTGTTGTCAAAAATAACTTATTAGTCCTGTTATTGTAACTAGTGCCTCAATAAAATGCCGTCTGAAAGAGACACAGAGTTACTATGCTGAGATTTTGAACTTTACTAAACTGGTCGGAAGTCGTAATTTCTGAACCAAAAGAAATCAAACTCCGAATGTTCGAAAAAACGATTAGCCTCGGCGCGAGCATGATAATTGTGTTGCAGCCACTGTTGCAGCAGTCAGCAAGCTCTCGGTATTTAGTTTATAGTTTCCCTCAGTGATGACGTTAGCAATCACTGTTGCAAGTCTCGGTACGTGCTATGTATCATCAGCTGATAAAAAGCCAATAAATACCTATTCTACTACTTTTCATAGAAGATTTCTACCTCATGTCATTCTGCCAACGAATTCAGAGTTGATTCTGCTTTGAGTCGGCGTATTCATAACCTACGAAAAATAACATTCTTCGTTTTAAGATTCTCGCAGGAGAATTAAACCGTGGATCATTTCGATTGATGATTACTCGTGCGCATTTTCCCTTTAAAACACAATCCAAACGTCAAATCGTGAACCTAGATCCGAACCTTATAGTCCATAGTGAACTGACGTTTCGAAAATGAAGGGAATTTTAAGTTTAGGATTTATAGTTTTACTTTGTTTAACAACTAATGCGAGCAAGTCTAAATCCGGCGAAAAACCGAGTTGGGCCAAGAAGGATATCCGTGATTATACAGATGCAGATATGGAGAGGTTATTGGATCAGTGGGAGGTTAGTCTTTTAAATTTTCAAAATTGCAAATCCTTTCTGTGCAATCTCACCATGCCGAATGAACTCAACCTGCTATGAAGAAAAAATCTCACGGTATATTGTCACTGATTTTCGTTTTTCTATGCTTTACTCTATCGTCTACAGGAAGGCGATGATCCCTTAGAACCAGATGAATTGCCTGAACATCTTCGTCCCAGTCCAAAGATTGATTTATCTAAGGTGAGATAAGACGCAATAACTAGTGCTGGTAAAGATTAAGACTCAGCATATTTTATCCTATGTAGCTTGATACCACAAACCCGGATAACCTCATCAAGGCCACTAAGAAGGGCAAGGGATTAATGATGTTTGTAGGATTGAAAAAAGAATTTTCTCGTGATCAAACTGAGACAATCACACAATTATGGCAAACTGGCCTTCATAACAATCATATAATTGCAGAAAGGTACATCAATTTTCTTGAAATTAACTCACAGGTTATTTCTTTGGAGTAGCGTGTTAGATGCATAATTGCATATTATGTCATATTTTTCAGGTATATGATCGATGACAATCGAGCAATTTTCATGTTTCGAGACGGTGCTCAGGTTATCGATGCTAAAGTTTTTCTTTTGGAGCAGCCAGAGCTATCGGAAATAACTTTTGAAGGGCAAACTTTTTATGGCAAACATAACACAGAGGTATTTCAATTTAATCCATCATTTGAAAAATTGATATGATAATCTCTGATGAATCCCGAATATTGAAAATTTAATGCGAATTTGTCTCTGCAGGGTGGTAAAGAAAATAATTCTAAATCACAGTCAAAGAAAGGCAAGTCCAAGGTGCATAACAAGAAGCAAGAGTTATAGCATATAGTGAAGTGGTGAAAAGATATCTGACTGTTGACAGTCATCAAATACAAATCTTGAAATTAATATTATTGCATTTATGTAACATCGATTGTTGTTTCATCTTATTGCCAAGATGCAAATGATCATGCATAAACTGTTTTCAGGTGAACTCTGATATTTACTTTTGTATCTTCTACATTCCACGATTTGTTACCTTTTGGTATATATTTCGTACTTTACCATACGTACTTACTTTGAGTCTGCCAATTTGAACCTTATCTCTGCTGCACAACGTTCAATTCCGACATATCCTTCTTTCTTATTGATCTTGAAAAATATGAGAGGTTACAAGGGTACAAGAGAGCATAACGATCTCACAGGTGACATTATGGATGTACTAAACTCAAATCATTAGTTTATTCAAAATAAGGTGTTGCCGTACTGGCTGGAAGCATTAATGGAACTATCAGGCACTACAATTCATATTTGCCAGTGTTTATTCTATGTAAGAATCTAATCTAAACAGATCTGATGTAATAATTTTTCATCAAAATAAATATTGATTTATTATATTTGACTTCGGTATTCTCAAGTGCAAATTTGCGAGTTTTATAATTATTTAGTAAAATTTGTCTTTCCAGAAGTAGCATCCGACTGAGTATTCCCTAAAACTTTAACTTCTCTTTGCAACTCTTTAACCACTGTTGCCAACGCCTGAGGGTTCACTCCATTCTCACAGAGTCTTACACAAATACTCAATGTGGCTGGGTCAAGATTGGTGTTCAATAATTTTGATATTTGGTGGAGTGTCAGGAATGTCTTGCGAGCTGCATTCACCTGGTGATTCACAGGCTCCGGCATACTGGCTCGATTTCCTGTTTTACTAAAAAATTTTATCTCCATTAATTAAAGGTATACGGATTCTTTAGAAAAAGTTTTATTGCAATGAGTAAAAGTTTTATTCAACATGTGCACACTAGATCTATTGGTGAAATCAGACAAATGAAATACCTCTGTGCTAATTTATTCAAATTTTTTAGAAACTTTCAAAAAGCTGTTTGCATTATTCAAGAAATTGATTGTAACTCTACAAAATCGGCTGATTAGACTGGATAGTATCATTGTAAATACACAACGTAGTAAGCATCCAATTGTTTGAGATTTATAATTGTGTGAAAATTGATTATATTATTTGTGCAGAAGGACACGATTCATAGCAGAATATATTTGAGATTAATTTATACAATTGAGGCCAATATCTGCTAATTCAGGGGCGACAATCTTATTTCGGCACTGTGACTCGTCTAGTCTAGCCAAACTTCTGACATGCTCAGTGCTGTTGGGATATCTGCCAGATACTCAACCTATTCTCTACTGAAGTGACCATAGCCTGAATACAGCATATGACAAAAATGTTTCACGAGCTAGGATTCATGCAGTTTTGTTATAATTCAACAAGCAAAGACAGCATCTGATAGTCTTTGGTAAGGAAAAGTGCATTCGGCACATTTCTCATTGGAATTCAGGATCCTGATAACTTTAATTGCAGGTTTGATTGAACAAATTATTAAAATTATAGTTTATACCAAAACTGTATTGACCAGCTGAAGTATTTTTATCATCGGCTCATGCTATATATAATATTTCGTAAATAGAGAGTGGACTGTGTGTGATTAAAATAGTAAAACATTGAGGCAAAATCTAGATCTGCCAAGGATTTTATTTTGCGCCGTTGGATGAACCCGATACCACGGTGTACTGCGGGAATCTGCCTACGTACCATTAACATTAGCATAGTTAAAAATGTAAATGAATATTCCAAGGAAGCTTTAAGGCGCTGAGTAGGGTCTAAGCAGTTATGGGGGGACTGACAAAAGCTAATTGTTTTATTTAGTCTGATCATTAGTGAAAATGGTTATCGCCTACGCGTTATACGTACAAAGAAACATTCAACAACCAACAAAACTTACTCTTCAGTGTTAGACAGCTTTGGGCATTCGGCCAGTTAACATCTGCAAAGAATTCTTAAATCTTTCGATAGCTAAACACTCTCTTTAGACGAAAAATTCAAAATCTTTCTTGGCATCGGCGGACCAGATAATACCCTAAAATTTACTAGTTTGGATATATTCACGGAGAACGGAAGATGTCGCAATCAGAAGCCGCGCGGAGGCGCATCCGCGAGGACACCCCTGTGCAAGAGAGTAAGTTGAAACCGGGCTTATTCGGCAACAAAATTTTTTATTTTAACCAAGATATGTGTGTTGAAAGCTGCTTCTTGAAAGATATCATATGAATATCACCGTGCTCTCACAGAAATAAGATGATCTAAAATTAATATACCGTATTAATATGCATACCCGTCATTAGTTTCTAATAAACAGAGACAAATTTACTTAAAACTCCCTCGCTAGATTCACCCCTGGCAATTATCGAGAGAATAAACGCAGCCTAAAAAGGTGGGCGTGACGTTAAAATCAGTCAGCTGACTGGCGTGAACAGTTTGGGGTCAGCAGGGAACTTTCTCTGTAAAACTTTAGCTTCCCTATTAGTTTTAACGGCGAGTAGAAAAAAATATTGTTAACAATGACTCTTCACTCTGCAGGAAAAGGAAAATTGCTTGCTGTTATCGGAGATGAGGTAATATTTCACATGGCATTTCTCTCACGTTGACATTATTGTTCGGCCATTGAAAATCTACGGTTTCGTTCCATAGGACACTTGCGTTGGATTCCTTCTCGGTGGCGTTGGAGAAATCAACAAAAATCGTCAGCCCAACTTCATGGTAGTAGACAAGAGTAAGTCTGAGCATTTCTCAAAGCAGTTACTTACCAACGCAATTTCTTGTGTATTCAAACATAAGGTCCGATCAACTCTGCTTTAGAACTCATGGGGTCCATTGTTGTTAATTCTTGCTTTACTTTATCAGAATCGCTATTTTTAGTTTGCCTGTATGATGTGAGGCAATCTAGTGTTCAAAACTTGACACTTTTATCATAGATGATTAGTGTTAGGTAGAACATCTCGTCATTTACAAAGTGATCTTGCAGCTATATTCATAAGTTTCTCAAGAGCCCTAGAAAATGAATCAGTAGCAAGCTTTGACACTGCCTCGCTCTGATATATTTTATCACAGACTGTCATAATTCCAATGAATAACGAAGTTGTATAATTTTTTGATTTAAAAATTTGTCAATCCCACTTTTCTAGTCGTGGGTTTTTCATTACCTATAACTCATTTGTATCTTTATTTTACTTTCCCAGATACTGCTGTGAGCGAAATTGAAGATACATTCAAGCGCTTTCTGAAACGAGATGATATCGACATTATTCTCATCAATCAGAATGTAAGAGACTGAGAATATCCAAAAACGAGAGAGGAACAATGTGAACACAAAAATTAATTAACGAAAATTTCTGTTAGGTTGCCGAGATGATCCGGCATGTAATTGATGGTCATACTCAACCTGTGCCATCGGTTTTGGAGATCCCCAGTAAGGACCATCCTTACGATGCCAGCAAAGATTCTATTCTACGACGTGCCAGGGTGAGTATATTCTCATAAGATAGTGAGTTTGAAATCACTAGTCAATATCTTTTTGTTGATTCATTCATACTTTCATTAGTGGCTCCTGAAATGATATCAAAGTTTCATGCCACAAGCAAATTACTGAACGAAATACCATTGAATTTTCTCACTCACCGTCTGAATAAGTTTCTTCTGATGGGTCACTCATAACAAGAACTTTCGTTCTTATCATTCCAGGGTATGTTCAACCCGGAGGATATCCACTAAACAACTTTCACTCAATTGGGTCGCCAATATTAACTGTGTATAATAAAAGTATTATGGACGACATATTATTTATTAGTTTAATAATCACTACGTAGTACGTACTACCGACACCGTTGAAATTTATAACAAATTGTGGCAACTAAAAAAGGCCGTCAGTTATTAGAAGCCTTTACATTCCATTTTTTTGCTCGTGATTCATTTACTAATCTTACTGAGCCATAAACCTAGGAATATTGGCCAGATTCCAAATTCCAAAATCCAAAATCAAGTGTAATATTCAAGATGGTAATTTCAATGACGAGCAACTTCGGTAGCCCTAGTTCAAATGTGAATTGTAAATAGATCTATGAATAGATATTAAAAGTGTTACAACTTGCAACAAATTTTATGAGATCTTCGTTCCTTTTGGCAGGTTATTTATTTGTTAGGCGCCAAAGCTCTGTGTTTCTTTTTCCTCAATATCAACGTTTTTTTGATGCTATCATAAAGAGGGGGTGTAAGGTTTTGTTCGGTCTCATTGCCAAAATATTCCGAGCGCAGAGTCGGAACATCTTATTGACGTTATTTTTAGTATTCCAAGACAATAAAAAAGTTGCTGCGTAGTAGAGATTTTTTTTTATTACAAACTTGTACAAACCACGCCAAACATGAATGCGACTCTACTACAAGTATAAAAGATTGCCACAGGCTGAAATAAGCAGTCTGAATCGGCAAGAAAAAACGCTGCATATTTTCTGAATATTAAATCACAAGAAAATACAATACTGAAATAAATACATATATAGGTATAGTACTGCACATAAGTCATTTTTTATGGGGACTTAATGAATAAAAATGTGGAAAGGTTTGGTATGAGTTTCAAATTAATAAATACTATGCTATAAATTGAATGACATGTTCCGAATTCGGAAATGTAAATGAAGCTCAATTTCTGCGTCCTCTTTTGGGCTGAGCAAGAATATTTGTTTCTTATTCAGTCAAATAAGATCAACAAAATTCGTTTATGCGAACAATAGATTCGCAAAGCTCTTGACTATAGTTCTACAGAGAAGCAAAGGCGTTTTTCCCAATAAAATAAATCAAGCTATACATTTGTACTTATTTGTTTGATTGATATTATTTCATGAGTACGCTGCTTTTGAGCTCCGTTCATGCACATCTACAAGCTTTCTATCACAGGTGAATGGAACACCGGTGGACTTAAGTTTCAAAAATGCATAGATAGATTTTGTAATCATTTGTCAAAACAATTCATCAGTTTCTTTCCTCATATGTATGTCAACAGATATATTAGGTAGCAACTGCACATAAATTCATATAGTCCACATATCTCTTTACTATTCACCACGGAATTAGCAATAAAACATACATAACACGTTATAACTAATTTCATGATCAACATGAAAATATTATCTTGTCTTTAGAAATTGACGAATATACAAAAAATATATCTGCCATATAGTATATCCGAACACATAACATCACCAATATTTTATCGTAAGCGCGAATGATTTATATTATACGTAATTCCGAGGTACATTTCTCGTTTTTCTATAACAATAAACTAGAAAAAACATGACTAAAACCAAAAAAAAACAACAAAAAAATTTTTGGCATTAATTATGAATATAGTACGATTTAAAAATTTTTAATTTAATCAAGTGAAAATAACCTTGAGTCCACTATTCTATTTGAGAAAAAAACCTCTTCATATCCCACCATTATGTCACCTATTACCCATTTGCATCGCGTTCAAATTACATGTTAAGTCCTTCGTAACTGTATTCTGAGAAACGCGATCCACAAGTTGAATGGTGAGTTAACGATGTAACAGACAATAGAAGAATCTTCATTATGAATATAAGACTCAATGATCAAACCCCAGGCCACTTTTTAGAGCTGTATTGTCGGGTAAACTCGTAGTTATAAATATATCGGTATGGCGCATGA
The DNA here is from genome assembly GCA_963932425.1 of Athalia cordata. NCBI lineage: Eukaryota > Metazoa > Arthropoda > Insecta > Hymenoptera > Athaliidae > Athalia > Athalia cordata. Next base: position 48,317,038 of record OZ010625.1, on the reverse strand, counting down.
GCTACATAAACGATCAGTCATCCCTTTCTTCCCGTGCAGATATGAATAACTTTTGAACTGTACGTGTAATTTTATCTGGAACGGATATAAATTTAAACTTCATATGAATTAACAAGACTAGTCTCGGTGAGCATATTTTTTTGAATTTTTGAACATTAGCAAAATTTGGCTTCGTATGCTCAGGCAGAAGACCCATTATGCCTTTCACATTGTGTACTGAAATATGTTATGGTAATATCACTCACCATTGAGATGCTGAAATGACTTTGGTTTGTTCTTCCATACAACACCCATATAGTAAGCAGGGACGCCAGACAGCGTGATCAAAATGCCCATGCCTACTGCAAACGGTGCCTCCCAAAAAGATACAAGAATAAGAAAAGCACAGACTAACACAAACGTCACAGGTACCCATAACGCCACCTGCTCGAAAAATAGTAATAACATGTCAGGTAACGTAGAAGTTGCTCTTGTATCCATCTCTGAAAATTGTCTAATCTTATCATATGCTTTGGATAACAATCCCAAAAACGTACCTTAATTGGTCTCTCCATATTCGGTCTCTTGTATCTCAGCCATAGAATACCAGTAACTGAGAGCATTATGAAGAATGTTTCCACAATACTGCAGTAAGTGATGAGCACAAATACATCAGTGGTACAAAGCATACATAGAGACAGAAGGCACTGAAAGAAATTTGTAAGTAACAAAAAAGTTGGATGCCATTTGAACATTTGTGGCAAACGTTGGACGAACATTCAACTTTCCACAAACTTTTTGAAACAATTTAGACATTCTTCAACAGAATTTATCTCAATACACGACGTACCAAGAACACTAAAGCTGGCGTAGGCGTCAACTTAGTGACACTGATGTGACTTAACATTGCTGGAAAATGACCATTTCGAGCTCCCACAAAACACATTCGAGATGATGTCATGATATGCACACTCAACCCACCGAAAGCAGAAATTGCTACCATCACAGGTATGATCCAAGACATTACTCCCAGCACTTGATTTCCAAAAGTCTGAAATCAATGCCATCAAACCTAATAGTTTTTCAGTATTAGATCATTCGAAGTTCATAAAGTAAAATGATAAATTACCACTGCAATAGCATAGGAGGAAATCATCACAGTTGGCGTCAGGACTGCTAAATAAGCCACGTTGGCAAGAACATAGATGGAAGTGACTAGTGGTAGAGATATATAGATGGCACGAGGTAAGTTTCTGGTAATTGAAAAAATACTCTGTAGTTTGTAAATACATCAGATTCTTAAGAGGTCTTTTAAATCGATCATTCAACTTACACATATGGATTTTTCAGTTCTTCAGTCATAAAATTCAAGTAGTTCCAGCCTGAATAAGAGAATATCCCAGAACAAAAGGCAACTGCAATTTTTCCTGGATCTGCAGTGGTATCTTCAAAAGGGCTTTCGAAATTTTCTGTGTGTCCTAATATATGTAAAGAAAAGCAGGTATGATAAACTACAAAAACTAAACCACATAAAATTGAAATTATCTTTCATGCTATCGGGATACCTGTTGATACAGTAATTCATAATTCAATTTTGAACAGATTTTGACCATTCTAACATCGGAAACTCACCAAGCGCTAACCAGGTCAATCCAGTGATAATGATAACGACTAATGCTGTAATCTTAGCAAACATGAATACATTCTGCATTATTGACGTCTCTTTAACATCGTAGCAATTAACGAATGTCAATAAACCTATAAAATGATGGCAGTATAAGGACTTCATTGTATCAGGCTTGATCAGATTATTTGAATATAACTTACATATGGTTAGTGCAGCTATAAGTCTTACACCACCATCCGGAATCACACAGTTTGGGAAAAATGGTTGTAGAACATATTGAGCAAAGGTGAGACTCATGATGGCATTTGTTGTGGGTCTGTAAACATCAAGTCGTCGCCAAATTTATCTTTAGAGCTCCAACTAATTACAAAAACTGTGTTACTCACACGAATATTAAATTTGCTGCCCACAGATACAAAAATGATGGCAACGCGCCAAACGCTGCATGAATATAGGCATAATCACCACCACTGAGAGGTATACTTGTACCTAGTTCTGCATAACACAATGCACCCACCATAGAGAGGAGGCCGCAAAAAACCCAAATGATAAGGGACAATCCGACACTGCCCACTTCTTGAATTACACCCTTTGGTGATACAAAAATACCTGAACAGAATGTAAGTTACTATGATCATGGAGATATAATTTCTGTCAATTTTTATGCAGTTGAGAAAAAGCTATCCGTCACTGGTATTTGTGTGATCAATATGTCCTCATTTATTACAAATGTATGAAATAAAAAAATATACCTGAGCCAAATATGATTCCTAATATAATAGCAACTCCTTCCATCAATCCAAGTTGTTTTTTCATTTGTATTTTTGTGCCATCAGGTTCTTGGTCCCCTGGTAGAGATTTCCCCTCTTCACTTGGTGACACTAGTTGCAATTCACTGGGAGATTCGTGAGCTACTTGTTTCACCATTTTTGCTATTTGAATCATTTGGATTCATGGTATGTTAATTGCCATATTTTATTGTGGTTGAAAATCATACAATATGAGATGAATTGATTCGACTAGTTATTAATGTGAGGTAACCAGAGTCAGAATGTTAATTCATCATCTACCACTTTCACCAAGTTTTTTTAGACATACCTTATTTTTGGCAATCTGGTGTGCGCTGATTCAGTAGTAGACTGAATCGAATCTTTTCAGATCGTTGTGATTATGCAATCTGATGTGAATACAATGTTAAAGGATTATATCCCGTGTGAGATTCAATGTGCTGACTGAATCTGCATGTGCTCTGCAGTTCTGCCTTATGAACATTCTCTGAAAGACGGTTAGGGTTCAGATACAGAACATTTCAATAAACACATTCTCAAGTACGTGCATATAGTTACCTTTGTGATTGATTTATCTGATCCGCATGTATGTATGGCCATTCAAACTTTGATTTCGAATCATATGTCTGTGGGGTCACATAACAGTCAGCAATATTAACCTCTAGAAAGTCTGTTGAAAACTATACCAATAAATATACATAAAGGGATAATAATGTTCTACGCCTGTACCTCCGGAATAAGCCAATATTGATTTGCACTATAGTAAGTAAACGTATCTTATAAATACCCAGCAACGTGATATTTACGAAGTGAAATTCTTAGACCGGTTCCACGTGCGGCAGGTATAGAAGGATAGATGGGTATGGATACCGACCATGGTGGACCACGGCGCGTAATATACACACCTATACATACGTTTACATTTAACACTCCACCTCCACTTTCACCACTAGTCGTTTCCAAAAGCAGCCAATAACGATTGAGTAGTATCTGTGGTTGCGTTTACACGGGTTTGCTTGATTTGCATCAGCGCTGCAGCCGTGTGAATTTGTGATGTCATCAGTTGCTAGTGTTGTTATGTTATGGAAATTGTGAATTACTTTAAAAATTTTTAGCGAGATTGCGTTTGAAGTTCGCTAAGGTGTTCGTTGAACAATCATGAGGTTGTATTCATATGATTTCTCCAATTGCATTTATGCACAGAGTCATTTTTAGTTGCATAATTTATCATTTCCACAGTCTCGACGAGGAATTAAAATAATCTTGTTATCCTAACCCCAATCTGGATTGAATCTTTCATTGATTCAATGTTACAATAGTGTGATATCACTGTTATTATTTGGGATATCACTTTCGAAATATAGCATAAGATACTCAATGGATAATGCTTAGGATATTTACATACTTTTCCACTCCGGAGTGATTTGTGTCCAATTGTTTTATGCAACGCCATCCTAATATTGCAGGTCGTCGCAAAGAATGCCTAACCTACAACTACTACTGAAAATGATTTAACAAACTCCAAACGAGCAATTTACCAAAATATGGTCAAAGCGGAAATGGACAAAACCAAGTCAACGTTTTTTGAAAATGAAAAGTCCTCTGAGTATTTGCTATTCTCTGATGAACGGACTGTAGAGGACCGTATGGTAATTAATTTCAAATCCCCAAATAGCAATATTTCAGATGTTATACATTCATTCAATAGAAATATGTCAACTTCTCTTTCACAAATTAACAATAAGGCATCTTCTGTTACAAAGAAAGGAAAAATGGAGTTCGAGGAGGATGTTGACAGAAATGAAGACTTAGTAGACAGCAGTTTGAAAACGGATTCAACAGAACTATCAGTCTACTTCAGAGAAGATCTTGAAACTTGCAACAAAGTAACGACTATAATGAATTGTTATACCTATTATGCTTTCTCCTTCCACGCTTTGAAATCCATGCATGCTCGTTATGAAAGTAAATGGGAGTGGCCTGAGGCAAGAAACAATGAAAGAATGTCCATGGAAAAAAGGCACCTTGTATTCTGTCATAAATTTGATAATCGACCACTCTAGCGGGGACGGACATCGATAATTTATCAAAGATCATAATCCTGACTAATTCAAGCTCTGCGGCATGTTCCAATCAAAAAATATATCAGCTTGAAGTGTTGCCTACCCTTAAAGTCTGTTATATACAGAAGTTGCATCATTCTGAATTTGTCAAATAATTTTAGAGGTATCACAGAGTACTGTAGTATACTTCATTTTAAAAGTTAGGAACTCAATTTATAATTTTGTTGCTCTTGGTTTTTTCTATGAAACTCCACATCGAATGTCATCATAGTATATTACAGTATGATAATCTGCTGAATTTTGCTATAAAAGAGTATTGTTTTGATTATATAGCATACGGATTACAAAGAAAAGAAAGCATACAGTACATTCAAGCATTATGCTGACGAGCAGGAAGATGTGCGAGATTTTGCTGAAGAGGATGAGGAAACAATAGCAACATTTGTGACTGCTGCTGGACAGCAACTAGCTCTGTATGCTGTAGAAGATTCAGATGATGTTTTTGCAGTAGCTGTCTATGATGAATCCGGAGAACCGCCTACAAATTTCCAATTTCTTATGAAGTAAGCCAAACATTCGCTCAACTTGAATATGATAAAATACATGTACTTTTGGTCACAACATTATTTCCGCTTTGCTTCCAAGCTTTGAAAATTTTACAAAACATCCAATATGAACTAGAAGAATTTCGATCAATGGTAGTCGAGATATTTTTTCACCTGAGTTCATCTAATGCAATAGCAATACGATTGGTTTCCAAATTGCAGATCTGATGTAGAAAGACTAATAGGAGAGGGTGCAGTGAGAACAGTGAAGAAGCCGAGTCAAATCAAAAAGCAGCTACTCACTACCCAGCCACCTGTGTTCGCATCTAAGCAGAAACGAGCTTTGAATAATGCTAGATTTGATCCAAGCGTGAAGTCTCGCCACCAGAAAACTACACAATCAACTTGGGATGGTAATCCATCGATCAATGAAAATTACCGTCGACCAATATTGAATTCAAATTCTCGTAGAAAGGAAGAGTATCCGCATTCTAAGCAATCAAACAATGTTACATATATGATGATGAATGACACGACAATAGATGTTGGTAAGATTGATAATCAGAAAATTTTTACTTATACGTGTTTCTTGTGTGAGATTATTTTATTCTCTCAAGTACACGATAGTACGTAGCAAATAATATTTTCCCCTACGCGTTTTGGCCGTTAATTTGTTGAATTTTTCGTTATCAGGACCATTGGAAAGCAGTCAAGATTCTCTCGGAAGCGAGAGTGAACTAGTTGAACAATCAACAGTGCAATATATTCTTCTAGACGGTGATCAGTCTGACTCCGAATTAACATTTGATGAGATTCAAGCGACACTGCAGAGTCTAAAATTTTCGTCGAATAAATCGACCGACAAAAAAAAAGCGATTGCCGAAAGAAGTTTACAGCAACAAACTGAAACAAAACAGACTCTACAGAACACGTCACGTGACACGCTCGAAGAAAAAACCATAGTCGATGCGACTCAAGACTCTCCGAATAATACCACGAATGATGTTCTTTCTAAAGTACCGCAAAGTAAAACTGACACAAATAAAAATTCGGCTTGTCCTGAAGAACATCATTCAATTGTGACGACATCAAGTGAAACTTGTAGCCCCCAAGATCATAGATCTTGTTTGAAGGAAAATCCTACCGATAAATCTTCAAAAGATATATCTCTTGATCCGAAAAAAAAGACAAACAAAATTGAAAGCAAACAACATCCGGTAAATATATTAAGGCGAAGCATATCTGATGGATGCACTGAAGTGCGTCCTCAAATCAAAAGATCGAGAAAACAACAACTCACATCGGTAAATCGTGGAGATTCTGAAATAATTATTCAGCCAGCTCTGATTGGTGAAGAAGAAGATAATAACAAAAAGCGAGGACGGCGGAAAAAAAAACCTGCACCAGACCCTGATTATAATCCACGGCCAGTCAGATCGAAAAAATCCAAGAAATCTCTAAAGAATCAGAAAGTCGAAATTATTGAAATCGACGTAGATGAAGAGCAAAGTCTGCGACAGGCAAAATCAGATGTGATTGAAATCACACTCGACGATAATAAGGAAAAAGGTTCGAGTGATAAAGAAAACGATGTCATAATGGTTGGAGATTCTGACGATGAATTTCAAGAAATTCCAGTAAAACCAATGCCACCCGCTATGCAGTGTAAACATTGTTTAAGGAATTTCAGACAAAAAAGAGCATTAGATACGCATTCTAGAGTGTGTCCGAAATTTCGGAAGAAAATGGAAAAAGCGAATGTTGGAATGCTTGCAACGGCTTCGGATCCTTCAGATAAAGATGAATCAGACATTGAAAGAGCTGTTAAAAAACAATTCTCGTGCAAAGTATGCCATAAAAAGTTCAACGCTGTGGTTGAGCTAGCAAGGCATGTACGAATGGAACACCCTAAGACATCTCGCAACAAGTCTACAAGTAAATCTAGTGTAGACGATAGATCACTGGAGAAAAAAATAGAAAAGGCAAAGGAGCTCATGAATCAAAGAAGAGTAACCCGTATAAATCAAAAGAAAAAAGGCCAGAGTTCGAACCAAACATGGAAAAAAACACCAAAACTAAATTGTGACGACTGTGGGCGTTGGTTCCCAAGCAGAGCTATACTCGCCGCTCATTGCTTGCAACATGCTACAAAAAATCCTGGTGAGTTAATCAATTAAGTCCTGAAATAAAGTACGATTTGGAAAGTTATTCTCCTTGGAAATTAACAACTCAAAGTATCCTTATACTATACGTCTTACTTCATACTATATAAATCTTTATTTTTCAGAAAAGCAAATCCGCCAATGCCAAACGTGCAAAAAATTGATAAAAACTCGATCACTCTTCCTGCAACATATGAAGACACACAGTATAACAACGAGAACTACAAAACCGCCAACGACCGTCATCCATAAACAACTGCGCCAGACGAGGCAAGTCACGAACAAAATGACAGTGAAAAAACGAGGCCGACCCCGAAAACTTTGATTCACATTTTACCTTTTCCAACAACTTCACAGAGATTAGAAACTAGGTATGTGTTTTTGAAGTAAAAGAAATGTTACAGTACATCCAAATGCTGACATAAATATTTTCAAATCACGGTTTGGTTGAATATAATTTTTATGCATAAGAATGGACGTATGTACAAAATATATTATAGGCATTGTAATTTATAAATTCGAATTACTCTATTACTAATAAAGTAATGGACATAGTTGTACTGCAATATGTTGAAATTCTTGTTACGTACATTATAACTTGAAGCATTTTTTGCTAGCTTCTGGTATAGGTACCCGGGTATGTCAAAGTAGTTTACATCACATAGTCTGGTGCATTTTCGTACCGAGACCAGGGGATCCCAAAAAAAGCCTCAAGTATTCATGTATAATGTAAATATGATGCTAGCTCCTGGTAATTTTATTCAGCACCCTAGTTCTATTATCTATACATAACACAGTTTGGTTTTCGAATAGTGATTCGCATTATCTCATATCTATATCAACCCAAGAGGGACATCTTGTTATCAAACTCAGATTTCCTTCTATACGGAACGTATATATTTCACACTTCATCCGAACATTGCGGATAATAAAACGTGCAATACACATGAAACATCATATTAAAAAAAAAATATTTTAACAATGTTGACTATATCTAGTCACGTCACTGTGGTTTCAGTTTGTTAGAAAATATAAAATTCAATGTGAGCGTGACGTCATTAACAGTGACATTCATTTAATTTAATTATTAATATCATCACGAGGCATGCGTTTATCGATATACAGCAAATATTGTAGCCTTTCATCCCCATTAGTCTTGGCAACCACGTTAGTACATGATTGATTCCAAAGGATTTGATGTATTGCATATTCTTGCTATTTTTGATGTGAATTTTCTGAATCTAAAATTTTTCGGGAAGAAACCGTCAGGCTTATCCAAAAGATGCTTTGGGTACATACCGTGTGTATATCATTCAACGACAGATACCCTTTATGTTTATTTCAGCTGCTCACATGGGTTTCTAAAAGTTTCTCTAATGACTAATCAGAGTTGGGATGTTAGGTGGTAAGACGCTACAATTTGATCTAGGGCTATTTTTGAACCAGCTCTACCATTTAAAGATCAAAAAACCAAGCAAATTTTTAATGAGTGGATAAGACATAAAAAATGTTTAATATAAATATGTATTGTGGAAGAATCAAAAAACTATTACAAAAATTGGCTTTTAATAATTGGGTCTCAATTTTCTTGCGATGAAGCAAGAATAAAGGCGCTACAGATATTCTGGTGAAACAATAGAGATTTACTTTTTGATTGTGAATATAAATGATTTTTTTAACTAAGATCAATGGAACCGAGATGATCGTGGCCCTGCGTGAAGTACAGCATCTACTGGGCTATAGCATTCTAACTCTAGAGTACTCGTCATAGATACTTGCAGAAATTCACGTAAGCAGCTACGATATACATGCATGTTACGTATTCGTAGCCTTTTCTCAATAAGCTCAATTGTTTCTCAACAAAAATTCTCAAAAATTTATTTAAAAAAATATAAAAAAGATGGGATTTTCCTCTTTAAAAGGTTGACCTGTTACAATTACTGTATACAATAGGGGATGTAATTTACAGCATTTGCTATACATTTTGAACAATCGTATGATTAATATGTGTGTTTTTATCTACTCCTAGTGATTTCTGGAAGTTAGTTATGTATTTCTGGCCGCGCAAAAACATAATTTAGGATGCAGACGTCTTAGATGTTGTATACTCTAATTTAGTGTTACAATATTTCTGTAACTACGTTTGTATCTATACATGTTGTAAATAGTCCCCTTTTGCATAATATCAGATCATATGTCTTCAAATTATTTTTGGTGTTATCGAGTAAAACCAAGATTAATGATGAGTCAAAACTCATAAATTTCAATTACATATTTAACAAATTTGAAGAATAAAGAATAAAAGCGGTACAGTATGTAGATCATGTAACAGTAAAGTTGCACAACAAAATTAATTAGGTATATAACTTGTAAATGATGCTATTATTTTGATACGATCACGTGTATATAAGTATTCCGTATACATACGCATACAAATGCGCACTAAGTATATTAATAAAGCTTGACTTACCGAATTCTTTAAATAACTTTATTAAAATACCTTAGAACTCATGAAAATACGTACTTCGATTATGAAAATCGACTTGTAAGACATTCTAATACGTCGACATTGCCTTGAACTCAGATTATTGTGTTTGATTGATACTTATGTCACTTATTCTGAGCAAATAATCGATTGTTTCAACAGAGAATATAAAATAATGATGTAATTGATATGAAGTATCTTTAAAATAGAAAACTTTCTGTGAACACAATATATAATAACCAACATGTATACTCGTTTTGCAAAAATAAGTATTTAATACATCAGAATAGGGATTAAGAGAGAAAAACTAAATAAATACATAAATAGAAACATTGAACTAGAGTTAGTTGTTAAATTTGATGCTAGCGTAGCTCCTTTGTAAGTTGGAGATTTGAATCGAACGGTAGAAAAAAAAATTAATTATACCCACGTGTATAGCTGCAGCGTCAGTATTTCGTTTGGACATTGCTCGGCGAAAGGAAGGGGGCTTATCAGCTTCAGAAAAGATATAGTGGACACGACAGGAAGTCCGCGTATATTCACCTACCTGTCGTTCGAGTACCATACGGAATCATAATTGCAGAGTCAGGTAGATGCGTGAATAGTCCCTTCTGACCTAATAGTGTGGTATGAAATTCACGGATAAGGTTTAATTTTTAACTGAAACGTGATGAAAAATTGTCATAATTTTTGGTGGCTGTACAGTGTATGCAATTTAGTGATGGTATATCGTACACAAATACATATTATGAATGATCAGGGCCACACAATTATATCGGGCCGTTTGCAATATGGTCCAATATATTATTGAGCTATACGATATAAATTTATTAAACTTACGGTTAATGTTTATAATCTACGTATAACAGTTTGTAATTCAAAGATCGAAGAATTTATATTTTGTTCTGGATAAATGGAATACCGATGTTATTATTACGATTGTATTGTGCTTATAAAATTTGGATTTGTTGAGAATTTAATTTATTTAAATTTAGTTGGAGTTCAGTTGGAAGCGCGGTTCAATTTCGACAATGAATTGAATATTATAACTTGAATAAACTATCAGTTCAAAAATAAGTCGAACATACTGACGTGAATTGAAAATTTCTTTCGACCACAGTTTCTCATTCGTTTCGCAAGGTGGGTTCACGAAAAGAAATACGTTAGAGACCCTTTACTGATTTACCTTTATCAGTAAAGGGTCTCTAGGCTCCGGAGTTGAGGTTCTATAAGTTAGCACCCCGATTCGAGATAGTCATCCGAAACTAGGACGAAACGATTGCGCGTCGCTCAAACATAAAGAATCTATCAACAATTCGTTTGCGCGTTTTTCTCTTCACGAGAAAAATGAAAGTAAAAGTGGGGTGCTGAATCTCAGCACCCTACCTTTGAATACGATTTTAGACGATTGAATATGAAAATTAAAAAAATCGGGTACTGCCAAATTGTTTGCGCGTCATTCGCGCAATCAGAACCCGTGCCCAGATCCAATGAAATTTGAAGTGCACTGTGAAAAAAAATTATTTAACGAAATGGACAGGGTATCTAAAGATGGGAGGCCATTATTGCGCATGCGCGACGATCGGTTTGATTCCACCTATTCCGAGATTCTAGAAAATTGAATTTCGACTGAGGGTGCCGGATTTCAGCGCACCCGATTATTGAATAAGCTTTTGAGCAATTGGTTGTAAAAATCGGAGAGGCCAGGGACTAGTAGATCGTTTGCGCGTTATTTCCACAATTAGAACCCCCCTGAACCTTGTTTGCGCAATGGCGCATTTTTTGCACTTATATTTGTTGGTAATTAACGATAAATGCAAACTTTTGATGATTTCGATTCAGGTGCTGATTGCGCGTATGTCGCACAAATGATATGTACTATGGGACGTAAAGCAGATGCTGGAATTCAGCGGCCGCGGTATTATTTTGATTTTTCTAAAAAAATGCGCCATTGCGCAAACAAGGTTCAGGAGGGTTCTAATTGTGGAAATAACGCGCAAACGATCTACTAGTCCCTGGCCTCTCCGATTTTTACAACCAATTGCTCAAAAGCTTATTCAATAATCGGGTGCGCTGAAATCCGGCACCCTCAGTCGAAATTCAATTTTCTAGAATCTCGGAATAGGTGGAATCAAACCGATCGTCGCGCATGCGCAATAATGGCCTCCCATCTTTAGATACCCTGTCCATTTCGTTAAATAATTTTTTTTCACAGTGCACTTCAAATTTCATTGGATCTGGGCACGGGTTCTGATTGCGCGAATGACGCGCAAACAATTTGGCAGTACCCGATTTTTTTAATTTTCATATTCAATCGTCTAAAATCGTATTCAAAGGTAGGGTGCTGAGATTCAGCACCCCACTTTTACTTTCATTTTTCTCGTGAAGAGAAAAACGCGCAAACGAATTGTTGATAGATTCTTTATGTTTGAGCGACGCGCAATCGTTTCGTCCTAGTTTCGGATGACTATCTCGAATCGGGGTGCTAACTTATAGAACCTGAACATGTGTTGTGTTCGTTTCGAAAATTTTATGCATGCTTATGTTTAAAAAGATTGCAAAGGGAGCTTTAAATTTGGAATCAAGGAATGAAGAAAAGGACTGGGCCTTTTTGAACTGTAACATATATGTAAATGAAAAAGTGTAGTTGAATGTGGTGACTACACAATTGCGATTGGTAGCACTAGGTATATAACCAAATTCCCTGGTGGAAGTTTTCGCGGAAAACGTGGTACGATTGTATTTTTAAATTGCTCCCTACTTTCGCGTAGAATACTTGCAGGCAAGTTCCGTATACAATTTATCGCCTGTGTGCGGTCTGCCCTTGTGGTCAGTACTACGGGATAATCGTATGTTCCGTAGCAGTGAACTTCTAATGTGATTAGTTAATTAATTCAAGGCGTTTGAGTCATTGCTCAAAATCATGTAACGGACTAAAGAAATTACCGAGGTAATAACTGTTTGTAGAATATCGACACAGTTGTTTACTCCTACAATTATCAGAGGACGCAGGGACTGCACTAGTATACGTGGCCATTACATTGAGGTTAAGACTACTAATCAGAGATACATATTGTGATAATTAGTGTGATAGTGAATCCTTGAAACTCGATAGTCACATACTTGATGGGGTTCGAATAGCGAGGTAAGCTTTATACTTTATGAAAATTCATACAACCGGTTATCTTCGGTATAATTTTAACACCATACATGCGCTTCTGTCAAAAAGTTAACACACCTAATTACAATTCGAAGTATCAGCTATAACAAATAGTTATTGGTACCCATCCGTCATTTATGCCAAGTCATTCCGCCGTCGACGAGTACACGTATTATAAAATAATATCAGAAATTGCGCTGACAACTTGCCATTCTTATGCTGAACATTAACTGCATATGTATGTATAATGCCCATCGACACAATTCTTTTGTTTAGTTGATAATAATAATAATGTGTAATAGTATTGGTACATCGCATTCCATTGTTATTTAAAACAAACGAATGGAAATTGCTATAAGAATTAATTCAAATTTTTAAAAAGTAGAATTTAATTATATCCTAACAAGTCGAAGGTAAGGGCAATCGTCTCTGTGATTTGCATGTTATTTGCTGGTGTAGGTACTAAATAAAACGTGGCTGGGATCTGGCTGTGATTGTTATTTTACTTATCCATACATAGTTTGATACAACGGAGTTTGTTGATCTGTGACTCGTGATTTTGCCAACAAAGAAACAAGCTTGGGTTCACAAATACATGATCTGAAATTGTTAGCTCACATTATTGTACCATCCGAAGTTTTATTTTTGATTCTACTGAAAAAGATAATTCATAATTACACAACAATAGTTTCTGATTTGAAATCCATCTGTATTACCTATTTTCAAAGTCGTATATCATCCGTTTATCATCTTGCAGGCACTCTTATCACATAGTGTTGAAACATCCTTAGACCTTGTTCGATTTGTCAGTTCTTACCCTGTAGCAGACAAAAAACCAGAACTAATGAAATTTTATGAACACAATTTTTGCACTTAACGCCAGCTATGTTGTTCAATGTAAAAAGCAGTGCTTTTTGCTAGCTGATTTTCCACTGCCTCTGATTCTATTCATTTTAGTCTAAAGCTCCATGTCCCTAAATCTGAGCTTGGCCAAAAATAGCTAAATGATAGCTCAGCCGGCTGGTAGTTTTCCAAATTAAATTTACCTATGACATTAGCCTTTTCTTTAAAAATCTCCGACAATCTGTTACAGTTAATTGTAGAGATATTCCATGACGAGTAAAGTTTAAACAGAGCATAACGTGCGTAGCCAATTAAATACATTGACTGAAAAATTTAGAAAACTGCATGATGAAGAGAAAGGCTTAGGCTTGCCCATGCTTTCTTTCGAAAGTTTTGAAAATTTTCACAGAAGCTATCTGTAGTACGTTTGCGTGGTTAACATCTGGCTTTGAGTGTTGTTTTAAATGGGACAATGATTGAACCATCTCTCAGAATTAGGAGATATGAACAATGATGAAACAGCTCATTTTTAGTAACAGTTGGAATCAATATGTTTCAAGCTATGAAGGTAACTTCAAATCTTTTTAACCGGGTAGTCTTTTCCTTCAGCGCACCGAGGATGTAACTAATGGCGACAAAATTATAAGTCATAGCTTCTGATATCAATTCCCAAAGAAAAGTGTAGACCATGATTTGCTTTCATTGAATTTAAATCAAGTGTAATCCTGTTCATTGTCGTGTGGTTCTTTCTTACAGCCGCAGTTAGATGCTGCAGATTGAACAAGGAACACCAATATGGTATACAGAAAGCGATCTGATGTCGCGATTTGTGGAACTACTAATTACCCTTTACTGGTCATTAATTATCATCAGCTGTGTTAGCTGAATGAAGTAGATGACCATACATTTTGTAAATTATCAAGTCAAACTTCTACATCTGCAAGTTTAATCTGGAATCTAAATAATTGATATTGTAAAACTAAGCATCAGACGGCTGCCGATTGGCTTTTGCATTCCCAAAATAATTTTAATTACACCGGAGGTACAGATAAAATTCTGTCCCTGGCTATTGTGGTGATGGTGAGGAAGAGAGTAAGTCGAAAGGCGAGCCACACCGCTACCACATCCACTACTACTACGGAGTGTTTTGGGAACACCATAAACCAGCTGAGTAGCGGTGTTTCGTTTAGCAACTCTGTCATCGCTCCCTCTCTTCAGCATATGACGCGTGAACAGCTTAAAGGCTTACTAAGGGAACGGAGGCTACCTGTCTCCGGAAACAAGACAGACATGGTACACGCTGCTCACTTACTAAGCTCATCAGAGACAGTCGCTACTGATTGAAGTTGAAATACACCCTGCTATTTATCTATCAATTATTCTTTGCACTATTCCTACCACTTGTAATAGAAATTACAATGTTGGAAAAAAAAAAAAAAACTTAACCAATGATTCAATCTTTCCAATTTGGTTCCTCAAATTCTGCCCGAGGTTTATTCTGGCAATGTGTAATTAGCGCCTATCAGTGACGACAGTTTGCTCCATATATATATATTTGTTTCTTATACCATTACTAATGTCATGGACAAATCATCATAACTTGCAAATTTTTTTTTTTTTCAACCAATCCTCCCTGCGCTTCCAAATTTACATAGCTTCTTGTGAGTTGAATAATATTTATTGTTGTAACGCTTGAGCAGATGAATCACTCATACAGAACTTCACAGATCATGATTGCTTGCATGTTTCACTAATTATTAATAAGCTTCAGCCACCATGGAAAGCAAAACCGTTACTCAACTGTCAATGACGTTTTTGCATGAAAATTATATGGCTTGGTATGTGTGAGAATCTACAAGCAAGTATGTGAGTTTCTGTAACAGCTGCATGTCAGTAGTAGATATATCATCGTGACCAGGTCATTCGAAGGATTTGGTGCTCTGTGAATTGGCTAGTTATTTATTTACCATACACGCAGAATGTGAAAATTGTTAGCATGTACTCGTGATATATAAATAAATCAGTCATTCGAATAAAACGAACCAGCAGCTGTAGATAAAATTTCTGCAAAATAGCTTCGGAGAAAATATATCGTTTGTTTAGAATTTGAAGACATCTAGCTCCATCATTTCTCTCTATAGCTATTAGTAATAGAATATCCAACCAGCATTTTCCAACATGGAATTTAGTATCAGTTTAGAGAATGATGGGAGGGGAGAGGTTGCCCCTTGACCGTTTGTTAAACAGACTTCCCAATGATAATGAGTCAATGCTACACCAGCCAGCCAGAGTACTCCTTGGTCAGTGTTATACAGTTACTTGATTTAAGTTGCTTTAAATTTAGAGGGGGGTCAAAAGATGGGTAATCGTGAACTCAGGCCGTACAAAGACTACCTGGTCATTGATATGAACATCCACGAGCTGCTTGAAGTAAATCAGACGTAAACAAATTGATTTTCTGTGTTTCCATGTTGGTTTTTTTCATTTTATTTTATTTTTTGTTTGTCGTGGTTCACATCACACTTTGTTTACTGGTTGAATCTAGTTATCCGACTATATCATTTGTACCGATGTATGAATACAATTTTAACTTGCTGTAATGCTATGTTTTCCAAATAGTAATGTACTTGTTGTTACATAAGTGTAGCCAGTCTGGAGCTTAAATTGCTACCACGACTCTGGCGTTAATGTATTCGCAAAGATAGCGAGAATGTAAATATCAATATGGAACTATGCCCTTAATCCAGAACTCAAGAGTTTGAAGTGTTCTTATTTATTTATTTGCATCGATTCTTTGGTATGACACGTATTAAACAGTATTTAACGAATTAGTTTCTTTTGCTCACATGATCATTTGTAAGCTGCGTAGTTGTTTTTCGAATTGCAGCAATTTATTTTCTGTGAGAGCATGAATGTTTATCTTCAACAAGAACATGGATGATGAGTTAGCAAAGGATTTCAGATAACTTGCACCAACGATAAAATCCTCTAATTATAAAAAACTACTTTTATTTCACTTTGTCGAACCATTTTTATGTCATAATGTTTTTACTTCTCGTTGTCAGATAAATCGGTTGGGTGCTACAATGTCAGGAAATACAACAGCTGTCCGGCGTGCGAAGGATGCTTTGTCCACGTCAAATGGGACTCAACGAAGTACTTTAACAGCAAAGAAATCCTCCCATTCTTCGCAATCACCACTGCATTCCACCCAAAAGAGCAGTGATTCAGATATAGACCCAGACAGCTTGACGCTATGGCATCATCCGATCAAAACATTAAATTTTTTTCTACAAGAATTACTTATTAATATTGTTAGCTTAACAAAAAATACTTTACGATATAGAAAAACAGTATGGAGCTTAGTCGTGGTTTTTGGATTATTTCTGCTTTCCAGCAGAGTTTCAGGACCCCAGCAAGAGGTAAGATCTGTTCGAGTTGTCACTTAAAAGCAATTGCTGCTGAATGATTAAAATAATGAATGTGAATCAATTACCAGTTCTATTATATGGCAGCAATTTGAATTTGTTTGATCTGATTGCTGCAGTTGATTAAATCATGGGAGGCCAACATTGTGTGGTGGTTCTACTGGATAGGACTAGGCGTGTTGTCGAGTGTTGGTCTGGGAACAGGTCTCCACACTTTTGTCTTGTACTTGGGACCCCACATAGCCTCCGTAACCATGGCTGCTTACGAGTGTGGCGGACTGAACTTTCCAGAGCCTCCATACCCTGACCAGATTGTCTGCCCATCTACAATAGATGCAGCATGGACTGCAAGTGTCTTGAATATTATGAGGAAAGTACGAGTTGAGGCGATGTTATGGGGTGCTGGTACTGCTTTAGGCGAATTACCCCCATATTTCATGGCTCGGGCTGCACGGCTCAGTCGTCAGAGCGATAAGGATTGCGACCAAGGTCAAGATCAAGAAGAGTTGAAGGAACTCGAAGCCTTAGAAGCGCTGGAAAATGGCGAAAAATGTGTTTCGTTAGCAATGCGTGCGAAACTAGCCATGAAACATTTTGTTCAAAAGGCGGGCTTTCTGGGAATCCTTGCTTGCGCCTCTGTAAGTTTATCACTCAAATTATATCAGCTTATTATGTGCTAATAAGTAATAAGTCATCGCTACCTAGGTGAACAAAAATGGAACTCGTATGACAATTTCTACCTCCAAGTTTTGTAATTGAAACTTCTGAATTGTAGATTCCAAATCCACTGTTCGATCTTGCTGGATTGACGTGTGGACATTACCTTATTCCATTTTGGACCTTCTTTGGTGCGACATTGGTGGGAAAGGCTGTTGTAAAGATGCACATACAACAATTAGCAGTAATTGTTGCATTTAACGAGGAGCTCTTAGATAAAGTAATTGCCCTATTGGCAGTCATACCAGTTATCGGTCCGAAGTTTCAGGAACCGTTAAAGCGATATCTAGTTGAACAAAAACGAAAACTACACGACAAGTCATCCATAGTAAGTATAAAACACAAGGTTTCATACAAAGCGACTAGTCCCGACTTAAGAATGAGATCTAATTAACTGATCGTACTTGCAGGAAGGTACTACAACAATTTCTTGGCTCTTCGACAAGTTTGTCATGCTCATGGTGTGCTATTTTCTGGTCACAATAATTCATGCCCTGGCACGTAACCACCATCGTCGACGTACAAAGTCATCCACCGATTAATTTTTAGAAGAATTTAGAACAAGGACTGAAAAATAACTATAACGGTGGAAGGCAGCACTGGAATAGAAGCATAATTAGAAATACGCGTGCGTGGATGATCAGAGTAAATTAGTAATGATTGCTCGTTCGTCGGCATGTTTAGTAATGAATAATAACTAATAGATATCACACAAGATATCAATTCATATTTTGATACCTACGTAGCTAGGCTAGCTAATCTAGGTACATTTTAGAGCGAATTATAAGAACAACAGTTTGCTCAATAAGAGTGCTACTGAGTGAAGATCACATTAGATTGCGCTCACTTTGGCAAAACAGAAAGACAAATAATTTCCTAAGTATAAATATGATCCGAAGTGTGATTCTTGTTTATGAATAGTATTTCCTATTGGGTTTAAGGTAGTCTGAGTTGCGCGTGGTACATAAAAAATAGAAACAAACATGTCCAATAAAATATTATATACATACCATACAAACATAATGCAATAACATGCTTTCTGAAAAATGACTGATACAACAGAAGATTTAGGGTATATTAATTTTTTTCCTTCATCAGCTGTATTGGATATCATTAAAATAAAGCGAATTCCAAATTTTTAACCCAACATAAAAAATACCCACAGACTAATCTTCAACACATTAATTTCTCATATTTAGATTACATCAAAGTAATCCACAACGATTTATAAAGGCCTTGTTCAATGTATAAAAATAATTAATTTAAGAACTGTATCGTTCCGCTATAATTTTAGTGCATCAATATAGTTACTGAACTGCAAAAGCATAGGAGACACCAAAAATTGAATTTTTATTTATCCTGAAGCCGAGTCCCGACACTCAATGCAGTATTACGAGAAGCGTGAAACAATTGCAAGAACTTTATTGGCATACCTACAATAAAAATAATTTTATAATTAATTTATGTATGTATCTAGGAAATTTGGTATGTGATAGATATTCGTAATACAGCCACCGTAGTTCCTGGAGCTTGGGGTTTTTGAACTTACGAAGCTGCTAAATATGAAAGCGTGAATGAATCCAAGAGAACTCGGCTTACATCGGCTTAGATAATGAGTGAGTACGTACTTTCTTTTCGCCTTGTTTTCAGGCAACAACCAAGAGTGAGCAGATGAAATATAAAATTTACACAATAAAACTTTAAAGACATAGCGACATAGGAATATTGGCTGCCATTTGTATTCCTCATTTCCAATCAATAATTTAGATTAGACTAGATCTTGTAAATATGTATTTTTCATTTAACCTACTATTTCATTTAGAAATTGTAAAGCAATAAATGTAAACAATGCAAAAATATATTTGCACTTGAAACGGATCGAATGGCTATCTGTTCTGAAATGTTTTTGCTTGTCAGCTGATTAACAGGTAATCAACCCTTGAAATATGTAGAATCAGAATTCAGCAGATGCTTTGGGAATCAATCATTACAGTTACGATCAGCTGAAAAATTATGTTAAACCAATTACAAAAAAAGAATGCACACAAAGGACTTGTTGAACAAATTGATAGCCTATGGATAGTAGCCTTGTTTATAAAATTTGTGCAATTTTACTACTACGAAATGATCTATCAGGTGATTAGATTGTTTGAACCATACATGATCATTATTGTTGTTATTGATATAGAACAACCTATTATTTATTGTCTATAAAAATAAGTAGCGTGCTTCCCAAGTAATCTGTGTAATGTAAGCGTGAAATGTCTGGACACATTCGTATACAATTTCATATAAATAAATAAAATCATCAAAGGACTACAGACCATTCTTATGTATAATTTTTATCATTGCTGGGAAACTACATTATAGTTGAGGTCAGAACACTTCTCTCACCCAGTGAGTATACGAGTGACTATTGCTACACATACTGCAATCACAACAAATAGCATTTATATTTAATACAGCCTCATATAATTTTTTTATGTTTATTTATAATTTACAAGATGACTAAACATCGTAGAATTGAATCAACGATAAAGATGGTCTGCAGCAATGTTCGAAGCAATCTCGGATTCCCATTTATCGCCATTGTTGAGTAACTTTTCTTTGTTGTACAACATTTCTTCGTGGGTTTCCGTAGAGAATTCGAAATTGGGACCCTAGAACAGAGATCAACCATGAAAATAATTTTCTGAGGGCAACGTGTTTTAATTCATCATGATCAGAAATCTAGTGCGTTGATACTCAATTATCCTTACAGAGCTCAAACTGTGATCAGAATTATTAGCTCAAAAGTGATAAAAGTTATGTTTGACAGCAGTGAAATTCTGAATGTAATATATCTCCCATATTTCATACCTCTACAATAGCATCGACGGGACAAGCTTCCTGGCAGAACCCACAATAGATGCATTTGGTCATGTCGATATCATAACGTGTCGTACGTCTGGAACCATCTGGTCTTTCTTCAGCCTCGATTGTAATTGCTTGAGCGGGACAAATGGCTTCGCATAACTTACAGGCGATACATCTTTCCTCGCCAGAAGGGTATCTGCAAATCACATTGAATCAGGTGTTTTGTCTAACATTTCATGATTACCGGTGTAAATACTTTTAATAAACTGCAATGGTTCCATTTGAATAGGTAGCGCTCAAAAGGTCCACCTAAAATATCATGCTTTTTGGGTCGGCATAGTTACCTCCTCAAAGCATGCTCGCCCCTGAACCTGGGGCTCAAAGGTCCCTTTTCAAAGGGATAATTTATAGTTGCTGGTTCTCTGAGCATGTATGAAAACGTGATTCCCATGCCTCGCATTATTTCCAATGCAAACATAGTCGTGGCGGCACGATCTGTAACATCCTTCCAGTCCATTGAAACTTCTTCATTGTTGACATAATAAAACTTGTTGCGAGCCGATGGAGTCGTGGCAGCTACGTTTCGAGCTACACGAAGAAGTTGCGCACCTGAAATTTGAATACTTCTTCAAACATGCGTTTAAATATTGGGAACGTCAAATTATGCGTTAAAATAGTTCATATTTGATGAATACTTTAGGGTTATACCACCTATTACACAATAGACATTATTTGATACAAGACTTCGAATAGGAAATTATTATTCAATAGGAAAGCAGGAACTCGAAAAAAAATAATTCTCCTGATGACATCGAAAAGCACGGTGATAAGTATAAATATCATTACCGGATCGTCGAAAGATCTGCACAGTCGCCATAGTTGCAGCCATTTAAAACACACACACGCATCCAGCGATCCAACGAACGTGTATCCCAATGGGTTAAGGAGAGAGGTGGGTAATACTTCTCTGCCCTCTATCCATGTTTCTATTGATTCCGTGATCATTTACTCATACGATCAAGTCATCAAGTCTAATTGAGATAAGAGTCTCAATATAATGGTATTTAAAAATTCAATAACAATGTAATTGTGGAAAGATAAAATCATGACACTCAGTAGATTACTAGTTGAAAGAAGCTGTGAATTTTGAACAACAAAGCACGCCACGGCGAAAAAAAATGTATCACTAAAAGCAGTAATTATCTCGATCCAATCATGACTCTACCCTGCAGATTTGATATATGTTATCTCGCACACAATTCTGTGGCTTTCTATTTTATCAATTTCACTCTCAAAACTGCGAATTCAGAGTACGAGCGTTGAGTATCTTTAACGGTTTGAAGAGTACGTAAATAAGGCCCCTGATTTTGAGGACATCAATAACTGATCGTCGAAGCCATAATTCTATCAGGGTAATATATCCTTGCTCATCTGCTCGGAACTTTGCTCAAGAACTGTGTCCTATGTAGGCATGTGGGTGTGGGGATGGATACAGCATACTGATGTGCAAGGATGTGTACATTACATACTTAACTATATAAAGAACAGGTGTATAGGTAGATAGTAGCAAACTAAGTAAGTATGCTGTATAGTATAGCATATTCATAGAGGTATACCGCACAGTCGGACAGTCGTGCTGCGCCTGTCAGCGGTAGCTTCACCGCTGAGCTCGCGTATTCCCGATTTTACGCTCGGTGGCTCCGATTATTGTGTCATTATTGAGAGTTTTCCCCAGTGAATTGTGAGTGTAGATAATTACACGCGTACTGATGAGGTCGTTAATGATTTATAATCGAATCATGAATTCGGAATGAAGTAGGTAAGGGTTGTAACGCTGAGAAAATACACCCAGAGAAATCCGATCTAGGGTATGAGCCTCCTCACTCCTTACTCCGTGGGGCCAAGGGGTCACGTGACCTTTATGTTTACCAAAATGGTGATCTTACTGTTTTATTATAATCTCGTTACCTTTACCCGTTCCAAGCGAGTTCTCATTGTTCGACAACGTTGAGATTACATTATTGATCATTTAATCGAACTAGACTTTTAATTCTAATTGTATATTGTTTAGAACGAATATCCCCCTACGGTATTTCATGAAACTGCATTGTTCCAATACGGAATTGATTAATGAAAAATTTATCAAAAAAAGCTATGGGTTCAGTAATTCTTTGTTATGTAAACATTGTCACCGGTGAATTTAGAGCTGTGAATACATTTCATCTTATTGTAGAATAATTATCACGGACAATGAACTCCATTTTGAGTGCTACTATACCCTGTGTATTTGTGTGGCAGGTGTTGAACGAACATCCTGAAGGGCTTTAAAGGCTGCTCATTCCACCTGCTGTTATGCTGAGGTTCAACCTTTCTAGGTAATTTAATAGTGTTTTCAAACCTTGATGCTAATTTTCCATGCAATGCCGTACAAAATAAACTCTGCTATTAGATAATCTACTCAGAATTGAGGTAGTTGCTTTATCATCTTTTCGCACTGGTGTCAGGAAGTTCATGTCGATAGATTTTTTCAAAAACATTCTTCTGGCATCATCCAGTCAGATTGAACTCTTTAGATGCATTGAGTTAATCTTGTAACTAGCAATATATCTTATCGTATGAATCCACATCTTTATTATAAGGCATTATACAAACATTGTTTTCAGTTTTAGTTGTAGATGATCTAAGGAATCACGCGGTACGAATGAAACAGAAAATCTAAATGCTGCGCAGTCTTCTCGCATAGCATTTCGAGCTTCGGCCATAGGCTCGTCAAAGATGGCTACAAATCAAGTGGATTATCAGTGGTTAGTGAAAGACGAAGATTGATTTTCATTATAATTCATCGTTTCTTTCCGGAACGCTCAGTTACATCATAGAGAACTTGAAGCTACGTTGAGTTATCATTAATGACGATCACTGTTTCTTTGCAGGGCTTACTCCATCATGGACTCTTCCAGAGTTTCGACATTTCTGATATCAATTCTATTGATTGTATATGGTAGTTTTCGATCTTTAAACATGGAGCAAGAAGCCAGAGAAAGAGAAAAGGAGAAAGAACGAACTAATTTATTGTCAGGAATAGTAAGCACCGGTGGCTCAGATTGTACCAACGGTGGAGGAGTTCAAACTTTGGAAACTATGCACGCCCTGTGTCTACCCCTCGGTGCTTCCGTCTCCCTTTTAATTATGTTCTTCTTTTTCGATAGCATGCAGATGCTTTTCGCAATATGTACAGCAAGTGAGTGAAATATTATTAAAATAGTGTTCCAAGTAATCAAAGCCTGATATATCATTCTGATATATTCAATTAAATATTACTCAACCGCAAAGAAGATTTTACAACGAATAATCAGAATACCAAAGTGATTCATCTGTGTTCTCTGTTTTAGTCATAGCAACAGTGGCACTGGCTTTCCTATTGCTACCGATGTGTCAGTATATCATTCGACCTTGTTCAGATGGAAACAAAATATCGTTTGGTATGTGTGGGAGGTTTACAGGGGCAGAGCTACTTTCATTTTCACTCAGTGTGAGCATCGTTTGCATCTGGGTCCTCACCGGTCATTGGCTATTGATGGATGCCATGGGGATGGGTCTATGCGTGGCATTTATAGCATTTGTCCGATTGCCTAGTCTAAAGGTTTCCACTTTACTTCTCACAGGACTTCTCATTTACGATGTATTTTGGGTCTTCTTCTCGTCTTACATCTTCAGCACAAATGTCATGGTCAAGGTTTGTAAAATTACCAGTTTTGATAATTTCACATCATGAAAGTCGTGAAGTTTTTTTTATTATGTTCAACTAGCGTCCGGTACTGTCTTACTTTGCTTTGGTTCTTATAAAAAATTGCCCAACTTTGGCTGATCATACTACGTTCTTCCAGGTTGCAACGCGTCCTGCTGATAATCCAGTGGGTTTGGTAGCGCGTAGACTGCATTTGGGAGGCGTTGCGCGAGAAGCTCCTAAGCTGTCTCTGCCAGGCAAGCTGGTATTTCCCTCCATGCATCAAGCGGGACACTTTTCAATGCTGGGTCTTGGAGATGTGGTTATGCCAGGTCTATTACTTTGTTTTGTCCTCCGCTACGACGCCTACAAAAAAAGCCAGCTATTGCCAGGTGGTTGCGAAGCCGGTGTTCCTCCGCCCCGTCATTTAAGTCGCATCAGTTACTTCCATTGTTCACTGATTGGCTACTTTCTTGGATTACTCACTGCCACCGTCAGTTCTGAGGTCTTCAAAGCAGCCCAACCTGCACTACTCTACCTCGTACCTTTCACGCTGCTGCCACTACTTACCATGGCTTATCTAAAGGTATTCTGGAATTACTTTATCGTATTCTTGATTAGATGTAAAATGAGGATTGTAGTCACTCTGCTGACATATTCATTTACAATAATGGGATACGTTACAACGAATGCTATCTTTCAGGGCGATCTACGTCGTATGTGGAGCGAACCATTTATAACTCACCCACCTTCGAAACATATGGAAGTTTGACAGCTGTCACGATCCATGCCAAATCATAAGTTCCACCACATAAACATGTATCGTGAGAGTTTCGCTGTTGTTCGACATCATTACCTTTGTTTCGTCAGCGTCATTTTATGTAAGTAAACCTATTATTTTTTTTTTTTCTTTTTCATTACTATGAAATTTTGAATCGCACGGAACAGTGCAGTGTTAAACTTTCTTAAATTGTTTTTATTATTATTATTGACGTCATCATGAGACGTTGAATAAATAATTCACACCAGAGAATCTATGCGAATGGACTGCTTATTATTAACATAATATGGGTAAATTACATAGTTTTATTTAATTTAACATAGATTAATAGCTGGTGAAATTTTACTGGATAACAGGTAGAACAATAATTGAGATATTGTAGATCAAATGTATTATAGAACAAATCTTCTTTATGTTTTTTATTTATCACATTTTACAAGTGATGTGTTCAGATATTTATTATTGCCATTTTCAATCTCCTCAACCATCACGAATCCGTACCAACATGATTGCTCGTCAGATAACACCAGTTCTCTCTCAGTGTGAGCACAAGCTAATGTAAATAAAAGAACCCACTCCAGCGTTTGAGTGCTGAAATACTGAATGAACTCCCAAGACTACCACTATTTGAGTCTAGATAACTGACGGTCGTCCATGCATGCAACATTGTTCTGAGACTAATAGCGTTGCAAAAATGTTGAAATAAATAAGTCTCAATCACCTATTGTAATTATTAAATAGAAAAATTTTCAACTGAACTGAGTAGCATCGGAAGAATTAACTGTAAGCATTGAAATTTATTTTTGAGAATATAGTTTTCTCATTATCGTTATTAATTGGCAGCAGGTATTGATTTTTTGAATAATTTTTTTATACTTTTGTCTTGATTCTGTAAGACAATTATAATCCGTGTAAGTAGTATGTAAAAGTTTCAAAATCTTTTCACCGTAAACACTTCAGGGTCGATGTTCTTCGATAGACGGGATATATAATCTTGGTAAATATTTACCTATCTTCATGCACATAATTTTTGTCCCGGATCTTACGAGTCCTGTTAAGTTATTGGTAGAA
The DNA here is from genome assembly GCA_963932425.1 of Athalia cordata. Classification (NCBI taxonomy): domain Eukaryota; kingdom Metazoa; phylum Arthropoda; class Insecta; order Hymenoptera; family Athaliidae; genus Athalia; species Athalia cordata. Next base: position 48,290,809 of record OZ010625.1, on the reverse strand, counting down.
CAGTTTCGTGTCGTAGATAGCAGTAATGATATTAGTAATAATTATGTATTAATTTTACAATTCTCGCTAAAGTCCAAGTTTTCTATAACAAGAGTAATAAAATCCTTCGATTTTATCTGTACACTAAATTCTATTTGTTAACACTTCTGTATGACGAATTATGAGTTTCAAACATGGCTGTTGGCCCGTTTTTATCGTTTGCTATGAGGCGAATTATTATTTAATTGGTTGGGAAATTTCGTCAGTGTACATGATTATTGATAATCTTTGCAAGAACAAATTATAAATAGGTAATAAACGATCATGATTATACTGAAATTGCTATTCATTTAGGTTTTTATACTTTTACATTCATGTTTACGTCGTGAGCAAAGGTATTGTGGAATTTAGCTCACATGTCAGTCTGGCATCTTTTAGCAAAAGCTAAGAGAACGGACAGCTGAATTAGTTGATTTTGTGCTGAACAAATTTTCCCTGTTATCCAGTACCAGTAGATCTGATATATATCTAGATTTAAACAGTAAAAATAAGTAACACAGAGAGTCTGTTTTAATTTATTACAGAACGATTATAATTTAAAATTGTACGTAACATTATACGAGGGTCGCATTTATGAGTGGTCATTTGACAAATTCATACGTGAATCCAGTGAAAAAGTGTGCAGGTTGTGACTTTATTTTAAAACTGCTTTAGTTTCGTACAAAGCAACTTTTCTGTACATACATATATTATTATAATTTTTAGTGATGTAAGATTCCAGAATTATCGGACATTGAAAAAAGTTGAAGCTATTTAAAGTAAAATCGTTGCATAAATTGACAGAGATATGTTAGGATAACCGTCACATTGGTAATGGTGTAGTGGTGTTAGGCCAAGAGAGGACAATTCTTTTCATAGTTTTTGGAAGCATCAAAATTAAGTAAAAATTGTTCATTACTTGTATTCGTAATAGTATTTCATAATTATATGTATAATATTCGTTTAAAAACACTGAAACGTTCTCTGATACATACTAAAATTCGTATCCTGAAGCATGGTGGAAACTCCATCATCCTCCTTATAGTTCTTTGCCTTGTTCAATTTTATTGTAATTCTATTATCAGGTATGATTGACAGGTAATTTGTAGGTTTCCTTATCACAAACTCCTTAGAAATTTTCACGGTTATTGCACCGATTAGATTTACCTTATCTGGTAATAAGCAGTAGGAATGACGATTGGGGAAAAAAGCGAAAGAATCTATTTTTCTATTATTTACCTCTACAATTTTATTTATTTCATACTACACGCTAACCCCATAATAATCTATAATGAATATTATAGATTACAGATTGAAGTAGCGCATTGACATCTTTATTGGTGAATAAATAAAGATTTAATTTATACGATAGTGCAATGAGCGAATTGTGGATAACAGTCACATTTTTATTGTCTCTATTGCAAACAGACCGTTAAACAGATTCAACTTTCTCTTTGCCGGATATTTCGAGAAAATATCGCACCCTTGCAAGAGACTGCGCTATGTGTCGATCTTTGATATAAGTTTAACATTAGAAATATACGATTTAAAATAAATCGAGATTACATGCTGTAATAATAGTTATAGTTTAGATGTTGCATATTCGCCAACAGTGCTCGAATCAATATTGTTATTATTGCAAGAAGTAGTATGAATCAAAACCCTTGGGGTTTTCTCTGGACCGGTTGAGAAAAGGGAATATATCTATGACTAGAGAGAATTTTGAGAGTTAAATAAATTTGAGGACATTTTTTTTTTTTAGATTTTCAAATTGCTTGTTATATTTAAAAAATGATATTTATCAATATGATCTCAAGCTGGTACAGTCTCGATAGAATTCGTATCTCTTGCAATAAAATAATAACCATTCACTGACACATAATCCATTAATGAAAATATGAATGTTAATAGCTTAAAATTGCAGTGGAGATTTTATCATCAAATTATACAAGCATGACATGAAATTACTCGATCAATGTTTCAATGTTTCCAGTGTTTTCATTGAACACGTTTCATTTGTTATATGTCTGTTATCCGTTTAGGAAATTCGAAGGGTAATTATCTCAGATCACAAACCTATTGCTGACGTTCATTTTTTTGGTTCGAATACTTTTTGAATTTATCCTGTATGTATCTCATAATATTGTACTGTAGAGATATCGAATCATGAAATTTTAGCACTTTTCTTGCAGGGGAGCGATGAAAATACTGTAGAGATTATTCATGACCATAAGACTATCACTTGGTTTATAAAACACATGAGAAATATTACATATTATTGAAAATTACTCACGAGTTAACAACAAGTCTCAATAGAAATTCTAATCGAATGCGTTCACGAAAAAATGAAAATCAGACAAATTTTAACTGTAATAAGCTTCACCGATTTTTGTGTTTAAAAATCTGGTCATTGATCAAATTCTCAATAGAAGGTTGTATAATATCAGATTATCTGTATAGTTTTTATAAACCAAGTATAAAGTTTAAATTAAAGAGTCTATACATTAGCATTACAATTTACGCTAGTATAAAAACAACAACAAGAACAAATTGAAATAAAAATTGCAAAGTAAAAACTTTAAAAATCAATTCTGTTCTATAATCTTCTCTCATTAATAATTTTGAAGAACGTCACTGGTTACAATAATCTAGTCCCTTATTATTTCCCTTAATGTTGACAATCTATACTTATACCTGATTGTGTTTCATTTCTAGAAGATTTTTTCACTGAGATGTTTTATACTCGTTGTTAAGTAAGTCCTTGGTATTTATTGACTCGTTTATGAATTACCATATGGTAATATCAGGATGCCTAATCTAATCCTTATTTGTTTACCTAAATTATTTTGCTTATTGTATACCCCGTTCCTTATGTGCCCCTTCATATCCACCGAATCGCTTGCAATTTTGACAACGAAACTTTTTTCCCCAAAGTACACTATGCCTCTAGGAGCCGTTACATATTGACTAATGATTTGTACTTGATTCGTTTTATTACTGTTACTGGCAACAACTTGTCAGTCACATTAGATTGTCTACATGGTGGTAAAATTTATAATAAAAACAATGATATCGATTGGTAAGGTTAATTGTTTCACTGATTATGTTATTTATTTTCATCGCAGGTATAGAAAATATCACAGAGATAGTTGCCTATTTATTGCACTTGATTTCATTATTAAGTTTTTCAATCAACTAGACATAATCAACACTCTTGCATACTTCATTCGACCTTCAACCGAACCTTGCATCTAGCAGATACAATTCATGACTTAGCCTTTTGTACGAGCTGAAAGAATAACTGAATCCTTGTAGAATTCTCCATAAAATTATCTTACAAAATCTTTGCCATGGCCAATGTTAAGGCTGCTCTACCTTTATGATCCTTGGACGAAAAGTTTGGGAAGATTGCAACCGCCACATTCGCTTTAGACATGGTCATGCATTTGTAATTAAAAGTGATTTCTCTTTTCCAAAGTATTCGGCAACCTAAACTTTCACAGTTGATACACAGTTCATGTTCCAGAGTTCAATGCACCGAATAGTGACTCCAAATAATAACAATTGCTGTATATGTCAATATTCATACCTGCATGATGCTTAATAAGTGATATGTCAAAGACATCAGCTGACTTTTATAGCGAAGCTATCGACAATTATGTTGCACAGCTTTGACGTATCTAGCTATATCAAGTTTTCTTCAGTTTTTACGTTATAAAAAATCTGTATCTGCGTCTTATACACTACTTTGGCTAATTGTGACATGGTCTAAATTTCGTTTGATATTTTCTAACTCTTTCATATCTGAAACAGATGCTTCACATTTATAAACAACCAATGAGTGGTAGAAATGCACAGCAAACGCTATGAAAACAATAAGTACAGGAATCACAATTATTGTGCTAGCTGTAGCGGCTGTGAAAGAATAATCCCAAAACTTCACCCAGCATAGGATCGCGATTTCTACCAGGAACAAAAATAATCCCAGTACCGTTGAAAATGCCCAAGCTAATTCGATAAAACCACGCATTCGTTCGTGAGGAGATTCAGTTACCAAACGAGCAACTTGAAGTTTACTTATCGCCTCTACATTTGGCAAAAGATATGTGCTAATCATTAGTGCAAAAATGTGAACAGATACTAAAACGGTTGTACATATCGCAAACATAACAAATAACCATTCCGGTACCGCCGTGGGCTCATTTATTTGCAATTCGACCATTGCCACCTGAAACAAACACAATACATCATTAAAAATTCGTACTGATTCGCACTACCGCGACTTTATGATTCACGTCAGTTTGTTGTTCATAACGCTAAGGTCACCTGCTCTGAATAGGACACCGTTTTTTAGTTTCCATGCATTTTAGTTAATTTACCACACAGTAATGTGACGGTGGCTACGACAAATGCGATTATATTTTATGTAATGTAGTAAAGCCAGGTATCATAACGTATGAAAAATACGAGAGCATACTAGTTTACAAGCCTACTAATCATCCATTTGTGTAATTTTCTATTTTGTCTGGTCGAAGTGAAATTTTGTTTCATTATGATCCATGCATGATTTACAACATTGGTCTAACTTCTCATGCTGTGCTGTATAAGCATTATGGAAATGTAATGAAGCTTTTATTCCAGCAATTGAATATACCTATGGGATTTATATTGGCTCTTTATCGCTAGAACTCCGTGTAAAATTCAGAAGATTGTCAGTGTATCATATGACACAGTACATCTTCTGTGAATAAAGTTTTCGATTTTTTAAGTCTCCCAGTATAGCCGACAGTAATGTCGAACTGATAAGGTTCGTTTATGACCTAAAACCACAAATGATCATAAGCTCCAAGATTTTCAAAGCAAATAGCTTTATGGTTGATGGTAGCTAGTACAGATCTGAGCAGGCTGTCAATTACGTTAATGTTGAAAAAAAAAGTCCCAAGGTCACATTGGCGAAATACTTTGTTCAAACAATTGAGTGTGTGGTTGTCAGTTTGCCGCAAAATCAGTTTCAATATTTACTCAACAGCTAAGGATAGATATTACAGGTTTCAAAAGATAGTGTTATAAAATTCATCCATCTAATCTTCATTACCAATCAATTCACATGTGAATTACCCAGTTGCATGATGCACATGTTTTTAAACTTGTCATTACCACGTTATTAGGTAATACCTGACGACTTGTCTTTCGCTTACATCAGCTAATGAATTTATAATTATCATCTCACCATGGCAAATCCACTCAGTAGTTCAGAAGTGGTTGCAGTAGCTTTGAGCTTTGCTCTGCTCATATGTAATCGCCTCCACGACAATCCCTGAGGCCCATCTTCATCCTCGGGATTCAAAGTTACACGAGATTGACTACTTTTATGTCCCATGCAAGAGCAACAGCAAGTGCTACATGAATTGTTCAATGGTCCAATATAATGATTATCGTTATGTGAGTTGCGTGCAACAGGTGGAGATCTTATCATATCTAAAGCCACATATCTGTTGTTATGCTTCTGCTGTGGAGCGAGAGTTACTTCACTTTGTGTTGTATAGAGTGGTTGCTTAGAACCAAAATTTGGGTACATGTCATTGAATCTGTTTGGCTTTGGGAAGTACCCTGATGACGTGGGTCGCATCCTCTGTGTATTTTGGAAAAGTTTCCACGAGGGTAGTGGGAGATCTATTTGAGTAGCTTTGGTACATTTTCTATAAAGTTCATCTTCCGAAAGTGTCTTGCTTGTCTCCGATTGTCGTGAGCTGGATGCACTCGGTTCTACCGGACCTCGACTGTCTATGGGTTTGTCGGAAGCATCGCTCCATATCATTTTGATGCTATCATTATCCATTTACAACATGTATCATGAAATCCGATTACTTGCCGAATTTGTGTTGCACCCAGAGGTCATAGGTAAAAGAATTATAGAAAATATTCTAATCACCCAATCACAGTCAACGGAGTATTTCACACTTTAGGGTTTCTACGAATGTATCATGTTTCAGAAAAGATTGCCAAATCTTCAATTAAAACAGTAACAACTTGCAATTGAATATTGTAAAAAAATATACACGATATCTACAAAAACTTATTCAAGGATTAGCGCTTTCCTGAAGTCAGAAAAAAAATTAGTATGACACAGCTAATAGATTTGTAGAAAATATTGTGAGACTACTGTTGGAAAAACAGAGGACCTGTGTCATGTTTCTCCGAAGGTAAACCATGCACTGGCTTGCTATAACAGTTTGTACATACCTATTCAACTAATACTGAAATCATAACAATGGTAATAATTGCCCCAAACCATATCGGCCACGTAACTATGTCCCATGTTTGTGTGCGTGAAGCTCATGGATGTACCAACATTACTTCACAAGTACATAACTGTGCTGCTTCATTTTCTCTTGTTGGAACATTGAATGGATTCTGATGAAGCAAATCCTATGTGAGCAAGGGAGAAACCAGGTGAAAGTCAGAGTGAGAGAATTCCCAAGTGCACAGTTAAGTGTTGATCATAAATCACAATAAGGTACATATGACCGGTGAATCGTTGTGTTCCATGGAATGGGCCACAGACTAAGTTTGCTCCACTCAAAGTGACTTGCAAAATGAAAACATCTTTTCATCTAATATGACATCATTGTCAAAAATTACAGAATAAACTCACGTTAGCTATTAGGAATACCTATCGAAGGTACTATCAACCAAATTGATAGATTGAAATTCATTTATTACCCTGATAAATTCCATAGATATCGGATACGAATTCAATTTTGAAACACATAGCAAACTACGTATGTGTGAGTTGCAGAAGGCAGTTGTTACTAAAGCCGTTGACTGAAGCTAAAGCATTAAAGCAAGATTTTCAATGGAATCTTCTTCAAATTAAAGGTGACAAATAAATGTGCATAAACTGCTATTGTAATGCTGGCTAAAAATAATGATTATAATTACTACATATGTGTAAAAACAGCTCACAATCAATGCGCAAATATTTCCAAGAAGCAATTTAAAAAAAAAAGTTCAGTGTGATCATAATTATATTTATTACAATTTCAAGTTCTTCGCAGCCAAAAAATTATTATGAATCTCGACCGGTAGCGCCGGTAGTTTACGCGCTGGATTGTTACGCTACATACCTGGCATAATGGTATTTTTTTTTTCTTTTTTCTCCTCAAAGCTCCAAGAATATCATGCTTCTAGGAGTTACATAAGTCAATATTTCAAAACATACGAGAATAAGTAAATAATTCGATGCTAATTTTCGAATAGAAAATCAGACAATGCGATGATGAATTCGCATAGAATAATGAGAGTACAGCTAGTCCATAGTGACGTTATAACCATAATCGCTGGTTATGACCATGTAACTCGAGCTACGTATCCGGTTGTATGAAAAATGTATTTGAGTATCATCAATTTGGAACGAATGCTTCATTAGAATCAGACAATGGGAAGATGATTATTGGAATTATAAACAGCTACGTAGCTAAAACCATTCTAAACCGTTTTGTGTTCACCCGCAATGGTAGTTTTGAATTACCTAACATTAAAGTTGACAATTTGTTCTCGAGATAGCGTTAGTCGCGTTATTCCCAACTAGATTTCCAACTCTACTTATTTCCGATCTGCAAGAAGTGCTGCGCCTGCAATCTAAAATGGTCGCTCGCCATCGGGGTGAATGTGTACGTGGAATTTTAAGCATATAACAACTTATAGAAGAGTGTGTAATTAATTAGGATATTTAAAAATGAGTGACATGAAAGCTCAGCACGGTGCCCAGGAGATGAAGGGTTGGTTATTCAAGTGGACTAATTACCTAAAAGGTTACCAACGAAGATGGTTCGTCCTGTCAAATCGCGGTCTGTCATACTACAGGTATTTCCTTCTTCTATATCAATATTATCCTTGCAATTTATATTTTCAAATATTTCCTTCGCAACATGACCTCAGACCCATTGGTTATGAGTGGCTTAAACTATTTTAAATCACGAAACTTTGATAATTATAATGAATAGGAGATACACCTATTGACCATACCTGCGTATGTATGTATTACATCGCGTGTACATCGCAGTTAAGCACATATTTTTCACTTGTCACGCTACAATCGTTTGATTAAATAAATAATAAAGGATATTCCCAGCTGTGGTGTATACGCACGTTTCCGTTCGCTTAATTCTTATTTTCATATTACTGCGTGCAACCTGTTTCTCTCCAGATATGCGCATGTTGCATTTTTCTGTACACGTAATCTCACAGACTTTGGCGTTATATTTTGTTTTTTTTTCCTATTTGAACCACGCAAAACATATGATTTTGAAGCATCCTTTGCAATCATGCAGAAAGTAGAATCCTGCTGCTATTGTATCATAATGGCAGCGCTATTGAGTCAAGATGTAATGTTACTCAATTTTTCAGAGACATTTGGCAGGTCCAGCATGTTATCTTACTTCCTCATTCCCTTAGTTTAATATCTATTTCTGTATATTATTTACCACTTATATTCTCCAGATAGAAAAGTGTGTCGTTTAAAAAAATGACTAAGATTTTATCCAAACAATGTACAGAAAGTGAATGGGGCGTGTTTGTTTTGTGGACTGTTTAGGGCTGAACCAACGGGGGGGCCAAAGATATCGATGCGACGCAGGCGGAGAGGTGGCAGAGCCTCCGAGTAAGTAAAAAAAAAAAAAGAAAAGAAAACCAAAACCAAAAATGGAACGACGAAGCAAAAGCAAAGAGACAACTAAATAGTCCCCAGAAATTCGATCAAAAAAATTTAAGACTTCATTTCAATCCGGCTTTCCTTGTGCACCATTAAACCATATCACTTTTCTTATTAATTATACCTTATTCCTAATACCTCTTCCTGTTTGCATTGGTATATACAATGTATTGAATCGATTTCAAAAATTTTGTTGAAGCTCTGACCGCCTCTGTGTCCTGTGTCTGTAGATTGTACATGCTACGCCAATCGTCAAATATATTATCTATTATTTATAACTTCATTGAAAAGTAGACCATCTCTAATCAGAGATATTAGGTGTTATCCTAGGGTTTGTTATCTATTTTCAATTGCCTTCTTCTGCAGGTGCAAGACTTCTCAATGTTTAGATTCTTAAAATGATCGAGGCTCATCTAGCATCATCATTGGATTATACAGGAATTTTTTTACCGCAGCACTATGTTGTACTTTTCGACAACAAGATTAGCATCAAATGTCTTTTCTTTTAATGAATGACATTGTGACTTGATTCTTCTATCCTTGTGATTTTCTATTGTCGTGTCAGTCTTGTTCAATATTTCTTTTGCTAACTGACCTTGCATTCTTTTCATATCCTTGAGCTACCATGATCCACACCATCAATGAATTGAGTCCCGTTCTGTTTCTCTTTTCCTAAATCATGCTGGAATTGTGATACATTTTCCTGGTCACAATATTAATCTTATTATATAGCTTTGGGGAAATTTAATCCCCACACTTTGTGTAAATTTATAAGGAGTAACGACTGAAATACTGTACGTCGCTGTGATATTCGCCGTCGAGTTAGCTCGATGAGTCTCACCACTCAAGCACCACACAAGTGCACTGTATGAATTTATTTTGATGATATCTGTTTCATGAGAACGGTACACAAAATTGGTGTGGCTGCAATGCTAGAACTATTGCAAGTAAACGTGTGCCGAACAATGTTCATGGTTTCCATATTCAGCGTGTACAAACTACAACAATATTATTTAATCCTGCTATTCCGATCAACGTTTTTTCATATACATACAGCCTTGCTTATTAATAGACAAATGCTTTTTTCAACAACTTCCAATATGATCCACAAAAGGCTGGTCTCAGAACTTCTTATTATCATTGAACTATTTCGATATTATTTTCAAGTATTCCCATAACGGTCGAATAATGAAATTTATGTTAAATATTTTGTGGGTACTGCGAGTACCGCATATTATAGTCTTTCATATTTCATGATATGCCACTGTATTTAATATCCGATGAGCTGTCAGCTAGTTCTGCTACTCATTAATATTTTAATAACATCATCACCAGACTGGTAGAATATCAATTGTTATGCAAAGCAGGGTGGTTTTTTGGGGGGTCGGCTGCTTAGTTAATGAAAAATTCCAGTTAGATGGTAGATGAATAGAGTCGAATTGTTGGTGAAATTACTTGGCACATGGCTTTTCATAGGCGAATATTTTAGTAGCTGTAAATGCCGATCGTATCGGTAGTCGTAACAACGCTCGTATGTTTATTTTTTTCTCTTGATTTCAATAATTTTTTCTGCTTTTTAATATTTAACCATTAAAATTTTACTTATTATTCTTATTTGTAATTGTTACCAGTGAAAGATTTATGAGAGACATTTGATGGTAACAGAACGCATTCAGCTCTCTTAAATTTCTCACTAGTTACACAAGTATCGAATTATTTCTTTCTTGTTTAATACAGCTATCGTAATGAACATCTTTGTATTATTGATAATAAATGCATCTTGGAACTGGATTTATTATTTGCAAAAAATGGGATCCCGATCTTGACTGTTTCTGCAAGCTTTACTGGTATTTGACAGTGGGATTTTAATAACATTTTGTTGTGTGCACATTCGATCTATAAATGATTGACATGATCATGTGTAATTACTGACCTATAAAACATGGAATTCTTTGCATTAATTCATTGTAGCATATCACTTTTCTCAATAATTTGATAATCTGTATTGTTTGAATTAGAAATTAAGATATACCGTAGAAGGACTCGTGTGCTTTTATCTTTTGCATAGGAACCAAGCAGAAATGGCACATACTTGTCGGGGCACCATATCCTTACACGGGGCCTTAATTCATACCGTCGATCCTTGTACCTTTGTTGTGAGCAACGGTGGAACGCAGACCTTTCATATTAAAGCAGCCACTGAGGTTGAGCGGCAGCAATGGGTTACAGCTTTGGAGTTAGCTAAAGCTAAAGCTATCCAGGCAATGGAGTCGGGTAGGTTTCGAATATATTATAAAATGTCATATCGAAATTACATCAAGCAAAATTGTCATATTTCTGCAAAGAGAGACGAAATTCTGAAATCAACTAAGAATTTATTGCGATTCTCGAATGGCACGATGGCTTGTGATAAACATTATGAAAGTGCCTTTGTTTCAGAAGAAGATGAGGAAGATTATCAAGATAATGACAATCAAAAAGCAGAGCATGCCTCCATTGTCAAAGATTTAACTGATCGTTTGGAAGGCCTGCAAACTTGCAGTGACCTAATAAATAAACGAGGAGCTGCCCTACAACGAGCTTTGAACGAACTTGAGACTTTAGATGTCTCCTCTAATGTTTCCCCAAAGATAAAAGCGGTCAATGAGCGGGCAGCTCTCTTCCGTATTGCTTCAAACGCTATGATTAATGTATAAACCAACATACTTGTTCTTATCAGTTGGTGTAAACATTTATTCTTTGAGACAACCATTTTGACGATCTCATCTAATTCCAGGCATGTACCGATTATCTCAATCTGGCCCAACAACAAGGGCACAAATGGCAGAAGCTGCTTCAACATGAGCGTGAACAAAAATTGCGACTAGAAGAAATGGTAGAGCAACTTGCGAGGCAGCACTCTCATTTAGAACAAGCTGCCCAGCATGCGTTGCCTCTAGCTTCAGGTTCCAGCGGACACAGATCCTCTCGTGAGTATTCTTTCGGCTTATTTGCAACAATAAATAGCAATGGTGCGGTAACTATTTGCAAACCTTTAGTCTCGAAGGTTCCTTATGATAAAGGCCTGAGGTATAAAAGATGTCTACAGGGAAAAGGCTGTCGTTAGAAGGTGATTCAAATATCAAGTCTGAAAAGAGGTGGGTCAGGAATTTGATCTACTTTTTCTGGGCTCACAAGCTCATTGCAAAGCTGTGAAATATCAGGGCGGTTTTCAAGTGTCGATTGGTGAATAATCGAGTCTACTTTTACGATATAAGTCATCTTTTAATGAGCTTTGCCGCAAAATCTTATCTCATAGAAAATTGTTCACGTATCACTTTTGTTTTTTACTTGTACTGGGTATCGCCAATACTTATAACCATTTCTGTAACCGAACAGAGTGTTTGCTCTGGGTTTGTATGCTTTTTAATGGCGGTATTATGGCTGTTATTATTTTTATGCGAATTCCACCCTCGTGAATCAAAATTAATTAGAAAATAGTGACGTAGACGCCAGGAAGGAGGTTAAAAAGTCGCGGGTTATATTAGTTGTTGCAAGTTTCGTTAGATGGCTGAGCCATTAATATCCGATATTCGATGTGGGGTATCAACCTCCCCTCCGATCAAGCAGCCATCTTTGCACGGTGACAGCAGAGATATGTAATGGTAATAGAGGAATGAATGACCGTTTCTTTACGTTTGTATGCGAGTGTTTTTTGTCCTAGATTGGAGGGGGGTGTCACCAAATTACAGTTGGCCTTGCGGATCTCTATTTTCTCGCAATTGTTCGTTATATTTTTGATTTTTAGTGTTTGATTCATTAAATTCGATGTAAATAGCTTAGGCTGTTCTGTCAATATTAGGAGAATTCTAAGAACAAAATAGGTGAGCCTTGGCAACAAGCAACAAAGTGTTCTACCTTGGAAGGGATTTTTCCACTCTCATGCCAAATTCAACACCTAATTTTCAAGATAATTTATTTATAATTTATTATGTAACTCTGAAAAAGTATGCGCTTCACATCATCTGACACCATTCCTTGGGTCATCAACTTTGAGTAATCTATGATTAGGTTCACTTATTTCAGCCAGTTCTCCTGACCTGTCTATTAAGTCAGTTTTGTGTCAATTGGCTTTCTCGACATTCAAATTGTTCGTTGTATTTATTGGTCACTGGTCGTACAATGTCTAGCAGAAATCTTAAGCATACCATAGCTGAATTATTTTAGTCTTAAGTGTCATGTGTTATTGTACCTCTTGCAGTGGTTAAATTTAAATGGTTTAGACTCCATTCATTCAATAGAAATGTGTGAGCATGTTTATATTTGATGCTGCGTAGTATTGTATAATTGATTTTCATTAATGTTCATATGAAATGTGACAGACGCAGCCGCGCATGCCTCTCCATCAGAGGACGAGGAAGATAACGCTGAGTTTTACGATGCCCAGGAATTGGATACCTTTATCCTAAACATTCCTGGAGTTGTCAGTGGACATTCTTCAACAAGAGATCGCGATCGTACTGACTCTCAGGGTAGTGACGATGGCTCGAGTTCAGAGGGCGATCCAGCTAATCCATCTTCTGGCCCAGACTCCGCTTCTAATAACTCGTTCCACATTCTGACTGATCCCTCCGTTTCAACAGCTAAATCTAACCCTACAAACTCTACAAGCGAGCTGGCTAATGTAGGTGGCCCAAGATATTACATCTCTGGACAAAGCAGCGAGAAGTAGAACTCATTTAACTCTTGCTTGCTTGTAGACGGCTTGGAATCCAAACAATGGAGAAGCGCCCGGTGGCTCCGGGATGAAGATCTCAAAGAGGCAACGTAGAACCAGAGTACCTGTGAAACCAAACTATCCTCTCAATCTATGGAGTATTATGAAAAATTGCATCGGAAAAGAACTTTCGAAAATTCCAATGCCCGTCAATTTCTCGGAGCCACTTAGTATGTTACAACGTCTTGCAGAGGATTACGAATATGCTGACATACTCGATAGGTATTTTAATCAGTTCTTGTTCTTACATTAATTATATGTAGCTATCACATAGTGAAGTTGGCACAATTTTGTATGGTAATTTTTTGTCTGAATTCTGGTTTTTATCTTTCTAAAGAGCGGCAGAATGCGAAGACAGTTGCGAACAAATGGCATATGTCGCGGCATTTACAGTATCAAGTTACTCGACGACAGCTTCTCGAACGGGTAAACCGTTTAATCCTTTGCTAGGTGAGACATACGAATGTGATCGTACCGATGATCTTGGATGGCGGGTTATTTCCGAACAGGTATCTCATCATCCACCAATGGTTGCCCAGTACGCAGAAGGGCGAAAATGGCGCTGTTGGCAAGAGTTCACAATGGCGTCTAAATTCCGTGGCAAATATCTTCAGGTAGTTATTGCGTTTTAAGAACTATTAAATGCCAAGCAGCTCGGCTTGATACAACTTCTGCAATCTGGCTTAATTTGCACAAATTGCAATATTGATTTAACCTTGAGCAATCTGTCTGTTATATCACGTACAGTTAGCGGTATTATAATGATCCATTCACAAGTGATTTTAATTGCTAAAGTTATATAGGACGCACGACGACTCCTTGCGAGATTTATAATCTAATATTTGAAAATTTAGGTGATCCCTTTGGGTACAGCCCATTTGGAGTTTGCTGGTAGCTCGCAGCACTATACTTGGCGCAAAGTAACAACCACCGTACATAATATTATTGTTGGAAAGCTATGGGTGGATCAAAGCGGTGACATGGATATCATTAACCATCATGATGGCACTAAATGTCATCTGAAGTACATACCATATTCGTACTTTTCGCGTGACAGCCAGCGCAAAGTCAAGGGTGTTGTAATGGATGCGAACAATGTCGTTAGATGGGTTATACAAGGGACGTGGGATACTAGAATAGAAGTTGCCCCTGTCATAAGTACGTCTGGAACTCCTGACAATCCTGTCTACAAAACTGGTCCATACACTATTGCTTGGAAAAGACGCATGCCTCCGTAAGTGCGAACAATTTTCCTCCGTAAAATTTACTGTAGAGGAACCACCTCATTTTGCAAAATCAATGTGTGTGGAATCTACTGTTGTATCTCTCTAATATGTTGATATATGACTGTAATTTGTATGCTTTCATTACTTCTTATGTCTACCAGCGATGATTGCGAAAAATACTATTCATTCACGGAACTGGCTTGTCAGCTGAACGAGCCTGAGGAGGGTGTGGCGCCTACCGATTCGCGGTTACGACCCGATCAACGATTAATGGAAAACGGACTTTGGGAAGAGGCAAACGCACACAAGCTTCGACTAGAAGATAAACAACGAACAGTACGACGAAGCCGTGAAGCAGATGCTGAAAAAGCTGCGGCAGAAGGTAGTGACAATCAATTCAAGTGTCAGTTTACGTCCAATAATTTTTAGATATTTTGCCCTAGGACAACTTTGGCGTAAAAATGGTGATGAAAATTTATTCTGGATCCAAGTTAATCCCTTTTCTCGGGTTCCAGGTCTGCCGTACGAGGGTTACGAGCCAGTGTGGTTTAAGAAACAGCGTGATCACTATACAGACAGCCTGTGTCACACTTATACCGGCGAATATTGGGAATGCAAAAGCAAGGGTGACTGGACACGGTGCCCCAACATATTTTAGTCTACCATTTGAATAACTAATAAATCGATCAATTAATCATTTGATGATTCATTTATGCTGAGTGGATTTGAACTTGAAATTGTTGGGACGTAGAAATGCTGGAAACTAACGAGTAGTGAGCAAATAAATCGTAAGATTTTCAAGTTGTATATAGCTACTTGTTTGCTCATTGTAAGATCAGTTCGAACTTTGAATATTTTTACGATGGGTGAATACTGGATTGTTTACTACCTGACGATGCCTCAAAAAATCTCATCCTAATATGAATTCAAAATATTAATTGGCATATCCGACAGTCCCGTCGGAGCCTCTACTTTATGTTAATATGTTATTTAAATAATTAAATTCAGTGTTGCCTGGAATTGGGCATCCTCGGACATCGAATACTAACAACATGATAAATTGTAAGAGCTCGTAATGCTGAGCCCGATGCTTCTAATTTTTCATTTTTAGAAGTCCTAATTTATTTATTCAATTTTATTTGATTTTTTCTGAACACGCTAGTTTTCACCTCAAATGAAACTTCAAGACAGCATTCCTCAGACCAAATGCCAATAAAAATTGAAGTGCTTTCGGTGATGTTTTCATGATCTGTATTCTTTTCACGTGTCCTAGAATTCAGAGTGTTAATTTTTGGTTTGATAGGATAGTAAAAATTATTTCTTTCATCTAAAGGGACTTCGTGAATGGGAAATTTTGTAAAATGTTTTTTTTTTTTTATTTACAATTGAAACCAAGGGGATGCCTAGTGGTAACATCACTGAGCAACTAATGAAAAATTAGGGTAAAATTATATAATTTAATAAATTCAAATTAAACTAACGGTGGCGCGAGAGCTTCCAAATTATCAATTAGAGAGGCTTTGTACACATTATTATTATCAATTTTTCCTGCCCACAATTTACATTTGTTATTTAATATTAATATCGATTAATTATTATTGAAGCGATCTTATTGTGTATCCTAACTATTTATCGGTGTACGGGTTGTTTTAATCAAAAATGTATGAAATCGACCTGACATACGCTGGTACCGCAGCAGGCAGGACAAACAGGCCGTACAGAACAAATCGTTACGTTCCTCACAACGTGGTAATAATCTCGGATAACTTTATTAATATCCATTATTTGCATCATCTAGGTACCAAGAAATTGAAAATCCAAGATCAACCAGACCTCAAAATAATGTTTTGAAAATTGAGACCTATTGAAATTGAACATTATTGACTTTATTCCAAATGGCGCATCGATGAAAATTAAAAAAACAAGCTACCTGACACTGATTTCATGATGAGTGCATCTTGATCAATTGTTATAGGTCTCCAATTATCAATAAGAATTTCTGCATCAAAAGCAGTTTATTGTTACAATGAATTTGTATGATTATTCCCCAGGCTGTACTATAATTTTACTAGTTGATAATTATCGAAGAAAATGATATATTATCTGTATACATATGAATACAAAGTAATTATTAAATAAAAAAAATAATAATATAAAATTTATGGTATCCCGAATATAGAAAATATTTGGAAATTAGTGCTTGTATAGTAGGTATTCGTTAAAGGAGACAAATACAATTGCTTCGCTATATGAAGTTTTTATTTCATCCCGCCGAAATTATTGAATCCTAAATCACGAGTGAATCAATTTATATCCCATTTTGAGTTCGTATGTATTTCAAAAAAAAATTTCGGTCGTAAACGAATACTAATTTTATTTACTCTCGTAAAAGAATTTTTTATGGTATTTCTAAACCTAAACCGGGCCCTTCGGATGCCTTGAAATAGATTTGAAATAATGTTTCACAGTAACGATTTTGTGACCACACAAATTAGTTTATTTTTGCCGAGAAACCTCGCGAATAATTTGAATAAATAAAAAGTAATTCAATTCTAACAATTTCTCATGTAAAATTCACAAATCTTTATCACCGGGTTAAATTTATTTTAAAACCGCGCATGTCGACGCTAGATCAGCCCAGTTACCCTTGGGTCGTCGGGATCCGGCCTTCGGATTTGTCAGGGAGCCAGATACGCTCTAGGCAGGAAAGGTACAGGGATAAGATACGGGAATACATGGGAAATACGGCGTAGTGGTAGACGATGACGTCACGCGTAGTAATACACAAATTTTAAGCGAATAGTGGGGTGTCTCCAGAGGCACTGGTGCGGCTACGCCAATGCAGGGACTGCTTTCGATTGTTGGCGGGCGCCGCCATCTTGGTCAGTGTGAGCTTGTGAGCAGCCGTCCGAGGAGGTGTCCGTTTTTCGGTGATACGTATCTAGTGTGAATTTTCGAATCCTTTAAGCGACCCCGTGAAATCCGCTAGCATCCAGGATGTCGGAGCGGGAGGACAATGTCTACAAGGCAAAATTGGCCGAGCAGGCAGAACGCTATGACGGTGAGTGGTTATTTTTCGATAAATGTTCGGCTTGATACCGAAATTCGTTGAAATTCCTCGGATGACCTCACAAGAAAGAAAAAAAAAAACCTCCGCAGCTATTATTTCCGCCGATCGTTATTACTGTTTTTACATTCGGCTCACGCTACTCGACCTAACGTATATTAATAGCTATTTTTTCCCCTAACAATTACCAAAGAACTGTCAAAATCTTAACTCGAAACGTCAGAACTGACAAATTCATTCATCTTCCGCGCAATGCCGGTGCCTCGAGGTGACCCTCCCTTTCGCTTCCTACGCGTTTCCATACGATCTTCAACGGCAATTTTATTATTACACCGAATAAAGGCTGACCGTAAGCAAACGCAGGTCGTCAATTATAATCCTTATAGCTTAGTGTCTTGGGGGCAACGTTGCTAGGCGTGTAATCGAACGTGCGATAACCGCTTTTTGAGTGACGCATAGGCATAGGCATGGACATGGACAGGCTTTTAACACACGTATAGTTTCCAGCTCGCCTGTCTGGGCCTTGAAGCCACTGAGAAATATTGGAAATTTTTTTTTCTTTCTTCCTTTTCTTTTTTTTTTCTCTTTATCTCAGATTTCCCAGCCCGCGTTCCTTCCTTTTTCGTCCATCTGCATCATCATTTTGTAGTCCCGTTTCTGGCATGGCTATTCCCGTAATTTGAGGAGGAGACTTCCTCCAGTTTTGCAGACCTCAGAAGAGGAAGAAAGAAAAAAAAATTACGCTCTACATCTTCGTCCGGTCATTCATAAAATTTATAACACTTTTAATTGCAATGTTACTCTTGAATAATGAAGTTCTCTGGTACGATCGTAGTTTTATCTGCCATTAAAGAAAAAATTATCCGTTTCATTTTTTAGCGAGCCTTAATTATCGCCGGAGGAAAACTTTTTCGAGAAGTTTATCTCTTTGTTAAGTAAATGATTTTCTCGCCCGTAATTGTACGCACTGTTTGACAGGAACATGCATTGCCTCATAAGCAGTATTGTATGATCAAGAGCAACGTCAGTCGGCAAATGAGATAATCGAGGGTAGCTCTTACTCAGCGTTGAACTAGACCTTTCGAAATCAGGAAAATCGTGTAGGAATTATCTAGTTACAAATGTGTCCTAAATTTTCTTTTTCAATCCGCGTCAATATTTCGCGATTCACGATCGTTATGTAATGCCCGCATATATCGTAATTTTACTTTTTCTTTTCTTTTTTTTTTTCACGGAAAACCATCTTGGTCTTATCGTAGCTGATTAACCGGCGAATCAGGTGGGAATGCAAATAATAATTGGGCAAATATTAGTATAGATAAAATATTTATCTACGCAAGATCTCAGTCAAAAAGGGGATCAGTGGTGGGGTTAAATTTGAGGGTAGTAAGAGCAAGCAGGCGGAGGGTGAAACAGGCAAGGGGATGGGAAGCAAGGGAGGTCGTGGCTGAAGGAAAGTATTGATCTGTGCCTGCTATCCTGTGTCCCTGTACACTCCAGCCCGTCTACTTTATTCGTGTCAACTCTTGGTTCTTATTAATTTATTGAACAACATGAATATACATATATAGATATTTTTATGAAACATTGTTAATTTATTTTTTCATCTACGCATTAGAAAACTTTACTCATATCGTCATTTTTGAAAGAATCAATACTCTCTGAACACTCATTTCATTGAATTTTTTTTTTTTTCTTTCGTTAATCATCAGAATGAATAATTTTGTTTCAATGACATCTACATTCATTCGGATGTTAGATTGTTGAAATAATTTTAAACGAAAAATGAATTCTTTACTTGGAATGCCGAAGAGTTACTTCGAATTTCAAATACCAACTTTAATGCTAACTTGATTTTATCATATTGTTCTTTAGAGATGACAAATTCGACATATTTGAGGACATTTTCAATTTCATTGTCAGTACTTTGCTTTAACTCAGCAGCGTATCATCTTTCTACTATGATGGTTATAATTGGCAGGGCTTCATTAATTTTAGATTGTATCCCCCACTTGTAATTGCATACCTCGTTCGGTGCAAAAGATAAAATTTAATGCGCACATTGTGCAAGGAGTTTGATAAATTTATTAGCAGCTGATTGATGGCATAGCCTGATCGAAATCCAACATATAATGCACCTGCCTTTATTATATTTTTACTTTTTTGATCCAATCCTCAGTTACAAAGACATTATTGGCTGTATTTTCAAGTACAGTTTAGAGTAACTAAAAATACTGAGATTAATTGAAAATTCCCTACCTATTGAGTTAATAACCCCCATGAGTAAACTCCCATGTGCAGTTCCCTAATTTTGGATCCCCATAACTAAATACGAACAAGTCTTTTGAAAACCTTGAAGCTCCGACCGCAAAACCAGCTATATATGTTCACGGTAGAATGTTAAGTATTCGTAATATGTATGGATAATATTTTTGAGTATTGAGGATTTTTCGATTATGTTATGAATAACAAGCATTATGTCACAGAGATGGTCGAGGCAATGAAAAAGGTGGCATCCCTCAACGTGGAGCTCACCGTTGAAGAAAGGAACTTATTGTCGGTCGCATACAAAAATGTAATCGGTGCGAGGAGGGCTTCCTGGCGGATAATCTCTAGCATCGAACAGAAGGAGGAGAACAAAGGAGCGGAAGAAAAATTAGAGATGATCCGCCAATATCGTTCCCAAGTAGAGAAGGAGCTCAGGGATATTTGTGCTGACATTTTAGGAGTCTTGGACAAACATCTTATTCCTTGTGCGTCAACTGGCGAGTCCAAAGTCTTCTATTACAAAATGTAAGATCTTTGGATTTGTATATCATCTTCATGTGTGATGTATTCTGAGTATTTGTCTTCTCTTCCCCGATGATTTAAAATCCATCAATCATTGACAAGGATCGTCGTCTTCATTGCAGGAAGGGCGATTACCACCGTTACCTTGCAGAATTTGCCATTGGTAATGACAGGAAGGAAGCAGCAGAAAACTCATTGGTCGCATATAAGGCCGCGAGTGACATAGCAATGACGGAACTACCACCTACTCACCCTATTCGCTTGGGACTGGCTTTGAATTTCTCCGTATTTTACTATGAGATTTTGAACAGTCCCGATAGAGCGTGTCGTCTTGCAAAGGCTGCCTTCGACGATGCAATAGCTGAACTCGACACCCTTTCCGAGGAAAGTTACAAAGACTCGACTCTCATCATGCAACTCCTCAGGGACAACCTCACCTTATGGACCTCGGATATGCAGGGGGATGGTTAGTATCGCTATATCAAAGAATTCCTTTTGTCTTATAGGCGAATGAGTTTTTTCGGTAATCAAGAATAAAAAGCCAGTATAATCGAAGGTTAAGTTCAGAGTCAGATGCTCCAAGTTTTATCATTTAGAGTCTGAAGTGGAGCAGCCAACAGTCCAAGGAGATGGCGCTATTCCTATTGCCAGTGATTCCAATCCATAAAATCGTCCAACTTCCCTTCCTCGTACCATCTTCAGGTTAGCTATATGCATCCTCTTTTTTTTCAACATCAATTTACACCCTGATTAGAATAATTGAAAACATTCGGTTTGGCTTGAAATTACGACCCATTGCATATTTTCTATGTTAGTCGACTTGTTAATTTAAGTAATACTAATAGAGACTGGAACGGTTGACATTGAAAATGATAACGATGCAATATTGTGTTTGTGATAGGCGAAGGTGACCAGAAAGGGCAGCTGCAAGATGCGGAGGACCAGGACGTGTCGTAACTCTAGTTGCAGTGAGTGTCATTCGCGCATACAAATGAAACAAAACAAAAAAACTCTTAATAATTCTTAAGCAAAAAACAAAACATACAGCTGGTGGGAGTTCAGGGTGGGGAGGGAAGCTCTTTAGCTATCATGTGATCGTAAGTATGGTTCACACATTTACGATCACTCCAAAATCATCCAATCACATGTTGTTGAGTTATGGAGCACGCAGAAAAGAAGGATAACGACGCATCCTGCGTATTAGTGAGATTACAAGCATTTATCAAGGTGAAATCCTCCGCCTGTTGCAATACGAGTTCCTGGCTGGGTGTACCTTGCACTGTCCAGGGACTATTTTGCTATACGTAGTTTTTACATTGCGTACGCTTTGATCCAAATTCTTGAATGCCAATGCGGTGATACATTAATTGATAATTAATTATTCTGTAATCTCCAAAAGAAATGTAGTTGAATTGTCATTTTTGGATCAAGATACGAGCTTGGAAAAAATAACATGGTCATGATTATATATACACCACTTCGTCTAGAGAAAATTGTCGTAAATCAGTTCCCTAAACATTATTATGCATAATGATGTGCTAGGACATCAACAACACATACTTTTTGCTACTAAAGCAAAGTTCCTTCTCTTTTTTTTTTTTATATATAATCAGTTTGTGCATTACGTGTATTTATGTGGCACATTGAAATAAATTATTTTACCGATCACCTACATAGATGTTCATGTTGAACACCGTTACAAGTGTCAGTAGAGGTATAAATTATTTCCAATATTTTCTTCTTTTTTTACGTTACGAATTATTTTCAAAAATATCCCATCGATCAAACTCAAAAGACATGTGCTTCATTTTTCAACTTGTTTTTACCCATTCTCTTTTCCCCCTCTCTACCTTTTACACATGGCTTGAGGCTTTTGCAAAGATTCTATGTAAATGATATTTCCATCAACAAGTTGGATACCTGGTCATATTGCATCGAACATCTGATGGCAAAGTTTACATTGTATCCGTTGACCATAGATGTGACATAGAGTACGTTACTGCGATATCACTTTGTTAGTGATTTATTTTTTACTTAAAATCTTTGAGAGTTTGAATTGAGCGTACGCTTTCAAGACGGACACCGGGCATGCTTCGAAAATGAAGATGGAAAAACAATTTGTGAAAATTGGTGTGTGGCGTGCCCCTACATTTAAGTATTATAGCAGTAATAATAATTAATAATTATATTATAAATATATTACAAAGAATAACATTAAATAATATTGATAATACCATAAGTAAGTATAATAATAATAATAATTTTAATTGTACGAGGAGCCGAATGAAGTAATTAAGATTAACTTTTGCAATAGTGAAACGTTGAATATATATTGTAAAATTATTGAATACCACAAGGCATATAATAATTAAATCACAAAACGAAAAGAAAAAAGAAAAATACATAAAAAAAAAAAAACAAGACAAATGCCAATGCTGACAATGTAGGCAACACACACACGCAATTCGGTTAAAAAAAAAGAAATTTAGGAACAAAATCATATTTTGGAATTCGCATGCATTCACTCTGTACTAGAAAATTAATACGATACACCAAGTATGACTTTTCCTGTAAAGCCACACATGAAAACTGGAAATAAAGTAATTATTACTGTCTATGTCATCAACCATTTATAAAACAAACGATTAATGTCATTATGCCTCTGATGCGCCGTATCGGTAACCGCCACCTTTGATAGGGAGCATGTTTATTAAGGAGTGAATTTAGCTAGACAATTATGTGATCGTCATACATCTTTGACTATAAAAATTTATCACTCGAAACTGATTGTAAATTGAATTTGCAGAATTGATCTAGATTCCGACTACTATTGCAATTGAACACTTGGTATCCCACTTTTTTGGCCTCAACAAAATTTATGAAAAGTACTAGGTATGGTAAAACAACCATAGAGTCTACAGTGTAGGACGGTAGATCTCATTCCTTGATGTAAGATGTGAATGATGATAAATTTTCTTCACATCGCCCATTTCCTGTCTTTCCTTACTATTGACTTTTACCTGATTTCGTTACTCACCTACGCTCCCAAGTCATTGCTCCGTGATTTCGAGAAC
This sequence comes from Athalia cordata, assembly GCA_963932425.1. Classification (NCBI taxonomy): domain Eukaryota; kingdom Metazoa; phylum Arthropoda; class Insecta; order Hymenoptera; family Athaliidae; genus Athalia; species Athalia cordata. Next base: position 48,267,165 of record OZ010625.1, on the reverse strand, counting down.
ACGTATGATTTTAGTTGTGGTTCATTTGCTGACGCCGTCGAGTCCAGATCATTAGAAATTACACGAGTTACTTGACATTGAGGTATTTATATTATATTTTTCTTTTACAATTTACATAACTTAGCTATTGTCGTGTTATTGTCGAATAGGTTTAGCTGATTATCAAAATCGATGTGCAGTAAGCACGTGATACACCATTATAAAAACGCTATTATTATTACAGAAATAATCCCCAGAGTTTTGTTGTATGTAAAAAACTATCAAATTCGGTGCTAGTGTTATTTTTTTTTTCTTTTACATCTAATTTTTCATGGGTTCATTAAATTTCATAAATATTTCGTAACGATGGACCTAGCATGAGCCCTTGTCCAAACGATAAAATAAATTTATCTAGTTGAGTCGAGCGAACCGAACTAAGTCACTGGATCCTCTCTCCAGGTATCATGCATGTTCGTACTGTCTTGTATTTGTTACTTTGATCTGATCACTGTATCCGATGAATTACAGAGTCAGTCTATATCAGCTATACCATCGATGTGTGGGACTTGCTTTGTCTTGATATGCTGAAAGTAAGAGAACTGTCCTTTGATAATTCTGTTTGGCTGGGTGTGGGACTGGACAAAGCCCGCTTTGCTCCACGTCTATTGGTGTCGACCTGTCTCAGGATTCGTCCTAACGAGCTTTCTCTCTTTGCCGTAATAGGAGATAAGCTTAGGGATGGAGAAGGACGAGATCTCAAGGATAGCGATGCGCTTCTTGGAGATCTTAGATTTTGTTCAGCTGATCTACGCCTTGCCGATCTCAGCTTCACGTTGCGCAGCATATCCAATGATACCGCCGGACCTTTAGGCACTCCAGGAGTACTTGCTTTGTTGTCCTATACATTGATATTGACAAATAATCAGTTTGGAATTCAAACACGGTATTGGAAGTCTAGAGGTAATAATATTTCTGTAAAATATTAAACTTTACCTTAATTTTTTGGGGTGCTTTTTTCAAAGTAACTTTCAGTAGATCTTCAACAGTAATTGCAGGTCTAGCTTGTTGCAGTGGAGTAGAACACTTTCTACTTGGTGTTCTCACACTCCTACTGCTATTTGATGTGGTTGGAGTCGTTGGTTGTAATAGTACTGGAGGAGGAGGAGGCGGTGGTGGTGGTGGCGGTGGCGGAGGAGGTGGCGTACATGGTCTTGAGTGTGTGTTATTAAGTGTGTCATGCAGCGATTTTAATTGCTCTGTTAAAACAGTATTGTTCTGTACTAGATTAGTACTGGCTCTGCGCATCCCAGCAACTTCTGTCGTCAAAGCTGACAAAGCCACTTCATTCCGTACACGGACCTGTAACAATTTCATCCATCTGATAAACCAAGTTTACAAAGAGCAATTAGTGTGACATACATTTATAACTATAGCCCCTACTATGGACCATAACACGTTTTGGAGTTTTCATGTTTTATTACTATCCCTATGCAAGTATTCAATTGACAAACTGGAACAGAATACCTGAAGCAACTCTTCTGAAAGATGTGATACCTTCTCACTTAGTATCAATACTGTTTGTTCGTTTTCACGCCGTATCTCAGTAACTAATTGAGCAAGCTCCTTTACCAATAATAGGTCAGGTTCTGGAGCAGGTCTATGGAACTTTATTAAAAGTGTCCCATGGATCCACATGTACCCCTTTAAATAGAAACAATAGTTTAGAACTCGTGTAATTCAATATTAACAACTGAGTGACAAACTATCGAGTATGTTCACCTTTCTTAATAGTTCGAAAATTTTCTTTGCCAACCAGGAGCAAAATTCAGAGGCCTTTCGCAGAGTTTGTTTTGAAACTTCTATTGGCACAGGCAATGATTGCGACACGTGAAGGCAATGTGTTGAATCTATATTGGGGTGCTCAAAATTCAAAGTCTGCGTATCAATCTGTAACGAACGTAGATGAATTTAGCCAAATCTACATGAATATATGTGCCAGAATTGTTCCAGTCTTACCTCCACTTTTAAGGATTTTCCATCCGAATCTGAAACAGTTGGCAATTCAACAGATGTGGGTGAGGTAGAGCAGCTAGCCCAACATGTTGTCAAAGGTGCGGCAAATTTGTCATCTTCTATGGGAGAAATAACACCCTTGTTTGGGAAATTGAAAAACGGAGGTCTTGGTATTGACGAAGCTGATTTTGTACATGTTTCACTCTCAAATCGTAGCGCGGTGCGGCTTCTTTTAGCTGGAGGCGAGCTGCTCCGAGAAGCATTATTTTCTTCGTCGGTATCTTTGTTTATTAAGTGAGACATATTTTCATCGTCAGAATAGTCATTTATAGTGGTACTTTTAATTTCTTCGTTGATATATTTCGGTGGCAGCATTCTGGGTTCAGAATAAGTTTTCAAAATTTTTAATTGTTCCAAACTCGGGATTATTTGTTTTGTTCCGTACCAATTCATATTTTCTGTGAGGAAGGTTTCATGAGTTGTCGATAATTTTTGCATCTGCATGCCGTCAAATGTAAAACATCTACTCGTCGACCGATCTACCCAGTCTTTCGATCCAAATGAAAGATTTCTCTCAAGATCATGAAATTCATACCTTAACTGTTTGCTTTTGTAATTCTCTGACTGACATTCGTCATTTTGCTCAGTATCGTCGGTGTCTTTAAAGGTACTAAGAGAAACCATGTCATATGTTGACAAACCATCGGTGGTGTTGCAATATTTGTTGATCCCCCTGTTGATTTCCCCTGTTGATTTGAGGTTCGTTCCATCGTCGACAGATATAGTTTTGTTCAATAAATAATGATTCAAGTTTTCATCCAGCGCTTCGTCTTGAACACTCTCAAATTTTGATGAAGTAACATCAAATTCATGCTTATCCAATTGCACATGTTCCAAGCTTATCTCTAGCGTCGTATTTGTAACAATTGGCTCAATTTGTTCGGTATCACAATCTGGCACATCAATATCAAACTTAATTTTAGGCATTTTTGCAATCACCTCTGGACTTAAATCTTTGTAATGCAACGGGTCAGTTTGATTCCGTGGATTATCCAGTACAGCTTCAGGTGTACGGAGATTGGGATCGAAGGTTTCCTGATCCATTTTCAAAGTTGAGTCAAGATCATCAGGTTCTATACTCTCGTTGGATTTGTCCATTACAGAACAAAGAGGATCGGTGAATGAGCAATCGACTGCTTCTTGTCCATCTTGTCTGCGACGGTTACGTCTGTGATTTTTACGTCTTGTCATTTTGGCTACTTCTTATAGTTGTGGTGGGCTTTAATTGTTTCTAAAATAGTTGGTATATTTACAAACTAATGAGTTTTGACCGAGAATAGTTCCGATACTAAAGGATTTATTTAAGTTGACAAGTCTTCCAACGACAGCTCAGCCACAAAATCACACATGGCAAGAGTTGCAATGGAAATAAATTTACCTTGACCTCCGATTTTGTTCATGTAGAGTCTGTCACACCAGATATTTTGCCTGCAGATTTCTTGGATAATTTGTTCAAATCCAGCCAAACTAGGGATTACTTGCTCAACTATCACATGTGATTACATTTTCACAACTAATAAAAGTATTCTGACTGGAACCGTTTGCGTTCAAATGTTGACTGCCGATATTTTTTTGACATTGGAAAGTCCCGAAGTTTGCTATGCTTTCAATGTTTTGATAGCTTTTTTTTTTAGGTAATGTTATTGGGATATTTGAAATGGTTGGACTCTGAAAACCGTTGATGGATGTCATCACGATTGTATTGAAAGTTGTATAGAACTCAAAATGTATTTAAAAATAAAATTGTATTCTGAAGAATAGTTATAGGTACTAATACTGTGACTTTGATTGTATATTTTGCAACGGCAGGTAACGTTCGAGGTATGATATAAGAACACATAAGGGAGTATGATTTTGGAATTGTTTTCTTTAATTTAGTTATAATAGTATAACATTTTAAATAGACAAGGCATTTTCTCTAAATTAAATGCTGTGATGACATCCTTGTAGTTAATGTATACGCGCTTAGAGTGAGTATAGCGTATCAACGACTCGTTAGCTATTGAAATCTTATGATTTCTCCTCGACAAGTTTCGAGTAATACTCATCAGTAAGTTCATTTCTTGTTCACGAAATCTTCACCCTTCTGGATATTTTTCTTTAGTTCTGGAATCGCGGCTTCTAGAAGCTTCGATTCGAAACTGCTGAGTTTACCAAGGCCCAAGTTCTTTTCGACACCATTTTTCTGCAAAATAGCGTTAAGTGATTAATGTCATTGCTGTTGATTAGCATAAGTCAGTACATGTTCTGCTAAGCTTATCAGACATCAATACATAATGAATTGTTCAATGCCTGCTAGAAAGAAGAAATGAAATAAAATTCTTACGCCCAGAAGAATCGGTGTAGAGAAGTATTTGGCTTCGGTAACATTGGACCTGACGTATGAGCATTCGATTATGTTTTGTTCTCCATTTAGGGCTCTGATCAAAGCGATTCCGAATCGAGCACCAGCGTAGGCCATGGACAGCGTTGCAGAACCTGTTCCAGCTTTAGCCTTGACGACTTCAGTTCCAGCTTCCTGAATTCTTTCCGTCAAAGCCTTCAGCTGATCATCTGGGAACGAAACTTGGGGTTTTGCTTGGGAAATGAGTGGAATGATTGTGATTCCACTGTGACCTCCGATCACGGGAACGTTGGTCTTCAAGGGATCCAAACCCTGAAAAAACAATAATAAATAAAACTTTGGTTCTGAACATCATTAAAATGTGTACGTGAGTTTATAACTGCTATCCCCCTCCCCTCATCAAGTTCGATATTTTTTTTTTCGTGTGATATTAGTTGGAAACTTCCATATGTATATCGTGCAAAATTTTGATTGTACAACACATCTGCAGTAATAATGAACAGTAATCTAATCTAATCTTGAATTCCTTAATGCCACAGGCTCTGTGAGTTGAAGTCTGCCAGGGCTTCAATTATTATTTTACGTCCACCTCTTGGCTTGGTCATATGTGAATTATGGGTCACAATATGATTGTAAGTGACTGTAACTACCTTAGCTTCGGCGATGAAAGTATTCGACCTGACAATGTCCAGAGTTGTGACTCCAAATATTCTGTTAGGGTCGTATACTCCGGCCTTTTGGAAGACTTCGCTAGCAATGGGTACCGTGCTGTTTACAGGGTTAGAAATAATGGCTATGAAGGCTTTGGGTGCCACCTCGGCAGCTGCTGCGGCAAGATCTCGAACAATCGACGCATTTGTATTGAAAAGGTCGTCGCGGGTCATTCCTGGCTTGCGGGGAACCCCAGCAGGGATTATGATAACCTGACACAGGAAAATAACAACTTATTAAATTAATTCAAGTGACGGTTCTAGGATGAATTTCAAAATACGAGTTCTGAATCACCTGGGCTCCTCGAAGAGAATCTTTAAGCTGATCGGGTCCATTGAAAGCCTTGACTTTGGCAGGGGTTTCAATGTGAGAGAGATCGGCAGCGACACCGGGGGTATTTACAATATCATAAAGAGATAGCTCGGTGATGAGGGGTGATTGCTTCAGCAGTAGTGACAATGGCTGACCAATGCCGCCACTGGCACCCATAACTGCAACCTTAGCATTGCGCTGTAAAAAGTAATAAAATATGTTTCACAAGTCTTTGATTCCAAGATCAGCATTCCGAAATATGTGGGCAGGGCTCCCATAAGCAACTTGAAACAATGCTGACGAGTTATAGGTGAAATATGAGAAAAGTTGAGATTTATTTCAGACATATTTGAATAAATATACCGATACTGCAGTCTTCAGAAAATGAATTTTTAACTCATGAAAAAAACTGGTAAAATTGTTGGATAGGGGGTTTATGAAATTTATTCAAAAAAAAGCTCACTAGAGTTGTTGCATAATCAAAGTGATCCATTATAGAGATAACATGAAAAGTGATTTGCCTTAGAACAGTTGATTCCAGCACATCACATTCCAGAAAAAATGTACAAAATTTCTCATTACTTACAATTAGTAAAGAAATGATTTGCAAATTACGTGCTACTTTGAAACGTGCACAAGGAGTCGACCATCTGGGAATGGTTCAGTTTTGGATGTAGAGCCAATGCATAAAATAGCAGAGAATTATGTAGGAGAAAAAAAATAAAAATATGCCATTACCTGAGAACTGGTCGACAGTTGTTTTGTACTTTGTTGCACAAGTGCAGCGGTGGGCTTGATTAGTCTCGGAAACATTTTTCAAAGTTTAAAGAGCGACGGTCAGAGCGTGAAAAATGTTTGCGAGTACTCAGCAGAAGACCCGATAACCCTCGGATGACACCAGATGACCTTGAGAGCTTATGACGACGGCGTCGGCGCGTACGTGCGAATTGGACCGTCCATTCGTAGCCGCGCATTTTGAAGATTATTTCGCAACAATCTGCAATTTTTTACAAGAAAAATCAGCTTCTAAATATCAAATTCCGATCACACGATATATTATGTATCCGATTAAGTAACAGACTGCTGATAACGTTACCGAAATCTCATTCCTGCGACGATAGATTGATGAATAGGAGTTGCATCCGCGAATCTGGATTTGGTGAAGATTTGTAAAGGTTAGGTGCATACAACGAGGTACTCGAACAACTAGTAATCGCGTTTTAAGACGAGGTTTATTCTTTGTGAAATATACAGTTCCACTCAATCCCAAATCAGTTAGCAACACTGCCATAGCGAATTTATCGAGATTTCATATGTTCAACCGTTCACGTGCACTGTTGACGAGTATTCTTAACCGGTAGTTATGCTCTTTTTTTCAGAATTCGGTTGCATTTACGACTGACAGTGTGATTAATTTTTCATTGGCTCTTTCGGGTAGTGATGGGCTAGAATTGGTGCATCAACTGTTCACATTTTAACAGCCATATTGTCAAAGGTCACATCGCGGTAGAGTTCGCATCCAACTGGAAAGACGCGTCATTGCTCATAGAACCTTATTTGAATGCGGTGACTGTAGTCAATGATGGTAAAGAAAAATCGCATCAGTGCGAGTTGCACGGTGTGGTGCAGTTAGAGGAGTTCCAGGTGCAGCTAGTACCCACTATTTATGTTTCACCTCGGAGTAGTAATAGTTTTTTCAGATACCGAGTCTGATCATAAATTTTGATCACAAAATTCTAGGTCATATCTTATTTATATATACAGCTTGATAATTGTCTTCATAAAGTTTGAATGAAAAACAAGTCATACATTTGTACAGTCAAGTTTATTAAATAAATATTTAGATGTAATATACCATTCGCTTAGATACTAACTAAATATTTTACAATTCTACAATATATCTATTAGTAAAAGAGCTATTTATTTAAAATGCTATTAGAAACGATACATTTTTATTAATAATAATGCTATTGCACTTTTATTTGAAACGTAAAAGGCCACATCTCAGGTAACTTTCACTTTAAATTACATACAGTATAAATAAATATTTTGTCACTCAATCAGCCCATGAGAGGCAGGTGTGGGACGGACGGAGTTCGAATTCAAGGCATGATGAAGGGCGGAAAGGAGCGAGGGAGGAATTTCGCGTGGGACGTTGGCGAAATCTTGACTCATCGCTGTGAACCTATGTGATACTTTTTAAAATGTTTACCGTAAACGTTCAAGACCGCTTCGCAATACGCCGTGCATCACGTAAAATCCTTGACGTTCCGCGGTGCGCAATACCGATCAAGTCATGTATAATCATATTCAATTTGAAACACGACTGATCTTTCAATTAATCATAGAAATCACGTCGCTTAAGAAATTTCAAATTTGGAAATCGATTCTCTGATAAACAAGTCTACTTCTAAATTATCAGCGATCTCAATCTCCCGTAGATCAATTTGGGCAGTCAATTAGGTCCATGTTTATTCGTAGTGGTACACGTTTATCATATTTATTTAATTAAACGTACCGTTCGGCGGAAATGAAATGTCTCAATAATATATCGAACGAATGATATTTTCATCAAGCTTAATTGGTACTTGCGATGATTTGCTCTGATCATTTATGCATCGGACGTTCGAGAGAATTTCAGCGAGAGTTTTATGGTTTTAATTAGTTCCGATTACTAGTCAGTGAAATTTAGCGTTTACATGTATTGTGTATATATTTCTTTAATCCGGTTATATAGGAACGGGATTCTAATTTTCAATTGTTGAGCAATTTTCTAATAATTGCGTACAAAATATAACACGTCTGATTTATGAACCGTATTAAATTCTCTCTCTGAATCTTTTTTTATACGTCTTCGATAATCATAAGAAATACCACGTAGGTGTATATAATGCAAACGAATCTCATTAGTTTACCGCACAACCGAAGTATCAACATTAATTGAAAGGCACTCTATACGTTTCGACACAAATAGAAATCCTTTAATCTCTTCTTTTTTTTTGTTTTAATTAATTTTTTTGTTCGCAGTCAAATTTTGTTCCCGTATAAAAATTTTTAAGAAAAATGTCCTTTTTTTGTTTTTCGTTTTCACAGACTCAAAATAAACCGAAAATTTTTTTGGAAGCGCCCGCGCTTCGCTTTTTTCTTGCAGGGACAATGATTTCTGATCCGTCGCCGTTACCACTCAGCGGACCACTCGGTGGCATTAGTTTACTCCTGACTTGTTCATCCAGAAGTGCTTGCATGTCCATCTGCCACTGTTCTAGTTGTTGACTGAGCTCGATTTTTTGCTGAATGGCTTCCATTAGTTGACTATTCGCTTGTAAAACATCGATTCTTGTTCTGGCGAGTTCAACTTCTGCTCTGTTTTTCCTGGCAACGGCTTGGTCTCTCACTTGATAGGCCTGCGCCAGGACCTCATCCTTGGTAAGTTCTGAATCCTCTATGTCACCTCTTGCTCTGTCTCTCTCTTCTCTAACACCTCGAAGTTCAGCTTCGCAGACACTTAGTTTGCTGGTCAACTCTAGAAGCGATTCTCCCCTCCGTCTCAGTTCTTCTTGCGTTTGTTTCATTTGATCTCTCGAATGTTCGAGCTCCTCTCTTACTCTGTGCAACTCAACGGCGAGTCCCAATTCCCCAGGAGCTCCTCGACCAGCCAACGCAAGTCTGAAAAGCTCCTCGGTTAATTCCGACAGAGCCCCAGGGCAATTGGCCTGCAAAAAAAATGAGGTAATTTTATTTTTTAATTGAATCATTTACATCTACTAGTCCGAAATACAGTTTTACAGCTGGTTTTGTCTCAACAGGAATATTTGCTTACGATGAGAATAGGAATTTTTAATTTAAAAGACACCTCATCTCCTTTGTAAAGTTCCTGATCATTATATTGTGTCTGCAAAGAGCGCCTGAGGCACCTAAGAGTCATCCGTATAAGTATGACGTAACTCTGCCATTTACGGAATAGATTTACACTCGCAATCAGTATTTCAGAGAGAAAAGATCACAAGGTACCCGTAAAAAAAAAAAAGAAAAAACGAAATAATAAGAAGAAAGTAAAAGAAATATCTAAACTCTGTTCGATTATGAATCAGAATGCACAAAATTGGGTCAGCCTCCTAGCGTGGGCGAGAGCCTAACCAACTTAAAAAGTTCAACAAACTTATTCTGGGCAAAACTATGAATGTATTATAGTAATAGTTATGTGCATTGGATTTCTCTCTCACCTCACTATCCGCGCCGTTTGCCAGGACGAGCATAGACTCATCACAGTCGCTTTGAAGCCCGGAATCATCTTCGCCTCTTCTGAGCTGGGCGCAGAGTTCTCTCATCCTTTTGCAAGCCCTCGTAACTTCGGCCTTTAGATCTTCAGGTTCTCCGAGAGAACTTCCGCTCTCTTCGCATTCCATTTCCGCCTGCAATGACCTTGGAGGTTTTTGTATCGATCCTGATCTCCCTCTCCGCTCCGCTTCAATTGCAGCCAAAGTAGCAGCGAGCTCATCTCTGCAGAAAGGTATACATGGTATTTACATAACTTGCGAATTGTAACTGAACATTTTTAAGACCGAATTTCATAATTGCCAAAATAAAAAATCACCTCTCTCTCTCTGCCGCTCTAGCTCTGTGCTCAGCCTCGTGGCCCAGCCTATCCAATGCCAAGGCTCTTTCTTCTGCTTCTTCCAAGGCCGCCACAGCCCTCGCTCGTTCTTCACGAAGCTCCAAGGATCTCCTCTCAAGCTCAGTTCTTTGTGCGGAAACAATTTGGACCTGGAATCACGAGCACGGTAAGGACGATAAACGATGGTAAATCCTGCGGGAAAAACTAAATTTTCAGTCGAACGCGATATTACCTCATCCTTGAGGATTTCCAAGCTACTGACGTGATCCTGAAGGGTTGTGTTTCTGAGCGCACATTTATCCCTGAGGACCCTGAGCTCAGCTAAGAGCTGCTCTTCCTGCTTATTTGCTTCTCGCAATTGATCGGCAAGCCGCGTATTTTGGGCTGCCAATTCGGTTACTAAAACCGCTTGCTCTTTTTCTGCACGTCTCGCGCGTTCCCCCTGTTCTTCGAGTTGAGTTCGGAGGGCTTCGACGTCCGCCTGTAGCTCCAAAGCTCTCGCTTCGCTCTCGTCGTGAGCTTCCTCCAATCTTCGTCGCAAACGATGCCTCTCCTGCTCTAATGCCTAGGGAAATTCATCACCAGATTATTATGAATTCAAAACCAACCGTCATAATTCGCAGGACATTGGCAATAAATCAAGGTCAGTGGAAGCTGGAATGAGGATTTCGTATCGTGCAGACGATCGTCGGTAATAAGATCGAGGAATCAATGGCATATGCCGATCTACTCGTATAAATAAAAATGCACATAGATTCACGTAATTCGATTTATCATATAGAAAACAGAAAACTGCATCTCATGTTTCAAAGCTCCAGCGTTTCAAATTGCTCTCTACTTTCGCATCAGTGAAAAGTAAACCGAGTTGAGAAATTATTTCAAATATATATAGACCACCAGCTAACTAATATCATGTACGGACGTCCATCAGAATTTCTTTTTTCGCGGACTGAATGCCCGATTCAGGCACACATCTGATTTGCATGAGATCATTCATTCCTTTTGCCTAATCCAAAAGTGAAAAATGATCAAACGTTCGTTTTCAAAATTTCTGATCGCCCATGGCTTCACCGAGGTTGATCATATTCCTCTCAAGCATAATCATTTGCATAATATAAAAAGAAAATCAACGATCAATTTATCGGCTGATTCATGAAAGTTTCAAGGTCTGAAATGTTATAGATTGTTATTGATATATGAATTACAGATGCAAATTGCGGGCCTAGTATTTGAACATTGTTTTAATTTGTTTTAATTTAAAGAAAAAAAAGCGTTAGTTAGGACGTACACGTGATCCTAGTATTGTTCAGGTCACAGAATAGCTCGTTACGGTAACTCTCTCAGCTTTCGCCACTTTGGCGAGCAACAACGAATTGAGAAAGGCTACTAAGAATTGTAAATGCGGCTCGTTACTCAACGCAGTATATAGTTAATAATATAATTAAAACGCAAATTAGGTAGATTAAAAGGGTTGCACCGTCTTCCGTAGTATATAACGTCATAAATGTATATAATAACAACAAAAACTATCGTATATTTTCTAAACGTGTTGCGTATAGATTAATCAGATCGATCGATTGTTCAAAGTTCTGTCGCGCATCTCCGCAGATATTTTTTGACAAAAAAAACAAACGCTGAACGTACCTAATTCGGTCAGCGTAACAAATTCCAAGTATAATATCATTATTGTAAGTGCGTTGAGTGTTTATGAACATATAATACGTCAAATTCAGGCACATACACAGCGATGCATGCACGTTTTAATCGGAATATACGCGGGCCACGCAAAGTCGACTCTCCTATAGCGAAACCACGGGCGCTGAAACTTTATCTAGCCTGCAGCATATGTATAAAGGTAGCAAAACATGGCCTTGGTACTGGTGGTTAGTCACCGATCGATTGGCAACCTCCTAGCATAGCCTGCTGATCACCTACATTCTACCACGAGCTTTGGTATATCTGAATTGACTGTATAATCGTTGAACTCACTGCGCTGAAAACTTCACCTCAGCTTCTCTATCGTATTAGGTATCGTATTGGTATATAGCTGTACTATAGCTCGTTCAACTACCGCGCAGGTAATCAGATCCGCGAGTGACTCATGGACACCTCCTACTCCGAACCTCCAGATCTTAAACATCCAGACTTATTACTGCTCCATCGAAATTTAACGCGAAATGTTTTCGGTTGTACGATTTTCTTTTAGTTTTCGTATAAAATTTTTTTTTGAGATAAATATATACGACTATCTTTATTCCATTTATTGTATATAACTGACTCAAAAAATCGCAAATTGTTATACATTATATTAAATGTTGCGCTCCAACTTTCGTATTCGAGGATTATTTGTCCTTGTTGGCGAACTTTGACCGCTGCGGAGGTCATTTTACCGTGGAAAAGGTGACTATATATCGTGAACTTCCCAGTGCTGATTCGATCTGGTTTTAGCGATCGATTACGACGAGGTTAATACCGTAAAACCTTACTCGCTTCGATAATTTTTTATCGTATACATAAATTATTCTTTCACTTGTAATATAAATAAGCAATGCAGACGTATGAAAGGACGAATAAAAGTTGTTGCTAATGTATTTCGATGACACGTCGAATATGACGACACAAACGTGAGATCAGCCGTGCGATTTATATCGATGCGGACATTATTTTTGTCGCAAAAAAAACAAAAAAAACGAACTAACTATTTAAATAAATAATGAGTAATATTACGGGCGAAAGTTGCGGCATGAAATATTCCTTCGGAAAATTTTATCATATTTTTCGAAATTCTTTGTCGTTGTTCAGTTGGTGTATTATGCGTACCTATAAGTATACGAAAACACGTTTCAGGGAATTTCATACACTAGGGAAAGGTGGAAATATAACGACGAGTCGAGGTACACATAATTTCTAGGAAATAGAAATGATTTGAATTTTAAAATATTATTTATAAGCGAAGCTCTTTGTTGGCTGCGTGTAATAGAGACAAATATGGCGGCGAGGTTGGACATAATTTTACTTTCCCCGAGGGCGGAATGGGGTATACAACTTATGGCTTTCAGCAATCATGGTTGTACTTGGCTATGGTGGTTATAATAAACCTGACAAAACGCAATGGCCCGTAGATGGTGGTCATAGTCGTCGATTCGAGTGAATGCCTTCGAACTCGTGTTACAACCGCGACTTACAGCAGGCTAAGGTTCGAAAGCTGCGTCGCTGCTACACTTCGGTGGCGCGGGGAGTTCTCTTCGCGTTGAATCAGCGTAACAATTAATTGCATAATCCAGACAAAAGATATTACGATAGAGGTTCGGAAGCTAGTCAGCGTTTATATACCTGCAGAACCTTGCTCAATTAGCTATAGATTATAAAATCTAAACCAAAGATCTACCTATATAGCTTCATCGGCAACATGAACAAATATTCAAAGGCATCAACTAGAGCAAGATAATAACTATACCGTGAAATTACGTCCGAAGTATGATATACAAAGTAAACTTTACCGTCGAAAATGGGCAAAACATGAACGTTGAATTATATTATAATAAAAATATCAGCAATTCCATTGTTCCATTTTTTGTTTTTATTCACTCATTTATTTATTTCTTCAATTCACTCGTTCCCTTTTTTTTGAATTTACTCAATTTTCTGAATAAGGACTGCACCAAATCGTTACGATAAAGTTTCCTGGCAAGTGGCAGCGACGTGTACGCCATAACGTACTAAGTAAGCTTCCTTACCTCGTTGCACATAACTATACACATATATATATAACAATTTTAATTATTTTCCGCTTCATGATAACCATACTTATACATTTCATGCTATTACGAAGCCCGATGAAAGTACAAGATTATTGTAGTACGTATAACGTACAGAACTAGAACCCTCAGTTTTGTAATCAGGACGAATCGAGTAAAATTTAGACCATATACCTACTTAAATATTAATTACTTAAAATTCAACTGTACTTTTTAAAGTAACACGTTCAAGTGTTTGTTATAATTATTATATTTTGCAGAACTTTAGAAGGTCACTTCAAATGATTCATCTTCGCATACATACCCAACTACGTACGCAAAAACGAAATGAAAGAAGTTTAAAAAAAAAGAAAAGTATAACATACATAATCCGTACATCCGTAGAATAAATTTTTTTTCTACAAAATTATGTACAACTTTCGAATACATCAGGTGACAACCGTAAGAAAAATCCGGTTCAGCCGGTACCCTATATATATGTGGAAAAAAAAAAAGAAAAAACGGAAAAAAAAACACTCGGAAATACTCGCTGTTATGCGTTAATAGAACCAGAACGTTATGGTATAGTAGGATAGGCGCACACTTCGTGGGTGAACGGCGTAATTTGTAAGCAATTGTACCCTAGTGGCATAGAAAAGAAAGATTGAACGTACAAAAGAATTCCGTACGCATAAATCATTCGCGCTTGTCTCAGCTCTACGGTTATCACTATAGAATAAAATGAAGCTATATGAGGTGTTAAAATCATGCGTCCATATCTCGAGTCGCATAGTTTTGCTAAAATAAAGAAAAATAAAGAAATAACAGAAAAAAAAGTGAAAACAAATTATCTATCGGGACTACAGCTATAATATAGGTATATTAGTATATAGCGATGGTCTAGACCAGGACTAGCTATACGAATCGTTAGTGAAAAAATATTATACAAACATGCATATAAATATATATTTAATTACGAAATGGAACGCGCGCGTTATAGGTATGCATGTATGTATAGGTGTGCATATACATTTCTTTTCCTTTTTTTGATCTTCTTATTTATAGCAATCTCGTAACGTGTTTCACTTTTGCTTGATCCTCAGATCAGCTGGACTTTCAAAAAAGGCAATGGGTATAGAGGAGACCTTGCGTATCGAAAAACTTCGCTCCCGCAGGTCCATTGGACTCCCATCATCGTTAAGAAAGATCGGGCCGCCGGGGAATTGTTCAAGGTGAGGTGAAGGCTCCGAGTATAATAAATGTAATGCCCACAAACAATGGAAGACTGTTTTTTCCGTCTGGTTTCGTCTTTCGACTATTCTTTGTTTTCTCTTTGTTGTTTTCAAGGTTTACAAAAACTTACAATGATGACATTTCCAGAGGCTAATTAACAATCGTTAATTAGACAAAAATAATCTTTATATGGTGTATACGTACGTTAGACAATACATGAGAGTCTGCGAGTATTTTTTCATCTATTCAATGATCATCCAAAGATTAGACGAATAAAAAAACATTAGAAAAAAACAACAATCCTTATACATATCGTTACATCTATGCAATGGATTTCGAGGGAAGCCCCTGCAAACTTTCCCGATCCAAAAGGTCACGTGCAGGGATTGAACGAGAATCAGATGCGAATCTCTCTATATAAAAAAGAACCACTTGCACGTGACTTGGAGTGCACGTATAATAATAATCATAGTAATAAAAATAATATGGCAGACGACGTTCATTATAATGGCGCGCAAAGAAATTTTGGGGCTTCGTAAAAAAGTATAGTTGAAACGGGAAACCGATTATAGAATATTATATTATACCCTACATACTATAGGTATGTACCTACATTTATTATATACATCTATTAAGACTTGGATGTTTTTTCTTCATTTATTTGTTTATTTATTTTCATTTGATTTTCATCGCAGTGTGACAATTATCGTTGTGGAAATTTGATAGAATTCTTTCAACCTCGTGGTTTTGTAGAATTTCAGAAGATCCTCAATTTTTCAATGGGTATGCCTTCGGTCATGACTAAAAAGTCTTCGCTGCTTACAGGTACGATTAGATTCGCCGTTAGGTTTATAATAGTAAAAGGGAAAACTCGTCCATCCGTGTTTATAACAAACGTAGAAATGATCATCATTTTGACCAGACACAAAGCTAGTTTTTATTACGTAACCAACGTCCGAGCCAGTTTTAGGTATACCCGTCGTAAGAAAAAAAAACTACCAGCTACGTTTCGGAGCTGAAAACGAGTTTTTGCTCTTAAAACTATTAGCTCGAATTACCAGAGGCAAAAAATTCGCTTGGTAAGTCGCTGACTACCTGGCCACCGCATATATAGGTATGTATAATAATAACGGTAAATAATTTTTGGTAAAATCTTCTTCGGATCGAGAAACGTGGAACGAATACATAAACGCATATATGTATACTATTAATTTTAATGATATTCATAATTATTAATTATTAATTTCCCCCCCTTGTTCAATTCGGTATAATTAGAGCGGGGATGAACAAACGTGTTTTTTTTTGTGTCCACTTTATTTTTTATCAAAAAACGCAAAAAGATATGGAACGCGGAAATTTTGGCCAAAAACGTAACACGCCTTTCACTCTCACTTTTCGCTAATTAGAGACGTTAATTTATTTTTAAATACATAATAGAAAAAATAAAAAATAAAATAAGAATATATCTGACATAACGAAAGGAAGACGTAATAATTGACCGGATTTTTATTCAATCAAAAACGTAACTGTAACTCTCCTTTACCTTTTCAATTTTATGCTGTTTAATCGGAAGAAAAAAGGTCTCGAATATTTTATCTGCATAGGGTAAACTGTAACTATATGTATATGCAATCGGATGATTATCATAATTACGGTCATATCAGCGATAATTAACTGTCATAGCGTATCTAGGTATAGTACATAGGTATAGTATCTATATTAAATCGTGACTTTTGATTTCCGTTCCGTACATACAGAATAGTTGATTCAAAGATTGATCGGGGCGTAGTTATCGGTACAGATAAAAAAAGCACGATATATCGATTACCTAGAAGTTTATCCTGACTCATATAACTGTTCTCATATCAAATTTGAGTAGATTGTTATCGGTTGATAAAAAATAAACTGTACAACAGAGACATATGCGCGGTGCAGATAAATAATAACATAGAGTGTCATACAGATTTTATTCGTTTATTCATTTATTTATTTTTCTAATAAACCTCTCGTGTTTACATTCAATTTGTCGAACGTTCATTTCAATCGATTCATAACGAGAAGAGTAATTATATCCTTGGGCCATCTCACTGTCAACGTAATACCAATTTTTATGACCCTGATGTAACTGCTGCTGAAGAAACAGGAAGTGAATGTGGTACCTACGTCGTCGTTGCGACGTATAGGTATAAACGGGTCGCAGATCCCACTCAACTTGAAAACGAAATTTAATACGTCGAGATTCCTACGTGCAGATAATGAACAAAAAAACTACAAAAATAAAATAGAAACGATCATGTTCTGAATTATCCTGATGTACGTACCTACCTACTTGTATCGTGTTACCGGAAACGAATCCGCACTTCACTATAATCTATGGGCCTTTGAATTATCATCGGCGATATTTAATCTATCAGTCCAACGCGGGTGGGCTTATTGTTGGTATACAAAACTTTTGATCCTTTTTCTTTTCGATTTTGTTCCGCAAAAAAGAAGAACAAAAATTTCTTTTTACTTTTTCAAATTTGATGTACAAGAATTTAAGAAGTAGTCACGTACGCTACATAAATCAGGCAACATGCTATGGGAAACAAAAAAGATAGCGGTTGAAAATTGAAAGGCGGTGTAATTTTGTTGTTCTTCTTTTTTTATTGTTCCACTCAATGGTTAGACGACTTTTGGTCTCAGCCGTTTTTCTGCCAGACGTGTTCCATGTTGTTAACGTGTTCCTCACTGCAGTCAGATTTATATTATCCTTATATTTCGACGAATAGGGAAGAGAAAAATTATCCAGGATACCATAGTCTTGTCCCGTTTAGTTGCGGACAATGGTTGTGATGCATATGAAAACATTTTTTACGATAGCTTCTGCACCGAGTTCAGAGTGAACCGCATGAGCTATATTATAGTTCTAACACGTCTATTATTTGTGTAACTTATTGCGTGTGAGGAGAAAAGAGTGTACGTTATTATTTAGCACGTGTTTCCGGAAATAGTTCTTCCTAGAAGCTTACTTTATAGTATATTCTTATTAGAGCGCTATATCTGCTTTGGGTTTTAATCAGGATTCCGCGTTTCTTTATGGCTATAATAGCATTATCTTGTTGGTATACCTGTGTATATGCATGGAGGTCAAAAATGAGGCGAAGTCAGAGGAAACTAAGAGAATCAGGTAGCGTAATGCCGGCTATTGTTTATTTCCAGAACTTCATTGTCTCCGACTTGAGGCCCCGAAGAGCCCCATCGTGAGGGCCTTGCCTAAGTGGCGCGCTCACTTCCACGCTTTCGTGGCTCCCCTTAGTGCCTCTGGATTATAACGCAGCGCGCCAGAAATCCGGAATTCACTTCACCCATAACTTGGATGACATGGTACGTATACGAGTTAACAGGAAATTGATTCATTCTCTTTATCAAAGCACCTAATAATAACGTAAGTAGCTCGACGATCACTTCACTTCCAGTGAAAACATAAGTTTCTAGAATCCCGAATCGAGACCTTTTCTCTGACAATTTTCGTCCAATTTCGTAGGAAGAGAGTTTTTTTTTTCGTTTCTTTCTTTTTTTTCTTCTAAATCTTTTTGTCGAGCTTACGCGGCAACGGAAGACACTTTCCCTACTGTCATAGTTCTCCACGTTTTTACGTTAATTGAATCCTCATTTTGTGTTCGTATCCTACCGAAAATTGAATTTATATTCTACTAATTTTATAAACAAAAGAAATTGAAGGTTGATTTCTCTTTTCAAGTCTGAAATTGCGCGCCGCTGCTCGTATCCCTTCGTCGTTATTATTAATCAACATGAGCTGGAGCGTCAAAATGAATTATAATTACTGCGGCACAGCGTGAACCAGGTCGAAGATTCTTCATTGTTTCGACTAATTTGATGAGCAACAATAAAATGCGCGGGAAAAATATAACCTAGAGATACCCAAGATCATGGCATTGATCATCCGCATCTGTATATTAATTCGATTCAATAGCTGATACAGCTTGAACTTACGTGTATGTATATTGTAAATCATGTATCATCCCTGCACTAATTATTCACATACATACGCCTGTGCGATTTTTGATAACTGTATAAAGACATTCACTTTATTGTTAGATGCGCTTGCAACGTTTAAATCGTGCAGTCCGCGCGACAGTTTCCGGTATACTAATTATATGCTATATTACCATTGTGTCGCGCGCGTTTCTTTACTTTTATTAAGTATGAAAAAACGAATGAATAAACGTAGACAATATTTTTACATCCTATGTAAATGTCAAATTTTCACAAATTGATTGGAATGTCGACGTGCAGCGAAAAAAAAAGGTATATTTCAAGCCCTGTAATCACATCGATTTGTATCAGTCGCTGGTAGTCGTAGCATTAGAGGTTGTGGTAGCTGTAAGTGTATCGATTTATTCCCATGATAAATTGCGAGTCAAAAAAAAAGTTGTGCAGAAACTTGATAACAAATAGATATCTTAGTCTGGAAATAGTAAAACCAAAAAGAGAGGAACCGAGGGAAATAGGAAAAGAATGAAGAACGTTAGTTTCCTTATTTCGTATCGCACGCAATGTGCAAGGACTGTTGATTTTGGTTATTTCGCCCAAGGCCAAATTTATATGCTCTATATGTACGCGATTGCTTCGAACTTGACATCCAATTTACTGATAAAACATCCACGGTTATGGCAGAGGCTTCGTTAAACCTGTTTGTTCAGTTTCTTTGAAACCATAAGTTAATTCTAGGCTTTAAATTATTTCTATCCAAGCACAGAAATCATAATCATTGAAAAATTCTTAAAGCGCTGTAGATGAGCTTTTACCATTTTTATAAACTAGATCGTTCATCGATTTATGAGCTGCTTAATTCTTGCATGACCAAGGCTTCATTCGGACTCGTTGTCCATTAGTTAACCATTTTTTTTTTTTTTTTTTTTTTTTTTTTCCTCTTCGTTGCTCCACAATTAAGTGATGAGAATGTCATAATGTACAGACTGAAACAGAGCTGCGTAAGCTGCGTCAGATTATGAAAAATTGTTTTTTGTATACTTTGTCTACTCGCAAGTAAAGTTCTGACGAAAATTAGCCACTCTTTGTTTTCTGAATTATACAACCTGCCAACAACCCCCTGAAGGTGAACTCATTGTTAGCTTTTACCTCATGGTATATTCTTTAGTTAATGGGCTTCGCCCTGTTTAATCGCCTCTAGATCTCTTTCGATTATAGCGCTTTACGTAGTTGATAGCTAAAGTGGATAAGCTGGATCAGGAGACTTTGTAAGCAGAACCGGTAATTGATTCCTCTAAGATTTTAAGCTTCGAGGTTGTGCGTGACCTTCGGTTTAAATTTTCCGAAAAAGTCACATTCACATATAAGTATATTCTTTTGATCCTGGAAAGATCATTAAATATAAGTCCAACGGAATAAAATGAGAAACGATCTTTCTCGAGGGGGTTTGTTTGTCCGTCCCACGTTTCAAGGGTAAAAAATATTCTCCCACCTTTGCAACATATTTGAACGTCTGGCGAAATTTGTAGAAAAAAGAGTTGCTTAATTTATCCTGGTCACGTAACCATAACTGTTGCCATTCCTTACCTCCAATTTACTGGCGTATTCTTCGGCCAACGCTTCTCCTTGTTTGGTGAGCTCCTGATTTCTTTCGAGCAAAGCCTTTCCGAGCTCTGCGGCGAGGACCAAATCCCTTTCGCGTTGTTTCAATAGCTCCAAAGGATCTCCACCGACATCATCGTGATCCAAGGAGTTTCTTCGCGCCTGAAGATCCATGATCATGTCCTCCAAAGCGTACGGCGTTATCTGCGTTTCTTTTCGTGGTAACATTATGATCTTTTGTTGCTTTCGGTTATCGGTACACTGCGACAAGTTGAGTATAGATATTCCGGTTTATCGCCAGAAGGTGGGCGACGATCTTACGTCAACGCATTTGAAATGACGCTACGCGATTTGCGTCGATCTTTCGACTACGATGTAGCAATGCTTTGACGTTTTTCTATTTATGCCGTGCATCTTAGGTTGTATATTTGTTTTTGCGAAAAGAAAAGATAAATTCCGAATTTATTTGTCACGGTATGATTTAATGTTGCGCTATTATTGCTGAATGTGCATATACCTTTAGAAAGCGTTTATGATTGTTGATTATTCATTCACAAATCTCGCAATTAACAAGTACATTAAAATCAATATTTATTAACTCTGATAGATCATTTAAAATCTCCTTAAATATTCATAGTACCAAAAAAACTTTCAGTCGTCTCTTACGAGATTATACTATATATAACAAGTATAATATTCTTAATAATAAATAAGTCAACTTGCCGGGTTCGTCATTGTTATCACTATTTTTTCTTCGCTATTTAAATTTTCAAATTTTATTAAAAACTTAATTATTTAATAATGCTTGGAAAAAAAAAGATTCCTCGCTTATAGTAAAACCGGATTTGATAGTAAATTAACTAACGAGTTTAATATAAATATCCGGCTATTAACAGCACAGTTCTTTAGAAGAATCGATGCAGATGATTATTTTAACAGGTATAATTACATGTACGCATGTACCGTCAACGCATGTAAGTTGTTTTAATTTTACTAATTGACGTCGCAGCTCACCACCGCCACAACTTGAGCCGTGACGTGTAGTCTGGGATTATAGGCCTTTTATGAAAAAATATTCTATCTCCAAAACCAACGACAATCATATCAATCGATGCCAAAGCGTTCGATACGCGTACGTTATCATCGAGCGAATACGTATCCACTAAAATCATCACAGTATATCTTAATCGAACACACAAAACAATCGAGGCACTTTAAATGCATCGTATAGGTAGTACATATTTGAAATTTCAAAAAATCCTCGACGTTTGATTTATGATCTACGATTAACAAGATTATATTCACAGTTTCAACCGTCACACAATATTACGCACACACAACATTACATCACGATTATAATTCACTTGTCATTTTTTATTCATTTATTTATTTTCTATCTTCTTCATTAATTGAAGATTATTCCGTCTTAATCGAGTGGCGAATTACAACATCGTCGCATGAAACTCCAAGCTATGTTTAAATCGAACTTTTCCACAGGTACACAATAATATTCTCCGTTCGATTACAAAACTCGACGATAAAACCGCCAGACGAACTGCCACTGGTCGACGATCAGTGTCGTGTAGAAAGTCAACAAAGAGTGCAACAGCAGCAGGTATCGTCGATCCGAACAGTAACAGCAGCACGTAGACGGCAAATGAGTCATTCGTGTTCAGTTGAGGTATAAAATAAAAATTAACGGAAACCCGGAACACTCGATGGTTGGAATCCCTTCTCCAGCAAAGACTCCAACGTCGACGGTGCGGCGGGTCCGACTGGTTGCTTCTCACTTCAGAACTGGAGCTGGAGGCCCGCCGATGGGCAGCTCAGCTACGAGAGGCTACCAAGGCAGACAAGAAACCAGGTTTACTCAAACGCTTCTAGAGCTGCCTCGCGTATACAACAGCCTGAAAGCCTTATTCCTCTGCTCTGCGTTCACCTGGCTTACCCGACTAACCTGACTCACCTGGCTCACCTGGTTAGCTTTGGCAACGCCACCTGACTCCGTCCCACGATCCCCCTGATGCGCCATTAATGCCACCAGAGTTTAAAAACTGCCCAAATATCTGTGCATATATAACGTCGATGAAATTTAATTTTCAGTATTTTATCCCAGAAACAGAATGTTGTATCGAATGAAACCAACGCATTGTATTATTATTTCACGACCCTTTTCCTATCACATATAATATCACTGGATCGATCCAACTTTATTCAACCGTCTATGCGCCTCTGCCTGTTCTCACAATCGTAAAACGATCGTGTGTAGTAGAAATAGGTGGGTTGGAGCTGGTCCGGTGTGTCGTGACGTTATTGAACAAACGTGTGTTTTATGTAGGTATACATATGTATAAAACAGTCGTTTGTACATGTGCAGTAACTGTATCGAAACCCCCGCGTGTCCTTCTTTTCGTGTTTTAAAAAACCCGCTACACCGCTCCCGCTGCTGGTGCTGTTGCTGGAGGAACACCCTGTCATTATTTTTTTGTTTTTCTTCTCAATAGGCAGGGAAAATTGTTCGAAAAAATATCAGCTGGAACCTTTGCCCCGTGGTTGCCCGGGTAACTCGATAGGTATACATACATACAAACCTAACATGCGATGTGTATAGTCCGCAACGGCAGAAGAAGAAGAGGAAAAAGAAGATGAAGAAGAAAAACGAGAACAAAATGAAAAACAAGAAGGAGGAAAATAGAACAGTGACAGCTGTCAAAACTGTAAACAAACGCAAATGGGCCGCTTAAATGTCAGTGCGCAACGGTTAGGGGAGTGCTATTGTGTTAAACTACGGAGACTTGCATCGGACTCCGTCCATCGACCTTGTAAAAGTTATCAGCGAATGGTTGAATGAAAATAAGAAGGTTTGCAATTCGAAGAAGTCCAGTTTTTGACTTCATGCTTCATGCTTCACGCTGTTGTACCGTTTTAACCCCTGGAAGAACGATATACTGTAACGGAGCGATTCGTCTGCGTAGTTTATTTCTGACTAATTATGAATCTCGTCTTTGAGGATGCTGTAGACGTCGAGTCACTGCTGAGATAAATTACACGGTGGATGAATTTTGTCTTTTTGATTTCATACGGCTAACGGAGGAGAATATTACGAATGTAACAACAAGGATTCTTGCGATGAAAATGATCCAAGATCTCCAGGTTCACAAGGACTGAACAACTTTGTGTAAATGATATATTATTTGCCATGAAGTTTCATGTTTCATTTGAGAATGCACGAGTATTAGTTACACTCTGATTGGGATGCATTTATTACATCATAATTTTGTGTAACTTGGATTTCTAGACTTTGAAATCGAAATAATTTAACGACGAACTTTCTACTACTCACTTCCTGCTGGTTGACAAGAAAAAAAACAAATAATAAGATTATATACGTGGCATACGCATATCCTTAAATCTTATCCTATAGGGCAATAAATTTGCTGTTCGAGATCGTCGATTTTGGAACGTCCGAAATTTTGGCCTTCTCTATAGGAGATTTATATAATTCATTAAATTGAGTCTGGAGAAACGATCGGTACGAAGCTGAAAAAATGGCGTTCAGATCACAACCGGTCCAGGAGGAGGTGGAGTTGGAGGTTCTCGCGGAGACGGAATTGTCCAGGTTGAAACGTCAGTATCGAATAATGGAAAATGATAGAGCAACTTACGCGGAAGATGCGAGGTTGCAGCTCAGAAACCAACAGAATATGATAAGTCATCTTGAGTTTGAGAAGGCCGAACTTATGCTGGGAATCAAAACCGCGAAGTCTGGCGCTAATTATAAAAAAGATGAGGCAATGGGGGAGAAACTCAAGTGTCTACTTGCCACTCGTACTAAGTACAAAGAGACCATTGACAACGAAAGACAACAAATAAACGAGCTTGAAGAACAGATACTTAAGGTGAGGATGCAAAATTAATTTTTCCAGGGCGAAGAATGCTGGCTTATCCTGAACATTTTTGATAGAAATTATCCAGAATATATATAAGATCGCCGCGACTTATCCCATCCCACAAAGTTCATGCATCGTGTAATTAAGCTGTTACCTAGTGGTGACATATATGAAGGGCTTACAGTTCTTTCAGCCTTTCACACGACACTAGATTTCCGGTTTCTTTCTCAAACGGTTTGGCCCTTCGAGTTACAGGCTGCGGTGGGTGGTTAAACGTAGACCCGTTTCCTTTCTGACATTTATATTTAAACCGGCTTTTCCTAGATCGGCTTACTCAGCTTGTGGGAAGACTGCACTTGAACTCTGTCAATTATCAAACTCTCAAGCATAACTCCGTCATCATTAATTCCCCCGCTTTTTCGAATCATATGAACGTACATTCACTCCTGACGCATCAAAAGCTCGCGCTGTATTCACCGCAGTTCTACTAAAAACAGGATCAATGATTGAAATGTATATCTTTTCCAAACATTATGAAATATTTTTTATTTCTTTCTCTTAAATTCTCAATCAAGGTATCCCGAGAAGTGACGCGAATGAAAATGGTCGTTCAGACGGATAACCAGTCAAAAGAGTTGGCGATGAAGCACAGCCGGATGGTGAACATCTTGGAGAATCGTCTCGAGGTGGCTACAAAACGGTTCAACATGATCGTTACGGACAACAAAAAATTCCGAGAGGAGATCACCTCTCTTCTCACGGAGAGACAACACTTCAATGTTTTATGGTCGAAACTTATCGGTCAGTTAAATACTGGAAAACAAGTAATCAACGATTTAATAGAACAGGCGACTGTTACCTTCAATATGAGAGATGAAGAATTGAACAAACTGCACGCTCTGCGAGAGAGGTAAGACTTTCTATCCGGCAATTTATTCGTCCGGATGGAATGACTATAAATATCTTGGCAAGGAATTCATCGGCTATTAAATTGACGGGTCCTAGGATTCATTATTGTTATAATTGTTCAGCCATGCGTTCAGCTTGCTGTATACGTATACCGTCAGCCGTCAGCAGCTAGATATACAACAAGATAAAACAAACGACGCGAGACTAACACAACTTCGTTTGTTTGTTTCCACTTGTCAGAGGTGCTAGGGATCTGAAGTCACACACCTCGGAGATGTGTGAGCTCCAAAGAACCCTAGACAACGAATGGAAGTTACAGGAATTTCTGGGCGTAAAAGGACAGTATCGAGATGCCGGCGATCTTAACACAAAAAAAGACGTTAAGAGGCAGAACCGACACGATGAAATGCAGAAGAAAGTCGCCGACTATACTCACATTCTCGAACTCATCAAGCAGTTCACCGGTGATTGTCAATCATTAAAATTAACATCAACAGTAGCATAATTATCATCATTCCTATCACTTTAATCTCATCAAGTTCTGCTTTTTTTCTACCTCCTTTTTTCCTCGACCATAATTATACGCAACGGGCAAATTAAACAGTAATTAATGCACGTATTATACCTTTCAAGTACGTTACCGTTGCTAAACGTAACGGGTATGTCGACAACATCGACACACCACACACTTGAACACAATATGTACATGTCATTCGTCTCTGAAGTTTTGAAAAACGTACATAACAGCATTTACTAATTAGACTATAATGGTCGGGGATTCCCAGGGTCCAGTCGCGGAAATTATTATTAGAAGTCATAATATGCATGATGTTATAATTATGACGTTTGTGAGATTCTTTTTTTTTTTGGGTTTGCCCCATATGTATGTTCGCATATGGATTACCTTACGTATGAATTTAATACTAGGAATTTAACGTTACCTATTTGTACCAGTTGGAAGAAAACGTGAGAAATATAAAAACAATTGAATTGCTGCAGGGGAGGATGAGATCGACAGGCTGATGACGCACTTCGTTAAACAGGAGGAGGAAAACTTTGCCCTTTTCAGCTACGTGAATGAGCTGAACGACGAATTGGAGGGTCTTCAGGCCAGAGTGGGTCAGCTGCGAGTTGCGATTGACGAAGCTCGAGCTTTGAACACCCACAGAAATGAACAGCAGGCACAAACCCTAGAGAAGATAGCCAAACAGCTGGAGGAACAGACTGACGCTGCCGTAAACGCTGAGGAAAGTCTTGCTGAGGTAGGAAAAGCCTTAGCAGAAATAATGGAAGCCGTTCGGAAATTTGATCGCGATTACGAGATTTTCAATTCTGGAAAATTTTCATCAATTAATTAATTTTTGTTTCGAATTTAGTGCAATGACGTCATCGACAAGCTTCTTAGGGGGATCGAGTCGCTTTTCCGTGCTGTGCGGTGCGATAATTCGCCAATTTTGGAACTCCTTGGCGACAACTCTCACGTGACGACTAACAACGTGATGCTTTATTTGGGGATCATCGAAAAGCGGATAACTGATATTTTCAACCAAGTTCACTGGGTCGACAAAGCAAGAAAAGCTCCGAGTCGACTCGACGAATCCAAAAAACCCCGACTCAAAATCCCTGTCCTTTCCAACATCGCACCGACGCAACCTTGCGCTTTGTAAGTAGCGATTTGCGTTATTTACCTTCTCCGTTCATGTATCAGTCACAGTATCACCAGTCCTTGATCCAATTTTAAAAACTCATTTGAACTTAATACCACGGTGCCCGTAACTTGAGATGAGGAAAAAAATCTCAAGGGCCGAAGAAAGTGCCAGCGACGACAACTCTTTTTGTAAAATCTGCAGAAACTAGCCAGATAGGTGTATTTTATTTCAAATAGCTTCAAGTATTTCCTTTTATCCTAATTAAGCAAAGCATGCAACCATCGGAAATAGCGTTGTGATAATTTTATAAAATTCTGTCCATTAAATATGGCGACTCTGAAAATATTTCAATCCGAATCTGTGTGAGTCGAATACTTATTACCCACTTTCACGTTGATTTATGGTTAATGTATACATAGGTGTGTTGAAAAAGAGGAATTACAAAATGTTTCGGAGGGGTTGGACGCTCCACTGACGCGGGAGGACGCGACCAGGAAACTTCAACGACGTCTGGAAGATGATTTCAGCGAACTTCTACACAACGTATCTGGATGTCACCTGCCAGCTGCGAGAAAAATTATGCAAAGACGGTACCAGTAGTCGATCTTTCCGAAGATCCAATTGGGTCAATAAGATAAATTTCAGTTTCTTAGTCCTTCCATTCTCGCGGCGAAATAAACGCGATTTCGTGCCAATACGGTATTTGAATATTAGTTATCTGAATTTCAATAACTTTCAAATGTCTCCAACGGATGATGTCATGGTATATAAATAGTGAACTGTGCGCCATAAGGTTCAATTGTATCACAATGTTGTATCGTTAGTAAGGTGCGTTCTATAATTTATTACAAGAATTATAATACAACAAGGTATATTTGATGATACAAGCGACACAAGGCCGTGTAAGAAGAATTATTTAATTATAGATTTTCTTTTCCCAGAGCCGCGCATACAGCCTTTAATGATGTGCTCGGTAAGTTATTCGGGTAGGACTATTTCAAGTTAGGTCAGTTCACGCCTCCTTTGCCCTAGCTTCTATTAGTGCCCTTCGTCGAGCGACGCGTACGATGCGTTTGAGTTCTAGAATAGTTCGTTTTATGTGGACCAACTGGTGTTCAACATCATCGCGATCCACTTCCAGCGGTATTCCTTTACGCTTACAAATCTGCTGATAAACATTCCAGCAACATGCGCGGACTTGAGTCAATTCTAGGTGCTTTGCAGCGGTCGTTTCTTTTATTCGTTGTACCGCCGTTTCCCAACGAAGGGCGTTCATCTTTGCTCTATCGTATCTGCCCTGTAAATCTGCTAATCGGTTGTTTAAGTTTATCAATTTCTGAGCCTTGTCATCCGTCAGACGAACCTGCGAACGGAATTGATTCATGAAATTATTTCTCGATTTCGAAAAAAGGCTGGTGTTTAAGCAAATGACGCGAAATAGTTGATTATAAGGATTTCGGGTACCATCTCTGTGCTCGCGTCCTCCAACGCCTGAAGATTTTGATCTTGGCGTTCAGAAAGCTCTTTCCTAGCCTCAGTCAGACATTCGTACCTCGTTAATATCTCTGAGATTGTTTCGAACTGCGACGTCTCAGAGATAACTTTTTCAAGATAATCTTGATACATCCCGTAGTCCGCGACATGTTTTTCCATGTTTTCTTTGATATCTTTCATGCCTTTCAACTTTTCCTCCATTTCTTTTATCTAGAATTCAAAGCAGGAGTTTTCGATCGCTTCCACACCTCTCATTGATTGAATGTGCGCTATGGATATTCAGTGAAGATTTTTTATTGTTAGTTGGATCCACAATATTTCCTACCTCCTCTCTGCGTTTGCTTTGCAGTGTAATTTCTTCGGCAATTTTATGTTCAGCCCTTTCTCGTTTATCCTGATTTTCCTTAGCGAATTTGTTAAATTTTTTAAAAGATTGCCGAAAAATTAGCTCCTTCCGTCTGAGTTCTGCCCAATTCTTATCCATTTCTTTTCGCTTCTCAGCTTGTTCTCGCTGTTTTTCTACGAGTTGATTCTCCGCCAAGTCTAATTCGCGTCGTGCCTTCACCAATTCCGCTGCTGGACTTATCCGAGCCACGTCCCATTCTGACGATTTCCTGTATAGAAAGATATTTTGGAAATTAGATAAAGCGAATACTTATTGTAAGAAGTCGGAGACTAATAATCAGAATTATACTCACTTGATATCTTTGCCTTCCGACTTGGATATGAAGTATTCCGCAATAGCTTGTTGTGGGTTCGTGGTGATTTGCGCTCGATGATTGAGAATCTTTGAATTTCTTTTCACATTAGGTGCCATTTTTATCTATTATTAATATTATTATTATTGTTTTATTTATAGATTAAGCATAATAATTAATTCATTGCAAAATAGTAGTCTCAAGTATGTTTTACGCTCTTTCTGAATGTGTTTTATCGATCAAACGATTCAAATCGGACGAATGTCGACGCGCGGTGGCAATCGTACTGCCATCTACGATTGACGTGTCTCGTTTTTCTCTCTTTCATCTTTTGGAACGCGGATGGCAGTGCTCGCCGTGTATAGCGTGATTGTATAGAATTATCTGCATCCTCCACCAAGTTCCGCGGGCTCCTTTTGTGATTATACGAGAATCATCGGTTTCACGTCGATATTCAGCCAAGATTTCCCTGTTATCGTATAAAATATATCTTTCTGAAAGGAAAAGAAGTGCCTCTCGTGATCCATATCCGTGATAAGCAGATAACGTGTAAAAGTAATTCATTAAATTCGTTAATTACGGATCATATTGTTAATTAACTGAAACTAGGGAAATTTGACACGCTCGGTTGTCAAAACTGACATTAAAAATGGCACCTTCCTTCTATCGCGAAAGTGTAATCAAATAGATGGTTGCAATAATAACTGCTTACGGTGGGTGACATGTGAAAAATATTCGAGGTTTCTGTTAACAATTATCTGAAGATTGATTACGATCACACACACCGACTCTGGCTACGCTCATTTGATAGATTTCAGTGATACGTTCCCTAGAGCATGTCTACAATGGCCGATGATCCTGCTGCTATGCCGAGAAGGCGTCAATTGGTAAACAAAAAGTTATTCAAATAATTATTCCTTCGTAAAATAAACTGTCAAATTTCCAAAATTAAAATTTGACAATTACAGCGAGAAAGAACGAGGAAGTATTATACAGATGACTGGACACTGGGAGATGAGGACATTGAGGGTCGAAGGACTTTTCAACTTGATGAAAAGATTGTATGTGACAGATATGACTTGTGTAATTTTGCTGGACTTTTTCGCGAGATGACGGGCCCTGAACTGACCCTCAATTACCTTCAAAAACACGGTCTCGTCATACCTTTACTGTTCAAAGACAAAACTGGACTGGGTCTGCGTGTACCGAGTTCAAATTTTTCGATTAACGACGTGAGAACTTGCGTGGGTTAGTGAAATCCTTGGCAGCATCTGAAACACTATCAAATCATAAAGCAAATTCTAACGTATCACAGACATATTTCTCTACTCAACATTTCGTATGTCATTGTAATTCTGATGTCAATTTTAGGATCAAAGCGAATTTTGGATGTTATGGACGTAAATACTCAAAAGAATGAAGATATGACAATGAAAGATTGGCAAAAGTATTATGAAGACCCAAACAAGGATCGTTTGCTAAATGTAATATCGTTGGAATTCAGTCACACGAGGTTGGAAAACTACGTGCAATCACCCACTGTAGTACGACAAGTTGATTGGGTCGATGTTGTATGGCCAAGGCATTTGAAGGACGCGCAAGTCGAGGCAACAAATTTATTAGAAGATATGATGTATCCAAAAGTACAGAAGTATTGTTTAATGTCGGTCAAGGGTTGCTATACGGATTTTCATGTCGATTTTGGGGGGACCAGTGTATGGTACCACATACTTCGTGGTGGGAAAATATTCTGGCTGATACCTCCGACTGAAAAAAACCTCGCATCCTATCAGCAATGGGTATTGAGCGGCAAACAATCGGATGTATTTTTTGGTGACATGGTAGACAGATGTGGCAGAATTAATCTCTCCGCAGGAATGACATTATTCATTCCGACCGGTTGGATTCATGCTGTGTACACACCTCAGGATTCTCTGGTTTTTGGGGGTAACTTCCTACACAGTTTCGGTATCGAAAAACAACTGAAAGTTGCCCAAGTCGAGGAACATACAAAGGTTCCTCAGAAGTTTCGCTATCCATTCTTCACAGAGATGCTATGGTGAGCTGAAAACCTAACGTCTCTCTGGCTGCTAATATTAGATCAATATTGTTGGGACTATTATGCAGAATGTCATACCCATTTCATTATTAAATTCTCAAATCTATTACAGGTATGTCCTAGAACGATATGTCCATATGTTGTTAGACAGAAGTCATTTGGATATTCAGGATGTAAATCAGCATCAAATTAACAAACCTCATCAACACGTCCATTTAACACCGTTCGAATTGCATGGTCTGAAAGCGATCGTAATGTACCTGCATTCTCTTCCTTCTACAAAGAAAAATGTTCCCGAGCTCATACGGGATCCAGTAGCACTGATTCACGACGTTCGGTGTCTTGTGGAACAACATAGACATGATAATCCTGATGCAGCTGTCACAGGATGTCCAGTACTACCACCTCCGCCAGCAATGACAATTGCTGACAGAGTAATTTCTCTTCAATAATGTTTGCACCATCCTCCCTATAATTCTCATGAACAAATTTATTAAGACGTTTTTTTCTTTCCCTCGTGACCACAGGAACGTCTCCGAACCAATAAAAAGAGTTACACGAAGTTGCAACGGCAGCAATCACAAGACAAATCGGATGGTTTGAAAGAAAGTAAGCCAGGAGTTCCCCGAAGAAGACGTACTAGGTGCAAGAAATGTGAGGCTTGTACTAGGTCAGATTGCGGAGAATGTGCATACTGCCAAGATATGGTTAAGTTTGGTGGTACGGGTAGGGCTAAGCAAACATGCCTTATGAGACAGTGTTTGAGACCGATGCTGCCCGTAACAGCTGCTTGTAAAGTTTGTCTTCTCGATGGATGGAAACTGCAACCAGCACCACTTATGGGTATGCATGAAAAATATTCAATTCGTATAGGTTACGTTAGATCGCAAATAATCCGTTATATTTATTAGAATGACAAATCTTTTATTATAGGAAAACCAACGTCAACCGCGCCCTCAACTCTGATGGAGTGTTCGGTTTGCTACGATATCGTGCATCCAGATTGTCTACCAGATGCTGGTCAAGGTGGACTGGCAAACGAGGATCTTCCCAACAGTTGGGAATGTCCCGAGTGTTGTGAAAGTGGTAGACATCTTGACTACAAACCCCGACATTTTAAAGCGCGTTCTCGAAAAATCTCGGTTTCGAGTGGAGCATCTTCCGCACCTACCACTGACTCCGAGAGGGCTACTACTCCCAGTAAACGACTCCGATTGGATCCAACTGAGGTGAGCTGATTTGATTCTCCTCTATTTCTGCATTCGACATTCGGAGAGTATAATTTACGTGATATTTAGTGCTGAGTAATCCGTGAGCGATACTAAACGGTTGAAAAATAATTTTTTGCAGCCATGGAATGACCGGGAACCAGCTGAAGGTGAACAGCGTACGGCATTACGTACGCAGTTGGCTATACAGTTAACAGGTTCGACTAGTAAATCGTTAAAGAGGCCGCATGTGGTAGTAAGGCCTATGCAGCTACCGCCAGCAACGAAATCTAGATCAGACGTCAATGGGCAGGTTTTAATTTATGATAAAACAGCGATGCTGGCTGTGTTTAGGTTCTTAAGTATGAAAGATTTAGCTAATTGTGCATCGGTCTGTAGAACTTGGGCTCGGTTTAGCGTCGATCCAACTTTATGGAAACGAATGAATATGGCTCACATGCGTTTGCTCGCCACCCATTTAACAGGCATTGCTCGAAGACAGCCTGAAAACTTATGTCTTGATTGGACAAACGTTACAAAGAGACAGTTGGCTTGGCTACTAGATAGGCTGCCCCAACTCAGAATTTTATCTCTACATGGTTGTGCTTGGTCAAGTGTATGTGCACTGAAAACTTGTGCATGCCCTCCACTATTGAGTCTTGATCTGAGTCACGTTTCAGGTCTGAACGATGCTAGTTTAAGAGAAGTTTTAAGTCCTCCCACCGACTCCAGGCCAGGTTTAGTTGACAAAACATCACGTTTAAAGCATTTAAAAACTCTTTCTCTGGCTGGCTGCGATATAACTGACATAGCGCTGAGATATATCGCTCAACATTTACCTTACATCGAAGTTTTAGACTTATCGTCGTGCGGAAGAGTTTCAGATGCCGGTGTTGCTCAGCTAACTACGGCTCCAGCTCAAATGCTCTCCAATTTGATTTCCTTGAACCTGTCCAATTGTAAGCTTCTGACGGAAGCCACTCTTGATCACCTTAGCAGGTGTAAAGCATTGAAAAGGTTAGACCTACGACACATCACTCAAGTTTCCACGCAAGCTGTTATAAAGTTTGCTGCTAAAAGTGTACACAATTTACACGTGACCGACGTTAAGCTTGTTGAGGAAAAGGTGAATAAGTAAAAGCTCGATGGCTGTTAGTTAGTCTTAATAAGATCCGTTGTATTTTTACGCGTATGAAATTTTCTTTTAAAACGATATCACATATGATTTAAATACACATCGTGAACCAGACACCTTTACCACCATCCTCTCATGATCATCACAATTTCTTTTTTAATCAAGAATCATAGTCGCTAACGACTTTTTTTTTTCTTTTAAATTATGATGTAAATTATGATATCTGTTATCAAGATTATTCCTCAGTTATATCCCTTGCTTATTTGATCCCGATGATTATGAAATGAAAGAAAATGGCTAATGGTAGCTGTAATCGTGAATCAAGATACAAATACTTATTTGTACGAAAGTGTGATCAGTAGACTGTAATCGAAGAACTTA
Source organism: Athalia cordata (assembly GCA_963932425.1). Taxonomy (NCBI): domain Eukaryota; kingdom Metazoa; phylum Arthropoda; class Insecta; order Hymenoptera; family Athaliidae; genus Athalia; species Athalia cordata. The sequence continues at coordinate 48,233,140 of OZ010625.1, read as the reverse complement.
CATTTTAAGTTCATATTTACTCATTAAGGTATCGAACAGTGATATACATATGTATACTTATGTTGTATTTAACATTCATTGTTAGAAACTTAAGTATTATGCCAAGTGGGTTCTACGGATCTAAGCATCCGATGACCAGGTTTATTTCTTCTTTTTAATTAGTTTAAATTGTATTTATAAAAAGAAACATGTATTTTAACATTCAAGTACCTAATCCCAGATGAAAATAATTATATCTTGAATCAGTTTTCAACCATATATAGCTTACTTGCCAGAGCACATAATCTACAAGAGTATAATAAAGCATGTATTACATGCATTGGTTACATTGAAAAGACTACTACTCATCACTGTTTATGTCGACAGAATCAACATTGTTTGATTGGAAAACATTATTTTAATAACTAATGCAAAAGCAAGCAATTTATGATGTAATACTATGTAACGTCTCTAACTTATAAATAGACATAGCAATACCTTGGTTCCCAAACGTAATTTTCAATTAAAACAACGGATTGATCGCGCCGAATGTCAACTATACCAAGCGAGTTTAGCGTCCTAGAAAAACCCTGATTTTACAACTAAAATTGATTGAATTTTATGAGTATCTTCAGTTTTTCGCGATGCTCAAATTCAACTTGAATTAGAGTGCTTCTGAAGAGAATGTAAATTCGGAGCAAAAAATTTAATTTTCACAATCTCGTGAATGTCTGGGCGATTGTTCGTTAGCGCATTTTAATTGCAGTAATTAAGTTTAGGCGTCTGCATAAATCGACCATATCTCTCTTTATCATCTTCAATCAACCTGCCGGAGATAAAATTAGTTCTTATCAGGATCACTTTATTTTTCAAATTTGAAACTCATTTCAGCTTGATACCGCAACTTCTATTTTTCAAGGCTACATTCATTCTAGTCTAATTTCCAAAATATCGTAATTTTAGGGTGACGCCAATGCTGAGAAAAAGAAAAGAAATTGACAGCTGCTAGAGAGTTTTGCCCGATCATGTTGGAGTACCGACATTTCAAATAGCTATGGCGTCGTCAACCGTCTATAAATAAGAGTTGTACGTTGAAAGTGTCGATTATCTTTTTCGCTAATAATGTGATTAGTAATTTGTGTCGAAGTTTTACAATATATTTCATAATCTGTGCATAATATACGCGAGGGTTTAAGGGCTGCCTATAAAGGTGAGAGGTCTCCCGAGTTGAGAAAAATGTGAGTGAAAATGATTTTTAGTGCCGGCGTACATTTAGCCTAGAAATAAGAGCGTTAGGTCAACAGCCAATATTCTTTATTAAAAAATATCTTACAGTTCAATTGCAAAATCAAAATACAATAGCCGTGTCAATATAAATATGTTAAGTATTAGCTAGTTATAATTACGTGTATATGGAGGTTTAATTTTCTGTCGACGCTCGTATTTTGGCTACTGCGTATGTATGTATTATTCACTTATTAGGCCAATCCCTTTTTCCCTACACATCTTGACGTATTTTAGTCAATAATTTCGGAAGGGTGTTGCCGCAGGATTAGTCCAAATTTTTAGTATGCGAAAAGGTTTGGTCTTTTTGAGGTTTTTTCGTGCCGAATACACCCTTTGATATTTCTGTAAGTTAAATTCAATTTCTAAACGCAAAATCACATGGCTTTAATCACAAAGTGAATAATGCATACGTTATGTTAGCGTGTAATAATGTATGTATTGTTTGTTTTTTCTTGTGTTATTCATAATTTTATCGTTATCATTATTATTTGAGTATTTATGTATGTACGTATATAGTATGCTTTGGACTACTCGCAAAGTTTCAGCCTAGCTCAGCTAAGACGGAGTCTAAATCTTCTTGTAAAGTAATGCTTTCCTCACGTTGCCTTGCCAAATCATCTTTCAAACGATCCACAGTTGCCTTCAATAGGTAGTTACCTTTTTTCAAGGTCGCTAGACGCCCTTCGTGCCTCTTCACTTGTCCCTAAGATAATAACACAGATATTGGAATTTTTCAATGAAGGAAAAGGGTAAGCTGCCGAGTGATTCGTTGAAGGACCGAACTAATCGATTTCTCTCCGAGCAACTCATATGATATTACCTGTAATATGTTTCTGCGTTTTTCTACCGGGGCGTCCTCGTCGTCGCTTTCAGATTCTTCTTCATCTTCCGATTCCTCGGACTCAGATTCCTCATCAGACTCCTCACTTTCCTCTTCTTCCTCTTCTTCTTCCTCTGGTTCCTCCTCATCTTCTTCTTCGTGCATAAGTTTAGCCATTTTGTCTACCTCTTTCTGCAGTCCCTTGAATTTCTTTTTTTCCTCTTTCAATAATTTCTGCTGCTGTTTGATCTGTTCGCGCAGTGCATGCCGTTCTTTCTTTGCATTTGCTGCTTTGTCCCTGTTATTTAAAAAATTTATTCCACAAGGTTATATGGCAAAATGTAACAGAATAATATATCAAAATTTCACAATCACATTCCAATATGTATGACGTAAACATGGTGTGTAGGACGTACTTGAAGGTTTTGATCTTAGTAGTGAGCAGTTTCAGTTCTCGTTGTACACGTTTCTCCGCTGCTATCTTCGGGTCGACATCTTCCTCTTCTTCGCTACTTTCTTCTTCCTCTTCTTCGCTCTCGTACTCAGGTTGGTCTATACTCTTTTGAGAAGCTATCTTGGCAACATCCTTAGCGCTAGGGCAGCCGGCTAATGCCATGCCTGAAACATTGGACCAGGACGTGTCCGCGCTCTCATCTACATCTAAGTCTGAATTGGAATCTGATCTAGGGTTGAACGAGTCAGACTCTACGACTATTCGCGGGGTTCAGGGATTAGGGGGGGAAATATAATTATTAAAAATTTGACCAGTTTTGAAATACTTCATGTGCGACTGACGATAGTGTTTCGAACGGTTTTCCGAATAACATCTGTAGGGGTGGTGCCGTTTGATTTTTGAAATGACGAGTACCTAAAGTTTGTAACTTGTGCAAATGCTCGCATAATAAATTGTGGTATTCTTTAATGCTGCGACTTACCAGCTTTCATGCGTCTCTCCAACGCAGCATACATTTTTTTCATTTCTTCAAGTTCGTTTTTCGCCTTATCTTTTTCCTCTGCAACGGTCGCATATTCTTTTTCCAAACGTTCCGCATCCTGTCTCGCCTGTTGGGCTTCCAGCCTCAACGACTCTGCCAATTTTTCATCTTGCTTTTTGTACTCTTGAACAGTCTTTTGGGATCTTTCACGTTCCAATTCTACTTCCAGATTCAAAAGTCTCGCCTGCAATCTTTTATTCTCTCTCTCAACCGCCTCTTTATTTCTTAGTTCAAGAGCAAGCATCTGTTTGGTACTTTGAAGATCGTCACGTACTGCGTCGATGTCATCCATCTCGTCGGGAACCACCTCGTCGACAGGGGCGACTTCAGCCTTTTGAATTTGTTCCTCGATCGTCATTTGCCTACGGAATTTTCTCAGTCCTTGTAGCACCGGTTTCGACCTGTCATTTGTTTTGACGCTCTTTAACTTCACTCCCGACTGGATCTGTTGCAGCAGCTTGTTGTGCATGTTCGACTTCTCTGATTCGAACACAAAATGGGCATTGCCTGAAATATATCCCGGAAAAAAAAATATGGAAAAAAAACAACAAAGAAACAGAAACAAAATGAAACAACAGAAACGTGTGGTTTACGTACAAATAAATAATAACGTCTTGGATCAAAATTCATGAAAATCCATCAAAGATCGTCGTCTCAACTCACCCGCGGGGTCTTCCGCAACTTTGTTGACTCTTTCTAAAATCGGAGCACTTCTATCGTTACATACAACGTGTTTCAACTTCCTTTCGCTTTCCACTTCTTTCATCATACATGCCCAGTCCGGTCGTTTCCTCGGCCTGGATTTCAACGCTTCCAAAGTCTTCTTCTGCTTATCGTTCAAGGGCGCCAAATCCTTCAAGACAGTTCTAGCTGGGGGCGGTGGCGGTGGCCTAGGTGGAGGTGGGGGAGGAATCGCCGCCCTCGATGAGCTTTTCGATAAGGTAGGCGCTCCTGTACAGAGGGCGTAAAAATTCGCTTGATTAAAATCGGTGTACCTGCGGTATAAATCACTTTACGTACTCGACTACAAGCCAGGCTAGCGAACACGGAACTAAACCGCTCCTTCAATTATACGTTGCACGTCCAATCGAACATTGGCTAATGGTAGTATTTATAGCTACGTTTAAAAATCCCAGGTGTAGTCATCTATTTATCTCGATTCAGGACGACAACAATGTTACTTCCAACTACGCAATTACCTTTCATTCGATCGACTTATGCAGCCATCGATATTCCTCCGTATCATCCTCAATATCTCATATAGTCCGAAACTATATCACACGCTTTTTTCTATATTTCATCATTTTTTTTACACGTGTATAATTTGTCTGCGACATTTAGCTTACGTCATAAATATTATATATGTTATTCACACATAGTATGTATTTCCATGAATACAGGTCCTATATGAAATTGCTTTATCTCTGCAGACTCGCAGCAGCAGCAGCAGCAGCAGTTGAAGCTTCTGGTTCTTTCTGACAAATCTACACACTTCATAAATCGTCAACAAGTTACAATCCGACTGTGGACGTTGAAACCTTTTGTTATACGTTCGTATGTATTACGTATAGGTATACCATTGCATTTAGGTTCACACACCTTTTTCCTGTACCCGAGATAGTGAACAATATAGGAATAACAAATTGCTCGCACGCCGACGCCGCTTTATTGTCATTTCGAAAAAAGTCAAAGCACATATAGCTGCATTTGCTTCGCATCGACAACTTCCGTGACACATCATCTACAATCTAACGTAAAAAGATATAAAATTGATATCATATGTGCATCCTTACCAGTCGTGCTCTCGCTTTTTGATAACGGAACGACGTCAGCTCTGGACCTTGATTTTTCGACCCGAATTTGTCGTTCCAATTGTGGTCTCGGCTGGGCCTCATGTCTGCCATTTTCCCTGGGTCTGGTGTTCGCTGGCGGAGTTGATTGATTTTGGGGTTCCCGAGTGTTGGGCTGTGAAGGGATGATCGTGATCTTGCTTTGTTTTCGCGGCGCCGGTGGCTCCGACGATGTAGGTGGGCAAATCGGGGCTTCTACGGGCTTGGGAACGCTCTGCGAGGGAGAAAAAATGACAAGAAATTAACTTGCCTGTAAATTTCGAAAACCCTTTTACACCGAGCCCGCCCTGTTATAAGTATCGACGAAATACGAGGGGAGCGAATCGAAGTAAAATAATTAGAAAAAAATTTTCATTCCAATCCCAAGGTGTACGTAGGCATACGATTACGCTCATACGTCGCTATCTTCGAGAAAAGATTAACGACCCGCACACGGTGAAACGAGCGGTTAAATTTGTAGCGTTGTTTTTAGCAACTTATATACACTGTGTATAGGTGCCTCACACGCCTTTAGCATATTATAACAAACCCGCACGGGTTGTTTTTTCTTTCTAATAATGACACGGTATCGTTACGTCTACGGTTTAAAAGAAACAAGAGAAAAAGCAAAAAAAAATTTATCCTTCTTAATTTTCGCGTTATACCCTGTATTATTGTCGTTGTACAATGTTTTGATTGATTATCGTACCTCCCTATCCCTCTGATTGAATGTATAATTGCACAAACTTGTATAATGTATACAGTATATTGTGCGGTGACGATCGTAAAATCAAAAAGTAAACGCGTCAATTTTCAATTATTATAAAACCAGTTCGGAATCGGCGTACACGTGTGATTATATACTTGCAAAATCTATAAACGAAAATAACGCCAGACTACATTTCCTGTGGAACTTATACGTCGTTATACACACATCGACGGTCGGCCGGTCTGCACACGGGATTGATGACTTTTCGATAATAAACTAAATGTACGACTGATCCTATCCGCGCGACCTTCAGGATGAACCCGCGGAGCTAATTCTTTCTGGCGCTGACAAGACCGTACGCCATTTTTAATTTTTTTCTTTTAATTTTATTTTTCTCCAAATTCCTTTTCAGTTTTATTATCTATAATCATTCGGTTCCTCGTGGAGATTTTATTTTCTACATACGTGCCAAAAATCAACGTCGTCGTCGTCGTTCCTGTCCGCCGTAATCGATGCCCAGAAATCCATCTGTCGTTGATCATCCGCGTCCGTCCAGATGCGACGATTCGTATAGATCGAAATTCAAATTTTTAAATATATATGCTTATAGAAAAACTGGACCAAGCTTTATTCACACAATGCATGGTGATTTTTTTTTTTCTTTTAATTTTTTTTCTCCTTTCATTATCATTATTATTATCATTATTTTTGTTCTCTCCCTATGCAGATATGTAAATTGTCGAGAAACAAAAGAAAAAGAAAAATAATCTAACGGATGGGAAAAAAAAAAAAAAAAAAAAAAAAAAAACAATTTCCGTTAGTTTCTCTTGTTTCGTTAATTAATATTTTAATTAATTACGTTTATTTGTATATTCGTTGAATTCACCTTTCATCGGGAGCACTTTTTTGGTTTACCAGTTCGTGAGAAGTTGCACGCGCTCACTAACGGCCTTACAAATTAAACTTACGTCATTTAGGGGAGGGGTTAGGGGGCTGAGAGACGAGTCTTCGACCGAAAGAAGAGACACTACACGGTCGGGAGCGCGGCTCTTTAAATAAACACGGCTTTCCCAATATTATTGTTGTTATTCGTTTCTTTGACCCTTTCATTGGCTGAACGGACGTCAGGTGCAAGGCACATCCTGCAGCAGCAAGACATATTATTGCCCTAACAATAAATTTGTACACGTAATCATGCAGTTTATTATATGTATATAGATATGTATTCGACGAGTCAGTTATTATAAATATTATTAAATGACGTGATCGCACGTAACGGTAGTTATTGTACTTTGTCGTATATATTGTTAGATTCATAAAAAGTTATCCTTATACGTAAGGTACTCTCTTTTTCCAAGCTGCTATGGAATGACGGAAGACGCAGCTGGCCGCAGCAGCACCACGCAGGATTTGAAATAAACGTGTAGCTTTAAATAATCATGACCCGCGAATAGCCGTTCGTATGTAACGCGCACGGAGCCGAGAAATAATCGAAATCAATTCAACTCGCCCTGCATTAATAATTTCTTTTCTTTTCTTTTCTTTGTTCTTTCTTGGCGCTGGGGAAGGGAGGTCGGGAGGGATTTTTATCACATGTGAAACAAAGCATTTTCGTTATAAGTTGGAAGAAATTCGGGAAATCCGCGATGAAGAAAAATATCTAACGACATTTTTGATCGAATTGCGTGTATTTCGGTGCACATATTTGTCGTTGATAAACCGAATACCAATTGCGGCGATATATGATGTGCGCATAAATAATGTAACCCACCTGCTGAACCACAGCGCATTCTATTTCGGGTCGCGAATTCTTCGACATCCTCCGTTGAGTCGCGACCTCAACATACTCGAATACCTCGATCGGTTTTAATTCTTTTGCTCGCTATATACCGATTTGTTTACACTTACCGCACCGCGTATACCTATATGTATCGTTTGCTTCGAACACCGTAAACTTGAAAATCTTTTCGATTCTATTTTGTTTTCCGAGATCTCTGCAGCGCAGGATGACCTATACGAATTTCTTGTATTATACGGACTCACCTTCAGAGTGACTTGCGTGAAAGCTGGCGGTTCGTCGGATGTCGGTTTAGATTCTCTCCTGGAATTTAAAGTCCAGGGGGCAGCGGGCATCGGTAAAGGATTTGGTCCTTCCTTGACCCAAGGTGGCCTGAAAGTCGTCCTTTGCGATGGTTGTTGCTGCTGCTGCTGCTGCTGCTGCTGCTGTTGCTGTTGTTGTCGCCCTCCGGCTCCTGGCATTTTGTCAAAATAATTATCGCCACCGAAATTCGATATTACAAATTTTTAAAAACACCAGAGAATAAACTGAAAAAAATAACAATCCGTTTAGAAAATATTTCACACTATCCTCGTCTGCCTCTTGGAATAATAGTTTAATTTTTTAGTTTTTGGTTTTTTTTTTTTTTTTTTTTTTTCTCTTCAGCTATTGAGGGGTGGGGCAATTTCTTTCTTCCTCAGCGTCGTGTAATGTGAGGTTCTGCACGACCTACTTTATAACTTGCTTAGAAACAACTCTGAATTCCTATATATTCACAAAAATTTATTTCCGAGAATAATATTATATGCATATATATACCGAGTATTGTTTACTATACGCGTTTGTTTTATCTTATATTTTGATTTGATTAATTTATTTGTTTATGTATATTATTTATTTTTCTTTTGGTTCTCGTCAATTTTTGTGGAGCCCTCGCATGCCGGGCGAGATGATCCAATGATCGTTATTTTCTCCGCTAATTATATGCGGCAAAATATTTCGATTCGAGGGAAACGTCGCGGGACGTCCACGCGCCTCCAACGAATCCTCGAAATAACTGGATTTACGCCACTTTTTCGAATCCAGTCGCGAGACATCGAGACCTGTAACTCGCGGAGGGGACGCATAACCGCCGCCCCCCATTTTGGGGTTATTTTTGGGACGTGACGTCACAAGACGCGAGGTCAAAAATAGATCGACTTCTAGGACGTATCATCGCATCTTCCACACTATACGCTATATATTCCATATCACAATATCTCGCGGGCTTCTATTTACAATGCAATTTTCATAATATTCTGCAACACATGAACCGCAGCACGTTTCATTTACCCATAATATGTATACAACCAACGCATCTGTCGATTTGAGAACTTAGAATTCGAGACGCCCGCGCCGTTCGAAAACGAAACCGCCTAACTGTATACAGCTGACGTTTTTTTTTTTTTTTGGCAAATTTTGACGATTGTCTCATTTCAGGATTTCTTAAAAACCGTTCGGTAAACGTCGTTTATACTCGCAAAACTCCTGCCGATCTATATATTGAAATCGAAATATTTTATCACAAGTTCGCGGTGTATACGTAATTGTATATTTATATTTTGATCACGATTTTAACCGTAGGGTAATTCAGATTCAGAAATCTTCGTCGTAAATTTTACTAAAACACGTTCATTCATATATCACAGATTTAGATCTTATATTGGATCTGTCGGCACTCGATTCTACCTCTTCTTCCGTTTCACTCATACGTTGATTTTGAATTAGCTGATGAAATACGCGAGAGAACACTTGTCTTATTATTTATATCGAATAGATTTTTCGCACCGTGTTACACCTATCTGAGATCTCTTTTGCGACGGTTTCATTGATTCTCGAGTGATATATCTAATAAGCCGCTTCAAATCCTTGGGATGAATTTCGCGACTGTAAAAAAGAAAGGAACAGATAAAAAATTTGTAGGAATGCAAATAATCAAAGAAACATTCTATTTTAGGGTACCTTAACGACCACAACGTACCTAACGTCTACCGCTCGGGGGTTAATAGATCTGATATACGTACAAAATTTTGCTCTGATTTACGAACGAAAACTGAAGCATGCGGGAAAAAATATAATGTAAACTCCCATTCATTTTCATTCGATAAAACTGCACTATCTAATGTGATGGAAAAAAAATTAAACAATCGCTTTCACAACTAACCCGCATAATATAGATAAAATGAATGAAATAAAGAGAAAAAAAATAAATAGAATAGAATGGAAATGAAAGAAATTCTATTTTGGTTTAAATGTTGGATTTTCATCAGGGTCGGTGGTCTTCGCGAAAGAGATTATCAGCTAGCGGCGCAAAGGCGTAACGAAGCCGGCAGAAGATTTGATTATAATTTGGAAACGGCAAAATATTTCGAAAGGGAATCGAGGCTAGCGCATCACTTCAACTCTTGGAACTCTAGGGATTGTAACGGTGATAAATTCCCGAATAACAGGGCGAATAAGGCGGAGAAACTTCGAGTGAGACAAAATAATTTGAGAAAAATGTTGAGGGAAGAGGAAGTTGATCAGAGGAACGAAATGATCGAGCGATCATCTTCTTCGGCGAAGGGAGCGGCGGCGGGGACTCCGGGGCAAGAAGAAACTGATAATGAGTCGGTGGAAGAATTGAGGAGAAAACTTGAAAGTAAAAGAGCAGAGAGGGCTCTTTATTATCCAAATAATTACGGGTGTTATCGAACGTGCAATGGTGTTTGTGATTCGGTTACTACTTGTCCTCGTCATTATGAAAACGAACGTCACATTGATGCTTGCAGAAACTCACAACTTAGCATGGAGGAAACCAATCTAAGGAATTACTCCACCGACTGTCAGGGGCGCAAGGAAAATCCAGACAATCGTCATCACGGAGAAAAACGTCATCTCCAAGGACACACCATCTATGGAACTAATATCGATTCTTTCGCAAATTTTTCCGACCAGCCGACCAAACACGCCGGAGAAAGAAGACACTACGAGAGTTCGTACAATAACGTCGACGAAGGAACCGATAAGCATCATAACAGAGGAGACTTTGATAATGTTTCCATTGCTTCGACACGTGGTCGTTACAAAGACGAGCAGGTGAGCCAGAAATATTCCCTTTTATTTTCAAATACATTCTTGATATATTTACATTTTTATCATCATATTTACCATGTATAGTAATTAACACCCGTCGATTACTTGTTCGCATGCTCCAGGATAGGTCAATGGGATTTTCTGGATCCGCACCGATTTCTGAAAGAAGGCATTTCAATCAGTCTTCAGCTGATTCCTTCAGGAGTCTGGCGCACACAAATTTGAGGCAGTCTGGGAACAAGCATTCTGTAACGGAGTTTGAGATTCAGGCAGAAAGAAATGCAGAAGTAGAGGCAGACGGTGAGATGTATGAACCGGAAGAAACATATTCAGAGAATGGCGTCAACGAGGAAGTGGCGGAAGATCATGATAATCAGGGAGACGATTTCGTTGACGACTGTCAGCTTCAGAGCCCTGGTTTTAATAACCAAAAAAATTCGTCTACCGATAACTTGAACTTCTCTTGGAAATACGATGATCCGAATAAACGACCTGCCTCTTTCCTGAGCCATCATGAATTGATAAATCAGATACAAGATTTGGTAAGCAGGGAAGTTCAGGCGTGCAAAAAACAAAGTTGGAGCGAAGCACTTCGTCTCAGGGACATGCGTAACCGACTCGAACTACAGAGAGAAGTTGAAATATTCAACGAGTCGGGTATCGAAATGGACAATGCCACCAGGAGGTCGGAAATGAAGAAACTCGCCGAAAGAATTAAACTCATGGATAAAAGAGAGATGGGTGGAAATCAGCACCTGATCTACAGGTGAGCTCAACCGATTATTCATACCCTATAAGTAATTCTGTTCTATTCTCTCGTGACGTATTATAAGCGTACAGAAATAATTTTTAATTGTAATGGGTAGATATATCGCAAGCGGCAGAGGTCTGTGTCAGGGTAATGCCGGAATTTATAGCGGTGTGAATCACTTATTTAACGTTCCGAATTCTATATTTTGATGTGCAGTTGATTTTAGTAGGCTAAAAGCCAAACTGATATTTCACAACAGGATTTGTCACTTGCCAATTGTGACTTGCTTCAGACATGTTTTACATATTTATTTTTATTCGGAACTATTTGTATTGAAATATATCCTTGCAGCAAAATTCTGGAAATTCCCATCTGCTGCCGTTTTGTAATACTTGAATCTATAGATTTCTTTATCTTCTAATATTTTACATCGTCCTCCAAATTCGTGTCTCCCAAATTCGCCGTGGTGCAGGTTGTAAATCATCAACTTTTCACGTTGCGGTCTTCTGTGTAAATCAGTGCGGCTAGTTTTTGGAGTCTATTATTTAGTCAACTATTTAATCCATTGTAAAATGAATTTTACTTTGTTCGAATTCTCCATGTTATTTACAATTTCATTGAATCGGTGGTTTATTTGGCATTAATCCAGGCCTTGAAATTGGTTGAAAACAAATTTAAAATTCGACTGTATCAAAATGTTGACAAGGCTTACTCCGCATCGCGACCAACGAAATTGATGCAATTGGGTCTTAAAAAATCGAAATTACCCGCCGATTGTCTTCAACCCCAATCGCGTCGAGGACTCATGACCCTTAGGGTGACCCGTAATTAAAGTTTCCTGCCAAGTAAGAATGGAGTTCAAAGCAACATGCCAAGTGGCATGCTGCCATGTCATCAAACTTTGAAATCCCTCGATACCCGCAAACGTACTCAAATTTATCTCCACGTTCATCTCTATACAAGTGTAATGTAGCATCAAATCAATACTTTTCGTTATAGAAAAAAAAAAAACAACAAAAATTATTTCTAAAAAATTCCTGTTTCACTTTTGGCCATAATTACTGATCGATAACTACAAATATACTATTAAATAATTACAGCGAGGAAGCAAGAACGCTATGGGAGACCAGAGTGCGAGAGGATGAAGCGATTTTGAGCAAGAGCGATCGTGCGGACAGGGAAATATTGCTGCAAGAGTTAGAAGCGGAGTGGGAAGCGATGACAGCGAAAGACAAGGAGCGAATAGCTGAGAGTCCAATGAAATCGAACAAGTCGCATTTCCAGGAGGAATTGGAACTGACTGCAGCAGCGTTGGAGAAGGTGGCGGTTGACCAAGTCTATCACGCTTCCAATGAAGAATCAAAGAACTCCTGCACTCGGAACAAAGATAAAGGCGCTTCGAGCTTGATATTTCTTGGCTAATGCAATGGATTACCGATTTTATTACCGGACGTAGGCCTCGTAGAATCTTCTAGAATCGTAGTTAAATATTAGAATTTACTTGTTACAATTGGTGATGGGTAGAATATTTTTACACGTATTCCAAATTGATGATTATAATGATTATCAGAATACGTTATTTAGTCATCTGAGTAGCTCGCACGCACAGAAATAACTTGGTATTTGTTTTGTGTTGTTTTTTTTTTTTTGTTTTGCTTCCCCCAATAAACTTTGCTTTCCCACCTTCGATTAAATTTTGCATAAATATAAACTTGCTGAGCAAAAAAAAAAAAAAAAAAATAATAATAATAATAATAAAAATGTATTCAAAATGTAACCTCGTTAATTCTACGGTGCTAACAGTTATCATTATCTAATAAGCTTTAAATTAAATACTTAATAAGTTCTAGTAATATTATTCTAACTTTGTTGTAAAATTTTACGGGGCTGATTTTCTCAGAACGATCCTTTACCGTCTCTTATTACGTCAGATTTCCGATTACTACATATTGTTATTCTTACTTATTCGTGTGCTATATTGTCAAATAAAAGTAAATCCAGCTTAATCTGCCAATCTACTCGTGCGAGTTTTACCGTTCTTTTTTTAGATAAGAAGAGGGTTGATTCTCGTTCTTCTCAGTCGATAAATTAACACGGACATTCATCAGCGAAAGAGGAAGAAAGTGTATAAAATTCGACGACGATTGGTTTCGGTACTCAAAGGTGGCAGCACCGCCATGCCGGCGAGCGATGATAATGATAATAATATCAACAATAATGATAACAACAATAAGGAAAATAATAATAGCAAGCTGTCCTGGCACTCACAATCGGTCTCTGGCCTCGGGCCGAGACGCAGTAGTAGCGCTCGTCTGACAACTGGGCGTGCTGTGAAAGCACACCCACCAATTTCACGTTATTACTATCACTATAACGTACCACGGAACAAAACGTGGCCGCGCTTGCCTCACATCATACTCATATGTAGACGGTATGCCGCGCCTAAAGAAAAAGACTTTTCTCTGTATTGTTCCACGGTTGCAATATTCGAATTTTTTATTTTTGCGCCCGATCGCTATCATGAGGAGATCGATTATAGATGACATTTTTACACTTGATAAATTCTCACTGGCGAGTCGCCATTATTTCATCAAATTTAAACTCGCACTCGACAAACTCTTGATTCCTGAACTTTATGAAAGACTATTATTTTTTTTAAATAAATAAAATAGAAACTGAACTACGCGGAAATCTGATTTTTATGTGAAACTTGATCACATACGCTTCTTGACTAATCATATCGAATACACGTTACATATCTTTTAATTATACTAAAATTCATGTAAAGTTATGCTAAACGCTCTCAAATCTTACCAAGTTCTTTACAGGTTCGAAAAGTTTCATGAAATTTTCCTCGAGTATACCACGAACTTTTTAACTATATAATTCCGTTGAAAACATGTGAAATTCAGGTATATTATAGTAATTTCAAAATCCTCTACGAATCCTAATACGTTTTTACAAGAGTTTTAGAATTCTGAAAGTAACCCGCAAGATAATTCGCTGCAGCGGCATATATGTATATTCTTTGGTTTCGATTTACAAATCAAATTCAAAGATCTGCAGCCAATTGTAAAAAGAAAACGTATAAGGTAACGATCAACCCATCAGCGTGTTCAACTATACGATAATGGGGTCGTGTTCAAAAGTTGAAGAAATTTCTGTATACGCCCGTCGGTGGTGTCACGTTGACGTGGGTATAGCATATAATATAGTTCCGAAATCATATTATTATACCTGCGTATACTTTTAGTTTTTTTTAATTAATTGGGTTTCTAATTAAAACCGGTCCTGGTTCTTATATTTCCATATACTATAAAGCGCGTGGGTGTCGCGTATAGAATATATAACAATATATGAATGTAAAGTTTTTTGTATTTCAAATTTCCAAGGCGACCGCGTGATGCGCGGATAATATCGTATCGGTCCACTATTACATATCTATACATATGGGAATACCTAAATACCTATCTGCAGCGGCAGAACCGGAAGTAAAGTTAGAAACCATCGATCATTATCGAGTTAACGCTCTAATTTTTCCTTCGCTCTTGCGTATAATACCTATTCTAAGAATTTTCACCGGGTAATTTAACCGACAATTTGAGTATCGTATAATATAATAATTTCCACGGAATATATAATATACAGGTAAGCCGTGAGTTTTGAAGATAAACCGCGTTTCTTATGTATATATATAGGTATGTATATAATAGAAATTGATTTTTTTTTTCTGTGCCCGTAATTTTATACGATCATTTTCCGGATTTCTTCATATATAATTTCTGTAGGTGCAAACGAATTGTGCCATAGAGACATTAAAGCATATGTGCACAATAGAGAGAAACAAAAAAACCATATTATATAGCAGCGGCCATATTTATATGTGTATCTATATAGGTATTATAATGTAGGTCAGAATTTTTAATCGCACTGCAGAGGTATAGTATAAACATACTGCATTTATATATTTATATATAATACCACATCGAGCGCGCGCTTCTAATAATTTCTATGCTAAGAACCTATAAATTTAAAAAGCAAAAAAATTAAGACATTTCCCTTCAGGGGTGCGAAGCGCTCCCGCACGTGGTCCGGGTTTCCTACGGGACGTGTTATTAGCTGGTCTAATTCTATTTATTTCATTTCTCTCATTCTTTCGTCCGCGTATCTCTTCTTCGCCTCCTGACTTTGTTTCTCTCTTATTTTCTTTTCTTTTTCTCTCCTTTGTTTTTGTTTTCGTTTTTGTTTTGTCTTTTTCTTTTTTCTCTACCGCGCTATTCCTCCCTGTTTCATTTGCTTCGTTTGGCACTTTCCTAGAGGGCTCAGGAGGACCAGGGCGGGAACGAAGAAGCGTACGTCTCTGTATTATAAGAAACGTCAGCTAGAAACGCGCGTTTAATTAACATAGCTAGCGCGCCTCTTCGGAACAAGCGTCGGTGGGGTTTTCACGGACCATTGCCACAGCTTCTACTATACATACCGGTGCAGCACAAGCACATCGTGTATAACCTGATGGCATTTTCTTTTCCTTTTTTTTTTTTTTTTTGTTGTTTTTTTTCTTGCTTTTTTCACAACTACACTTCACGCATCCGACTGACTGCCAGCTCTGGTGAACTGCTAGAATTACATTTTTGACGGATTAGCTAATTAATTTAGCTATATCTATCGGCGTACGCAGCTATAGTGCGTAGATATACAGCACTATATACTTATACACTTTTCGTCGCACAACGAAAATTAAATCATCACTCAACAATATAGTACAGGTAATTCCGTTTGCAACATACCCACATATATATATACCTATAGTTTATAGAAACGAAAGAAGATAAAATGGCGGCGCTTATATTATAGGTATAGCGAATAATGTGTTATCTAAAAATGTCGTCTTATTGTAGCTACAGCGAATATCAGATTTATTCTGTGTCAAATAGAAATACAAACCAGAATGTACTGTTAAAAACGCCATTAAAAAAAAAAAGAACGAAAAAGAAAAGAAACGCGCCAAATGAATAAATAAAAAATGTAGTCAATCGAATAATCATGAAGATGGATTGATCGTTCAGAGAGCTGAGTTCTATACATATAAAATATTAACCAAGTTTGCACAAGCTATAGTGAACTTGAATCGAGGGTGGATATAAAATAAATCTTTCAAGGACCAGCAGCGCGCGGGTATCGCCAGTCAACTGTATAAGAGTTAACAAAGTTGTATTTCCGGTGACGAAAAAAAAAAAACAACAAAAACAAACATGACAAGAAAAAAGATGAATAAAAATAAAAGTCGAAACCTAATATATAGTATATAATACAGCTGTATAGATACCGCACGTGGTCCATTTCCGAAGCACTTATACGTCGGGAATTCCCCGAAAAAAAAAATACCTATACAATAAAAGCAAAGAAACGAGGAGGCAGCCCCATCGGCATCAGGGGTTGGAAGAAAAGAATTACATTTTTGACGGATTGGCTGGCTAATTTGGTGTTTGTAACGCTGGGTGTGTCAAAACCCACAGAGTACTACGTTCCCTGAACGTTCACAATCCCCGGGACGACGTACGACACGGACGAATGTATCCCCATACCAGCACCATATGTATTATACCATCATCAAGGGGAAGCAATTAACACCCTGTTTGACAGTTGGTTAATCATTAGAAAATTTCCTCCTTATTATAGGTCCTGTTTACGCTCATCATTATATATAGTCTGCTGCATTGTTGCACACGTTCGTGAATTCCGAAATAATATTCTCGATATTGACAATATTGGAAATCAAATTTATGTATGGTATATTGCAGGATTTGCGATACGCGTATACAAGTAGGAATTAAAATCCTCGTTCAAAATTACAATTTTGCATATTACGCCGCGCGCGTTGCATTTGGATAGCAGAAAAAAATTATTTGAAAAATGTAATCCCGAACTGCTGCATGCTGCACGCTCGTGAAATTTTCGGATTATTACAGATGTATGGAGATGAATTCAAACTATACCGATGCAGAAACAAAATGAAAGCGCATCGATCTGCAGTCAAATTATGTATAGGGAAATCCCGCACCGGAGACATTTCTGAACGTTTGAAACTGGGGAAAAAAATAAGTATACAATATAAAGTACACGTTTTCAAAATACCTAAATAGCGATCTGTAATTTCGAATCTATAACAATTTCTAACATCCATTATTGTGTAAAAATTCTCTTCCGATCCGCATGTTTTATAATTTATACGCATTGCAACGTACAGCACTACATATTATAAATCTCGATTAATTATACCCACGTTGTTTGAACTATAATATAATCGTGTGAAAAATATACTACATATATACTTCATTTATTTTCTCACCATATATATAAACCATATACAAATTAATGTATATATATATACCTTTGTGCATTATAGGTATATAAACCACATTATGACGGGTATAAAATCATATTATAAAATAACATAGGTCATGTACCTATTTTTTTCTCTTTGATATATAATGAGTCGCCATTTTGGGTATCATTTTTTTTTTTTTTTTTTTCTTTGCAGTTTTTATTACTTTGCCATAATCATAACCAAAATAGGGCTCGATATTTTCGAATGAAAATCGTAAGCGCAGAAATTATATTAACCATATATCGCGATTAGTTTTCTGTTCATATACCTGCAGATACACGACATATTCACATATACCTATAACTAACGTCCTTTTTTTTTGTACCTTAAGATATAATTATCATAGTTATGAATAATCTGCATACATAAAATGCGCGATATTAGATATGGATATTTGTATACATATAGTATACAATAACTATACGTGAATCAATGTTAAATAGCGTGGGAATGAAATTCAACGGAACAAAAGTAAAGAAAGAAAGGCAAAGAAAAAAATATCGCTCCACCTTCTCCGCTAGATCTTGAGAAAAATGGGCGAAAATAGATAGGAAAAAAAAGAGGGGAACAGAAAAAAAAAACAAGAATTCAAACAAACAAAGGTATATAACAATGATAATACGTGGATCGTTATTGCTTCCCATAAGGTTATGATATATGTGCCTTGCAACCCTTTCGTCGGAGTTGAAGTTAAAGTTGGTTACGTTGCTGCGAGGCAACCGAAACAACAGCATATACCTTATAGAGACTAGTAGCTGCCTGACGTTGAAAATGCGTCGATGTACGTTTCGCGGAGTAATTTAATTTCTTGCAAAACAGTTGGGGCCTCTTTTATACCCATACATACGTGTGTGTGTGTGTGTTTGAGTGTAGATGTAGATGCGTACATGCATACATATACTATAAGTATAAGTCGCCATATAGGAGTGAGCGAAGCAAAGCAGCAGCAGCAGCAGCAGCAGCAATCTTCCCCCGCGAGCACCTTATTCGCAGACACAAGAGGAGGCTGGTCTCTCGCGCGTACTTCGTGTAGCTTCCGTTGGTAGCAATGGTGCCTACCGCGTATATAATATAAATATAAATGTATACCTACATCTACATAGGTATACATAGGCATATTCACACACACACACACACACACACAAGTATACGTTTCTGCCGTTGTGTAGAAAAATGTCTGATATACACGTGCATATATATATCTATATATATATACATATTATATATATGTTCACATTTTCACGCACGCTGACATTCGCCCTCACTTATATATTTGTTATACATATATGTTTGTACATTATATA
Organism: Athalia cordata; assembly: GCA_963932425.1. Classification (NCBI taxonomy): domain Eukaryota; kingdom Metazoa; phylum Arthropoda; class Insecta; order Hymenoptera; family Athaliidae; genus Athalia; species Athalia cordata. Next base: position 48,214,187 of record OZ010625.1, on the reverse strand, counting down.
CAACCACGCGTGTACGTACTCGTTGTACATACCCACCGCGAGTACATAGACAGCTATATATATAGATATACGGATAGGTACTACATATATATGTATATATATATTTATATTATATAGGTATATATCGTAGCTGCTGCTGCTGCTGCTGCCGCTGCCGCTGCTGCTGCTGCTGTACCCGTCTATACGTACGAAATGGTAAATGAGAGGGTAGACCCGAGGTCCGGACGCCCGGTGCTAGCGGCGACCTAAAGCTCCGCGTCTACCGCGGGACTGTATGCGCGGTTCCATACCTCGTGTTCAGAAAATAAGGGAAATTTATAATACATATATAGAAATGTGTATATATATATATATATACATATATACAGCTGGTAAACTACATAACGCGTATAGTAGGTATATTCCGGTACTTCGGGTGTTCGAAAACTAATTAATCCACGTTTGACGTGTATATATATATAACTTATACATATATATATATAATGCGTATGAGTTGTATAACATTTGTTTTTTCTTATTTATTATTATTGTTAGTTGTTTTTATTTAGATAAAAACCAGAAAAAAATAAAATAATAATAATAATCGACGAAAATAAAAGAAGAATTTTCTGCCATCGAGAGATACGGACGGTTTTTTTTCTTTTTCTTTTTTTTTTTTTTCCATATTTTCAGCCGCTATTTTCTCTGGCCTGAGAATGAGAAATACCAGCTAATTGGGCGCGTATATATACATAATAGACATGTATATAAGTACATATTTATATCGTGTAATGTTTAAAAAAAATGGAAAAGGGTTTTCGATAATCATGTGTTTTTTTTAGTATATATAAATATATACGTATATCATGAATATTGTATTTAGTATATGAAGGGTCGTTATATTATTATATATAGGCAAGTATATACCTGCGTATACACGTATGTATATACCGTAACCGGGAATATTAGGTTTTTCGTATGAAATTCTAAAACTGTCAAAAAAATGAGCTTCATAAACCAATCGGATATATTTTCAGAGGTTATATATAATACAGGTGCATGCGTCGTCAAACGCATAGACGTATATATACCTAGCTATATACTTGATAAACGCAACGGAAAAAATATATGACATCTATCCATCTATTTTTCTATCTAATCACTTTTCGACACGCAACTCGACACGTATAGAAAATAATAATAAATCTCCATATACACGTTACGATATATCTATAGAAGCTATCGAACGAATAGGTACTTACATATATCTATAATTGATTGATTCGTTAGTGAAAAATTGAATTATTTACAAAAATATATGGTGACTAGAGAATTTGAAAAATATCGCAACTGCGTAAGTCAGATTTCTATAATTATTATGATATGTGCGCGGAAAAAACGCCGCTTATAAATTGGTCACTCCGCGCTGTCCTTTAAATTATACAGAAAATGTCGATAATCTTTTGTTTCTTTTTTGTTGCAATCTTCAGTTAAAATCGTATTATATATACGGATGAAAGAACGGTCACATTTTGGGGGCGCGATAATTGAGGCATGCATGTACAAAAATCCAAGATTCTTTCATTATGCGGTTGTATATATAATGTAGATTACCAAGAAAAATATATATAAAAAATGGTATATAATGAGTGTAACAAAATCTATATAGAGCTGTTCGATCATCGAAGAAGAAAACAAAAGACTCCAACCCTTGTATATTATATAAAGCTCCGTCGTAGAAAGTAGGTATATCTTGTACAGATTTGATGTTTAAAATTTTGAATTTATTTATTTTTTCCTTCAAGTACCTATGTAATATAAATTCTCATTTCACAGGAAGTCGTAGGTACGTACATACAACACTTCGACGTATAGGTAATTTCTTCAATAATATATAATACCTCGTTGCCAACGTAAAATATTAACGACTCGCGTCGGCGTTTCCGGGATGTGTAGCTATATATGGGATAAAAGTTTTCCGCGATTCGCTGCGGCGGCCGCGCGGCTTGTCGCTGTGGGGGTGGGGGTGGGGGGTGGGTGGGTGGGTGAAATGATGATTTGAAATACAATACGTCTCGATAAAACACCCGGTACATGGCCGTCGGTTGACGTGTATTGTACGAGCGAGCACACTAGGAGGCGATTCCCTCGTCGGTGAGGAGATCCGAAGAGGGAGGCGGTGGGGGACGACGTTAAGGGCGTCCGGACAAACGTCTACCCACCGAGTTGATAGGTTGTCGGAGAGAGATGGGAACGTTGGGAGATAGAATTAGAACGAGAGGGAAATATCGCGGTGTATAACGGGCTAGCGAGTGCCTACCTACCCAGCTCGCGCGCTGAGAGGCGGGCGCGGAAAGAACCGCGAGAGAACGATGGAACGACGACGAAGAGAGACGGAGAGGGTAGGGAAATGGAAGGGGGAGAGGAGAGGAAGAGAGAAGAGAGGAGAGTGGAGAGGAGGAAAGGAATAAGAGGCGACTATACCGCTCTCCTACAGGTATACCACACGAATTCACCATACGGAATGAGAAATACGAGAAAAATAGAAAGAGAGAAAAGCGAGAAGTAGCGGAGAAGGAGAAAGGCAAAAAGGGCCGGCCCACGTACAAATGGTCCTCCCGGACTCCTCTCTTCCTGTAGAGGCTATACAGCCTGCCTGCCTGCCAGCCAGCCGCGGCAACGGGAGAGTGGAAATCGGGACGCGGGGGTTGCCCACAACTCTCGACCGCCACGGAGGCGAAGAAGACCAACTCCTCGCTCTTTATTTGACGGCCTTGGGCCGCGTCGATCCTCTGCCAATTTCTCCCTGTAATCTCCGTTCTCTCGGAAGCCACCGTTGGCCGACAGTTCCCGGCTCTCTCTTCCTTACATTTAGAAAAGTATATAATGCCTTGTACTCTAAGCTCACCGCATATGTGCATTATCAACGTACATAACTATACCGTATCTATACACTACACGCTCCACGAATACTTGCGGGATCATTTTTCGTTTCGAAAAAAATTTTCACTTCACGAAGTACACAATCATTAATTTCTTTATTTATCTTCATTTTTTTTTCTATAGGTATATAATGTGTCTGTTGAATTTCTTTCAATTTATGTCGCAAAACTTACAATTTTTTTTTCGATTTTGCGGATACGCATATTATACGCGCATATAGTTAATTGTCCGAAAGAATTTCTTCTTTGTTTTTTTTCTTTTATTCTTCTAATTGAAATTCCATTTATATTTTCAATTTTCAAGCTACATCATAGTGTATGAATTGTATAATAAGGCGAGAAAAAAATTCGAGGAAAATGGAACAAATGAATAGATGGACCGAAATACTGAGAAAACTCAGAAAAGCAAAAAAGAATCTGCACCCGGTGCACGGTGTTATCTCTTTGGAGCTTTCCGATGCAGCTGCGCCATCTTTTTCGCGCACCGCGCAGCGACGATTGTAGCAACGAAAACAATAAAATCCGCTGTGATATATAATCATATATAAGCGCTCTATATTGCATTATACATCTTTGGCACCTGTTTAACGTTTCTTAACCTCACATCGCGTACGTGTCGCTGAACTCTTTACATACGCAAAATATATCTATACGTATACACATAGGCGGGTGAGATTTAAATGTATAAATAATATAACAATAATGAGATTCGAAGAATTATAGCCGAGGATTATAATAAGAGATCGGATTTTCGATCGCGTATATAACGTATGTGTGTAATGTATGTATAGTAATTCAAACAGCTTGATTGTTATACATATATCGCGTACGTATATATACGTATTATATTGAAAATGTTATGTAAAAACAAAAAAAAACCATCAAACTGCAGCGGGTCAATATATTTCACTACTTTATCATATCTTATATGTTTAAGCGTATATATTTTGACTACGGTACATGAGATGCGAATAATTATATCGCCGTCAAGATCAGCTGTCGACGGCAAAATCAATCCATAAAACGGAGATTGCAATTTCGAGAGCGCGGCGGTGCAGTTTTTCCAAAGAAATAACTGCTGCTGGTGTTTTCATCGGTTACCGCGGTATCGGAACGAAGAGTTCATCACGTTGTAAAAGGATGCCAAGACTTTAGAGTTGAAACGTCAACGGCAGGCAAACTCCTGAGCAATTTCATCCGCCTGCCAAGTGCATGCATGGAAATATACGTAAATAAGGAAGGTATGTATAATACATAGAAATATAACGAGGAAAATAATATACACTTTGATCTATACGTAAATATAGGCATTTATAACATTCAAGTACACGGATATATTTTGCATGAATTCTGTAGGACGAGTGTAACACCTGCAATTGTTGTATCGCAGATATAGGTACTATATATTCATAAATCGAACGCTGATAGATATTGAATATTATCGATTTTCCCGCCTCGAATATTGTGCATTTACATTACATATAGATTCAATTCGAAACGGACGTGTACTGATCGAATATTATTTTCCGCGTTCGTCGTCAGCCTGTGGTATATAATTAAAATTAGATATGTAATGACCGGTAATGTATGTAACTAAAATTGCTAAATTCCTCCCCCCACACCTTCATCTATGTATATGTGATTAGATCCGATGGAAATTCCAAAGCTATACATAGAAATGATTAGAACTATGTTATTGAACAACGGTTAATACGAACGAGCAATTACTGCACGACTGCAGGAAGTCCGTCGAATAAGCGAGATTATTTAAAATCATATTAGAATCATAATAATACGGAATTATAATTCGATTGTTATGTCATTTTCATCTAGTAATTGTTGTGTTTATATAAAGTTGCTTTATACCTAATTCCTTGAAATAATTTCTGCACATATAATACACGATATCCTAATATATGTGAACGCGCGTTTTTTTTTTTCAAGGAAATTCAATTGAAATTGAAACAATTTATCATAAAAATATTCTCAATGCAACAAATTCATATTTTTTATTGCCAGTATAGAAGAATATGGTAAAAGAAAAAAAAATCGTCGATCGTTAAGTTCGATCAGGGATGATAAATTTTACAATTTAATAAAAAAAAAAAAAAAAAAACTTCGCTGAGCTCAAGAAGAGAAAAAAATTAAACTAAATTTGTATAATGTATTGAAAATTTCCTAAATTATTTAAATCCATTAGTGCGAAAATCCTCCTTTCAAAATATATGTATATCGATCGTAATTAGATTACGCGCTTCGTGATTGAAATATAGATAGATGTATATTATATCGTTCAATTAAAACCCAACTAATTATTACTGCATAATATTTGCCGCGTCAATTAGACGCTGTACGTATATCAGATATATTATAATATAATACACTATAAATATTACCCGTATATAATGATATATGTATATGTAATGCCACGATAAACATGATGTCCGATTTGTTTGCTTGTATACACCAGCATTTCTTCCTACGGGAAGAAATAATTTTATTATTTCTCTCTTTCGTTCTCATTATCAGGAGGTTCTTATACCTTATATAATGTTATATCAGCCGGCTCCTCATAGCTGAGGGCGTGACTTCGGTCTTACAATTAGTAAATGCAATACAGATATATACCTATACATACCACATACATACTCGTATGTACATAGACCATATAGCATCACTAATAGAACACCGTGTAGCTGATATGCCGCGTAAAGCGTGTGGACGCCAGGCGTCGTAAATCGCTAATACACGACGTTCCGTGAAAACCAACGCCTGGCGTCGCGCCTCGAGCTGCACTATAAGTAGCTGGTGTATCGTAAATGTTACACACATATAAATATATGCATATATTCTACATGCTTACGTATCTAGACGACCCAGTCAGAAAGGTCGAAAACAAAATTGAGAAATAAAAAATGTGCGGAATTCACTCGCCGAAGACGTCGCGTCGCGACACTTATATAAATTATTTGCAAATGTTTTATGAATTCGCGCACCTTTTTTTATAAATTTGGCAACGTCGTAACATAAAAAAAAAAATTTGCAAGGATCGAGGAAAAAACTAAAGTCGATGGCATTTATCATATGATGTAATGATTCGTTAAATTATTATAATTATTACATTATGTAAAATATTTTTTATATATTTAGTTTTGTATATTTTTTTTTCTTAATTTCTTCACTTCACATCCGCTGCGTGGATCGGATATAAAAAAAGGAAAAGAAATGAAAAAAATGAAGATCAACAGCTATAGCTGAATGCACAGCGTGCATGCAGGATTTAGAGTTGAGACGTTATATACGGAAGCTTTGTCACAAATATCGGGTGTCCCAAACGACACACCCTGCAGACATTGTTCAGATTTAATCTAAAGATTATCTCTCGACTTACATCTCAGATATTGTTACACGCATGGAAACGCGGGTCGTGGTCGTAGTTGGTCGATTTTTTTTTAATTTTTTTTTTATTTTTTGTAGTGGTAAAGGTGGTGGTCATCAGGGTAGGTATATCTCGGTTTCCCATTCAGCGACCACTCAGAGTCATCACGGATAACTATACGAACATAATGACGTACCGGTAGAAAACACCGGCTATAAAACTAAAAGATTAAGAAAATCCCGAAATTTTATCAATAATTTTCCTGCACACCATGCAAAACGCGACGCCGACACGATTATTTTCAAAAAATTTGGTCTGAAATATTTCTTGTTTCAAATTTTATTTTGAATTCTTTTCTCATCATAATCTGGTATACCTAAAACATAAATTTTTAGAAAAACTTTAATTCGATCAACAATCGAATCTCAAAAATTTTCTGCATATCAACGTGCGCCTGGTGATTGAAATTTCAAGCACATGCATAATACTGCAGTCAGAAATATACAATAAGAGGAGACAAGTTAAGAAACCCTCGAGATTTTTGATTCCTCCGGTCAAAAGTTACCAACCGAAGCAAGCCGCGAGTGACCGACAGGTGACACAGACGGATGCCGCTCATTTGTCTCGGTTCGAAATGAACGCGAAGAGAAAGAGAAAGAAAATAGTAAAAGTAGAGGGGAATCACACAGGGAATCATCGGTGGATCCTGCTGGAGGTTAGAAGAAGAGGGAAAAAGACACTAGATTTAGGTAAGGGTGCCCCGCTGGGCAGGACTCCCGCTGGCAGCGGTTTATTTGTTGCCTTTTTTTTTTTTTGTTTTTTGTTGTTTCGCTTTACTTCTCCCTCTTACACATCATTTCCTCTCTTTTACTCGCACTTTTATACCTATATACACATATAAATATATATGTATACCTACATAAGTATTCTTCAAACGGCGGCTACACTATCTCACACAGAACGGCCCTTTTTTTTTTTAGTTTTTTGAAAAAAACCGCATGTATAATACATTATTGTTACATGTATATCACACCGATTTCCACGCATACTATATAATTACTAAAATTCCTATATCTGCTTCTTATACATTGTATACCGCGCATACGCGCATTCGTGTAGCGAGATATATAATGTAGATTAATTATCGAACGATCATTAGCGAAGGGATGCACATTGTAAAGGTATATATATTAATATATCTCCTCAAAGCGCTATATATACCTACACAATTCTTCTGCGACTGCATACATATACCTATGCATATACATAATACATATCCTATATACCTTTATCACGTAACCTGGAAACCCGATATAATTATTGTCAAGTTTTTTGTAATTGTAAAAATTTCAACAAAATATCTATAAATAAATAAATCGTCATAATTTACCTATAGCGTTTTTGACTTGCAATCAATCAACGAAAAAATTTTAATCGAGAATATTTTCATTGTCATATTAACATGGAGGGAAAGAAAAAAAGTCAGGTATTTTTTTTTTTTTTTTATCAAAGAATTAATTTTGAAGTATATATATACAATTATAATGTAGGTATATACTTATAATATACCGTACTTTATATGGTGTACCGATGCAGCACCACGGTATATATAATGTATAGAGAAAAAGTAAAAGAATGCATGAGAAGTATAGAGAGAAAAAAAGAAAGAAAAAAAAATCTGAAAAAAAGGGGGAGGAAGAATATGAGGGATATATAAAAAAGAATAGGTATAAAGAAAAAAAGAAGAAATGCCGATGATAATAATAATAATAATGATGATGATAATAATAACAAGGATAATGATAATGATAAATAAGTAAAAAGAAATGAGTGAAAAACTATTCTAGCAGCCTCACGCTTCTTGGATATAGTCCGTGGCGAAGGCCGCGTAGGCCAAAGACTTATGGATATCCATGGCAACCGACTTTGAGTCATTAATAACTCCGGTGGGAACGCCCATCCTCATTTTGTATCTTTTCTTTTAAGTCAAGGTACCGGGGAATATGAACGAACAGGTACCGCGGCGGTGGTGTAGCTGCTGCTGATGCAGGTATATCTCCGAATATATTGGAATAAAGCTGAAAATTTACCGACTTACCGTGACTATGCATCATCCGCGAACAATTTTTTTATATTAGCTATACGTAACGTAACGTACATTATTATACATCTATTTTGTACGCAACGTATACATATATAGGTAAGCGATTTCACTACACGAATTAGGTAGTTGACCACGAGTAAAACCCGCGCGCTCGCGGTCGGTTCATAATGTACCGCGCAGGATCGCAGATGTAACACGATATAATTTCATGTTTTTTCGATCAATTTGTTTCCATATTTCCATCCTCATACCGCATAAAACGTACAACGCGAGCGAGAATCGATATCGCTGAGGTACCCGTTGAAAAGATGAAACAGAAGAAATAAATCGGTAACAAAACAATGACAAAATATCTAAAAGAGAAGAAGAACAAAAAAGACAGAAGTAAAAAAGATAAGGAAGAACGGGGAGCTTATAATTTTGCGCGAAACACGAGCTGATCTGCCGCTGCACCTCGTTCGGTGGTTTTCGAAGCTTGTATACCTATATGTATAGCATAGGTAGTATAAGCGGTTCAATTTATGACAAATAGATGCGTTGCGCCTCGGGTCATAAGTCCCGCATAATTTATCCGGTCGAGGATAACGTGACCTTGACGAACGTGTCGAAAAATGATCGATATTTATACGCTCCTCGATTCAATCGGTTAGAATCTCCATACAGCGTTTATGGTGCGGAAGATTGAAGAAAAAAAAAAGAAAAAATGAAAATGAAAAAGACAAAAAAAAAAAAACAAGAAAACGGGGCTTTCCTCAATTTTTTTCTCACCGCGATAATTCACAGACGAAAAGCCGACGAGGTAAAATATATTAGAATTTTTTTTTTTCTTTTTCGAGACAGATGAAAAGTTTTTTTTTTTAATCAAAAAAATTAGAAATTAAAAGTTCTCATCATTATTTTTCTTTGTTTTTAATTATAGAGAACAGAAATACAAAACAAAAGCAAATAATTTCTAAGTTGTAATTAATTGATCGAATCTTAGGTTGTATAGCTGCTGATTTTGACCCCGATTAAGAATTTGTTGGTATAAATGTTGGCGCGCGTGTTTTTTTTGTTTCATCATTTGTTTCTCGATCCTTTTGAATATAACAGCGCGGGATGGAAAATTGTGCGCGTGACATTATATTGCAGTAGATATTTGTTGTGTAGTGGTTTCTAGTTGTGTGGTGCAGCTAGGGTATAGAACGGAGCAGGGGGTCCCAGTAGGCGACGTCCCGCGTGGTTGGAATAGGGGGCGTCGCGACGCCTCGTCACTTGTTGCCTCGCGTGGGAGTGCGCCAGGTGCCTTTACGCGCGGATGTTATTTATACATATAACGTCCTATACGACGGCACCTAAGCTACGCGGCCCTGCAGCGATGCGACGAAACTGCAAGCGCACCTTACACATTAGTCGCGGGTTTCCCGACGTCAAATCGTCCCGCATTTTATGTATACGTATACATAAAATGCACACACCCTACCCGCAGGATCCGGATGACTCACTCTAACAATGCCCCGAAAACGGATGATCGTTGCGGTCGGCGTCTACAACTATATGGGAAATAACGTCGCCTTTTGCCAGTTCAGGGTTTATTTTATTACCGCGCGCAAAGATCGTTTTACTTACGCTCTATATGCATGATGCGATATGAAGAAAAAAAAGAAAAGATAATTCCACGTCGATTCACCCGGAAATAATAATTACGAAAATTCTTACCAATTAAGGTATGAAATTTCAGATTTTTAGTTTCCTTTTTTTCTTTTTTTTTTTTTTTTTTTTATTCAATTAAAATTAAGGATATATATAGGATTATTTTCGATGATTTTATTTATATATATATATATGATGAGAACGAAAGTTTAGCAAAGACAAAAAAAAAAAATTGATCGAACAAAAAACAGAAGAAAAAAGTTTATTTTATTATAATCGTTAAAAATCGTGCGAAGTAACCCGATATTATACGCGAAAATGTAATAAATTCTATCGAAAATCTTCATAAATTATAGTCGCGAGTTGCAGATATATAAGGTGTTCCTTTAGCATAGAATAGATGTTTATGGGGATACATCTGCTGCACTTGCATTTTAAACGTGGCGCGTTGAAAGCGAAATGCAAATTCTTGAAGAGCTGTTTACAGGTGAACTCGAAGCTCGGGAACAACCTACCCCGTTTCCAATATACATATTTACATACCTATGTATGCATATATATACAGTTATCTAGTTTTATGTAAAATGTAATTATACATTATGTAGCGCGCCTCGAAACGATTAAATTTTAAAATTCGATGAAGACTAATGTAAAACTATTTATCCTTGTTTTTTTTTTTCTTCTGTTTTCTTCAACACCAGCAAAGAGCTCCCCCGCGAATATAGGTAATGCGGTTTAATCCGGCGAATAAGAACTAAAAAACCAATAGCAAAAAAGAAAAAAAAGAAAAAAAAAATTAGTTTCCTCCGGTACGCGCAGTCCTCTCATTTATTCCTCCTTTTCCTCCTCCCATCAGCTACTCCTCCTCGCCATCCACCGGTTCTTCCTTCTGTCCGGTGTACACCCTTCTTTCACATCTATATATATATATATATATGTACATCTTGTATACATAAATATGTATATACATATATATATAGATAGGAGTTATATAGTCTTAGGTTCGGCGTGGCGTATTTAAAAGGTAGCCCAAGCAGCCAAAGAGCCGAAGCAGAGGAGGGCTCAGAGGGCAACTGATCATCGTATGCATTTAAATTGGTTCATTAAAGCACCATAGAACCCCATACTCTATACGGCACACTATTATACACCACCTCCTATACGACATATAGCTATATAATAAAGGAGACTAGCCCTCTGAAGTTGGCTACAAACATCTGAGGTGCAGGACCAGCTAACTAGCTCTTCTTTTTTCTTTTCGTTCTTCTCTCCGAATGGTGTTTCTCTTTATCAAAATTTTTCACAACATTTTCTTTTACCATTGGTGTGATACCGCAGGATTGTCAAACTTATGTACACTCATATTATATGCATGTATACGGTGTACACCATGTACACTAAATTTTCATACTCTTATCGCTTTTTAGCCAGTTACACCATACAATTTTCTATCTACAACTGTGTGTATAATTGCACTGAAAAATAACTGATCTAAAAATATTTTTATTTCAAGTATATACATTGTTTTTTTTTTTTACGTATATCTATCTGTCTATAGGTATATATATAATTTTAACATTGCAAAATGTATGTATTATATGTATATTACTATATATATAGAAAAATAAAATACTGTGCAACCGTGTCACTTTTTTAATTTTTTTTATTATTATCTACAGCGGGTTACACCATATACATTATATGCGTATGTGCAGTATATCGTGACTTCTATTGTCAACTTTAATTTACGAGCGAATGAACTATATACTCGATTATATATGCATACCGACTCCAATTGGTATTTACAGCTGCGTTACGACACTTTCCGTATGATCAGTATTTGCGACGTACACATATTGTAGTCTAGCTCACGTGTATTTACGTTTAACCCTCTTTATATAACAATAATTATAATAATAGTAATCGATCAGAACGATTGATACTTGATTATCGTTGTTTCAGTATATACTTGACAGTTATGTACAGTTATTTTATGTATGTATGTATGTATAGGGTGGGCCTATGGTGACGATAATTCAAAAGTCAAAAAGTATCTATATACCCATAGGTATAATTCTAATCTGCACTTTCCATACGTACTGCATGTTTGTTCAGTTTAGCGAATATCCTCATTCACGGATTTTCTTCATCCCTCCCTCAATTTCGCAGCCATCACGCAACATACGTATGTATCCATTCATTCACTGTACATGAATGAGTGAAAATTCCAGGGGAAACGTCCGTCGTTTGAAAAAAACGTACACGATCCCGCGGAATTTTCCAATATAATTATACCGCGCACGGTATGAAGAAACAATGAGAAAGAAAAAATGACAAATTAAACTCCCTACATAACTCGTTGAAAAGATCAACGGCATAAAATTGGTCTGATTATCACATCAAAGTGCCACCACTATGACGTAACACGATTATCTACGGTGGTGGTTCGCTACAACAAGGCAAGTTACACCTACCAATATTAGAGTCCTGTCCGCGCGGTGTACGCTTCCTCGTTGTGGTTTTGTTTTTGTTCACGAGTACCTATAGTACGCGGAACTTGAGGGGTTGTTGGTCGTCTTTAGAATCCTGCGGGTGTCCCCGAAGCGATGCGAATGCATGTAGTTTTGGGGGCGGGGGGAGATTGAGGGGTGTTTTTGAATCGGCGGGGGGGGGGGGGGGGGACACAACTCGGACACGGAACAGTCGGGATCTGAGACACGCACGTGCCTGTAGCTGTCAGGACTAGCCCCGGCAGTTATCGTCACGCGGCCAAGGTGCAATCATCTATTCCAGAACCCCCACCCCCATATTCGGTTTTGCCTCCCTCGAACCCCGAAAACGTTTCCCATTGTAACAAACCCCCTAACTAATCCCATCGGACTGACGGCCCGACGAACGTACGACGTACTGCCATGCTGCTGTTGCTGTTGCCGTTGCTGTTGCTGTTGCTTCCAAACCAACCTTCACGTTATACCCTCACATTGCACGCGATTCGCTCGCCTGCAATTCGAAACTCCGCAAGTTACGGTCTCTTAGTGTACACCAAGTCTGTATATATGTATATGTACCATATATACGTACATACATGGGTACGTGGGAACGTAAAGTGTGCCAAGTACGGGCCAAAACATCAACGATCAACGATCAAATAGACTAGCAGGAACAAAACGAACCACTATACGTCTGCACACTAGGAGGGTAAAATTTTTCGAATGAAAATGCCCGGCAAACGACGCGTCACGTACACGTGTGACCTGTAAAATGAATACTTACTCGGTTTACGTTAAACATCATATTATACGTTCTATGTCCTGTTTGTATCTCGTTTGATTTTAAAAATTGCACGTCAATTTCAACGAACGTCATTCGCAAAGTCATCTCCCAAAACTCATCTCCGGTCTGAAAATTATCGCAAAGATATCGTCCGTCTTGTGAACGGGCGCGGGGTGTTCCGATATGGTTGTGTTGCGCATCTTGCAGGGTATAAGATGAACCGCGAAAGAAGGTACAGGGTAAGGTTAACTCGTGATTCTTATACGCATGTATAAATATATAAAAGGTGGATATGTTGGAACTAACGTGCGGTGGATAGCGCGGCGGTACGCGCTGACAGGCCCAGGAACGCCCTCGGCGAGGTATGGGGCACCCCCCGTGGGGCAGTTTTGTACCAGAAGAGGCCCCCGCCGGAAAGGGGGACCCCTGGGGTGATAATTAGGGACCCACGAGTGTTTCTAGGTTCTCAAGAGGCCTTGAAGTTTCGCCGCTCACTGCCCCGAAAACATCACCAGTCATTCTCCTCCTCCTTCTTCTACCATCCGACATACCCCTCGCGTGAACCACCCCCGAAATATGTTGAGGCATTAATATATTTCTATGTATACGTCAAACTTATGCCTTTTTTCCCTAATGTTTCGTTGGTCAAAACCAAATTCGTTGTGATTATATTTCTACACTATATGTATAATGTATACAGGCGTGTGTATGAATTCTTTAGGTTGTACATCTGGAGAACCGTGTCATCTGGTTTCTGGAGCATTTCATTTCGGCCGCCGTTCGTTGCTGCGTATAGAAAGAAATTCCGTCGATATTTGCCGGTCATCCACATCGTATCGTACCATAAATCCTCCAGCTGTTTTCAACGGGAGTTGACAGACCATCGACTTCTTACCGCAGGACCAACAGTTGTTGTTTACGATCTGAAACACTCTTGGAAAATAAATATACTGTTCCATGAACCGCGCATGAACGCTCTACTTTCTTCCGAGATTGTTTTAAACGAAGATAAATGAAAAAGCTCATTTCACACGGGATGGAAAAGCTTTTGTTCACATTCGAAGTTCCAATTGTCTTATCAATTTTTTGCGAAGTTACCGCTGATATAACATCTTAGATACCCATGTGCGTATATTGCGGTGTAAGCATGTGCAGTAAAACGTCGGAATACGTACCTGTGATTTCAATCTACGTTAAAGTAATTATCTTATACCTACACGTATATCAGATGTACAAGATACGTAGTACAATTCCCTCGTTACTTCCGTTCCGCGTCAAGTTCCAACGTGACGTATATAAGTCAGAAAGCAGACGATGATTGAAAGAGAAATATAGTTAAAAAAAAAAAACTAGTGTATAATTACGCGGTTGACATCATACCTAACCTACATTAACTTGAACACGTTTTAACGGAGTTGCTTACTAGCAGGAATCACTTGTCGCGTGAGCTGCGTTACATAATTTTTCAAATTATACGAGTATACATTGTAGCTGCCGTCGAATATTTTACATACCTGTGTACATACAAACCTCGTATATATGTACACATACAATACATCCCTCGAATTACCTACCCGCTGACGTCTCAACTTTGAACTTTTCGTGCACAGAGACCAGGAAACAATGGCAGCTAAAGTAGTAGAATAAAAAATAGAAAGAAAAAAAACAAAAACAAATGGAAGCATTGCGGTCGGACGAAAACCCGAGCCACCTGTCCGTCGGTCCGTCGGACTGTCTGTCCCGTTTCAACGGAGTGGAACCAAAGCGTCACCGCACAGGTTACTCTCCTCTTTTCTTTCTTTCTCTTATTCCTTAGGCTTTTACCTATCTCACCCCTGCTGCACTGCACCGGGATATACCCAGCAGACTGTAGTTCCACTTGATTAAGCAACTTTACGCGTGCAAGAGACCACCCCTTACGAAGTAGTGCACGGCGTGCGACCCTTTACGCGTGGGATTGACGTCACGCAAACGAGAATTATTCGTACACCTTAACACGCTCCTTTAATTCCAACGAACGTGCGACACGGTTAACGACACGGAATTTTCATAACAGGTATAATAATAGAAATATCACCGTAAATTTTGCGAAAAATTGATCAATCAAGAACTGTTATAATATTTACATATATAATTAGGGTAATTCTTGAGGAAGATGGACACTATCCGGTAATCATTATTCTATCGGATTTGAACATTTTTGCTGCCATTTTTTGATGTCATTCGAGGAACTCTATGATATTGTTTTGTTTTCTCAGAAAACGTCTCGACGTAAGAAGAAAAATCAGAAAAAAAAAAAAAACAACACATCTGCATTTCCCGAAGAATAAAAGGCATCGGGAGGAACATCGACATGTGGTACTATTAGCCGGTTCTGGTTCGACAGGTTGAGTCTCTTCTGTCACTTTTGAATCCCCCATACCATGGAGTCTATGACTCCAATCAGTCAACGGTCACAGATAAATCTGAGTCATAACTTATCCAGTAGCTATTATAGCCGCGGGAGTTATAGTATCTACAGCGCTGTTACGAACCGTTCAAATCTGAGCAAGGGGGAAGAGGATAGTCGTAGTCATAGTCTGCAGAGTCAGAGTCAGAGTCGGAGTCACATGGAGAATCGGGCGTCGGGCTGATGGCAGCAGCCCCGTCGCGCGTCGCCCGTATCAAGATCTTTTTGCATTTCTCTACGCGGGGGTGAGTCCCGAGGTTTCGCTTATCTCCGCGTTATTCCCGAAGGGCGAACCCCGTCAGCCTGGGACGTTGGAGATAACGTTTCTCTCTCCCCATCGCGTAAAACGCCCGTACTATATATATAGCTACGGACCTATACCTACGTGTAGGTATATAAATGTACACTATTTTGGTATACGCGGGGTGACGCCGCGCCGTCGAGCTTGCAGAACTCAGAGGGAACGGGGAGAAAATCGTACGTATATCTATACGGATAGGCATGTTTCAGGGTCTCCTGTTCCCGTAAAGTTTACACCGTCGCAGTTCGCGACGCTTCCGTCAAAGTTTTACACCACCATATAGGTATACATATATGCACTTTCCACAAGATGAACAAAAGTATATTACGTGGCGAGATTTTTTTTCCAAAAAGAACTTAACGCCAGGAGAATCGGGACGAATTTATTCTAACAAGCTAATCCTGTGGGAATAGCTGTAATTTATAGGGTATTAATTGTACGTCAAAAGCTATTGGGGTGAAATCGAATCACGAACACGCGGTATATTTATAGAATTATACAATTTATTAATTGACAACGACCTTAATTTTTTTCTTCAGTCAAGTTCGCCTTATTCGGAATACATAAATTAATGTGAATATTTTAATTCCGTTGAATAATTTTTCTGTGTATGTATATACCTGTATATACGTATGGATCGAATACTAACGAGTTTGAAAAACTTTTTTTGCCAATCCGCAGGTCCAATTTTTTCACCTCATAAATGTTAATATAAATATTTTTTCAATTTTCTTTAATAAAAGTAATATACGGTGAAGAATGGAAAATCATACATGTGTCAACCTATAATTTGAAAAACTATATATTTCTATGCACAAAGTATATTCCAGAAAGCTTATACGATCAGATATAAATCTGATAGGGTATCAACTCTAAGGGGAGTTTAGACGATGACGAAACGAACGCGCGGGTGTCTATAAGTAAGTATAAGGATTCCCCTTTTTTTTTCTCCTGGGAATCCTGGTGCAAGGACACCCTATATGTGTATAGGTACCCCTGAGGAAAAAGCGCAGGAGCAGAATACTGTAAGGTTCTGTAGTGGGACCCCTAAAAGAGAGCCCTCCTGCAGCCAACCAACCCGGTAAAGATAAGCCTACCCTTCTTCTCCCTCTCCCTATTTCCCCCTTTTCCTTTTTCCTCTTTTTTTTTTTCTTCTTTCTCTCTAACGTGGCGAGTGAGCAGTGCAAAGTCCCGGAGTCCCGCCTATACGCTACGCGTACATTTCTACGTTGGATATATATCTGTATATACAACATCTATATACCTACGTGTATAGGGGTGGTGATCGTTCGTTCGTGAAATAAGCTCTGCAGGGATGGTGGTTGCGCATGGGGCAGCTTAGGGGTGCAAACGTCGGTCGAAGGCACTCGCCAGCCCAGCTGCCAATGACGTTTCCACGTGACTGACCGTAAGGCGCGCGTGTTTTCGACGGCGAGCGATACTTTTAGCCGTAAGGCCTGATATCGGGGCCCCATACACACGTATAGGTATACAAACCACGGTGTACGTATGTACCAAACATAAACTATGTCTATCTACATATGTATATACATATATACTACACATATAATATAATCGCGTTCCAGGAGCGGTGTAACTTGTTCGTTGAACCGGACTTTTATTATATGCGAAGAAGGGTGTCGCCCTGAGGAAGGTTCCCTACGTGTTTTCCTATAATACCGGTCTCTCATTCCGCTATGCAGCTGAACTAAATCAGTTATTTTTCTACATTTATTCTTGGAAAATTCTTCGCTTCGCCCATCATACACGAGCTGATCGTCATCCGTATAAATTATCTTCATTCGTCAAGATTTTCCCCCTATATTCTTTTTTTATCTATCTTCTTATTTCCTCATAATGTTTCAACGTCTGCACGATTACGATTTTCTTTGTATTATAAGATTTTTGATGTACCGATTCGGATAAATGGACTTCCGGTCCA
Source organism: Athalia cordata (assembly GCA_963932425.1). Classification (NCBI taxonomy): domain Eukaryota; kingdom Metazoa; phylum Arthropoda; class Insecta; order Hymenoptera; family Athaliidae; genus Athalia; species Athalia cordata. The sequence continues at coordinate 48,196,186 of OZ010625.1, read as the reverse complement.
ACGTACACATGTATCATAATATCTGTATGTATAATATATATATGTACAAAAGACAGCGCGAATGAGAGACAGAAATTGGTTTACTTGTATAATTCAAACTCCGGTAGCCAAATAGTTTTGTTGGTTGTGGAGCAGCAGCAGCAGCAGCAGCAGGTTTGAATCTTTCATAAGTGATAGATAAGCGAGACCTATACCAGCTCCGGGGGTCCCCCGTATAACCTCGATATACATATACGTGTATATGTATATATATACTTTGCTAGCTTTGCCCTGAAGGGATTTCGGATAGATGTCCGCAGGTTTGGTATACGTATAGATGGATATCCTTCGCTACACCATAGGCAATATGTATAGTATAATATACCAGGTTCAAGGGTGTGGTTGCTGCTTACCTCCGTCGGCCCATATAAATGCTCAAAGATCGAGCAGTGTATATATATATAAATATAAGTGGTTTCCGGCTTTTTCAGTTATAATCGCTCGGCTATTACCGAAACGTTTTGGGTTGGGCGAGTGCCTACTGTTGTGCCTCGGGGCTGGAGGGGGTGGACGATTAGGAAGGGCCCCGAAGATCATCGGTACAGGATCTTCCACCGTTCACTGCACAGCCTCCGTTTTGGTAATTTATTTTTATTTTTGTCGTTTTTTTCCATTCGTTTTATCTTTTTTTTCATTTTCACCTCACTCGATCGCCGATACACCGCGCATAAGTCCAGGTATGTATTTATATTTTCCGAATATATAATAAGATTAAAGGTTTATACCTATATACCTGCGTATCGTGAGTGAATAACTCCGCGCGGAATTTCAAACACATAGGTATATACCTGTATGGAAAAGAAAGAAAAGGAAATAAATAGTTTATTATTTTTGTTGTTTTTTATTTTTGCCAATTGTCACAGCTGTAGAACGTGTTTATTATAAATATTTTGTCGGACAAGACTGTATAGAGCATCGCGGACACAGTGTGGGCTATAGGGGGTTTAATCATGGAGGCTATCACAATTCCTAAGTGGGCTTCCTGCCTGCCTGCTCGGTTCGGAATTATAGATAATGTCAGATAATAATAACACACCCCGTAGGGCAGCCGTGGGGCATTAAGTATAAGGTAACACAAGGCTGTAGTAGGAGGATAAGTATAGGCTTCGGGGCCCCACTCAGGGTTCCCTTCTGGTGTACGGCAGAAGTCAGGCCCAGCAGTCTGGGCCTCATACGTGCCGGGCCACGGGGTCATCCCGACTTTTTCTCCATACCCCTCCCACTACACCCCCGTAAACAGAGGACCCCGCGCTGACCGGACCCGCACGTAACGTAACCCTAACCTCAAACCCCCTTTCTTCCTGCCGTACGGCCCGTAATCGTGCAACCGATCCGCCTGCGCAACCACCCGTCTTCTTTGCGCTTTCTTATTGAGAAGCTGCTGCTGCTGCTGCTGCGGTTGCCGCTGCCGCTGCTTCTGCTCCTTCAGCTTCTTCTTCTTCTTCTTCTTCTTCTTCTTTTACTGCTGATACCGCTGATCCTGCTGATGCCTAAAAGGTCAAATTTTGAAAAACTAATTCTTACGGCTTTATCATCGCAATCCATACTTTTCTTTTCTGTTTCAGATTTTCAGTTATCTTGGTGGAAAGAATTCACCGCGTGTTCAGATACGCCATTATACGTCATAATCACGAATAGTCTAAAATCGGTTAGTCCGAAAAGTGGTTTGTCGAGCGAATTCCTTTTACTACTATACAGTTCATTGTTTTGCAAATCTATAAGAAACAGTCGTGGAATGAAATTTCGAAAATGCATAGCATCATTGCATGTATAGTAAATTATATGACTTTCGAAATAGGGCAATTATTACCTCTATAATTTCTGAATTTCTAAGCCCACTAACATAATAAACCAATATATATATTATACGTACCAACAAAGCCAGAAAGTACCTATATAATATGCACCCTCGCTTTCGTAATGTCATTTCAAATCGCACAACACCCCGCAATTTTTTTTTTCCCGTCCGTCCGTCCATTCTTTCATTCATTCATCTTTCCTTTCGTTTTTTTTTCCCGTCAGAAGTGCGAGTTGCACCGTACACCGCACCTGTTCAAGCACTGAGCGCGGCGGTTTAACGTTCCATAAGCCGACGATGTATCGTGTCGTGGTCCATAATATAAACACCCTATTTACCATTCAACTACCCTTGTACGTACTTACCAACTACCTATAGTTTTACAAATGGTTACATGCTACACGTCTTTTGTACTCCAGCTATTCCTGCTATATTACGTTACTTCTGCGGGCGTACTTCCGCCGATGTAAAGGAGCGTATATATAGTGTATGTATATATGTATATACCTATGTACATATGTATGTAACGATCAAAAATCGCCACAAATGATCGAGGGGCATCATCGCCGTGGGCATATTCGAAGCAGACAGATGGGGGGCGGGGCACCAATATCTGCAGTAAAAAGAAAAAAAAAAAAAAAAAAAGTCCCAAAAAAAGAAAGCTGAAGCGTCGCGTTTTTCGTTGTAACACTAAAGTTACAAAAATATTATACAGTTGCGAGTGGTAAATTCATGTGTACATAAAATCGTTTGAGTATAATTGCAGAGTATAATTGAGTATTATAAAAAACAAGAATAGAAAAGGAAAGAAAAAAAAATAAAATAAAAATACCTCAGTTTCCACAATTGAGAGATTCCATTTCCAGCTCGAAATAAAGTTTTTCAAAGACTGGGAGTAAAAAAAAAGAAGAAGAAATATTTGAAAGTTCGAAAAAGAGAGAGAAAGAGGTGTAGTGGTAAAGTTTCAGAATCCACTCGCAGGTTGCATCAAAGATTTTTGATTGCTCAGACTATTTAAAATTTTAAATCGTATCGCGCTGCAGAACTGCAGCACAGAAAACTTGATCAAACGATCAAGACGAGTTATATATGTATGTATAGGAGCAAGGAAAAAAAAAAGAAAGAAAAAGAAAAATCAACGAAGATTCTTCAAGAAGTTCAATTAATGTTTATATAGACATAATTCTAAATGTGTATGAGAAAACCTCGTTTATAATTAAAAATTTCATTACCGTACCTCTCTCTCTCTCTCTCTCTCTCTCTCTCTTTCTCCTAATATATTTTCTAATAAAAATTTGTAAAAAAATAAATAAAAGAAAGAAGAAGTTTTTTTTTTCGTGCAGGTGTCTGAAGTAGCGATAAAACTTTTGGGGAATATCGACATAAAGTACTTCGGCAAACATCGGCGCAAGAAAGTCGAGGGATACTCGTGCAAAATGTAATGTAGCGTAGATATAGTCACGTAGTTATATGTATATGTATACACGTTGTATACATATACCAATTTACAAGAGGCACTCGTTCTCAAGAGTGAAATTCAAACACTGGAGTTATTAGATATGTTTTGGTAGGCAGTCAGAAGTGGTGACAGAACGATCACGCAGAAATTAGAAACAAACACGAGGGTTCGGGTTCGCCGATCCTTATCCCTGCTGCAGTAGGTCTTCGTCACATGCGGCTCCATAGCCCGACGGCTACCGACCAAAAGTACTCGAGAATCCGGGGAGGGGGGGGGGGGGGGGAATTTCGCGTCAGGATCTACGATATACCTTAGGGATGATACCCTGCACCGCACCCTATTTCTGTGCCGCAACACCAGCGAGAGTACTCATAGGATTCGGTACGCGCGCGGGTGAAAAAAATAAGGGGGTGAATGATGGGGAAAAAGCTACGGAGAACAGCCATGCAGGCTGAGCTAGCGGCAAAGCGAGTTTTAATATAATGCTCAGCGAGAGCTGCAGGTTACGAAATGTGTACATTGTGTATTGTATGCATGCGCTATAGGGGCACCTATATATATCTGTACACATACATATGTCGATGAATTGCGGGGGGGGCGAATTAAGGGGTGAATTGCGGGGTCCACTTGACTTCGACGTGTTATACGGACGGAGTAGGTATATACCCGATATGTTATACGTATCTATATGTATACATACTTTGCGCCGCTATGCACTATATATGCGTATAATTTCTACATTACGTTGCACACCCCGCTCCTCGTGCCTTACCTACGACATTATCCTTATAAATGTATACACGTATGTAACTCGAATATAGGTATAGTTGCATACTGCAATCTACGCGGGCTGGTCGCATATTTTCAACCCCCCTTGACAAATTACGTTGTACACAACGTCACGGTTTCGCGGTAAATTCTCCTTTCTTTCTTTCTTTCCCACTTAATATATTATATTTTTCTTTATTTTTTGTTTGTACATATAACTATTTATACATCGATCGCGGTATTTGGATGACGAGAGAGATGTTTTTCTTGGGTCATTATATATACATATAGTATAATTGAATTAATTAGGCTCGCAAAATTTTTGACAAAAACTTTTCGAATTAGAGACGAGCAAGAAAAAGAAGAAAATAGAAAAGGGGAACCAACAAATTCTTTACATCGGGATAGTTCATCCACGCGCTTTCAGTTCTTTTTTTTTTCTAATCTTAAACAAAAATGGCGTTGTTGTTTTTGTTTTTAGACCACCTTGTATATTATACATGTATAGAGAAGCAAGTGCAGCTTTCACATCTATTATAAGTATAGTAAACTGTCTAATTAAGAAATTATTATTTCCTTTTATAGTTCTTTTACCATCTAATTAACAAAAATTCAACGATCAACGGGTTTTCAAAATGCGTTCTATTACGTACACACGTATATACATAATAGATTATGATATATATGTGAAACATATTTATATGCATACATATTTTTCTCCGTATATGAGTTTCAACGAAATTATACATACATGTATGTATACAAAATCATGCTTGTTCAATAATAATAATAATAATTGAATGTTCGGTTCTATCGTCGACGAAAGAAAAAAGTAAAGATAAAAAAAACCATAAAAAACAAGAGAAATAAGTAAAAAAAATATATACACCGGTATTTTTTTTTTTTTTTTTTTTTTGGTCATACGAATGGAATTTTTTTTTATAAGGCGACCGCAGCAACATATAACACAACGATACAATTAGAAATGTTAAGTAAAATAATCAATAATGTAATATAACGCGTATAACGACACGTAATACATTATATACATTATGTACATAATTGATGGAATTTTAAAACTCTGCAGATAAAGCTTCGACCGCGAGGAGGATGAAGAACGGGGGCACTTTGAAAATTCGTGTATAAACGTTATCTCTCGCTTTAGCTTAACGACCGATAACCCTTTAGCTTGGAAACGATACCCCCGACTAATCGCGCCCCCGTGTGTAAATATATGTCGAGTCCCTTTGCCAGATACCGACAGGATTTCTTTCTCTTTTTCCGTTTGTTTTCCTCATGCGTTTATTTTTCTCCTTTGATTTTATTTTATTTCCGTGTTTTTTTTCCATATGTATATCATGTACTTCCTTTTTTTATTTTCCTTTAAAATTCGCGCGTGCATGGGATTTGAAGTTAAATGTTTAATTTAAAGGGTCCTGCTACTCGACGCGATTCCGCGAGCAAACGTTATGTGTTCAAGTTATGTGCAGGGTGGCCTGGCCGTGTATAATAACAGGTATATACATACATACAGACATATATGTGTATACGTACACACAAATACAGTATCTGCAGAGATTGGGTACGTTTACAAAGCAAATGGCTTGAAAATAACAGAGCCTCGTGCATAGCCGCAGGGATGGTTGTGGCGGGAATGGTGATGGTGATGGTGGCGGTGGTGGTAGTGGTGGTTGCGCGACGCTTCGGGGTGGCATCCCGTCGACGAGGATCAAGGGCGGGTGGAAAGGGGGAGGCGGCAAGGGGGGGGGGGGAGAAGAAGAGGGTCGTATAATCGATGCCAACATGTGCAGCTCCCTCGGGGCGACGAACAACCCCTAACTTGCCAAACCTATTTATACAACAATGCCCCGTACACCCCCATAAACCACCCCTTGGCCCTGGCCACCCAGTGTACAGGGGTGCAGCTCCCCCACCTCCTTTCGTTTCTTCTCTCTCTCTCTCTCTTTTTCTCTTTCTCTTTTTCCTTCCTCATACCCTCGAGTACCTCGCCACTAGCTCTTTCCCTCGATATTCTGCACCGCCAAACTCTCCTCGCGTTCCCTCCACTTTCTTCCCTATTATACATGACGAACGATTCGTCCCGCGCTAGCTACGGGGCCGCAGATCCCGCTCCTCCCGCTGCACTCGGTTTATAATCAACCCCTACCGAACAGTTTATCTTGTGCTACGCGCGGTGCGCCAGCAGCCTCAAAAGTAACGCGAGTAAAAGGGGGCTGGTATTTTAAATAGCAAATACTTATCTCTGCGCCAGCGCCCGGTGGCTAAGAAAATTAGATAACAATGGAAGTTGAAGGGCGACGAATATCACCCCATAGATCTCTCTTTCGGGGCCACTGGGATATCGTATATACCTATATGTACATATATCGTCGTACGTATCACGTATACATACATATATGTACACTGTTATACGTGTATAGTTTGGTACTCAAGTTACACGTTCACGCTAAAGAGGATTCAACGTTTATTATACCGCATTATATTAACATGTATACGTATAATATATCTGAAGGTACATGCAAGTAGTTAAATCGAAACTATGTAAAAAATCGACGTAAAACTTATGCTTGTCCGCATCAATTATTATCATTGTAAATGCAACATGTTGTCGTTTTTATTTCTTTATAATGTTTTTTCATTCACTCGGTTTCTGCATTTTTCGCACGCCTATAACGCCGTATATTATCGAAATCATATTATTGGATCGCGAATTTGAAAAGAAAAAAAAATATTTCTCCAACTTCCACATTTCTATAACCCTTATTGTACATGTGCTTGAGTATATGCAGATTTGCACGCGTGAAAAACATGAAAGATTTTATATCAGAAGCCCCCGAAATTCTATACATGTTATACATATACATGGGATGAAAAAATAAAAGAATAAGATAAGCGCTCGAACGTACGTATGCACAACGCGTATGTGACACGTGACTCTATACATATATGTATATAGACGTATGTATGTACGTAACATTATGTGCACTTTAGGTATATAACCGCGCGTCAGACGACGCAACGAATACGCATATATTCCACGCTCAGGCTATCCTCATCCTGCGACATTTAATGCCTTGGAAAAATAGTTGTGTGTATATGTATATTTATACATATCCGTGTATGTATCATACCTATATACTTTTATAAGATGTAGGTATATACATACGTATAAAACAGGAACCAGGTGAGACATAAGCCGGATTTTGGATTAGGCTAAGCCGACCACCGGCACCGTATAGGTATACAAATGGTACACGGTATGGTATACGCGGTGAGGATCTGGAACTCCAGGAGGCCGCGTTGGCTTCTGTCACTTCTTCGGGAGGATCCGAGACGCTCCGCACAACCGCAGAAGAAAGGGGAGAGCATGTAGGTGTAGGGATGAACGGACGGACGAACGGATAAGCGAACAACTGTTGATCGTTCATGCGTACTTTGACGAATCTCTCGCCTTCTTTTATGTATAAACTATATACCTACTTATGCGTTATAATATACAAACGTATATTATACGTGTATAAACACATGTTGATTTCATTTCATTTTATTTTCATCGCTGTAACGAACCGCAGAGTCCTTGTGCAAGTGACAGAAAAAAACGATAATAAATTCGATTCGATTCGATTTCTTCTTTTTTTTCATGCTTCGATCCGATCCCGAGGATTAGTCGTGAATTTTTATCCTATATGTATAATATATACATATTTGTTTATAGCAAAAAATAATTCAGATCCCTAATTTTTGCGTGAAAGTTTTACCCGCAATTCAGAGATTTTGAATTCGTTATAATTATCGATACGATCGAGGAATGAATTAAAATTTTTTTCTGATCAAAGTCTGGAACGCCAGCGAGTTGAAATCGGTAATTGAATAGAAGCGTTTTCATCTAATAATAATCTACAGGTATAGCCATAATGTGTAATGTCATTTATAAAAGTCCCGGCCGTATTTACCTATAAATGTAGTTTCGCGCTGCATAACGTCGAAGCCTCAACTCGTCTCGCGGCGTTAACCGGGGCGTGATTTGTAAGGCTTCCGTGTATAATAAGAGAAATGGGGTTAGTTACGGGGGTTGGCGAGTGACACGTGTGTCGACACGTGAGTCTTGAACGCGTGGACCGTGACATTTTCCCCTACCCCATATACACTGCGACTTTAAAAACTCCCGCCGGAGATACTCGATTCACCCTTATTATACGGGGGTCGGGAGTCGGAAGGGGGGGGGGGGGGGGGGAACATTTACAGTGCTACACCACCTATATACATATAATTTGTATGCACGCTTATGTATCCGCAACGCATATGTAGATGATCAGCACGAATTCGACCAGTTTATATATTTAGAATGAAAAATCACTAAAATTTCATAGTTTTTCTGAAATAATAATAAGAAGAAAAAGAAAAGAAAAAAAGGAAGAAAGAATATCACGTTAATCGCTGTAAATAATTACCCTCGAAAATCCGGCCTTCGAAATTTGTCATAGTCATCGCTATTTACACATATACTATACACTATACAGTGTGTAATAAACGACATGTGAACATTATATTGTATAGAATTTTGAACCGGCCGTGCTTGAACCTTCAACGTTTGTGGACAAAGCTATAGACATGTATAATAATACCTAATATACTTTTGTTGCCGCCGCATGCTGTTGCAATGATGCACTTGCTCCTGAGGCTAATTATCCAGGACGCATGACTAAACGGACTATATAGAAACGAGGGGGTTAAAAGGGGGTTTGTAAAAGGGAGCTTGTGGCAACGATGGGGCATGGGGGCGGCAGGGGGGCAGGGCAGGGGGGCGTCGAACCGTAACAACGATGTCCCTCACTCTACAGTTTGCCTTATATATAAATATATAGGTATAGTATGTATAGTATATGTATATTCCACGTCCCTTGATCGCGCCCTAGTCGCCGGTTTTTATATATGTACCAAACTACGTTGAACCGCGCCTCATCGTATCGTTCGTCCTTGGGGGGTCCTTGTCTCTTGAAGGGAACCTGTAGCGGCGAAGGGGGTATAAGGTACTTGTAACGGGGGGCTATATCGCCGCGTTGCTGCAGTGTACCCGGTGGTAATACAGATACGAAGTAGCTGCAGGTTTTCCTTTGGGACGGTTTGTCCTAGTGGGATTCCCCAGGGACTACTGGGCGGGTTCGCATCTGTCGTACGAGTCCCCGTAGATCTATAGATCCGCATAGGATCATCGTGGAACGGGGAAAGAGCTATAGGTATATATGGCTTATGCCTATATGGCTGCAGCGCGCCGTGTTACACTGTATACAATATTGGTAGACATTTACTGTAACACATGGGACACCGCGGGATGGTATTTGTTAGGTACGGGGCTTCTGCTTTCGAGCTTTCGAACCAGCTCTGTGCCTATACCACCTATACATGTACTCCTCCTTTTCCATTGGGAGACTTGGAAACCGGGGCGCCGCGCCGCGCCGCGCTGCGCCGTTGCAAGCACCCCCGGGCAGAAACACATCAAAATCGAATTCGCCAGATGTTCTACATCCGAATCTTCCGCCTGGACCTTAACGACGTTAGGGACCATGTAGCTAGAATCGAATCATTCTTCCTCAATCTCTTCTCACCATATTTATACTCCCTATCCAGTCTCGCGTTTCTCTTATTTTCTTTCTTTTTGTTTCTCTTCTAATTTTTGTTTTTTTTTCTTTCTACTCTCAATCACTTCATACGACTTACCTACCAGTTCCAATACAATCCGATAAACGAAGGAATTATGCCGCTAATTTACAGAGATCTTTGATCCGAAATCTAGGAGTTTAGGAAGAAAAGGAAAAAATAAAGGTTTTCGAAGCGATTATGTTTACGGAAATACGAGGTGGTTTATTATAATAATATTTATAATTAATATGCATTATGGCGGGGTGGGAGGCGTTCCTGTATTGTATACATATCAGTATATATTTTGTCATTCATTTTTTTTTTTTCTTTTCTTTTCACTCTGAATTTTGAACGTACATATTTATAATATGATATTGTTTCACGTTTTCGTGATTGTTTATTTACATCGGATGCCGCCTTAACAAACATATATATATATACGAATTATAATATTTATATTGATATATGTATATATAATAATAATAATTAGTATACATATAATATATTTAATAGCGATATCTACAAGGATCATCTTATTTATTTTTATTTATTCATTTAGTTTTTTTTTTTCCTTTATATAATATAATTAACGTTAAAATAATTAACAAGGTACATAACATTACATAATAGGGTTCTGGGAGTGAGGGAAGGATCGAGTTCCAATTATTTTTAGTTTTTTTTTTTTTTTGTTTTAGTTCCTTTTTTTTTAATATACACAATAATAATTTATTTATATATATATATATATATATAGAAAAGAAAAAAAAAAAAACAAAAAAAAAAATAGGAAAAACTTTTTCGGCAAGTATATATTATATTAATATTAATATATATATATATATATGGCCGATGGTGAAAATTTTAGCTGATACAGCAATTTATAATAATCTTTTGAGAAAGTGTCTTTCTTTATCGATATACATAATATAATTTCTCTTTTAGTCAGTAATATGTGCAGATTGTTCCTCAAATTTACTTTTCTTCAGTGATCGAGTTTTTCTTTACATAAATTAAATATAGCTGCTAGGGCTAATTTGTTCTACCAGACGAGACCTTCGCTCTGCATCTGGTGGGGTTCGGGAAATCCACCCCCACCACCTCCGCCGCCAGGACCACCTCCGTTACCGCCACCACCAGGATTACCCTGTCCACCGCCTGTAAAGGTCCCACAGCGTCCTTAATTAACATATCCTGTTAATCAATTATCGTAATTACAAATGAAAACGGAATATAGATTATGTGTATATATTTATAATTTAGAGAGCGCTTCGATCGCGGACGCTGAAATTAATCATCTGTTTATAAAGACTTATCCGAATCACCTATTTATTTCTCTTAGTTTTTATTGAGAAAATTAATAATAATCGTACAACTTCTTACCCGACGGTGCCAAAAATTCACCAGGACTACCACCTGGCGGCGCGGGAGGACCTTGTCCGGGAGGACCCGTGAGGAATTCAGGAGGACCGCCTGGTCCACCTGGGGGAGGATATTCGCCTGCTGCGGCTGCCGCAGCTGCCATTCCTGCTAGACTAGCTGGATCTAGGCCTGCAATAGCAAGACCAACTAAAAACTAAAGACACTTTTTCACTTCGAAAACTATATGTATACACGTGTGTATGAATTCGATATTATATTTCTCTCGACTATTAGATTGGATAAAATGAAAGAAAGGATATTAGAAACAATTGATCGGTGTATAACGCAGCGAAAATTGAGGTTATGTATTACGAATGAACTTTGCTACCAATATAATATAATATAATGTCTGTTAATTTTAGATTTAGAAATTGAAACGACGTTGCTATAGCCGGTTTAACATTTTGACGTTAAATATTCAACCTTTCATAGATGATTCGCTTTTAGAATTATACAATAGTAAATGGAAAGGCTTAGTGTCGAAAACGATCGTTTGTCTACTTATCCAGCATTGTTTAATCCACCCTTTCATACCGCATAATTATAAGGTGTATAATATAGATCTGGTATATTATACGTGTATACATATACATATACATGATAAAACAATGATAATAATAACAACTAAATGAATTTTGCCCAACACATTTTCGGCCTTGATATAATCCGACAAATTCTGTAAAATTCTCTGCGGCAGAAACACGTCTATACCATGTATATTGTGTATGGATTGCCGTAAATTTACGTATTACACTCCAAAGATGAAGTCTGCAGTAAACAGCTGGTGAACAGAGAACCAAATTACGCAATCTGATGGATTATAATTGCATTCGTACGCTGCACTGTCAGAATTATTTTGATTATCGATAATAACAAATAAAAGGCTATACAGCGAATGCAGTACGCGGATTATTCAACGCAATTTCCTCAACAAAACGAACAAGTTTATTATAGGGTGGATTTAAAAAACAAAGATAACAAACACAAAATCAACAAAAATATCAAGATATTTAACTCACCAGGATTTCCGGGACCGCTGAAGGGCGGCCCGTGAGGATGTGGCGGTGGGTGACCGCCGAAAAATTCGTGATGAAACGCAACGGGTCCGCCGTATCCAAATTCAAATTTGTCTGCAGCGAAATAGGGGAATCCCGGTGGGGGTCCATCTTCGCCACCTAACGCACCAGGGCTTAAGTTTAAAGGGAAACCTCGCATTTTTCGGGAACCACCGAAAAATGGTCCTCTTCCCATAGACGTTAATTGTTTCAACCTCCGCTCTTTGCTTCTTTTGTTTTGGAACCACACCTGGAACAAAAACGGTTTTGCTGTTTCGCAGATCCACAAAATTTATTTTCGCTGCTAGAAAAAAGAAAAATAAAGAAAGGAAGAAAGAGAGAAAAAAACTTTTTCAATTAAATTATGAAATAAAAATATGTACATATACATATACGATGAGGAGCTGCTGCAGGAGTGCAGACGTGAAAAATGATTCGATTTCTGAATTCAAATAATATTTCGTCCCTCGCCGTTGTTATTTTTTCGACTTGAATTTATTTATTTATTTATTTTTTGTTGTTTTACCTTTCCGCTTCAATTTATTTCTAAAAAATTTTCGTAACCTCTCGTCGTGCGCGTCGCTGAGAAGTTATAAAAATATTTTCGGATGACTCACCTGTATGACCCTCATGGGCAGTCCGGTCTCCTTTGCGAGTTGTTCTCTGATGTGTCTCGTGGGTTTAGGCGTCTGCGAAAACGCGGTCTTGAGGATCTCCAACTGTTTTGCTTTAATGGTCGTCCTGGGGCCGCGCCTTTTTGAACCGGCTCCACCGTCGCCGCTTCCTCCTCCCGCACCACCATCGGGACTTTTATTCTCCGTCTGGCTGTCTCGGGTCTCAGGATCACCGTCGAGCGAACCTTATGGATCAAAAGAGTATACAATAATTTCATCGTTTAACCCTCGTTGAACCCATAAACTGCCCTGTGCCCCACCCGTTACATATAACAAACCTGCATCGCTGGTCAGGATGAAAGTTCTTCGTTATTTTTTTTTTTTTCTTATTTTTCTCTCTTTTTTTCTATACAGAGTGTATTTTATACGATGCGAGCAATATAATTTGGAACGTTAGTTCAGAAATTGGGACCACTTTTTCATCATATATCTATACCACACGATTACTGATATAAATAGACATATATATAGCGAGTCATTATTTTGTTTTAAATAATTCGATTCGATTATTACAATTCATGAAAGTTACATTGAATAAAGTCAGGTAGTCCGATTGTTAGAGTCAGAAAATCCCTTTGAAAAAAAAAAAGAAAAAAAAAATCATCCGGAAGAAAAGAAAACCAAACAAAAACTTTATTCAAACGCTCGCATGAGATCGCTTTACATAAAATCCGATGAACAGTTCGCCAGGTAAAGTTGGGAAAGAAAAAATAATAATGACAAAATAAATAGAAAAGAAAGAAAAAAAAAGGGGCAGCGAAATTTTTATTCGGATTTCTACCTTTGAGACTTTTTCTTTGTATATACAGTTTCAACCTTATTTTCGGTCATTGTTGAAAATTTGCTATATATATGTATATAAATTGAAAAGCCAGGATCAGGTATGTATGTAACGTATATATCTATAAGAGTATGTATATATGTACGTAGGCAGGCAAATAGGCAATTGTAGTTCTTTGACATGGTATATAGATATGTACAAATAAAATACTTGAAGACGTAGGTAGCTCTATGTACCCTCATATACTATTATATATGTATATACACATACATAGTTCGGCGATCATCGAAAAGTCCCCCAAAAATGGATATTCCCATTGAATTATTAGATGAGCCAGCGGTATAAGCCCATTGAGATCTATATTTATGTATACCAATTTATATATATATAGATATATAGAGATATACATAGCGCTCTGCAGGGAGGTCTCAACCACGGGACAAGGAAAATATTTGGACAGTGTCACACTTCACAATGCTGTATTATACTGGCATATATATGTCTACATATCTATATGACATGTATATAAGAGACAAGAGGTCCCCCCTCTCCATCACAATTTTGTATTTCTACACCCTTATATACCTATATGAATGTATTGTGTCGTAAAATTTATATATAATATACACCGTTACAAAAAAAAACTAAAAACTTTTGTAACAGCAATAAAATTCAGGTCAGTCCCCGATAGACTGAACGAGTTGCCTTATTTTTTTTTTTTCTATATTGTTCCTTTTGTTCATTATTTTTTTCTTCACATATTTAGAAAATTAATCCATATTTAAATCGTATTAGATACGGTGCGGGTTAATTCGGCTATAGATCTGCGATCTGCATGTGATTAAGAGTATGTAATACATCACATGTGATCCTGTCCAACAATTACGTACGGTGTGTTGAGATTTTTCGTATAAAAGCGCGATATGTTTTTTGTTTTTTCTACGTATAAATATCGCCGTTAGCGGGGAAAGTTATATACCTGTATATATGTATAATAATACATATATATATATATTTGGATATACTTAGATATATAGACTTTGAAGCGGGACACCAGTGGTATACCTATGACTATATATACATATGTATTACATGTATGCTTTTATTTATATACGCATATTCATACGCGGGCTCCAATTAACAACTAATATTCATATACACAATATTTCGTATAAGGACGTGGTTAGTTTTTTGTTTCAAATTGGAAAAGAACAAAAAATAAACAATTTTTTTTTCCTTCTTAGGTATTATGACTATATACGTGTATTTTAACGAGGCGGACAGTTTAATTCCTATTTATCGCCCTGTTTCTCGTATAAATGTCTCGTCGTATCATTATATTATTTTAATTATGTATATATAATTCGGAAACTTTGAAAAAATCAAAAAAAAAAAAGAAACGAAGAAATTTCACCCACGCCTATTCCACCACCTTTTTTTTTCTTCTACTCATCATAACGATACAACGTCATGTATATTTTTTTTGTGTATTTTGGTAATAATTTATTGCTTTAAGGAATATTATTAGGTATATGCAACTTATATAAGCTGCAGGGAAAACAATGTCTTGCAGTTTTTCACATAGGAATGTATCAAAATAAATATCAATTTATCCAACTGTCAGAGCAGCAGTTCATTATCTCATCTAACAATTAGCATTGTGACCAATAAATATTATATATTATATATTATATATGTATATACATACATATAGACGCGTATACGATTCTGTTCAAGATAATAATTCTAAATAATTGCCAGCGTTATGCGCAAATTTTACCGTATCAAAATTACACCTCCTCCCTATATATAACAATGCATCGAGACATCTATTGTTTCTGTAGTGCGTATTGTATCGAATGTCATCTTCATTTTGTATCATCGTTATCATTATTGTTATTGTTCTTGTTGTTTTTGTTGTTCTTATTGTCGATGCAGGTTATAAATAAGTGATTTATTTCGAGCGCCGGGGTTACCTTACCTTGATCCTCGGAGTCTTCCTGCTTGCAGGGGTCGCCACCGAGGGGTAAATCACCGCCATGTCCTACTCCCGGATCACCGGGAACCCCAGCGGCCAAATTATGGGGCCCTAAATGCGTGCCACCAACGCCGCCGTGGTGATGGTGCGAACTTCCGTCCTCGTCTTCGTCCTCCGAACCCGATCCCATCAACGAATCACCCCCTGTCAACATAATAACACACAATTATACCTCGATGTCGTATACACGTTATAAATTATTTTCTTTTATAAACGGACGGATTAGTGTTTTGAACTAGCCAACTTATGATTCGTTCGAATGAAATAATCTAGGCATGCATGCATAGATCTTTTTTCTAATTTCAAAAAACCTGCTTGTTTTAAATGGAAATATTCCACTGAAACAAATATAGGTATACATATCCACGCTGTGTAATATGTAGGTATATACTATATTTTATACAAATCTGAATCATTATACCGCATATTATATCCATACCGAGAAACCGCGAATATTACCGCAAAAGCGAACATATAACATAATTTTCAATGTCATCGCAAATTAACGATTGTATATTCTATGGCGATGCACCGTTTTTTTTTTTTTCTTATATAAATATACGTAGATATATAGAATTATGCAAATAATCAATTTTATAATATGGAATTTGAAAAATCAGAAAATCCAAAATGTCGGACCAAACTCTATGAAGTATATATATGGAGAGAGAGAGAGAGAAAGACAAAGAGAGAGAAAGCTCCATATCATGGGAAATGCAACAGCAGTATACATAGGCATGTACCTATATATTATATATCTAGATGTAGGTAAGCTCGAGAGTCCGTTCAAAAGCTTGTGGCCTGTGTAGGATTCATCGCAAGGGGGTTGGGCCTTGCGGTTAGGTGTCGGCATGCGACAAAAGGGCCCTGCTGCGTAACATAACGACCTTCGGTTTTCGTTTCATGGTTACAAAACCCCATGAAACTGAGCCGCGCGGTATATGATCCGTATATATATATATATATATATATATATATATATACATATGTACATACCTATACATACATAATCCATGTACATGCATGCGTTATGTGGTGTTTTCACAGCTTGCCGCCTCTCATTTATATACATACGCATATATATGAAGGCGACCCAGAACTGATGCACATACAAGTGTATATATATGTAACCTATACCTGTACATGTATATAATATGTATATGAATATTATTTCGCGGGCAAGAGCAGGGCAGAGGGGGGGAGGGGGGCAAAATACACGATGTACGTGAACAAGTTTACCTATATGTATTACATACAGTGTAGATGATCTCCGATACGTTATATGTATAAATCAATATGAGGATATTTTTGAAATGTTATCTACATTTTATATCGTGTAAAATTTTGAAGTTGAATAATTATAGGGGTAGCTATATATAAATACCTGCTAATTAGTGACGGAATTTATGTATATACCAATAAATCGTGTCCCATTATGCACATCCGCAGAAAAAAAAAAAGATAAGGAACAAAGTACAAAAAAGAATCGTACGTATAACTATATGTTCTTAAATCCGACCTCTGCAATATTATGAGAATTTTATTGTAGAGATAAAATAGAAAAAAATTTAGCTAATTAATTTCAACACAATTGAACGTATAAGTTTTTTTCTAATTTTTCATATTATCGTTACATACATATTACCTGTGTTATAATTCTTCTCATACATGCATGTATGTATATCTCATTATAATGCAGCGTCGATTTTATGTATGAATATATTTCCTCTATAGGTATATGTATAGAAAAACTATATACCAATTGATTTATTTAATAAAATATATTTCACCTATAATGTATACTAATGATAGTTTTGGAAAAGCTGTAAAACATTACAAGCAGGGTATATATATACGTATATAATATATAGTATGTAGAATATACTGTTACTTTTATTAAGACTTATATACATATAAAATGTTGTATAAATTGTACATAATAGACCGCGTGTCTTCTTAAATAATATTCTCTATAAAAGTCGCAGTAAATTTTCACTTGATTTTGTGTCTGTGTGTGTTTTTTCACGCTGATTTTCAACCGTCGTTAATTATCTATACGTATACCCCGTACATATGACGCGCTCTCTAATATTTGAAATGAAAAACAGAAGGACAAAAAAAAAAAAATTTGGATTGCAAGTAAAAGGACCAGAAGGGCGTAACCCACGAAAGAAAAATAAGAAAAACTACATAATTTATATACGTGATAACTGCACGATGATTATAACTTTTATCTTACTGTATAATATTTCATATATCACGTAATGAAAACTCACCGTGATGACTGTGATGACTGTGAGCGTGATGAGTGTGGGGCAAAGGTTTTCCAGACAAATAATCCTCTTTGCATACGAATTTGTTGTCGTCCAAAACGTAAAGTTCTTCACCGGTACTTAACTGCTTCCGGCAAACAAGACAGGTAAAACAGTTAAGATGAAACACCTTGTCTCTCGCTTTTCTGACCAGATCCGACGGGCTTATACCTTGCAGACAACCGCCGCACTTCGTACCGTATCGTCTGCGAAACAAAGGAAAAACAATCGTCATCATCGTCGTCATCATCATCATTATTCGATAAAATAATCATTTCCACCGTCACGCGTATTACGTTGTAACAAATCAACGCGGGGATGCCGATGCTGCGGTACGTCGTATTATACATATTATATATCTGCGGATAGAAAAAAAAGCACAATGAAAATAAAAGAAGGAGAACTTCGTCTGCGAATTTTCGTATACGTGTAATCAGGGCCTAGACCGTATACGTACGGTAGGATATATAATAATACATGTATAACTGTGATCTGCAGTGCGCAGGATCTCGTATAAAGTACGGAGAAAGGATCTCAGTAAAATCCTGGGCGACGGACTGTGACGGCGATTCGGTTCAAGATTGGTACATATATACACAGGTATATATCTATTACCTGTATATAAATAAGTCTACCTATATAAAATCAAAACAAAAGAAATAAAAACAGATAAATAACACGAAACAAATAAATAAATAAACGAAAAACGTGCAGATAAATCATTGTCGTAGATGAAGTGTACAAGCACAGTGGTTGGACTCAACGGGGCGCGGCGAGTCAAGTTGTGATTTTTTGAGTCAGAGGTCACGTCGTCCAACAATTAATTCACTCGATGTGATTCATATTATTAATATGTACGTGCATAGGTATATAAGACATGTGTACAACTATGTCGCAAAATTATTTTTTCAAAAACACCTGTAGATATATTTTCAGCATATAAGTATATATTATTTATTATATGTAAATAGATAAAGGACAAAAAAATGCTGTTATTATAGCAAAAATATGCAGAAACCAAGGGCGCGTAAAAAAAAAGAAGAAATTTTTAGAAAACGAATAGGAATTACAAAGCGCTCGATTGAATCGTCCAACCGCATCACCGCGGTTGCACCGCCCCCGTGATTTATTGACCCTCCTGAAATTATTATACACGTATGTAACATATGTCTTAGCTCTATATTATACTTATGTAATATACATATGCCATGACACACGTGACTACTTTGTTCAACTTCAACTCATCGCGATATTTATAACTCAGCACGACGTAGGTATAGGTATAATGTAGGAGATTTTTGGTCGCGGTAGTTGTATCGATATAATTATGTATTAGATACTTGCAATGAATCTAACATATGTTATATACCTATATATAAATTTCTGAATCGTAAAAATATATAGATATAATTACATTTTTGAAATTATTAAACCCCGCACGCGGATTGATTTTCGTATGTACTGCAATGTATATATGTATATAATAAAATTGTACGAATTAAAATCTCCATTTGTTTACTCATCGCTTTTTTTATGTTATTTATTTTTTCTATTTCTTCTTTTTAACACGCTTTTTTCAAATATATATCTGTTATATCATCGGTAAATTAGCCGTCGCAGATAATGAGATTCCCCAGAATACATATACGTATATGTAGGTATATATGTTGCATATGTAACGTTTCGCTATTTATATTATATATGCATAATCTATATATATATATAAGCTATGTGTATATTGTATAATATTCAAATGCAGCTACTGCAGTACATTTATATATCTATACGTACATATATAAATACGTGCATGATGTATGTATACCTAAATATAAATATATCTTATACATGACATTTTATGTAATTTTTTTGGTAAAGATCGCCGTTAATGTCGCGTCCGCCTTTCGGTGAGACTTTTAATTACATTTTTTAAACGACGATATAGTATACGTAAGTGCAACATATATTTATCCGCGCGTCTACATATATAATTACAAATGTTGCCCAATTAATTATATGTATTATATAGAAATGTATACGTATATACGTACAGGTATATAGGTGCAGGGTAATTAGGCTTCTGAACCGCGAATCTCTGCCCCAGCTCGTGTCAGTTTTTATACGTGATTTTTATTGTACGTAATTTATTATCGTTACACATGCAGATGTACAATACCTACTACATGCACGTATAGGTACACATTATATGTACATTTACATTTCCATAGCACGGGGCATCACGCAAAAAGGATCCGCGGTCGCGGTACAACTATACACACGTATTGAAAAAGAAAAAGACCATAACTACGAAGAAAGGAGAAAATAAAACAAAAGAAATGAGGAGCGCGATTTGAAAAAGTATCTGAGACTTCTCCCTGGAAATAAGAAATATCTACACATATATAGGTATACTATAAGCATCTCTGCACATATATTATTATACCTATATACATACAAGTATGTATAGTTAGATAAATTTCAACCTATAATGTTGTGCAGTATATGGTCGCCAGTGGCGTATATATAAAACACATTTCAAAACGCAAATCGCACACCGACAAAGCAACCGAATAAAAAGCAAGGCACCCGATTAGCTACGGTGTGAAACCAGCAACGGAAGGTCTCTTCTACCCCCCCAAATAATATGCGCGTTGACGAGAAGAGAATTAAGTATACTAACTATATAGGTATATAATCTGTGGAGTATAACATCGCCGCGATGTCCCGATAGGCTTCAACGTATAAGGTATGTGATTTTATTTATTTTCAAGTTAAAAACTTTTCTTTCTTCTCGTTTCTCATATATATATATCATCTCACACGATGTACATAACATGTACGTGCATATATTAGGTATACTTATGTATTCGTGCACGTACACAGCTACTATATGTATAGGTACTCGCAGAAAAATTTTCATCCCACTCGCATCTACATATGTGAATACATTTTGTAATACAAAAAGTATATCAACGTTACTGTATATAAATTTCTATATATAATTATATTTTATACATGAATAAATGTCAAACAATGAATCTGCACCTCTGGCGTTCCGCAATTATATTATTGCACATATATAAATCAGATCGATGGAATAATTAGTGAAATCAATAGAAAAAGAAAAATTAATGTACAGAATGAATGTCGTGTAATTGAGATGTATGTATAATTTTAGTAAATAGAATATATTTAATTGCATGCACCGATCCCGCGATGATTTCGGTATGGTATATCTATATAACATATACCTATATCGGTAATTAAAAATCGACATACATATGTATATAGAGAATAAATATAACTATGTGTTGCACGGCCGCGTGCGATGACGCAATAAACCGTAACGTGGGTTGGCAAAAACCTCCTCACGAATCCCCTCGCTCTGATGATGATGGGCTGACCTTCCTGGAACGCTTCTCGCGCGCGTAGCAGTTCGTCGTCACGCCCAACAAACTCAGCTCCTATACACGTTGTCACGGAACATTTATAATATTTCCTCGTTCGGCCCTTATTATTATTATTACTATATACATGAGATGCAGACGCAGACATTTATGCTTCTGCAGCCACCGCGATGACCCTCTCCCATCGCAGCCGATATACATATATGCGTATATCATGTACGTACACGTATTATACTGTAAAATGCATACAAAAGGGCATTTTATTCATTCGAACGATTTGAAGAAAAAACGCAAAACAAAAAACCATAAAAAAAATTGAAAATAAAAAAAACCTCTAAATACCTTAATTTTTCCATGAATATACATCTATATATGTATATTATATGTATGTATGCTATATATTTCTTTTTCCAAACTGTAGCATACAAAAATAATGCATTGCATTTTGCTTTATATATGTACGTACGTATATGTGTTGAGTTAAAAATGCGGATTCGGGTAAATACAGATGCATACAAGTTCAGGTATATAGCAGCTTCTGGGTATATAAATCCCATGATACCTTATTCGTGATATGAGAAGAAAGAATTAAAAGAAAAGAGAGAAAAGAATAAATTAAGTTCGGCTAAAAACGTCAGTCACAAATCCCATGTGTATAACATCACGCTCCTAACCGATATTATGTATACATATATATATAGATACTGTATAATATTTTTGTGCATGATCGCGTTCCACGCGGAAAAGAAAACTGGGAGACTGCAGTGCATGTGTGCGGTATATCTATATATCTACATACGTATATTTAAATGTAGAGCAGACGAAATTCTTCGAAAAATTATCATATTCACTATACATACATGATATGCTATATTATACAGCTGAGTGCAGCGTCGGAAGGATTTACGTATTATGTATGCTTATACATGTTAAACGTAAAAGAAAAATTAAAATTATAGTTACTAAATTATTTAACGTGAAACCTCGCGTATGATTATGGCGATCGAACATTATAAATCCGTGTTTTTATATTATTTATTTATAATTCATTTATTTGATCGTATAACTTTTTTCTTATTTTTTTTCTAATAATTAGCTCATAAATTGCTATTGTATATATACGTATAATGTAGTATAATATTAATGTATAATATAGGGATGAAAATGACCGACCTGAAGAAATCGTTTCTGCAGAATAGTTTAGCTTCCCTGGAGAAGCACTTGTCCTGGAGTGGATTGCGACAGTCGAAACATCGTACACAATCGGCGTGCCATGCTCGATCCAAGACATTCAACAGGAACTTGTCAAGAATAGGTTTCTCGCAGCCCGCACATGACAGGAGCATAGCTAATCCGCACCTTCCTATAATAAACCAAGCGTTTCAAGAATATATAGTACCTTGTATACTTTTTTATTCCAAGAGAAAAAATTTAAATTAAAAAAAAAACAAAAAAAAAAAAATGCAACCGTCAGCTGTTTTTTTTTTTTTTCATTACTAGTTTTTATATTAAGTATATAATAATAATAATTCATCAATTCCAATTTTCTGCACTATACACATATGTATATCGCGTACCTACTTAAAATACATATATATATGCTTGTGCAATATAATGTTATTTATATTATAGAATAGAAAAGAAAAACAAAATTTTAGTTGTGCAAATTTGACAAATTATATATGTACATGTATGTGTAATATATTACATGTGAAGATGACTTTATTTTACTCTCTATATGATTTCCATTATTCTTCTTTATTTGTTTTTGTTTCTTTTGTTTGTTTGTTTTTTTTTCAAATAAGATGCAAAAATATGTAATCGCGTGCCCGATACAATATAAACCACGTGAAATAAGAAGATTGTTATAGATATCACTAATTGATTTAAGTATTTGATTAAATTGTGAAATAGATTTTTCTTCATTTTTTTTGTTTCTCTTTCAAGTTGCAAGTTGCACCCATGCGGTCGTCATTTATTCCATACGGACGCACACATGTACATACAAAATTTATGTATTACATGTATCTATATTATTTCACACGCGCCTGGCATTTGGACGATAATTTTGATTCAATCTGTATCCAATAAAATTGAGTACTTATGTATTAGAAAATTATGAAAATCATATGTATGTTATGTGCATATATGGCCGCGATTGGTGCAGTTGACGTAAATCAAGGTAAGATGATAACGTGAATCAACGTCGTTGTAGAAAAAAGAAAAAAGAACAAACAAAAACTACATAATTCGTGATTTCAATAACTATAGAATAAAAATTTGGGCAGTTCAATATATCTATGGTACAAGGATATGATTTTTTTTTTTTTTTCCAATATCAACGTCGACTGCTGCGGGAGCGCATCGCACGATATGTATTTTTAAGATTTTGATTATAAAATTTTCGAGGAACTTGGAATAAGTGGACGATATGTATTTTGTATGAATCTGTGAGCATCTTACGATCAACCTAATAATAATAATAATATTTTCGTCACGAATTATACTCACCAATATTGTGGGCCTGGGTGACGGGAAGGGGCGCGCAACAAGGCCCCCCCAGGGGTGCAACCCTGATTCGGGGGGTTCCCCCCGCGAGTCCTGCAACCCCAGGGGCGCCACCGCCGCCGCCACCGCCCCCACCGCCCCCGTACCCCTCCACCTCCCCAGCAGCGGCCGCTCCCTCGGCGGGCCCGTAACGGCCGAAGGGTGCCGAGGGCCCCAGCGCACCCACTGTTACAATATTATACCCAAGCCCAACGAATTCCACTTCTCTTCACTTTTAATCTTGAATCTCTTCGAGTTTTATATATCACCTATCAGTTATACGTATGGTTATTACGTATAACTTTATTTTTATTATCTCTACGACACACACTGCAGACGATGATTTTCACTGTATATCTGTAGATAAAAATTCGCGCGCTTTTCCGTTTTGTTTTATTTTATTTTTTTTTTTGTTTTTTTCAAACGACGAATATACGAATATTTTATTTTTCTACTTCTTCGACGAAATCCTCTTCTTGTAATTTGCTCTTATACATATGCACATATGTGTTTGTCCATCTGCGATTCACCTGATGATTTGATTATTATTATCGGAACCGCTTACAATATATATATCGAATAACGAGCGAACCAGTTCATTCAGATCTGCACGCTTATCAGTTGTTCGTTTTGTTTCTTTTCACTGTTGATAACTTTTTTTTTCCAATCTTCCAAATCAGTGAATCGTATATATACCTATATAGGATATCTGTCGTCAACTCGATCGTTTCAAAAATTGCCGACGGTTTGCTATATCGATATATACATTTATATATAATGTACATATATTTAATTGCTTTCTTTTAACTATTTTTCATCTTGTTTTGTTTCATTTATATACCTCCGCTGCACCACGCACTGCAGCAGCTGTAATCAAATCCTTTGTCTTCAATTGTCCAGTCTTAATTATAATGCGACGCTGCAGATGATATAATTTTCACTAATAATGTAATCTTTTATCATGTATATTTTAATTATTACATTCACACTTCTTTTTGTTTCTTTTTCTTTTTGTTCTTTTGTTTTTTTTCTTCTTCTTCCTCCAACACGTGTAGACACATGTATATATATATATTGTGTATATATGCGTGTGTATTAAATGTGTACAAATTTCATATCGATGCACTGTAAATATATTACTGCACAATTATTATATATAATGTATTATAAACTACATCAACCTCCTGCGCAGTTTAACGTTCACATTGATAAATAAATTTCATCAATCATTATCATATAGAAATGATCATGATCACTTGTATGCGTAGATATATTATTTTCATATAAAACACTGATATACATATCACGGGGAAAACTTTTTAGCGGCACACGTATATAATCAGGTATTATATTATAAAAATAAAACAGCTGATATGTACCATAAATATATATGTGTATATATAGATGTATATATATATATATTTATTATATAGACACTTTTATTATTTCCCCAAATTTTTTATCCTTTTATGTGCTGCAGTGTCGTATGCCGCCGCATTTAATATTCCATTCGTACATGTATAATAACGCGTGCTGGTAATTATATACATGAACTAAAGAAAAAAAGGTTGATAGAAAAAAATTAAAGTAGAAAATCGTAAAATCGTCTTTAATGTATAGTTATTTAGTGTGGAACGGATTGTTTCTCGGTTAAAAACTACACATATTATACGGGCATTAGTTAATTTTCAAATAAGTCGAATCTGGTTTTTGCAGATCGCGTCGACGATTCAATTGTTACGATGGTGTGAAAGAACGAATGCAACGCGGTAACACTTGAGTATAATTTGAGTAGAACTTTTGTTACCAAATAGAAATATTATTTTGTTCTTGTGTTTTTTGTTTTTATTGTTTTTTCGTTTGTTTGTTACCCGTCGCGTTCGTCCGCGTTATTGGTGGATAACACCGGGACGCGGTATACGAGAACTGCGCGACAGCGTGACACGAGGCGCTTGCTTGGAGTCCGCCTGCCAACTGTCTGCACCTGCCGCAGGAAAAGCCCCATTGGAAGGGGCGACAGGCCACGCCCCTCCCCCACCCCCCAGCCCCGTTACAGACAGGAGAACGTGCTCAGGCCGACCCACAGCTTTTCACCCCCGCAGCATCGAATCTCATTGGATAATTCCCGTTCGAAGAGGCGTGTCCATCCCTGATTCAAGGTAGACATGGCCGCCGCACGGTGCGACGTGAACGCTGCAGGAAAGCACCGAATGGAAATATCTATTGATCCCGTCTGTAGTGTGTACACCTTAGGATCCCAGAATGCCACAGGTTTCAGAAATTTAATTTTTAAATTATTCAATTTAAGAAAGTGTTTCGGTACCGCACGTTCGTTATATACCTAACTATGTATATTGTATTTATGTAATGTGTATTATATATATCTGCCCGCTGCAGTGCCGCGGGATATAATATAATTTTAATACCAACCTACTGCAACATAAACCGCGACTGTTATAACTTTATAACTCGCAACTTTCGGAGGCGTTTGGGGGCGTGAGGGGCAGCATTCCGACAGATTTTAGACTCTGTATATATAACACTGACCAGTAGCCAGACTGCGGTGTATCTTGGCGAAACTTCTTTCGTATCCAGATTCCAATCCGAAACGCTATAATTTCGATTAGTCTTGACTTCCTGATGTATATTATATATGTGTATTGTATATATATACATATACTGTGTACGGTTTATTCTTCCGTTGATTTCTGCAGCGTTGAAAACAGGGGCTCAATGGTACGGTGCTTACTCTATATTATTATTATTATTTTGTTTATATTAATATACTAACCGGCGCGTATGTAGACGTAAGGAATAAATTTGAACGAGCTGCCTGATGAATTCTGAAAAATTTGGTTGAATCAAGAAAACTGCCATATTAGGTATATATTGTATAATTACATAATTATAACATTACACAATCGCGGAAAGTTATTAATTTGCACAGTATCGATTCGCGTCTAATAAACATTATGCGTGTTCTATCTATACTATATATAAGCTATATTATAACGCCGCATTCTCTGAAACTTGTCTTTTTTCGCCAAGAGGCAATTATGGCGCGAAAGAAAATTGCAGCGAAACTCTTCAAAAAATTAAAATAAAGCTCTTGATATCCTTTCTCAGTTGAAAAAAAAAAAAAAAACTGACGAAAAAATTTTCCACAGATTAATATACGCCCGATTATCGAACAGCAAAAAATTGCCGAAAACGGCCATATTGGAAAATTTGTACCATTTTCAAAATGCCGCTTGAGAAATTTGATAACCCTTTTTTTTGTGTCCGCTATCTATAACTTTTAGTGCGGCAAGAAATTCCGACAGCTGTGTACCGAATAAACTTTCGGCCTGTAGTAGTGTATGTCCATAGATGTATTGAATATATCTATGTATATATATTCGGTATATATAGTTCAATACATCTATGGTATATATGTCTATATTTATGCATCTGGTATTACGTCAAAAATGCAGAACCATTCGCCACCGCCGGTCGCGCTGCACAGAGAAACAATTATACAAATGCAATTTTCGCATGATCAATAATCGTAGATTGAACTTATAAGGTCAAAAATATAGTTTTATAGGCATGGTGAGGATGATGTAATACAAATTCAAAGTCAATGTATATTATATATATAATCAAGTTCGAGTTATGCGTTAGCGTCTATGCAGGTAAGGATTGAGCGAAATTCGATTTACAGTTTTTAGCGAATAAATATTACAAACGAATGATGTATGAATATTATATTTATATATACATTATGTACATGTGAGATACATAACGTAAACTATACGTATAATATAGCTTTATCTACACCGATCTTACTCAACCCAATTGGATCAGAGATGAATCAGCGTTAAATAAGAACCATTTTCCTTAGGTGTGTAGCAGGTATATACTGCACCTGCCCCGTAAAACGAAGCGTATCGTTCCACTTATTTCGCATTAAGAATAGCGGGTTGTGGATCCAATTCTTCAGTAGTTTGTAGAGATTCTGCTGTAGTCATTTATCTCTTTGTACGTATTCACAAAATACACCGCTGGAGCTTTTCATCGTTGTATAAGTATCTTAGGACAAAGCTATTTGATCGCGTATTATTTCGTATACGAAAAAATTCCAGGATATATCATCATATATATATACAATTGTTATCTCTGCAGCTGCTTGGGAAAATTCAACATTTCTGTTCAAATATATTACACACATGTATATTGTATGAAGACATCTACAGTACGCGTACAAAACATTGCTACCCATCCGATTCAACACGACTTCAAAATTAAAGTAGCAAGCTTCAGGTTTGCCGGACCAGGCAATAGCTTTTACTACTATTATGGTAAGTGCCTTCACATCATACGGCGTACTTTCCGAAGATTCAACTACTGATGATGAAGCAACACTATATTAGTGCACAGAGAAATTGAACATTTTTTTACAACTTGTTTTTTGGATCGATGTACGTGACATGTTTTGAAAGTGCAAATTTTTTTTTGTGACAGAACATGTTCATCTCTGTAAACTCGACTGCAGAGCCGATAGTAAGCTATAATAAATATTCACACGCTTCACCTTACTCGACCGATATATCCGACCGCTACATCATCGAATGTAGTTTAATAATTTTCTGCTATGATCAAGGATCATTCGCAATGGAAATAATAGCTTGATAGAATGTTAACCCAAAAAACTTTGATGGGTGATGATATCAAGTAAATTACAGTAACCGAGGAAATAAATTTTAAACGATCGGTGTCTTCTGTAAATATTTATCAATAAATAACATTAGATTTATTATAATATGTAACAACATCTAGAATAATGGAACACTTATTGTTAATGCAATTAAGTGTTCTTATTTAATAAAAACACTTCCCCTATGACATTTCAAGCATTGGCTCTATTTGCCGAGCATTTAATTGTACTAATGAGGACGATGACAAAGTTTGTCAACTTGTACAATAACTTAACGTTAATCAGGTACTTTGTTCGGACTGTATCCAACCCATTGTCTATAAGTGTGGTTCATCCCATCTTCAACCAGAAGATCTATCGGACGAATGATGAAAGGTATAGATGCTAGACCAACTGCCACGCTGACCCACGGACTTTTAAATTTTTTGTGATTTAATTTCTTCTGTGCCAATTGTACGGCATAGCATAATCGATTAATGGTCAGTCCAGGAATAATTACGGATGCGAATCCTTGCCATATTAACGTATCCGATGCAGAAAGGGCCACTTGCTTAATTCGATCCGGAGAAACATCTTGCTGGAAAAAGAAAAAACTATAATTTAAGTGAAATGAAAGTTTCTGTTATCATCGACATCGTCATTTTTCAAATATTTCTTTATTTCACATATCGACTGAGCTGAGAAATTTTTCGCGTTTGTCGATACTTTCTGCAGAATGCTGACTTATTGATTGAACAGTTCATATGTATAATAATTAACAATTAATCAATGTAAAGATGATGTTAATCCTGTTATATTATTCCAGGTTGGCAATAACATGAGGACCACTTTTGCAGCAAAAACAACATGCAGTACTTCAATTGGCGTTACCAATTCATACATATCCAATCTTGGCAACAATTTACCTGATAGACAACAGCTGCCTTGTGTGAAGAATCTGCAAGAACGTAACCGATAGCTACAGCATAGCTTAATCGCACTAAATTCTTCCCAACTATACTTCTGAAAGCTTCGCCAACCTCGTTGGCATATCCTAGAACGGAAAGATGATGTTTGTAAATCGTTGTCTGTGTAAATTTTCCCAAAAAGTGACAATAATTCGATTTGTCCAGGCAGAAACATCAACTAATCGCTTATAGTTATCTGTTTGCATGCAGCATAATTCTTTATCTACAAGGTGTCGCTATAGAAAAAAAAAAATGCACATATATTTTGATAACGAATTTCGAAACATTAATTGCCAAGAGAAAATGATTACCGAGGTATCTCACGTGCGTGTCGCGAAAGATATCCACCTCTTCAATTTTTTTGGCCATATCAACAATGCAATGTGAATCCGCAGCCGATAAAACGTCAAAATTCTGAAGTTGACAGCCACGACTTCAGAATTATGTAGTGATTTATATATTAGCGAGTTTAGGCGGCTAAAATAAATGACGTTGATTAGGTCAGATTAGGTTAGACCGTGTGACCATTGGCGTATTGGTCGAAAAAGACGTCGAATTCTAGGGAATCTGGCTACTTTGATGTTGGTGAAACTGAATCAGACACGTCTGGTAGAATAATAACAAGAATTTAAAAAATTTGGTTTGAATTAAAGTTATTTGATTCAAGGGCATGATTTCGTCCGAATTGTAAAATAGAAAAAATTGTCGGTTATCTCGTTTCGGGGATGAACCCGATTCGACGTCATGGCGTCTATAGTTTCGAATCGTGATCGTACATAACCTAATTTTAACATACCCTATATTTTCCAAAATTTTTCTGAATTCGCACTTTATGAATTAATAAAAAACAATCTACGGATTGTAGAACATGTCGTTACTGAAAGATTAAGTCACTGGGTTAAAGATTTTCGATGGATATGTCACTTGTGAACTCAGTTGCAAATTACGTCAACATGTTATTGAATGAAACTGTTTGGTACTTCAAAGAAATTGCTTGGCAACTTGTCATTGCTGCGATTGCTTACTTATGTGTCTGTATATTTTTGTATATACTTTTGTTAAACGTTAGTCAAAAAGCATGGCAGCTTCCTGGACCACCTGCCAGGGTATTATTAGTTACGGCTCATCCAGACGACGAAGTTATGTTCTTTGGCCCAATGATATACTGGATGATAAACCAGAGGAATTGTGAAGTTTACCTGCTTTGCCTGACAATAGGTACCGTGTCATGTATTATATTCTGTTATCTACCAATTCTGTGATGCGCTTCAATTCAAGAAATAATTTCTTATTCTCAAACCTTTCAGGAGGTGATAAGAAGAGAAAAGAAGAACTCTGGGCAAGTGCTCAAATCCTCGGTATCCCAGAAGCCAATGTCACCATTTTAATGTGAGCCACCTATCAATCTTTCCTTTGCTTATTTTTGTGATGAACAATGACAAATAGAACTTGTTAGTAATCATTGCAATGCAATAACTATGTTTTTCAAATTTTAGGTCTACACAGTTACCTGATGACCCCAAAGTTCGATGGCCAGAAAATATAGTAGCTGAAACAATTCTCCAGCATGTTGAAAGTTACAGAATCAACGCGGTTGTAACATTTGACAAACGTGGCGTGAGTGGACATAGAAATCACATTTCTATTTTCTATGGCGTGGCTTCCTTGTGCATGGAAAATAAATTGCCCACATGTGAGTGCGCATAATTTAAATTATCTTCAAAACATTACACCAACCTCACTATTATTACCGAAATTTACAATCGATTCTTAACAATATTATGTATTGAATTTGAACTATTGATTTTTCAGATTGCAAGATGTACGTACTAGAAACTGTAAATATTCTTCGGAAATATACCCTGGTACTGGATTTACCAATTAGTTTGTTATCCACGTCCTATTGGTATTTGCTCAGCTTCAAGCAACGAAGAAATATACATGTAGGTTGCACAGTATTTTTAAATAACATTGGCAAACTCTATTTGACAGTATGTATTACTGGTGATTTATTATTTTGTACAGACGGCCATGAGGGCTCACAAGTCCCAATACGTTTGGTTCAGAAAATTGTACATGGGGTTTTCTCGGTACGCATTCCTAAATACCCTCCAAGAAATCAGCTCGCTTGACTTAGAACTGGACATCGACTTTGACGACGAATAAAATCGCGTTGATCAAAATTTATAACAAAAAATCCTAACTATATATATGTATATTGTAAATAGCAAATAAAATTTGTTTATGACCATGGTATCTCATCAGTAGTGGCAACGAATTCGTTGGCAGTGGTACGTACGTACCAGTAATCATCGGTAGAGCAAATACTCTCAACCTTAATGGTAATACTTGGTTGATCCACCACCGACAGCGGGCTTAACGCTCTCCAAAAATTTTAGGTTATGGTGTCGAAGGTGACATAAGAAAGGTGGATGCGCATACGACGCCGAATGAAGGAAAATAACGACTGCAAATTGACAATGTAGATTTATTGTCTCAGAGAAAATAGACATGGATATAGTTTATCACTTTCAGTTTTGAATTAGCATATC
Organism: Athalia cordata; assembly: GCA_963932425.1. Classification (NCBI taxonomy): domain Eukaryota; kingdom Metazoa; phylum Arthropoda; class Insecta; order Hymenoptera; family Athaliidae; genus Athalia; species Athalia cordata. The sequence continues at coordinate 48,164,036 of OZ010625.1, read as the reverse complement.
TTTACGTTGATTCGACGTTAAACTTTATATAATATACTTTGGAGGTTAAGCATTGAAAAATGGCGGATCGTCTGACACAGTTGCAAGATACGATAAATCAAGTAAGCTTCATTCAAATCTGCACTTATTCCCCTACTGGAGAATTTCTCTGCCCTACTTAAAATAAATATCGTACTTTCAGCAAGCCGAACACTTTTGCAATAGTGTTGGCATCCTACAACAGTATTCGACGCCTAGTAAATTTCCAGGTTTTGATAGAATTGGAACACCGCAGCCACACCAAACCCAGGAAGGTGAGCTTATCGACTTTCTAGCATCCATACAAATTTTTTCTAATTGAATTGTCACACGCACAATTTTTTGTCAATCAGATTACGCAGCTCTGTTTGCTACACTGATAGCCCGTTGCGCCAAAGACATTGATACTTTGATTGAAAGTCTTCCAAGCGAGGATTCATCCCAGGAGCTACAAGTAGCAAGCTTAAGCAGGCTTGAACAAGAGAATCAAGATGCCGGTGAGCAATTGGAGGAGATCGTAAGACAGGGTGAAGCTCTGCTTCAGAGGATTCAAGCTGCACTTCAAGACATTGCACAGAGTCAACTGGATATGCAAAACCCTGCTGCGACAGCAACAATCAATACAAATCTAAACCCACACATTAATTTTAAGCAAGAAAGCTTTACCAATATCAATACCATTCCTTCCAGTAACTCGCATCAGCCACCTGATCCATCCCCCAACTCTATGAGTCAGTGATATAAAATTCGTTTTATTTTATGTATAAGAATCATAAGCTATTAACGAAAAATAAACATTTTTTTATGTGTTCACGTGCAGCTTATGAATTGGCGCCGAAGTTTGATTTGCCTAAAATGAAGTGTCCTTCTCTTGTACCGATAAAAATCTGTCTGGCAACCGGATAACGATCGGCATGGCCATAATTTATCATCCTTCAGGAAATGAAAGTTAATTGTGGTCAAAGTGAGGCGAGTACAAGTGTTCCTCGAATTGTATTTACAAATTACTTAACAAACCTCTGACAATAAACAAGATCTGTGCTTCATCACTGACTCGATTAATATAATTTAAATACGAATTTGTTCAACATTATTTGGTAATACCTGTAAATTCAATAGAAATATTATAAACATATCATCTACGCCTAACAAGAAATGCGAACAAAATGTTGTACCGTTTTCCATTGGCTTTTTATAAAATGTTTACATGGGGATTTATTTACAAAAATATGAGTAGGGCATGGTTGATTGAAGGGGGATGAACGGTGAGGTGATAAGAAATTAATTGAGAGTACCCCGGCATTGGGGTGCGCCGCAGAGACAAGGAATCTTATCATCCTCCAGTGGAAACTTGTAATCGTAGGTAATTTCTTCATTCACACCAATTGGTTGTTTGCTGTAAATGACAATCTTCTTCTGACTTTCAATCGTTATTACCTTAGCGTAGCAGTTGGGCTGTAACATAAATATTTGCGTCCGATCATCAAACGTTTCTTTCTCAATCGATGCTAATATTTTCTGGGTAGTTTATAAATCGGACTTACATTACAACTGTGATTTATGAATCGGGCCAAATTACCACATTTGGTTGCGTCGATAATAGTGTCGAGATCGATACGGAACAAATATGAGCTACCAATACCCGTCGCTTCGTACTGTGTTTCGCGTAGATCCGCAACCACTGGTCTCACCATTTGTCCGACATATTCTATCACCATTTCATCAGCTGCGATCGGTTCCATTGCAAAGAGACCCCAGTCGTGAATACCAGATTTCGCGAATTTCAATTGCTTCTTTCGGAACTAAAACGTAAAAAAAATATTTAGAACTAATTCGAACCATCTTGTGATATGCGCAACCAGCATACAACTGGTGACTCTCTAAATTCGGAGTGCTATCAATATTACCTTGAGCTGATTGAACTTCAATAAATCACTATCGGTATCGATACCGAAAGCTGTTAACAAACGACGTTGATTACTTCTTGCTTCACGCGACAGGGCTTGCATTTTTCCGGTTAAAGCTTTAGCCATTGTTTTAGGACCATTCATGGCACTATCGCCACCCATATATGGTCCGCTGCTGTCCTCTACTTCATTACTACGCCGTATACTCTGCGCATAATGATGCTGTAACATAGTTAAATCAAGGTTATTCAATTACAGATCTTTCCAAAGTTGTGAGATAAAATTTTGCTTACTTTGTGCTTAGCCTTTTCCCGAATATCAACTTTGTAATAGCCTTCTGTACGAGCACTTCCGGTAGAATGTAATCGTAAATCATCTCGTTTTCTTCTTTTTGCAGGGCTTGGAATATCTGTCGCTGGATGATCAACCCAATGGGTATCGTTGAGCCAGTACCCTTGGTTGTCATCGGCGAGAAGAGCTTCGTAGCTTCGCCTCAGATATTCTACATCTTCCGCATCTATTCCTTTAGTGAGGAATTCGTAGAGCACTCCCATTTCGGTCATCAAATCCCTTTCTTTATAAGTTTTCACTGGCTCCTGGTATTTTCTTGGTAACTTTTCATAAGCAAATTCATTTTCAATGTTCTCTTTTTCTTTTTCATGATTCGGATGCGGATGTAGTTTGGAATACTTGTTGTATTTCCTCTTGGTAGTTTTTTCGGACTTATCCTTCGGTTTTTCTACTATAGGTGGTTGTTTTGCAAGCTTCGCCTTAGCAGGCGCAGGTATAACAGGACCTCGAGACTCGGTTACAGATGGTTCTGGTGCAGCTGGCGGAAGAGAATACGAATGTTCCATGTACACTTGCGACGCCTGAGATCCAGGTGAACTTGGACTGTGCTGACCGTTGAGGCGTAAGTCTGTCTCAGCTTGGAATCTGAACAAAAAGAAAATACATCATTATGAAATATGTCTATCTGCCGAAATATCAGAATTTTAAAATCAATCAAATGCTTGAAATCTTTTGTCAATTATTTTGTGAACATACCGTATTCTCCTGATTTCCAAACTTTCCTCCTCCGAGTCAGTTGTGGGTATCTCACTGAACATTTCAATTTTTTCAGACTCTTTCAAAATTGGTTCATTGTTTATGTATTTGGCAGATAATGTTTGTAGAGTTCTTATAATATTTGGTTGTAAAGGACCGGGACTCTTGTGACGTATAATATTATCGTGTCCAGCAAGAGCAATGAGTGCCTCGGCAGCTGAACTTTCCATCCTCTGAATATCTCTGGTTTCATCTTTCACCGGCGATTCAGTAACAACTTCTGATTTCACTGGTTTCGGTGGTTTCAGTGTCCGCACCGGTGACTCGGGTTTCGATTTATCTACGTCAACACTAGGTGTCAAAGGTCTGTCTACTATTCTTTCGCTTTCGTTTTCATCTGTCTTCACTTTAATTTCCTCTTTGGTTTCTCTATCCACTTTAGGCGAAGATATCGGGCTTGTTTCATTATCGTGTTGAGGGAATTGATCCAAATCCTGGTCTTGCAGCCGCAGACTAGGTACAGGCGTTTCGCTTCTAGTAGGCGTAGGACAGTCTAATGATCTCTGAATTGCTAACTCCATCAAAATTTCTGGATCATCGCTATTGCAAGCTAACGGACGATGATCGGATACTCGACTGTCACTTTCCTGCTGAAAAATTGAATTATCATTAAAATTTTTTAATCCGATTTCCGATGAGATTTCTGTGCTATCTTTGAGCCAAATATACATCTGGCTGTAATCATCGATAGTCGGATCTTTTCTCTATATGTACCTCGTGCGAACTGCTAGATGTATCTTCTTCGTCAGAACTATCGCTAGAGCTGCTGCTGGATTCGCTGCTACTGGATTGTTCGCTGGAGCTACTCTGTGACGTCGACGATGAGGAAGCTGTGCCGAGAGACGGAGCACGTCTTTTAGCTTTTTGCACTAGTGGGAGGTCTAAATCACTGTCACTGTCAATTATCTCAGGATCTACGGGATCTGATTGTCGACTGTCTTCATCTTGTGGCGAAGGACTCGGTGCTTTTATTTTCCTCTGTAATTGAACAAAATCATGCAGGTCATTATCCATCCAAGCAACTGCTCAAACTCCCAACAACAGAAGTTCGAACGCTTACCCTGAAGGATGGCATTTTTGGCATACTAGCTCTAATGCCCAATCCGAACCCATCGTAGTTAAGTCCCAATGGAGTTCCTTGTTCTAAAATGGAGGACAGTCCTTGTGGCTTGGATACTTCTTCCTTAACAACATTGTTACTGACACTAACTTCATCAGTATTCTGGGTTTTCTGAGTCTTCTTTTCATCCCACCAAACTTCGAATAGCTTAAATGCTGTATTCTCAACCATTTTTTTATTGAAATCCCTCTTTAATATCTGCTTCAGTTCGCTAACCACTCTGTTCAGCACCCCATTGATCGTGGGCCCCTGGGATATGAAAAAAAAATTTATTTAAAATTTATTTCACAAATAAAAGACCTAATGGAAGAACTATGGATCGATCTTATTGCACCTCCATGATTGAAGTTTTTCTGAACTGACCTGTGGATTATCCTTAGTGATATTGTGGTTAGCCAATGCTTGCAGTCTGGACTGTAAAGTAGGATAATACGCAGTTCCTTGAGGTGCACCAACACCCCCTGGAACGGGAGCATTTGTTGGTTGATAATGATGGTTCGGTAAATATGGTGTTCCATAGGGATAAGGATATTGTGCCGGTCTTGGCCAATTATATACATCTGTAGGTGGTGGATAATGCGCCAGATGTCCGGGATAACCAGCTCCCGGATACAATTGATTCTGTGGTTCGCTCTGAGCTACAACCTAATGCAATATCATAAGCAAGACCCAGAAATTCATTAGTCAAAGGTCAGTACTTCATTTTTTTTTTCTGCATGTCACACTTCAAATGATTACGGTAGCCATATTTATGAACATGTCAATGTATAAATTACAAAGCTAACTTAATATGCGATAAGAATGTAGCTTTTTATAGTTAGTACCTCTTCGATCTTTTCATCTCCAGAGCTTAAGCTGCTTAGCGACATTCGATCATCATCTGGAGGAGGTGGAGGAGGAGGCTCTTTTGGTGGTTCTGGTTCCATATCATCGAGAGCAGGACTGTAACTACCTAATAACGCTTCGTCTTCACTAGAGCTTATTACACTCCCTAACTCTTCATCGACTGAAAACTGGTTAATATTGTTCTCGCGGGTTTTTCGTCGTTCCTTATTCCGTTCCAAAATCTTTTCAAAACAGGACTTGTACATGTCAGAGGATAGAAAGGGACTCGGAGGTTCGGATAAAATTTCTTCATCAGGTTGAAGGGACTTTTTATCGTCCTCTGAATCACTTCCAAATTGCAGGAAAGGTGGAGCCATGCCTCCAGCCTTATCCTTCAAAAGCATAGCAATCCTGGTATCCAAATCCAATGTCTTACGAGATTCATCCACCGGAGAATCTCTTGAGGAATTTTTACTGCCAGCTGGTGCACTTTCCTTCTCTTTCTTAGGCAGATGATGTACTTGTGAAATTTTTGTAGAAATCGATGTCTTTGTAGTGGGAATTAGACTGGGTGTATCTAAACTCGCATTGTGCTGTGCTGCTGGCCACACAGGTGTGGCGGGATATCCTGCTGGACCAGGATTGGGGCCGGTTGAACTCCACCACATACTGGAATTCGGTGCTACCGATATAGGCTGTGCTACATTTGGTGCCATATTTGCTACATAACTGTTGGGTGGTTGATGATGATAACTTGGGTAATATTGAGGGTAATCGTAACTTGTTGCAGGGGTAGAATTTTGGGAATAGGTACTCGAGTAGTTCAGTTCACTTGGAGCAGTGCTATATCCTATGTCACTACCAGTGCTCCCTCCGGGTGTTGGATAATCTCTGAATTTATTGAATCTGGAATTTTCAATGTATGGATCTCTAGACTTTTCCAGACTTTGGGTGCTCTTTTTGGCAGTGCGATACTCTTCTCTGTCTTCAGGTGGAAGTTTTTCAATCGGTGTTTGTTTCTCAGGCTCCACTTCCAGTTTTATTTCCTTCTCAATCTTTTTCTCAGGCTTTTTCTCCGTTGTCATATCCTCGTAGATCTTTTTACATTCATCGCCAAATGGGTCTAAAAAGACTTTCAAGACCTTACCCATGACCGAAGTGTTATTCAATTTTTCCACGCAAGCCTTAGATGCTTTTGTTGCCTCAAATATAACTCTGGCAATTCCTAGATGCTTGTTGGTCATCGGATGATAATAAATAGTCAGCTCTTCAATCAAGCCAAATTTTTGAACCATATCTGTTAAAAAACTTCTGTCTATGTTGTCGTTTAGATGACAAAAGGTCACCTCAAGTGGAGGTGGTTCTCCGCAATAATTGGAATCGATTTTAAAACGAGGCACAGGTAATTCTAGTTGTTCTAATCTCGTCCATATCCTTGTTAATTGCGATCTTGGGTCTCGGAGCTGAACCGGAGGATAAGTGGGATCTCCGGGTACAATTCCATCATAGCGGTATAATTTGGATGCACCTTTCACCAAGAAAGGATCGACTAACAGCTTGTAGTTTCTTAATTTTTGAGCAGCCGCTTGCCCAGCAGCTGCCTCTTTTTGAGCATGTGAGGCATGTGTGTGACTGTGTTTTGACGATTGATTGGAATTGTGGGACGAACTTTGCGAGTTTCCGTGAGCATGATGGTGGTGCGAATGTCCATGTCCGTGTCCATGCCTCTCCATCCCGTTCATTGCCTCCAGGCATCATCCATTCAAATCAAATTCTAGCCCAGAATTCTAAGTTGACTTATTTACCACGATCTTACAACCTTGGTAATGAATTGTTTTCAGTGTAATACCAGATTTAAATAATCAATAGCTGATTCAAATCCGGCAAGGCAACTGAACGTAATATCAACAAATGTAAAATGGGCATTGAACAATCTTTTGCAAAAGCTGCATCGTTGTGTTTTGGAAACTTTTCAAGTCCTGAGGTTGTACATGTGTTTCAGGAAGTGTTTTCAATTTTTGAGTAATTATACAAACAGTCTATGGTAGCTGGTAAATTCTCATGTAAATAGTCTTTTTATCATAGGGCAAGATCCCGTCAAAGCAGGACAAACATAACCTCAATGTTTTGTAATCGAAGGTGTTTGATTATTCTTGGAAATCTGTTTTCTCCAACTTAGTTTGAACAATAATCTGAAGAATGGTGATTTCGCACTCGATAAATGAAAAAGAAATCGATATAATATGACTTTTTTTTTACTTGTAAACCCAACCTCGACGAGCCGTTTATACAGGACTTCGATTCTCCTTCATTTTTGTTACGCTTACGACCTTTTGTTGTAGTCTCCCAATGTGTTTCCCATCCTCAGGAGTCCAAGGGTTACGAATAAACCTTAATTCGCCCTTTTAAATTATCTCTTCTAGATAGAAATTCCGGTTTTTTACCGCAGCCCCTTTCGACACGCTTCGCGCAAAGGCACTCCGAAATTGACTGTTCGCAGGACGCGCTATGCCCGAGTTGAGTGAAATTTCGGAAAGCAGACAAACATTCTCCACCGAAAAGCGCCGTATTATTTCCAATGGTTCCAACTATCTTTTCTTTATTCAATAAGTTAGGTTCGTACTATCGTAATCACCTTTTGTCGATAGGAAAAACTATGCGAGTATTTCTGAATGACGCCATCCTTGTCGCTTGGGTATCATGGTTTAGAAATGCAATAATAAAACCACAATGGATAAAACTATGATAACCAGAGAGTACGGCTAGTCTAATCGTTTGTGATGATAATTTGATAGTATGGAGAAGAGATTCTCCACGTTATTATCATTTTTATTTGCGTGTGTATCCTCGAAAAACTCGCAAAAATTAACGAGGGCTTGAGGCAAATTACCCATTCCCGAATCGGTTATCCCATATCCTCTTCCGTCGGGAGACATAATTGTTCCCTGAATCTTTTATAAAATACCTGATATATCCGTGAATGTTTGGCATTACTTTAATTAGCCAGGGTATCTGCATTAACAATTTTATTTTCCGTTTAATAAATCGCCGAAAAACTTGCCGACGGATGATGAATTGATGAATGGCATGAATCCAAGCATTGGTCCGTATTGTCCTAGTGGAATTTTTAAATACCACTACAACCAATAGCAACAGCGATTTGGTAAAAAACTTACGCGAAACGCATGCGTCGACGTTCGTCGGCAGGCCCAAGTGCATCATGGTTTCATCGGCAGCCATTTATAACACGAAGTTGGGATTTCAGTCTGCTTGAAAGAGGTGCATACTGATGAAATTTCTCTATATGTAAGAAGTGTTGCGAGCTTTATGAATTCAGTGTCATTTATCGTTTTGTTTTAGGGAAAATGTCAATCTTCCAAAGCTTTCTCACGCGTTATTTGCCAACGGTGAAGGCCTCCGACGAGGAGCTAGCTGACCCACAGAAGCAGCTCAGGGTAAATTCCGACGACACTTGTGTCTTTATTACTTACATAACTGACATAAAATCATTTTTTTCCAATACTGGTAAAATCCTTTTTCATGTATTGAATCAGCTGTTTGCTACTACTTTATTTATACACATCTTATAATCCGGTCCCTTCGTCCGATCCCTAGTTTTCACTAACTAATTACAAGCGTACAACTTTCATATTCATTTATCATTTTTTTGATTATTGAATCATATTGATTTATTTCAGTTCCGCTGACATAATTTAACCGTTAGAATATAGTTAACCAGATCGCTGCCTCTCTTGTAAAAAAATTATATTGTGACAAATTGTCATTGATCACTACACACATAGGTTAGAAAGATTCTGCTCGCTCCCCAGTATTGACCTATGAGCATACCAAAACAATTAGTTGCAAGTATCTAATTAGCCATAGTCATACATGGTCATTTTTAAAATTTGGGAACTGAATTTTGACAAGAATTCCTTTGAGAGCTCGCCAATAATAATTCTCCGAGCGATTGGAATCATTTATATTTATTCTGTTCTGAATAAAAAATTAAAGATTTGGATACTGTTCTGTTCAGGCAATCAATAAAAACCAATGATTGCAACAAGTATTTAATTGCTGATTTCAATTTACGATATTTTATTCTGAATTTTAGGAGGAATGCGGCACACTTCCAAAGTGTGTCAACCTTCAGGAGGTACTCAACACTTGCAATGATCGTGTGAATTCAAAGACACAGACGGCGGAAACTTGCTTAGAGGAATTATTAGATTACCTGCACTGTGTAGATCACTGTGTAGCGAAGACCCTCTTCACAAAACTCAAATAATTGATGAAACTACAATCGAGTTAATCACAACATTAATTAGCTCCCGCATCGTAACTAGTTCTATTCGCCATGTTGTAAATACAGTTAAATATTATAAATAAAGAGAAACAGATATGTAGAACTTCTCATCGATCCATTATTCTTCAGAAATTCAACTGCTCCTTAGAAAACTAATACAAAGAATAGATGGATTGAGATTAAACAAAATCACACGAGTATGAAAATGACTCATCGTAATTTTATTGATACAACAAATTAACATTCTTATAACCTAAATATCTTAGGTTAGTTAATAATCTCGTGCTGTCTCAAATCTTGGAATGATATATTTCTCTCCAAAATTTATATATTATTCTGTACCAACTTGTAGTACGTCGAAGCAAACTGCACAGACTCTCACTGGCTTATTTAACCCAAACTTCAATATTGGCACATCTTGACCAGAGCATTTGCTACACAAAATTCGCCCACAATGGCGGCTGAAAAGGAAATATGGAGTAGTACGTAGTTTCGTAAGAAAAAGCGAAAGAGATTCCCAATAAGCGGGTGGGACTTAGATTGAAACATCCCCTACTGTTCTGATTTAGTTTTATAGAATCTTACCAATGATGTTTTCGCATCGTAAGTCCAAACTTTGTGCCACATTCCAAACACAGATCTTTCTCAGCCCATGGTGATTCTTGGGTGAGCGAATCGAGTAATCTGTACAGCAGCTGCTTGGTGGCTACTTGATAATTAAATATTGTGATGCCTTCTTTATTCATCGCCCCAAGACAGGCTCCAGCTTTCACCAAAGTTCGACACAAGTTACCATTCCCTTTCATGTATGCGATTAGCAATGGCGTATTTCCGTCCAAGTCTAGATTTGAAACAAATTTCCTTTATTTGCTGAAGTGAGACTATATTTTTCTGCAGCTCATTCGTAATACCCCTCAACTTTCAAACAAAACTTACCAGGTTTGTTCAGCGGATATTTTGGCATACATTCCAAAAATAAATCGCAAATGGTAGCTGCATTGTCACGTCCATACCTTGCCAGCTCGTGTAGAGGATTTCTACCCTTCAGGTTAACTGTTTCCGCATCTAGAGAACACTCTGTTAATAGGGATCTGACCACAGCTACGTGGCCTTCTCGCACAGCGACATGCAATGCGTTGTCCCCATCGGCATTAATAGCATCAAAGTTGATATTATTCTGTAAAGAATATGCACCTATCATGAAGTATCTACATCGATTACCTGGTTTTTACACCATCCAAGATGAAAATTTGACTCACCTGAATTAAGGCTGATATAACAGGTGCGTGACCAGCACGAGCAGCTGCATGCAACGCTGTATTTCTATGAGCATCTGTATCATTGATTCGGGCTCCAGCAAGAACCAGACTCCGTACCAACATCTCATTTCCAGATTCAGCCGCGAGATGAAGTGGAGGAGTTTGCGTCACGTCTTGAACACGAGAGTTGACGTCAACCTGAAAAATAGAAACAATGGATTGTCAAGATTCGGATTGTTTCAACTTTTGCAATAAAAACGTTTTCATAATTTTCGAACTCTGTTACCTGGATGGACAGAAGAAATAGAACGCTTTCCAAGTCGTTTTGTTGTATGGCTTTATGCAAGAAATTTCTACCTTTGTTGTCGACCTGTTCTGCTGCGGTAGGAAGTCTTTCTAATATGACCTGAGCAGCTTTGTGATTTCGAACTGTCAGGGCTGTGGCAAATGGGCTCAAACCTCTTTTGTCTCGCAAAGATAAATCTATATGTGGATGGCACAGTAGTAGGCAAATAATTTGCGCGTGATGATTTTGAATAGCTACATGAACTGGTGTTTTGTCTTCAGCGTCACGCGAATTGACATTAGCACCATGTTCAACAAGGGTTTGAACAACTTGTTCAAGTCCCCATTGACAACACAGATGCAAAGGAGAACAATTATCTTTTGATTCTTCCCCTCCAGATCCCTCTTTCCCAGGACGCCTAGGCGAATTTAAATCACAGCCACTGAAAAAAAATTTTACAGTTATTTCAGATGTAGACTGATAATATTCAGTGCAACTCATAATTTTCGAATAACGTGATTTACTTTTTTCTTTTTTTGATTTGGAATGCATGTACCTTCGTATCAAGAACTGTGCAATAGCTTCTTTGTTTTCATCAATGGCTTTGTGAAGTAAAGTCTGTTGACATCCTTCGGGCCCTGGTGCCCAGCAATCGGTGTCAGCTCCATGAGCAACTAGAACAGATGCTGTATCTTCTTGTTGAGAATCGAGTGCATCCCAAAGTGGGCATCCGACAGACGTATCTACTCCTCTGCGACAAAGTGCCTCGACTACTTCACCCAATCGACAATGGACACATAGTTGAAGGGGTGTCTCTCCATCTAGAGTTCTATAAGAAGGATAATCTTCCGTTGGGTGCAAGCTTTTGTGGTGCTTTGATGATTTATATTTCTTTAATTACTCACCTAGCATTCATGTCGGCGCCATTTTCCAATAAAAATATTGCAGTTGCTGAGTCTTCCTTGAAAATTGCTTGATGCAGGAGAGTCAATCCCTTTTCGTTGCGTTGGTTGATATCAGCGCCAGCTCTGATAAGAGCAGCCACAATTTCCCTTCCCTTCTTCAGGGGAGCTTTAATCGCTAAACTCAAGGGTGTTTCACCTTCTCTGTCCTTCAAGTTCAACTGAGAAGCTGTGTCTTTAGATTTCAGCAGCCCTGTGACAACGCCATGGTGTTGGTTTAGGATTGCCAAATGTAGTGGCGCATAACCATCTGATGAAGTAACTACACTTGTAGATACATCTTTCTCTATCAGTGACTTAGTCAGATCCTCTAGCCCAGCCTTACAAGCTTCGTGTAATATTGTATACCCTTCAGCATTTGGAACCAATAAATCTATTGAAGGATGTTCAATTAAAAACAGTGTTGCAGCCTCCTTTCCCTCTCTAGCTAAAATATGTAAGAGTGTGTCCCCTGTGGTTGCGTAAACCGGATTTGGCGTTGACCCTTTGGTCATAAGTTTCTCTGCATAAGATGTTAAGGATGGCTCTGCATTCAGTGCAAATGCCAATGGTGTATCACCTTTGTTAGTAACTACATTCAAATTGATGCCAGGGGTAGAAATCAGGAGGTCAAACAATGCTTCATTTTTCTCAAAAATGCTACAGTGCAAGGCTGTCCTGTGGGAGTAAAAGTTAAGATAAATGAATTATCAACCAATTTCCAACGTTCAATAATCTTCTAAGTTCAGATATAAAGTAAACCGTACCATCCTCTTTGATCTTGTAAATTAGGATTAATTCCTGTTCGAATCAGTCTTGTAGCAACAGATATCATATCCTGTGTTTTGTGCTCAGCGGTGAGATGTAGCGCCGTACATCCAATATAATTCTTCAAGCCTTCCGAACCCTTTGCATCAGTTATAATGCGTACGGGCTCTGCTAATGTTTGGGAGTTGTTACTATTCTCAAGGTGTTCTATTATGAATTCAGCAGAGTATGTATCTCCTTTCAGGATTGCCGATTGGAGGAGTGTAAGACCACATGGATCCCTGGCTCCTAAGTCTGCATGATGTTCAACTAGAGTTCGAGCCAATGATGGTTGACGTGCACGAAGAGCTACTTCTAAAGCTCTGTCTCCTCTGGAATCAACTATATTGACTGCTTCTGAAAGCTGTGACAAACAAAAATATTTCCACTGGTTGACAAACTGATGATGACATAGGTTCGAGCGATTGTATAGTTTTAGTATCTAGAATTGCTGAGAATGCCAAAAAAGTTATTGAGTCTACTGAAATACTGAAAAGGAAGCATTTTCACATATTAGGAGGATACGGCAACTCATCAGCATCAATCGCGTTCTTATGTATATTTATTTTTAATTTTAATTCAATTAAATTTCGATGTTCACCTATGTGACAAATCTGTTCCTGCTTAATCTGTGGGGAAGCTAGACAAGAATATTTAAATGCGGTAAATTGTGGGAGGCAAAAATTCGATCGGCGATTCCATCAACGAAAAACGACGATGCACCAACGCTAGTCATATTTAAACGTGTATAAAACACACAAGGCCACACACGCATGGAATAAGCGATAAGAGCTTCGTGAACGGGTCGGTGTGGTAGTAGTTTAACTGAAAGTGGGCGGTCGCGTATCGCCGGCGGTGGTCATTGCCAGTGTTTTTTTCGCTAGGCTTCGGCGGTTCGGCGTAGCGCGTGACGTGGCTGGTATGGGAAAGGAGCGCACTGACCATGAAAAAATATAAAATAACCAGCCGCGACTTGCGGTACTTATTCCAGTATCCGCAGACCGAGGCGTTTTCGAAAACTGTAGTATTCATGTTAGGCGCTGGAAAATCAGGTTATAATGCGCGATATACGCAACAAAAATTCGATCAATCAGGATTGACTCATCAGACAGACATGTGACTTCTGATGTAAGAAAAAAATCAAAGTGACCCTGAGATAATCGTCGAATGTATTGTTACTAAAATAAGAAAAGTCCAAAAACAAATTAGGCGCTTATTATCAGAGATTAGTAGCAACAATTGAACGTCTGGGCATTGTTATTGAGAAAGAATAACTGTAGTGGCTGTCCAGAAGGTTCTCAGTATTACTATTTTTTAATTTGACGCCGCATTTTTATCCAATTAACTGTTATCAGAGAACTATTTCATCACGTACTTATTCATATGGTGTGATAGAAACGTCATATGTGAAGATTCTATATTGTGACCAATGACTAATCATACCTTTGAAGGAAAATCGGTATGATACATAATTAAGTGATAATGGAGCAGGAAACAACGCATGATAAAATGGGAAATGTTTCTCATGCTAAATGCCAGTGTCGATTGTACTGTGTCACGCCCAAGTTGCTAAGCCAAAGCAACTCAAGCCCCGAACCTCAGCTGTGATATTAAATTAATGTTATCGTGTATTGGACGAAAACAGGGGTAAACTGTAGTATTCAGGACGAACTATCAATCAACACAAAAAGATAAAACTTATGAAACAATTGGAACAACGGATACTGCGCAGTTTCTGACTGGACTATAATACACACCTCAAAATAATCCACATACATATTAGTGTAATATCAACACTCGTGCCCATGCATGAGTGAAGACCAAAAAATGCATGGGATATTGAACTTATTACTGATTTGCTCATGTATGTTAATTTTTATTGATTCTATGCTTTTTAAAATTAGTGACACAAATATAGAGTTTTTAAGAAGTGTTGCAGGGCATCTGATATTCTTTATAATTTTCAGATTTCGTAGTTGCAACGTGTTCAAACCTTTGGTGTTATAAATGCACAGCAACACGAGAAGATCCAAATGGTTTGGCATGTTCAAATTTTGATTGGAGTAAAAAGTACCAAGTCGAATGTCCAGAATCTACAATGTGCAGGAAAAAAACATCGACTATCTCACTTGCAGGGGATCGTAAGTTCCATGAATGTTCAATTTAAAATCTTCCAGTGAGATTAACCACCTAGTTGAGTGACGTATCATAATGTTTAACATCGACGTACTCGATGCATTTCAGGAGAAGTTAAGATTACTGAGAGGGACTGTGCCCCACAACTTCAGCAGGTTCACAAATATGATTTTGTCATAAAAAATTGGAATTCATCACAAGTAGTAGTAGAGACAGCTTATAGTCCAGGTTGTACAGCAGGCAAAGATAAAGGCAGACCTGGTCCACCAACGGAATACTGTTATTGTTACAGTCATTTTTGCAACCAGTCTAACTCTATTAGAAAAATTGGTTCCACTCTTATAGCACTGCATATACTTGGCCTAATGCTTTCTAGTTGGGCACATTTTAGATCATGAGAGAAAAGGGGCATATGAAAATGGATTCGAATCTCGGTGCCTTCACTAATTTGTGATATTTCTATTATTAATTAAATATGTGTCATGTATTATGGAACACGGACGGTGTAATTACTTAAAAAAATAATGTTTCTTAACAGTGTATAGTACAATGAAAGAAAAAAAGGTTACGAAAATTATAAAATAATGAATCACGTAAAATACAAATATTTTCTCACCTCCGAATCGTGTTCAACTAAGTACAAAAAGACGACATCTTCTCGAACCAAGCGTACAGCTGAGTGCAAAGGGTACTTGCTTTTGGCTTTCAGCAATTTATACAACAACGCCCCTGGCATCTCCTTGAAATCCTCTCCAGTTAAGTCATCCTGTAAAAAAAAACAAACCCAAAACTTCACATTATTCACCGGTTATTGATCAATAATCATGACAAATAATATAAAAGATTACGAGTAACTTTTAATCTTAGAAGATTTTTTGTTTCACATGCTTAATAAATATGGCCATGTTCCAGAAACTTACCCAATGTACAGATATAAGTGAACTGCAGTGATCTCTCAACGCTATCGTCCCTAATTCTTCTGCAGCTGTATACAAATGAACACAGTCTCGAAGAGTGACTATTCCGATAAGATTTTTTTCACATTGATCAACTAATTCTAATAACTGAAAACGCGATGCAGCTCTCATCAGTTCCAAGGTCAAATTTGGTTTTTCAGTTGTTCCAGTATAAACCCATTTTAATAATATAGATCCTACATGCTCTTCCAAATTACTCCAGTCTAAAAAAATTAATCAAACAAATTTATCTTGGACTATCTCATAAGGTACTGCGATCTAATTTTACAAGATCGGAGTTTCTCTTCGTACACACAAGTATGATGTTTTAATGCATTCAGTGACATAGATTAGATGGCTCGTAATTATAACAAACAACAAAAAATGTGCACATGCACTGGAGGTGCTTTATAAATTTTGAAACTTGATGTTTAAAATCATTGGTTTTTCATACCTAGTTCTAAGGTACTGCTCAGTGCCGCTTCATTCCAAAAATCACTACGCGCTGTTAAAACGAATTTATGAGCTGGTATTTGTTGGTTGGGCAAGATTATTGTTAAATCGCTGAAAGAAATTAAAACACAAAAATACTGATGTGCTTCTGAATATCACACACTGATAAAAATATTGTAATCATACGACGAAATATCTCAATCCAGGTTTAATATTATAAAACCAATATTTCGACATAACAGAATGTGCGTAAGATATAATCGGATTTTTTCTCAATCTTAACAGTTTAATAACAGGCACATTCCTGATATTTTGCTCCAAAAATAATCTTTGTTTACACAATGATGTTTTTGTTACATTTGAGTAATTACCTATATCGTTGTTGACCATAAAGTGAAGCAACAGTGGCTAGAAGTCTGCTAACAAACCCAGATTCTTGGGTGCCAGCGGTAGCATTTGCATAATTTTGCTGGAGTTTTGTATGAGCGGCATTTAATTTGACGTACTGTTCTCTAAGTAAAGCCAAGTGTTGTTGCCACTTCTGGGATTCAGCTGAGTCGCCTGTAAGTACAATTAACCCAATGAAAGTTCTCCGGCAGCAAATGAGGCAGAAGTTTTGTGATAAGAAACTTACCCATGTCGTAAAATCTGATATTTGACACACAAATGTTCAACGAGTAGACAGTGAGTTAGATGAAAAAAAAATTTGCATGGCAGTTTTTTGACAGTACGGTGAGACTAGATTCTATATAACATTACACGGATACTAAACACTGTCTAACATTAGTACGCCGTTGACGTCAGGCTCATGATTTATCGACTGATTCAGTACCTGATATGATACTTCAGGAAACCACTCGGTAGCTTTTTAAGTTGCTGCAATTACGCCCCTTAAATTAAGCACATATTTTCACTTTGCCGTATTCGCCGATTAAAAAAAAATTGTTGTCAGTTCAGGACAGGTGCAGCAATAAAAATCCCTAGCTCCGTAATAGGGTTTTGTGTATGTACGTACACTGGCGTAGAATCGGAATTTACGAATCAAGAACACTCGCCGGAAATGACGTACAAAATTTCGATGACGTTTGCATGCCGCTAAGGATATTCCTTCCATTTCGTTTCCAATCGTGAAACGTGCGTGTAATACAATTCGGCGTGTCCCCCGTTTCGTGTCGTGAGAGACTTAAAAGTGAGTGAGTAACTTTAACTTGTCTATTAATTCGACAATATTACCATTAAGTGATTATGCAGTTGCTTTTTCGCATGGAAAGCTTATCAGTGGCATTGACGATGCTTCATTTAATAAGATGTTTTTGGATCCTTGAAGACCTGCAGCGTTTTGTGTTTACACGCCAAATGAGCGGTCAACCATACCCAGCGTGGTTCACTTATTTTTTGAACTCATCGATTACAGTAGTTTACGTTTACGTCCAGCTTTCTTTATTCCAAAAATCTTCGTAAAATCATGCAATAATTTCATTGTTTTCTAAATGATGATTTCCAATAAT
Source organism: Athalia cordata (assembly GCA_963932425.1). Classification (NCBI taxonomy): domain Eukaryota; kingdom Metazoa; phylum Arthropoda; class Insecta; order Hymenoptera; family Athaliidae; genus Athalia; species Athalia cordata. The sequence goes on along the minus strand of OZ010625.1, from coordinate 48,146,407 downwards.
ACCATCTTTCGCCTGAGAGATTGTGATGATAGATTGAAACTGACACTGAATAATTCATTATTGACCGCCGAATTTTGTAACATTTGGTATACTTAGTACACCCCTCATTGATGACATCCTAATTACACATTTTCAGAATGCGTTACGTGGCCGCTTACCTCTTAGCTGTCCTGGGTGGCAAGGCATCGCCATCCCAAGGTGACATCGAAAAGATCTTGTCCTCTGTCGGAATTGAAGCTGATGGTGAGAAGCTGAAGAAAGTCATTTCTGAACTCAATGGAAAGTCCATCGATGAACTGATTGCTCAAGGTATGTACACTTTGTGTCAATCTTCAATCACAGCCAGAATATCTACAATGTCCAACACACCTTGTGGCAGCTGCCTCAACGAGGTTATCAGAATCGTATTTCAAATCCCATAATTAGTCATGCTTTTGTTTTTATGTGTCTATGCTCTGCGATCACATCTCAACTGAATGAAAATTTTAATCTTATTTTTCAATATATGTCCTGCTTACCTCTTACAAGCAAAATACTGATGATTTTCTTTCTTCATTTCAGGTCGGGAAAAGCTTTCTTCTATGCCAGTTGGAGGAGGCGCTGCTGCACCAGCTGCAGCTGCAGCTGGAGCTGCACCTGCTGAAGAGAAGAAGGGTATGTGTGCAAATAATCTAAAGCAGTTCTGTTGCTTTTACTTAACGGCACAATTTATTGCCAGAAATCAGAGCATTATTGCTATACATTTGACATGATGTTATGTTCATACCATCTTTCGACTGAGTCGTTGTGCTGTAACCTTTATTCACTGATCGATAGCAGATTTTCGAATAACGTTAATTCTGCTGATCAACGCATGTTCTAAACCCAGTTTTCTTTTGTCTCATCAGAAGAGAAGAAGGCCGAGAAGAAGGAAGAATCTGAGTCTGAAGATGACGACATGGGATTCGGACTTTTCGACTGAACAATTCAACAAACTCGTGTAAACGGACAAGAGTTTATTCTACAGCAGAAAAAGTTCGCAACATATATGTATACTTGCCAACAAGTATACACGGAAGTACAAATTATATTATTTGTATATTTTATACATATGTGACTCCTGCTGAAGAATAAATGATTTTAAGTTTTAATAATTTTTTAAACAATTTTTACTTTGTCGATGACAGCAAGTGGCCCTATCCTAAAAAGCATAATAAATCCCCCGTCTTTTGCTATAAGTGAACAGTTGTTTCAAAAAAAAGCCGATCTTTCCACGACCTATGACAATGTCCAATGTCCTGATATAGCTGGCGTTCTCAGGTTCATAAGTGTGAATATATTCTAAAACCTGATCAGGACGAATGACCTATTTCTCCCACAAAATGAGAGGTATTGGGTTTGAAAGATTGCCGGGTAGGTCATCGTGAATTTGCGGTTGTCGTATAGACTTTGTAGATGATAAGGGAGGTAATGGATGCAGTGATTTGAAAGGATGCCAATTCTTGGGGGGTATGTCAATAAGATTGTCGAAAGTCCTAAGGGCAGGGTAAAACCGAGGCATTGCGCGCCGTCGCGGCTTCATTCACAAACCAAGGAGTTGTCTATGAGTCGGCGCTTCGTAGGGTACCGTAAATCACTTTTAATATTACTACGCGTTAAATACCTGTCGTCATTTCTGTGCAATTCAAAAAATTCAATGATAAAAATTTAGTTTATCTCTTCATCGATACATGATAAATATCAATGGCAAAATTTCTCCAAGATTGGTTCTGCATTCCAGAAGTTTAAAATTTTAATAATCGAACGAACTATTTTTTTGCACCGGTGGAAGCGTCCGCCATGTTGGGTGTCAGCGGTCTGTGACGGCATTTGCGTCAGTCAATGCGTGCGGATGAGTTGATTATTGAGTGAATAACGGGAGAGAAACGTGAAATACTGTGTATAAGTGGTGCCGAGGTGCCGCACATCCATCCCAGGAAACTAATAGCGGCGAAAGAAATTAGGGAAACATCGTAAATCTTCGTAAGAATGACGCAGTTACTGCCCATAAGGTTTCAGGAGCATCTCCAGGTAGGTGACCTGATTTTCCGTTGTCCTAACGTCTATTTGATTATTTGATTATCGGTTCATTGTCGTTAAATAATTTTACCCTCTACTATCAGGTATTCTTAAAACCGGTACCGTTCGTCGGTTTGATTAATTGGTGGAAATTGACGGTATTTTCGAAAGTACTAAGAAGAACTTTTGATAATTTTTCCATTGACGTTGCGTTGACAGATATGATATATCCGACCGCCGCGGCAACTAAAATCGTTAATTCCGAAAAGTACGTCCCATTACGGAGAGCTACAATATTTATTTTCTCCTGTCCTAGATTTTTCGGAGCACCCTTAACCAAAATCGATGAATTATGCGTTCAAACTTCTTTTTTTTTTTTCGATAACTGATCATTGATAGCACCGAGGGGGCCACGTCTGCGAATACGCCCCCCGCTTCCGCCCACTGGCCGGAGCTTTGAGAAAAAATTTCACCTTAATCTCACCTACAATTTCGAGAACTAGGCATATCATACGTTTTTATAATAACTTGATACATGTCCTGTTCATGGTTCTCTATGGATTGTCAATATATAGTGTATCTTTTTCTTCTTTGAATTACGTCTTGGAATTTTCCTTTTTTCCTTCTTCTTTTTTCTATATGCAACAAACACTGCAGCTTGGAAATATCTAATTGATGTTGTTTGCATCAATATTGATGGTACTTTTGATAATTTTGCAGTTCAGCCAAGGTTATTATATTCCGTACACCTGTTTATTCCACTTCTGTTTACAATTGCTGCTGTATTATGAAGATACAGAGATATAGATTTGCTATGTGACCTTTGCCAATCAATGTGCTGTGTATTATATATAGAATAATGGAATCATGGTACAAAATGGTATCAAAATTCATATTTGTTAGCAGAATATGTATTGCAATGAGATAAAATTGCTTTAGACTCATCATGTTATATTTGGAAAATGTAGCGTTTTGTCATTCCTTTAGCTCACTGCTGTGGGAATCAATGCCAACAATGTCAGCTTTAATACGCTCACTATGGAGTCCGACAAATTTATTTGTGTACGAGAAAAGGTTGCGGAAACATCGCAGGTTGTCATTATCGACATGAATGACTCTGCCAATCCAATAAGAAGGCCAATATCTGCGGATTCTGCAATTATGAATCCTGCAAGCAAAGTTATTGCTTTGAAAGGTATGCACAAAATGATTTTTAAAGCATTCGTTTCTGCGTTATCTGATCTGAGACTGATTAGCTGCTATTTCTTTAACCTTTGCTAAGCCTCCATCACATACCGATTTCAAACCTCTTTGTCTTGAGTTGATATTAATCAGAATTATACTCAGTAGCAATAGTTATTTATCTGATTAAACCAAATTGAATGCAACTGCATCATCAAACATGTTTAAAAAGAAAAGATTTACAAATTTCATCCTTCATACAAATGCAAACTTGTCAGAACTTTATTGAATTAGTCGTACTTTATGCAGCCCAGAAAACATTGCAAATCTTCAATATTGAGATGAAATCTAAAATGAAAGCCCACACCATGACGGAAGATGTTGTCTTCTGGAAATGGATCTCCTTAAACACCTTGGCGCTAGTCACTGAAACGGCAGTCTACCACTGGTCTATGGAAGGAGATTCGCAGCCTCACAAGACATTCGATCGTCACTCGTCATTAAATGGATGTCAAATAATAAATTACAGAACCGACCCAAAACAGACGTGGTTATTGCTGATCGGAATTTCAGCGCAACACAACAGAGTAGTTGGAGCCATGCAGTTATATTCTGTAGAACGTAAATGTTCACAACCAATCGAAGGACATGCGGCATCTTTTGCCCAATTCAAAATGGAGGGCAATGCTGAGCCTAGCAATCTATTTTGTTTTGCTGTAAGAACTGCTCAAGCTGCTAAATTGCACATAATTGAAGTTGGCCAACCTCCTGCTGGAAATCAGCCTTTTCCCAAAAAAGCAGTTGACGTGTTTTTCCCCCCAGATGCTGGCAGTGATTTTCCAGTTGCAATGCAAGTCAGCTCAAAGTACGACGTGATATATTTAATAACAAAGTTCGGTTACATCCACATGTACGACATTGAATCTGCAACGTGTATATTTATGAACCGTATATCTGGAGAAACAATATTCGTTACCGCTCCTCACGAAGCTTCCGGTGGGATTATTGGAGTGAACCGCAAGGGTCAAGTTTTGTCAGTATCCGTCGAAGAAGAAAATATTATTCCATACATTAATGGAGTGTTACAAAATCCTGAACTGGCTCTGCGAATGGCTGTAAGAAATAACTTGTCAGGAGCAGAAGATTTGTTTGTACGGAAATTCAACATGCTTTTCCAAAATGGCCAGTACGCCGAAGCTGCTAAAGTGGCAGCAAATGCACCGAAAGGAATTCTGAGAACTCCAGCAACGATTCAACGGTTCCAGCAGGTAAACATGCTTAGTTTCTAGATAGGAGTATGAAAAATTCCATATCACATCTTGAAAAATGCAATGTCGATGGTTTTTGTGTTCTAAATCATTATAGAAAGTGGATTTTTTCCAGGTCCCGGCTACGCAAGGGCAGACTTCGCCGCTGTTGCAATATTTTGGCATACTTTTGGATCAAGGTCAACTAAACAAATACGAGTCTTTGGAACTCTGTCGCCCTGTCTTGCTGCAGGGCCGCAAACAGCTTCTTGAAAAGTGGTTGAAAGAGGACAAGCTGGAGTGTAGCGAGGAATTGGGTGATCTAGTGAAACAAGCTGATCCTACTCTTGCTTTGAGCGTTTATCTGAGAGCGAATGTACCGAACAAGGTCATTCAATGTTTCGCCGAAACTGGGCAATTCCAGAAAATAGTTTTATATGCGAAAAAAGTTTCTTACACTCCAGATTATGTTTTCCTGCTAAGAAATGTGATGAGGATTAATCCTGATCAAGGTGTTGCTTTTGCTCAAATGCTAGTTCAGGATGATGAACCTCTTGCTGACATCAATCAGGTGAGATTCAGGTTGATATAATTTAATTGAGATGAGGTGATAAAACACTATCCAAGGACGAGTAGATCGATCCAATATTACAACTCTATTTGAATTCGGGCGGAAAATCGCATACGATGTATTTTTATCTACAATTTGTGTGCCGTACTAGTACCAGTGATTACACTATCTCATTCCAGAATTAGAGAGCCATATTCGAAATATATAGTTCACGGTATTTATACGTTCATACCGATAAACAATGGAAGTGTGTTTAATGTTTGTACAATCTACAATGTGACTCATGACACAGACACGGAGATTTTTCGTTTCAATGTAGCTGAGAGTCATCCGAATGTAAAAAAGGGTTTTCAATATTTTGTACTTCGTCTATTTCAGATTGTGGATATTTTTATGGAACAAAATATGGTACAACAGTGCACAGCCTTTCTGTTAGATGCGTTAAAAAATAATCGCGCAAGTGAAGGTGCCTTGCAAACTCGCTTATTGGAAATGAATTTGATGTCTGCTCCTCAAGTGGCGGATGCCATCCTAGGAAATCAAATGTTTACCCACTACGATCGTGCTCACGTTGCCCAACTTTGTGAGAAGGCTGGCCTTCTACAACGTGCTTTGGAACATTACACAGACTTATACGATATCAAGCGAGCCGTCGTCCACACGCATTTGCTATCCCCCGATTGGCTGGTTGGATTCTTCGGTACTTTATCGGTAGAAGATTCTTTGGAGTGCCTGAAAGCCATGTTAACTGCCAACATACGACAGAACTTGCAAATCTGTGTACAGATAGCAACAAAATACCATGAGCAACTTACGACAAAAGCTTTAATTGGTAAATACATTTTTTTTTTTTTTTCAAAACGGATCAAGTCATTTTTCGTGAAGCCATTTATTCTAATATCCTGTAAATTCGTTCAACAGATTTGTTTGAAAGCTTCAAATCGTACGAAGGATTATTTTACTTCCTTGGATCAATCGTCAACTTTAGTCAGGATCAAGAAGTTCATTTCAAATATATCCAAGCCGCGTGTAAGACCGGCCAGATCAAGGAAGTTGAAAGGATTTGTCGTGAAAGCAATTGTTACAACGCGGAGAGGGTTAAGAATTTTTTGAAAGAAGCTAAATTATCCGATCAATTACCGCTGATTATTGTCTGCGATCGATTCGACTTCGTCCACGATCTCGTTCTCTACCTTTATAGAAACAATCTCCAAAAATACATCGAAATATACGTCCAGAAGGTAAATACAACTTCATTGTAAACATTCAATTGCAATTTAACATTTCGTCGCTTTACGTTAATTGTTCATTATCGATTTTTATTCAATTCGTTTTATTTTTAGGTGAACCCGTCGAGATTACCTGTCGTAATCGGTGGATTGTTGGATGTGGATTGTTCGGAAGACATAATTAAAAATTTAATTCTTGTGGTACGCGGTCAGTTCTCTACAGATGAATTGGTCGAGGAGGTTGAGAATCGTAATCGACTAAAACTCTTGCTGCCTTGGCTAGAATCCCGTGTTCACGAAGGTGGTGTTGAGCCCGCGACACACAATGCTCTCGCTAAAATTTATATCGATAGCAACAACAATCCTGAAAGATTCCTCAAGTGAGTATATAAAATCAGATGAACTTTAATTAGTTTTCCCCGCCAACCGTTCACAAACCTCGTTCTATTTTCCCCATAGAGAAAATCAGTTCTATGACAGCCGTGTCGTTGGCAAATATTGCGAAAAACGCGACCCTCATTTGGCGTGCGTTGCATATGAGCGTGGTCAATGCGATCGTGAACTCATCAGTGTCTGCAATGAGAACAGCTTGTTTAAAAGTGAAGCCAGGTATTTGGTCAGACGACGAGATCCCGACCTCTGGGCTGAAGTTCTCTTGGAAAGTAATCCCTACAAGAGACCACTCATTGATCAGGTCGGTAGTTTTTGCAATGCATGTAACGATTGACGATGACGATGCACGTTTAATCGGAGTAATTATAAGTTGGGTGAATGTATCTTTATTTAAATTATTACAGGTGGTTCAAACTGCATTGTCGGAGACACAAGATCCCGAAGATATTTCTGTAACTGTTAAAGCGTTCATGACAGCGGATTTGCCTAACGAATTGATCGAATTACTTGAAAAAATTGTACTCGATACCAGCGCCTTCAGCGATCACCGTAATCTACAGAACCTCTTGATTTTGACTGCGATCAAAGCAGACCGCACTCGTGTTATGGAGTACATCAATCGTCTGGACAACTACGACGCACCAGACATAGCCAACATCGCTATCAGCAGTGAATTGTACGAGGAGGCTTTTGCCATCTTCAGGAAATTCGACGTTAATACATCTGCTATACAAGTATTAATTGAACAAGTTCAAAATTTGGACAGAGCATACGAATTTGCTGAAAGGTAAGATCGATTTATTCCAATGAATTTCATTTCACCAAGACAAACCAAATTTATTCTGACGCTTGTTCGTTTTACAGGTGCAACGAACCAGCTGTATGGTCACAACTAGCAAAAGCTCAGCTGCAACAAGGTCTAGTAAAAGAAGCGATTGACAGCTTCATTAAGGCTGACGACCCATCGGCATACGTAGATGTAGTTGAGACCGCCCATCGCACTTCTCACTGGGAGGATCTGGTTCGTTATTTGCAAATGGCACGCAAGAAGGCGAGAGAATCGTTCGTCGAAAGTGAACTAATTTATGCATACGCTCGCACAAACCGACTTGCTGATCTGGAGGAATTTATTTCTGGACCCAATCATGCTGATATCCAGAAGGTAATTGCATCTCAGAAACTAGCGATCATTGTTAAGTTCAAGGTTCCACCGTAGCTACCAAGTGTGTTTTGCTCGTGGTAACTAAAACGACTGAATAATTTACAGATTGGCGATCGTTGTTTCGATGACAAAATGTACGACGCGGCAAAGCTTTTGTACAATAATGTGTCAAACTTCGCCAGATTGGCAATCACTCTTGTTCACTTGAAAGAGTTCCAAGGTGCTGTCGACAGTGCTCGTAAAGCAAACTCTACTCGCACGTGGAAAGAAGTTTGCTTTGCCTGTGTGGACAGCGGGGAATTCCGTCTTGCCCAGATGTGTGGCCTACACATAGTTGTTCATGCCGATGAACTCGAAGACCTTATTAACTACTACCAAGATCGAGGACACTTCGAAGAACTGATAAACTTATTAGAGGCCGCTCTTGGTCTCGAGAGAGCTCATATGGGAATGTTCACCGAGCTCGCTATTTTATACAGCAAGTACAAGCCACAGAGAATGCGAGAACATCTTGACTTGTTCTGGTCTCGTGTCAACATCCCAAAGGTAATAAATTGCGAACAGTAACATCAGAATATTATGACATTCCCGAGGGATGTTAAGTGCAAACCTAAGCCTACGGGTGGTTCTCTTTTGTTTTAGGTATTGCGAGCAGCTGAACAAGCTCATCTGTGGGCAGAGCTTGTCTTTTTGTACGACAAATATGAAGAATATGACAACGCGGTGCTCGCAATGATGCAACATCCGACCGAAGCATGGCGCGAAGGTCACTTCAAGGATGTGATCACCAAGGTTGCTAATGTCGAATTATACTACAAGGCAATCCAATTCTACGTCGAATACAAGCCGCTACTCCTGAACGACGTCCTGCTCGTCCTCGCGCCGAGAATGGATCACACGAGATCGGTTGCTTACTTTACTCGTACAGGACATTTGCAGCTGGTGAAGCCTTATCTCAGATCGGTCCAATCCTTAAATAACAAAGCTATAAATGAAGCATTGAATGGTCTTCTCATCGACGAAGAAGACTACCAAGGATTAAGGACATCGATAGACGCCTTTGATAACTTTGACAATATTGCTCTGGCTCAACAGCTTGAAAAGCACGAACTTATTGAGTTCAGAAGAATCGCCGCGTACCTCTACAAAGGAAACAACCGATGGAAACAGTCGGTTGAACTTTGCAAAAAAGACAGACTATTCCGGTGAGTAGATGGAAATATCGTCCTTCGGTGTGGTCATTATTTCCTCAAACCTTTATACACCTATGTGCGTTCTTAACTTTTGTTTTCATACAGCGATGCCATGGAGTATGCGGCAGAATCTAGAAACGCTGAGGTAGCCGAAGAACTTTTGGAGTGGTTTTTGGACAGAGGATCAAAAGATTGTTTTGCGGCGTGTCTATTCTACTGTTACGATCTACTTCATCCAGATGTAATTTTGGAACTTGCCTGGAGGCACAGAATCCTTCACTTCGCAATGCCGTACCTCATCCAAGTTGCTCGTGAATACATTACAAAGGTACAGTATCAAATATTAGAATAGTTTAAGTATGAAATTTATCAGAACAGAAAAAGTAACTTTTTTTTTTTTTCTTGTTTGATGTACCTGATAGGTTGACAAACTTGAAGAAGCCGAGAGCCAGCGTTTGGAAGAAACAGATCAACAAGAACACAAGCCTATGATCATGCGTGAGTTTGCTTATAAATATTGACTTTTTTGTCGAACTTTTTCCACGTGTAGTCTTCAAATTTTTTGTTCAAAGATTATCCTTCTGGAGTAGAATTATTGATAGAATATCTAAAAATTTGTTGTTTCAGCCGAACCACAGCTTATGTTAACAGCGGGACCAGGAATGATGGCACCAGGTTACGTACCACAAAATGTTTACGCAACTCCAGGTCAAGGGGTTTATGCACCACCTACCGCGGCCTACCAGGGTTATGGTATGTGAGACACATTTCACAACACGTTCCACAATGATCAACAATACCCACATTTCTATAAGGTTTAGCTAGAGCAAAGTTATATTATTGATGAGTCATAGTGAACCGTCAGAAATCTGCTGTCTGACAAATACTTTGTAATGTCAAGTTCGTAGTAGGTTAGAAGCAAACGAGAAAAATTGAACAGCAAAGAGGGGAAAAAGAATAAAAAAAAAAAACTTAGAGAAGTGTATTCTACAAAATGAAAGCTGCTAGAATAAATGTCAACAAATCGGTTTTTAAAAAAAAAAGCAAAATGCCTCATGTAAAATAAAAATTGATGAAGTATAGTAAAGCATTCTGTAGATGAAACAAATAGTATTAGAGAACTTGTAGATGCTAAATAATTGAATGTATGTGTCGATTTAGCTGCTTTTCATCCCTGACTAACAATAAAATAAAAGTTCACATCGTTTGCCCTTGGGCGATGAAAAATATTGGGTGGCAGTATGCATAACGATCCTTGACATATTCATAAATACTTGTTTTATGGCAGATTTTTAACATGGCTTAAAGAAATATGCTTGCGCTAATGACATAATTTGAAAACTATTCGTTAAAATCTACTAAGCTCTTGTTACGCTGTGCTAACAGATTGATCTGAATACAATAGGATTAGAATTTCGCGAGGAAAGTGTCTTCCTTAATAATTGCAATTGCAGATGATTCAGGGGCTAAAAATATCAGAGAAAAACTGAGACGGGTTTCCTAATTTTGTCAATATCGTGATAGCATTCCTCTATTATACTTTGTTAGCGACCATTTAAACACGTAAAAATTGTATAATTAATATTTCATTTATTGTTCGTGAAAACAATTGCTGGTTTGTCGTAGACTAAATTCAGACGCTACCCTTTCACATTAGGTTTCTATAGAGTATGTCAGTGAACGCTATTCGTAGTTTTTGTTATTGACATACTGTGTACATCTAACTATTCTATTGGGGCGTAATAACGACATGTTTCACGCGATTCTTGTTTGAAAATAGGCAAACGAAAAAAAAATAAAATAAATACTTTTTATAAGTTATAAGCTTAGTGTAACACATACATAATTATAGATTGCCCCTAATCATGGAGTGAAGAAATGAACAGGTATTACAAGTCTGATTGGTCGGGTCTTCGTAATTTAGCAAATCAAACGTCGAATGGTTTTGGCTAAACTTGAGAAAAGCAATGTTTCTGTGGGCAATCATGTGAAATGGGTGTTACATTTCTGCTCATCGGACTTGTGCAGCTTGTTCAGTTTGATCCTCTGACAATGAGTTATGGTAAAGAATATGTTTAAGAATTTGTTGAATACCGGTGGTGCGTACAAAGATTTCGCGTCATTCCCCAAAAATCTATCATCGCACTTACTTTTTCAATATGGCAAAATCAAATCAAGTGAAACTTTTTGAAAATTAAGTGGTTAGTGATTTCTTGTTTGAATCGGGATTCAACCAGTCCGCATCGCATGTTGTTATTGTATTAATACCATGATTATTTGAATATTCTGAAATATTATTAACTAATTATTACAAGAAAGAAAAAACAAACAAAAAACAGAAATCAAGGATTACTAGTAATTATACATATATATATTATAAATATATAATTATATATTATATTGGTATTTAGTGTAATATGTAAGTAGTAAACATATGATATGGATTAATATTATTGAAAACGAAAAAAAAAACAAAAAAAAAAAAATCGGAATAAATGATACACGAATCTAACTATCAAGAATGGGTGATCGAAGAACTGGATCGCATTAAATTGTTTTTGCTGTAAGATATTTAAAAAACTGTGTCAAGAATACACACAGTGAGAAATAAACAGTTGCCTGTTTGACGAAGAATTGTCCGTTGTTTATTTTTATGCCTTGATACATCAAAAGCAAAATTCGTATTTCTGAAAAATATGCTTGCTGTCAACTAAGTTTGTGTCATGTATGTTCTCGATAATTATAAATAATAATCAGATGATCGGGGACTTTTATTTGTATGACTCTTCCTACAAATCAGATATATAAGTGGTTTTTACTTTTTTAACAGATCGTTCAGCAGGTCTGTAGCATAGTTTTTTTCCGAATAATTGTAAATTTACAGAACCTAATTGTATCTTAAATACGGCTGTGTCTTTGGGAATTGCTGCAACAAAAAAATAGCCAAATTATTTACCACGGCATCTGCCAAGCAACTTGATGTGAATCTACTTTGCATAATTTACTTGTTTAATTTGACCCAGTCAGATGGGATTGTGTTTAATCATTCCTAATTTTTAGTGTGATTAATAGCATGCATAATTATTAATAGCATGATTAATAGCAAGAAGTTATTCACGATTCGTAACAAAGGATATTGAAAATTCTATTCATTTATTATTAGATTGTCAGAGCAGTTATTTTTTTTTAGGTAAATTGTTCGTATTCAAAGTTTCTGGTAAGTATTTGAATACAAGCATTCTCTTTTCAGTTTGATACAGAAATCTGTTGAAGTTTAGAAGTTGAATACTGCACAAAAAAATTTGTATAGTGTTTGAAAATAGCAGGAAAAAAAAATTAGTGTTCAAAATAAATCCAATTTTCTTACTTCGTAAAATGTTATCCTCTCCAAGAACTCTGAATGTACATTTTGTGTCTTGTAAAATGATGCCGGAGATGTTTACCAAGCTGGGACACTTAGACCTGACAACGGTAATCTTAGCTCCATGAAAATCAGCTTTTATCATATGTTGACCGATAATCTCAAATTTTGATTTCACCGGAGTTTCTGGTAAATCCGTGAAGTCATGAATGTCAAGCATTTGCCGCATATACTCTAACCACATTTCGTTCAGCGCTAACGCATCTTTGTACTTCAAGTTTATCCCATTTTTCAACTCATTTAAACCAAGAGCGATTCGTTTTCTATTAGTTAAAAATGTTTTTTTTGTAGACTTACGGCGACGGAGTTTTGTCCTAAGTTTGTTGAACACAAATGTCTAAAAAAAAAATAAGAATCCAACGATTAATAATGAACAACATTGGGAAATCACACTATAAAAAGGTATTAGCCCTGTGATAGATTCATATTGGTACTTTTTTCAAATCCCCTGTAAATGAGTCTTTGTCTGAGGACGGCAAACTGTTTTGTAAGAGGCTGATCACATACTGGTCACGATCTTCTGAAGTTGTGGCACGGTTAACTATAGATATGGGAAGAGCAAGACACGCGTTACCTGGAATAGAGGTTATTTTTCTATGATTTATATGTTAATTGATAATACACAGGTTCGAAATAAACTAAAGTATCTCACCTTCCATGATTTATGGAGCAACTTTTATAATTCTTGTCCCAAAGTAACCTAATCACACAATTTTGATTTTGCTACACCATAATTTGAAGAATTAGTTCAGTGTACTCCGTAGAATGAGTAAAAGAGACAGTATACAAGATCTGTTTTCAAATCAAAGATATTAATAATAATTGAGGGATACTTATTTGGAGTTTAAAATTGACAGGACAGTCCATTAGTACGTACTACACGTCTTGACACGTGCTTGACAATACACAAACATACGACACTAGCGCTATGGGCTATTCGTGCGTTGACGGAGGATTTCCTCAACGATTCGTGGAGAGACAGATAAATAGCGTCGAGCAGGTGTTGAAATAAATGCGAATATGTATTATTTTTTTTTTGGCAACGTTTATTATGTCTAGTCTTTATGTTTCTAGTCTTGGAACTTATGATAACATTTTACAATTGCAATCATGAAAATGCTCTTCTGTTCATATGATGTGATATATTAATATTAGGAGCAGTAAAAAGGATGACTACAAACGAATATTTACAAAACTTGCAAATGCCCATGGCATAAATACTTTGTGCACCAATATCGTATTTCGAATAACACTTTACTGAAAAAGTTCAACTAAGCTACTGGCTCTACAGACATTTCTCCTCGACTGCCAAAATAACGGTCGATATAATGCAATATCTCAAATCCAACTTCAACCATGATTAATATGATTATCATCCATTCCAGACGAACGTGGTGACGATCACTGAGATGAGACGACAAAAGTTCCACCAGTTCGACGCAGTGGTTGAGTTTCTCGTTCATCACCTAGCAAAAAATATTTATAAATGAGATGTTAGCTATAGCATATTTTAATTTAAAATGTAGGGTCGATGGAAACAATTGAATTTTATCTAGCAGCACAAAGAACCATTTCTAGACTTGATGAAAGAACGACCTTAATTATGAATTTATGAATGTACATATTTTAAGTAATAGACAATAAGTTTGTAAAAATAGACAGCTTCAGAAAGTTATTGTTCTGGATATGAATTTCTAACTTCATATTATTCATCATACTCGAGTTCGCTTGGAGATGCTAAAGTAGCTACACGTCTGTTGAAATAAATTTTCAAGCTCGTCTCTTTCCCAATAAAAGTCCGGTGTATCTAGAAGATCTGAGCTCAAGTTAATCATGTGTCTCAGAGCAAATAGTTCGCCCTGCTTTCTTAAGACTTCTTCTCTACTCATTTTTATAGGTCGACCAGTCTTGAGGTCATCGGTCACAAAGGCGATTGAATCTATGTATCGATCCAAAGATGCTTCCCATATACCAAGCTTTACAGATAAGGATATCGCATTAGAGAATGTGTATTTATCTAAATCTGTAGCCCCTGGTACCAGTATTATATTTCCGTCTTTGAGATGACTCCTCTTTCTGTAACATGTGAAAATAGGTAAAAGTCAAATCTACTTTAAACAATCAGAAATTAAAATTCATTTTCATTTACTAAAAAGATGTCCTGATAGAATGGTAACGTGAGCAGTGAGTCAAAGCAAAAGTGTTTCTAAATTGAGTCGAATACTGATGATATAGTTCAATACCCAGTCTCTGAATATGTGTAGGACATTACTTCACTCTCAGCTTGAACCAACTTATCGGAATAGCTGTCTTCTTCATAAGCTTTTAAGAATTGTAAGACATTCCCACTCTCAAGTTCCGAGATGTTCCAAAAAACAACTGTGCCCTCCCGGAAAAAGTAGACTTCACGTGGCTCTGCTTCAACTTCATACTTAGCTACGGCGTGTATAACATCCGGTATTGCTAGAACACCAAACAAATCGTTGTACTTATTTATAGTAGATCCTTTCTATTCGGGGGAACGGAATTGTCTATAACGTAGAGAATTGCAAGATATGGTATTGTAAATGCTACTTTATTCCGATTAGTATGTATTCTAACAAAAAAATATACAGATTCTTAAACATGTGATTAAGATGGTAAAAACATGGAATAATAAAATATACCAGCTTTCCGAGAAGAAAAATTCTGTAATTATTGGCAGAAACTGGATTTGTTGATATTGAAATTTCTCATTTCATAGCTGACATCGATTATCTTATGTGATATTCGATCGATAAATTATTCTATCAAAATAATAAGCCAATCTTTACGATGCCCAGTATCATAAAAAATATCACTATAGGTACAAAACTCGTTACAAATGTAATGTAAATCGCTGAGAAAAGTTATTGTCATTTCTGTAAACAGGAAAGACCTCTGTAAGTGCTAGAAAAAAAATTATGTATAAATGCGTATTATTTGTGCCTCGGTGGAATACAAAATATTTTTTCCTAAAGAATGGACAGTATAAACTGTCATAAATTATCTAAGAATTATTTAGCACATTTTTTGGAAGAGTGAATAATTATCCGAATACCCGACAATACAGGAATTACAATAGTGGTGGGTCAAAGAATCAGTCAATCAAATAAGGGCTATCGCAGGCTCCCAGTCCAGAAGCGACCCCACCTTCGTCTGCACTGGCTAATTTTGTTCGCAACATATGACCAACTTGTTTATTAGTTATAATATTTTTTTCATCGCCTATGATAACACCAAATATACCCAATTCCGAAACAACTTCCTTCAATTCTGAATCTGTTGTACTTCCAGGTCGTATTTGATAATTTTTTTGCAGAGGTGGGTGAATTCTGTCCATGAGAATCCAAGCTGTTCTCTCTTGTTTGTTTTTCATAGACTCTAAAGCCTTTCGTACGTCTAATCCATAGACATTATTTCCTCCACCTTCTCGCTGAGGTTTTAGAACAAAACGCTCAGGGTCTGCAATTGCGATCTCTATTGCTCTGTCTCCATGTTCGTCAAAATCCAAAGCATAAAGACCTGCGGATTTTCAAAATGTGAGTAAAATTTTTATCACGTAATAATTCATATAATATGAAATCGCCAGTGCTGTGTGCTATTTACCGGTAAATATTCCCCTAACTTGTTTCACGGTTCTTTCGTCTTTCAGAAATCGTGCTACAGCTCCAGGTTTAGCCAATGCTTGTTGGACCTTTTTAGCGCCAGCCAAATGATACTGAATTGATGGACATTTGATTGCTAGTGCTCTTTCTATAAGTAATCTTGCATTCCATTCTTTTTCGGTAGGATATTGGTCTGGTTCATAGCCACACCTGAAGTACACAACTGCCACTGTACAATCGCCTACGATTAACTCCTTGTTAGGACCTAGATTTGCTTCTGCGGCAAGTTGAGTTAATGTCCTTCGAATCACCCTTACATTGGGGTTGAGTCGTCTAATTTCAAATTCATGGAAACGCTGATCGCAAATGTTGTAGGTTACATCTTCAATGACGAATAAAATAACAGATCTGCGAACATTTAAAGTGATATAGATAAAAATAGACAGCAATCTTCAAATTAATAAGGTTGGAGACCCGAGACGTCAGTCTACAATGCTTGTGACGCATTCTCTAGATATCTTTTGGTTGATTTGTAAGTTCTCTATAAAATTAAGCACTTACTTTGAATCGTCGTAAATTTTCCATGCTTCGATAAGCCCTGTACATAATCCTTCCAGTGCGTTATTATCAGGTAGATTTTTTAGTTTTTCATGTTGATTAAGTTCCGTCAAAGTATATCTATGTAAATTTGTTGCAGCTGGACCAAGCCAACCAAATCCTGATGCAATGGTATTAATTTCCACTTGTTTCCAGCAACAATACGGTCCATGACTCTTGCAACCAAATTCTTCTGGACAACTTGTATCTAACATCAGATCCGATCTCAGCAATCCCAGGGATATTTTCTGCGTAAATCCCTCGTTGTGAACCGTTTCATAAATCTCAAACAATTTTTGAGTAAAAGTATCCACTTTTATTGTTTCTTTGAGTGTTTCTTTCAGGAATTCATAGTTGTAAGCTACCCTGTGCATAAGTTGATTCAGAATTAATTGAATCTCACAGGCTCGCTCAAATTCTTCACGCGGAAAGGATGACGGTATAAGTAAAAATGGAGCAAACTGTAGTACATCTCTATTGAACTTTTCCTTAGATCGCATACAAGTTCCATGCATTAGTGCCCAGTCCTTTGCTTTCTCAATTATTTCCTGCAGCTCATTTTGCGGTAAAGGTAACGAAACACAGAGAGGTATAATTGGTCGTTTGCGGTTATTCATTTCGAATGTCCCAATAAATGTATACTTTTATACAGATTAATATAATTCTCAAAGATTTCTATACAGTCATTGTTTGATTCAACTCTATAAATTCAGAACGTGTTTACCAATCACAATTTTCAAATAGCGTTCACTGTCTCTTCTTCCACTATTATGTTCGAAACTTACACTTTGTTAGTACTTATATCTCAAGTAACTATTGACATAACAGTTGATATTTAGAGTAACACTTTAGAAGAATTTATTATGTTTTCACAGCACAATTATCACCGGGCAACACTTTCCAATTGAGAAGTATCATTAACTCATCAAGAAACTGAAGATTGTGTATAATCATATGAACAAGGTATTCAGAATATGCTGTGAGGTATGAATGTTCTTTGTTTAAAAGTTCTACAGGAAAACTGGTTTATTGTTGACAGAAAAATGATTTGAAAACCACATTACTTCAATTGAAGAATGTCTATCTTGGCCACTGGCTCCCACAGTCTTTATTGATTTCTTTCATAACCACAGTTTACTTTGAGATGATATTCATTCGATAAAAGTTGAACAGTATTTCAAGCAAAATAACTCATTTTTATATGATCAGCATTAATTGATCAAAATTTTTTTTGTTCACTCAACAACGAATTTGGATTGACTGGCAGTGGGTACTGGGATTGTGTATACCTATATAGATTCCCAGATACATGCATGGTGCCATCATACATGAGTATTGCAGCATGGTGAGGGGTGTGCAGATTCAAACATGGCGACAATGGTCTCAAAACAAATTCCATACCCTGATCCATTGATCTTACAAGACATTTTCTGCCGGTGATGTGGCAATTTATAAAAACGCAGAAGAAAGTTCAATAAGACTTCGAATACTATATAAATATTAGTGTTCCTGATATGACGGATTTAAAAACGGTGATAAATCAAGATAATGATAATGGTAATATATATCATCTATTCGCTCAACAGATGGAAAAATATCATTTTGGTTTATGAGCATCATAGAAATAATGTAGAAATTTTGTTGTATTGCATCATTAAAAAAGCTGCTGATAAAACTGGAAACTCTGGTTACTAATCTATAGTAAACCCCACTGATAATGAATATTTCACTTGACCAAAATACATCTTTCAGATACCTATCATAAGACCGATGTTGATTTCAAATTCAATTACATCACCACAAAGTGCTAATGCGACAAAGATTCAATACACACAGGTATTATAGAGTTATGCCGATTGTCCCCATGATACTGACCTCTATTTTGTGCAAATTGAACAACTAAGTATAATATACAGAAAATACCAAATTATACTCACATTTTGATGAAGTTCGAATTTTTTCTGGGACATATAGATCCTGTTTGATTAGACCAACCATGAGGTTTTCTAAATCATATTCTTCAGCAGTGGCTAATGATTTAACATTCCAAAACTGTGGATTTTTTCAAGTAAAGAAAATTTGTATTTATTCTGATTTGATAAATAATTTATTCGATTTCAATCATTCCACGCGGACAGGGTGTTGTGTAAAACTTACACCAGGAATAGCTGTATCATCGTCTTCCAACACAGATCTTTTTTTTCTTAAGGGACGTTTTTTCATGTGGAGTGCAGAGATATTTTCTTGTATACCTTTTGCGCCATACGAAGCACTGTACGTGAAAATGTTTCGTTGCAATTG
Organism: Athalia cordata; assembly: GCA_963932425.1. Classification (NCBI taxonomy): domain Eukaryota; kingdom Metazoa; phylum Arthropoda; class Insecta; order Hymenoptera; family Athaliidae; genus Athalia; species Athalia cordata. The sequence goes on along the minus strand of OZ010625.1, from coordinate 48,127,448 downwards.
GATTGTAATGGCTTGCTTGTTGTGTGAAAAATTAGGTTCATCGTTACAAGATTTAAGTACCGTAGGAACACCACTGTATTTAGGGATTTCACATGCTGCAAGGAAATTACTTATACCCCTTATATTCTTCAATAATCCTATCCTAAGCATTGTGAATCTTTGAAATGTGACACATGACATTTTTTTAACCTATTAAAACTATTATCCTCTCACACACGCTGAAGACTTTAGAAACCTATACATTGACCATACCATATGTAATTGTGGGCTCTGATTTTACAACGGTCGGGTTTATATCGGTGTTGAGTGATTTGTTAATTTTTATAAGATAATCTAACAATGAACAACAGTAGCGTTTGTCGATTGTTAATTAGAATGCTATCAAATGCTATGAGCCCTGCACAAGTTTATTATTTTCACTGCTTCATACTTTGACGAGCAACACACCTGGGTTTTAGAAGATACATTTACCGCGCTAAAATAAAGCCGATAGATCACTCCTATTTCACACGGGATTTAAATCCGGCGAAAGGTAGACATCTTTGAACACAACTTCAATTTATTCCGAATAATCAGTGTAGTAACAATATTGTTTAAAAAAATCCCACGTGACCTGTAAAAATAGGCAAACCATAGACTTATATGAGGCAAACGGATCACCGCTTACTTGAAAAATTAACGTGATAACTAACTTCTAGGCATGATGTTAAAAAAAAGTACATAAACAATATTAAACAAACAATTTGACTGAGAGAAAATAAATATACGAAACAGAAGTTCAACTTAATAAAATAAAATTACCAATTATAAACTGTTCGACCTCCAGTGAATTTCGAAATCATGAAACCGCGGTAGCAACCAAATACATTGGAATATAATTCACGCATGGAGCTTATTTTTCTGTGCTTTTCATACACTTCATGAAGGAATAGCCAATAAGGAAGAAGAAGTAGACCGCGATGATCTAAAATGTAAAACTCCAACGACATATGCACTGAGAATGTGAATTCAAAAAGTGTATGAATGTTATAAAATACGATAAAATACAGTCACCTAGGGATACAACGTAACCTAGGGAATAATCAACCTTATCATTATCGACCTTTGATCTTTATTTAAGTGGAAGTCCACCCTATTTGTAATTGCCTAAAAATATAAGTACGGTACAATTTTGAAAACCAACCTGTGGACAAATTGGGTAATTATAATATTTTGTGTATCCAAAAGCTTTGTCGTCAAGATAGCCAGTCATTTCATATCCGCAAACCCCTGGAGTAGGGTTTGCTTCTCAAGATCAAAAATCGCATATCATAATCTCTTGCACCTGTGCAGTGCTGAGACATCATAACTTTTGAATAAACTAGAACTTATTACTGCTGCACATTTGATTGTCAGACAATCTGTGAAAATGTCTTAACTATATTTAATTTATATAGACAATTTTGATTCACAGTCATGTCACATCAGGAACTTCTACTACCGATGCCTTGGGGCCATATTGCTGCCAAAGCATGGGGATCTCCAAACAACAGACGTGTTTTGGTAGTGCATGGTATTCTGGACAATGCAGGTTCATTTGACCGACTGATTTCTTTACTACCAAGTGGCTATTACTTTGTCTGTATTGATTTGCCGGGTCACGGATTATCTTCACACTTTCCTAAGGGAATGCCATTGGAATATTTAAATTATATTCTAGCGATTCGTAGGGTTTTGGATTATTTAAATTGGGGGAGTTGTATCTATATAGGGCATAGTCTTGGGGCAAATTTGGGCACGATGTTCACCTCCATTTATCCTGAGAGAGTTACCAAACTTATTTGCCTCGATGCAGTCGTTGCTAGGCCAATATCAGACGATGTACTTATCAGCCATATTCGATCCAAACATGATGATGCCATAAACATTGAAAAGAAAACGGATGCGGCAAGATTATATACTATTGAAGAAGTTTTATACATACTCATGAACTTAAGATACAATGCTCTGAATCGCGCAGCTGCTGAAGCTCTGTCGAAAAGATTAATCACTAAAGTTGGTGATAAGTACAGCTTCACCCGTGATCCACGGCTCAAGCCTGGCCTTTATCCCATATTTAATTATGAACAGCATTCCGTTATACTCAAGCATGCTCATGTCCCTACATTAGTTATATTCGCGACAACAACAGTGACAGCAAAACACCATAAGGAAATGGCTAGAATTAATGAATACGCTATGGTCAATTTTGAATATAACCATGTAGTTGTAGAGGGTAATCATGACGTTCACAACAATCACCCAGAAAGAGTTGCTCCGCACATCACGGAATTCTTAACTGCCCTCAAAAGTAATTTGTGACCTGTCCTTTGTTGAAATAGTATGTCTGTGACATTTGGCATTGAATTTATACATTTAATTCTGAATAGAATGTACGTGGGTCTAATATAATCTGCAGGTGGATTTCGAGGCATTATGATGTTTCAATATTATTTATATTTTCTGATATATCGCTTAAACTGGTTAGCAAGTAATGGCTGTGCCTGGTTGCACAACCAAATATTATGAGCGTGGGTGCTAGATCTCCGCATATAAATGTTGTAACTGTAGCTTGACTAAGGCAAACTAATGTACGTACATGGCATAGGACAATTGTAAGAATTTTCAACTTGTTGGATATTTCGTTTCCATTCGCGTGACTACGTAAATTAGTGTTGTAGATTATGATCCTGTCTACATCGGTTCGCTAAGACTAATAGTTCACAAGTTATTGCACACTGAGTGTCCAGCTAATCGTAATTGATTGATTTACTTAACTGTCATGAGCGTAAATGGGTTGATGGTATTTTGTACATGAGATAAAATTTTGTACAGAACAAATAAAAACATATTTTTGATGATTACTCAATATTTGTGTGATAGGAAAATACAATTGTGATGAAAAGTAAGTTCAAAGATTTGATATATTTCATAACTAATTTAAATTAGTATTCCGTGGAACTAGCTTATCCACTTTACTTGTTCATTTCCATTCTATTTGAGCATCGTAATTGTTCACGTACACATATGTGTACTTCAGGAAATTTAGCTACGTTACCCTCGTTTATGCCCTATTTTCAAGCATTATTATGCATGTGAAGTAATTGCACGTCAAAATTGCACCGATCTACAGTGGAAACACGGAATAAATGGGATAAGTTTCTTCGGTTCTGAATATATGACATTCATGAATTGTGATGCAACAAACGCAGATTTTATTGGAGCATGAATACATAAAATGTATTAACAATTGAAATTTAGAAAATTGCTAAAGTTTTTGGCTTACAAATAATGAATTTTCATCATCATTGCCGCAAAATAGTTTATTATGCGAGCAATAAACTACTCCAAAAGTGTAAGTTATTGATTCACTTAAATCCTACAATGCGACAGGGTATACCTCAATTTATGTCCAATTTGACATTAAGTTTAATTTCGTGAAACCACTAGTACCAACTTATTACGTAGTTACAAATAAGCTCTCCTTTTTTTCCTGTAGCTCAAATGGTATTTGACAAAATGCTAGAATAAATAGTATGTGGGCAATTCCACGTGAAACCGGACAAATTTTGACTTCGTATTTTTTAAATCGATCGAAACTTTTTCTGGGTGATATATGCACCAAAAAAATCTACACGTGTTTCGGCGTTTGTCCAAAATATTTTTTTTTCAAAAGTTACAAAATATTAAATTTTCTTGCAAAATGAGCGCCCGGTAAGCTTCAAGATTTAATATCTCCGGTTCTATTTGTCGTAGAAGAATGTTCTACAGCGCATTTTAAAGGTGAAAGAATAAGCTTTCAGACAAAATTTTGTTAACCCGGAAATCATCGCAAATTCCAATTGTTATTAACAAATTAAATGTTTAATGATTTTTCACCATGGAAAGAGCCATTTTTAAAATTCTGAAAAAAATATTTTCGGGTACCTTATTTAATTCTGAATAGAGAAAAATTTTCTTTTTCATGGAGGTTTGATGGAGTCTATTTTTTATTGAATTAATTATCAGTCGCTGCGTCGCGCCGCGCCAAATTGCACCGCTCTCGACGCATAGCATAGCGCCCGAATGGGATCCGAGTGGTTCCGAAGTGATCGAGGCGCTTTCGGGCGCTACGCTATGAGTCGAGAGCGGTGCAATTTGACGCGGCGCGACGCAGCGACTGATAATTAATTCAATAAAAAATAGACTCCATCAAACCTCCATGAAAAAGAAAATTTTTCTCTATTCAGAATTAAATAAGGTATCCGAAAATATTTTTTTCAGAATTTTAAAAATGGCTCTTTCCATGGTGAAAAATCATTAAACATTTAATTTGTTAATAACAATTAGAATTTGCGATGATTTCCGGGTTAACAAAATTTTGTCTGAAAGCTTATTCTTTCACCTTTAAAATGCGCTGTAGAACATTCTTCTACGACAAATAGAACCGGAGATATTAAATCTTGAAGCTTACCGGGCGCTCATTTTGCAAGAAAATTTAATATTTTGCAACTTTTGAAAAAAAAATATTTTGGACAAACGCCGAAACACGTGTAGATTTTTTTGGTGCACATATCACGCAGAAAAAGTTTCGATCGATTTAAAAAATACGAAGTCAAAATTTGTCCGGTTTCACGTGGAATTGCCCATGTAACAAAGTAGTGTATAACAAGTATTTACAAATATAGATGAACAAATCACATAGAGAACATATTCATCTCATTTTGGCTATAAATTTGATGAATTATTTACAAATTATAAACAGTTCAACAATAGATTGCGAGCTTTGAAATATAAGAAAAAAATAATTTTACAGTCTCTAGCAGAGCAAACATTTTTTTTATGTAGTTAAAAAGTGATAAATCTCACATTAGCCTACAATAAACATACTTGGAATAATGTAAATGATGAAGGTACTAAAAAAAAAGGAAGGTATATAAATTCTTTTGAATACTCGATGGAAATAAATAAATTGTAAATCCAGGAAAGATTGTATCAAAGTTACTGCCATCGTGAACCTCTGAGTTTCACAATTATACGTCAAATTCTATCACGAAGTCTTCATCATTGAATTCCTCGTCGTCAGAATCATAGTCAAGGTATAATGCAGGAAAGTCTAGGTCATCTTCATCGTCTTGTCCTGCCTCTGGAACCACCCCATGGAAGAGCATATTGTAGCACTTGGACTGTGGACTACGGAAATGTACGTAAGGCGTATCGGCTCTTAAACGTGTTCCACATAACCAGCAAAAATATGTATTGCAGCGCCAACACACCATCTTGTTACAACCATCGGATTTCTGATAAAGATGGATCATGATTAATATCAGTATGAAATAATAGTTCTGGAAATCTCATGAATGGCAAACACTTGTTTATTTATTACCTCAATAGCAGCATTGCAGTGAGGGCAGTGGCGGCTATTAGTGTTTATCCAATGCTCGGACATCGTATTTTCAACTAGTACTTGTAGTTGTTTTCTCCCATATCGTTGCTCAAGTTGAACTTTCTTTTCGTCTGACGCGTTTTGATATTCAGTTACAAGTTTTTCTTTCTCAGCTTTGAAACGAAAATAATTTCATAAGAAAAAATTACTTTTATTCTGTTGATTTTGTTGTTGTACTAAGCAATCTTCATCTCACCTGACTTGAATTTACAGGGTTCAATTCCATGGTAGACCATTTTACAGTAAACACAGAAGGCGTACTGACAAGCAGGACAGCTTGCCATTCTATCGTTGGGCTCTCGACTGACAGGATATTGACAGTGGGGACGTGGACAATAGACGATATCAGTCATTGTATCCAACGTAACACTCAGAAGTGTAGCATCATACTTGGCAAATAATTCTTGACTAACTAAATCCTTGACCTGTATGGAAATCATTAATGACAGTTTTAAGTACATACCAATCATTAAGTAATAGCCAGTTGACTGAATAAAATAACCATGTATAAACTTGAAAGAAGTCATTAACTCACTTGGCCTGGAGTTGCTTCGGACAAACATTTATCCTCTGGACAACGAATATTTTTGACATTTCCTTCTTTGATCCTTATTTCTAGGTAGGTGAAAATACATTCCTTACAAAATACGTGGAAACAGGGAACAAATTGTGTACAATGGTCCCCTAATTTGTCTAAGAAGCAAATTTTGCAAGTGTAAAAGTTTCTTTTAAACTCTGTTTGTTTGCGCTTCGAGTCGTAACTGACTAGCATTTGGACAGGATTTATACCCATTAAGCGATCAGAAATAGCTCGTTGGTCTAGGAGCTTTTTAGTTCTCTGTTTTTTACCACGTTTTTTTGTTGGATGTTTTTCATGGGTTGTTTTTCTGATCACAGATTTTCTCACATCTTTACTTAGTTCCATATCCTTGCTATTTGGATCTTTATTAACCTCTGTTTCGTCACCCTTGAATTCACTAATGTTTTCTGCATTTGGAGTCGCCTCTGAATTCATTTTGTAGAAAGTATAAGCGGAGTTAATTGCAAGACTTGTTTCTATGTTCAGAAACTCAAGTGTCTCATCTTTCAAGAATGCCATCCATGTGAACAGAATTTCCAGTCCCTTGTTCTCCTTCCATAACAGATCTAATTTTTTACATAATTTAGCAAGAGCATATTGGCTCAACCAAGATGAGACCAAAGTGAATTTTGGTGGTGATTCCGATGGGTAGTTCGATGGTAAGGTGAGGAACAATGACAATGGTGGTAGATGAGATATGGGTACACTTTCAACAGGATCTTCTGGGCGCCGACTATCTTTGTACGTGAAAAAATAATCCTTGGGCAATGTTACATAAGCTTTCAAAGTACATTCATACTGGTCATCCTCCTTGTGGTATGAGAATTCTTCCTTGTTGTAGATGCTTTCTAAGGCAATGATTTCATCTTTTTGTTTCTCGTTGTCCGTTGACTGCAATCATTACCAATTTATAAACAAATTTCATCAACACGGCTACTTTGAAATTGAAGTGTGAGAATATGTATCAAATAAGAATCTGCATAAAAATACCAGGCAAATGTGCAACAAGTCAAGGAATAAAAACCCTTTCCACTTTAGGAATCTTTGTTCTAGTCTGTAATTGAACTTCTAATAGAATGATAATTGAAATAACAAACTTTAGTGATCGTCATTGCAGGGTATTATACTGCAAATTTTTATAGGTTATGTCTAACCAGTAAGATTTTGAGAAATATTTACCATATTTCACTGAAATATACTTCGTTAGATAAAACTTGGAAAAAATTTCGAGATCGAAACGTTATGTTGTTTGAGAGCCTTCTTGAGGAGGGATAAGAAAATGAAGTTTGGGACGACAAATAAAAACAACGAGAGAGATCAGTGGAATAATGGCCACAACGGAGCTAGCAGCATTCCATGACAGCTGTCGATTTAAATCGAATTTTTTTTTTTTTAATCCCTTCCTGCCGCTGCTTCTCGCCAACGTCAATTCGATCATCGTCAGCTGATGAGAAAAAGAAAACCTATAGTGTGCGTTGTATGATGAATGTACAGAAAAGAGATGCATGCATTATAGAAGTGATAAGAAGCGATAGAGTGGACAGCATTCCCCGTCCGAAGCAGTCAAAGCTGCACGGCGGTATTCGACCGGTCTTGTCTTGATTGAATTGTATTCCATTTCATCATTTGTAATGGAAAGTGACGTATCGTCGAAAATGAGTTTTCCCATATACATTAATGGACTCATGTCGATCGCCTCATACTTCTTGACAGTTCAATTGATACCGAAATTGACAGATATGTTCATCAAAGGTAACCTATACGGTATTGATATGAACAAGAAAAGTGGTGATAAAATGTGAGTTGATTTCAAATAGGTAATTAGATTTCTATTTTACATCAACCTCTCACACAAAGTTCATAAATGCATATCTTATTTGTCTAGACCTGAAGCACTGGGAGTTGTAACAGGATGTGTGTTTCTCATCACAATGTTTTTATTCATACCTGTTCCATTCAGCGATTACATATTCAAAAACGCAGACTTTCCCCATAATGAGGTAAACACAGTCACACTTAGCCAGGACTTTTGTTTAAATATCCAACCATCTCTCTCACAATGTCTACGATTCATCAGACCTAGGCTTAAGAACTACCAAATTCAATTGAAAAGTTATCTAATGAGCACCAGAAATAGAGTGCATAAGTATTATGCAGTGTGCACTAAATTTTGTATTGTAGTGTATGGATTTTCATATATTCAAACGCTCGGTAATTTTGTTAATGCAAATTTATAAATCTTGAGATCAAGGATTTGTTAATGATCGATCAGTACTTTGTTTTAAAATTTTCATCTCTGTTGCATAAAGTTCCAACTAGTTCAGCTTTTATCCATGCTCTTTGACCTCTAGTATAATAATGAAGACTTGCAACTCTCAAAAGTCGTTGTTGTTGATCACTTATTGATTCATTTTATTTGATTCTAGTTTGTGGAATTGTTAGCAGCACTTTTATCAATATGCTGTATGCTGTTATTGGGATTTGCTGATGATGTTCTGGATCTCCGATGGAGACATAAGTTACTACTACCCACAATTGCATCCTTACCACTTCTGATGGTTTATTATGTGAATTTCAATTCTACATTGATCATAGTTCCTAAACCACTGCGGGCCTGGTTTGGATTTTCAGTCGATCTCTGGTTACTCTATTATTTATATATGGGGATGCTTGCGGTATTTTGTACAAATGCTATCAACATACTGGCTGGCGTTAATGGGTTGGAAGTTGGACAAAGCCTGGTTATAGCAGCCAGCATATCGATCTTCAATTTTTTGGAATTATCTGGGAGTCTATGGAAAGCACATCAGTTTTCACTATACTTCATGCTACCGTACATGGCTACATCACTCGCTCTGTTCAAATATAACTGGTGAGTATTTCTCTCTATTTCTCCATATTTACTGATACTTAATTATATAACAATCAGTCTCTGGAGTATTTTCAAAAGTTTAGTGAAATTGACAATGAAATGAGTAAATATCATTTTGGATGATAACATATGAGCTAATGCACAGTGGTTGTTTTATCCCTATTATGTTACATTTCGAAGACAATCATTTTGCTGAGAGCGCTGTGTATGCAATAAGCTAGTAAAACAGACTTCATAAAAATCCAATTACAAATAGATCGGAATATTTTTAACAAGTTACGTACAAATTATTCAACATTTATATTTAAATCAACGTATTGATTTAGTGTGTAAATTCGGTCTATACTATGTAGTGTTCAGAGTGTCTAGTATGAGATAATATCACAGTCGTGGGTATTGCCTAGGTGTTAATAGTAGTCTAACTTTGCATAGAAATTTTCTACCAGCCAGTCATACTTCCACGTATTATTCATTACTATGTCAGGAGCAAAATAAGAATCGCGATATTTGTAGGCCCGTAAAAGTGCAGTCTTGTTGTCTAACCATACGCCGGTTTCGATTAGTTCCTCAACATATGAAACATCGATATTCAGCTTAATATGCTTTTCTTTTATATTTGTCTTGTGATGTAGAGATGTCAGGATGTTTGCGGGATCCTGACAAAGATAGCAATACCATCCCCCATAGTGATTTAGATCTCCTATAACCAGTCCAAGAGTTTCTCTATCGCTAACTTCACCGTCAAAGTCTTTTGGTAAAATTACTGAATTTTGATGATATGCTTCATGCAGTAAACTAATTGTAGATGCACCAATGACAATTGAAGTTTTAAGAGGATGCTGCCAGAAAAAACCAAACACAGACCATCTTAATCGGAAGCCGATAGGTTGTGGCCATCCGTCGTATACCTTAAGGAACATGAGTGCTCGTAAATTTAAAATTTGTTCAGATTCAGTCGTTACGTAAATGTCATCATCTCTTAAATTCTGCACAACTTTACATACTTTTTCCCATATATACTTAGATATTACTCTTAATGGTTTACGTATCTTGCTAGCTATATTAATATACAAAATCTTATCTTGTTCTCGTTGTAGCAGGCCTTTAGCGAGCTTGTGCTTAAAATTATCCTCCGCACTGCTGAAGTCACAGATCACAAACAGGTCAACAACATTATAAAGTTCTTCTACTATTACTTCCGCAATTGCCGAATTGTAGTCATTTAATGAAAAAACGTAAATGAGACGTCTCAATATTTTGCGCTCTTCTAGTTTGATGTTTTGCTTCGAAGCCATAATTGCTCGCCAAACTACTTCGGGCTGCCCACAATCAGAACCATGCCATCCATGATTGCAGATACAACGTTTTATAGACTTGCTACTCTCCATCCTCCGTCCATCCACTCCATCTCGCCAACACGATGTATAATTATATTTTGTAAATGATTGAAATGCGTATTTGTCTTTCAAGTATATATTACTCTTGATTGTCTGCACAGATGTTGGCAAATGATCAACTCTTGGTGCATTTTGTAGCGCCTGTAAACAAAGAGTTCAAGAGCCAAAGTTACTATATTACAGATGGCTTTGTGAACAATTGACAGTAGTTCCACAGTATGTAGTTCATCGACGCTCAACTTTGATTTTACCTTTGGCATTTCAACTTTCACAAATGTGACTGAGCTTTGAGTTGTCGCTGCAATAATTTCTGGAGGAGGTGTAGATGCCACGTAAATTACGACAATAAGAATTTGTAAAACCAATAACGTATAGAGCAATGCCAGCTTCCCATCTAGACGGCCCTGCATATCCGCACGTTGAAAGCTCAGTTCTTAGAACTGCGAACTTCACATTTCATTGCTTAATTTTGAATTCAAGTAAAGCGACTTTTTCACTCTGCATCACACTTGACCAATACATTCGGATACGTGCATCTTTTTACCTGAAAAAATATCCAAAATCATTTTCTAACCACATGTATTGAAGAGAAAAAAAAACGGTTAATAAAATAAGGTGCTTCTGAAGATGACGTCTCTAGGGTCTCTCGCGCCGACGAATGCATGCCGTCCTACATTCGACGCTGTGCCTCGGGCGTATTATTGGGCATCTCCTTGATCCCCTGATTTAATTACGATTAGCTGAAAGACCGTTTGTAAAATATAAAGGAGCATTTTTTTTTCATGATCGATCTCAACGATATAAATTTATCTACAGTTTGTATTTTTTTAAATGAACAACTTTTTATGAACATCAAAAACCGGAAGTGCATATTTTTTAGAATAACATTGTTTTCATCCCGGCTTTATCATGACATCGCATGAATTGGCTAAAGTAAATTCTAAAGTTTTTTGAATCGACAAGAAAGATTCTGCGGCGACAACGCCGACGTCTGTTCGCATTTTGTATCATCGTGGACGAAATAAGAACAAGAATAAATAAGTAAAAGGAGTGACAAGTTTAAGAAGGGCTCTTTCTGAAAGCAGTTGATCCGTCATCACTCGTCGATGACGTCATCCTCCGCAACCCGCAAATTCGAATCACGGAATTACTCAACACCGACTATAGGCGCGAATCAACGTGCATTCGCAGTGCCTAGCAACAGTTCAATTGTTGTTCACTCACCGAATGAATTTACCGCTGCCTCTCCGGCCCAGGAGTCAAGACACTTTTGAGACGGAATCGTCCGCCTCCAGCATATCGCATATTTTTAGAAACTATTCGACTCGAACACCAGTCCCATTCTAAAACCGGGTTGAAATATTTACGTCCAATATATCTCTAGCTAACCCGCCCGTTGGTCTTTACTGAATTCAATGACCGAATGCGAATGTGAATGCAAAATCTAAACCACACCCGAAAAGCGGCGAAACTATCATGTGCGCAAGGCAGATACGGGCGCGTGCGTCATTTTTCCATCCGACAGCGATTCAGAGTGCAATTTTTATTGCCTAATTGTTAGCTAGGGTGCTTGCATGAATTTCATTAAAAATCAGCAACAGGAGGTGATGCAAATTTAAATTTTAGTCAATCAAATGATTCATGAAAACTAGGATGACAAAAAAACAAAAGAGTACTTTTCAATAATTCGAACTTGCGTGTTCATTTGTTGAGCGAATTAACCGATTCAAAGAGTCTTTGAAGCAGATATATAATTTTTTCAGGCTCTGATAATAGCACTTTATAAAAAACAAAAAAATTATTCGCTTTTTTTCAGCGGATAATTACTTGTACACTGACCGAGATTTGTTTACTGTAGGCGTACTCAATCATATAGTATAACATCTGCGAACGTCCCGAGCAGTGGTAGATTTTTAACGCTCACGGTTCTGTCTTCTCTTTCAATCTCATTGTCAGTTTATACCTGTACAGATTTTCATATACCCTAAGGAGAACATCTGCTTCAGGTTTATCCAAGGCTTAGCAACGGATATACATATTGTATAGGGTGGAAGAAGAAGCAGCTGTTCTTTCTTGATTTTCAGTCAATGAACTAGTGGCCACCAGTGGCCTTGCTACCTTCTATCTCTTTCTCTTGCCGACTAATACGCGTAGTGTTCTATGTTCTATGTTGTATCATAGAAATTTCAGAACGATTCCAGATTTTTCCACAATTATTATTTCATTATCAATTATTTTTTCCATGATTTGTCTATTTGTTTTTATATTCATTAATTTACAGGTATCCATCGCGGGTTTTTGTAGGAGACACCTTTTGCTACCTTTCTGGAATGACCTTTGCTGTTGTGGGTATATTGGGTCATTTTAGTAAGACGATATTACTCTTCTTCATACCACAAGTTTTTAACTTTCTGTACAGCATACCACAATTATTTCATCTAGTACCTTGTCCGAGGCACAGACTTCCTAGGTAAGTTTCAACCGTAGGACTGAAGTATAATGTTGTCCTAGCCAAGTTGCGGTGAAAAATAAGTAAACTGATTGAAAATTAAAAAAAAAAAACTTTGTTCTTGGATTTTTTGAACTCGGATATACTATACTGTGCGATAATGACCAGATTTTGAATACGACCAAATGAATAAAATTCAAACTGTTTCAGATACAATAAGGATACCGACAAATTGGACATCAGTGTTACAGTTTTTAAAAAATCAGATTTAACTCTGCTTGGTAAGTTTGGTCATTTATCATATTTCAACTGTAAATTGTTTCTTTAGTCTGAAAAAGAAAAAAAAAAAACAATTTCTCTATCTACAGCTAGACTTTGCATGTGGGTATTTCGCACATTGAGAATCGTTAGTTGGAAGGAAGACAAACAAGGTGTAGTGACGTGTAATAATTTGACACTGATTAATTTTATCCTACTAATTATCGGCCCCACGTCGGAGCCAAGGCTAACTACGATCCTCATAGCGGTGCAGGTAATTCCTTTTCAATCCGAATCTCTGAATTATATCAAATTTATCGGTATTCAAATTTTCAGATTGTCAGCAGTGCTTTGGCTTTCATAATCAGATATCCACTGGCTTCGGTATTTTACGACGTTTAGAAGTACATTGTTTTTTATCACAAAGCTCGTGCTTGTACACAGTAGCAGTCACTATCATAGGCCTAATAACTATTCCGGGTGACTGAGGATCATTGAGATAAAAAAGATTGTACTATTTTGTATATAGGTAATATTGTCTCAGAAATTATATGAATATTTGCAAATTCATAAGGATGTACTTAGCCAGAAACGTGTGTACTGAGACTTGTGCTATTTTGTACGTAGTGTAAAAATTATTTTGATCTTGATTACGTTTCGGTCACAAGAAATAACGTGATAATATTTTATTTTGCATTACTTTTGACGTATCACAGAGCCGCCATTTCATCTGTTAGTTTTCATATCTTCGATGTGTCAGAGCATTGTTAAATATCAAATTTAAAAATCTTCATGATTATCCACAAGGAAAAATTACATGCACATGCAATAAAATGAATGATCAAATCGGATTTCTTGTTTCAAGTTTTAGAATCTCTCTGAGTTGTGAATATTATTCAGATAATGAAATTATCCTAATGCACACATAAGGGAAACGATTTCTTCCAAAGATATTTAAACGAAAATGTATTTAAGGTATGGTTGCAAACATTTCTTATATTAGTTAACACTTTATAATGTATCAAATAATCATGCATGGCAAAAACGCAAAATAATTACATCCTAAATATAGCTCATAAACTTATAGTATGTATTTATAATTTACTACTCGATGGGAGCTGTTGGTGCCGAAGGACATTTTTCACATTCCACGAAGAAAATGTGCCCGTTAGGACACCTGTACCAACCTTCTGCTTCTATTCCCATTACAGTTAGAACATCGATACCTTTTACTTTATCAACCTCAATTCGTGATTCTAGCGATTGACTGAGATCAGATAACTGTTTGAAGATTACATTTCCGGTGTATTCCGTGAACTTTCTAAAGTTCAATAATCCTAAACGAATGATTTCCATTTGCAGCGCAGGTCCACTTTGAGCTAATCCTTTTTCTTTTTCGAGTTTACAGAGCTGAACCTGCAATTCAATTGAATTGAGAAATAAAAAACTGATACTTGAAGAAAAAGTTTTGTAGACAAAAAACACTAGGTCAGCCATAACTCAGTTTTGTCCCGAATGCATTTGATCAACATAGAAAATTGGATATCTAAATAAAAAAACATCGTATTTTTTACCATGTAATGTAATCTGTTGAGCTCATTTCGAAGATCACCAACCATTTGATTGGAGAGATTAGTATTAGGAGGGAGAGATGTCATTAGCATGATCACTTGGTTGAAAACGACAGGACACTCATTGACATTACGATGATCACTCTGTACCTTTTGAAGTTCACTTAAAATAGTTTCAGCGATTGTTAGTTTTATACTCATATCTTTGAGCTGCATAATGTCGAGGGATTCAGCGTGACGATCAAAAGATTCAAGGCTTTCAACCAGATTCTTGCGAGCTTTTATGTCTGAAAATGTATGAATGATGTCATCAATTCCGAGTGCCACCAATTTCTGAGTGAATTTTGTGAAATTTGATAACATGATTTTCCAAAACTACCTGGAAAATATGATGTATACTTCCATATCACACGGTCAATGTCGTGGATAATTCTCGATTCATGAGATTGCAAGTTAAACTGCCTCGAGATTACTTCGCGATTGACACTTTCTATGTTTCTGCGCTCCCTCTTGATTTGATTTGCATATCGTTTGCAATATGTAATACGCGTTCCGCATTGTGGACATGTTTTAACACCAATTCTGTCGCTCTTCAGCCATACCCAGTCAAGGAAATTACTTTCAATGCTGTGACCACAGTCTGGTAGGTACACAAACCTGCACAAGTTGGATAAAGAAAAAAGAAAAAAAAACTATGAAAGACACTAAATATTTGAACATGTTTTAAAGTTGAAAACTATAATTCCTACTCTAATTTGCACTTCTTATGATTGGTAATAAGAATTGTTCTTACCGCACATGATTTTTATGGCCCTCTCTAACGAACTTGGATAATTCCATTGCATCACAAATGCGGCACAGCGGTGGGCACGGTTCACCACAGAATCCAACACATTGGTGTCCACATTTAAGCTGCTTAGCACAAGGTTTGTCGCAACAATCTCGGTCACATATTTCCCAACACAATTTTTTGCATTGAACATGTTGGCATGTCCGAGTACAAAGTTCCTGTTGAAAAAAAAATTGTGTAAAAAAATTCCAGCATCCGAAAACTAACTACATCAGTGCTGACATTGCACAATTATCAATGATAAAACCGCGTTGCATTAGGATCTATCGGAGGATTAGTGGGTTTTTTTATGGCCTCCAATGACACTGTAAATATTTGTAATAAATGTATACGGGCTTACCCAACATGGTTTGCAAGTTGTTCCACATTTACTCGAGCATACCTCATGCTCACATCTCAGACAGCATACTTCACTGCATGGAGGGCACGTATCTTTGCAAAGAGCTTTGCATCTGTAACAGTGAATTTTTAATACATACAACGATTAAGTTATGTCCAACTAATCTAAGATATTACAGAATTTTGATATTTATATGGAATATCTGAACTGTAATTTCAAACAATTTGATAGCTTTTATTTTTTTAGTATACTTGTGGCCACAAAGGAGAATTTTGTTGCATTTTTCACGGCAGGGTACATGAATTCGCCCTTGTTTACAGGTGCCGCAAGTGCCACCGCACACGTGACCGCAAGGTAACTGAGCTGCGCATGGAGTTGGACAATGTTGTAGCAGCGCATCTGCATATTCTGCTAAACCTGAAGGGTAACAGGAATTTTGCATATTGCTTGTGGTACAAATCTTTTGGGTAGTTCACAGTATAGAATAACATGTGCATGCACTGATACAATAGGAAATTAAGTTAATGAAACTTTTTTATCTTGAAAATAAGTATTCATTTTGAAATTATGGAGGATGCATATACTCACCAGCTTCTATCTTGTAACACGGTAACGCATACGAGTGTTGACATAATCCAGGCTTGGGCATAGGCCTTGGATACTCGCATTTTTTTGCGCAAGGTTCAGAACATAGAGCTTTGCAAGGATGTCCACATTTCAACACACGGGGGCATTCACTTTTACAAAGCTCAGCTAACGGCGTCTTGCCACATTCGATTTTAAGGGCATGACCACATTTAGGAATAATTTTATCGACCTGTAACGTTCATAAGATATGATAAAAAGAAGCAGTATTAGAATGAAATGTAACAACCTCGTTCAAAACGTCAGATAGCAAGTGATAGATCCTTGCCAATCCGAATGAAAATGGGAATCAAAAGCCAGTTAGTCAATACGATTGTTAATCTATTAATTCCTGTCTAACATTTCAGAAGGGGTAATTCGGTGAAGTACAAATTTTGATGAGAATTTTACATCCTCAATTTCACGGAGTTCAGAAACTCACTTCACACAGCGATGTGTGCTATCTACTAACCATTTGTGCACACTGTCCACATGGCAGATTACACTTGAGCTTGCATGGATGTCCACATGGCAAATTACGTTTGCACAATTTTGTACAAATTTTTTTTTCCACATCCGACGAACATTTAATGCAAAATTTATGGCCACATGAACGATCCTTTGTTACAGCGATGGCACAAAATTCGCATGGCTCATGGCACTTCTTCGAACAAAGATGATTCGACTGGCAGCCAATTGCGATTTTTTTACAATTTTCTTGACAGTTATACTAGAAAATTTGAAAATAGAGCAAAAAAATAATAACATTTTGGAGATGCTAATACGAGTTCGAGTAAGATCTGAATTGATGATATTGTACCTTCAAATGACGGGGATCGTCATCGATGTGGCATCTCTCACGACATACATGACCACATTGTAATAGATAATTGCAAGGAGAAAGACACACATATGTTGAAGCCTTGCGATAACAGGACTTTGTAATCAAGTGGCCACATCGCAACATAGCTTCGACCTACAAACATAATACAAAGTAAACCCCAGCATATCGGAGAATGATGTGAAATGTGAAATTATTATAGACAGGATAAAGCAACTTATATGCCTGGTACCTTGACGTTGCATTCATATTTCGCGATATCGGTACTACAAGGAAGCTGGCAAGTATGCTTACAACTCAGCTTGAAGGTAATAATTGTTTGGCAAGGTTCACAGGTCTCATTACATAACAATTCACAAAGATGTCCCCTCATGCAGTTTTGTAGACAAGGTTCTTTGCAAATGTATTTTTTGTGTTCATGGTCAGATAGATGACAACGCTTCTTACAGGTATGCCCACAAGATAAAAGTGTATCACATTGCCGAGTACACCCACCATCGATAGAATGTTTGAAATCAGAAGCAGACTTTACCTGGAATTACACATTACATTAGTTAAAATTTGTTATTTAGTCATATCCTAATTTCTTGTAATTTGCCAGATATTTGGACAATTTAAGCTTATAATAATTCAAGTTGAAAAACTTATCACCAAATTCCAAGTAAATTATTCCATCTAACTAATACCTCTGTTAATTGATCACTGTGTAATTGACATTGCAAGACCAGACGGTCTCCAAGAGCATTATAGTTTTCAAGTGCTCTTTTAATTTTTGGCCAGATTTCGTTTCCAACGATAAGATTGTCCATATTTCCCATAATGTAGAGTCCTTCACGAGCACGTGATAGTGCCACACAGACTCTATTTTCTATTCGTAAAAAGCCAACATTGCCAGATTTATTATTACGCACCAACGATAACAATATGATCTTATTTTCTTCGCCTTGATAGTTATCCACTGTTGTTACGTGCACGTCGCGCAAAATTGGCATGCTCTTTTTAGCCTGAAATTGACATGCAGCCGTAGTGACAAGGTAATTAGTCTAAATGAGTCAGATGAAAGTCAAGGGAAAAAGCAATGATTTTGAAATTCCACCGATGCATTAGGCATGAGTTATATGATGTAAATGTCATTTATACCTGGTATATTTACATATTGAATAATCGTGTTCATATCTATCTTTTTGAATGTTCATAGATGATGATTAAGTGGATTTGAAAGAACATGGAAAACTGCTTGTTCCACACCTATAGACGATGTGATAATGGATTTCATTGTGCATCCTTACCTCTTTGAATTTGAACAACTGACCACCGTACGTGCTCAGTATTGTAATTTCTTCTGGTTTATATCCTTGGAACCTAAGATGTTTTGCCAGAGCCAGCAAAAACTTAACTTCGAATGGATTGGACATAGATTCTGTGTCCGAAGATCCTGCCTCTTGATTGCTATGGTTAAGAAAAAATAAATTCTTGTTCATGCCTTTCACAGCAGGATGTGAATAAACTGACGTATGGTTTGTCAATTTTTCGTAAATAGATGGGGTCAATAATGCAGATATCTCTGGCCTCATTCGGTGTTGAATGACTAACTGTGTGCACTTGTCTCGCATTTTTACAATCCTTTCGAAAAGAGAAATGTCAAGGTTATAATGCTTTTCCAATTCATAAGTGGCTGGTTTTGGACGTAGTTGTTTGTGGTCGCCAATCAAGATGACTTGTTGACAATGTTCCGTTAAAGAACAAATTACATGGGCCTCGAGTATTTCTGCTGCTTCTTCCACTAAAACTGAAATCATTAAACCAAAATTTGATAATTTTTTAAAACTGTAATCTCTAGAACAAACTAATTTCATTCAGTAGAATCTGTATGAAGTAAAACTAAACATACTATTGCACATACCTATCGGAGATTGCAGAGCTCGCAATGATTCGTGTAGCCTAGCTGCGCCTGTGGTGGTCAAACCAATGACCAAAGAATTCCGCATCACTTCTAAATCAGTCATATTTTTGAAGTCACTCAGTTGCGAAGAAGTTTCTTGATACTCTTTTTCCAAAAGTTCTATTTGCTCTTTAACACTTAGATGGCAGCTTTTCAGCCAATACCAATATGTTTCCCAATTGGCATCTCGTAATAATGGACCTGCTATCGAGTTAGCCCGGTTCAGAGGATGCTCACAGAGTCTTGCCTATAAATTAACATATTTCAATGTTGATATGGTTTAAAATTGTCAATGATGTTAAATGATTTGAGTGCAATTTGAATGGCGATGCTGATTTCACACAAATTACTAAATGTTAAATAATTGAAATAATTGAATATTGAGGTAACGACAGTTCAACTCATACTAGATATAGAAACAAGGTTGGAATTAAAACGATATAAGGATGTTGCAGAGATTGATTGAGTTTCAAGTTTCCTAATAGAGAATAATTTCCAAGTAGGATACTCTGTCTTGAGTAATGATATCTATTTCTATTTCTTTAACGCTATACAAAGGGATTCTCACCATCGAAGCAGTTTGAAGAAATTGCAGTTGAACTAGTTGAAAGCTGAGTTGTTTGAATTGGTGGTTGTCTGCTTTATATTTACTCAGCTCTGATTCACAATCACGTTTAGCAATATCTATACGACTGATCTCCAAGCAAGTAAACCCTGAATCATCTATGTGTCCGACACTTGCTACTTCCAAGTCATCATCTGCATCTCTGTATTCATCTATAGAGTCACTATCATCGATTGGTGGTGACTGAACAGATTCACATTGAGTTTTATTCATACTAAGAGCTATATCAGCCTGAGTTGCACCAAAAAGTTTAGTAAGCAGATTTCTAGCGGTTAAATTTTGTAATTCTTGATCATTGAGATATTTGCGGAGTAAATGTGGTGAAACAACTGACGTAAGACTAGATAAAGCCTTAAGAGCTGAATAGGCTTCTCCAAGTTGATCTAATATCCGCTTCAACTCCCTCCGATAATAACCCATACGCTGCCAAGCACGATGTTTATTCTTCTCATCTTTAAAATAATTATCTCGTACAGTCTTTAGTTTATATTTTGCCAAATTTGGGTTCTTAGATTGTTCCCCGATACGGAGCAGAGAGTCCGTGTACTTCAAAATACCTTCCAGAAATTGATCTAGAGCATGATTCGTCAAGCAAACAACAATCATAGGTGTTGGTTGCGCCGGATTATACCATACTGAGCAATTAGTTATTAATGTACTGGCTATTTGTAGTGCCATGAATGTCTTTCCAGTTCCTGGTGGCCCGTGCAATACCGATAATTCCTGTTGAAGGGCTCCTTTGAGTGCTTCATACTGTGATGTATCAAGTTTAAGCTTTTCAAAATTCGGCCAAGTTCTTTCGTTGAGTACGACAATTTGAAATCCATTATACGCATAAATGGTGCTGTGGTTAAGATATTTTGGTGGGGTAGGTGTGGATTTTGCATCTATTATGTACCGCTTCATTGGAAAATTTTCTTCAGACATGTCACGCAAACTTTTGAGGGTATGGTAGTATGGCAAAAAATACACTCTTGACTCCACCATGACAAACTTACAGTTGTACATCTTATCTGTGATTTGCGTACCTATACAAGGTTCGATAATGAGCTCCCCTTTCTCTAATAATTTTGAATCACGCTCAGCAACAGTTGCAAATAGAACACTGTTGAAATTATCATTAGTTAAACATAAAAGTGATCCATACATAAAGAATTTTGAACGACTCCAGTTTATCTTCAGCTTTTTTCCAATGGAAATAATAAAACCGACTTTGTCCTTCACTATTGTTGGGCTAATTATTTCCACTTCCTGAAAAACTCTTATGTCTGAGATTTGTGTGGCACGGATTTTATTATCTGCCAATCTTTTGTATTCTCGAATCCCATTTCTTAATGGGAAGATAAAGTCTTCACGCAACAGACGAAATTGTACATCTAGGTAATGTTCAACTGAATCATATGCACCTTGAATCCTACAAGGCCTGATGTAGGGATGGTGATCATTGAGATCTCCTACTGTTGGGACAATACTCAATTGTCGGAAATCCAATATAGTTGCTCTACACGACGCTTTGGTGATATTTTTCTTATTTTTTTCATAGAGTTGATCAGATAATCGCTTGAACTGTGATTTTATGTATGGATCAATATCGTGAGTTGTTTGTGTCATAATAGATTGTACGATATATTGCAAGATTGCTGGTATTAATTTGTGGTGAGCCTCTATTGGAACGATATTGATAATTGTTTTGAAAAACATAACCAAGGCATTCCAGAAACCATCAACATCGTCCCAGTAAAATTTATTTTCTCTCATATTGTCTCGGGATTGTAGGGACAGTATTTCTAAATGGCATGTCAACTTTTCAAAAAACTTTGACTCACAAGCATCTGTTAGTATATTTCTTACAATTCTTGTGAAATTGGCAAACCTCAGCTTTGCCAAAACCCGAATTGTGAGTACCGAAAAATCGCGGTTCATATCACTGTCTAATAATAGCTTGAAATCTGTACTTGCAGATACTTCAGCAGCTATTTCGTTGCCATTCATTTCGCTTAGTTTCAACAACTGAGTGAACTTTGAATATCTTGGAGCACGCTTTTGCTCCGCATTAGGTTGTCTACTTTCACTCGAGTCTCTTGAAGCACGCCAATCATTTTCATTCTCTCTGGAATACAATAGATAAAGTTTAAGTCCATATCTATGATGTCCAGGTATCGCCATAGCCGGATTATCGATATTCCATGAAGTGAGATTCAATAACCTTAGGAATCTATTGACTATATACTACCTTTGGCATTGATTGACATTCGCCCTTTGCCTTCTGAATGGTGACTTGCTTCTTCCCCTGAGAGACCCTCTACTGCCCCTTGACCGGCCACGATCTTTGCGGTTATATCCAGACATATTCTATCACCTGCATGACATATCGAAACTATCATCTCTAAGCATGCATGTGATTGGTAGGTACGTACGTACGTACTTACATCAGTCGTTAAGGCCTTTACTACAATTTTTCTCGCGGAAGGAACCGAAATACCAAGCGTGTTAGGTCTTATTTCACTAGTAGTTGATTACTGTACGACATGCCACTTGAAACACAACAGTAGGTATGAGCACTCTGTGGATCTGAGACGGCACTTTTGACTATTTATCATGGTGGATTGTGCACGGAACGACACGTGTTTTCAACAAAGCGTGGGAATCCCCTACACAGGCGACGTCGTAGCTTTGAGCATGAGTATATAGATAATATATAGATATACGTACGTACTATATATACTCAAAGGTCGGAGTAGGAGCGTTAAGTATAGATAGATACTATACTCAATGCATGAACCCCCTTCGCGGCTAGAAAATGACTGATAGTTGTGTCACTACTAAAATTCAATTAGCAATTATAACAATAATAATCTTATCATATTATTGTTGTACTCTCAATATTTTCAGTCTAGCTATGATAATGCAATTGGATGCAGAATTGAGAATTAACTAGCTATATAGCTTCGCACAATTTTAGATGATTCGACTTCTATTCCTTGCCATAGTTGAGCGTATCTTTTAAAAATGATAAACATTTAACACATTGAATTTCCCACAATTTTAACAATAATAATCTCATCATATTATTGTTGTACTCTCAATATTTTCAGTCTAGCTATGATAATGCAATTGGATGCAGAATTGAGAATTAACTAGCTATATAGCTTCGCACAATTTTAGATGATTCGACTTCTATTCCTTGCCATAGTTGAGCGTATCTTTTAAAAATGATAAAAATTTAACACATTGAATTTCTCAATTACGTACAATTCAAAATAATATCCATATGATATTTTTCTCCACGTTTTATGCCGAATACGTTGGAAGTATTATATCATTACGTTTTTCATATTTAAAAACAAACACAGGGAGCTATTACGTGCAATGGAAGATCTTGAAATTTTTTCCATGCGTAGGGATGGAATTGGAAGATTTCTTCAATAAATGATATCAAAACTTCATAAACGTAATCATTTATTGTGTAATCACCTATTATGTACTTTAATAAAACTTCTCAATACGAACAAAAAATACATTTCCATTGATAGATATTTTAGATAAATTGTGATTGTTCTTACGCTAAACGTATCATCGAACAGACTTGTAAAACTTATAACTCATTGAATAGAACTTCAAAACTGTTGAATAATAGTATGAATTAACATTAACTAGTGTTGACGAAATAACGAATTATATTCCCCCCGGCCAGGCAGAACTTGTAGCACCGTCCATTTCTCCAGCCAACGCATTATCACTTCTCAATCGATGTTGGGTACCACCAATGATAGCTCCACACTCATTACACTTACTCTCTATCGTTGCACCCCCGCAGTCAGCTATGGCATAAACGTGCCCTTTTGGACACTTGTACCAATGACCTTTAGTAAAGCCCATCGCTCGGACAATCATCTGTTTTTCATGTTCGGTAATTTTTTGGCTGGATTTTTGTACAGCAATTTTTAATCCCTTCATAACTTCCAAACCCCTTTCATTGGTGAACCTCTCGATACTCAAAAGTTTTGCTATTGCATCTTTATATTCTTTTCCATCTTTGTCACAGTATTCATCCATGTTACATACATCTGCCTGTATAATAGACATTTAATATAATTTAATTATGTACCACATTAATGGGATTATACCTTGTAATTGTCTTGAAAATGTCGCTCTTACCAGATATTTCAAACGCATAAATTCATCCTCGATGTCAGCAAATTCTTGACGCGATATTTGCCCTGTTGTCGGAATTGCTTCTACTAGCATGGTCGCTTGATTTTTGAAGAATTTATATTCATGGACAGTACGATTTTTTACCGAGTGTATTGTTTCGAGGATTCGCTGCAAAAGGTCTAATAAAATCCTCAAAGCTTCCAATTCTTGTGCATTTAAAACCTGCCTTCTCTTATTTTTAATTGGCATTGTTCTTTCCGATAAAGTGATCAACAGGATTTGTAGCTGTGGAAATTCTGAAAGCAAATATACAGGGTGTTTAATAGGTGACAAGTTCTTCGAAAGGATAACTGTAAATCATACTAAATTGATACGGGTGTGAATCAATATTAAAACTAAACACAAAATACTGCACTGATGAACATACCCAAGAGTGTAATGCATCATTTGAATAATTGATTAATAACATATGACAAATTTGATTGATTTGCATACCTTGTAAGATATCTGTGCTTTTTTGAACAACGATAATATTATTTATGATTACTAAATGATGCTCCTGTTCCCCCAACAACAGTGTTTTGTCGCCAAATAATTTTTTCTTCACGCGTTGTACATCCTGAAGATCTTTCTTTATCATGTTCATAATTCTCATACATTTTGTTATTGGCGTTTTGCACCGCGGACATGTTTTGACTTGAATGGCTTTGTCATCACCCGGACCCAACGGACCTTGTGATAACCATGTTAAAAGTCCATTACTTTCAATACAGTGAGAACAATCTTCGAGGAATATAAACCTGTAAATAATTTATGAGACATTAATGAAACATTAGAATATGAATAACTGCACGATTCACGGGTTCCGCTATGAAAAATTCTATTTGAATTATCAGACCTTGCATCTGGTTCCTCTTCTTCGCCAAGGAAGAAGTCTTCCATCAGAGCCGCTTTGTCACAAATTCGACATAGTGGTGGGCAAGGCTCCCCGCAGAAACCAATGCAAGGATGTTTGCATTTCAATGTCTTTTCACATGGTTCATTGCATGGTTCTATCTCGCATAATTCATGGCACAACTTCTCACATTTTCTGTGCACACATCTCCAGAGGCATTTTTCCTAGAAAACAATAATAATAAATAAAGAAATGAATGAAAATCTGGCAGTGTTTCTTGCTATGCATATTTGTAGCAGTAATTTAGTTATGTTTTTACATGCTAATTTCAATCCAACTTATCTAATAGTGGACATTTATAAAATATGTACTGACTTTGCATGGTTTACACGGTATTCCGCATTTCTTATTGCATTTGCTATGGCGGCATCGTACTTCACATTTCTTTGTACAAGGTTGACATTGTTCTCGACAGGGTATTTCACATCTAAAATTAGGTAAACAATAATATTAGTCTGAAATCCGATAAAATGCTGAGATATTAGTATTCAATAATATTCCATTGGAATAATATTACTAACTGGTGTCCACAAACAAGAATGTTATTACAACGCTCTCTGCATGGGATGTGTATACGTCCTTGTTTGCAGAGTCCACATTTTCCACTGCAAGGATGCTCACAGGCTAACTTAGTTCCGCACGGTTTATCACAGTACTTGAGTATCTCCGGAGATTTGGAATCTGATCGGTGTATATAAACGATAATAATTACTACGCTCATTGATTTTACTAAATTCTGTTAATGATTGAAGATTTACCTGTGTTTGACAAGTAACAAGGCACGAAAAAAGTATGGCCACATAGGCCAGGTTCAGTCAGTTTCACCATTGTCTTGCAAATCTTAGTGCATGGATCTTTACATTTGGCTTTACAGGGGTGACCACAATCTAATTTGCGTTGGCATTTCCCTTTACATTTTAAAATTGATGCTTCTTCAGAGCATTTCACCTTAATCGTATGACCACATGGGCTCGTTTTTGACACCTTTAGAGATAATTATCAAAGTTTGTTTTTGAAAGTGATATATCTGTTATGTTGATTATTCCATACAATTTTTTACTTTATTCTTACTTCAACTGGACAGTCTCTGCATTCTTCCCAACATTGACGGTAACATTTGTGGCCACAATACATCTCTTTGTTACAAGCTCTTCCACACATGATGGCTTCTATATTCTCAGCACACTTAGCCTTGGTATAAAAATGACCACAGGAGCGTAATTTTGGTACAATTATTGAACATGGATCGCATTTCTCGTGGCATCGTTTCTTGCATGGATGATGATTTTCACAGTCGACGTTATTTTTCGGACAATCTTTGTAACACATGTACTATAAAATACAATTGTTATGGATATTGAAATTAAACGTTAATAATAATGACGACAATCGCTATATACTATATCATTCTTATGATGATATTAGATGATGAAAAACACTTGAATGCTTAAATAAAAATTTCGATGTAAGACAGTAAAGAAATATAGAATACCTCAATATGGTCGGGATCGTCGTTGACATGGCAATTTTTTCGGCAACTATGCCCGCATGGCAGTCGAATTTCACACGGGTGTGAGCATGCACTATGCTCCGCTGGGAGATAACAGGGTTTCTTAACTTCATGTTGGCAAGACGGTAAAACGGCAGTAACCTAAGGTTCGTAAAGAAATATCGAATTCAATGCGCATCATCTACAATTCTACGTATGATAAATAGGAATTGGAAATTAAGTGAACACAGTGTTTCAGTCTCTCAGTTTTTCAACTCTGATAGAAATAATGATTTGATTTACTGCAGACGTACCTCAATGTAGCATTTGAACTCATTCACATCCTCGTGGCATTGCATTTGTACGGTGTGACCACATTTCACTTGGCGTTCCACAGTTACACGACAAGGTTTGCAAGCTTGAAAACATTTTAGCTCACAAGGATGATTGTATAGACAACTTTTGATACAAGGCTGCTTGCATTCATACACCTCATGTTCTCGGTCGATAATGTGACACACACTCGTGCATGAATGTCCGCAACGCAAATCAGCGCCACATTTTTTTAAACAACCTCCTTCCGGACATTGTTGGAAATCATTTGCGTTCCGCACCTGTAAACGTAATATCATCAGATTTACGTAAGTAAAATTTATTGGACATATTGCTAAAGTTTAACAATAATAGCGACCTGCATAGACTGATCCTGATGAACTTGACAGTGCAACGTCAAGTATTCACCGATTGCATCTTCACTTTCTAAGACCTCTTTGATCTTTGGCCAGATCGTATTTTTGATCACGAGATCTTCCATGTTACCCATAATATAGAGACCTTCACGGGCACGGGACAATCCTACACACACCCTGTTTTCTTCCTTGAGGAATCCAATATTCCCCATTCCATTGTTGCGTACCAGTGAAAGGAGGATGATCTTATTTTCTTCCCCTTGATAGTTGTCAACTGTTGTCACACGTACTCGACTAAGTATTGGATAACGTTTTGTTGCCTAGAAATAAGATCCATAATTACAGATAATTATTCGAAACTTCAAGTTTTCTACAAGACGTAGACTAGGCCATTCCTATGGATTCTGATTACCTGCTTAAGCGAGAAAAGTTGTCCAGTGTAGGTACAGAGTATAGTGATCTCTGACCCATCGTAGCCTTGCAGAATCAGATGTCTAGCATATGCAACTAGAAAATTTGTTTCGTGTTCGTTCACCCAGCTGTCCTCATTATTATGATTGGCTTCAGCGTTTTTGTGATTTATAAAAAAAAGATTTTTGTCCAAGCCTTTGACATCTGGATAGTTCAGTACTGATTCATGATTGTAAAGTGTATCATAAATAGATGGCGAAATCAATTTGGCGATCTGTGGTCTCATTCGATGCTGATGTGCCAATTGTATACAATCTCCTCTGATGTTAACCATTCTCTCGAAAAGCGATACATTCAGATTGTATTTTGTACCAAGTTTATAAACCGATGCTTTTGGACGTAGTTGTTTGTGATCTCCGATGAGAATTACATGCTGACAATGCCTGGTCATGGAGCACACGACATGTGCTTCCAGAATTTCTGCAGCCTCTTCGACAAGTACTGTAACGATTAAAAAATTCTAGACGGCTGAATAACAGAATTCAGAAAAATATGGACAATGTCCGCAATAACAATGATTGGAGAATAGGCTTTAAAATTGCATTCAAAGTTCACAAGAAAAAAATCAGCCCTCCAAAGAATTCGGCTTGATTCAAATGAACAAACACTTACCGGTTACAAAATTTTTTGTCATTTTTAATGAACGCTGTCAATTAACTGAAGCTTCACAATATTAATAAACTAGAGTTCTATGAAGTATAGTGAAAATCATCAAATATTCAACTATTTGGTACTTACCGATGGGGGCAGTGAGAGCTCGTAAAGATTCATGAAGATTGGCAGCGCCATTTGTCGTGAGTCCAATTATCTTGTGGTCACGAAGTACGTCCAAATCAACTAGTTGCCTGGCTTCCCTCAATTTTGCTTGTATTTGGCGAGCTTCTCGTTCCAGATTCATTAATCTGCGCATTGCATTATCGTAGCTCTCTTGCACCCATTGCCAATACAATCTCCAGCGTGGGTTATTTGAAGTCTGTCGTTTCTTGCTCAGTATCGGGTGTTGCGCCAATGCAATCTGAAAAGTTTTGATACATCAGTTGTTATGATACTTTGATTCAATTGTTGGCTCAAGATTTATAGATGCTAAAGTATTCATATTTCTCAAGTTTGATAAATTTGAAATATTTGAGGTAGTTTGACTTCTGGTGAAGATACAAAATATTATTTCAATAGTATAAAATCACGTCAGTTGTCTTACAATGTAATGCTGCATGAGGCAATCGACACAGAAAGCTTTGGGTATTAGAAAAAAAATATAATTACACAAAGTCACCTGTAAATAGTTCCGCTGTAAATTCAGAATATCCAAGTCTTCTGCCCATTGGATAGTTGGATCAAATGGCATCTCACGCATACCTTCGACCGATTGTTGATAACAACCGATTTTGCGATAAATATCACCGATTAAAGCATCCATACGATGCAAAGGGAAGATAGGCATGCTGAGATCCTCAAATTCGAGATCGTATGATAATTCAACTTCATCGTCCATACGCGTATTTTTATCATTTTCAGGATCCTCTTCAGGGATCATTTCAACAATTTTGTCAGCTGGTTTAGGTTTAAGAAAATCATCTGGCTCTAAACCAATATCAATCCCGACAAGCCAGTTCACCAATTGTCCAGTGGATTCGAAGTCCCGTATTTCATCACATGTACAATACGCACACAGAATATTCAAAGGCACAATAGCTCCTGGGGTGGTTAAACATATGAGAGCGTGGCGTGCTACCTCAATGGTCTTCATTACGCATTCTAACTCACGTTTTGTACTACAAAGAAGTGGCCATGCACCATTCTGATTAGGATACTTCCTTGACTTGCGCTTATTCACCAGAGCATATGGTGCTAGAGTTTCATTTTTCGATCGGCTTCCGATGCGAACTATAGATTCCGTATATTGAAGAATTCCTTCAAGAAATTGATCCAAAGCATGATTTGTCAAACAAACAACTACAATGGGACCATAATTTTCCCACATCTGAGAATTTTTTAACAAAGTCCCAACTATTTCCAGGGCGATAAATGTTTTTCCCGTTCCAGGTGGTCCTTGGATAACTGCAAATTCTTCAGTCAGCGCAGACCTGAACGCTGCGTATTGTGATTTATCCAAGTCCATATCTGTTGCAGTTGGCCATAATTCATCTTGCCCAATGGGTAATTTGAAATTTTTGTATCTCAAGCTGTTATGATCTCTGAGGTACCGCGGCAGTAACCTGTCAGTGCTTGCGTAAACGAGATAATTTGTCATAGGAAAATTTTGATGATCCAAGTGTCGCATGGCATTGAGGACTGCTAGATACGGTTCAAAGTAAATCTTTGATTCAAGCATAACGAAAGATGTGCTGTAAAAATCGCGAGAAATCTGTGTTCCTTCGCAAGGTTGAACTAGAATCAGTCCTTGTTCCAACTCTTTTTCATCTCGATTGGCTACAGTAAAAAATAGTATTGTGTCGAAATTATCTCTGCTGAGAAGCAATAAACCGCCAAACATAAATCTCTTAGAAGTCTTCCACTTTACGTTACGTAATACTCCGAACGATATTTTAATGCCAATATTATTTTTTGCGACTTCTGGTGCTATGAATGTAACTTTTTTATAAATGCGAAGGTCAGTGTTTCGATAATCGTTCTGGCTATGCAAATATTCTTGTATGCCACTGTGCAACGGGAATACAAAATCCTCTCGTAATAAGCGAAACTGTACATCTAAATAATGTTCCACCGAATCATATGAATCTTTGATTTTGCATGGTCTTATGAAAGGTTTTTCGTTGAACAAGTCAACAACTGTTGGTATGACACTTAATTTCCTGAAATTTTCAGGTGGCTGTTCTTCTAAATCTGCCTCTGTGGGTAGAATCTTAAGGGCTTCGTTTTGCTTTTCAACTTTTCTAATTTCTTCTTCCAACTGTTCAAGTAAATTTGCAACATCTTCTTTGACATTGTTATCAATTTCGTAACCTTTGCTTCCTTCAATTGCTGGGATGATCAGGTTTATCTTTTGTAAAACAGAAGTCAACTCATCGCGAGCTTTGCTGGGGAGTAGTTCCGTTACTTTTTTTGTGAATGTCATGAGATTGTGCCAAAATTTTTTGTTGTCTTCCCAGTAAAGTTTGTTTTTTATTTTCTCTGTATTGCTCTCAAACGGTAATCTTGACAAATAAATTTGCAAGCTATCTAAGAAAGAAACAGAACAAGCCTGGCTCAATACACTCGTAACCATTTCTGTGAAATTAGCCTGGCAAACGTTTGTTAAAACCTGGAGCGTGACCACCAAAAGATCAGATGTATTTATGTTGTTCAACAATTCTTCAAATTCAGTTTTTTTTTCAGCTAATTTTGTAACAACATCATCGCTCTTGATTTGGCTCAACTGATCCAAGCGGTTGAAATCAAAATATCGTTTACTGAATAGATCTCGGCTGTTCAGCTGTCGATTAGAATCACGTCCCCTATGTTGTCGGTCTTGGTGTCCTCGTCTGCTGTAATGTTTGTTCACAAAATTAGTCGTTTGGAGAATAATTCTAATACCACAAAAATCTTCAGGTAGTAAAGCTGGTCATTTCTTGTTTAGCAACTGGCGTGATACTAAATAAGGGTTTAACATGTACGACTTCAAATGATATTCAATTGGCTTTTGTTGCAAATTTTGCAAAGAACATAGTTCAGTTGTCAGTTAGATATCAGCAACGATAACAACTAACATAGCCTGTGGTAAAACCGCTCTATAGAGAATAAAATATTTGGACTTTTTTTACTTATTATTACCAGGGTGAATGTACCTTAATGTCTCTGAAATGAGGATATTGAAGAATAATTCGTAGGTTTTCTAACAGCTATTACTCACTTATTTTGCATTCCTCGAGAACCTTGAGGTCTGTCATTAGAGTTTTCTGGCGTATCATCATTTTTTTTACGGTCTCTCCAATTCTTACTTTTACCGTTTCCTGTAACAAAATGTCAAAGGGATATCAAGAACAGATATGAGGTATTTTAAATCACTTATGCTTACGCTATGTATTTGGCAGTTCAAATGAGCATAGTTTATGCAATGGTTTCAAGTCTAAGAATCTAGGTATCTACTCATTTGGCGGATTGCATACGGCTGAACAAGCCATCTCATTAGTTGATTTTTAACCTCTAGAGTCAAAACTGCTGCATAAACCAGGCGTGAGAGAAAAACAATGATATAGTTGTCGCTCATCTTTCAACATAATTTACCAGCCCGCATTATTTTGGTTAAGTTCACTTTTGTTCCAATGGGAAAGCATTTAATACAGGATGATCAAGATCAAATTAATTCAAAATAAGATTCATAACTATATTGGGGACTTTCAAATCAGAACAGGTTAGGTATATGAAGTATTCATGTTCTAAAAATTGGGTATCAGAGTAGAGTATCATCATGCAGTAATGCATAAATACCATAATATTGTCGTTTCATATTTGGTCGATGCATTTTATTGTAACAGCAGAAAAGAATTATGGTATCAACTTGTTGCACTGTAATCAAATGGCTTCCACATTTGATAATTTCAGTAAAATGTGCGGTTCGTCGGTTTTACGTTTATAAGTTATTATTGAACTATAAATCGTAACAAAGCACATTGAAGAGAACTAGCTGAAAATTGATTCTCGATTTTAAAAATGCTACGTAATAACCAACTATACACGGGCGTACAATCGCTACACCACGAAGATCACGAATTCAATTCGTCCGAATTACACCAGGGAATTCCCTGTATTTCTGTTGAGAGCTCAGCAGGAGAGCTTGTTACGTATACGTATACGTAAGCTATAAATGTTGGTACGATACATACCACCGTACAACTACATCAATGAATATAAAAAAAACACCATCTGCCTACGTGCCGCTATTGGACAAAGAGTCCAATAAGTACACGCCACGAATTCAGAGCTAATTCGTTGGTATAATCGTTGAGACGTTGAGTAGTGTAGATGGGTTAAATATCACTGAACTATCGAGGAGTTCAATACAGCTGTTCCCACATCTCTATAGAAACAGAGATCAGTGGCTGTTCCGCATTCTCGGTATTTCCAGCCATTTTCCATTGAAAAAACCCCTAACAAAATTCCCTAGACTGAAGAAGTCTGTCTATCTTCTTATTTTCTGAAGTCACTTTATTAGTAAACTCTGTTCTAATAGGTGTCACGTAAAGTCGCTTTATTTTTGATCGCTGATTACACGACCGTGCTTATGTCTCGATCATTGACTGAAGCCAATCTTCAGTCAACGGCTGGATGGGTCTTTGACAGCTGCGAACAGTGGATCTGACTACAGAGGATTGTTCCGTTCAGATTTGAAATATGGATAATGATAACCCAATAATTTATGGTCTTGAGTTCCAAGTAAGAGGATCAATTTGTAGACAGTTAGATCATACTAAATTTGAAACTTCATTATTAAAACTTGGTTGGAATTGCTTTCAAAAGATAAAAATTCACGTGGAAGACAATCTAATTATCAAAAATAATCTACAATCAGTGTTTATGGACGTTTAGCTAATATTAACTCATTACCTCATTGAAATATCTTACCTGGAGCTATGACGTTTTGCATTCATTTCAGGCAAGGGCATTGTCACCACAGGCAGCAGAAACAGATATTGTAAGATTCTTAGTAGGGACACAATCGTTGAAATTTCATGATAACCAAGTTCATTTAGTCGAACTCAACGAAGAAACGGGTAGTTTGAAAACTCAGGTATTTCACCATTCCATTGGCGAAATTTGGAATCTACAAGCTTCTCCTGTTGACGTCTACAATTTCATTACTTGCTATAACACACTGAACGGTAATAACTATTACATACTTCATTTGTTTACTAATGATGTAAGAAAAATTGATTCTTTTTGACAACTTATCTATACAGATGAAGGCATATGCCAGATGAAAGGAGCTATTTGGAAACTACCAGAAATTTTGAATGATTCACATGAGATCCAGGAACTTGGAAAAATAGCTGAAATTGATACCACAAGCTATGGAAATGACCTTAAAATTATCACCTATCATCCCACAGATGGTTCGAGAGTTGTTTCAGTAGTTGATAATAACTTTGTACTCTGGGATCTAGCAGATGATAGTCCAAAAGTATTTGCACTTTTGAATCTAGTTGCTACAATTTCATTAATAATGTGCTAAATCTCATGTCTCTTACAGGCAATTTCGCAGGGAACTCTGTGCAGCAAAGGTCAACCAAAGTTTACAACTGGTAAATGGAATCCACATAATGCTTGTAATCAATTTGTAACATTAAATGACAATCATGTTCGTGGATGGGATTTTAGAAATCCAACAGAACAAGCATGGACACTACAATCAGCCCACTCTCAAATAATCAGGTGAATATGTGGTAATTTTTCATCATTATTGTTGTTCAAATTTAAGACTCATAGATAACACATGACTTCAAACTTGATTTCTAGAGATTTAGACTTCAATACAAATCGTCAATACTTTCTGTCAACCTGCGGTGACGATGGTTACATGAAATTTTGGGATATTAGGCAGCCGGACGAGCCTGTGATGTCGCGAATGGAACATTCACATTGGGTCTGGAGTATCCGAATAAACCGTTTCCACGACCAATTAGTTTTAACGTCGAGTAGCGATTCTAGAGTAATACTATGTAGTGTTACATCCATCTCTTCAGAGCCATTTGGTCATATAGTATCAGCTGATGATGATCTTTTACAAACTGATGGAGGATCTACCAAAAACAAGTACCATCTCTTATTATATAGCTACAACATGGATGCTGGGTTGGGTTTACAATTTGATCAAATTTGATGAATCATTTTTTAACATCAATTTCAGATTGGATGATGGAGTTGTCGGAAGATACGAGGAACACGAGGATAGCGTCTATGCAGTGGAGTGGTCAACTGCAGACCCTTGGACGTTTGCTTCACTGAGTTATGATGGCAGGCTCGTCATAAACAAAGTGCCACGAAAATACAAGTATCAAATACTGTTATAATTAATGAATAAGCATTTGCTCATATGGTATTGAACCTCCAGTGATTACCTAGGTAAATTGTGGTGAAGATTAACGTTACCAACATACTAGGATGATTGGGATAAACAAGTATGATTTGTAATTCGTGATTGGCAATATGTACAGTAAGTCCGAAATATTTTATACATTACGTGAAAACAAGTTCGTATAATTTTCGTATAGCAAAATCGTATTAATTCGTACAAACAGTTGATAGTTATTGTAGAACAAGATCTATGGAAGTAACATGTGTCACGTCATTAAAAGAAACATTGAAAATGTAGGAAGCTTCTTTTCTACAATCGCTCTGATATTCGTCCAGCAACATTCCTTAATTGACCGTAAACTTTTGATGGTGGGCTTCCCAAGATCAGGTTACAAATGGCTCTCCGTGCAAGTTGAATATTTTGAAAAGATCCTAGTATATGGATTTTGCTATCTGCCAATACTATTCTTGT
The DNA here is from genome assembly GCA_963932425.1 of Athalia cordata. Lineage (NCBI taxonomy): Eukaryota > Metazoa > Arthropoda > Insecta > Hymenoptera > Athaliidae > Athalia > Athalia cordata. The sequence goes on along the minus strand of OZ010625.1, from coordinate 48,092,414 downwards.
TTTTGTTACATTTTCAATCGTGAATTTCGTTCTTCCTCCTTTACCAGCTAATCTGCCTATCGCTCTAGATAAATGATCGCCTTTTAATGGTTTCACATCCTGCACTTCAAAAGTTTCGACAAATAAATCATCTAATCGCAGTAATGCTAAGGCATCTTCGACTTCGAAGCCGTTTATGAAAGCTCTTACAAAATCAGCAGCTTTCTGAAGGTTTGATAAATCCGGAGTATCTGGACACGTGCGGATTTCAACATTTCTGGACTTTAGATTAAAACGAATCTGAAGTTGTAGATGTTCGACAACAGGCGTGAATATTTTCATCCAGTTTTCTTTCAACGGTGAGTATCTATGTGCAGGTACCGGAACCTAATGAGAGTACATCAAAACTACACATCGTACTTAACGTACAAAACGACGCAAAAAAAATGACCTTGCATTACATACCTTCCGCTGTTCTGTACCCTCGACGTTCTTTAAACGTTTGGACGCAGTTTTTGATTTAGACTTTCCCTCAATACCGTTTACTATCTCGACCTGAAACATGAGGAACGACGTCATATATCATGAAATGCTGACATGGATATTTTATTTTCAATTTATTTCAGATCATGGATGTTGATTGGAAACAATTTTCATAACCTCTTACCTCCATGTGTGTTTCGCTATCTTGACGTCGTTTTGCAGACTTTTTAGTTTTACACTGGGATTCTTCGGCCACCTGCATGTTGATATGATTTTCAGTCATTTTTCGCAAAAATACAGCTGTTTACAGCTATGTAGCTTGGAATAAAGACCAGTAAATATACGTCAACTCAGCGCGAATATTTCTAGCATTTGTCGCAGAAGGGCAAGCCAGAGATAATACCAATCACGTTGGGAACACGTTTGGTCTTTTTTATCGACACTGCACGGTCCATTCAAAAGCTTCGTAGTTTGGTCGTCCCACGACTCTGATCTTTGAATGCAGCAGTCAGTGGTAGGCATAATAAAATTGTAGAATTTTCCCGAAAATGAAGCCGTGTTAAATGTAATCTTCAGTAGCGTTTTTGGAATCTTTTAGAGGCAATTCAAACATTTGTTGAATTATGAGAAAAACGATATTTGCATAATTGAGAAGGTTAATTATCATTCTAACGAGTCAAAGCGTATAATAGGTGAATCATTTTATTTGGATAAGGTTTATCATCTCATGATCGTAACGATCGGATTGATCATTGATGTATCCTCGAGTGTTATTGTATTATTCTCGATTTGGATTTCTGACAATTTAGCCTAGTATACTTATAAAAACAGAAAGTTTTGAACATAGAATCGATTGCCTGAGTATATACATTTCTAGAGAATAATGTACATTTATTAATAACTGTGTACTACTTTCATGGTATTGATTGTTCATTCGAACTATTCCACGAAAATTTTAGTAGTTTCTGTAAATATTAGTATTCCACATAATCCAATAAACTTGAAGTTAATTGGCCCACCCGCACCAAATTATACATATGTTACCATCATTAATCGCATTATTTAAAGTAATGGCTGATATTGCTTATTAATACAATATTTCGAATCCGGATGGGAACAGTGCACAATTCAAAGTAGATTATAGGTATTCTTACTTATTTATTTTATACGATATTCATTGATAATTTGTCATTTTACTTTTCTATGATTCTACATCAGCATTCCACCCGAGCGAGTATTACATCATTACCATATTCACGATATTAATGTCACTTGCTAAGCAAGTATGACAAAATGGAAGTAGAATGGCCTGCGAAACAAAAGAATAAAGCATACATCTAATAATACAATACCACGAAGGAATACGTGATAATACGGCTATGCTGATAATTATTGGCTCTATATTTAATAGTACCTGGTATTATTTGTGATCGTGATCAACGCAACTGCACCACAATCGAAGTTATTTCGATCTTTATTTTAACTGCCACATATGTATATATATAGGTAGATATAAATGATATTATATTATTATAGGTGCTAATTGAAACGGAAGTTGGGCGTTCTGCAAGCCGCCATTTCTCATTCGAATTTGCTGTTGCAGCGTCGATAATTCAAACAAGATTTGCCTTTCAGCGAAAATATAATGAGTCATCTTAAATGATATAGCCGCCTAACACGATCCAATAAAGAATGACGAATGCACAAACAAATCCTCTATAAATCTCCATGTCTATCTTGATATAGTACATATACCTATAATGTACGTACACCTGCTCGAGGATCTGTAAAAAAAAAAGAACTTTATCTCAAGATGAAGAATAAAACCAAACTTAGAAATATTATAATTATGTCTCTGACACTGACTCATTACAAATTCAAAATAAACATTATAGTAATGAATCACAAAAAAAAAAGAATAATGAGAATTAAAAACAAAAAAGAAGAGAATGCGAGTGATTTCATCTGTAAGTTATTGTAATTCGCCAATGGTGTGAAACTTAGAAAAGTATATCTATAGCGGTGTGCGGATGATAGAATTTTGAATGAACGAACTAGATGTCTTATTGTTAGCCTTAACCCGCTTACTATATCTACCCAATTCTGCAAACGATCTAACGCGCGTTTTGACCATGTGTCCATCGGGTCTAAGATGAAAATTCTGTTCTAACATAACCGAAACAAATTAAAGCGAGTCCTAACTTGTCGAGTGCATTTTCTCAAAGTACAAGAAATTCCGTTGAAAAAGAAGACTATAAGAAGAAAGAAATATCTTTGGTTTCCAGCATTCCTACTACCTGAAATTGTCATTAAGCGAACGCGCGGGGTCCGGCGCAGTGTAGCTGCTACAGCGTGGAGTCCGGTGAATAGTATATTGCCTGAAGGAAGATGACGCTCGACTAGAGAGACTAGAGAGCAAGTTTATCTGTTGGAATAAAGCCATTACCTGGATAGTACATGGTCATCCTATGGGTCCTGGGAAGGATGGTGGGCGGGTTGCCCGGAGCGAGGGGGGTCCGTCGTCCGCGACCGGGAATGAGCCGCCGGTCGTCGAGTTCCAGGGTGGCTGCCGATGCCGCCGATCTTGGCTGCTGCCGCTGTTGCTGTTACTGCTGCTGCTGCTGGTCCAAAGGACGGGTTGAATACTTGGATGTGGATCTATCCGGGCGTTGGATATGTGTGTAGCAAGAGCATGGGCAAGAGCAACAGCAACAGCAAGAGCAACAGCAGCAACAGCATATTCTCGTCGGTTGGTCGGCGTTGTCGGTGTTTCTTCGTGGACCGAGAAAGGCGGAGAGGTGGAGGAGGAGGGTGGGGCGTCAGGGGGTCCTGTACGGGGCCATGGGAGCAGGGAGCCACGACGCGGGGCCGCATTCTCTACCTGTGTGGTAAAACGCTCACTCAGGACCCCAAGGGGGATTCTAAAACAAAGACTACTCAACTACGACCACGTCGTTGTTCTAACATCACCCTCATTACGAAACAATTTCCACATCCCTTTTCGATACTTAAAAAACACCGCCAGCTTATTCTCCTGTCTCACTCCCCCTTTCTCCTCCCCTTACACCCGGTATACTATATTCATCCCACTCCCGCAGGTCCATTCGCTACCTTCGCCACTATCGTCCCGAGGGCCCATTAACCAATTGTCATGTGGTTATTAGTAGGTATGGTTTCAATAATAGCGTGGGACTGACTCTGCTGCACCGCGCGGGGCCCCGGGGACACCGTGTGAGACTCGAAGTTCTTATATATGTTTTTTTTTCCTTTCTTTTTTTTCTACCCTACTGCAACGGATAATCACGTTTTACCTGCAGTCGCATCGTCACAACGGCTGTATAATATTAGGGTGAATCGAAAGTAAAAAAACAAAAAAAAAAAAATAATCGGAATTAGGTTTTAATGTCATAGCAAAAATGAATTATATTGTATTTGCCGATGAATGATAAACAGTTGTGCCCATTGATATAGACTACTATCAGTGGTTGTGCCTCATCAGATTCTTCAAAATCACTCGACACGTTTTACTGCCGCGAACGATTCGAAGATAAAAGCAGACTTTTTATACCCGTTCCCAAGATTTTTTACTTTTATCAACCCCTATTAGTAGAGCGTGCCCACTTTGGTATAACTTTTTTTTTTTCCTTATTGTTTCGTCCCTGTTAAAGAAGAATATGAAGAAATAGTCGAAAAAGAAATCTCATATTATTGAATTTCATGTACAGGAGGGACGATTACACAAAAGACTCGCAATCTGCAGTCGAATATTTCGGAAACGAAAAGCGTTATCGAAAAAAATTAGTTTCCGTTAAAAATTTCTTGACATGAAGCGTGGTGGGACATAATTTGGCAATATTAGTATTTATCTCGCAGGTGTCCCTGCTTCCGAAAAATTTGACATAAGTTGGCGTTTAGTTTTTTTTTTTGTTTCATTTAAACTAGTTTTGGGAAAAAAACAACAAAAACAGAAACAAGAAAAGACTTTTTTAGACTCATTGTCAGAAAAGATGTACGGACTTTTGTTCAAAACTTGTTTCCATGACACATCGCGGGCTTGTCAGACATATTTGACTGGATTTTTCAAAAGTGCAGGCTACCCTGTTCACTTGCGATATCTCTATAGGTTATCTTTCATTGGAGGTGAAAAATGATTTTATTTTATTTTGCTTTACATTCACATAATCTGCTATATACTCGTATATACTTCACCGTTTGTGGCAGCGGATCGAGAACGAGTGGCTTGAAATACGCAAGAGCTGGACTTTACCAAACAGCGAAATAATTTATGCTATCAAAATTCGATTCTGAAAATTCAGTTTTTCTTTGATCAACACATGGACAACGCGGTATGCGCATACATAGTGGACCTATACATATAGATAGATGGATAAATTGGTGCGATTATATTCTTAAAATTTCTTTCAATCCTATGGCACAAACATGCCATAGGAAGATCGGATTAGTATGTGTATTATAACAAGTAGTTCGTGAATACTAACTAAATTATAAATGAAAATATACTAAATCTATATAGAATTCTACGCACCAATCATGGCGAGGGTCCCGTCGATTTTGTTTTAGTTTTTTGTTCTATACACTGCACCATGTGGCTTTATTATAGGTATGTATATCCTACTGCAGATTTAGCCGGGGGCCATAAGACGACGACGATGACGATCCGAAGAACCGCGCAACGGTGCACATGCAGACGTACGAAATAAAATACGCTTCTGGAATTATACGCTTCTGTCGTATATATTTCGCGCCGCGGTATTTTTTTGCTCTCCGGGGTACCAACCATATGCAGGAGACGCGAAACTCGCTGCTGGTGTTGCTGCACCTTTACGAGTGCAAATTGCATTCTTTGACAGACACTTTATTCCGTCCCTCGGACAAATTGTTGAAACTCTCGGGTTCCAAAAACAACGGACCTGCAGCTCACATTTGTCTTCGTATGCACAACATATGTATATGTATATATGTATACTGCGTAATATGTATAATGTATTGTTATCGCTATTATTTTCCACATGTATAATTACGGGATTTCATTAACCTAATTTCTGCATGTTTTTTCAAAACATTAATTAGGCTAATGTTATTATGATACAAAGTTTGAAAATGATAACAATAAATCTTCCAAATCTGCAGTAATTATGAAACTATAAATATCATTATTCAGATTATTCGATAAATTCTACGATCGCAGCGGAAACCATTAGGTACTCCACTTGTAATTAGATTATATTATATTCGTCGAATTAAAGTTCCCACGCGCGTATAGCCGCGGTGCGCTCGTTTTTTTCTGTCTTCTATTCTTCTTCCTTTTTTTGTTTGTCTTTTTTTCCTTTATTTCTCTGTTTTATTTCACCGCCACGACACAGCGGGAGCAATTGACAATAAATATAGGCTTGAATGATTGGGCTCGCGTGCTGACGCGCAAATCGTCGGCGTTTGACCGAGCCGGGAGTTCAAATCGGAAATCTTGATTCTCTGTACCGCAATATAACATAAGACACACACACACACACGTACGTATAGTTTATATACATATCTCTCCTTGTATAACATGTCCATACGCAGGCTGCAGCAAACATCACGCATATACCCTACATAATACACGCATCTTTGGACTTTGCTGCGTGTATATACAATACATACATGTATAGGAACATTCATATAAATCGGCGTGCTTCGAGCGTGCACGCGCGTGTTTTATATCTATACATATAATGCTTACCACTTACAATACGACGACGAGAAGTATTTTAATTATTTATTTATATGTTAGTTTGTTTGTTTTTTCTTTTTTTTGCTTCTCAAGACATTTCTGATCGATGATCTTGGCAACATTTAACTTCATAACCCAAAAGGCAGAATAAACTAAGTATACACTTATTGAATGGATCAGAATCTGCACGTGACAAGTTTATTCATATTCTTTTCTTTTTCAAAAAACAAAATCAATGTTTTATTTCAACGGTTATGATGCAGCTGCTGCTCCTGCACTGCAGCCAACGAGGTGAATTGATTCTTTTTGTCGCACGGGACTAATAATGTTAAACAAGAAATGACTACGGCACAGTTCAACAGCGACTGAATAAATTAGCACTGAAAAAGTTTCAAGCTTAAACGTATCATATTAACATATTAAGGCTAAAATATAAAAGAGAAAGAAAAAAATTGTAAAAAAAAAAAGAAGTAAAAAACAACATTCACGTTGAATATGTAGTCAGTTTCTAGTTTTATCGCAACGAGGGACATTAGAGGTACCTCACTGACAACTTGGCAGCCAGATATAACCGGATTCTCTACATACATTGTATGAAATTCTACAGTATCAATTACCATCCTGTTTTTAATCCATTACCTACTCCACTCCGTTATGGTGTCGTATGGCCGCTGATGTAGTTTGGAGCAACTCGCAACGTCTGCTTATGAGCCTCTCGCTGCAAATTAGAGAGGATTATGTTTTTGAAACGATGCGATGAATACGAAGACAATTTTTGCAATCATAGAATAAAATAAAACTTATATATTTAATATGAAAATTGTAATTTTTGTATATCATTCCCTGCTGTCAAATATATTTAAAAAAAGGATAGAGAAATGTATAAATATATGTGTGTAATACGCCGAGTTCGCACGTCAAGGATTTTTAAGTTACAGGAAAATCGTTCCGAATCGGCTATAGAAGGCATGTTAAAAGTTGAGCACGGAGTGCTATATGGGTTATGCCATCGGTAGTCAACTTATTATTAGGTCGTTGCAAATCCTGCGGACTGGATTTAAATTTAGAATTAACCATCCCTGTCATAAGGTCAGGTAGCACATAACTTACAGAACAGTATGTACGTACTCACCAATGTCTTTTGAAAAGCCTCATTATAGCTGCTTAAAACTCTTCGGTTTATTGTACATGCGTACTAGTTAACGTATATGTATAGTATACTTATAGGTGGTTCTGGTCAAATAAATACGTAAGAAGAATCGAGTTGGTCAAAAATTTTTTCCCGCACCGACGAATTTCTTCTTAATTTTCTTGACTTACGGTCGATGTGCAATCGCCTTGAACGATTTATATTTGTAACACGAATTTATTGTATAATTTTATAACCGCCGCTGGAATTCTGTCGAAATTGTTAATAGTTTATAAATTTTTAACAAACGACCGCTGTCAACATATTTTGCCATTATTTTTTTACAGCTACAGAAACAATGGAAATGTGCACAAGGAAGGCGTCTTGTGAGTTATAATTCGAGATGATCGCAGCTCCGCCTCCGCCTCCGCTGAAGGACGTTGAACAGGAAGAGGATCGGCAACTTTCCTGACTGTCGGCAATTTTGAAAAACCGCAAAGGATTTAATATACATCCGATGAGGTCTAACAGCAGCAGGTCGACATCAAAGACCACACGTGTTATTCGTTCCTAAGGCACAACCATCTCGTTCAAAAAAGAAAGATTCTTATAAAGAACGGTGGCCGCCGCAGCATATACTATATACCTGGTAAAATATTTGAGTGACTAATCGAAACTGGTTATATATGTTTGAGTAACCTCATAGGAGAAGCAGCACCAGCAGCATTTTTAACTATTAAAGGGTCACGTCACATCCCTGATGTGCACGCTAAATCAACAACTAGTTCTATACATATAAACTTTCAGAAGCTTGTAAAGCCTTCGACGAGTTCTTAAACCTAAACCTAAATGCTAAAGACAGCTTGTTTGAGACTTCGTGTTTAAAAACGTGAACAAAAGAGTTTAGAGGGTAGGTGAGATATTTGAACGGTCAAAGACGGTTATACATGTGTCAGGAAGACACAAAATTGTACAAACATCGCAGACGCAACATTTGAAATAAAAAAGAAATGAAAAAATTCTCATCGTTGTACAGTTTCCTTGTATCTTACATATACCCGTCCCTTTCAATTCCAGTGACTAAAATATTTATGGATCTAGTAACACATGTTTCAACATCTTCAGCTAATTACCCTGAGAGACAATTGCACAAAATCGGTTTATATTATGCCAATCGACAATCTGTACTCACCTAACTTTCGGATCAAGGGGTTTTGAAAATTCTCCTGATCAATAATCTTTATTCCACGTGTATCCGAAAAATATTACTTTCCCCCAGCATTTGGATTTGTTGGAGATAATATAAAAACATGTATATATGAGTAAAATTCTAGAAATCATTAATTCCATCCAGATAATAATGATGATCATAATCTATTACTCCCAATAATATTAAACATTGTACGTAAGACTTATTTCTTTTTTTTTTTTTTCTCTTTTCGGAATATCTATATAATAAATCACAACAATTCGATTACTAATTTCGTTATTTATTCACTATTTACACGCCTTGTATCAATGAAGTGTACATATATTTTTGAACTATATGATATACACATATAATATATATCTATATAACGGATAATTAATCTACATTTTTTAACTATAAATATAATAATAATGATAATAATAATAATAAGAATAATAATAATAATGATAATAAAATGATACTTTACAAACACGATATTTACAAAGTTTACATAATTATAACTATATTCACACATTTTACACATCAAATTAATTACATACATATATATCTATATATATATATGTACACCATATATATACATACATATATATCTATATATATATATATGTACACCATATATATACATACATATATATCTATATATATATGTACACCATATATATATATATATAAAATTAAAACTAAACGTATGTTATATATTTATATATGTATACGTATATAATTTATAAATATGTATATATCTATATACCTATATAACATACTATAATAATTATAAACAAAGTTTTTTTTTTTTTTTTTCTGTACAAATTTACACATGCTTTAATTCAGCTGTTTGTAAAAATAAATAGTAATCCTTAAGCAGGTACAGTTTATGTTTAAATATTTATTCGTGGTATGCGATCACATAAATACATTACTCACATCTATAAATGGGGGTACGTTTAAACACACAAGATAGCTTCGGGTGCCACCTGTGACTAAGCCTAAATACAGTCTCAGCTCACTTGTCACGAGCTGTCTTAGAAGAAGAAAAAAAAAAAATTACGAAAAAAAAAAGGAAAACAAAACAATAAAAAGAAAAGAAGAAAATAAAATATCTTCAAGATTCTTAAAGATTCCATCTATTCCCCCGCCCCCAAAGCTTCTTTACATTCCCCGCGATACTCGTACTTTTCACTCTTTCACTCTTGCAGGTTCCCACTTATATTACCACTTGCTGCTTCAACTCGCTCCCTCTTGGCCCACTCCCGGCTTTGATATTCTTATACATAATATCTATATGGGTATATTTATGTACAATTGATATACTTTATATCTTATATTATATATATGGGGCATGCCACGTCAAACGGGCCAATTTTCCAAAAATATTTTTTGAACTTACAATTAGTGAAACTTTTTCAACGTCTCGAGGGGTCTCAGAAACCATGCTCAGACCATTTATTAACGCCAAAAGTCAAAATTTCCATAAGCTACGATTTATGGTAAAAATTGCGAATTTCGACGGTTCCGCTATTTTTTATATTTTTTCCCCGGTGGATCCGGGAAAAAAAAATTCCTATAAACTTAGTTATCCGATCTGATTTTTTCCGAACTTTCACGCCAAATTATCCATTTTGTTTGACGTTTTTTTTTTTGTTTACAACGAAATGGATAATTTCGATCCTATCGAATACGTAATTATAGCATTTTTTGTTTTTTCAGTTCCACCGGGGCAGAAATATTGAAAATAGCGGAAACGTCGAAATTCGCAATTTTTATCATGGATCGTAGCTCTAGGAAATATTAACTTTTGGCGTTAATAAGTGGTCTGAGCATGAGTTCTGAGACCCCTCGAGACGTTGAAAAAGTTCTTCACCAAGTTTAAAAAATATTTTGGGAAAAGTGGCCCGTTTGACGTGGAATGCCCCGTATACGTACAGTTTGTCTCGTCCTGCATGTGTAATAAAGGTATAAAATGTCACGCGGTGGACTTATATTTATATGTATGTATGTAGTATGTGTGTATGTGTTTAGGATATAATACCGGCGTGCGCGACACACCTGGATGCGATCCTGCGTGGCCTGCCGCAGCAACGAGCAGCAGCAGCAGCAGCAGCTGCAGTGTTGGAAAATTACCGATTTCACTCTTACGCGATATATTAAAAGTTGTTGACTATCAATGACGCAATACTGACTGACGCGCATTCTTGAAGAAGAGAGGTGTGTGTGTGTGTGTGTGTGTGAGTGTGTGAGTGTGCGTGTGTGTAGCGACGACATTTTCTTTTCATTTGAATTTTCGAATAAATCAAAATTATTCATTTGTTTCAACCTCTTGTTCTTCTTTTGTTATTCTCTTACGTTGTATGCATACATGCTTTGACGTTCGTTTTTAATCATTGAGAGATAATATACTACAAATTAGTATATTATTTATATTGTATACCCATCGATCGATAAAATTAAACTCGGTAGCGAGCAATCGGTTATCATAGCTATACCACACGGTTATTATTTAGAGGTCAGAGATCGTGGAGATCTGAGGAAGATTTGCCGTTTATCGTATATATACTATACGTATAGGTATATGTATAGGCGGTACAGGTGGCTCAACACGTTTTTCGATCTTTGATAAATCGTGAAAATAAATTAAAAATAAGGAATGAAAAAAAGTAATAATAATAATAAAACTTGCCGGCCACGAAGCTACTCAACGATGGAGTGTATACATATGTATATTCTGAACAGTTTTGGAAGTCAGTATTATATGCGTTCATCTCTTCTTTTTTTCTCCCTAATATGCGGTTATACCATATTCGACATCTTGTTTAATAAGGAAAAAATGTATCGTTGAAAAATATGCATGCTCACGGGAAAATCCTCCTCTTATCTTATCTTCTCTTCTCTTCTCTTCTCTTATTTTCTTTCATCGACACGTACTATGGGTATGTAATATATACATATATATATATACATAAATATATATATATATTTGTATATCATCTGCGCTTCGCGCTGAGTTACCTCGGAACAAATAGCACCTGCGGTTACTTATATATTTATAAATCTATACCGGTTTTCTCTACAGCCTTATTAATAAATGACACGTATAGCTATATCCAAGGAGGTTTGGCTTGCCTATCACGCACGCGGTGGCAGCAGCAGCAGCAGCAGCAGCAACGGCAAGAGCAAGAGCAGCAGCAGCAGCAACAGCAGCGACGGCAAGAGCAAGAGCAGTAACAGCAGCAGCAGCAGCCGCCGTAACTTGTGGCTCCCGCGGTTGGATAGGCCGCCCGGTTTTGTTGATTACTGAAACTGTAGAGAATGCGGCAGCGTCACAAACGCGCTGTCTCACTCGTATGGAAGCATCGAGAAAGAAGCTATCGACTCGATTCCTTGATCCTCCTCTTCTGCGATGGCTTGGGGTGAAATCTTGGGGTCCTTGTTTCCTCAGGGGTTGAACTTGGGGAGGGGAGGGTAAGACCGCAAGAGGGTCGAACGGAAGCGGGAGAAAGTTCATAATGTATAACGCAATGTTTTACGAGATTGATTAAAACATCTTTTCCACTTGTCATCCTTCAGAATTCCGGTCGATTCGATTGTCGACATTATATGATATCCGTAAAGGTTTGAGTATGCGATTTTTATATTTTCTCCTATTTTAGCATCAGCGACATCCGCAACCCAGTACAGCCATATCCTGATAATTTTTTAGCACCACCTTATTCTCCTCGTCAAGATAAAGCATCGATATCGAACTTAGAGCTGTTGGTACGCAGCATGCCTTTGGCACCATGTTTGGATTCGTCGAATAAACGAGGGTTTGCACAATAGCGTGATTCGTTGAATTCAAATGATCGGCAAGGGGAAATGGACAGTCCCCGTGACAGTAGAATGCGTCGTAACCTGGCGGTGCAACGATCCAATCGTTCCATCCAACGTCGACGAAATCGACGTAAAGTGGATGTCGCCGGCAATTTTCGCGTCCATTTTTTCTACGATTTTTTCTCAATGTCGCTCGCCTCGTGCGTCTTTCCAATATTTGTTCAGCCGATGACATTTCATTTTTTCCATCGTCCGTATAGGTGAAAAGAAACGGCTTATTCGCCGTCCAAGAATCCTCGTCCTCTCCTACGCTTCGTCTCAAACGTACGTGTTCATTTTTTCTCCGTTTTGCTCCCATCACCTCGACGAGGAGACCGTAATTTTGCAAAGGATTTTGTATCCACCTTTCAACCGCGGGGTGGACGTCTAAAGGTACCGAAGAGTTCGATCTCGTGTCAACTAACTTACTGTCCACCAATCTGAGGATCGGTTTACTACGTCCTCGAACACCCGGGAGAACTATGTCGTGAACAAGGATACGTTGATACCTAGACGCTTCGTCTTCTTCGTCCGATTCAGTCAAAGCAACACGGGATAGGCTGAGCTCAGCAGCGTGCAACGTCTCTTGTAACGGGACGCTGCTCAGGTCAAACGAAAGCCGAAATCTGTGAGGATTTTGAAATTTCTCATCGATCTTACTCTCTGAAAAATAAAAAAATACAACCAAAAATTATTATCATTACAAGGTCGTTATGTGTTGTATTCACATCGTATTATATATCATCGAACTTAATTCGATACATTCGATTTTTTAATGCTTTAGCTGGTCAAGGATATCAAGCAGGAAATTTGTGAATATTATAAGAAATCACGCGTAATCGACATTCCATAGTTGGACATAATTACACATGATCGTGCTACCAAATTCTTTAGCAACCCTCATACATACGTGGTAGTCTGACTAATTAATAAATGTGTCATTGCGGTGAACGGTTTGTTACAGTATACCTATAGAAAACGAAAGAGCGCCGAGCTGAGTTGGGTATTTTATACAGTTATAATATGTTGTACATCTTGTGCGTGAATGTAAATCTTGGAACAACCATATCGCGATTGGCAAATTTGAGATAGTCATTGGAAAGATCCGACTCTACTATTGATTAACATCTTACGAAATTTGAAGAAAATAAAATCCGATCGTTATTTAGGGTAAGCGTAATAAAATACACGTCATGCCCATGGATTGTGTGAAAATCATTAGCCAGCTCTTCGTAGAAATTCTTATACACATGCGGATCGTAACTTATTTTATTTTATTAAAAAAAAAAAAAATTTCTCATACACCAGAATGCCCGTGCTAACATGGGTCTGCAGTGAATCACGGTATCATATATAACGCATGATTTGTAGTCATTATCTAAACGTAAGTGTAGAAGAAAAAAGTAAATAGACGGAAAAAAAACTACCAGCGAATGAGATCACAAGGATATGCGGGTTACAGTATACCTACGTATACCTACAACTAATTCGTGAAGAAGAATTTTGTTAACCGACTGTATTTTCATGGAATGAAGCTAATTTGTGACAAAGACGTATAAAATGGTACAACACTGAATCAATTAAGAGTAGTTGGGACTCTAATGAATTCGTAGAAGGCACACGTGGAGCTGATATAAAATAAGTGACACGTGTCTCAACATTTATAGAAGCACGAGGCTCGTTCCCACGGAGTTGAAAAAATACACCTAATTACAAAAAGGTTATGGAAGTGCGGCGTGTTTTTTTTTCTTTTAGAATCATTTATTTCGGGGGTTGAAGAAAAATATTCCGTCTATCACGCACGACCTGCACTGCAGTGCGTAAAATTTTTCCCGAACAGATTTAATACAGTGAAAAGGAGGCCGATTTCAGGTTTTAAACCCATCGTCGTTCAACAGTTTATTATCATTATTTGAAAACCGGGCAGGGAAAACTACGGAAGAATTAGACGTACACCGTGTATTATATTATTATAGGGAGAGCGAAGGCAGTAAAATAGGTAAATCGACAGAGGGAAGTGGAGGAATGCAGCTAAAGGCTTAATGAGTTTTAACAATAGGTGTGTATATGTATAACCCTATAGTCCTTCCTCGGGACAAAGTAAGGATCAGATAATAAATTCGAATTACTAAACAATTAGCGGTATCGTAGGTTACTAACACCTGGGGACATTGTCTTTCACAATCTATAATCGACTGTACGTTTATATTCTCAAAAACTATATAAATAAATTTATATGTACATGAACCTATATATAAATATAAATACATTACAAACGTGTAAATGTTTTTTTATTTATTTTCTTTTCAGTTAATTATGACCCGGAATCAAAATTCACAGCAGCGATATGACGTCGAAGTTATCCGGCGTTAATTGTCGGTATTAAATGCAGGAAAAAAGAAAGAAATAAATGAAGAAAAAGCACCGCACGTTTGGGCTAGATCACTGCTCGAAAATCTATGTTTTTGTTCTTGTTTCAAGACAGAGTAGATCTGTCGCGTGAAATCTCCGAGAGTTCACAATGGGGAGATTCGTGTCTCCGATAACCTCGAATCCATTAATTCACGACGACTCAATTCTCCGCGGGCTGCACCCGGTGGTCGTTCCACTACAAGAATACGCATACATATATTACATAGCACATGTATTATATATTATATACACAAGAATTTCGTATTTTCTTACGTTTCTACTCACACAATAAAAACTCAAGGAATTTCAACTTAAATCCCGAATACATCTCGAAACGTATATTTATAAGTAGTATAAAATAAAAACCAGTTCTATTTACCGGCGCGGCGCATAATCTGCTTCCGCAAAAAAATCTGAATGTACGTATGTATCTAAAGTTTTAACGCGAAATCCTATATCTCTTCAACGCGATATACCGACAAAAATATAATCAACCGGAGTGAAAGAACAGGACAGCTTTCTATCGCGACGCGCGTTTCCTGTTGTACGATTATATGCTATATATTCATATGTATACATATATATACACATAGTATATACATATTATATATACATATATATCCACTTCAAAACTTGTACGCTCGGGTATTATATTTGCAGCAGATTGAACCAAACATTGTAGCCGAGCAACTTCAACGTTTCGCCCCGATGCACATCGCGGACTACGCTACCCTGTATCTGTCAACTGAAGTAATTGTCACCTTGAAATATGACTCACGATTATTAGTAAATTACGGTACCGCACGCGAACCTTTTACCCTACGGGGAGACGTTCGATCGTAAAATAATGATTAGTAAATGAATCTCGGAGCGCGTTGTGAAAAAAAAAAATAAATAAATAGAAATAAAATAAAAAAATGTTTGAGATCCGTGAGAAATGTTTAATATGTGCATATACATACATTTATGTATATGTATAGTTTATGCCGAAGCTCAACATCAGCGGCCGAAGTTTAAGAAGAAGAAAAAGGAGAAGAAGAAGAAGAAGAGTGAGGAGGAGGAGGAGGAGGAGGAGGAGAAAGAGAATGATGAGAAAAAGATAAAGGGACAGTGTTAAATTTTCCAAGAAGCTTGTCGAATCGAATACGACAATTAAAATTCCTCAAGTCTAGTTTGCGGGAGACAAGAGCTGATCAGTCGTAACAACCCGTCCGTCCGTGAACCCAAGCTCAAGAACTTAAAGACCGGAATATATATTCAAGTTAAGTCGCGGGGCTCACTTCGCGCGATGGTTATAAAATACCCGCGCGCGGCGGCGGCTACTGGCCGTGTGCTCTTCTACCGCTGTTGTATACAGAAGTTGAATCTTCAGCAAAAGACAGCATCGGTATCAGCATCAGCAGCACCAGCAGCTGTAGAATTCTAGCGAATTAAGTTCCGCGAGACTTTACGGCGACAGCACCCAAGCCTCGGTAAACATGTTTACCCATACGGATTCCATCCAGTTACGATGCGTGCACTCCAATCGAGCGTGATCTACCGCTCGCGCAATACGCATACAACATCCTTTGCAATTATTATATCCGTGTGATATTTTCTTATTATATATATTATTCATATATCATTGCAAATATTATCCTATATCCGTGTATATAATAATAAAAGAATTTCAATTTCCACACACCATTTCTACGCCAATGGTATAAGAGTCACTACTAATCGTACCGCAGACTGAACACGGATGGATGAACGAACATTCACTGCTGGCAATGAAGAGGCTTTGTAACTGATACCCTCAGCACTCCGCCCTCGCCTTCAGCACGGTTTTATTGTTCCTCATTCAAACAGCGCGCATCAGTGCTATGTCAATGTCACGGATACGCCCATATTTCACCCTAAAAGGCAAGGTGCTCTTTGAACGCGTCAAGCGGTGACAACGGCGCCCCGGAAAGGGCTTCGTGCACCCAAGTAGTTTTAATAACCAGTGCGAATGGCGTGACGAAAATTTAACATTCTATTTTAATACCCTCTGTTCGATGATTTCATTGTTGAAAACTATTTGTAAAACTACCGTTCGGTAGTACAAAAATGCGCGTGGTAAAACCATCTATCTTTATATAAATACATGATCTATACCTGCAGTTCTGACCGAATCCAAATATTGTGCAGAAAACTTTTCAGACGTACTCTGTTCGAAGAGATCATCAGACTTGCGTAAGTGAAACGTAAACTATACAATACAGAAAAATTGCAAGATAGTACGCGTTCGAGTCAAATATATAATCACATAGTACAAACAAAAACTAAAAGGACCCCCCGTCGGAAATTATTTGAACCGTGGAGCGAACGATTATGCCAATGGATTTCTTACGGGGTACAAAGGGCCCAACCGATGGGGCCCAACAAACCGTGACAATGATCGTGCGCGGTGATGTGGAACGACCCTAAGTGGAGCACTTAATTGTCCCGCGAGGTAGTTTTTCCCCTGCACAGCTTTATTTTCAGCGTTTTCCTGCACCCGCCCATTCCATTGTAATACACATCAGGGTACGGTCCAATAACCAAGAATTTAAAAAGGCAAAATTACACGACTTTATCGTTACTATTATCCCAGACGTTATAATTCTTATATGCTGCATATTACCCCGTGATATGAAGGATAAAAAAAAAAATTCAAATATCTCAATAGATAAATAAATAAAAGATGGTGCACGTACAATCGTAATTACACATTGAATATGATACATATGTATATGCGTATGGAGTGCAGAGACGTGCCATCGACTTTGTGGTCGATGTGGCATAATAATGTGCAGCTTCAACTGCATCTTTACAGTTATCCCGAACGCCTTCACCGCGACGGACGATATGAAACGTGGTGTAAAACAACACTGCGAATTCAACGGCAGAAATTCATCGCTCATCGATGCAATGACGCATTTTGAGCGACCCTTACGTGAATGATATTAAAACTACCTGCGCATTGCTCGTTCGTTGTCTAACGTTATGACGAATACTGACCTACGTGAGCGAAGGATCGAACAGTGTTCGACGATCTGGCGTGGATCCCAGGCCTCGCTATATCAGCCATTCCGCTGGCACTTTGGCGAAGATATAATTTCTTAAGTGACTCCGGCACGTGAGAAGGCCCCAACGGTCTGGGTCTCTTCGAAAAGCCCAGAAGGGAAAGGAGGCTAGCCTCGACACCAGCGATGGCTTGGTCGCGGTCGCCGGCTCCTACGACTTCTTCCACCGTATCGGCACCCACTGCACCACAACAACAAACACCCGCCAGCAGCACACCTACTGCCGCTAACACCAATCTCAGCAGCAGCGACATGTGCATCGTGACTACAGTCACTGACACGGCCTCTCCTGTAACAAAAAATTTCACCCGTTAATACAACCATCGCTATAAACTCCAAGCTTTCAATTGCAATGAAATCCATTTTGCAGTTATACATTGCCAAAGATTCTGACATTTGTCGAAACAGCTACATAATCCAAAAACTTGTCGTAAAAACTTCCTTCGACTCGAAATGCTTTTCACTTTCGAATATGCATGGACACATGCGATAAAGCGTATGAAAATCCTGAAACACTTTTAGCGTTGAATGTTTCTAAAGTTTTTGAAAAAATGGCAAAAAGAAAAACACTGCACCTGTATAAAGATAGAGGCATGATTGAAGCTGAACGAACGATTCAGTGTCAAGATATTAGGGAACGTATATAGTTGTCGGGACGGAATGCTGTAGCCACCGAGTCTCAGCCCCACCGCTTCTTCTCAGGCCTATAGAAATACGCGTCAAGGAAAGCAAGAGTAAATTTATTTATTTATTTATTTTTATTTATTTTTTTTCCTCTTTAAACGCGTTACGTATGGTTGTACTATACGTCCCTCGATCGTATTTAACATACGGTGTGACTATAGGAGGAAAACTCCAGAAGATAACTTTGTTGTTAGCATGGAATAGTAATGTAATGTTTTTATGCCTGCGGCCCCCGCCCATAATATAACGTACATACGTTCGTAGGTATACGCTAGTGTGTGCCTAATATAGTAAATTCATATATGTATATATCTATCCATAATATAGCCTATGGGCGAATGGAAGACGAGCCTTGCTTGGACAAACCGCTTGACCAGGGTCCCACGGCGACACCTGTGCGCACGACCAGCTTTCTCTCGCACGATCATCACTGCAGATGCTTTTTGATTTTTCATAGAAAGGTGAACCACTTACGTAGTTGGCTTCGTAACCTTTGACGCGGATACAATCATTGATATACTAAATAACAGAAAACGCGATAATTGCGACAATTGATCTATAGTTCGTACGCTTATATATATTCTTGCGTTGTGGATCAGAAGAACGTGTAGAATCGTTAGCTGGCATATAAGTTTTCAATGTTCTGGTACTTGGGTAATCCGTAAATTTTTTATAGAATTCAACGCTGCGTTGATGTTTTATACGGAATTGCAGATATTTTTGGTATATTGAATGCACTAGGAACACGTACTGTGAGGGTAAAGTGATGTAAAGAAAAGAAGAGATAAGATGACCCGCGCAACGTGACGCGAAAGGGATAAAAATCGAGAATTTCTTACGTTTCAGATGAAAGGAGGGATGCAGTGTAGAAACGGCGAGATCGAGGTTGCGTCGGAGACAGTGAGGCTGCCAGAGCTCTAGCCAAGCTGTCTGCTGGCGCTCTCATAGTCTTTATAATCTCGTGGGCAGGATCTCGAAGAGTGCGAGTGTGCGGGGGCGCGCTGCTGCGTTCCATAGTCTAGAGGTACGACCAGCGGCAGGAGCAGCTATTTTTTCACTGACCCGGGCCCATCGGCATATACATATAATGATAACTTTTTATTAAACTAAGATGGGGCTTACGCCCTAATGAATTTTCCCCTGAAACCGAAGGACGCCGAAGGCACGACTACACCTATGACACCTATTCAAATTCGGTTTATATAGAATATCGGACGATCAGGTGTTGTTAATCGATGCGGAGTAGGCAGGCAGGTATATATGACATGAGAATAGGTGATCAGAAAACAGTTTCTCCACTCCCGCAGATAAATATACCACCTTCAGACGTTTCTTTGATCGCCCACATGCGATATGAACCGATCCTCATCGTTCCTTAAATATACGGAACACGAAAGGGACATGGAAAACACGGACTCGGGAGGTCCTTGGATAACCCTAAACTTAAATGTCAATCACTTCCGGATTAACATCTATGACTTAACTGTATTTAACAAGCGGTAGCAGTTTTTACCCCCGTCCAAAGCGGATTAACATTACTACTACAGTCTACACAGGTATATGAATTATTTGACGCAAGAAAGTAGCTGGCCGACGAAAGATAAAACTACCCTATACATATCTACTGTTTTTTTGTGTGATCGAAACTTATAATGTGGGCCAATAAACTATTGAGATAAACCTTCCTTTTAATTTAGAATGAATAAGATCATACGACGAAACCATGTTCACAAGATTCGAATCGCGCAGTAAAAATTTTTTTCAAGAACTTCAAATTTGACCGCATTTTAGGAATATAGAATCGAAATTTCTTTCTGTGAAAAGTATACACATTGCGGATGATTCTGAAATCCGTCGTATATGCATACACTATATATATTTGTGATAAAGATAAAAAGCACTGCTTCAGGATAGCTGGTCCTCGCAGTAGGCGCGTATATAAAAGCGGAGGATGAAGAAGAACCTGAGCATCGGGAGCTCGTTAGGTTGCGCCTGTTGTCGGCCTGCGGCCACGGAGAAGTTGAGACGGCATCAAAAGTGGACGGTGTTTCTCTCTCCTTGGGATATGTACGCGCGACATAGATACGCGTAATATTCGATACATCGTTTACACTTTAAAGGTGTGCGGCCGAGGAATGGGATGCAGCGAGGGATGCAGGTATTGTAAGACGCGGGTAAAAGAGAGAAGATTGTACGAATAGCGAGTGAAAATAAAACGATCGTGAGCTGAGAAGAAGAGTAAAAATAAAATAAAGAGGTAAAAAGAACTCACCGAGCTACCCGTAAGTCCGTAGTTTTAACGACCACGGCATCGCAGCGAGTCCCATGCACTGTACGCAATCGCACTCTCTTTGCACTTGGCACCACCACTCACCATATACCATTCACAACGCACTATATAACTCTAATAGAAAATCTACTAGCGGATTTTAATATTGTGCAGGTGCAGCAGCAGCAGGGCTACCTACTAACTGTGATATGATCCTTCTTCACTTTTTTGTTATTTTTGTTTTCTTCTATTTAAATATATTTGTTTTAAATATTATTATATCGTACGTAAATTTTGCAACGTATCCTGCAGAAATCACTGCGAAGTTCTCTGTATTATTATATTTATTTATTTTTATAGTCCTGCGCTAAATAAGTATTAGACTAATTGTAAAAGAAAAAATAACAAAGTGTATCCAGTTGCCACTTTCCATCCGTATCGCACCCGTTTTTATAGTTATATATTTATGTTTTTATACTTATGCACCTAGGCATGTGTAAGTTATACAAATTTCTGTATCAATTTGAAACAGAATCTGGCCTGGCAGGTTTTCACACAAATGTATAATACTACACGCGTTGTACACACTTGCGGGATTGCACGAAGTGTTGCGTTCAACAGTTTGACCGTCACTGTGGCCGCGACCATACGGCGAACGACGGTGAACGACAGCGAACGGTGCGGCGGAGGGTGAGTGGCGACTACGAGCGGCACCGATCCCGATCCGATCCGAGCAAGCTAACCAGTGAGTTCAGTCGCTGAGGATTGGTCAGGGCCGAAACCGAAGGGGGCCCCTGAGTCGCCACTCGACCGCCCTCTTTTCCGGTAAGATAGATGCGCCTCGATTTTTACCTGCCGGATCTGTACGGCATTATTCTTTTGACTGAAAATATCAATATTCTTAATTAGACTCACGCATTCTCCACTCGAAAAAGGTCTGTCTCTCTCTATTTGTTTGAAAACTGCATAGAACAGTAGCAAAAAAAGTTAGATTTCTTAGTTCGAGAAATGTATGGGGTACCTCTACATCTTTTCGTTTTAGCCTTTTCATCCAATTTTCTCACTCCTTTCTTGTTCGCTCCACCTTTTGCTCTTGAGTAAGAAAAGTTCTTACCACAGCAATTCGGATTGCGACGAATTTGAATCCACTCAAGATAATTCCACCTTGAAATGTACGAAGTGTTCGGTCTTCTATGGATGAGAATTACACCTGTAATTGAAAAAAAATTAGAGTAGTTTTCATCGGTAGAATTTCGCGACGTTGAATAACAATTGATCCAATATCTTTCAATATTTTCGCAGCAATAACATATTTTTTTTCCCCGTATCATCAGCGAATGTTTTCTTATAGCGAAAGAACTTGCCGTCTTAAAATATTTATGGGGTACCGAAGAGGACCACCCGGTAATTACGACGACCCTGCGGTCAGGGCGGGGCGCAACCGACACGATAGCCTACCTTGTTTCTCAGCGCCATATTCCTTCCCCCTCTACGCCAATATATGCACGTGTATATAGAATATTATATTCACCATAAAACCGAATTCTCTTACCAGTTTCATGCCAAATTAATTAAATTTACCTATGACGCAATAATCTTTGCTATTTCAACCACTAAATAATAATTTTATAGGTAAACACGTTCCATGTATTGCGGCAAATACGAGGGTCTCGATCTGTATTGGAAATTATAGCTATGGTAAGTATGAACTTTTCATTTCTATTTTGTGAATGAATGAAAGAAGAAAAAAAAGTACTATTAAATGGGACTGACCCCGCGTGCAGCGCTTCTTGTGGTAATTAATCAACATTCTTTCCCGTCTGGATTGTAGAGCACGTTTCAAAGCAT
This sequence comes from Athalia cordata, assembly GCA_963932425.1. Lineage (NCBI taxonomy): Eukaryota > Metazoa > Arthropoda > Insecta > Hymenoptera > Athaliidae > Athalia > Athalia cordata. The sequence continues at coordinate 48,069,740 of OZ010625.1, read as the reverse complement.
TGTTTGTTCTGCGATGGAGAATTTTTTTGTTCCGGTTTAATGATGCGTTGGTATAATTATGAATTCATAAAATGGCCCTGTTCATTATCTGATCTGATCTGATCTGGTTGTGCAGGTTATAGTTGCAAAACGTGGGTTTTCCCCAGAAATCTCTAAATACGATTGAGGGTCCAACCGGAAATGGTTTAAACGGTGAATTAGCAAGTGGGAGAAGTGGGCAGACAGCATGGCGCGCATGTCCTCGCGTATTATACGCGTCACGTATACGCTTATATATACCTATATATATTTGTATTGTGTGGATGTATACGTATTTGTGAAAAGTGTGCGCGATGTCGAGGGACTTTCGACTTGAGACGCGATCGCGAGCATTCCACTCTTTTACATCCCAACGCGTAGGTATAATAGTTCGAATCACGTTGTCACAGTCATCTCGACCTAGGGAGGGACGCTTACGAGGACACACAAATCTCACATCTCCGATATTATAAGCTTCAGAAGAAACGTAAACACCCGTTAATTCGCGAATCCTCTTAACCTTCCTTTTTGTATTCACTATTTCCACGTTACTCGATCCGCGTCACCGTACCCATTTGTTAACTGCATCGCCAACTCATTGTCTGCAAAATAACAGAATTTTATTTGGTCACAACAATAATAAAACAAAAAAGTTTTCTCTATACATGCACATACGATTGAAAATTCAAAAAGTAAAAATAAAAAATTAAGCATGCGACGCGTGCTCCACAATTGATTACTTTATATATTATAGTTACGCAATTTCCAATATATAGCGTATATATAGTGTTTCGATGGTCTACAGTTCTCCGAAATCCATCTTGAATACGTGTAATCCGGTCTTCTACGGAATTTGCGAATCTCATCCGTGCACACGTGTAATTATGTCGTTAATAAATTGGAAGGAATTAACTCGTGGATACGTGCGTTTCAATCAACCACCTGATGATACAGGTGAATTATTAAGATATCTTTATCAAAGCTATATAATGTGTGAGATCTTTCATCTCTTTTAATTTCCAGGTAAAATAAAAATCTTCCATGGAAAGGCGCATGTGATGCAGAATTCTCGGACTATATAACCAAGACTGTTTGCACGCCATTATGCTCGCCTCTTCTTCTGCTGTATAAACCACATATCAGAGGCGTATACGTACGCGTATAATCAACCGCCGCTGCCGTGTATCTTCAGCGTGAAACGACGTATAACGATTCATAAAGTATAGGTTTCGAACAATCCCTACGCACAAGAAATCTTCAATCTGCGAGCTTTGAGTAGAGTAATTCGTCTACCGCTTATCCCAAAGTGCCTACAATTAACAAAGCCATCAATTTACCGCTATTAAGTGTCAAGACTTCGTCACGTAACGTGCTGCACAACTCGCTGTGCGGAGAAGGAAATTGTAATAATTCGAAATTTGCAACCAAAAATTACTAAATTATCAATGTCTAACATCCTCTAGCTAATTTTCTTTTTTTTTTCTCTACAATGTATGGTATTCACGACATGCACAAGAATTATGTCATGTATATTATACATATGTATACATGCAGTATATACAGAAAAATATACGAGATGCAAGCTTAAGAACGAGTACAGACACCGTGGCACCGTTGCAGGAGAAACATCGCGGTAGAATTATACGTAAAGTATATGCCTACCTATTTAACTTCATTTCTCATTCTCAACTCTGTGGTATTAGTAAACCACCCACGACGTTGAAGTTAAAGAAGCTTCGAGGCTGTAGTATTATACATATATATACGTTCCTGGGTTTGTTTTTCGCATGGGAAGCAACGAAAAAATGAAAGAGGAACTAGAGAGAGGGGCGGGAAGAGGAGAGAATTCTCTGGAAATCGATTGGCGAACCTGCGTGTAGCATAATATTTAAAACTATGCACATGTATAATAAATACATTTGTGGATATTTATATAGCTATATAGGTATGTATACATAGATGTATAAATATTCGTTTGTTAAATCTTTTATATATATACTTCTAAGTTGTGGCCATCGCGCGCTGCAGGGGGAGGTTAAGATGGCGTCGTGTACGGAAGACGTCCGCGTCGCGAGGTTCTCCGAATCGATTGAAAGGAATTTATTATATGTTACAGCTCAGCTACGATCGGCGAGTTTCGTAGAGGTAGGGATCATCAGCTACAACAAGACATTTATGCGCCTTTCCAGATGTTGTTTATTTCAATACAAATGTTAATAAATGTTAATTTGTTGAATTCTTAATCCATCGCGATCCGCCAAACCGACGTATTATACGGCGTACGGTCTCAGATCGTGCTAGACTTGTATAATCCTCATAACCCGAGTCACGCAGATCTAACCATATGTCTAGATTGTCGAAACCTAAAATTTACCAACCATATAACGAGCCATAACGCTGGGCGTCGCGCAGTCTGGCGAGTGCAAATTGATTTCCAGTAAAAATAACGGCCCCCCGCCTTTATAACCAGCTCTTCATATTTCATTTATTTTCATTCCTTCCTGCTGCAGTTATCGTTCATCTTCTTCTTCTTCTTCTTATTCTTCTTTTGTTTCGCCTCTCCAGACTATAATGACCGGTATACCATGCACATGGTCGACGGAATAGAATCCTTTTTTTTCTCTTCCGCATCTCCAGAGGAAAAGATAGACCAGCTCTAGACGTATAACACTCGCACTGCTATTCTCGCGAGTTGCAAAAATTAACGTATTCCAAAATAAATACACAGAGTATAAGGTATACAAGGATAATATTTTTTAAAATACTCATCAACTGTAATTTTCTCATCACTTCATCGCGCGGTATAGAAAACCGACAAAAATTTTCCAAACTGTTTAATGTTATAATAATAATTCACTTCTGTCATCGAGTTCATCATTAACATTACAATCCGACAGCAACCTATCAAAACTGCAGTGATTTGAGTGAAGCCTATATGAGGCGCGTTTCAATTGGGCAATTGTACTCCAGGATACAATATACAATATAGGTATATATAAGTCAGTTTCAGCTGCTGCTGTAACTGCTACTGCGTAAACGACATATATGTATAAGCTGTACATACCAACGCGGAATCGTAAAAAGCTCTCTACTCAAGTATATATATGTAATATTTGCGCAACTATAAAAACCGTTTAAAAAAAATCGAATAATAATTAGTAAATATAGGTATATACTTAAATACTTTAGCTGACAAGTAGGTATTTCAAGTACATATAGGCACTTATGTGTATGGTATATATGAATAGAAATTATTCAAGCCCAGTAGTTCGACTAAAAAACGTCTACATATATATGTATATTGATTGCGCCCATTTTTCAGTCGTACAAGGAATAGAAAAAATGTTTCATCGATCGGTGTCTTCGAATACCATTTCAAAAATTGCTAGGAAATTTATCTGCGTCAAGGTTAGGAGCTAAAGATTATTTTTATGCTGCTGTAAGGTATAATACACAACAGCAATAAAAATGAAAAAAAAAAGGTATAATATAGAGAAACAATGAAACCGTTTTTCTACCGCTACAATATTATCTCTTGAACCCAGTTGATGAAGCATTATTTTTATTTTTATTTTTAATTTTCTTTTCTTTTTTTTTTGCCGAAATTTTGACGTAAAACTAATCTTTAGAAGTACAACTTTCTCCACTTAAAGAAACCACCAGCCCCAAAACGCCGAGCCCTGATAATGAAGAAGAAGAGATACGGCAATGGATAGCCCAGGTAATATTTCAACGCCCCTTTATATACTTAAGACACGGTCAGTGAGTATATATACGAACCATTAGTTATCGGAATTTTCACAGATTTCATTATTCGCAAGTAGATATGTATATATACCTAGGTAATTAGTACCAGCGTATATACCTACTTACTTATGTATGCACGAGCAGGTGCAGGTGGGTGTGTCGTATGTGAACTATACTTACTGTGTACATTATTATACACATCGTGAAAGATGAAATCAACCTTATCAGTGTGTTAAATGAAGTAAGAAGTGGTAGAACATGCTTAAATTATACCTATGTACGTGTAGACTAACCGACGCCTTCAGGTCACGAGTAATTTTTTTTTTTTTCATTATAGTCAATAATGTGAAGAAAAAAAAAAAAAAAACAGAATAAATGAATAAAAAAAACTAATCCATTGCCGCATAATTTATAGACATGTCAAAGCACTCGTATAACGTATTTGATTTTTTTATAGTTCTTCGAATTTTTTTTTCTCTTCTGTCAAGGTAAAAACGATCACCGCTATATGACGATTATTATACTCCATCGGCGGCATGTTGGCTATCAATTTGGCGTAAGAATTTTTGCTAATAAACGACTTTCAAATATTAGCGACTAGAATATTTCACAGAACTGGCAAGCTAGGTATGTGAGATTTTATACATATAATCACATTATATGTAATTTACAGTGTTCCATCTTGAGCAGAGAAAACATATACATGCAAACATATAACGATGATAATAATTTGTATTCATATATATGTGGAATTGCTGCTAGCACCTATTAATGCAGACGTATAGTGTGGTCGCTGATATTCTTTCTTACATGGGTATATAGGGTATAGCCATTTACCGAGCGCTCGGTGGTGCCGAACGTTAAAACAAGGATAGCATTAAATTTTAAAATCGGCCCGACCGTAATGGCACAGTGTAAATTTGGGCCTCTGTCTCTGAGGGGTCTCCCAGAAGATGCCTTGGTCAAGACCACCCAGTTATAACGTGCGGCATTCTCGAAATCGGCTTACTACTCTTCGTGTCCCGCGTGCTCAAAGTATATACGCCTGCACCTTGGAACTCGCTCATCTGAGTCCCACGGCTCGCCTTGAGAAAAAAATCTTCTGAATCATCGGCCTTAACGAAGTATTTTTTTTTTTTTTGTTCTTATACTTTTCCCTCCTTTTCTTCTTTTCCATTTTCTTTTTGTTGTTTTTTGCTCTATGCTACATTTTTGTCAGGTGTCTCTCTCGTCGAAATTATCAACGGAATTGTTATAGTATGTATATATAATTGTCTAATAGCTGCAATGTATAGTAGTCGTCCCTATACAGACGCTATATACGGAACTTCAACGTACGTTTGTACAAATCGTTCCAAATATAACCTAATTGTTGCGATGGTACCACACCTATGTGAACACAACTATATGGAAAGCTTCGAGATTTTCTTCGAAGAAATTACCGCAAATCAAAAATCAATGAAACTGCTCCATTATGTATGTACGTATACGCACTTGGGGAAAAATTATATTTGTTTGAATAGCAAAATTTTCGTGCTGAATCATTGTTGGTTTGTTAGCAGAATCATTTCGGTCATCGCAATAAAATATTTCTCTGAGTATAGGTATCCGTACGCTATAGGTATATAGAACGCTCTTTTTATATGAAACATTAGAAATTTGTCCACAATGGATCTGCACTACGAATACTACGATCAAGGTTATAGGTGTTGATTAAAATAGTGGCTCATTCTTCGCGATGTGTAGGTATACTTATACGCACACCTCGAGAGATGAAGATGATGATTTGAGGAAGCGCGCGGTGCGTCGGTCGAAGCCACGTCGGCGTCGCGTCTGCGGAGGTGTATGACGTCAGTTTGTCGTCGACCGGAAGCATACTATTCCAGTAATCCGCGATCACCGCCGCCCTTGTAAAGTGTCGTGCCATCTTGCCTACTTCGGCGTAGTTATACGTCTGGTGTAGAGCAAGTCAAAGTGTAGGAATAGGGCGTTTAATACATACCTAAGAAGGAACGCGCGGTGTAAAGATGAAAGAAATAGCGACTCCGAGGGTGGCCCGAATTTGCTATCCCGCATGGAATCCTTTTCCAGTTCCTCTTCATACCTCCGCAATCTCCTCACCACCCCCATCCGTTTCCCCGCAACTCTCACACTTCGTGTCGCGCATTTTTTAGAAAATGGCCGTCGCCGCGCGTCTCCTGACTCATACCGCGGGCACCGACCCGCGTCCGTCCCCCTGCTGCAGGTTGCATGGTTTCTCACGCGGGCGTGGCGCAGAAGGACTTTCCTCAACTTTTTCCGACACTTTTGCTACATGCCTTACAGTTATAAGAAACCTGAAAAGTTTGAATATGTATAATAACGTCTACAGAAGAATAGAATGGCGAGACCGTCAATTCTTGTGATGACCACCAGACGCGAGAGATCCACGAGGACCAGCTGCAATTGTGACATCCCGGAGCTTCCAAGATCCTCGTTGAATCTCTTTCCGAATTCCGATCGCCTCCAAGCCAGTTTGCCTTTTATAAAACGGGTCGTAGAACCACTCTGCCCACTCGGTTCTGCACTCTCCGCTTCCTTCAGATCCAGCTGTCCGCGCTTTATTCGCAAACCGCGCCGACGACTACCACGTGATCGCCATAGGACACTAGAGACATTTTTCTTCCGTAGCCGGCTGTAACAAATAAATGTCTAGTTATTGCAATCGTCGATATTATTTTTTCTTAAACCATAAACAGCGGATATATAATGCTTTGCAAGATAACTTTCTTTCGATTCTTATATCCAAATTAAAACAAGACAGCTATATATGTATTAGGACAATTAAGAAAAATCATTCGCTTGATATCAATTTTTTCATCGGTCGAAAGGAATCTCAACGAAATAAATCATTGCCGAAGAAATTCCCCGGCATATTGGTCAACGTGAATAAGTGGTATTTTGCTGTAACTCATTTACATGAACTGTATATGTACATATTTTGACGTATATGTAATGCTGGCAATTTCTCGTCGTGTCAAAAGGAGTCCCAGATAAGAGCTTAGGCAAAACCTGCAGGGTCCGGTCTCTGTGTACTCTCTGAATGACTGGAGTTAAAGGCAAACATTACCGACGCGTGCAAATTGGCCCAGTCACTGCGTCTGGTCTGGTCGCGGTACTCTCAGACCGGCGGACGACCGTTTAAATTCTTGACGGTCACGCGCGGAGGTCGCTTTTCGAAGCGCGTCCGAATGTCTGTCCTGGAATCTGACTAATGCCGGTGTAATGCATAGCTGCTGTTGGACGTTACACGCGAAACTTATACCTGATGGAGTTTCAAGCTGGAAAATCGTCCCTGCAGTGCAACGCAAACGGTCTGTAATTATCGGCCACTCCTGGTACACAACCTCCTGCGCTGTAGCTACTGATTCATATCGCGGTGTAGGTATAGAGCCCCGATGCTAAATGTTGAGGAATTTCTCGGCTTAAACAAAAAAGGAGAGAGAAAAATGTATATAGGGTGCGCAGAATGGGAAAGGATCAAGTACACGAAAGTATTATTTTAAGAGATCTTATAAGATCAGAAGTTACGACTCGACGAGATATGAGAACCATAAATTTCGAGAGATAATAAACAATATCGGATACGAAACTGCCGGCGAAATGCGTAGCTATATGTTTTTTCCAAAATATTCAAGAGAAAAGTTTTCAGAATTAAGTACGCCTTAAAATTAAATTATATCAAAGGGGTAGAGTAAGTTATGTGTGTTTATAACTTGACCAGCCTTCATTCATCGTAAATTCTTCATGATTATTATTTCAAGTGCAATATGGTAAAAATATTCTTGAAATCTATGAACCTCCCGCGTGACCAATTTATTTCTAAAAAAATGCCGTATCATTATACCTGCATACTCTCCAAGTTTGCAGCGTGCGCATAAGTAGAAATCGGGAGTCGGTGCAGGTTATCAGCGGGTTATTTTTTATAGAAGAGTTATGTAAACATGTGACTTATGCTCACATGATATCATGTAGCCGTATATTCAATGCGAAACTACATGAAAGTGGATATTACTCAAATGTTATTGTCAGCATCTCCCGTATTATGCTAGGAGAATCCGTTTATATCACCATATTAGTTTTAAATTATTCGAATAAAATCGTTATCATTGGAAAATTACACGACGCGACGATTCAAATATATAGATAAATCTTTGTATCGCGTGATATTCGACACGCGACTGCAGATTGATTTCAGTATACGAATTTAAGAAATAGTTAATTATAAGGTTAATTATCCTCTGCTCAAGAATTATGGTACGTTTGTGATAATTTCCCAAATTTAAAAAAAAAATATGTAAATATTGATTGATTCGGATTTAATCCTTATGCATAATAAATGTTTCAAGTGCCTATAATGAATACATATCATTACATTGAAAATCATTTGTCGCAAGACCTTCTGTCTTATTCATATCAAATGCATACCATCATCGGAACGGCCTAAAGGCCTGTAGTTCCTCAAGATAAATGAACAAAAATGAAGTTTGTATTTTTTTTTAACTGAAGAAATTTAGAAGGAAGAAAAAATTCCAAGCCGGGTGTCAAGACCCTGATCAAGTTGACAGGACACCCCTGCATCATATGTACACACATGCAAGTGTATTTTTGTTTATGAATTAATAATTATATTTTTCTTTTGGTTATATAGGCGCGTATAGTCAAGTATAATTATGGTTGACCTAAAAGTTAAAAGTACGAAGGTATCCCTGGCGAGCACCAGCTGGCGCGTAGGTATGTATATGCCCTCAGGGAATAAATATATTAACGCGAGAGCCAGCGTTGGCCCTGACTGGCCCTGCCGACCAGGCTGGCGATCGTTCAGCGCGGCGCGGCGGCTGCCCCGGAGACCGGGGAGTCCGGTCGGTCGGCTGCCTTCCTTCGGCTTCGGGCCCGTTCCCGGTTTGCCTGTGAGTCTCTTCTGTACCTGTAACAACCTAGCCTGCTGCTGGCCATTCGCCCATTTCCCTGCCTGCCAGCCTGTTCGGTTGCATTGCCCGTTGGGCTCCTTCGGCGTTCGACGGCGCAGACAGCGCGTCGCCCCGCCCGTTGTAAAGCCGTTATCGTACTTAAAGTCGCTGGCTTGCTCCGTGCGGATCGTCAACCATCATCGTATATGTATACATATGCTCCATGTATTATAACCACGCCAACGCAAACGCCTACTGGAAATACATGTGAACTCATACAAAGAGCTGAATAAACCTCGATGGGAACTGCGAAAGCAACTCACAGATATCGCAGCTACATGATTTTACACAAGTCTAGATATTTAACTTCGTGTCTACGTGAACAACCGCACTCGTCTACGCCACAGGATTTCTTAAAGCGTATTTTCGTTCCGCGAATTTAAAAATTGATAAATCGAAAAAATGATGATCGAAAATTGTATGATATTGTAATTCATAGTTTTAGGTATATGTATGTTATTATAGATGTCGATAAAGTTGCTATTCTTTTGCCGGGCAGATTTTTAGGTACTATGATTAAATATATCAGCCGAAATTGGATACACGCATGAAATAATTGACACGTTTTGCCTCAGTCATCTGGAAAAACTTTTTCATGACATTACGATATTTTGATAAAACAACTTCGAATACAAATGGGACATTTTCGGACACTATCAAATTGTTGTGATGATGACAAGAATTTGTTTTACATTTCTCTCGATTATTGTTAAAAACCGTTACTTTGACACAAACATTTATCGTAATAGAATATCGACTCATTGTTGTACCTGCTTAGGCTCATGCTTAGGTCTTTCCATTAAAATGATATACCTAATCGTAGTTCGCAGAGGCTGTATTTTGCTGGTTTCGAATACCGATGATACAGTACGAAAATCAGATTGATATAATAATTGTAGTTAACTCACACGACAGAATTGAAAATTACCGCTTCTTCAGCTGAAATCAGTTGCGTATCTTGAATTCTGAATTCTGAAATCAGTATTTGAATTTGGCTATACATTTTTTTTATTTATGAGAATCTCACGATCGGTGAGTTCCAACGGAAAGAGAATAGCAAAATGAGATGCGATATATAAAAAAACAGTTGATAATACCTTATGGATTACCGGCTGGACGCTTCAACAAATATAACTTCGTCCGATTTTCGCCCTCTAAACCTGGCACGAAATTTTTTTGATAAAAAAGCTCAGAGCTTATAAGAAGGTAGCGAATCGTCTCTCTTTATTTCCGGTAGGTGACACCAGGTAATTGCCTTCGTCCCTCGTTGATATCCACCTCGAAATAGTTAGCCCCTCAATATTGACAAATTCAAATAATTCTTTTGCAATCGATCAATAATCTGGTTTTTAGTATCCGATGGCTTACCTCCTCAAATGTCGCAAATATTCAATGAAACATTCTTCAGTAATCCGATCACTTCTATATTCGTTTTTGTGGGATATAAAATCGTTGTTCGAATTGGTTTCCCAATGAGTGTTACCCCGTGGCAGCGCTCACTGGAATTGAGCGGGAATAAAAACTGTAGATCGTTCCGAAGAAGGCGCCACTAACTAGACTCGTTACAGCGCGTGTTCAAAAAATAAGGACACTCTATCCCTTTGGGTTTTCCGCTCTAGCGTCTACAGAGCTTTAGAACTGCAGCTTTTGGTCGTTTACGAAAATGACATTATTGGGCAAAAAAGTTTAAAGGTCTTGTTATAGATTGCAACAAACATCAACAAAGTAATTCACATTGTTTGATCTGTGCGCTCAGAATGTGAAAATGGATACTATGCCTAGAAACTTGAATCTGAGCAGAAAAGTGTGGTTATATCTTACTGACAAGTTAGCCCAGAGTTCTGTGGTTTAAATAAACTTGTATCCATGTGAGGCTCTAGATCGATTAATAGCTTAATTAAAGGTCTGTATAAAATGCTATTCAACGGGTGAATGTGATATTATTGTTACTGTTCAAATCAAACAATGTCTGAAGGTTCGAAAATGGGCCTATTTGGCTCTAAAGAAGATAACAAAGAATCAACTTCAGATGATGCTACCAAACCAGATTCACCTGATCGTTATGCTCCTTATTCTATTGACAGTGACTCTGAAACCTATGATACCGAAGCGTTAAGTATTATGGACATTAACGATATAATTGGAGTACAAACTGGGCAGGCAGCTGAATCTACTCTGGATAGTGAGATCGCTGCTCTTTCGGAGATCATTACCGATTCTGGAGGGGAAACGAGCTGTGGTACAACTACGGAAATACCTAGTAAGAAGTTCGACACTAAATGGAATAAGAACCCGTTGGAGAAATTCACTTCAACATCGGCTGGAATTTCTATGATAAGTGACACTGTAGAAAGTTACGACAAATATTTACCGTCAAGTAGGACTGTCAAGGAGGAAGTCATTGAAAAAGAAGCTGCCGACAAATCTGTATTTGAGAGCATTACTTCTGTTGAGAATACAAATAAAAAGCAGTCTTTACAAGATATGACATCTACAACTAAATTAAAAGATATGTCGTCTACCGTGGAACAGAATAATGAGAATATCGTGGTAACGACAGCGTCAGAACATATCAGTAGAAGAGAATGTATATTACCATGCACTGAAGAAATTCAAACTTCATGTGATATCGGATCCATGGAGAAAATCACAGCCCTTCCAGAAGATGAAATTGTAGAGGATATTCATTCAAAAGCTAGTAGTGTAATTGGATCTGAAAATGCTCCAACAGAAATGGTGAGCGACCCTATTTCTAAAGACAAATCATATTCATCAAGAGACATATTAGAAACTGCTACGATAAATTCAGATGATGAAAAAATTGAAACAAATGAAATCATACAAGAACATGAAAATATTCCTGTTGTTGCAAAAAGTCCGTCAGAAAATCATGCTCATCTAATACCAGAAGCTACTGAACCTTTCGTTGATAGTAATTTGAAGGATCAAGAAGCATTTGAGGCTATTTCTGAGGGAAAATCGACACACATCCTAACAAATGTCGGAAGTATTTCGAAGAGCTTACAACTTATTGGAGAGGCTTACATTTCCGAAGATTCTCAGGAAATTGATGAAACAGATGAGCTCCCAGCCAGGGGAATCGTTTCACTTTCACTAGATATTTCCAAGAACCAAACAATAACTGTAGAAAAAGCTGACAAGCCTCAACTAGAGGATATCTCTGATAATGCTTCAACTGAAACTTTGATGATCAAAACACCCATGTTTGATACTCCAGATAAATCTGAGAATGTAGATGAAAGATGCAATCTAGGTGACGAGAAAATTGAACCCATCAGAGATCAAGAACAATCGGATAGTACGATAAACGTTTTTTCTGATCTACGGATCCTTGATGAAAATAATGAGAAAAGTCAAGTAACAAAATTTGAATCAACAGAGATCTTAAGTCTGAATGACGCGAATATGGATGTAGAGCTTGCTCTAAAAACATCCCCACCACCAGCTAGCCCTATTAACAATACCAGTAATATATTGAAGACTCCAGTCGAGGAAGATTCACCTGCAATCGAGGAAACCCCTTTTCCCCAAATTGAACTCACGAAAGATAGTCCTTTGAAATCAGAAATAGATGTAGCTGAGATGCAACCAGATGATACTCCTAAAAAACTCCAAGAAATAATTACTGAAGAACCAGCCATATTGGACGAGAAAAAAGAAATTTCCGGATCCTGTGATGAGTTATCAAATCCCTGCATCGAAAACATTGCACAAGCAAGCTCTTCTACAAAAAGTATCGAAATTTTGGAGACCACAGAAACTGCTAACACGGTGCCAGTGCACATGAATATTGAATTGCCAACTGCAACAGAGGCTGACTTGGAGTTCGAAAGCAATATTGGCAAAGTGACCGTAGAAGACAGAATTTCCGAACCGGACTATGAAGATTGTACCGTTCCAAATACCCAACCTCCATCTGATATCGAAAATGATTCATCTTCACTTACTGCCAAATCTGTTGAAGAAGTTCCTGAATCTCTCGTTCAACCTGTGGAAAGGAGCAGCGAAATCGAGGTCCCAGATGTTCCATCTCCTGGTGCTGACATACCTGCATCAGAAATATCTCCTGCCAAAGAAGAGCTGGAAGAAATATCGGACGATATTGAACAACTACCAAAAAATTTAGAATCAAATAAACTGGATGATTTGAATACAGAAAAAGATAGCTTTTTTGTTGAAGAAACTACAGTTATTGAAGGAGTTGAGGCTGAGACTGAAGTTGAGGCTGGGACTGAAGTTGACACAGTAGAAAAGAGGATGGAAAGTCAGAATTATGAGGAAAAAATAACAGTCATGGTACCACCAGCGGAGTCTACGACAACCATAGAAATCCCACAACTTGAAGAGGAACCTGCAATAAGTTCAGCTGCAAATACAATACAAATTACAAATGAAGTGCTTATCGAAGAGGCAGAGGATGAAGTACCTCAAACAAAAAATGCACCAAGTGAAGTAGGTAATTTTCTAAATACCGACAACTCGGAAATCAATGAGACAATTCCCGATCATGTGCACATAATTGAACCAGTGGAGGAGGAATCATTACATTCAATGAGCGGGGATGTTCTGAAAGACGATCTGGAAAATGAAACAAATATTGAACCGATCGGCATTTCTGATGCAAAATCATCACCGACTCAAATTTTGGAATCGGCAGATATTAGATCCGAAGAAAATACCCCGGATTCTGAAAACCTCATCAGCACAACTTTAGACGCTGTGCAAGATGAATCAATTGATACAAAATTGGATGATGTTTCTTTGGTGATTGTTCAACCAACAGGCCTAGATAATGCTGGGCTTCACTTGAGTGAAGAGAATTCAAGTCAAAGGAAATCTGCAGAACCAGAAAAGATTAGTACGATAGAAGAACCTGATTCCAAGATGTCAGCAGACCCTGAAGCTTCTGAAATTGATGAAACGAAGCTTTTGGTAGAACAAACCTCTAATACAGTTCTCCAATTAGGAGAAGTTGAAACTACTAGCGAATCCCTTGTTGATACAGAAGTCACGCAAACAGAAGATCATACCGATGAACCTAAGATATGTATAGAGAAAAACGATGAAACTCGTATCGAGTCAAATACGGAAGAGGCCGTAGAAAATACAATGATGCTCAATGAGACAGACCTTGGCACAAAAGTAACGTCAACACAAAATCTACTCAAAGAAGGCGCTAGCTTACAGTCAGAACCTAATGATGATGAATCTAAGCTTGAGATCCAAAACAGTTCCTGTGTTGTTGCAAAAAATGAAGATTGTAATGAGGATCAGACTAAAATTATCTTGCAGAACGATAAGGCGGAGGCTTTATGTGAAGTCGTAATAACAGCTACGCAAATCAATTCTGCAATTCAGTCTGAGGATTCAGTGGATGAAGTCAATTTACCTGTAATACTTGACGAACCTGTGCACTCTCCTTCACTCGATAAACTAACAGGGGACTTGAATGAAATAAAAAGTGACACACTTGCCGATTCTCCTGGAAATTCGGCCAACGGAATTACTTGTTCACAAATTGAAGAAGAAAAGTCGCGGGATAAAGAGAGCGAATCAAACGTTGTGGAAGACATTTCTGCACAGTCGGTTGAAAAACACGAACATAAGGAGGAGGAATCTATGATGCATGATGGAAATAAAGATTCTGAAGTTTTCACTAATCTTTCAGAAGAGTATCTTGAATTAACGAAATCACCTGAGAATCAGAAAAATATTGAAGGAAATACATCAAATTTGACACCTGAAATAGCCATATCAACATCGAATGATTCGACGAAAACCAAATCAGTGGAGGATGAGGAACAAATATCTGAGGTCATTGAAAAACTGGAAGAATTAGGTGATGAAATATTAGTTGGTGAAGTAGTGACAGAAGGTGTAGAACCCTCAGAAATTTCGAAAAATTCAGAAACATTACCCGAAAGCCATTCGCCTTCTTCATCAGTCGTTAGTTCTGAACAATTAAAATCAGCAGAGACTAATGAATTTCCAGAAAATAAAGAGCAACCTGTATGCCTCGTAGACGATATAAATAAAAGCTGTTTTGTTGAAGATGCAAATCAAACACCTAGCATATCACATGGTGCTAATTATCCAGCCGATGTTATCATAAGTTCAGCAAATATCAAGCTCGAAGATACTATAGCAGATATGAATGTCACCAATCTCACTGCTGATCAATTTGCTCAGGAGAATCAAGCTGAGTTGATAGAGACTAGTGAGAATATAACTGCTGGGGATACTACGCCCATAGATCCGGATATCAAAGATATAGATAAAGCATGTCACCTAGAAATTGATGAAAATATTCTTTTAGATAAAGATATCAAAATAGATTTTCCACTAAAACTCACTGAAGAAAAACTGATCGAATGCGCTGCACACAGTGCGTGTGATGTCAAAATTGATCTACCAGATGAAGTATTATTTGATACCGATGATGTGGAACAAACTGATGTTCTATGCAGTCTACCAACGGACAATGTTGACACATCGCAGCAAAGTTCGGAAATTTCTGAACTTGAATGTGCTGTTAAATTCCTACAAGAATCTGAAGAGCAAACGATAGATTCCCCTTTACTTCTTTCACCTAAAGTAACGGAAGATATTATAGGAGACAATTCGGAACAGAACAAGCAGTGTCTTTTTTTATCGGAAACAGAAGTTTGTCAAGAAACTTTGGATTTGCCAACAGAACTAGAAGTGCTTGCTGCTGATTCAATAGCTATATCAGAAGCAGAAATTATTTCTGAAGCAGCTAAATTAGAAAATGAACGCAAGCAGAAAATTGCCGAAGAACTAAATAAGACTCTGGAAACGAATGTGAATTTGAATGTAACTCAGAATATTGCAACAGAAAAGAACTCTGAAATGTTGAAAAGCCTTTTAACTGTATCGCAGGTACCGAATTGGCAAAAACTATCAGAAGAAAATGTCGCATCTACCTCCGAAAGCTCTGCAAAAACCCAAATCCCGACACTACTGGAAAATATTATTAGAAAGTCAGAGAAAATTCCAAAAATCTCAATTCTAGAAGAGAGGTTAAAAGAACCACCTAAAATAGAAATACCTGCTCCTGACGTGTCTCCAAGAATATCAGATATGCCCATAACTCCCAAAGCAAGCTTGTTGATTCAACGAGATTGTAAGACTGAGGGTAAAAGCATGTACCACAAAATGTTGGAATCTCCAAAAGGTGCTGACAGAAATGAACCAAGAATTATGGATACTCCCAAAAAGGATTCCGATAAAAGTGATTTTGAAAATGTTGGTTCCCCAAGAATAATCCTGAAAATCGCTAAATCCGCGATTGCAGATTGCTCTGAGGCAAGATCACCTAAGAGTCCCAAAATCCGCTCTGCAGCAAACTCGCCAAATCCAGATGATAGTCCTGGTCAGAAATTGGGCAAAATTAAATTAAAATTATCACGTGGTGGTCATCCTTCAATTATTTCAAACGAAAATTTCGAAGAAACTACACGACACACAGAACCAATGCTCTCACCATCTCATATTGGTATGAAAATCAAATTGTCAAAAAGTGGAGATGCCTCAATTATTCAAACAGAAAAATGTGACACGGTCGATGATATCAAAGAAAGTAAACACAAGTTTGACGAAGTTCTAGGGAGAAGAATTGAATCGCCATTAGGTATGAAAATCAAGTTGTCAAAAACTGGTGATCCATCTATAGTACAACATGAATCGAAAGATCAAGCATTAAAACGTAAAATGGAAGTTGGACAGGAAGTTCCAAAGAGAACAGACTCCCCAATTGGAATGAAGATCAAGTTATCTAAAAGTGGCGACGCATCCATAATTCAACCAGATAAACAAGAATCGTTAGAAGATACTGCGTTCAGGGAGAAATTCGATTTTACCTCTGAGGTGCCTAAGCGAACAGAGTCCCCAATAGGAATGAAAATTAAATTGTCAAAGACTGGTGATGCATCTATAATATCATCGGAGAGTTTAGATGAATTCAAGGAGTCCTCCTCAAAGACAAGGGACAAATCGAATGCTAATCAAGATGTTCCTAAGCGGACAGATTCTCCCCTTGGAATGAAGTTTAAATTGTCAAAATCTGGGGGTGCATCGATCATACAACCAGAAAAAGGAGAAGCTTTTGAAGGATATAAAGACAAATCAGAAGGTATGGTAGAAATAATAAAGCGAGTTGAATCTCCTATTGGAATGAAAATAAAATTACTGAAAACTGGAGATGCGTCCATAATACACCCTGAAAAACAGGAAGTGATTGATCATAAAGACTTCGTTATAACAAAACATAGGGCAAAATCAGAGACGAGAGAAATTCACAAACGGACTGACTCTCCTATCGGAATGAGAATCAAATTAACAAAGAATAATGAGGCCGCCCTGCTACTTCCCGATGACTTGAAAGAATCGTTATCTACAAATACCGAAAGTTTTGAAATTAGTCATGAAGTTCAAAAACGCAATGAATCTCCCATCGGCATGAAAATCAAATTATCAAAATCTGGTGATGCTTCTATAATACACCCAGAGAAACAAGAAGCTTTTGATGAAACCAGGGATCCTACCTCGTCGAGTAGAGGTCATTTTACCGTCTCTCAAGAAGGACCAAAACTGTCAGAAGCTTCCCTTGGAATGAAGATCAAACTTTCTAAAAGCGGCGATGCCTCAATAATACATTCAGAATTTTCTCCTGAATCTAAAGATGCACAACTAAAACGCACCGAAAAATTACAAACTTCCCAAGATACATCCAGAAGAACCGAGTCTCCTCTTGGTATGAAGATAAAATTGTCAAAAACAGGCGACGCATCAATCATAGAACCTGATAAAAGAGAAAAACCTGTAATGAAACAGAAAGAAAAATTAACAAGTGCACCAGAATCTTCACAAAAGCGTAAGGACATGGAATTTCCAATAGAAATGAAAATCAAACTGTCAAAGACAGGGCATCCTACTATCATTGCCAATGAAAAACAGGAATCCTTGGCAGAGGTACATTCGAAAAATAAAGATCATACCGAAAGTAACCAGTCCACACATCACAAAGGTGGAGAAGCAGTGTCTCCGACTAAAGATTCGCAATTTAGAATGTTTAAGACTGGTCACCCAACTATTATGTCTAGTAGTCGATCCGAAGTGACAATTGAACCAATCCAATTGGTTGCACAAAAATCGGAGAGTGCAGTAGATATTTCACCAAAATGTAAAGATGTTTCGATCTTGTCAGTTGATTTAAAAAAATCTAAACTCGAAGCTAAGTTGTCACAGATCTTACCTGACGTTACGATTCAACCGGTCTCGTCTGGAGAACAAAAACCAATGAAGCTGGACAGCAAATCAAGTACTATAAGCCAGCAACAGATGAGCGTAATCAATCAAGAAATTAGCATCACTCAAGTTTCACCCCCAAAGCCTAGCGATCTATCAATGAGTGGGAAATTGAAGGAGATCTTACGAAAGAATGCAACAAATTCTCCCGGTGCTTCCGACTGTGAGATAATTGAACATCGACCAGAATTAATAATTGTCAATGAAAATTCTAATTCAAGTCAGGATATTATGATAATAGAAGAGGTCAAGGTACCGGTACCAGAAATAAAAATTCCTAGGAAACGGGGTAGACCAAAACGATCATCTCTACCACCTGGACATACAACAATACGACAAGTAATGCCCCAAGATCCGTTGGCCTTAGACGGTATGCAACAACCGGGAGCTGGAAAACCTAGAGAAAGCGACAGGCCAAAAAGAACTTGCAGAAGCCAAAAAAGTTATGCTCCACCAAAAAGGGGTCGTGGAAGAGGTCTGTTTTATTCTACATTTCAATTATAATTGATACTTTCATTTCTTTTCCGGAGGATGTGGATACTAGAATACTTTTCTGGTTTCAGGAAGAGGTAAACGAAAAATGGACAGAGGTGATAGCTCCATTGAAAAAATTCCACGTCTAGAGGATCCACTCACTGCTATCGAAAGGTCTACTATGAGCTTGATAGCTCCTCTTCAACCCAAAACGTCAGGACAATCGTCTGAACTATATAAAGCTTTGCAACAAAGTCCTACTGATCGAAAGAGATTGATGTTAGAAACTATGGATCAACACGGGTTTCCTGATACCCATAAAAAACTGAGACCTGAATTTGATGTGGAAAAGCAATCAGTTTCAGAATTAGCTACAGGATCCAAGTTTACAGAACCACCCATCTCTGAATCAAATGTAGCGTCATTGAATCCCAAAGCTGTGATGCTGTCTGAAATGTTACAACTTTCCGAGCCCTTATCAACTCAACAAAATACAGGAGCATCCATAGAAGAACCAAAACCTCAGAATCAGGGTGATAAAGGCATGATTTCAGACGTGCCGAGTACTGAGCATCAAAACTGGCTAACACCATCTATTAAACTACCTGAAACAACTAGCAAGAATGAATCAATGTTGATGGTACAAGTGATGGACGAAGAAACTCGAATGAGCGCAGAGTCCAATTCACGGTCACAAACCCCAGCCCGAAATATGTCCATGCCTGGTAAGATATTTTTTGTTCATTAATTGATTTGATCGGTCCATTAACTATACTGAGGCATGCCAACTTTTGAATACAACATTTCAACATTTAGAATATAAAAATTTCAAAGAAATTGTACAGAATATAACAAATTGTATTAGGTCGATACAAGTACAAGGTTTCATGCTCTTTGCCGTGATATTTGGAAATCGCATTAACAATCGCCTCTCAATCGGATCGTTGTATATAAAAGTCTCAATCTCCTATCTTATCTTAATCAGATTTCTGTCTTTTTGCTAATTAGCAAATTTGCTAAATTCGTTAATTTTTATGAAACGATAATTTGCGTTTCAATTTATAAACGTATTATAATACATTTGGTCAACTCAAAGGATAAAATAGAAATTAAATCAAACACTATTTGGATAACATAAATGATGAAAAATCATTAAAAGGATTCCGTAGCTAAAACATAAATGTGTTAGTATACCTCCGACTGAGATTTCTAAAAATAGAGCATTTTCTCGCATCTTATTTCTATATTCCCTAATATAAAATAGCCATCATGGAGTATTTTGACAAGGTTAAAAATTCTTCACTGTTTTTTGAGTTTATTCATCGCGCACATCACAACAAATAATGTAATTATTTTGCAACAACTATATTGATGACGTTAGAATGCATGAACAAATGTACAAATGCACATTTATAATTAGTGAACTTGTTTCTCATTTTACTCATTGTGGCGATTAAAACATATGGTTCTCTATTATTGTGTTAAGACTAAATATATTTTTTTTTACAGCCGTAGAAACCGTAATAAATGAAGAATCTCAAGGTAGCGTGTTGAGTACTGCTACTACAGAATCTGAAAAGGTCAAAGTAAAGAATCGGAGAATGGAAATTAACTTCGATCCTGACGAAGGCCCATTTACTGTCGACAAAATTGCTGAGTATGAATGGCCACCTGATAAAAAAGGAGACACTTTTATGATACAAGAACAAATTTCACAGTATTTGGGAGTGAAGTCTTTCAAAAGAAAGTACCCTGATTTAAAGCGGAGAATGGTGGAAATGGAAGAAAGAAACTATCTTCGAGAAAATGGCCTAGTTAGCGAGGCTATGTGTGATATGGGTAAGTTCAATTCAAATTCAAATAAAATAGTCACCAAACCAAAAAGTGCCATGATTTCCAAATTTCTTAGATCATCACGGTTTTATGCCAGAATAAATCTGATAATCTTTTGTTTATGCATTTGAAATTGAATTTGGCATAGATCTTGATAATGAGTAACTCTCATTGTTGGTAACTTATGATCGCAATGGATGTAACGATGGATTTCACTTTTTAGGATTGACAGCAATATGCAGTACAGAAGTGCTAGATGTCATGTGCGGTGATTTTCCAGATCAATATGAGGAATATCGTAAACATATGCGTGAAAAGCAAGCCAAAGAACATTCGAAAAAGCAGAAAGAACTCACAGCTGCGGCAAATGCCGAAAGAAATCGTATAGATCTCGCAGAAATGGCTGTACAATCTGCATTGTCTTGGAACGTAAACTTTAACAGAGCACGAAAAGAATCTAGGAAGTATAGTTTAGATTTACAAAGTTTTACAATTCACGTACCAAAAAAACAACAGAAAGTTGACGCGGATCGCAAAGCTAGTAACTACCCTGTTGCATTGATACCTGGACAGTATACTGATTATTATAGAGAATATACACCTGCTGAGTTGAGGTACTATCCACTAAATACTGTTCTGTATGGTCCTATGCGACCCAATGAACGTAAATTCGATAGTCAATCCGAGGCATCTCAAAGCGACAGCGATAGCGATTCATCGTCTGATGATTCTAGGTGAGTAAAAAATAAGCAAGATGATCATCAATATGTATTCGTCCTCTCCGAATTACAATGTTGATTTGAATATCAGTTGTGACTATTTTTTTTTTCATAAAAATCATTGTTAATTTTTGTCTTCATTACTTATAGTTCATCATCTAGTGAAGGAACGCAAGATACTGAAGAGTCGCAATCTACAGTAGATGAAGTTGAAATGGAAGCAGCAGCCCACAAGGAAGAGAACAAAAATTTAAAGTGTAAAATGTGTTTGAAACACTTCAACAAACATGGAAAGGCCGAAGTACTAATACAATGTGGCACTTGTAACGGAAATGGTACGTGGAAAATTATATAGTCATAAGGAATAGTAAAGACAGACATAGGCTCACCGAAGCATTGATAAAATTCATTGCATATATCAGTTGAGGAAAGTTGCCGATTTAAACAAGGCAATTATTCGACATAGTGAACTTCTGTTGCATTGAAAGTGTAGGTATAATACGAAAATTGTGACTGTGGTCTAATAAGAAAGTGACTTGAGATGAAAATTATATTTAACTTTTTAGATTTATTCTGATTTATAATTTATGTAGTTTATTAAGTGCATGTTCAAATAAATAAAGCTTGATAGTTTGCATCTTGTTTTTTAATCAAACTAATTTTATCAAATTAGCTATAAGCTAGGTAAACCAAAAAAATCCATTCATTCTTGGCTCTTTAAGATTCCAGTTAATGACTTCTCGTGAAAAAGTTGAAACTCCAACATAGATTTGTACACGAACTTACAATAGGTGTTATACATATTGTTCTGTGATAGATTAAAATATTTTGTTAAAAATCCATATTAGAACAGCGGGTGGATGACCATAAATATTTTTTGTTATTTACAGTCCACCCATCGTGTATAGACTTAACGCTAGATATGGTACCTCATATTCAAGGGTATTCCTGGCAGTGCACAGACTGCAAAACATGCGTTCAGTGTCACAATCCTGCAGACGAAGATAAAATGCTATTTTGTGACATGTGCGATAGAGGGTAAATGAATTCACTTTATACACATCTAAAACAATGATTTAAAAAGAGCTCCTATTTCCCAAATATGGATATTTCTGCTTGGTACCGAGGTCATCTTTGCAAATTCTTCAACATTATACCCGTACAAGAAATTTGACACCTCAATTAATCCATGTAAAAGCAGCCGAATTAATATGATATTGCACTCCGTGTCTACAGGTATCACATCTATTGCGTTGGATTAAGGCGAGTACCCCAGGGACGATGGCATTGTCGAGAATGTGCAGTTTGTGCCAGCTGTGGATTGCGACAACCAGGAGGAGCAAATTCGGATAGAAACAGCGTTGCGCAATGGCAACATGAATATAAAAAAGGCGAAAGGAATACACGTGTATATGTTTCTACATTATGTGTCCCATGTTCCAAGTAAGTTGATGAAACTTTTTGAGTAATTAGTTAGCAGTAACATGATATCCAAATTCAAATTGTAGCTTGGATTTGCTCAGGCTCAGGTTGTGCAATACACCGATAGCATCTAAAGCACATATATAAGTATCAAACAGTATTTTTGATATCAGTATTCTGCGGAAATTATTATGCAGTACGATCTGGTCAAAAGGTTTGAAATTCTTCGATCTCAAATTGTGAAGTATACGTGAAATTGGTCTGTACTCTTGCAATTTAGCAATGCGATGTCCATATCATTACCTATCGATTCACATTCATCATTTTCCTTGATGTAGACTCATGGCGTGGTAAAGACAGCTTTCAAACATACAACAGCAGTGCATTACCTTCGATATTCTAATCCATTAATTCTCATTTAATCTAGTCGCACTAATTGTGAGTCAGAGCCTCTCGAATTCAATTAATACAGTTACTTGTTATGCATTAACTAATAAATTTCAAATACACTACTTTGCTCTGCTTATTATTGTTGCGATTTTTTTTTTTGGTGATAATTATGATGATAATAACTGATCATTTATCTATTTTATATTTTGACTCCACTAACAACTTAATGATTTGTGCGTTAACAAGGCTATGGCGAAAAGGCCGTTACTGCCCACACTGTAGCCGCTGTCACAGCGCCCAACGTCTCGACCTGGAAGCAAATCTAATCCATTGCGGCGCATGTGACAAATATCTACACTTAGGTACTGATACGAATCTTCAATACAATCAAGCTTTTTCATTATTCATTCACACTTTAGCCTCCCTCTCTCTTTTGATAATGAAAATAAAAATTGTTCAATTATTATGAGACCATTTGGAACTACCTGCAACGAGATATTCAGGGTGACTCGAAAAATTACTAACTATGACTATTGCTAGAAGTATGATGCATTACAAGGGACCTGATGACTATGAAAAAGCTTATGAAGTGTCATAAAGTAAAATTCTGTTTTAATAGATGCAATAGTGAATATGTGTCGTGGTACATTTGTGCATGTTGAATGTAATTGTTTTTGCGTTTTTGTCTATATAGTCCGGTTTGATTAATTTTTACTTACGAACCACGAATCAGCAATTCAATGTTGGTTGGAGTTGGGATAGCAAATCATTATTTTATTAGACCTTATACCGAGACTCACATATGTAATATCCGTTACTAATGAATCTGTAAGGCAGGCCTCAGTAGAAGGCTTCTCATTTCATCATTGTATCGAAATTATTTTGGAAGTGCTCGTATTTCAAGTGAAACGTGAAGTGTGTAAAACAACAGCACGTTTAGTTGGTGGAAAATAATAAACTGAGTAGCTGATAATTTACCTGGGATTATGTTGTCATTTCAGGGTTGCATTGCTATTGCATTTGGGCTAACTCAGAGTTTCTTTTTTCAAACTGATAGAATTTTTCTTCATTCCAGGCTGCGTGGAGATTAGAAGCGGGACGTTAAACCGAAAAAATTATATCTGTGAATGCTGCAGTACACCTAATCAACAACCATCAAGGTCCTTCATTTCAAAGACTTACAAGACATAAATTGAAGTTGTATCGATATATGTTACGATAATATTAGGTATGTAAGAAAGACTGTTAACTTGTAATTCAATCATTTTGTTAAGGTATGAAAATAACGCTCTGTAACAACCATTTATACATTGGTGACTTTGTGTGCATTAATGATATTCCACAACTTCTGACTAGATATTCTCCTTTAAATTGTACGTTTGTTAGTGTACAGAATACATGAAAAAAAGTGTACATAGGTTTTGATATTGTATGAAATTACAGTGGTGGGCTGAAAAACGAGAAAATTAGTTCTTAAGTCGTAATACTTATGCTGCTTGTTGTATCTTATATTTTATAATACTCATAAGAGTTGTATTCACGATACAATATATTAAAAACTAAACTACCATTTTTCCATGAATGTACGACTATGAAAAATTTGTCATTATGACAGTACATCGTATTCTTCCGTCATATTTTATACAAACACTATAACTTTTACGTTCGAATTATCTGGGTCAATCCGGGATGGAATACAAGTCTACAATTTTTATCCTCGACTCTGCATCACATGGCTTACAATTAATGTAATAATTTCATAGCTTTGTACTGGAAGAATATGCTCTTGAGGATTCATATCTTACCTCAGATATTTGTATGATGAAAAAAAGATACTATGGCTTCCCAATTTGTCAGACCTATTTGTCTATCCGATTGAAAAGGTAATAAACGAATTCAAATGAGATCATTGCGTACGTAGTATCGTAGTATACATACATAGTATGTATGAGGAACGGGGCTGGGAGTGCTTGCTATTGGGTATATTCTTGCAATTCCATAGTTGAAACTCGAATCACGGTGGACGCGGGCCAAGTTGGGAGCTAGACACAGCGGCTAAAAATCGAACGAAAGTGATCTCGAAATTAAGATCGTGGTGGCCATCACTCTATGGTTCAGAGAGCCTTCTACGTGCGCTTGGGCTTGAGCCGTTTTACTACATATAGTAACAGCGAAATAACAGCGCCATGCAAACGTACTCAATGGGTTATTCCTTATGCTGTGGTTTGAGCTAGAGACCCTTTTCTGTTTGAGCAAGCAACTCGTTGAAGATCTTTCCATGATAATTAGATGAAATCTTGTTTTATATAAGATTCGCTATTCATTGGTTCAATCGTTGTTCACTTCAGTATCATGTCAGAGTTGTTAAGCACCGATGTTCTCGCCGTGCTTAACGTTGAGGACTACATTTTTGTAGGTTAGTTTAAAGATTCCCCATGTTTTTATGACAACAATAAAAATATTTGTCTCAATAAGTCAACAAACGGATTTTAAAGTTTGTTCCCATGATTTCAAAAATAGGGGCGTTATAGTTGCCGAATGATGCCTAAGGATTCTGTTCACTCTACTTTTGATTCATTTCCAACTTATTCCCTCAATTTTAGGAATTGGATACACCTTACGAACGTACAGGAAATCTTGTGGCACCCTTATATCGAAATTAGACGTTTGTTACCCAGATAAAATTCATGGGATTATCAAGGGACCAGGGAATTATTTGGTAGTTTTTGGTGGAAGAAATTTAAGTATTGTAGGAGTAGATTTTTCTAATGAATTAGTAGAGTAAGTATATTTAAGTCTGTCATATATGAAAAATTTCAAGGATTTTGTTTTACTCTGAGACAATCTCATGCAGAACCACATTGCTGGACGCCGTTCATCAACTCAATGATTGGATAATTGCTGTAGGTTGGTGGGGTACCAAAGATGACACCAAGAAACTTGGCATACTTTTTGCCCATAATAAACTGTGCTTGTACGATTGGACACAACAACAATCTAAGGAATTTCAATGTGAAGAAAATTGCATTTTGTATCCTTCTTCCAAAATTCCGGCTATTTACATTTTATCATTTCAACACTTTGGTGGTCCTTATCTAATAAATATAGATATGGTGGCTCCGTTATTATTGACAGTAATGAAAATTGCATTGTATTGGCTGGTACTGTATTTCAGGAAATCGTAATTTGGGCTGTGAACAATGTAACTAGAAACAAGAAAAAAGTTCCAGTTTTACATCGCCTGACTGGGCATAATGTCAGTAACTTTTACCTCTACATGATTCAAAGTATTTACAAAATTAATGACCCTGTTAGAGTACTAAAGTATCTTATCCATTATAGGGAGTTATTTTCTCTATCACGTTTGATTCTGCTACACGTCTCATATGTTCTACATCAGATGATCGAACTATTAGGCTTTGGTCAGTCAAGTTTGAAGAGTCTGATTGTAAGATTCCACAATGGGAAAATGCAGTAATCTCACTGAGAACAACAATGTTTGGTCATACAGCTAGAATATGGAGAGCTTTGATTTGGAGAGATATTGTTGTTAGCATAGGCGAGGTGAATAGTTCCTTCATGCTTGAGTATCTCCGTTTGTACAAGACATAGTAGTTTTCACGTCATTTATCTTCAATATCCTCTATCTAGGACTCCTTTATATGCATCTGGACAACAAAGGGTACGCTTATTAACAAAATAGAAGCTCATCATGGAGCACCTATTTGGTGCATTGATATTTCTGAAGATGGTAATACTATAATCACGGGAGGCGGCGATGGAGCAGTGCATGTCTGGCCTCTCCAAGAGAATCATAGTTCTGAAACCAAAATTATACCAATGGCAAACGCACATGAGGTACCAAAGCACATTGGAATATTGAGCAGTAGTACTCTTGTATTTATAACACAGTCAGGAAAACTTATTACTCATAATACGGCATTGGGTGTAAACATGGAATCGATTGATTTAGAAATGTATACTAGCTATATTTTGATGCAAATATCACCGAATAGAAAGTATATTGCGTTGGCGTTTTTAAATGGATACCTAACACTGTACCAAGGTAAGCAAATTTTGAATTTGTGTTAAACGAGGTGATAAATATCACATATAAAAGGATTTTTCACAACTGGGCAATAATTTAATTTAATGTAAACTGATGAATGTGTAGTATTTATTGGTCAGTGAATCCAATGGTGCCTGATTTTTGAATATATTTTCTTCATTTACAGATGAAAATGAAACAGGATCTTTACACAGAGTTTTGGAAGAAAAGATCGTTGACTCTAAAATACTATCTATGCATTGGCTGAGTAATGATTCGTTATTGCTGTGTGAAACTAACGGTTCTTTGAAATTGTTCAGAATAGTAAACGGTAATAGATTATCAATTTTAATCAAGTTTATGATACTGTATGATCACCAATGATTTTTAATTATTTCTTTTGAAGGAATCACATTGATTGAATCAGAGTACAAACTACCTCAAAGTCGAGAACGTTGGACAACTGCAGCTATTATACATAAAAGCTTATTAATATGTGGAGATCGAGCTGGAAGTATTCACCTATATCGAAAGACAGATTCTGAAAATAACGTTAAATCTGTGGATAAGAATTATTGTATGAACCCTTTTCAAAGTCTCCTCAAAATTCACGGAAGACTTGGCGTTCATTCTTGCACCATTGTTGGCAGTAAATTATTGAGCACAGGCAGAGATGGCACTTTAAGATTTTTCGAACTTCACGAAATTGAAGGTCAGGAAACAATGAGTGTACTGCACATTAATAAAATGCCAATGGATTGGGTCAGCACAATTTTGGAGACCCACAACGATATCTATGTGCTTGGTTTCAAGGAGGTAGAAAAATAATTGCATAAATAAAACCTAGTAATTGGTAATTGTAAAAAAGTCTTCTTTTCTTGATAAATCTCTTGGATTATCATAAACAAGTCACACTCAATCGTAAACATGAATTAGCAATGTTGTTTTGCCCTTTGCAGGTCGATTTTGTTCTCTACAGCACCGTCTTTCAGCGAGTATTGTTGAGAATTCGTTGTGGAGGAGGTCATAGATCCTGGGATTATACGTTAAACAGCGCAAATTTCCGATTTGTTTATATACGTGACAAACGTATCTACTTTAGTGAATGCCAGCTACACTCTTTAGCAAATCCTGCAATACAGGTGATTTAAATAGCACAGAAATTAATTAAAGACATTGTCATAGTAATCTTTATCAATTTTCAGAATGGTTTCCATTCAAAGGAAATATATTGCATTCGACGAATACCAACCTGTACCAATCATAATATATTGATTTCTGGTGGTGAGGATCGTGATCTCCGCATTACATCTTTGACAAACTCAAAAACGCACATCAAGAATTCCCAGGAATTGAATATCATAGCTCGGCTAAGTGGGCACATATCTGGTGTTAAAGCATTATCTATAATCAATTTGCAAGATACAGCTGCGCTTAGCGAGAATTTGATATTTTCCGGTGGTGGCAGAGCGCAGTTGAAGGTTTGGCGCATCAGTATAGAATTTAAGCAATCCACACTAGATGAGAGCAATTTGAGTTGCACAGAATTGGCATCACATATGCTACGAGGCACGGACCAAGAGCAGAGGAAGACTTTACAGCACGTAAATCAACAATCTTATTATATGGATCCTGAAACACGCTACATGGACATAAGTACACTCAGAATTCCAGCAAATCTAAACCTAGTTCTGCTTCTCATTGGCTGCTCTGATGGATTTTTAAGGTAACGAACACATTCATTGATGAATCTGAATAATCAGGTATGCTTATTTACAGAAAAAATCTATAATGAAAGTAATTATAGTTATATGATCTACATTTGGATTACAGGATTTTCTCTTACAACATATTGATGAGGACTGTAGTCATTTGGGCTGCTATACCATATGAAAATCGGTGCATTATAAAAACACATTTGTTCATTCATGCTGAAAATACCATTGCCCTAACAATGACCACTGACGGTTTTGTGAATTTCTGGAGCTTAAATGATATAGTTGATGCGTTTGCAAAACATTTACCCCAAGAAAAAGATATAACTCCAACAATCGCTCGTCGACCATTTGCAAAATTACGATTACACCAATGTGGCATTAACAGCTATGATTTGAAAACGCTGAGTGGATCTGAGTTTATACTAGCAACTGGCGGAGATGACAATCTGATCTGTCTTTCGGTACTTAAAATCGAATCAGAGAATGGAGTACTATCTGTGAAAGAAATTAGCAAATGGAATTGTTCATCAGCCCATTCCACGCAAATTACAGGTACCAAATGTGGTTGAAGAAATACAAAAATTGATGATCTCTGCATCATTCCAAATGCACTGATCGCTACATGTGTTTGAATTTAATTAATTCCTAGTTATCGTATCATAATGTTGCATCTTTCTAGGGTTGATTTTGGATGAGAGGGGCACTCTGATCAGTGTTGGGATGGATCAAAAGGTTTTGAGATTTAATTATACATTCGCACGTGGAAAGTTGTCGGTGTCTTTGAAAGACGAAGTAATTACTGCTGTGGCGGATGTACAAGGGATAACAACGTGTCACACCAACGAGTAAGTAAAAACTAGTTGATCGTGCCTTTGAAGCATCTTAATTATTCTTCAAGAAAAAAAAACTAATTTTGTTGAAACTATATATTACTTTTTAGGTTTTGCGATGTGCTGTTATGCATTTATGGTAAAGGACTTGAGTTAATTAGAAGAACGATAGAATCCAACACTATAATAAATTGAAATTTTCCCAAATTCTGTTATACTTATTGTTGATTTATCTTGTAGTTCTTCATTGACAAATTTTTATCACTTATGAGTCTGATATATTATAGGAAAGTTGATATGGATGAGACAAAGTGAAGGTTTTTTTTAAGTCAAAATAAAAGACAACAAATTTAAGGTTTACATTTGCCACGGGCTTTATTTTTATGTCAATCTCATCAAACCAAATCCTTAGTCATATCAGTCAACAATCCAGATATATATCACAAATATAGAACAGTCATGTGCGATTAGTTATCACTGCAAATCATAAAGTTCTTTCTGAAAACTAATTTTAGTTCCTAAGATACGGTCAAAGTTACTTCATGTCCATCGCGTACAAGGTCAAATTTGATGGACGTGTGACATATCATTTGATACCTGGAGACAGTAAGTAAAAAGCTTATTCTAATCAAATACAAAGTTATTATAACTCCAAAATATTATAGAGAAAAAATAGAATTGTTAATACAACAATCAGCCTTTAAAGAGATTCATAATATGTATGGGATATATGTTGAGATGCTCAAATTCAGTCCACTTCCTCTACAGTCGGTCCAGAGTAGTCACTTGAGCCATGATCGGGTTGAGATCCATAGTTAGGAGCGTGCCCTCCTGTGCCTCCACCTTGGTGGAGTTTTGTCATAATTGGTTGACACTGCTTCTGCACGACCTCTAACTTGTGTTGATATTCTTCCTTTTCAGCAAGAGTGTTGCTGTCAAGCCAGCGGATAGTTTCCTCACAAAGATTGGAGACCATATTTTTATCTTCTTGAGACAGTTTAGAGCCTTGGTCCTGTGCAGCTTGCTTTACAGAAAAAATATAAGACTCCAGTTGGTTACGAGTGGCTATTCGTTCCCGTTGTTGTGTGTCCTGCTCACGATAACGGTCAGCTTCTGCTAACATTCGATCAATCTCTTCACGAGATAGTCGACCCTTGTCATTTGTAATGCGCACATCGCTACTACGCCCGCTCGCTGTGTCCTTAGCAGTTACATGGAGGATTCCATTTGCATCCAAGTCAAATGTGACCTCGATCTTTGGTATGCCACGTGGGGCTGGGCTGATACCACTAAGTTCAAACCGTCCTAGAAGGTTATTGTCCTTAGTTAATGCCCGCTCCCCCTCAAAAACTTGAATTGACACACCAGGTTGGTTGTCGGCATAAGTAGTGAAAATCTGCGTCTGTTTACAAGGGATGCGAGCATTGCGATCAATAATGTTAGTCATCACACCACCAGCTGTTTCGATACCAAGAGAAAGTGGAGCCACATCGACGAGCAGCACATCCTGAAGACTGGTACTGGTATTTCCTTCCCCACTGAGGATAGCTGCCTGGACAGCAGCGCCGTATGCTACTGCTTCGTCAGGATTGATGGAGAGATTCAGCGACTTGCCAGAGAAGAAGTTTTGTAAAAGATTCTGGATTTTAGGAATGCGAGTTGAGCCACCAACCAGAACAATATCATGGATACTTCTTTTGTCCATCTTTGCATCTGTTAGTGCTTTTTCGACAGGCTCAAGTGTAGCTCTAAACAAATCAGCGCACAGCTCTTCGAAGCGTGCTCTTGAAACCTTTGTGTAGAAGTCAATGCCATCAAAAAGCGCATCAATCTCTATGGAAGCCTCCGTGCTTGAAGAAAGAGTGCGTTTAGCACGTTCGGAAGCAGTTCGCAAACGACGTAGAGCACGTGGGTTATTCCGTAAGTTCTTTTTGTATTTTCGCTCAAACTCCTTAGCAAAGAACTCCACAAGCCTTGAATCAAAGTCCTCACCACCCAAGTGAGTGTCTCCTGCAGTTGACTTGACTTCAAACAACGAACCCTCATCAATTGTTAGGATTGATACATCGAAGGTTCCACCACCCAAGTCAAAGATCAAGATATTTCTCTCCCCCTTTAAATTCTTGTCGAGACCATAGGCAAGGGCCGCAGCTGTTGGCTCATTGATAATTCTCAGGACATTGATCCCAGCTATAGCCCCAGCATCCTTAGTAGCTTGCCTTTGTGAATCATTGAAGTACGCTGGAACTGTGATAACTGCATCCCTGATTTTTTGTCCTAGAAATGCTTCAGCAATCTCCTTCATTTTAGTCAAGACCATGGAACTGATCTCTTCTGGGTTGAATCGTTTCACCTCACCACGGTATTCTACCTCGATCTTAGGCTTACCTCCGTCCTCAATAACGTGGAAGGGCCAGTGTTTTATATCACTCTGGATCTTGGGATCATCGAAACGTCGCCCGATCAACCTCTTTGCATCGAATACCGTGTTTGAAGGATTCAAAGCAACCTGATTTTTGGCTGCATCCCCAATGAGCCTTTCAGTATCTGTGAATGCCACGTAACTAGGAGTTGTTCTATTCCCTTGATCATTTGCAATTATCTCGACCTTTCCTTGTTGCCAAACTCCTACACAGGAGTAAGTGGTTCCCAAATCAATCCCGATTGCAGGCATTTTAATATCCACTTCTCAATTGATCGTAAAATCGAAAACTAGCAATTTGCGTTCCAAATTTAGATCACTTTCGTTTTTTATACTCGAATTTCTTTTTCCTATTTCACAGGAACTCTTGCTACGAGATGTTTACTCGAATTGCGTTTCAAGAATACTGAAGGTCGAACGCTACGACGCCGCTTTATATTTCCCGCAATATTTCTCGCCGTGCCCAGAATTTTCTCGCAAATCGTCATTACATGCGCCGGCGCATTAATGTTGTTACCATGGATACGGCGTCGATTTTTCCAGACGTCGAATCTCGTGGACGCAGTGATTCACCGAGAAAATAATAAACAACTGCGCTGGAACATGCGAGAATTGTTATTGAGTTGCAGAAAATATCTTCAAGTTCCTTACGATTCCGAAATTAGCTAATTCTGTCGGGGTTGGTGATTAGAGATATTAAGTAAAGGACTCCCATAAAAATGGTTGTTACACAGCATCACCAGATACTTTTAATTTCTTGTGGCGAGAGATTTGATGGATACAGAAGAATGGTAAGAAGGATAACCACTCTTAGTTTTCAGCTTCCAAAAAGTCTTATAATAAGAAGGAATATGAAATTTTGGTATACCGTCTATACTATGGGTCCTACAAATTTTGCTCACATTTTTTCTGAGAAAAAAACGTAAAAAAAATCTTAAAAAATTTTATTTTGAAATACTTTTATAACATCCTTTTTGAAGATCCAATCATTTATTCAATTTTTTACGGAAGGGAACCAAGGTCCTTCCTTTCCTAATTCCGGAGACATTGGATTTGAAAATTTTGCTTGTGCCCCAAAAGACCCATCATAGTACAGGCGGAGGGTTAAGGAAATTTTTTGCAAAATTGCAACACTGGCGTTCAAGATACAGCTTAACTTATTGACTAGTTCTTGTTAAGCAGATCACAAGTTGATAAAGATTATCATTAATTTACACAGAAGTCATATCTGCTCATAGATGTATGGCTATATCTATATTTTCTAACAAGGATCTGTTTTCATCCAAAATTGTGAAGAACGACAACACCCAAGCTGTAGTTTTCAGGTTTGTAAATCCAATTAATTTTTTGAAATCTGTAGTCACCAGAGAAGTCCGTCTGAGAACATTGCGCGGTGGTATAATCAAGTAGCTTTCATTAAAAGCCTGAATATGTTTCACTTGAAGATACGTTTCGGCCTTTTCCAAAACCTTAATATCTCTCCTTATCATTATTATTGAGAAAGTTAAAAACTTTATCATGAAGATTATGGTGTATCAAAGTCGGCGAACCTTTGCAATCACAGTCAAGATTAGTCAGCCTTACATAACTATCAGTCTGAAATAAAAGTTGTAGTTAATAAATTTTGCTCCCATTCTGAAAGTTCTACTACAAAAGTAAGCAGCCGAAATAATAATCAGCAAATTACTTAGAGTATGTATGGTGTGATTTAAAATTCTTGCAAAGCATCAAGCTGATTTAGTTCATTCGACTTAGGTGAAATCCCAAGGTGTCAATGTGATTTTGTGCATGTGCACTATGCACTACACTTATACTTGTACAATAATGATGACGTATGTATGAAACTAATGGTGTTAAATTGATTCTCGTGCTTCCAGTAATCCAAAATGGCTCCTAATGTAGAGATCATAAACGATGAAAAACTAGGTCTTGGTGAGGGACCTCATTGGGATCACAAAGCTGGAGTGCTTTACTATGTTGATATATTTGAATCTTCTGTTTTCAAGTATGACCCAAGCACTAAAAAAATCAATCGAGTTGTTGTAGGTAAGTGGTTTGCAATCAAGGTTACGAAGACGTTGAAGCTTGGTTAGAGATGCCGATAATGATACATATATTCTGATGCATCCTTAGACAAACAAAATAAAACACCTGTTGGCTTCGTGATACCCGTATCGGACACAAACAATAAGTTTGTTATTGGATATGGAAATGAGCTTGCTATCCTGACTTGGGATGGCATTAGCACAGACCCCACCAACGTGGAAGTTCTTGTTAGTGTGGAACCAGGAACAGCAAATCGGTTTAATGATGGCAAAGCTGATCCTCGAGGTATTTAATGGATACAAAACCTTTGTTTCCATAATGTACTTTCATATTACAGACGTATTTAAGGAATTCCCATTCCTTATGATGTAGTACAGAAATGATAGACACTATTTTATTTTGTCTAGTATGCAGTTTTCAATGGAATTCATAAAAAATGTTTGGTTTTATTAATTTATCTTGCTACGCCTGATTATATGTGATCTAATACGTACCCTGATCTGGCATTTTCAATATTAGGGCGCTTGTGGACTGGAACAATGGCTGTATTCACTCCAGGTGAACCGGAAGTCAGATCAGGATCTCTATATTCATTGAGCGAGGATGGAAAAACTGTTAAAGTTCACGCCACTGATATAGGAATTAGCAATGGTCTTGCATGGTCTTCGGATCTCAAAACCTTTTATTATGTAGACAGTTTCAACAGGGCAGTTGATGCTTTTGATTACGATATTGACAGCGGAGAAGCTAGTAAGTGTTTACTCTGCTACCGTTTTACCCTGCTTCTACCATATGATTTCGACAAATCGAGAGTACAATTTTGTGGAAGAGCTAGTAAACACATTAGTTATAAATATACATTTTCCAGCAAACCGACGAACTGTTTTCGACATGAGAAAGCACAATCTCGAGGGTTTTCCGGACGGAATGACAATAGACGTAGAAGACAAGTTATGGTTTGCCGAGTTTGGAGGAAGCGCAGTACAACGTGTAGATCCTGTTACTGGTTCTCTTCTCCAATCGGTCAGCCTTCCTGCAGCAAAGGTACGAAGCCTCAAAGCACATACTATTTCCCAAAGAAATGTGAGCATGGTTTTACAAATACTACACAATATTATTTATGAAACCTTGTGATGTTATATCTGAGGAAACGTATACCCTACAAGTGATTACTACCTGGAATTTAGAATTCACATTATCTCTTCCTCACATTCTAGATCACTTCGGTTGCATGGGGTGGACCTAAGTTAGATGAGCTTTATGTAACCAGTTCCAGCCTATATGATACAGAGAAGTCCCGTCATGCTGGACGATTGTTTAAAATTACAGGGCTTGGAACATCTGGACGTCCAAGTGTACCGGTGAAATTGTAAAAATGCGTACTAAATAGTACGTCAATGAGATATTTTGATATCTACAGTCATCGTGCCTCCATTCCATGATGGTGTAAATAAACTAGAATTTCTATATTGATCACCATTCCTGCCAAAATATTTTGAAATTTATTACCTCCAACCACTCATAATCACAAAAGTCTATTGAACAATTGATTCATTCGACGTGGATTCTTTAATAAAGGCTATACTACTATTTTCATGACCATAAGAATTAGCATTGTGTTCGTTTTGTATTTAATCAATCTTTTAAACTTAAATATTCTGATTGAAGTCTTATCTTATTTGAACTTAAAACCGGATAAAACTCGAATAATTCGATATTCTATCGACTCCGAAAAGTCATGTATATTCTTTGTGTATATTACACGCTATAGCGCTATCTCTATTCACATCCAATGGTGAGCCCGCATTCCGCAATGATATTTTGACAGCAAGATTTGTGAAGGTAGTAAAGAAGGTGCACAAGTTGTCAACAATTGTATTAGCATTTTCTGAATTGGGAACACGTTTAGATCTGTCTGTAATATTCGTCCCGCATTATAAAATGACAAGTATGACAATATCCGCGGTCCGTCCACGGACAAGTATACTTGACAAATCGTTGAGTAAGGGAAAAAGTGAGGTTAGCTTAAGTTGTTATGCTCTTCTATTTTCGGAGCTTGTGCAGTACTGTCAAAACCGAGTTTACACGGTACCTGAGCTACAAAATAAGTATGTAAAATTCTGTTTTACCGCACTAAGCCACAAATCGTTATATCACCCAAAATATCTTCAGGCAGTACCATGACCCTGTTTTTCTTCCAGTATCCCAAAAATACACTTCTAATCAGACAGATCCACTGTTAACTGAACCAATGCATAGGAACTCCTTTCCAATCCCTATTCAAATTTTTAATCACTATTCATTTGGTTTGTATGGTCAGCCGAATCATTACAATCCATAGACGAAATTGCCGTTTAATGTGTTGTCCATATCCTGTGTACAACATTTCACTTGAAAAATTTACAATTTATGTGTATGGTAATAACATTATAATAGTAAAAATTGTCAGGTTTATTAAATAATTCCGACCAAAAATACCATTCATACAATGCCCAAAACCACTGTAATTGTTTTTGTTACAAAATGTGTGATTTGCATATCCTATATCAATTTTTCAGACTGGCGGAAATGGGTGCAGAAGTTGGTCACAGAATGACCGACCTTTTGGTAATGCGAGAAAAGAGCGGTAAACGTGAAATAAAATTGTTGAACATACTACTGTTCATTAAAAGTACAGTCTGGAAATCACTTTTTGGTCGAGAGGCAGATAAATTGGAACACGCCAACGATGACGATCGGACTTATTATATCATAGAAAAAGAAGCTCTAGTTAATAAGTTTGTTTCAGTTCCAAAAGACAAAGGGAGCCTCAATTGTGCATCTTTCACAGCTGGGATTGTTGAAGCAATCCTGTCCGATTGTGGTTTTGTAAGTATATTTCAATTTCCTGCATGTGAATATTTCACCCCATGTCTGATAAAAGGGTTGTATGAGGTGTAATCAAATTTATATAAAAATATATACCATCGATATGTGTTATATTTTTGTGATGTATTACAACATTCATGTGAAAATATGAAAAAAAATTGCAGATTTTTCTTTATCTGCACATGCAATACGATGCAGATAAATGATCAATATGTATATACAAATGTGTGCCTAATTCTTGGAAGCCTTTGAGAGATAAGACAAAACTATTTCAAACAAACAAACACATTACTAGTAATTCATTTGTTGCTCCGCTCATTGGTAACTACTGCATAATATCCATCAATAATTTGAACCATATGTAAAATTGAGACTAACCAAAATTTTTATGTACTAAGTATTATTAAGTATTGATGCATATTCACTTTGAATTTCTCAAAAGCATTATTGACTCATTTTTCTGAATAAAATGACCAACTATTGTCATAGTAGAACGTATCCAACCATACTGACGTTGGTACTACTCACTGTGGAAAAATTGTTGAGAGGAAGCTTAGTATGTTCAAGGAGTACACAATAATTCTGTTGGACCTTGAGAATACAAGTCACCATGACACAAGCAATAGATAGAGTACGAGATTTGAGTACTTGAAATTTTGTTATTTATTTTTCCCCACCCTCGTAAAAATTTAAATGCTATCCTGAAGAGAGGAAAAATTTTGGACTGACATTGGCCCCAAGTCCAGTATGTCAAGTTATTACGTTGTGTAAATCTTCTGAGAACGAGAATTATCATTCTGAAAGTTGATTTATCCTCGATTTTTCAAAATAGTATGCTACCAGTCAGTAGATTACGCGAAATGCGTTTGTTAGAACCTAGAAATGCAAGATCATTAAATCTTCACTAGAATTGACTAACAATAAGTTCAAAATTGGTTATACTTATGTTATTCCAATATCACTGTCTCTCATTGGCAATTCTCTCATGTCTAGCCATGATATCTCTTTCACTGGGTGTCGCTAATGTGATTGTGAATGGGTGGATACTTTTCTACATTATTATCATTATGATTTTATTATCTTGAACACTCGGACAAGTTTAGCTGCAACTTGTATAATGTCTGTGACTCATTCTCATTAAACGATTATTCATGATAGCTTCATGCACGAGAGCTACTGCAGAAGTTGAAATTATATCTAATTTCACATTTCCAATCCCAACTCATGTCAAAAGTATCGAATATCCGGATATAAACAGGATTTTTTTTTTTATTTTCTAAAAAATGACGATAGAGTTTCATACAAGGGCTTGTAAAATAAAACCTAAACGCGTTAATTAACGTTTAATGGGAATGTGATGGGTTTTTTCGGAAACACAGTATTTATTTATGGTATTTTTTTCAGCCGGCAAAGGTGACTGCACATTGGCATAAAGGAACAACATACATGGTGAAATTTGATCATGCAGTTATTAATCGTGATAAACAGCTTGAGGATCGCTAATAAACTTTATTATTCATTCATATTTCAATCCTGAATGATATTTTTTTCGGAAATAGATTTCCAGAATTATTAGTTTTAAGAATTCGTTCTGTAAATTTTCGTTCTATCGACTATATTATTCCAGTACCGTTTCTAATATGATCGAGAATTCATGAGCTTTAAATTTTTATTTTGTTCCTTCAGGTAAAATGACCTATTTTTGTTTAAAAACAACAATTTAATATTCTTAAATAATTAAATAACCAAATTGAATTTTACTATTCATGATGGAAATAAATAA
The DNA here is from genome assembly GCA_963932425.1 of Athalia cordata. Classification (NCBI taxonomy): domain Eukaryota; kingdom Metazoa; phylum Arthropoda; class Insecta; order Hymenoptera; family Athaliidae; genus Athalia; species Athalia cordata. Next base: position 48,031,065 of record OZ010625.1, on the reverse strand, counting down.
AACTCATCCACTTTGTTGATTTGTATTCTACGTAATTTTATCACGTCAGTATGTTATTGTTAGCCACTACAAAAAAAGATTCCGTACTTCCTTTGCAAAGTTTATGTGCCGATTATACAGATCATGTATACAGATGTGGATAAGGAAGTCCAAGAGCAGAAAAAGGTCGAGAAAAAGTAAAATAGAACCATTTTCGATTAATCTATAATAAGCTGTTTATTTACACATTACAAAACAACTGCTACTGAACAGAGTTGGATAAATAAACAGTCTTAGGCAAATTTCCAATCTCTATCAGCGTATGACACCTGACCAGTACGGTACAGATTTTCCTGGGCATCCTGTGACAAGAAAATGTACGGATTATTTTTACAGCTAGATCAAAGTAGACTTATCAAACTGAATAAGAGATTAACATACCCTAGTCTTTTTCGTCCACCATGAGATGAGAACCAGCGGAGCAATAAACGATGCATAGAATATCACGCCATTTTTCAACGTAGGTCTAAAATATTCGTAGGTTTTTGATCTGGCCGCCATAAATCGTTGCAGTGCAGGATCAAACTAAAATTTTTTTTTTCAATCAATTCATTGCAGAACTAATCAAGTAAGTACACATATATATGTATTGATGGTAGGAAGTTCTGTATCCAGCAATATGAGTATGTGTGCCAAGTTATTAAATTAGCGTGCTGATTGATCGGCAATACAAAATGACTCAAAGCCTTATGATGTATACTATTTTTTAAATGTCAATAATCTCAGAATTATTGTTTGATTCGCGAAATTGGTATCACTGTATTCCAAATGTATTTCTGCTCTCAACAATGCAGATGAAATTACGGGGCGTATGTTATCGATCCATTTCTCATTTTTGCAGGATATGAATCAGAGCCTTGTAGAACAACCAGATAAATTGCGCCTTATAGTACACGACTTTGTTTTTCGTGATTGTGCTAGATTTGGGAAAGCAATTCATTTCTTAAGGGTACTCTGGGAAGAGTTTTTTAATTCATAATAGATTATACTGAATTATCAAATAAAGCGGCTGGAAATGAAATACTACACAGCGTAGTAGAACATGATAAGCTCAGGATATGTTTTGCGCGTGTCTTCAACGCACTGTGCTGTAAGTGATAACTGATAAGAAGTCACGCGGATGAACTTTAATCTGAGATATTTTGCTGTTTTGAATATAACCAATCTACTTGAAATTTTCTGGTCAAACTTTTCAAGTCTCTATAAGTATAGATCACAGAAGTGATAGCTAATTAATTCTTGTGATTGGATATCACGTTTACAATGGGTATACTGTTAACAAGTGGGTTAACAAGACTTAACACGCACAAATTTGATAGAAGATGACTGGATATTATCTCTTGAAATAGGATCGCTTTGCTTTCGAGACCTGCTTGTTTTGAAAGAGCTCTGGAGTTCTGTTTGTTATCTAATTTCCTGGATGCAATGTGACCAGGCTTATAACAGTAGTCAGATGAGTATTGGTGTAACAATAGGAGGCTGTTATATCGTGGAATTTAATTTTCCTACAGTCCCATCTGTAGCAAGATCCAACTATACATAGTAGATATACACAATTATCAATAACGGAGTAGATTGTGAAACGATATCCTAGCCGAAAAAAAAAACTCACAAATTTCATTTACTGATTAGCATTTGCATGTACAAAACATTATCCACCAATTTTCATTTATTTTTCTTTAATCAACATGAAAGAGTTGTAGAAGCAAATTCAAGGCAATCCAATACGTATGTGTTAGTTGGCAGGCCTGATACTTTTTATATTAGTCATTTTTAGACCTTATTTTTATATAATACATTATTTATTCACCCACATTCGAGAAGAATATATGATGAATTCTCCATCAGAATATAGATAAACCGAATACATTGGGGAATGATTGCTACGAATCAATGCAACGGAAACGAATAGTAAATACAGGATGGCGTTGGCATAAGGCTGTTCAAGTTACAGTAAATTACCTACCGCAAACCCTCCTTCACCGCTCGAAGATCTGTACGGATCAGAGGACACTTTCAAATATTCTTGACGAAGTGCATTTCGCCGAGCGTTCCTCTGTTGTGCAAGTTTTAACTGCGCGAGCGGAAGGTCGTACTTATTCGTTTGGTCCGCCATCGTTCCGTAGCAGACAACTAACTGAAGAAGTGTTGCCAATCTGTAAAATTGTCGGCATGACCATGCTGAGATTCAAACTTAAAATAATCTTCGATGATCCGCAGGCATCAAATTTAATGAGAGCAATACGTACGTACAAGAATTGTACCAAATTGGAACCTAAACTTTAGGGGTTGGAAACAATGTTTCTTTATACATTTAACACCCTCATATTTAGAGGATATCGGTCGTCATTGCATTGTCCATAATTCATTCTACAGATTGATTCCGGATCCTTTGTCAACGCTTTGTCTTTTGAATTAATCTATTGGTGTTATTATTAACTGATATGCAAAAGGATGATATGAAATCATTTGTGGTGGATCATAAGAATGACAAATTTTATCAAGTAACCTACAACAGATACCTGCATTGTTAAACAAAAACAATTTATCCTGTTTACACTGATGAGTTAGATTTGGCGCGGATCTCAGGAGCAATTTACCGATAAAAATTGAATAACTGAAATTTCATGGATAGCTTATAATGTCCCAGCTATGTAACTGAATTGTTTCGTTCTAATAATTTATTAATTTGTGATTCTAATCTGCAGCGATATTTAGACATGATGCCCCATTGGCCATAGCGCGTAGTTTAGAAATACGCATATATCATGTATATTGCGACTCTTCATTTTAAAATCAAATTGTGTCAACATTTTTGACGACACTATAATCTTGCATTGGTAAACAAAGATGGGAAAAAGAATATTCCACGATTCAGATTATCCAATAGTTATTTTATTTCACATGGTGGTTTCCCCCTCCTGCCCCTAGCACAAATGCCTCGTGACAATGACTGGCCAACACCAACATCAACGATAGGCTTCCCCATCGAAATCACGTGATTCACCAAGAGATGGATCCGCCAATAACGACACGAAATCTAGTCATGTGATCCAAGATTGCTTATGTTTACTGCTACACAGGAAGGAAAAGAGAGTTCAGCCTAAAGAGGACAACTAATTCGGGATCATTCGTGTCAGTTGTTCAGAGCTGAACACACTGGTTTTAATTTACTGCTCCGTTTTCGAGGTGTTCAATATCCAGCAGAGTTTGTAAGTGATTGTAATAATTGATTTATACTCGTATCATTATGCCATTGTTGGAAATGATAGATTAGTCTTGCACCTAATGACGTTTTAACTTTTCGAGCGTTGATGCGACTCACACAGCTCGCACTACGTTGTAGTTGAAACTCATCGTCTGATCTTTGTTCGTTTCATATCGGAGGTATTAACTCGAGGCCTTTACTATCCATTTATGCATCGTAGTAGAGTCAATTTTTCGAAATCAATGTTTCAACTTTGCTCGGTTGTTATCTTAATAACGAAATATTACTATAATATGTAGTTATTTTTCGTAAGGATACTAAAAACCTGTTTATATAATTACAATTCTCGGAAGGCTCATGAGCAGTTAGTTATACACACTCATAAAATGACCTTGCTTCGTTTTGCGAAAGGCTAATTGACCATCGTTGAGGTTTCAAAAATCTTTGGCCATCTCTGGCTTGTTAATTTAACAACGTCAGGTTTGCTTTTTCAAACATACCACATTATCGTGTTTACCAACAAAGCGCGTAGGTCCAGCTATTGCACATACATATGTTGTTAATATATTGCATCATTTATTTTGAAAACAAAAACTCAAGAACAGTTAATTATTTTGGAAAATAAATATCGGGAGGTGACTATCGTTATAGGAACTGTGCCGTAGCGAAAGATATTACAGCTAATTTTACAGAACATAAATGATAATAAGGCCAACCAAAACACATCCACATCCTTTTAGAAAAAATTGGATACATTGACTCCCGTGTTTTCTTTCTTCTGATTGTCCAATGTAGGATATTCAAAAAATGTTATACACAAATTTTTTTATGTTTCAGTTGATTTTTTTAAAACACTATGAAGATTGTTTTGGTATTGCTCGTGGCCATCGTTGCCGTTAGCCAAGCCGTTTCGTTCTTCGACCTTGTCCTTGAAGAATGGGGTACTTTCAAGGTAATGCATATTAACATTACTACCAAAATTTTTTCAACTTATGCAACTGTTATTTATTGCAATGATTGTTTTAAACAATGAGAAAAACTATTCAAACAAAAACTGTTTCGAAAATTTTCTGTCACACGAGTACATTGATTATCAAACTGCAGTCTCTCAGATCGCAAGATATTTTTTTTCCTCAATCACCAAAATATTTATAGACCCTGTTTATTATGTGTTTGTGTACGAAATGGGCCAGCGCCGTTCGCTATCGAGTTGCCGTTTTATCGTGATTACTATATTATGATTATTGCTGTCGGCTAACTGGATTTATCTCCTTACACATTTGCTTGTCTGTTTTTAATGACTCATATATGTCGCGTTGATGAAAAAATGTCGATTACGTTTGAATGACTAGCGCGAATTGTTTTTTTTTTTTTCCTTCTGATACTACAGCTGGTAAGTAATGAATTTAGCACACAAATGGGATTTCCGCAATCCAACTTTGGCGACATTAGCTCAGGTTTTTCATGTTGTCCTATCACAAATTGATATTTGATTGTTCGAAAACGCACGTTGTTTTGCACTCACCTTTGAAAAGTACCTTTAGCAACCAATGTGTGCCACAGCGTTATAAAAATTGATAAAATAAAACATATACTCAAATGCAAAGTTCACTACCACATGTGGTATGATTAATCAGATGATAAACATAATTTATTTATGTTCATCTGTAAAAACTGATGATGATATCATTTAACAGGAAAAGTCAGAAGTTTTGTTTAATCCGGCCTTCAATAGTTATTGTGTCAGCCAATATTATAATTGCCTGATTTATATTTTTATATGACTAACCATAATTAATTTAAAATGATGAATTGCAGATAACTCACAAGAAGCAATATGATAACGCTGTAGAGGAAAAATTCAGAATGAAAATCTTCATGGAGAATAAACACAAGGTGGCAAAACACAATGCCAAATACGAGATGGGCCTTGTGTCGTACAAACTGAAGCTTAACAAATACGGAGATATGGTTAGTATGCTTTGTATGTAATTTATACTGTTTTAACTTTGATTCAATTATTCCATCATATCTATTGTTGCACGTTAGCTTGATTCAATAGAATGTCAGCACGATAGCTAACTTATTCACAATATACCCTCATAGCTCCATCATGAATTTGTAAGTACATTAAATGGATTCAATAAAACCGGCAATCTACTGAAAAGGACTCTGGCAAGACCGGTTGGTGCAACATTTATCGAACCTGCAAATGTTGATATCCCAGATACTGTTGACTGGAGGAAAATTGGAGCTGTAACTGGTGTAAAAGATCAGGGTCACTGCGGTTCATGTTGGGCTTTCTCGACGGTGAGTTTGTCTGATAATAAGTATGTAGCATCTTGCTGCGTTTGTTTGGTTTTTTTTATCAAATATATTTACCACAGACCGGATCCTTGGAAGGCCAACATTTTAGAAAAACCGGAGTACTAGTATCCTTGAGTGAACAGAATTTGGTCGATTGTTCTACTAAATATGGCAACAATGGCTGCAATGGTGGACTCATGGACCAAGGTTTCCAGTATATCAAAGATAACAAAGGAATCGACACGGAAAAAAGTTATCCTTATAAAGCCGAAGACGAAGAGTGCCAGTACGTATATTTGTGAAATTAGTTGAATTTCTAATCGATAGTTTATGTTGCGCATAGGTAATTGTCCTTGATATGTTGTTTGAATAAATGTTGTTTATTATTACAGGTATAATCCTCGCAACAGTGGAGCCACGGACGTTGGGTTCGTCGACATCCCCCAAGCAGATGAAAGGAAATTACGTGCAGCTCTAGCTACTATTGGCCCAGTCTCTGTTGCCATTGATGCCTCTCACGAAAGTTTCCAGTTCTACTCAGAAGGTAATTCTTCATCGACTGATTTGAAGTAGATGCCGTATTTTATGAATATTAGGCAAACCAATCTAAAAATGTTTCCGATCTTCATGATATTTAATCTACATTTAATTTTGTTCCAGGTGTTTATTACGAACCCGATTGCTCCCAAGATGACCTCGACCATGGAGTCTTAACTGTTGGATATGGAACTGATGAGAGAGGTCAGGATTATTGGCTGGTTAAGAACAGTTGGGGTGAGACTTGGGGAGACAAGGGATACATTAAGATGGCCAGAAACAAGGACAACCATTGTGGAATTGCCTCATCTGCTAGCTACCCTCTTGTTTAATTATAATCAGCTGAAGCCATGAGATAATTTTTAGTCATGTATGTGCGGTGTTTGTCATGAACGTGATATTTTCAAACTGAAGAACATAAGGTTGAGATAGAGGCGTAAAAAAGTAGCTCTGCTAGGTATAGTACCAATTTCTTTTTCTACAGGACGTTGCCACCTGTTCTGTTTATGTTCGATATACATATGGAGCGTTACTTTTTTGCGCAATTTAATCTATGACAAAAAATTCGTGCGTGTGATTCTAGTTATTAGTCTTTTGTATTTAAGTACTTTTATGTTTATTAAGCGATACATTTCATATTTTCTATACCGTTAACTGTAAAATAATTTTTATTATATAAGTGCTAAGTGATAACCATAAATAAAAAATGAAAAACTTCAATTAAAAAATATGTATCAAATGTTAGTAGTAGTAATAAATATTTCAGTCCATAGATTTTGCCTCGATTCGGCTTCAAGAATTTATGACATGAATTTATTATTTTATAAATCACTTGTTAATGAAGATGAAGTATTATTAAATACATTTTTTGCTGGTTTAAATGTCATTACTTATTTCTCATACACAAATCACACAAATACAGTGTAATAATATTAAGTCCAAATTTTTTCCCTAACTCAGCAACATGACCGTAAATTGACATAAGAAAAAGACCAAAAAAATTATGTTAACGATAGGTTACGTTTATTATAAAACAGAATTGACTTTAATGAACTTAGAAACTCTGAAATGCATCATACGTCAAGTGCACATCAATTGTCTTTTTCGCCGATTCACCAGATCAATTTTCGAAATAAAATTACAATAGAGAAAAACATTCAACCAAACTAACTTGACTGTAATTGGTTATACATCATTTACAGTAGCTGCGATCTTTTCGCACCCTAGCCATTTATTACTTACAAATTATTTTTTTTGCTAAATTTCCAGTCCGTTCATTGAAACATGCTACACAAGAAGTTATTATAACACATAACACTGGCCTACACACATTTTGGTGCCTAAGATTTTAAACCTAATTTTTAGTATGTCTTATAAGGTCATATCAAAAATGCTGCTGATTTTTTTGTATCAGTTCTAGTTTATAAGATAGAGAAAAAATGCATTTTTATAAAAATATCGGTTCATTCTGTCATTATACATCAAGAAATTGTCTTTTGAGTGATTTTCTTGAGTGAAATTGTCCTGGGCAATCGCGCATGATTCCCCAGCAATAATTAATGCTCCGTCAAATTCTTGTTACAGTACTTGTAACAATATACTTAAGTACTATATACAATATACTTAAGTAATATAGTTAAGTATTGTTCTGTTATACTGTAAAGTATAGAGCAATAATTATTAATTATTATTATTTCACTCAAGAAAATCATTCGAAAGACAATTTCTTGATGTATAATGACAGAATTACCGGAGCAGTTCCGGGCTCTCAAGCAGGACCGGAAAAAATTCGAAATGAGGGTAGTAGGTAAACAAGAGCTGACAAGTAATAATGACTAATATTAATATACTCCATACTACCTTTTTCATCTACCAAAGATGCAAACAGAGCTGCACCAAAACGAATTTTTTTTTTGTAGGCCTGTGTAATAAACGTAGAACTATCTAACTTCATTGAAGTCATATACTTGAATACATTGTGGTACAAGGCGAGATAATGTACTTGAATATCATAAAATATTGTCAACTACATTACCACTGCAGCTCGTAAGTGGTTTTACATTTACGTTAGACTCTTAATTTAATTTACGAATCGGATTTCAGAGTAACATAGAAACTCTCCAGACAAAAAGTGCCCGAATTTCATTTATCTACTCCGACCCAATGATTTTTGTCATGTAAATATTTCCTTAACTAGTTGCAAGAGGTATTCAAATTTCCGCTCAAGTTGAAAGTTGATACGATTACTATGATGTCACGTATGACAAGCAGAAAATTTTGCATTATTTACGAACCACGATTAAAACAACTTAAAACGAAATATTCTATCATTCTTCCAACAAACTGATTTGTGGATATAAAACAACCATGTATAGTTTGAAAAAAAAAAATTAAGTACAGGGTATAAATCACTGGACTTGCTATCTATTTAACAAATTGTTGTTCTATAACGTATGTACCTATTAAAAAATGCTCAATTTCATTTAACTATCTAACGCAATTTATTTACACATTCAATAACTGGACGCAGCATTTATTGTTGTTGGGATGTGTGATCCTGTCACCAACTGTATACTTGTGTAAATATTGATGCACGTGAAATAATCAAGCTTGCAGTGAGTGAATCTACTGAATACTTGTGTATTCTTAAGCTCGTTATTATTAGATGAATGTTTAAAAACCCAGTCGATGGTTTTTTGTGATTTCAGGAAATCGGGAACGAAAATGATAACATTTTTTTGAGTCAGTGCATATCAGCTGTACTCACAATAATCACCGAGTAACACTTGATTATGTGGATTAGTCTTTCTTCTTTGGCTTCTTGGGGTTACGCGATCGTGATTTAGCCTTACACAGAGGACATATTGGTGCGTTTCGATGAATTTGTTGATGGCACGAAAGACACGATTTCATCGGTGGAGGTTGTTGCCTGAAAAACATTAGCAAAATTAGTGTGAAGTATACGAAATACAAAATAGGGCAGTATTATAGTTTTATTATTTTATTCGAATAATGTTGCCAATAACATTTGACAGATAAAAATAGACCAAACAACAACGAAATAGTTTATTTGATTCGTTTTCATTTATTATCTAGCTCATTGTTTTATGAAAAACAATAAACGAAGTAATGAATTACCATTCAGCAAGCCCGTTGATAATCGTTTCATGATTGTAACGGTTACTTCTATTTTTCCAGTAGGACAATTAATAAATGATATTTTATTTTCGTACATCATGACACTAAGCCATATAAGCACTTATTTGCTGAAACTATGCATCCATTATATGAAGCAGCTTAGGTATAATATTGCCCCATTCTGTATAAAAGTATTGGAGATATAATGCGAAAGTGAAGATATACCAGTGGTACCTGAATGTTGGAGCTGGCGGCCCAGGAGCTGGTGGCAAAGGCCTGGGCTCAGGTTTACTAGGGCCTTGGAGTGGCTGTGGAGCTAAAAAGGGAGTTGGACCCCCTGGATGGCCAGGATGAGAGTGTAAGCCCAACGGGGGCATTAGATCTTCACCCCTCACCTCTACTCGCCACTCAGCCTTTTGCATCGGGCGATCAAAATAACTACGAGCAAACCGTCTACACAATTCAGAAACATTAGGAAACAGTAGTCAAGAACATAATGGTAACAGTTAAAATTACCGATCAGTATTTTCCGTGGTTCATTAATAAATTGGCAGAATAGGTTGCCCAAATTACCCATATATTTCTTTTCAATTTTTGAGAATTACGAAATTTCAATACTGAATGTCGAGTTGTTATTATTGATGATGAAAAAAAAAACTACTAACTTAAGCAATCATGATCACAAATATAGATTGAAGAATCAGGTATTCACTTACTCTGGTGAAATGAGATCTGATTCTGTCTCGTAGAGTTCAGGTAATCGCTCTAGGCCCAGATATTCTCTCCGCATTCTGTCGATGTCATGTTTCAATGGTTGATAGTCATTGTTGTGGATCAACTTTGCTGTCTCTCTAGCTCTGTTGCGAGCCTCTTCTGCTTGTTTTATAACTGTTTCCATCTACCAGAGTTAGTTTAATTTAATTAGTCGTCCATTTTTAAAATCATTAGTGTTACTCATCAATGAATATTATGGGTAAAGTGTTACCGCATGGATGTCTGCATGTATTTGACGTAGCTCTTCAACATGTGCCATTTTTTCTTGCATTAGAAGCTCCATTTCTTGCTTGTATTCTGTTAAGCATTTCTCTTCTTGTTCAGTTTGCTCTACCTCTTGAATAATCCTTTGCTTCATTTTTTCAAGCTGTAATGTCTTTGACCTATGGATCACCATGCAATTATTACGTGTATTAATTCCTCAAAATATTGAATAAATTCAGAGACCTTATCCATTCAAATCACTAATAGCCTGTAGGATGATTTGTTAAGGACCTTAAAATAATCTTGCAATAACCATTTAGTATGCAGTGTCAACGAACTCATCATTATGAAATTATCAAGATATGAAGATATTGATTCCTCTCAAAACCTGGGACTCCCTCCTTTGGGTATAACAGCTTTTCAGATAATTATATTCATGTAGTGAGGGTATTTTTTGACAGGAATTGTGTACATATAAATTTGGTTATTATCAACACACATGAATATTGATTTGCATGAGTAAAATTACTTGTATTATCAGTTTGTAAATAAAGTATATTAAAAGAGAAAAGATAGGAATAAAAGAGAGGGAGAAGAATATAATGACATAGTTTTCAGCAAGATATTTTGGTAAATTTATTTTCAAACAAGTGGCTTTAATTCACCCTTCTGCCAGGCATCCATTTCCGACTATCTGATCCGTGAGATAAACGCGAGAAGATAGTGAATTGTATATTTTACGAAATATCATACAAACCTAATATCCTTGAGGGCTTCTAGTTTCGCAAAAATTACCGTGCTGTCCGGTGACGACATTTTGGACGTTGATTGTAATAGTTTCACTATGATACCACATAAATCCTTACAAAATTCCGAGAAGCATCCCTCTGTTTATTGCCAATAAATGGATCCCTTCCCTTTAGGCTTTTTTCAGAGCACGGCAAGTTTAGTAAATTATGGAAATTTACCGGGAATGTTGCTTCTTCTTTCTATCTTTCCAATTAGTACCGAAATATTCATATAGAGGCGACACTTTACGAACCCTCATGACAAAAATATCGCATCTTCGATAAAAAGGGGGAAAATGCGAGAAAATGCGGATATCATTCATCCACATTGTTGCATCGTTATGTGTAGGTAGTTTGGTTACATCGAAGGGGATGAATTATATATGACATAATGAAAACGAATTCGAAAATGGACCAAACCGATTCATGCTTGCAAACAGTCAAGGAAAAATTTTATTTGAATTGAGATTTGTCTTTGATAGCTATGGGGAATAGAGTATGTGAAAATTATGAAAATACAGTAGCCGTAAAAGCGTGATTGGCTGACGGCACGTCACGGTCGTCAAGTCTACTTGCGGGTCGTCGTCTGGAATGCAGTATAGGAGACTGGACGAACGCACCTAGAATATTTTTGACGTGTATGGGAAAAGTTGAATTGGTGGGGAACGTATGTGAATACGTATGGGACTGGCAAGTGGCAGCGTGTATGCCGACGACAGTTATGAATCGTTTACTTTAATTGCGAACGGAAGTATTAGGAAGCGTAGCTGTAATAAAATGCCAGATACTATAGAGGGCAAGATTAGGCTAGTGCTGAGTGGGCAAAGTTTGAATGACAGTGATGATTTATGTGACTTTTCGCTTGCTGAACAAAATGAAGCAATAGGTAAGAACGGAAAGAAATTATGGAAGATGAGAGGTTCTAGAATCTAGTAATTGCATGTGTGGCATCTGCGGTCATTGACCTCATTCGTAAAATGCATGAAATTTCTTGTATATAGTTTATTGTCAAACACGTCGTTCCGGATAACTCCCAACTTCTATCTTATCACTTCTGGACTAGGGTCGAAAATCCACAACTCCACGAATTGGCAACACCTCAGAGATTCAGACAATTTATTATTTCAATACTTTTAAAATTTAGCTTAGTGATATAATTTCTTTTCAGAAGCCAAAGGAATTCAACCAACAGCTACTTCGGACTATGTTCCCATTTGTCAGAAGACTGTGACATATGTAGTGGCAGCTGTATTGATTAATGACAATGATGAGGTGTTGATGATGCAGGAGGCAAAAGCCGCTTGTGCCGGAAAATGGTATCTTCCTGCTGGGAGGGTGGAACCAGGCGAGGAATTGACCGATGCCTTGAGAAGAGAAGTCTTAGAAGAGACTGGAATAATCGTCGAGCCAAAATCTTTAGTAATGGTAGAATGCGCAACTGGGTCTTGGTTTCGGTTTGTCATGACTGGAAATGTGATTGGCGGCAATTTAAAGACTCCGGAACAAGCTGATGAAGAGTCGTTGCAAGCTTGTTGGATTCAGAATGTTGAGGATTTGTCCCTTAGAGCTATTGATATTATACCATTGATACAAAGAGTTAGAGAATACAAGCAAGGCCTAAACCCGCCGTGGCACTCAGAGTTGCTCCCTATACCCAGTCCTCATCGTAAACTTTATCTAAGGTTGATTGTCTGCATAAAGAAGAAAGCAACGTAATATTCACATTCTCATGTAACATATTCAAACCTCATTCCATTATGCGTCAGTTAACACTTGGATAATTTCTATTTATAGCAATAGAATGCACGTCTTGCTATCAGAGAGAACTGAATATCATTTACCTATTTGTGAAATAAATCCAAGACGAAATCTTCATTCCACACTACATAAATTTATGGTGGTAAGTTCCTCATTGAAGATTGTTATTTATTTATTAATTGACTTAAATACTAATCATGAATATTTATCCTTTTTTAATTTGTAGGAAATATTTGGAGCTGATGTAGCTCAACATAGACCACATGGCTTACTATCTGTGGAATATGCCGGAGGACATGGAGAGGATGGTCTGTGTTTGACAATGCTGGTTGCTTTTCGACCTCCATTAGAAGAGGTCCCTATTATTGGAAAGTTTGTGTGGCATGAACTCTCTCAATCCCTCGGTGATGCACTAGTGTCTGTAACTCCACGGAATATGACAATACCCCTTAAGGTAGTACGCTAAATTTGGAAGATGAACTGAAAATTTTTGTAAATAACATGATCCGGAATAGCTGAAATTATCGTGTTGCTATAACGATGTGTGTGATCTGTTATGAAATCATTTAGGTGAGAGCTATAATGATTTCGAATCAAAGAACTCAATCTTTTTCATGTAGGACTTATTTTGATAAAAAATTCTAGTTTATACAAATTATAATGACGTATTGTTGAATGTGCGTCGGGATTTGGAAAGTGTGATTCGATTTTGCTATGACCTCTGTTCGAACGTATTCAGTCCTTGCTGTGAGCAAAAATATAGTGCCCCCGCACTTGTTGAACTTAATATAAAAGTTATACAGAAGTTAACGTACATATTTAACCAGCGGCAATATTCCCAATTCCGAGTGACATTGTCTTATTTGTGCAATGTTTGATAACATAATTGGATCAGGTGGTTGTATTATTATGACATTCCATGTCAAATTTGGCTAGATATTTCTAACGATGATTATTTATAATAACTTTCTGCTTACCATTTCCAAATAATTTATTATTCTTACTTTGTTATCGTTGCTACTTTTTATAATTGAAATTTTTATAATAAATTTATTTTAAAGTTGAAACACGTCAATTTATTTCCTACAGTGTGAACCATATATCTTTCATTTACTTCCAGATAAATTCCTATGAATTGTTAGGATAAGGGTCAAGTATCAAAGACAATGTATATATTTTATAGAAAAAAATTCATTATCTATGATGTATACATCACAAGATTCCTTAAAGAAATAGAAATAATTTATTCTCAGTATCAAAAGATCACATAAGGAACTTAATTAAGTAGTAACAATCTATTGAGCAACATTGCTGATAGCAGCTTGAGTTTTTTCTTGGACTATTTGTTCAGCTCTGTAAACCTTCCAGCAAACTAGATAGTCTCTAGCCAATTTGAACAAAGTGTAATAATTTGTGACCAACAATAGCGTCATTGACAGGATTTGATACCATTCAATGGTACGCAAAAGAACCAGCAATTGTACAACGACCAGTGATAATTGAAGTCCGAGTAAGGAACAAATCAGCATCGTTGGATTACTGAATAAGGCCTGTAAACAAATTGATTATTATCAATGAGTATGACGGACCTACTGGGTCTACTTGATTTTCCATGCCATGAGTTTTGAGGAAGCGTTTTGGAAATACATTGTGAAATAATAGTACTTGAGCTTGAAAAATTAACTTTCCGAATATTGATCAAATACTAGTAACTTGTTGTACTAGTGGAACTACAAAATTCAATCATAAAAACATATTTATATATTACTCACATGAAACCTGTAATGACTAGAGTTTCCAGGCTCTGCAGCAGTGCATAAGCCTTCTGATCGGTACAGCTCTTTGTTGTGTTTTACAAGGGAACCATGTGGCCATAAAACTGAATCATTCCATAATTGAGTTGGTATATGATTGTTTCGACCTTCAACTTTAGTCCATCTACCAAGATGAAGAGCGGCTCTATGTAGCACATCACAATATCTGCGTGACAGAAATGCTTCATAAATATTGAGTTTGATCACAGAGGTTGAATTGGACCAGAAAAATTAAATTTTTCCCCTCTATGGACGAAATGTAGCATTACATCAGATGAGCTAATTAACTCACCTCACAGGATAGGCCTGAGCAAAGTGTGCACTGAGTCTACCGAGCCAAAACAGTACAATATGTTGAACGACCCAGGAGACATTGAAATGTAGATGAGGTGGAACAAATATGATTGGAGCAATACCACAGACATAGGCAGTCCCAGAAGATGCAAATAGAGCCCTTTTTAGACGCCTGTTGAAGTCGGATCTCAAACTCAAGACTTCTGCTCTAATGGTAGGTGCGCTCAGGGAACAATTATGCAATGGCTTATCTGCGCAATCATCAAGGCCTATGCTAATAATAAGTTTTTATATAATGTAATGTATATGTATCTCTAAAGATGCTCTAATTGTAAGGTCGAGTATGGTATTCATGGACAAGATTCAAATTCGAGATGGATACATACAGTATTGTCAGGTTTAATTAATGTAAGTGGAATATTACCAAGCATGTACTTTGTCTTGCGATCTTCCTTGATGTATAAAGGAGTGGTGGAGATATCAAAAAACGGCCCTATGCTCACACCAAACATCAGAAAGTATACCGATATGCTCCTAGAATTGAATCGAGATATAATTCCAAGATTTTCCAATCGTGAGCCATATATGTATGCCAAAATAATACTAACGGGTAACACAGGTAAAAGACCTTCATTGGATTATGATTTTCACTCATATGGTAGAGACACCAACAAAGAACCCCTAGGACGACAAATAACAGAAATATCCTAAAAACCAAAAATTATTATTTTAGATAGATGTTTAGAATTAAGTGCGCATATATCATTTTTCTACCTCATTATTCGCTGGGCTGTAGGCAGCCAACGTACTGGTGTGACACTGTCGACCAGCCTTCGCAGCAACGCATAAACTAGGCGACGTACTAACATTGTGCCAATGAAACCTAGTAGATACGGGTCTATCAGATAGAAATTCTGCAATGAATGTATTCTGACATCACATTTACTTTTAGATTATGATCGGTGATCAAGGAGAATGAAAAAAGGCTCCAAGATTATAATTCTAATTGGATAGAATAGAAAAAGCCTCGAGTAAGCTGTTCATAAATACAGGTGAATCTATGATATTCAATTTCCATCAATTACAGAGCTTATCTTCTTTTGTCCTTACCATGGTATATTCATTGTATGATTGTGGCAGCCACCACACTGTTCTGTATAAGTTAAGTAATTGTAGTCCGACAGCAACCGTTGATATACCCAAAGATAAAGCTTCAAACGATAGCTGTCCATCAACGGGAACAACAGGTATAGGTACATGCTTGGGTGCAAGTGGTCTTCCACTCCAGGTCTCTCCCAGTTTTTTTTCATCAATTCCAACAAAGCTGTTTGGGTTTCCGATTCCGCCATGGGTCGTAAGAGTAGAATTGTTAACTTGAAGCCGACTGCTATTGTTGGAACGTCCTCCAGGGTTACGCCTTCCACCAGGCATGTTACTTGACCAAGAAACGACTAGCTAGCCAAATCCATCTAATTACAGCAATCAACAAGCCATACAGGTATGTAGAAAAAAAAACAAACAATTTCTACATCCAATTCGAGACCTTGAAATGATATTGGAAGGTTAGGCAAAAGGCCCTTATACTTTTGGTGAGTACGAGAAGAAAAATTGAATTTTCCTAAGCTCGAATCACTGGGTTTCACAATTTTCACACGTTACGGCTCCACCAATTCTGTTATCAAAGCACAATCGATTTGTTATCTCAAGAGAGATACAAAAATTTAGGACTTGAATAATTATGAAATCTGCCACAGGCATTGGGAGAGCCAGACTCAACGCCAGACTGTACGACAGCAGACCACAAAAGCCACGGGTTTATGATTGGTTCAGCCATATTTGGACCATCGTTCTGTAAATTTGAATTTGCACCGCCAATTTTCGCAAGGTAGTGTGTCGTTCAACGAGTGTGTTTCATAAATTCTTGTTCCTGATGTTCATACATTTTATTTGTGATAAACAAATCATTGGGTTATACATATAAGTATGTAGATATTACGTATATAAATGGATAATTGAATAAATAAATACCAATAATGGGTTTCTCCTCGTTAGCCATATATAACGTTAATTAGAATCTTATCATTTTAACTATATTTTTCAGTGATAAGAACTAATTAACTTATCAGTGATATTGAATTATATCTGTACAGATTTTTCTTCCTTTGCAAACCTTGGTCCAGACAATAACCAGCCATGTATGTAATTTTGTACGCTCCTATTTGGCGCCCTTTTACTCGTGTTTCTTAACTTCTGTCTAATTTAAAGAGCAGAATTATACAATTTCACATATCACACACAGGAGAAACAAACGCACAGACATTGCAGAGCTTATAGCCTGCTTAGTATGTTATATACATAGGTATATGATATTGAGTATACTATGTGTATATAGGTATATTCTTATAACAGTGGATAGAATTTTTCTTGCCTGAGTGGAGAATGCCTACGTTAGCAAACCTGGGGTCCAGTGATTAAAAAAGAAATGAAGGTAAAAGTTTCAAAAAAAATTCTTCATTTCAAAAATCTAAAAGTGTTTAATAATTTTCGATCGAAGATAAGCTGGCGGAACATTTTCTAACCGGGGCAATTAATTAAAGTTCTTACGATGGTAATAAACATTGTTTTTTCTCCCTTTTTTTCCAACAATTACCGCTGTGCTTTTCTGGCTGCACGTGAAAATAATTAATTTAGCAAAAAAAAAAAATTCGATCCACCTTATGTAGTATGATATAATCATATCCATGCATATAAGTGTATACGTTAACACACATGTACAAAATATTTGAAATCGGATTACGTAATATGTATACGAACGATGAAGAGAGAATCGCATTCAAAAATTTAGAAAGGATTAAAATTGACTAATATAGATACGTTATATAGGAATATCATTCTGATTAAGATATTAGATACATCTACGGATAAACACGCGTACACATTTTTATAAGAATGTCCGCTATATAAATATTGGAAGATAAATGCATAATTATGTATATGGAATCACGTTAAACTCAAGTCACCTTATATGCTTAGCTCTGTTACCTTCGATAAAATCTGTTACACGTATAATAAGTTAAAAAATATTAAAAATATGTAAAATATATTTTTTATTTAAATTAACATGCCCAATCAGATGTATAATATACATCAATACCTGATCGATACGCAAATGGGTTTGATTTAAAAATTTTTAAAACTCTGCAACAACATTGAGGCCCTCGAGGAAACTAGGCCCGATTATCAACTCTTTTGATATTTGATGTTCAATTTTAATCAAACAAAGTGATCATTGACAATGACTCGCGATTGGAATGTTTTTAACTTTATTTTCAATTCGATTTCTGACGATTTTTTTGTCGGTACAGTTAACTGCTTATAGCACCATTGCAATTAGTACATACGGACACCATTTTCGGCCATTTACGATGGTATGTGTATACATATGTATACGTGTTTATATACCTACCTACGTATATAATTTTAATAACATGCACATAATGGCTCAGGAAAATCTAATCAGTTGTCATTATGCGTTACACGGTCAAAAAAATTGATCATGATGGTGAAATAAAAAAAAAAGGCAATTTCACTAAAACTGGACGAAAAGTAACGATTGAATCTTGTTTTCGAACAATATGATATCATGGTATATCAATACATCTATGATAATATAATATTGAAATTATGCTTCGCTTTGTTTTACTGTACTTGTTGTACTGTAATTGAAAACTGCCCAGACTTTTCATGAGGGACTTGGCATCTCACTATCGTGTGCGTGATTCACAGTGATGAAATTCGAAGATTTAAAAAGGTACTTTATAGTGACTGGTCAATTCCAATTCAGCCATTACAGACTTAATAATCGCGATGTACGTATACAATAACGCATATTCGAATTACTGGAATGGCTGAACACTGGATTGAAAATCCTTCAGAGGCTGAACAGCCGGTTTTGGCCGCTGATAACTTACGTAGTTACGTACATAAACATGTACGTATTATAATATTAAATATTTTTCTCAAATTTAATCAATGAATATTTGAATACCCATGGAATTGACTAGTTGCGTTAATATAGTATAATATACGTTACACAGAGATAGCATATGGGTATAATAAGTATGTTAGCACGTGAACCTCTGTAAAGATGTAGTGGAGAAATTAAATGAATCGAAAAATTCGAAATTCGGATCAGAATAATAACGATTGTACATACGACGATTAGCGAATGTGTATAGGTACAACTGAACGAGTTTGATTCACCTAGAAGTTATAAGTATATAATTTAATAAACATATTAAATTCTGTATCTGTTTGAATTGCACCATCTTCATAAGCCGTTCTTCGACCTTACATTGGGCATTCTCCAAGCTAAAATAAATACGCAACTTTGGACAAAAGGTTGGAAAAAAAAATATATATATATATATATTTTTCGGTTCAAATAGTATAACGTGCGCGCAGATCGTGGCCGCAGGGAATCAAGAATAATATAACCCTGGTTTATTGATTTCCCTTTTTATCTTTCTCTTTTTTCTTCCATATTATATTTATTTATTTATTTATTTATTTTTTTGCGTATAGTACCTCGCGACGCACACGCGATATCGTTTAAGCAACTTGCTCGTATTTAGCCTTGTTAATATTGCTGGCGAGGCAACATGCGAGAAATACTCCAACCAAGGGAAAGAAAGCAACACCCACAGCACTTCCGGCTACTAAACCAATGTTGCTGTTTATGAAGTCCACCACTCGGTTATAACAACCCTGAAATCAAAGTTTATCTTGATTAATTTTCTGCAAAAACCATTTATAAAAAATCCAACTGCACGCAGCATAGATTTAAAATACGACTCGAAGACCTTGAGCTATTCAAGGACGGTCAAGATTTCGATTCGATATAAAAAAGAGTTACAAATTTTATTGGCTTAATTATGATAGGTATAGTCATATCGTTGGTTTGCACCTGAATATAGATCTCTTCCGGGTTCGAAGTGTCGCATTGTTCTTCGGAGAATATGCAGCATGATTGAGGAACCGCATGCGGTGGAGTAAGGGAAAGCCAGTCGGTGTAAGCGCGATTTCCGCAACAATGCAGCTGTAGGAATAATTAATAACAGATTGGGATCAATTTCTTCTATTATTCCTTCCCAATTTTTTTTGTTCTTTTCTTGATTACGCAGATATTGCTTACGTTAGACTGCATAGTGTCGATATCTGCACTTTTGGAATGATCTTTCCCATAAATCGCAAGACTTTCGTTCAAGCCTTGATCAAAGCCCTCTGTCAAAGCGTTGCGATACGCGTAAACGGAAGCACCAGCTCCAAGTTCCAATAAGACAACCACCGCTAAGAAAGCTCCATACTATACCGCGAGAGAGTGATTTTTCAATTATTGATTATCATTATTCATATATTTATAAATTAACGTATAGAACACACCAGGTACAACAGCGCCGGATGTCCACGTGCGGTGCAGCAACAGGCCAGGACGGAAGCCAAAGTAACGAGGATTCCAAGGGAGGCCAAGGCCAAGGGTGCTGCTCCGGTACCTTCGACGCTCATATCCACGTATTCTTTCAGCTGGATGCGCATCCAAATCCCGACGCACAGCATCAGGACACCAGTGCACTGCAGCACCATATATCATCTGACTCACGCGTGCGGATTTTCATAAACGTATATTGGAAGAAACAAACATTATTTGTCCAAAAGTGCAGAGGAAAAGTAACCGACGCAATCGTGGATCAATGTAGTCCATGGCTCCGATGATGCATTTTGGGTTCGATCGTTCCTGAACTGAGTGCCTTATAGATACACTATCTTACTAAAAAAATTAATGTTGCCCCAATTGAAAACTCTTCGACGAATTTGAAAAAATTTCTTTTCGCTGGCAATAAAATTATAAGCAATGATGGATCGTGGATTCTGAAGAACATTCGAAAGCCTGATACATGGCGACAGGCGAGGTTTGCAGAAATTTTCAACATAATTTTGCACGACTAATGAATTTGAGTAACGGATGGACGTTTTTCGAATCAACCATCGTCAACAATAATAGCTTCGTCTTTATTTACCAGTAAATAATGCAGCAAAAATCTCAACGAGATTCACCCAAAATATAGCTTATAATTTTGCTTCCGTCGCTAGACCTATATTTGTACAATAATAAAAGCATTTGACTTCGATATATTTGCACACTAAAATGCGATGGATAGCTTATAAAATTTTGCTGTGTTGCAAGAATGTTTTGAGTAACATTATTACATTAGACTGTTGCTTCTATTAGAATAGAAACTGATTACAGCGTATCGACCATATACGTTTCATATCTGTACAAGCCTTTTCCGGCTCTAGATAAAACCACTGCGAATGTTGCATAAATGACCTCCTGCAAACCCGAAACATTACCTGCATGTAATAAAATAAAAAGTGTTTGCATTGAGTGACTAAATATGTGTATAATATAGTTGAAAAAATGGTCGAACCCATGTTGCTAAATGGATGGGTATACGTGTACGGTGCGAAGCAATGCAACAGTTGGGCGGTTTCCTGTGTATAGTATTTCTAAAAAAAAATTGCGCGTACCGGATGGTTGATTGAATTTATAGTTTATATTATTATTATACCCACCCCAAACGCAACGTTGAAGAGTATCAATAGAGTCTTCATACAGGCCATCGCGGCGACGGTTTGTAGATGTTTTCCCATGTTTGCAGACTCCAGATTTCCGCTCTGTTTCAACAGGATGACGGTGAAAAGGTGTCGACGATACTACAACCTGGACCTTTGGCGTCGATCGATCTTGGGAACCAGCCCGGTGGTACTCGGCTATATTTTTTCCGAGTGTCGCGCTAGCTTAGTAACTAAAAGCGCATGCGTTGCTAACTAATGTTGCGCGAAAATTCTCCAAATTATACGCAAAAAGCTTTAAAACCACTGATAACACTGATAACAGATGATGTTCGTTAATTATGTCCTCTTTACATATTCCTATACTTACAATATTTGTCAAGATTTATTTGATCCCATAGACGTGAATATAATTGGGAGCCAGATTTAAAAGTTTTTACGAATTTTTGGGAGCGACAGAAATCAGGATAATGAAAGAAAAGTTGTCGGAGTCTGGTGTATGAATAGATAAAATTTCATATTAACATATATCTATGATATTGAGGATCAATTTTGAACATTCATTGACGGTTTTATTTAGACATCTTCAGTACTAATAGAATCTAGTATAATTTTGAACTACAATAAGGAAAATAGCAGAAGAAAATTTTTAGACTTCTTTTATCTTTAAACTTGAGGAAAAACTGTGCACAAAATAATTAGATAGTGATCAATAATAGGATCATTTTCCTCGGACTTGAAGTGTTGCATGAATCGATCAATCGAGCGTCATCGAAAGTTCGTCGTCACTATTTATGTTGCTCTGCCTCTCACTCACTGATATATATTATCAGTGCTCTCACTGGACTGACTATCAGATCGAACCCTGTTGGAAAAAAAGTCTTCATTTGCACCGTTCCAGTTCTTCGGTCCAGTCATTCCGAATAGTAAAAACCTTGTTATGATCAGTCTTTTGCTTCAAAGCTTAATATACTTACAATTAATTAAAAATCAATGACCACATCAAACTTGCCATAAATTCTATTCTTTAAGTCTTTAGGTTTAAAGTCTTTGGTCTTTGCTCGAAAAAAGTAAACTAATTGTTTTCAATTCAAATTCTAATTTGATACACACATATTTGATCATTTAAAATTATCAAATATGTGGAAAAAAAACTATGTTAGATGATATGATAGCGTAAGTATATCCTCTCCTATAAGTAAGTACTTCTATATATTTTGGTCTAGGTTTCAGGTTTCGTAAGCAAAGATTATAAGGATTTTTTAATGCATCGAAGTTTGCATTAGGTGAAGCTTCCTTATTTTATGATTCCTATCTCTCGCGATCCCTCGTACTAAAACTTGGGGACATTATAACGGAGTAAAAACTTGCAGAAACTATCAGTGACTAACATATTAGACCTATCATTGTTTTTTGATGATATGACGATGTGGTGAACAAACCGGATCTACATTTTTCTTATAATTAAGAAGAACTCCCGGCCAAATAACGTTATTATCTCCAACGATAGTTGGCTGGGATACTTTCCGCGGAGACTGCCTCGTTCTCCGATTACTAACCAATCTTTTGCTTCCTGCCTGCAGTTTCCTCAGCGATAACAAATGATGATCCAATTTTCTCTCCGTCATGGTTCCGTCGGAGTTATCAACAACGGGAAAGTATTCACAGTTCGTTTGGTTGTTACTGTTTCCATCGCAGAAATTCCGTTTGTTATCGTTGTTGTTGTTATTGACAATATTATTTTCATTGTCATCATGATTAGCCTCGTCTTCTAGATAGTTTTTTTCATCGAGGGAATGATTGCTGTAGATTTCTTTTTCAACGGGGTCAAGAATATTTTCATTTGTTTTCAAATTAAGTTGCGTTAAATCAACGATTGGCCATACTTGCGTACTTCTAGAGGATTTCGACTGTTGTTTATCGTTAAGATCCTGCAAATGAAGCAAATCGGTTCCTCCAAATCCTGAGGACTCTTCTGCACCTTCAGCTTCTGCATCTTGCCGCAGAAATTCGTATATATCGGTATCCAATTCGTTGTCGTTATTTTCATCGTCTTCGTCATCGTATCGATGGCATTCAATTTCTGCTATCGTCTTCCCTGGACCTCCGAATTCTAACTGTTCATCGTGGTCGCTCGTATTAGGTGATTCTGAACTATTTGCAGCAGAGCTTTCCGAGCGACGTAAAGAGCACTTACGATTTCTACCATTCCCCCGAATGTCACCGATTGTTTTGAAGTATATGCTGTGATCATATCTGTACATTTCCAAACAAGGACTATCCAGGTTATTGTTTGACTGATAATTAAACGTTCCACAGCAGTTGATTCGCGCTTCTTCAGGTCGTGATTTCCGACGCCGTGATCGTTGCAGATTATGAAAGCGAGGATTCCAGGAATCGCATTCGTCCACCACCAGCTTGTTCGCTGATATGTTCCATCCGGGTTCAACGGGTTCTTCCGTCATCGTCAAACGCCCTCGGGAATATCTTTGGGATCTGAGGCGGTTGTATCCTCGAGCGAAAGCGGCCCATCGTTCGATTCTTTGGAAAACGTACTCGGTCTCCTCGGTCCACCAATCTGATAATCCCCGGTGAATAGTCGGCAACGTATCCTCAGCAACTGCAGCCATTGATATTATTCCTTTTCTATTTGTTTTAAGTTTCCTGCAGAAACAGTCAGTGCCGATTAGACAGGGGGATGAACACGTCCGACTATTGCTCGTAGACTGTTTGTGCCCGCGCGTAGTGCTTCGATATTTATTCGATCCCTTGAAGCACTGCAAAGACAGAAGCCGTTCAGAATTGCTAAGGACCGCTGGTTGTAATCCCTGACCACTGACCTTGGTGCCTTACGTCACCGCCCTCGGTTGTAACAGCGCGGTCAGTTTTTATATGCCCAACTGTCACATCTATGAGTTATTTTGCAGCATCTAATATAAATTAGAATTGACTTCCTCACCAACCTCTAAGGCATCCGTTGGAAAATTTAGTTTCATGCGGACCGAGTTAATGGAGAATTAACGGAGTGATTCCCATCCACATATACATACCTGTAACTATATTTCTCAGGTGTTTGAGAAGATATGGTTCAGCAGTCGAAACGATTACAGACTTGTCAGAATTAAGGCTTTAGATTATTACCCAAATAAAAGGCGTACATAGCAAAATATATTTCTGTGGTGCACTTATCCAGTAAATTATCTTCATGTGTACGGAGGCGGCTCTTCCAAGCTTTGAGAAAATCTCCCGCAGGTTGGTATAGGGAATGAAAGGTTGGTTGGAATCGTCTTGTGGAATGATAAGTATAAAGAAAATGAAAAATATTGTGTGCCGAACGAGGCCAACTTCGGTGGTTTAATTCGTTTACCCCACCTGCCAATCATAAAGCACATTGAAATATTATTGAATTCCCATAGCGGGGGAAGAAAGAAGCAAATTGTTTATCACTCGTGAATTAAAATTCACAAGAGGCTTTCCTTTAGTCAGGGAAAGAGTATATATAGTAGGGTTGAAAGATGGAAGGTAGCGCATTCATCCCCTGACTTCCAATCGGTCGCAACACCTCAGGAAAGTCAACGAGAGCGCAATTGCAGTTTACTGTGTATAAATCTGAGTTCGCCGATAAATTCTTCTAAAAACTCCCGATCTCTGACTGCAAGATACCGGAACTCCAAAGTCCAGAAGCTTTTGAGATACGACGATATCACTCGGCGGTTTACTTCAATTGGAAGAACCAGCACACTGATTAACAGACGGCAACTTTTTACCCTACTCTTTTTATAATCGTCGCTGAATGAATACCACTGTGATGTCAGCAAAGTTCTTGATCATCCTGATTATGGTCATGTTTGGCTGGCTCTTGAATGATCACCAGTGTCAGGCTGTTCGCGAATCGACTTCTAACGCAAACCGAAGATTTTATGGTCATCCATTGTTTCCTGGGTAACTAAGTAATTGCAAACTAATACTCACTTTGCATTTGATATATTTTTCATTTTCGTTCATGTTGGATCTAAACGAACGAAAATAATAAATAGGTCAGATAAATGCACCGCTGTACAGTGCGAAAAGAATCGTTCCTAACTACGAATCTGAATTTTTTGATTAAAATAATAAAAATTCTCTTTAGTAAACAAAAATTTTACTGGTTGAATCGAATTGATCATTTTGTTCAAGAAAATTTTACTCGAATTGCTGTAAACAAAAAAAAAAAAAAAATGCAGTTTTGAAACGAACTGGGTTCTCATTTTTTTGATCAGTTCTGCATCGAACATATCGTTCGTAAATGATAGGCTAAATTTTTGTACGCCTCTGCAATTGGTCCAAAAACTTCTGATCTATCATTCATCACCTAGCGAGGTACAAGCTGATAAATGAGCCTCCTGCTTATGTAAATTCAGTACTTCGGCATCTGTAAGATATAATAGTGTTCTCAAATTTCAATTTCTGTCAAAGCCCACAGTTCTTCTATATCTTAATTGATAATTGAAGCCTGTTATTGTTGTGGGTAACTACAAACACAACAGACATGATGATGAATGTCTACGCTCGAACGATCATTTTCGCAACTGAAATTAAAACTTCTTTGTTTTCTTAGCCGATATCCAGTCGTTGACATTCTTGGAGAAGACGAAGAGATCACGGAGCTCAATAAACGGCAATTATCTGACGATTATGGGCACATGAGGTTCGGAAAGCGGGATCAATTTGACGACTACGGCCACATGAGATTTGGCAGAAATCATGACTAAGCTTGACAACGTGCATTGCCTGAATTTAACTTAACGCGATATACGCGAATGATATTTTTTTTTCCTTGAAATCCTGTTATGTAGACCTCCCCGAAATGAAAAACCTATTATATATTAACGATATTGCAAATCGTGTATATTTCCGATAATATGTTGTATCATAATATCTCCCACTCCCAAATAAATAATCACGTTTAAGCACTTTGCAAATATTTTTTATACAAACCCTTATAGAACCCCTCGCACATACGAATACTATAACATCAAAACCAATCACACGGATAATATGATTACTCAGCTTACACATTAGCTTACTGTGCATACTACTACTTGTTACACTTCGTCATTCGAAGTTGGGTCGCAAGTGACCGATGCCCTGATTTTCTTAAGGGTTTCTCTTTATTTTATCATTATATATCCTTCTTTAATACTCATCTAGTCTGTAATTTTGCTCGGACTTAAGCCAAAAAATTAAACCTCGTTCAAATCGCTATAGTGCGACCAGTTCCTATATTGTATTCCAAGTTCAGGATTGCAAATCCATGAATTTAATTGATCCACCACTGAAAATAATCAAGTAAGTACTCTTTTTTATTCACAATAGTTTACAAATACCGGGGGTACCAAGAACTGGTGATAATTTGATAATTTCTGGAGATACATCAATTTAGCTTTGACTGTAAACTGTAATAACGCTTTAATTTCTCTTGTGCATTTGGCGGTGTGAATTTAAATGTATCGTAAGTCACCCTGAAGATGGCGGTACCAATCAGCAAAGTTAGGGATAGTCATAATTCCTTCCCTCTTCACTGCTCTTCATCACAGCGCACTGTCTGTGGTCTGTTTACACTTCGTGCCTTGTTCCTGGTCCATCAGGCAAGCAAACGCTGTTGGTTTATAAGCGGTGCATCCGATGTGATGATTTCAAAGTTCTGTGGTTTTCGAGACAATGCGTGTCTCAGTGATGTCTGATAACGTCTAATATTATCCTTCCGCGTTTTCAACTTTCAACCCTCAGTCTACCGGCCGCTAAAAAATGTTCGCGTACCTTTTCTTGAGTTTTTACGTAGCTAACGTGAATGTGAACGTGAACGCTCTCCATGCACGGGATCCATTGGCACATCATGGACGTTGCGAACCGATTACGATTCCTCTCTGCATGAACATTCCTTACAATGAGACGATTATGCCGAACTTAATGAACCACCAGAAGCAGGAAGACGCGGGTCTCGAAGTTCATCAATTCCTGCCACTGGTTAAGGTCAAATGCAGTCCGGACTTGCAATTCTTTTTGTGCTCAATGTATGTTCCTGTCTGTACGATTTTGGAGCAGGCAATTCCGCCCTGCAGATCCCTCTGCGAGAGTGCAAAAGCTGGTTGTGAGTCACTAATGAATCGTTTTGGGTTTTTGTGGCCTGACAACCTCGAGTGTTCGAAATTCCCAGTTTCTGGTGGTAGTGAAATTTGCGTCGGTGATAACAACACAGCTTCGACCGAAGCCCCTATTCTAGTTGATCCTCCACCTCGAATACCAATAGCAGAGTTTCATCCTGGATGGAATGGTGGGATCAAATCTTACAGTGGAGATTTACTGGGAGCTAGAGATTACGGATTTGTCTGCCCTGTCCAATTCAAGGTACCTCGAGAGCTTGGCTATAGTCTGAAAGTTGGGGACAAGGTAGAGTCCGATTGTGGTGCTCCTTGCGACGACATGTTCTTCACAGGCATCGAGCGCAGGTTCTCGAGGATCTGGGTTGGAGCTTGGGCTTCGGTGTGCGCAGTCTCCTGTTTCTTCACTGTTTTAACTTTTCTCATCGATACTGATCGCTTCCGCTATCCAGAAAGACCTATTATATTTTTATCTGTCTGTTACTTGATGGTGGCTCTGGTTTATGTGATTGGATGGGCTGCAGGAAACTCCATATCGTGCAGAGAACCTTTTCCCCCACCTGTAGATCTCAGGATTGAAATGGCATCAACTATAACCCAGGGAACAAAACATGAACTCTGCACCGTGCTTTTCATGGTGCTATACTTTTTCAGTATGGCATCAAGCATATGGTGGGTCATCCTCACTTTGACGTGGTTCCTTGCTGCGGGACTCAAATGGGGACATGAAGCTATCGAAGCACATTCGCAGTACTTTCATCTTGCTGCTTGGGCTGTTCCTGCAATCAAAACCATCACCATACTTGCAATGGGAAAGGTTGAAGGTATGCATCAAATTATCTTGTATATATTATTACTATTATTTTTTCTACTGCAAATAAGTTGACCCTCAGCAGATTGTAGTTGTTGACACTGCAAAGTATTTTATCTGCTATGGTTCCTCTCTCCATTGTTAATTTGGTCGTGATTGTGTGTGTGTGGGGGGGGGGGGGGGGGGGGGAGTTCCTAAACTACAGCTAGATTATGCAATTTATGAAAGAAATATGAATTACATATGTTTCCTCACTAAACCTTTATTGAAAGTTTGAGAAGACAGTTGCATCTTTCACGGAATAGAACAATGTTTGCAGTCCTTTGTGATTAGTTTAGGAACTAATAAAATGAACTGGTGATGCATAGTCTAATTTCAATGTACCTTTACAGGGGATATATTGTCGGGAGTATGCTACGTTGGATTGTGGAATGTTGAGGCACTGCGGGCGTTTGTCTTAGCGCCGCTTTGCTTTTACCTGGTACTTGGAACAGCCTTTCTTCTCGCAGGATTTGTATCATTGTTTCGTATTCGCACGGTGATGAAACATGATGGTACAAAAACAGACAAACTAGAGAAACTAATGATACGTATTGGAATATTTTCTGTACTTTACACAGTACCTGCTCTGATTGTTATCGCTTGTTTATTCTACGAACAAGCCTACTTTGATCGTTGGATGTTGCAATGGAACATGGAAATGTGTTCTCGGCCCGGGCCGCAATCTCTTTACTCAATTCCTTGCCCTGTCGGCGAACGCACACGTGACCTGGGACGCCGTCCAGAATTCGAGGTTTTTATGATTAAGTATTTGATGGCGATGATAGTTGGGATAACAAGCAGCTTTTGGGTGTGGTCAAGCAAAACCCTCACTAGCTGGCGTCAATTCATTCATCGTATCCAAGGACGTCGTGCCGAAGCTTATGTTTAGGTATGCTCGTAAGCCAACATTTCTGCAATTTTTCAACTGGAATCCTTGTGTTGTGCTGGCTAATCTCTCATTAGACTGCAATCAACATCACATCAATACAAACTTCCCATTGTTCCTTCTCGTTCAAGCATTTGTCACGTATTTAGAAGCTTCAGTCATATTTTTGTTGCATTTAATTTGCTGCGATTTAGAATGTATTACCTTTTTTTTTTGCAGAGGGTTTAAATCAAATTTGTCTTTGAGAGATAAGATATTTAGTAGGTGAAGTGATTAGCAAGTAATCTCTAGGAGTCTAACCATTTTTTCTTCACATAGGCGTATGGTAGCATGATGTTAGGTTTTCATTATTTGTTATTTAAAGCAATTATTGGGTTATTATAAACGAGTTGTTGTTTGAACGGACTTATCTGCTAGACGAATTTTTTCATATTTTGTATTATTAGCAGATATTTTTCATGATTTTGGTCAAGTATGCCTGCAGCTCATGGAGAGGTCAGTCCAGATTGCACTCGGTGTTGAAATACAACTATATTGAGATGGCTTGAAAGAAAAAGCAGAAACTTACTCGGTACATACATGACCGTCGATTTATAGCACATGAATTTCATTTAAGTACATTATTCTATTGAATAAAAACAACAATTACAAACCGTATTTTAATCATATGATAGGATATTGGAATCTCAATACTCATGTATAACGTATTTGGAAAATGACTTCTTAGTTTAATTATTTTGTTATTATTAATGAATATCTATAGTAAGAAACTATACGTGTAAGTTTTTAGG
This sequence comes from Athalia cordata, assembly GCA_963932425.1. Lineage (NCBI taxonomy): Eukaryota > Metazoa > Arthropoda > Insecta > Hymenoptera > Athaliidae > Athalia > Athalia cordata. The sequence goes on along the minus strand of OZ010625.1, from coordinate 48,000,901 downwards.
AATTTTCTTTTATTGAATAATAAGTATGAAGACAAAAAACGTATGCTGCAATAGACTATTCTGTATATAAATGCAGTTCTAGTTATTGAGTACCATAATATATTTTTAAATACTGGTGTACATAAAGATTAGAATGCTGAATAGCAACAAATCGCAGAGAAGGCAGTTATTCAAAATTTTGAACAGACTAGTGGCTGGTGAATGTCACTTCGATTATTCAATCGTATAAATTCACATGAGAAATGTATTTAACGCAGCTAAAATTGCAAGAGAAATATAGGTTTTATAAAATTTAAAACGGTGGGATAGCTTTGCTCTATCTTCCACAACTTTCATCTTTGATCATTGATGGCTGTAACTTTCTACCATCAATGATTATCGTTTTGTAACTACCAAACAATTCGTCCATTGAAACTATCGAGCTTTTGTGTGTCGTGTAAATTCCTTAAACGCTTGCAGAAAATAGTAAAAAAATAAAAATCCCGTATAGGTGTGCATGTTTCTGTTATTGCATACAGGAATAATAATTATGTTACGTAACTTTGTGTCAAATTATTATAGGTACTTTAATCTAATACATAGAAGTATATAAGATTTATAACGCAACTTAATATAAGTATTCAAATAGCTAGCAATTTTAATTTGAAACACATTTCATGAATAGCAGAAGGTATTCAGCTTTTATTTTTAGCATGCGAATGTTAATCACGTCCTTATATTGACCCGAAGATACTAAATTTTTTCTGGGTAAATGTTTCTCTTCGAATAAGCTATTACTTAGTAATTTTGAGTGTTGGACAAAGTGTTATCAATCTAATATGTGTATCGTTTGCATACTTTCGGAGTAGATTTTTTTAGTTCGTAGAAAATAGAAGGGCGTCTTGAGTTGCACTGTCAATACCGAATACATATTGCTAAATATTTTAATTGTCAATTAATTTTCAAATTTTTACTGTTAGTTTTAGTGACTTTGCGAGCCACACGATGCATGCGAGAAAATGTTTATTCCCTAATGCCATCGAGCAGGCAAACAAAATAAATAAAATCCTCTGAGTTATGACATTAATAGCTCAATGAAACATTCGCGATAGGCGAAGAACGACTGAAATGCGCGTCTCAGTGTGTGTATATAAGTATTAAATGTAAATCGTAAAGTATCACGTTAAATCAGCTTTGTATCAAATTAATCCATAGGCACCCTTTGGATCTAACGCCGTTTGAGCTAAGTTTGGGATTTTTAAGAAAACCTGCTCGTTTAATATGTTACGAAAAAATGTTCGCCCTAATTTTTACCAAATCATTAAATACGTTAAGCGATTGATATGTTTTTGCTATAGTTAAAGAACAAAGAATGGTTCAACTTCCTCAACGGTTTACCATAGAATAGAGAGTAGTCAATCTATTCTCATGTAAATATATATTAATAATTATGATAATGTTAAGAAATTTTGTATATTATATTTTATATTTTACAAATTATTGGTTTTATCAATAATCTCACGAACGCAGAAGAATAGCTGTTTTACTCTCATGCTCTCACTATTTGCCCGTCTGTTTTATGAAAGCTGGGTAGTCTACTTTGCTGACCATGACAATTGTATTATTAAAGTCTTGTTTTTATATGTTGTCTCAAATCAAAATATACGACGCAGTTCCTCACAGATGAAGAAGCATTCAATTCGACTGCAACATTCGAACACAGGTTAAGACAAATACTACTAAATTACAGCACCTACATACGTTGATTGAGTGAATAAATGTATATACTTACATATACACACACACACACACACACGCCCATATAGTTACTGTTTGATGTGAAAATGTATTCTCATTGATCTCCTTATGAAACAAAAAAATGAATCGATTTTATACACATATTTTTGTTCGTAGAACTAATTGTAAGGGATAAGCAATAGTGTACATGCTTTAAAAAAAATTCAGTTGACCCTGACCAAAACACTGCCAGATTTTGTTCGATGAACCCCTTCTGAGTACATTAACAAGGTTTAAATTCTATCATACTCAATACAGAACCATATTGAACTAGATTTGAAGATCTAGTATGAATGTTTGTATTATCACGCTATGTGTGTAGTGACAAAATAATGTTATGTACGTAATAATGGCACACAGATATCAGGCATAAAAAGTTTTTATTTACATATATCATTACAATACGCTGCCGAAACTATACATTTGATCGTGAATATATTGGTATTCCCATAATTGATTTGAGTACATGCTAAATTTGTCCTAATGCTGTTTGGATTAGGAAATACGTCAACGACACCTTGTTAGAACAGCTAAAGTATGCGATACCAAACCTTATACATTATTTTTTTTCTCATTTTCTCACAATCATAAATCAGCAGTGCTCATCCGAAGAAAATAGCTCCTTTTTTTCGTTGGTATCATCAAACATTATTATTATTATCATTATTGCTATTATTATTATTATTATTATTATTATTATTATTATCATTATTATCATCATTATTATTAGTAATAATTTTTCGCACATGTAAAATTTTAGTCAAACTTTTTCCCTACACCATTAATACAACTTCATTCAAACACTGTCGTAAAAAGTTTAATTTATTTTCAATTCACCCAGTAGCCAAGGATCGGTATGTTAATGGAGGCTGAAGAGTCTATGTTTTCATTTGCACATACTACAGTTCATTTTATATTTATTCATAAGTATGTTACTTGGGTAGATTGTGCCCGGTGGAAATGGAAAATTTGGAAAAAACAAATAATATAAAAAATGTCTCATTTTGTGACTCATAAGGAATATTATCGATAATGAGTAATATTTTTTGTACGGTGTCTCGTTTTAAATATATAACAATATTGTAACAATCTTTTATATAATAATGTAAATGTAACAACCGAATAATATACAATATTCAAAACAATAACATAAAATCGGCTTTCTTCCCATAGCTTTATGAATACGGATCAGTAAATTATATATATACCATCGCCAAACGGCTGTTATCCATAGTAACGATGTCAAAAATAGACTGTACACTAAACGCCCAAGTCCTGACAATCTAAAGAAGAATATTTCAATTGCCAAAGTACAATGATTTCGTGACCCAAAATTTGCTCATGCCATAGTTTCTTTCTTATGCCAATGGCCAGCAGCTGCTTTCATTATGGCGAAAAATGATAAAATGACAAATGTTCAGAGATTCAGATTACATTTCTAGCCAATGATCAATCAATTGATAATAATTGCATGGATATGAATTCCTATTTCACGTGCATTAAAACTATTAATAATTATAAGTGATGAAACTATACTTGAAATTTCTGTCCTACCTGCACCCTAATTTACAGCCTATGAAATATTTTTTTGCAAGTTTTGAATGAATGTAACCAACTGCTGCCAAAAAATACCTATAGTGAGGTATGTATAAGTAGAAAAATAGATCAGTTTTTATTTTACTTTGAGCACTCCAATTTTCCGTAAATACCTTACTAAGAAAGGCGTAGTAGCTAGCGTTATGGATATCCTTGCTGGGGCAAATAATTTGTGAATCCCGTATGCAATTAAAAAAGTCGATGATTTGGATAGAATTCCTTGGATACTCGCATTGTCCACAAAGCCCAGAGCATTCACCAGAGACGAAACATCTACTCCACTGAAATAAGAAACATTGTTATTAAGAAATATAATTTTTAAATTATAATCAGAAACATCAAAAAGATATGAGTTTCTAGAATCATAATTCCGGTTGAATTACGACAAAAGAAATACTATTATCAGAAAATTCAGCTTAAGGTGATGAATTGCAACATCATTGCTCTGATACACTTTCTAAACGAAAACGCAAGTGAAAAAAAGGTTCACCATCCACTTCATCTACTTATATCAATAGATAAGAATAGTTGGAAAATGCCATATGAAGTTGTCATGTTATTAAACACGTAATGACCTATGAATACCTTGTGAAGTCATTGCAATGTACAAAAGATATTAGCACAGCAAAGCATTGAGATTGTACCATCTACCACCAATATGCAGTATGTGTGATTCAATTCGTTTCCAACCAATTACAAATCCATCTCTAATTATAAATTGACTGTTACAACTGGAATTGGTAGTGTTCCTTGCATCTTTCTTCACGTCATTAATTTTTTGTCCGAAATAATTTACAGTATAAGCATGAAGAGGTGATTTATTCATCTACAACGACCTGAACCACACGTCTATAATCCGTGATAATAGTTTGTACTATTCAACATTTATATATGTGTGTGGATGACTTATGTGTAAGTTTATGCATTAAATAACAAACCTAGAAATGGCTACATAACAAGTACCAAGAGATACCAATGATATGCCAACATGGAAAACAACAACAGTGCTTCCATAATCCTTAATTGCTCTTTTAAGTTTCGTCACTGCAGACTCGCTATCATTACTAGCTGATTTGCTAGGTGTTTTTTGAGATTCATTTGGTGTCACACCAGTACTCGTTGAATACTTCATTACATGACCACCTGTGAGGTAGTAGGGATTCTTATTCAGCAGAGAGCACCTTGCAATGATGTTACTGTCAGCACCTGAGCATTGTATCAAATTTTTTTTAGTCAACCCTGCCTCTCGTGTGATGTACAGAAGAATTTGTTCAACAATTGCCGTGATCTCCGCACCATATTAAATGTTTGATCATACGTTAGAATGTTTTCTAGGCTTAAATATCTATATGAATAAAAATCTCAAAAACGTGTAAATAATGTTGTATGCATGAAAATGATTTAGAAAAATTAAGTGGGCTCATCAAGCGAAATGAATGTTATGGGCGTAGGCAAATGAGTGATATTATGGCAACATACAGCAGATTGAGTTAAAAAATAATTCATGAGAACCAAAAAAATTTTAAAAGTTGATTAACTCAACATTTCTGAGTCTGGTAGCATACTTGTTTCGAAAATGGTCTCTGGATAGGTTTGAGATTTCGTTTTTATGGACCTCGGATATATTGGATGAATAATTTTAGAGCCTCAAATGTTACATAACAAACCTTTTTCAGAAGCTTGTTTTAGGAACTGAGGTTTGATCCTTGCATGGTGAGATTTTTGCATATCATCAGCGATGTACTTGTCATCTCTGCCCCATTGCCCTCCAGGCATGTTGAGATGCATAGATTTACCCTCTGACGAGAATGGTTGAGGCACATTGCTCTGCATAGAGCTATTGAGACTCACAGCTCCCATACAATCATAAGAATCTGTATATAATTCAGTGCGGTTTGCTTTGGCCAAAGAGTTAGCGAAACTGAACCTTTGAAACTCAGTTTTTGTAGAACAGGTAGGCGCATTTGTATGATGGACTAATACTGGCCCTGTAATGTCCCTTGCTCTCTCAGGGGTGAAACGACCAGTTTCATTTCCAAATATCTGCGTCATATTTTGGGGTAGAGGTATTGCTGGAGCGGATGGATAAGACTTTGGCGCGGAGGCGTGGAGACATTTTTTTTGGTTGCCCTCATTACTTTTTCGTACTTCTCCTAGAAATACAGCTGTAAGGTTCGGGGAATTAGTTATTGAATTATACAAAGCTTGTGCTTGATAACAATATATTGCGGATATCTGCATTTTGAAATTTGATGTCACTGGAAATCGAAGATTTATTGCAATAAAACATATGTATATTGTTAGCCAAATCAGTGCAGTGATGGAACCTTGTCAAATTATAAATATGCATACGCTTTGTGAAACTGCCTTTCTCCTGTTGACAGTCTTCTTTCAATGTCGTGGCTACATTACAGCAATTGGAATCCATTACATTGTTTGACTCTGACTCCTACATAAGCTCTACATAACACCAAAATCTACAAGTTGTAAGTCGCATAGCTATAATAGCATTGAAAGCTTGAATTTCAAATGCATTTACAGGTTTGCGTACAGTGAATTGCAAATGCTAACCGATTAACGGGAAATTGTTTAATGTCATATTTCACGTACGAAACTGCACAAAATCTGGAGAAGCGCAATTTCTTTATCCTATCTAAAAAACTTACCTGTATGGTTTTGACGAGCGAAGGTGCTTTGCAGAACATTCAAATATCCTCCCTTGGCACAATTTTGTAATTTCAGCGCCATCGCCAAATTTTTCCTACGATATGTTCACTAGAAACTCGTAAAACACAGCTGAATGTAAGTTTACAGGCTATATCACAGAAGCAACAAAAGAGTATACAAGAGATTGCATTGAGTTCTGAACTTTCAATCCTTGAATCACTTTGCGCAGGTTATGAGAAAAAACAATCAAAAAATCAACTGGTCATCACGCAGCAAATGTCTATCGCCAAAACGTCACAACCAAAATTCGTGCGCTCACGAGAACTAGAGACGAGAACAATTCTCAGTGCTGCTAAACCATAGACTAGACTCTCTATACATAAGTTATGTCGCCCTAATCTCTAGTTACGTGCCAACACGATCTAATTCGTCCATGATCTAATTGGATCCGAGTCATGTGAAGTTCAAATACTGTGTAATTATTCTATTTTTTCAAATTTACGTTCCCTGTAACTGACTCCGCCTACGAAATAATGAATTGAGAACTGTTACGCCGGGTCAGAGATTAGGGGGCCGGTAATTACTCTCAAATGCTCCCTAACGTTTCAAATAAGTTGGGAACATCGGACGTGCGATAACTATCGATTATAATTTGCTCCGAAATTCAATCAATGTCTTACTTCAAGGAAGATAATTTTTCATTTAGAAATAACATAAAACCAAGAGCTGACCCAAAGAAAAAAATATGAAAAAATAAATCATTCTTTTTGACGGTCTAATTAATTACTCCGTTGGGCTGTGCCTGGTCGCGCTCTCCGGTTGTTGTCCTCAGTTATCGACCGCTAATTGGCCGACGTTGCTGATTTGAATCTGTTTTCTACTTTTCCGGTGGCAAGCATCGTATATCCGGTCTACCCCATTTCTTCCTCGTCGGTGGTGTGGATGGGCTGTCGTTTGTTTTCGTCGTACCGAACTACCAGTGTCTGGATTGCCGCTGTTGAAAAAAAAGATTCCGAGCCAAAAGAGATTTATCTATCATTAACATTTGTCAATATTTTCGAAGAAATAATAAGACTATAAAAATACACAAATTCATATAGCTGTACGTTTTAAATATCAATAGTTTGCTCGCTTAGCGCTTGAACATCTCCAATTTGGCTAATGCGTGGGATTTCAGAAAGCTCCCCAAATCACACAATGGCGGAAGACTTTGATGTCGAGGCGATGCTAGAGGCGCCCTATAAAAAAGGGGTAAGTTCATTTTGTTATAGGATAAAATAAATAAATAAATGATCGTCAATCGTCGTCAGTTTAGCGGTTGGGATTCGAACGTTAGAAAAAATGGTCCCGTTTACGGGGCGTGTATAACTGTTGCATTTATTATTTATAAGTAGAAAACTGTAAATGATAAGGCAAAGAAATAGAAAAAAAAGAAAAACGAACACAACAAAAATGCTCAATTTATTCTTGATTATTGATCAATTCCTCCATTTTCTGTACTTATAGATGGTATGTAACATGTACCCTCGCGCTCGTGCGATGTTCCACAGCGAGTTCCTAGAAAACACTTGAACACGAGGTACTAAGAACGACATCATTATTCTTCATCAGGATAATATTAATTTAGTAAATGATAGGATACATAAATTATTTATATTAATAAGATATCGCCGGGGTATTGTTGTGAAGAAGTTTATGGATATCCTATACGCATCGATGTTCCGTCATGTGCTGAGGCTAAAATCTCATGAATCTCTCAATTATAGATAAAATAATTCTGTACCAGCATTCTTGAAACTTGATATTAATTGTCCATTGGCCATTCTTGGTATATGAAAGAAATCAACTTTTTACTTTTCTCCACTTGCTAAGCTACGATCAAGATTTCATTGCTCATGCATCCATCATTTCAATTTTGTCACTTGCTTTCCGTTTTCTGTTTTCTGGATGATAAGAAAACCTTGTTGTCCGCCAACTAGTAGTCACGATCGATATGGATGTCGAATCATTAGAATGCGCTAGGACAGTATTCCAATTTTTATGATCCGCAAAGCACTACTTTTCTGTTGTCTATGACGTTTAGAGACTTTGTCTTCAAGTTAATTTGTAGTTTGAACAAAATCAAAGTGTCTTAAATTTATCAGAACTTTCCATAGTTTTGATCTAATTTTTATATGATTTTTTAAATGATATAGCATCATGATTATGAGTTGAGTCAGACCTACCCTTTTTATATTCTGAATAATTGAATCGGAAACAAAGCTCGAAGTCTTTCTTCTACTGAATTTTTATTGTTTGCATTCATCGCTACAAATAGATATTTGGTGTACAGTATATCACTGTTTGGGAAGAAATAATTGATTTTTTTAATTCTAAACTGAGGAATTTTTGAAAAAATGGAAGTCATAGTAATCGAGTGTAATGTGATCTTATGCTAGAGTATTAGGAACACAACATTCAATAAATAAAATTCGTCTACTAGAACTCAGGTCTAGTATAACAGAATGCATATACCATAGTTGCACCCCATTTTGCATAGTCGTCTTTCATGATGTTCAAGTATTGGATGTTCCAAATCTACTAGTGATATCCTCAAACACATCGAGCAGCTGTTATCCTATATTTTGATTACGATCAGGTGCATCAAGGTTGCCACTACTGTTAAATACTGTAGTATGAAGGTAGTTTCAGTTATGTCAATTGTTTAACACCCAGCTTATGTTTGCAAGTCTCGATAATTGGTTAGATTCTTTGCATAGTTTACTCAAAATAATGATAACAACAAGGTTCCATAGTTCCAGGATGATCTCTAAGCTTGGTGTAATATCTTTACCTTGCAAACATTGCTGTACTGTTCATGATAAAAAAATGACCTAATCAGAAAAAATTTAGTACAGCCGTTGGCTTAATTTATCATTGCATTGCCTTTGGTATATGCATTATTAATACGAGCTACGATGATTCGGTGAAGTGGCCCTGCGTTCAAGGTGTCACATACATAGCATAGCATTAGGGTTTCATCACGTGTAATTTGAAAACTTACTGTCTTTGACGAGGGCTCTCTTTTGCAGAAGAAAAAGGATGTGTGGTTGGCCATTGGTAGTTTAAGACCAAGGCATGCTCAACCCAAGATTGCAATGCTTTCCTAAAACCCAATTGGTAAGTTTGAGCCAAGTGTATGCGGTAAATCGCGACGCTATGCTCAGTCGTCTCCCCAACCCCCAACTGCAAAAAAAAAAATCTAGCTGAAAATCTCGCCGCCAACATCACCCCTCGAGTAGTCATCGAGGAAATTTCCTACCTGTCTTCAACGTTGATCGTTGATCTACCATTTGAATATATACATATCATATAGATATATATATATACACATAAATACATATTTCTCTATACATCATTGCCACTTTTTAACTAACATCATCTGATTTGCTTTTTGTCCCCTTGTTCGCGCGTCCTTGCCACATCGGCTGGTTGGCATGGCATTCAACTGTTTGCTGTTCGTAGGAGCAGGACTCCTTATCCAGGGACAAATCTTCCAAGGAAAATGGGTCCAGTCGCAAATCGTCTGGGTAAGTTTATATTTCCATTTACATTTTCATCTACCACTAAACTTTGCAACAATGTGACAGAAGAGGCAATCGATCAGATTATGTAACAGAAATTTTTCAAAAGTTAATCTGATCACAATAGTTCAATGTATGAGATTTTGCATTATTATTTGATCTTGCATATCGTCAGCGTAGAAAAGACATATTATCATGCATGCATGCATAAGGAACTGTGGGACTCATTTCCGAATTTCATCATAACTTGTGACTTTATATGGTTCAAAAGACTTTGCCTTGATGCTAAAGGCTCGTCCAGGTATATTTCAAAGTTCGATAATGACATCGCATAATAGTAGTAGATTTACCGAATGATAAGTAATTTTGTTCACAGACAACTGCCATGAATGTAAATTGTATGCAATAGTGAATCCGTGCTAAACAATTTCAATAGCAGATGTTGAAAGTATCAATTTTTGATTGGATGAGTTCTCCTTGTACGCTGACGAAAGCTTGCTACTGCTTGTCAGAATATCGACAAGCCTTTCTATAAGCATGATCTGTACAATTCGAATACATGAGTAAATTCTACTTCTGTTGCATTCCACTGATTGTACCACGCACACATCACTCAACCCATGCCATATCATTTTTGTGTAATAAAATTAAAGCAATGGTTTGTGTTTGAGTACTGTGTTTGTGCTGAAAAGTGTCTACTCTGCTTGACGATCCTACCACAAGTCATATTCTCTTTGTTATAGAAACCGTACAGTTAGTGTAAATGCCGCTTATTTTGATAATACCAAAGGTTAAACCTGAAGATGGTGAGTATATAGGACGTATACTCGTAGCGTGAAAACGTGAAAAATTCCTTGCTCAAATGCAGTTCTATACCTGGAATTTTATACTGTTTTATAAATTACGCTAAACTATTGCCATGAAGTTTCACGTCAACATTAGTTCTCACTAAATCTCAAATCAAAGTAAAGCAGAGTAAGATATAATGACCAATATCTTGTAGTAGAGATATGTAGGAAATAGAGATATTTTTGAGACATCATTTTGATTTCATGAAAAGACTTGCGAACGAGTCTTTCGGAAAACATTGGGATGTTTAAACTGATGTTTTCTGATCCTCAATAAAAATCAGAGTACCAATACAACTTGGTTACTTTTTGTTTTCGATCGCTCTGACTCGTGATCGTGAAGACCTAAGTATTTCTTATTCATTCATATCGTGGTTCAGTCATAGGGCTGATTATAGACGAGTACCTCCACTTACTCCGGAACCTGGATCTGAAAGTATCGATCTTCTTTGTATCGACGATTCTGTCATCTATATTTTTCAGTAGAGAGATTATTTTGTTTCCTATCAATGTCTGTACTGTCTCCTAAGTTAATCCGGAGTGCAACAAACGATGCTCAGAATAGTAATAGTGCTTTGATGGTATGTAGATCTGAAAGCAATATATATAATTTACAGAAAAAACAAGCATCGCTCACCGACTCGGTCTCGATCAAAAGATCGCAAAGACAGACGGGATCGTGATCGAGGAGAAAGAGATCGAGATCGAGAGCGAGACAGAGGAGACAGAGATCGGGAACGTGATCGTGGAGACAGAGATCGTGATCGTGGAGAAAGAGATCGTGATCGCGGAGACAGAGATCGTGATCGTGGAGACAGAGAACGGGATAAGGACCGTGACAAGGAGCGTGATAAAGACCGTGATAAAGAACGTGATCGAGACAGAAAGCGCAGAACTCGATCCCGGGAACGACGAGACCGAGACCGAGATAAGGATAAGGAATTCGACAAAGAAAAAGATCGAGGACGCGACAGAGATCGTGACAGAGATAGAAAAAAGAAAAGATCGCTCACACCGATTACCCTTCCCAGAGTACGACCACCGTTTGGAAAAGCAGTCAGCCCATTGGGACTGTAAGTTTGAACCTTTCACGTTAATTGAAATTACTTCACCATGGTTATAATCAACACTTTGAGTTCTTTGTAAATAACATAAATCTTTAATAAAATCATTGAAACTGCCGATTTTATTTAGTCAAAGCTATGAACTGTACTCTGTGAAAATATCTTTTATGTAATTTTCTCTTACAGTGTGGATGAGTTGACGCCGGAAGAACGCGATGCTCGAACTGTATTTTGTATGCAACTCAGTCAACGAATCAGGGCACGAGATTTAGAAGAGTTTTTCTCAAGTGTTGGTAAAGTTCAAGATGTCAGACTCATCACATGCAATAAAACGAGGCGGTTTAAAGGCATCGCATATGTGGAATTCAAGGACCCAGAAAGTGTTACACTGGTAATTGCATTTTGTTTTATTTGCTTGACCGACCATCTCAATCCCATTCTCGATCCAATTAAAAAGAGAATATAGCTCACCATCCGATTTTTATAGGCTTTGGGTCTATCCGGACAGAAATTACTGGGCATTCCGATAGTCGTGCAGCATACGCAGGCGGAAAAGAATCGCATGGGTAACTCTATGCCAAATCTTATGCCGAAAGGACAAACAGGCCCTATGCGGCTCTACGTTGGCTCTCTGCACTTCAATATAACAGAAGACATGCTTCGGGGGATATTCGAACCATTTGGAAAGATCGACAATATCCAGCTAATTATGGATCCCGAAACTGGTCGTAGCAAGGGATATGGATTTTTGACGGTACGTTATTACTTATCGGAATTATAGAGATTTTTTCAAATGTTTAACTGCTGACAGTTATATGATTATTTTGCATATTAGTAGACCTGATGCAGACTTTGACATATCTACATCAGGGGGAAAAATCATATGCAACAAAAATCTAAGTCGCTATTAAATCCACATATTGCAGTATGTTAGCTTGTGTGACATAACAGCGGCGTTACAAATAATTTTAAGTTCTACCGAAACTAATACATCGCAAGTGAGTTGTTCAGTTGTTATTCGACGTGTAGATATCAGTCTCAAAAACTGGGTCGCAATAAACATCTCATTGATATCTCCGTTCAAATAATACTACAACAATTTTGAGTTCTTGATGGGAGATAATTTATGAAATAAAATCATTTTTACAGTTCCGGAACGCCGATGACGCAAAGAAGGCCTTGGAGCAGTTGAATGGATTTGAATTGGCTGGCAGGCCTATGAAAGTTGGCAATGTCACGGAACGGACAGATTTGTTACAAGGATCTTCGTTACTTGACACGGATGAGCTGGACCGAAGTGGCATTGATCTTGGTGCTACGGGCAGGTGTGTACACGTATTTGAGTTGAATTTTCTAGCCTTCCATGCAATGAAAGACAATAGCCAGTCCTTGATACTCCCGTCTACAAAAATCTTCAAATTTTCACGAGGATCTGCAAAACGAACAGATTTCACCAAACCCAGCTAACAATTGCAATTTGTAAGTGATTATCGTTTTTAGATTACAGCTGATGTTCAAACTAGCTGAAGGAACTGGACTTGAAATTCCTCCGGCGGCAGCAAATGCACTCAATATGGCGCCAGTAGTTGCGACGCCTCAACCACCGCCACAAGCAGCTCCACCAATCGCAACACAATGTTTCATGCTGTCTAATATGTTCGATCCACAAAAGTGAGTTCTGCTTCCGTTATCTACAGATTTACATGAACTATTTCAGAAATTCTAAAAGTGAGGCTTATCGGGATCAATAACATATATTTTATTTTTCGATCTTCTAGCGAGACGAATCCGAATTGGGCGAAAGAGATCAGAGATGATGTTATCGAGGAATGCAACAAGCATGGTGGTGTGTTACATGTTTACGTTGATCAAGCTTCTCCACAAGGTAACGTGTATGTCAAATGTCCGTCGATTGCTACTGCAGTAGCAGCGGTAAATTCCTTGCACGGAAGATGGTTTGCGGGACGTGTTATCACTGCAGCCTATGTGCCTCTTGTGAATTACCATTCGTTATTCCCCGACGCGATGACGGCGTTACAATTACTCGCACCCAGTGCACCGAGGCGGGGAATGTGATCTCAAGCATAATAATCCTTGATACTAATAATGACGAAGATTTCAAATGCAATACCTAACTTAGCTTTGCCGATGACAACATTATTTGTAGTATTGATGTAATTCGAGACGTCGACATGCTATTCCTTGGTATTAGTGATCACAGATTTAATTTGATCGTTTAACTTGTTGATTGTTGACAATAGTATTAAATTTGATCAGATACATATATTGTTTTCAAAAAAGATGAATCGTCAGTTTCGAATGCAGTAGTCCATTGATCAGCAAGGGATATTGAGATAGGTGAACAACACCATATAAAAATATCAGAACAATCAATGACAATTGCCTGTAGAGCTGATTTTCATGATAAAAATGAATGTGACGTTGATATTTCTGTCAGCAAGCTAGTGTGATTTCGTTGTAGATTTGTTATATTTTCACTTGAATCCAAATTGAGACCAACCAGTGATGTTTGTTTTCACAATAGTGGATCACGATTACTTCGACCTTGTCTTACACAACATTGTAGCGATGGGATTGTTTATTCGGAACAGTTCTACGTGATTCCTAGTGAGCTTATCTTATGGAACTACCTTCATTTGGATGTTAATTATCACTTAAAATTGTATAAAAGACGTGCCTCAAAAGATGAAATTAACAATATTACAACCATCACCCGATATTTTGTATTACTATTCGATTTCGTTAGTACAACGTGATACCATTATTTCGATGTATTTCAATGACGTCTAACGGAAGGCCTAGGGCTCTGCGGTAAGAATTTATTTGTGAAAAAGTGCGATTCGAATCCACCTCTGAATTCAAACAAATCGAATTAGAATATCTGCTTAGGTAATCGACGAAAATACAAGCCAAATTTTGAAGAATATTCAAATTCCTTATCTGACTAAATTTTACTTGCGTCAAGCTAAGACTACTACTTATCTTTTTTTTATTTTTATTCCTGAATCCAAATTTGTATCAAAGATATCTCCGTTTCAAGTTCGTTGATGAACTGACTTGTTCAGTCAAAAATGGTGAGGGGATTGTTGGACAAAAAAATTTGTCTTCGACCATCTAATTATTGAGAAAGGCTGATATTCGCAGATCCCTATGGTTAACTTATTGATGAGGTATAGATGTATATAAGTTTTGTAAATTAACTTAATATAGAAATAGGTATAACTTACCTCTACTGTAACTTCATATCATCAAAATATGAATGTAAACATCACGAGAGTACGATAAACTAAATTAATGGAAATTTATGGCCCGAATATCCCGATCTGCAATGAAAATAAAAAGGAAGTTGCGGATAAGAACAAAAAGTTTTGCGTAATTTGTTGGCAAACAAAAGCTCTCTATTGACTGATGAAATCATGATGTCGATTGTAATTCTGTGAGGAATATTTTTATATGAAGACAGGGGTTGTGTGGTTTTGTAGTTATCTCCTCATCTACTGAACCAATTTGTCCGTACCGTTCGGTTTGAATTATTCATCAAGCCTATTCTGACTACGGAATTAAATTGATGTAATGTTTCAAACATCCAACCGCCGAAGAAGAAATAGGCTAAAGGAAACTATTACACCTCTCATAGAGATGTAAATGTAAGTCATCAAACGTTGTCATATATCCACACTGAATCATAAACTAAGAGTACCACTGTCGGTAATGGTATAGCTTTAATTTACGTTGAAGAACTTCCTGATTGTTTGGAAATTTTACTTGCTAACCTGTTATTGTTGACTCGTAGATTCGCTTTCGTTTTTACATTTATAAAACCAGCACTATCAATCCCTTTTACATTCCTGTGTCACAGCATTAGCGGGCGTTCCAATTCTTTCGATGAATAGCAGTGAACTACTCAAACTCAGATATCTACGGGGAACAACACACAAACTTTCTACAGATCGATTCCTAACAATCAATATATTTCAAAAGTTATCCAAAGTTCTCAAAGCACATTGAAATCTTTTGAGTAAAATTGATTTAAAGTAAAAATGTTACAATAATGTCAATCATTGATCATATAGTATTACTCCACTTCAGATCTGCGCAGATACTTATATGGTCACTTGGAAAGACAACGGAAGGCAGAGCTGTGTGCTCTGTAAGTTCATCGTCACTTGGCATTGGAATGACTTGCTCTACTTTTAACCTGTCCGTCTGATAATAAATGTAATCTAAACAGTCTGCAAATCCTACTGTGAAATTTGTGTACTGTGGGGTGCCACAGGCACTGGCAAACGATAAATCATGCGAAAGAGAAATATTTTCTGGTGCTTCTTCTTCATCTGTAAAATTATTAAAAAACGTGGTATAATATGCTGAATTTTCTCACTGCGTAATGTTGAAAATACTGTCGAACTTGCACTTACTGCTTTTCCAGTCCTTATAATCACCAGGGATATGATTTTTACATAGCAGTTGGTAAATACCACAATCCGGTACACTGTTAAAATCACCACATAATATGATGCTCACATTGTGGTTCGGATACTAAAAAATTAAACGTACTTCACTGATATCGGTATTCACAATATTTTTGGTAACATTTTTAGCAGACAATTTTCTCACCTTTTTTCTTGCTTCATCAGCAACTCTACGAATATATACTAGAGCGTAATATCCTTGCAGTAATCGTATATGATCAGCATCCGGATGAAAATATAAATGTGTGTTACCAGCAACAAGGATTTCCGAAGGATTATCAATCGACAATAAAGTTGTGGCCTGAAAGTCGTTAAATATTGAGAAATGAATGGAAAATATTTATGTTATTTCCTAGTAGATAGAATCGCGCTCACCTGTATAGCAGTAGATCTACATGAAAATCGTTCCTTCATTTTTTCATTCTTTATATTTTCCCAAACAACATTAAATCCTTCCAAATCTACATTTTCACCAAGAATTGCAGATTCGAAATCTAGTTTCTGGAACCGATGGATATTAAAGAACGTTGCAAGTCCTTCTGTCACAGAGCCACCTTTACGATTGAAAACGCCGTCATAGTCCAGACTTGCAAGTGTAGGAAGTAAATCGTTGTCAAATACTTTTTTATCAACCTCTTGGAGACAGACAATGTCAGCATTGTATCCTAGAATGATTGTACCATTGAGATATTGTGATCTCAGTAGTTTGAAAGCTCAAATAACTTACCAATTAATTCTTTGAGAATAAGGTATTTTCGATAATCAATGTCCAAAGCATATGGTGGACAGTATGGAAACAATACATCTCTTGAGTAATCGGAGTCAGTATAAAGATCTGCAAGTATGTTGTAGGATGTTACTCTGAAACTGGAAAAAAGGAGTCTTCTGAAGTCGTCTGTTAGCCATCTGGAACTAACTTGTTTCCCAAGATCATCAAAAAATCAAAAGTAGTAGTGCGTCTGTAACAAATTGATGATGGCTCAAATCGCCTTCAGTTAACAAACTCTATGCTAATATATAAAAGGCTCTAATATTTCACAGACGCTGTTTCCCCTCTTAATATTTTGGTGAATTACCATTGACCCGTCAGTTTAGTTGGAGTGAATAAATGTCTAGTTTCAAAAGGGCAGTGTCCTGGGCCTGCTTCAACACTTGAAACAGATTCCACTTCAAAGACAGGTCCAGTTTTTCCATTATTTTGAGGTAGACATTGTAGTTTCAACTTGTGGCCAATATCCAGTATTTGTGGCGTGTAGAGGTACCCTTGCGCAATTTCTTGCCAATTTTGAGCCTTAGGTTTCAACTTGTCGTTTTTGAACCAAGTAAATATCGATTCTGTCCGGTTGGTGTACAGAGTTTCAAACCTGACTGGGTACGTAGGAAATCCAGCAAGCATACACTTTGCCAGAGTGATATTTGCTATCCATGGGAAGTTGTATTTTATGATGTATTCCCGTCCAGAAACCACCAGAACAAGATCGGTGACATCATCTTTCAACACGTTCTCCAAAGGTACTTCGCCATCGACGGGTGAGCCATGTAGCATGAGAGCAGATTGACATTCCTCGGGGACAACTTCTTGGGAGTTCGCATCTTTGTTCTTGCGTTTATTTTTCTTTGAATTCAATGCTTTACCAACATTGGTGTTTATCCTCAGTAGGAGGTTGGAGACTGTAGAATTAACTTTTCTACTAAAATTAAATTGCCTATCTACTTTCTGCTCCGGGTTAACGAATCGAAAGCTTATGTCGAAAGTTTCACTCTCTCGATCGTGACGAAGAAACGCTTCGTTCATGTTAATTATCAATTTTTGTTCGCACTGCTCTAAACATGCAGATATTCTTAGAGGACGACGACACGTTAATTTTGAGGTTATGGGGCTAGTCTTACACAAGAAGTTGTACGCACCTCTGTATAACATCGCAAGAACTGGTGTCTATTAAAAAAACGGATAAATTACGGTACGGATAAATTTTCCGATGGTTTGATTGGGTTTCGTCTCTGCAAACATCTCGATACACTAATCACGACTGGCGTGTGTATTTTATAATTCGTATGATCCGTACCATGCTCAAATCACATCAGCTGATCAACATGAAATTAAAGAAAAGTAGCGTGAAAATAAAGAAATATCACAAATGAGTTGGGCCACTAATTAGGTTCTGGCACTTGAGAAAACTCGATTTTTCGTGGTGGGGTGTTGAGAATATTCAGGGGAATGATTGCTAGATTCCAACCAGATTCTTGTCTTGATTCTTACGAATGCCTCGAGACGAGCGTGAGGGGTTTGTATGTTGAATTGCCTGCAACCAGGCTGAAAGATAGATGAAAAGGCGATATAACAAAAATATGCATTCTATCAGGAATCAGAATATAGTTTTCAAATCGATCCCAATCATTCAATTTTTAGTAGTCGCATCCTGTTTTTCTCTTTCTCTTTAGACTGACTACCAAATCGTTAAACGATATCCATTCAATTAACAATATTTTATGAAGGCGAGAAACTGTATGATCATAATCGGATGACAAAAATGATCAGCATGGTCGTGTCGTGATTCGTAACTTTCCAGATATTGTATCGATACAGCAATAAAATATCACAGTTCTTGCGGCCAGGTATGCAGCCAGATAAAACTGATGACATAATATGTATCTAGTACGTATTTATGCGGCTATTGGTTGAAATGCAATTGCTGAAGCATTTCATTTAAACTTCTCCTCGCGGTATAAGATATGATCAAAGCGTTTTCCGAGTAGCACATATCTATATATCTGTGAAAAAGTACAAGTTTGGAGAAGAGATTGAATTTTTTTAGGGATGAATTCTAAATCTAGAATGAATCTGGCTCAAGATCCAGAATGGAACGGTTCTTAAACTTTTCCAAATACAATTCACGTAGGATAGCGCAAGTTGAAATAATATCTTAAGCTACAATGAGCTCAGATGCTAATTTTTGAGAAAAAAAAGCTGAATTGATCTTCTAACAATAAGTCAACTTAATTTTAGAGCCGAATGGGCTGGAAAGTAGAATGTCGTTTCCAGCAATTTTATTACTATGTCAAATGTGATCACAGAAAATAAATGAATAGTGTTGAGAGCTCGAATCCACCTGATCAGGAACCTTCCAGTTTCAGATGATTCGAGACTATTTTGAATAAACCTATACGTTTTCCGTATTCTTATGGAAAATACCGCAAAAAAAGATACGCCTTTTTGCCTGTTCGCGCGGTAGATGCTGTCGTGTGTTGGCGTATATTACGATCTTATACCATGTGAAGACGCGATATCCTAGTGAGTCTTGGGCACGAGAGAATTTTGAGTGTCAGGACTGTCAGACCGTCTATCTATATGCGAGGAGATATCACCGAAAATCATTCATGCGAATTCAATGGAGACGCATAACGCTCCGTTAATCCCTTGAAGTTGAGCTCTCGACGAGTCCTCCATTGGCGGCTTATGCTACATACCGTTCATACTCAAGATTCAGAACGCATAGTTTGGTAATTGGATCACGCCGTGTAACTCGATTAAACAACACGTTCCGGTTAATGTCTGGAAGTCAACGTCTTTGCTCTGTTTTGAAGAGAAAAAAATTGCGGCGATTATCACGCAAAGATGTACAAGAGTATCTACACCACCGTGACGGGATGTTCGAATAGAGTCATGCGGTGAGCAACTTAGACTTTGAGAAAAAAACATGGAGCCCCATAGTAATCGAGGGTCAAAAGAAGGACTTCAAATGGTGCAGGCCAAAATTGTACGGAGGTACTTTTCAACTAATCACTTATGGTTAATTGAAGACCAAAAATTTAATGAAGATGAAAAACGGCCCGCTGGTAATATTGGTCCATAGCTTCTCTGTTTCAGCTTCAGGATTATTCTCAATAAATATTCAAGACAAACAAAGAGAGTCGAAATTAAATATCATTACTTATGTATCGAATATAGCGGTCGCTATCTTTGTAGCTTTGTCTGACATTGACGTATAAATATAATGAGTAAGCACGTTAATTGGTAGATGATCTCAAGGCGGATGGAAAAGAAATATATACACATAATAAAAACGAATACCGATGACATGCAATGTGATTAAGAAAGCCAAAGAAAATCTGGATTACTAGAGGGAAGTGAGAGGACAGCCTCAGTTCGTTTTTTTATTTCTTTGTCAAAGCAACGTATCTCCTCTGTGATCAGTCAATTAAAAAGTAGCGCAATTAACGAGCCAATATCGCCTCAAGGCCTCTACCGACGGTATGTAGGTACACATAGGGTGCAATTAAAATCATTCCGGATTTCTTGTAACCTAACCTTCCGGAATAATATTCATTGAATCTTTCATGTGCACCTATACTACTTCACGTGTCAATAATTTTACACGTGCGATGAAATATATGCCGGAGAATTTTGTAACCGAGATTTGTATATAGGCTTGTCAATTATTCTAAAATTAATTAATAAATAGAATCACCTACTTAACGATAATCCGTTAATTCATTACCAAGAATAACATGAAGAGCCAAACTTTAGGTAGGAAAATGGTATGGGAATCTCTTCAACTTGTGATTATGCAAGTCTGTTCGCGGGGCAACGGGGCGAAGAGAACCGAGAAATTATGCATATTTGAACGAAGGAATTCACGACTTCGAAATGCAAAGCAGTTTGGAGAGTCTTATCAACTTCTATTTTAATTATCACCTGAGAAAAGGGTTTAAATTTGAATTACACATCCAATTCTTCAATGTTTATAATCCACTGGCTTGCGTTGAATACGTCTATTTTTCAGATGAAACAAAATATAGCCATACTAGATCTTCAATATTTTATGAATTATCAATTAATTATGTTATATAATTATATAGGTATATTATAATAGTCGTTGAAATATGGCGACAGGAAGAGAAAAAGCAAATTAAAGGAGACAAACGAACAAAGGGCGTTAGAGACTTGAGCATGAAGTACTATGACATCTGAATCAGAAATTCTAAAAGTACAAAACCATTTAATCACGCGTTTCTGCCTTTTTTTTCTTGTTTTTTAAATGGAAAAGCTTAAGTTTTACGCTCGGTGAGGCTGGTTCCTACCACTTTTGTTTAGATTCGACGGCCGTGCGATCATCATGATTCGCAAAAAGCACCAAGATAGCGTGAATGCGAGATTAACCTAATCTTAAAAGTCCGTCAGATGATGGATAAAAAAAAGTTTTTTCTCCGCAAAATTATGGTCAACAACATTGCCTAGAATATTGTTATACGAAACAACATTGATGTAAAAAAAAAAATACAAAAAAAATGTCATAGGTAAAACATACTTATAAATAAATAATTAATTTTTCTTGTGCTACTAAATATTCATGCAAGTATTTAAAAATACCCTTTCTGCAATATTTATGGAAATGAAGCCGAGATTGAACTGTCATTTTATGCACAAGTGTATACCTATATTGTATATATGTGTACATAGGTGTGGTGTATGTTTTTTTATCTATCTATAGTATATGCAGCGGTTTATCGTATGTTTATGTTTACCCGAAACTTTATTCATTTTCTCCTTTTTCGTCTATTTCTCTCATTTTTTTTCTCGACGATATTATTAAACCTGCTCGGCATCGGTGATTATACTGCCCACCTAGTTTTAAGAAATGTGATACGAATTTTTCGAATTACTTAATTAATATTTTCGTATCATCTGCAATACCTGTGCTTATAGGTATAATCTACTCTCGCAATCAGTACGTAACAATTTCTCTGCTGTGGAATCAATTATTTAAATCGTCGAAATTAACCTAGTAAAACCAGCCTGCATTTTGGCGTAACTACATCCACAGTGGTGTGGACCTCCGCTTTGTACAGGATTGGAAAATGGAGGATAAAAAAAAAATGAATAAAAAAAATAAATGAAGTGAAGCGAATCGATTTGAACCGCTTTTATCCTGGCAGCCACAAGCTCCGGAGTTCGCACTGACAGCTGTTGACATTTTCTCTAGCTTTTAAGCCCCGAAAAGCTGCCCACATCGTATAATATGTCTCAAGGATTAGGTGATTTCTGGATTACCACATAAGTATAGCTTGGCATCCATGTAAAATCACACGGAGAAATCTTTGAACGGAAAAAAATTTAACCGAATTTTGGAAAACTCTACCATGGGCTGGAAAACTTCTGCGAACTATGAGTGTCTTCACTATGCCTATCATGGGTAACGAGGTGATTGAAGTATTCATTCTATTTTCGAAGATATACGTCCTTTATATATTTTTACGAATTGCCTTCGGGATGTAGAGAGCATGAAGACAGGTTTTCAAAAAATCACAAATTGAGTAATATCGTAAGCGACTGATTGCAGATTTATAGTCCTTTGCAAACGTCACAATGTCATTATTATTCATGCAATGAATATAGTAAAAAGAAACGAAAGGAAAGAAAATAAATAAAATGCAAACGAAGGGCAGCTTTTTTTATCGCACTAACCTTCAGGCGCGGCGTTTATAACAAGGAAAGTAAAATGGCGGACCTATACCACTTTAATACGAACAGTTCGATTCAAATTACGATCCTCCGGGTTAATGAGTTTGAGCGACACGGTTACATATTGGCAACTATTGTTGCTAGCGGCGACATCCTTTCGAACCAAACATGTAATAAGGATCCGCTGTGGACTCGAATCTCGATCAAAGGTATTTGTCAAATCCGCAATTCTCACGTATTACCAAAAAGTTCGATCTGTCGTATTTCCACTTCTATAGGTTACCTAATCATGCAGCAACTTAGAAAAAATTATTTCAAGAGTAATGTTTTTAAAAGTTATACTTAATTACTTCAATTTTCGATCTCTTCGCAATGAGAATTATTTCCAATATTTCGGCTTATTATTTTTAATATGAAACTATAACAGCTTTCAGATATTTGAAATTTTGACTTTTAATTTCGGTATCCAGGTGAGCTTTCAAGACACTTTTTCTGGAATCCATAAAAAAATTTTTATCGAAAGTTCCACACTTTGAAAAAAATTATACTAAAAGAGTGGCGCGTTCCGCGCATATTTCGCTGAAAATCATGTGGGTGGGTATGGTACACCATAAGAAGTTATTACAAACGCCCTGCAAGCCCATCAAGTATTTCAATTTTACTTAACACCTACCATAAGTTATATTATTTTATTCAGGAGTATTATTTTGGCGACATTTATTCCAGCGTACAAATTGTCGTGGGGATATATAGTAATATTAGAAGTCACGTTTATCAGAAGTTGTGACTATAGTATATCGTCGAGGGAGCAATGGACCGAGTGATAAGCCACCTGTAGGTGGTGCTTTGTCCTCATTGACGCATATCATCCTCACTCGTCACGACGTCATTACATCGAACGATCCCTGCATCAATTTTTTCTATTTGTTTTCCATGTTTTTTTTTTATTAAGGTTTCTTAGTTCTAATCTTAGAAACTCAAGACCTTCTCGAACCACCTCTGTATTTGTATGGCTTCTATATGGGTCAAAGAAATTGCAAAATTATCATTGAATTATCATTGCTCGATTCCGGAAGAATAAAAAATGAAATTACAGGATTTCTGAAATGCAGGCGATGTCACAAAGAAAAAGAAAACTTTTTACTTGCGTCGATCGCGTGGAAATCCCATTCAATTATAGTGGAGAACCGTCCCGAATATGCATAGTAAATATTTACCACTGTATTTAGAACCGAGGGAGGTTTTTGAACACAACCACAGGTAGAGGTAAAGTTGAATGAACAATAAACAAGTCTTGCGAGGAAAATACACCAAGAATTCAGAGAAAGGATTAACACGGAATTTTTCTTCACATGTTAGATAATTAGCCGAAATTCGTCCTGCTGAAAATCTGCAGAGACTTTAATGGAAATTCTATGTAGGGAGTGATATTAGAGTTTTTTTGTTTCGGATGTATGACGTAATTTTTTTTTTTTTTTCCTCTCTAATTGGAGATTGATCAAAGAGTTTACTTTTCAACGTTGCTATTTTTTCCGTTTTTTTGTTGTTTTTCATTTTCCATCTTGCAAGGTCTTCTCTTGAAAGCTTCACCCACATCATGGTGCAGTATAAAAGGGAAACTTTTCCAAAAACTGCTGGTACAGGAAAGTTCGGGTTGATTCAGAAATTTTATTAACTTGGTTAATCAACTTTCTTGCCGTTCATCGGGGTGGGTGTAACAAGGTAGTGGATACAACTATAGATATATGCCCTATATAAACAATAGAATGCTGCTCTGCAAAATCGTGTCCATTCGCTGCACGCTTCCATCTCATGATGCATGGACTATATTTTACCCCTCTGTAAAGACGTCATTGCTTAGCCCTAAGCTAATTATTACGCGCGTCGATTCCCGCCGGTAATAAGTATTGTGATCATCCCCAGCCTTTGCAACTTCATTTCATTACATTGAACTAATTAATACAGAAATAAATGCCGCACGGTGTTAACTGTATTATATCCGTATAGGTATACTATAGGTATATGGGGCATCCCACGCGACATGAATTTTTTTTTCAATATCCTTTTACCGAAGATTTATCGACAACCTGTGGAAGGACAGAAAATTTTTTGAAAAATTTACGACCATCCAGATCATGTTGAAGAAATTTTCAGCATGTAATTAAATTTTCAACAAACTCTCGGTAGTAGGTATACCAAAAATCTAGTCTGCGATACAAGCATTTTCAGACCATTCGGGTTCGCCTGGAATTTGACTGTCTTTTTCAATTTTTTTAATATTTTTCCCACTCTTCAATCCTCGGCCTTCAGCTTTTAGCACTTCTGACATTTTGAATGATAGAATTGGAAATAAAATACATGACAATTATTTTACAAAGGATTAGAGAAAATAACCAAAGTGGCATACCGAAACGAATAAAAAAAATTATTGATGCAGAGAAAGCGCGCAACAGTTTTTTAACAACATTTTTTTTCAAACTTTATTCTTCCTATTCTTCGAAATTACAAGTCCAGATGTTCACAATTATAAGGTAGAAGATTACACAGTGTAAAAAAATATTCAAGAAATTAAAAACAACACAAGTTAGCGCTGTTCACATATATGAATGAAATTCATATTGATATGTAGAGCAGAATATTTGAGGATTCCTTCTTTTTTTTTTTTATAAATTTTGATGAAAATCTATATTTAGAGCTGCGCCGTTAATATCGTACGTTCTGACATTTTCTGGAGTAAAAATTTCATTATTTTCATTGGAGTGATGCAGTTTTCAAGCGTAAAGTTTCGGCGAAATTTATACAGAGTAAAAAAAGTGTCACTTTAACGGGGAAAAGTGTAATTTCCACTAAAAATAATGTAGAGAATACACAAGTATTGTTCACATCCAGATACGTCTCACAAAAGAAAATCCCTGATGAATAAGTAATCGGCTTTTTTACGTGAAAAAAGGATGACACGAAGTAGCGAAAAAGCTGCACAACGAGCAAAGGACCATTAGATATGTAAGAATAAAATTAACGTGGCTCGAGAGAGTATTTCCATTTCGATTATTTTCATCGTTGTTACCGCATATCTCATCAAAGTGACAGTGATTAATACTTTCTGAATGTATCGATTCGAAAACGGAAATCGGACATGGCGCATCCGGAGGACATCCTGGAATTTGTGCCACTCGTTCTTGATGAAAGGCCGAAATGCTGGGACCGGCGTTCTCGCAACTGGAATAGAAAAAGTGTCATAAAATTACAATGGTTACCTACTTTTACAGCCGCGTGTAATAAAGAACGAATTCGCGAGCTACTCACTCGTATAAAACGAATGCCAGATTTGAAGCGAACGCATCGATAGCGCTGCTCCTCCATACCCTATTGTCCAGATGCTCTCCGAAGGAGGCATTCGTTAATGGCTTTGTCTCATTGGCCAGACCGAGGAGAGTCAGCAGCTTCAAGAGGCTTCCGGAGTGCGTGAAATAAAGTGTAGCTATCCTGTCTTCGTCGGATCTGAAAGTCAAGTAAATAATTATGTTTTTTGTTTGTCATCATCTTTTTTTTTTTTTTGTTCTCGAAATTTCACTTCCACAACTTCGCAAAATTTGCTGAACACGATAACAATTAAGCTCACGATCAGTCAGCAAGCTTGCGATTAGACTTGTTCTTCGGGATCCACCTGTCGAATTTATTCACATTTTCATCGGAGTGAAAATGAGTTTGTGTTTTTTTTTTTCAATTGTATCTATTTTTCACAGAGTCAGGGAAGTTGAATTTTGAAAAAAGGAACCCAGTTTCGACCGACCATATCGGATGAAAATGAACGTACTCAAAAGATTTAAACATGTCACGGAGAGCTGGGCAACTTTGTCGGTATGTGATATTGAATCCATAACCATCGATCCAATAATATTCCAAGTCCTCCGCGTATTCCAAAACCTGAAAAGGCAACGTAAAAAGCAACGACCAGAGGAAAAGTTTGATCCCAATAAAAGTGGCTCATTGGTATTTTATACTTTGGAAAAAACAGAGAGAAAAAATTATCGCAATTGATTGAAACATATCAGTATATCTTTGAGGTAGCTCCCAAAACTAGTATGTTTATAACCTTTAAATTATCGAGTGAGAAAAACTTGCACCAAGGTGAGCTGTAATTTTCATCCCATGCGGTCTCTAAGCCACAAGATTGGTACATGAGACTGGCAGTATCTGAAATGAGTAGATAATAATACGGACCTGTAAAGGTGAAGAGGGATAATAATAAACTCTATATAATAGCCTCAGTTAGATCACCGTAGTCGATCAATAATCCGAGTCTCTTTGATAAGTCGTCCAATGTTTCCTCGACAATTGTACTATTCAGAAATAAATTGTACTCTTCATAAGCATCTGGATTATTCTTCACTTCATTTTGCCAGCGATCGCATTGTTTGTACGACTAAAACATTCCTATTATTACTACATGTGTCCCACATTTTGGAAAGATGACGATTTTTTGCTCGTGTGATTCCATGATAATCAACGTTTTTATACAAAAAATGAAGTTATAGTGGATGAAAAATTACTTTCAAATCATTAGTTCGAGTCTAACATTTGATCGATATTTCACCGGAACCTACCCTAAGCACTATATCCTTCTCTTCGGATGGATAATACCAAACTTTTTGGCCTTCTTCGGAGCCAAAAAGACCAAGGGCAAAATATTCCGCACTTTTTTCTGCCCGTTGCGTCGTTGTGTACTTGAACTATAATGGGTTAATGGAAGTATGGCGAGATCGTATAATTATACTGAAATAATTATAACATTCGAAAAATTTCTGATCAAACTATGGATTACCTTGTAAGATTCGTTATTGAATGTTTCTGACAAAAGGGTGGGGAATCGGGTTTGAAACCTTTTGGCAAGATCGAACATTTCTCTTTCACCTTCTTCTTTTAGGTGCGAATAATTTTCAATGGACAGAGTTTGATTCCATTTGACGAGCTCCTCAGCTGCTTCTGCCGAAATGTTCGATTCTTTCATGTAGTAGTTTTGCAATATTTGCTCCTGTAATTTTGGAAGTTCTTCTATCCATCTAGTGGTGAGATCGTTTCCAGGGAATCTAGTCCCGTGACGTAGCATTATCCAAATTTTTTTTTCGGTGCATCCTAGCGTGCGATATAAAATAAATGCAGAATCGATATTTTTATTAATGATTAATGAAAGTCTTCACGATATTCAAAAAAATGTGTACTACTTAGTGACGAATTTAAACACTGATATGGATTAGCGTTTTCATCGACATGTACGATAAAATTTTAAGGCGAATACCTGAATACTTTGGATTCGAGTCGTCTAAATTGCTGATGTGTCTGTACGGGGTTCTTGTGCTCATATGACATTCGCTCGAGTAATATCCGTCAGATGACAAACATTCCGGTTGGGCTTCTGCGTTGAGATGTGCATGATGGATGGTGATTACCAGAATTATCAGATGGCAAAACATCTCTAATGATGAAAAATCATTGAATCGGATAATTCTCAACAACTCCTGATAATGTATAACAGTTTTTCACTGCAATATAGGTAATCTTTAAAAAGCACATACATGTCTTCGCCCATTTCACGTCAACAACACATTCAAGACCGCACGTGATCTGAATCTTATCGCAATATCATGTTGACATCATGGTATCGTGAACGAATGATTGGAATCAGGTGCGCGTAGTGCAACAAAAATGTTCAAGAATGTACATATTGCTAATACTCGGATTTTACAATTATTTTTTTCTTCGATATAGCCCGAGTATATCCGGAAAGTTGCGATCTTATCTTATTAAACAAGATATGATATGATCCTGCAGATGTTTATGAATTATTACGCACATTTTTGGTAATCAGACGCACGCAATTCATGGCTCACTATATGATCGTGCATACGTGGAAATCCAAATCTGTGACGTACCGATAAGGCGATGGACGCACGCGCCTAAGATCAAATTATGAAAGAATTATCTTCAAAATCTCGTTTGAAAAATGCGTCGGGTAAAGAAAGGCGAATTTAATAATCTTCTCGAACTTAAGTTCAAAAGCTAATCATCATCGATTGTGAGGAAAACGCGTAAGAGCTGGGATATTCGCATTTCTTTTCCCGGTAATCTAACTTTCGAAACATATTTGTCTTATGAAATTTTGTTTTTCATCTGCTTTGGCTCATTAGTTTTTCTTGCCCATTTTTTCACACAAGAATTTTCACATTATTCGAATCAATTTATAACACTCACCTCAGCAGATCAAATACGGTCAACTATTGTTAACGATCGAATATATCAGTCGCAAGAGCGGTATTGGACTATTACGATCGACGGCTCGGCGTTCTGCACAAAATTCCGCCGCCCCGCGATCATGAAATTGTTGTGGAGGAAGGATTGAGATGATTGTAGAGCAGACACGAATATCACACGGCAACAGCATGGGCTCATTTTTGATCCGAAATTATTCTGACGATATATTAAATCATATGTATTGGTAGAATCTACCTGTAACCGCGTGATGGCCACGCCGCCTCTGCACGTAAGAGCACGTGTCGCACCCTAAGATATTGGATCGTAATCCTCAACCAATGACTGACCGTTCGTAGGAGATAAAAATCAATGCTCGCGCAATCAGCGTATCGACCACACGCGAACTTAATTGACGCATTTACGAACCTTCGAATCTGAGATAAAGGCGCTCGTATCTCAGGAAGAAATATTTTTTCAAATTTCACAAACGAAGTGAAAGTTCATTTTTTCTAGCGTCCAACAATCACGTAACGTCACAGCTGACAATGAATGATGTGACCCGTGTCAATTTTATTCAAAAATTTCAAGGCGTTTAACAGTACAGAAGAAATCGACTGGCACTTTTTTCTATTTTTTGACGTACCTATAACTAGGGCCAAGTTAGCCGCGTAATTTCAAGATTTTTACACAGCCCTAATACCGTATATTATTCTAACCAGTGAGATGAAAAACCTCCTTTTTTTTTTGTTTCAAAAGAATACAGCCCCACAGCGAGAAAAATTGTTTCTGTAAGAATTCTGTTCTTTTTACGCGTGCGAAGTGTTATTGCACATTAAACTTAACGAACATTTCAAGTCAGGGTTTAGGGAGTTGTTACTTGTACGATTGTTAGGTGGATATAAAGATGATGAGCTCAACCTGAACTCGAAAATTACATTTAGGTACCGGTAAAACTCGCTGTACGTACTATAACTTAATTCTCAGGTAACCTCGTGAGGTCCCGCCATCATTTTCTGTTTCTTCTTTTGATGAACAAAAAAAAAAATAATAATAACAAAAAACAAATAACTGAATTGATAAAACAGCAAAATAAAACAGATAAAAGGTATTGAAAGAAGCTGACAATGGGTATATGAAAGTAAGAAATTTTTTCACTCAATGAATTCTTATCTAATGGCGAGATCGAAAAACTCGTCAAGATCTGATGTTGAACAACATTAAGGTGCTCGTATGCGCAATACCGAATATGACTTAGATACCTAGAATTAAACATACGTGGGACGTTGACCAGTCCTGGCAAATTACCGCATTTGGGAAACTGCAATCGTTTGCAATACATGCAAAGCTTCGGGTGCGCAGGGGTAGTTAACATAACCAGATTATCGGCGGTGATTAATCGATTGTTCGATCCTGCAAGCGTAGAGGGTAGTAGTCGGGTGATTGGAACGATATAAGTTAGAAATTCGAATTCGAACGGGCAAAATCGGTCGCTGATCTGTACATGTGTATAGTGTACGTACGTATATGCCTATTTAGTACGTTTCTACCGGTGGCGAGTCTGTACCTGAGGTAGAATTTGGAAATTACCACGTCCGCAAAGAGCGTGTCGAGGGAATTGTTATAGTCCGTTAAAATTTATCTGGACAATGCGGTGAATTGGGCCGTATTGTCTTGAGGTTGCGAGGGTGAGATGATCATATTATCCGCGACTGTTTGCACTTTAAAGAATGAAAGATCACGTTAACTCGGGTTAGTCAGCGACGGAATGGGATCGTAAAAAATTTCGAAACCATTATTTTCTTTGATAATTGGAAGCGTGAACTATAACGTCTCATCTGACTGAAATTAACACCCCGCGAGAGTCACGTGATGGAAGTATTCACCTATTAGCTCTGATCTTGAGTGCACTACAGTGTAAGTCCTGAACTCGTAATCGACTTTAAACGACGTAGATATAAAAGGTGGGAATTTCGTACGGTACATATCATAGGGATTGTTCGTGCGAAAACTGGCCAATCAGATATTTTCAGTATCTCATGCGTCACTAACACGAAATCTTACACACGTCAAGAGATTTT
This sequence comes from Athalia cordata, assembly GCA_963932425.1. Lineage (NCBI taxonomy): Eukaryota > Metazoa > Arthropoda > Insecta > Hymenoptera > Athaliidae > Athalia > Athalia cordata. The sequence continues at coordinate 47,970,101 of OZ010625.1, read as the reverse complement.
GTGTCGGTGGCACAATTTTATGATTGGCCATTTTCTCTTCACAATATGCAGCAGCGGCGTCGAGCGAATGGTGTAGGTATACTAATACCGCACCTACATCAATGAAATAGTACGTAAATGAGTTCATCAACGCCGCATTACGTAGTCTGCATGATGATCATCATTCACATCCGTGGTCACAATACCTACAGATATCTACGTTATATTCGCTTTGTTCCGCTCTGTGCATATGTAATACGCAACGGCAGTCATATTCAAATCCACTAGTATCATGTACATTCAAGTCCAGATGTTTTCTGCAAATCTGATTGAATCTAGTTGGATCCATATTTTGAGACATTTGGATTGCATCAGATCTGTGGTTAGATCCAATTAGATCTGATCGGATGCTTTACAAGACTTTTGTTCGTACACAATTTTATTTTGATCATAGTTTACACGTTCCATCGGATAGGATGTTGGAAACATTCGGAAACTGTCTTCATTCTAATGAAATGAAAAGTTAATCGTTTATTTTTATACACGTACTAGATACAAGTATTAGTACACCGAAGATGCGAACGACAGGTCGACTTCTCCACAACCTTTTTTATCGTATACAGTTTCGAATAAGGCGGCGGTGAACGATCGAGTAAATCGCAAATGTGATTGAGTTTCGAGATGGAAGTTATGTGGGCTACACGAGGGAGTTCCATCGGTAAATAATGTATTTTTGTTTTTCTGTTTCTTCTTCTTTCTTTTTTTCTCTTTCTTCTCATAATTGAATCCTAGCTCGTTTCGAGAGAATGGAAAGTTAGAAAGCAACCCCACAGAGTAACAGACTGAACTTCGCTATGGGAATTATACTGGTTATCTGATCACCGATTATCTGAATCACATGTTATAAATCATCCCCTGGAGATCATTGTTAAAAACGATGCAATAACCTCCTACGAAATCCCTGCAATCGAGCGTCGCTCATTATTTATTTAATTGTCTTTCGTTTTTAATTAATTGTTTTCGCGGTTTAGTTTTTTTCCGGAATATTTGGTATGTGCCATATAGAGGGCGTCGATATACAAAGTCGGAATTAAATTATCTCGGATCTTTTATATTATGGCGAAGTGAAAAAATTTTTCATAAAAAGTCTCAAACTTAATTTACTTTTCGAATTGTTGCATAAAAAAGTGTCGATCGAGTTTAAAAAAAAAATTTCAATTCATACATAGCATTGTCATCATCATCATTATCATCATCATCGTCGTTAGAATACTGCAGGAAACTTTTTTTTATCGTTGACAGATCTCACCTGATGCACCTTCCTGCGTCTACCTTTACTTTGAACAACAATCACGAAAAAGCGTAGGAAAAGAGCAAGCGATAAAATGAAGAAAAAACAAAGCCGTTGGCATATACCGTGGCGGGGGTCCTTTCGCAGCTCTTCAGTAAAAACAATTCCACGCATAATCCTCGCAGAACAATTGTATACGCATTGTATACCGAGGGGGTTGAAAAGAAAAGAAAAGAACAGAACAGAACAGAACAGAAAAGAAAAGAAAAATTAATTTTCAGGATTATCGGATTATTGTTGCCGCGATTTGAAAATATTTCGCCAAATCTTATCCCAAACTAATATTATGACGATCAAGTTGTATGAAAAGAAAGAAAGAAAAAAACTGCTTCCATTTTCGCGTTGACATTCTTCTCGAATTAAATGTGCAGCGGCATCATGGGCATGTTTTACCGATCGCGTGCAAACACGCGTTGATTTATTTATATGAGACTTTATTTCCTCGGGCTTTAGGTATATCGTTTCCAGCCAATTTCCGGACATTAGGTATATGTCAATCGACCTATCGATTCCACGCATGAGATTCCAGCAGCAGTAGCAGTAGCAGCGGTATAAGCAGTTTCCTTATTCTTGATTCCGTACATAAGACGTACCTACTCACCCCCATACATCGATTCGATGGTAAATATGCTAAACAGAAACTGTAATATTCAAGTAATCAAAATCACCGTGGAAAATCAACGTATATATGAGGGGGATAAATTCTTCAAAGAAAATATTTCATTCTAGTACATACATACGTATGTATGCATTGGTATCTGTATGTGGAAGGAAGTATACAGCTTGCGCGCGGTATCGAGAAAAGTTTTTCTAGAAAACATTTCAAATAAAATACGTTCTTTGAAGTTCTTCCGGAATAAGTTTGTTCTCGGTTTATATTGTACTTGCGCATAGTCGCGGGATGCCGTTGAACGAAACCGCTGCAAACTATTACACAGGGTGTTCGATTTTGTATGATATCGAAAAAAAAATCATGTATTAGAGATACGTTTTAATTTTATTTAATCATCGAATAAGAATTCCGAAACGTTAATTGAAACTTTTTAAGATCCATTTGGAGAAAGAAACACCGAAGTACCTTTCCATTTGCATCGCAAAATGCATTTTATTAAAAACGAAAATAAATATCTAATTGTAAGTTCTAGTGTTTGCAGCATTCTTTCAATCGTAAGTTTGTTATATCAAAACAAATTAGATTGAATTGAATCGAATCAACTTTACATCGTAATCGTGATGATAACGATGATAATATGTTGAATTTTGAAATCAGTTCGTTGTTCAATGAGGTTTTGGAATTTTCCGTTCTCAACAGCTGTTCGCGCAATATTTGGATGCTTTTCGTGAAATCTTAATACGTGCACTTACACATCAACAAGATAAATCAGATAAACCGAAAAACAGGAATAAAAAATAAAAAAATGTGTTACTTGATTCACACGTTCAATAAACGTCGGTGTGATTCACCGTTTCATTTTTATTATATGAAAGAAAACTAAGAGTCGCTTACGTATAATTAGTCAGGAGGTATAATACAGTACACTGTACAGTATATATACAGTACAGAGAGAGATTAAGCTCTCTGAATGACTGTGAAGCGACGCGACGATACAATCGCGTAATATTTGTCATTCATCAAACGCCCAGGTAATACGTGTACGGTAACTAGGCGCCGTTTCCGCGATAAGAAAAACCGAGCAATACGCGGGTAACAATAAATGAAAAAAAAAAAAAAAATGAACAAATAAACGCGAGCGCCAATAGGATCGCCGGCAGCTAGATCATCGCACCAGTTTACGACAAAATCCTGGAGCTTATCGTCGGCTTGTAATTCGACGTTTTCACTTTTTCCCATACACCATACGTACTACAGGTATATGCGGTAAGGATTTGTCCTCAAGCTGAAACTTGGCTCGTGCTTACAAACAAGATTTTCATTTTCTTCTTTTTCTTTTTTTTACTACCTCATCACTCGGGTAAACTCAATCTGCGGCCTACCGCAACACGACGCTTTGAACAGTAGCAGATAGGATAAGTACCTCTGCAGTCGAGTGCAGACATCGGAGCTTTGCCTAGCTGTCGTCGGTAACCTTCACCTTGCCCTCGTCCTTTTTAGGGTCATGGTGCTTTTCACTTTTTTCTACGACTTTCAATTTTATTTACTGTTTATATGATGAAGGTATACGTATTCATCGTAATGCGAACGCCAAATAACGTTATCTCCATTCATATTTTCGCTATTTTAGATTCGTACATACTTCATCATTTTTTGGAGCTCCAGCTTCTAAGGTAGACTGAATGCACTTTTTGGTCAGAGTGAGAAAATTGAAAATTGAAAACCGGTTCGGAAATGCTCATTTTCAATCAAAAAGAACGAAGAAATCTGCGCCTGAAAAAAAGCTGAAAACATTATTCAAATTTTTTCATCATATACTTGACTATTTTTTGAAAATTCTTTGACGTTTATTCTGAAATTTTTTATTTCCTCTACCATTCGTTCCATCGAACGAATTTTTTTTTCTTTCAACTTTGTAACAGTTGAAACATTCATCTACAATCGATGTAAAAGATTAAAAGTAATAAAAAACGAAAATAAAAAATATTCTTATCGCCGTAACAAACTTGTTCAAATTATTATACAGATAAGGTGAAATTAATTATTTTTTCAATAGTTCCTGGGGTATTCGGAATGAAATATGACATGTGGAAAAATTAATCTCACGAAACGAACAAATAATTTTAAAGCAATGTGTGATATCGGAAATATTTCAAATTTTTTTTTAAACAAGATTATTATTATGGTAAAAAAATTCGCAAAGAGCTCGATGTATGAGAATAAAAAAAAAGAAGAGGTTTTGTATTTGATACAGAGGAAAAAGATGACCAAATATTTTATTAATTTCAACCGTATAAAAAATTTCGAGGCCGCAAGCGGCGGGTCAAATTATACCGTGGAATATCCCGCATACATTTAATTCGTGCAAATTTTTGCTCCGCATAGCCGAAGTTGAACTTATAATGATGAGATCGAGTCGGATTTGAACGTTCACATTATCCGTATTGTTTTAATTAAATGTTTGTTAACTATTTCCTCTTTCTTTTTTGCACTTTATTTTCAAGCTCACCATCAGTTTTGCCGAATTATCGGTGACCCGTCGCTTGCGTGCTGCAGATTGGCAATTATAAATATATATACGTACGTGTGTATTATACGTATGTATGCCCCTGTACGTACATCAGCAACCGATGTTATAATTAATGAGAAAATTTCTAGGAAAATTTACATCGCCATAATTAATTACGTTGCAATTTTTGTTTTTTCTTTCTTCTAAATATGGTTACATGGTTCATGTGCCATTTAATTATATTCATTCGGTTAAACGTTGTTCGGCATATTGTTGTTTCGAATTGTATTTCGAAGCAAGCAAAAAATTGACAAATTATAGCAGCTGAAATTCTCAGAACTCGCGGAGTTTCATGTTAGGAGACCCTATAAATTAGTCTATGCTTACATTGTGTCTGTAATCAATTTTAATTACCTCAATAACTTACATCAGGTATCATTTCCTCGGAAATATTAGATAGAACTTTTTCTGAAAAAATTATGTTATTCATTCTTCCGATTGTCGTTAAGAAACAAAAAATAGAAGTTTGACAGTATAAATTCGTTCAACATTTATCCACATTTTAAAATTGTCCCGGATTATTTCTCGGGTCACTTTTTCACACGTATCGTGAAACGAGAATATAACATTCGCGCTTCGATGAAGAATTTTCATTCCATGCATTTTTATCCTCTTTACCGAAGATCTGACTTGATATAATAACAATTCGACGTATCATACTTTAGCCGGGTTGACGTTATACTTCTAATAGGTACCTCGCTAGTCATATACCTGTGAAACTATACTAACTTTTTTTATTAATATTCTGAACCTACTTGACGAAGGTTTTTCCGTATTATACACACCTCGTAAATTCACCAGCCAAAATCCACCCTTGTATCCAATCTACCCGGTAATTTTTGTTGACAGACTTTTTACTTCTGGATTCTCGCCAGCGTTTCCTACAGGAACACCTAAAATTCCAGTAACGCGGAATTCAGATGTCGGTATATGATTATTACTATAATTATTATGAATATTGTTATTATCATTATTATTGTAACATGAGGTACATTATTTCGCGCAAAATTTACAGCCACACCGATTTTCCAGGTTATTTTTCATGCACGAATAAATAAACTACATACAGCAATGTTTTATATATTTACTTGTCGCGTACGTGTTTCGTTTCTTTTTTTTTTTTTTTTTTTTTTTTTTCAATTTTTTAAAGCGGAAATTATACTCATCTTTTCGAGGACGTGGTTGATGCATAGTATTCATTCCGATGTTAATTATAATTGAAAACTCGTTTTGGGAAATGGGTAATGGATTAAAAATAGCTACATTTTTGACAATTCGCAGTATCGATCTACTTATAAACCTACTTATCTGCTTCAAATGCGTTTTCCGAGTTTTCTGAAGCGAGGCGCGGGAGAGCGGAAAACGCGAAGATCTTCCCGTTCACTAAAATTGGAAAATTTCAAAAGCTCCTTTTTCCCTATATTCACTGCATCTACGTATACTCGTAATAAATATATTAAATTTCAGCGCCCTCGAGGTTGCAGCTGAATGGGTTAAAGTTATCCAATCGGTTCAAAGTCTCGATGAAAAATATCTCCTTGGAAAATACAGAAAAAATTTTTACTTCACCAAATAAGGAAAGTGATAAACTGAAGATGGCAGATAATGATAATCAACGATATTGTTTAGCATAGATCGAGGGCGAATAGGAAAAGGGAGTAAGTTATACAGCATATAGTATATGGTTATCACATATTTCTATCACCTGTACACGTGTCAGAAAACACGCAAGATTATTATACCGTAGCACAGTATATGATATCGTAAGTATATACCTAAACGTATGTATGAATAATATATATTACCAGGTTTGTATTTAATAGGAGAGACAATTCGTGGGGGTGTCGGAGCGTACGCGACGGAGTGCGTATAGCAAATCCCGCAATCCCGAATCTCCACCCTTTCCATATTCGGCGTCGACGTCTCATCAGAGGGATATTTAGCCCTGTATAGTGCGTGTCGTGGTATAGCAGCGTAGCCAGCCAACCATCAACCAACCAACCAACGAACCAACCAGCCAAACCCAACTCTGTACGAACCGTAACCGTGGCGGCCACCGTGCGATTCAAGTTGGGCTATAAAAGCTCTCTCCCAGAACCCCGAGAGCGTCATACGCCGGTAGTACATTCAACGGTAAAGAACTCAACTGATATAAAAAAAATATCGCAAAAAGGACAGCTGACTCCAAAGACGAGAGTCGCCAAATTCATCGGTAAAACAACACGAACAACAGAAGAAAAAAATATCGAAACGGTTGAAACAAAAATCGGTTAACAAAACATCATCGTACATACTGGAGGCAGGGTTGTAATCGAAAGAAAAACAAAAAAAAAGTTTTAGAAAATACGTGTTTTCAAAAAAAAAAAAGATTTAAAAATTATTCAAATTGTGATCGTACCGGTACCCATTCTAAAAAAATATATATATATATCTCTCTATAATTTTTGCACCAGTTAATTGTTCACAGAAGTTTTTCCCAGTGATATTTGTTTAATTTTCAGTTTCATTGTCTGTAATTTCCAGACCCACAAGGTTTTGGAAATAATCTTAAATTCGTGAACTGCATCGACGGGGACTTGAAATAAACTTAAACAAACAAATAAATAAAATAAAATAAGATATAATAAACAAGTAGAAGATTTGCATATCTGGTCACCGCTTGTTGAGTGTGCGCCGATCAATTTGTAAGGGTGGGAAAACTGCGGGTATACATAAGGTAAGAAAGTGTTGTAACTGAAAAGTACGCTTTGAGTTTTTTTTTTGCTATTCACAATTACATAGTCGAATATCTACTGTATTTAAATCTGATTAGATGATGCAATTATTGAGTAGGTACCAATTACATAATACGTATAATAGGGAGGGATCTATACATACGTATAAGTAGATTGTACCTAATTGAAATGTGAATTTCTCACTGCACGCGATGTCGATAACCTCTGGTATGAACTTTGAAATTTATACACAACGCGACTTAACTAACACTACTGTACGTAGAAATGTATGTGACGAGTTTGAAATATGTACACCTATACGCGGGGATGTGTTCAACCATCCCTGATTAACACCCCGGGAGTTGCCGCTGGGAACTTAACGAGGGTTTTATTGGTACAACAAAATTTGCTATATTATACACAAGCTTCCACATACGTGCTAAGAATCTTCCCCAAGGTATAGAATTAAATTATTCAATAAGTTAGCGGCATCACCGTACCCGGAACATAATAAAGGCTTTGAATTTTGGAACATACGGAAATAAGTAGGTAATTCATTTCTATGTTATTAGAGTAGGTGCGATTATACACCGAAACAACTCAACTATTATCCTTATTGAAAATTACCCCTACCAGGTACGGGGCTGAAGAAATGAAGGGCTAATTTTGAAACGTCGTAATTTTTGTATTCCGTTTTTGAACATCAAACAATCGCAATCTGGTATACCAAAAAACTCTCGTTTTGAAATGAGGGTTTTTGGGAGTCGTTGCCTGTGAGCTTCGACAAAAATGATCGAATAATTTTGCAAATTTGCATGCGGTATCGAAAAAATTCTTTTTTCTCCGTCTTCAATGTTAGTAACATTTTTTTCCGAATTTCTTTCGTTTCACATTTGAAAATCGACCAGCGTTCCTCGGCCCACCCTGTGATACATCTGCTCTTTTCCTCCGGAAAATCGCGAGGGGCTGATTTCAACGTAGGAATAATGGCTCATGTGATCAATTATTGATCCGAATTGAAAGCAAATATCTCTTATTTTGTATAAAAGAAATTTTTTGCGAACAGGATAACATCTTGGAAAATTTATAAGAAAATTTTTTTTCAATTTCGAATGGTACATCAATTCATGATTTACTACGGGAAGAAGTTGAGACGAATGATGATCGAAAACATAATTCTATGCATGACGAGAGAAGTAGGTTACAAGACTTATAGATATCTGCAAAGTTCGAATTTGTTTGAAAAATCCTGCGCGGAAACCTATTAAAGCGCACCGATCTCGGCCGCGATGAAAAAATCGGCTCTAATCTAAACCAATCTAAATTGTGAATTACTTCAAGTCAACATACCTAATGGTGGAAAAAAAATACAGAATCGGGACGGGAGAAGTTCGCGGTGACGTAAAAGTTGTTCGCGAGCTTTAAATAAATCTCACAGTCGAAGCTCCTGAGCCCCAAAGCTTCGAAGTCTTGAAACTTAAATCTCAAAGTGCACCATATCTGTCTCTTTTACTCCATTGCCCCGTTCCACGGCCCTTTAACTTCTTTCTTTTTTATACCTTTGCGAATGTGAGTTTTGACAATCAGAAATAAAATCAAACATCTTGATCAAGGGCGCGCCGATATGCGATCCTGAGGGGTTTTCTCATTATTATCGTGAATTTTGACAATTTATCTCATGCCCCGAAAATGATGCAGAGGAGCGAATTGGCAAAGGGGTTGGAAAAAGCAGCACCCTCTTTTTCAGAATAATGATTCATATGTATGCATAAACCTATAACAAGATTGAATCATCTTTTTTTATGTATCAAATACCGTTGTTAGTTGAAAGTTCTGAAATTGAAGACGTCTGCAATTTAAAGTGCAGCTGGGACTCGTTTTTTCCGCGATGCAATTATATAATGTGGATAATAATTTGGAGAGTAATTTAAAAAGAAGAAAAGTAGCTTATATTCTTTTACGGAGGCTGCAAACTTATTCATGTTATTTTCTTTTAATTTTCCAGAGATTAATTGGATAATATACGATTCTATAAATAAATCTATAAATTTCTGGGTGCACGAAGTTCGCGATAAATTTTTTGTTTCCCTAATTCGCGGAAAAAAGGCAGTGGTAAGAAATAACCCTTATAAATTATAACCCACCCATAACAATAGCAAGGCTAGAGAAAAAGAAATAAAGGTATTGTTCGAATTAATTGCGTTGCGGTTCAACCCTTATTCTTATTTTTATTTTATTAGTTGAAATGAAGAAATTATGATATGAGACTCGTTGGTTTCCAACTGTTAATTGTTGCATGTAATCTGGTTCTGATTAGTTATCACTATTACAGCGCATGAAAATAATTTCATTACAACTTGTATTTAAGCACCTCGAATCGATCGCGCTTACCGCAGATGAATTCCTAATTATTTTGGATGTATTTCTATCATCGATCCGATTCTATGAGTGCAGCAATTGTGATTTTCCTATGTGTATAATACCTATCAATTTTCGATAATGCTTTCGTCATCCTCGATTGGCTCAACAATTAATTTCCTTATCTATACCAAATCACCATTATACCTACAGCTGTATATAATACCGTCCTACACACGTGACATGAATTTATCGGCCTGTAATGAGATTTTTTTTATTATTTCTCTCTCAAGTGTGGTGGCGAAAATCCAAGGATTTATATATTATTCATTATAACCGCTGCGTTTACACCTCCGCAATATTCGGAGATCGATTTTTACAGGTTGACAAAATTTCGTTGCAGACAAATATTGGCGTTGCATCAGATAATGCACGTTTTACAATATGGCGTAGCCAATTCGAAAAGTCCTCAAGTTTCAGGTTTTCATCGCTCATCGAAATTTCGATACTATCGTCACGTAGAGAAACAACTTTTTCTGCAACTGCATGTGAGGGGTGAAATATTTTCGTTTTTCTTTTCAAATAAAATGAATAGAATATCATTTTTGAGCAATTCGAAATGCTACTCCATCGTGCTGTCGATTCATTTGCATTCAGCGAGTGGATCGTTGGAACAAAAGATCCGAAATTTAATAGCTTTCTTCGGAACAAATTGATGTACAGTTAGGTGGTAATGACGCCTTCTACTTTAATTATCAAACGTCAGGATCAGTCCAGAACGAAGAGAAGAGCCGGTATAGTTTGTAATTACGATCGGGAGGGTTGTGAACCTTCTCAATAATTATTCTATATAGATGCGCTTGCGGTTTTATGTGATATTTAATCATCTAATTGCCATCGGGATATATACATGTATTCGTTGGAAAAACTAGCTTACTGTCCTCTCGAGAAGAAAATTTTCTAGAAACTATGTTTTCTCATTAAATTTACTCAACGATTCTTTTAATCCGAGTCAAAAGTTTTTTGATTGCAGAAAATTATTATATCCATCCTACTGCTATAGATGAGAACTTTTTTCTCTCGTAACTTTCTTTGAAATTTTTTCCCGGGGTGTTAAATTACGAATAATTATATGTGTACAGTAAAGTAGGTCATCGCCTGCAGATCATATATCGAAGCGACCCAATTTTTTATTTTCTTTTTTCATCAAAAATGTTCTCTACATGATTTTTTAACGTGAGTTTTTGATACTTCTAACGTTGCTCACTCAGTTTCAAAAATTTCCAAAGTCAGTATATTCTTCGGAAAAGTGATGTTCAATTTCCTCATACTTTTACTGGACCAACTAAATTTTCGGATTTGCAATTATGTATCTCTCAAGCTGCAGGCAGAAAAGAGAGATTTTTTTGCATTAAAACTCCCAGTGAAAAAAAAAAAATCAGAAAAAGAGAAAAATGGGTGGTAGCTCGGAAGAAAAAAAATCCGGTAATTCGGCTGACCTCGATGGGTCAGCCCTGGAATTTCACGTGCAAATTTTTTCCAAGCTCAAAAAATAATATCCTGTAGTTAAAGGTTTGATCCGAAGGGAAAGCAAAATTTCCATTACATCAATTTTTTATTTATCGATTCAATAAAATCAAGGGGTGGGGTTATTATTTTGTTAGAATGTTTCCCATGATCGTCAGCGACTCGAAAGATACTTCAAAGACCGAACTTGTCGGACTCGTGATTTGGCAATTTGAAATTCACGCGTTACTATAAAATACTGTAAAAGTCTACCGGTTGAACAAAAAAATAACAAAATAATAATAAATCAGAATCTGTCGATCTGTCCCCAAGATATATCGTCGGACAAAACATTTATCATGCCTGCAGACGTCGTTTTAAAAATGATCGAAGGTGATTTTTCCCGGACCTCAAAACGTGCAGATGATCTGGTGGTAACTGAAATTTTTTATTCATCGCTAAGGTGGATATTTAAATAAAACAAATGAAAAAAAAAACGAATCAATAAAAATGGGCATGGAAGCTTGCAAAAAGGAAGAAAATGAAACTATAGTAAATAAATATCGTATACCATACCTACCTGTAGAGTTTGGTGTTACGGGAATTATTCGGTAAATGGGAGAAGGCGTTGATGGAATCAATCGTTGATGGATCGACGGTGGCGGTTGGTGGTCCCTCGAAAAGACTTATTTTATTTTTACTTTTTCTCTCTTCTCTTTTTCTACGTCTCTTTCACCTTTCGCCGTTTCTGGTGGGGTTCTCTTGACATAGGAAGCTGCGGATTCGCATCTCATAAAACTCAAGAGGCGCTTCAAAGGAACGATCTGATAATTTAACACGATACGATACCGTGCGAGACGATACCATGGGATTCGATATTATAATACTATATATAGGTATGTACCTCTACCTCTCGGTATACTTGCGTCTCGAGTCTTTTCCGATATACCAAGATCAGCAAGGAATTGATAAAGAAAATCTTATTTACCGCAAATAACATTGTATAAAAGATAACGTATTTCCATAAGGGGTTACGCGAATCAACTATTTATTGTATGCATAGGTACCCTCGAGCTCTACACGTTGATATAGGAAGAAAATGATAGAAACCAGCCGATCGTATGATATACTATATGTGTAATACCTGGATAGGTACGTCTCCTTGCATACGTTTCTTCGGTTCAACATTGATGTAATATTATCTAGATATTATTATACATATGAAATCGTATGTATCCACCCACTATGCGAACTTTGCAGAAATGAATTCCTTCGGAATCTTATATCGTTTTCATACGAATGATACATTCTCTGTCTGAAAGTCAATAAGAAGTAATCCACAAGAAAGTGTACATAGATAGTGCTGCGGTAAAAAGTTTATCTAAAAAGCAATTTTTCCACATAAAATTCCGACGTTTAACTGTCAAGAAATTAAAAATTAGAAATTAATAGTTTTTTTTTTTTGTTTTTTCTTTTTCACCACAAAACTAAAATTCAACCACATATAATATCGACACCTGTGTACGTTCATCTTTACACGTATCGAACAGATGATACGATAAAATTTGGATTGGAACCACCTGGACGCACCTGGGATTCGCTCTTTGCGGGTTATACAATTCAAAATTGCGAATTCACACGGCCTGTATTCGCATATCACATATGCCACGTTTTCAGAATATCGATACAACACCTGTATATTATATTTGTGTGGTTTGAAAATCCACGCCGTATTATAATACTGAAAATAAAATATATATGTATAATATGTGGTATGCAGATTATGTTAATTGGCTCGCGGTATGTCGTTGATTTAATCTATATTGTGTTCAACGGCACGTTCGGTCCATGGTGCGTTACCATAGTATATAATTATAGACCTTTAGAAAAAAAAAAGTAATTAATTTCTCAGAAAAAAGAACTATATAACATAAATCTACTTGCCATGGAAAATTTAGAGATGAAAATAGATTTTCAATATTCTTATACGATTCACTGCAGATTTTCACATAAGTTCACTCGGATTGCAGTAGAAGTGAAAATTGAAATTTATAGCGACGACAATAGCGAATAATACGGATATAAGCGAGAAGAGACGCGCTGTAGTCGGTGTGTGTATAATACAAATACGAACCCGTCGATGCATACCTCACATATTAAAAACCATTTTAATCATTGATTGCGTTCAATTCAATCTCGCGCGTTTTCCCCTTACACACCTAGGGAATGCACACCATATTATCATATCAGATTTTCACAAGGGTGAGGTAGAGAGGGAAAATTTGTTTGAATTTATTTTTATTTATCAGAATTTTTTCTGGAATGTATCAATAATATGAATATTAAAAGCAAAAGTTAAACATAATATCCGAGTTTTTTAAACCCCTCCAACTACTGTGCTCGAGCGTTATGAGATAGCCGCGTGGGAATTATATTTCTGCGCAACGTATAGTGTACCGTCTTAATTTTCTCGGCTGCAATTACACCGGTATAATTACCTATATTTTAACGACATGAAAATTTGCGACGTCAACAAGAATTTTCATCATTCTAAAAACGGATTGTCCAAATTTCATCACTCTAGTTTAAGTCAGAAATTTCTTTACATTTCGTACATGAATTTCACGTGCGTCTATAGCTATTCTGTTTTTCTTTTTTTTTTTCACGGTAATGCAGCGCAGTGTCATATGAAATTTCGTTCGATTATGCAAATTGGCTTTTTGATCTGAGAGGTTTAGCTATTATTTCTTAAAAGTATAGAGTTCCTAAATTAGGTGATATTTTTCTTGAAGTTTGGGACGTTCTGTGGTTGCTATTTTTACGGGCGGAACGAACCAACGCCGCATATACATACAGTATTCTTTTTTTTTGTTAGTATTCTTTTTCATAGCTTCTTGAAGATTTTTTTTTTTTGCAAGTTCATCAATCGTTATAGGTTCCAATATCGTTATTGTTGTTATTACAACAATTGTTACTTCAAACTTTCGTGGTAATCCCCATGAGACGCCTTTGGGGGTAACAATACAATTTGAGGTACAAGTACATGTAACCTTTAGAAATTGAGAGTAAGAACGAAAATGTATATTCTTAGCTGCAGTTTCCAAAGCGGCGCGGTGGTTTTCATTCCAATTTTAATTCACGAAGAAATTTTTTTTGTAGGAATACCACCCGCTGTGCCACGTTGAAAAGCGTCTTCTTTACTTTCAAATTTGTAGCTGGGGGCAAAGTATCAAAAACATTTCATTCAAGGGAGAATAATCGCGGGTACAGATTCAGAAAGTGTAAAGTATCTTTACGTGAGCTCAGGAGAAGGTGTGTATACAGCTATTGCAAAATATACAGGGTAAGCAGAAAGAAAAGAATAAATAAATAAATGGTTAAAATAAAAAACTTAAAACAGTGCGTTCTGAAATGTGAGTGAAAAGCTCAACGCGTTAATTAACGTATATTCTGCAATTTTGCAGGTTGGCGAATTTTTTTTTTTTTTCATGGAAATCAAATCTACTTTCAATAATAATTTTTGCACACTCCATAATTCTATTTAAAAAAATCGTCAAATGTTAGTTTGAAATTTCATTGACTTTCTTATTTTTTTGTTTTCCTAATGGGCCTTTCTTCGTGTTTCACGGGGAATGAAGAGAATTTGTAATTTTTCCAAATCCAAAATTCAGATCATCATCACGTCCATTCTTCTGGTTCAGTCTTCGAACATTCTTTTATACGATTTAAGATCGATTCTGCTCATGTCTGGTGGGACGGGCTTGTTTTTTCGATCCATTTTGTACGATCTAACGGCGTATTGTAGCAATATAATCAGCAAGGCGGACAATAAAGAGAAACGATTTGATCGTACAATCATATTTCCAATGACTATCACAATATACGATATAAGAGTTATGGCGTCATTCAAGCTTATCTCAAATCAATTATTTCGACTACAGTATAAAAGAGCTAAAAATACGAATTTAATAAATTTATCTCATTGCGAGCGATTTTGTCTTAAATATTTTCATTGGAGCGTCTCACTTTTGAAATATAATACACGGTTGGCCCAGTTCAAATATTTGATTACTTAATTTTTTTCTTTCTCCATCAAAAGAACTGCGGAGTCTGCAGAGAATATCGGAAAAATATAGCTACGAAATATTTTCGCAGGAGTACAACGAAATTTCTAGGTAAAATTACTCCTTTTTCCCTTTATTGCCATAAGAAAGAAAAAAAAAAAAAAAATTAAATAAATAAATAAAAAGTAAAAACAATTTCAAATACAATATAATATCGTATAAATATCATAAATACTTACTTTTTTCCATGACATTCTATGACACGTATAAAGCGTCCATTGTAAGATGAATTCTGAAACACGTCCTGTACAGTATTTCGATGTTGAAAATTAAAGTTGAAGAACAAACCATTTGGTGCGATATTTGGCAGGTAATTGTTCGACGGGGTCAGCAGCAGCAGCAGCAGCAGAAGCAAAAGCATGCCTTAAACTAAATTAAGCCGAACGGCGCATCTCCACCCTTCTCAATCCCCATGTGTACTGCAGGGACAATATCTTCCCCTTGGATTAAGCGATTCCGGAGCATTCAACAGGCCAAGAAGTAATAAACAACATAACTCCGCGCGGGGCAACGATCCTCGCGCTACTTTGCACAAATTTTATACGCCTGATAACCCAGGAGCTTTATAACTGTATTTATATGTAGTTGTATTATATATACGTGTGTAAGTGGGAAGCATATAATAATTTACACGAATTTGAATAACTATGCTATTTTTTTATGTAATTTTTATTTCTCTCTTTTTTTCATCATTCTTCTCATCACGGTACACTTGTCAATTATATTTACGACTCTCGCTGCTCTCGTTTATCATCGTGTAATTATCATAATTTTTTTTTTCTTCCCCCATTCTTCTTTTTCTCCATTAAATCGCACCCTTCATCTGATCATTTATTCCATCAGTTTTTATCAAATACGCACCGAGACGGTAGAAATCGTTATTTTTTACATTTTACATAAAACGTTAGAAAATTTCGAGCACATGTGATGTGAAAAAAAAGAACAGATGATGTATTTAATATGTTGTCAAGGTCAAAGTGGAAAGAATTTTCTCATAGTAGGTATATAGTTACGTAAAACATGCCTCAGGGGACTCTGCAGCGTATAAGGTTGTAGATATAAGTTTGGTAAATTTAGAAATTTCATCAATTCAGTGGAAACATCACAAGTAAGCTTCCTGAGAGAAGGACGCGTCAAAGGCGTTCTTGAAATACACCAAGGAAGATTCCAACGATTCTACAGAGTCTACCCCAACCAAAAGAGAATTCCATGCGGGGGCGGTCGATCAGTTAGAGAACGGGACCCGTTCAATTACTTATATAAAATATATGGGGCATTCCGCATCAACTAGAACAGGTTCTGACCCACTCTATTCTTTTACTTTTTTCAAAAATTTTCAATCGATCAACGGTACAGTCACATTGCAAAAATTCCCTATAACAAATTTTTTGTTCATCACTTTTCGGTATTGATTTCTGAGGAGCTTTTTATGCCTGAGCTTTGAAATGCCCATTCGAGAAGATATAATCTAGCTTTGAAATTCTGTATTCGATAATTTTTTTTCAAATTTTTTCACACAAAATCTTAATTAGCTGGTAAACAATTTTCTCACATCAGACACCTGTGAGAGGTAATTGATTATTTAATTATGGAGGTTGACGATGGGGTAGAAACAATTCGATTGCAAAGTTATATTACCCGGAAAAATTCGATAGATGAAACAAAAAGTAAATGCGAATGATAATACTATATGTCATAGGGTCATAACCTGGTGGGGTTGATACGATTATTTCGTTAAAATACGAGTGGATCTCTGACACTGTCCAATTAGCTAGCAATTTTGCAATATATGTTTCTGAATCATGTCACTATAGTGACTAGTGGATTCGTACATAGACACAGCTGAGTTGCGCTAGACATACATCATGTGCGCTATCATTCATCGTCGCTATAATCTCAGACAGGAGTTTCAATTTATATAACAATCGGTTAGGGACTGTGAAATCTTTTGAAGATTTGATTAAATTCGTCCAAAGACGAATGTTATATATGCTCTGTTAACCTCAACTGATTGGATCAACTCCCAACCGACTTGAACCGATTCGAACTAACTCTAATCAAGTTCTTCCTCGATCTCTAAACCAATCACCAACGGATTCATCGTACTGATGTATCAAAAAATTTTTTATACACGTCAGTTTAGCTGTTTTAAATGTCGCCGCTGAACACCGCGAGCAATGATATCTCGGGAGTCGTTGTTCCGGTCGTAACGCGCGTCTGGTCGAGCGTTGTCTGCTGTTGTAATTCAAACTACGCTTAATTTGATTTTATACGTCGTTCGTTGAGATAACCGCGAAACCGCGATTGCTGATGTACTATAAAGTGATCGATTGATATTTCCTAACCGTTGCGCCTTCCACGGCAAACGAGTTATGGGGGATAATATAAACGTAAATTATATCGCCGAATGTCAAAATTTGTACACAAAAGAAGATCCATGGCGTCGCGACGATACGGAGATTTGATTTTATATATTTCTATACGATGAGATGCTGTTAACCAAACTAAACCATCGATTCCTCAAGGTAATTGAAAATTCAATCGATATATATTCTGTTTATATAATAATTATTATTCCGCGAAGTTTACCCGGTAGATTCGGGTGTAAATACATCGGGGTAAAATGGATCGGCAATATCAATTTCGACAGAGATTTTTCTTATCTTAATAATGGATTGATAAGACCACATCGATTTCGTCGAAAATCACGCGGAATTTTTCTTTGTGACTAAAATTTACCGACATATGTTTATGTGTAAGGGTACCGTGATCAGCAGACAATCCAATCAATTCTCGGAGAATCTCATGAGACCGCATTGGATTCCACGAGTTTCCGGGTAAGGTTCCTTGACAGAACCTCCAAATCTCGTATAAGAAATCTCTTGAAGAAAAAGAGAAAAAAAGAAATCTACAAAATTTACCAAGTCCAATCAGATATTACAGAACTCGTCAAGTCCATGGCGCAATTTTTGGCAGGATAAGTCGAAGTTCAAGCGGCTTAAAAAAAAAAATTCTGTCTCTGGCTTCAATATGTTCTTCGAATTTTTTTGTAATTAATTCTTCCAATGAAAGAACTCTGGGCAATAAAGATCGGTGAGATGAGGTGAGAAACATTTTCACTCTCGTCCCGCATATCGTTTTCACGTCGTGTGAAAAAACTCCATAAACAATAAGATTCAAAATTTCGAAATTTCAACCTTTTAGAGCCGATAAGAAATTGTTTTTGTTACAAACTTTATATTTTTTATTTGTCATACTTCGCAATTTTTTTCTCCTTGCAAGATATACAATAATTATTACAACTCTCTGACTCGTTAATTCAGGAAAATATAATTGACGCTCCTAGTTTGAGAGCGAATAAATTTTCTCTACACCGCTGATTTATCGTGATATTCACACGACGTAAAATTGTTCACTCCATTATCCTGCTGTAGAATTAAAAAATTGAAAAAAAGAAGGCTAATTTAGTGTAACTATGTTTCGATTCTATTAACGTTCGCTGTCAGCATTATAGCGTTTGTTTCGCACCCACGAGGGGCTTGAAGAGTTTTCATTCGAATTAGATCAAATTCGTGGGCGGTTAAATTTCTGCTATGAATTATAAATCACATAGAACTTTAGCAGGAAGGTAGAAGCATTGCCCGGCTCTGGCGAGCCCATTCAAACCTGTTAATTGTAATTTAGAAGTCAGATTTCACACGACTGAGAGGCAAAAAATTGCAAAGTCTGAAAACTATATGATCACTGCACAGTACAGGATCCAAAAATCGGCAAGGGCGTTCAAAATTATCTTTTAAAAATTATACTCGTAGAAATTGAAATTCGAATTCAATTAGAATCGAAATTTGACCTTTCGACAGGGAACGGAAAGAACTCGAAATTTCGATAGGTAATTCTACTTCCATCAGGATAAGTAAAAATTATACGGTCGAAATTGCGGGCAATGAAAGATTGGTGTGAAAACATTTTTGGACGATTAAGTCGCGCACAGACAATATGAAAAAGTGCAAAAGCTTAGATATATTTCTGATGATAATATCCGAATGAATTGGAACATGTACGCCCGGTTAGGTTGATTGTGAATCGCTTCGCGGCCAAGCTCGTTTGGACAACTTTTCGTAGCCGGCTCAGCTACACGAAAAAGTTGTCCAAACGCGCGCTTGGCCGCGAAGCGATTCACAATCAACCTAACCGGGTGTACATACGGGTATTTTTATGAATTCGTACGAGCTTTAACGCGATATACATTTGATGGATAGCCCATAATAATGCATGCATTCATCGTATGTACATCGATTATTCAATGTGGGTGTGGGTCGAGTGAATATACACATAATGGTTACCGCACGTTCGCCATTAATTCGGACGACGATGAAATCGTTTGAATGGATGATACTTCGGGGAGATAACGCAGATTGGGGTCAACCGACGGCGTAACAATAATATGGGCTCTTATGGATTTCAGCTTTAGATTACTCACAGCGAAACACATAGTGCACCATGCAACGCTGCGAATATACATAAGAAAATCGTGATGCACGTCTCCAATCATTTTGCGAAATTGGGAATTTTTGAATAAACTTCTTTCCGCATTTGCGAACAGGCAAAATATTCAGATAAATTGACTCCGGTCTCCTCCCCAATGAACCTTTCGAAGTTTGCACTCATTGGGGAAACTTTTTTACGCATGGCCAACGAAATATTTGGCGTGAGTCGATTCGTAGGTTAATTTATGGTGAAGTTCTGACCGATTAAAAAGTCGTCGCAAAATTATAAAATTCAATTTCAAAGCGCTTGGCTCAAATTCTGCACAGTTATTTGATTTAATTATTTTTTTGCTACCACTATAAATTAAAAAACAAACATTCTGCAGTGAGTGAAAATACAGAACGACCTGCGGACGAAGTAGAAAATTCGAGTCGTTTGATTCGCAATAATCAATAAACACGTGATAGACCTATTACGTACAGGAAGTTGTGGAAAACAGTGACACAGATTTGATGATTCGTAGTTAGAATTTGTGCCCCCGTGAAAATTGACGAATTCTCGTTTGACCTTTATATTAACTTTGATTTCTGTATTCATTCCGCGCTGTAGATCAAAGCGAGCTTTTATTTTGCTGATTTTCACACCCTCAGATTTTATGTAACAGATTAATCTTCGAAGTTCTTTGCCCGTGAACAGTCATGCGTTATAATTTCCATTACGTGATTCGACGCGCTGATGACGCGCTATAAATTATAGTGAAAAAAAAAAAAAAAAAATTTAACCAATTTGCGGTCAATATGTAAGTAATGAATTTTTGGAGATTACTTTAAAATGAAATCTAAAACCGTGCAGAATTGGATAACGACATAATCGATATAGACGTCCAATCATATCGCATATATCGATGCAAACATATTCAGTTTGAATTTATGGTTAATTGCGAATACCCTAATTCACTACGCTACTCGAAATCGCATTGTATCATCAATTACACTAACCTGCATTTTGGAATGCGCATAATTTTAGTGGAAGTTACAATAATTATACTGTAGTGGAATGGGTTAGGATGTGTGAATATTTTGGTCGTTTCGCGCTCAAAAACGTCTAGTCCCACATTGCTAAAAAAAAAAGACTGTAGGCTCAAATTACCTGTCACTTTTATCGATCGTGGAGTTCGGGGTGGTTTATTTTTTCTATTAATTTCGAATGGAAAAAAACCTTGTTCTGGTGTATTTGGATAGCATAAATATTTTATTCACGAGTTGAACTATAGAATTGCTCCCACGTATAGATTTACTCTGAAGCCGGTATCATCCATTGGAATTTTCTATTGCACTTGAAGTATATCGAATTTCAAAGTGTTAGGAGTTCTTTGTAGAGTTAGAAAAGTTTCTGCGTTGTGCTTAGGTATCACTGGTATGCATAGTTCGAAAATCGTATTATGAGCTGCAGGGTAACTCAGGTGCTATTCACGTAATACGCTCATTGCAAAAAGCTTTATTATAACGTTTGAAATTTGATGAATTATTAAGGTCCTTTTCAGCAGTTCATTGAACTCGCGTGATTACCATTCACCACGTGCGGAGTGGTCAACAATTGAATAACAGAAAGTTTTGTATGCAACACTCCGATGATCAATATTTTTTTTGTTTATAAATGAGTATAGGAAGCGATTTGTATTCTGACATTATAAATCGCTCTGTCGAGAACTGTTCAATTCCTTTACGAATATTAGGTATTCTGTAAAATGTCGTCAAAACAGGAAAATTACGTTGAACAGCGTGCCATTTTTGTTAGTTAATTAATTACGATAAATAATCAATTGCGTGGATCGTAAGATTTTCGCTGTTATTACATACGTATGGTAGCTCATAAACGAATTTGGATTTTATCTCGCGTGACGTTTTAAGCCTCGGACTAGGACAATGTAGGACGTAGCTAATCAATCAATCGATTGATTATTAGATCGATCAATTTGGTTCGAACACTTTTTCGGCTTCGGTCAATGGCGAAGATAATCGTCTTCGGTGCGTCGGTCTTTGACGTTTTATGTACGTTTTTCACGGCTGCAGTTGATATTATACACAAGTGGTGATTCAACCTTTGTAAAGTAATGTTGCTCGCGCGTTTCAGCTCAGTCATTTCGTTAGTCATTGTCGAGCTTTTACGCGGTGTATATTTGAGACGGCAAATTGATTTACGACCCAATTCACAAAATATAATTACTTTACGACAATTAGTAAACACAACTATACACGGTGATAGAATTATTTCACGATAAGCGGCTAAAATTAGCTTATATGGTAATCGGAGGAAATGTCGGGCATGAAGGAGGGGCTGATAAGCGTGTAATTAATAGATAATAGACATTTCGTCAACTCATGTATGTTTAGCTCTTATAAGAGATCGAGACGACAAATTTCTGGGATCTTTGACGTGGTAAGTCGACGTAACTATTATTCACTCATCAGAAACTGTAAACTTATTCGTATAAAATTCACTACGCACTCTTGCGCGTATAGTTCTTAGAAAATTATTCAGACCAAATTCTCGGTTGATGCGCTTTGGAAACGCCCTTATAGAAAAGATAGCATAATGGTCGTACAACTCTGGGATGCGTAGGTATGGAGGCATTTAATTTGCGCGGCAAATACTTCTGATCGTAGATTTCTCATGGCTTCCTGATCCGGCGGAATGACGTCAAGTCTGGAGTCGCGTCAACACTTGATTAAATCCAGCTTCAATAAAGAAAAGAAAAAACCAAAACTGCAAAAAAAAAAGAAAGGGTAGAATGTCTGTACGTTTCATCAACGGCACTGCAGTGTGCGCGTATAACTCTACTATGTGTACATATATACAGATAAAAGAATTCCGCTTTCAAGTGGTGGAGCTTTCAAATTATTACTTAACTTCGTGAAATTACCTATATCTAAATACCCGTGAGAATCCTTTGAGTGAATTGCCATCAATTTCACCTGGGCCTACGAATATATTGAAATTTTTTATTACTCATAGCTGCCTGTTACGACATCGATTTGCAAACATGCCGTAGACGTATTACCTTTACATTATTATACAGCGATAGAAGCAGCAGACGGTGTAGATATTATATATATTAGGGGTGTATCTCCCCCTCGGTTCCGTCGCGATATTCGTTATGACATCCATTAATTAATTCAACATTGGGTCTTCCTCGGTTGCCGCGTGTAAAACAGTGAAAAACTATTGTCCAAAGCGACGGTGAAACGTTAATCGAAAAATGGACAGAAATTTGCGGCGGCAATTTTACAGCAAGTTCAAATTAAACGATCCAGGTAATGAATTTTATTATATTTATATTACAGAGACCTGTGATATTACCGACTCCGTAAAACGTTTTTTAAAAAAAAACAAAAATTTTTGGTTCAACTCCGCAAAAAAAAATATCTTTTTTTTCAAGATTTACTAAATCTGATATCAATTTATGTGATTGAATTTCGATCGATATGGTACATTCAACTAAGACTACACCGATAACTATCCATCAAAGTTTTCATTGTATAGATTTTCGGCAACGTCATGATGAACAAAAAAGAAAAAATCTGACTAATACAATAGTAGAAAGCTATACTTCTGAATAAAACAAGTAGAGAAATTAAATCGGACGAACTGGGAAAAAGTTGCGTAGGCTCAAAAAATGTCTTCTTCAAATTTAAACGATAAAATAAATTTTCTTGAGACATCGATTGATTTTTCAAAGTCACTATATGATTGAGGATGATTCTTTAGTAACTCGTGAACGTCACAACGTGATTATTATTTGAATGACAATTATGACACGCAGACCGAGAAAAGGGGGAAAAAATGGAAATCAGCGATCCTATTACATAAATCACTACAAATTTGTATCCATTACGACGTGCTAATTGAAGCCCGCAGTTCCTAGACCTTTATTTGGAGGGTGAGCATATCCAGGAGAATGATTTTCTGTCAGTTTACTTTGTGGATGGACGAACACTTCGACGTTCCACATATTATACAACTCACGTCTTTTGTTCCTCTCTCGTGGAAGTGCTCGAAACTTGATACTAATGAAGTTAAGGTAGTCAACACAAAGATTGTAGACATACTCGCGGTGAACGCGGCAAGTTTAGACACTCTAGACTCTCGAGAAGTGAGCTTTGTACTGAATTCGTTGTTTGGTCGTGAAATTAACGTCTTCTTGTTGTCGACGGGCGTGAATGCGATTAATAAAGAATGAATGATGGAAACGGACAGATAGATGAATTTTTCCCGTACCGTCTGGAGAATTTCAAAATTTTCAACGTTTCGAATTAAATTGGAAAGCAAAAAAGCTCGCGACATTCTAACGACACCAGTCCAAACGTTGCAGGATGAAAACGATCCACCCATTTGTCTGGACATGGTTTCGTGATCGAGTAACGCAGAAAAATGTGAACGAGGTGATTTTTCTCTTTCTGACGTTCTAGGCCGTAATTACTCGTCGCTTAGGATCGTGTAGCGATCAAATTCCGATTATATCTATAGGTAGAAGATATCTCTAAAACAAAAACAAAAAAATTCGCGGCCATTTATCGACGAACAAGTTTTTGCTGTTACAGTTTATCATACGATTTCGCAGAAGATTGCTCTATAAAACCGCTTCTTTTATTCATGAAAGAAAATTTATGCGTCGAATTTTCTGCAGGGGGAAAAAAATTATTTTCGAATCATCGATCATAAATATAAAATAGTAATGTAATGGAAAATTCTTTGATGATTTCAGACGAAGCTATTAGCCGCGAGTGTCCTTCGTCGATCGACGTACAAGATGTTTTTGGTCAACATTTTAGCAGCAGCCTCTGTGATTGGGATTGTGCACTCTGCACCGACATCGACGTATCGACGAAGAGATCTCCAGTTGGCCAATGGTCCAGAATTTCTATATTTCAACCAGATTCACGGGCTTGAGGTAATGCCACATTTTCATTTGCTCATTTTGGCAGGAAACAATTAACTGTGCGCAAGATATCGCTGATAGAAATTCGATTTCTAATTGGTGTCTCGTAAGCATTCAAAATTATGTTACGGCAACGGATGGAAAATTCTTGACAATTCGAATTCCGAAATGCGAGCTTTAGTTTTCTATGACATGATATCTTCTGCTTACGTATAGGTACACAATAGAGATATACGATTCAGGATATATCCTACATTATAATATGACTACAGCAAAAAGAAAATAAAAAGAAGTGTCGATGCTGTAGAGATGGAAAGAAAAAAGGTCAGGTAAAGCTGGACGCCCTATGAGTAAGCGCGTGTTGGACCGCAGAGAGAAAATTAGTGGGTTTAAGCAAGGAATACGCAGACGATGGGGATGTCCAAATCCACCCTTGCGTACTTTGTGTAATCTGACATCCACATATACAGGGTGCTTGAAAAAGTATTCCATAAAACAGCTAACGCGAAAGCTGAAAATTATGTGTCGAAAGTCCGAGAAAAAAAATTATAGAAATTGAAGGTCTTCTTTGAATGTGAATTCATGTGGCTTAAACGAATAATAGATATATCATATCAATGTTTCGGAATCTATGTACAATATTTGATTAGTTTTTTTTTCTGATCGGTGAATTAAGAACATTTTTCATAAAAAGGTTTTTATTTAAAGTATTTATTTCCAATTTTTGTAAACAAGCTTTAGTCCTTTAGGATTTTCATACATCAAATCCATGTATCGATCTTTGAATTACTAGGCGCAATACTTCGGAATCACCCTGTACACATTTTATACCTTCATATGTACCAGGGAAACACGGTAACATCTATTAGAGTTAATTTGCGACAGAGATAGTTTTTCTCTTCGTACTTTCTGTTCTCTCTGTTTTTTTTTTTGTTTTTTTTTGCGTGTGGTTTTGTTCCTTTTGTTTATACGACATGCGTGTTGTATACCTATGTATTTGCAACCGTTTATCAGGTGACGGTAAATGTACCAAAATTGCTCCGGCTAATTGTGAGTACGTAATTACAACCGAGACAGAGTTTAATTAACCCTTTCAATCCCGGTGGAACTGTCCCTTACGCGATACCAGTTATATATATCTATATAGAGGCGTGGTATTTCCTGCACTAGCATCTATAGATAACTTCAAAGTCATACAGAAAACATCCTTTGCGAACTATAGGCAATATTTATAGCCTAGTTTTTAATTTAGTTCATAAATCTCGGATATGAAGATCTTGTTTTTTTATTTTTAATTTTATACACGATTCTTTTTTTTTTTTAATCTATAGCGTTACTGATATTAAATCCATCATTTTCTTCTCCTGCTTCATGTAATTGCAGAGGGTTTGTATGGGGATCGCTTTATTGCATCCGGCTCATCGCATTCGTTGAACCGAAAGCGCGTATAAATTGGATTGTATTGCATCATTCATGAACGCCATTTGATATATGTATATAAGTATAATGTATCACACATGCATTATACGTTTCATACATTTCGTAATAGATATAACTCTGACAGCGTACAGGACTATCGATGACGTTTAAAAACAGATTTTCCCAATAATGCATAACGTTAGAAATATTATTTATAATAATTTCAATAATTTTGAAAAAGTACCATATATTTTGACGGATATATTCGATAAATTTTCACAGTTATCCAAACACCATAGAACGGATATTTTGGCGCGTATCTAATAGGCAAACAGCGTATCTCACCGTCTTATGACAAACAACGAGAAAAAAAAGACAAAAAGTAGTAGGAAAACCGAATGGTTACTGCACTCAAAAGGGAGGTTGCCATCGCACGAAGCGACGAATCGAAAAAACAAAGGAAAAAGTAATTGTGTAGACTTTATATTGGCGGTTGAATTTTATGAGAATAGGAATTTATTATACAAGTGAGCTGGGAGCTTTTAAGCAAATAATTAATTACTCAATTACCTACTGGCGAGCTAATTTTATTGAACTAGAAGGTATACGTACATATGACGTTTTTTACTCCGGAATTTATAATGATCGAGGCTCAGAGATTTTTTTGATCCGTCTCAATTTGGAAATCGAAAATTTTATCAGTGCGTCGCTTTCGCCGTACGACACTTTCATGTTACTTATTCTTGGCTGGGTTTATACGTACAATTTTGTGAGATCTTGACAAGTCTTTCGAAGTCATTTGAAATATCCTAAAATCTCTCAAGATTCTCGGAGTTACATGAAATATTTCAAATCCGCAAGAAATCTTCGATTTTTTGTGAGTCATCAATCGTTCGAGCAATTTATTGCATTCGATGAGACACTCACCTTTAGACTGACCACTTGAAATCTCCGGTCTTGATATTTCAAACATATTTCTACGATATTTGATACCTCTCAATGAGTTTATCCTTGAATCAGTTCGACAATCACGGTGCGGTGATGTTGATTTGAAAAATTGTTGTAATAGTTAAAAACCGAATCTTTCTTTAGGATGCGGATGTGTTCGAGTCGGATCCCAGCCGAAACGTGGGAGGATCTCGTATCAAGAGGTTGGGTTCCTTGTCGATTGTAAATCCCATGGACGTCCTCAGGGAACGTGTTCTTCTGGAATTAGCACGTAGAAAGATGCGTCAGAATCAGAGACAGGTCGATGCGAACAGGCGGCTCCTACAAACGATTGGAAAACGCGCGATCCCAAATACGGCGCAATTGGGCGTGCAGGACGCAAACGAAGATCCTGATTCCAAAGGTTTCGCTCCGTCAAAGGCTAATGAATACATCTACGCCTATCGTCGTGGTGTTCCTGAAATCAACGATCTTGATTCAGAACGTCGTCGCGTCGATCAACAATCGCAGCTCAATCCTGAGCGGGGTACGAACGGTCAAGAAGTGTGGGAAAAGCATGGCGAGGATCCAGTCATACAGGAAGCCGAAGACGATCAAACACGAAGGGTGAGTGAAAAAAACCAAAATTACTAATCAATTTTCATCCCAGTTCGCAAAAATGTTTCCATGCAAAACACCCTTCGGATAGGTTTATTGGTTGCAACGAGTGCTAATGTTTTTTTTTAACAATTTTCCCTGCATAATTTTTATGTTACTAGAACAGAAAACCAAATTCTATGCAATTGTTTCAGTAAAAATTGACGAAAGAAGTTTTTTCAATGTGTTTCAGCTGGCCAATG
The DNA here is from genome assembly GCA_963932425.1 of Athalia cordata. Taxonomy (NCBI): domain Eukaryota; kingdom Metazoa; phylum Arthropoda; class Insecta; order Hymenoptera; family Athaliidae; genus Athalia; species Athalia cordata. The sequence continues at coordinate 47,942,254 of OZ010625.1, read as the reverse complement.
AACTCAACCTGTTGTAATGATTCATTCATTGATCTCGAAGAATGATAACTGATTGATAGCTTCGCTTTTTATGTAGCTCTCAAACGGTAATAGTTTTAGATGTTGCAATTCTATTCAGTATCGTTTACAGTATTCTTTTAATCTATAAAAAAAAAAAAAAAGAAGAAAATTAACAGATAGATAGATTTACGTGTTTGCTAATTACTCTTTCAGTACAAAATAAAATAAAAATAAGTTACAATTAGTTGTCACTGAAAAACCTGTAAAAGATTATATAATATAATATAAATATATATATACATATTGAAATATTTACGTATGCATATATGTAATTATAGTAATATACGTGTACGTACATATATACAAACGTATTCAAATTATACGCATACGTATTTTACGTTTCTTTACGACTTTTTAAATTCAAAAAATATTTACACGTATGGTGAAACTGAACAGTATTAAAGCATTGAGATTTTTCTAAAAAGAATTTTTTCGATCGTATTAAAAAATTCATCCAGTTGTAATAATTATTTATTGAAATGTAATGAGAATAATAATATATCACTGGAACGAAATTAAAAAAATTGTATTCGAAGAATCTGATAGAAAACAAAAAAACAGAAAAAATAAAGCAGAAAACAAAAAAAATGCTTGTGTTGACACAATATACGTGCATCGATGTTAGTGTTATAAATATATTATAGATAGATCTATTAGGCCAAAAATTGACAAATATGACACGAGACACGTAACAAGAAATAAGAAAAAACCAAACCGGAGGAATATTCGAATCAACAAATGCATGTACCAGGGACACTAAATTAAATATAACTTGCCTACTATCATTGCATAACTATACTATATAATACCGTCAATATATGCCGGTTATGAATTGTTATAGATAATTATAATTTTTCATTGTATGTATATTTATTTCTTGTGACGTGTATAGATATAATGAATAGCGAGGTACTATATCTTTACACAGACACACACATGTACACATACTATATACTATATAATATACATATATACATGCGCACACAAACCTATATTATACCTATATAAACACAAAACCAACACGCAGAGAGAGAGACACACATATATAATTATTTATGTAATACGTAGGTTCCAATTATTTATGAATACTTATACCATTTATTTTAGACGTGTAGATTATTTATTTAATTATTTTTTTTCGCCACAAAAAAAAGGAAGTGTAAGAAAAAAAAGAAGACAAATGAAGACGAGTGTATTTATTGTAATATATTACATATATATTATATGACAATTATTTATTTAAACAACTAATATATTTATGAGGTTCAATTATAATGAATATTAATTTGTAATAAATTTTGTTTTTCGAATAAAATTATGAGAATATCTATACATATATAAATATATACGTTAAATATATTATCTCCCCGAGTGATCCCACCCTTATATATTTGTGTTTTGATCATAATATTTTTGTATTTTTCGATTCGAGTTTTATAGCAATTTTTCGGAATTCTGAACGAATATTGTTGTTGGTAATTCTAACGCAGACGAGAATCACTAATTGATGTAGAAGCCATCTCGAACCCTATTCACTACGAAGGTAGGTATGCATACACAAATATTTGTGTCTAGTTGCGATTTAATGTAGGTATTAGTAAGCTTAGGTATGTACACAATTATGTTTTTATTACCCTTGAAAGCTCCGAGCAAAACCCTTTAGTTTTATAATTATAGCGTACATAAAGTTTCGCGAATTTTCCCGCGAGCAATGTAATAATGTCGCTCAATTCCATATCTCTGTGCTTGATGTGAGGTAAAAAACCAAATCGCCTTTAGCATACGTTTGACGGTTTATGTAAGGGTTAGTAGTTTGGTTCAGCTACATTTGAATAAAACCTCAGTTTCGTTGGTTTAAAATGGAAATTTCTTATATGCAAAGTACCTGCACGGTTTAATCTGAGCGAAAACCCTGAACTGAATGAAAGGAAAATAAAAGAGAATACAAAAATAAACAAATAAAATTTTATTCATCGACAGGATTTATTCGGACCCATCGCACCGATATCCGATATAATCTCGTATCATGCGTGAATTTACATAAGTCAGGAGATAATGCGGATAAACTTCTTATGTATATTCGAACAGTTCGAAATGCATTACGTATTCACGTGAATCTAGTCCAGGGGCATGATGTATAGATGTATAAAAGAAATACCTGCAATGATACACATAATTCCATTCTCAATATTAGGATGCCGATATTGATTCTGTTTATATTTCACGGAAGAAAAGAGAAAAGCAAAATCAAATTTACCAGGATACACCATTTACATACATATACCGATCAACATTCGCCCGCATCTGCTGCAGTGCAACGATTTTTATTTTATATGCGAATTATAATTTTACGTCCGGTAATAGGGGCGTAATGCAATTAATGCGCAACTGAAAGGTAAAACTGATTGAGAATTAGCGGTGATAATTTGAAAGTGGAATATTGGGTACTGAGCGAAAAGTATTTGTTATCTATTTCTTTTTCAATGTTATCGCAATTACATTTTGCTGTATTTTGATAGCAATTTTTTTTCTGCACTCGGAATGGAGACTGCGAGAGTATATGGGTCGCTTCTATCGATTTTTTAAAAACATTTCGGTTATATTCCTGGTTTGATATTGCTTATAACGGAATAAAATCAGAAGATAGCTAGAACCATTGAGTAACTATATAGTACGAAGTATCAATGCTAGAACGAAAATTCAAATTGGAACTTTGAATTTGGCGGTTCCGTCTTTGAGGTACGATGCACTGAGTTTTTAATTTTGAATTTTCTGAGACATCAACCAGAGCGTCATCGGAGTTCATCGGATTAGAAACTGGAAAAAATAACTAAATTAGCCGAAAACAATTTGATTGTGTGTATTTTAATTTAATCACGTAAGATTCTATTTGAAAAACTTTGGTGAAGTGATTGCCGAACTTGATATAACAGTATAAAGATGGAGCCTCATTACGGTCTGCAACTGCGGATGAGGCGCTATGCGCCCTTCCCTTCTATCATGGAGGTATTTCTATCGTAAGAATCGTAGCACGTGTTGAGTTTGCACAAAATGGCGAGCGACGGCTTACAGCTGTCTCAACGCGTGAATGAGGACAACGACCTGTCAATCAAGGAGCAAGAGCAGAAAGTTATTGACAGAGCGCCCTTTGCCAAGCTCAAAATAAGGGATGCCAAGATCTTAGACTCCATTGAAGGGAGGGAAATTTGCGGTAATTGCTACAAGTCAAGAAAATTTTTTTGTTACACTTGTTGCTCGCCTGTTATTGACACACAATACATCCCTCAAGTAAAGGTAAGTCCATCCTTGGAAGATTACATCCTCGAATGGTTTCGAGTTATATGCATTTTTGAATTCCCGCAACTTTTTTTGTCTTTCGAAAATGAGCAGAACAAAACGCACGCGTGACCTTATAATGTAGTTTCAAAAATTTCGATTCGAACATTAAAGTACATTTCTTTCTGGTATCAATCTATTGTATGTAAAAAATGTAACAATTTTGTCGCCTTATGTGTGTAATATTTATTTCCAAAAGTTGCCGATCAAAATTGATATAATTAAGCACGCTCGAGAAATTGATGGAAAAAGTACCGCAATTCATGCAGCAGTGATAGCGCCGGAGGATGTGCGGATTTATACATATCCAGAATTCCCTGAAATATCAAAAGATGAAAAGGTGAAGATGTTTAAAAACCACGAGAAAAATCGAATTCTTCATTTACTTTATTTTGCACGTATAAAATGGTGTGCATAGTGTATTGAAAAGGTCTGAATCATAAAATCTGAGCACCATGTTTTCGTAGGTTGTACTAATTTTCCCAAGTAAAACGGCTCGTAGTATAGAAGAGCTGTTCACAAGAAAAGTGGAAGATCGAGGTCGGTTAATTGACGAAAAAATTCAAAATGAATTTCCGATTACACGAGCAATTTTTATAGATAGCACCTGGCACCAAACTAAATCTATTTACAAGGATCAAAGGCTACGGGGTGAGTATATTTGTATACCGCGCATTGTATGCGGGAAGCGCGTAATGCATTTCATTCAAAAGCTAGTTAAATTACTATATGTACATTGCAACAGGACTGTCATTCACACGCTCTCACTGTACTGAACAGCTGCAAGCTTTGAAACGGTTATTTATCAAGCTATGGTTTCACGATAAACGCTGATTATGTAACATTTCACTGTGTAATCCGACGTGCAAGCTCTACTTTTAGTTGAGAAAAAAATATATTAAATATTTGCGTTGCTCTCAAATGCTATAATGAATGTTCCCGTATACAGAACTTTGCTGCGTAGTCTTGAAATCTCGCATCTCACAATTTTGGAGGTACCAGAAATCTAGTCCACGGTGGTATTTGGCGACGATAGAAGCCATCCACCAATTTTTGGTTGAATTGCATACCAACGCTTTCGGCGCAGTTGAAAATTATGCCAGTGAACCAGAAATCGGAGAAAGGGCTGGAATGATATTCACTGAAGATGCGGAAACTATGAGCAAAGGTTCCGTCTCCTCGAGACAAAAGTATTCTGGGCAATACGACGACTTGTTATACTTTTTTAAATATATGTATGATAAAATTCATAGCATGTACGATCATGATAAATTGTGGGCCTACAAACGGCCGCTGATTTGAAAGAATAATAAGAATATAGCTTATATCGTTTGTTTCATGCGTACTTGGTTTTCTATTAAACCCGTTGAGGAGAATCCTGAATCGGGGTTCTCAATTACCAATAATTCTAATCGATTCCGTTATTTTAAATACCCTTGAATTAATTCTAACTGTAGCAGATTCTTCGGTAGAGGATGCATATAATATTTATTTACACGCTACAGCATATATCGACGATCTACTGGTACATAATTACAATACTTTACACCGGAGAAAATCTTATTGACACTCGAGTAAAGATATTTATTAATTATGTTAACTCTACAAATGATACGTTACATCGATACGTTACCTTTTCGATAATAACTTTCTACGCATCTAAAAGACTAATTTTTTACTGTCGCAAGCTCTATAGTTCTATACCCACCCAAAAAGAGTCAGTTAAGAATCCCATTTCTGACTATCATGAATTTACACAAATTTTTCACGGGATTTGAGGGTAACAACAAAATTTGATTGTGATGTCTAGATTTGGAGAGTGAAAACCCAAACGTAATCCTTTTTAATTCCTTTGAATCTCGACCCCGTCTGCTTTTGAATTTTTCAAATCTTCATCAGTCGATTCTGTACCATTACTAGAAAGGTCCAGTTCCTTCTGCTCTAGCTTGCCTGAAGTGTGGTTAGTGGATTCTTTTAAATCACCCAAAACTTCGGGCGGTACCGATTTATTCTCATTGGGTTCCGATTTCTTTACATTTTCACGGAATAACAAATGTTCAGTAGCGTTCGATTCGTTTTCAGGCAGATGGACGAGTTCCATTTCCAGCCCCAAAATCACGTCAGTATTAGTCAAATCGTATCCATTTATCCTTAATAATTTTTTGGTTTCCTCGTCCAAATCTGCTACTTTCACTCCGTCACCCGTAGGCCGAATTACTGCAGACGTGGTTTCAGAAGTTGTCACGTTGTGGTCTTCAGGAGCTAACAGATTTTTGGGAGATTCTGTCGTCAAATATACGTCATCATCGGTCGGTCGCACTGTCGTGTCGACTATGTCAATTCGTGTAGCATTCAAAGCTGGATCGGAAACCGACTCTCTGGAAAAATTTCCATCGTCCGCGTTTTCTGAACTTTGAAGATACCGACGAGAACTATTTGCAGGACCGGGTGTCGAGCCCTCAGATTTTTTGCCCAAGTTTTCAGTTCCATTCAAACTCTCGCTCTCATTGAATGGCGTTTCCTTCACATCAAGTGGTACTGTTGATGTTGAAATGATCGGTCCATATCTATAGTTGTTAATCGATGCATTAGATGTCCTATTCATCTTGGTACCACTATTCTCCGATGATTCCTGATCCTTATATACGTTGCCAATACCGTCACTATGATTTACGATCAATTCGGTACCAATTTCCTTGGCGACTCCATTGAGTTTGTCGTTGAGTCGTCGGGTCGTCAATCCCGCGACACGGACTTTCTTGGTAAAAGAGAGAAGATGTTGGGGTACTGGAGCTTTGGGTGGACTTGATTGGTCGCTAAGCTTGATCGCCTGTCGAGTTCGGGGTTCCCTTTGCGCGCATAACACGTATTGTTTCGTTTCGTTGCACGGCAATCCGTAAAAAAGAGGTATATCTCGACCTTCGCGATCCAAATTCAAGCATAGATCAGCCTTGGCAACGGACCACGACTGGTTTTCGGCTCCAGAGCACCACCAGCTACTTTGTGAATCGGAATCGAAACCACCTTCCTCATTTATTTCTGACCATTTCCACTCCCCATCAATTTTTCGTGTACGACCAGCGACCCATATGTGGTTTAAGGCTGATGGCGAATTGTGTACATGTAAAATAAAAGAGTCAATACAGAGGACGTAAAACGTATCGAAAAATGGTAATATAAGAAATACGAACACAACTTGGCCATTTGCTCTAAAACGGCATCTAAAGTTTTTTGATCGCTAACTCTCGCCATAACATATCCTATTCCTTCGCAGTAAGTCTTTCCTTCGCCCCAAGTCATCCTGGCCTTAGAGAATCTCATGAAACGACCATTGATTGTAAATTCTAGGACCAAATTCGCCACTCTGGTTCTTGGAATGTCCCGTCGAACTAAATGAAAAAAAACTTGATTTGTATAGCCGTATCGACCATGATACGAAATTAAATTTAATCTGAAACGATTTGATACCAGTTTGGCAAATAAACGGCCTTCGCTTTTCACAATCCAAGTCAATAAAAACTGGATTCACGTGTAATGGACAAGAATGTCGGTCCAGAACGAGACACTTGGGTCTTTTTAGATAGTATTCACTGATGGCATTCTGCCCTCCCAGAGCGATTTCTTCACGGTGATCCGTAAACCAGGGGGGATAGCCAGTCAGAGGTGATTTCTCAAATGGTAGGGATTCTCCAGAAGACACCCACGTCCACTCAGAACCCTCAGCGCTCCAGCCCCCAAGCCAGGCACTTTCCATTGCTATAAAATGTCAATAAATCACGATAGCATATCCGGCCACTCACCGGCTCATATGTGTGATTATCCGTCACTAACAATTACATCAAATCGTATCGTGACGCAGAGAATTAGTAAGTTTTGTGAGTATAATGAGATAGCTCGGCCCACGTTTGAACCGACACCTGTTGCTTCTGGATATTATAAATTTTTTTAGCACTGATTACGGTTCTTGATTGGAAATAATTTTGTTCAAAAATAAAACAACATACATTCACGTCACGATCCTTCGATTTTTGCAGTGAATGAGTCAGCAAATGTTGTGCTTTTATAATAATGAAAATGAAAATGAAAATGAAAATAAATAAATAAATAGAAATACGAAACACTGTTTCGAATATCCTACATGGTCTGCTTTTCAACATGATATCCGCAATGGCCTCAGCAGCTTCATTTGAAGGTACCACGGCTAATTCCTGTCCTCGACGATGACATTCCAGAAGAGCGTCCCTCCATTTGACGCCACCTCCATTGAGCTTTTTTACTGATCTTCGACTTGGAGCATCATCTTCATCTGTATCGCTTGGGAAATGGTAGAGAATATAACGTCGATTGTTTACCGTCACATCGTTTCCTTCCCTGAGCAGATCTCGCGTGTTCCGTCTAGCTACACATCGTATTAAAATTTTGATTTAACGTTGAAAGCTGTAGGGACCTTATTAAGTTTAGCGTTTGTTTTAGAATTGATATAGTGTGGTAGCCTGATTCATGTGATCATTAAAATGCAATTTAGGATGTGGCATAATTATAGTTACTCGAAAGAACTTTACTTGCAATCATGAAATAATGGCGATCACATATACATACTTCATTATGCTAAAGATTGATTGTGACAAGTATCCTGTGGTTAGACACGTCGTAAAATCGGATAATTTATCGATCGTTTGATAGCACGTAGCACGTAACAGATGAAATAATTGAATGACATAAGTGCGAACTATCACACGCGAGGTATTTGCGTTTGCGTAGATTAACCGCACTGTGCACATCTAACATTGCGGTAATTTCGACCAATACAAATCTGCTTTATACATCATATCAAAAACCATTTGTTCATAGGTAATTAAAAGTTAAAGATCATTGCAATTTAGACCGCACTCATATTTCATTACCCAAAGTTCAGCCGTGCACAAACTATTGTAGGGAGATTGTTGATGTAGAAAAGCAGATTTACGTTTGCACTTTTTTCTTCATAATTGTTAATTGATTTACGACAGTCGCATCTAGAAGGTCATGACGCACTGAAATTTCTTAGACAGCCGCGTAAAAAAATTGATTACTAACAATTAAATTAATGACATAATGATTAAAATATTCACACTATTTCTCAATTTATCCGACTCAATTTATTCGAAATTTTTGTACGTCCATTTACCTGAACGTTTATTCTTTTCTTTCGTTAATTTTTCACGGCTTTGCCAAACAAATTCTATTCGTTCGGAAAGCTCCTTGTCGACAACATTCACCAATGAGTTTTTTCGAGAAATTTATGAATAAAAGGTTCATGAACAAAATAGATTCAAAAAAATCGAAGTCGGACGAGCTTGGAAACAGTTTCAACGTTCCAAAGTATAGTGAACGTCACAATGTAATTATTAATGGAAGGACAAGTATATGAAAAGTAAAAAAAAAAACAGCTTTTTTTCCTGGTCAACCAATGTAGTTCGTATGCCAAGAATAATGGAAACTGTTGGAACGCCTAAAGGGATCTCGGAAAACCATACGGTGGAAAAAGGATAATTTTCTACATGAAAATGAGTGTGGTTTCAGTATACCGAATTAGATTGTCTCTCAAAATTCTACAATAGGTATAAAAAAGAGGCGATCTTACTAATTCGTTGACAAATGAAGGGTCTTCGAAGATGGCAGTCCTCGTCAACAAAGAGTGGTTTATCGTGTCCCTGTTTATCGAATGCTAGGCAATTTTTGTTAGAATTTTCTGAATTTCTCCGTTGATTGTCTTCGAACCACGGCGGCCAATCGGCTCTCGATGATTTTTTTGGAATTATATAATTATTCTCATTTTCTTGGCCGCCAATCCACTTCCAAGTATCATCACCACTTTTCCTGTGACCTCCTATCCAAAGTCCGTCGTACCCTGTAGCGTGCGTGAAAGAATATAATTTTTGACGTGTGTAATTGCAACGAAATGTAATGAAAAAATGTGCAAAGAAATAAATTTGAAAACAAACTGTAATTAGATTCTGCGAGTTTTCGGGCAAGCCACCTTGCAAGGTTATTATAATCTATGGTAGCCAAATGCCCATTTCCTTGTGTATCTTCGGCATCATCGGAATTATTATTTAAACCGTCTTCGTATCCGTCGATGTCATCGTCGTGGTCCCACTCAAGAATATTCCGGTTGAATTTCCGCTTGACATACGACGCGCAGAGTACTTCTGCTTCGGTCCATGAAACCGATCTTCCGATAACCAGAAACTCCAATTTCATCTCCGAATCATTTCCTGTTTGATTACCAGTTTCAGCCAACTGGTATTCAAAACGTTCTACAATTTCGTCGTATTTTGGTCCTGCAGGACAAGTAGATCATTTGCAATATTACTATTCCCGTACAGGTAATTTATTTTCGTTGTTATCGAACATTGAGGGATGTTACAGTTATAAGATGTCAAGTTTTTCAAAATGCGTTATGTCTTCTGAAATCTTAAGCAATCGCACGAATTCCTTTGAAGTCTCGTGGAATCACTATGTAATATTATGAAATTCTGTAAGGTCTTCCAAGATCTCCGCTATCTGCCAAAATCTTATGGAGTTTCATGGAATGCCGTATGTGTTCTAGGTCTAATTCCGAGGGACGAAATCTTAGATATGCTCTAAGGACGAAATTTTTCGGAGTGATCTACCCCTCGTGTAACAGTATTTTATGAACTGACCTGTTGCCGCGATTAAAAACTTTGGCACAATTATTCCCAGAATAAAAATGCAAACCCATTTCCTCATCATCGTAGCGGGAGCTGCTCTTCTTTATTTTTTGATTTATGCGATTCTTTTCCTTAAAATTCCGCAATCTGTTCAATATCGAGCGCCAGTAACGTCCGGTTAACATCCGACGCTGACGACGAATGTCAATTGATTATTTTGCCGCCTGCGTCTTCGCTTTGCTCCTAGTGCAACAATTATTGGACTACGGGCGATGCTAATCAAGCACGTTTGAAATTTTTCTCTTTTGATTAGAGCTTGTTTAATGAATAGTGGTGCGAACTGTTTTTAACAAGGTTCTCTAACATACCTATGGACATGCCAATGTCTTCGTTATTTCTACCAATCTGAATTTAATTAGTTAATCGTTATTTGAACCTCTGGACCTTGCAAAGTTTTACAGCTATAATTATTATTTGTGATGGGTAATGATTTAGAATTTCTTTTTCATTGCGTTATCGAATAATTATATCGTCGGAACATATTTTATTGTACATATATAATAATAATGAAAATATATACAAGACACACTGTTGCTTTTACGAGACAGCGTATATTAGTATAATAATTATACATATACTTATGCTGCATTTGAATACAATATACCTGAAATATATTATATGTATGTATGTATGTTTCAAATAATACAGAATCTAAAATAATGTCTGGTTAGCAATAATTGTGATTATAACTATTCTATATTTACTGTACTAGGATCTACACAATGGCCAATGCGTGACGTGTATTTATAAACGGACAGTCGATATACAAGACAGTCGTATTATGCATTTACAATGTATAGGTATAGGTAGGTATGTATATAATATGTGTCGTACGGGTATTTGAAAACGATAATTACGCGTGTTGTTTTTTTTTTATTTTCTTTTTTCTCTTATGTATAAAAGGGAAAAGAATAAAGCAAAAGAAAAACAAAGAAAAAAATATATACGTGTAGGTATATATATATTGAACAAAAAAAAAATGAATCAGTCTTGCCTCGAGTCACTCGGATTTGGTTCCCATATCGGAAAATGTATCATTATATTTTTTGTAACTTTTTTTTTCTCCTATCCTACATTTATTCTTTTTTTTAATCTTGCAATATTTTTTGATATGAAAATAATTTAATACTATAATAGCCAGCCCCGCAAATTCTTCTTTGTCAAAGGTTCCATCGTTTTAAGAATTCCAATGATATACATACACATTATTCTATGATTTTTGTTTAAATGAAATTTAATTTTATGACAGATTTTATGTGTGATAATGAAGAATAGCCGATGCGTGCAGGAAAAAATGTATTGGGAAATGATACAGATTATCTAGTCCACCATAAAGGACTGACGGACGGTTATTGACTGGAGGAATTCGCTTGCGACTGAAATGTGAGTGGGTGCCGAATTTCTTCAAGTATGAAGAGCTGCCGTGGCAATTCGAATAATTAGGTAATTCAGTAATTTGTTATATAATACTTTTATCAACGGGGAGGGATGAAAATAAACGTAAAGCGATACGAAAAGGAAGATAGGGAATTAATGGAACTTAACTGTACACCAATATTCTATTCTATGTATATAGGCAGAGTGATTTGAATATGATTTTTTTTCTTTCTCTTGAGGGGGTATTTAATGCAACACTGGTCCTAACCATACAGTGACTACACATTGATAGTAATAAACATATAGATCATTTGGAAAAGTGCCTTTTCAAAATTGAGTCCAAAATTATACATCTTTGTGTGTAAAATTGAGACTCTGCGTACAGGTGGCACTTTATATTTAGAGTGTAGGTATATATATATAATTTTTTTATTAAGATAAAGAGGGCACAGATACTATATACTTCGATATATGCCCCATAGCAATTGCATATGTATATCATAATGTGGTTTTTATGTTTTAATTTAGTATAGTACCCATTCATGAGAGCCAATTCTTTCAATAATTATTGTAACTGGTATTAATTTACTTATATCACAGGCATATTATGTAAAAGAGGCGGTCGACAGGCAGACAAACACTTTTCCTGGTTTCTAAATTTCATATTCATTTGCTATTCTACTGCACAGCCAAACACTTGCTCGATCACTCAATTTTGAAACCTCATCCATCTCCGTGAATCATCGTCATTGTTTGATGACGCTGAATCAGATTAGATAAATGAATTTCAATTTTCTTATACTTTACATCTATGATCAATGTTAAATTATATAAAATAAGATACAAATTATCCTTCAACATAATTTTATCGGCCTATTTTCACATCCTATACCACCGAATAGCAGAAAAACAAATACATATGTGGAATGCACAAGTTCTGTGCTAACATTTCTTGAATATTTTGAAAAAGTTAACAAATTTTGTTGAACAGGGGTGGTCTTGATCCGAAAAGTAGATGAGCCGATGGTTCATCAAACGTTCAATTCACTTGCCTCTGTTGTTTTACTACCAATAGATCCGAACTTCTAAATATAAACCAATCTGAAACTGCGGGAGAATAACAGCGACCAGGTGGTAAGATAGGCACGACATTAGCAATATGATCAGCCTTACTATATGTATAATACTAACTAGAACAATGATTGCGTAATACTATTTGCTCAAGTAGTGATATCTTCTTAATTGCTAACAAAAACGAAGGAATTTTTGAAAATGGTTCGGAAAAATGAATTGGATAATCAACTCTCTAAGCTGCTCTTCTAAGATGTTTGAGGGTCAAGTCCTCTAGCTGCATCCCGATTTTGTAAATATATTGCGGGCTGTTTTAGCATATTACTTTGCTGATAAAACTATTGAAGTCAATAAATTTTGTGTACTTCACAGCGCGAAAAATTCAATTCAATTAAGAAAAATAGCAACATTCATTTCAACAAACAACTGATTAACCCTTGTTGAGTGAAAGATATTGAGACCAACTAGAGTTATATATTTATATTGAACTGCTCTCCAACGAATATGCATCAGTTTTAAAAAAGTAACTGTCACGTAGACTTCATTCCCTGTGCAGATTTTGCCGTAAAAGAGATGAATGCATTTGCTACTATGATCAATTCTATAATGAGTCCCGGAAAATAGGTCTAAAGGTTCTACAGTTACGGTACCACAGTAATTCAGTTTATAGGGCTGTTTCAAACATGCATATACTCGCAAATCACTTTTCTTTCCACACAGTGCCATTCTGCGTGTCGGACAGACTAGGACTATCAGCCTTTCTACTCTGATAAGATTGATACTATGTGACATTGTGAATTATATTTTCTAATGACGCGAATTCATGGAATTTGATTTGAACTGCATGAAAAATTGGTGTTCCAAGCCACCTCTGTGGATCTTGTTTTGGCAAGGCTTTTTTCTGTGTGTGAAATGAATGATGAAGCATTGTAAAAAAAAGTATGACCATAATATATAGTGCGTGTTAGATACCTAAGACCAGATTTATCAATATTCATACCAATGACACTTTAAGATTACGTAATCCTAGAGACGACCAGCAGCGTATAAAACATATTTTCTTCTTTTTTTCATTTTTGTTGTATGTGTATAGTAATATTATATAATATCTTTTTAGCTTATTAGTTATTTAAATAAAGATATATATAAGGTATACGCGGCACTTAATTGCCACTAATGATTACTTCATATTCGTACATAGATAATATATCCTACATTATTGAATGGCATGGATAACATGATATCGACTTATATTTTTTGAATTTAATTATGTATACGAAAGGGTAAATGTTTCGTGTCAGCGTCATGGCGTATTTGTTGTTTCACATACTGAAATTAGTTGCATGGTGCGATACATTAATATATAAGTATGTATGTACCAGACGAATTCGAATTTTGAATACACGTGTATTGGCGTATTCTGCGATATTAGGCTATTGAAATATGTACTTCAAACGTGAATTGAAATTACGCTTTGATCCATTTGTCAGTCTGTACTCTCCTAGCCAGGATCACGACAAAAGCGTCCAAGTTCAACGAAGAAAATATAATAATAAAATAAAAAAACTTAAAAAAAAAAAATGTAATTTCGTGGTTCACAATTAGTTATACATACGATGAGTTGTGGATCCACGAAATAAAAGTGACGTAAGGACTGTGTAAATTCTGGAATTCTCATTTTAGATACGATTAAGGTTCTGCAGAATTTTACACATCATAGGTATCTACATTTCGATCGAATCTTTGGCTCACACAGCCAAAAATTGATAAGTAGAAATATAGAAATGCAATGATATAGATCTAATTAATACACGCTGTTGCATGCGTCACATAAGTAGCGACGAATCTGGTGCCATGTAAAGGTAGCCATCCGTGATAGGCTCTATCGATGTACCTGCTATCTAACTCGGCGAGCGTTCAACAATTCATATTCATTTACTGAACATGATGTGAGGAACAGATTAAATAATAAGTTATCATTCAACCGCTGTCGAGTACTTGGGCTAAATCATCAAAGATTTGGTTTTCACTACTCAATGTTGCCGAACGAATAACCAAAGGTTTCGTTAGCGCCATTATGGTGTTAATAGCAACTCACAAATCCCATACTTATATCATGAGGTTTTCACGCTCAATTGTTAATCAAACCAACAAATCACAGTATTACGCAACATCGACAGTAACGTTGTCTCGATGCACCTGCACTAGGCGGGGGTGTGACGGGGGCAAAATATGCGTGAACTTTAATATTTGGAAGATGCGTCTGTAATAAAAAGTTTACATTAATTAGTATGACGCTGCATGTGTCGAACCTACAAAAGTGGATGCTCCTGAATATTTTATTCTAGAAATATTCTATATATTATATGATCTTTACAAAAAGATATTTCAGATATGATTTATTAAACATGTAATATAATTAGAACCTTTGAAAATGAATAACATTCGATACATACCCTCAGTCTGCGTATGCCAGCCCTGGTGATAAGTTGGCAGTCGTAAAGTTCGATGCGTTGTAAGTTATGGCAAGCTTGTAGTAAGTGATCGAGACTAGCGTCGGTGATTAAAGGACAGTTGTCCAGTTCTAATACAGCAAGGTGTTCGGATGCACACGGAGAGAGTGCCAGCTGGCGAATACCTTCGTCAGTGATCAGCTCGCAGTGCGACAGACTCTGTTCAAGATTCGCACTCGCGATCAGTAACATACATTACGCTCTAAAGAGAGGTAGCCTCATTTTAAATGAATCAGAAAAGCTCATCGCTTACAAGTTTCTCCAACCGAGGACATCCCATTGCTAAGTGTATCAGTGTAGCATCAGTTATCAGTACACATTCTTCCAGGTCCATTTTTTCCAACAATCTGCAGTTCTGGAAATTCGCGATTAGTACGCAGATTAATGCTTCCCATACTACATGAACACATACTCTATGAAAAAAAAACTCACTCTGGCTAAGGCTTGGAAACCCGCGTCTGTAAAATGGGTGCAGGCAACACATTCGAGAGTTCCTAATAAGGGGCAGTGTTGCGCTAGCATAACTAATGATGCGTCCGTAAGATTAGGGCAATTCGATAAACAGACATAATGTAGTCGGGCACACCTCTCGCTAAGTTCTCGCACAGCGTCATCGGTGATATTCTGAAATAGTTATCATTTTATATTCATGGATTAGTGATCACTATTCAGTAGAATGCAGTTACATAGATAGAAGATGCGAAATGCTCACCCTACATTCGTGTAAATTAATTGCCTCCATGTTGGGGCAATACCGAGCTAGACATTTAACGGCTCTGTCAGTGAGCTGGCGGCATCCTTTGCTGAGAAAACTCCTCAGCTCTGGACAGCCTCTGGCTAAAGCTTCGACGCCATTATCAGTTAGTAATTCGCACCAAGAAAGATTAACATGAGTCAATAACGGGCAGCCTTCAGAAAGATCTTTCAAAGAAAGGTCTGTCACTTCCGGACACGAGTCTAGATTTAATCGCTGCAATTTTGGGCAGTGGCTACTTAACGCGGCGCAAGTAGTGTCCGATATTTTTTTGCACCGACTCAAATTCAGTTCTTCTATATTGGGGCATAATTGGGCTAATGTTCGCATCGAGTTGTTTCCTATGCTCTGACACCCCCGCAAAGATAATTGTCTAAGAAATCCACCGCAACGTCTCGATATGTTTTCAATCACCGGACCCTAAAATCCAACGCAAAATGCCATTAGGGTTCAACTGAAAGATTCATATGATAGATAGGTGTATTTATTATTTTGAATAAATTGAAAATCATAATCACCTCAACGTCTCGCTGAAAATCGAACAAGTCGATCCTCTGCCAGTTAGACCCATCCAGAGCTAATACGTTCCAGGCTTTACTGACTTGTGCGCATCGACACAGGGATACCACGTCCAGATATGATAAAATCCTGATGATTACAGTAATAATTTGATTACTGCCAGCTAATTTGTAGACCCGACCACAAAAGTCAGGCTACCAGAAGTTGGTATTATATTATGTCTGATTACAATGTAATTAAAAACCTATCACATGGTTTGCGGTTTCACCAGTTATGGTTAGACTGATCTTATATTTAGATTAAGAATCGGGATGAGTCTGACATTAAGTGGCAAAACCACAAGCCACACGTATAACAGTTAGCTTCGAATTAAACTTACTATATGTATTCTTAAAGTATTGCTGTGTGTCCATATAGAGTTTTCCATCTCTCCTTCATTACAAGTAAGGGCACACATATTATTTGACAAAGATGGGCTGAATTTTATTAAAAAACTTAGAAAAGTTATAAGAAACTTTTGTAGATTCGTAGAAATTAACTGAATTAAATGTAATCAAACTGATAGACACCAAGCACTATCGTTTGTTGAGTGATTTGTAAGACTTGTACGAATGCTTATGTTACTATTATAAGTTTTTAATCAAAAAGCAATTGAGATAAAGTGTATACAAGTGGGACAATACCTAAGCAACAACTCTTTCGGCAGCTTCTTATTGATTTGTGCTTCATCATCGTGGAATACTCGTGTTAACTGCAAGAAACAAATCATTGAATGAGAACAACGATGATAATGTGATACCGATATATCGTGTGTAAGCCAATTAAATGAGAGCAGTGTTGAGAAAAGAGGTAGCACATCAAAGCATGAGAACGAAGAAGTTGTAAATTGTACGAACTTTGTTGCAAGTTTTCGTGACTCTAGTTCTGGGCATCAAACTAGTTTAACTCAACTGGAAATAATATAAAAATCTACTGTGTTATCTATCTATGTTACCATTTACTCTGACCTCTCGCTGATCCAGTATATATTACGTTTATAAGTTCTATCTATAAATCTTGCCATAGTGATCGCTAACTCAATGATGGGTAAAACATTGAACGCATTATAAGACTATGTAAGTCAGATACTGTTCGCTGACCTGCATGTAGGATTGCTTCATGGTGGTAACAGGGTTGTTGTGATTATGTTGTGATGTGTAATAACCACTGTGATGATGGTGGTGGTGATGATGATGATGGTGGTGGTGGTGGTGCGAGGGTTGCTGCTGACGCCACCACTGACCTCCGCCGCCTCCGGCTTCTTCTATTCCTTGTGCCTGACCTCCACCACCAATTCCAACCCGACTCGCTTTTTTCTGAAAGATATTATACTTTAATCTACTTTGGGGAGATTTAAATCACATGGACATATCAATTAAATTCTGTTCATTAGATATATGTTATTTCTGCAGTAATTTCATTTTATTTTACAACTTTGGATGGATAAATGACTGGACTTGTTAAGTGGTGGAAAAGAAAAAAGTACATGTGTACGAAGTGGCATTATATCAGTTACAAAGTTTGGCATTGAAGAATAAACAGGCGTACAAACTGTTATCGGTGATGGTGAAAATGTTTGCTGCATATATACACCGATAGATATGCACATGTATCTGATGCGAACAGGTGTTAAAAAAAGAATAAGCTTTTGGTGTTAGCGTTGACAAAAATTTACCAACTGATAAGCAATAATAATAATCAGTTGCAGTTTAATGACGCTAACAAAGATGAACAGTTCTTGTTTAACATGATTTAAACGCTGTGAGAGTATTAATTACAACGTCAATTAGTTTTTACATGATTCACAGGATTATTGGAAAGCAACGAGAAATTTCTTGAATGATATCAATGAAGACTTAATAATCCTAAGTGTAATATACATACCCGTGCAACGAATTAGCTAATTGTCTCCACCAATAGTCGACAGTCACTTTGTATATACAACCCCTTTACTTTAGAAAATAAAATAAGACTGATTACTTATAAATCATACCTAGACCTGCTTTGAAACATATTTCATCAACATACATGAGAAATTAAAATTTTTCAGCATCAGCTCATGTATTGAGAATCGAAATGTACTCTGGTTAAGTGAAACGTTTTTGACAATTTATTCCTCACTTCTCAAACCTGTTGCTCCTAGCTCAGGTCTCAACTTTCCAGAATCTACGTTCTAGGTAAAATTGTTAAGAGGCATCTCGATCGATTTACCGTTTTCTAATTTGCATATTCTGAGAAACGAGGGCACCATTTTTATAATTTGATAGGGAGCACACTAAGCCTTCAAGCCTCATTATCATTTATTGGAACAGGATTCCATGAGTTAAAGAAAAAAACTTCATATTCTAATTCAAATGACAAAAACCATGGTTGAATGACAGCAATGGAACCTTGGATGTGATACCTCATGCATCTTGCCATAAGCTTGATCTTGGCAGGTATGCACGTATGGAAGCTAATAGATTTCATTAGGTAGATATAAATTTACTTTTCAATAACTCAATGTGTTAATATTCATTTTGTTGAAGGGTACTTCAAAATTGAAACGTCAAGTCAACTCTGTATAAATATTTGCTGTGCTATTCTCAGTTGCGATAGAACAAAGTATAAATAGCCAAATACTTTAGATGGCTGGTAAGCAATTGGAGTAGAATCAAAGAATATCCACACAATTTCATAGAAATTGAATAGGATTACCATTGAGCCGTCTATGATCGTATGAATTATTTGTAGTGCAAGTAAATTAATATCGTGTATGCACTAGAAAATTGGTTAAGTAAACTCAAATTTTCATAAATGCTGCTGTGGTTGCATCATCACAAGTGGCATGTGGCCTAATTTTCACGAATATTGAGAAACGAAACAGGTATGAAGCAGGAAGATTATTTATGAACAACAAATGAAAAGGCTGAGGAAAAAGCAGTCAATTTCAAAATAGCTTGATGATTGCAAGCTATTCTCAGGAAAATTGATAAATGTTCAGATGAATAGCAAGAACCAAAGAGCTGAATTATTACTAATCAAGAGTGGAGTGCTGAACTAATATCACAGGCATGCGTGCAGTCATTCAGAAGTCGCCTTTGAGACATAAAGGTTCAAGCAATCGCTGGTAAACCACGAGAAGACATTTACATAATTCTAATTCATTCGATGCTCCAACGTCATGGAAAAGCAAAGAGAACCCTCCCTACTCACAAGAAATGTTTAACTTACAATTGGTGATGATACAATGCAAGTGCATTTGTTGAATTCGAAAAATCTCTCAGATGTCATATATGTAACAAATGCCATTGACATACAACAACCATTAAACAAACTATTGATGTTAAAAATAAACAAAATTTTGAAAAATGTTCAAGATTGCGTAATCTTGATACAAATGTTGTTTTTCAAGAAACAGACATTTATGGAACGATCGATTCAAAATTCCCGCGTTGCCGCACTTCAAAATATATTTGACACATAATAAGCTGAATTTTTAAACAGCCCGGAATCAGCTGTCAAATCGATTTCGCACATTTCGCGATTCTGTTGTTTCGAGGAAATGTAAATTTGATTATAATTTTCAATCTAATAATAACTGGAACTGGTTTCCTTAATTATAATCGGATTTTATAAGATAATTCTCAATAAGTTAACGGTGGTTTGTTTTGTCGAGCAGCTGTTTTAACTGTCAATAAACATCGAATCCACACGCGCTGTTCAAGTCCTCGAGAAATAATAGAGCCGAGTTATCATTAGGGTCAAGTTTATATAACGAACAATAGATATAGCGAGTATTGAGAAATTGCATGTGGCCAACAATTATTTAACACAGATCTACATATGTATACCTTTTATCAGCCTATAAACAAACGTGAATTGTAGTTGTGTCGCAACAATAATGAATGAATAATTGAGCAACAAGTTTCGCCAATTCATGCCAACGTAAATTGCTAATTGGGCATACGTTATACACCCTATTAGATGTTGCATCGATAAATTGTTTTTCTTATTCGATTCACCCGCACGATGACAGTACATAAAAGATTGGAGAATATTAGTTCGTTATTATTGAAATATTTTTTTTTAGTTCCGAGAGCGTTAAGTTCCTTGTTTCAGTATATCATATGAAAGTATGACTTATCGGGATCAATAACTCTTCCGTTGTTATTCGGACTTATGATTAAAAGTGAATGATTTTAATCCAGACAGACGAGGGTTTCGTAGCAACAACAAAGGAAATTCGTCTGACAAGGCGCTGCTGCTTCTGAAGACGGAACAAAGAAAGCATACTTTAATACGGAATTGGACGATGAAAATTTGAGTTTTCTTGCACTAGAAATCAAGCGGATAACTGGAATTAACGAAATAACACAAAGCTCGTTTAAACGTCAACAATAAAGGAAATTTAAGAATTTTGAAGTTTGTGTCGTAGATAGAACAAGACGCGGGGATCAGCTGTTCGCTACCGTAATGACAACACAGAGTATCTTGATGTTCAATATTAATTATTTTACGATACCTAACAGGATTAGAGGCACATGGGTTACCTCGAGCTTGGTGCGCCCGGAGTGTATCATCCTTTTGCGTCGTCTTGTTTTTTCAAACTTTCCTCGACTACCGAACAAATACAAGAAATCTCTTCGGCTTAGTACGCTGCTACGCTTCACCAGAGAAATGGCCGAGTCCACTGAGCACTGAAGATGCTCCTCGGGCTGGATACGATTGGCTGGAAACCCTCGGCTTGGCGACAGCCGAGCCAACCAGTGCCCGTCTTCGCTTTGTTTATCCGCTTCTGATTGGTCCCTATTTTTACGACTGCATAACAAACAAACAAAACCGAAATGCGAGACCCACGGCGTCACAGCCCTGCCGGGTTCGATGCCTCCTTGGCGTAGCCACAAAGCCCATCTTCCCTCCGCTCCGACTTACATTCGATTATTGAACTTTGCTCGTTTCTTACATAAAACTGTCTCGTCCGATGTTATATCGTAATGTAAAGTTATAAATGATTGACATACGCGTACATGCCTCGGCAATAATCGCTATGAGGTTAGCTTATCATCCGCGAAATGCGTCAGCGGAGAATACCTTTTTATCAACAGACAGGAATGCAATCGGTAGCGGTCGCAACAAAACTAATCAACGCGAGCGTTTTTTTCAATCAAGCTGGCAGATGTCGCCCTCTGTATTAAAGCTCTGGCTAAACCAAATAGAAAAGCTGCATCAACCAGATTACGAATATATTAAAGTTGGAAAGTGAAAGAATGTGAGATTGAAAATTTCAACTTGTAATTATTCTAAGATTCAAAAGTCATTACAGGGAATTTTTCCGCAATTCAAAGCGTCAACGAAAAATAGGTCATTTGCTAACGTAATATTCGAGGATGTGGTACTGCACATGGTGCGCTGGAAAAATTATAAAATTTCTTATTCATTTGGGAATATGATTAACCAAATATCCAGTATGCAATAACAGTTCAGCCCACGGTGTTCAGCCTCAGCCTTTGGCTAGAAATAACATCGGGACATGGTTGTCGCTGAAAGAGCGCACTCAAGATGCCTTGTGTGCTTTTTGTGCGCATCTATTATCGCTTTGGAAATCCCAACGAAATGGAAAGTCTGTTCTTCAAATTTGCAACGTTTAGACATCGAAATATGTAATTGTGATGAGCTGAAACTGACATGATATTCACGCATACGCACACACAATTAAATGTTTGTAATCTGATCGTGGGATAGACTGTTTTTTGTGGCATTTCACGTAAACATGTTGTTCAATTATCGCGCCATTTAGGTTGCAAATCTAGATTTGGAAAAAAACATAGCGCAACTCTTCAATTCAATTGACAATTGATAATAACTTAGATATTGTCGCAAAATTGTGACGTCAAGTAGTTAATTCCGTCATATCTGTGGTATTAAATACTAATTGTTAAATGCTGTCGCAAGTTATACGCTCAGAATATCAATACAGATGGTGTCAAAATACAGATCAACCGTAACTGCACCATAATTTATTGTCCAAACCTTCTAAGTAACACTAACTGATAGATTTTTGTTTGAAATACGTTAATTGTTTACGAATGGGAACCGGAGAAATATAAAAATGTTCATCGCTGGTCTTAATGCCTGGTGCATATCTACCATATCAGTTGATTCATATCTATAGATATAGCATATCGATGTTCATTGTTTCGATTCTTAGGTATATGTAGGCGTGTATAATAAACTTCACGTGTGCCTGAATATCCGACAAAATTTAACTAACCAAAGACTCGGTTAAAATCGGAATTAAATTCCATGTGTTCCGGTTTGTGTTTCGTTTTTTTTTTTGAAGCATTATGTTCCTCTCCCACTAAGTATTATGCATAACTTTGAAAAAGTTGGACTAAGACGCATCAAAATCAAGAAATATACTTTTTCCGTTCATGCGGTAAAAAAATAATGTTTTACGGGCTTATACCTATAGGAATTACTGCAGAGTATGATGTACCTCTGCTGTAGATATGTTTGTAATACCTAAGTTTGTTTACACATGCTTCGGCGTCGTTTTGATATGACAAGTTGTTCATCAAAACGACGCCATTTATATACATAATCACAAATCGTGATACAATTTATTTTTTTATTTCAATATTCATGCAATACTGATTCAATCGTTGCTAATTGAACACTTCTGATCGAATTTCAGGGAGAAATATGTATGAAGAATTCTTAACGATAATTTTATGATAAGCTTCGCGATGACGTCTGCTATCTGCTATCTGCTTATCTTCTAATGACGAGGTATCAGATTATAATCTATATTTTTGCTTAGCACCATTATACGAATCCTAAATATTTCGAGCGACAATCCATACTCTGAGTTTCGTATCTGGCTTTTGCATTTAATTGTAAAAGCAGCAATTTATAGATTCAATACGGACAGTTCTGTTGATCCGTGTTTAGCAGAATGCATGGCTCTAAAGCAGATTTTGACAACACAGCGTCATGCGATTGAGATGCATCTTAATCCAGAAAACTGCCGACATTTACAATCAGTACTATAGGTATCGTCAATCAGTACTATGTTTGTAATAATGCTGCATAACAAAAGCACCACTCAGCGACGGGTTTTTGCTTATTGGAAGTGATTATCAAAATAATCATCATGCTTTTTGTTGACCTCGCATTATAGGTATATGATTGCTCTGCACATCCACATCTTGTACGAATTATCGATCACGTAGTTTAATCATGATCGTAACGACCGTTCATGATACAATGGTAAATCGTAGATTCTTTTTTTTTTTCGATTTCAATATTGGACCTTATATCAGCTACAAACATATGTTGATTATGAGTAATTGATACGAGAACCAAGTGGAGATCGGGTATCACTTTGCTCCGTTTTGATATCAGGCTGTTCACCAATTGTTTCTTGGTTCAATCATTGGGTACCTCAAATTATGTAAATACATACGTTTGGTGTTTCGGCGAAAAGCATTTTTGATTAAAAGAATCACAGCTAGGGACAGAAAAATTATGCAAGATACCGTCAGAGGATTGCTGTTCGGTTGTAGATAAATGAAGAGCGTGGAGGTGCCTACCATTTTGACACTATAAAAGCCGACTACTAATTCGGTGATAGGGATTGCATTACCGTACTCAAAATTTTGTCTAATTTCAAAGGCACTATTATTTTTCAATTCAAGTTGCCCGTTAAAGATTAATCTAGAAAGATTTGAAATTCATGCGAATTATTAGGAAGATAAAAATTTCTTAGAACTCAATTGCACGATCATTTGATATACGCGACCCTGCATGACTCGTCAATATGCATAGCACTGTATGGCTTTTCTGATCTTTGACGCACGCTGCTGTATTTTCAAGACGTCATGACCACCTTGTCAGTTTGTCATGTAACATAGTGATGCGAATAATTAATCGCGCAACTTTCAATACCTATAAAGATACGATAGATAATTCACAGAAGCCTGGGCACTCAATTTTCGTTTTATTATCGAATATCTATCTATGCCTGCTTAACTCTGAATGACCATTATCCATGCTCTTATAATTTTCATACCGTGTAAAATTTGTTTCAAATCGATTTCGGTTAATATCAAACGAAAATAATTTTTATGATTGAAATCCCTAAGTATCTGAAAGATGTGTTTTTTGTAAGAGCGCCAAATAGGTGGACGACTCGAGATGATTACGATTGCAATAATTATCCTGGATTCGGGGATGTATCGATCTTATAGTTTATATTGCTTACCTTTACACACTTGTATTATACGCCTATTGGTAGTATGATGTTAGAATTATTTTAATATGTGTAGATCGGCTCACCGAGTCACTTTGACCCGTAGATATCTGGAATTACGTCATGGACAAATTTGGAAAAATACACCATACTCATGATAATACCGCACAGCGCACCTGATTTGTTCCAACCAAAGAGTTTTTATATTGAAGTGAACTGTGTGAATGTGTATGGCAAAGAATGCCCGTTACTAGCTACACAGATTTGAATCGTGGTATTCATTGCGCTATTGAAGATAATCAAAATATAAATCGCAGTATGCGAAAGTTCTGAGAAAATGGTTTGATTATTGGCCCCGCCTTCACTAAACCCTATCGACTCCACTCAGATTTTGGAGATATGATAATAGCTCGTCATGTATCGATAAGCCGACACTCTGATCTCTATAAAAGACTTCGGGTCCCAGTCTCAATCAACATTTTCTTAATTGAGTGGTAACAATTACATATAGTGCCAGTGCATAGATCAGGATACTTATTATGATTGGTGAGTTTTTTAATGAAGACCGTGGGTCAAAGTGTTGAAGATTTAATATTATAAAGTTCATAGAAACCTTCAACTAATCCGTTGAAGACGATAGTTGTATGAGACCCCATTGAATCAACAATATCATGATAATTGTGATCGGGCAGCCACTTTCAATTGTGTTTACTATTTCTGGAGCATTTCAAAAACCAATTAATTGATTTTTATGAGCAGTAATGCGTCGATATTATTGGTCATACAACTGCAATCCGAAAAACTATTACGCAACGTGTGTACTTGTGGTATTGTTTGATATTATACTAATGCTGGTAAAATAAATGACAAAGATTTGCTGGTTCGATTACCCGGTAACATAAAATCGCGGATTCTAGACAAAGCTTGGTGGGAAAAATTCTTGCAATGCATGAGATTTTCAGAATACTGTGAACTTTCAAAAGTAACATCATGAAGTTTCCGAAATAGCAAAAAATTAAATATTTGGAATTATTAACGGATATTAACACCAGATAAAATAACTAACAGTTCGTACAAACTCCAGAAGATACTCAAATTATAGGCTGAATATATCTGATTCCGTTCACTGTTGGTCCTTCCACCAACGCCATCCCGTTGCCATCGTCATGCAAAATAAATGTGTGACTATTTTGATTATTCCAACTTGAATTGTTATTTCTGTTACAGGACGACGCCTTTTGGCCACAGTACTGTTGGCCACGCTGGCTACTGTTTCTGTCAGCGAAGAAACGTACGCCTCAGATGTGGTAGTTCCCACGAAATGTCCTGAAATTGATCCAATCGACACGACTATTCATATCGCACACGAATGGGACTGCACTCGTTTTTACACATGCTTCAATGGAGAAAAAATACTGACTACTTGTGCCGATAGGGATTACAGAGGAAACCGACTTCATTTCGATCCGGTGCTTCAAGTTTGCGTGTGGCCGGAAAATTCTACGTGCAGCAATAATGGTGGAGGTTCTCCGGTCACCACCGAAGGTTCGGTCTCCACAGAAAAAACGGAACCCACCGAAAATGCAGAAACCCCCCGACCAACAATCGTACCTACAACCGTCCCATCCAACGATGATGTGGAAGCATCGACCGGATCCTATTGGTCTACTAGCGAAAGTAACAACAACGAGGAGGCAAACACTTCTGCTGAACCGAGTTTACCCGATGAACCAGAAAACACAGAACCAATAATACCTACAGAATGCCCAGCTGAAAACGAAGGCGATGCCGTTCACATCGCACACGAATCTGATTGTGGAAAATTCTACCAGTGTGATTCGGGACAGAAAGTTCTGAAGGAGTGCGCCAATGGTCTGCAATTTAACCCTGTCTTGCAGGTGTGTGACTGGCCTGAAAACGTTAATTGTTCGTCAAACGGAGGTGGTGGTGGAGAGGAAAACGAACCGAGCATCCCATCCAATGATGATGTGGAAGCATCGACCGGATCCTATTGGTCTACTAGCGAAAGTAACAACAACGAAGAGTCAAACACTTCTGCTGAACCGAGTTTACCCGATGAACCAGAAAACACAGAACCAATAATACCTACAGAATGCCCAGCTGAAAACGAAGGCGATGCCGTTCACATCGCACACGAATCTGATTGTGGAAAATTCTACCAGTGTGATTCGGGACAGAAAGTTCTGAAGGAGTGCGCCAATGGTCTGCAATTTAACCCTGTCTTGCAGGTGTGTGACTGGCCTGAAAACGTTAATTGTTCGTCAAACGGAGGTGGTGATGAAGAGGATAACAAACCAAGCATCCCATCCAACGATGATGTGGAAACATCGACTGGATCCAATTGGTCTACCAGCGAAAATAACAAAAACGAGGAGTCAAACACCTCAACTGAATCCAATCGGCCTTCTACCGAAAATGTCAACAATGAGGAGTCAAACACCTCAACTGAATCCAATCGGCCTTCTACCGAAAATGTCAACAACGAGGAGTCAAACACCTCAACTGAATCCAATCGGCCTTCTACCGAAAATGTCAACAATGAGGAGTCAAACACCTCAACTGAATCCAATCGGCCTTCTACCGAAAATGTCAACAACGAGGATTCAAACACCTCAACTGAATCCAATCGGCCTTCTACCGAAAATGTCAACAACGAGGAGTCAAACACCTCAACTGAATCCAATCGGCCTTCTACCGAAAATGTCAACAACGAGGAGTCAAACACCTCAACTGAATCCAATCGGCCTTCTACCGAAAATGTCAACAACGAGGAGTCAAACACCTCAAGTGAACCTAGTTTACCCGATGAACCAGAAAACACAGAACCGATAGTACCTACAGAATGCCCAGCTGAAAACGAAGGTTATGCCGTTCACATCGCGCATGAATCTGATTGTGGACTATTCTACCAGTGTGATTGGGGACAGAAAGTCCTGAAGGAGTGCCCCGGTGGTCTGCACTTCAACCCTGTATTGCAGGTGTGTGACTGGCCTGAAAACGTTGGTTGTTCTTCAAACGGAGGTGGTGGTGGAGAGGAAAACGAACCGAGCATCCCATCCAACGATGATGTGGAAACATCGACTGGATCCAATGGGTCTACTAGCGGAAATAATAACAACGAGGAGTCAAACACCTCAACTGAATCCAATCGGCCTTCTACCGAAAATGTCAACAACGAGGAGTCAAACACCTCAACTGAATCCAATCGGCCTTCTACCGAAAATGTCAACAACGAGGAGGCAAACACTTCTGCTGAACCTAGTTTACCCGATGAACCAGAAAACACAGAACCAATAGTACCTACAGAATGCCCAGCTGAAAACGAAGGTTATGCCGTTCACATCGCGCATGAATCTGATTGTGGACTATTCTACCAGTGTGATTGGGGACAGAAAGTCCTGAAGGAGTGCCCCGGTGGTCTGCACTTCAACCCTGTATTGCAGGTGTGTGACTGGCCTGAAAACGTTGGTTGTTCTTCAAACGGAGGTGGTGGTGGAGAGGAAAACGAACCGAGCATCCCATCTAACGATGATGTGGAAACATCGACTGGATCCAATTGGTCTACTAGTGAGAATAACAACAACGAGGCGTCAACCACCTCAACTGAATCCAATCGGTCTACTACCGAAAATGTCAACAACGAGGAGTCAAACACCTCAACTGAATCCAATCAGTCTACTACCGAAAATAACAACAACGAGGAGTCAAACACTTCTACTGAACCTAGTTTACCCGATGAACCAGAAAACACAGAACCAATAATACCTACAGAATGCCCAGCTGAAAACGAAGGCGATGCTGTACACATCGCACATGAATCTGATTGTGGAAAGTTCTACCAGTGTGATTCGGGACAAAAAGTCGTAAAGGAGTGCTCCAGTGGTCTGCACTTCAACCCTGTTTTGCAGGTGTGTGACTGGCCTGAAAACGTTGGTTGTTCAACAAACGGTGGTGATGGTGGAAAGGAACCCGAACCGACGATCCCACCTAACGATGATGCGGAAACATCAACTGGATCTGAAGAGCCAGAAGAAGTCGACACTACCGCTTCAACTGACGCTAACGAACCCGAAGAAATCGACACTACTGCTTCAACTGACGCTAACGAACCCGAAGAGCCAGAAGAAGTCGACACTACTGCTTCAACTGACGCTAACGAACCCGAAGAAATCGACACTACTGCTTCAACTGACGCCAATGAACCTGAAGAAATCGACACTACTGCTTCAACTGACGCTAACGAACCCGAAGAGCCAGAAGAAGTCGACACTACTGCTTCAACTGACGCTAACGAACCCGAAGAAATCGACACTACTGCTTCAACTGACGCTAACGAACCCGAAGAGCCGGAAGAAATCGCCACTACTGCTTCAACTGATGACCCGAATGAATTCGAGTGGACGACCCCTGCTGATAACGATAATACAACCAACAAACTCTGTCCTCTCGCCTTCATATCCCATGAGTGCAAGTGCAATCTTTTCTACCAATGCGATGAACAGGGCAGATGGATTCGT
Organism: Athalia cordata; assembly: GCA_963932425.1. Classification (NCBI taxonomy): domain Eukaryota; kingdom Metazoa; phylum Arthropoda; class Insecta; order Hymenoptera; family Athaliidae; genus Athalia; species Athalia cordata. The sequence continues at coordinate 47,913,080 of OZ010625.1, read as the reverse complement.
CAGAGCTGCGCATCTGGTCTTCAATTCAACAACCGCACTCAAGTCTGTGACTGGCCTCACAATGTAGGTTGTGTAGACGGTGTGGGCCAAACAACGACAGCTCCGACCCTACCGACAACATCACTTCCGATCGTAACGTCAACGTCTGCACCAGTTGTCAGTACCATAAAAGCTACAACCACGACTCAGGCCACAACCACGACTCAGGCCACAACCACGACTCAGGCCACAACTGTAAAACAACCCGCTACACCTGCGTCTGGTGGTGAATGCAGTCAAAGTGGCACTTGCCCTTCTGTAGATCCCCTCACCTACACAGTTTTATTGGCCCACACTGACTGCACCAAGTTCTGCATGTGCAGCAATGGTGTACCGTATGTTCGCGATTGTCCGGGCTCGCTTTATTTCAACAATGAGTTGAAGACCTGTGATTGGCCTGAAGCATCTGGTTGCATCCAGGCGGCGTAATAATGTTCTGTAAGAATAAAGGTCTAGTATAAAATTCTACTAGAATGGCCACTAGAGATAGAAAGTACTCATAAACAGCTGAAAGATTGGTTGGAGAAAAGTCGAAAAAGTAAACAGTGTTCTGGATAACGGAGATGTAACTTTCCAGTTATATGTGTTACTTATGTATACAGTCTAATATTATTACTTAATAAAATAATCCATCATGCATAATAGTTGATTTGAACTTAGTATTTATTTGCACTGCAATAACAATGATTTAAAATTCACTGATTCATCACTGTACTTGGCGAAAAATAAATATTTATTCCCAACATCAATCATTCTTAGCTTTTGCCACTCTTCATGTGAACGTACTTCGAAAATAATCGGCATCAGGCCAACATTTCAATTCCCAAGATCATAAAAACTACAGTCATAATTGAGATACCAGATAATAGAAGGATTGTTAGGAAGGATATTTTCATCTTTTTCATTACGTATCTCTTTCTCTGGGAAGTATGTGATAAATTCACTACCTTAACATCGAACGATTGATACTACGACTGATACCACGTACGACCGACCTTGCATAACGTAGAAAAAGTATGATGGTGAATTATTATCTTGCTCCGTGCAGATAATTTCGTTCGGTATTCACCGACAGAACATCGTAGTATTCGGCTGCCACGTTGTCCATACAAATTGGATTATTCACGTTGATTATTTCCAAATTGTCTCAAATCCTGTTGCGCTTGTTGCCGATTTTGTGTTTTCTCGCCAATTGGTGCCTCTAAGAGTCTTCAATGTACCAGAGCTGACACCGCTGTTGTTTCCGATGAGCGAAAAAGCTGCGGCTAGAGGTAGGTATACGCCAATTCGGAATCATCCGTGCTCTCATGTTCTTTGGAAAATTTCCACGCCCTCATAACTTTCTCGTTTCATTGCAGAAAACGTCCTCCTGGGTGATGGCCCTCGATATCTTAGACTTGCATAGTAATTCAAGTACCTGAATGGATCGAACAATGGTAACGACCAGCATAAGAGTGGAGATGAATAATTAGCTTGATCAATCAAAGAAAACAGTGAAGGGATTGTAGGATAGTTAGTTATGATAATGAGACCTAGGTTAGGGTTGAATGCTAGAAATATAGCTACGCTCTAGAGACTGGCATGAGCGTGGAGAGTTATTAACGGCAATCTCAACATCCTAGAACGTTCAAGATATATGTATAGCTGTAGTATTTGGATATTCGTTGGGAGCAGACTCGAGCGCGCCGAAAGAAAGTTAGAAATGTTTCTAGAATTTATACAAAGTATACAAAGATTATATAAAAATAATGAATCAATCATTATTTAATGTATACGTATATTGTCATACAATGCATTTCGCCTAATAATTATTTACCTTTTCATAATCATTATAATTATAAGGTTGTGAATTACTTGTTGTGATCCGTTTACACCCCAAAACTTTGATATTTAACGTTAAATATTTGAAAATATGGGGAAAAATATTTTTGCATCAGTTAATATCATCGCCTTTTCTGTTGTGTTGAGTTTCGGGCGATGAGCGACCGATATCGCCCATACAGATTGGAAGCGCAGCAATTATAGCCACTTCGAACGTCGTCAGCGTAAAAAAAGTCGTAAGCAGAATTTTAAAGAAACTATCTAGATTATCAGTCCCCCTTCATCAACCCCAATGAATGTCACTCAGACTTGAGAGATATGGTTGTATGACAACTAGTGATGCACCGATAAGCAGATGCTCTGAACTCTATAAAAGAGTTCGCGGTATCGTCTTAGACATCATTTCTTGAGTTAAACGATAAAATTGCATACGGAGTTGTTACACATTTCTAAATACTTACTATGATCGGTGAGTTTTTGAACAATGCCCGTCGGGCAGAGATTTGAGAAGTAGATATTGATATACACAAACTAACTATGTAGTTATGTAGAATAAGACTAAACTGGATCCAAAAGATCGTGACATATATCTTCGATTGAGAAGCTGCTTGGAACTGTGTTTGTTTTTTTTTGTAGCGTTCGAAAAGTTATCGTGCTTTGAATAGGATCGTTCCGTTTCTATTGTCTTTTTACACTGATACAATATCAATGTATCCTAAAATTGATTTGACCTGATTTGTTCTTTCTGCCGTAGCAAATCGCCTTTTGGCCACAGTACTAGTGGCTGTCCTAGCTGCTATTTCTGTCAACGCAGAAGTGGTTGTTCCCACAGAATGCCCTAGAATCGATCCGTTGAATACGACTATTCATATCGCACACGAATGGGACTGCACTCGCTTTTACACTTGCTCCAATGGAAGAAAAATTTTGACTACTTGTGCGGACAGAAATCTCGACGGGGACCGACTCTATTTCGATCCGGTGCTTCAAGTTTGCGTTTGGCCTGAAGATTCGACTTGTGGTAAGAATAGTACTAGTACTCCAGTCTCCACCGAAAGCAGCACGTCAGAATCCAGCAGTGAATCAGGAAACTCGAACTCTACTGAAAGCAGCTCACCAGGATCTAGCAGTGAATCAGGAGACTTGAACTCTACTGAAAGCAGCACGTCAGAATCAAGCAGTGAATCAGGAAACTCGAACTCTACTGAAAGCAGCACGTCAGAATCCAGCAGTCAATTAGGAGACTCGAACTCTACTGAAAGCAGCACGTCAGAATCAAGCAGTGAATCAGGAAACTCGAACTCTACTGAAAGCAGCACATCAGAATCAAGCAGTGAATCAGGAAACTCGAACTCTACTGAAAGCAGCACGTCAGAATCCAGCAGTGAATCAGGAAACTCGAACTCTACTGAAAGCAGCTCACCAGGATCTAGCAGTGAATCAGGAGACTTGAACTCTACTGAAAGCAGCACGTCAGAATCCAGCAGTCAATCAGGAGACTCGAACTCTACTGAAAGCAGCACGTCAGAATCCAGCAGTCAATCAGGAGACTCGAACTCTACTGAAAGCAGCACGTCAGAATCAAGCAGTGAATCAGGAAACTCGAACTCTACTGAAAGCAGCACGTCAGAATCCAGCAGTCAATCAGGAGACTCGAACTCTACTGAAAGCAGCACGTCAGAATCCAGCAGTCAATCAGGAGACTCGAACTCTACTGAAAGCAGCACGTCAGAATCAAGCAGTGAATCAGGAAACTCGAACTCTACTGAAAGCAGCACGTCAGAATCCAGCAGTGAATCAGGAAACTCGAACTCTACTGAAAGCAGCTCACCAGGATCTAGCAGTGAATCAGGAGACTTGAACTCTACTGAAAGCAGCACGTCAGAATCAAGCAGTGAATCAGGAAACTCGAACTCTACTGAAAGCAGCACGTCAGAATCCAGCAGTCAATCAGGAGACTCGAACTCTACTGAAAGCAGCACGTCAGAATCAAGCAGTGAATCAGGAGACTCGAACTCTACTGAAAGCAGCACGTCAGAATCAAGCAGTGAATCAGGAAACTCGAACTCTACTGAAAGCAGCACGTCAGAATCCAGCAGTCAATCAGGAGACTCGAACTCTACTGAAAGCAGCACGTCAGAATCCAGCAGTGAATCAGGAAACTCGACCTCTACTGAAAGCAGCACGTCAGAATCAACTAGTGAACCGGGAACCTCCCAAGCAACAGTACCTTCAGAATGTCCAACAGAAAACGAAGAAAACGCCGTTCACATCGCACATGAATCTGAATGTGGACTATTTTACCAGTGCGATTGGGGGAAGAAGGTCCTGAAGAAGTGCCCTGGTGGTCTTCACTTTAATTCTATTTTACAGGTGTGTGATTGGCCTGAAAGCGCTGGTTGTTCCTCTAACAGTACAGTTGACGCTAATGGAACTAATTCGATTGAATCTGACTTGTCTACCAGTAGAAATACTATTACCACCGCTAGATCAGACAATCTGACTGTCTCGACAACCTCCAGCGTTGTTGGACTCTGTGAACGAAGTGGTGTCTGCCCTTCTGTTGATCCACTTGAGTCTGTTATTTTATTGGCGCATGAAGACTGTACTAAGTTCTGCATGTGCAGCAGTGGCACACCGTATCTCTTCGAGTGCCCAGGATCGCTTTACTTCAACGACGAGTTAAAGGTTTGTGACTGGCCAGAAGCATCTGGTTGCGTCCAAGCGACCTAATAACATTTCGTTGGAACAATAGGCTGTTCGGAAATTCGCCTGCAACCATCACCTTCGATCAAGAGTTTGTGTAACCAACTGCTGACAGAATAGGTAGGATGAGAGTCGAGAAACTAAACCATAATGATATCGATGACGACGATGCAACTTTTCAGCTGTGTGTATTACTTATGTGTATGAACTACTAATAACAACTAATAAAATAACCCGTTATGCGTAATAGTTGATTGAACTTAATATTTATTTGCACTACGAACAAAACTGATCTAGCGTTAATCAATTCTTTACTGTATTTAGTGAAAAATAAATATTTATCCTCAATGTTAATCATTCTTGGCTTTTACCACTATACAAATAACGTATTCGTCCATAATTTGTATCAGTCGGTTATTCCACTTGTCATGACGGCTGAATCCAGAGCCACAGTAGGCGAATGAATTATCGAAAGGATGTTCATCTCGTTTATTACACATGTTCTTTCGGGAAGTATATAATACATTTATTAGTTGTTTATTACCTTAACATAGAATACAACGTGACAGTTTCTGCATAACGTATAGACAAAGTGAGATGAATTTTTATTTATTCATTTTTTTGGAAGAGTATAGTTAGGATCAGAGTGTTAGGGACGGAAATCGAGAGATCACCGTCAATACAGACGTCTGGAATTACAGTATTGACTATTTAGTCTCGGTGGGTGAAAGAATTTAGCCGGTTACTCAAACTGTCGAACAACAGCTTATTTCGTCCTAGAGTCACTATTGCAATTCATCGTAGTACTTAGCCATCGCTTCGTATAAATAGGATGGTTCACGCTGTCCACCCTGTCCAAACTGTCTCAAGTCAGGTTGCTCTTCCTGCTGATTCTGCATCTCCCTTTGCAATTGATGCCTCAGAGGATTTTCGATTTGATGGAGTTGATCCAGCTGCTGTTGCCGGAGAGCAAGAAGCGTAGATTGTGCCGGAGGTATTCGAACTAGTTCCCACGGGTTCTCAGTGATCGGAAGACTCGGTGTGCGCTTACCATATCTGAATATTTTTAGAAAAAATATTTTTAATCTATAATTACCATTCTCTTATATGCAAATTACTAAAATTAAAACCTACCTGGCCTTTCCACTCAAAGAATAGTAGTCCTTTACGTGGTCGAGGTATCGTCGCAGCTCATCAGCACTGGTGAAAACCTTAGGCCTGGTGGGTCGTGCCATGGGATCAGGTTCGCCAAAGACGAGAACTGGACTAAACGTCACCATCATGATCAGGCACCCGAGGATGCTCAAGATCACCGGCATTTTCTGTTCAGTCATGTTGATCTATTTCGGAAAATAATAGTTCAATTGGTTTGTTATCTGATTCAAAAAACATGGGATACATGCAATTATTCATTAAATATTAATAGATACATTTTTGCTACATTTTTTGTACATGGATTATTTGGCAACATTTGTTAACAAGTAGAGAAGCGCGTATTCTCTAACCCTCCCATATTCACTCCTGATTACTTCTTCATTTTAACCTAGTCCATAGACTCGGTCTCAACGGATTCCGCTTGGCCGGTTAATGAGGTTACGAAATTGTAGCTGCTTTTATGATGATGCAAATAGGGTGAACTACACTACGAAAATTTCATGCTTCTGAGCTATTTAACATTAACACTCGTTTGATGAAGCAGTTTCACTGTATTACGATATTTCTCACATTGTGGTCCAGGCTGGCATCAATTCCGGTAATGACTCGAATTCTCATTGCATATAAAGTAACGACTTTCCAAATATCCCTATCTACCATGGAAAATTACAGCCACAATCATATTTCGGTTAAAGTAATACTACGGTGGTATTATTTTTCCTAAAAACATTTCAATAACTTGATTTCTTGATGGAATTAGCCCATCTCAATTGGAGTACGCGCTGCATTCAGTGTATAAGAAAATTTCAGTCCAAGGTCGACCTATATTTTTGCACCAAACCGTATAAATATTTATTAGCGCGTGTAAATCGCTGGTTGGTATTTTCAATAAGCCAAGGGACGGTTAGTGCTGCTGTATGATAAATTTTGTGAGTCGGTTAAATTTCATAGAGAAAAGCCAACCGGCTGTGTTCTACGATATCGCTTATCTTGGAGGAAAGGCATTAGATTATGTGCTTTCAATATTTTCGGTCAGAAATTCGTGCGGAGCATTCGAAAATGGAATATTCCAGCACTGCAAACGTGGTAACGCAAACGCAGGTCATGATTGCGTTACGCTTCATACTAACCTTGACCGATAACCTGAAGAAGGTTTCATTTAACCTTATAGTTACGGACCAGTGGTCACACCGACAAGACAGTTTATACGGACAGTCTGTGATGGATTGGTTTCTTTGTCCATAGGAAGACATGGGATGACGTTGCCGTTGGATTATAGTAACAAGGCGTATTTGACCTGATGCGGGGCAGTTTAGAGCCACAGCTGAATGGACCGATTTTGAAGGGGCGTCGATAGGTCATTGGCTTTTTTAACAAAAGGTGTAAGATTATATGTAGATAGCATATCGGCTTCAACGTGTAACACACGTAATGGACCTTTTTGAAATTGAGCGGTTGACTGGTCGAGCGATCGATCGATGTATTTTGGTGTTGTCGTTTTATTTTTTTCTCCTCTTAAGTACGTTCCACGATATCAGTTGAAGTAGACAGTTAATATCTAGATCCATCTACTTTTAACGGAGCGATAAGAATTTAGTGAACGCTTCCTGGTTTTACTATATTTTGGATAATAGTGATCGTTGGTAACATTCATCGAGGCTATGCAGGGTAAGTAATAGTCGGCTATCGGTCAAGTTTAATGGAAAACTGATATTATTGTTCATTTTCTAAACGTCTAAGGGTCATGGAGAGATTCAAAATTATCAAGAAATTGAGTTTCTCACTATCATACCTTATGACTGGAGGCCAATGAACTGAACGCGTTAATCTATGATTACGTTGATACATGAAAATTTTGTATCCGCATCTCCTTTACCGCGATTGACATCTACTAACTGTGCAACAGGCGAAATTAGTAGCGGACGAATCGGAACAACGTGTGATCTGTACGTGGATATATCAACTATACAAGTGGATGTATCAATTCGTCATTTTTTTTTTCAATACATAAATTCAAACAGCCTATGTGTTATACGCTGGGATACGAAACATCATTGAAAACACCATTTACCTTTTAGTGAAGCAGAACAACGAAGACTTATAGAATACGGTAAAACGAATCCACCGATCAATTTATTATAGTTACGCGTGTTTAGTTGTTACGATTAGCCATCCCAATACACCGTTGGGCTTACGGAAGCTTAGAGAACGGAGTTTGTGAATTAACCGGTATTTCAAATTCAACATCTCATCCTATTCTCAGGGAGTATCGAAGATCGTTGTGGCATCACTCATATCTTCGTCGTAGTTTGTAGTACAATGTGTACCATACCGAGCAGACAAGTCCTGCAGGGGAAAATTTCAAACTCCCCGAATGAACCTTCAGTAATACGTCGGTCGTCTCGGATGTAAGTAGGCATTAAATGAAAATCTCCTTCATTGTCTCGTCGACATTGTCTATGCAAAGTAACTCCGAGAGGTAAGATGCTATCATTTATTATGCAATTCAGCTCTACCAGGTTCATTTCAGACCTGGCTCAAGTTTCACATTCGATTCTGGTACCGCGACTTCTTTTAAAACACATCTAACCTATAGTAAATGTCCATGGCGCTTTTATTTGAATACTCATTTGATCGACCGAATGAATTAACGATCGATATGAAATTGATTCGGTTTTTTTGAGTTAATTGATTTTGTTTATTACCTCACCTTAGGTAACAGATGATTTTTGAGTTGATTGATTTTGTTTATTACCTCACCTTAGGTAACAGATGAGGGTTCTATGCTCTGATATTACGAACGAGTATAACTGATGATAACAGATATAATTTCTGCTTCGAAAGAAATTTTATGTAATTTTTTTATACTACCTTTGTTCCGGCACTTGACACCTCGTGTCATTCTGACAATTAGAAAAATTGAAGTTGTCCATTTTTTGGGTTTTCAATGATTCAAAGTTGCTGTTTCGATTTTCCTCTAAATACGTGAATACTTGTCAACGTAAAAATTGTGCACGCATGTGCTGATGGCATGTAAATGATCTCATTCGCTTTACTATGATATCATTAATCTAACTTCTAGTCCTTGATCGCATACTATCGTAGATATGAGATTAAAACTTTAATTGGATTTATTCCGCTGGATGGTGATAATTTCGAGATATGAGTACATGCCTATGTATTGACGCATTTATCTTCGTGCAAAGGTTGTTCGAGATAAAATGATAGTGTGAATTCGATCAACTTCAACAATAACAAATGGCTGATCGTCATCATCACCTTGTCCGGAAATTATATCTACCAGGGAATTCTATTTGATAACTGATTAGAAAAAAAAAAAAAACTAATTATGACCTGATCGCTGATTGCATACCGCGATTTGAAATCATTTGTCATGCCCCACTGTCGTCATGATTATTAATATACAATTCAAAGTTCCTGTTTGAAAAAAAAAATTGTCACATATACCGAGGGTGGCGGCGATGTCGTTTCTTCTTATTAGCTGAATTAGACGCAGCTGATTAAGCTAATGAGAATCACGGCTTACAATTATTAATTTAGGTGCGTAAGGGTGAATTTTTGTAACCAAGAATTATTTTTCTAATCGTAAAAAAGTCTAGTACAAATTTTTAAATTAGTGTAACTTGAGATTAGGGCCCTACGGCATACAATTGCACACTGTGTACAGTATTTTTGAGAAGAGATTTGAAAAGGGTTCAGGAAAAAGAAATTTAATTATTTCTTCATGCCTTTTTATTATTTTTTAGACATAGTCATGTTTTTATCAGTAGAACATTTTGTTTTTTGTTCGGTCTATAGGTTTTATCAATTTTATCACCTCAAATTATGAATAAGGCTTATGGTATGCATGGAGATTCATTTTAGAAAACCTTGCAAAAAATTTTTGTTTGGATTCGACTATTTGGATTTTTATCTCTGCCTGAAAAAGGGGTAGTATACTACTGTACTGTACTTTAATATCGGGTAGTATAGGAAAAATGCAGGTGCAATTTGAAACTAGCATGAATTCATTATTGTACAATCAAATATCAATTACAGAATGGATATTGAATGTAAAAAATCAGAGCTATTTGCTTTATTTGAGCATGAAATCGCACCCACTGTGCCGACGTCAGTAATAGAAAATCGTAATATACATGCAACAGTTATTAGGGCTCTGCATCGATGGTACAATACACGGGTAGCGAGCTGATTATTTTGCTGAAAACAATAGAAGAACCGAATACCAAAACGAACCCCTTTCCGAAAATAAAGTAGACTAGTGTGGAATCGTGCTGCCGATAAATCAGAAACCTTCGCGCATCTTTAACTTTTTCATTTATTTCAGTCTTTTGTAAAACTTGATCTCCCGTTACGTCGATAATATACGAAAACTTTGCATGAGAATATTTATACGCAAATAAACGACTATGAGTCGTGAATAATCACCAATCAAAAGTTACTTGTTTTAATCTTATCTAACTTTTCATTTGAATGTTCATATTTGTTGCTTTGACATTGTTACCTCATTTTGTGGGGATCACATTCTCGAATGGTATCCAAATAAGGAATCAACTTTATTTTTTTGTCTAAAAGTATTGCGAAAAAATAAATTATATTGGATTTCTACATCTAAAAATTGTTATCTGATAACACGATTTTTCTCATTTTAATTCAACCATAATATTCTGCAGGTTTGGATAAAATTGAAAACTCAATCAAATTATGTAAAACAAAAAATAATTTGTACGAATCGTCGCTTTAGTTTCTCTCCAGTTTTAGTAATCGGAGGTGATATCTTTGATCTGTTCATCCCTGTGAGCCTGAGGCGCGGTGGAATGGAGTTGAAATACGTACGAGGCGTGTGTATAAAGCGAATAGTTGAAGCAGTTCGAAACGCAATCGGGAACAGATATCGCATGATTTTTTTGGGGCATACCTTCTCGTATCTTAATCTGTAATCTGTAGCACAATCACGGGGAAGAAACTTTTGGGAGAAAATTAAGTTTTGTGACATTAACTTTCGATACCGCAAAGATCCGGCACTTCTGATATCCGCTCTTACAAACGCACTTCTATTAATCGTTTCTTTTTATGTCTAAATAGATCAAAACTGTGTAGAGAAAATTTCCAAACACCCACATCCTCATGTTCAAAGTTTATACGATCATCTGCAGCTTGGTCAGATCTTTCAGCGTGTGTAAGTTGTTGTTTTGTACATAACTAAACTTTATGCAGATGAATAAATTATCAAAACGTACGTACGGTGCGCTACAAAATCAGGTCACGTTTAATTCGAAGCAAGTTTACCAGTTCGAAGTTTGAATATCTTGTATGATACAGGGTGGTCAAAGAACGTCAATTTTGAAATGCGTATGAAAATTGAGGGCGTCAATAAATCCTGGCAAACCTTTGTGTTTTATGAGAAGTAGAGAATAATGAAGGTTTTCTTCGACGTATCAATGGCAAATCATTGTCAGACAAACGTTTGACGGAATTTGAAGATTGACTTCCGCAAACCGCTCTTGTTAAACGCGTGCCAGATTGGAATATTTTGAATGATCAAGTATGAAGTTAACGCTTGATTCTTTCAGTTTACATGTAACGGGAAAGTTTGCCGAGGTTCTTTGACGAGTTAAACTATTCAATCTAGTTTCTAAAATTGGCCGAGTTCAGGGCTCACCGGACATAATATCCGAATTTATGATTAACTCATTATTTGCGATCATTTTTTTTCGGCTTTTAAATGTTACGTTGAGATGACATTGATTTTAACTTCCATGAATCGTAAAATTGAGTCATTGATAATGAGTCATCGTTGCATCCGATTTTACGTCCATTAAATTTATTATCAATCGATTCAAATATCAGATTCACGAAGCAGAATATTAACTTTTTGCATAGTTCACTCGATGAGATACATTATATATCCATCTATCTTTGATCGAGGATTCAAGTGTCCAAGAAATGGAATGTAGATAAAACCTCCAACTTCATTCTAATCTTAAGTATTACATCAGACGTGAGGCATTTTGAAAGGAATTTTTAGTCTGCAGCATATAATTTGATACGGTGAAATCTTTATTCGATGAAAAAACAAGAGAAGAATTTTCATGGAGTTTATTTTCTCTAGTAAAAATGACTACATTATAAAAATTACGTCTCAGTTTCCTGTTCCACCACGCAGCGTATACCATTTACCAGTGGCAATATATATACGACTGCCGCCGATTCATATTTCGCTAATTCTTCTAACATGCCATATGACAAGCGTGCTTTGACAGTTTTGAATATTTAAGCCAATAATTTGTCGCTCGACGTTAAACTCGGCTTGAAATTTTCCCAAAGAACAACACAGTATCCATGGAATATAGAAATAAACGTGAAACGATCAAATATTCCAACAGAGAATGAAAATTCCGAGAAAGAAAAAACAAAAAGAAAGAAACAGAAAACTAACCGTTAAAAAAGAACAGTGACATTACATCGCAGCTGTAGCGTTTTCGAGTAATATTTTGTGTCACAACTAAATTTTAGAGACCCTTCTGAGTTTCATCGGAGTTCTTTTTTTTTTTTTTGCAGTCGAATAAATGTGGATGAAATTTTCGTTTTCCTAGAACCCGTTTATTGTTAGTGAGAAGATTAATCCTGTTAACGGGCTCTGAAGGTCCTGTTCCTAGTATTGTCATTTTCTTTCCAATAATTATATTCGCCTATACCGACTTGAAATTACGCTCGTTTTCATTCGCGATATGGTGTATCCAGCGGAAAAGTCTTTCTCCTGAACTTTTACCTTAAACTGATCACGCTTCAGCGCCGTGATCTTCGTACGTGCCCACGAAGAAAGTAATTACTGCAGCGCTTTTACGAGCGACTAATGCCGCTTCAGCCTTATTTATCACATATGTATAGGTAGGTACGGTGTACCGCGACACGTGCATATAATATTGGAATAAAATTCTACGTCACGAATAAGTTGATCAGTTGGATGGGAAGAATAGACAAGCTGTGAACTCGTCGTTACAAGATTGCACCTGTAGATGAAGCTGAAACTAGTTTAAGACGAGGAGTAGTAAACGTTCTAAAGGTTTAAGATTACGTTCTAGCTGTCCGGTTATAAATCTGTCGTAAAAAAGGGGCTGCATCGCGATTTTAAGCGGAAAAGGCGGGCGAGTATATGCGAAAGTATTCTTTTTTTTTTCTAAAATCGTTGCGAAATAGCTGGTTGTAAAGAATGCTAGGAAATTTCTGTTTAGTGTGCTATTTCATTAGTACAGTCTTATATAGATGCTGAAATAGAAAATTTCTATCTTCTATCGAGATAGCGATGTTGAATAAAAATTGTGGGATTCCCGATTCAGATGATGGTGATGGTGAACACGATTTAACAAAACGGCAAAAAAACGAAACAAAAGGAACTTCGCAAGCTCGCGACCCGCATAATTTTTCTTGTATCAATTTTCGTGTCAGCCAATTCGGATTCGTTACACTTGACAATGAAAAGTCGAAAGCAACGATCTTTCTCTTCTCATGTGTTTAATCAATCATAGCGAAAATCAACAACTCTTATCGCTATACGCTGATTTTGCTTTTTAGCTCACTGATGTTCGCGGTATGATATCGTTGAGCGGAAATATCAGAAATTTTTTATTAACAGATACTTGACCCGCACCAGTGGATTCTTCCGAAGCTTGTTTGTTCAATTCTCGGTCATTGTAATCGATAATTGGTTGCACGTGGAAGTATAGGAAATATGGATGCAAACTTGCAAAAGAGCGTTATTTCATTGTACGAGCTGAATGTGTTTATGGTTCGTTGCTTTTAGGATCGTAGCACAAAATATCTTACAATCGATATGAATACAATCGAACTTGAAAGCATTGTTGAGCCAATAACTTCGTAAAGGTTACATATAACATATAACAAGTTGGCAAGATCGGCTCCAAAGCGGTCGTTGGTAATAAATAAAAAATGGCGAGTACTAACTTTTGCCCCCGTATGAACACATAATGCAAAAGTAATTTTACGAAATAATCATACAGCGGTTCAATATGTATACATATGTTTCATGGTACCTCAAGTAATAATAACGAGGAACGTCGCTTTTATGCATTACGTATATAGACGAGAGCAACAGGTAGCGATTTTGACGTCAAAGTGGTTTTTTTATTCAGAAATATGAACGTTCCGAAGAACTGCCCCTCACTCATTTATGTACGGATACGGAAGCTATTTCTTGAAAAATTTTAATTCCGATGTCGCGTTATAAAAGCACCGGTATAGGTATGAGGTTATATGGATACCGAGGGACTGCGAAGACCCCGAGGGTATCGAAAGAACAGCTCAACGAAACGCAATCTGATTTATTATGTAAACGGAGTTAAGACTTTAATGCATGTGATTACCCAAGCTATCCTTATACCTATGTATTCGAGAAGAAATTCAAACGATAGCTAGCTACGTATACCTACGTATTGTATACCACCTTTGACTTTTCATCTTTCCAATTTACCTTCCACTATTTTAAAATTCAGTAGCCTTGAGGCAATATGTGTACTGCAGTTGAACTACCGATCGCGAATGACTAGTCCCCGGACCCCAAAGGAATTAAACAAAGATATCGCACACGTGGTCAAAGCAGAACGATTTGTTTTCGCGTGAAATTATTAGGGGCGAAAAAGCTCCTGAAATATTCAACTACGGTTGGGTTAATGCCCCTATTCTTAGTTCACTCACGTGACATCGTAAAGTACTTGTTGTTTTTTCGCTGGATTGTACATTTTGTACGACAGTCATCGGTGTGGTGTAAATTGTATCGAATAACATCATCGGGATATAGAAGGAGATGAAGTACGAGTATCAAGTTTTTAAAATTATGAGATACATACCATAATTATGAGTATAGGTTGATTAGGGTAATATTGAATTTTAATAATATCAACTCCCTGAAATCGTGGGGTGGGTGATCAATCAAAGGTTGCCGTAATATAACGTTTGTCAAGAAAAGCAATGGCATTCCACACTCTGCATTGCATCGCATGGGCTGGAAAAATTAGCGTAAAAGCAATAAAAAGAGAATGATCCAAAGCGTAGGTACTAAATCGAATTCTATTGGGATATGAGGAAAAAAAATCAAGAAATTTTTTTATTATTTTCAACGAGGATAATGACGATTTCATTTTTTCTTTTTACGATATTTATCCACGCTTCGTATGGAGCGTGGATAAAAAATCAGGGAGGTGTACGAATATGCAAAATTCGCAATTCGATTTTCGAAATACTATATCTAATATTTTGCATTTGTTTGAAAATTCCTTGCGCAACTTCTTACAAGAAATCAGTTTGGAACTTTTTCCGGTAATACATCATGAGCCTCTATAATGATGTCCACAATATTACTGACCATTATATCTTCGAATTCTCATTCTTTGAATTTTCGATGTAAGACTCGTATTTTGTTGGAAAATAATGAAATGTGCCAAAAAATTATAGATTTTTTCTTCTTCTCTGTTGACCGAATCATTTCGATTCTAAAATGGACTATGTTTGAGATAATCATATTGATTAGAATTTCAATCATTTCTGCAATATTACAAATCTCTGTGTATCATAATAATGACAAGAGACCGCCGGTCCCTAAAATTCAAGGGAAGTTATTCGTTTTCCATCAAATGTAAAACCATATCAACGTTTTTCTTTTCAATTTATGTTATCATCGTGGTAGCTCGGTGGTTTTTTTTCTGAAATTTACAACCCATTCGAGGTAGTTTTAGAAATTTTTGCTTAGACGGAGGCTATTTCTTCGTACGTAACAAGGTATACCAAATTTTCTAAGAGATCGTCAAAATTGAAAAGTTCAGCATAATTCAAAGAAACCGATTTCTCACCATCGGTTACTCACCTTCAGCTTAGTTTTCAGGTTCACAGGTTTCACAGGTTCACGAAAGCTCCGAAGTTAGCGGTCTACAGTGTTCGTTGGAGGTTGACGCGCGATTCGAATCAAAAGACAAGTAAAATCGGTGCCGCTTAGTTTGATTTTATTGATGGTCCTATGATAATAGCTAAGTTGAAAATCAGGTCAGTTACAATAACTTGATGTCGCAAGCTCTCCTGTTGCCGATCTCACGGTTGTAGGTGAGCTGGAGCCGGATTCTGGCGGGATCCCTCATATATACGCGTGCTCATTTACGCAACCCCTGACTGCGCAGTCCAATCAGACGTTATCCATCCCTTGGAGCCAGCCAATAAAAAATTTTCTATGAACCAAACACACCTATGGACACCATATAAGTATACATGGGTCACGGGACCCCTTCCTTCTCTTGTTTTTTCTCCTCGTGGTACTCCCCCTCAACTTTACCATCTGCATTTTCTTTCTTTAGACATCTAAGTTCGAACTTGATAGCTAAGAACCACAAGGGCCTAACCCACGGAGAAGTGGCGATAAAGCTATAAGCCTGTATCGTTGAAAAAAAAAATGCGCAGAAAATATTTTTGAAATTTTTTTTAGAACACAATGTTTATTTTTCAAATTATATATTGGTGAATTTTTTCTACCTGTACTGAGATTCTTTCGGAAGCCTGCTGCAGCGATTTAAATTTTTCAGAAGTCACGCTTGAGAATTTATTCAATAAAGAAACTGAATACACAATATTTGCGTCTGTTACAATTCTAAAGTATAAAATATTCTCTTAATAATAATTACAAGCAATATTTTGGCGTACCCTGTACTTTTCGACTAATGACGTATATTTTTATGGGAAAAAAACGTACTAAATTGTCAAAGAGATTTATCGGTTTTTCATTATATAACCTGCCATTGTCTTTAAAACTGTAATACGTGCTGTATGCAGTCGGAATCACATTATAATTACTATATCAGTAATATGTTGTTTTTTTTTCTATTTAAATTTGTTTCGACTGTTCTTTAAATAGGACTCGAGTTTTTCTGTCTGTTTTTTCGGTTTTCATTCTCTCTTCATATACGCATGTAGCAAAGTGAAGTTGAATTTTTGGCCGGCGAGCTTTGAAGTATTATAAATCCGCCGATTGGTCAAATTAACCGAATTATATCAAGGGGTTCATGTATTCGGTGAATGAAATTCAGTAAAACCAGTTTAACAGATAAAATTTGTGATATTTAGAGTTGAGCTTATAGCCTACATACGTGAATATAATATAATGCGGAATTTACAGAAGAATCAGACTTCAATGGCGGCGCGTTGAACTGTTAAAATTGCTCGGTAGCAGGCGACGTGCTATTTAGTAAATTATAAATTTAGAGTTAGTCTTGAATGAGGTCTGTCGTATCGGATTATTAATTGCGCACGTCAAGTTCTATGCGAAGGCATCAAGCAGGCGGTCGCGAACTCGTTGAATCTCATTAATATGCAGTATACATATAAGCAACTTGGGGAAAGCTTTACTCTCGCCCTTTCAATGGTATCCAAGCAACTTAATTTGACCATCGGTCCAATCCATACATACAGGGACACACATACGGCACCCCTGCGTTAATGCGGGCTTAGGTTATTCCAATAGCGATTTGAAAACAAGCTCTTTTGCCAAAAAGCTTTCCATCACTTTTTAACACGCGCGTAAAAGTGTCGCGCCGCTCAGGACTCTTCGGGCACGCGCCGCGCCGCGGTGCTCTTCGAAAATTCAAATCGTTACACGTGCCCTGCAACATTATCAGAAATACGTTTTACAAACAATTTTACACGAAGAGTATTCGTGTCATCAATACGTACTGTAGTGTTAGCTTGGCGATTCAAGTTTTAATTTCAATATTAATCTATAATTTAATAGACATCGCATCAGACTTTTTTCTTTCTCTCTATGCCAGACAAAGTCGAATGAATAGTTAAGTTTTTTGAAATCATGCGTTGGAATCTCCAATGACAATGTTTGCTGAAAAAGTTCTTTTGTCAATAGTCAAAAGTGTGTCTTAGGCAAGATTTTGGAGCGTGGGTCGTGCGGGCTATGGATCAGGGATCATCGTCACGCTTCGAAACTCTTAGGCCGGAGCTTGCCGCTTTGATGGTGTTAATGCTTCCTCCTTAGTGTTGTTCGCGGGTTTGTCCCCGCTGGGTAGCGCTGCAGCTTTTCGTCTAGTAATAAGAAGGCACCCCATGGAGCAAACCCATCTCCTTACCGTGGGCCGACCATCGGCTGTCGACCACTAATACGGGGCCATATTTGATATTTTCAGCCCTGCAGAGATATTGCGGGACCTGGTGATTTGTGATTCTCGCCAGATTTTTAAACGATATCTCCTCAGGCGTATGACTTCATACATCTTGTGTGCTGAAACGTAAAAGACATGATAAGTTCTCTGATTGTATTCGATTTTAGAGCCTACTTTCATGGTTTCCTCATTAGGACCATAACGTGACGAATGTTTACCGATCACAATAATTGGCAGAGTTTGATGGGATTGCGTTTCAGGACAGGGCGTGTTACCAAAATAATGAAAATCATCATGACTTTATGCCATAAAAAACGTATAAGAGCAAATACTGTCTTACGTCCATAGATAACAAGTATCCAAAAAAATTCTCATTTACTACACCGTAGTAAAAATGATGACACATTTTTTATTCAGTTAGCTGACATTCAATAAAATGACGTTACTTTTTTAGGATAACGGTAATGTTTTCGGGTCTACGATGTTTTTATATAAAATATTACAGTTTCATCATTTCAGTATCTTCTACCCTTAACCATGTGACATTCATGGACTATATAATCCATGCGAAAATATGATATGAAACATACGGCTGAATACTGCCAATATTTTAAGGACAATTATTTGCAAGTGATATCCGAATAATCCTCGGTTTACATGTGAATTAAGATAAGATTATTCGATATACGGTCGGATTTACCATTTCGCTTTATGGCATTATGATATCAAGCGTCGTTATCTCGTCTAATTTATGACGATTGTGTGCAGTGAAAAACGTCATACGTCGCTTGTATTTTTTTAATTTATTTGATTTTTTTATCTGACTCAGGATTCACCGACCACACGCACATGTAGCTTTGATCACATACAGGTATACTTATAGAGAAAGACGTGATGAAAAAAATAGAAAATAAAATAGGATAATAAAAAATTGGCATTATACGTTGTGTGTAGGCTACGGAAAATGATCGACATTCCGTTCATAGATTGGAAGCATTTTTTATCGAACTTATCTCCCCGCACTGCGAAAGAAATGTGTACGCGGATATCACGTGTAAGTACATTTATGCATTATGCGCAGAAGCAGCGTGAGGAAACAAGGGAGAAGCGGAGTGATTCAAAGAAACACTTTACCGCCATAATTACTTGGCCTTGCTTACTAATCACTAGAAATTTTGTTTTGTTTTGTCGTCCAGCTTTTGATCCTATCTCTGAAGTTTAGCCTTTGATTACTGCAGAGGGTGGGTATGTGGAATTGTATATATTTCTGTGTCCGATGATTCAATTATAGAATTTATTGCAACAGCTTCGAGCTTAGCACAAAGTTGGTTGATTGGTTGACCCTCTCGTTGCTCCACCAAAGTGGGTTGGCGACGGGGTGACCAGGCCAGAGCATATGTCGGACGCCATTATCTGTGTTGTCTGTCGTGTAGGCAGGCAAGTTCACTTCGTTTGCGTAGCACTCGACATCCGGCGCGGGTCACGGGGTGAGAGGGAGGAGTTTTTAATTGAGAACTAATCGGTCGTCAAACACGAGCAAACGGTTAACCCTCGATTAATTTATTATTATATTTTTTATCGATCATACAGTACACGACGTTCGCGTTGTTAGGGCTGAGTGGATACGTTTAAAGATACTTAAACGTACGACCACGCGCGGATTTCATATACATTAAATTTCTGCTACGCGGAACGAAATTTCGAAAAGAATGACCTTGAAATCAACTGCGAGGAGTCTATTCTCCTCATCTTCCCAGTCGCACCAAGAGGTGATGATTTTTGTGCAAATTTTTTCAGCTTTGGAACACCTTTGAACGCTCGTAAATGGAGATAAATTTCGATGAGAAGATTTTCGTCACTTAATGCAAAAGGGTTTGGGCAATCATCGAAATAATTTTGCATTCTTATTCATGTGTGTGCTTTTTGCAAACATGATTGCAGACGATTCGATTGGCCGACTCATTGTTAGACGGAATTTAATTCAAAACTTGGAAAGAATCGTAAAGTCTGTTATCTTTTTCTTATCAACATTCGAAAAAATTTTACTCTTGAAAAAATGAACAAAGCTTTTCAGTCAAACTACATATATTTTATCTACTTTACGTTTGATTTCTCCTTTCATTCGAGTTTCGATGACTAATTGTTGAAGTGCCCGATGTTTCATACATTCATTGGTAGAGCTGATACAAAACCCTGGATATCATCATGTGTCAGCTGTGACCGCAGATGTGTATTTTTTTTTGGTAATGAATTATTGGAAAGATCATCGTACGTTATATCATACCTGTATATACCTCTTTTTTTATCAGGTTTCTGCAATGAAAGTTCTACGAGTTTACGAATATCGAGTTGATTCACCTATTCGCTGTCGTCTATTTGGATGTGTGAAGCTTTGAGAATCGCATGACCAACGAGGGAATTCCTCAACATCTTATGCAGTTCGTATTTCCAAAAAATAACTTTCTCTCTTGAATCCACTTTCATCAGCTACAGACCTGAGGCATCTTATTATTAAATGAACTTTCGCAAATATCATGACTGTAAAATTGAATCATAAAATGTAAACGACATTTCCGGATCCAGGGAATCTGAGTAATAAAATTATTCAGCGAAACCTCAGCATTATCGACTCTCAGGTTGTCGATTGCGGCGTTCTACAAGCTTGCGACTGAAAAGCCGGTAACGAACCTCGTCCGTGAGGAAGGTACCTGCTGACTTCCGAAAAGACTTACCTGCGGCAGGTGCGATAATCCACTACGCGTAACCTTCCACTGCTTTATCAAGGTCCACCTTTTACCCACGGCAGTTCATATCCGGTAAAATTTCTTCGTATATTTTCGACCATTCCTGGAATTATTACGTCCTGAAGATATTTGGGTTTGAATCTTCGACAGATAAAATCAGGAAAATTATCAGCATTATCGTCAAATCATAGCAGACTATAATAATTCGGTCGAATATTTTTTCTCCATATCATATTAGCTGAGCACACCCCTAATTTTACTTGATAATTAATCGGTGTTTCAATAATGCCAACCAGGATGAAATTCTATCAATTTGTCAGAATTTTTTTTTCCGTTCATAATTTTGTACCTGAAGGAAAAATGAGTTCTAGTAAATATTCTGTGCATGCTGTTGTATTGTGCGGGGCGTAGTAGAATCGGGAAACATAAATATTTGATGTTCCCTTCGAATTTTTTTTCTCACTGTTATACAATTGAAAAGGTTTGGTTATACACTGTAGCGATTATACAAGAATTTTGGGATGAATTTAGCCATTGCTGCAGGTATATCTTTCACTTGGAGATTTATTAATTTCTCCCACGTGATCCGCGTGAGGCAGTTATTTTCATCATACCTGCGTGCGGAGTGAACCAAAATGCGATCGTGGAAATCGATTCTGCTCATTTGATTCTTATTACGATCCTGAAACATCAGATCAAACAAAAACGGAAACCCAACTGAAATAGCTCGTGGAAGCACAGAAATGTGGGCGCAAAAATATCTCGAATGATTAAAAGGGTAATTTATTGTTTTTAAAATATTTATTGAGAATTTCCACCCATCCAAGCGGTTTCACTCAGGTCGAAGTCGCTAATTGTTTCTACAGACGTTGATAATCCTTGAGGAAGGATTTCTTCCGACCCATGAAATTGTGTTATCTCGGCAGAAGAATCATCTTAATGAAAGTTTTCGAGTTTCTCACGAAACATTAGCTGGGAATTAGACGCTGTACACTCCCAAATAAAAAGTGAGTTGAAAATGAAAACCACGTCGAATTCAGGCTAAGTCCATAGTCAAGTTCGAGCCGCCTCAGCTCATTCATCTCGGAGAGATTTTCCTCGTCACTTTTCCCCTGTTTTATGGGTCTCAACTGATAATCGGAAGAACCTCGTCTAAGCGAACGTAAGATTCTGAAAATGGACAAATATTAGGTATGTTCCAATCTCTCAACCAACTCGCGTTGAAACTCCGTTGCGTTGGGCATTCGTTGCAGGATGTTGATCAAATTTGAGTAACGAATTATCGCGTGGTACTGTTCCATATCTCAATATTTCCTTTCATCTTCCTCTCTCTCGCGTTGGAATCGTAGAGCCTCCTCGTGTATAGTTAGGTGGTACTTGCAAACGAACGAAGGAAAAGACTACAGTGAGACGAAGCTGAGCGAGTAGCTGTCCCGGACGCCTGGCTCGCGGTCGTGTAAGAAGAAGTGGGGACCCGGAGAACGGTCATTGCCACTACCCCGTCAACTGGTAGAGTCCCCAGGACATAAGGCTGCTCTAAACCCACCTTGGAATAGCCCAGGTTGCGGGCTGAACACTAGTCAGTTTGCGAGCAGCGAGCCCAGTGCCTAGGGGGGCTATACGATCGGACGCAAAGGCCGTAGCGGGTTTTCAGAAGTGGCTCCCCGTCTTCGAAGGACGTCGCTACGGAGCAGCAAGGTGGCTAGTCAGTCTGAAAGAGGCGCCGACTTACTACCCATAGTCGACCGCGACTCCTCCATTATTTCCGTCAACTGAAAGATATTATACCTGCGCGACGAACATCATCCCTTAATCCGGGGTTGACATGAGACAAGAATTCCTGAGAAAATTCATCGATCGGATACTGGAGTAATAAATTACCCGAATTCCACATTCGTCATTTCATAATATAATAAATACAAGTAAACCGAACTCTACACTTGCGCACCTGTACACACAAAATCGAATTGGATAATATATAGCATAATACTCGTCACGTGTGAGGAGATGCGCGTCATTTGTCGTGCGTGGAAAAATTATTGAGAGGAAGACGGGGATCGGTTATATTTGTAAATGAATGATCGGGTGTAATTCATCGCGTTTGAATCTCACGTCGATAAAATATATAGCCGAAAATCGGTGCGGAGGTTATCATACTGAGAATAACAAAGATGTGTGTGTGAAAAATATACGTGATTTTATATTTATCCAACAATCAACCCCGCATCATGCTCAAGGACGATAACTAATCGCTGGCATATTGAATTTTTCACGACGTTATAACTTGAGGTCAATCTTTGTCAGCGTATTTGCCGGTTACTACGAACAAGGTAAGGAAGACAATAATCATTTTAATCTATTCATATCCTCACGCAATTAATTCCGCTAATATTCAAATTATCTGGCTTCATAAATAAAAATTTTCATAGCACAGGTACTTTAGAGTTTTTTCACGCATGGGTCGAGAAAAAAACTATAGAGGATTTACTGATTTCTTTGATCAGATATCAGCTGATCGATTTGTATTATTATTACCACTCTGTGCCGGTTAAAAAATTCAGGGATTCCTGGCACGCCCGATATGGAACCGTACGGGCGTTAAATATTCAGGATATATTGTTGATCGTTAAGTCAGTGTGTCAGAAGAACATCGAAGTTTGTTTGAACCGTAAATGCGCGGTTCATTTTGCTTCATGGAAGCCCGTATGTCGGTTGTGTGGATAGCGGTAAATTCAACCGCAATCAATCGGACTTTCACAAATCCACACTTTACCCATATTTTTCATTACTTTGAACAACGTTTCGTTTTGCGAAAGAAAAACAAAAGAAAATTTTCGTTACAATTTCCGTATTTTATTAACGTTTCGCATATGGGAAAAATTATGAAATCTGAACTTGTTTTCATCTTCATCGGTCACTGAACTTGTAATCGTAAATGAAATCCTTTCAAATATTTTTTTCAACTCCATTTTTTCTTAATTTTTTTTTCCGACCGGATTCATTGCGGTAGCAAAATTCCTCATCGGTTATGATTATGATAATACCTCCACAAGTGTCGTAAGGCTTTGCCACCGGTCTCGGAATCGGACATCAAAGTTTTTTTTTTTTTGTAATCCTAACAGTACTTCCCGACTGTTGACCGCCGTCCAACCAGTCGAAAGAGGTTTTAAACCGTCTTGGCCCTAACTTATTTTCACTGTGATTCTGACCTTTTGGCGGGTTTGCGGTACGTGACTGGAAATGAAAAGAAAAAAATAAACTCATCGTTACGATCAGCTGCTTTATGGTTTTAGTCCATGCGTTGGTACATCACGTTCTGTTAGGCAAGTGTCATAGTAGTCGACCTGATCTTGCGCGATCGGAAATCATTAGAGATAAGGAGGTATAGAAACCGTTATGTGTACGTAATCTGTACCAATAGTGACGAGATATCTACGAGTGCAGTTGGTAAGAAATCGATCGACCGCGATATATCATGGAGATTCGGGACCGTCGAATGCGAAAAAAATGAACTTACCCGCTGATGCCGTCAACGTCGATGTACTTTGATCATCAGTTATTCGAATATCATACAACCCGATGTTTTATTCTAATACATCTGGTTTGAGTCATTCTTTGACCCGAATAACATTTCAAGCCTGCTCGATCTGTCTGAAGATGACATAGATATATTTATCGCCAAGTGTCGATGTCATAAATTCCTTATAAATTTTGCATGTCCTATTTTTTGAGGCACTTTGAAACTTCGAGTTGCAGAACGATTGTAGTGAAGATATGGAGCGAAGAAATAGAGTTACATATAAATATATATATATATACATATCTTGATCAGTGTCGAGTAGAATTCCGGGCGCACTTAAAGCGGGCGACTATAGAGCGTGCCGTGAAGGACGAGGAGCCGAGTGTGTGCTTTGTCTTGAGATGAGGTGAGTGTTTGATTGCTTAGATTACAGAGATCTCGAGAGCAAATCATCGCAACTCTAAAGAACCGATGGAATACGAGTGTCCAATCAAAGAATACATACACATCAAGCACCCGGGATACAGGCGCTTACCAGTCGTCAGCTATAATATGATCGCTAGCTTTCAGAGTCCATGGATAACTGTATCATTTTTTGTGATCCGGTCGCCATCCAGGATTGCCACAAGTCAGCTTCTTTGCCTTGTGGCTCGGAAATACCTTCTTCAGATTCGGTAGTATCGCTACGTATTTATAAGACATCGTGACGACAACATTCTTTGCTCGGAAACACTTCGAAAAATATTTCAAGTCCCTCGCACGAGATACCCAACGACCGACAATCGGTGGTCTTGGTTAGTTTTGTGTTTTTGCGTGCGTTTAACTTGTAGATCACTCGCGTTTTGCTCGATCAATTCTTCCCGATGTTAGCTGGGCCGTTAAAATGCGTTGCCGAATGTGTTCGAGAGTCTTTCGAAGCCGTATCACGACTTCGTGCACGACAAAATAGTTTGGCGTGTTAGCTGAGCGGAAATCTTAAACAGAACAAACGCGTTTCCTGAGTCTAGGCACGCCGCAAAGGGTTGGCGACCTCGAATTGCCTTCCTTAAGTATCAAGAAAATAAACGACGGCATCAGCGAAATCGAATTTTTTTTCCTTCTTCCTTCTATTCGCTATGACGGCACCTGAACTTCTTTGATTTCGTTTTCCTTTGCTTGTGCTCATCTGAGCATGCGACCTACCCGTTGGGTTCACACGAGGAGGTAACCGGCTTTGGCCGGTAGTTGAACAGCGCGAGTATCACAGTTTGCATGAAAGGTAGATGACCCTTGTATCATCATAAGCTGTGAGAACGTTCTCATTGCCACGGATCTAAGCATAAGTATGATTCGATGCGATAAGATCAAGTGAAGAATTGCGTAGAAGAGACGTAGAACATTGAGCGTAAAATGTATACTTATCGTACATACGTTATATTTCCACAAGAGGATACAAGTCGCAAAGAATTTCATATTTCACATTGCGAATATGCGAACAGTGACACACGTCTGAAGGATTACTTTCACTTCCGGACTATGAGATTTAACGCGACCTAGTTATTTGTTCTGAGCAAAATTTGTCGGATGGGTTCCTGAGAATTGCGAATTCCATATATTTACGAATATGAAAATCCAATTCTGCGTTAGAATTCCAATTCGGTCCGATCCAAACTTCGTAGATACCAGAACAGGTTCAGTCGTATCAGGTTTGTGTGAAGACTGAAAAAGAAGCGTGAATCAAACACCGTTTATGAGATTAATCGATAACTGTTAATCTGGAGTCAAGACAGCTGCGGCGTTTGACTCCGGAATTTTTCGGTGCCATATTACATACGACTAAACGTCGATGCCTGTTTTGGAAAGGAAATCAAATGGTAGCAAATCGGTCATTGCCTTCGACATTATTGCGACCGTTATTTCCCGTTCATTTATTAGGACAGATTTTAAATATACTATTAGTAAAATAAGTCGCTTCGCGTTACACATTGATTTTTCTTATTTGTTTTCACACCACACTTGTATTTGTTCCAGATGACGGAAGGTACGAGACTTCGAGTAGCACTTGTGGTATTATGCGATGCCTTGATCTTGGCTACCGCAAGTCCCGTATTCATGCCACAATTTCTTCCCGGAGGCAAGTATATCTATATTAAATTTTACACAAATATTTAACGTTGTTGGATATCGAATTCCAACCGGTTACTCCTTGGAACTCGCGTACGAAACGTCAGAGTAACTCAAGTGACCTACTTTCGGGCCACAGGGACCAAAGCGTCGCGTCGCGGGTAGTACGTACGGAACTACCTTGACATCAGCTGTTTTGTTAGCCTGCAACCAGTACGAGCCACACCCACGCGGTATTCGTAGCCGTATTCACGAAACATTGATGAAATTTTTAAATATACTCACAACCGTTACACGTCGACTCCCGGGGCTTAGTCATCCCGAAGATTTAGTCATGTAGAACCACTTCTTCCACATCGCATTTGAATTACATACCTGTTTCTCGCTCACACTCGTTGTCACATGCTGACCTTAAAAATTAAAGTGGATGGCATTTAATGGGCAGACGGCAGATAATTCCGCAGTCATAAATTTTCGATCAGAACAGCTAATTCGGGTGTATTGAATCAGAATTTATGGTAATTTCAAGTGAATCTATTAGACCGAATCAGTACGGAATCGGCATTGTAAATCAATATTATGTGGTGAAATATTTGAGAAATTATCGCACCGTATTAAACTTTCCAACTTCTAGGGTGGAACCAGCATCGTCCTTTTTCATCTGAACGTTATCGTTTATAATTACATTTCATTTCCGTAAAATATAAAGCGATTCAAAAATTTATGCTCCGATCTTTTTCATCTTGGCTAGTCGAGAATATAAGGAAGTAAAAATCTTGATAATTTGTTGGGCATTGTGTCCAACCGTGCAACGGAGCGGTTGTCTATGACGGTGACTGGCATTGACCCTGCCTGCGGTCAGCCTATCAACGTGGGCGGACTGGTCAGTTTCTGAAGTAGGTCACTGGGTGCATTCCGATACACATACGCGCGCGTGTATGTGTGTATGAAATTTATATCTCTCTGTTACAAGGGTTACAATAATATCACCCAGCTGCTGCCGTGTATATCTAGGCGAACCAGGTGCACCTACGTAAAAATTCATTTACTCACAATCAGATTTTGTCTGCTCACTTTTTCCCGGAGTGAGTCTACAAGCGCCTCTGGGCACAGTCTTCTTAATTTCGAATAGTAATTGAACGCGTATGTGCAAATAAACAGTTAACAACGTATATTTGACGCTTTTACACCGCCGTCCACATGACGTCACTACTTTCTTTCACTGTACCGATTCTGAGTCAACATATATTCGTAATACTTACACTTCCGTCGGCATACATATTCTAATTCCAAGTACAGGAGTTTTGGGACACTCGACAAACTTGATCGTCCACGTTCCACTGACCTTGCGCTTATACATATGTATATTCAAATAAATATCCTGTGTATAAACGAGACTGAGAATTGAATCTGCCCTTTGGTAAAAATGCTACACACCGATGGCATTAGCTTGATAAATGCACACGCGTAAGTTGGACGCCCCCCATAACTGGTATTTTATCTATCTTGGATCAGGACTAATTTTCATTCGAAAGTAGATAGTTAACATTGAACGGGTGGATTACGAGAGACATTGACCGATAGAAGTATCTTGCGGTAAAGATTACATCAGAGGAATGTAGCGAGATGAGGAACAAAGACGAAAATGAAAAATAAAAACAAATTTTAATTAAAAAATAAAAGGAGACGCGATTGGTCGAAGTGGCTGCTGGCCGGTCTTTTTTTTTCAAGCAAAGCCTCCCGGGCAGTGGGTATATAGAAGACCTGAAGGTTACACAACTTCAACGGGCTGATATAAGCTGCCATTCACTCGCACGAATCGCTTCTTTCATCGGTCAATGTTAAGGCCAGTTAAGGTTTCTAATTGACCAATGAGAACGTCCGAGAGCGCGTTAGATATAAATATATACTCATGTGCATAAATTATGATATGTAATTCGCAGCAAGATGATGTGGAAAGGCGAAGGAAAAATACGTCTCAGTTAGTACCATCTTTTTAGATCTGGTAGAACATGGGTATTGTTCAACTCGACAATACGACCATGAAATCTCATTGAATCCGGATCTAGCTTCGACGGCTAACTGCGAGGTATTAATAATTGGTATTTTGTTGGTACGTCTTAGAGATCGCTTCTCGAGGCTCGATAATGGCAAATTCCAAGTAAATAACAGATTGTAACGGGTGGAATATAATAGCATCTGGCAGGCAAGCACGAGAGTCCTTCTGGGGGGGTAGGATGCGGTCCTTACCTCTCGAGCTTTCATCTCGCCGTCCTTCTCTAGTTTTTTTCTGTTTTTTTTCTTTATCATCGTTCCGCTGCACTCTGGACGGTGCACTCTGGATGTAAAGGAATGCTGGGAGATCCCAATAAAAAATACCAACAACATGGTACGGGCTAGGCAATGACTGGTGTCCCACTTTCGGCCGGGTAACAAACTCACACATTGAAACGTAACGGTACCTCAACGCTCTGCCTGGGCTGACATCAATTCGTTCTCTGGTTCCGCGGTGGACATTACCAGCATTTTTTATGCGTTTGCGTGACCGGTTCGCACAACGGCGTACAGGTCAAGGTCTTTTACTCGAAACGTGAGATTCCCAACTCGGTCTGGTTGGTATCATTTTTTTTTTCCTTTTTCTCTTCTTCTATACCAAAACGAACGTGACTGTCACTTCTGAACCAATGATCCTCGACCGGAATCTGATAATTATGTTTATGGGTGCAAATGTTATTCTGCATATTGGGTAATAGAGGCGTGACGAACCAGATCCTTCGGCACAAGTGACCTGGAACGCCTGAATCGCTTGCTGAGCAGTCGATCGCGTACTAAGGGGGCCACTGCGCATATAAATGCACAGTTAGGCGTGGGCCTCGCTCGCGAATCGCGGAAGTCAACAAGCCAGGCCAACCGCCAAGTTGTCCCGACCGTCTTGAGTTCCAAGTAACATGATATTAAGCTGCAGTTATATGTATAACTATGTATGCATGTAGTACCTGTCGTAGGCACCGAAGTCAACGGTGTTGGCTGCCCTATTTGGATCAATAATATAAGATGTACGTAATGATGAAATTCTTGTGATTACAGGTACAGGAAGAAATATCAGACATTTACCATGCGTGTCTAGGAGGAGTGGAGAAACGGGAATTTGCATGTTCGCATTCACCTGTGCTAAGGCGAACGGAACTCATTTGGGGACTTGCATAGATCGTTTCTATTTTGGAAGTTGCTGTAAGATCGATGGAGAGCCAGACATCTACCCTCACGATAACACGATCGACGACGGTCCGGGAAAACCATTCCATACGAAACCAGGACCCGTAGAATCGAATAATATTCCAGAGTACTCGCCGATTACTATGAAGACGACACTCCGAGAGACCGACGCGCCTACCTGGACCACGCAAACATTAATGACTACTCAAAAGCCGGTCAAAGCCACCGAAAAACCACTTACTCTCGCTACAACAATTGCGCCGGTTTCAAAACCGGTCCGAATCACCCAAGATTCTACTTATAAATACTCAACGAGGCCCTTGCTCGACTCCACTACCGAGTCCATCGGGCTATCGACCTTCCAGACCGTCCAAAATAATCCGACGAAAACGTCGACATCCCCAAGACCTACTTCCGGGGTGACTACTAAGATCCCGCAGAAAATTTCGACGACGACGGTGGCAACGAGTACTCAGAAAACAAAACCCCGTCCGTCCGTCAACAAACCGACTTCGACAGTCAAGCCAAACCTGAAACCGACCATTCAGAATACGACAAAACCCGAGGTGAAACCAGTGACCAGACCAACGGTGAACAAACCCTCGAGTGTCAAACCAACTACTTCGAGTACAGGATCCACAGCGAGCAAGACTAGGACTACAACCGTAAAACCAATTGTAACGACTACGACTAGACGGTCGCCTATTGTGACAAGGTTTCCTCCTAGAAACGCAACTACGACGACAGTTGCGACAACTCTTTTAACCACTACGACCTCCAGACCTACAAAACCTACTACCAATAGGAGACCCACCCCGACAACTAGTAAAAAACCTGTTACACCACCGATTAAAAAAATCACCACAACAACGGTATCGACAATAACAAAAACCACGACAACAACCCTGAGGACACCGATCAAAGACCGGCCAGTGTCTCCGACAGTAGGCGTTACAGTTGCGAGCAAACCAGCGACAAATTCAATCACCCAAAGTAACAATCCAGTGCCCACGAAGGCGCCGACCACAGCAAGCACTCCCAGCAGTGGACAGAAGCCTGATACAACTGGACAGCGACCCGCGGTTACTACTGTGGAAAAGCCTCCAGTAGCAAATGCATCGGTGGTCATCAGGAATACCACGAAACAGCCCCCGACGCAGTCTACAAAACCAATTACTGTCGCTACAACTTCTGGCGTTGTTGCAGAGTCGAGTCAACCCGTACCTACAACTTTGAAACCGCCGACTACCAGGCCAAAACCAATTGTTACTCAGGCACCGGTCGAGAAGACCACAACAAGTACGACGACACCAACAACCACTACTAGTAGTACTACCACTACTCCGGCCCCAGTTCCTACGAGACCAGCTTCAGTTTCGTCTAAGCCAGTTTCAACTTCTCCAAAATTACCCGATGTCAGCATATCGACAATCAGTAATGAGGTTATTTCTGTCGATGACCCAAGCAATGGCAATCAAGTGTTCGATACTAATAAAGTAGATTCTACTACCTATTCACCTGGTCTGGTAACCTGGACGTCAAATTCAGACGATGCGACCACGAAGTCTTCCGTTACTCCGACCAGCACGTCCGAATCAGAAGGTGGGTTTCAATTTAATTGGAGGGATTGAGAAAATGGGGTGAAAATTGCTGCATTAAATTTCTTATGAGTCTACTTACTGTACTTAGCTAATTAATACAAGCAATAAGAGAACTTTCTCCTGGACTCATTAGGGAATGAGGACGATAATATACAACCGGTTTCAATATTGATGAGTTCAATTTACTTATAAGGATACGTTATGTACCCATACAGTCTGGTTTAAAAAGCTAATCAGATTTGTATTTTTTCATTCTGGATCGACGAGCAATATCATTGTAAGACCAGTCCAGTTCCCTCATGAAACTTAATTCTTATTGTTAGTAAAACTTCGGGAATCCACACAAGAATTGGGTAATTGGAGCGCATTCTCCCGTGAAATTAGAGATAATAGTCCGAGTTTTCAATGTAAGAATAACAGAATGAATTGGCAAAGCGTATCATATCATAAATTATGTGAAATGAGATTCAGAAATTGTTCGTTTTGTCGTGGAAGGGTTTAGTGCGGTTGACTCATGACTGCATACTGGTTTATCTACACGTATTGTGAACGGTCATTAATCGGTGAAATTGTAATCGCAGAAGATACAGGATCCTAGATATCATTTTACTGATGCGAAAGTGTGCTAAAAATAATATACGTTACTTATAGGTATGTTATGCGACCTGTTAAAGATTTCGGCGAACGTATTTAACTCGCGGAATTTCCGGGTTGATCGTAATTCGGGTCGCGTGATGAGTTATGTGACCGAATTTACTTACATGGAGCAATTTTTGGGAAAAATTCGTTAGATCTGTGGCCCTATTTAACAAATTTTATTCACTAAATCTAGGGTGATACCTAAACAAAATTCCCTCGTTGCCAATCCGTAGGTAGTGATTTTTGATAAGTTTCAATGGATCCGTGAGAAATTTGAGTGAAATTAGTTGAAAATAGGAACGAGAAGCTAAATATCATTCCAAAAATAACTCCGATAATTATTGAGTGCATTCAACACTTTATTTCTGTGCGGGAATTTCATTTTTATTTTCATTCTTAACGCGACTATTTGAAGGTTGGTTGTCGATCAACGGAATGACCCGGTCAAGTATCTTTGCTGCACATATTGCATATTACAAATGCGGTATAATGTAATGATGTGTTTATGTAGATTGTAGAGTGCTCAAGACTTTCCTGAGGAGATTGAGCCGAGCCGTGAGGCGAGATTCCGTCGCACTGGGGCGTCGTAACGGTTCCTTATTATACCGTCGCTAGGTATACATATACCGTAAACTCCCCCTCCCGACTCCCGCTGGTTGTCACTCTTTCCTCTCTTCAGCCTCCTCTTCGTATTCTCAACATTCGTTATAATAGCAATTCGTGTAGCTAATTCATTCCTTTTACATTAATATATGCCGCCCCACGTTGACGGTAACAATTTAGTAGCTTGTATCCAAATTTTCATCTGATCATTATCTTTGGCAGAACTAATTCATGGTTGATAGTTACCTCCCGTATCCGTGTAGAGGTACTTAATAATCGACTAATATTGGACGTTTTCATTTTATTCAGAACCAACCAACACGGAATGGACTCCCATAACAACTCCGGATGGCTGGATTCTGATCAACTCACCGCCATCGACGAATAACGATGATGAAAATGAGGAGAATGCATCAATCAGGCCAATCACGAAGCCGACAACCGAATCCACTATTTCTGGTACGATAATACGGTAGACAGACGATCTAGGGATACGCGAAAAGAAAAAAATCCTTGATCATGAAATACTGAAATGAGTGACAGTAGGCTTCGCAGTCAACTGATCCACTGCTCTTCAACTAATATACTTTCTCCGTAGAACAGAAATTAGTTAGTTCCTTACAATCGGTATATTTTTTTTCTTTTTCTTTTTACGGTACTCTTGCCTATTTTCCTATTAGTTATTCGGTTGGTGGAATTCACCTGTGCTACAGTATTTCTCGCTGAAGTTCTTAGATTCAACATAATGAATCTTATTTTTCAAGTCGTGATTTTTACTTTTTGCGGAATGAATTTTTCATTTCCTTACGCTTCACCGTTTGCGTCAGAAGTTTTAAGTCCTTTTCTTTTCGCCTTGTATTTTCAAGGATGGAAGCAACTCACCTAGATATTTTTCATATTTTTGCATGGATTTCTTTTGATTGAACGTGTCACAATCACGTTGTGACCGCGAGGCTATCAAATTGTGAGCATCAGTTTTGAGAGACTGTCAAATGAGCTTTTTCTTATTACCAAATCGACTCGAATCATAGTTATTGAACGGTACGTGCACTTCAAGCAGAGTAACTAGCTTTGTCATACTCGGGTTAAACGACTTGAATTATCTCGATCCGTTTCATATCATATTCAATTCTTATGATCGTACAAACAAATGTCAGACAATTGCGAGTCCGATGAATTGAAATAGGTCAGTCTATCGATGAATGAAGGGATCCATATATACATTGGGCATTGCCTTAGAGATGATTTGCTACATTCTCAACTATTCAGGCTTTGATTCGAGCTGAAAATGTCTTTTTGTGAAAATGTGAAAAGCAACATTTTTACCGTACCCAACATGATTTTCAGGTGATCCAATAACAGTTCCTAGTCTAACGACGGAAAAATCAACGGCAAGACCTTCTCTGCCGACGGTGGCTACGATGCCTTCGACAACCGACAACTTTATACCGACAGCCGAACTGAACATGTCCGATTACAAGCAAGGTAATTTAATCCCTGGGAAAAAATCGGGGCTCATTTACTCGCCGTCAAGCTTGACGGATGAGGGGTCACGAGGCTCTCCAAGGTCGTAGTGGTATTCATTATAAAAATGTATTATGTCTGGTAACACTTGACCTTGAATTGCAATATTTTCGTAAGTTACGTTGTTACACGACGAGCATGGTCGAGACTTTGCATTTGTGAGACTATGAAGAACGATCCTCAACTTATTGTTAGTCTATTGTCTTAAATTCAAGGTGGTTCCACGTTGAACTCGACTGGCGTACCTTGATCTCAGTTCTCCAACTTCAACTACCTGTAGTTCCTCCTAAAGTTTACTCTGTAGTTTCAAAGGAATCGGCAGTCCGTCATCGACTGTTACATCCTCGGGCTGTGCGGCTTCGGCAGGCTATCTCGGATAAAATTATTAATATTGCGTTTTAGACGTTTCGGAGATTTATTATCTCGGATATACCGTCTCGTGAGTTTTGTATACTTGTACATTTAGTATCCGAAGTTTATACCAGTCGTTTAAAAAACAATTGAAGAAAGAAGGTTCTCGTTCGTTCGTTCGTTCGTACAACTCGTTCTCATAGAAGTACGTTGAAAAGTGAGAAAAACCGATCGACCGGTCTATCCAGTTTGAATATTAGTGTACAGTCAAGTCTCTAGGATGGTGGCTGCTCTGAGACACGTTGACATTTTGAAGACCATGAACACTACGATGCTTGTTCTTGCAGTGTGCGGAAGACGTCTCTTTCCGGAGTCCAGGATCGTTGGCGGATCTCGAAGTTCATTTGGAAAGTGGCCCTGGCAGGTGAATTGCAAACTTTTTATTTTTGTAAACACGCCATATTAACGAAACACGAATTTAATTCCGACACCTTGAATATTCTTTCCCATACGTATTTCTTTAATGGAATTCCTGTGCGCAAAAAATTTATGATTGTTAATGATTGTTTGCCTAATAACCGTACATAGTCTGCAGTCACGCTAGTTGGAAACGGTGCAATTTGCAATTATAACAATACTTAACGAATGACCTTCCCTCATACATAATATCTCTTGATGGTATGACTAGCTTCAATCTCTCGCACTGACAGAAGATGCTCCACGTGTGACTTATTAACGCCTCAATTCCCAGCTTCTTCCATAATAACTATCATTATCATTGCCATTCGATCAATAATTGCTCATGATGTCCAAGGAACGCTCGAATAGTTTCAATTACCGGACACTTCGTTGTCGGACAGTATCGGACACAGATTGGGTCCATTTTTTGGTCGGTACTGCCGGACTTCCCCCTACTATCTTAACTTAAGATCTTAAGTCGATCGAGTTATGGTTGTGGGTAAAAGTTGTTCTTTTTCGAACTTTATTGATCAATTTCACAATGTACTACAGATAGATCATACAGATAGATTATATTGATATAGAATCCCGAATTGAGAGATAAAATGATCATGTAATATCCACCTCCTGACTATTCTTCTATCTCTTCTTTTTCTCATTTCACACTGCTATGATGAAAAAGAGGATAGTCAAACATTCTGCCTACTACGTCATCGACGAATGAGGAAACATCGTTCATTTTTTTGCACCAGCTAATTTCGAGAAATGTCAATGCTTCCTCAATTTCAGATATCGTTACGACAGTGGCGGACTTCGACTTACCTCCACAAATGTGGAGCTGCCTTGCTCAATGAAAACTGGGCAATAACAGCGGCTCATTGTGTTGAAAAGTGAGTATCTTGTAAAATTGGAGTGACTCTATTTCATTTAATTTTCTTCCAATCGACTGTCCGGTCACTCATTCCGTTCATCTCCGAATCCGAACGCTTTCGATCATTGGAATTCTTGATTGATTGCAGCGTACCTCCAAGCGATTTGTTGCTCCGGCTGGGCGAACATGACCTGGCAAGTGAAGATGAGCCGTACGGTTTCCAGGAGAGACGTGTCCAGATAGTGGCGAGCCATCCGCAGTTTGATCCTCGTACATTTGAGTACGATTTAGCTCTTCTCCGTTTCTACGAACCCCTCTTACCTTTCCATCCAAACACTCTTCCAATTTGTTTACCAGACGATGACGCCAATTACGTGGGATTGACCGCTCATGTTACCGGCTGGGGTCGACTTTACGAAGGTACGATAATGCGAGTCACATACGACAATTGATATTCCTCATTATATCGTTAATTAGCAAGATATAATACACAAGTTTTCGGACCAGTGGGTCGTGAAATCAAATTTCTATCGTCCTCTCGATCACGATGATGATAATTGTTGGCAAACCACCCCGTTCGCTCCAAAGAATTTACTGAGCAATTGTAGTTACCAAACAAATCCAACCAATGGTGTCGGACCATCGAAATGATCTACATTTCTATATACATACGCCCATACAGTCATCGGAATTGTACATTCTGGAGCAACATGTGGAATTCACAATATTCACGAATTTCTGTTCCCATAAAACTCGAAATAGTTGGAAACTTAAATATTTTTTTATCGTAGATGGACCACTTCCCTCAGTCTTGCAAGAAGTCCCGGTACCCGTGATCAACAACACCGTTTGCGAGGCGATGTATAGAAGTGCAGGTTACATCGAGCACATACCAAAGATATTTATTTGCGCTGGATGGAGAAAAGGAGGTTACGACTCTTGCGAGGTAATTATAATTTTTAGGGAAAAAGTTTTTACTCTGATATAAATATAGAACCAAATTACTAAAATGTCCAAGTAAATGATCAAGTGGTGGCCCGGTTATACATTATCGATTTCTTTTGAAGGCTTGCTTATGTTTAGGTGTTTCGGAGTCTAATAGAGACGAGGGTAAAGTTTTGGGGAAAAACGAATCAATCTTATAATCCAAGAATATCCCCTAATCAAACTCTCTGAGGGCGGAAGGGGTGGGAGAGAGATTCCGCGAAAGTTTTTCGTTTGTTTGTATTACATCGATTGTTGTTATTATTTCAAAGGTTGAAATGAAAGGGCTCAGCACGAAATCTTATCAGTCACAAGATGTAAATTCATTGCAAGGGTGATATTTATACCAGTCTCTAACTTTAATACGGTTTTATGTCACCTCCAGACTTGTCCTAATTTCCAAAGAGGCCATCTCAAAACCTCTTTGAGATAAAATACTGACAATGAATGAATGAACTGCTCCAAGTTTCCCCTGCATTACATTAAGAATTCAGCCCCAC
The DNA here is from genome assembly GCA_963932425.1 of Athalia cordata. Classification (NCBI taxonomy): domain Eukaryota; kingdom Metazoa; phylum Arthropoda; class Insecta; order Hymenoptera; family Athaliidae; genus Athalia; species Athalia cordata. Next base: position 47,876,056 of record OZ010625.1, on the reverse strand, counting down.
GGTCTCGAGAGTTCTATTATTCAGATAATAATAATAATTTCATGACAATTTATTTTTCCATTCATCCCATTCACTTGACCGCCATTTGTACCCCTATTAATTTCTAGTTATACTTTTTGTGAAATTCAGATAAGCAAATAAAATAATGTACCTTGAATTACTTTAGGGTGACAGCGGAGGACCTTTGGTTATTCAAAGGCCGCGAGACAAGCGATGGATTCTTGCGGGGGTCATCAGTTGGGGTATCGGCTGTGCGGAACCAAATCAGCCAGGCGTTTATACGCGAATATCCGAATTCCGGGAATGGATAAACCAGATTCTTCAATTCTAAATGGAAATGGATATTCTCAGTCATAGGATCGATCGACCACGTCCAAGTTGATGTTGAAAAGAAAAAAGCCCAACGATCGCGTTCAATTGAAGTTCGTGTCGATGTTTATGATAATCCTAAAGGATTCCGAAGGAGTCCAAGAATCAGGTTCAAAAAGTGAATTTTAATATGAGTTTTTCGAGAAAAAAAGAACTCGGAACTACTAATTACCAGTGATACTGTACGAACATTCTGAGAATGCGACCTAATTAATTCATTGAATAATTATCTACATACATAAATGTACCGAATATCATTAGATAACAATAATTACATCGACTAACGTATATCGAGTCGTTACAATCTATAGCTTGCAGCTACTGTCGATGTATCAGATAATTCGAAATTAGCTGTAGTTCACACATTTCGACATAATTATTATTTATTTATGGTATCACGTTTTCAACTACGTCGTGAGACTATTATTATTAATATCGTAAAGGATTCAAAACGGATCAATTACCGGTGTAAATTTTCGTCCCAAACTGAACGAGAAAATTTCTACGTATTCCAAAAATCGAATAAAATCCTGTAACGTACTATATAATCAATTGAAAACGTGCCTTGGAGTGATGAAAAAAAAAAAAAAAAAAAAATTCATTGGATTTATTATTTGTGATCTTCTCTAAAACGCATGTATAGTCGTACTCCAGAGAAAAGCAGTTCGAACGAAGTTGGAATTGAAGAACGCTAACTGCCTGAAGTGCCTTATATCTCGTGCTACCCATACGAGCCAATCGGTAGCCACTTTGACGATAAGAACTTTGGTTCTAGAAACGCTTTGGTTCGATAGCGTTCGTCCTACGTTAGAGTTGTTTTATTTTTTTTTTATTTTTTTTTTCCTGCTTAGGTAATTATATTATTTATGCGCAATCATTTGTTTGTATGACATATGTATACCATAATTTATTTTGTTACTGACTAGCTGTACAACATCGTGTATTTGTGTTAGTTTTACACTTTGGAACAATTATCATATACTTTTATGGTATATGTAGACATAAATTATATATAAATGAACGAAAGAAAAAGATGAAAAATGAAAAATGAAAAAATGAACGAACGGAAAACAGAATATACGTGTAAATATAATCAGACTACTACCAGATATTTTATATAAGAATTATAAATAATAGTGGTGAGCTGTGTATCCTTATCGTTAAAATGTCTTCTGCCAATGTTATAACGGTAACGATGATATGATCATTTTTAGCTATTAAAAAACAAATGTCTAAATTTAAAAGATGTAAAAAAAAAAGTTATTTCATGTGTCTCAGCGATCGGTTTATTGCGCGTTAGGAGCTATTCATTTAATCAGTTATCTTGGAGTTGTCTATCTGTGACGTGTATCATATCACATTATCCGTGCAGATTTTTATTTCTGATATCAAATCGGGGATCGATCACACGTTTGATTCGCCCGAACTTCACAATCAGACGAACGTTTTAATAGTCTACAATAATTTTATTGAAATGCATGTTAGTAATCATAAACAAAATTAACGATTTTTTATTATGTCGAAAATATGCGCGAATGAATTTATGATTCATTCATATTTTGTTCAAAGTCACTTCAATTTATTGGAAGTCGTTTGAATTCATGAGCCACTCAAAGTTCAACTGAAACTTATTTCCAATCAACTCTAAAGTCGAGTACGCGAGATAGAATTGAGTTGGACGATATGTCGACTTCCATTTAAAATTAAAAGTTTATTTTTTTGTAGTCTGATAAAATGTAATTTTTCGCGATAGAAAACGAACGAAAAACTGAACGCATTAGTAGTAAATCCTATCATCGGTTTTTTGAATCCCTATCTTTCGAGCACTCGTGTCAAGCTCTTCTTCAAACAATTATTCAAATGAAATAAAATGACACTTTTTTAAATTGTTACTAAAACAAAAGTTTGCCATGAATCGCTCACGCGTGTGCAGCTCCCGGTCCCATTCCAAAATTAGCTGTTTTTTCTTTTGTTTTTTATTGTTTTCTTTCTCTGACAACCCTATATCATAACCGGAGCTGCAAAAACCAACGTTTGGGAGTTGAAACTTTGGGGTGAACTCTTTTTCAGCTCCCCTTTCATGAGTCACAGATAACCGCGCTGCCGGTTAAACACACTTTCTCTGTCAGTTTTGGGCAAACGATGCCCCGGATTATTATTATTATTATTATTATTATTTTACCGACCTGTGGCGTCGTTTTTCACCGATGGTAGCAAGGAAATAAGAATGAAAAGGGGAAGGACTATACGTATAACGTATACATAGAGTAAAATATATATCGCAGCCTACATCTCTTTGATCGTTCCAATTTTCTCAACGTTATAACTTCTTTTCAACTTATTTTCACGTTTCGTTTGAACAGTATGTACGTACCTTCTCTTCATGTCCTAACGTTATGAAAGTAACTTGAGTTGTCGGTTGTTTTTTGAGGAAGCGCCGAAGCTGGACAGAAGTTGAGACTTAATATTCTTCTGTCATTTTGTCCTGGAATGAAATCTGGATTTCGATATTTCGTTAAATTGAGCTGTCCTAAACCATGATTACGTTTTCTGTCGTCTGAAGTGCGTCGGAGGAAATTTGCGAAAAAATATTGCTCGACAATTTTTGTTGTTTAAATTTGTCGTTTCGTACGAATTCTGCAGCGTGAAATTAGAAATTAAATATATCCTCTTCATCTCCACCGCCGATTTTTGACACTGGAAATATATTTGCTGTTTCTCTAAATTCTGATTTTGCGAAACTGTTTTCGCAATTTCAGGAACACGCGCTTGGTTTAATACATATATGTAATGTATATCATTTATGCGCAAAACACGTATCGGGATGCTTTTCAGGAAACAGATAACATTAGTTTTTGTAGCATACGATAAATCCGGTTGCACATATCGCCCGAATGCAGCAGTTGTTAGTTCATTCAATTATAAAATCCGTTCGGATTTCAACCTGCACATAGACATGTGTACAACGTCTAGCGTGTTATCAACGTACAACGCGATACCGTTATCCACGCATTATTTTATTTATTTTAAGAACTAATAATATTAATCATACCGAGTATCGAAGTGATGATACGTGAGCTCAGTTTGCTTATCGGAAATTATTCGGTTGTAGATTATATTCAAACAGCAACAGCAGTGGAATTATTTGCGATCACGTATCTAGGCAGCTTAGTATTTTCTCCCGACCTCTACGGCTCTAACTATAATGTTAAGGTATATAGAATAGCGTAATTGCGGACTATCAATTGGCAGCTAAGAGCAGCTAATTTCCATCGTGACACTATTTCTTATGCCATGATTCGTTAGAGCGTGTTATATTTGAGTCTTCGTTATAACACTTCGCGACGAAATTATTCGTGCGGAGTTGATACATTTTTTTTCTTCCAGTTCACGTTTTCTTTCCCTCTTTCATTCTATTTGTAAATTTTTATTTATTTTTCTTCTTTTTTTTCTTTTAATGTTACTTCTGGTTTGTAAAGAACTCGTATAGTAAAAGTTTTTAGCTCGCTCGTAAAACCGATGATGTGCGACTCTGTGTAGAGGCGAGTCATCAAAAGTTTTGAAAGAATTTTGCGTCGTATATTAAAACGAGTAGAAAAAAAACGGAATTGAAAAAAAAAATGTTTATGTGTCGTCCCATCTAATTTGCATATCTCCCTCGCTTAGCGTTAGCTTTATATAGTTAATATTTGTCACACTGCTGGAATTGGCCTATTTTGTTTTTACTTTTAGGTATTTCAATGAAAAATAAGAAACTTTTGTACCGACTAGGCATGAAGATTGAAGAAGAACAGTCGCTTAAGTGGCCTAGAAATTCATTCGTCTCTATTGTAATTTACATTCTTCTTTTTCTCTTATTTTTTAACGCTTCTACTCTCAGCAGATTTCAATTAGTCATGAGTTTTAATTAATTATGTCGTTTATGGTATATCTAATGAATTATTGTCCATTTGTTCAGCCATCTTGGCAGCCATGTCGAAGGAGGAATAATTGTAAGTTGGTTTCTGTACGTAAGTATTATCGAGACAAGAATCTGACACAATCATGGTGAGTATAGTGAGCGCATTTTACCTCGAACGAACCTGTCGACTTAAAAAGAGGAAGTATTTTCCCGTCTCATCACAAATTGAGGCGTTCAATACCCCATCGTATTGATAACTTCAATCAGAATCCAGGGTTCTGAAAGGGAACGCTGGCCTGGACGTTTCGAGATTTGTTACGGTATAATCTGTGCTCATTTTTTCGATTCACTGATCGATCAACTTTTGATTTATAATGTATATTGTGTACATATTTCGAATAAGGTGTATGAAAAATTCGCAACAAATTGGAGCAAATGTTTATAAACTTGATAAACTAAGATGCGAAAATTTATGGTAATTTGTAACCTCGCGTCGGAATTTTGAGATTGAAGGAGTACCTATCGTTAACTTCATTATCAAATTTGTATAACTTCGTTAGTTCAAAAAATTGTACAAAAATTATGGGGTTCCATTTGGACCTTGGAAGATTTCACGATTGTATTTCCTAATTCATACGTAAGACAGCGCTAGAATGTTTTGGACACGTGAAACTTATTGAGATCGTGCAGACTTTGGAATATCTTGGGCACGTCATACGGTTTTGACGGGACCTTGAACACCGACGTGTATATTGAGAGATGAGAATAATTAACCCTTGACTGGTTCGAACAGAAGCAATGTTTGATGCTTCGATTAAATTTATTTCGCATGATTATAAACAAATGTTTGTCACGACCAAAATGAGTGTAGACAATTTAAAATTATATCAGTTCGCTGATTCTAAGATTGCGATCATATATATTCGATCAGTTTTTAAAACACAAATTCGACATCTAATTGTATCTTGTACGTAGATCTTCGATCGTGAAAACTACGATTGATTCGGTCGTTATTTTTACTCGTAATGAGAATTCGATAAAAATTCACTGATTATAGGTGGTCAATGGTCATTGATTTGAATCTCTGGTCATCGACTTATATACGACTGATTACTGGAAAATTGTACAAACTAATTCCTTCCCCCATCATCAATGTTTCGTGTCTTATACGAATAGACAAAATATTATGATTTAGAAAGACCCAGCTCAATATCTCCCTCATTTTAATGTACCGTTAAATATCGAACTTTCCGATAAAATTCGAAATACCCTGAAATCTGCGGTCTCCCGAAATCCCAGATATGTCTCGAGGCGTTGCAAGGAGTTACCTAGGTTGTAGTGTCGTACAAGTTTCTCTACGAACCCAGGTTATCATCGTTACTCAGGAGCATATTGTAACACATCCCGCATATTAAGTGCTAACGCTATATGGATCTTATAGGCAAACGTGTATCAATTATTTCAGGTTCCAGCTGTAAAACTGAAGAGCTTGAATATTCAGTAGTACGTATTAATATCAGTGTAAAACTGGTCTCGAGTATAGAAACGAATAGCAAAAATGAAATATCGAATATTTTTCGCCATAATTAACCGCATACAAATTAATCAAAAATAGCAGGTCATCCGGCGTATATATCCGCTGCCTAAGACATTAGTGCACTATTCGCGATCTAGATAAAATAAACATTCCGAATTCAGCTAATAATTCAATCACTTTTCTCTACAACATGATATCGTGAAGAAGAACGACCGACCGACCAAAAGCCTGCGCGTTGGACCGAACGAAAAAACAAAATACCACATTCGAAAAATTCGGAGATCGTTGACATTAATGACACTTTTAACCTATATACAATTCATTCCTATAACAGCATCGGTATGTCATAGACAACTTATACTCTTCGACCGTTTTCCTGCAGAGCCGAAGTCGGAACTCTCATGTTATCCTCTTGAATTGATGACACGCGGCCTACGCGGAGGTGCAGTAAAGTTACGAAATATATTATACGCACGGATATAAACGTATTATAGGTTATAACGGGGTATCTAAGTGAGATTTATAAACTTTAGGGAAATAAACGTCGGCACATAATGTAGCAACGTTATGGTTTTTGAAATGAAATTCGTTACCAAAGTACACGTTCCGCGATATCATTTGTTTATACGAAGAGAGATCGGTGAGCACTACGGAATTACGTGTTACATGTTTGGTGGCCCATTTGAAACAGGTCATACTTACCGATCAATTTTCATTCAGTTCGAGTTTATCTTAATTCAGTAGGTATAGTAATTCTTGTACCGATTTTATTGGTATGATGACACGGAAATCTGATTCCGTCACCGCTCTAAATAATTCGCAAACTATTCGATTGGGTCCAACTCACGGTGTGTTTTATGTCGAGGTATTGCTGATTACCATGCGAAATTACTTTCGAAAAACTTGATGGTCGTTAAATTATCACAAGCACACGCGATGGCGACGGCGACGGCTTTCGATCATGTGCGTAAATCAATTTTTCAAATCAAATTTTAATTATTAATACAGATCATTAATTTCTTGACTTTGTCAACCTTCAGAATCTCGTATGAATTTTCACCGCGAAACTTGACCAAGAACTTCACATTTTTTTTTTAAACGTTTTAAATTACATTTATTCTTTTTCCGAATTCTCGCACAGGCCAATGGAAAAAAATGAACATTCGAAATCTTCGGAGTTGTTTGTCATCAGTTTCAAAAATTTTGTTGATTTTTTCGTTACATTTCAAGAAAAGTGTGCGCGATGTCGAAATAACAAAAAATTCGTAATTTGAAAACTGTGAAAATTATAGTAGTATTCCGAAACTAGAAGTATATTAGAAAAGAAACAAAAAAACTTCGATCAAATGAAGCCCGGTATAATTGGATAGAAATAAATTATTGATGTTCGGGAATTAGTGGGGGAAAAAGGAGAAAAAAAGCTGCCGATGGTTTTAGACGCTGACGTCACGTGCCATGATCATCATTTTGAAATTTATGGATTAGGCTCTTCTAATACCGTTTATAAAAAGATAAGACCTCTTGCCCTCGTATAATATAATACTGCACATGTAGTAAAAAATCTCATTTCCGCCAAAACTGGGGTCAGTTTAAGCTAATAACTACATGACTCTCATCCTTGATTCTTTTTTTTTCACAAAACTACCACACAGCTGGTTACCCGCGATGAGAACTCACATGCTACCAACCTGTGCAGAAGCAACCGGGTCAATAGGTTATTGGGTAGGTACGAATTCAATAGCTGTCTTCGACTTTTCGAACTTGAATGATATACTCTCAAGGCCAACGTCGATGGTTATTTTACACTCTTTGTTTTCTAATCAAATTTATTAAAAACAATGACAGCTGTATAATTTGTAGTTCTTTTTTTGTTGAGATTGACCGGAGCAGTTTTTATGGAATTCAGGATAACGTGAAATAGCAATTTGTATTCGCTGGTATATCAAGATTGAAAAGGTGGAAATTATCGCTGTTCATGTCATACGCGAATAAAAGAGATGAGTGGTATAAATCTTTGAAGATCCTAGTGAAGCCGAATGTTCGTTTGTAGTCTGGAAAGCGTCCGCGAACGGATAATGTCCGCGGCTTTCACCGCGTGAATCGTTGATTCGTCGCAGGATTACCACGTAAATATCAACGCTGCTGAATCGTGCGAATAATCACGATGTGAAGATACGATGCGGAATAAGCGAGCTTTGGGCATACGTGTAGGTATACTTATAGTCACAGTTAGGTATCTGAATATATATGTGGAGGGGAAAATTGGAGGAGGAAGTCTTTTTGAATTTATTTCATACGCAGTCGTCGCACGATCATCAACTTCTGCACGAGCCATACCGATTGAGCAGGCTGGTAAATGGATGTCACTGGATCGGGTTAACCGACTTTAGAGAATTGGTGAAAGCTACCGCTGAATCAGCTATTTCTATTTTGCGGAAATTCGCCAATTCGCTATTTCATCATCGTGCATATTTGCTTCCGAGTTCAAATTGTAATACGGTTTTAGCTATATGTAACTCATCCCAGTCTCAGCGACTAATTCCTACAGAACAAACGCACGATCACGTTTCAAATACTGCAGTTTAATGAAAGTTCGATCGATCATTCTTACCCGTAACGATTTCAACGGGAGATTCTGTTATCTGCTAAGTTCTTTCAGAATGAAAATTTTTAAACAAACGAGTCTTCCCAAATGCAAAGGGCGTCAGTTTCTACTGGAAATAGGGTAATTTTTCCATCCGAAAATTCACAAAATTTATCGTCACCGAAATTAACATTTTTAGTCGGAGTACAAATCTGCTTCCACTATTTTCATGTTTATCCTATTTTTTGTGAATCACGAATATTTCGGATCGATTCGTTCATTGATTCGATGACAAAACAAATCATCATATAGAGATCGAGTTATGTCTGTAGGTCGAGAAAGACCAATGCGTGTCCTTAAAGAATTGGAAAAACGGCGGATAGAATATGTAAAAAATAACAAAACTATCATCGGCGGTTACAATACCTCAGCCACTACCATGTTTTACCTGTCGCGGGCGCTATACCTGCAACACCGTGGCTTAACCTGACCTACATTCCCATAGCCACGGCCAGTGTCGGGAATTGGCCTTCACCTACTACTCAATGCTGAGGTCCCGGCGCTGCATTTATATACATTATTATTAATATTGGTATTATTCTCGCGTTTCCGTGTGAACCCAAAGTTTCTTCTCGCAGCGTTTAAATGGCATAAAATAACGCGCCCAAAAAATGCGACTCGATCCCGCATAGAATTTATTTAAAAAAAAAAAAGTTTCATGCACAATTTAATTCTCAGAGAAGCGTGAACTTCTTAGCGATCGAAACTTGTGTCGAAAATGACAAAAATCTGTTTATGCTATATACATCTGCCTGTGACAAAATGAATAATTCGTTAAAAACTTGACAGAAAAAAAAATCTTTTTGATAACTATATCACATTTCTGATAACTTTAATGCTACGGCCGCTTTCTAGGTGTTTTGTGAAAAGCGAGATGATAATCGGGGACATTAATCGACGATTAAAAAATAATGACCGCACGGAATGCGACACAGAATATAGGCGAGTGAAAATTGGAAGAAAGGAGTCGACTGTGCGAAGTATATACGTATGGCGAAGGATAACTTTGAATATCAGCAAAAAAAAGAACCGCTCTTTGCAACCTCGAACTAGGTCAAGCATCGTATTTACACGAAATTCTCACACGACCGGTTTCAATTTTACTGGATTAATGCGCATTGTATATCTTGTAAAGTACATCTTAGAAAGCCATGCCTTACTAGCCTATGCAAGTATTCATTTATGTGATGGATATTTGAATATTCTTTCAAAAATCGGCTCCTTATTGTCCGCTTCGAATCATTTCCGTAAGATTTCTCACGCTTCGCTGAATAGTTTTGCACTTTCGTTTATCTCATTGACACTCGAGGATGTCTTATTTGGTATTTAACCAATCTTAAAAACGATCGGTGTCAACATAATGATAAGGTAAAAAAAAATCTTTGTCCAAGACAGCGCGAGAATGGGCGCAAGCATACTCGTGTGTTTAATACCTATGAAATATCCGGCAGCCGATTTTGTACGCGGATTAATCACGACATATGTATTAATGTCCCGATCAACGATATATTCTCCGGTGAAATATGAATCATTCTTTTCACCGCTTACCAGCTATACGTATTACGTAGTTAATTTTTATTTCTTTCTGTTTATTTGTGAATGACTTTCTCTCCAGACGCTTTGTTATATTTGTCCGCTCAAAATTCTCAATATTTCCATAGAATTGTCACGTTATCTTACGACGTACATTTCCGCTGAACACGCGTCACCACGATAAAGACAAAAAGTATATTTTTTAATTGAAAAAAAAAACAAAGAAAACACATCTTCCGCACATCCGGCTATCGTCTCATAGGTCTAGATAAAAATTAAATGAAATTAAAGTAAAAGTGAATGTAAATAAAAATTGGATTTGCTTGCTTCTTTTTTCATGGTTTCAAAGATCTTTATCGGAATTTATCTTAATATCCGCAAGAAAAGACACTTTTAGTTATCGCAACCGCGCAGTTGGCGATTAGAATTTCCTCGGAGGTCGATTCCAATCTCGTCAATGGCGGAACTAGTCATTTTTTGTCCTCCGTGCCTTACTCAGAAACTTCTAGGCCGGCTGACAATTGTCTTTATGTGTATAAATGGGGATGGAGAAGAAGCAAACTTCGCTTCAGATGGTTTCTTACCAATTTCCTATCTGATGTCCTTTTCTTCTCCAGCTTCGATCTCCTGAGCCTAATTTCCTGTGAAGTTCAGGGTCCCGTCGCGTCGTTATGTAGTTACGACATTGAATTGAAAAAAAAGTAAAAAAATCAATAACGAGAAAAAAAAAACAGGGATGAATCAAAAAAGAAGATCGACATCTTGGTCATCAATAATTACCTACATGTACGTACGTACGTACGTACCTACTATCGAAAAAGATCGACTCTTAGTTAAACAAAAACAGTTCTGAGAAATCGCGATAACGTCTCGATTACCTTTTAATTCTCGCACTACGCAACTTATCAAGCGAACATAAAACAATTTAAAGTCTTTATCGAAGATAAAAGAGATTATCGAACCATTGGAAATTCCGATTTTTGCATTCTATGAAATCGTGACCATCTATTTCATTCTCACATTTTTCGTCATAGTATATATGACTCGTACAAAGCTGAATGCGAGTGAAAAAAATCTGCTGAATTCGGATCCATTCAACTTTCCCCCTGGGCATAACGTTACAACGGTCGACCACCATTCACATAGATATACAACGTACAATAACATGTAACTATACCACATAGAGAAGTACATAAAAGTTAACAGGTGCAGAATTACATTAGTGGGTCATCACCGGCGCGGTCCAATCTAGACAATTACATATCCCGCACATCACGGTGATTGGAAATGTTTGCATGAGAAACAAATTCAATCTCAATCTGCTAACTGTCTGTTAGAAAAAGATTACCTGCTCGGTTATCTCACGCTTAAATTTCGGTCTCATCGCATCGACATCGCGAACACAAGATTTATAATATCATAGAGTCGTATATACATGGGGTACGTGTATGTGTGGAGTGTGTAAAAAACTGTGACTAAAATTATATCGGCCCAAAGTAACTACACGGAAAGAAAACACGCATTATATTTAACAACACCACGTTGATCGGAATGAACCGTGTAGAATAGTTTGGAACCGTTATGGTTGATTAACACATCTCGGTGTAGGTGTGTTTAGCGCTGCGCGACTTGTGCCAGGGACTTATCTGGCCACCACCTGCCACGGTTATCACCTTTTCGCTCCCAGATATTTAGCTCTGAGCAGAAACAGCTGCAGGTTTAAGTTGGGGAGGAAAATTTTCGTAGGATTTTTTTTTTTTTCAAAACACGTGCTTGTCAATAATCAACTACGAATGACGAGTTTATACTCTGATTATAATCTTTTCGCTTTCGTTAATTTGTAAGAATGGAAATTAGTGAAAAAAAAATGGTGATACGTGCCCTTAACTAAATTTATTCGCTCCAATAATCGGAAAATTGGCGATAAATCGTTCATTTCGATAGCCGGATCAAATTAGTCAGCAGCTTCAGATTCCTGAACTCAAAATACCTGAAATAACACCGAAAAAAGCATTTTTATTTTTGACTTAAAAAACGAAAAAAATCAAAGGTTGTACTTCCAGGACATTGAATTACCCTGAAAAACTTTCTTTTTTTCACGTAGAATCATGACACCATCGACAAACAATTCGGATCGTGTCATTACCTTCAACGATCAAGAGTGATTAAACAAGAATCTAAACTATACCGGATATTTCGTATAGATCGTCGTGAAAAATCTCCACAGCAGTTTTTAAATAATAATGAAAGAGGAAAGAGAAGTTGAACGAGTGAAATAACTCGTCAGATAATTAAAGTTGGTAGAACTCGTTTCTAAGCGGATTTCCTTTGTTATAATTCATCGTTGAATTGATAACATCGTGAGATTGTTCTTTGTACGCTGCGAATAATTGAATTTAAACAATTTCGTCCATACTTCATTTCAGCGTAGAATTTTAACTGAACAATAAACTTAAACAATCTTTTATACTCTATTTACTTAGAATACAGAGATACAGTCGAACAATTCATGTTTTAAGGAGCTTTGTGAAGAAAAAATCTTGTACGTTAAAAATTGAGTAAAATGGAAAAATGTTAACTACATCGCTTTCAACAACTGATTACACAGAAACCAGAAACGTCTCGCTGCGAACTAATTTGTCAGAGAAATGCTTCCGGCGACAGTAAGACGTGTGGAATTCATATCTTATTACGTATCACGTGTTACGTATGTTACATCTCTACTCTCGTATACTCATATGTAACCGCAGGAGACACGTACGTTCCGCATTTTCTTAGTCAAAGTAAACGTAAAGATTCTGATCTTACTGCCGCATGTGACCTTGAACCCTGATGTCGGGGGGAAAAAGAAAAAACCTTATAAGAATAAATAAATGGAACAGGTGGAAATTTCCGTCTTTTGGTACAAAGATATACACTCCGATGCGGTTGTTTCATGGAATTCGGTCGACGCCCATCAGCCAGCCGCCATGGGACACTTTAAAGGCGCCGTTAACTTTTGCGTCAGTCCTTTCCGTGTGTACATACCTCCTCTAATGGACCCCATATGCTTTAAACGAGGTAGGACTAGCACTCTTGGCGGGTGTGAAACTTTGTCGTGAAATTTTCATCTCCTGGCATAATATTGTACAGCGTTGGGTCATGTGCCGAGGCTCTCGAACAGCGGCTGGATTATATTCTTAACGAGGGACACGCGTCCTCGAAGATTTTAGTGAATCAACGACGATCACCGCGAGAATGCACGTGTAAAGCCTGCACGCCCCACGGAACATCGTCAAGGAGTAGTAGGACAGTGTGCCGAGCGACGTCGGGCCCCACCACGTGACTTGGGCCACTGGCCCACTTTGCTTCATGAAGCACACCTCTCTCCGGTACAACGTAACGTTCACTCCGTCCACCAATCGTTCCTTACTCCGTACTCCGTACCGTGTCTCTTCCCTTGGCCAACTCCTCGGTCGTTTCTCCCCTCCGCTCTATTCTCATGGCGGGTAAACTTGCCACGGTCTACCACCACCTGAACACCGCTGGTTATGACTTTGCCATGCAATTCCACCACATGCCAGACCCGAGTCATGCCCGCCATCCCAGGGCATAGAGTGGCCGACAGACAGGTAGCTTCCACTTAACTAGCTGGATGGCTCGATAGTGGACAGAACAGAATTTGATCAGCTGCGCGTCCTTTCAAACGGTCCGTCCTTTGACATCGGGACAGTGCCCTTGTCGGACACCGGAAATTACTGATTGATACCGAAGCTTCTTTTATTTTATGGTTGTTTTTTTTTCGTTGTTCGAGGAAGTTTGGAAGGTTTTTCTCTTCCATTATCGTGCGGTATACAAGTTTTGATTCAAGTACATAAATAAATAATACAGTGTCATTGAGTTTTGATCGCAACTAAAATTAGGTCCTTCTTTATTCATGAAGTTGCTCTTTAGTGCCGGTAGAAGTGATTAAAAAGTACAGTGAGAAATCGAGTAAACAGACCGAGGATTCTCGATCCGGAAGTGGAAGCATCTTTAGTACTTCAACGTGATGTTCTGATCACCATATCAACATTTCTTCTGCGACAGCTAGATCAACGATAATTAAAGTTTCAATGTGAGTGAATCCCACCAGACTTGACTATTAAGGATTTTAATAAAGCGGTCGTGTGAAGTTCAATGATTCCGATAATCGTAAAGAACGATCGTATAAAAGCAACTCCATGCGAATTCACCCCCGCGGTTTTCTCTTTGTAAATAATTCCTGAGCTGTCGTAAATGCGGTTAGTTTTTATCATCACGCACATTCGTCCCGTTTCGAAGGACGAGGAAATGATCCAGCTCAGCCGCAGTGGCCGTGGCCGTGAAACGTTGGAGTCTGGAGAAAGCTAGTAGCCTCTGAGCAAATAAGTTAGGCTGACCACCGATCTGCGGAATGTAGGCGATTATTTTGTACGGTTCGTTTCCTGCCCGGCCGCACTGTACTATAATAGATTATTTTTTTGCTTTTCCCGTCCGCGCGCGCGCCACTCTCTGGTTTTTCTTGTTGTTTTTTGTACGTACTGCAAAATTATCTACAAATAGGAAAGTGGTACCTTTGTAGTTACATTAATTCTTCAAAGTAAAATCGATAGTTTAGTGGTTTTAAAACGGTTCACAAAAGCTATATGAGCAGGCGTTATACATACCAACGTTCGTAACGGTCAATGTTGAACAACCGGCTCTGTCATCGTACGAAATTTACATGATAATTTGGTTAGCACGCGTGTCTTAACTCGTACGAGTTTTGACTGTTTGAGCTTACCGGATAGAGAAATTTGGTTATTTTATTTCATATACGTTCCCGTCCACGGGAGAATTCATATAGGATTCATTTTATTTCTCGGAAGGATTCAATTCAAAATTAGGTAAAGATTCCAAGATGTTGTCGACGAGCTTCCGGATGTGAACTAAGTATCTAAACCTTGATTTATGTAATAAAACGTGTTTTGTAATAGTTGTAAATGATCTAAGAATTTCATTTGTTTTATTTAATCCTTAAAGACGAGTCTATTTTACCCGAAAAGGACAACGCCGAATAACTCTGAGCGTTGGAGAGGAAGTTGAGATGTATAGCCGGGCAATTGGGTCACCCAGATCTTATAATCTAGAAGACAGCGGAAGCTTTCTCTGTACATGCATTTACGGTTGGTCACGATCGACGAATCGTGATCCGCATAACTTAGCTGGTCGTTCGTACGAAAGAACTTCTTACTTATCGACAATTTTTCGACCACTCGCATTTAGATGTATGTATATAAAAAAAATCTAAAAGTAGCTGGTATAGTTTGTTTCTATTTGCATAATTACCATCTTCGTAACGAGCATCATAAGTTATATACTATAATTTTACTTACTTTTATTCAACGGATCGATTTAGTTTCGTAAAGTGTGGGTATATAATTATTGTTAGGTGTATGTACAGTAATTTTCGCACCGTCGAGTTAAGGTAATCGAGAAACATTGACAGTTACGTGTTTGCGATAATTCTAGGAAGATCTCGGTCAGTTTTATATACATCTACCTTCAGAGGCGTGGATATTACACCATATCCTCGCGGAATACTGGTGGATCGATAGGCTGCAGGAGCAGAAAGAGAAACAGAAAAATTGAATCTTATAGTTCCTATCTCGGGATTTTTTTGCAGCGTGCACCATGCGGTTCTAACCGATCGTCGAGTAACGGAACTCAAAGCCAAGGCCGAGGAAGCTCAACGAGGAATGGATCTTATCAACTCCTTCCAATATGTTATTATAATGTTTCTTTTTTTTTTTTTCTCAACCTTCGTAGTCGAACACCGTTGCTTTGCGAACAATTTCGTCTCCCTGAAGAACAATCATCTTCGGCAACTACGCATGCGTACGATGAAACACCTTGAAAAACCGTTCCAACATTTTCTATTCGAACATCGATCGGACTATCAATATAAATAGAACAAAAATTTCGTCAATCCACGATCGCGCCAATTTCCAAGGGGCACGTATTGTATTTACTAAAACTTGCACTTTCCACGGATCAGGACACATGCCATTCATACCGATAAGCCACGCACCCTCTTCACCCGCACGTGAGATATCGCACGCAATATGATCTGCGCGCGTCAGTTTCAAGCTTTGCGATAATATTTCAGCTGGCTCGCCGTTTCGGCGCGGAGCTAAATAAAACCAAATAAATAAATAAATGAATAAAATGATCGGTGCTTGTTAATATTCCAAAGATTGTTTCACCCGGCATGCACGGCATTATTTTCAAGTAGAGAATATACAATAACTATTCATTGTACGATACCGACCCTATTCCGATGCCATTATAATACATTCGTACTGGTTCACCTGCAGCAACTCCACGGTAGGCTATTTTTTTTCACACATGAACGGAAAGGTCGATTTTGCTCCCTGATTTCGGGGAGCAAAGTGCGGTTTTACCGATCGGGGAGCCTTTCCTCCCGCTAAGTCTTTCTTCCCTGGTCTTTCTACCCGCAAAGTCTTTCTTCCCGCAAAGCAAAATCGGCCTTTCCATTCATGTATAAAAAAAAGTATCGTGTGACACTCGGGAGCGAAAACCGCCTTTGCTCCCTAGGTGCACAATATACTATTTCCGTCTCGATTGTCTAGTTGCCACTACGCTGCGCCGATCCTTGACCTAGCCTTTCGCCGATCTCGAGTACTTCAGCGTCGCTAATCATTTCCTCGATTACTACCTGCATGGTTCTGGGTATTTGGTGCGGAACTATGAGAGCATGTCTGCAGAGGGATCGTATTTTTATACGGCTCTGGGGTGAACCTTCTGCTTTCGATTGCTCCTGGAAAGATAAATACAAATGGAGGTCGAACTACAGAAATTAATTTTGTCTGCAGAAATCGGCTATTGGACGATCATTTCATCGTACGAGATGATTGGGCCTGGAATTACGCCGCGTGATTATTTTCTAAGTTGAGTTACAGTCTTTTCCTTTTATTTTTAACTAATTTTCTTACCGTGGCCGCCCGAAAGGCTCGCTAGGAATGGGGCGGTCCGGGGGATCTAGTAACTAGGTTACCGGTGCCTTGCGCCTTCTTGAACCTACGCTACCATCGCTACCTGCTTACTGGCTCTACCTGTCTCTTCAAACTCTCTTCACTGCTCACCTTTTCTCTCTCTTTCTTTCGTCCCTCCTCTCACTCTCTTTCTCTCCTTTTCTTTTTCTCTTTTTCTCAGTTCAGTATGCCATACCTATACCGTAGCTATGCTCGGTTGTGCATAACGGGATTTTGTATACGAACGAAGACATGCGTGAGGATCAGAAACGCGTTTAAAGGTGTGCTGCGTAAGGTATACGAATGCATTGGCGTCGATAGAAACGATCGGAGATGAGCCTGCTGAGCGGAAAAATCGATATTCAATATTTCCGAACGATTTTCAAAAACCCTTAGAAACTTTTTTCATTCATTTTTTCATAATTATTACTCGCAGATTCATTTTCGTACGATCACAAAAAATCCATTCCACAATCTCCAGGTAAATATGTATACTCCAACGCGCTACACCAGCGATGCATTGTGAATATTCAGCTCAACCGCTCGCAAGTTTTCAGACCCCCACGGGACTAATATTCGTACCTTATGTGTGTTTCTACCCACGCGAAGAATTTTTTTCTATCATTTTTCCTCGATGCTTTTTGCATATACGTTGACACGCACTCTTCGCGTGCAGTAGTAGTAAAGACGGAAATGCGATCGGTATAATACCTTATGTATATTTTATACAGGTACGTGCGAAAGAAAGATAACCGATCAACGCTGAAAGAGGTAACCCCGTGCAAAAAATTATTCATAGATAAGATACATTTCTATGTACGTATATTTAATAGCGTAACGTCAGAACCGATCATTGATGATTATATAGGTATTGGGTATACATCGATTGCCGGTGTACGTATACCGAAAAAACGCAACAAGTCAAACGGGAAGTTGTGAATTCTAACACCGTCCATCTGACTGCAGTAACCGGGAATTACTAACTGCTTCGGACTCAACTAATACTGCAACCGTTGCACCACGATTATCATTGGACCAAATAAATCTTCAGCACCGGTTTTCTCACGGTCGTGATCTCACCTCATGTACCGATCTTTGAAAAATGAAGAGACAAAAAAAAAAGAAGTCACAAACCGACAAATAACGATCAAGGGCCACTCTGGTTTTTTACATTATTCATATTTGCCTCGGAATTTTTAATCAATTTTTTTGTTTTCTTGTTTTCAGATGACTCCGAGAAAAAACATGCGAGCGTACATCTTCCTGACGATATTTATAACTACGACTTCCGCTTTCTCGGTCTCCTACACACCACAAGCAAAAGGTAATCTTGTAATCCATCCTATAATTACTTCAGTAATTATTAATCTGTACGGGTGGATATCTAAACAATTAGAAACGCATCAAATGTAAGACATCTGATACACTGCACATCTTCAGGTTCAGTTGCAACATTTCTACTTTTAATCATAATAATCGGCTGATGCTACTTCTCGATATTATATGTTTGTAAGGCTTAACGGTTTAGTGAGAGACACGTGACACGTATCTTATTCGTATGTCGAAGTCGAACGCCGCGCGCGTAAAGCTAAATCGCCTTTAGGCGGCCAAAGTTGTTTCAAAGTGAAAGCAGAACGCAGCTGTCCAATAAATCTATTAATGCCTCACAGCGTAACTCTCCTCCCTATACAACACATCTTCTCGAACATTAGGTACTATAATCGTTACGATCGGCTTGTCCCGGATTCATTAACGCCCGTAATTCGCTAAGCCGCTACGTAATTTTCACCATCAATATTGTAATGATTTTTTATTCAATCGATGCCGCATACAAATCGCCTTCGTTTCATTCGAAATTTTAACGTAATAGTCACAATATCCGGACATTGATCTGTGATAGAAAACTATCACTGCGAATTTCGATCAATTTGTATAACATGAAAAACATATAGACGTATTTTAAACACTCCGTGTTTTCACGTGAACATTTTTTGCCTGCAGAACGGATAAAAATAAAAAAGAAGTGGCTCGCAATGAATAAATCTAGTATAACGTTCTCGGAACGCGTGTCGAACAAAGATAAGGTAAATTTTGCCGGTGAACGAGTCTAACGAAGCGTGACCGTCAACCGATGCCGAAATCTGTAAGACACGTTTTTTTCACCGTGATACCGGTAGTAAAAGCGTGACGTGTCGCGTATAACGTATTCATAGACAGATGTTCGGATGGTTAATTAATTTAACGACGTTCGCAATTACCGGGTGGTGTACTTGACCAGATACAAATTTGGCGAAGAGAAATCAACCGAAGAAAGTGCCACAGCCCCTTATAATTTATATTATATCGTGGCTATACCTAATCAATATGAACGAGTTATTGGCTGATTCGCAATTTCACTTCATACGTTAATGAGTTCGCACCGGTCACCGTAATACGCAAATACAAAATTTTTAAATTTAACAAAAACTGACCGAAGCTTTATCGCAATGGAATGTAGTTTTCGTTTTTTGTTCTGATTTTACCCGTGAAACTTAATTTGTAAAATCTGTAATCGAAGTCAAGCAAGTTGTATCGAACGTCGATTGGGACAGAGACAATTTAGGGCCTGGAGGGACGGCGCGATCAAGACAGAAGACCCGTTTCGTCGAAGAGGCGAGGGCCCAACGTGGCGGAGTAGGTCACGGGCCGAGTTATGTTGAGATAGGTATTGGTACGCACTGTGCATCGCTCACATACGCGGTGATATACGACGGTCGAGCTGTCAGTATAACTGTATGAATTGATGGGAACTGGTTCCCCGTTCAGTGGGGCCGTGGAATCCGTATTTAATATTAGCTTATTACAGGCTAATTGTACTCGCGAACGAAGTCAGTATAGAGTCTGATGTAGGTTGATATAAAAACGGGTGAGGAATGCTAAAACCTCGTCGCGTTAATCAGGCAGAGAGAATTTCTTTTATATTTGATGCAGGTTGTACTTATAAATACGACTCGTCTAGATGTGCATGCAAATTTTTTTTTAACCCTGAGCTAGGAACACAAATTCTTGTTAGTTTATTTTCATCACGATTTCGAGGACGCCATCTGCAGAAACCGTGATGCTGATGCTGTCGTAAGCGCGTCCTGAATATCAAAATCAAGACCGTTCTCGCAAATTTCAAATTCTGTACCAAAATTTGCTACGTGATGATTTTATGGGGGCACCATCGTTAAGCCTCTTGATACTAGAATACCTGAGCTTTTTCTATGTCAATGCGACCTGATTCATGCAACGTTTAATTCTATTAAGTCCTTTGCATTCTCGCAGAAAACCGCAGCGCGTCCTACTATAAGCTATAAAGACGGTGTCGAAAATGAAAAAAGGCCTCTCGTTTCTTTTTCCACCAAATCCGTAAAATTTTTCTTTGAAATACTAATTGCAAGAATCACTAAGCTTATACATGTCCTCTACACAGAAAAGACTATAGAAAATTCAACTGAACTTCAATGAAAACCATCAAGGATTTATTCAAGTGCATAATACATTTTTTTTTTTTCTGTCATTTCAGGTAGAAAATTGTTCGGAGGATATAGAATAGTTCCGAAGGAATGTCGTCCCACGAATCCGTCGGGAATCGTCTCCAACGAACCTCCGATATGTATGTTCAACTACGAGTGCAAGCGACGAAATGGTGTGGTCGTCGGTGCCTGCATGGATGGTTTCCTCTTCGGCGCCTGCTGCCAATTACCCGTGAAACAAGAGGGTGAAGGGATGTATGAGGTCGGACTGAACAACGGAGGGGCGCAAAACGTCTACGAGGTGGATCAGGTGCCCGATATTCCAATTCTCCTCAATCCTGATGGAACTCCGATGGGCGTGCTCACTTCGCAAGGAGCCGATTACGGCCAAAATGGAAAACCGACGGTAATCGATGGTTCGAACGTTAATAATCCAAAGTTGCCGACGCTATCCGACGTCCTTGGAGGTGGGGGAAATTCTAACACGAAGTTCTCAACCTTTGAACCGTCGACGCCAACCTTCCACTACGCTGACACCAACAGCAATTCGGACAAGACGCAAATTCCCCAGGTCGATGTAAGCCATTTAGAAACAGACTTTCCGGCGCTTTTACACCAGCAAAGTATCTTGGACGATCTACGATTACCTGGACTGATAACTCATTCGGATTCGAACAACGATCTTCAGGATCATCAGGAGATGGGGAATGTCGACACCGTTACTACTTTCTTGAACCCAGATCAGGTCCTGCAAATTGCTGATCCGGTCGATCAATTGCCCGTTCTATTCGCTCAGGGACTCAGTCAGAACAATCATTCGAGCGCTGATACGGTACTGTTGAATAAAAATGGGAGTCTCTTTATGGAAAGCAATGATCCCGATGACCTTTTCATACCAGGGTCAAAACCTAATGGTGGAAACAATTTACAGGGAATAACTCGGGTCCCGATAGTTGACACGATGCATAAAATCGAACAAGTTACCCAAAAAGTCGAATCTTTGACCCAGAAAATATTGGCCGAATCTGAGATGGGATCCCGTCCGACCTCGTTATCCCCTCAGTTCAGCTCAAATAAAAAGACACCGTCGATGACTGACAGACCCATCTATAGCACGCAGAAATTTCCATCCGTGACGTATGAATTATACTCCCTACCCTCAAGGACGCCAAGACCCACGGAAGAACTACCCACGCTCGCGCACGTATCACCCTTGGTAAACAGTAACTCGTCTCCAAAGTATCCGGGAAACGAGCACTCGGCAACAGCAATAAACGAGATAACGTCGGAAAAATATACCAAGTGGATCTCAACTTTCAAGGACGGTGCGACGACCCCGATGACGCCTACGACTGACACGAAAGAAGATGACTTGATTAGGGTCCCGATGATCAACTATGACGCACAGTCTGGAAACAAGAAGGACGACACTGTAGATCATGAAGAAAATTCCATCAACCACATTATCTCTTTACTTAACAACAGCGACCCCAGCCCCGAACCTGAACCTTTACCAGAACCCAATGCTCATCCCGATCCGCACGACGATAATTCCGGAATTCAAACTTGGGTCAGTATAGACGGCACCTCCGTAGGTCCACCGAAAATCAGACTACCTTCCGTTCGGCCATCCAGTAAACCAGAGGCCACAACGGTCACCTTTCCTTATACATTTTACAAACCTAATCAGGGATCGGTGTACTATGACTACGAGGTATCTCAGCAAACTGAGAACCCCGACAAATCAAACACCCATGGTATATCCATGAACACTTACGCACCAATAGCTTCAACCCATGGTTCATTCGATTCAAGCTCTTCGACGCAAACTATTTATTCGAACAGGCCTTCGACGAATCCCCCAGCGCCAACCGTGATCGTCCTGGGCCCTCTTGGCACCGAGTTTATTACCAAGGTCGATCACAAAACACCTATCAGACGACCAACGACCACTACCCAGCCCACGATTTCGAAAAAACCCGCTTTCTCTACGACAATAACGCACAACATTAACACGGTGATATCGACAAACAATGTAGACACAAATAATACCAGAGTTGTTTCCTCCAGTTACATTAGCGTCGACTTGAAAGACGGCACTACGAGTACCAAGCCGGTTTTCATGAACACTCCGACAACCCTGAAGCCGGTTAGTTCGCAAGAGACCGTAAGACCTGTCACGTACGAAGAGGTCGTTACTAAGAGACCGGAAGAAACGATTTACTACGAAATTGAGACTAAAAAACCACCAACTACTCTCGTGACGCTTTCCACTTGGTCAGAGAAACCGACTTTTCATCTAAAACCATCCTATACTCAACCGGGTAGTGCAGCGGTCACATGGCCTCAAGAAACCGTCATCTCACACAATCCCATCATGCTGAATGACCCGATATTCTTCAACACGGAAGGATCTGCTACTCCACCGACTCCAGAGGATGAAACAGCCCCACCGGATGAATTCAACAACTTTCCACCGGTCAGAAATCCTAACTTAAATATGTCGCTGACAGCTTCTCAACAGGAGAAACCAACTATCGTCGAAACGTTCAATCAAACATTTTATCCGGACTTCGAAGTGATTGATGATAATGAAATTCCAACCCCGGCTTTCATCGAGGATGAAGTCCTGGGCAACAAGGTCGACGTTTTTGTAAACAAAATCGTCGAATCTCTTCAAAGTAACTTTGATGACCTCGGTGAAGTTATCTATAAGAAAAAAAACAGCACGACTTCATCGCCTTCCGAGTCAGTTGTCACTAAAAAACCAACCCCTAGCGTGACCACAAAAAAACCACCGGCAACTCCGGCATCCTCGTCGTCTCAAAGACCAACGAGAAAACCAACGCCAACTAAGCTTCCGCCAACTCGAGTGTCAACGACAACCCAAAAGACCGTCACTGTTTCCACCAAACCAGTACGACCTAACAAAGTGTCAACACCTAAACCAAAACCAACCCCTCAAAGTAGTTCATCTACAAGCTCGCCCCAAGTCGTTACCAAACGACCAAAACCAGTTAGAAAGCCAACCGTACCCACCACATTAAGCACTGAAGCTGAATCTGTAGAGACTGAAAGGCCACTAGTGAGTTCTACGGAAGTGACGACATCCAGTTATAAACCAAATTACAAAAGGGGTAAAGTACCATTCACTGTTAGTTGATTATGACAAAATAGGATTTTTTTTTAATACTTGCTCCACACTTTTCCGTCAACAGACTGCGGGGTGAGGCCACTGGTAAAAACAGGAAGAATCGTCGGAGGAAAAGGTGCGCAATTCGGAGAATGGCCTTGGCAGGTTCTCATACGTGAGGCAACTTGGCTAGGACTTTTCACAAAAAATAAATGCGGAGGAGTTCTCATCACGAACAAATTCGTCACAACCGCCGCTCACTGTCAACCAGGGTAAGTTTACTCTGCACGTTCTTTAGTCGCATTAACAAGACACAGTGGAATAAGAAAAACAAAATTGAAAAATCAAAGTTGTTTTGTTTTACAAAGTGCGGACTGGTCTCAAAACTCTCATTTTTTATATTCTGAAATAACAAAATTATGTATGCCAGTTTCAAAGGATCGTGAATTAAGAATGGAGACTAATTCAGTAGCAGCGAGTCTCGGAAACTTTTTCAGATTTTCCGGAGTATCTGTCAAAAGTTTCCGACAGCGGAGAAGAAAATTTTTTAATTTAAAAAAAAAAAAAAAGAAATAAGTAAAATTGAAAAAAAAAAAATGAAAAAAAAGATCAACTTTTTAGCGCCGTCACTCCGCCATTTTTTGGTACGGTAAACTGCTTTGAATATGTTTCTAGGTTTTTTTGTTGTTTTACACTCAATATATGCAAATATCGTATCTGAACTTTTGCGTCACTGTTACTTTTCTTTTGTGCTTACGGTATCGATTTTCATTTCTCTTGTCGCAAGTAATGTTTTCAAGGTACCTGGTCCCTTCCACCTTGTTACTTACAACAGTTCGGTAGGTTTGTATATTAAACTTCCATCACATTTGATAAAGTAACTAGCCAGATTGAAATCGTTGAGCAAGGACGTGATTTGCGTGTTTTCCCATGGGTGTGGTCTAATGTATATTTTAAAGGGAATAATCGAGCAGTTCTAAAATTTCACAGATTCCTCGCATCTCTCGTAGCTGTACTCGGTGAATTTGACATCACTGGGGACCGGGAATCAAAGAATAGTGTGTCTCGAAATGTACGACGCGTAATAGTTCACCGTAACTACGACCCGGCGACCTTTGAAAACGACTTGGCAGTTCTCGAACTCGAGTCACCCGTGCAGTTCGACACCCACATCGTTCCAATTTGCATGCCGGAAGATAAAGCTGACTTTACCGGTAGGATGGCCACAGTTACCGGATGGGGACGGCTAAAATACAGTGAGTATTATAAACCGCCTACACTTGACTCCTTTTTTTTTTGTTGTTTTTTTGATTTACATAAACACATGGAAATATCTCTGAATCTTTGCAGACGGCGGAATCCCCTCGATCCTTCAAGAGGTACAGGTACCAATAATGGAAAACTCTGTCTGCCAAGAGATGTTCCAAACAACTGGGCACTCCAAATTGATCTTGGACAGCTTTTTATGCGCTGGATACGCCAACGGGCAAAAAGACTCGTGTGAGGTAAGGATGAATAATGGAAATAGGTAATCCAAAATTACTGACGTATCAAGATACTTTGTAAGAATCTTGTTCCAATCAACATCACCTTGCCAATAGAACTGATATTTTTCTTATTTCGCATCCTACAGGGGGATAGTGGCGGTCCTTTGATGTTGGAACGACCAGATGGTAGGTGGGAATTGGCAGGGACGGTTTCCCATGGGATCAAATGCGCGGCTCCTTATCTCCCTGGTGTTTATATGAGGACGACTTACTTCAAGCCATGGCTACACACCATCACTGGCGTGTAAATTCAAGCCAATCCGTCGCCGGATGACGAGACCTGGAGGTAGCTGACTAGCCGAAATAATTCCTACGATTAATTCAGGCTCGGCTATAAAAGGGTGCTCCAATTGAAGATTTTGATCGTAAATTCTAGCAAGATCGTACGTTTTTCTTTACTACGCTACGTGACGCGATCACGCTCATTCGCCCGAGTAGATCTTGGGCGCATTTTTCGACTGACTTTATACATTTTCTCGACGAGTTAAAAGCGACCGTTAAATGGCAACGCTACTACAGTCCATGCTGCTATGTTATAAAAATAATTCCTCTATCATTCGAACTAATTATTCAGTGTTACATGATGTAACTTTTTTTGTTGTCGATTCATTGGCTAGATAATCCGAAAAATCACATTTCTAGTTACTAGCAATTTCTATCTTTGCATCGACGTATACATAGCATCGGCTTTAAAAACTTCGCTGACGACGAGTTCCAGAGAGACGGTAACTCTCTCGTTCTTTCTTTTCATCCTGGAACCAGATTTCATAAATTCTGGGGATCATAAATCCTTCATACTCCTCTTTATTTTATTTATTTATTTTTTTCCACTCCAACTGATGCTGAAGTCGGTGCACACGATGGTGAAATTTTCAGAAAGCAAAAGCCTCCGTAAAAAATGTACAAAATTTCGCCCTCCACAACTTCCAGTTCATCCCTCCCACACTCCCTCCTATTTATCTTCATCATCTATGTATCCTAATCATTGTATTTATTGCTCACAATTCCGACGTCCCTCCTAATTTGTTGGCAATACTAACCTTCTATTCAATATTTCTGAATAACTATAATGGGTGAATTTCTCCCTATTCACATGTGGTTTCTAAAAGCTATAGGCATATAACTATTGATGAATATAGTGCAATAATGGGTAGTTATGTACCATAGATATTGATTGAAAAAAAAAAAATTACCCCTTATTGTATCTATTCGAAGAACAATGTATGAATGTTTGTTTATACCTCCTAGAACAATAATTATTTATTCGTTGTTAGATGTTACTTATTTATTATATAAAGGTATTTTTATACAATTTGTCGATCCATTGTAACCTTCCACTTCCTTTTCTTCGTTTTATTTTCACTTTCTTATTCTTTTTTCTACCCACATAAACCATTCATGCATTCATTTTCCGTTTCGCGTAGGTGCGGGCGGCAGATTCATTCAAACCCAAGTATTTCAGAAGTCTGAAAAATCAACGTGCCTTCAAACGAATTAACTCCATTATGGAATTGCTACTCCCGACTTTCTATCTGCCATATTTGTCAACTACGTTAACCTTCTAGCGCACAGAATAATTATATAAACCCTCAAACTCCGAGTGGATAAACGACGCCTCGTTTGATTTTCATCACGATGCGTTACCATTTTTTTTTCGTCTTCCTTTTCGTTTTTTGTCTTAATATCGCCCAAATTTTTCGGACGAAAAAGAAGGTAAAGTGAAAAGCGGCGAGTCTCAGTAAATCGATTTTGATTCAATAATCTTTGACCCAATAAAATGGTGAATTTCGTCAATGTTCGATCTTTTTTATTCTTCTTTTTTTCCGGGATACTTAGGTATGACTTTCGGAAGAGAATCTGATTATTTCATTTAATAATTTATATCGCCATTGTCATTGCAGTGTACAGCCTCGGGCGCGGTGAAAATTTTCGCAAAATGTCAAATGTTAATATATTTGTAGGTATATGACGACATATTTTCGGTTGAGTTGTAGTGACACCCACAATTTCCAAACATTTAATGGAATATGCACGGAGTATCAACTCTAATATTTCAGTTTATCAGATTCAGGATTTCCAGGTGTATAATTTGATCAATAAAATTTGACGACCTTGCAATTATGAGAGAACATAAGAAGGAGAAAAATGGAAATTCATCGAATAAGATTATTGAAATTCGTTATCGCGCCAATTGTTAAACCTGATCCATTGTTCGAGCGATAATCTTCTTCTGTTGGGTGATTAATGATCGTCGTTGCGGGTATGAATTAGCGGAATACTATCCGCCGAACACCTTGAACCCGTGGTTTTCATAATAAAATGTCAAAAATCCTGTTACGATGACGTCAATAATCCGCTGATACGCGCATACCTGTACATTACACAGATGTATACCTGAGGGAAAACCGATCGTTATCGCTAATATATATATATATATATATATACCTATGTATATGCATATATATTCTGTGTACGTCAGAAATGTCTAAAAATTTTCACAATGATTAATACATCAAGAGCGTCGCGACCAAAAAAGTTTTGACAAAGGAAGGAGCCATTGATTATATTTTTCAGGACCCGTCAGCGAGGTAAGGAAGAAAAAAAAACCGTTTTAAATCTCTCATAAATCACTCGCCACAAGATCGGTAGAACAGATTTGAAACGCCAATAAATAATTGAAGCGATCACTGAAAACGCCGTATAGATTTAGTGGTATGGGAAATTTGTTTTTTTTTTATTAGTTTTTAAGCTA
Source organism: Athalia cordata (assembly GCA_963932425.1). NCBI lineage: Eukaryota > Metazoa > Arthropoda > Insecta > Hymenoptera > Athaliidae > Athalia > Athalia cordata. The sequence continues at coordinate 47,848,109 of OZ010625.1, read as the reverse complement.
ATAATATTCAGATTCGTCTCCAACTCCTCAACGGTTCACCGGATATGTGTTTCATGTATCGCGTGTCCTGGATTTAGAACGATGCTCCAGGCTGTATAATATGGTGTGTTAATTAATTCTGTAGAATCCTAGAGTAGATATAACCGCAATTCTGCCAGAGATTCCAGGACACCGAGCATACAAACGACATAGAGCCAATGGTTACCGCCCTCGAAATGAGGGGGTGGCAACATTTTGAGATCCATTTTTTGACGTCAATTTTCATCAAGAAAATCGATGTTAGTTACGGAAAATATACTGGCAAAAAAAGTACGGAAAAGGTAACAGAAAAATGAAGGGGGAAGAAAGTTGGAAGAATATCATGACAATTTGGAGTAAAATTGTGAGAAGAAAAGTCGGAGGCTTTCGACTTGGCGTATAAATCCCCATAATATAATAACGCGAGGTAAATGTAACGAGGTAACGCTATACGTGCAATGTACTCCTAATGCTATCTTGCATATTATACATATAATACGGTAGAATTTTATACCTTGATGGAGTGATTTCCCCTTTTTCATGTTACCTTTATTTTTGCTCATATTGCACGTAGTATCTTATAGTCACGGGAAGGGTATAATCTGAACAAAAAAAGCACCGCCCCAAAGTGTGCGAGAGGTATAGGGATTGGTACGGGGATCAAGTTCGGAATCCGAAATTCGAAGGCGTCAGATCTAACGAGAAGGTTGTGGGAACATTTTACTCTCGCCTGGTTGGATTCCTGCTACCCTCAACCAAAATGAGAGCTGAGGTAACATTTGCACTGCACATAGCATTACGACCCCCAGACACTCTGGAAAACGGAATAACATCACCAGACATATGCAGATCGTGAGCTATGTGATTTATTTATCGTTTGCAAACGTTCCCTCTCCATGTGTTCGTCGGATTAAATTTTTTTTGTGTCGTAAATCTGCCGTGTGCGAATATCTGCCACATAGGAAGTATAGTATGTCGCGAGCAATTAGTGTGCCTTGCGCAAATGAACCGTGTTTCGTAGGGTCTGTGGGGCTAATGTGTCCCCTGCAAATGAGCTTCTTCCAACTAACAATAAAACTAACCCGTGAAAACAGTTTTCGAATTCGACTTGCCAGGGTTACATCTACGGCGGGTATACCTATACGCCTACCTGTGGCCCGCGAATATATCGCGTGAGAAGCGGTGAACACGTCGCGGCAAAGAGAGGAAGAGTAGGAGGAGGTTCACCAGGCGGGCACGGGGCTCGGTTCGATCAATACGGTTGAGAAAGAGGAGGCAGGAGGACAGAGGACGGAGGAACGGAAGGACACGCGGCCAAGAAGGACAGATGAAGAGCCGGCCCCGTACATTATTGCGGCGGTGGTTATCACTGACGTCACATCCTATGCGCCCGGCGTCCCGCACGACGTATAATTTACTTTATTAATCAAAATTTCAGGCTCAAAGCGTCTCTTCAAATTGGCTTCCCTTCGACCTTAGTTCTGTGGATTCGTCCCTGATTTTCTTAGCTTCTTATTCTATATTGGTATTCCGAGAATTGATCGGAGAACTTTAAAATCCCACAAAATAGAGGAACCGTGCAGCATTATATATTAGGTAATATTTACCTGAATTTGGGTAGTCTGGGGTATCAATATTATTTTAAACTGTAGAATCCTATATTAGGGGGGCGTCATTCTTCTCTCATAATCGTTGACGTACTTCGCAAATTCTCACCTTTATTTCACAGCGTCTCGCATCTTCTGATAATTACCTTATCAGTATAATTCTGCGAAATTATTCATCTGTCGTTGTAATTGAATAATCGATAATTGGGTTGGATAAATAAATGAGCTCTCGCATCCGCGAAGTGCAAGGATGTCACACTGACTAGACTTAGGTATTGTTAGCGGTTCTCACGTCATGGTCACGTGCCTGAGAAACATTTGCTCTCGTCTTCTATGGATGAAAATAAAAAATGTCAACATTTGGAGTTCGAGTCGAACCGTAGGCTCCTAAAGAGAATTCAAGTTTTATCAGATTCTAGATCCTACTGGAGAATCCCTAGACCAATTCAAAAAATATTGCTTTGGCTTCGGATTCTGTTGCTCTTTGAATTTCGAATTCCCAATTTGGGAAAACGGAATTTCGGGGCAACTTTGAACAGAAAAAAAAAAATGGTGTGCGTCATCGTCACTTGCGGTCGTGCCGCACATGGTATAGACGGAAAAAAAAGTTTTTTGCCGATAATGTGTGCAAAGGATAATAAGTTGATGCTCCGAGAGTTTAGAGCGTGGGCGTTTTGCGAAGCAAAAAGGTTTTTAGATTGAGTTTTATTAGCTTACATTTACAAAGAGCCTCATGGGAATCGAAGACCTTCACCTCTTCCTACTGCGCCGCATCAGGCGGCTCGAGAACTTTATCGTTTTGCGACGAGAGAATTGTTGGTTTTTTTTCTTCGTCCACGTTTTATGTTCTATTTTTTTTATTTCCTCTTCTATTTCAAAACTGTGACATCGGAGGCCGTTATTATACCGTCATTTTCCGAAGCTTCCTTCCCGTTGATCATCGATCATTGTTTCTTCCAAGAAAAGTATGAGATTTAAAAAAGACGCCAAACGCACCGTCTCCTTTGAATTTCCGAAACGAGCGAGGATAGATTCGGCATTTTAAACAACGCACCTCACCTTGATATGCATTGGAAAAAAAACAGGCAATCAGGATTATTCCAGGATTTTGAATCAGCTACAGCTTAACCCTTCGTCTGTACTATGAAATTTCGGTACACCGTCTTTACTATGGGTCCTATAAGTTTTGCTAATAATTTTCGAAGAAAAAAACGTTAAAAAAATCTGGAAAAATTTTGAAATACTTTTATAACATCCTTTTTTATGATCCAATCATTTATTCAGTTTTCTTACGAAAGGGAGCCAAGGCCCTCCCTTTCCTTATTCGGGAGATATTCGATTTGAAAATTTTGCTTGTGCCCTAAAATATCCATAGTATAGACGGAGGGTTAACAAACTCCGGATCCTTATGGTTATTAAAAACTTTGTAAGACGTTGAGAAAAATCTATGACACCGATCGGGACGCCATCTTAATTTAGACAAATTGTGACTGAGGGATGTCCTGCACAGAACACAATATCCCGCAGGCCACCACACTCGCAAACGCAAGAAGTTCCAAGTTTTGGGTTTCCATTATGTTCTGGGCGCCAAAGTGATTGTTCCTTTCTCAACGCCTACGGAGTTTAGGGTTCAGTATTGAGAATACAAAGTGACAGACAGGTATTACGTTGAGTAACATAGGGAATGATGGATTGTCGACCTCGTCACAATAATCCTTGCATAAAATGGTGAATAATTACAGCTAATTATTTATACAACGTTCATTCGACGCAGTAAAAGGACGATGATACTCACAAACAAATTAAATTAAATAATTCTTCAATACAAATTGCTTAGCTGCGTGGGCTGCAATGTATTACAAAGGGCTGAGTACCGGAAATTCGAATTTTTCTAATTCACAATTGTGTTGTATTTTTTATCTTCTAATAAAAAACTTCCCAACGTAATTAATTAGAACAACTAAAAAATTGAGTTTTCGGACCACATCACGTCATGTTTTTTGATTCTCTACACTTCTGTGGTACAAGGTATTTCTGGCGGCAAAACAGTCGAAGATCGAAAATTATGGGTTGCACTATTCTAGCTCTTAGCTCTGGATATATTTACCCTTCAGCTGTATAGATATACTGTTTACCCGTCGCCATAATGAATGAAACGTACAAAGAACCGTTGTCTCGTCTTCTGGGCCCCAGGGGACCATGTTAGCAGCATAATTACGTTGAACCACTTTTATCATCATGTAATCTCGCCTGTAATTATGATTGGCGTGGGTAGATATATTGTGCAATACACTATTGGTAAGTGCTAGAGGAGTTCGGTCTGTTTACTGGAAAACGATTACTTTTTCTTTATTTATTTTTCACTGTAAACCACACGCCACGCTCTAACCGTTATGCATATCGAATAGCTTAAATAAATCCGCCACACCCACTCTGAAAATATTACACGACTCGATTTTACTCTACGCAAGGATTGCAGGTAAATATTTAGAAGAAGAAAAACAAAGAGGGGAAAAAATTATCTTGTTAAATTTTTTTGAATTTAAAAGCGCGACATCGTTGCGTACATACCGACGGTTTCGGGGGGTGAGGGAAATATTATAGTTGAATAGGAAATTTGCAAATTTGTAAATTGTCGTAGTCACTATAGGCTAATTGATTTCGCATGAAATTTCGCACACTCCTGTAACGATCAAAATAATCCAGATTTTGTGCCCCAAGGGTGACGTAGGATTTTCAATCTGGTTTTTACAGTATTATCACGTACCGCCTGAGGGGAATTACATTTCGTTTGAAACACGCCCGAATAAATATGGGTGGCGTGTTTGATGCGAATATGTTTGCCTTGGCTCTAGTTTCGGACAATTTTTAAGGCTGACCAAACCAGTCGGAGGCAAAAGAAAAAAAACTTGAAAATTAAATTTACAGAAAAAAGAAATTATACGATTCTAGAATTGAATCGTTTGAAACAGATTTTATTTCAGAGGTCGAAGGTTGTCGATTCCGTAGGCGGTGCTATAGTGCCAGGATAAAAGTGCGGATATATCCTTAGAAGCAAAGACGTTCGTACCCCTGTTACAAAATGGGGGATGAAAATAAATCGTTATTTAACGTCCGTTGCGGAAGCAATCGGACTGAAAGTAGTAGCGTATATATTTCGATTCAACAAAAATCCTATTCGAGTTCATTCGAATTTGAAAATATCTGAAGGGCAATTCTGATCTGAAAATTTCTAACCTAACTTATACACATGTAAGCATGGTGGTTCGATTATTGGAAATGCAATACCGATCGCTCCGAAATGTTTATTCATGACGTAATTCAAGTATGAGTGCGTGGAAATGGAAGGTAAATTTTCTTAGAAATGAGAAGATTGATGCCATACATTTGATAATTTAAAAATCTTTAGTTCATCTCGCACGTGAAATGTCAGGGGGATATTTTCCGACGCGATTAGATTCACACGTAAGTGCTCACGCACGATTCGTATATAACCAGGTATGCACACTAGCGTCTCTGAAGAGAAAAAGAGAGAAAGAAAAAAAGAAAAACAGAATAATCTCTTAGCGGAGATCGCTTCTGGTTGGTTGGGAATAGTATAAAAAACCACTTATAAAGGAGGAGGACGATCTCATGAAATATGAAATAACCAAAACGGCACGCACCCAGTCCGGGCAATATATTTATTATATACTTGGCTGAGGGATTTCTTCCCTTTCAAATCACTGCGCCAATATCATCGAAGCGAAATCGAAACTACGAACTTCGGATGTAGTGGAGAACGACACCAACTTCAATAATTCCAACACGGTTCATCCGGTGGAATGGAAATTTTATAGGCAACTCAAAGATCTCAAAATCAATCGGATTCGAATACAAAATTACCGTGATCATGATCAGTGCAGATATATCGCCTCATTGATAGCCTCTAATCGATGATTCGAACTACATCCCTTAACAAGGAAAAACTTCGTGACGTGTAATTTTTGGCGAACGAGCAGACGCAATTGGACCGTTATTACGAAACAGTGTAATCATATTATTCTTTTTAAATTAGCTCGCATAATTAAGGTTTCCCTAATGAAACATGTAAAAACAATCTCTGTATACGCCGCGTTTGAATATTGGATTTTTCATTTTGCTTTCAAAGCTGTATTATTTCTCTGCAGTACATGTACCACGTGATACACGCGTGGGTTGAGGTTTTCCTTCACCTTCTAAACGAGGAAATTTACAAAGCTAACAAGAAGTTCCCTTGTTCGTGCAGCTGACTATAGGGAGGTTCAACCATTGTCTATTCTGGGAGTACTGCTCGTTCTGCAGTTTCCGCTGAGAATTTATATACCCAACCTGCAGGAGAAGCCAACTAGGACTTCAAAGAACCAGCTAAAGATCTTTTTCATTCATTTTTACCAAGTTTCTCAACATACGGAAAATTCTCATGCATCTCTCATACAAACGGTGTTTATTAATTATTCGTCAGTGTAATTTGCTGTGTATAAGTTTGTTCCGTTTATGTTCTACAGCTTTATGTTGAAATCTGAATTTTCGACGAGAGAGTTCACAGAATTCCGAATTATTTTCAAATGCCGATTCGGAACAGATCTTTTATTCCAACATTTGATAGCTCGAAGCTATTTATAGATTTTTGGAATCAATAAAACAATTATTATCATACACAGCGATATTTGCCAAAATCGGAACGACAGCGAGTAGAATTATACAATATCATCGTTTTCACGCTGTGGATTACACGTTCGTTTAATTTGGAAGAAAAAAACTTCTCTGATTTTTTCGGAAGACGAAAGATTGCGCCATCCTATTTATAAATCTTCGAATACCGTGACGAAAACAGCTGTTTTACGAGTATTCCCAAAACCCGCAATTCTCACGTTAGGTTGATACAGCCCTTTGACCTTAAGACGTAAAATATTTTATCGGTCCTCGGCTTCGTACCCCGAAGGCACCGGTCCTTCTGTAATCGAATAAGAAGTACCTCGGGCCCTATATGAGCTAATAAACCACAGCTAAGCAAACGAAGTAATCTTATTACGTGTACGAGCTCAAATATTGAATATTTCAAAAATTTGGTCCGATCGCTATGCCCAGAGCATGAAACTATGACAAATGTAGAAAATTAGATAAAAATTCTGAACCATGTTCGAATTATGAGTACCGTATGATTTCCATATTCTGTATAGATATAATGTTGAATGTGCAGAGTTTCGGAGGAGAAAATCATTTCCAATCCGTTCATGTGATAAACTCAACGAACTCGTCAAATAGAATTAACAAAATATCCGGTAAAATGAAAGCTTAAATAGCCGTAGGCAGTATTTTCTTTTTTCTATAGGCGCTTCTTTCTATAGGGATAGATGAAAGGTCAAAAAAAGTGCGGAGTGCAATAAAAAAAATATTATTTCTTCTACGTACGCCTCTGAGGACTTCTGATATTGTTGACACGATAAGGAAGAGTTATTTATTTTCCAGAATCTCACGCCATGTGTCAGTCTGAATAATTCATAACTTTTGACCAGGGAGTTTTATCCTAAACCTGAACCGAAAGCAAAAATACTGTAAACCGTACTTCATCGAAATTACAACCTCCACCATGAGGGGCAGTGGTAAATTTTTTTCTTAAAATAGACCCAATTTTTGGAGGTATCTTTCTTCCTGTATCCATCAACAAGCTACCAAAACCTGAACAAAATTTGAAACTTGAAATTTTTTTAAACCCGCCCGATATAAGTATTTTCTTTAATTTGCTTAGAGACATATCCTCCAAAAGTAAAATTCCCGGTGGTCGGTATAATTTGGGACAACTATGTATTAAAATGTAACGTTATCAGTCGGAAATCACATAATTAAAATATAGAAAAAACAAGGAGAAATTAACGACCATACATGCGTCACGGTGCTGGTGTCCACCCCTTTTTTCCTTCACGAGGCATATGGGTGTGATAACAGGGTAGAATGAAGGTGTCACTCTAATAACGAACCTGCAGTAATAACTCGACAACGCGTTGCATGTTCCCTACATTATATATTTTCTACTAATCTGTCCAAGTCTGCTTTTGCAATGGCTACCCCATAGTTAAAACTTGAGGATGTAGTCGATAGTCGCGCTGTATAAACACGTAAACACAAATTAGATACGTTGTTAAAATGGCTGCAGTTTCAACGATCAGTTTCGTATAGAATTTCTATAGGTGTAACGTTTCATTACTGCAGTCGAATTCAACGCTCGATGCATATTTGAAGCGTCTCTCATCTAAACGGCTGATTTTAACTTGATCGTCTACTCGACTACTTCAATTTCCTTAATTCAAACAACTCTTAGGCTATAAGACGTATTCAGCTTGTGACATGTATTTACCACGAAGCTTGCGAAAATGTAACATGGATCCATAAATTCGGTGCGAAATAAATTTTACTTAAAATCCACCGACGATATTCCGGAGGGATTCGTGATACGGTTATGAAAATATCATTAAATATTCACGCAATCGTTCAGGACGATTTTATCCAATCATTCAAATGATGGAGGATTTTCAGTCTGCGTTCCTACAAGAATTACGGGCAATTCTTCGGATTTTATTAGATCAGATTTAATCTTTGAATTTCTAAAGAATTGTCACGAACAATTTGAAATATTATACGCGGTCCTCGTTGGGCAATAATGGTCTAGGTTGACGTGGGATCAACATGTTAGAGAAAGATATAGAGTTCCGTCGGCTTGCGCTTTCCGGAAAAATTCAACCTCAGGATTCAGGAGTTTGATTAAATTTGCGTTCCAATTGTCATAATATGCAACATTGCCTGTATCTATATTTTACCTCATAAGTGCAGCTAAAGCTCTAGTCTGTTTATTATAAGTTTCGGTAAGCTAAAAATGTCTTGGAAAAGAAAGTAACAAACCACACACTATACCTATAATCGATATAGTTACAAAGCACTTTCCTCAACTCCGCAGAAAACAAATTTCCACAAAATCACTCAAGGAATACAAATGAGATCACCGCGCGTCGTTAGTCGCGTTACCATATCGTGATAATGGTGGCCGAAAAAGTATAAGCTAAAACCGACGAAACGTACTTGTACACCTAATTAATTTTCCGATCACTTCATCCGATATTCATAATTCCTTGTGTGCAGACGTTTCTCTCGAAGTTTGGGATATATTTTTTTTCATTTAATTTTCAAATTTTGAAATTTTCCATCTCGAATTCTGCGGGCAACAATTTTTACATGATTCCTGACCGCAAAAATATGTTTCTCGGCAACTGCACATGCGGTGATATTTTTTTTCCAAAGTTTTTTTGGTGTATACAGAACCGAAATAAAAGCTCTATTCTCTCCCATATTTCATGTACGAAAAAAAAAGTTTTCGAGGATGCGTTCGAAAACGCTCCAGAGTGAACATTTTTTTTTTTTTTTTTTTCCAAAAATACGTATTGCATTTGTTCTGACAATGTGATGTGTGGTAGAAGTAAATTTTTTTCCTGTCGCGTATGTAAAATTCTCGCAGTAGAAGTTAGAGTTTCCCTCCACACGGTTCACGCTAATGATCCTAGCGAAAATTCGATATCATTTACCACACACTTTTTAATTGTTAGACGTGTCGATGATTTGAAAATATTTTTCATCGGAAGGGTAGACGACAGCAACGGCGTACGTACAATGTACTACATGTTGGGCTACCTCACAATCAGTGTGACGGGGGTGAAAGTTTTGTGAAGAGTGCTTACCTGTGACGCGGGTCGGAATCGAGTAAAAATATTGCAGCAGAAGTCATACTATACGACATTGGGTTGTAGGTGATGTAGGTTTGGGTGCGGATTCGGGATCGTCAGCAGGTAGGTAGTGCCTGGAGGTCCGGCGCAAGCGCTCAAAACCCGGCAAAGGTACCTCTGTGATCCTAGTGTCTGGTTGGGTATAGATTCCCCAGTAGAAGGCCGTCGGCGTTCAGTCCTCTTGCACCTCCGAACTCGGTTCGTTCGTTAACGAACTTCAGGTAACGCGAGTCCAGAAAATTCAAACGAACCAAAAAATATACAAAAAAAGAGCAAATAAGCCCAGGAACAAACGAACGACCTTGAAGAAGGCGTAATCACATAATGTAAGTCGCATGACGTTCCTTATTTCTTTCATGATTCAGCCGACGCTGCACTATATGCACCCCTTAATTATACGACTCTGATTCCGCAACGATGATTTTTATCCGAGGGAATTATTACTGCGTATAATAAATTTTCTACCATCATTTTTACACCTCATTTATATCTATGCGTCCTATACATCGACCCGTTCATTTACGTCAACCACTTTATTAAAAATGGCAAACGTGTTATAGCTGAAGCGAAAATTTTTAAGTTGGCTTCCACCAGTTCATCAAAGATGTTCAACCGTTTGAATCCTGAGGTCTTAGCATTTCCATATTGCACTTTTGAGAATTATTTTCTCCATTATTGCACCGCTGGTATTGATTTCCTGAAACGTTAGAATATGGATGCATTTTGTTCCAGCGCGCGATATTGGATTGGACTGGACGAAGGGTCAACAAAATACATAAAAAATGAAGTCGTACTCAGTTGTGACTCTGGTGTTGGTTGCATGCTGGGCTGTGCAACCGGGTAAAGTTCTCGCCTGGGGTGGTCTTTTCAATCGTTTTAGCCCGGAGATGCTCGCCAATCTCGGCTACGGAGGTCACGGAGGTCATCGCGGCGGGCAGCCCGCTTTTCTCCAGGTAAAACAAATACCTTATTTCAACTCCAATAAACCTGGTATTTACTTAAGTAAAAAAAAAAAAGAACTTCCTATTCTACAAATGATCTTTATATCCGCGGCATCGTAGTCCCACGGTATTTGGTATCCTGTACACGTCAGAAATTTGCGCGAAAAATGCTAACGGTTACGAGTGCGATGCGTATGATGATTTATTCACTATTACGAATTGTTATTTAAGAATGACTGTTTTATTTTCGATCCGTTTTGTTTTTGGTGTAAACAATCGTATCATGTCAAACTGTTTTGGGTTGGAAAAATTAAGGTATGAAACTGGGGCTTAGGTTGAGTTACGTAAGAGGCGTTTTCATCGTTGGTAAACGATCCATAAGCTTAATTTGCCTTACGGCGTCCTAAGTTTGTCCTTGATTACAATATTGCGTGTTAATTTAACTACCTTGTATGACAGTTCTATAAATACAGGTACGTACAGATGTAGACAGAATTTGTGACTTTGCTTATTCAGGCTCGTGTATATGTAAATAGACTCCGAAAAAAGGTATTCTTGCATATCTAATATCGATGACTTTTCTATTCGCAATATGGAATACGCTGTTCAATGCATTGGTTTTTTCCCTCCGTGAAATAATTAAGTTCTTCCGCGCGAGGTGTCGAAAAAGAATTTCGTCGTTGTCTGGGTTAATATAATTTTGATAATCCGATTAAAATGCTATTCTTGTATTATGTCTGGGTGATAAGGTTTTTTAGTGCAACGTAAATATTTTACACAGAAAAATGTACTGTCAGATATAAAGAACAAAAAAAAGGAATGTAACACACGTTTTCAAGGCCTACCACACGCGCGAAAAATTAGTGAACTTGAAAGCTCTTTCACTTAATTTCGCAAACTTGCTAATAACGTTTTCGTGCACGGAGTAAAAGTGTTCTTATCAGTTGGCAAGGTATCGCTATAATGTGTAGAATTTCTGCAGATCTATTAACAGTCGTATACATGTAGTAAAAATTCGTGTCGGTAAATTATATGTACAGAAATTATTCGAAAAAACAGGAAATAAACATGCAGCAATTTACATAAAATTTACAATAACAAAGATCGATATTCGAGCGGTGAACTTTTCACGAATCTCACAGCGCGCTTTTCTTCATTTTAATGTATCTAAAGAAACATAAGTGGCTGAACTTCGAATTTTCGTAGACGTTGTAATAAAATCTCCTTTCGATGGAACTTGAAGCCGCGTATTTTTTGGTAACTTATATCGAGTACATATCAATGACACTGCTGTTAGAATCGGCGGACGATCAGACGTGATACGACCTTAAAATTCGGCAAAGTTGATGTTTTTTAATTGAATGAAAATGTGTTCTCAATCAACGTTATACCCGTGTACCAATTATTTGCGGTATAAGAGTAACATAATTGTTAAATGGTGCAGATCCTTGCTTCTATAATGCGATTAGGTGATTAGGGACCGCCGCATGAACCCGACACTACATCCCCGTCACGACTCTCCCGCGCATGGATATTATGCATATATCAATGAAAATTGTATACGCTCATGAATTATTTATAAACGTGACTTAATTGGCTAATCGCTAAGATATTGCAGGCTTATATTCATTTGAAAATAGAATTATTACGTATGTATAATATGCGAGCGGGCGAGTGTAAATCTTGGAGAAGTCATGATTTGGTATCAAATATTTGCATCCCGCTTACGCAATGTATATTTCGGTACAGGTCCCTCTGGGAAAACTTTTGATACAGAAAGTGACTTGCGAGTGGAAAAGAATTATAAATTCTACTCTCGCTTTATCATCTTGAGAATTCAATGAATCTTCACCATATTTTTCATTGTACTTTTTCCTCGAAAAAAAAAAGAAATTCAAAAATCAACAGACAGTGGTTGATAATGATAAAAATCGCATCGATATTTTACTAGTATAATTGGTGTCCGAAAATCATCTTGCCAGAAAGCATAAAGTTCCGTTCATGAAGAAAAGAATACAGCTTAAGGAAGAAAACTGTCGATGGAACAATGTCTTATTAATTACGGCTAGAGTTTCGTGACTAACAATAAGCTACATGATCTTCTATAGGATTTGCATAATTCGGTCCAACCAAACTGAGATAACGTAATCATCAAGTGAAAATGTATATACATAGGGCGCGTCGTTCCAAACTCCGAGAACGGAAGGAACCTCATTCGATTTTCTTGCCCAGTCAACGCGTCGTTCACGAGAAAAATAGGAAGAATGAGAAAAGTTGACTCAAAAATATAGCATGCTCAATGAATGAGGAAGCCTAGTCGAGGTCGAACGCGTATCTACCAAATATATTGAGCTCCTCCCAATTTCGGAGTTTTGTAAAAACTCACCCTGTATTCATATAACCAGCTATACATACACGTGTAGCGGGGTTCTTTGTGTCATGTTATCTGTTGAATCGACAGCAATTTTTACCATGAGCAAAGCGCGGTCTCCGCGTGTCATTGTGCAGTGCTTTTCTGTATGAATATATTCTCATCTCATACTAAATCCCCAACCCTCAGGGGAGCGCTTTTGGAAGTTGGAAATGGAATAAATCGCAGTAAATGTATAATGTACAGAATTATTCAGATATGCATTATCACCACTTCCGCTATTCCTTTGTCAAGTTGATTCTATCCAGCGCAGATCTAAATCGGATTTATTACAATCGCATCAAAACAATCGCCACTCGATGTCGATCAGTAGTAATTAGAGTGAGAAATTCTGAGCTTTGGAGAAAATTAATTAATCCGCTAAATATATGCAAAAATCAATAAAAATAGAAAATATTCAACTCACACTCCATATATAAGTTTTATGTCGCCTCTGGGGTATCGATGCCATGAATTATGAATCGCAAAATTCTCGATCATCGTGTTAACGACAAGAAAAGATTTTTAATCACGAAATCACTTCAAATGCTAATTTCTCTACGTATCGGTATTCCAATAAACGATGCCACTCTCGAAACAATTAGGGGCCAGTTTTGCGGGGTTGCTATATAGAAGAAAAAAATACGTTTGAGTGAGACTATTTTTGGCAGGAGAAAAAGACCCCTTTCACGTATATCAGGTCGACAAATCTGTCATAACCCGTCGATAAATAAATTATCGTGTTTTATTTTTGGAAACCGTATACGCGTATTCGTCGTATGGTAATTGCAAGAGTTATTGTTATGCGTACTCTAATCCCCAGACAGTTTAATTTCATTTGCACAACTTTCGGACTGCAGGAAGTTTAATAATTTTTCATTTCTTTGTTCGGTCTTTTTTTTTTTTTTATTTCATTTAGTTAGCTGCAGAGTACTCGTAACTCACTTGAAACGTCGAGCGGCTCTCGCTCCCATTTTCACGCTCAACGAACGATTCAATGGAGCTAATTTCCGCACATGGAGAGTTTAGTTATAGTTCAGAAATATAGACGAAAAATTTAAAGAAAAAAATTGAACGATGTTGTGGGTACGACTTCGATTATCGATTTCAATTACCACACCATCCGGAATGACTGAATTTCGGTTTTCGAGGAAACAGAAATTTGTCACAAAAAAATAAAATCGATCGGTCGGATATATAGCGTATACGGTTTTGAGAGCTTCTCCAAAATAATTGGAAGCTTTACTTTCTAATAAAAATGAATATGCAATTCTTCTATTTATTTTTTTCATCTCCATCGTGCTTCTCAGTCTTGTCTCATTTTCACTCCGCGAAACTGCAAAGAAACCGCAGTTTTATCTGAAGTCGTGTAAGATGGAAATTCTGATTTTCTGTTTTTATTCAAAAAATTTTATCTCCACGCGAAAACCGTAATAATAGTTTCATTCACAATTTTCATATCATACTGAAACGGTATCGATAGAAAAATCCTCATTGATGAAAGCACCAGCTTACACCGCAATAGCGTAGCGTGTGCTTTCGATTCGTGATGCTCCGGTAGAAGACAGAAATAAAATGAGGAACTTGACATTTAATGACCTATCGATTTTGCACCGATTGTATACCTATATGGCGTCCCCAACAGCAATTTATACCCATTGATTTCACGTCATCGATGTTGCAAATAAAAGAACATTCCATGTATGCGTGTCCGTACGATGTATGAAATATGTACAGTTTGATCCATTTCAAATCATATTGAACAGCGAAACACTTCGGGGAATCGAGGTCGTATAGTGAAATGTTTACCTGTAAAAATTTCCTACGGTCTCGAAGAGGAGATTCTGTGGCGATGTTAAAATTTTATATTTTTCTATTTTCATTTTTCATGTCCTCGCGCGTTCGAGATTTCACGGTATAACGATATGGCGATGGCGACTTAGGTGCAAATACAATTTTCAAATTACGCAGCGTAGCCGTCACTATTCATGACCTGATCAATCCGATTTTAGATAAAGCTTGTGACACGTGGTGACCAATTGAATTCTACGAAAGGGTTTTTTTGTACTTCCTGCGAATGTGCCTTATTTAAAAAAAATTAAATCGCCAAAGGCTTTTCTGCATTATACGGTGAATTGGAGCCAAAGAGATTTTTTTTTCTCTTTTCATTCCCACACAAGAAATGTTCCTGGAATGAAGGTGTGGGGAAATCGCAAATATATGGCACGAATATTTTTCCTTCAAAGTTTAGAGGTCGTAAGAAAGAATAATTCTTGGAAATCGAGCTTTTATTAGCGAGCTCTGAATATTATTAACATTTCCCAAAGATTTTCGTTTATACGAACTGTAAATTGGAATTGTATTATGAGCGTGATGACTGATGAATCCAAAAAAATACTCTGCAGATTTTCACGGAAATTAAGAATGTTATAATAACTTTGCCCCGAGCTTTGGCTGATCTCTGAATGGTTTTTCTCTTCAAACGTCCAGTTCAGGATCTGAATCTGAATCCTTTGAAAGCTCAATTTCTAAAGAAACGCAAAAATAAAATCACCGATTCATTTTACGACACCCTACGTCTGTGTATTACATTATTCTAACCATCCTGAATCGTTTGTGTTACCAACGCAGAAACTTGGCGGGGAACACGTGTACGGAGACTTGGTTGAGAATGAATTGGACGAACCGTGTGAGGGAAGACCTTGCGGAAGGAACGAATACTGCTGTCCAGGATCAATTTGCGTTAATCTGGATGGAGGTAAGTACAGAATAATAGCGGGGTAAAATTTTCGAATTCAGAGTCCACTCGTTCGAATAAGAACTTCAAATCTTCCGCACTGTAATTCTATACGAGGGGGTTGACACTACAAATATGAACCCGATGAATCCGGGAGATCCTAGGATATCCTATCGAATTTTCGGAATAGGTTTTTTTTTCCTATACTTCCAAAGATTAAAACGATATCTGCAGAGGCGGTCGTAGTATTGAATTCCATCCAAGCGGAAGCCCGTCGGCGCGGGGTAATGCCTGAAAATGAAACCCTTTTCATCTCCTTTATATATCCCTTATGGTTGATTAACGCCATTATGTGAGCCATCAACGTTAATTCCCATCGGCAATATTGCGGGTTAATTATTCGTGTGATGTTTCTCAAGAAAAGAGAATTCCGGAACGGATCGAAATGGGGGCGTCATAATAGAACGAACATCATCTACATTGTTTTTTTTTTATCAGCGACAACAGTTTTAATAGCATTTCCGCTTATTGTTTATTTCATTTTGAATATTCATTGCGGGTACTTCGATCGCCACCTTTCGCGTGTCACCTGTAATTTATTTGCTATAACCCCCGCTAAAGTATTTATACCTATAGGTGTATATATATTATGTATTGCAATTGTCGCGTACTTGATCGTCGACGGAAATTGTAAACTATAATAATGCCATTAAAATAACGCCGCAATTTTTCTCTGCCCTGGGTAACATGCGACCATAAATTATCGCTCACATATTGTATATTAGAATATCTATCATCCATTTTATCATTGATTTTCGCTCTTCCGCATTCTGCAAAAAATCTCTTTTTTTCTTTCGTATTTTGAGTTAGCAGAACCGGAATAACTTTCATTTTAAAAATTATACGCGCGAGTAGCGCGCACTTTGATAAAAATTTATATACATACATATAATATATAAATTATACGTTATGACTGGAAAATTGAATTTATAATGAATAGCATATGGCCTGGCGCGGGTACTTCTGAACTTTGCTTTATAGAATCGTGTTAATTATTACCTTTTAAACAACGTGCGTGATGAAAACGCTTTTTTTAATTCAACGGAAATATACAATATGTAATATGCGCGTTATCTCTAATTCTTCGTACAACAAACAATATTTCAACCATATTTTCTAGGTGCCTGTTGGCCTCATTTCAAAGGTCATGGTTCAAATAACTCACGTGCCGTATTTGTTTATTTTGTCTGTGCTTCTTTTTTTTTCCATTGACATTGTCGATTTTTAATTATTCTTTGTTATGCTCGACACACTCGTGGAGCTTGCGGTCATTACTTTGACAAATTTTACTCATACGTCATCAGAAGAATGAAAAGTTACTATCAGCAGTCGTTGTAAATTTTTAGAAAATATTTTGATATAATTTCCAAGCCCTTGGGTCAACGGTGTGCTTGCTCCACCGAGCTGGTTCGAATTCCCGCCAAAACAAAATCGTTGCTGAAAAAATTTTTGCAAATTTTTGCTCTACGCGAAATTTCACCCGTATCAGATATACCGAGAGGATTCGTGGAAGCGGCTCAGCTACGGGCCAGCGCCCGTGCCTAGGCAACTGAGGATACATACCAACACACAAAAATTTTACGTGCGTGAGCTTCGCTGCGTAAGCAGTATGCTCCTCTGCATGCTGAGAGGATGGTGTCTAGAATTGTCCATTAATTTCAATTACGAAAAACTAACCCCTTCAGATCAGAATCTGTGTTGCCGCGCTTCCAACTAAATGACAATTTATGTATATGGGGCATTCCACGCCAAATCGACCACTTTTGACCCCGACTCCTTTTGATTTTACTGGAACTTTTGTATTTTTTTCTACCCTACTAAAGACGTTTCTAAGGATTTTTTCAAATTTTTTCACCCAACCCAAACAAAGTTCAAAAAAATGTCATTTTTTTCAAATAGCGATAACAGCTTCCTCAAAAATTGACTAATCGGGACGTTTTTTTTCTTCAAATTTTTTGTTTTTTTGTGTACTCTTTGAAAAAAAATTATTCAAACCTATCTTCATCTTTTTTTCAGATTTTTGAAAAAAATCAATCATTTCTCGATGATTACGATTTTCGATTTTTCTTTTTGACGTTATATTAAACTTTGACATTTTCTACGAACATCCGAATTTTTTCAAACTGGCGTTTCTTCGATTTCTATTTTTTTTTTTTTAATTGAATTTATCAAATGAAAAAAAATTAAATTTTTGAATTGATTTAATTGGAAAAAACATAACTCGAGAAAACGCCACTTTGACAAAGTTCGTATGTTCGTAGAAAATGTCAAAGTTTAATATAACACAAAATAATCAAAATCAAAAATGCTCATCATCGAGAAATTATTAATTTTTTTCAAAAAGCTGAAAAAAAAAGATGAAGATAGGTTTGAATAATTTTTTTTTATTTTTTTTTCAAAAAGTACATTCAAAAACAAAAGATTTGAAAAAAAAAACATCCCAGTTAGTCAATTTTTGAGGAAGTTATCGCTGATTAAAAAAAAACAGCATTTTTTTGAACTTTGTTTGGGTTAGGTGAAAAAGTTTGAAAAAATCCTCAAAAACTGCTTTAGTAGGGTAGAAAAAACTAAAAATGTTCCAGTAAAATCAAAAGGAGTCGGGGTCAAAAGTGGTCGAGTTGACGTGGAATGCCCCATATGTACGTGAGTATTATTCTTTCATTTCAATTGTTTACAAAAAAAATCTTGTTATAACATTTTCAGATGTGGGATCCTGCGTGTTCATGTTTGGTTTGAAACAAGGTGAATTATGTCGAAGGGATAACGATTGTGAGACCGGCTTGATGTGCGCCGAAGTAGCTGGCGAAACACGTTCCTGCCAACCGCCGGTTACCTCCAACAAACAATACAGTCAGTATTGTATAATCGTATATCCGTATACATACGTCTATACTCTATACTTTACTTATCCTTACCTTGACTTCAAATAAATGAACAACGTCAAAACGATCGCCCGATTCGATGGCCGACGAGGGCCTCTAATCATTTACTATATTAGACGCCTGATGAATATTTCTCAAATATGAATGTGTATTTCAGGTGAAGAATGCAATATGTCTGGGGAATGCGATATGAGTCGTGGGCTCTGCTGCCAGCTGCAAAGACGTCATCGACAAGCACCGAGAAGGGTAAATTTAAACACATCACTTTATACCACTCGTGTCATATCATGTATATCCTGACAACCTTATTCATGCTCAATTAGAAATGAGCTGTTTTTATGAAGTTATCTTTAGAAAGGGTTGACGGAAAAATGGATTCATGAACCGGCACCGACTATATTGAGGGCTGATAAATTAATTTTTTCCAAAAGGTGATTGCGGACAAGGATCATTTTTACATTTTTCGAATGACTGAATAACGTTTTTTTATTAGCTTTTTTCCGTAGTGTGAATTAAGCAAGGAAAAAATGGTTTTTCGCCAAATTCTTCCATAAAAATTAAGAAAGTCAAATGTCTCCACTGAATTTTGGCAGAATTTTTTTCTTTCCAACGATAAACGGAAAAGAACCGGATACATAGAAGATATGCTATAGAAATTTGTAGATAAAAAAACCGTGTGAATAGATACGTGGCAAGGAAATAATCATTATCCCTTTTTTCATTCTCATTTCATCTTAATAGCGTAGTGGCAATAAATTTTCTTACAATATTTAGTCATCGCGCGAAAACTGAGGGTCTCTAAGTGTTTACTCCAGGGTAATAACGAGTTACGCAACCTTATACCGTGGCTTCGCCCTCGACGGTGACCTCATCCCGAGGGATCAAAAACCGAGAACTTGGCCTCGAGAGGCATAAATTTAATTTACGCGATATTGCGAAACGGCGCTGCCGCCCTGGCTGATGTGACTATCCATACGGTGTACAATTTCATACAACCCACAACGGTCAATATGCGCGTATAAGGTATATTATGTATAATTTGATTCGAAATTATACCCATGGTAAATTTGACGTCACGAAGCAATTCATTTACCCAATTTCTACGTGCGATTACACTAAAGCTCACACTGCGACAATGACGTGATAAAAATTCGACGCGCATGCATCCCACGTCTCACACCATTTTTTTTTTTTTTTTGGGTAGTGAAAGACGCTTTACTCAATCCCAAAAATTAATCTCATAGCCCATACACCTAAAATGGGATGAGGAAAAGTAAGGAGGTTCGGTCTTGCATTTCGGATGAAATAACTTCGAATGTGTATATAGAAAATGAACGTGTTCTTTTTCTTTCTTTATTGTCCGTCCCCTCAAACTACACAGTTTCTTTTCCCCCCAAAAACGTCACGTGAAATTTTAGAGCATTCGAAAGATACTGAACCTTTAGTTACAAGACTTCGAATTCGATTCTTCACGTTGTAATTAAATCATTTGCTTGAAACTTGGAATGTTAGATTCGTGTTGGCCTTATTTTTAATGATTAAGATCAAGGCATTTCTAAATAAAAGAAGAATAAGACGGTGAACTCGAAGATGAATTTGAAGAATAACATATTTAAAATTGGTAGTTTTCATGGACAGTCAAATCAATCGAATGGTGAAATATTTCATTTCACGATGTCATACGTCAGTCAGGCTCTGCGCAAATTATACGAAGAAGAAAAGAAGAAGCTTCATGTGGTTGGATTTTTGTGATATCGTGAAGTATATTTCATTGAATATCGAGTAAACTGACAAAGTATATTTTTCCCAATCGCTGCAGAATACCCATTCATCATTTGTGACAATATTAAAACTGTTGACGACAAACAACGACGATGTTTATTGTAGTTGTGATCAATACATTTGACGGTGTATAAAAAGAAATTGAAGAAAAAAGCACAACCTCCACCTCTTTTTCCGCCAAACATTGGTTTTTATCGACATTGCGTAGAATACGGATCAATTACGTCTAGGCAGTTCGCAAGTTTTATGTCTTGGAACACCTATTTCACTCCATATAACCACTCGACGTGCCCTCACAATGGTGAGGTTTAGGTAGCGGATAATAAAACCCTCCGAATTCCGATAAACTGTCCGTAGGCATATAGGTATACCGTATGGCGCGTCGTTTTCATCAAACTACAAAAGTTCCCTCATTATTTACCCCAACTAATTGTGCACGCCAGCGCACACGTGTTTTGTTCTTCGACCCTCATCTTTTTTTTCTCCTCTTTTCATTGTACCTCTAAATGATATTGTAACCCTAGTAGGTACCTATCAAAAATCTAGAAGGTTCAAACTGACGCCCTATATAAAGTCGACATCTTTATATCTGCCAAGAAATCATATGCGATAAAATTCTCTATACATATAAACGACTATGACAAATTTTCATTCATACCTTACCAAGTTAACAAAGTTTTTTATTTCGCCCGTAGGTTTGCTCTTACTTCAAAGACCCCCTTGTTTGTATCGGACCAGTGGCAAGTGACCAGGTGAAATCAATTATTCAGTACACGTCAGGAGAGAAACGAATTACTGGTCAAGGAAGTCGCATCTTCAAAAGGGCACCGGCTGCTTAAATCACTCGAATTTTAATCGTTAGCCATAAATATTATATTATAAGCGATCAGAAACCAGATTAATTATTAATATTACCGAGTATAGATATGTAAATGATATTGCAAAAAACAACAAAAAATCAACAATCTTTTAGACTCCTCACATCATTTAGGTGAAAATTATGTATCCCTTGCTGTAAAATATCTGCACATTATTATTGCGATACTTGGATCGCGATAGACCTTAAACCTGGATTTTATTGACTGGCTAATTTTTTCTGAATTATTTTTTCTCTATTTTATTTGATTTATAATGGCCATGATGTGACGATTAAGCGTCGGAGATGAAAACTGCGAGATATAAATTGAATCTAATAAGTGGAGGCTGAAGAAAAAAAATAGTTGGTTAACCGTTGAGGTATATAATATATAACGATAATAATAATGATAATGATAATGTTAATAATAATAATACTAATAATAATACTAATAATAATAATAACAATAACAGTAATAATAACAACAATAATAATAATAACAGTAACCGTAATAATAATAATAATAACAATAATAATAATAATAATAATGTGAATGACTCGTAAATAAACATATCTCTCGTAATTGTAACGACTGAAAAATAATATACATATCAATATAATAGGTACTTAACCTATTATATCTATATAAAAATTAAATAATCTGCTATATATATGTAATTGTATTTAATTGTATTTAAGATGCAATTATAATATCACTCATAT
This sequence comes from Athalia cordata, assembly GCA_963932425.1. Lineage (NCBI taxonomy): Eukaryota > Metazoa > Arthropoda > Insecta > Hymenoptera > Athaliidae > Athalia > Athalia cordata. The sequence goes on along the minus strand of OZ010625.1, from coordinate 47,826,300 downwards.
AATGGTGTAATAATTAATGTATACATTAATTCAATCGAAAATCAAATTATGAAAGCAAATACAAGAAAAAAAAATACCAAAAAAATAAAAAACAAACTTATATATTATACACAATATGTATCTGATGTAATACTGTGAACGTTTTGTCCTTATATAAGTATAAAAAAAATCAAAGATCTCGTTTACTGGCTAGGCTGCTTATATATAGTATATTTATTAGGGAATACTATTATGTAAAGGGACAAAAAAAAAAGCGAAAATCGATTGAAAGTTTGTGTCGATATTATCGCACGTTATTGGCAAAAGACAAGTAACTGATTAATTAAAATGTATAATTACGTACATAATTAATATATTCATATAAATCTACGACCCATGGATGGGATTCTAAATTATACAAAGGCGTATCAAATAATGGGAAAAGTCTGAGGGTGAAAAATTAATCAGAAAAAGAGAGAGAGAGAGAGAAAGAGAGGTACCTTATAGACGCTCATGGCCATTTTATTATCTACGTTATCATAATAATAGTTTGAAACGTCTGTTTCAAAAATTTTTGTCTAGCAGATGTGTTCGATAAACATAATCTATGTACAATATACAAATATATATTACATATCATATGCATTGAAGTGGGGAGAAAATTCAAACTGATTTCAAATTAAATTTATTGTGATCATATAGATTTTTATCTAGTCCAGTATTTTCTGCAAAGAGAAAAAGACAAAGAAAAAGGAGAAAAAAAAAACAAAAAACAAAAAGTAACAAAAATAAAGAAGAGAAATTATAAAACAATTGTCGAAAGTTATTAGATTGAATTTTATTTATAATAATAATAACAATAATAATAGTAATAATGATATATCTTTAAATTAATATGTATACACTTATTACTTGAGATGGGGCACGCTCGTGCTCACGCAGATACATAATCTATATCCGTATATAAATTATACATTGCGTATCAAGTCCTGATAATTCAAACAAATGTGTAATGGAGATTTTTAAAGGATATATACATATATATATATGTATGTAACTATGGATATATATGTGTACATATATACCTATAGATATTAACAGTTTTGCGATCGTATTTGCAAGACTAAAGTAAAATCTCAATCGGAAGAAAAGCTTTGATGAGCTCTGGTAATTTTAAATAAATGTATTTTGACTAAAAAGTGTAAGAAAAAATGTGGAAAAAAAGTAATGAAAATAAATCTGCGTGCTCTAGAAGCAACCATCGGTTTCTATAGTTTAAGATATAAAAAATCTCGATGTTTCCTATGTCGTCTGTAAGTGAAAGTAAACATATCACGAAAATGCCTAAAGCATCAAAAGTTTAAATATTATTATACATATATATAAATTATATACGCATATATATAAAGCATTGGAAAACAAAGAGAAAGGAAAAACTATTCCATTGAAAGTATATTTTTATCTTCGATGAATTATTATATCAATACTGAATGTAATATTGAACTCCATATATTTGCATAATATTTATATATATTTTATCGAAACGTTTACTATACATACGTATATAGTTGTGCTCTATGAGATGACCATTATTGAAAAATTGTTATTCAGTATTTTTCTTTTCATTTATTAATTGTTTTTCGTTTTATTTCCTTGTTTTTTAGATCGTTTATAGGCCTACGTAAAAATTATATTAGGTACATACTACGTACTTATATTATATTTAACATACGTTAAATTATACAAATCAAATACATTATACTTATAATTATAGGACATAAAATGGTAACGTTAAGGAAGGATTAACTAGAGAAGTATTTGGATTATACAATAGATTACACAAAATGCATTGACTTTGTTTCTTTTTTTTTGTCAACTCCTATATGATACCAAATGATAGGTTTTTCTTTTATTATCGTTAAAAAACTGACATTTTAACAATTTCAAGAGAAAACACATCTGAACAAAAAAAAATATGAGGTTTCACAAAAAGTATACGGAAGTTGAAAATTGAAATATGTATTTAGTATTAAACACATTAAATTATACAATTACATAAAACACACGCACACAAATATGCGCGCGATTGATTGTAAAATCCAGCGACTTCGGCTACTAGGCGTTGAGTCAAAAGTACCTACATAAATGAAAAAGTAAAAAATTTAAATTATAAAGAATTTAAGAAAATGATGGAAAAAAAACACCTCTATGTATGAATATACGTGTACATCTGATATATTATATTAACAACAATGTTTCAACCGTATTTAAATGTGAAATATATCTATATACTATATATATACATGTGAATATATGACAATGTGCACGGCAAATAATAATTTTACAGATCTTTTTGATAGGAAGGAATTCCTAACATGTATACAACGGTATACACCCTCGCGATCAATCGTAAATGACTGCATGGTAGACCGGGGAAGCAACTTGGAAGAATTTTCTTTGCCCGCTACGTCAAGGATACAGACTGCGTCAGCAACAATCATTACCTTTCCTGCCTATTATAGCTATGTAAAATACTTACCCCGATTTACAATTAGTTGTTGCAGAGAGGATGGACATCTAAGATATTTTGCTATAATCTATAGAAACTTCGAAATAGTTCAATTTTATGCGGAGGCGGCGTTTGTCCCTGTATGTAACACTTTAGGCATTGACTGAAGATCTGATAGTCCGTCAACGCTTTATGTAAGATTACGTATAAAACCAGGCTAAATTGCAGAAATGGACTGCTAATATCCGGACAAAAATAGAATTAATCGAAGCTGAAAAGTATGCAGTACAGAAAAACAATGTTAAAATGAATTATTCTTGCACCGATTGTTGAGGACTATTACTCGGATAACGAGGGGAATCAATGTAGCGTTGACTGATCTTCGGTCAAGGAACGCAGATATCGTAGCAGATATGTACCTGCTGTCAATAAAGGGTCTCTAATATTCGCCGTTGACTGAAGATTAGTATATCATCAGTCAACGTATTCGCGTTTCACGGTAGCAGGATTTTAAATTTGAATCTTTGATCTTCGAGCTCCAATTCGTCGTTCCGCAGTGTCTGATCCGGATCGTAGTCGTTCCCTGGTTTAAAGCGTGTCGCCCATCTTGTAAAGTTGTCAACGTAAACTGAGAATAGTTATGCTTGCTGCAGTGTGAATTGAAAAGAATATATTTATTCTAGTTCGGACTATTTTAACAACGATTAGTAGTCTTGTATTTCATCATGGATGATTTACAAAACTATAAGCTTCAGCTGCAGCAGGTACGTGCCAACCAAAACCCATCGTCGCATATCGACAGAACCACGATTGTGAAAACAAGAGGTTCCCTAACCTAACTTCTACTAGACTTGTATTGCTTGACGCGATCGTCGTAAAATAAACATTTATTCACCTCTTGGCATTTACACCATTGAGATCATTTTCCTATGAAAGATACTGAACACCCTCATAGAAAATCCTTATAGCTTTAGTATTTCAAATGAACTGGAGCTAATGTAAAATAGTAGTAGGAAACTTCAATGTAATTGTAAGGAATTTCTGTCACATTGTAGGTTGAAGCTGCACTGACTACGGATCCAAACAATGAAGAGTTGCTGAAGTTGAAAATTGATCTTGAAGAAGTGATTGAGCTTACTCATGATTTGGTTAGGTCGCAGCAGCAGGAGAAACGCCAAGCTAATGGCATGGATGCAAAAGATCCGATTCTCCTGGCTGTCTTGGCAAACAAATGGAAAGTTGGAGATCAATGTATGGCACCTTGGAGTGAAGACGGAAAGTGAGTGGTGTTGAAGTTTATGGTCTAATACAGGTTCTGTAGAATATGATAATTCTTATATTGATAATATAACTTGAGTAATTTAATCGTTATGTTGTAGATATTACGAAGCCACAATAGATGCCATTGGGGAAGATGGAGCAGTCAATGTTACTTTTAATGAGTACAAAAACACTGACATCACCATGCTTGGTCAACTCAAATCCGTAGCTAAAAGGCCGGCATCTGATTGGGCAGATCAAAAGTCAAAGTGAGTATCAAAAACAAAAGTCTTCTTTACAATCTGCTCAAAAGTTTCCCTTTTACTACAGACCAAATGAATTTAAAATTTCAATATCAGTGAGTACTATGGTAATTTGCCACTATTACCAAAAGCTAGATTATACCAAATTTCATAACTCACCTTCGGTAATCTTTAATAACAAAACTGTATTGGTTGCTATATTTGAAGAAAAAATGATATTGATGTTAGGTATCCAAAGCGCTATGGTTCAGATATATCCAAAAAATGGCTGAATATCTTTGGTATGTAGAATACAGATCACATGCAACACCCCATTAAATCGTTTTCTCACTTTCTTTCAAAACCCTGCATCCCGTTGCCGCCCAATAATCCTCCAACCTCGATCCCTTTCTTCCAAATCTATTTGATTGTCTTGCGACGCTCGTGCTGTCTATGTGATCTTCCGGAGCCCAGACGAAGGTAAAAGTAGTGAATGTTGACTCACTTGTATAACCTTTCCCTAAGCTTTGAAAATCTCTTATAGAAAACCTCGTCAACTCATTTTGCACTCATTTCTAACCATGTATCAAAGAATTCAACTGGATTTCATAAGCTATTAATATGTCAGATAATGAAATGCCATTGAACCGAGTTCATTTACTTTTAATTACCGAGCAGGGAATTTTATTCAGATGCTAAACAAAACCATTCATTTGATTGCTCATCATATTTTTTATGGATTGATCAGTGGCCATTCCAAAAAATAAAGGGGACTATGATTTCTGGTCCTCGAAATGTTGCTACATGCAATCAGTCATGAAAGAGTACAGTTACCAAAGTATCCTTGTACACACTCGTGTAATTTGTACTTACTTTTAATTTTTTGTCAGAATTGTGTCGAGTTATAAATGATCGTTAGCATCTGATTAAGCATCCCTTCTTTCTAGTAAATGTCTACGTGGATGATAGGTTTGTTGGTTTGCAGGAAGATGCAGGCTGCAGCAGTGGCTGGCTCCGATCCTAACAAACAACGGGAATATTTGAAAAAGAAAAAACAGAAGAAGCTACAGAGGTTTAAGGAGCTCGAGGAGGAACGTGAGTCAGAGAAGAACAAGTGGCTGGCATTCTCAACTAAGGTATGCATGCTCCACATCGATACTTTCCTACTGTTTTTGATATTGACAATTACTACAAAATGTGATAATCTTGCTCTTTGTGCGGAAGTTGAATTTCAGAATGTTGATTGGCTGAAAATCAGATTACTGGTTGTAAGCGCTGGATTTTTTTTACAGACGACCAAAAAAGGCGTTGTGAAGAAGAGTATATTTGCGACGCCTGAAAACGTAAATGGCAGAGTAGGTATTGGAACCTGCGGTGTAAGCGGTAAAGAAATGACCAAGTTTAGCAATGGCGAGAAGTGGCGACGAGGCACATAAACATAACCCTGTAAATATACATACATATATCGTGAGAGTTTTACGTTGATAACTAATATTAATTAAGGGTAATCAAGTGGGGTTATACGTTCTTGTAAAAAAAAAAAAAAAAACATATATTTCATAGAATCAACTGCAGAGTTTCAAATAGTACTGTTTGATTTATCTATTCAGAATTGAGCGCTCGTCACAAACGAAACCAGAGAACGAATTCTACGTTCTTCTCACTTGTGTGAATGTGAATAAGTTTCCTACTCTCATTTTGAAACACTAGCATAACCCTTCCCAATAAGTATGTGTAAACCATCTTTTTTGTCTATTTACCTGAATTTACAGACATCCGAATCTAATTCAACATGTAACATTGATCATCTTGTACATACATATAGATAGATACAACATAGGTAATAGGAAACACTACCATGAATTCGATCATTTTTCTCTCAACGTAGCATTTCTTTCGCATGGATATAGGTATGCTGAGATATTTTTACTGGTTAATCCGTGATTTTTTGTCGAAAGGATTTCCGAAGCCATTTCATTTAATGGAAGTGCGTATTGCCTGACGAACCGTGGGTATCACCGTTTCATGAACTTCGACTACGATTTTAAACACGCATTAATCGTGAACCGATTGATAATCGTCAATCAATCCTTACTCAATTAGTATGAACTTACCATAAAGTGCTGCACTTATTGTTAGATTCTCGGTTTCTACGTCTTATCTACTATAATTTTATGGAACTGTGTGGAGCCAGGAATGAATGGAATTGAATGCTTGTGGTTTATAATTCGAACTAGTTTATATAATTTAAATAATCATTGAACATGATATAAATAAATGTATATTTTAAGGCCAATTTTGTGTTTCTTTTCATCTTTCCTGACACTGACCAATTTCATTCACCATCGCTAATGTAGGACCACAATTTCTCATAGATTACGATCGACATATGTACTGCAAAAGTTTGACTTTTACATAATTTTATACCCTCACGCCTGGATCAGAATTACCCGTTCGACTATTGGGGCAAGGAAAGGTAAAAGTCAAATCGAATGATAATTCAGAAGCAATGAATAGCTCAGTAGAGTTGAGTAGCAAACTATCAGTTAATATGTAGACCAACAGATAGAGTGATTACATGAGTATCATGTAATCATGTATTATTATTCTGTTCAAACTGTTCATAAAAACTAGTCTCAACTGCAATGGTCGGATGAACTCGTATTAATGAACATATCAATATGAGACGGAAAAAAAAAAATTAAATAAATAACTAATTGTATCAACAGTCAGATGCTACCACTTTTTCTTACACAGTGTTTCCCTCATACCTACAGCCCTGCTCTACGTCACTGCTAGTTCGTATCTACTATTCAGAGCAGTCAAACAAGACGGGCGTCTTACTGCTCATCCTGATTTTAAAAGATTGTTTGAAATTCTGCGGCCAGAGCAAAATTTCCTGTGGAATAGTAATTAGTTGGTAAAAAATAAAATATTCAAATTTCGACAATAAATATGTTTTATTACACATATATCTTCATACGTGGGTTACATGGTATTAATACATGTTCATTTAACTGTCCAGCAATCAAACACATTGTTTTTTTAACACATTTTTATTAGATCATCGTAATCATCATACTTGTAAAACTTTGTTTTGTTAGAGCGGTTTCGAAGCACAATAAATCGAAAACTATTTCATGCCATAACCGGAGACGCTTTACCAAACAATTTACGATTTGAATGGTACTGAGGATCGGGGGGTTGATTTCAATAAAGGTATCGCATAGTACCTGCGTATGCGATCATATACCTTCGTTTTCATTTCTTTCCCACCTTACGTTTCGGCATACAGAAACTTTACTTATATTTATATTACTTAAATTTTTTTCACCGTACTGAGTCAATGTCAAGGTACATACATTTACTTGATATTCTTTCATTTGTACAAACGATGTTAATATTTGTCATATTATGGCGATGAAGTCGCGATCAAAGGTTTCTTATTTGTTTGTTTTTTCGATTTTAATTTATCTTATAGTGATCATTTTTTTCTGTAAACTTTCTTCAAATTTGATAATGATGATCATAATTGTGATTATAATAATAATTAATAATAATAACCAACAATAAATAACTATAGACCTATCCTAACGAGATGAACGATCAATCATAATGAGATTGATACATTATTATTCTTCGAGATAGTCATAATAATAATAGAAATAAAAATTATAATAATAACAACAACAATAATCACCATTATAATAATCATAGATAACATATAACAATATAATATAACTAATGATAGTAAGAATTAATAGCAATAAAAATTTAATTAATCGTAAAATAACTAATGGTGGTAATAATAATAATAATGATAGTAATAATAATGACGATGTAAACTTGGTGGCCAGCACCAAACACTTACTATTTTAATGCCTACACAACACAGATACAGATTTTTCGTAATAATAGTACGACTGATTACAATAGGATTTAGGTACATACTGAAATCTCGTTTTCCATATTCAACGACAGACTTAACTTATTCCTAGTGTGTCTTAACGACTGATTTTTTCTTTTTTTAAATTATTTTATATTAGCAAGTTGTTAGCATACTGTTGTCTTCCTTTCTTCGTTATTAATCTTACGTCCGGCGTTGCCACCAATACGGCAAGTTTAGTTTTCTTTCAACACTATGACTTCTAAAGTTACGATTGAGCATCTTTTCGGCCCAAGGCTTGCCAATGTTATTAATAATGGACTTGCGTGTGTGCGTCGTGTTTTCTCACGATATCGTATAAGGGCGGAGCGATGAGCATTTTTCTTCAGTTTTTTCTTCACATGATTGAAATTCACGTTATCAAAGATAAATATGAGTAATGCCAATGATTCTTTCACATTACACAGTAAGAAATGAGACTAGGGACACCCTTAGGCCAGGAGACAGTCAAACGTTCTTCGGAAAGCAAAAAAATTTATGAAATATTTCATTTGTTTGCTAAGTTGAGCGTTTTCACAGAGACATCTAAGCGAGTGAATTTGACATCAATTTTTTTTTTTTTTCCTTTTTATAATTTTTTACTGCTACCATAACTACAAAGCTGGTATAAGTGTCGAGTGAGAGTGATTGTAAAACGTATTGGTGGGGGCGCCCGAGATACACCTACATTAATGATAATAATAATTAATATTACTCTTTGGCTAGATTAATTAGGTTTTTTTTCTTTTTTTTTTTCTCTTTTTCTTTTTTATTTCTTTTTGTTTACTTCTTTTGTTTTTTTCTTTTTTTTTAAATTTACTTCATATATCGCAAGGAAAAAGCGTCATCTGATACCAATTAATTTTAATACAAACCCAAAAGACCAGCTCTTATATAGTTGTATATTAAAATTAATTATTGTTCATTTAATGAATAGTACAGGTATAACAATATACCCTCCTCTCTCTATCCACTAGTATTTCGTTACTAGGTGTCACTAATTTTTATTACAACTCTACACTCTAATAAGCAATGGAGACAAAAATCTTACTTTCAAGATAGATATCATTGTCTACTACTGTTAGGTTTTATTATAGAATCAGAAAACAAAAGTCAAACCAATTATTAAGTCTATTGTTGATTTTCTTCTTTTTTTTGTTTTATTTTTTTGTTTTGTTTTTTACTTTTAATTTTCTTATCTTGTTTCGCATTTCATGTGCGTTTTATAAAACGTACGTTGCCATCTTCCCTCCCTTATCAATTCTTTTTCGCTTATATTCGGATCTTGTTTCTCGTAATTTCGGACGACAATGACACGGATTTTTCATTTATTATATTCCGATTTAATCATAATTTTCGAACAATTAGTGAAACTTTACTTTTACTCACGGACTAGAACGACTTAAGAATTTTCGATTTTTTGGCCACTTATCAGTCGCTGACGTTTCAAACCAAACTTCACCGCGACACGTAATACTTGAAATTATGACTGCAAATCGCGTTTAGTATTTGAACCGACAACGTCCGAAGCGTGCCTCTATAAGATTTAAGAAACAGTCAATAGTAAGCTCATGGTAGAATTTTGAATTCTACTTTTATAACTAACACGATTTTTCTTCAATAGTTGCCTGATTATCGCGACTTAATTACCCACCAAGTATAAAACTAGGAGGTCGCGCTTTATTGTTATCGTACGTGGTAACACCTCCTAAATCAATCAATCAGCAATAACAGCGTTATTCTGTCCATAAACAGTGAAACATCTCTCAACTCATCGACTCATCTCTGATATACCGATATTGTACCATTGTGTTGTTGATATGTTGTTGAAAATCCTGTCTGTCCAAAGAAATTATTCTTTCTTTCCTCTTTTTCATGTCCATTGACAACTCCTGACGGTCGCTACTTCCAAACACTCAAATCTCCGTTCTTTTTCTTCTTCTGCAGGTATCCGAAGGCAAACACATTAATCACACAGTTGTCGTTGGTTCCACCATCAAGTTTTCATGGTATTAATAAAAATTTAATGAATCCACGTCAACATCAAGTGAATTTGAAAAAAAAATAATTATCTGCTTATTTAATTTTGTTTGGTTTATCATGGCACTAAACATTGGTCAATAAGTTGAATCTTCCTCTTCTGTTCAGATGACTCTTTTCATGGCTTATACCAAATCAGACATTATTTTACGAGATTTCTTCCTCCTTATTCTGTGGTGGAACGACAGAATGGTAAACCGTACAACCACCACGATTCATCCCATTTGCTTTCTGTGAAGAGAAAGACATGAACGGAAATTTTTTGTCGAGACATTAAAAAGTCAGGCGTAAAGATTCGATTCAAGAATCGTGTTAGTTCTTTTTTTTCTCCCTCCGCTACCTGCTACCATTTTTATCGAAAATCTGGTAACCGTTAAGGATTGAAAATAATCTCTGACTCGACGAGGAGTCGTCGTCACAATCATCACCGGCGATCCTTTTAATCCAATAACAAAAACTCATCGTTTCATCTCCTTTTATCAAACTCTTTTTCTCTCTCTCTCTTTATCTCTCTTTCTTTCTTTCACGTCAAAACCGGACGACAAGTTGTCAAAGGACATTGCTAGGCGTGCAAAATAAAGTACCGTCATCGCGGTGACTTAATTCGTCACTTACGCGTACGCACAGTACACAGTATCATACATAAGTACCGCGGCGGTCAGTGACCTCGATGTCTTTTGAAACGTTCGTTAACAAGATGACGTCACTGGCGCACACGCCACCAAGTCTGCTGCACCTTTTCTTGAAGCTTTCTGCAAATGCCAGCCAGCCTCCGTCACATCCCAGCTTCACCGGCGTTGTCATCTGCTTCACCGCCACCACCTTCTGTGGTCTCACCCGATTCATCACCTTCTTCTAACGTAACTTGAAACCGTATTCTATCGTCTGCCTGTTGTTCCGAAGAAAGTTGTTCAGCTGGTGGTGGACTAGGTGGTATCATGCATTGATACCATTCTCTATTTTCTTCCAAAGTATCGAGAATACCTTGGGCATCGGGGTGTACAAGATCTGCCCAAGTTTCCCACAACGGATGTACGATGTAATCGATGAAACCAACTTGAGATTTTTCTATCGTTGCGCTATGACGATCGCACATTGGGCTGATATCCATATTTTGATCTCTTTCCCTGTCTCCTTGTAGGAAGAATTCTTCCATAAGAAGACTTACCCATTTACGATATAGGGCCAACGGTTTCGTTGGATTTGATAGATCCGCACAGTGCACAAGATTTTCCAACACTTGAATCCTATCGGTGTAATTGTCGAGCAAAAGGACTCCGGAACCGGCTACCTTTTTCGTTTCAACCATCGTCTTCAGATCTGCTAATAGTGACATATGTTTTGACATGTCCGTTGATAGCACCATGTCGATCACCATTTTCCTAAGCGTTTGCCTCTGCTTTTTCGACATGTTAACGAATATGTCACATCCTTCGTTTTGCAATAATTTAAACGCGACTGCCAAATGATGATTTTCTAGGACCGATTCATCGTTGTACATCAAAGCTAGTTCCGAACCTGTAACAATAAAATACAAAAACGAACGTTTCAAAAAATGTATTTTTAGAGTACGATGTTTATATGAGTTCATTCACAAATTCTATATACCTATAATTTGAGTACCGTTTCGTCATATTCATGGAAAATTTTCAATAATCTATATAGCTATATTGCTTACGAACTGACTCAATGGCAATTAAGAAACGATAGTCGTACTTTCACAATCTCCCATAACGACAAAATCAGATATAGTAACTGTAATTACGTATAAATGTTATGAATATTTGTATCATTTCTATACTCACTCGAATTAATGAGAAACTGGTTCGTCAATCCAGGATGATCCACATCATGGATTGTAGCAGCAAATAACGCGGCGGTGATTTCAAGTGGAGTAAAAACCGACTGCAATGAACAACAAAATGATTGGTTCAATAATTGCCTTCTAGAAGAACTTCGTTGATTTTTTTTCATTTAACGTTAATAATAATTATATCTCACCTCAAGTGCCGGGGTGTTGAGTAGGGTGTGAGTAGATTGTGTTACGTCAGCTGCATGAAGACTGTTATGGAAAGGGTTATCCTTTACGTAGTGATCCTCTAGGGTCATCATAAATGTGACAAATGTCTTCGGAGGTATCGCCAACGACTTGAGCAAATCACGACTTTGGAAAGCGGTATAGGCGACACAAGTTAAAGGACGGTTGTTGCTAAGTTCGCCTATCCTGAAGATGTCAATGCCCCATTTGTCGATATCAGAGAGAAGCTGTAAAAATAAAAAAAAAATAGCAAAATTGATCGTTAGTAGTCTATACCTCGTTAAAATTAGTTCTATATGGATTTAATCTATTTCGACTTAATTTAGAGAAGTGGAAAAATTTATAAGAACTTTCATTTAGCGTGTCAACAATATATAACCGTATGCTCGTTACCGAAAAGGATACGAAAATATTTAGATCGTTTGTTCTAAGAATTTATGGCGGGCCTAGATGGGATATAGAGGTATGATATTATAATATCTAGGAATTTAAATATCGAGGTTAAACGTCAAACACGCAATTAATCTCCACATTTGTCAGAATAAACTCTCTGTTAAATTAATTTAGATAATAAAACTCGTTCTCGCGATCCGATTGTATATTCAAAGAATTACGTCAACGGTACCCTCTTATTCCTCCCTCTCTTCACCTCCACGCAACCGCCAGATTCTCTGAATGTAAACAATAATTTTTTCCAAGACGAAAAACACGAATTTTTGTTTCATTTATTTATAATTATAATTATCATTTTTATTCTTATATTTATAATTTTTTGTAAAAATAATCATGAACCTAGAATTTAATTGCGACGCGCGAACGAAACGCAAATACCTATACCTATACACATTCGTAGTGAATGTGTACATGTAGGGCAAATCATCGATGACCGACTCTGACAAGGTTAAAACGCATAGGTATACAATTCTGATTGAAAATCAAATCGAAAATTCATAACCAATATAATCCTCGCCATAATTAAAATCAATAAGAGAAAAAAAAAGGATGTTCGTCACCACATAAAGTGATAAAATCTAGTTGATTCATTCGTATCGCCCAACATAATTATACACGAGACAAACGAACGTAGGTGTGAAACGACATTCCACAAAGGCTTGAGATCAGTTGCCATAAAAGGGTGGTGTGTTACGCTGCAGGGTACGTTCGAGTCTTATATTTTATCGATATATAATTATTGTTCTAGTTTTACCCTTTTGTTATATAATTTTCCTTTTTTTTTTCCCCTCATATTTTTCTCTTTTTCAATCGATCCTTGAACACGCTGATTCAAAAAACTATTTCAGCGCGATAGCCCACGAGAAAGCGAAAACGAAAAAAGGAATCTAAATAAAAAGGTTTTGTTGCGGAATTTTATCGAGGCGATAAAATCGATACAAGGGCTCGGATTATTTGAGAAGGGAAAAAAATGAACCGGCGCTAATAGAAAGCAGCGAAAGAAAAAATTAGGGGCAGTTATAACCGGTTCATTCAACGATTCAATAATTCAAGCGTATAGAGCGCCTTTTATATGGGTATCGTGCATAGGCGTTAATTGATACCTATACCTATGTATACGGTACGTACGGATATAATTTAAGCCTTAAATTCAATGAACGTTATAATATTATTTATATGTAAATACGCAGTATAGGTAGTTTCATTACGAAATTAGATTGTGGATAAACAAGTAATTATGATCCATAGAGCCCATGTATTATACGCGACGGTGTAATCTTGTGGCTAGGCAAAATCACGCGTGGGTTGAATAATATGTTACTCGAATTGAAATGCCATTCATATATCTTTCGTACACCGGTTTCATTATTATTAGACTGTTATATGCGTATTATTAAAATAATTTGTACCCATTATACCTATACGTATACGTGTTTGCCAACTGGTAAATTGCGCGTTATAATGTTACGCGTGTACATTCAATTTCCATAATAGTGATAAAACTTATGATTATATCATCGATGTATCATTTGATCATGAATTAAGTAATGAATGAGAGAATTAAAATTAAAAATATATAAAAAACAATTGCGACGCTAACCTTTCCAAGCTGTTCTTCATGGGGTGTTTCGACTCCGTGGAGGGGTACGCGTTCTCCCGTAAAACTGTTGGTGTGTGTAAGCGGTTTTTTGACACCACTGATGTGTGACATCGCCGCAGGACCTCTCTGGACCCGATCCTTCTTCTTGACAGCTCGGACATCAACATTTCCGGGAACAGCTGCAACTGCATCTTCGATTCGTAAGGAAGGGAGGTCCAGCTCCTGCTGCTTATCTGTTTGAAAGAAACAAAAAAAGGAAAAGATATGAGAACAATGAAATGCGGTCAAAAATCCTCCGATATTAGAATTGTCGAGATCGGTTACCTAAACTCTCGCATTTATGTTACATGATTATTACTATTACGTAACAAAATGTATCGATAGATGTATACGTGTAGGTATACATTGCATTTATAGAAATGATTACGTCTGCGATTCGAATTAACCTTGTTCGTGGTCCGGAGGGCATGTGTTGTAAATGCCGAAATAGGGGTTCCGGTTGCCGCCATGATACGTATGAACAAATGTTTGAAATTTCAATATACACAAAGTTTACGTAACGTTAAAAGCTCGTTGGGGGCCTCGGTGATGCAGATAAATATATGACTATGTAACGAGTGCTAGAATTCTCTCTACCTAACAGCGCAAAACTTTACTTAACCTGAAATAAGAAGAATAGGTACTCGTCTCATTATTATATCACAAAAGCGTACGTACATGATGAATTTATAAGTATGATTGCGAGTTGAGAACCTGTGGTAAAATATATCTTCATATACTATGTACAATATACATAGTTGTATGTGCACCGGCTAAGGTATTCTTTCATTACAACCTACGTGCCAACAAACACGACGTTCGTACGCGGAATGAAACTGCGTTTTTTGTTTTATTTGTTCGTAATTATTATTATTACTTTTTCTTTTAAAACATCGTAAATAAAAACGGTTTCATTTATGCGGCGGAGGTAAAACTTATGACGTTACAAAGGTGTCTTAAGTTTGTTGAAAGAATTTTCTAGGGAAACAATATAGCTTTGCGAGGATTTTAAGCTTTCAGGTATTTAATTCCAACGATCGCAGCTTGTACAACGCGATGGAATTTTTATCGTAACTCAAAACGAATTAGAACGGCAGGTAATATTGTTTGACCTTACGATACAGAACTTAAGCCTAGGTAGAACATGAGCTAAACACGATTTGTCACTTTTGCTCAAATCAACCTTGACCAGAAGCTTTGGCCTACTTTATTAAAGCCGAGATGAGGTTGATAAGAGTCTCAGGTATTACCGATAAATGTGCTATTTTACATACACAGGTGTAACATTGGTACATGTGTATGCGTCCATCGTTCGTCTCTTGGAAACATAAATTTTAATGCAGGTGTAATATAATGCGCATTAAAATTCAGCGTTAAGGAATTTTCTAAATGTTAACTCAGCGGATATATCTTTTCCAAATAATCAAATATCGCGTTGTATAAATTGACGGATATGAAAAATATATAGCAGGTGTCGAGTCTCCGCAAACAAATATATAGTAAATGTATGTCAGGTGTTTTCTGTAATAATACATACAGTCACGTTTATTCTCGTTCTATTTCGCAGTCATGTTTTACGTATGTATAACGATACTGCAGTAATCGATATTATAATATCTATTGACGAGAACACGTAATTATTTATAAATTTTGCAAATCATATATCACGCGAGTTCATCCCTAGCTGGCTTATGTTACACCGTTAGAAAAAAAAAAACAGAAAAAACAGAAAAAATGATTAACGGAGGTTCTGGCTTCGACAAAGTGAGCTTATTCAGTTTTAATTCCGACAGATCTCATGGGGATTGATTAATTTATATATCACGCGTGAAATTTATACCAATTTGCCTCTCGCGGAGCAGATGATATAGTATATTAAGATAATTTTTCAAGATGGCGGACGGAGCGATAAAATAATTTGCATATATGCGGCGATCAAATTGTGGAAGCAGAAAATGTCAGACCTAATTATAGACCGTTTTGTTCTCGACTTCCTATATAGTTAAATCGCTAACAAAAACTGGTATAAACCGAAATCATTTTAAATTAAAGTATCATTATTGCGAGTTTGTGTTGCAGGGGTTTACAACGTTCCTTACGCAAGCATATGTATACAGGCATCGTTTATGGCGGCAGCTTTTTAAATTATCTTTAAATTGCAAATTACCATAAGACTGGTCGTTTACCTTGAGACAGGTGTAAATCAATCCGCAAATTGCAATTGTAAACATAATTATACCAGAGACGGCGACGGTACCGAAACTCACCTAAGAAAGTAGAGCAGATGTATTCGGATATCTGATTTCCGGATTTTGATGACTCCGAAAAATGTGATAGTTCCTTATTCAGCATCCTCTTAAACTGTAACAGAAAATATAGAAAAATCATTAGACATGATTCCGTAAATCGCGCGGTGGGTTGTCATTAAATCCGCTGATATCTCGAACGTGAGACATTAATTATTAGCTAATCATAATCTCTAATCGACTGACAACGTAATATTCTCAGGGTGATGTTTGATCAACGTTTATTCTAATAGTTTTCTTTGCGTGTCGTTAAGATTATTCATTTGGACACACATGTATTATCCAGATAATGATAAGGTTACCGACTTTATCAACGCCAGCGATCGATCTTCGGTTCTCTCATTTACGTCACATATGGATATAATTTCCTCAACATTTGACCTCGCGTGCAGTCGTCATCGAACACAATACCCTAATTTCCCTATTCTTCCATGCATTATAGTTCTCGAGTGAAACATAAAAGGTGTCAATCACAGAAAAATGATTTAGTAGAAATTTGCCCGAGGTAATAAGGCAGTTTCCATATTATGTTTGAACGCGTGAACGTGTTTTAGTTTCAGAATCAAGGTGATGCCCGGAAAACTACCGAGTACGTTTCCATATTACATATGTGCATCTATATACCCGTTTTAGGTGAAACTCCAGCAACTGTGTCTGTTACTCAATCGTAAATCTTATCTGTACGACCTCATCAAATTTTTATTTCCCATCAACACTTTACCGAAGGAAAAAAAATAAAAAAATAAAATAAAAGAAACTTAAAGGTGTATCGCGGTACGTTATGCATATTCATATATAAAACTAACGTATTAACAAATTCAGCCGATCTGTCTGGATACGAAGTGCGTGCTGCTTCGTCGTACATAAACTGCAACGTTCGAACTCTATATAGACTCCTTCATTTTGACCTCGAAGTCCAGATGACCTCGTATTTTATATCTCCGGAAGTATAATATTATCTGCACGGATATATGTAGTAGATATAATTTGGAAAGAGATTTCAATAACCATAAAGACCGTTGTGAGCATGCTAAAATTCCATAAGCCCTATTGGTAAAAATTCGAATTTTTGGCATATATTATATTTCCAAGGAATTATAAATCTTTGATTTATACAGCCGTTTATTTTGCATCCGATATTATCAATTCCTGGTTCACTGAAATTCGCAGCGCCTATATGGCTGTTGACCGGTTAAAAGGCGTTCCGAAGATAACTGACTAATACACGTCTGGTGCCATTTGGAATCCACGTATTATAATACTTAAGAAAAGTATTGTCGTTTTTGTGTGTATATTAAATTACGTTACATACATACGAGTAGATTTGACGTCACGTATATAAACGATGCGCACGAGTAGCACGTGTCGTATTGCGATAAGATTAGAAATAAAAGAGTGTAGATAATTTAATGAGCGGTACACATACATGAGGATGGCCGACTTTGATGAAATCTGAAAATTCAGCGATATATACGCGAATGAACAAATTTTATTTTCAACGCATCGTGAAAAATTCGCGCGTTTCATATATATAATACGCCTGCGTATACATATAAACGTATGTATATGTATTCGTACACCTGCATGTAAGCGGTGTGGTTAATTATGATAATAATATTCTACCGAATAGCGGTTGAAATTACCCGGAAATTACACCGATATTGCGGTTATATGCTACTAAAATGGAGCGCATTGATATTTAATGAGAATTGACTGCTACCGCAGCAGATCTGCAGGATAATGACTATTGAAACCAATTTTCGCAAGTAGTATAAAATCGTCGCGATATCTGCGCCATTCAGTTTCAAATTTGTTAATGACGATCAACAGGGGTTGAAAAAAATAAAGAAAAATCTGATACACGCGTTCACGAATGATCATTTAATTATCATGCTTTTGTTCTGTTCTGAAGAAAAATAAAAAAAAAAAATAAAAAAAAAATAAAAAATCACGTATATACCGCGTCATCTAAACTCTTTGACATGTTTATCTATGTTTATAATGAGATAAAATTGTGATACTTTTCTATACTCGTTACAGTTGAAAATGAAAAAAGGAGAAAATAAAAAAGTTTTTCAGTTCAGTTCTTACTGGTTTTAATTATTTCTCGTACAGCAAAGGTCAAGCGCTAATCATTTAGTCGATATTTTAATTCTATACTATATCTTCTTCACATATGAAACGAACGCGAACTGTATACAAAACCAATATTGGTACTTAATTTATACGAGTCGTAAATGGCGGAGTCGCCGGTCAAAATCTGCGGACAAATTCCTGCGGGGTATTACATCGATAATTTCATTCGCAAATTTGTAAGGCGTAAAGATCAATTTATAACGATTGGACTTGCAACGATAAGCTTGTCCCAGTTAGTCGCAATCGTAGATGATCTACGCACGGATCGTAATTATAAATTAATAATAGAATCGTCGAATGATAAGGTATAGAAGGATGCAGTCATTTGATTATTTCGATCCCACGGTCGTACGTATACCATTTCTGATTGATTGGACGTAAATAAATGATAAGATAACTCGATGTGTCCTTATTCAATTTACAACCAACTTTTCCCATTGTGTAAATCCACACGTTTTACCGACACGCGATTTATACCATAAAATTTAGCCTTGATCCGAGAGGAGGAGAAATCCCGCGCGGGGTCTCGCGCGTGAAGATTGCAATTTAAATGCTTCGTACAGATGAAATAAAGTCAAAGAAATCACCGGGCGTATATACAAGGTGTGTATACATAGATTGATCGTGTTCCATTTCCCTCGATAAGGTGAGGTAATTATTGTTTACTCTGTAACTAAAAGCGTCGTTCTAGATAAGCGCGAAGGTTGTTACCCAGAAATTCGCAACGTCTGTTGGAACGTGCACGAACAGCAATTCTCAAACTTTCGCGTATTAGTAGTTGAAAAGTTAGAGAGTGAATTTCCCGAGTCATACTTTCACAAAAGATTTTTTTTAGTTTTCTTTTTTTTCTATGACTATTTTTTTTCTTCAATTTCTTATATACCTGAACAGCGACGATGCCAGCCATAGCCGTAAGATCGGCTAATGTTCGGAGATAATTTAAATATCTCGTAGAGTCCTCCATGTTTCCAGTTTCTACCCGACTGCTTGCTTGGCGCACCATTTTTATATCTGTTTTAATAATTTTCTTCTTTTACTATTATTTTTTGTTTCCAGTTTATTTGAATTATAATTATAGAACAGAATACACTCGGCACGTTATTAAATCACAGGGTATATTATACGTATATGTATATCACTGAACACCGTAAAAGAAATATTCTTCACCGGGTTTGCGGTCGACGAAATCGTAAAAATTTACGAGACACATTCGAACATTCGAAAATTTTCAATCCAATACCCGTTTTGCTATCGAACTCGGTTACTATTTTTGATTGCAGTTTTGAAATTTGATTTTTGTTATACTTTCAAATGCTCGCGAACGACCATGTATATACCGGGATGGTATCGTCGGTTGGAATGTTTATATAGTTTTATTAATGTTCAATTATTTTTTCTTTCTTTCTTTTTTTTGTATAATACTTTTAAAATACTTTTTTATTATCACGATTGACAAAGAATAAGAGAAACAACTAATATATCGCTGTTATTATTTCACGTGGTTTAGTTTCAACTGTCTTGACCACCTTTTTATGGCCTCGAGACAAGAAAATTGAAATGTAGCTTCTCGTTCGACTGCCTAGCGTGGTCTGCACGTTAAAGCCTCGGTACTTGCCGTTTATATCAGCTGGGAGTAGCGTTTTCATGTGCGGTAAACCGACGGAGGAGTAGGGAGGATATTGCTGAGAAACAGCCGCCGCGGCGGCGGACGCGTTCGACGTCATCTTCACTGTTCGAAAGCGTGGGTTGTTGAATCTTCCGAGAGAAATAGGAGGCTCACATGTTAATAATATACCTACCCCGCGTTCACGTGTGTATTGTTTCTAGGATAGATAGGAACTGTGATATCATTTTCTTTTTCTTTTTTTTTTTTTTTTTTTTTACGGAAATTCGCAGATTTTCGGAAGTCGGAAATATTTATAGATTCGTTTTTCGTTTGTCGCAAGATAATTTGTCGGAAGAAAATGAGACTCTGAAAATTTTTTGAGAAATATAACTTTAGACTATGATGAATTGTATACCGCGATTTGACAAATAAAACTTTCCGTTTTCTATGTATTTATATTATCCGTATACTAATTTCACGGCGGATTTACTCTACTATACAAGCGAATTTCCTCGTTATTATTTACTCTGTTTAAACTCATCTCGAATAATATCACGAATCAAATATCTATTCTCTTTCTACTCTCCTCTCTCCTGCTACCGTGTACACCGGGGAAGTACGAATAGTTTTTGATTACATTGCGAAACTCCCTGAGCTTTGCGGCGATCGGTTAAAATTGATGTTATATCGTTTATATGTATGTGAACAGGATCCCTTTGATGTTAACTGTTGTAACGAGATGAGTCGTAATTTCGTACAGGAGAAGGTTACGTCAATTTCTCTCGCATACATTATCCATGTATCTGCATAATATTCGATACCTATATACATTTCTTCCCAAAGTAGTTCCGAGAGCCGGAAGCTGTCCTCGGACAAGATCCGAATGAAATAAATCCGAACCGATTCCGCAATAGTTCGCCACGGCGGATATTATACGTTAGAAAAATAAACGTTAAAATCATATTAACGTCATCAGAGCTTTTGCCCCGTATTTTCACCTCCGCGCCCTCTTTCTCTTTCATTTTTATTATAGTGCGTATAGATATATAGTGCGATTCCATTGAGATCCCGGATGGGCTTGTACAGCAAGATTAATTTGCATTCGAGAGGAGGTAGATTAAGTAGCTATACCTAGCTGGCGCTTACGTTTATTTTTCATTCATTTTTCACTGTACTCAAATTTCGAGACCTTCACCTCACTGGCGCGCGTGCAGCGTATAGCGTATGTTCGATAGAATTGAAATCTCTGCACAGGCGATGAAATCGCGAAGTACTCATATATTGTTATTGTAACGAGAATTTCTTTTTTCTCTTTCATCAGAAATAATATTCTAGGAAAATATATGTATGAATTCGTCACATGTCGTTAAATTCAGCGATATGTGAATGTGAAACCCCTAACTCGTTCAAACTGATACACATGATTCTCACTCTCTAGGGAATAAAAAAAAAAAAAAAAATGAAATTCAAATATACCAACATCGGTATAACGGTCGAGCTTTTGATTACGCGCATTTGTATCATCGCTTACAAGTGACCACAATTTGACCTTTCCCATGTTCTAGTATGGTCAATCGTATTTTTTACCAGTTAAAGCCAGCTTCGGTCGGTTATCTCTTGTCAGTTCACTCGCATAACGCGATGACTGTACTACACATACTATATAAGTTGGTTGTTTTCTCTTCAAGTTTATATCGAAGATAGACAATAATTTTTTACGAAGAGGTCAAAATTTGTTTATGCCACGCGACCTAATAGGGGTATCTACAAACGACGGAGCTTTATAGAATCACCAATGCGTGTCCGATACGTGGGCGTCGATGATGTCGCAGGACGTAGGGAATCGGGTGCCTTATATATACGGGTTTATTCTTCCTCCTTCCTTTTTTTCATTTGTTTTGTTTTGTTGATTATTTACTTTTCGTCTGCGACGATCGGTTCGGTGATTCGCGATACTTGTTTTTCTTGGCATCCTTACCGCTATTCTATCTCATTCGCCGTTTCCTCTCTAAAAGAGTGACCATATTATTCTCTTGAATTGTCATAGCAGCCAACGCCGTAGTAGTAATTGACTCGATTTGATATTTTCTCTTGAGGTTATAGCCCTGTGCCCGAAAAAAAAAAAAAAAACATACAAAATCGCAAATCAACATCCAAACACTTAGCGAAGAACATTCGTTCCGCCGGGTGTAATTTCTTTATTATAAAAATTTGTTTTTTCAATTGTTCCTCGATATAATTGCACCGTTAGCAATTGCGTAAATTTAAACAAAGATCGCTATACGGCATTACAATCACATTAATGTAAAAGCACGACTGTTGTTATAATTATTATTATTTGTTTTTATTATACCTACATTGTTAAAATAGTAATTAATTTTTTCTAGAACAATTTTCGTTCGTCCATAATTCTTCATTCTGACTTTAATTACGTCATAGTTATCGTATACGACGTAGAACTGTACCATGGAGAACAATGATCTAGTAGTAAGAATAAAAATAGTTATTCTTCGAGATTCATCTCGTGATTAATAATTTGTTGAATGAAAACACATCTAGCCAGATATATTGGTGTAATAAATTATCACCGCGATGATATCATTATCAGTATAGAGAGTACAATGAATTCCAGGTCTATGTACAGAATTGTTTCTTGGTAAAAAGTTTTCTCTCCCGTACTCACGTATTTATGTGACCACAAAAGACAACGCCGTAAATGTGTACGTGTGAGACAACGTTCGCCGTAAAAGGAGCAGATGCCATTCTCATTGGTAACCCGATTCTCGTTAAAAGATCCGATATTTACATTAATATTTAAATATTAACATCAAAGTTATCAGAATTTTCGTTGATTATTGTATCACCTGTGACGAAGTCTTGCACACACCCCACATGGGCAACACCAGCCATGATATTAAAATACCTACGTATCCGTCGTTCGTTACGTTGGTTGACTCAATTGCTTGTAATTTTACGAGTTCAACGGAGATACGAGCTTCGCCCACGCCTATTTTTGCCCCTATATGATACGCGCTTCGTCGTCGCAGAATTTTTTCTACTTTATTTCTTCTCTCATACGTATGTGTCTGTATTTTATTTATTTATTTATTTATTGTTTTTCTTTCTTTTCCTATTTCTCTCATCATTCGCAGATACGTGTATCGGTCTTATTAACAGCGATGAAAGGAAAATTTCTTCTTCAATTTGTTCGATCACGATCTACGTAATTTAATTGCCCGCTTATTGGCGAAGGATAAAGCGACGATTGGCGGAATAACGAGATTATTATATACATAGCTTTGTATATACACATATGTACTAAACTTGTGGACGCCAATTAATAGTTTCTGGCAGTCTCTCTATAATCTGCAACGGAATCGTGGTCAGCCGTAACAAACTGAAAACAGAAGCTAGATCTTTGCAAACGAATACGATCGTTCGAAAATTAGATCAAGAACTAGTTCGTGCTATTAACGTCGCACGTTCGGAACATTGTCAGCATAACTCAACCTCGTCTGACTCAAGAGATGATTCAGTTCATCGTATTCTGCGCTGCGGCGTGCAAATTTCTTCAGCTTATCACGTGTCTATTTGTTGGGGAAAACATCGCATTGACATTTTTCAAATAGTTAGATCTGTAATATAAAGTTCGGTCATTTAAGTTTTTACCCATGTCAATAACCACGTCATAGTACTAACGATAAGCTAATAGATTTGGTAAGATTTATCGTACAACTTGTTAAATATGAGTCAACACGCAACATTCTTTTATGCCCGCCAGTTCTTTGTTCGATAATTTTAACCACTGGTTTTCATCAATCGATTCGTCTTTATTCTTTCTGTTTTTTTCTTTTTTTTGTTTCGATTATTTGTTCCTGCAGCTGCAGCCGCGGTGCAGCAGATATATGCGCGTGTGTATTTGTCCGAAAATATTTTTCAATCTAATTTAAGCTCTGATCAAACCGGAGATGATGAAACATCGGTGGTTTAATTGGCATATGAAGTTTAATTTAATTTATAAAACAAAAGAAAATGCGATAACGTTTCCTCGAGTAGTTATTCAAGTATAACATACCTATATATTGAAAGTGTGTAATTTCATTTTATGATATTGTTTCTCGCACAATCCGAGTTCTCCAACCCCCTCAGGCCTTTAATTGCTCTAGTCCTATATACCTGAGTGAAGTTTGAATAATATTTTCTTCGAAAGAAAAAAAGATGAAAGGCATGGAAAATAATTCGAAAGTCGGCACGTGATACCTTATACGATTACTTGCGCTTCGTGTATGAGTATACAGAAGAATTAAAAATAATATTTTCATTTTACTCTCATTGCTCGACCTGCTATAAATGATCATTAAACTCCATTGAAATTTCTAAGCGCCTCGTCGATGATACAGATTTTATATCATCGAACTGGATTATAATTTATTTTGACTGCATTTCGAACCTGGACTTCGTTTTTTTTTTTGTTTTTTTTCTCTCCTTCATTTCAGAGGTTCGAAATTGGTTTTGAATGCGATCGGATTATGATCAGATATAAATACGGCGTTGTCAAGATTCATGTAAAATTTGCGGTGATTCGTTACCGCAAAAAGCGTGGGCCGAATCCGACCACAGCTATTATATTTTTACACCTGAACTCCACTACTAAAACAGTTATAAATAATCCTTCAAGTTTTATTCAACATACCGACGGTGTCTACGTCAATTTGTTTGATAAATATTCGGACTCGCTCGCGTTTTTCTAATACTTCCGAACCATATGATGTGTCAAACTAAAGTAACACGACATCACGTGTGTCCAAAAATGAGGTCGAAAACCCCGCGATCAGACCAAAGCATCTAAGTTTTTTTGTTTATATACATATATTATATGTTCACATACATATATGTTTATTCGTCTATATTTATTGTCAAGCTTCTAAATAGGTATACATATATGTGGGGCATTCCATATCAACTCGCCCAATGATTTTCCATCACCATTTTTGATGCGCTTCGCGATTTTTGTACAACTCTCCGATCTCAAAAAAGCACTCGTCAATTATTTCAGATTTTTTGTTTTTAACCGTTAATTTTTCATGATTAATCAAACCCATCTGAAAATTAAATTTTATTAAAAATCTCAAAAAATTCTCAAAAGCCTTACTTTTCATTCCGATCATATTAACACCCGTCCCATGATGGGCCTTTTTTTCTATTTTTTTCAACCCTCCAAACATTTTAAAGAAACAGAACGCCGTGTATCGACATTATGAAAATTCTTAAAAAGTTACCAAAAATTCTGTCGTCAACTCTGAATCTTTTTACGCAATAGCCATGATGAGAGAAAATCATTGGTCGAGTTGAAATAAAATGCCCCATGTATAAGCTATAGCTTAAAAGTTAGAGATAGTTGAACTGCTTTATATGTAACCGAAAAACGCGTGGGTTTGGTTTGTTGCATACACAATGCGGTGCATTTATATAAATCATTGAATATCGTTAGTCTGGAATACTGCAACGTAACGTTGTGTCACCTGCCATATTTCTGGTGAAAACGTGACCGGAAAAGGGAGGGAGCCAAGTTCGATCTACAGAGAATCCTGATTGATACTGGGACCCCAATTAACAGAGCGTAATTGCACGGGCTTCGTATGATATATATATAGGTATATAATGTATATGTATATATAATATGTACGTACATGTGCCCCCTACACAAAATCAAAATTGAAGGGGATTACGAGTTTCAGGTTACAGAGTCGCGAATCATATAACGTGAGCGCGAATCGAACCCGCAACTTCTTGTACATTAAAATGTCGTTAGAAATTTAGCAAACTATAATATACATGTAATATATACGTTATGACAAAGTTTTAGGGCTTCTCGCAATCCCTGACGTGGTGATAAGATATACAATTCCCAGATACCTCCGAATTGGGCAAAAGGGTTTTTAAATTTGCATGGATTTATTGCTATACATCTCAACGCATTTTTTACTTCAGTTCACTCTGTATTCATATGGGAATCGAAACGTCGAGCGTATATATGTATATACAATATTTATATACAAAAATGTTATTTCGCATTTGAAAAAGAAATTTCAGAATTGAATTGCAGTCTTATGGGTTGCCATCCACGCACACGAGACGTTTTCTGTCTCAACTATTTTCTTTCAATTCGCTGCCTTATATTGCCTCTAGCCTTAGTCACGCGTACGTAGAAAGTAACGATTCCTCTTCAGGGCATTTGCTTTTCTTCCGGTCTCCGAATAGGGTTAATCAACTATAACTATTATTATTATTGTTATTGTTGTTGTTATTATTACTACATATACGCGTTCGGTTACCAAACGATCATTAAGTCGACGATGAAATTAAAACACCGGCTCATCAACTATGTGCTGATAACGGAGGCGGCTCGGATTATTAGCTTGTATTTAGAACGCGTCGCGTGAGCGCGGGCATCTGGATATGATTTAATATCGCGTTCATTTGTTTCTCACAAACATCGGGATGGTAAGAATCCCCGGATTCATCAGAATCACGAATATTTGTTTAAACTTGTAAGAGATCCGAGAAATTCTTACTGAAACGAAACTAGCAAATTTTAGAGTCTTACGTATTCTTGCAATTCGTATGAAAAGATGAGTTATGGTTTTTTCAAAAAGAAATGCGAATGAAAATTTCGAAGTAAAAATCAATTATGTTATACAGACGGTGAGTGTTAACAATGAAAATATTTCGTCAACTAGGATGTACATTGTACCGTTATAATACTAAATTCATACGTTTAAACCCTGAGGGAATTTTTCGATTGTACAGGCGCGAAAGAAATTATGACGTCAAATTCGACAGCTGTTCGTTCCATGTGGAAGTAGCTACCTGAGAAACATGTTTCAAAATCGTATATACAGTGACATTCACATTTGGTGATAAAATTCCGTAAATTTCCATCGAAACTAATTTAAGCAAGCGTTTAGGGATAGCTATACAATTATAATATACATGGCATACGGGCGCGTTGAAAACTCGACGATTTCTTAAAATCGGTTATAAGTTTTCCCAGAGTTGGCGCCGTAGGTTCAATCGCCCCAAAGTTCACATATGAAAACGACGACACGGAATTACGCTCTATACATTTAGATACATAAAATACGAGTGAAGTGAGTAACTTTTTCAATGAAATTTATTTGATAACGAACATTCGTAAGAATAGTGTACAGCAATAAACAATAAAAGTTATCGTACCGAAGAATTAGAAAATCACAGAAAATCTTCAATTCCGAGTACAAAATCGTCAAGGCGCCAGCTATAATTATAATACGAGTAACAAGAACAAAGATGAAATGAGCTCGCAGGGTTGTGACTAATTTTTTCTGGGGAATCACGGGATTAATCCAGAGTGACAAAGTAAAAAATTTTCTTACGCTCATCCGAACACTATTTTCGTGCATATCGATCCCGGAGGAGCTATCTATATACGTTCTTAAAAAAAAACTTTTTGGTCTTATTTTTCTTACAAATTACGCTGCATACTTAATAAGCATGTGAGCAAAACATCATTCGCGTGTTAACGAATGATTGACAATGTGACAGGTGAGGGCGTTTGGGAAACGGAGGACCCACCTTATTAACAACGTAAAAAGTCGAGACATAAATAACAAGTTTTTAATATTACCGGAGCAAAAAAAAAGAAGCTCGAATTTTAAGGTCCCTGTGAGGTCCGAAAATGATGACGTGTTATCAAAAATACTCAAAATTATACCCGAGTGAATTTGGCGATTGTTGTAACGCGAGTCGCAAATTTTCCCGGTTTCGGATTCTACCCACGTTATGATACAATTTTGCGTCATCTATTCGAATTCTCACGATCAGCTAGTTCGTAATAAGTAGCGTGTCTTGATTGCCAGAAAAGCTACGTGCCGGTTCAATCCCAATAGATTTTCTACTGTATAATTTCTACCTTGCACGCGTATCGATTCTTCTCTGCAGAAATTCGCGCACGAGCCTCGATCATCTCATCCGTAATTTGTGTGAATTATCATCGAGTTCGATAAAACACATTTATTTATTATTTCACTCATTTTATTTTTTGCAGATATTTAATAACACCATATGCCGGCAACCTGCGGTTTAATATAATTTCAATATTTATGAATTTTTTTTTTTACGTTCCGTCTCAACGGTCATTTGAAAATTTTCATTCGGCACAACGGAATCCCACGTAAATAATGCATATGATCAGCCCGTCGAACATTACCGTGAATTGCAGAATCGCCAGAATCACGAGATCAAAATTTTTGTCTGTATTCAAATTCTTCATAACTTCGAAACGCGTTCGTTTCTCCTCGTTCTTATATAATTCGGCCCGGAGCGCATCACTGGAGGGTTTTTGCCTTTGGAATAATAAAACGGGATGAAATCCGAGGCGAATTTATTATTATTATTATTTTAATTTGAATCATTTTTCTCTCCATGGACGAGATAACGTTTGCTGTTTTATAATGAAAATTTTTTTGTTTCCACGCCGTGCGGTGGGGTGTAAAAAGTGGAGTTTTTCGCGCAGCTGGTGTATCTGTATCATATGCAGATATGAAACTGCGAGTATAATAATTTAAACATCTGGCATCTGTACTTTTAGCAAAATTATACAGAGGATAGGTACATACATAGGTATACCTGTACGAATTATTTTGTACATCTACTCAATTATCGTATCGAATCGATATATGTTTACTAATAAAATGTTCAAACAGTACAACGGAGGTTCCGTTGCCGCCGTGAGAAATCGAAACGTCGCACGTTAACCTCGTACATAGGTATATGTATAATGTATATAATAAAGTTTTTTTTTTTTTATATCACAACATTTGTGAATAAATATAAACTTCGAATTGCACACCGCAGGTGAGCCATGAGGCGGTTAATGGTACGATAAATCTGCGTGTACACAAATACATTGATTGCCATGAATGACAAAGGCTTTGGCAGAGATTTCGTAAACTGTTTTTATTATTCATAACAATTGAGCGTGTTTTTTTTTTTTTTTTTTTTTTATTAATCAATCAACCGGATCATCTTGCGGAATAACAATATACGCGTATACGTATGCAAGTGTGGTATAATATACGCAGTGTGTACGATACGCGGTAGCATCTATTTCATTTATTAAAGTGTTTATTTACCTATTTTGTTTTCCACATAATTTACTCATTGACAAAGCAGACGAAGGTTATTTCTCGATTATTTCCTCCATTTTCTCAGTTAAGAGTATGTCAATATAACAGCATAATTTTACGACAAGATTTTAGTGGTAACATCGCGTATAATGTATAATACCTATGTAATCAGAAAAACCTTTCGTCAACAACGAAATATCACCGCTTATAATATCTACTCCGCATAATAACGTAGCCTACGTATGTACGTACGTTAGTGCACCTAGTGTATACAACTATGTACGTATTATTTAAATTTTTTTTAATTATTTTTTCTACTTATTTACAACAGATAAGCTTTAGATCCACGTGGAGATTATTAAGGTGTAATAATTATTGTTAATTTCGTTTTCTTCTTATTATATTCTTGTACCTAATAAAACACCCAACGATTAAGTAGCCGGTTTTTAATACTCCTCATCGCTCGGGAAGTTTATTTTATGAATTTATTTTATTTTCTAGTGTTTTTCTTCCGGATCATTTTATATTTACTTTTATTCAGCGCCCCGCGGTTGTGTTATATTTGATGCAATTAAACCGCCGCGAGGTACGCGACAAACAACAAATACCGAGGTAAACTTTTACCGTATGACGCGTTTATATAGGTATACAAGATGCTATGTGGTATACGTATAATATGTTATAAGAACGTATACCTACTATACGAGCGAGACATTTGTACACCGTATATAAATTTATAAAGTGCTCGCGTTCGTCAACACTTTATACAGAAATTTACATGGTCATATGAAAGTTTCACCTGCAGTTCTACGTATATCCGCATGAACTATGCAGTGTCTAGATATATATATTTTATACATCGCAATTAAAAAATGCAATTTTTACAATTTTACGAAATATCTTTCAATTATCCTACTCGATTATCGATGCACATTTCATAAGAAACACCATCCGAACTGGTTCAAGGTGTGATTCAGCCGCTGTTGTTGCACGTGCAGATAAAAAAGTAAAGAAAACTGTAAAAATTAAAAGAAGATATTTCACAAGGCTATACCAAACTTTTCTAATGAGAAAAATTTCATTTGATATATTATCTATGCGCGTATATAGTCTTGTTTATCAGTAAATTTCCAAGACCTGCATCGCGGTAGGAACGTTGATAATAATTTGAAAAATAAGCTTGATATTGGTTTATTATAACACGCGGTGCAGAGACAAAAATAAAAGAATTAGTTCCTCCGACTGTATTTTGTCCGTTCATGAAATTTCTGTAGCTCCGCGACCAATCATCGATCGCTAGATATTATACCGCGTGAAATATATTTGACCTGCAATTAATTCGTACGTTTCACAATCAGGGGGTTAGAAATCTGCACGTGCGACTTCGATTATGTATATCATTGAGCAAATTAATATGTGACAGAAAATTGTACAATTAAATAAGTCTCTTTATTTCTCTCTCTTCTATCACTCAAAATTGCTAACCATGTAGGTTAGGTGACATTCTCTGTCGTGACTATCGATTTAACCTTCGTTCCTTTTTTCTTTGTACAGAAAATTATACCTTCTCGTACAAGCGGGATCACATACGCGAACCGTCGGGGGATAAAGCAGCGGAAAGAAAAGCGTTTCTTTCAAGTTTGGACGATGTAGTTTTCTTTATTCTTTTTTTTTATCTCGCTCTTTCCATTACCAACCACTGCATGTGATGCAATGCGGCTAATATGCACCACGGATCCTAATATATTATAAATACATAGATGATTGTAGCAGGTGGTATTTAGATTTTTCCGTACGATAAGCGCGCTGAGATCATCGTTTGTCACCATCGTCGTTGCACAGGTCGTGTCGTTAAGCATCTTTTATACTTCAGAAACGGTAGAGAGAAGAGAAGAAAATAAAAGTAAATAAAATAAAATATAAAAGTGGTTAATTGGTGCAGCTATCGACACGATCAATTGCTTCCTGCACTGCAGAAGGCTCCAGGCTGTCGATCGATACACCTGAATTATTCACAACGCTGTATAACAAACAGCTGAAACACGCTAGAGATTCTCAGGGGTCATCGCGGGGGATCCCCTTTGCGTCCCGCCGCGGTCGACTTTTTTACGGACTGTTCGCAGCAGTGGTCGAATTACCTAATCGACGCGCGTTCGAACCGATGAATTTTGAAAAAATGAAAGCTCCGTTCAATTTGTTAACGATATCGAAATGCGACGGAATTTTATGACCAAGTTTTCTTGATATTTTTCCTCATCGAAGGGGGAGGTTTGATCGTGATTCGAAGAACTGAAAAACGTCACGTTATAATAATAATAATTGCGTTTTGAAAAATATAACAACACGAATCGTTACCTGAATTATTACTCACTCTATAGAATCTGTATTGACTCAAGATTAATATAATACACCTAAATCGGTTTACCCAACTGTGTGTCTCGCTTGCGAGTGAAAATGAAAAAATGAAAAAAAGAGAAAAAGAAAAAACAATGAAAAAACGAACAAGTAAAAAACAAAAATTAGATCGGATCGACGCAGCTTTAAGTTTCTGAAGCACATGTGTGAATTTATAAATAATTTATTCTCTGCAAGATTCTTCAGTTCGGATTATAAGTGACACGCGTGCCGGTGAAGGTCGGCGTATTATATACTTTCCTTACGTCACGATTATCAATATCGTGGTCTAAAATATATGTACTATAAGTTTAGTATGTATTCGATAGTACACAATGAAAAGCTATTTCACGTCGTTTAAGGTGCAAAGTGCTTTTCCATGAGGAGCGGTATGCATGGCACCCTGGGAAACCTTTCAGGCATAAAAAGCACAGCTAAAAGCTGCGGGGTTTTAGTTATTGAAAAAAAGTTATACATCATTGGCGATCATTAGAAGCCAAGAACAAATGCACACATATACAGCAAAATTTCTTTGGTATTCGTATACGTGCAGATGATAAACCGCAGCTGCAGTAGCTATTGTGTCTGAATGAATTTTTTACCGTTTATAAATTATTGTTACTGCAGGTTAATAAAAACTATACGTCATATATACGAATATGTAGTTGATTAACGATATAAATAGTGAGTTTTTTTTCTTCAAAAATTCATACATATAGTTTGTATCGCGTGATGTTGTTTTGAGCTTAAAAATTTCTATTATTATTTAGCTGCATATAGTCGAATAGCAATAACCGGTTAAATTTATGCGAAATAATTTCCTTGACTGGGATTCGAAAAACAAACGTGTATTATACATATGTACCTACGGTTCATTCGAATAATAAGTAATCGGCTCGGTAGTCAAACGTGCGACGACGATGTCTATTAAATAACAAGCGAACTCATCGCGTTCATGCAATCGATATAATGTCAATAGCCGGTACTTTACGCAAGCCACGTATATACAATTTACACATATTAACCATACGAATAATAGATATGATTCCTTCGGGATCGTCGCCGATCGCGGTATACAACAGTATACAAGCAGGTATTATAACGTTGTTCTATAACCAGCTACCGTATGACATGTACGCTGTTGCAACGTATCGATTTTTCACGTAACAACTACGTAATAATATATTTTAGGTACCTCGAAGGCTGGGGTTAATTGTAAGATTTTCACGCACCCGGTATAGACTCGTTGTCGCAATCTGCACTTTACGAAATACACGTACGAGTGCAGAGCTTGTTTTAAAATATTTGTAGTACGCGTAACGTGTGTGCAGTCGTGTAATAAAATATGATTTATTTGTCACTACAGTTTGCCTTCCTGAACAATTACTGTTATTGGACCAGCGAGCGATAGTAAAATGATTTGATTCTATGCCAAATTTTGTTAAAGATATTCATAACCAGAATGTTACTATTAAAAGCACGCGTTCCGAACCGATCATATAATTCGTACTATTTCTGTAACCTGTTCAAATAAATTCAGCGTCTCAGCTAAATATACGTATAATAGGTGGAGAATATTTTTACACCAGACAACAAACCTCGAAAACGTGCTGCAACGCGACCGAAAGTAAAAATCCCGAAAAAGCAAAATTTCGGGTTGTCAACGATGTGTAATGGGCATTCCATATGTTAAACCGACTATTTCAGAATTTCATTCTTCGTTCTTTTTCGGTAATTGTTTTTGGAATAATTTTCAGGTGATAATAGAGAGTGAAAAACACGTCGATTAAATTGTTCAATTTTAAAATTCTCAAGAGCTTTCCAAGAATCTAAAAAAAAAATCCTTAAAAAAAAAAAAAAATGGTCCGGTCCTTTTAGTCATCGAAAGACTCAAAAGATTATCCATTTAATTAAATTATAATAATTGTTGATATTTTTCTGAAATATCTTTAAAAATATGATATATTATTCGCGGTAGAGCCTAATATGATGATTAATCATTAACGATTTAGTATATCCTCACAATCAGTTCTCGTAACGCAACATTAAAGAGATACGGATAACGGACCGGGTCGATTAGATTGCTGGTAATTTGACTAATAATGTTTATACTTTACATAATAATCCAAATCCGAAAATCATCGTGTAATATTGAGTCGTAATCTACAGAGAAGAGATAGGGTATAGTATATCAATGTCTGATTGATACGCAAAAAAAAGAAAAAAAAAAAAAGAAGAGAATAAATGTGCGTAGAATTTCGTACGAATATCGTTTGTTTTAAAATCATTAGCTCGGGGTCGTTTTAGCCTCCGAAAAATTAATGATATTCTCATAACGAGGGTAACTCTATATAATATGTAATATTCTGAGAAGAGGTGAAGCTTTCAAGAATTATATACGAACACATCTGTCCGTACAGCATCTCACGCGATACGTTGGTTGACATTTGAACGCTGAATTTTCATCGTCAAAAGTTAGATTGGACTTATTTCCCAAATACGCCGGTTAAACTTACGAAGCAGCTGTGAGAAACGCGGGTTGTTCACGCTCAGAATTATAAGAACCGGATAACTACGAGAGTGAAAATAGGTCACGCAAGCTCAGAAAATTTTCATGCGCTTATGTTCCTTGAATTGTCGGAGCACTTGTTATATGTATGGAGTACTCGAATTACTGGAATTACCTGAGTCCAACCAGAGTCATCCCGCAGTCGTCGTCGTCGTCGTTTGTCACAATCAAAAGGAGAACGAACGTCATCCAAAATCTTTTCTGCGCGTTTTGTAGAAAAACTTTGTTCACGTTATAAGTATTTAGTATATACTTACCGTATAAAATTTTTAAGTAAAATAATGTCTACATAGGAGATATAAATAGTGTAATTACGTCACGATATGCGTTTCAGCTTGAAAAACCGGAAACTCACAATCGGCTGGTATCAATAATAGTAGGACATGGCGTGGTATTGAATTATAACTCACACATATTGATAAAGATTTTTCTCGCTGAATTTGTTTTTTTAACCTTTTTTTTTTTCGTTTCGTTGCTCACATTTTTATCGCTTTTCATTTACATATTTGCGTCGCTGAGGGTTAAAGTACAGAATTTATTCATTCTTTATGTGCTATGAGATTATACAGCTTCGTATACAAACATTTTAATGATTGCGATAGGGTAAGTAAATGAAAGGCGCGCGCGCGCGCGTCTCAACTCAATTACAAGTATAGTTCAATGTTCACAAAGTCGACGACTCGATTTTATATCGTATCGAACATTTATTGCTTTGGGCAAAATAAAATAATGAGAAAAAATAATTGAAAAAAAACTAAAGAAAAAAAAAAAAAAACGCACGCAAAGAAAGAAACGAAAAAATGGTGAAATAATAATAAGGAGAAAACGTCTTGTCGTTGTAACTATAACAAGAAGTTGAAAAGTCATTCGCGGAGTCTAACTGAGGCAAATACGTAGTATATATGTATTTGGATCGTAGCTATATGTTTTTGTTTGGTATGTTGGTTTTTGGTAAACAGCTGAAAAAATAAACCCAAAAATTCAAAGACCCAGCAGAAAATTCGTTGCAAAGTACATGGAGTTATACCGGGGACGCCTGAACCGCAGAAAATACACAATCCCAATAGATATGCAGTGCGAATACCAACGTTTTACGGAACTGCGCGGCGTCGCGACGCCAGGCGCCGTCAGTCTGCTGGCCGTTTGCCAAATTTATGAATTTCGTGAATTTCGGAGAGCCGCGTGCGCGGGGTGAGAAACGAGCTACTTATATTCGCGGCGGAATTTTCGTTGTAAGATAAAAAAAGAAAGAAAAAAGGTAATAGCTGGTACCCGGCCGACCTTGCTTCCGGGGAGTCGCTTTTATCTTTTCCAACTTCGCGCGGCACGAGTATCTCCATTACAACCGGTACCAACTTAATCCGCCCCCACGAGCCCGATGAGAAAAAGTCTTCAGAAATGGTATACAACTCGCGGATCGCGCGTGGTTCCGATTTAGGGAATGAGAAAACTTTCTACCCTGCAAGAGGCATAAAATTTTTTCCTACACCGTTGTTATGAATACTTTTTTTTCTCTTTTCTACAAATACATGCAATTTTCTCACCGCTTATTTTTATCCCACGATATTTACTTTATTCACGCACGACATTTGTTTATTTATTTTTTTCTTTTTATTTCTTCAGCCACCCTGCGGGGTTCGGCTCTGATCCTTGTGTATAATATAAATTATACGTATAGATAAGGAAATAATTTTATGTTTATTATTTTTTTTTTTTTCGTTTATAACTGAGGAAA
The DNA here is from genome assembly GCA_963932425.1 of Athalia cordata. NCBI lineage: Eukaryota > Metazoa > Arthropoda > Insecta > Hymenoptera > Athaliidae > Athalia > Athalia cordata. Next base: position 47,790,302 of record OZ010625.1, on the reverse strand, counting down.
TATCCTTGCCCTCGTTCTCTGAAGAATATATTTTAAGTGGTAACGGTGATTGCGATTCGTGGAACAACTGCATCGCGGAGATTTGAATCCAATAATAATCATATTCAGTTTATTAAACAATCTCTCGAGTATGCTTATACAAAATGTCGTTTCTCCCGTTTCGATTCTTAACATTCTGTGAAAATAATAGTGCATCCGAGAAGCATTCTTGAGACTCGTGCACGACGTAATAATAATATATGAAGTGAACAAATTCCGCGTTCGGAGTGAGAATTTCGCGTTATGTGTACCATCTGAAAACTGCAGATCGTACACATAGCTGGCTACATCTTAACTTTTTGAATTCGAAGAATTTTCAATATTCGCGCGACGCGAAACACGACAACGTATTCCATTCGATTCTGTCAGTCGCAAGGGACGTGAATCGTTTATATGGTATATTCAGCTGTTCTATCCATCGTGAAAATAATGCAGAGTTGAATTCTAATTTGTCAAAGAGTACCCCGATTCCCCCACTCCCAATTTCGGGCGTCTAGGTATTGAAATTGTTTTAGCGGAAGAAAAACAACCCTCGCAACCTCAAACTGACAATGAGAAAGTTATTACGAGCCTCTCTCACGTCCTCCCCACAGTTTACATCTCCAACACATTTCTCTCCATAAATTCGAGGTCGCGTATAAATTTTCTGATATGGTATACGTAGAAGTTGAAAACTGGAGAAACGACGTCGGTATACGTACGAGGACACGCCAGATCGCGAAATTGGTTGTCTGAATTCACCCTCGAAGTCGTTACGAAGACATTTTACACATTTACCGCGCGTCTCATGCAAAGTTACAAAGATTCTCGGAGAAGATCGTTCGAAGAGAAACTTGAGCAGTTAATTTTCCATGGTTATATTACATTAATTATTTATGCAAACCCGGTTTAATACGGTTCATATATTCTGACGGTGCTTAAAATTTCCCATTAGTAAACAATTGGGGTTCACCTTGTCGTTTTTGAAATACGACAGGTGGATCAAAGGAAGAGAGGAATAGCGGCATCGTTACTACCATCACCTGCAATAAACCGGGTTTTTGAACGATTCGCGTTACACGTGACGGTTCTGCGGGCATTATTATAGCAATGATATTGATACAGTTCTGCAGGTTATAGTTGGGTTGGCTTAAAGTCGGCTAACCTTCACCCACTTCCCCAAATAGTTGAGAGATTTCAGAAATCTGTTAAATAAATGTAAATTCGTTCGGTAGTTTTACGGCTGAGTCGGCTTATCAGCTCCAACGTTTCCCAGATTTTTTTTTCTCTTTCTTTTTTTGTTTGTTTTTTTTTTTGTTTTTTTTTTTTTTTCCACGTTACAACACAACGCTACACAATCTTTCGCCAACAGTGAAGGCTGCAACTCGAGTGAATTTCAAACCTCACAAAAATAGGTTCAATGTCGACTACGACTAAACTCGACTCGTTAATAAATTACCTAAGCGATGTCGTTGCATGAAAGAAGAGTATTTAATACGTACAACAACGCGTCAGCAATTATCCTCTCGAAGCAATTAAACTTACCATTAGCGCATAAGACAAAAGAAGAAAAAGTGAAAAAAAAAAGAAATCCCCAAAACCAAAAAAAGAAAAAATCTCCAACACGTATACGAGTGCGGGTCAACGGTAGGTATAACCTCTGTACGAGGAAAATTCACCTCAACTCAGGATGCATCAGTCGGCATATTAAATTTAATGTATGTAAAGATGGGGAGAAAAAAATGGAAAAAAAAAAAAATGGAGACGCGAAAGAAAAAAAGAAATGTGGGCTGGATTAGGTACTTCGTTAAAATACATTCTTTAGTCCGCATACATGATGTGCTGCTCTTCAAATAAAATACGTTCGAGCGAGTTAAGTTAAACGTGGTTTAAATAAGGTTGCTGGGCGAATGGCGTACGTGATGAGATTCATGCGTGCACATCAAACTATATAAAGACGAGAATGTCATTTGTAATTTTCGTATTCGTCACGAGAAGTTAGCAACGGGACTAGTATCTCCGTTGGAGCGATGCAAGTATATGTAAATTATAAAATCGGTTCAACGATGAATTTTGTTTCATGTTCTAATCACGAGAGTAGATATGTATGTAGACGTGGAAATGAATTTCGGTGGCTAATCCATCTGCTAATCCAAAATTATGGAATTAGCGAAAGGATTGGATGATACGAAAGCAACTCATAACGTATAGATGGTACATGAAGATGAAAGCCTTGAACTTGAATAACGCGTGCGTGACTGAAACCTTTACGAAAATGGTTGGCTTATATATCGCGCGTGTATACGACGCAAAGACAAAGGAAGAGCTGGCAAAAACGTGGTTGATTCGAAATCTGTTTCTCTGGTGGACGCAGTTTTGCTCGAGGGCAGGAGTCGCATTCGGACAAACGTTTAATCGGCAACGTTCAGAGTCCGCAAAAGAAGCCCAGGGTCAACTTGGTGATCCATTGAGCCCCGGGATTTTCCCTTTTGCCAAATCCAAGCTCACGTTTTCTCTTCATCTTCAATCTCTGCGAAATTTCCTCGTGCTTCAACCGCTGCGGGAGGCATGTGTCACCCACCGTTTCAACGACCTCGTATTGATTAGAAACAAAATGAAACGACGCGACGCGACGCGCCAAAGGCAGTAATTAAATGGTCAAACCAACTCTCTCGACCAACAGGAAGAATTCCGCCAATATAAATAACTCTCTAATCTACCCGGAATAAACGAAGGACGATTTCATGCCGTCGTCACAATTAACGCTATCCTCACGCGAGAAGTAAAAAGAAAAAAAAAATTGCCCGGCTTGGCTCGGCTAGGCTTGAGACAGCACGGTTCGGATTTTCAGGTGTGTTGCGAAAACAAGACGGACAAGCGCAAGCTGAATTACGGAGAAATGTACAATGAATCGTGCTATCAGTATCACAAGTGCGACCAAAAACACGGGGTGGCCATTTTTCGACGACTTTCCTTATTTTTTCGATTTCAGCTCGAAGTTGGGTACTTCTTCGTTTTCCAAAAAAAAACTCCCGAATTTTGTGTGTCGTCAACATGAAGGTCACTCAAGAATTTTGACTGGATTTGATCATAATAATAATGATAATAACAACAATGATAAAAGTCTTGATGGTAATGATATGGTTTACTCAACGGATGTACCGCTCAGTGTAGATTTGCAGGGACAAATATTGAGTGATACAGCTATATGATCGCCTGCGTCCAAGGTTTCAATATTTATAATTTTTGGTAAACTACGTGTATATCTTTGCGGAAATTTATGGTCATTCGGCCGCCAAGCTAGTAGGTATTTCGGGTTCGCTGTTCGTGGCGATATTCGATGCCCTCATTTCGTACTCATTGACAATTTTGAAAACATCCGCTTTTAAAAGTATTTGTACTTATGAGGCCAATATTTCTGCGGTTTCTGCCATTGATATAAAAAATGACCTCAGTGGGCTTGATTTTTTTTTCTAAATTTTGATTATCTTTCTTTTCCAAATATGATATCAGTGCGGTTTCAACGTGAAATGAAGCATTCGCACCGCCACGAACGGCCTGAGCCTTAAATCTGCCGCTCAATTTTTTTCTGCAGATCGAAGATCCATTTCGATCACCCTCTGCCGAACATCGAAAGTCGTCGAAAAATGGCCACCCCGTGTTTTTGGTTGCACTTGTGATACTGATAGCACGATTCAAGCCAAGCCGAGGCGAACCGAGCCGAAGCGGGCGGCAATAGTGCGCGTTGGCCTTTTAATGAAAAAAGTACACAAGAAATACATCTCACGATCACCGCGAGTACCACGAGTACCGTAACGTGGTCGAAGCTGATAATGAGTTATAGTAAATTTTGGTAAATTCCGATAACATCGGCACGTTTGGTGAGATACGGAGAGATCTGTAGAAGCTTTTAAATCGTTGTACAGAATTCACTTCCGATCAATAAAGTCGATTCATATGTAAGAAAACGCGACGACATTTTATTCATCAATCTCAAGAATCGTGTTACTACGAGATCCGCAATGGGACCCGCGCATAAGATGAAAATTAGTGGCAAGTATGTAGATAAAGGTAAGCCTATATTATGTGGATATACGTAATCGGATGAACCGCATTTTACGTGAATATATTCATACTGATATTGTGAGGTCATCTCGTGGGCTGCCTACGTGACATCGGACAGGGACGCGGACGCCCTGCGTCGAAGGCCCGACCGACGCGCGACGTTCAGATGTCACGAGTTGTTTTACGACCTATTCTTGACTGGGTTCAGGTCACGTCAAATCCGATCTTTTCTTGCAGTGCAATTACAATTGTAAGGACGCGACTTTGTTTAATGGATCTTTCAAAACAATGACCGTCAGAGTTCAAAGACTGCAAAATCGATACTACTTTGTTTTTTAAATCGACCTTAAGGTAAAAAATAATTTTATTCATCACACCCTGCAGCGTGGTGGGATTAAATTACCGTCAATTTCAAGTAATCCACAAACGTGGAGAGAATTAATCAACTGTATGTATATTATACCGATAACGACCCTTTAATATGTCCATGTTCAGAATAACCGCAGTATTCGCGGAATCGATATATTTTTATCATCGAAGCTGGATCAAATATCGTTCACATTTTTTCAATCCTTGCACGATCCGTACGTGGTATAGTAGCCGGTCGCTCCGTTCGTTGTTTTTTTTTTGAAATTTTTTTTTGGTTCTGTAATCTACCATTGATACTGAATCAAAAGATGAAACTGCGACTATAGTTATGCCGGTTCAATATTGGTCGGAAAAATAAAAATGCGTTCGCAGAATTTGAGGCGTCCGCAAATGACGCAGGCACGAGGGTCGTTAGACTTGTTTGATCAAACTGCACGTGCTTGACTTACGACTCGAGTTGATATAGTTCAACCGATTGTCCATACGTGCCATGAGTCGGTGGTGATTCCATTCTTTTGATTCATCGTATCGTAAACGCGTAGAACGTAGCGTAAATTCTTATCACGTTTTTACTTTTATCAGCAATTAAGATTGACAACCGATTCGATGAGCATTTATAAATAAATCTATTATTGATTAACGATACGATAAAGATGATCAAGTTTTGTCTTGCATATCGTACGATCGAGTATTGGCTAATCTAGAGACTAATCGATGCACCGATATTTTTCTTTTTTTTTTTTGTTAATACCCCATCGTAATCGAGCGAAGACAAGACGAGGTTGTTGTATCCCGATCGATCGTGCGGTGAAAATTTGCGGTGACTTTGTTTCCGAGAAAATAACAAAACTATTATCATTCCAATATAAGCCAGAGCGATATACATGCTGTCCGTCGGTAATTGATATTGTACGGACTATCGTGTTTGGTCTTGATACAAATTTGATCAGTGGTGGTTCATTGTCGTTCAAGAGTTCTAAAAATAAGACTCAATGCATGAAATTGATTCAATGACAATTGTTATTATCGGCGAACAGGACATCGTGTGAACCAAACACAAGAGTCGATACGCGAGATCCGTCTCATCGACTATCTAGACCATTCGACAAATGATTTTTCATGACGACGTTCGGAATAGATAAGGAATAAGCAGCACTCACAAGCAGTTGATGAATCACGTCGTGTTCACGTGCTTTTCAATGACTTCAGATGCGAGTTACATGTGATCACTATTGGCCAAATGACGGAGAAGAGGTTAAATTTTTTGACATAATAGGTGATCGTTGTGATGACAGATTATTTTATTTTATTTATTTTTTCCTATTCTATTATGATCTGTGTACGACGCATAAGAGATAAAATCAGGAGAATCCTATCTACGAAACATTCGTCAAATGTGAATAGATTTCAGCTCGAAATGTAATTCGGATGAAAAAAGTTTATCGCAAAATATTTGCCAGGGAAGAGTATAATTTCTCTTTCCAATTTTACAGAAATTTAACAAACTTTCCATAAACCCGATTACAGAGAATTCGATTTAAAATCGATTAGGTGTGAGAATCACCCGTGATCGCGCCCCGCACAATTTATTTCTTAATAAGCGGTAATTTTATTGGCAAATAACAATTATAGTGCGCCAACTCATTATCGATATCAGATGTTGACATACACGTAATTATGGTATCTTTTGTTACGGCTCAAACCAGCTCGGCTCGAACATCGTCAAAACATTTTCTGTCTCGATCTTAATAACACGGTTCAATAATTTTCAGTTCCAATTACGCGTAACTATACGTAGTACCATATATCTCAAATCAATTCGAGTACTCGTGATACCAATCTCAAGAGCTGCTTATTGAAAGTATCGATAAAAACTAATAGCGTGTTCTCGAATAATTATTTAAGATTCGCGCTAAGAATTCATTTATTCAAGTTGTTATCGGCACTTGAATGAAAATGAATTTCGAGAAATCCATCCAATCATCATGCTGCATTGCAGTTGAGATTCATTATTTACGTAACATTACAATCCAAATTTATATATATATATAAATATATATCAGTGACAAACGCCGAACGCGTGCCGCATTAAAATGGACGAGTGGTTTTATGTAATCATTTATAGAATAACGGATCAGTTCCACGTGCATACAATATATATGATGACATGAATAACTTTCTCGACTGACGTTAACGCGAGAAATTTTCCTCAGTATTCAAAGAACAATATTGGTACTGGAATGAGGGCTTCGTGATGGATTCGAAAGATGTTAATCTGCTTGTAAAATATTGACGTTTCACGATTAAACGGTTCTTGCATCACCATCGGTTACCGCCCGTTTGATTGGTACGTACCTATAGGTCTATACATATTATACAGCTCTCTTCACTACCCTTAACAAACCAGAAAAAAAACAAACGATCGCTCGAAACATATATTTATAATTTTAACAAAACTAGTAAAATTCACTCGGATCGATTTCGGTCGAAATTTTATTTTTAATATTACGGATGTTGAAAAATTTATTCCTTCGTGATCTTTGCGTATTACAATATTTCGTGAACTTTGACGCCCTAAGTTTATCGAAAACATAATTACGCATAACAAAGTGACAGGTTGGTCTTAATCCGTCAAGTTATAACTGAGCGTGCTTTGATATAAATTGTATCGAACGGCTTAAGATCGTCGACTCGCACGAAGGGTCTTAACGAATCTGATCGACCCGCGGTGTATACTGACGTAGCTTGAATTAAGCTTACATTTCGAGCGACATTTTCCGGCATATTTCCTGTTTAGTAAAGCCGATCTAGGTTCTTGGCGCTCGCAGAATATTAAGTAGTTTCAAAGAAGTAAATGAAACAGATATTTGTAAAGTCAAAGAAAAAAAAAAAAAAAAGAATCGCATTTCGTCTCAGCGAATATTGGCATCGAAGTATACATATATCTCGCGACGAGGAGTGAGTTGGAACGAATTTAAAGCGCAGAAAAAAAAAAAAATAAATAAATAAGATAAAATAAGAATAAATAAATGAATGAACGAATATAAAAAGTAAAATCAGTCTCTCCTTAATTGAGCCGAGTCGCAAGCCTCTCTGTAAATTTGACGAAAGTCAAGAGGACGCTACGGGCGCAGTAGCGATTGCTTTTTGAGTTTGCCGGCCCTCCGCAGACTCCTGTAATATATTCGTAAATAATAAATGAACGTAATAAAAAAAAAAAATAAAATAAGAAATGAAGTTGAATTTCACCGACTGCAAATAAATCATTTGTCACTTTCGATTCGAAATCAAATTACTTGCCGGTATGTTTTAATCGATTCAATTGAATCAAATGGTTTGATAACTTTCAGGATTCTTTCGCAGCGCCACCTAAGGGTAGATGTTAGTTACGGACCGTTCGCGGTGGCCGCAATTAAAACGAACGAAGTCATCGGACCGCTAATGAATTTTAGGTGGGTACTTGTAATATATGAACACGAATGGCCATGTTTCACGCTGTGCAGATTCCACGCCTTTTTATTACCTCGTGTATTGAACAAAAAAACTAAGAAAACCAACTACATAAAAAAAATTGAACATGTATACCAGATGAATTTTGTCGGATGGAAATTTTAATTTTAATTAATACCTTTTTTTTCTGTCGTTACAGTTGATGCTCTTTCTTGTCAGAAATTCACAACATCAACCAGAGACATGATAAAAATGAAGACGAAAAAGAGATAGGTAAAAGAAAGAAAATAAACAAAATGAAATGAAAAAAAAATCTTCAAAATAAACACAGAGCTATCGCCAGGTCGCGGTTATCTTTGCCCTGAAAAATAACATTTACACTTCGACAATGCTATCTTGTCGAATGTTGTATAACAATATTACAGGAAATGTATAGGAGACTTCACTTCTTTATTATCTTATAAACCGTAATAAGAAGCTTTTAGCATTTTATACGAGTATACTAATACATATAGCTTGAATCATGAATTCAGTAGACCAAATAATAATAATTAGAAATTCTCAGTTCATTCAAAATAAAATTATCGTCGAAACTTTGGCCTACATATCTGTTTTAAACGAATCAGGACGTCTAACAAAAAAAAAAAAGAAGAAAAAAAAAGAAAGAAAGAAAAACAAATTAATTCCTGATTATATAGGGGTTCGCGAGCTGCACACTCTTATAATATGGAGAGAATTTTTAATGAAAACGCACGTATAAAATCGTATCGCCTACATAGATTAAATAATTGTGAAATATTTCGCAAGTGGGCGGCCGTATAATGACCTGCCGGCGGTGACGGAAAAAAAAAAAGGAAACAAAAAAAAAAGAGGAAAGAAAATATTTTAAATATGTTCGATACGTGTACCCCAATTATTTGAACTTGGTTTATCTTATAAATATATCTGTAATAAATATAGACCCGTAAAATTTCATCGCTCCAGGATGCGCGGAGAGAGACATCGGAACGGCTATTCATCAGCACGTCGACACCCAGCAACACGCGTTTTCACGTGGTATAAATGAACGAGGCTACCACAACACGCGGGGGTTGGTATATATTTATTGATCGGACGGTGCCCGGGGATAGGCAGAGGAGCCTATACGTCTATACACCTATATATTCGCTCACCCATACCCAAGTTGCTCCCTAATATTTATCCCCAAAGGATCAGAGCCATGTAAGCGCGTCATTCACCGCCTTTTCGTTTTTGTCATTTCCGGTGAGAGGAAATCTCTGGTTACCCCCCTGTAAACACGTCATCTTTACCAACTGGTGATTATAAGACCCCGCTAGGAAATCATTCGACGAATGAAACGATCGTGTCGTACAACGATATTAATATTATTGTTTAGTTTGTTCTTATTTTTTTTCTGTCTTTCTTCGGAAATCAAATCGTCGAGAGGATGATTTTTATAGTCGATAAAAATAAACCCCCAAGGGCTCGTTGGATCGGAGGTAACGAATATTTTGCTGGAGAAAACTGATACTTTACTTTTTATCGTTGTACGTAACACACGTGTACATGTGTATATACTTTTCAAGATGATCCGTTTCCACGGCGATTTACTGGGCGAGCGGAAAATTTTGTTCGAAACTTGAAAATATACGCGTGTTTTATCGACTGTATATACCATTGTTTTTTAAGGCCACGCGTACCCAGCTATACCAGCGATACGTAATATACGATTTTCAATTTACAAAGCAAATTTTTCGACTCAATATCAAATATATTATAGAGTCCGATACGGATGACACAGCGTGTAAACCGATGTATTTATTCAGTCGGAGCTTTTTAATACTACGTAAAATCTGACAGCTGATAAGATTATGGAAGAGTTGCGCATCAGAAATTTCATTGAAAATTCTATAAAATCTGGGTCGAAGCGATAATTTTCCATGGGATTCTACGATACCCACTGAATTGTACATACGAGTCGTAGTTCTCTGCGGGAACTTGGTTTGGAGATTCAAATCATTTCGTATCTGAAAATTGCGAATGAGATTCTTGATCCAAAAATAACTGAGTAAGTTCTGGAAAACTGCTCGGATTAACGATGTGATTTATTAATACGTGTGGCACGGCCGATTTTCAGTTTTTACAAGAACAAAAAAAATCGAAATTCTCTTCTTTTGTGCAATTTGAAAAAAAATTCCAACCTTGGCGACTGATTCGAGACGTTCGAATTTTAAGTTCAGAAAATCAAGCGAGAGATTATTTAGTCCAGCAGTCATTAGATTTAATTTTATGATTTTTGGGATTACCTAAAATAAGATTATGAATAAAAGTGAGGGTCTCTTTCGAGATAATCTCTTTTGTACACCCCTGACAAAAGATCAGATTATTTGACATTTAACGAGAATTTTATTTCGCGCTGCTGCAGAAAAAAAAAAAAACCTACGTCTGATCTAATCGAGATTTCTTTTCAGTGAAATAGTATAACTTTTTTCTTTCTGCTTTTTGCTTTTTTTCTGTTAATTTCAAATGCGTATAATTGGCTTAGAAGAATGAAATTGCGTCACCGTCGGAAAACGAAGTACCTACTCATTGCGTCGCTCGTAGGATCAAAGTCAAAGAATATTGGGCTCTGGTATTGACGGAACCGGAGGAAGGAAAAATTTATGATATAAAGTATTCAAGTTACGCTACTCGAATCACTCTTTCTATAACTCGATTCATTCAGAGTTTTCTGGCCTCTATAACACACGCCGCAATACTATATATCAACATATATACTTTTATTCAAATAGATAATATAGTATAACATACGTAAGTGATATTTTATGCACATAACGTACGATCGAATGTGTGTGCAAAGCGCACTGCGATGCAGGCACTCGTTTCTTTGTTCGCTTTACTATTTTATTTGCTAAGTTTTTTTTTTTTTTTTCTCTTCTTTTTATATGATTTGTATACTCGAGTTCACGTATGCGATGTAATAAAATTGGATGAAGCGTACAAGGTGTAATTTACGTGTAACGTACCTACCCCTTCGCGATAAAAGATGTGGATTAAAATAAATATTGCTTACGATTTGAATGTTCAAACAAAGTAGAAGTGTGTACTTTGAATTAATTTAACGGTTCGTATAGGCGTCGTAAAGATCTTGGAAGCGCGAACCTAGCCACGGCAAATTAAGAATTCAATATCCTGCTTGCGACACTGTTATAATGGGTTTTTATAGGAATTAAACTTTTCAAATTGGGACAATTATTGCTCTGGGCGATCCATTAAGCTATCATTAATCGGAGAATTCTTCTGTCTCGGTAGTGGTAAGAAAAATCTTTGACTTTAATATCAAACTAATAATCGAGCAAATATTTACCGAGGAATCCATCGCTCGCTGATTCGCATGTGTAGAATACTCGCCACTTTTGACATTCATGAGGGGGATTTGAGGGATTCAATTTTCCAAATTAATTAGCGGTATCTTCATTACATATATGTACGTACGTACGTTATATACGCATACCTACGAATGCGCGACTGCAGGGCTTCGTTAGAATCAAATAGCTGGATTTCACGAGAATTATATTCTGTGATACCACAGCTAATAATGCTGATGGTTCGAGTCTCGTGATTTTTATACAAACCTTTATTTCACATAAGTCGTAGTAGAATTATTGTAGAGCTACGAGTTTTATTCGGATTTAAATACATAAATTAACAAGGCGCTAGATAATCTTTGACGATAAATTTAAACGACCATACATCGACAATGCTCGACAATTAATTGGATTTTGATGTCTAACCGATCAAGAAGTCACGCCCAAGATTTACGACGAGACGTTCATAATTAAGCGAATGTATCAAATCATATTAATGAACCTTTCAAATACCATAGGTATCAAAAAAAAAAAAAGAAAAAAGAACAGATGAAAACAAATATTCACGACACAGAAAACGAAGAAGCCGAAAACTATTCTTAAATTGTTTTTAATGAAAAATAATAATAATCGCGAAATATTGTAGAAACCCCATTTTTGCGCAACACCGCTGCATATTTCGTTGAGTGGATTTGACGTGTCGTGTTAAAAATTTACTTTCACGTTACAATCACTTGAGCTTATCCATAAGAGAGCATCTAGTCCGGCTGGTTTCGTACCGGCATATGGATATCCTGGCAAAGTTACTTTCATTCGTGAATGACTAACTTTGGTTCCGAGTTTAGGTAATATACCGGAAACACAAAATAACGAATGAATATTTCCTAATGGCTAATAATATGACGTTGAAAACCCGAGACTGGCTCATGTATATGGGAGTTACTTGTATATTACCGGACTGAAACGCTTTCTATTAATTAGTTAAGAGAAAAGAAAAAAAAAAAAAAAGGAAAAATTTGGTTATTCGATACACGAGATAATCATGGGGCGAGAGAAGAAAGAGAAAAAAAAAGAAAAAAACGTGTCGAAAAAAAATTAATTTTAGTTCGGGATCGAGTGCAGAGAATAATTGTTTAACTTCCGGCAAACTAGCGTCGAGCAAGTACGTGACGGTGTTTAGTAATCGAACGACGTGTAATTCACGTCGAAAACTATATAACTACATCGAACAGAGCTTGAATGATTATATGGTTACTCTCCTATGACGATAGCTTGAATCGATATTACATAGGTAGTTTCTCGTTAAATAGCCTAAGTGATTTTCAGTGTTCGTAAGCCTATGTTCGATTATGACAACACGATGCATCATCATCGGTGAACTACGGGGGGTATTTCTGAAACGTGAACAACCGGCGTAATTAACGTCGAAGTCGTCGAATCACGTCCCGTAGATGGCAAATGAAAGAAATTTTAGTCGAGGATCGTTCTTCGTCGATTGGAAGGGGATGCTCCGGATCGAAAGGGTCTTTTCTTTTCAACGAAATCCCATGGCGAAAAAAATTTTCGGGACTCCCGTCTCGATTTCTTCGAACGGTTCGTTTCTCAGATCCACGAACCAAGTTAGTTTTTACCACCGACGGATGCTCGTAACGCGCGCCTTGGCCAAGTGACCTCGATCCGTTGAACTAAATCTTGTTTTTCCCGATCACCCTGATGAGGAAAATAACTAATTGTCAAATGGGTTTGCCTACTGTGAAATTGTCGTATGGTCTAATACGTGATTTATGATGGAGGAAAAAGTTACGAAATCAAATAGCGACAGGTTGAATTTCGCCGAAGCATTTCATTCCGGAATGTGTTGATCGTGTTAATTTGCGGTCTTTCCTGTACGGGCACTAATTGTTTCTTCAAATAGCGTCAGGGTATACGATATTCACGTCCGTGATGATAAATAAATTATTTTCCGGTTATGATTTGCCATTCACGAGTTGAATAAAAGTCATACTTTATATCGCAGACAATTTCGTAGCACGAGGAAAATTGATCGCCTATACTTTTTCACTTTGGTTTAGCGAATGTATAAGTCCGATTGTAGTTTCCCAAGACGTCAGAAGCGGAGATTTGTCTTTTTGAAGAAACTTTACCGCGTTCTTTAGACAGCGTTCACAGAAATCTTGGATATGTCAATAGAACGATTGTCGAAGCACATTTCTATTGTTTGATAACCATGTGACTACCAAGGTGCCTTTTTCAGAGACACGCGATCATATTTAAAGTTTTAGAGGACGCGTACACGTACGATTTCGACGTACATGTCCAATTGGTGCCTCGATTATTTGCCGACCCATTTCCATTATTTACGATGATTCATTTTTTTGTTTTTCAATATTCGAAATACAGCCGATCGTGATTGAGTCGTCTCTTCTCCACTGTTGCTATATATCGTATTCCAATCTCCGTGGGGTTCGGTTATATGTATATATATAATTGTGATTTTTATCTCCATTTTCTCCCTCAGGTCACACCGATCGCGATATCACGTGCTCGACGCGTTTCAAACTAAACAATCATTCAATTGTTTCGTTTCAATCTATATTCCTCCTATTCGGGAGCTAAATTTCATCGAAAAGATTTTCGACACTCATAGTACATATATATGAGGCAGATATGAGTCTACTGACACTTCGTAAGAGTTCAATTATGGCCAACCAATGATACTTGATCTCTGTACTCCGGATTCGATCAGTTCGCAAAACTTCAATCGACAAACGTGAATATTGCCACTGACACTAATGTAAGAATTGATATCATCAACAGAAATTTGAATACTTAGAAGGCTTAGATCGAATATTCATTTCCAGTGATTCATGAACTATCGTATTTAAATATCAACGCGAATTCGCCGATCTGTCTTACAGTCCCAGTCACTTCCTTCTGACGTAAATTGTACGGAACATCATTTTCATAATTTCAGCACGTATATCTCTCGATTTGTTAGCACAGTTCAAAAGACCTTGAAAGACAAATAAATAAAATAACTAACTAAATAAATAAATAAATGAAAAATTCTATATCCCATCGGAATGAGGCTATGGAGGACCGAGTATTTCGGCGTGACGTAAGAAAGCCGAGTAGTTCGTTGCGACTGAATGTATTAGGTCAGTTGACGTGATCAGGTGGAAGCCTAACCGAGGTTATAACATCTACATCCGAACCGATCTACGTCAATAAACATAACGAATTAATATTAATGAATTAGAGCAATCGATTGGTATTGAAGGAGGCTCCACGCGACATCCTAAAAACTACTAATGCATGCAACGAAAAAGTTCAGTCATTGACGTAGTCGCGACGTGGATTTCATTTCGCGCACTGAATATATTATATTTTTTAACGACCATGAATTTCGATGGGAAAAATTTTGCCCGATCGTTTTTACAGCTGCAGTGACTTTCCAGTGAGTCTCGAAGAAGATAGGCTACGGTAGAAAATTAATGTCATTGTTTTCCGTGGAAAAAATAAAAATAATTTCCAAGTTGATTGACGAATAACCTTTATAGAAGTTTCGCAACAAATTAGTAAACGAAAATATTCGCTGTTAACCATCAAGTTTTTATCCTTGAATCGGTCAGTCGCTCTCGTGTTGATGCAATTTGATACAACGATTCGCGCTACCACCTAATACGTTTGTAGCGAGAAGGTTGGACGTAATTTGATCTTGAAACAAAGTAATTTGCTTCGTACGTTAGTTTCCGTTTCATAAGAGGTACGTGATGTGTAAGTATCAGTTTATGCAAGATACAATGATATGATATAAGAGCTGCCTCGGTTATTTCAATAACAGTATATCATGTACGATCGTACCATAAGTATCGTATAAATGTGAAAGATTCAGCTCATCTGTACCGAGTTTTGACGGTAAAAATGCTCGTCTATGAGTCAGATTAGCTTGTAATCACTTTCCCATTTGCGGTCTATAAAGTATACGTACGACGATGAGACATTTATTTGATAATACGTAACACTTGGTTATTTTACATCAGGGTCGTGACGTAAAATCATTTGCAATTCTTTTTTTCCTTCTTCCGTCACGTAACTCAAAACGGAACGAGTTCTTGCAGGTCCGGATCTCACTTTTCTCACGAAATTATTTTGATGAGAAACAAAGGAAAAGAAATAAAATTAAAAAATCACCAATTTCGTGCGCTTGGAAGGGAATTAAGCTAAAAATTTTGCGGTTAAAAAATATACATCATATAGACAAAAAAGCTTAATAGTAACCGACAGAATTCATTTGCGATGGTCTAGCTGTATACATATTCCGTTAACTTTTTGCTAGAATGTTTGACCTCTATGGGACCGAAATTCGGTAATTACTTCAAACGAGCCGGAATAATTACACCTCTTTTTACGGAAGTAAGAGGAAAAGATAGAGGCAATGTCTGCAGGCTAGCCGCAGTTCTATTCATTTGGTTCGTTTAATAGCCACGAATTTTCTGCGGCTACATAAGCTCTTTTGTTACGTCCGTGAGTTAACGATCGAAGTATTTTTTTCTTTTTTTCTCTACTCGAAACTGCTCGGATAACATAAACTAAAGAATATATGTGTACCTGAACATCCACGAGCGGGAGAGCTCTATAACCCATAATAGTAGGTAATTAATTAGGAGAATCAGTGGGAAAAAAAAAACAAAAAAAAAATCATGTTTATAGAAGCTGTAAAGTAAACTACGGCGATGGGATGAAGTTGTATGAATCACGTCAAGGTCTTTGTAATTTTTCGTCATGTTTCATCCCAATGAAGTTGATCTGTACGAAAATTTCAATTCCTCAAGTTCAGCGAGACGCTTGAGTTATTTTCGTTATTTTTAGATGAGATATGTGGGCAAAAAATTTGTAATCCCACGTGTAGGTAACATTTTTTGGTGTCTTTCATCTTCGTCCTTCCAAGTTCATATTTTTTCAAGGTCCTGTACTCTCGGTAAAACGTCCATCAAATACGACAGTTGAAAGGAAAATAAATTCAGTGCTGATTTAATTCGGTCCCCGAGACACAGAACATCGTTGATAAAACTAACGTGATATCGGCTTACTCGTATCGTTGGAAATTGTCAATCCGCAGATCTTTTCTTTTTTTTTTTTTTACTTACATCGTCGTGAAATGTTACCGCATCATTTAACGCCATCAAGAGTGATTGAATATCGTCGATAAATTCTAAAGGATTTCTATAAAAAAATGGAAAAAAATCAAGACCTTTAACGTCGATCTACCCTGTACTTCTCTACTAGTAATATGTCGTTTCCATCTACAGCTAAGGGGTTTTCAGTTTAGAACCCAAATATTCGCGCGGTATTATTTCTCACCTGCCTACCTTTCTCATTAGAAAGTATAATCAAAGAGATTTAAGGTGACCTGGGCGAACACTTTGGCTCCCTTTATCCGGAATGAGTTGGGTACCCGGGGTACAGACGTGTTCCCACATTTGTTTTTGGTTTTTTGAATTTTTTATGCCAAAGTCTTCGCATTTCCGAAACGAGCCCTAAGCCAACTTTGAGCTGAGCTTTTATTCCGCATTGCACACAAGGTTTTTTCAGCTTTTAAAACTTTAGTGAGGCTAAAAGATTAGGGATACGTTTCAACGAGATGTAGAATTTACGGCATCATAGAATAACGTGGAAAAAAATACTCGGCATTGCGGATGTAGTGAAACTCAAATCATGGGGGAAAAAACTATTTTCGACCATTTTTTGTCAAAAACTTTTGTATCGTAAGCGCTACAAAAAATCACTTACATTCGCGTCAAAAAAGTACAAATATTTCAGTGTGATTGGTGGACTTCAAAAGAGAAAATGGTACCTCAGTTTCAGAAGTTCAATTTTTCAGCTAATTTCTCTCTCCTCATTTCGACAAAATTTCCACTATGAGTATTCGCGATGGCGTGTATACCCGGTTCTCCAGCTCGTCCATTAATTATATCAGACCCTATTTACAGATCAATGTTAATTCGCCGCCCATGAAATACGTTTTATTATAATTCACATTGCTAATTCAAGACTTGAACGAAATTAATTACTTATATTTGAATGCAAATGTTGTACCCTTTCAACATTATATACCCGGTAACTGCGAGTGACAGCTCATCATCTCGGTAACGTATAAGAATATAGTGAAAAGCTCCAAATATAATATTACCTACTTTGGTCATGGTAATACAGTGATCGAATATGTTCTTCCAAGTAATATAGGTATACGGCCAAGTACAGGCTTTGAACTGTTCGCCAAACTTCCTGAATTATAAATTTCACGTTACGATATGTTTTTTAATTTTTTTTTATGTATTTTATCTTTTTGTTGAGTCGGGAAAAAAGTTCCTACCTAATTTAATCTCACTACATTTACACACCGAGAGTATACGAAGTCCTCTCGGAAGATCCACAAATTATGAGTTACGAAACGAGGATCGATCTCTATCGTAACTTCAATATTTGGACGAAACATAACGTCCGATACGGAAGTAGACAACAGCGAAACAACCGTATTTGTGAAAAGAGTAATTGTTTTAATTAATTATTTTGATCAATTAAAACAGAATTTGGAAAGCTGTATATTATAAGAGAGAGGTTGCGAATTTCGGTGGAACCAATTACTCGATTTACCTCCGTGTAATAATATAATTCAACAAGTTGAACGACGGGATTACGTCTCACGATTTATTGTATAAATACAATTACGAGAATTCAATGAAAAGGAATAAATTTGTAAAACAGTACCTTGAGGGACGCCATGTCCGAAACGGAGCGATGTGTCTGAATTGTTTCTAGTTGATCCAAACACCAGTCAAGTTCTTCTATTGTTTCGACAGCCAACTTCATGTAGGGTTCATCTGCAAAGAAATGAACTTTAATTCACCAAGAACATTAGTTTCTCTGTACCTTCCATTCGCCGTTGTCAATTTGTAATTTCAAACAAGAGAATCACGATGTACAAAAGTTCGTATAACAAATACTCAAAGAAACTCCTCACTGTTTCGTAGAAAACTTTTTTCATATAACGATTGTACTTTACATGGTGGTATCATAGATATACAATATATCTATGTTGGTATGTAATGAATTGAGAAAATTAGAGAAAAAAACAAACATTTTCAAAATTCCAATCGCTGTGACGATAAATCGTGTAATTCATAAAATTGCGGAAGCTGTAGTAACGTATCAAAATAGCGTAAAAATATTTCGCGAAAATGAGCTCGCGCACAGAATTTTTTTTTGTTTTTACTCTACCGACTCTGCTCAGCTTATCTGTGAAAAAGCATGCCTGTGGGTAGACGTGATATTTGTATGGCTCCGAGCTAAATTCGAGTTTTAAGACAGCCCGGTCGGGTTTATAAAGTCCGGTACAAAGTGCGGCAATTTGTCTGGCGTAAAGTGAGAGAAATTTTCGAAGAAGAGAAAGCTTAGAATGGATATTACAAAAGGACGGGAAGCTAACTTTGTTATTAACCTTAGCAACCGAGTGGTATCTCTTATTCTGCCATTTCGAATTTTAGCTCACCCAGCCAGTTTGTTGTTGGTAAAATATTCAAAGCGGCACACCTTAGGTTTCGTAATTGACAAAAGCTTGCGTGTTTCTTCTCTTCTTTTTAAGAATCTCGATATGAGCTTCTCGTGCAATTAAATTAAATTAATCGTATTTCACGTTACCTCCTGGCGCCAGATTCCTGGGCTGCGGTGTGCTGCTGCCCTGGGCCCCGCTACTTCTTCGTGATCTACAAAAATTATATTTGTTCCGTAAATAAAAAGGACTATAAACTTCATTCGAGCTGGAGTGATTTCATAACTTTATTTTGTTATTCATTTTTTTTCTATTTTTTACTCGGTCAAACTTTAAATCCAGTCGAACTCGCGTCGGTCTTGTTTTTTAAGGAAAGAAAGAAAAAAAAGTGAATGATCGTCAAAAGCAGGCCATGAATTATCGATTTTCATTACCTTATACCTTTCAACAAAAAACAATGAAAGATGGATGAATCGAAGGCCTGTGATTGCCTGACCTAATTTCCCACTACACTTTATTATGCCCATATATCCAATTCGCATTTTTAATAAAGTTACCTTGAACCCGAAGAAATGCATCGAGAAATTGAATAAAAAAAAATTATATTACTCCACGCTATGGATCTGTACACGTAAAATTTTTTTGTTTGAAATACGTAAAATACAAAATGGAGTGCAACAAAGCGCTATTTCTTTCGTCGAGTACAAATCAGAGATATACGAGCTATGTATATACACAAAAAAGTAGAGAACTGTAGAACGGTGCGAGTGAAGAAAAAAGAGAAGAAAAAATCTAGAAAAGAAAGATAAGACAATTTGATTTGAATCTTTTCATTTTGTCAGACGTATCAAGTCAACCGTGATCCCCTAAATTATAATATCTTCAATCATTCTGAATCTTTCATTTTTGTCGTGCCTCCATTTGATATTTGCTTACTATCGTACACCGTATTTGACATATCTATCTACATATAGTAAAATTTCACGTTGTTACATCTGACATGAGTAACCGTCAATAACGGCACTAACGTGATGCGGGTATCGTACTTACTTATTTGTTGGTACATTGGTGAGTGACAAGAAGTTGTTTCTAACCGATCGCAGCGAGGCAAGAATTTGTGCAAAAGGTGTAACGATGAGATCCTCTCCATGACTGAAAATAAAACATCATCATTCGACTTTATATTTAACGGGTACACCTAAGAATCCATTAAAAGTGAAAATTTTATTTC
Source organism: Athalia cordata (assembly GCA_963932425.1). Classification (NCBI taxonomy): domain Eukaryota; kingdom Metazoa; phylum Arthropoda; class Insecta; order Hymenoptera; family Athaliidae; genus Athalia; species Athalia cordata. Next base: position 47,770,249 of record OZ010625.1, on the reverse strand, counting down.
ACTACTACAGTTTGTTGTTAAATCAAATTTTTCAAATTCATTTTTTGCGAAGCTGCTCTATCAGCACACATGATATACCCAGGTAATTACATTATTTACAACACATATGATTCTTAATGCAACGTTACAACTCCACATATATATGGATTAAATATCACAGAAACCGGAATTTTAAAATCAATTGACTCGTCATAGACGTAAAACACTTTTTCGACAAATCCACTCCCGCATAAGCTTTCCTGTAGCGATTATGATTCTCTTTCATTTCAATTTTCCTAGGTCAAAAAAAAAAAAAAAGAAAAAAAAAGAGAGAGTACTGTGTACATATACAGGGTGTCCAGAAAGTCTGGACACGGCTTAATAACTCGAATACGGTGAAAAAAACTGAAAATTTGAATTCGGTTCCTTTAATGATTTTTCCCGAGGAATCGAATGGTCGAATCAGATTTTGGATCCTATGGCCCTAAAAGGGCCCCAGAGGGCCCAACTTTGAAATTTCAAATGGGAACCCTACTTTTTTATTCCATATTTGGATTCGGCGGAAAATTTTACGTACAGATACGTGCCCAAAACTTTCAAAATCGTGAGGCCCTTCGTAGGGCACCTAAATAAGTTTACAGGGCCCAGAATGACGTAAATCGAAATTTGAACTAGATACCTTATTCTTATTTTTAAGTTTCAATCTAGTGAGGAATTTGACATTTTAGACCTTTATAAGGCCCGATATGATCCCTGTATCCCTTTTTAGAGCCCAATAGAAGATTGAAATGTACAATTCTTCAGTGGAGTAATTTTTCAATCTCGAAATAAGTTACTTACTTCAAATTCAAAGTTTCACTGTACGGGACTTTTATACATTTTTAGGGGCCCTACAAAGGGCCTAAGGGCCCTATTAAGGGCTTAAATGTGAAATTCCGCACAATGGATCAAATATTGCAGATAAAAACAAGCTATACACTCAAAATTTCGATTCGCGCCATTCTGGGCTCTGTAAACTTATTTAGGCGCCCTACGAAGGGCCTCACGATTTTGAAAGTTTTGGGCACGTATCTGTACGTAAAATTTTCCGCCGAATCCAAATATGGAATAAAAAAGTAGGGTTCCCATTTGAAATTTCAAAGTTGGGCCCTCTGGGGCCCTTTTAGGGCCATAGGATCCAAAATCTGATTCGACCATTCGATTCCTCGGGAAAAATCATTGAAGGAACCGAATTCAAATTTTCAGTTTTTTCCACCGTATTCGAGTTATTAAGCCGTGTCCAGACTTTCTGGACACCCTGTATAACAGAACGTACACGTATTTATCGGAGTAAAAGCGTAGCGCAGCTACAACAAATATCTCTGGTATGTGCAGAACGTCAAAAGTAGAATTTGTGCGAAATGAATAAAAATTCAGTAACCTGCACCAGCGCGCGTGTATTTACAAATATTTCAACAGAGCTGGTAACAACGGTGAAATTACCTTGTGGCTTTGTTTTACCTCGGTAAAATTTATTTTCAAAAATATTTTTGTAATTCGAACGAACACGCGTACATATGGTAGTTGTACCTGAACTATATACCGAGAAACAAACAATAAAAAATTTGATATCATCAAGTCGCGCGATATAATGAACAATATAGTGTTCGAGTAAATTTTTTTTTGTTACCATTCTCCGAGTATCGATAATATTCAAAACCACCAGAATGATCTGTGGATTTATATCAACACGATGAAGAACATATGATAGAGCAGAGATCAACATACTTTTCGATATCTGAGAAGGATCCATTTTTTTTTTGCCCCCATATTGAAGCATGCTTTCGCCCGCTCTTCGCCCTCTCGACCAGGTGTCATTATTTTCGGGCGATAGGGCAGAAAACGAATACGTCCGACGAAGTTAATCCTGTGGTTCGCACGAACGACAGGTGGACGATACACTCCAATAAGAAGCAAAAAATTGGCGATAGCTCGATCATTTCGATAGACAGATCTTTTTAACCAGCGGATTCGGGTTTCTGAGTTCAAAATACGCCAGAATACACCAGAAAAAATGACTTAATCGAAAACAAATCAAAGACCACAACGCGATACTATATAGTGATCAATGAAAAAGGAAGAGAAAGAAAAAACCAAAAGAAAAAGCGAGTGACCGTTTCGAGACAGAAATGAAAGTTGTCCGATTGCCGGCGTCGTGGGTAGACATGTCTGCGGCTTTTAGAAAATATGCGATGTACATAATTCTTCGCCTCCGATATACCCGAAATGTCACGATGTTCGAACGACGAAATTGTGCTCGTAGTATAAATTCCGCAGTACATTTCATATACCGTTGCGTCGGCACAAAAATTCGCCCACTCGTGTCTATGCCACAACCTTCATGCTTCGATATAATATTTGCGATTATCAAACGTTACGTACTATAGGTGGAATTGTTATGTGTACATTTCTCCAGTCGAGATGGAAGTGCATATCATATACCGACATCCGTGCCAGTCCATAGGTTAATTTACCGCAGTTTTCCGATTTCGTTTTTCTTCTCTATCGTTTGAATAATATAATTCTGGTCCTTTTTTCCTGCAGGCATACAGAAAACTTGTAGTCCCAGGAACCAATTAGCATTGCCTATTAGTTTTGTTCTTTTGTTTTTCCTTAACTTTGATTTAGCTCGAATGTACGAGTGGGACGTAGAGCCACAGCCTACAGGGGTAGAATTTCCTCGATTACGCCGCAGTATCGACAGCGGATTCCAGACGCGACTTAATTTATACACCCACGCAACCGCGTCGATGCCGTTTATATACATGAACAAATACCTATTAGTTTCGTCGTTATTAATTGGTATATATTCTCAAGTTCACGGTAAGGTTGTCGCCCACATCAAAGGCGTGCAGGTGGCACGGCATCTTGAGAGGTTTCATTGCCAGGATCTGGCCACTTATTCCGAGATACCTGAAACGTTGACTTCGTCGCCCGTAAGTCTCTCGGCTGAATTTCAAGTCCGGTGGTTGTTAGGTAAACGAGAGATAATTTAGTGGGAGGAATATACGTATACCACGATGGATAGACAAAGCTGGTAGCCAAGGTAACCGTATAATTGTCTGGATTGAGGCTTGTGCATCTTGACTGATTATATGTGAATTAATTCCGTTTCAAAGCTGGTTGGTTTACGTAGGGTAGAGACACGCACAGCGGTAGATGTATCATGTGTGTAGCGTCGGATCAAAATCTGCAAGATGTTTAGTCTGTTTTCAGACAAAGTATTTGATAAAGGAACGGTTTCCCCCTACAATAAACTAGACATCTCTTCAATTTTAACGTGAATGAGAAAAGTTTGAAGAAAATTAAGAGAAAACAGAAGAACTTGTTGGATTCCACAAAGGATTACGAGACGGAGATTATACCCTTATCAACTTTGCACCGTTGTAAAAGAAATTGCGATATTATAAACTTTTCAAAAGTGTTCATGTTTCAATAAAACTTTCTCCCTGGACGGTCACGTAATTGTATACCAATCCCTGCGCCTGAAATTTCCAGATCTTCTACATGAGATTTCAGTTGAATCTTCGACTACCGCGTTACGTTACCAAAAATCGTTATGTCGTGACACGTTGTCGGGTGATTTCAATTAACATTACGTACAGCCGAACCAGACGAGTGAATATTCTCAAATTTTGGGGTAGGAACCTGTATTTATTATTAGACGATTAGCCGAGGTGACCGAGGTTCCGAATAACATCCGTTGATTACCGCTCACGGTCAGAGGAATTAATTGCGGATAAAATCTGGTTATAATGAGCATGATATAAATGTTAAGATTTTTTTTTTTTTATCAATCAACTTTCTCCATCGCCTGTTAATGGCGAGATAAATAATTGGATACGACGTTACAGAGAATCGACGTTTAGATACTGAAATAAATTGAAAGAAAATAAAAAAACAAAAAAAAAAAAACAACAACAAGAATGCTATCACATAATCAGAATCAGAACTTTTGTTTAGACAATCGTGTGTAGGAAACAATAGCTATACGAGAAAGGGTGAAAAGAAATGATCAATTCTAGCGAAGTGCGAAAGAGGTCGTGAAAAAAGTTGCAATACTACAGACCGGGAATCGAAGAAAAAAAAAAAAACAAAAAACAAAAAAAAAGGCCAGATATGAAAAGGGTTCCTTTCGTTAGTTTCCAGAGACTTCCCGCCCCAACGGAACTTATTTGAGCTTCCAGAGTCATTGAGGTCGACGAACGAGTGCGCGAAACAAGCTTAAGATCTTCCCTAGAAATCTCCTGTAACACTACGGCGACAAGTGGTTTGTCTAATGGTTGCCTTCCCACGATCAATATAACGTTCTCTGCAGCAAGGTTCGGTGTATACGATGTATATAGGGTGGAAAGGAGGGTCAGAGGAGTGACGCTCTGTACATGCTCCTCAACTGGGTCATCCGACATCTCGTCACTAGATACCTCGTGTATTTTAATCCCTTCATAGTCCGACGTTCGGAGCGAATAATTAAGGTCATACCGTGACATGCTGCAGCTATCGAATAATAAAATCTGTTGTTATATAATATAACCTACCATATAGCTAAGTTCATGATGAAATGCTGGGTAACTGGTATAAGGGATACGGTTCGACCTCCAGACACTTTACTGGTTCGTACGAACGATTACGACTATCCTATGAGAGCTCAGCCTTAGCCAAACAAAACTCAGACTTTTTGGTAAGCTGCCTTTTGCCCTTGATGCAATTACGAGGTTCGAGACGTTGTAAACTATACGGTTCGTTAGATAGGTCGGTCGAACAATTTATGGCTGCTCAGAGTTTTGTTCAAACAAAAAAAAAAAGTAACAGCCTGTCTGTATAGGTGCGTTATCGAAAACCATACAGGGTGTCGCGCATAATTCAGATCCTTCGGTTCGATCGAGTCGGTTCAAATTCCGTTGCTATCTTTATTTTATTTATTTTTTTCGTTTTTCGTTGTGTCCCAATTTTCAGATTGGTTCATGCATACGAATCCATCGATTTTCACCGGAGCACGTATATTATAAGTCCGAATGACGTCTGTGAACTGGAGCATCTTGACCTGATATGTAGTTTTATAATGCTGCGGATACCCAGGGTGGAAGGGTAAAAAATGTTTATCGAAGGAAGCAATAAAAATAATGAATCGCAATAATAATAATAATAATAATAATAATAGTAAAATAAAATAACCACTTGGGACGGAACGGAAAAGGTCAACGAGAAGCTCGACTGCACGATTTGACAAATGCATGGACGCGCAATAGATCGAAACACGTGAAATTGAATTGTCAAGGATTCATCTATCAGTGAAGAACGTCTGTCTCTATTATACATATACCAGCGAGAGATGTTTGACTTATTGTTAGTAAAATCTACATAGGATCGTTGAGTAATGAATTTGAAATACGCACACAATAGCTCACCAAAGCTATCGCGCAATTGGTTGTATTATACATTCCCCTGCAGAGTTGCCTGGGTTACGGTTTAAACTGATATTTTGGGATTTCGCCCCAAATAAAATATCTTGCGGAGAGCCTTTATCAATTTTACCGACTGGATATCATGAGACCTTGATAGGGAGGATCTCAAACGGATACGACCCCGGCACAAGGCATTGCGTTATTACGCATATAGATCAAAGAACTTTTACAAAACGCGCAAGATGATCTTTATATAGAAAATTCAGTTTATACGCTCCAGCGAGTGAAAAAAAATAGAGAAAAAAAAAAAAAACAAGAAACAAAAGCAAAAAAAAAAAATGGAACAAATTTTCAATTTCACCTCGGACTCGCATTTCAGATGAAATTCCACTTTCTATACGTATACCGGAAAGAAATAAAATTCACAGCAAGCTGGGAAATACCTAATTCAAAATTCACATCGAATTTTTCACCCGTTTCACGAAGGAGGCCTTTGAGTCGACGTCGGGTCACGTATTTTTCCTCAATTGTCGTAAGATTTTACTCCGTGGAAAAGACACGGACTTCCATTGTCAGTTTTCAACAAAAGTTACTCAGACATGACGCGGCGTCTCTTCGGTTACGTAATACCGCTCTTGAATGGATAATGAAAACAGACTAAGAAACGAAACAAATAATAAGGTGCGGGATTAAAAAGAGGAGAAAGAAGCGCCGGGCGAAAAGCTCTTCAGCTTAGGCTAACAAACGCGCATCGCTTGGAAACGTACAAATAGATCCAAAATAATAAAATTTACACCGCGCTTAATGCGGCTTTCGGTTGGCCTTGACAGGGCGAAAGATACGCGCTCTCCAGTTATCGTTCGCGGAAAGCTTATGACGTGAACCTTTTAGATGCTAATCGATTCTTTTTTCCAGGTAATTATTTGTTGGTTTTTTTTTATAATTTTTTCTAAACGAGAGAAAAAATTTTCTGAACTTGAAAACAACGTTGCTGATGAATATAAACCACATAATCAAGTACACCACGTCTGAATTCGCAGATAAAATTGCAATAAAATAGAATCATGCAAATATATATCAATTCACTAAGAGTAGCTACGATTACCTGACGCAGATCGTATAAGAAGCAGGTATATAACCTCACCGCATAGATTGCGCTTGGAGTTTTATGATCTTCGGTATCAGCCGATACAAAGAAATAAGTAAGAAGCTATATAAGTATTCAGTTTGCGATGATTGATGTCGAAATAAGCTGAATAGGTATCCGGTCGCTCGAAGACGTTGATGTCGGATGTTTACCGATGTGAAGTATGAGTGGCAAGGGTTGACAATGAAAATCACAACTCAGCAGTTGAAGGGTAAATACCGAGGGTTAAGGTTTGGAGAAAAAGTACCTGGACGGTGTCAGCGCGACTTTAAATTTGCAAAGAACATCAAACTTTTCTTCGACTAGAGATAGGGACCGCGGACGATCCGACGATAACAGATAATTTCGGGACCCGAAGTCATCCGATTGGAATAACGCGGGTTTTGCAAAGCGACCTACTATCCTACGTCTATATACCGTTACAGTATTCGCGAGACAGCGTGGGATATGAAATTGATCGCGGTTCGCTCTTCCGGTTCATGAGTCTTGACAGGCTGGACTAGTACGTGTCAATCTTCTCGTATGTAAATCAATAGCGTTAACGTTTTACCGAGAGTGAAGGTCTCTCACGCTGCACATGTACCGTGTTCCTTTTTTTTTTTCATCTTAAAATACAAAAACCGTTCGAAAGTACGACAGAGAATTACGACTTCCTACGTTTGCGGAATACGACATAATCTGCATTTAGTTCTGGGGTGTATTTAAGGAAATTTCAGATGCACAATTGAAATCTTGAAAATAAACTCACAGTCGAAAGGACTTCATGGAGTTCATGAAACGTTAAATGTAATTCTGTATTCATGATTGGAAGCGAGAAAAATAATAATAATAAAATAAAAAACCGTGTTTCCGCGCCGTCAGATATTGGTATTTCGGGTATTTCGGCAGAATTTTCGGTTCGTCGAATGTGACTTAGGATTTGATAAGTTTCTTCGACTCGAGCACCATTCTGTCAGGTATCGAATCGCACCTGATCCCCGCCTTCCTTTTTTCCAAAAATAAAATTTTTCACCAACACGAAATTTTTTTTGCGGTAGATGAACAAATTTGCCAGGCCTCTCGCGGATGAACTTTCGAATAACTTTTCGATCGAAGAATGAGAATAGACAATACGATCGCATTCGAACAAGTCTGGTTGCCAACGCAGAGGCGTCAAAGAAAATCGTGAGCAGAGGCAAAATAGAAACCTTTGTGAAATTGGTTTTCATACCAGGAACATGATGATTGAATTTAGTTAAGAGTAAAAAATAAAGAAAAAAAAAAAAAAAAAAAACGAGGAAGATTGGAGGGTCGTGTATGGGAGACTCTGGGACAAATGTGGGTATCGAAAGCCGATTGAATGGCACTTACAAATCGCGTTTAGACTGCGTCTCAAAGCACTGTTCCCAGAAGAGGGCCCTGCGGGGTGGACGAACACGAAGAGCCGATGTTGAGAGGGTTCTGGGTAACCCTCCTCCGCCCCCAGGGCCAGCTCCCAATGACGGCGAGCTCATTCCACCTCCGCACCTTTTCAGACCTCCGGTTGACGTGACGAGCTCCGCCAATCCCCCGCTGCATCCGGACATCGTTTCCGCCAGAGTTCTATCAAAGGACGTGCTTCTCTGCCATCATTTATCCAATGTCTTTACACCTTCTTCTCGCCGTCGCATCATTGATATTTTTCAAAGATTAAAAAATATTCTATTACGGTTTTCTTCCAGAGCGTTTATATCTTGTGGTATTCACTTCAAAGACATTCTGAAACTTTTATATGCACAGAAGCTGACTGAAAGGAGTGTGCTACTTCACCGGAGTATTTTACTTGTGTTAGACGTACGCGAATCGATCGCTTTTTAGTAGAAAAATAACTTTTGGGTCAAGGTTCTTTCCGCTTCAGTAAGTAAGGTTCATCATTCACGGATTCCCACTGCACTCGGTTTGATACTTCACCTCGGTTATACCGCGCGCAATAGCAATTTCTTTACTTCTGGAAATAAAATAGGTTGTCACCATTGATTTACGTAACCGCAGTAATAACCCCGTTTGCACATAATTCTAATCTATCCTCCTGCGACCAATCAGATATTCAGGTGGTTATCGTGAGACATTCGCTATACATATTATAGTCATGTGGTGACTTTTCTCATCTAAAGATTTTCTCAAATCATTATTTTGTCTCTCCTCAGCTCTTCAATTTCATTGACGCGCATTAGATAGAAATATTTTATGCAAGACCCGAAGATTTTTTGTCATTTCGTTCTTTCGTTTCAATCAACATTACCTCTCTTCTTTTGATTTTTATTTCTCCGAACCGAAAATTTTCATCATTTTAACATTCGGTACACGTACCTCGCTTTGGAAAACGACTTTTCGCACCTCTTTCACCCCGATAGTAATAGAAAAGGTTTTTTTTTTCTGTATCCAAATGGATTAAACTTTCTTCCCACCTCTGTGCGACATTCGCGTTAGATCATACCGAATCATGTCGAGAGGACGAGGGAAAAACCGACTAAACAGATAAACTGGTACCCGAAAACTTTTTTGTTTTGGGTCGTTACGAAGCATTCATAGAATATGATTTACGATGACGCGTTAGAATAAAGTTAGAAAACCTGCACGTCTGACTCGGAAACAGCTAATTTATATTCGTAGGTATATACATACGACATAATTTGAGAACTATTTTTGCGCAAATATTTTCAAAAAGTAACGTTAATAAAATTCATCCGTGTTAGTTGACATTATCAACTTTAATCGAATTAACCGACCTCCTCGCTTTCTCTAGCTAATAATAATTGCGGGGAAAATTCGGTGTGCGAAAAATACTATAGAATCCGCTCTACAACTATAAAGCAATTGCTGGAATGACCAAATGTCCAGTTTCTCCAATATAATATACCTCGGTTGTTAAGCCTCTTAGAGTGTTTTACAACGTTTCGTTCTCTCGTAAAGAATTCTGGGTGGCAGAGGGATCCGACGCTATATTATGTAATCGGCTTACGCAATCTGTCAACGAGATAAATATACACGACGACAATTTGTTCTAAAACTTTTCTAGGTACAAATAAAGTATATACACACGTTGTTTTCTCTGTGTGTTTTCCATCGATCTGAAAGTTAATAGACCGTTATACTTTCGAAAGAAAAATCGATCTTGTATATGAAATACTTAACAGTAGTGGTGTACCGAGAATACCGTTATTATATTATCTAAAAGCTTTTTCGGAAGTAACGTTCGCAACTGGGACAAGTAGCGAGTTTGTAGAATTAAATTAATTGGGTAGTTCTCTCGTGGAGAACGTACGATGCAGGTTTTTTAATTCACGAGTACCGACTGCGCATATGATATACGTTTCCACCAAAATGATGACATTTCACATTGAGTCGAAATTAACGATGCAAAATAATATGTAATTCCGGGTACATGGATATGGATGATTTAATTCTTTTTTTTATGCCAATTCGAACGCAACTCGTTACGCTTTGTCTGTCGATTTTATTTTTCGTGAATTTTTCTCACTTTGTTTAAAAAGTACGCGCCGTCCGTCGTATGGTAATCAGCATAAAATTTTGCATAATTACATACTTTGAAGGTATAAAATTACCATATTACAAAGGCCAAAACCGCTGGGGAAAAGAAGTTGTGGGGTATGTGCTATTTTGGATTACAACATCTGCGAATAGAAACGGGGAAAACCTTCCGGGTTTCGCATACACATTGTATCAATTGGACCAGCTTCCAAATTACGCGATTTTGAGAGTTTCAGATACAGAAAAAACATAGGGAAAAAAAAAGACAAATGATTATTCGTCGAATTATCTCACCAGGAAGTGGTTCAATGCTTATCGTAGCGACTAAATCCATACGTTATCTACCTTCTCTTGATCTTTGCGTCCTTCATCGGAGTGACGTCACTCATATGCAAACACATTATTTACGAGTTTTTCAGTTCCACCCGCTGCCACAGAGACTTGAGCTTTTGGGATCCCGTAAGGAAAGGTGGTGAAAAAAATTGAAGAAAGCTTCGAGAGATCGAAGGATTGAGACGAGCGCATGTGCTCGTAAGAAGCTTAACGTTAAATTTTTATGTGCCATATTTGAATATTTTTTTTTTTTTTCCATTTTTTTTTCCATTTTTTCTCTAAGAAAGTTTACTTCAGACGAAATCGGGCTATCTGAATATATAAAAATAGCTAGAATTAGTGTGAGTTATGATTTTACATAAAAATTTTTCGTAGGTCTTCACTTCATAATTCAATTCTTATCTCAAAGCTGTTACACTATCGGTTGTTCTCATCTTTATCGCGGCACGGCGAATGAGATTTGCATATGAAATTCCCTATAATTTCAGGACATGAATTATTCACGCGTTATCCTTTTAATTACTTAACTATACCGAAGCTACTCGTTTAACAACCGCGTTACAGATGATTTTTACAATGAATTTGAAAGAACGTGAGAAGTTTTCACAAAACGCGGACTTTACATCTCGCGTTAATTGTTAGAAACTCATTACAACGAATGAAAAAAATACGATAATAAGATTCCCGACCAGTTATTTTCGACAGCTTTGAAAGACTGCCATGTACTGTTACCATTGGCCATGGTCGAAACCGGTTACTCGGAACTACCCGAAATCAATGATACGGTAAATTCGTGTATTTCTATGGAAATCAAAGATGGATTTTAGCATTCAATTCGAAACGCATTCAGAATTTGCAATTCAACTGATCGTGAGCTTTTAATACCCTGTTTTCAGAAACTTCTAATCTCATTACCTTTCAAACTATCTACTCGTGCAAAATGAAGACTGATCTCCTGCACCTCGATGTTGTAACGTTAGGTACATAATAATAAGCTAACCTCAAATTTCGATTAATTAACATACGCTGTAGGTCAACGAAAAAAATTTCAAAACTCTCAAATAATTTATACACGAACATCGAGACGTCTGGGAATTTTTATAGGGTTAATCCGTCGAACGGATTTTTTATAAACAAAAAAAGAAAAAAAAAAAAGTTTAAGCACAGGAACAAGATAAACAGTGGTAACTAGCTTCTTCCAAAAATAAATGTAAGTTTGCCGTTATGATCGCTGTCAACGTTTTTCTTACCTCCGCATTCATCGATCTTTCTACGTGTGTATGTATGTCAGCCTACAGGCATAAAATACATAGTATATAGGCATACATCTCTGTACATATTGATTTGAAATATCGAGTGAATAAAATATTCTAGTCGAGAATACCCGTTACAGCTTTATACTGTTATACCACATATAACATCTTCATTCGTCGAAACTGACATCATTAAAGCGCTGATACAAAATCGATCGCAGTGAATTTCCTGATGATACTCTAAAAATTTATATAATTTCTTGGCCTAGTTTCTATAAATGAAAAAAAAAAAGAAAAAAAAAAAGAAGTAGAAAAAGAAAAATGTCCCACGACAATATACCTGAGGTGTGTTATTATCATATGTTATTCTAATTGGTCACAGAAAGACAAAGGCTTACGAATACAGTCGAGTAACGCGCTATGATTTATCTGGATCATGGATCAAGCGTTGTATCTTGAAGGTGGTTTACGCGGATCGATTCTTGCCTGTCACACGTGATAATTATTTCACAATCACTTTCCTACGCTCAGCGCGAAACAAAAGCTTCTTCAAATACTGATACAGGTGTTACCGTAGTTCAAGTACGAGGTGAAGAATCGCTATTCGTATCGTATCAGTGAATGAATGTAGAAAATAATGAGACGTTGATCGAAGCTGTATCAACTTAATTCTGATGTAAAAGCTCACCCACTTCGTGTTTGCCGCGTTGTCAGAGACTGGCCAGGGTGTTCTTCAACTGGTTCACGGCGGGACCTGCAGATACGAGGGGATAAGGGTGGAGCGATTTGCGCGGGAAATATGCGCGCAAACTCTGCGCAGTTTGCAGGTTCACCTTGCCAGATCACAAGCTTTAATTTTAAGATTCATCCTAAGAATGTTGTGACAATACCGATTATTCGGGGGGTTTTCTCAATGAACTAACGAGCATCGTTGTTCGGGGTAGCCCGTGCAGGATGTGGAGGATAACTTCGGGAGGAGCGGATCTAATAGAATTAGCGATTACGCCGTACGATATTTCAACGTGTAGTTAATCACGGCGCAGAGACACACAAGGGACGTGCAATGTACGAAACTGACAGTAATTGATATGGAAAGGTGTAACTACCGCTTGACTCGACAAACAACGATGACACCGGAGTAGGAATGCCGGCATCACGCGATGTTTTTTTTTTTCTTTTTCTTTCTTTGTCTTTTGTTTCTTTGTTGTTTTTTTTTTTTTTCTTCTTTCTACGCATACATAATCTCTGCTGACTAGTGCGATTCTGAAACGGTATGCCCCTCCGATTTATAAACATCCGACTGCTGTGTGCATTTCTATAAAGTAAACTTTTAAAAATACGCATTGAAGATATTTATCGAAACGCGGAAATTGCGAAAATGGTATGAATGTTTTACGTATGCAGACGGTTAGAAATTGTTGAAAAATTTCTTATAACGCTCGTTTCGATATGCGGTAACAAGGGGAATAAGGCAGAGTAATATTCCAACCGTATTTCGTAAGAGTGGTTTATCTTCGGCCACTTACCGTTGCAGTGAACCGCGAATAAAGTAATTTTATTCAATGATCGAGACCTCCTGCAGGAGGTTAGAAGGTCAACTCAGTCGTGGGTTGTAATAGAATCGAAGATGGTAGTAGGAAATGGGGGAAAAGATCGAATGCTCACGTCCGCGGTATGCAATATCCTTTATCGACTTCTATACAGTACCGATAATTTTTTTTTCCTCTCTTTCATCTTAATTAATTTTACTTCTCTTCATATTACTTGGTATAGTCTGTATTCCGCAAAACGCTTTTATTTCAGATTTTCAATAATTTGTTATAATGCGCGCTAATTGCTCGATTTCGTATTTCAATTATAATTATCATAATTATGATTGTTTTTTTTCGCTAATTAACGAGCTTTGTAGATCACGGTTCCTATGCGTTTTTTCATTATTTTTCTTTAATTATTTTCTACTGCGCACCGCGACAGCTTTGAGACAAATGTTAACGACGTTATTTTAGATCGCATCGATCGATGCAATTGAGATCGTATTGCTGCCCCGTGCCTTCTGCACCGCGACGTACGGCTATTTATGGATGACCAGTTTCACTGGCAACAGCTGCTCTACACCTATAATCATCGATGGAAACTTGCCCGCGAGTAAATTCAGACAGACAGCTTTGAAGAGCAAAGCGTACCCGAAAAAGACGTGAATACGTCGCCGTCGCTATACATACGTACTAAGGAAAACTGCGAATTCCGGATTTTAGCAAACGAGATTCTCTCACAAAATATTCCACCGTGATTTCAATGCTGCATTCTCGAGATCCCGACATAAAAGCTGTGCAGATGAGATCGTCATTCGCGAATTCTTGACTTTTACGTTGTGACATTAGAAAATTTCAAACGTTATCCAACTGTATACGTACGTTGTGACGATAAAATGCAATTTTGAAATTTATTCATTCGCGTTTAATTCGATGCGAGGGAAACGGTTCTCGCTTCGTTATATTGTATGTAAATTCGATAGCGGAATAATATAACGCGTTGTTATCATTTCAGCCGTCTTTCTAGTATTTCCAACTAGTAATGTATACGATACATAAGCTGTATAGGGTTAGCGAACGCGGACAACGATCGATAACGCGACATATAGATACGTGCGTTTGAAATTCTTCCAACGTAAGCTTTCGTGATTACAAAAAAAGCTAGCGAGAGCTTCTGCTAAAGCCCGGAAGGATCCGAAGTTTAAATTTTCGTACAAATGTTCGAAAATAGTATCGAAACAAGATAACAGAGAAAAAAGAAAAGAACTTCAATCGAGGATTAGAACTTCTAATCTAAACTTGACAAATTCGAAAAACAATAATCGAAATCGTGGATCGTGTTACATGAAAAATGATCATTATCGAGGTGTCGCACGCAAAGGTGAAAGATCGTGCGTGATGCGTGATAAGAGCCGTCAATTTTATTCGTTGAAAATTCTACATGACGAGGGTTATACTATTAATTGCCTATAATTTGAAAAAGTTATTTAACAGATTTATTGTTATTTTTATTTTTTTTTCTAGTTTCCGAATAGAAAACTCTTCAAGTTTATTATACTATATCGCGTGCGTGAGAGGCGTGAAAAAAATAGAATTTAATTTGCAAACTTATATCGATATTGTATCATTAGATTCACACGCGTACTTATTTTATATTATATGAGAAGAAAAAACGAAAGTACTTTCGGCAAAGTAACGAGACGAACGGAAATTAACTCCACCCCCAATTACTTTTTATGACTTTCCAATCTTTTGTTCGGAGAATCGTCTCGCTTCGAGTATTGTTGAAAAAAATAAATAGACAAAAAAAGGAATCACAATTATTTTAAAAGATTCGAATTTTATTCATGAATGAGAAATATACCAAGTTAATATACGAAAACTTTGTTAAAATTTCACTCTCGACGAGGGAAACTCCTGTAGCCACTCAAAATTCAGGTCTTCGTTAAACAATTGGGGGGAAAACGGGGAGGAGGACGGAGGCGAGGAGGCGAGGAAAGCAAAAGAGTGAAGAGTAGATGTCGTAGTGGAATTATGCCCTATTTTACTATCGAGATAAGATATTCAAAAGTTGGTAATTCAGTTCCACGCAGTTTATGCCGTTGTAGTCGGAGCTTGCAGCAAATAATGTAGGTGATATAGGAGGTAAATTTATAACACGTAATTTTCAACGAACGAGCTAAAGCTCATACCGGAAAATGATTCTCTTAGGAAAACAATTCCTGTACGGGTATCCGGAAATTAATTACAATTTTACCGTGTCTCTGGTGATGCATATGAAACCCTGCTAATTCAGATAATAATTTGAAATGATTCGATACAACGAATATTATGTCATCGTCAGACAATCGGTTGTAGGTATATATAATAATATTATATATACTCCAGTTGTTGCATCTAATTATAATATATGTTCAATATGTTTAAGCTTGAAGGTTATCGGGATCCATGTGCCCATCACCAAGATAAGATCAGTATGACGATACCTGAGGATCTACATTAATGGGCTTCGCGTGGGAGGTTATACAGCTGAATATACACACCAACTCTGATTTAGAGTTAGCCGTTAGCGAGTACCTACTGCACGTCGATGCTGAGGTAAAGCACCTAGCAACGTAATATTATAATTAATAACATTTTGCTACCGGGAAGGGTGTAGTTGAACTATTATACACCAAATGAAGCAAAATTCAAACAGCGTCGAGAGATCACCGATTCCAGCGATCATCTCATTGTTAGTCCAATATAGATGTATTGTAAACCTATGTAGTGTTCGCCGGAATATTCTCCTAAATATCTACCGAGAGGGGCCTAAAATCATGGATTACGGGGGTTTCCGTTCGAGTTCCGTTCAAACATCTGGATATATAGATGAAGTATAAAGTAAAGAATTTCGACTTAAACAAGAAACCTGAAGATATACGCTTGCCCAATTTTGTATTGAAAATGCAAAGCGAAATAGAAAATATCCGTAAAAAAAATATACGACGATGAAGAAAAAAAGCAACATTTTTTTATGGGTAAAATTCAAGATTGCTTTCTCCAGATGATAGACGATAAATGGAATGAAAATTCAAATCTTTCCGATAACGAATGATCATAAATGTCCTCCTCGAGGAGTTGTAACGTTACATTTCAAGGCTATAAAGTTACGTGAAGTGACTTACCTGTACTGATCAGGGAACATCCTGAAAGGAAGAATTTATTGTGTTATTTTCCAAAAATCCACTATATCGACATGCTGTAAGAATACACATTCCTTAGGTACAATCCCTTGCGATACGCGATTGAAATTTTCTCAAAATATTTAAAAAAGATTCTCCAAACTTCGAACGGTATTAACCCCCCCATTAGCGGCAGTTCGTATGTCCTTGTAACATCGTTACGATGTTACTTTCATGCGCGTAATTTAACTCTCGCTATCCTCGTTGAGCCGTGAAATTGGGTCTCTACAAATACGGATTTCAACTTGAACTTTGTACGGATTCGTTTTTTTAACAAGCGCGTTGAGTGCGCGAGTGGTGTGAAAATACAACCGTATTGTGACAACCACTGATAATAATTTAAGGAATGTATAATCGTTACAAAATTTGTTTCCAGATTAATAACGCATGTTTCAATTATTGTATTATAATATTATCCACATGAGATTAAACACAAATGTATATGAAGTCAGAAGTGGCAAGTTTTGTTGAGTCAGAGAAATGTATATTCTACAGTACAGAAGCAGTTTGAGAATTAGTCAAGTAGTAAATATGTAAGATCCAGCAGAAAAGCTCTGAAATTATATCAAGTGCATCGAAAGAAATAGTGCATTTTTTCTAATTTGCTCAAGACAAAAGCTGCGGTACAATATTCACTTCCTGTATCGGTTTTTGATACCTGATCATTAGCGTGGGAATATTCGTGACATTCTTGAAATAGTTATAATAAAACTTTGAAAATTTCAATGGAGAAAATTATCCATCAACGGAAAATGAATTTCGAGACTTGAGGCAATAGTTCCAAGAATAATACGGAAGATAAAGTCGATCGTTCTAGACTGACATGCAAATTATACAACTACTCTAATAGTTTACGGACAAAGTGACACAATGCTAGTGCAGACAGGTGAGGGCGGAGAAATTCGGGTAACTGTCGAAGTAGAGAAGTTTAATATGTGTGGGTTAATTACATTCTACGATTATTATTAATGCAAACAAAATGATTGAATAATAGATGCAATATAGAAAGGAGTACATACGCGCGCTCGACAGGCGGCTCTGTCTCTTTGAACCTGTAACCCAAGGATCACACAAGTGGATTGATCACACCCCACACCCATTTACTGATTGTTAAATTAATATTTTTCCAATAACTAGCCTGGAGGACGTTGGTAACGAGTGATCTGAGCCTTTAAAATACGCTCCGGTAATCTCGGGAAACTCGACAAAGAGAAAAATATTAAATAGAAATGAGGGACGGCATGATATTGCGACAATAAAAGAATAAATGAAAGAACAAATAAGAAGAAAAAAGAAATATATCCTGTAGAATATGAAAAGTTGGAATTCCGATACGATGGACAAATAATTTCCAAGCTTGCAGCAGCGGATCCGAGACGAGGAGGCACTTTAAACCAGCGTGTACGTCACTCGGTACCGCGTTCTAAGAGCATTTATCGAACAAACTCACATCGAATAAAAGTGAAGAAAGAAAAAAAAAGTTTTACAAACAAATAATAGAATTTGTCATGAGCGTTGCCGCCACCGAAGCTAGATATATAATACCTGTACGTATGTTAAATCTACTTTATAACTACACACACAAATATATAACGTGATATATTATAGATTGTAATAGAAATTTAGAAACATTTTTCAAATAGACGAAAATATAAATAATTGTTGTAATATTCATAAGATCTCGTCAATCAATTAGAGATTTTCGAAATGTCACCAAATATCACCTTTGTTGCGCAATACTGTTGAATAAAACCGAATGAAAAAAGGAGAGGAGCAATAAAAGTGTACACGATTCATAAATTTGTCACTTTAACGACCTTTTTCCCCCTATCTCACATCACTCTCTCGTTAATAATAGAGACGCTACGCTGTCTAGGTTTAAATTATTAAGAAACGACGTTTCTTAATTTTTACTTTTATTTAAAAAAACAAAAATTACGCGATAGGGTGGTATGTTTGAATCGATATTGAGAGTGGAAAAATCAAAACCACTCAATCAATGGCTTAAATTATATACGTAACGCGCGATGTTACATTCAGTTTAATTCCCGTATAATGTTTATCCTTTTTTTTCAAGTCAAAAGTTCGGTAATAAAATGCAATCGTCAACTTGGATGAGCCTGGATTGTAAATTGTGATAATAAGTATAATGTTATAACAGCGAACTTCAAATTTATTCATTGATTCTGTTATGCAGATTATGTATATTATATTGCGACGATATGAACATATTTTTTTACAATTTTTTCCAATTTTTTTTACGTCACATTCTATCAGATATTCGATCAGAATTATGTAAAACTTTGAACGAACCTGATATTAAGAGTTAGCTGGGTCACCTGTGACGTAACGACATTCGAGAAAACAGATCAAGAGCGGTAATCGAACGCCTTACAATTATAATTGAAAATACCATTCAAATATCTCGGACTATTTCTAGGAATTTCTGCGGTTCTCTCAGGTTCTCATTTTACACAGAATGATTTTCAAATCGTTTAGAGTTTTCCGTATATAATGCAGAAAATGATTGGAACGTGCATTATTTTTGAAAAGCTCTAACAATAAATCCAAACCAATATCCATATAAACTACCTAAATTAAACTAAACTCCGCATAAACCTTGTCTAAAATAAATATGAAAGTAGAGAGACCGAATACGTATTCGAATACCTCCTACAATGCTGCACGTCAATCGATTTTTCTTTTAAGTCATACACCAGATGTGCTCGTCATTATCAATAAAAGCACATGAGAGTGTTTATAGCTGTAAGAACTTACAGTGGAATTTACGACATGAATTGGCAGAAAAAATCTTTCAATGCAGCAACATCTGCGCCCTTGAGGCGAAAGCTCATAAAAAAAATCGTACGAAAAATGCGGGCAAATTGCGTACGACCTCGCCACCAGTCGGTCTAATAATTGACTCTTACTACTGAAACGCCGAGCTGCCGCAGAAGGAAGCTTCGATTCACCTAAAATGCAAGCTCCAACACGTTTTCTGTTTTATCGACATGGACGTGAGCTTTCGCAGCAACGAGGCTCTAGTCGCAAAAATTTTTATCGGCTGTTTCATGAATAAAAGCTCGCGAGTTTATCTCGTGGAAACTGTTTTACCATTCGTCTCCATCATTATTAACGAGAGTGTGATATTTATTTCAAATCTACAAATCTATGGAACTCGGATGATTTTCTTTTTCCTTTGTTTTTTTTTTTTTCTCACTGTGAAGAGTGTCAATTGACGGACACATACACCTATGCAACGTTATTCAATACGGTTGATGAAATATTTTCTAATCATTTTATACTGCTACAAAGATACATGAATGAATGATAATTATACTATTATAAGTTTTCACAATAATTAGGATGAGTGCACATAGATGAATATGCAAGAACGTTATTTATATACAAAAGAAAAGTAAATAAGAAATTAAATAAACATAAAATGAGACACACGGTGCGACTAGCTAAAAAATTTTGACTCTCATCTTAAAATGCTTTACGACTGCATACAACACTGTATAATATACAATTACTATATATGCCAATTAATCATAATATTTCAATATTTCTCCTCGCAAAACACGTATATGTGTACAATAACGAATATACAACGTATATTACGACGCACACGTAATTTTACAAAATGAAAAAAAGAAAGGAAAAAATAAATAAAAGAAAAGATGGGGAAAAACTTATTAATTTCTCACATATGTTGCCATTATCATAATATGCGCACAATTTTCGTGCGGTGCAGTGACTTACACAAAGCCTTTCAACAAATAATCGCTCTCTCGATTTTTGTGAGAAAAAAAAAAGAAAGAAATGAGAAAAAGAAATTAAGACTGAAAGTCGACACATGCGACGGCCTGCATAAACATCGCGAATTCGATTTGATCTTTCATCAGAAACATCTGTATATTAAAAGCTGCGAATAATTCTTGTTTTCATTTATTCAAACGGCGCACAGCTAGACAGACAGGCAGACAGACTCGCGGAAGTTAACTCGGAAAGCCTTGAACCAGTTCGATTGCCTAATGCCTGATAAGTGGCTGTAGAAGTGACGTCACCGCAACCTGCAGTCGTTATGATATACCTATACTCGCGACGTTGGAAGTAACAAAGAATTCTGGTCAGTGACGTCATACATACGTCAGGAAATGGATTAGAGTTCGCGTAGACGATAGGAGCAAAAAAAATAAATAAATAAATAAATAAATAAATGAAGAAGTAAAAAGTTCAAATAGTATAGGCACTCGTATGAGATTTAATTGCAAAATTATTTTCTAAAAATTTAGAAATGCCAGGCACGTCGCAATTGTCGTTATTTCCCCGATGATCGTATACATAGAATGGTAGTTGATGATGAGACACGTGGAAATAAAAAATTCGTTAAAGAAAACGAATGAATAAAAATCTGCGTATATTTATACGTGAACAAACGTTTTGATGCCGAATTCGTGCAGGATTTTAACGATTCTTACCTCTCGCTAGCGATCGAACTATTTCTTGACATTGATTTCGGCGACATCTCGAAGTCACTGTCACTCCGGTAAAGAAAACTTTCTCTTCTTTGGGGTAACGTTTGGAGGACCAGCCCCGCACTCGGGGACGCACCCCCGCCACCCCCTGCACCTCCATCCAATGGCGAAGCGCCATTTTCAACATCGAAACTGTAACAAATGAATAGCAAAAAAATTTGTTACTAAAACAAAATTCCAAAAACACTAGGGCATACAAGGTATCACGTGGTATGTACATGTGACTGAAACAAAAGCCGTACTACACCCAAATAGAAAATTCAGGAAACATCCTGTGAGTTACAAAGGACATGGCCAACCCGTTTGAACGTTTCTGAATCATGGGAGTATTTTCTGTACTGCACGGTTAAATTTTGAACACCAGCTCTCCAAATTAGACTTCCATACATATTCGGTGGAGCTGTGCGGCTTTCGGTAATGTTTTGGGACTAACAAGTGGGGGACCGCAAAATTAAACGAGGTCCAACAACATATCATATTTAACCCTTTCTACTCCGTGTCACGTTTGAACGAAAAGTTTTGCAGGAAGTTTCGTATACAGAACGGATGTTTCATCTCGCATGCGTACATGCGGACAAAGTGTGATGTATATTAAAATTCATTACAGGCTCTGTCGCCCCATATCATTACCTGATCATAGTCATAACGCGTGTGTAGGTATGTATTATGAATTGTTGAAAAAAAAAATTGTTGAAAATAATGATCCTTCACCGTGTTTCAACACCGCTGATATGTATAATAAATGCTCTGCAAAAGTCGTTCGTAAATTTGAAATTCAGAAAAAAAAGACAAATAGGAAAAAAAACGCAAAATGCTATTTTTTTTTTTTTTTATACAAAATATCATCGAAAGTGCATGGCTGATCGCACTCATACAATAATAAAGATAATAGTCGTTCGGCATATGATATATTGATTAAAAATTGATAACATATGCGGTTGAATTTCATTCTCTAGTTGGCATTGAGTTTAATTTACACCGAGGGTTCGCATCTTCGTCGTCGTCGTCGTCATCGGCGTCGTCGTTCGGTTTGTTTTACATTCTCTATTAATAAATTTTCACTCTGCAGTGGACAGCTCCAACGATAAATATAATCGATATATTGGTTTCAGTCGAACCTTCGGAGTTACATACGTGCACATACCTATATGTACTTTATTGTCAAATATATGTGGTGTATGTAAAAATAGAAATAATAGTCGGACGTAGTTCGGGAAAATAAACAACAAGAATTCACGACAGATAGATGATTAAAATCAAGGGGCTTGTATTTATATACACCCCAATGGACAACGACTTTTAGAAATCACGTACGTACTCTGGTCGCCTGCAGACCCTCTGCCGTCATCGTTAATCGTAATTCTACAGTCTGCTTTTTATCAAACATCTATTTTTTTCGATGGTATTGCTCGGTAATGAAAAATCGTCACGCTGATTGAAATATTGTGGCATCATTTCTCGATAAGGAAAAGGCCTATTTCGCAGAGCGCTTTCACGCGATATTTAATACGTCACTTAAAACTATACGTATACCCGTACGTTATAAGCACTACACTAGAAAAAATACATGTGCGTGTAACCAACAACCGTACATGCACATTGATACAGAGACCTTCGGCGGCAGAGGCTCTGTAGAATTTTCCACGCAATATAAATTTTTTTCCAAAAATTATCAATTTTTTATATGAGAAACAAAATAAACAAAATAAGAAAAAAATTGGTAAGATCCATCCGAGCTAATGTATTTTTCTATTCGCATTATCTATAGGAACGCAGGAGTTATCGAACAGATATTATAATGAATTCCCTCCAACGACAATAATCTGTGACAAGTCTGTCGTAAAAGCGTCCGGAAGTTGGTGAGAATCCATCATGAATTGTACGAGCTGAATAAAAATCCGCCATGAATTCTGGAACATAGAAATGAAAACGTGTTCCCTGCGTATAGCTGTGTGCAGTTTTGAGAATACATTATATCCGATGATTTGTTTTCACGGTATAATTACTGTTTTCCTGGAAATGATTACGCAAATAAATGTTTCCCGTAGCGTGGCAGCAGCAGCAGACTGAAATCACCTTCCTACCATGCTTGTATCAGGCCCGATGCACGTATGTACGCAAAGCGAACGGCAATAGTTAACATCGCACGTACGTAACACGTGAGCAATCGGATCCCATACCTACGGGAGGAATAGAATCGAGAGATACGTAAACACCTGAGTACGTCCAATGCGAGACTTTGTGCCGTTCTTATAAAACACGCGAGGGTTATCTACCGTCAGGATTTGTAAAATTATACGTAATTCAGTTTGTCCAGATGCTGAAAATACTGCGGCGTGATCCCCATGCACCGTGGTGAATCTTTCAGCGGTGATCAGATTGGTTTACGTAACCCTTTTTAGATATAACGAGAAAAAGAACTATAGTCGTTTTCCTGCAGATATCGATTCGACGGACACACCTCGTATGTACGAGAGAATAGGCGTGCAATTTATACGCGTATGGAAGCATCGTATAGTTTGTGGTAGACGTTTATATGGTGCAGCACAAGAGCCAGTTGCGCATTACTTGATATGCTCGTCCGGTATCCCGGACATTGTATTGCGGGGGCTTATATAAGTCACAATTAATGACCGTAGCCTTGTCATTCAAAGGTTAATAGTTTATTGTTCAAATGGGCCGGTGGTAACTGTACGCCAAGTATCAATTCACACTGAATTTCTAATCCTGAAAAGCACCGTGCATAATTTTGGATTGATTGTGAGTCAAACACATGCAAATAATTACAGGGGGATCGTCAAGCGGTCACTTTGGTTTAAAAATTAACTTTGATACCAGTGGACAACGACGGTTCGGAAAAAGCGAGAATAAAAATATTGAGAAAACTTTGACAAATTAACGATCCACGTTGGTTTTGACAAGTTACGACTGTTGTTAAAGCTTTCACTCTGCAATAGTGTAACGAGAAAAAATAGAGCATCGAAAATATGACAATTAGTCTGTGTCTGGAATGCATAGTTGGAAAGAGCAATGAATAGGTGTGTACAGTTCCGCAAAGTTGTATCAGTTTCAATGATGTTTTGTACTGAAATGAAAACGGGTGCGTCTGTTTGTGCTTGAACATATATTTTCCGATATAAAGTGCTTCCCACCTATATTTGCATCTCCACGTACAAATAGATGTCAAATATTTATTCAGTCAAAATGACAAACTGATTCGCGTTTTGCAATAGATTTCAACTTAGTTTACATTGTTGAAAGCTGCACTGATGGATTTCAAAGTATCTACCTGAATTCATTTTACACGAAATAATTCAATCACTGCTAATCAATAAAATCTCAATTACTATTATTACCGATCGAGTTATCTCCACTTCTGACAGTTTTCATTTTTCCACGTACCACGATACTTGACCTGTAATCGTATCGATATAATCCTCGTCAATCGAAGATGTTTTATGATATTCGGCGATATAAATCACATGTCATCTACACGATACCGGAGATAAGACTACGCAAAATCTTCTTATGAACTATTATCTAATTTCGAGAAATACTGATTAAAAACCGACGCTGATAATGATATAAGTTATCAGAGATTTTGTTCTAATCGTATAAAAGAAATTAGTATGTACGAATTGGATAATAAGGATGATGACGTGTATGTACCAGTACACGTCACATTAGCCGTCAAATCGTGATACAATCAAAGTTAAGGTACAAATCGGTATGTTTCGATCTTAATAATGTTATTTTCTTTCAAAAAATGGTACAAAAAACGCATACGTAGAGTCTGAGTGATCGACTAGTATATGAACGTAACAAGTTAAAAGAGAAGAATTAAGTACATGCCATTGCACAGTAACCATCCTGAAAATCTTTCAAAATGGTTTCAAGTCCGAGACCTGGTGGGGGCGGTTGAGACACCAGAAATATACTTACCCAAAATTTTACGAGGATAAATGTGCATATAAAGTTGTTCGGAAAATTTTTCCCCAATGATCCAACAAAACGGTTAACCCGGTAGAAATGTAAAAATTGTTTTTTACGATCGCAGAAATTCATCTTGATAATGGAGGCACAGGGTAAGAATATGTGTCACATTTACTTCTGTTGAGAAAAGAAGACAAGAAAAAAAAATATATATATATCAAACTTCGTGGAACGATATGGATTTGTTTCCCCATTACGAAATTGTTGAACAAATTCTCTTGAATTCATTAAACGTTTCACTTGCAAAGTTTGGCAAACTTTTCTCGAAACTTTCAACGTTTGACCGCCGTCGTCGCGTTTGAACTTTGAGGTTAATCGGACGTGAAATGAATCGTTCGAGGGTTCAAAGTGCTAAAGTCAATCGTGGGTGTCGATGAAGTTTATTAAAAATTTGTACACTTACGGAACTGCGAAATAGAGCGGTCTAGCCTGTTGCCTTGCACGAGCTAAAGTTGACACGCACCCGCTGTGTCTCCGAAAGCTCGATAGCGGCAAGGCAACTTTCATTGTCCCAGAATCTCTTCGCGCGAGTCTGGCGCTTGTTTCGTATAAGGGATCCAAAATAGCGTATTCACACATTTTTAACGAGCC
Organism: Athalia cordata; assembly: GCA_963932425.1. Classification (NCBI taxonomy): domain Eukaryota; kingdom Metazoa; phylum Arthropoda; class Insecta; order Hymenoptera; family Athaliidae; genus Athalia; species Athalia cordata. The sequence continues at coordinate 47,744,702 of OZ010625.1, read as the reverse complement.
TCTCTGATCACTGCTCAATTTCTATTTTTAAATACAATTACAGCCACATTTTCTCGTCGCCCACATCTATGTTTCATCTTTCACACAATCTTCGGAGTCAAACTGTAATTATTACGTATACTGCGGAGCGAGCGTTATTCTTTTTGCTATTTTTCGCAAATCAGAGGTTACTTTCTTTCGCAAATTTCTATGTCAGCTTCGTGATGTGCGAACACGCGAAATATCATCACCCCGAAGTCCACGAATTATATCTCCGTTATCGCACCGCACGATCAATAATTAATTAACAACCGATGTAAGTCCGCGCCAAAAATTCGTGGAAACAAAAAATAATAACAACTAACCGGTTATTACGATACAACAAGACACTTCAACAACTCAATATCACGTTATCACTATTCAGTCGCTCCACGTGACACCTGTCAACGTTCGATTCTTTCACCTGTAGACAACAGTCGTAAGGTAACTTTTTCCGTTACGAATTATTATCTTGATCGTCGTTTGTGATTCTTTTTTTCTTTTTTTTGTTACTTCCACAGATTTTGATTGATACGTACGTTGCGCCAGTTATCACGAATGTTCACGTCCATCAGCTTTAGTACTATATATACACAAAATATCTTCGAAACTGCAGTGGATCTTTGTACGAGGTTTAAGTATAGTATAATTGGTTCTAAGGACGGTTGTAAGGTTTCCGGGGTTTATGTTAACTAAGTTATTTTATGCGGATATCGCATAAATAAAACGGCTGTACGTAAAAACGCAGGGACGTTGACGTCCTGATTGATCCACAAATGGTTAAACTTCCGTTATATTCGTTGTCACGTTTCAGAAGCTCAATCTTCACTGACTGGAAAGAGTTAATATAACGTTCAATTTACCAGAGTAGGTGAGTATCGTTTCTCCTTTCTTTCTTTTCTTTTTTTTTTTTCTCTCACATCAAGCGTTCGAATGTTTTTCAAGATACCGTAGACAGCGGCAGCTTGCGGGTATTGTTGTTCTCTGCCATGAAGTCAGGAACATAATATTTGCATTACCGCCGATATTTTTAGAAGTTAAACGTCCCTGCCTTTGCATTTTCAAGTATAGTGACCGGCCCATGTTATACCATCTCAAAACTAACCAAATTTTATGGAAAATGGGGATAATTTTTTGAAATTTTGTTAACGGGTGAGGATATTTTTTTCTTTTACTGTGTGGATCAAGATTTCCGGTAACGAATCACCGCCCAAGTTCTGGACTGCCATTTTCATTAATTTTTTTGTTTCCTTCTTTCTTCTGCAGAGGTCTAATCTTAACAGCCGAAATTAAAGAAAAAAAGGTTTTCAAATGAGAATTCAACGTTGAAGACCTTGCGAACAATACGGACAGAATAAGTATCGTTGAGTGTTTGAGAGAAATCTGTGACGGAAAATTGAAGAAAATAGTAAAGATTTTGAAAAAGGTTTGTAACAAAGGGTTGTTGTCTAATTAATAACGACGGCGACTTTGATGGTAGCTAAAATACTTTAGGTAACGCTAATAGCCAAGGGCTTTAATTTGACGCGAAGCTGAAGTCAGGTTCTCTTCCGCAGAGGACAATAGCCGGGCGGCTTGAATTTCGGATTCTGGTTTTAATTCTTGGTTATTATCAAGCACACCCTTTCAGAAGGTCTTTTTCGCTCATTGTCAGTTTCATTTCAATGTGAAAAAAAAAAAAGAAAGAAAAAAGAATCATCAGTAAAGTCCAAAATGGACCGAACCTGGACGATGATATGAGGTAAAAAAAGAAACAACTGAACAAATAAAACAACCGAAAATGAAACTGAAATACCAGATATTTAGGAACTTGGATCTGCGGTCACACGCGTTTTACAGTGGCGCACACTGTTCGCGGGTTTAGATTGCGCAATTTTTTTGTTATCGCTTCACTTCCGGCACAACGCGGTGAAACGTAATTGGAACTCACAGGCACAACACATAGGATATCATGTAAAATCACACTGCACGGATTAGACGGGTCCGTATAATTTTTTGGCGCGATGAAACGATTCTTAAGAAGCACCTTTTTTCGATCGCTCCACATGCGTTTCAAAATTAATCTTCCATGGTGGTGGAAGGTGGTTCGGCTGTTCGTCACTCGGCAGCCCACCGAGAACTGGCTCTAGTCATGCTGCTGATACCAAACCGTTGAAATGCCAGCACCACCACGCGAGATTTTCCTCAATGACCCAATGTACATGAAAATATATATACGACCACTTGTAACACGTGGCGATAAGAAGAGGTAATAATTGTGTCATGAGATCAGGTAGGCACAATACTTTTCGCATCCCCAACCGATTGTGGCACAACGTTACTGACGAACCTCTACAGTTTGACTGATGAAAATTCACTGATCATAAGAACGTTTGTGACGACGGAGTCGGTCACCCATGAAGTCCAGGAGTATATAAACACTATACGTCACTGCTATTTACTGCGGAATCAGAAAACCGTTTGGATTATTATAACGTCCGGAATTGTTTTGTTTTTCTTCCACCTTCCATCCAACGGTTTTAACGATCTTTCCGTCGTCTTTATCCGCATCATTGTTTTACAGCGTCACGTATCTTATCAAGTTGCGATTTCAAACGCGTTGCGATCTTGATTTCATAACCGATCAAGTGGTCTACAGCTGTCAGGGGAGTAAAAAGAGAGACCAAAACGTCAGCTGATATTGTATACACTGTACGATGAACTCGATCTTATCGTATAGCCTGATGTTTTGTCAGGTTGTGATAAATCGTAAGTCCTGCACGTCGAGACAATTTTATTTCAGTCCACACACCTGACTTTCCAACTGTTAATAGTGCGCAGCTATATGAATGAATGGGCATAACTCATTCATCATAAGTTTGTTATCAATCGAACCTGGTGAATCGCACTTGCGTGTCCGATCGTTATCGAATGAGATTATCAAAAATCACTTTTACGTACGGAATCATTGCGAATATATGAAAATCCGTTTTCATAGACCAGAAAAAAAGAAAATAAAAGAAAAATGATCACCATGGATTCATGGTACTCGATCAAAGTTTTACGTCGATCTGTATCGAATTTACATGATATATACAATAACGTGGATTCAAATTTCATGCGGTTTGATTATAGTAATCCACGATTTGCGAATATAATAATCCGACTCGGGCAAATAAGCGAGAACTCTTCAGACGCTTATAAATTTACACAACGATTTCGAGTGAGAAGGGGCTTACTTGAATACATAAATATACTTCGCCGATATATGCGGCAGCTGTAATCGCGTAGCTCTCTGTTGTACTCATATTATTGTAGTTTTCTAAATCGCGAACGTTGGAATACCGTGGTAAAAATTGCAGCGCGGGGAATCGTTTATCAGTGGAAAAATAGCCGGTCAGTATCCTAGGAGATAAGATAACCGACGCTGAGCGCTCCTAGTCGGGGTTATAATTCATCCAGGTATCACGCGACCGTAGAAGAAATGTAGAAAAATAAAAATATACAAAAACGTTGAGTTACGCGTGCGGTAATAAAATCCAATCATATCATCGTTGCGAGTATTTCTACATTTTCTACTCCGGCTACTCGTGATGTGCTGCTGCTTCTGCATATACATTATACACGTAATATCTGACAAAGCTGCCGGTCGATTAAATTACCTAATTTGGACAAAGTAGTTAAATTTTGGAGACTGTAAACGTGAGTATTTGACTATCCAAGCTGACATATATTACACGCGCAAAGTTATAACCTTTGACTTTCGTTTTCAACGATAAATCTCCCACGTGGAATTTTTTCTTCTTCATTTTATGTATTCGAATTTAAAATCAACCGTATCGTGTAACTACGTTTGAAATTTCAAGAGAAATATGATGATTTACAGATGCCGGAACTGAAATGTGTATAAAATTTCGGGTTCAATCAACTGATTGGGTGGTGATTGGGCGTGTGCCAAATAGTTGGAATCTTTGATAAACCAACTAAATGTAAACTATCGCGAAATTGACAAACTGAAACTCATAAGCGGTTGAATATGCCTATCAATCGACCGCAGAAATATATTTACCTGTCTGAAGTGGGTTGAACAACAAGATAAATAGACGATAATATTTCAGGCGCTTATAGCGTTGACCGACGAATATTGATATATATATTTAAAATATGTTGAAAAAGCGTTGACCTGTGAGCAGCAAAATTAATTTCCAATTAAAATTTCAATTTCCTGACCGTACACATTATTTAAATTATCGTTCACTCTAATTGCGTCGAACTACCATGACGTCAACTATTTGAACCAACTATATTGCATAACAGGCTCTATCTCAGATAATGCGTGTAGGTTTATAGTGGCCGCAAAGGCGGACGAACCCAACCAGATCGACACAATGGTAGTTTCAGAGCCTTTGTTAGGACGTCACTCACCGATTACAGGTATATACGTCAAACATGAAATAGAGCGACTCGAATAATTCCAAATACAATGTAAGGGTACGATTTCCTGAGATGAAATCAAAGTCTGACAATGAGTCCGTGATCTAATTATTCCAAAAAGATGGAATTTCAGGACACTGGGACAATTGTTTGTTTCAACCCCCAACTGAATAGATACATAGGTCATTTTTTTAGAGCGAATAAAAACGAAAATGTCCATAAACCAAATATGGCTAGGCGGATTAAGATTCAGGTTAATACCTAACCTTATCCTCAGTATATACAACCTAAGATATACTATTTATAGTAGTGTTGACTAAGGTTGCTAAATTTTGGCACCGCGGTAGTGAGAATCGAGATTGCCAAGGTTCTCGTTCAGAAATACGATCACGCTTTAACGTTATACAGCGATATTATTCGACCACCACCATATCGCCGGTACGTGCATAATTTTTTTCTGACTTAACAAACTCACCTTTTCTTCCGATCCACATAATAACGACGCGAATGTCTTCGCCGAGCTTGACGACGACCCGCCGGTAAACTGACTGCCGTTTCTCGTGAGTCTCGTCGGGAATCCTTGTTCAAAGATTCTCGCCTGGACTCACGACGAAATCTTCCACCATTTCCAACACCACCGGCCACTTCACTGCCTTGGGTTTTTAACAGTGTCCATAAAAAAAATGAGAGAGCTATCATATTGTCACAAAAGATAGTCACTCGCACAGTACTGTTGCAGTGGTCCCAAGACTCCAGGTTTAAGTGCCACTTTCTACCGTCATGTTTACGTCCTTAATTAATCACATTTTGTATATTCATTATCGCCAATTATCCGTTAGGCTTCTTCGCACCGATTATTTCTTAATTTGCAGCCATGCGATCCAGAGAACGTAATTGATACTGTGGTAAGAAAATAAGAGATGATCGAAATTCTAAAGCTTTTGACGAAAAAGGCGGTGAAAAAATATGACAAAATTTGCTCCCGACATCTTCACGGCCGCGGCCGGTCCAGGTCTCCCATCAACCAGGGAAATCCCTGGAGCGTAACAGAAAATCATAGAAAATCCCCTTCCGCAGTTTATCACCACTCTTAAGGGTGCGGTCGACCATAAGAAACCCACATATACCTGTATATATATAGACGTAACCATCTATCGCCAGTCTATTGTTTTTCAGTGTAGTGTCATAACATAAATCACGTTATAGGTACGAATTTTTTTCTTTGCTTTTCATTTTCCTTTTTCCCCAATGAAAATCGTCAAAGACACGTCAATGATCTTAATCACAAGTGAGGTATCAGCAAAAAGACAGATCAAGAAAGGAAAACGGAAGCAGTTTTTCGGTAAGGATAAACTCTCTGCAAAAACTGCAATGTGAAATTGTTATTGTTGTGGGAAATAATTTTGTGTTTCGAGCTGGAAAAAAGAATAAAAAAAATCTTCATCAAAATTTATGAACCAATCAATCAGCGTATAAGAAAAAATATTATACCGTAGAGACCAGGTATCGGAGCGCATTTGACAACTGTCAAATGGATGAAGTTTTTTCTCCTCTTTTTATGCTGATGATAGTGCAACGAGTAAAGGACCGAAAACAATTTACGTCGAGTTTCCGTAGGTGGGACGCAAGAGGAAAACGGGCCCCAAGGAAATCAGAAACTTCATGAAAGTTGAACGCGTAAGAGTCGGAGCCTTCACGAAATAAGACACATTATTTATTAATACGATCCACGTGACTCGGGAACCGATAAAATGTGGCCAAAAGTGACAATAAAAAAAAAAAGTAACGGGATATTGCAGTTCAAGAATCAATTTCACATATCTATACATAATCACGCGAAAAAAAAAACAGACATACATACAAGCGCGCACGAACTTTGAAATAAAATAGCTCTTCGCACCAAGAATGTTAAATTTCTGGAAGGTGTTTCTCGTATCATAAAAAAAAAAAAAAAAGGAAATAATTCCAACGCTCGCAAAACCGCAAGTCTGTGGCTGAAAAATTTTTGAAGGAAGAACACACTGTGATTCAAGCTATATCGCCACAATTTCGGCGTGAATATAAAAAATCCCCCTAGCGATAAACAGAGGTTATTCGGTCTAATATCCACAAAACTTTAACGGTGCCATAACCGACAGTATTTTCATATATAGAAAATTGCGAATGATATGTACTGTATATACCTTGAGCTGCTCTGCGATCAGTTATAGCAGGTCATGCGAATATTAAATCAGTTCGATTCATTTTTTGTTTTATTTTTTCAACAGTTTCGCATGCCGATCGTATAATTTACCGCAGATTCTATACGATAAAAAATATTTCATTGCAAAAATTGCTAGTTAAAATATATTTCTGGTGTGAAAATCGGGTACACACATAACACGGATCATCTCTGGAGATGCGAGTATAAACGCTTCGAGCACGATCGAACCGGTTTTAATATCAAAGGCATTGGCTTATCCATAAAATTTTTAGTGGTTATAGAAACGTTATAGAAGCGCAGAATTTCCAACGTATCATTGATCTATACAAAACGAAACTTGGAATCATTAATAACGGCTGCAAAAACGATAGGTATTCATCCGAACGTTAAACGTAATTCATGTAATAAACGAGGAATGTACTATAACGCGTATACTCTAACAAAGAACCAATTATTAAAATTTTTCGAAAATATTAATATTATGACAGAAGATTATTATTTTTCAATTTTCATTCTGCACGACCGAAATGTTTTCAACCGATGTATCCATATTTAGACGCGGCTATAATATACGACTTGGAAATCGGCCGCGATCGACAAACATAGAAACCAAATTCCGTCAACATTCTAGTCAGCTTTAAATAAATCATTAATAGGCACGTTTAACCGCGAATTTGTTTTTTTTTTTTTCTTTGTTCCAAATTACTTTAACGAACATACGATTATAGCTACGGTGTCGGCGAAGATAGCCAAGTCAGCGATGATGTCTTATTCCGATTTATCGTTTCGCTCATAGCCTGACCGATGTCTTTTGCTGATAGGTCATATTTTATACGTTTTTGATTAATCGACCCAACGATCAGGAATATCGAGACTAGTTGATCGGGATATTTATTAATCGACACATGTAGCGTACATAAGATGTTCCGATATTACATTTTTTATCGCCACATATAAGTATTACCTCTACATAAAATAATAACCTATATCTCTTCGAATTGAATAATTTTCTGATGGCCTAAAATTACGTCTCTGCGACACGGGGTAGCGTAACATAAATGAAAGTTGGATAGTTAATTCTTACATCGAGACACAGATAAGAGCTAAGTGCTCATTAAGTGAAGGGAATGATTGAATTTTACGGCAACTATAAACGACGAAGGACAGATATAATTCGGCCATCCCGCGGACTTCAGATTCGTCAGAATGAAATCAATCAACGGAAACTCGCGCTTGGATCAGTTGGTTTCAAGACTATCGTCAGCAATCTGTCGGAAATGACGTGGTAAAGAAGAGATCAAAAAAAAAAAAAAAACAATCGGGAAAAGAAATACGGAGCAAAGAACGTCTGCGGACAAGCTTCTTAATGAGAACTGCACACCGCGTGTAGGATATAGTTGAAGACTTATAAATCATTAGGTTACGAATATGATACACAGGACCCCGAGGACCTTATTAAGGGAATACCAAATCACGTTGCAATTAGGGATATTATGAAGAAATAAAAAAAAAATATATATATATTTCACAGAGTAATAATTTATCTACGCAGCGGGTTGTCCGTATAAAAATGTCATCTGCGCGGCAGCGAGACGTTATACTTCATGAAATCTCGCAAGGATTGTTGAATGTAATAATACCATTAAAACCGCATACAAAAGTTTGTTATATCCTGAACATCCTGGCATCAAACCTTACCGATACTAAATAACAAAAAAAGTCCAGTTTTGGCGTCGCTCGCTGTTTTCGTTCGGGGGCCGCGCGGTAATAAAACTCGAGATTGTCTTCTGTTCGACGTCGTTGTGCCAAATTGCAAATCGATATTATTTAGTCAGTTCTCCGTGAATCTTAAGGATCTCTGGAACGATCCACACAAAATGTTGGTATATAATAAACAGGCGATACATAACCCGCGTCACGTTGTCGTGTGTGAAAAAAAAAAAAAAAAAAAACAAAAAAAAACAAATAGAAAAAGGAAAACTAAAAAAGAAAAAAGGAAAAAAAAATAGAAACAGAAAAAAAAAGTAGGGCATACCCACCGGAGCTATATTCTATACACGCCATTGAATTGCAGTCTCGAAGGCATTGTCTTGGCCTGACATCACTGACATGTATGTAGACACTGTGCCTACGAGTTACCGCGACGATAAGCGGATGAAAACATGCCAGACTTGCTTGCAATGATGCGGACACGTGTATGCATATGGGTATGTAGATACGTGTAGATGTAATATGCATATATCTGAGAGTAGGTATGCATATCGTGTGAATACAGAGTGTCGCATTAGAATCTCGCCACTCACGCTGTGGTACACGACGACGACTGTCTGTTACGTTTCACGTATGTCACACATTCCGTGATAGAAAATTAATTAAACGGAACTTGAAAAACAAACAAATCATATTCCGATGCGCACGCGAATGATTCGACTGTAGATTCCAATCTCACTTGAATTCGATTCGATAACCTTTTCAACTTGAAAAGAAAAAAAAAGACGCAGTGATGACTGATAAATTTGGATCGAGAGGAATTATAAGTCGCGGTTGCGGTTCAACTCGGAATAGTTTTTTTTTTCTCTCGATTTTCTTCGCGACTTGTTTTGACATTGGAAAGAAAAAAAGGTGGGAAAAAATTTAGAATGTCCAGTTCCATTCGGATGAAACACACGCAGGTTACGCAGAGTATTTTATAGTTCAAAATCAATAATATGATTGATTGATTGGTATAATCAGAGTAACACGTAGTTACACACATACTCGAGTGTAGAGAAATCTGTGTCCAGATATAGTAATAGCGCACCTGATATTTCAAATTATGATACCCATATGCCGATAATGTGATGAAAAAAAAAAAAGAAAGAAATTGGAACTAAAAAAACTAGGAGCAGAAGGGGCCGGGGGTGAAGGGGCAGGATTTTCAACGTATTAGCATCGAAATATTAATTACAACGCATGTCTTACGGGATATTGTATCAGCAGTTTGTAGGAGTTGACGTCGGATATTTTAACCCACATATGAGATTTGGCTTAGGATTAAAATGCGTCTGCGGGGTGAGAAATAAATCTCTCTCGTACTACAGAGCGTGTGTGTATGATCGTTATATAGCGCAGGGCCGGGGACTATACACGCGTTATGTATACATACACCGAATAAATTTGGTTTAAGCTTTTTTTCTTTCTTTTTTTTTTTTTTATTATTTTTACTTTTTATTTTTGTACCGTACCGGCGATATAGTACGGGAGTCGCTGCGGCAGCGCGTTTTATCCGCGGGCGCAACACATGCGTTGTTGAATGTAATTAATATTAGCAGAGCAAAGAACGATATATTGTACGAAAGCGCTAACGTTGCGTTATACTGTGCGGCGAAAAACTTCCGACGCACCCAAAGCGCGGATGCTGTACGACGATCTGTAGCTTGGTAAAAAAAATTATTACGCACGTACGATAACTCATTTGTAATACAAATTTTTAATGAAAATAAATAAAGTGGACATCGTTAGATATTTTGAGTTGGAAGAGTTTCGAATTTTGGACGATATGCGATGCCGATTTGCAAAAGCGACTTGCAATTTTCGATGCATGATGGGTCGAATGATAAGGCGATTATGATTAATTTTGGCCGATATCAATTATTTTTCTCATATCCTTCGATTCAACGCGGATTTAGGGCAGATTATGAGGCAGCAATATAATACTCGTCCGAACGACACGGGACCTCTGGATAAATTAGTGAAATTTTGCCATAACGATGTTTGAAATTGGATTAAAATGTCGCTCATAGGTAATACCTGAAATTCAATAAATCTTCAATTTACTTTAACCCCTCTGACAAGGCTCGACTTTACACCGGCCGTCAGAGTGAAAAGAGAGAAATATCAAATCGCATTGCATTAGGATAACAATGAGTTGATTATTTTAACTTGAAATCGATAATATTATATTCACGTTATGCCAGGAAGAGTTTGAATCTCTCTGAGCTGTTTTGGCATTTAAAATGGTTTAATGTAACGATTCTATATATCGTATTTATTTCTCTACTCGATTCGATGAATTTACATATCGCATCAATATCTGTCCGCACTGATTTGAATTATTCATTTGTTAATTCCCAACAAAATATCGAACACGCTATGATCGTGCATCGGATTTAATAATAAAACGCATTCACAGAAGCTACGATTATTAATCCAGGGATATCGCTAGACTATGATTACATGGAGTATATTATTGAAAGTTGGCGAGAACGCAAATATTCACTTCATATACATACAACTATTGTACATTATACAGGGTGTCCCAGAATTCGCGCCAACTAAGTACGTAGCGTTGTTCATCGTGAAAAACTAAAATAGGGAAGTCGAGGTGAAAATGTTCTAGGTCTGACAGGTAAAAAGTTACAGGGTGCCAAAGTTCCGCCAATCGGCGTGCACCGTCACGTCGGTGTGCCACCAACACGCCGGGCGTAGCAGTGTGTTGGTGGCACACCGACGTTATTCCAGACGCCAATTGGCGGAACTTTGGCACCCTGTAACTTTTTACCTGTCAGACCTAGAACATTTTCACCTCGACTTCCCTATTTTAGTTTTTCACGAGGAACAACGCTACGTACTTAGTTGGCGCGAATTCTGGGACACCCTGTATATATGTACCGCGTATACTCGACACGCTGAATTCACACTCTCCAATCGGGTTTAGAAGCACTACACACATAATTACGTAGCGTCATAATACGTAATTAGATGTTTTCACTGATTGTATCGAACAGTTTTCACTCGTTTCATCCAACCAAAAATCACACGCTGCCGCTGCAAAGTCATTTGAAGTAACAAAAAGACAACTTCGCCGACAAAATTTTATCACCCAACCAGCTGTTCTCCTGCTTTTACAGTTTTTTTTCTCCTTCTTCCTCCTTTTTTTCAACACCAGTACCACTTCCGCGTCAGAAAAAAAAAACAAATAAAAAATTGTTCGCTATTTAAACACATCGAGAATAAATGCCGATGAATTTATATATTTGATTACACGTTTACGTCCAGAAGTACAACAAAACGGTAAAAAAAAAAAAAAAAAAAAAAAAAAAAAAAAAGAATACGTCAGCAAATATTTGTTATCGTTAATCAACGCGTTATTTGCTAATTCGGCAAAGATTTTAGGAAGTCGGTGTAATTATGCGTACATACACTAAAAAAATGCAGATTCGAGCACTCGAGTTGCAAGAAAAATTCAACGAACAATCCGGGTAGAAAATTAACACCTTCTTGCGAAATCTTTTTGGAGTCACAAGATTCTGATTACCAAAACAAAACAAAAAAAAAACCACACGCACAAGTTTCCGATGGTTTTTAGTTCGCTATGCACAAATTCTTGATAAACTTTGTGTACAGGTTTTGCGCTTTACTATAGTCTAGCTCGTGTAACAATTTGATTATCAGGTGCGTACGCAGTCTATGCGTAATTTATCGGATTATAATTCAAGATCTCTTGAGAAGGGCAGAATGTCACTCGTGTTCCCTCATAGTGTTCTCGGCGCTTTAGATACACGAAGTAACTTTTGACGGTGTTCAGGTTTATGTAAACACTTGACACTCGGTGTTCGCGGGTAACCGTGTAGATGTAGCGAACGGTTAAAGCTTCGGCGTACCCGAACTACTCTAACATAAGCTACGAACTACGGGCTATCTACTAAACCGCGATAGGAGCGAGGCAGAGATCGAGGAAGGAAGTAGAGCGGCGGTCTCGAGCGATGCTGTTTCGGCACTGCGTGTGGTGTGACACCGTGTGTGTCGCCTTAGTGTGTTCAACACAAACAAATCGATTGTCTTGTGATTCCTGGCTCGCGGTGTCAGGAATGTAACTAAGGATAACCGGGCCCTCCTCCGTGTAAATCCCATCTATTCACAATCCACGGGTTGCGCGCGCGCGCTTTCAAATCGACTTAAAATCGCCCGCGCACGGCCGCCGCCGGACCGCGAAGGTAACTTTCTAGTTTCGCGTGCGCGTCGCGACGCTCACGACGACCTGAGAGAGTTTATAGGTATACGAGAGGTAGAAGAGCGGCGAGGGGGAAACAAGTAAACGACGTCACATGGACCTCTCTCTCTCTCTCTCTCTCTCCCTCTCTCGAGATCTTTATTATCTCTTTTTCTCTGCTCACTTGTTCACACGAGACTCGTTTCCATACGGACACGTATATACATTATCAGCAGTACGAGGAACATTCGATTCGCGTTTCGTACCATCGAACCACATCGCGAATTTTTAAAAGATATATGTATAGGTCCGAGTTCTTAAGTTCAAGATTACGAATCAGCTGCTGGCGATCGAGAGCGTAAGATTTTTCATCCGAATTTTCAGTCAAACGTCATTTATAATTCATAAAACATAGTGTGGTCACACGCTGATAAGAAAAAGCAATTCCATCGTCTATCGCCAAGAGAATTCAAGGTAAATAATCTAGCCGCATGATATTGTAGGTACACTGCAGTTGGTGTACTACCTAAAAAAATTCACCAACCTTTCCGATGGTTTATTATAAATAACGTTGATGGAATGTTATATAGTTCCGTCTACACGGTCTATTTTGTCCGTGTGAATTCTTTACGTATAAAGAAGAAAATTGAAAATAAGAAGAGAAATGGAAATCTGCGGGATATAACTAATTGGAACACATAAACCGTGACGATGATCCCGAAAAACGCGTATACAATATATAATATCGTATACACAGTTCACTTTGAAAATTATTTCTGGACTTCCCACGTGTACAAAGTTAGGCACAACCCGCTCGCTATGCGCACCCATAAAGTTTGGCACCTGCTAAAAATTCTCCCCGTCGCGTCGTTACGAACGGTATTATACGTCTTGTTACAATTACTGACGTAAAACTCTTTCATATTTCTTGCATCGTGGGCGTTTATCGATGGAAAATAATAGCACAAAGTGTATACCATATAGACTACGGTAACTATTTGACGGAAGTTGGGCCACGATTCTTCTCCGCAAGGATTAACCAAAATCGAAAGACGATCACGCGTTCAATATTATTATATATCTGCTCTCCAATCTTGTTCCTTTAACTATGATCTCAAAATAATTCGTTCTCCTTTGAACTGGCGTAAAGTCTGGTTCAATAATTTCTCGAAAGAATGTCAAGAGCTTGTCGCCCGTGTACCTACCTTATGTATTCATCCAATTCATTTTTTCATCTCGACAAGATATTCACAGCTCGTCTGAAACTCGGGGAAAAAATGTACTCGAGCTTTGAAATTTGCGAAGGAAAAAGCAAAAGAAAAAGAAAAAAAGAGAAAAAAACGGCGAAAAGATTTGAAAATATATAGCTACTTTTGGTTGAAAATTGGATTAAACTCGTGGGACACGATGAGTTTTACGTGGGTGTCATTTCCGCGCTCAAAAAGAGATTTAACTTCGGAGGGAATGGAACTGGAAGGAAATTCGAATCCTGACTAGACTAGAATTTTTCTTTCATTTTTACAATTCCTTTTTTCTTTTTTTTTGTGTTGTTCGTTATTCAGCTTTAGATGAACAAATACTGATCATTCCAAGTTAGTGTTCAAAGGAGTCGTTAACCTCGGCTACTTTTCCTACTAAATTTACGTACTGTTCCTTTCGTTTCACCTGCCAACCTCCACCGGTTGCGGTACCGCAGAGAAATCTTTCAGAAATATATCGACGGGTGATATCGGAATTGGTGATACACGTATAGATATATATAACTGACAACCGACATCGGCTTATAATAACCGAGTCTAATTGCATCGATCCGAATACCTGTTAAGGAGATACCGTACGTGAGAATGTATCGATCAATCGGTACGAGGTCCGGGCAATGGCAAACTGTTGTGTGGGGATTTAAGATTTTCAACCGAAGCGATGTAATTTTTTTATTTCAGACCCAATTCTAGGAGAACTTCTATAGGAGAATGAAGTCGTGAAAATATATATAACAAACGAACTGCATCGACGAAATAAAATTCAAACCCGAGGCACAGACTCGAATTCGATCACCTTGACATTATGGTGGTATAATAGCACATAAATCAGTTCGACGATGTGGAACAATGAGAGATCGATGATCCTTGAACCAAGGGCAATGAGCCTGAGGCAGTGAAGAATTTGATTTGATGCATGGAATTTAGTTCACGAGCTCTAATGACCGATCAATCGATGCGGATAACTGACAGATGGACATGGAGAGTTGTACGATCATTTTTCTAATCGGTTCAAAAAATTGTCGTAACATCAAGGATTACAGCGAACTACGTCCCCAGACTTTTTCAAACTACATAACATACGTATCGATACTATTCGTGTATAATATTAATCGAGTAGCACCGATTGACAGCTCGAACGGTAGTCGAAATGGATTATTAGTAGTCGAGACGCTGATTCGGTAACTAATCCGGTTCGTTTATAATATGATTAGATATATGCTTACGTCAGGTGCGAGAGAGCTCGAATCCACGACGGGGCTACCTATGAATTCCTCAAAGACTGGTTATCATGCGATGCGCTTACCTGGACCAAACCCACGCACGGATAGTAGAAAACCGCGGAGTTTGGAGCTGCCGCTTTCATATCGCTTCAAACTATACCTTAGTTTGTATTATGTCACTCGCAACACTTACCTGAAACAAAAAGAGAAGGAAAACGTTAATTATTTGACTCGAACTTTGAAAGTTTTTTTTTTCTTTTTTCTTCTTTTCTTTGTTTCTCCGAGCTTATCCAAACGCGTGCGTGAAAAATGAATGCATCATGCGCAATGAACTTACGGAAGCGCAGATTTCAATAATTAATTCATTCGTTTCCTTGTGGTATACCTAATGTAATAAAGTGATTTCCTCGCATATTGATTTAGAAATTACGAACCCCTTGATCGGTCGTTTGAGCCGTGTCTCGAGTCAGCACGCCTCAAGTCATGTTAACACATTGTTCCTTCCACCTCCGCGGGTGTAAATACGAACGGTATACTCAAAGCCCACGCCATGTTAGCATATGACGATGCGAACTAGACTAGCCTTTGAATCCATGAATATCTTATTCAAATCTTCTAGCCAGCAAGGGCAACAAGACGTTATCGCGGAGGGATCGGTAAACGTTCACGATAGTTTCGCAGCTATATTCAGGTATATGAAGTATCGCCAAATCTCGTATGATTCGACGATCTGATATTTGCATCGATGTAATTCTATCGGTTGCGAATCGCGCAGTAACTCTACAGATGTGGTTTACCGCAAAAAATTTAATACGACGGTATAGAGTAAAAGAAAAAAAACAAGAAAAAAAAGTGAAGGCTAGAACAAATCCAGAGATCTTCAAGTAGGTACTACTGTAATGCATATGAAACGTTCGATAAAATTATCATATATACTTCACAAGTATTAATTCTTAACCGCATGGATATATGAATAATGAAAAACAATTATTTTGTGATGAGAAAATGGCGATATGAAGGCGATGATGAAAAAGAAGGTGCAGCAGGCGATGGTTGCAGTTATACGTATATCGTCGTAAGGATGTAAATATTTTTTTTATGATAAGCATGAGACTCGCGGGAGTAGCTGCGAGCTGGTTTATCTTTGTTATCTGTCATACATTATAGAAGTTAATTCGAAGGTATATTTTTACTTTTGTTCACCGACTTTTTTCTTACAGTTTAAACGCAAGCATTGCAGACAATTTGGATCAATCGCAATCTATGCCTCCATTCAATTATTATCATCATTATCAAAGTTATTGTAACTGAACGAAAACTTCAGTAAAATATTTGCTCTACAATCTCAGATTGAAATTGTGCTCGATGTCTGACGTGGGGCACGAGAATAGACTGACGAAGATGAAGCATTGGGTTATTTGAAAGGACGACTAGAATTAGTAGAGACTAGCTTTCTGTTATAGAGGTTTGAGGGTAAGGAAACTTCGCGTCATTCCTCGAGGCGGATCCTACCAGCTCCGAATACTTCAAATCTCTCTTGAATGCTTACGACCGCATATACGCGACGCGTTCTAAAACTTAATTACAAAGTCTAAATTGACGGCAGCTGCGTGGATGCCAACCTTTCACGGTTACTATATGATCATATTCAGCCATTATACCTATGTAGGTATTATACACGTACTTATTTTCTTTTCTCTTATTTCGTTTCTTTTCTATCAACTTTTTTCTCTAATAACTTTGTCTACTCCGCACTAATGTGACCCAAATCGTACGTTCTATAGATCGATAATCGAAAATCTTTCCAGGCCTATTCTCGTATTTGATGACCACTCAATCACTCGTCCGACAACGATCGGTGATTAAACGCTTTAAGGATCAATCTTGTTTTTCTTTTTTCTTTTTTTTTTGTCTCGATAATGAGAAAAAAAAATAAAAAAAACTTTGCGTCTATCCCAGGCATAAAAATATTCTAGAACGAAAAGAGACGATATATAAATTTGAGTTGGGTTCTACATGCCTCCAAATTATATTTATTATGTTCTTTGTTCAGGACAGGGCTTTATCCGGAAAGTTTGTGGACTCAGAGGAGCTTTCGCGCGTATCAGAAAGTTTACCGACCGCATAACGGAGAAGCAGAAGCTTTGCCAAGTTGCCCCAGGGGAGCTTTTGAATATGGTTCGATAAAGAAGGTTTCTGAAGTAGTAACCGGCAAGTGACCTTATGCACCTTTCCGCAGTCGGCTGTTATCCGAAACCAATCGATACTTCGTCGGATTTAATCATACGAAAATGTATAAAGAACGACGACGTCGCTAACAATAAGTTGTTTCAAAGTTCACAACACTTCCCTACCTTCGCGCCGAGACCGAAAAAAATATATATATATATTTTCATACATAAATATTTCTAAGGGAGAAAAAAGCTCCACTTAGAATATACTCAACTGGCTTTACGAAAAAAGAAACTATACATTTCGAAAAATTTTGCCTTTTTCATTCTCATAATATCGGCTGTCACGACATGAAAAAAAAGCTCTGCCTTCACATCGCGTGTCTAACTGCGAATATCATAAGAAAATCAGATGACATATTTTTCGTCACTTATAAGCTTTCGGGTAAATAGCCTAAATGCACGCAGAAAGCAGATTATTTCACGAGGCGAATATATTGCAATATACTCGATTCTCATATGTCAATATTCCGCAACTGTATTATGAGAATATATTTTTCCCCTCGTCTCAAATTATGAACCTCCATATTGTACGCAAGTTTTCCGTCAACTCCTCAAGATGAATCACATTCAAAATTTACCCATCTATATAGCCTCGTTTAGTCAAATAAAAGGTAACGCTGCAGCATCATAGAGAGGTCGAAGAAAAGAAGAAAAATCTAAATTTCTTAATCGTTGAAAGACCGTTATGCTATTGCTATACGTGTTATCTACGGAGGGAAGAGCCGGGTGAAAGATAGAAGCGATTGCAGGGACGGCAGAGGGAAAGGAGGGTGGGGGTGGCAGGGATTGGAGGAAATAAGAGCTCTCGAGGTGGGACGCTACCCCCTCGAAACAATAGGCCGTCGGTAGGATCGGTGAACGAAGAGCGTTTCAGAGCAACGAGGAGTGACGTCAGCGGCAGAGGGATGAACAGGGGATGGAAGAGGGTGCGGAAGGGTGAGCGACGTGACGTCACCGGCCCAGGCCACAGCACCAGCCTCCGCAGCATCGATCAGCGCAAGTCAAGAGAAGAGGGAATATCGCTAATAGCCTCGCCCCTCCCCCTATATACTTTTCCAACGTACGCGCGTATATGGTCTGGTATATTTCTTCGATTTATTCAATTTTTCATAGTTTATCGACGTTTTTTTGCGCCCGGCTCCCAACTTCCGTGCTTTTAGTCCGTTGAACTTATTACGCGATTAAATTTTGCACCTAATCGGAACGCAGGATCGGTAATTGTACTATACACTCTGATATCACGACTATTAAAAGGTGGAACAGAAAATATAGTATAATGTGGTGAAAGCTATCGATCTCGTTTCAATTTCTTTTTCTGTTTCTCTCTCTTTTTCGTAAGTAACAAAGTTTTTGGACCGTCTACCGGGACAAGGTAATCCGATTTCTTGGGGACATCTTGAAAAGAAATCAAACGGACATTGCGATGACCTGCAGGTGAATCTGAAAGAGGGCATAAAATTTTAGAACAGTTTTCTACCTCTCGATGTCAAATAACAGGTTATAAGGTAGGGATAAACTTTACATACGTATTAATAACAATATAGCTGTAAGAAAAAAAAAAAAAAAAAGGGATGAACGTAAATCGGAAACGATTCTGTCCGAATTTAAAGATGTATAGTGCGACGATGAGATGAAGGTGCCCTGATATTGGACCTATAGCATCTAATCGTTGAAGCTTGATCTACCGATGTGACGTGTCGTTCTTCCGGAAGCTCAATTTATCTAGTTAGCGGTAGGTCAGAAGAATCGAGAATTCGCGAATGGCGGTCGTCGACGAAAATACCAGTGCCGCAGCGATGATCATTTCGTCAATAGCTCCGGAACGAAGGAATGTGCGGTGGAAATTGGAGTGACTTTATGTACGTATATAGTATATATGTCCCTATTACAGAACACTGGACTAAAGCCAGGACACTCTACGCTTCCAGCGAGGAAAATCGTCACGTTTTTTTCCCCCGTAGAATAAACCCATTAGGTCGTCGCATGGGTATATACTATAACTATATGTATATAATTAATTTAGTTCATTATCAGTGAGTTTTTTTTTTCATCGTGCGGCGATTTTCTCAATATAAAATTACCTCTTAATCTTTTCATTACTTCACTGTATAATTATAATAAAAATTTGTGCACAAAAAATTTACGAGGCGAGTGTACATAACGTGATATAATTTTCCCATTTCAATTTTTTTCTAACTTTTTATGGATCTATGCGATTTACCTAGCGTACGCCATCTCGTTCAATTTTCGTTTTATTTGAAAAACGAGCACACCATACGTATCACGCGGCTTGCCGCGTTCTGAGAGGGGAGAAAATGAAGAATAAAAACAAAAAGAAGGAAGAAATAAAACAAGGTAAAAGACATCCTATATCTACGCGCGTGAACGTCTCGAGAGACTTAGGAAAGTTTTTTCTCTTTTTTCTTAGCCCACGTTTTATTTCAATTCTCCACGAAAGACGTATATGTATTCATACTTATACCTCACGTGCAGTATACATAAAAGCCGGTGAAGGAGCTAATCTTTAAATTTCGTTTTGATTGCAACCTGGCGTTGTCAACAAGTCGAATGGGAATTTTTTTCTAATTTACACCTGTACATTTCAGAAAGATGTATTTGTTTTTTGAGTTAAATATGGTCAGGTAAAATCAGAGATAACCATAGTAATTACACATTTTGGATGAATACTGACTCCCAATCTGAAAGGTTGATGAAACTTTTCGGAACTCTATTATGGATGAAAGATTTAATATTCATCTGACAATAAACGAGAGTAAACTTACTGACATCACGATATAAAGTGATCGAGGCGCGCGCGTACAATGCCATGGTATACATATAGGTATCTATGCATCATGTGTGTATGTACGATGTACGTAGTAGGTATATATTTTATATTGATCACGCTAATTATTACGGGGCCTGTATGTATGTATGTACATATATTACATGGGTATTACATACTTTGTAGATGATGGGGCTCCGGGTTTTCGTACCTGTAGGCTGTTATACGTATGATATATATCCGGGGAAGGTGAACCTCTGGAACGGTAAACGTGTGTCTAGAGTGTTCCAACAACTACCTAATTGCATCGGTCGATGTGACCCAATTGAGTTTTGCGAACCTTGTGACACGTGGGCGCCATGACGCTTGTACGTATACAGGCGACTCCGAAATCGGCGTGGCTCGTCGCGTGCCTGGATAAGATTTTTCTTTCTTCTCCTTTTCCTTCTAATTATTATTATTATTACTATCGATATTACTGTTATTCTTATTCGATCTCGGCAGCTTTTTATTTTTTTACTTTCTTCCTTATACTTTTTATTATATCCTTATCCTTCTATACGGATGGTCTGACTTTGCGAGTTTTTTCTAATTTGCTTCGCTGACGATGAGCAAATTATCTACATCGAAGGGGATCTCTGAAAAAATAGCCATGCAGCCTCCTCCTTTATGCAGAGATTTTATTAACGAAGTCTGCGAAAAAAAAAAATCAACTACTCGCAAAGTTTATACAATTTTTGTTCAGTTTTACATCACGATGTGTTTTGAAATTATAGTATGGTGAAATGTGAAGCATATATATTTATACCGACAATGAAATTAAATTGATTGAAAATCCCGAAGTTACTTCGTATTTTTCAACCTGATCACGGATATAATCGGGCACAACAAAGATCAGAGTTTCAGCTGATAGTGTCTGAAAAAAAATGGAAAGAAAAAAACTCAAACTTGCGGTTCTTTGCAATCTCACGAGTTTATCGCCGGAAAAGAGACTATCGAAAAAAAGGATGTGAGATATGCAAAAACCGTTTTTTTTTTCTTTTTTCCTCTCTTTTGCGCGGGCAATCGTGACGCAAGATAGTTGTTGCGGTTGTAGATATCGCAGGTCTTATCGCGTAATGAATTGCTTTGGATTTAGCACAGATGCTCGAGGTTTCAGGACATTAAAGAATCACGCGATTTTTAAATTCTCGAATTCATTCGAAATCGTTTGAAGGCAGGTTTCCCGATAGAATTCACGATTGTTATATTTTTGAAAAACCTAGTCCGAGTAAGGATTTTCCCGTAATGCGAAAACACCTTTTACATCTGTATATATCATGTATTGTTGAACCCGAATATTTCGGCCTCGTTTTTTACGTATATTTAGTAAGCGTCGAGTAAAATCGATCACGTACTTTGGTCCTATACAACACCAGGTTAGCTACAACGATCGAGTCAACGTCTGGGATATTTACTATAGCAGGTATAGACGAAGTCCAGGAAGTCATCGCGTGCCAAGAACCGAGAATAGCGTCACATCGCACTCGAGTTACGTTATAAATTATAAGCCTACTTTACCCCCCATAATCTCGTAGAACTTTTGACGAAAATTATTCAATACGATACCGTATAATTGTACGCGTACATTCGTTTTCTTTGTTTAACTATAGGATGTTTTCTACAACCAGTTGAAATATAATATCATCCTGCGGAATCGAATTCCCTGTATACGCGTCGCTCGATCTAGACGTACATAAAATGGTCAGATTATTGTAACAGTCTCGACAAAA
This sequence comes from Athalia cordata, assembly GCA_963932425.1. NCBI lineage: Eukaryota > Metazoa > Arthropoda > Insecta > Hymenoptera > Athaliidae > Athalia > Athalia cordata. The sequence goes on along the minus strand of OZ010625.1, from coordinate 47,722,824 downwards.
ATCTGTCATGATATTATCATAAAACCCGATTATCGGCGATAAAAATCTCATTTATATTCACATAAAATCTACGAGAGCTACCTCCTCCTGCCTCTGATGAGAATATTTAGTCAAGTTTAGGTCCGATCGACGGGCGCCAACGAACAAGAAATTTCAAAGTATGAAATAAATCTGATAAAAAATCGTGCGATCTAACCAAGATTAATTCTTTCTTTCCATACAAGTGATAAAATTACTGTAATTTTATAATTTTACAGACGAATTATTTGAGATGTTCGAGAGCCAGATTTGACATCTTTACGAATACTGGTTACTAGGCGATTCTCTCTGACGTCAAAACAATAATTGGCCAACCCTCCTGCCGTGCTCTGTGTAGTATAAATATGTCTATACTCTATATAGGTATACACGCATATATATTACATGAGGTAATCGTGTTAGTAATATACGTTACATAGACCCCATATGTATCGACTGTTCGAGAGGTACTTAATCACCGAATTGTCCCAGCTGTAATAAAATTATTACTTCATCTCTAGAAGTTCTGGGAAGTTGCTAAGTATTTTAAAAGTTTCGAATCTTTTTTTCTTCAGGGCACTCCTTTTCCTTGAAAATATTCATATCGACTACGACGAGGATAAACAATTAAACAAAATGAGTATAAACCTTTTTGTGCATTTTTCTCGAGTGAATATCAACATTTTGCGACTAGAGAATAATTGGCGTAGTTTGTGAGCCAAAAAGAAGAAAAAAACAAGTGATTTTCACTCGAAAAAAAAGATCTCATCAAAGATTGAAGATTAGAACTGACCAGTTTGAAGGGTGTACACGGGGTCCACAAGGACAGCATCCGCTGCTCGAGCGCTTCCTCCTGCGTGCGCACCAATCCTGTCCCATTATTCTTTTTTTCCCCCGATTTATTGTTTCATGACTTCTTCATACTTTCCGCTTCTATATAATCTTCCATCTCATTGGATATTCTACTCCACGTGTCTCGCCGGTAGTTTGATTTCTTTTTTTTTTCAGTTCTCTTTTCCTTCTCTTTTTTTGCTAGCCGAAGTCTTTAATCTTGATAATTGCTAGTGCTATAGATTATCGTACCCGATCCTATACCCGTGATACGGGTTACGGTTACATGTATACGATGTATTACTACTCGTATCGATTGCTATTATCCTCCGTTTGGTCGCCCAATAGATAGGCTTTAAAGTGAATTGGTGTATCTCGTTTAATTCCAATATAAATTAAAGCCACGGTGATCATCATCGTGATAATACTCCGTAAATCCGTTGGATTTCCGAAAACGTTATACAGAATTGGAAGACTGAATTTATATTTCCTAAAACTTGCCAAGTTTTCTTGTCAAACTTCCCGAGCTTACTTCAATGCGTTAGAAACCGAAGGAGACTTATCGCTTGTGGGTTTATTATCGTTAACAATTCGCCAACCGATTTTTAATAATTTACTCATTTACATTCATTGATATTCGTTCGATAAATTTCTCTCTTATTGTCAAAATTATTATATGTATTCTATACATACGGTAAATATTATCTCTATAATCGTTGCAATTTTTTATGTGTAGGTATATTGAATTTATATTCATTTAAACATTGTACTATAATATCGGCAGTTGTTTGACGTCTGCATTTTTAGTACAATTAGTTCATCTTTTTGTTCATTGCGCCTTCCAGTGTTTCGGAATTTGTTGGATATGTGTTTTTTTATTTTATTTTCAACTTAATTGCTTCTATTATTATTTAATTACCGAATCCTTAACGTAGTTATATAGCTGATTGCTGATCAAATTTCGCAAGTACAGATGCAAATAATTATTACTTCATACCGACTGTGAATTCGAATACTCGATTAATGAATACGAAGTCGTGTTGTTGACTCTTTGAGAACGGACCAATTTTTGCTATGCGATAAAATCGTCTGCGAAACCTGACTATACTCGAATATACTGCGCACGTGTGACACGAAGATTGAAGATTACAATCGAGTTTATGTTGAATTTTTAATAATTGTTTTCGATTAATAAAACATGCGTTGCCGGGTTAATTGTCAATAATCATAATAAATAATTAGGCGTCTACGTCGAGGACCGGCGTTGTTTGGTTGAAATTGTTGTTGTTATTATTATTATTGTTTTATTAAATGACGCTCAGTGATATAGGACAGTTATTTTTTTTATTACTTTCATTTTCTTCTGAAACGTATAAACGCTAAATGGTGAATACAAGTTTAGAAGAAATATTGAACACGTTGGGAAGATGTTAGTATTTTTCTTCTCGTATCTTTTAAGATACTGCTACAGGGAAGAGGGGATATTTACAAATAATCTTAGAGAGACATCAACAAGTTCACAAAATGTTATAGCCGCGAGAAGTTCATTTTTACGAGAAGACAGTCATTATTTTTATATCATTCGCCATCGATCACGTTTCACAGATCTTCACACTGAACACTCGAATCGACGACATCGCGTGTTATCGATGATATAAAAGACGCTGAATTATTGAAAGTACACGCACAAGAAATTCATAATTTTTTTTTTATTCCAGATTAAATTTTCTTTTTAATAATTACGTCATCAAACAGGAAAGTGATAGGCGAAAGTGCGGCAATTCTGGTTAATATTTAGATCGGTTAAGAGTTCCAGTTGAAGTCAAGGGTAGGTCAGAATAAGAGAGAATTCTAGCCGGGTGTCGGAACGCGCACCGTCCATGGCTGTATCGACGCGAGCGCTGCGACGCGACGCCCAAGTCGACGTCAAGCTATAGGTAAACCTCTGCGAGGGAACCTTCAGCGCCTATAACATTTTGAACAACCCCTCGATTTTCAGAACTGGCGATATTCCCCGAGCTTCTTTCCGACTTTTAACTTTCTTTTCTTTTTTTGTTCTGTTATATTTCCTTTCCTTTTATTCCCCTTGTTGGATTTGAAAATTAAAAGAATTCCATAAGCCGAGCGATTGTTCGGGCGACGAATGAATACGCCGGGTGCGAAAGCGTGAAACAATCTTAGGACGATTACCTTTTCTCGTTTATCAGTTATTGGTCGCAGAAATCTCTCCATGGGGAATCACGAAGCGGAGCTGAAAACGGGCACACGTGTACAGGCGCGCCCTTAGCGTCGTGATTTTTATTACAGGTTATTTCAATCTCGTGTATAGTAACGAGAAACGAAAAAAAAAAAACACAAAAAGGAAATTTAAACATTCATACTGCGTTATGAATTTTATATCGCATGCGAGAACGATCGTTTCTGTTACACAATCAAATTGGGAAATATATGATTGAGATTAGGTGCAGATTATATAATTTGAAAACCAATCGGTTGAATGTCAATTGCAGACTCTGGAATAACCAGAGAAACTTGAGATAAATATTCACAGGTTCACAATGGAAGCTGTGGACATAATGGTCGACGTGTTTTTTTTCCCCTTCTTCTTTTCTTTTCTTTTCTTTTCTTTCGTTAATACCGCGATGTGTATCACTATATCGAAGAATCATCTTTATAAAAGCTCACCAGTTACCCCCTGGCGGTGAATGAAATGAAAAAGGAATAAAAATTCCGTTTAAGGAAATTTAAAATGAGAAAAAAGGGAGAAAAGAAGGTTTAAAATATTGACCGTGGTGTTTTTAATAGATTCCAGAAGCGTCGTTCCATATCTCATTCGGAGAGGTTTCGCCCCTCATATTATGGCCCTTCCCCTCTTGCCCCACATCGATGCCTCTTTTCTTCCGTGCTTTTTTTCCATAGCCCTGCAGAATCTATCTCGTATCCTTTTCTATACCTAGTAGAGCCTACCGACCTCATCCGACCGAACACTTGAATGGAGCTTTTAGCTAGAAAGCTAGAAGCTTTCCAGTAGAAGCTCCGGAGCTTTTCCGACCCCTCCAATCCCCCTGACGAGCTGAAAGCTCGTCGCAACTTCCACCTGGCGGGGAAATTAGAAAGCAAAATGTAGATCGGAGCTTTTCTCGAGGTAAGATTCAGGATCCCCTAAGCGAAGGGTAAGTTGCATGACGAAGCGCATGCTTTCTGCTTAGAGTTACGTTATATGTGATACTTTGTTGTTCAATTGTTCAGATTCTAATAAACTTTATTTGCTTTTGCCAATTCTCAAGTCAGAAATTCGAGAGCTATTGTTCCACCTCAGATTTGTCGAACGTATTGAACTTCAGCGAAAAAAAAAACGAAAATGAAAACAGACCCTTTTCGGATGTTCTGTGATGAAAAATGCTTCGCGCTAATAAGTGAGTACGAAAAAAAACGTCAGCGAAATTCTATAGGTACAAGTGGACAAAGCGTGGGAAAATAATCGCGTATTGGTCTTGAGTCAGAACTTATACTGTACGTGATTCATACGCGCTCTATGACGTCGATACATTTCTAAAAAGTAAGCAGGTCAAAGTCAGGATCTATTTTTAATAAGTACATGTAAAATCAGTCATCATTTTTTCCGGAACTAATTGTAAGCAACCGGTAAGGTACTAATTATCGCTAATGTCACCTGTGCGGACATGTATGCGTTATAAAGTAACGCGGATGTTCTAATTTCTCGCGATGATAGATCGTCCGGACCTCGAAATTTGAAATTTAGTTTGATTTCAAGATGAAAAACGTTGAATCTTCTTCCGCCTTGACTCGTGGCGTTTAATACCACGTGAATCCTTGGTATGGGATATCAAAATATAAGCATTGAATCAAAGGATCGAAGGTTCTGCTTTCTCGAAATTGGAATCCGCGCATGGATTATCATTCGAGTTAGAACAGGGTTCATCCGTTTAATTCCATTTCCCGTTTTTCCCTCTGCATGAAACGAAGAACAAGTTATAGACCCGCAGCCCCTTTAACTTTTTGAATATCCAAAGTGAGAAGGGTGTACAGAAACGCCAATATCTGAAACACGTGACGTCGGTGAATATCTTTTCAACGCATCCCCGAAATTTTTCACATCGTCGATATACGAAGGAAACCAGCCACCCTTAGAAAAAAAAACAAACAAAAAAACAAAAACAAAAAAAAAGATCATTTGCTCACACCGGGACCTATCATATCGGTTCGCCGCGATGTGGTGGAACGATAACGCAGTGCCCCCCGCGAAAATCGAACTGCGGTTAGACTCAAAATGTTGTAGAGGAGCGCGAACCCGCGGTTGATTCTTCTCAGGTACGATACCGGCTTTTTATCGATGGATTGTAAGTAACGCTCACGTAGTCGGTAGGTTGCCAGTTGCAGGCTTCTGCTTAGCCGACATGAGTCTCTGAAAGCTCTTATTTCCTCGACCGAAAACAGGTTAAAACGGAAAGAGACGAAAACTCGCTGATTAAATTAATGATATAGCACGGTGCTTCACGTACCGTTATCTTATGGCTTCTTAGACTATGTGAAATATAATTCCCCATACAAGGCCGTATAGACCGAGGTATAGACTCATTGTCAGGAAACCAAAAAACATTAAAAAAGAAACGAAACTAATGTCAGTTGGATCGATTTTTTACTGGTTGATATCCGAGAAGTGTAGAACTTTCAAGTTTAATGTATTCGATACCCTACATTTATGTTCACAGAGTGGTTTGAGCGCAGCTTCGGTGCGTTTCAATAAAACAATAAAAAGAACAAAAAAGCAAAAAAAAGTTGTAAATTTACTCTGAAAGCGATCGTAAGAAATTATTAGCCTATCTGGTCTTCCATTTCATGACAGTCTTTAGAATCGCCAGATTTAAAAAAATTGAACAAGATTAAATTCGGAATACTATATTTACAGGCACAAGTTGCAAAGTCTCCTCGTTAGCAGTTTCAAGTGGATATTATATAATACGTTGAACAGATGTTAGGTAGTTTCTGGTAGGTTGAGACGTTATGCAAAACTGCTAATTTTCCTTGACAGCTAGATTTAATTAGCAGGCGAACGAACTTGATAATTCACGAGGGTGAATATTATTCCTTAATTACTTGACCTTAATGAATACGTTATTGTTTCTTAAAATAGTTGCTACAGTTTGCTTAAATAAATCTCATTCGCATTTTGCTAACGATAAGTTGTTCTTCGACCAATAAAAACAGTTGTAAATCCTTTTTCAAATCGCGAGAATCCAGATTTTTCCGCCACGTCTTTTCACGCCCGATATGGAAAAGAAACAGGAACGGCAAAAGCAAAAACAAAAAAAAAAAACTCCACCTTTCAGTAAATTATATTTCAGTCATTCATCCGACAATGCTGCATATACCGTCTGATTAAATTTTGCCCCACATTTATACAGACGGTTGAAATGCTCGTGCTTTTGAAATTTTTTTTAACGGGTCTGAAAAACTTTTAATTACATTAGTGTAGCAAAGAAAGGAAGAGAAGGAAAAGGAGAGAGATAGAAGGGGAAAAATAGCCGGTGAATATATTGGAAGTGAAAAAACTTTCGTCAAGAGAATAAAGAAGTAAAAATGCAGAAACAAGAGGAAAGAAAAAATGTAAACTACCGTACGGAATGGTAAGTTTGCTCTGAAAACTGTTTTAAGAAAGTGGACGGCGCGTCTGACTAAAGTCGTCCTTTACTACTAACATCAGAGACGAGTAGTGCAGGCGGATCAGTAGCACGAGTCTTACTACTTGCAGTCGTCAGAGTTGCGCGTTTCACCAGAAGCGCTTTGACCTCTTACATTTAACGGGGTGTAATTTGAGTTTAAAATTTCTACGAAATGAGAAAAATATTATTCTGCAGAACTTGCGAGGGGATGCAGAATATCAATTACTCGCGTTTCCTGATCTCTATAGCTTTCAATTATCTCCGAAATTTGTTTCCGCATATTATATAACAACTTAAGTGCAGAATGGTTATTTGAACTCCAAGGAAAACAAGATGCACTTAAATACATTCAATATTACCGCGGGGTTTTGTTAGCTAATGGAATTACGTATTCTATATATGTGCTACATACAGACTTGAAATAGAAAAAAAAAATTGAGAGAAAAAAAAGAATAAAAAAAAATTGGTGGATGGAATTTTTGAAAACCGTAGGTAAAGCAATTATTGCGTTTAAATTTCTTGTCGCTTGGGTGCATCCAATCAGGACATGTAACTCAATATGAAACCCCAAAATGACGGTAATTGCGGCGTAATTGGAAGTTGGAACGACGACGACGAAAGCTCGGGTGAATGGAACTTGCAACGGCAGTAGCACAGCAGCACCAGCATGGGAGCTGAGGTACATCAAACACCGTAGATACAGTGCGGCGGGGTAAACTAAACGTATGAAGTATATATACGGGACCTAAGTACATACAAGAAGTGACCTCTCATCCCATGCATATAGCAAACTTGGTTCTAACCTCCTCCGATGCCGTTGCTTTCGGCGTCTTTGCAGTCAAATTTCCGGCGTATAACATGCGAGTAACAAAAGTTTGTATATGAAAATATACGTTCACTCCGTACGAAATTGCCCGAGGCAAACCGGATATGGTAAATGTCAACGTCATTGAACCTCCAGGCTGTATACTCGGGCTAGACACAAACTGCGCGTACTTCATACCGTTCTGTATAACAAAATCCAAGGGATTATTATGCGGGTCCGACATCAAATTATTGGAATAACCATTTCAGACCCCACAAAAATCTACAAGCTTCCACCTTTTTAATTACCTCGTTTGCCCGCCCAAAAACTTTTTCAACTTATCGCAGCATTTTTGATGAATTAAATTCACGATGGATACTGCAATGCTGATTATATATAGGTAGTCTCTGTATATCCAGCACCTGCTGTGCAGCTTCAAAGACAAATTGACTTCAATTTCCTCTGCAGCTGGTCTGTCATTTCCTACGTATGAAACGTAATTAGAATAGAGAAATTACTCCAGTAATACCTAATTCTACACACGTGATATTTCTACAGATCTATGTAAAAATAATCTTCCTACGTAGGCTTTGATATTTTTTAATATCGTCACACGCACGCTGTTTTTTTTCGTGATCGGTTTCATGTAAATAAACGAAGCTGTCATCAGAAATTTTCATAGCCGTGTGACGTGGTAGGTCGCCTCAGCCGTGGGTGTCATGCACTGATTTTATCGTTGTGGTATTCGTAATTCGAGCGACCCTAAATTGAGTTTGGAATAAATTTGAAGCAGGCGTATTTTAGCCGCACACACTTTGTAGTTCGAGCATACAGGTACCTAGTTTCATGTACAATCCGTGATTGGTTCGTGAATTATACACCGAGATTTAATTAGTGAGAAATAAACCCAAACAAATACTTTCATAATTATAATTAAACGTATACACAGCGAATATATGCTTTCAACAGAAATTCCCATGAAATTACACCTCTCAACGTCAAATGGTTGTTATTTTTCAAAGCACGTACAATGATTTGCCAGACTCACAATATTCGTAAGCTCAGTTTCGACCACTTTCTCAGTTGCACTGTAATTTGTTCGGAAATAACATCTCTATATTGTCCTAAGCCCGGTTAGGTCCCTCCACTTTCGGTATGTCCAATGGGGTTTCTCCATCGGGTAGGTATAACAATCTATTTCACATCGCCTAATTATAACACGACATGCCCTTGCCTATCTCAAAGCTTTGTCTCCGTACTAAGCTGGCCAAAGCAAATTCAATATAGTTCTCCGATCGTGCGCTAGATTTTCTATTTGAACAACTCGGTAGGTACGGCCGCTTTTCAAATATCCGATACTATCGTCATCAAATAAACATACTTATCATGTTAAGCGGACTGAAGTCAATGCACGAATAAAAGCTTCCGACAATAAATCACATTTAAGTGACAGTTCGAAGTGGCGAATAATAATAATAACAATAATAATAATAACACTAACAACAACAACAATATTAATAATAATAGTGAGACATTTATCTCCCTTACATCAGCTACATCGTCAACTAATCGGACACTGCAGCTTTGCCAGAATGTGCGCATTACATACATGCTTTTGAATATCTCTATACTATAGGTAACGTAATATGTCTTGAAATGCTCCCGAAGCTCTCAAAGTTTCGCGTCACTTACATCCGATAAGCTGGTTGCGACCAACGAGAGTGAAACGAAATAAAGCACGGAGTTAAGAAACTTTTTGAATTTTCTTTTTGTCTTTAAACGTTTTGCGTGACAAAACGGCGTTAAAAAGAAAGATCGAAATAAAAAAAAGAACAACAACAGAAAATTTTAAATACATCCCGACAAATAAGCTCTGCGAAAGTTTGCACTTTACTGGTTACATAAAATACGAAAGTTTCATTTTGTAAATTTGGGTAAAAAAAATGGATGAACGACTATCGGATTGCAAGCCCAACAATCATTACAGTGTTACGAATGATTGTGTACAATTTTGAAGTGCAATAAAAACAGACAATGAGTAATTCTTGAACTCTTTGACGAAAAATACATTTAATTAGATAAGCTCCTGAAAAGCTCGGGAAAATTCCATGTCTATTGTTCGCCTTTGATGTTAAACGAACCGATGCAATCTGATCGGAAAAATGAGTCGACTGAAAGGGTATAACTTGTAGAACAGAGAAGTGCAGATAATACATCATCCATACTGCATCAGGACTCTGGAAAGGATGCAATTCTCATTCAATATATATTCTCAATTCTTTGATCTTTAATGAAGTTGTAGAATTTATGAAAATCCTTGATTATCTAACTTTGTAAATATCAACTATTCGTTTGTTTCGGAAAAGATGTACCCACATCCGCTGAAATATACTCAATGCCCTGCACATATCGAAGTTCAGATAAATTTTTCATTTGTTTAACGCTACTTTGAATTGACAATTAATATCATACCTCTCGCCGCAAATCAATCATGCATGCGTCAACGACGTACGAACATCTGCAGTACATATGTCTTACAATTAGGATGAACTAGAGTCGCTACTCATTTGGCAGTCTCGTGAGTGCTCGGTCAAGTGGTACGTACTACCCTCAGCGCGTCATAAGCTAGAAATAATAATTCAAACCGATGACGTCAGACCACGACGCATTCTGACGTAGACGTAGAAAATAATACTACTGAACATAATGAATCATACGCACGTGCCCTCAAAATTCATGTGCAAGAAAATCATGGGGAACTATAAAATATCTCATGGTATCGTACCGTCATTCATTTTATGGTCAAATACGTAGAATTTTTTGTTCGCCATCGAAGTCCGGTAAAACTTTTTATCTATTCAATTGTTCCGATAATCGCCAAGATCCGCTTGGACGTCCGTACTGCGATTTGAATAAGTTTAATTGAAATTATCGGCTTCGGTACAAAAAGGGAGTCAAATCTGATGTATTACCACTCGATGGTAAAAAAAAAAAAATGTTTTTAAATCAAGCAGACGTCATAAAGCTCACAGAATTCAACATTTCGACATTTACAATCTTGTAATAATAAACCTATATATCTACAAAACGTCGTTTCTGTCTGAGTTTTTGATTGACGTAAAGTGATTAGAGAATCGAATCGTTCTCAATTCAAACACCTTTTGACTAGAGTTGAATTATTTTCAAAGAATATACTCTGCGAACGTTTTCGAAACATCTGAAGATGAGTTGACGCTCTGTAATGTAAGCATCATAAAAGCGTGGTAATAAAGAATCGAGTATCAATTATTCGGTTATATGAAAGGATCTTCATACTCAAGATCTTTCGTTCACATACCTTAGTATGAAAATACTGACAATTATTTGTATCGTTTCTAACGGTTATAATAATAAAACTGAGTCACGAAATAGTCATGCGATATAAAATGTCGTACGTTCCGCCAGTTGATTTATTGTTTGCCAGAAAAGCTCGCTTCGTTTGTCTGGCAAGAATTGGAATCCGTCCAAAAATTTCCGATTGACGTAACTATCCAAAACTTTGAATTAAAAATCAAGTGAAAGCCATAACAACTTGACGTCAATCGTAGCCGATCAAAAGTAGCATTTTTTTTTTTTTCTTATGCATACGGCGGCATTTGTCTTTTCATATCCCCTCACACGCGTTTTGAGTTTATAAGACGAGAAAAAAAAGAGAAGAATTATTCGGTGGAACGAGGATCAGGTTATGGTTGAAAATACAATGCGGAGATTATAAGAAGTTGGAACGAAATTTCACACATTTTAAACGCATTAGAAAATGAGTTTTAATTTTAACATAATACCCGCGGTCGGATTTTTTTTTCTTCATTTTTCCGTAGGAATTATGAAATCTGAAAATTTATCGGATGTTGAATTATTCATTCCTATTAAGAGTAAATGATCAAGTTCACATTTTTCCGTATCGCTGGAGGTGGAAATAAATTTCGAACAAAATTCCATTACGTACAACTTAAACAAAAAGTAGAATAATGTGACAAGTGATTTGTCTCTGGATATTTCACATTCATAATTCCAACGACTTTTTAATCTCATTTTCAGAATTTTTCAATTCTGGAGATTCACCGAGGGTAAAAATCAAATGAAAAAAAAGTTACTTGCTCTGATGAGAGTGTTATCTCTGTTATCCGTTTCTTTTTTTTTTTCTTTAATTTGAAAAAAATTTTTTCCAATGTATTTTACTCTCTTTTAACACCAACATTATCATGTAGTACGTCTAATATTCTAAAACGTTAATCTCCTGTCCATGGTAAAGTATATTATCCGGCAATTTCGCACGCACTAGAGCGTAGAGAGCTTTGCCATTATAATACCGGGCAGAGAAGAAAGCCCGCGAGAGATGAAAAGACAAAGAGAGGGAGAAAGCGTGAGAGAAATTTGGGCGACGGCAAGAGGATTCTTCGTACATCCCGAGACCAAAGGATAACAAGTTCTGTGATCCTATTAATAAAACAGGAATAGGGTGAGAATGTATTCTCTCGTATAGGTAATACACGTGCAGATCACACGCGTGCAAATTATTTAACCGGCGCGATTTCGCATTTAATTTGTTCTAGTTTGCATCACATCAATTTATAATTTTTTTTTATCACGTCAGGGAGTAAGAATAAGAGATGAAACATTCGATCCGATCACACAGGAATGAGAATACATTTTTTTTTTTTAATTTATATCCTTCTCTTATTGGGATTTCAACACACGAAGTTTTTCAAGGCAAGGATCGAGATATAATTTCGTACGAAAACTAACTTTGAGCCAAAAAATCTGAAGCTAACAAAACTCCGGGCATCAGGATGGGTATAATAACGGAGTATTAATATCGTTCCTGATGTGAGTTTGATAGAAACGAAGCGAATCCGAGCTCTCTGATAATATTACATCAATACCATCAGCATCCATGTAATTCGGTTGTAATTCCAATAATGTCAAGTTGGCCAGACTTTGAAGCAAATAAAAGAAAAAAAAAAAAGAAATACATACCTACATGTATTATACTGCGCCTGGTAGGTGTTTTTTTTTTCGTATTACAAGGTTCGAGTGAACACCTCTTTTTGGGGGTTGAATTTTGTCCGGCAGAAATTTTGTCACGAAAGTTGAAGCGAAATTAATTGACGTACAAATTCCCGGCCGCAACGCAGTCTAGAAATGAGTTTCATCTTGTAGATCGAAATCACAATTATATAATATAACGATATTTCTATACGGTAGGTAAATTAACGAGACAAAGTTCTGATCCAATCCAGAAGAAGAAAGATATACATATTTAACCGGTAACACGTATCGGTGCTCGTTGCTCGCTACTCTCTGAAGTATAACTTCTCTGATATAAATTGAATCAAAGTTATACGTTCACTAGGATCCACTTTTGGATCTAGAATACCGTGTCTCGAACAACTTTAGAACTCGCATTTCTGTATCAAATATAATTTGTGACTTTGAAGTAAATTAAGGTCAAACACAACGATACCCCGAAGCTAAATCCACCTCTTATTTATGCATTAAATACAGTTTTCCTCATACTATCTGCAGGCAGGAAAAGGGTTGGAAATCTTTGCCCAAAAAGGTTTGAACCTCGACTACATTTTCTCCCTCCCTTTCCTTCTATGTGCCATGGCGTCGCTTTGTGTTGAGCTTATCTTTAACTTGGAATTTCACTTTCTCCCTTAGCGGCATCTCATCCCCTACTTACACGTTGGTTACGAGAGGTTCATTTTTGGAATCTGACGTCCTATATAAGGTTACAAAGGCTATCACGCGACTCTCGTGTAATCCACCATCTGATTTTAGAATATAAAGACGAAATTTGATCCATGTCGCAAAATTCTGGCTGCAAATTGTTAATAAAATTTTTCCCAAAGTTGAAAAAAATCGATCATGTCGATCTTATCGCGTTCGGATACACGTCGAGATATTCACCGAAAAAACAAAGACGAAATTACCGAACAGTTTCATTTTTTGGAAGTGAATGTTATGGACTTACGTCAACTAGGCGCGATCATCCGCACTTCGTATAGCCTGATGGCAATTGATATTTGGGCAAACTTACCTGAAACAAATTGAAAAAAGAAAAGATTAATTCAATTGGAGCTGAATGTCACACAGATTTGAAGATATGAAAATTATAGCCATAGCAAAAGCCGTGCATGGAGATTCTACGGGGTAGTGTAAATTACATATAGATATTCTGCAGTCATCGGCGTGGCTGAATATGGCTAATGGGTTCGGTGTGGTTCAGTTGAGTTGCAATAATAGGTTGTATAAGGTCGTACATTCGTAGGTCTAGCCTTTAGTCTGGCGTGAAAGCTCTAATCATTCCATCCGATTTGGTGTTCAACTTACGGTACAGCCTATTGACCGTGTCGGTACGATATATACAGTAATAGAACTTGCGTACATCTTATTTTAGCGCTCGTCGTAACAATGGCCGACAACCTTAAAGTTATCCAACTGTCAAATACGTTTCAGTTAATTCACGCGCTTTTGGCTACGGGCCAGTGTAAATACCTTAAAAACATTATCGGGCTATTGCCATAACGTCTGTACGACACTTTTATCTACTTAGCCACCACAAAAAAAAAAAAAAAAAACGCGAACACTCACTTATATTGACGCTGTATTTCTGACGTCGTCTCGTGATCCAGATTTCCATTTTTCAACCTATATATTATATAATCGATGGAATAAGAATTTCAAGGGATAGATATATGGAGTATTCAGTTTTATGGCGCAATATCATAGCTATATAGATGATGGGCGCGACGAGTTTAAATCTACGATATTCGGATTTAATGGGCGAGCAATGATTAATTCAGGGCATCGCGAATGCCCTGAACTCGTTTTTCACCAAAGCATGTCATTTGTATTATTGTGGTTTGCCTCTATCGGTACGGCGATATGCACAACTCTGTAGTGGAAATAAGTTTTATGGCTTGTTTCCCAATTAGCGCGATGGACGTGAGTGGCCCTTTATTGGTCGTTGAAACGGCGCCTTTTTGGTCTGGATTCGAAATTTATCATACTTGAATTCCAGGCGTTCCAGATGATTGTGGTGGTAAACATTGCGACGGTTCACGCGCTCTTCTTTATCGAATATGGACGCGAGACTTCATTAGATAAAGTGCGTATACCACGAGGTGAGCTGTGATTTTGCAAAAAAGTCGATACGCATGAACGATCGCTGCAGATCGTCGCAGTAGTTGATCGGAAATTGGCAATTTCTAAAAAGGGTATGCCTCGCGATAATTATACCTGTATCTCGACCAGTGATTGACGGTATCTCGGTATATGGAAGATAACTTGACCGCATTACCGCTGCACTGCCAAATGATAATTACTCCCTCCCCGAATTTATTTAATAATGCAAACAACCCACATCAACCCTCGAAGAATCGCCTTGAGCAAATTTATTTTTCCATTCATCCCTTTCCACCTGTTTACCATCCCACCACCCTCTTGTTTATTCAGTCGGTGCCTCTCACATCGCCCGTATAAATTCCTAATTCTACGATACACGCGCCATATCGTCATCACACGTTGACATAAAAGCCTGAAAATTCGTAATATCAGAATACGCGTATTCATTAGGCGATAATCATCAATTCCTGCTAAGAATTCCTGTAGATCTTTCAAATCTACTCGGTGTCCGACTGTCGAAGGTTTTTTTACCTAACGAATAAGGTTACATAGCACATTACATAAACGACTTTTTTTCTTACATCGAAGTTGTGGAACACTCAAAGAGTTGATACAACAAAATATTATTGATTTTCACAATTAATCGTTTTCATTTCACCTTCTTTATTCGGAACACACGTTCACGTGATGAACTATGGATATGTCAGCTGCGGTAATATTGACTTAAGGCATGTGTGTTGCTTGCGACGTGTTGCAGGTAATTTTACTTGCGCCTTCACGTATAGGTATACCTGCCCGTTACGAACGGCGGAACAATAAGTCATCTTTTCAGTATTTATAGATTGTTTTGGCACGAACCATGACGCATAAAGTAGGCCACCGGTGCTTCGAAAATGTCATCTATTCAAAACTCATAAACAACGATCAGATGTTATCAGATTTTCAAGACATGTGAAGTTTCTTTGACATATTGTTTTTGAGGTAAGAGAACAAAAAATGAAATAAAAAATAAATAAAATATGCCATTGCTATGCCATTGCCTTTATCCTAGACAGCCAGTGCGTATCACGGGAATAAAATCGAACGCCATTCATAGCGGCTGACACTTGATTTTGATTCGTTCTACCCTTTGACCTATGGTCGAATCGAATGTGACGATATGACAATTACGCGGGCTGAAAATTTTTCATCGATTTTATTGTTTGTCCGTTTTCTTTTTTTGTTTTTTATATTTTTTTATTTGAGACCCCCGCGATCTACGAGACTAGCGTGTTAGTAGAGCCAGCTGGATGTCTGCGTCTTAAGTAGATGAGATGAAACGGTAATTTCAAATTACGCAGTGACCTGTGATTACAGACCTTATTCACCTAAGGCGCAGTTTACAACGAAGAGAAGAAAAAGAAGGAAAAAAAAAAAGAAATAAAGAATATACACGAACATCTGTGGCCTCGAAGGAAGAATTCGATGACTGAATACATTGTGACTCGGCACGTGATAATTATTACACAAATGTCTGTCTATAAAGAAGACTCTAGACTTCAGCGATGAACATTTATGACTCGATATTTGTGTCGCATAACACCAATGTTGTTTTAAATTTATTTTTTTTTACATGAATAATCCATCGCAGGTAACGATGACCAATCTGATAAATTCTGAAAGTGTCGCAATAAATGAGTGAAAAAAATTTCAATTAGTCAACTAAAATCCCACTTCCAGTATTTTCATTCACTGTTTAACGTGTAATACAAGTTTTAATTAATAAACACCTTCGCAGTCAGGTGTTGGATTATTATCGAGATTACTATTATCGATTTCCTCGGTATTGCGTGTGTTCGATATGCTCATGTACTTCATCGTACACGCGAATCGATCGTGTGGTGAACAAACATCGCGGAAAACCAGTTACAGATTCGATCAACTACGAAGTTAACAAACATTCGTCTGAACGTTCTTTACATTGGCATAATTGCATAGTACGAAATTATGATTGGAGGGGTCTATTTGAATAGAAAAGAAAATCTCATTCGTTTGACATTACAACTAAAGTCTATCGCTGGAGTACCTAAATGTTACAGAAAATCTTTGCGAAAAGGCTATCCTCAATGGTTACCCGTTATACAGAGACAATTCGTGGAAACTGGCCACTCTGCATGCCGCGCACGTCAGGTTGCCGCTAGTCAGGCGTAACCAACGTCAAGAGGATTAAAAATTTTCCAAAGAGTTTTTTAGCGGCTTAAAAGATAGTTTGTTCTATTACAGAGGGGCGTTTTGTCTGACCTTCGTCCTCCGAAGTGAGCGTTGTGTCCTATTCGGTTGGTATTGTTCGTGAGATACACCTGTGCACGGTAACGTGTACAGTTCCATAAGTTTTCAGATTATAACTCGAGTGATACTATCAAAGTTTTAGACAAGAGAAACTTTTTACGACGAAAGTGCCGAGAGAGTACGGCTCAAGTAGCTTCGAAGGGATTAAGTAGCATGAGGAAGCCCAACCGGGGTACTCGATTGGCAAAGATATTTTGCTATAGGTACTGTTACAAACTACGAAAACCATCGCGAAATAAGGCGATGTAATAGTAAATGCGAATAAGGTTTACAATTACTTCATGACCCAAGTATTCACGGACTAGATTAGAAATTCTGCAGTTGTATTTTGATCATTCAAAGTTCCGTAGTCACGAGGTTACAACATTTACCGGAATTCGCAAGATGAATTTGCTGGATTCCTCGATCCAACATTTCTATCTGAATATTCAGCACTTGACGGTCTATTTAATTTAGCACAGGATCGAAAATACTTGACCTTTCGTTAGATTAACAGGTCTCACGATGAGTTGGAGATTCCGTTAGTGAAAAAGTAGTTTATGGAGTTTATAGAGTGTTGACCCACATTATTCATTTCTCATTCTAACTCTCAACTATCGACATTCCATTCGGACTACTGCATGTAAAACGGAAGATAAATACAAAAAAACAAGTAAATAAAATAAAGCGTGTAATGAAGATGTGGAGTTCGACTCGGAATTGCGTGGCGATAAGGCTGCTCTACTCACTCTAAAAAGACCTCCGAGTCGCTTCTAGGCAACACCAACCTCGGTAGAACAACGGCCTTCTTCCGTCTGTTCTTCAGAGTCGATTGCATCGTAAATTGCAACAGATCTGGAGTTTGGGCAGGTGAATGTGGACTCAATATGGTAATTCTTCTATCGCTTCCGCCCGGGCTTGTCAATGAGAATACTCCAGATGCCGGTGGTAGACTAAGGTGTTGAGGAATTTTTCTCTCCATTCCAGTGTTTGCAAACAAACCGCGACGCACTTCCGCATTCAAACTTTCTTCTCTCTGCAAATTCTCACTGCTACGGGATTCCGTGGTCATTATTCTGCGAACGTCCTTTTCGGAGGAAGTCAAAAAACTTCTATGATGAGTCCTGGATGTCGTGTGCGTTTCCGATGAAGAGGAAAGAGACTCCAAAGACCTGCAGTCTTCGCTATATCGCTCATCAGCACTCAAGAAATTTCTGGATGTTCGCAAGCTTTCCATTGACCTCGCCGCTACCTGAGTGCTGCTACTTCCAGTGGTGAGAAACTGCTGCTTTGGTATCGTCTTAATTTCCGGTTCGTATTCTTCCTGGCTTGAACTGGACTGCGGACTCCGAGTCGAAGTTACGAATAGACCAGATCGCGTTCCGCAAAACTTGGAAGAAGTAGCCCTGACCTTTGATCTCGAGGTAGACGCGTGCAGTTGGATCGTTGTGGTCGCCGTATGTTTCTGAACCGATTCGGCAGAATTAACTCGAAGATTTGCAGTGGATACTTTTGGAGAGTTTGCCGATTTTGCAGTACGTGATTTTTTGGTTGGCCCGGAAATCCGGTTCCCCTGTTCATCCGTCACGATGGGAATCGAATCCTCATCTTTAGGAATATTTTCCACCTCGCTTTCCGAGTCATATTCAACGGTATCAGATTCATCAGCGGAATTCGGTTGACCCGGTAATCGAGCCCTGAGTAAACTAACTGCAGCTTTTTTTGCACAAGTCGTTCGTGTTTCCTGGACGACGTTTCTTATCAGGGTGACCTCTTCCTGTCTCTCCTCAGTGTCTTCGTCCTCCATCACACTTCTCGCAGTTTATCAAAACTCAAACGAAAGGATTATCCTTTTCGGTCCACTGAATTGCCTCCGAATGTTTGACGTAGTTGACCAAGAAGGACAAGATAATTTCAATAAAACCGGTGGGGATAATTCGTCAGAAAACCATCTGTAGGAAGCCCTCATTCATCTTGGTCTTAGCTGTTTTGAAATTGCGAGTTTTTTGTTCGTATTCACCGACTGAGAATCTCACTCGCAATTTACGTCTCGACGAGTTACCCGGACTCGCGAGAACGTTATTTTTGAATTTCCTGAATCCGGTGTAGCATCCAACTTTTCTAAGTAAGAAAAGAATCTTGACGTGTTTGTCAAGTTTTTCCTAGCTCGTTTCTTCGGGCCCGGCTATATTCCTTTCTTGATT
The DNA here is from genome assembly GCA_963932425.1 of Athalia cordata. NCBI lineage: Eukaryota > Metazoa > Arthropoda > Insecta > Hymenoptera > Athaliidae > Athalia > Athalia cordata. The sequence continues at coordinate 47,703,805 of OZ010625.1, read as the reverse complement.
TGTAGCTTTTCGCTGAAAATTAATTAACCATTTCGTGATAGAACTACAATTTCATTAGAGTGCCCGGAATCATGCCGTCGCGAACATCGATCATCTAATGTCTTCATTAAGAAGTGTAACCAGATTTTCACGCATTTTAAATCGTTATCACAAATGAATAATAAGGACGTAAATAGTTTAGCAAGGAGAGGGTCTTGAGACGAAGCACGCTACCGTAAGCAAACGGCGTTTTATCAAGGTACGTGAAAAACAACGATGGGCTGAAAATGTGTAACAGGGTAGTGTAAACCTCGTGAGTATAGCACGCAGATCAAAATTAGAGGTGTAAACTTTAAAATTATTGCGAGTTAACGCGTTAATCTCGCCGTTAGGACGTAATTATACGTACCTAATATTATTTATATTTTTCAACGTGGTTTATTAAATGAATGCATAAAAACATCAAATAAAAAGCAACAAAAAAAATCATGGAATAAATTTATTGAACTTTTCATTTCGAAAAAGTCGACGTTAACGCGACCGCCTTTATATAAATCTCTCTTATTATCCTGTGACCTACTTTTCACCAGCATAAAGCCATCAACTCTCCGCATTTTCATCGATTTGTCGACGTGGGCATGAAAATCAGCCATCAGAATCAGAACCTATACTTATTGAAATTCTGTACACCTACACTACTCGATTTGTTTAAATCTCCGCTATCCTACGACTCACTGATTAGCCTCAGCTGCCAGTTCAGAGACTTCTCAATCTACAAAGAGTCAATAATATTCTGCCCGTTTCCGCAAAGTGTAGAGAAGAAAGAAAGCTGCAAAATACAGATTCTGTTCGTTCCCCGGCGAATCGTGGCACAAAGGGAACTCTGGCGAGATAAAAAAAATTAATTCTCATACATTTTGCTCACACTTTGCTCAAGGATCAATATGATTCGAACGAATTCACAGATTTCATTTTATAATCAAGTAAACACGGAGCCGTATTTGATCCGAATTTACACAGTTGATTAAAATTACGAAGAAACTCCGATCGAAAAAAAAATACGATACGATTATCATTAAGGTGAAGAATGAAAAGCAATTATTCAAAATATATATGTATTCATCAAGACTAGATTTTGAATATGCGGTAGAAATATTTTCGAGGTGCCGCCAGCTTGCGTCGTCGGTGTCCCTGCCAGGCTAAGTTCAATTGTGAGAAATATTGCAGGGGAAAAGAAAAAAAGTGAGGTGATTCGTTCGAACTTTTTATCCCCCTGTCCTTTTCCCACATTAAACTTTCTTCGCGAAAGTCACGTCGGCGTTGCTGTACGCCCAATTTAATTCGTAGCGTTTAGGCATCCGGTGTCTCGCGTACCGCCCGCTATGGTAGCCGATGGGTTTCTCAAATTAGTTATTCGCGTGTATATTCCTATTGAATAAAAACATAAAAAATATACTACACACCACTCTTCCGTTAATAAATGACTACTGTTGTCATTACCACGATTATCATGTTATCTTTTGTTTTTCATTGTAGTCTACAAGCTCTATAATCGTTCTTTGTTTCCTGTATATATATCGATCCGATAATTTGCAAATATGAGACAGTCTGCACGTCGACCTTATAATTCTGTAAAGAAAAAAAAAACAAAAAACAAACAATAATATTGATATCGATTGGAAGAAATTTGACGAACGACCTGATAATTTTCGTTGCAAGGGTAAGAGTTAATATTACTGACCTAGAAATAGCAGTTAGACTGCAGTGAGACACCGAAGACGCATCGTCTGCAACGTGGTATCGTCAAATATGCCAACTATGCGAAGCTTCTATACTTAGAAGAAAAAAAGCTCTGCCTACTCGGCCCGGCTAGGTTGGCTGCTTTACGTTTTATCCGATAGGATTTTCAACCATCGCAGAATGCCATTTGAATATTCGAGGAGCTTCACGCCACTGCAAATATTCGAGACTTGGATCAACGAATTTGCGACTGAATGTTATCGTGACGTCAAGCGGGTAATTTGGCATAAAGTAACCCCCCTAACGCACCTTTATGAACCATACAGACTGTGTTCCATATTTTTTAGTGAGAATCCGATAATTGTATTTGTAAAATTACTCCATCGGTTTTGCGCGCAAACGATTGTACAGCAAGACAGAGAGAGACGATCAATTTGCAATGAATAGCATAGAAAGCTGCGAGGCATATTATTGACGAGAAAATAGAGTGATCAGTTTTTTGAACGTCGACAAATTCGATACACCCAGTAAAATTTGTATCAGTACCGACACACAGATACCTAAATCTACGCTAAAAAAATCCCAGTTCCATAAACTACCTATACACGGGTAATTCAATTACCACCACGAGGACTTTGTGAATTATTTTTTGGTCGTATATAAAACTCCGGAGAAGGTTTATCGATTCAGAAAACGAGGAGTAGGGCTACGGCAAAAAATATTACCAGGATAAATTCGCCGACCAAATGGGCCGAGCCTATGGCGACCCTATGAATCCCTATTATCTGTTAGATCCGTAAGTTTTTTAAAGGTGGCCGTGCGAAAGATGTGAAATGACTAGCCATTTCACAAATCACATGACCATGAAATTCGTCAATCATCTTCGTAGACCTGAAGATAAATTTCCATGCGTAAAAAAATTATCCGTACAACAAGGTTACTGCCGTGTTTTTTATACGCGCACACTTTCGAAGCGATTGAAAATTTTCAGACAAGGATTTCTGTACGTAAAGTTTAAGATTTTTTTGTTATGAAAACAAAAACAAAAAAGAATTAAATAAAATAAAACAAACCTCGACCAACTTCCGAGTGCTTCGTAGGAGTATAATTTATTTGTTCCTAAATTTTCGAACTTCCATTGAAATATTTGTGTTCCGAAGCTCAAATTACCGCAACTTTCAGTGGATCGTGAGAGTACCGTTAATTATCTGTCGGAACAACGATGAAGAAGACATCGTGATAACCTTTTCGGCTCGAAGGTGGTCTCGTTTAACACACGTAACATGCAACACTTGTAGCTATATAATCAATTCGGAAGTTGATTTCCGAGACTCAAATTACACAGAAACTGAGTACAAATGGTCGATTTCCGTTCAGTGAATCGGAAATCTGAATTCGATTCCAACAAAAGACCCGCAGTGAATCGAAGCGGTATATCTCCTGGATATCTTCGGTACAAATACCTCTAACTCGCGAATAAAAAGAAAATTTATCGATCATAACTTGATGAATTCTTGAATATCGTGATGGGCGTTTCGATGTATTAAAAAAAAACAAAAATCATAATAATATGTTCTGAGAATTGTTCAATCGAAGTGCGTAATTCAATTCTTACGCCGTTTCCTGAACAATTCTGCAGTCCTTGTTTTATGTTTCTGTTTTTTTGTCTTTTAAATTTACATCCCGGAAATGGGCACGGTTCAGCAATCGGCGACGTCAGAGTTTGGTTAAACATATATAAAAGTCTAAGCTGCTTTGATCGGATAAAGTTTTGTGAAATAATGGACGCCAGGGAACGCCTCCAACAACTATTGGCACCGCAAAGTCTGAGCGGGCTTGAAAAGCTAGAGAATAATGACTACGCAGACGGCAACCTTCAACAGCCCCCTCGGCAAAGTCCTCGCCCGTCGAGGTGAAATAGTGAGGACAGGTAAATACACCCAAGGACACGGATATCCGTTCTATAAGGAGAATAGGATTTAAATGCTACTTCACTGGAATCGTGTATGCTACGAGAGACGTGCTCTTCATCCCTTATAGAATATCCGATGGATAGTGTATAGCGACAGAAGGTTTGCTTAATTTCCTAATCTAACGTACTGGTTCACGAAGGTTATTGAAAAGACCTCCCAACTGTACTGTGCATACGTCTTCAAATATTAACGTTATATCCTTCAAAGGTGCCGTCATAAGTTGATTATTAATCAATTTATTGGAGGTAAAATGAAGCGAGTTGAACGTCGTCGTGTCAACGTCATGTGATTTTAATGAGTAGGTATATATCAAAGTCCAATCAATAATGATATCCTATTTCCGGCATTCAATCTTCCGTGATATTGTTCTTGAATTAGTCTCCTTACCATAGAGGCTGTCTCGAGAAGTATCAATTTGACATGGAATTTTTTATTTTTTTTTATATTTTCCTCGTCCTCTTCGTCGAAGAGGAAGTGGGCTTTTATCCGAGCGAGGGTCTGTATCAACGGTATATAAGAATATTATGTCAACTGAACAGAGAGAAGAAAAAGAAACGGAAAGTGTGTTTCTTGAGTTCCTGCCGAAGGCGATAGATTGCATGAAAGATGTCAAAAAACAAACATACGAAACAGGCGGGTGATCGATGAAAAGAAAAAGGGAAAGAAAAATATATGTCGAAATTACCTCACCGAATTAACCCTCGATTTATTTTATTTATGTGATTCAGAAAACTCATTGTTATCAATAAATTAGAAGAAGTAGGAATAAAGAAAAGAAAAAATAAATAAACAACCAAAAACCAAGTAGACCGGTCGGAAAAAACGAATTTCCCAAAGGGTGTACGACAGGCGAATATACATACGAGTACACAGTCAACGGTTCGGGAATTCAATATTCTCGGGAGAAACTGCAGCATAGAAATTTCAGAAATAACCTTTTTCGTAACAAACACCCTTGGAGGATGCAGGTCGTCGCTAGATAAATTACCTCGTTAAATACTAGCTGGTTAACGAAACAGGGTAATTCTCTTATTCAAATTGCAATTGAAACGCTTTCGCGAGAATTTACAATTCCTGCAACGTCCCTACCATCTAAAGAGTTTTTCTATCCGTTTCAGACGAGCGCAATTTCAGTTGCTAAGCCGCAAGCAGGTACGAGACCGAACCAATTTCTCATCGTCATCATCAGCCACCGTTCGTTGGCGATGAGTGATTTGGGTGCATGCAATCTGCAGTATAGGGGAGTATGAAGCAGCTGCTTATGTCATACGATATATGGTAATTAATTGCCAGTGTTCCAACGGAAACTAATTAACCAGTTTAGCCCCAATGATGGTGATGGAATATTGTGCATACATATAGCAGTACAGGCGGCGATAAGATGAATCTTGAATTTGTAAAGAGATGAAACGGATTCGAAGACCTTTTGAAATAACGAGCATCCCCGTGACCTTGCGTACATAAAGTTGAAGATATCTCTGACCCATCGATCTGAAATATCGATCAAACAACCCGGACTGTACCAAAAAATGAAGCGTATATAGTTGGTTGATAAATAGGGTACATGATGGAAAGGACAAACTTCAAATTTATAGAAGGGTTGCAAAGTGGCAGCACCTCGATAACCCATTCAACCGAGTACAAGGTTATACCTGATACACGCGGATACATCTATAGCATTTCTTTTTATTTATTCTGTTTTCCGAAGCGAGACAGTTTTTTGGTCATCCGAAAAAACTTTCGAGCTCGAAAGGTGCATAGGTATAAGGTATACTACGAGCATCGCATGCACGTTGAATTCATCGTCAGCGTAATACGACACCCTGCATTGGACAGATGAATTCTAAACGACGTAAAATATATCCAAAAAATCCCGAGTTATACGCCCCGGAGGGTAAGATGCATCGCACATACGATATACGTACAGAATAGATCACTTAAGGTAAAATATGAGACTCGAACGTCGGCAAACATAACACCGTAATAGTGTGGGGAACTCATAGTGTGTATCAATCTTGATGCTCTTTTCTATTCTCTGGTAAAAAAAAAAAAAAAAAAAAGACCACGAGTAGGAAGACGACTGCGACGGTGATGTGAAGTGCATTCGATATATATATATTTTTTTTCTTTACGACTTTTAAAACGTATCGCACTAGAACCCAGGCAATTTCTATTTTGCATTTAAACTTGACACAGATGCTACCCCACGAGAAGATATATACAAGTATTAAGTACTCGCTACTGTAAAAAAGAATGAAAAAAAAAAAAAACGTATCACGGCATCGTGCGAGCGCAATGGGCGTACATGCTTCTATTAAATGGCTTTATCGATTTGGCGCAGCGGGTGTAAGCTGGCTGTCTAGGCAATATTACCTAAGTTCTGGGTCAAGAGTATAGCCCATAACGCGCGGTGTTGGCTTGAGTAACGTCGCCACCATCGCGTCAGAACGTAGCTGTTTGAGGGTAAATTGTTTCCCTGCCGACATGGATTTGAGATCATGATACTATGGATATACTTGCCAGTAGCAACAAAGGTTATGACTATGAAAAGGCTATGAGAAAAGTTCCTTGTTAGAAAAAAAAAAGATGGCGACAGCGAGTCAGCGCATATATGATGTAGGTGTGTTCATCAAAACAAATATTGCGACTCCTGCAAGGATAATTAATTGAGACTTAAGATAAAAGGGGTGCGTAAAATAGGGGGGAGGGGGAAACAAAAACAAGAAAAGTAACAAAAAAATTGGGGAAAACATGTATTCATGTATAAATATATATGTCACAGGGTAGACGTGAATTAGAATTCTATTCCTCCTTCTAATTAATATTTAAACATTTATTCGAAGCGTGCAGCTTTTTGAACGGACGTCAGAGGGTGACGACGAAGGAAAGTAAAGCGATGTCACAAGGGATTCGCGATCGCGGGGATCAGTATCAAACACTTTGTGCACTCAGTTCATAAGAGCATAAGGGCTCGTAGGACTTTTCATACATACTATATATGTATGTATTTTTTGGTTCCAGCCTTCGTTCCGCTCTGAAAGGGGTTGGGCTCTAAGGTCGAAGCACTTGTAGTTGCGCGGGAATTTACGTAGCGGGGCTTCCAGATAGTAAAGAGCTCCGTACGCTTTTGCTTCCCTACTGATCTCACCCCAAAAGTCGATTACAGGGGTTGTATACATTAACGCAGAAGTGAAAGTAAACCAGCATAGATTTATCATGCTGAACAAAAGATATTCAAGTCTGGAATAGAAGCCAAACACGATACTACTGACGGGCATCCGCAACAAATACAGGCGTGAAACGCGAAGACTGAAACAAAGCGTGCGAATTTTAGATCGAATAGATTAAGGATGAGCTACTCGAATTAGCTGAACAAAAAAAATTAAACAATAATAATGATAACGATTCTAATAATTGGCTAAAATAAATAATTATGAAGATTTTTATTCATCGTATACGACTTTTCCCGTAAATACAATTCTGATGAGGAGTTTAAGTCTGAACTATGAATTTTGGCAATAACCATCGTGGTTTATGCCAGGTAATTTAAGTCCGCAAGAAGATCCCGTTGAATTTTCGAAGATACCACGTACTTATACCTATAAAGATGTGCTTACTTGGTTGAAAGCTACAACCAGCAATTATACTTTAGCTTTGGATAGGCTGAGTGTGCTTGTGCGTATTGTAGATAAAAGAGAGCTTCAATTCTCATCCGGAGAAAGTAGAAAAGAAAAAAGTACACGATATAACACAGAGCACCTTGTTCTTTTGTCCGAAGAAGTCAATTGCTGATTGAAAGAACACTTGACGCCTTCTACCGCGATTCAAATTCTAGGAGGCTGTTCGTTCAAAATGCTTCTCACAAATTTGGAATTTTTTTCAAAACTGACAAAGAGCAATCGAGCAACAATTAACTTCCGCAAACCGAGCGGAAGGGTTAAAGCTCACAGCTGAAATCAATTTGTATACGAAAAAAATGCAAAAAAAAATAAAAAAAATGGACCTTTCCACTCACGTATAGAAAAACTCACTTGCATCTACCAAATATGAAATGGATATGAATGACGTATACGAACGAACCGATTCGAAAATCCTACAAACTTAAACTCCAATGCCTTCTGAGGCTTTATAGAAATTCTATCGCATTTTAACTTTCAACTTGTATATTCATGTACAAAAAAAAAAAATTAATACTCTGCAACCAAAGATAGTTGACGAGGAATAGGTTCGTAGAAAAGCAGGATCAAGTCAACGCTACGGATTGAGTAAAAGAAAAAATGAAAGAAAATAAAATAAAAAGTGAGTCAATATCGCGAACGGGGGGCTTTTATCCTTGACGTAGTAACGTCTTCGGAGTAAGCCACTCGCTCCGTAGAGAATCTATAAAGGCCAATGGAGCCATTAGAGTGCGAAAGCTTAACAACGGGTTCGCCAGTTCCGGGGTCACCCACCGACGGTATTCTCGAGGAACCTGAATTCACACAGGGCAAGAAGTGGTCGTCCTCGTAGGTGGATCGAAATGTTAACAGCAAATATACGACAAGTAAATACTCGAGAGGGTTTGCCAACTACAGATGTTAACCGAGCGCACCCCAAGCGTTCGAAACTCGTGTACATTAAGACTTATATTTGACCTGTACAAGAAAATCGGCGAGAACGCTGGAGAATAAAGGTATAAACTTTACAGATTCATAGTTTTCATCATCATTAATATTTTCGTTCTTCCTCCTTCGAATTCGAATTATACATGATTCCGTTCGCAATATCATGGCGTGCCGTATACTAAGATTCATGTCCGATTCTCATCGCTGTGTAATAAGACGAGAAAATTTCCTGTAGCGGAATTATATGCGAATTCCCGGGATAAAGAGGGATATGAAAAAAAAAAACGAAAAAAACAAAAGAAAAATGGACCGAGTAAAAATGGCACGGGCTTGGAATTCGTGTGCGGCAGCTTGTTAATTATAGAACACAAGGGAGGGTAAGGTTTGTAAGACTTAATGGCGTTTTGTTCCCTGGTGAGTAGAAGGTCGAAAATCTTATGTCGAATAAATATTGTATCGAGATTCTTCACAGTGTGCGTACCCATATTGTCGAAGATTATGTTCTTATACCTATATTTTTTTTCTGGCTTTAAAACAAAGTGAAAAGAAAAAAAATAAATAAATATGTAAAAAACAAATTTTCTCTCCCAGAATAAAATTAGCAAAACATTCATGATATGAATATACTGAACATTGAATCCCGAACAAAAAAAAAATTAGTAAAATAAATTCAAACGTTATTTCACTTTCTACGTTTTTCTGATGATATACCTAATACGGTTATAATTTGGCTTCTAGGGTTCCGCGTAGGTTTTACGGAGTTGGCAACGTCGGATCGAGTGCGGAAGCGAGTTTCATAGCTGTAATGAACTCACCAAGAACAATCTAGTTATACGAAGCTTAACTGTTCAATGTAAAAGGATAATCAGATTAGATTTTGAAGAGAGCGGCCGTCGAGTGAGCTTAACACGAGATACCTGTAAAGCCAATATCGTTGGAACTGCATCGGTTGAAATAGCATGAAAATTATCGCAACGAAAATATGAGATTTACAATTATCGTTGTGATTTTTATATCTATTTTCATTACTCTACGAATGACGCACGTAGGTATAGAGTTGAGAAGGAAAGAAAAGAAGAAGAAAGAAAAACGACTTTTGAGATATATAAAGATGTGCGCATTCGAAAGATACAATTACCGGCAGCTGTTTGGCCTCGTACATTTGACGTCACGGAAACTCATGAGAGGTATTACAAAGTTCTGCAGGCAAAAGGCTCCACGGGGTTAAAATCCACCCTTTTGCTCGAAGGGTTTAAATATGATAAAGGTTTACCCTTTGTAGCTTCGATACCTTCGGGCGACGAAGGGATTACAAGACGAAGAGACTGAATGGGATGTAACTTTTTGATCGGCTAATTGTGTCGGTAAACAAACAGATGCTTCCAACAGCGCAACGAGTTTTTTCATTTTTTTCATTTTTTTTTTTCAGAGAACGGATTCTGGTCAATTATGCACACATCGCATGCGCCTACAAATTAACCCCTCAACATTTCGATCCATAGGGCGGAAAAAGGGGGTCAAAAGCCGTGATATAATGAACCTATATTTTACCAATTTTCGTTTCTGAGTGTATTTTCCATATAGATTCTGACGGCTTTACGTTCAAATTAGATTTAAATAACGAGAACCAGCGATGGATCGATAACCGAGGGAGTTTCTGGTTCTATTTCAAAACCCAGATCCTTAGGGCTGCCTTTCGCTTTTGTCTCCCTTATACACGAACACTTGCTGCTGAAAGAGGATATGCGTCTTTACAGATAATTGAAAAAAAAAATCAGCTTTCGCCGATGGTCCGGATATACCTGATACACGGCCAAAATGTAAATAATTGTATAATACTCGCTCATACGTTTCAAGACCACTTTCAGTACCATCTCGCAAGTTATTGACCGGAATATATAATCCAAAGTATTTAAATTCCAACGGTATGGTGGTGCTGAATTAAGGACTAATGTAATCGAAGTAGAATAATTGATGTCTAAAAAAAGAAATTGGAGTGGAGAAATTTCTGCGGAGTTGCTAATCATGGGCCATCGAGTGGAACATTTCTTTCTTTTATGATTCCTCGTCTGCAGAATTGAAGCGCGGAAATCTATTCGTTCACAAATGAAATTTAATTCAAGTTATCTAGAATTCTATACGTATATATCTTAATCAGTCCGCGTAGAAGACCAAGGGATTTACTAATTTAAGATGACGGTGGTTTGCCAATTTTGCATGTGCAATTTTGTTGGAAATTTAATACGACGTCGCAGCCATTCGTATCAGTTACGTAATATCCCGTTCTCAGAAAAAAGAGAAAAAAATAAAAATGAAAAAAATATTCTCGGCTTAGGTAGGAATTATATAAGCTAGCCACAGAAATTGCTGCAGCACATACATTACTCCAACTTTGTCCTCCGAGCTATACCTGCACCGTAGCTACATGTATAACTATACCCCATAAATTACATCAAAAAGAGAAGCGGAAAGAACCCCAAGAATAATAGTAATTGAAGGATAACGATAACAATTTGTTCCGCTCGCATTTGATTTATAATATTCAAAGTCACCGGCAATGGATCAAAGGAAGAAAATACAAGAGACGAGATTATACGAGAAACAGTTGCCGCGGTGCTTGAATGAGGAACTAATGACATATTTCGAAACCTTCCAAGAAGCTCATCGATCTGAAAAGTTTGACCTTGAAATAATTTACAGAATTTCGGATCAAAGAATGGAACTTCACCCTGAGCTGAGTTGACGGGGGGAAATATGCTCACTGATTTTACGATTCGATATTTGACGCTGTACGTGAAAACTCTAACCGGATCAGGTCCGATACACCTGGACTTTTTGAACTGGAGTGTGATGTTAAAAATTGTAAAAAAATCATAACCTCGTTCGTTGCGTAATATTATATAATACATGATATACTGAAATTGGATAGAAAATACCCCGTACAGCGGTGCATGCCGCAACCTGCACGGTTATTTATAAAACTACCAGGTAAGATAATAATGTAGTCATATACGTTACATTCATAATTGGAGCGTGAACAAAATGCAGCACCTATATAGAGACCGCGTCAGAGTAAAAAAAATAAGAAAAAAAAATAAACTATTGTTGCAAACGTATACGCGCACGCGAGTTTAAATTTAAATTAATTGCGTTACAGATTCCGAAATATGTATACCGTCGCATGTCGCCCTTTGTGCGATTTTGATCCGAATTTCGATACAGCAATGCAACTCGACGTAGAAAATGTTCATCTCGTTTTCGTGAACACAAAAAAATGAAAATTGACGAAAAAATATTTGGTACGTTCGTAGGCATTGAATGCATAGTATATCTATATCTCCTGATCCCTAGGAGGAGGCTTTGAACTCGAGAATCGAAGACCGAAGCTGGCGCGATATTTGAATTGCAAATTAGGCGTCGCTCCATCGAGGATCACGCTATGCTAAAACCGAAACCTTTAAGACGTACAACATCTAAAGCTTGTGTCTTGTCTTGCAGGCTTTATGGTCTACGTCAAGTACCTTACACGTCACATAGTTTTCATTATACGCATGGTAACGGGATAATAATAGACGACCAGAAGCAAAATATGTCTACCCGTCTCACGGTTATATACAGGGAAAAGGATAATAAATATATTGATAAAAGAAAATAAGGAAGTTGATAAAATTTTCAATAAATCCAACGGCCGGAGGTGGATATAAAAATATGGCAAGATGCAAGTGTCCTGCAGCGTGAAGGAAGTAACCCCATACCACTCTTTGACAAAATACCGACATGTGGATGGAACTATAAGGGTAAGGTAATGTCATATCGTATATTCTAAGGAAATGAACATTCTTCCTATAGATGCTTTGGAGGCCAGGAGATATAACGGAAAAATCCCAAGCTAACGTATATATACTGCAAAAAGACAGAAGAACAAAGCATACACCGGATATACATAGGGTATTTTTTTACAGGTAAACACGTGGACATATACGAGTATCGAAGCGACCAAGATATAAAAAAAAAATGAATAATAAAAAGTAAAACCTGTTCTTTTCGGTTTTTTGTTTTTTTTTGTTCTAACAACGGAATACAGAGACGGTACACATAAGCTACAACGCAAATGATCCTTCCACATAAAGAGGAAACTTTGCTTTTGAATGGAAATGTCGCATACGTGTATTTACGTAATATCCTAGAGAAATACAGCTATATACGCTACCTTTGGATTTTAGTATTTGAAAAATTGGCCGGTATAACGTGAAAAAAAGTTTAGTTCAAAGTCCCGCAACAACTTTTGCCCCGTTTTATGGACGCGAAAATGAATTTTTTTATCAAAAGGTGACGATGCACTGCAGATGACAAGCTATATCAACTTGTGGTAAAGAACACATGGAAAAAAAAACAGAAAAGAAAAAAATTAAACTTGCAGACGTGTTATATAGAAGTGGACATTAACGATGAAATTGTATCAATTTTGGAGTGTCGCGTATATCAAAGGCCAACAACTTGGCATCACAAGCTAAAACACTTTTGCATCGACATTATACAACGTGCTTAATTAGAATTATTATCCGAGTGAAAAGGTAGTAAACATAAAACAGATAAAAAAAAAAAAAGTAAATAAAATAAAAACCATGAAACTATTTGTCACGTGAAGTTGTAAGCACCGTTATTTCCGTTCTTGCATAGATCTGTGTACCCGTGTTTATAATTTTGTTACGTCCAAATCACCGGTGCAAATTTTCCAGAAAATTACTTTTTGACACGAAGACTACTACGGATAGGTGTGTACAGGTATACACTTCGAAACATAAAAAAAGACAACTGAAAAAAAAAAAAAGGAAAAAAAAATATTTCAAAAACTAATCTCATGCAAGCTCCGTGAGATAGAATACGGACAGAGATAAAAAGCAATTTCTTGAATATTCATGAAGAGTCACGCTAACGATGGCGAACGCAGACAAACACGCTAGTTGATTAGAAAGATCGAAAAACAGAAAAATAAATGTAGTAATAATTTGTTCAGCAGGAAAAAAAAGAGAATAGAAAAAATAGAAAAAATAGAAAAAAGATAGCCAAAAGTAGAAAAAAAAAAATAAATCTGTTTTTAATTTCGACTCGCTCGTGCGACATTGGCGTTGTGATCCTCGTATGGAAAATCGGTGGGTAGACGTGAAGTTTTGTTACGGAAATAGAATTGAATATCGTAACTCGTTATAGCAGGGAATAAAGCCTATATAACTACTACCGTTAGTGCTGTCTCGGATCGCGTCGGTGTCGGTGTTGGTATCAAGGTTTGCAAATGAGGTGAAATCATGCTATACGGAAAGCGAGAATGCTACTGCCATACCGTGGGGGTTGTGATACCGAACAAGGCTAGTGCACAGTTGTGCCCCGTTTGGAAACACGCCAGCCATTTATATGTGGCACGGGAATTGCTATATAGAAAACGATATATCCCAGAGAGGCCTTTGAAACAGGATTTCGGATTCATTGCGCATGGATACACACTGCAGAATAACCTATTGAAAATACCGTACGTCGTATGGTATATTGAACGTAGGAACGATCAGGATTGGGTCCCGTACGGGGTGAACAGGTGCTACGTAAAAATTCTTTGATGCATCAGGGATGAATAATATACAGTAATACCGGAATTGATTTTCTTTATTGCCATCTCGATCGAATGGATTCGGAAGATAACGGCGTATACATATATGTGAAGGAAAAAAAGTCACAACTTAATTCATGCCATCGATAATTTGTAAGTATTAAAAATTTAATCAGCGCGAGTGAGCGCGCCCTGCAGCCCAGCTTTTGCAACAACAACCTATACCTATATACATTTGACCTACGAGAGTTGTTGTTTTTCAATTTAATGAAGTTATCGGAACGGGGGTGATTTTAACGTAGCTCAATCGTAAGTTAGTAGCAGGTCTCAACTGAAAGATTAGCTATAATATGGTGTCTGGTGTACGACGTCACTTTACAACTTTTCCCCCATGAAAATATGATCGAAGAAATTTTTGAAAACCGAGTCACACGTTGCCATTGATATTTTTACGTCTGACCTATCTGAACTGCATAAACTGAAACCGAGACGCCGAGAGCAAGAAGTTCATAATCAAAGCGGATGGGCACTAATTAAAATACCTATTCATTATTCATTATTCACGAGAGAAAGGAAATTGACAAAACTAAAGAATTCGTACCGCACATAGGTATACCTCCAATCAATTCGCAGGCACATGACATGCTCAAACGCAACGCGTGGGCGTTAGGTATAACTTTCGATGCGTCACTTCACGATGGCATCTAACGATTCGGGATCGAAATGAATTAGAGGAAGCTTAAATCGTCGAGCCATAAATGGGAAGCAAACATTCGTATAAGTTTGTTATTCGTTTTTCGTGTATAGCATATTCAAATAACAATAACAATTGTGGATTGTATGTTTATATCTATTAGATTTGGATGTATGTAAAAAATACGAGTGGACATAAAAAATATACATGTATACTATACTGCGAGCTTGCTATCTTATAATAAATAAATCACGAGGTGAGTTACCTTGGTAACTATATGTACACTATATCAGGTTGTAGACAGCGTATGTAATCCGCATAATATGTAAAATATTCAGAGAGCGTACTGCAGGTAATATCTCACCCCGTAAAAGGTCATCACCCTCAAATTGCGCATGCACATCTCGTATTTGTGTTATATTAATGCCTACGAAGATCAAAATTCTCCTCATTTTCATATAGTTAAACCGTCGTCCTTGTAGTTATAATCGTGAAATTTACACTTGCGAGCGGAATATGACTTTTTTAATCTCCGCCTGCGATTAAGAATCAAAAAAAATATATATATTCATACGTATTAAATTAAAAACAAAAGAAGGATTCACTTTGCATATACGCCGACGTATCGTATAAGTGGTGCAAATTTTTTTTTTTTTCTTCTCTTTTTCAAATTAAACCAAATCAATTCGTATCTCGCGATGTTCAAAGCGTATAAGACTAACGAATGAAATTTTATTAATCCCGATACCCTGAGAGTGCTTTACCGGAAGACTTTATTCATTCACCGTCGCCCTAAATCCGGCACAGTTGGCAGGTTAATCAGGTTATGGGAAAATGAAACAATTATTTTTATATCCACTCCACCCCCCCCCCCCCCCCCCTTGAATTCTTTGGCTGTAAGTCGGATAGTTCGATCAGTTAATTGATCATATCAGAATTTGAGAGCCCTCGCGCTAAAGATTAATCATTCATCTAAAGACACTGTAAATTAAAGTCTTGTCCGAAATATTAATAACTCATTAAATATCTCGTTAACATCAGCTTCAATTTTGTGCAAAGAAAGCGAGACTCTTTTAAGTTAGAGAGCTTAATCGAGTTCAGCTTGAAAAATCCATCCACCATCT
Source organism: Athalia cordata (assembly GCA_963932425.1). NCBI lineage: Eukaryota > Metazoa > Arthropoda > Insecta > Hymenoptera > Athaliidae > Athalia > Athalia cordata. The sequence goes on along the minus strand of OZ010625.1, from coordinate 47,688,089 downwards.
ATACTTGAACGATTTTTTATTATTATTATTATTTTTAATCCTTTTTCTATACCGTCACAGAATCAACCACATCTGCCTCGGACGGTATCGAGAATATATAATCGTCTTTCGAATGGAGATAATTTTTTCCTCTAATGACCAAAAGCCTCAAAATGTATAAATGAAATTATGATGATTCGAAGCTGGGTCAAGTACAGATCAAAAGTTACGAAGGTAAAAATTCGGAGAAAATGTTTAATCAATGTTTTTGATAACATTAGTAGAAGAAGCTATTGTCTTCTAATTCGTCACTCGTCTCGTTTTCTGTCTTGCAGACAAAATGTCGAAACGCGCTCTTTGCCAAGTTCATAATATTTTAGTCGACGACGGTTACGTAAGTTGACCAAAGATACGATCAAAACCTCAATATTCGATACGGGAAAAATATCGAATTTGTATTTTATACGGTGTACGAAAATTGGTCAATTCTCAAATCCCAAATATAAATTTGCAAAGCTTAGGCATACCTACGTGGTTCCCATTTTCGTTAAATGTGAAAAAATTACAGCTGAATAAAAGTTCTAATCTTATATCTCATGATCTACGACATAGCGGGATACACAAGTTTTCGTGATTGTAGTGAAGGTTTGATTTATTATGCACAGGTTGATTTATTATGATGTATAAATTATGATACACTACAGAGCCATGCTCGATCGCGATCCCCGGAAATTACTATGGAAGTTATTTTTCACTGAACGGGTATTATCCCCGATCAATTAACTCTTCGCTTTACCGCAGATAGAATGATCTAGCTACCCTTATGATTGATACTCCAGAAAATTTGAAACTTGAAATTTCGGAAATGCTGAACTTACGATGCAAACTTTCAACCGGCAAGTACGACGGGACTTTTAGTTTTTCATTCGTTTTTTCAACCTACATACATTACGAAACGGTGCAACGCATTGTACGAGATCATTATCGTACAAATCTCGGTAGATTATGATAAATATTCTTGAATTACGCTGGCAATTTAACGATTCAAGAACAAATTATTCCGACACGGATACACGACCATGATGAATTACTATCGCCTTGAAGGATCTCTTATCAGAATTCGTGATGTAAAAAGATTAGATGTTTTTCTTTTCTCTCTTACCAGATAAAAGATGAGTATAAAAAACGTAAGATAAAATTAAACCGCGTATTAAATTAGCATCACTTATACACATATATACATCTGTAGAAAATCATCATCAAAAAATTAATTATCGTATAGGGTTAAGATACACATCGTCGATTTTACTATATATTTGAGATATAGTCTAACGTTTTAGAATTCACGTGGCGGTTACGAGTGTTTGTTTTAGTTTTTATTTTTTCACACACCTGTTCACATATATTAACATGTTATTTTTTTTCAGCATGCGCGCGAGTGTACGAAAGTCGGATAGGTACCTTATACCGTATTGCATATTGTATGAAACTCATCTTCAGCAAACACTTGAACGACGACGGAATATAAAAGACGTGACAAAAGAAATCTAAAAGAGAAAAAAAAATAATTTAGATCGACCGTTTCGTAATACAATATACAGTTTGATACGCAAACATCACCGATATTTTTGTTTCACTATTACAACGCGTCGTTACAAATGATTTGTTGAATGAAAATGTAAACGAACTGTCTGTACGGTGTAATTAATTTCCAAATTATACTTGGGTCAAAATTATTAATAACTCAACGGGCATTATACACGTATAAAGTATATAACGTGGCGAAGTCGAAACAGCATGATTATATTAAATATATTTTTGCTATCAAATTTTTCCGACAGACACCATAACATGTGCGCGATATGTATAATTACAACAAGATAAAACATTTTCTAAAATGTAATAATAACACAAGTAGGTCGAACGTTTGGTTTAAGTAGCTAACGACTGTAGCTATATTTATACTCTTTTCATATGATTATAACAATCTACTCCTCTCATTGTCTTTGATGTGATTTAATCCCCGCCTCGCTCTACAATTACACTTTATACTATGCGGTATATAATATATATGTGCGTAAAATTTGCTCCAAGTTCTATAATAAGCTGTTTTGTTGGAGCTAGCTTATTAACGGCGCGACTTTTCATCATAGATTATGTTTCCTCAGTTCTATAGACGGAGTAACCACTGAGAATTATCTTCGGTAGGGAAACTGCATTGAGCGAGATAACACAATATGGGTATAGGGTATACCAAATGAATGGTGCAGCGAGAGCCGCTGCAAGGGTATGAGAAACACTGCGTATATACGTGCAATAATTATAGTACAGCACAGTTATAACAGGCAATAATCCATTATTCAAGTTTGAAATAGGTATACGATACACCGAGAGAGTTTAAGTGAAATATCAAGACCCTATGAATGTAGCTATGATAACAATACGTCTAGGCGCATATTTCAAACGTCAAAAGCGGTTCTATGTCAAACTTACAGTGCAGATCATCGTAATAAGTATAAATATGGAACTGCGGTTAAGACGCTTAAAAAATTTATACGACATTATATAACACGTGTTATACGCACGATTATTCCATAACTGGTGCAGTGGTTTCATAAACGATTAATTCATGTACGGGACAAAAATTGGATGATAAAAAACAAAACAAAAAAAAAACGAACAAGCAAAAAATTAATAAAAAAGATCAAGACCGAGTAAGGAATAAAGGTCAGGTATAAATGTGAAGCTAATACAGTTTCAATTTTACTGAAGCAAAAGGTAGAATTGTTTTTTTTTTTTTTTGTTTTTTTCTACATTACGCATGTTATAGCAACTTTTCGTCAATTTAGTGAAACTGGAGATCCATGCATGAAGTGTTACGATATACATATGGGGCCGTGTGAATCGTCTATCAACTATGGATACGCAATTTTTTCTTTTTCGATCTTTTTAGGTATTTTTTTTTTTTTTTCTCGCCTATCACCGTTCAAACGTATACGGTACACCAGAGTGAACAAACTCGGAGTTCACCTGAATTACGGCTGCTGCGCGTGAGTTGAACCGAGAAATATACCTATATGTACGTATATCACTCTCGTTTATATACCCAACATTGCCGCGGGCGAGGGAAATGCAGAAAATATTTTCCGGCGTGGAAACAAAAAATAAAACAACAAAAACGAAAAACATATACAAGTATAATGGGTACACCATGTACGTATTATAGGTACCCGTGCATTTTTTCCACCTCGTTAAATTATTAATTCGTTTAATTATGTACACCGTTGTAGCTGATATTGTTGGGATCATCTTTTTCATTTTCGTATCAAGTATATATGTATATTTCTTTTTTTTTTTTTAAATCCAGAAATAACGGAAGTTTTTTTTATTGTGATATGATATGTACCTAGACAGGCGAAGGGTGCGCGAGGTCGAAAATAAATATAAACGCGATCCCTTCGGTGTTTTTTATAACGACAATTATCGGTGTAGAAATGGTCTTGACAAAACGTTGAATAAACTTTGGAGCTTTGGTTCCATTGTGAGTCTTGGGATTTACAACACCGTGAGAAGAATTTTAGTCGTATCGTCGCAGGTAAACAATATGCGGGCAAGTTTATTTTATATTTTACTTTGTTTTATTTTATTCATGTTCTTTATCGATTTCAGTCCCCCCTTTCCGAGGCCATTCTGTACGTTATTTATTTTCTGAAAAAGAACAAAAAACAAAAAACAAAACTAAAAAAAGAAAACATCATTTTGGAGCTTGAACGATTTTATAATTTTTTTGGTTCGTCGCTACGATTACTATTGATTTTTTACAAACTGAGCGGGATGATTGCGAACTATTCAGTGTGTAAAAGGATCTCTATAATTTATTCATATTTTTTTATCAATTCAACTCGGATCACATCGGTTATTTTTTCATGTTTTTTATTTTTCATTTAGAGAAAAGATAATGATAATAATCGATAAAAACTCCGTTATAATTACATGTATTTTAGCACGCGACATGCTGATGTTTGTTCTTTACGCTCAAATGGTTGATAATTTACGTGAGGAAATCATGAAATTTTGATAACCTCAGTAGTATGAAAGACGAAATAAACGGCCATCGTTCAATGAAAATGCGAATGAAAAAGAGAGAAAAAAAAAAAAATAACAAAATTAAACTTGAGAAAAATCTCTCCGTGTCGATGCGACACATTCCACCATTCTCGGGTGCAGTTTCCTTCATCCTCACCGCAAGACGCTATGACCATAGACGTACCTATTATAGCTACGAAGCGGGACAAGTTTCCGTATATGAGAAATAACACAGGCGTAAGAATGTCCGACGTAACCGTAAGTGCGATTTCTTGCGGTCAACTTCACGATTATATAGTATGTGAGTAATTGTTTTAATAAAAACACCAACGCTACAGCGAATTACGCGGAAGTTTCCGATGCTTTATAGTCATCTTTGTACAGTTGTGTAAATTATATAGAATTTGTTGCTGCAGGTCATATGGGTATAAATATACCCTTGGGACTTTTTGGATCAGCGCGATATCTATGCGATTTGGTACGAAGGTATAATTTTTTTTTTTTTTTTTTTTTTTTTTTCATGTCACACGACCGATTCATTTGGAATATTCGTCATCGTACAAATCAGATCTTGATCCGAATCGCACCACATAATTGCTGTCAATCGGCTATAATTTTATCTGCAGCGATCACCTGCACTGCGGCGGTATGACGCTATAACGAGATGCTGTTGATTAAAATTTATATCCTCGATGGAATTTCCGATATAATATAAGTAACAGCTTTTGCTGAGGTGAACATGGTATATTCGAATTCACGCAACGTCATGATCTCAAATCCATAAGACCGATACCTATAGGCGCGGGTCAGGTAATTCTTTAAGCCTATTAAATCGACGTTACGATGACGAATGCACATCGCAATGCATTCCTGTACTTCGTATGTATGTATCAAATGAATATCTGTTGTAAAACTGGATTCTCCTTTTTTTTTTCCACACTCTCGATGAATCGAACGTAATTTTTATCAACATCCTAGTATATATATCGCATGTGATACGCATACTGGTTTGGAAAATAACAATAATTGTATATTTTATCGATCGAATTCTATTTATACAACAAATGATCTTTCGCACGACATGATTCCGGGCACTGATTTATCGCAGACCGTTTGTTAGGTTCACCCAGTATTGCTTACCTTTCTTCGTCTATCTAATTTGTAGACAATTGCAATCGATTTCATGAAATGATGTAAATTATTATCCAAAAATTGCACCTGAGGCTGCGGGACGGTGTAACCGGAATGGCCACTCTTACAGATTCACTTCATTTCAACACTACACCACTTCATCAATCGCAATATCCAAACTGATTTTGTCACCGATGGGTCGTACGTAATTTTCCAAATTTTATTACCTACTCGTGTTCATTCCACTCGTATTTATTATTTCCAATTATTTATTTATCCGTTTTTTTTTTTTGTTGTTAATTTTTTATTTTCGATGAAACAAAATTCTATTTCTTGTTTTTATTCAATTTGTTATTTCACCCAACAACCTGTCCCGCATTACAAATGACACCTGGGGTGTAATTGCGTCCCGTTCCCAGAGAGGGGCGAAAAGGGCGCCCGAACCGCGCGACGCGTTCTGTTGGACTGAGGAGGCGTTTCAACGGTACGGCCAGGAGGCCACCAGGAGGGATCGACGTGTTCGCACACCGTCGCAGATCAGGTCGTTATGTGTACGTAAAACGTACCTCTGCTCTGTAAACTGCCGCTGCCGTTATAAATGCCATAATGATCATGTAGATGGGGACTTTACCTCTGCCTCATCATGTACCTGATATTTTTTTGAATCCGGGCTTACGCGGACAACTCTCGAGTGTAAGGGATCCTTCAAATGTAAACGTGAGCCGGGCAGAGGCCTCTTCCGAGCGATCCTGACCTGCCCTTATATATTCCGTCAAGAGTGACGTATTCACATAGACGTCGCATTAAAATTTTATCCAACCTCGGAAATTATAACGTCAAAACAATATTCCAGCTTTTTTCAATTTGCTACAATAGATTTTTTCTCTTCTGTACTTCGTCTGCTTTTGTTTGTGTTTTATTTATTTTTTTTCTCGTTGGGGACAATTTGGAAGCAAGAAAAAATCTAGATATGGTCGAATAACTTCCGAACCGTGTTATATACGTTATTTAGAGAGAGGAGACTTTATAGCTACGTACACGCTGAATAAATTATACTCGTAAAGAAAGGGATTTTATCGACTGCGATCGCGAAAATCTGGACCGTGAATGTGCCTTGCGAAGTTTGGTCAGGCTTGCGAGCTTTTTGGACTATTTTCGAACGTTACGTGATCAACGGTCATCGCGGCTTTTGATTCGTATAATTCTCAATGTGTAAATATCGGATATGAATGAAAAAAAAAACAGTTCCTGCGTTATGTTATTATATGGATATGCCATGCGACCAGCATCGTATACGCATGCGGCCTTTGATTTTTTTCGATTCTTGGGCCAAAAATCAAAATATTTTTTTCGATCTTTTTTTGGTACTTGTTTCAAGATCAGGAATCTGCTTCCAGTAACAGAATTGACATAGTAAAGTGCGTTTGAATAAAAATGTCATCGAATTATCAACTCTGCGTCGCTTGATGATTTATCAGTGCAGTATTTACGAGTTCGTTATAGCTCATTTCTCACATTAGGAAATTTGCGGTTTCCAGTGACCACCTCTTTTCGAGTATCAGATCAGTTTCGTCGTTGCCGATTCGAATATCGGTCGCGTTAAATGTTATTTGATATCGCACGCGCTCGTAACGCGCTTTATAATTTTCCTGAAAATACGTAATAAAAAGATCTTACGAATATATCAGCTGAATAAAGTTCGCTTTTTAACAGTGCGCCACCGTTTATACCTTACATTATTGTGTCATTTTACCAATGAACGTGTGCTACGTTGCTTATATTATGTCAATATCATTGTGTTCGCCATCGCGGGTATCATTTTATAATTACAATACATATTCACTCTAGTTACATATATACGTATTATCTTCGGCGAACAGATGTATGCGGTACAAAGCTTAATTTTTCAAGCACTATAGGACGACATACATATATGTTGAATAAAATTTTCCTCTCTCGGATACAAAGCGCGTATCGCTAATTACGTTGATTAGTCAGATGTATTTCCTTCATCGAAACGCGGGGCGACGACAAACCGCTCACAAAATATCACCTCTGATTAAATAGGTATACGTATGTATACGTACGTTGTACATCGATTTATTATGATTAATCGAATCTGCGGCGTATAAGAATTAGATTTTTTTAAAGGGTTAATAAATTACGTTTACAGATTTTCAATTTTCGATAAGTGCTTATAAGCACGCTGTACTGAAAATACTTCCGTACATTTCCACGGTTGTCTATTTGGCGAATTTTTTTGACCGTACGTATTTTCGGAGAGCTATTCTATACGGCCGTGCGGTTGAACTGGGTCAATCCGTTTATTGAACCGTGAGACATATTTTTCAAAATGTAAGTAAAGGTAGTACGTATAACTACATACGCTGTACTGAGAACAGCCCATTCTATAGAAGCAATCTTCAACTACTTTTTACTTTGAGTTTTCATTTACTTTTTCTTTTTTTTTTTTTTTTGTTGTATTCGAAGGGACTCGCCATACACGGGCAACGGCGGAAAGCTCGGCCCACAATTTCGTATTACTTTTAGAGCTTGCACTGCGGCTACCATCTGCAGGACCATATAATACGTGTGCATTGCGGGCGTAGGACGAAAGCCAGCCCTTAAATAGGTCGCGCTCACGCCTATATTTTTTCCAATTTGCCATTCTACAAATATAGTATAATCCCTAGAAGACTAAATTATGGAGTTGCAATATTACACGACCAAACATTGCGTATTCGAGGGAATGTTCTCTAATCTAAATTAATCATTCATCTATATGTATAGTCGCAAATGGAAATAGTTGAGTGTTGTTCTAGCAGACAGTTATTTCTGGCTGCGTGCTGCGGTTGGTCCGCATATTATGCAATATGTATACATATAGATGCATGGATATGTATAGAGAGAAAAGCGAAAACACAAATTTCGTGACAATGCCACATGCCTGCAGGCCAAATCTAGTGCGAAGTCGTGAGAATTGTTACAATTTGGTAGCGTGAGTTTGCCTATTAGTGATGTAACTTTTAGCTATACCTGTACGTGCAATATCTATACGTACGTAATCCAACGAAAAAAGTTTCTTGCGGTTCACGTGGCATATAATGGGCGGAACAACTTGAGGAACAAAATATTGCGGCGCAGGGCTGAATAAGAAATTTTACACATACACATCCATTTAGGTATATATGTATAATAATTACCAAACTCGCGTACATAAGGATGAAAGTGATCTTCCAGCCCAGTGATCGCGGTAGCTTGAAAATCCCCATGCAGTGTACCGAATACGTACGTACGTATAATACGTACTTTAGAAATAAACTTTTCTTCTCTCGTCTCGTCTTATGTCGAGAAATAAAATTCTTATTCTACCAAAAAAGTTCCGTGTAGGAAAGAAAAGAGATCTACATGCAAAAATATCCAAGTGAGGGTTTCAAGAAATTCCTTATCCTCGAATAAGTGGAAAATATATAAGCATCCTTTTTTCTACATATACGTATATCTATACGTAACGTTTGTTTTTGGCGGAAGAAAAGAAAATAAAAGAACAAGCAAAGGGTTATATCTTTATAAGGGACGTGTATGAAAAGTACATATGTAAATACGATATATTTGCATAGATACGTATTTACATAATATAGTATCCAGGATTTATTATTTACGTGTGACATATGTACATCGGTCGAGCAGAACTACACAATTTATTTTATGAAAAAATCAGCCGGTGAATGTCCAGGTACAATATATATATTTACCCTTTGCAAAAAAAGAAAAGTTATTATAGCCATATAGGGCTTTTAAGATTGACAGATAAAAATTTATCTATTCAATCACTAGAACGAATCCATCACGCGATGCTTTTGACGACTACAAAGGAAGAATTTTATCTGCTGTACAGCTTTCATTTTCTTTTTCATCTATTTTTTTGTCTCGCTTTTCTTTTCAATTTTTCAAACATGCAATCACCCGAACTTACTACAGATGTTCTTCGTGGTTCCAGATGTTTAGACGATACTATGGGACTCACTTTCTTGGTAGGGAGTGTAGAGGCAGAATGAGAGAAAGAAAAAAAAAAAATAAAGAAGGAAAATTGCTTTGAAACCTCAGCAATCGGTTGACAATTATTGTACATATAGGTATAGCTATTGTGACAAATGATTAACTGCGAAACCATGAAACTCCGCATTGATTTTTAAAGAAATTTTCTATATATTTTTCTCTCAAAGTTCGGTTACGAATTTTTGGTTTTAATTGACTTCTGTCTGAAACAGACGAGTTTAACGAAATATTCGACGATTTTGATATACAAACATCTGGCTATCCGCCAACGCCAACGTTCGACAATCGGAAACTATAGCACCTGACAACAATTATATGCACGGCTACTCACAATATTTTGATGCATAGATTATTTGTTTCTGAAGAGAAAAAAATTATAATTCCGCAGTAATTGGATCAAAATTTTCACACAAATTATTCACGGAAGGATTAAAAGCTATTATGCGATACGTGTGACATGGTATCATTAAAAAGTATTCCAATCCCAGTTATCCAATATTATAATTACGTCACATCAAATTGAACGCTTTTTTGTAATCCCTATTATAGGATTCGTTTCCAGCGAAACTTTTACGTAACATCAAAAAAACCATCCGTGAGCTTTGATACGTAGAATTATCATGACTTATTTGATCACGTGTCACAAAGGACGCACCAATTTATTGTTCAGTTTGCTTTGACGATTCAATGATCATGACCTGAATAATTTGAAGCAGAAAATCTGGCGCAAATTATCGAAATCAACGAAAGCGACCGACGAGCTTTTTTACAATTTATGTTCTGAATTTTCGATCGGTATTTTGTATGCGTAACCGCGACGAATCAAATTTACCACGTTGTTACGTAATTACAAGAAACTCTTCGGATAAATAAATTTTATAAACGGCAAATGGCCACTTTTTCGTAAGATGGCAGCATCGTCTCTTAAAATTATCCAAATGAAAAATCTGCAAGCCCAATCTGAACCGAGAAAGCAAACACCTTTGAAATATTCGAATTCCAAGAATTTTTTCCATCTATGTAAAGGAAAGATTTTTCTTTATTTTTTTTTGTGTACATCCGCTGTAATACGGGCTATTATATAACGTGATTCAGTTTTTATACGCGTCGTTGAATTTTATTTATAACGCCATGCAAACTTTGGCCAGAAAATAATAACGCCTCATAGAACTCATTGTAATAAACGGATTATCTGCGTTTTTATAGTAATAAAAATGTAAAAATACATCGTAAAAATAATGCGCATTTTACCTGAATGAGCTTATTATTCATGATAATACGAGCGAACTAACGCGCGAATAAACAAAGTACAAGCAAGTTGTTAAAAAGTCACAGCCTGTTTCATTTGAAAAACTCTGCAGTCGCAGGATATCGCACTTGGGAATGAAAAAAAAAGTCGATCCTAAACGATATAATTACCACAAAAATTATTCCACTTACTTGATCGCTGAATGAATGAACAAATAATTTTTTTGTCAAACATATCAGGCGTCAGTATCAGCGTATCGAAGATTCAACTTACCTGAAACAAACAATCGAAAAAAAAAACTTTAGTTTTTATACAAATCTGAAAGTTCGATTAATATTCTCGTTATCTAAGTCGGAAGTTTCCAAACGTGATTGATATTCATCAGGTAATCCGGTATACGAAGTTGTTAATTAATAAAGCCCAACTCTGATCGTAGCAACAGATTGGCCAGCGGGGTGGGTTTTGCTGAGTTCCCGGAATGGCCCGAATTGAATTTCTCCTTATAATTTAAAAGCTCAACTTTTGCGCGGGAAATGTACCAGCAAAACATATAAGAAAATAAAGAAAACATCTTTTTCGTCTTCGTTTCTCCGTATTACCGAATTTCGTGACCGACTACCACAGTCCATCCTCGTCTGCGTCGTTTGTCCTTGCGACGCATAACCTCCGCCATGCTGAGCTTTTCCATTTTTGTTTGATGTTTATTTTCTGACAATAATTTCCGTCAATTTATAAACCCCACTTGGCAAACGGCATTCAAGCCTCCGATCGTGCCACACCTCGTCGAAATATTTAATTACCGATTAATTAATCAACAGAAAATTTTTGCTCAACTCTTAAAAACTTTCCCGACGACATGTTGCCAACTTCACTCTACCGTCGCTGCAGAGAATATTTAAACAAAATAGTAGATACTTGGAAGAAGAGCAAAAAGGAAAAAAAAAAAAAAAAAATCGTCAACAGCGTCACATCTCGTTAATTATCAATTGGTATGTAGGTGAATGATCAAGTTGGTTGTTATGAACAGAGTTCATGCTTTGAATCGATTGATCAACATATCGTATTAGAGTAAATTTGAAAACACGGTTGTCGAACTATTGCTGCTGAATAAGCTGCATAACAATCTCTTTGGTGTGCAAACAATCACTTTGCGATACTTCAAATCGCGACCGTTTACCAATAGCGTCTAAGAGGACGATCGATGTTTGATAAATAAATGAATTAATCGATGTTTAGAGAAGGAATGAAGAGATAACCATCTGAGCATCACGACGCACCACTCAAGACTGAATGTCTTATTGTATTTATAGAATCTCGGAGATTATTTTCAACACCGTTGCTATTCTCGCTGCTACGACGTTTATTTGATTTTCTTTTACCGCTCTCCCGTGTAGATATCTACCTAAAGTACTTACTACTATACGTTTGCAACGATTTTTCTTTTTTTCTTTCTTGTTTTTTTTTTTTTTTTTTTTTTTTTTTTTTTTTTTTGTTGCGGTTACTGCATATGTTCACAAATGATGTTACCCTGACGTTACTGCTGCATCCGTAAGGATGTACAGCAACGTAAACCGCGTCTACAATTTTTCACGTTAATCTGAACCCTCGATCTTTTCTCTTCTACCTCAGCAGCTATAGCGAGCTTTTTGCTTATTTCGTTGGAGAAGTTGTTGAGAATTCGCATCGCGTTTTGACCAAACCTCGTTTTTCAACTAGTTTTTACTTTCATCTATTATCCGCGTTCCGTACTTTGAGAAAATAACTTCAAATGCCGGACCACAAATTTATCTAAATAACTCTACCAATGTTACCTCAACATCGCGGTTACATAGGTACTTATATTGAGCGAATAAAAATAAGTCTAGTTTTCATTCGTTCAATCTGTAAAGTATGTGGCGCAAAATTTAAAGCCGCACTTGTCAGCCGCATTACATCTGAGACATGTATAGTTATAAATTTATACGCCGTTCGTTTCAAACTAACCGTGTCCGTTATATTCTATTTATTTATTTTTCTCTATATCTGTACACACAAACCAAATACCTTTTGCTTCGAGTCACACGGGGCAACAAACTATACGCGACATTTATCGGCGGTTTTATTCGAAGTTGTAGGTATGGATGGTTAGGAAAAAAAAATATAAATATTAAATCAACGCAATTATAAATGGGAGTAATTTCAAGCCGAATTAACCGTCGCAGAGCAGAAAAAATATTGTGTTATTTAGTTTACCCTTCCTGAGGGACTATACGACGTCGGTCATGCACGATGCATCGACATTCTTTTGTTTTTTTGTTTTTTTTTATTTTCATCTCTGTACTCCTACTTCGTATATGTATATAAACTTCAAAGATCAAAGCAGAGTGTATAAGGTACACCGATATTTATATCACTGGGAATTGAAACAGCTGACTATTGATCTTTTCTTTTATTCGAATCGCATACACATCGTACGAATCGGAGGGAAGTTTGCGAATTGGATTATGTCTTATCACCGAAGCGTACATAATTCGGAAAATCTATCGATCAACAGTTACAATCGAAATGGACAAAATTCTTTTTTCTTTTCTTGTTTTTCAATCAAAATAGTTAACCATATAAATGTAGAACATAATTAGATTGCGAACGAGTGAAATTATTTCAATTGATGTGTTTTTGCCAATTTTGAATTTTTTTTTTTTTTTTTTTTTTAATCTGGCAAGAAGTTTTACGTAATACTTATAGTTTTGTAATTGCTGTTGTGATCATTATGACAGATTTTTATTACGTTTATTTATTTCCGAAATTATGATTGCACGTAAAAAGTGTATTTCCTGATTATGCAATATTAAAATAAACGATCGTTAATTTGCGTTTATATTTACGCGGTCATTGGGGGGTACCTTCGGTCGAAAAGCATGCGCAGGTTTTAATGATTCGACTAACGGTACCACGAGCTGGGTGATTATATTACGACTCTCTGAATGAAATCTGACGTTGTCGCTAATTGAAGTTGAAAATGAATTCATAAATTTTGGGAAATACATCCGACTGACTATTCGACAGCGGTGTATAACGACATCAAAATACTGCAGCGAGTATAGACGCCGGAAGTATGGAGCCAAGTGACATTCATCTTGGCAAAAAGACAAGATGATTAAGAGTATGAAGAAAATCTTACGTGACTCAACATCCGCCGTGACTACGAAACAGAGAGACAAAGGTATATCTGAAAAGATCTGTACTAAAAATGAAGACGAATGTGGACGCGTACCCTCGCCCGCGGTAGACAGAAATAGTAAATCTAGTACCTGTATGAAATTTCCACAGAACCGAATTCTTCAGTCGTTCATTTCTGTGGCTAAGAAATTCGAGGCTACGATAACAAAGTCTTAAATAATGGCTCGATTATACAGATTCAGATTATCGCGCGAAAATCACGATCGATAAAATTGATCCCCAGAATATTTTGAACATAGTGAAGCAAAGTTCTCTTTGTTTTCCATCTATTCGAGCCCATGATTTACATTCCAGGTATCTTTTTCATAAACTTTAATGGCGTATAGTCGTAGGTCGGGATTACAAGTTAGAGGTATAATTGTCACGTGCAATTACAATTCAACGCTAACGAGATGTCGGTTGAAAAATGTTTATTCATCCAGTTTTGCAGTGAGCAATTATAATTTCACCTCGTTTCCGCTCCTTAATTTTCAAGCGTGATTAAAATCCCACGCGTATAAAGAGATTTATGTAATGAAATCCTACGTAGACCTATCTGCAACGCAGAGTCTAGTTGCATATCTATAGCTGTACAGCTGAATCGAGTCTCGAATTTCCGTACATCAATTTGGCAGGAATGCTACACTATAGCGATGCAACGGATGAATGATTCACCCACCGCCAAATCTTCGTATGCTGCACCCGAAATGCAACTCCGGATTACGATAATAATACGACCTTGATTTATATTGAATCAGATGCAAGCGCAGTGAATTTTGACGAATAACTTACAGTTTATACTTAGAGATTATGTTCAGGGTATCCAAATACACTTGTACGTAGCAAATACGTGAGAAGAAACATAGATGTAAATCGACTGAAAAATCGGAATCGCTTTTGATTTGAAAATAGCATTAGAAATTCCTGTGTTGCGTTAACAAATTAATGTAAAGTATATTCCAGGGAAATGTAAGTATATATTATATATGTATGTACAGGTGCGCGCGGGCACTCTGTCGGTTGACCTGAATCCAGAATTTGAATTGGCCAGGATTCAAATCCGGCGTCTAATTAATGACATTCCTCACTTTATGCCCACGTCGTCATGCGGTCGCTTATAGGTTGAGCTCTGCAATACACGTTTGCGATGTTTCAGCGAAACAACGCACATTATCTGGTCCTTTGATTTTCACGCAAACAGCCAGAAAAATGCCCAAGGCGGATTCAAGTTCTCTCGGAGCAAGAAGTCGATGGCGGATAAAACTCAAGTTCTCTCGGAGCAAGAAGTCGATGGCGGATAAAACGAAGAGTTCAGAAACATTCACAATGTTACTCGCTGGTTATTTGCAAGCCTGTATAGACGTGAAGATTTTTTTATTTCTTTACATGTATAATAGTGGCGATGTATATTCAATCCAATCGTATCTCGACTATCATTGACGATTAAGGGGTATTGCCGACGAGGAAGAAGAAAATATATATTTGAAGATGAAATATATTTCTTCATTGTTTACGATGATCGAGTTCAAATCGATTGACCCAGTAAACCGGGGCTGAGCGCTCGTTTATGCATTTGATTAACGCAAGGGATGAAGTAATCAGATTATTCAAAATCGAGTAGGTATACGACTCGAATCGTTCTATAAACACTTCGAGTGAAATTTCAATGATTTTAAAGTTTGCACAACTGCAGATCACGGAAAATCCAGAATATCTTTATCTGTAGAAAATTCTCTTCGCAAATAGTACGATACCTGTTTTTTAGCGTTCGAATTTCAAATATCTCGATGCTACACGACGGTAAGTCGGTAACAGGAATCCCTGGCAACGGTAACGCTTACCACGGCCATTTTCTACGCGCCTTAGCACGGGTCGGTATGTGCAGAAATGTCAACTGCAACGTCCAATATCGCGAGTCTCATAGATTTTGTACTGGACGAGCGTTGATAGTGTCTAATTCTACAAACGGTCCACACGACACCCGGGACTTTCAAACACGTGTTGAAAGAAATATTTAACATTCTCAATCGATCACAAATTTCTGATCATCACATTCGGGGAATGAAATTTATAGCAGATATAAATCCGGATTCTCACAATGTATTCTTTTCCATGTGCAAATTAAACAATTTCACATATGCGTATTATTCAAGCTCCGTGAGTTGCACATGCGTTTCAATCGGCCAAAATAAAAAATTAAAATTACCTATTACAATTCCGATAATTTTTCCTCCTGCACGACACGCTATCATTTCACATGTATATCATAGCGAATAAATTACACAGAGCTGACAGGTTGAATCAACTCATGGTTTACGTACGAACGTCAAATTGCAAAAACTCATCACGGATTTATGCGTCCAATAACGCACCCTGTCAAACATACCCATGCAGAGTCTGTATAATCGAACTCGGAGAGCTGTGACAAGAGAGAGAGAGAGAAGTGCAAAATGGAATTATTACGTATTCACCAGCGAGTCCGGAATGACATTTTTTATTCTACACATATAAAAGCGTTTCCAGGCTAACATGATCCTATACATGAATTGTTAGGGTTGGCGTAATGCTGAAAAATCGTGAAAATTCATATGTGCACGGGATATAAAAATCCGCGACTTCTTGGCCGCTGATATTTTTATGGCACGTCACCAGGTCACGTGACCAGAGCCGACGTGAGAAGATCACGCCGAGACTGAAAACGCACCGAAAGCTGCCCGACCTTTATCCTATAAAATTCGCGTGCGTTGCGGGGTCATTTTTCAATCTGTTCGAAACTATATGGAAGCCATAACGTAAATGATAATAACCATATATTCTCTGAAGCGCTCAAGTAATAAAAAACGTGAAAACAGATTGTACGAATTAACCATAGAAATTATACTGCTACCTACCGCGGAACAATCAAAGTAAGGTGTGCCATAAATGATATATGAAAAACAATTAACTTATAATAGATCAATTTTCATTCAGTCCATTATGTCGCGGATTATATGGTGACCGCCAGTGATTCATCGATTTGAAAACAATTTCACGATTAAATTATTATTTCATACACGCGTACTTATTTAACAACAAAGGAATTGTTCGAACTATTTTTAAACCCATAAAAACTTGGAGCGTAGTATGTATCATATAAATTTATGTGTACCATCATATCCCACCCATCCACAATTCCATTGGAACACGTTCAGATTCACGGAGAATCCACTCGTGAAGTTTGTGACCCATGTGCAGAAGTTAGCCACTCAAGTTTGGAATTCATTAGGGTAAGTTTGTGATGTGCGACTGACCTCGAGATTATGATAAAAGTTTCATTTCTTTTGATTATATTTTTTCTCAAATCATATCAGGAAAGCATGTGGACAGGTAGCTTCGTTTAAAAGCTGTGATGCCGGGTGCAGAAATTAATTTTGATGGAGTTAGCCGAAGAGAGTTTAGGCCAACTTTCTTCGAGTATTCCGGAAATTGCCTTGCCCCAGGGCCTTGCCTCGGGAATCTATACCGACGCGGATAAACGATAAGCTCGGCTAAGCTTCAACCTCTTTTCTTTTCTTTTCGATCTTTTTTTTCTTCTTTAGCTTTCTGACACTCCCCTTCCTTTCTTCTTGCTTCCTTCCTGGTTTGCTCGAGGAAAAGTTCTCTCCTTCATATGAGTAAGTCCTTGTTCCGTAAAGTGAAGAAGGCGGAAGGGAATACGACGGAACGGCGGTTCTAGCCACGGTTTTTCAACGAGCAAAATATCCACCGAAAGGTAGTTGGTATCTATAGGTATACGTATAATGTACAGTATACGAATGTAGTCCGGAAGAGAACCGTACCACGATTTAGACACTCTTGCGCTTTCAACTACGCGAAAATGCACTTCCATGTGGGACAGTTATATGCAAATTTTCAGGATAAGCGAGCAGAATTTATGCAGCGATCTCTAAACTCAAGTACTAATTTCCGTAGCCCAAAAGCTCCAAGTTCAGTTGGTTCGGACCTCGTCCCGCGAATGATAACCGAGATTGCATCGTATCCCAAAATAAATTTACAGATTTTCAGAACAGTTTCTTGTTTTTGTTCATCCGATGTTCCTTCAGGAGCAGTTTTTTCTCCTGGTATCGCATATAAACACCCTTTCCGAACTGCCAAGCCCACGTGGATACAATCTGAAGAGCGTTAACCGAATATAGAATGAAAATTTATTAGTTTGTTGTTCGCGGGGGACGTCATAGGGTGGGAAAAGTTTTTACTTTCGGTATCCTATGGTAAGAGGATTCTGCAGGACAATTTCTATATATGTATATGCCATAGAAGTCAAACGTTAACGTGGCCAATACAATAAACTTTGTACCGTGCAGACGCGCGTATGCCAATAAATCAATGATTGGTTTTCTCATCCGAAGCCTTGCAACGCCTTTCGCGACGGCTCGAAAGCCAATAAACACGTGTCGCGCGATGTCTGCGGATCGTATGTATCCCCTACGGTCGGTTGGATTTATGTGCATCTCGTCTCACACCCCCTGCCAAAAAAAATTCGGTCCATACATTTTAATTTACTTCTATGTAACGCGTTAGTGAAAAATAAAGGATAACGCGGCGAAGTAAAATTTATTCTATTGTCTCTTCGGAAAAAATATAGGAATAAAAAAGGATTTTGAGTTTGATAAACCGGTAATCTCGAGTTATACATGCATATGAATCGGTAGGCAGTTATACGAGGACGTTATACCATTGCCCTATAGTTTCCTTCCCGGTTCCTAGTTTCCAACCATTCGGATACAGAGATATAATACCACGGGAAACTAAACCCCTGGGATATCAGGGATTTGGGGAGGTCCTGTAATTGTTCACGTCTTATTGGTTGGCACCAAAGCGAGCACCGTGCCAACTTCTCCATGTGTATTAAACATATAGAGCCATATAACCCCGACCTAATATACACAAGAGCGTCGAAATTAAACTTATTTTACTCGTCTTACACCGCGGGTGAGAAATTTCTTACGCGATTCACTACGTGACGGATCGACATAGAAAGGCACACCGGCTCTGATGAAAGCTCATGCAAATTGCCAATTTTGAAAGCAATATTCAGTTTGACGACAGTACCTGACGGGTGAACATTTTTTTTTCTTTTTTTTTTATTGTCATAAAAGAAATAGAGAAAAAAAGTTTCGGCAATCCCTCAAAGTTCAGTAATCATGTCATGGTACTAATTTTTTTTTCACCCTCTTTCTTCGGACAATTTTCAAGAATTTTATATCGGATCAAAATACCTGTCACTGGACGAAAATTCATTTAGGACAAGAAGTATTTTTTTTTTTTTTTTTTTTTTCCTCCAAAAGATTTGGACCAACAATTCGGTAACTACTTCCGGGTTTAATTACCTTGCACAAGTTTGGAGACTGTTCCAGAATTGAATTCGGTCCGGAGCGCTAAATTAGTAGGTTTCTCCGCAAATGGTAATTGGTAATTAGCGATGTCTACCGCAAAAATCATCTATACAGATCCGCAAGACCTTTTCGAGCGAATTGCCAAGATTTCAAGCCTCCGTCCGCTTTGATCTGGTGTCTTAAATTAATTACCGGGACGAGACGTGAACAAGATTTCATCTCATGAACCAGGAAATGGTAATAGTTGGACTAATTCTTTTGTTTTTTTTCTTCTTTCTTCCCTCTTTTCCTCACCCTGAAAATCAAACGGGAGACAACTTTCTGCGTGCAACAAATAAACCTCGGTACGATCGTCCGATCCACAGGGTAAGATCAAACACTCGTGGTTGAACGATTATATTAGTCACTTTTGGATGAGGTCCAAAAACTTTCAAGCGAAGATCTCGCGGGCGCTATCAAGCGGGAATAAGATGCTGGTAAAAAAGAGACTTTGTAGAGGATAGAAGTGTATAGATATGAATATACTCTACTGTGTACGGTATACGTGAAGAAACGGTAAACGTGATGGTTTCGTCCCTAAAATCATACAGACATTTATGGACGTGCGCTATTACGACGAGGTTAATTCGAGTAGCAAATAGATTCTCTCTCACCTTTCACGGTATGACGTCACACTACCGACAACGCTGATTGTGAGTTGGAAGACCCAACTAATAGCGGGGTAGCGTTACGCGAAGATAGAACCAAATGTCAAGGACTGAAAACTTTAAGGTCTCGCAAGGGCTCCGATGAAAGCGCTCTAATTTCAACACTTGGATGATCTTGAAGTAATTTAGATTTTTCAAATCGACGGACCTAATGGCGGCGATGGGGGGGGAGGGGCGAGGGGGGGGGGGGGGGGGGGGGTATTTCGCCGTCATAATCAACGAGGAACCAATAAGAATCGAAGAGACAAGAGTTGAAATAAACTGAAACAATTATGTGAGGTTGCGTTATCGATGAATTTTTTTGAGTTGAAAATAAAGTTAGTATATAATTGTAATATATAGAAATTGAGAGTTGAATTATCCGTTTGTGGAATTTGTTTCGTTGTGAAGCCTGCAGAGCGAAAGTTGTGGCTTTTAAAGGAAAAAAGGAGCCCGTGTAACGTTATCTCAAATCTGACTACCGATAAACTAAATAGTTTACGAGCAATTTTACGAGGTTACTTTACCTACAGGAAACGAGAATCTCCGCGCGGGTTTAATATCGAATCATATTTCAAGGCTATATTAGTTTAGGGTAGATGGAATAAGTTTACATTAGTTTATATAGGAAAGGTATTCAGTTTCGGTAATAAATTTATTGGCAGTGAATGCGCGATCGGTCCGATATGACTTTGTGCGAAGGATGAGATCCCGAAAAAATCTGCTTCAGAACTCGAATAGTTTAGTCAACTAGAAAACAGTCGAAATCCATGATTCGATCTTTTTTCAATATCGGATTCTATGCGAGGAAAGATAAAAAGCATAAATTCTGAAATCAGGTGAGTTGATTCGGATCATAAGTAGACGAAAACGAGTATCAAAGTTTGTTATTGGGGTTCACCACGTACAAATTCCGTTCAACTCGTAGCCTCGTTCCTGAAGATACACCGACACACCCTGAAACATTCGAATTGTCTTCGGCCACGCAAACTCTTGCACGCTATCCCGACCCGCTTACGTCACACGTTTATACCGGTAGGTAATTAGAAGACACAAAATGTTTCGTAATAGAATCACTTTCACAGCTTCGACATTATTTCGCACGTGATAAACCCGTTCAAAGTCTTCGGCAGCCGTACAAGTAAAAGTCATTAATAAAAAACAAAAAGAATTCGAAAAATTTCTCATCTATATTATAACCACCGGATCAAAATTGTCTTTATTACATTTCCCCTACGGCATACGCGGTTACTTTACATAGAACTTCGGAAGCACATTGGATAATATAATTGCCGTTACGTGTGTTCTATAATAATCTAGTTACAGTCAATCTACCTAATGTGAGTTTAATTGCGTATATCAGATCGCACATTCTGTCGTTGGCTTGTTTTACATGCAAAGTATACAGGACCTGATTTCGTACCTCGTTTTCCGCATCTCTACTCTTACAGGCCAATTCATTTGTACAATTTTGTTTTCTCTAACGCTCAAGAATTCTACTCCATGTCACACGGGGGGTTGAATTTGTTCGTCAGTTTATTCATAAGTTCATGTTAATTCCCTGATACGTATGAAACCGTGTAAATACAGGTAGTATAGCTGTTCCCGAGTTTCTTTCAACATGTAATATGTGTACGCAAACATGATCTGTAACACGAAGGGAGACCCTAAAATTTTGCGAAGCGTTAGACGGCCGGGTCGGGCTGCGCGTGACACGCATGACGGATATTTGGGGTCATTCATCTCCAGTCGCGCAGTTCCCAAGAATTGCAAACGAACGAGCTTATTTTTTACATCCCTTTCAGTGCACTGGGTAAAAACGGGTGAAATGAATATTGTACTAATTTGTCTACAGCTGACAAAAACAAGTTGAATAATGATATGCCGCATCGTTCCCACGCACACTTTCCACTTCTGTTACATCGCTGCTCGTGTCAGCTAACAACGGAGTTTCTTTTTTTCCCCTGTGAGAAGAAACAAATTTCTGAATGATATATGCCGTTCGAATTTCAAAAGATAATCCTGAAAAGGGCTTTTTCTCACAGATTTTTTCACCAAATAAAGTGCGATACTTCGGAAGGTGAACGTCAGCTTTTATGATCATTGAGCCAATTGGACGAGACTTTCCATGCTATGGCTCACACACGAGAGTTCAGGAATCCATGCGACGATGAAATTCGTCAAGGAATGATTCCGAATTCAAATTTTGATACACGACGGCCGCAGACTCGAACCATTGGATTTTTTCCTTTTTGTAAAAATATTCAATTCAGCAATACCTAATCAATAACACAATGATCCTCGAGGTTCTTTCACCCCTTGGGAATTCCTCCTCGTATACGAATCGACTCGCATGACAGCAATTCAGGGTTGCCCCTGTAAGTTGTTGCTGTGCTGGAATTTTCGCTTCCGATTGTGCGAATTATATATATCTACTACCTAATACATACGAATATCTATACATACATATCTCAGATCTGTTACGAGAGAGTTGTTGCAAATTCACGACGAATAAAGGAAAGAATAAAAAAAAAAACATGAAATACAAAAGTTTTCCATTGTTGAAACTGCCTTCGGCATTATATTCAAGTTCATACTCCCACATTTGCAAGTACTCAGAGATCGAGTTCTAGGTCACGTTAATAAATAGAGTCGAGTAAAAGTAGTGGCGCCGTCCGATCGTGGAAGCCATTGAAAAGAAAAAGTCTTCTATAAGAAGGAGGTAGGATACTCGTCAATCTCGCTTATTCATTCCGAATCGTTCGCTTTAGATCAGGTTTAACCGGCGGTCATACGGCCCACAATATTGCTGAGGTTTTCTAAAAATCTTCAACGTGCTTTTCATATCAATATCGCATAGCATCTTCAGTGGTGAAATTCAATAAAGGTTAACCGACGTGGAAATTCAATGCTTTTTTTATGTCATCCGCAAAAGCCTCGACGTATTCCACCACCGAATCCTTTTCTGAATCGAAACTAGATGGATACCTTTATATGGTCGATTTCGGAAAAAATACTCGCCATGATTTTTCCTTCCGTTAAAAAAGTTTATCTCCGGTCGAGCTCGAATCGTCTTCAAAGCGCGAACTCATCTAATTCTTACCAGCATCTTTTGGAACAACAAACAAACCCTTTTACAATTGAAAATAACGAAGTTTGCGTCAGTTGTAATCGGGTTATGATACTAGGTTTCCTTTCTTTTTTTTTTCGTTCTTCTCTCCTTTATTGGAATCTGACGTAACTAGTTTTTGAGATCAGATGAACGAAGGGGTTGGTTTGTTCATCGCTGCGCATCTGTTAAAAAGCGCACGTATGGTGAGGTATGAAAAACATATATTTCGAAGGGTGGCATGAGACACTCCATTCTTACAAGAGAAGTGTGTAAATGACGTTGGTGGCGTCATGTCAGTGACAACCTGCACGGTACGATCCAATAAAAAGCAGCTAAAGTATAGTATATTCTGAGTAGACGCAAGCGGTTGGTTCTGGTTAGATAGCACGGCTCACACGGCGTAATTCAAAGGTATCAAAAGAGTAGAGGAAAATGAGGAAGTAGAAAAATTCTGCGTCTCAGTATTTCGCAGTGACGTATGCAACATCGGAAATCAATGTCCAGGAGCAAATTGTAACTCGGCGACCATATGGCCCAATGCTATGCAAAAGGCAAGATAAGCGAAAGAAGAGAGAGGGAGATAGACAGAGAGAGAAAACAACGAAAATAAAAAATAAATAAATAAAACTGACGTTGTATCGCGCCTATGTGCGGTGGATGGCGGTGCAGGTTGGCGACGTGGGGATGCGAGACGCGCGATGTGGCCTAGGGGCGGGTTTTAGGGTCGGTCGATATACCCTCTCGGTTTATATCGTCTTCGGAGCACTTCCACCACGTGCCGTGCGCAACTACTACCCCGGCCTTGCATTCATCCGGGACTTCTTTTATGCCTCGGTAATTTACCCGCCAAAGCAACGCGGCTGCGGTAACACGGCGGCAAAAACGGCGAGGTCTAGGTCGAGGGTATTATATACACCGATCGTCAACTGGTAACGAACGAACCGACGAACGACGACCATCGCAGGATTTATACGTAGTCGTGCGTCACAAATTATGAAGATATAAAGTGAATTATAGTATCATCGAAACAGATCGGATACAACATTGGGGATGGTCTTAATATCATAAATTGTTTCAGCATATTTCATACGAACGAAACTGTTGACTTCGATGTAATTAGGTTAGTTACTCTACGATATGCATGATCAAACAAATATATATATATATATATATATATAACGTCACTCATCCTCAGCGGTTGCTAAAAAAATGTCACTAATTGGATTTCACGTAGTATCTGCTACCCGACGTTCAACTCGAGTTTTCGTCTCTGAGAACTCGTTAATTAAATACCTATCTAACATCGAGCATCTTCTTCGTTACTGCAATACCCGCGATGAACTTTTGGACATTATATGATGCCGACTATGCGACGGAGTCAAGAGATTTATCAAGCCACATTGACTCGGAATATACAGGGTGTCCCGTTTGATAGTGCGATGACACTTAGGAAAAAAAATAATAATTTGATTACGATGGATGAAACGCTGAACTACCCCATCTACGTTATCACTCAAACCTGGCAGCTTCAACGAATTAACCTTTGTTCCTTGAACTTGATGGTTTACTTCCGACAGCCACTGGTTAAGTTGACATTTAAATTCCATCACCTCCGATCAATTCTATATGAGTATTACGTCAAACAGACAGTGCAAATATTAATATTTCCGTACGATATAATATAGCAAAGTTGTAATAAATTCGTCACGAATGTCGAATATTAAAACGACACGGACGACCTTCGGATTATTTTTAAATTATACTCGGCGAGAGGCTTTCGGTCTTACCTTAACATCAGCTCATCGAAGACAACTTGACTTACATTATAGATCTTAGAGAACATAATTATTGAACGCGGCGCGGGCGGTCCTTTATAAACTTTCGTTGAAGGAGGAAGCTTACGGTCTTTAAGCCCCTCCGAGAAAACAGGACCCCAGATAAACATCGAAAACATATTAAAGATAACAAGTGTAACAGAAAAAAAATTGGTTGTAAGCTTAAAGGCACAATTACGTATGCAAGGTTGCGTACAGACGGTAAAGCTAACGTATTTTACATTCATGTATCATATTCGATTACGTTTCTTTATAGAGTAGATACCAATTTTGTTCTTATTTCATCAATGCTTCGGTCCTTAGATCGGGTGGGTTTTCGCTTGAACAGCGTAAAAGGGTCAACGGTTATTCAACACTTGATTATATCACTGCGCGTTGCTGATCGCGGGCAATCACTAGGTATAACAAATTAAATTATCATCTCGTGGAACGCGAGCACTTGCATTGTGTAGAATTGATCTCTATAGCAATTACCATCGACATGTTGACTAATTGATTACTCTGCGTTCAACGTGCCGCGAAACAATTCTCTGTATACGGTCCAATTTCCATCTCTCCCCTATTCGACTGCAGTAAATCGGGGTAAAAAAATAAGTAATATATACAACGATATATCATCAAAGAATATCAATTATTGTGATCTACACGTACCCACAGAACTCCGAATTGTGGTTTCATCTCCATTAAGCTTGATACGCCCGCAGATAGTTATATCGTAGGCTTAACGATGAGGCCCGTTTTATAGGTCGAGATCCTATCGTTTAAGGCACGCCTGCCTGAAACCTAGGCAAGAATCGATTCGGTCTCCTAATAAATGAACCCCGCGTGCCCGCGTCTAAGGGTAATAATTATTTCTGTGAAAGCAGATTTGTCTTCTGCTACAGATGACAAATCGTTTCGTACGTAAATCAAACTTTTAGTTAAACGCCCACCCCATGTTCTAGTTAGCATTTGAAAAAATCTTATTCCGGTTCTCGCTCACCTGGGGTAATCCATCGTAGAGAGAAGTGGGGGAAGAAAAAATCTGGAAGTTTAACTCAAATTTTGAGGAAAGTCTTAGGAATTTATTGACAGGAGGTGGAGGTAAAAGGTTACTTCGTGAGTCTGCCGTAGATTATAATTGGAAAAAAAAAAATGACCGAACGGTTTTATCACGGTATTTTTTAAGTCGGGACGAAAAGATACGCGCGACATTAATTAAAATCACGGCAGGCTCGGCGCACTTTTATAGACGTGAATAAACATTGTGGCTTAGAAAGAAACGAGCATTTTAACGCTTTAATTCTCCGAGGGTTGACGGGGAGAGCAATATGCGCGGCAAGGGCTTTAAATTTCGCTGGTTTCATTCCGCGAAATTAAAGTGTCGAGTACCTCCGACTTAGAGGCGGATGAGCTAAACGAACGATGAGAAACTTTGCCCGAATCCTACGACACTATACATATCTATATATCCATGGTACATACGCATATATACCTTTAGCCTAATCTACACGAGGCCATATATGGGGGAATTCCCTGTTGCCACATTGCCACCCCTTGGGAGCACACGGAGCTTTCGCGACGCCTGTTATTCCATAGACTGAGCTGTTTACGCTGACTTCCACACGCGTATCCGCGTACATATCCCTCCCGACTGAACAAACTAATTTCGCCTCGTCAGGAGGTAAAAAATCTAGCGAATATCCGGATCAAAGAAAATTTTGAAAAATCTTGGGGTGAGGTGAGCCCAAATCGCGACCTTGAATCCTCGTAACTTTCGACTCAGAGCGCGGTCTTCGTACCTCGATGCTTCTTTAATAAATTATCGGAATCAACCAACAGAGATTATACAGACTTCGCAAATTTTGGAAGGATCCATAACATCGATCATTACCCCTTAAAGTTTATTCCATGATGAGATAAACTCACTGACTTTCAGCTCGACGTATCGCAGAGGAGCATGGATGTAGCGGTATACCTGTACGCGTTGCGTTGTGTGGAAATATTAATCCAGAATTAAATATCTTACGAAACTGTTTTTGAATATATTAGTACTTTAAACAGTACGAATATAAGCAAGCTAAATCAGGGCTCGTAGGCTAATTGTAAGAGTAAATCAACCTTTGTTAAGCCCGATTGCACCGCTCGCACTTAAGCCGTAAGTGAAACTCAAGATTTTTTCCTCGTAGGAAATTTAACGTATAAAAAAACTAGTCAGACACTTTTAGAGCTAAGTGCGAGCGATGCAAACGGGCCTTAGTCTCGTATCCTTTCAAAGACTACGGATAAAATTGTTTTTCACCATTTGGTAATCATGATTAAATTTAGTGACGGTCATGGGGTGTTTAAAAAATTCAGCGATTTTAATTGCGCCGATCGAATTACCTACTTGAATACTAGAACGACGGTTTATTCGAAAATCGATTACCGTACATTTCTCAGAATGCTCTTGTCCAGACGTTCAATAATTCCACCGTCAAGTTGCAACATGTTTTCCAGTCGGGTAACAGATGAAGCTAATATCCTCCTCGCAAATGAACTTCCGTGTCCGACCTAACTGCAGCTTCTGCACTCGAAATGTGAAATTGAACGACACTCTTGGACTTTCCGTTTATCCGTTTGGGTGAGTATTTTCGGAGGCAGTCCCTACTGGTGTTTTCTTTCTTTTTGGTTTTATTTGAATTCCGGAATAATCGGCGGCTCATTTTTCAATCTTTAGTTTTAACGTGTTGAAGTGCAGGAATTCCAAAAACTTGATCAACGATTCTCGAGGTTGGTGTCACTATTTCAAACTTTTATTCTCCAAGAAATTCCAAGTTCCTAGTTTTTATAAATGTTGGTTCATAGCTCCTCGTTATTCACGATGGAACCGACAATTACGCTGATAGCAATAAGAACAACAGTAATTAGAGCACCACAGGCGTGTAATCGTTACAAATTTTCATCGCACTTTTACGATCGTGAACAAAAAAAAAGAAGATAAACCGCGTATCAGTCCTCGGATACGTGACTCGATCCCCAGACGACTTTTTTTTGTTCTGGAATGATGACTGTTAAGCCCAGACCAATTTCTCTTTTATAATTCAGTAAATCGTTTGGATTTAATTAGCGAGTACCGCCGGTCGCGGCTAACACTGAGTGAACCATCGCCGAATCTTTGATTAGCTAGAAATAATGGAAATTGATTTAGAAATTCACTCAAGTTTCTGACTTTAGATCTTCACTCTCGAACCATCGGTAACGTGGATATCTCTTTCAAAGTTTCAGCGAAGCGTAGCTTCCTTTGACGACTCTCAGATTCTGGAATTCCAGAATTTCAAACTTCAGCGAAACTGTTCTCAACGGGCGAGTGAGATCCCGAGTAACATCAACTTAGAATTAATCCGCAACTCTCGGGGCCCCCACTCCAGTTTCGTACCAGTTTTTCAATGAATTTTTCTCGCGTTCATATAGCTTGTAAAATTCGGAGGAAAAACTGATTCAAATCAAATAGGAAAAAGCCGATCTCTTGACTCCTTTCTTCTAGATTCGAGTAATAAATTTTTATGATTGATCATTTCCAACTTCATTTCAAATTGAATTGCGCGAAGCGAACTGGTACCTATAGGTATACTTATACAGCAGCTGGAACTGAGTCCAAGTTTATGGATTCAGACCTCGGCTGATTTTTATCGAAGTGCATTATATTCGTCAATGGTAGTGTCAGGTAAAATCCATTATAATATACTATGCCTAGAAACGTGATAAATTGATAACCGGAAATTAATACTTTGATGATTTGTGTTCACAGCCAAGTTCCGAGCACAGTATCTTCTTTGTCGAGTTACATCGTATAACTTGCACATATATTTATAAACAAGTATCTACATATACATATATATAGATAGTAGGTATATGATACTCTGCAGGTGAGGCGTAAAATTTGTAATTAAATTTCACCGCCCGGGTAGTGCCCCTGCATGCGGAAATGCATCCGATAATTTATTGGAAACTCTGAACTTTGCTTTATAACGCAGCAACGTTGCATAGGTGAAGTATTTTCCGAGTCACCTGCATCGAGGGTGAATAATTGTGCACTCGATACATTCGAATTGAACTTTACGGATTCATTTTGCCCAACGGTCACCGCGCTGATTACGTCAACGCAAATGTATGTATAAATTCAACGGCAAATGATTCCACGTGTGATCTGATTTTGTTTTACGATCGTTAAACCGACTTGGAATCGCGTGCAATGGCATAAGAAAGTCATTATCGTCATATACGCTCTATATGATCGCCGAGAGGTATTTGAAATTACAAATTCCCACTCATACATAGGTAGGAACCTCGATTAAAGTAAGCTTATTGAGTATATCATACCCTCAAACTGAGTCGTTTGCGAAAGAAAATTCTTCACATTTATGTGCAAACGACCTCATTTGGCCTTTATTTTGTAAGTTCATGACGGTCACTTTCCGGAATATGCAGATAGAAGCGCGTCTTTCAGAAACTTCGGAGGAATTTACGCTGATCACCAGTTGAAATTACACTTTACCCTTACTCCGTATTCATGATGGTTACGTTATTGCGTGGGAAAATATAAACGAGTTTGTAGTGGAGAATCATCATTGTGATTTGGTTGTAATGCAGCTGCAGTGAACGTCTCTCACATTATATTCCGCGCGTACGTCAAAATCAGATTATTAACCAAACCGCAGTACACGTCGTAGAATGTTCAGTTTCATTTATATGTTCGTTCGAATAACCCATGCATCAAAGAGTGAGTCATACAATATACGTCACATAATCGAGATTGTACCGTGAAAATACTGCAGGCAACAATGACTCTTTCGCAGCGGTCAAATCGCTGTGCAACTCGACTAACTTTGGCAAGTTACGAAGTTTTTGAAAATGCTGCAATTCGAAATGGTGTAAATAAATTGAACAAAAGTTAGAGGAAATGTTTGCGAAAACTACTAGGTCGAGTAGATAAATAAGAGGAAAGTGAAGTGAAGTAAAGCGAAGTAAAGAAAAATGTGACGCTTGTGAGGCGATCAACGAGTCCGGTGCGTAATGGAGGGCATTTTGAGGGTTCTTGAACGTTGCACCAGCAGATTACAAAAATGTCCGAGTGAGCCCCGCAGCATCAGTTCGGCAGCTCAAGAGTTGGACGTGAAAAAAGCGCGTATCATTAGTTTTTTCCCTGAAGCCACGCATCTTCCGTTCAAGCTTATCCTCCACATCCATCATTGATTACAAAGGGGCTATCGCGCTTTTTTCGAAGCGGGTAGAAGTGTCCCCCCTAGCTCTAAAGTATTTAGTCCTGTTTTATCGGGATATTCGTGGAAATATAGGTGATTATCGTGTATTATTGATGAATGCTTCCACGAGACTGTATCCGTAGCTTTCTTTGAAGTGGATCGGTCGAAATATCCGCGCGACTTTTGTTTTTCTCAGGAGCAATCTGCTGATTTGTAGTCTATTCCAAACGGATAAGCTGCAGCGGTGCGGTGATTCACGACCGAAGGAGATGAAAATTTACTCGTAGATTTAATGGTTACTCACATGGGTTTAGCGACGATGCAGTGTCATGGAAATTCTGAAATAATAAAATATGATACGTCTCTGCATCGTAACACTGCTCTCTGGGTATGTTTATTCTTCCGAGAACTGGTCATACACTGGACCAAGTATAATAGTAGTGGGTATAGTAGATCCTGGATTAGAAGTAATCACGTGGTCTGATGTAGACACGGCTGGGTGAACGTCTCGCCAAGCGAACTCCGGAGTACAGTGAAGTTCAGAGCAGACGATGCAACCTGGTAGTGCCCACAGCGTTCCGTATCGATCCCTCGAGAACGCCAGACCGCCACCGCTGGACCACCGAACCCGCCGTTACACGTATATATCTTGGCTTTGCAAAGTGCAGATCGCGTAGGGCTGCGATTAAGAGTTTCCTCTTTATTCAGGCAGACGGTTAACCAAATCCGTGAGAAAATTCTAGTTCACATTACTATCACTTTCAACAGACGACTACGAAAAATTCATAACGCGTAATCGGCAATATACGAATGATCGATCAAACGACTTATTTGACATATTTGTTTCTTGATGATTCGAAGAAAAACATCATTCATATAATTCACTCCATCGTTTTTTTCCGCTTTTTCTTCGTCGCGGCATATTATGCACAAAAGTTTGCAGACCGTACTAAATTTTACCGATCGTCAGAGACACCGCTTAGCATAGAGATATATATCTATGTGTATATTCCAAGGGTTGAGCCAACTTGCACAATCCGTTTTTGCCCTACTTTCTACAAGAAGGTTCATATCCAACCAGGTTTACCTATAACCATCGGGAAATCCCATTCTCTAATACCAGGATTGGTTGGCTTACCGTAACACGGGAACACGAACTGGATATACATCACTCGTAGTGATAAACCGATTGATCGAACGGAAATGGCATTACGCAATCTGTAACACAAATCTTACTCACATCGCTCTTATGATAAATCATCCATCAGCTTGATGAAAAGCCTCATTTTCCAGGGATGAATTGAGAATATAATCAAATCACGAATCACGGAATCGTGTCATTTTTAACACGCAATTTTTCTAAACAATTTTGAAAAACCGGCAAAAAAAATGTTAATCTCAACGTCGTGATTTGTCATCTTTTACCATTCTTCGCTCATGAGATAGGTGATGTAGCTGATGAATATAAAAAGAGAGAAAAATACACAAGTATGCAGAAAACATCAACGAGAAGTTTTTTGCTTTGAAAGAGTTGTGCAATAGCAGACTATAGAACGAACGTGCAAATGATGTACAATCTCTCTACCACGTACGTATTACGTCGGTACGTACGGATATTATACAAGACCAAGGTTCGAACAACTTTGGGTATATCTATGATAAGAGCTAGGAAATTAACATAATGCAAATTTCACGCCCAACGTACCCTGGGGCATTCCAGGAACGGGGAGGCAACGGATCCCTCTATTCCGCACGGTGAAGCTAGGCGATGATCTTTGCTAATTAGCAATTAGATTCAGGGAATGCTTTGACGGGCTCTCCAGTCACGATGTCAAACCTGTTGTAATCGGCCATCAGGAACATTAATTTAAACAACAAAGCACGCACGAGTAAACCCGAGACCCATTCGTCAGCCGAAGCTTTGAATCAACATCAAGAATTGATGAAAGCTCTTCCGACCCTTTGCGCCATAAAAAGGAGAAATAAAATAAGTAGTAGAAAAGATTTGCGGAAGTAGAAAACGGTGGCAAACTTTGTGATAAAGTAACACATGGAAAAAAGATCGCACCAATCAGATTTCGCTTTTAGACGAAGTGGTTCGAGTTCGACGGGTGAATAGGTTGCTTACATCATACATTTTCTGCTTTTCGTCTTTTGTCACTTATGTTAACCTCCGGATTTTGTGACAGGAGAATTCTACATGAAACTGTTCCCGTCAACGGACAGAACCCGGATAAGATAGGGATGACTTTCGCCATGCACACGTAGCGATCCATAAAATAATCGTCGTATATCGCCATAATGATTTGGGATGACAACTGGGAATAATAAACCTCAGGGTTCCTTGTTTTTTTCTTCAACTCGAACAGTCTACAAGGTTAAATGACCTCGACTTCTTTTCAAATATATACCATGCTGGTTTATCACCTGCTCTTGAACAACAACAATTAAAAAAAAGCACAATCATTTAGCTTTCAATACATCCGAGAATTCATCTAGACAGGGGTAAATTTAAGTTAAAATGCGATCGGCCAATCCCAAAGCGATCAACTCGTCCGTTCATAAATCTTGAACAGACCCCGTTCGTTCGGAAGTAATAAATGATCTTGCCGCATAAAGGCTCATTTTTCAGTTTCGCAACTTTGTTCAATATCAAGAACAAAAAGTGAACGGTATAGGCCGTTCAAGTTTTCACTCAACTTTCCCCCGATTCTCGTGAGCACCGGTGAAAATTTATATACTACACCAAAATAACAAGGAGGATTTAAAATTAAAGCATTTCGTGTTATCATCGCTCACTTTTATTATACCACATGTTATGTTATAAAAGCGGAAAATGTTACCACGATTGTATAGTCGCTCGTAACCCTACTTTGCGGTTTGAAACTGAAACGGAATGAGCTTATCTTTATACTGTAACCACACGCTCTCTTCCATTCGCATCCGTACTTCTACGTTTGTATGTACGTACGTACGTATATCACGTTGTTTTATAGTTTGCAATGCACCGACTTGATATGCCGAGCAGATGAAGCAATTATGGCATTCCATCTTTCGACGTATCGCAGAGTCTCCCGTGTTTTATGTCGGGTACATACGTTGCACCGCAAAGAATCGTTGCAGGCATTTCCTTCCCTCATAAAGTCAGTTAACTCAACACTTACACACCACAAAAGCTTCGCGTGGTCGCGATATGTTGAATGAAAATAAGGCAGCGCTAAAATGTGTGCACAAATCAAAGAAGGAATAATATCTATTGGTTTGAATTCATCTTGGAAATCAGAAACGCTGTACGTCCTACAAAATTATGGATAGGAATGCAACGATGCGGTAACTTCGTTTGTAGTAGAAACCATATGTTATATCTGGTTGCAAGCTAAACATAGGACATGTGAGTTGGTGTGTAACTTGTCCTCCATATAGTGAAGGGCTATTTGACCGCGCGTTGAAGGTGCGACCACAAAATAAACGATAGGTTAGTATCAGCCGGTTAAACTACATGGGAAGTTCTCTCGTCCGGGCGCAGCAAAACAAATTTGAACAGGACTATATCTGGAGGGTTTGGATTTGGATTAGCCTTGGTTACTTTTACGATTCGGAGTGTCGGGTGAAATATCATAATTATTGTTAACGGATGTATATTTTGTTTCGGAATATTTTCATTTGGAGTGTTTTTTCATTATGCTTTCATTTTTGGGCGTATCGAAGCGAAGCTCTGCTAGCTAGCAACGTTCGATTGAAGAACGTTTTCGACCCAATTCCACCCTACCATATTGAATTCGATCATTCGACATCATCAATTCCAGTAGCTTCCCTGCTCGAGAAAGGTAGGTAGCTAATAATACGGCTACGTATTTTGTCTCTAATTATCATTGTTAAATCAAGTAGTTTATCTTATCCCAGTCGAACGTATAAATTTCGAGTAAATTATTGGGACCCGGCGACCGTGGAGCACTAGGGAGAGCTAAATTGAGTACACTTTACGATTGAGTTGCACATCAAGTATACCAGTAGAAGTTTGATGTATTCAAATTACAACGTCGATCCACGTTTGATCAGCGATTCAAATTACCACGTTTAACAACCGCCTCATATGTCACGTCTTTTTCATCGAATGTCATGTACCATATATCTCGAAGGGAAACAGCGAACGAGGATTCCTGACCAAAAACTGCTCCACTGCGTGAAGGAGTATAATAATATATTTTGCAAAAATTCTTTTCGAGACATAAATACCCTGAAAATTTTCCATTTTTTATTTTTTCTCAAGTCACGCGATCCCTCAACTTCGAAGCGACATGACTCCGGGTTACGACACAAATTTTAGATACATTGAAATAGAAATGTGCGCTTTTTTGTATACTTGGATTTCCGCGGTGTCACCATGACAAATTGTAGCAGCAGTTTACATTCGGGAATAATACCAGGCAGCAGCCCTAATAAAAGCAAGAGATTAATTTTTCCCAACCATCGTGTTGCAGGATTCCGCTTCGATCTGTAGAATAATTTCACTTACATCTGATGTAAAGGGAATTTATTTTCTCGTAAACCTATCAATTATGCTAGTTACACCAGATGTTTTGTTTATTGCTGAATTATAAGGACTCGTCGAGACAATCTATCACCTACATTCAGAGAATGACGTTATTATTTGTTTCGAAGAAATTTCATAAATTCCAAGCACGGATATATTTCTACATTATTTACCACCCTCTGTTTCGAGGTTGTGAATTATTTTTTGCTTCTCATTTAAAAAGTAAAACTCCTGGCATCAATCTCATGACAAACAAAAGATTGCTCCGAGCACCGAGCACCTCAGCCTGCGATGTTATAATTCTTTATTTTTACTCTATTTTATTAATTTTCTTCGTCAATTTTATTTCACAAGACTGTTTTTCCGCCGGTTGAAAAAGTGAGTTAGTTTCATTGGAGGGTGTCGTTTGGGATTCGATAATCTTGAAATCTACACTTGAGAAACTTGCTTCATCTGCGATATAGTTGCGCACACATCAGTTATCGGGGAACTGGTGCATCGCTTCGGAAGATTGTACAAACTGCGGAATTCGAAATCACCGCTGGATCAATATCGCCCGTGTAAATCCGAGATGATCAAAGTTTCGTCTGAGCATAACCGTTGCAATATCACACGAGTGATGTCTCGTACATATCCAGAAAGCGTGCGAGTTTTATACAAATAAATATATAAAAATATATGTGTGAGTTCATATAATATGCATGAGCTTCGGTCTGGACCGGGTGCATAAATATAACGGTAGTACGTTTGTATGACGTGAACAACGGGTATACGCGAGAAGTGACGAAACGAGGAAGAAGATAAGAATATACGTAGGGATAAAAAGAACTCGAAGAGCATTTGAAGCGAAGATACGAGTCGGGAGGTATCGATCGCTGCATCGTGTACGTGTATAGATACGGATTGGGCCAATTATTAACAACGAACGAGCAACGCTAAACCGATTATGTTTTGTTTTCCGTACTCTCCAGGGTTTTAGTCCATTTGTTTTTTGTTTTTTGTTGTTTTTTTTCCTATTACTTTTTTTTTTTTTTTTGCATCTACAGATACTTTTGCAGCGCTTAGGTTCATTCGAGAGTGGCAAATTTATGAGCTTTTACTAACGAAAGCTCGTCCAGAACATTAACGTTGCGTCGGTTATTTATCGGATGAATCGCGATTGGGGTAAGCTCAAAAGGGACGATGATAATTGGCATTCGACTGGATCACTCGTGTTCTGCTCCCCACCGATTTATTATAAATGATGATGATTATGATTTTTCTCGAATAATGCGTCGTTTCAACGGTTCTCAAGACGCCGTTCAACACTGCTTAAAATTTTACCCGAGGAAATTCATCTCCATGCATTTTCCCGGAACAATGCGCGTGACCTGAGATACTGCTGAAAAGGTTTTCCGAAGAATTATATAGTACTGAGACACGAATTCCACGGATACAAAATAACGTACTTTAGATAACTAAATAAATCATACGCATACATTCAAGCTCAACTCACGTATGGAGAGACATGCCATTGCCGGAAGAGACTTACCTGGAACAGAGAGAAAACAAAATTTCATGATACGATTCGTTGTATACTTACATGCAGTAGAGTACAAGGTATTGTAAAATGTCATTGGAATTACGTTTTCATAATTTTTGCAATCTTCACGCGTGCTGCAATATATATGCGATCATCGAGAGGGATATAATCTAAGGATGAGCTTCTGACGATGAGGAACGGTCAAAATGTCAACTAGATTCATCCAGTTCGTTGAATATTGCTCGATCGATCGCAAATAAGATCGAGTGATTAATTTTTCTTTTTCAACGTCATCGCGCGTCGCTGGCGGCAATATTTTTGGAAAATGATAAAATCGACCGTTACGTTTTTAGACCGTTATATATATATGCGAGTATCAATGGAAGCTGGGAAATCTCGCATTGTCAGAGAAATATAAAGCGAAAAATTTTTCTCTGCAGCGAAATAAAAAGGAAATATTGAGACAAGCCAGCGTACACTTGGCCTTTGCCAGTCTTTTATTCGTTATTTATTTGTGCCCATACACAGTGACGTGTCTTTTTCCGTAATAAGATCTTCAAAGAAATTCGAATACCAAATGTGAGGCCATCTGGAAATTTTGATATTATTTTATTTTTATTATTATTTTTTTTTTTCTTATTTCGAATATCACAAAATATATCGAATGCGCAAAAAAACTTGTATGTCTACCCATGAGAGAAAATACATATGATTCTATTCCTCTCGCAAGGTATATTTATTTTACCAGCTTGC
The DNA here is from genome assembly GCA_963932425.1 of Athalia cordata. Classification (NCBI taxonomy): domain Eukaryota; kingdom Metazoa; phylum Arthropoda; class Insecta; order Hymenoptera; family Athaliidae; genus Athalia; species Athalia cordata. Next base: position 47,651,348 of record OZ010625.1, on the reverse strand, counting down.
CCGAGGGATTGCCATTTCGAGTATTCGAAAGAAGAAAAAAAAAAAAAAAAAACCTTGTAAAATATTTTCAGGAGCATTGGGCGTGAGATGATTTTTCTCTTTACTCCAGGAAAACTCTGCACCGTGGGTAGGTACTCGATTTATCTGGAAAACACTTCGTCCGCAACAAGAATTTGAAGAGTTGACACTGGCCCGAGACCAACCGATACGTTGCGATGATAAACTTGTGGAAAAATAGATATAACAAAAAACGTAATAAGTATGGCACGGCCGATACGACGACACATCCGCATCCTGTATCCACATAATGTTCCGAAGACTTTAGAGAATAAAATGCGGATTTTTCAAATGATGATATAAACCCAGATAATATACAGCGAAAGGACGGTTGTGAGTTCGGTACCAATATATTTTATCCATAGACACTTTTTCATGCGACTGTTTTTATTCTTTATCAGACTTTAGATAATTAGCTGAGACAAATAACATGTTTAAAATGTTCAGAGAATATTTCCATTCGAAACCTTTTTTTTTTCGTGATTTTTAGCTTTGTGACTTTGTCAATCCTGAGTCTTCGTTTCTCTGCAGGAATTCCAATGAGGATGATAAATCGATTGGCACGTGAAAAATCCCGCTCAAACTTGAACCAGCACCAGGAAAAAGAGTCTCGTTTTAATCGGAGAGCGAAAACACAGAGGGAAAATAATAGAAAAAAAGAGATGTAGATGGAAAAAAGAAATGATGAAAACCGCAAGTCGATACACGACACGTGTGATGGAATCCGGGTAGCCTTGATTTACGTGACATGACGAGCCTTCGTTGTTGAGCACCGACCATTCCGTTCCAATCGATTCCATTCCGAACATTCCGTCCTCGCGTTTCTTAGCGTGGACATGATGGAAGAGATTCGTATATGAATTGACAGAGCGGATTTCCGAGGCACACAAAATGTAACACATTTCCTCCATACGATACAGTGCAGATATAATATTTATTGGGAAACCGATTCAATAACCGTTTTGCTTTGCTCAACCTACTTCGGACGTTATGATATGACCAAACAAATCATCGTATTTTCCTGTTTCATTGATATGGGATATTCTGATTTATCAGAAAAATGTGGGTAGTTTGATAAGAATTCGAAATTTGATCTACGACGCAATAATATGAGAGTTATTAGATAGTATAAAAGTAGAGAATGGAAAAGATCAGGTGGCTCTTACGCGGCCAAGGATTTGAAAATGGTTCTCTTCAGGCACTCGTCGTTGTCGTGCAGTCGAGTAGCTTTTGATCTGGTGGTCGAAGATGGCATCCAGAAAATATAAGTTAAGGGGGTATTAGTGAGGATTACGAAGTAAAAGAAGCGCCCGCACTCGTCCTCGATCGTACTGCACTCAACAAGTCTGTAAATCTTACCCCCCTGAGTACCGATACACTTGGGGCCTACTCCGAGATTTTTCGCACAAAATTTCATTCTACAAATTGGCTCACGATCGCCGTAGTTTCAAAATGAATCGAACATATTTTTGCAGTTTTTACATCGATGTTATAGAGCAAAATGAGCGATGTAGGCAAAACACGTACTCCATATGAAGCAATATTAATCGTCGATTGTTGCCCCCGCACGCGCCTGAAGCATAAATATGTTTATGTCATAACGGTTATTTTGAATTCCAGTCACGTTTTTCGAATCATGTAGGAGTTGAGATAGCTTAATTTATGAATTCTTTATGGTCTCTACATATTTGGACTTAACACATATTCATTATGATAAACGCGCGTAGTAAGATAGAGAAAGGGTAGGTACGTATATTAAATTCCTCGCATATACGTTATATATGTTCGTACATGAATAGGTATATACCTGTATTCACCACCATTCGTATGGTTTTATCGCAACAACTACTTATTTTACCCAGCGCAACTCTGGGAGGCGTTAAATCATGGAATTCATTAGAATTAAACACGAGCCTTAATTTCCATGCAATTTAACGGGGGTTTCAGTCCCCGAATATCGCGTACCCGCGCTCACACTAAAGATTAAAATCAACAATTTGCTCGATTCCAGATTCCTCCGAGATATTATGTAAGTCTAGCTAACGTATATCCGCATGTTCAACCACGCGAATATATTACAACGTCAGCATTTGAGTGCAAGATCCGAAATAATTATGCGCTAATTATATCCGTTGATGTAAAATTCTTTCCATCATATTTCGTTCAATTCACACTTAAATCTTCAGGTGAAAAAATATTCAACGTATCGCAAAAAGAAAAAAATCATTATCATCGTCTGCTGAAATGTGAATTGTATACCCGGTATAATGTATGCACATATGTTTAAGGAATTGTGACCTATCCGTTATTCTATTGAAAATAAACTAGAAATTATTAATAATTAAAAATCTCTTTTATTCCAATACTTCTTTCGCCGATAAAAACGTTCTCAGAAATATCAGAAAAGAAAAAGAATGAGAAAATGAAAGAAAAAGAAAATTTCCGAAAACTAGAACATCGACATAGACCTATACACACACACCCTATTGGCACGTGAATGCAATTGTGCAGCAACATTTGATGCGATACTATAGCAGCTGGTTCCCAGAAATATGATTTTTCTTCGCACGAATATACATAATGCGTATTTCTTCATAAGGACGAGTCGAGAAGTGAAAAATGTTTTTTAGCTCGCGTGATGGTGCAGATTAATATTTGTGAATTTGTACCGTATACTAAATGAGATAGAAATCGTGAGATGGACAGGAGTATCGGACTCGCGTTGCGGTTGATTAGGTACGAGTTACTCGAGTTCGACTTGGCTAATATCGATTAGCTATAGGTTTTCTCAAGTGATAGGAAATTTATGAAGATTCAGGAACACACACATCGCATAAATTAGGAAACTTGGAGCTTGCAAACTGCTCCATTCATCCTCTCCGCATCAAATCGCACGAAGTATGAAATACCTGACGGAGCGATATAATATAGAGAGAGCTGCGCTACGATCTGTTCACAGGTTTAGAAAATTCGTAATCAAAAGCGTCGAACAAAGCTTTTGCGGATTTCAAAAAATCCATATCAGTTGAATTCGAAAGAGATAAAAATAGATAAAGATCAACGAAAAAACTGTACGTAATAAAAATAGAATGAAATTTATACGGGGGTTTTATATGAAAAAATTGAATTTCGAGTTTGGACGCCGTACCACTTCATACAGAGTGAATAAACTAAAATAAAAGCTATTTCAGCGGCGTTATATCCGTATAGAATTGAAATTGGGATTTCTATTCAAAAGTGATATCCAGATTATTAACTGCAGCAGTCGAACTTATATCAGAGTTTTTCGTTAAACTCGCGAAACAGCAAAGCTACCTTGACGTTCATATACATGTAACGTCGGTTAACTGATAGAAAAAAAAATTTGCATTTATACGGAAAACTAAAAACAAGTTTCACCCGTAGCATTATACTACGTACGGTATTATATATTCCAAAACTTTTTCGAGTGCAAGTTTAAAGGCGACATAACGGAACCTAGAATTGTTACTCACATTGTGCGAAACTTTATATCAATCGTGATCGTGCAGTGTGGTGAATTTTATGAACAATAGATTTGCGTACACTTATAGTTTAATGAAAATTGTTGCGAAACATGAAAATAACCATGCAAATGAGATGTCTAAAAATAAAATCTCATCAGCTCCTCGGGCTTCACTTAACGTAAAATTGTTGAATGGCATGTAAATAACGGGAAAAAAAAATATCCTCGAGTACGCGTAAACCGTGTACAAAATTTGTTGTAAACTTATTTCCATGAGTGTATCGAAAGTGAGCGATAATTAATTTTTGCGATCGCGTTGTTCGTATACATAGTTGAAACGATTGGCAATCTTCGATAATTTTCGACGGGATGTTACGTGGCAATTTATAAATGGAAATATTTGAAGCGTTGAATTGGAACGTCGATTACTTTACTAATCAATTGCTCAACTGGCTTATATCGCCGAGGAAAGCATAATGTAACATACGTATACACGCTGTGATTACCTCTAGTAATTTCCTGGTCAAAATTTCGGGGTGATTAATTTCCCCGGCTGAAAGAGATTTATCTCCATTCCCAACATAGTTTGGAACGCGCGCGGGGTTTACCTGGGAATCCGAGGGGTATACGGAAGGAAAATCGAGAAATTTCTGGCCCAGCCAAAAGGCTATGCCGGGGGAAAACATTACTATACGGTCCGGTTTGCAGCAAGCGACGCGTTTATAGAACCATTCCCATCCAAGTGTTGATTGTACAGGAATGAACTGTATTTGGCTCGGCTGGCTGGACTTACCCGCATATCCAGGAATGTCGCCTCCTGGGAATGCTACTGGGAGGTACGAGTAATAGAGGAACTGTCCCGCCAGTAGTTCCTCCTCCCTCACCGGCCGGAAGCCGTAGCTCCGGTACCTGAAGACTGCTGTTCATTCTCAACTTCCTGCCCGACGAACTCCAGGGTGACCAGGCCGTCCAGGGTTCGCCACTCACGACCACCGGGCGCCCATCATAATTCCCGACTCTCCATGACTCACCCACTGAACAACCATAATCAATCCATGGCTAGTTGCGGACACTAAATTTTGTCCCATTGTAGATATACATTTATACTCTCCTCTGCATAACCTCCAAATATTTTTTTTTTCTTTTTTTTTGCTTTGCTTTTTTTAGTTTTATTACATTTGTTATTATAGCGAAACAAATCACGTTCAAACGACACACTTTAACGTTTAATCCAAAAGCGCGTGCACGTGCTTGTACTTATTATATTTTTGGTATGTAAATAATAAACGCCATTCATCGCGCTATAGCTGCAAATCAGGTTATAATTTAATCATCAGGCATAAATTTCACTATTTTTCTTTTTTTTTTTTCATAAACATAAATTTAAGCAACATTTTACACACACTTCACAGTTCACCGTTACTCGATCGACTGCTGACCATACCCGCAAAATTATCGTTATATCATTTTCCGTTTCGAATTCACTTGGCGCGTTACGGTTGATATTTGCCGCCTTTTTCTTTCCCACATAAAATCGTCGCTGGTACTCGAATAATCAGAAAAAAAAAACGTTTTAATATAGATTCAACGCGATACCCACTGTTAAAACCAGCTTGAAAATTTAATCCCTATTCTAGTTGACTTATCTCCCGTGGGAACGGATTATCACGATCGGATTATCCCTTATCAAAATATAACTATATTATGCGAAATATCTATGGATTTGTGCAACAACCGTTTCCACTTTCTTCCGCGTAATTTTGCAGGTATGCCAACTAAAATTCCCCCCTCGTATGAAATTTTATCTTAATTTGTTCACATGATTTTGCTCTTTAATATATGATTAAAAATTCTATAGTAAAAAACAAAATTCTCGGTTCTAACGTTATGTATACGATTATATCCATCCTTAATAATTATACAACGACGTACTGCACGTGGTATTTCTTGAATCGTCACGATAAACGTATAATAATTATCATACGGTGATCATTAATTATTTTTGTTTTTCTTCTGTGTAATTAACAATTGACTACGTTTGTGGCCATGGCGGCGGTATGACCGCTGATAATTGCACGAAGTGCTTGTGAGTCTCCAGCTTTATCAGATCCCCCCCCCTCCTCCCCCCTCTTTGTAATGACGCGGGTACCTACCTAAGGTTTTCGACGTCACAACTATGATATGAATTTATTTTAATTAGCAAGGATGCTAACCGCAAGTCAATTGTTTTCATGTGGCGCCGTCAATTTTTGGTTAAACACTTCATACCGATGCACCGTAGCGACTGAAATGTGTAATAGCTATAGATAAAGTTATACAAGTTATATGTATGGAACTTGGCCAGGTGAGAATCGCTTACGAGCGTTATACAGAGAACCGCACTACCTCACTTGTCTCTTACGTATATTTACCGCTCAAATCAACGTCATCGAATGGAGAATCGTTAACCTTGAACTACTACGTGAAACGCGAGTGTTCGACGTAAAAATTGTTTTTATATTCTCCGTACCTATATTACCGGTCAATTACTGCATAGACACTTGGTACAGAGGAGATGAAATTAAGAGACTCCAATTACGGATCATTTAAATTAATCGTACAGATAAAACTGCGGAACAGAAGGTTAAGCATGTCTTAACTGTATACGATGTATAAAGTAGATAAATCGACGACTTATTTGGCTTCAACTGTTCATCAAAGTTTGAAATTGAAATCACGCCAACGGATTTTTTTCAACCTGTTGGGACCGTATGAAAAAGAAAACAATAATAATTTTGATGCCAAAAAAAAATTGATTCACGGCTCCGAAAAAACTGGGGGCGAGCCGAGGGTCGAGAAAAATTATAACCCTTCGCGAAAATTTATTTTCGAAAAAATAAAATAACCGGTGTTAATATAAAGAACATGTACGAAAGTTTATTTTACCTTTATACGATTCCAAAGTATGACTTGAGTATTAGTTTTTCTCAAATATATGTATATACCTAATATCTTAAGAATTTTCCATCTCATAATAACTGCGCTTTTATCAATCACTTATTTTTCACTTTTTTTTGATCGCTATGAAATATAGTCCACGCTAATTATTACGAATGATCTTGACCTTAGTTTTAGAATAAATTAAATCCGTGCGTCGCTAATATCTGTATACCTGTCTACGCCTTCGAGAGTTTACATGTAGGTACTTCGCTTTGACGCGTTTATGATTTCCGCATGAAAATTTAGTGTCCTCTGACGCAACTTCTGAAACGACACTTCAGTTTTATGCCAGGTTTTAAGTTATGCAGTTCTTCAAAAAAATTTTTTGCGCATTAATAATATTAATAAACCGTACAGAGAGAGTGGGAAGAATTTAATGACGTTGTATCAGATGTTTAATTGGAGAAACCTATAGAGATTTCTTCATCGCTGTTACATAATTTTCATACAAAACAAAACAAAATTTTCATCTTAAAATACGAATTTAATTATTTATCACGATCGATTTGTAACTCGGACGATTATTTAACCATAAATATGTGAATGAAAAATTTTCAGGTTTCCAAAAGGATATACACAATTAAATTATGTAAATTTCCAGTAATTATATTTTTTTGAAATAATGTTATTCGTCAATCGAAGCTTTCTGTCCACATTTATGACAGAATCACGGTCCGACAATCAGAGTAAGATTTCGCTTTAGCTAATCGCATATTATAACATTGTCACACTTACGGTGCAGTGTTTTCAAGATAAAAAAATGTCGACAATATCGCATGAGATGCACTCTTATACCGGATTGTAAATGGGTCATTTAGACCCTGAAAAAATATGCGCCTTTGCAGACAATGCAACGAACATATAGCTAATGACGTAATTAAGTAATAAGGTTTAGACTAGAATTTGCATAATAACCGACATCTACATGAGCTTAATAACGATCGGCAGCTGCGATAATTCTGTATAGGTGTATAAGCAGATTTATAAATTTTGGTTTGATCCTCGTTAATAATTATATATTATACAGGCAAATGTCACTCTGTTACAAATTGCTCCATGTATATCTGCATGTGGAGATAAACTTCAGAAATTTGATTTACGAATAGCCCGCGATATTTCTGACCCCGATTATGCAACTCGGCTGCTGTTCACACTGTAGGTAATGTACGCGTAAAGAAGAGAAAAAAAAAATAATAAAATAATGGTTGATGGTTGATGGCAGTTCATTCTGGGATATAAATATATGAGTTACGACTAACGTCAGCTAAGAGAGACTTGATATTTTATTTTACAAAATCATCGTATCGTATTCATGATCGGAGCACGTCTGTTTTCAACTGGCCAGGAAACATATTTATTTATTTTTTTCGCAATTGTAGAATAATTTTAACTTAAGGTAATTGTGCATCTTCGAAACTGAAATTCAGACGATTTTATCGCGGTGATCGAGAGTAAATTTATTAAAACTAACCCTTTGTTAATTTTTACCGAGTGAAATATTGTCCGTTTTCGAGAACTTATTCGAGCTGGACACCTGCAAGAGATTTTACGTCCAATCGGCTAATGCTAAAAGTATTTCGTTCCGCAAGCTTTCATGCCCTATAGGAATAGAAAGGGACGTATGGAAAAGTAAAGTAATTTATACAGCTGCGTTTTTCCTTCAACTGCCATAGAATTGCAACAGGAACGTCAGTTACAGATTCCGGGGTAGGTATTTGAAAAAACTGTAGAATCAGACGCACACTTTAGTCTCGAAGACTGAACGAAGTTGTGGGCGTGAAATGCACCGCAGTAAAAGAAATAACGAAAGAATAAAGAAGCTCTGATGTGGTATAAAATCAGTTGTGAGTAACGACTATTCCAGACAACCGCGATCGCTGATCGCACACATTTTTCTTTCTTTCTCTTCTTTCATTTTTGATGATAAAAAGAAAAAAAAAAAGGTGTTTTCTATCCAGAAATAAATAATCCTCTGTAAATTTATTCTGGTAAAAGAAAACAACGTTCCGTTCTTGACGCTCGTTCTAAATATACAAAAAAAAAAAGACAGAAAAAAAAAAGTCATCCGCGGTTAATAATCTCATACATGTTTTTATTTCACGTCATCCGTATCGTCTGCGTCTCTTCACCCGTTTCAAAATCCATAAGGAAAATAGCGAGCACATACCCTGGGAAATATTCTCATCAGCTCATTCGAAAAGAGTCAAGATCGGCTGGTATATTCACGCGTAATTTTTTTTTTCTGTTTTTTTTTGCAACCAGAAACGAATTATTACAAATCATACAAGTAAGAGATTCGATTAGACAATTTGAGTTACATCACGATGATTGTTTGGTTACATTAGACTGATATCTAGCTATACAGGATTCCCGCGACAATTAAGCTTATTTTACGATGCCATAAATTCATTTCACGCCTTACACCTTGCGGCCATTACGAGGACACCGAAGCTACAATCTTCGGTCTCATGGCTGAGAAATCGAAAAACGACTTCTTCTTTTTCTTCCCAATAATTTATCAAGTGTAGTTTTACAAACAATACGGGCGGCAATTATCTCACATTGATACATTAATCGTCTCATATTTTCCACATCTTGCCTATACACGATCTTCAGTTTTTTCTTTCCAAGCATATAATACTTCTTGAACAAAAAAAAAAATAACCATAAAGATAGAACAGGGTAAAGAGAAAAATCAAGAGAGACGGAAAAAGCGGGAGTGGAAAACAGGTTTTTCAACCGATAATCTGTATCAAGATACGTATAAAAATAGCATGAACTAAAAAAGAAAAAAAAAAGAAAATTGAAAATAGTAAGAAAAAGTCAAACAAATTAGAAATTCAAAATAGCTCAGCTGGAAATGTGGCAGACGTTTTCTTCGCAAAACAAAGTCATTGCTTTACCTATACATATATCCATATACGTAAACGTATGTGCACACTTTTGAAGCGCATGTGGCGCGATAATCAAATCGCGATGTTTTTTTTTTTTTATTTACTTTTTTTTTTTTTTTCAATCTACATAATGGTTATTTGTGCACGGTATCGTCGTTGTAATATGCGACCAGCGACCACAATACTCTATATCGAAGGTAACTGATTGTGAGTTCTCATTCGTTCACCCACAACTATACGTATATTATAACTAGGTGTATATATATTATTATTGTTATTACTACTTTATATTTGTTACACACTTATGTAGTCATGAGTGCGCGAGTAAACATAATTATTACCGCCGAGTCCAACAACGCTGCAAGGAAGTTGAACGGGTCAGAACGATATCTATACGTATACCCGATATGAAATGCACCTATATACGAGACTATGTGCGTATAGATTATAAAGTCACGTACTGTGACCGATAAACATGGTAGAATACCTGGCGCATATTATGCCGATTGCGAGGTAATCAGACCCCTGGTATATTGTAGCTGGTATTGATTTTGTTTTTTTTTGTTTTTTTAAATTCAACTGATTGACCATGCAATGAATCCAAGTTTCAAATGTAACACGACGCCGAGTATAAGCTGCGTATTATTGGAGGGATAAACGAAGGGGTCACTCTCTCTGGATTTGGCAGCCGTGCAGAGCACAAATTTGTAAATTATTGTCGATTCGGTTGTTCTTTTTTTAATTCATCCCACTTTTTGTTATATCTAATTTTTTCGTTTTTTAGTGCTTAATTCTCTCTTCCAGTTTTCAGATAATCTAATCCATTCGATCGTCGTGTTAATCGCTGATAGTACGACTACGTTACATTAAATGCACCTTGTCATAAGTTTGTCAATTGGCAAAGCTTCTCGCCTAACAGAAAAATTCCCAAATAAATGAACGCGGTATATAAAGTCGCCCGTATTACATATAATGTATCGTATATTAGGTATATACCTACGCGAGATGTTAACTGTAATTAGGTAAATGTCACGCGCGTACGTTTGCAAAATATAGCTATATGTGATGGGTAAAACGCAGGTTACAAGTTTAATTAGGAATCCGTTGCCTGCTCGAAGACGAGGTTGGAAAATACACACATCCATACCTATACATTATACGTATAAAGCGTACCACAGTTTCAAATTAATTCCGACTCGACACAGTAAAATAAAGAAATAAAAAGTAAGGAAATTGCTTCAACACATATAAATATGTACATCGACTGCACGAAAGAAATTAAGGTCGTTCCCAACGCCATGACCCGGGACATAATTAATCGGGGGGGGGGGGGGGGGGGGGGGGGATATGGGGGATATGGGGGATATCTATCGCATTCGATAAGCCAAAACTTACGACGGTCTACGACGGTGGCGTCGCATGAATTATTTTCTATCATTAATATCGACGCGCTTCCTCGTCCCCCGTTCGATCCTATTTCCTTATTAGAGTACGTATAACAAACACGACGTTTGAGATGATAAGTGGCCCCTGGAAAGCACCCCACGTATGTAGAACAGTTAATGTCATAATAACGTGCATAACAACGTCAAGCTTTCGCCATGTGTAGACATATAACTCAATCGTAACTTGATGAAATTTGTTATCGCACAATGTATGCGCTGACAAAGCATCATCTTATGTATGTACCTATCTTAATTGTCGTTCGCATAATGTCATCACACTGCGCTGTGAAAGGTATGTATAACGCACTCTACGGACGGCCTGACCTATTACCATCGATTATAGGTACTTGCGAAGAGAAATTCTTCCCTCTATGTAAGCAACTGGTATCGATCGAACAATTAATGCACGGGCAATAATTTTGATAAAAAAAAAAAAGTATTCTCTTACCCGTTCAAACCGTGTTGTATACATTCTATCGGGTATACGAGGTGGACACTTAATGGGTAAGTGAATTTCGTTCCCACCACAATTGCTTACAACCTATAGCTGCAGAGATAGCTGTAATCAAACAATTCGCCCTTAACGCGTCGTGTTGGTGACAGGAAATGTACGAAGCAATAAATAACGTGACGTCATATCCGAACAATCGGCCTAGCACAAACCACTACGAAATTGCCCTTGATGTTCAATTTTCAAATATAATAACACTAATTGTAACGACAAAATCGGCTCACATATTATTATACTTTTGCAGTATCTACTCATGATCGGTTGATGGATAATATCAGGAATAGGTAAAACTGCCGATTTCAGAACCTGCACATTCTTTTTTTCCCAAATTTCAACACGGACCATCCGAGGCATGGCGAGGGATCGGAGAGTTAAACTACAGATTAAGCCTTGTTGGGAATTAAGGTTCGACCCTAGGAAACTATCCCCTAAAAATTGCGGATCAAGAAACGCTTCCGTAAAAGCCAGGAGATAACAGCTAAATGTACGTATATATATTTATATGAACACCATTAGGAACAGGAAAGAAAGAAGATGTAGAAAAAATAAATAAATAAATAAAAAAATAAATACAGATATGAAAGGAATGTATACAGGCATGCACCTCGATCGCGTTTTTCGTACTTACTCGAGTATATTCCACTGATTGAAGGAAAAAGAGACAAATGAGAAACTTCAGTTTATAGAAGTTCGTCGTTTAAAAGAAGTTAAGTTCGTTACTCGTTTAGTTGGCGACAAGGTTGCGTCGCTGATGGGGTACCTTCTATTGCAACTGCGAAAGAGGTAACAGGAAACGAGCGTTCCATGCCAGACGAACTTTCGACGCGAATAAAATGAACTTATAATATCTCAAAACTGGAAACTGGGATGCAAATTGAAATAGCAGATCGAACAATACGACGACATCGTTAAAATTCACTTCAATTATATTTTCGTAACCTCCGAAACGAATTCTAAATGTTAACAGATTTTTAATTTCATTAATGAAAACCTACGACGCCGGATTTTCGTCCAACAATTTTTGTCGTCCGATTTGAGGAGAAGAAAAATAAAAAAATGTATCACACAAATCGAACGTATGTGTTTTCAGCTGTTGAATGTCATATGTATAACAGCTATTTATACATTATATACCTACCTCGTTAATCAAGAATTACAGATCTGGAAAAGATACGCGGTCTCTATATATATCAACGTGATGCGTTTTTTCATTCAAATCAGCAGAACAATCAAGAGTAGTTTTTTCTACATTAATAATTAAATTTAAATGCAAAGTCGAAAAATGCGCTCTAATTTAATTGCGACAATATGAGTGTCGAATTTTCAGGCTATTCAACGCGTATTGGGCGTTTTAGCAACGTTTATTGATCGACGCAATTTTTTACCGTTAACAAACTAAGGAATTAATTTAGAACTCAAGAGGCATCGACATAAAAAGATCTTGGTCATAAAACTTGCATGGATCCGAAGATTCTCTCTATATAAAAGTAGGACGGCAATAAGCAAGACTTTTCTGGTTCCCCGAGGGCTCCAGCGCCTAATAGAATAACTCGCTGCGATCCTCTTTTGTTCTCTTCTTTTCCTCACTATTTTTTTTCTTTTTTTTTCTCTTTTTTTTTTGCTGGAAAGCGTATTATCGCGAGCAATGTATATGTGTACAGTCTATATTATATGATGAAAATGTGGAGTTTCAACTTTGCATTCGTGTCGCAGTGCGCGAAGTCAATTGAGACGCTGTCGCGAAACCGTCGCGACTTTGAAAACCTAACTATGTACGGTGTATATACGTAGGTATATGTAATCCAATTTTCTCGATCGCAGGCGTCGATTTCTACCAAGAATTGTAGCAGCAACGGAAGTCGAAATGGGATAAAGACTCGAGTAATGCTACCGAGGTGGAGTAAAAAGCTCTAGAGCAATTCGGATAAAATCATCCTCGGAATACCGAGTGATCAAGATCAGAATGACGAGGGGGAGGAACACCGCCGCCACCATCAGAAAAGAATATATATCTGGGGGAAATTCCGGGGTGACTCGGAAATGGACCGAAAAGTCGCGTCGTCAACCGTGTCTTTCTCTTATTTCTTACAATATCAAGCTTCCCAGAGAAAATTTCATAAAGAACACATTCTCTCAATTCCCAAAGCAGTGCTGCAGGGTTCATGATCGGAACTTGTTACCAGGCTTTTAGGCGTTTCCTCGGCACTCTAAAAACGGACGAAATCCAGCATTCGATTGTTCACACATTGAATTGATTTCGACAACCAGATAATAATTCACCAATCCCGAAATATATTCCATTATTTGACGCGCGCTCAAAAAATACCCATTCATACACGTGGACGGACGGCGGTTATCACGTGCATGACGCCAACTGCGCGTTCACGCGCCGTGACAGAATTTTGTTTTACCAATTCTTTGTATTTCGTCTATATTTATAGATCGTCTATCATTCGCACTTTTTACTAACTGTACTAACACTTCGATATTTGATACTGTACGTCGATTCGCACTACATCTACTCCCGTCGGATGCAATTAATCGAAAACCAAATTTATTTGATCGTTGTTCGACTATAGAAGATAGAAATTTAAAACGACTCATCGTCCTTGGATGGTGGGAAAAAAAAGAATAAAACAAATACCGGAAAATAAATAAAAAAAAAAACTTGTGCCGGTATGTATATAACGCGATACGTTAAGGCAAATATAAATAAACCCCGTTGAATATGTGTATACTTGGCGATGTTGAATCCGGACTAAAAGTCTTACTGATTCGTTTGGCAAAATACAACAGAGTACTTATTTACGTAGGGGAGTAAGACCTCTGAGGGGATGAATGAAAGACGCCCCTTATTTTAGTGAAAAAGCATCTTTGGCTGTGAGAAATTTCAGCGGGCACCTCGACGGGGACGCTGCGTAGTGGCGAAATAGGAACTAACAATGCAGTGCACCGCGCGCGTACAATGCTAGTATGTTATGATACATCCATAAAACAAACGAGCTTGAAAAAAATTTCATTTTTTTTGATCTCACCCCATAGTAGCAGTCGTACTACTGATCGGTGCATAAGCTTTGCGGAAAAATGTCAACGCGCAAACGCATTGGAAACCGAAAACGAAAAGAAATACAAATAATCGAATTCTTTCAAGGATGACACTGTCACGCGACCGAATCAAATATTCAATTCTAATTTATACCGATGTATAAAAACATATAAGCTGTAAATTAAATATGTAAGTCACATTTACGGTAGATCGTTTGCTTGGAAGACTTAATCGCGATGATCGTATAATTTTAACTTCTGACCGATGGTATAAAAGAGTCGGTGATTCATTTGATTTGCAAGTGTGAAATATGATTTTGCGACAAGACGATGTATAAAAACATGCTCATTGATCCGACCGTCCGCTGACGACCCATGTGATCTACAGATTGTGATATGCGATCGAGAAACGATAATTTTGTATTTTACAGAAAAGAAGAAAAAAAAAAAAAAAAATTTATCCAATACGTATCGTCAATTTAAAATCTCTCAATGAGTTTGAAATTTAATGACCGTGAAAAACGCGGGATACATTAACGAATGGTCGATTAACGGATTAATTAATCATTTAACAAGGTTCTCGTCTCAACGCATGGGCTGCTCATTGCGTCTTAACTCGAGATGGTTTGGCGCCGTGATAGTATGTATGGTATACGACGTTCTTCGCGCCTAATTGTTATTCATTCTTCGTCCCTATAAGGCTCAACAATTGTACATTATAAAAGTATAAGAACAGTTCACATATACATCGACGAGTGTATACGTGTGCGCATTTTTTTTTCAACCGCAAAATTTGTATCTCGTCAAAGATTGCGGGGGATCGAAGATATATTTATGCTGTACGCTTTACGATTCGATTATCAGGCAAAAGCCTTTTTTTTATTCCGGTCAAATATTTCTACCCTCGCAGCTTTTACCTCGAGATTCACACGCGTAAGCTTCGAAATCCGTGCCCATCCCACCGTGGGTACCGCGTATCGACTTTTACAAGATTCGCGTGTCATTTCAAATCAAAGCAAAACGTATAATTTGATCGTGAGTCGCATAAGCTATCGCGACTGAAATTCTCGGTGGCTGAGCAAACAACGAACAAGTATTTTGTACCGTTGGAATCTTTGGATATAAATGAATGAATAAATACGACGATTTCGCATAAATTATAAGTACCTGCACGCGTATTACAGATTAAAAGTGGATCTATTCCACATCTGCCCAACTGTGGTGCGTGTGTTATACATATATATGTGTATCTCTCAACCGTGGAAGATTTTCGCGCGGGAAAAATAATATAAAATAATACGAGAGCGTATTATAGATGCGACGATCGGAAATTTTTCGTAGTTGTTCCTACCATGAAAACAATCTCAATAACACCCCTTTTGCAAAAATTCTGAATGAGTCGAAATCGAGTAACGGGTGTGCGATAATGTACGATGTATGTACATGTACGTAACTAAATATATCAAATTGATGTACATAAAACAAACGATTATTGACACTATTTTTAAACGCACTTGTAGATTACTATCCCATCGGGTTGGTGAAGTTGCTGTTGTAACAATATTTACCTTGACTTCTTCGTCAGAACTCCTCGACGCACATGCACCATTTAAACCTGATCATTTTTTTCTATTTTTATACTTTTTTTTAATTTTCTTTCTGTTTTTTTTTGGTTTGTAACAAGCACTGTGATTTCAAGCAAATTAAATTAGCACTATTATACGGATGTATAGGTATACATATATACGTGTATATATATAGATATACATACGTATACATAAATATACCAGCTGCAGCACAAAGCACAAAGCACTACGCGTTTTAAGCAAATTAAATATTAATATAATATCAAATATTAATGCGAGTTATTTTTTCGAGGGTGGGGAGTCTAGAGAATTTAGAATGAAACTTTACGTAACAATCTTTTTTTTTTTTTTTTTTTTTGTTCCCTTTCTTTCTTTTACTCTATGAATGGGTGACTAGCGAAAACGAAAAAAGAAACAAAAAGCACTACATATCGCCGTGCTACGACCCACTTAATTTATAATAACTCTACGACAGGTATCTCACTATGTTACGTCTACGACAAACTCTATACGTATGAAGATTCAAAAATTTTGGCATCCAGTAGCTATGGGCTTTACAATTTAAACGTTAACGAGGCGGTTGAAAAATTGATAAAAAATTATGATCGTTATTACGTCAATTGGATTATGGAGAACAACAAACGTTGATGGGTAAATGATAATCAAACCGTAATAAAGATGAAGACGGGCAATTAGAAATGAAAAAAAAAAAAAAATTAGGTTCTAATAAAAGGAAGCACAGTACAGAAGTGTATCGAAGAAATGTAATTGAAAAATATCTAATTATATATTGACTCGTAATATGATTGCGATCGATCAATTAATCGATCATAAAATATCGATTATAAGGTTTTAAACACATCTTATTTCAGATCTAAATTTTCTTTTTTTTTCTCTCCCTCATATCGAAGTTGTTGATTATTAGATTCCTTCTTTTTTTTTTTCGTTTTCCAAATGCAATAATAAAGTCTTCTCTTCGAACACTTTTCATTAATGATGATTAATATTAAAAAATCGTTTTAGTAATAATCCTTTTTTACTTTTCGATATTTCGCTACGTCATCGCACCCCCGTGGCTGTCGAACCCTTCAATATACATGTGTACGTGTCGTGTATATTTTCTTTTCTTGTTCTGTTTTAATTGAAAAAAAAAAAATAAAAAAATTTCTCTGCGGTTTGCACGCACGAGGCGAACTAACTGTGGCGTCGTTTAAAGGTAAGGCAACTGAATGACGGCAGCGGCATGGTTTCCCAGCGAGCTGCTGGAGCTTTGCTAGGCGAAGCTTGCCGGCCATTCACGGAAATTCCCGAATACGGCAATCCGCATTTTTACGTGCATACATAGGAACACAACTCTTCTCATCTCACGAGCAGAACTACAAACGGTACTACAGTCTATGTCAAAATCACATTGAGGTAGGTCCTGTCGATGGAACCCCGCGATTACGTTTATCTCCGAACAGATATAGTACAGGCGTGAAGAAAATGTAAAAATGAAAAAACAAATCATCCACGCGATAACCGCGCTTCGTACTTATACACATGGGAAAAACGACTTTTAACAATTCAAACAAGATAATATATTATCATTTTCCTTTTCCTTTTCTTATCACCATCGCACTTCCTATGTAATTCATGTGTATTAAATTCATTTTATTGAAACAAACACGTAATTATATAATTTCATTTTCAACCGTGCAGGTGGCAACGTTGTAACTTCTTTACAACGCGATATAGCCTGATGTAAATTAATTCTCTCTCTATGATTTATGAGTGATATAATTTTTCAAGTGAACCATTCAATATTTATCCGTAACCCTGCGCAGTGTTGCGGGATATTTTGTGTAACATACGTATACACGTATAATCTACATGCATTATACATATATGTATGCCGACGTAAATAATGGCAGCTGGTCACAAAGCGGTGGGAGAAGCGATAACGAGAGTTTCATTCGGTTTTATCCACGAAAATGATGATAGCGTAGGAAAAAGAAATAAAATAAAGAAAACAAAAAAAAATAAATATAGATAAAAAAACCAAGACAACTAAGCAAGAAATAATTGCAAAACGCGTTACGCGATAAGTCTAATCGTTTAGTCCTTCTTGTACATATGAAACTCGTATAATCTAATTATCTGGTAAATTAATGTCCCCCTTCATTTCCAAGTACCGTTTTGCGCGTCGCCCTTTATTTTATATCATCCCTCTACCGATCCCCTGATCTTGCAATATAGGAAAACGCGATGCGATATTACGGAATATACGATATTAACATTCGACCAAAAATCGAGTCATGTGAATAATTAATATGGCCACGATCACACAGAGGTATAGGTATATGGTTATATCC
Source organism: Athalia cordata (assembly GCA_963932425.1). NCBI lineage: Eukaryota > Metazoa > Arthropoda > Insecta > Hymenoptera > Athaliidae > Athalia > Athalia cordata. The sequence goes on along the minus strand of OZ010625.1, from coordinate 47,632,993 downwards.
GATGAGGACATTTAATGTAATATATTATTATCGAGGAAATGCAATTAATTGTAACGTTACATGATTTCAGATAATGGCTGCAGAACATTGCGCTCGGAAAATCACATTCCCTTACGATCATCGAATGAATTACCGTATTGTTCCGAATATAAGACGACCCCGAGTATAAGTCGAGTCCCATTTTTAAGGCTAGATTCGAGGAATTTTTCAGGAACACCGAATACAAGACGAATTCATATCGGATGAATTTTTCATCAAATTATTCCAGTTTTTCATGAAATTGACAACGGGATGATTGATATTGAAAGCTAGAATATCAACATGTTTCATACAAGTACAACAGAAACGCGAGAAATAATGAGAAATAAGTGATATATTATGAGTCAGTACTTAAGACCAATCAGTTGTCGTCGAAGTCTTCTTCATAAGGAAAAATGGTTCCTTATTTCACCTGGCTCAACGTTTGCCAAACGATTGCGAAGAGCAACTCGTGGCATATGGAAAATATATCCCGAAAATAAGTCGACCCCGCGTATAAGTCGAGTTAGATTTTTGGAGGTCCTGATTAGGTAAAAAAACCTCGACTTATATTCGGAACAATACGGTATTTATCACGGGATAAAATATATATTATATGAAATAGGTTAATTATTAAATATAAATGTATACATGGAATAACTGAGTTTTCTCGATAATTGTGCTCTCTCGTCATTGCTCAGATCTGGTAAATTCTACTAAAATATTTTCAATATTCGATCAATTAGTAACACGCTATATGTTGAAGAGATAATTGCTGGTTCAGTTATACAGTTATATATATATGTAGTTTATACATTATACATTTACGCAGGTATACGTATATGTTATTATGCAATAATTAATCATTCTTCATGCACCGACGAACCCTATCGGCTTGTGTACATACAGCTGTTCGTATATATTCGTACATCCATATGTAATAGCTGATGTTAATAAGTTGGAGAAAAAAGAGGTGATAAAAAAAAGAAATAAATAAATGGGATTGAAAAAAATTTGATCGAATAAGGTGTGAATATGTATCTATTATATACGCGGCAAAGAGGTTCGTGAAGATATCGTAAACACACCTTTTTACTGGATTAAAATTGAGAGGGGATTTTAACGCGCGAGACCGCCTCGCAACTTGCAACTTGCAGACCTTATACACTAAACATAACGCAGCATGTACATGTATGTATGTATGTACGAAGGCGCCAAGGTCAAGCCGCGGACAAAAGATCCAATCGTCACGGTACCAGAGGCAAAGATCCTTTGCGGTTCAAGTTGGAACCATTAACGGATAATTGAAGGTCTCGCGATGCTGTCGGAGATTAGAGAACATTACAGAAGGTCATGTGCTGCACTTCGATGCAGCGCAATTCTGCTAGCACACGGGTCACTAACTCGAGTTCTTTTCTTCTCTCTGAAATTATTCGCCACCTTGTTATAACCCGTGCAAAATTATTATTCATGCCTTTTTTTTCCATCATTCTCCTCGCCATTTTCGGAATATAGGTTGCAACGATCGCGTGAGTTTTTTTTTTTTTTTTTTTTCTTTATACCCGAAATCACAGCCCATTTCTGATGGGAGGAAATAATCTTCTATACCTATAGTGTGAGAACAATATATATAAGACGACAATTTGGAAGCTTCATTTCTGTAATTATCCTCGTTTCGGAAGCTCGTAGTTAAACCTGCATAGTGAAATAGTACATGGCCGCATTTACGCTGCAGGCAATGTCTGGTTATCGGCGATGTGCGCGCTGTGTTGCAACTGCAACTGCAAATAACGAATACCTATGCAGCTGCATAGATGGGCCACCAATTTTGTTAATTAGGGATTCTATCACGTTCTGACGGAGGTATAACTTGTTTACTTAGGGACGAAATGAACGCGGAACGTGACCGGTTTTATGTTACATACATACCTGAAGAATTTATTCTCTTCTTCACTTTTTCTAGGAGATAATATTATTTCGACGGAATGTATAAGTGCATAAGGGTCTATGTGTAAAACTGATCAATATTATACAGGTGTAAAATGCGTGGAGATAATTAGCGGATCGATGAAAAATTGACGCGGTTACATTATAACCATATTCCATATCGGTCCACGGGAGACCCAATCGTTCATTTTTATCACCATATCATTAGTGCGATAATATAGTCAATTTCGCGAGATCGTGAAAATATAACCATCATGGTGCTTGACACCTTAAGGGTTATTTTCTGGGCTTACAAAATTCTTTTTTGTTTTTGAATAAATTGCATCTGCCGTCTATTAACATCGTGTTAACCGAGGTATTGTACAGTAGAAGGGTCGAGTTTCACGTTTTTTCTCTTAAAATTCCGACCATCCCCCATCGCCATTTTTCGCTCCGAAATTACTAAGTATAAATTATCATATATCTGACTGAAAAATATTCATCCGCAATAACCAGCACCAGACTTATATACGTGAGAACGGGTAAAAAAAATATCATTCAATTATATCCCCTGGATAAATCTATGTTTTTGTAGTTGCTCGCCACCCAAATAATAGGGGCGTAGTTACGGGCGTGTCATTTATAATTGCGCGAAGAATGTCTATCTGAAATTATTAATTATACCAACGTTTGCAGTGAGCTATACGTACAGTGTTTCCAGGAGTTTCGAATTGTAACCCGGGCGAATTATAGTTGCATGACCCGGGGGTTGCGAAATGCTGTGAAACTCGGAAGCAACTTTAATTCCTCATTGTCACCGCGTCGCGAGTTGCGCAGCAGCAGCGAGTATAACCTATACATACCTTATATTCAGGTGGTACCTCGCCGATGCCGACTAAAAATCGAAAGGTTGTTAAAATGCTTACCCTGCAGTTGCAGGACTTTTTTCTTTGATTTCATTCAACATGAATGATTTCATGCTACGGAGCACCTAATTCTGCCATCAGTTATTTTCAATCGACGTGATTTCCCATTAAAACTAGAAAATGCAAAAATACAAAAATCCGAGATCCTGCGACGCTAAATCGATTACATTTGTCGTCCGCTGAAAGATCTCGGAAAAACTCCTGCACGATCTTTCGTTTCCACCGAAGTACTGTACCGTCGTCTCGATAAATTTATTTAACACCGACAATTTCTCCATATTTCTTTTCCTGAAAAATCTTAGCGATATTACCTCCCTACAGCGCCATCACCGAATTGATTTTTTTTCTTTTCTTTTCGCTGTCGGACGTCAAACGGTAACCGGATAAATGCTACGTCAGCATCTGAACCCTCATAGAATCGTCTCCAGGGCAATCTCTGTAGCCCGGGTTTCTCTAGTTCCTTACTCTTCTATCTTTTAGCTGAGCTCCCAGCTCGGGGACAATTTTGGGTTGACGTTAACAACGCAGCTGCACACAGCTGACCAAAATCCAGCCGAACTTTGGGAAGAAGCTATACCTATAAACGAGGGGTATATACCGGCTACACCGGAGCAACGTTATCGCCATTACATATTTATATCTGTCGGTGATTTAGTGAATTTTGGGGCGCGCGGCACGTGTTGTTAATAGGGAAAACCCCTGTGGCCGAGTTACGAGGACAACTCGGATGGTTCGCTCGATGAAATAGCTTCTCCCATTTTCTCTTCGCGGTCGAAAGTATGATTATTATTTTTACCTTATTTTATTTTTTGCTGCCACGCTACCGTTCTGATGAAACAAAAAATGAATTAACCATCGCGAAATAAAAAAGTAACGACAAAAAATATCGGCCGAAAAATTGGCAAGCCAGGTATTAGGTATATGCGCCCGTATATATAATACATATACGAATTAATAATCCGCTGAATGTTAAGGGTCGTCGCTCGAACCCTTGCAAAATATGTCGAACCTGGAATCTGGACATCTGTGTAAATAAAACCGTAGCTGACGAAAATAAAGATAATAAAACCGATAAAATAATTATGTGTCGAGCATTTCCTGGATTCCCATTGCAGGGGCTGTAAACAATCTTACATAACGCGACATGAATATTTTATAGCTATAAATAAAAACGTATAATAATCAGCGGCGTAATTTATTATACGAAAAACAAGAACAGGTGAATCTGTTTGAAATCTCGATCATTTATTTCCAGACGTGAATTCATTTCTTTGTTTTTAGCCCGTTTAAAATCTCCGTAAGAATTTTATTTTCCTGCACACACATATACACATACACAAATTTTTTTACGCGATCGATGCATCGAAATTAAAATCTGCGTACTACAAGTTGGTTAAGAACTAATGCGTCGACAGTTTTCAGTTTTCGCATTATGCGTCACAAAGGAAAGGTCTACAAATTTGAATAATTCGTGTAAACAGTCGAATCACGCTCTGCTCATATATTATATTGGCGGGTAATATAGCTGTGATTAGCATAACTCCGTTCAAGTGCGCAAGAAATCTACGACTGACCCACGTGACGTGAGATTTTTTTGATTTTTTTTTCTCTTTTTTTTTCTGCCTTTTCAATTCATTAAACGAATGTTTACCTCCTAACAAAATTATTTATTTCAACGAACACTGACGAGTCCCAGGTATGATTGTTGACGTCACTGGCATTATGGCAATATACGACATGTGTCCGTCGCTGCGATGATGATGATGATGATGATAATGACGATTATCATCATCATCATCATGACGATAATGACGACGGGTGGAGATGTGGCTCGAACATATTCGTTGATATTTTTATCCGACTTGCTGGAACGCAGGGAATATCTTCAAAATTACTGCACCGTATTGAAATATTTGGAACGTCCCACTGTTACTTGTTATACCATTATCACTTAATCTCACGATCATCAGACGTGAAAGGCCGCAAAATGTTTCCCGACAACGCGGAATTATACAATTTATGCTGCCAAATTTTGAAGCGACACGTACCCGCGCGTTTGTATAATCGCATTAACATGCGCTGGCAGATCGTACGCCGATTAACTTCAATATCAGCCAGAAATGTAATGTCCAGTATTTTCTAATCTCGTTTTTAATGAATATTACCTATATACCAGCCTCGACAATAATTATGTCACCGCTATATATGAAGAAATTCTTTTTTGATAATTTCTTTTTTATTCTTAGCTGAAAAATACATATCAACGGAGTTGATTCAGAAGAAAGGAATTCGGTATCGCATACGTAGCTAATTTTGCTTATACATGTTCAAAAATTTCGACAAGATCAACTTTCAGAAGAACTTGGCAGTCGTAAAGGTATAATTTTATAAATAATTTTATAAATATACCGAAATGTACTAGAAATAGCGTTTCAGATATATGATCAGTTTTCTTGTACACGTGAAACATGCAAATATGGAGACTTGTAAAAATTCTACCAATATAATTCGTTAACGAATATCTGCAAACAATGTACGATGTTAAAAGACGTGTAACAAATGGGCTTCGGGGCGAATAATATTTCGGATGATGTTCGGCGTATGCCCCTTTCTGCGTTGGTATAAAAGTGACTCCTTCGCCTCTCCTGCACGTGACGTAGAGAGACAGAACTCAGAGCTTCTTGATGACGAAACAAAGCAGAATAATTGGCGTTGTTAACCAGCTCCTCTTTGTATCGATGTTTACGCGAGTCATGACCCCCCTTCTCTAAAAGCAAAGCCCACCTCGGTACCGAGCAGAGTCGTAACGGCAAATTCTACCGATTCAAAAATATTCCACATTGTTGAACGGAGTTCAATTTTCGTTGCTAATATCGGAATCTCTCCGCCATTCAGACGTCAAAAAACACATCCGATGTGAATGTTCCAAAAGTTAGAAGAAAAAAGAACTTGATCAGATATAAAAAAAAAAAGATCGGACCGACTGAATAAAACAGAATGAAAAAAGAGAATGTTGCGACACGTCGAGAACGGGTTAATCAATTAATTGCTTATAGGCAGAATCGATCCGACGCGACGTGCAGCAATGCGTTCGAATACGTAGACAAAGAGTCTTACACGATCGGTGTGGAGGTTACGTAAAACGTTAGGATGTTAATTGAGTTTTTGTGATTTAATCAAACAACTGAACAGAAAAAAGAAATAATGAAAGCAAAAAATTGAGACACGTTTTTCGCTACGGTGTAACGAAAGTAGATCGATCAGTAGTTTCTTTCAATTTTAAACTACCGGCGGTGAAATTACACCTTGAAAAAATTCAAGTCCCGCATGCTGGAAGGGAAGAACGTATAATTTATACACGGGTTTAAGAAAGTTCCTACCGAGATTCCCAACAAACTCGCATACAGGTGCATACATATGTATATTGTACATAATATACGTATGTACGCGAGCAAGAATTTTTCAGTTCAATCGACGTCAACCGTGTCACGGAATGACATTTTTCTCTCGTACAACAAGCTAGTATGAATTATCGGTACGACAGAACCGCGTTTATTCCAGAGGAGACTCTGCGTTATGGCAACCTGGTTTTATGTCTAAGAAACAAACAGCTCGCTTTCAGGGTCTTCCATTCTATTACTGTGGCTGTCAGGTAACGTGGTTGTAAGAAGAAGTGGCGTTAACAGATGTTGGATGCTGTCTACCGCTGGAACTTATGGTACATAGAAACCCCTGCAACTATACTCTGTTTATATTGCATGGACCACACAAATTTTACGATGTTGAAACGCAGACGGAGAGATGATGATGCGTGAGGATTATATCGAGGGGAAAAGGCTGCAATTTCTTTTTTCTTTCTGTTTTTTTTTTTTTTTTTTTGCTATGAAAATTCATTCTCCGCGTTCACACGCATGAGGAGCTTGAGCACATCTGACAATTGGACACATCACGCTCGTCTGCGTCTACGAATGGGTGACGGTATGTAGGCGAAACGCCAAGTCGCGATCTATTTTTAAAATTACAGTTATACGGTGCCGTGCGTACAAATTATGATGAACGTATATCTACGTCTACACGTATGAAAAAAAAAAAATAGCGTCAAAATTCATGGCGTGTACAACACTTTTCATCCAGACAGAGAAAACACGTAAACGTTCGTTACGTCAAATTAAAACTTGCACTCGTTCGTGCGATCTACGTGAAATTAGTTTTATTTGAAACGTCGAAAATGAAGAAGTCGACTAAAAAAGTAAAAAATTTCGAATTCCATGTACTAACAACGCTAAAGGCGGATGAACGAAAGTTTCGTACGTACGTCCGAAAGGGCTTCGCGACCACGTGGTGACGTAATTTCAAAACAAAACAAAACTGAATGTTCTCACAAATTGGATAATAAATCTCACTTTCTTTGGTTCAAGGTTAATCCCGTTTGCTCCCCACCTCGGAGGCCCGCAATTACAGTTCTGATTGTAACAAACGTCGAGTTTGAAAATTAATCGCCATTCGTACGAGTAGTAAGTACATCGGATATAAACTTGTACTACTCGGGCTTCGAAATGGATAAGAGAAATCGGGGCGATAAAAGAAAAAAAGAATTAAAGTACGTCATCGTAAATCAAGGAAGACAGAGTTTGCAACAACGTTCGTCACGTATATACATTTTTCCAACTCTAAACTCTAACAATAGTGGTGGTCTAAAAATATTTGAAAACCGCGGCATGGTTAACCAGGTCTAGTATACTTGAAAGCTTGAAAGCTTGAAATGATTTTATTTTTAAACAACGATTTGCGACTAATTTTGTTTCCCGCGTGAATCAGAAATTATTCTGACTAGAGAAAAAGTTGCATGACCCGGAAAACATAAAATAAAAACCAAAAAAAAAAAAACAAATGAATAAATAAATAAACAAAGAAAGAACTTGTAATATATTTACGGCAACCTGTTGATTAAAGAGAAGTAGGTGGAATCTATTCGACACATTGCACGGCTGAGGCACACGCATTATTTTTTATCAACTATAACCAGTTTCGACACATCCATCGTCGGCTATGTCAGCCGAAAAAAAGGCGAAAAAAACTTATAGGAAGACAAGTCAGCCTTAAAATAAATTTTGCTCGTTGCCCAACTAAATCGATTACGACATGTTTACGACGAGTAAAATAGAGTATTGTCCGGAAAGCTTTATGCTGGATATCGCCAGCTGCGGTAGACATGTTGAACGTGCAATCAAACGGCTTTTGTTTACTACAATATAAGATTAAGTAAGTTACCTGCGTCAATTCGACTTGTTTCGATGCTGTCTTATTGTGTTACTATTTGACAAAGTATGGACTCACGTCGTTCAAGTTATACAACAAAAACTGCGTGCACTGCAATGTGAATGACATTCATTGAGAGTCACATTATCGATGTTAAATTAATTTAAAGAAATACGCGGTATAGGTACCTCCGTGCATTGCTACTGACGTGCACAATTACGATTACATCCCAATGGCAACGGCTATTTTCGAGAATCAGCCGATCGATCAAACTTATGTGATCTGTTCCTCGATCTGTACGGTCACAAGCCACCGTGCTTACGTAATATTTATCAGATCGAAAATTTGAAATGTTATATGCACACCGCACGAAAACTTGCCAAATATTAATACCATATACAATTATTGCATGTAAAATTATCGCAGGCCCAAAATGCGGTTATTTTTTACAGATGTAAGATACCTGCCGAAACACGTATGTAAATACAGGTTAATAAGTTTACAACAGCAAAAAATAGTTTTTTTATCTAAACAAAAAATACGGAGAGGCGTGAAAATATTACTACGATTCGATCAGCACGATCTATGAAATTACCGTCAATTTATTTTTCGACAGATAAACGGCGCCCAATAATTGTGAGATTCAATAAGCGGAGGGTTCGGAATCTTTTCAACGGTGACACGCGGTAGGGTTTCCGTCAGACTGTCTGTACGTAAAAATGAATACTGTCGGGATAGAGAAACTGGCGAGGAAAACTTTGCTGGACCGCCAAGCCCACGTGGATATTCGCGAATCGACGCACGTCCCGGTCGTTCCACTGTCGCGGAGGGACGCCAACGGCGCGAAGATAACACTTACGTGACCAGATAGGCTAGTGCGTTGCATTTGAGCGTTGAAAGCAACGGTCGAAGGAAACGGATGGCGAGTGATGAGGGGGAAAAACCAAGACGAAAAGAAGAAGTACAAAAAAATTATATCCTGATCATAGTAAATGGTGGATAAGTTTCTGCGAGGGAAAAGTTTAACCGCTGCTATTCCCAAAGTTTTTAAATTCTGTGAAAAGTAGTGTCGGAAAAGTAGTGAAATCTTTGTCTCTAACAAGTCGAGGAAGAAGCTGTGGTGAATGGTGTTCAAAGCGGTCAAAGCTCGGTGCACAAGCAGCTACATACAACCAAAAAAGAGCTTCCCGATGTTTTCGACTAAAATACAATGCTGCAAATCGGCCTCTCCGGGATTCAAGATTATCGCTATCATGAAATACCATTAAAAAAAGGTGAAAAAACAAGTAAGCCGGAGCAGTGCATCTATTGTTTTTTAATTACTATGATTTTCTGACTAAAATAATATCATTGCCAAAATCAAAGTAGCTGTAATTTTTCGTTGGCACGATTTTTTTTTTTTCTACGTCAAACTGGGAAAACTATTGACCATGTATCCGTTAAATTCTGAAATTTCCAACTAAGCCGTAAAGTTCGATTTCTGTACGATGAAGAAAAATTATAGGATCTCCAAAAGCTGCAGGACGAGCGGTATGGGTACCGGCTGCGGTGATCTATAAACGTGCAGGTGTGTGTTTAAAGTTTTAACTCAAAGTTATTGACAATGATAAAATACGATTTGATCCAGTATTAACGGCGTTTTCTAGGCGACGAACGGTTCCCAAAGTCTGATAAGTTTTAACGAGATCTTTACGCTGAGAGTCCAAATTTCTATAAAAAGTATATGTTAGCACTTGAGACAATGATATAACCATAAAGTTAATAAACGAGATTTATATTAGGTATAATACACGGTAGCTCGCTTGCGTACGTTCGTGAAACGTCCGTCAGTTACGAAGATAACAAAGTAGATAAATTTATTCAACAGGAATCTGTAGAGAAATAGTAACGACATATGCGAAATTTTAACCTTTCGGTATGCGGTTTTTTGACAGCGAATTTTTTCATCCGTGTCCGAATTTGGTCGTAAACGTCATTTCCCAGGGAACGTAGTGGCAGGGAATTGACGTGGTTTTAGGTCTACTTGGCTCGACTACGACGACGACAACCTGGTGACTTTTTATGACCCGGATGTCGTCATAAAACGCAAGGAAACTTTGCTAGAGTAGGCTTCGAGTATCCCGTGAATATAGCATGTTGGCACGTGTACAAAACATCCCGTCATTAGGCGATGGTATACTAATCTTCTAATCGCTCTGGGGTTTGTCAATCTTCATCGATTAATTCCTCTCGAAACTTCGGCGTTTGAATTTATCGACGCGATGTATCCTAAAGCGCTTTGAGGGTAAATAAAAATAAAAAAACATCTGCCGAAAACGAATGATGGAAATGAACTCTTCTGTCAAGCGCAATGTAAATACACATTCTCTCCGAAAGAGTCACAAGTAGTACATTACGAAATGCGAGACATTTGGCAACTGCTGCGGAAACATCTGTACGAGATTCTTGGCCCGAACTGAACCGCAGTTCAATAACATTTCCGGAATATCGACGGTTTGAACCTCTCTTCTTTTTTTATCTCGCATAACTTGCTCCGGATCGGTCAAAGCGCCACCCTCCATTCTGGCCGAGGGTCCATTTCCGGTCGAATCTATAGCAAGCGTACCAAATTTAAAGCTGTGATCGATTTTTGACTGTCCTTTGGCCAAACAATTCATTGGTTGATCCTTTTCCAAAAACAACGGAGTCCACTATTTTCATCGTACAAAAAGTGTGCTTGAGTCGTTATCCACATGTCAGTTGAGTTGCTTGAATTCAGACGCCTAATGTAGAAGCTCCCGTTAAGTAACTGCAGTTTCTAGTTTCCGGGAACTCGTTATGTGTATCGATTTAAAGGCGTTCTTGGCAAGAAATATGACGAAACTATTCCACAAGCAAATTTTGAGACGAGCGCAGCTGTTCCAACAAGCGTGCCTCAGACTCTTTCGATATAACCGGGGAAATTTTCGAACCGAAGGTACTTCCGTATTCCTAAAATATATGCCGCGTGACCATTAGTGATAGCGTTAAACCACGGACTGTTGGTTCCTTTGCACAGGTAGGTACTTATCAGTTACAGAGTCAGCGAATTTCGCAACAGATTCGAAGCAGAATATCGTGCTGCATGGCACAGAAAATCAGCGGTACCTGGGTTGGTAGCTGTACCAATATTGTACCTAGGTAGGTATGTGTATTCAGTGATCTGGTATCTGTGCGTGCATGCAGCAGCCTCGTATTTCACTGAATATGGATACATATTCCGCTCGCTTCCCGGCTCGGATATCAGCTGAGCTTTCCATTTTCTTTTTCGATCGTAAAAATGAGTGCAGGGTCTCTCGGGAACGTGTACGTGCGCATTTATAGCTACACGGATGTATATAAATTGGAAGAACGATGGTATCCAGTTGTACATGTACTCCTCAATTTTTACGTCGCCGAACTCGCCGACTGAGGTCAACTGGTTGAATTAAAATCCTTCCAAGTAATAATCGAACACTTGGTAAAATGCAAATTTCACATCGATACAGGCACTCGCTCAGTTCCCACGGTAGTTGGGAGAAAATTATCTCAAACTAATTCAGCGAGTCGCGCTAATGAACCCAAACTTCGTAATTTTAATGCACGTATCAAAGAAAACTGTTAGCGTGCTCCGGAAAGAATGTGGATTCCCGTTTTTCCTGTCTTTAAACCAAATTTTCAACCTACATAGTTTGTTTTTTTTTTTGAAAAATTTTTGGGGAGTATTTATTTTATCGGTGTGCATTTCGATCGTTTCTTGTTTGGAAATGTCCAGGAAAACTCGAGCATCGGGATTCACCTGGGCTTCCGGTGTCCCGAAATCTCGACCAGCGTCCAACTAAAAATAAGAACACCGCGGCTGGCATAAAAAACGGTATATCGATCACTAGGGAGTCAACCCTTCCCCATGGGAGTTACAAGTTAAAACCCTTCTCGTGTCGGTAGAAATATTGGTTCTTGATTTAGCGCCTTTTCCCTTTCTAACGAGACTCTAGACGCGGATTTTTTTATACTTCCGAATGCGAATAACAGTATGGTATTAGAAAATGAAAAATGACAGTCTTGAAATATCTATTAGACAGTGTAACTGAAAATTCAAAATATATTCGAAAGCGCTATTAACTTGAGATTTTAGTACGCGAAAAAAAAAAAAATGAAAATTCATATCAGGGACTAAAGAACGCGAACGATAGTCGAAATTGTCGTACGAGAAATGTGAATAAATTAATACAAATGGTGAATTGAGGAAAAACTCCGTAGGCTTCCCAGCGAAAAGCTTGCGACCAGGAGGCATGCTGAGATAAAAAGTTGCCACGAAGATTCCAAGAGTTGCAGAAACTTCCTAATTTAATGCGAGGTGTGATGATATAGTGCTATAAAGGTCTTAAAGGTCGTAAAAGGGGCGAAGCCAGTCCCGTGCCAGCATCAGGACCTCCGAAAATCCAAGGAAAAACTTTTCCTTTTCCGTTTTCTCGTTTGGCAAGAACATATACCAGCCCTGATAGGCCGAAAGCAAGGATATCTTTGATCGTCACACCGCCACGTGAACCCAAATTTCAAATCACTTCTATAGGTCCATCGTAGTTCGGATCTCTTCCGTTTCGTTACTTCCGGTCCCACCAGGTCGCTAAGTTTCGTTCGAACACATCGAGCGTTCGAACCTCACTTCAAAGCTCTGAGAACCGGCTGATTTACGTTACTTCCAGACCATGAATTTTGTGCAGCAAGTATAAACCGATCAGTCGATGCTGTACATACGTAGGAATCGATATCGCTAGTAATATGTTCGGTTACTCAAACTTACTTTTCACTCTGGTATACGAACCTCGTATGCGTTGAACCTTGCCACTTATGCCTGGAACCGTTCCGGATTAAATATTTCGCTCAAACAAAGTTTGCGTAGCAACCGCCAAAGCTTAGCGCTTTCGTGCAAATCGGAATAATCTAAAATCTCGTTAGATACTAGTTAATGTGCCCCTATGCCGCGAAGATGGGGTTTTCGTGGAACATAAAGAAATACATTTATATATGTTTCAGGTACATATTCATGAGAATTTATCTTTGTCAGGTAAACAGTAGGTAAACATGGAACTGTGCCAAAAAGTTCTTTTTTGTTCCGTATTTCTTTACGTTCTAAAAGCCACCTACATGCATTGAATATCCTTCCATTTGAAAGATCAGGTCGATTAGTCCTACTGCCGTGCTTTCAGCTCTTCAATGAAAATGAGAATATTCGAAAATCTTAGATACGTTTTTACTATTTTAATTTTACGTTGAAAAGTTATCACATAGGCAGCATATAACCACCCGAAGCATATCTTGTTGTAAGTAAATAAATTGAAGAAAAAAGATGTACAGAATTCATAAGAGCATCAACGAGTTCCGCTCGTGCATAGGTAAATCGAGGCCTCTCCTCGTTTCAAGCAGAGCAGTCATGTAAATAAACTGTCGTATGCAAGAGTTACTGTTTAGAATTTTCATTGAACCGAAACGTCGCGGTAGTTTTGATTTCAAAATTATACGTTGACAGGACTGGACTTACAACTTGACAACAAATGCTTACCTGATGTGCATCTAGCATCTCGAATATACATATGAGAGCCTCTCTTCTTTGGTGTTTTAGCCACTGAAGGGCGCACATGCATTCAGTTGGGTTTATGCTCGTTTATGTCATCATAGACTGTTGTTACAGAAAAAGGAAGTGTCTTACGAGCGTAGAAGTTACGAGTAAACCGTAACAACGAGAAGTAGCTTACCCACCGCTTACCACCAAGTTTATATTTTTAATGGCAAAAAAAAAAGGCTCGGTGCTTCGATTAGCATTTCAAATTAGGTCAGGAGTACCAAGTCCTTCTACACGTAAAACGGAGTGGAATTAAGTTGATGACAATGAACGAAGCGCACTTCGGCGTTCACTTTCGCTCAAGTTTGTCTCATGAATTTAATCTTTTGCATAATTTTTAGATCGGAAGTGCGCATGTAAGGTTGTGCCCGCTAATATGAATATTAAATAAATCATCGAATTCGATATTTGTCTGAGTTTGTACATACATACCGATTTCTGCAGATGGACTGCTCCGCCGATTAATATGCAAATACTAACCTAACCAGTGCTAAGTAATTCTTCTCATTAGCAGACCATCCGTCCGTTAGGATAGTCGTTCTTCGCTGGCCAGAGCTGGAACGCTAGAGATGGGAAAGCCATAGAGGAAAGAATCTATTCCTCCAACTTTCACCACGACTCATAATCGTGGTTTTATAATTTTGTCGTTCACACAAATCACACAACATGTGACGCGATTCTATGATTATCTCGGATGTTTCGAAAGACCGATACGTTGTGTCATATCATTCAAAATTCAGCTGTGTGGATTTCAATGATGTCAATACAATCACCGTGGTGGCTGTCTTCGAGTCTATAAACTTATAAACATTGACTCTCGCACTTAATTAGGTACCTCACCCACTGAATTTTACAGCTAATCTGGCCCCCAGAAATTAACATTTCGTAATAATGATACGATCGTTTTCTCAAAGCAACCCTATGTTTTCATATTGACAGCTGCGAGACATCGTGATATAATTCAGCCACACTTGTAAAATGAGCATTGAGTCGCAGCATTCACCCGACTACCATCTTTCTGGTGAATAAATTTTCACAGGGAAAAAACAAACATTTGTGCGGATCAACAAACCCATTTTTATCGTCCAATACATTTGGCTCTCATGGGTTTGAATGTTAGGGGCAATTCGGACGAAGGGTGACCAGCCCAATCGGATCAGAAGCACGTTTCTTATATGGATCAAAGTTGTCGACTCTATTTCTGTTGGGTTAAGAAAACAAGTGGCATCTGAAAATATCTCAATATGTCCGATGGTCCACATATTGTTCGTAAACCTCGCTTTTCTCACCTATCTTGTTAAAATGTGATAACTCTAATTGGAATAGCAATGGTCGCGATTTCGCACGGGTGGTCTTCGGAACGAAGCCATACTTGTTCACACATATAGTCGAGGTAGCTTTTTACTGAAGTTTATTTAACTCGTGAGCATCAACAGTTGATACGATCTGCAGACAATGAGTAACAATACCAACAACAATACCGCAAATATAGATGTGCAGATAGATATCTCTTGGTTAAAGATTCGTATAATTTTATACACGGAATGCAAGGATTTGTTGCTTGGCAACATAAGTATCGAGTCTCTAGTCTAATATTTGCGTTTATACATACTGTCCTTCATTTTCTGTTTGTTCTTCACGGGGCACATAGTAATAAAATATTCAACGTTCAAACGCTGGAGGAACTTCACACTTTGACGGGTACCGAGAATAATGGTACACCGTTATACTATCCCAGCACCGCTAAACGATGTACCCACGCAACCCGTACGGCAGTAATAAAGTCATCATTTCCAAGACCGGTGTGGTCATATAATTAATATTTGCTTCCGTTAGCAACCGGTTTTTTACACGTCAATTTCCTGGGTGTATCACCCCCAAAATTTGCTTCGCGGTAGGTTGACCTAGCTCTTAAGTTATTCGCTTTTGGTGGAATGCCGTGCGTGCCAAAGTTACCTTAGGAATCCTGAACAGGCAAGAGCGTTCGACAGAATAAAGCTCATGCGAAACTAACGTCAAATACAGCGAGACATTCCTTGCAAAATTTCTGACAGCCGTGTTCACAATTTCTTTTGAATCTGTAAAGAAAATCGGATATTCGCGTGCTCGAACCTCATAATTTTCTCTACCCGTTTCCCGATAGATGAGCAAAAATAAATATCCTTGGACGTATCAACACCAAAGGGAAAGATAGGAGCCAGCAGAGGAGACCCAGATGTAAAGGATTTGAGAAAGCTTGAACAGTCGACTGTCGCGAATCGATCCACGAACTAAACCCCAGTCCGACTTGTGCGAAACTTTTAAGGCCCTCTTAACCGGAAACCTATATCATTCTGATCCTCTATCTTTCTCACACACACCTTTCGAAAAAGAAGGGAGAGGCGGAGCGATTCCAATGTCGCGTTGATGCCACGATTGCCATATCTAATTGGACGGCAATAAGCAATTCTTATTAAAATATTCTGGTTATGTGGATTGAACTCAACATTTTCTCAATAGCTGAGAAAATGTTTTTTTTCTGGAATAGAACAGTATGCTTCTTTCACGGACTACTACGAATAAGTTTTGCGTTTTCATCTGGTTTAGTTTTAGTCACCCCCCAAAAAATAATCAAAGGATATCATGAGTCAAGAGATATGAGTTTTTCATAAAAACTACCGCCAACTTATTTCGTTGAGATGAATAAACGATCAAACTTGGCGAAGCTGTCAACAAATTCTCCCGAGCAAGTCTTATTTTCTTCCTTATAAGGTTTGTTCACATTTTGCAAAATTGCCAAGGGATAGAGGATGATTAAAAAATCGTGAATTTTTGTAAGGATTCGAAAATTTCTTAAAAACTTCCATGATCACTTCGATTGTTTTTTGAAAGGATACATTGGGAGATACTGCCATTAAGAATTTGCCAATAAATTATTCGTCTATAAATTAACATTAAGCACCAACACCTGTGCGAAAAAGGCGTTTGATCTGGCATTACTAATCTAGCGAAATATTACCATCCTACAAAGATCAAAAAGGAGAACAGACTTTCGCTTCGCGATTTCGACTAATAAGTTATGGTAATTTTCCATTTTACTGGTATACCTGGATCATCCATCAGTAGCGTTCAACTGACACGCGCGTACTTGAAGAAACTGGAATAAATAGTTACGTGGAACATGAACGAAATAATCAGAAAGAAGATACAAAAAAAAATTCAACCAGAGGATAAAGGAAAAGAAATATGATTTGCATAAAAAAATCATCTTCTCTTGAACCGCCGAATTCTTGAAGTACAAATTTCCACCTGATTGCAGAATTCATATGTGCTTTGTGTAACCTATTTTTGCAGGTGCCAAATATTGCATCACGAATTACATCGGCCAATTTTGTATAACGTATGTTGCGTGATTCGATAGCATGTATTTTGGACCCAAACCCGATGTATCGAATAATTAATCTTCAGATACAATCCTTCTATTTGATGTGATGATGACTATAAGTTTTGAAATTGAAGGCCAAATAACGCATGGTAAAATATTCAAATAAACTACTGGCCAAAAGTCTGAATACATTTGCCAATAGACGTGCAATTTTCAATTGTCAAGAATCACCTGCTTTTAATTCTTCAACATTTTACTGGCTCTTCATTAATGAAGACGAAAATTGGTACGAAATGAACTAAAAATTGGCAAAAGTATCAAAAAGTAGAAATGCGACATATATCTACTTTCATCTTCATTACCATAAAATCTGTTATTCTGATGTTCGGTCCAAACTTTCGGCTTGTAGTTTATATCATTTCTATGTCGTAAAGAAGAATAATAATAATTGAAAAAAAATAAAAAAAAAAACTGGTTTTCTATTGAAAGTAAGTTGCGTGACACTTGCGTGTAGACGATTTTCCGAACATTCTCGAACGAATAGGAGATAAACAGTTGCCACATCGGATGATATATTATTCCGTAATATATCAAGAAAGTACCGATTAACTTGGTTGAATAATTTCACATGAACCCTTTGGTAAGAAGAATTTTTCGTGCTGTTTTCATCAATTATTCAGTTGCATCGATTTAGAGTCAGGACTTTATTAGTTGGATTTAGTGTACCGAGAATCCTCGACTGACCGTACCTGTTATACGTATTCTAAAAAAGTCTTCCAAGTGTTTAAAATTTCTCAGGTGTTTTCAAGGGCAGAGCGGCCACAAATTCAACTTAGTCTCGCACGCCTGCTGGCATCCGTTTAGCCAGTACGAGGTGGAAAAATAAAAAGATAAAGGTACGCGAATCACGTTCTATTACTTCCAATTTAGGAACCACCTGAAGTATTTATCTCCTAATTTTTTAGAGAGTAAAAAAAATTCTGAAAATGTCTTGTCTTCTGAAGCTGGTTCTGAACTAATTTTAAAAACGTGTGGTAGAAATGATTATAAAATATTCTCCACAGCCCAAAGTTCAGCTACTATTTTTGTTTCGACGCGAATGAAAATTCAAAGCTATTATCATATTTCATCAGCTCGACGTTTCCTTTTTCTTCATCGACCGAGAATTCCTTTGTAAGACTTGACAGGAAAGCACGAGCGGAGAACAAGAAAAGCTAAAAGCAAAGGCGGAACTGCGCATTACGGGATAAATTTCAACGATATTTCACAACCCCTTTAACCTCGTCGGCAACAACAAAAACTTTGAATTCAAAATCCATTTCAACGCTCGTTCATGAACAATGACTAATATCACAGCTAGTTTGTTTAAGCAAGTCAACAGCACTGACCAATTAGATTTTGATCTTGGCTTATCAAACTTTTAGCAATGTTTCGAGAAGCATCGGATCAAGTCTCGGAATAAATTATTTCTCAATCAGTGACCAAAAATTGTCAATGATCGGCAGGCGTTACATCACGGAAGCATCGATTAGGTGGATCCGTCACGTGGACTCTATCATCGAACGAGATTGTGACTCGATGAAAGGCGTGTTCTGGGTCCAGTGAAAGTATTAGATACATCTAAATCCCGCGTCCAGATTTCATATAAAAACCGCGAGTTGACCGAAGAAGAGCACACTCAAGTCACAATCCAAATCTACAACATGAGGTGCTTCCTAGTAAGTAACCATCCAGTGGCAAATTTTAATAATCACAATTTTGTCTGCACGAACTGTGCAGTAAAATACTGATTACAAGTTTATCAGTACGGAAACAAGTTGCAAATCATCCTGCAAGTGTTTTGTAGATACTAAATGGATTTCTTCTGATTCATAGGTTTGCCTTTTGGCCGTATCCGCCATCGCTGCTGACACCAGCAAGCCAGCGGAGGGTAAGAAGAACCCGGAAAAACGTGGAATCTTGAGCAGCGGTCTTGGTTGGGGCAGCAGTGGTCTTGGTTTGGGCAGCAGTGGTCTTGGTTTGAGCGGTTTGGGATCTGGAATTTCTAGCTACTCTACCCTTGGCTCTGGTATCGGTTCTTCTCTTTCATCTGGACTTGGATACAACAGCCTAGGATCTCTCAACTCCGGACTTGGTCTCCCCATTGGCAGCTCCTACAGCAACGCATACTCCGGTTTGAACAACGGCGCTCTTCTTGGTTCAGGACTAAACCAGCGCGTCACCGGCGTCACTGTCAACCGTGAAGTCGCAGTCCCCGTTCCAGTAGCTCAGCCTGTCCCAGTTGAAGTGACCCGTGCTGTTCCCGTCGCTCATCCAGTCCCAGTCCACGTAGACCGACCTTACCCAGTTCCCGTATCCCAGCCCATCCCAGTAGAGGTAACTCGTCACATCCCAGTTGCCGTTGACCGCCCATACCCCGTCGCTGTTCCCCATCCCGTCGAAGTTCGTGTACCCCAACCGATCCCCGTCCCCGTTTCGGTACCCCAACCGATCGCAGTTCAGAGTGGAATTGGATCATTGTACAACTCAGGACTTGGATACAACTCCGGACTTGGATACAACTCAGGACTTGGATACAACTCAGGACTTGGATACAACTCAGGGCTTGGATACAACTCAGGACTTGGATACAACTCAGGACTTGGATACAACTCAGGACTTGGACACGGTTCATTGTCGGGACTTTCGGGAATCAGGTCTTCGTTGGGATCTCCACTGATCAGCAACTATGGATCATCCTATGGATCATCCTATGGATCTCTGGGTTCTGGATATTCGTCATACCCCGTCCACAAGAAGTGGTAAAAGGTGCACTTTCATGTTCCCAATATAATTATATCCGTCTGATCGGAATTTAAGAAGAAAAATTATAAATATAGATAGATTCTCAAATTTCATCGAATTATGTAAACTGAATGAAATAAAAAAAATTCTATTTTTCTACCGAAATATGCTTGCTACCAATTATTATCCCAGAATTCTACCATACGATAATTTAGCCCCAGATATGCGAAATAAGCCTATTTAATCATTACCTACTTATTATTTACGGTACTCAACAAACTACTGACATGTTAAATGAATCGTTAACACGATAAATAATTTTGATACAAAGAAAGTGCGAGTGATGTGCTTAAATTAGTATGATACATAGCCGCTAAAAATATAACTTCGTTATACGCATATATTAACAACTCGTTCTGCTCACTGGTGTAGATTCTACTGGAGGGAAATGTTTGTATAACATTAATAATTGTGGTAAGAGAATACGACGTGAGTAATTAACACAAGAATATAGGGTAAAATTATATTTACCCAACGCACACAATGATAGCAAATAGGTTGATTTAAGAAGGTTCTTAAATCAGAGCCAATTAAAAGTTTGAAAGATCAAACGACGACTAACTTCAAAGTGAACTTGCCTTTTTATCTAATTCATGTGAGCGTCATTAGTAAATTATTGTATACACAAATGTCAGATCTAACTTGAAGAAATTTTTCTCTCTTTTTTACTATTCCCTTTTCGCAAGGGTACAGTTTTGTATGTAGCACACGATTTCTCATAGTACCGACCCGACTGCTTTTCGCATTTGGATAGCGAATGGAATCCAGAATAAGACGACTGACGATTTCCACCACTCACATGCCAGCGTTCGCCACTTTACTCGCAAGACTCACTTGAATCACTCGAGTAGGTATATGGAGCGGAAATCCATTTCACTGTTCGTACATACGTTGTACCAGTATATGTATAGTTATAATATACCGACGTTACACTACCACTTCGGAAAACCAGAGACGTCGAATTTTAAGTATGAGCACCTCAATTTTCATCACCACTAAAAGGTAGGTTAGGATCCCTAAAGTGTGCATAATGTATTGACGTGAAGAATACGAACGTGTAGAATTTTACAAACGCGTTATTGTAGAAGTTTAGATAACGAAAAGTAATTTTTAAACTACATAAACCCATTCCCCATCAATATAATGAAGGTGTTAATTTGGATCGAATAATATATTATAGTTTAATTCTTCAAAATGTCAAAAGCTCATAAATAACGAGGTGGACGTAACGAGATCTGCGTAGACCAATACCCAAAAAAAATGCCATCTGTATATTTCCACCATAATATCTTGCTGAATCGCTGCAGATTACGCAACTATAAATGAACAGCAATTTTTGCGAACGAAGACTTTGCCAATACCATAAAGCAGACGTCAATTTCTGACGAGGTTGATGACAGTTCACGAGATACTTCTCAATCAGGAAGGAAATGTTTCCTGTAGCTCTGTAATTGCCAGTGACAGAAAACCAATTTCACAACCCAGTTAGCGAATGTTTTCCGGTTCGGTAAACCAACCCTTCGGATGGTGTAGTTCAGAATTTCACGAGATATTCTCATTCCATAGTGGCACCTGTAACGCATTAATTAAGTATATGCATGTAAGTCAAAGTTCGCCGTACACATTATACTCGACGACTCAAATGAGTTAACGGGTGAATCGTGAGACCTTTAGCGCTCTACAGAGCAAAGTAAAGCTCGATACGAGCTTTTGCGCAATTGCGAAACTCCTCAAGATATCTTGTCCAAGTGTTCCCGTACGTTTTACATAGTAGCACAATATGGGTGCCGCTCGATTCGAAAAATCTGATTGGTCAGACCGCGATGACGCGCTAGTTCGAAACACGTCAGCAAAGTACGTCTTACGTCACGTCGTTCCCGGTGACCTCGGAGGTCACAGCTGGGTCAAAGATTCGCCTGCAAGCTCTTGCGGCCGATGATCAAACTGTGGTTCGAGTATTCATTAATTTTCAAAAATCAATTTCAACGAATACCCGCGCTTTGAACCTTCGGAGCTTTTTGTAGCTCGGAGTTTTCCGAGCTTAGATATCCACCAGATAGGGAGCTTTTCTCGTATCGGTAAGGTAGAGCAGGATCGGTACGTCAGTGTTCAGCCTTCGCGAAAGCACATGGAAATGTGGCTGACTCAACTCACCCGATGAGTTACCATCAAGGCCAGTCGGTAACAAGGTATTTTCTCTACAGCGTCTGATAAGCTCATATAACCGTTATTATCGTGCTTTTCAGCTCGAACTGGCATTGATTTCATACGACGTTCAATAAAGCAGATAACCAGGCTTATTTTGTAATCAACGATAATAGGAAGGTAATTAATCTAAGTATACATACCACGGATCTCGTGATTTAGTTTGTCAATATTTTTTTTTCATATCACGTTAATGAATTGGGATGGTCAAGATATAGATTCATGCAATATTCAAGGGCTGTTGAATTAGGGGAGTATCAAACGGCCCTCAATTTTATGGTCGCATGTCAGGCATTTCGTGCGTACAGTATATTGACTTATTCATAAGTGTTAACAATATTTACAGCCTCAGGTGTGAGACTCTCCTGGGCCCGATAATTTCTCGTAGAGAAGTGAAAAAAAACAAAAAAACACTAGGATGACGGTAGACTCAACTTCTGTAAGCTGAGCAGGTACGATACCTGGTTTATGACAGGAACTTCGCGCCTCTGATGCTATATCCCAGAGAAGATAACAAGTTAAATTGGAAAAATGCTGGTTATACTTACCGATACAAGTTTCTCGTTCGAGTAAGTAGAGAATACTAAACTCACCTGAAACAGAAACGAGAAAAAGTAAGGTTAGTATTTAAATTTTTTCCTCAATTTTCTGACATAGATATACAGCGGAATGCTAGAAACGTACGGTATAAGTTTACCATTAGTCGCCAACCGATTCGATTTAACGTTCAATTTACTTACTCAAGGCCTCGCATTGACCGGATTTCCGGATCTCATCAACGCGCCAAGTTATTTGTTCGTTAGTCAAGAATACGTTTTCTACCTCTACAAAACTATTTTCCTTCATTGTTATTATCTCACAAACCGATCAAAGAAATGGACAAAGAGAGAGAAATTATTGAAAAAAAATCAACCGTTTGATAAAAATTTCTTTGCCACCAGCAGCTGAAATGAAATTCCATGGATGAAATAACGGTAAGCAAAGAATTGGAAAGAGAAGAAATCCGCGTGGGCGTCCGTTTTCCGTTCTCAAACTTCAAAGCAGTTTTCAAAACGATGTGCACACGCACATACACACGTATCCATATCGGCCATTTGACAACGCTTTTTCAATATTAAGTATTGTAGCAGGAATCGGCGTGAATAATCGATGACATATCTCGTGAAAGGTGCTCCCTTACTTTGTGAAGAACTCAAAAAAGGAAGAGAACAGGTTCAGGCTCGACTCAGTGTATAGGCACGTGCAGCAGGTCTTTGGGGAGGCGATATCTGAATAACGAAAAAAAAAGCAAAAAAAAAAGAAGGTTTCCCCATATAAAACGAAGAGTCAACGCTGGTCTAATTCTGAAGATGTTTTCTCATAAAATAGAATCACCGGTTACCACCTGAATCCATGAGGGGGCAGCTGCTCAAATTCCACCGTGCTTGGGATTTGCGGAGTTAATTCAACTCGGTCGAAATCGTCGCTTATTATGCCAACGGTACCGTAGACGACATATTTCGAACGTATCCACCCCCTTGAGTGAGAGTTAGTCGTTGATAAAAAAAATCATTTATCCAACGAAAAACTCAGCGATTGTATTAATGAAATCGAGGGTTGCTCGAGAGCTATTAGTTAATCTAAATGATTTCGTATTAATTAGTACGACGTTAATGATTGATAAATTCTATTCACAGTTTTGGATTACCGTGGGAAGAATGTGAGGATAATGAATGACAAGAGACTATGAAATTTGATGTGAAATGTTATGGGAACTAATTCGCATTTTCAGGTGCCGCCAATTATTCTCGTGTCATTAATTAGATGAATAGGAATCCAATGGAATATTGTCACTCATTATTATTGATGTAGAAATTTCATCCTATCATTATCGAATACGTACGAAAGGATCATGAAACGTATGTAACGACAACCTCGAAGATGATCGTATATTTCAACGACGTTTACCCACTGAACCGCAAAGGTGAGATATGAAGTTTCTATGTTTTCGACTTACACCGCCCCGAGGATATACATTACTTCTTAATTAAACCAGCACGCTTATGAAACAAGAACAAACCAGGTAGACATTTGGGAATAACGTAATATGCATAGAAATATGATTTTATACATTTACATACATGTATATGTATATATGAAAGTCCCGCAACATCTTCTTCCTCTAAATTGGTTCATCAACCTAAAATTTTTCCTCATTTCAGAAATATAAAGCAATTTTACATGTCATATATACCGTGCCAAAAAAAAAAGTTGTGATTTCATCCTGGAATGAGCCGCTAAAATCTCATCGGAAGATAATAATTCTCTTCATTACTTCATCCTTTGGTTACATGTACATCACGAGCTTTCATAAAGCGGTATACGGGATATTTCATATTTCTCTGCACGTGTAGATCTCACAGCGCCCGAGCTTTCATACACATTCTCAAAAATAGGAAAAAATAAACGACGCTAACCTGAGGGCAACTAAATCATACCTCGCTTTTACGATGAAGCGAGCTAAATTTTTGCAATAGTGTATAAAAATTAATGAAACTTCACCATCGAACTGGCAAAGGAGATAAAGGGCAAACGAAATGTAAATTCCAGGTGTTTTTTTTTTTCTCTTTATGCACAACTTTGTTTCTGTACTAAAATTCTTTTACGGAATTATTCGCGTTATACCTACGCGGTATGTGAAATGATAAATAATATCATTGATTTCGATTGGTTGAACGAAGTGATTGATATTAATACCATAAAATGAAGGAGGTATTTGAGTGTTCCGAGAAATGCAGGAATACGTACATCAATCTCTCTAACGAGATATATCATCGTTAAATATTAATACCCCGATGGGACTTTTCCAAAATTAATCATCAAGCTCTCAGCTAATTTCTTTCCGTAGCTCGGTTATATAACGTAGAGAAATAATGTAAGCGGTATAATAGAAAATATGATCATCGGAACGAAACAATAATTTTTATAGAAATAATACGTATTCACTTCAATTACTCTGTTAAAATACAACGAGAATAAATTATTTGTGGTTCGCAAATGGTAGTGCAAAAGGGTATGCGTCAAATGTGACTCATGAATTTCGACTAAACCATAAAATATTTCAAAGTTTTCGGATTGTTTCGTCGGTTAAGAGTGGTTGGTAGGTCGTGTGTACCAAGTTTTCCAAGAGTCAACAGCTATCAACTCTGTTGATTTTGACTTGGACCGTAAGCGTTGGTTCGCGCGTAGTCTCGACGTTTGTGCAAAGACAACCAATCAAACGTGGATTATGCGAGCTTCACGCCGCCCTCAAAGGATTTGCAAATTTCCGGGCATCGCGGCGACGAGGTTCGAGGTCTTTTCGGTACACCGTAGATTGACATTAACGCTGCATAACGTCATCTGGTATCGGTCGGCACTGCACAAAAGCGCACTTTGCCTCCTTGCACCCGCAAATTCAGCTTGTTCGAAGTTTACGTCCCTTTTAGATGCCCTTTCGCATACATTATCGTGCACCCGAGTTTCAACCCCTGACAATTTAGTTGCTGAATAGAAATTCAAAACACTGTACCAACTTCTGGTTTCTCGTATAAACATGTGTGTAATGCTCGTGTATTATATCCATTTAATTCAAGCTTTTAATCTAATTGAAAAACTGTCGGAAACTTTTAACATTAATTACTATGTACTTTGCAGTTACAGGTACAATAATTCGAGAGTTTAAAGCAACGCTTCCCCTATTCGCTCTCCCATTTATTTTTATTTAATCATTTTGGAAGAAAAAAAACTTTTCTTCTTGCTTTTTCCTTGGTTATTAATAGACCGTTTTTGTTTCTCGTTTATTTTAATAACATCTTACGTTAGAATGAAGAGTCACTTGAAACTCCAATCACTCGGAGAACGTGCCACCCTCTTTTTGAATTAAGTTGACTTAACTCAAGTGTATACATACACACATACATATATAATTATACACGTTCGCAAATGGGAACTTCGTTAGTGAGTTACTTGAGAAATAATTATCGTAGTAATATAAAGGATTTTCATTGTAAATATACGCAGCATGTACACCGCGTATATTTGTGAACCAACTCAGCCAAAGCACCGCTGCAATCGCGCGATAGAATCGGAACAAGATTGTGCCAGACATATCGAATATCATGAAAGTTCAGACAGGCAAAAATGTCTACACGGTTCGACGTAACCTTTTTTTTTTCTACTCTACTTTACCGACCGACAGATAATGTTTTCGTACAGTTCCGAAAGTTCCTCTAGCGGTTTTAAAACTTTGACGTAATAATAATAAAGATGCGGGTAAGATAGTTAACATTTTAGGCAACATTGTAGATACAGGAATGACAATGACAACAGTAAATGGTACATCGATATGATGGACGTTAATTATTGTTGACCATGGAGCCTCAACATTACGGGATTTCTATATACATACATATAGTAGCTGTTAAGGATGGCATCCCGCCGCACTGTCAACGAGGATCTGATGGCTATGGGACTCTGGAGAGTGCGACAAGCACTCGCGAGCTTTTCTCATCACGTCTATATATCTCCCCCTTGGAAACGGTGGGGTTTCTGTTCAACTATCGCATCCCGTAACTTTCGCATCCGCGTGATTACGTTTGCCTGCGGGAAACATGTGCATTGAGCTTTGACAATGGAATATATCATAACCTACCTCTGTATTTCGTATTTGGAACTATTTTCCGTCAGACGACACGCAGCTGATATATAATGAGATGAAATAAGGGTGTATTTGTACCGAAAAGTTGAAAAAATTTGAAATGGAACGTCAAACGAAAATGGGGGAGCTGAGCGTCTGTGGATTTGCTGTAGTAAAATATTAGCGGAGTTGAAACGAACCGAGGCCAACGAATACCGAGAAGTAACATTCATCGGGAAAAATCGTTGCCCAGACGCTAGAACTAGGGAGAAACTGAAGACCGACCTAACCCGACCCGCAGGTACTAACAAACAAGTATATGATGTATCTCGTGCTCACATCATTCGCTTCAACTTAACGTTGGTTGCGAAAAACGATTGCGTTCATATTGATGAATTTTAATTGTTTATTCGATTTATCTTCGTTTGCTTAATTATGTTGTAGGAATAATGAGTTATTCTGAATTGGCGTTTTGTGGATATTCTCCGTTTCTCCGTATTTCGTAACGGCTTCGGTAATGGAATGTCAGATTTTGCCGTGTTCATGACTGGCGATATACGGTATGTGTGTCTCACACGATTGAAGCTTGCATATACAGGGTGTTAGCGATAACTTTGGCCTAAATGACAGGGTAGGTAGAGGACCCAAAGGTAAGGATTCTGAGCATTGGACCCACGTCCGGAAATGTCCTCGTACGGAGCTACAGCTGCTTTTTGCTTAGGGTTCGCGCGCTCGATGACTACTCGGGGCTTGAGTTCATCAGGTTTGACGCGTCTGAAGGAAATGAAGGTGATAAAAATGTCAAATTTTGAGTCTACATCGTGAGGTTTTGATAAACTAAAAAACGGAAAACAGAACAAAAATTGTGTTGGACAGAGGTCTCACAAAAATTGTTCAAAAAACTGTCCATTCACTTCGATGCATTTCTGAATGCGCGCCCTCCAATGCTCGCATTCGTACAAACAATCCAACCTCCTGCCGAATGAATTCTCCAGGGGTGAGACCTCTGTCCAACAGGTTTCTTGTTCTGTGTTCCATTTTTCAGTTTATCAAAACCTCACAACGTAGACTTTTAATTTACCATTTTTGTCACCATTATTTCCTTCACACGCAACAAACCTGATAAGCTCAAGCCTCGAGTAGTCATCAAGCGCGCGAACCCTAAGTGAAAAATGGCTGAAGCTCCGTACGGGGACATTTCCGGAAATTGGTTCCAATGCTCAAAATCCTTGCCTTTGGGTCCTCTACCTACCCTGTCATTTTGGCCAAGGTTATCGCTAACACCCTGTATATATTATTCACTCAATTTTTCAGCAGGATTTATTTGCCGACGTTTGTTTACTCGAATCTCAATTTTGCCGTGTAATTTGCTTGCTCGAATTTTCTCGGGTTCGTTGTTTACATCCGTTATTTTTCTGCTTGATTATCAAAATCCTTGACAGCGTCTCACGAAATATTATTAAAATAAAAGGCCACTGCTCGCTCGATGTACACTGCGATCTACGGTACAAAAAATAATTTGCCTAAGATCATAAATAACATTTTTAACCATCTTATCATTCCCAAATCTCGTTAACGAGCGGGTGCCCGATTCGCCATAGATAAATTATTTTTCGCAGGGGACGAAGTGTACCGATAAACACATCACGCTGTGGATCATTGGAATGAATTCGTTTTTAACTATGGAAAAACGTTATAGCTGATAGCCAGGTAGATATCTGCGCATATGTGTTGCTCAAAATTTACCGACATTTATCATTGGCACTGCAAAGAGTGGATGGATATCGGTATGAGGAGTGATATAGACGACAGGCAACGCCTTCGTAAATGTTCGAAACGTGCCCGAAGCCTCGAAGAAAGAAATGGTTTGAACTCGAGGCCAAGCACTCGTTGCGCCTCCGAGCCCTTCGATCGGTTAGGGGTCGGCAGGGCGCCTCGAAGATATCGATATAAATGAGAACGAGTGTCTCACCGAATAAGTATTGCCAGTTTTACACACACAAGCTGCAGGTTTCTTCTGTTCATTTTTTTTTTTTTTTTTTCTTTTTTTCACGGAATCGCCAATCACTCTAAAAGTTAATCCTGACGCTGACGAGTTGAGGGGGATTTTGTGATGCAATAGTAATTGCGCGAGTCGTTAAGATTTATCTTCAGGGATGCGAAAGTCGACCTCGCGGAGCAAATGATGTAGTTTCTGGATTTAACCAGACCCTGTACCAGATCCTATCGTTCAGACGTATAACTCTGCAGTAATCGTGCAGCATCTATGCGATAGTGCAGAACGTACGTATTATTCGCTGATCATAAACCGAAAGCCATATAAATCTGACATGACTGAACATCGGATTCATAAATAGATATACAATATATACACCTAACCCCATGTATCAATATAAAACAATTCCGAATATTTAATACATATATTATTATAGGCGCGCTCGGAGAAGCGTATTCGGTAATAATGTTCGTACAGAATGCACAGTTATATGTGTCGACGTATAATCAGGATTACGAATTAATCACTTTGGTGCAGGAGTATTACGCCTAATCCAGATATCGTGGTAATGTGAATATAACGTACACCTGTGTGTGTCATATATATATATTATGGTCACGCATAAGTACGGATTTAACCGTATTTATTGACGGTGACTATGTAGCTTTGTTGATCCTCTTTAACTTTACTCTCATTGTCAGCTGTTCCGACCAGCCACTAGCGGTGGCAAAATGCAACAAGACCCGACCGAGAACGAATATAAATGTGTGATTAGATGCGGCTAAATTACCCAGGTTATATTTGAATTTTT
Source organism: Athalia cordata (assembly GCA_963932425.1). Classification (NCBI taxonomy): domain Eukaryota; kingdom Metazoa; phylum Arthropoda; class Insecta; order Hymenoptera; family Athaliidae; genus Athalia; species Athalia cordata. The sequence continues at coordinate 47,603,367 of OZ010625.1, read as the reverse complement.
TAAAACACCTGTGCTCCACTTTTTACATCGATCAAAGTCCCGCAGCATCACGTGTATATTATACGAACGACCGCGAACAATAACGGAACTGAAAACGGCGAGGATTTTAAAAATAGATACGAAGATGAGATCGCGTACCGATTTATTGTATGATTCGGCAAAATCAATAAATCAATAGATTTAGATTATTTTATTTGACTTACCCAGAGGAAAGATGAAATGCGGATATAGCGATAAGAATTCAGATGAATAAGCAGCTCCTCTATTTATAGATTCAAATTCGGAATACGTTCGGAGAGGCTGATTACCAAGAAGACATATCCATGTATGTTTCATACGACAAAAAGGCTACGAAAGGAAGAAAACCGAAGGCGGTTTCTAGCGTATTACTTAAAGTTCTACGCTCGGCAAGGACCCTTCATCGTTCCGCGTGCCACCTTTCCCGAGGACGTAGGTAATAACAGAGAGTAGACAAGATGGCTACCCGTAGAGGACGGTTCGATTTACTTATACGGGGATACGGCAAACTCGAATTACGTAATTCGTTAACACGGATAGCAAAGGGACGTTCGATTAACCACGGCGTTCCCCTGGTCTCCAGTTGCTATAATCGACCCATCTTTTACCCCGAAGACGAGGAGCCCTAAATTATATCCGGTATAAAGTCTGGGCATTAAGGTATTGTTTCTTTGTCTTCTTACTTCTTCTTCTTTCATCTTCTCTTTTTTTCTCATTATAAAATTTGAGGATGATGACAAAACTCGATTGTCGCTCATTTGTTCTGTCGCGAGAAAACCGCCCCAAAGAAACAAAATATACCTATACATGTATACGTGAAAATAAAAGAAAAAACAAAATAAGAAAAATATAACGAAAAAGACATGCTAAGCTCACTGGTCACACAAAGTGTGTGACACCGGTTGTTTGATATTAACGATCCAACTTAATAGAATGCGGGTTGAGAGTTCAAGGCCACGAGGCTATAGCACGAAACAGAAAAAGTATCGCCGCCCCCACGGGAAAGCTCCAGCTTTATATCAGCGACCGAAAATGAAAACAATTTACGGCTTAGAGTGCAATTACTTAAACTACTACGTGAATATGTATAACCATACGAAACGCGGAGTAAAATCGATTTCAAATTACAATACGCCTATAATCGCGATTACCAAATTTTGTAAAACTTCTACAGATACTAAACTATTGTTAACACATTGGTTAGGTTAATTTGAAACACGAATGATAAAATGCGGCTAGGTAATAAAAGTATATGTATAACAAACTGAACTTTAATTTTTTATTTCTTTTTTTTTCTTCTTTTAATTTAAAACGAGGGCAGGGACGAAATATTTCCCGTATGTAATCGTTGTTTGATAAATTCTTGAGACCTTGAATCACCCTTGACCTTAAAGCGGTTTCTAGGTCACACATAGCGTTAGTTGGAACACTGATATATCAACTGCGTTGACTGCAAAGATAGGAAAAACGGCCCGGTACCGTAAAATTGAGCATAAAATTACTACGAATAAAAATGCTAATGTTCGCCGTTTGAATTATTTTTAATTTTGATCCACCGCTTTATAAAAAGTTACACGATTATATCGATCTGCACTTGTTAGATCATTTTTATGAATATATATAAAAAACCTGGCTAATTAGTTGACTATTTTTGTTATCGATGTATTAATTATTATTATCTTATGCAGATGTGTAGAATAGAACTGGACGCGATGAATCACTTCACATTTCTTATCAGTCTGACATGAGGCGATAGCCTAAAGTATATTTACAAAAAGTATCGACTCCAATTTCGAACTATATTGGATCTATAAATTATCAAGGTGATACATGTGTGTGTACTAAAATATACCTATACATATGGGAAAATATTACAAATAACGTCCAGAGTATATCCTAATATATTTTATGTGCCCTCAGTACCGATAAACATATATAAACCCCTGGTAAATATTTACGCTGCAATAAACAGCCAGATAAAGTGAATTGTGAGAGGCGATCATATATATGCACATATAGGTATATGTGTATAAAATATAGGTAAAAATATAAGTATAAGTTTACGTATTTATACATACAATGCCACACTTTTCCACGTGAAAATGAAAAACTACATCAGACGAAAATCTCGCGTTCCGCGTGGGTTTGAAGAGTCTCATCTTAAGTTGTTTTTTTTTTTTTTTTTTAAATACAAGAGAAAAAAAAATTGTGGTTTTCGAAAGCATGCAAGTTTCAAAATCCTGATAGTTGATAGACCGGACGAATTATTGCCGAGACTGAAATATAATTAAAAGAGAAAAGAAACGAAAACCCAAAAAAAAACTGAATAAAGGGGGGGGGGGGGAGTTTGGAGTATTTTTAACTCCTTTTTTCAGCCAAGAAACTGTTTCTCATGAATTGTCAACGTGCGTTTCTTGAATGAGAAAATCCCTCAAGATATTCCGTAAATATCCCAAGTCAACGTCATGCATACTATATCCTATTGAATTGAATCGAATCGATAATGAGACACACGTGGAAACTGGACCCGAACAAAAGTATGTATCGATGATGAATAAAGTAGAAATACGCCATAATTGTTTTTGGATTTTTTTCTTTTTTTTTTGTTACTTTCTTCGGTTGATTAAATTGGATTTTCGTCCATGGCATAATCCGAATCTCTTCTCCACCCTCCCTTAATGTAGCAGTCCATCCAGGTTTGTACCGCCGCACGTTCGTTTCTTTGAAAACTCAAAATCCAATTAGGAATTGTAAGCCGCTCGCGGTTGCGTACGTACCTCGATTTCGAGCCCGGATGAAGATGTACGACGCGTGCAGGACTCATCGAGTTCCCGAGTGAGTCAGATAGTGAACCGTAAGATTTATAATTTCGGTAAGTAATCCTACGTTATTGTAGTTATCGTTGTTAAAGAATGGCGGAAACGAAACGATAAAATAATTCTCATACGTGTACACGCAAAAAATATTATCAACGAAAATTTCCGTACCAGTTTTATTGAATAATTGTATCATATCTATATACGTGCACCTGTGGCTGTTTAGTTCTAGTTTGATATTCTACTAGGCGGGTATCTTACGCGCCATTAGAGAAATAAACGTAAATGCGAATTTTACTCTCGAACATAATATTTGCGGGATTTAGAAAATCTAACGAGTCATTGGGCTACGTATATAAGCTCGGCTTAATTTCGACCTCGGTACAGAATACCGCGGTTGATTTTGCGTGGTTTATGGAGCAGAAAATGGACCCCTGTGCAGGGTAGCCGTAAATACGGTAATTTTGGGTTGAAAGTATACGACGTGTATACAGCTGGAAAAATATTATGCACCTAAACCCATACGTGTCTTGCGTATGATAGAACAACAATACCTATCGTGTTTTATTATTTGATATATATAAAAGGATATTTTGATCAAAATTTTGGATGCTCGAATGACGATTCGATATTATAGATTATGTGAAAAATTTGCAATGTATGATACAGCAGAACCTTAATCCATTAGAGTCAGTTTGCTATGTACACGTTTATTATATGTATACTTTTGCACTGGTGAACTGTATAAATACCTTGGCTGGCTCTTCGCTACAGAGCATGAAAAAAACTTGTTAAAAATCTTCACGGGTAGAAAAGCATGAAGAAAGAGATAATAAAAGTAAGCCAAAGAATAAGATTGTGATTCTAGAGATTCGGTATATACGTATATATATGTATATATACATACAGAAATCCCGGTTCTTTCAAACTTTTCTGTCGTGGCATGTATAGCGTGGTGGAATCGGAGGAAAAAAAAGAAGAAAAGTGTGAATCTTTCAACAGTTTTGAGAGAATTTTGATTTATGATAACGTGAGCATAAGGGATATACAACTGGAACCCGTCGCCGACGCAAAATCGATGTCTTCAGTAGGTGAGAGAAATGTTTGTTTTTTTTTTTCTCAAAGAAAATAAAAAACTGCTACGTATTCGAACGGGCTGAATTGTTAAAAAAAAAAAGGAAAGACAAATAACGGATTTTCGGATTGGGGATCGGAATTAACATTTTACTGACAAAATTCTTTGACGAGTGAACTTCTACCGAAGTCAAGTAAACTTGCTAAAATCACGTGAGAATAAACGTACATAAATAAATAGCGAATTTCGACGGGTCTCGGTACAGTAAATTTGAAATATTTGCAAACTCTCACCGACCGAACTACGTTCGAGTTCTCGAGAGGTGTAACGTACGAACATAAATCCGAACTACTTGGACGTTATTCAATCCCCACAGTGGGCATAGAATTGACGTTTGGCCAACATCCTATACATTATTTGCTCGAAATCTCTTGGATATTCATTCCTAGCAACCCATGTGTACGGTTACATACGCTGCCATCAAAATATCGGGGTATTTGATTATTTGAACGTCCTGACGTTGACGGAACCCGCAACGAATGACCAACGTTTATTATTCCGCTCTATACTTACCTATGCAACGTAGCGGTTATTCTCGGGAAATCCGACTGAACACGAGAGTTCGATTTTTGAAACCTCGGTCGAATGCGTGAAGAAAATTCGTGGTCATTATCCCTTCAAGGGTTAAGTCCCTCCTCATTTGTTCCGCTCTCAAAAAACAGGCGTGACTGACAACTATTTTTACGCTGAAAAAAAAAACAATATCGAAATTCTTTCTCTTCGCCGAAAAATGACGAAAATTTACAATGCCCAAAAGTAATTTATTTGATACGGAGCTTTCACAAAACAGATTTTACAGTCTGTAATATCTCAATCCGCGATCTTCGGATCAGTATGGGTTGACCTCGCGATTCAGCGGGAAGGTCAGCCCCGCGGTTTGTAAACAAGACCTTATCTTCTAGCAGCTGTTTCGTGCCGAGCGATAGCACGTAAAGATATCAACTGTTTTCATTCGACACGAAAAGGGTCTATAAAAGGGTTACTCAACGGGGAATGGTAAAAAGGAAGTAAAAGGAAAAATAATTGGCTGGGCGTTCGAATAAGATCGAATTTCCCTTTTACATGTTTAATTAAGTCTCAGAGAGAATTGCGTGCAAATTTCCTACCGCAAGCTTTTAACGGCGCTCCGCGCCTGTAATAAAATCGAAGACAGTTTGCGCGGGATCGTTGATTCGCGAAACATTTTAGGCAACGTAGACACACCGCAGTTGATTTACTTCTCCAAAACGTCACGTCGAGCAAACTCTGCATCTGCATGGCGCAGGGCACGACAAAGTGCTCTCCTCAACCCCTAAAATCTAGGCAAACAAGCTTCCCCATTAATTCCGTCTACAAATCTTTCCCCCTGTTTCTTACCTGTGGTATCTTCGGTAACTTCAGAAGTAAAGTAGAGATAAATGTAAAACGTATAACCACAGCGTAACCCACTGCCGCGCAATGCGTAATTTGGTTATTTACGACTGTTTATTTTAGGGAGCAAATTGTTTATAGATCGGGATCGCTCTCCGCGATCCATCAAAAACGGAGAACGCAACAAATACCAAAATTTTATGGTGATTCTTATTGTAACCGAGAGACTCTACTGCATATTCGCATGTTTGTACGTCAATTCTTCTTCTTTCATAATTTATTAGAAAGATATCTCGAGACTTGACCTCTCCGCAGTTGGAAGTTGTGCATTATACATGTGGATCGATCTCGAAGATAGGATTATAAATAATATAAATTCCTTTCTTTTCGCTCTTTCGTCGAAGCGAGAACGAGCAGAGACATAGTATTGGTAGGAAGAGATATCGAGGAACAGAAACAAGAAAATTAAATAAAATGAAAATGAAAATGAAATGGTTTAATCTTCATTCCGTAAATGTACACGTCCTTAAGCCAACACTGATCCATCACGTCATCCCACCTCGGTTGATAATCCAACACGAAATATCAAGAGCTGTCTTTTTCCAAAGAGAAATATTATTTCAAAGAGACAGGAATAAACCTGAGCTTGGAGAGAAGCAGCGAAGCACATTGACTGTATTCCACATGAACCCGCAGCTTATACAGTAGCTTTTGCAGCTGAAAAGTAGAAACTCTGCAGGGCGGGTAAAACTTCTAGTAAGTATTAACTGAAAACAAATTCAAAGGTACTGCGTCGCCAGGAACGATAACGACGAAGCCCATCGGATTCAAGTTGACATTTGATTATATCCAGGAACGCGACTGTACCGGATGAAAGAAGATTCTCAACCGCATGTCCCCGTTTCAAAGACGTCTTACATAACTCAAAAGTTTTCACGATAATTTCCCGTCGTTTATATCTATTTTCTTCATCCGTTAACTTTCCGTTCATTTTTTCTTCACTTTTATCACATCTATATTTTTTTTCTCATAGAAACAGAATTCTCCAACCCCTGGCCGATGTAAGGCGGCGAGTAGAATGTATGTTTTTTTTTTTCTCGTTTTTACGTCGCCGCCGACGATCGTCACGACGCTCCACTTGTTGGACGCAAGTTTACCCTCCTGTAACCGCCACCTGATGCTACGCCACTGGCTCATCGATCCCCCAAACTCCGAAATGGTGGGTTACCATGACAACCAGCCGAGTCCCCCTCGCCCCACCGATATTCGTCGCGATCCCGTGACGTCACGGGATAAACATTAGTCGTGACGTAGCGAGGCCGATTATACTCGTAGTGCTCGGACCCCACTCGGTGGTTGGAGTGCAACGGTGATTCTGCACTTGCGGGGACGTTTGTATTTTGTATTTTTTATTTTTTTTATTTTTATTTTCTATTTTCCCTAATCTATTTACTTATTTTTCAGTTTTTATTTTATACACCTCGCGAGTGTAAATATACGTGCGTACGGCGTGCGGAATATGAAATGTTCAAGGTGTGAACAATAACGGGAGTAAAATAAACTTTGCTAGGAGCTGGGGGTGCGGGGGAGGGGGGAGATAAAAATAATAAAAAGGAAACGACCCGCTCAACTTTTTGACGGCTGTTAGTATCGGATAGCGAGAGAGTAGGTAATGCGATATGTGATATGTAAATAGAAAAAAATAAATAAATAAATAAAAAAATGTCTACAATGTGCAATATGATATATTCAATATGGAACACTAAAAATATATTTTAGAAAAGTATGACGCAGTATGAACGAGTGTAGAATATAATAAAGGTACAATTGATCGCTCAGCTGTGCAGAGCTGACTTCATTGTGCTGTGGACGTATATGATAGAGAATGAGGAAAAATTTTTTTATACAGTTTTTCTGATTCTATTTAAATACCTATATACGTACGTACGTACGATTTATATATACGGCGAGTAGTTTTATCTGATGGTTTATAGCTGTTGAGGAAAATTTTATATCAGATTTTGAAATCACTTTATTGCGTAAATTTCAAGAATATATTATACAACATTTCCCAATCATCTACTAAAGCTTGGCTCTCGACTACTTTAAGATGTCATTTGCGTTAAAAAAATTTGTCGAATCAACTTATATACTTTGATGGCATCGCTCCAAGCTACCGTTGCTCATAAAGTTAAGAACTAGTTCCAGCTGTTTACCATCTCCGTAACTTAACACTCTGGAATTTTATTTCTCCGACTGAGTGCTAGTTTAAAGAAACATAAATAAATAAAATAATAAAAAGTATAAGCTTATCGCATGAAAATTGTAACCGGCCAACGCCGCCGTTTGATGATGAACTGCAAATGAACCCGGAAAAAAAAAATTAATTCAAAATAACAAAAAAAAAAAAAAAAGAACGTAATGGAAAAAAAGTTTGCCAATTCGATGCAAGTGCAGCGTATAGTTGTGATCGAACGCGAATGACGTGACGTGTACCCCTACGCACCAAAATTCATCTCTTTTCATCGGAGTTGGCGAACCGAGATGGGTTTGAGCCGATATAACAAGCCCTTTCATTTCTGCCCAATTTCACCTGGACTCTGTTATCAAAACGATCCTTGTTCCGACGAAAATCAAGCCCCGAATTGTGGTCCGAACCCTATACAATTTTGGGAGAGTAATTCTCGAAACGAAAGTTTCTCCGTTGTCATTTCGTAATTTTTTGACGGAAAATTTTTGGCCGTGTGAACCGGAAATCTAAAATTAATATTATTACGTAGTTTTAGATTTACGATATACAGGGTGTCCCAGAATTCGCGCCAACTAAGTACGTAGCGTTGTTCCTCGTGAAAAACTGAAATAGGGAAGTCGAGTTGAAAATGTTCTAGGTCTGACAGGTAAAAAGTTACAGGGTGCCAAAGTTCCGCCAATCGCTGACTGGAATAACGTCGGTGTGCCACCAACACACTGCTACGCCCGGCGTGTTGGTGGCACACGGACATGACGGTGCACGCCGATTGGCGGAACTTTGGCACCCTGTAACTTTTCACCTGTCAGACCTAGAACTTTCTCACCTCGACTTCCCTATTTCAGTTTTTTACGAGGAACAACGCTACGTACTTAGTTGGCGCGAATTCTGGGACACCCTGTATAAGTTAGACGCGATCCGCATTTGTATAGCACATAAATAAGATCTCGGACTTAAACCACTTAGAAAAAAGAAGAAGAAAGAAAAAAATTATGGGAGAAGATTCTGCGGTTAAGTACATGTATAACTGAGTGAATGGCCGTAGAGATTTCATGAAGAGGTTAAAGAGGAAAGCAACGATGCGCGACGTCGGGCGTCGAAAGGGTGTCGAAGTGCGACGGAAGACGCTATCGTAGTCGCATTCGTCGTCGTCGTCAATAAGAAGGAAGTCGATGAGGGAAAAGACTGTTCGATGCATATTCTACCAAAGACACGTCACGAGTCAAGGGCGTGAAGTCACGATTACCTACATGTATGTATAGTATAGGTGTCTACATGTGGTGGGAATATCCAAAGCAATATACATACACGAATATAGAGGGTATGGATATATCACGTATGTATATTGTTGTTGTACATATGGGAAAACATTGTCGACAAAAATACGTAAATGTTATAATACTTCTACGTGGATACGCATCGCGAATCGGTACATACGTGCACATATTCTATGTAATATATGAACATAGTGTTCCATTTTTCGTGGACAATGCTGGCTGCCGTATACTATATACCATCATATATAAACGTATATACCTACGCATACATATACTTTAGTATACATTGCTCGGCTGTTATTATCATGTACATGATTTGAGAAGAATAAGAAATAGGAAAAGCACAAAAGCACGATCTATGTATATCTCATTACCCACCTACAGCTTTTTGCCAATCGATAATCAAAAATTTCCCGTTTCCATAATGGTATACTCATATGACCGCAGCCATTGGAGCGACGCACAACGATAACCACCGTAAACTAGATAGACAGAATTGAGAATTATCCACTTCACGCGAGAAATGGAAGAAATATAAGCCGATCATCTTCCATGGTTCTTTTTTTCTCGCTGATGAACTATCATTTTTAGACCTCGGTCATTTCCCGTAGGCGTAACGATCGTTTGACTACACATCGGTAGGAGTTTTCCGGAGATTGGAATTTTTCATTTCTAACTCTAGAAGCTAATCGTCGGATGGGGTATATCACCGATAAACGATAGGCAACCTATACGACGTGTATCGAGATATTCATTCGAGTTATACGGAAACACCTAGGAACGTATCGCGTACTCGAAATACATACGTTTATATTGTACACATGAGAGCGAGACGATACCGAGCCACTTTCATTTCAATCACGGTAAAGCAATTTGCGGACCCCAGGGGAACCGGTGATCGAAGGTAATGTTTGGTTTCGCTTCGGAGGCTGTTAAAAGGCTCTCCGACCTCTTCCGTTTCTCCTTTTGCACCCGGTACGACTTTATGTACTTAAATTCATCGGTGCACAGCATATGATTATAAATTGGTATCAATTTTTCAAAGCCGCCCTGCATCAAGTTATACCGAAGAATAACAATCAGCATGATTTACGACTCCGGTGGAATAAGAATTTCAAATAATAAATTTTGTTCTTTTTTGTTTTTATTTTTTTCTCCATATACCTTGTTCTCATCAATAGTCTCCGAGCTTATAAATCGAAAAAGATTTACCAGAGGTAGAAGACGGATATAATTTGTATAGGGGATGGCGGAATTGGAGAGACTTTTCAATGATTTAATAAAACGCATCATCTCCGGCGAAGAGATGAGAAAGTTTCAAATCGAATTTCAACTCTCCTCCGGTAAGGTAGGCCCGAGGTTATATACGAGCTCCTAAATTTGTCGATCGTAAATAAATATAATATAATATATGGAAAATTGTACGTAAATTCACAAATAATCGATCGTCTATACGTTATACGCATTATAAATGTTTGTATCGTGCGGTGTGTTTCTACCCGTTCAAATTTGGATATTACCGCGATTAGTTAATGCGTTCGCATGGTTAACATGGAAATCACATGGGGTCTATTCGGTGCGGACCGATAAATACAAGGGGTAGTAGCAAAACCCGCGTTAAACTTATAATTATCCAGCCGAAAACGACCGTATCCATTTGCCATTGGTACAGGGGACATAATGTAATCCTGTTATAGCGAACTTCGAAACTTTTCAGGTAAATAACCCATGGATCTCTTTAGCGAGTAAAACTCCGAGAAATTCACCCCATTGCAGCCTTCGATGTAAGAGAAGAAGCGCGCGGAACCGCGAGGCACAACAACTTTTATATCTCCTCGGTAAAGTTTTACGGTGGAAAAATTAGCACCGGTAAATCATAAACCGGTAATATAGTACGGAGAGACGTAAGCGTTGCAGCTGGTTCCCGCGCGTTGACCAAACTGACGAAATAATACCGCCCGCCGGATATCGCAGACTTTTATTGGAAATAAACGGTATAAAGACGGGGAAAAGAAAAATTAATGCTCAAAATAACAATAATCATAACAACGACAACGATCGAAGGAATTTCAGCGAGAATTGGGAAAATTTTTTTACACACATACATGGCCGGTGCTATAGTGAGGCGGAAGAATTTGTGGTTCGGGCAACAGCCGGGCAGTTGGTATATTCACCCGATGTTTTATTCGAAATTGAAACCAAGCGAAGCGTACCTATTCGCTGGCTTCATGAGACCGGGGAATCGGAGTGTCCCAGTTCGCACTAAACAAGGTTAGAAATGGTCTAAGAAATTCCAACGCTTCTATCACCCCTTCCTTATTGTTAGTCGTTTTCCAACACTGCTCCGACAGCAGCTGCCACCATTTTATTGCCAGATAAAATTAGATCGATCAAAATTCTGTAGATCTACACAATCGCGGGTGATATGAATTTCGTTGGAAAGCATATCGAACCGGTGAAAAAAGTTATCGATTCACGTTTTGTAAAATTTCCCTTGGTTTTCGTCACTTTTATGGTTTTGTCGTTTATTTGCTTTCAATGGTTGTTATTTTTCCGGTATTTGTGCACCCACGTCGCTATCCTGCATTTAGTTTTGTATTGATTCAGACCGAAATCCGTTGAAATCAATTAGTTAATTGCTTCATTAAAGCTTGCTGCTACCTCGAGGACAGCGGTAGAAAAGGGAGCGTGTTTCGATGCAATTGACGAAGGTGATCCTCGTGTTCCGCTGAGAACATTATGGAACACGGGACGTTGGTACTTACATTAATTGATCTAATAATTTGCTGCATAGATTGCTTAAACGTTTCCGGTACAGGATGAAAAGTCCTCGTATATTTTCACCACGGATGTTTCGACCACCGCTGACGCTGCAACTACTGGTATACACCATCCCTTTGAAGTAAAATATTTCACCGCGTCGAATGTTCATATCAAGAGACTCGGTAGAGTCTCGCGCCAAGTACATTAAAAGCGAACGGGACGACACAGAGTATCTTTACTGCTACGGGAGCTCGAACGCGGAGTGGGGACTTTTATTTACACAAATATCTCCTAAATTATTAGCATTCCGGGAAATTTGGATGCACTTTTGTGATATAAATCGAGGAAGAGCTTTCATTTGAGCCTAATTTCAATTGAATCGATGGTCGGGAAGCTGAGATATGATAATTCTGCTACCCGTTTGCCGTCGTTTCGACGAATATTTTTTAAGCACCAACGTCGTCGTCATGATACCCTAACCGCTGCCAATATGAATAGGTAGAAAGGATCGTTACATTATTAGAATATATTTTTTGGACCGAACCCTGCGAAACGTGAGTTCTTATGTAGCGCCCGTAGATGGCAATAGGCAGCGACCACCATTACCGTATCCTAAGTCTTAGTCTGCAGCCGTCACCGGGCGGGACGCCGTTTTTTCGCATCGCTATTCTTCCGTCCGTCATTCCGATGCTGAACGAACGTAACCAACAAATTCAAGCGCTGTGTGGTCATCTTACTTTCTGGAGCTGTCATACCACCTGATTGAGACTTCTGAATCCGTTTGCTCAAATGTTATATTTATACACTGTATTATACTCGATAGCTCCGCGGTGACAGATGAGGTTATGCCATAAATGAAGTTTCTTACTACTATTATAACGAATATACGTGAGCCTTAATATACGTATGCGATTACCAAGTATCGAAGCGTCGAAAGATTTGAAATCATTAACCATAAGTTAATCGTCGATTTAACGCAACAATGATTGAGGAAATCTGATCTATAATACGTGTTGGCGTCCCGAAAAAATAAATTGTTTCATTTCACGCAGTGCGCAGACTGAAAAATTATACAGAAACGATGTTTCAGTTGTTGACAATAATTTTTGAAAAATACATATTTTTATAGAAAATTTAACGTTCAATTGTTGAAAGTATAATAATTGAATCATAAAATTGATCAAACTTGATATAAAATTACTTCTACATTATTTCGCCTACTTCTGCGTCTTCCAGGCCGTCTTTTACGTCAGGTCGTGGCAGGTCGTTTTATAACGAATCTATTGTAACTATTTATTTAATAATTACAATGCGATTTCACCTAAGAATAAAAGAGGCTATTTTATCTAATAAAATAAAAATGAAATACATTCAATCATCGCGTGTTTCGATATGTTCTATGGTATTTACTTCTGTGCATTCCAATAATTAAAAGAGAAGAAATTTTTGTTCAAAAAGTAGTGAAATCCCAACAAAGCACCATCGGTGCAAAAAACATCGCCAAGTTCATTAAATTCTTCGGGGAAAAAAGATCCAAATCAATCATGGTGCCAAGTACATGTAACTTCGTATCATGCATAGGATTACTAGAGAAGACTGGAATAAATATGTAACAAACCAAATTACCAATTGGAAGAATATAAAATTGGCAAAAAAATTAAGAAAAAAAATAAATTAAATTGAATTAAAAAAATAAAATAAAATAAGAAAATGGAGGTAGTGGGACTTGGCGGGCTTTTTACGAAAAAAAAAATCCAGAATTCTTGTATGGCAATATGACATTAGCCCGCCAAGGACCACGTACTCCATTTTCTTATTTTATTTTATTTTTTTAATTCAATTTAATTTATTTTTTTTCTTAATTTTTTTGCCAATTTTATATTCTTCCAATTGGTAATTTGGTTTGTTACATATTTATTCCAGTCTTCTCTAGTAATCCTATGCATGATACGAAGTTACATGTACTTGGCACCATGATTGATTTGGATCTTTTTTCCCCGAAGAATTTAATGAACTTGGCGATGTTTTTTGCACCGATGGTGCTTTGTTGGGATAGATACTATTCTCGTGACAGGGGGTATTCCAAGCCACAAATTTCACATTCAGAGGCGACGGTGCAATTCGAGAAACCAATTCCAATCCACCGATAATTTATACAAGGCACACCATATTCCTGGCGGTTATATATACGAGTAATACTGCGATGAAAATTACCATTTGCAGTTTATTGCAGAGATATTGTTGAGAAAGTAGTTACATATCTACATGAGTAACCGAAAGAGATTCATCAAATTTCTCAGCTTTCGTAAAGTCTTCCAACTTTCAAGACGTGCAGCGTATTTGAAGCATCAAATTTTCTACTTTACGTGTATAACCTACTACTCGTCAGGATGAAAACCAGATTTACTCATCGGCTAATTGGAGGAAACAACTAACGCCCTGTCAAAGGTGTTTCACCTCCAATTAAGCCAGGTTGTTCATGACACGGTGATGTCGCGTTATGTAAAGTGGTTGCGAAATTTTGACGCCCGGCGTCCTAAAACCCCGAGAATAACCGGGGTAGCTTTTCTATTATCTATTGTCTTTCCATCTCCGTTTCTCTCCATCTGCTCACTTTTTTGCCCCCTCCCCGTGCAGTCTGGCGCGTATAGGAAGAACGAGCCAAAAAACTGTCATCACCAGGAGCAGGTTCGAGTTAAACCGCACATATCCTTTATTTATATTCCAGCTTCCTCTTTCTTTGCAGAAATTAGACCAACAGGGTAGAATATTACCGCAATTTTTAAGTAACACAACTCCACAACGGTTACCCAGCTTCCTTTTAGAGAAGCTCTTTTGTTTCATAATTTCCATGGGAGTTTCGCAAGGAAACTTTGTTCACCGGTATATACATACGTAGATATTATAATAAAAAGCTGCGAATAGTATCCATCGAATAAAATTACCACACGCCAAGAACCTAATTTTTCGAATGGTTCTTTCCCCCAGAATCATTTGTTAGTCTTTTACAATTTCTCGCGGATACGAGGGACCTTCGAGGGAAGGAAATATCTTACGAATTAAACTTTTTTTCTTTTCTCTTTTTTCCGGATTGTTCCATTACCCTACTCGTACAACCGATTCGAGAGATGAAGATAGATTTGCGAGATATATTTGGCTCTCTCAGTTCTCAGCCATCAATTATATAGATCAGAGGCGAATACGACGTGAGAAAAAGATAAAATAATAATAAAAAAAAAAAGAAAAGAAATATAGTATAAGTTCTACGCGTTCTTTCTCAATTACGAAGTATTTAATTGAGTATCGAGGAAGGTCGATGGGATCTGGCATTATCGTAAACGAATTTCGCACTTTCCATCGATTTAATCAATCCCCTTCTACGTACATCAAGATACTCGACGCCATGGGCTGAAAAAGGTTTCTCTTTGGCATTCGAGTCGGGCCCAATTCACGGAACAAATATTGCACGCAAAAAACATCGCATTCTAATGGAATATCGGAGTACCTCGGAGGCAGAATTGAGATAAGGGAAAGGTTGAGGAATCAAAGAGAGAAAGAGAAAGAGAAAGAAAAAAAGAAAATTCTTCCGATTGAATAAACAAAGATTTATGGAAAGAAGAATGGACGTCGATCGTTTTATATAGAAACGATCGTTACAGAATACATTGTCCCAGCAATAACCGACGTTCGAACGAATAACTTACAAGTGTTTACCCCAGCAAAAGTATCGATGTATAACAACTGAATGTAGGAAAATAGGAACAATAAAGTAATCTGAACTTTGAAACGGGATACCTTAGAATGAGTATTAGTTAACGTACTGATCGATTTCAGTTCGATACGTTACCATTTTATCGCTAAACACGCGGACAAGTGTTATGGGTCACTTAAAACTTAAAACGACTGTAACCTCCGTATATTGGGACGTTGAATAAATTTTCAAATGCGAGTTAGATGTTGAGAAAATTTTTAATACTGCGACCCTAAAAACCGATCGTGACAGAAGCGTCAGAGACGGCAGCAAATGCGAATCGAACGTGAACACAAATGACTGTCAGGTGACCTATCGATCGTATATATTTTCGGAATTGTCGTATGTTTTTTGAAATTCCGTTGATAAGTACACCGAGTAGGATATATGCCAGGGTGTTGGCAACCCATATTGGAGGTTTCTCAGGAATTTCTCGCCGGAAAATGGTCAGGGCCTAACGCTTCTGATTCTTACCCTCGGTAGCTGATGGGACAACAAGCGGGCACGATTTTGCCCGTTATTTACGTCGACGGCAAACAAAACAACAAACAAACGACGAGACTGTCAATAGAAGTATGACAACACAAAAAAGTTTTTGGTAGCAAACTCATCCAAGGAGTTCGTCCGTGAGAAGAAACAAAAAAAACTCGGTTCTCGGAAACTATTGATTTTGGGAGATGTGAGCGAGAGAGAGAGAAAAGCAGACCTAAAAGAAAAAAGACCAGAATAAAGGAGAAAGAAAAAAAGGGAGAAGGGAGCAACCTTTCTCTTCCCTTCTTCAGGCCATACAGATATAGAGACAACTAAACGTGTAGTGAAGTTTGCTAGAATCGTTCGGGCTACTTCAGTCTCGCTTTGCTCGTAACCGGAATGTTGGTATGTATTTTCCAGAACGATCTCACCCTGATACTATATGGAAGGAGTGTTCTGCGGAATTTACATACGAACAAAACCCCTGGCTACTGCTTACGATGAAGAGCCGCGTCAGTTTTAGTGGGGGAACTCTCTGGAATAGTTTCCAACGCCTCCTAAGCTTCTAATCAGGAATTCCTAAGTGATACGTCTTCGTGATAAATAATTTGATTTCAAGAGCTGCTTTCTCACGTGCAGATATGTTTGTATTTTCTGATCGAGTTCAATGACCTAGCTAACCATATACATGTATCGCAATATATGAGGTCAAAGATTATTCCGAGATCGGCTTTGGAAGAGATTCGCAATGAATCATTTCTGACATATCACATCCTCCTCCCGTATGTTCTTCAGTAAAAATACCTTCATCCGCTGTATCAATATTACGGCAGACATTCAACATGCTGTAGATCGCTACCAAGTCAAATTCACATTCCCACTTTGCACGCGCCTATTCCACGCGTTGCTGATATATCTAGATGAGACTAGCTTTCCGCAAATTATGGACCACGCAACTGAATCAGGATGCCAGACTATGGATGGTAGCGGTGGAAAGGGTATCGCGAATCGACTGAAAGACCGAGAGAGATGTGTATAGGAACATACATACCTACTCAACGGTAAAGCACGGTTAGATCAAAGGATTTAAATCAATTGATACGCTGTTATCTCCCGATAGGCAACCGATCTTGCCCAGCCTACATTGCGTGTTGGTGTTGGCTGGAAGTATCATGAAAACTACGTCAGCTGTGCTTTCGTAAAAGCTAATCTATTTTTAGATTTCGGTATATCATATTTGACGGACTGTCGCGCACTAAAATCTTGTTTATTTCGAGACTCGAGGTAGGATGAATTTCCTTACAAACGATGTTATAAATAAGCCTAGTTGCACGGATTTGTGCATCGCGTAAATTAATTCTCAGATTAGAAACGTGGGCGGAGCTTCTACGAGGTTTCTAAGCCGATTATCAGCGAGTGAATTATCAAACTAGAAAAAAAAAGCTCAATCGACTGCTTTTGATTGTGTTGTTACTGTGACAGAATATCAGAATAGAGTATTACAAAAATACGCGTACAGATTATTTTAAAATTTCAATAATTTTGAGTAATCGAAAATCAGAAATTCAACAAGACACTTTTTTTTCTTCTTCTTTCCGGTGCTTTTGGCCTTTGGATCGGGGTCAACATATGAATTTCACACACGTCGTTACGTGCTTTGATCAAGAATACGCCGTTGGGGGATCTTTTATCCCGTAACCCCTTTCCGCGACGTAGGAAAAGGACACCAATTTGCACCTGTGTCACGATTAGATTTACGGAATATTACCCTCTTGTTGACCTCGTCGTGTTTTATACAGGCGAAGGTTTTCCCTTCTACGATATAACGCGGACTTTGTGAGGTCGTCATGTCAATTCCCCAGATACAAGATAGAAACAAACTGCAATAAGAGATAAGCTTGTTGTTTTCCTATTTTCAGCTGGATATTTATTTATATGGCAAACAGTAGGCAGACTAATCAAGACAGGCAACCTATCCCACGCATTATCCTGGAATGCGTAGAACAAGACAGCTTTTCAGATTCAAAAAGTGTCAGAATAACGAACAAATTTCGACGAATTGGACATAGCAAGGAAATAAAGTTGAAAAACCTTCGCCCATATCAGTATAGAGAGGATGAGTTTGGGATTTAGTAAAAATAGATCTTTAACACACGTAGACACGGCTCCATCGCACATACGAAATGATCTGGTTCTTCCGTTTTCAGAGAAAAAGAGGGACCAGGATGGTTTTGGTTTAATCTCGTCGTGCTTTTTGTCGGCCTTTGGTGTACAGCCATTCGTAGAAAGAGAGAGAGACTTCTGTGAAGGTAAGAGAACTCCTTTGGTCCTTCTATTATAGAATCACTTCTCCATTCTTACGAACGAAAAAAGGAAAAATGGCTAGTCGAAATCCTACAAAGACTGCAAACATTCGGGTAAGAGAGCAATTCGAACAGGTATTTCGGCACATTTCTTAATTTTGGTTACAAACAAAAGCCAAAATTAAAAATCCTATCAGTCAGGTAAAAAAAAAATAACACACGCTTGTCCTGGATAAAAATATGCATGTAATAAAGAAGATGTTTTCGTGAACCGGCCGGATCGATTTCACGTGGCATTCTGCGCGAGTTCTCCTGACTAACTTAAAGGAGGAAGACTCTTAAGATAAAATGAAATTTTTTTTTCTACCTTTGATGCTCGATCTGGTTCACGAGAATCTCGAAATTTGGGGAGCAATTCTATCACAATCCTTCGAATACTTTGATCCAAATTTGAACGACATTGAAATGAATATTGCACACTTTTTGAGTCAGAATAAAAAGTGCAATGAAAAAGAAATTGAACAGCGATGCAGTCATCTACAAGAAGACCTGAATTGAAATAAAAGGCGTTCCTTTGGGAGCGAGCTTGCTTATTAGAACATCAAAATGCTTTTACATTACCAACATCAAATAGCATCGTGTAGAATTAGGTAATTTTTTCATAAACTTTTCGCTAAAGATTTTCAAGATTTATTGATAGCGCCTCCGATGTATCATTACTTGACGCCGATGAAAGAAAAAATTGATATATCCGCTGACCCATGTATTGAGTTACGTGCCAGTGTGCCAGCGGATACCAGTAACATAACACTGTGTCTCATTTTAATGTGCATCTATATATAACTGTACTCCATCTTATTGGGACCAGTGGAAAGTGAATGCTGGGACTACAAAGTGATCGCCTTCGCCCAGCGGGTGAGACGAGTTTAACAACGGAATTCACGGATCGTTAGTTATTGCAGAGGATAATTGCAATTATAACTGATAACGAATGCGAAACTTAATACAACCGTATTTTAATTATTTTAATTATCACTTAGTCGGCCGTGTGAATGAAATACCAATCAAGGTGGAGGTGCACTGCAGTTCATTTACTTCAGAAAAATTATCAAGATCATTTCATAATCATTGACGCAAATAAAGTTATTGATTGAGTGCTAAAATTCACTTCGCAAGTACCCGAATCCAATGAAGACAGTAAATTGTGCCTCTTGAAACAATCCAGCATCTAAACGTCACGCTCACCAGTAACTTGAGCCTATTCTGTTTTCGTGTCAGAATCTGTCATTTTCAACCACTTTCTTGGCCATAGTTGATAACGAAATCGTCAGTAGTGATGCAGCAAGTTGATCTAGGTATTTTCATCTCGTAATAGAGATCTGATATGATTTTAGACATCGGAGTTCAAATTTCTCTTTCATAATTAAAAAAATGTCGTGATTCTTTGGTGCAAAATTATCCCTGATTCCCCTCGGGGAGATGTAGTCCTGCAAGAGGACGAAAAAGATTTGCGCAAATGATTTGGTTATCGGAAAGAGCAGATGTACCTGAAATTACCAGGAACGGAAAGACATGTTCGATGCAGAAGATACGGAAGCAGTTCCGACGCCGACAGAAACGACCGAAGCGACGGAAACATTACCACAGGAAAATATCCCATATAATGAATCAACGCTGGAAGAAAAGGCGGTGGAGCAATCATCGGAGCAGGATGTACCAGACAAAAGAGACGCCGACGGTGACCCCGCAAACGAAGAAGAAGACGGAAAAGAGGCGAAAGGAGATGAACACGCAACTACAGATTCAAGTGATACAGCGGGAAAAAAATCACAAGCTTGCCCACCGCCACGGAGTAGATGCAGAGCACGCTCCCGAGATACGCGTCAATGCAAAAAACACTTTCGCGAGATGATTGGTAAGCACGAGATACGAAACGATGACTTGGAACAGCGTGAAACAGATCTCCGCCAGCGGTTGGAGATGCTGGAATCTTCGATGCCCGCGGTAATGGTATGGAATATTTGGAGGATGGCGCAAGGAGCGCCGGTTTCTCAACTCCGCGATGTGGTACAAAAACAGTTTTTGGAACCGGCGACGGGGATTTCGACTTGTCCAACCACACCGAGCCAGCACTGGGATTGCAGAGTCCGTGAAATTGAGGCGGAACGAAAACAAGCCCAGCGTAGGGCAGAAGAGGCGCGACAGGTCTTTGCCATCAAAGATGATACCTTGAAAATTCAGAAGCAGCAGATTGAAGAGGCGAAAAAACTTCAAGAGGATCGAAAAATGCAAGTTTCCAAGCTCGAAGAGGAGGTCAAATGTCTTCAGGAAGCATTGCAGAAAGCCCAAGGTGACGAGAATTTTTGTGAAACGGGCGAATGCGGCGAAATAAGATGCCGGCAGATGTGGCTTCAAGGTGTGTCCAGCGCTAGTTCAATCCACTCAACGGATCTCGAGTGCCTTGCAAGGCTTCAAGATCTTGCAGAAGCGGAGATTTGCATGAAACGACAGATAGCAGATCTTGAACGTAGGGAGTGCGCGTACATGCGGACACTCCAACAGGCGGATGAAATGTGGGCTAAAATGGAAGACGACAATGCAAACAGCTTGGGTGACCTCAAAGGACAGCTAGAAGCAAAAATTGCCGCAAATCAACAGCTCGCGGATCGAATAGTAGAGCTTGAAGACCAGATTGAAAAGCTCCGGTCACAACTGAATAAAACTACGGCCGCGCTGTCAGAATACACGGAAAAAACTTTCACCGATGCGAGTCTTGGCGACGTGGACATATCTACAGTAGAGAAAAAGGAACAGACCGAGGAGATAAAGGACACAATAAACGGCGACGTAAAAAATGAAGCGCCAGAAACAAAGTCACATGAAACTGGAATATCACTAAAATCCGATGAAGCTGAAAAGAGGCGAAAGGTAATGACTCAGCAAGACGAAGCCACGGAATACGCACCACCCGAAGAAACTCATCAGATTTCAATTAAGACTGAGAAAAAATCTGTGACTGCGGTCAATGAAGCAATGGGAGAAAAACTCTTAGAACCAGTGAATCTCAGTAGACAAGTAGAATCCAAACAGGCCCAGTATGACCCGAAGGTTACTACTGCAGGAGTGTCTGTGCAAGTTAAATCTGAATTCGAAGAAGTGGAAACTCAGTCAATGCCCAGCGAACCTAGCCAAGAAAAGGAAACTACAGAAGTTCAAGTCCAGTCTCAGCGTGCTTCGAAAGTGGAAATCAAGCGGGAAGTATCCAGTAAACACTCAATCAGCCAAGAACAGGAAATCATCTCACCTGGAGAAACTCCGAGGTCCAAAGATAGAGGGTCTCTGGCTCATCTTCTAAAAGCTCCGACGGAGGACAAAGATACTGAAGTACCGGTAGAATCAAAAACTATAAAATCGATCGTAGATCGAGAAGAAGCTTATCAAGAGAATCCTTCAGCAGCCTCTCTATCTGATAAGTCTCCAGAAATTGTAGCAGCCCTTGAAACAGATACAAAAACCGTTTCACCACCAGCATCCAGGCTAACTGTTAAAGCTGATCTTGAAACAGCATCCGACTTATCAGCAGTCAAAACCTCCGAATCATCGCCAATTGGGATCATCGATGAACCTGTCGCTGATGTAGATACCGCAAAGATCGTTGTGACTCCCGTTGCAAGTAACTCCGAACCAATAGAAGAAGTTACAACGGTACTACCATCTGAACCGATGATCGAAGCGCCTCCCGTACTTATAAGACTGGAACCAAAAGTTGAAGCTGCCTACAGTCCTACTTACGAGCAAACTTTTAAAGCCGAGCTTGAAGATACCTCCGATACATTGATTATCCCTATGCAAATAATGCTATCCTGGTACAGGATTACTGCATGTCTCCAGAGACAAATTTTGGTAAATATAACAGAGTTTGATCTCAGTGATTATTTTGTCATCACAATACATCCGAAAAATTATTAGATCAGTCTATTTGAATAATGATTTCTGCTTAGATTTGTCCGCGTTGTTCGTCAGCGAATGGTGAAATTGAAAAGATGTTGGAGGAAATCAAAACCTATATGGGGGTGAGTTCGTTAGAACTATTAATAGGGCACGCATATTTCTTGTGGGTCGGAATTGTTTACAATATGTAATAAAATGTTCCCACACTGTAAAATGTATCACGCCGGAAAAATCTCAATCTCAATTTCACATCGCAGAAAGACGCTCCCGATTTATCAGATGTCAAGTGTCCTAAGGCTGAAGAAGATGCCGAAAATTCGGGAACTGTGACTCACAAAAAAGGTCCCTGTATATGCAAGCCGAACACCTGCCCTTTGGTAAATACTACTTTTATAGCAGTGTTTCATTTCAGCATATTACCGTGTATTTTATGTAACCAACTTTTCGGTTCAGGAAAGGATTCCAGGCACGAGTTCGGCAGAGGCCCAAGCTAGCGTTCGGATTCAAACCGTAGTCGACGAGCATTCACAGACATCAATACCGGTAAGGATCCCTAGTCGAGAGAACAGGGATTCAAAATCTAACAAAGGCTGGACGAAAAATAAAGAGGAACTGAAGCTAACAAGCATCGATGAAGGGACGGAACCTGACCGAGTAAAACAGCGTTCAGGGTCAATACCACATTTGAAAGACGAGGCTACTGTGACAGTAGGTGATATTGGATCTCAAACGGAAGCCGTCCGGAAAGCCCTTCTTCCTCCGACCAAAGCAGACGACAAAGCTTGCGTGTGTCCAACTGAGGTATGTCCAAAGAATAAGTTGAAGAATGCTACATCTTACGGAAAGCGTACACCAGGAAAACTCAGTACGAGTACGAAACCAGTTCAGCAAAGTAGAGAGTATAAAAGCACAGCAGACGCGATCCTTGCGCCAGCGATAAAAGTTTTACCGCCTAAGGAGGACAGACAAAACGCACAAACTAACGGGTCTGAAACTTATAATATCAACTCAGAAAGCAGCACGTCTGCATGCTGTATCTGCGGCAAACCAGTAACTCCGGTATCCTCGAAGAAGGCCACAGCCATACCTACAAAATCGTCTTTCCGTAGCAAAGTAATGGTGGCGTCGGAAAATTCAGATAATGATTTCCTTTGCTGTACGTGCAAGGAAAAGAATTCCTCAGGTGCTAGGCCAAAAGGTCTTTCAGCTAGTAAGACTTCTGAGAAATTTTCGGGATCAGCCCGAGTCTCTCATCGAGAGAAACCGCCTTCGGGTATCATCAAAATGTCATGTAGTCGCGACGTTTGCTGCCCTTGCGATGAACAAGAAACTCACGTTATATTAAAGTCGCTAATTGGTGATTCAGAAGTATCTGGATCAAAGACAAAACCAGAAACGAAAGATGTCTGCTGTCTAGTAAAAATATCACGAGATAAATCTTTGAAAACAGAATCACAACAGCGCAAAGATATAGGTAGCGTCAAAACTACCACCCTAAGTACGTCTAGCAGCGTTTCCGGCCAGATCTCATCCAACTCAAGCACCTATAAAGAATCCAAAACCACTGAGAGCTCGACTTCCAATGTATGCTGCTCGAGCATCGAGCAAGTCGTTGGGATGATAAAAAAAACCGGCAAGGGAAGCAAATGCATATGCGATGGTCAGGCAAGTAAAGGTCACAAAAAAAAATGCGCGTGTGGTGAAGATAATCAGTCAAAGCTTACCAATAATTCGAATGACGCAAAACACACCAAGTCTGGTTCGTGCTGCCCGCCAGGATTATTTTCTAGGGGATGAAATACTTGGGGATACTTATGTCTTTTAATTATATATTAAGTACCTCGTACCTTTGACCGTATATACTCTGTAGTGTACGTAATGAATATTTTATGTATAGATTTTGTAGAAAAATGATTATTACCAAATAAAAAAACGAGATGAATCTTACTCGTAACTTTTAACTTACCGAACGTTGGCTAAGGTGTGTCTTCTCGATCGAAGATTATGATACCCACGCAGCTCCCCGATGCTGCCTTGTTCCGCCTGCATCCTGGCCTGTGCTGTTGCGGCTGCTGTAGCAATCACGGGGTGCTGGTGTCCAGGAGGAGCGCCCGACGTGGTGACACTCCTACGGGCACGCCACCCGGATCTGCTACCACCTCCTCCGCTGCTAGGCGTCGGTGACTTTTTCTGGTACGGCCTGGTAAAACATTGTTAGAGTTACAAGGATTCACAATTAGTGCATCAAGCGGTAAGACAAAAAGTTCTAAAGTATCAAACTTGCGGCTATCAAAAAAAATTCAGAGCAACAAAGAAACTTTAATTATTATCATGCTGTGCGGCGCAAGTAATACTAGAAAATACGCTGAGGGCCACGGACCAAAAATGATCAGAGGTAGTAGGAAGGGATATTAGGAATTGCGTACAACTTTTGGAAGCATGGTTTTTTCAACAAAAATCGGCGAACCTCGACGTTTTTATCCACTCTAGGCTGAACTATATTGGGCAAAAGTGACTGCAGCGCGGGGATGTTGAGGGGTAAAAACAAAAAAAAAATTGGAATTCAGCCAGCTAGTTGGCTGGCTTACTGGTTCGTTGGTCTCGCAGTGGTTGCCTGATGGTCAAACGGGATGTAAACCAGAAGCACATCCTGACCACTTCTGCGGTACCCAGACCAACTTCAAGATGAAAGTAGCAAAGAGTCATAAATTCGCTTGTCTTCGGCACTCTCCGGTTACGAGAAAAGGTGAAACTCGGCTACTGATAGAATAGGGTTCAAATTTTGCATGATTTTAATTGATGTTTTCCATGATTTGAAACTTATTGCTAAATTATCATTTTCAGTTATGTTTAGCGGAGCAATCGTCCGGAAACCATAACTTTATCGGTAAAAGTTTCGAATAAAAATGATGGAAAGAAAATTATTACTCGCCGTTCTTCTTTTCGATTTCGCAAGAAAGTCGTAACGAACTAAAAGTAAAAACTTGATTCTCCTGGGCAAACGAACGGTCGCCCAAGTTATGTAGGCTAAACTTCGCGAAAGTGGATGGGAGTTTGAAGCCATCGTTCGGTAATTCTTCAAGTGTATCGAAGTCGAACCCCGTCATTGTCAAACGTTATAGCAAAGTCTGGCACGCTCATTGAATCCAAGAAAACTGAATCCCAAACCTAATTGGATTTTCATAAAATAAAATGACGAGGCATTTCGTTGCTTCAATAGCGTCGTAGTATGTGATATAAGGACTGGGCTCCCTGCCAATATTTGCTAATCACGTCACGGTTCTTTTAGTGAATCATAGTGAATAAAGTCGCAAAATAATATTGAATTCCAATAGGCATGCAACAGTGAAGTTGAGAGGGAGTGTTCCCCTCTGAAGTAACCAACGCCTCTCAAGCTTCCATATTGCTCGCCGCATGTTCTCATTTCTGTTGGTACATTCTATCCATTCGAGTCAAATGTGTCTGACAACGAGAGGAGAGTTTACGTCCATTGAAAAGCCACTTCAAACTACCACAGCACTCTAGCGTTGAATATTTCTCTCCCTGCATTTCCTGAAGCTGGGTCGCATTTCCGCATTCAGTACGTGCAGATGCCACCAGTTATACCACCAGCATTTCACTACAAGCTGCCTGAAATCTGAGGAGTAATTATTCTGCTGCTGGTTCGCCCGGATATAAAAGGCGTTGATTTTTGGCCCAGAATGGAGATTTTTGAAAGGCGATGTCCTTTGACTTTTTCGATTTCGCGGCCAAGAATCGATTTTTTTTTGTGTGTTCCTACGTATTTTAGGGCTTTCCGAATTTTCACCTCGCGCTTCGAGATTCGAATGGGCATCAATTTCTTAGGGAAGGATCTGATGAATATACTTGCGAAATGCTTTTTGTCGATGGAGAACAATCGATCTCGCATCTTACTCTGACGCCTTGAGTTCAAAGTGTGGGCAAGATGGGTGAAGTCCGTGTGGAATATCAACAGGTTGCGAGTGGCAAGCTAGGCGCATTTATTCGGAAGAAAAGTCTGGGATCTATATTCATTCCTGTAACTACAAGCGTGTCCGTGAACGACGACGGTATCATATCGTGCTACTTAAGTGCCCATGCTAAGCCTACAGATAGTGCCCAATTTTAAACAAAACTACGCGTCGATTACTCTGAATCTCCATTACGACTGGTACAGCTTTAGCGCCTGCTCTTGAGAAAGTCTTCATTCAGTTCATAGCTGAAGAAGTTAAAGCACACGTTGAGATGACGAGAACTGAATGACTCACAGTTATCGGATAGAGTCGGAGGAAACGGCCCGTGTCTAATTACCACGTGAAATGACATTTGGCACATCCAGTAAGCGATATTTTGAGAAATTGAACTTCAAAAGGATAACCGAAAATTTCCTATGCTTTCGTTGAACTAAACACGAGCTCAGCAAGCTTGAATTAGTAGATATTTCTCCTACGCTCATCAATTTTCTGAGAAAACCGCAGGAAATTTAGAAGTATAAGGGTTCGAATTGAAGAGCAACACGATCCTTATGATCTCTTGGTCTTACTCGTTATACTCGGATTGCAAATAGGCGGCGTTCTACTTGACATAACGCAGGGAGTTCATCGTCTTGTATAAATAAATGCGACTAAGAAGCAAATTTTGTTGAGTGTGTATCAGGTACGCGCGTACAGCCCTGAACTCTGAGGTAGGTCATAAATTTGCTTTTTTTCCTTACACGGAGAGCTTTCATGCCGTAAAACGTCCAATAAAACAGTAGAGCTCATCAATTTCTCGCCTGTCTTGTGACCACCTCCCTCAGCGAAGTATTTCAGCATATTGATCATGCCATACATATTTTGAATATACATCGCGCGCTGCCTCACATTTTGTAGCAGGACAATAAAAGCGTGGACCTCCAAATTATTCCCATTCAGTGATATTGCAGCGAATATTTTGAATTCGGTTCGTGCTAACGGAGCGTTTGTTTCTTGATGCCTTGTTTGTTCAATAATTATTTTTAGTGATTTTTTTTGTTGTTTTTTTTTTTAATTTAGTTCCATAGGTACAACCATTCCGAGGTTATGAATCAATTTGTACCGATCTGATTGTCGTTTTCTTTCTGGTTTTTTGGCCCCGCTCACCGAGCGGGCAGTACGCCAAAATAAAAGGTTGAATTAAGTTGTCTTTGACACGAATGAGAACGTGACTGAACTGCAGCATTTCCGTTTTCAAGTTAAAAATAAAATGCAGGTACTCTCGCGCGTCGGATATTGTTGTAAATATACTAGGAAAGGTTGACGTTTAAATTCATCTCACCATTGGCTACGTCTATGATGAGAAGTTCGCCATGTGGAGTACAGAAAAAATGAGGATCATAAATTTTTTTTAACGCCTCCAGCCACCAGCGGCGAACTCGATTCGACGATATACCTTATAAGGATGGAATTGGTTTTTGAAAAAGAGGCATGATCAAAGAAGTAATTTTTCAAATGTGTACGTGTACCGACGTGTATCTACGTTATCGCCCATTCATATTCACATGAGTCTTTTTACAATATAATAATATGAATATTTTCAGACATACTTAACGGAAAGTATGTAGAAATATCTCACAATGATGCGCTAGAGGTGCGTGCTTCGCAATTCTACTTCAGTAAAATTCGCTTTTGGGTCTCATTTATATTTTACTCTAGAACCTCTTTTTTATAGTCTGAACGACGGAAAATTCGGAAAGATCCTGGGGGGACCAGTGGCATCTGAAATAGTGGAAGACGGCCAAATGCCAAACTTTGAAATTCAATGGCTCGGGCGAAGCTAAGACGCTGAGTTTAATAAATTAACCATGTATATAAATTCGTAGCGATCGATCGGTGTAAATAAATAACGTATAAATTCCGGCCATCACGAACGTTAACGTTGTCATAGCGACACTGTTACCTTATCATTTAATTTTCTTCGCCATATTCACCGTAAGGGTTCGTAAGAGTTCGCGTAACATCAATGAAAATTATGAATAGTTAGTCGTAACATTCGTCAAGTTTAATTGGTCGATCTCAACAGTGCCTATCCATTATCAATTCATCTTGAGACCATCGAGATGCGCATTGAACTCTTTCACTGAGAAAATACTCGGTATAAGATAAACACTCGATTGTCTTCGCTTTCAACAGTGAAGCAATATGTTCAAGATGTATTCCATCGGATGAGGTCTTCTCCAGCAAAGCAATTGAACCGGGATGAGATCGACGATAAAACAAATATTCAATTTCAAAATAACAACACACGACAAAGAATATTTTTCTATACCTCATCTCATGGATTCTGAATTGCTAGGGATAGTTCGACGAATTGTAGGTAACTATAATCAACACGGAAAATAGATAGAGTGGAGTTTGTTGTGAAGTAAATGCCGTTCCATGTTTGCCCCTGCACAGTCGAGGTCATCAAAGTTCATCTGGTCATAACTAAGCTCAAGCTACATCGAAATTAATTCAAAGTTCGTCCGGAAATCGAGACGTAAACGGAACTAATATTCCCATTACAAACGGAAGTTTGATAATACGTTAGCTTCGCTCACCCTCCAGATAACAGCTGCTAAAGACATTCTTGGCTCCGACTCTCAGAAATCATATATAAGGGTAAAAATCGTTGAGTTACCAAACTCCACAGGGAATATAGAACACCGCGATCTGGATCTGACCAGGCAATGAATATCCCGGTATTTTAACTGCCTTTATTATTTTTCTCACAACTCGATATACCTATATACATATTTTTTTTGGTATTTTTCTTGCGCCCTTGCGTACGAAATTATAATCACGAACAATATTTTCCCGAGCAGTATTTTATAATAACTTTTTCCCAACTGCCAAGAAAATAATACCGTTGAATAATTTTTTGTTTTGTTTTGTCTTTTTTTCTTATTTTTTTCTTTCGGTATAATTCGTTCGAATAATGAATGTTCTGAACTTTTAACGGACTCGCCCAATTATCAATCCCAATACCAATTAGAGAATTCAATCGTGTATCACGATAAAAAATTTGTTATAAAAATGTTACCGTCCGAAATGTCGTATGCTGACGTAGTAGTATGTCATGTTGTATTTTTTTCGATTTTAATTGAGTCACGTACACTTCGAAGATACGTAACGGTTCCAAGTTGACTTGCGCGACTTATGCGTTTAGTTATAATACGCGAACGTTGAATAATGTTCATTCCACGCACATGAATTTCCAACGTTGATTTACCGTTCGGGTCAAACCAACTAAAATCTATCCAAGTTTATTCATGGCCATAACCATTAGCATGACTCAGTTTCGGCCAACGATTTCTCATCCCCTTAAGGGTTCCCATAAACAGCTATAGCCGCACCCGCGGCGTGATGTCAACTATGGGTTGGTACTTCAGAAATCGTAGGCCTAAAACAACCGACATTCAATCTCTAGTCTAAGCCCTTTACCCCAATTTCTGCATGCCATGTTACTCAGATTTCCGGCTATACTATACATGTATCACATAAATCTAAGTAATTCTCACGTACAGCGAAATAAACTACATTATATACAGGTCGTAACTATATGACGTCTATGAACATGTAACGATCCGACCCGTCTATAAAAGGATGTTACGTCAAGTTATATCTGTATGGTGAAATTGACACTTCGATCGTATAATAAAGAGGGAAAAGCATGAAAAGCATAATGGCTAACTTCTGCCGCCAGTTCCATTTCAAACCAATCGATAAACGTTTCTCAATTATTCAGTCTGCGTCCTCACAGTCGAAACGGTATAGTTTGTCTAGTCAGCCCAAAACCCGAACTACCCCACCGTAGAAATGCGTATTTGACTTAACGAAGAGAACTATAGAAGGGCGTTAGGTATTCCATAACTTGTTTGTCCCCCATCGCGCGTACCTCCGGAATTTCTTGATGAACATTAATCAGCTATGGGGACGAAGGTGGTTAGACAATTTCGTTCAACTGAATTGGAAAATTGGGTCAGATATGGATGGACGAAGACAGGATGTATAAAAAAGATGATTAGAGCACATAAAGTGAAATGAAGATACTGTAGCGAGTTTTTTTGAGGCTGCTTACGAGGACATAAAATGTCATGGGATTCGACGAGATGGACTTTTATATTTTATCCCGTTAAGATAAGGCTGCCGGAGTCATGCGATTCGGTTGAATCGAACCATGTAAACCGAAAGCACGTGAAAAAATGGAAAAGAAAAAAGTGGAAAGAGAAATGAAAAATTCGATTTTGTTGCTACCTTCCACAGCATTTGAAAGAACGACGAACGAAGATGTTTTCGAGGGGGTGACTTACGATCCAATTCCACAGAAAATACATCATCCATATAGGTATACGCGATATAAATATCATTGTAGACGTGCGTTTCGAGCCAGATAAACAAACTGAATAACAAGTAATAATAATAATGACTTTCAATGTATGGCACGAATAAATATCAATGCTTCATCTTTCTCACGAGAATATCGAATTTATGGAGTAACGTTACCCGTACGCTCAATATGTATGCGTTGCGTTTGCTATGGCTGCAAGTTCTGAGCACACGAAATACTTTAATGTAAAATCGGGACTCTCAATTCTTACTCAACTTGGCATAATTCACGTAATTGGTATGAATGTGCGTGCACACCATATAATAAACATAAATATTTTCTGAAAGAAAGAAAAAAAAAACGACCTTAAAACTCTTCGTGGTATGAAACTTCTAATATCGTAAACCCTGCCTACGGTTACATGGTGTACATTATTTGAGAATATAACGGTTCGATTAATTACGGAGACCGAAGGGCTGCAGATCAGCAGAGGAGTTACGAACTGTGAGGTGCAAAAACCAAAGTCTGAAGTTCACCGTTAGTGAAATAGCTGCTGAACCCGTGGATTGTTTGTGACGCTTTCGTCTTTATCGGTAGACTACAGTTCCGCGTTCACGCAGCTTTGTGTAAATTCGCACGAGATTCCTCGTTCGTTTCTGGGGATTGGCGGTTACTACGGAACAAATGCTTGTTACTTTGACTTTGACGCATTACATACCTATAAAGAGTGTTTGGAAACTTCCTTCGCTATATCCTATTAGTCCAATTTAAATCCCTTTCGTACTGTTGCGACGTGCAGATTAATAATTAGAGTTTTCTATTTTAGATAATTATAATTAGAACATCAGTCATACGTTTATTCCCAAAATCTACAGAACGATGCTATACTAAGGAACAAGAAGCCGGGCGACTTTCCCGTATACCCAGGTAGAAAGTAACCATAAACCTTCCTTCAAACCACGTCATTTCGTGGCAAAATAAATATATTTTCTATATTTCACAGCAATGTATTTTTTAATTTTCACTAACTGCATGTAGACTTGTGACACCCATCCCGTCTTTGCTATCCTCTTACAACATAGAAACGTAATACTGTTTACGGCGGATTCACAATATCCGCGGCAAATCGATTGGTAGCCGCCGTCGAGATTGCAACCGGTCGAGTTCAGAACTGTTTACATCATTTTCAGAAAAGAGCTGCACGACTATAACAAGGGCAGTTGGCGTAAGACCTAGATAAGTGAAAGCTCTTACATCTCTTCCCAGAGATCAAACAGGATGGTGCAAAATAAGGAATATAAAAATAAAAAAGTACGAAACTTAAGTGAAAAAAGAAGAATTCGCCGCATTATCCCTATAACCGGCAGAAGCAGAAGAGCTATACATTTTCGGTAATACTTCGTCACACAACTCTGTTTGAATTTAGTGAAAATTTCCTCATCACCTAATAAAAAGCGAGACAAATAAGATTTCCACTATTAAAAAACAACAGAAGTGTGCCCAAATGTGGATATATATACATGTGTACTTGACATTCAACTTTGAAATTGAACTTAGGCGTTCAACTCGCGAATGAAACTTGAGACTTTCTGAATTTTTTACTAATCTATCGAGTTCGAGTTTAACAAAAAAGGTATACCCTACGTCGCGGCGCCTTTTGCACAGGTACCCAAATTACGTTAAAAACTTAATTGGATATGAAAGAGAAAAAAAATAAATTCGAGTCTGAAACACTTTGGATTGAAAAAAAAATCGTTTCTCTTGTTTTCTCATTTTTCCTTCCCCAAGAAGTTTCAGCTCTGACAATAAGACCGTATATCTATGTGTTTTTATAAAATTTTCGAAAATAAAATCCAAACACGCCATCGATCCTATATCTAAAAAACTGTGTATAGATATACAGAAGTACCGTGGGCGAAAGTTTCCTCTACAGTTTCGGGAGTTCAACTTCACGCGAGTTTCGGTAAACGTGAACAAGAGGAGAAATAAAAACAATGAAATAAAAGGAAGAGAGAAAAAATCTGGCGTAAATCCAATACACACATAAAAGGTATACACTCCGCAGCACTATATCTGCATACAATAAACGCGTTGCACACCGAGAGTAAAAATGTGCTCATCCACCCGAAACTTAAACTGTGAAATAAAAATTTTCACATTGGTGCATGCCTCTTTCCTTCTCAAGAGAATATAAATGGAACGAGTAATTTTGGATTATTGTTCTAGAGACTTTTTTTTTTTGTCAAATATTCGCGAAAAAAATGTCTTTCATTCATTTGTTTTTGATTTATTCAATTATTCGTTCATTTTATGCGTAGATATCGTTTGTGTTTTTTGAAAAGTGAGTAGAATGAGAAGGAGTATGCGATAAACGGGAGACCCTCCAGAAGCAACTGATGATAACAAGTATGAAAAAATGTGCAAATTTAAGGTTATACACTTATACTAAACCATACGCTGCAGGCTGCACGTATGAAGTATTCTTTTGAAACCCGATACATCTTCAGACCTCAGGTTCTCCAATTTTTCTTTAACTGTACAGAACTCTCGTGATCCGATTCAATAATTATAAGACCTCTAAGAAATTCATATCAAATCATTTTTAATGATCCATACAAAAATTCCCGCAGAAATAAAAAATATCTGATCTCATACGAGTTCGCAATTTGTGTCGGGTTTAAAAAAAATGAACCGTAAATTTTATACCCATACCTTTCCCCGGTAAGGCGACACTCCTCATCGTCTTCCTCCTCAATGTCGTGTAGTCGGGGACTCAGGCGATGCTGCGTACCTCCACCCCCCGTCCCTTCGTCTTTTCGATTTTCTTCGGGTTCGTCGTCTAAGTCGTCGAGATCGTCCCCTTCAAGGTCACTGAGAGGGGCGCGTTCTTCGACGTCAAGTAATTCGGGGGTGGTTTGTGAATGATGTCTGTGCAGGGAGGCCTTCTTTGGCTCGAAGGGCCCCCCTGCCGGGACTCCCGTCGACTCTGAACCCGAAGGACCTCCACCGCCGGCCCCACCTGAGCCGCCGCCGGCACACGGCAGGCAGCTGGACCACGCGCCCCCCACCGCGGCACCCTCACGCTACGTGGCGTCGAAACGATAGCGGAATACGCCGCCGATGGCCGATTATATTTCAGATCTCCGGGGACACTGATTTTTTTAATATGTTTTTTTTTCTTCTTTTTTTTTCCAATTAATGTTCGTCTGTCTATTATCTTATGCTCTTTTGTTCTCTTTTGTATCTCTTCCGTTTTTTCACGTCCTCATGTACGTCACACAATTAGTTAGTTCATTCGAAACGACTTTTATAACGTCATAGTTTAATGAACCGCAATTCGAATAATATTTTTCAACTATTTCAACGGTAGATTGTCGGGGTGGTTTTGTTGTACACCATTTGATGATGATTTTTTTTCTTTATTTATTCTTTGTTTTTTTTTACTAAATTTTATTCTGAAATTTTTTTCTTCATATCACTTTATTCGGCTCAGATTTTACACAGGTACGTCGTTCTACACATAACCTCACTATTTCACTCGGTAATAATACTGTAGAAAAATTCAACTTTATATTTTCTACGTAGTCTCGTAATTGCCAACCGTTCATGAACGTGCTAATGAAAATTTTTTTATTTCTTTTGTTTCTCTTGTTCTGTTCTCAGTGAACAACGCAGCCTGCAGCAACAGACATTTTTTAATTCCGTAGCTCTTACGGAATCTGTATTCATTGTGTACATGTGAAAATATATTCTACTGAGTAGCATAAAAATTTTTCACAGATTATTTCCGAGGTACTTTCAATTCACCTCCGATTATTATCCAATTATATTTATTTGTAAGAGAATTGTATCAAGTACCATTTACTTATTGTTTCAATATTTCTCTCCGCGATTTTTTCGCGACGATAAAACTTTCACTTTCTCCAAGAATTTTCTATGCGCACACGTGTAACTATAAGACACGTCGTTGTTGACTTCATTCCAAACATTCTCACGATACTCGACGATAACGTCACCCTCATTCGCGAAAAAAAAGAAAAAAAAATATATATAATATATATCACCGATCAGCGATTAATTTTATTCCTTCCTTTTTTCTGAAATTTCCACAATGCTGCGCGAACGATTTATTCCGTTACGGTGTTTTTATTTTTTCTTATTTTCCGGCCATTATGTGCCGGAACATTGTACGACGTATACCCAAATATTCAGCGATCGCAGCGATGATTGTTTTATATTCGAAGATCTATCGATATTTCTGTTTATGTCGTTGATAATAAAGAAAGTAGCTGCAACTTTTTGACCTCGGAATTATCGAGGACCAACTGCTCGCGTCGATCTTTTATTTACACACGATGGATTTTTACCGTTGAAAATTAAATTTCAGGCTAAAATTTAATAAATTTTTTAATTATTGACAGCCGGTTGATTTAATAACTCTTCATCCAACGCGTCAAGTGGTTGGTAATAGAAATGTACTGCACACGAGTTCCGTAGTTCTTACTTTTTTTCTTAAGCACAACTAATTTGACACGAAATGATTTTCACGAACATGATATATAGTTAATTTACACAAGAAAATTGACGCCTCTGTCGATCCTGTTGTTTCTTGTTTCTCTGTTCTTTTCTTTATATTCTGACAATTCGATTAACACTGTCAAGATCTGCGACGATGTAGAATTATTTTATAACAATAAATAGAGTCAACAGCTAGCTAGTATCGTATAAGTATATGTATATAAGTTTGTGATAACTTTAGTTTTTCTTATTTTTGAATTGAATTCTACTTTTTACTGATTTTTTTTTTTTTTTTTTTTTAAGGAACACAGGAATGATTGTCGACAGTAGAAAAGCACACGTATTATTACATTAGATAAAAAATCTTTTTCCAAAATCTCGTTACAAACAGTCTTCTGCACGCGCTGGTTCGCTTCGCTTCTTTTTTTCTTTGTTTCTCTACTTCAAATTAAAAGTATAAAAATTAATTAAGAATTCTCAATTTCAACCTACTTGCCAGCTGGGATAAGAATTATTATATCTCGCGTATTATTATCATCTGATATTCAAATCGCCGCGTAATGATTTGTGATTTTTTGGCAACACAAAAATTATTGCAAGAATTTTTTCAATGTGTTGTTTTTTTCTGCCAGAGTTTTGATTGTAAAAATTGAAGCAGTTTATACATCTATACATAGATAAATGGTTACACTTGGAATCGATAACAAATATAATTGAATAACGAGAAATTATAAACTGCGTCTAGAAACGCAATCGAGAAATTATTTCGCGTGCTCGGTTGCGCCCAGATTCGAGTTTTCCAAAGGAATCTATACCCGACTCGAGTAGCGTGCGTCTTGTAATTTTCAGCGACTCCGAAAGTCGTGGCCCCGACGATATGGAAGAAGGAGAAAAAAAAAAAGTAGCTCTTATACTGCAAAATCTACTTGACTTAGTCATTTCTTTTTTCATTCTTTCAATAAGATTATAAAAAAAAGCAAGACAACGTCACAGGAAAGAATGCCTGCGGATCGCAAACGCAGGGGATAAGAATGGATTGTCGTCTACCGCGAGTTCAGTTTCCGATTGAATTGGTTTTCGGGCGGACTACTTTTGGAAAATTACTTCACCGCAGTACCAAATGAAAATTGATATTCGACCTGCGACGCTATTTCGAAAAATTGAAATATGTATAATATAATATCTGTCGGTTAATCAATTGACGATTGAACGCGATTGTTATCTGAGAAATAATAAAAAGAAAAAAGGGACCACCGATGAAAGAGCGCAATGGGTGAGTAATAAAATAAAATCTGCCTTTTTTCTACTGAAAAGAAAAAAAAAAAAAGAAAAAAAAAACTCGCTCGGTAATTGGCATGTTAATGTGCGTGATTGCATTAATTGTATGATTGAAATTCCCGTCGCATCCGTCTGGTGTATTATAAAATGTTAATTCCGCAACTACGTAGTTTTGTAATTGTTATTTCAGTATTAATTATTTTTTTTTTATTTTTCTCTTTACCACCGACGGTTAAAAACGTGATACTCTCTGAATATGTAAGTAAAATAATTTTTCATTAAATCCCTTCCTATCGCAGAGAACCACAAAACTCGAGCTCCAGAAATTTCTTAATTAATTATATTAATCTTTGAAATTAATTATGATTATCACAATACATTTACAGGCAGGCTCGGTCGAGTTGGGAATCTCTATTATGATCCCTAGTACTTGATCCAAGTCCAAGGGATATTTCGAAAATGGAGAGTTGAAAATTTGGAAATGCGTATCTGATCGTGTACCTTAAGATTCGGACACCCTTTGTGTATGAAAATATAATCTAGGCTGTCGATGAAATTTTAATTAACACGGACTCAATAAAAAAAAAACTTGTACGGGTTTTACGTCTTGGGGTGCACCCAACCGACGTCTACGTGGTCGGGAACTTCTCTCTTTTTCTCTCTCTCTCTCTATATTTGTCTTTCTCTATTCCTTATGCAACAAATAAAATGAAACACCCAATCAACGACCTTAGAAACGAACGCAAGAATGACGAAAAAGCGATCACCACCGGTGCACTTGTACTGAACAGGTGCGCCACATGATGTTCATCCACTCAACAGATTCATGTAGCACTTCAATTAGTCAACGATTACTTTGTTAGTTTCAAGTGAATTTCACCAAGAAAGTGCAGATGCTCGAATTGAATCGCGGAATAGATATCGCAAAGGCTTTGTGAAAAAAAAAGAAGATAAACAAAGAAATATTAAGAAAAGAACAACCCAAAAATTTTATATATGTATATCGGTTATAAAGAAGTCTCACGCGAGCTGGTCGAAGATCGTGATGTACTCGATCGTTTCGCGTTGTATACTGAAAACTCAAAGAGGATCAACCGTTCAACCTGCCCCTAGCTGCTGGTTCAAGTTTCTACCCACGTTTCATTTCTCACATCCTATATCTTCGCGAAAATCCTTGTTCGTCGTCTTTCGGACTGTATATAGATATTTTCCGCGATATAATTCATCATTTGAAGATCTCGAGATAAATCGAGTCAAAGAAAAACCAAGGTCTGTAAACCTTATAGCGGATCACGTACCGGATTATATAAATTTTAGTTATCAGTTCAGCTTTGAAGTGGTGGATGGAATTAGGTATTAGGTAGAAATGCAGCTGATGAATCCAGAAGAAAAGAGAATTCCAACACCTTCAGCGCGGGCTTTTTTTAAAAAGTTTTCAGGTACCTGAGTGCACTTCTGAAGTAGAAAATGCACATCGGAAAAACTTGAACTCTGCAGAGGATAGTATTGTATTCCATTTTCCCCAGCTGAAGATACCTATATGTGAATATGATATAAACATAAAAGGAACAGATTGAAAATTTACTCTATAGATATCGTGCGGTCTGTCTGTATAGTTTCAAAAGTTGGCCACACGGGATTGCGGATCAAAAGTGCTTTCAAAAGCTTTGCAATTATTGATCCAGGTGTACCCACGCTAGAATAGAAACAAAATATAATATTCGTATACGTTTCATTACCATCGTGGAAAATCATATGTCCTGCACTTTTCAAGGATCAAATATCACTTCACCACGTCAAATACGCGGGTGGATTAGAAAAAAAATAAATAAATGAAAACGAAATAAATGATACGGGTATAGAAAAAAAAGGAAGAATTATTTTCTATGCCTGTAGGTGTACAACGGAATTACATCTCTTTTTTTTTTCTTTTGTTTTTTGAACCTCCAAAGAATGACGACGTTGCTGAAGATAAAAATATACCGAGCATTTGATCACGTTTGCAGTCACATCTGTACGGCGCACATATTCCAAGATCGCGCGTGTAGATCGAATGAACATGCGGATCCCTTCGCGTAATGCGATTTATAACGTATCATCGAGAGAAAATTGGCGAAAGAAGAAAAAAGCGAAGGAGCGAGAGGGGGATGAAATAAACAAAAAATTAGTAAATCGGATCGGATATCTGGTAATTTAATGGGATTGCTATCACAGACGACGCGGGCGGGAATGAAGCGAATCTCTGGAATTCGTTCAGCCGTGTCAGAATGAAGAGCAGGCGGACATGGACAGATGCGGAGGAGATGGGAGGAATTGAGGAAGTGAGGAAGACAGGACTCGAAATCCTATTCGGTTCCTCCCTACATCGCACGTTTGCAACAAGTTGCGCAGAGAAATATATATGTATATAGGTTAGGTTATAAATCGCCATGTACTTCGGTCGATTCGATATCCGGTACAATGTTATTTTTTTTTCCCTTCTTTGTTTGTGAATATATTTTTTCGTTCCTTATTATTTCCTTCCTTTTTGTTCTATTTTTACCTCACCGAGAATTCCTTTTCCCCATTATTATGTACTTTCTCGCGAGTCGTATAATGTTTTATCGAACAATGTCGCGTCGCACTGCAGACGCGGCGCGAAAAACTAATTGATTAAATGAAAATAATAATAATAACAAAAAGGAAAGGAAAAAAGGGTCATGCATATGCATGGCGCATATGGGGTATATATGTGATGACGTTCTATCGATTATGGAAACTCCTTCAGATGAGTATATGCATGAGACACGATCGTCTGTGTTAACCTCGGAGGCGGAGTAGCAAAATTTTAATACAAATTTTTACCTCTGATGTTTTATAAAGCTTGGATTTAAAAACATGTATAGCAATAACTAATTACCTTTGATATAAAATTTCATGAATTTCAACGTAAAAATTAAATTTCTCGTTAAATTTTACTCTTTTAAAAAAATCAAAATCCTAGAGAGGAACGTACGATTTGTGTATGTTATACTAATCAGACGTTAGCATCGGAGCCACTGAAAACCACGATGATAAAAAATGAGCACGTTGTATCCAAGCTCACAGAAGAATTGCGCTTTTCCTATAAAAATCCAAGTTTTGTACGAGTGAAAAAAGTGTCCCAAAGGAGCTTGATATCGAATCAACGTATCTGGAAGTAGATAGCTAACATAATAAAGTCTTCGACGTGATAGGCTATGTATATCCCTATAATAAAGTATGTACCTATGCATTATGATGTCAGTACGCAATTCTAAAGCGTTGATGCATTGAGATTGATTACATCCATTTTTTTTCACCCCATTCATTCATTTCAGCTGTTATATATGTATACAGGTGCCCATACATATATAGATTGTTATTAATGGGGAATTTGCTTTATGTCGACTATAATAATACGCATTATACCTATACACGTACCTACGTTCGATTATCAATCATATAGCCAGAAGACCGCGAGATAATATCGAACAATTTTTACTATGAAAAAATGAGGAGAAATAAATGTAACATTTGACAGATATTAGGCTAATTGTTGTTTTATTCCAAAATTGATCGAGATCAAATTGAATAAATTATACTGCGATATCTTCCTGTTCCGTTCAAGATAATAAACAAACTGATTTGAGGTACAATGCATACGTAAATCCGTAGTATGAAAACGTGAATCCGTAGCAGTAAAAAGAAAACAGAACAATTCAATCGCGGAGACTATAATAATAGCGAAAATATAAAATTAGAGCAACCGCATGCGGGAAGAAAAACGGTAAAATTCTGTTCAATTGATGCAATTGGTGAATGGTGAAATGAATCATTTGTTTTTGCGCGCACACGGTTCGTTTGTTAACAACTTGATTTTACGATAGTCGTTAGTATTATATTCAATTCACGCATTGAGTGGGAGCGCTCGTATTC
Organism: Athalia cordata; assembly: GCA_963932425.1. Classification (NCBI taxonomy): domain Eukaryota; kingdom Metazoa; phylum Arthropoda; class Insecta; order Hymenoptera; family Athaliidae; genus Athalia; species Athalia cordata. The sequence continues at coordinate 47,563,227 of OZ010625.1, read as the reverse complement.
GAAGTGTGTGTATATGTAGGGGGAAAACATTCATTTTGCAGACATTATTTTAAAACCGTGATCAGGTATCAAGTCATCAATTTGGCTGTTGTGAAAAAATAACGCAACTCGACATTTCGATTAATTCTAACGAATGGTTGGGGGCATCGAGCCCGTGGACCCTCTCGGATGGGAATGAACCTTTTTTCCTCGTGTCTTCGCTGAGATCCGAACAAACGCGTATTAGATCGATTTCAGATGTTTTCAAGCCCGCACAGCTCCCATGTAATTAATTCTGTACACTCAACTACGGTGTAGCTTAGAACTTTTTTCAATTAATTAAAAACGAAAATTTTTAAACGAAATTTCTGTCAGCGGAATTAATTTTGCAACGAAATACGAATGCTAAAGATGAACTATGACCGGCAGAATCTCAACTTTAATTACCATTTATCAATAATTTATTATGTATTTTATTTTCAATTTTCGTTTCACATATTTTTTTGATTCATTTATTCACCCAGAATTGGGGTGCTGCTGATAATAAAAAAATTTCGATGCGAGATTCGAGTAGAATTTTTCGCGTTAATTTCATGCGATAAATTTTCCATCCCTTAATTCATGTAGGAGTTCGACAACAAAATGGTACAGCAGATGAATACGTATGAAATTAGTGCAAAGTTTCGCGCATATTTTCGCGTTGAAACGGTTCGTAATTAAAAGGGCAATTTATAAACAATCAGCGAACCAAGTGGCGCGGTTCTATCGCCGAATCTACCATTCGTTGTTAATTGTTTGTTGGCACACGCGATGCCTTTGAATCGATTACCATCGAATGTGGATATTTTATATGAGGTAACGTGATATACACGTGGAAACAAATCCATGACAATTTAGATAAGTTTGCTAAAATGAATATCGTATAAATATGGGGCAATAATAATCGGAGATATCCCCCGCCCCCTCAATTTTTCTTTTTTTTTTATTCACTCGCTCTCTCTCTCTCGTACTCGTTGATCACCCTCATTTAGCTTTGGTTATATCCTTCTCGAGGGAGTCACGCAACCCCATATAACGTATAAATAAACATCGACTCGTTTATCTGTATATCTATTTATCCATCTATCTATTTATTCATCTGTATCGTATAAATGAGAGAATCATGCTCATTTGATTCTTATCCAACGATACTGTAAACTGACAACTCGAAATGAAGCGCTTGGGTATTATTTTAGTCTGTCGAGAGTCATGATTCTGCGATCGGATAAGAACGAGGGTAAATATAAGCAGAAAATTAAAGATTTATACGAAAGTTGAGCGAAACCCCGCGGACTGACTATACGTTTCGTGTTATTCACGAGGTTCAAACACACGAGGGATGATGGCTGAAGATATTCGAGAGAAGAACTTCCGGCAAACAAGTTATGACCGAAATTTAAACCAACCACAATCAAACAGCTGCTGTTACTCCTCGACAAATAATTCTAGGCCCCGTATGATTGAGATAACATGAATATTATTATCATGGCGTAGTTGAGAATTTTCAAATTAAACTAGAATTACGTGTATTTTCAACGCGCGGAGCACCACGTTTATTCTATCTGAATTAAATCCGTCCACGCTATATAACCAGTTAATCATTTTCCATGTACACATCTATCTATATATTTCGTTGATGATAAACCACCGTCGGTATATGATATTTTACATACCTATAGTCACTCGCTTACATGCAGAAACTATCTACGTCAACGAACACCCCGCGTTTCAGCAGAATTGCGCCATTAAATTCATTTGGTCGTAACGATTCGCGATATGCATAACTGCGTTTCATTCTCCCTCCTTCTCTTCGTCGTCTACTTCCACTTCCCCAAGTTTGCCCCATTTCGTATCTTCGACTCGTAGTAGTCTGTCTGACTCTCCGTCTCATCTTCGCTCTTCCTCCATCATTTTCACTCTCGAACTCAACGAAAAGCTCTCGTCCCTATCGGCGGTTATGAATTTTTCTTATTTCCAACCTACTACCCACCGCTACCTCCTATTTTCCTACTCTCACAGACCCATTTTTCGCTCGACCGCTTTTTCACTCGGTTTTAATTGGTCTTGTTTCGCCTTCCATTTCTCCCTCATCAACCGCGCCCCCATATACACAACATGGGGTATACCCACCGCGTATGTGCAGTTAGTACTTCAATTTATGCATGCGTGAATTTTTCTTCAATACATATCAGGTCCCTGTGACTGTCTATCGTCTATTTTTATTAAACATACAAAAACAAGAAAAACACGTCCGCGTCGTTAAAAATCTCGATAGTGAACTATAAGAAAGTTGAAAAAAAGCTCCTTCTTCCCCTCCGAACAAACACTCTATATTTGATGTAAGGAATGATCGTTTGTTTCGTCCACTTTCTGAATAAGTTCAAATTTGAACAAGCAGATTTTCAGCGAGTCGTATTATAATATGTACAAATATGTCACACGTCTTGAATAACAATTCAAACTCGCAGTACTGCTGCTGCTGCTGCTGCTGCTGGTTCTGGTGCGCTGCTATCATTTTTCAACTCTTCGCAACGTTTGCGTTTTCAACCTTGCATATACGTACCCATAGAACTCGCTGAGAATTTGGTTAACTTTATACGAGTAAGGTAACAAATTCACATCTATCTAGGTGCACCTACATAACGATACGCTCCTACGTATATCTATACACGTTATACAGCTTTTACGTTAAATACAAGTGTACACGACTTGGAATTTAATCCAACGAGCGCTAGGTATGAGCACATAGATATACCTGACGTGCTAAAATAACCGACGTTCTTTTTTTCACCTCCTTCTGCCTTTTTTCGGAAAACTTTTATTACGGCTTATAATCTGTTATCCAAAAGCTCTCCGCGTGCATGAAGGCTACTTGAATTCGAACAAGTCGAAAGCCTACCTCATATCATTTCATGATTTATCTGTGACTCGAATGGAAGTATATCTGTAGTTTTTCTTACGAATAAAATAAACTGAGGAAAAATAAATTAGAGAAGAAAACAAAAGCAGAAGATACTCGTCACGCGACGCTTATGTAAGGAGTCCAAACTCGAATTACGGGAATATAACACAGGGTCTCGGCTGAGCTACTTCAAGAAATTCAACACTCCCTCGCTCATTATAGTTAGATCTACGTAACATCGTAGACTATAATTTCTAAGAGACGTCTGAAAACTTAAGATGTTCGCTTCTCCAGCCCGCCCGCGCAAACTGCGCATTACAGTGGACGTTAGCATATATCTATAGTTATGTATTTTTTTTCATTCACTATCTAATAAATTCATTCAGCGCACGTTGCTTCATTTTGTATAGATATAATAAGTCTGGCGGTGCAGGAAAAGTTAGCAAAAGCAGCAGCGATTTTTCTACTATTCTTATCTCCAGCTGGCAAAATCCACACGGGATGAAAGAAGAAAAAAAAAAGAGAGAGAAAAAACAATTTTTTTTCTATCAACAACGGAAAGCAGAAAACGCACACTCGCATCCGATTTCGATGATACATACCTATAGAAGTAGCACCAATTCGTTTACAATTACAGTATTATGAAAAAATCTCTGGCTATTGAATCTGATCTATATAATTCGAAAGGTGATGATTTATCCATCGCAGTTTTTCTTATTCCCGCGCACAGCAGATTTCAGTGAAGCAAATCGTAAAAAATGAATCTAATTAACGTCGATCGATATAAGTGAGAATTCTATTTTCAGCATCGTATAATAAAAACTCATCATTTTACACTCGGATCGAATCGTGAATTTTTTCTGATAGAAAAATTGGCAGAAAAGAAAAAGTGTGGGCAAAATATAAGACGACGGTAAACTGTATAGGTCGGTTTTAATAATTCGGTCGAAGTCACAACAGTTTTTTTTTTTTTTTTTACCAACTCTCGTAGTAATTATAATCACACGTGTTTTATCTTGCGTTATCGTCATTCGACTTATCACTTAAAAGCACCGGACGAATCGTCGCACACCTCGTACGAGCGTAAACACAAACCGTCACAACGACACTGTCGGTGATACGATTCGGAGGCGCGAGTTCTCCCCGTCCATTGCCTGCGCAGCGTCTCGACCGCAGCTGTACGAGCAAACGCGGATGATGATGATGATGATGGACCCCCTTTGCTCAAACAGCTACATTTTTGCCACGACGCGTTCAAGTCCAGGTGGCATTCAAAATTAATCTTATTCCTATCGATGGGGGTTGAATTCCTGCACCTGCCTTTTCTCACCGGGGCTAAATTACGCTATGGATTATCAGGTGTAACGTCTCTCAGGTTGCGTTACCGGTTATTCTAAATATTTCATTTTTTTTGTTTTTCATTTTTTTCCGTAGCTTTTTTTTTTATTTTTTTTACAATTGCCTTCAAGTTCCGAGATACGCGGACCTGCACGGGGATGTAAAAGCTTGATTTTGCGCGCTTCGCGTCGTCGTATTGGCGTTGACGACGGCCGAGGCCCGACTGAAGCTGGGGGAGGATGTCGGCGCCGTTGCTCAGTGACGTAGGACCCGGAAAAGCACGAGCTTTTTCTAGGGGCGCGACGCGGACGTCTACCTATGGGGAACTGGGTCATCCGCGAGAACATCGACGTTGGATTCCCAAATTGGCAAAATTTCATATTTTATCACCTTCGTTTGTACGCTCCTTCGTTATACTTTTTTTTTTTCAAATGTTTTTCATCCATTGCTGATATGTCAACTTTGGGACGTTTCTAGGAATCGAAATTTTTTACCTGCAGTCGCACCAATCGGATAAAGCTCCAGCAACCTTTCTCTAAAAACTATAATACAATTCTTACATCGCCATCTATGAAACAATATCATTGATTAAATCGATGAAAATAATGCTATCGTCACCATCGACGTAAGTTTATATAAAAACGAAGACAGTAATTCAGCGCGTGTAGGAAAAATTGTCACGACTCGAAGTCAACTGGGTCAGGATGCACCACGTAGGTATATCTTGTAAGTTCGTTGAAAACTTTAGCGATTCCGGACGTCATATCGATCATACAAAGTTATGTAGTACTTGCACGGTTCTTGAAACAATGGCGTTTATTATAGTTATATACCGTACCTATACCGAAGTGTATGATATAAAATTACATAGAGTATGACCGCGGAGTTGACAACTTGTCTCCAAAACTCTCACGGAAATAACAACCAGATAGCAATCAATTGAAAAGCTCTACGCGACCATTCGTTTATTTTAGTTGAAAATTCACCCCCACACGTATATTTCGAATGCGTTTTGTTATACTCTCCATGCAATCATGTAAACTCGATAATTGCCTGTTACCACAGCAGATGAAAAAAAAAAAAAAAAATTGAGAGACACAGAAAATATTTTTTACAATTCAAGCTCCGCACCACTCGCATGGTTTGTATTCGTTTTGCCCATATTCAAATATATTCACCGAAAAATTTTCGAAATTTCAAAAATCACGCTCTGTTTTACAAAAATTATAATATCGCGTTATGTTCTCTACCTACAACATCGTATGGGATACGTTTCGGCTACGTGATATGAGTGAAGAAAGAAAGAAAATAGAAGAGAGTATTTTTCATATTCTCCGGCTATTCGAAATCACGGAGTTTTTATTCGAACGGAGGATTTCCGGATCTTGAAAGCCTCGTAACCTTGAAAGGTCGAGTGTTGATGAGCAGAGTTTCCCCGAAGTGGGTATAAAACGCAAATTTCAGAATCCAAGTCAGTCGCGTTTGACTGGAATATACAAACTCACCGAGGGTTAATATATTTGCGGAGATACCAAGATTGAATATTATTGCGTATACGCCACCATACGTGCGTTACGAAGGGCCCCCGAAAATCGATTACCCGCGATAGTAGACTTTCAGGGGAGGAAAGGAATTACACAAATCGGACGAAATTAAAGTGGATCATCTATTCCGATGGAATCTCCTTTCGGTTTACCGTTCCGTATATATAATATATTGATAAAAAATAAAAATGAATCGAGTTTCTGAACAAAAGTATAATCTGCAAAAGTGAAAAAAAATTAAAGTAAGATCCCGTACTTCCTTTAATTCTACAGTTTTTATCTTTTTTCTCGCCGCAGAAATGAAGCGACGTCAAGGTAAAATTTTTGACCTTCACATGGCGTGCAGGGGATCGCGACACAAAGAGCGAACTGTTCAGATCTTGTTGAAGGGTGACGAAAAGCCACGAATATATCTTGGCAGCAGCTAGAATATAAGATGCGATCTCTGGACTCTCGCGCATACTTCGTACAGGAAGACAAAGCAAAAAAATAGATGAATAAATTCTAGAGACTTGATCGTTGCTTTTTTTAATTGTTTATTATTATCATTTTTCTTTTTCCTTAATGGATGATAGAATGATAAATCATCCGATTGTGGTGCCATCTAATATTTCGAGATATGCCCGTGCGTTTGGTTGAAATTTGAAAATTTCATGAATAATGATTTATATATTACGAAGAAAAAATAGTAGCCAGACATTGTGCACAATAAAAAATTTTGCGATGAATAAGATAATAAAGAGAACAACCTCACGCGCGGGTTATCGGTTATCGTCAGCGTTTCTTAGGAGACAAAAAAAAAAAAAAAATGAAGATGAGGAAAAAAAACCCAAAAATCCGTAGTTCGTGACCTAGAAGTTCAGGATCCGACGCGCAACGGTACAAAGAAGAGCTATTCAAATCTGTTTGGGGTGAGAGCCAAAAAGCCAGAGAAATCTTCGCACCCAAAAACTTGAAATAATATAAAGAAAATATTGAAGTAATTTACAATTCAGTCGTTCATCACGTAAATTTTTAAAAACCCACCGACAACGAAAAGAACGAATCTTCAAATCGCGTAATGCCTCGATGGCGCAGAAATCTTTGGAAGGAAAACCCTTGAAAAAATAGAAAAGAACATGGCTCCGCAGATTGAGGTCATGTAAGTCTCTGGAAAAATTCGAGTAAAAATCGGGAGGACGCCTAACGCAGACCCGTTATGAACGGGGTGAAGGGTGGAATGGGGCTCGAAATGTCCCCGTTGATCAGGAGTCCCTTGCGGACCCTTCCATAACGGGGTGACCAGCTCACTTTGCAGTAGCTCTTCGTCGACCCAACCTAACCAATGGGAATTACACCGTCTCGACGAACCCCATTCACGGAAGCGAAGATCGTCTCATGTTCTGCGGTCGTGAATTTCAGGTTTTCTATATATACCTATATTATATGTATACCTATGTACGTCGGACTGTACAGACTTTTGGATGCGACCTCAATTAGCGGGGCTCCCCAAAATTTCATCGTTTCTTTCGACGAGTTCCTTCGGCATAAGGTGTAAAAGAGATATTATAGATGGAGGCGACCGAAAATTTTACTTTCATTGCCCGACGCCTAGGATAGTTCTCTATGTAAAATCTGGTAGCGAGACAGAAACTCCAAACTTCCTCGGGCTTAGCCCGGGGGATGAGATCGTTGATTTGAAAAAAAACTTCTTCATCGTTCGTACTTGTTAGTTTCGATCGAATTATTTTTTCTCAGACACTAGCTTAATTCTACTCGAACACGCACTGTTCGGCTCTCTTCCCACGCAAAGTCATTCGTTGCACCATCGCGTTTTGGAGATTGGCACGATCTTTTGTTTTTTTTTGTTTTTTCTTCTTGTTTTCGAAAAAAATTGAACTACGTGGGAGTGACTCTCACATTCATAGCTAAAAAATTGTATCAAGTTCTCATTTCTGATGTAACGAAGACATCGTACATGGTGAATAAGGCGAATTTCAACTTGTGCCAGAAATAAGACAATTATTGTTTCATTGGAATATTAAAAAGATATCGCTAATCTACATCGTGAAATCGTTAATTAGTGCCAAGTCAACAATTCTCCCAAACGTACGAGTTGATAATTGGAAGCTCGAATATGTTTAAATAATTTATAATGACTAATCTGCATTCAGAGATCTGTTGCCTCGAATCTTGATCGGACGTTATTATTAGCTCCCTAAAAAAAAAAATCCTTCTTCCTCAAATGGGTCACCCTCTACACACGGTTTGTACCCAATCTTTGCTGACGTCATCGCGGGGCACATATGCGTTATATATATGTAATATTCACGATGGTATAAAAGTCTACTGACCCGTGAAAAAATCCATTACATGTCCATTAACCGATGTCAGGAAATTTCCTCGCATTCAGCCAATTCAAATTCACATTTTCTCTAAGTACAAATAATATTACTATATATAATATCGATCCGAAATTACCTGCCCGGATAACTCGATCCCAAAGTATCACACCAATTTACGCCGTTTTCTTCCATAATAGTTGCATTAAAGATAATAATCAGGGGAATATAATAAACGACTTAATTCTATTTAGTAAAGAGAAGATGAAGCAAGAGGCTTATAATACATACTTTCATAATGGCATCGTAGAACCTGCAGAAGCTCCATAATCTAACAAAGTACAGCAATATCCCCGCCTTATAATACCGGAGTATAAATGTGTCCGTTGAATAAATGAAGCAATATGAACCTATTCCACACAATTTAAAGCCCGCAGATGTTCTTTTCATCTCACAATCACTAGTAAAGAATATAATACATTTAATTCGGAAAATCATCTTGGAGGATGTAGAGTCAATTCCTGATTTTTATAGCGCTCTCCTCGAAAAAGAAAAAATAAAAAATAAAAAAGAAAGGCCTTCTAACGCGAATTTATCAGTCCCCTGCGTCCAGTTAGCACGATATCGACTTTAACGAGAATGACCTCTTCACAATAAAGGGGTGGAAAACCAGTCAAAGGACACACGCGGACGGACAGCGTGGCGTTCACCTTGTAGAGGGAACCCCGCGCAAGCCAAATTTATCCCGTCACGACATGTATACGTGTGTATATGGAGCGTTGCATGACAATTCGAGCCAACTCTTTTAAGGGTCAAGGGCTGAGGGCTGAGGTGAAAAAAAAAAAAAAAAATATAGAAATTTCTAGGAATTTTAGCGTTGGAAAATATATTTCTTTTTTCATAATCAAAAGTGACACGAGTCGTCGAAAATTGAGTTTTCTACCGCAGGGTCCAGAGGCATGTCGAATCGGAATGAAATTCCTCCCGTATACGTCTGATATGCAAAACTGATTTTCATTCGATCCGACGTAGTGGGTAGAATTCACATTCAGCTATGTCCGGTCGAGTACGATATGAGCGAATAATGATTCTTAAAGTACAATCCTAACGCACGTTGTAATTGAAGTTGTCACGTGAGCCGTAATGGATGTCAGGTTTAAATAGACAATTGCAGGCTACGCTCGAGCTTGGTAGTCTCTGTTAAAAGTAGTGAGTGGTTGATTGCTCCTGGTGATGATGTAATGTACAACAAACGAGTTTCGCACCAATTAATTGTATATATGTATATACGTAAGTGTAACGTGTAAAATACCGATTCCTATATATCTCAATATATTATATTTTACAGGTCATTTCGATTTGCGTACAATTTTTATCACGTAATCACGCGTTACGGACTAACGGAAAAAACGTCGAAAATTCCGAAACGCAAGGAAAAACAAAAGAGAGAAAAGCAATTGTTCCGTTGATATTTTAACAAAGTTAATCGTGGTACGATGAATCCTGATTAAAGACCGTGTTTAACTTGGAGACTCTGAAGTTGGATAAAACATAAAGAATTACATAAAACGATAAAGTCATCTGTGCAAATACCAATTAGATTATAGCTCCTGCATCACGTTCGAGTGACTACATTCGCGTCGTCGAATAGATTTGATTAAAAACCGAGAGGATCACTTCGCTATCTCCTCTTCGCATACACCATTATACATGATGTACGTATGTGCATTTACGTTCTCCGCATATTTTACGGAACAGACAGTTTCCATTTTGTTCTTTTATTTTTTTTTATTTCGTTTTCTTTTTATCTTCGGATTTTCACCCGGATAATCAGAAATACTACATCAAACGAAGGTTCGGCTTTCGAAAAATTCTATCATCTGTACAGTATACGCGTTATTAAAAAGTAGCCTTTATTTCAGCGTCCAAATAAAGCCGGTAAAATATTACTCGGAAGGCACGATTAAAAAAGTTTAGTATAGTTTCTGTGATCGCAGGATGTTTCACCGGCTGCGCCTACATCGTTTCGATATCTCCGATATTTCTGGTACTTTATGAGACAAGAGCGGTATTGGTGGTAAGGCTGTTTCTGACCGTCGATATTTACGCCTTTACATCTCTAAATTATTGACCAATAAATTACGCTGGATCAACCACCATGGAATAGCCGTGATAAAACAGTATAGTTTCTTTTAATGTGACGAATGAGGATTGATGTGAAAAAAAATTACTGCTTGTCTACGTCTGCATAGGTACATTCGACGGTAACGAGCGCTTTATTTTTTTTACCAAAAATTCAAAAATAAACAATCAGAATTTGAAAAAATTTCACCAATTGACAAAGTCTCTGACGAATTGTTTCATCGACTGTACAATATTTCACCTATATACGGAGCAACAGCTGTTTTTCAATAGAGCAAGTTTATTTAGGGCAACTGTTGTAATAATAGCGTCACCGAGTGCAATAGGGGTCGTGGCGGATGCGATATAGTTGTGATCTGTATCTGGACATAATTTTTTATTTTTATCCCAGTCTCGTTTTCTTCCTCCTTCTCGATATCATGCCATACCCCATCGTAGCAGCGGCGGAAAATTGCGAAATAACTTCTATATTAATCATAACTTCTCGATGTAGTTGAAATTCGTGAAACTATTCCAACAAATAATCGAGAGATCCTGAACGAGGATCGCGTCACCAGAATCCGAACATTTACATACACAGAGGAATACAATATATCGAAAGATGATAGCCATTTCCGGGAACCACCAAACGCGTAATGTTCAAAATGGCGATAATAATGAGAATTATAATAATAATGATAATGCTAATAATAATCCATAATCCCCAATGGAACAATTTGTCAAGGGGCTGATGTGGTTGAGGATAGGTATGCCACGTATGAGTATAATATGGATTGCCTAACGGTCGCAATTCCATTCGAAAAGCACTGGGAACTTGTGTACCGATTATTATGCTGCCCGAAAATAGATTATTACTGTATACCTAGTTGTATTTACATATATGAAAACCCGCACCGCAAATATGTGACCAATCGTAAGATACAACAATTTATTTATCATCTATTTATAGTGGAAAAATTGTTGATGCTCGAATTATCGGCATTTATATTATCTATGGAAACACCGATACCGAGACCTATACCAATAATGCTCGTACGTACAACATTTCACTTCATTACCAAGAAAACCCGATACGTTTTCAGTTTCAAAATCGATTTCGCCAACGAAGCCAAACACAGCCGGTTCTGCTGTACGTACCACTCGATGCATGTACGTGTGCACCAAAGAAGCCGAGGAAATACAGTTCGATTCGAAAATGTAAACAGAAGCTCTTTCGCGTCGATGCTTATCAAAGTTTGGTGAAGCTTACAACGAGAAAATGTTGAGTAGGTATCCCGCATCCAATATAAACTATCCACGAACCTATAAATGCACAGAATCTATACATGTACTTTATAGCGGGGTAAAATTGCTCCAAAGAATACGTCTGCAACAAGTTCAGAGTAAATTTCTAAGTATATTCATGGACCCTCTTTTTTTTCCTTCTGTTTTTCCTTCCTACTCAGGCAATGAAAGGGTGGATACTTTGATCGTGACAAGAGTCGAGACGGATGTGGAAATTTCCGATGGACTGTTAGAGTAAAAGAAATCGCTGATACGCGCCTGCTCTCACGTGTAACTTCACATTTAGTTCCAAACTATGTGATAATGGAACATTCAAAGTTGATCCGCGTGTTTTTCACGTGATTCTGGCTCATTATATTACTTGGAAAGCGAGAAATTGTAACTTTCGTGAAGTGAAGCGATGTGAACGTGATTTCAGAACCGATGAAAATCTGACACGGTTGAACAGAATTAATTAAGCGCCAAGAGAACATGGAGGAAAAAAAGCACATTTTCAATAAACCTTAAGAAGCAAGCGCCAAATGATAAAAATTCTACCGAGAGTTGTACATACGAGTACAAGGCCGGTAACAAATCATGATATTCTGAGGAGACTTATCTGGGTTTTCTGGAAAACCTTCTCTAAAAATCAAGTCGCTTTCCCGAGTGGGCGATCTCAGCGAGTTCTCCAATGTTTACACGAGACTACGGCCCACTCACGCCCCAAGGATATTGCCTGGAGCACGGTACCTTGGTATACCTACCAGCTCCGACACAGGATTACTAAAGAAGGATCTAAAGCCTCGTCGAAATCCAGTTGACACACAAAGAACAAAGCTTTCTAGTTTTTTTGTTTTTGTTTTTTTTTCTCCTCCATATCTATATACATATGTGTAAAAATAATATTTTCAACGATGTACAATTTCTTCTCTACAACTATTTGTACAATCTACCGCAAGTTTCGGAATAAGATTATATAGTTGATTATTGAACCAACATTTGCTCCGAAAACTTGTCTGAATTTTGACGAGCATTATAAAAGTTAAATACAATATACAATACATATGTATATCTATATTTCTATGTACCTCTGAAAGGCGCAGCAGAACCTTTCACCAGTCTATTGTTTCTAGTTGATACATCTAACAGTGTTTCTAAATAAGCGATGAACCGGTGGTGCTCGCGGATCCGTAAAGTTCGGAGTTAATTTATTAACCATCGGCACGCTAAGGTACTCAAAGAATTCCGGAGGAATCGGTAGTGCGACTCAACGACTGGTCAGACATTCGACAGCTGCGGCGCTGCAGGTTACGGATGGGGATATTAATGGGTGGAAAAAAAGTGAAGATCACCGAAACAGTTTTGCTTTTCACACAGTCTCGTTTAGGGAAAACGTCGCATCGCCTTATTCGTCTGGAGTTGTCAATCGCTGCAAAGTTATAGGAATTATTATCCCAATGAAAAGTTAAGAACTTGAAATATATATTTTTTTTTCTGAATTTTTATCTGCTTTTGGAACAACATTTTATGGAGAGACTTGATTTCGACATCTCTTTTGGTTCAAAAATTATTTAAATGAGAACCTGTCGTCCAACTAAGGTGCTCTGATTTTTTATCCTCATACGGAAATTGATTCGTTCTATAAAAATGTTTTCGAACAATTCTTACTTTCGAAAAAATCGGATTAACTGATTCGTTTGTTCGCCGATTCAGTCCGCATTTCTCTTTTTCATATACATACGTGTATACTATGGATGAGACATGGAAAAAGGTGTTGCATCGCTTTTCCATCTCGTCAGTCAAAATCCCCTTAGTGCCCCTTCGTCGGAGGGATTTAATTACAGGCAAGGAATTTCCAATAATCCGATAGCTCCACTGCATAGACTGACCATGTGCCGAACGGCGAATGCTTCATAAGCTCATGCACCTAGAAACCCCACCGAGACTTTCAATGAAACAAAAACGGAGAAAATTACCGTATTTTCTAACAATTGATCATTTTTTTCACAAAACCACCGACAAGGTTCGATCGAGGGATAATTGAAGCCCTGAAAGCTTTAATGAAATAAATTTGAAAATTTTCCCCATGCCCTGCACAGGTATTTAGGTATTAGGTACACAAATCTCTTGTACTATAATTTCACCCTCTGCTTATGAGCAGTGAAAAATTTTTAATAAACGTTCCCATCGAATATTACGGGTAGAAATGTTAGAAAAAAAAAAAATAAGAAGAAAAAATGAAGAGTTTCGCACCAGATATCGAAAAGCAATTTGGCACACGATTCTGAGCCGTACTAGAAAGAATAATTCTATTTCTTTGTCACGAGTAAATCGACCGCGAACCGTTGTTCCAGGAGTAAACTTTTTTTTCTTCTATCTTTTAGGAAGCAGCCTACGTTCCCCATTAGACGAAAAGAAAAAAGGAAAAAAAAACCGTTAGACGGAGTGTGGCTTGAAGTTGAATAAACGGCTGAATCAAACGACGACAGGTTTCTGGTATAATATAAAAATGTGAAAACTTACGAGAACGGCTCCTTACCAAATATATAACGCGAGCGATTCAAACGAGCGATTTGGTAAGACTTAGAAAAAACGAATTAATAACATAAATGCATGCGACCTGAAAATTAAGATAATTAAGGCAGCGAATTGTCGAAAAAAAATGGCGGAATATTAATTTAATTTATTCATCACCCCTTGCCCCTCCTGGCCCCTTTTATCTTTCTCCCACAGCCAGATCAGTTATATTTACTGTGTAATTGTTAGCGGCTTGTTTCCATTAAAAAAGGTAATTGAAAATTTGGTTATCGAATACTATACGTGATTATTCGATCTACCGATAAAAAATCTAGGATCCCGAAATATTTTTCGAAAACCCATCTACGAAATTCATCGTACCTACGTACCTACGCTACGGTGTATATAATATTTTCTGAAAGCGGCAAAAATTTGCGAGTGTAAATCGAAGATGGTACTAGCAAAACGCAGCAACGGAATATCCTCGCGAAGACGGCGACGCGCCGGTCGTTTTCTGTGACAAGATAAGCTCAGGCGATGCATAATGTATAGATAAATAAATAAATATAAATAAATGAATGAGCTACCAGCTGGCTATACACCGAATGGCTGCAGAAACTAGATTACCGGATGCTCCCAGCTGCATTTTTACAAGTACAAACTACTTTTTCCATGTCGCTTCAATAGTTTACTGGAAAAATAATGTCAAAGACAATTACGCGGTGAAGAAATTTAATATGAGATTTTTCATTCTATCAAAATGTGGTCGACATCTTGATTTTCATATACTTATAGTAGATGAAATTCTTTTTATTCCATATTTCATCCCATGTGATTCAAAGGGAAAAGAAAAAAAAATACTTTTTAGTATGAGGGTTTTGGCGCAAATGCTAAAAATAACTAAGAATTTGAAAACAGATTACGTCCGACTTCCGTTTGTTTTACACGACAAATTTGCATAAAAATTTTCATACATAGTTTGATGGAAAAAGTCGAAATGAGGCAAACGGATTGCAAAATGTCTATAAAACCGAACGGAATGATATTTTCGCGATAGAAGAAAAACAAGTTTTTCTTTTGAATTCAGTTTTGCAAAATTATATTTTACTATTCTCCTCGCGAAATTATACAGTAGCTACATCGACATCGAAGGAGTAACAAATTCTTCGAAGGGTCTGAGTATACCGGTGCCTGGACCGTTCGTCACTTGGGAGGATGGAAATTGGTTCAATAGAGAAGTTGAGTAATAGGGAAGGATGAAAAAAGGGTCTTTTAGATCGAGGGCTCGTACCTCTGGGCGTTCGAAAGTTTTCCTTCAAACCCTGCACATACACACATATATGTATATAGGTACGAAAGGACTGGCCATTTTTAAACCACAAAGGTGACATTTTGTTGGGTTAAAAAGAGCCCAAACAGGCCTGTTTTCCCACAAGTTTCTCCCTCGAGGTCTCGTTAAGGTCACCAGGTGGACTACCCTTGGGCTAACCTAAGTAAACGTGTAAGTTGAACATGTACCAGACATACTATGGTGGTGTGAAAAAAAAAAAAAATTATCAAAATAAAAAGAGAAGGAAGAGAATTAATTGTCCGTTGATTCGCGTTAGTAAACGCTAGCAAAAAGAAGAGAAAAGAATAGGTTTTTTTTTTCGTTTTCAATGAAAATTCCTGTAGGAGTTCGTACAAATAAAATATACTTAATCAAATACTAAAGACGTCGTGCCAGAAGAAGAATTGTCGAGTGAAATTTCGGGGGGTTTATCGGTTGGCGATGTTCGTGAGTAAAAAAAAAAAGAAAAAACAAGAATGAGGTAGAAGGTAAGGATTTGGGTAGGTCGATCCTTGTGGGCTCCCGGGTATCGCGAGAAATTCAGTACAGAAGCCATCCGATCTATACGTAGAAGAAAATAAGGAGGTTGGAGCTGCAGGAGTTATAGGAGTTGGAGGTAAAGGTAAAGGTGGGGTATCCAAGATGATATCGACGACGAAATAGATAGATGCCTTCCTGTAGGTATAGGAGATTTGTTAAATCCCTATGCCTGCAGTCGGGAAGATCTCGACGTGGTCCCATCGGCGAAAACTAACACCTTCTAAGTCCGAATGACGGTCGAATAGCTCCGACGTCCTTATTCCGTGAATCATCGAGTCAAAACCTCGAAGAGCACAAATCTTCATCCGATCAAACGAACCGGGCGGCCCGCCTTCTCTGGGCTAAACGATTTTCTTCCCCTTCCATCTTTTTTTGTCTAACTTTTTCTCTACTCTACTTTTCCGTATTATCATCAAATCTCAGGCCTTCTGCGCAGCACCTCGATACGAAACACGTTTCCAATTTCACTACATTTAGTACCCTGTTATAGGGGGTGGAATTCCATAACGAGATCATTCACAAAGCTCCGCGGATTTTGTAGTCGCGAGATTTCGAAGCTAAAGCTAAATGATCCCCGTGATGTAAATTTAAAGATACGCGCATTTGCCTCCGATCTCAGTTTACGATGATCGTCGATATACGTCGACTGTACCCATTAATTCGTTATGAGTTAGGATGGGATTCAGATCCAAAGTTAGTTCACTGCTTATACCCACATACCCTTTACCTGCCAGTTATGATATAAATAATTTAATCTCGAGTGTGTATTATATAACATGGACGTATAGAGAGGCGAAGCGGATTCACATGTATAGTATTTCTAATACAGCGAGAGTAAATCACTGACGAAATCTAACGAAGGTTTTAAACAATGGATAAATAATTAATCGTCCATTTGCGATGTCGTGAGAGTAAATACGGTTGGATTTATTAAAGATCTATCGCTACTACGACTGGTTGTCGGTGAGGAGATTCAATTTTATTTGTCACGGAGATATAGGATGACCTTCTAGAAACAAAAAACAAAAAACAAAATAAAGACAGCAAATTCGAAGTAGAGAGGAGCGCGATCGATTACTTCGGCCAAGAAGGGGGTGGGACGCGTATTTCGCACGTAACTCCCGTGGCGTACTCGAAGGGGTGGGAAAAAAAATGAAGAGAAAGTATATCGAATGTCTCCGGATAATCGAGCGGCAATCAAACGATCTCCAATGAGACTTAGTGTGTGAAGAGACACTATAATCTCGTCAGCGGTCTCTCATGATCGATATAAATTTCCAACGCATGCGCCCTTATATTTTCAACCGTGTAGGTTGTATTAATATTGCAAGGTATTTCTCTCTTTCGTCGCTGTATAGGTAGATATATCTTAGGCATATATATATACTATATGGCTATATATATGTGAGCCTGCTTCGCTGGAAAACGAACGTCACTGTATAGTGTACTCCATATTGCTAAGATTTCCCGCGGCGGTGGTAGCGTCAGCGTTGAAACCATTAAGGGGTGAGATCGTGGATATTGCGAGGTTTGTATAGGAAAGTACAAAAATGAGGAGAACGAGAGCGAAGCCGATCGTCTTGAATAAATTGAGTTTGAGAAGAGAGAAATTATAAAAAAAGAAAAAAAAACACATCACACCCCTCCGACGGTAGCGATAAAGGGGGCCGAAAATTCATCTTCATTAAATAAGCGATCGCTTATATCATTCCATATTTCTAGAAATCCTTCACCTTCACCTCAGTTAACCATCGCCGCAGTGACTCGTCGTCGGGGATCCCAAGGACTACTCTCTAAACCCTACAGAGCCTACTTTAGAAGTCAAAACAATTTCCACGGTTTTCAAGCCGCGCCTGCGGTGGTAAGACTGAAAAAAAGGAAATAAAATAAAATAAAAAAAATAAAAAAACGGAAAAGAAGGAGAAATAATTTCCCTCTGTCATTTAAGTCGACTTTGAA
Source organism: Athalia cordata (assembly GCA_963932425.1). Lineage (NCBI taxonomy): Eukaryota > Metazoa > Arthropoda > Insecta > Hymenoptera > Athaliidae > Athalia > Athalia cordata. The sequence continues at coordinate 47,545,353 of OZ010625.1, read as the reverse complement.
CTGACAATGAAATCTAACTAACCGCGATTGAAAATCTCGCGTCTATAATAAGAGATAAAAAAAACTTCTAGTTCCATTATTTTCATCAAACTATAGAAACATTTGAAAAATTTTATAATAATTCAGATGCGACATAAAACAGCTCGCGCCAACGTGATTTTGCCTTTTATTTTTTTTCTCTTTCTTTTTTCATTCACTAATGATATTATGTTCACTGCGTGTAGCTGATATACATAATATATGCATTAGGTATACACCGCGTATATGTGTAAAGTCACGCAACGAATGCAGAACGATCGAGCTCTTGCGATCAATTCTCAGTGAATATCGAGGAAATTTGATACACGTCACGTAAACTCTACACAGAAAATATGGAGAATAAAATGAGATAATGTAAACGAAGCGTCACCTGTCAAAATTTAGTTTCCGCGGAGACGTGGATTAAATTTCATAACGTTATAGCGACAGGGGCGTACATATATGCAGCATGCCATATAATACATAGTAACACGCGAGAGTATTATTACACTGGTATGCGGTTATATTTTAAAACGTTGACGCAGCTGCAACACTGCAGAGCATAGTAAGCGCGATTACTTTTAAAAGATAATGAAAATCCCTTGCATCGTGCTTCGGTACTCTACAAAAGCTGTTGAAACGGGATTAAAATTATGATGGAGGAAAAAAGAAAAAAAAACAGAACGAAAAATAAAAGAGAGTTATAATAAATTGAATTTTCATAATCCTTTGTGAAAAAAAAAAAAAAATTCGCATTTTTATACAACCGTATACATTTCTTTGTTTAGTTGTTTATTTATTTATTTATTCATTCTTGTCATTATGTCAATTGATTTCATGTACCTGCGTCACTTCACCAAATTCATAGTATCTATGTACTGTACACACGAAAAAATTTATTGGCGTTACTAATTCTCATTTGGTATAAATTCCTCATAGATGTTATAATAATCTGATTTCAGGGAGGGTTTAGCGACGGGATCAAGTTGAAAGGTGCAGAAATATCGATCCTTCAAGCTTTGTAGCCAGAAGGGTATCGTCGACGACCAGGGCAGGGAGCTCGCAGGGAGCGATCGAATTTAATAAAATAGGAGCTTAGATGGATGGATAATAATTAATGAGTGTCGAATTATGATATCCTTTTGAAGTTAGCCCGTAGCGATATATTGATCAAAATATGCTGGAGCGTGAGGACGAGATCTATAGAATATTCTTCCATATTGTAACCGTGTTGATATTACAATCATATCAAAGTCAAAGAATTGTAGGTATAGTAGGAGAGTGAATGGGAGGTAATTTAAATTGTTGAAGTTAGAAAATAAAAAGCTTCGAATAAAAAATAACCAAGTAACATTATTCGCGAAAGAAATTAAAACGAGAAACTAAACAAACATAAATGTGAAAGAAATTTAAAAGAAAAAGCGTCTACCTCAAGGGGGGAAAAAATGCCCGGAGTAAAAGCACTGCAAGAGTCTTAAATTACTCAAAGTTAACCGGGTTACTCTCAAGTTTCAAACTACTCAAAACAGGCTTTAGGTGCGCGTCCACGTCTCGTAAAGTAGTTAGTTGATTTTCCGTTCCGAACGAATTGCAGATGGTGGCTGGGTAAAGCATCTGTGTAATCTCCTCATCCGCTTAGTTTTTTTACGATCAATCGCTTGCCATCGAACCCCGCGGGTACGAATTAGACCCGAGTAAACTTATCATCCGGTCACCCGATATATAATGGTAAAAAACGAAGATTCAAATTTTCGACACCGAGAACTTTTACAACTATTGTCATTCCTAGGTGTTGAGTTATTCAGAAAATTCATGCAGATGAGTCGAATAAGGGAAAATGAAAGAATCTGTATAATGATGATTATAACCTCTAATTCGGCCAAACAATTTTGCCATAGTTCGCATATTGAAATAGTTTGGGTCGACGCTTCATGCGCAGTGATGCACCGCCTGATTTTCAACTACACGAAGCCTGCATAAAGTGGAAAATATGATATAACTAATATTGGAGAAGACCGAGAAATTTTCCGAATTAAATAAATTTCTCTTCTTTTAATTAGCTGCTAATTACAATCTCCCTAAAAAATCCACCGATTCCGGTGCCAGAAAGATTTTTTGTACATAAAATAGAAATAATTATTCTTCGATTAGAGAGAAAATCCAAAAAACAAGATAAAATATAATAAAATTTAGCAGCACAATTACGGCGCGACCAACGAGGAACAAATGAAACCTTGGACTCTTATATAATTACATTCGCTTTTTCTTTTGTTTTTTCGTTTGCCGTTATTTAAGTTGTTGCTAATGCTTTTAAATCTGGAAACTTTTCTTCACCGGTGTAACGCTACTGACGTAGAAGACCCGAGCATTAGAGTCTGCAGGAACAAAAAATATAGAAAAATAGAAGAAAAAACAGAACATTATTATTTGTACGTAGGTATTTTATTTTTATTGATCTTAATTTTATAGTATACGTTTATAAGAATTAGCTCATAATTATTATTATGATTTTTTTCTTTATACAATTTACACACTTCGATCTAATTAAACAAATGGGTGAAATAACAAATATTACAACGATTTAATTATCGATAAATAATTTGTATATTCCGTAAAAGTCTGTCGGAATTTTTAAGTACCAATAAAACTTGAAACCAGAAATCGGTACGGAATTCGTGATAAATGTTGCGGAAAAATTTATGTGATGGTTGTAAGCTCGAATAACAGACGATCCGTTAATGTTTTTTGGGATATGAATATAAAATCTTTTCTTTTTTTTTCTCGTAAAAATAAAATTATATACATACGTAAATCAATGATATGTATATATTTTTCATTCAAAGTATAGTATAATTTTACCGTTGCTATTAAATTTATTCTCTACTCGGACAAGTAAGTATTTTTAGAATAATCCGGAAGGAACGGAATTTATTTCAATTAATTCTGAAATCCGATAGAAATCTAAGTTTGTCCCAAAGGATTATCATTGATTTCAAGTTATACGTGTCTATAGAATATACCATATATACCGCAAAACCAGAAAAGCATAATTTCTAGTGGGCGTCGAAATGCGAGTCGGGACGTCAAATAACAATTCAAATCGTCTGTAGAAGCTTCCAAAGCTCTCCTCGACTTATATATAAGCTCGCGATTTACGATGGGAAAATCAATGTCCCGAATTTATTCATTCATCTTTTAAAATTTTCTATCCCGTTCAATAATATATTACTTACGTAGACTTGACAACTCAATTATTTAACAGACAGGGCTTAGTTTTCTGTGAAATTATTTATTGTTACTCGAGAATTGTTTTTTTTTTTTTTTTTTCCATTTTTTTCACCTCTGAAATAACCGAGTTACCGACACTTGTAACCCATGAGATTTCAACTTGATCGGGAAAAAAGAAAAAAGAAGAAGAAGAAGAAAAAACTTGTGAAACAAAATTGGAAAATTCAGGAAAAAAAAAATGAAAAAAGAATAACTATTTGGAAAAGGACTATATCATAGGATAAAAGTTTCAGATACCTAAATAGTTAATAGTTTGAAAAGTAAGCTCCTATAAAATGCTACTTTCCGGTAAGAACTTCTTAATTAATTATTCGTGGGTGCACGAAATGCTATTATACAGCTAACTATAGGGTAATAAAGAAATCGGAAACATGAGAATAATAAAAGAAAAAAAAAGAAGCAACGAATTTAACTCTACGGTTAAAGTTTGTATGAAAATGGCTGTAGAACTGCAGAAAACTATCGGTAGACAATATTCCGTTGTACGTAAATTGACGTAACTTTTACCGATGCAATGTGTACGGTCATTAAATTTTCACCATGCATGAACCACAAAATCGTATAATATCACGCATGCAATGTTCATCGATTGCGTAGTAAAATAATAGAATCCGTATAATATTAACTTTACATTACGGAGGATTACAATGATTGTATCGAACGTTCAACCCTCTCTATAATATTGTGCAATGTGGGTCAAACAAGTCGCTCTGCACGAAACAAATAATCATTAAAATCCAGTGATATATTTGTAACAAAATATCGACCGAACACATTAATGGAAAATGAAAAATACAAAGAAAAATAAAAAAAGAAAACTAGTGAGATAAATACATCAGACCTGAGTTAATTATAGTTTCGATGCAGGGCTGAGAAACTGGAAAACGCAAAGAACAATCAGCGCGGAGTAGAAGTCGGGAGAGATGCGCATCTTTTCAACTGAAACTTCTAATTACTATACACAAGGCTAGAAGCAGGTAGGTATAGTCAAACGAACGAAGAACAAAGGAGCTAACTTTGACTCGACCCTCGTTACATCTCTCGGCCATGATATGCCAAGCCACTGTTTCGTTTGATTATACATGTTGTACATGTACCGAGCAAGACTAGAGCTATAGGTGTATAGTTACAGCTTTCATGAAACGGATATTACATGACGGATTTCAAAAGTCAAATTAAATTACAGAAGAAAACTCTCGGAATCATATTTTTTGGTTTTTCCATTTCTTTCTAATTGAATGAAAAAGGAACAATCGATGGATGCTAAAAACAAAAAACAAAAGAGAGAAAAGAAAAATAAATGATAGTCGAAAGGCGCGAAACGAGTCAAACGAATTGGAACGTCGAGGTTGCTTCCGTTCGATTCCAATAAAATGATAAATCGAACTTCCAGATGCCATGCTTCCGGACTTGTAATCTTTAGACAATTTTCAATCGCAGATATGAAGTCGGCACCCAACGGTAGAACCTGAGACGTGAAACTAGAAGCTTTTTAACGTTGGCAAGGGAATAACGATGAAAAAAAAAAAGAAAAGATAAATAAAGAAAGAATCTGGTGACAGGGGCGGTGGGATCGAATACTTTGGTCAGGCTTTACGAGCGGGACATCCACCTTCGGAAACCATCTTTCACTTTCGGTAATGCCCAGGAAGTGTTTTCCTTTGTTCAACTGTCGACGGGTTCGGCCTTTTTTTCGTAGTAATTCTTTTTTATTTTTATTTCACTAATCTTTTACCTTTACCATCTTCATCTTCTTCTTCTTCTTCTTCTTTTTATTCGTCTCCTTATACATGCTTTTTTGGATTACCAGAAGTAAAATGCCAGCGAACGTTGCGTAACGAAACGGATAAGGTTATACCGAGGGTTTCAAAACGACGCTGCTAGGTTTTAGAGATGGTGAAGAAGAAGAAGAAGACAGTAAGGTTACAAAGAGGGTAGTATAGAACAACCACCACCACCACCACCACCAATACCACCAGCAGAAGCAGTAGTAACAGTAGCAGGGTTAAAAGCAACAGGCAGCCAATCAATAACGCGCCGTTCTCCCAGGGTGCGACTTTACTAACTTCTACTACGCAGGAAACAGCTTCGAGGTCATGGTTGCTAAATGTTAAAAAAAAAATCAGAGAAGACTTGGTATCTCGCACGACCTCGCGACTTTTCACATACATCCGCGGTTATTTATATTCACGTATATTTATTTAATTTTATTTATTTAGAAAAAAAAAATAAAAAAAAAATAAAAAAGTGGAAAGGTCATCCCTGAAGATGGTATTTTCGAATTGATTTTTTTTCATCGTATACACAATACCTCATTAAAAATCGAAGCGATAAACTCAAGCCGTGGTATGTAACGGTGCGATACGACGAAGAAAATTTCCATAATAATTATACGAGCGTGTATATAAGCGGATCTCCGATAGGTACATCAGTACATGTATATATACATATAATATGATATACCTGTACTATATTATGCTATATAGCGGCACGTGATCATTTATTCTACAATGAAAGCGTGGGCGCGCGAATACAACAAGAGAGAATAAATGCAATAAAATGAAGAATAAAAACATACTTTGTTACGGGGTTGGGGATGACAGCTGTCCGAAACAATAGAAACCGCGATCGTTGTACAACGTACATTAAACAAACCACTAGGTATATGTACAGATGTACGTATTACATATATATGTCGGTGGTTGATGATTTCGATGTATCGTATCGGGAGAGGCGGAGCTGTGAGTTTATTCAGAATCACATGCACGAACGGAGTCGTGAGATGAATAGCAATTCTTTGGTTGGTTACTATTCTGAAAAGATAAATGAAGGAATTGGAAGATTGACACGGAACCGTTTACGTCTCTTTCGCTACAGACAAATCTAATCAATCATAAATATTACCGTTCACTCACACGATTGTTTTGTTAAAGTTTAATATCAAGTTTGTTAATATAAAGTTCGTAGAAACACTTCGTCATATTTTGTTGAATTCTCGTCATGAGACGAAGACATATACTATTTTCGATAGTAATAATTGTGATATAACGGATTGTAACATGTATTTACATACAACTGATGCAATCAACCCCAATTTCCATGAATCTTTGAGGAAAGGGATAATTTCTTTAGTGCGCATCATCGGTGTGTTTACGTAACCCCATCAGGAATAACAACGTGCGACGTTGAGGGTTAATGAAGGGTTCTCGTCCTGTTCGTAGGACAGTAGCTATCAATTTTCGGGTAAATTTCCACACAAAATTAAGAGGGTTGTTGTTTTCTTCCGAGGACATATCACATGAAAATAGGTCTACGATCACGGAGCAAGAAGAAGACCTGGAAGAAAATTTACTTTCGCATATTCAGGATGAAATGACTGTTCCGAACGTACGTTGTATAGTCCTACAGTAAAAATTTTGAATCATAAGCAAATGCCAGAAACGCGTATTCAAAGTACGACAAGGTTGTGAATATTTTATGCTCTAAAATTTCATCGAATGACGCTCAACGCTGGCATCGAACAATAAATAATGAAAAGCCACAACTCCACAAAAGGGTCGCAGCACAATGGCCAAAGGGTGCAAGCCGAGTATCGGCTTAAGTTGAATGAAAAGTTATTTTGGCAATAATGAAAATATCGACAATCTGATATTCGAAAGAATGAGAATCGCTATTGTTACATTACATCACGAGGAAAGATTGATACTCCAAATAACCAGAAATGCACTTAAATTTTTTACAAATAACAATCGCATTTGGTACCGGTACATACATACGCACATTTAAACTCACAATTAAGCTTTCTACTAAAAGAGAAAAATCCGACGCAATTAGGAGCCCAAATTCCTTCGTACGGTCGCGTTCAACTTCTCCGCGTAAGCCACCATAAAAATAACGTACCTACCTAAATGTTTTGAACGAAAAAACGGACAAAATGCAAATAATTAAAATCCTACGAACGGTCAACGGGGGACTAGCGTGTTCCGGACTGGCTTCGGCTGGTCGTGAGCCGTTACACAAAAAAAAAACCAAAGGAAAAAGAATGGGCTACATACTTTACGCGGAGAATTTTTTTTTTTTCTAAATATTACATACAAAGCTTAATCACTCATTCTCCAGGGAATATCCACAGCAGTTTTTTAATTCCATTGCGCGCAAAAAAAAATAGATTTCTATTCAACAGATTGGCAGATATGGTTGGACGAAGTAAATATCAATGGTACAACTTTCGTTCGTAACTTTTTTATGAATCTGACGAGAAATTTTTCAAGAGATCTGACTGAAAATCGCAAAAGGAACAATCCGGTAAAAATATGCATATAATGACTGAATTTCCGTGAAAGGGTTTGATGATATCGCGGTAGCGTAAATGTCGCTTTTTTGCTCGAGTGCATTCGACTGTGGCAAATGCATCTCATAAAAATATTCCAGTTTTTATCTGGTGTTCTGTAGAGTTTGTCCTGAATGACTTAATTTGAACACATACTATGTACACATATTATGTGTAAAAATATGCGCAGATGCACATCAATAAATGCAATACAGGGGTCTGAAAAAGGGGTAATTATTCTAACCCAAGCGGCCAATTATCAACATTTTTTTTTATCTCACATAAAACCAACGTGAGCACGCCGAGATTTTCGAACTCCAAATTATTCCGAAAAAAAAAAAAAGGCTATGATTAAAACGGTGACTGCGGACTTCAAATTGCCTCTGGTGTATATATAGGTATATCGCAAGTGTATAAAATTTATGAGATTGCCGAACTATAGAAAAAGTAGAATGTGGTCAGCCGCCGGATAGGTTCGTAAAGTCAAAAAACAAACGACTAGCTCTTCTGATCGTGAGTAGTCGAACGAAATTGTATAATACGGTCGTCACGTTCCGGGCCACCTTCTACCAATTGGCAAACTTTTCTCATTCAAAAGTGTCAATCGAATAAACTCATACAGGACAGAGACATCCATCGTTTACAGAAAACAAAAAGAGCGTTACAAATCTTGATCGGAATTTCATCAACGATCAAATCGATACCCGATATAATGGGGCTCTGAACGGTTGAATATGGCGTCGTTTTTTTTCCTCCATATCCTTGATATCCAACGCTCAGAAATACACGAAATATAGTGAAAGGTTGTCACTCACCCCAAATTGAATCGATTCTTCATCGGAATTTGGTTACATCGCCCATGATGTCATCCGTTCCGTCCTTCTTCACGACGATTGCGATATGAGCTGGTTCTAATGATCATCTGAAAGCTGGAAAAACATCTTGCCCCGAATACTTTTTGATCGGATCAGAGAAAGATCAGTGATGAGTACACGATATAAGACCAAAAATTCCGCCGAATAATATTTTAAGTTTTAATATTTTTGTCCACATGTTTTGCATGATAATGTTGTGAATTTTCATGACATCAAATAAGGATTATTGTAAAAAGAAGATACAAAAATGTATTCTCAGGTAAAAAACTAGCACTACAGAGTATAATATGGTCGGGTACATTTCCGCTAAACTTACCCCTGAAAAATTTACACGCAATCATTTTTTCAAATTCCATATGTTAGATTTTTTCCGTGACTTACCTGAAACAAAAAAAAAAAGGAAAAATTATTGATACGTGTTATTGATTCGCCTCAATTCAAATATCACGAGAAAATCTTATCGCTCCAATGCCTCCGGTGGGACTTTCGAGAAACTTGCACAAGTGTCAACTGACCATAAAATGATTTGTCGAGCTTACCGACTCGACGGGGATGAAAGCTTCGTTGACAAAAGGTGAGCTTTCGTACCGACGAGTCGGTAATATCGGCTCTTCGTCGAGCTTTTTCTGTTTACAGCGGAGTTTATTTTTTCAAGCTCCAAATGCGTTATCGACGTTGGATATCGACGCGTTACTTTTTCTCACATTACCGTGAGAAGATGCTACCCTTGGACGCCAGGAAAGTTAATTAATATTGAATTTTCGTACAACTTATTTACAAGTTCAATGCACTTTGATACGGTAAGACCGCGCTAGCACCTGTGATCAATTCAAACTACTTTCACTCATACGCAACAAAATACAGTAGCTATGGAATCAAAAAAAAAAAATGTCCATCACCTCGAGCCAAAACACCGTTCGGTCGATCCGAGAAAGATAAAAGCTTTAAAAGCTTATAATACTAATTTTAACATGATAAAAGTACGAAATTACACGCTGAATTGAACACAATATATTGTTTAAATATTATTTCGCAATATTTCATGTACGTGTACCTCATGGTAGTCCAAGCCACACACGTGATTTTATTTTATGTCCGTGTCAAAAGTCAACTCGTAACACGCGAATAACAGGCTGTTGGGTATGGCGATGTGAAAATGGTAAAAAGAAATTATGAACCAGCACATACTATGCCATCATGGTTTAGCACGACTGCGTTGAAAGTTAACGTTACAGTAATAACACGGGTAACTATAAGCTGAATAATTATAGCGAGTAATGATCAGTATAAAAAGCTCGTAAATATTACGCTTTCGTTCAAATCAACCGTATTATTATTATTATTTTCAACCTTAACTTTTCAAACCTCCGACACCTGCATGACTCAATTATAACACAGCCAGAAAAACGTTTGAATGAAATTTTACAAAATTGTCGAATCACGATCTACCGTACGATCACTATTTGTTTCACGTTCGCAAGATATACTTTACTCTACGCGACGGTATAGATTACGTACGTGTGAACTTCTAATGATATGGAATTATGGAACCAGCTAATAGCACCCATGGGGCATAAAGTTCCACTTCCATTTCCAGTTTCAGTTCCAATTCCAGTTCCCGGGTAATTTCACTTTCTGTTCCGGTCTCACATACGTCGATAACTCCGAGCATTGTTAACACGCACATTAAAATACATAAATTATCCGTGTTGTGTGAAGCAAAGAACGGAGTATAATAATAAGGGAGAAATGAGTACGACAATAATACACCTCTACCTTTTAGCTATACAAAACCCCTGAGAAAGTGGAAAAGTTTTCAGACCCCAAGAACGAAACGAAAGAGGGGCGGGATGAGTCAAAGTTTTGTACCGAGTATCTTCCAATTGTTAAGTTTCTATCTTCAAACAAACATACGATATCTCGTACACCAAAGGATCAAGCGTACAAAATATTTCTAATAAAAATTGAGCACATCGTACAAACGGACTAAAATAATAAAGGAATGATTGAAGAGTTATTGAATTATGTGAATTGAAAAGTTTAAAAGAACTTGACAAAAGTGCTCAAGTGGCCAGAAGATGAATACGCATCGAATGGTATACCTATATAGGTGTTGTTATAAAAGTATAATTTTTTCAAAAGAATAACGGCGAATTAAACGAAAGTTTTGAAGCGCCGTTTAACTTATGTTATGATATACGATGTAGCTGCAGGAGACGTAGAGAGTTTTTGATAAAAGAATTTGGCATTAAAAGCATCGGGAGTTCTGAGAAGAGTAGGAAACATGAGCAGCGGTGAGTCCTTTGAAATGTGAGTATATACGATGAAAATTTTTTTGAAGAAAAAAATAGGTGAAAAAAAAAATGAATAAATAAAGAAAAATAAATGTAAAGAAAATTTCTCTTCCTTTTCTTTACGCACGGTGCGTTTGCATCCTTTTGCCCAGGAATCAATATTATCTTTAGAAAGCTTGAGTAGAACGTGACGGAAGAGCTCCAAAGCTCTATAACGGGGAAGCCCGTGTATTCACAACAAAACACGCATACAGGATCACGCCAAAAATATATCACAATCAAAAAACGTTTATACGATCCTTTCGCTGTATAATACACACGATCCATCCTCTCTTCCGTAGCCCGAGGCACGTGACCGTGTCCTCTTTTGCCCCTATTTTTGTCATTTTTCAGTCAATTCACATCTTTTCTCCATTTTGCCAATTTTGTTTTTGTCTTTTTTTTTTCTTCTATGATCGCCATTGAATTCTTTCGGATTACAAAAAAGACTGTAGATGATAAAGGGTAGTAATATTTGATGGTTAAAATTCACCATGTCATGTAGTATACGTAAACGGAGAAAATGGGGAACACGAGTGCATTTTCTCTAGTGAAGTAACATCATCAGCAGCAGCAGCAGCAGAGTGAAGGTAAAATTTTTATTTCCCCATAATATGCAGTGTGGGCGAGGTGAGTAGTTGAGATCGGGCTGCCATAACATGACAGCAAGCTGATGTTCCTTTTAGTAAAATGAATAAACTAGAAACGCCTAAGTTCCTGTGGCGCAGCAGAACGATGGAGTGACTATTTTCTTAGTTTCTTTTTTTTTTACAACATCAGAATGTTTGGTACGTTTTCCGGCTTAAGTGTTGCGACCATTAAGTTAATTACGCTTGATATTTCATCGCGCAACGTATTCATACGTATGTGAGGCTATAAGATTTGAATAGTAATTTACCTACGCGACTACATAATTTTACAAATTAAATATTAATGCAAGTTAATTTGGTGCGAGACGAAGAGGAGAGGTAAAGTTTTCTTATACTATTTTCCGGTGTTGCAAATCCGAACCGCTCTACGTCTGTAATTGGTGATTAAACAAATCAAAGACTGACCTCAAGGTCGGCGTCGGGTTACCGAAAGCTCCCAGATTCTCTGTAAGTTAACATTCTTGCCATGATCCACAAACGGTATAGAATAAAGGCTGTTATAATACCTATAATTGCATGAAAAACGAAGGTAATTCATTAACTAACAGATACGTTACGTCATGACCTACATCGGTCAAAATTGCATACAATTCGATCGCTCATTTTTTTTTTGTTTATCATATTATATTACCAGAGCGAAGTATTTCAATCCGCATATGCACAGAAAAAAAAGAATGTAAAAATGAAGAGAATATTATGAATCGAATTCTGTGAATCAGATTCGTTACTGTCGTAACCATACAGTGTTATGAACTTCCTTAAGACTGATCGATATCAGCTACCAACTGCATTGCAGACATTTAACCTGACCCAACGAAACTTGATGTATGAGACTTCGATACTTTCGAATAAGTTTCATATTTTCATATTTTCAATTTTGTTTTTTTTGTTCTCTTTTTAATTTATTCGAAGGGATTCCGAAGAACTGAGCGAACATTCAAAGTCATGAAACACAAAATTATGTCACACAGCACATCGAAGATCGTTTGATTTTTTTCAGGGCATGATTCTTAATTCTAAACGAATCAGGATAAATTTTAAAAGAGAAGACGCAACTTTTAACTTTGATCCCCTCACTACTGACTTGAAGTTTTAAAATGACGACAGATTTTTTAGTTTCGGAGTATAGGATTAAAGCGATAGCAGGAGCTGATCGGACTTCAAGACCGCATATCTTATTCATCTTCCCGTTTGTCACATTATACTTTCGATTTTCGTAGCTACATATTTTTGTTTCCCTAAACAATTGAGACATTGCAGGGCATACTCTTCTTCTTCTGCTTCTTCTCATTATCATAATGGCCTCAGAAGTAAATGCCATGTGTTAGTATAACGAGCACCGGATGAAATCAAGATATAGTATTACCGAGAGGGAAGTACAAGAATTATATATCTATGGTACAAGTCGTTTTCTGCATCAGGCAGAGTTATTGACATTTGAAATAAGATATTGCGCCGATACAGAGGCGCGTCGATTGCACCTGCATGACGCGTATTCTACGCCAAAGGTATGTGAATTTCATCTGATACGTGTACAGCTAAAATAAGTTTAATAGAGAATATTCGGGATCAAAGAGCGTCAAGACCGGGTGTAAGAACTTCAAAGGTTATTATCAAAATGACGAGGAGAAGGATAAGGAAATATATAATGGAAATGAAAGGAGAGTGAACCGCCAAAGTGGTTTTGCATGTATCCCCGGAATACGACGACGCGACGGTGCGGAATATCAACCAGCTAGTTTAGTCAGTCGTGACAATCAGCCATTGAATCTGGTTAAAATCGAAATTGGTCGCGTCTCCGTAATTATGTAAATAGGTAATTAGCACGTGCGATACGTCGATGGATAGCAAGAAAATAAAAAAATATATAAAAATAATGAAATAAAAAAATAGAAGGAAGATTTATCGGTCGCGCATGATAGATATCGGTTTCAGGACATGTTACGTTCGGCATGCTTATAAATGTATAATATTGTAGATGTGTGTAGACCTGCGTGTGAAACCTGATGGCCGTGATGAGAATGACGAGCGATGCAGATTCCACCAGAATGAAAATTCCACCATCAATTTTAACGAGCAAATATTAAACGAGTTTGAAAAATCTTCACACGGATATAAAAAAAAAAAAATTCAAAAATTACCAAAAAAAAAAAACCAACAAAAAAAGCAATAGTACAAATTCAGATTTTCATAATTGAATCGTTACAAAATGACCGTGATACGAAGAGCTTCGATGTACGCCCGGTCTCAGATTTTTCATATTTCTCCATCGAACGGATTCATTCATCTCGATTAGCCGAAGTTTTATATACTCTCCGAAATTTAGTACATGGAATAACATTTTGTACAGTTTGCTGAAAACAGTATAGAGAGGGATAGAGAAAAAGAAGGAAAGCAAGAAAAACAAGGGGAAATATAATAATATCGAGAGGAAGGGAAAGAAAATAAAATAAAACAAAGAAGGAAGGAGGGGCAAATATCAAGATGGGTGAATGGAGGCAATCTAACTTCGTCAATTGTCTCACTTGGCACTCCGAAGTGACTCGGAGGAGAATCTTTCTCTACCCATACCCACCCTACTTGCTACGATCACGAGATTCCTCTTTTTTTTTACCCTCTTTTATCCTACGTATCACGTGGATCGTACAATGTTCTTACTATTCGCCATGTTACAGGTATATAAAACCGCGTTTTTTCCCCAGTAAATGTCTTGTCTACATCTGAATCGATCCCATTCGGGTTTTTTGGGGTCAATACCTCCCCTGGTAGTACGGAAAGGTTAATACACGGTAAAGTGGTTCGTGCCTGACTGCCTGAGGAGAGGTAATTCATCTATACGTATATTTCCTAGCATCACTGCAGCGGTAGCAGCAGCGGCGGTAAAACTAGTTGTAGAACCTCTTTTGTGTTCAATATAAAAGCGTGGAAGATAATTGAGTGAATTTTTTACCCAATTATTAGTATCGTTATTTTTATTATCTCAATCTTTTTCCTCAAATAAAATTTCTGCTAATCCTGTTAATAATAGTCGGAAAATTTATCTATTTTTTTTCCTTTCTTTTCCTTTCATCATTTTTCACCACAGTAGTTCATAAAGTTAGTTAGTCGCCGTCATCCGACGCCACCATGTGCAAAAGGTGAAAACAAAAAGGTTATCTTGATTACCATAGTCTCGATGTATTCACATGAACTTTACAGTTGTCATGGGGATTAGAGTAAAAGGTTGGAATACTTTTACGTACCTACTATCTTCTGGTTTTTATAATGTAAAACTACGTATACGGTGTATAAAAATCAAAATCGCATCTTGGCGGGTGATGGTAATGGAGGCTTTGATTCTGCATGGAATCCTTCATCCATATATGCATATGGGACGGATTTTCCCCGATCGCAGGAAAGTCAGAGAATATCTGAAAGCTGCGGATACACGTAGGTACAAGAACGTGTCGAATGTGTGTATCGGAAGGACGTGACCAGAGGTGGAACTTTTCGTATAAAAGACAATAGGCCAGTTTATCGAATCGGCTGTGCATCAAATGTATACGGATGGTTTTATACATGAGATGAAATTTACAGGAAAATCACGGGGGAAGGTACGCGATTCGTTTAAAATCTGACAATCGGTGCAAAGTTCGGCAAAGGGATATTCTCGACCGTTGTTGTGCGAAACTCAAATTCTCCATATTTCGAGAGATAGCTTTGTTGCTTCAAAGAACATCAGTCGCACGCTGCTTTAATTTGTACAACTTCAAGGGGTTCGTATCTGTAGCGGGGATCTTGAATATACCATACATTTATATGCAGAAAGAATATACATGCATACGCTGGCATTCGTACAGATTTTTCGCAAAATTTCAATCCACTGCGCTATAAAATAATATGAAAGCAGAGCCATAACGTCAAACGACAAGTTCGCACCCCTCCGACTTATAAAATCCGGTCATTTCTAGATTTTCAAGCTGATCCGTTACTTGTTTTTTTCCCCCCTTTTTTTCCTTTCATCTTTCATCGACCTCATATTTTATTACCACCGATAAAACTGTTGCCAAGTACCAATCGTTTGGTCAAATGGCCATAGTCACGTAGTACGATATCGAAGATCGATGAAATTGGGAATAAAAAAAATCAATAAAAAGAAAAAAGAGAGAGAAACGACAGCTGTTAATAGTTCAATGTGTAATGACTTACAAAATATAGGTATGCGCTCCTCCGTATTTGAGCCATTACTGTAACAGAAGGTTTAATAAGCCTACATGGATTTTCCATTCACCAGGTCAGTAACAATGAAGGAAGCCCCGTTGCTGTACCCTTCATCAGGCGATGGACCCTATCGTCCGCCAAATTAACTGTAAAATTGCAATTCCTTGCAGGGTGTTGTTCAGAAAATTTGGATGATTTTTATATTTTTGAAATTTCTACATTTCGCAATCACGAAACATGCAAAAGATATTTCACGCATTTTCGATAATGCTCTAGAAACAGTCAAGTTTATTGCAATGCCAACATTTTGACATGATCTGCAGAATATCAAGAAGAAAAAAAAGAAAGAAAGGGAGAGTAGAAGCTTGTGGGAAAGTGAATATTAACAACGTCAAATCTACTCTGACTGTTGAGAGAGGTAACGCAAAGTTTGTTAGATTCCTTCGGTTCAGATGAGTAAAGTTTTGATATTCGTCGACTGCTAAAGTCGGTCTTAATAATGGTACGATACAGCAGATCAGTGATCCAGAGTTCATAAGCGTTGCTCCGTGGGTTCATCGCGATGATCCCCGAGCTTTTCGAATATTGAGGGCAAAAAGGCGAAAGAGCAAATCCCCGTGAGGCTCGTTTGCCGCCACAAAGGCGTATCCCTGAAAAATTTAACGGAATTCAGACATGAAAATTAGGTTCATCAAAGTCAAATGAACTATGAACTTTGAGAATGCGATAACTTATTCTATTATACAAAGCGTTGTCTAGTGGCAAGAAAAAACCTGCCGTGCACATATCTCTATAGAAATTAAAAAAATCTAACAATTAACTCAATTTTTCGATCGGTAGTTAAATTTACAATTACAAATTCTCAAAGGATTGAATCATCTGACCGATTAAAATTTACACGACGCTGACGATTAGCAGCGTAATTTTTCGCAAGAAAAAAAAAAAAAAAAACTCCGACCCACATAGTACGCATCTCCTGCATAGATAGCTCTGAACTTGCGGTCTCTGGAGTGACACCGAAGTAATTGTTAAAAAATATAACAAAGAGTCGAACAAGGTATGCTCTGACGACCAGAAAACTATAGGTTAGTATTTATAACTATGTATATGGGTGTATAAGAACGCCGGTTTTACTCTAGGGGATCACCAAATCAGTAAAGTGATGCGTCACTACCTAATTTCCTAATGGCGTCTCTAGTAAGAGATTCTCTTTAACGTGTCACGTAGTATCTTGCGCAAAAAACTCGCAACGATATGTCAACTTCGTTCGGAGTTTGTCCCATTGAATATATTTATGTATTTGTATACCGCTGATAGACAAAATAAAAAACTGGATAAATACAAATTGATATTGATAGGACTGCGTCCTAATTTCGCAGATATAGATTTTTGTGGACAGTCATAATCGCAATAAAATGCGTCATATACCTTAATTTAGTTTTTCCGTTTTATACACACGATAAAAAAAAATGAATCGATAAGAAAAAAAAAACTTACTCTAATCTTCCAGGTGGCTGTTATATGTGTGAGAAATAGTTGTAAATTATCGCCCCGTGTTTCTTCGGATTGATCGATGTGGCTGAAATTTTTCAGGAACTTGAACTATCGCGGGGACATGACATCCAACCGTGAAGTTGCCACCGTCAATCTTACCAGTGATTTTTATAGACTAATAAAAGTTTGCAATTATAGCCGAGGTTTCCCGACAAAAGTGCAGAAGATAAATTTCCCCTCGTGAGAAGTATTGAGACCGATATTATTCATTTACAACATTTGCGATTTTTAAGCTCAACTATTCTATAATCAGACGATGATAAAATTTTGAGGTTCAGAAATTTTTGTACACTTGTTCCTTGACGCTCAACTTCGGTCCAATTACTTAACTCGCTTAACAATTACAGCTGATTTTTGACACGTTTCTCCGAACCGTTTCCAAATGTTTCCTACCTTGTCGATCCCCTTGACGATTTATAATATCCCATTAATATCCACCCAGTCATGAATTTGGTTGCTGAGATATTCGTTAACTCAGCGAATGTTAGTTCCAGAGTTCAAAATATCCAGCAAACGGAGAGAAATGGTATTAACAAGAATTTGCTTTCAGATTTTAACATGTACAGGTAAAAAACAACCCAAGCATAAAATTTCAAAACTCTACCTCTCACGCCTTTGAGAATAATCTTACTCTCGTTAATTCCTAATCATATTTTATGACGATGAGTGGGAAGGAGTATACGAACATCGTGTACAAAGATGCTTCCGAACCGAGCTTTATCCAACTTCAGGGATTCCGACTGCAACAAGCCACAGGATTTTTAAGCCCCGAAATTCAAGTTAGTTATAATCTAATCTATCCCTCAGTAAATCGCAAATGTAGGGAATAACGTATACAAAATGGTCTTAAATGGATATTTATGTATCGCGCAAATATAACGGGATGGGTAAAAGCATCTGGCTGACTTCCAGTTATACCTGTACCCATACTACACAAGAAATAATTCACATTTATCTATAAATACAGAAAAGTGAATCTATTCAATTCCGGAAAACGAATTTCGTCCGCACGTGATAAATGTCCTTCATTTATAATCCAATGACATTACCAAATTGTTCAATTCTTTAACAGCGCGAGAGGTCGGAAAGAAAAATCACGATACAAAATAGTAATAATTGGAAAAATCATAAATATGCTTGTAGAGGTGGCAATTCAAATGAACTTTCATAATTTCTTTTTTATATCTTTTTTCTTGTTTTCTAAGTTATTAATGTATGTCGACACAAATTGGTGTTATTCAATGAAAAAAGAATAACCGATAAGTCATATAGATACGGTTCAAATATTGCCATCAGTTACAATTTTGCTGTGGATTGCTGTCGACGAGATTCAAAGAGCAGAAAACTGATAATAAATAACATGACGATAACCCAATTAATTAGAGTGAATTGGCGAATACTTCGCTCCACACCACATGATGTAAAATCACACAGCTGTTAATTTTGGCAATTCAATCGATGTATCGTATACTCATTAAAATTCAAACGCAAGCGGAACTCGTCGATCTGCATCGGTGCTTTTTTTTTTAAAAAAAAAGGAGTTAAAAACGAAAAGAATCACTGTTTACATTATGTATATCAATTTCAATCTACAAACGAGCATCCGTTTAGGAAGAAAAAATAAAAATTATGAACGGAAAAAAATTTCAATTGAGCTTACGGATCTACAAATTAAATTCCATAATCGGCAATATCGGTATACCAAGAGGGGGAAAAAAAGAAAAAGAAAAAACAAATCGAACTTTCTTTCCTTACGATTTTTGTGTGCCGTATAAAATATAGATATATGTAACGATATTGATTCACTCCAGAACAGCAGCTATTATACGGGAACCAATGAATTCTCGATTATACGCCCAATACGATGTATCAAATAAGTCCTTCTTTAATAATCCCCAATGTTTCTATCCTTGCGAAAGCTCGTGGGATTAAAAACTGCTAAATTCTGAGCTCAACGGCTTAAATCACAAATTTAGATGTAGAAATGTCTATACTTTATTTGCACGGTGCGCGCCAATGCAGCTGGTAATCAGGAATTTGGACAAAAAAAAACCAATTGAAATAAAAAAAGGATTAAGCACTCGAATTGTAGTGTCAAAATCGAAAGGAAGAAAAGCTAAAAAAATATCATGGCATCGGATAGAAAATCTGTAAATCTATGCGAGCGATGCGCAATTTTTTTTCGTCCGATCTCATTCTATCGACTTGACCAAGATGCGAAAGTGCGTCGTTTGAAGAGACGAATCGATGACACAGAGCCTAAAGTTCTCTCTTAAAGAGAACGTTCGATGTGTTCCGAACGGCGTAAAATAAGAGTTAAATAAAGGGAGGAGACTTATTACGCCCGTGTTTCTTCAACAATAAGTGCAAAAAAAAGCTCAACGAGAAGTATACTCTTGTAATATTTTTATCCGCAAGCTTTTTTAAGCGATGTTCATTTCGTTAGCCGATAGATAAAAATTTCGAGAATAAAATGTCGTCGATGCAATTTCAACGGTTTCAACCACCGCGTTCGTAAAATCGGAGGCATATGCATCCTATTAAAACCTGCGTTACGAAGCGATTATTCTATAACACTAACCAAAATGTGCAACCGTAACTGGCTAGAAAAAAAAAAAAAAAAAAACTAATGGAAAAAAAAAAGAAGACCTACTACAGATACTACAGATGGAAATTTTTGAAACGTGACATGTAATCTGCGTGAAACTAGACATTGTTAAGCGCGCGATGGGGACATAAAAAGTGTGCGAATCAATCTACATGATTGATGGATGATATTTGAACTTGTCCAACTCCGGAGTACTTGTTCAAATGTTCTGATCAACGAAAACACGTAACGGAATATCTATAGCTATTATTTATTGATGACCGGTAAAACCAGATGTTCACTCCAGTTAAGGGATTGTTTTTTACTATAGTCAATAAAAATTTCGTTTTGTTATTCACAATCAGACATTGGAATCTTGATTTAAAAATGATATTAGAAATGAAAAAGGATCGAATGGGAAAATAAGAAAAATTCGTAGACCGATGGAGCAGAAATAGAATTAGAAAAAAAGAAAAAACGGATATATTGTTGAAATCTTATACAGAGAGCAAAAAAAGTAATAACACTGGTATAGTAACACGGGCAGTGAAGGAGAAATAATGGGTATAGCGATCATAATATACTTTCACCTTCGAAAGCACACCTTATCTTTTTTTTTTTTGTTCCTTCTTTCAAAAAACTACTTCGAAACAGAATTTTTCCTTCTGATATAGGTGGGCGTTTTGTTATTTTGATTTTTTTTCTTCTAAATCTGTATTTCGTCTCCTAGTTTTCGCTTTGCAGATAACGACAACAGGGATGAACCTTTTCACTAGAGATATTTTTCATCACCGTTGCAACAGAAGCAGTTGAAATTTACGCGACATTTTCATAACGTGATATAGATTTAGTGTCGAACGAAACACGCAAAAAAAGAAAAACCGAAAGAAGAAAGATAGACGAATTTTATGGGCATCGCGCGCAGTATCTGACGAATAAGTTCCACATAAATTTGAAAATTCTACCAACTATTTTTCACGTTGAAAATAAAACTACGAGATGAAAGTAGATCCGCGGTCTTAAATTTACAGCTGTTTAGTTATAGAGGCAATATAGAAGTTTCCCATAGTAGAAACTTAGGCTATTAATATGTATACGAGATACAAGGTAAATATTCTAAGAATCAAAGGGGGTAGTTATAAATGTGAGATGGGGTCAGGTCATACTTATAACAGATTAGCGTATTGTTTTACAAAAGCAGTTCATTCGAATTACCCAAAGACTTTCCTTTTCATTAAATTTCTTCCTTCAATGACAATCAAATTTTGCACAGCAATAACTGTACACCGTATATACGCACGTAAAGCGGTATAACAACGGCTCTCAAAACTCGCGTAATTCGCTCTTGGAAATCTTATTAAAACTACGCTAAGGGTATGTCGCAGATTCCCTCGAGCACCAGAAGAGCCTCTGCAGAATCCTGCAGAAGTTCAACCAGGATTTAGAACTGCGTTTTAAATCTCCCTAATTGTATATCAAGAGAGCTTTGTATTTTTTGTATTTTCCTTTCTTCGCACTAACATGAATAATTAAACGAGCAGACATAATTGCGTGTTTGTCTCGATGAAATTGTTTGTGCTCAGTTCTCCGAAACATGAAACTTTAAATACCGTTTCATCCGATCATGGCCTACTTTTTTTCGCACAAATTTTGACAGAGCTTTTTTTCTATCCTTACCACCTGACGATAGAAAGCTTTTTTATAGTTCTTGTCGGAACGAAACGATTTGATTTTCATCTTTTTTTCCTCCTAATAAAATTATGCGTATATAGAACTCTGTTATATCATGAATTTTCTCGATTAGAAATTATAATTATGATGCAAGCAATAGCAAAACTGTATTTATACTTCCTGAGTACCATTTTGCCAGCAGCTACTGCAAACTAAGTTGAAATTTCTTTGAAAAGATTAACTGTAATTATACATATACGACCCATTTTCCTCTTATCTTTGATCAACGGAGAGGAAGGAAACTGATCAACGTCATCCTGTTCGTTTCAAAAGAATCACAGGATTATAAACAATCTGTAAAGATTAGCCAAAAAAAAGAAAAAAGATAACGGATTTCCAATTTTTCGAAATTCCAGACATCGTTAAGCGTGGAAGAATAGAAATTATTCTCACCAATCTCCTGACTCTGGTATATTTTTGAACGAAGGTATACAGGGATGTGAATGTTTGTCAGAAACGGTAAAAACTATATCGATTGCTCACTGGAAACAGACGAAGTGCGGGGTATATGAGGTGTTTTTCTGCTCAAGCAGAATAAATAATTTTTTCCTGACATCTTTCATCCGGATATCCGGAAATTCGGAATATCTAGGTATGAAGCACGTACAGTTAACTTACCTTCTACAGTGACTCGGAGCAACCGGCCAACTTCTTCTTGTCCTTAGAATAATCGCGGGTCGAGCGTTTCCGACAACGGGTGCTGAAGTTCTTCCTTGATTCCGTTTGCTACCCCAAAGATGTCCCTGAGCTCCCGGTCCTGTTCCCTGTATACCGGGATGCGGTCCACTTTCACTACAAGCTCTTCGCGAGAAAAGTTCGCGCTTCCTTTCGTCGCACTTCATCATGGTGTCGCGGTCGTTACTGTCTATTGTTTCGTGATTTTTCTTTATAATTTTTTGTTAATTCGGATTAATCGTTTATTTTAAAATTGACAGGTTATCGTGGATCGTTCCAAGGCCTCGGGAGTAGTCATTATTATTATTGTATAACCTTTAGTTTTATGATTTATTTAACAGACATATGGCGCAGAGGTAACAGCGTACGTTGAATATAGAGATAGAAAAAGAGAGAGAAAGGTAAAAAAAAGAGTGAATGTTCGATGATGAACGGGGACGATTAATCACCGACTTTTACCACCGCACGATGTATAGTGTATAAATATTTCCACTACTAAGATATATTACACATTACGTAACCCATGGGTGAAATATTAACGTCCGTATTACTATTTTAATAATCCAGAAGTAGAAAAATATGCGAGGCTATGTTATTACCTTTTAATAATTAAGACAATAGATTTATTATACATAAATATTCAGAATTAGGTCCCACAAATTACATTTTGTTAGCTTTAGTAAATTCAAGCCGTACTTTTATCGAGTATATTTATTTAATTTTTGTTTTTTAACAGTATACAGTCTTACGATTTTCTTTCTGTTTAGGCAAATATAATTAGAATTACAGACACGAATCAAAGATGATCAATCGAAATTGAAAAATACGACGTCAATAGCACACGATACGGTGAAAAAAAATTTTAAACGTTCATTCAGTCCGAAAATTCCGCGTTAATTTTATCGTATAACGTAAAGATTTTGAAAAAGCACTTACAACATGAAATTCTCCACTGATAAATTCTACCGTTTTATTGTTCGGCTGACATGTACTGAGTACGAATACAATTCGTTGTGAATTATATACTTGAAAAAAAAAGAAGAATTTGATGCTTCTTATCGAATATCAAATACACATCTCCTTATTTCCACTCTGATAAAACGCATTACTATTTACAGTCATTACAAAACGTACGTATCGTTTGTAACTCGTTTGCAAATATTCCGTGCAAGTTCATAGCAACACTATCCATAAGTATGTATACTTCGCGTTCGTACCACTTCGCGTCTCGCGCGCTTTTTTTTTTCAAATACCAAAGACTCGTTTCGAATCTTTTGAGCAACGTGCAGCAGAAGCAGCAGCGGCGGCGGCAAAGTTTATGACGCTGAAAACGAATCGTACAGGAGCTTTTAGTCACAAGTATATGTATCGGAAGTGCTCGTCTAACCTAACCTATATCTATGGTCTACTTAGGGGCGTAGCATCAAACTGTGCTTGAGAGGGTGGCGAAGGGGGGGGGGGGGGGGGGGGCGTTTAGGTTCGATCCCCGGGTAATGGAATCTGCGAGGGCATTGAATCGACGTAGAATAACCTGACCTCTCGACCTTCCCTCGGGAATGACGAGAAGGAGTGACAAATATTTCTCACAATAGCATTGCACAATACGTACCTCATTAGCGTCGCCTAGCTAACGTTCTTTACGATATACGAGTCAAGCGATACGTCTGCATTCGTTTAGCTGTAAATCAAACTCATGTGAGATCAACGTCAACGCGAAGTCAAAATAATTGTGAGAATATAACGAGGAAAATGCTTACGTCGGAAGGACCTGTTATTGAAAAATTATATGACTCGAAAATAAATTTGTCGTCACTTTTATTTTATTCAATATTCTCTTGAGTTTATGAATAGCACGTTTTGTGAAAAAATTATTAAGATGTACTTGTGGAAAAATAAATTATAATCGAGAGCTTCCGAACACAAAAATGAATAATGTAATATCGGAACAACGTCGCGTTCTTATTTTTATTTATTCATTTTTTTTTTCTTTCAACCAGAGTATCTTGTTTCACGGTATTCAGAATGAGGTATACATACGCTGTTTGAATTTCCATGCACTTCGCGGTACGCGGGATCAATATGTGAACGATTATATCTTGAAATCCGGGACAACAGATGAATAAAGATTTTTTATTCTCATTTTTTGGACGTTGGAATGTTGGACAGTCCGGTAGAATTTATATCACAAGAACAACACGTTGCGATGGGAGTTTTAAAAGTGCAAGAAAAGTTATTCGGAGAAATTTTTGTTAACGGAACATTGATTGCACGGAGAATTCTGACTGAGATGTACAAATACATGCAATGTCTATATGTTACGTATGTAACTCGTTACCGCGTTACCTGCGCTCAAAGTCACTCAAAGATAGCTCAAAGCCTCCAATCAGGAGATATGGCACTCGACTTTGTTTCGAGGAGAAAAATAAGGCGAGCGTTTTCCATGATTCGTTGAACACCAATTTGCAACAACTGTGTGTGTACTCGTATGGAGACAATTTTTGTACAATTCGATGAGAAAAAAAGGATAAAAAAACAGCAACTTCAAAAACCCAATGATTTTCATCCATTCGTTCCCTAAAGACCTGATAAAACGATCGACAAATCTTATTATACTCGGGAATTTTAGATTATTAGAGTCAAGAAAATTCCCAAGTCGGAATCTTTTCTTAAATATCAACGATCAATCGTGCAGAGCGACCTTTCACGCCCCTCCTCTATTTCTCGGGTCATTTTCTCGTCCTTTGAAGCGCAAGAACTTAAAACCAAAATTTGATGTTTCCCATTCAACCACCAGACACTTTGTTTCATCCTATAATGACGTGGGAAGCTAAATGGATGTAGATATAATATATTTGTATTTGTAACTCACTCGGTAATAACTTCTTAACTCGGTAATTGACGTAGCGGATGAATTGAGCCAATTTTGAATGGAGAATCAGTCACATGTGAAACAATGATCTCGTTATCTCAGCCGACAGACGCCACTGCGGCATGACTTTCGTGTGAATTTGTAGATCGAGCTTCTCAGCTAAGAAGCTGTGGTATTACGTACATCAACCACTTCTAGCTAAAGTGAAAATACATAGTCATCCTGATCGGATGAATTATGAGTGTATTTTACCTTTTTAGAATTCACGAATGATTGAGCGTAAAATCGAGGTAGCATCGATCTAAGAAAATCGAATATACCGGAAGAGCTATGTCTGAGGCGAACGTTTTTTCATTTTGCGTAAACTCGAATCGCTTCGTTTCGCTTCCACGTAGCATCGGCGGCAGCGGTAACGGTAGAAACAGGATAGCAACCCCTCAACATTAACTGGATATACAATCAAGCAGGTTAAGCACGCCATTTGTTCTCCTCGCAATCCAATAACTAAGTGAATTCCTCCAAATGAGGTACAAACAAGCCGGTAGAAAAAGACCGTCTTCCAAGTCACGAGAACGCAGCTTTTTTCGTTTACATAAATTACATCCCGTAATACATACAATACCCTCTATACGTCACCTACACGTTTTGGTGAAACAATTTTTTTATTTTTTTTCAACACATTCTCAAACGACACCCTCCCAATCGAAGATTTCTTGCTTTAGAAGACCTTTCTTAGTTTCGATAAATTATCAACAGATTTGCAGTTGTTCCGATTATACTGAAAAGTATAAAAGCCTGAAGAGTCAGAAAAAGGCTTCAACCTGTTCGATGTTCTTTCATGTTCATTACACGCAATTATCGGGTACAAATGATACCCATATCTACTATCAGATGCGTATAATCGGCTAGACAGCTTACATTTAGATGGATGCGGTGGACCAGTTTGTGAAAATGGCTACTATGTTGAATGAGAGGTTTTAGGAATAGTATAACGTTATATAGGTATGGGTAATACGTTAGATTGATTTCAGCGGTCTTGAGAAGATCGTTTCCTTTGAGTCGCCTAGACTTCAATTAAATTCAAGATTCAACACCACTAAAGAGCGACGACTGTACAGCAGAGGAGACCCTTCAATTATAATTGGTCAGAATATCTGAATTCGGTTTCTGCGGATCAATTCTGATTGGTTGTACGGCTTCCTCGGTGCGATGGTATAGAAATTTCACCACTTTCTATACGAGAATCCACTGAAATTATAACCGATAAAAACCTACAAAATCATTCGGTTTCATAACTAATATAATATGGTATGATTTAGCGACGATTCGTATTACATGATATTCCCTTGAAATAAATACTCCGAATGAGAAAAATTCAATCGTTTGATGTAACGAGAGAAGTTACCCCTGTGAAGCTAGCCCCCCATTTTTGGAAATTAAAACTTTTCATCGGAGTTCTAGGTTTATTTTGCATCGTTCTAGAGTTCTTTGTAGGTTTTGGAAATAGTTCTGCTCGTTATGGGGGTGAAAACCCTGAAAAAAAAATTTTCGATCAGGGGGGGGCTAACTTCACGAAATTTAGATTTTTAATTCTCGAATAACTTTTTTATTTGAACTCGGATCGAAAAATTTGATTGGGATTTTCAACAGAACTCTTACAGGGCTACCCAGAACTCTCACGAAAAAGTCGGGAACTCGAAATGGAATATTTTTATTTCTAAAATTCGATTTTAAGAATCGAAGATCTGGGATAACTTTTCTTCTTGCACTCGAATCGTGAAATTTCATTGAAACTTTCTACGAAACTCTTGTGGAAAATTTTCTTGTGTTCCAGAAAATTTCGAGTTCCAGAGTTTTTAGCGAGAGTTCTGGGTAGCCCTATAAGAGTTCCGTAGAAACTCCCAATCAAATTTTTCGATCCGAGTTCAAATAAAAAATTTATTCGAGAATTAAAAATCTAAATTTCGTGAAGTTAGCCACTCCTGGTCGAAATTTTTTTTTGGGGGGTTTTCACCCTCATAACGAGCAGAACTATTTCCAAAACCTACAAAGAACACTAGAACTATGCAAAATGAACCTAGAACTCCGATGAAAAGTTTCAATTTCCAAAAATGGGGGGCCAACTTCACAGGGGTAGAAAAGTTCACTCAAATTTTTTATACCGACTCAAAACGGTGTAACGCGATTTTAAAAACGGCCGGGTTTTTTGCTCCTCATCGAACCCAGCTCCGCCATCCTTATCCATTTTTTTTTCTTTCGTTATTATTATTTTTTCCTACCTCAAAAAAGGCCTGAGGCCCGTAATTATATTATTCCCTAGAATGAAAGGAATATCACCTCGACGAGAGAAATGATTTAATTTGAAAAGGATAATGGCCATAAGTATCGTCAACGAAGAGTCAGCCTGAATAGGTCGTTGAATATACGTGGGGGGCTACGAATCTTCGGGTCTCCAGTTATCGGTAAGTCTCTAGGGAAAAGTATGTTCAGAAGCGAGAGAAAAAGTGAAATTTCCGACGCTTTTATATCCTCTACATCGGAGTGTCGAGACGTACGAAGAAAAGAAGAAAGAAAAATTACCGCGATGGGATATGAAGAGGAGTATAAGGAAGTTCACGCGTAATTTAGGAGTAAGAAAAAGTAACTAAACTTGTTTGTTCCTTTGATCTGAACAAAAATGATGAAAATCAATTATCCTAATTATCAAAATTATCTGTACGAATGAGAATAATCGCAAGAATTTAAAATTGAATTATAGTTCCGAAGATGGTGTATGCTATATTTTCTATAACAAAGTAAAATTCCAAACCTCAAAATTGGAATTTCCGTTAACCATGCGGGACACGCGTGAATCTCTTTTGATCGATCGATCACGATATTTTTTCTCTGTTGCATCAAGAACGACTCGATGAATAAAATTAATTAACATCTCATCAGGCAAACCTATAATCCCATTTTCTGATGTTACAACGAGTTTTTAATTTTACTTATTCTTAACCAATGGCTTGCGCAGCTGTATAATAATTATCTCACCCTTGGTCATAAATTCTATTAATTAACGCGCATGATCCGTCTGTCTAATTTCGCTATACCCGATTATACCTATATCAGTATATCATAGACTAACAGTTTGGAATTTATTAGGGGCACGCGTGTAGATGCGGATAATCGATATTACAACGAGATAATTTGAATTTATGTAGAACTAGAAATAGGAACGATGTTACTGCATTTTATGTTTTATGTTTTTGGTTCAGTTATTAGTAAAAAAAAATATATATATTACTGGAAAATCGTCACAATTTCTAAATAACAGTCGGACTTCTTCTGCGCTCAGCCGTAAGGCAAATGGACGTGTAATGTGGCCCGTGGGCAAAGTTGTAAAACTCGGGTAAGTAATAAAAATCATAAGCGTGCAGATGAAGGACATACTGGGAAGGTATATGACTATTTATTACATTTCCTATGCGTATATTTTTCTCCAATATTTCGCGAAGGATCTCATC
The DNA here is from genome assembly GCA_963932425.1 of Athalia cordata. Classification (NCBI taxonomy): domain Eukaryota; kingdom Metazoa; phylum Arthropoda; class Insecta; order Hymenoptera; family Athaliidae; genus Athalia; species Athalia cordata. Next base: position 47,516,737 of record OZ010625.1, on the reverse strand, counting down.
ACATATATATGATTGAATGATGTGAATGAAAGTTAAGTTAATGACAATTAAAATTTGTTTCGAAACAATGATAAATCTTTGATAGAAAACGACGATTTGAGGACTAAAAATAGAGTAGGATTTCGATTTTGTTATCCTCCCGTTTTCCTGGAGAGATTTGAATATTTCGAAAAGGATTCAAATTTCCCTCCTACATAATACATTATCGAAATTAGGAACTCTAATTATTGGAAAATTTGCCCCTTTTCCTCCATCCCGGAAGGGTGAAAGATTTAAAACATCACGAATGATACGTTGAAAAATTCAAGATTTACTTTTGGCAGCGAAAGGGGGGCGAGAGGGTCAAGGGTTAAGAGTAGAGGGAGGTTGACGGAGGAATGAAATTGAGGATGAGGACGGATTGAATAGGAGCAGCGTGGGTTGAAAGAGGGAGTGTTAACGCGTGACCCAAAACTAGAGGAAGCCCCGATCGGTCGACTCTCGTACATTATTTATACGTTTTCTTTTTTTTCCATCGCGAACTGTTACAATCTCTCTATATGTATAGAGGAAAACGCCGTCGAGATTTTGATGTCATATACGCTGTATAGGTAGAGTTATAATATGTTGATTTATTTCGCGATGTCATGACAGGATATTATCAAAACCATTAGGCTTTATTATTCGAAACACAATTTTTACTTTTCTACTCACTCGGCTATCGCAACGACTATTATACTATTATTAGTTTCATAAAGCAAACATATTTCGCAACGGTGTAGATTCACGCTCACGGAATTTCTTCTTCGCTATTATGTTTGTTCGATGGAAAATATATTCTATTTTATAAAATTAGTCGCGCATTCCCCTTTCGTATAATATAAATCTCATTCGCATTAATGATGCGTTTTAGCGGCAATATCACGTTTCGAATAGACGTCAATATGCTGTCATCGAGCGATATAAAATTCCACGGCTATGGTACTGTATTGTTATGTAGATATACCTATGTATAGTGGAAAAGTGTATACAAATATAGAGATATAGTATTCCAAGGAACCCCTTTCGCCAAACGTTGGTAAAACAATTTGCATGCAAATTCTAGTCTTGTTCAGATGCTAATACGTCATCTTATGGAACCACCCAAACGCCCAACCCTTTCCGCTCGCAACTCAACAAAACACATAACAATAACATTAGTGGTCCATACCTATTTCTAATCGAACGCCTCATTCGAAGTGCCATCGGTCACATGAAAAAAAAAAAACAAAAAAAAAACGTAACGATGGATCGAATTACAATAATTATGATCGAAATCAATTTGGAGGATGAAAGAGAGACTTCAGAAAATAAATCCTAATCCGTGATTACTGAATAAACAATTTAATCCGTGAGTAAGAAGTTTACGCTGTCGAGGCAACTATACAAGACCAAATTAAATGTTTAAATTTGAATGTAAAATATTTACACCAAGTCGTCGATGTTCAGAAAGGGGAAACGAAAACTTCGCGATTGGAAGTACCTGAATAAATTCGGAATTAAAATGTCAGACAGAATAGGTGGATATTATATCGAGAAAGTCGAAACCTTCGAGATTCGCCGACAGCGCCTACTTAATTTCATGTCGAATTTTTATTCGCATTTTGTTTAATCATTAAGATGCGGATGAATTCCAACGACAGTGATGATGCCGCAATAATTTTATAACGATGTGCTCATTATTCGAAAAAGAGAATATACCCGTATCGTTCAATATACATACATATCCATGCCTGTATTGCTCGCTGTATTGTGTACATATATTCGTATATATTATATATCTAATGAATCTTGCCGTTTGAAGAGAAAAAGAAACAAATAAAGAAAAAGGATAGAAATCAAAGAAAAATGGGTATAAGAAGATGCTCCAGGAAAATTTTCTCTACAAATCAACCGACGTATATTGGCGAAAGGTGAATGCGGAAGACGGCAACCGAGGAATCGATCATCGATATCCCATACAAAATATTAATAAAATTATTTATAACTACGTGAAAATAAATTCAAGTTGATCCTGAAATGAAGCTGATATTAATGAAACATAACGATGATAATAATTACATGCGTACCTGTTTCAGATATACATATATATGATATATAGAACTTTGAAACTAGTAAATAAATTCGTAAAATATGCTACGTAGTTAAATAATATATATATCTTCATAAGATAATTAGTGGTGCAGAGGCAAAGAACTTCGGTAAATCGATTTAACGTCATGTGGAAGACTATAACTTGGAAACTTATACTTTGATTTATCGGCAAAGTATAATAATAAACCGATGCAACGCACAGGCTATGTGTACGAAACCTATTAATTATATGCTTTAGAATAAATGATATAAAGCAGGAATTATGAAAATTCACAGTTTTAAAAAACGAGAGGTGAAAATTTTGACTGGATAAAAAATTAAGAAAAAAAAACAACATTATCTCCGCCGTAATAAGCTGTGAATTTATACTGAAAAATTACCATAATTAAAATTAATACAAACGTTGTTGTTGTTGTTGTTGCTACTGTTATGATTATGAATATTCTTTTCATCAGAAGATCGAATTCGACTTGACTAGAAGTTCGCGGAAAATAGTTCACGACCCAATCAACCTTATTCTCCATATAAAATAACATCGCATAAAAATAAATACATTTGAAAAAAAAGAAAACAAAAAGAACAGATCCCAATAATTCTTCGCTTAGCTTGAACTGACGTATAAATACGATAAATTTTTCATGCCATGTCTTGACATTTTATCGAAGAATGATCGAAGGATTTAAGGGGGTCTACCATAGGGAATTCGCATTACAACCCGAATGAAGCGTGTTCAGTGACCGGGTAGTTTTTAATGAGATTATACAAAACATCGGTGCGAACAAAATAAAAGGGGGAAATTTATTGTTCTCCAAATTGAATTGAAAGAAGTTTTTTCAAGCTTCAATTTATCCTCTAACCTCATGTACTACTGTGGGGAAATCAGAATTCAATTCAAGAAAATTCGACCAATTAAATACTTCGTATATATCAGCGATATGATCCTAATTACGGTTTTTTTTTTTCTTTTTTTATTTGATTTGATTTTACATTCTCTGTCGAGCGCCTCTTGTTAGCGCATAATGAGCACCGAAATTTGTAGTGTCAACTAATTAACGATCGGTTTTGATCTCCAACTAATGCGCACAAATTATCAAAATTCCGTGATTTATTCGCATCATTTAATTCGGAACCAAAAAAGTTGAAGTTGAAAATTGAGCATTAACCTTGAGATGAAAGTTAAATTGAACTACCTAAAAAATTATAATCCGAACGCATAATTGCGTTTTTTTCTCTATTCGCACTCGATTGAATAATTGTAATCAATCAAATCCCAACTGCAGCGTATAGAATTTTGTCCATTCACGTTCTCCATAATTTCATACTTTATCGCCGTAGTAGCTGCAGTCCATATAGGGAAGAAAAAGGTTCAGTAGAATCGAAACAGCATACCTCAGAATCGGAGACTTTTTCTTTTTTCTCTCTCCAATTTCTCTGTACAGTTTTTTATTATTCCATTCCACTCGTTCTTTATTTTTTTTTTGTCATGCAATGACAATAAATTCTTATTGTTAGTAACAAACGGAGTAAAATTCTCTGAGGAATATAAAGAAATACCGTAATTTACAGAGGTATCCATACTGTTATAAACATGTATAAACAGACGTACACGTACGCCATGTTTAAAGATGAACACACGATCGGAAGGAATTTGTTACCTCGCTGCCGCCACATTGCAGCGAATAGTTTGTTTAAAAATGTACGGGGTAAAGAGTTATATTGAAATTTACGGTTTCAAATGCGTGAACGTATATCGAATTGTGTTAAATATGGAAAGAGAAATAGATAAATAAATAAATGAAATCGTGTTTAGCTTGTTATTCCTCATTGTGACGTATAAACGAGGATACCGTGAGGCTCCTCTGGAACTAGAGAGAAAATGTAGCCCATTGTCAGCGGGTGGTGACTTTAATATAAATAATACGTATAAGTCGGTCATCGCGTAAATTGGCTTGGATTGTGGCGAGATTTATGAAAGAGAGTTGGAAGGAATACACGGCTGTGGATTTATCAAACTAGATCTTAGATTTATGAAAAGTTACAATGCAACATTTTGAAATAATGTACTTGGGAATATTTTTTTTGGTTTTCAAAGTTATAGAAAGAAATTCGATCAAAGTCAACAATTCGAACGATAAGATTACAAAGATGAATAATTTAAGAGAATCAAGGAGAAAAAAAATTAAAGCACAAAGTTTGGACACCTTTTTAACGCGGCTAAGCGCGTTTATTTTAATCTCCTCGAAATCGAAAGCAAATTTTGATTCATGTATTAAAGCAAGCAGCCTGCATGATGGAGAGATATTTCATTGTATGAAGGGACATGCTTTCCAGAATCAATACTACTCGAATTTCATCCGAATCTTCCGAGCTTTGTTCGATTTTCGAATGAAATTCCTCTGGATACCTTTTCATTTTTTTTTCCTTTCTCTCCTCATAATAGCATCCCACGAAATTTAAGACTAATACCTCGTCCACCGTAAACTTATCGCGTCATTCTTTCATATGATCGTGGAAAGAGACCCTATATTATTCTGTGAAAATATTTCTTGTACAAATGAATTCGACGCTCGATCTTTTCATCTGTCACGCTCACTTTTTTCCCACAATTCTCCTATCAATGGGAATGAAAATTACATACGTTCTGTAACAGGTGATAAAAATTTAGGCATTCATAATTTTATCTCTAATAAAAATCTACACGCTCACCTCACAATCAACTAAACACACATTTTAGATGAATAATCAACGTCTGGATCCCGCACTGAACTTTTCTAGATCAAAAGGTTTATATCTCGGTATAGTTACGAAGAAGTTTTAATAATGTGGGAACGACATCGCATCCCTTGGAACCCTCTGTAACACAATCACATGCTAAACATAAAACTAAAGTTGTACACGAAGCGGAAAGCGTTCTCAGATTCACCGGTATACATGTCGCGAGGCATGTTGTAAATGCGTAATTCCATCACGGAATCCCATGGGTAAAGTTCAAGAACGATTAAGGAAGGGTGGTGATCCCCATAGGATCCTGTACTAAAAAAAAGATGTTCACTCAAAACGTTGAAAAACCCGCAATGCGAGAAATAGCCATGTAGTACAAAATATACGATCACCACTGGAGGATTCGCTTTCGTACGCTGCATGTGGCAAAAATTTCAAAGTAGAGTCACGTTTTCGTACCTTTTATGTAAACTAGGTATAGTGTAGGTACTATCGGGAACATGGAAGTTATAATGGGGAAGCTACATGAATTATCCTCAATAATATTCTAATTTCTGATAATGTGCACCTGCATTTTCTAGGTACGCGAGACCTGGAGACGTGATCGAAAAAAAGGAAGAAAAAATGAACCTTCAGACGTGCCATGAACAGCATAGCTCGTTTAATACTCAACGTTTGAATTTCTGCACTCGCTGCAAACACGACCTTTCATCTTTCACGTATGTACAAGATATTATCTATTATCTATTACCTATCCATGAGGTTCATTCGAGTGTAAAATTTATTCTATACGTATACGTACGACTATGTCTACCCGTGTAAAATACGTGTGCGCCAAAGAGCCAGCGGCTGGTCGCGTCAACGTGACGAAAGATTTTCTTTCAATTCTACTCGCTAGTCTCTTCGGGATATACATACATATACTCACAAATACGTGACGATGAACAATGAACAAAAAACGGAATGTTATCTACAGCAGAGCATCGGCTAAAATCGTATTTGCGCGGATTTTGACTAAGATAATCCATAGATATATATATCCCATGTATAGTGTACGAAGGTGCCTATGTGTATAGGTATAACGTACTATATATCTAGAATATGTTCTTCGAAGATACGAGGCTATATTATAATTTTTTGTTATTTTTTCTACTTTTTTATCATTATTTAATATTCTCTTTTTTCCTGGTTCTTTTTTTTTTGATTTCTGAGAAGACTGAGATAGACTGAGAATAGAAATACAGACTAGAGTCCATCATGCCGAGAGACGTGGCACAAAAAATATATTATTACAGTAAATAAAATAACAACAAGAAATTTTAAAATTAACCCGAGGGAATTGCACTATTCATAATGCACTCACATTTTCATCTTTTTATTACAGTACCTATCTCTCATATTCACGCGTGCCTCAAATACTTTTATAAAATAGTACACCCGAGGTGGGAAAAAGTATTAGACAAAGAGCAATGTTATTTCAAGCATCAGAAGAAAATTATTTTATAGGAAAAACTTTTAAATTAGAAATTATTATTTCTGTTCCATGGAGAATATAATCCTTAATTCAAGTTCGAGATGATCATCATAAGGTCATTTGTCGCGGTTCGATAATTGGATTGAAAAATATCTGAGATTAAGCGTTCAAGAATTCGGGACTGGTTGAATACGTTGAACAGAAACAGTTTGAAATCTGAAATTCAAAGACTCATGAATCTGTAGTGCATGAAAGCTAGAAGAAAGAAGAAAAAAAAAAGAAGGAGAACTTTCTCATATGAGAGGCAAGAAAACATCCTCGATACGTAAAACAATATATGATAAAGGTTTTCCAATCATACAAAGATAAAAACAAAGAAAGAAAAAAAAAACCGAAACGAAATGAAGAGAAAAAAAAACTAAAACAGTGTAGGATCTGCTGCGAAATAAGATCCCAAATGGCCGAGTGCTCCTCAAACCCATTTTCTTACAAACAAGTTTTTCATCGGATAAACTTATTCAATCTAAAAAGTGAAAAGCGAATATTTCGTAAAAAGAAAAGACTACGCAGGACGCCAGTCTCTAAAACACCTACATTTTTTATTAAAGAACTGTTCACTCGTTACACACCAGTCACAAAAAAGTTGTGCTTGAATTTCAATGATTCTGGGTAAGGATAAAGAAGTAATACATTGCGATGCGGATGGAACTGAAAAATACGTCATATAGAAACTGACTTTCAATATCCTCATCACCTATTTTTCTAGTCCCGATTCATACGCCGTACCACCCACTCCATTATGATCGTAAATTCTAATGTTTTCCACGTAATTTCCGAGCCTCGTTTCATCTACGTCTTCGTATTATACCCATGTGCAAAATAGCATGCACATACCATCCAGCAATTTACAGGCCGGAGTCAATTTTCTGTTAGAAATCGAGTTACCGCCGATCGTGGAATTCCGAAATTTCCATCTTCGTCTCGTTGGAAGCCATGGAAATGGATTTAGGAAACAGGAGAACTCCACACTATTCTACACTTCTCATTCGATCCCTACTGAATAAAATGAAGAAAAAAATTTGCGAAAAAAGAAGAACAATAACAATTATAGTGGAGAAAACTATTGCGAGGTCCGTTTTATCCTGACAAGTACCTACTTCGGGGTTGGAAGAAATTTATTTTATTCGACTATCCCTTGAGCCGTGTTTCGAAAAAGCTTCTGTAGCGGAAAGGGTAACGGAAATGTAATAACTCTGGCATGGCATCCGAATAATAATCACTGTATGGTCTGTTTTACTCGCAAGATATAAATTCAGTTATACCAATGTCTGTAGTCGATTCGAAAAATATCTGCTCAGCCTGAAAATCGGATTTTTGTTAACCAAAACTAGACAGACAAAAAATACCTGTATGTATGCAGATACGTTAAAAGCTCTCGTCAAACAATGTATAAAAACGTAGGTCATGTACTGCAGGTTGCTTTGATGAAACTTTTAGTATCCACGTCGAGGGACTATTCATTTTTGAAATCACTGTGTCACTGTGGAATGAAATCATGCTGGAAATCACGTGAAATCCCATGAAATCGGTCGAAGTCGAGTGAAATATTAAAATCATTGATTTCCGATGATTTCGACGGAAATCGCATGCAATCGATGACTTTAAGAAATCATTGGAAATCGAGCTGAAATCACGTGAAATCAGCAATCACTGTGTCACAAGATTTGACAGTGAATAGCCCATCGATCCACGTGATAATCGTGCAATTTTAATTTCTGTATATACCATTTGGATCTATTTTGTCAGAAATTTTTCAAACGAAAATTTATCCAGACTACGCGGAACGATATTAAACAGAATTAAAGCATAAATATTATTAATTGAAAATCTAATTGAGATTAAAAGTCGAGTCGGATTTCAAATATTACGGCATCATGAAAATTTCTCATTTTTGAATTTTCATAATTTTTTTTTTTTCTCGTCGACTTCCCTGCAGTTTTATTATCCCCTCCCCCCCCCCCTTCTTTTCTCTTCATACAAGCTAAGCAAAAAAGCAAAAGAAAAGATTATCGCCTGGATTTACCGCTTGACAGATGTACTTTCTGAGAATAATTATTCCCCATCTTCTGGCTACTCGCGAATTATACCGGAGAGCCTCTTGATCGTGGAAAAGCTTTTGCTCTAACACAGAAAAAAAAGAGAGATAGGAGTGAAGCATGAAGAGTTCGTACAAGAAACACGAGAAAAAAAATACTGGAGGTACACAGGACGGATTGATTATATTTCATGAGTTCAAGTGCCACTACACGAGTGTGTTTTTCAAACTCTATACGATAATCCGAAAATTCATACGTAGTTGTATCTGCTCAATCGCTGCAATATTTTACCGCATGTAGGGGTTGGAGTTCGTTAACAATCTGTAAGCAATTTAACTCACTATGTAAATTTGAATATCTCAATAGATATGAAACTTCAAGTTTATTATTCAAACGATCAAAGCTATGCTTACGTTTATGATTAGGACAACATCAACAATTCCAAATCCCGTAGGGGAACGAATAGAAAGGACAACGGCGGATTGGACAAATTGAAAATATGATGTTTTTCGAGAAAAAAAAAAACTAGATCCTTTCGATTTGATTCGGATACGTGATTTGAAAATACGATTTTCAACCCCTTCGAGTCGACGATGCGCCGCAAAGTACAACAGGTTAGCAGTAGACCACGGGATGGACATGAAGTGAAATTTTTATAGTTGCTACAAAATCGAAACCATGAACTTCGCGACGGTCCAGTAGCTAGTCCGAGTCCCAAGGGAAATAATTTCCCTATATTCATACGGAGACTTTACAGATGACCACGATATCATTCGTTATACTATATGTGTACTTTGGTTGGCTAAACTTTATATTACCACATTAGCTGGATATCGTGGGAAATAATATTGCGTGACATCGTTCGGAGATTTACTAAACCAACACGATGTGTATCGCTCCGGCAATGATTTTGATTTTCTATAATTTCACCAATTTTCCACAAACCATAGCGTTCACCGGTTGACATGCCAACAGCCAGTAACGTTGGACAATCAACAGCCACCGGCCAGAATACACTGGGATGTGAAAAGCAGCTTTGACCAACTTCATGAAATTCAACTCTACAATATATTCCTGGGAATAGCTCCTGCAGAAATCTACGGGAAATTGCACACCGGGAATAATCAAGAGAACAAACCAATCCCGGGTGTTGTCATTACAGAGGTGCGACAATAGCTGACATTATACATATATGTAGAACGCAAATATAAATCATTCTGATCAATTTCCTAATTACCCATTGGTATATCGTTAAAAATTCAGTCACATATTTATTTAGTCCTTTCAACACGGATTTAAAATCAACGCATAATAAAACCATCCGAGTAATATCAACGGCGTGTCCAAGTCCAGCAGCTATTTCCGTAAATCGTAGCTATATAAGATTATATGGAAATGGAAAAGCGGGAAGCTTTGGATATTCGTGAGTTGATTCGAAACATCGTAGGCAAGTTGATATTCAGACGGCAGAGAGATCGACGATGAGCTTCAAGGTTATCCTTGGTTAACTAGCGAGGAATACATAGGGGGCATTCCACGCCAAATCGACCACTTCCGAACCCGACCCCTTTCGATTTGGCTCAAACTTTTTTGTTCGCTTTTGGCCCATTAGAAACGTTTCTCAGAATTTTTTCAAATCTTTTCACTCACCCAAAAAAAAGGTATGCATTTTTTCAAAAGAATCACCCTTTTTTTTCATCAAGCCACAACTTTTTCAAAAATTGAATTACCGAGGCGTTTTTGTTCCAAATTTTTTGCTTTTGAATATACTTTTCGAAAAAAAACCTATTAAAAAATTTGAAAAACCTATAGTACGGTCAAAAATGGCTGAGCTACCAACTTTTTTTTGCATTTTCTTCGTTTTTGAATGTAATTTTCAAAAATAAAATGTAAAAAATCATTCAGGACTGTTCTCGATTTTTTATCTGACTTTTTCGGAAAAAATTGGAATTTTCTCCATGATTACCGGTTTTGATCTTTTTTCCCCCCGTATCAAACTTTGACATTTTCCCTAAATTCTCTGAAATTTTTGGAGCGGCGTTTTTTCGTTTTCTATTTTTTTTTTCTCATTTAAAAAAATTTTCTTTTTAACTTACAATTACCTTATTTCTCAAAATGTCACTCCGAAAATTTCAGAGAATTTAACGAAAATGTCAAAGTTTGATATGGAGAAAATAAAAAAAAATAAAAAATGGTAATCATCATGAAATTCTCGATTTTTTGCAAAAATCTAAAAAAAAACGTTAAGATGAGTTTGAATAATTTTTTTATATTTTTTTTCAAAAAGTACATTTAGAAACAAGAAATTTGACGAAAAAGAACGCCTCGGTAAGTCAATTTTTGAAAAAGTTGTGGGTTAGTGGAAAAAAAAGCGATTCTTTTGCAAAAATGCATCTCTTTTTTTTGGTTGGGTGAAAACTTTTGAAAAAATTCAGAGAAACGTTTGTAGTGGGGTAAAAGCGACAAAAAAATTTCAGCCAAATCGAAGGGGATCGGGTTTGGAAGTGGTCGATTTGGCGTGGAATACCCCATAGACAAACATACGTATGCTGTATATATGGACACAAACATGCTATGAACTGAAGATGTATAGGTAGACGTGTTCATAGCACATTGGTTAACTCGCTCAGGAGTCTCGCTAATTGGTTGAATATCTCTTCAGCCCCTTAGAACCGATACATATATATAACAGGGTTCGACCCGAAGAGATCCGGCCGATTTAATTAGGCTGATTATGACATTCGATGAGGAGAAATAAAATAACAATTTCTACCGGCTTTTCATTTTATGAACAGCTAAGTACGTTTGATGCAAGGTAAATTTTACAAAACAGCTTACACACCACTATGAGACTATTTTTACTTTATCTCGTATCTTGCAACAAGTCTTGTAGATTGTGATATTCTCTACATTTTTCATCCCTCTTTGGCTGAAAATATTGTTCCTGAGCTGCTGCTGGTGCAGCAGTAAAATAAGGGAAAATGTTACTCCTCCGAGGTCTTCGGATTCAGCATTACCTCTGGTATTATACGAGTATCAAAACAGAGTAGCACTCTCTTACGATATACGTGTATATAATACACATCATGCATCTTCGTCGTCGCAAAAGGGTAAGAAAGTTTTTCACTTTTTTTTTTTACAATTTTTTTACCCCGTTGTCCGTCGTGACGTTACTCAGTATTCGTGTCTGAACCTTTTTCGGTGGATATTTCATATGAATAAAAGGGAAACTCGTCCGGACGACGATGAAAAAGAATCATTATGGCGATAGATGTAAACATAAACTTCACCATGGAGATATGCTTGATAATAATTATGAAAAATTATCGAAGCGATGATAATTGGATTATTTTATTACCCTCGCACGTAGCCAGCACGTGATCAGAAAATCGTTAGGTCGTATCTGTGTATGTATAATAATTCGAATTGACGATAAGCTGAACTAACTGTAAGCTATAATTCCAACAGTTTTGAAATACTACGAAATTCAGGGTGGATTGTATACGAAGATGTATGGGAATATAACCGCATGCCTATACAAGTGGAAAATTTTCAGGGTGTATGTACTTCGTATAAATCGTTTCGACGTAATATACATACCATGTACTCGCTTACGTATACGTTATGTTATGCATGTTACGTTACGTTATGTTACAACCAAAATGCCTGTTCAGACGCCAGTCGCAGGCTGACTATAATATCGACCCACTTCACGGCGAAGATGGGAATCGAGGACTATTAAAGGGAAAATATCAACGTACGCTCAGTGTACACGCAGGATCGGAATACGAGATAAAGATCCCCATCTGGTTACCGCTGCACTAATAGAAGCGACGCCGTGTAATAAATATTTCAGCCTAAATGTTGCGAACGAAAAAAGACATCCTTCAAGTACTTGGCAGGAGGATTTGCAAAATATATGTATAAATAGTGGCCCAACTAGGGAAAGAAGAGCTGGGAAAAAAAAAAAAAAAGAGAAGAAGAAACAGAAGAAAGAACTCGCGAAAGTAGGTAAGTACCTGTGTGTATAAATGGTAGTATAAAGATCTGCATCGTCGTAACTCACACAGAGATTTACAACGCTTCATTTGAAAAGTTCTGCAGATATTTCGACGTTCGCTGAAAAACCAGTGTAAATTTATTTAAATGAAAACGGAAGATTTCTGTGATTTTCACACAAACGCTTGTACACCCATTTTTGACCCTTTATACGCGTATACTTATTCATTTTTTCGCTTTCAAAAGGATAAAAAGAAATAAATGAAGCAAAAATAACACAAGGGTTAAACGGAGCGATCAGGAAATTCAACTCCTACCCTTAAAGCGCTAACCTGCGGAAGGTATCGGTCCATTTCATTCGCTTTTATTTTCTGCCATTTCTCTCACCACTCGCATGTTTTGTTTTTCTCTCTCTCAATTTTCTTTTTTTATCCCGAAGACGGTTTTTACTCTTTAACCTTCTTATATATGTATATCCCGACCCTTAAATAATTACATAAAATTACCAACTGGAAAAATACCATCGGCGAGCGAAATATTCGTGTACATAAAATATATGTATAGTATACATATATACACGTAATTTCAACCCCCAAAGTATAATAAAGGGTTACCAAATATAGCGGCTATAAAAACCATCAGCAATCGTTCGTTAAAATGGTTTTACGAGAAAACAGTTTAAGGTTACATAATATACGTGTCTATAGTAAATTCTCATTCACGCCGCGGTGTTCAAAATTTTTCGCGACATGATTGTTAAATCATAAAACGTAAAACTTCGTCAATGAAATATAATTATCCTTGCTCGTATCGTATGCCGTATGGAATTTATACTTTGCCGGGGTAACGAATCTTGACAGAGCTTTTTGAAAAATAAAATAAAAAAACTTAATACTCGTTAATTTAGTCGAGGTCTGAAGGGCGCGAATCACTCGCGTACAGAGATCGAAGTTACGGAGCTTTTAGTTGAAAGCATAATCGAAAAGGATGTTTAAAATAAACTCGTCAAAGCTTCGTCTTTATTTCATCATCATCTTAACCATCAACGCGTGGCAACGCGCAATGCTAGTTCCAGTTACCTTTCGAACCCCTCGAACCTCTCGGAGGCACTCCTTAATTCATCGATCGGCCAACGCTAATCGGTTCTCATCAAACGACTCATTTTCCACGAAAGTTTCCGAGTATTTTTTTTTCGTTTCATCCTTGTCAGACTAAAAGAATAAATCAAAGTTATTGATGATTTACGATAATCCTGTTTTTTTTCTTTGTATTTTTTTAATAAGCCGTTACCACTCTTCGTGTCACTTCTTATTACATACCATTAGATAAGACGAACAACTTCAACGTCTTAGATCCGTGATGAAAAAATAAAACTTTTACACAATTTACCGAATTCATCTTTAATCGGATAGAAAAATCTCCAGTTATCTTTCGAGACGATTTTTTATCCACTGAGTTTATCGAGATATCAAGAGCGCGTACCTCTCTATCTTTATAGGTGTTCGATGTTCGTATACATAGCGTCGCGACGCCGTTAACAGTATCAACTAAAGCGAGAAAAGGAAATGAAACCATTCTAGTAGGTATACATCGGACCCACGTAAACGATTGTAAGTGTAGACAGTATTCCGTCCAATGTACTTTGCACGTATCAGTACAACATGATAGTTTCGTAACGTTCACAGCTACAATTACCATTACCATTATTCCCTAAGTACCAATATAATGTAGTCGTCGTCGTCGTCGCCTATCACGTCTCACTACTCTGAAAAATTACATGATCTTAACAAGAATTTTTTATCCAGTTTTATCAATAAACCACAATGCTGAATGAATGCAAATTACATGAGGCTGGCGCAAGTATGTGAAAAAAAAAAAACTTACTTCAATTGAACTTACGTTCAATGTTTTTTAAATTCCAGAATTTTTATACGATTTTTATCTGCCGTCATCTTTCAAATAAATATTAATCCTTTATCTTTGTCTTTTTATTTTCCAAGACGTTGGTCAGCTGCTATACGTAGACGACAATCAACGCGTATTAAACCTATAGATATTAAAAGATTACAGTTCTTTTCATTCGCAGTTTTATGATCCGACGATGTGTTTACCGATAAAAAAAAAATGAAAAAAAAAATTATCTAAAAGCTTCAAAGAGGTACAAACTACAAAGAATGATCGGTCTACCGCGAAGTAGAGTTAATTTTAAACTTTGGTAAACAGTTAAAATTAATTTCTTGACATATTACAGGTACATAGACACGACCTCTATATAAACACGGGACATTTACTTTTATACCCGGTCGGAATGTAATAGAGAAAATTAATTTTCGAATACAATTTTGAGATAAGTAAAAATTATTTCTCATAAAGACGGTCCATAAAGTTCGGGTATTTAACTTCCACGTGCTGTAAACAATACATTATATACCTACAATTTTCATTATACATATACCTATAGTATCCGAAACGAATTCGCTGAGGTATCGAAATTGTATATTCAATAAACTTATTGCGTAATGAATATTCATTTTCAGATTACCGAGCCTCGAACCGCCATCAAAAACAGATTGTTTAATTATTTTATCGATATCAATTAATTATTTAATAATTACCCATGCAGCGTATTATACGAGGGGTAATTGTTTTTCAAAAAATATAACAAATCTTTTCATTATGAAGTTTATATCCCGAAGGGATAACACGTAAAAAAAAAAACAAAAAAAAAAGACAGAAAAAAAAACCAAGTCGAACATAAGGAAGATAGAAATCAATTCTGTGGATGAAGAAAACTTTTCTATCCAACTGCAGCAATGTTCTACCATTTATTCCCCGTCCTCCAAAAGTTAACTTTACCACTTATTACCACGGACGATTTCTCCTTTCAATTACTTCTCACGTCACAAACCGGATATTAATTAACCGAACAAAGTTTGTACAATCTATAAATGTCAAATGTATATACCTTTCATATACCTCTTACATGCAGAAAAGTGAAAGAAAAAAGAAAGGAAAGAAAAAGAACTTTCGTCTTCTCGGCGGCATAATGAAAATAAGAAGAGTATAAGGAGCTGGTGTTATTTGGCGAATTGTTAAAAGCAAGAAATCACCCGCCGCGTTGAAAATACGTATTATTATTTGCGCCGAAGCTGAAAATTGAGAAAAAATTACAACGCGTACAATCTTTTGTGCAATTTTAGCAGAAAATAAAAAATTACGAACGTACAACGCGTCTGTGCGGTAGAACGTTCCTGAAAATGAAAACTATCCCGATGCATTGTAATAACAAGTAGACCGAATGAGCTTTATATTTTTAATCTAGATTTACTTCAATAATTCACGCGTGACCTGCATCATCGGGGAAATGAATACATGAAGTAATTAAATTAATTTGTATCGAATGCATCAACGTTGATTCGAGAATTTCATGTAATAACAATTGCTCTTAAATTATACAATAATTATAGGTAGAACGCGTATAGTTCAGTCAAATTAGAACATTGCAGAGAAAAATATTCCTATATACAATACCAAAGGACACTGAAAGTAGATTTCAATCGAATATACAATACTCCGTGCGATGATTCACGAAACCTAACCGCGATGCAATATAGATAGGTATATAAGTTCCAAATTAATTCCCACGCGTCAATTTCGAGTGAAAATTGAGTGACGTCTGGAAAATGGGAGAAAAAAAAAGAATGACAACTGACATCGGTATCACCCAGGGCACTCCCAAGAGCTTTCAGTTCTTTGAGCTCCGGAAATTCTTATTTCAAAGCTCCGTGTACATACGCATGGATGCCCACATCAAATGAATGCTCAAAATGACAGGATGAAAATACTGGAAGTCGATGGCATGAGCGAGTTCTCATCTTTCATCGCAAGCATTGCGCGTCGTAGTAAAAAATGTCTATCTGTCTTCAACGTATTTCAAATTGAAAAAAAAAAAAATAGATAAATAAAAGACGCGCATACGCGTATAAACCTGGTCATAAGTATTGTAAGTATAACATTTATAAAATTATAAACTCGCAAGTTTAGAATCGCTTGGAAAATTGGCTTACAGCTGTTTAAGAGGATCTCAAGCATCGGCTGTGCACCGATGATTAAAAATTTCTTTTTTCTCAAGTTTAATTAATCCTTCATTCATTCGGATCGACTGATCGTCGGATTCAAGATTTGGAGATTTTGTATTTTATTTTACACTTATCATGAAAAACGACGAAAAGGAAAACGTTCTTTCCGCGATTATTTCAGTTCGTCGGGAAAAGAACGCGTGTTTGCCACTTTGCCGTAAATTTTCGTATAATAACGTAATATACGGTATACGCATGACTGTGTATAATCCATGTAAAACCTACACCATATATTTGAGATGAGCGTATAGCACAAAACAGCTTAGTTATAAGGGTGTAGATTTATGAAAATTATGAACTGAAATTTGAAATACTCTGAACGAGGCGATTTTGAAAATTAAATTCAAACCGGACGAATTTCTATATGACTTTTTCTACACACGTCTTACATGACAAGAAATGGTGATTTCTCTGACTTTGATCAAATTCGAAGGTAAATTGAGGATTAAAAAAAGCGCGAAACAAGGACGCAAAATAATGAACTACCCTGCACACCGCTTTCAATTCTGTCAAGCCATCTGCTAGCAAATACGAATTTATTACTTCACTCGTCCAGCCTTCGAATTAATTGAAGGTGAATTCATTTTTCTACAGTTTATTTCCTTACGATGTCCTCCCCAAAAGTTCATATTATATACAGACTTATGAAGACTTGAGCTACCCAATGTTTATAATTCTACAATTGTATTACCATCTGTATAAATAATGGATGGCTCGAGAGCTTAACACCCGAAACTTCAACGGTCTGAATTACGGTTTTGTTCTACCGCTCACGCTTAATTACTGTTAACATTAATTACCCTGAGCTGCCATCGACGTGGTGGGAAAAAAAAAAAAGTAATGTAAGGAAATAAATACAACTGAATTCCGTTGATCAATTTTAATAAAAATTTCCAATATGGGGCTTGTTATAGCCAATCAAAAGTTGCTCCTGCATGATCCACAACTAATTATTTTTTTTTTTTTTTAAATAAATAAAATTTTGCCTGCACTAAAAATGTTCGCATTTATAATATCAAGTTTTGTCAGTACGTAAATGACAAATAACGAAAATGGAACAAGTTTACCCAAAATATTCCACTCGCGCTGTGATTTTAATTAACCAAAAGTAACTTCCACTAACATTCACATTTTCTAGATGCTACAAAACGACCACTAGGGATAAAAAGATAAAAGAGAGTCGAACAACTGTGGCCCAACTCGAGGGGTTCAAAAACACGAACACCGTGAAAAAATTACTCTGCGTCAGCTCGCGTGTCAAAAAGAACTCGCGTGCAGGTGTAACGGTTAGTAACTTGCAATTTTCACCATAAAGTTGGTATGGGTTTTAAATTATCGCTAAATGAGTGAACTTTTCATGATATCGGAACATCGATGTACCTATATATCCGTATTATCTTTGGTATAATACAGAATATAAATGCAGCTGTGTAGTGGTAAACGAATGTGTAGATTAGAAAAGGGTTTTCTCGCATGCGAGCGTGACGTACGTTACCAAGTTTATAATATACGTGAACATAAGTAATCCTCCTTCTCATGGTTCATCCCCCGTATCACTAGATTGCAAATGGAATTGCAGGGAGATCGATGTGGAGGTAGATAAGGTGGGAGTTACAGGGATACGAGCGAAGGTTAAATTATAAAGGGGGTTGGGAAGACAAATACGAGGTGTCTACATCAGCCTATTCCCCGATACGAGGACAATTTCATATCGTATCGTACGACCAGATTCCTGAGACGTCAAATAAACCAATCAGACGACAGGCACGCGACCTTCATAGAGGATCTAAAACTTTGCTACAAAGCGGTAGCTATGGGTATATACGTATAGAAGCTACGCATACGAATGTTATGGACGCCTTATATTGAAATTCCCTAAACTTTTACAACCTCCTAGTTATTAAACTCAGCTCGATCTATTCACTTGCTGGTGCTCGCATAACCTATACGTATAATTCAACGAGTTTTCCATGGCGATTAGATCAGAAGAATTTATTGCAGACACCATAGCTTGTGGGTAGCCTCAAAAAAATTGATAGGAAACTTCAGCAATGAGAACCAGGAATTAAAAATGAGGCATTAGGCAATTCATCGAGTTGCATTGTCGTTTTCTTAATATATTTCTATTTTTTCAATTAATTTGGAACAAAGATGACGTATCTGAGTCAATTTGGGTACTTTTCCGGGTAAAGTATGCTCATTAATATACTTTTCTCAGACATATAATATGTCTGTGGAGTTTTGAGGGGTTAGCACGAAACTGCGAGCTGAAGAGAGAAAGAGAAAAGAACTCCTCTAAAGTCGTGAAACTTTCAACGACTCGAATGAGCTTATGCAACTCAAATATAGGGACAGATAGATATACGTACACGCATACCATATTACACATCATGGTTCAGCCAAAAGTTGAATGGCGTAACGAAAGCCAAGTGGCGTTTCGTTTCAGGTATAATAATCGAGAGGTTACGTAGTCGATGAATTTTTGATCGCAGACGTCTATAGCTCATTAATTTCGTTTGTGGTCTGATGTAGACACCTCGTATTTGTCTTCCTAACCCCCTTTATAATTTAACCTTCGCTCGTACCCCTGTGACTCCCACCTTAGCTACCTCCACACGAATAACATATTTCACGCTTATCCTTTTCTCGGAGTTGCCAAAAAAAACTTGAGTAGTATTTGACGGGCGTCATATTTTCTAAAATTACACAACTATGGGCTCAAGTTCGCGTATGACCGTGGCTATATCGCTATAGACCCGAAATGTCCTCGGCGATAGTCCCTTTTGCGAGCCCGTTGCCTGAAACCCCTCAAGGATTTTCACCTTGTATCAAATATCCTGCCATGATCGTTACGCACACGAATTATTATTATTCTATCCCGATAAAAAATCATCTAAAATATAGCGTTCAAATTCTAACGGGATTCGGCTCAATGAATCCGGTTTCACAAAGCTTATCCCATTTCCGTAAGACACACTTCAGGTGGGTTGAAATATTTTCCGATGAAAAGACAAAATGATGGGGATAAATATAAGAAAAAACAGGAAGGAAACAATAAAAAAATCGAAGCGAGTAAGGAAAGAAACCAACCTGGGAGCAGCTACGCCTCGATCGTGAATACGACTGTTACGTATCTATAGGCAAATATGACACAATTGAGTATATTTGCCTGGAATTAGAGGAAATTAACCAAATATGGAATAGTATCCCTAATGTGGAATACCAATGTTTTCACTCAAACGATAAAGTTACGAGGCAATACACGACTATTTACTATATCACTTATTTACTGTGGTGTCACACTCACAATCAGTCGGTCGCGTTAGTCGGGCGAACGCCGTAAGGACGACGGGATTGTTTTGTTTTGCCGGTGCATAGAGACTATCCAAGGTATGTAAAAAAATATTTGTTTCTCATTAATAAGTTTGTAAAAATACCATTATTATAAATCTATTTAGCATATTGTATTGATGTTTTTCCAAATGTTTTGTTTTAATTTTCATTACATTACTACTGTTATTTTTGAAACACGACAACAAGTTCAAGCCGGTCTAAAATTCCAAATATGAACACTTACTAGGTGTGATTTCTGCAAGTTATAGAATAAGTTAATTTCAACAGACTAATTGTAAGCTCCTTTTACTTTTGACCAAAGTATAAAGATCTCTTAAAAAAGACGTTATTGTTTTCGTCGCTTTTTTTTTTTAAGAAACTTTCAGTCTTATTTGCAAATTCCATATTTGGGTACCTATTCCATAAACAGCTACTCTTTTGTTACTTCGATTTTTGAATAAAAATGAATATGTGTATGAATATTTAAAATACGAGAAAATGAATTAATTAAGCCAAAATGTGTGACTGATTATTATTATAATTAAGAGGCTTCAATTCATGATAATGTTTTTTTATACCAAGAAAACAATTCATATTTGGTTACTTTCCTTTATTTAATAAAATCATATTTGGAGGGTGATAAATTCGTAAGTATGTCTTGCAGAGAATATCTGTCCGTAGTTAACATTAGGCCGACTTAAATACTGTGAAATTCTTACGCAATTTAATGAATTTCAACACTACACTAACTAAAAACCTACATCAGACTTAATTTCATCAGGTATACCGCGTTAGCAGCCTCTCCGATGTCCTAACAAAGATCGCCACTCTAAAACTGATTTAATTTTCCTCAAATTTCATGCATGAAATGATGTTAGAGAAAATTTTTTAATTGTACATAAAATCTTGAGCATTATAAAATTCATTCGAATAGGTAGTCCATGTATATATGCAACACTCCAGATGTGAGTTTTTTTTTTCATTCTTTTACCAATCGAAGCAATTTGGAAAGAGCCGAAACATGTGCGCGAAAATACGTTTCAATCCAATGGCTCAACCGATGCGGGTAACTTTGGGAAGCTCACGTGTTTCCGTTATTGGTGTATGTATACATTGCGTCGGCTAGGTGAATCGATTTCTAGAATGTCGATCGGAGTATAGAAAAGTGATCGAAACGAAACTTTCGACTAGTTCGGTGATGTGAGCACTTTTCTCTTTGGTCGAGAACTTCGCTCCCCTATTACGTCGAGACTAGAGTTGGACAGGTGCGGCGAGCAAATTAACTCTTTGGCGTATAGATGCGAAACGGAAAAAAAGTAAATGAAGATGTAAAAGAAGGGAGAAAAAACAAAGAAACATTCCGGTTTCAGTGGAGTGATCTCGCGTCCCGGTAAGTGGCGACTTATACATCATTTTTACCCCTAAACGATTTTATGCGCACAGAAAAGAATTTTTTTCTTTTTTCTAACCAGACCTCGCCGTACACCAATTTCCTGTACCTACAAGTATAAATACCTGAAGGGAAAAAAGATCAATATCTACCAGGACGTTGGATACTTTATTACAAATTTACCACATTTCTTTTCAATATAGGTTACGGTACTCTTTGTGCCTGGCGGTATGAAATTCCGGGGAAAAAAGAAAAACCGTGGGATTTTTCATTGGTTACATGTATTATACCGTCAGAAACAGAATGAAGCCCAAATCCATGTATGCGTATTTATACGTGTAGTGGAAAATTCATCGACAATTTTATCCAGGCAACCGCAGAAATTCATTGACTGCTGCTGATGGAAAGTCACCGCTTATCTTCCTGACGATGCGCATTTGTTCGCGTTATACAGTTACCAATTAACTAGTATCGATAATTATTTCAATTTTCGTTCGGTACCAGCACCACAGTTCTGACTGGCAATTTTAACGGTGAATATCAACGAAGGTTATTCATTACAAAAGAATAAAGTGATGGACCATGCTATACAGGTGGGTAACGAAAAGTTTTCACAGGCGAGGGTTTCAGCAGCACCGCGACCGAAGTCTTCGCAGAGGTTTATAAGGACCCTATTTTTTAAAGTGTAGGGTCGCGATGTTTAGGTTGCGTGGGCGTTGAAATTATAAAAACAAAAAGAAAAAGAGAAAAGAAAAACAATTACCTGTTGAAGTTAATTGCGAAAGTTAATTGAATAAGATGGTATATAAGAAGGTACATACATACAGAAGACAGAGATGAATTGTTACTGTCATCAATTTTTTTTCTTCACCTTGTTCATTTAGTCTTTACTTCATTTCCACGTATCGTACGTGGCTTCTACTCCCTATAGGGAGCTTGTTGTGAAGATAACTTAAAAGACGAATGACTACGGAGTAAAATATTCAAATCATTTCGTTTTCCTCGAAGCATACGTCGAGACGAATGGTCTTGGTTAGGTAGCACTAATTTCTCAAGTTTCTTTTTGAAAATTCGACGGTATCGTTGTTAAATCGTATAACCCGTATATGTACTGGAAAACCAGGTATGTATGATAAAAAAAAAAGTTATTGATAAAAAAAATCATGAAAAACAAAACAGGGAGGATGCAAAAAATAATTCATTCGTCGACCGTCGAGAATGTCAAGGGGGATGGCAAGATAACGAAACAAAATCTAATGCGGTTCCTACACCCTTGGGAACCACTTTCCCAAATCGGTGCGTCTGCAGACGAGCTTGCTCGCTCATCTTGGATATCCACAAAGGCGCAAGCTAAAATATATAATCCATACAATTATCTCATTAGTTTTCTAAAGAAAAGAGGGAAGGAAATAAGGAAAGTAAAAGAAATCCAAAGATGTGAATCGAGGCGAGACGAAACAAGAATTAAGTAGGAATACAAGGGAAAGCAGCTAGTAGAAAAGTTATCTGCGTGGTAAAATTTTCCCTGAATATTATATTATCGCTTTTATCGCCGCGGAAAACATCCAACGTACGCACCACTGCGTCAAGCTGTCTTGAATAGTTTACATCGTCGATTTAGACGTTAAACAAGTTAAGAGCCTACACGTGCTAGATTTTCCATGGCACCTCACTACACTTCTCGTCGTATACGTACTCGTACAGCCCTGTATACGTATGATGATAAGAACAAATAGAACCAGTAACATAAGACGATTTTCAAATATAATACCTTGTAAGATCAGCAGACTTATACACATCAGCTATAAAGAAAACTAGAAATTTAATGAAAGAAAATTCTGTGCATACAAAAATTGGATCATTTTTAAGTACTAATAACATTTTAGTACTCCAAATATTTTCACACTACAACAGGTCGCGTTTTTGAATTGAAAAAGCTCTACCGGCACGAATAACGCCGGCAGACCAGCTGTCAATAAAAAAGGTATGAAAAAAGTATCTAATTCTTCATTAGAACACTTGACAGTAATTTATCGTTAGCGTATACTTAAAAAGCACCTAATTTTGGTATATAGTAAAAGTGAAAAAAAAAATTTATGTCGACTCCAGTCTGCTGAGTTATCACAGGTGTTGTAGCGCAAAATTTCTGTGCAGAAATAATTGAAACTGGAACAATAACTCGTTAATTAGAATGAAACTCTCTTTTGAAAACAAAAAAAAACCGATGCCCGTTGTAATGAAAAAATATCTGCGTTAAAAATATAATGAACATTATGCTTAGTAAATTCTTCACACCCCCTGGAGTGAATTGTAAGATGTTTATCTTACGAATTCTTTGTTGCAAATGAATCTGGGCAGGTGGGTTTGATTTTTATTACAAATATATTTGATAAAAGAAAAATCCACGTCGTAACGTTTCGTGATAAAGGATCTTCAAGTTCGTGAGATAAAAAAAAAATAAAAATAAATAATAATATAAAAATAAAATTATCAATGTCTTGAGAGAAATTCTCGGAAATTCTCTGGTTTGAGCGTTCATTAAACTCACCAGTATTGTCATGGAAATTTGGGTACGAAACTCAGAACATAGCAAGAAACCGCTCGACAGGTCATTCGACCGACTTAGAAGAGCGGAATAAATATGCCAAGTTCGGTGTAGTCAGTTTTATAATACATTCAGCTGTAAATAATTATGAATTCGAAAAATTTTGCGAAGTGGATAAAAAAAATCGGAAGTAATTTTATGCAGGTTATCTAAGAAAAAAAAATTAATAAAATGAAATACACGAATAGATAAAACTGATGGATATAACACACATGTCTCCGTAAAGCATAAGGGATACATCGACTAACATAAGTTAGGTGCGTGTGTAGAACTTGTATAAAAAGTCACTCGAAGACGTCCGATGTCTGCACGAGTTATAAACGTGAAAACGCGAAGCTCGCTGACTCTAAGAGTTGTTTCGTCTTTGACTAACTTGAAGGCTATACGTAGCCCCTAGTTCCTTTCATCCTAAACACTGACAAATTCAAATAAACTTGACTCTTTTGCAGGTCAGCAGCCAACAGTAGCAGCTGCAGGTGTGTATTAGTCACCAAAGCTAATCTTACAGGATATTCACATATTATTATACTCTTATACCCTTCACTACCACTACTTCGGTATAGCACAGATGTGAACAGAACCAAGAAGCCCGTACAAATGTCGCCCCGAAAACTTGCTCTCGCCTATGTGCGATAAAATATTTATATATTTATACGCTGCGGCATGTTTATGAAAAAGAATAATGTTGTGACAGAAAAAATAATAACATAGTTTGAAAAATGGAATATGTGCAGCACAAGAAGACGTATCTTGGAATTTTAAGCCAATTCATAGAACATAATAAGCTAAGATATGTCGTCTTTTATATATAGAAACTGCCATGCAGCTTCAGTTCACAAATGATTATACGAACGTAAGTCGGATATACTGCACTGAAATTTTTCAACTATAACATGATTTTATACTTTACATTTTACACTTCATAAATAACTACGGTAAACTTCATGAGGCGAAATTGAAAAGAAAAAAAGAAAACAAACGTACAAATCAACAAAATAAAAAACTCATCGTCGACAAAGATTGAAGTAGATGGGTATAATAATATATTAATTTAATTGGTAATTAACGCGCTCTAGATAATAGAATCCACCGGAGCTTATTATCCAATTAGTGAGAATCCCCTACCCCTACCCCAAGGTCAGTTGAAAGTTGTCGGTATACTTAGCTCAAAGTATATAGAGATGCTGATGAAATTGCGATAATGAAAAGCGCGAACTGACTCCGGAACGAAGTGAAAAGAACTTTCTTGACCATGTTTCAACGAAAAAACGAACAAACGAGGATCCCTATATCCATCCATTCATCCCACTTCTTATCCGATATGAACCAAACGCACATTGACACACCCCATGCAATTCCGTTTCAAATTTAATACGTTGCTAAGCGACGAAAGATTCTCTTCTTTTTTTCTCTCTGACTCTTCCCTCTCTCGTCTGGCAGCGACGTAAGAATAGAATGGAAAAATTCATCAAAAATGAAAAAAAAATAACATATATATGTAGGATATATATACATATACTGTGCATAAGAAAATTCGCAGTACGACAGCTTTTAGGAGCAGAGCAAATAGGTCTGGTCGTTTCGTCGGTTCTCCATCATAGAGAGGGAAAAAAATCCACACGTGCCAAGTCGACTCGATTTTATACGTAAGCCAATATAATGTGCGCAGGTATGAATCCGAAACTCGACTCACGACGAGAAAATTTTCGCTTCTTATTTTTCAATTCGAAAAAACATAAAAGCTCGTTGCAGGGTGTTTTCGATGAAAAAAATTTCCCATTGTTAAATTATCCGATGAGTAAATTGGAACATTTTTCAAGATTACATTTACCTACCTTCGTACCTATTCTTCGTACGTGGTAGTAAAAAATTTTTCAAAACTGTCACGCACAAGTCGTTAAGGCTAAAGCAGCACCTGTGCTATAGAAGCGACAGCAACGAAGTGCAGCAATTATTATTGATTTTGAAACTACGCTTACGTAAATACCGCAGAACACACACGATATTTACTCATTCCTAGCGTAAAACGGACCCTCCATTTCCAGGGGTAAATATTGGTTTACTATGAAACGTTAACTGTAAGTGAAAAACAATACGAATTCTCCATCTCTTGTCTTCTATTACGAAACAAAACTAACATTTTTAATTTCTTACCCATAACTGCAACAATCACACAGCGATTTTATTCATAAATTCATCGACTTACCGTGAACAAATGTATCAGGAATAAATTGATTAAAAAAAAAAAGAGGCAAAAAAAAAGATCACTTCGTTGATCGTTACGCCCGGGCAGACGAAAAACCCCCTTCAAGCTCACGGGGCGCAAATACTGCGACAGCGAGTATCCTCAGACGTTGAAAAGTAACATAAAAACGATTTTCTTTTTTCTCCATATACCTATTACTTATATTGCCGAAGGCAAAGATCTAAAGGCGAAGAAAAGATAAATGGGGTTGAGAATATCGTGAAAAAATACAAACTCTATAGCCATAGTAATCACTTCGAACAATTCTACGAGGCAATATAACGTCGTAGTTTATTGCCGTCCTCGAGATATTGCTCACTTCGTTATTCCGATTCTAATAAGTGAAAAGAAGAAAATAAAAAATCAAACATCTCCTGAAGCGAACCACGATATTATATGTCTCGCATCCGCATCACCATGTGATTTCTATTATACGATTTTCGCGTCAACTGTTTCTTATCTTTTCAACAATTAAAACCCAACCATAATATGTGTTATCATCATTCATTCCGAATTGCCCAATTCGCATCGAAATAAACAAATAACTAGATCGAGTAGATAAACGATCGATCGTTCCAATTGGCTGATTATATTCGGATGCAATGCGGTAAAAAGAAAAATAGATGTAATGAAAAGGAATCTGATAACAAATACGATCATCAATATGCAGACTATACTATTATAGGTGCTACCTTCTATCAACTTCTAATACATGGAACCAAAAAAATATTTCCCCGAACGAATACGAAGCTCGCCGCGCGACGGAATGCGGAAGCTGGTTGAGCCAGCTTAATAAATTACGGGCAAATAAAAACAAAAAAGCTCAAGCTCCAATAGAGAGAAAAAAAAAAAGAAAAAACATTCACACGGTAGAAACACGCATTTCTCCTCTCTTTTTTTCTCCTTTTCTTCATCGAAATTTCTCCTTATTTTCAACCTTTGCTCGATCTTTATTCGACCGGAAACACGAACGTTCGCAACGATCATTACGACTCGGCACGTCGTCCCGACTTTTGCACTTACAAATCTTTCCCCATTTTTTGAGCTCATAATACGTATACATTTTTTTTTTTTTTTTTTCTTCAAGGTTTGAAAGGGGTTTTTTCTTCTTCTTTCGTCGGATTTTTTTTTCCAACAAATTGCGCGAAGACGTAAGAGAACGTAAACTAAATGAAAAAAATCGAGGGAAATTCTAAGGTCCCATCGGCCAAGCGGGTGGTTCGTGTGTATGAAAGGATAATATATTCTACTTGCACCCCTACCGCAGCAAAGTTTATCATATACCTTAGTTGTTAGCAATGTTGCAGCAGTAGAATATATACATACATAATAAACATAATATACACGTATAAGTATATGGGTGGGTAGTGGGGGGTGTTCAAAAGTGAGTAATAAATTTCTGTTAATCCTAACCGTTTCGCGCAGTAGTATTAACGCTAACAAAATTCACCCTTTCCTCTCCTACCCCCCCTACACGTTTCATATACCCCGACTAACTCGACGAATGTGTACCTCACACGC
Source organism: Athalia cordata (assembly GCA_963932425.1). Taxonomy (NCBI): domain Eukaryota; kingdom Metazoa; phylum Arthropoda; class Insecta; order Hymenoptera; family Athaliidae; genus Athalia; species Athalia cordata. The sequence continues at coordinate 47,489,102 of OZ010625.1, read as the reverse complement.
AATCAGCTGATAAGACACCCCCGTACGCTATCGTATTTACACACTGCATCGATCTGTAGGTTATTATTGTATAGGCACAGGTATATATATAACCTATACTATATGATTATCGCATGCGGAACTCACTTCATATACGTTAAAAATACAAAAAAAAAGTTATTTTGTTACGACAATATAAATTATGAATTCGAGAAAAGACTTAAAAAATCATATGCCTATTATAGTTTAACCAAGAAAAATTACTTTTTTACGCATAAAATCGCTTAACGCATAAACGAAACCTTAACGAACAAAAAAATAGGAAAAAAGCTCTGTTCGTTCGGAGTATATATATGGTAGGTATACACCGAAAGTCAAACGCAAAAACAAAAACACCAAAAAAAAGAAAGAAAAAGGTATTTTCAGACGCATTGTCGCAAACGAACAAATCACATGATTATTGAAGAGAAAGCAAAAAAAAAAATTTCACATCGGGAAAATATTTGTAGGATACACGTAGGTATGTATGGGTACTTTCTATTATGCGTGTGTGATAATGAAAAATGAACGCAAGCGTGACGAAATTACGAGTGAACGAATAGAAGAAATATTTTGACGATGATGTAGGGGTGTATTATGTGAGTGATAAGGGAAGCTTTATGAGGTGGTATTATAAGCTGTGTTTATACAGAGGCATATAAAGAGGTATAGGTATATGTATAGGATCGAGGTAAATTAAAGCTCATCGTGGCACCCTCCTTGTAGTTAGAATGTTTATCCTACGGGAGGAATAAAATCCGAATTTTGAAGCTGATGGTAAACCAAAATAATAATTACGAAAACGTTAAGCCCTGCTGATTGTTGGCGGTGGTTCGTACGAGGGATGAAAATTCAGGGCAGAATCGTTCCGAAAATACAAATAAGAGCTTGCGCAAGTATGAGAAACGTTAAACTATAATATTTAAAACGGCTTTTTTAATATCGACGATATACATGTAGAATATAGGTATATATATAAATACCTATGTACGACCATAAAACGAGAGGTAGTTTTTATCGTTTTGTTAACGATTTTCAATGGGGATGAATCTTCACCACGGGGACACTTGATTGATCGTTATTTTCCATAATTCCACAATTCGAAGATATGAAAGAGGCTGCTCTTCCCTCCTCTCTAAGTGAACTGTCCAAGAAAGCAGCCCGGCGATGATCACCCAACAAAAAGAGAAGTTTACTCACATAGGTGGCACTTCAGAAAAATGAATGATTCTTCTCTAACCCAAGTTGCGTGACTGATTTAATATCCTTTACAACGGGATGAAAGAGAGACGATAAAAAAAAAAGGAGAAAAAAAAAAAAAGAAAAAGAAGAGAGGAAAAACGAAGACGTCGGGATCTCGAGCACGATCTACTTGCTCCGCAATAACCTTATTTTATACCTCCCCGAAGAAATTCGCCGAAGATTCATGAAAAATGAGCGACAATAGATCTGGAAAAAAATTATACAAAATGTTTAGCAAATTTACGTATTCGCATCTATACAATTTGCGCACTGATTATCCTTCCCTTTGTTCATAAAATTCGAATGACCATCTTGCTCTGAATCGAAACAATGAAAAACCAAAAACAATGTATGAATTTGAGCGGCCAATCGTCACGTGCATGAATGCAGTTTATAGTTTTATACCTCCTCATTTATTCGTTGAAAGAATTGAAAATCAAGTTTTTACCACGTCCCAATTTGTGGCATCGAGAATACGATTTTCTGAATTTCTGGCGTCGAGCATTCAGACAAAAATGACTTTCCAAATTTGTGGCATCGAAAATACGCATTTCTGAATTTGCGGCATCGAGTATTCATGAAGAAAATGACTTCCTGGAATTCGTTCCGACTATTCTATCGAGTGGCGGTGCCAATTTCAACTAAACCTAGCACCGCCCTCGATTTTGTCCAAACGGCCTGAGCAACAAAATTCGGATTTTCGTGAAAAATTAGCAACAAATTAGCATTAAATTCTCCCATCAATGCGTGAACGCACTTTTGTGAAGTGGCGGTTCCAGCTCATGGGATGTGTTTTTACCTTGACGCTTATACATAACCCTGAAAGTTGTAGACCTATACGTACGATGTCATAAGCACTCGTCAGTAACAAGTGACGCGATCAAAAACAATTTCGAAAAAACACTGAAATTTTTACCACGAAAATAAAGTACCACGTTAATCGTAGGTGTAATTACGGACTATAATAAAGTGTATAAATAATAGCAATAATCATCGAAATGAGTAAATAATGTTCTTGGCGGGCTAATGTTATATTGGCATAAAAAAATTCTAGATTTTGTTTCCGAAAAAGCCCGCCAAGTCCCACTACCTCCAATTTGTTTTTTGGATTTTTTTTCTAAATTTCATTTATTTTATTTTATTTTATTTTATTTTTTTTATGATTCTTTAAATTGATTCTCATTGATTTACTTTCCGATTCTATATTTTTACACGATGCAAAGTTACATGTACTTGGCAGTTGGCACAATAATTGATTTGGATTCTTTTTTTCTTATTATTAATGAATTTTTCAAACATTGAATGTACTTGGCGAAGTTTTTTGCACCGTAGGTGCCTTTGGGGGGATCTCATAACTTTTTGTATTTTGTTGGAGAATATTGCAGTGTTAATTATGGTTTGACGGGGTAAGAAAAATTTTCGAACGGTGGCCATGAGAGCGCCATTTTTCTGGGGCCCAATGAAAAGGAGTCGCTGTGCGGTAGCGGACTCTGTAAGAAATCAGACGTATACCGTAGCGTACCGGCTACGGTGACGCCACCTGCTAGGCGGACGAGAATTATAACCTTTTTCCTATTTGACAGGAGCTAGCTCTGACAGGAATATTACGCGAGCCGCGGCTTCCCTTCTATACCATTTATGTGAAAAGGTTCTGTTTTCAGATGACATATAGCTAGCGTACGACGATGACGGTGGTGCTTAATCGTGAAACGAGCCTAACGGTGATCAGAGAATCAGAGAATTATCATACCTCAGCTCTCCGACCACTGACGTTATTGAAATTACGCTTAAATGAGAGCTCGTCCGCGATTCATATCGCGAAAGTGCATCCAAATTTCCCGAAATGCTTATGATTTCGGAGATACTTGATGGAACGGTTGGCCGTACAGCGCTTTCTCGATCCCCTAGCAGTAAAGATACTCGGTAGTCCGCACGTTCGTTTGAATGTACTTGGCGCGAGACTCTACCGAGTCTCTTGATTAACTCAATTTTAATACTGATATTTGGTGATTTTCGTACACTGCAAATAATCGTGTGACTAGTATTGGCTCGTTGGTCGTTTGAGTGCCAAAAGGTAATTAAAGAAAATTGTTTTAATAGTTCAAATAAATGTTTTTCCAAAAATGATAGGTCTGGCTTCAATGCCGTAAGGATAATTTCCAATGAAATTAAAATAAATGAAGTTTTGCGTCTCTGCGACTTGTTGGATAATTTTTCTAAGTTTTTCATAACAATAATGAAGAGCGATTTGTTAGCGATCTTTTCTCTTCGTAGGCTTGGCCTAGAATGAATATCAGCACGTTGGACGGCAGCGCTTTTATACCATTCTGGCGGCTAATTCCTAATGTTCTATGAGCTTCTATGGTGCCTATTTTCTGGTGTTTTTAATTTTAGCAAATAACTTTGTCTACGAAATACGTTCCTTTACAAATGGCCTTTCTTTTTGCCTGTTTAGAATTTTCAAGTTGAACAATTATTGTTTAAAACCCAGATGTTCTATGAGCTTCTATGTTGTCCAAAAGTGGCTAAACGCTGACATATCTTTCTGGATTTTTGGTGATGCCGAGAGAAATCATCTTGCTAGGTTTTGTACTGACTAGTTTTTCTAATTTAACTTAATTAATTACTAAGATCTTATATTTCATTTTCCTCGCGGAGCGTATTCTGTGTTTCGCTAGTGTGCGCGCTTGCGCTAGGAAATCCGTGTCAATCCGTCGGCTTTATATTGGGCTTGAACCAATACATGAGCGTTTTGAACGTCTCAATAGACAAACACCAACAGCAGCAGCATGTGGGGAAGTATAAGGATGAGGTTCCCAAATGTAAGTGGGACCCTGCTATAAGGCAGAAGGAGAAAAAAATTAAGAAACGTTAGAAGGAATAAGATAAAAATGAAAAAAAAAAAAAGAAGAAATGATAAAAGAAAAAAAAAGGCAGTTAAAGTTTGTCCCGCTGGTCAAACAAAGTTGCCGTAGGGGTAATTCGCGGTAAAAAAAACAACAACCGCGCGCTCTCGGCGGTAAAACTAGCGACTTGGCTAAAAGTACAAGAGTAAAAAAGTAAAGTTAGAAGAAAAGAAAGGAAAGGTGAGGTAAAAAAAAATAGCTTTAAACACGAAACGCGATCTCGTAAGGTCTCGTTTACCATCAACAATTTACCACCCACCCGGGTGCAATGTCTGTGCAACCTATCCCGGAACAATGCGGTCGTACCCGCTGCTCCTGACGTTCTTCCTCTGCATCGCATCGCGTCAACTCGTCTACTTCTACAATTTCCAGAACCATCCTCTTCATAGGGTATACATGGGTATACCCCATGCATGAAAGAGAAAATTTTCTCTCACCTACTAGTTCGAAATGGGAAGCGAAACGGTAGCACGATAGTAATATGTGTAAACTGAAAACTTTTATCCATAACTTTCGCAAATTATAATTATATATTTAACATGAAAAGCAGCGCGATGTATACTTTATGTATTTATATAGGTATATAGGTATATAGATATACATTTGTAAATACATTCGTATACTATTCGAATTGTAAGAGACGTTTGGACAGAAATTACCTCTGAAAATTCCAAATAAAGTTAAATTGCATTCATTTAGAAATTAATATTATTCATCCGTTCACATGGAGCTAGAGTTCGCAGATTCCATTATACGAGTCGAGGAATAATACGGGGCAACTGTAATTTTACACTATACTACAAGATGCTGAAAGCGAATTATTCTACCGATTCAGGAGCTAGTTTCATTTATTTGTTTGTTTCTTTTCAATCATTTTCTTCGTTATACATATGTAAACGACAGGGAAAAAAAAGCTTCCCGAATAGTTGAACTCTCCTAGGGTAATCTTTCAACATACGTCTGATGAATGGGAATCTAACCTGCCTTGAAAATTCATCCTACAGAAATAGTTTGACTATTAAACTATTCAAAATTGAACTAAGTTTAGAAATATATTGATTAATTATTTACTTATTTTCACGATGATATTGGGTAAAATGAACGATGCAGATTCCCTGAATCAGTACCGTCGACCACTTTCACATTTTTTTCTCTCCTTCACCACAACATCGCTGAAAACTTAATTCGAAGATTTTCCGAAGGGGTGGTTCCTTTTTCTTCTTCTTTTTTTTCCTCACAAGAATTTCAATCAACTCCTGCGAATTTATTTTTTACGGTGAAAAAGCGTAGGCGTAATCGAGTGTAGGGATCAGATTACGGTTTCGTATAACACCAACCACTTGTAACTCGGGCAGTATTTAGTCGCGTGGTTAGATTATAGCGGAGTAGGTGAATATTGATTATTGACCTGTGAGAAAAACCGAAAAAAAAAGAAAACAAAAACGAATCGTCAGTGTCACGTATACAGCCGTCGTAAAAAATGAAAATCGGAAAGAAAACACTTTTCTTTATTTTTTCAATTCACCTCACGTTACGGAATTAATTCAAGCTCCGTTCAGTAGATGTATTTGTCGATTTTGAGATTATATCTTCCATGCGCAAAATAATTTGAAAATACTTATTTTATACACCCTGCAGCAAGTGGGGACAATCAATCGCGGTATAAACACTTTTAATTTCATTTCTTCGTTGTCAGTAATTAGCGCATAAACTTTTTCATTTAATAAAATGCGACGAGCAAAAATTTCGTGAAAAATTTCATTACCCGCGTCTACACACCTCATTATCCGCACTGCACAAAAACATCGTGGATCAATTTTTATTAGATTTGAGAACACTTTTATTTTCATTAATATTCAATGGACGAAGTTTGTCAATCTTATTTCACAGACTCCACAAAATATTTATTCATACTTTTCTTGTTTTAATTTCGCCCACAAACACCGCTCAGACACTTGATTGGACGCCAAACGTCGATACTTATTCAGAACAGATCGAAAGAAAAAATAACTGAAAAAAAAACAAACTACGACTAGATCATATCTAAACAGAAACGATGATTCAATTTCACATACTCAAGGCATGATGGATTGATGAAAACAAAAATGTAATCAAATAATTTGTTCTTTGTAGTAGTTTTTCTGATGAGAAAATATAAATCACGTGTGATGTACGATGGTAGTCCCCTAAAACGAAACTTTCATTAACAACTGTCGAAAAACTGCTGTGAAAATCGGAGAAGCTCCGCGACAAAATGTTGTGCCGCGACTGATCACAACAAAGCTTAAGCTCGAGGACACGCGGAGCTTTCGTTACGATTGACGACACTGCCATCTTTTCAAGGGTTGAAACATTGCGTTATCGGTATACCGCCGATAAGTCAGAACTTCATTTTTTAACCACAGAGCTTTTACGCTCGCCTACGATAAGGCAGGATTTCCACCCTTGACGCTCTGAAGGCTCAAGGGTTCTTCAAGGTAACACAGAACATGCTTCCAATTTTGCATAAGGTAAGAAAGTAAAGACCTGGTCTACGGTCGGTAAAAAAAAATGTGCACTGAGGAAAGCTCGTGACGTTTAAACGCTCTTTCTTTTCAATATAAACTTCGACGATATTCGGAGGGTCAATATAATACGTTCTTTGTTTACCCGGAAGTCACACATTAAAGGAAACAGAGTTTTATAGATAAAACAGTAGAAAGGTAAAAATAAAAAGGAAAAACGAGTGGGATGTCGAGAATGAAAGCTGCAATTTGAATAAACGATGAACTTGCGGAATAGACGCAAGGTCTACACAACTTCCTGATGTTCCGGTATGATAGCAAGTACCGGCGGAAAATTTTGAGTAATATTTTATTAGGTACACAAAATATACGCTCGCAATAATCGAAGTGAAGGTATAAATAATTTTAGAAATTCATATATCAACAACAAATCAGTGACGATACAAATTCAATTTCAGCGAGGATTTTTTTCTCCTCAAAATTTCAGCGTCACGTACCTACATGTAAAAATATTTTAGTGTGACTTTGCAGACGATGTAGGGTAACATTAAACAGATTTCTTGCAGCCTACACCAACTAAAAGATTAAAGTAATTCTGCTCAGCTGAAAAGCAGTCCTTAAAGATCCTTGAATAAACGGAACAGGGTTTCCAAAAATGTTTCCTAATTGATCGGAGGCCAAAGCATTTCTCAAGTTTAACTAAAAAGAAAGCGACTGATCGCTGAACTAAAAAAAGAAAAAAAAATATGCGAATAATTTTTCGAAGTGAAATTCAAGTATCTCTACACGAGTCGGGCATTTCTTATAAACCCGAGACTGAATAATCAACGATCATACCTTTTCCAAAAGAGTAACCAACGCACGGATTTGGCGAGGAAAAAATTTGTAGCTCTTTTTTTACCGTTGTTTCCGCAGGGACCAGAATCCCGTAGAAGCGTAGGTATACATGTAGATGGGTGTACGAAAGGCATTTCTTGCAGTTACAACTTCAGCTGCCATTCGTGCATGCTTCAAAGTTGTCTGACATCAACGCCAATATTATATCATATTATAAGCCGCAGGCTGAGTGCGTGACTGGATTATAAAAATAGTTGAGATAAAAGTTGGAAAAAAAATTAAAAAAATAAACTCACCTAAGGGCTGGCCAATCCGCATCGGTTGTAGTCGTGGGTGCCGATGTGCTGCGATTTGGCAAACTGACAAGTCGTGGTCCGATGCGTAAGGTCATGGGTCGTCTTCTTCGCAATGTATAGTCTGCGATAATGAAATTGAATAAATATAAATAGGTGAGAATGAAAAAGCACACTGACTGTTTGAGACAGAAAACAAAAAAAAAAAAAAACAGATGTTCTTTACAGTTCGATCATTATTTTCGCTGAGAAAATAGAAAAGTTTTCATAGAATTTGATTTCGTAGCGTGATGTAATGTTCTGTACGAAATTGAAGTGAAATTATCATCGGAACCACCGAGGTTTCTAATTCGCCATTTTAATCAGAGTATAAAAAATTATGAGAAAAAAAGCATTATGGGGTAAAAGAAAAACCGTTAAAATACGGAAATATAAAAATCGAATGAATCAATGTAGCGTATATAAATCGCCTTTCACTTCGCGAAAAAAAGAAATTGAATTAAAAATACAAAGTCGAACATCACAATAAGAGGTACTATCATCTGATCCTACGGAAACGTCAAAGCGAAGAATAAATGATACGATATCACATCGAAAAGTAAAAAGCAAAGGCAGTCGTTCATCAGGAAACCTTTGAAAATTGACTGACTATTGTACCATGAATTGATACCATTTCACCGCAAACCACGGAATGAATCATAACATCAAAATTCACTTACATTATTGGTGTGGTATACGTAAAAAATATTTTCAAAAGCCTTTTTTTTTATCATGGTATTCATGTGCAATAATATCAGCCATATCATTCGCTCAAACAGTAAAAATAGAAAAAAAGACTCAGTGAGGAAGGTTACTTCGTGTCATGAAACTGTTAATTAATTCGGTACCATGTTTCGAATTACCGTCGACGAGATACCTAATGAAGTTAATTTGATGAATTTGTACATGATGTTCTTAAGGGAATGCTTGGAATTCCTATTCAATACAAGGTGCTTGTTTATTAATAATTTAGTCCTGTTAAGCAAGCGAAAATTTCGAGGCATGGGATTGATGAAATACTTCTGGTATACTGAATGAAATGGTCAAAGGAATATTGTTGGGTGGGTAAACGTAGTTGAACCGCACATCCGGTAATAAAATATATACGCGTAGTACCACATGGAATTATTTACTTTCCGCGACATTTCAAAAGTGATCATCATTTTTTTTTTCCGATCATAGTTGAACATATAAAAACCAAATCTGAACTACTCCGTGGTACACGAGAAAACAAAAATGAAACTTCGATGGCTCAACAATTTCGAACCCTTCGGAAGATGATCTTTGGCACTACGAGTCAGGATCTGATAACTGATGGCCGTTAATTAGGAAGTAAAATAATTAGGACGCGGCCATTAGTGCAGTACTATGATTAATGTGTATACTATGTACGTAGATCAGGGTGTTAGAAGTATCGTGACAAGGCCGACAACAGTGAACGAACTTTCGACTAATTTTAAGGGTAACTTATACGAAGTTTAAAATCGTAATTCAAATCAGCTGTTATAATATAATTTTGTCATCAAGTTTACGTTGTTCCAACATACCTAATAAATATTTTCTATCGACTAGTCGCTGCATCTTCTCGGTCACGATCCAATCTCATGAGGAATTATCATGATAAAATATTGATTTTATCTATGAAAGGGTATACAACGGAAGAAAAAAAAAATATATTACGTACACGGGCGCGCGGACGCCATCGCCATATTATCATCGTCATCAGAAAAATGGAAAACTCATTAAACTTTTATTAACCTCAAAGTAATTTTGATCCTTTGGCGTCACGGGGTGTTATTATATAGGTACATACATATTGTATATTTTTACTCACGTTTTGGAAGGTAGATAATAAAGACAGTTTTCCGCAAGGCGTGGTGATGTATAAAAAAAAAAATAGTATTTTTTTTTTTTTACTTTCCACGTTCTCTATTTCATTACATTTAATGAAATATCTGACGAAGAGCCCATTGCAGATAACTCTGTCATACGACCCGCACATTGTCTACAGCCAACTGTTGCTTGCGAGGAAACCAAAATTTATGGTAATATAATACATGAAATATGCAGATAGTAATACCTTCTGTAGCATATACACATTTGCAGCGTAATAATTCATAATTCTGGCATTCGAATATGTGTACAATGAAAAATTCAATGTTTTTACGGTATTTTTCATAAGAAAAATTCTTTCAAGAATATTATTATCAATGTAAGATATATACGTAAACCGTGAAAGCCCCTTGACAATCGTAGCCGTCGGCATCCATGAGAAAAATTCTACTTCAAAAGCTTCACTACTTTTTCCAGGCATCAACAACTCGTGCAGTCGAACATAAGTAAACGTGATTAAAACATCGACACATCATTTCTTTCAAGAAAAATATGCGAAGTATAATTTTCATATTATAAAAAATTCCTATACGATCCGACAAGTTCTCGGTGTGCAAATTTTATTTACTGCATAATTGCGGACTACGTTTTCCTTTTTTTTTCTTTCCTCTTACACCACATCCGATACACCCACGCCCTAGACCATGATAGAGCATGAAACGGTAGGAGATTGAAATGAGGTAGAAATGACGTCTGTTGTAGGGGAAAGAGAGATTCAATATATGTATATTTTTGTGCAATGTCGGGTAACAGGTTATAGAATGCAGAGTGAACGAAGAACCTCGTGAATCGACAGGTCGGTGATTACAACGCCCACTGCATGTAACAAATATAATGAAAATTGGTAATCACTTTCCAGTGACGCGACGTACTCCTATGGTATAACTGAAGCAGTGTAACAACCATAAAAAAATCTACAAAGTTGAACTTTTCGCACGTGTGGTTAAACGAACTGTAACGCAAAATGTGTCACTGATTAAACTGCGCGGGTTGCACTTACATTTTATATTTTCATTTACCGGATAGTTGCAGCGAAAATTGCTACACATATAACATGTACACCGATATACCTACATACATATGTATCGCCCAGCGCGTCATGTGCGTTAATTGAAGGAAGCAATTAACAATGTTCCATAACGAGTCGGATGTGCACGGTTACAAAAGAAAATTAAAAAAAAATAGCCTTCGGTGTTTGTAATAAGTTTATAATTACAATCTTCTTTTTTTTTTTCGTTTTTATTTCTGCGGAACTGTACTAATTCTCACTTTAAATTCAATTCGGTTAATTATACATATAGTGAAATAATTTACCCGAGTTTCTCATCAACCATAAGATTTAATTAATTCACTGATTTTCCAAAAATTATCTCATCTAAAAATATCAGAAGTGACGGTCTTCGCGTTACCTATATTTATCATCGAGAAGTATAATGTCGTTTGATCTATTGACATTCTTCCTAGTTGTACTCGCTTATAAACGCGATTGAAGTCGCGCAAAAAAGTCGCTACTTGACAAATTGTGCTTCGCTCAACAAAAACCAAATCAAGAGTATAAAAGGAGAGAGAGACTATCTGGCTAAAGTTGAGTAGATTCCGGCAGTGAAATAATCCACGGTCTCCGTCTCCGTGATTTAAATGAAAAAAAAAAAAAAAACATCGGGTCGATTTTCTCTCAAAATAAAAATAATGTGGTCGAAAAAGAAAGAAAAAAAGAATAGCGATTGATCCGACCCATTTAGCCTCCCTCCTTCATGATCGACACTTCGGAGTATTATCCGCATTTTATTTTCCATTTTCAAATTTGATAGCTCGATCACCGTAACGGATGTGACGCGTGCCGACGTCGACATCCCCCAAGATTACCGAATTCGGATGAGTCTTCGTGTAAATATACGTCATCGGGTAGCTATCGGGTATATATGGGTAATAAATGACGAGAAATTCACTTCGTTGAGATGGATGCAGCTGTGCTGCAGAGTTACAAATTCCCAACGTTTTTTATCTTTCTTTTTTTATGTGAAAAAAAATTTTTTTAGTACACAATCATGCTAATCACTGTCACAAGGGCGGACAGACATCTGACAGGGCACCTGATCCTGATTCCAGTTATCTCCGGCACGTGAGTTTTCCCATAATCCACCTTGCCGCGAGAAGAAAAAAAATTCAAAACGGATAAAAAGAGAGTATAGTGAAAAAATATATACATATGCATGTGTACATATTTTGAAGGAATTTCAGATCTTATAAAATATTTACGGACTACGATAAAATGATCGCGTTTCGCATAAGAATATATGAGTATATAAGTACGGTAGAAAAAAAAAAGAAAAAAAAAAAAAAATACCACCCAAGCAAGGAATTATTTTCAGCGAAGGAGGTATGAGGAAAAAAAAAAAACTTGTTCAACATGTTCCCGTTTCATGCATACTGCAGCCTGCATAGCATTATAATATCTAATAAAAAATTTATAATTCACAGCGATAATGATAATAAAAATTTACACGGTACGATCGCGAAAGATTTTATTATATAAAATTGCAACGCTTTAGTATTAAAGTGAATGGCTTATTATCGATCGAAGATGCCGAGTCAAGATATTGAAACCGTCAAACTTCAATCACTTCCTTTTCTTCGTAGTCGTCTTGACGCCTGTTACGTTGAAACTCGACCGTCGTCGGTCACATCCAATTAGCCGTGATAATTCTATTGATAAAGGGAACAGGAACCTTGTACCTCTACTCTCAACCTTCGTCCTTTCTCATAGATGCACACGTGTCGAGTTAATTAGCGTAACGTCGAAGAAAATTCTAAGGACATAGGTATTATATTCGTGTCGATTCATCGTTACAGATTCATTATCGCGATCGAATGATTATAACGAAATGATCGATAAAGTACAATTATAAGACGTGAACTAATTAATCGTGTTATATTTCGAATTCGAAATTCAAAGATCTAGCTTCCGACCAAAGTTGAACTATACTTAGTTCGCTAATTGCGTGTTTATTCTTGTGAAAATTCGAATAAATCTAATACCGAAGGTGCGCTGATAAGATCAAGTGTGATTGCGAAGAAAAACAAAAAGATTTCAGACAGTTAGACGCGAGGGTGAAGTAGCCGAAATCAAACCTTGGCCAACAATTAAGAAAAATTTAGATTAGATCTTGAACTCCCAATCAGTCTTGAAGGATCTCTATTTTTTTATCCCGCGAATTCGCTGAAAAATGATCGTAAGACAGAACAATATGATATCAAACAATCCTACAGCCTTCCGATATCCATCGTACGAATATCCTGAGATTTTTAAGGACGATAAATACGACATTCCAAAGAAAAGAAGATCTGTGGACAAACGGTGTATAAAAAAGGCTACTCGAGCATCTGATATTTATTTTATTCTTTCTTTACGTGCTTCTTTTTGGAATCCTAAATTCATTCGCGCCAGTGGATCATATTTATATGATACAATATCTCTATCTCCCCTTACTTTAGAAAATTCTATTGGATTACAATTCTGGCGTATAGTCGCGTTGGCAAACGGGCGACAAATACATCGTGTACACACGGCACCCTGCATACCATGTTTCCACCTATACTCGAAATGAAATCGAGAAGAAATTTCACATATCCCACGAGCAGTACGAGCCCTCGATTTTCAGTGCAAATAAAAAATTCGATGTACGATTCCAACGCGGTGAATAGATATTGCTTTTTGTTATTACGAAAATTCCAATGAAAGAAAAAGAGAAAAGAAAAAATCAACAAAAACATAATGGGTTGGGTTTAACCGACTATAAATATTTTGAGACAACATGCGGATACAGTCCTCTGGTCATCTCCCTCGGTAAAAAGTTCATATGCACCTCGAAACTCGCAGAAGCTCGTTGCTGTTATGGTATAAATTGTACGTAAAGATAAGATGACACCCAGGTGTGAAGAGGGTCGCATGACATAATATGGAAGCAGAACAGACTATAAAGAAAAAAATTCTCATACGGCTGACTAACCCACAAAATGGATTCTGCAGAGCCTCGTATTTTGCATAAACTGGCCTTGCTCTACACGCAAAAATAGGCGTAAAAGTACATCGTAATATAGGAATGGTGAGGTGATGTATTTTCAAAAAAATCCTCAATTCGGGGAAAAAATAAATTTAAAAAAATAATAATAGAAAAATATAAAATATTCAAAAAATTCATGGAGCTTGTATAAGGGTCATTCCATGTCAATTCAACGACGTTGCGACGGTGACCCTCTTAGATTTTCATAATTTTTTAATATGTTTTTATACATATAGAAAGAAGTCCTTAGCTAAATTTTTAGCTCTTTATCTCTTCCCGTTCTGGAGTTGTCGATTTTTGAAGAAATTAACGAAAAAAATTCATGTTTCTGACAACAATTGAAATTACCTGATTGAATACAAAAATTTTGAGGTATTTTTTGATGCTCTTACTGGAAAAAAACACAAAAATTGAAAAAAAAAAAGAATTTCGATGCTTTTTTCCATTTTTGCCCATTTTTGGCCATCTTCGATCGAAAAATTGGATTTTCATTCAATGGGACACTTTTGAATTTATCCAAAAAAATTTACCAAATTCTATGTTAAAAAATAAAATTTCTGAGCCATAATAGAAGATGGGCTTTCAATAACTTCTAGGGAAATAAATGAAAAACAACATTTTTTTCCGATAATTTTGATTTATTTTACTTCTCTAAATAAAATTAATAAGAAGAAATTAGACAAATTTGCAAAGGGCCTTGCGAAAAAGCGAACCTAATTTAGAATCGCTAGCTTTAGATTATAGAATAATCGAGATTTTCATTTCAACTGAGGTTATAAGATTTTTGTAAAAGGGCCGGGCGAAAACGAGCATCTAATTTAGAGACAGTAGGATAAGTAACAAACCTATTATGAACCCAAATTTCTGGTCTTATATTTTTTGTTTTGATTTATTTTTGGAATCGTGCTTACACAGCCAGTGAGCGCCAGATTAGCAAGGTTGGCTACCGGCAACCCTGCACAAATTTAAGAAGTTTAAAATCCGAGGTTGATTAGTTTTTAGTTTTCTTTAGTTTTGTTGAATGTTTATTTTTCATCTGCCAAAGGGCGAAATAAAGTTACAGTTTTTTTATACAGAGTCATTGCCGCAGAGTTCTGACCCCGTCTTCACTGTCCTACACCCTTTTCCGTCATACTTTTGGATAGCGACAGCAACGGTCTTGCCGTCGAGTTACAAAGTGGTGACTGCACTGACTGACAATGAGCTTTGATTGCAGTCCGTGTCCGTGCACGGAGAAACCCAGTGCAATTCCCCAGCCTGATCAGCAGGCCTGGTAGCTATCGCGGCTACCTGGTCCGGCAACAGGTCAGGCGGCTCTGGTGTCCCTTTCAAGGAGGAAAGAAATCCCTCCCTCCGGAGGAGTCCGAAAATATAAATAATTTGCGACTCGAATCCACAGACCTGAATCCTCCCCACAGGCTCCGGTCCAGGGAAAAGCGAGGAAAAAGTTGCAACGTATAAAAAAAATATGAAAATGACGGTGTCTCACCATTAGCGGAACACAGTGAATTTCTGCCTTGGAAAACGTGTGGCGATAGATACTGGTGAGGATTAGTAGGCGTCGTCGGCGACATCGATGTCGTCGGTGATGTTGGACTCGGTGCTGACGTCGCCATCCATTGGGGTACGTCATCTCGCGTATCGGACTCCTCCAAGGTTTTCCCGGGGAGCTCCTTCGTGACTCGAACTTCTATCCCCGCCGTCTGTAACCAGGTGAAAATATTCTTCAATGATAACGAACTGCACCACTGTGAATTCAGCATATTCTCGGCAATCCGTGAGACTAAATTCAAAACTGAGATCGGTAGGGTGAAAAACAATATCACTCTCTTTACTTTTTCTCTCGCCAGTAGAGAAAAGAAAAAATATTTCTCGGATGTAATTCGATGGCAAAATCCTTCGAAATGATGACATTTGATTAGTCATTTGCATAAGTTATCATTAGATTAATCAAATAACTGTATAAATATAAGTAAAAAAAAGTAATGGTAAAAAAATGGCAAAAAAAAGCCACTTTTCTTCTCCTGCGCCGATATCCTTCAATTAGCTCCGTATAACAAAAGCTCACAAAACCTCTGCATCGCAGTTAGCTTTTAACAGAATTATATGAAATGTATAACCAAATTGCGCAGAGGACCAACAAAAATCGATTCTGATCTGCATTTCTACCACCCAAAATTATATCTGCGTCGCATAATATCCCAACACACTGCAAACACCGATCTACACATATACATAGGGGCAGGTATACAAAATTTAATAGAAAGGGGACCTGCAGAATATTATCATCATAACCCGGGTTGTCTACAAAATTAAAATTTACATATAGCATCGAATAATGCGTTGGGATTTCCAATCCATTATCATTTGTATACCTAGACGCATATCGAGTGATTATATGTATGGGAAATTTAACGATCAACTTCATCAGAGTAAGTAAATGTAGAGAGCTTATGAAACTGGGAGGTTGTAGGTAGTCGAGACAAATCTAAGCTTGCTATCAGAAGTCTATAAATTTCTGAGGAATTGAATTTTTTTACAACACTCCTTCATGGTAGCGAACTCAATTTTTTTGATTGATACGTCCTTGTGGTTTTGAACATCTTGTACGAATCCATACGGATATGCCAAAATTTTTCACTATCCATACGAAGATGTAAGTATGTTCTTTTCATCTCCTGTCCTTGCTAAAATCTTTTTTTCACTCGCGCAGATTTTTTTTTTCCTCTATACGGAGCCTGTATGTATATGTTCACTTTATCGTCAGATCTTCACTTTCAGCAAACGAGAATCCAAACATTAGGGGCAAAGAGCCCTCAAGATATACGAGGCAACCACCTCCCGGTTCACTCTTCAGATCTATTGGAAATGTTACCTGAGTGACATAAGATGTGATTTCTCATGTCGCTAAGACTTCCAAACCGAACGATATCTGGCGGTAAACACATATAGGGTTAGGCGATATTAAGCATCAAAAATTCATCAAGTTTCTCAAATCGTTCTCTTTCAGATTTTTTCCGTTCATAATAGGCACATATCGGTCATTGGAAGAGGAAAAAAATTAATTCAATAATTTCGAATTGACGAAATCAAAGAGAAAAAAAAAGAAACATGATATTCTTTCATATACGTAGTGCGGTAGTTTTAACCTCTAGACGGCCGGGATGGCCACTATAGTGGCCATGCCATGTGTCAACCGTATCAGCAGACCATTGATATGTGTTTATATGGAAGTATAAAACCAAAGTAGGGTTGTATCAAGAAAAAAATCCCGGCCGTCTGCAGGTTAAATACAATATTATGTGAACTAGCGAAAATTTGACTTTCCAGATTTAATCGTCGTGGAATAGAAGGTCGTTTTCATGTATTTTATGTAATTAGGTATATTAAGGCAGCACCACGTTCGCCACACTTAAGAACTGCAATTTAGTCTGGGCACAAAATTTTGTGTAAGTGATCGAGACGACGGTATTTTCATTAGACTAAATACAAGAATCTGAACTCTATGTTGACTTTCGACTCCTAACTTCTACGGACTTTCGTTTATATTACTACCTAACGACTGTATTTCAGTAGAGCAAAAAACGATAATAATCCTTTCCAATTAACCGTCTCATGCTGTCGACGTCAAATGAACTAAATAAAGTTGAATTGGTAGCGCACGGACCAAATGTGCAGTTCGACTCTGCGAGAGCGCGGGATCGAGATTAACTTTACGATCAGTTTTCCCAGATCGAATCTGAATCGAAGCATTCGAGGCCAGCGAGTTGTCAGTAACTTTCCGCCCCTAATCGTTACAGATATATGTAGCCACTTCATCACGGAATTGAAGTAATTCATATGGCAAAAAAAGCTCTATTCACTATGTAATTATATGAGAGAACATATATAAAGACCCATATACCAAGGTGTAGTAAATGGGACCGAAGTGGAAGAGAGCCAGCAAAGATTACCCGTTGATAGTACAAATGTGCCGTAACAATTTTTCACTTCTTCTCTTTCCCTTCCCTTATCAGTTACGTACAACATCCGCCTGGTGAACGATAAATAAAATTTATTATCTATATCATAAATTATTACAACCTCAAAATTACCACAGTCAAAGTGGGGTGCGAGCTAATTTTTGACCCCCGATTTTTCTAAAACGGTTGAACTACAATAGATTTGCAACTTTTTCAGCCATTTATTGTACTTTTATCAAAAAGTCGGGTGCCAGGTTCACAGAGGTGAAATTACCTGCAGTTTAGGTCACTGTGATTCGTTTTTTTCTATTATTACCAATTACCTGAAATTTTTTCATACTACTTTTGCTCTTCGTTATTTCGTGATTTCTTAACATTTTCGACTCATATGTACGTATAGCGTGTGCGTAATCAATTGATTATAAGCGAATATATAGAAATGAGTAATCGATACAACTATAAGGTAACCGTTCTCCAACAGGTAGTACGGTTTGTGAGCTACTTCACAATTGTAATTTGCAGCTTAACAATTATTGTATACGATGGTAATGGTAAAATGTAAGGTATATCTCGAGTCCGTTCATCTCGTATGACGCGCTGCACGAGATTCTGATTTTGATCGAATAACGTTTGAAATAAGAAGCGCGTCTCTCATGTCAAGTGAATTTCTGTTATTTCGCATCAAAAGTGTACAGCGAAGTCATAAAAGGACTAAAATTTCGTAGATCGAAATCCAACGCGCTTCATCCTTGTTATATTTGTGTTTGTCCGATGAAACAGCCGAGGTAATACTTTGAACACTGAAGTAGAGTTGAAATCACAAAGTCTGTAGAGTTTGATGTTTACGCAGAGAGCTAAAATACTCAAGCCACCACTGGCAAAGAACCAAACATTCAAAGTTTTAATTGTATATCGATTAAATACGTATAACACACCGCGACGAGGAAAAAAAAGATTTTTGCCGTGCTGGAAATTGGTGAAAAGTTATGACAAGTATTTAATTTATCGCTGTGTACACGACGTAGAAATTAGATAAATGGCCTTCAGAGTTCTATTACCTCGAAACCATATTGTTTGAGATAGCAAAATATCTAAATGGGTGATCGCGAGGGTGATCGTCGTAACGGGGCATAAGATACGAAAACCGAAAACCAAAAATCGTCCATCTTTTCAGAGCAGATATGGAATTCATAACCTACAAGGGATCGATCGCGTCTCGTTTGCGCTGCCGTTAGTTTTGTTTGCGCTATTTTTTCGAGGGCGGATACACGGCAAATACAAATTTCCAATTTCCTTCCCCCAATTCCCAGATCAATTATAATATACATATTGTTCAGAAATTGAACGAATGGACAGTTGCCTAAAAACTGAGGTGGGTGTGAAAATATGAACGTAAAAGTACTACAATAGGGTATGCTACAGCGCCGGTATGCGTTATAGAACGTATAGAACCGCGCTGAGGATAAAATCGAAATCTGTCAAGTACAGTCGAGACCGTTTCTTTAGAATGACTTCACGATCACGCCCCCATTTCAACACCGGTTCAACCATACCTAGATTCCTACTCTGTAAAATGTTTAATCTATCGAAAAAATTTGGATCGAGCACACTTTCGTACAGTTCATGTTGCGAGCTGCCAATTAATCGTCAATCATTCGAGCCATGAAATTCACGGAAATGAAATGGTAAAAGAAAAATATATCCTTCTCAAGTTCTGTGAAACCGCTTGAATATATTCTACAGATTGTTTCTCTCTCTACATATGAGGAATCATTTTTTTCCCACCTCTATTGGATGAATGATGGTGGCGGAGAAGCTATTGCGATTATAGAAGAGGTATCGTGAAAAAATTGAATAAAAATGTCATCGTGATGTTGATTAATTGTTGATTTTGAATTATCTCAAAAAAAAGTAGGTAAACAAAGAAACAAACAAACGTATGTTCGTTTCCAAGAGCTTATAGCAGCTACTATATACGCCTTTGGTATGAAATTGTACACGGTATATCTATCGAGCGTACGCGAAATGGAACGTAAAAACTTGACTAAATTGCTGACTTTATAGATATCAAGGGATTATATGGAATGGGAGATAATCATTCATCTAGTTTCACTTCTATCCGAAATTTTCTTCTTTCTTCTGCGACGTTACACAGCTACAGGTATACATATAAACGACAAGTTTTACATCACTGGCGGCTACATCTAACTCTGCCACTTTTTGTTCATTCGTAAGCGGATGACATCAAGATGAAAGTACCCTATAGCCTTATAGTACGTTCGAGACCTACTCGACTTCCGAGAGTACCTATATAGCTCGTGATACGTTCCGTTAACGAGAAACAATAGCTAAACCTTATTGAATTTCCCATAGCCGCTCACCCCCCGCAGGACGAAAGACAGGCGCGGGCGGCGAGCTACTACGTGATTAGAAAAACCTGGAGCCATAAGGTATTGGTTTTGGTTCTCAAGGATTCCTAGAATTCTCTGACGGAAAAGACAGAAATCGAAGAGCGAGGAAACAAAAACCGCACGTTTTAAAATACAAATGAACAATTTTCGTTCCGTTAAAAAAAAAAAATACCTAAATAAATTTCAGATTTTATTTCATTTCGAGATTTTGCTATCTCATTACATCATAGTTGACAAAATGAAAGAACATCTCTCACCGAAATTCGCAAGAGGTTAAGTTTTGGAGAATATTCCACCATTATTAAATAAGAGTTGATTTCATTGCTCGGCATTGAATTCATATTTGATCGATCCCCGAGGGATTAGACCGCGATTAACGGCTTTGCCGTAGCATTATTGAATCTCTGGCATAAAGTTCGATTGAAAGAAGATCATGACTCCTCAAATGCGCGTATAGAATTCCAAATTCCGTGAAAATCATGTTAGATTTGCAAAAAATGAATGAATCGAAGAAATTCAATCACATTATAACAACTGATTCGCAATCAATTGTGATTACAAATGAACGGCGCGATAAATCTGCATAGTTTCTGAAAAATATCGCCCATGAATCGTAAGAATAAAAAAAAAATAACGAATGAAAGATCAAAGCTGATACCTTTTTTTTCAAATTAATTCCAAGCCATTATAGTCTGTATTTTCCAAATTTGGTAACGACATGCCTCATTACTTTTGGATTGGCTTGGCAACAACTAAAATTGATACAACGATCTGTCGCGCCCTATATCCTTATCAAGTATAAGAAAAAACCGAGAAAAATCCAAGGAGACAGTTTTTATTACGAAGAATTTTAAATCTAAGTCGATATCGTTGCGTCAAAAAAATTCAGATCACATGTAGTACCTATAAATTATAAGTTTGTACGTAACCGACAGATATCGAATCTTTGGTAAATTTTTGTCGGCGCGGTAAAATATTCCCGAAGGACTTATGATCGACGATCGTGATTTATGATTATTTTCTCAACGCAAGCCAACCGCTCTCTCACAAATCGCGACTATACGTAACGAGAAAAATGTATACGTTCTGCATGCGGAATATAAATTCACAAGCAACACATATATAACACACATTGATTACGATATAATGCCAATCAATCTTTCAGATCGGTTGTCATTTATTTTCAAAGTTAGGTACTCCAAATCTCTGACGATAGCGGACAAGTAATGAAATTATAACGATGAAATTTGTATTTATTAACAGACGCAAATACATTTGATCAAACGTCAATTCGAAGTGAGAACAATCGAGAATACACATCGAGAGATTCATCTCCGGTCTCCGTTGACGTTATAGATTAACCTAAGGCGTACATTTCGGTGTGCCCAGCCGTGTATACTACGCCGCCTTCCATCATAACCGTACGACACATACCATAGGTATATCTATAATCCGTAGATCAAAGGAATCACCCTCCCCGATGTCCTGCCTCGTCGAAAGTTCGCTCAATTTCAAACTGAATTCACGAATGATTCAGGTCACTTTATACTTCGTGCCCACTTGAAAAAGTACACAAAGTCACGTGCAAGCGATTACTTGCAAGCGGAAATTCGATGTAGAATTGAAACGAGTTTCGAAGAAGCAATGAGGAGAAGAAAGAAATAGTGCTAGTTGCAAGTGCACTGATCGAACTAGTTCGAATCATCTGAATTATTGTACGTAAAAAATGTTATCAGATTAATTTTAACGAAGCGACGAGTTAAAATTTCAATTAGACACCATACGGTAGAAGTTGATTAGCGATCGCGAAAACGTCTGTTTGTTCCATACGAAGATTCCGAATTAGTTAATTCAATAAAAGATAAATATATTTCTTTCGTATCTCTGAGCCAATTTACTTTCGGTCGTAAATCGTGTCAAAGGCGGGAGTAGGCTCATAACAGGAAGGGAGAGCAGTTCCACTAATACAGATCCGCAAGGCAGGATGCCCACAACCCTGTTGTCAGTACCGGAATACCACGGAGAGAAATAGAAGCTGAACGGTATCTGGTATTCTTGAAATTCAAACATTGCCCTTTGCTTTTCCACGTCTGATCCATCCCGTGTCCCTCGTACGTTTCACCCATGGGATTTCAACCAGATTTAGAAGAAAGGGAAAAATAAAAAAAGGAATAAATAACGACAACACGTTAAAGAAAAAGAAGCAACACGTAGCGGTAAAATAAAAAGACAGTAAAAAAAAAAAAAAAAAAAAAAAAATGGGAAAAAAGAGCAGAGCACGGGGAAGGATTACTCGGTAGTGAAAAGTGAAAAAGGACTTTGCAAATCCACGTACGTTTATGTGTGCACAGTAGGCAATATACATCGGTACATGTGCCACACAGAGTCTCCGAGCTTCGATCACGCTTCGAAGTTACTTAAAAAAAAATCTAAAAAAGAACAACGAACAAAACCCCCAACGTACCTACCGCCCACCAAACTGTTATTACGCCTTTGAAATGCACGCATATGATTACCATTCATTTATTTATTCAGAGATTAAATCACAACATAGCACAGCTGATTATACTGAAATTGTAACATTTCAATGAATTACATGAAAAAATTAAAAAGTTTTGGAACAAAAAAAAAATTGAAAATTATCGCTGCAGCTTTGAGATAGCACGACTGAATAATTTATTTATTGAATCATTCGTGCCTCGTTAAGCTCTGAACGATAATATATCCATAATAAGCTCGTATTATAACCGTCCATAAGTAAGCCAGCTGAGGCTGCAGGGAAATGAAAAGTTCAAAAGTTGTGTGGGAAGTGGTACAAAGAAACGAAAAAATGAAAAAGTACGTGAATAAAATAAATAATATAAGAATAAAGAATATGAGAAAAAGTGCCCGAGGAAAAGCGAGAAGAAAGAAAGAGACGGGGATACTCCAAGGTCGATTCACTGCCCTGTAAAGTGTTTTTTCTTATCATTATTATTTTATTTTTCTTGTTATTTTTTCTTTCGTGTTTTTCTATATACGTACACAGCTATACTTTTCCTTTCCTTGACGCAAAGCGAGGCAAGAATCAGAAAGAATTTCTGAGCTCGGTGCCGCGCTGTAGGGGTTCGAAATACAACAGAGAGAGAAAAACGAAAAAATGTAAAGGCACATAGAGCCTGATTTATAAGAAAAAATGAAACCGCGTTATTTTCTGTTTTATTATGTGGTATATTATGCCGCGAAATCACAATACGCTCATACTACTTCAAAGATAAACGAAATAGGACATGTTTCTATTGTCGGTGGACCCGAAGCAGTTTTTTCACCTTCGTACGTTGTTTAAAAATATTTGAACGAGACTTTTTGAAATGTCTTTCATTTCAATGTTCTAAATATTCTCTCCCTCAACGCCCTGCATTCAGAATAAAATTTTACCATACGAAGAGATCCTCCCACGTACGACGCTGCGACACCTGTGGCATTGAAACTTTCACAACGAAATCAATCCATGAAAACTATTTTATTCAATGCTCACCCTGTACCTAACGGACAGAATTTTACTTTCTCTGTCCCGTTTTTGAAATTTCCAAAATGTGAAGAAATATTTGTGGGGTTATTACATATTGTGGCAATAACAGAAAAAATAAAATACTCAGACAATGATCGTTTTCCATCTCTTCAAAATTTGAGATACTACCGTGGTTTTTGCGAAACAGCAACAAAAATTTACCATAATCATTGTCGGTGCAGGTTTTTGGGGTAAGTTGCTCCTACATGAAGGAAACAAACTTGTAGAAAAAATGTAAAGCGCTCGGGGGTCACAGGGCCAGTAATTAGGAACTTGTTCACGTAATTTTTGCTTGTTATATAATAAAGTATAAAAAAAAGTCTTATTGATCTTTTATTATTAATTCAAAAAAAACCACATTATCTCAAACCTGCACAGATCTAACAATGAGAAATTAATTAATCAGTTGCTACTTCGTACAGCACGATGTACGTACACTGATTCATCAGACGGATAAATTCTAAAACTCTACAGGATACCAGACATTACAGGGATATCATAATCAAATGGTTGGAAGAGAAATTTTTGCGACTCCAAGCATGATAAAAGGTATAACATACCATCATCGCTATATCTGAAGCAACTAACTGGAATATGAGAGGTGGAATTTATACAATAGAAGCAATAACGATCGTAATAACCTTGGGTATTCAAACTGCAGCATGAGCAAGTAAAGCCGATGATAACTTTGTCAGTATATACCATTGTAATGTATTGAAAAATATACATTCATCCATGCTAGAAAATGATGAGCTTAAAGTTCTATATCTACACTTGAAAACTTAAGGAGCTTGTATTCGAAGTGCATTAATCAGATTTCCAAAGGATTCTGCGGTAGAAAATTTTCTCTCAACAATACGGTGAAGCTACGATAGAATTTAAACGTAAAATATATGCAACTATAATTGAATTCATACCAATTCACATTAAAAAGCTCGTTTTTCAGGCGTCACTCCAGAGGAGTATCATCTGATTACTCGTATTGGGTGGGAACGAATTAAATGAATTTATCGTGTAATTAGATCACGGTGAAGAAGTGAGAAATAAAGAAATTGAAGAAAAAAATCACAGATTGATCATTATCGAAAAATCTTCATGACTCGCGGACACTTTAAATTCAGCTTCAATATAACTGTATAATATTGAATTAAAACAATCTGATCTGACTTTCAAAGACTGGTAAACTTCAGAGTATTGATTCCTACCCGTTGCCCATCTTAAAAAAGAGTAATAAAGAGGTATTCACTGGAACTCGCAATGCAAGGAAAAACTCGCACCAGGCAAAAAAAACTCAAAAAGGTATGAAAAATCATAAAAATATACTTCACTTATGGCTCTGAAAATCTGAAAAATTTCCCAGGAATACGAATTCACGAATTACTATGTTCTTACTATCGAAAGAAATGTAATTTTCATCTGATTTTCAGTATCCCAACCCTTCGTAAATTTTTGGGAAAAACAAGTACACGCATATTGAAAGAAGGAAAAAAAAAAAAAAGGGAAAATAGATGATAACGAAAAAATCGAGACCCTCGACACTCGACCATGCGGACATAACGTAATTCCCGGAAACAAATGGAGCGCAACAGATGGAAATCCAGTATACGTATACCTATATCGTACACCCGCGTTCCACCCTCAAACTCGCACTGTATTGACATGCAGAGCAAGACTCCGTTGCAGGTTTTCAAGGAAAAGTTAGTTTCGAATAAAAGTTTCATCAAAAGGAATTCAATTTCAATACTTAACAT
This sequence comes from Athalia cordata, assembly GCA_963932425.1. NCBI lineage: Eukaryota > Metazoa > Arthropoda > Insecta > Hymenoptera > Athaliidae > Athalia > Athalia cordata. The sequence goes on along the minus strand of OZ010625.1, from coordinate 47,463,632 downwards.
TGACTGAATTTCAGAAAAACGAAACATTGGTAACGACGTTCTCTCAATACCAAACCGAATCCTTTGCCGCGACCTGTACATAATTATGCGCGGTCGGGTGTGTACAAAATTATACTACAGAACTTCAACTATATGTATACATCATGCAGGAATACTTCTTCGTAGATTGCATTAGGGCCTCGCATACGAGCTGAAATTCCGAGAATTTCTAAAATCAACTGGGTATTTCTTCACCCTCGAAGAATTTTTTTCTCTTGAGTATCCAATTTAATTATTGTTTTTTATTCTGATTAGACGGTTATCTGATTTACCCTGACATATAATTTTGCACCACGATCTGTAGGATGGGGTAATTTATTTTTTTTTTTATTATTTTTCACCTCTGAAGTTTTTTTTTCAGAAAACTACGCCGGCGTCGATGAGTTTGAATATGATCGAATATATTTTGCAGCGCCTCAACGTAGCAGTTATTGCATCGCAGTTTCTCGAATAACAATAATATACATGGGGAATATATATAATATATATATATTTTTTCAATTATATTTGCAGCGTGCATGAGCTCTGCGGGATAAAGTTCTCTTCAAAATTGTAGATATTTATATATGCAATATCTATACAGCGTGAAATCCGTGAACCGCACGTGCGTGATCAGGGCGTTCCAAAGCACGAACGTAATCCCAACCACACTGATTACCGCTATAGATATACCTATAGGTATACCCGCGTGTTCATTCTATTACTACAGTTTAGAACGTGACCCACAGATCGAAGGTTATGTAGGAGGACACACCGTATGGACCTATAGGTATCGTCATTTTTGATACGGTCAACGCTCATAGCTATTGTTAACAGTCGATAGCAAATACATCGGAAATCATTGCGGTTCATTTTCAGTCTATAAAACTAATTACATTCATAGTCCAGAAGCTGTACATTATACATTAACGTGATACATGTATATAAGGTATATCATATCACTATACATATATACATATATGCATTTTTTTTTTGATTTTTCATTTTCAAGTCAGCTATACGTGTCATCTAATATCAGTATTATCATCGCTTTGATTTTATTAATTTTATCTACAAGACTGATAAACTATTTTTCGTAGTTTTTTTTTTTTTGGCACAGGATAAAAGGGTCATCCTTCAATCTCTATTATACACATTATTATACGCCATTGCCCCGAGTCGTAAATTTTTTTCACCGTCGTGAAAACGCACATTCTTTTTCTGATTCTTTACCCCTGCACATTTTCATATCTGCACCTACGTAGCAGCTGGTAATTCCACGGTTTCGACGGTTTAAGAAAGGAGGCGAAAAAAAATTCGAAAAAAAAAGATATAAAAATAACAATAATTCAGCAACAAATTCCACTATACGCCTTATTGTACGATAATATGTATAATACAGTGCACTCTACACATCCCCGTAATCCACGCCTACTTGAAACAAAACGCGTTATTCTTCACGCGCAATATTGTTTTTTCACAAATTCAACAATACTGCGAGGTCAAAGAATATTGTAAAATGAAATCTAGGAAGAAAATTATAATAACTTCTCTTATCCTAATTGCTGGACTATACCGTTGATATATAATACAGAGGTATTAGGTGCCTCAAGCTGTTTTGCTCACCTTCCGCAATGAATGATGGGATGGGGTTGTCAGCGGGGTGTTCGGGTCAACCCGTTTTGAACATCGTTATAGTTGAGAAATGTGCGTGAATAAATGTGGCTTACGAACTATGCACATACTAACAAAGGCTATAGGTTATGCAGATGTATGTACAGTAGCCAAAGCATATATTTACAAAACTATAAACAAACAACAAAACAGCCCTCGCATGTATAATGAGGTAAGAAATTTGTATTTTATCAAGTCACCATCACGTTTCCCGAAGTTAAATACATTCGATGTCCACCCGCAGGTACATAATTTTGTACAACGCGGATGAATCGATCCTCCGTGATTAGATTTTATGAGGCTGATGCGACAGATATCAAGAGACTCGGTCGAGTCTCGCGCCAGGTACATTCAAAAGAACGGGCAGACTACCGAGTATCTTTACTGTTAGGGGAGTACTCAATGCCGCGCATGAAACCTAGCTTAAAGCTATACGTATGTCCGATGTCTCAAGTTGTCCAAATTTCCATTGTTTCTTTTTGGTAATTACAGGGTTAATAACCAAATTTTCTTCACGGAAACGGACCGTCAATCACCGTCAAACGACCAACAAACGATTGAAAAAAGAATTATTGTAATCTGGCCTACTCCATAGGAAATAGGAATATGGCACGAGCCACGGCAATGACCACACTGCGGCTTCCGTTCTACACCAAATATGTTAGAATGGTTCTGCTTTCTAGATAGCATATAGCTAGCGTCCGACGACGACGACAACGGCGGTGCTTAATCGTGTGATCAGAGATCATCATATCTCAGCTCTCCGACCACTGATGTTATTGAAAGTAGGCTTAAATGAAAGCTCTCCTCTAATTTACATCGCAAAATTGCGTCCCGATTCAACGAAAAGCTTATGATTTCGGAGATACTTGATAGAATGTTTGGCTGTATAGTACTTTCCGGCTCCCCTAGCAGTAAAGATACTCGGTAGTCCGCCCGTTCGTTTAAATGTACTTGGCGCGAGAACCTACCGAGTCTCTTGATACATCCAATTGATTGAACCGTGATAAATAACCCTCCCTCAAATAACTGATGAGGTTCAGATTTTTTTAATTTTCTCGTCAGAAAATAAACAGAATATTCAATTGGATTTTATTCAACAATTCATTCGTTATGAAATATGGACGTACCGATAACCAACATTCACGTGTAAAATTGCTTGTGCGGATGGGGTGCGCAATTTCACCGTGACCGCTCTGTACATTGTTAACCGATATGATTGTTAGGTATATCATGATTATAATTAACCCTGTTGTCATTATCGAGTACCGGTGGCATGTTTGTATAAGTCGTTTCCGGTTTGTAGGCATAACATGAAGCAAGTAGAATTACTTGACGTGCGAATAAAGGACAAGGAAAAGCCGTGCGCGTTCGTTCTGCGTCATGAAAATCAACGACATCTGCAGCAGATTTGTCAAGTCGACCAATTTAATACCTACCTACGCAATTATACTGAGAATTGAATTCGGGGAAAATCGACGACTGTGTAGATAACAAAAGGGAGAAAAAACGAAGCTCGATAATTTTCTAAAACATATTTCCAAAATATTTGAAAAAAGGAATAATATGGTGAAAACTGAAAATGCACCCGCGACTCGCGCAGGTCAAAACAATTTTAATTAATTATTCCTTGTTTCTCTCGGAATCAGCACCACGATTTTATAACGCCACATACATCGTCATGGAAAAAATGAATGAATAAAAAATCAGCGATAAATAATCACGAAATAGATATATAAATGAAACAGCCTTCTCTGATCTCATATGTAGGTAATACATGAAACTGAACACCGTTAGAAACGAAACGACATTTCTGGAAATTCAATTGTTTTCTAGACATAAAAACAATAATATGTTGTGTATTGTACCTACACAATATGGATAATAATGAACAACGAGGGTTAGGAAGCTGATTTGGTTACGTATAATAACATGAAAGAGAAATGAAAATCACACTGCTACCGTTTCTGTATCTTAAAACACTCATCGGGGGTTGGGAAAAAAAAAATGTTGAAAATCCTTGTTTTTTTGAATCAAGAAAATAAGTAGATGGAACAGCGTGCAAACTCTCGCGAATCTTTTTTCCGCCTCGTGCTCGAAAGAATCGCCGGTAATCCTAAGCGGATGTTCCTTGAATTTCAGACAAATGTTGAGGGCTACTTCGAAAAAACCCTTTCTCCGTAATGACCTTGCCCAATTATTTACATATATACCTTAAACCCGTATAATATGAATAAAAAAACAAAATCATGTATGCGCCCTTAATTGGATAATAAAATTTCAAAGTCCTGCATCTGTGCCCTACGATTTCTGAATCCAAATTGTATACGAATAATTTACATATTTCAGAAGTTAACCAGGAAATCAATTTAGCGCGATTGAAGGGTTGAAACTGCAGGGTGTAAACTAACGATAAGTCGCGGGGAATACAAGGGGAAGCGAAGTAACACTGATTAGTATTGTCAAGAATGTATACTAGACTGTAACTCCAACTATCAGTATACGTACAGCAAAAGCACGTGGCGAGCAACGGAAAGAACCTTGAAACGAAGTGACCTTTTACCCTTATACCGCATGAAATACTTCTGAACCCACAAATAACCGATAAACACCTAATGGGGCTGAACAAACCTACACCTCACTTGAGAGTTATAATGGGATGAAACATACAAGCTAAACAATTTGATCTTTACAAGTATAAAGTCAAAAGTAAAAGTGAAGAAGTGGAAATAAATAAGAATGAAAAAGTTTCAACTCAAAATTTTGCAGCTGATTTGGAAAAATTCGAAACTACATCGACACATCGAGCAAATAACAAAAAGAAAAAAAACACGATACACTCCATACCTTTCACGACTTTTTACCTCTACTCAAAATTCATTTTTCAATAGCTTTTTACATCGTTTTCTTGTTCTTCTTTTTCTTTTTTTTAATCACGATATCCTTTAAAATAATTCAAGTTGTAGATAGACTTTGGTATACTGTAGGGATACGTGTATTATGTATACTTAATGAGAAGCTTCGTTCTTCAATTAGCCTAACTAATTACGTTTAGGATTAATCACTCATGATTATGGTGACTAAACGTGACAGTAATTTTTCACGAGGTTATTTGACCGACGAGATAAAATTAATCCTGGAGTTTTTGTATAATTATATTTATTCGCTCTATATTATTCGTTCGTGAGAAAAAAAAATATATAATATTATATATGTATACATAGTTAATTGAAAAAGTACAATGAATTGGTTATGGAAATTACTTCATAATTGTATACGAGTTGTTAGCAAAACTTTAAACTCTGCACAATCATCGTATGTGTAAAATATAAGTACCCATACAGGTACCCGGGTCAGGTGCAGGCTGTAGAAAATCACTGACCATTATACATGTGAAATATATACGCGGAAGCATATGTGTACAACGTGGGTACTATATACGTATATTTACATATATATAAATATATGCACAGTACAGTACATAGTGGGCATTATAGTGAACAGTTTGAAAGGATTGTGTAAACCGTACACCGTACGTTACATCGCAGAGACCAAATTTGACGTTGGTTGCAAGTAATTTGCAAATGAGAAAAGTTTTAGCATTGCTTAGTGGTGAGTTGTTGTAGGGTTACCACCTAACTTTTGCCACCTTCATTGTCAGTATATTTTACGATCAGTGTAATTGTGTTTATGATAACGAGCAAGTATGGTATAAGACTATAGCTACTTTGCCCCAGTTTTTCCCTCTTCTTATTTTAAAAAATATATTTACTGTATGTACACCGTGATAGCAAATTTAAGAAAAGAAAAGAAAGCGAGAAAAAAAAAGAAAAAGACAGAATCAAAGGTGATCAAGGCTGGGCGGACGAAGTTAGCGCTCTTCTCCCGGAACCTTCGGCGAGTCATAACGCGTCACGTTTATTTGACCATTTGTAAGATAAATTTCTTGTTTCAGCGCCTTGCCATGAGGACAATTTTCGTTTTTTCGGACTTGGCCCAAACTGCCAAGAAAAGGACAATTGTCGGGCAGCAAAAAATTTATTTCAGTGAGTGAATAATAATTATTCAATAGTTTTATACAGCTAAAGTACATTTATTACAATTGTAGCTTATAATAATTATAGTACTTGTAGTTCATCAATGCGGGAAATTTAATTGTATAAATTTTTTAATATCACCTAATCTATTCCGTAAATGGACCCTTGCAAATATCGTCGCCAAGTACCGACAATACTTTATCATATTATAAAGTGATATTTCTTCTTTTTTTTTTTTGATTTGTAATTTTGACCGTAAAAGGTTCGCGGAAAAGCTACATAAGGTATAGATAGATTCTAACCGCGATCGCGTGCATTTGACGAAATTTTTCGACTGTAGTAAAACCGCGTTACATATTGGTCGCTATAGAATTGAAACTTCCTTTCCAGGAAAATAAAAGAGAGAAATATAAACTTATACAGGTACATAACCAACATCGTCCTAACGTCACAGTTTCGTGCCATTCATTCAGCTTCTCCATGATTGTTCAGATTGGTTGTATAACAAATCGTATTACGTCAATTAATCGACCTCCCTCGTTCTTCGATAATGAGCTGGTATCCATGGGGTTTCTTTAACGCATATTATACTCGGTTGGAAAAGTAACTCATTGAGCAATACAGTTATCGACGTTTATCATAAAGGTCAGAAACACAAAAGGAAAAAGAAATCCATCGCGTGTGTACATGTATTCTAGATAATTGTAAGAGGATGGTGAAGTCGGGACGGGCGCCACAAGTCCACATGCAGTTAGTGGAATTTCAAAATTCACCGCGAGATGAAACTTGCGTTGCTGGAAAAAACTCGCAAAATAAGACGTTTGAAATTGAAAATTCCATGAACTTTCCAATTCCTGATGAAAATCAATGACATCTCCGTTAGCTAATCGACTTTGAAAATTTATTCACAAAAATAATTGATGAAGAAACAGAAATGATGAGTCGTCGTTGGCCTTGAGTGATGCTAAGTGCGATTTGAGCGGTACAATGCAATTCCTAGTGAGAACTGTCGAACTCCACGAGAACTATCGATTCAAAGAAAAGAAATCCAATTTGGATACATTTATCATGCTACGATATTATCAAGTCAGCACATTTCTTTCGGTCGCGTTTTTTTGACTCGGATGCGCGAAACTGTTTCTCACTAGGTGAAAAATCCAGTTCTGTTGTGATCAACGGTTTACGAAAGTGTTTACAGTTTGAACATTGAAATACATTTTCATACGCTAGGTATTCTATAGAGCAGCTTGAGAAACAAATGCATCATCGTACGTAGGCATGTTATTTTTAAAGACAAATAGAATAGATTCATAACCTACATCCTCTATCAACACAACGTTGGAAATATGAAACCAATATTTGGAATTGTGCTCAATAATATTTACTCCATCACATCAACGGACTTTCTGCTACGCTATGTGTACACTTCAAAAATACATTCATGTGAAAGTAAAAAGTAAAAAGAGAGAGACCAAAAAAATCATGCGTGATTCCAACTTTTTTTCTCAGTAACGATTAACGAAAATTGTTCAACTATAGTAACAACTAAAAGCATAGATTCTGCAGCTACATAGACATATAGGTATATGTATATTCATATACACATTCATATGGAACTCTTCAAAATCGGTCCACCTGAAAAACAGTTTCAATCAGCATTTTCAAAGTTAAAAAACTTTTAATTCGGAGGCTTTTTCACGGGATTATTGAATCCATGGGCGTTTTTAATTTTGAAAAATTGTGTGAACGGAGGGTGATACCCTCTTTATGAAAAAGCTTCACCTTCAGCAATTTACTTGATGATTTATTTACCATGGGTCCCTTATGAACGAAGTAAAATATACAACGAACGTTTTCCAGTTTCCACATCGATATACGTGGGTGCAGATGGGGAAAAGTCAACTTGTCATGAAATAATTCAATTATATCCCATATTTGTATATTACATATACCTATACGAGCTACGCACAAATATCACCTATATCTTAATCCACTTTACATATCTCAAGAAATCCCACCGAAATACGGGGGATTTTAAGTATGCGGAAGGGTCGGATGTAAAATATTTCAACCTCCGACTGGCCCAGAAGAATGTGTGAAGTCGTAGGAGATCCTGCACCCTAACAAGAAGTAATAGGTCGATTTCCAGTTCGCAATATTAAAGGTTAGAAGGACCCCTTCAACAGTTATAGTTGCCAAAATGATACCCGGGTGAGACGTACGGATAATAATTCAAATTGACTAGCTTTCGACATGATTCCCGAATCCTTTACCTTCGGCTTTATTAATTGCTCCACCTTATTATAATCATGAGAACTAAGAAGAAACTTCTATATTATAATGGACATTGCAAGGGATGTTTGTTAAATTATTCCGTTAAAACGTCAAGTTTCTGAGACAGGTATAGATATACATAAGGGGTGAAAGAGAGAGAGAGCTATAGAGAGAGGGAAGAGAGGAGAGAGAAGAGACGTATAGATGGGAAAGGCTCGCGCAGTGCTAGGCCAGCTAGGCTGCTAATTAGATGGTAAACTAATGGACGAATAGATATGCAAATAACCCTTATATTATTACACAACGCTCAACAGGAATAGGTGGCGATGACAAGGAAGCGACAAATTTTCTAATATAAATTTCAAACCTCGAGAGAAAGATATATCGAAGTTACCTTTCGGCTCTCACCTATAATGTCGCATGATAACACCTTCTTCTATTGCATTTCTTCTCGTTTTCAGCACTTGAGGTACAAATAATAATGTAATAATGCATTTTGCAGGACAAAACGCGCGAGTAAAACTTGTTCGAAAAGACGCGTTCGTATGTTAAAGTCTAAAAAACTGAATTGTTAATTACAAAATAGAATAATAGGGAAATTGTTTCTGGAATACAACGGAATCAAATTAATCGACGTAATTATAACGCGGTATTATACATATAACGTAGTCCCATCTCCCTCACCTTACCCTTCTTCTTGAGATTGTGGAAGGGCATTTGTATGATATTTCGGTTTAGTATCAAAGGGTTGTATAGACGGAAAGCACACCGGTGTAGATATCAGAATTCTAATTCACCAAGAACAGAATTTTTCTCCTAATGATCTCTTGGCTCAGATTGTATTATACTCGCTTCAACAGGTACACGCTTTTCAATACCCATATACCGCGTGCAAAGCTTATCCATTGGATGCGAATATATCAGAGAGAATACAAGATTAAGTCAATCCCATCGTCGACGTATACGTATATGAATATACCTACACACACATTTATCGTATGAAGTGACTACTGTTTCGCTTACGTCTCCAAGTAGCAGGGCGCTCTTTGATTTTTTTTTTTCCAAATATTCCCAAATGGCTGAAGGTGAAATTTCTCCTCTACTAGTTACTCGGAAACTCGACATACGTAGATAGATTCAAAGCGGAGAAAAAATTACATCGACTATCCCGATTTGATTAAATTGATTAAAGCTGAAGGATTGTTTTGGAATATACGTTCCCTGTACATGCACACGTTGCGAAATTCCGTTCTGTTGGTCAAATTTCCTAAAAATTTTCGAGTTTCAGCAAAACCCATGGAATTTTTTTTCTCGTTTTCTCTTCCAATTTCCTAATTTACCCTGCTATTAATTTGAAAAGCAGCAATGTGTGCTGCACGTGCGTGCGTTTCATTTTTGGTAATTGTGTTTTATCTCTGTTATAGGAGATTCTTTTTTTTTTCTTCTGACAAGCAGAAAAAGCTGAATTGGAGAACCATGAAACACAAAACCTGAAGGCTTTCAAAACCAGACAAAAAATGACTGCATCAGAATGTAAAAGCTAAGAAGTTCCATTATTTGCATAGGCTCACCGTGCTTTACCTGAAATCTAATTGTAAAATGAAAACATAAGATTTGAGAAAAGCGAACTTTCCGATCCTTCAACAAACAAACGCTATGATTTAGAAAAGTATCGCTCTATTGTATAAGCAACGGTAAGTTTATATATGAAATAAAAATTGCATCAATCTCGACACCCGATACTTATGCTATGATAATTCTTTTTCTTTTTGCCCCAAATATAAAACCACATCAATCCATACTAATATCATAAATGTGAAAGTAACTCTGTCTGTCTGTCTGTTCCGTTTTCACGCCTAAACCGCTGAACCAATTTTGATGAATTTCGGTACAGAGATAGATTGGACCTTGGAGAAGGACATAGGCTACCTTTTGTCGCGGAAATGAAACTTGGAGGGGTTGAAATAAGGGTGAACAAAAGCTTATAGCCAGCGAAGCGGGCGGGTAACAGCTAGTATAAAATATCTAGATGTATCCGCGATTAACTTTACAACTGCAAATCATAATATAGAAATATTCACGAATCGCCAACGGTAATAGAATGTTAAAGAGGTAACTTACATGTTGCATTTGACGGAAGATGCTACCGGCTAAAATATCCCATGCCCAGGCGAAGACACGAGTGCAAAGAAGCAGCGAGCTCACCCTTACAACAGTTATCTTCTGTTTAACAGCGTAGAAGTAGAACTTTACTCCGAAACTTTGCACTTGTTTCAATTCTCACTTGTTGTCACTATCTATCACTAGCTTGATAGCTGTTCGAGAATTCACATCACGCAATTTTTTCTCCAATATTTTTAGTCAACTCTTTCATTCGACATTGTTCACTTCGACATTCGTTTCTGTCAACACGTCACTCCCAGACAGCGCTCGCGTTCAAGACCTAACGAATGAGTGATAATATCATCTCTCCAGTTCCACAGTCAACGCGGTAAACACTTGTTGGTTTCTTTTTATTTCCTTTTTTAAATTTGTTTTTTTTTTTAACGCAAAATCAGGGGCGTAGTTTTATCGGATAAGAAACTGATCACCTTTCTTCGATTTCGAAGAGTCAATTCGTCAGCTTATATCGACTGGAAGGTCTTGGAAACAATGAAATTTGAACTACACGTAGGACCAAGACTTGAGACAAATCCTTATTCTTGGGGTTTCAGACTTTACAGTAATTACAACAGGCAGCGATGTGTCACAATGACAAATTACTGCCCACAGCAACAGTTTCTGTAGGTATAGTTTGTTGGTGTTATAAACAATTGATGATGTTGGAGCAGCGGTAAAGTAGCAGCTGCTGCGCGGATAAGATGTTTGTAACTAACAGTAAAACGTTTTGGCAGTGCCTATTCTGCGCTCTTGCAAAATTACCTGTTTAATTAAACTCCCTTAATTCCGAATTTAATTTCACCGAATTAGAGGAAAGAGAACAATAGGCACATACACTACAACGGAAGTAGATCGACTGTATACGAATCATACGTAATGCCCTGCATTCGCAGTTCTGATAAGTTATGGTTTTGTCGAGAATGGAAAAACGCGGTGAAATCTAATAATCTACCATCGGTTGGGTGTAAAATGAATATTTTCACTTTTATAGTTGATTTATTTTTGAAATTTTTCGTCAACTTTCACGTGACAAACCCGGAGACGAGCAATACACGATCGACAACCAACCCGACCGACTGACTAAGCAGCACTGAGGAGTACAGACGAGAAACGATGCTCAAAGAACGTGCGTGTACAGAGCAGGGTGAATGGGGGATCTGTATGTATGAACGAAACCGAAAAGTTTATCAAATTCCTCAGATTTTCACGCTCGAGTATCTACTTTTTGTATAAGCGACGAATATAATCGTACCCAATGAAACTTCTCGCCAACGTTTTACGACACGCACGATTGAGTTTTGTTTTTAATTCAGTTTTGGATACGAAGGGCGTCTGTTATCAGCGTTCCTAGTAATTTAACTTAGTAGGTTTCACATTTCACACCTTTTACCCTTTTTAGACGCGAATTTTTTTTCTCCTTTTGTTTTCAGACAGTTTTATGCGAACTTGAAATGAGCTAGTCACCCGTCAATAATATAGGTTTACTCTTGCTTGTACGTATCATATCCCCGTACGACCTACTACGTTAACCGGAGCGTTGTAAAACTGTCAGAATTCTTCTACCCTGCTGATCACTTAACAACAACGTACAAAAACATAAAGCAGCCTTGCAAAACACTACGTCAAGTGCGAAGCAATTGTTGACAAAAATTTCAACCATGTTGCCCGATTTCCAAGCTGCGGTTATTCGCGTATCTTACTACGACATTCAAATCTGCAAAAATATAATGTAAGCCACTAACATACCCTTGTAGAATTAGCGCTCATATTTATATTAAAATTTCGGCGAGGTTTGCGAAGGACATTTAACATTGAAGGAAGAGAAGCTGGGAAGTGATGGGGCATGAGAAAATCGGATTATGGTTCTAATTTAGAGCAAATATCATCCCCACCTCGAGTAAAGTAAAAATAAGGCCATATAAAGGCAAACGTTGACGATAAAACGCAATTTTCGTAACGATTACTTTTCGAAATTCTCTTTGCCCTGCAGCTCAATGATGGAATCATCGACGATCGACGATGGATAAAAAACTTTGTTTAACATCGAGGTACATATGTTGGTCAAAATTCAAATCAAATTTGCCGCTTTATTTGTTTCTATTCTTGATAAAATCTTCAGCATCTTTCGTCTCGGCCTTTTTGGCATCACTTTGGCTTCATTGTATTCGGCACCTTATAATTATTTTCAATTCTGCCGCCCGAACTTCGACTCAACTTACCTCGCAGTATTCGGGTACCATTCGATAGGTCGATGCACAATGGGGTTCCGTTTTTGTCAAACTCGGCCCAGGGGGCAGCATCATAGTACGTTCTATGTCGCGAAAATATTCAAAGTTAATGATAGTGGCTGTTATGTGCTGAAAGAAAATAAATATTTTACCTGGACTAATGAACAGCTAAAACAAGAATTAAAAAGGCGTGGGCTGCGTACCACAGGAAAAAAAAAAAATTTACAAGAACGGTAAGTATTTAATAAATTTTTTGTACCTAACCTAAAACTGGATGTCAATATTACAGTAATTATAATTTATTTAATTCATTAAAAAAATAACTACTAACTATGCAGGTTAATATTTGCCGATGAAAATAAAGGATTTTTTCAATTACAGCAATTTTTCTTAAATTATTTCTTAAACTTTTTCATAATTTAACTGAGATATTTGAAAATTTGCGCTTTAAAAAACTTGCTAGTGTGCTGCTCTCAAGCGCCCGAGTTTTGCAAAACGGAACCCCAATTTACTTCACATTTCGGTTTTCATAGTAAAGTCCGCGCACATGTTTGTGAACGGTTGCAATTTGAGGTTCTGTTCTGCTGCAGTTTGACTGGATGAACTTACCGAATTACTCAAATAACTTCTCAAATTCTATTATATTATCGCTCAGGAATAAAAGCAACGTTTGAAGTTGAAATTGAAAAGTAAGCATCCCAAAATTACTGATTCACAGTGCATTTGGTATAAAATAATCTATCATTAACAGGTTGAACATGTTTATAGCTTCGTATAACTTTTCGAAACAATGTTATTCCCCCAAAATGTTTACAAGCTCACCATGTAAATATACATTCCATTCCTAAATACAGTTATTTTGATTTGCAGCTGAAAATATCAAGTAAAAGATGAAACGCAAAGATCAGGAGAAAACTGATGTTGAACCCAAAAGTAAGAAGATCAAGAAAACTGTCGGCTTTTCTGACAAAGTCAGTTCTGAAGCAATTCCGAATGGTAAAACAAAGAAGGCAAAAGTTCCTGTGGAAAATGCAGCCAAAGCAAAGAAGAGTAAATTCCAGAAGCCTACTGTAGCTAAAAAATCTGATAAAGGAGACAAGTCCAACAAATTTAATAAGCTAGTAAGAAAAGATAAATCAAAGGAAACAGATGCCAAATCAAAAACTAGCAGCACAGATGTAAGTGAGAAACCAGATTGGCTCGAGTTTAAGAAACAAAAGAAAGAGCTCAAGGAAACAAGAAGAGCTAAAAGACTGTCTGAGGCTTACGATGTAACTATGAAAGCCAAGAAAATAGGAGAAAAATTACGCAGAGCAGATTGCTCCAAAGAAGAGCGTGAAGAGCACACTGCACAGTTGTACAAGTTACTTGAAGGACAATTTGGTAAGATCGTCTTCATGCACGATATGGCCAGAATTGTTCAATGGCTGCTCAAGTACTGCTCAGCTGAAACTAGGGAATCTATTCTTACAGAGTTGAAAAATAGTATAGTTCTCATGCTGCAGTCTAAGTATGCAAAAAACTGTATCAAAATAATGCTTGAGTTTGGAACAGCCAAAATTCGAAAAACTATAATTGAGGCTTGTAATGGCAACGTCATCAAACTGACGAGTCATTCTGTAGCCGCACCAATTGTAGAACTTGCATTTTCAACCTGGGCAACGGATAAAGATAAACTTTACTTCAAACAGGAATTTTACGGTGATATGTACAAACAAGCTAAGGACAATGAAATTAAAACACTATCTGATGTTTATAAATCTTCACCAGACATGAAATCAGCGACATTGTCTGCTGTAAAGAGTAATCTGGTTAAAATACTAAACAAGCAAATAATCAATACTACACTTGTACATTCAGTGTTATTAGAATTCTTGAAAAACTGCACAAACGAAGATAGAGATGAAATGATTGTCATGTGTAGAAGCTTCATTGTTGAATTATCTCGGACAAAAGATGGTACTCAAGTAGCAATAATCTGCCTGAGGCATGGGACGAATAAGGATAGAAAAATTGCAATGAAAGCACTGAAAGATCAAGTTAAAACACTAGCGACAAATGAGCATGGTCACATGGTGTTGTTAGCGTTATTTGATTACGTTGACGACACAGTGCTTGTCAGAAAAATGGTTCTGACCGAATTGCAAGAAAATGTAACAGAAATTGCATTGCACGAACATGGCAGATCTGTCATTCTATATCTCGTTGCTCGGCGCGACCCTCATTATTTTCACCCAAAACTGGTGGAACAACTTAGACAAGGAGATGAGAATGCAACGAGTAAAAAATCATCAGAAGTTCGGGAAAAAGAGCTATTAGATGCAGTTATTACAAAGTTTTTATCTACCGTAGCTACTGAAACAGCAACTTGGTTGTCGCAAAGTTCTATTTCAATGGTTACATTGGCAATCTTGAAAGTGGGAGATGGAGAGTCACTCAAATGCGCCTACGAAGCTATTGCAAATTATATAACAGATCCAGAATCTATAATAACAGAAAACGAAGTTCAATACAAAGCAATTGAGTATTCTGGCCTTCACATGATGCTCAAAAAATTGATACAGCATGATGACGTCCTTATTAAGAAAGAGAAACCCACTTTTGGTGAAACATTAATTGAAAGATTAGAGGCAGCTGTAATCAAGCAATGGATAGAATTCAATAGGGGATGTTTTATTCTGATAACGCTTCTTGAAAATAGCACTCAATCAAATGTTGACAGCTTAATAGCCAAATTGAAGCCACTGACTAAAGTCTTAAAATCTAAAAAAACGCCAGGAGCATCGATATTGCTAAAAAAACTAAAATAATATTTTTTAGGTGCATACGACATTTTCTGTGTAATAAAAACTTTCCGTTGAAAAACTATGAGAACAGAAATATAAAATGGTATCAATACAACTTCAGGTTTTTTCTATCACATGTGCGTATTTCTCACAGGTACGCAGACTTTCCATCTTATCCTCTCCCTGAACAAATCATATTTTCGATACTGGTTTGATTTGACTTGGACGTGTGAAATCCTTTAGTTACACAGAATTCAGTTTGAAATTGATTTATTAAATTTTAGCTGCAATATAAATAAATGGGCTCAGTTACATAGAATTACTACAAAGATAAACATGACGAGCTAGTCACATTAAAATGTAAAATCATCAGCCTTATGCAATACAGCTATATTGAAAATTACCTAGAATTATATTAATCCCACCTGTATGAACTTGGTTCAATGTTGAAACGGGAAAGATAATTGGCACAAGCGAAATTAGCAGTAATTGTCAAATCAATATCTCCTAATTAAGTGAAGGTCCAAATTTTTTGATTTTATTGAGTGAATATTATAATGAAACGTATAGGAGGTACAATATTACTGATTCGCGTTATCTATTCGCAAGTGCAATTTCTACTTGATGTTCCATACCATTTGTAGCAAAATCTAATGCCTTTTCGGAAGTTTGACAAAAATATTACCAAGTTCGCTAGGAACAAGAATTCTTACCAAGCATAGGACATGGAGACTGCATGTGTTCATAGAACTGGATATCCAAAGTTTTTTGCTCAGAGTTAACCTGCAGTATGGTCTAAATCCCCAAGTTTCAAATTACAAGTTAGACAGCCTCGTGTCTTCCAATAAACCTTTTTTCAATTAGTAAGTGCATGCAATCGCGCATTGTTTAAACTTTCAAAATATCTCTAATATCAACTACCCTTGAACGTATTTCTGGCTGGTGGTCCTTTGATAATTCTGGCAACAGCTCCTTGAATAAGGTAATTAATTTTTCGAGTTCAACTTTGTTATTTACATCACGCAGTTTTCGAGAAACTGTGAAAATAATGTTCAGTGCCTCCTTTCGTATCCTTGTGTATTTGGATATACCTGTGAATGATGATACTCGTTACGCATTGATTCATTATCCCTATCATTTTGTCGCAGCTCAATGCAACATAAAACTTCGATAACAATTTCAAGTAATAGAAGGTAATAGTTTTTACCCAATGAATTCCTCAAAATCTTGTTGATCGTGTCGCAGATTGGAGCCAACATTTGCTTATCTTCTAGGCTAGCGCTGGTGCTATCTATTTTCATAAGAATTAATTTATCAACAAAGAGGCTCAGCGCTCCCAAAATTGCAACTTGCACCGGCCTTGTACTGCTCGGCAATGTTTCGTAACAGTGTGTAACAAACTGAATACAATATTTATCTGGAATTAATAGAAGAGGGGATTATTGAGATGTTTCTTCAAATTCATGTATCATTTATAAGATCAAATAGATACCTTGTGTTTCCCTGGTAGAAGGCCACGCTTTTCCGAGAGTTTCATATACTGTTTCTTGTAATTTCATGTTTAACTCCCTTTTCTTGGAATTTTCTTCCGCTGAATTCTCTTCATCCTCATCCTGTTTGTTCGAAAGCTGACGGCATAGCAGAAATATTCAAAAACTTAGTAATTGACCTTTGATACAAATGATAAATTGACAAATCAATGCTCTTCTCAAACGTTAAATAACTCACTTTTAGAAGAATTTCCTGGGCAATGTCATACACCTGTGTGAATCGATCAATATCGAGTCCATGTAAAACATCAGAAAATGCTTTGAGGGCATGGCGGCGATATTCCGGTGCTTCCTTTTTACTTTCTTTGTATAATGCATCCAAAGCTGATACCACAAGATCATGATCTTTTTCCATGGTGTCTCTATATTGATGGTTTCAAATATAATCACTTTCCCGCAATATATACGACAAAATATAGAATTTCGATGTCACAGAAAAAAATGAACAACAAATTTACTACCAGTAAAGACTTACTTGCTGTTGCATGCCAAGTTAGCAAGGGCATTTAAGAGACGTTCTTTACCATTCCAGGTTCTTCCTTGCAGACCATTAGTTAAAATTTCTAGCAGATTATTCCTCGCCTCAGTTTCTATACCAGCACCTAATTTAGTCGCGACGGTCGCCACAGCGTTTGCAGCTTGTGCTTTAGTCGTCCATGACGCTGATTCCAAGGCCGTATTCAAAGTACTTATTATAATGGTCAAGTTTTGTTTAATCCCAGATTCGGTACCTGGTGATATTTCCCCCCAAAGATCTGTCCAGAGTTCGATTGTATTTTCTGTCTCTGACATTAATAAATAAAAAACATCAGTACGAGAAACATTACAATTAATTTAATAAAAATTACTGTATCTGTGACTATCATATACAAACCTGGGGTTTTTTCAGCGTGCATAGCAAAGAATGTGAGAGGTACAACGATGTCTGAATAATTTTTCAGAATTTCCTGGTTGTGGTTGTTTATAGATTGTAGAGTCTGTCCAATAGCTAATCTGATTGCATCGTCTGGTAAATATTTAATCTCATAAAAATAATTGTCATACAAATTGGGACACGTGCGTCATTTATTGTTTGATATTTAGATCTTACCTTCCCTCTCCATGTACCAAGTATTCAACATAGCAAATAACTTTTCCAGACTAGACTCTTTTGCCGACCCAACAATATGCCCAATGGTGGTTGCGTTATTTTTTCTCACAGCTGTATTTCGATCCGTTAAACCATTTACCAAAGCAGCCAGAAGCTTACCTGCATCAAAATCAAACTCATTGACCAAACTAGACTAATTGAGTGAATCTAGAGTCATAATTACTAGGTTGGATTACTAACCGGCGTAGGGTTGTAATTCCTGCTTCAAATGACTACAAAGAAGTATTAAGAAATGTGAACAAGCCACTTTAGTCCCAAGCCCTATACTAGATTTGATTAAATCTATCACTTTTGGCATCAACTCCTTAAGAATAGGCGCATCGATGTACTGTATGCACTGTAAACAAGAATACATACTTAACAAAAAATTATTTACAAGCGATGTAGATAGATCCAACAAAAATGTTTTACTATAAACCTTAGTCATAGTTTCTGTTGTGTAATGACTCTTTGCCACACTAGCTCTGACACTGTCAATTACTTCTTGTGCCTCAGTATTGGCACCATATCTGGTACTGAATTGCATGAGATTTGGACTTTCCAGCTCTCCAGTCGCTGTCAATAGAGCTGGTATCAAACTATCTAATGATGGTTTCAATAATTTTCCAGCTGCAGTTACAAGTTGTGATATAGTTTGCAGTGATATTGCACGTATTGAACCCACAGTATGAATAATTCCAATATTCATCAGTACTGGTAATACTGCTTGGAGAACCTCTTCTCCTGCTTTACCATAGGAAGCATCACAATTTCTTATAGTGACCTGGATTGAAATTTAAGCAAAATAAAATTTAGGGAGTTGAGCTAATCTGATACAGTAAGGTAACAACCAACTGTCTGTGGAAAAATTCTGTAATGACACATTACGAGAATTTACCTTGCTTAAAATCTTAGTAGTATTAGTCGCAGCAAGTCTGGTACCCTCATGCACGTCATCCATCACTCGGAACAGCTGTTTCCATAATTCAGATCCACAATCTACTAAATTGATGGGAGCGTTGGATTTTAAAAGATCCGCCAGCGCAAGACAACTGCTTATTCGCACTCGCCATTGCTCGTTTGTCAAGTTGGTCATTATATCTTGCAATATTTCTTTGTGATATAATTCAACCTAAATTACACACAGAAAGTTCACCCATTTGTGGAAAATAAGTTTATCGTGTCAACCACGTTTTGCTGAAACAATGATCAGAATGGGGAAAAGAGAAAAACATTAAACTTACGGCTTTATGAGTAGAAGGTACGATTGCATGCCAAATGCTGGCCATACTTTGTTGAATCTTTGGTGTCGGATCAAACTGGTACCTATACAATCTTGGCACAATAGTTGGCAAATATTTATTCAATTCATCACTTGCTAGCGTTGCGATTGCTGAGAATCCAAATGCTGCACCCTTTTTTGATGTCCAAACTGCGTTATGATTTGCCAAGTGCATAAACCGATAGACTAACTCTGGTTGATTCAAATCTGAGGCAAGCGAACAAATTTCTCGATATGTCGAAAGATTGCCCCTGTGAACGTGTAAAAGTATTCAAGTACTGAGTGCTGAGCCACTCTTTCGTAATGACCAAGAAAAAATAAATTTACCCAGTCGGACTTTTTCCCAGCAGACCTTCTTCAAATAATTTAGTATCACTTGTGACTTGAGTCACCGTTTTTCGACCTTGCATCAGTTGTTCTAATAAGTTAGAGACCAGTGATTTGCGGTCACTCTCTTCGCTGCTATCGTATACCAATCCTAAACCCTTGGACGCAATATCTTGTACGATATCTGGCATAGAAAAATTAGTACATCAATTATCAGTAAAACCATGTTCAGATGGAATAGAAGTGCAAACTTAAATTTATCGTAGATGAGAAGGCACAGTTAATCTGTAATTTTTGGGACTCATTTCTGATACTTCTGTAAACATGGTACGCGAAACGAATATGGCAAACAAACATTTTTCGACTGCAAGCAACTACATTCTAACGATTGCAGTGAGATAAAAGTACAAAAATGATTTTTTTAATATTTCTGGTGCCACGTTCACGGAGCTATTTCTCAACAAGGAACGTATCCTTAGTTCAAACAGATTTTTTCGGTTGAAAACCTATATTTGACTGTGTAATGCATACCATTATTTTCGGACAAGAAATCCATGAATGCATTTTGAATTGTAGGTAACCTCTCGATGACTGGAGCTCGATCAGAATTATGTTTGAGTAGCGCCAACAGCCAAATACACACAGCCTAAAAGAATAAGAATTTGAATAATGGTAAGGGATCATACAAAACCAGATCACGCGTAATAATTTTTTTCAAACTCAGGTGGACATGACAAAGCAATCCATGCATAGATGTACAGTAAATCCTACCTGTCTTGAATTCGGATGGGGACTAAGAGTCAATTTGAACAACTCTTCCAACAACCATGCCAGTAACTTGTCGCTTTCATCGGTGAATGCAACCTTGTACTGGCTGGGAAGTGTACTCCAAGCATCTCTTGCTACCGGTGCAGCCTGACCCTGTACGCAGCAGACCAGGGATTCTCCAATTGTTAGGTGGACTTCGATATCTTTAGTCTATTAATATAAAAAAAGTCCGTGTATATAATTATATAACTGTTGAAATTTTAGGCGTCTACCAAGTTTATTTCAGAAAATAGTACTTACCTCTTTGGCCATGTCCACAAACTTCTGAACAATTAATCTTGTATGTGGGAACTCTTCACCGACGCATATGAAACCTAAAGATAAAGCTGCCTTTTCTTTGGCCTGAAATGACATTCAAAATTAGAGATCAATACTACCTTTGGACTTCGTTCGTATTATTTACGAACCTTAGATGACGATTTAACATTGTTGAGGATGCCAAACAACTTGGTCACTATAGCTGCCTTGTTCGGTTCCTCTCCATCTTCTGCTGATATAGGTAAGGATAATGCTTTACCCATTAAACCTATTCCTTCACAAGCTGCAGTGACCAGCATAGCATTGTTGTCACTGAAGAATGCATCTACAAATGATGATATATGGAACACTTAGGGGTGAAAAATAGTCTGAGATCTAAAAGAGAAGACACACTTACAAATTAATTTTGTTGCATTGACATAACTTTCCCACTTGAGAATTTCACTCTTATCTTCATTTCTGCGTAGCATTAACTTTCGCTCCATCATGTAGGATAAGGCTAATACAGCTCCATGCTGAGTTTCTAGCATCTTATTGCGGCTCACGTTGATGATCTCTGCTACTTGCTTCTCAAATTCTTCACTAGGAATATGAGCTGCTACAACTCCATATATTTTTGCAGCTAATTCGCGGATTTCTTCTTTTGTTGACGTTAATAAATTTCTGAGCCATGGGAGCTCACTTTTGTATCGTGATGTTATTTCAGCCGGAATTGTACCAACAACTTCCAAAAACGCAGTGAGCGGAACCAGGCCTGAGCAGAAAGAAGCAATGAAAATTCGTCTTATTCATTGACAGCAAAATCTTTCACAGTTTACGCGGAGGGCATAATTATAAATTGAAATGCAGAATATTGTACTTTACGACCATAATACCTGCAGTTACTTGGCTGAGAAGTAAAATTATGTCAAGATAATTGTTGAGAGGTTCAGGGCACGTTTGGAATAAATTCCTCAAATAAGTTCCAATTAATGGGCTATACTCCGATGGGTGTTGAATAAGCTCGTTATATGATGGTATCTCAGCAGATTTAGCCAGGCACAAACGTAAGTACGTGATAATCTATTGATAAAAATAGTATCATAATATGTGAGTAAACTGAAGGAATATAAGAATATTTCTTTAAAACATTTATGAAATCATTTTTTTATACCTCAGTAAACGTAGCGATATTGTAGGGAAGAGTTTTACTACCAATGCTCACTGTTCCAATGGAATTGCTGAGTCTTGCTTGCATCTTAGAATGAATGTACGATACAAGTTTAGGGAAATCTGGCAGAAAAACTTGTTTGGCAAAATCTTTATCTCGTTCATTTTTGTGAGCAGTTCCATACAATGCTTTTATAGCTGCTGTAGTCACTTCATCCTTAGTATCGCCGGTTGCCAGGAGCAAAAGATAACGGGACGGTGCATCATCCGGTGGGAACACAGTTGCTGCATAATGCACAGCAACGAATCTATCAAATTATCATATGTAAATATACAAAAAATAATTGTGATGTACCAGAATTTTTTTGAACCTTATTACACTGCAGTTTACTTTGTTCTCACCTGACACTTGATTCAGCTGATTCAATATGAATAGAAAGCAAGGTATGCATCATAGCTATGGTATCCTCGTCCCCTTTTTGAAGTACATATGCTGGCGTCATGCTGAGCAATGCGTCTCTTATGGATTGTCTCAACTCACTATCAGTCTGAAATTAAAGTACAAATAGCATTGCATTGTTGAGGTCAAAATACTGAGGTGAAATCTGTCATTCTGATACACAATGCGCAAACGACACACAATTTTTCCGCTCGTTCGAATTTTGTGATTTCTGGTTGATACATTTTCTTAGTATTTTAACTGTTATATTTCATCGACATACGAATAAAAAGAGAAGTCCAACATAAATAAAATAGTTTGAGTCAATTCCTCTACTCACCGATGCCAAAGTTTCAAAGAAATGTCGCAGCATACTCAAGTCTTTGTTCACGAGACCAGGAGAGTTATTTGGAATTTTTCGGCCCAGTTGTCCGATGACTGTGTAAGCCATTGCTTTATGTGCTGGGTCACCTTCCGCTATCAATTTCCTCATTCCATTCAAAATTACACCAGCCACTCGCACCAGTTGAGCAAGGTTGCATCTACATTAATTATAAAAGTTGAATTTGAACGAATTAGGTGAAATAAAAGACATCTGAATCAAACTTACTGTTGTACAATGTTCGATGTGAATTGTAGAGCCAACGACTTCAGCTTTGAATTCGTGTTACTTCCATAAAGTGAATCGAAAACAACCTGGAAAATGATACCATCATTATAGAACTACTTGTATTTGATAAATAATCAGTCGCATATAGAATAACAATACCCAGATGTACTTTGATCCGCATTAAAATCTTACTTGAATGCAAGGGGGAACGATAAAGCCGGCTCTGGTTACTCGACACAGATAATGCAATAGCTTGAGACGAATTCTTGTGCTTGCTGGAAGTCTTTTCATCTCTGGCTTTACCCCCTTTTGAGTTGCTAACGCATCAGTACCCAAAAATAAGGTATATAATGGCGCAGCTAGCTGCATCGATCCCCAATCCAAAGTACTGAAATAAAGAGGACCCAAAATTCAAGACTATCTGTCCATTGTTTCTCTGCAACTTTATGTGACACGTCTATGAATTACTAATAATCTCAGTTCTCCTTACCCAACAATTTTTTTGAGTTCGAGATCAGCCATGTTAGCAACGCTAAATCTTGTGTCTGCTGCAGCTACGATCAAATGTATAAGAATGTCAGCGTCGGGAAAAAATCCTCCAGCAAGGAATTTGACTATTCCTAACTTTGTCTGCTCGAGTTGTTCAGCTGTGGGCGGGTTCTCACCTATGACCCTTTTGAAGGCATATTCACTAAGCCCAGCTGGTACTGGAAATTGCGACCAATCAATGGGTTGCCCTGACTGGTGATTCTCGGTTTGACCTACAGATCTGTCAATATCCAACATATATTTCGTTAATCAATGCCGTAAGAATTTATTTTTTTTCAAGTGATTGACCAATGCTTTTAATATTCGAAACGAACAAGGATTATATAGATATGTACTCACCCATACGGCAATAGTAACACATCAAGCATAAAGTTTATTAACTGTTTGGCTACATAAGGCTTATCCTGCAGCCCCAGTAAAGAAGCTCGTTTATCACTATCTAGTGGAATATTTATATATCCCAAAGCTGGCATTATAATCAGCATCAGACTGAAAAAGCAAATTTATTATCAATACAATACTTTTTACTCACTTTTATTATAGTCAACGCTAAGCTAGTGACTTTACCTATCTTGATGAGAAAGTGGTTTTCCTTCGATAGCATTCAGTACACTTGGGATCAGTTCACCTTGTTTACTAATTTCCATTCTTGGATATCCAAGTTTTATATAAATGATAGTGAAGTTCTACAGAAAAAATGGAGAAACAATTTTTCAATTCCTCATACATGAATGTCTGATGTATTTTCTGGAAATTAGCTATCTAATATTTGCTAGGCTTTCGATATTTTGTGATGTAGAGAAATTACAATATGAGGGTTCGATCTTAACTTACAATAACAAAAGAGCTGGCAGCTGGGTCTTGATATTGCAGTAACAATGCTTCAACTGGGAGTTGAACTTGAGGTCGGCTCTTTACCCTCCGATTTATATGAATTAACAATTCCATAACTTTCTTTCGAACACCTTCCTGGGCACTAGATAGCTTGAGTAATACAGGAGGTAAGAACTTGCATACTGATGCTTGTAGTTGTTCATCAGTTTCAGCTGATCCCAGTCGTAGGAATACCCGCTCCAATAAAACTAAAAAATTAGAATATTATATATCATTAAATTTCCAGAATTCTATGGAGGGTGAAATCTAGTTTCTTATGACAACTCGATTAGGGTAGAGGTGTGGGAAATTGTGAAGAGCATTCATCGAAACATTCGAAATATTCAACATGATCTAAAGTTTTTAAATTCAGGTATTGTCAGATGAAAATTAGCAAGTAGATTCGCAATTAGCATGACGTTGAAAATTCGAATTTGAACGCAGCCTTTTATTAAAAATTAAGGGCGTGAAGTTGCCTTTTCACATGGCGGCATGACATTTGATTTTGCTTTGTATGCCACAAAATAGACTCAGAATTTGCTTTTCGAAGTTGCAAATTGATAAATATGTAGTTCAATCATTATTTAATGAAATGGCAAATACCATAATGTGATTACTTTCTTCAATGCAGTATAAAATAAATTTTTTTCTAAGCAACTTACTCAGCTCGTCCGTGGCCGCTGCCATTTTGGAACTGACTTGGAAAAGCGAATGACATGTCAAGAACACAACGTTGGGAAGTTCGTCGATGCGTTGATTATTAATTAGTCAACTCTCCATGATCTCAAAATTTTATTCATTCTACACAGATAAAAGTACCATTACATCAGGGAGTGTTGACCTAAAGAATCCTACAGAAGTAACAGAGTAACAACATTGGTGATTGCGAACATTGTAAGACTGAGGTTACGTCCGAAACACTTGGGAAGAGATGCGTACGACGAAGCTTTTTCGGGCATTGCATCCAGGACAACAGGATTATTCTGGATATTCGGACAGCTCGCCTGGAAAAATAAATATATCTTTTTCAAAATGTATCAGTTGAAGAAGCCAGAATCACTCAATTAATCTTTGAAGTATCGTCTTTGGCTAGCTGAACAATTGTTAGAGTGCTCACGTCAATAATCCCGTCTATCACTTTAACAATGAGCTCCTTCACGATTTCAGCTGCCTTAATGCCACAGAGCATCGCAGTCTTTGTGTAATAGCAGTCTGATATTAGCTTGTACTCTCTGCAAGTTCAAATATTAAAAAGCCACCTAAATTACAGGAATAATAGATTTGCACAATTTGTGTCCATTATCTCAGCTCTGGATATGATGAGCAAATTTCATACTTGCATAATTCGCTACGATCCATATTTTCCGTCCAATCAGCTGGGCCAGCGCAATCGGTATATTCGGCATGAAGCTCGTGGAAACATGTCAAATAATTTCTATAGCCTGTTGAAATAATTCTCATGTCTTACTCAATTTCAACTAAGTGAATTCAAATTATTAAAATGAGCTGATGTTGCTGAGTTCTTCCATTAAAAAAAATGCTTTTATAAAATCAAGAAACATACTTCTTTGATAATTGGATTCCACGCATAGCTTAGCACTGAGAATACGGAGTCCGGCAATCAGTTGCATGTAGAGATGATCTTGTGGCAAAGGTACACAGGTTTGCAAAAAAGAATCAATGGAATCCAAATTACCAGCAATCCTCCTAGACAATAAATGCAAATTAAAATTCTCTATATCAGACCAGTGAGATACCTGAACTGCAACGCAACCAATTTCCTAACATGTCATGCTTGTGATTTCTATATAATTGACGCTTAATGTAAGTATTGTTATGTATATACCTACAAACCTACAAAGGTTCTCCAGATCTTTATATGACGCAATAAGTAGGAGACTTTCCGGGTTTATTACTTGTAGTTCAGCCAAGAAAGCCATTAGTTGATTTTCGTTGCATTTCGTTGTTGGGTGACCACCTGAAATATCGAAATTCTCATTGCTCAATTGAATGAACACTAAAAACACCAAAAGTTGGATTTTCCCAATACGGCACTAGTAAAATTTGCAATTTACTTCGTTTTTCCACAGGCTCAGAAACACCTTCTCTGAAATTTTTGTCATCTTCTTCACCATTCATTGAAGCATATTCTTCATCATAGGCATCATCCTCACTGGTATACAACTGAATTATCTCTTCTTGACCATGTGTAGCTGTTAGCACAGTTGTAATAACAAGAAGTAACCCAAGAATCTTTACTGCATATTTTCCAAAACTCTCAAGGTCCATCTATAGAATTTGGAAAAGGTATTCTAGCTACCGTCAATTCGAAATTCCCAAATTTGTTTGAATTATGGTTTTGTACGGAGCAGTTGCTGGTTCATGCGATTTGAAAGCTACCGCTGTCGCAATATCCCAGACATGCCTGAAGTACGCCGAAAAAGATCGACCGATTCTTATCGCTTGAGCGCAGCCCGTCGTCTGCAAGATTAAGGGATTTAAAAATGGACGAATGCCCTAATTCTTTGACCTTCAAATCGTAGGGGTCAGATTTGAAATAATGTCTTGGTTGTCTGTCTAGTATGGTCATTGCGACTGGAGTGATTTTCAAATTCCTCGTTATAAGCATTGATAAGTTTCAAGATTCACTTGCTGTTCCGTTTCTGTAAATCGAGTGTGTCGTAAGAACGTCCGAAGTTTAATCGTATGTTTTTATAATTTGTACATTTTTTCGAATCATCATGTCATTTTTCAATGCCCTGCTTTTCATCATAATTAGTTCAGAAGTATTAGTTTCGCGAATTATCGATTGATATATCTTTTGCATGTTTTCACAAACTCAACGATCGTTTTAGAGTTGTTTACAAGGTTATCTTTGTTATTTTTGTGTTACAACAAGGACCCGTCACTATGAAATATTGTGTCATTCTATTGAACTAAGTTCATACAGTTACTCTAGCTTCTTAAGTACTTTTTTCTGTCATCAAAACAATCCAGATCATTCCAAAATTACACATCCCTTGAATACTTGTTTGGTTATCTGCTAAGATAAGAATCAGTACATGCTCTATCAAATAGTTGGACATGTGTTATTGTCTACCGATGTATTCAGCAATCATTATTGAATTTCAATTAACAAAAACACTTGAATATAGGATGATCCAACAAATATTGTACCTCAAAAGCTTATATTATTGGATATTGATAACATGGGACTTATTGCAAAGCTACCTTTTATCAGATGATTTAGATATTTTTAAATTACTTGACCGCTGTGAACAAAATAATCATGTAGGTTCAAATAATGTATATTTATAATCATTCTATGACATAACTGATCCATATAATTTTTTCTTGAATATACTGATACTTGATAAATAAATGACGATTGAAACGCATCATGACCCATGGCATAGATATCTAGAATCTGTATTGTAATGTACTTTAAACTGCCTCAATTTCCATCTTATGAACTCGCTCACTGAGCTTATATTCAATTTGTAATGAGCAGCTCTGCAGCAATCAACTAATTGATTTTACGGTAATGCTTTAAGATTTTATTTTTTGCCTGTACATATACACTATGTATTTGTGTTTGATAGTAGTTTCTGGTTCGATGGTAATGACGTAAATTTTTCACAGTGTTGTAATAATTGGCTATGTATCACTTGAAGTTGTAATAAAACTCGAATTAATCTGCCCAATCAATTATTTTCCTTTCATTTGTATAAATCGTAGTGATCCAGCTTAAGATTTCATTTAAATTCACTCCAAATCCATTCGTTATTACCGCTTGCAAACAGTGATAACTTATGGTTGAACACTCGTTTCATATGACCTTTCATCACACGCTCAGCGAGTGGACATCACATGGCAATAATCTTACAAAAACAAAATTCCACCCTATTCACCCTTTGATTGGTGATATTGATGACAGTAATAGAATGAGCCACTTAGTCCATTCCGAGTATACTAAGGTGGGTCAGAAAACTCAGTGTCTGGTATCATAACTTTGCAGTTTGCAGTAGGTTTCAGAAGACTTTGACTGTACAGTTCGAATCCAATTCCAAGTGAACTAGGAAATTCTTAAAAATGTAACTCTTCATAAATTGGAAATAGATTCTTTTCAATTGTTGTATAAATCTGTATATTGTGAAGAAAAAAAAATATCAACAAAAAATTTGGATGGTGACAGACAAAATGGATACGCCTTGGATTGCTGCCTAATTTTTTACTTAGAAACTTCAGTAAATAGTAGCTTCTTATGTTGTGCAGTGTCGCAATGGATACGTTGGCCGCAATAAGACATTTCATTCAAAACTCCACAAAGCTGCTTTTCAAGAGACTAGCATTTTTGATTGAACGGGTTTATAAATGGCACTGCTTTAGATTGCTCTGGGCTTATGTAAGTCTTAGAAAATATATTTATTTTTGTCATCTAGGATAAATAACTAACTCGATACTAAATCTAAATAAATACCACCCTTTGAGAATAATTATGTTCGCTAACTTATGTCGTTCATACATGTGTGTTGTGGTTTGAACGAAACTTGGTAAATTTATTCTGAAATATTGATAATTTACACAAAATACATTTGAGAATTTCTATTGTTTCTTCGAATACCAGACTTGGCCTATTATCCAGCAAGCACATATACGCTAAAATATGCGGCGTGGTAAATAATATGTGGTAAAAATAGTTCTGCTATATGCCAAACAACCTCATATTTACCACCAGCAAATAATCACAAATTTGTCTTATGATATAAATCCACCAAGGCTTGCATCTATTATATGCAAGCCTTTGTGAAATTTTTTTTGCAATGTGTGCACATGAAGTGGATGGTTTTTATTATTTTTCCAGAAAGTGATTTGATGGTGTCCATTTGAAAAATATTTTCTATGGCAACATGTTATTCAATTTAAAACATAAGACTCATTACTTGTCAGTGTGCCTTGTATGTTTGGTGACAGGAAAAAGGTCTATTATTAACTATTCTTCAATATGGTAGAAAGAATATTCTTACAACGGTCATTTAGTTGAATCCAAAGCTGTAACACAAGTAGAAGTATATTTTATGAGAAGGTACTCTCTTTGGCTTTATGCATGTTCATGTAGCAGAACTAGAGTAATATTATACTCCGCTTTTCACCTGCTGACTGTTGCATTGTGCTCATAGTTTATATTAAGGATACACACTCCCTTACCACTTACTTGTTCTGTTTAATGCGTAAGTACTCAGCAAACTCTCCACCCACTTGGACTCCTATCACAGTTATAAGATACATCATACCGTAGGTACCCTTAGTAGACTGAAAATATAAGATTATTCCAATTAATTCTTTCTAAAGTCCATCAACAATTCGTGTTTTATTTCTTTTTTTTTTACCAATTAACGAAGCGGTTCTCCAGTTATTAAGCTATTTCAATTTTAGGAGATTAGATGAAACCCACTATCATGATCACAGACATATTAAATAGATTTATGTGATACTTCGATGAATGTCACGTGTTCATGCTGTTAATAAAATGTACCATTGTTGATTCTATTACCCAGTTTTCAGTGATAAATAAGTGTTTAACATCTCACAAAATAATCAGCCAAAAATTAATTATTTCAGGCACTAGCCAAAAAAATGGACGAGGATAAAGAAGCAGTCAGGAGCATGCCTGATAAACAGCTGAGAGTTCTTGTCTTAAATAATGGGGAACATCAAGATGGCACGCTTTATCGGTTGCATAAAGGTATAGTTGTGTATCAATACCAAATTCACAAAATTTCTCTGTACCTGTACTTGAACTATTTTTGAATACTTCTCGATGAGCGAAAAAACATGGGCTCTTTTTCTGCAATAGGGTGGCAAGTGGAATTCAGGCTTGGACCGAGTCTGCTTGGGAAATGTATTAACGCATTCACCAATCATCCGTTGATACCAAATCAGAAGTTTGAAAGAGCTTCGTACTATCAATTGCCTTGGAAGAATGAGTCTGCCTCTTTGACTCTTGCATTGGCGGGATCATTCCACTACTATATTACAGATGCCAGGTAAATTGTCACATTTTGTACAAGACTCTTTCATATCAGTTTGTTCTCAATTATGTGCTGTTCAATGTTGCCTGGAAAATTTAGCTAACTATCATTTGTGCTTAAGCGAGGAGAGCAGCGGAGTTCCAATAGCTTCTGGATATCTCCTCGTAGATCCTGAATTACGTGTTGGTGGCGGTAAAGAAGTTCTCCCATTGGATTGTATTCAGTGCCAAACTGTACTATCAAAAGGCTTAGGCCCATTATCAACCTGGGAGAAAAAGCTGTTGGTTGCTCGATACTCTGGATATAATATGATTCACTTTTCTCCAATCCAGGTAAATTGGTAAAAATGTTGATGAGAGAAAAACACTCAATACGCTTGACTTTGGTAATGATGATCGAACATTCTTAATTCAGGAACTTGGGGCATCAAACTCTTCATACAGCTTAAGTAATCAGTTGAAGTTGAATCCTATATTCAATAGCGACGATAAGGAAGCTACATTTGAAGAAGTGGAGGAGCTGGTATCAAAAATACGCAATGAGTGGAATGTAAGATTTTTGTTATTTTCAATCAATTTTTTATCACTTCCATTTTTACATGGATTCTGTTTTTAAACACTCCTAATTGTTTTTGAATACAGGTACTTAGCATCTGTGATATTGTCTTGAATCATACAGCAAATGAAAGTTCATTCCTCATTCAACAACCCGAATGTGCATACAATTGTCTAAACAGTCCTCATTTACGGCCAGCGTATATCTTAGATGCTGTGCTCTTTGAATTAACCATCCAAGTTGCAGCTGGAGAATGGGAATTTAGAGGCATTCCTATGGTGGTAGAAACTGAGGAACACCTGAATGTAAGCCTATTGTAGCTCACAGAGTAGTTCAGAAATGTGACAATGACATTATAAAACCACTGAAACTATCATAACAGACATAAGATATACAATTGGTGTCGAATGCAATATGAATCATTTACAGGCAATCCGTCATGCTTTGCACACATATTTTTTACCTCTGGTGAAAATTTATGAGATGTACACCTTGGATATCAACGAAACAGTAGCGGAGTTTCTGAGCTTGACTCGAAATCAGATACCACAAGAATCAGCTGAAGAAGTACCAGATAATGGTATCTCTATAATTAGAGATCCCCAATTCCGGAGACTTAAGGCTACCATAGATATGCAGCTTGCATTACGAATCTATAATGTGTACAGGTACAAGACATGATTACATTGTTTGCACATTATTGAGCAAACAAGAAACACTTGGAGTAATATTACTAGCCATTAGTTGCTATTCAATCAAAGAATTATCATTTCAGAGCAAATTGTTTTGACGAAGAAACACGTCTCAAGCGTTGTGCAGAAGAGCTGAAGGTGAAATTAGAAGAGCTGAACGGCTCTATCATTAATGAAATACAAAATCATTTGAATGCTGCGGTTGAGAATACTATTGCTGGCATCCGATACTTTAGAGTGCAATCTGATGGTCCTCGAGAGAAGGAAGTTAGTGAGAGGAATCCACTTGTTCCTAGGTAACCTTGCACACTATTTCGGTGGGCATGTTTGTCACACAACTAATTATTCAGCTTTGCTAGAATAGTTTTCAGTCAAACAATTCAACTCAAACACCGAATAAACCATAAGTTCCAAATTAAATTTGCAGATACTTCACGGATTACGGAAAACCTACATGCTTAGCTGATCGAGAATCAATAATGTATTCCGATACAGGATGCTATCTAATGGCACATAATGGCTGGGTAATGAATAGTGATCCTTTGAAGAATTTTGCAGATCCAGATTCCACTGTCTACCTACGCAGAGAACTTATTGCCTGGGGTGATAGTGTAAAACTCAGGTACAGATATTCCACTGTCACTTGACTTAAAGACATGACTTATCCATGTATAAGTTCACGTTCAGAGATAAGATTTGTCAATTCACATGCAAACCAGAGTCATCATTATTTTTTTTTCTTTGAACTAGGTACGGAAATTCACCCGATGATTGTCCATTCCTTTGGCAACAAATGACGAAGTATGTTGAGATGACTGCAAAAATTTTTGACGGCATACGATTGGATAATTGTCATTCAACTCCGATTCCAGTTGCCGAGGTATGTTATGCCAATGATCATGCATTGTGCATTCGTAGCCTTTTTCGAAAATTCATGAAATACTGTTCCCATTCTTTAGTATCTCCTGGATGCCGCTCGTAGAGTCAACCCAGATTTATATGTCGTTGCTGAGTTGTTCACTAATTCTGACCAAAAGGACAATATTTTTGTGAATCGTCTTGGTGTGACATCCTTAATCAGGGGTAAGTTTCTTTGGTGGCTCATTAATATTTCATTAAAATAATATTTTTATACCTTTCTTAACCTCGTTAGTTCATTAATTTACTGCTCATGTTATTCATTAATCGATGTTTTCAGTGTTATAATTCAAATAATCTTCATTGTGTTAATAGAGGCAATGTCCGCATGGGACAGTCATGAAGAAGGTAGACTGGTATATCGATATGGTGGTGAGCCGGTTGGGGCATTTTTGCAGCCACGACAACGTCCGTTGGTGCCAAACATTGCTCATGCCTTATTTATGGATTTAACTCATGACAACCCAAGCCCTGTGGAGAAACGCAGTATATTCGACTTACTACCAAGTACAGCACTTGTGTCTATGGCATGTTGTGCCAGCGGTAGCAATCGTGGATACGATGAATTAGTGCCACACCACGTGAGTATCAGTTTGCAAGAAAACTAATTTGGAAGCATCAAGGGTTGTTCGGCTGTCAACCAAGTATCGCTTCTAAATTTCACAGATCCACGTCGTTGATGAAATCAGATTATATACATCATGGACGGACAACAATGAACTGGCTGAAAATAATCTAGCTCTTGTGAGTACCAAGAGTGGTATAATTGCGGCTAAAAAGGCTTTAAATGATCTGCACTTTCTACTTGGAAAACAGAACTTTTCTCAGGTATATTATCTATTACATCTTTGTTCACTGAAATTTAAAAAAAACGTACGATACTCCAAGAATCTATAACATGTTTCAAATAGTGTAAACATTCTAGAACTGTACCCATATTCTGATTTAATCATTGATATCTACATTTTGTGTATACTTACCTGATGGAATAGGTCTTTGTCGATCAAATGGATACAGACATTGTAGCAGTAACTAGACATTCGCCCAATACTCACGAGAGCGTTGTCTTGGTCGCATTCACTGCTTTCAAACATCCTGATTCCAATGCTAGTGATTTGCGACGAAATATCAAACCTCTTCGAGTTGAAGGAGTTATTGACGAAATCGTGTTAGAAGCATCTTTGACTCACAATAGTACAAGGTAACTCGAAAATTAATATCATGCTTTATATAATGTGTGGTTGCAGAATTCAGTATTTGTCAATAATGCAAAATCCTCTACCCATCTCTACCCTCTAATTTTTCTAGAAATGGCAAATCACCCTTCCATCAACCAGAGGAGTTCAGTCGGGATGAAGACATCATAAACGGACTGGCGGAATATACATTGGATATTAAAGAGCACGTTCAAATTTGTGACTCTACTATTTTAGAGAAAGTCGACTCTGGTGATCCGAAAATTACACAGCTTAATTTTGTTAATTTCCAGCCTGGATCTATCGTAGCAATTCGGTAAGTTAACGATAGCTTTCAAAAAACCTCTAAAAATGAATTTTATCGATGATCTGAATAACACAACTCATGTGATTTGATTTCACAGCGTATCACTACATATTAATATAAAACCGGCACTGGACAAGCTACAAAATACCATCCAAACAATTACCTCAACTAAAAATTCAGATTTGCGCGTAATCATCTCTCGTATGAACTTGGCGGACCTCAATAGGGCTCTGTACCGCTGTGAACAAGAAGAGCGCGATGAAAGTTCCGGAGCATATGGTGTTTATGATATTCCTGGATATGGACCGTTAGTTTATGCTGGGTTACAGGGTAATTGATTTGGCTATTTTAGAATCTGCATTTCTCTTGAGACCGAATTAGTTCCTGCAACCACTGGTTCAAAGCATTTCAATACTTCTTCTAATTACCTTCCGCTACTACCATTTCAGGTTTTATCTCATTGCTAGCTGAGATTCGCCCAAATAATGATCTTGGACATCCCATGTGTGCAAACCTCAGACAGGGTAACTGGATGATAGGTAATACGAGTTCATAACTCAATTCGTAAGCGTACATGACACAAATACTATACATGCTTTGCGTTTCACATCAAAATTTTTAACCATTTCGTATTATGATGGCGAGATATGGTATTTTTCAGACTACATTTGGCAAAGACTTAAAAGAGGCGAAGGTACAGCAGCCCTTGGCGAATGGATTGAACAAGCTGTGGAACCATTCAAAGTTATCCCTCGATACTTGGTGCCCAGCTACTTTGATGTTATTGTAACCAACGTTTACATGACTTTATTGGATCAGTGTTACTCACTTATGTCTAGGTAAGATTATGATGGCTACATAACATCAGAGCTTTACTGCATTCAAGAATATACATATCTGTGTAATGACAATGCTTGTATATCTGTTTCAGCTTTATTCAAAATGGTTCATCATTCACTAAATCGATGGCCCTTGTCTCTGTGCAATTGGGTGGTATAATAAAATCTGCACAGCTACCCGATCTGTCCCCAAATTTGACCCCACCCAAGCCTAAAATCGTGGAAACTGAAAATTCAAAGATGCAATCGTGCTTAACACTCTCTGCAGGACTACCCCATTTTTCTGTCGGGTATATGCGAAACTGGGGAAGAGATACATTTATTGCAATGAGAGGATTGTTACTTTTAACCAATAGATATGATGAAGCAAGATTTATTATATTGGGCTTTGCTGGTACACTGAGGCACGGACTCATCCCTAATTTACTTGATGGAGGGAAGAACTCAAGGTTTGTAAGAGCCTGTTTTGTTTCAGCCCAATTTGCGATACCGCACTGCCATACATTATTGTTCATTTACAACCTAATTACTGCAGATATAATTGCCGAGATGCTGTTTGGTGGTGGCTGTATACTATTCAAAATTACGTTGAAGAAGTTCCTGATGGTATAAACATTTTAAAAGATGCTGTTTCAAGGCTCTATCCAACGGATGATTCTCCAGCCTTACCTGCTGGACAAGTGGTAAGATAATCGATGAAGTTAATTTGTTAAGAACTGCATCCCTTCAAACTGTCGTTTATCAATGATCTGATAGTGAGAAATCCTAGTGAAATGTTTAATGTACCTCTGAAAAAAACCATGTTTACAGGATCAGCCATTGCATGACGTTATACAAGAGGCCCTTACAGTGCATTTTCAAGGGCTGTGTTTCCGAGAACGGAATGCTGGTAGAAAAATTGACGAGCAAATGACGGACCGTGGTTTTAACAACCAGATTGGAGTACATCCAGAGACTGGTTTCGTTTTTGGTGGAAATGATGCTAATTGTGGTACGTGGATGGATAAGATGGGCTCCTCTGAAAAAGCGGGAAATAAAGGCAAACCGGCTTCACCAAGAGATGGATCTGCAGTTGAATTCATTGGGCTCAGCAAAAGTGTCCTTACTTTCTTGGCAGAACTCTATAGACAAAATCTATTCCCTTACGGAAGTGTTCAAAGAAAGAATCGAGATGGTAAGCCACATTCTAAATATATATGCCTTTTTCGCTGGAGAGGATCGCCTCTAGACGATATAATACAAAAAAAAAGCTCTAACATAAGATCGGCAAATGTTTTTTTTTTTGTGAATTTTACAATTTTTTATTTCAAACTTCCAGGAACCGTTGTCACATGGAGCTACAAACAATGGGCAGATAGAATCGGAGCGAACTTCGAAAAGTATTTCTACGTTAATGAAAAACCAACCGATGGAGAATTGAAACCAGAACTGATTCATCGCCGAGGTATCTACAAAGATACCCATGGCGCCACGCAGCCTTGGGCCGATTACCAACTTCGACCTAATTTTCCTGTGGCGATGGTGGCTGTAGGTATTCCGTGACAATTGTCTCGTTACTATTTATGAAGAAGTTTTATAAATTATGCTAATTCAATCAAGGCGCCGGAACTTTTCGATCCTCATCATGCCTGGACAGCATTGAAGCAGACCGAAGAATTATTGTTGGGGCCATTAGGAATGAAGACTTTAGACCCTGCGGACTGGGCTTATGATGGCTATTATGACAATTCCAACGACTCCAACGATCCAAAGATATCTCATGGATGGAACTATCATCAAGGACCAGTAAGTTGTCCTGCTTGCTAATACTTTCTGTAGAATTTTGTACTTTTTCAACAGGCATTCCACATCCAATCTTCTTTCTACTAACACGTATGTTTTCTACAGGAGTGGGTTTGGCCGATAGGATACTTTCTGAGAGCTCGTCTTCATTTTGCGTCATTAGTAGGAGGTGAAGATGAACTTCGTCGCACAATTGAATCTACCGAAGCTATTTTATCTCGACATCTAGTTGAGGCATCGACTAATCATTGGAGAGGGCTTCCAGAATTGACTAACAAAGACGGTGCATATTGTCGTGATAGTTGCCGTACACAAGCCTGGAGTGCTTCGGCAGTTCTCGAGGTAAGAGCTTCTCGTATGCATGTAATGACTACGTCGAAAGCGATCATTTAGTGTAATTATTTTTACTTCCACAGGTTCTCTATGATATAGAAAAGCTTAAAAAAGGATCGCCATGTGTTGGGAAAAATCAATCAAACTGATATAATTTTGCGTGTGTTCACCACCGCCACTTACACTTAGAGTATTTGAAACTAGCGAAGAATCGTATCGTAGGAGGTAGACAAAGCCAAGAGAGTATTTCTACTGGCGAAGATACAGTAGATGCACTTTGCACGGAGACACACGCATATGTTACTCCGCTGTTAGATTTAGTGCATGCACAATTACCGCACACGATAAATTTCGGAATTATATACGAAACTGAAACATACTCCATCGGAGACTCAAATACAAACGGAACAATTGGAAATGTGGTTTCACCCAGCCATGCGCAAGTCAAAGTCTGCGCACCAATAGCTACGATTAATCCGCCTGTTCTTCATCAATCAGATTTGGAAAAAATTCGTACTGCTGATAATGAACCTAACTTCAGAAACTCAGGCTCTGAAATCATTCACGACGCTGCACAGTTTCTTTATGGTGACAGGTCCTCTTCAAATGACTTCGACAATTCGTCAAGGCAGTGTTTGATGAAGCAAATGCATAAAAGTCATCATTACGATCAACTAGTCGGTGTGAATGCAAATCAAATCAATCTGGATATACTTTCAGGCGAAGTGTCTCTTTTTCCCGACTTTCAAGTTCACGCGACATCTACCGATGACACCAAATCACGTCCAACTGATCACATTTATGAAGAAATTGGATTAATCACTGAGTCATCAAATACGTCAAAGTATGACATTTTGGATTACTATGAAAAATATAGTCCAACAACAGCTAAAATGTTGATAGACACATTGTTTCTACCTGGACACAAAATTTGCAAAATTTGTGCGGCGATGCAAAGAAGTGTAATATACAGCGATCGTTTAATAAAATTTAACGAACCACTTTATGCGAAAGAAGTGGCATTATTGCAAATAGACGACTATCTCTACTTTAAATATACAGCCGATACTTGCTATTCGAATTTCAGGCGTTTTTTAGATAACTACGATTTTCAAAACTTTTTACCTATCCATAACACAGTCAAACCTAACACTTCTGGAATATTTTATTCAAATAATTCTTCAATCGACGTATTTGACACGAAGTCTACTTTAGAGCCATCCATACAGTTAGTAGATAGCACCTTTCAAGGATTAGGTAACACCGATCTATATCACAGAAATGCAAATCATTTTCTTAGCCGCATATCCGCGAAGGGTTTTTCTCCTATGGTCTTTAATAGTGCTCCGAACAATTTTTTGAAAACCATCAAAAGCGTTGGTTATGATACAGATCTGAACAATTGGATGAATTATCGTAAGGATGTAGTTAAATTACGTAATTCAAAGTCAAATGAATTGCCTCTATCTGTTATTGAACCACATCCTGATAGATCCAGCCTATTGTTACTCGAGCCACTACTACTTATGCCAGAATTATCAAATCCTAGACAAAAACAAGCGAAAAATCGTATCACACATTCTGAACATTTGAAAATCGTACGAATGATGATCGCCTATACGTTAGCATTTTTTCTTTTGGCAATTATTACTTTCTACATAATATATTTTACATAAACTGAGCATATTTTATATATACTGTTCCATTGTTCATAAAGAATCTGTTAAAAATTCATATGTTGGGCGCAGATATGTTTTGCCGACAAAAACGTAAACATAGTTTTTGCACATTTGCATCTATGCAGATTTTTTTATAAATATTTTATGTAACACTTTTCTTACCGATGATATTATATTGTGCGAATGCTTTTCACGAAGTTTTACCTAACATCCGTGTCAAGTCAACTCAATTGACTCAATCTGCTTATAATCAATACTCGTTTGCATAAATTGGTAGCTTATGCGAGTAACTTGTCTATGTTTTCACATTTTAATTATGATTGCTTATGCTTTGATTGGTCACTGCGTCGGATAGCTTTAATTCCATTATCATAAATACTTGGTTCATAACTTAATTTCTATCAGATGATATGTCATGGACACGTTCATATATAATGTAGGTATATCTTTAGTTCATTTGTAGGGAGAGTTTCATTTCTATATTTATACTACTGACCACTAACTCGACCACTAATAATGCTATCTCATTTGTTGCGATCGAGAACTATGAACTCTTATCAAAAGTCTGTTCTTATGCAATCTTTTCCAAATAAAGAGATGGAAAATGAAATTATGAATTATAGTTTTAAGTTTGAAGATAGAATGGAGTAGGTGATTGTATTATACTATTACTTTTTATGAGTGAAATGGATCGTCAAGACTGTGTTCAAAGTAGGGGTTTTGGGAAATAAGGGATTAGCAATGTTTTACCGATAAAATGCACAATAATTGTTTGTTATACTCATTACGATTGTTGTTGTTGGCCTTACTAATATTATTATTATTCTTATTGATCTTATCATTATTGGCCTGTAGTATACAGTTGAAATATATATATACATGCTTGCCTAAGCCTCTGAAACTTAATTCTTAATGTTGAATCCTAATTGTTGAAATGATCATGTTTTCTATATTAGATCGTGTAGGTTGCAAGTGCCAAATTTTAATGCACGTTAAAGAAGAACATAGACCTTTTTTATAAATAGTTAAATAGAAACGGCTGCGTATTATGAGAGTATCCTTTGGAAACAGAAATTCCAGAAATTAGGACCTTCAATTCCTGTGATTCTTTTTCAAATAAAGCACTCTATGAATTTAGCATTACACAGTATATTCAACAGCATGAATTAATTATAGTACATGTTTTCTATCAACACAATGGTACAATACACTGTCTTTAAAATTAATTTGAACTTCGGCAATTTAAATAATTTGATACTATAAGTATAATTATCACACACAACGTATATGAATGCTAGAGAAATACTAATCAATGTATTGTACGATAGACTATAATGACTGTTATCTCATTTAATGTGAAATCTAGTGGTCAAACGATAAAATTCGGTAAAAGTGAAACTAATTCCATTCTTAAAATTAGTACAATGTTACAGTTCGAATAAATCTGAATTATGGGT
The DNA here is from genome assembly GCA_963932425.1 of Athalia cordata. Taxonomy (NCBI): domain Eukaryota; kingdom Metazoa; phylum Arthropoda; class Insecta; order Hymenoptera; family Athaliidae; genus Athalia; species Athalia cordata. The sequence continues at coordinate 47,423,671 of OZ010625.1, read as the reverse complement.
ATTGGATAAGACAAAAACAAAAATCACGTTACCATCAACTTGTGGGCTGCTTAGAATCTTTTCCAATATAAACCAAAGCTCAACAAAGACTCGCTCTGATGATGGGAACGTAATTCACCAACTAGATGAATTATTTTTTCTAAACTCCAGCTAGAACGTAGGCTGTTTATTAAACTTGCTATGACCACGTGAATGACTATAGGAATTTCTAAAACCCAGAATCACTTCAACCAGCACCTTAAATTACATTATAGTAGGCAAAACATGCTTATCATTCATCTTTACCCGAAATTGGTATTACAGCATATTCACTTGTCTAAAAATCTAAAAAGTATTGCTGATATTGACTACAATTTCCTTTATATGTCTTCTAACTATTATTAAAAAGTATAAGTTTTCACAGAACCTTGAGGAGTTGAAATGAATAACATTCTTGGCTAGCAAATTTTTGGTAAGCAAGTTGGATATTTCATAGAAGTACATTCACTTATGTTGTAATGTGATGAAATTCCGAGTGAATTTTTACAGGGAATAATAATAATCGGCATATGAATTTGCAGAAACCAATGATTCTCAATCATATTTAGTCACTTCAATCCTTAACAAAAAAAAATATAGCACTGATGGAGTTGATCCCGAAGACCTATAAATTTCCAGAACACTCCAGTGAAACGAAGTTAAAAACAGGAAAATATACCGCCGAGCCAAGAGTTTTGATGCAACAACAATTTATGTATCCTTATATTTTGTATCATCTGTCACTGTTTAAGCCATGCTCCAGCGATGTTCCCAATAAACAAGAATAATTAGCAAGTGTACAGGCGTACGTTTAAATATAAATATGACTGGACTGCTATCAATATTATTATTGGAATGAATTTTTTTCTTTTAGTTTCTACACTTCATCAGTCAGAGTAGGATGGCATGCTGAAGTTGACTAATAATTAATGTGCCAAAAAGCCCCGAAATCCATCTAATAATATGGACAAGACTTGGCATAATTTCATGACTTCCCTGAATCGTGGATACAAAGCCACATTATGGTACAGCTAATGTAATAGATTTCAAAGACTTTTATCAAGTCTAAATATCATCAAATAGCCCTCTAGGAGGAGGTCCAACGCGACTGCTATTTGCTGTGTAAGTCGTTAAATTATCGGAGCTTAAATCATGGTAAATTTCGGCTTGGTATCCCTGGTCATAATGATTATTTGATGTGTAGCGATCACTCTCGAACGTGGTGCCGACGTAATAATCTGTGGACTCAACATCACGCAGCAGACCAGCTCTGGCAGACTCCGTAGACTCGTCTCGTCTCAAAGGTCGTACTATTAGACAGATTTGCAGCGTTAAGTTCTAAGGGAAACCTTACCATGTTAATTGGTAAATATTGTGTATGAATGCTTATCATTCTTATCATTTGAAAGGTCGAATTTCAATGAAATGAATCATAATGGATTGATGGATCTCTGATCTTATATTTCAACATTGAAATGTAATTTCCTATATCAAAAATCGCTACAATAAACACCACCAAAGCAATATTGGATTGAATTCCAAGCATTTATGTCATGCATCGGGTGCAGAATATGTCATTACTAGCGGTCAAACAGGGACTATCTGTGCAATGGGTATTCTTCATCTAATAAATGATTGTTTAAGCCGTATTAATGCAAGTATTACACTGAAATGTCTACTGTAGCTGTTCAAAACTTAGATTTTTTCATGCAGCATGGCTAAAACAAGCTACGTATAGGTAAATATTCGATTTCCAATAGAATACTTAATTTAGCATGCCTAAGAGACCACATAACTATGAAAACTAACTAAATCTAGTCTAGACAGTTTTGTACATACCAGTATCTGTACTTTGTCTGGCTGTTCTATAACGAGATGCAGTACCTAAATTATTGAATCTTTCTTGAAACTCACGTCTCCGACTCATTGAATCCTCAGCCCGCTGACGCTTACGTCTCTCTGAGAAATAAACAATTTAGATCGAAACACTTCTATAAATCTGGTGTATCCATCATGCAACGTTGTTTTGAAATAAAATTTCAATAATTAATATGGAGAGCTAGTGAAAACAATAACTGATTAGTACGTACCTCGCTTGATGAGTTCCCGACCTTCTTCCACGAGATCAGTAGTTAACTCATCATCGCCGAGAAATTGTTGAAAACCAAGCATTGAAAGTAATCTACTTCCAAGACTGAAGTGAGTTGCCAAACAAAACGCTAGTATTGCCATTGGAAAGTATATGTTGAAACCATCAGAGATAAAAGCTACATCCATATGACCCATTACCTATCAAGAGATGTTCTAGTATAGGTCTATCATTCCAGAAGACGAATGTATTGGAAGATATCTACCAGATTTTGTAGAAGTAGATAGCCTACCTGCGTGTAGTGAGTTTCCAAAATATGAGTTTTAATAATATGAGAGTCCATATGGATAAGGCCCAAGAAGTTGAGACACATCGGGGGTGTAAGTCGACAAAGCATCATTCCGCTGAATATCAAACTGTACTCATTCGTTTGATGATGGGGAGCCAGATAGTACAAATTTAATACACGAATTTTTAGCACCGTCGAATAGGCACAGTAACAAAGATATGCGATAATCGTTGTTGACAAGACCTAGATAGAATATCATCACCATAAATTTGAAATACATTATTAATGTCAGAGACTACGTAAGAATATCATAATTAGCATTTATTGCAGTCAATTACCTCAATGGTGAAATAATCATATTTAACTGAAGCCACTTTTACAAATTGTGCAAATAACGATAACACTGGTGATTTATTGAAGAATGTTACTTCAGACCAAACTACGGCCACAGAGAGAGCCGCAGCTGCAACCGCAGCTGACTTCTGGGCATAACTTTTGATCACACAATTCCAATACCATTCTGCAATAGTAAAAACTAATTTCAAACAGTGCTCTTATTTATCTATTGTTTCAAAAGACAAACTACTAATGTTCATCGTTGGGTAATAAGAAAGGTTCCTAATTAAGATCATCTCATGTTGTCATATTTTTCAGCAGTAGTGGCAGTCATCGGACAAATAATTTCACATACCCACTGTTGGATTGTATATAACTCGTAAGGGAAATATGCGGATGACAGGAAAAGTGTGTTTGAAACGTCTATCATGGCTAACTTGATTTTTCGCTACATCCTCCAGATGAAAGATTTTTTCAACTAACATTCCCCATTGCGTTTCTGTTCGTTGTAAAGTTTGTAACGATTTTATTGTCTAGAAAAAAGCAAGATTTCAAAATTATTCAAATACAAGACACATCATCTGTAAGATTGCTGTTGACGATATTCAGGAAAATTTAGAATAATTATAGAGAGTAATGTACAACATACATTTTTATGAAGCCGTATAAGGGATTTTTCTGAAGGTGAATCTGTAGGAGTATCATCTGGTAACTGTCTCCGGTTCATTCTATCTTTTAATTCAGCAGGAACTTTTTGAAATATAGTTTCTAAATTACAGTGAAATGGGTGGCCTACTCCAATAGCAATTGAAGCCGCTTGCAGGGACTAGAAAATAAATGATCTCATCATTCGCCAGCCAACAGAAATTTGATGCCCTCTGTTCAATTACTGTGTGTGCATGTGTAAAAGTAATAACTTGATACCTCTAGAACATCATCCACTGTTTCCTCAGCTTCACATTTATCTAAACTGAGCTTAGCTGCTTTGAAATAACTGTAATGCAATGTGTACCCAGGTTTACTGGCATTCCACAATCCACGGGGTACCTCTACAAGAGCATAACCCAACAACATAACAAGTAGAAACAACCCCCAGGTATTCGAGGCTGACGACGCTATGGCTTTCAATTTTTGACTGTAACACACGAAATCTTTCCTTTAATCAATATATTTCCATCGCACATTGCACTCATGTTATACTAACAAAGTAAAGTACAAATTTTTTCATATCGATGATAGGTCGAATTAAAAACTTTGATGAAAAACTAATTGTATGAATTTCACAAGTTTATTATATTTTTACAATAATTTGTACAATATAGATTTATAATATTATCAACCAGTCCCTCATCATTAATCCAAAAGCGAAAATTTCATCCAGAAAATACGGGAATGAGTTTAAACGGACGGGATTTAGACTCATTCACATGTGGATTGTCAACTTCGAATCTTCTTTCCTTATGCTCATAGTCTGTTCTGTATGTGTGCTTGCTTTGATGATCCCAAAAATTTTTTACCATATATAAATCATAGTAGTGGTCATCAGGGTGGTCAGTCCATGTATGCCTTTGAACTCTTGTAGGTGTTGCTTTTGTGAGATTGCCAGTGGATTTAGTTTCATCAGAATGTTCTGATCTGCTACAGAACATGGTCCGGGTAGAATAACAAGGCAAAATTTCAACGCATGTAATACGTGCTATATAATCAAGTAGACACGGTACAACAATTTTTTTTCAATACTTCGCTGTTCATACTTTGTACTCATGACCACGTTAATTTTCTAAATAAATAACCTACCTGCTTCGACTTCTTTTATCTATATTCTTGTGAGTTTCTGTACTTTGCAAACTCCGTTTCGCTAAGACAATGGCAGGGTCTAAGAGATCCTGTATGAGTGATTCTGCATTCAGTATTTCTTGCTCCAGTGATGATGGTTCAGTTGTGCTAGTTGATATGTTTGCTGTAGTTGGGTCCTCGAAAATAATAATTTCTGTTACATTCTCAGAAATTTCCACTGACATGGCAGAATTTGGTGGCAGTCCTGTACTATTTTCAGATGTTTCCACATCAGATGTATTCAAATTAGTAGAGGAATTCCTGTGAACGGCACCCACATCTGTTCCGGCTTTTATGTGTTCCAAACTTTTTGTTTCAATGGAAAGAATTGTACTATTGTTCTCTTCCAATGCTTTGTCAAACACAATTTGATCTGTCATTATTAACGATTCTGACGAGTCTGACAATACAGGAGAAGGTGACCGCGAAGTATTGGTCTTGCCACCATCCGGACTTGTGAGAACTTCATCCTCGTGAACCGAAAGTGAAGATGTTTCTAGCGGATAATTGGGTACATTTCCGGAAGTACTAGAAACGCCATTCTGGATGATATTGCCAGATACCTGTGGCTGCGTAATATCGGTAGTTGAAATTGTGATGTTATTTGATACACCATTTGAACTATGTTCATTAGAAGTATCCTGCTCATCTAGTGGAATCACTGGTTCTGCTAAGTCCGAAAGATTTTCCCTTATCGGAAATGAATTGTTGTCTTCCTGCAGGTTTGGTAGTGTTGACAATGAAGGTAACAAGGTATGTGGGATCTGCTCAGTTGTGGTATCAACAGTTGAAGCAGTTTCGTTGAAAATCAGCGTTACATTTACCAAATCTTTTTCATTAATGTAGTCGTTAGATGACAATTCATTCATTGTCAAAGTACTGAGAAAGTGATCGACTGAGTCCGAAATGATTGTTCCATTAATTGTATCATTATTTTTCGATGATGTTTTGAAAGAGGGTGATGCTGTTGTTATTACGGTGACATTATTCAAGTTCGTTGGCACAGTAGAAATATGAGCGGTGCTAGATCCTGCGTTGAGTAACGAAATTTTGAAAATGTTTGATTTTTCACTATTCACATTTAAACTATCAGTTTTCGATGATGTATTTTGCATCAAACGACTCGACTGTACATCTTTTTTCAAGATACTCAAACTTTTCTGATTATTATCATCAGACTCAGTGTTGATCGGAGTTACAGTGGCCTCTGTTGTATCTTCATTCACCGGTTTTTGCTCACCACACGAAAATGTGCAAATGATGAAGAACAAAAAGATCTTCATCTTAGCACAACGAATGTATGTTCCAGAAATGTTTTTAAGCAGACGAGTTCGAAAGGGAATACAACTTCGCAATGGCAGATTATCCTCAACCTCCTCAATAAATAGACCCAATAACATCGATGCTAATGATGCTAATGCTTTCACAAATTATGCTAATTGATGCTGCAATACAAATATTCTGGAAACCTTCCTTTGACAGTAACGGTATACTACTACTTATTTTGGAAGTCTGCTAAACTATCTCAAAACTGTAAACCAAAATGATGATAGATAGGTAAAATTTTGGTCAAGCAAAATAATGCGCATTCTCTTTTCTATGAAATAGTGGAAGTGAGTGAACTGTTCAATATCACTGTTAATGGATATGTCTATTTGATTGCTCACATCTGATTCAAGGGCATGCTATTTAGATTCAATGTCCTAAGCCAATTCTCTTTAAAACCTGTCTTCTTAGGTGTTCTCCAAATGAATACAAATGTGCTCGGAAATAATGGTGTACAAATATTGAATAAAGTCTTTTGAGATATAACTAGGTAAGCTTAAATAATGACTCACCCATCAAGATCTATACCAGGTTTCAAAGCGATGTATATCAATAGGATCCCACAAATGAACAAATAGCTGCCATAGTAGATAGCATTATCAATCAATGCTGATTTCAGTTTCCCTCGCACAGTAAAATCTCCCGCCTTGATGTAAGATTGCATCAACGGAAGAATAAGCCATGTCAAACATTGTGACGTCCAATAAACGATCCTCCAGAGGTTTGGGAAAACATTTTCGGGCACACTTGACCATGGCTCTTGACACGATGGGGGTGGCCCAACTGTGACATTATCGTTCAAGTTAGTCGTTGTCAAGTTGTGCGTATATTGCTTCTTGCATTGTCTGTAGACAGTCTAGAAAACATGTGTGCAGTTGAGTTGAATGTTGGAAAATTATGGATGCATGAATGATCACAGATTTTACGACGTATACGATTATTTTAGTATCAGCTTACCGACGAAACATCCAAAGGTAGTACGAATATAATTAGCAGAGAAAAGTACCACGCAATAAGAACAGCAAGCGTAACAATGATGTGGTGCCGGTAAACATTTCCATATCTGTACAATAGTGTAGCAGCCAAGCAGAAGGCAAAAATCACTTCAGTAAGAAGTGGACCTAGACTCATTTTAATGCTGCTACTAGCTCAGTGTAAAAAGTTGAAATTCACTCTATAGAGTTGAGGAAATTTTGAAATTAATTCTATTTTTCTTGACTAATTAAATGAACTTGAGCATTTTTCATTTCTGTGATCTTTTGCTCAGCATCCTTTTGCATATTTTCCAGTTTTTCAAGTGTAATTGACTTCAATGGCATTAATTTTGGCTTGCAAAGAATGTAGTCTGGTATCTCCTGGTCATAGAGTAAGCCCTGCTGTGGTATCACTGCATTAATTTGGTCACTGGGACTTTGTACTGGTTCAGACATTTTTTTGTCAAACTCTGACAAACCTGTAAGAGACAATGAATATTTAATACTGACATATTCTAGGCTGATACAAATTCCTCATGAATTAGTCAAACGTGCACATACATATCTTGGAAATGATAGAAACGTTCTGATATAACTTTTCCAAAGTGGTAACGTATCAAAATTTGCTTTGAGAAGGATTACATAACAGTGAATCTCAGAATTAAATTATTTATGCTTTAGATTTTTGTCAACATGAAGTGTGAGTCAATATAGCATAAGTATCCTTGAAAAAAACTTATTCCAATGATATGTCGTCTTATGTCAAACAGGTGATGTTTGTAGAGTTTCCATATATTGGATGGTATAATATCGTTTGGGATTTTTGTATGGCTCAAAGTTGGAATGTTTCATCAAAATCATTAGACAGCTCGAAAAATTTCACGGTATTAGATAGAATCGTAGGTTGAGAATGTTAGGAAACGTGCTTGTTTGGTTCATGGGAATATAAGAGGAGAAGATAATAGACAAGTTATCGGGGGGGAATGAAATTCAAATGGGATGTATATTCTTGAAGTAGAACAGAGGGACACAAAGAAGTTTTTATCAGCTGCAAAGAGGTGAATATCGATGAGAAATACATGTTGATGTAAAAGTGTGATACAGTTATATATCAATGGAAATTCCTCAAAATATACAGTGAAATATATGGAAATATTTCGTTAGATTGGAACTCGTATTGTTTTCTTTCGATGAAATGATAAAGCAGAAGACAGCTATAGCAGCATGTGTCAGACGTCATGCATAATTACTTCTGTGCAGCACACATTTATTAATATTTATTGTTGTACCATAACCTACAATGTCGAGCGCCTTGTTCTTCTAGTACACTTGATCGAATAGCAAATTAAACATTACCATTGTTTTTCTTATTATTACTTCGACTTCAATAAAAATCTGCTTCGTTCAACGCTTGGTTCAACGGAGTATCTAATAGACGACGTGTTTCATTTCATGACGTAAAAATATTGACGTCTTCAACGCGCCAGCGTTCCATTCAACTCTTTGATTGGCTAGTTTTTAGCGCGAAACGTCCTCTTATTTCAATCCCACATTTGAACTGAAAGCGTTGATTGAATAATATATCGTCGTACCAATCTTCAGCGTTGACTAAAATCTTCAGTCAACGTCTTCAGTCAACGTCGTTTCAGTATTAATCCTACTAGCATTATTTTCCAGTCGACACTTTCGGACACTCGCAACTCGGAATACGTTGTGATATGATAATGTAGTATAGTGATCCATAGTTTACATCAGTTCTTGAATATGTAGCAATTGGATCCTGAATTATAATCTTAGGATTTATTACGTGATAAAATAATATTATGGGAAGCTGCTTTTGGTTTAGTCAACGTTTTTGGCATTGAAATAGTCTGGTAGAATGAATGATAAAATACCAAAGACTTGCGATTTTGTTTTTCCATTTATTCGGTATAATCTAATGTACTAAAAGTTGGAGAACAGAGAACTCTGTGCCTTATATCGGAGACTTATCAAATCCACGAGCTGCATACTGGTTAGGGTGCGTTCGCTGGGAGGGTTTGGGATATTCAGGATCCCCAGGGTAGACAGGTGTTCGACTCTTGAGCACTCGCCAGCCACCTTTGCGAGTCCAATCCTACAATGGAGAGTGAAAGCAATTAATTAATAAAACCTTATTCCACACTAAAGGTTACATCCGCGATACTCACATTTTGGTTATATTTAAAGTAGTAGAATGAAGCATATACTAGAGCAATTGCAATTGGAATTTTTCCCATGTAGTAGCGTGTAAATTGTGCACCTTGTAAGCCCTAAGAAGAAAAATTGGACACTATTGAAAACATTGGACTTGACCAAAAAAATATTCTCAATATTATGTGAAATTCATAGCATTACATGGAGTGCTGTCTTACCAAAGGTTTGACCATCAATGACTCAACTCTATCGAGGGGTGCTCTGTAAAACTTTCTGATGGGATTTAAGTTTGCTCTGAAAAGTTCAACTTGGCTTATAGTTGGCTCATCAGGAGCCAGAATTTGGTCTTTGAGAAACTGAGCTCTCCATGCTCTTTCCTCATCAGTCATCCCTAGGCGACGTTCTTGTTCACGCACCATACGCCTTCCAATCGCAAATGCCTTAACACCACCCGTGTCTGATGACCAGCCACTTTCATTTTCCGTCATTTTTACGAAAGATGAAAATCGAATTCAATCTCTGAAATGCAAACATAAACTCTGAATCTCTAAGGTTCGAATCTTAGCAATAGCGTTTAAATCTCAACACTTATTCATTGTTAACCTAAAAAGCACTGCAGCATATAATCGAGAACATGAGCATAACCTATTGCATGATGGCACAATAGTACAATAGTTAATGCATCATAATCAAATTATAATAAATGATACTGATGATATCTTATACATGTTATTAATACTAATTCATGTCGTGTAAATGGGTTTACATAACTGTTGACAATTGGGTGATGAGCTACCTCACTTATACCGAGTGTATAGTGCTGGAATAAAGGTGCTGATGGTTTTATAAAATAAAGTATTCGAAATCTCGGATTGAATATTAGAAGACCAACCTTATTCACTGTCGCAAGGACAAAAATAGGTTACGAATGTCTCGTTATGTCATGAGACGATCGCTCCGTCAACGAAGTCAGACCCGCTGTGTGTACACGGAAAACTTTGAACTTGTGTCGGAACTCAAGTAAAAGAATTCCAACGTGTTACACTACAAATTTTATCTGGCATATAAATTGGATAAGAAAGATTTTTAGTGCAATTCGATGAATCGTAGATATTTCTCCAATTGATGGATGGTTAAAATTTAATAGTTGTATGCATCTTGATACAGCGATAAAAATTGAGGCAGAGATTAATCTCTGGTTGAGGGGTCTCAATAAGGCATCGAGAACGCTAGGTAAATCAGCTGTTTTCGTCGCCGCCTACAAAGTCATCGATGAACTTCACTTAAAGGTCTGAATTCGTTGGGATTGACGGGCGATTGCGGGCATAGACACTTGAGACAAAGCTCTATGATTGCGGGTGATCAACGGTCGAATCCTATCGTGAATCGTATCGATGTGTAACAAGACTTCCTTGACCTCCTGAAATCTCAATTGTATTATTATACATTGATTTAATAATCTTAATACTTCTTACTCGACGAAAACATATACTTTCCGAGTTTATCGTTTATTGAAAATCAGAAGCTGTCCTATTTCCAGTGCATATTACAGTGTTTACAATTTCGAGGACGTTCTGATTAAAATCTGTAAGCCTTGTTAACAGTTGAATTTGATTTCCCCATGTTTCACAATAATGCACGTATTCGATTTGATTTTTTTCAACATTCGATCAATAATAGGCACAATCATCATTCAGGTGTCAATGAGTAATTCAAATAAGTTATGTTGCTCTTACAGATTGGTCAAACCCTTACAGTTTTTGCCAACCTTGCACAACAACAATGGACAGAGATCCTGGCAATAGGTCCTCTACAAAAAGTCTAAGAGCTCTGTTGGATATGCACAAGGGAACGGTAGAGAGAGAAACAGACTTTTGCACATCTGAAAACTTGGCTAATGCTCTGTTGACACTGTCAGAGGTAAAAGTTTGAAAACGTGAGATCATGAATGCTTATACAATATCAATCTAATACCATTATAAATGATTCCATTTCAAAAATACGTGATGACAGTACTTGATCATAAAATTGGATTTAAAAACATTTTGATTCTAGGAACTTGAATCTTTTGATCTTCTTGCTTCAACACTTGACTTGAATGACTCACCATCGATGGAATCTGTGAAATATACTTTGATCAGATTAATAAATGCTACTTGGGGTTTGGCTCATAAGCATAGAGCGCTGATCAAAGTGAATGATCAAGCTAGTGATTTGCAACATAAAACTGCCAATGATAATTCTAGTCTTATTGTAAGTTCAAATCTGTCATAAATAGCTCTTCAGTTTTATGTTCTCAAGATGTACTTTTTTTGTCGCAAGCAGCATTGGACAGAATTTGGTAAGAGATGGTCCTTGAAATGAGTGATTACTTGCAAACTTCATTCGTATATATTACAAAATTCCGAATCCGAAAATTTAATCCTAAGATAAAAAATTTACTGTGAATGCCTTGAGTCAATCCTAGGTAATAATTGAATATTATATTTGCCACAGAATCATGTGAAGCGTTTGAAAGATGAATCAGAGAAGAAACAGCATCTACTTGATGAATCTCAAGAAAAAGAGAGAAGATTGAAAGTGAAATGTGAAGTGCTATCTCGAGAGCTCAAACGCGAAAAGGACGAGGTATATCGCGGTATATTCGTAGAAAAAAAAAATATTGTTCCTATACTAAATACTGAGTCTCTAATACTTAGGTCGCAAAACTGCGTAAACAGTTGCAGTCCAAAGACATCCAACATACTCATGAAGTCAAACGGCTCCAACAAAATAGTTACAAACTTCGCGATCAACTGCAGAAATCTGTCGGTACGTGTTTTACAAATTATATAAATTATATATTATATAGAAATTATAGAAATTATAGAAATTATATATTATATAGAAATCATAGAAATTAAATATTGGTTGAGACCAGTTTTCTAAGTTTCCAACGGTTGTACAGAAAAATCAAGGATATAGCTGTAGGATCTAATAACCAATGCGAAATTGCACAATAATTGCGATGTAGTATTGCTTCTGATTTTCGTATCATTCACTCATTCACAGGGACATATGTGCCGAGAGATAAGGCATTTCAGAATGTACAGACTGAACACGAGCGGCAACTAGGTATGTACAAACAGACGATCCACCGTCTCGAAGAAAACAATAGACAACTTTTGCTGGACAATAATGATTTGAGAGATGAGCTGAGCCTTCACTCCAGTGCAATTAATCTACAGGCTGAGGCGTCAGGAATTTGGAATGACGCTGGCATCTAGAGCTTCAAAAGGTAAGTAAGATCCGTTCAGCATATTAACTTATTTGTCGTCAATCAACTAGAAAACCTGCAAAAAATACATAAAATTCTGGAGTTTGGAACCCTGGCACAATGTTCATTTTCCGACAAACTGAAGCAAAAGTTTTACCTAGGACCAGATGGGTTTTATATAGAGGATTAGTAACAAAATATTTTGACAAAACTGAACTCTATGGAATAAGTATAAATAATTAGATTACATTAATGTTCCTCAACTTCAGGAAACACAAAGAGTTTGGATACATATTTTGTGTGTACAGTGTTATCTGAGAAAAGATAACGAGTAACTTGTAAGTTGACCACAAGCGAACAGAAATTTAAATTATTGAGCTCAATGAGAAAAGCAGAACTTTATTCCTTGTTCAGTTCCTTCAAAAACAGATCTCATATTTTAATGGGACATGAATAGGAAAATTAAAAGAACAACAAAGTTAATCCACATACATATACCATGTTTCATGTTCACACGGTTTATGATTTTATTGAAAAGATAAGGCGAATAGTGTGAATAATGAAAAGTGTTATGAATCTAAGGTGACTACATGACTGTTTACATACTAACAAATTGAGCAATAAATAACCAGTATAATAGTGCGCAGGATGTAGGCAGAGGTAAGTATAATATATCATTGGGTGTGAAATAAAAAGTACATTGTTTAATAACAACAATACGTAGAATCGCTGGATATTGTTCGAAAATAGCAACAATTGTTGTGTTAATTTCTACTTAACTTTCGGTAACAGATTAGAAATAAATAGGTGAACGTATTCATTACTCTATTTATAACTCTATGATCTGGGTTTTAGATCACATCTGCCATTCAATGTAGGGAACTTATAGATAAGGACAAGTAATTTATTTGATCATACATGGCTTTGTTCATTACGCTGTGTTGCACATTGAAAAAGATTGATGCCATGTATAGCAATACTGGGATCTTGCAGCGTTGCCTTGGCAATTCATAAATTTAGATGAAATCACTCTTGAATGTTTAATACAAAGATTGAAATTATGAAAAAATATGAGACCACCGTCAATTGTTGGTGAATACTTCTGGCATTATTGCGTTGGCAGTTGCAGTGAGCACCTTTGCATATCGTGTTATTTGATTGTTTGTCTGCTTTCCAGCGCGGTGGAAGACTGTAGCTAATATTGCCCGGCAGCTTATTGTTGAAGCTTATGATGTCAATCATTTCGTTTGAATTGAACCGCAGTAAGCTTTTGCCATCTGCGCATGTATCGTTTACCTCAATTCTTTTATCGCCTGTTATGTTGACGGTCGAGTTAAAAAAAATGTTGTTCACAAGTCTAATCGATTTGCCTTTCAGAGCAATTTCGCCCGGGATTCGAAATTCAAATTTCGTATTCCTAATCTCGATGTTTTCAAAAGATTCGAATCTCAAATTCCCCTGTTCTACTATCAAGTTGCTATTAATAATTCTAAGATTTTTTGCAGTCTTGTTCATGATTTCGAGATTTTCCAAATACTTGATCTCTACGTTTATTAAAGTAAAGGATTCCATGGCATCGAATGTTAATTGTTCCTTAAATACCCCAATACTCACATTTTCTGCTCGAAAACTCTTCAAACTCTCGAGTCGAGAATCGTTCTGGATAACTGGTATGTGTCTGATATTCAATAATTCGAGTGCTTTTAGTTTGTTGCTGTATAGAATTGGATCAAAGGCCAGAATTTCTTTAATGTTGTGGATCGTAATCGTTGAGAGGTTTTCTTGCAGTGGTATTCCAATAAATTGTGAGATATTCGCGGAATCACAGTTGGAAACGGACAACGATGTTATATCAGTATTGTCTCCATCGTAAAACACATCTAATTTCTGAAATAGAGTAATGAATCGCTATAATCTGGTTGAAAAAAAAATTTGTTTTTTAATTAGCAAAGTCGAGGAGCTAATCACCATTTCTAGATAATATGGTCCGTATTCACCAGTTGATTTTTGGGCTAAAAGTGTCTAACTAGTTTTTCTATTTGTTGAATTCCCTACGAGGGAAAAATTTTGTTAAACACTTTTAGAGCTAAAAGCGACTGGTGAATACAGACCTATGTCTCCCGTGGTTGAAATACACAGCTATAGTGCATGAAATCCGAATCAAAGTTACACAATTAATGCTATAAAGAACGAACTTTCTACAGTACCAGGAGAATTGTTTGAAAATTGAAGAAACATTCATGAACTTCTGCAAGCATCTGAATAACTGATGTACGGTCTTAATGGAATTGATTAGCTTTTCGATTTCACCAAATTTATTTGAATGCTATAAATACCCCATTTCTCGTGCATTGACACTTTAAATCATAACTCTCGACGATGCAGTGCTCATCGCTCGATAGAGTTAGATCTGCGTGAGCGTAATACACGAACAGAACTAATATTATTGCGATCTTCATCATATGGTTTCTAGATCGATTTTAATCACTATAAGATTGTGTCACGAGTTCTTCTGATGACTTATTCTTGTGACAAAGGATGACTTCCGAACCTTCAGAACATTTGTTGTAGGTGTGATTTAAAAGATAAGAATATGAATTATTTAACACTAGTAATTTATATGATTTTATGCTTTCAAATTAGCGAGCCGAATCACCGTTCGACGGAACAGAGGACTGCGCGATAAATAAATCTTTTGATACCAGCCGAATTAAGATTTGACTAAATTAAAACAGACAGCTTTTACGGCCGCTTTGACGATGATTGACATGTGCTCTGCAACGGCTACTGAATGTCTAAATCAAACTATACATATGTTTATCTCCCATTAGCTTTGTCTATACACAGATAACATGAGCTTCAACCACATTTTCCTGTCGGAAATCCGACCACCGACCGACGTCATGATCAGGGCGTGAGCTCGAACCGCAAAATCTCCTAACATTGACTTTGAATACAACGACGTGGATAGAAAGTTTTATATTAAAATCATTAGCCTGCTTATAATCATATACCCATACATGAATATGTATGTATGTGTTATGTATCTATACATAACGAAATTGCTATTCATTAGGAATCCACTAAAGATGGACAATTTTGTATTTTACATTAGGTCGCATATTAATCATCGGTTTATGAATAATTTGGAATTACCATGAAACATAAATGTCGTCACGTATTCGTTAAAAAAAAAAATCGCAACATGAATTATATCACGTATGCGGTGTGGTCGCACTCTTACTGCAATATCCGCCATGGAAGCATAAGTATGAATTGTAGAGAGAACAAGAGTAACAAGGATTTACAAATTTATATTTCATTTTAGGATACATACAGTCATGAGTATGTAAATAAAATCAAATTCCAATGAAACATAAATGCCCCCACGTATGTTCGTCTAAAAAAAAACGCAACATAGATTCTGGTTGTCGCATGTGTTTAGTCAAGCTTCCACTGGAGCATCCCCCGTAAAAAACATAATATGATAATTGGACAAGATGCCCTAACACTACGTTAGCTATGTGACCCGTTTCCTTATACAGTATGTACATTTAATTTGTACAAATTCGCAACTGCGCTTATAATACATTGTTAAAAGCAACTTTAGAATCGACTTTTTTCATTCGTTATAAAATAAAAAAGAGCGAAATGCCTAAAAACAATTCTTGTTTTCTGAAAGCTACATATGCATACCTATGTTTACAGTCACCTTATTATTCTTACGTTGGACAATAAAGATATCATTCGATACAAATCGACCATAAAATTTTTGTACGAAAAACAAATAGAAAAATTCATCCTAAATGTCAATGCGCACATAATATATCTATAGGTAAAAGAAAAAAAAAAGATAAAAAAATGAGTGCGCGATCGCATTATGATTGGAACTTCCAAAGCAAAAAGAGGGAAGGGAACAGGGAAATTAAAGTGTAACCATGTAGTTAAAGAGAAAAGGGAATGTATTGGAATGAATGATGATTTTTTGGTAAGGTTTATTTTTGGAGGTATGAGGAACTATTTTTTAGTAGTGGTTATTTTCGAAGATGTTTTTTTAATCAATGAAAATGGCCATTGTTTTTTTTTATGAGAGGTACTTTTTGGGCGAATCTTATTACTTTTCGAGTTATATTGTAATTACATTCTTTATTTTATGTTTTATATTCTATACGTTATATTTTATACGACATATTTAATATTGAATATTTCATATTCTAGTGTTTCACACTTAGTTACCCGCGATTAGTTCCGTTTTTGAAATGGTACTGACGGTCACGCTGCATAACATTTACACAGGCGTTGATTCTTAAACTCCGTTAAAATAAAATTTTTGACGCATCGATAAAGATCACCTTTGCCGGATCAAGGTTGTTCTTGGTATCATTAAGGTACATTTGAAAAAATATTTAAGACTAATCACCTCTTTAACTTTGTACGCTAACGTTGAGAATGTCACTTCATGATAGCGAAAGGTACGAGTTGTATCCTGCATTCTCTTATATAATCATATGTAGTCCAACTTTTTAATTTCTCACCCGCGTTGTATAACAGGATAAAGAGCAAAGAGTTGCAACTTCAACTGTATAAGACTTATACTGTGTCTAAATTGAGCAATCAGATTCTAAAGCTATATATCGCTTGAACGAAAAATGTTCCCGTTGATTTGTACGTGGACACGTCCTGTCCATAAAATCCTTTCAAAAAAGCTTGTTTGCAGAATCGCAGAATGTTATTGTACGTCGACCTTACAAATCTTGACGTGATCCATAGATTCTTGATTCATAATTTTTTGTGAAGGATATTTTTTATCTCTTCTTTTCTACTTCGTGACACCAATACTACTGGCATTTGATGCCTATTATTACCAATATTCGTACGACCCCCAGCATCGATCAGCATTTGACATATTTGTTTTTGTCTGATTAATGGAACTTCTGAATCTGCGGCAGCTAGATGAACAGGTGTGTTACCATCGTAGTTCTGCGCGTTGACCGCCGAGTTTCCGGGTTCTCGAAGAAGTGCCTGCAAAAAAATAAAGACAGCAATGTTACAACCAACATATACATACTTCGATATCGATGGTTACTGTTGATTACTCATTTGTCTTCTGAGCAATATATGAATGAAAAACAAAATTTACCTGGATAATACCAATGCGACGTTGTGATATGGCCAAGTGGAGAGCGGTATCGCCACTTCTGTTTTCCGGCACTGTAGGATCAGCGCCGTGTTGAAGCAATACTTGGATCATATTGACCGAAGTACCGTGTGGTACATTTGGATTATGAACTTCCACAGCCACGTGGAGGGCTGTTTTGCCTGAAAATGTAATCGTACAATTTAAACTCAACCCTTAGTAGCCACTTGCCATATTTTCTGAGCCCAGAATTGATTCGTCAAACGTACCTTCGCTATTTTTCGCCGACAAATCGAAGTGAACACCCATGGAACTTTTCAGAGCAAGAAGTTCTAACAGAACATTTACGTGATTGTCGCCTTCGGCTACCACTGCGTGGATCAATGTGTTTCTCTACAACGAAGTTGCAATCATGTTAAATTTGCAAAGCGTAACGGCATCATTAATTGACGTTCAGAATCAAAATCTGTTCCTACGATGATGTCAAACCGTACTCACCTTTCTTTCATCGTAAGTTCTTCGTATCATTTCGTCACGCATGCTCGTTTCCGCTATGCTGGCTGCCAGAAAGCCAGCGACAAATGGCGACTCCGGACATTTTATCGCTGAGAGGTAAAGAGCATCTTCACCGTGGGTGTTTCGCATCATTAGAGATTCAGGCTTCTTTTCTTTCATTCTTGCAACGATCGGTATTATGTACTTCATATCGTTCGCGAGAGCCTTCGGGTCTCGCACGATTGCCATAAGATACCTGAGGGTCGGTCGTTCGCCTCCAATTACTTTTGTTACATTGTTTAATAGACTGCATTCAACGAGTCTGATGTTATACTCACGAATGATCTTCGAAATTCGGTGAACGGAGTAGATTTTCTAAACTATATTTCCGGTCCAAAAGAGTTTTCCCAGCTTTTTCTAAATCCCCCGGAACTAATTTTGCATGCAGTCTTTTGGACGCCGATGTTTCTGGTATCCTGAGGTATTTATACCAAGGGTGTATGTGCCTTTCATTGCTATGGAAAAAAAATATCCTACCATTAGCGTTCCATCGCATATAAGAATATGATCAGTATTATCAATATTATTTATAAATGTGTAGAAATAACGAATTTACCGTTTCGGCGGACTTATCGAAGCAGTTTGAATGTCACGAACCGGGATCGGGATGATATGATTGCTTGCGCTAGAAACTTTTCTGTTTGATGTCACCGATGGCGGAATTGACCACCCATCCAATTTACTGAATTCTTTTGGTTTTGATTGAATATCCAACGTCGTCGTCAAGTTTTGTGAATTACCATTTAATGAGTTTAGATCGATCACTGTCACAGAACCTCCTGTGGGCACAATCCGGTCATAATGTAAAATCTGTGCTGTAGAACTTGCGATATTCGGTTGGCTCAGATTTGAACTGATACACCCCGTTTGAACGTAAACTGGCTGTTCCAGCCCTTCAGAAAGGGCGACTTCAAAAGATGGTAAGAGATCCGAGGCAGGCTGATTGATTATAATATCACTGTCAGAACCTTGTGGTGATGCATTGGAATATTGTAGATGATTTTCGTTACTGTACATCGAAGTTTTTTTCGACGATACTTGGACGGGTATATAATTCATATCTCTGGTGTCCGGTTGAGGTAATGATGTCGAGCTGACGTACACCGGATCGCGAAAGAGAGAGTCTATTTCCAGATCTGTCGGAAAGATCGAGCAAAAACGGTCGTTGATGGGCAAATTCTCTTTAAATTTATCACTTAGCCCCTGTACATGATCATTCTCAAGGGGAATATTGTATGTCGGTGGGCTGCGCTGACCACCATCTACAGAATCTGACGATGCATCAGAAGGCAGTGGTAGTGGTACGTAACTACGTGGTTCCCACGTCTGCAAAATGTCAGAATTTTCAAGTAAAAGAAGTTGATTGTTCACGATCTGATATCTTGCTGATCGTTATTACTGAAAGAATCGCTTCAAACGAGATATTCACGTCCAAAGCGCTGTTTCGAAGGTATGCTTTGAAAATTGGGAATCTTTTTGGATTTTTTGGTTTGAATGAATAAAACTGAGAATCGACTGCATAAAGTGCGCAAGGTTTACTTCTACTAAATATATTGTCATAAACCTAGTCAGAAATCACTCCTGAAAGAGCGCTCTATGGGATGAATACCATATCGAAGCGCTGTGCGTGTGAAGAACTTACCGTAGGGAAATCATTTGATTGGAAGTACAGTTCATCAGTGGCTCCGAGCTCTGCTGAAACTTCTTCCAAAGTGTGATCTTTACATTCATCAGGTACGGCAGTTTCAGTTGGAGTGGATTCAACCTTTAAAATAATAATTTTGTACCTTATATTGATTTAACTAGGTACTTTCTATTTGCTGTGGTATTCCATATATGAATTAAAATATTTACGAAATTCGAACTCGGAACTGTAAAAAGTGATTCTTACTTAAGTAGCTTCTGAGTTTAGTTGAAAACATTCATCTACGTTGGGTACTTCGAATGAGACTCGATCAATATATTAAACTAGAGCAAATGAATACGAGATTCACCTTTCGAAAGAAATCCTCTACGTCATGTGGATCGATCGGTGCCAGACTTTCTGATTGTGAATCCTTGATAAACGAGAGAACCTGTTCATCATCATCATCCTTGTAATATGATGGGACCGGTGATTCAGCCAGCTGTTGCTGTTCGTAGGGAATGGTACTTGATGGCCTCTCTATATGATATGGATCATAACGAGGACTAGATTTAGAACTATATTTACCCCGGCTGTTCCAGTAACCTATATCATCATCGCTTTCATCACTGGACGAAGAGGTACAATCATCCGATTCGTCGACTTTCGTTTTTTCTTCGTCAAAGCCAACTTTTCTGTGAACGTAGTTGTCACTTTCCACGGTTTTGTTTTTATGGCCATTTTTATCGTCTGCCTGATAATTTGAATTTGAATCTCGGCACGGCGTCTCTGGGGTCAAATTTCTGATGACAATATTTTCCTTTGGAACTGTAAGTTCTGTATCATGTTCTCGATCAACATGCAGCAACGTAAGCTTGTCGAAATTATCAACAAGTTCGTCCGGCTGGTTCTTGACTCTGTTAGAGTCATTCTCGTTGTCACTTTCAGCATCGGAAGTGAATTGATCAGAATTCACAGACGTTAAACTCGTTGCTAGTTTGCAACCTCCTCTTCCAGACGACCATGAATCGGCGCTCGCCGATGACGTCTCCGACCCCGTCGACATGGACTGTTGCAAGGATATTTTTCTCGTGCTTTCGTACTTATTTTTTGAATCATTTGAAGTATCGACAACAGATTCCGTTTCGCAGGGGCAATACGTCGGCCTGTGGTTGTAATTCAATTCGTCTGATTCTGCTTCTTCTTCGGAGTAGCTGTATCCTTTTTTAGATCGGGCAATCTCGGTAAAGGGTATCCTGAAATTGAGAATATACTTGAATGAGTCTCTTTGTAATATCGAATGTTTCAAGCGTACAATTATCAAGGGTAAACGTGTTACCTTTCGGTGGCGTTGCCTTTGTCATTAGATCGGAGAGTTTCCATTTCCGAAATTCTTTCCATCCCTTCTGGTTGTATTCTGTAACAAGATTGGATGATTTTCAAATAATCGAAGTGCCTACCGACATCTAGCAAGTTGTTATAATTTGTCTGCGTTGTAAAATATAGAGTTATTTAGATAAAATAAACATAAGTCTCCCGGTTGAATTATGTACGTCGTCACATTTGATTCGGAAGTGGTAACCGAAGCTCCGGTAATGTCTTTTCAACCGAGTTATCTAATCATGTTTACGAGAACGTATTGCATCTCAACGGACATTCCAATGCTAGGGATTCTTCGAAACCATGAACCTTGCACGCGAGTGACGACCTCGACAATTTACGGAGATCTTTATAGATGGTTTTTACAATTGAGAATCAAAATTTCATGATGAAGGTATCTTTGTCGTCATATTGGAGTCTTCTTCTACATTCGATATAATATAGCCACAATGCGGGCCTTCAAACTATTTAATTTTTGTATTTCGAATTGTTTCAATCATTCATATCAGTATGCAAATTCCCGCCACCGCTCATAGCATGCTTATGCAGTTTCCTGCAGTAAGATTCACCATCACGCTGGCAAGTGGTCTCTTTTAGCCAATCGGCATAATACAAATGTCGACATTTACGAAACAAGGTATCGCTCATCGACCGAGATCAGAATTTGTTAGGATGTAGCAAAAAAAATTATTTCATTTAATTAATCAAGTTATGAAAGTAATAAGGTTCGCAAGTAGTACTATCGGCTCAATGACGTCTTCGCGATCGCGATCAACTTTTAAAATTAGTGGGACACCTCTAAATATTAAAAAAATATATATATTTTTCATACCAAAATTTTTTTTTTTTTTTATAAGCTACAAATCCTACCCCCAAGCGAAGAAAAAAAAAAAAATTTCGACCCACCCTAACCCGCACATCACCAAATCTTTTTTACAAAATAAAGGTCCGAAATTTCCACAGTTCTGCACCCGAATTTCTGATCAATATTGTTGATAAATATATAGTATATGTTATCTCTCATGAATAATTTTATGATGGGTCCCATTGTGGGGTCATCGATTGTCCCGGAAGGATGAAAAAGCTTTGGTATACGATAAAATAACGGAGCAACTTTCACGTACAAGCCCCAGAGCGATTTAAAATTGAGTTTTTAAGCCGGATTATAAAACATCACCCTGCATCAACTTTATGTGATATGTAAACCGGGGTCAACTGAAATGATCTCCATTCTTTGTAATCATCAGTTAGAGTCGTAAAAAATACGAGATAATTCATCCATTTATGAAATGCTTGCTCACATTACTTCTTACGCGTATCATTGTGGCAGGAATCACAATTCAATTACATATTCAACTTTAATATTTTATAATATTTTCATTAATAAAGTTTAATATTTTTGTACCTAATGACATTTAAAATACGACAAATATTATCATTGATGAAACAAAACAAACAAAAACAAAACAAATCAAGAGGAAAAAAATTCGGAAATAACTTTATCATGTGATTGCGTCCAGACTGTAGCCTAAATCACTCACTCTTTAAATTGCGCGTATTTTGTTCAAGCTAACTTAAGTTGGCCTCGACGCAATAAGCACCGGATTTTGGTCTTGGCCGTTCGGTGGTCGTTTTGGTTGCTTTGATAACAACGTGACGAAGCGTTGACTTCATTCCATAGTTAATTAACGCGTATAGAAAACTTGATACATTTATCAACTCAAACGGATGTTGTACCGCACTTTTTCACAAAATTTACGTATATTTTAACAAATTTCTTTTTACTATATACGTATAAAGCACCCGCAGTAAAAACTCACAAATTTCTATGAAGAAAATGAAGATCCTTTTATCACTGTATATAAGGTCTCTACCAACGATTCGAATTGAGACTCAGAACGTTCAAGGCGACTTGCTGCTGACCAAGTCAGAGAAAAGGAACTGGCGTTACCAGTTCGCACGAGCACTCGGCTTCATCTGATCGGTTGCGCACTTGTATACTAACGCCTGGGGCGGAAACTTATTCTGCCAGGAGACACACGCTGCTCCAACCAATCTCCGCCGTTGAAGTGAGCTTTTACATACGTGAAATGCGTGAGCGATTGCATGGATGTATCAACCATTGTTGTATCGTTCCTCACTTACATTGTTACGCCGTATCATCGATGAATTCTAACCGGTTAGAAACTGATAAGTTGCAGGTGATTCTCTTTGTCCACAAAGAAAAAGATTTAAACTCAGTCTCATAAAACTGCAAAGATTTGATTCAAATCCAGATTGGGAGTCAGTACTGGATCAAAATCAAATGCATTTCGTTTGGGATCTTATCGAGACGTCATGCACGTGATCCGGAAGTTTGTTACTGTATAGAAAACTACGAGATTCACATGGAGCGTGGATTTTCTAATCCGGTGTTTCAGAGCAGAGCCATCAAAGTTCCATAAGTAAAGTGTCATTGAACGAGACAACCGTTGGGTACCCCATTGATATCGAAAAATTATCTCGTTCGGAAGATGCATTTTGATAATTGATTGTGGTGTCGGTATACTTACGTAGAGTGGAAGGTGACAAAATAAACCGTTCGTCAGGTAGTTGAGCACGTACTACATGTCATGACAGAAAAAGACCAATTGCGATTATCCGCCCACTCATTTTTTTCATTAAAAATTCTAAGAATACTATTTCGACGAATAGAAAAGAAAGAAAGATTTATCAATCATATGCGTAAAGTACTTCTGATTTTCAGTCTTGTGTTCCAACCCAACTACTTGTGAAACGACTCAGTCGATGATTCTGAGAAAGTTCGCATCACCGTTACCAAATAACTTAAACTATTTCAGGATTGTAGACCCACGTATTCTGTTGCCGTCTGGTGGTTTGAACTTCGGCGTTTTACTGATCACAGCTATCGAATGTTCTCACATCGTATCTGCTTCATTGCCAACTAATGGGGGGTCATCTATACAGTATTTGTCCATAGTTTAGTACAAAAATATTGTAGAATCGGCATCGCAGTCTCAATTGTCGTAAGAATCTGGACCAACACAAATTGGCTGGGGCTGACTTCTTATGTGTTTCAACCACTGGACGTGTAGAATTGACTCTTCGCGTGGCAACGGCGGGGTCATCCGCGGGGTCAGGGTCTAGCATCGACATGGACTTAGTTTAGATATTGAAAAGACGGAAATGTAGACTTAACGAGATCAATTTTGATCTCTTTCTCTTTGATTGTGGCCACAAAGAAGATCGGAATCAATTTCCTTCAGCGTACAGTAGATTAAAGAATCACGCTGACAGGATTGATTATAATTCGCATGATACAAAACTTCCCTGATTCGTGAAAGAATTGTTATTGATGGTTCATCTACTTTCCAACTGCGAAGACTACCACGCTACTGCGAGCCTGCGAAGCGCAAAACTTTACTGAAAAAAACACACTCTATAGGTCAGGACTCGAGGTCTGAGTCAGACTCGAAGATTCAAGGACAGAAAGTCATCTCACCAAATGCCTTTTTTTTTCAAGCTGTCCACAGCGGGCAGTATTTTTTTTCCCCTCTTCCTTCCTGCCAGAGCCAACATCGCGTCGTTGCTCTCCAAGTCGCGGTCACGCCAAAGAAGATTCTGTTACTTCGCTCCTTTTCTTCAGTTCTTTGTAGCTAGTGATCTTTTTTTCGCACTGTTTGAATGTCGTCGAGCACGGTACGTGTATCTTATCAAGTATCCAACAATAGCTGCAGTCCGTAAATATACTTCGCGGATACCGCGAGTAATCGCGATTATAATAGATGATTGAATCATTGCTTTAGAGCGGATGTCTTTTTTTCACCGCTTTTATTAATCTAAAATGTTGGAACCGCAGATTCCATTTTGTCGTACTGACAAAGCTGATCAATGTTATGAATAATCTTATGACCTCTGTGTCATCTCATTTGTTTGTATTCTGTTTGACATGATACTCCACCAAATTTTTTGACCAGTATGTATACATAAAATTACTCCGGTATTCGAACCTTAATTTTGTTTCAATTTACAATGTACAATTGTATCAAACCGACAAACGTTACGAAAGTTTGTACAATGTGACACGTGATTGATCGGTAGACTAATCATAACAGGTAATTCTATAAGAGTTGGGATGGTCGAAACATTCACGAATGTGTCGCGCACGTTCATACACTCATTTTGGTCGAGCTTTGCTAATGGGTGCGAATTTAAAGCACGTAGTCAACCAAGTTTGCAATTCTTGAGTCGATAGAAAATTCCGAGTTTTCAAAAGGATGTGACTCGTGGTGTTTCCCAATTAAGTCCTTTTTATGTACCGCCTTGATATCGATTAACCTGTATGTTTTTTTACCATGGTTCTGGTCAAGCTAGATTACGAATTGTGGTTTCATTAAATTGTACGATTACTTTATCTTAATTATACTCCATTATAGTTGCCATTATAATTTTGTAACTCTCATGTGAATTGAATAATTTATAACCATATATTACGCAATGCGCGAAGTTTTAATCGCAAAAAAAAATACATAAATAAATAAAATCAATAGAATATCAGTACGTTGAAATAAATACCTCTTCTGGGAGACTACACTGCCATGAAACTTGAACTAGTTGGAGAGCAACGACATCAAGCTCTGAATCATATTCCTAAACTGAAAATCTTCGGCCAACTAGTTCTTGAGAACGATAACAATATAAGTAGTCGTTGATTATCAGTCTAGGCAGTCAAATTGTTGTGAAAATAATTGTATTAGAAAATAATTTTACAAACATTATTGTTAGAAAATTTTTGTTATCTTATCGATAGACTCGCAAAGGCAATATTGTTATGCAAGTTTTAGGTCACTGCAGCTGCATGAGGGTACCGTAAAGTTGTGTCTTACGAAACTGTCGCGACCATAGCTGCGGGGATTGACGTCAATGGAAACGAGTTTGCAGCGAGATCTACCTACTCCATAATTTGAGCTCGTCGCGAAACTGATCGGCAGATTTATAACTCATAGAGAATTTTTCATATTGATTTAATCCCATCATGGTACGTTCGTCGTTCTGTCTATGCCTATATTATTCAGTAGTCAATTATTCGGTACAAAACTTCATAGAAATTTTATTCGTGTGTATTGTTATTATTATTTATAGATGCGTCCCATTAATCTGCATCTCAGTGACCGTACCGCAATTTTTAAGCTCGGGAGGGAACTCGCGCACACTTCATACGACGCGTCAGACTATATGCATAAGTCGAATAGGTGGTACTCAAGTTCTAAGAACGAGCTGTCAGGTCCAGTTGACTTCTACCCACGTCTTGTGTAGCTGAGAAGTAATGAATAAGAGATTTTATCCATTCCCATTATACAATTCTTCACGTAAAAGATACCTATATAGATTGCGATTGTATCTCATTGTCACTAATTATTTACGACGTTGCATAATTCCGAATGTTGAGAGAACGACGCTAGAACTATACAGAAGATTCTGAGACCATCCTATTCCAATCGAAACTTTATCGCGAGATTATTTTATTCGCTTTATACCTCGTTATATGTTACTACGCCATAGAGACGTAGGTACATACATACCATTACTTTTGGGTAACTGATATACATTAAAACTGCGTTGTTATTTTCGCGTTTGTGATTCATCAGAATATTGTGCCGAATTTCGGGAATCTCCGTGTCCTTATTCATATTTTAATTTTTATAATATGTGGAATATAATGCTAAACTTTCCGCAGTCTTTTTACCTTGTAAATAAATATTACAACAGTAGCACATACTTGTAAATTATCACGTGTGGTTGATATCGTACCAATGCGGGTGCCTCGTTTACACCATGGTCTATAGTACGTCCGATCGTACATCACGTGTGCCATTCGCGAAGGCGTACTTCCGATTTGCGCTCATTCGTCATCGTTGTAAGGTAGTAATGTTTGGAATTTGGTTGAAAAATTATGTTATACAATGTAAAAGGGCATCACATAGGTGTAACAAACATTGTTATCGATCATAAATGTGGTACTTCTGAATGAAAAACAAAAAACCTATATAGAGCCAATTGTGATGCAAAATAAAATGAAGTTTATCCACTTGCTGATCGTTGAACTCTTACACTTCAAGTTGGTGATATTCTGTATTTTCAAGACACCAATTTCACGAAACTCAACGAATTTCCATAATTATGCTTTTATTTGTGGTAGCTATAATTGCATATGATAAAAATGAATATATTCACCTAAGCTACCGCTTCGATAGGATAAACGGCCATTATATTCGGAATTATAAGCCTGCAGGAGTAACAATCAGCAAGTGTTCTCTGCATCATCATATATGAAACGGGTTTTTCCCATTCCAAGAAGCAAGTTTAAAATTATACCATAAGCTACGTATACGCCAAAGAAGCGAACACGAATGAATGAGAGCAGACGAACGTTCGCACTCACCGTTTGTTTGGTTTTTACGTATATTAGCAGCAAACACCAGCGACCAGAAATCTGCTCGTAGTGATATTCCGTCACATTTTTGCGTTCGCTTTTACAAAATCTTATTTGGACTTGAATCGATCGACACCCACTTCTGTTACAGTTTTATCAACTAAAACTGTAAAATTCATCGATCTGCGTTGGAGGTATGGACGGGTAGATGGGCATGACATTTGAACATTAACAAAATTCGCGAACACCTTGTAGCGAATAATAACAAATGTTTGTTTTTCCACGTGCCAAACACGGCTACCGCACTATTGAACTGTTGAAGCCTGAGGGAATTCCCTCCGTTCTTTTGATCAACGTTTTTTTAACATATCTATATGCTGTAGTCATTAGGGTGGGTCAAAAAAAAATTCTTTGTTTTCTTCTTAGCTTGGGGGTAGGATTTGTAGCTTATAAAAAAACAAAATTTTTAGTGAAAAAAAAAATTCAAAAAAAAAAAATCGGAAATTTAAATTAATTATTAATTTTCAATATTAGTGGGACACCTCTAGATAATAAAAGGAAAATATTTTTTTTTTTACCAAAAATTTTGTTTTTTTATGAGCTACAAATCCTACCTTCCAAGCTAAGAGATAAAATTTTTTTTTTTTCGACCCACCCTAGTAGTTATGCATAACTCACGTTAAAGTTCATAGAGTTTCGATGTTACTAAAATCTGAATGCGTTATATTTTGATACTGCAGGAGATTCCGGTGCGAGACATTTTGGCTGAAAGTTTTATACCTATATTGTCATACGTATTGAATACACGGACGCGTTTGCATGTGAAGCAGTACTGAGGCGGTGACATCAGATCTCGGTTTAATTTAATTTTATCTAGTGATTAAAAACGTTGAGGCAGCGAAGTTAAATTACCGGAAAAAGTGAAACAAGTGTTCCTAAGGCATTCACATATGCTGGTACTTATCGTATGTTTTGATCGTAACATTTTTCCTCTCTTATGATTACGCATAACAGCAAACGTTTTAACTGGAATATATACGTGAATTTCGCAGTAATACCAATAAAGTAGGTAATCTTTAATACGGCACGCAGCTGTTGTTTTGATAATTGACGTCGTTGTATTCCTGCAATTCTTGGCCACAAGAATATGAACGGTACATGAATACAGAAGTGCGAGTATGGATTTTTCTATAAAAAAAACTATTTTTCTAATTGTATGGAAAATTCATGGAACAGAAACGATAAGCAATTCATGGTAATCCCATTATATTTTAATATGTTAATCCGTAAATTAAAGACACAGAGCATATACTTACAACGTCTACTGATGTTCTCAGAATATTTAACGTTATACTCGCTACGTAAATGAAACAAATGAAATGTAATTGTTCATATTCAATAGAAATACTCAGAAATTGAATAGAAACGAGATTTATGTTAAAAAAAACAAAAAAACAATTGGTAATCAGAAGACGTTAGAAACGAATGATAAGATTGTTTAACGATTCATCATGTATGTAATTTAATCATTTTTTTTGTCGGTATATCATTTAACATTCTGATGCGAATCGAAATTTTTCCCGGAGACAAATATGAAGCATCTAGTTTCCTGTAAATAATAATTGGACTAATTGTGAAACAGAAATGAAAAATATATAAAATTCAAATTTCAGGCTATAAACAAAGTGTCCAATGCTGACGAAGTAAAATTCTTAATGAACGCTAATAAACCGGAAGCGATGGTCACCCAAGTCAGAAGAACACCCAACCAAACTTTGACAGTACGGTCGATCCACCACATTCTGAAAAGAAAAACAAATTCAGAGAGTCAATTTTATTGACAAAGTCTTCTGCGTAGGAGTAATTTTTTTTTTCAATCACAATTCGTTAACGGGATACAGATATAACATTCATTGAACTGAAATTATTTGTAGAATTATCAATTTGATAAAGTATAAAATCAAAATCGTTCTACTGCAAATACATCTTTAAAATATAGTCTACCCGTGTAACCTATAGAACGTGTCATTCCTAATCATATTGGCTAACAAAATCTAATTCGTATGCGACACGCATGAAAACTCCAACGTTCTAGCGAGTATGAGTCACATAGTTACTGGATACCTATTAAATTACCCATTGTCCAGAATGGGCATGAAAAATGATCTAGTAGTGAGCGTCCATTCAGTTGCGAGCACAAACTACAGTTAGAGAAAATCAGAAAAGTTGAATGGGCTAAGACTTTTGTGTGGGACTACCTTTTTATTACATCTACCTGCAACACCATTCTTCTCTCGACTTACGTCATAAGCGAAGAGTAACCCAGGTTGAGGAATTGTCTAACGCGCGCACACCCTGAGTACCTACGATCATTCGCTGCGTCACAAATTTATAAACCTACGTCACGCAAAAGGAAAGTCAAATGGTCGCATATCTGTGGGGATCTCGATCTCCGTAGTGTATGGTACATTTATATTTAGATAGCACAATAACATTATTCCGTGAGTTACGTTTTCCTGCCAATATTAGACTATCGCTTGTACTCACATCCATTTTCAAATTAATCAAACGGGAGAGACCTCGCGGTGAATGTTAATTATACCATACGTGGCGTATAGATGTAAAAATTTCTATAATAACGTCCGATCAACGCTGTGTAATAGCCGAATTCGAATTGAGACACGCGGGGAATACGCAATTATTTTCTGCTCGATGACATCATTAGATTCATTCGAGGTTTAGTCATTGATATTTCGCTCAATTAGTTAACCTATATGACCGCGTGTTCTGCTTCGATTATGATTCTGCGAAATTGATTCTGCGGTCAAACTACTTAATTAGTCGTCTTCCGTTCATTGTGATTGGAATAGTTTTTACACATTTCGAGAGTTGATTACCGAATAATCAATCTAGATAATGGAATTCGAATTTTGCACCATAATTGTATTTGAAACGTACTTCCGGTCACTATTGCCTAGCGGAAAATCACTTTGGGGAAATTCTTAGAGAAAATCACTAGTAACGATTTATTTTGATTTTCCCCAGATGTTGCGTCGACTATCAAACGTCGGAAAAGCGCTATCAAACACTGACAAACGACCAACAAACGATTCCAAGTGAAAAAAATCAAATTCGATAATACTAAAGGCTACTGAGGAGCCAATCTTTTTCAAATTCCTTAGGCGGATTAATTTTATTCATTATAAATTAATTAGTTACTATCAAACGTTGGGAATTCGATATCAGACATGAACAAACGACCAACAAACGATTAAAGAAAGATTTAAGTTAATCGGGACAGATGAGAGGCTAAGTATTCGGAGCTCGGTACACGTCTCATATCTTACAGAGTTCGCGGCCGCACAGCGACTCCTTTTCATTGGGCCGAAAATTTTTCTTACCCCGTCAAACTATAGATGTGGAGTAGTACAATATATATGCGTCAAACATCTTGGAACAATAGTACACCAAAGAAACCATAATTAATACCGCAATATTCTCCAACAACATACAAAAAGTTATGAGATCCCCCCAAAAGGCATCTACGGTGCAAAAAACTGTACGCCAAGTACATTAGATGTTTAAAAAATTCATTAATAATAAGAAAAAAAGGATCCAAATCAATTATTGTGCCAATTTGATGTAACTTTGCATCGTGTAAAAATCTAGAATTGGAAAGTAAATCAATGAGAATCAATTCAAAGAATCAACAAAAAATCAAAGAAATAAATTAAATGAAATCGAAAAAATAAATCAAAAAAAAACAAATTGGAGGTAGTGGGACTCGGCGGGCTTTTTCGGAAAAAAATCCAGAATTTTTGTATGGCAATATAACATAAGCTCGTGAAGAACCACGTACTCCAATTGTTTTTTTGATTTTTTTTTGATTCTTTGAATTGATTCTTATTGATTTACTTTCCAATTCTATATTTTCACACGATGCGAAGTTACATGAACTTGGCACAATAATTGATTGGCGAAGTTTTTTGCACCGTAGGTGCCTCTTGGGGGGATTGAAGATTAATATGCGCGGTAAATCGACTCGATAATAGGTAGTTTCCGCATGTCTTTATGCAGGAAGGGTCAGCAATGAACAGTCAGAGAATCCACAGGCGAAGGAACATTCGTTACATAATGCAGGAAGAAAATACCAACACGATAGACCGACAATGAGTATCATATTCTTTGACGCGCTTTTAAGACCACAGAAATTGATAAACCCGCCCCCTTTGAGCCGTGGAAGTTTTATTTGAAATATTTTCCTTTGAAAAGGTGGTTCTCGAGATATTCTGCTGTGCCAACTTAAATGCCCCACCCTGTATACCTATTTGGTCTGTTTGGTTTCGCAAGTGCAGAGAGCGATCCTATCCATACCAATCGTACGATGAATTTCATGGGAGATAAGTCTGTCGACATGATTTTTCTAGAGGGTTATCAATCAAAATAGTCCTGTGCGTGTATCAAGCAACACGTGATCGACCTGAAGATTCCGAGTAACAATTTACGAATATAGAGATATTAGTTCCATAGAGGTATCTTGTCAGTAATATAGCTATCTGTATATTACGCCGCGAAGGTGTTGGAAGCATATTAATTATATCGAAGCTTCCAAGAATTCCATCGGCAGATATTATGGCCTTACACGATCATAAATCGTTCATTCGCGTCGTTGATTCGTTTTGCATATCTACTTTTCAATAATTTACGTACAGCACAATCTATAGCTTGCCCACGCGACAACGGGAAATTGTAAATTTACGATGAAGCAAAAAATTTCAAAAAAAAGACTATGACGCGTCGCGACTGGATACTTCAGTAAAAATTTCAAGGACAAATTGAACTCTCCGCTGATTCTGTATTTATAAATACAATACAAATAAATTGTTATGCAGCCAAAAATAGTCGAGGGTTTCGACGAAAAATCATAATCATCTTGTTCTCCTGCATGAGGTATTGAAGAATAAAACAAGTGAAAAACATAATTATAATAATTCTTTGACACGCTGGTTTTTTTCTTCCACTTTAAAATTATTTTCTATTTTCAGCTAACGCGACATTAAAAAATAAGTGCAGGAATACAAGATTCGCAGGGTAGGTGAACTCAGGAAAGTTGAGACAGATCCATCCATGTATCACGCATGTTTACTACCCACATCAGTCGCAAACGGAATTACCAACCGCATGGTTCGCTCGCTGAATGTGTTATACAGAGTATAATAATTCGCCAGAGAATCGCAACACTTTTCTGCCAAGTTTTTGCTCGTGGGCATTAATAAGTAATTACTTAGAATAAGATCATTCATCGGTCGCGTGCTCGCTTGTTCGTCGCAAAGTGGTTAACGTTGATATTATTTTTTTTACATTATCGTTCAGTTATAGCGTGCAAAACTGATATTTAAAATATGTATGTGCGTATTATGAAATTATAATAGAACATTTCGAGAACGGGTTCTTCTGTTTTGTCCCTCTCGAATAATAATTTTTATAATTAGAGTTCGTACGCATTATACACATTACACCCTCGTTCGATTTCTTATATTGCCACCTTTTATACCTCTCCGAAAACCCGGCATATCAAATTCCAAACAACGATTTTATATAGCTGGCCACTCTCCAAAGTCAACTGCAATTTTAGAATCTGTTGCACACATAATATTCAGGTACCTGCCCTCCTTATTATGCCAGCTACATGGTGTGCGTTTTTTTTAACACATCAAGCAAAACATTTGTAATTTTGAATTGCTGCGGCACCTCGCGTGGTATTAAATTACCTTTGGCGATACTTTGGAGAATTAAAGAAAAAGAAAAAATTTTTACTAAATTTCGCGAATAAAAACGTGATTCGACAATTCTGACTTTCTGTTGTATTTTTCTGCAAAATTCATACGTCCCCAGGTGTTTGGATGCGCCAACTTAAATGGGGTACAACCTGTATGAAACGTGGAGTGAGACCTCAATTTTTCTGTATCAAAAGAATTTGGCGCCCGATTGAAATAATCTAAGTGACCTATTTCTAGACGGAGACCGCAGCGGCGTTTTACTCACTTGTTGAAGTGGGCTTGGGCTTCATCTAATTTATTCATATCTTCTTTCAGAAGATACAGCTTCGATCCAATCACGCTTTTTCTGTGAAATAGAAAATTTAATTGTTAGGACGGCATACTACATGATAAGTCGGTATTCCAGTCGAAAATTATCACTCAGAAAAATCAAGAGTACATTGAAATTCCTTAGAATATTATAGCTCTCTACCCGCCATGCTTGATTTGAAAAGGGTAAGTTTTTCAGCTGACTGATCACGTGCATGTCGAATGCCAAAAGAAGAATAGCTTCGATGCCTGAACTCATTACTATTCCCAGAACTTCTATTAATTTGATCTCCTTCGATAGAGAAGAACTTCAAAGAAAATATTATTTAGCGAACTTCACGGTCAGCGATCATGATAGTGATACAACTGCTAGTGTCGTGCATCTCAACATTTTGTAGTCACATTTTGAAATATATAACTAAATCAAATGCG
The DNA here is from genome assembly GCA_963932425.1 of Athalia cordata. NCBI lineage: Eukaryota > Metazoa > Arthropoda > Insecta > Hymenoptera > Athaliidae > Athalia > Athalia cordata. The sequence goes on along the minus strand of OZ010625.1, from coordinate 47,389,722 downwards.
CTTACTTGAAGTAATCTCGTATATCAAAATTTCCCATTTGGAATCCGAACGTCTCCACATCTGCTTCTGACATTGATGCCGAAACGGCCATTAATTTGTCGTTAAGGAATTGCCAGTTATTAACCAAAAAATATTGCAGAGCAAAGTTAGCCATGTAAATTTTTCTCTGCAAGTTGAGTAGCCTGTAAGAAAATTGAATACAAACCACGTTTATGAATTGAAATGTATTTTGTAATTATGAAAAACTCATTGTCAGTTGTACTCGATGTTTCTCATGTTCCGTATAACGTTATATAGCGTAGATGTATTGAACGTTATAGGTATAAATTATCAGGTACTCACATGGGTTTCGCACCTCTAAGTTTGAGCATCCCGTCAATAACTAGAGCTGGTATCAATTGTAAAATCCAGAATGTCAAGCTGTAAATCCATCTCACGGTTTGCAGCGATGTTCCGGGAACCCACAATATTCCCTCAAAAGGAATTTCTTCTGTAAGTTGGAGTGCCATTTTCACCAGATTTCTTGTAGATATTACCTTTGTGCCATTAGAGGCGCAGTTGTAAATCGGGATGCTCGGGTCCTGCGTTATCCTAAATACATAACTTATTGTTAATTGAAAAGCTGATTAATTTATTTGACCACTCGTTCCAGCTTGTTCTTTACTAAAATGTTTCTTTATGGATGGCACCTGCTGATCAGTAGCGAGCAGACCATATAATTCTGCATGGAAAAACATGCTCTTATTGAAAAAATATAAAAAAAATAAATACAGCTCCAGATCAGCCGCGGTTTAGAGCGGCTTTTTTATACGTGACATTAATTAACCATGAAGTAATTGTCAGAGTGAAACCGAAATACATACGTTTTAATGCCTCTTTTCCAAGCACAGGCAATCATCGCTTTGATCGCAATATCTACTGGAATGAAGTCCGTCATTGTATCTGGTTTTGCATATACAGTTCTTAGAATCCCTTTTCCACCTCCAATCATCAATCCTACAGGACCGTTGAAATTGTCCAGCCATCCCGACACCGGTTCACTCACCGATGATATGACTGCAAATAGTGGAAATAAAAAATCAGTCAACTTGCCTCGTTTCTCAATGAATATATTCGAATGGGCGACCATCAAATAATAATGAACACTCACCAACCGAAGGTCTGAAAATTACGCCAGGAACTACTCCCGCATAATCATTGATCACGTGTTCGGCCAATTGTTTTGTGAACGTATAGGTGTTCGGCAGCTTACCGAGGTACCTGTAAAAAAAGTACTCGGATACATTTGTCCGTGGATCATAACACTTGGGTACTTGCAGCAAAAAGCAGCATGTCGATGGTTCGCAAGAGATCGATGAATTCCTTACTTGGCAGTCATGCAATTCAGAGTGTGTTCGTCGATAGTCTCAGCAATTTTTATTGTCTTCTTCCAATTGGCATGGGGCGGATATAGTTTTTCATCGACGATACGTCTGTTAGTGTTGCCATAAGTTGTGCTGACGTGTAGTAGTGCCTTTAAACAAATTCGAGAGTCACAAGATTTGAATAATTCAGAACTCATATTGATCATTGCGTAGAAACACGTGATTTAATTCATTGATGTACACCCAATATGCGCACCCTGCCTGATATACACACAAATCAATGATGTCTATAAACTACTTATTTCCACTGAACAAAGTCACCCTGAAGCAGTTATGAATGTGGGCTCGTAAGCCTGTCACTAAATTCTGGCGGATTTAAGAACGTATCGACGTATTGATGCGATCGCAGGACGTATGATGAAGATACGTCTAGAATTAAAACTACCATTGGCTATATACCTGAAAATACTTTTGTCTTCTTCAACTTTCGAAAAGTTGGAATTATAAGTGAGGGTATACTTGCCACCAATTTTTTCATGCTGGCTGCTAAAATGCAAACTTCCCTTGTACCTCTGGTATTCAGAAGAACAGCTCGCTTCAGAGAATCATCAAATCTAACGCTGGCTGCGACGTGGAATATTACAGAGACCTTCTCGGTAAGAACCCTTCTTTCGATGGTTGGCAAACCAAGTCCTTCATCCGTAACATCTCCCGTTACCGGAATCAGTTTTTTAAAAACAGATGGATCAGTTTCCCGCAATTTATCGAAGAGCTTAATGAAAAAAAAAACAAGCATAATCAGTATCCTCAATGTCTCGATTTTGGTCAGAATTAAATTGTTGAGCCTACGATATAATTTGTACTTGAAAAAAATAACTTCCGTAGGTTTGTCTGCACGCAGTATACAAAATCAGATTTCGCGTTTGGAGAATTATTATACCTATAGTTCACTTAACCGAATCTGAAACTCTTTTTGTTTTACAAAAAAAGGCCTTTCTGACTTTATTTATCGACTCAAACTGAACTCGTTTTTCCGGTTTTAGCCAGCTGGACTCGTGACGTCTTCTTTGAATTATTCGATTTTTTTTTTCATAATTTTATTTTTTCCATTCGATTGCGAACCGTTGTAGTGCGAACGGGAATATCAAACTCTGCACACTTTTCGACCACCAAAAAGATCTGACAAACAAAATCATAAAATGGAGAAAAGCAATGTATCAGTCATTCCAGTCAGTCATTTCCATGCACAATTATTCCAATATCTTTAATTACGGTATCACGAATATACTCGGCGATACTCCTAACTCTGAACACCTCACAATTGCAATCATTTGGAAAAACAATGCATCCATTGCCAAGTTACCTATACGCGGATTTACTAGATATCGTGATCGTTCGTGGCAAACATTCCATTGACGGCGATTGCATGACTCGATTATTTCCGCGTGCCGGACTTACATCTGTAGCCGCGGATAACAAAATACGTCACATACTATAGATATCTCGAAAATGTCAGCAAGGGTATTGCGACTTACCGGTAAACTCAGAATTTGGCTCAATCTTTCTTCGATCGATGTACCTTTCTTGGCCCTCATGAGTAAAAATATTTCTCCAATATCTGGACATGATCTCAATAATTTTTCGATCAAAACTTTTCCCATGAATCCTGTTCCCCCCGTGATGAAGATACTCCGACCAGCGTAGAACGTCGGTATAGATGTTGTCGGATCCAGCTCCATTTCGATAAACTGCATCAGATTCAATATCCTACAAATTTATACTCTGAGGTTTGGAAAAACCAGTTTTCCACTGTGATGAATATGACGCGACTCTTGAACGCTTTTTCACTCTGCTGCATGCGACGAAATCACAGGAGCTTTTTTCTCATTTTTGGTTCATCGCTTGTAATCGAGCCATTCTTATTCACTTTTATGCGAAATTTCCAGCTCAAATGATCCTTATAGAAGAGAATAACGTAATTGCATCAAAACAGTTACTGTTATTTTGGGCTTCAAATACTCTACTAATATTTATTGCCAATTCCGAATTTAGATTCGGAGAATACTGTAGTGGATAAATGTACGATTCTGAGTCAAACAATCGCCGTCGTAAGATCTACCTTATTTATTGTAACCCAATAATCAGATTATTATCAGATGTTGTAAAAATTAGAATTGAAAATTTTATTTTCGTTGCAGTGCCATGGCCTCATACAACCCACAAAAACGTTCAGCCGCAAACTCCGACCGTCATCGGCGTGACAAGGACTGAATACTGGCATCAAAAATCAACTGCATCTCTCATATTCTCCATATTATGGTTTTTCTTCACATTTGATTTACTAGGCATAAATGTTAATATTAGAAATTATATTTCGTCGCAGCTTAATTCTTTTTTCACGTAGTATATAATCCAATACCCCATTTTTGACACAGACAAAATGCGAATTGTACATTTAATAGGACGTAAAATAATGATCGTTAGTAAATTTGTTTATAGCACTATTGAATTTATTCATATAATTTACTGTCTTATGAGTTGAACTTGTGCTAAGGAAATCAAAGATGATACTTAAATAATTAATGTTAGTGTCATGCGTGATTGTTAAAATCATAGTCTAGATTTCGGAAGATGTCTATAGAGAAAAAAAAGACCATCCATAATCACCTCGCATCCCCTCTTTGTAATTAAGCTAGCCATAAACAATTCTACGTCCATATATTAACTAGTCAGTTCATCTTATGAGTTTATCCTAAAATTGGCCAAAAAAATAGTTTTAATTTTATCACGATTTGTTATAGACATTAATAATTTAATATATTTTCCTAGGAGTTCGTCACTTTTTGACGGGTTTCCTTTTGTTTTGGCTTTTTATTGCCTTCGATTACGGTAGTTCAATGACACGTGTTTGATATTAAAATGCAATATCCCCTGAAGATCAACGATCTATTCATCTATTTTAAGACCATAATTTCTAGATAATAACATGAATCTAAAATAATTTTGTACTTAATTTACGCACGAAATATGCACAGGATTATAAGTAAATTTGCAATTGATTATAAATTACAATTAAAGGTTTCCTTGAAACTAAAAATGCGCATCAATCAATGAGCCCTTCCACTTTTGATTTCTTAGCTTAAACGAATGACACTTAATTAAATCTATTACGAAAAGATTCCGCTTACAGCAAACCATGAAGTGGCATTTCTAAAGACGCCTAAAATTCTTATAATCAATCTTTTGAAAGTGACCCGTATTCTACCCATATCATGCACAACTTCCATATTCTTCAAACCTGCCACACTCTACAATGCGTGAGAGAACTTGAGTGAAAGTTTCGAAGGCATGACCTGAAGAATGCATTCGCCAACGGGCAGAAAAAGATGTCGATTGAAATCTGTCTGTCAAACTGAAGTCGAAGTTGCTGGAACAGAACAATTCCAAAGACGACCTTTGTGACAATACTCTGCAACCCGACTCGTTATCAGATTGCCTCTCACGTTAGACGCCAACCTGCACCTAATTCACTGCAATCTGCATTAGACCGGCCCCCTCCAAAATTTGCCAGATCCACTATAGACTTTAATGAGTGATATTTCACTCGTTTCACGATCAGTGTATATTAGAAATTGCATTATCCAAATGCTACAGACTGCTGCAGTGCTGCAAGAAACAGTTAAACACCTCCACGGTCGACGACTTGACTGATTCATATTTTTGGGGTCAAAATACAATCGAAACTAGTGGTCGAAAATTTTTCAAAAACTTTCAAATTTTAGGATTCAGAGAACTACGAGACAGGCGTCGACTATAGGCAGTACTATAGTAAGACAACGAGATGAGTCTTTGATTTTTCGAATCATAGGTTTACATGGATAAAGGTGACACGCGCAGAAATGCAATCTGAGCAAGGCAGACCGCACTTTATCCCTATTCATTTGAATAACGATTCAAACGTTGACTGAAGATTTGTTTCAAACACGTACACGAAGTTTTTTGAAATATTCGAAAAGTCGCGCTGGAAGCAACGTAGGGTACATCATCGTAGTACTACCGTACCCAGTGGTGGTAACCATAGATAGGTGGTCAACCATTCAAACTCTACCAGAAATTTCTGCTTCTACCCTTCAATTTAGAGACCCGACATAAGTAGCTCCGAGGGCGGTATTCATAGTCAGGTCTCAAGGCCGTGCTCAATGAAGACGGTCTTAGCATCCTCTACCTCTTAGAATACCGACTCTAGCTGCCATCTACCACCATTTACGAAAATCATTTGCAGGCCCATGTGTCTCTGCGGTTGCGCGTATGAAACTGTTGACAGTTGAGTTTCTCAATTTGAATTTTTATGGTGTTTGGAATTGTTATAGTATTTGGAACTTGTACGCCTGTCTGTCATATATATAGGATATTTTAGCAGAGCTTGGGTTCGTGAATTTTCTTCTTCCTTGTAAAAACAGTAATCCGCAACTATTTCTCTCAACTAATGTGAAAATACTACGTTCACTTTTAATACGGTGGCACCGATTTTCAAGTGCTCCATGATTTCGGCAAAACAGTACCACATGAATTTGACGAGCTATTATTCGTATTATTCTTTAATAGATTGATCATGGCCATGGACCACCGTGATATACCTGATGAATACAGGGATGCTGTCAATCGAATGGTTGAAACTATGCATCAACACATAGAGAGTAGAGGCCATGGGTAAGCTGATTCTGAAATATACTAACCAAACACAAAGGGGCCGTTAATGGAAGTACCCTAATGCGGTCAAACCAAGTTGTATCTCAGCGTATACTGATATTTTGAACATCCATTTAGAAGTTCATGGGATTCCAGGTTTACATGGTCAATAGATGATTTTGATATTGGAGCTCCAATGGGAAGAGGGAAGTTTGGCAGAGTTTATTTAGCTAGAGAAAAAAGGACCCACTACATGGTAGCTCTCAAGACTTTGTTCAAGTCTGAGCTAATCAAAGGACGTGTAGAAAAACAAGTACTGCGTGAAATTGAAATACAATCACACCTAAAGTAGGTTGAATTGTGACATAAATTACGTACCACTTTATGCACAGATGTATCTCAACTCAATTATTGTGCTGTCGGTTGAGATTTGAATTACACAGTTTACATTACTGTAGGTTCTGAGCTTTTTCACTTTTTTTATCGTCCTTAAGGAAGATTTGAATGAGCGTTTGATGTTCCGTAGAATAACAAAAATTCTATTATTGTTCCTGTATATTTTTTACTGTGTATAATTCTAGGCATCCAAATATTCTTCAGTTACTGACATGGTTCGATGACAATCGGCGTATTTATTTAGTCCTGGAATTTGCTGCAAAAGGAGAACTTTATAAAGAGCTGCAGCGTCAGCCTGGAAAGAGATTTAATGAGCAGCTGTAAATATTACCATTATCATATTTCGAGTACTCCAGAGTCAAATTTTCCAAAATTTTGCATCATCTGTTGTATAAATGTCAGCTATGTATTTCATGGCTTATTTTTATTTTAGATCTGCCAAATACACGTATCAAGTAGCTGATGCACTACACTACTGCCATAAAAATCACGTGATCCACAGGGATATAAAGCCAGAGAATTTGTTGCTTGACTTCGAAGGGAATATCAAATTGGCTGACTTTGGGTGGTCTGTTCACGCGCCATCTTCAAAGTAAGTACTAAAAATAAATGTTGTTTTGATCAAACATACTTTATTCTTCAAACCAGTGCTGGTTTGGATCGCTCTTCAATTGATTGCAATATCACTGAAATGAGCAGTTTTGAAACGGCAAAAAATGATGTCAAATCAAACTAAATAGTTGAACCTTTTAACAGAACAAAATTCATTATTTCAGGCGTAGTACCATGTGTGGAACATTGGATTATCTACCTCCGGAAATGGTGTCAGGGCAGACATATGACGTTTATATAGATCATTGGTGTTTAGGAATTCTGTGCTACGAATTTTTAGTTGGAAAACCACCTTTTTTGAGCGATTCGCACGAAGAAACGTATAGCAAAATTAAGGGTTGCATTATACAATGGCCACCATATGTACCTGCTGGTGGAAAAGACCTTATCTCAAAGGTATGAATGGGAATTGTCTTGACCTTCTATCACTTGTCCATTGATGCAAAACATTAAAATCAATATTTATACATCTATATTTTAAACATTGATATTTCAGCTTATCAAACGGAGAAGCTCAGATAGAATTTCGTTGCCTGCGGTGATGAAACATCCTTGGATACTTGAAAACAAGGATAAAAAATAGTTATTTACCATAACATACTATTGCCAAATGATCTCAAAAAATATCATCTATCTACTATACAGTAAGAACAAGTTTTCATATCAATGCATTGTTACATACACAGACTGACTTCGATCAATTTTTAGATGTATTTCTGTAATGCCTTATAATGTTAGTTGAAGCACCAAAATTGACCATTTTTTTAGCAATATTAAAATTAAATGAGACGTCATGTAATGGCTTTTTCAATATTCAGAATTTAAATTTGGAAAATTTCAAAGCTACCTATTATTTCTCGGTATCTGAAAAAGTGCCCAATATTGTGTCTATTTCCTACACTGCGCAATGTAAGTAGACACATGTATATGGGATAGTTAATATTTTTTGCAATAAGTTATTGGATAGAATTGGAAGATATGCTTTTGAGACTATCAATATGGTACACATGAAATATAATTCAAGTTCTTAAACCGCACGTTAATAATTACCTATTGATCTATAAACTGCTATACTCCGATATTTAGGTTTGTAACGATTCAGAAAAGATCACTTGAATTTATCCATTAATGCGATTTATGACGTAAGGTTTGTGGATGAATAAAAATAGTTTTATGAAGGTTTCAATTATATTGGTTAATTCTTTGTTTAAGCACATAGTTCTTTCAAGTTCGCAATATATTAATCCTAACAAAAATAACTATGTAAGCTATACAATGGTACAAAACGTGATAGAAAATAGATCATCGATTTATCAAGTTCTCATGGATATCGCGAGGTCCATACGCTTTCCACTTCACTTTGCGCTCTTTTTCTGGTCTTCTGTGTGGCTTCAGGTAGTTCCATAGACAAATCTCTGTTTTTGCACGTTCTGCAATCGAACATTGAATTTAATAGTCATCAAACAACTATAATAATGAAAATTGCACAGGCAATTGGACGATTGTATGCTTTGCAAATCTTTGAATGGCTCCTCAATTTGTTATGTAATAAAAAATAACAAATCTACCAATCAATGTATTTCTCCCAAAGTTGCAGTAGTAAATCAATCACGATAGAGATTGAGATACAAGAAGGTTAACTTACACTTTTTTGTCCTTTTTGCTTTCCTTGGCTCACTGCTACTACTGGAACTGGAATCTCCGCTAGAAGTACTTGAAGTATTATTACTACTACTACTACTACTGCCGCTACTATTACTGCTGCTGCTACTTGAGCTTGTGCTGTCGCTGGAATCAGAATTGTCCGAAGAAGAACTATCTGAACTACTGCTGTCTGTGCTTGAACTATCTGAGTCACTTGTGCTGTTGGAATCCTTTCTCATTTTTTGCTTCTGTTTGATAGTATCAATTTTTTTCAGTGGTTCTCTGCAAAATGGGGATTAGAATTAGATTCGGATATACTAGTAATTCTACGACACAGAAAAAACCCAAACTTACAACTTCTCTATTTCCTTCTGCTTCATTGCTTTTTTCAATTGCGTTGTACGTGAAGACCGGTGAACGTATTTTCTCTTGCCTTTACACTCATAACTCCAGTGACCCATTTCCAAACATTTTTGACATCGCACAGCCTGGGACGGGTAAGAATTTCTGCAAGCATATTGAAATTTATTCAATGTATTCTCCTGTACTGGACGTTCCCAAAATTGTAGACACATTGTTATGATGCTCTTCCCTCAAAATGTGATCATAATGCAATTCATCATCTTGCAGAATGAATATGATATTGAACTTACAGATTTGTTTTCAAATAAAATAACCTATAGAAAATGATTCTCTGATAGACATCTTTCATGTTACTTCATCATGACGATGTCTAAAATTGTTACAAGTCGATGCAAAAAGTGTTACATACGTTTTTTTGATCAACTTCATACCATACGAGCTCATCTTTAGGTTTCTTGATTATTACGAATACAAATCACTATTCAAAACCCAAAATAGTACAGCCACGATTTGACAATAATAAACCGCGACCGCATGGACGCGTTGAGTTAGAGCTTTGATGTGCATTGTTGATGATTGTTGCATTCATTTTAGTAGGAGTTGTAGATTCATCGTACAGGTGTCGTTTGTATTTGCTGCGTTACTGCAGTGTGCCGCCTTGGCCATTCTTGCGATTCTTGCATCCGTGCTTGCATCTGAATGGCTATTTTCCTTCGGTTTTATTGTTGTTGACCGTGTTACTGACATAAGAGCGCTCGCTGCAAAAAATTTTCTGTGTAGACCGCAAATTACATAAATTCCATGTAAATCCGCGTGACACGATTAGCGTCGACGTACGTTATGCGTTGAAAGTTTTATCCAAAGGACGATTTAAACCGAACGAACGTGATAAATTATTACTCGGCCCAAAATGATGAGGTGAAGAAGGACTTTATCACAACATCCTATTCGCCGAAAAAAGGGCAAGGTATGCATACACAAATCCTGTTACAAAACTTTCTGCCCTGCGTTGACTAGAGCTCTACCATTCGGTATTTCCACAAAAAAACTGTCATATCTGATATATCTTCTGGAAATGAACAATCATTTCCACAAACTAACAAAATTTCCGAGATGTACGTACATCCCTGTTTAATGAATCATCGAGTCGTGATTAATTTAATCGTGCCAATGATATTTTTTCACATTTTTCCCCCTGCAATCTTTCGCTCAACTACGTGGGCACGTTTGTATCATAGACGTTAACTGAAAAATATGGAAGACAGCCAGCCACGGGCAAAAATATCTCCGGGTTCTAGTGGGTTTTAGTGGGTTCAGGGGCATAGTAGTCTTCCATAGTTAGCGATTGAACGCGGTTCAAAACGGTGCTTCGCAAACTGCTCATCGATTGAAGGGTTATACGACCTCTGGAATTTTTAAAAATTAGATATCAGCTCTAAAAAATAATTCTTCTTGTTTCGTTGCGCGGATAAAAATTAATCCAACTTTGAGGGAGCATACCGATCAAAATTTAAAAATGACATCTACAAGGAACCCCCTAATACACATATAATATACTTATATCGGACATAAAACTTAGTAACAAGATGCCTTGGCTGTTACCATCAGATGTGACGTCTTTCAGCCGGTATTAGAGTTCGCAGATACATCGACAAATGTTGTGTCTTTTCGTGCTACCACTAGTGCGCTACGGGTGTTGATAGCTAACTTCTCTAATGCTGTACGTCAGCTTCCAGAGAGCGCTAGCTCGCTGGGGCATCGAACCTCGGACTCCAAGTCCCATAAGGCTGGCTGTCTTCCGATATTCTTCATTCAACGATATAAATCACTTTGTTGTGAATCTCATCGTAATGTACTTACATGTCAGTACCGTGAATATACATGTTTTATCAGAAAAGAGAATTTAATGTTTCAAAATCATGCGTCACCACTCCAATCGGAAACCTTATAATGTGTCTTGCCTAGCATTTGGTCTTTGGTGAATTATCTATAGCTAAAAAATTTTCGAGTAGAGACTTGCTAGTTCAATACTTGCTGTAAAATTCAGTTGAAAGAACATGAACTGTATCACCCAGGGCTTTATCTCTTAACAATGCTGTGACTGAAGAAGCAGCATTTTTCAGAATTTTTCATATTCATCGTACTTGTCACCATTACATTTGTCGATTTTTCCAATGTAATAACATCACAGCTCTACTGATTCATTAAACGTACAATTTTTATCAATCGTACCTACTCGTTTCCAATTGGAGTATTCTCATTTATTCATATTAACAATCAATCTCTTATTCAATCAATTATTGATCTATATATCTATTATATTCTAAGACATATAAGAACAACTCTATCATGACAAGGCAGTCTTTTGTGCATTGTTAATACTGCGAAATAGCATGTTTTGAAGTCCTAAGGAACTTTTGGCATGTTTTTCCACTTGAACATAGTACTAGAGAATTGATGGAAACATCAGCAGAAGTAATTTTTCTCAGGATATTGATTGGATCTGGTTTGATAAGCTCATGTCACGCTATGCTTTAAACTTACAGTTACATAATGTATTTTTTGTCACAATACTGTCTAGAAATGCATGCAAGAATATCTGTGCAAGTCTGATTTCCTGCCTAGCTGGTTTACTCTAATTTCTAACAATAAACTTCCAACAAATGGCTACAGAATATATCTTTTTTATATAGAATGGACAATGGCAAAACTTCTGAAGAAATGTGGCGTAATAAAGGAAAAGCAGAAACTCGGAGCAGCTCATTTAGTACAGAAGCTGCAGCAACCTCTGTGGATTCTAACTCTGCGTCTCTAGCTGATATATTTGATACTGCTTTTACTTCTACAGTTGATCCAACGCCACAATCACGTTTTCCAGCAGGTAATATTTTTTCAATTGCTATGGATATTTCATGAATTTTAATGACCCATTATCATTATATTTCTGTAGTGGGATTGCCTATTCTACTACTGTACGGATACCATGAAGAATGCTTTGGCATTTCATATCTTTAAATTGAATTCTCTGAATCAACGCTTCAATTATTATTGTTTCAGCTAATGAAATGGAGTATGAGCACTTATTTGCTGAAAGTGATATAGAAGAGGCTGATGTGGTACCTGTTGAGCCATTTCCAACCCCAGTGCATCATTCAAATTCTGAAAATAATCTTATTTTCTGGCCATACCTTCCATCTGCTGAAAGAAGTTCACATTCTCGAGAATATCGACATCCAGGTCGGATGAACTGTAACATGTGCCAACATAGACAGGATAAAAACGTGCACAAAGATACTGCACAAGCACTACCAGACGGCAGACCTTGTGAAGAGAGAGTTTGTGAAAATTATCGACGCAAAAGAATTTTACATGAAAGAGATATTCCAGCTAAACATAAATCAAAGAAAAATGAAGAGCAAAAACTAAGAAACATTCAGCACGTCGATAGATTGAGCATACCAGGCCCATCTAGGCTATTAGATTTCCCCGTCGATTACAGGTTAATAAAAAATAAAGCTATTATAGAATTAGGAGATTTCACAATATCAGTTTTGGTTTTAAATTAAGGAGAAATAAGAAAATACTGTGGACCTGTTACTATTCATTGATAGCAAGTGTTAAAAATTGCGTTTTGTGACATGCCGCATATTATGGGACTTTGAACGCCTTAAATCATAGCTAAAAGACATATGTATGTTGCATCTCTATAGTGTAACTGGTTCTGCAAGCCAAATCGGAAGCACCTCAGACGAGGGACCACGTGCTATTCAGAACCCTAGTACTGATGAACCTACTTTATACCATGCACAAGTAGAGTTTAAACCAACACCAGAAAGATCTCAACATTCACATCTAAAGCACACCTCGAGTATGGATTCTCAAGTTTTGTAGTCTCTCAAACTGTTATAAAAAATTTTCATTTCATCATATGAATTTCTAGGAAATGATGAGGTGCCGTCGGCTCCTGACTTACAATTGGATTGGTCATCCAGCAGTGAAAGTGAGAATGAAGAGGGCTCTGTAGAAGTACTTGGAACCGTGAATCATAACAAAGTAATTATCTTGAAAATCTTGAACCTGAAACAAATTATGCATTCAGACCATTCATAAAAAACAACTCAAACGTTGTATGAGCTGATACAGATCCAATAGGTTTCATGAGCTGCTCATTGGCTAAATTTGAAAGCCGTTGCACGTAATATATCATTATTCACAATCTTTGACGATATCTCTGCGTATGCGAAGGCTATTGATCACTAATAAATCATTTGAAATTACAGCCAGTTTTACAAAATGGAAATCAAGCCACGGGACCTGTGCCCGTGGTTGATCTTACCACAGAATCAGACGACGAACAAAGTTCACCTCAACCTTATCAGAATGAGCCAACAACGAATTCTGGTGGAGATCACTTTCATAGTCACATACCCCATGCTCATAGGTGCGTTATTGTTAGTTCTTATTACTTGATTCTTATTCGAGCAATATGAAGTCAAATTACTATGTTAATTGAATCGTATAGGTATAAGGCAATGTTATTTGCATTAACCTTCCAGGGTAAATTCTTGCTGTATGCATGGACCTCCGGAATATTCTCATCATCGGGTTCCGGGGTATTATCCTACTTACCATCCAGGTGATTAAATGCTCGACGCTAGCTAGGCATAACATACCTATATATTTATTCTGATAACGCATGAGCAAAATGGATTTTAACATAGTAATGAAATTTTTTCACTTTTTAACATAGTATTTTACGTTTAATATCTCAGAAACAGTCGTCGGAGTACCAACCCCAAGGATTCATCCAGTGCATGAGCGATTGTGGTTGAACCAACAACGCATACAAGAAATGCATCGGCGTAGACTTGGTCCGCGATCATCTCATCTTGTGTATGTTCTGATCCTTCGAGTCTAAATGTATACTAATTTAGATCCGATACATTATCTAACGTGAGCAAATGGATTGAATTTTTTTCACATTTAGATGTATGCCGCCAAATCCACAAGTGCCACAACCAGGTTTGCATTTGTGTAGCAGTAGCAGTAGCATTAGTTCAAATGCTCGTTACAGTGGTACGGAGGAGCCAACGTACACAGAAAATTATCAGTCACCGCTGCCTCCACCGTCTCCTCAGCAACCTACTGTCTACAGTCGCCCGGAAATTCTGCCTCCTAATATGATGATTGGTAACCCCTGCCCGCCACCTGTTATGGTAATCAAATATTATTTGTCGAATAAGTAATATAAAGATTCATGAATGGAATTGTAACGCTTGGGAAAAACATAAGTTACAAAAAAAGTGCTACTTCAGATAAATCCCATTCACCCGCCCGAGCCCATGGAGCCAGCACCCGAGATGCCTTCAATGCCGGTACACCAACACGTACATCATCATATGTACCACTATCATCCACCACCAGCCCCTCGACAAATTCCGCCACGCACGCATCATCTGCACATCAGTTTCAGCTCACATATGGTGAGCATAATTTTCTGAAAATTCAGCTTTCAGCTTTCTAGAATGTGATGCATTTAATATTTTTTTTCTCTTCGATAGCATCCGGGTGCCGTGTTACCTAACTGTAGGACCCCTGGAGGCCCGGAAATGTTACTGGTATTGCACCAAGCACGCATGTCAGCACGCCTCGAGCATTATATGCGTATAGTAGATCAGCGACGTATGACACATATTAGTTGCGGAGCCACACAGGAATCTATCGAAAGCCATACATTCCCACATAAATACAAGCGGGTGAGTATTCTCTATTCTCCGCCTACCTTGACGTTTTTATTAAACGTTCAGTATCGACGGGTAAGCTAGTGATAAAATCGAGTATCGAATGTAATAAACTTTCTTATTTTAGGTGAAAAAGATAGAAAATGGGGAAGACTCCGTAGAAAAATGTACAATCTGCCTCTCTGAATTTGAAGATTGTGAAAGTGTCAGGTGGGTAGCAGTCTTGCCTTATGAGATCAGGTTAAACATCTCATAGACAGTATAAAATGGACTGGTATCTCAAGACTAACTAAGCTAATTGATACATTTTTATTCTCATCTTAAGGAGGCTTCCATGCATGCATCTATTCCACGTAGACTGCGTCGATCAGTGGTTGTGCACTAACAAGCGATGTCCTATATGCCGTGTGGATATTGAGACTTTTCTTCACAAGGAGTTCTCAGCTACGGCATAGCTTAAGGTCAATAGAATTTAGTAATTATTCCTGTCTTGTAATTATAATTATTATTCAGAAACTTACTGCCTACATCTGAAAAACAATTTTGCATGTTTTTTTTTATTTTTTTTATTCTAAAGTATGTAATGAATGCTTCTCATAATGTCCTCTTCATAATGTGATTGAAAAAACGGAAGAAGTTGTACAACCCCAAACTTATAAAAAATTAAGTGAAAAACCTAGGCTCCAGATTGTACTAGATGTATTAACTATAGTGCATACATCGAACTGCTTTGAATAAGAAAAAGTAGGGATATATATATAGGTGACTTCGTATTTATCGGTCACTGTTTATTATGATCAATATTCCTTTTTTGATGACACGAGAGTTTTCAATTGATTGAAAATGGGTAATCATGTAGACAGATCTCATTTTAGATGGAATGAAATGTAAATAATTTGTGTCGTCATTTCGTAATTTTTTTTTCTTGGGCACTATTTTATGAGAAGAAACATAATGGAAAGAGACTGAATCATTCTAGCCGATTGTTCGGTATGAACTTTATCTGTCTTCCAATCGATTTTGTTTCGAACGTGACAAATTTAAATGAAGTGTCAACCTCATTATAATTTTTGTGACTTTAAGCATCAGAAAAGAGATTCAAGTCTGCGTTTGAACTATCCGGTAAACTACCCAAGAACTGTTTCAATGTTAATAGCTCAATTTTAATACCTGCATGTGTGTACATATTTATTCCCTAAATTATGATTTCATTATGAATTATTTTAAGTATAATTCATCATGGTGCACTTTGTTTTGTACAATTTGTAAATGGTGCTAAACAGAAAAATCTGAATAGGGTGAAAAGTTGAACAAAAATAGAAGAATCGTGTTTTTTTTTTAACATGAATTCATTATATTCCTAACCTGGTTTTACAGTTCTTCAATTGCCCGAAATACGAATTGTGAACGTGAAATTTAATTTTCATGTGGGGTAAATTATGATATTGGCTTGAAGCGATGAGTAATAGTGATAATTTTATTATTTTATTCTCTTTTTTATACTCATTGTGTTATATGTTATTTTATTTGTGTATTCATCTTCTTAGACGAATAATAACGAATATTGTTTATTAATTGTATGAAATATTAAATTATAATACTAAATAGTTATGGTATCAATTTATATTGATAACTGATGACCGAAACTATCTCAATGGAATATCATATACCTATCGTGTCAAATATTTACGATCATAGTAATTTCAATCCGTTATTGAAAAAACAAAATATCCTCTATACTACTCCTACTATTGAAAAAAACTGTGTAGCCATCGATACAAGCAGCTTTCTTTGGAGTGCCATGCTGCGAATTTTCACGTTTTTACTAGATCGAAGAGATCGTTATCAAAATGTTTAGTAAGAATAATACACATACAGCCAATTGATATGGACACTTTTCTTTTGGATACGAATGAGTATCAAAAATATATCATGATTGATTCTTTGATCCCTCATCGTTGGTGCATCATTGTGTTACTAATATCATTCTCTGAACAAAGTCAATGTGCAGAAATTGCCTTGCCAAGCAGCAGTTTCTACTTCCTTATTGATGATAATTGATATACATAGTTGCACGTATTTTGATCTCTTTTCCAGTGTTCAGAAGAAAAAGTTCCTGTTTTTCATTGAAAATGAAATATTTAAACCTAAAAAGACTAGAAAGTAACGGCTTAATCAACTGAGGTACTATTGCTGTACGTCTTAATATTTTTATCCGAGAATAGCTGCTGATCATTCGATTAAGGGCAGATAATTATAACATGAATATAAATAATATCTACTATATTTGTAATGAATATTTCCAATGCTTTTTAATTTATAAGTGGATTTCTTTTGTACAATTTAAGTCATTTGCGAAAAAAAATGTACACAGAGATATAAACATTAGTGAAATTGGAAAATATATGTACGATGTTGAATTATCTAAAGAACGAGGATAAGATAGTAGAAAAAATTCTTTTACACAATGCTTATTATGATAAAATGTATATCAATTCAATACAATAAAATGAGTTTTGTATCAAATGCTAAATAAGGATTCAAAAGACAAGAGTATATCATTTTCGTATCTAGGGATATGAAGACTACATACCAAGCAATACCATGTAAGGAATTGTGACCTCATCTGATTTGACCATTTGAAGTACCTCTTCAATGATTTGACAGCTGACGCTTCGAGCTTCGACTTCGATATGACACGATCCATCGATTACGCCGTTGACTTGTCCCGTGCAATTGTCAAGGCAGTGAATTTCAGGTTATTAAACGTTTGTTTGAACTTGAAAAACATAAATTGTTTGCACAGTGTATATTGTGGTGGATGGAACAGCATTAATATGTCGGAAAATTCGACGACTGACGAATATGCCCACGTCTCCAAAGGACCGTTGAAATTGAAATCTGACTCAGCAGCGGTAAAAAAGTAATATTTACCACAGCTATCTTTTCTCACTTTCTGTCACTTGGCTTTTCATAGATCGAAAAGTTTATCGAATACTAGTGGATTTTGAGAGACTGATAAGGATTGAGGATTTCTAGAGTTGGGGTGCTCTGACAAAGTGGTTGGAGATAAATATCCCAAAACTAGAACAATGGAATCTCAATTTGATTGGAAGATAATCTTCCCTATCTCATTCATCAGAATATCAGTGTTCTTTCTTGAATCTATAATGTATCACTGCGTTCTATTCCAGAAAGAAAAAGAAGAAACAAAAAGAGCAAAAGACAGTAGAAATGGCAAAAATCATTGAAGAGGAAAAACCTAAATCGGTTGATCTCAAGAGAACCAAGGCAGAGCTGGCCTTCCAGAAGATGCAGGAGAAAATGGTAAGAAAACTTTGAACGTGTAATAGCTGGAGAGTTACTCCATCTCAAGATAAGTGGCCACACTCTGAGACAAAATCAATATATTAACATGCCAAAATTTACAGCAAACAGAACGGATAAAACAAAAAGCATCAATGACACACAAACAACGAGTGGAGGAATTCAATAGACATTTGGACAGTCTCACAGAGCACTTTGATATACCAAAAGTCAGCTGGACTAAATAAATATACCATTTTTCAGAAGATAAAACTTTCAAGTTGCTGTATGGAATTCTAATACAAAATTTATTCCAAAATATATTTGTTGCATAACAATATAGTGTTAATCAAGTGATCCACGATACAAGGACTTACAATTATCAAAAAAATGTCCTGCCGCATAATTTTATTGAAATAAATTACGACTATGTATTTGAATTTTGTGGATAATGGTCTAATATTCCTTGGTTCAGTAATGTAAACTATTTGTAATACTTATAACTACCACTGAGTTTCAACTATATCGTGAGTTGCTCTAATAATGGACGGATAGAAATACTTATTTCCTATGAAAAATAGAACTAAGAATAAGATTCATAAAAATTGTACAAATAGATTGTAGGCTGGTACGACTTACTTATTCTGTAACAAATGGAAGTCTATAGTGACCTCACTAATCGTTTAAATTGATCAATAAATCGTCAATGTTGAAGTTTAAAAATTCTTCAATCACAACAAATCGAACATGTCAAATGGACGGAATTCTATAGTCATGTAGCTGCAGATAGAAAACATAAAATTATACGACTAATTATTGTACATGTATTAGATGATCGAGAATGAGTTATAGATATTAAACAAGCAAGCTTGCATATTATAGACGAGATATATAATTTGTGCAGTTACACTGCTTGGACTTGTAAGATTCATGTTGTTCTTATGAGCAATGCATTAATCTAATAAATATTTTCTTCCTTTGTCAATCTATTCTTATAAAGAGATTTCTGTTGTGCGAACTAATAAAGCACGAAAAGTCTATCGGTAATCATTCACGTTTTAGCGCTCTGCATGGAGACAAAAAATAATATATAATTTTGATTTTATGTAATCAAAGTTGTGCAGCTTACTATCAAGATTCCTGATTTAAAACTTGATATGTAGACATAACAATAAAGTACTAGCACGGAATGTGATATATGGTTATGAACACAGAACACAATCGTCACAGGTACTGCGACCTATTCACAATAATGACAGGCACCATATAAGGTAGTCATGAATGAGGGAATGTTTGTTTTCTAAAAGAAACGTATAGTAGTCACAAATAAGACTACGGAGAAAGTGGTACATGAATTTAGAGTGATACCACCATTACCATAATGAAACACTTTGATGTAATTTTCTGTTTGCACCCATGGATTACTGCCATCATCGAAGTGCATAGGACACTGATCTCTTTCACGTTCATATTCCTACAAACGAAGATAAGCAGAAATGAAGACCATAGCTGAATAAGGGAGGCGAGTTTAAAAAGACGTATGATTAAAAATTGATAACAGCACTGTAACAACGTACTTGTAACTCTAGTGCAACAGCAGCACCTTCGGTGTAGTTACTACTTGTTACGTCTTGGTTAAGGTCACAGTAAGGTCCAATGGCTTGCGACATTAACACTCGATTTAAATCTGCTCTCTGATAAACCCAACAGCGATATTTACTGAATGCATCCAATTCATCATATGTGATGAGGTACGACTTCAAATTCTCCTTCCAGAAACCAATGCATTTCATCTTGTAGTCAGGTGTGCCTATTTTAAACGAGTTATTTACTTTTTCTCTTCTAACGCAAATATTAATTTGAAATTTTCAATTACAGTCTGCTTTTGGACTCACTGTAAATGTCTACCGGTCGTCCCAAGTGATCCACAGATAGACAGTAAGTTTCATCAATAGCCACCTCTTTTTGATCAGTATCGCATACCGATAAATCAGAAATATTTTGTTTGCAGTATATATTTGGCCGAGGGGAAAGTGTTACACCACCTAAAATTCTTGTTTCGAACAATATGTCTCCTCTCTGAGTAAACATATATTTTCCTGCTACTGGGCATCTGACTGGTACTGGATGTTTTGCTGCAAATAAACGGATATGGTAAACACGTGCCTGTTGTACCTAACGTTATCAATAGCTTGGTTCAAAATCGATTACTACCACTTGTTTAGTTCAATTTTGTATCCATACCTAGGAATAAATCGTATTTCCAAGCTTCTTTATTGGGAAATTGAACCCAGGAACACACCGTATGAAAATCGTCTTTGATAACAGCAATACCTCGTCTGTATCTTATAATATTATGATGTTGTGGAACAAAATCAAAGCATACGTAATCTTTTTGGCTGTGAAAAAATGAAATACTCATTATGTTTAAATATAATAAAATTTGACAAATTTGTAAGAAATTAAAAATTGTCAGTTCCTTACCATCCGTCAACCGTTAATCTTGCCATCATTACTCTGGTATCCCTTTGCTCACGACAGACATAAATTGTTCGTCTATAACGCCCTTCGTCTGGATACCAAGTTTCTATGATATGTGTCTCATTGATGAAGATGTCAGCATCTATGTTCGCAGTATTTATCCAATCACCCGTCATGTTTTGGGGCAGGCGGCATCCTGGTTCAACGACTTCGGCTTTCACTGGTGTAACCCTGAGACGCTCAGGACTTTTCTCAACTGTTTTTAATGTATTACACTCAGCTGTTATAGAAACACCAATGAATAAATCGTCATCACGATTCTTGAGAAAACATCGATATTTCTCATCCTTTCGAGATTCTTTGGTATTTGCAACAGCAAAAAAGTGATTCTTGTCGACAAACCAATCACCCAAGCAGCTGTATTCCACCACTAGTCACAAAAAATACCTCAAATTATCGAATAGACCATTAAAATATTTATCACATAGTTTCATATACAATTATCTTTCAGTACTCACATGCATCCGAAGTTCCTTCCAAACTTTCGCAACGTTTGTAATTGATAGTAAACTTTTGATTTGTTATCAGAAATTGAGTTCCAGCCGTTTGACAAGAACGGATGTGCGCATCTGGGTTGTTACATTCACCAGTGAATCTGAATCGATTCTATTTAAAACGGATATGAGTATTCCAATTAATAAGTTTGGCACTTACTTATACATGATAATGACACAGATACTGAGAGTTTGTCTCAAAAAGTATTCAGTCAAAAAATCATACTAACTTGATAAGCGAATTGCCAAACACCTTCGAGAGATGATCGACAGTTGACAGGAACATAGTTTTCTGAGAATAATGTGATTAATTGCTGATCTGGATGGATACCGCGGCATACGTTTTCTACTGTTGGTTGGACACCATTTCCTAAATTGACGCAACTGGCTAAATTGGATTAGAATAGAGAAAACTATGTTTAGGTAAATAGTATACGAGACATTTAACAAGTATCATATAAGATCTGTTCCTAATAATTTTTAAACTTATGTTTCAATCAATAAGCAATACTCACATTCAAGTTTTTCTAGAACATTAACTGTTCTGACAATAAGCTTAACGCAGTGGTAGCAGTAGTCCTTTTGAAATACAAAAGTGTAGTTAACGTGATACTCTTCGAACATGTTGACACAAAAGCCCCTGCTGGTCATGGTTTCTGCATTTATTTCAGTCAGTGTTTTTTGGCCATTTTCCCATGAAAACCATGATCCTCTGATTATTAGTGGAATTTGACAAGAGTTTTCATTTCGACCACTTACTAGAGTTACTGTAAAAATATGTGATGAATCGTCAGCAAGGAAAAGCAAAAATTGATGATGCATTCTTTCAGCAAAAGTCATGCATGAATCAAACTTTCAAAAATCATTTTGAATCTGACAATGTGGATAAAATACGGCGTTCTCACACTACAACAATATTACAAGAGAAAATAACTAATAACCAACAACGGTTAACGTTACTTGCCAACAATTGGACTAGAACAATAACGGAATTGAAAAATATTTCATGCTTACCCTGTATAAAGATGCAGCATAATATGTAAGTAAACACTCTCAGTCGCTGTTCCATATTGCAGCACTTGTCAAATCGATCAAACTGATAATCTTGTTAGAAAAGAAATTAGTTAATTTCAATTATATTAAAAGATGCAATTGGCAGACATCGTCATTCATCCACGCCCAGAAAGCATCATCACGGAGGAATAGTAGCATCAGCTAACGCAAAGAATTCGTTGGAAATTAGGCGTGCCACACGAAATTACATTTGTTACAAGCACAACAGATGGCCTTTCGGCTCAAGAGACCTCGGCTTTGGTTGGCAGTCACGTGAAGGGTGCTGCAATGTTCAAAATCCAGAAAAAAGAGCTGATTTCAGACTTGTTGCGGTCCCGACTTTCCGTAGGTCAAGAATTGCATAAAAATTGTCCCACGAATACAGATAGCCCTTCGAGTACCCTGAGAATTATCATTAGCACCCGAAGGACCTGCGTTGACGGCATATAATACGTTTCTCGTATGACGTTCGAGTGATGCGCTTTGCATAAACGTGAAAGAATCCCTTACACGCCTTAAAATTGGTGAGCAATGTTTTTTTCAGTCGGTTCTTGCATGCACTATTTTTTCGTCGAACGACGTAATACCGTTGAGTGTAGATATTATAACACTCAACGGTAATACTTGAATGCACGGTAAGCCGAGGCTTCTTGGGAACGTTACTTAATACAAAAACACTCAGTATTACATAAGATACCACATCACTAAATAAATTTGGAGGTTATGTCACTATTGTGTTGTGCCAGAAGTCTAACTTACGAGTTTCGAGATGTTGATAATAATTGAATTAATCATGAATTATATTATGTATATGTTGCAGTTTGATACAATGGGTAATACACTCACATCAGCCTCAGTTGCCGCTACGAAAGTGATATCACCCGTATCACAGGAGCCACAGCAGCCAGAACCCAAGTCACATATTCATAAAACGTTTGAAGGCGAGCCACCACCAGAATGTCCTATGCATAAACCTAAAAATGAACAACCCGTTCAAACATATGTCAGTGAATGTCCCATAGCCAACACAACCGACAATCAGATTGATCCTCTTAACATGGTCAGTAGTGTCAGTTTAACAATGATAAACAGCAAGGATTTAAGTTACTGAAAGTACAGCAATATCCTCCATACTCTGTTATTTCAAGTTTGATTCAGTGTTCAACTCAAATTTTGTTTAAAATTATTTAACAAATAATGCAACCATAAATTTTGTCTAGATATTGAGCAAGGGATTTGCTCAACCTTACTTGACTGAACTGTCTCAATGTTTTGATGCAGATGCCTGCTGCTAATCAACAGCCTGCGCCTGACCAACCGTTTCCGCTTCCTACAGAGAGGCAAGTATCTTCAATTCCAAAGGCAACTCAAGATGGATCCTTCTGGGTTTATCCGTCTCAGCAAATGTTCTGGAATGCAATGTTGAGAAAGGGCTGGCGTTGGAAAAGTGATGACTTAGCTCCAAAAGACATGGAAGACATCATCAAAATCCACAATGCGAATAATGAGCAGGCTTGGCAGGAAGTTCTGAAGTGGGAAGCACTTCATGCTAGAGAATGTGGAAATCCCAGATTGAGAAGTTTTGGTGGCAATGCAACTAATTACTCACCTCGTGCTCGCATTCGTCACTGGATGGGGTATGTGAAACCATCGAAACTCATGTATTTCTTTTTTTTACAAATGATTGAAATTAAATTACTTTATTTCAGATATGAACTTCCATTCGATCGTCACGATTGGATTGTGGACAGATGTGGGACAGATGTGAGATACATTATCGATTACTATGACGGTGGCCAAGTGGATGAAAAATATACATTTGCACTCTTGGATGTTCGGCCAGCAATGAATTCTTGGACTAATATTTGGGATAGAATGAAAGTGACATGGTGGCGTTGGAGATATAGTCTGGAGGACAGTAGCCAAGAAATAGATTCAGAATCTCACTGACTTGAGAAACTGAGTCTACAAATCTAGATATAGTATTTCCTCACCGTTATTTATTGTTAATCAAAACAATATTGTAACTTATTATTAATATTGTGAATAAAATTTACCTTCAACCATTTTCAAAGCGTATATTTTCAACTTCACTCTATTGTACAGTATGCCGCATTTTTTGGTCGTACCACTTTTTACTCAGAGCAACTACAAATAGGTTAAAGATTTCGGAGTAAGGAAGTTAAAATCAAAGTTTATTCAACTAAAATTGTATTGTATGTGAAAATGTGGATAACTAATTTTGTAGTTATGAGAAGAGCTATTTGACTAGTTTCAATGTTTCTAGAATTTAGCATTCTTGGTAAGGGCACTTGAAACAGCTATCACAAGTGTTTATCAAATTTTGTTGAAAGCCAACCTATCGTATTTATTGGAGTGTACTTAGATAATGAATAGATATCGTTGATTGATGGAAGACAAGTCGAAAAAACAAGATATACTCTTGATTGCCATCTATTCTCCAGTCAGTTGATATATAAATGAATTTGTAAAGGATTTTGCAATGAGTCTTGATTGTTTGAGAGGATTGCCTTGCACTTGGTAAGTACAAACATACAGCATGCTGATGGCAAGTTTCTGTCATTAACTGGGATGTCGTTTTCTCATGAGACTTTGGGGGAGTATCGTTATATGAATATAAGTCAAACTTTGTCATGAATTGATTGTTTTAGCATTAGAATAATGATATTGTTGAAATAAATTAAAATACAGTTTTGAGATACACGGCGCACAACAATTAAGGGATCACTCGAATTTGGTCGTAAAAAAGGCCCATTTTCAAATGGGTGTAACTTCGTCGGAGATGAACAGATTTCAATGAAAAAATTGGGATTTGAAGCTTGAAGCTTTGTCTTCAAAACTGTCATCCTGATTTTTTTGTTTTGCACAGTTTTTTTGAAGTTTTTCAGCATTGAAGCCATGAATGCAGAAATTTTGCGTTTTGCTTTTTTTTTGTACCATGTGCACCGTGTGTCAAGAAAATTGCACGGGGATGGTGTCATATGGGTTTTGTAGCTTGAAACTTCCCCTTCAAAATGCTTTTTTTTTCATCATCGTGCCATTGTTCATTACCGAGTAATTCGTGTTTGAACCGTTGACTGCATTTTCGCAAGTCGGTGAATGTGTGTAGATTTGTGACTTAATAATCGACGTGGTTTACGCGATCTTAGACGGCCGTCAAAAGTGTCATTCGGCAGGGGACAATTGGGCAATAGTAAAGTAAGCGGGATTTATTTTGGCAAGTCATTAGAATTCGAGAAGGCAACACGAGATTTTTGATGAATATAAGATCACCGCACGAGCACTGAGGTACCCGTCAAAGTGTCACCAACTCACGAAAGTGCAGTCAACGGTTCAAACACGAATTACTCGGTAATGATCAATCGCACGATGATGAAAAAAAAAGCATTCTGAAGGGGAAGTTTCAAGCTACAAAACCCATATGACACCATCCCCGTGCAATTTTCTTGACACACGGTACACATAGTACAAAAAAAAAGCAAAACGCAAAATTTCTGCATTCATGGCTCCAAAGCTGAAAAACTTCAAAAAAAACTGTGCAAAACAAAAAAATCAGGATGACAGTTTTGAAGAAAAAGCTTCAAGCTTCAAATCCCAATTTTTTTCATTGAAATCTGTTCATTTCCGACGAAGTTACACCCATTTGAAAATGGGTCTTTTTCACGACAAAATTCGAGTGATCCTTTAATTGTTGTGCGCAGTGTATAAAGAAGTATAGAACTTCAGCTTTATCCATATTTAATGCCCGAAGATATTCAAAACTAGTTAACAGAATGTTAACTAGTCACTTATTGTCAGTGTTCCACAAGAAATCATATTTGCTGTAATTATATGTACGCAGTGAACTTGAAAGACGTGAGAAATTTCAAAATAATGCGTGGATTCCTTCTGCTACTATACTTATTGGGGTATTCCTGGAGCTACCAAGTGGAACGAATCACCGAGCCTCTTTTGCTGGGTGAAGGCCCACACTGGAATGCACTGACACAGTTATTATACTTTGTTGACATAACAAATTGTACTATTAATGTGTATGATCCAGCAACCGGTGTTCATAATTCTACTCATATAGGTAAACAATTCCTAGGTCTAAAATTTACATCTCCGCACTACCTTTAGAAGAGGTACTGATGCAATGTGCATTAAAACAGAGGCATTGGATATTTTTATTCCGTACAATATTCAAATTAAATAAATGCATAAAACTTGATATCGAATATGTAGGTAGTCGGTATATCGGCGCTATCAACTTCATACAGTAGATTATTCAGAACTGACGTGCAAGTACAGTGAAAGTAGAACAGCTGATATCTAATAATTGAATGACAATGGCAAGATGCAAAGATACGAAAGACAATGAAACCATCCAAACACCTGATATTATATGATATCATATGCGATTGTGCGATATCGCACAAGTTATGAGTGCACTACATTCATGATCTTTCATAACAACGTTCGTTTTGATCAATCATATGATAAATTAAACTTATCAAGGATTTTTTTAATGTTCTGTGCATTAAACGCGTCGGTAGGATTGATCTGTGTGCTCACTATCTTGTTGGTTGATTAAAATCACCTGTTTTGGGCATAGGCGTAAGAAATTACGTCCATGGTTTTGGGCCACTCTAAGTTGTTTACAATGAGGATTATACAATAAAGATTAATGATAAGTTTAAGCTCATTGCCGTATTTTCTCAGAAAGTAGTTTCTTGTCAACAGATGGAGGAGCTGTGACTTTCATTGTTCCAATAGCAGGAACAACAGACGAGTTTTTGGTTTCGACAGGATTGGACATAAGACATATTATATGGAATGGACAGCAAGATTCGCGTCCAACGTGTGCAATAATTTATACCGCACTGCAAGATGCAGATGGTTGTAGATTCAATGATGGGAAAGTAGACCGATCTGGACGCCTGTGGGCTGGTAAGGATGCTACTTACTTTATCAAAACCTACTTACACGATCTGGCTTTGACAACTCGAGAAAAATTGCAGTTGGTCTTTTAAAATTCTCTGAATACAATAATTGGTTTCGCAGTAAAAAGTTGGGGCTTTTCACAGGTACTATGGGACCAGAGCTTATACCTAACGTGATAACTGAACGAAGTGGAAAATTATATCAAGTATCAGAATACTCATCAATATCAATAGAACTAGAAAACATTTTAATTTCAAATGGTTTAGCATGGTCCGCTAATGGATCAATCATGTATTACACGGACACTGGTGATTCAACTATTGATTCATTTGATTTCAATGCAACCGCTGTTCATCCCTTGAGTAAGCTTTTGATTTTTTGATCATTCACATCAACTCAGAATGAGCTAATCGTCCCCAAAATACTTTCGTATTTGAGTAACAAGTATGTGTACCTGTTCAGGCAATCGGCAAAGGATATACAATTTTACTGAGAATGGAGTGACTGGAAAGACTGATGGTTTAACAATCGACATCGATGGCAATCTTTGGCTAGCGTGTTATGGCTCATATCAGGTAGGAATATTTGACATTATGTCATAGTCTACAGACTGAGTAGGTGTGAAGTTATATTTGTAATTATTCAATTCCAAATTTAGGTAATAGCTGTGAATCCAAATACCGGAACTTTACTTCTGTCTATCCCAATAAATGCTTCACAAGTTACGTCGGTAACATGGGGAGGGTCAGAGTTGAATGAGTTATATGTAACCACAGCAAGAAAGGGTATCACAGAGGAAGAACTTAAGAATTACCCTGACAGCGGCGCAACTTACAGAATAACAGGGCTAGGAGTGAGAGGCTATGCCGGGGATAACTACATTATGCATAAGTCATCGGCCTATTCAAATTCATGTTATTTATCAAAATCCTTAATATTCATATATATGCTAATCATATTGAAACTTGGTTGTAGTTGATGCTATTCAAGGTAACAGAAACACCATTTACTACAGTAACTCAGTAAGTCAAGAAGACCAGTTCTGAGTTTCAGAGTCTGGTTCTAGAAATTGAGTTTGAAATTTATGCAATATGGTTTTTTTATCTGCTGCTATACACCGAATAGAATAGCCGAAAATGATCGATGATTTGTATCTTTATGCATTCAGTATTGGAGATTATTATGATATATTCTTAAAGATATTCTGGACATAATTGTCGTGGAGTAATGAATAATTTATGTACTTTATTGATACAACAATGTCAAGTGTGTACAACATTTACATTGTTCAATTTAACAACAGGCAACAATATAAAAAATTTGGACTATTCCCCTGTCTTACATGCATTTACTTCTTTTGACCATGATTCCTTGCAACAGTTGGCATATGCTATCTGAATCTTATTGTTGAATACTTATACGAACTCAAAATGAGAATAATTATGACAATATTATTGGCAAGCATCTGAGAAATGAATGCAAGAATTTGGTCTATCAAAAATCGTATATAACATTTAATAACGTGATCGGTGATCTTTAATTAGTTTATAACACACCAACATATTTGTCTTCATCTTCAGTCTTCACTAAATTTCCCAATACCCAGAATTCATGATGTGTTCAAAACTGAATTATTCATAATATATCGATTGTGATGTACATGTATGTATACAGTACGAGCTCTTTTCATTTCTCAATTATCTAACTAGACAACTAACTAGATGTTATTTCAATGTTGAAAAATATTGCTAAGAATTGAGTGAGCTAAACCAAGGCCAGTATAATCATAATTGCAAAAAATTTAATCAATGGAAACTACGATAGGAATGACTGTTTTTAGGGTGCTGGATGAATGCAAATAAAAGAGAATAAAGATAGATAATCATTTTAAGATGCGTATTGGCACACATCTCGGACTGCATAGTAAAAATTCTGAAATAGAAACTAATATTCTAAAGCGTAAGGCAGACATTGAATGAATTGGCAAAGGTTACTAATTGTAGACAATCTGCTAACTTTATATTGATACCTCCATTTTCTATACAAGATATTGCCATACAACTAAATTGGGTGGTGCGGCAAATAATGAATACATTTAGACGAACCACAGAGGCAGGGTGTATCACTAAGATTGTGGACAGAATTTGATTCTTCCCCCGCGTAGTTGAAAGTAATCTCTTCCCATTGCTTTATATCTCTTGACGCGAATAAACATAATCTGGGCACTATTCCTTCTATTCTAACTGGTACAAGGCTAACATTCGGTTCGCAGCTATGATTACAATATCGTCCAATATTTCCAAATAACATTGGATCGATGCACGTCTTTATTATTCTGTCGTTTAAATGCTCAGATACAACCAGAACGTAGTTCATTGAATTTTCACGTTTGTTTGCTTCTATTCTTGATTTTGCCTCCTCTAGTCCTATCACCTCACCGGCATATTCACAAATAAATTGCCCCTTCTTAATTGTTTTTGTAGTTCGCAAGCCATTTCCGTTAAATTCAGTTGGCGTTACTTCTAGACAATCTAAAGGTCCATGCTGAACGAGTTTGTTACCGCAATAAGTGTCACATTCGCAATGTTGATTACACTCTACAATAGGACCCGATAATTTTTCATCTAAAATACAACCATCAACATAATTAACAGAAAAACGAGAACAAGGACAATTCTCAGCACATTTCTGCTTGCAATTACACCCGCAAGTGAATTCAGATTCAAATTCGTCGAGATCTATTCCTGGCCCAGGTATATTCGTGACCACATAAATAATATTTGCCTGGAAATGTTCGTACCGATCTTCATAACCTTTAGCTTCCATCGTTACAATGAATTTGGGTCAAAAAATTTGAAGCAACTCAATAGATACTTCAGATGAATGCAGCAGAAAAATAAAAGAAAATTTGTGATAAAATATGTTAGCACGTAGTAGATGAACAACAGTGGTGGTTTATCGGTTTGCACTGACCTTCCAAAGTCCTTCAACCGATGACTTGAGTGACTGAATAGTTTCGCCAGACGGAATTGGAATGATCTTATAGCCTATGAAAACTACAATGCCGATAAACGAAGCTTTAACCGTAAAACGTAAAACTTTGCTTGACAGGGATGGTGGAGGTATTCTGCAACGAAAACAAACAGATTTTTTATCTGGAGAATTATAACTCAAAAATATCTGATTATCCACATCAGAAAATGCACCTCTGTCATATCTCCATAAGTGATGGTAGGAATCAAAATTAAATATTTTCAGCGTGTGGCTACAAGATGCCATTCGCTAGATCAAATAAGACCAAATGATGCTCTACGAACCTTAATATTGGTGGGATTTCGGTGGTTTTTACTTTGCCCCACTGTTGTACTATTCCAGATACGTGTCCGATTCCTACAACACCTACTACTCGAACTGGCATGTAGCCAGTTGTTGTACGTTGAGGAAGACACGCTAATTGAAGGGAGTGTGTTAGGTAAAGGTCTCGCTCTTTGACGAAAACTTCTCCAAGTGCTGGAAACTCTCCTGTCATCTCGGCAAGCATCTCTTCTAAAAGATCACGGCGTTTGCAACGTTCTACTTCTTCTCTACTAATTGGCCCTTTAGATGTGATTAAATGCCACCCAAGTTTGAACGTCTGCCACCAAGACAGTGAGCTTAATGCTCGCTGTATAGTGATGTTGATTGGTCGATCACCCATATGCACCAAACAATTTGGTACTTTCCTTGCCTGGTCAATGATTATGAAAAGTGAGTACTTGACACTTGCCGGTAGAATAATAATCGCAAATGTCTTGTGGGATCATAACTATGCCAAACCTGCATACCTCAACAAAGGCGCGACGAAATTCTCCACCAGGAGCCATCCCAAGCTCCTTGGTGAGATGAGCAGACATGTTCAACAAAAGAATGTACATCAACCCATTAAAAAGCCCATTTTGTCGAATTGCATTGCGCATACTTTCTGAAAGTGAAGAGTAAGATTGTAATTTTGAATTTTAGTCAAGAGGTATTGCTCGTATAGTATAGTCCCAATTCGCAAATTTGATGGCCTGAGAACATTTATGAATCTTTGCATACCAAAACTAAGTTCTTGTGCTTCTTGGAGTATTGTTTTTTCATCAAGTTGTAAGACATGCACCCTTGCCTCGCACAATTCGACCATGACTATATGAGGTTGAACAGCTTGTATGATCTGTTGAATGAAAATGAAAAAAAAAACTTGGTGACCACTGATAGAATGTTGATGAAGATTCATGTCTATTCGATAATCACTGCTGACTATAAAATTATGTGAAATGTTAGAGTTCCATAAATACCTTGGCAACATCATTTTGACTTTCCAAACTGAAATGTGCCGTTCCTACGAGATACAATTTACTGCCTCCAGATACCGGAAGTAGGGTAACTGTATCTGGCAAATTATTGTCAATGCTGGGGTCGTATTCTTTAATGGTAGGATGACGGGAAGATTCTCCAGTATCACTATCATTATCCTCAACATCAGATTCTAAGCCTGAACCAATGCTTTCTGCAATCAATAGGCAACGTTAATACATGATGAAAACTTGAGTATCCAACCAATCGATCTAATCTGCATTCACGGGGTGTTACAAAACCACTCTTCCATTGTTTCAATTTGATATCAACTATAGATGTCACAGACACACCTTGAAATTTTTTGTATTTACGTATTTTTCTATAATAAGACGGCATGACAGAATTGCACTAGCCACTACTATAAAAGCTATCCAAGGCAGAAATTCTGTCTTTTGTTCAGCATTGATTTCATTATTCAATTAACTGTGGGTTATATATCTCTGTGAAGCCATAAGAAGTCAGTTAGGATTTAGGAACATAAATAACTTATATACTTTACAGTTGTGTCCACTGTCCAATCACAAGGTATACTTCAGCTATATATTTCACATAGGAGAACTTGACTCATTTTGCTTAATCAATTCACTTTTCATTCGTACCAAGATTCATGGTAATGATTGCAAGAACACATTACTAAGCAATAGAAATAATCAACAATTTAGTGTGTACGGAAATAACTCCTAACTCTCAGACTGCCGGTATTTCTCAAGTCAACATATCGCTACTCTTGGTACCAATGCCATACAAATATCTCCGCATTAATGGATACGTGGAAGTCATCGAGGTGCGGCATATAGCGTCATCTCAAGGTGATTAGTATGATTTAATTATTGAACGTTTGAAAAGTGGCTCTTTTTCGAAAAATAACACAGGCTGTCAAAACACACATATTATTGAGCTCAGCGAAATATTAATATTTGTACTGTAGTCAACAGTTGATTGAGATAACAAGTGAGCCAAAATGTAGGAGTAGCACTCCTGATGAAAGTATCATCAATCGTATAAAAAATGGTGCTTCAAAGTGGAGAATTAGAAATGAAATACAAAACAATATACCAACCACGTTCATCGTTATCGTCGATAACAATAATCTCACTATCAGGTGATTCGGTTTGTTTCCATTTATTGCTGGTATCTTGGTTAGATGCGTCTGTAATATTTTCAGCAAGGGTTGTAGCTGAAGATAGTGGTACTGATATCGTATTTTGTTGAGTGGTAGATATCCGGCCAGATTCTCCTGCCAGCAGCGCTTCCGTAACAACATGAATGTTAGCAGTATCATTTGAATTATGATCCCCCCTTTCATTTATCACACTGAAGTGTTTGTCTTCTGGATTTTGAAAAAAGGTTTGTCTTCCACTATCTCCTATTAAAGGCTCTTTAGTTTTGTCTTGTTTTGCTTCCATTGTTAAGCTGATAAATAAAGAAATAAATATTATAAGTCTGTGATAGAATTTTGCATGTATCATTCAAGGTTGTTTGAGTTGACCCATAAGTAATCACAGTCAGATATTAACTTTCTTAATGTATTATATGTATGAAGACCTGAGATTCAATCTGACCTAGAAGCCCGGCCAGCAAAATATCCTCAAATATACTCAGACAGTTAAATGGATCATTGCTGAAATCGAACCAAATTTCCTCTATGGTTTAAAACATATTCAGATATGATGAGAGTTTTTAAGAGTCCGAAAGTGCATGGATAAGCTCACTTACAATCTAGATTTACCACTACCATTAATATCTGATTGAAACTTTTAAGCAGGTATGCTACGATGATCTAGATCTAAAAGACAAAATTTTTTAGGTGTTTGACAAATGTGAAGATACATGTCGACGAATATCAAGTTTCAAAATGAAGAAATCTTTTGGTGCTAAGACATTTTCCATTATGCATTCCAGCAATCTATCTACTTTTTAACGTCCCATATTGTGTAAGTGATATAACCTCTTACAACAATACGACGTACGGCCCAAAATAAATTTTTAGGGCATACAAAAAATGGCCAGCTGTTAAGCGGAATATCGAACAGAATTGTTCTTGTATCCTGTCGATGATTGATATTTGATAAATATTGGAATTACTTTTAAAGATATAATAATGTGATGGATTGATGGATTACAGTGGAAACAAATAGCTATGCACGTGAAATACTAATATACTGACCTTCAAATATTAGTTTTAGCATGAAAGCAAATAGTATCAACTTAATTCATTCGGTAAATTCTAAGCCAGGAACTAAAATTAGATTACAAAAGAGATTAAGAATGACAAATGCAAATGATGGTGATGCATTTTAACGTGGACCTCGATGATATACCGGATATACTTAGCATTGAGAGTACCATCTCAACGGTACCATTGGTGCAGCTACGAGCGGCGCCATCTGTCAAAAACATATGGATAGGTTAGGCGAGCGAGCTGACTAGGGGCGTTTTACGGAATAACAGTCGGCAGTAAAGGGTCTCTAGCAGTCGGTAGTGGTAGCATCGGATGTTGACTTAATGCTTGTGAGTACCTGGTGACAGTTCTGTCCAGTGATAGTGGTCAAAGAGTGACAACCAGCACTGAATTTATAGTTCAGTGACAGTTACTATCCAGAAAATGGAATAGTAAGTAGGATTAGTTCTTTGATTGGTCCTAAACCGAAGTATCAAACTTTCCATCATAGACAATACTTACGATAAAATTACAAGCTCAACTCCAACAGCTTGTGATCTCTAGTTGTTACTAGAAGATAACAAATCAAACTTTCTGACAACTTAGGATTGAGATATAATTTGAATGAGCTACTCGATGGATTGACTTTTAACACATATTTATTATGTAATTCAATGTTTGCGATTTGCACACGTTATATGAACCTTAAGATTTTTCACATCTCATTTATCGTATATAAGTTATCTTGAGCTATATTTTCTTAAATATATTCTTATTTAAGCGACAATTGAATGCATTTTTAGTTTGTGCAAATTGGGAGGTATCAAAATATCTTCTATATGTCGTAACGAAAGCAATTACTTTTCTTTAGATGGACTTTTTCTGGTCCATTTCTAGTAGGACAATAAGTTTGTTTTTCATTTATCTCCTTGTTTACTACACTTGCGAATATTTAAGGCCGTTTATTCCACAACATAGGAAACTGTTGGTTAATT
Organism: Athalia cordata; assembly: GCA_963932425.1. Classification (NCBI taxonomy): domain Eukaryota; kingdom Metazoa; phylum Arthropoda; class Insecta; order Hymenoptera; family Athaliidae; genus Athalia; species Athalia cordata. The sequence continues at coordinate 47,355,042 of OZ010625.1, read as the reverse complement.
GGATTTCAAGTCATTTCATCGAAATAAGCTACTTTTACTCTTGCCATCTGACTTTTATGAAAAATATAAAACCTCAAATATGCGTATAATGATAGAGTGCTGGATATTCGTGCAATTACCAGGCCTTCTTATGAATCACATAATTCCAAGTTCACATTGCTCCAAATAAGATCAACAATTCTACAATTTTCTTATCCAGTTACTTATTATATCGTATCGTATTAAATTACGGACGCATAACTTTATACCAGTCTTAAAATTACTTGGACGAGCAATCTTGCTTGCCGGATACATCCATTATTCTGAACTAACTGCTAATTAAAATTTTCTTTTTTTCTTCTTAGAAAAATGTATTATCTATAATATTTCCTTATTTCTTAACATCTTAGAATCCTAGTAGAACATGCATCGACAGCAGCAATGTAGTCTGTGAAGTATTTCACCTTGGAATATTCAGCACTCTACCTAGTATGTTATCTCTTACATTGTGTCTTTTAGCTCATTTAAAATAATTAGCATAAATTAATTGTTTTTCACCAACCCTTAAATTAGGTACATTTAGGTATCGATAGTTTTTACACATATAAGCTCATTCAATATAATTATAGAAATATTTTTCAGTGCACATGAATTACTTCTAACGTGACGCATAACAATACGCCATGCAATATGCATTCCCTGTTTTCAACTTACTCTACAGATTCTGACTAGTGCGTAGTGTAATGCCTTTATATAATGTACAGATTTATGCACGCATTTCACTGTGACAGTATTATTTTTTCCGCAAAATCAGTATTTGTAATATACAACCGTGACTGACTTTATGATAGTTCATGTGTACAAGGTATTCGACAGCGTCGCGAATCCATGAGGAATAGGATAACTTCAATTTAACGATATCTATTTTTCGTTTATAATTAAAATGATTTTGTTTGAATACCATGTATTACGAAAATTCAATAAAGCGTTAAGTATTGACTTCAGGGTTAAACAAAATTATTCCCATCATTATCTCATAAGTTACTGCATAGTAAGGAACATTTAGTGTCGAGGTTTATGAAAATTGTGTACTACTGTGTGCAGTGCCGCTTCACTACATGCATATGCTTCCAAGAATTCTCTTAAAACCAAGTCATAGCTTACTTAGTATATGTATCAACTTTTAAACATATCAAAATGATGTATTCCAGGCTATATCAGTTTCATGAACAAATAGCGAATCAAGTGCTCTAAACCAGATGGTTCATTCATCATTATAAAAGTTGTAAATAATTCAATGATGTGGCTACGGCGATTCGTCGGAATACATATTTCGAGTGCAACTCTTTTACAGTAGATTCATTCTATGAAGAAGAGATACTCCGCAATCTATTGGTAATACTTGTTTGTCCAAAACACTGCAACCCAGATATGAAATAAAACAGCGCCAAAATCTATTACATACAGTACAACTTACAGAATATCGTTAAGCTACCTTGTTACAATTGGACGATAAATATTCAATATTGACCCAGATAATATTCCATCTCTATGTAGATTTGATCTTCCAATTTAAATTCATGAAACGAATACAGTAGACCACGAAACTTTTTTATCAATTGCATGAATAACTTAATTTGCAAAACAACAGTTTAAATCTGCTGTTTACAGTTTATTGACATTGATAGTTGTAAGTGATGTTTTCTAGACGGAAAACATGTTTTTGTCATTTTTGATGTACTAGAAATCGAAATGGATAATGAAATAAATGATTTCACATTTTATAAGTACACATCTTGGACAAATAATAATTTACACTGGCAATATTCCACAGCTTTCTCTCAGGCACAAAGTAAATAACTGAATATAACATAAAGATCAACTCACAATCTAGCTTTTTAAGAAATTTGCATAATATTATTCGTTGTAAGAGTGCGGGTCATGACAACAGTCAAATCCCGAAGCTTGAATCATCTTAACTACTCATTGTATATTGAAATGTTGTAGAACACTTTCTTTGGTTATACTTTCCTTGAATCAGAACATACCAAAACCGCAAATAAAGCCGTATCAGTTATTAAATTGTGATAGATATATAGGGTGTCCCATTTTAATCTTACACCCGATTTATCTCGGAAAATACGACTTCGATCGAGTATTGAGTTTAATAAAAGTTTTAGGTTTCGAAGGGGGACGTTCGAAAAGAACATTGGTTGCGGTCCAAAACAAAAAATGGCGGCGTTCGAATGAAACCTTACTTTTTTTTCTACTAAAAAATTGTTCAAATCAAAACGAACAACTTTTGTGGGAAAAATTTCTCTATTCAAGTTCCTAATTTTGAGTTGAGAACAATTTTTGGTGCACATGTGCGCGCGGAACTCTCACAAGAATTGGGTCTCTGCGGCTCGCGGTGTCGGAGCGAAGTTCGCGACATCGCGACATTAGGTTTTGATCTAAAAATTATGAACTTAAATTGAAAAATTTTTCCCACAAAGTTGTTCGTTTTGATTTGTAAAATTTGTGAGCGGAAAAAAAAGTAAGGTTTCCATTTGAAAAAAACATGTTGGCCGTCCGAACACCGCCATTTTTTGTTTTGGAACGCAACAATTTTTTCTTTAACGTCCTCTTTCGAACCCTAACAATTTTATTATACTCAATACTCGATCAAAGTCGGATTTTCCGAGATAAATCAGGTGTAAGATTAAAATGGGACACCCTGTATACATAATGCCTTCACTCGGATTTGAATAGAGCCAACGAATCATAATGAAGAACATAGCAATAAATCAATTGAATGTAATCAACTGAAACATTAGTCTACTTTTATAATCATGATAAGTGTTTGCTCGGTGAATTAATCAAACTATCTCCAAATACTTAAAATACAACATCAAATTCATATTATTAGAGAAATAATTACTACCGTCATAATGCGCTGAACAACATATTCTTAAATTAAATACACAATCATCCTTTGATGGTTGAACAAAAATGCAGTATTTTCTACAATAAAGAGGATTTGCTTGTTTGTGTATCTCTTGCTAGCTATTTAATAAATAATTTATCAGCCGGCGTGATGCGATAACTGATCTTAAGCGTCATTTTATTATTGCATATAAGACTGTTTCTGCAGACAATTGAATCTTCGACATCGTTAAATGTCTGCTGTGTTCAATTTGGTCTTAATTTTGTTCAGATAAATAATTGATAAATCTTCAAAGCATCATTTCATTCGGCAATTTCATCGATGCCTACTTGTATTAGATTGTTTCGGAACTGACCTATCAAACATCCGATCTCAAAAATTTTTTGTGACGAGATCATTCCTTCATCAAAAAAAACCACGCACCTCATAAGACTATTAATTTAGTATCTTGTCGATAATATTCTTCGACTGATGTTGCATTTTCATGAATAGATTTTTTTTATATGTAACAGAATATTATACAAATTTGTGTGTGCATTTCGAACAGCCTTATGGGCATACAGTATTCAATTATTCCGTAGCATTATAACAATAAATTACCATTTGTCATTAAATAAAATAATAATTAAATGGACTAGTATAGATTAATAGGCCTGCATGCATTAATATTAGTTTTCTCATTCAACATACCATTTTATAATGATTACTCACATTTGAACAAGCAATGATGCACAGTTAGCGTATCTTTATGCGCTTTGATTGGCTGGCGCCCGATGTATCTGGAACAACATTTGTTAATTTAGAAAAAGTTGACATGCCCCCATTATAGAACAAGTGCTTAGCTAAAATACTACATGTAAATGAAACTAGAATGAAATATGAATATGTATTCCAATGAACGTGGACAAAAGACAAGATTGATTAAATGGAACTTTTCTACTAGTCAATGTAACAAGGAGGAATTATTTGAACAGCAACATAGAAATATTTTTTCTACATATAGCAAATCATAAACAAATAGGATGCTATAAAAGAAATGAACGGTTGTACTACCTGAACTGAAAAGTGAACTACAAATGATTTTCAATAATTTTGATCATTTTTACATACAACCGTTTATGACACTGCACACGAATCAACTTTCACATTATGTATGGACCTATGTATCTTATGTTAGTACCTGCTTGACCTCCAGCGTTGCCATATCCACATCTACATACGTAATAGGGAGACCTAATTTATTATATGTATTTTTAATTAGCATGAATAAAGTAGATCAGTTTTGATAAAGAAACATGACAAAAAATTACCTCCATTTGATGTTGCCCCGAATGCATTAATTAGCGAACAGCTTTGACTCTTCTGGAACATTAAAAATATGGCAATATGAGCACAGATATTCATTGACATTCTACAATATACATATAATAAACTGCTCACATCACCCATTACTGCTATAGGTGTTGTACCAGTCGCAATCGCCACTTGATGTTCAATTAGATAAAACATGTATTCGTCATACAGAAGCCGTATCAGATGGAATGAACCAAAACTCGCAGCACTTCTTAGTGTGAGGTCTCTTATGACCATGGAACTGAAACACATGAATATAAAACCAGTCATTGTCTGAAAATGATTACATGCGGATATGGAATTGACCGGTGAAGATAGTTTTACCTGTAAAAAGACCATTTTAATAAAAATTGACGTGCGGCTTTTGCAAAAGTTGGCTTTCCCTCATATGGTTTAAGTATTTGCGTTACAACGCCCTTCAACCACACTGCCCATTGCTCTAGTGAATTCTGCTGTTGTAGTGTAACCTTGAAGTCAGCTTCTAGTCGTTGCACGACCGCATAATCACACTGACAAACCCACGATGCCTACGAAATTGATTAAATTCAACATACCATTCATATCTATTAAATTTTTAACATGAATTTACAAAATATCAAAATCTTCACAAAATAGATTGTGCTCACCTGCTCCTGAACGTTGTGAAAATCAACGCGATTTAAGTCTGCCAGCATTTGATTAATTTGACTAGAGTTTTGGAGTACAGCACGAGCAGCCTGAGCAAGATGATTTAGTGATGTATACCGTCGCAACGTTTGTGCAAATGCCGACACAGCTGTGAGCTGCGAAATTAAGTAACATTAAAAGTGTGAAATTGCCGTGTTATCCAAAAACTTATTGACTACAACTGCCAGAAAATGATTAACATTGCATAACATGAGAATTGTAGCTAAAATTCGAAATAAAATACGTACTTTGATTTGCATCATCTCTTCTGGACAATCATTCATAGCGGAAGTCAGCCAGGATTCGAGACCTTTTGCAAAGTTTCTTATTGACTGAGTGAGGGAACCTGCGGGATATAATTGTCATATATAATGCGTACTCATATTAGTCACAAGATTGTGAGGGACTGTTTGTTAAAATAGTACATCACTCACTCGGAATGGGACGCAAGACATCTGGCATAAGTACTTCGACAAGATTCTGGTAGAATGTATAATCAACTCTCCTGATGAAGTCCTGAACTGCTGAGCACTTACACATTTGATAAAGTTTAGTCCTGAAAAGTATTATAGACAATAACAATAATACTAACGTAATCCGCCGATGACTGGCTGCCTGGATATTTTTTGAAAACTCACTTAGACAGGTACTTTTCTTCCTCACACTCATCTCCGTTATTATTATCTTGACTGCGCCAAAATTCTCGCCACAGACTTTCAACTGTTGTAAATTCAAAGGTCAGAACTGCGTCTAAGAAGGCCTCGCAATGCTCTCTGTATATACTGCGAAACGTGTCGATATCTTCTAATGTACAATCATCAGGCAAGGTGGATCCATGACCTACATCAATTTCAGGGAACTCAGGAATAGCACCACTTGCCTCACCCAAATATTGATGATATTGTGGTGGTGAAGTGTTGTTAGAAATATTCGTGTTCACGTGAGTATTGCCGTCATATTCTTGTTTCGTATTAACAAATTTGAAACGCTTTGCTTGAGCATTTGACGCTTGATGCTGACGAGAAGTACCATCTTCATTCAACATTATCAATGGTGAACTTGGTTTCACACGAATTCCATAATAATGGTATTTAGAGTTCCCCCTATGAATGATATGTAATTAAGCAATGCCGTTTGCCTTTTTCTAATAACAGAGAAAATTATATCTTGTAGTAACTTAAATAAGCAATTAGGAACGTGTTGTTACCGGGTGCCCAATCGTCTAGTTCTTAGTCCCAGGAATACCGAGCGAATTAATTTGCCAAAACTCGCCGCATTCACAGGATCCAATTTATTGTCTGAGCAATGACGTAAGTAGTGATTATAAAGTGTTGATCTTGGAAGAGACACACCATCCGCTGTTTCATAATTTTCCAACAGCCATTGTACCTGAATAAATATTTGTAGTGAATTAGACGACCAATTTCTTCACAGCTCCAAACAGTGTTACAAAACACTGATCTTATTACAAAGTTTTTATGATGACATATAGCGGTGCAACGGGGCAGCTTTACGCGCCATCATTTCATTGAAGCATCGAAAGCAACCGTGACTCAAGTCTTTGTTCATTATATCGAATAGATTTGAAAAAACCATAAATAAGGAATAATAATAGGTTATCCATTAGGCTTGAAGTGTTGTCGATGAAACAGAAGTAAGTAGATTTATTTTAAATTTGTCGAATGAGGATTACTCATCGAGGTTCAGAAATGGTAATAATTGATGAGGAAAAGCACTAGCGGTAAAGCATAACAAACATGCAGATAGACAACATCAAGTAATATAAGAAGATAGCTAACAAATGGCGAGTCGATATGGCTTACGGTGGCCTGGGAGACTCTAGTAGCATGCGTGATGTTAGCTGCAGCAGCAGCAGCCTCTTCCACGCTAACTGCTGTGCCACCTGCATTTCCGCTGATCAGGTATGTCCCTCCACCCCCGCTAACCACTGCCTCCTATCAAACAACCCATCATCCCGAATCCTCGTTATTCCCCAATGTTAGTACATACACAACGTTGCAAAATATGCAAATGCAAGAACAAACATACTGTGAGACTATTTCAAAATGAGATCCATTAATATCCAAATGTTTGGTCTCCATTGGAATTTATGATTGTCTGGTGAATGAATTGGTGAATGAATTTTGATATTCAGTGATCAAATAAACAGTGAATAAACTGCGATTTTAATTTGCCTAATAGGAATGCGATTGTCGAAGTAACAATCAGACAAGATATTAAAATATGACTGATATCTTTCATATGATTTCTGATAGAACTTGTTGTTTCTGATGATCATTATTTGAAGGTTTTGAACATGCTTTGACTGACAAGGTTTAGTGAGTCATACAAAAGCAGTTTCCACAATATTGCATGGTAGTAATCAAATGGAGGTAATAATGATGTGATTAGGACAGATGTCATACAAAACGATTCCATAATCATAGCAAGAATTAAAATGTATGAACGAAACACCATCTTTCTGAACATTCTCTAGATAATTAGTAGTAATATGTTACATGGCATGTCAATGGATAAATCTGAAAAATTTTAATGTGTAAGAAGTACTGCTGATACCTGAGAGCAAATCTCCTGCTGCATGAAAAAAATAAAAGTAAAATAATAGTAAAATAATGGTAAATTCATTAGTAGTTTTTTTAAACTATTCTATATTCTAGGTTGAAGAAATAATCCTACATAGATCAGACTGTACTAATTATGTATTATTCTTTCGAAGCCTGAAGATATAAAAAATATTATCTAGCAATCTTGGACATGCATTACTATCATTTGCCGGAGATAATCAAACCCATTTACTCCCTTATAGTAAACCAATAAGGCTAAAGCAAAGTTTACGCGAAAATTATTATTTTTTTTTCCCCAATATCGTGACATTCGATAACGAAATAAGCTTAGAGGTACATACAGCATTTTCAGTTTGAGGACTAGCTCGAGCTGCAGCTGCCGAAATAAGTGCGTGCGTTGTAGGGTCACCATCTACAACGCTCTGTTGAATTAAATAGGTCCCATTACCCTGGGACAGCAACTGCCCGGCTGTGGCACTCGATCCTTGTCCTGTAACCTACCAACACCCGATCTCATCAAAAATGTCAAAGTCTAAGTATTCCGCCACACCATTACTTTGCTGCTTATTGAATATTTTCTGTCTATGTTACTTTGTATCTTACTTATGATTTGACGATTACCTGGGTATAAGTAACTGGTGTCGAAGCAGGTGTATAATACTGACTCGAAGCAGGGGTGTACATGGCCCCTGCCTCGCCGACAGCATATACTGGATATGTCCTAGAACGACATAAAAGAAATTTTTTGTAACCTGATGTGTGTAGAATAGCAATATTAGGGAGCTTCTCACTTATTTCAACAGGTACAATTGTTACAGGAATACCCTGTCTGAGCTTAATTAACTGTAATTTGTCATATAGCCGATACAAAATGACTGTAAGTATATTGTAGATAAGAGTATACTAACATCTGTCCATTAGTTGGTATATATGTTGAAGTATCCCCCTCGACATACTGGACATATGTCGGGTGTGATACAGACTCGGAACCCACTGCCTCGGAGTCACCTGACACTGTAACAAACGTAAAATTTTAAGGGACTGTTTACCATATGATGGAATAATATTTTTACATTGATAAATAAAGTAGCAACAAATGAATTGTAAATATTCAAGGTACGATGACAAAGGAAATAGGTATATTGTATTTGGAATAAGATTCTACTGAAAAGAAAGAGAAAAAAAAAACATCAAAAAACAGAAATCAAACAATCGTAAATAGTGCATGCAGATTGACAGTAGCCCTCACCTACAGCCGTTGTGAGGGACGCGTAGGATGGTGAATCACTGGTGCCTAGTGTTCGGTACGGAAGAACAGACGTGCATATTGTGAGCAGCATGGAAATTGCCAAGTTTCTACTCAAATACTATCGCAAGTTAAATCGTTTGCATGCTTACCTGCATGTAGGCATTCGTATAATCGATTATAACTTTCATTTTCAAGTTCAAAACTTTGTTGGGTTCAGTTTTAAGCAATAAACAAATGGAAATATATCAATACTAATTTTTTAGTACGTGAGGATTAATTCCCGGAAATGAGTGATTAAAATGTTTAACTATGCAATGTTTTAATTCCAACTCACTTAATGCTATAGTGAGAGACCTTGGTTTCAACTTGTAGACAATTTCTCCATGATAGAAAAAATTTGTGACTTACCTGTAACGGTAATGTAGTGTGGTGATCCACTAACAATTGTCCCAGTTGCAGTAGAACCTGTATCTGTATCAACAAGGGTGTGTTGACCAGAATGCGTAGTATTCACTACAACTTGCGCAGTAACATGTGCGGACGTGCCTGATGAGCCGTTTGAGGAATCTGCAGCTGTTTCGAGTGGATCCTGAACCAACAACTAAATCATTATTCATAGTATGCATGCTCTTGAGGCCAATCATTTTTCTAAACGAATGCGATTACATAATATTGACAGGTCAAAATTGTAAAATTTTTTTTAATACAGCTACATTTGTGTATACTTCAAGAAATACAATTAGTCTACGTGATTAGTCTATGAGTTGATGGATCAATTCTTTCAGGTATGTGTATGATGCACCTTTGCTATTAGTGAATATACCTATATCAATCTGTAATAGAGATTCAGCTTTTATATGTTCCACGGGATATTAGATAAATATTCAAATAACTTGCGTTTATCGAAGCATATGAGCAGATGGCTAATGTCCCTTATCAGACTAGTCACATAACAGCCCTGAAGCCCGACAGATACGATATCCACAACTAATATTGATTATACATTGATATCACAATTTTTATTTGCACACACCACACTATCTGTTATTTGTAATAAAAGGGTTTTCTGGGAGTATGTTCTTTTGACATCAGACGAAATAACCATACGGGGTCACATCCTTGAAAATTTTGACAGATTCACAGAAATCTCAAAATCTGAAGCTGTTTGATGTATGGAAGGCAGAATAGAATTCAATGCTTACAGTTTGTCAATCATACATGAAAAATGAATAATTGAGTCGGAGCATAAAGTTCATTAAGATAAAAAAATTCAATTCCTCTGGTCCAAGTGGATCACAAATTAGAAAAGCCTTACACGTTTCGCACTACACTCCAAGTGTTACTGCACTGAATAATAACTTTGAATAATGTTACCAACCTGGATGGGTTGGACTTGAAGGCTGTTAGGGCTGGAAGGATCTGGACTGGTGACTACGGTGATTAGTTGCTGACCCCTGGTGGACTGAGTTTGAGCTGCGCTCCCACTACCATTAGAGTTCGAGGTGGTTACAACGACGATGCCAGACTTGGAATCCACTCCCACCCCGCTGCCACCGCCCCCGCCATTACCTACCCCCGTAGAGGTAGCAAGAGTATACTGGGCTCCTGTCGTAGTCATGGTGATCACACCCTCTACTCTCTCCGCAGCCACCGTATCACCACCTCCGGCTTCACGCTTCAGAAGGGATGTATCTGCAATACAAGCACACACACGTTGTAAACAGCATTCAACTAAATATCAATAACGTCTTCTTGAGTAATCGGGGAGAGGGGAAAGCTTTCCGAGAAGGTAGTAGCAGATATTCAGCATTCCATGAATAAATAGGTTTGAATATGCTAGAATCTCATCAAACCAACTACTTTTGGAAGAAATCTTTGTTTTTCATTATTATTCATAAAGGTTTTCTTTTTTTAGGAAGGCTAATATTTTTCAGGGGGTTAGTGTATTTCATAACAATGAATCTCAACGTGCTATTTTTGTTAGTAGAAGTTTATGCCTGTCATGAGATCTGATGGGAATAATAAAGACCTTGTAGACAGATTTCAGAGAATCACCAATCTACTTTATTACCATACACCTGAAATTATGAATTAAATGAGTGAAATTATTATATAATTATTAATGAGTTAATTATGAGTGAAATTATTATTTTGTTGGCCAAAATTCATGATCTACTCAATGTGGCAATCAGTATTTAATAGCACTGTCTCTATCCTGTTAAAACTTTGTTAATTAAAAATACTGATAAGTTTACCACTTTTTTACGAATTTTACATTTGTCAGAAAAATTGTACAACAATCTAACTGCAAGGAAATACAAAAACTTAAACAATTCAATGTCATCATTCGCAAGATTATTATTAACATATACTAAGCATAATATAAAATCTGACGGCCAATATAAATGGTCTGATAATATTTCTGCAGGTGTGTTGATAGTGCTGTTAGTGAACCATAGATCAAAGGGAAGCCAACTAGCATAGATCCTGCAGCAACTGCTCCATCAGATTACAGTTGATGCAGTTTAATAATGTGGATTTCATGTGTCCCTTAGAGTGACAGGTACCAAATACCATGTAGGGGGATAAAATGAAATACACACGTGACTAGGTAGGGCTCTGGGAAAGAGCAAAGGTAGGTAGATAGGTAGGTAGATACATAGGTAGAGCAGGTTATATTGTAAGAGCAATTAGAGGGAATTATCCCCACTCCCAGCCCCCTCAAAGGGGAGACTTATAAGCTGCAATGAGTATTGAAACTTACTAGCCGCATCATAGATGAGGCACCTGGTACATGTGCTATTGATGATATTGCATTTAATTAGAAGATCAAACTGATACATCGGGTACCAACAATGAATATACACCCCTGTACGCAACAATGGTCATCCACATGGGTTCACTTAAGGGTTTTCAATCAAGTATGTCTCAATAAAATATGTTACAAGATTCTAAATTAAAATAGCCAACGAAAATTTAAATTTTATGTCATCGTTGACAGGGAATAAAAAATACTTATTTACTAGTACTGTTTTTTTCATTGTATATTAATCTGCAAGTAGGCATAAAATCTACATCTTGCTTCAGAAAAAAAGTGCTAATATTTTGCAGATGTTAATGGGCAAGAAGATGTTTGATAATTTTGGATAGATAATATCTTGCTGATTCAAGTAAATATTTTTGGAGTTAGGTATATAAAATGGAAAAAAGTTTTGCCATAAACGAGTTCAAGGAAGTTTGGGTACAAGGGTGTTGCCCTGGTAACAACTAACACCTTTATTAGAATCGGGTAGTAATACTCAGGACTATGGTACAGACAACTCTACTTCAAAAGGAAGTAGAAATTACTATCTGTTTGCTGTTGACTGTGTTCACCATTTTTCTAATGTACATCGATTCATCATTCAGAATTTGCTCAAGGCTTGCTTCTATGTGATATGTTTATTATGATAAGGTAGTGCATTACATGTGATACTGAGATAGGGAATGCCATGTTAAAAGAAAGTATGTTTTCATAGATATACTCTGAGAGCCACCATCAAAGTATCTAATAACATAACAAAGATAATTAGGTAATTTAATCTGTAATTTCCATTCTAGTAGTAACAATGAAGATTGAAATGGTATATGCCAGTAATTCCCAACCATTGAGAAAAATGTTTGTCATTCAGAATATCAACAAAAATTCTTTTCAATAATTTCGAATAAAATTGGAAGTCCCTTGAATGTTGGAAGCTGCTTTTAACAGCAGCAAAAAAGGAACACTTTATTACTAAAACATAAGGTAGATATAAAAAAAAAGTTTGAGAATCACTGACTCAGGCATTCATGTCCAGAGGCTACTGCAGGTGACTCAAATTTCATCAAAACAATACTGTCAGTATATATCATATAAAAAGGAAATTCTATCTTAGTTTTTCTGCGTATATTGATCATGGAGCAGGTGTACAGCTGATATGGGTATATTCATATACCACAAAATTACAGTGATTTACTACCTTCAGATGGATTAAAATTTGTTAGAATGAACAGAAAATTCAGAATATAACTTTTTGTTGTTGGTTGGTCTAAAACATGTTTTGTCAAAATCCATAACGTTAGATCTATCAGATATCAAAGGCTTATTGCTAATCCTATGATAGCATCAAACACGCATGAAAGTAGAATTGTAGTGGGTCAAAGTAGTGTATCACCAATTGATGCAAAGTGACAGTTGGATGTATAACTTATTTTATACCTGAAGTATAGTGAACATGAACTTCCTCAGAAAATTTATTATTTTATATAACACAGAATCGATTATTATTTAATTGAATAATGCATTCACCACAAGCGGTGCAAATGGTTTCTGAATAAACAAGACCATGATATTGAGACAGTATTTTAGTAAAAGATAATCTATTTCATAGGGGTTCGAATTTTCTATGTATGAACTGAGTTAGCTTGCAGTACATGACTGTTGTTTATCACAAGGGGTAACAAAATGGGGGTGGCAGATACCAGCCAAGCGTAACAACCAGGTGTAGATGAACTCTATGAGAGAGATTCTACGCATGTATACTTTTATTTATCTTCCTCATTAACAACTCAGTACCTTAGACATGATTCTGAATATCATTATCAAACTAAGTTAGGATGAGTTTTTTGAATTCATGTTCTCATATTATTCATATTATTATAAATATTATTGATATCTACAGATCACCCATATAATAACCTTGTTCACATGCAATGGCTTGATGATCAACTACAAATAAGACTACTTTAATTACACATTCTCTGTGCTTTTTTAATACTTGAACAAGAACGGTGAGTGTGTATAGCTGCGTTAGATAATAAAAATGTGCGGTGAAGCATGTGAACAGGATGGAGCCCCTGAGGAGCAAAAGTGAAGGATGAGCACATTATATTTTACTTTGGTTCAAAAGCCTTCAACCATTACTAAAATGGAACAAATGCAACTTGTTACGTTAAAACATTATTATGATTATTTTCAAATACATTGGCAATAATCGTGTAAAAATTATACGATGTGATTTGAGGAAGAATTACTTTGACAAAATGTGACTAGTTGCCATTAAAAATAGAAACAATAGGGTGCTAAAATATGCAATAATACATTAAAAAACTACAAAACTGTGTGAGAAATAAATTAATATAGATTGCAAATAAAAAAACCAAGTCACAGCGTGACTTGATGTGCCATATACCTTGAGGGTTATTCAAGTGCCTCTCATCACTGCACCATTCTGACTTTAGATGAATGATCGAATATTGGTAACGTTAACCGCGAAATGTGACATGAGAAATAAGAAACTAGCGTACAATTATGCAGCCATCTTAACTACACAATCAATCGGTCGCACCTGTTTTCATGAATGATGAACAAACTCGTGGCTTCTAGCCTATCGGCTTTCCTGACAGGTGTCTTGACGACGTCCAGGATTTCTCGAGGTCGACGCTGCAAATCACCGTGGAAACGAACTGGAATATCCACGCTAGAATATTGTTGACGACGAGCAGCGGATTGTCAGTTGTCTGCTGCTGCGGTCGCCTTGGCTACGGCATCACATGCCGCAGAACACCCCATCCAACGTCGTTTATGCTGATTCACAACTTACTATAAACGGCATTTTGATCCAAAGGAATGTGTTGGCTCGGATACGGTCATATCGGGTTATTTTTCCCAATATTATTTGTCTATTAATATACTCTAAAATTAACCGAAATTTGCACTGAACATCGATCGCTAAGGAACTGCTTGTCCTACGCCACGCCCAGCCAATGTTAATACGCCAGGGGGACTAGCACAATGTGGCGGAGCTGCTACGTAATTCTTTGCTTCCGTGACAGGTGTCTCGAGTCGTTTTCGAGCTCTCGATCCATAGGATCGTTTTGAGGATCGTTGTCATTGCAGAATGCACTGACTGTTCAGTGCCGAGAACCGATCATCTTTTTTGCATGTGCTCATTCTTTTTTTTACATAAATGTCCCTAATATTGACAATGGATCAGTGGTCGCAGATATGCTTGATCGTCGATCGTCGATCGTCGATATGTTGTTTAGTCATGCACACAAAACTTTTCAGCTATGCATTTTCACTTTCCACATGAGTCGACCACAGTTGAAATGAGGATACCTATATGTAATGTTTTTTCTAAATTACAAAATGTACTCACTGTTGAGCATTCGCAAATTTTCCGTAATGCGAGGACGCAGCTGATTCCTTCGTTGATAGCCGATCGCAGTATTTGAAGCCCTCCTCCGATCGTTTGGCACGACAATCATTCGAGAAAATCCATAGATATTATTTTTACTCTGGCAGTTCATTATTAACCAATTATTAAACTGTGTTCACAACGTATTTCGTATGATGTAACCCTGAGATACGGTATCCACGAGACAATTATTTATTTGAGTCTTGGTGTCCGAATTTTAGATGCGAGAAAAATGCAAAGCGCCTCAACTAAACAAAAGATAGTTTGTGAAAATCTGAACGGCGCGCCGACAACACCGATGCAACGAGATCCAGTCATTCAAAAGAGTTCTGCTTCGCGCTCGCTGCCTCATATCCGGTTATCTTCTAGAATCAAGATATTTTAGATAATATAAATATCTATACATAAATCCATCTTATGCAAATATCCAGTCCTCCATACTTGTAACGTTGCGAGTAAATGGGTATTGTTGTACGCTCGTGACATACGTAGCGTAGTGTTTGTTACTCGTTAAAGATGATGACCTCTTTGGAAACAGAAGTAGATAGTCTACAAGGAAGAACTATGGAAGATTCTGCTATACTCGAAGTGAGTTCGATGGCTTCTGGGGGTTTGGTTAAACAGGAAAGTCGTGATGCAGATTTTCTTTCCAACTACAGCACTTCGGTCGAAGGATCTGTGGTAAGGATAACCTATAATTGACTATTTGTAACTGTAACAGTTGTCAAAAAACATTAACTTTTTGACAACAATGGCCATCTGAACTGTTATCACGAGCGTAAGAATGAAGAATGTATGGGTAGTGTTTTACAAGTTTGATGAGCAAAGTGTTATTGTAAACGATCAAATATTTAATTATTGTAAACGAACTATAAATATGCTCCTAATTGTATGGTACGTCAGAATTCTATGTAATCTTTTGAATGCTACGAAATGTTTCTGTTTTTAGGTGGCATCCCCATCCATTGGTAGTTTTTCCACTTTACCAGAACAAGAGATATCTGATTTCCCTGTTGATTCCAGGGATCTACAGGTTAAAGTAGATAATCCTCAAAAACATCTTGAAACATTGGAAACATTCATTACATTCCGGATTACAACACGTGTATGCAAAATAACTTACCAAAAATAACAGATAATTTGAATCTTTATATGCAAATGGTCAAAAATGTTAAGCAAAATCTACAAAACCATCAAATTTTCAGACATCACGTCCTGAATTTGAAGCATCTGAATACATAGTACGACGTCGCTACAATGATTTTAATTGGTTGCGTCAAAAACTTGTGGACTCATACCCTACGCACATTATTCCTGTGAGTTGGCAATTTTATTGGAATTGATAGTTCTCTGCTTTCTCTCTGGAAGAAATCTCTGGAGGAGTCCCATCAACTCGTTACTATTTTACATAATATAATGATGCTTAAATGCAGCCAATGCCAGGTAAACATACACTCCTTGCCCAACTGGATCGATATTCAAAAGAATTTATCATGGCCAGAATGAAACTTTTACATGGATTTTTAAATCGTGTCGTTAATCATCCAATTCTGAGTTGTGACAAGAATCTCTGTATTTTCCTGACAGCTAAACCAGCCGTATGTATTCATATAATTAGATGTAAAAGTTTATTTCCAGAAGGGACGAAAAAATTTATGTCTTTTGTATTCTCTCAAATAGGAATTCTCGATACATCGTAAGACTCGGAATAATGTTCTTGTCAAGATGACTGATTCCTTACAAAATATGGCTAGTGTATACACAATGAAGCAGCGGCACCTTGAGCTGGAACAAGTGCGAGATTATTGCATTGCATTAGTTGAAAAACTCTCGACAATAGATAAAATAAGTCATCGAATTCATAAAGAAAGACAAGGTAGAATAATATCTATTAACAACGTATCTGAGGATACAGATATTCGAGTTTGCTGTAAAATGTATTTACTGTTCATTGAACCCTGCCTTGTGAGTGTCCATGTTTTTTCATTCTTCTACAGAATATTTAATGGAACTACATCAATTACATCCGATATTCACCCTTTGGGCTTCATCTGAACCAGAGTTGAATCCCATTCTGATAGCAATCGCCAAAGCTATCGAAAATAATGCCGCAGCTCATCAAATCGTACTCGACACATTCCCAGATGAAATAAGAGAATATTTGGCATACATTGATGCTGTAAAAGATACTTTAGTCCGACGTGATACAATGCAGATTGAGTATGAACTGACTGTCGAAGACCTGGCCAAAAAACGACAGGAAAAAGATCAGGTTAGCTGTGCTAATAAACGCACCAGACTGGTGCCTCAATTGCAAGACATGTTTTTTCTGAAATTTCGTCGCTCCAACTCGTGAAATTCAAATTTAATTAATTTTCTGCAGTTGCTGGGTGCTGGAGCTAGCTCTAATAATTCACCAGGATGGGGTGGTTCATTGTGGAAGGGTGAATCGCGTGATGAGAAGCTCGAACGAGTTGGACAAGCCATTCCTCGTTTGGATAAAAGAGTGGAACTCTTGCAGGATCGCGTAGAATGTGCAAATGAAAATTTGCGCAGTGATTTGGAACGTTGGAACAAAGAAAAGCGTTCGGATTTGAAATCTATGCTCATATCTATGGCTGATCAGCAAATTTTACATTATCAACACTGTATGGATGCTTGGGAAGAAGTGCTGTCAGGTCTGAAACTCGATAATGTCGGACTAGAAAATACGTTAGGTGCTTCTCTTAAAATTCCAGCATAAATTACACATCACGTTCTAGTCTCACATTGAATACAAAAACGCGTGTTATTATATCTTCATCTTAGTATTAAGATCGAATAACATGTTACAATCCATGTTACCTATGGACGAAGGATATAATGATACTGAAATGAAATGATATCTTTCTCGACAATAAAAAGTTTTATAATGTTAATTATAGCTGCAATACTAGAAAAAAAAAAAATGTAATTTGTAGATTATAAATTCCATCGATCCATCGATAACATGAACCAGTGATTGTGCGTTAGCTTCGAAATATCTGCTGTCGTTTAATTCCAAACGTGATTTCGCAAAATTATCGGAATATTAAAAATGAGTTTTCGTTAGTGTTACCAAGGCCATTAATTAATTTATTTATTTATGGTTTTATAGGTATCAGAATGTCAAGTTAGTTATGATGAATGGAAAATTTCTTGTTATATGCTATCTTGTAAATATAAGGGTTCTAGATACAAGTTATCATATATTAATTCATAACACTGTGGAAACCAATTGGCTTAGTTGCACATAGGAGCCACAGAACTTATAGTTGTAAGTAAATTTCTATGATATTTTTCATGTTAGATACAAATAACTTATTTTGACTAACTGTACATTATTGATAGCATATCCCTAAAATATCTACTTATGTATTTCATTGAGAAAGCAATCAATTCGGAACTGTATTCGGTCTCTATTTAAAATTAATAATGAAAATTATGGCATGTGAAAATAATTGTTGTGGATCACTCAAGTTGTTTCTTGGAAAAAAATGTATAAAATCTAATAAAGATATTAATCACCCCTAGAGTGACGTAATTGACAGCCTATTTTCATCCAATGTATGAATCATATCCATCAATTATGACAACTTCGTCCAAAGTCAAATGTAACCCTTGTTACTACAGAGCACTGTCTGCCAAATAAATACATGGTGACTGAAGGGGGGAAAAATAACGATAACAGTTACATTCTCAATAATTTATATTCCGTAAGACAGATGATTATGATTACATTGTCGGAGACTCAGGTAAAGGTGTAATGAATAACTCTATAAGGTTATCAAAGTCATGTAGCCTCGTAATCGATTCACCTGAAAATTAAATGACGTGTTAATGGACTTATACTGAGTTGTAAAAGAAGCTTGGTTATTTTCCAGTATAACACAGACCTGCAAATGCCATCACGTTTTGGAGGAATCTGACTGTGTGCGCATAGGGTTGCTGCATTTTTTGACGCATTTGAGGAGCCATCAATTTAGTTGGATTCCAGATGTAACTTTTATGGATTTTTGGCTTCACTTCTATGAGTGGTAGCACATTCGTTATTCGATATTGATTTGTATTGATATTCCATGTGAATTTACATCCAATTTCGTATTGTTTTCTTTCTTGGTAACTAATGAAAATCATACAACGGAAGTTTAGTTGAATTTATGGAGCATGTGAACACTAATGAAATTACAAGTAT
This sequence comes from Athalia cordata, assembly GCA_963932425.1. Taxonomy (NCBI): domain Eukaryota; kingdom Metazoa; phylum Arthropoda; class Insecta; order Hymenoptera; family Athaliidae; genus Athalia; species Athalia cordata. The sequence continues at coordinate 47,335,853 of OZ010625.1, read as the reverse complement.
TATCTTATGATACGTAATAACGTACCACTGTGACTGATTACTGAGCTCGCTGGCCTCGATTTTCATAATCAGAAGGCAAATAACATCTCCGCTCAAAGCACAAACATCAATTATCTCAATATCATAATCACTACAGTGCCAGTATCTTTTGCCAAATCGTGTACACAACCAGTCTGCTACATGATGAGAAAAAGTCTCGATATCAAAACTCAACTGGTTCACTAACACGTGGGGTATTGGCTGAAAATGATAAAAAACCAATTCATTTCTGGAGCTTAAGGACATTTTAATGCATGATGATCGAAAATTTAATAGAAAAAAATGAATACAGAATTATTTACCATTTTCTCTGCTTTACTATTATTGACCATTTGCATTTGAGTATACCCAGAGCCATGGACATTCATCGGAAGTACACATTGATAACTTACATATCCCCCGGTTTCATCATCTGTTGAAAACAAGAGTAATTTTGATATCAAGAGTTTATGCGTATGACAGTATGTTATAATTGCAATTTGGAAACATGGCAACACATATCATTGGACCAGCATAAATGAACTTACCTTCTACATCCGTGATAACAGATACCATTTCGTCATCAAGTTCTATATAGCTACGTTTAAAATGTGCGGTACACTTTATGGTAGGATACTGAAATGTAACTTTTGGAACCAATGGCGAAACATTTGCATGGATCTTGTTTGATTTGTCTCGACACCCAGCAGAGTATGAAATTTGATTTTGATTCAATGGTCGTAGGACAGATTTTTCAGCTGAAATTGAAAGTAGGTAGGTAAATAAAAATCACAAAGCATTCATTCAAATGTGCCTGAATATTAATTTACCTATTTCGTGACTTTGAAAGTCTGATAGAGACGTGATGTCCTGTATGAGATTCAGTTCACTAGCGTCGCTATGGTCAGAATCGATTCTTCGCCTTCTCGTATTAGGAAGAGCTGGAGATGTCACTGGTGATACAAGCTGGTGGACCGAGCATGCACGGTGTTTGGATTGATCCCTGAGATGTTTGAAAGGAACAATATTTTCTGCATCTTCAGCCTCGTCACAAAACTCATACTTTTTGTCAGCCAGTCTACGTTTTCTAAACGAACTTAATTTCTCACATGTTTCATGAGCTTCGTCTGTGAACTCATAAGCTTTTTCTGCTTCTAATGTGAGCTTATGTGTTGGTCTCGGTCTGGGAGGTGTGGGGGATAAAATCGGTGGTGGGGATTGGAGATTTGCTCTTTTTCGAGGACTTAAGTGCCGAAACCAGCGTGTGGTTGGAGGTGACATGAGTCGTGATGAACATGAAGATGTTGGACTAATAGAGAGCGTGTGAAGAGGAGAGTTCAGGGAAGTTATACTAACACTCGAACTGTCTTGAGAAACACTAGGTTGTGGAGAATTGGTACGTTGGGTGCGAGGAAATTTATGACTAGATTCCGAATTACGCGTCTTTAAAATGTCAGAAGGTGGATTGAGCATAGCAGAAGACCAACTTGAATGTCGATGATCAGCAGGTAAGCGTTGTGGTGGCGACCTTGGAGAACAGGAAGGATGTTTAACTAAAGTAATCAAGTCACTTCCAATATTCAATTCTTGAGACATATCGTCACAAAAATCCTGTAATATTTTGTCTCTGACCGATATTGCAAGTTCCGATCTGGAGGTAGAACTTTTAATTTCGCACTCACACTCGATACTATTCAAGCACTCACATCCTTTCCCGTTTAAATTAACACTAGGTCTGATAATATCACAGATACAGTCACTTGGATTACTGCTTGAAGTGTTGACCCGTATTTCACTACAATATTGTTCATCAAATCTATTCACATTGTCTATGGATGAATAATCTACAGTTGATTCGAATTTTGAACATTGGTCAACTGTTACAGTATCCGATGTACTAATTTTTCCTTCCGAACTATCCCAACAATCAGTTTTTGTCTCGTCCAATTCTTCAACATCGCTAACATCTAATGGCACGGTGTCCACAACCACTGTGTCATTTTTGTCATTGTTTTTTTGAAATTTAGATTTAGCAGTATAGAGATCTACCCTGAGTACATGTAAAAAATTTCCTGTGTTCACTACAACATGGTTCCAATACTTCAAACAAACTGCTGCCCGAAATCTTGGATATGGCGAAATTACTTCATAAGTTGTGTGAACTGTGAGGCTATGTTTCAAGCAGCTGCATCTGCATCCATCCCAGTTTCCAACTAAATCTGTTTATACATTTTAAACGATTGTTATACAAAATTTATTTGTAGGAATTCTTGAGTTATTCGAAGTTCTAATAATGTGACGAAGAGAAATATCTTACCTTCTTCTTCGTATGATGCAGCTACTTTTAAACAATCCTTGCAATTATGGAGGGAGGGTACTGTTGTTATGGTGAGATAGGCCCTATCTGTTGGTTGCAGACGTGTTGAATCAGTGCTAAACAAAAAATACACAAATAAAAAAACAATGACAAATTAAGCATGAACACTCTACCAGCTTCCAAGGCAAAAATATGATTGGAAATTGATTTTGATGTGTCTCTATTCGACTCACCATACACCATGTATAACCAGCTTATTTCTCTCTGTGGGCCACTGAGATATGACGATGAGGAGGTCTCTGTAGATGTTGTAATTTCCAAAAAGCGTAACTTCTGCTACTTTTCGGGCAATATGATTAGGTACAACTGACCACCAATGAAGTAAATATTTGTATGATGCGCTGTATCCTGTATCTTCCATGTTGTAAGTATACGTTAGTATAAATTGTCCACATTGTGTTAGCCCCATCACAATATGCCTTCGTTATGGAATAAATACATTATATGAACAACACAGCTCAAGTTAAACTGGTTAATTGGGTTGCCAAAAGTATGATGGTTCATAAGAGAATTTATTGCAATGATAGCGTGCTTAGAGTATCATACGCTGTATTAAACCAATCCTACTTGGTAATTGACATTTCGATCGAATATCACGTAATAAATATCGTGCTTATAAGAGATATAAGGTTGAATTACTCACCCTGCCGCAAGAGCAGACTTTGGGAAAACATGTGTCAAGGACAAGTGTCTCCACGGAGGTATAGCCATGAATAATTTTTCTTCCAAGGCATAGTTATGCGGAGATAAGCAGCCCCTGATCTACACAAAAGTGGTAACATCATGTATAACAGTGAATGGGACTTTACAGACATTAGTTCTTGTTAGAAAGTAGACACAGTGTTTTGCTGTTTAATGGAGATTTCCCCATACACATGATTTACAGTGAACTTATTGTCTGTACTCATGTCATGAGTCTGACGATTCCCATATTCGATGTGATAATAACATTGATTGGAGAACGACGTTTGAAATTTTGGGTTTTTCAATGAACGATGCATGTGCTGAGTTTTAAGTTTTGACAGATCGTATAAGCTGTCATCTAAGGGAAGGTCTTTGTTTAAGAGATAACCTCTTACCTCTCGGTTGAACAATTTCTGTAGTATATTTTTCTTGCTTCGTCGGTGTAGCGAGCAAGGCTTTTGTCCAACAACAGCACTTTCTAACCACGAGTTTTCAGACGAAATATCAGAAAAACATTCGTTGCAATAATCCGAGGTAGTGTGAGAAGACGACGTGTCCGCCATCTTTAAATAACCTTTAGCTATATTTGAGATAATCAAGCATGAAGCATACCATCCGACTCTGTGGAGTAACCGAAGTAAACTAGAGGCACAGTACTAGAGGTCTAAGCAAATTACCATAGAGCCACGGTGTAATAAAGAGGTGGTCCGACTCGTCTCCCCCCCACCAGCCCGTACTCGACGGTAAGTTCGCTAAAGAGTCGCTAGAGGTCGGCCGAGAACATTACCCCGGGATTTTCAAGTTAACTAAGATTGCATTATTGAATTCTTCGATTTACAAGGGAATTTGTTGATGGAGAAGCTAAAAAATAAGATAAATTCGTACAAAATTTAAATTTTATTAGAAAATATATATAAAAAGGTAACAGATTTTAAATTATTATAAACACTTTTAGCAAAAATAAAAATATTTTGAACAAAAGAAAGTATAGCAGATACATATAAAAGAATTCTGAAGCAAGTTTGGCTCTCTGTCTCAAAACATTAGCGTTGACTGAAGGTAAAAGTTTGACGCCACTAAGCGGGTTTGGCGGGTTTGACGTCGAAACAGCCCCCTGACTTACCAGCCGAATCTGCCAGATTTCGGCAAGGCGTAGGCGAGATACTGGAGTAGTAGAGTCGGTAAATTCGGTGTAGTCGATAAGTGCAGAAACCACTTATGACGCCAAACCCGCAGACACAATTTTTCTTGTTATCGATGCGAAGTTGTCAAAAAGCACTTACCGACTTCTTCCAAATATTTGTAGAAAATCATGCAATTAAAAATGTTTTTCTTCTATGAATAAAAATGGCGCATATTTCTATATTTCCTCGGAAGATTTTTTTATTATGATGAAGTTGGTGATTCTTGTGGATCTACAAAATTTTTGGGATCCAGATTATTTTTAAACTACCAAGTATAATTATCGCGATGCGTATTATTCTTATAGGAAAATAATATCAGCTCTGAAAAATAATTCGATTATTGTCTCGCGGTTTCCATTTTTTCCATCGCCAAATAATTATCGCGGTACTGTTATTCTTCTAAGAAAATAATATCAGCTTTGAAAAATAATTTGATTCATTTTCTCGCAGTTTCTATTTTTTTCATCACCAAATAATTATGGTGGTAAATGTTATTCTTCTAAACGAATATCAGCTCTGAAAAATTTGATTAAAAAAAAAGAAGAAAAAAAAAGGTAATTATTTGACCCTATAATCGGTCATCAAAAATCGAAAAATCAGGATTTTTTTACTTTTTTCGACTAGAATTTTGAAAATTAGATATTTCAAACAGTTCTTGCAACTTTCACAGACCAAAAAGTCGTATCTTTGATGTTTTTGATCAAAATTTTCATGTTCTCATTTTTGAAAAGTTTGAAAATACTTTTTATCGTAAAGTACATAAAAAATGGAGTAATTTCTAAAAAAAATTTGTTTCATTTTATCAGTAAATCAGTAACAATTTTATATTTTACAATAAGAATAGTGTTTAAATTCAAAAAAATACAAACAATAAAGTAAATTAAATTTAATATTTCCGTAAGCATATATTACAAACTATAATATATGCCTAAAAACATTATCGAAATTCACAATTAAGCGGTGATCGGATAGCAAAGACCATTAGGTTTAAGAAGTTGCCAAATAATTATTGCGGTGTGTACTTTTGTACAGCTGTCAAAAGCTAAGGGGTTCGTGATACATAATCGCGTTGATAATCGCTGTTCTTATATCATAATCTTATGTTCATACTGATTGCATCGAATAACATATTTAACAGAGATATACCAGAGTAACTAAACGAAGGAAACCGCGGAGACTCCGCCTATTCTCACATGTGTGTGCATCAAAGAACCGCCTCTCACCATGCGAGCATGCAGTCCAAGAGCTAGTAACACGTGTTTCATGAAGTGTTTGATGCACCTTGAAATTTTGTGCCATAGTATCGACTGGATAGATGAGCAGGGAAATAAGTGTTGGCTAGCTCTACCTGGGGACACCTGGGGACACCTGGGGACACGTCGCCATTTTCGAGTTTGTGAAACTCCACTGTGCTTGCCACTTTGCCAGTCCGACCGTTACGCTCAACGATATCACAACGATATCATAGAGACCCTCAGGCCAGTTTCGGTTCTTATCGATAACACCATTATTCTTGAAATCAGTTTCATATGAATTTGGATTTCACTCACTGATCTCTATAGAAACATCAGTGATTTCACTGCATTTACCAGCTTTAACCTATTCAAGAAGGTTTATCTTAGAGTTCGTATCGTTGCAGTTTAGTATCCTAAGATCAAATTAGTATACTATTTGAAATTGGTGATTACAATCGTAATTCAAAATATACATGACTCCGTAGTTGTTCTAATGAACTTCAACTTCATTTCGCGCATTAAATCTTGTCCAGGTTATGGCATCTCACATCCACTGCTTATTCCTGCAAAAACCACTGACATCTTAAGACTGACTTGCGTTCACAGAATCAATAGATTATACGATATCTTTGATATACACTCCTGCGGTGCTTGATATTTTCGTAAATATTTTTAACATATATTTCTAAATTTTTTTGGTAGAATCGGCGATTGACATGGGGTAATCATATCCAACAATCAACGAATGTCAATGGTTGACAACAATGAAAACGCAACTTGTATTATGAAAACTGATGTATTTACATACAGATGTTTGTTTCGCTGATCTTAAAAACTAGTAACTGCTAAAAAATAAAAGTCAGATATGGTCAACAAAGGTACAGTTCAAACAGCACTCAAATATAACGCTTAATAAAAATTATTTCTTGCAACCCAAGGAAACATATAGGGAAATCTTTGCAAATTGAACCAACCAATTATGATATTTGTTATCTCAATAAGGCTTTTAATTACACTTTCACTTATAAGTTAAACAATTGAGTTTTTCATATCAGAGAAAAGCTTCAACTTTAGTCATACCAAAGATTATCCAATAATACAATACTATTCTCTGCGACATTAATATGATAATTGACAAATAATCATAATAGTATAATCTGCTTATAAAGTACCAGTTTATGAAAAACAGGTTTTTCTCGCAGAATATGGACTTTCCCCTCAACTGTATCACAAAGTTTTTTTCCGTTATCTTCTCCTACATCCTGCAGTAATAATTTTTTCAGATTACATTGTATCATTCCACTGATTCGTTTGTTGGCCTCACTGATTTTTCGGAGAAAATTATAAACCTCTAAGCCATTACGATTTTCTCCACCTGTTTCATCGAATGAAGTCAGAAAACTAGACGCACGTAACATAAAATATGCAATGGATTTTATTTACTGGCCTACAAAAGTTCGACCAGAAACAAATTGCACAGTTTTTGTAACTTTATACTGCACATACACGAGATAAATATTTAAAAACTGTTATCTCCTCTCTATTATGATAGAACATCGAACGCATTTCAGCAGTATCTAATTGAATAGCACGTCACTTTGGAAAAGGCAATGAAATCGCGCACCATGATTCAAATTTTGATAATTTAAAACCTGCAATCATGATGTCTTAGTTCGAGATTAAATTTCCAATTGATTGAGGTATGTTGGTCAATGAATTTGAACGCAGATATGAATTACACCCCGTTGAATAGTTTCTTTTTTGTAGCAGTGGATTGGAAAGACAATGCAGGGTGAATGTCATAAAGTAATCTGCTGAAAATGCGACATGCTTCTATCGAATAACAAGCATCGCCTCAATTTTCTTGGTATCCAACAGCATCAGGCCTTTACTTTTTGCCAAGTATTTTTGAAAATGACAGTTTCTCAGTCCATTGCACTCAGTGTATGGTCGTAAGTTGCCAGTACTGTAGCAACCGTTCACCCTTTGGTAAAGCCATAGAAGTCGGACGTTCGAAGGTCATCATTATTTCTTTGACTTTGTTCTTCATTTCACGTTCAAAGATATGATCACCTGTCCGTTCCAGCGCAGCGGCCATATCATACTCGACAGAAGGAAGTGGGTCACGGATAAAACGAGCGGCAGCAGCTACGCCAGGTAGTGTGTGCCACTGTAGGGCTCTAATTTCCCACAAACTACTCATCAGAGCATTGCTTAGTAATGGATCTCGTTCTTCCATATTGAACGGGTCAGCTCCGCTACTTTCTTTGACTTCGCCACCTTCTGGATGATCGATCATCCGTTTCAGACCTGGATGTCTCAGCAGTAGGTTACCCACGAATAATAAGATTATCAAAATATCTTCTGGAGGAGCAACTAACGTGAGACGTGCCAATCGTTTGGCGAATGCTGCTACTAGTGCTTCCGGCAAATGTCTGTGAAAAATGTCAAAATTGAGTCATGATTTTCGATTGATTTTTTTTTTAGGATTATTTGATAGCCATACTTTCATGATACTTATTATCAAGACGACAATTTCAATCAAAATGCGTAACAAATTACGGAGGATTTTATGACAGCTTGAAATATAAATTTTACAACAATGATATGAAAGTTGATGCAACGTATAGTTTAGATTGAGCGACTGGATAAAAAAGAAACGTGATATCACTTACGTAGAACTGAGGAACAGATCTGAGAGGTAGAACAGCCGGGCTTTATATTTTGTGTGAAATATTTCTGGTTCAAACATGGAGTACAATTTCGTAAATATGTTGGGATAGTCTAAATTGTGTTTGGTAACTAGTACGAAGACTCCTTGAAGTGCGAGCATTCCTATAGGACCATCAATGTCTAACGAGTCCATGAGAAAATCTGTTAATAAAATAGGTTTGTCCAAGTGCTGAATTACACGTTCCAGGAGCACAACAAGCAGCTTTTTGTGAACTTCCGTTCCGAGCTCCCAGTGCAATACACAAGCCCACACTTTGTTCAAGGCTCGTCTGACTCCTAGTTGATCCCAGGTGAAAGACCTGTTACCTGAAAATACCAACGAAATGTTGTATTCATTCAGACCATTATTGTTGTCCTATTAATATTGAGTTTTCAATGAATCAACATCTGAAAGACTGTCCTCAGCAAGTTGCAATTCGATCAAAACTTTTGTAAGTAATAATAATCTTTACTCTACTGTTCATTTTTTGCTACTGAATGTGCAATACTTCTGTTTCTACACTCTGCAGCAAATATGACTACTCCATCTGATGATAGATGGAACTGTTGGGAAATTAACATAAAAGTGGCAATGAAAAACGTACCTTCTCCCTGTTGTGGACTGCACAGCAGCTTACACTCCTCATCTTTCTCATCTATGAATCATAAACAATATCTAATTAGCTTTTCATTTCCTTACAGGTACACAATAGCTGCTTAATTCAATTCATCACCACAGATCTGCAGTTTTTTGTAAATGATGGAAATTGTTTTTCAAATTAGAATTTCGAGCAACAGCTTAACTTTGTAGTTTAGTGTTGTTAACATTGATTAACATAATTACAGGACGAGCATGAAACTGCGTGTGCAGAAATTGAACACAGCCTACCTTTGCCATCTTCTGGCAGAGGAATTTTATCTATGAGTTCCAATAAATTTTTTATGTAGATATCCTTGGGTTGTTTTCTCGAAGTCAGAGCGGGCAAACTCTTCCATGTATAATAAAGTCCATCAGAATAAGAAGCAATTTCTTGGAATCGTGCAATAAGATTTGTATTGTTTTTATCAGGTGATAGCAACTTCATCAGTATTGGCTTTAATCTATGTAATGGGAAATAGTAGCTAAAGGTATCGGTGGGGTCTAAAGGCACTTTTCCTTCCTCTGCCATCAGTTTGAGGGCAGTTGACAAAGCCTGCAGTTGCACTGCTGGCCGACTGTTCTCCAGCGAGTGTAGTAACTTTTCCCATACTTGTTCGTAGCAGTTGCGCAGCCAGGATATGTAACGAGATTCTGGACTAGGTTCTGTTAAAACATTTATTTTTATATAACATAATGTAAATAACCAAATGAGGAAGTATCATTCAGAAGAACAGAGTTCAGAAGTGATCTACAGAAAAAAATTTCATGTGAATTGTCATGATGACTAATATTTGAGCAAACAGTTTCCTTCCATCTGTGAAAACTGGACTCTGGAGATTGAAGTAGAAAATTGAAATCGCTCACCTTTTCTTACTATTCTTTCGACTCCGAGCTTTTCATCGAGAATAGTTATAAGATGGCTGAGCGAACAATCGGTTCAAAATTAACAAAACAGACTAATAATTCTATTTTTCAGACAGTGCTTGGTATGTGAATTCCATGTGGGATGGATAAATTAGTACAACTTACCAGAAATGGTGAGAGATATGCTATGCTCTTGATACATATTTCCATTGGTCAAAACATCAAGGAATATCATCTCCAGAGTAAGAATACATGATGTATGGGACTCCTGGGAGTAGCAGGTAAAACGTCAAATTAACCTTAAAAAGTGATTTTAGCATACTTTCGAAGCCACTCTAAATTCATATTCTACATACGTCCCACTCTCCTATGATGTCTAAGAGGTTGTTGGCATATTTCCTAGACGCCAAAAATTCTTCGGCCTTCTGTCTCAGCACTTTTGAAGGCATTCTTTGTGGCAAGCAAACGCCGGGAGCTGCCATGGCTGCGCACGGAAGAGCACGAAAGGAAGGACCAGGAAGGACTGGATAGGTATGTGCCTTGTGCCGTATGTGGATTGCGTGGGCATAAATGAGTGTTGATGGTGTGGTACAGTGTGGTGGGAGATCAGCCGTTGACAGGATGTGCGTCAGAACGTCTTCGCGTATTCCGAAGAGCGTTTGTCTTGTCCACGAGTCCACGCAATCCACACATTGACAAGTAATACACGAAAATCAATATAAACAGCACAATTCAGCACAAGCACCAACTTTGTGGTATAATCATGGACCTTAGAAATAAATACATGTGACAGTTCGTGCGACGGATATAACAACTAAACTTTATACGATTGAAAAATACGTGATAATAGTTTCATTCATTGACCATATAAATACCGGAATTGAGTGGCGAAGGGATTCGAAATTTAGGTAACTTTCCTGTAGGTTATCTAAACAGAAGTCACCTGTGACCAAACCGTAAACAAATTAAATCGTATGAACTTTATAACAAGATTGTTCGAAAAAAAAAGATGTAGTACATACCTTGACACAGCTGCATAAGATAATTTATAAACGTTATTATTAGAAAAAATACCAATTATATTTATGCAACTTTCTTGGTAGATTTAGAAGCTATTGTATAATGGTGCTCCAGAAATCACCATATCGATGTTTGTCTGCTTTTGTGTGACTGCTCATCAGTGTAACTTTGTGTGTCATAATAATTAACAATACAGAATGGCTGAGGATGATACAGAGAAGTTAACAAGAGAAGATTTTGATGCCGGGCCAACGAGCTGCGATGAAATAGAGCCTGGATTATTGCTGGGTAATCTGACAGCAGCAACAGATGTCATATGGTTGAAAGAGACTGGGGTTACACACATCTTGACATTAGACTCTTGTCCATTGCCAAGGAAAATACAACTGCTCCCTGATATTATTTTCAAATATATCCAAGTGACTGATCTACCTCGGGAAGACCTGCTCACTTATTTTGAAGATACGTACCAATTCATCAAACATGCTCAGGAAGATGGCCACAAAACTTTGGTACATTGTTACTTTGGAGTCTCCAGATCTGCTGCAGTTGTCATAGCTTTTATAATGAAGAAGTATAGTATGGAATTCTCCGAGGCTTTTGACGTTGTGAAATCTAAGAGACGATTTGTTGGACCTAATCCAGGATTTGTTGCTCAGCTAAAACTATATCAAGATATGGGGTTCAGTATAGATAACACGAACGTTCAGTTCAAAATGTACCGGCTTCAAATTGCTGCAGATAAAGTAAGAAAGGCTAAAATACTTCCACAGAGTTGTATAGATTTGATAAAGCCTGATCCGGCTTTAGCAACGATACGCCCAGAACCTACGGTATACCGATGTAAACGTTGCCGAAGAATTGTGGCATCGGCGAGTAATATCCTTCCACACGTACCACGTGAAAAGCAAATTTGGAGACATATAAGCTCAAAACGTGACAAAGGTACCAAAGCAGCTAAGACTATAAAAAAGACTGCTGAACCTAGTGAAAATAATGAGCCAACAAGAGTTGAACTTTGTACAAAGACATATTTTCTAGAACCATTAGCTTGGATGCCTGACATAACGCATAGTATGGAAGGTAAATTGAATTGCCCAAAATGTAGCACTAAGCTTGGGTCCTTTAGTTGGATTGCTGGATGCCAATGCCCATGCGGCAGCAAGATAGCTCCAGCATTTTATTTGGTTCCATCTAAAGTTGATTGGAGCAACTTTGTACAGAATGTTCAAGCTACGGTTTGAATAATAGTCACAATTTCGAAATAGTTCGATACTTTTTCAGGAAGTCTTCAAATAAATGGGTGAGTTAGTTAGAGGCAGGGAATTTGATATAGATTTCACAAGGCGGACACTGAATGTGTAAGAAGTAACTAATACTTCTGCCGATTCAGATCGCTAAATTTTTCTTTTATTTTACTGTTCATGTGTCATTATATTTGTAAAATTAAATTTTAGCAGCCGCATTCATTTCTTACTATGGATTCGGTTGGCCATCAACAACGTTTCTCAATACATTAATTGAGAAAATATTCCAGATTTTAAAAAATCAGTACAAAATTTGTAGACTGGTCTCCAAAAAAAACGTTGTATTCTCAATTCTGGAAAATCTGATTGTGAGTCTAAAACTTTTTCAAAATAAAATTTACAAATCTTTATGTGCAGCTCAAGTATACATGAAATTCTGGAAATCAGTAAACAGTATTTCTACAGCAAACTACTCAGAATTGTATTCCAAATCAACGACTGATTAGGATGGAAGCTTTTAGCATGCTAGGGTCTATGACCATTCATTCTATTCAAATAGTTTTTGTCTATTGCACTTTGGCTCTAAGCAGATGATATATATATATACGTACATAGGTATATATTCATGTGCCAACTTTAAAACATAATAACTATATTTCCTACAAAGCTCATTATCTATACAAACTACTCCATGTGAACGATATCTTCAATACTAGATTCATTTAATTGATTCTTCGAAATCATCTTATTGTTATAACAACGTACAATACTTATATAATATGTCATTATAATCTATACAAAAGTATAAGACTGTGTTTGTATTATAATTAATCAAACTTGTACGAAAGGCTGTATAACATACATACGCGTGTATGAATTATTGTTCGACTTCATTAAGAGCTAATTATATTAAAATAATGTTACCCTGTTCTTTACTTTCATTCTATTAATAATCCAAATTTGAAACCATCGATAATTTGGCATCTGCAGTTTTGATATCGTGAGTGTCAAGATCGTTTCTAAGTTTTTACTATGGAGGGCTAGAGAACTTTTTACGGGTTTTTCCGTGAGAACCGAATATCATAGACTGTTATCTTTTGCTCAGAAACAAAAGCATGATTTTTGAACGTGAAAATGAAGTTTTTCGCCCAGTTGACAACGTAAACGTGAATATTTTGTAGAAAATTAATTTTAGATGTCGGTCTTCACCCTACATATAATTAGATTTGTTCTTGCACAATCATAAAACCACAGTATATGCTTACATCAGTTTCAAAAGTCTAACGTTACTCTGGAGAGATTTTGAATAAAAATCAATTCGCAGATTTGTCATTTATACAAAAATGATAGTGAATTTTACTATCACATGCTGGCGTGCATACCAGAGTAAGGTGTTCCATAAGTATGCGCCCTTAATCTAAGAGCATTCAAAGTGTTTATCGATGAAGTGTCGAGCGCGACGTGTGATTCTTGATGATAAGGCACTCCAATATTGGTATTAACAAATCCGTGGCAGTTCGTAGAGGGTTGTATAGTCGCGTAGGTTTGCGGTGATCTCCAATATTCCGTATACGGATATTGCGGCACTTGTGGAGGTTGGGCAAGTGTTTCTACGCCGTTATCGTGAGAGTGAGTCATTCTGATAGGGCGCAGTGGTAACATAGTTTCCATTTCTCGCGAATTTGCAGTACCTACCCCTCGATTTATTGCCGAACTTCTTTCGTTCCTTCGAAATTTAGCCCTTCGATTTTGAAACCAAACCTGAAAAAGATTCACAAAGTTTTTCATTATAGTTGAGATTGTACACGCTTCGCAACTGCAGTAAAAATTTATACATCCCAATTGGTTTTATGTTCAGTCATGATCTGATCAGCGACATCAGTATACAGAAAATCAGGATTGTGCTAACTAATGAAGTTACTGCAAGATTTCATTGATGTACGCAAGTTTAACGCACATGAGGAAGAATTCATAAGTATGCATGTAAGTTTGAACATTATTGGAACGTTCTCCACGTCGTATATAAAGTTCCTATTCAAAAGAGTGTTTCGTTTTTTTTTTTATTATTTTTTTTTTATTTTCAGCAGAATGTTTTCGCCTAGTTTTCAACCTCAGAGTCACACGGGCGGATACGCGGACGGTTGGACCGGAGACGGGACAGCGTGACGGCTCCTGGCAGACTTACAGATAGTCCTACAGCAGCAGTAGCTGCAGACGTCAGACAGACAGACAGAAAGACAGAAAGACAGACGTACGCACACGTGCTATGGTTATGCTATGCCACTGCACACATATGCTATGAGACGCGAAGCTAATCATAGCTCGTAGCTTGACAACCTGTCTCCTCCGATTTTCCGCTTAGCTGTCCGCAACCGCGTTTTCTGTATCCTCCTCAGCCCCCCATAATGCGAGCTGTGTTCGATACTTACTCTAAACTCACTATTTTCTACTTTGATGATGACGACGATGGCGACTTGTACGAAGTTTTGGGAGACCCTAATTTGCTTCGTTATGCAAAATAGATATGGTTATAAATGATTTTTTATCACTGCAGTAAGCCTCAAAGAGTTTGGAGTGATCGAACGATCGTGATATACTTTCTTAAGAATTTTGAAAAAGCGATTAATACATCGATGACAATAATAATTGAATTTTTTTACTCATCACAATTCTCAACCTTGCATATTACTTTTCCGGAGAACCGGAATTCGGGAATTTAATGTGAAAAAGTTGTAATCCTATAAATTACCTATTGTACCTATGAACGATCAAAATTTGGTTTGTCTATGGGGACGACATATTAATATATGATCTATACACGTTTTTCTTTCTCAGTGTACACGAAGTAAAAATATATGAGAATATTCTCGGTCATTACGGTGTTCTAATTCAAGATGGACGGGAGGATTATTAATCATGCAGTCACCGGGACCACTTACATCAGTCTTGAAAATTACTCGTTGTATTATATGATACGGAACTCAAAATAGATGGTGATGAGAAATACTGCAATTTCCAAATACATACCACCCTTAATAAAAATTATCTTTCCATAAAAATTTTATACGGTATTATAACAAAAGACAAAAAATAAATACGAAGCCTGCGCGTATGTATGACATATAGTTGAAGCAAAAAGGGATACTAGTTTAGCGTTGTTTATGATTACCTAGTGAAAATTTTAGATTCAACGAAAAAAACAGGTGCTGCAGAAACGTCCGTTGTCGATTTCTAGCAGACAATAATTATGCCCGAATTGCTGTCTATAAATAATACCAACCCCCGAGTCTGGTCTATTCTTTCTTGTTTTTATGTCTTGCAATAGTTCTTTCAAATAAAACATTGTTATGACAACAATTTCGTCGCTGACCCGGTGTGACACCTGTTCAAAGTTCTTTTGTACTGTTCAGATCATTGAATCATTAATACATCTTCAACTATTATTTTTCATAAATCACAAATCTTCATTTGCTCGCTAACGCATAATTGTAGCATGGTATGTATCCAGATAAACTTGTTTGTCTGTTTACGGTCTGTAGACCGCTTGTCTGCTGTTTGTCGTAGCAACAGTTAAAATTCTTGCAAAATATTTCACCTGAACTCTCGCCTCCGACAATGATACTTTGGTGGCAAGTTCTTCTCGTACGAAAGCATCGGGATAATGTGTTCGTTCAAATACTCTTTCTAAGGCAGCCAATTGTTGAGCGGAAAACGTCGTGCGACTTCTTCGGGGCCTTCGACTTGCGGCGGAAGCGGAATCGCCGCTGCAGTCTGAAATTATACGATTAAAATGTGAGTGATTTAAACTCGCGTTTGCAAAACTTTTTGCTCAAGGTGTGATGATAATTTTTTTTTTTTACCTACACGAGTAATTCAGACAAACAGCAGATGTAAATCGACTGGAACGTATCAGGTGACAATAATTCATAATGGCGCCGGGCACCCGCATTATAATACAAACTTTTATTATATAATAAATTTGAGAATTTTAATTTCTCGAAGGTCAGGTGTTTGTTTAAATTTATTTTATCGTTATAATTTGATGAATATAGTTCCAAATCGTTGGAATTATATGATTTGCAAAAAAATTAGACAAATGTCTGCATAGTATATAAACATTATATATGATCGGTCCGCGGGTCTATACTATGAAGTATATGCATATAAGGATAGTGAAAAATACGTGTATGTACTTATACGAAATCAAATGGTCGGGAAGATGCCGCTAAAGGATAAAGCTGGGAGAATATAATAAAAATAAAATAAGAAATTTATTTGCAGACTGAAAGATCCTATATAGCTCGCAGGTTTCTGAATACGACCTCTGTGCTTGGGCGTTCATCAAAGCGGCATAACTTGAGCAGCATGCCGTAAAACGTGCTAATTTAATACATAATATGATTTAAAACCCGTTTCACGTGTTCCACGAACCATATGCTCGTGCATATACTATAACATTGTGATACACATGCAACATTATTTCCGGAAAATGTAAATGAATATTCAGAATTTATAAGCATCTGAAGATTTGAAGATGATATATATTGTACATAGCAGCGCTGATGTATAGGTAATATATAACGTATTTGTCACCTCATATTTTTACATTTTATAATTCCTAATTGTTTCAACTTACTCTGTACAGTTTGGGTCGGTGTGGAAAGTAAACGAGAAACCGTAAAATCTTGGGGTGCGTGCAGAGGATTTGTTGATAAATTCACGTCGTTGGCGACGATTTTCGCCAGTGCAGACTCTGCAGAGTTCAACATAATATCGGTTCACCGTGTACAACTGTATACATACGTCCTTTGGTTTTTCTTTACTTATTTTTTATATATTCTTTTTTCTTCGTTTTTCTTGGTATTATATATAAAGTTTTTATACTATGCGGCTGCAGCAGAGACGACGTTTTTGTTCCAATTTATAAAACACACTTCACGTAAGTTTAAGCACGCGCGTCGTAAAAAATGATAATTTATTATCTCCGTTTAGTATAAGATGGTTGTTAACACAGTTTGATGATTTATTTTTTTTGTTTTTTTATAAATTCGATGTTATATATCGTCAGCGTGTATAGGTTGATTATAAATTTCTCACTGTATGTATACGTGTGTAAAAAAAATTACATTTTCTTGGTAATATCACTTACCAAAAACAAAAGAGAAAAAACACCACTCACAATATATAGAACAAATAACATCGGAAAAATGAATTAAAAAAAAAAATATTTATTTTTTATTTTTACATTCCACACAGTTGAATAACTCGTCTATACGTATAGAGGTAATAAATTAAATCAAAATTTGTAATATCATATCCAAACCGTATACATACGCGTTTTAAACGAAAATAATATATAATCTGTAATGAAATTAGTTCGGTGATATATTTCATGGGTAATTGAATTATTGAAATCCTAATTCAATTAGCTCCTTAGTACGCCCCGGAATTATGTGGTCCATTCGAAGCGGCAAGATGCCAACTGACTTATGAAGTTAAGTCGGTCTTAACTCGGGAAGAAATAGAGCATTTTAAGAGTAGGTGGAGATTTCGACCAAAGCTCCACCCTCATTAGAGCCCATTGGTTTCACCATCTTCTCAATATGATACTCTGTTTCAAACAGTTATCATCGCTCTTCGCCCACATTTTCGAATCACTTCGCCTCTTGTCATTCGTGAAATTTCCAAAACTTATAGTACCCATCATATTTTGCATAATTTTTCGTTTTTCTCTGGTCCCGTAATGTCATATTTGTAATCTCATCTTCTTCAAATAATATCCGTCACAAGTACAACTCTTCACTGTAACGTACCTGAAAATTAGGGGGGAAAAATATCATTCGATATTTCTTATTATACAAAACGCTCGATAGCCTCAAAAATCTCGGGTTTATATATAAATCGAAATATTTTTTCATTCTAACGTGCTGAACGTTCGCTGCGTATTTTTCCTGCGATTTTTGAATTTATTTATTTTTCTCAAAAAAATTTTTCCACGTCGCGGAATTCGTTAAAAGTATAATCTTGATGCAGGGAGAGGAAAACTCCTCTTTTCTTAAAAAGTCCGAAAATTCAATGGATCTGAAGGAGGAACCGGATAGTCAGAAAATTGAAGACTCAGAAGTGCAGCGATGCCTGGCGCCGGCGCCCGTATCACTTTCCATAAGGTTTGCTCTACGGTTTGAAGCGGCTAATATCGCATTGCACAAGAGTGTCGAATTTCAGCTACACCGATTCCGTTACAACTTGGCTGGTACTCGCGTATATAGTGATTGGTGATCACGGGGCGGGGTTTTAAACCTGGTGCTCCTCTGTAATAGAGCTGTAAAAAAAAAAACATCAATGAAATTATATAGGGCTTACATTAAGGATTTTCGTATAACGGATAGCTGTTCTTATTTTTTTTTGTGATTATTTCGTGAGTGATTACGTGTTCATGTGGATAAAAAAAAAAGAAAGTTCGCAAATAGTTCATTTTTTTCCCCCTTCTCGCTTTTATCTCAGCCTTTTATATTATTTACGAACAAATTAAATATTCTGCAGTCGTGTGGACCGTACATGGAGGAAAAGAGAAGAAAAAAAAAACGGGAAGATATCTAGAAAATAATTTTTGAATCAGAAGAGTTGCGAATGATATACCTGTGTATTTTCTTTGTGTTTTTCGTATTCAATATGCGCGACGGTCATATTGTCGTATAGTTCAAAAAGTGGTATATAGTCTTAAGTAAGTGGCGACAGCTGACGATCGCCATAAAGAGATTTTTATAATTATTACCCATTTTATTTATACAACCTTTATAGCCGCAGTTAGTTTTGTTGTAAGTGTGTGGCGTGCGATAGTAAAATTTCGGTTGTGTCGGAGGCCCCGTTCACCGTCGGCCGAAGACGGACGCCGGCGTCGCGACGCTCTGACACGAACACGTCGTGACGCCCCTTGAGAATTATTAGGCAGGCCTGCCGCGGCCTCCAACTCTCCTGGGAGGCCGAGACTTTTATATTTTATGCGAGAGTGTCCTGCGTCCTATCCCAGATTTTCCTCTTCCCTTCTTTCCTTCTTTTTTATTTTGCTGGTTTTTTCCTTCTCTTTTTTTGTTATTTCTTTTTTTATAAACTTTCTTTTTTAATAAAGTCACATACCGACAAACACAGCTAGCATGCATGCGCGGCTGCAGATACAGCATCCTTTCGGATTCCTGCACGTTACAGGGTTAAAATTTTCCTTTTCTATTTCTTTTTGAGTTTAACTAAAATTCAACAACACAAATCACAGTTTAATTATTCTCGTCCGACTGAAAACGGAAGCAACATCCATTTTTATAGCCTTTCTATTAAATAAAGATTTATATAACAGTAGTACGATCCAAATAGGACTTCTCATTATGTGAAAATTATTGTTCTGCAAGCACAGGAAGTTGTTAGTAAAATTTATCTTCATACAGCTTACGAGCTTTAATTGTAAGCTGCTAATGAGCTAGCTTTTTCAATTTTTTGAAATATGGAGTGAGCGTACGGATCAGGTTCTAGATTATGTGCAGTATACGAATTCGAAGATGTCGTCGCGTCTGCACATTGTCCGTCACATCGTAAATACAGCTGTCTAACTTAACGAGGGTTTATGGCAACGAAAAACAACCCGCAAACTGACCACAGATGCTTTTTTTTTTCTTTTTTCTTTTTTTATTTCAAAGATGCTTCTTTTTCTTCAATTCAAGTATTATACCTTATACATCGTTATTATCCATACTTTAACTTTGTAGTTGCAGTTACCCATCGACTAATTTTTTTTTTCAATAATATTTATACTTCGTATTTAAATTAGAAAAAAAAAATTTTAAATCCTAATTAACCAGCTCTTCGTATATGATATATATTTGATCTCAAGTCAGCCGGTGCAGATATTTCGTTCAATCCTTGTATGAAAATCTACCAAAAACTATGAATTTAAATTTATTTTTCGCTCTTCGTACGGAATGGACCGACGTACATTATGAATATCCCTTCATTATATTCCATAGACTTATCAAATATCTGCTGGGTTTTCCGGGTCGGGGGATCTGGACAGTGTCCGGCATGCATCGTTCGTATATTGTAGCTAAATACACTGATGTGGGTATATAGGTAGAGTCATTAATTAGTACATTAAGTACATTAATTTTTCCAAATCAATCGCCACCAAAAAGTAGTTCTTCAAGAATAACTGTAAAATTAAATTCTCAGAAAAATGAATCCAATTTTTTTTTTATTTATTTATTTTTTTTTATTTAATTGGTTTTTTTTCATCGATTTTTTTTCTTACTTGTAACTTGGTTTGTTGTATGTTCATTCCAGTCTTCTCTAGTACTCCTATGCACGGTGCAAAATAACATGTACTTGGCACAATGATTGATTTGGATTCATTTTTCTGAGAATTTAATTTTACATTTGTTCTTGAAGAACTACTTTTTGGTGGCGATTGATTTGGAAAAATTAATGTACTTGGCGATGTTTTTTGCACCCGAGGTGCTTTGTTGGGATATGTATATAAATTACACTGCATAGGGAAGACTGAGATTTGACCTGCATAGGCGAACCGCGGCGGGTAGTTCGTATAAAGCATTGTTGAGGGGTCTGACCACAGATGCGGTCAGCCACCGTGACGCAATCACGTTATAACTGGCAACGAAAAGACGCGCGGTGGTGTCGGCGGGCGACGTATTCTGCACCCGTAAAATACCCATAGGTATACCTATGTAATAAAGTTTCACGCTTTCCTCGTGAAATTCATGCGCGTCAAAGATTAAAGAGGGATCCCACAGCAATAGACATTACCGATCATAAATCGTCGACGAAACAGACGATCTTTTTCCTATCCTTTTCTATATATTAGGTATGTAGAATTTTATAACGTCGCGTTGACGTGAGTATAAAGGAGGTATATGTATACCTATATATGCGCACACATACATGTATATCGATGTGTCTTTCGGCACATATGGTGAAAAGAAAATTTCGATATCTCGTACGCGTCGAGTACCTACATTATACTTGTCAGTTTACCATGTATAATACGGAGAAAAGATGAGTTCACTGAGCCATGACCAAAAACGTCGACTACTGCGCAACGGCATAAACGTTTTCCTCCTCCCTCCTGAAATTTTCTTGGCGTCGTTCGACCAATTACTCGCCCTATACGTCATCCTCGCCAATTAGTAACCAAGAAGATCACCAAGACGTTCAACGTACCGCCGACTGCATCTGCATCTGCATGCAGTACCACATCTTTCTCTCTCTCTCTCTCTCTCTTTCTCTGGATAGGTAGGTATGCACAAACGTATACTTATGTCTGCTATTTACCTTATATATATATATATATATGTATACCTATGTATACGAAATGGGCCGCAATAAGGAATATACCGCAGCAGTAGCAGTCCAGTAGTCCTTCATATGTCTGAACGTGGTCGATCCTCTCGTATAATTTTCGGTACATCTTTCTTTCCGTACAAAATTTCATTGCAATATCTACGGTATGGTATACAGGCATAATGTGACTGCATCTATTTTAGACTTTCAATTTTCATTCCTTTTATTTTCGCGATCTTGAGCGATGAAAAATAATCAAAATTCTAGCACGTACTTCTGACGAAGGATCGTTTTTCAACATCCATTTGAGCTATAACAATTTCGCTGTTCTTTCTCTTCAATAATCAATAATTTTCTACATTTTTGTGGGATACGTTTATATGAGAGAAAATTCATTGAAAGTCGTAAAATTGTGGGTTACGTCCCTTTGGTTGCTATAACAGCCGTCGTGTATAAATAGTACTTTGAGGTCAGAAAGTTTTTCCTGCAGTGGCAATAAGATCCTACACGTATATACATATAATGTATACCTGTAACATATACCAAAATTATTCTGGCCTCGAAGAAAATTGTTACAGATATATTCAGGGTAGAATTTATTTTTGAAAAAAAAAAAAAGAAGAAAATAAAATTCTCAACGACTTTCTTGAACCGACATGTACGTAGTTTAAGATTTGCGCAATTTTACGCGGATACGAATGAAAATAAAAGAAAAAAAGTTCAAGGCAAGAAAATTATGATCCGCGATAATTTTTCATTTATAATTTATTTACAACCGCAGAATTATACGATATGGGATCTGTACCGCGACACCGTTCTTACCTATATTATATATTTTGAGCGGTATAAAACTTGTCAGTTTGATAGTCGTCGTACCCTACGGTATGTGTGAAATATTCTCGTTAAAATCAAATATTATTGTTCAGTTGTTTTTGCTCCTTCAGTATTCTCATTTAACATCGTTATAAACTATACAGTTTTTTATTCGGTCGTTAGTGTTTATTCCATTACGCAAAGAACGTCTCGCCCACTGGATTACGCGCTCTTAATACGATGTCATGGAAATTTGAGATACGAATCTAATAGAATAAGCGGCTTCTGTTCCTTCGGTTTTCGTCAAGGTTCAAAAAAAAAGTATACGTATACATACGTTCTTAAATGCCCGTCTGCGACCCGTAAGTACGCATATACATACTTTACGGTACGGCACATAGTTTGACTTCTGCTCGTAACTTTCTAACCGATCCAATTTGCCGCATAAACTTCATTTCCATAGGAACGAACGACACGCTCCGAAGATCCTTTAATAACGGCTGTTCTTTGACTATCCCGCAATGCGTATCCTACTCACGTATAGACAATATCTATACATATTCTATGTACGCGGTAGTAAATCAGCCTACATACCTACGCCAAATTCAAACGCGGTCTTAAAGGACCTCAAACCAAGCAGAAGAAAATTTATTATACCCGGCCAAAAGAGGTACGTTTGTTACACATTTACATACTTATAATATAATCCATGGGTTATTACCTATATCATACATGTTCGCTATTAACATCGATCAGTCTCCTTTTAGTATCCCTTTTTCTTTCCTTTTTCTAGTATTATACACCTGATATTCGAAAATTTATAAGATAATTTTTTATCGACGTTATACGCGTTGTTCAATATTATAATATCTAACGTTACATCCGATAAGATATTCGAGGGGATTATTGAAAGAAGAAAGAAACCCAAAAAAACTGAGGAGTGAAAAAAGATTGCTATAATTTAGGCATAAAGTAAGAGAGATAAATTTTGGAAAGTAAGTCCAGAAGAATTGGAAAAGAAAAACAATAATTTAGGTCGGGAGTTTTATACCAATTGGTACAGTAAAACCACGTAAAACTTTACATGCGCCACGGTGATCCTTTAATTAAAAATCAAATAACAAGAAAAAAAAGTAAAACAAATAAAAAACAAGTGAAAAACAAAGCAATTTTATTTCATCGACATAATTCGAAATCATTGGACATACCATACATACATATGGTGACTGTTCACATGGTGTATATGGTAAGGGAATTTATTCAATGGGGGGTGCTGCACGCGTTGCGGAGGTGGGCGTCTCGTGGGTTACGGCGTGCACTTTTAAACACCCCCATTAACAGAGCGTAACCCCCCGTGACTTTAGCTTGCCTCTCTGCACCCCCTTTCTCCCTTCACCCTTCCTCTTGACCCCCAGTACTGTAGCGGTTGAAAATAATTACATATTCATGCCATTCGATGATTATAATATTTCGAGGGCCGATCTGTAGTACATAGAGGGGGTGTCCTGCAACTGTTTATATGCGTACGTACCGTACAGATATTATAATATATTAATACATATATATATGTATATTTACGTATCTATATAGTATATAGCATCGCGCGCGTTACTGTCATTTAAAAAACCAGTATAGGTATGTATGTATATACATATAATATGTTATATTATATACACGCGGACCTAATTACGGACACTATCTACACTCTTTATCCTTTTGACTATTACAGTTATTATTACATATTACAATACCTCGCATTGCGGTTCGCAGGTCGATTATTTCCTTCTTTTTTTTTTTTTTTAATTTTATTTAATTTTTTTGTTAAACTTATACGAGCCATACGGCACTGTATCTAATATATGTTACACCGTGACTATACAGTTATATACAGTGTAACCTATAGGTATCTGTAGACAAATGAATGAATGCGAGTTTTTCTTTACAAGCATCGCGCAGAATCATTGGATTTAATTTATCTGTATACGTAATAATACTGCAGCTAGTATACGTGTGTACAGATAATTAATCATCGGGATTTTGGATTTTTCTCTACAATTGAAATAAAATGGGTGATGACATTGATGCATTTAAAATCATTTGCCAATCGTAAATTCGATAGGTACATGTAAATAACTAATTTACTTTTGAAAAACTTTAAACAAAATGTTAAAATTAAAGGAAAAGAAAAAAAACAAACAAATCTAGCGAGTTTTATCCTGACTTATCACCAATTTATATATACGTACACAAATAGTTATATACAGAAAAAATTAGGGAGACCTGCGCGTTTACCCTCGATTACATATTCCCTCGGATATACATATATATACATATATTTCTATTGTATATTATGTAACAGATGTTAATCTACAACATAACGCACGTATATTAGCTATATACATTTGTTAGATAGTTTTGTTATTTTTCTAGTGACATGATTCCTCCGTACAGCAGTTAATAAAAATCAGAGGGTTTTTACGTTGGATGGTGTTTCTTGATTAGGGCGAATTTATGCTCGTCATTTATACCAACCATAGAGGTATACTAGTTTCTTCGCACCCTTATGCGTAAGTATCTATATGTATGATATTTTTAACTAATAATATAGGCGGCGCATACAACTACGGATGACCATTATACACATCGAGAGGGTTTGTCCTTTCGTTACAAGTAGGTACATATCCTATATGAACTGGTCAGTCAAGAACGGCTTCAGATTTATTACGATATTATGTCCAACCTTATGTGTATTAGCTTTAACCGGCAGTATTATACGATATGTGTACGAAACGATATTTAAAAAAAGAAAAAATGAAAGGTATACTTAACTATACGTATGTCTTTTTGATATTCGATGGAGAAAATTATTTTCACCATATAAATAAATACCGATCAGATTATTCGATCGGAAATATCGATTTCTCTTTATATTATACACCTATACACGTATATAGTGTTCAAAATTGATCCGAATCGAATCCATATAGAGAAAAAAGCAAAAAAAAAAATTTTACCTTTTCTTTTCACACCGTTTGATCGAATTTCAAATACTTATGTAACCGAAAAGAATTTTCCCCAATTTCTCTACGAAGTTCGAATGTATAGGTATAGTTGACAGCTATTATATTGCGGTGAGAAACTTTTTGATTTTCATCAACGACGTATAATAAAAGAAGAAAGACTATTGGGATTCGTAAAAAAAATAAAATTCACTCGCCTTATTTTTCAATATTATATTATATCTCGCGATATTTTCATGTTATTTTTCCAAAATTTTTCATCCACTCAAATTCCCACAGTAATTATAACACCCGTAAGACGTAGTGAGACGTAGCTCTTATATAACTATGGTCCAGGTGGTGCGGATCAATGCTACAATAATAATAGAGATAGGTGACGATGAACTTGGACGAATTTTCAAGGCACAGGGTCATGTTGCTCTGTATAATAATAATAACAGTGGTAATAATAATGATAATAATAATGATAATAATAATATGCTGTGTCTGTACATACAGCACGTACCTTATATGTATACATATGCCTATGTATATCTAGACGTACTCAAGATATTCCGAAATTGAAAGGTACATAATTCGATACAAAGTGAATGTGACAATGGCGATGCACAATAAGGGACTTGATTTCGAAGGCGAAAAAAAAAAAGAAAAAGAAAATGTCAGCTCATTATTTGGCTGGATTTTCAGGATTTCTTGAACAGCCCCCCGCTGTGACTCT
This sequence comes from Athalia cordata, assembly GCA_963932425.1. Classification (NCBI taxonomy): domain Eukaryota; kingdom Metazoa; phylum Arthropoda; class Insecta; order Hymenoptera; family Athaliidae; genus Athalia; species Athalia cordata. The sequence continues at coordinate 47,309,979 of OZ010625.1, read as the reverse complement.
GGACCACTTATGTCCGCCCGCTCGGTTCGGTCCCCCTTATAATTGAATGAAAAGAGAAAAAAAACTTTGAACTCTCATCTGCGCGTCGCACCTTATATACCTAGATGCTAAATACACGAGAAGCGTCGTTTCTTTACCTGACCACTGCAGCAGCTTCCAATTCCCTTTTGGATTTTAAACATTTTTTATAACACTCGCAATTCTTATTGTGCGGTAGGTTATATCCTAACTAGATCGCAGGTGATGGCTGCAGAAAACTTTTTTCGTCTTGCGTCTTTGCAGGATTTATAATATGTATATCTAGGTGTGATGGGTATGTGTAGTGTAAAGGTACCTATAAGATTTTGTATGTACATATACGTATATAGGGAATGTTATTTTTGTAACGCAAGCTCGAAGTTAAGTTCGGTTTGTAACAGAAAATAAAATACGTCGGTCGACTGGAACGATACGACCCCAAAAAATCCCATGGGAGAAAAGCACGCCGCGCGATATACATAGCTGCGCTGTCGTACCGAATTGACATCGCGGTGCTTTACACACAGGAAAGCTGACTCGCGGTGGTCATACAAGAAACAGAAGCACGTGTGGCATTTGAAAACAAATCTTGTATGTATACAATTTGATCGTTATTTTCTAGCATTATACGCGCGCCATATTGCATTATGGCGTTACTTTGAAATTATTCAAAAACTATACGTGCAGGCCTTGATTCTTTTTGATTTTGGGGTCAAAAATAAAATATCTTTTTTTGGTGTTTTCCAATTCATTTTTTGCTTTTCGGAGCGGGTAAATCAGGATATTCAACTTGACTCGGAAAATTCGCATTTCTTTTAATCCTGAATCGCAGAAAATGCATTTCGCCAAGGGTAGATCTACGACGCGTAACCGAGACATCTGCCCTTCAGGATTCGAAATATGAATAAAAAGGCATATTTACGCTTATATTACAACGATCAATGAGAATATAGAATTTATCATCGATTCATTAGTTAGATACATTTTGCTGTATAATTCTATCTACTGCAGGTGGATAAAATCTCGACCAAGGAAAAAAAAAAAAAACATAGTATCTACAATAACGGTCATCTGGACTATATTCATGATGACGCGTGTGCGATTGTAGATTTTAATAGTATTAAAGTAAGTTCGGTAGGAGAATTATAGCTGAGGGCACTTATGGGGTGACCAAACTATACGCGACGTCCGCCCCTAGATTGCGTATAGATCAAACTGTATTAATTTGAGACTAACATGAATCAGGACCCGTAGCACCTGCCCATGCACCGCCAATGGTACGGATCTGATAAAATAATACGCCTATCTGTCTATACGTATTTCGAAACCATGAATATGCAATTCCAGCAACGGCTGTCCCCGTAAAACTTACTATTTTACATATTTTTGGATATTTCTACATATGGGGTAACCTAGGGAAAAAACCGGCCATTCTTAAACGTGGTAATATCAGGCTGACCGCGTCAACAAATCCCAACGAAACTTTTTCATTTATTCATTAAAACCTTTCGAAATTAGGTTTCGATTTATTCCGTTATCACTCACTGTTTATACTAACGGTACGCGATGTCGTATCCGTTTTTTTTTTCATTTGATCGCAATAATTCTGAAAATTTATGAAACGTCAAGATTCATCAACATCCAAAAAGACAAAATTTCAAATTCCTTCACACGTAGAAAAAAAAAAAAAAAACGCAGATACCGCGACCCTAAATCATCAGAGAATTGTTCTATCTCGAGTTTTTTGGTCGTCTACAACTGAAAATAGGACACCACGTATACACCACCTACGATTAGTGCCTCTATCTTTTTAAATTGCGCAATTTTCACCCCCCAAAAGTTGAACGCGAATTTCTCACTTCGATGTCCCAATAAGATTACTATAGATCTTCCGAGGTCGTTCTTCCGTTCTAATCTGTCTATTTTTTTCTCTCTTTTCCTTTGGTTTGAATATTTTTGTTTTACCCTGCGCCAAGGGGCGAAAAAAAAATATGCTAATCCGCAGAATCGTAGAAAAAAGATGGTGCGCGTAGGTAGAAGCAGATTTAGGAGGCAAAAAAAAATTTGAGTGGAAAAAAAGAAGGATAGAAGGGGCAAGGGTTTAGGAGAATGAAAAAAGATTAACGAAAAAAAATTCTTTACCCCCTCAAAAAATAAGCTCTCTTCTTCGCCTTATGTGCAGCATTCCCAAAAACATACCACAACCAATTATGACCCCGTCCTAAGTTTTCTTAAATTTTTTTCTCCTGTTTTTTTGTTCGTTTTTTGGTCTTTCTGTTTATGTGAATAATAAATAAGCCCCTAACGCGTATTGAACATGGACATACATATAATACTGCATACTTAGTTATGTCGTATATTTCATGTACACATACATGAGGATGTATACGGGGTGTACAATTTTTTATGGTGGAGAAAAAAAAAATAACGGATATCACGCGATGGCGAATGAATACATAGGTGTATAATCAAAACGTTTTTCGGTGAAGAAAACGCAGAAAACTTGATAAATAGAAAAGTTCGATTCTCCATACACCTTATAAAATGAATAACGGAAAAAGGAAACTTGAAAGATAAATGAAATCTCCGCGTTCCAATGGCTTCCAAAATGATCTTCGTATAACTATTTCGAAAAATTGAACCCCCCGTACATGAACATGCGAGCAGTGCTTGAAAGAACTGGTAAAAGAGGCGTGGAAAAATTCTGGATTAACCGGATTTCGAGTGGTTAATATAGTGCTTTATAACAGCTATTATGTAACGTATACTTCGTGGAAAATCGTGCGGTGATTATGGCAGGGATAATTTTTGCGGTTATGAACATTTAATGGTATACGCATATCTTACAACGTATGAATTTTATTGTTCACGCTGTAATTTTCAATGAGAAAATTTTTCGAGTGAAAATTCAAAATCCGTAAACATGATAATTCGTGTAACACGGACGTGGAGAATTACTTACTTACATACGTCAAATATTACGTACACTCATACGTAACCGGACAAATAAATGAAATATTGACAGATGCGTTACGTACGTAGGGATTCCCTGCAATTTCTCGTGGGATTAATTCCACCTATCTGATTTTTAACAAAAAAAAAAAAACTTTCGCGCAAAAACTCTAAAAAGCACATACCTACCGTAAACGTAATTCGTCGGTGTGAATTTTTTTTCCTCTTCGTCACCGCGCTCTCGTTTTTTTTTCTCGTTCTTTCTTTTTTTTTTCCTTCTCGTATTGTATCCTCACTCACCCTGTAGTATATGTATGGGGTATACCTAGTATACTATACTTTACGGTATAAGCTGCACCCTGCGATGCATAGAGCAGAAAAACGGAGCACATCGAGCCCTTCTTCAAAATCTATATTATAAAAGCCTTGTTGCCAGCCCAACTGAACAACCAGCAAACCTACCCATAAAATAAACCGATTCGATGCCTTGGCAAGGTTCGTACTTTTGATGTGCACCTATCTCTAATGAGGAGGTAGAATCCGGGACCCGTGCGGTCATGCCGCATGCGGGGCCTTATGCAGCTTCCTTTATTGATATATATATCGTACACATACATACATTTATATACATACCTATGTATACGTATAAACGAACAGCTCGCTTTTTGATCGGTTGGTTTCTCATATTATAGTATATCTGAATAGCATTTTATACACATATATGCGCGGTGTATCTAGTATAACCAGCTGTCCCGCATCAAGGTTTACGAAAGTACATACATATGTGCATACATGGGTTGTACATACATTCGGATAATTATTGGCATCATTCAGAGTCTCGATTATTCGATCATTAGTTTCTTTGGATACAAATAAATTTATGGCAGTGTCCCATATTTTCTCTTCGCTTCGCTTCGTTTCGGATCTATTTTATTTTCATCTGTTCTTTTTTTTCAAAAATCATACTATCGAAATCTTTTCGTCTCGTCACGATTCGTTTTTCACAAAACTATTTCGAACGTTTGACTTTTAAATGAGCATTTAGGATAATGGAGTTCTTTCTTCGTCGATTGAGATAAAGAAATACTTATATAGTATAGTTTATCGATTACGGATAGCAGAATGTCCGCACTTTATGAGAAATTATTTTTTCTCATTCTGTTGATTCTCTTTTTATTTGGGTTGAAAATAGAAAAATATACAACAAAGCGCACCGTTCATGGGCACGTATGTGTATACCTACTATATAGCTGAGGAAGTCGATGACAAATATTTGCTTAGCTGTATAGGAGGTGAAATACTGGAAATCAGGTCATAATAGGGATTTGCGCTAGGGATTTTGGCAACTTGGACTCGACCGTGACCCTGACCGTTGTGAATTTTTGAATTTCGCGACGTCTTTCGAACGACTTATTGTATATCCAACGAATAACCAGTTCCTCAGCTCGGTATGGTATATAATATCTCGATTTCATATGTACAGGATCATGCAGCTATGTTCAACTTTTTGAATGTATAGTACATGCAATATGGAGAACTACATTTTTCAAATCTAAATAATCTTTCGAATTATTATTGAAACTTTTTTTTACTTTTTTTAAAGTCAACTAATTTTCATAGTCCTGCTAGAACAGTATAATAAGTCACCTGGACGTATATCATTTTTCATGTTCCCTGATGAGTAATGTACCGACCTGTATACATATGTGTACCAACGATAAAGTTAGTATTTATAGATAGGTTTTCAGGTCGAGAAATCTTGGCTTCGTTCTTGCCGCAGATGCCAATTGAAAAGTCTTCGCGTCAAGAGCCTGTCAATCCTGGTATTTGAATGACAAAATTGACGGTATAGTATAAGCGATGCAATAGACAGATACCTATAGGTATGTATAAAAAAAATCATTCCAATTTTTCTAGCATCTGTCACTAACGATTTCAAAAGACGTAATATACATACATATATACATTATATATAGGGCGATGAATTTCTCAAGATTACTTTTCCAAGATTTCAGCCTCTCAAGACCCGCGCCTATACACAAAATCCATGCGTATAATTGCCGGGCATTTTGTAAGACCATATACATACATCTTATACATACGTATATGTACATATATCTTATATCTACCTAATACGTAACGACAATGCAGCCAAGGGATATAATTCTGCCACGCGCGGGTGGCTTTTGTATACCCATGTATGTATTCACATTGTACAATACGTATATGGCTGTGCTATACGGTAGCTTTTCAGAACTCCTGAAAAGCCAGGCCGATTGTCATTTTTAACAGAAAAAAGCAAAAGGAGGAAAAAAAATAGAAAAGAAAAGAAAAGAAAAAAAATGCGGATAAGTTATATGTACCATAAGTTACAAACTATGTGCAGTGTGTATTACATAATTGCACAGTGCATAAGTGCGCAGAAATAAAAATAAAAAAATTGGAGATTCGGAGGTAATCCCAAGCTGATTTTTCGAATTGTATTTATAAACTTCGAGATAATGTTGGTTTTTTTATCTTGTTCACAGCTTGTTAATCTTCCAAAATGACGTGTACTTGATTAGATGAAGTCTGTGCTGAGGAAAAGTAATGAGGAAGACCGGAAGTATGAAGTAACATGTCTATACTTATATGGATGTACGTATGTAGTAATTTGCAAATTGTAGTCATGTTACAGCGCAAGTAGGCAGAACACTTCACCCTCTCGAGTTGAAATACATAAGGATGTCACGCTCTGACGAATATCTGTATTATAGGATTATTGGTTAATAGGTTCGGTTTAATAATCCACTGAAATTTGGAATCCCGGATTCTAATGTTCGAGAAATTAATTTTCGATAAAAATCGCGAACTTCATTTTTCAGATAATCGTTCTCAAAATTCCACTCATATATTGCAGTAGTTTTACAAAACAAAAATTCAAACTTCGGATCTAATTGACCGCGTTGTTCATTTATTTAACAAAATATTGTTAAACAGCACCGTCAAGTGCTCTGGCACACATCAAGCTAACCCGTTATTTAGTAATGTTCTCATAGATAGCCCATGATGTTTGAACCCCCTTTTTAATACGCATTTACACTCCAACTTTTTCAGTCCATATGCAACGTGCGTGTCAACGATCCCATATAACAGTTGTTCGATGCGTTGTCGAGTAGTTAGAAAGTCCTGTCGGCAAGTGTCGCACCGCATAACATTGCGTGCATACATACATGCCCATATACCTATACAAAACAGTATAATATTCAGATGAATAATGATCGATCAAAGAGAAATTTTTGAACACCTTTTCATATGACCATCAATCTACCGTATCTATCATAAACCACCACGCGTTTTACGTATTTAAATCCAATCGGAACTTAAATTCTATACATAAGAATTGCATAAGATCGCATGAAATTGGTCGATATTACCTGATCATTTTTAGACTGCGATTCTTACCATTTATTTTATTATTTACTTTCTTTCTCAATTTATTTAATTTTAATTCCTCGATCGTATTGAATTATGGGCCGATTTTCTGATTGAATTTGAAAAGGCCATTGTTACGTTAGTTTTTCCTTTTGTAATCAATTATCTCCAGTCCAATGTCTTATGGAAAAATTTGATGGAATTTTGAATAATAATGATAACGAAAAGGTAAGAAAATGACGTTATGGAATTTTATACATCGAACGCTATGTATCGAAATTTTGGAATCCTAATTGCACCGCATTTTATACATCGAACGCTATATATCGAAATTTTGGAATCCTAATTGCACCGCACTGCAATGATTGTCAAAAATTATCCAAAACAAATACACATAAGTATCGATCGGGAATCGATCGAATTCTGGTCCTGGAGGATGAAGAGCGCTCACCTGGATTCCTGGGCCAGACCGAAATAGAGTGGGGGTAAGTCCCAGAGCGCAAAAGTTACATAAGCCACGATTTCCCGCCGCTAGTCGTCAGTCAGCAACCGGTCGTCGAGGTAAGCGCACAACATGCGTTTACGGGTACCGATATATAAGAAAAAAAAAACAAAGTACTACGAGACCTCATGCGCCATAAAACGATTTTTTTTGATTATTAAGAACGTTATGCAAAATATTTAAGTGAATTTTCCCAGAGCGACAAACTTCGGCGGAGCGTGTAACTTATTATATTATTAAAAAAAAGAAAAAAGAAAAGAATCTCGGCTACTACTCCACAGATTTTTTTCTCAAGGATTTTGAAGGGCTTGTGCAACGAATTTCGTGTAGTGGGCTTAATCAGTTATCGAGGGAAAAATTTTTTTCCCTTACAAGACGATCGTGCAGTGAAACGTTACAAGTGATTACAGACGATATATATCGTATCATGTGGTTCACGGTGCGGAAAATTGATTAACTTTATACCTACGTATAAGATATATTTATATATACAAGAAGAAAAGATTGAAACGTCAATAAATTAGTTGACTTTTTTCATTTATTTTTTTTCTTCAGTCAACCAGTTTGATTCGTGTAGTTCGATAAACTAAGTGACAGTGATTGTATAAAGTGATTGAGGATAAACATTTTTAACATAAATTCTGCAAAATACGGACACGATATAAAAACTATTTTATCAACGGATTTCATCAACTGACGTAAAATCTTACGTCGTTTACCTACATCCTTAGGTACGTATACGTTCTATACGATTGGCAGGCACTATTGTTTATAAAAAATTTGAAAAAAATTGTGTGTCAAGGATATCTCGGAGATTTGAAGATTTTATTAATATTTTCAAATCGAGTATTATATCTTTAGTTACCCATCGTTTTTATATGCATAGTGCCTGGGAAACAAGAATCTTCTGTGACCTTTAGCCCCCTCCCCCTCCCCCATAATAATGGATGAATATTGAAGTATGTAATATCGTTTAATATGTTTCATCCAAGTAATTTGTTTTTGTCATTAGTCCGCACTAATGATACACGATATTTTCTCATATTTCATTAATGTGCAGAATGATTATTAATTTTTCTCTCTATTGTTATTAATTTTGATGAAATATTTTGTTTTTTGTTTGTCTTGCTCAACCATTCGTACAGTTTGGTAGTTGTTTTGATTATACAATATTGATTTAATCAAGGTCGTCGCATTATAGGTATACCCTAATAAATCATGCATGGATGAAAGGGGCGAGCGACCTTTTTAATACGATCGCGATATTATGGTAATCCGATGCGATCCAAAATTTCGCAACGATCCCACGGAAGGATTTTGCTATTCCTGCGCGCTGCACTCACTCATAATACTCGCATCTTCTCGGTACAATATCTTTTTTCATGCTAATTCTTCATCCTGCACAGCGATGTTAGCCGGGTATACGTATACGCCGTATAATAAGAGTGAACTCGGATTTCTATACCGTACTGTAGATTGCAATGATAATATCCTTTTATTATATCATATTCATATACGAGCGTTAAAAAAATCGATTTGAAAAATTCATTCATCAACTTTTTTTTTTTTAATTCTTTTTTTTCTACACACGACAATATACAACTGAAAAATAACAGGAACATTGAGAGTGCGATATGAGATTTTTATGAGATGAAAACATTTTAACCCTTTGCACGAAAATAATTTTTGAAAAAAAAAACCAAATGAATAAATAAATAAAAAACAAGAACGATTAATTTCCGTATGTTTCATTTTTATTATTTTGATCTTTTTGTTTTTGGTAATCGATATTATTTACGTACAAATTCTTAACCCTTATAGAGTGAAAGAAAAATTATTTGGCGGGATAAGAACCGGCCCCTACGTGGCGAGGGATCCAGGTAAAATTTTTCAGGTGCGGGTGTGTAAGCGGTCGCTTTGCTTTGGCACGAGCTGTACATATAAGAGAAAAAAAGATCGAACCCTCGCGATATATTTATAATATAAGGATACTCTTATGTGTTGGATTATAGCCGTAACTTCCATCTGCGGCCGAAGTCTAGAAAAAAAAAAAAACGAGATAAACAAAAAGATGGCTGAAGAAAAACCGGAGATATCCATTCATACGTACCTATATATCTATAATATATACACGGCTCGCCCAGTCCTATAGAAACTTTTTGAACCCACAGGACCCGAATGGGAGGGGGGGGGGGGGGGGGAGTAGGTATCCCGATCATCCAGGAATCCACTAGTAAATTCCGTCGAAAAAGAAAGCAGTGCGCGTTCGATGAACGAATTAATTTCTATATTAGGTATACCTGTACGTAGAAGTATATGTATTGCTCGAAAGTTGATTCGCCAACGAGCCTTGTAGGCAATGAGGGAGTCCTCCGTTCGCCGCGTCTGTCCGTCCGTCTCTTCGTCCGGGTTCTTTTTAAATACTCCAGACGTTGCACGGCGGGATTTTATTGTTTGGGCCTTATTTTCAGGTTCGTCTTATGTACCACATCGTCGGTTTTGTGTGTATGTAAAATGTACGTACATATACTTGTATATGATCTATATACACGTATGTATATGTACCACACTCAAAGGAATGGCGTAAGAATAAGCATTATGGGAACTGAACTGGGGGGACAGGTGTGCTCCAAATATCGGCCTAAGTTCAGGCCGCATAGTTATAACTGAGAGACGTCGTGCTGTCTCCCCTCTTACCAGAACTGAACTTAAACTTCGTGAATGCGTCTTTGATTATATTCGGTTGCAGGGCGTATATCTATATAGTATATATACAAGGGTAAAAGTTCCCCCTACGTCACTACGTATACATACATAGACTTATGTACCTATATGGTGTACATAGGGGCATAAGCGCAGAAGGTACACAAGGCGCCCGAAGAAGGTTCGCGAGAATCTGTCACGGGACTATACTCCGTAGGAGAGAGAGCAAAAAAAAAAAAAAAAGAAAGAAAGGCAAAAGAAATTGCACCTTTAAAGGTACGGAAGACTGGGGGTCAATCCAATATAAATCAGAACTTCTCTTTTCTGAAGCGAATGCTTGCGTACTGCAAAACCTCACCGTAACGCACCTTGGGTCAGGTCGGTGTGAATAGAAAAATTTTCGGGACTATAACATGTAAGGGGTACCGGGTATATGTGCATACGTGTGTTGGAAAGGTTTCAAAAAAGAGCGCAGGTATACGGCCCCGTTTTGCCCCCCCCCCCCCCCCCCCTGCTTTTCACCTTAAGAGAATTTTAGGCGCTTCTTGATCCCGCGCCCGGGTCTGTCAAGAATGTACGTCGGAACGGGACCCCAATGTAGCAGGAACAGCGGCCAACCTTAGGGTTTTAGGTACAGACGAAAACTGGATATACGTATGTCTGTATAAAAGTATGGGTAAATCTTCTTCAACTTGAGTTACCTGATACATATATACGTAGGTAAAATGGGTATAGGTAAAAGGGAGATATAGGTATAAACGCTGGGAAAAAATCGCGTTCGAAATAACAATTTTAAGGGTATCTTCGAAATGGGTATCGCGCCTATATAGACGCACTCATTGATTATTTCGATACCTATATTACCTGCAACATAAATTGCAGGTATTCGGTTCTTTCCCCGTTTCATTCTTTTGTTTCTTCTTCATTTAGCGTGCCGATCGTATTCGCACAATTCATTATTCTTATAACGTAACCCTTCAATCCCTGAAACTATTGTAATAAGTTCACACCCCATTGCGCTTTATGATACACATGCCACATATCGCGCGAGACTTTTGTCTGGCCTATGACCTTATAGTATGTAAAGTCACTGATAGAAATAAGTGGTAATAACAATTTTCCTTATAGAAAGCTATTTTTAAACTGTATCAACGGACCACCCGGAACCCTTAATTGACCCCCTATAAGACACGCATATAGTAGAAATAAAAGCTTTATCCTTGCAAAAGGGGGTCGTTTTTTTCCCGTATTATATTAAACTCTCTAGAGTTTTGTTTGATTTTTATTTTTTTATTTTTGATCGCGCTTGTCTACATCGTTGTCATTAAGAGGGATTTAGAAACTGCAAGTACATCAAATTATATTCCAATTTATAATCGGAGGATAATTATTTCAAAACTATATACAATAATTATCAAGCATGGCATGGTCAAATTATTTGGATTTCATCTGTTTCCTGCGACTTGGGTTTTATATGGTTACAATATGACGAGACGCTGTCACATACCTCCATATCTATAAATCGTTGCACATTTCCTCAAAAAAAAGGGTCCTTTACATTTATCCGTCCTTATATCTTACGAACCTATGTGTATGTGTATACTTTTAACGTTGACGAACAAAAAAAACGTTGGTCGTGCTTTTAACAAAAAAAAGAGAGAGAAAAAAAAGAACAGATAGAAAGATAACTTCATCGACCGTCTTCTGTTTTGCCACTGTTTCAGCCCTTGAAGTCTGTTATAAGTTTAAGGGCAAGGGTATGAAACCTTCCATACAAATACCTACAGGGATAGATAGATGATAGATATATATAGATATACTTATAGTATGCCTTGGTATAATTTGGTATGGGTATTTTTGTCGTGGTATGTATAGGGTAATATACGCGGGCCAAGAAGAACCTTTGGAAAGGCCAGATGGGCCCGATATATGTACCATATGGGCAGGTGCCTGACTGCCAGTTTGTGGAATACGCGCGGAAAGCATCGCGCGTTGCACACCCTGCAAGTATAAGACACAACGCGGGAATAGGCCCGTATGTAAAGTAACAAAAATGGGTCCCGTAGGAGCATATTTTACCTATGTGATAGTATATACCTATGCTATATATACCTATACGGGACAGTCGCACAGACAGAACAGACAGAAAGACAGACAGACACGCGCGCAAACCGTGGTAACAGCTCTCTATGTAAATGAATGCATTTTTATAATAGCCCGTAACAATACGAGCGCCCCCTTCAGGGACCGTTAAAAGTTAAAACCTGCTGCTGGATGCACATTTTTTTTTTGCTTTTTTTTTTATCCACGAAAGTGCAGTTAGAACACCCTTTGCGAAATTTTTGTCCGCAGCTCAATGAACACTATTTCGACCGGCAAACCACCGGACCAATTGCTAATGTACTAAATGTACATACACACATAAAACTTTCAAAGAAAATTGTACGTTACGCGCGCTTTATATGGTAGTCGAAACAACGACAGATTTCAACTTCAAATAATACAGGCTTTTGTTTCGTTATTTGCATTATTATTATCACCATCGTCATCGTCATCACACGAATCACTGACTATTTTTTAATAGTGATTTCGCAGGAGATCGCACCGAGGCAAATTATAAAACAACTGTTGATGTGACAGATGCAAAAATATCATCACAATTTTATGGGATTATATTATATTGTCAGCAAATTTTTAAAAACGTGGTTTGAAGAGGAGAATATGATACACGTACAATAGTTTGGATCTGGACTGAGATTTTATTTTTTCTTTTTTTCTTCGTATTTTGCTACTTTTTTACTTTTTTTTTTACCGACAGGGAATCGTGCGACTCTTGCGTGCTGCAGGTATATATATGTATATTGCCATCGAAGCGTGTAAAAACTGTCGCCAAGAAAACGCATTGTTGTTTTGTAAAATAATTCTGGGTCCGTATGCTACGATTATAGAAAAAGACACACCTGCCGGTCGGATCATTTATACTATTATATAGGTACACCTACTGTGGCTATGTGTTACAGTATTTTTCAATTATGTTAATTCGTTTGCGGTGAAGCGTGCCCCTGGCGGTTTTAACTATATGTTAAAAGATTTATTGGAGTAATTTGTTAACAAGAAACGTTGTCACGGTTCTGGAGTCTTGGAACTTTGAAATACATATTTATGGGCATACTATAATATGCATATTTAACAATAAGAAGAAAATGGTCGACATCAAGAAGACACGCTTTGTATCGTAAAATATCTTTGACGCGTCTAATCCTCGACGCTTTTCACCTGCATATAGAAAATTTTACATGAAATTTAATCATTCATATGATGACAGGACAGCGAATGGTAATAATGTTGGTCGCAGTGGGGTATTTTATTTTTTGTTTTTTCTTAAATATTTAATCCTATCCGAATTTAAGACGACAAGTAATTGTATTCAATTGTCGGTGTCCGAAATCGATGGGGTTATAAAATCGCGAAAAAATTAAATGCATGAAAATTTTTGCTAAAAACAAAAAAATGATCATTTCACCATCTTCTGCAACGCAGATATAGTTTTAATTCGTTCGAATCTAGGCCGCATTTATGATAAACGATTTCCTGTTCTAAAAGGACTCGCAATCGGAAGACCTATTAATATGACCTGGTATTAATATGCCTGCGGTATAATCGTTCGGTCGAACATCGCGGCAAAATCATTTATTTTCTGTAGTCAAAACGTTATTAGATTAGCCGCAGACCGGACGAGGGTTAACAATGACGATCGGCCCGAAGTGCTAACTCAGAAAACCAACTTAGGTGCCTCAAAAATTTTATGTATATACGTATACACCTGTTTTGATGTTTTTACATTTTCGTATTTCCCGTATGCTGTAGCAGGTGCCCATCCGCCCCAGACAACCCATGTTTCTAACACTCACTTTAATTCTCATACTTACCTGTGTCATTAAAAATCCAACGCTGCAGACAGTAGAAAGGTAAAAGAATGAAAAAAATAGTAGCTCATTTCCTTTACCCTCCCTACAATTAGCAACGATTTTACTTCTTTGTAGCAACAGTCTTGTTTCCCTTCTATCTTCGAGCTAAGTGACGAGGTGACCTTGAAGGGTGACACCTGCGGCTGATGGAATACTTTTATCATTGATTAAATAGGTTTTTTTTCTCTTTCCAATGTTATTTAATCGTTCGTGTAAATTTTTGTTACAGAAATGCTCAAGTGGACGGTATCCCGACCACTCTCTACGGCGAGTACGACCCCCCATAGCGTTCAGCAGACTAACCGGACCCGACGACCTTTTGTTGACCTGTCCAACACTCCTCCTACTCCGAGGGCGCAGCCACAGGCCCAAGTAAATCCAATTCGTTCGACGCCTGCACGAAGACGAAGATGTCGAAGTCACGGAAGCGATCTTCGAGCGTATTTTCAAACTACAAAACCAAATTTAAGATCGGCGAAACGATTGCAGTCCATGTCAAGGACGACGGGAAAGGGTGAAAATTTTGAAAGTTTTTATCAAAGCACTCCAAGGGTTGATTCTGATATCGGGCCACTTACTTTGTGCCCTGAATCTACTGTCACTGGAAGAAAAACCGTCGCCATGACATTACCTGCGAATCCAACATTATTGGCACCAAATTGTTCGGGTTTAAGGACGAACGCTGAACTTCCACAAAATTTGATGAACGAAGCAAGAGTCAATTTACAGTCCCATTTGTCGGATTTTTTTCAACAAATATCCGTCGCTGCAAGCCCTGAAGATATGATGGAGGCCGATCCAGTTGTCCCTCTATCCAAAAGTCGAATTTATTCCCAAAATTGTGACCCACGGAAGGCGAAATTCTCGGTTGATTTTTGCAGGACTCCGCACATACCGAAATTGGCGAAAGTAACTAAGCTGCATAACCGGTGTAGGACCCCGTACCACACTAAGGCCCCGGGAGCTGGTCGGAGTCCCTTCAAGTCCAAGGACCCCTTTTCTGGCGTAGGTCAAACTCCGTTGATCGCCAGGTTAACGCATTTAAAAATTGACCAGGATATGGCGCGGTTAGAAAATGTGGATAACGCTGTTACAGAAGTCCTCCACAAGGAACAAGAAACGGGAAATACTATTTTGGGTAAATCGGTAGCAGAAATCCTTGCGTCTGATGCAACGGAAAGATCCATCGTACGAAATGATCGGCCTGGTCTTTTGAATCCTGAAGGCTATATAGAGAATTTTGTCGGGGAATGCGAAAGAGAAGAAAAAGAAAAAGAAGAAGAAGAAGAGTTTGAGAATAAGGAACAAAAAGTCCTCGGCGAGGGGGCGGAGATCGAAGAGAACCTCTACGAGACGATCCAGGAGGTCCGGAGAAACTCGCTCAACGAACCCGTTGCCATCGTCGCCGCACACAACGATAGCTCGGTTTTATCTGCGAGTCAACTTCTCGAAGACCCTTCGCCCATGTCTTGGAAGGCCACTTCAGAAGCATCACCTTGTGAAATGGACGGTCAATTTACCCTACGAAGGCAACGGGCTATCAGAAGAAAAAGGACCGGGCAACAGCGTGATCTTCAAGATGTTGATTCCTCGCATTTCGTTGTCAGTCGAAAGCGCGCGAAACGACGTTCGGCTAGTTTGAGTCCTAAAAAAAGCGTCGCTTTTCAAGAAACTAGTTCTTCGGTTTCAATTTGCGAGGCCGTTAACCTTGACGTAAAAAAAATTATCCTAGAAACCGACCTCGATGCCGAGACCTGCGATATCGAGACAACAACGTCCTGTGATACCCATCAACGTTCGTTTTGTCCAAGTTTTGATGACGTTGAAACCGGAAACTGTAGTAGCACAAACTCAGGAGTAGGAAAGACGTTATACTGGGAATTCGAAAGCCCAAAATCTGCCTCAGCAAACGACGATTTTCAAAGTTCAAAGTCTTTTCTTACCTCAACATCCGTTACCCCAGAAGCTCCTTTGCTGGCTACGGTCAGAAGATGTTTAAAATACAGTCCAGAAGGTTCGTTAGAAAGTTACGAATCAAGTTCTAGCGGATCTCGAGGATCGATCGAAGTTGAATTATCGACCGAAGACGATCACATAAGAGTTCAAGGTACGTCCCAATATTCAAAATATATAAAAACAGAATAACAATTATCTACGGGTTCGAAATTTCTCCTACACGCTACTGGGCTAAAATAATAAACTGAGCATGCGTCATCACGGGTTGTTCTCACAGAGGGTTGAAGTGAGGTCTATACTAGATCGTGCCAGTAACCCAAAGACCTCTGCGGCATTTAAATATTCGGTCAGTAGGCTCGTCATTGATCTAAGATTTTCTTATTCGTACATCCTACTGTTACACTTTTCCACCCTTATATAGTCTCATGCTTTCATGTCCTCAGAAAGCGCGGGTGTTCGCGAAAAAAGTCTCTCGCGTTTCAGTGATATTATATTATACTTATATACCTGCGTAGTCTGCAGCTAAATTCGCTCGCATCACACACACGTACAGTATACCTATGCTTGCCATATGTATATAATCGCTATGAAGTGCAGGGCATAAAATCCCAGCTTCGTAGTTCGTCTAGGTACATAAATTTATGTGTGTGTTTGTTTTTGACCCAGCATCATCGCAATCGGGATGCGGGTAAGCTGTGATTCATTGAATATAACATCTAAAAAAAATTTGATTTACGTTATTATCATATCGCACATGGCCTTTTCTGTACCTTCTGTACAGCTTTTTCATTTAGCAATATTCAGATTCCCAATAAAGTCGAATATATTCATTTTATCGACCACCAATTAGAGGATTAAGAAATTAGAAAAAAACTAGAAAAATTGTTTTTTTCTTCTTTCGATAATTTATAATTCATTCAGACATGTCATCACTTTCGTGAATTTTAGATACAATTCTTCTTTATGCATATGTGTGTACATCATGAGCATAAAAAATGAATAAATGAAAATAAAAGGTGACCGTATTCTTTCACGCGTTAAGATTGCCAACTTTTCTCAAAATGATGGTGACCGAGTTTCGTGTATTCTAAGGGTGGCATGAAATTGGACGGTATCCAAGCGAGTATTGTTTCCGGAACTTCCTTCATCCAAAGAATCTCAAATCTTTATTACAATACGTTCGTGACTGGAAAAGTCGGCCATTTTGAACGAGAATGGCGGCAATATTTATTTATTTATCTTTTGGAAAACAAATCTTCTGTTATGAAAACAATCGCTTCCTTTATTTTCCGGCTTCTCTTTTACAATACCATTTTTCTTGTATCCCTATATGATATTAATTCTAGACTGTAATATTTAGTATGATCATATAAAGCCTAACCTTGCGATAAAGATGATACTGAAGTGGGGCAGCGAAATTTGATTTATTGCAACACATCATACTTGCCCGGAAAAATGGAAGCGCTAGATTCTTTTTATTTTAAATATGTAATTCTGTACTCGAACGATCCTTTTTTTTACCCGATAAATAACGTTCTGTGAAATTTTGTATATTACAGTGATAAGGTGCAAGGATTTAAAGCGAGCTTACGAGGGTCCTGTTCACGCATACGTGAAAACAACCCTCCGAAAATTGGACGGAGAAATTAACGCCGTGAAAAGAACGGCTGTCCATAGAGCAACGCCGAACCCAGTCTTCCACGAGACCTTGATTCTGCCCTGGACCAACAACAATAATAATCCAAACGCGAAATCAGCCATCCTGGACATTGCTGTTTGGCACAGAGACCGCAGAGCTAGGTGAGTTGAACCTATCGCTATATCATTTTTTCTCTACCATTGGAATATGTAGAACAAACGTGCACCACGAATGAGTATTGACTCTTTTTTTAACGATCTTTTTTTCTTTTTCGTTGATTTCTGAGGTACATGTATATGAATTTATTCGATTGATTAAATTTCGCACATCTCTGAAATGAATAAACCCGTATAAGATGCGTATAAAAATATACACATGCGAAAAGTAGAATTTTAGCAGGGTGCTATAAATGTGGTAGGAAAAAGACCCGATTATTGTGAGCCCGAAATTTCAAGAAAACCCCGGCTCGCTACGGTAGGAGGGGAATCGATGCCCGTAGCGCAGGCGCCCAAGGATCGCGGGCTCCACGTGCGCCCTAACGGCGTCGCGACGTCGGGCGTCGTGACGTTGTGCGACGGGTGCAGCAGCAGCAGCGGGACAACCAGCGGGCGCAAGTTTTTCCGGATTCTGTACCGCAAACAAAAGTTTTCCTTTCCCCAATTTCAGTATAGAGTATTGGAATATAATATAATAGGATTGTTTAACTGGAGGGATTTATTCTGTTGTACGTGTTGCATTGTTTTGTTGGGCCAATAGATTTTTGGTGTGCACTAGATTTACACTATATTATACCTAATCACACAGCGTAAAAATAAAATAAGTCATACAAAAAAAGAGTTATGTCCGTATACATAAAGAGTTTATATGGTATATGAATAGAAAAAGTACAAAGAACAGGGGTCATTTATACCATCCAACTTTTATTATATGTCTGGTTTGTTTCAGGCGCAGTGAACTCTTGGGCTGTATGACTCTGCCCCTGCCTTTATCTCAGGACAAGGTAAACATCTTTCAACATCAAACAAAAGATTCTTATTGCTTGGATAAATTCATATGTACATTACGGTACATATACCTACCCCTTTTCATTACTCTTTCGCATTTTTGAGGGAATCATATTTCCAATGAATTTGGAACCCTATAAAACTATGGGAATTACATATCTCAGTATTATTATTATTATTATTATTGTTCTTATTATTATTATATTATACCTGAAATATGCTGCAGTGAAGAGAGAAGATTTCAACCACACGTGGGGCTTGCATGTTTCAACCTTAGATCATACAGGTATCGCTACAGATTATATTCTTCATCTCGGAATAATTTCCATTGTACAATCGAGATTCAATTTTTTAAATATTTTCGCGTTCATCATATGGTAACACGATCAAGCGATTTGTAATTAAATTTTGAAGTTAAATAAATATTAATTTTACAGAATATGTGCTTCACATTGTCAAGTAATAATATAAATATTATAACCGACAGCGTATCTATGCGTAGTACATTGCGAAATTTGAAATAATGTTACATGAAGCTTCTTTTTTTATTTTTAATATACGAAGACACGTAACTAGAATCACGCCTAAGCTATATTTCTTTTTTACGAAGTCCAACGACCCTAGAAATATATAACATGGTCAATTCCACGTGTGGCAGGAGAGATTTCTATACTATACGGTTTTATGGTCTTACTTTCCTGTTTTTTTCGTCCTAAACTACCCACAAACGCACGTGAGTTGACCCGAAATTATTTTCCGGAGCGGTCCTCTTATTCCATGTCGAGGTCAAACCCGTCGGCAATAGTTATATTGCTCAAAATATTCTTGGCTCCACACATGTCTTACGGACAAATTTACACGAACCATACATATTTTACATATTTGGTGTAAAAAACAAAAATGTCAAAACAATCGTACAGAACTCTCCTTCATTTTTTCAATTTTCAAAAAATTCCAACTGCACTCATCAAATATCTTCTGGGATGGGACCATACATGCGGGTAATTTGGGTAGTTACAGCACGCAAACGTAATTATGATGATAATAATAATACCAATAATAATAATACCAATAATAATAATTGTAATAAGGATAATAAGAGGAAGGACTAGCAGAATACCTCTACCTTAATTTATTTCTCGGACTGGTAATTCAATCATACCGCTTCATAATTATAATTTATACCAATAATGGATCACAAATGATTGCAATGGTTGGTTGTAGGGCCACGTGGCCGAACTACACAAAAAAACTCCTCAGTGCTTTTATATATATATTAAATATAAATATGTATATTATAATATGATAAAGGTGGCGGATGTGGAGTACCGTATAAAAACGATCGCAGTGACCAGGTGTGTGTAAAATATAAGGGGGACGAGGACGAGGAATAGGAATCGGAGTTGACGTGATCGTACCCTTACAATATGTCACCCCCGCGTCTTAACGTGTATATATAATATTTTTTTTCTTCACTTATACTTGTTTTTTTTTTTCTTTATATTTTTTAAATTCTCTTCTTTCATCTTTTTTCTTCTCCTATTCTGAATTTATTTTGTATTCTTAATTCATCACTTGCGCGAACGGTTGAAAGCTGGACGGAAATGGGTATCGAATTCGGTGGTTCTATTATTATACATATTACCTTATATACCTATACAAATTCATACAGACGTACATACATGTATATATAATTCAGCATTGCGGGCAGGAAATCATGTACGTATCGGAATTATCCATGTGTATTGCGTATGGATATGTATATAGGCACTGCATTGAAACCGGCAAACACTAGTTGCTCAAATACTGTTTGCAGGCGGCATGCGTGCCTCCTATCGCGTTAAATAATTAATATCGACCTCGAAAAGGAACAGAGTAAAAAACAGAATAAATTAATGAATAAATATCTCATTGGCGGTTACCTATATCTTTCTATAGACGAATCGAACTACGACTTTTCATTCGAAGAGTTCTACTACTTGCTTCCTATTTTTATTTTCATACGAATTTTTTTTCCCCAGTTTTTCGTGTTCTTTTTATTCTTATTTTTTTCCGCTTAAACGTTTGCGCACAGCGTGCTTTCCGACATACGTCCTTGAGCGCTGGGTATATACCTCCCTCTCTCCTTGAAGGAAAACTCTCAGCCTCATTTCAGGCATACGATAAGGTGGCGAATATTATCGGACCGTGTCAGTCGTGTCCCGACGTGACGCGGGCAAAAGAGACCAAGAAAGTGCAGTGTCTGTATTAGGGAAATAAGCTAGTCAAATTGTCAGCATTTTTTACGATTATTCCTAAGTAATGGGGTGTTGATAAAATTCATTCAGTTTCTCTACCCCGACGATCATCGACGCGTTATCGTTGTTATGTATTTGTTGTTCTGTATTTTTAAAATCCGCATCTGATTGTGATAATCGAATGGATCAAACAATACAGTATACGTCATCATTATGCGGTTATAATTGATGATAAAAAAAATGCAGCTATTCAGTTTGTTTCAATTTTTTTTTTTTTTTTTTTCAATGTCATCGACGTCACGTGCCAAAGTGTACAAACATTGAGCCTTGTATTTAATTCCTACGACTTCTCTCGCGCAATATACTGTATAAGGTCAAGGTAAAAAGGCTTAGTCGGTCATTGCGGAAACTACTGCTGCTGTTTCTGCATTGCGTTCAATCCTCACCTGCATCCATTCAGTAGTTCATACCTGTTTGCCAGTGAATCGGCTGAAAAAAAGTAAATTCAAAGAAAAAGGAAAAAAAAATCAACCCTCATTGTAAAAACGTTATCGTGTGTCCCGATCAACTCCACATACATCCAAAACCACATCACTAATTCAAAGTGCAAATGTTTACCTCATGAACAATATTATCGAACGATGATCGTCGTAGCCATATATTGTGTTGTATTTTTTGTCGCTGGAGTTCTTTTGAAAATATTTTCCTGCTGTTGAAACTTCCAAAGACTGATAAAAAACAAAAGGATAAACTCAAGTTGTGCGAATCGTCGTGATAATTATACATAAGTACATTATATGCGGGTGAAATTTAACTTGCCGGTAATAATTTCGATTTTGTGTTATTACATCTGTGTGTTATATTTTTTACTTTTCATCTCAAAGTTATTGCTAGCTAGAGTGATTTACCGTTCTTAATTTGTTTATTTTTGTTCTATTTTATTTATTGCTTAGGAGGCAACATGGCACCCTTTGGATGGTGGCTCGGGGCGAAATTCGAGTACGCCGTACTCAGGAGTACAACAAGACTACGAAGTAACACCGCCACTAACAAAAGAAGGAGATCCAGATAACAATAACAGCGGTACAGAGGATCTTACGTACCTGAGGTACCTGGAATTAGAGCCCATTGATCCATTAACCGGACAACCTCTCCATCCAGGATTCGCTGCTCGGGGTGGAAAGACGCCCTGCACGACCACGAGGAAATTAGCGAGGCCTAACAACGCCCAACAGGTATTTTACCAGCTAATTCCTTATCAGCTATTTTCACATCCCAATATCGTATGTCAATTCGGTTTTCAGTTAGTAATTAACTTGTCAATTGATATAGAGCACCTAACTACGAATACATCTGCACACCGCAAGAGAATTAGATAAGAGGTCGATTTAGTAACTGAATTAAAACTAATTACAAGCCAAGTTTTTTCGGAGCACCGTTTTGTCCTCGTTAAAAAAAAACGATTGACGCTTGATTTCGATTCTATGCACCTAAATGATTTCCGGTTAACGGAATAGAAAAATTATTGGACTTCGATATTTCTGAATAAAAATTATATACAAGATTTGAGGGTCCGAAAAATACTGCGATCAGAAACAATGCCCCCCCCCCAAATTGATGTCTAACTGCCATTTTTAAACGTGTGCTCAGCTAACGTTGTACCAAAAATGACATTTTTATAGTAAAGAATTAATCGGCCGAATGAATAGATAAATAACCCAAATTTAGTACCAAACCGAGTCTTATAAGAATTAACGTTATCTGTTGAATAATCGGAGACTCACGAGTCTCTCATTTCACCCCATACCAACGATCAATATAAACCCCAAACAGTAGTGAATTCAGAATACTGTATATATACGTACCTTCGTATTGGAGTTTCATAGTATTGCGGATAGAAACTTCAGCTGAGACCTAATTTTAGAGTAACCAATTCGGCAATGCTTGCGTATGGGGTTGTTAATATTGAATTATAAAAAAGATTTTATGTTCCAAGCGAAAACTGTATAACTGCAGTTTCCGTATTCCTGTTTGTCACGAGCAAGACAAAACAGTGACAGTCGCGCGTAATGTACCTACAATTGTGTTTAGACGTCAAATATCAATGTTATTTTTATTCGTAATCTTACATCCCGTTTTGTTGTTTATCTTTCAGCAAATTCCTTGGGGGTTTTCATTGAGCTGGGGCAAGCCGCCTAAAGTAGAACGGGTAGATTCTGGAAGTCCTGCTGAAAGAGCCGGCCTAAAATCGGGTGATTACGTAGTTTTTATCGAGACAACGAACGTCGTTACTAAGCCAAGGGATGAAATACTTGGCCTTATTCAAGGAGCAACGAACCAGTTATTACTTGAAGTGTACAGAAAGGGCGGTGTTCAAACGCCACATAGACGAAGTACAGTAATACTTCAGGGTCCGATTCCAGTCAGCAATACCCCGCACACAGTCACCTTCACCGCAGAGGTCGGTACAGGAGTTTTGGTGTAACGAATTTTTATCCATTTACCTATGATGTGGACGATCCCTTACCGAAGCGAATTATTTCTCTTTACCTTTTCTATGGACCTTTTACCTTTCTAATTATCCTTCACTCCGTGCCGCAGTTATTCCCCTTTTACAAAAAAATCTGCAGCCTATAACTTTTTTAATTCCCATACCATGACCGTTTGATAAATTCTACGAAGAACTAAAAATCCGCCACAGGAAAAAGCTCGTAAAATCTAAACTGGTATAGCGTTAAAGAAATATACTCTATATATATGTGATACATAATAACCAGCTGGGGTGAAATGTTTTGAAATTATTTAAAGGAAGAAAAAAAAACATTTTTGGGCTAACTATCTGTTATCATTTCGTCATTCATAATCATCGCCTATACATATTATCATTTAACTGGATATTTGCCCGCCTATAAACAACCCTAGTTTGTTTTTTTTACATTCATAATGCGATTATTATTACTCAGTATTAGTTTTAGCAAATTATCTGATCGTAACTATAGAGTCAAAATTAATGCTCGTTAGCTTGAGAATGTACTGAAAAAAAAATTTCTTTCCGAATGTTACCATTTGATATTATGTTATGACATTATTATTAATTATTATTATTATTATTATTATTATTATTATTATTATTATTATTATTATTATTATTATTATTATTATTTTTTTTTTATTATTTACGATTATTGAATAATTATTTATTATTGGTATATTAATTGTATTGATGATTTTTCAGATACTCTTACTCTTATTATTATTATTATTATTATTATTATTATTATTATTTATTTTTCATGTTGACTGATGCTTGTCAAAAAAATTTTATGAGTGCTATTACGTTGTATCTTGTAAATTATTTGTGACATTAATATTTCTTAAACTTTGGATAATTATTATTATTTTACTATAGCATATGTGCGTGGCGTTGTTCATTCCGGAGTTTGTGTTATATATATGTATTTAATTAAGAATATTACGTTGTGGTACAAATACCTATACCTACATCTCTTTGTTGAGCAACGTATTGCATTAAAAGAAAAAAAAAAAAAAAATCATGTAGTTACGTTTTATACCATTATTTTATTTTATTTATTTATTTTTTTTCCATTACTGTTCTTTTTTTGTTGTAAACAAGTTTTTTTTAAAATCTGAACTTTGTTGCATTTATCTTTATTTCTTACCATTCCCCCTTTCTTTTGAATAACCGGGAATTTACTCTGGTTCTACGCGTACCAGCTAATTAATAAATTTTAACATTTTAATGATCTGATGAAAAACTTCCAATTGCAAGTCAAATGACCGCTGGCTTGGTTTTAGATCAAACCTATAGTTACTGGATTGTTTGATAGGATGTGTGAAAATTAATATAGAACACACTGTTTTCGTACTCAGGCCTTTCCAAATGTGGCGCCAGACGCATCTCCAGAAGAGGAACTGGCAATTAGAGAGACTAGATACTGCATCAGCTTAAAAAGCGGTCATACAAGGTTCACCGTTCCTTTGTCGGAACGCAGAGATATCCTCTCAGCAGCAGATCACCTGATACTTTTCCAAAATTTGGATGAGCTCCTTAAACTGTCTGAAGAAATTCAGGAGGCTGGTGGTACCGTTGAGTGTTATTTATTGAAAGTTCCTAGAATCATAGCCATCTACAGGAGATATTTGAGCGGATTACAGAGAGCATGCTGCCTACTCGTAGCCCTCAGACGCAATACTGCCTTTGCTAGGCTTGCTTGCGAACCAGCAGTTCCTCAAAAAAGGAGACCCGATCTCACCGGGGTCCTACTACTTCCCCTGGAGCATTACAGGTGGGCATATTTAAGGTTTAATCACGTTCATCAGACTGCTCTCTGTAGAACAAGTAATATTTATCGTTATACTCAGTTGCATGTAGCCAGGAGTCAAATGGCATATACTCATGCCTTATGTGTATATTGTAATCATCAATTGAGGAGCGATTCATCACAGGATACAATATCAGTAAATAATTCACAACAAATGCTTGGAGAAAATGTTTAAATTTCAGAGAAATGACGAGACTACTGAACTTGGCATGTCCAAGAAACTGTAGAGAAGCCAGAGATTTGGCTCAGGGTTACAGGGAGGCAACAGCAAATGCTGGAGTAATGGAACCTCCACGTGACACTGGAAGACCTTTATTAAGTCTTCAGGAAGTCGAGTCTAGACTAGTCTTTGCTAGATGTAAGCCATTCACCTTGGCAATGCCTGGCAGACAATGGTGAGTACAGAGCAGAAATCATGAAGTCATCTACCAGATATTGTATTTACAGAGTGAACACAATTCGACAGATGCATAATGTAACGGCACTAATGTTGTGCTAAACTCAAACTCTATTTCATAGTAGAATTTCTCGCATCACCCATTCGTACGCTTTTAGCCAATTTAAAGGACTGTTAACCACAGGTTGTTCGGGGGTGCCTTAGCAAAAGTGGAGGGTCGAGCTCGTCTACAACCATTTTGGGCGTTGTTGTTGACCGATCTTTTAGTTTTTGCCAGAGTGTCGCGTGACCGAGTACTCTTTGTCACAGAAGAGCCACTCAGGCTGGCAGATATAGCGGAAGCCTGTTTCACTGTTAGGAAACGGCCTACAGAGTTTAGATTACAAGTTGCTGTATCACCACGGAGCCTAACTGGTGAAAATGGAAACGTTGAAAGTACAAACAGTGGCGGGTGTAGTCCTCACGGAAGACCCAGGAGAAGAGTATTGGTACTGAGGGCTCCGAGCCCAGAGCTCAAAGCTGTCTGGCATAATCTTCTCCAAAGGCAAATGTGTGTATAGCCACAACAGAGTTATTGCAAAGGATCTTTTGGGGTATTGTTTCGACGTTCAATTCGCATTAATCTTCTTTTGATATTCTAGAATATATGTAAATACAGGCTGTGGAAGTTCAACTGGCATTGCCAGTCCCATAGACAGTCCAACTACTGTAAGCAATTTCACTACAGCAATAGAATCGATTGGGAGTCGGCAGGTACAAATTCTGATGTAACGCTTGTATACATTCAATCGCATACAATAATTCGATGAAACTCAACAAAGTATGTACCCATCATGTACTTTCTAGGTACAAAGGGGGACTCAACAGATGGACGAAGATGTCGAGCGATCAGGTGAAAGCTTAGATACAATCCTGAAAAACTCCAATCACAATCATAATCATCTGGCACAATGGGTCAGGAATTCCCATCGAATTCCCCCACCGGACACAGAAGGTCCTTTGGAAGAATGGACGATCGAAGAGCTGGCTGCTAGAGCACCGAAAGAAACGAATGCTAGACAAAATCATGATGGAATATCTGAAGAAATTGTAACTATTAATTCAGATGTGGAACAACAAAGCACAACATCTAGTGCCAGCCTCAGTACAATTAGGTCAAACAGTCTTACAGGAAAGAAGAATGGCAATCACGTTACAATGAAAGAAAATTCTAATGGCTCTGTTAACATTTGCAGACGATGCCATAGGTAAAGTATGTATTGATAAACTCTAAATAAGAACAATGAATTTGGATTACCTTAGAATACATACAATTTCGGAAAACCGTATGGCAAACCCAGAACGTATACAATGTGTACCTTCAGACTCACTTCCTTCATTAAGAATTTTTATGCTTTGCTTAGAAATAATTTATTTCAGGTCTGGATGTCCTACTCCTCCTCTACCGAGGGATCCATTTTCACCTCTACCTCCAAAGATTTCTGTATTGCCGCCTACCCCAGATTTGTGTACGCGACACAGATTGCATAACGGTTTGCATGATAATTATAGTCGAACTAATAGCCCAAATTGCACTCCAGCTGATGGTAACACTGAGGATGGGAGTGAAGATGACCTGGATTGTGACGGAGACGGGGATCTTCCTTACAGGTATTATCTAGTTCTTGATTACAACGAAATGATTGGCACCTGAGTTTCATGGAACACCTGTTACTGGTATTAACAAGTGGTACCTTTGCCTGTGTGTAGAACGCTGAGAAGATTTGGGACAATGAGTAGTTTAGACCAAGATGATGACTTGGACGATCAGCCAGATGACTATAATCAAGACATGGAGTCACCACCATCTGGTCTGAGAGCGTGGACGGCTAGAGCTAGCAATTACGTTGTTAGTAAAATGGCTCTGTTAGAACAATTGGGTGAAGTTGTCGGTGGTCACCTTCTACATCCACCGGTCCCACCAGAGAGAACAGAATTCTCCCTGGACCCAAATAACGATGAAGAAGGTACCACTTCAGGGGCAACATCAGGTGATGATATCTGGGGTACTCCAACCTCAGGTGGCCCTGATGATGAAAGCTTCCCTATGAGTCCGGTATGTATCATTCAGAGGAAGCCAAAGAAACCAAAGACTATTCGAATGCCAAAAGACTTCTTGCACGGTGTGCATTAGCAATAAATAGGCACGACTTGCATTGTTCGAGATACTTTTGCGGCTCAGACTCTCAGCAGCGTTTTTTGTTTTTTTTTAAGAAGTCACAGGGGTATGGGATCTTTGTCATTCCAGAAGTTTGAAAAATGAACACAGATATGAGCAGTGTGAATAACTTAAGTTCTGATAATATAATTTTTTATTTACGTCTCTAAGATTCAGTGCAACTTCTGGAATTTGAAGCACCTTATAAACTCTTTCCCCTCACTTTGATTGAGGCGAAGTTTTCGTAATTATCGAGTGATTGCCAACTTTTCTAGCTTTTAAGCTTAGCACGCCTTGGCCTATTGCATGACCATGCTTGCCCTCTGTTTGCAAAGAATCACTAGCCGAGCTGTGACTGACTTCCCTAGCCACCGTCTTCCACCGCCAGTGCCATTGCCTCCGGAGAAGACAACTATGGTCTCAATCTGCATATGGATGATGATCAGGACTTAGAATCGGAAAGCAGAGATGGAATCCCTTCAATAAGTATGGACCAGTTGCTCGCTGGTGGTAGTGTTAGCTCTTTGAGATGTTTTATCGCAAGAAGAAGACTGGAGCCTCTTCTGGAAGAGGAGGATTCCCCAGGGAGTGGAAAGCAGCAAGTTGGGTGGTGGTGACAACGGTTCAAAGGTGATTCAGGGACTCAAACGTTGCAAACTCTCGACTCAAATCAAGAAACATCAGCGAGAGAGTTGAATTTTGCAAAGTTGAGCCGTGAGGACATAGAGTTTAAGAAGAAGATACTAGACTTACATAGAAAACTGTCTCATGTTGATGATGGCAAAGGGAGTTCAGGGTCACCGTCCAAAAATCATGATACGAACTATGCACGATCTGAAGCAATATTGACGACAATGAAAAGTTCTGCAATTGAAAGCAAAGCTGAGCAGCATTTGGAAAATCCAGAATCTACAAATTCGGATGAAACGCGTAATGACAAATATACATTTTCAACACATTCGAGTTGGAGTAAGTCTGAAGAATCAGAACGATCATCAAAATCTGATCAACACGATTCTGAGCTCCGAGTATCAGAATCATCAGAACCAAATGTCCCGGGGCATTCGATGATCAGGAGACGGAGTATGAAGCTCTTGAGTTTTTTGAGCGGCAAATCGTGTGACAGATCACAAGAAGAGCGTGCTGCCAAGCTGCTGAAGATGTATATGCCAGTAGAGAAGCCAAAAGAAACCAAGCCACAAAATACAATTTCTATTCACCATACGTCCAGAGATAGGAGATTTTGGAAGTTAAGAAGTCGCAGAAGATCCAGCTCTGCATAAACTGTACAGAAAGTTTGTTAAATATTCTCCAATCGTTGTCTCTCCATGAATAGGCCTTCCAAGATGTTCGTGTTATTAAAGTTTTATGAATTTTACAAATACAATTAAGGATCTCAGATTGTTTTCATAGCACTTAGAGACTATCAATTAATTAATTAATTAATTAACGAATACAGTAAACGAAATAGACATATTGTAGCTAATACGGTACTCCAAAGTAAGGTATATTAGTATTCCTGATCAAAATATATTACAAAGATTCAATCGGGTCGTCACGGTAAATAGTATGCTTGACAAAAGACAGAGTAAGCAAATCTTTATCGATACCTCTTAAAAGTCGTATATCAGAACTAGCGTATTATTTTTGGTTATTGTTCGTCAGATGATCTTTCATTTCCAGCTATATGGTGATAACGTTACTTTCAATTTGTTATATTACATACACATAGATCTGCCCGACTGACCCAATACGGCACGCACATTCTGAACTGTATTGCGTGCCATTGTATTAGAAAATTTGAGATGAAATTATAACGGAAACTAACCATTGTCATTAGTAGTTTGTAAAATAGCTCTACAGCTGAAAGCAAAATACAAATAAATTAAATTATTTGTTCAAATGTTTTCCGTTATTCGGCAATTTCATCTTTATTACATATTTTAGGGTCCAGTGATTTTCCTGCATAGAGTTTTCGGTAGTACCGAATTTTGTAAAATGTTTTGAGGTCCTTACAATTTTTGAAGTTTTAAACGAACCTACTTCTGATTCCCTCCGAAAAATATAAAGCAATCTTTCCAAATAAAGAAATAGCCAGCGTTAGTTGACCAGAAATTATTTATTCTTTAGAGAAAATGCTGCTGGATTTCACTAACTATTGATTAACGTTAAATATGTCTCTTATTCTACAAGCAACTACAAGAAGTTCATAATGGATTGAGCCATTTGAGCCTCAATTGTCGTTTTACAGTTTCCTTATCTAGCTTTTTCCAGTCATTTATGAATTGTTCTCTAGCTTCTATTCGGCTTGGGTCTACTGCGACTTTGTGGGTGACCATAAAAGTTCCATTTTCATGTAAGTAGGTACCGTTTAGGTCTCCGTCCTTTGGTAAACCATTAGGGCATTTTATTGGTGTCACTTTAATTAAATGTTTTATTTCCCACAGCCTTTTGTTCATCTCAGGTGTATTTTTAACAATCGCTATAGCACTTTTCTGGAACAAGAAAAACCAATGAATTGATGTATTTATCGATTAGCTTATTGACAAAATTCATTTTTACCGATAACAATCATGAGATTAAGAGAGGGCACATGAGAATTTCGCCTGCCTGTTCAATCAGAATCGTATCAGTACCAGGATTTTGAACAGAAATTTTGAATGGGCTATTCAAGATTTTTCAATTTGGATCTTCAAGCCTCATCTGTCCAAAAAACTTCTGCTCGAGGAAGCTAATAACACAAAATTTGCATATCGATGCAAATCAAGATCTAACTGTTACAAAAAGGACTTACCCTATCATGGAGGTTTAACCCTGTGAGGATGTTTTTTTGCCAGTATGGATTTCCCTTGAAAGGTTTCACACGCTGGATCATCAATAACTTTGTTGGCTCTATCGGAGGGTCTACGTGGTCCGGCGTCCTAAATTTCAAATGGTTTTAGACTGGTATCATGTGGCTCTGAGAGACAAAATCCACAATGACCACTAGCTAATCCATCATTTTAACAGATCTAACCGAAAATTTTTGGTTATTGGTCAGTAACGGTTGTGGATTCCGTTATTTTAGGGCCATGGAACAGGTTTAAATTTCAAATCACCAGGCTAACGATATAGCGTTATGAATGCATAACCTTCCACTTACCTGGGATAGTATGTTATAAAGCCGTACTTAACACCACCCTCTCCTGCATATCTTTTCACGTAGTGGCGGACACCCCCCAACAACATTCGCGTGACATTGGACATTGCTTACCAATATCCAAAGAAACTGTTAAAAACTGTTCCAAACTTCCAAAACTACCTACAACTCACTGCCGGCGAGCAGAATACGGTTCTGCTGTTCACCCTTGCTGTTCACAACATGCCAGTTGCGCCTGGCCATGATTGCTTAACCTGGTTATCTGACAGATGATTGGATGGGGATTCCATTGGATGGTCTCCAATAGCGGCTGTGTTCGGAACTATCAAGAGGTAGCCTGTTTGAAATTTGTGAACAAAACGAATTTTCACAAGGGATATTCAATTTGTCTAACAGTTGCAGAATAACAGTTCATGGACCAAAGAACGACGAAAGTATCACCTAATGATATACTTAGCAAAAATTGCAAAAGACATCATTACTTGTAGCTCGTTTATTTGATAGATTACAGAGTATTATCTTTTTTTAAACCGTTTGGCACTTTTCTTCTGTGGCCCACCCCGAGATCGTGGTTTTCCTACACTCTTATTATAGCCTTTAATCCACCTGTGCCTATTTTCTTCCCAGTCTAGTTGCTTTACTGCAGCTTTATCCTGATTACTCATCACATTAGCTCCGCCATGTCTCGTTTTCGAAGTACCTTCCTGGTCTAGTAGTTCAGCAAATTCTTCGGCAGCGGCAAAGACGTTTTGGTCATACTTCGGTTTTGGTTTTTTGCTGTTACTATTAAGTCGACTGTGAGGACTTGAGACATCCAATTCATCGTCATCGTCATCGTCACCATCGCTAAAGTCCATATCGCTAAGATCCTCATCATCAACACCTTCGAGACCATCTTCATCTTCTTGTGCCAATTCATCTAGCATTTCATCGTCAGAGCCAGCTTCCTCATCCATAGAAACATCATCACCATCATCATCACTACCGCTGTCGTCAGACGTTTCATTTTCACTATCATCTTCTGAAAAGATATTTTCTAGTTACACATATGAATGATGTGCTAACTATACCACATACTTCAATAGGGCATGAAAGTTTTGGACGACACGTGGCCAAATTCAAATGTATGAACTGTGTCTTCTCTTTGAAAAAATGTCATATTTTACCACGCAACTATTTCCAAAAATCAAGGAATACAAGAGCATACCTATCTTTCGTTTCTTTTTTGAAGTACTTATGTCCCCAGCGATATCCAGGTCCTCGAAGTCTTTGTCTCTGCTAAGTCCATCCATCATGTTGTTGAATTCCTCGCTGTTGACACTCTCTAAATCATCATCAAAGCCATCATCGTCCTCATCTTTTAGTTTTGGCGCAGTGGTTTTATTTTTCAAATAATTATAGAGGAAGCGTTCATCTGCTGGTATTTTATCTTCGTTTTCATTTACATACATCGCGCTATTCACTCGAATCGACCTGACACCTTTTGCCAAATACGAAGCTCGTTTTGCTAGAGGATTATTTTGGTTGGTTAATATTTTCCGTTCTCCCAATTTTTTGGGATTCTTGAATACGTATCGATCCAGAAATCTAATCATTGTAAAATCTTGCAATGGGTCACCAGTGTAAATTATTGGCTTTCCTGAAACAAAAAGTTATAACTTGCGTCACGTTTGGTTAAATTAAAGATATAGTTCATGCTATCATGTTTTTTTTTCCACACACTAATTTTATCGATAGACATATGCAAGCTACTCAAACTCATTCATTACCTGTGATGATCGTATTTGCAAAGAGAGCAACAGTGGGATGAAAATGATACGATAAAGCCCTGAGTTCTGTGCACCAAGTGAAATTTGCTCCAGAATACAATGGATTCCGATGATAAGGATCATAGGCTTTCACATCCTCCACTTTTACTTCAACTTTTGGATCGACCGTGTCCATCAGACTTGCAATCGGTGCTACTCTCACATTAGATAGAGTGATGGTTTCTTCTTCATGAGTATTCTCTATGTATGATTCTTCCTTGTTTTCTTCTTCATTTATATCTTTGAAACTTTCTGTACTGTCATCTAACTGTATAGTATTTTCTGAATTGTTCACATCAGAGGATTTTGTTGAAGTTTTGGCCCTAAACATGTCTGTGTAGACGCTTTTCTTAATTTTGAATACCTGTGATACCATATACAATATAGCGCAGATCATATTTGTAGGAAAATAAAGCGAGACTTGTAATATCCTCTTGATAAACGCTTTTATCCGTGTTGGGCTAGTATCTTTTTTTAGAACTTTGAACAAAAGGCTCAAGAACATTGCCTGGTGAGTGGATGTTGCTATCTGCGGATCCAGAAGCTTTTTATACAGAGCACAATAAAATCTATTAGCCTGCTTATCATCCTTGTCAATTATCTGATGCAATAGACTCAGGGCACTTAAGCTGACATTGAAGGAGCCAAGATGGATAACTTTGTATATGGTATCGATATGCTCCTGCAGTTTGGTATGATCCATCTCAGAAAATGGAAAGGCACGGTTCACTCCCATCAGCAAAGCTCCCATCATTCTTGAATCAACTTCTCCCTTTTTCAGGCATGCCTTAAAAAAACTGAAGTACACGGATATCAGGTTGTTTGCAACCTCTATACTATCCTGATCGAGCACGTATTGTGTCAGAAGACAAATGGCATAGTATTGAGCCTTTTGCGTGACGTTTGTTCTGAACAGTAACTTTTCAATTTCATTGAGGACTACTTGTTTCATGTTTGGATGTTGATTTAGTAACTGCCCTAGGCAAAATACAGCTTTAGATGCAACTTTGGAGCTCGGGTCACCAATCTTGTTAACAATGTTAGCCAAGAGCTTTTCTTCTTGCTCAGGGTTGTTTGCTAGCAATTTGTACATATTTTTTATTGCTTTTTCTTTGTTTGCATCAACAGTGTCATGCGCTATGGCATTCAATGCCTCGATAAACTGTGCGTAACAGACTTTTAGCTGATCTTCAAAATACCAGTGCGCTAGTAGCTTTCTTCTTTTAATAGGGTTTTCTGCAAATATTTTCTCATCTAATCTGTTAAAATTTTGATCTTCAAATTTAAATAATTTATATTGCGGGTGCAATAAGTCCGATGAAAATAATTCTTGCAAGGTATCGATGATCATTATGCATTGCTTCTTCTTTGATGCCTTGACTAATGAAATTAGGTTGCCAAGTCTCAAAAGGCTGTATTTTGGATTGTCTTGTATCAGTATAGTGGATGCTGCTACTTTATCTCCAACTGTACCTTTTGACAGCAGCGTTTTCATCCATGAATAATCTGACTTTCCGATCTTAGACTGTTTCAAGCTGAATGCTGCAGTGTCTGCGTCTAAACATTTTTTGGCCTCATCCTTTAACTCCATAACATCCAGCTCAGATTTACTAGATTCAACGACATCTTCGGCTTTGGGAAATTCTTCGTACCATTTATCAAATTTTCTCGAAGTTAGGTCCCTTAACGTGTCTCCAGTTTTCTTCATCGTCGATTTTAATGAAAAACTTCTGTTCCTAATTACTCAAACCACTGCTGATTAAACATATCACGCCGAATACGGTGGTTTCCACAGCACGTTTTTAGGTTATCTTTTCAGACTTTTACCCACGTGTCTTCAGTTTCACGAAAAAGCCAGCTGCCAAATAAGATGAACCTAGATGTGCGTCGTGTAATTTCGTATGAGTTTGGTAACAAATTCACTAGCCAATTATTGGCCTGGAACGTGGGTTGGAATAATTTAAAAGTTAACAACAAAAATCATTGTTAAGTCTGTAGTGAGCATGCTGGTTGACAATGAGCCTATAAAATAATGAATACTTGTACGTAGTCAACGAATTCAAGTCTGAATTCAAGTCTGAATTCGTTGGTACTTGTCGTCGGGTTTCTGTTTTACTGTTAAATTACTGTGAAATGGGTCAATTTCCACATCGGCCTCGGTAGCGCAGTAGGCAGCGCGTAAGTCTCATAATCTTAAGGTCGTGAGTTCGATCCTCACCCGGGGCATTAATTTTGCTTCGGTTATCTTTATTTCCAACAAACACGAAAATCTGTTAATGAATCCAAATTCAGGACTCTAAAATCATTGGTTCATGAGAACGTTGTCAAAATTCATCTAATCTACCTTTGTTCTGATTACTCAACTTTAATTTTGGCCTTCGGTGGCTCTAATCCACCATCATTGTACTGATGACAATATTAATTACAACTTACCGGACCAACGTCGGTACGTTTTGTTTCCGAAAATAGGGAGGTAAATGTACATACCATATAGTCATATAGATATAGGTATACAATATAAGGCGTCGAGAGGAACGTCGGATCGAATTATGCAAATATATTTCGGAGCACGGAAAAATTATGCAGAGGACCCATAACAGAGTCGAGGAGGAAGATTGTCAAATCTCAAAACCTTATTTTCCCTCTTGTAGAATTGGAAAGTATAAAAGTTAAAACGAGTTGTCAATTGTTCATTGCCCTTTAGCGATGCCGCAATTTGCAAGTAAACAGGGCCATTATTAGCTGTATCTTATGCGTATGATTCCAACTTTTTCTCGTTGTCCCTTCCACCAATATCCTGACACATTTTACCATTTTTTTCCTTATTCAAGGGGAAGGTGCTGAACTGCTCAACTTTGGAGTGAAAAAATTATTCGCTCATGGGTATAAGTATGTATGACAATATATTACGTACATATATCGGTATATTTCACAGTTGATATGTTCAACATGTTTTTTTTTTTGTTCAAAATCATTAGAAAACTCTACGAACTTATTATATTGGTGACAATAATATTGGACCAAATTTTGAGCTAAGATCATTTACATAATTGAACATTTGAAAATATAGATTACTATACAGGGTGTCCCATTTTAAAAAATGCAGCCGAATATCTCGGAAAGTATTGGTTGCAGAGAAAAATATTTCAGATCAAAGTTGTTTGGTTTCGAGGGGGACAGATTCTGATGATATTGGCTTTTTTGTAGGTGGAGGCGTTAAGGTGATATGAAGGTCAACTTTTGTTTTTTAAATGGAATCATGTATTTATTATTGATTCATCAGATCGGGCGTTAAATTTTACATCAAAAAGCACTGCTGAACTGATGTCCTAACATGAACGGTTCCGTAGATATTTCATTTTTCTCAAAATAAGTTTGTGAGCGTTCATGTTTCGGTTGATGTATGTACGATCAACCTTCAAGCATTGACAAGATGCTCGAACACATTACCTTCTTGGTTGATACACAATTGCAGCCTATTTTCGAAACATTCAACCGTTTTGAGAAGGACAATTCTCGGAATACTTCTACAGGCATTACGTATACGGTTTTTCATATCTTCTGCAGTGGTTGGCTCCGTTGCAAAAACTGTATTTTTTATTAATCCCCAAAGAAAGAAGTCTGGGGAGGTAAGATCTGGAGATCTTGCAGGCCACGGGACAGGTCCACCGCGACCGATCCAGTGATGTTGAAAAGTAGCGTTCAGATGATTACGAACAATCACACCCCAATGGGCTGGCGCTCCATCGTGTTGATACCACATCCGGTATCTGGTATTCAGATCAAGATGTTCCAATAATATCGGCAATTCATCACGCAGGAATCTCAGGTATCCGGCGCTATTAAGTCTGCCATCGGGGAAAAAGAATGGACCCACCAAGTAACCGATGATTATCCCACACCAGACATTGAGACTCCAACGGTGCTGGATGAATTGCCGATATTATTGGAACATCTTGATCTGAATACCAGATACCGGATGTGGTATCAACACGATGGAGCGCCAGCCCATTGGGGTGTGATTGTTCGTAATCATCTGAACGCTACTTTTCAACATCACTGGATCGGTCGCGGTGGACCTGTCCCGTGGCCTGCAAGATCTCCAGATCTTACCTCCCCAGACTTCTTTCTTTGGGGATTAATAAAAAATACAGTTTTTGCAACGGAGCCAACCACTGCAGAAGATATGAAAAACCGTATACGTAATGCCTGTAGAAGTATTCCGAGAATTGTCCTTCTCAAAACGGTTGAATGTTTCGAAAATAGGCTGCAATTGTGTATCAACCAAGAAGGTAATGTGTTCGAGCATCTTGTCAATGCTTGAAGGTTGATCGTACATACATCAACCGAAACATGAACGCTCACAAACTTATTTTGAGAAAAATGAAATATCTACGGAACCGTTCATGTTAGGACATCAGTTCAGCAGTGCTTTTTGATGTAAAATTTAACGCCCGATCTGATGAATCAATAATAAATACATGATTCCATTTAAAAAACAAAAGTTGACCTTCATATCACCTTAACGCCTCCACCTACAAAAAAGCCAATATCATCAGAATCTGTCCCCCTCGAAACCAAACAACTTTGATCTGAAATATTTTTCTCTGCAACCAATACTTTCCGAGATATTCGGCTGCATTTTTTAAAATGGGACACCCTGTATATCTATACTATTTTCATGTAAGCTCCACAGAGGCTGCTGTAGGATAGGTATATACATAGATAGCTATAAAGATGGTACATACATACTATATAGTCACGTACATTTTCATGTTGATTCAGTCCGCATTCAGAGCATCAACTCCGCGATGAAAAGGCATTCCGGTTTCTGAATATATTCCAATTAAAAAGTCGGAGCTTCGTTACCCTCGGCCATCCCTTCGCCCCACCCCCTGGTAATCCTCCCTTTTTCCTCCTCCCACGTTTGTCTTCCCCTTGGCGCCGCCACCACCCTCGACAAAGCTTCCCCCGAACCGCCTAACCGCCGCAGGGTCGCAGGTCTATCTTTACTCCTGGTTCCTTATACTATTTTTGTTTGTTTTTTTTTACATTTTTTTTATTTATTTCATTTTACTCTCGGCCCGGAGGCTGTGCATGTATATAGTCCTCTCGCCTTTCACCGTTTCGTTTGCAATTACACGCAGTTTTTTGTCAAGAATTAGAATCCACGGTGGCTCTCCTATAGGCGGCTCTTTCACCGCTAAAGTACCGCCCATGCACCATACACATATGTCTAATACTTATTTTGAATATGTAATATATGTATAATAATGCAAACAGATGTAACACATTACTACACTATTTGGCAAGCTATTTTCTCAGTCGTGTAATACAAATAATGGTATAATAGTTTGCGGCAAAAATTACTCCCTTCACTTAGGAGAATCTTGTATTCTGCAATGAATTATTTCAATATTGGAACTTCTTGGTGGATCCTCAAGATTCGATCGCGACAACGGTGATCCTGTGTGTCCAAAATACAATAACTTCAAGAGAGCGAAAACTGCAGTAGAAAATATTCGCGCTAGACGTGAATTTAAATTCCATGTAGTAATATTGTACCTATATCTTTACACCTTACGTCCACTGGAAGAACAAGAATTGTCTGATGCGGTAGTATACGTATGTATACACAACGTCGTAGTTACGTGCCGTTAAATATCTAACGACGCCGGAAGAAACGGCAAGGGGATGAAAAGAGCGCGTGCTCAAGTACCAAATGGTCGCATATACGCATCAGACTTATATAACTACACGCAACTAACAATGTACGTATAACTGAGATCCTGATGGTCACCTCAATTCTCGCCTTTCCATTCATTTATCGGTACATACCTATGTACGTACATGCACTAACTTACCCCAAAGTGTGGCGTGTTTTTTACTCTCGAAATTTTATTTATTTCGATTTTTCAATTTTTTATCTCAAGAATCTTCCTCATATACGAAATTAATATACAGAAATTTCTATTTTTTATGACTATGGATTCCGAAGATATTGGGTTGTACATTTGTGAAGTGTTGTATCAGGGTTCACATCACACATATAACCATATATAACAAAAATCGTGCGCCGCGATTCCGGAAATTTTCTTTCCCCGAAAGAACATATTACGACAACGTTGGCTATATTGTAATTCGTAATATCATAATCAGAATTTTTTTGAGAGCTATCATAAGTTTTGAGGGTATGCAGGTACAGCTGAGAGAACCCCTTCAGAAATACATAAAGGCATGGTAACAATTTGTAACAATATACATACGTGGTATACATATACGTATAATATGTGTCGATTTCGGCCAATTAAACTTATGAAGCTACATTTCGGTGCACGCACTTGGGCACGTGTTGCGACTTACACCGTCAAGTATTTCATTAATTTCTGACCATTACACCTCTTGATATAAATAATAATACGGCACGCGATGGGGCGGAATACGCGTACACGTGCGCGTGCGTGTGTATGTAATATGATTTCAACTTTATGCTCACTACGTATTGGTAATACATACATGAGTACATCTACATTGTTCTTCGCTCGAGCAGAAAAGCGAATCTGGGTTTATCGGTAACACATTTGGGGTTCCCAAGCACAGCGCACTCAATAGCCAATATAACAAATTTGATTTCGGTCTTAAAACGCCCACACAATTTGCTACTTATAATACAGCGCAATAGTAAAATACTTTCCGGTGCAGGAGGAGGATGAGGGTATATAAATGAAAACGGTATAGATTGTTTGATATATTAATTTATTATATTAATAATAATTTATCTACATGTTTTATCATTTCTGAAAAATTATAACAACTGCATTTACATACTCGGGCTGATGTATACCAATTGTATGCGTACATCGTGTATATATATTTAAATATAACAAAAGAGGAAAAAAAAAAGAAATAATTAATTCGATAACTTATGTAGGTTATAAGATTGCACATTATTTATATAAATACTAAAATTCGATTCTATCAGCTAAATGAATGATTGCAAAGTTTTTGTTAGTCATGTATTTTACAGTTATGCAAACCGTGAAAACTTGAAGAACATAAAGCGAAATGTTATTCAAGAATGAATGTGTAGTAGAAATTTGAAGATTGAATAATTTAAACATATTTATCGCAAAAAAATGGCTGCTCTTAGCGCTTGTAAAAAGAGGTAGTGTTGAAACCAACAAACAAAATGCAAGGTATTTAGCTAGCAAATCATCTATAAAAAGGTACATAATTATAGAATTACATGTAAAACGAGATCTCCAGTATTTGGCTTGAAATGTTTAAGTTTTTAATTTATCTTATTGTTATATATAATATGGAACAGCTAGATTTTTTTATAATTACATATTTACACGATATTCTCACTACGATGAAATAGAATAATTTACAATAATTATACTGGGTTGAGAATCATAATAGATCGATCACGTGCAGGGGTCTGCACTCGATTTATTGTTAGTAGTAAATAATAAATAACTTGTTCGTTTGTTTCGGGCCTAATACAATAAATTAGTATACATATAATGCATATAATATCGATCACTCATAGAATCTGCCGCGTAGCCGGAGGATGATTATTAAACCAGGTTATAGTTGAAATTAAAGGAACCGTAATAATTAGCTCATCTTACAATTAGCCTATACGCAAATATAAGCCGTTAATTATGCAGCCTCAAACTTATATAAATGATTCGTCGTTTTCGAAGGATGAATTTAAAAGATTACAGATACAGTCAATACTTAGGGGTATGAGCTGGGTTAGAGAGGACACCCGTGGACGTAAGTAACATTTCTAAATAACGCCGCCGCGGTCGAGAGGAAAGCGGCCGTAGAAACCGTCGACACCGGCGGTGGTGGTGGAGGTGGTTGATGGTGAGGAGAGGATTGTTGTTGCGAATAAGGCGGACAATAAGAATCCATAGAACCGTGATGTAAACCGACACCACGCACAAGAAGTTCTTTTTCGACCGTCGCTTGATGTCGAAGTTGTTCTAATCTCAATTGATTTTGACGCTTCCATTTAGTTCTAAAAAAATGAATACAAGTTTTCTTCTCAATTATCGCATACGGTCGACCTTCTTAGAAGGTAAAATTAATGTAAAGAATAGAAGGGTAAAAATTTTGTTACTCCGCTAAATGCATGTAGTACGTCCATTATTTGCAAGCTCACCTTCTATTCTGGTACCACGTTTTGACTTGCGTTTCCGAAAGGGAAAGGGCATCGGCAACGTCACTGCGATCTGCAACGCTGAGGTATTTTTGACACCGAAATTTTCGCTCCAGGTAAGCAAGTTGGGCGTGTGTAAACGCGGTACGTCTTCTACGTGGTTTTCTACCGCTAGGTGCTCCTGATACGCAAGCTTTTCCGGATCCTGAACCTGAACCAGGGGAAGGTGACAACGCCGATGGACTTCCTAGACGCGTACATGGGCTGCTGCCAGGATCAATCGTGTCTTCTGAATCCGAATGCAAAGCGGAATCGTCCTCCGAATCATCTGGAATGATATGAAATGAAGCAATGAAATTAGAAAACGATATAGGCATACATTGACGAATAACGTTTCGCCAAATTTAATTATATTATAACGTTGTAGTACGACGAGAGAACATGATATCTCAATTTGAAAAAAAAAAAAATTTCCTACGCATTTAAAATCCACTTACAAAATGCGATGTATAGTTTTTTTTTATATGCCTTTCTGCATGCACAGGATCGGGAGAGATTTTTTTTTACCCTTTCAGTTTCCACTCGAACTAATCTTAGCTTTCAAACATATGAACAGTTCAACAAAATGATGAGGTAATGTGTCGTATCAAAGAAAAAAAAGAAGGTTTTTATTAATCATCTTTTGCTAAACCGCGTTCCTTATAAGGTATAACTAGATTTTGACGAGCTATCGAAAAATAAACGACACATTCTAAAACAGGCGATATCGCCATGCGATCACGTGTATCACTTATCAGTAACACAATTCGTAATTTATTTTTTGCGGGGATTAAGATCGATACGATAAAATGTAACATTTGATCTCCAGTTCATAATAGTTGAAATAAAAAAAAAAATTGGTTGCTGCATTTCCCGTGACTATCTGGTTGAACTTCTCAAGCTCGTTGTTACAGTCTACACTACAAAATGTATGGAAATTGTAGACAAATCGAATTTCCGACGTCCGGTTGATTTGTCTATAATTGGTTGAATATCCGTGAATATAAATTTGCACGGCTTCCTTTGTGAAATGTATAATGGGAAATGGTATATTTTATTGGCTTATATATCGACTCATTTATGGGGTGCAAACAGCTCCCATTTTGTACATACATATATATGTACATATGTATAATATACATAGTATATCTTCGTATACACATACTGAAATAATATGTGAAACTGCAGATGTCCATTAGATCGTCGTGACTTTTTCTCGACACATCATACCATAAATTGATGGCAAACTCTATTCTGCGGCATCATCAGATCGTATATACCATGATATATAGGTATATGGCTTAATGATCGCTAACGAATCTTTCCGCACATGATTTCAGTTTTGGTCGTCCATCTGTGCACGTATGGTATGTATAAGCTATAGTATTTGTTGTAATACCTATTGCTGCTAATAAGACTAGAGAATAAACCGATGTATATTCCATTCTGCAGGGAGTCTCGGGACACGCTCTCCCTCTCAACTTTCTATATATTCTCAATCGACATCGCGGCAGGGGTTCGGAATAACGAGGAACCCTCACGACGAACGATCAGGCACGCGACCGACTTAACTCCTGCAGCAGTAGCAGCAGCCGCGCAGCAGCATCCCACAGGATCGTTTAAATAACCCAGTTGTCATGATTTTTTTCAACTATAATACATTCCTTGATTGCGAGTTGATGAAAAGGTGAGTGCAGAAAGCCTTATTTATTATCCGGTCTGCAATGTATATGCACATATATTATTCCTTGTTACTCTCCGATATACTTGGAAGTGGGATTCATTGACTGAAGATTTTTATCAGTTAACGTAGGAATTCCAATTTTTATTGTTCAACCAAATGCAAGCATATTCGAAATGTTATCATTTTCGGGAACGACGTAATTTATTTTTTTGTTCACGTATATAGCCGACGTTCTTTTCTGCCTGTGTGTCTGAAATACACACTTTCCCACCGTACTTCCCCTGTATATATCAAGACACATATTAATATAATTATTATCGTCGTATCAGGTTGGCTTAAAATTAAACGCCACGTTGTCATACTTTTATTGTTGGACTCAAATTATAAATTTGACGATTTTAGGATGTTTATAAAGGAAATTTACCAACAATTAACGCGCTTAACTGATTGTACTAATGAGTTAAATTACACAATGAAGGCGTGAAATTTATAAATAGTCTCTGTGTTCGAGTGTAAGTTTAATCTTTTTATTTATTTTTTCTACTGACATTTATCTCCCGCATTATATATAGTAAACATGATATAATTTTCATTTTAACTATATACATATATACCACATAAACCAGTACACTTGACAAAATTTTGACTTTAAGCATATACATATATATATTATATATATCGAACGAT
Source organism: Athalia cordata (assembly GCA_963932425.1). NCBI lineage: Eukaryota > Metazoa > Arthropoda > Insecta > Hymenoptera > Athaliidae > Athalia > Athalia cordata. The sequence goes on along the minus strand of OZ010625.1, from coordinate 47,267,122 downwards.
TTGAAAAAAACAGTTTCTAATCAAGCAGATGATCATATTAGGTGATCGTCATATATTATTGTTCAACGCGATCTAACACGTCGTATATATTAGATATAGCTTTATAATCATCTAATCATGATCGGATATCGCATACGTATATATAGATTTTGAAGTTACGATTTTCGGTCGTCATTATACATATATTCTTTATTGAGAGGCAAACATCGTATACTGTTATACCGTCTATTTTTGGATATAGGTATACATACAATAATCTCTGCATGGTATTACTAACTAATCACATTTTATCAGCTTCATATGTATATACAATCAAATATATGTATATACTTGAGTAAATATATGATCTGTTACATCAATTACGAGCGTTTAAGTATCTTATTATACATTGTAATCTCGATTTTTAAATTCTTCTTTTTTCAACGTACACCCTTCGATATTTTTTTGCAAATATTCTGTCGTTCGAAAATTGAACCAGATTTTGGTATAGGATCGATATGGATTATTACGTTTATAATTTTGAATAATTGTTCGTCTCACTGTCATTATAATGATCTGATCTTCGTTCTTATATAAGTTTTCATGTGTATAATATATCTTAAATTTCATCTACAATTTTACATTACGATGCCATGCGATAATATCGTCTTGATACGCGCGCGGTGCGACGTCCGAGAGAAAATTACTGACGCGACAAATAGTGTATAACAACCAGCTGATATGGACAGCTTTATTAAATGAGTATAATAATGTGTAACTTCTTCACATATACATATGAGTATATATGTGTATTAATTTTTCATATTGTTATTCTGACAATTAGTGTTGCATCTGATTAATCGCCCACGTGGTTAAAATGTACAGTATAATTAAGAATTTAAATGATTCTCTATATAAACGTATATCCTACGAAATAATTTGACTGAGGAAAGTATAAAAATTCTAATAATTTATTCATATAATATATACACATTATAATTTTATATTATACCTTGAACACGTTCTGTCAAAACATCGCCGAGAAGATCACGGATGAGAAAAGATTTGTGTTCTTGCATCATTGTCATTTAATGCGATATATATAACGTATGTATAATATCAGTTCTTCGTATAATATATTATATAATAATAAACAAATGATGATATTAGGGGGAATCACAAAACAATTACGTATTTCACACTTGAATTTCAATCACTTTCATAATAATATAGTTATGCTTGTATGTTATAAACACGATCACTGAAATTTTTTTTCGATGACATCAGACGCATGCTACCGCAAAGACGTTTGACGTCGTTCTGTGGTCGAAATGATCTGATAGTTGCGGAGATACACCTTCGCTATACTTGTGTAGTATTAGGGGATATATCTCCGGTAAATTTTTTTTCCCTCCTTTTCCCCCACCCTTTCAAGAATTCTGTACCAGACTTAATCCGTCCGTTTATTTTCAACGTTGCAGGGTTTTTCCTCGCGGTCCAAATACTCCGGGTTTTCGCAGCCATTTTGGAGGTGTGCGCGATGGTTGTTAAGGGCTGCCACAGGATTGGTTCTCATAAGTGCCGAGCTCTCCGTTCGTTGGTTATGAGGGGGTGGTACTTGAGGGTGGTTCATCCCCATTGGTTGAGGCAACTCAGCTTTAAATAGGGGTTGGAATATCTCCGATTTAAACCGAGGTATTTGTGTGTACATGTATCGTACTTATAATATATGTATATATACACACGTATAGACGTATACAATACACGAGCAGGGTGCACGAATATAACGTACAGCTATCGCGCAACTAACGAAACTCGAAAGCTTGTGTACAGCGGGTGCAAATTCGTCCGAGAGAAAATTATTTAAACCGTGCAGATCTGCACTGCTGCCGCGCATGATGATGACGATATATTTCGCTTTTCGCTTTTCAAACTTTTTTTATACAAATATACTTACATATAACGCAAATACATATAATGGAAGAATAAATATAGAAAAATTCTGTGTAATATATTACATGTTTGTAAATTCATCCCATCTAAGTTTCACTCTGCCCACGGATTGCTTTTTTCGCGATATATAATATATCCAGCGCGAGTATCATATAGGTATACAACTCATATTGTATTATACTGCTGGTATAATATGTATAGCGATTCGTTAGTCCATTCACCGCGTCGTTGCAAAAACTATATACTTAATTTTTTTTCACCTCATATATATTCCGTAAAAGTATATAAAGAATATCACGTGGTGTAAATGTACTGCAGACAAAAGCCAAAAAAATAAAAGAATAAAATGCAACACATAAGGACGTGTCCCACGGAAATAGTGAAGAAAATGTAAAGAGATGAACATTATACGTTTTTTGTATAAAGTTTGGATATTCAAAAGAATTAAAGCTTGTACGCCTTTTTGGCAGGATACGTACGCGTATAGTTCTTACATTCGTGCTGCAAAGAGGGCGTTGGAGAAATTCTCTTGCATATTATACTAAAAATTCACATGTTCTAATAAAGTCTCATGGTTTATATTTAATTTAATTTAATTTAATTTAATAACTCAACAAATTCATTAATAAAAAATTTCAGAAGCGAGTTAGCTGATGGCAATTAAAATTTCAAAAATTAGGCAGAAGTGACGATTTCGTTTCTACCAAGTAATTTTTAACCCTTTAAAAAATGTTAAGGGTGCAGTGTTTTTTTTTTTTTTTGTGTTATATTCTATAACTGCACGTGAAAGCGCATATGATTCTTACTATATGCATGAGGACTTCGCTTGGCTCGGTTGCATTTTATGGTAAACAGTCAATTATTTGAAACTCGTATGTGTATACGTACAACGAACCTGATGTGCCCATCGCGACTTATACTATACGTGCAGCGGCGTCGCGGTACGCCTTTCCGAATACATTAGGACTATAACGTATACAGGGGATTAATTCAAGGGGCGGCAAAGCGGCCGTGTTTTTCGCATAAAATACCCAACTCCAGATGTGAAATTGGAGGGAGAAAGCGATGAGAATTTCCATAAGACGTCATATATATACATTTACTTTTATTTCTTCATTTTCTTGCTGTTCTTTTCTCATTTATTCTTTAATAAATAATATAGTAAATATATCAACGCCGAAGACTTGCCGTTATCACTTCAGTTTGAATTCGACAAAAGTTATAAATTTTTTCTCCAGGTGTCGTCGAGTTGGGTTTCGGGGTGGTATTATCCCACAAGCACCGTTCTTTTCGGTACACTTGGTATATATACGACCGCTACTTGAAAGTATAATGTACTCGCTTCGGCGGTACATATACTAAAATTGGAACGATACAGAGAAGATTAGCATGGCCCCTGCGCAAGGATGACACGCAAAATCGTGAAGCGTTCCACATTTTTTTGTTCCCAAAATTATTATTCAATTTTCGAATTAATCAAAGTATTCGACTATTCGGCGCGTGTTTTTTTTCTACTGTGAAATATTGGAAAATATGCTTAAATTCGCGTATTGAAAAAAGGGAGAACAAAAAACAAAAAGAATTGAATAAATATATGAATAAAAAAAAGAATATAATGTATCGCTGAAGATAATTATACCTGCAGTGACAAGATATTCCGAATATAATTGTTTGAAACGGTTATATAAAAACCGGGTTTAATTGAGTCCTCACTCGTATTCTTTTCTTTAGAATAATCATGTATATTCTTTCGTTAAATTTGATCGCCTCTGGGTGTTTAAGTCCTCAAACCGTTCTAATTGAGGTTTCTCCTTGTTACTGCGAAAATAATATAAGACAAGAGACAGCGGCTCCATAGGTATATAAAAATATACGATGTGACAACAATTATACACAAAACAAACGACCTATGAACAAAAGACACCCTTTGTTTCACTCAAGTGTCTCGTAATGAAATAGACGCTCGAGATGCGATGGCATTCGAGTCTACTCATCCGTCATCCGCCGCGCACGGCAGCCTGCAGTAGTAGAGTACGGCAGTGGTGCGAGTCAACGGTATGGCAGCCCGCGAGAGTCACCTCTGGATTTCCATCCGATATGGATATAAGAACGTCGTTTTCACTCCGTATCTTTATTCGCTTTTGTTATATTTACATTTAAACCACTTACGTAGTTCATGCCTCACCGCGCTGTACCAATTTTATAAATTTTCGTATAATAAGCCACGAATTCTCATGATATTCATGGCTAAGAAACGGAAGGGCGTAACCTATTGAAATCACCATGCTTTCGATGCATATAAAAATTGCGAGAAAAGTTGCATTAATTTTCATATACTAACAATAATATTGAATCTTCCGTAAATAATAGTTCGGTGAAATTTCTAAAAAAATGTTTTTCAATTACTTAATCGTAATCGGTACAAATGTCCTTATAAAAAAATCGCTTTCTACGTTATTTAGACTATTGAATGGTATTCGTGTGGTAATAAAAAAATTAAAACAAAAGATACGTACATTGTTTGCAACTAGGTACATTCATCAAAGTATGTAATATGCATTTATACACGTGAATATGTATACATCACACATTATACACATGCACGAATGAATGGAATAATAATAGGATCGTTCTAGTGGGGTGTTTGTTATACAATTGGCAGACAATAGACTCGAAATCGTCACCCCCGGACTGATTGTTATCGACAATTTAGCCCCCCTTGTACGTATAATGAGTATATAAACTCCCCCTCGTATACAGTACAGTGCAGAATATACCGGGAAACAATTCTATTGATGAGAAATAACACCAACGGTAATTCGAGTCAGGGATATGCGGATATAGCTACACGTAACACATCTAGGTATATCATGTACTACATATGTAGTGTACATACATGTGAACGTGAAAGTCCATGTTCACTCCCGTTCACAAAATCGACTATGGGATGCAAGGGTGAGGATTTGATCTAGCATTCACTGTATGTAATTCATGCCTTGTAATTGAGACTTTGCAGATGTCCTTTTCAATTGACATACATTTTCAGTATATATGCCAAATTAGTTGTATATATGTACATGCGAAACGTTTCGTGTTACTATAAAAGAGGGAGGGGGTGGAACGGGAACAGTAACTAAAACTAAGAAATAACGTTAAAATTTATCTTTCGCAGCATGAGTTTTACCATTTTGTGAAAGACAATTTTACGTTACAAAGCTATATGGATATCGTAAATCGTTCCTTCAGGGTGAAGAAGTTGGAGAAAAAACTTATAGACGACGAACATAAAGAGATAAAAATACAGGAATCCGTTCAAATGTTTCAAAATTACTTATAAAATCACAAATTATTGTGAAAGAAAAAATAGGTATATAAGTTTCGACGATTTTCGTTCATGCTGCGAAAATTAAATAGCAAAAAAATGTGGAACGCTTCACGATTTTGCGTGTCATCCTTGCGCAGGGGCCATGCTAATCTTCTCTGTATCGTTCCAATTTTAGTATATGTACCGCCGAAGCGAGTACATTATACTTTCAAGCAGCGGTCGTATATATACCGCGTGTACAGAAAAGAACAGTGCTTGTGGGAGAATTCTACCCTATAGTACGGGGCGCTTCACGACACCTGGTGGTTGAATTTTCAATCGCCATGTTTCTTTCCAATAATTAATTTGAAAATTTTATATCAGCTAATTTTTGTAAAAATAGATAAAAATCTATGATCTATATCATATACAGGTTATACACCGCAGTAGATTACAAAATCTTTGTTCATGGCGTTACATGGCGTTTACCATTTACGTGACAGAAACTCACATGAATTTTACCGGTGCAAAAAAGTGGTGTAGAATTTTTTTTCATCTTGCAGTTCGTCGAGAATTTTGAATATGTGAATATGTTACAAATACCTTTGTAAGAGCGGTTGACTTTCGGAAAAAAATGTTCAATAGTTTTTTTTACCCTTTCAGAACGATTACAGCAAACTATATCTGTAGTTTAGAAAATTTTAAATCTGCACTTTAAAACATTGAATTTATAAGCACTGCAGCCGCTATGCTAAAATCATCTAGATATATAATTCGTCCGCGAATAGCTTCGGAAAATGGATAAGTCTCCCTTGAAATGATCACCCTTTACATGATATCTATAGGTATGTTGTAATATGTATATCTATAGCCTGCTCACTCCATCGCTTTTATATTTCTGTCCTTGTTGCAGTGACGATTCTCCCGTAGGATTCCTCCTACCCTATCCGAGATACATATACAGATACCAGTTCATAATACACGTATAATATTATATATCTGTATATCTATCCAAACCCCGCATATTCTGCGCTAACTTTTCAATCTCGGTCGAATATTTCCCGTGGTCCCTCGCGCGCCGGTTACCTCGGCAACGATCTGCCCTCTCATTGGCTGGTTCTAACCCCCCACCCTTATCGCCGGTGGTGCACTTAGCCTCGTGGTTAGCTTCAATGAGCGGATAACAAGCACCCCCGTCATCCGAGCCCTGTAATATCCACTTGTACAAATGGATGTGCGGCTTTGTCAAATCAACTGACGCTTGTGGTAAACAACCCTGAACTCAATAGATATATACGTATATAATATGTCTATATTCCCATCATATACATCGAACTCTCATGTACACATATAATATATATAGATAGTAGTATATGTGCACACCATCCTGCAGGCTACGTGATTTTATAGGTGATTTCTAGCTACCCCGTTAAAGGGGGATTAATATAAGTTTGTTCAACCATCGAAGATATAGAAAGAGGGGCGGGAGGGAGTAGATATAGTTGATTTAAAAAATACGGATAATTGCCTCGTCATTGTATAGGTATATCCAGCTGCTGCATGATCACTTTTTTTCATAGTTTGTTTTTGTCTTCTTTATTTTTCTATTTTTGCCGCAGTGTAGAATAAATACTATATCTATACCAACATAGAATAATTCTGAATTTAAATACAAAGATAGCTATTCAGATTATAACTCTTATAGTTCGTTATATTTTGATGCAGAAAAAAACTAACAGAATGCTTCAATTTTTTGTGCGCGTACATAAGTTATTATATGTATACACCTTATATCAAATTGGTAAATAGGTATATTATAAAATACACGTGTATTAGTTGTCCCTTATAATTTATTGCCCATGCGTATTTTATTGTGTGGCACTGCAGGGGGAGTTTTTTTCTCTTTTTCATATATCAAAGTTTTTAATTGGCTTATTAAAGAAAAATGAGATGAATAAGGTAATGTTTTCGAAATACATCCTACCTTTCAGATTCACTTTTTGTGACATTCTTTGATATTATATGAAATAAAGCATTATTTACCTACCTATACGGAATATGGGTATGTATGTATGTATATCACAGAGCATCACATTCGTATATAGTATATACGTTTACCAGAAATCGGGTAAAACCAACCTACCTTATATACCTATGTATAAGCATATATAGCTTTTGCAAAAACTTTTGCCTATAATTTCGAGCAGTAAATTTACAAAAAATTTTAGCGGTGTGTATCCTCATTATAAAATTCACAAAAATTCAATTGTTTCAGATCTACAAGCGTTCTACGGATAAATAGCGGAAAAAAAAGAATTTCAGGCCCCAATTTTTGGAGGAAATTATTTTTCTTCTAAAAAACTATACATAGATTGGGTATACGTACGAAAAAATAAATAAATAGAAAAAAAGAAAGAAAAAAAAACCTTGTTCGCGGTTATTGCCCTTTAATAAAAGATAATTTGACCTCGTGATGTTCTACGTTCTACCGTTCGTCGACCCCTGTATAAAGTGTGCGTACGATATACGATTGATGGTATACTTGGGGTAATGATAGTCGCAGATTTATTCGTGTATTCACGTTGAAGAGACGAAATGTTGGCGGCATGAAAGATGTATAGTATAGGCCCAATTTAGCCCCCTTTTGATCGACAATCATTATTCATTATATTATTTTCTGACTTTGGCCACGATTATATACCTATACCCCTCGACTTTGAACCTAAATAGATATATAATTATGCGATCTATACTGTACACGTAACCCTCTGCAAATTGAAAAAAGAAAATAATAATAATAATTTTTGTAATCAGCACTATGTGAGGCATAATATTCCTGAAAATTTTTTACGAACTTTTTAGAAAGTGAATTAAATTATGAAAGTATATAAAAAATTATTCACTTCACGTTAACAATAAGTTGATTTTTGGTGTTGAATGCAAACTGCTTGATAGTCACATAATTTATTGAAAATCACAAAATTACAACGTTTGTAAAAAATTTTGCTTCACAGTTATGGGTATTTTTTTGTGGTTTGCAACTTTCTTGTTCGGGCATCTTTCTTGATCATTGCAGCTAATCTTTTATGTGGACATTTATACACCCCTACAATACTTCTATTCCTCGGGATATGGCGCGAAGTGAATCCTGCACACATATTATGTAATCATGACGTAGTCGATCAGAAAAGATAATAAGGAATCCGCAATAGCGTTTAATTTCCCATGGATATTATTTGTGTGCCTGTATACAATATCGGTGCAGTAAATTGATGTTTGTGTGTTTGTCCTTATCATCACTTATATACCTATACACATAGCATCGAGAGTCCTGCGCGGTAATCCTCCAACAGATTCTCTCCCCTAGCTGTCATGTATTATGCTACCATAAACGACCCAATCAGTCAGCTTTGTGTCGCCAATCACGCCTTGATTACCCAACGGTTATAGCGCGGAAGATATTGCGCGCGGGGATATGGAATTGCATATGTAAATATATCTATGTATATTCGTAATCGTTCGTTACATGCAAATATAAACTGAACTGTATACAAATAATGCAAGTATGAGGAAGCCGGCAATTTTTGCTTCTTGTTCAAAATGTCTTCCATAATATTTCTGTTTCTCATCGTGCACGCGGAACTGAATTATCATGTAAAAGAGCCGGAAGTAAAGACGAGGATATTATTCTTTGTCAGAATAAACCGAGAGGTAAAAGCTGCAAGAGACGATTCACGCCGATCGTTTGGTTTTTATTCTGTCTTCTTTGTTTCGGGTGAAAAAAAATTATTTACACGTACGGACAAAGGCATTGTATAATAATTGTTTTTCTCCGATGAATATACATTTGAAGAAAGCTCTGCTGCAGTCTTGAAAATATAGGTTTCAAATTAAGAGGTAAGGCACATCGATCTTTGAAAAAAACTTGCGGTAACAAGATAAGAAAAAAGAATATTCGATTGACATCGAAATCTGAAAGTCAGCGAGCACTTTTTTGAAACTGAGATTTCGAATTGTAAGTATAATACAACTTATTCACCTGGATTTGTGAACCACCCCTACAGATTATATGGAATCGTTTCAGATAAGGAACCCGTTCAGGCATGAAGAAAGACGGAAAAAGGTGGGATATAGAAGGCGCGCTTGGAGGTTGGCGGACTTATACCTTATAGTAGTTGCAAAGTTGGCAAGGGAACTCCCATTCAGTCGTAATTGGAACCGCGGGGGTCTGACCAACGGCCGTGCTCAAGCACTCTTTTCCCCGGTGTGGTATGCCCATCGTCATATCCTTCGACGCTGCAGAGTGTCTGCCTGGAATGAAAGGAATATAATAACCCGTCGCGTTTTGTATTTTTATATGTATATTGTACTCGTGCCGCTTCTGCTGCTGCATGGCACGACTCACGAAGTAGGTACGCGGCCGTGAGAATCACAATCACATCAGGGAGAATCTCAAACGATGGTATTTTTATCAAAATAGCTGCCTGCCCAAACCATTTGCCCACTTTTATTTATTTAATTTTATCTTCTTGTTTTTTATGTGTTGCAGTATATTATTGGTACTCGTATATTCAATGATCGGAATCTGCAGTATACAAGAAATACCATCGAACTGAGTTTTTTGCAGAAAATTAGCGGTTGATTCTTGAAGGAAAAAGAACGAATTCTCATCAGAATATTAAAATAATATTTCAACACATTATAGAAATATATAACGCCGTATTGTATATAGATAAATCCTGAATGGGGACTCATATGCAACAGGAACAAAGAGCTGGCGTCATTAAACTGACATTTAGCGGGATCATTGAACCGCTTGTTATTCGCATTTTGCATTTTTCCATGTATACCAGGTGGACTGAATAATTCAATTGAGGGTAGCGTATGATTTGCATCATTCCAAAAAGTTCATAATTTTCATATCCGAGGCGCCATGCATAAATTATTTGAATAAGAAAAAAATACATCGTTTGGAGTCTCCAGAACCCGTAAGATGAAAATTGAGGAAATCTTACAGGAAAGCAAAGAGGAGAATTTTTATATAGTTGAAAAACTTGAGCCACCCCTTATCTAGGCGGCAAGTCCTTTACCTGCTGGTGCACAATGCAAGAAGCGAGGTTGTATGTACCTGTAGGTATACATATGTATACTATATGCCTATGCTGGGTATATTTCCTGTAATCTATATTTTATGATGTGTTATATCTGTATAATATAACTGCGGAGACCCTCCATTCAGTGCTGAACGACCGGAGTCTCTGTACAGACATTCAGCGGCAGTTATATTCATGCGCGTGACCGCTCGCCAATGGATTCCGTGTTTCCTCGATTGTTAGCGATTTTGAACGACGCCAGCCCCCGTTTGATCCAACTTTCAATGTTCTAAATCGTTCTACCGTTATCTTTCTGTGGCTTTTATCTTTATTTACCAGATCGTTACGATTTTACGAACCGAAGAAGACCCCGCGCCTGGTTTATATCTACACGTACCTCGCCATTATAGGTACCTATATACCAGACCGCTGCTGTTACATGTATTATGCTTTTCATCGGGCAAAATGTAAAAGGATATTATACAAGGTGAGTTTTTTAGAGTTTTACAAACTGACATATCTGGTTTAAAACTATTAGAAAACTAGAAAAATTTTATTGCAGAGTCCAGAAAGAGGCAAATGATGACGAGCAACTTGGTACCTGAGTTGATTGTTTGAAGAAATTGTTATTATACGGCCAGCGATTCACACCTTGTAAATCGAGGATAATTACGAACTGGCCTGATTTAACAGAGTTTTCTCAGCATTTTCCAAATTTTTAAATGCAGTTTTAATTCATACATCACAATCAACGCAAGATTTGAAGAGACGTATTATTTTCTGGATTTTTTTTAACCAGACAAACCTACAATATATTTTTCCCATTTACACTAGTTTTGGCTACATCAGTTTGCAACTGCACTTTGAAAAATTCACCCTGTATATTATTAACGGAGAGACGATGTAAAATATGTATCTTGATCCACCTCGCCACGCTTTCTGTTCGACGTCACGACACAAAGGTAATACGGTTGGGTTCGGTAATCAAGAGAAAAAAGCTAGAGAGAGAGACAGAAAGAGATTTCATTTTTGTTAATTTTTTTTTTCGTATAGAATTTACCGTTTCAGTATATTGGATCATTCGGTTAGAAGATTAAAGAATTTTTAATGACACTCTTAGATCTCTTTTCAGATCGGTAAAGGTATATGTATACGAATATTTATTATACGAATTATACGAATAAAAACAGCTCTTAATTTTTATATGACTCGAGTTCCCTGGCAAAGACAAACAATTCGGGTTTATTATAATTCACATCAATATCTCCACAAATCGTGTTACAATTACGAGTAATCTATTGAAAATCACCAAGCGATCAGGCCATCCTTCAATTATTTTATCGATCTCATGTATAATAATTCGTGCGTGTGTATAAATTATATCTTCATGGTTTCAATTAACTTTATCAATATAAATATGGAAATTAGCGCGTTGTGGGAAAAAAAAAAATTATGTCAATTATATATACATGCCTAATATTTCATCAGATACGCGCGGTTGTAGAAGGGTAAAAAATGTATTACTTATTTATCATGGAGATCGAAGCGTATCGAGTTGCAAATTGAATAAAATAAATCGCGTTCTAAAATGTAAAAACTTTCAACTAAATGAGGAATATTATGCGGCCCCATATCATGATCATATCTTTCGCATATTTTTATACATCATCCAATTTGCAAGAGCAGGCCCTATGCGGTAGGTGAACGAGAAACATTTTAATTAATTACAGCGTAATTAAAATAGCGCAAAAAATAAATAAAAGAATAATATACAAATAAATGAAAAGTATATTCGCTATTATATAACGTTTCTACGCTCGATATTTGCCAGGAATATATGTATTTCTTGAAATTGTATAGGTAGCACAGAAGTATGTATGTAATAACACAAATAGAAGATGAAAGTATAACGCAGCTATATTATATTAACGTGACACGTAAATCTGCAACCTTGTAGGGACTAGGAATATCAGTCCAGAAATACCTACATACATATGTATATCTGCAGTCACTCGCCAGAGTTAAAAATCATGAGCTGTTTCGAAGCTTCTACTGAAATCCTTTCAGGTGCACATACATATAGGTATGTGCATATAAAATATGCAATATTAGTTTGCATAATACATAGATATGAATACCTATACATGTATGCATAACGAACGATGATCCATCCATGTGTATATTATGAGTTCTCCGTGGAATTAATTAGTGACGTGTCAGTTATTCCTAAGTGGGTTTATACCGTGATTATGTGTACGAACGGAGAGCTAACACTTTACAGGTAATTCATCTATGTGTAACCTTATATATACGTACGTACGAATTGCATGTCAGAATGTTTGTATCTATATCGTATTAATAATTAAAAGCTCATTTCCTGATTCCGCTCGACGTGTATATTTCGTATATATACGTGTATTAATCCTACTTATATAGATTAAATTAAGGGGTATAATTCATACGTGGAATTATTTATATTGCAGTGTAAAAGCGGCATTGATTATACTAAATGACATAGGTAATATCGCAACGACATAATTAGGTATACACACATAATCAAGCGTGTAATAAGAGTTGAGATTCGTACGGTTATATACGTGGTAAAAATATGATAAATTGGCAACGTGCCATCGTTAAACAATATTAGAGCCCTAATTGATTCCCTGTAAATTCTGAGGGCGTGTCCAAAATTCTATCTATGTCACATGTCCATCGAGGCGTAGTTATATATAGTTATGTGTAGTCGTCAGCGCGCATGATACAAGGGTTGTTCTAAGGGGCGTCTCGACGCAGGCGCCGGCTTACACAGTCCAGCTACAATAAAAGACCGGCTCACAATTTCTGTTTGCCTGTTTTCCTACCGTTTGTTTCGTCCCAATCTTCGGCCCTAAGTGCCCTGCCATTAGCACCGATGCTTGTGAAAGCAATCTCCAATCTACATTTTCCTCATGCATATTATGCAGAGGTATGATACGCTAAGGCGTTGCGACGCCGCCATGCGTAGATTTCATAACATATGTTCTGCAGATCGTAGGAAAGGTTTATAATATATACGTTTCCTATGCGGCTTTTCTATGCTTTTCCTAGTTGACTATTAGGAGCGTCGGAATAGTCGGATCATCCTCGATGCAGTGCAGGCCCGGTCGTTGAAATGTATGTGTTATAAAATTGGAAACATGAGCCTTCTTAACCCGCGTACTTTCCTGTTCCAAAAGTGAGTACGTGCTTTGAAGCTCAAATTGAGATGGCATTTCTGTGGTTGCAGTTACCACAACAATATATATTCATTCACCATATAGTTTGCGCTCACTCTACCATTAGCAGTGAATTTTCTTGCAAAATTTATCATCATTCAAGAGTTCGTATTCTCCGTCATGGGTGTGACGCGTGCATCAAATACCTCTCCGTTTGATATCACAGTATCTGCAATGTATACAAACACGTAAATTATACTATGACACGATTTATAAACAACAAGTATATATGATTGTATGATTAATAATTATAATACGATTTGCGAAAGGACATAGAAATGTTCGAGCATAGATCTATGGCTTGAGATAATTATCCAACCGCTAAGCCTAATCATTAGTTACTTTTGAGTTACATATGCGTACAGAAACAAACTCAAAGGGGGTAAAAAAGTTAACGGCATGTAATGTTGGCGTAGATGTTGTAAGGCCTCGGATCAATATAAACGCGGGTAAAGCTTTTGTACGTCTTATAGTCTCCGCGTGTCTACCTTCAGTACCCAAAGAGGGTTAATATCATTAATACGAGAGACTTCTCGAGGAAAATCGGTAGTTTGATACCACTCTGAGCTGCTCCAGCTTTTCTCAGGAACGAAATGAAGGATGAATAAATAAACAAGTGTAATAGCCTAACAATATACAGTGGATTATACCATGTATCTCTTCCTTTGTTTTTAGGCAAAAAACTCATTTTTTCACCCCACAAATTCAAGTTAATCCCACAAACTCAGTACAAAATCGAAAGTCTCATCGCATAATTCAATAAAATCTCATCTAATGCCAACGAATTAATGGTTTTATTGAAATGTGACGTGTTTTTTTTTCCTTGCTTTCTCTAGCAAACAATTATCTTAAAAGCAACTGATTTTCCCAAATCAGGAAAATGTTATTAAAATAAGCAATCGATATATTAGGACAACAATCTTATTCGGTTGTTTTAATTATAGAAAAATCCAAGATGACAAGGATTGCCCATTATTTTCCTTCTTCACAAATCGTGACGAAATTTACCCCCTAGAAATATGCGCAACACCAGGACACCATGACTACGTAGCTTTGTAATTTTTTTCCGCCATTTTAGGGGTTGCACTCGGTTGCTTAGAACGTGCGAAAGTGTCGGTTGAAAATATTTCCCAACCAGGAATACATGGGTTGGATGGCATGGTCCTTTAGGCCGGTTGTCAATGTAAGATACCTCTATGTATAGAATGCTATCATGAAGTGGATCCATTATTTTGCTGAGCTGTCAAAAATGGAATACAAAGATGTGTTTCCCGAAAGCCGATCGTCAACGTCCCATCATTCATCAAGAAGTGAGCGTTCGAAACATTTGCTATATCAGGCCGACATGACTACGAAGGATAGTATTTTTCAGTGGATAACCTGGTGCAACCTATAGCGAATAACCCACAAAGCATCACAACTTCCATTTACCTCAGGAAAACAGGATTATCGTGTATGGGTATGGAATTGATATCGAGAAAACAAAATATTCAAAGGAAACTCTGATTATATTCCTAGTTCTCGGAAATTATACCTTCAAAATCAGTTGTCTGCATTGGATTATGTTTTGATCAATCAGAATAAATGCAGAAGAAACGGAAGTTAATTGATTCCACGCAACCGTTCTACGATTGTGAAGCTTTTAGAAAAAATTTGAATTGTAAAAACTATTTTGTTTTAAAACACTGATCATATGCATCATTACTTTTTTCTTGGTATTCCTATGTTCTATTTGATTATATATGCTTCTATTTTTCTATTTAGCAACAAGTTGTATTGTGGAACAAGATAGGTAATTGTATAGTAACAATTTAACTATCGTTTTCACGCAAATATTAGCGGACATCAAAACGGAAGGAAGGTTTTTCTACCAGGATTGAAGGACCAGTACGAAGGATCAAGAGCACGATTCACCTATCCTACTGCGGCTACTATTTGTCGGTGAACACTATACACCGAACATACTGCACTAGTGCACTGCATATACTGCCACTATAGAGGTTCTATGAAGTTGCATGTTTCTGCAATGTAGCGCACGCTGTTCGCTCGTGCAACGCTGTCAGGAGTGGAACGCTACTTTATCAGGATTTAAGAACTTCGACACCTATTCGATCCAAGTATACATATCGGTATACCGCCATTTCCCGGTGCATTGGGTGCTGGGGCGTTGCCTCGCAACCATTCATATTCAGGGGGCGCATCAAAACAAACTGTATACGTTAAAAGAACAGGATTCAAGGACCGCTTCGAAGGATAATTGAACCGTAAAGAGCAAATATAGCGAGGGTGGGTTGTCAGCGGACCACAGTGAAATTACCTCAGTTTTCGAGGATACCTGTACCATTATAATTGTGTATTCAAAAAGATTATTTTCGGTTAACAAAAGCCGGGGCGTTCAACAGTTATCGCCATCTTTCTGAATCTCTGTGACTTTGAACTACCCTTTCCGGGTTCCTTGACACGAGGACAGAACGTTCTTCAACTGGACGCAGTGAACTGCAGCTGGGAGCAAAATATATATATAAAGATATACACCAGGCACCGCATTTATGTAACCAACGCAACCGCGTTCACCATGAAAGAATGTCAAGACAATTTTCTTGCCCCGCTTAACAGGGCGCAAGAAATTCGTCGGAACCGAGCGCGTTCTGCGGCGGCTTTTCTATAAGGGTGACACAGGCGAGATGAATGCGTATGTCTGAAAGGATATACGGAGACAAATAACATGTTTAGATATCAGGGCACTAGAAATAATTCGTGGTACTCAGAAGATTTTAGTCCATTTAACGTCTTATTTCCAACCTACCACTGTATGAAGATTTTGCAGAAGAGTGGAAAAAGGAACATAGTTTTCCGTGAACAGGATGCGAGGAAAATTCGAAGCATATAAGTTTCTCCCGATGTTTATTCCAGCAACCGAATATCACATCTCAGCTGCTTCATGAACCATCAGGTACGTCTTGTCGACGCTGCAGATATTACAAATGGCGAAGCGGTGGTAAAAAATATCCTCCATTATCAGGATTCGAGAAGTGCTTACAGAAGTCTTGCTTGATTTACTGATGTGGCGAATCTAACGGCGACAGCGAACGTTCCGGGGAGCAGAACAAAATTCGATCCTCTACTGAAGTCGTTCTAAAATCGTGAAAAGTTGACGTATCGAAATGTCAAACTTTGATTGAAGACAACAAAAGTTATAGACTTTCGAACCATTAAGACACTAAATTCGATCTCTGTACTAATGTGCGCTACCCAACTACAATTTGAAATTGTAAATTCGTCTTTTGTAACAGACCGGGGGCCCATCGTTCTACCGGTAGCCACGGACGTTATGTCAGGTATAGAAAGAGGAGAACTTACAACCAGCTGGTACCATCAGGCACCAGGTTTCCAAAAAGGTAAGGTTACGTGAGCCAAGTATAAAATGCTTCCTGAAGGTACTAAGATCCTGGCAGATTTTCAAGGAATTGCCACGTGTTGCGTCTTGGCAGACACAGATATATCTGCTTGCACGTGAAAGACTTCCATGTTTCAAGTAACACGAATACAGGTGTGATTACAGTACATATTGTGAACCTGTAACCGATGAATCGTGGCGAACATATAGGCATAAATATGTTACGACGAAGGGTTTACCGACCTCGCACACAATCTTGGTTCAGGATTCTGTAGGCATGTCTCAGAGACCTCTACCGGTTTTTACAACCCTGAAACTCAACTTCCTGTTTTCTTGTGGTTCTTTGACCGTTGCATAGCATTTTTGTTAACTAGTAGATACGGTGTTTTTACTCGAAACTGTGACCGGAAGAACATGCATATGGTCATACAATATGTATACACAACTTCGGAAAGGATACTCTTCGTTCTGCTCGCCTGGCACGTGTATCTGCCACAGCACGTGGCTGTGTCTTGTTTTTGATCCCTGCAGTGTTCACTGTACTCCATCCATCGTCTTTGATCACAGCGGTACCTACAAGAGCGTGAGAACGATGTCAGTAAATAGATTTCCGTAAGAAAATGCACACAGATGCTGAGATGACTATCTCAACACATATCTGATGAGCTAATTTGCTATCAACAGTCGTGTATAAATAATTGCCAAAATTGAAATGCCAGTCTTCAAACCAAGATGGCCCTGGAGGTTGAAGGGACACCTGTATCTGGTCCTTCAAACAAGGGGCATGTATCCGGACCAGGGTTGCATGGTGAGTACGAGCGCTGCAGACTGATTTCACTAGCTGCAGGTCGCAGATCGAATTTTCTGGATCTGGGCGGTGGGGGGGGAAAATGCTCTCTCTCTTTTTCAATTAGTTTTTCTTCCGCCAAAGCTACTTCTATTACTGAATTGGAAGTAATAATACACACGCAAATTTGATTTTATTCCTCTGTGTAGTTTATTCAAATTTGAAATGTTTGAAAAATTATCGTAATGTGGTACAATTCTGATCGTTAACTGTCCGAAGAGTATCTTTGATATCGAAGGCATGACTGGCGATGCGATGTAAAATTTTATTGATTTACCTGCATCAGAATATTAGAGTTCAACTTTTCAGAAATTCTCTGCAGATAACCCCGTTAATTGCCTCAAACGCGAAGCATATTTCCGTACCAAGATCTCATGAGAGACGAGTGGTACGCGAGGACGAATTCCGTTGTAGCTATGCCTCTTGGAAATTATGCCTTCCTGGGGTCTGTGCCCTCCGGGTAGCGTGCGCGTCGTATCATTACCGTTCAATAAATTTTTCCGAGCTACGAGTGGCCTTTGGTAACAGGGTGACATACCGCGATAGCTCTGCGAACCCTGCAGTAGAATCGCTCGTAATTAATCAGTTTTCTTAGACTTCAAAAATACGAAAAAGGAAATTAATTAAAAAAAAAGAATAGAACAAAGTAATTAACGGAACATTTATCAATTCAAATGTTATAATAGATGCCAATGACTGATATCTTCGTCAAAATAGAATTAACAATCGATTTTTGCAAAGTGTTAAGATTCAAATGATTTGTAAATCTCCGCTGGTTAACCTCGGCAGGAGCTGTGATTCCTAATAAAGTAATAAATCCCTCTAGAACCTTTTCTGCATCTATAGAAATAAAAATAGGGGTCACTATACGTCAATATACGTCACGGCTTCTACAAACACGACTTCTACACGTGGATGATTGCCGTGGGCCAGGCGCCACTGAAATCCCTGACGTGCTTGTTACGTCAACACACTGGGGTGTCACACCCTCGAAGATGGGAGCTCATGACCCCAGTCAACGATCGCCGAATGCCATTTGACCTCGACGCTTTCGCGTGACGTGTGCCGCCCCTGATACCCTCGTCGACATGCAAGGCATACCGTATAATAATGTGACGTCGCGAGGTTTGGATGCCTGGTGTGTCAGGAGAACAACAAGTTGAAGAGAACGCGCGTGGCGCACCCCATGGAGAATAAAACGTAAATTTTGTTACCGAGCGATTTTGCAAAGCGTAAGAATAATCCGCAAATTTTAAATACGATAAAATCATCGATTCCTTCAAACTCTTCTTTATGTTAGCACCACATTTTTATGTGAACAAGTTTTTGACCGTATGGTCAATCCATAGACTTTGTAATCGTGACTAAAAACATTGATGCCACTGGTGATCGAACACCGTCAAAGATGCAGATCTTCTTCATCGTCAGGGTAAAATTCAATGTCCTCAAATCGGACAATCGGTGGTGAACTTAGAATTCTCGGTGGTCCACATGGAACAGGTCTCATTAAACAAGCTTCTACCAGTTCTCGTACGGTAGATTCTGAACGAGAACCATCGATAACAGTACCTGAACTTCCGACATAATTCATCATCGCCGCTACATTGTCTTCGTACTCTTTGATCTGTTACAGGTATAATATACGTAAAGATAAAGATGCATCCGGGTGTAAGGAATTCGTTAGCATTAGGATATAATGATGACCTGTTTTTCTACATTGCTACGATAATCTTCGGGGTGTGCAGCTAGCTGGTTAATTTTATTTTCTGACAGATTATCCGACGTAAGATTATGCCTGCTTCCGGTGTATATGTTCATACGGCGCCCTAGCAACCTCTGCTCGCAGGCGAATGAATCAACTTTCAGAAATATCACCCTGGAGAGGTCGATGAGTGAATTATGGTACAACACGGTGCAAATAAGTGAGCACTGAAGCATGTACGTAAAATTGTGGAAAGTCTATACCTGTTTGGTGGCGTAGCCATCGTGTCAAGCAGCCGAAAGTCCTTCTCAGTTATGGGGTAGCCTGTTAAAACCCAGCCACGCTTCGTGCATTCATAACCCAGAATATATTTCTATTGTATTTCCGTGCGGAAGAAGAACATGTTAAATTTCAGAAGGTATCACTGCGTGATTGATTAGATTTTATTAGGAAAAATAGATTCAACCGTACCTCAACTACTTGTGCCCTTGTTTCTGGATTCAGTCTGTTACCCCAGGTGTGCTCGATCATCCTCAGACTTTTTCCCAGCGGTGAATTTTGGAGTCGCGTTTGTTGTAGAATCTTTTCAAAGTCAACTATAAATGGAGCGATCTACTTCAAAATGGGTGTTCTATCTCTGTAATAGCCAACTTCTTACACGTAGGTAATAATTCTAAACGCTAATTTATATCTTTACCATGCACGAGCTGAAATCGTTCGCACAATTTTCTAGCGACGGTACGACTTCCGGAACCTCTGGAACCGATGATGACGACTCGGAAAGTCGATGGAGCTCCGCAATGTTTTCTTCTTTTTGCTAGGATAGCGCAGTCTTTTGCTAGTTCTTTAATACTCCGATCCCCGACGTCAATTTCCTGCGGAATATTGGATGGTTTATGTACCTTACTTTTCTTTCCCCAAGGGGAAATTATTTGATTGGCCAATCATAAAACTATCAAGATATCATGATAGAGACACAAAATTATCAAACATTATATTGACATTTGATGTGCATCAAATATACGGAAAATCATACGCAATCAGCTACTGACGATCAAGGAGTCCGAGTACGCAATCCGAAGGCCACGCAGGTGCTTTTTGTAGATGCATTGCTGAGGACTCGAAGAGAGATCGTGTCGGTTTTCCATCGGAATCTGAATTTCCGTCGTCATGTTGCCTTTATATTTATGATATAGAATTATTTCTCAGATAATGGTGTCAAAATTATAGAAGTTTTGCTAAAATTATACTACATCCGTACGAGAGAAGGAAAACAAAAACCAAATCTAAATTTACCTGTCGGCTCAGAAGTAAGATTGATTTGTAGGACGTGAGTTGGGATTATACCAATACGCTGATACGCTTGGGCTTCCGCTTTCGTCCTTGGTACATCTGTGGGTAATCCAAAAGTGAAACGAAATGAACTAACATAAGTTATTATAATAATTCAATAGCGCACCCACGAGAACCCAGCCGCAATCGTTCAGCATCCCAGCACGGAGGATTTTCTTCAAATTGCGCGCAATATCCTCGGCTGCCATGCAAGTGACATGCATACCCTGAAGAGTGAGTGTATGTTAGTCTTATTAATTATTGTGACGCTTCGATTAATCTTTGCATTGAATATTCGGTGAAATCCAGGTGAATCAAATAGTTTGTAGTACTTATAATAATAAAATTACTGTAGATGCTGCTTTGTGAATATCAATGAGAGTTACGGGACGAACGCCCAACTCCGCCTGAAGAGCTCGAGCAAAATGCATTTTATCTAGACATTTCATGAAATCAACATTTTATTTCACGTCCATTTCTATAGGGTTAGTGAGATTAACGAATACCAAAGTCCGGTGGAGCAAGGATGATTATTTTAGGGACGTTGCGATTAAGAGCAGCGTGCTGGAGACATTGTTTCAAGTAGCTTATATGGTCGTCTGGCTTTTTTATTACCAACTCATTAGCAAGTTCCTGAAATTAAAGGGATGTGGGATAATTTTTATTTCATGCCAAAACGTTTCAAGCCTCATGCCTGTTATCACAAATAGCAGGTGAATAATTATCGGACAATTCGTAAATATGGTTTTTTTTTATCAGTCAATGGCACTCCCACAGTGATTCTAACTCACATAAAATAGTTCATAAATGCGATGCTTTTCCATGTACGGTACGAATCTCGGAGGGATCTTTAATGGCCGTTTTATTGCGTCTACACTTCCCAACATTTTTCAAGATTCTGCAGCTGGCAATTTAAACTTTCAAAGCTTTAGAAACTGTAAAATGAGTATATACCTACACTTTTTAAACACTGTAACCTATCGTATATTTATTCATTCCGTTTGATTTTCGCTATATCCGAAGTTTCCTGCATTTTAGTCCAGTCATTTGTTGAAATTGCAGATTCAAATGTTTAAACCATTCGAACTCTCTCGTGCATTGCTGGTGCTGCCTCTACAATGAATGGCTCTCGACAGTTCATGGACTGTTCTCGACCGATAGTTTTCGTCGCACAGTTGTGGATTTTTACAACTTCATACCAAACGTTATCAAAATGGCAGCGAAGAGTGGTGGTGTGGTCGAGTGGGCTTCAATAATAAAGCCAATTTTAGCTGCATCTTATGGATCTTTTAATAAAAACGAGATAATTGAGCTTGTTAAAGCTATAATTAAAAGGCAAGTATAATAATAATTACGTTTTTGCTAATTATGTCAACACTATCGGGGTCCGGATTCATGGACTGAGTGACAGTACAGAAATGGATACTTGTCCTATCAAGGGTATTTTTATTGATTAAATTTATAATCATTCAACAGCGAAGCAGAGTTCTCTTCACATGATGAACAGCACGAAGCCTTTTATACATCGTTTGCGGCTCTCGCTGCAGATTACATTGCCGGAAGCGCTGGAACATGTGAGTTCTTCATGACCCAGCATATTATAATTCTATCGAAACGGAGCTACATATATGTATATCAGTTTTACCCATATATCTGATTGCACATCGTGGGTGGGGAATAACTTTGGGTATAAATAGTTGTCAGTATGTAATCCGTACAATGGCTCTAGTTGTACTTAGTCTCTATGCAACCGTACCTTTCTTCTGAAATGGCAAACTGGCGATGAGGTTTCATTAAGTTATCATAACTCATGTTTTTTTTCTTTTCTTAGAGACCATTGTATGTAATTTACTTAAATCGTGTTTTTTCCCCCATCAGTGTCCAAAAGTCAAATTCCGACAGTTTGGCAAGGATGCAGAGTACTTCTTACTTACTTGATTGGCAGACTCCCTCAATCCCAGCTTGGCGATGGGAGTCCTACCGTTTTACTAACAAAGCAACTACTTCTTCCAATCCGTGCATTATGTATCGGGCAATCATTGTTGACAAGGACGGAAGAAATTACGCTTATTGCTATAATGAAAAATGCAAAATTACCCTCACACATAAAGACGTTGCCACCTAGTGGAGAGAAAGAAACATCTCCTCAACCTATCAAGGAATCGAAACGAGCTCGTAGCGATTTGTCGTGCAGTATACTTGAACAACTGACAACACCACTACAAGATTTTGTACCAACTATGAACTTAAAAAATGAACCAACATGCGATAGCACCAATAAAATTGGTTCTGATTCGGCTAACAATGATGGGAGTGCAGATGCAAAGGTGAGTGTAATGATTCACTCGTAATCTGGAAATTACTTGTTAATCAAAATAGAAATGTTATGTATCATCCGAGTTTACCTAATCAAATTGCGGCAACACTTTTTAAATTTATTTTATTGTTTCAGATGCTATTCATATCCAACAATATAAGCACTCTTCAGTGTATGGGTGCAGGAGATACACTACTCGATATGTGTACAAATCTTCCATACTTGTCTCGATATACACGAAAGTATCAGGCATATCTGAATAGAAAAGGGTTCAGTCTTCCATCTAATCATTCTGAAGCACATATAATTCGTCACAGCCTACATGCAGTTGTCAATGATATCAATATCGTGCATAGCGTTGTATCGCTGCCAATTCTTGAACCCTTGACACCAGCGAAACTTGAAAAGCTATCATTGTTGACAATGTCCTGCCTATATTGTTCAATCGCCAATGCCACAGCCTCAAGCATTGTTGGTATAAGTAATGCAGTATCACCCAAGTGTAGTACAAACACTTCAACAAATCAACAAGGTAGCCAAGGCGGAAAAGGCACAGAAGAAGAATATGATACACTGGCCATTACAGTTGTTGAAAAAAGTTTAGAAATTTTTGGAATTGTCTCCAACGTGATTAAATACAGTACCCGTGCTGGTGGACATGTAAGATACATTTGCACTCATGTTCTACTACAAATGACCGTGAACGAAATCAGTAAAATATACGTGTATGTCTTTTTTTTGCTTGATATAGATATTACAAAATCATCTCCTAATCGGGGTCTGGCTTTTGGTCGCGGGTCTTCAAGCTCAGCTTTCAATAAGTAGTTTCAGTGCAAATGACAAAGGTAAAGAAGAGAAAGGAAAATCCCCCAGCAAATCGAGAGATGGAACCGGCCGCATAAACTTAATGAAAGTGTAAGTTTGTCATAATTTACTTCAACTTGTAGCCGTCACCAACTGCATCTGTTGAAATCAAAATTTACTGTATTCTTAGTCGAAATACGTATATACCATAAAATATCTTTCCTCACAGACAACAGGGATTCGGTGTTCTTTCTGTTGCTCTCGCCTCGCATGCTCTCACATTGATGAGTCCACTCCTAGAGGATGTATCTGTTGAGGCAGGACCAGACCGTCCCCCAACTCCTGAACCTGCACCACTAGATATTTTGGCAACTGCTAGTGCATTGCAGAGAGCTGTTACATTCTTACAAGCAGCGCCACTGAATCATCTCCTTTTTTACTTGGCCACCATCAGTTACAGGAAGGTAAAGTCATTTCTTTGACACTTGCTCCTGTTAATGCAATGTAATTTCTACTAGCAGTATTTCGCTAATGCTTGCCACATTTTGTTGAATTTTTCATTCTAAACATCATTAGATAGATTATGCACTATAAGTGTGTAAAACTAAGGTATGTGCATGTTTTTTTTTCATTTCAAACCAGTGAAGGTCATACAGGTATACATTGTCGCGCGATTAGCATTTGATAAACAGTTGACTAAGGATTTTTTTTCAGGCATGCACTCTGAAGAGAGTTCAGAAACATCCATTTGAAGGTGATACCTTAAGTCAGTCTGACTCCACCACGTATTACGAAGACCTCTTGAGCTGCTCTGATGAAAGCTCAACCGATGAAGGTAATACATTTGTGCTTATTTATCTGTGTGTTGCCCAGAGACTCAAATGCATTGATTTCTCTGTAATCCCCGTATCCGAATAGACTGATAGCCGCATTTTGGATTTAGAATACATTTGTCTTTGAAATTTTGTTACATTTCATTATACTTTTGATTAATTAATCTCAAAGTGTAATTATTTCAGAAAAATCGGAGTGTTATTTCTATCTCAAGCTTGCGCATTTATTGCGAAGTAATTGACGGTGAAATCTGAAATTTCATCAAAGTCGCTTTGAAATTAATTCAACACCAAATGATGTTAAAGTTTTTACATGTTACTATCATTAACTAATAATCTCGCGTTTTGTCCTGTCTGTCCGCTTACTAACGCTATGGTGTATGTTCACCACGTAGAACAAACTGTTATGTCGGTAGAGGAGGACAGCGAACCTATCCTGGGACTGTGGTTTGAGGAAACGCTTGATCCTTCCGATGGATCACCCACTAGCACAGCCAAGGAGCCCAATAATGAGACCAACACGGAGAGAACTACAACTGCTATAGTGCCTGACAATCGAGAGCCCCATGGAGTATGTTGGCGATATCTGCAAAATTATTATACTAATCTCATCGGATGTGATACATTAGCTTACCTAACATGGTATCTTCTATTTGTTACAGTACATATCTTTGGCTACTCAGATCTTTCAATTCATGAACCAGCACCTAATTGGTAGTCGAAGTCTTTTCATCCGTGAATATGTTGTCCATGGTCTTGTAGAACAGCAGATGGTCATTCTTGCAGCCATTATTCGAGATCTAGATCATGAAACTGCGAGAACTGAAACGGGTATGATCATTTCCCTTACACTTTATTTCAAATGAATTTTTGCAAAGTAAAGGCTTCAATAATTTTTATTAGTCCGATTTTCATTTTATCATTGAAAGATGTTTAAGATTTTTCTGACACACTACATTCACAGGTACTATTTCTGTATTTTATGGAGCGACATTAGGGGCAATGTACTCAGAGTTTTCGCAAGCTCTGAGTCGCTACACCCATAATTTATTGGCTCGAAATACTCTAAGCGAAGCTCTGCAGAATACTCTGCTCCATCATTTGGGTGTCAGCCCTTGGTCAATTGAAAATAGCACACCGTCCTGGCCACTACAAGTGTATCCAAGAACTCTGAGTGTTTTGGCACAGGTATTTCGGGATTATTTTTAGACCCAATAATTTTGATTTATGTTGAACATTCCCTTCACCAGTTTTTCAAAATGTCCCCACCAGATTTTGCTGTTGAAGCCGCAGTCGGAAAAAGAAGCTGCCTGCATAAGTATTTGGCATCGGCTAGTAACAACTATGGTAGAAAATGTCTGCAACCCACCAGCTACATTTGAAGCTGAAAATGAAGGTGAAGTATCTCTGATTGGAAATGTGTTTTACTAAGTGTTTGATTAAAACTTCTTTCGCTACAAGGTAATGATTTCTTTAGATGTTTAGGCCGATTTAAACATGTTGTTGTTTGTTGTTTTAGATCTGAATGTGGAACATGCACAGCTGGTACTGTTTCTGTTTCACTCGTTAAACCTGATGCAAAAGAAATCCGTTCTGCTTGTGACTGGTAGTGGAGCGGTTCGGTGCAGCGAGGCTGTCAAAACTCCCATGAAAGATTCCCAACTATTACATTTATCCCGATTACTACTATTGCTTGAATATATGATGAAACATCTTTACGACGCACCACCAACGCTTCTTGAACAAGTGAGCATTAAACATTAATTTCTTCAAAATATTGCATCTAGAATATCGCATCAGACAGTTGAGCTTATTTGGCTTGCAAGTGCCAAAGATGTTAATCGATTATCGTCCACATTCCCGTTATCCGCCATCGTAATCGTCCTCCATAATTCTGTTATATTTCAACGACTAACATCGACTCGTTGGATGCTAGAACAAGTTCAGTTTATTCAAACGGCATGAGATAACAGGGCCACCAGATTGAAAGTGTCAACTGTGTGGTAGTAATGACCTCATACATTGTCATCAAGATTTTTTTTTTACACTCAATTACCAAAATATGATTTCAATGTGAAGCTAATAACTTTTATGTATTAGGTTCAATGGAACTTATTCTCAGCAACTAGTTTAGTTTCTGATACCAAAGATGGTAATAAACAAGCGTCTCGAATATATACTCCCTGGAAAGAAATTGAAGACAACTATCGGAAATTTGGCCCCCAAGATGAATTCGCAATGAGACCTCGTTTTTACAATTTGACTGCATCAGATTTCAACAACCAGGATACCCCTAAACTCGATGGATTGGTAAGTGTGACCTGTACTTGAAATTTAAATTCTCTTCATGCAGCATTTCATATAGAATGTTGTACTTTGTAGGCATGCAATTTTGTGCTGGGGACCCCTGATAAAATGAAATATCCACTACTTGTCGACGCATTGATCGACATTTTAAATGTCATTAACCAAACAAGCATGCCTCAAAAATCAACTACAGAAAATAAAGACAGGATGACATTTACAGGATTATGTGCCACGCAATACTGCTTCTCCATCTGTTGGAGGTATATTATTTCGATTGTGCGAAAAAATTGGTTGTAAACTGGAAGTCATTTATAATAATTAAATGTCCATTTCTTCCGTCCGTCTTCAGATTGCTCTTAATGCTACCTCCTTCGACACCGTACATGGATAAACTTGCCTTAGGGGAAGAAATTGCAGCAAGTCCAATGCTCTTGCATTCCTTAGTTTGGGGACCTAGAGCCGCCTATAAAACGTTCACCGGATGGATGAAGGTAAGTTGAATCATAGACGTAGAGCAAATTGTTTAAGAAGTCTTGTGATATTTTTCTACCACGCCTGATAATATTTTCGTTCATAGGATTGTTTGGTGAAGCAGGGCATGTATACACAGTATGCTGAAAATCTGCTTAAAACTGTTTCTTCGACAGTCAATTCGTTGAAATATGATGTGACTCTTGCAAAAAGTTGCATCAATTCATTAAAACCTGAAACAAATCCGACTGATAAGATAATGCCAAAATCGGCTCTACCCAAACTTAGTTCACTCTGTATATTAGCTGCCGTGATTGGAAAACTTCAAGTTCTCATGGATGAGAGTGTGTCCAAAAGTCCAAGCGATAATATTGAGGCGTCTAAGTAAGTACCTTTCTGCAAAAAGCCATTGTATTGAAGAATGATGAATTATACTAGTTTTAATTTAATTCAAATCAATTATTCTTACAGAAGTCCCCAGACACCAGACTCTATCTCATCAAACATAAACAAAATGGTGGTAGACATATTGCCACATATTTTGTCACTGACTGAGTCTATTCTGGCTTCATGTAGATCTAGTCTCCTCTACCAGATGCATGAGTCTTCAGAACCAGCTGGAAAATACAATCTGTCAGATTATTTAGTACTGGATGGAATAATTTGCATCGCTGGCGGAAGCTGGGCAACGGAACCTTCGCTTGTATCCTTATTACCAAATAGCGTTCGAACGGTATTAGATAAGTGGAAAGCCATAAGTGTGCCAGATGTGCCATGGGTAATTAAAATTTTTCCATTGTCCATTAAATCACCTATGATGGATCTTATTCAAATAATTTTTTGTTGCAGAATACGTATGCAAATGATATAATACCAGCTGAAAGTTATATCTTAGCAACAGTAAACCACCATATTGGTTCGCTATCGGAGTATGGCACCTTTTCTGTTAACCCTTCACTAAAAAACTTACTACTCGCACTAGTTACTTTCATCCGAGAGTACATCATGTGAGTCTTTTATTGTGTCTATATTGTATGGAATTGGTGGTCTGATTCGCGGTTTAATTTTGCGCTGCTCAATACCCATGCAAACTTTTATGTTTTTTGGAATAGCCAATCGAAACGCATACTCATACCATGTTTGATTCTAGGAAAACTCCAGAGTCATCAGAAATTCGTTCAAGAGCCATGGATATCCTAATATCTCTGACAATGGATGCTCGCACCGAGTATCTTCAAGAAGCGACATCCCAAACACTGGGAAAGTTGATTGGTGACTTTGAAAGTGAAGCTAGACAGCTGTGCGAACATCTTTTTGTTCTGAATCACACGTACAATTTGATTGTTGATTACAGCAGCA
This sequence comes from Athalia cordata, assembly GCA_963932425.1. NCBI lineage: Eukaryota > Metazoa > Arthropoda > Insecta > Hymenoptera > Athaliidae > Athalia > Athalia cordata. Next base: position 47,238,170 of record OZ010625.1, on the reverse strand, counting down.
ATACAGAGGATATCAAGTAAGAAATTATATTTGAATCTAAACTTCTACATTATGCAATTGGATAATCATTAATTATTGTTTCAGTGTCTCGATTGATGAAAGAATCTTGAAGCAGTGTATTAGATACTGGGAACAGTTGTTGGAAAAGCCAGTAGGATGTAAAGCATTAGATATATTCTTCACTCCAAATACAAGCACTACACTGGTTTCAGTTTTGTTATCCGTTGCGTCACCTCAAGCTTCCCCACAGTTCAGTACTAACGTTCTTCGCTTCTTCATAAAACTTTTCAAGACGGCTGAGAAATCGTTCGACAGTTCACTGGAGCGGCTGTGCAGTTCAGTATCTAGCCTAGCAAATGTAGAAAGTGAGAAGTTACAGGCATGGCTGCGCCACGTAATACTGGGAGCTACAAATATTTCGCCTAGTGCATCTTCAACTAACGTACAAACACCCACCGTAATAACGGCTACTGCTTTGGTAGCAGTTAGTGGCAATACTGAGGATAGCCAGAAGCCGGAAGAATCCAATGCACCTAATAATGAGCAAAGCCAGTGGACGATCGCACAAGTTGCACCGGCAAACAATACTCAGATTCCAAGTCCCATGGATGATCAACATACAACACATGAAAATAGTCAACTTCTCCAAGCTCTGACCAATTACATTGTGAAACAAGACAGTAGTGTGAGTGAAAATGTATCGGTGATTATTCTTCAAGCTTTGATACCAATAGGCTATCACATTCTCTCGCCAGCGATCGAAGGCGTTGGATTCCCAGAACTAATGCGTGTCATGTCTACTTTGGCTGACGCTGGTTCTTACAAAGGACATATCCAGTTGTTCAATGCCGCTACAGAGTGGATTGAACTTTGTAAACAACAATTAACAACGAAGGACCCACAAACATTAGACAACCCATTACCTTACGTCGAAGCTGGATGTTGTGTGTTAAACTATGTTGCAGACATAGTTGGAGCAATTTGTCCTCAATTAGCTCAGGGTCAAGATCGAGCGACAAGTCCACCTTGGGAAGGTGCTACTCCAATAAATGACGTTAACGACAGCGACTGGGTTGATGAAATTGCTCACGATGATGATGACAGTGCAGCTGAAGATTCTGATGAAGATAGCCTTTGCAACAAACTCTGTTCATTCACGATTACACAAAAAGAATTCATGATTCAACATTGGTATCATTGTCATACTTGTACCATGGTTGATGGTGTTGGAGTTTGTACCGTATGTGCTCGTGTCTGTCACAGAGGTCACGATGTAACTTATGCCAAATATGGAAACTTCTTCTGCGACTGTGGAGCAAAAGCCGATGGATCCTGCCAAGCTTTGACTAAACGTAGCCCCCAGAGTTCTGAACATCAAGTTAGTGGTACTGGCGTCCATAATACAGGAGCTACCACAGATAGCAACACACATTTGACAAGTAGCTTGAGGCGTCGGGCTTCTAGCCCGGATCACCCGCATGCCAGATTTGAGCGAAGTGAACGTGATAAAGAGAAACTTATAGCTCTGGCGAAACAACTTGAGGGCACCAAAGACTGGGTCCTATCTCAATTATCTAGTAGCGGATTGGTTTCTTCATTAGTAGAGCTAACGCGAAGTCTGGTACCAGCCGTGGATGCATCTTGTCAAAAACATTCTCCGGTTGGTTGCCATGCTAGAGCCCAATTGGCTTTGAGACAATTACATACGCTCGATAAGAAATTCGAACACACGGATCAACTCATGCTTCCGACATTAGGATCTCAGGAGGGAGCGTTTGAAAACGTTAGAATGAACTATGGTGGTGAGCAAGGTCAGACTATAAGGCAATTGCTGTCAGCACATTTGATCCGTCGTGTTGCCATGTGTTGTTTATCATCTCCACACGGAAAAAGACAGCATTTAGCAGTGTCACACGAAAAGGGGAAGATAACAGTACTCCAGTTGAGTGCTTTATTGAAACAAGCTGACTCATCAAAAAGGAAACTAACATTGACTAGACTTGCATCGGCACCCATACCTTTCACTGTTTTATCAGTAACAGGAAACCAATGGAATGAAGATTTCCTGGCTGTTTGTGGTCTCAAAGATTGTCACGTTCTGACATTCAACAGTTCAGGAACTGTTTCAGATCACTTAGTACTACACCCCCAACTAGAGACTGGAAACTTCATCATTAGAGCGATATGGCTTCCTGGCTCACAAACTCAGTTGGCCTTAGTTACCGCCGATTTTGTCAAGATTTATGATCTTGGAAAAGATGCATTGAGCCCTCAGTATTACTTCCTCGTCCCTACTGGCAAAATAAGAGATTGCACTTTCATACATACGGAAAATAATTTATTCCATTTGTTATTGATGTCATCGGCTGGCTACATCTACAGTCAAGCTATGGACCAAGAAAGTTCCGCTAAACATGGCCCGTTTTATGTCACTAATACATTAGAAGTATATCACTCTGAGATTAAAGACGTTAATGGGCAGGTCGGAGGTGGAGGCGTATCCATATATTATTCGCACGCCTTGCAACTATTGTTCTTCAGTTACTCGTCTGGTAAGAGCTTCATAGCACCACTAAAGTACATGGATTCGGATATCACGGTCGTCTTCATGATAAATTTGGGTAATAATAAGTCGAATGGAAATAAATCAAATAACAACCAGCCACAACCACTGTATCAATGGAGCGAAGTTGCTAATCACCCCGGGATCGTATGCTCTGTTTTACAAACTAGCAATAATCCAGTGATTTTGATGATCAAACCTGAATCTGTGATGATACAAGAGATTAAAGTAATACCAGCCAAAGCAAAAATTATGGATATGGTTGCCATACGGCATCCTAGTTCAAATGCTGAACACAGAACTACTTTGATTCTACTCTGTGAAGATGGAAGTCTTAGAATTTATATGGCTGCCATGGAACAAACAGGATTCTGGATGTCTTCAAGTGTGCAACCAATTAGTACCATGACCCCTCTGAAACCAAGTAAAAAAAAGAAATCCACAAAGACTGGAAAGCCATCAAGTTCGGTGTCATTCCCCATTGACTTCTTCGAGCATTGTCAAGCAATGAATGATGTAGAATTCGGAGGCAACGATCTACTTCAGATATACAACATAGCTCAAATAAAACATCGACTAAATACTACGGGCATGTATGTTGTTTCAACCAAGGCCATGGGTTTTAATGTTGAATGTACTAACAGTGATGCTACATTGGTTATGACGGGAGTGCGAGTTTTGCTTGGGAATCAAGATGTTCAGAGAGCTCCGTTGTATGTTGAGGTAAAGTCCGTTTAGATGTAAATAATCATACCTTTATACATTAACCTAACCGCGACTACCCAAATTTTCAACAGGTATTTGGGAGAAGTGTAAGAACAACCGTAACTTGTAGTCGGTGGTTTGACATTCCACTTGCTAGAGAAGAAAGTCTACAAGCTGATAAGAAGTTGACCATCACCTTCGGACCTTCTCAAGATCCTGAGGGCGTGATAATGGTGGATTCTATCAAAGTGTGAGTATTTCTTTATTCAAAGTTTCTTCGTTACTTATACCCCAATAGACTACTTGATCTGCTCCTTTCTCTCTAATAGCTACGGTAAAACAAAAGATGCATTCGGTTGGCCTGAAGAACCAGAAGAAATTCCATCTGGACAATCAGCACCTGCTGTAGCTGCACCTGGTGTTTCTACGAATAACGAAACAGAAAATGCTGTTGTATCACCGGCACCACTTACATCACTCGATAAGTACGTCTCTAAACTTAATAACATATCGTTTTGTCGTTGTTCAACTAAGTTCTTTATTTCACTTACTTTCAAAAGTATCTTCAGGTATCACATTGTATTTACAATAACGAACACTTAGTTTCCACAACTATTGAATGGAGCTTATTAAAACAATATACCTGTGTTGAAAATTTGGTCTAAATTTAATTGCATCTAATATTGGCCTTAGTATTAAGCAAAAGCAATTTTTACTTCTACCATTCATAAAAACATTTCCCACTTCAGAGAATATATATGTGTTACATTTCTATACTCGATATTTGCTGCTTAGTTGCATAGCAAGCTTGTCCGCCATAATTTAATTTTTATTTATATTGTATTGCATCAGACCACCAAAGGATGATTCTGTCAATATCGAGAGGTAAGAAGTAACGTAAGGAAATACACAGCCATCAAATCACTTCATCTTTCAAAGAAATTAATCATCAGTCTTCCAATTCTAATCGACACATCTTAATTGTGTAAAAACTTTTGATTACAGAATGGTTTCCAGTATTCTGGAAGTGTTGGAGTCGTCCTTTATTTTAATGTCAGGCGATGACACTATAACATCACTCAGGGCAATGGCAATGGAAGTTGCAACCAATCTTTTAACTCTACCCACTCCTGCTCCCGTTCAGATGCACACGGTAGCATTACTCGCTGCGTTGCACAATGCTAAAACAGCTTATCACTCCTATAAGGTATATTAAAACATATATTTCGACTCACAGATACGGACGTAATAATGAATTTTCAAACATAGAATTAATATCATTTGATATTGACTTTTCCAGGACCAAGCATTATTGTTACACGTACTTGACTCACTGAAAGCAATGCGAAAAATCAATGATCCCAGAGACATAGATGCCGAAAACTTTTATAGACTTGTTCTTATCGTCAGAAGTATTGCTGTTGCTAGACCTCATAATCTTGCTAAATTTGCTGATCAACATGCGATGAAACCTTTTGACGAAGCAAACTGTAAGTGATCCTTCATCGTTTTCATCCATCCAATTCCAGCTGTGTGTTCATTCGACTTATTGTACATGAACTTGTTTTTCAGTGGTGGTATTGGAACGAGATCGCGTTAGTTTACCAAATCGCGGGACAATCGATGCAAATCAACATATAGTTGTACAAATTATGGAAGTTTTGTGGTCACTGCATATGGCTTTCCCTAAAAACATGGCCCTGGCCCCAGTTGTTGTACCAGGCTTGACACACACGGAAGCTACCGTTCACGCAATTGTTGAAATTATACATTCTTTCACAATATGTGATGTAGAGGCAAATACTCCCTTGGCTGCCAAACTTTATCTTCAGCTTTTGCTGAATTCTGACACCCTCGTTAGTTTCAGTGCCAAACAGGCAATAATCCGGGTTCTAAGACCCAGATATAAGAGGAGAAGAGTATACATACCAAGTCCACCGCATTGCAGCACACCAGGTAAGTTCCAATATCTCTGAGGGCAATTCATTACGTGATTATGAATGTAAAAATGATGAAATGATTCAAATGGATTTCACATTGGCTCTTTTAGGAGCAGCAGTTGAAAACGAAGAGAAACCAGAACCAGTTTCTTCGCAGCCTTCTCAGGAATCTGGCGAAAATGATCAGCACTTTGATGTTGAAGCTGTCGAACCTATGGGACTGTTAGGAGCTGAAGGCAACCAAATACAAGGAGGTGCATCAGGTCAAGCTGCAAATGCACTAGAGGCATTGCTTGGTCCAGGTGGATTTCCACCTGTGTTAGACATCCCTCCCGATGCCGATGATGAAACTATGGTAGAACTCGCAATTGCTCTTAGTCTACAAGCAAATCTACAGCCTGGATTACAAAGTTTACAGGCTCTAGTCGCCGCAGGACTTGTTCAAGAGCAGGGCTCGGCGCAGGTAAATAAATGATGCACATACGTACAAATATTATCAATAATTTTAGTGTAACATGTATGCTACCACGAGTGAATATAGGTAGACAAATTCGATAAGCCACACACTAACTGTCTGTTTCCAATTCAGGGGCCAGAAGGGGGTCATTATTCCGATACAACTGCCTCTGCTGGAGGGTCGGATGACGAAGGCTCTACCGCAGCTACGGATGGTAGCACTCTGCGGACATCTCCTGCGGAACAAGTAAGTCTGTCGAGACAGAGTTCACATTTCGTCATGTTTTACCTGAAATAAATTTCTAATGCATTCTGAAGTTATATCTAATCCTGCTATTTATATTTACATCATTTTTTCACTTTGTATCATTTGGTACATCTGGTAACATCACTGATTGTTCCTTAACAGGGTGGTAGCGGTGGCAGTAAGGGTAGCGAAAGTGGGGGTAGCGAAAGTGGTGGCAGTGGAGTTGATAGCATAATCGGGGAACACAATGTTTCTGGGCGTAGTTCAGCTTACGGAGAAAATGCACCGGACAGTATGCCAACTATAGGCATTGGGCAACCTCCCCGTTCTGAAACGAGTTCTCTTGGTGCTCCAACCACATTTACTGTAAGTCGTCTCGGCGTTCTGAATCCAAAACTCACTCAAGAAGAGATAGTAGATAAATAATTTCGGAAATTATTCATCTTCTCTAGGCCACTGAACAGGAAGAAGGCACTGAACAAGAACATGGTGCGGAACAAGAAAGTGAAGTAGTTGGAGAAAATACAACAAAGCTGCACTCTATACGCCTTTTATTATTGGACAGACTTGTCCAATTCATACCAAATCTCACCAATGTCTCAGGCGTACTCGCGATTCCATTTATGCAGGTAAATTACCAAAAACAGAGCCCATTGTAATTCAAGTCATTTTTACCTTACTCATCCTAATTTGTTTTAGGTCGTATTGATGTTAACATCAGATCTTGATGGCCAGGACGAAAGAGACAGGAGCTGTATTGAAAGCTTATTGAAAGCGCTGGTGAAAGAATTAGAGATGGATAAACCCGATACAACCAATATCTGTCAACGCAGTAACAAACGAGAAGTTCACCTAGTTATTATGCGGCTTCTGAGTTAGTATAACACTTAAATTTTGGTAGCTGCTGATTCTCATCTTCAGTGTAATGTAAACTTTTTCTCGCTTCCAGGTGTTCTTATGTCACGATCAAAATATAATACCAAAGCTCAGACTGAGAATCCCAACTTTGTATCTCAGACTTCAGCAGCTATTCTGAGCAAAGCTGGAGTCATTGATTACTGTCTAACGCTGTTGAAGTCATTACTTGAATATTGGAAATCGTAAGTTATTTGTCGAAGTATTATTTTTTTACAAACAATTGAGGTTCAAAGGTCGAATCAATTTCTCGGTCCAATGAATGGTACTTTCAACTTTACGTGTTTATTCCTGGATTCTAGGACAGCCACTGAGGAATCTGGTACAGTTATTGGAGGACAATTACTCAAAGATCACCTCACAACTGTCCCCCCAGATATGTCTCCATTTTTCCTTCGTCAATATGTAAAAGGACACGCAAGTGACGTCTTTGATGCCTACCCTCAGTTGTTGACAGAAATGGCTCTACGTCTTCCGTACCAAGTTCATAAATATGTAGAGAGTACGACATCCCAACCAGCTTTTGAGCAGGTAAAACCTTAACGAAGTTCGAAATATTTGGCACAGTATAAATACTCTTGGCACTGAATGCAGCATCAAAGTTAATTCTCCCTACTAATTCGTTCATTCCTTTAACTTGTTGATTCACGTTATTAAGCAGGCTTGGCATTTCTACCTTTGTGAGTACATGATGTCGTATCAAACTCCATTCGTACGACGCCAAGTACGAAAACTTCTACTCTTCATTTGTGGTAACAAGGACAAGTACCGACAGCTTCGAGATCTACACGCATTGGTATCTCACATTCAGGTAGATACAACTGTACATATGATTTATAAATTTCTGCATTGGATCAAGTAAACTCATTTGGAAGCTCCGAATAATATTTCTATAAGTATATCTCAGAACTGTATTTTTATCGAATTATTTATTTCGCAGTCCGTCCAGCAATGCTGTAACACTGGAGGGTACGATCCTTTGCAAGCCCGACCACACTCGATCACTCTCCCTTACGACTCATTGGTAGAGCTCATTGAACATTTGAAATGTTGTGTTGAAATAGCTACAAGCCGTACTGGAAACTGGCAACGATTCTGTTTGAAACAGAAAACTGTACTTTCCTATCTACTTACAATTTCAACTTTACTTGACGAAGGTGTTAGTTCAACAGTGCTGCAGTTACTCCAATGTGCCATATGTTCCGCTACCAAACCAAGAGATGCTAAAGTAAAAGTAAGTTATCCAATTGTCGAGTGAAAAAATTTCGCGTAGGAACCTAACAGTTCTCATCATTTTAATACGATTCTTTTTCGCTCTTAGGAGTCCAAAACTTCTGCTAACGTTAAAGAACGACGTGATCGTGAAAAATCTGAAGACTCTGATACAGAAGCTAAATTTGAAGAAGCCCAATGCGTAACTTTAGTGGAGCAAATACAGCAACAAGTATCCCCGGCTTTATTAACGAAATTTGTTCAAACATTCCTTCTGGAAACAAATAACACGAACATACGTTGGCAAGCACATTCTCTCGTGCTGGCAATTTACAAGTGAGTTACACGTTTACGCCGTTCGTTAATCCATCAAGCAATGATGATCTTTAGATTGCTGACGACAGTATAATTCTTTACAGAAACTGTAATCCGACGGATCAAGAAGCGCTGCTGGATCTTTTATGGCGATTATGGCCAATGCTTCCTGTTTACGGTCGTAAAGCTGCTCAATTTGTGGATTTATTAGGTTACTTTTCCCTAAAAACCCCTCATACTAGCAAGAAAATGCATACGTACATGGAACAAGCTGTTACCGTTTTGCACGCACAGAACCAGTTACTTTCACGACATCCCAACGCTAATTTGTACGCTAATTTGGCACAATTCGTTGAATTGGATGGATATTACCTGGAAAGCGAACCTTGCCTAGTGTGCAATAATCCAGAAGTCCCATTGGCGACCATTAAATTATCGTCCATAAAAGTGGACTCCAAATTCACAACAACCACACAAATCGTTAAGCTCGTAGGCAGCCACACCATTAGCCGCATCACACTTCGCATCGGCGATTTGAAGAGAACAAAAATGGTTCGTACTATTAATGTATTCTACAATAACAGATCCGTGCAAGCCGTGGTGGAGCTGAAAAATAAGCCTGCAATGTGGCATAAAGCAAAGAAAATCACTTTGGCTCAGGGACAAACTGAAATCAAAATGGAATTTCCGTTACCTATTGTTGCTTGCAATCTGATGATTGAATACGCCGACTTTTATGAAAATATTCAAGCCTCTTCCGAAACTCTTCAATGCCCCAGATGCTCTGCTAGTGTCCCGGCCAACCCTGGAGTGTGCGCTAATTGCGGCGAAAACGTATTCCAATGCCATAAATGTCGCGCTATTAACTATGATGAAAAAGATCCGTTCCTTTGTCATGCTTGTGGATTCTGTAAGTACGCAAAGTTCGATTACACGCTTACGGGTAGACCATGTTGTGCTGTTGATCCTATAGAAAGCGACGAGGACCGTAAAAAAACGGTAGCCACGATAAACACACTCCTTGAAAAAGCAGATAGGGTATACAAGACATTGATTTCGAATAAACCAACACTGGAAATGTTACTCGTTAAAATTTCTGAACATCGTTTGGATCGAGGACTAGAAGACGGTGTTCAGGTTTCAGGCAGTACTCAAGTTAATCGTGCTATCCAATTACTTGCTCAAAGATACTGCGGTGAATGTAAAACTTCTTTTGAAGAATTGAGCAAAATCATTCAGAGAGTTCTTGCCTGTCGAAGAGAATTGGTGGCTTATGACAGAAATCAGCGAGATCAAACCATTACTACGAGCTCTGCAGACCATGCATCTACTAGTGATGGAGCCTTGAGAGAAGAAATAATCGTACCTCCCGTGGGAAGATGCTACGGATGTGCGTCAGCTGCCACGGAACATTGCTTAACGCTTCTGCGTGCGCTGGCTACAAATGGTGCTGCAAGAGAACTTTTGTGCAAACAAGGATTAATCCAAGAACTCGTTGAAAACAATTTGCGCAAAGGGACTGTTCAAATGCAAGAGGAAGTTCGTCAATTGCTTTGCCTTGTGACAAGAGATAATACCCATTCAACCAAGGAGCTATGTGCACTTCTGACTGGGCGTGTAACAATGACTTTGAAGGGTCGTGTCGCAGCTTTTGATTTGGCCCTTGCGGTTAGACACGAAATGGCACTTCTGGCTGCACTTGTACAAAAGGAGGATGCGTGCTGGGAGCAAAAATTACGTTGTGTGATGCAGCTGTTTTTGATGGCATGTAAGGATTCCAAGAGTCCCGTTGTCATGGAAAGCATTATTTTGCCATGCCTAAAGATTCTACAAGGTCTTATTAAGCCCGATCAACCTGTTTCGAAGAAAAACAAAGTGAGTGAATGAATATCTGTATTTAGTTTACATCGCTAACTATCCTAATCCAAGTAAACTCCATAAATCTATAATACAATTCTTTTTCTAATAGGATAAAACTATTGAGTCCCTTGCAACTATTCAACCCCCGGAGGGAGTAAGTATTGATGTTGGAAAATGGTTAAGCGGAGATCCGAAACACTCTTACTCCGAATGGCTTCAGCGTATGCCAGCAAAAAAACCAGAACGTCCTCCCAGTAAACCACTTAAAAAGGTAATTAAGATTTCAATTCATCGATATAATGCCATTGGGTTCAATCATAGATGCAGTTATGTGAGAGGAAATTAATTCAGTGATTAATGCAATTTCTCATTTTCATCACTAGGAAGAAGCTCGTGTATTATATCTGATAGAGAAGTATGGACATCGCTGGCATTATCGCTGTATGCGACTCCGAGGCATACAGCCCTTGAAACTAGCTGACGGAGCCTGGCTCAAAGAAGTCCTATTCAATCCTAGTTCCAGACTAGCTCGACAAGTGGCATGTAACATGGTGGAAAGCCTGTGCCAAGGCACAGAGCGTAAGAAAGAAGTACTTGTACTTCTAACGTGCTACTTGGAAGAGTTACGTACCGCAGGCGAAAGTAGTACCGAATTCCTATCCCTTTATCAGAGTCTGATTCGACAACCACCGTGGAAACAATTCCTAGCAGTTCGTGGCGTTATGTCCTTGCTAGCCGATCTTCTCACTCGAGAAATTGAAGAGTTACATCGTCTGGAAGAAACTACCCTCACAAGTGATCTTGCGCAGGGCTATTCACTGAAGATGTTAACGGAGTTGTTAGCCACATTCCTCGAACAAGAGAATATCAAACAACAGTACAAGGGCCGCCTTGTAGGAGCGGTGCTCAACGGGTATCTGTCACTACGTCGTCTGGTAGTTCAGAGAACAAGGCTCATTGATGATACTCAAGAAAAATTGCTAGAGCTCTTGGAAGAAATGACATCGGGTACAGAAGCAGAAACCAAGGCTTTTATGGCTGTCTGTGTAGAAACAATTCAAAAGTACAGCATTCTTGATGTACGCACACCTGTCTTCATATTCGAACGTTTATGCTCGATCATATACCCCGAAGAAAATGATATCGGCGAATTCTTTTTAACCCTTGAAAAAGATCCTCAGCAGGAAGATTTCTTGCAGGGTCGGATGTTGGGTAATCCATACAGCAGTCATGAGATAGGCTTAGGCCCTCTGATGCGAGACGTCAAAAATAAAATCTGTCAAGACTGCGAACTTGTTGCTCTATTGGAAGATGATAACGGAATGGAATTGTTGGTGAATAATAAAATTATCAGTCTCGATTTACCTGTAAAAGAGGTGTACAAAAAGATTTGGGTACTGGAGGGTGGCGAATGCGACGCCATGCGAGTAGTCTATCGCATGCGAGGACTTCTCGGCGATGCCACCGAAGAATTCGTCGAAACGTTGAATGCAAGTAGCGAACAAGAAGTTGACAACGAAGAAGTTTATAAGATGGCTAACGTCCTCGCTGACTGCGGCGGTCTCCAAGTTATGCTTGATAGGCTCGCAGCTATTCGGGATGTGAGCAAAGCGAGACCGCTCCTCCAAGTTTTATTGAAGCTCTTCAGATTATCCGTCAAAGTTAAAAAAAACCAAGAAGTACTGAGCAGACCAGAGTTGGGCGCTGTCACGGTGCTTTTAGACGTACTTCAGAGATGTGTTGTTAGTGAGCCTGACAACTCTCAAGCAAAAATCACCGAACAGCTGCTAGATATCATGGAAACGATCCTAGCAAATGCAGCATCTCAGTCTCTATCTTCGTTCGAAGCATTCTCTCGAACACTCGGAGGTCCAGAACATGTTAAAGCTTTATTATCCTGCACTCAATCAGCAGCAGTCAGACAGAGTAATAACGTACTAGTCCACCTCGCGCGAGTACTTGCCGCACGGACATATGGCAATCAAGAAAAAATGGCTCTCTTATGTGATTACTTCAAACCAGTATTAGATTTTTACAAGTTTGATTTCGAACATACCGCAGAGGATGAGCAAAAGTTAGAACTCTTCTGTATTCTCACACAAGGAATAGAAAGGAATGCTATCGGAAACACGTTGAAGGATCACATAATTAACATGGGCATTGTGAAAGATGCTCTCGAATATATTACAGTGAGTAATTGTAGTCCAGTTTTACATAATTTTTTAGTTTATTCACCATATGTCAATTCCAACGATACATGATTTTATTTCAGTTGCATGCTCCATGCGTAAAACCCACCCTGCTTCGAACGGATAGTGACGAATTGAAGGAGTTTATTTCTAAACCCGCACTCAAGTATATCTTAAGGTTCCTTACTGGTTTGGCAACAGATCACGAACCAACACAGGTAATTTATCTGCTCACTTTGCAAACCATTTTAAAATTTTTACTGTTATATTATTATAAGTATTTATTGATAAAATTTCATTTTTACAGCTGGCTGTTTCCCAGGATACAATTCCGATAATTCACAGACTGGAACAAGTTTCGTCCGACGAACACGTTGGTTCGTTAGCCGAAAACTTACTTGAAGCTTTACGTACCAACGAACGAGTAGCGGAACTTATCGAAGAAGCTCGTCAACACACCCGAAGCGAAAAGAAACGAATGGCAATGGCAATGCGTGAGAAGCAGTTGGGTGCGCTTGGCATGCGAACAAATGATAAAGGCCAAGTAACAGCTAGCGGTACTATTCTCCAACAAATGGAAGATTTGGGAGACGAAACTGGACTTGTTTGTGTCATTTGTCGAGAAGGATATAAGTTCCAACCTACTAAGGTTTGTATTTGTCAGCTGTTTTAGTAAATCAGACAAGTAGTTTTTATGTAGAATTTTACACAGATGTTTAGAAATACGACGAATTTGATCTTGGTAACAAATCCGATATCCGACATTTCAGGTTCTTGGAATTTATACATTTACAAAACGTTGCAACGTAGAAGAGTTCGAAACGAAGCAAAGAAAAACGGTAGGGTACACAACTGTGACACATTTCAACGTCGTACATGTCGATTGTCACATGTCTGCGGTGCGACTAGCACGTGTAAGAGATGAGTGGGAAAGCGCAGCTTTGCAAAATGCCAACACCAAATGCAATGGGCTCTTGCCATTATGGGGTCCCCAAGTACCAGAATCTGCCTTTGCCAGTTGCTTAGCACGGCATAATACATATCTACAGGAATGTACCGGACATCGAGACATTTCCTATACATCTACGGTTCATGATTTGAAATTATTATTGCTACGTTTCGCACAAGAGAAGAATTTCCATGATGATACAGGTGGAGGTGGACCACAGTCAAATATGCACATGGTTCCCTATCTCATTCACATGGCTCTTTATGTCATAAACACGTAAGTTCTTTTGAAGCTTAAGTAATGTATAAAATCCACGTACTGATTTATTCCTGATATAAATATTCTGTTCATAGTGAACTATGTAATCCTCCATGCTTAATAATTTCATTATAGAACCAGATCATCGGCTAGGGAAGAAAAGACTTTGGTTAGTTATTTAGAAGCGTCCCCAAGTTCGGCGTGGTTGGAAAGCTGCTATGAAGCCGAGGGACCGTTTTTCCAATCCACTCTGTCCTTGCTTTTGCTTTCACCATCAAGATGGGGCCAATTAAGACTTTCCCATTTACGAAGACTTATCGTAACAGCCCACCAGAGGCATCTCTCGCCCTCAACATCGAGTAAAACTCTTTCTGATACAGCAGTGAAAGATTATACGGTCTACAAAAGCGCTTTAATCTTCTTCGGACTCGTGGACTCCATCTACTCAAATCTTTTCAAAGTAAGTTTTGGTATTCAAGAAACCAGTGATTTTACGTCACACAGTCGGAGCGGTTTTATGTTGCCAGGGTTGACTCGTGATATTCATGGCTATTTATTTTTTTTCCATAGAAAATCAATGTCCTATCCGATGAGCAATGGCCTGCAACTCTGGCTGAATATATAAGGCATAATGATGAAGCTTTATTGAAGGCTTCGGAACGAGTTCTCAAAGAATATAGGTTTGAATTGCTACCATGTACGTCGTTTGAAGAGTTTTGTGATTATGCAGGTGAGTAATGATGTTTTGCATTGATTTTGTCTTTACGGAAATACATTTATTTATAATGTTACTAGCGCCGAATGAACAGCGGGATTAATGAAATTATGTTTTGTTACAGGTTTGCTTGAAGAAATCGTAAATCCCTCAACATACATAGGAGATCTGTTGCAGGGTTTAGCTTAGGTACATCTTACGTACCACCACTTCCTGCTTTTTCGATCCCCATTTAAGTTTTCTGTAATTAGCCTAACTTTTTTAATTATAATATACATACTCAAAGTATAGATAATCAATCCTAACTCAAAAAACTATAACTTGTTTATTTATCATTGAAATATTTCATTTAAATTTATTATATTATGAGTTGATATTTGCTGTGGTTAAAAATGATGTATATCTAACTCTGTATTGCAATGTTATTTATGCGTAGATATAAAAATAAAGATTGTGCTTTCGGAAAAATCATATGATTATAACATGATTGCATTCAACATGCTGATGGCGTATCTACCTACCGCGAGAAATTTAAGCTCAAAATGAAACAGCATATTCTTTTTAATTTATGAGGTCCCGAAAAAATCTTTGGAGCGATAAAATAGCGATGTCTCGGTCATTTCGATGGCTAGATCAATTTAGCTATTTAGCAATACCCTATATAACTCTATGAAAAAACGAGTTAAATTTTGGCCCAAATTTTGGGGGCAAAAAAAGAAGTATCTTTATAATCGATTGCAGGACACTTTTCTAACGTATTTCGACGTAAGGAACACGAATACGTCGATCAAATTGAGCTAGAAATAGACCCCATCGAGATATCCTTGATGTTTAATTTTTTAGAGCGTTAAATTGGCGATAACTCGATCAATCGCAGATTCGGATTCCTGAGCTCAAATTACACAACAATACGTCATAAGACTTTATAACAAAAATTGTCGATTTTTGGCCCAATTTTGAGAAAAAACAGAGGCTATAGGCTTGGGATTTGTGCGATTTTGGGGCGAAAAATGAGGTATTTTTAAAGTCGATTTTTTTACACTTTTCTACCGTATTTTGACCTCAGAAACACGAATCCGTCGAGTAAATTAGGCTACAAATAAATTCCATCGAGACATCCTCATTTTTTCACTTTTTGGAGCGATCAATTGGCGATAACCTAATCACTCAACAATCCAATCTGCAATTTAGTTAATACCTGATTATTCACACTCTTTTCTTCTGTTATAGGAGGAAAATCGACAGCCTCGAAGCAACTCCGCCCTGCATCTAGAGCACAAGACTCGCCGGTGCATCTGCATAATGGTTCATTATATTTGTGAACTGAATAAGAATACATGCATTATTTATCACGTAGCCATAGATCATGTACCTCCTAGAATAATTGAAGTGTTAATATCATGTAGAACTTCAATCAATTTTATTGTAACACTTGTATTGTGAGACGAGATTTTTCGGTGTGAATAAATCCATAGTAAACCTAATAATGTGTTAAAATTTTCTTTCTCCTTTTGATGTATCCATCACCAAAGAGCCCCCTCAAAACGATAGTTCAATTAACATTGAATACATCATCAACATTCTTTATGAGCAACACATCATGACATCAGGCCCTGACTTGAAATGCATCGTCGCATGCATATGAAGAAGTCTGCATGCATGCATGTGGTGATGCATGATATCGTGGACGATACGAAGGTATGCCTATGTATGCCTGTATATGCAAGCATGTGATGTCCCAAGGACCCGGAACACCTCCTCGCCGGTCCTGTTCTCCTGATACTTTTCCGGGTTTGGGCCGAATGTTGCTAATTTTTTTTTCGGTTAGGGAAATTTGCCCGAAAATCGAAAAAGTATCAGGAGAACAGGACAGGCGAGGAGGTCTTCCGAGACAGGGTGTGAATGTAAGCATGCGTGTGTGTGATCATGTATGCCACCATGTATGATAGCGTGTGCCAAGCAAACGATGAGGCCTGCATATGCCTGCATGCATGCATGTGATGCTGTATGATATCATGTACGATATGATGTACACATGTATTTTGCCAACAACGAATATTAGTGAATGAGGTGTACAAGGGTGTGATTGATAGTAAATAAACAATCATGTATTCGTTGTAGTGAATGTTTATTGATAAATCAACGGTCAAAAATACATATTAGAACATCGTGATTACTATTATGGATTCATTTTTACAAATACATTCATTCTCATATGATCATAACAAGTTACAATACTGTGCAGGACAACATACTTCGAACTCGCTTAACATTAGATGACTAATTTGATAGTTCTTAAATTAGAGAGGCAGACAATAAGTATACAGGACGGTCTATGTACCTATATCATAACTTATTTAGACAAATTATCTACGCCGAACATATAATGATGGGCCTTGTAGATGCACCGAGGATAGTCTTGACTTCCTGATGAGGGTCCAAACTGATTCGTAGGCTGCTCGTTTGTCTCCTGAAAAAAGAAATCAAACAGAGGTGAGTACACATGACAAACGTAAGTCGCAGCTGTGGAAAACTTGAGTTATCTCGCAACATATTACTCCTTGCTTGAATTACTCAACGGATTCGTGTTCCTGAGGTCAAAGTACGTTAGAAAAGTGTCACAGAATCGATTTTAAAAATACTTCATTTTTTGCCCCCAAAAATCGCAAAAATCCTAAGTCTATAGCCTTTGATTTTTTTAAAAAATTGGGCCAAAAATCGAAATTTTGTTTTATGAAGTCTTATGACGTATTCTTATGTAATTTGAGCTCAGGAATGGGAATCTGCAAGCTGAATTGATCTATCTATGACATTGATCGAGTTATCGCCAATTTATTGCTCCGAAAAGTAAAAAAATCAAGATATCTCCCTGGGATTCACTCCCAGCTCAATTTACTCGATGGATCCGTGTTCCCGAAGTCAAAATACGTTGGAAAGACGTCCTGCAATCGATTATAAAAATACTTCATTTCAGGCCCCAAAATCGAAAAAATCCCAAACCTGTAGCCTTTGATTTTTACGAAGTTTTGCGCCGGAAATTATGCTCGACAAAAATCCTATCAGACTCAGTTGAGGCTTCATTTTAACAGTCAAATATTGATTATTTAATTCATGAATACGCAAACGCTAGTGGAACACGACCGATCTCTCAGATAAATAGTATGTAATTTCTTGAAATTTCTCATCATAGGTGAGAATTACAGCTGTTCGACCGGTTTTATTTTTTTTTGGTTCAATAGGGTCCAGGACAAAAGTAGATCTAATGTTGGATGTTAGTACATGGTATATTTATTTGTACTCACATCAAATGTTAACTTTATTCTTTCACGATAAAAAACTATACTATGCACAGTTATCAAACATAAGTATAGACAACCTCAAATAGTTGTCATTGTATAACTCCAAAGTACTAATAGTTCCAAAATAGTATGTTAAGGCAAAGAATTATAGCCTCTCGAGCTTTGATAACATTTTTATTTTTTACTGCAGAATTCTTACTTTGAAACTCTTGAGATAGCTACTCCAAAAAATTTGCTCGTGTATAAATGAACCATAATATTCAATTTATTTATACTTATTTGCAGTTGTTTGAGCTTTTACATTCCAGGGAGGCATTCCATGTACTAGAACTTTTCAATTTTGTGCACATTTTATTCAATTGTATTTGGAAACTTGTCTTTTGAATAGTGAATAATGAGCACAATTAGATACATTCAAGTACTTACTACGGATTTGATTTCTTTGTAATTAGCATTTGACGTGCGAGTTAGCGGTAATCAGGAACTCGAGTAGCTCTATCAAAAGATTTTATTCGATTGGGATAAAATTTTGTAGTCTTATTTCATGACTTTTTCAACTCCAAGTTGAATAACTGTTTAGTCACAATAGCCAGACTCAAGGCTCGGAATAGGAAGCTCAACATTATTGCTTTAACTTTATTCTAGTTCAAAAAATACCGCATCACATTTCTGCATATGATCGGGTTGATTTCAGTTCTCAACATTTACGAAAATAAAATCATCATGCTTTTACATTTATAATTACTGTAGCCAAGGTTTTTAAGGTTACAAGTATTAGTTTTGTACAGAGAGAATAGATGAATTTATTACAGTAAAGTCCAATTTATGTGTCGCTTTTCCAGAGTTTTATCGTTTTGTCATTTTCTAAAGCTGCGGATGCAATTATGTTGTCTGTTGGATGACAAGTCGTACACAGAACTACATCTGAAAAAGTTGAATTGTAAAAAATGAGTATTTATCGGTCCACTGGCTGTCTTTAAATAGACAATCAATGCCAAATATTTTACCTGTATGTCCTTGTAATTTTTGAACGATTTCTTTTGTTTGCAAGTTCCAAATGTATACCATGTGATCTTCTGACCCTGAGACAATCCACTGTAAAACAAAATAGTGAAATAATTATGATCCTTGGCAAAAGAAAAAAAAAGGAAACAAAACGACCATATTTGTGTGATTTTAAAATTATGAATTTACCTTTCCCCCAGTAACAGAGAAATTTGCAAATATACAGTATTTCTCGTTGCGATGTCCTGTATATGTTTTTAAACATTTTCCTTTACTGTAGTCCCAAAGTTTTAACGTATTATCTAATGTGGCGGCAAGAATGTATTTTCCATTGGGTGAAAATTTGACGAAAGATACAGGAGGATTATCGTCATCTATCAATGTTTTCAAACACTGACCAGAAGCAGTGTCCCAAATACGGCTGAAATTTTGATAACATTAGTGTCCGAATGTCCTCAGCTATTCAGAGAATTCAAGCACATTTGCTGAACGTATTATTTTAATTCTTTTCTAGCTTTTAATTGTACTTTGAACTTTATTTACAGATATTTTGTATTATATACATCTTACCAAAGCCCATCATAACTGCTGGATACAATCAAAGAACCATCCCTATTAAAATGGACTGCACTGACAGGATCAGAATGAGCTGGAAGTGTTTTCAAGCATTTCCCCGTTCTCACATCCCATATTCTTACACTTTCGTCAAACTATAAAAATAATGAGTTAGCGATTACACCTAGTATGATTACACCTTGACAATTAATTAGGAACTTTGTTACTTACTGAACCAGATACGATAAGATTCGATTGAGGATTAAAATTGCAGCAAAACACGTAATTGCTGTGTCCTTTTAGAGTTTTTAGACATTTTCCCTGAAAACAAATTGATTGCAAAATTAGTTTAACATTTAATCTTACGTTAAGCTGAACTCGAGTAACTCTGATTTACAAACAGAGATTTCTTAATAAATTATTGGAAAAATTAGTGGGTCTAAAATGGATATCCGCATAAAGAAAATTCTGCTACATTCATCTAAAATTTCCTCGAGTTTACTGATCAGAGCTTCGTACAGAATAATTTCATAAAAATTACACGGAGGTGTGTTAAATCCTCCACAGTATAGCACAATGGAAAACTCACAGAACTCAATTCCCATATTTTTAGGGTTTTGTCATCAGAGGCTGAAACCAGTAGTCTACTGTCACTTGACCATGCTACATCTGAGATACCCAATTTATGGCCAGATATGGTTTTCTCAAACTTTCCATCATAAGAGCCCCATATTTTGATTAGTTTATCAGCCGCTATTAGATAGAAATATTCGATTAATTTTATTGCTCTCAAGTATACAGTTTTGAATATGATTGCAGTGATTATGCTGTATGTAAACTCACAAGAACTAGCCAACCATTCGCCGTTAGGACTAAACTTGACAGAGGATACTGCTTTGGTATGTCCAGCAAGCGTGTACTTCAAGGTGTAGTTTGGTTTCTGAAAAAGTAACAATGGTTTGATATTAATAACTCTTCATCATCGTCCAATACATTCAAAATTGTGTACTACAGTACAGGGTCGTTTAGATTATTTACCAAAGCGGAGCTGCCTTTCGTGCCACTGGTCGGAGTAGATGCTGAATTATTAACGGATTGCTGATGTCCAGGAGAAGGGCCAAGGGGAACCATTTCGAGTATAAACCTATATTTAAACTAATCGTAATTGTGTTCCGAATTTAAGTTAACTTGGAAAGCAGTTTGAGGTTATGACGTCTCTATAACCGGTCGCCAAAATTATGCGCGACAGGCTTTGGTCTGGCGCAAAATGATGTCTTTGTGATTAAATTTTAGGTGCGAGTGTTTTTTAGGAGAATGATTGTCATCCGGGGTAACAAGTCAATAATGACAGCGGGACGCACTTTTATTTATTGTGAGCACACCATGCGATATTTATCATCATCGCTAGTTATCGTTCATCAGTAATAAATCGCTTGGTATTTCAAGGTTGAGGTGTTAACGCAACCTCTTTATTCCCACAGTAATTTTGTATAATTGTGACAATTCTAAGAAACAACACGATGAAAACAAACCCGCAACGTGCGATGGAAACACAAAACCGCCATTCCACTGTTTCGTTTCTAATTTTCCGGTGCCAAGAAGTAAACCGAGTAAACCGCGAAGTAAACGCAGGGCATGAAACTGTATAAAATTCAACAGCCCACTGGCTCAGCAACTGCAACGAGTGATGTCGCTGCTGTACATTTTACTAAAATTCACTACATGTACGCTAAAATACTTAGAAGAGTAGTTATCCGGGGAATCCCGCTATCGAGTGATTCGATGACTAAAATCCGAAAGGAGAAAAGCGCAAACGAGGAGAAAAAACACGGGATCAAATCATAGAAGTAAATTTTCGCAAACAGCAATAACAACATTTTATTAATTTGTCATAATATTAAAACGTATTACATTACAACCTGATTGCCTTGGTACGAAAAAAATATCATAGCATAACAACTTTTACCTTCTGAACAATAATTCCAACAACAAATTATTCAACTATAATTTTTAGTGTACTAATAATCGAATTTTGCCACAAACAATTGCCAGTTTGTTCTAGATTTCGTTGTATGAATAGGTATACTCCAAACTATGGCATCATTTTTTGAATGTACGATCAGGCATGACAATTAAGACTAATTATACAATTGTGATTTGTGCCGAAAATCAAGCTCAACCAAAAGAAAATAATGAGTTGAATATCAAGCTTTGACCAGAACTCAGATTTCCTGAAATTACGATAAAAATTATTGCATATATATATTTCACTATACCCTGATTAAATTATTCTAGTATTTTCATCCGTAGATGCTGAATGAATTGTCGTAGCTGATTATCATATAAAGCATGGAAATGCAGTAATATATTCACAGCAACAAATAATAGCTGTTATAATAATTAGTCTACAACAGTTGAAAATGTCTGCAGAGAAATAATTGTTTTCGATTCTTCTTTTTAAAAAAAAAAAACCTCCTTCACAAATTCTGAGTGATTACACATTATAGTTTCCGAGCAATTTTTTGAGCGGAATTATTAACTACAATTACACTTTAATTTTCTTCCTAAAACTGAAGAAAAATAAATCAACACACAAGTGAACAAAAATTAGTGACAGCCCCATTCATTGCAGGGTTCGACGATTCATCGATCATTCGTCACATCATACTTATAAATAATAAATCGTGTCTATTATTTTGTGTCAAATCTATCCTCGATATTAGAATAAGTATCAGTGATTGTGCAGCATATAAAAACAAACGAAACGAAAAGACTGCATAATTTCTATAACGTATTGTTCAACTGTACGAAAACTATGCGATTATATGCAATATCATTGATAAGATTTTATTTCTAATTAGCGTTATATCTTCAGGCTGTAAAGTTATAATTGTATTGAAATTAAATAAATAAATAAATAAACAAATACACAACAGCCTGGTTGATTAATTTTGACCCTGCTTACTTACTTTTGACTATTATGATAAACTTACGATAAATAAAACAGGAAATTTTTTTAGATTCTAGACGTCAATATTAAAACCTATTTGTCTACTTATAAACGCGTGTATAAATAACCTACACAAATTTTGAAGCTGCAGTTACCGAAATATTTATCATTTTCATACGAGCGATATGTTTCATAGGAAATATTTACCTAACTATAATACATATTAATTATATGTATACCGTAACCGGTCTACATACTATATGCGTACCTACATAATTATATACTATATGTATTCGTTATGTATAATTATTTGTATGGAATAAGTGATTGAACAACTTTGTGCAAATATTATAAAAGCGTTATAATACATCCTATTACTATTATATTTTATGACATACATGTAATATAGTAGGATTCATCCTATTTCTTACGTAGTAAAATTTCATAATTTACGGCTAAGTTAAGCTTAATTTTTAAATTAGGTGTAAATAATTATTAAAAAATGAATGTGCCCAAAAAAGGCAAAAATATTGTAAAGTACATATACATGTAATGGTTTAGAAACAAAAAAACAAAGCCTTCCCGGAAAAAATTTTACCATAAAAAAAAAATGCTACACAAACTAAAACCTTACTTATTACCAACTTCATTAGCAAGTTGGGGTACATTAGTTGCTCTTCGCGCAACTGGAGCGAAAATTGAGGGTTGACGAAAATTATCCCGGGGGCGGTTGACCATTTAGCTCTAAAAAAATAACTAAATAACTCAAGAGCCCGAAATAATTAGTTGAAAGTTAGTCCCTAAAGTGGACTCGGTATGGTATAAATTTTGGGTCTAGTTCTTTATAGGTAGATATAGTAATTCATACAAGCACAGGTAAAAGTGGAGTAAAAAAAGGCCAATTTAGTCGACGCATTTTATAAATTCGGGAAGCCAAAATCGATAATAGATACAAACGTCATGTTAAATCGGACGTATGCCTTATGTATTTGTATTTTAATTTTTGTCTTGACCGATTGTTTCAAAGTGACATCTTTTCAGGTCAAATTTTCCTAAGCCTGTACATACTGCTAATTGGGTAGGACTTTATTCCAGTGAATTTTTTTTCAAAGACATTTTTTTTCATATTTTTGTCTTTATTCTTAAACATGTGACATAATTAAATATCTAATCCGGCAATTGTAAAGTAATTATGCAATTATGTTGTCGACTCATTGGCTTGATAGTTTTTACAACATCCGGATACATCAAACCTATGTGTGTAACTAATACAGAGCTCGTAATTTGTAATTTTTACTTTAAATATCTGCTTTATATCAGCAAATATCTGCTGCGAGTTTTTTTTTTTCTAATTTAGAGAGACTTCGGGAGAAATGTGAAACGGAATATCTTTTCCGTGAAATTACTTGGCGAAAAATGGAAATGCGATACTCCTCTCGGCGTCGCGACGGTGCAGGAGGGCCGCAGAAGAATCTGATAACTTTGAATATCATAAATGCATCATCATGACGACGTGCAACGCGATGAGAAGTTAACTTATTTTATTTTCATGAAATCCTCGTTAAACACAGCCAGCCTGTATAATGAGAAGTTTGTTTTTTACTCTTCTTTTTTGTGTACTCTCTCGATTGATTAGTTTTTTCCCCCTTTCTTTCTTTCATTTTTGCTTTTATTAATTTTATGTGAGAGCAAAAATATTTAATCAGACGCATCCACGTACGCTGAATGACGTGACAAAGACCTAGGTATATACCTATATGTACACATATATACCTGGATGTATAGTTATATGCATATCTATATCCATATTATTATAATTCTATTGCATATCCCAATGGGATTGAAAGTATGGAGTAGAAACTGGAAAGATGCTGGAAAGCCAGCTGCTGGGAATCAAGGAAGAAACGTGCTACGCTGAAAGCTTATAGATGTTATACTATAGTGAATAACCTTGGAAGTCGTGGGATGAACGGAAGGAAGAGTAAGAGGAGGACGACGCGGGAATTGAGGGTTGAGGGTTGAGGGTTGAGGGTGGCGCATTGCAGGTGTTACAACTCCGAGACACCCGCGCGACTTCAGTCAGAAAATATAAGTTCTTTTCTCAGTAGTTCTAGAAACTTCGCAAAGTGGATCTTCCAGGGGACTTAAACAGCAAAACTATACTGCAGATTAGAAGGAATTCAAAAACATCTTCACCTATACATATATGGATACATAGATATACACCTACGGTACATGTATTATCCCATTTTAGCGAGTCGAGAGTTCCCAATTTTTCAACAAATTAAAATTGAAAAGCGAAACGCAATTACGCGACCTAAAGCTCCAATTTCATTTTTTCCCCAATTATAATAGTCCTCACCCCAATGGATACGAAGATACGTTGTCTTTCATTTTTGTTTTATGATCAGGGTGTCAGGCTGGATCATCAGGAATGCTTTCCCATCGAAAGCGAAACCCCATGATATTTGAAGAGTTACGTTGTGCAGGATTGATTCAATAATAAATCAATGCCCATGCACCGCATAACAATATGAGCGAAATACCTTGACTCATTTGAATTTCTATTTATAATCTGCGGTGCGAATGATAAACGGAAATTGCATGGTTTCGGTAATTACATAACCAAATAAAAGAACAAAAATGAAAAGACTAAAAAAGACCTGACGAAGTTCTATTTAAGGGTAAAAATAAAACAAGCATTTTACCCGGCAACAAACATATTCGGTTTATTATAAGGGCGTACCGCAGTAAGGGTGATAAAAGTGAAACATTGGAGGGGCGCCAAGAGCCTGATAACGTGAGAACGACAGACACGAAACGCGATAATTCCTATGTGTATTATCATAGGTACGTACATACATTACGAACGCACGCAATGCTCCAAGGCGCATTATGAAAAGAAACTATATGGCATCTAAAACAAAGAAAAAATTTGATAAATAAATAAATTGAAAAAATAAAAAGAAAAAGAAAAACTTATACACGACACGGTGTTCCGAATTCGTTTTCAGTAAGGTTTATTGTATTCCTGCGTACGTCGGTTATAATTCATAGAGTTTTGTGTTCCATAAATTGTATTTCGCAGTGAAAACAAATGCTTGACAGAACCTTTTCTCCTCGCACGTATGCGTTCGAATGGGAATTTTACCGGTCGTATATGAAAAGTGATTTTCACATCATGGTTTTTTTTTATAAGTTGTAAGTATAGAATTGCCGTAAAGCCGAATTACCGTATGAAATTTTGAAATTGTGATCTGCAGCTGTGTTCAACGATGTAATGATTTTTTATCTCATAAAGTATTGCCGCAGTATTTTGTTATTTGTAAATAATAGATACAAATGCAATTTGGTTAACATGACTGCGCTGCAGGAATTTAACGGAACAACTGAACGAAATGTGAAAATACTTCGGGTGAGATGAGAAAATCGAAGCAAGTTTTAACGCTGATAGGGAATCTCCCGTTGCAGTTGGTGCAGCTTGAAAATGTGAATTTGCGAGCTAAACCTATACGCGTTGCGCAAACTTGTATGGAATTTATTCCGGAGCTAAATTAATGTGCAAAGTTGGCATCTCTGCTATGTGCTACGCTATCCCAGTGTATACGAATACATATAATGTATATTGCAAGAATGCATCTTACAGCGGAAATGCAGAGCTCAATAAATCGATTATAATTATATCTGCACCACGAGGCAGTTTCTGCGAGAATAATGGGAAAAGCAGGAAGTCACAGTTGATCAACGATGTTCCGATGTTTAGTACAATCTGTATAATATTCTCATCAGCGAGATAATCGACCAGTTTAGAATCTCGCTTCATTTTTGAAGACCTGCGAATTTCTGTGTCCATAGAACGATTCAAAAATAGATTTAATTCAGAGGTCAGATGCCAACCTTGCCCGATTTGGCGAAACGAATGCCCTGCATAAATGAGATCTTCCCATTCATTTCCTGTAAATCCCGATCTTCCGTGTCTGATATAATAATAGTCCTGCAAAATCTTGAATTTCCAATCAAGGATTCGCCATAATCGGCCATGTCCGGTTAAAATAAAATTATATGTATGTGATAACTGATAAGAGAAGTGTTTTAAAGTTGTTCTGATTTTTTGATATGATTAATTGTCGGACTGCACGACATTCGATTTAATCTTTATACTTTTCCTTCTTTTCTTTTTTTTTCTCTTTCTTCGAGGATTTCCAGACAATAAAACATTACAATTTCATGTAACTAGCTCTGCATAATTTTCTCAAGTTTTTTGATCTTGCACCTTCATCATTCGTAGTCCAGATACTCTTCAATTGCAGTTGCATAATCACCTTACAATTGTCAAGCTCAGGCTGAGATCATTTCTTGCGTTCAAACAATAAGAAAAGACAAAATCACGTTGGAATTTTTTTGTGTAATCATCAATAAAACTCATTCCGAAAAACGAGAATGTTACTCGATAACGCAATATCGATTGTTAATCGTACGAAAAATTTCGTTCGTAATTACCAAAAATTCGAATATTTTGTTAAACAAAAGGAAAAGGAAATGAAAATTTTCTTCTTTAAATTTGAGTGATTATAACCTGCAATAAAGTCCATACCTATTCCTATACACGCTTATATTATTATTGTTATTATTATCATACTCAATTATTAAAAATGAGAATCTTTAGCTCTTGTATCGAAACTTTCTATAAATATTACTCAAATACACATTTGATGCGAACATCATATCATTACAAATATTTTTTTTTAAGTTATTTTATTTTTTTTTGTAATTTTTAGTTATTTTTTTTCTTTTTCTTTTTACCTTTTTGTTCGCCATACTTAATCCTAATCTACGTATTGTATCACACATGTCTTTCGTGTAGGGAATTTACTACTGAGTACCTACATAATATGATAATAATGTAATGATAATTATACCTAAGAATTACAAGCTAATTATCGATTCATCAAAATAGAATCGTAGGCGAATCATTAATCAAGGTATACCTATATAGAAGTATACATACAAGTATATATCTACCTAATTATCGAGTCAATGGTTAATTCGAGGCTTTAGCGTGCAATATCAATATTACATATGTCTATAGTTTGATAACTGAATGAGTTATTATGAAAAAAAATGATTTTTAATCGTCAATTCGAAAACTGATTGCGTTAAAAATTTTGTCGAAATTTCGAAATTATGGACCTGCCGATATTTATATATATATGAATGATGAGATTGTGCAAGTTATCGATTCGCAATAATCTTACTTGCAACTGGAAGATAATAAAAATTAATAAATGTATCTAACCTACGTCTTATCTATGAGCTAGATACATATTATTCTCACGGATAACTCATACGGTGTGAAAGTTTGTTCGATCAATACAATCGTTGAAAAAAAAGAAAATGAATAAAAATAAGACATGTAATTTAATACGGTTCAGAAGAAGAGCTAATTGTTGGTCTAGAAAATATATAACGAAGATATTGAATCTTCTTTTTAAAAAATCGTTGTACGATATAATAATAATAATAAAGTTACGTAATTTACGAAAATCCTAGACGAAACCTATATTATAGCACAGGGGTAACGCGCTTGATCTACACCCCGTTTTTGAATGAACTGAAAGAAAGTAAAAGGAAAAACGTACGTAACTAAATCGTGATTAATTAATGGTTACTTTCAGCCTAAATTTTACAGCAATTTTATTTTAAGCGTTAATTATATTTATAGTAAAAAAGCTATAATAACTTTATCTTGACAATCATCACTCGCACGGTAACAATTTAAATTCCAATTTTCATCAACCTTTATTCCCGTTGCAACAATGAAAAATGCTGATTACCAATTGAAAATATGAAATCAACAAAAAGCATCCACCGATTCAGATGGAAGCTTTTGAGCGCATACCTATAATCCCTGCATTATTGTGCAAAAACTTGTTGGGCAAAACGAAAAGAATATATGAATAAAAATGTCAGATTTTATAAAAAATTATTTCCCGATCAAATCGAAATATCAGAAACAGAAAAAAATCTACATTATTTATAAACCCATTTATACGCGGACGTGCAGTTCGCAGAAATAAAATAATATCATAGAAACTTTTTAGTTTCTATTTCGAGTTATCCAGAATGTTTCTAATTTCAGAGAGTATACGAATAAGCACACAGGTATAGTCGCTGCAAGACTGCAACGAGAACTTTCGAGACGGGACTTACTTTTTTTTTGTTTCAAATCTTCTTATACGTTCGCGATTTAGTTCACTTTGATTTCAGTTTCGCGGGGACGTTATATTTTTCACACTACCGAAAGTAGCTGCTAATGTGAATTTACAGTTGCGCATAACCTACGGTCGTTGCTTAACTCAAAAGTTTTGTTATCGCACAAAAACCTTGTTCCCCCAAAATAGAAAATAAAAGAAATTTTCGAAAATTCCGCACGTCCACAAGTTAGAAAAAAATTTGCATGGATATTTGTTTTTTTCATAAATTTTGTTATTAAACTACATACATAATAATATAACGGCTATATAAGTGCCGACTGTATTTCTCTTTTGACTTTGATAAATTTGTATTTTGAAAAACGGGGTGGAAAAAAAGAAAAGAAATAGAAAGGGAATAAATAAATGAAGTGAAAATAACTTTATAAATTTACCTCGCTATAATAATAATCTACATTCGTGCAGTTTATATAAATTTTTATACATACACATAATCCTACGTATCACACTTTCGCTAGACGTATTTTAATATCAATGACACGCGATCTGCATAGGCCACTCAACAATAACGCGCTATATGGTATGGTTATATGTATATTATAACTTATTATCCGACTTACATTCGTTAGAAAAAAAAATTTATAAAAATTACGCTCTTTGAAAATGAAAAAAAAAAAAAAAAACAATTCTGGGGTTTCAGAGTTATAAATCTTATCTAATTCTTCTCCACGATGATTTAACCTCTTCTCCTTTCTCCCAAATTTGTAATATACCTACAATTGTTGAAATATTGATTTCTGGATATTTCTGGAATCTACCTATAATCAATTAAAACTCTAAGATTATCAGCTCTCGGTTCTCGCGCTATAAATATCAAAATATATTACATCGAATTGCATAGGATCTTTCTAGAAAACTAGAAGAAGAAAAGATAACGATTTAAAAAAAAAAAGGAATAACAATTGTCGAGACTCGTCACTAATTGTACGGCGACAGGCGGGAGTGTCTTTTGAAATTCTGTTGCCAACATCTACAACAATTTAGGGCACGGGTGAATAGTGGATATAATAATGCAAATAGCATTGCGTGAAATGAGGGGGAAAAAAGAATCGAAAGCGATATGACAAATCGGAATAATATGCGTAAAAATTACACTCAACATTGTTTATCTCCGGATGTCTAACTGAAAAGAAAATATTTTCTTCAAGCAATTTAGTTGATTACCATATTATATGAATTGCGCTCGGCACATATGAATATATAACTTTTCTGAAAGTGTTCTAGTTGACTAATTTAATTTAATGGCTATAATATACATGTATAAGATCTCAAAACTATCGCGCGCGTTTGCACGAACCCGAAAGTCAAGGATCGACTCAGTTCACCCTATAAATTTAGATACCATATATATATATATATATAATGCGTAATATAATCTGTAATAACAATACGCATAACTTATACTTTTCCGACTGTCGCCGCAGCTTATTTTTCTCTAATATACTATATATACAAACTTTTACAATTTTTTTTCAATGAAAACAACTGCCTTTTAGGTTTAAATTTCACGACCACCTTGAATATATAAGTACATATCATCTGAGTATATATATATACCTGTTTACATACTTTGGAACTTTTATTAATGCACTAAATATATATATACTATATATGATGTATGTACACGCGAACTTTCTGATATAGGTATACAGGTATATGTTTTTTAATCAAAGTATAATTTCAACATTCAGTTATTCAATGAAATTCATTCTTTTTCTTCTTCTTTTGATCCTCTGATTTCTTTTTGTATCTTACTCGTACACATACATATACATGTAATATTCCCGGGTATTGAGCACCTTGCGGATTTTATGCAACCCGCATAGCAATTGTATGGCTTAATAGGGTTTCAGCTTCACCTGCAGTACGCGCGTCGCGGGTCGCGTGCGCCGTTCTTTTTTTTACTATTTTTTTTTCTTTTTCTTTTATGTATATCAATTAAAATTCTTCATAAATTTACATAAACTCGTTGTTAATAATCTCGCATATAACGCTTATAGCCATATATAAACTTACGACTAGAGGCACCACATCTTAATCTAATAAAATATATCGCCAACTTTTGTTATTCTTTGTTTGTTTGTTTTAATTTTCAGTTTTCTCTTATTTTTTTCTTTATTTTTACTAGACCTAATTCAAACTTCTTGCATACGCAAAAACAAGACGATCGTCGTTCAATCGTAGGAATTAATATCTATAAGCTTGTAAAAAAAAAAAAAACTTCATTTTGTATTGTTTTTTATGTAATTATACATACATGTATATTATTAATTCCTGCGATCAAATTTCCTGTTAATTAATTATCACATTTATCATACATATGATAATCAAGCGCTTTGGTTTTTCTTTGGTATCTTTTTTCTGCAATACTTTAACAGTATATATTATATGACAACATATATCAATGATTTGTTACTTTGGTTATCATTAATCGAAGAATTCTTAATATAATATAATTATACACCATCAGGCATCAAACATTATTTTCTCATCTATATATCGAATATACATAATTCGCCAACGATTTTTAACGCGACTTTAAACAACTCAACAATTTCATCAAAGTTATATTATAATAATGCAATTTATCACATCTTAATATGGTATTCGAAGGACATTAATTAGGATTTTATTATATGTATAACATTTGAGCAGGTTTAGCTTAACTTATCCTTCGATGATCGAAATCTGCGTTCGCGAAAAAGATATTATCTGATTGTTTTTTCGCCTGATCGGTTCAAAATTCTGTAAAGTTTTCTTCTTTGATTCATTCTCCTTTTATTCATTACACCGAAATGTCCCAGTTATTATTATCATTATCATTATTATTATTATTAATATTATTATTATTATTATGATTATTATGTATTAGCGAATGGTAATTATAATTATGCCATCATACCATATCGTTAATTAAGTATAATATTGAGCGATGATTGAACTCTTGAATCGATTGTGAGTTGGATAATTTGATGTGATGAATTGAAATATAGGTATGCTTAGCGAATTGTAGAAAAGAAAAGGTAAAGAGAAAAAAAAATATCATTACACCCCCTCGATTTCAAAGGCGGATGTATAATTATAATTACATATATGGATTCGTTCTTTGCTAGAGAATACAGCCGTTCGTCTGGCAGTAAAGATATATTTGAGAATTTCATTAAATTTAATTTGTAAAATATGAACACGATGGCGTATATATATTTGTTATAGCGTGTAGTATAATATAATATAAGGAATCTTTGATGAGATATGAGAATGGAAATTAAACACACAATTCGACATCGTGGAACTATATAGCTCTGACAACATATGGATTATTTAATATATTTGTTTCGAGCAAATATTTCGTCACGCGAGTATAGAAATCTGGTAGCAATATCGTTAATGATATTTTAATAATTCATAAATACCCACACGTTGACGAGATATCAAATCGCACTTGTCGAGTTCGTGACGTGTTTAATTATTTTAAATCGTTCAACCCTTATGTGATTCTGAATTCGAAATTTGTATAGACGAATCATAGTTATTCGAAAAGAAAAAAGAGAAAATAGAAGTTAGAGTCGTTGGAATGAATACGCCCAGACGTGATGTAATTGGATTAGATAGCTGCAATCGCGAGCAAAGACTTTTATTTCCGTGCAACTTGCAACCAAAATAACAAATAACTAATATATGTTGATAATTTCTAGGTTTCACTTGAATCAACATGCCGACGATTCGTGAAGTAAAACATTCCCACAAGCCGCCCGGTACCCCTGGATATCCAACGCGCGCATACAAAAAATAGGCAGTCGTTTGGTTTGTATTATTGCGTACTGATTGAGCTGTTGCTGCTGGTTGACAAGTCGTCGGACATAGGCGTTTCGAATCTCCGTACCCTCGGTGGTGTAGGTAACGGAAGATTAGCGCAGTCCGGAATAGGAGGAAGAACGTTCATCTGAAATTGGCCCGAGATGTTTCCGACCGGTTGATAATTTGCAACAACGATGATCTTTCCGCTACGACTGCGCGCCTTGCCCACTCCAAAGTCTCTGCTGTTTGCCCATATCAACTGCGTGAAGTGACCTGCGCACATCAGACATTGTGATCAGGGGAACATAAGAATAACCACGTGAATTATATTTCTACACATTTTTCTTCAGTCATTATGATCTATATATGTACAAATTGTGCAATCTTGCCCTGCAGAGAATAAACATTTTTTTTACTTCAGATGTAGGTGGTTACGTTATGGATATGCATTCTGCAGGTCGCTAGTTGGAAACAATTGCAAGCATGGAATGGCCTGCAGCATTTTGCGGTGTGACGTTGCCGGGTGCATCCTAGCCGCAACTGGCTTCCGGGAAGCAATCCGATAATTTGAAAAAGTAATCATCAATATGAATGCGATCTGCAGAACGGATGTATTCTCTTTTTGCAGCGTTATAAGTTTTTCAAATTATTTCTTAAGCCTTGATATAGATGATAATATCATGCGAATCATATCCGCGTGCGGGGGTCAAGGTCGAGCGTCGCGACGCTATATTCACTGCGTACTCCTGACTGTATACCACATCGCGTCGAGAGTTCAAGGACCCGTTTTATTGGAATATCGGTATACGTACAAGACTTTTTTTCTTCTGCAATACGTTTGGTAGTGAAAAATTTTTACGGCAACAGGTGACGGTCTATTGTAACAATGTCCATTCATTTTTTTAGTCGAGTACTTCAACGGTTACTTGAGAAGTACTTCTCATTTTGCAGGATGAGTGGATTTTGTACCATTTTCCGTACATAAAAAAAAAAAAAACCTCGGTGATTATTGAAGTCTACAATCCAGGCGGATTCGAGTTCCCTGGACATATCGAGTCTAATCTGTAATTTTACCGCGAATGAATAACAACGACTGAAAATTCTATTACATTTTGTCTTATGGAAACATCTTAAAAAATTCAACCTACTCTCGGATTTCTGAACGATGATTCAGTGAGGTATTCATTCACAAGAAGAAAAATGAACAGCAAAAATTGGGCTCAACCGGGATTTGAACCCGGGACCTCTCGCACCCAAAGCGAGAATCATACCCCTAGACCATTGAGCCTCTTGTGAATGTGTTTGTAATTACTTCAGTGATCATTATCAAATCAAGTTGACAACCACGCCACGTGTACAGATAACTCTTACTATTATAGAAAATAGCAAATGCAATTGTCTAATCTTAATCCACGACGATTACAAGATTCGTTGATCTGCAAAGTTATTTCATTCTTTTTAGCCATCATCAATAAAGGTTAAACTACAATCAGCTTCGTTGATAAACATCCACGAACAAAAATATGAACGAAACAAGAAATAAATAATTATTTATCGAAATATTTAAACAAAAAACTTTTTTCGACCGCATGCATGTTTAATTGATGATCAGTTGTTTGAATAGCAAAAAAATGTGGAACGCTTCACGATTTTGCGTGTCATCCTTGCGCAGGGGCCATGCTAATCTTCTCTGTATCGTTCCAATTTTAGTATATGTACCGCCGAAGCGAGTACATTTATGAAATGGGAAAATTCGGTATATATACTGAAGACAATCAAAAAAACCCGCACTAGCGAGAGAATATCAGAGCATCGTAGTCACCTGTCGGAGGAAATGTGAACTAAAACTGCCGCAGTAACCGAGTACAAGAACATGTATACCGTATAGACGCACTTATTACTACTTTGCGCAGCGCC
This sequence comes from Athalia cordata, assembly GCA_963932425.1. Taxonomy (NCBI): domain Eukaryota; kingdom Metazoa; phylum Arthropoda; class Insecta; order Hymenoptera; family Athaliidae; genus Athalia; species Athalia cordata. The sequence continues at coordinate 47,204,050 of OZ010625.1, read as the reverse complement.
GTCCCAAGAGCGATTGTTCATCCCAAAGTCATCCAGTTAGTTACGATATATCTCTAGGGAGAAAGACTGGCAAAAAAAAAGGGGGATGAAAAACGCCGGTGAGGATAAAGAAGTAAAAGTTTTTTTTTCCATAGGACTTTCATGGTGTATACATATGTGTATGTATATCATACCTGCGTTTACGTTTGCATGAAGGACGTCGGGTTCTTTGAGAAAATCGTATTGTCTGACCGCCGAATACCAATACGCAGCGACTTCCTGTCCAGCAACATCACCTGTCACAGCGCCACCAGGCCGACAGTACAGATTTTGACCCACGTCACGGTCGTTTCGATAATAAAAGGTATTCGTATGTGCCAAATGATTCGCCCAAGTTTGAGCGTATTCGCAAAGCTGAAATAATAATACTTCATCTATGGAAATCAAATTTCAAGCGATGTGCTCCGCAACGTTATCAGAAATAAAAAAAATCAAGTAATAAACTTGATTTGTAATTTCTTTTTTTCCAGTTATATCCCACACAGATATAACGACTTGCGGAAAAATGTTGCACGCTCGTCTGTGGACAGATACATAATTGCCTTCGGATTTCGATTAAATATGTGCGTTATATACTTCATATAGATCCTGATCATATTCTTCTTCAGGGTAAGAAAATACGGTTACTCCATATTCATCATGGTGATTAGAAATGAGAAAAAAAAATTTATTACACCGTAGAGACTGCATTTGAATATTCTTGTAAAAAGCCATCTATTCACGGACGTAATGATACACCATTCACTGCAGTGCCGTATAAGCAGCTAGTCTCCTAGCTCTATTCATCTACTACCCAGGTAGTGATGCTTTGGGTTTAACAAGCCGGAAATTAAGAGTCTCATCTCTTCCAGGTTGCATACGAAAAACGCTACTCTCAAGAACCACCCCGAGCTTAGGTACTGCAATATGCATAGAGTGCAGTGCCGGGGTAGGTAAATATATACGTTATATCTAGAAGGCAGTGTAGGTACGTTACAGTATGACAGGGTATACATTATATACTCTTCTTGTTTTTCTTTACTCTATTTTTTGCTTTTTGTGAAAAGTTAACATTTACCTGAGGTGACATGGTAAGTGGCGGCGCGGCGTGCCTTTGTCGATAAACGTTATGCCAGCAAATACATTCTGTGATAAATTCGCTGTCACGCCAATCCGTTTCAAGATCACTGCTGTCGTGAGCGATGCTCATTGGCCTGTTACTCAGGATCTGGAACAGAAATAATCAAAATTCACAAGATAGAAAATAAGTAGAAAAAAACAAAAAATAACAAAATATAACAAAAACAAAACAGAATATCTAATCAAAATGTTTCATCACGATTTACGTGGGAAGAACTATACTCTTTCTGATTGTGAGCAGAATAGATTTATGTATTAAAAATCATGACGAGCAATCCTCTCAACTTCCGGTGACATTCAGCATCGATTATACAACAACGAACTTATACTTACTCCGAGATTAACAATAAGCCAAACCTCGAATATATTTTTAGCTAGAAATTTACATAAGCCGATGAATTTGTGGAGTTATTTTCTGTGTTCGATGAGGTATTGATAGACGAAGAAAGAGTATACAGATATATTTGGCTCATTCGTTTTAATTCCATGTGTTGAACGTTCACAACGCCAATTTAAATATTAATTTCAATGCTAAGCTGAGATACTTGACTGAATAAATAAATAAATAGAAACCATCAAAATGATAATTATAAACGTGCATAGGTGGTACAATAGCTTTTGACCGAGGTATTAGAAATATACCCTGCAATGAAGCTTTGTTTTTTATATTTTTACATCATCAAGAATTCCTTACGTAATATCGTGTTCGAAGGTTCGGAAAAAAATCAGCCGCTAAACCGAGGCGTGGAGATTGTTAATTACGTGCAAAACGCGCCAGGGCGCAGAGAAAAAACTGTTTCAAAATAAAACACCACGGAAGTAATGTGATTGATTGCGAACTTGTTAAATAAAATAAGAATTCCAGATCGTAATCCGTATAGATCGACCAGGAGAAAATTTGTATTAATTTTTAGTAAATTCTTCTAACACGTACGTTGAGAAAATCCGGATACAGTGAAATAATTTGTAGAGAATAATCTACGGACTCCTATATGCGTAAAATTGATTTTTAAATAATTGTCTCATTTAGTTATTCATTTATTATAAATATATTTCCTTTTAAAAGTACTACACATGTCACAGTATTTCATTTAACTCGTCCCTTTATGTGTCTGCAGAATTAAGATATACTTGAAATCTTATACTTATAATATACATATGTATAGCTGTACAAAGTAGCGGAAAAAGAAAGAAAGCAGAAAAAAAGTAATTCCACTGGTGTAAATTAAGCCTCTCTACCCGAAACCCGAGACCGTATATATTATTCCTTATTATACCACAAATGAGGCAGGCGTTATTTTATGTTATAAATCGCCTTAATTCTTTACGCCGCTCGCGCTCGTTGCAGGATTACCAAAGTTTTTGCACATTTCTAATGTACTTATATTAAAAGAATCGTAGGTCGGTGTCAGTGAAAATTTACATTTTATGTAATTTTTTTTTTCGCTTCGCATAATTTGAAAGTTGCGATCTTATGTCATTTTTCTTTCCAGTCCGATACCTGCAGTCTTCGAATATTTTACACTTCCAAACTTTACTTTATAGTAAATAACTAAAAAAATATTACATTCTATAAGTTTCGGTTGTACACGAAGCTTTATAACTCAGCTGTTTATATCCGCATATTTTTTCAGAAAATTCCTATAGATTTGAAAAAAAAAACCTCTAACTTGTGATACGCGGATAAATTGAAAAAGTTATAAAACCGTTTCCTATGACGCGATGAGATCCATTAAATACGTAGTGTTCTATGTGTTTTATACCTGCTCATAGGTACATAGGTAATATATATGGAGTCCAACCTCTCGACTTCTAGATCGTATAATATTCGTATGAAAAAAGTTCCTTCTTCGTCGTGTTCTTTTTTTTTACGAGTTAACCCCGTAAATATTTCAATTGTCTATCTGCAGAAAGAGGTGAGTATATATGCATACAAACGCATTGCGGTGGCATAGCATCAGCAGCAGCAGGGGTATAAAGTAATTCGTTTTACGGTTCCATAAATCTTTGATGTGTAGGTAAGCTTTTCGCCGCCTACGTTTGCCGGGAGAGGCAGGTGTGGCTTTTTTTCATATTTTTATTCATTCTTTTGGAAATGTAAAAAATTGAAATATTTTTTCCGTAGGTACTCTTCGGAAGTCATAAATTGGAGAACGGCTTTGAGAAAAGAGTATAGATGGTATATAATCATGATAAATGTCAAAGTGCATCGCGTATTTAAGCTTTGGAATTTCACCTACCAAGAGTATGTATACAGCAGGTGAGTTACTACAAATTCCAAAAATGGGAGGAGCTTAATTTGACCTCTCAGCTTTATCCAATCATCGCGTTGGGCTAGAAAGAAATGGGGTGAGTGCCGATTCCACAGAATATAGCAGACTGAACACGGACAGGAAAACCAAGCTTTTGCCAAATTAGTGTTCTTCCATTTTCGGGCTTTAGTAAAACTCACCCTGTGTATGAGGTTACTCAAAGCTTAAACGAACCGCAGCATACGTAGGTGTAGTCATTCGGTCGGGTGGTTCCAAGCAGAAAGTTTTAACGATTCCAGAAGAAATAATGAGGCAATTTCTGAGCCATTATACCTCTGTCGAATGGACCAAATTAGGTGTCGTCCTGCAACTGTAGATGCGATCCATACATAGACATACCTGCATCATATATCTAGTGCAGATCGTCGAATAGTTGAGGTACTCACGCTCGACCACCGAGCAAAGTCAACGGTGCAAATAATTGAATGCTCATTTGCGATCTGATCTACCTCTCTTCGCATTCAAATACGCCCTTGGCGTTTTCCATTTGGACTCTGCTTTACTATGCACCGTGTAATGCCTGAATAATACTGTCGGTTTTGAAAAGTTTTGAATTTTATAAACTTTAAAACACTCAATCCTTTCATTTTTTTATGCTTTTGAAGCTTACGCATGATCCCATATAATCCTCGTAATCGATGAAAGTTGTATGACAATGAAAACGTTCTTATGATACAAGTCAAGCTTAAAACCCAGCGAAACCATACATAAGGCAAAAACAGCGACCAAATTCAATGCGTTCTGATAACGCATTGTGGATATGTTCCTCTAGCGATCAAGCGTTATCATCCCCATTTGTTTTCGTTCATTAAGCGCGGTTATGTTTTTTGATCTCAACGTATTTACAAAACATAAAATCGATAACAACTGAATCATCATCCGGATTCGAAGACCCCTTTCCACTTTTTTTTTTCTTTTTTTTTCCGAAGGATCAAGTAATAATAATCCTGGAGCTTTCGTGCCGCGCTATATAGATCCATCATGTATATTGTATATGAATGAGATAGTATATTATATCCATTCGAGAAAAGGTATCAGGTATACAAGATATGTAAATCAACTGCCTACTGCTGGCTGCGTATCTATAGGTATATATAGCATAGGTATAGGTATACCTATGTAAGTATAACGAAGTATGCAAATTTTCCCAGCCATTAATCCTGAACACGAATCTTAAAACTTGTTATATTTCCAATCCTGCTCCTTTTCATGAAATATAGAGTAAAAAAACAGGCTCCTTGAGTCCGAATTAATTACATCTCGTTTTCAAATTAAGGAAGCTCATCTTAGGAATTTTCGCCTCGTGCAACGATGATCGGTGAATGTAAAAATTTTTAAATTCAATTTCGAGTCACGTAGTTCAATTACTTCAGTTTGTACATTTTTCTTCTGTTTTTTTTTTGTCCTTTTCTCGTTCCAACTTCTTGCAACGTTTGAATAATATAATTGTCCAAAAACTGCAGTTTGTTAATTAATTTCTCTCGCATGTCAGCGAAAAACTTTTGACAATAACGCTTATATACATACCTATGTATGCTTATCCTGCAGTATCTATACAATTTGCGCATGTCCCGAAAACTACGTGGGTACATAGATAGTTATATACATGTGTATTATGGGTATACATCTAACGGTGGAATTTGTATTTTACTTCAAGTTTTGGCTGTACACAACGTTGAAGGTACCCGAAACAACGACTGTAGTTGTATCCCAGGGGCGAAGTTTTCGTCAAGTTTACAGACGAGCCAACAAATTGGTTGTGTATAATAATGCCGAAATATAGACAAACCGCTTATATTCATGAAGAAGATAGATTTACGTATACCTATACCTAGAAATGGGGTATTTCATGCCAAAATAATTAACCCCTGACCCTGGCCATATGTTAAGTTGCGAAAATTATTTTTTGTATTTTTACGCAATTGAAACCTCCCCTTAAATTAGGCGAAGACAAAATACGAGAAAATTTAACAAATTTTACGTAAAACAAAAGAAAAGGGGAAAATGTCGTAATTCCGGTATAATTAGCCCTCCACGATGGGTTTTTCTTTGAAAATACTCAGAGATGTGAGTATGATTATCACGCGTTGAGCTCTGCATGAGATATGACGAGTGTATATGATGATACCCAGACTACGTGGAATGGATTTAGCCACGGTGATTTAGCCTTCCAATTTGGTTTTTGTAACGCAATTTATTATATCCATCCTCAGTTATACCTGTGAAATACAACGTTTCATCATATTATTCATATACTATATAAGCCTAAGAAAAAGTGACACTGGTTTAAAATCCAATTCAGAAATTGATCCCAAGAGCTTTACAAAAGCTTTGAGCTTCGTTTTCAAGATTCCAAACAGCTGCAGAATATCCTGGTTAATTTTACTATCCTTCATTTTTATTCCAGTATGGATTTAAAAAAAAATAAGTTTAGACTTTTAACATTATATGTTACGATCAATTACATTCCAATTCGTATTATAGATGTGTGATGACAATGTTGTTTTCAAATTCTCGGTCCTCCGCAACGATTGCAGCATACATTTGAGTATTACATAATATGATAAATTCCCATTTGTTCATTGTCGTAAAAATTCGATTGCGTAGCTAATTGATTCTCTTTATTCTGTACCAGGCCACAAAGCCTTACATTGCACGTACAATAATAGGAGTAAATTGGAACAAGTTCATTAACTCTGTTTGTGTTTCACCTGATCGGCGTGGTCGATTATTATTTTAGCGGAGGGAAAACAAGAGATAAAAGGAGGTATGTACCTAGGTATACCTATAAGGCTACACCACCTGCGGAGAATTGCCGGAATACAAGTGATATACGTAGAAGAAGAGGAGGGAGACTCGCCTATTTCGGTCGATACGGGTACAGGTGCGGGCGCTGCGCGCCCAACGCCCGAATTTCTCTCACTGCAACAGCTCGTCGTCAAGAGTGTCCCCAAACCGTGATAACCCTTTCTTTTTTCTTCTTTTATTCGCCCTACGCATATCCAAAACGAAAATCGTCTCTATCGACAACGAGAGAACTAGAATTACGGTTTATTTTCGTATTTACACACGTAGATAATAATAATTGGACGTTGTATGAACATAAGCTCATTATTTTTTGCAAACTCGTTTGGAACGGAAACAGACAAGATTTGTTGTAACAGGAAACAAGAGAAACCAGAGGGGCATGTTTTCCTTCTATTCTCTTTTTTATTTTCGACTATAACAATTTCATACGCGGTCAAAACGCGGTAGTCGAAAACCCTGTAACCTACCCGGTGGAAATTGAGTTTTTTTTTTTTGCTTTCTGTTTTCGGAATCGAAATGTAAAGTAATGAGCTCGTCGCGATATGACGTGCAAGCGAACCTCGTTCGTATACAGACGAATCAATTTATTTTTGTACATATGTACACATGACACGCGCGGTTACGTATACCTATGTATATGTACACCGTACAAATATTTGTCACGGTGATTTTAACGCTCGCTTCGTTTTTTGTCGTCTACCTTTGACTTTTTCTAGTTCATTCTTTTTCTCCTTTTTTTTTTAAAATTTTTCTGTACATGTAGGCGCGGCGGAAGAGGAGAAAGTGCAAATTTAATGGGCTGTCACATTTGAGTGGGGTGATGTTGTAATTCTATAGCTATACGTATATTTGAGTATAAAAAATTGATCGCAGCTGATGTTGCAAGAAATTGTATCCCTCGTCACCGAGTGGGAAGAAGAGAGGACTCAAATTCGCGCTATACCTATATATTCCGTAAGATGTCAACCTAAAGAACAAAAAGCCGAGAATTTTTTCTTTCGGAAATACGTCCATCATATTCGGGTAATTCGCGTGTCTCGCGCCAGCTATATGACATCTCGTGACATTTCCTTCAATTTTTATACAAAACTGTAGACGTTTGTAGCTGAAATAATATCATGACACGATTGAAATATTTGTGCTGATTTAAACGCGTGTTATCCCGTCCAAAAGTTTGAAGTGAACAACGATCTGAATGTGTAGCAAGATTTACGTGAAGAAACGTAATTGGCTGCAAGTATTCGAAGATTTTTCATTGGATTGCGTGACGAGTAAAATCCCTTGATATAATTTTACAGACAACGTATTTTTCGAAAATCGATAGAAAAATGCTCCGATAATATAATAGTGATGAAACTTCGTTCCGGTTCATACTGCAATTTTTCCGTATCTTTTCTTTTTTGCGCTTATCGTGTACAGAGAGTTTTCTGCTTTTGTTTTCCAGAGGGACTTTGAAAAGGAAAGCAAAAGTTTCTGTGGTTTCGCAAGAGCGAAATAATGAGTTGTAAAAAATGTATAAGTCGCACTAATTGCGGAATTCCATACATCGGTATAAAAACGATATCGAACTAAATTTTGTTTTTTGTTTTTCTTGAGGAAATCTTAAAGTTTACATCAAAGCGAGTAGCTTTATAAGCATATCGATACACAACGATCGAATCAATTAAATTAAATTTGCTCGCCTTACGCCGAGCCTTATATATTATAGTTTCCGCAAGTAATTTATGAAACCCGGTATATGGAAATTGAAAAATTAGCTTCGCGTTATGATGAATTATGCTTTGATGCGAGAGTTTAAACTTTTCGAAAGCTTTTAGTACGGACGAAAAGTTCATAGCCTTGAAGTTGTCTTGAAAAGAAATGTTATAAATAGGCATATTATGATAAGCTTCATAAATAACAATATTATTTGCATTTGCGAACAAATTAAAGAAATAAAAATTTATATAAAACAAAAACTGGAAATACACGTGCGGATACTTTTTCTTTGTAATGTACAGTACAATTTTGGGGGATCAAAGCGCGTATGTAATTAGAAAGTAAGAAAAGAGAAAGAAAAAAAGTAACGGAAAAGGAAACGGTAAAGGAAAAATATAGATAATAAACGATAGCAATTTTAGCTATATGTTAGATAACTCTCAACGCTGCGGAGAGAAATCCCGCGGAAAATTGCGACAAGTATCGATTTGCCATTAGTGCTATCTACAGTGGTGGTCCTAATCGAAAGATTCGTTTCGGTTCGATGGTATTCCGATGAGCACGTCGAGTTGATGCTTCGTGTAAATTGCGAATGGTATAGATACAGTATTATTCGGATCTGTACAAATAATTTACCGTCGATCTATTGCTCTGCAATAATCAAGATGTGTGGAAATTGGGGACAAAAAAAAACAATTATTAGCTGCAGGATATCAACAAAAAATCGTCCATTTTAAAATGGTATCAAGAGCTTAACGGACCGATGAATTCTCACAAACAAATTTTTTCTAATTAAAATTAGAATGTAGCCCTAAAATTGGTTTTAAAGATTCAAAAAATGTACAATCGTAGTCAATGGAAACATGTGCTTGGAAATAACACGGATTTGTAAAAAAAACCTCGATAGTATCTTTGATTTCGTCATCTGTTGGTCCAGGTTGGTGCAGAGATAATCAACGAGGATATATTTCTCATCATCCAATCAAAGACTTTTCTAAAACCTTATTTTTGAGGCGTATTTTCTTTTTTTTCAACAACGGATTCTGAGAATTCTAAAACTAGCGATACAAACGGCCTAGTTATCATTTTGTTTTTATGAAATTTTGAAAAGTCATCCAGATGCGCGGTTCGCCGCAAGTTTAGCGTTTATATTTTCATCTCAAAATGTCATTTTTGTCGGTTTACATCCTTTGATAATAACCACATAGAATTTAATAAAACGTAGTTTATATTAAGCTGATTTTGTTTTCTTTCATATAACATTAAATTACCTCTAATCCCTGATTAACAATAAGCCCTTTTCCCGAGCTTCGGATGGAAATGAATTTCCAAGATCAACGATTACGCAGTCGCTCGCGTTCATTGAATTTTAAAGGACGCAGAATTAAAATTTTCATTTATTAGCTAAATTACTTTGAAGCTGTGCACGATAAGGAAAGCCATTTCAGCTCTTCAATTTTAAATCGCTGATTTTCCGCATCGTTGGCGCACTTCAACTCGGTGGGTGAGAGTAACCTTTTCACATCAAGCTGCATAGCTATACAAACCGCAAACACCGACGCATCAATTTCATACGCTGACTTTGCTTCATATAATTTTCATACAAACCTGCAGCTGCACGTTTCATCGCATTCATTCGCATAAAATTTGGAACACGTATATTTATCGATTGCTGCAGAATAAGATTTTCGCTCTCAGAATCACGCGACACTGATCGAAAATTTTTCAGAAGAATTGCATCATATGGTAGGCAGGCTATCGATTACCTATTGAAAACAAATGGCGGAGTTCCGAGTCGTGTCGGTCGACTTCAGTCGCCGTTATAGTAAGTTATACCTTTTACCTAAATGTCAGGGCAAAACGGACCAGGTGCCGCGCGGCCGTTCAAAAAAGAAAGAGCGAAAACATTCGAACAATAAAAAAACTAGTAAAAACCAACGAACAAACATAATGGAGTAAACTTTCTATACTGTGGATCGTATAAGGTATTCATGAAAGTATCTTCCATTGCAGTGGGGAAGGACAGTGATGGTCGGGCAAACGGGTCCGTCGAGGGAGGTCGCCGGAAGAGTGAGAGTTCGCCGAGGGAGGAATCTTCTCGTTAAAAGCCAGCTTTTCGTTGTACGAATCGCGTTTGGTGGACGTTGCGGTAATGGGTGGTGGAGAAAAAAGGATTCTCGTTGAAGAAAAAAAAAGAAAAATACATACGATCAAAAAAACATCGTGACCTTCGACCGCCACCGACGGAGAAAAGACAAAATTTACATCGGTATAATGTAGAAAGGCAAACGGGATATGAAGGATATGAAGACCGCCAAAGACAAAAGGATTGGAAATAATGAATATTATGATGGAGCATTGATCTGCTTTTCCAGTAGTTTTAATCGTTATATTTCATCTAACCGTCATGATAAATAATTACGATTGCATGAGCTTTTGTTTTTATCGCCGACAAACCAACTCCTTAAACAGGTTTTGGATGGGGCGCGATTTTAAGAATTTACTTCTTATCGTTGTCTGCATTTTTATTCTACTAATAATTTCTAGGTCACAGTTTACCATCGATATAAGAAGTTAGAGGAATAACGTTTGTTGCATAGGTCAGACATCTCCGCTACACAGAAGCATGACCAACTCAGGGGATGCTAACGTTTGAGGGGATAGGGTTGAAATTTAGCTAAGAGGGCTCTCGTTCTGTTAGATACGCAGACGAGCAAAAGGAGTTCTCTTATATCTATCGAGTGAATGCGGATGTAAAGTTCAGGGTCTCATCCCCCCGTGCTCTCTAGGAATCCTCTTTGGCTACCCTTCCCGCCATAGTAATATTACATACCTATATAGGTGTATAATGTACATTGCACGAAAAGCTCTACATACCCATATGGAAGGGTGAACCGGTGACATTATAGAAAGTAATGCGGTTTTATGCTTCGACTATTGAGAAATGCGAATTGAAAATGTCACGTCTATACGTTACTTCAATATGCGGGTAAATTTCTATGAATTTTCTGTCAAGGAAATATCATTTGATAAAATTATTTACGTGATATGATTAAAATGATAATAATTCAGAAAAAGTCGGCCGCGTCCTTTGTTACTTTTGATTAGAGATTTAAAATAAAATGTACACGACGCGTGAGAGGAATTATTTGCGGTAATTGAAAATTGACGTGTGTCTGACGTGTTTGCAACAGTTACTACTTGCGCGATCCCGTATATGAAATATAATCAAGAAAACAGCATCACAAAATTCTAGAACGAAAAAGAGAAAGTCTTCTTTTTAATTCTGGTCCAGATTTGTAGTTTTCCATGCGATGATATAATATAAAAAGTTTTTAGGTAACCGCGTTATTCAATGTATTTTTCCTGAAAATCTATCGGAGGAAAGAACATTATTAAATTTGGATCAAGCTGCATTCGTTACATCATAGAATTGGTTGACGTAAATTAAAAATATATGCAACACTAATCCAGATACGGATGACGCCACATACGCTGTGGGTTTACTATGGTCGTTATTTCGTGCGGATTATACGTCGTGATTATCGTTAGCTTCGGGTATAACATACCCATACAAAGGGCAAGTTTCAGTAGGCCCCGAAAACTTGAATAGTTTTAGAACGACGTGTTATCGCATGAAGCGAGAAGCTTACACATGTTCTACAGTATATGAGTTTAGCAAACCAACCCTCGAAAAGCAATGCCACTTATACCTCACGCTAGTGCGATAATGCGTCATATCGTATTTGATAAAAAAAAAAACAAAGAATGAATACGAAACAAAAGAAATCGAACGAAAGTGGTCTGCACAAATTGTGAGCGTTTTTTTGCACGAATCTGAGAATAAAAAAGAATTTTTCACCCGATTTGCGTAAGTATAGTGCTCATATGTGTTCTAATTCTCTTGCAAACAAATTGAAAATGAAAAGAGAGGAGTTCTTAAACGTTAATAGCTGAATTTCTATAATACGGACCACTCGATTCCGTACCAGCCGGCTGCAGAACGATGTGATGAAGCAACCCCCTCTGACTTTCGAGTTATAACTTTATAACCCGCTCAGGGTTGATAGCGCATCAGAAGAGGCGTTCTAATGACGCGAGATAAACTATCGTTCTCCCCATGTAAAATGTATAGGACATGGATAAGATACATAGATAAGTATGACGGGGATATTCTCGAATAATATTCTTGTGCATACCTATATGTATCTCGTATTTCCTGTTGGGGTGTTCGACATCGTCGAGGTAGCGTCGTCTTTTCCTTATCGTTCAGTTAAATCGGCGCCAGTTATCTACTGCACATAACGCGCACGCGGTGTCAAGACGAATTGCGATGGTGACCTTTGCGTGTGTAACTTACTCTACATTATTGTAGGTATGCAGTTACGATACAACTTCTTTTTTTTTTACGAACGCGCGTATTTTATATGGTTTCCAATTCGCCATACTATATTATGATTAAGAGAATTTGCTGTCAGAATTATGGAGAAATTTTTTTTTTTATCACTACGGATGATCTTTTTTTTTAATTGCACATTTTTTATTAGTCGATTCCTTTTTTTTTTTTGGTTATTTTCTATCGGACGACCCTGACATTATCGTCTATCACGGCGCTCTAAATCAAACCACTCCAAAGTCCATTATCGACGGTGCCCTGCAGTCGAGAATAAATTTTACAAGAGATCTATGGTGTGAAGTATACTATAGGTATCGGAAGTTTGAAGAGTGCTTCGTGATCACATTAGCGATAATTTTTTTTAACGGAACCTTACAGGGGTAGGACCGAAACGTGCGTGCTATTGGAATATTATACGTGTGAAGAAACCATGATAATTTGAGCTAATCAACATTGTTCGATTCTTCCTTTTCCTCTTACATACGTACAGATATATTGCCAATTTTTGAACAGCTTCGAAAAAACTATAATTTTCAAGATGGTGAATGTGAAGTTATTTCAGAATAATTATTTTCCTATAAATTTCTAGTTGACTATCCACGTCTAATTGTGAGCAAAAATCGATGCGATTTGGCCATCATGCAAGCGGCATTTTGTTATACGTTGATTTCAAAAATCGAATTGCGAATACGTTTGAGAAAAATTGAGAATGGGGTGAAAACGGCTGGGACATCAGGAGTAATTCGAATGAATTTGAAAATGGCATCGGAGGGGCACAAGCGACCCGTTCATTTCGCTGAGAGGAGTTGGATGTCAAAGGTCACACAAAGCGAGCATTGCACCTTCCCGGTTTCAGCTTCCAACTCTAATGAGCACTCCCAAGTGCCTCAGGTTATCGCTATACCTACAGTCGCTCCAATAAGCGCAGAAATATGATTCCATCTTGAAAATTTTCGAAATATTTTAGTCAAATATTTCCTCATTATAATGGCTTGCCGCGCGTCTCACAACTGTATTCTATTTCAATGCACACTCAGGCGCAGGTCCAAGGGGAAAAAACTGCTCACGTTTCAGATCGAACCGATGCTAATCGAGATTCTGGCGTTTTTCAATAAATACAAGAAAACGTAGCTTCAACAGTGCCACAAAACAATTTCTCGCATCCGCAACCTTTGACGAGTGTCATTTTAATTCAGCTATTTCATATAGGCGCACCAAAATATCGATTACAAAAAAATGTAAAATTTCAGCATTTTTTTTTCGAACCACCCCATAGCTGGCCGTAATATGCTTGAAATCTGGTGTCGGTTGGGATGACAGGGGAGACCACAGCAGAAAGGGAATTGCTGAGGAAATAACGAACTGATGGGAATTTCAACATTGCGCGTTTTCCTCTTGGCTTGACAAATCATTTAATCCCGAAAAAATGTAAGATGCTGTCTGAAAAGGAATAAAAGAAAAGAAGATGGATTTTGTCTGAGACAGGATAGGGGTGTCCGAAAAAATTTGAAAAATGAAAGAATTAATGTCAAATATTTGTCATAATTATTTTGTTAACGGATACAATTTTGTCATAGAAATTTACGGTACCCTAATCTCTTTTTTTTCTCAGTATTAAGGCGTAAAATACCTAAAAAGAGAAATAAATGTGTAAAAAATATTTTCGACGTAATAATATACTTGTAGATGCAGAAGTTTCAAAAAGTTGCTGTCTGAGTTTTGCTGATGAAAGTCGACATCTGGATAGAAAATAAAATAGTAATAAAAATAATATGAAGGAAAAGTCCGAGTTATTTGAGGCAAAACTATGTACAATAACGACGATAAAAGAACCTGCCAACCAAGTGGACCGCAAGCAAACTTAAAATAAAAATAAAAAAAGAGACAAATAAAAGAAGACCACGAAGGAGGAAAAATAGTGGAGCACCCGTATAATTCGAACCCTTGTACGAGATGTTGCATAGAACGGCCGGCGACATGTGGTAGAAATTGAGGGAAAAAAGGACTAAAATATTTGGCGGAATCCGAGCATCATAGCTGGTATGTTAAACGCCTGACATACATTTTTTTTAAGTTAATAAAAATTCTCATCAGATTCCGCATGAACAATTCAATAATTTGATCCCGCTGCAGTGTAATTATGAGACGGTTTTATGATGTTTGTGATTTTTTTAAATTTGCGGGATTTCAAGAGAGAGAAAATGCGCAGAATCCATGGCCACACCTAGAATTATTTCGCAGAATTGTAATCAGTCGAATCAAATGAACGATTTTAGACTACGAGCGTCACCTGCACGTGTATGATAGCCGGGCAAAATATATTCTTTAAAAATCGACCTCGCGGCATGCGTTCCACTGCGGAGGTTTGGTCTAGGCGTCCTAGCTGGAGCGAATCCAAGAGTGAACAATTTCGAAGCGTGAGCGAATTTCAATGACAGAACGGGTTATGTCATATACCTTTGGCTTGCGTTTTGAAATGTTCACTGGATCGCATCCAGCCTGCAGGGCATAAGAAAGTTTTTACTCAAAGTTCCAGAAATTTTGCGGTAAAGCTTTGACTCTCGGTGGCTGCCTGCTGACCTAGTATATGAGTGTGATTTATCTAAAAACGCTGGACAGAAGCTATAAAACAGTATAATCTGTACATTCATTGGAGGCAACAGCCATAACGTGCACAATATAATACAACGCGATCCCGATAAAAATTTAAAAAGTATAAAACAAAATGAAAACATGCCGATTCATTCGAAATATTTTTCCGTTCGTTGATTCATAAGAATATTTAACTATATTTGTAGGTATAAAATAATAACATACCTATCTTTTTTCTTTGTCGTGCAATAATAAATAAATAATTGACGATTGATCGACCGGACTCGGCAGCACGTGTGCCATTTGATTATCGCGAATAATTGTGCATCAAGCATTAATTTTCTCGATAATCATAGAACGATATTTAATTATTCCGGTACAAAAAAGAGATCCAAAAAATTGCTTGGAAGATTGCGAACTCCTTAGAGACGTGAAAGGAAACGAGAGAAGAAAAAGGCAACAAAAAAAAATAGATCAAAAAACGAATAAACCTCGAGGGCGTGAAATGTAGACCTGAACTGCTTTGAACCCTTACTAAGCCCAAGAACGTAAATACATATATAAGTATAGTGCGTGTGGGAGTTGAGAAACCTATCACATTCCCTAAATTGGCGTGATTTGCCGCAGCTTAGAGTAGGTATCAGCGCGGCACGCAATGTTGCACGTACAATATACATATACATACGCTTAGCTACGTAGTACCCTCATTAATATTCATCGGCGCGGCTTCCTGGGGCACGACACATTATAATGGCATCAGAACAAACCTGAAACAACATGCATCCCCTTCGATCCCAAGGCTCTAAGAATTTGCAACTATTTGTTCGCGTAATTCCTTCTGGTCTTGTATACTCTCGTGTATCTTCAATCTTTGATCAATACAAGTGAGAAAATACTGTAGATTTCAATAGGGAATTGCAATTAGGATTAGCTATACGTCGATATGTTATGTAAAATGTAAAATACACATGTATAAAATGGCCACGAAAAAAAAACCTGTCGTATTTATAAATCGTTAACGAAAGATGAGCTTGGAAGGCACCGGTGGAAATTCAGATAAAGACGTGTAATTTCAGGAGCAACAAAATTCGAGAATATCCAAAATAAGGACCACCCCAACATGCAAACATACGATGTTTATCCCGACGGAAACTAGTAGCTATATTATACATTACACAGCTTCGAGCTTGATTAACCGCACGAACTACTGGAGCAAATTACGTTCACATGCTATGTATGCCGGTACTTATTGGTACAGCGTCGTGTCTAATCAGGCCACTTTATAAAGTCTATCTAGTTAGGTAACAATACCTGATATATGATATAGATGCATATTATTATCATATACTATACGTACTGCATTATACTATAACAAAATTTCGAACGAAAATTCGATCCGGATTTTATATTATATTTACAATTAATATTATGCGAAGCCACGTTCGCATTTTTTATTTTTTTTTTTTTTTTCTCTTTCCAACTCCATAAGACACACGGTGGTACCGCGTGACGCTTTCCGCCTCGCTTTCTGCAAAATACTTTTCAGCGATAACCCCACGATGAGGTACGTACCGTATAATTATACCCTACTATAAATTTCTACGGTTATTTAACGATGTCAGCCGATTATAATAGTTTAACACGTACCTAGTATTTACTTCTAACTTATGTTGCATATATTCTCTCCATATACCTATACAGATATACTGTATAGCTAATTGTTCCGAAAGCCGCAGAACGATCTATTTTTTTTTTTTTTTTTTTCATACATAATTGTATAAATAAGTAACGATAATGCATTAAAATAATAGAAAGATTTAAATCTCGCGTGTGCAGACGACAACACGTGATAAATTTATATAATATGATATTTTATTTGCGCTAGCCGATGAGATTGTTTTTTTTTTTTTGCCAATCATTTATTCTCCCTCGGTATATACCTACCTACTGTGCATGATGTGTATTAGGTGTAATAAAATTATCGCGTGGGTGGTCTCGTTGGTGGAAGAATGAGATAAGCGTAAAAAAAAAAAAAAAAAATCACAAATGACAACAAAAAAAAAAATGGAGAACTCTCGTTACAAGTCGACGAAAACGCCTACGTGGATTTCATGTAATGTCCTATCGTTATTATTCTGAAATTTAGATTTTTCGCACAGCTGCAGGCGGTAGGGATATTCATATTCTTTTCCGAGTGAAAGAAAGTTGGAAAGTGAAGAAAAAAGAATAGCTTTTATCTGACTCATGGTTATTTAATTGGATAACAAGGTTTTTAAACTCCCCGATGGACGCATTGTGTTTTATCTCGAATGAAAAAATAAACGTAACCCTACCCGACCGTGAAATCCAATTTTTTCGGGCTACAAAACTTTACGAGGGCGTAACGGATCAGCCCGTATAATAGAGTATCCTTAAATTCGCTTTGCAGCAACCAGCGCGAGCGGTTGACGAAAGCGAAAAATATACTCGAAATCCACGTCTCGATCAATCCTGCAGTTTCATTTCATTATTCAGCTGTATGAATATAACCGATATTACAGCGATTACGTGTAATATTTCAGCGAAACTCCGTAATTCATGGGATGGTCATCTGGTTGCAACGCTCGGGTTTTGATTATCCGTTAATCAGGGATGGCAACACTTTTCGGAGAACTGAAACGCGAGTGCAGATTACGGTCGTGGAATAAGCGAAATTACTCGAGAGATTCAAAAGCCACGGTTAGAAACATTTTGTTTTTTCCTTTGTGCGTTATTTATTCATTTTCGAACGAATTTTTTTACTTTTTTTCCCCATCTTTCTTTCTCTTCATTCCAGAACGTGCAGAATTAAAATTGCTTTTTTATGATCGCAGATATTCAGATCAGAAATCAAAGTTGGCATTGACAACAACCTTCGTATTTATTAATTTTCATCTTTCTTTGTTTCATTATATATGATTTTCAATCTGCAGTATTTCTCGACAGTTATATGATTGATTGATATATATAACCGATTGAAAAAAACAACTCGATTATGTTATTTCACCTCATAGTTAGCTCCACTATTTGGTAAATTTTTTAAATTTCAAACATTTTTCGATTCGCACCTAACCTGCGCTGCGCAGGCTTGTCCATCAAAACGCGGTGGTTTATTATATTATACCTCGTCTACACAGTAAGTTATTCATGCGATGCACTAATATCTGCAAGCGTAATTATTCATGCGCGCGATTAATATTACGATGTCCGTCAAATTAGTTAACAAATTTGCATGTGCACTACACGTCAAATTTAGTACACCTATACCGTATACATAATCGTCCCGTGGCTATTCAGTAATATACAAGAGAAAAAAAAAGCTTCGCAATTTTACTCAATTATTTGAGATGGTTAACATCAGGCTTAAAATTGCGTCCCGAATTCATAACCTGAATCTCCTTCTGTGTATGAAAAAAAAAAAACAAGAAGAAAAAAATTCTATTAAAGAAAAAAACGAATGAGTGGTGAAACTTTTGTTTTTCAATCCGTCATTTCTGCTGTTGCATATATATAGTTTTGACAGTTTTTCGAAAATCTAATTTTCACAACCAGAATAATTTGAAGATTTTTTAACAAATGGACTTTTTGATACTGTCAGTAAGATCTTGCGAAAATTTTGAAGCTCTTGGTAAGGATTTAATGATGAATGAGTAAAGAAATTATTATCCATATTCAGCCTGCGTAATTGATATGTAATTTCTGCCGATATAAGATCAAAATCATTATACGTTTGGAACGTTATTTAGCGGGTAAACATCGTTAGGATATGAATAGAGTTTTTGTAATCGTTGGAAGGGATATCTCAGTGTATGTTGCGTTAGGTTTGATAAACATTTTCATGTTAATGTGAGACAGTGACATTTGGTGATTGGGAATGGGTGACGGTGCTGATGTAGTGCGACAACGTATGGGGAAATCGGTACGGGAGGACGTTGACTTGGGAGAAAATCTGGCAAAGAAGCTCGAAAAAGAGTTCAAAGACGTTAAAGTCACCTGCAAGGACGCTAATGACCTTTTACCCCAAGCGAAAGATGGCCTAGAAAGGCATTCCGGCGAACCAGGCGAACCAACTAAAGGAATCCAGGTGTTACACGATTTCGGAAAAAGTGCACTCGAAGATCAAAACTCTGGGAAGAAGGTAAAGAATTTATTTGATGTTTGAAAATTTTTCTATATTCATCGATCGAACATTCATTGAAAATCGTTGAAATATAGATGGTGATAATAACCGATCCAGAGGTAGCAGCGCCATTTCCTTACTCGGATACAAAATTGCGTCCTGAAGCTCCCCCTTTTACACCTGAGTGTGCTTCTCCCCATCCCGAGCTTGCAGCCTACGGCGAACCAGAGAACGATAGTTCTTGTTTCGTGAATGTTGACCTCAAACTTCCGGCCCAAGAAGAAGAACGAGAAAAAGTTTTTGTCGCGGAGGGTAAAATTTCCCCGCTTCAAATCGAACCAATCGCAAATGAGAACACGGAAATCCTCAAAGACGTCAGACTAAAACCGTTCAGTCTCACAGCGCCACCTCAGCTTCAGAAATCCACGCCCAATATCGAGATATCGGTGATAAAATCCATTTCTATTTCATATATTGCCTTTCAAATAGATGAAACTATATGTGTATCTACTTGAAAATATATCGAGCGGAAAATGTTACTCGTCAATTTCAGGAGACTGTCGATAAAGATGATCCAATTGTCGCGGTTCGCCCAACAACCTCAACCGCAGCAGCATCCGAAACGAGGGAATCTCCGATAGTATCCGGAGGAGAACGTGTTAATTTTCTATCGCCGGCATTTTTTCTCGGTAACAAAACGCAGATAATTGTCCTAGTTGCCAGCATAATAGTTTGCGTGATTCTTGTAATTTTCGTACTCGTTTAATATCGATCATTGTTACTATAATAATTGTAATATTATTATTATTATCTTTGTGAAAATTAAAGCAAAATTATATAATTTAAAAAGAAATAATAATCAGTCACACTCGATATTAATTACGGCTAATTTCAACCCTATAATAGATAACATGCACAATAAATCAGGTCTGTTTAGCTACACAAGTCCATGAAGGATTCTTTATATATACCTATAAGTTATTGTTAAATTTTATCGCTAATTAGGAGTGAATACAATTTAACTGGAGAGGCCAATAATCGTGTTTTCCATTAATGTGCACCTCGTAAACATGAATGTGATCCTCGTTATAGCCCTTCTACTTAAAATACACCTATATAGGTACGGTTATGTATTAATAAACTAACGACGCGAGTGCGCTGCACGACTATAATGTATATTGTAATCTTAATCACCACTTTAATTACGAATTCTAGCATCGACTTCAGAATTAAACGAAGGAGATTATACTGGGTATAGATAGGCGTTGCGATTAATGAAATTTCGTATACCAACGCTGCAGCGATGTGCTTGCTTTTAATATGAATTATATATCACCTCCATAATCACCATTTCAATCGGATAATTTATTGAAAAACAGTTTTGGGATGATCAGGTTTTTTTTATTTATTTTTTTTTTTAGTTCTATTTTCTTTCACCCCACAGCTCGCGCGTATATATAATGAAAAATTAACATAATCTTCACCGTCGGATCAACGACATTATTCACAGCTGTTAGAATCAGGGCGATAACCATTTGTTATAGAAGAATTTCAAATATTCAAGTTCTTCTCTACTAACCGGGCGTACCTATATAACGAGCTGCAGGTCGTTTACGAATATTCGTTGTAACTTGTTAGAGTTTCGTTGGAGGTAGAAATCGAGATACTACAGGGTGAATATTCGCAGCAACTGTTACGGAAGGATGAAACTTAATTAGCGCTCAAATAGCTGGTAGGGTGTAGATATATCTACAGTGAGAAATGAATTGTTATTACTTTATGTGAAAGTCGTTTATAACTGTCAATCAAACTTATACATCATTTTTCTCCGAGCTTTATCGACGTGGCATCTCGAGAGATAAATGTATTATATCTATACGTTTCTTCACTCCAGCTTCCATGAAAAATTTGCCAACGACGAATTTATATTAATTGATCTTCCTTTGGCATCCGCCAATCTATTAATATTTTCGATATCCTTTCGTACCGATTTTGCGACCTGAAAATATTCTCTGAAATAAATTTTCGGTCATCTATATCTGGTGCGAAAATTCTTCCACAATTTACATCGGATAACCATGTAGTACCTTATACCCTACTATTACAGTATATCTTGGTGAGAATAAAAATGCCCGAAGAAATTGTCACTGCAATGCAAAAATAACTGCGCGAGGTGCCCGGCAGTAACTTCCCACCTTATCTTAAGAGCTCGTAAATTACGTCTCTGAAGCTGCTGCAACTGCAACTTATACAATGATTTTAACTCTGCAGGGTAAGAAACTCGCGTAAAATACATCTTCTCTTATATTCGCGCGCGGAAAAACGGTTTTCAATCTTCTTCTTCGGTTCTTAAGGATTCAAAAACTGGATGTATGCATATCGAGTTCGGGCGGATATTACCAGCCGAAGTTTTAGGCTTTTTTTTACACTCACAATCAACTGACACGGAGAAAAGAGAAATCGAAAATATGTGTAATCTGCATGTACCTGCACATCATCGGGCGATGTAAAATATTATATTTCTCAAATAGTGAAACCATGTCTCCACGTTATTATTGAATTAAAAAATGAACTTCATTACCGTATAATGATCATTCGTTTCACTCGGCTACACCAGACCATTATTTTTAAGTGATTTAGTACCAGGACGAAGCTTCGTAGTTATATGATCACACCGCAGTGGTGAAAATTTCGTATAGGCTTTTTGACCACCACATGAGTGCAAATCGTTAACGAATTCCCGATTTTTTTATAATCGAGATTATTGTTACCGACGTGCAGGACGCGCCTGGTACAGATGGAAATATAGCTTTTCATTGATGGGGTGAAAATAAAATGGCGTAGTATCCGTGATTTGAAGAAAACTTCACGGAAAATCCAAAACAGCATTATAAATAGTTGGCAAATATATGTATAGTATAAGATGCTACGAATCAGGAAGTTCCTTACTTTTTAGGTTGGTATGTATACGTATACCTATCTTATATCTCATAGAAACCACATGGTGCAAGTTTCTGCGAAAACTTGAAGAAAAGTTAAAGAAGTTCGAAGTATTACATTGAAGTTTGAGTTGGCCGCGCTATACTGGACATATGGAATTAGAAATAAAAAGAAAATCACGAAGACCATACATGAGGGGTGATTTTGGGAACTCCGAATAATTGTATATGCTGGCGGCTATACAGAATTTATATAGATATATATTTTTCGAAGCCATGTCTGAATATATGAGATTAAAAGCGTTACTTTTAGCTTTGGTATATAACTCCAAGTTTATCCTATAATATGGTTTTCACCAATCTAATTTATGGTATACAGAAAGCACAAAGAAGCGTTTATTTTTCCCACCCAGGTTTATAGGGTCCGTCAATTTCAGATCGATCATCTTTGCGTGCGGATGAAAGCGGAGAATTTTTTTTCAACAAGAAAGGGAGTTACGATTACAAGGTTTTTTTTTGGTTATTTTTCTTTTATTTTTTCTTTCTTTCGTCTCGTTTTTACTCTCTCCAGATCGCTAATTAAATAGTGTAATTTGGAGTAATTTTCAACTGTTCCGCATTTGATACGAATGGATCGTACGTTTACATTGAGTCAACTAATTGCAACTGTTCTAGGTGATATTTTGAAAATTGGAAACATGCCAATGATATAACGACGAAAAGCTGGCTGATTAATCAGCATATTTAATATACTCATTACTCAAAACTTTCCAAATGGAGCTCACAATTAACCTCATACAAATGCTTCTCGATCAATGAGATGAATTTGTTTCTCTCGCAAAAATTATCACTACAAAGTGCAGACATCGACAACGTTCTCATCTCTCGTTGTAATGATAACACACGATGTTCTTTTTTTATTTCGATTTCTCATTTGTTTTATCACGCTTGATTTCCACACGCACAATCAATCCTTTGCAGTCGATATCCTTCTTCGCAAAGAATTAAGTTGAAAAAGAGCCGATATCCCGTAACCCACCGACCGTAAATTACATAATACCACGTATGTGTCATGACGTCTTTCCTGACTTCGATTAATGACAAGGAACTTTTTGTCGACCTTGTTTTCGACGAGCATCTCACCCATGCACATATACGTAATCTCTACGAGTCTTTCATATTCACGAATTTGAAGTCTTTGAAAAAGGAAGAAAACCGATTCGGTCGTAAAATATTCCATCAAATTCAGTCAACTGATAAAAACGATCGGTTCAGTGAATTTATGATGAAGTAGAATATCGGTTTTCATGAATACAACAACAATAAAAAATAACTTTAATTAATTGTTAAAAACAAATAAACCGAAACAATTTTCCAGAGAAATCGAATCGCTGCAGGGAAGTATAGTTCGAACCCTTTCCATTAGCGAGTCTCTGAGGATTTCCGCACTACATTTAGTATAATAAATATGTTGTATACAATATAGGAAGAAATATAAAATTCCCCCCAGTGTTTACTCTTTCACGAGTACTTTGGTCGAACTGGTTAGGAATATATAGTATCGTTTTTTACTGTTGCGTCGGTAGAAAGAAGAAAACTCTGAAAAAAAAAATATCTCAAACTTCACATCCACCCCCGGGAGTGCCAACAGCATCTGCAGTATCACGAAGAATTCGAAGAAGTAAATGAAATAGAAGAGGATCCGAGTAACCAATTGCACTTTTTCCTTTTCAATATTATACAAACACATACGAGTCTCAAAAATAAAGATTCTTCGCATGTACCTATATAAATGTACCCATCTATGCGTGTATGTACTTGCTGCGATCCGGTAGGATGAGTGACTGGCTGGGTAGTTGCCAGTTAAGTTTCAATGGTCTGCAGCCAGGATCCCTCGCGAGTAAAGCAGCTGGCATTTCTCCAATATAACACCCCCTGCGGCACCCGAAGGGCACAAAACCACCACCCTTTGGTAGTGGAATGCGGGTATTATTTATTAGAAAGTTAGTTATAGACATGATACGTATACTGTGCATACAACATAGCTATATGGTGATGCGGAGGAAAATTCCACCATCTTTGTTTTTAGGTGTGCAAAGAAAGATGTATACATGCATAATACATACATGTTTAAGGTATATGTGAAGGGATTTTCATTTTTTCTTTCTAACGAATGTTTCTTTTTTTTCTCAATAATTATAATGACATACCAACTAAAAATTTGAATTTCCAAATTTTGTTCGGTCTATTAATTCGACGCGGAATATCTTCAACGTATACGCGTAGATGTTCGTGTAAAATTTTTGAGCAATTTAAATCATACGTCAAAATGATACTTCGAATGTACGGTAGAAATAAAATTGCGGAATCGTGTCCAACGTAAATTCCATGAATAATTTTCTCCTCTCTACCTGAAAATCCAGACAAAAGGTGGAATATTATATATATGTAACGTAACGTGCTATACGAAAACACCGAAATCGTGACGGGACTTGAGACAATGCTGACCCATTTTACGTCCTGCAGTCACTGTCCCTTCCGCGTATGTATTGTACATGTTATATTGTACAATATGGGTGTACCTAAAATTTGTATGCTGTGTGTACGGGAAAATTAATCAATTATTCGTTCAAATGTACAATAAATTGGTTCTCCTTTGTCGACAGGTTTACTGAGAAAATTCAAAGTAAATTGAAAAAAAAACAAAAACAAACAAACCAACAAAAAAAATAACTTCAACATTTTAACTCGCAATAACGCAACTGCCGCAACAACTTTCAAGTGCAGCTGTGACAGAAACATAAATGAATAATGAATTTTGTCTTGTAGTATATAGGTACTGCCTATTTATACGATGTGAACAAATAGTTTAAAATGAACAAACTTTGTTAATAAACCAAGAGCTTCATAGTTACCCGCACGTGAACAAAGAAATGTTAACATCGTTCTCACCAGGAGTCAGGAGCTGTCAACAAATTGATTCGACGTTTCAACCTATATTCACATGTTTATACATTGATTTTCCTTCAGAACTTAAACGTTTCTTCCATCCGTGAATTTTTCGGAATCAAATCATCCGTCACATTTCCATTTCACGAATTGACTTCAGTAGGTATAGTAATGCTCTTCACGCTGAAAAAAGGTCCCATTTGTATCGAAACTGTCGCGCATGGGAATAGAATTTTCGGAGGTTTTTCATATTAGGTGTTCCCATGCACGGATATAGTCGTGTCAAAAATATTCCGTCTGCCAACTCGGGCAGCGTATGATATACACCATCTTATGATTGTGGTATGAGAAATGAGTAATGGATCTTGACGCGTACAACTTTCGCCCTTCTTATATTCGTATAATGTGCTTTCTGCCGGCGCCGCACGCGGCTACCTCCACACGCGTTTTTGTTGTTCCACCATCGTTACTTTATTTTTTTACTTTTACATTTTCTTATATTGATTTATTTGTTTTGTTTTTTATTATCATCGTTTCGAATCTGGCCTCAGCTGCGTCCTTCACATCCCGCAGGGCTGAAATTTATCCCTTATATAACACGACCATGACGCACACCCTCGAGAAAATTATTACAGATCTCTTTTGTGTTTGCCGAAACGATTTTCTCGAAACCGCGTGCATTCTGCATTTTCATAATTCATGGCCATAAAAATCTTATCCAGTTTTTCATATCGACTAAATTTCCTTTTTTTTTTCTTCTTTTTTGCAGCAATAAATTGCAACAGATGAGCAGAAGTATACATGTTTTCAAATAATATACGTTCGATACTCGATCGCCGCCATCTTGTGAAAATACGTTATGCATTTCTTTTCCTCGCTGATTTACAATACCTATATACGTGTATGAGCCTACAAACGACCTTCGACCTGTCTTTTTTCATTATACATCTAGATTAAGGGTAGATATCCAAAACCGGGAACCGAAAAGAAGGGACGAAGTTTTGAAGGAAATGCAAATAGCAAAAAAACAAAAAAAACTGCTATGCCGCTGAATAATCGGTATATAGGTATACAACACGCATATATACATATATGAGCTTTCATCACGAACCCACCCACCTGCCGTTGTTACGTATAGTAAAATTAGGCTGTCACTTACGTTTTGTGCATGTACGCCGTCCATATTTCACATTTTCATCGTACCGTATACCTATATACCTATACATATACCTATATAAATACATAATTTAAGTGGAGCGTAAAAATCAGAATATTCATATTGCGAGATGTGTAAGCACTGCATATACCTATAACCATAAATACGAGCTTACTTTGAATAGACGGAGTCACTCCAATTAACGCCTTCGAAATTCAAATACTATATTGGTTTTATGCTTCAAGAGAAAAATTTCCTCTGTATACCTAAAGCTCTGCACGATTTTTAATGCGTATATACTTATATATACATTATATAGAAATAAAGTGGGCGTACTATACAGACTCGGGTGAAAGGTCTTTTGACTGTAGCAAAATGTTGAAAATAGGGGGAAAAAAGGAAATAATATAAGTGAATAATCGAATACAAAAAACGACTTTTGAATTTACAGACCATATAATTATTCACATTTTTTAAATCTATAATTAACTGCTGTGACGAGACGAATGTAATGAAGCTGTACACAGTAAGTGTGAGACATAACTGTGAGGCTTGTCTGCATGAAATTTCAGCCAATCGATCGCGATCATCTAAATTCAAGGTATGTATACGCGATATATATACGTATCAGATGCGTAATTGATTCTTATTCATTTTTCTTTATTCATTTTTTTTCAATGTGTTTTTGAATATATTGAAGCCAAATTACTTGCCCGTAAATCGTGAAACTCTGGCAAATTTGAGGAGTTCTACATTTTAAATTACATTTCGTACTCATCCCCGAGTAATATTATATACTTTGCATATGTACACATATACCTATGAAACACGCTGAGAAGCTTGAAAGAGAAAATCTTGTTTTTTCTTTAAAAAGAAAAAAACACATTACACCTATAATTTTCTGCGGGTCGAAGAGCTACGTGGACGTTGTTTTATTTCATCTACAAATCCCGACTTGGTAGGCAAAGAGTTGAATGCATAGATTTTCCCAATGCCTGTACGTATGTATATACATATGTAGTTTTTAATTAATCATTGCAACTGACGGTAAACTTGTTGTATTTACAAAGAGTTAACGCAATAAAGTTGTTTGCGGATGGACTCGAATCAGTTAACCAACCATTTCGTATATATAATCAACCAATTTATCTTTTCGTAACACTGCACAGCTGTCCGGCAATTGAATAGCAGAGCGAACGGAAGTTGCGTTGTTGGACAAAAACTTTGCACCAATAACAGCCCGCAGTCCGCAGACCATATGCACTGTAGCGTCGCCACGGTATACATACGTGTAGTAGAGCTTGACCAAAAGCTTTGGCTCTAATCGATCTTCCATTTCTATATAAATCGCATTATGTGATGCAGAGGATTTTATCAGTGATGGCGAATTTTACGGGTGATTTAACCTACTTAATTTTCCATAAATTACCATCCTTTAATTTCCTACAATTATCCTTCATATTCCTTTATTTCCTATAATTATTATTAGGGTATTATATTCGTCCCTTACAATTAGTGGAGTTTGCCAACGGGAATCTGGTGCCGAAAGGCGACCGAGAAATTTCAACATTTTTGATTTCCTCAAATCAATTGAAACTGTCGAAAAATTGGTAAGGTTGACCGTACAGAATGACCAAGGAAAATACGGTCCATTTTATGATGTCATCAAAAACTGACACTAGATGTGACATGATAGACATTATGAGAAACTTTTTAGAGTGAAGCTGTTATTTTGTTTGTAAAAATTCAGAAAATAGATCGATGTTCAAAACAAAAAAAAATCAAAAAAGTCTCTGGTATTTGCGATATTACGACTGCAGGCGATACCATCCGTAAGGTTATTATTGGTTTCATTCGGGGACCCGTTGATACCAAATACTTCCGATTTTCAATATAATGATTCCATGAGTCCGGATACTTCAAGCTATTATAACTAAAGCGTTGTTGTATCCTTTGCGCTCTCGCGAGCGTTATCGAATATCGAATTTTTTCGGATGATTGGTTAGTGGTTTTTCATCTGCCCGAGAATCCCGGAGCAATCAGCCGCTTATATACGATGCCATTTTAGTTTTTTTCTTTTTTGTTTTTCAACTTTCAGATCGAAGTAACGGAGACCCAATGCTGGCGTACAAGCTCTAATCCAAATAACTGCGTATATATAGGTATACATTTATAATGCAACATACGATATATATAATGGCTCATAAATGCGCTGGTTGCACGCACGTGCCGTTACTGTGCAGATGATACAAACTATAAAGATTAGGGAACTAGATTATCACGTAGTTTATTAGATGTGCTTACTAAAATACGTTTTAGTGCGCACAATATTGTATATAAGTTGACGCGATAGAATTAACGAAATATAATAGTTCTGTCATGATCGACTGGTGATGCGACATATATTATTATATTGGAAAAAGCCACAGAAAAAAGTAAAATAAAATTAAAAAAAAAATAACCAGAACCTGAGTGATCTATGGCGGTATTTTGAAATCGATCAACTTCCGTGATCGATGTGAAGGGGGGATAAGGAAAATTTACCGACTCATCTTCGGAAGGATCATTTTTGATCCACGTCGACAAGAATCACGTGTATATAGGTATAGTTAAGTTAGTGTGTAGTAAGTTGAAATCGAATGTCAGGTTTTCGTGACAATAGAAATTGCTGAAACATTAATGAAAATATGAACATATAATCTTTTGTTACAAGAACCGATATTTTGATAAGGTTGACGGGAATACAATGAAGGAAAAATATATTTTACGTATTCACGTATATAGTGTTGGAGATTTCGAGCGAAATGTTGAAATTCCAAAGAAACTTTAATTCTCTATCACAGAACCAATACTGTGTCTATACCTGCGTCATAAGCCATCATCGTTCAAACCCTCGTCCGCGGATCGCCACGAAATACATAATAGCTGTAATACCTAAATACATATATACCTATACCTTTGATAAATAGAACATGCGGTAAATGCAATAGGGAATTACATACGTCTCTATACTACATATGTATTCACGTACAAAATTCCGTTCATGAAAATACAAATGCCGTGCAAATGTGCAGATGCTCATAATAGTTACGAGTGCATCGATTTTATAGGAAAGTGAAAATTGTCGACCGAATTCCATATAGCTACGCTTATCGTTTAATAATTTTTTTTTCTCTACGATTTGTAGTCGATGCAGAGCTTCACTGCAAATGCATTTTAGTATTATAAACTGCAAAGGGACTATGCAACATGTTATTATTTTTTTATCGTAGCCGGGTGCTCTTGCACTGTAGTAGAACTAGTCCTTATTCTGTGACTATTCGATACCTCATACTCGTACATGTGATATATATGTATGTGAATTCAACATGAGTTTTCCAACAAGGAAAAAAAAGAACATCGGTTTTTGGAGAAAACTCATAGGTGATTCCTCAATTCTCGTGCTTGCCTTCGTAAACAATATATCATACGTACATGCATAACCCTGACATATTTCTGCACGAATTGGATGAAGAAAGTGTGGTATGTCTATAATTATTAAGTAAGTAGTACAGGCGAGCTTAACAACGAGCTTAGAAACCCGTCATGGCGATGGAATAATAAACGCAAAGCTGTCACTCATGACGCTTGCATAAAAAGCTGTACACGCAACGAATGATTGTTTTTTCTTGTTTTTTTTTTATCATAATATTGTCACATCAGTCTTATTCGATATATTCAAGAATACTCGTTTACACGATTGACGTAATGTCGATTATGACAAAGTGTACTCACTTTTTTGAAGAGTTTAGGTCGGTTGTCCAGCTGCTGCAGTTCCTCGGTTGTTTGTCGGACGGAAGTTGCGGAGGACCCTCCAGGATCCGAGACCTGGTTGGCCTTGAAGAGTTTTGATTGTTCGACCCTTTTCCTAAGGTTTTCCAAGGCCTTGGCCTCCTCACGTTTCCGAGATGGTGGCCAATTGGGACCCGAGCCATGAATGAAACTTATCGCTGCACACGGCGATTCCTTTTTTGCAAATCGATTTGAAAGGAACAAAAAAAAAGTGAAAATACGTGGGTGAAATCAGCAGCCTTTTTTATACTACCAAACTTTTCGATTAAATCAGAAACTGACTGACTCGGAAAAGGTGAATTGATTCTTATGCAGAGCGCGCGATAAACTTCATTTCTATATATGGAATTGCAATTTTCCCGAGAAAAACTTCTCGCGAGCTTCACACAAAATTGATTCGTAATCCCAGAGACGGACTGAATCTCAACAAATCTTGGTATACTTTGATCTAAACATCTAAATACGGAAATGGATTTTATTGCGCCTTATTGCTTGATCCAAGTACAAACATGATGTACTATTTACCTCAGGTATAATATAGATTGCGTTTGAATCTCCATTTATTTCCTACTGTAATAACTTTTTCATTCAACATAAACGATCATTTGCTATGGATTCGTGAATTGACTATGATGCATAGGAACGTTTTTCTCAGAACTTAAAGTTTTCCGTACGATGGCCGTTGATTGTTATTAATATTTACGGATCTAATTTCCGACAAGAATGATGTGAAATTCTAAATGTACAAATACTGAATAATTACAAAAAAAGAAATCCAATTCAATCCTCAACTCAGTATTCCTATTTCGAACTGACAATGTGAAGAAACTCACATTTGCATCAGCTGCAGCATTGCAGTGCTGAACTGTAGAATCTAACGATAAAGAATGAAATGCGGGATTTGATTATTTTTCAATCGTCCATCAATCTAGCGTATTCGTCTTGCGAAGCAATAAAATACGAGCCGAATATTCTATCATCCGCCTGTCCTGAATTGACCAATCAACCCTGCATAAATTGCTATGTTATTATACATGTTATATTCCGTTGCTACAATGGGCTTCTGTATTTTTGATGTTATTATTTTTTTATAAAGATTGAGCGAAACGAAATCTTAGAATTCAATCAGCCACGCATGCTGATTCGTGAGCTTCAACAGTTGCGCGCGTAAATGTCTCGCAATCAAAATACAAAGGTTAACGTTTAGTAATGCGCTCATTGCCCTATTGTGGTTTGAATTAGGATAGGTAATTATTATATTTGACACTATCATTTATAAAGAGGACAATTTCTAGTCATGTTGCTATGATGTTCATCGGCTACGACGAGAAATGCTTGCACGCCTGCATCAATAAATTTCTTTTATTCCTCCAAAAATCTTCGCTGCAAAATTTGAAGGTTTTTAAATAATTTTTCCATACCAAGTACCGGTAGTATTCAGGCAGGTTTTATGAAAACACCATTGATTCGCATGGATCTAGGTAAACTTTTTTCTTGCACGCTTTTGTATTGCTTCACCTTAGACTGGTGATTGGAGTTGTTAACGCTAGGATCCAAGAGCGAGGTTTGCCCAAGTAGCCGTCGGCTCGCGGTGCATCGGTTACGATTAATAATTTCTTTTTGAATCGCGTACTCAATGAAATAACTCTCATCGTCGTCGCGTTGCTGCGACGGCAAGAGCTCCGCGGTTTCCTCCTCCGTCGCGACGTTCATCTCGCGCAGCTCCATCGCAGCGACTGGCACACTAAAATACCGAATCACTAGACCACCGCTAACTTTTACCTCAACGCGCCGCCGGTCGCCAGCATCCGAGCAACTCGGGGCCACCGCAGACGCGGCTTTTGCGCCTGACGATTGGCCACCCATGTTACAGATCGATACACACGATTGGTAGTTAAATAATTGCTCCATCGTGGCAGATGGAATAGAAAGTCAACAGTACTAATTGTACAAGATAAAATAACGCTATCCAGGATCTGAGATGAATGAGTAATAATTTGTATATAATGTGCGATGTGTGTATGTGTAATTTACATTTGTAATGAGTATAATATTCAACAGAGCTCAACGCCAAATTTTGGTGTACTTTTGGTGTTTATTTGAAACACAAGTAAAAATACATTTTGTACATATAAGAATCTTAAGATCTGGGACGTTCCTTCTTTTCCTTGTATAAAGCCAGTAGAGAGACGTTGGCTACTTTGACAACCTTGAAACGGACACCGGGAATGTCACCAACAGCATGACCTTTACGACCAAATCCTGCGACCAAGACTTCGTCGTTTTCTTCAATGTTGTTCAGACAACCGTCCCGAGGTACGAATGCCGTAATTTTTTTGCCGTTCTTAATCAGCTGCACCCTCACGCACTTACGGATAGCAGAATTAGGCTGTTTTGCCTCTACGCCACTGTAAGAAAATTGAAAGAATAATGCAACCATCTGATTATATGATTTGTTAAATGTTGGCGTCAATGTGTTAATGAAAAATCAAATAATATCCAGAGTTATATTTGTAAGTTGAACTATTGGTAACACATCCTTCTGTTGCCTTTAATAATTAAAAATAGAAATTCGTGACTAATCGGATATCATGGATTGATCTTTAGCTCTAAAATTTTTACCGGCTTCCTATCAATGAGAAGTCGACGAATCAAGTCTTCCAGTCTTTTAAACAACTGATTACCTGAGTTAGCAACCTAACCTAGCTTTTCGCGTGCAAAACTACAAGTTTTTATATAAAAATTAGAACCAAATCTGATATTGACTCACACTTTTTCAAGAACAATTCCCTTGGCATGGGAAGCACCTCCGAAAGGATTAGCCTTCCAACGCGTACCAAGATGAGCCTTTTTGTAATCTTTGTCGGCCCAGCGTTGTTCACGCCTGTGGTTGACGTGTTTACGCGCGGTGCGAAGACCTCGGGGTTTACCTGTTGAAAATTTGAATTCGAGAATTATATTACTGCAGGTGCTATATGAATACCAAATTAGTTTGATGATCTTATTTATCATAACAAAATGTCAAAACATTAACAAAGACACGCTAGATATCAAGTGCCATGGCGCACGTAACCACGTTTTCTTTTGAAATAATTACAGACATTTGGAGATGTGATATGAAACCGGTGACAGCAGAAACTATCGTAACACTTGTATATGATCAGTATAGTTATTTATATATTATATTGGCACTCGTATGTTGTATAAAAATCTAAAACCTTGCTTTAATTAACAAAATTTCCACATACCCATCTTGATCGGTCTGTAACAAAACCGGAAGAGGTTGCTGTGTAACTGACGGAAACTAACAGTGGAGCGAGATTCGAGACATCGATCTAGCTGCGAAGTATCGCGCTATTCTTGATGTCGAGTTTCGAGTTGTTTTCAGTTTGAATTCAAACCACGTCCGTTTTTTAGTTTTTGAGACCGATCTCATCGGGAACATTTATTGAACGGTAATGAGATATTGAAAATTAACAATACGCAATAGTTAACACAAATACTATTTATTTTCTATATGAGCAATATAATATTCTTACTAAAACTAAGGCAGAAGATCTATTTATATCTTAGGGTACTATATGCTCCAAGATTTATATGGTCATCGAGTAACTTTACTCAATGATCCGATATAAATCATCAGAGTTAGAATGGTAAACTATGGAAATCTTTGCAACCCAGTAAAATAAATAAACATTTCAAAAATCCGACATCATACACGATTATAATTTAACTTCCCACGTATAAATTGGAAATTGACTGCCTGCATACAGAGATAAAAGTAGATACTAAATAACAAACATCAACCAGAGAAGAGTTATAAGAAAATGCTTAAATTAAATACGTACATCTTCAAGGAATACAGCGTTAGAACTGCGCTTAGAGTTCTACTATATTAAAAAGTGTATTGTTATGATTAAACTTTAAGTTACTAGCAGAATTTGAATGAAATCATTATTTTTCGATACACCATTTAAACTGCATGCAGTTATAAGTCCAAACAAAAAAAGAATCAAATTGTAATCATAACTTTTGTTGAAAAGTAACAAAATTATTGATTCATGAAATTATTGTATCTAAAATATAAAGTATGTATTTAATACGCTATTTCCCTTTCATTTGTGAAAAATACTTCCAAGATATTAATCTAACTCCATCTAAACAGCCAGAACTTCAATACACATTGTTCTGTTTCTTACACAGTTCGCGAATGAACGGAATCTTTGTGGTAACAACTGTTGTGCTTTTTGATTCGCATCAAGTTTTTGATTAGCTAACAATATTTGTTGAGAAATTAAATTATGGGAGAACTGTAAATAACATTTGAAGAACAACCTTACAATAATATTACGTTGAATAATATCATCTTGGGATGCAAAATATCATTATTCTTAGACAGGACAAATCATAATGACCATCACTCACTACACTGTTAGCTCCAACGAGGTACTTGAAATACTGTGCAATATAGTGTCATGTTGTTATGGCCAAATACTCAGATAATTTGTAACGTTGACTTTCGGGAGACTGCTTAGGAAATAGACAAAACAAACATCTCACATTTACGTGTCTCTAAAAAAGCAAGTAAAATAAACGTATGTAATTTACAGATATTCTAGTTTTATTACATGCAGAAATATTCGTACCGAGTCTTCCTAACAAATTTACATAAGATCGACTTAAAAATGGAACAAATCACGTCGTAATATTCGTGCGATCGACCTAATTTTGCCATTTTCCATATTCCGTGATAGGTCTCCACATCACAAGGGGATATCAGTACATTAAACAGAATTTGATAAATTTTTGAATGGCCATCACTTTACTAGTTGTCTATTACACAAATAAGTCACCACATTACATTGGTGCCGAAGTGGCCTGACAATGTAAGCTAATTATCGACACTATTTTGTTGATTTACGTTTGCAGCAGGATTGATGCATATCATCGCTAACAATATTAGCAGAAACGTTTGTTTGTTTCCATTGATACTTAATTTTTTTTTTCATGCACTGAGAATGAGAGATGAGACCATTCCCTAATATTTGCCACTTGTTAACTAAAAACTCACTTCTACATCAAAAACATTCAACAACCGATACCGCCAACAAGCTCTATCTATGGGGTTGGTGTTTTTACATTGATTTAGCAGACGCTTCATGAGTGTATTTAAAATTTGTTTCTTGAACTTAAGCCGCAAGATCGTTTGATGAGATTCTAATTGGATATTGAGTGAAGCACAGATTGTAAGAATATAAGAAAAAGTAACATATTCTTAACAGTATTATTGGGGAGCAGCATCATGTAGAATTGCTATTGCTACTACACACCCTTAATCTCTAATATTTTACACTCGGTAAATTTGCCAAGAGTAATACTATAGCAAAAATATTGTGTATACTTAAAAATATATACCTATCTTTACATTGCCAATTATGGATTAATATAATTAGTTATACATTTTTTTTTTAAGTATTATTGAAATTGCTCTGATTTAGATTCTTGAAGACAGAATGAAATTTGGATTGTAACAACTTGTGAGTCCACTAAGTCGTTAATAAGTTTTTCGTTTGCACCTCCCTATTTAAATGACC
Source organism: Athalia cordata (assembly GCA_963932425.1). Classification (NCBI taxonomy): domain Eukaryota; kingdom Metazoa; phylum Arthropoda; class Insecta; order Hymenoptera; family Athaliidae; genus Athalia; species Athalia cordata. The sequence goes on along the minus strand of OZ010625.1, from coordinate 47,168,479 downwards.
TTTGTTATGGGTATTGAATCTGGCCTCAGTTCCACGGTCCATCAACAATTAAATGGGTAATTGATTCTCGAGTCATTTTTTATACGAATAAGTGAATCCCGATAGGTAGCTTACAGTAGTCATGCAGATTCTGAAAATAAGGATTAAGCATTTAATGTATGCATGAACTTAGTTTTCAAGTAGCCATAAAGGAAAAAGATAAGTGTTCAATAATAGTCTCTGGATTGATACGTTTATCTCAAAAGTAAATCACCCACAGAATCTAGCTTGAACCATGGATTGAACAAGGTTATTTTATAATTATTTATAAAATGTACATCAGTTATCTATTATTGTTTATTATGTGCAGGGCGTTTTACCAACCCTTGTTATACGTCATGAAGCTCAGGAGGTATGTCTCTTATTTGCGAAAAGTCTAACTTCTAAGCCTAGTCTGAGTTTAAATAACGTAGTTCATCTTTTTTAGACAATGGAATTAGGTCACCTGAAGGGAAAACTCGAAAAATGTCATCCACTAGGGGCACAAGAGAAATATGTTTTTTTCCGCCGACCAAAACGAGAACGGCCCCTTTGTAATATCCCACAAAGTGTAAACTTGAACCGCTGTGTATAGTTTATATTACAGTTCAATGACCAAACCCTATGTGCCGACGAACAATATTTATTATTTAGGGAAATATCTGAGTACGAAATAGAGATTACTTAGGCTGTAGAAAATATACAATTAAGAAAGGTATTATTCTTGCAACGTTCCCAGAGAAACTTGCTCTATAATACAATGATACAATTTGATATTTTTCACAAAATTGGATGGAAAAGATTCCGAAGTATGAAAATCATCATTCCAATAGGTCGGGGAGGAGGTATTTATTTAATATGATTGGTTAAGGCAGAATAGCGAAATTCATATTTGTACTTATCTATATAATAACTGTTATCCATCTGCGTAATTCGCCCATGTATGGCCCCATCTCAGCTTACTTAATCGTATTTGGATAATAGCCATGATTCGCTGTTATGAACAACACTACCTATTATTGGACTTCTAGGTAATTTAATGCATTGAAATTTGACAAAATAAAGGATATAAAAAATAGTGATGAGCTGATATAGTGCTGACTGACGAAAACGTAGAGATTTACCATATTTTTAGCAAAAGGCCATCTCTGATTGTGATAACTACACGCCAGCACGATTCATGCTCGTCTAAGTTCCAACAAACTAGGGAAAAAATATTACGCAGATGGGCAGTTACCTATTTGCGAAAATAATTTGAAAAATTATTTTATAGAGTAGAAATTATGAAGAATCTTGATTTTCTTAGTGAAAATCAACACAAATTCAAGAAGCGTACTAAAAAATAATTAAAAAATTCCAGTGTTATTGATCTCTATACATTCATACATATACGTATTCAGTAAGAATAACGTCGAGGAATGTGATAAAATATTTACATTGCACCATGATTCATAGTTATAGCTATTCCCTGTGTCGATTCTTGTTTTCATGTTATCCCTTTTTTCCATACATAGGGCATGTATGTATGCATATAAATATGGTATACGTATTTACTCAATATTTGCCATCCTAATAATTGCCCAATTCAAAAAAGTACTTTATATTCATATTCATAGTTATGCTTAAATCCAAGCAGGAAGAAACCTGAAGCTGATTATTGCGTTACCAGAGATCTTTTGCTACAAAGGTGTAAGTGTTTTCATTATTTATTTTTTTGTTCGTTTATTTATTTATTTGTTCTTTTTTTTTTTGTAAAAGAAAAAGTCTAAACTTCGATTTAAAGTAATTTACTTGAGATTGTCTTTTTAATCAAAACTAGAGTTTTATTACTTATTAGAATGTGCGAGGAACAACACATCTGAATAGTGCTTCCCGATATCGTTGATAGTTGAAGGGTCTAAAATTTCAATTGAATCGAAAAAAAGTTTTCTACGAAATTTAGCATAAATGAAATAAAGACAAATTGTATTCTACAAATAACCGGTGAAAACAAATATATATATGGAAACTGAACACATGTTTTTCCATCCCGTCAAGCACAGCCAAAATGAGCCCAAAGTTTCTCACACTGTCCTACACCCTCATGTTAGGCAACATTTTGTGCCAATATATAATGTGCATTATTTTTTGACCGTGCAATATAATATTTTGAAGAGAGTATATTATTAGTACATTCATTTTATTTTCACTAAAAAAATATATATTGCAAAATATTTTGGGACCTTGTTATTTTGCGTGCAACGTACATACTAGGAGTATTTTCTCACTTTTGTATTTAAGATAATGGCGATGCCAGTATCTTATATTTTTGCGTTGATGAACCTCATTCTTCAAACATATTTTCAAATATTATTATTATTTTTTTTTTCAATTAAATTATTTTGTAAATTTTATCACATGAGAATAGATTCCACAGACTTATTAGGACTGACAGAAGGTTCCAGGGACTCTAACTCTATTGTTCAGCTAGATATAGTCAGAAGAATCATTAGAGTAACAGCTGGATAAATGACAAGCATACCTCTCGTACTAGTTTCTTTTACATTGATACCTCGAGTGATATCTTATTTTGAAATACAATCGATGTGCCTGCCATCAAACGCGGATGCGCAATGCAATAGGTCTCTACTAATAACTACAATCAGGACAAAATTCTTACATCATTGATGAGGAATTGCAAATATCGTTTGACCTACAAAAACGACTATGGATTGACTAAATCATTAGTTTCTGAAGCAATGGAAAATTACAACTAAAGACAATTCGTTGACAAGCATAAATGATTAGGGTAATTTAACATGTCAAACATCATACGATATTCGAAGTTACTTATTTGCAATTTCATTGTAAGAGTTATTTTATCACTAATTTTTATTCTTTTGATTATGAAGGCTACACAGCATCTATGCGTGTGCGGCCTACAATCAAACTAGCTGCGTAGTGCAGAGAAGTATAACGAACGGTATTTTCATTTATATTATTTATATACTATAGAGATTAGACATCAAATATTATGTTCTTGTATGACTCTGAGAGCTATGACTATAGAGGCAAACTCAATACTTTTATTCAACTTTTCTCACGAATTAATCCATCGTCTTAATAAATTCAATTGCGGAACAGAACTGGGTCCACCAGTACTGCTCTTCTCCCTCAAACCTGTTCCCATAAAAACTATCCACATATTGAATCGTTGACAGCAAAGATGGCGGATTTGTCTGGAAAATATGAGTGAATGTCAATTTTACCACGTGCTAAAGTAATCACTGATCTTAAATTCGAAAAAATCTATCAACGATGACTATCAGTAGCGGTCCATAAGGCGCCCCAGTAGTGCAATCATATTTCAAGGAAGGCTAGCAGATGATGATCACGAAACAAATAAGAAATAGTTACAAACTATTACCTTGATGATGACATAGACAAGTACTGGTATCAAGTCATCCGCTGCGGGGATACCCCTCTCGGATGCCATCGACAGTAGATTCATGATCGTAGTTGCACATCTAAATACACATTGCAATTTGTCCCTCGGAGTTTTATAAGCTGAGATGGCGGCTAACTCTGCTTGTGCCCACGGCCATGGACATTCATAATGATAGATTCGTTGAATACGTAGATCTTTATGATTTGGCGTCACTACTTTGGCCAATTTTTTAATGTGATCACAAAGCAACTGATCTCGGTGAACATCACCTTCACCGTTTGGATAAAGTGCGTTGTGGTAGACCCGGGCCATCACTGTTCGCTCCATTACCATTCTTGCCAAGTCCAGCTGCCCTTCACTGGCAACTATAATTTTAAAAACAAGGATGATTTACAGTCGATGAATAACGTGACATATGCACGAAAACTCGTCTTTCTCCAATAATCCTCATTAAACGATTCTTCATGCTTTTCAAATGTTTGTCACACCTTGCCAGATAGAATCCCGGTCCATTTCAGCATGAATAGATCCTAAAAAGTTGTCCACCATATCTTGCTTCTCATCAGCAAGTGTCAGTTTTTTGAACTCCTCGCAAAAACGTAAGAGAGATGCTTCTCTTTTTTCTAAAAATACTCTGACACATACTGACACCAAATGGCTGCTCACTGCATCACGATCACACTTGACTCGTTCACCCAACCTGAGAAATGGGAGGAGGACTTTCAACTCACGATTGCGGCACGGATTTTGTTACCAACGATGTGATAAACCAAGGCAAAATATCGATCCTTTGATCAAGTCAATCATTGTGTTGTAGCACGGTGTAAACTTATGATATAATAATATTTGGCGTTGCACTATATTCACCTGTCTAAGTGAGCCAATGTTGACAGTAATCCCTGTCGACATCTGATCAAATATGCGATGTATGGAGAACGCTTTTGATAATCATTTCTAAGAGATTTGAATAATTTCCTGCATCCGTCGTCATTAAAAAGTCTGACACAGCGTAGAGTTTCATGTAGATGTGCAATCAAAGCTCGATCTTGTAAATTAATGGCTTCAGCAAGTTGTAGTTGCAAAAAAGCAACCAACTCATTCTCTTTCTGCATCCATGCATTTCTCTGCAGAATGAAAAATTCAGAAAATAGTTAATAACGTACGGTAACTGATTCAAACATTATTACTAAATAGCTAATTGCTGAACCCGGTACATACAGCTGAGGCGGTACTCCAAGGAATATGTTGCAGGTCCGCGGTGCTGAGCACCATGCGCAATTTTCGCTTAGCATCAGCAAAAGCGAAAGACAGCTCTACATTATTAGGATCTATCGCCAGTCTTTCATCTTCTGCTTCTTTCGTTCGTGAATGACTACTTTCTACAGATGCTGTGTCACTGGTTGCACTTGGCTTGCGTCTATACTTTGCTAAAATATCGTCAGATGTGTCTGAAATCAAAATTTTGATATTGTTTCTGCACTGCCTAGACATATAGTTGCAGTTTGTTTTTACACAGACCGTGGGGTAGTTGAATTATAATTTGATATTAGCAGTTTGAAGATAGTGATTCAGACTTTTATTACTGTAACAAAACGATCAAAACCTCACCATTATTAATACTACCGCTCGAAGTTGTGTCCTCAGACATAATTCTACGAATCCTGATCCGACTGATGTCCAACCCATCACCACCAGCTTCACGATCGTAACATCTGAGATCCTCGGCACCCCTTAATGATTTTCCTTTACGATTTCTGAGAGACAACTTTAGTTTTCCGAAAAATCCTCGTTTATTTTTCTGCTCGTCATCTAATAACTCTTTGTCTCCACGCTCCGCAGTCATATCAAAACTGATACTTTTTGGTATAGCGCCTGTAGAAATGCTAGGTTTCGAAACAGTTGGATTAATACCGTCAATTGCATCAGTACCACCATTAGCCAATGGTTGTGGTACCGCTGAATGTGATAATGGCACAGTATTCTTCACTCTCGACTCTGAGCCAGAGCTACTGCTTGATGTCAAACTTGCGGTACTCAGTCTAACGACAACATCTCCTCCAGCAGCCATTTCGCCGTCCAATTCCTAGTGCACAATTATTTTTTAAAATGTACACATTTACAGAATGAAATGATTAGTTGGCTCTAATCGGTACTGTTGAATGTAGAATGAAGTAGAGGACTCACTTCAGTTTTAACGTCTCCGTTTGTGAGATTTTCGCTGGGAAGTGAAGGCGCAGATATATGGTTAGCCAATAATAATGCTGGAGCCACAGCAGCTGCACTTATATGATTACTACTGCTAGCTGGTCCTTCATTATTATTTTTGCTGTTATCAATATGTAGTTTGTCCATCAAATGCACGAGCCTATCGTCTCCACCTAATTTATAGTCTCCATCATTGACCGTATTTGCGTTGTTATCAACATACTCTAGCGTGCGTCGTCTATAATCAGATTTAGCTCCACCACGTCCAGTGACATTCCACAAGGAAGGCGTAAGAGAGGCTGTTGGAGACGGAGGTACGGCAAGGCTAGGTTGAACAAGTGGCTCTTCACGAATTGGTCGGAATAAAGAACCAGGGCCACCAATAGCACCTGAAAGTTCTAAATAACATCAATACTAGGCTTATCACATTCTCCAACATTGAATGAAGAAAAAGCCTTCAAGAATCAGTCTTACGTGGATTTAAAGGTGGAGGCGTATCTGCCCCAATTTCGCCATCACCTCGACTCTCAACTTCAATCTCCGATCTTGCTGTGTCGTCCGATCTGATAGCATAGTACAAAATATCAGCACAATGACATAGGGTAACTGATAACGTGCAATTCAGTGCAACTGACAATGAATCCCGTTTAGTGTAGCGATGATCTGACCAACATTACCTAGCAACGCTTGCAGTATCATCTGTGTCAACTTCGGTCATCCTTTCCGAATCGCTAGCTAGAACATCGGTACTCCAAGCCTCTGAGGCAGTTTCACTGACGTCAAGCATAGTTTGAGTAGGTTCCACAGGCAGAACAGGTTGTATACTTTCAGCAGGTGGAGGGAATTGATATCGCTCTATCTGTTCTACAGTTTCACTATCAGATGCCAGTACATCAGTGGACCATGTATCGGATACCAAAGAAATTGTTTCATCCCCTAGAAAGTATCCTTTGTGTAGGACGTGCATGACGAATGAGTGATGATTCAAAAAGTAAATGATATTCAAGATGACATGTTTGTTGCATGTTAATTTGTCTAGAAAATACCTTCGATGAGCTTCTTGATTTCAAACTTGCAAAACTTATCATCTATCTCAGAACGACTCTGCTTCGTTGGAATAGTCGGTGGTGGAAGATCTAGTTGCCTTGCTTCACCGGCAGCCCGCCCATCGTCACCTTCAGTTATCTGTGACGAAGGTGTATCGCGGCCTGATTCAACAATCATCATAATGGTTCATATGAGTTAACCAAAGCACTTCCGCAAGTACTGAATATATCAAAATGATAATTATACGCTACCAGAAATATTTGGTGTACCCCGACCAGATACATTAGCTGAAACCATGTCAGAGAGATTGTCATTTTGATCCTCAGTCTCTAGTTCAAGCGAAGAAGCAACGCTATGGTTGGATGCAGCCTCCGATACCGCTTCCAAATTGTCCGATGTATTGCCAATCGACCCTTCAAACAACACTAACCACATTAATGTAGGGGTGCAACTGATCATGGAGATGAATGATGCTTCAAGTACGTTAACTTTTCTCGTACAGACTGATAAAATGGCGGCGAATGATTACAAACAAAATTTATTTCATCATCTTTCAATACTATATACCTTCGTCATGTGATAGAGAAAATCGAGTTCTCTTTTCCTGTGTTTCAATCCTCTCAGCGCCATCATTTTCATTACGGTCATGTCCATTAGGCAAATCACCAGGGAGATTCAGTTGCACAGTCCCACCCTCGATGTCATCTTGCATTTCCATGCACAGAACCTGGTCAACAATAGCAAAGAATTAAAAAATCAAGTGGTATATGCATATAACGTAAACTAGCATAATACAAATCGACTCAAACATCTTGTCATAATTTGAGTGTCATGATTTTAAATCTTCTTAGTAAAATGAGTTTGATGATAAGAAATAATCAATAACTAATCGTAGTACCTTTTGTTCACTAAGTAAGCCGACGGTTTCTCCTAAACTGGAAACAAACGGTATGACTAAGACATCTTGAGGAGTCTTATCCAGCAATTCATCTTCGGGGCCTGAGGCACCATTTACATCTTCTCCGCCATCTGTAGTGGTATGTGCTGATGACGAAGTTACACGTGATCCTCGTCCTTTTCCAACTGGAATAACGATACATCGGGATAACTCGATTGAATATTCATCACTTTGTATATTCAAATTATTTGAGTACATGGCTTTTAAACAAGTAACTGATACTGAACAGATTAGTGATAATGCTGTGATTGTACCTTTTCCCAGAAGGCCGCCTCGCTTGCTGGGAGTTTCTGGAGAAACATGATTGGTATTTTTCTGAGAACTTGGCAAACCGGAAGGTAATTGTGACAAAAGCTCATTTAACTGCTTCTTGTTAATGCTGCTTGCAGGAATAATTCCGCCGTCACCACCATCTCCCGCTACAGTTTGCAAAAAGGTTACTAGAGCATTCAGTTCACTTTCTGTGAATAAGGCAGCAGATCGAGCGAGTCCTTGTAGTTTCGAACCATCAACCATTGCTGGTTCATCTTCCAACTCATCCGTTGCACCTTCCAACATTCCATCCAATAAAGATGAGACAGAATCTTTCTCAAATTTCCGATACAAGTCAATAACTTTACTATCCACGTTTTGATACTTGAGTAGGGACATCATTTGCAATATCTGACCAACCTGCATTAGGTTAAACCGAGCAACATAACTTATTGGCGCATCCGTAATGCCATAAGGTTCTGGATTTACGATAGCAGGACAAATGAAATATGTAAATACAAGATCTGTGCACATTGCGTGAACCTCTTTGGGATCAATATTTCCACTTTTGGCTAGTAGCCCTGCCAATTGCCTAACCAGCCAGCAAACGCTGGTCGGAAAACAATGCATGTTTTCTTTGATACTCGTAATGAATCTGTTGGTAATACGTTCGAGAGAGTTGATTGTCCATAGTCTATAGCGCTGCAGTTTAGACTGGTATTCAAGCGTGCCATCTTTTCCAAACTTTTTCAAGCGTTCCGCAGGTGGAAATCTAATAGGTGCCTTTTCTGGGTCAATATCTAAGAACATTTCATCTTCCATCAGTAGTTGCATGATTGGACCATGTAAAGCTGCCGTTAGAAACAATTTTGCTGAGAACAAACTTTCGTGGAAGACTGAGTAAAATCTTGAAAATGCACAAGTGCCATGTCTCAGTAATCTTCGAGGATTGTCCGATGGAATGATTTGAAGAAACATCAACTGCCTCAACAATTGCAAGACTAATATTTTGTCTTCAGGTAACAGACAACTGCCAAACAGTCCTGCAGCTAGTGATTGTATGACACTCTGCATTGACTCTGGAATTAGCTTGTCCCCTTCCACTAAACAAGAAGCTAGAAGTTTCGGAGACTTTCTCAACGCTTGCAAAAATTCTCCATATGCAGAACATGCTTGATGACGTAAGTGCCTATATGCATCAACAAACTGCGAACTTTCAAGAGTGTTTGCTCGTTGACAGCAAGATGCAGGTGTACAATTTGGCCTTGATACTATCAAACGATTTAAATTTACTCTCTGTTGGGCTGTGACCCAGGCCTGTTGAGCTAGATCTGATGATACATATAAAACCTGAAAAAAACCGTTCTCAAAAAACTTGTCTTGGTCAAAATTGCTGAAACTATTTTTCATCAATATTATGAGAACAAGCTTTTTTTCTGTAGCAGGTCTAACGAAATCAGTGAGGTCAGCATACTAACTTTCTGGTTAAGGTTCTGCAAAGTCTGCTGCTCTGCGCTGACAAAAAGGCGCTCCTGTCTGAGATGGCCTGCTAACTCGATCATATCCCATTGTAAAGTCCCAAGGGAATCAACGCTGTTTACCGAAGACATGGTGGTAAAATCTGCAACTTTGGTAAATTGTTTTGTATAAAAAGATTCCCCATTAGTAAGTAGAGATGGAATGAAACATGAAATCTCCATAGTTGGGATACCTGCGCTGAATGTGACAGATTCTTAAACAAATTGCCACCCAATCATGTCAATACGTTATTTATCATTGAGCTACATCTAAATGCAACTGCATGTGAAAACTTATGTAACAAGATGTTTTTTGGTTCAATTGCATAATGGCTATTATTTCATGGATGGAACCATTGTACAGAAAGAAACAATATGTTTTACATGTAGGAAATCTATGCTCAGGTAAGGTATTATTGAATTGTAAAATTCCAATAATCAAATAAATACATTAAATCGACAATTAGGTCGCCATCTATGACAGAAGAGTGACACATTTATATTATTACACTGATGTTATTTATTGTCACTGGACCAAGGAACAACACTAATCAGTGCAAACACATTCAATAGATCTGTATTTGTTTGTGACGCATGAGCAAAATATAGGAATGTATGAGGTGCAGGTGGAACAAACCTGTCATTTTATCTGAATTGCGTGAAAATTTGGTGCCCAAAAGCATCTACATTAGAAAAAAAAATCAACTCGAACTGTAATAATCTGACATATTAAATAGAAAAGTTGAGATATGCATGTATTTTGATTAAAAACATTCTGATTCATCCACAAGAGAACCTCGGACATTGACAAAGGAAATGTCAGATATGACAGATGATGTTTTTTTTATTTTTGTTTTTACTCGGTTGAGATTGCTTGGAGAATGGGGAGGTTCGCTGGCTCGAGTGTAAAAGAATATTAGATAGTCCGTAGTTGATCAGATTCATGATTTACCATGCGAATAAATGTTAAAAAAGAATGGTGCGAGCTGAGGAAGAAACTATCACAAATTTCACTTGTTTGGCCGAATCTATGGCTTCGGAAGGCGGTACGATAGAATATTCATGAATCAACACGTTAACACACCTGTCTCTGCCACTGTAGACTTTGCGAAACTCTGTTATTGTCGCTTCTTTTTCACAGCAACACCCCCGAGTGATTCACGACCATTTTCTAGTTGAGGTTAGAATATCTTCACAAATGGCCGTTTTGTGAGAACTCTGAAAACCACGGATGACGAAGTACGATTTGTGCAGATTTGTGGGGCATAGCTTTGACTGAAGATTTGGAAAGACAGTCAGCCCTGGGTAAAAATCTATCCGCGGCACCTAATCGGGTCGGGCCTCGTAAGAGACCCCTAATTTACCAGCAGATTATGACAGATTTCCACCAAGCATACACGCATGTGGCCTTGTGAATTTAAATTCTTATTTCAAGAAGATTGAAAAAACTCCAAAATCATAGGATGAATGGTATATCATGCCTGTTGTATCTGTCTCACCTATGTTGAACGAGGGATATTCGACCGCAGCGTTGACTACAGATCCTACATCAACGATAGCAGGAATTAATGAGATCCGATTGATTATTTTCAAAATCGAAGCAAATATGAGGCAACAGTAAATGCCATTCGCCATAAATGTCCTAAAAATTTTAAACAACGGATAGTACCTTTAAATGAGAAATTTCAACGAAATCATCGATCAAACCGAACCCTACCTCCACGGTCCGTCCCTGACGATAAAAACAACGATGGCGAAGAGAAACACGTGGATCCGTTTTTGTGTTTTTTCCAATCGAACTTTTTACTTTTGGCGACAATATGCGCCAAGCATGAGTTATAGCGAATTCGACTCACTGCCTGCTCTTTTACTTTCGGAAAAAAATACAACGTTTCAAGCACTGAATTATAGTTCAGTGATTCCAACCAACGATGAGACACTTATATTTACCTCTGTTAGTTCCAGCCTCAATCCCCGCTATTTTCCAATCATCGTAACTTTACATCATCCACAGATTTCTTAATCGAAAGAAACAAAGAAGCTGTGTAAACCATAAAATTTCATACAAAGTAATAGTGAATGAAGATTATATCACTGTTATTTTTATACATAGATTTTTGCATGATTTATATTTATTTGTGTTACAAGACATTTATATTATAAGTGACCCATCAGCCGGAGGACCTGGCAGACTTTCTTGCGTAATACCTTTCCAATGCAGCTTCGAAAACAGGTCCAACCGTACGTTTTTCCCAGATGGAAATTTTTGGAGCTTCTGGGTTGAGGTTTTTCATTTCTTCTATCTTAGGTTCTGTGATTGCCTTATCGGCGACACCTTTTGTCACGTTCTCAGCTTTTGGAGCAGTTGTTTCTGCTTTTGCATCACTTGAATGCTGAATCATTAGAGCTGGAACTGTTTCAGCCTGTTCTCGGTGATCTTTTTTCGATAGTTTCCGTTTTTTGTCGGTTTCTACCTCATTGATTTCTACAATTTTTTCAGCCACCAAGCTCTTAGGTACAGACTTTTCCTCTTTTGTCTCCTCCTCAGAACTGGACTGTGATGCATCAGCCATTCTTTTCCTGTACTGTCTTCTAGTTCCTTTACCAACATTTCTTCTCACCTCGTTTGCTCTTGCCACAATACTCTCATTATCTTGGTCAGAGTTGTCTTCAGAGTCTGTAGACAATGGATCATCTCCGTCTATATTATCTTTGGCATCGTTTAGTGTTTCATCCTTATTTTTTTCCTCGACTCTTGGTTCATCGGCTTCATCGGTTTGCTTTATTTCATCTTTCTCAGCCATCTTTTTATCAGGATCGACTGTTTGGTGATAAAGGTGCCTATAGAATCCAGACATATCTTGTTGCTTTGTGACATCACCAATTGCTTCTAATCTATCCATTCTCTTCTCTTCGTCCTCCATTTTCTTAAACTCCTCCAACTTTGCTCTGTACGCAGATGTCACAAAGCTCTCTTTATCCGCAAACATTGCTCCCTCAGCTTCTCGTTCTTTTTGAACCATTCTTTCAACTCTGTGCTCCTGTTCCCTCTTTCGCCGATCTGCAGCTTTCATTAAGTTTTCTATGTACTTTGCCTTCTTTTCAACTGTCTTTTTATTACTTTTCTCCTCAATTTTGGATCGTTCAATGTCATCATACACTTCATCGTATTGGTAGACCGTTGGGTCCTCTTTTAATGCTCTTTTCATTGTGAGTTGAGTCTGCTTTTTTACTAAATTCTTCTCACCCTCTGCTCTCAAAGCTTTTCTCACCCAATCTGACCCATCGTCTCCATCAGAGCCACTGTCTTCTCCAAAAACGTTTCCAGGCTTTGGGGCTGTAAGACGGTTCTTACCAGGTACTGCTAATCCATACCTGTGAGCAGATAGAAAAAATGAAAATATATGCAAGAACTTGAGAAAGTACTTTTGATGCTGCAATGGATGAAATTCATTAAACGAATTTTTTAGCTATAGGTAACATGTGGAAGAGGCTGGCTCTGCTTCATGAATCTCTAGATACGAACAGTAGCATTCAAAGTATGGAACAATTGAGCTTTAATCCATGGAGCAGAGCTGGATCCTCCCATGCATTGGATATGGTTATTGTTAGAGGATAGCGAGACCTACTTAGAGTTTAAACAACAATGCAAGTATATTTGTGGACTACTTACTGTTTTTCTTCTTTGATCAGGTGAGACATATTAGAATGCTGAGGAAGCAAAGTCTTCTAGTTGAGATACAAATGATATCGTATGGAGAATATAAAGAATAACACACAGGCCTGAGGCCTCTTTATAGGTTTGGTCACTACTATTACTGCACCATGTACCAGTACCAGACTACTAATAATAAGCCGTCTGGATCTCTACTTTTTTTGAACGAATACAGGAATGCGTAATCTTGCTCATAAGAGTGAATTTCTACAAAAAATATTGCTCAGAGATTTCCTTCATGAAAATAATGGTACTTTGACGTACAGATAACTACACTACTGACACGCTGAGCCAATTGCAGTAAGTTTCATTTTTATCTCTGGCGCCATTGGCTGAAACGAGGAACGTGTTAAAAGGCTATACAGCTGTAAACAAATGTTTTTTAAAAATGTAACGGATTTGCGGCTACTGAAATATTTGTGGGAAATATTATTTGAACATATTTCAATCCAAAGGTGTGTGAGAAAACGGGAGACGTGAAAAAATTGCCAATGCGTACGTATATGAAACATTTTTTGATTATTTTTGCGGCAGCACGCCGATCATAAAACACGTGTTTGTAGAAATTATGACAGTTGATGGTTATATTTAGCGGTGATTGACTGGTCAAACACTGTAGTTGCACATTATTGTGCGTATTACCGCAACTCTGACAGGATTATTGACAGTTATCTTCAGCATTATGATGTCTGCGTAATTACTGTCCTGCTTAGAGAGCAAAACTGATCTTGTCAATTTCCTGAATCGCTTGCTTTATTCAATATACTCACATATAGCAAAACATGAAAGTTGAAAAATTTTCATCCATCACAGGTAGGATGTTGAAAAAAGTGCCTTTGGAATATCCTTGTCTGTTGGTCTCAAAAACGCAAAATATGTTCTGTTGAAATTACACTGCATCAGATTAAAGTTATAACCATTTACATGTGTGTAAATCAGTTTTCAAATTTATATTCACTACTGTGGCATAACTGTTGCAGTTCTTTATTATTGTACTTGATGGTGATTCTAAAAGTTTTATTTAAACAAGGAGACCTTATGTAAAATGCCTTGGAAAAAAGGTCAACTTCATGTTTTGTAATAATTTGTCTGTTATAGATATCCGAGATTACATCAGTTACCATGGCTTCGGAAGCTTCCATAGTAGAGCGTCTCCAAGAATTGAGGCGTTGGCAAGTTGAACAGCAGGAGAGATTACTGCAGCAGCAGCAAGAGCAGCGTGAAACCTTGAGCCGTCAGCAAATTCGTATGTATCAAGCCCTTGGTTTGACCGTTCAAAATGCCAGCCCAGGTGAAAATAATACTGACCCTAAATTCCAAGATTCTCTGGAAGATAGCATTAGGAGTGATGTAATAGCAAAGAAGAATCAGAATCTTACAGACTTGGCCATCGGAGACACTGATCGCATATGTCACTTGTCTCCTCAAAAAAGGCATGAATTGCTGCATGCTTTTAGCCATAGTTCGAACAAAGTACCACAGGGTGCTCATACTCATGGAGACTCATTACAGCCCGGTAGTCCGAAACATTCTCACCATTTCATTGGACCTGAAGAAAATTCACCAGTGGCTAGTGGAATCCCTCAATCAATAATGATTGGTGAAAATGAACTCTCAAATCAATGTGGAGATAAATTATTTGGCAATGCAATAGATTCCGATGACTTGGATACTGTTGTTACCAACTTAGATGATCTCAGGATGAATGATATGAACCTAACATCACATCAGTCACCTAGAATTATTCCGGAGTTATCAATAGATGGTGTAAAACCTTTGCCATTGGACAGGCCCACCAATAAATCATTGATAATTGATGATATTCCTGTACCATCTCCAAAGAAAGATTTTCACACTTTGCTTGAAGAAAGATTAAAGGAGTCTCAATCGGTACCCGAAAATTATAAAGAGGCCAATGAAACCAAAAAACCTATAAAAAAACCGTTTTTGAAAAAAGGTCAGGGACTGGCCAGATTCAAATTGGGCAATGCATGTGAAAATGCTACAAAGAAGATAAGACCACGTACTAGGTCTTTGCCCACTACTGTCAGAATGGACCATGGTAAAAATTCGAGAATTAGCACCGACAGGTCGAATGAAAATGGGCACGTTGCAAAAAAAGCTGTAACTAAATTGGATAAGCCACAGAAGAAACATCTCAATATTCCAAGTAGAGCTCAGAGTCGATTGAGCTTGAAAAACGTTCAACTACCTGTCCGAGTTCGGAGCAAATCTATGTGTAACCCTCGAGAATCGCTATCAGCAACTGATGATAAATATATTCAAAATGATAGGTTTAATGTCTCGGATATCGAGTCAAAAACAAGAAGAGAATTGGAAGAAGTACGGATCTTTGAATTACTAGAGGAGAAGGCGGAGAATTCAAGTTTCTGCTCAACTTCGAGCACTGTAATTGCTTTGCTGCAGCAATCCGTTCAATCAACACCGCTAAAAGCTAAGGCTCTTAACAAAAATCAGGTTTCTTCATTAGCACAAACCTGGACAAATGAGAGAGGTGATACCAATGAAGATTTGCTGCTGGCTGAGATTGTCTATACAACACAGAGCAACAGTACCGTGCGCAATTCTTCCAATACCTACAAAACGCAATATCAAAATCAATTTCAAAGCTTGCAGGAGTGTGACGATCCAGAGCCAAATGACGAGGATTCACATAAATTTGATAATAATGACAATATGTGTGAGCTACCATATGGTACAGACGTTGATTCTAGCTGTGACATGATCTGTACAAGAACTAATGAGGCTAACTTGCCAACTGACAAGAGCATCAATAATCAAGCAAATTATGATACAAATACTAGTCTGCATGTTAGGTTTGCTGAATATAACGAGTACAAAACAATTGGCCTAACTGACACATCCACCACATCCACTGAATCGGAACCACCGAAAACTTATTCTGACCAAAAAGCATGGAGCGACTACTCTGCTACAACTGATTCTTCGGATGATGAAGAATTCCATTCTATAATTGCTCAAAATCAAGTCAGAACTCTCAAGAGTCAGGGATCTGCCGGAACAAAACTCGAAACTATTCGATCGCAGCAGCTCAATGAAAAACATTGCGAAGAAGGTTCTGGTGACAATCTGTCCAATCAGGAGTTAATTGAAGGCGAGCCAGAAGATCAGTCAGATTTTGAAACTGAGCCTGAAGAAAGCCATTACAATTATGAAGAAGATGCAGCAGATGATATTTTTGATTCTCCCCTGAAACCACGTGACATTAGTGAAGCTAGTGTACCTCACGATGAAAATTCAGCATTAGCTGATTTGACTTTGGTTGAGGCGGATTCGGATTCTGGGAAAACGGATAAAGAAAATGGTTTGATTTTTAAATCAGAACTTTTGAAGACTCGGCTATTGGAACTGGAACGTGAGATTGAAATATTTCGAAAGGAGAACATTGCTATAGCAATGCTGAAAGAGAAGTTGCTGGAAGAGCGTAGATCAATAGAACGTACATTGAAAGAGAAGGAAAGTCGTTTTGAAGAACGAAAACTAAAATTGGAGAAAGATCTTCAGGAGGAAAGAAAACGGTTAGTCAGAGAAAAAGCAGCGTTGGACAACCGCTTAAAGGATGCACAAGGAAAAGCTCAGCAGAGCAAACAGGAGAGACAGGAACTACAAAACTTGAGAGAACAATTGGAGGAAATGAAAGAAGAGATGAACCAAAAAGAAAGCAGATGGAATGCTGCTCAGGCGAGGCACAGAAGTCAAGTCAGGATTTTACAAACTGAGAATTCCAAGCTCAAACAGGACATTCAAAACTTGCGAAATACTCGGAAGACTAACACCAAAATGAGACTCAGCGCGAAACAAAACGCGTATTCCAACACGAAGGCTATTCATCAAATAAACAAACAATTGGACTCACAGAAAGTAATACCGCCTAAACGAAATTCATCTTCTGATGACGACGAATTCCCAACACAACCGATGATGGAGGCAATGCAATTGAACGAACGCTCCACTGATCACAATCATTATGACCAAACAAATTCTGACGGCAGTAAAGTAATAGTTTATGATAAAAGCCAGATGGATCTAAAAGACTGCCACGGTCCTGCAAGAATACGAGATTTGTATGAAAACCTACTAAAAGATGCAACTGTAGGTCTGAAGGACGGTGGAGAAGCAGCTAAAGAAGCAATCCAGAGTAAAGGAAGCACAAATAGCTCAACTAGACATAATGAACAGTCCGAAAACTCCTTGAGGGAAGCACAGAGCATTCAAGATCTTGTTGACGCTAGGTCAACTGAAGTTGATCCAAATACCAATCAACTAAGCCATGATCGCAAGATTGTTGCAGGAACGAGCAAGAATGCATCTATAGGAAGTCATTGCCCTCCTCTAGAATCCCCGAGGAACTATCAGCAGACAAATGTTTCTGAAGATTATAAGAAACTTAATCTGAACAATGATGGTAAAATTGATAAGCAGGGTATACGAGAATTGAAACATTCCGATGGGCGAAGAGAACTTTGGTATCCCAATGGTAATGTCAAAAAAATTTCCGCCAATGGCCTGACTACTAAATTGATTTACTACAACGGCGACGTTTGTGAAAGTAGAGAGGACGGAAGTGTGAAATATTTCTATGCCACGACAAGAACCTGGCACACCACGATGTCGGATGGATTAGAAATTTTGGAATTTCCTGAGTATAACACTCTCTAACTAATTCACTATCCCACAAATGTTGTTTGTGTTTAACGAATTCATCTTTTTAGCGGCCAAATAGAAAGAAGATCAAAGGATGGGACGGTAGAAGTATCATTCCCAGATGGATCAGTCAGAATACTTCAGTCAAATGGAACAGAAAAGTGGGCTTTGCCAGATGGAACTTTAGCAGAGACCTCAGCAGAGGGTGAAAAAATACTGACCCTACCTAACGGACAGCGAGAGGTTCATACGAAGGAACATAAGGTACCTTTGAGATTTCGGGCGAATTAAAACTCTGAACGTATACTTCATATTTGGTTCCAATCATAAATATGATTTTTTTTTTTACCCTGTCACCTGTTTCATTAATAGAGACGAGAGTATCCAGATGGAACGGTAAAACTAGTCTACGCAGATGGAACACAAGAGACACGTTATGCCAGTGGTAGAGTTCGATTGAAAGACGGAGACGGCAATCTTCTTATGGACTCGTATCACCAATGAGACAGGAGTTTTATCATATTATAAATACTTATGATAGTTTTTATACTCATAGGTTTATGCTTATATCAAAATATACTGTAGACATGTACAAATTTATAGAATGCCAGTACTTGTCATGTGCTGCATGGTACGTTTTATTTCTTTTTCCTCATCGATTGAAAAATAATGTAAGTGTTGTGAAGACTGAAACATCTATTTTTTCATCATAATAAAACGAAATTATTTGCTCTTTGTACCATATTGACCTTTTAAATTTGACCATTTCAATACGATCCGCGGAGTGATTCTGGCGACAATTATGAATCACGCCCACGAGACTCGAATTGTTTCTTGTAAAAAACTATGGGGAATAGATATGTCAAGGAAATCAACAAGTCGTATAATAATAGTATTTTGTACGTACAATTTTTATCCCAATTAATAATTATTACAAAAATAAAATTGTGGTAAGAAGGAATGTGTTAACTTGGAAAAAAGGTACCCAAATATTAAGATGGAAAGATATGTGTGACATGGTAATCAGCTTTGCACTTCACAAGGAAGTTGACACCTTACAGATATTTTTGAACTGATATCACATGGCATTCGCTTCAGTAAAAATCTTTCTGATAATAGTCGTAGATAGGAGACACATGTGGTACAATATTGAACGTGCTTCTGTGTACGATTTTTGGCTCAATAACAGCAGGTAGAGAAATGTATTAAGTGTCTTGTATGCAGAGAATATCCGACATATCAAGAATTACATGATTTCCAAATATTTCTGAAATCTTGTAAAATGATGCGTGCAGTATTAAGTAGCTGAAGGTTTAAAGGCTTAGCAAGTGGATTAATAAGCTGCTATTTATATTATCAGTTTACTAATAGAGCTCAATTAGTACCAAATTATCACAGATGCATATCTATTCGTGTATATTATGGCACCGTAATGTCGAAAATATTGCCGGTTCCCTACAGGAAGCCGTTGAGCGCGTTCAAGATTGAACTAGATATTTGTTTGTGTAGAGAATAGTCTGTAATGGATAATACATAATAGATAAAAGATTCATGATTTTGAGTTTCCAAGTACTCCAGTCATGAAGTGATCAGATTGATTTTACCTTTTTTTGTGCCTTGTTTTATACGAATAGAATAAAATTACTTTACAACTGGGATCAGAGGTTGTCCGTTCATTAGAATTAAGAGAATTGACTAAAATTTATCGATATTAGAATCTGAATGAGCCATAAGATGTTGGGACACTATACTGGATGATCACATGTTCTACTGCAACTAAATATGAACATCGAATGACGTTTTTTCTAGTTTCAGTGCCGCTATAATGCATCCAGTTTATATGAAACAAGTACCTTTATTTCTGTATTGGCGAAGGAAGGAAATTGTATTCGTCCAAAGTTTTTCGACATATTTACATTGCCGATAGTTTGATATGATCTTATTTCTTAAATTTAAGTTGTAGAATACAAGATAACTATAAAAGGTAATTCATTATTTTCACTGATTTGTAGTATGAGATTATGATAGAAGCGCAATGCAGATTCAAAATACATAGTGGTAACGAGTGAAATAAATACAATGAAATAAAAAAAACATTGATAATATCGAAACGTGAAAAAGTTTTCTGTAATGGATACGGAAATAATAGAATTATAATGTAGTTTAAAAAATATAGACTGAATCAATCAGATTTTTTAAAAGTTCGTGACATCTAATAAAGTTATTCGACAAGATCTTATAAGACTGAAGAATATGCTACAAAGCCAATACTGTATTGTGTCACTGTAATTACGAAACTTCAACAGTACTAGTACGTGTGCAGAAGATGAGGCTATTTACTTCAAAAACTACTTAAATGCTTGCAACTGCAATCTATTCCATTACGATCGAGAGGAAAGTTCTGAAGAAGATTTAAAATATTTTGAAACCCGGCAGTCAGATGTACAGCAAATTTGAAGGTGAATTGCTGCCTCGAAAAAGTAGAATTTCTTATCAGCTGTTATAGTGGGATTTTTCTATAGTTATTCAACCCACGTAAGTGTGCGTAGGGATAGCTGTCTCCCTGCGCAAGAGAGCTATAGCCAGTAGTCGAAGAAAGGAGCTGTCTCCCTGTTGTATCTATCTATAAATATAGCTGTGGTATACAATTTCTACGACTAATAATATATAACAAGTCGCACTGTACCATGCTGTGTACATCTCTATAAGGCAACGTTAAGTATACTGAGAGCTTTGCTGACGCTGTTGGTCATTCGAAAACTGTTTCAATGCTTCGCTTCTATTACTATACAAACTTTAATTACTGATTTGACTTACGGTGAGGTACGGACCAGACAATCAGTTGCATTTTCCTCAATTTTGTTCTACAAAATCAGTTTGAGAATACTGTGATGCATGAGGCAAAGTTATTTCCTTTTGACTGATTTAACATAGTTCCAGTTTCTCCTTAGCGTTCAAAGTCGGCCGATTTCGAGATCTATTTTCAAATAAAATGCAAAACTGGCCGTGTCCCATTTCAACTAGATACAATGACATTTTTCTCACATCAGTCGATTGTTACGGTACAAGGCATAAGCGATATTCTATTTTTTATTAGCCTGTTATAGAGTAATGTTGTAGTTGTCAAACATCTATTTCAGGAGATGCTGCCACCAACCTTGAAAATCTTATAATTCTGGCATTGGAAATACTTGTTAAAATACCTATGAAAAGTTACAAATAATAGTAGCTTTTACTTCCGCAGACATTAACTCTACTATATATAGGTAGTCAACTATATGTACAGCTGCGAAGATGGTATGACCACTGGTTACGATTTCTCAATATAATATCAGTATAGAATACTAGTGTCTCTTTACGTTTCCGTTTTTTCACTTTGATTTCGCTCGATGTTGCATCTGTATACCTACTTGCCACATCAAATAACGAGTCCTGCGAATTTGTGTTTCAACAAAGATACAGACAGCCAGCCTGCGTTAGGGGGATAATCTTACATGACGTTGCTCATAGGCAATCGCTTGTGCCTGCACATTATGATTTACCTATGAAGAGGCTTACTATGCTACACCAGAGCCTATTAATTAGCACCGCTGAATTGTCAACCATGATAAGAGTCTGAATAAAAATGAAACTCTCCGTATTTTTTATAATTTCCAATTTCTTTTTTTCTGTGTTTTTTTCGAAAACCACGAGTAAATGCGATATAGAGCGACGTTAGCCTAACGGACTGTTTGAGACTTGTAAGGTACAATAGCTAGTCTTCGTATTACCGGATCGAGAGAATTAATACTTCCCAGGATGCGTAGAGATAGTGGATTCTTCATCCATGAATGGTGCCTGGTTTTTTATGGCCACGATATCCTCAACTCGAATTAAGTGGGAAGAAATTCGTTAGGCACAACAGCGATCTCTCTTTAGTATTGAACTGCACTGGTTAGCTTAGATTATGAGGTAGGTCATTCAGTTTCACTGTCTGAATAATATTCTATCGGAGCAGGATCACGTGGTTTCTTCGAATATCTAAGCCCCAATGTGTCAGCCATTTCCTCAATATTTTTCAAGACCTGAAACAGCATCCGGTATAATTCAATGTATTAGTAAAAATAGAAGCTACAATTTGTAGTTATCAAATTAAACTAATAATATTTTTATGTCCAGGGCTAAAATCAGAAGCATTCAATTCTCACTTTTTCATATGTTAGCACATGAGCTCATAAATCGTCCATGAAATTTTGCCGAGGATTTGATTAAATCCATAAGCACGATGCTACAGCATGGATTACAATCAAGAGCCTTCTCATTCAACAAAATAAAACGAACACAGTATTGTCGGACATACTTTCTACGAGTGCGATCGTGAATTTGAACGAATACTCACGTAGTCTAATTGCTCCTTTGTATGTGCTGCTGAGAGACAGAAACGCATCCTTCCTTCTAAAAGTGGCGTGGCCGGGAAGCCAACGCCGACCGCTGCAATGCCACGTGCTGTTAGATTTCGCACAACGGTTCTGAAAGAAAAATAAAAATGACATCCGGGGAAAATTACCCCAAGTATTGTCTCTAATAGATATTATGGGTCTTGACTTACCCTATCTTTGAATAGAGGTAAACCATCATCGGCACAACAGGTGAGTCTGCATTGCCAAGAGTGATAACACCCAACTGATTGAGTCTACGTCTGAAATATTTAGTATTTCTGGATAGTTGTTTTGTGCGCCTCTGTCCTTCATCGGTGCCATCTAGACCAGAAATTATTCGCATAGAGGTGATAATTTGCTGTGCCACTGCAGGTGACATTGATGCTGCATACGTGTGCCCGTGACTGTGCAGACGCAGATGATCAATAAGTTCCTGAAAAGATGGTTTTTCACTAAACGGTACCACAAGATCTAGTTGTAGGTGGAAACAGTATGATTATATCATGATTATAATCTACTCCACGAATAATTTCGATTCAATTGTCCGCATGGAATCTTACTCTCTTAATGGTAATGCAATATAATTGATTTATAACTGATATTTTACCTTGCTACCAGCTATATATCCGCCTGCAGATCCAAAGCTCTTGGTAAAAGTTCCCATAAGTATGTCAATTTGCCGAGAATCAATTCCATAATAATCACAGATACCTTTCCCATGTGCTCCGGTAGCACCGATACTGTGAGCTTCATCCATATACAGATAAGCCTGCATAACGAAGAAGCGAATGTGTGTTATGTCAATATTTAAACCTAATTATTCCACTTTCAAATTGCACAATTATTTGTGACCAAATAAAAATGCTATGACTATCCAAATTGCATTGCTTCAGTGTATTATATTATCCTTACCTTGTACTTTTTTTTAAGTTCAAGGATCTCAGGAAGATGAACTATGGATCCTTCCATGGAATATATACCTTCAACAACGATAAATATTTTTTTCCATGGTTTACCACTACCTGGCTGACCATATACAACTGCTTCTCTTAGGCACCTTTCAAGATGATTTGTATCTGAAAGAAACCCGTTTTACTCCTCGTCTTTGCTACTAGGAAATTTGATTAAGGTACACATTGCGACACTTTATCTTACAAATGAAATCATCAAATGCGAATAAATGAACACTTTGGTGAACGTATTCATCAAAAGTAATATCAATTGTGAATATAGATAGGACTCACCGTTATGTTTGAATACTTTGGCAGTAGCTCCGGATAAACGAAGTCCCAGGATGAGAGAGGCGTGATTTTTCTCATCGCTGAGAACAAGGCACCCTTTGCTGATTAAAGATGGTAGATTCAGAGAATTTGTTGCAAATCCCATTCCAAAAACTATGGCATCTTCCACTCCAAGGAATTTGGCAGTCAACTTTTCCAGTTCATAATGAATTGGCAATGTACCTAAAAACAATTGAATAGTAGTTAAATTTGTACCACTTCTGCGTAAAATTTGTTGGATTTATCTAAACCTAAAAATAAATTCTTCTTACCCAATTCCAAACGTGGACTACAGGGACCACATCCATATTGCTTTAAAGTTTCAATGCTCTGGTCTGCGCAGCTGCCTGTTGCTTCCGCAAAACCCAAATAATTGTACGAACTCAAATTTATACATTTGGTCTCAGTACCTGTGAATCTGCAATAATGAGTCAATGTAATTGACAATTGGGAGAAAGAAAAAAAAAAGCCGTAAGCAACAATTAAATCTCTGCTGAAATTAATGAAATCAAGAGTATGATGACTGTGTATGTATTCAAGTTCAACACTGATTATATAACTGTAATTTATATAAGATTGGAGAAAAATACCTACTCAAAAGACCACCCATAATCATGTGTCACTCGATCTTTCAGGGTAACTTCTGCCCCAGGAACTGAAGAAATGGGTCGATTCCAGCAATCTCTGATTCTTCGGTATACGTATCGGAGATAGAATACTTCAAATGGGTCATAAAGTGGAGCATAACCCTGGGTAGCAATAATGTTCACGTTATTAATATGATTCTGAAGTTGCACTCCAGCTTTATATTTTAATTATTATTTTTTTCTTTCAACCAAATCTATACGAAACAATGTACGCATGATGATAAAAGTAACTCGATGTGATTGATTGACTTTCTTGGATCTATCATGACTCTTTTTGTAACTCAGATATATCCAGAAATTTTCGAAATTTTCCATTTGTTCATGTTGTTATGTGTATTCTAGTACAGGTATTTCTTTGGCCCTGACTAACACAATTATCAAAGTTTTGTAATAAAGCAGATTGTTAACATAGAAAATTCTTGAAGCAATGATTGATGGACTAATAAGGTGTCATAATTGCTAACAAGTAAGTCAACTAGATCAATTATAGAGATAATGCAAATTACTCTAATTCTTCTACTCGAGAAACTGTACAGAATATTAGCAAGTAGCTAAGACTCCAGACAAAATTGATACTTGGGGGTGCATACCTGTCTATTCTGTTCCTGAGCTACTTTTGGTGTGAAAAATAGCTGATTAACGAAACCCAAGAACATAAGGATGTAGAATCCAAAATGAGTAAGAGCGGCTGTCACAAACGATATGTGTTCAAAGGATTCTTTGTCCCGATAGCTTGCAGTCTCGTTAGCAGCCTTGTGTTTCTGAAAAGAACATTTACAGTTTGTTGAATTCTGACGATTTAGATGGGCATTTTTCCTCATTCAATTTAAGAATAGTACCAATTCTGGTTGAAACCAGTTGTGTACCATCAGTATTCCAACCTTCATTTTTATGTTGTCTGGAATGCATTTTACTCTATATTTACTACATGAATAATTTGACAAAACTGAATGATCTGAAAAACTTCTAATCCTATACTTTGCATTCCAACGTAAAATAATAGCTATGTGGAAGTTTGAAATGAGCTTCTCCAAGTCCCCTAGTGTTTATTGATTAAGGACTCTTATTGTAATGCATAAATCTTTTGCAGGTAGACTATTACCTATTCATAATTTGAAACTTTTTTGTAAATGCATTATAGGTAGTGTTGCAAGCTTGGTTCAAACACTGGTCGAATTACAAGGAATGCGGGAGATTTGAAATGTGATATAATAAACCTCATCTGATTATGCAATTTGTGAGCTGGACGCAAATTTTTCAAATTACTGGAATAATAGAACGAAAGTTACTGAATATGTTGACAATGAATTAACTGTTGGGTGATTCTCAATGTGTCAATCAGGTGTTGAATCATTAATGCATAACACTTTGTTTAAAAACATGGCGTACAGATTAAGTGGTTGGAATAAGGAAAACAAATTTGCATGTAACATAAATGTATGTGTGACTTACACATAGCAAAAAAATAGTGGTTAATAATACAAAGATGCAAATTATCACACATACTGTTTATACATATATAAAACTATAGTTCCGATCTGAAAACCAAGGCCAGTTGAAATTATTTAATGTTGAAATTTATCAATGACCGATGGGTATTGATGCATTCAACTACAGCTGGTTTGTTTCAGTGTTGGAAACTTAAATCCGAGGTTAAATTGTAGAATGTGAGTATCACCCGGTGTTGGCGAAGTCGAGCGATATTGAGTTCAACTATGTTAATACCGTAAAAATATCGACAGTTGTATACAATAGCACAGATTCCCGTACTATTGATTTCAGCTGCCAATAATAGGAGAATTGAATTTGGAAATGAACTGAAAAGGCGTGTTATCACCTCATGAACGCCTCATGTGTGACGTCATTTTGCGGTATTATCAGGCCAACATTTTACGTACCAATTACGGATCGTACGATCTCAGTTATCACGAGTTTGTTTCCGCCCGCGATGTAAAATACGCGCGCAGTAGTCGAAAAAACATTAAAATAATATGCTTCAAAAATAACATTATCCTCGTACCAACTCACGCGGTTTCCCATGGAGCAAGAAAAATGCTTTGAAAAATATGATTCAGAGTGAATTCGCATGATACTGGAGTTTGAGAAGAGTGCCCTGGTTCTAAATTGATCGTGTGACCCACAGTGCTGAATTCTTTACCTTGAACGCGGATATAATTAGTGATTTCGGTAACAAGGGGGTCATGAATGAAAGACGACGGCCTTCCGGCGCGGTGTCCCGGTTCTGTACGCTATAATATCCCTAATAATACAACACGTGTCTTTCGAGGATGACTTACCCGAAGTTGAACATTGTTTTGAAGGGTTGCGTAACCGTTGAGTTTTCTATTTCGTATAGGGGCGTGAGCAGATATTCCATTTTTCAATAATGTCTCGGATTCTTCGTCCCGAGTGGCAGCGTAGGCTACACGAAATCTTGCGGTGGCCATGTTCTGCACAGAAGGCGCACACGTCTGCCACTGGTGGCGACTAGGCACTTTGGCAGTTCCCTAATTCGATGCCTGCAGTACCGACGCCTGCGCGTCACAACCCTGCGAACGTAACACACGCTTCTATTTCGTCGCAATGCTGACTCCTCGCTCCAGCCTTTTCTAAGCCAAACGGAATTCTCCCTCTCGCTCACCTTCAGCTCGGTTGAACTCGCTATCAGGCACTCCTAGAACTGATAAGAATGAGGTCAAGATAGGTCAAGAATTAGAGAACACATAACTCCGAAAATTGGTAATTATTTATAGAAATATTTAAATACATATTATGTACGAGGTATACGTGGCGCGAAAATCAAGATATCTACTTCTTTTGAAATTAGGATCTACACGCATCTAGAGACAGGAAATTGAAGATTAAGCAGATAATTGATATTCATACATCTCACCTGATGAAAAAGTATCTCATAGTCCCATTGCAGGATGGGACAATTTGTCAAAAACTATTTTTCAGGGTATTTAGTATGCCTTTTCAAGTTACCCATTGTCTACTTGAAATACCAGCGTTTTCATAGTAAACTTTGGACGTGAACAATAAAATCAATGTTTTTTTTTAACGTCAATACCGAATTCGTTTTATTTTCCTCGTTATAAAGAGCCAAATGGGCTATAAATCGTGGTTGGTTGAGATTATATTCTCTATACTGTGGTTGAGCGATTGAGCTTTTTACCCCTATATTCTTTCTGCATCGCAACTTTGGTTCACTGCACTGCACATTGAAATATACGTTTACTGTGTACGCATGCGATTATAGGATTGGTATTCTACTATGAAAGGTGTAATGATCAAATGATCAAAACTCGAAGAGAAGGAGTTAGCTTGTAAGCTGAGTGAGCTCACAGTGATTCGGTCGAGTCATATAGAATTGAACTATGTCTATGGCCGCGTGGGCTTTTTATGGCTTTGTAGTTCTTATCCGTTTTCCTTATGCACCTAAGATCATTGATGGGAGTTTCCAGGATACTTCTTCGGATCATAAGCGGTCACACGCATGGTAGAACGGGACTTCTGTGGGACGAGTATTCTGTCTGCGTTCTAAACCGCCGACCGTCACTCAGTTTAAGTTCTTACGTAGGACCTCTTTTTAATTGTATGTGAGCTTCGAGCTATTCACATGCATGGGAAGCCAGTAGCTATACTAGCTATTATTGCATTGGTCAAGATGATAGCCATAATTCGATGTATCGGTAACCTGTAACTTCTGCAGGCTGCAGGGTGGGTCCGCTATACTATCCGAATTTGCAGCGTAGCAAATGAGATTTTATCAAACTGCAGGAGGAGAAAATATTGATCTGAAGAGTAAAAAACCGTGGAGGTGGGAAACCAATCTTTTTGTTTGAAAAATAATTTGAAACAAACACTCCGGAAAGGTCGCGAATGAAATTCACGAATCAATATCGAATATAGTCGGAACTGCAAAATAACTGACAATGAAATATTTTCTGACGAAAATTTTGGCTCCATAACTTTAACAACTTCGGAATATTTGACAAATTTTAATTAGATGATTTATACCATTTTGATAAAATAACAAAACCGATGTTTCAAACTTTACTACCCTTGCAGCGTCTATATATATCTTAATACCTAATTTATTCGCATACGTATAGGTAACCTTATGTTCGTGTTACTTTTTCCTTATTTTTTTTCTTGTGTCTTTTTTCTTTAGATTTCCAGATGAAGATGCATGCTATATTTTTCATTCATCCGGCTCGCACACAAACCGTGACGGGACAATAACAATAACTTGAACTTTCCTTGCTTTCCGAATATTCAGAAATGTTATCGAAACGATGGGTAAGATAAAAAAGCTAATAAATTTTATCATTGCATTTATTCGGACACTTGTCATTTCATTGATGCATTTTTACATTTACAATCAACAAAATAAAAGAATCCAAATTAGTTATCTCCGAAACTACCTGTAATAACTTTAATTAAGTACATTTTTTCCCATCATTCTGCTCACTCGAGGATTCTTCTAATTATTCAGTATAGTTTTCCTGACATAGTCGACGTTGAAATAGTGTAGCTCGGCGTAGATTATATTTTGGTATTGAAGTGTAGAAAATTAAAAAAAAAAAAACTTTATACAGATACAAACTAAGTCTAAATCGATTAGTATCGAGGAATAGGGAAAAATTATTATAATTTCAAAGCCTTTTTTCGTCAAATGTTGAAAATCGCATTCTATAATATGATATAAACAAGCGGTTCTCGTATATGTTAATTTTTCTCGCCCCCGCAATTTTTTGCATCCTTTAATGGATAATGGCAGTAATTATTGCCAGGTAGCCCGATTGCCACCCCCGCATTTACTCGCCCTTCATGGTTTTCTCGAGTCTCGTCTGTTGCACTGGACCGCTCTGTGCAGAAGTCATAGTCGGCTGCGGTCGGTCGTGGGCAGGATAAAAAACGCATGGGCCAAGGAGTGCCAGAACGTAATGCGAGTCCTGAACAAGCAAGAATCCCGGCTCCCGTTGCCGGTTGCCGGCCGCGCCGGCCGGCTGTTTGGTGAATCGTGCACAACACACGCCAATTGCATCAGCTGCTATTACTATACATGTGCTGTAGCTATTCACTCTATTCTCAATGCTATGACGACGAACGGTATGGAGGGGATGTGGAAGGCGACGATGACCGAAACGGTCGCAGCGTGGGGGAATCAGCACTGCCACAATGACGGAACGACCAGAGTGAATTCGAGTGCTGCTGCTTGTTGCTGGTGCCGCTGGTTCGCTTCGTCTGTCTTTGGTCTGGTACGTACGACCGGCTAGGTGTGCGCGTTGCTGTGTGCGCTGCTCTCCTCACAGCTCTCCGCCAGTTGCCGTTGCCGTTTTCTCTTCTCTCCTCCGTTCACTCGTGTTTGTGACATTTGACAGCTGAGGAGGATACGCCGCGAACTGAACCGTAGTATTCGGTAATGGTGGTTTTCCTTCAGTTTTATAAAACCGATATATTTGATAGATAGATGAAAGATAAGAGTGAGGAGGGTTACATCAAGGGGGATTTAAATTTTGAACTCGCATATTAAATCGCTGATGCTAGGGACTGCGACAACAAAGAGAAAACCCGTGCCAAAAAAAATACGGTGCGAATATTATTACGCGGGGACTGATCCTACAGCTACCGGTGTGACGTGTCTTGGCGGTGTGGTTAATACTAGACTACGAAAATATTACGAAGGGAATATACAAGAAATTATCATTCGTCTATACCATAGCCACGGTAAGAAAACCGACACCCAAGGAAGGGATCAGCTACCACTGATTGTAAGTGCAAACCCACAAGTTGCACCGGTTAGAGGAAACATCGGGTAGGGCTAATCGTTGGCTATACGTGTATCGAGTATAGTATATTGGTATAGTGACACTAGAACCTTACAAAGCTAGCCGGTGAACATGGAGAAGTTTGAACTGCCACAAGAGAAGGTTGACAAGGTCAAGGAAGAAGTCTCAGGAGGTCAACAATTGCACCAGGGCGAGTTTGATGCTGTAGCAGGAAAACTGAAACGTGATCACGACTCACTCGATGATTTTGAACACCTGGAGCACGACAGTTCGCCCGTGCACGAGCTCCTGGGACAAGACGCAGGCATCAAGACCCAGCAGGTACAGGATCAGGATATCTTTGCGCAATTGGTAGACGTGCCACGTGCCGTTGGCGAGACTCACCCCAAAAGCTCAATCGATAAACACGACTACCCCGAAACACAGAGAAGTCTGTTGGACTCCAGCTTACCGGCTGCTGAAAGGGACCTACAACCTGCTCCCGCAACTCCGCCCCCTTCGGCTGATTTTGTGAAACGCACCCTGGACGACGTCCTCGATAAACCAATCTACGACGTAGCTGATATACTCGGGGAAATAAACGTCGCGCAAGCGCCAAAACCCTTCCAGACTTTCCAGCCGGCTCTCGTGCCGCAGGTTGACCCTAAGGCTGCGTCTCTGGATTTCATGGAGAGTGAACGGTCACGAGAACCCTATCAACCGCAATCGAGCCTGAACTTTAACCAGGACGGAAAACCATTAGATAGTCCGAATAACCAAGGTAAACTGTTTGGTCAAGACTTGTTTACTTCTGATAAAGTATCCGGAATCGCCGGGGATCTTACGTCGGGGTTGCAGCGCGCGTTGGAGGCTCAGGTGGCCGAGGCAAAGACCACAACAGTGAAGAAATCAGAGTCCGTTGAGGAAGTATTCGAGGATCTTGCCCAGGCAGCGCTCAAGATGCCGGAAGTCCAGGACATGATCGACCCGAAAGAAGATCTATTTAGTCTGGACGACGTAGAAGACAACTTTAAGGGAGCCGTTTCGAAAGACCTGGGTCGGAATATCTTTGAGCCGAACCATGATTCTTACGGACAAGTAAACAAACCCACTCCTACGACGGTGACTCAGGAGAACTCGACGAAACTTCTTGCGGATCTCGATTTTGGTGGCGGGGATTTGAAGTTGGCACCTAAATCCGATGATCAGGACTTCTTCGACGAGATAAAATCTTCCGTTTTGCCGGCACCCCAAAAATCTCCGGAGGTTGATTTTGTCCAAGATGAACCTTCCCACCCCCGAGATACTAAGGAACATGCCAATCACACGCAGGAGCAACCCTTGTGGAATGTTGAGAAGCCGGATAAGTTTGAAAAGCGCGATTTCCCTGAGAAGGTCGAGGAACGAGAACTCACCCCAGAACCGCCGACCAAAGCACTACCCCCTATCCCAAGAGATGCGACACCAGAACCGATCAGTTCAGGTACGCCAGAACCCTTCGAGATGGTTGCCGGAAAAGGGGCACCTTCCGCTCCAGAAAAGTATGAATTTTCGTCAGATTTTATCGCCAACGAAACTGGCAGTGGACAGAACAAGTTCCATCAAGCCGGTGCTGAAACCGGCGACTCGGAGTTCGAGTCGGAACCAGAATCATGCTGCCCATTTGTACCACCCACGTCTCGCTTGACTCAGCCAGAGCCCTCAGCAAAGACGGAGCCCAAGAAACAGGAAAAGAGCAGCCCTTCAGCGGCAGGTATGTGCTACAGAAAAGACCCAATCGAAGAAATTGCTCCGAAAGAAATCTTCCGGGAAATGGGATTAGGTGAGTGGGCTTGAATTCAAATTATCGATCAGTCGGATGCTGATTTTTGTGAGACGGCCAAGGACCTTGATCAGTGATCATCATTGAAACAAGCGTTTTTGGATAATTTTTTTTAGACGTACACCGTTCAAGTTACGGTATCAGAATTTGTTTTTGTTAATTCATTCTAGTCACGGTGACAATAAGCATCTCGTATTACTTGTTTTGGAGATTTTTGAACGGGAAATTATTCATTCATTACGTTCACAGATTGTTTAATGGATATGACTGTGTAACGTCAACGTCATTGAAACTTATACCCGAGTTGCAATATTCCGGGTGTGTCCGCCGGTTGGTTGCCATGAGACTTTCGTGAGTCACCTTTTATTCCGCCGATTCTTCGTACATGCGAAATCGATCTTGCTTTGAACGCTGTAGGTAATTTTATGCTGCGATAATTGTGTGTCCATTACAAAAGGGAAAGAAAACAAAAAAAAATTTCGCTGCTAATTGGGATTACATCAGGTTTTCGTGGCGCTGTAAACGTAATTACCCCGAACAACGTGCCGGTGCGGATTCCGTCGCGTTGTAGCATATAATTGGTCGGTTATCGATAAAGTACCCATCGGTCACATGGAATTACGCGTGATTATCAATCTCTATAACAGTACAAATTGAGCCGTAATTCAGTAATCGATACGCTCTTCAAACGCATGTCTGACCCTCCTGAGTCATTGGTATATTATTGAACCATAAAATCACAGAAACAAAAAATCTTCATGACGTGTTTCGGCATACAGGATAGCTTAGATCAACATAAACAGCTTTTACAGTCATAAGACCATACCGAAGACGATGCCCTTCCCGTGCGCGTTGTAAATTCACCTCAATTGTATTTTATTGACAGCGGTTTAACGATTCTAACGTTACCCAATTTCACGTCCATGACACATATTTCATTATATAATACTCACTATACCTCTGCAATTCGAAGAGTGAACAACGCTGGATGGAATCGAATACATATTTGAGTCTGTTAACATTTTGGCGCAGTTTTGCTACAGGTACCGAATCGCTTCCACCATTCGCGTTTCTAACCGGTATGACCTTCGTTGTCATACTGTGAATTTAATTAGGTACGCACGTACATTACACGCGTGTACGTATGTACACTACTATGTTGTGAATGAAAACACTGATAATGACGTGTTTCATACACATTATACTAGCGAAGGTAGTTGACGAAGCAGCGTTAAGCTGGCCGAGAATATACCTACCTGTAATCATGAGTCACGAGACGTTTCTATTCATTTCTGAACTCTTCACAGATTTTGTTCGTATTATATTCACGCCGTAGGCGTCAATCTATATTTATAGATCAACCCAACCATTTCTTACATTCTATGTATTTACGTATACACACGTATTACACACAGACATTCATTCGTACCAGGCGTGGCCACGGTATCTTTGGACAAATAAGAATTCAATCAAATATTAATATTAGCAGTAAAATTCATTCAAAATATTGCAAATTGTTTATGTAGTTGAATTCTACTATAGTATAAGTACGAACGAAATTTATAAAGGTATTCGTTAATTCATGCAGTGGTTTTTTGGATGAGAGACTAAAATTTTTACAATAGACCATTTTCGCCGTCTTTAAGTAAGCCCGCTCAAGTAAACTGTACTTAATTTGGAAAATAATTAGTGAGGTATGATAATTTAGATTTATAGAAGAATATAATCCATAAACAAGGAAAAAATTTCATGGATAGGAATTGATCAGGCACGAAATACCGCCCAAAAAAACTTGAGTATATGACGTTATGAAATAGCCTTGGCTGATGTTGAAGGATAATATTAACTGATTGCAATTTCTGCTCGTTATTTAGACCGTGAAACAAACACAGCTGCAGGTTTTATCATCAACATATCTATGCAACTGTGTTTTCTTTGACACATTTACCAAGTTCAAGGAGGGTATAAGATCGGCTTTCTTTTTGATAAAAGTACAATTAACTGGTGAGACCTGAATAAATCGTTGCATATAACCAAATGGCATAAAAAATTGGGCATTACTAAGTGAACTTCTTTCTCAAATACTCGGCGGAATATTAAAATTGTAGACAATCTTTGAATTCATATCCGTTTTAGACATTGCAGCCTGATTCATTCCAAATGAAGTGATATCACCCGATCGAAAAAATGCGCTGAAGTTATATGGGTGAAGAACAAAAGGCGGCTCGATATCATCCACCCACTTCTTTTTATCTGAGGTTATTCAATTCACCGTTTGTGCACAAATTTTTTTTTTTTTTACCCACTTTTCTTCCGCAGTTTAAGTATATAGTGTGGAATATTCAGATGCTGCTGTCTAAGTGCCTAGGAATTCAGACGTCTATGAAAGTAGGTAGCTAGCATGTACGATATTATAACCATGCCATTACTCGTCGACACACCGTAGATGATTATAGTCTATTAATAAGCATTATTCAAGTTATATGCAAAACCCTAGCCTCGCGTTACGCATTACCTCATCTAATACTGCCAGTCAACGTACTCCGCTTATGAAAAATTGCTACTAGTTGTTGAAAAAGTTACCTTCAATTATACTGAACGTGACTGAAATTCTATGAAACTGAACGAAATTTTGGAAAACTGCTGTGACTCAATATTTATAGGAGTATGAGATTGCCACGATCGTTAGAACGGTTGATCATAATGAATAGTATATAGATATCTCCAGATGGTTTACATCTGGAGAATTTTTTGTTTCCATGTATCGGCCGTCTTCGTTAAAATAGGTCTAACCGCCATTTATCGCATGTTAATCTTCTAAACGTGACGAATGACTACCGAGGCTAATTACCGTTTTTTTTGTCATTCCTTCTTTCCGGGCTTAAACATCGCAAAGATTGTGCTCGTTGTAGAGTAACCGTAGAGGCGTTGAAAACGGAACATATACTAACTAAGTATAGTAAGTACGTCCTTCTAAACGCGTCTTATATATGGACGCGCAGATCTTGCAGAACTCTGCAGTAATAGAAACTCGATATATATGTGTATGTATGTATGTAATAATTTTTCAAACCCCATTCTAATCGGGTTAACGCACAAGTGCAAAGAACTTGATTCGCGTTAACGAGGTCATCCACGACTTCCAGACTTCCGCTTGGTTACGGGCCCGTTAATAACCTGCTGGCGAATCCTCGACGCAGCAGCCAATCCTCACTACCGTATGGCTATCCACCTTCGCCAGGTACCCCCCCCCCCCCCCACCATCTCCTTTTTCCATGCCATAGCTCGTTAGAATTCAAAACGATTATACTGACTAAATTCTAATTATATACCCACTAGACGACAGCGCATTACGAAGATAATGAGTGGCATATAATTCTCGCATGCATCGCATAATATCCTTATATCATCTACGTTTTTGTTTAGGAATTATTTTCTATCGATATTCTAGTTTGCACACATTCACACTTTCGAGTGCGAGATAATTTAGTAAATGAAAAAATAAATCGGCTTCGTGTTTTTTTCAACGAGAATCATGGAAATCTCAAAGTTACTTCGTTCTATGATTATGAAAATTGAACGTTTTTTGCGTTTGAAAAAACATCCCTGTATCAATCCTTGATCGGATTGTCGTGTATATGCTTTCCACCGGTATATATGTATATTTCGGAACTTAACTGCGATGATCTTGAGATGTTCATACCGTGTAATGTGTCTTTTGAATTTCGATCTCACTTTTTGCTTTGCCGAAATTATATGATGCCAAATACTGATGTAATGAATATATACATCTTAAAGTGAATTCCCACGCAGGGGGTCGTTAACCTTTTCATTTTAGTAAAATACTTCGTTCGAGACTCACGATTAGACGAGAATTAGGATCATCGGATAGTTTATAAACCTTTATAATGAAGTTTTATTAGAATCCTATTTATACGTATCACCTCTTTATGCACGTAGCGTTACAAATGTTCGCGAGTATGATTGTGTGAGGTAACTTTTTGAATGTATTACAGGTATAGGAATACTGCGCTGAACGGTTAAGGATATGCGGATACATAGTGCAGTATACCTATACAACGAGCCACGCTAATCAGTGCTTGAAATATTCACATAAAAATACGGGCATATCGACGATTATATTTGAAAAGTTTACAGGTAATCTAGGGGAGCTGGTTTAGTTTGACTTTTTTTTTTCATATTTTTCATTTCGTTAATATTAACAATGAAATTGGTGCAATTTGTCCGCCTAACTGTAGAATTGGTTATTATTTATATGAGGGATGAAATTTAGTTCGTTCGACGTATAATAAAATCTACAAAAAAGTGGCATGAGAACCGTCTCATGAAATTCTCTCCGTGCAGATCTTCCACCTTTTATGATGCGTTGTGCGAGAAAAATCCCGAAAAAAACGGAATTCCGGTTTACTCTATCCAATACCCATACCTATATATGGATACCGGAGGAAAGTCCTAACCGCGCTTGTATGTCCAATTCATTAACGCCGTACTCTGCGTTGCGTCAGTCTTGTCTCGTTGGAGGGTGACCGAATACATCATATACCTTTTACATATGTAACATATGCACTAATTTTGCGGCTGTCGTGCTCTCCGCCATTCATTTTGTATTGTACAGTAGAATTATATGCATATACGTGTGTCTACAGGGTGTCATATTTATATCATTGAATGACTCAAATACGTGATATTTCAGATATGTATAATAATTTATTCGATTTATCTTCGAATTTGAGGTGCGAAATGGTAACGAATGGTTCCGAAGAACTATCGCATTATGTTGTATTTTGTATCTACCCATCAGGAATACGAATGACATTTTTTATCGCTCGATTATATATAGCTATGACGATGTGCACAATCTTGTATATCGGTACTAATTCAAACTCTTTTTCATTATTTATCGAAGGCGCGAAGGACAATTGATTTACGAGTAGCTTTATCGGACAGGAGATAGCGAATTTTTTATTCTATCTTTCTCATTCGTCATTTTCGGCTCGTGCTTCATAAAAAATAATAAAACAATAAAATTGACGCGTATCTGTTGTCACACATGAATTTAAGACAGGATACGTAAGGTGGTGAGTGTCTGCATGTACAGTCGAGTTATATTAGTTTGATGTCTGCTAGTGGTTGGCAAACAAAATTGTTTCATATAGATGTATAATAGGGTGTTTCAAAAAAAAAAAACATTTTTTTTTTTTTATGGTGTTGAAAAGTTGAAAGTACGTATAAAAACAAAAATTTTGGCGTCTATTAGAGCCCTTAATATTAATATTAAGGTTTGCCTCTTTTCATTCGTAATTTTTCCATTTAAATAACACAGGAAATTTTTTTTTTCATTTTTGAATTTAAATTACTTCGGAATGGCTTGTTTGCGCAACATCCAAGATAGAGGATTTATAGAAAATTTCACGCTCTACAAAAAACGTTTGATGGTCAAAGTTCCTCAGATCAACCGTTCCAAAGATATCTGCGATCAAAAATAACACTAATCAATCATTTCCAAATATTTTCCAATAAAACTGCAAAAAATTATCATACTCTATATTTATATTATTTTTTTTTCGTAAAATCACGTGAACTCTGTTAGCCTGAGATGGTAAATTTTTTTTTTCGTTTATTACTCAATACGTAACTCAGAAAAAGCACAAATACATAGATATAAACTTCATGAAATATAAAATAAATGATTTTTGGGTCTCTTTTATACCAAATTTATTTTATATTTCATAAAGTTTATAAACTTTATAAAAAAAAATTTACCATCTCAGGCTAACAGAGTTCACATGATTTTACGAAAAAAAAAATAATATAAATACAGAGTATGATAATTTTTTGCAGTTTTATTGGAAAATATTTGGAAATGATTGATTAGTGTTATTTTTGATCGCAGATATCTTTGGAACGGTTGATCTGAGGAACTTCGACCATCAAACGTTTTTTGTAGAGCGTGAAATTTTCTATAAATCCTCTATCTTGGATGTTGCGCAAACAAGCCATTCCGAAGTAATTTAAATTCAAAAATGAAAAAAAAAAATTTCTGTGTTATTTAAATGGAAAAATTACGAATGAAAAGAGGCAAACCTTAATATTAATATTAAGGGCTCTAATAGACGCCAAAATTTTTGTTTTTATACGTACTTTCAACTTTTCAACACCATCAAAAAAAACAATTTTTTTTTTTTTAACACCTTAATATATAAGGTACATTCTGGAACGCTCGTATACAACGGTAAAATAATTGAGTAGACTAATTTATTTTTTTTTTACTAGTTTTCTTCACAGGATTAATCCGAGAAATTCAATCAACGTCGAGTATCTACGATGGAGTTTTCTTATTGAAATATATTTTTATATCTCGTTCATAAGTTGGAAAGAAAAGTAATCTATCGTATCATCCGCACATTATGTGCTGCAGTCTACCTTTGTACATACATATCATAGGAACGAATGTGAAAAATAGGTATCGGCAACGAAGAAGCAAAGTCGCCAAGGTACGCTTTAAACGTGATCCTCTGGCACCGCGTGCGTCGTGCGTCGCGTCGTATCCAAGGGCCGACTATATCGATCGCGAAAGACCTGCTGGGGAGATTCCGGCTTCGCTCCGGTAATACCTGCAGTAAAAGGATATGGGGTGCAGTATTTCGCCCCTCCAATTACTCATTTTACAGGCTACCTGGTTCGAATAGGTCGGTACCGCGATGCCTTGGAGGCCATGTTAATGGGGTTGCAGTCTGTAGTATAACATATCAGTCGATGCAGCAAAATTTTCGAGAGAATTTGAAGAAGAGCAAATTGGGGCAAACTGGGATACTCCGTATGTTGTCCTGGTCATAAATTAGTTCAGAAAACCTTGCAGAAATTTTCAATCGCAACATTTTTTCTTTACAGATAAATAGAAATATCAAATGTTAACTAACTGATTCATTTCTGTCTCGCGAACTCTTCATGATTGCAATCTGTCCTTGAATGATAGGGAGTGATTACTGTATCCCATATAGATATATGTATATGCAGTGTACAACTATACGAATGTAATGCATATTCGACGTATATTTACGTACGTGTCTGCAACTCAAGGAGAAACGTATATGATTTCGCAGAAGGTATAATAACGATTATATCGAGTGTCTGTTATATGTATCTCTTTACGTATCATTGAGAAATTGAAAAGTCAAATAAATACATCATCATGTACGTGAAATGATATAGGCATAATGAAACGGTCATGTATTACAGGTCTCCATAAAATCGTAGTCTGTAAAGGTCTTTGAATTCAGCATCTCCAGTGTAATCATGTCAGAAGAACAAAAACTGCAGTTCTCTTAAAATTCGGAATAATTCGACATAGTTCACGATAAGATTGTTAGATATTCACGATTTTTCGCCCAAAAATGAATATTTTTTTTTGCAGTATTTGTATGTATTGTTATATATGTATTTTAGTCTCAGAAACACGAATTCGTCGGCTAAATTAAATTGCGACTATAAAACCAATCGAAATATCTCAATTTTTCTGCTTCGAAAAGCGAAAAATTTACGATAACTTAATCATTTCGACGAATAGATCAATTTGGTTAGCAAATCCGGATTCTTGAGCCCAAATTACATGAGAACACACCCAAATACTTCGAAAAAAAAATGTTGATCTTCGACTCCAAATTTAAAAAAAATCTTAGGTATTCCTCTTCAGATTTCCGCAATCTTCTATTCGGGCCAAAATTCAACATTCAATATATGTATGAGCCGAGCTTGCGACGCGTGAGGTTCGTGACAAGTATATATCCTTAATTGATTTATTTCAACGGCTTATCGCGCGCCGTTTCACTCGGTATATTGCGTATAAAGTGCGCGTATGGAATACCAATAGAATTAGGTATACCCAAGCAAGACACGCTGTGTGCCGACGGTACTATCGTGCTTAAATTATTTTCAGAAATGAGAAATCCCGGCAGAATTTGTCGTCCGGGTGTCGCGGTCCTTGGCACATGCGATCTTGTACATTTGTTATTACATACGCATATATATAAAACTCACGTACATAAGTTGTATTTATGTATTTGTGTATACATACAATGTAACATACGTATGAGTATGAATTAACTGAATTATTTTTATGCATGATTTCATACGCCTTGCTCGAAGTTTAAATTATACTTTTGTACCCTGCGGCAGCACGAGGATCATTTGAGATTATTCCGGTTATTTCGCCCATCTCACATTTTTACGTTATCTTATTTTCCTTTGCAGTTTTATATTCCTCATTTCTGCTTTGAGCACCACGTAGATGTGACAAGATTTTTGCACCAAAGTCACTGTATACGCCAACACGTTATGTATACCTATAACAGCACAGGGTGGCAAACACAAAGGCTATTTTCTTAAAGTGATGAAAATTCGCTGTGCATACGCACACTTATTATTCAAATACACAATCCGTGAATTTACGTTCGTTTTTTTTTAAATACATAATCGCAATATTTCTGGCGAAATTTTGAGGAAATCGCGGAAATTCATTATAGATCTTACATCCTTGCAATGGCCTTTCTTACAGCGATCGAATCAATGACTCACAGCTCTGATTCATGGTTGCAAGACCAAACTAATGTCCAAATCGTTCTGAAATTTTGATTTGCTTATACAGCGATCATGACGTGGAATGATGGAAATTAGTCACTCGTATCGCGAAACTTATCTTAAAAGATTAGAGATCTTTATCAGCCGTGACGTGTGCTGTACTATTTCTATGACATACCAACGCAGTTCTATATAGCAATAATTTTTACATGAAACCGAACTTTCACGATTCTAAAAGAACCAACGATAGTGAAATTATAATCTTGAAAAATCTGGCTATTTCCATTTTTGGCGAAAATGAAACTTTATGCGTCAAGTTATAATCTGTAACTGCCGAGCGAACTGCGGTAACGAAAGGTAGAAGAGTGGACGCGTCATAATATAGGCGGGCGATTCAAGTCCTGCAGATTTTTTGGAAAATTTTTAAGAATATTTCTGTGTTATTCAGCTGTAAACATCAAACTTTTCAATAAGCTGTTCACGCTCGAATGTAATTATCATATTAACTTGAAGTCGTTCAAATATAAATTTTCTTAAATTAGCTATATAGGCACTTGATGGTATAAACGGATTACGAAAGCGTGTTTCAGCTCTCGCGTAAGATAAACATTTCAAAGTCTATTTAAAACTTGCAAAAGTACGACCGGAATTCCGTTCTTTCTTTATTCCTCACTTTTTTGTTTCCAGTGAAAACAGTCCATCAAGAT
This sequence comes from Athalia cordata, assembly GCA_963932425.1. Lineage (NCBI taxonomy): Eukaryota > Metazoa > Arthropoda > Insecta > Hymenoptera > Athaliidae > Athalia > Athalia cordata. The sequence continues at coordinate 47,127,408 of OZ010625.1, read as the reverse complement.
GTTCTATTCGAGAACTTTTGACGACCGGATTTTCTTCACATTTTTTATTTAATATAGCGTTGGTTTTTTTCTCAATTCTAAAAATTCGCGTTACCATTTTCGTTGTTTTAATTTCTTTGTTACCCATTTTTTCTTCATACAACGGTCTACATATTTTGACAATTACTCTTTTTTATCGAAAAATAGATATACCTATACCGCTATTAAGCCGATTAAGCCGATTAAGTTTGACGCAGATATTTCTACCATTTTCACAATGATTTAGCGTACTACTTAATAAAATATGCTTGCTCCGTGAACTTCGTTCAAATTTTTCAGTTTATCAATTTTGGCGATGCATTTTTCTGTTCACGTCTGTAGGTATATATTTTTGGAAGTCCGAAGTAATGAGAAGATCGAGCTGGCTGCCAAGAAGTCTTGTTTTTTGTTCTCGACTTTACAACGTAACGAATTCAGAATGTAAAATAATGCAGAACTCTGGAATTTATAGAACTTGGAGACAAAAAAGGCAAAACAACTATAGAAGAGTTCTTCATCAAGTTTATAGCTCGCGAAATGCGTATCAATTTTTCAAGATCTCCTGCCGTGTAGCGTTTCGTCATTGGCACTCTGTAAGACTGTAGTCTTGATTATGGTTCAAGGCCACACCGCCACTCCCTGATCTATCATCCCGATAAATATGAATTTTCTCTTGTTTATCGATTATTGTGTAATACTGAGAGCTTTTCTGGATATCGGTCTGAACAGGAGGCAGGCAACCTGCGATACTCGCACCTCGCAAGAGACACCTATGCAAGCTTGAATTAAATTCGAGAGCGTAATCCATAACAAATTGTGCGTCACACCGACCGCAGTAAACTGAAACCGATTCAGCAAGCTACGCACATTTTTATTCACGTAATTTTTATCCCAATTTTCATGCCTGACAATAATTTTAGTCTCAAATAGTCGTTAGGAAAATCCTTTACTTACAGTTTGCCACGGATGTACGATATTGCCGGTGCAGTCCAACTTCGCCCTATAAGTAGACGAGTTCATTACAGTGACTTGTATAAAATTCAGTCCTTGAACAATCGTTTGACATGATAAGCTATGGCCTATAAATCAATAGAATCTTAACTGCCCAAACTAGCTGTGCTTTCATATTGCGGCATTGGCCGACGACTTTCAATTGCAGTGTCGCCGTTGCGACGTTCCAACGAAATTATATACATGTGTAATATCTTGAGATTACGTAACGTGAATGCAATTTAGAAAATTCCGAAAAATTTTGCCGGTATAAATTGCACGAACAAATTACGCGATAACTGCAGATGTGAATTTTTATAATTCGGTTACACGACGTAATGTTTACGCATACAAGGGTGTCCAGTTTAAAAAAATATGTTCGATTTAATCTCGAAAGCGATTCGCGTTGTATTGAAAAATAATTTGAGTGATCATCCTTATCATACCAATGTTTGCAAGAATCAGTAATGCCGAATCACCCGCAATGCGTTAGATTTTTGTCTAATAATACGATAATTCCATCGCGAATTAAACGTATACCGAAAACCTATAGTTGCGCTGCAAATCAAATATATAAACTTGATCGTGACGTTCTGCAATAACGCTTCTATTTTTGTGCCGCACAAGTGGGCGACCGTAATTGTCTCGTGCTTTGCGTAATAATTCTAGGTCAGGTTTCAATTTTCCTTACTTTATATCATTCTTACGTTGTAATAATACGTAATGTATGTAACGGTGGTTATTTCAAAGCAGTTAATTCGATCACCGAGCGTAAGATTTACCGAAGGTCTCACCACTATAATATGGTGTCGTGTGAGCTCCGTCAATTTTTTTCTTCTTTTCCGCATATCAAGTAATAATTGCGCTTCTTATATACGATGCTATACATACGTTATCTACACACTCCCATAAATGAAAAGAGACAGCGTTTTAATTCAACGATTGATTTTTCACGCACGCAGCATGAAAAACCAACTTTGACTGACTCGCAATGTTCACCGAGATGTTCACGCCACGCGTGCTCGTATATATGTGTAACATTTGTTCCATGTCGTGATCTAAGTAGGTAATATATTCGCATGAGATTCCAGTTCACAAGATTGAAACAGATAACGTCTTGCTGATGTAGGTTTTTATATTTATTTCTTTCAATTAGTTTCTCACTTATATGGTCAACGTCGAAAATTTTGCTAATCTTCTTCCCGGAAAAATAAAATTTGAGTAATAAAAAAGAACTCTGAAATGTTCATAAGATACTAAAAATTTCGAATTATCAGAAACATACCCCATTTACTTCAATCGTATATTGTGGGTCGTGAATTAAACATACGATTTACAACATTGCAAAACATGACATTTTGCCTATCGATAAATTGATAAGGAATGTCCCTTGTACAACTATGATAAATTAAATGCCGGATAAAAAAAAAAAAAACCTTGAACATGCAGGTTGGTTTTTTGAATATTCATAATTGAATTCGAAGAAGCAAAACGATTTTGGTCATATATTGATTAGTGCAACTTTTTGAAAATTTTTAACGTGTCATAGGTACCGAGATAGGTACATAATTTCTCATGTCAATCATAAATAAGTTACCTTGTTTATCGATCAAATCAAGATACGCCTACTCATCCCCCATTAATGTAGGCTCGAAAATTTCGGGGGGGTTCCCAAGTCACTTCGTTGCACAAAGCTTGAAATAAAAAAAAAATAAATTAAACATCATCGCGATATGCACACTCAATTTTACATCGAAGATGAAATGGAAGTAACAAAAATGAAAGAAAGAAAGAAAATAAAAGGAACCGTCATCTAATTAATTTCTTTCTTGTATAGTATTCTTCCTATATAGGTATAGTTTGACGATTTCTCCCGACGTATGCGCAGTTGTACCGACGGGAATTTAACTTTACGAGATATAGTTCCCAGCTGTACGGATTATAATTAATATTAAGATCTATCTAATGAGCACTAGAAACGAACCGCGCCTGGTGCCGCCTGACTCCACACTGTTTGTGACCAAACTGGAGACACTTCCAACCACTGGTATAAAACACATTCCCCGTTACTGATCACGACGTTTTACTTGTCGTCTTCGGTAGCTCCCATCAATTATTGCCTCAGTTAATTTACTGAGCCCGCGATAGTTCCGTGTGACGTTGATACTTACGTACATTAATATCACTTCTCTTAAATTCAAGTTTCACAATTTTTCATTTCTTTTTTATTATCGTTTGTTCTCTATGATTTATACAGATGTCAAAATTGTCAGAAAACCTTATAAGAGTTCCCCAGTTGAGAGCTACACGGTTGAAAAGTAGCTGTGCGTATGTACTCCCGGTTAGGTTGATTGTGAATCGCTTCGAAAAGTTGTCCAAGCGAGCTCGCTTGGACAACTTTTCGGAGCCGGCCCAGCTAGGTACACTTGGCGAGATCATAAGTGGCGTAGTTAGACACTACGCGATGAGCTGTAGGTTGGCGTGAATATCCCTAGTCCAGGCAGCAAACGGGGGTTTGATTTTTCGCAAATATCTTAAGAACTGATTGAGATTTTCGAAATTTAAAAAAAGATTCGAAAAGAGGAGGAAATTTTCTCAAAAAAGTCTCGACTCCCGGAACTAGAGGACCATTATTTATAATTTTTCTAGAAGCGTGAAAATACGGCCGAAAACGGCTAGTCTGGCTCGTGGGCCGTTTCATTGCGTGACGCGCGCAAGCCAGACTATCCGTTTTCGGCCGTATTTTCACGCTTCTAGAAAAATTATAAATAATGGTCCTCTAGTTCCGGGAGTCGAGACTTTTTTGAGAAAATTTCCTCCTCTTTTCGAATCTTTTTTTAAATTTCGAAAATCTCAATCAGTTCTTGAGATATTTGCGAAAAATCAAACCCCCGTTTGCTGCCTGGACTAGGGATATTTCACGCCAACCTACAGCTCATCGCGTAGTGTCTAACTACGCCACTTATGATCTCGCGAAGTGTACATGAAAAAGTTGTCCAAACGCGCGCTTGGCCAAGAATCGATTCACAATCAACCTAATCGGGTGTACGTACGTGCCTATCGTTTCAATGATTATGGAGTAGCAGTAGCAGCAGAAAAAACCGAGGAAATTAAACCTATTCGGATTACGATACAGCAGAGACGTTTAATATTGATTGATTATTCAAGGTATGAACCGGATCAATCGAGTGTCGTTCGATTGACATTGCAATTTTGTTTTGGAAATATTTTAATATTATTTAAAGCGTCATATACTGCAGTACTATGAATACATGTATACAACATTTGTTCTTTTTCATTGATTATCTTCTATAATTTCATTTCTTCAAACACGTTTTACCGTGCGCATTGTATGCGCCGTTGAAAATTGAATTAATCATCCTTTTTAATGTGATAATTTATCTAATGGATATTTACCTGCTACACTTGGGTTTGGTCAAGGCTCTTGATTATTAATTAATTTAATGCTTTGCAAGCAAGGAGGTCAACGAAACCGCACGAACTCACGTAGTATGGCAAGTGTCTTTTCTTTTTCTTCTATATTAATTGATATCATATTATAACGCTGTTATCGAAGATGAGAATAAATTGGAGTCCCTTTGATTAATAAGTCGGAGTAGGGATTTAAATACGTTATCTCTAGTTCCGATTATATCCCGTGGAATTTCAGATCTTATAAAAATAGTAAACGAACTGCACATTGAATGAGATGACGAAATTGATAGTTATATAAGATAATGAAGGTCGATCAATTTTCGGCAACTTGTACATGCAACTGCATGTACATAAGTGTTTTGATTGGAAGAAAAAAAAAATTCTTTTTGATCTGTTTTAATATCAGATTCATAAATTAAGTTGTCCATAAATATATTATGTCTATATAATATTTGATGAGGACGTATATTGACCCAGTTAATCGAATAATCATTGTGTATATCAATGTAGGTATTACAAATACCTACACAGCATTGAAAGGCTATTTTACACGACGCGTTTGTGACGTCATCCGATCGCAATAAAATTTTATAGACATACAACGATGGAAAGGGTGTCTTACTTTAATTTATCTACAGCGCGAGATATGTAACTCGCGAAACTGATATCGTGTAGTAAAAAGTTCGAGTACTTATTTTTTGTGTAGAATTATCCGCTCTATCATTTTCCGATATCATAAATACGTTACTTCGATATTAGGGTCGTCTGGGAGAAAATCGTCAATGACGAGTGGTTTCTTTTTGCTGTCTAAACTCCATAAAAATTTATGGGACATATTTTATTGCACTGCTTTAATTTCTTCTCCCAATTATTTTGTCGTATATATAAATTGAAATTAGGCACCCTGTCTGCGTACGTATATACGATTGAGTAGAAAAATTGACAAGTTCGATAAAAAATGAAACGAGTTTCATTTCGATAAAAATGAAGCTCGTACGCCGATAGATTTCTGATAGTGACACCTTGATATCTACGACCTTGACTTTGAAGAATTGATTTCACGTTCCCACATACTCACAAGTTTATATGTATAGTTGATAGTAGCGGTATTTAATGAAATGCGATTAGAGATATATCACCAGATTATATAATAATACCTATGGGTATACTAGAAAACGTGTTTCTCGTCCTTTACGAAATATTTATTAATTTTTTGCAAAATTCCGCAGCGGGATCAGGTTTCGGGCGGGAGAGGTTTTTGGTTTTTCTTAAGTTAGTATGAAAATATTCTGTCGTTAAAGACTGGTTTCGAAAAGGTCACACGATTTTAACGACACCGAAAAAAACCAAATCCATAAATGGAAATGATCTAAGCGGAGGGATTAAATGGTAACAAAAATAATTTTTGAAATCCGTTTTCTTCTTCCCGCAGTAGCGATATCTGCAGGTTCGCTTCTGATTGTTGCTGTATCTCATTTTTGCGCAACGTCGATTTGACGAAATTTGATCCAGGGTCAATGATCGTTATACCGTTGATATAAGGTTATTATTTATCGTCTCGTTGCAGCGTTGCAAAGAAATCTGCAAAAATGAATTAATTAATCTCTGCATAATGAAAAAACGTGAATCTCCGTTTTCTAATTTATTATAATGAGATGAAATGCAGCGCAAATCTGAATAATACCCACATTTTATATATATATTGCACCGCTGCATTTGTATTCGCCAACCGAGGAAGGCGGCTATTATAACTTGCATGCCGGTAAATCTTGATATGAACCACATCTCAATAATTAAAGCGTCCAATTAGTTTAATTATAGGGTAATTGACTAGAATCCAGACATTTTGCCGTTACCGTGAAAATTATATCCATTCATTTTCTATATATCTAAAATACATATATTATTTAACGCGATATGTATACAGTTGTGATAGTTTGTTCTGGTTACGTTTACATTAGAATATTCTTGATCGATACTAATAATTTCGTTTTTCTCTGTTACAGGTGAGTACACTGGATATAATTTGATAGTCATTCCTTTAATCGTATATATTTTGGTAAGTCATCAAAATGCAGTTCTTTAGTCACGCCATTATTTTTCGGTTTCAAATACCTTACCCACTGCGAGGCACTTTTTTTCTTATAATTTTTTTTTTTTTTTTTTCGATCTTATGCATTCTTGATTCCAAACGTGTTACGTTCTCCATACCACATAATGTGTGATCGATTATGAGCGATCTCACATTTTTTTATTCACGTAGATGATATCGTACATCAGTAAACTAACGTGTATGAAAAACTGAACACGCAAATCCGACGTCTCCTCGTCATGAATTAATCGTAATTTGAATTTGTATCTCAATTTAATTCCCATTCCTTTCAAATATGCAATGATACGATATAATTTTAGGCCGTTATTGCGCCAAAGTTTATGCGTAGGTACAAATCAATATTTGGGATCTTTTTTTTCACTACTATGCAAGCGACATGTACTGATGAGGAAACAGAACTGCAGCTCATTTTATATATCAGTAGACACTTTGTACCGCTTCGAATATGATCATATTGAAACAAGGAGTCGTCGGAGGAGGACATATAATATAGATACGTCATTTCGAAGTACTGCAATATCAGTGACCTTTGGTGCTCAATATTTAACCTAAATATATGAAAAACACAAATTTTATACAGCGTGAAATTTCCGAAAATGTTAGGTAATGTAAATATGTGTAGTTAACCGCCTGCAAACATCGTATAATCGTCCAGGCCTGACCCTATATTGATCGCGGTGCGGACCTGTCTCTGCATTCTGACACTTGAGTCTAGATACACCAATGAACGGGGTGTTCTATTTTTGAGTGAGGAGAATAATTATTTCAACAACAATTTCTCGCATAGAAAAATAGTTCAGATCAAAGTTGTGTTAGGGTTCCGACCTGGACACCAGATAGTAAAATCGATTCAAGATCAGTTGACGCGATTGTCGGAGTTCTGAGGATATGATCGAAACTCTCATTTAAAATAGGATACCTTGTATACCGATCACGCATTACAGTCCCAACCTTATTTACACTCGTACCTTCTAGTTCTATACCTGCATAGGTATACCTGTACGGCGTACGTGTATATATTCCACTTCGTTTCACGCGAATTCCGCGGGTAAACAGAATCTGTTTCGTTATTGTTGCTCGTACGTGGTACAATACCTTATACGGTGCGGTTTTACTCGATACCTCGTACAGATATAGCATGTAGTTGCAGGGCAGAATATATGCATTTTCCATTCTCTGAGTGGTGCATTCCATGTCAACCAGACCCGGTTTTGATGTCCGCTATTTTTTTTTGTTCTCAAATTTTTTACGTGTTAGTAGGATAAGCAGGAAAAAATATTTGTGCACGATTAAGCAAATTTTTTTGATGAGTCAGTTTTCAGGTTTTTTGATACATAGCTAGAATTGAAAGTTTTTTCAGTATTAGCAGAGCAAGGTTCAAATTTTATCGACTCATTTGAAATAATCCAGTAGTAATGAGTTTTGTAGTATGTCCATTGGTGTACAAGCTATTTTTAAACTAGCAGCAACTTGGACCTTTTAAGGTCACTCCGACCTTTTGACCGAGTGTTACAGTTGAACTAGTTTCTCTGAAAGTTTCATTCAAATTGTATGATCATTAATTTTCTTCCAAAGAGTTTAAAAATTCATACCAACGTTTACTTATTGTTAGCTAACATTTTTCACGATGACGTTTGTTTTTGCACATTAATGTCCATCTGCGTTTAATAACTTACATGTCAATATACCGGTAAAACGTCACTCGTGCGAACACCTCATTAAACATCTCTTCATGCCCGGGTATATTGATCTCGTTCAGCTTGACTCGTTTGTTTGATAAATCGAAGATTTTCGACGCTTTCATAGTATACCGGGTAAGCTGCTTGACGAATAAATGTGGGCCATTCTTTATGACGTAAATTAGTCGCGTCACAGATACATTTTAAATCAATTCCAAAAATGTTGAAACATGAAATTCTGAAAACTGAAATAACAGCAGGTAATGTTCAATTTTGCTAGAAACTTAATCTATATTATACTTCCGAAGGCTTTTTGATTTGGCTGTCTTTTTTCTATGAGTCGAAATTAGAGCACAATTGTGAGAAGAACGTTCTTTCATTATTCATTATTCGTGGACGGGAAAAATGGGAACTTTTGAACAGTAACCCTAAAGGAAATTGTTCTTACATTACAAATAAATTTATTTGAGCAGAAAAGTAGGTCGTTATTATATACAGATGAGTTGAAATTTTCAGATAGTACAATCTTTGCAATAGTGTGTGCGATGCTCTTCACATACTGGCTTGCCGCATTGCGCACAGCAGTACGTTGTCTTCTTATCGTTCTTCCATGGGCAAAGAGAACACCTCTTACGTTTCGTCAGTTTGTCCACTCGTTGTTGAGATTCCTCTTCGACGTCGAGCATTTCGCGAATCAACATTTTCAATTTTCTGGATAGACTTGGTATTTGCAAACGAGATTGTAAAAATGGTTGTACCAGTGAGAACGTTAGATCTTTCATAAAATCGCGTCTGTTTAGGCTCTGATTTTCCAATCTTAAGTTATACAATATTATAGCATTGATACCAGCTTGATCGAGCATGCCATAAAAAATTCGTTCTGGCCATCTCGGAGTTGTACGAGCTGTGGAATACGTCTTACAAAGGTGTTCGAAAGTATTAGTCCCTTCTTTCGTACGGTTGTAAAATGTAACTATTTCTGGTTTTCCAGTTGCTTCATCCATCTTTCCAACTTTGTGTAAACTTGATAACAGCAAAACAACCTTGTTCCTTTTTGGACAATAGGAAACTAAAGTGTTTCCATCGGCATACGCAAAACGTACAGTACCAGCAGTAGCCGTACGTGTGAAGGATGCAGGTATTTCACGTTTGTTTTTACGCAAAGTGCCAACCATGGTCAGTGAGTAATTAGTTTTCATTTTTTGTACAATGTCCATTGACATTAACCAAGATTTACAAGTCAAGTTACGATCGGTATTATGTATTGGTTCTGACAATTTGCGAACATAATAACTGGGCATACTTTCAAATCCATTGGTTGTAACAGGACCGACGTAAAGCTCCGCATTAAACATGTATGAAGTTTGTCCGTCGTTGATGCTTATGATTTTAATACCGCATCTATCGGGTTTGTTCGGTATATAGACTTTGGCCGCAAATCGTCCGCGAAAACTGAGCAATTGGTCATCAATTGTGCAATAAGTCGATGGAGAGTAATACTTTTTGCAATTCGAAATAAATAAATCCCAGATTTCTTTGATTGGAGCTAAACCATGCTCATTTCTTCGCTCGGTTCTCGTATTCTTATCATCAAAACTAAGACAAGTCAATAGAAAGTGGAAGCGGTGCTTCGACATTACAGCTCGGTATAAATTACAACCGAATCGTGGCGTCCATAACTCGACAGTATTGGTTTGATTATGTTTTTGAAGACCGCTGAAATACAGCAATCCCAATAAAGCTTTCAACTCCGTCAAATCTGTTTTCGCATAATACGTCTGCGTTGAAATATTCTCTGATTTTCTTTCAATCTCTTCGTTTGTGTGTTGAACGATGATTTCTAATATATTTTTCGAAAACAGTAGAGACCATGCTTCTAAAGGTGTAGTCACGGCTTTCGCTTCATGCTCCGCCGAAGGTAAATACACCTTGAGCGACTGACGTTCTTCCGTTTTACAGTCAGGAGCGTTTGTAAGCCATTGGAAATTGTTTTTGCCCTTTATTAAGAAACGATGACGCCCTGGTTTACTGGTTTGTTGTTCAGGTTCTGGCGTATCGTGAACTTCTACAGAAACGTATACCTGCGGATCGAAGTCTAAGTCTTCGTCTGCGTCTTGTACGTCGTCTTCTTCCTCTTGAACTTCTTCGTTATCGGCTTCGTCTTCGGAGAGCTCACGAGATAATACGTCTGGTGGTCGTTCGCGTAGATAATTTAGCAGCTCCTCTCCTGTTCGCTCCGCCATTTTTACATACAATCTATTCAAATTAAAACCAAAAAAAAAATGTCTTGATACAATATTTGAAGTGATACGCAAGATGCAAATAGAACGTGGACAACTTCTGAATACTTACTTGAAATATTCATAGGAGCACCCATTCTCCGCTAATTATACTCTGACGTTTGTAAGTTAAAAGGTCACTCGCGTCGTGGTCAACCTGGGTCACTGGAAACCCACGCTTAACTGTTGGATTTTGGCGTCCCCTGGCATACAGGACCTTACTACCTGCTAACGGCGATAGGGAGGAGGGTTGGGTACCGCCCAAAAACTCGGTAAAGTTTGAATCTGAAATATCGACTGTGCCTTGAGATACCCATGCTTTAGTCAACGACCCACGTTGCCCACGGAGGGTGAAATGTTTGTTGTAACGATAACTTCGATTCAGTTGGATCGATATTAGAATTAAAAAAAAAAAGAAAACAAAAATGAGTTAACATCGCCGCGGTGTTCATAGAGCTACACTATCCAGAGAGAATTTGTGGAAACTGTACGATACATAAACACTTGATAACTCTGCGCTGTTGCTACCCTGATGCAGATGACTCACCGGGATGAATTTCGCCCACGATCTCAAAAGATCAGATAATGTTGAAGTCGATGAACTCAATGAATTCTTGATATTCAATAAAATACGCAGCATGTCCAGGCGGGCATTTAAATGTATCTGATGTGGTTTTGGGTTTTGAAGTAAAATAAAGACGCAAATGCAAAGAAATAGTGAGCTACGCGTCTGCTTGGAAGAAAACCTGCACTTCATGCCTGCACATTCCACAAAGAATCAAATAATTGAGAAAACAAATTGGCAAAAATGCTCCTAGACTTTTCGGTCCGAATTTTAATTACGTGGTATATGTATAGAGTTATACTGCGGTTGGATGGTCGAAATTAGTATAATTGATTGCGGTCTAAATTTGCGGAATCGAATCATGCAATGTTCTGCTTATGCGATTAACTATCTCATGGAACTTGCGATAAGATTTCATAATATATAAAGAAATTTTCAGGTGGATAAAAAAATGTTGAACTTGAGTCTAAAATATAGTGCCGGACAACACGCATTTTTCGCGAGAATAATTTTAATTTGCAGATCTTCACCGATTCGGAGGTGAAGAGTCACTTCGTGAAATGGTGATACAACATTTCTTTCTACTCTGTACCTAAACATACGATCGCGTTTTCCTATCTAATCTGCTGTATATGTATACATTCAAATAGGACACTCGATCTTCCTACGCAGGGCTCATCATGATTAGGCACCTAATGCGTGCGAAGCATCAAATTTTTCGTCAAGGACAAGAACTTCGCGCACTTCAATTAGCTTAATTAAATCAGTTTATTTCGAGGCGCGGTTGAGCCAAATAGGATTCTTGATCCGCATAACCTGTCCACTGTGCAGTCCGTCCGTATGCAAGTAACGAGGATCACAATATACCTAACAGATTTGCATGTATGCTCAGTGCGGGTGAACTTAAATTGTGCGGGATTATGAATCGCTTCGTCTATATAATGCAATTCTCGTCGATATCTTGTTATAGGCATTAGAGTATATACTATGGGACGAATCAGATGATTTTTTTTCTGCCGTTTTTAAAATCGAATTCGAATACTTGTTATAAAAAATTCTGATCGTTCTTTGCTAGAAATTTCAGTCGACTCTGCAGATTCCGTCCGTCGTAGACTTTGGGAGGTTTAATTTTAGAACCCCATTTTTACACTTCCATTATTTCTTTTATTTTTATGGTTGAGGTGATGTGCAACTTCTTGGTAAACAAGTCTCATATGTATAGATTTGTTATACGTAGAACGTTTTTTTTTACGGAAATTAACCAATTGTGAAAAAATGTTTATATATCATTAATCACAAGTCTACCAATAAGTTGAATTATCAAGATTATCACCCTACGTAGATTATTTTAACATCGGTAAAGCTATTCTGAAATGTGGACAGATGGCTGATGAAATAAGCGACCAATTTTGTTCGTTCGAATATAGATTAAATTGCTGTACTACACGCCTCGATCGTAGTTGTATTTATGGGATCGGCATTTTTTTGAAACCTAATACTGCGGCTGATTCGGCACTGTCACTTTCCGATATTTTCTGCAACTGTAGCGAACTTTCATGCATAGATTTTCCAAATATTCTATCTAATGCGACATATTGGATTGCAGCGAGTTTTAGCACATCCTGCATTGTTGGAAATGACAATTTCAAATTATTGGCGCTTCGAAATTGCGCGCGTCAAGTTTCACATTGTTGCGAGAGTCTTGCTATAATCAGCCTATTACGCGCACCGCAGTTGGCGCTAGAGTTGCAGCCGTACAAAATTCACTTGCGTCATGGTCTCTAACGGCGTGCGTCTGAATCTTTTTCAATACCGCCGGGTAACCGATGCGATAGATGGCGTCGGCGTATATTAAGTTGCATCCTTCAAGGCGCTTTTTCATTGCATAATTAAGTCGCAACAGGGCAGATTACTTCCAACAATAAATTATTTATTATCAGTTACACTCGAAATGATTGCCAATAGGCTATGGATGAGGTGCTACCGATATTAATGCGAAAGAACATACAATCTAGATTGTCGACACTTCGAATCTGATACCCTCAGCAGCAACGACAGTGCAAAGATCAACTTGAATTTCTCTACCACATTTATTGGTGACGATTCTGCAGATTTCAAACTCTTCCTACATATTGATTTATCACTGTTCTTCATCGGGCATTCAAGTTCATCTTGACTGGAAGTAAAAAATGGGCGGCGCAATTGTGCGAATAGAATTATGACGCAACTGATTTTTATTCATGTATTCATTTGGTTTTTTTTCCATCATTGACGTTATAAGATTTTGTACAGTTTTCTAAAATCAGTGATATGATCGTTGACCAAAAATCATCTCACCTATGTGAATTTTCATTTTTATATTATAATATACCCAAATGAAATGGTATCAATTCCGATGGTAGAGTAAACTTCATTTTTAGGTAAAACATTGTTATGCGTTGCTCGTGTAGGTGAGAACTGCGTAGAATTAAAAGTACATTAGTAGAACGAATTGAGATTGCAATTATATGAGTCACGTTATCGATCAATTATATTTTATTATTCACGCCGAGTAGTGTTTGCCATTTTTTGGTAGCCTTCTCGACAGACTGTCCCAAGGGGCTCAGGTCTAGTTTAGAAACCGTCCAATTGGCTCCTATATTTGGAGAGTAAACTTCTTACCGTTACTAATAATCGAGTCTGCACGATGACTGCAGATGAGCATTGAAAACGCCAACGGAACTGATCGTTACGCGTAGAGAGTTTTAACTATGAATTACAATTTGACTGTTCACATCGAATCTTTATATAGCAGTTCAATTTGCAACTGATGTCATATTCGTACGTTAAGAATATTCATTGGGATTTCATCATGCCAACTTGACGAATTTCAAACTTGCAGCATCATATCCTGATCATAGATGAGCAGCTATTCCTTTTCATATCATTCTGCTTCCCAAGCTGCATTGCGTCCTCATAAATTTTACGGAGACTTTTTTTGTTCAGTTTTCCACTTCAGTAAGTTAGTACGATTTTTTTCTTCCGTGAGGGAAGGAAGACCGCTGATACTTACTTCGTGTTTTTTTATTTTTACCATTCTCAGCAAAACATCGCCTCTCCAACGTGCATCTCACCATTAAGAGAAAAAAAATGATAATAATAATACCCGTACACCATCCCACCGGCAGAACAAAATTATCAACGATTTTCATCGGTACCCGATACTCAATTGATTCTTCTCTCGTAAAAACGCTGAAATCGAAAAATATTCTGCACCGTATCGTCTTCAGTTTCGTCTTGAGATCCTCTGGCTTTTCGCCAAGACTCGAATCCCTTCGTGCTTTCAGTCTATGCGCATGATAGTGAGGTTGAATCATATACTATAACTACCTATACATATGATAAATACACCCTTGTACGGGCAGTTGCGTAACAATTCTTCAGATACGACAGGTCGTTGGTCTCTGGTTATATCTATAGCATGGTAGTTGCAGTTTGTAATAAATTATTAAACCGTTCGATGGCGGCCTCCTCGATATATATATCCTGCCATGCACTTCGCATTGTTCTATATATACACCTATAGGTATCTATATCGTTTGCGACGGATAGTCCAGACGACTACTTTAAATGCTACAAGGTGTCCCAGTTCTTATACGCATAATATAAATAAAATTGACTACGCGCAGCTACTCATGATAACTTATATCAGACGAGTGTTGGCTTCGAGATATCGTGCAAAATTCATCGCCTAATCTCATGTCATCCGAAGCGATGTACGTTACTTTGATATCCAAGCATTAATTTTTCATTAATTTCTCACATATAAATCTCGCCTTTTCGTAACGGAGCGTATAGGTATATGCAATTTGGAAGAAAAAAAAAAAAAAGAAAGCCAAATTTTTATGTTTCAATAAATCGTTACCGTTGTTCTGTTCTGCTCCGGCAAAAATCTGTTTTTTTGTTCTTTCGAACAGTCTATAATATTTTTAAGGGCTTGAATTGATCGACAAATTATTGTTCCCTCGTTCCCGTTTCGCTTCGATCCTCTTCTTTGTCTAACATAAGAACTGTCCAGGATCGACGCTGACTCATCTGTGTTTTCCCTACCTGCGGTTGCGTGGGCGCCTCTGAGTCTGTCGACTTTTCAACCCCTACTGGGGAGAGGTGCAAGTAGTGACATACCTATATGAATACGTACAGTCCCAACATTATGCGTCTCCAAAGAAAACCCGAGTGAACTAGAACGCAGATTGTATGCATTCATCTGCAAGACGGTGTAGGGTGAAATTCTAAAAATTCATCGCGTTTGCTGCCGTTTATCTAAGTATAAGCTATACCAGAGTATGTGTTCAACTATCCTGAATCCACCTACCTCTACCTACCTATGATTATTCAAAGGTCTTCGGGAACCCGGGGATATAATGGCCCTCCACAGTTCTAGAATCCCCTAGGTTAATATTACGCTTTATCTCACTATAATTCCCCACTTTCTTACTCCAACTTTGTTTCCGAAAGCATCATAACGTATGGACAGCGGACGTTCGCGAGGACTTTCAGAACACAAGTATAGGTAGTATCGTGCAGTGTGCAGTACCTGCTTCGGTAATGTAGAAACCACTCTAATTGTTCTTTGTTACAAAGCGGTACGAATGAGTCAGCGACTCAATTTTACCACCAAATATTACGAAATTATTTTTCTTCAAATTAACGATGCGGAGAAAATTAGTGTTAAGTGTTAATTTAATACTTCTATTTAAGTATCTGTATAACACGTTATACCGTACCAGTTCGAAAAAATGCTCAATTATTACGAAAAAAATCAATCTTTTGTTTTCTTAAAAAAAATCTAAATTCATTCAGGCGGATATCACATGAGCGGTTATCACGTGAGCGTGTTACAGCGTTGCAATGATGGCGATCGATATTTCTTACCCTTTGTCCATTAATGCTAATCCCTTTGTCTTTTCGACCAGCACAAAATTTTTTTAGGATAGAACGGGTAACCGAACTCTGTTTTTTCACCTTTATTTTCCACCATGGAAAAATCTGCTCCTTTTTAGGTGGTGTAATTATTTTGTCTTCTAATGATGCATACAAGAGAAAACAGGGTGCAGTGAGGTAGAATATAATTAAAGGGTGATAGGTGGAGTCACGTGACGCAGACCTTCAGAATCTTCCTACTGTCCATCAACTGATGCGTTTACCGTCACAGCTCATGTTTCCGATTAGTGTTTAACTTAAAAATGTTGAACACGAAATTTTATCGGATACATATTTTACGAACTCTATACGATTCATCATTTATCAGACGAATTTCTTAGGATTTA
This sequence comes from Athalia cordata, assembly GCA_963932425.1. Classification (NCBI taxonomy): domain Eukaryota; kingdom Metazoa; phylum Arthropoda; class Insecta; order Hymenoptera; family Athaliidae; genus Athalia; species Athalia cordata. The sequence continues at coordinate 47,111,020 of OZ010625.1, read as the reverse complement.
GGAAGACGCGCGAAATTTTCAAATGGCAGTTTGATTTGAAATCTGAATACTTTTTTAAAATTCTTACGACGACCAATTTTTGGAACGAGCAGAAATGGACTTTTACTTTTTGAGATAACAGTTATCGCTGACGTCGAAAATTTCAGGCTCAAGATGATAAGACTTAATCAAATTCATATTCAGAGCGATTGAAATGTTCAATCCCGATGGTATAACTTTATGAAATCTGGTTTCTGAGAAAGTATAACATCGATACAATGCACACCTTTAGCTGAATTTGGCTAGCTACAATTCAACACTGGTTCAGAGTGAAAAATTCATTTTCGCAATACACCTGTCGTCAGAAATGATTTCGAAAACATATTTGAATTTGCACCTGAATCGTCGTGAGCATGTTGTCCTTTTGTAGTGGCGCTAGAAATGTTCGCGTTTTTTCGAAACACGTCGAGTCGCAACGCATACTTACATAATTTTGAAGTAACAAGAAAAAATTGATGTATTATCAATAAGTTTGTCCAGAACGTTTCTTCGCGCAATCTAATCTGTAAAAAAGTGGCGAAAAAAAATCAAATCACGTATATTATATCTCTAGGTTAAAGATAAGATGCAGTCAGACATTCTAGCGGTGAAGATTTGGCGTGCAACAATCAATATCAGATTATCCAATTTTTTGAAGATAAGAATCAGAATCACAAATCTTCTGAACGGCCTTGAATATCGATGTTCTCGCTTCCGATGGTATCGATTTTGACGGATATTTTTAACGAATTGATCAAATAGCGGAGACGGGTGATGGTGATACAGTAGGTATACCCAACGCAAGTGATCATCAACCGTGTGATGACGTGTCTCTTCGCAGTTATAATAATCCGATTTCAAAATCTGACGAAACGACATGACGTGTAAAATAGCTGACTCCGATGACGTTGCTAAACCATTGAATTAAATCATGGTCGCTCTATCCTTACGTGTAACTTGTCATTCGTGCAAACAAAACCCCGACGGTTTTTGCTCTTTATTTCTCGGTTTATCATCTTATGTTATTCGCTCCAACGATATAAGTTGTGGTTTTTTCTTCAGCTAGGATAGCAATCGGCTCGGCAATCGGCATAAGCCCTATCAAAACCACCATGTCGGGAATTGATCACATTATTATTTCTCGAGTTATCAGTGATGGATTTTGAATGATTTCAACTGGATTCGGGCTTGAGGATTACAATTTTCATCATTATGAGCTCGATTAGCCTCTGCAATGCGGTATTTTTCCTTCAGCAGTTTACATTTCACACAGATCGGTACAAGTAGGTACCACGAGTGAAATTTAGATACTGGAACCGAAACTGGAATATCCCCAAGGTTCTTTTTATCGTATAGCAATATTATCGATAGACTAATTGTGAGATTATTTTTCCGGAGTTGACAACTTATCAAAGTTTTATATTGGAAAATGTATCCTCAAGCGACTTTCGTCCAAGTTTCAAGATTTCTTATACAAAAGTAAGTTTTGGAACCCTGGTGCAGGGTTTATCGGCTTCATAGGGTTTTGAAAATGACACCGAGATCTGGCAGCTGTTTTGTTAGCTTCGAGTGCACACTGGGTCAATTTGACCTCGAGCAATTTCCGGTTTAGAATATCTCGGCAACTGTGCATTTTGCGGTGGAAGATACATCGTATGTATAAGCATCAGCGAATGACTTATAGCAAATTGATCGATTTTTAAGGTCGCGCAGAAAAAAAATGAATCGATCAATATTCAGTTTTTGGGAAGATATTTTTAGCGTTTCAATCACGGTTTGGTATACATTTTGTGAATATGGGACAATTGTCAATTCCACTCTTCTTTCGCGTTTATAGTACAGCTGCAGGAACAACGACGCAGTTTCATCGCTCGTGCGTGCGTCATCGTGTACGATCTTCTCGGTGTAGGTCATATTCGACCAAGGATAAAATCGTGACCCAATCGGGTATTAGTTCGTCCAATTAGCTAAGAAATAATCCAGAATATTTTATCAATACGCAGGAATCTAAAATGATCTATCCTGGGCATTGGTTCTGGTTTTATTGTTAGTTCATCGCACTGCCATGTTCCTGGCCGGGGCGCACGACGCGGCTTCGAACTACGAACTGCGTCGGTCTCGGAGGTTTGGGAGGTGCGGGAGGACTACAGGAACCTCGCAGTCGCGGGTCGATATCAGCGTCAGTCCTCTTTGCGTTGAGCACCAGCAACGAAGTGCAGCAACGATTCGTGCAGCGTTTTTTCCCTGCAGTCGTATCTCGTCAGGCCTAACGATAATAACGATTGGATAGAATTACAAAGTACATAGTTCTATCTCCTTCCTACCGGAATTGCTTGTTAGGGGTTCAATTCAAAAAGGACTGCTGGTATTGTAGCGGTCGTATATTTTGAATTTGAGTTCTGCGGTGTGCGGGAAGCAGGATAGTGTCAGTTTTTGGTGCAACGTTTTACGATCAAACAATTTATCACCGTCAAGTGAGGATGGATTCCGAGATAATATCGACAACTACCAACCTCGTGAAGGAAGCGGTAGACCAAGGCGCTGATATCGTCTGCAAGAGGCCCGCCGCTGCGAAGGCCACTTCAAACGGCACACCCTGCGTTTGGAACGTTCTTGATCCTCGTAAGATCACTAAAATTATAGGTTTTTCGCTGTTTTGAAGGATCTACAGGATTCTTAATCATGTCATCTTATTTGAATCTTATATATAAATTCACTTTGTTAAATATAAGGTCACGGTGTGTTTTTGATAATATCCCCATTAAGCCAGCCAGGGACATCGTCACAAAAACTGCGCCTGCGGAGTCCGTTTAGGTAGTAACAATTAATCGAGATGAAGTTATACTGTTCGACGAATGATGATGATGATGTTAATAAAAATTCTAATTCAGTTCAATAAACGGTAAGAGAGATACAACAATGGTTCAATCGATCGGTTGTTGCTGATTCACGATATTCGATATTGTCAATAGAACGAATTATCGAGAAATTTAGAAATGACGTCCGAACCAATCGACAGCACCCTCTGTGCCACGAAAAAAATCGTTTTCGATGACAAATTTTAGACCATTTCCTGCTTTTCTTCTTATCAATTTTCATTTGTTGTCCAGTACGGGTAATTGAAGTCCAGCCAATATAGTCTGGCTCTAAGTTAATTAGACTCCAATTTCCCGCTGCAAAGATTCTCCCTTGATTGGGTGAACGAATCGATCGTATGCGCGATGTATGAAGATGGATAGTTGAGTATAGATACAGTGTTCGTAACTCACAGATATGTGAAAAAGAGACAACGAAATCGACGTCTGCAATAACCTCCGGAACTATATTTATGTGACGACTCGCTAAATTAGATTTACGTTATTTCCAGTGATTAACATTGAACAAGGTCACTGCGCTCGATGAATTCTACCCAACGACATTGTTCTTCTGATCCCCGCACATCGGAATAAAATAACTACAGGGTCAATACAGGGTGTACGATATAATGGTACAAGAAAATCCTAAAATCTTAGATTCTGTCGCTCAATGAGATTTTTTAACATTAACTGTTAAAAAAAAAGCGGCTTTACAATCTGATTCAAAGATTTAACTATAAACGTCGAAAAATTTTCAAAAAATCGTGCGTCGGACATCAATATTTTTCTAGAGCAAAGTCCAAAGTCAATGAAAATCTTCCTTCTTCTTCTTCTTCTTCTTTTCGACCATTTTCGTGATTTGGTACGTATAGTGTGGGTACACATACACTCCATCGAAAGGCATGAGGACGTTATGTCACCGTTACATCAACGTCGTTTGCTATCGCGCCGGTATATGGCACCTGTTAATATGTGTCTGAGTGTAATTATTATCATACACAGACAGAAGTTTGCAGCATGTGATATAATCATGGACAAATTAGCAGCCTGTGTGCTATTTACGAATATGATTACACATATCGAACGTCGAGAGCCAGAGAACGGTGTGACCGGTTTTTGTGGTCCAAAATAGGAAAAAGAAAAATAAATAACTTAATAATAAAGAAAGTCAAAGTCATGCGAGTGTAGATAATAATAGCCTTGCGTGGTTTTTTCACATGCGAGGAAAAAAATTATACGGCGTCTGACGTTTGTCAACAACGATTTTTATCACGAAACGATTATGGCTTCGCCACAAATGACGAAATACAGGGTGTTCACGTTCAAAGTGTGTACGGAAAAATATCAGATCGAAACAATTCCGATCGCCTGAATCACCGAGGTCAAATAATCAATTTCAATTCTCGATAGACGAGTAAGAAAATTAACTTCTGTTCATGTATTGTAGTGTCGCACGCGAACCGTCCGATTTTTGTGGAGACATTTTGTGTTTTTTTCATCAAGTAACAAATATGTGTGCATCGAAATGGGACACCCCGTATATATATGCATTGAATGGTAGTCTAATAACAGCAACTCTCTGTCCAGATATTATTTAACGGAGTGATAAACACGTCTTTTGTTATGACTTAGTATAGGTTGGATTCACTTTGAGGGACATCATCACCACGTCGAACTGTAATACGCATCGTACCTTATAATTATTAATCATACGTAGAGAGAAAAATATAGTCGAAGAAATACAAGTTGCCACTACGACTGTGATGACAATGAGTCATGACCTTGCATACATCTTCGTCATGCGACGCACCGTATCCCATATATTCAAATCTTCAATTGTATTAATAAAAAAAAAATATTGTCTCGACGTACAAAAAATAGTTATTGTAAAAACGCTATAATCCGATGGAAACCAATAACCAAATGAGATAATCAATTTGATGAACTTATTACACGGTAGTCATCTGAAGCGCGGTAAAAATAAAAATCGCGAATGTATCTAGTTGCGATCTGTAGGTATGCGTAAATGTTCACCTCATATACGTTGGGATAATACTCTGACATTATATTTATTTGCGCGGAATAACTTTAATCCTGTAGTGGTAGTCCGATTATTTGTGTAAATATAATATGCGTTGCGTCAGACATTTATGATCTCTGCAAAGCTGGATATGGGGAGACGAGGTAATCCACTGTTATGTGGCGCATTGATGATGGACTGTGAAATTTTCATTCCATTTTGTACGTATAGCTATTATACGTACAGTTTATTCCTGTTTGTTTTCTGGCTATCCGGCGATATTGGAGAGCGTCATTCGCAAATTAGACTTACAAACTTGAGTTCGAGGTACGGGCAGGTATACGAGTATCCCACATTTCCAACTGATGTGGATCAAAGTACACGTCGTGTTGTACACTTGAGTAGATAAGATGAATGGGGTATCCGATACCAAATCACAGTTTATGACTCCGACTATCATACATTTTATCCCAAGAGACACATAAATACATTTGAATTCCAATTTTTATTACAATTTCCAAAAAATTTCCAACTTCCAAAAAATTTATTAACCCAGCTCAAATCAGTGAAGAAAAAAGGTTAGGTATTATCGTGAACATAATTATAGGTTGGGTTAGGTGTGCTCCCGCGATTTGAGTGGGATTGAATTATTCGTCATTATGGCATATATAGGGAGACTCAATTGAACGTTATTTGGTTACCTCAGCATAAAGTCCTAAGTGTCCGAGAAATGTACTTGACTTTATAGTAACTGGAATTACTGCGATGTAATTTATTCTGTCGCGTAAAACGAACTCGTCTTATTACGAATTTAGCTCCGTTATAATGATTATATCAGTATAAGTGAAATATTCTAGAGTTTGAGAAGAACCGAATACCTATTGATGAATTTTAAGTGGCATTCAGAATATAAAAAGTTTTTCCAATGTCGATTCGAATATGTTATATTTCCCCGGAGAATGACTTGACCTGCCATGAATAATAGTTTCTAGTTTTATCTGCCTGATGGAATATGACCTTATACATATATGGATAGAACTGAAGTGTCAGCTAACTTGCGATGGTTCAACTCACGTTTTATATTCTTTGACAGGTTTTCCATTATTCATATTCTTCATTTTATTTCATTGTTCTTTTTCTTTTTTTTTTTGGATTTTCGACTCGCAAAGGTTTTAGGCATATCAATTACGTATTATAAATATTATAGATCTAATTCGTTGTGAGCGATAGGTGCAGCGATAAATATTCAGTTATCACATTATCAAAGTTTCATGCAAACGAACATATCGTGCCGATTGCGTTGCACGCAAATTGTATTGTACAGCAGCGTTTTACTATCTTATCTGGTTAGGCATATGACTCGCACAATATAACAGTCGCTTTATATAATGTGCTTAACAAATTATTACACGAGAGTAATAAGTAAGTAAGAATAAAATTCTTGAGGGGTGGAACTTTATAACGTTTTTTCTATTTTATTTGCAACTGCAGGTTATTCTCTCTTTGTTTTTCTTTTATATGAGTTTCATTGGTTTGCACGTTCATATCTGTTGAAAAAATTATTTTCCAACCGGTACGTGATCGATTCGTTTCTTTCTTTTCTTCTTCTTTTTTTTTTTCTTACCCAAAACGCGTTGCTAACTCGAATGTTATTGGCGGTCTCTCCGTTCCTCTGTACACCCCATGCGGTTGAACGATACGAACTCTGACCCCGGTTATCGGTCTCTTGTGGTCATCCAACCTTTGGAATTGTTTCATTCTGATATACGACTTATTACCTTATTTGCTTTGTGTTTGATATCGGTATTAGGCTGGAATTGAACCAAATTGTTCATAAATTTCTAAAGGGTGATACATCTTAAAATATACAACTAAATTTGCCGAGAAAATGATGATAAACTCTACAATGAAAATCTATGATTTTTGGTTAGGACATTTAGTGTTCATGTTCAGTTGTTTTTTTCTCTCATGTTCACCGCGATATTGTTCATTTCTGCGGTCTACTGTACATACATGAATAGTTGAAGTTACCACGAGATCTGATTTTCAATATAATAATAAAAAAAATTATTTAAACATCATCATCTAATCCGAAAGTTCTGTGGGAAACATTTTATCGTAGGACCTTATTTTTCGACCTATTTTTCTATTTATAATTCAAAATGGTTTTATGTGCAAATACGAATTGTTTGAACCGCGCATATGATAACGATTGAATTAATTAATTAAATTGATAGTGAGTTCATGTTTTATTTAATTAAGCTACTTAAAAAAAAAAGGGAATGTTTTTGACAACATCCAAACCAGATTAATAATCATCTCTGAAACCATGAAATTATGTAAGTCCGGTCGTTGAACAGCGATGTCGCTGATATAACATATGTGAGTCAGACCTGCAGCGGTTTTAACTTCCATTTTTTTTTCTTTCTGTTTTTTTATGTATATCACCTAGATAGCTTGGGGAGGGAAGTTTAATTAACTGTCATTGTCCCACATCGTATAACATGTGGCTGACATTAACGTTTCTCATCTCGGCTTGTTCCTGATATTCTACCTATTATAGGTACGAGCATGCTAGGAAAATTTTTGAGAAAAAACCAAAGTGTCTCATAAGCATTCGTACAGGATTTGAAAAAAAATCAATCGAGTTTTTTTTCCTTCTAATATTACTGCTGAAGTTGTCCAATATATTAAGTTTCATTTTTTGAATAGTTTTTGGAATAATATTACATCATCTAACAATAAGTCGAAAAGTATTTTCGTATTTAGTTTTCTGTTCCTGTTCCTGCGCCTGTCATTGTTTTTTTTTATCTGCACCGGTGTCCGAATTATACCTTGTTTTATAAAACGTAAATTTCGGTCTTCGTAAAATTAATATAGATGAACTTTTTTCCGTTGTTAAATTGCTCTCTGGGCTGCATATTTTGGCTCGTTCAACGAACACTGAGCAAAAGACTTGGCTGACTGAAGCCTTGTTGCGGGTTGGAGCTAATTGTCGTCGAAGCTATGTTTAAACCATCAGCAATAACCTGGCTTGGCTTCGAAAAACCAGTGCGGACTGTTAGTAGCGAATTGACTAAATATTTCAAATACGAACAGTAAAGTTAGTACAGATGAAATTTCAATTTATTCGGACAAAAATTGCGTATTTGCATTCTCGGATTCCGGTTTCTACGAGCTGAAGTTCTTTTTTCTATGTTTTTCTGAAGCAATTCTGCATATCAAAATTAGTTCTGGTTGAAGTTATATGTAGTGTTTTGAGGGTGCCGCTTTCGATAATTTTTACTTGAAACTAGCTACAGTTTTGATGTCAATATAGAAAAATCTAATTCCACTGAAGAAAAAAGTCGCATCGCCTACTTGAATTTCTCGAAAGTGGTTCCACTTAATCTCGCCGTGTAGTGTTGATTTCGTTGTTTGCGCGACGTGAGTCTGCCTTGTAACTCCACAACTTTGATCTGAATTATTTTTCGTCGCGATAAGTCATTTGCGGGATGATCAAACCCTTCATTCGAATTAGAACACCCTGTAGAGTTTGCTTATTATATATGTTTGACACACTTTACGAATAGGTATAGTAGGTGACTATAATTCTCGGTGAACAGCTTAATTTCAAACAATCGTATATTGTGTCTCGATCGAGTTTCGTTCGAAACTGTCAACCCCAGTGCCAAAATTTCAAAATTTCGGCAACGAAAGGTCTTTCACAATAGTAAAGAATGAAACAATTACTTTTCGTTCATTTTTCTTTACTTGGAAAAAATAAAAGAAATATCGTAAGTTTCAAACTTTTTGGTTATTTACTATAATTCGTAAACTATTAGAAAGATCGTATGCTATAAAAATAAGCAAACTTTGAGACTTGCTTGAAGCTTTTTTGATACTATACAAGTTTTTTAGCAAGCTTCTAACACTAAATAATAAGACACCCTGTAAATTGTATATATTTAATCATGATGAGAAAATCGTAACACTGTATCTATCTCAAAAACTGAACTATATGTATATCTGCATATTCACTAACATGACGTAATTTTCACTTATTTGGGATAATATTTTCTCTCGCCAAACATATGGATTGTAAATATTTATTACTTATAGCAGCGAGCCAGAAGTCGATTAACGTGTACTTTGATTCTAATACATATTCGGTTCGAATGGTACTAAAAAAATTAAATTCGGAAAATTTAACATCGTTAATTGGGTCCTGACTCTGCTGTAGAAAAAACTGATTTCCTGGTGATGGAATGTGCGCTATATTAACCTTTTCAATATTATTTACAGACGCATGGTTTAACCCAGAAAGACTGAATCCTAAAGGTAAGAATCGACGATTTATATGTCGTGAATCCTTGTATAGAACCTTGTAGTACCTTTTTAGAAATTTGTCAACGGTACACAGAGAAAACTGTTTCTTTAGAGTGAAAAAATGCTGTCTCAGAAAATAGCGGATCGATATTTTGTTATGTTTACAAGAAATATATGTTTGTCAACTCTTTCCAAGTTTTTTTTTCTCTTTTCTTGTCGGAAAAACATTCTTGGGACAGCTTCTCCGAGACAGAAAAATTCGTTAAAAGTTGAGAAACATTTCTGGGACACAATAAAATTATCCACCATATCTATAACACTGCAGTTATCAAATAAACAGCTGTTTTCTCTGTGTATAACGTTTAACTGTGTTGAATAGATATTATTGTACTGAAAATCGAATCATCTAATTTTTGTAATTTCCTTTTTCGAAATAATCTTTTCACTCAATCAAGCCAACAGTGGTACACATTTACGAGATATCGAACAAGATTCGTATTAAAAAAGAAGAAACGTAGCTTTCAAATTTCAATCGATTTTTTGACAATCCTGAAAATGTTCTATGCTCTTTTGACTTTACTTTTTATTTTCTTTCGAAAAATGCTAATGGGAAGAAGACAGATGTCGTCAAAAAAACAAAATGTCTTTTCTTTTTCATCCCAATTAGATAAACTCTATTGCTTTTAATTTATTGTAGACCGAATTTCGATGGCCTTTTGTTTCTATTTCGACCCTCAATTTCGAGCTTCCTGCTATAAGGTCAAGTGGACTTTGTTGAATTGTCTATAAGATATGAGACAGTCAAATTGTTTCAATATTCTTCGATTATATCACGTGTTGACTGACCCCAGCCATGTTTCATGGCATTGCACTATTTTTTTCTTTTCCATGCTTGGCCCGTCATGAATTGGCATTCAGCTGTTGCTTTCCTCACGCATTTAAAGAACGTGAATTCGTCTTCGACTTCTAGACGGTCTCACATACCTCAGTCTCTCCATTTGACCCCCACGAAACGATGGAGCCAGACGCGATATCAATCCCGCAACCTGTCGCTGTGTCTCGATTGTCTTTTTTGTTGTGTAACGAGCTTAAGGCCTCCTCACAACACGGGCCAGCGGTCTGACCAATCCTCGACATCGCCACAAGATTTAAACGCTCAAACCCCCACACGGAGCATCTCACTTTCTCGCACTCCACAATCCCCTTTTCTCGACATTCTTTTCCAATGGTATGCCTTATACCTGCTTCCAGTTCGCATCTTCTTTCTCTTACACTTTGAGTTATACCTGCTATACTACGTTCGACCGAATAGAAACGGCTCGACGCTCGCCGCTTGTACGATTAGACCCTTAGCTAATGGCGGATGTGGACAGCGTCTGACCGTCCAATACGTTGTTGTCGTTGTCGTTTGAGCTCAAAAAGTTCGTACGTTAGTATCCGTGCAGTGAGGCTGTGTGACTCGGTTAAACTAAATATAGCTAGGAGCCAGGAACGTTGGTAACCTGCCAATTTCTCTCGCAGATCTGAGGAAGAGCTTCTTTTTCGTAGGGTGCTGTTAGTGTCCGGTCGCTTTAACCGCGTCTGCCGCACCACCATAATTATCGAGAATCGGAGTTGATCGACGGATATCGACTCGCGAACGGTTGGATTATTCCGCATAATTAAAGTGCATTCTTGAGTGTTTGGTGCCACCCCAGGATGGCTATCACGAAGGCAGAGCGTAAGTTATTGTCAGAGCATCGTACTTTCTCCCAAATCCGCACGCATCATCTCCTCGTGTAATTTCATTACGACTCGAAAATTCTATCGTCCTTCAAGAGGCCAACTAGTTTCTATTTTCTGCAATAACAAATCTCATATAACAAGACGATTCGGGCAACGATTTTTCTGCTCAATCACCATTAACGGATTTGAATACATTTCTCATTTCAATACCATCGCAGTGTCTGGGGGCCGCAATTTATTTATTCATTTTTTCTTTTTTGGGAAGTTTTTTTTCGATAGGTATAGGTATAGCTTGTGAGTCGTGGAATGCATGGGCGCGAACTTCGTCCGATGGCACTCCGGCTAGATTCAAAGAGAGATAAACCCATTGAACTATTTTTTTTTTTTTTTTCAAAATTGCCAGATCATGCATTCAAAGTTTTTGAGGACATTTCATAATAAATAATAGATAAATTTGTGGACACTGCAGGTTTCATTCTTTTGAATGAATCCCTTTTTTCCACTTCTGTTGGGCTGGATTCTATCTATTAGTTCATAAGCCTCCTTGCTTGAAATCTATTCCTGCTTTCATACGATTAAACATATTCAATTTTGCTCCGTTTATTTTGGGGACCGTACAGAGGCTAACGGTTATATAACTCAACTAACCTAGAACCCTAGCAGCTTCAACCGGCTTAGAGCCCGGACTTCACGTGTCTCAGTCGTGATTCTAGACTGATGGTAAAATAGTCGGTTCTTTTTAACCCTCAATGACGACTATGCCATTATCTCCTACAATTGACTACATAGGGTTTGATGTGCTCTACAATTGTTATCACTGGAACCCGAGGCATCCTTAAATCCATTTCCGTTTACATTAAAAAATTCATGGGTAATTTTCTATTACTACTTTTACTTTCATTTTGTAGCTCATTCATTGATTCGTTAGTCGGTTCAGTCATATTCATATTTAATCAACACCGTTTGCTAAACCAGATAGTTATCCTTGACTAGTTGTTCGCCTCGTAATCAGTTTTAATATGGTAGATTTCGATATTGACAGGTCGGGCGTTACAGCTGTTTGATTTGTATCCGGGATTTTCATGTGTCAGGTAGACTTCAACTGGAACCAAGCCAAGAAAATAAACACTAAGTATACTACTACCGTTGCTCAGGTTGGTCTGCGATTGCTCTAATTGCGTTTATAATTAGCAATCGCCTAGAGAAGAGGCAATCGACGATTTTTCATTCCGAGAAACTATCAGCAATGCCCCACTGACCAAATTTCACAGCTGGGTACCGTCCGAGCAACCATCTGAACCACGTTTGGTTACAAAAATATTATACTTATCTCACGCATACGATTTCCGAAATGAAATGTGCAGTATTTGATAATGAATTTATTTCACGACTGGTCTGGACTGGTAATGATGCATGCCATTCATATGGTTTGGATTTCGTGATAGTTTAGATCACGAGGCGTGTGTCATCCAATTTTCTTTCGTTAATCGGCTAATCATTTTTGGGTAGGACTGAAACGGAAGAATACGAGAAATTCTGTAATTCCTCTTTTTCGTCTTGTCATTTTTATTATTATAATTTTTTTTGTTCTCTTCAGAGCCTTGAATTGTAGTTTCGTGTTGGCGGCTGCTTCCAATTAAGAATGACCTTCAGGAATATCGGCTTTAAAAAACTAGATGAAATCCGCCCCGCCTGGAAATATGCAATAACGTTATCACGAATGAATGCGCGCAGGCGCTGAGGCATCGAACAAGCATGAGACGGGTGTGTAACAAGTACATGTTGCAACCCATTTTATTTCTGGCAAGAGAGGGTTGATGTTGCTAACCCAAGGGAACGGAATAGGGGTTTGGTGTGAACTGAAGTAATCGATACCTACTTCATCTACGCAGCGAATTCGAGTCAGATCGAGTAAATGTCGTGCGCGGAAGTGATCTTATTACTTCACCTGGAGTTTTGATTTCTAACAATACGACGATTGTCGATATTCTTCTGTCATCCTTTTCTTCTATTTCAGAATCAGCAAGATGCATATATGTAAATGTAAATGTTTCACCTGACCAGGGTATTTGATCGCTTATATCTTGTGATTCATTCAATTGTTTTAAAATCGGTATTACACCTGCACCTGTGGGTAGAATAGTTGGTAAATTGATCCTTTCACGGGTGGGTGATCAGGTATCAGGTATTATAATGATGCATGCCGAATGGAATTTTATCTACAAGGTCATTACTAGTGGTGTTGTATCTCGAGTTTTTTGTACGAATCAAGCGTTGGATACACTACATTGAATCGTTTACGTGATCTTTTCATTTACTGGATAATTGGCTTTCGAAAATCTTACCAAGTTAAATACTTGAATCGGCAAAGCATTTATCTCGAAACAAACCCATCTAAGAGTGATTGTTATTGCATCTATCAGTCACGTGACACCTCGGCACTTTCATTTGGCTGAAAACCAACGGCACTTGAAAATGACATTGCAAGTTAGTGGTTCTATATTTGTAAAAGACGTGTATATGATTTATTGTTTTTTTTCGCCCCAAGAGCGTTGATTTCAACTATCTCATCTATCTGTCATGCGTAATGAACCGGTTGATTCCGATATCCAGAGTCTGGAGTTGATAAAATATTACGTGTCACAATATTTTGCCATTTTTTGTAGCTCTTCTCATATTTTAAGGATGATTTGAGTTGATTTCAGCGATGAATTTGGTCTACCAGTCCATATCTGTCAGGTTACACTACATACATACACGTATGGATCATACATACCTATACCGCGCGTATATCGAATCTCCGCAGTGCGGCGTTGCGCGGGTTTCTAAAAGGAAAGTTAACCCAGCTAGTCGTATTTTTTGATAAGATTCAGTGTTTAGCCTAACCTGTGGTAGGAACTTTGTCAAGATTTTATTGGTAATTGGGGTGATGAAAATTTAATTGGCATATGACAATGATCATTCTTCAAACCTTAAACCAGATTTTAATCATGAACTATTTTGCCGTCCGAGTATATCGATGAGAAAACTAGAACAACGCAAAAAATTGAATGTCGATAAAATATAGGTACTACATGTCAGCACGTAGGTACGCACAGCATTCACAAGGTTACAACTTCTGGTCAATAACCTTTACATCCAGGACGTAGGCGGTTAGTTAGGTCACGTGACTCTTGTGCCGGTTTGGTCAGTCGCAGTATTTATGGTCGTTACAAGATGTAGTTTTTCGAAGTAAATGTCAACGCATCAATACCTGTAACGATGATCCTTGTTCAGATCCTACGAATGATATCAGTAAAAACTTGAAATATCCAAGAACAAAAGTCGTATCGATGCGAGTTCATCAACTGTATGCCGCCTCAACGTACGTTTGGCGTTATTTGAAACACTGCACTTTCAAATTTAGTTTCCGTATATTATTGTTAGTTTTAGCTTTGTTGGCGAAATTTGATCATTCGCATATTATTATTGCCATGAAGTTTTTGTACATGGGAAGTACAAAAGATTCATCCAATCAATTATCTTGCGGTTCATATGGTCAGTCTTTTTTATCGATCGTCATATTTCGGTAACCCCAGTGGTCATATCACACAAGAAATAAGAGCGGTAAAGCCGTCGATGACGATTTTATTACCTTCGTACACTTGCAATATCACTATCAAATAAGCTGATAGAGATGCCGGAAATCATTTATTATTGTTTATTCTCATATATATATTATGACTTCTCTGGCAGCTTCTTATAGGAAGAAAAAAAACGTCGTTGGTTTCAGTCAGGTTCTTTGTGACGATGAAACAGAATATTAATTACTTCTCAACTTTTGTAATGTGGAGTATTTTGGTTGTAATATTTGAAAAATCTCGATGAATTAGCACGCGTCTACAATTATAAGCCCCTCTCACTGTCATTTCCGGATTTGTGGTTCAAAGTATTACATGTTTTCCGTATTTTTACCCATAAATTTCAGTAGCATTAAAGGCATGTGATATCGTAATGCGTAAATTTTAGTCACTATTATTTGGTAATGAATTTTTTTGAGTATTCGTTGTCCACTCGTTGAAATCTCCACCGATCGATTTTTTACTCGTCATTCTGGAAGCTTGAGCTTTTCACCGCCCTGTAATCGCGATTATTAAAATGGTAGACATCGTAGCTAAACGACTGAATCGAATCTATTTTTTTTACTAGGATTGAATATCGAAATGCACTTGTTCCGGATGGTGGCAGACAGATGCGTGGTCGTACCCGGGGTTACGTGACTTGAAAAAAGACGCGTGGCTCGCGTGGCGCCAACCA
Source organism: Athalia cordata (assembly GCA_963932425.1). Classification (NCBI taxonomy): domain Eukaryota; kingdom Metazoa; phylum Arthropoda; class Insecta; order Hymenoptera; family Athaliidae; genus Athalia; species Athalia cordata. The sequence goes on along the minus strand of OZ010625.1, from coordinate 47,095,798 downwards.
GTCGTCTTATCCGCAAACCCGCCAATGGTTTTGTTCGAAATGCTACGACGGCGTCGACGACGACGACGAAGAGTGACGACACGCGAGCGATTCGAACCGTCTACGTATCGTGTGGAGAACGACAGGAAAGGCTTCGGCGTTTCGTAGTGAGCAGTATCGTCACTCGCGGTCTGACCGTCACCTCGCATCGCACGGTTCGCTTTCATACGTGAGGCACGCGCGACCGGTTCCTTGCTCTTTCTCTGTAGCCTACGGTGGAGGTTCACGATCAGTCTTCCCTCGATTCAGACGAACGTTTTAGGAGTTTTATAGAAAGAACCGCCGCAGTCGGTATTTCATACATAACGTCAATTTTTTTAAATATCAAAGTTAGAAATGGTTCGGAAAAATGTCGGTAGACAACCCGTGCAGGTGTTACCGGAAAGGGGACCCGGTGAGTGAATTCTTTTTATAAATTTAATCAGAACTAGAAACCCATTTCGAATATTGTGCGTTGCTTTGTTCTTGCGCTTTTTCACCGCAAATTGTACTTGAACATATGGTGGTTAACCGATTGTAATCCCTATTGACGTATTTCAAAGTTCTTGGTCGGGAAAGTTTCTGTCATAATAAAATTATCATTTCATGACTATTTGATGCTCACATATGTTTTCGAATGATTGAAAAAAATTTGGAAAAATTGTTGGTACCGTTTTTTTTTTTAAATTCATGTGCGATAATTCATGTATCGAATGATTGGGGAACAAAAATATTGGACACCTGCAAAAATATAACGCGAACATATGGTGCTCTTTATTATACAAGCTCGTGTCGTTCAAGACACGTGATGGCACAGTGGTCATTCCGTTCGACAAAAAAAGAAAGCCAAAAAATTAATCAATCAAAATGTGCAGGCGTAGTCGTTCGATTATACAATATGTCGCGATTCTGCAGATGTATCCAAAATTGTCTAGACTAGCTGCAGTTTATAGCTTTACGACTCAATTATATCATCATCATAATCGCCGTCGTCAATTCGTATTAGTAAAAATCGATAACCCCTTTGACATTCTCGTATTTCGATCTCCCTTTCACTAATTGGTAGTATTATAGCGAGTCTCGCGTTACCTGCAACACGTGTTACTGAAGTTACACCCCTGTCTACAATGGTATTATAGCTGATACTAGATATGTACGGAATATAAATCCGACCTTGTTCGTCGTCTCCTATTTTGCATATCAGTTTTAAATTATTGCTGATCTATCCGCGTTTAGATGTTGAAAAAAAAAATTCAGAGTTCGTACGATGTTAAGCGAATTAGATTCTATTCGTACAACATTTCACAAACCTTTTATATTATTTCAATTATTTCACGAACAATTGATTTGCGCACGTAATTTGCACTGAGACGTTTTTTTTTATTTTATTCTCTTAGTTCATAATGCTTTGAGAAAGAAAACATCTCTTGCGCATATATATAAATTGTAGGTTTCATTTTTACTACATAACGCCAGCGTGGCTTATACGAACAACGCGCTGCAACCGACCAGCTGGTCGGTCGTGCGACCTTCCGATATTAAACCTACATCAGTATTAGGTGATTCTTTAGAAGTGCAAAACTCCATGGAATAAGCTTCCTGTTTATGATTATGCGACGATGCCTTACATCATCTGAATTGGAATGTCGATTTCATATTTTGAAAAATACTTATTGCACACTTCTGAGCATTCATCAATAGCATTCCGGGTAATTTTAATAGAAAATTGTAAAAAAAAAAATGCAATCAATCTGTACATAATATATAATCAAATGATTCGCCAGCTGGAAAGATTGTTCGAAATTTAAAGTTCGTGACGTCACTTCCCCGGGCTTCGGATAGGTGTACCGTTACGAGTGTGAAACCAGTTTCTCGACTACGAATCTGCATTTTTATATTATACTCCGCGTGTACGTTTGAAAGTGCTATAGTTGCGTACGTTATATTAGTTTAAAAAAAACTATCAAAATTGATTATATTTTCGTAGCACATTACACTTGAACTTACCTAATAAAATTTGTAAGTATACCAAGAATATCAGCCAAAAGTAAATGACGTATTAAGTAATTATTGCCGCTCTGTTTCACATTTCACCATATCTTTGATATTTAAGAATCACTTCGACATTATAGTATAGTATGAGGGTTGTGCCTGGTATTCGAGCACGGTAATTTACATCAGGATAACGAAAGCACCGCTTCGCGATAATTAACTTCATTGAAATTCTGATTCGTAATGATTTTTTTATGGGGCCGCCGGAAACGAAAACTTGAAATCTAGTGCGCCTCCGACGAGGATCGGAATTACCGCCCTGCACATTTATCATTATGTAGTTTGCAACTAATTAAAGTTGATATTGCGTTTCGTGTTTTTTCATTCACGATCGACTTGAGTTTCAGATTTTTGAGACTAGACACTACCAGACTAATAAACAATAAAACGATTTTTGTGCTGTTTCACGTTATCCCACACTATGCTATTTCGTTTCCAACTTTTTGCTTCACCTTTTATTATACGATCTCCTTGCCTTCGCGTTTCATCTTTCAACTAGACGGTACAATACCATATTTTTCATTATAACCGTTTGTTGGCAATTAGCAAACCTAGAAAAGTTAATTCAGAATCAAAAAGCTTTAGTGGTCTCGCTATGTCTTAAAATATCCGCGGGTCGACCTTGGTACGACGTGCCTTATTTGCACGTCTCTGATTCTCGTCTACATGAGCGACTGCACGTCGACGTTCCCATAAAATGGTCCCAGATTTCACAGAGTTATTCACTGCAGATGACAAAAATTAGAGTATAGGTAAAGCTATTTTGGAAAGTAAGTAACTTGATACTGAAATAGTCCTGATGCTTTAATGCTCAAGGCTGAAATGAAATGTCCAAACCTTTACGGCCAGCGCACGGCAGAAATTATGTGATGAATTTTATAGCTGCCATAATAATTAATTGACACTAGATCGTTGTATAATGAGAAATTTTTGCGAACGTAAGTTGCAGGTTTTTATAGCCAACACGAAATTTGGAAAGCAGTTTGATTTTGAATACTGACATTCTAAAGAAAGCACGCCGGCGCTAAAATAAAAAAAATAAAAAATTTATTTATCAAATAATGTATTATTAGCATTTAAAACAAATAAAAATCCGACGATCAATCGATGCGGTCATCTTTGTATTGCTTTATTCAACACGAGTCTTGAACGTGCGAAAATGAAATCATTTTTTTGTGTAATTTAATGCAGACCAAATGAAAGCTGATAACAAATTACGGTTATATTTGTGGGAATTGGATTGAAAAGCAGCTGTTGCTACTTATTAGCGCGTGAGTTATTCCTCATCTGTTACGAAGACGTGTCAGTTTTACGGTCAGACGTTAAATTGAAACGTGGCAATAAGCTGTAGATGGCGAAAAGGTGTGCAGTTACTACAATTAATGCCTAAATCAATCCAAAGGAGGTATTTTGTCTTCTGAAAATCAACGTAGATATGTATTTATTTTGGAGCCTTTGTAAAAAAAAATGTCAAACATGACAATTGAGCTCTCGCGTTATGTGCGACTGTACATACCGTGTGCTTATTCTCAGAATTCTGCTGCTCATTCCAGAAGTTTTATAAGACCCGTAATTATAAAATGACAAAAATGGTGGCCTTCAATTAGCAGGTATGCGTTCGTTCAACGACCTCTCCGTTAGAAGCTCCTATCGCAGATGGTTAGGATTGCATGCATAGGCTCTTGTGCATCTTAAAATCTTCTTCTGTAGTCCATTCGTTTTATTTGTGAACGGATTGTTTTTACATTTCCAATAAGTTTTATCGCTAAAGTATGTCGATGTCAGGGTTATGTATCGCCCAGACTTATTATCAGAGATTCGATTAGATGATCTGCTTCCATATTAACGAGATAACCTGAACTTTTGAGCGATTTATATTCTTTTGATTTTGAGCTGACTGATGACGATAATTGCATAAGAAATTTGTCGATTTCGACGTGATATCTCTCTCATTCTTTCTCAGGTCGCATAACCTTTTGATTAACTACAAATGGTAGACACCAACTGAGCTGAAAGATCGCTCCCAAGCGGTTCATTTGAACACGAGAGACACAACCGCTAGTAGATTCCATATCGAGCTTTACAAAAGTTTTTTAAAATCCTAAATCAGACCAATCATATAAGGGATGAATACGTACGCCACCGTTACGCTGCCATTTGATGGTACTGCAATTGAAACATGTTCGACTTTTCGATACAAATGTAGAAGTCGAACCCATTTTCCGTTTTATATTTGATAGATCTTCTTAAACCGAATACAATATGATTTCTGCCACTCCGACTCGAGAGTATTTCCAAAACCTCGAGGTTGGATGAGCTTCTGAATATTTTGTTTCTAATTTTACTCTCCGTGTAATAACGTGAACTTTGAACAACCGCATTGAGATGTAGAATTGAGAATTGATTACTGTTGCTGACAAAAGTTTCGTCTGCTCAGCGATACAGTTATAACAGATAAAGCCAGACATATCAAAGGTCTGATTGATATTATAATCTTTTCGAAAAATGAAGCGACCATGCATGTGACCGTAATTATTTAACAGTGGTTTGGCTCAAAGAAATGAATGAGAAAAATTAGAAAACCATCGATCAACCGTGTTTATTTCAATTTTGCAGTGGAGGCCCTGATCTACTGGCGCGACCCGAAGAAGTCTGGTATCGTCTTCGGCGCAATTCTTGGCGTTTTGCTGTCCCTGGCCTACTTCAGTCTAATAAGCGTCCTCGCCTACGTTTCCCTCATCACCCTTACCGGAACAGTCGCCTTCCGCGTCTACAAAACCGTCCTCCAGGCTGTCCAGAAGACTTCCGATGGACATCCCTTCAAGTAAGTGAAAGTTTCATTTGATATAATGGTGTAAAAAAGAGCCGACGTGTTCGGATAAAAATCGTAGATCAAGGACAATTTCCAAGATATATTCTTTGGCAATCAAATCTTTCATGCTCTTTAGCGTATCCAATCTACCACGCAAAAATTTCCAAGTAATCTGTCAGGTTGCAAAAAATGTACAAAATTTCACTAATTTTGTTTTAAAACAAAACTATTTCAATGACCTCACTAATTCTTCGATCCACTTCGTAGGGACGTTCTTGACATAGACCTGACCCTGCCAGCTGAAAAGGTGCACGATGTGGCTGACGTTGCAGTAGCTCACGCAAATGCTGCTATCGCTGAATTGCGCCGACTCTTCCTCGTCGAGGATCTGGTCGATTCTATCAAGTTCGGAGTTCTGTTATGGTGCCTCACTTACCTCGGTGCTTGGTTCAATGGCATGACCCTCATCATCATTGGTAAGTAACGCTTAATAATCTTATGTCTTCAACGAACAGCACGTTGAATACCTGAACGAAAAGAAGGGTCTTTTTTTTGTTTCGAAATGAAAAAGCTCATAAATTGGTAACATTGACTTTATGAGTATTGACTCCTCCATGGATCATGTCGTAAAATATTTATTTCTCTTTCAGGTGTGGTTGCTTTGTTTTCGTTGCCGAAGGTATACGAGACGAATAAGACACAGATCGACCAGAACGTGGACCTCGTCCGCGGAAAAATTAACGATTTAACTGCCAAGTACGTATATTTCATGTTGTATGCGTTCACCTCTTTGAAATATAAGATGCAATTTTTACAACTTACTATCAAGTTCGTCTGGCCAAGCGTTTGATAAAGTGCTGCGGATTTTATTCTGAAATATTATTGGGGATGTTTGTTTAATTCTCGGACAAAAATTTCGTATTCATTTGGTCATAAACAAGCAAATTCTGAATATCGAGACATCAGGGCGTCCCATTTTTACGTGTGTCGGCTATAACGGAATAACGCTCATCCTAATTCTGATAATTTTTATTTTTTCATGTTTAAAACTTGCTTAATCAACACAAAAAGATGATTGAGTAACAATTAAGAATTCCGCAAATATCTTGCGTTGCGAATTTTGAAATCGTCTGCAATAGGAATTCCTAGTTAGAGTTACATAGGTCACCTATTTCTCTAATTTCGGGTAATGTCTGCTTTCCTGCATTTTTGAGCAATTGGTCTCATAACACGATTTCTAAAATAAACGTCAGGGTTCGTAATTCGACTGATATCAGCATTCTGTACACCTTTTTGTCTCCCTACTATTTTTGTTGGAGATATTTTTTGCTCTACAACTTATACAATTTTCGAATTATCCGGCCGTACATTTTTAACTGGGACACCCTCTATTTCTTAGTGCAATTCTTAGTGCAAAACGTCTTGAATAATTTATGGATCGGTCAGTTCAATCATGTGATTCTTAAGGAAAAAAAAGAAACAAAAAACACCCTTGGCATATATACGTTCCACTTGCTTTGGTTGTTTCTCGGCTTTATCCTCCCTTTCCACAAATCCCAAACCTCTAGAAATCTCCAAGATTTCTCCCTTCTACTTCCACCCTCCAGGCCATCGATTCCTTCGTCGTCGACCCTGACTTCTGAGGAATCTTTTCCATTCCTCGTCGATTTCGAGCCTGTTGAGACAGCTGATTTGAACCGCAGCGTCGATCGAGTTTTCCAGAACCAAATGACTGCGGCTTTCAACCGGCTCATCATGAAGGCGCAGTAGACAATCTAACATTTATATCATTTTATCCAACAATCTTTGATATAATTTTAACGTTCTTGAGAATTTTTAGCTTGTCATTAAGGGGCTATTATTCAGAACATTAATTAATTCATTTGTTATTGAGGTTTTATAATCTTTTTCGTTAAATCCTTCAATAATCATACGGATGACCGTCAGAACACTGCTTGCCACATGGCATTCGTCATAAATTTCTCGAAAATATCATGCAAAACAAGCTCCTTTTCAAACCTCGTTATAAAATTGGTATGACATCACAACGTGGCAAAGACTTGCTGATTCGTGTTCAGTTTGGAAGCTCTATAACAATACAATCGAATATTCAAAATTCCGATTATTCAAATTATTCCTAGCAAACAAATAAATTATATAATCAATGTTTGGAATCCGAGTTTGAATTTCATCGGTTTCGTCGTTGAGTGTTAGTAAAAAATGTCTGTTTTTACATTCTTATTTCGCTATACCATATAAGTGATTTTTGGAGAGAAGGAAAAGACAATTGAAAAAGTAATTAGTCTCTGATGAAGAATTGAAATATCAAAAAAAGTGATACTCATTCGTTTTTTTTTTATTCTATTGCAGAGTGAAGGCAGCTATCCCGCTCGGCAAGAAGGCCGAGCCTACGAAGGAGGAGTAATAAAGCGGCGTGACATGTTCATCGAGAGTGCGAAGTCAAACGAAGGAGTCGCAAAGTGTGCGTTGCGTGTGTGCGGATGCGTGTGCGGGTGATTTTTGAATGCGCTGGATGTCGAGTGAACGAAAAGAAACGAGGAAGAGAGCAGGGTATATGATGGAGAGCGAGAGAGAGGCAGAGGGGCGGTGGAGGGAGGGGGATAGTTGGAATGTAAGATGAAAGGGGCTTTTTGACAATGAACAAAATGATGATTCGGTAGAGCTCGACTAATAATCATATAAAATTAACGCCAAAAATGAGAAAAGAGGAAGAAGATGAAAGGGAAGGAAGATAAGAAGTAAAATTAGAACAAAAAGAAGATGAAGAAGAAGAAGAAGAAGAAGAAGTAGGAGTAGAAGTAGAACAAGAAGAGGAAGACGAAGATGACGCCGACGATGACGACGACGACGACGACGAAAGTTTCTTGTCACGAATTAGCGAGCTGATGTTTACGTTAGGCGTAAGTTTTGGAGAAGAAAAAGAGAAGAAACGAAATCAGAAGATTTCAAGGGAGGAGGAGTATAAGAAAACAGCAGTGAAATCTACGTTCTCTCGGAGCACGCATAATATCGTATAGGTAATAGGTATATTCATTTCAGAATATATTTAAGAATAAAAAAATTAAATTGAAAAGAATACGAAAAAATAACAAACAACGTATCGTAGCGATTAATTATCAACTATTTGTTGTTATGGTGGTAAAATATATTGTTAGAGAGCTATGAACTGCGATGGGGATACTTTCAACCGACCTTCAACGATCTTCTCTCTTCCTTAGGGTGAGGCGTCGATTGGAAGGCTCCTCATTTTATGATAATTTAACAAATAAATTTCTATTGTTGCGTCTACGACCTTCAACCTTTCTCATCTGTGATCCCTTCACAACCAAGCCCATTCCCCTTTCATCCCTTCCTCCCTCCCGCCACACTGAATTTGTCACACCGTCATGACCACTTGAAAGAAAAAAAAAAAAAAAAATGAATTATGTATTATAATGATAAGAAGTAAATTTCTCCTTTTTACGCAGAAGCAGAAAAAATTAGGAGGTTATGTTACTATGCAAAATAATTATAAGGCTTTCATCCTACGCCCGCGATTATATGTTACATTACTCCGTTTTCACCTGAATTAAAATATACGACATACGCGTTCGACGAAATTATTTTTTCCCCCCTCTCTTTAATCGTTAGTTGTTAAGATATTATCGTCTATTGAGCGTACCCTAAATTTTAGTTGTTAGAAAAAATCAATTGAAAAATCAATAAAAATTTCAAGTTACGAGTTTTGTCTCTTTATACGACTATGAGAGTTACAAAACATTAGCTATTATTATTATCACTATTATCATTGATTTTATTATGATTATTATTACAGTTATGATTAATATTATTGATATTATTATTATCTTCGATATTATTACTATTATTATTATGAATACCTTTGAATATATATCTTATATACGAATGAGCTAAACGGAAGAAAATTGGTAGGGTCGACGATGGAGATGCAACTTAATATTATGCACATATACATACATACATATACATATATATATATATATAGGTATATATTTATATAATAATAATATTAATAATGATAATAGTTTACTATTTCTGTATAATAATGTTGCGACCACGTGTTTTTATTGAAAAAAATATGGCAAAGTGTTAGGAATATGGATTGTAATACGCGTACCGCTTTTTGACGTCTCATTATTGCATCTGCATCTGCACGATTAATTTATAAATAAATGATATTGATAATAACGATTATTATTGCGATAGTTATTGTGATCTGTTATTATACATCATTCTTAGCCTCATCTGAGTAATCATTTATATTATAACCTTCATCATTAATTTTTTCATTTTTTTTATATCTGTGCCCCTCTGGCACATAGTACGCATAATATTTGCTCAATTTTGCAAGTTGCAATAACATCTATAAAATTTTTCGCAAATTAGGGTCGAGATAGAATTCCAAAAGTTTGGTCACGGTTTCTCAGCCTTGAATTGTTACGCCAACAGGAGATAAGCACTGATAATTATACGACTGACATCTCTGGAGTCATTGAACAAAGCTACAATGATTATTAGAATTATGCGTAAGAATTAATCATTATAGCCATAAAATATCTTGATTATAAATCCAAAGTACGTAGCCTTAGAGCTTGCAATTGTTTTTCAATTTGCTGTTGATTCAGTTTCAGCGGTTATTACGAATCAAATGAGCATCATACTCTTATTCATAATTAAGTACGTCCCACGACGATACTAAAATTTTATTTGAAATCGCGACTGTTCCGAACGAGGCAGTTGAATGTATAGTTTCATGCTATATGTATAGACAGCTGTTACTATTTTATATCAGTAGTTCTTGCGTTTCTGCCTCGCACATTTTCCAACAAACCATCATGGATACAGAAGCGGACGCCACGAATCAATGTCTTGGACGCGCTTTCTTCCATCGAGCGACCTCTATGCCTCAAGCATCAATCCCATGCCGTTTTGAAGGTCATTCTAGGTCGCGAGAATAACCTTCTCAAACCGCCATTATATCCTGCGATCAATGCTTTGGAGGCGGCGTTATATACCCCCCAACTTGGAGCGAAAGAAGCGGTGTACTTCACGTCATTATTCTGCTCGATCAATTAATAAAGCAACAGTGGGACTTATAATTATTCATTAATTATTACACAATATGTTTAATTTTTTCTGAAATATTGAAAGATTATTCTAGAGCTGGCTACTGATTTGCAAATAAACGCAGACGTCTAGCCTTGAGATATGCGAGAGTGAAATTTTTAATTCCGACAATGTTTATATTGGCTTGTAGATCGATCTGTACGGGTACAACTATTTACTAATAGAAGACCTCTCTTAACTTTTTCGTTAGTAAAGTCCAAAGATTTTACAAACAACTGCTGCAGATTTTTCGGAGAAGAAAGTCGCTGTAGGTTATTTGATGTGCAATTAGAATGAAGAAGCGAAAACTGCATGTTCCATGAAGTATGGCAAAAATTGACTTCGAGGTCGATTCGTTTACACAACAGACAGAACTACAGAAATGTTGCAAGCATCATGATTACACCGAGAAACGTACTTTGTTCGCAAAAATATTCAAAAACGAATAAGAGACTAGCAAACGATTTCTTTTCTTTTTTAATTTTTTCATGTAGATTTTGATTTCAGATTCAAACTTGCCGAGTAACAATTGAATATTTCGGTATACGTCGTCTGCAAAAAATTTCAAAATCTACACCCTATTCCTCCATTAAGGTTCGAGATTTCTGTTTTTCGGAATCATCGCTTACCCGTCGCTTGTCTTTTAGGCCACCACAAATACATACGTGAGTGAAACTTATGAAAGCATAAATGACGGACAATTGCTAATAACAATGTGTGTCTCTTTGCTAGCGTACGTGCCATTGCGCAAAGCTCGGGGGATACAATATTTGCGGTATATATCACGCAAAGTGGTTATTCGCGCATGAGAATAGAATTTTTGAACTAATGTCTACACGAAAGTCCAACGCATGATATGCACGCGGTCGGATCTGGCCGGCTGAATCCAGACTAGCCCTATACGCTCCTATTTTTTTTTTGTTTGTCTTCTTTTTTATCATCACAGAATCTAAACATCTGTATCGATATCTCTGTTATACCTATAAATGTGTATCATTAAAGACCATTCACTTTTACTCTTGTAGATACGTTTCGTCGTGCACGTATTCGACACACATCTCATATTGACTAACAGTCAGAAATAACTGAAACCCAAAGTGACAAAAATGGAGTTCTAATAATACCGGGCGAGACGCGGAAGCCGCATCTAATAACCCGCACGCTGCAGAATTATACCGTGAATCGAATGCAACACTACCAATTCTTTACGAACATCGTACCTCCAGGCTTGACCTAGTTATATCATAATAACACTCACCGAAAATTACAGCCGTTCAAACAAACCTTGCATTAACACTCAATTTTTCAGCATTATCATGGCGTATGTTATATATTCAAGAATTCATAAAGTGCTCGAAGATTGGAACTGATAGCCTCAATGAGGATTTATGGAATCTGTTCCACCGCCCTAATGCGGTGCAGATTATTCGATACCTAATAATTATATTACGCCTTCCGGGTCAGTCAGTAAAAATAAATCAGGTTCCAATGAAGCAAACGATAAAAACGATAGCAGCTCCAAGTAAAAGCGGGTACTTTGAGATGTGGTTATCAAGGAGATATTTTTAATTCGGTAATAATTTGAAAAGTACTATAACCATCGGATTGGACGGTTATATTCCCTGATCGATGAGAGCTATTTGTAATACACGCTGCGAGCCGAAAAAAAAATGTATCAAGATATTGCGAATATTCGTCCATTATTAGGTTTATTTTAATTATAAGAACAGGCGAGTATCTGAAACCATCTATTGTCACATGTGAAGAAGTAAAACCCGAAACTCCATTGGTGTGTGTAAAATAACTTCGATATTTTATTTATAAAAATAGGATTCAAAATTCCTATTCCCTTTATGCCGCCCATTAATTGTTTCTCGAGCGTTGCGGAGTGTAAAGCCCATGTGGAATTTAATTTTAGTTATAGTCGTTAATTTCCATACTTATTTTTGTATGAAAACGAGAAAAGTTTTATCCTCGATATACATAAAAATATTCAACGGCACTCCAGAAGGTTCAATAATCTCCTGAAATTATTTCAATCGTTCGTTGAGAATGATTTTCTAAAGTGACTGACCCCTTGGCCCGTCTTCAGTTTCCTCGTTAAATTTGCGCGCGACGCCGAACGCCCAGTGGTATTATAAGTTAGAACGCATGCGTGACCTTGCGACAAGGTGACCGTCTCCATCTCGCTTCTACCGGCACATCATTCGTATCTCGCGTGCCGGCCGCGGCACTTCACATTGGCTCGTTTCTTGTTCGACACAAATAAACCCAACGTTCTCAGTGGCCCGGACTTAAGATGTCCGTGTCAGAAGCAGATCATGAGAAGAGGAAACAGATCTCGGTCAGGGAAATTGTTGACGTTGAAAACGTCGTAAATTTTAAAAAAACTTTCAATCGACATCTTCACTACACCCTTGTCAAGGATCGCAACGTAGCTACCAGCCGTGATTATTATTTCGCCCTCGCCCACAGTGTCAAGGACAACCTTGTCTCGAGATGGATTCGAACCCAACAGTATTACTACGAGAAAGATCCAAAGGTAAGCACTAAACTGATCATTCAATGACACGGTAGTATTGTTGATTTATCGTCTTCATCCATCGACTATCGTCGAAACCACACAACTCTCTTTCGTCGCGCCGAATCGATCTGAAAGGATTATCAGTTCATAACTTTATAATATCACATATGATCACGATATCTACATGTGTACTCTTAAATGATAGCGTTCTCGTTGAGATTGGTAATTATCATCCCTTTAATAGCTAAGATTATGAGTTAGAATTGACAGCTTGTAATCAATGTCCGTTACCTTGAACCTCGTGAGATTTTTCATTTTATTTTCACACAAGGTAAGATCCAGAATGATCACTTATGATCAATCAACAAGGAGTAAAAATATGGGACTCATAACTAGACCTTTGGCTGTCATAAACAGTTTACTTCGATAGTTTATTGTCGTGTTCTTTCCGCGATAGGTGGCGCCAAGTTACAAATGACAGCACGCGGTCTTCGTGTGACGATCATAAAGGAATACTTATAATACATCCAGCTGCAATGTTTGATAAGGGAAAATGTAGTTCATGATATATAAAAATTCGGTATAAACCTACTATAAGATATCTGCAATTATTCATGTAAATATGTTTCGCACGTTCTCGCAATTACTGTGGTACGCCTGGATGAAAATAAGGAACATTTTGAAATTCAAATTCCGATGATATTCGTCAGTCGATAGTCATACTTTGATCGATACAAGTCATGATTGTTTCTATACAATTTGAAGCTTGTCCTAGGCATTGTTTATACCCCGCTAATGAGGCCAGTTGCGATGATTTATAAATAACTTACACTCTTGTCACAAGTTGACGGTTGGAATGCAATATTGCTTCAACGTCTCTTATATTTGTTAGCACAATTATTCTATCTTAGAGCTCATTCATTACTATGCGGTACGCCTGATTTTTTTTCGATGCATTTAAACTACCTACGAGTCCATTTCAATGTCAACTTTCCTCTTTAGAAATCAAAAAAATTACCAGATTATTGCAGCATCGTAGAAGTCCTAAAACACTTAGAGAAAACTTCTTATTGCTGTTTGATAAAGTACGAAAATATTTTTTTGTCATGTCATTTATATAATATTAAGTATTTCACGGCAGTACCTCTCGAAAACAAAGATCAAATTCAAAGTAATCGAACTCATCATTGTAGCTGATATCTTTGCCTTATGATTGCAACAAACATTCAGAATAAATTATATTAACGCACAATATTTTACTCGTAAAGCGGCACATTTATTTGTACATTCTACGTCTTCACTGAATATTTTTGTGCTATCTTATTACGATTAAAACTAACGCTCCTTGTATAGCGATACGACAGTACACATAAAGCATTCTCTACCCCCGTATCAAATGACCAATATCTGTAGTTATTCTCTACAGATGCCAAGTAATTATCATCCATCACATTATCTAGATTGTGAGTGTGACAATTTTAGCAATCTGTAATCAGAATGAAAACATTCAGTTTTAAAAAAAATAAATAAAAGACGCGGTAATAAGCCACTTTCTTCAAGTAGATCAGTCGTTGGCTGAAAGTTCGATAACCTTCGCCGTAACCGGGAAGGTCAAGTTTCTGTGAGTTACGCGATCGAAGGCGTGGTTCATTTCTAGAATTGAATCGTATTGAATTTAATTTAATACGTGAAACCGATAAAACGGCGTGTCGGAATCGGTATCTACCGATCGGTGTATTATGCGAGGTATTATGTGTACGTCATGCAGTAAAATTTTTTGGCACTTGTCTGAAAATTTCGAAATTGGCAATGAACTAGACGCGGTGGTCAGTGTTTAGGCTGCACAAATTATTTGCTGCGCCCGACGATTCACGATTGAATTATCTAAACCGTATAGGTTTTACTCGATTGAAGTGCTTTTATGGATGCATGTAAAATTTATAAATTTTATAAAATTGTCTAATAAAATTAAGCTCATATTTTAGAGCGTAAAACTATGAACGCTTCATACCCTATGGGGACATATATCAAGTCATTGATCACGAACTTACGTTTCTTTTGTCATACGTAATCTATCTACGCAAGTTTTAAAATCAAAATGTCATTTTAGTCCGATATTAACTTCCCTGCAAATCGGACCGTCGAAAGTTATGTAAAAGCAAGGCCTTTCTTATGCCCTGTTCCTAAAATTCATATAGCTCGCAGTTGCCAACTAACAATTTTTGGATCAGTTCCCACGTTTGAAGCATGTATGAGTCGTAAAGATTTCCGTCGTAAAATCCAAAAATCTCTTCACTTCCTACCCCACTACTTTGGTTTTATGCGCAGATTAATTTTCTTGTCGTATTCTGATCTCTGGAAATCTTCACATACTCTTGTTTTTTTGTTTTCTTTTTCTTTGTCTTGCGTATAAAAATATTAGTGGAATCGCGGCGATATAGTTATACGAATAATAAATATGAAGTAATATTTTGGATGCGATTAATTCGGCTGGTCTATCAAACTCAAATCACCAATTTGTTGGAAACCAGTTAGTATGGAAACAAGAGCACTCACATTTTAACCTTGTCGACCTTAACGTAGTTATGCAATATCATGCGTATAATTAGCGTTATACAATAATACTAGTGCGAGAATTTATTGAACGCATAATATTTAAGAAAATTATTAATGGCGGCTAGACGCAACATTTTTAAGTGTTGCATGGCGGCTAAACGTAATTGGTTTGACGTAAAATAAGAAAAAAACTGTTCAATAATTTTTTCTCATGATCGAAGTATCAGAGGAGCAGGTGTTCAACGGATATAGTTTATTTACGATGTTCCAACTTACTGTGGTGTCAGATACACATAAACGAACAACAGTAACCTACGATCAGGGTCTGCAAATTGCGTAATGACTTTATAGTCATTGCCCGTTGGCAGCTATAAAATAACTTTATATATTATTATCACTGTCATCGCTATTATTATTATTGGGGCTCCTCAGAGCTGCAGGCAATTGATCCAATGTAAAAATGACCGAACTGTTATTGAGAGCCTGCCAGCCTTGATCTGGATCCTTCTCTGACCTCCTCTGCTGCTTGTCTATATAGACGCGGATCTAAACGAAAAATCTATGGAAAAAAGAATTTTGCTGCACCTGCAGGTATACAACTGCGAACATTGGCTCAAGGTTTCTGCGAGCGGTTAGGCAATATAGGAAAACTAAAGGACAGCTATATCATTGAATAAGCTCCTACTAATATTATCTGTGCCTGGGCCTTGTTGTATGAAATCACAATTCTTATTCTTTCAGAGGGTCTACTACCTCTCCCTCGAATACTACATGGGGAGATCCCTTCAAAACACCATGATCAATTTAGGTATGCAAGGTGCTTGCGATGAAGCCATGTACCAGGTAAGGTATATTTATTTGTATGCTGCATATAGTAGTGCGACACGAAATAAGCCCATAATTTCGATTTTCGTTCTCTCTCGCAATCAGAAATAGGCTCTGAACCTTTGTAAAACCAATATCTATTCTGAAAACAAACTTTTAAGAACGAAACGTTAAAAGTTAGCACAAAGATTCCGAATTTTTGGTATCGGAGCTCTCTATACGGGATCTCAAGTGTGGTTATTTTATACACTGTGAAGGGTAAACGTCATACTTAATATATTTCCAAAATGTGGCTTTCGACCGAAGTCAAGATAATGCCAATGGCATTGTATAATTTCTATGTACCTACTTTTTGCTTCTAAATTCCGACTCAAGCATCTTTATTCTTGGATCTTATAATGTACGAACTCTGAGAAAGGGTGCAAATTGAAATCATCTATCTAATTCGCGACACGTCATGGTTGATGCAGTTAACTCTAATATTATTGGTGCTAGTAACGGATAGCCATTGATAATTATTTTTCAAAAGATGGGTTTGAACATCGAAGAGTTGGAGGAACTTGAAGAAGACGCAGGTCTTGGTAACGGAGGTTTGGGACGTTTGGCGGCTTGCTTTTTGGACAGCATGGCTACCTTGGGCCTCGCTGCTTATGGATACGGCATCAGATACGAGTACGGAATTTTTGCCCAAAAAATCAAGAACGGTGAACAAACTGAAGAGCCGGACGATTGGCTCCGTTTTGGTAACCCTTGGGAAAAAGCTCGTCCCGAATTCATGCTTCCCGTGAATTTCTACGGGCATGTCATCGATACTCCGGAAGGCAAAAAATGGGTGAACACGCAGGTACGCGATGCACCCATTTGACCTTCAAAGCTTGGAAAAATTAATTGCATAATGATTTACATTTTCACATATTGTTCAGGTTGTGTTCGCGATGCCATACGATAGTCCGGTCCCTGGATACAATAACAACGTTGTCAACACCCTGAGGTTGTGGTCGGCAAAATCTCCCGTTGAATTCAATCTGAAATTCTGTGAGTATTACTTTCAAGTCACCTAGGTGTCCGCGATCCGTTTACTATTTTTCACGTTGTAATTCATTAATATTTTCGACTGATGCGTTTTATGGCTTACAATTAGCAATTATCCTCACGTATGATTGGTGCGAATTTCGGTCCGACCTTTTGGATAGCATTGCTAATATGCAGTCAATATATCTATGATAGTACATTTGTCGAATATAGATGAAGAGTAGATCACTGGTAAGGAATATCCGATAGAATGGGGTCAAGATAATGAGGCGACATTTTGGGATTGTGTAATTATAATGCCATTGTTCGTTATGTGCATGTAATTACGTATTATACTTTTTAAATAAACATTCAATCGAGATAGTACTAAGAAATCGATAGCATGTAGCTTTTTCCACTTTTGTTATACTTCGACATTGAGGCCACTTTTTGTTGAATTCCTTTCCGCGAAATCGCGTAGTCTTTTCGTTGGTGACTCACATCGAGAGTATTGCCAAAGTTGGACTTTCGATCAATTTTACCCTTATTTCAGTCAACGATGGTGATTACATCCAGGCCGTTATTGACCGTAACTTGGCGGAAAATATATCCAGAGTTCTCTACCCTAATGATAATTTCTTTGAGGGTAAGGAGCTGCGTTTGAAACAGGAATATTTCATGTGCGCTGCAACGCTTCAGGACATCATTCGTCGCTACAAATCGAGCAAGTTTGGATCACGGGATCATCACAGAACAGATTTTGACGCCTTCCCAGACAAGGTGGCGATTCAATTGAACGATACACATCCATCTTTGGCCATACCAGAGCTCATGAGAGTCTTGATCGATGTGGAAGGTCTTCCATGGGAGAAGGTATGATTAATACAAGCTACTCTAGCTACAATTAATTCACTAATTTTCTATACATTCGATTCTTATCCTCTTCTTTTTCTTTCATAGGCCTGGGACATCACAGTTCGCACTTGTGCGTACACGAATCATACCGTTCTTCCCGAGGCGTTGGAGCGTTGGCCAACAAGTTTGCTGGATAGCATTCTCCCCCGTCACATGCAGATTATTTATCATATTAATTTCTTGCATCTTGAACAAGTACGGGTATTCTTCAAGGGGGATGCAGAACGTATTCGTCGCATGTCCCTTATCGAAGAAGATGGGGAGAAGCGTGTTAATATGGCTCACCTTTCTATCGTTGGAAGTCACGCGGTCAACGGTGTTGCT
This sequence comes from Athalia cordata, assembly GCA_963932425.1. Taxonomy (NCBI): domain Eukaryota; kingdom Metazoa; phylum Arthropoda; class Insecta; order Hymenoptera; family Athaliidae; genus Athalia; species Athalia cordata. The sequence continues at coordinate 47,077,616 of OZ010625.1, read as the reverse complement.
CGCATCCATTCAGAAATTCTTAAAGACAGTGTGTGAGTATAATGGTGGGGATCAGTTATGCGGACTGAAACATCATATGGTTCTTTTTCTTGTAAATTCGGCCCGATAATGATTTTCGGTATTTAACTGTAATGTTATTCTTGTAGATTCAATGACTTCTACGTCATGACACCTAGCAAATTTATGAACAAGACTAACGGCATCACTCCAAGGAGATGGCTGCTATTGTGCAACCCGACTTTATCAGATCTGATTGCTGAGGTAGATACATAGTTTTTATGCCGTTTGGTCAAAATAATAATATCGCAAGATTTTTGATCTTATAACGTGAAAAATGTTGAAAGACGATGGAGATAGTGAATTTGATGTTGTGGTTACAGAAAATCGGGGACGAATGGACCGTTCATTTGGATCAGCTCGCGCAACTCAAACAATGGGCTAAAGATCCGGGCTTCCAACGTAGCGTAAACAAAGTGAAACAGGAAAACAAATTGCGCTTGGCACAATTACTTGAAAGAGATTATGGTGTCAAAATCAACCCTGCTTCCATTTTTGACATTCAGGTAGGCCAAGCTTTCGTCGTTACTGTTTGATTTTGGATTCCGTTAGATACTCATATGCTTCCTTCTTATCTTCAGGTGAAACGTATTCACGAATACAAAAGGCAGCTGCTCAATTGTATGCATATAATCACACTGTATAATCGTATAAAGAAAGATCCGTCCGCGCCGTTTGTACCTCGCACAGTAATGATCGGCGGTAAAGCCGCTCCAGGATATCACATGGCCAAGAAAATAATCAAGCTTATATGCAGTGTCGGCAATGTTGTCAATAACGATCCCATCGTTGGAGATAAACTTAAAGTTATTTTCCTCGAGAATTACAGAGTCACTTTAGCCGAACAGATCATACCGGCTGCGGATCTTAGCCAACAGATTTCAACGGCTGGCACAGAGGCGTCTGGAACGGGAAACATGAAATTCATGGTAAATCATGCCACTTTATTCTAAACATCGTATGAAAAATCAAATTTCCAGGAAATGTCATGTTAATTTTCATATCATTAGACGCTGGAGAAAAGATCTAACATCACCAGCGCATTTTGACATGTTTTCAAGCTTTTTAATGATGGAGTTTTTGAAATAAATTTGAGCAGACAGCCTTGTTGATGCTCCATTGTAATTTTCGCAGTTGAACGGCGCTCTTACCATCGGAACGCTTGATGGTGCGAATGTTGAGATGGCCGAGGAGATGGGCAACGAAAATATTTTCATCTTTGGTATGACAGTCGACGAAGTTAATGCTCTGCAGAAAAAGGGCTATAATGCGTACGATTATTACAACAAACTACCCGAAGCGAAGCAGTGTATTGACCAGATTCAGGGCGGATTCTTCAGTCCTAGCAATCCTGACGAGTTCAAAGATATTGCTGATGTCATAATGAAATGGGACAGGTTCTTGCTTCTTGCTGATTATGAAGACTACATCAAGAGTCAAGATCGTGTCAGCGAAGTGTACCAGGTTAGCATACTATTTATACACCAATACTATTTTATAGTGTCCAAGGTTATCATGTCTGCAAACGGTACTTGGCACGTGTTGATTCGCAGAGTTTGATCTTACGCAGAATGGAAGATTCTAGTTAATAATTAATCATTATGATCAAAATTTTTATTCTAGGATGAAAGCAAGTGGGTAGAGATGGCTATACACAATATCGCCTCATCCGGAAAATTTTCGTCGGACAGAACGATTGCCGAATACGCACGCGAGATTTGGGGAGTTGAACCGACTTGGCAGAAGCTTCCACCACCTAATGAACCACGTGACATTTAAACAGCTGTTAGCTGCCAATCGGGAATGATCCAACCACGAATCCAACCATCGCCATCCTATTCATTAGTTCTGGAATGATTCATGCAGAAATACACACGCGATGTCCTATTCGTTTATTGAACATCGATGGGGGAAACAATCGTTTCTGATTTACCTAGTTTCTCGCTCACCTGGCAGTCATTGTGACATAATTTTGTAATCTGTTATTCATATGAGTCATATGAGAATTTGTTAAGTTTCAAAGATAAAGTTCATTCTATCCAAAGAATACTGCAGTTGATTGAAAGGGATCTTATGTCATCTTGCAGGAATATTTATATATATTAATGATAATCGCATGGGAGAATACAACGTTGCAAATACGTACATCATAATGTGCGTTTCTATGCTCCACAAGGTTAACGCTATAACCATAATACTTCAATTTATTGCGAGCAGGTATGTTATATTATTTCAATACACTAAAATGTTGATGTGCGTAATCGTAGGTCTGTTATAAAATTTAGAAACGAAATTCATGTTATTTACTCGTTCATTAGGATAAGTCAATTTAATCGGCTCTATTTTGGTGGAAAAAAGAAATGATTTGTTCAAAACATCTGTACATACACTGGGCTACAGTGCTACGCTAAATGAAAATTATATTGATTTGAAAGACAAATAATTTAATTCCTGCGCTCGATTAAAAAACAAAAAAAAAAAAGAAGTTAATCCACATGTATTTAGGTTTTTTTTTCTCTTTCCAAATTCCGATCTACTGCTTTTTATTTGATGATCATGCAGGTGCAGATGATTCCGATGTGGCGTTGACTGATAGTTCAAGATTTAAAATAAGTTGATCGTTGTACTGGTTTCGGAAGAGCGCAAATGTTTTGAAATAAAAAGCAATTGTTCTTGCTAAAATTGTTGTTATGTAATTATTTTCAGCTATTTTAAACTCGATATGAAACTAGGATGTTGAACGTAGTTTCTATGTAATGAAGCACATAATTCTATTAAACACATACAATTTCGACCGTAATTTATTCACGTGAAAAATATAATCGAACCGTATCTTATTGCTGTAAGGGAAAACGAAATTTTCAAATACACTCAAATAGTTGATGTATTTTAATTGAGAAATCAATTACATGAATAAATCTCATTCATAGAGCATTATTCTATGATATACTAGATTAGTACGAAAATTCATTGATGTTCTCTTCAAGTGCCATTCGGACTGCTCATTAAGAAATAAATTTTCTCGTTGCTACATGATTCAGTTAATCGGTGATATCCTCCTTGCGCATTTTAATTCTCAAGACTTCTACAGTTCTACTGATTGACGCCTTTAGAATGCAAAATCATTTAGAGAAAGTTATACAGATCGTGCAGAGACCCGTCAGCGTCAAACGAACGTAGCAGCGCATCATATCAGTATTATATGGGCTCAAATTCCAACGGATTCTCGAAATTGACAAGAAGAAATTGGAAGACGGCAAAAGCCATACACATGGAAAGAATTATTTCGTTTTCGTAAACATCTCACTATGAGTCAAACAATTCACTGGGTAATAGTACATCGTCAGCACGTATTATAGAATTGTTTATTTCTTGTTCATCTCTTCCGTTACTAATTTTATCAAGAGCAAGATTATTAGCGATAAGATTTCCTCAACTTTTTTTTCAATAGTAGGCTATATCGTGTATACGTACGTACATATAAAAATGATGTCATTGTTCGGACAAACCGCAGCGCGTTGGCATCGTCAACTCGCTTGGACACGAATGCTGCGTAATAACTGCGTTGTACGCCCCCAGTAAATGTAGAAGTATTTGTGATCGACGTTCACTCTGATCAGTGCTTGCCATAGCAAGGCGTAGGCAGGGAATTAGCCAGCCGTACATACCTGCACTGCGTTCGGATCCCAACGCCCACCCACATTCCTGGTAGCACCCCACAATTGTTCCTGATGTCGTCGGCGATGTCTACGGATAGTCTGACGGCGCATTTAGCGAAGGCGAAGGCATTCGAGGAGTTTTCGCTGGTCGACAGATGCGCCATTCCACGAGTAAGTAGATGACACTCCACGAGCGCCCCTGCCTTGCAAAAGTTCGAGTAGAATTAACGCCATGTGCTGCTGCTTCAAATTATTTTGCTGTCATCTACACCGCGGTCCCGATGTAGAACACTCGGAGGAGTTCGGCCCTTCTCGGGTAAGTTCGCACTATTGTTTCCCACTTGGATGCTTGTAGTAGCCGTGTATGCATACATGTAACTTAGGGCGCTTTGCGCCATCCTGAAACTGAGCGGTTGAACATACCGTATCTGCGGATACACCTGTTAATTATCCGAACAGGGGGTAATCAAAACTGACGTCCAGGGATTTTTTTTTTAACAGCACGTAAAACATTATTTATCGATGTAGTATTACCGAAAAAACCGTTGGAAGACCCTTTACTGCGCTCGCTTCGAATGTTTCGGAATTAAAATTTGGCTGGCAACGAGCATTTCATCGCAATTTCTGCGTGTATATGATGTATTTTGCTCATAATATCAAAGGTACTATCGTTTGTAGTATTCCACTGGAAATCAATTCTCTTTCGATGACATCATCGAGCTTGTCTTGTTTTGTGATTGTGATACCAACCGGCGTGCTGAGACGTTACATGTTAGTAATACAGTAGAATCAGCGAGGTGTAACACAAAGATCTATAAGATTAAAAATCAATACTTTGATATGGATGTATCTCGTTTCAAATTTGTTTTTGGTATCGATGACAGGCGGTTCAAACGTAATTCATGCCTTACTGATCATCAAGGATGTTTTTTTTTTTGTGTAAAACTAGAATTACAGCTTGAAAAAAAACCCATCAAATTACCTTTGGCCTGCGTTTGAATGTTCCTGAAATTTAAGCAATCAGAATTGTGCTCTGGTGGGCAGTGCACCAATAAGTAGTCTAGTGTGAAAATTAGTAATTGAATTGTCTCTGCGACCAGCTGTCACTGCTGAGTGTGTGTGAGCTGTCATCAACCACGGGCACACTTACGATGTCGAAGGTATTCAGTTTCTTATGCAATTACCGTTACAACATACATACTCAAAAAGACTAGAGCGTAATTCTTACCAGGACAAGGAATACTAAGAAAGCCCTTAGTGATACCATTGAAAAGTATGTGAAAGGACAAACTTGTCTATTAAATTCAAGCATGAATATTCTCAAAATCGAAGAAAGTGATCTTAAGGAGATGTGACTAGTATAGCTATCTCATGTAGATCGAACCTCGACAGAGAAATCAACTTCGTAACTTTATTTTGTCATTCGAAAACCGGTAATTGTAATACGTAAACTTAGGAATAGTTCATTCTGCTTTGAAGTATTGATAATTGGAGCATCGTCAACTACTGCCTCAGAATCATGCAGTGAATAACCACAAACTCGATAAAAAATTATCAAATCATAGAAATGAGTACTTTACAAGGATGTCGAAATTTTACCATGATACACTGTAGGCGAAATAGTGGAGCGACCTGGATTATCCGCAGATTAATAGAACCACTTCAAACTTCAAAATAGAACAACAAATAAATTTTCAGTCACTATCTGATTGATTTTTTTAAAGGTTCGAATGACATTACTTTCTCATAATATATTTGCACGTGATTCTCAATTAGGCCGATAATGAATTATTTAGATAATTTGATTTATCCGTCGTTTCAGGCTGCGACCTCGCCTGGAGAAGAACTTCAACTGACTCCTGGCTCTGCTATAATTGTCACTGGATACATACCAATGAATGCTGTACGGTAGGTACTTTTTTAATTAGAATCATTTGGGAAACTTTTATTTTAACCTTTTAAGTTTGTATATCGTCAAGGTACCTCCTCGTAAAGCGAGAAAAAAAACAAACAAACAAGTGCCACGTGTTCGTAACAGAAGAAGGACTGGTTATTTCAAACATATGAAATCTATAGCAGCTGCTTTTAAAAAATTCTGATACACGTAATGGCCGGGTTAGAAATATCGATTTCTCTTTTATAATTTTAAGCACCATAAAAAGTAAGAAACCGAGTATATTTCCGGTAATAAGCGATCGTGAGATATGTTGGGTTTTGGAAAAGGACTGATTCGGAACATTTTTTCATCGCAGATTTGCAGTGAACCTGATATGTAGGTCTTCGCCTGAAAATGTGGCCTTGCACTTCAATCCACGTTTGGAAAGGGCATATGTCGTCAGGAATTGTAAATTCCGTAATCAGTGGCATAAGGAGGAAAGATGTTCGTCTTCTGGTCGGACGGGAGCTGTGTTCCGTCGGAATTCGTTCTTCCACATCATGATATTTTGCACCCCCAACGAATATCAAGTTAGTACTCTTTCATAAAAAATTACAGTCGAATAAGTTAGTTCATGGCACTTTTTGGTTAATTAATTTATATTAGCTGCACGGCAGCACTGCTAGTTGTTTATAAATTGTTATACTTCCAGATAGCCGTAGACGGAGAGCATTTCTGCTCCTTCGCGCATCGATTACCACTAGCCGATGTAAAGGGGGTAGAGGTCCACGGAGACGTTGAAGATGTCACAACTAGGGCGACCACTTTCAAAGTTTACCCAGACCCGGAAATTTGCCGTCCTAAACAAAACCTAGAACTCACCGCGGAAAAACCGTTAAGAGATAGCCTGGTAAGCGTTAGTTTCTTATTGATTCATTTAGATGATACAAAAATTTTCTCAAAACCTCGTAATCCAAATTTTCATTCTTACTTTGGTGTTCAGGAAATTCCGGTGACCGTTTACATTCCTGAAGGTATAAAAGTCGGATATAAAATTATCATAAAAGGGAGATTGAAACTTCTTCCTCATTCGTAAGTTAAATTGAATTTGAAAAATTAGTAATATATCTATGGTAAAAAGCTTTATCAACGAGCAGTTCATCCGGCGGTTGCGCCGAAACCTGTATTGAGTAAAAATTAACGTAAATAATTTTCCAGGTTTTACATTAACTTGCAAAAAGGACAGACGATATATCCTCATCCAGAAATCGGGCTGCACCTGAATCCACGATATCTTTTTGGTACCGCTGAACAATGCGTGGTTATGAATTGTTGGCGCGACGGTTCCTGGGAACACGAAGAGCGGCACGAAGGCGTTCTTTCTTGGGGACCTGGTCGAGAATTCGAACTCACGTAAGATGATCTATGGGTTTCCGTAATATTCTGGAAAAGTTGATTCTCCAATTTTATTTAATAGAAGTTTAATATCTACGTTTTATTATTTGATCTTTACCAGTCTATCTTGCGAGCACGATGCCTACACGATTTGGTTGGGGAAAAAGATGATCGGAGAGTTCAGGCACAGGGTTCCGCTTGAGAACATCGATACCCTGCGTATATGTGGCGACATCGTTCTTCATGAAATTGCAATTAATCACACTTAATCTTGCATTATTCTCGTCGGTAGATTTTATAAGAGTTCCACTTTTGCCTTATAAGTATTTTAGCCGATGCGGAAGTATCGAAGTGCTAAGGTTCAGCAACAAGTTGCTTTACCGAGATGTCAGTTTATCTGCACTCTCATCTGTTCATCGCAGCGAGGTATAAGACTAAGAAATGAGCCCGCTTGTTATATAGAAGTGAGACTAAAACTCAAACTCAAACCCGTAGTTGAGAATGAATATTTTATAATGATCGTTAAATGATGTTCTCGAATATTTTTCGCCGATCGTTCACAATAGTATAGCAAAATTGAAGTAAAATCTCTTACGGCCCCTCAAGGAATAGACTACTTTTTTTCCGAGTCAAGTTGTATCAAGTTTCTCATCTCCATAATTGAGTGGGGTATTTTTTTATGTATATTATTTAACTTCTGTATTCTACGAATGGACGTCGGTTATTAGTTTATTTCAATTTTGTGAAGACAATTGTTCAACGTGACGGCGGAGAATAAAAAATACTGATCAAAGAAAATCTACTAGTCGAAGAAGTCACTCTAGGAAAATCAAATAATTACACATTTTCGCTCAACATATTTGAGTAGAGCTCTGTTTTTTTTATCTGTTTATTAATAGCAACTATATACTTCGTTTTCGTAAGTTTGGTAGTTCTGTAAAAATATTCAATTTTAAACGTTGGATCTTATTGTTGTAAGTTGTTTATTACTCACAATAGATAGATTGTTAGAACGTGTGTTGTCTTTTTGGTTTGTTAAACTTATATGTATAGTTGCGGGCATACATACTTTTATATATTTAAAATAATTAATTACAAGCGTAACATCATCGATATTGGATATTCAGTCGAACGAATCTGCGCGATTATATTATTAGTATCGATAACTCCGTAGGTCGATGATATTTATCAAATTATAGTTCAATGATTCAACTATATTCTGCTGGCACAAAATCAATAATCGAGTTGAAGCAACACATCGTGTCCAGAAACAAACTAAGACTACAAGAGAAAAACAAGATATTCCTGTCGTTTTGTCCCGTTGGAAAATGCCCTCGAAGACTGTACAAATAAGCGGCATGTATTTTCTTACGAGAGGCTCATCAGTTGACTTATATGGTTGCGTCAAACTGAGCAGCGAATGGCTAGGATGATGAAGATGAGGCAGTAGAATATGAATGCTATTCGATCAACAGCCATTGCTGCCAGGGTCCATTCCAACTGCGAAGACTTTGGGGGAGTCAGGATATTTTGACGATCACTATCGTCAAAACTGGAGGTACTCAATGGACCAGAAATTGAATGATTTCCATCAGTAGTATGGCTTTCCCGCATTTCCTCGCCTGCGTTTGTCCTTTGCACTTTCACCTGCAATAATTAGTATTATGCAATTAGCACGCGATGAGTCTGACTATTGGATATTAGTAAATTTCATCTGATTTCGAGTGAATTCCGTTGAATTCGCGGTGATATTTGATGCTTTATTTCAGTTACACTATTCATTACATGAGTCGAGTCATACTGCAGTAGTCTGCTAATGAGGTGTGCAACTTACCAGTTGAACTACGTCGTCAAGCCACAGAACTTTCCCTAGCCACCCAACGAGGAATTGTTTAACTCTCCAAGGGAGTGGTCTCCTACTATTAGTGCTTTTCGACATATTGATCACTGTCACTGAGATAATCAAGGATATGCTCACCAGGTATAGACTGTAGCTGTAGAAATGTACTGTACAAGAATTCCGAAATTTTAGAGTGAGCTGTAAAAAATAAAGGGTTGTCCTATTCTACGGTGACGAAAAAAAAAGAAAAATTTAGTCACGAATCGAGAATTCATCATTGATTGTTGTTGTTGAATTTTTCACAAAACGACAGAGAAGCTCTCTAGCTTTATCGTAGCACGTTATCGGAGCGCAGATCCTTCCCAATAACTTCTGTGTGTTTTTTGGACTTTTCTGTGAAATTTCACATCAACTTATGGCGGACTCGGTAATGGTAAAAATTGCTGATCGGAAAATACTTTTTAATTGTGAGTTGTGCGCTGAACGTTGCAATATTATAAGTATACGTTGATAAGGTGAGGTCTTTTTGTGATCGAACTAATCTCGAATTTTTCCGAGGATCATCCGTACTAATTGAGGGGTCATAGGTGTCGAGAAAGTAGCAACAATGCCATCATAAAAACAATGTAATGAGCTAACTCACTGATCAAAGGTGTGTTGTACGCTACCGGTGGCACCTTCTGGTTGAAGTAGATTAGGAAGAGAGTAATCAACACCGTCGTGCAGGCGGCTACAGTGACTTTTTCCTCACAATTAACTGGGAGCCAGAAAGTAATCAGGGTCAGCATTACTATAGCTGAAATTTGAATGTGTCGTAGTTAGTCACAATGTAAAGCAGAACGAGGCGAAGGGGACATCCCAGCTAAAAACGGAAAAAAATAATTTCGTGCTTTTAGCGACACTACCTATGCTTCCATACATTTTTGCTCAAATAAATGTCGGAATATTACATGAACTGAAGGTTGATGTCATTATTCTTAGATTTAGCGCTCATTTCTTCTCAATCTCCCATTTTCAGCTACGAAAGTCGAAAATTACCGATTTTTTATCAAGCACCATTTATCGAAAATTCTTTTTAATATTCTTTATTAATGAAATCTGTAATTTCGTTACCGACAATTTGGACTTCTTCGTCGAGAGCGGCATCCCCTCATATAGGGTAGTTCATCAACGTATCCGAGGTTACACATCTTACAATTAGTTATAACGAACACTGCAAGTTTAGCGATGCACCCTTACCAGTAGCAGGTGGTACGACGACCGCCACGTAGTTCGGAGATTGCCTCTTCATGGTCAGATTGTAGGTGACGTCGATGTAGGCCTCGGGGCAACATGGATAATATGCAACGTTACGCTCTCGAGTAACGTCTTTCAGGATCCACTCAGAATTGTGTAGCATCAGATCCGGCTGTAAAAAAAAAAAAAAATAAATGAAACCTCAGAGTCAAGTGGAATCTAATACATTCATTTCATTAAGCAAGAAATGTTGGAGATATTCATGCATGATTGTCATTAAAAAGCGGGTTTTATTCAACTCTGTAAGTGCCCCGAAGCAATGAGGTATAATATTTAATATAGCTAACCTTATCTTCAGATTCTGGGAACTGTAGATCGATTTGTTCACCGTTAAATGTCCAGGAACCAAGTCGCAGTGAACAAACTTGAGTATCGAATGGCCAAAAACGAAGATCCAAATCGCAAAAGACCATAAACTGCGAAGGCGGTACCCAGAGTATCTCACCATCCTGAGTAGCTATGCAATGAGTATTTCCGTAGTGGTCTACCGTACTGCCAGCCGCGCTGTGAATGAGACACCGGATTTTTATAAAATATAGTTTTTCTTTTTTTTTTTTGAATCCGGAACTTTTTGATCATCCTAAACATTATTGATCGGCGCGTGGAACATTCTTTCACTTTCGACCAGAAGAATGCTCAAAATATGAAAAGAAAATCGAAAGAGAATAATTATTGATACTTTGCAAAAAGCCAGATGCTGTCTCCCATCCTCATGTGGCATGCCGCGATTCATAATAGTGCCATAGATAATATATCTATGCTAGTGCTGGATTATGCTGATGATGAATTTTGGTCGACAACGAAAGAAGAGTGAAATTTATCCCCTGCCTCATCAGACTGACTACAGAATTTTTCAGACAATATTTAATTATCACCTATTATAGAGGACAATGTCTGGTTGCCAGACTTCGTGGTCGCCTAGATGAAGTTGCGCCAACCCACCATAGTTCGTTGGGTTCCATTTCAACTTTTCATCGGTCCAAAACTGAAAGTAATAATATAATTGACAGTTAGCTAACTAAATCTAACATAACGTCAACTCCGGAAGTGAGCCGTATGTAAACCTCCAACATACCATTCTAACCCAGGCGTGCACTGTCATCACGGACTTCAATTCTTCCTGCAAACAGAAGCGGTTACGTAACAAAGTAATTTAAAGGGTAGTTTGAACCATGGGCATTGATATTGCTGTAACGAGCTTACAATAGCTACGTGACGAATTGTGAGGTCAATCGTTACAGTTGTCGTGTTGTGGTGCTGGGCTGGCCTCGCAAACTTATCATAGTTCAACAGAAGATCCCTCTTCAAATGATCCGTCCAAGTTTCGTTCCATATGGGCCGCACCGGCATATCTGTCACCGTCACTTGTTTCATGTTAGGATTCACGCACTAGTTAGATATCATCGTTTCTGATCTTTCATCGCTAATACTAATTTCATATTCTATAAAAACCACAGTCACCGATTCAAACCATCGAGAACATTACGGCTGTGATTAAATGATCAAAAATCATTTAGTACAGAAATCGAAGGTGCCTAGAATTTTTACTGTCCTGTATCCTAGCGCCGATGAATGTATAAACTGTATGATGATCCATCCAGGTGAACGATCAATCTATTTTTATATCGGGGATGTTCCTGTGATACGCGATCGGGAGAGTAGATGAAACGGCCGTTTTTCTTAAGATTGCAATGCGACATTGCGTGACAAAAAACGACAATATGAAAATTAAATATACCATATCAATTGGATTACTCAATGGTGAATTCAGGATCTCGCGAATCACAGTTGTATACATACAATGAAGCGATGGCATCAGGAAATTAACTTGCACAGGTCCTCTAGGTTTCATAAGATCGTGCTCTTACATATGGTGACGATTCGCGACTGACAACGAGCGTCGTGCTCTTCCTGATTGCCATTTCCTGAGTGATGTTACCAGTTAGTAAAGTACTTGGCAAATACTTTCAGCGCAATCGCATGGAGAATTGTTTTTAAGTGATGACAGAGAATTTGCACATTTATGGGTCAGTTGTTTCGTGGTTTTTGTCTCGAAAAAAATGTACCCGACCACTCTGTGCGGTGGCACATCCATCGCGAACCTGGAATACTTGTCTCGAAAAAGACAAAAGAAATAATTCTTAATGATAACCGTAGTGGATTACCACCGGTATCAATGATAATTAATGATTAGAATAAAAGAACAAAAAAGAAAGAGGTGAAATTTCTAGCGGCATAATATCATTACGCATATCGCGTTTCAGCCGCGTGTCATAACATCTTCTAGATACGCAGGACGGCTGTAAGCTATATACAGTCGAAATAAGGTCCCTGACTTTACTGATTGGAACTCGTGAGTGGATAATCGCTGTTGGCTAACTGGAGAACAGGAGACCGCTTTGCTCGGTCAGAGTGGTCATCAAAGCTAAATGACGATATACAACTCTTTTACGCGCGCGCAGGTTGCGCGAGTTAATGGAGCTGCAAAATATCGATTTAACGGAGGTGCTCAGTGTTCGACAAATAGAAAATTAAAGAGTATTAGGAAAAGCTGAACACTGACAATCGGAAATGGTCAATTGAGTGAATTGAGATGTTCCAATTCCCTGGGGTATCAATGTCATGCTTGGCAATTTTTCAGTTCGTTTTCGTTTATTCGTTCTCCAGTTTACTTGGTCATTACTCAATGTATCTGGAGAGGTGCAGCTAGATGATGATGGGAAAATGTATTGCAGATATTGAATGCTCGGAGCTTCGCAATTAACTAATGGTTAGCGTACTAATAACTGTTTTAACTTGATTTCTGGTCGGAAGATTAGATTGCCTATAGTGTTTCGTGATCATGAGTATTGTTGATGTTCAATTATTGTGGTATGTTTTATGAAGTATGTTATAAAAATCCTTGCATGTAGCCTAATGTGACTTATTTAATACCTACGATAATATGATCTAAAAAAAATCCGGAAGGTCGAAATTCCGATCAATACAGCAAAATATACGAGTTATATATTAATATCATCCGGTGTATTTTCTTTTAGTATATTCTTTGTGAATCTACTGACTGGGATTTTATTCCCGGGCATTCGGTCAAGTTAAGAAATGTGAACAGCGTTTTTTTACGATTATCAGACGTGCTTATTAGGGACCGTTTACTCACATTTTGCATCCGTGCATTGTTGTAGAGATGCGAAAATTGTTAATCCAAAGAGTACTAGGATTGCAATTCGGAGGCTCCCAGGCCTCGACGTTCCGGGCATGACTGCAGCGTCGGCCCGATACCATCAAACTGTTCTATCATTTCGTTATCGTCACTGGTGTTCCACCAATGTTTCCACACGCCGCAGCCACCCTGTTGCTTACCGGCATCCCATCGCTGTAACCGTCGAACACGCTACACGATCAGTTGATATAACTGATAATGTTACAAAGATAAAAAACCAGAAGGGGGTAATTGACGGAAACAATGAGGATGTTACTATATTAGCTTACCTGCAAAATCGACATGCGCCAGAATAGCGTAATCTCGATGTCATCATTTTTGTGGTTCGCGCTGGCCTGATAGTACGCGAGGCTGAATTACTGAGAACTTAATATCGCCTGTAATTCGTTCAGCTACGACCGTCCGACTGATTACTCTGCTAAATCACGGCAAATTAAAGTCTTATTTTGCAAGCTGGCTGGAAAGCGCAATCCTCTGAAGTTATTATTAATCCGCTGGGGGCATCGCATCATTGATTCTTGGTTTTTGAATCCAGGACTTTGGCTGGGAAATTAGGAACTTCGGCATGATTCGATACTATTCGAGATTTAGCTTTGTTATATATAATCAATAATTTTCGTAAATTAAAATAGAAACAAATGTCAAGCAATTGATGCGTGGTCATCGCAAGCGCATTTGATGGTTTATTAAAATGAACTGAAAAACTGCGACTTCACGTTAATGATAATTATAATTTTTATGATATTTGATCGGTGACGATCTTCTCGCTCTCTTTTTGATTATCGAAGCATGGTCAATGAGCAAGTTTCGTAACCTCACAAAGGTGACAATTACTATTTTTAATAGCCAAAGAAAAAGAAAACTTCGGTATGAGTAACGCCGCGGGTACTACGGAACATAAACATCATCATCAAAGGGACGTTAAAGTTTCTGCTGCGGACGTGGGTATGGTGAAACCTTCCATAAAATCATTGTGTGATTCTTTGATCATCAGAATTATAAGTCCAGCATTTAATCATGCAATCGTTGATTTAACTCAGCCGTACAGACGCGAAAACCTTCAAAGGCACCTACGACGAGTGGTGCAGAAGCAAACGAAGATCCGGAGACTCAATTGGCTGGAAAAGTTCTCGTTAAAGTACGTTAGCAGAAATATTTAATCAATGTCATACTGGCCACGCTTTTTAGATGCTGATATGTTATACATGTATACAAATGTGATGTTGAAGAATATATGAATACACAGGAAAAACAGCGGGCTAAAGGCATGTCCATCGTAAAGCAGCCAAATTTTTATACGGACAGAAGAATAACCGCTGCTGAATTTCAGCGGCGTCACACTTGGCTTCAAAAAACAAGGATTAGTGTTTCACAGTCTAAGAACCGTTGTCGAATAACTAACGAGGTGAAGTTTTCGGAGACCTTCAAAGGGCTTTTCAGCGCGCGTTTTTCATCAAATGGGGAAGTCTTTGCAGCATCTTTTGGCACCGGGGCTATTCAGGTGACTCAAATCCCCAACTCCGCCCCCCCAATCTTGGGAACTTGTTTTTCTGATCAAATATCTGTGAATCCTTCTTATGTCAGGTCCGGAATGGTGAAACTGCCGAGCTGAAAGCGACGCTTAGGAGTAGCATGGAAACGTCGTTTCCGGTAGTGTGCTGCCGTTTTAATCCATCGCGGAAAGATATTTTCTATGCCTCCAGTGCTTGTGGGAATATTTTTTTATGCACTACCAGTACATACGAGTTTTCTCGCTTCATCGCGGGTTAGTATGAAATGAAGAGATCTGATATTGAAAGATGCATTTCTGCGTTTTCTTCAAATCTTCAATTTTTCGCAATTATTTGCCAGAACCGAAAAATGAGATAAACACGATAGACGTCAATCTTACTGGTGAACACTTAGTCTCAGCTGGAAAGGATACTGCAATAAGACTATATGATGCTGAAAATGGAAAGGTAAGTCGTATATCACTCATATTCCAAAACAAAAAAATTTCAGATCTAAAAATCAACCGATTTTCCGACGATTTTACGTACTTGTCACAGAAATTTCACGACAAAAGATGAAAGACATACTTCTTGGTGTAACGACTTTGACCACATTTTACGCATGAAGTATTATCATTCAGTACATTCGTGAAAAATGATATCTATGTATTATTTTGTGAAAGGTTTCCTTTTAGTTACAGCTGTCCTTCATAATGAGGTTGAATAAAGGGCAAATATTAACTTAGTTTTTCCAACTAATTTGAATCATGTTCCAGCTCATCACCGTGTACAGAAAAAATGCGGCGGACTTGTTGGAAGATAAAGTGAATAAGTATCATCGAATGAGAGTTTACGCAGCGAAATTTCACCACGGACAACCAAACGTCTTTGTCACTGGTGGCTGGGATGACACTGTCAGGGTAATCGTGAACGTTTGCCGGACTTGCTCCGCTTATTTTTGATTTTCTTATTTCATTTCAGATTTGGGACAGCAGAGCAAACTCAGGGTCTGTCCGAGTTATCAAAGGACCTCACATTTGTGGAGATGCCATCGACATCAAAGTAAGTTCGTCCAACATCGGTGTATTTTTTTTTTAAAAACATATTTTACGTATACATATTTTTCGATTTACAGAACTGGGCTTTTGCTCGGAAATTCGACCTGTCACAAGCGAGAACTAAATCGGTCTTGTACTTGGATTGTTGATGTTTTTTTTTGTCTATTGTTTTCTAGGATTCTAGGATTCTGACTGGCTCTTGGGTAGTCAGTGGCAGTTTGCAGTTGTGGGACATGACAAGCGGAAAGTTGATAGAGACGATTAACCCTCAGAACCGCCCGACGACTCTCGATGGAGAGTTTCTATACACCGTTCAATTTTTCGATGGCGATCCCTATGGCGAAACTGTCCTGTGTGGAGGATCAGGAACTAACGCGGTCGAAGTTGTCAGTCTTAAAGATAAAAAAGTATTGATTTTTCATCGTTTGAATGTGATATTTTCCTAATCAATGTTGTTTTTCATTATTTTTTGTTCATTCAGGTTGTGGGCTCCTTTCAAGTGAATAAAGCGATCGTAGCTTTGGACAGCAATCAGACGACAATTGTGTTCGGTGGTATGGAATCCGTGATACGAATCGCTGATTATAGTTAATGATTTGATGTAATCTTGCAGTCCGTGATATCTTGATGATCTCACTATGTTCTATGAAGCAATCTGCAGTATCATCTTTCAATGCGTTGTTCTCAAAATGAATAAATATTCATAAATGAAAATAAATAATCTTCAAAAATCTAAGAACTGTAGCCTGTGATTTTTCTGAATGTTTGGGCAAAATTTGACTTTTTTTAGATTCTGTGATTGTATTATAATTTCTCACGCCAGCTGTCCGATGCATTTGATGATAAAATGTCACCTAGCTGCATATCTCACTTTTCAAATTGTCACCTCGTGCTCCGAGATTTGATTGGACATGAACTTTTTAGGAAAAGATGATCAGGCTATCGTTGACATTTTTCTGCCCTCACGGGTACCGAATTTGAGATAATTTGACATTCTACTGTCATAGTCTACCTCAGATTCGCATCTAGAAGTGCTTGGGGTCGCTTTTATCCGCGTGACCTTCACCAAGATGACCGCCTAGTACTGGAGAAGGATTCATATAGTTTGTAGTTTCTTGGAAGTCTCAGGTAATCGCAAGTGCCGAAGACCTTCTAATTCAAAGACTTCATTAGTTGATTCAGTTTTTTTGTGGGTTATCTACTGAGGTAATGGTGCAATACGAGTGCCCTGAGTATTCTCAACTGAAAAGTGCCATTTGTCGACCCAAGGATAACATTGGCATATCTTGCACATTTTCTCAAGGTACATGTATCACTGAAGCTGATTTTCAACGGAAATTACCAAAATCTAGTTGTAATTTTAAAACAACATCGTGTCGCCACGCCTTTGGAAATATATAAGTTGTTGGAATCGTAATAGCGTCCAATTGCAGAAAATATCATGAAACAGCCAACGACAGGTATTAGACGGAAATACCATGGGCCCAAGGATAATCTTGGAATAGCCTGTCTGCCGACTATGATTCAAGCTATGAAACTTAGAGATATCCCTGAAATCTCAGAAGATTCCTCCGGTGAAACTCGTACGAATTCTGACTTGGATCCATCCACGGTGTGAAAATATAATCATTTGGGATTTCACTATTATCAACAGTTATATTATTCAAATCATACAATCCCTACATGCAGTAATCAATTTCTAAAATACCTAATTTTGGACATTATTTCTGCGAGTGTAAAAATAAGTAAACTATAATTTATAGGGTGTTACACCGTCGCCAGCGGAGCGGAAGGTACGCTTCTCAAGGACCAAGATCACCGGTAGAGCTCGGTGCAATATTCCTACAGATAACCTTCAAAGTTCCTGCCGACACGTTGACAGTAAACGATAATTAATACCATGAAATTAATTTTGAGTTTTCCAAGTATATTGATTTCTCTTTCTATTTGAAAATAATCTCGATAATGCTGTTGATAATATTTATAATCAATCTCTAGACTCGACAGATTTTTCTGATTAAAACTTGCCACTTTGCTAGAATGCTATTCACTATCAACATAATGAGGAATAGCCTCGATACATTCGCTATTTTGAAAAAATCTTCAACTCTGTTTTCATATAATTTTTATAGTCTAACTCATAACAAATAGCACATTCAATAAAAAATTTTCACGACTCTCCATATTCTTTCGAACTTATACTCTGAAGAAACGCGTTTTCCTTATAAGATCTTCACGAGAATTTCTAATATTTTTTGGAATGTTGAAGTTTCATTCAAAAATCTTGAGGCACATTTACTCCCAATGGGGCTGATTCGGATTCATCTTCTTTGCGCGTAACTCCTTCGAGAAAAGCAAGGCATTTGATCGATTCCATATTATTCTAAGAGCAGAAAATTGAAGTTGATTTTGACAAGACTTGATAAGTAATTAAATCGTGTTTGGTCCATATTACAGAGGGCGTAAAAATGGCACATTTCCGTTTGTGCGGTGGTGGAGATCATGTCGGTGAGGTGACGAGAGGGAAGGTATGTATAGGTTTACACTCGCCCGATTGTGAAAGATCCAAGTACTTGAATTAAGCTCGGAGTACAATGTGGGAGGAAATGATCAATCTAGATATGGAAATAATCCAATAATAAATCACATGAGCCTAATTGCAGCATAATTTTACGATAGACGTAGAACCAGCTGAGCTTCAACACGACATAGTTTATTTATTCAATGGCAAATAGATTTATTTAGGTGATGCGACTCATATTTATTCATGACTATTGCTGTCCCCCTTCGTTTAATAGATACGAAGCAAGTCTGACAAGTGTGGAAGGTCGAAGATCGAATGGCCCGCACAGGTTGAACAAAAATACGACGTTGGCCACATAGGTCATCAAATTGTTGGTGAGTTATTTGCATTTCGAAAAAAAGCTTTCGCATTGAGGAAGTGCAATGATAGCGATTTTCAACAAAAGTTATAAATTTTATTATTGAAAAAAAAAAATGTAATGTTACAGAGACGGAACAAAAGCTTTCTTCTTCAAGCAAAAAGGCGCAACGCAAGCCAACGGTATGGAATATTCATCATCTTAATATACTTGTTGCGCGATAATACAACTGCGTGACTCGTGAAATATATCGGTAAAAATTAAACGCTTAGACATGGATAGTTAAAAATCCCAGATATCATTTGATTCCTCCAAATTTTCGGTGGATCAAAAATGAAGATCAAAGTTTCGTCGTTCCCCGGGCTAGTAAAATAATGAAAGTTGCTGTGAATGAATTACTGCTAAGACTTACTTTCGAGTCCCTTTTTTTGTGTCCATATAAGTTTCAACGCCCCTTACTTCACTCCATCCTTCCCCTAATTATTTATCCAATATTTTGAATTCAACATGTTATCATTTTCAAAAAACTGCAATTCATTTGAATCAACTAATAATCTCATTCAGCCACCAGACGTTGGAATCAGCAATATAAGGAGACCGAAACACGATCCAACGCTGCCTCGGAAGCCAATTGTTCCTAAGGATAATATCGGATTTTCCGGTTGCCATTTGCGTGAGTTTTTTTTTTCTGTAAAATACCGAAATTCTCAATACCAATGCAAGAATTGATGCAGGTACGAGAACACTAATGTGCTGGTGTAATTTCCAGTTATTTGAATTTTGTATACATCGATTATACTATTTCAGAAAGACCCTCAAACCAAACGATTGGGTCGACAACATCCTCTGCTACGTACAGTATGAGAGTAAGTCGTTCACCGGCCCAAATATACAATAAGTATCTTTAAATCAAGCACAATTTTATTTTACACTATGAAAAAGCAGCTCAGCTGAGAATATGAACTTCTTTTTTTTCGCTAGAAAATGTCAAGAGCCTCTGATGAGAGAAAGAAGTCGTCGCAAATGTCGCTGACACATTCATCGTTCTGGCGGAATCCTACACGAAACAAGTCTCTCAAAGCTGTCAGTAAAATCACAGTACTTCTTTTGTACATGCATTTTTTACTATCCTACTACTTATCATTCGTCAGGAGTGAACGGTTCAAGGAATTTTTAACATGCTCATATCAACAAAATGAATTCGAATCCTCGCGTATTCATAACTACTAGAGTGGATGGATATCAGATAGATGATATCGTTGAAGTTTTATAGAGACGTTGAGCCAAATTCACCCATAATGCGACTGTCACCATATCAATTGTGATACGAGGAAGTTGGTGGGGTGCAAAATCTGATTATCTTTTGCACTTTTGTCGCGGCCACTCATCATTTCGTTAGTTATAATTTTGTGACGCTAACAAGTACCGAAAATTTTTGACAAGTTGTGGGAAAAATTTAACTAGAGAACTTGAGAAAACCTTGTAATTGTTGATATTTGATAAAAGACATGGTTGAAAATAATGAATTTTTTCCGAAATCTTCCGGTTTTAACTTCATTGCTTATATTTTATTAAATGCTGATAACTATGGGATCTGCTTTTTATCAACGACGATGTAAGGGACATTCTGTCTTGAAGTGTATTTAATATTTATATAACCCTATATAACTTGGAAACTAATCGTCACATGAACTGATGTTTCAGACAAAAGTTTCAGGGATTTTGAAGGGGACAGAAAATGGTGATGAATGATGATGTCAGGATTCAAAATCAAATTGATTCCAATATTTTCTGTGGCCTTGTTTGACGTGGCAACATTTAGTAAACTGAATCATGTCGAATCAAACACGATGATGCTGTATTTTCAAAAAATTCGGGAACAACAAAGTATCTAGACTGAAAAAAAAATCTGTACTTATTGTATTGATAATTTTTGTGTGAACTTAGAAAAACCGCATGTATCGATATGAAAATAAAACGTCATACTCGCACGACAGTAAGGATTTAACTATTTTTTTTTCAATCAGGTCACGAACGATGCTTCAATATTTTACCCAATAAACGCCATAATTACAGTCAGAATTTTAAATTGCTGTGTCATTAAGTTTAATACTAAAATGAATGAAAAGTGTTGATTATTTCGAACGATCAAAAGCTATACCTCTATGAATGGAGAGATTAAAAGGATAATGAAAAACACCTCAAGGTTACCACGTGAGCCAATGGTATTAGAAAAACGAGATAAGTTTCTATACTCAATCAAGTTGTCATCCCTCGGTAACGATGATTGATTAATATTCTATTGGTTGTTAGATTGTTGATGTCGGCTTTTAATGAAACTCATTTATAGTAAACATTCCGCATCGGAGCCTAAACGCATTACCATTCGTGATTCTGAAGATTTCTCACATGCCTTAAATAGGCTCCAAAATGTAGTGGAGTTTTCCAGATATATTAGTGTGTTGAACCACTGCAGCTATTATCTGAAGCAGAAACGCTTTTGAATGGGTGACATTGAGAAATGAAAAAAAATATTAATGCCAACTGAATTTTATGGAAAAATTCCAACGATTTATGCCCATTAAGAAAAGTCTGAGAGTGCTGAATTCGAAAGCCATGATTCTTTTTTTTCAAATTTTTCATGGCAGATTTCTCGATCTAGCTGACTACACTCGATTGAAGCACATGAGAACGTGGGGAATAATAATTATAGACAAAATTAAATAGTAAAATAAAAAATTACATTTATTTATGTTTGGAAACAAATGTGTAGGTACATATTAATAAGGTCGTTCTTATATAGTATATCGAATTATCATTATAATCGATGATAATTGGAATCATCAATCCAAAGTCAAAATTCCTCAGCTCATGACGGAAGCTTATAACATTTCTAATAGTTCGAGGTATCACGTCGGTTTTGCCAGAAATTATCGCTATGCTAAAAATAACTGTCAAGTTGTGAGCGTTTGTATCAATGTGATGTGATGTATAATGAAACGAGACTCAATTGACCTCAATTGTATTTCGGCCTTATAGACCCACTATTTTGTGTATTGTTACTTTCTACCTTCCGTACGTCTTTCTTTACATAAGATGCGATATAAAATGATGTAAAAAGATAGAAGAATACCATGTTTTGGAACACTATCAAACCGGCCAGTGGTTTCGGATAGTCACAATCCCTAAATAACACTTGTGAACTGTGTAAGCCGACAACAACGAATTGCACTATTTGTAAAATCGTCAGATACTTTTTCCACCACAGAAATTTTCGCGTGCTCTCACCAAAGGCTGCGAGCATGTAATAAGCGTACATGAAAATATGAACGAAACTGTTCACCACGCCAAATAGCGTTCCATGTCCACCGACCCAATACCGAACGCCGAACCAAGTGAACATCAACATCGTAACATGATGATACAGGTGCAGAAAAGATACTTGCCGTTGTTTCTTTCGAAACACAAAAAACACCGTATCCAGAAGTTCTAACACCTTGGAGATGAAGTACATGTGTGCAGCACTGGCCATCTGAAAGATAATTATAATATCTGCATAAACTAGAAACATGAGAACAAATTTGTGGTGAACCGGGAGGGCAAAGGAATTTCAAATAATTTCAATACTTTCTCGAGGTATATAACTGGGTCTGTGATAATCATATTCTACTGCTTTGCTACGTGATTCTCCGGTTCTAAATCTGATCGAATTCGTTCATTCTTTTATCATCGCATGAATCCCTCCTCATGTTCAATAAAATACGGTCGATTTTCACATTCGTGGTACGAAATTTTTTTCTAGAATTGTATGAAATTCTTAATACTCACTCGCATCGCGGTAGGGCTGTCGGAGAAATCGATCGGTTGACACGTTAAATCATATTCGTTCCACCAACCACCCGCCAAACCTAAATAAACTAAATAAATACTCAGCAGGACATGCATAAAATTGT
Source organism: Athalia cordata (assembly GCA_963932425.1). Lineage (NCBI taxonomy): Eukaryota > Metazoa > Arthropoda > Insecta > Hymenoptera > Athaliidae > Athalia > Athalia cordata. Next base: position 47,054,890 of record OZ010625.1, on the reverse strand, counting down.
ATGCTATGAGGGTTTTACGGAGCTCATAGGGCTGTTTGTCTTTCATGTATTTTGGTCCTGACCATACGCAGAAATAAATGTACAATGCGATGATCATCAATAAATCGCCGGGTTGTTTAAGTAGAAACCAACCACGAGTTCTTGGATCTGAAAAAACGCAGAGCGGTTACTTGAATTTCTAAAGTCGATTCTCGTTCTCGCGACACTGTTTAATTCAATGCATCTATTTGTCGATTCAGTGACGTAGACAGAGTTTCATTCACCTGATTTATTGTAGATCACGTCATAAGCCCATTCGAACCAGCCCGATGTCGCTGACATTGTTGCTTTCGGAGGCCTGAGCTAATCTGAAAATATGACGAAGTTCAGGTTTGGGTCTATTGTTGGTAGTTGACAACAAAATCAACTTCTCAATTTTTCTTGTGTCCATCGCAGAAAAAATCAGTTACTAGCCTGTTTCATGTATTCTTGTTATCAAAGGGTGAAAGTTGATGGCAAACGTAAGAGGTTATGAAAATGTTTCGACGATGATATAATCGTACCGGCTACTGTATAATTTAATCAAAATTTTCAGGTGGAAAAGGAAGTGCGTGCATATTGAAACTTATGCGTCACGATGTATGGTAATAAACGGTGCATGTATGCCGCACTGTATACATGGGTGTGTACGAGTAAAGAAGGGAATAATTGCGTGTGGTAGTGAGGTCGTGAGGTCATGAGTGATAAACATACGATCTTTTTGGATTTTGTAAGGTCAAAAGCTTGTATAATTTTTTGTTGCTTTACTTACGCAAAAAACAATTATACAAAAAGAGGGGAATAATGGATGAATGACGAAGAAGGTCGTAATGGTCGTATATTTTGGCAGGTATATGACCTGATAAAAACTTCAAAAATTAAAATCACGCTAACCAATTACAAAAGGTGATAAAGAACAGGATGCAAATTTTTGTCGTTATATCCATCAGATGAAAGTGTATAATAGATATCATGTACAAAAAGTTTTGGTAAAAACTGGATGATTAATCAATAAAATCATCAGCATAATTTTTATCATAATTTCCCCAAAAGCTTCTTAAGGATGGTAGATCGTTACCGCAAACATACAACTCCTTGCTAGGCTTTCGATTTATTGAATTCTATTCGCGATTGTTTTCTGGATTCCAATTTTAGGCTTAGGTTATCGGGTAGGTATCCATGTCATTCATGCTTCGACGGATTGCAGAGTTATAACCGCTCGGAAAATTAGCACGTGATGTGATTCCACTTACAATTAGCGTGCGAGTTTTTTTTAATCGAACGATCGCCTAGGTCAACTTTATCAGGCTGTTAAGAATGAATTTGTTTAGAATTAGGTCCTGGAACTGCGTCAATTTGTCTAACAAATTATCCGATTACATTACAATTTTATAATTGCAACAAATTCTGTTTGCAGTCGCAATGATCTATAATAGAATCGATGAATATTCAACACTACGTTGAATTGCAATTCTAGATACACCAGCTACGCGGCAGCGCGCCGATCTGTTTCTTGTGATTAAATTAGCCTATCTTATCAAATTCAAATTTTGGATTCCAAGTAATTTTCATGCTGTTGTGGGTCCTTCAATTTTTAGTGACTGCTGTAAGCAGACGACATCCGTGATTCCTGTCCAACCACTATACATAGGCATAAATATACCCACGTGAATCTGATGTGATTTCACTTGCTTGACGTGATAGATGATGCTAATTATTCTGGTAAGAATCTGCACGATCATAAACCATCATCCGAAGACGATCGCCATTCGGATTGATTTCCAGGTTTCGTCCTTTATGTCCAGTTTCACGGATTAATATCCTCGCGCCAGCAACCAATTAAGTTATCATAACTACCTTTGATAAATAGAAAGACAAATTTTCATGAGACATCGACTTTTTAGGATCCTGAGAATCACCTAAAAATATATGGAGATCGCAGTCCAATACCTAAATTTTTTGACTGATGATAGTTTGAATTTGAACCGATATTTACTGATAATTTTTTTTTAAAAGTTGTTTACAAAGCGAACTTAAATTTGAGAAAATTTGAAATCCGGGTGGTTTAGTACATTGGAGTTACAATGATCAGAATCTGGAATTTCACCATAAATAGATCGATCAATGGACTATTTTTAGATGGAACGAAATTTTTCAATGATCAATGGGTATTGAGGTAACATGAATCTTTTTACTATTCCAATTAAGGGAAAAAGGAAAATAATAATGTTTTTTCGGTAATTTTTTTTCATTTGCTACTTTTTTTTTGGGATGAAAAATTTTCTATATTTGTACAATCATTTTTACAGGAGAGTTATGCGCGATCAGTCGCTAAACAGAAGTAAAATAAAAATCAACGTGACGCACGTCAACTGATTTGTGAACTTATGCAGCGGCACAAAAGTCTCATTTTTCAGGTTGAAAAAAATATTTGATCTGTTGTATTCCAGATCCTCGACCCCTCATTGCCGCTAGCCTACAGCTCAGTGAGGTAAGCTCAAGACCATCCGATTATCTCTCATCCGTAAAGGTCAACAATTAACAATTTGCAATGTGGTGAGTAGTAATTTCGATAACCGGTATATCGTGTCTGATCGCGACATCCTCATTACACGAGTTTATATACGATCGTTCGATTATTGTAATTATGAACTTGTCACACTTCACATACTATATGCATCATTAAAGCGGATCTGACACGAGCTGTTACTAACAGTACTTGAAATATTTAGGCAGCCATTGCTTCGACTGAAACACATTAAACGGTTACATCAGACAAAAACAAATATAAAAAAAAAAGAAAGAGAAAAAATGGTGGGTCAGAGTAATTTTTATGTCTACATCGGGTATAATACAAATCAAGCGAAGTTGAAATCTTTATACGCGACGACTCGAATGTGAATGAATGTAAATGTGAATGGGTTTTTATAATTCAGGAATTTTTTTCACGTTGATAAAAAAAAAAGTTCGATCTAATTTTTTTGGAATTTCTATCAGATAATTAATAACGTAATACCTAGAACGTGATTCTTGGTCGAAAGAGAGATTTGAATTCATTATACGGAATTATTAATGCGGTGATATTTTGGAGGCTGAATTTGTTTATTATGATAAGAGGTTAGTCTACCTCACAAGTGTCTATATGTCTTACTTAGAATTTTTCCATACGTCAGGATATCTCAGGACGACAAAAAATTTCAGTGTCGAGGTTGTTAGTGATTCTTTGACGAACATATAAGTCGTTTTTTTTTTTTTTTTCATTTTCTTATATTGGAATAAAAAATATGTAAAAAATTTATTAGTTCAATCTATAAACTTGTTTTACAGAAAGAAAAAACGCATAATATTGTTTTTTATTAAAATACCATCAATGACCGGGTCATGGAATTTTTTTACCATCCAGCCCTCGATCCAGCCAGTATAAAGTTATTTATTTATTTGTTTGTTTGTTTCTTCATTTTAATTCGTTTTGTTTTCGTAAAATTATAAACAGATACTTCACCAGTAAACAGGCTCGTGAGTTGTTGATAAAGGAAAATGAATGCAGGATGCCCCATTCTACAGTTTGGTAATTTTCAATGGTACATTGTGCACCGAGAACGAAAACGGGCATGTGGGCCTTGTATAAAGTTGAGGTTTCCAAGGCGAGCCTCATCTTATACGCGGCGCGCGAACGCCCGTCTTCGCTCTCGGTGCACAATGTATCATTTTTCAATAGCGTAGCTGTAATAAGTGCAGAAGTAACCGTTGCAAACTTCACACTTGTCAGATATTACCTACGTTCCGCACTCGTCATACATCACATTATTTTTGATCTTTATCTTTTGAAAAATCCTCTCGGATCGAAGCAATAAATTTTCTCACATTTTTTCACCGTGGATAATAGATGAACAAAAAAATGTAGTTCCTTGTGATTTTCGATATGCTGCATCGTTACCGGGATACCTCCATACAAAAATAAGAAAATTTACGTAGTTTACCTTGAAACAAAACAACACTGTTGTCGTCGACTTTAGAAAAAATGATTCTACCCTCATACCCCAATATGTACGGTAATTTTATGGTGAAATCTATTTTTCGGTGGCTAATGCCTCAGTTGAATTTCTCACAAGTGCAGTTTGTTTCAACTTACCACTCAAATGATCAGATTATTTTATTGGTCCACGTATCAATAACGTCACGAAGAACTGCTGTCCAGTCGCAAGACTCTGTGCTGATACGTCGCTCACTAATCCGGTAATGCCATTCTTCTGGATTGCGTACCGCTGTATATATAGTACAGTACGTAAGTTTTGGCCCCTCGGGTCTGGACTGACCCGAGTGGGTTGACCGCTTTGGTGTATTGTGGCCAGGGGGAGGAGGTGAAGTTTTGAGAAAAAAACAAGCACCAAAAACGGTATCCTCGACGATACTTTTACAAGTTGAATGAATTGGATTAGCAAAGTATCATCGAGTATCATCAGATCTTTTGACCACAATGATATGTTTTTTGTCTGCAGAATACAGTGCTACCTAAATTCATCATTTTGGATTCCTAAACTTTGGAAAGATCATTGAAATTAGTGGAAAACCATTACTCTCCTCAGATCACGTAATGTCAATAAAAGTGTGCGAGCAAAAAAAGGGAGCGAGTGAGTGAATTTTGCAATAATTAATATCAGTGATGAACTTTCCGATGGTATTAGTGAGGAGTTCATAAATCAGACATTCAATCATTTCGTGAAGATTGAGTTCTTTGGAAAATGAGATATTCGCATAGATATATTGAATCAATTGATCAATCATATATGAATAAAAAAACTCATCTACTCCTACTTGAATTTCAAATGGCAAAAATTCGATCTGGAATTTTCATTAGAATATGAATTAGTCATGCGAAGGTTTCTAACAAATGTTGCATCTGATATCGTTAAAATTTGTGTAATTTTAGTTTTAAATAATTGAAAAACTTCATGATTTTTTTTTGTTGGATAAGTTTTGCTGAGAATACATGGAGTACAGATCGAAACACGAAACTTTGATTAGAAGCACTGCGTATTATTGCCTACCTGCAAAATCTGTTATGCGCAGAGTTGAATCAACCAATGCGTTGAATAACATTGTAGATCTAAACCGGATAAATTTCCGTATATTCTCTATCTAACAATAAGCACGAAGTACCCACTAAACTCACTAATTGATTGTGAGCCGCTTCACTAATGGTGAGAAATAAATATTCAATTCGTTTTTCGACCCTGACCTTATTTCATTAGCTTATTTATCGAGTACATTTGTCAGCAGAAATTATAAACATAGATCATACGCCATCGATTGTCGTTGAAATAGTCATAACAATAAAAACTATGCTATTGAAACAAACGTTATTTCTACAACTTTGACACGAAAAATGCGATCTGACATTTCCTGATTGGTGCGGGTAACAGATGGTTGTGTGTCAGCAAAGCTGAAGTCATTGATTTTTTGATCTTCTAATAATGGAATCCGCATCGCGAAAATAGTCATTCCGCTCTTGCGTCTAAAAAACCAGAATTTCAAATTCAAAACTTTCCACCCTTCTTGCATCTCAAAAACGAACGCATATGATTCAACTGTGACGGAAACTGCACTGTGGCTGTGGGCTGTCAACTGCAGTATTCTCATTCTTGATCATTCTTTGTAATTCTATGAGCGCCTCGTTGTACTGGCTGCTGTTGATCCGTCGTGTAGTGTGCTGCGTCATTTTAGGCGCGGTTGAAGCCAGGCACATTCTAGGCGAGAGGATTCTCTTTCTCGCTTGATTCTAATCCCCTACCATGAAAATTCACCCTTTCGTGTCACGACAGCCGCCTGATGGTGGCCAACCTGAACGCGTAGTGTTATATCTTTTCGACAGGAGTTGAATGATTTATTTCCAATGCCAAATTCACAATCTTTGTACTTCGTGCAGTGATCCTTCTACCTTCGCTTGTTTAATTTCATGTGAAATGACAGTTATGAAGCGAATCGTCAAAACTCAATACGGTGGAATCCTGATTTCTAGGATTAAATATTCGTATACACGTAATAAAACAAAAATTCAGCTATGAACGTTCCAACGAATTTGAACATACCATCCAGTAATCTCGGTCGAGTTCCCAAGTGATTGTTAATCCTATCTTTTATGCTATTTTCTTGCTTCATTTCTCACAATGATGCCCCGAATTTGATCAAAATTTCATCCATTCTCTCCAGCGAGAACGTTCCACCGTATCCTCCACCTCCTTATGCATATTCGTTGCAAAATAATGAACGGAGAAATCAGATGCAGGCTATTCAAATTGAGTACCCTCCACAACTTCCGCCGCTCTACAGAGGGCAAAAAGTGAGAAGTGTAAGTTTCTTTTTATCTCGCAATCATTTTTATAAATTTAATATGGTATTCATTCAAGTTTGGAACCATTCAGAGAATCTTCTTACTTTTCGTGGCAATATCATTGAGATAATTAATTAATTTTGTTAACACCCTAGGGCCCATTTACGATTACCGTAACTGATGAAATGGTTGCAGAGCGTGAGAGAGAGAACCGTGAATTATACAGACAGTGGTTGGCTGAACAACAGCTGAGAAATATGTCCGATGAAGAGAGAGAACATGAGCAATATGCAAGGGAGTTTAGGGCCGCTAAAATAAGACGGCTTTTCATCAGAAAAGTTTACTGTATCATAACTGCAGAACTTGCATTCACGGCTGGCTTCGTAGCATTTGTATTGTACATGTAAGTAATTTCCGGTAGTTAACATGTCTTTTATCATTTATTCTATTTTTCCTCTTGGATTGCGTAATTATTCTTTTTCTTTCTCTGGAGAAATTTTTTACCTCGTATTGATGCCTTCGTTCCGTACACCATAAAAAAAAACCGAAGCCCTTATGAGATCACTCGTGGGTCCGTCCATTTGCACCTCTTTTTTATAATTTCATAGTCAGAATATGAAAATTATTTTTTCAACAAGTTTTGGTAGCAGGAGGATTCAAAATCGTGTATCGATATGAGGAATAGTTTTTCACAGTATTCACTTGGAGTACGTAGTTTTCGAGGTTTTTCTAAAATAACGCATCTCATAACTGCTTTTCTTCTTTTAATACGCAACTTATTGTAAGTGCAGTTAAAATTTTCGAAAGGAAAAAAACTGTAGTGCAGGTATTAGAGGTCTCTATTATATCTACAGGAAAACGCTATTGTGTTACGATGTTTCCGAGCACAGCAAAAGGCAAATAATTAATGCAATGATTGATGATACGGAACTTTCAACGCACGAGTGAAACTCGCACGTGTTTTTTTTATCTTTTGAATTTTATTTATGTTCTCATTTCAGACCTTCCGTCAAGCTGTGGGTACTGAGGCACTGGATCTTGGCAATTGGCGCCACGTGCGTAAATTTTTCATTTACTCAGAAGTGTTTGTCTAATTTAACATTAACATGATTTCCAGGTTCGTATACTTGATCACATACATGGCACTAACATGCGTTGAACGGGTCAGAAGACAAGCGCCCTGTAACTGTATATTGATGTGTTTATTGGTGAGGCTCGAAGCTTGGCGAAGTCGCGATCCAACGATGAAATTATTACCAGTTTCTATCTCGTCTTCTGAAATTATAAAATTACGACTATTGCAGACGCTCGCGCAGTCTTACGGTGCAGCGTACGCATCGGCTCATTATAACGTGGAATTAGTATTTCTCGCTTTGGGGATGACCGCGCTTGTGACCGTGGTTATAACTATCGTCGCAATTATCGCAAAGGTATTTCAAATCCACGGCTGAGCAGAACACGATATTATCTCGAAATTTGGTTCGGCATCGTTGTCGTGACTCAGAAATCAATTAAACGAGGTCGTATTCCGGTCAGAATATTTCATGAACGTCTTATAACTCGAAACACACATGACGGTGAGATAAATTCTGAGGTACAGAGTTATTCTGCTTAGCCCTGAAAATTAATCGCATATTTATGATTATTTTTTCACAGAGATGTACAATATTAATAATAACTTTCCTCCCTCATCTTTTCAGTTTGATTTTACAAGTCATTCTGGAATGATATTAATAATCTCTGTCGCTATCCTCGTGAGCGTCCTGGTATTAGCATTAGTGGGAATGTTCACGAAAATAAAAATTTTATGGGTCATATGTGCGGCTCTCATCGTACTCCTGATATCAGTGGTAACTGTTTGGTATTTTTCATCAACACAATATATGCATATAAAATAAAACAAGATAATCAATGAACATAATAATTTCAGTATTTGTATTACGACACGCAACTCCTCATGGGCGGTCGTGGCGTCGAGCTCAATCCTGACGAACACGTTTATGCCGCAGTTCAAATTTACGTCGACATCGTTTTGATCTTCAGGTATCTCCTGATGTGTCTAGGTTGCATGGGAGATTCATGAATGCTGACAATAACGGAAGTAGCCATCAAATTTCGACAAATCAATATGATCAACGATGTATAATTTGGAATCAATTAGAATATGATATTACCTTTGTAAATACGTACAAACATATACCTGAAGTCAAGGATTATACACGATGTATAGGATGAATGTATATAAGTTATAGGTATATATTATTATATAAAATGAATGATGCATAAAATTTTATTAATAGGAAATAATGTTTATTATACAGTTTACATTTGTAATTAACTTCATTTATTTGACTTTTGTTATAAATTTTATCTTAATAATTATATTATGCCTCTGCCGAGCGAATGCGAATACCTTGTTCAATGTGCGCTTAGACTATACATAATAATCTTCGTAAAACGTAAAAACCTCCTGTTCGAAAAACTCCTCCCCCCCTCCCCTTGATAATCCTTCAATTAAGAATCGCCAAATTATGTCGCACTGAAAACGGCACGCAAATCGCTCGGCATACAAATAATATACATAGTACTGTCGTCGTAATTAAAGTAATTGGCGGTTCTATTCATCTTCATTTACTTTATACCTCGTGATCCACCAGTTATTTGAACAGTGGCTCACCATATCTCAAAATTGTTCACATAATATTTCACCCTAAGGTTAGTTTTGTTATCGATATTCATATATATATATATATATATATTTATATATATATAATAATATGCGTAATAATATAAATAATGTTGTTAATATACTTATAATGATTACCGTTTCATTTTAATTTACTTTTTATTTTTTATTTTTACGATAAACTATCTGAATGATTTTCCTAGTGCCATGCTCATTCATGGTACCCAGTAGTATGAAGTATTTAGTACGTAGTGTTTTTTGTTTTTTGTTCATCTTCTTTCATTCGCTTCCTTCTTTCTTTTCTTCTATTCTTCTTCTCTTCTGTCTTTCTATTTTTTTTTTTTTTCCCCCATTTCTTTTATTTTCTTTCTATACGAGGTCCACGTGGTATAAGAAGCATAGTACTAAGGAACAAATGAGCAACATCCATTTGTTTGTTTTTTGTATTTTTTAGTTTGCTTGTTTTTTTTGTTTTTTTTTTTTATTATTTTTTCTTGGTTTTTTTTTCTTTCTTTTATTCTTGTAGCACAGTGAAAATCGATTTTACCAAAATATCGTACAATTAATTATTCTGCACGTGTCGGTCTAAAAAAATATGTTATATGTATGTTTTATGTATATATTAAAACTGATTATTAAAAGAAATAACGCATTATATGTATAATATAATGTATCCGTGTGTTTCAGTTTAGCAAGTTATTGCAGGTGCGATAAAATGGAAATATTTTGTAATATATATTTTGGGCAATCAATTATATAATTATTATCCCAGTACAATGAAGACTTAAACCACTCAGGACATCTCTGAAAATTTTTCGCATCATATTACAACGTATGTATATAATGTATATCTAGTCTGCTAAACATAAGTGTCGGGTGTAATTAGTATATTTTATTTTGTATAATTAATTATCTTTAATATGATAATTTTAATAATAATAATTATAATAATGATGATAATAATAATAATAGTAATAATAATTTTATAATTAATAATATATGTATAATATAATATTAATATATTTTATAATAATTAATAATAAGAATATTTAATAATGATAATAATGTGAAATGATAACGTTACATTGTTGTTTATATATTCAATAGTATAATATATTCAATATATTTTTTATTCATTTTTTTGTCGCTTTTTTTTTCGTTATGAAAATAATAATGCAAAATGGCATGTGTCGCGCACGTCCAGCTCGCTTTTTTATTTCAACGGCAGGCGTATACCTATACATATATCTAGCCGGCGCGGCGGGTTAAATATATTATTGAAATATATTTAACTATATAAGTACAAGTAACTATACATTGAATCATATATAGTTTGCCGCCGGGACACGTGGCGTGATTGAATGTTTTATTTTTTCATTTTCATTTGCGATTTTTTTTTTTCGTTTTCTTCATTTCTTTAGACTCATATAAAACACGTGTACGATAATTTTATCATATTTCCGGCTCGCTCGTGTTTTTTTTTTTCATTTTGTTTTCTAAATTCCCTTTAATTTTATTCATTTTTTGTTCCACCCCCTCAAAATTCATCTTGCAAATTTTTCGGAGTTTTCTAAGAGGACGTATATGCGATAATTTGTGATTATATGTATATAACAACATGATCGGCTCCATATCAATTATATATGTATGGTATTTACATATGTATAACACGCATCATATGTATATATAGTACAAGTACAAGTACGAGTGTTTTTTTTTCTTTGCCTTTTACTTTTGTCATCTTCTTTATTCTCTTTCAATCGATATAATCTTTACGATATTTTAATTCATTTACTTAATTATTATTACATATTTTTTTTTTTCTTTCCGTTTCTTTTCCCTAACATTTTTGTTTCAACCACGCCAAGGTTCCCGCGAATAATAATTGTCGCTGTATGTAGCATATTTTTTTATGTTTATGTACGCGCTATAATATAACTGCCGTTGTTTGTTGGTTCATTTATTTTATTATTCATTAATTTTGTTTTCTCTTTTTTTCTCGTTTTGTTAGTTTGTCGTATTTGTTCTCGAGTTTATTTGGATTTTCATCATATTTCATCCCTTCATTTTTTTTGTATTTTGTTTATTCATTTACTTTTTTCTTTCTCTTAATTTTTACTCCCATTTATCCACACCGGCAAGATTTTCGAGAGGAAAATTCAACTCAATTATATCCTTTTTGTGTTCCCCGGTTTGTGATACAAAAGTATTATCGTTTTTATTATTATTATTATTATTATTATTATTATTATTATTATTATTATTATTATTATTATTATTATTATTATTAGTAATATTATTATTATTATTAGTAATATTATTTTTATTATTAGTATTATTATTAGTATTATTATTAGTATTATTATTAGTTTTATTTTATTTCATATTATTATTCTTTATTTTTTCACCTCATATTTTCCTCGTTCGATATGCATCACCAAGTATATATCATTAAAAAATCCACACATTCATTCATCCACTGTGATTAAAAATCCTGATGCGGCAATGAAATATACGTGTCGCGGTGTCGATATTACATTATAATTAATAACGCGAGTTTCAAAAATTCACCGCGAAAATCTTGTAAGCGCAGGGTATAGTTTAAGTGTATTTTTATAAATGCATATAATTTTTTAATATTTATATCATTTCGCGTGTGCTTTACTAAGTTCAACACACTGATATGCTAAAAATCTTCTTCTCTTCCTCTCTTTTTTCTCTTTTATTTCAACTTATTTTTTGTTCTTTACCCTCACGCTTTATTTTCTTACTTATATTATATCGTGACTACCGAGCGATCTCGTGTTAACGAATATTCGTTTCGTTTCTCTTTACCGTTTTATTATTCCAATAATTTATTGATATCGATGATGATGATAATAATAATATTGATAATAATAATAATAATAGAATAATGATTGTTACTTTTCATATCGTGTATATAGGTATGTATGTAATAGCAAATAATGACCGAAATAAAATAAATGAAAATAAAAAATAATGAATAAATACATTGGTAATGAAAGCAACGATGGTATTGATAATATAACATGAATAGCAAGGCGATAGAAGCGATCAATTATAAGTTAATGGTAAATTAATGAGTGTACATATGATAGTAGTTGTGTAAATATAGGTAATAGTAATCAATATAAATAATATTGTATAGCATAATCACCGATTGTAATAATAATTGCAACTGTAAGTTAAAAAATCACGATAATAATTGGATTGATTGTAATTGATCTTGCATACCTCATTTATATATTATCGTTATATCAAAGAGTATACAGTAATACTGTTGTACTTATGTGATAATAATGAACATAAGGTATTCATTCCAAAACAGTTTAAAATTTCACACGATTTCGCCGGTGTAGTTTTTTTTTCTTTTTTTTTTTACCATCAGATTGGGCGTGCATTTGATTTTGTAACCCAATTTCTCGATATTAATTATACTACCTCGCGTTGACATTTGTGACATAAACTGTATGTATAGTGTGTGCGTTTGCAGTTTTTTTTGAATGACTGAAACGTTGATTGTTAGTTATAGTCATACTCTGAGGTGTAATGAAAGATTTTCATTCTCTGGAATAGGATATTAATATTTGCATACTAATAATTGTGAGTGCCGTATGGGCGTGTGTGAAGATTTATTTACATCAGCATGCATGCGAGCGTGCGCAAATTTTCGTTTCGCCGACTTTTGGATGAGATAAAATAGTTAATTATCGATGATTGTAAACGCCTTGTTATCAAGTTGAAGGTACGCAGTTTTCTGATTGATAATTCGTTAAATAAATTCGTAATTATACATGCGAGTAAATATTCAAATGATGAGATATACATGGAAACGATCGTAATAAATTTCAACTATATATTATTTCACTATTATAACCGTGTGATTATCGTAAGCTTAATATTATATATATATATTTATAAATATTTATAACAAAATTAAGAACTGTTCGCATTATAGATTGTACAATCCTCATCCAAAAGCAGGTATATAAAGTTATTATTCATTCTATTTTTTTAGCTTTTCTGCAATCACTAATATCCGGAAATTAAACTAAAAAAACTCAGTTTCTCGATCGATCTTTTTCCGCCAGACGCTCAATGATATCTTTCAAATAGCTATACGATTTTTGCAACAACCCGAAACGGATACATTGAAGAAAACAAAAAAATAATAAAAAACAATAAAATAACAATCAAAAAAAAGTACTCCCCAAACTGTGCAAGTAGGTACGAGAAATATTTTTTTTACTAGGTGATCGGTAGAAATATTAATTATTCATTCGTTTCACTAGAACTATACCGCGACTTATTTCTAAATTGCACAGTGTTTTTTTTTTCTTCTATATGTTTATCCATTTTAAAAATTTTCTTCATCCCTACAGCCGTTCACGGTATGTTCATATATTTATCATTTGTTTTTATTCATGGATATTATTCGTACTTACTCGAAACATGAAAATATGAATGTTAGCTAGCTACTAAACAGGTAGGTAAATAACAAGTCCGAAGTGAATCGAATTATAAATTTCACTATGCCGTTAATTTAAATAATTAAATAGAAATACCTAATTAATATGACGAAAAATTAAGCAAACAAATTATGTATCATTGGTACGGTTTTGACACTATACAGTAATTTGACTAGACTTAATAAGATCGATATGCGATGTAAATATAGTTATCATATAGCAAGCTTTAATACAGTGTTAAATGTTTATAAACTCACCCGTTAAATGCGAAAATCACAGAATGTCAACGTTATAAATATACATATAGCTATGACTAGAATTGATCGTAGTACTGCACTGTGTATATACCTATAGCAAATGAACGGGATTTCTGACAAATAGATCTTACAATATCGGTTCTCGAATTTTCTCTGCTCTCTCGATTCCTTTTCTTCTTCGTTTTTCCTACATATCTCTAAGTACGTTCGGTTTCGCGTCGATTCCTAATTTTCAATTAATTCGCGTATCGTTATCATCATATATGTCTACGTAAACATTAAAATAACTATTTAGAAAAAACCATTCGGTGTTTTTTTTTTTTTTTTTTTTAATATAAGGACGTTTGAATTGTGCGCATCCCAACGTGTCTATTCGCGATGACTTTCAGCTTTAACTTAAACATCTATACTGCGATCACTTCATTTGTATAGAGAAAATCGGATACGTCATAACACCGGATCATTCAATTACCGATACCAATTTTTACGTGGCTCGCGAGGTGAATAACTTGAAGAAATTCTTTCTTTGTTTTAATGGAAAAAATTTAACGTGATTTGAAGCAGTGGATTATTCGCGTCCACAATTACGTTATTTCACTTCAATAACCGATAATTATAACTAATTACCTTATTAATTAAACAATTTTTTCTCCCTTTTTCTATTCGTACAATTGAATGCTCATATTTCTCATACAGTATAGCACCGATACTGCAGCTCTCACAATCAAGCTAACCTCTTTAAATAAATAAAATATAATGTATTAAAAAATACGTTGCATAAATGTAACTCGTGTTAGGATAGTTTTTTTTTCTTTTCTTTCTATTAATCAGTCTGGAGCGTATCGCGTTTTAACAAATATCAATGCAGTAATAAAACAAGACAAGAAAAAAACGAAATGAATAAAATGAAAAAATTTACAACTATATATTCGGAATTTTTTCAAGTATGGATACGGTATTCCCATGTATGAAACTAATTTGAAAATTGAACAGGAGGATCTTTTCCACGTGATCGTCGAAGAAAAAATTTGGAAAATACATGCGGTAGAAGATTCGAGAGATATATAATTCAAGCGATGCAGTTAAATGATAATATCGACGATTACACGGCAGTTTCGAAGCCGTTGTTTTTGGCAAGTGCACATGACGTTTTGAAATTGATAACGGTTGGTTATACGGAGTATATTTCTACTCTGTTGAACATCGGATATATAACTTGTGTATGTATATGAAAACTGCACACGTGCAGGTTCGGATGTGTGTGTTCGTTTGAAAGCAAAAGAGCCACTTGTTAGCCAACTGTTGCGTTTGGCAAACGAAACCAACGTACGGGCTTCTGGATTCGACGTCACATTTAAAAAAGATATACTAGATGTATATTATATTTTATTCAATTGCGCGGCTATCGTGCAAAAAATCACTGACAGCTGCGAGACAGCAGCTACGTCGTGCAATAAATCGCTACGGATAGAAAAAATTCGCAGTATAAATAATATGGTACATATTTTGCGACGGCAAATCGATAATCTTCCACTAAAGTGAGATCGTTTAACGCTATGTGTTTTCCTTCGTTTTCTTCTTTTTTTTTTTTTCTCTTTCCTTACAGCGTATATACCTATAACACTTCGATTTAAGAATAAATAATTTTCATGATTCTCACTTGGGACGCGCGCTGTCCACTTTAATCGGAAATTATGCGGAAATTATAGCATCCCAGAGATTTATTGAAAATTCATTGTTGATTATTTATTTAATTATTTACAGAGATTTAAATTGAGGTTATGCACAGATATATTTGGAAAAGAAAATATAAATTTATGCGCACGCTTAAAAATGACCGCATCGAAGTACCGTAATTTTTTTTCAATTGATATTTGAAAGTAGTTGCACTAAAGGTGAATATACAAATTTAGTATAGGGAAATGAAAGAATAAATGAATAGATTAGAAATAAATGAAATAATTAGAAACGTACTACTTTCCGTAATCGCTTGCAGTAAGGTTGGAAAATTCAAATCCCGTTTCAGAGTTATCTCGCGGTTAATGATCGAGATTCGCGGAATATGGCGAATCGCCGGCGAGTGTAATAAATATCAATTCCGAATTCATTTCAAACTTGCTAATATATAAATCTGTCTCATAACTCGCATCAGAATTTAACTACCTCGCATTTATTTGGCTGCTATTATTTTTGTTTCTTTCGTTCCTTTGTGGTTTTTTTTTTTTTCTTTTTTTTTTTAATATTATGCATTCGATTTATAATTAATTTTAGAGTCAACTTTCAATCATTGTGTAAATTATCAATCTTATCCGCTATATCAATTATAATTTAAAAACCTTTGGCAATTAATTATTTAAAATATGTTTTGTTTATAATTCCTCGTCAGCTACTTGCCTATAATATTTTATATTCATCAGTTAAATAGTAAGTGACGTTATTATATGTATATATATATATGTATATATATATATGTATATCCACGATAGGTAAGGTTACTTTTAATTTTAAATTATTATTATAATAATAGTAATTATATATGTATAATATAATTTTAATATTTATTTATTTATTTATATTTCTTCATTTATTTATACTATATGTATGTATATAATATATTTATGTGTAGTATATGTATATATGTGTGTTTGTGTGGATACATACAAGCGAACCATTCCAAATGCTCATCACCTAAAACATCCCGAAAAGTATACATATTTTTGGAAAAAATGTTTCAAACGAAACTTGTTTTATTTTAAAGGGGACATTTCGCGACAACGTCCTTTTGACCCCAAATGAAGATAAAATTTTCGAGCCCTTCCGATTGGACGATCAGTTCGAGAATGTATTGCTTCATTCAGAGAAAAGAGGATGATCTCAACTTGCCCAACCTTAGTCCAGAATTTCTCACTTGAAACTAAATAAATTTTGTCTGAAAATTTTTCGCCGGAAGTACGTATACTCTTCTAGATAGTTGAGGAGAGCTTTTAAAATGGGTCATCTTGTATATGATCACGCTCAATGGCTCGCTATATAAAACTATGCTAGGCAATTTCCTCTAAAACGTCCGACAAGATTAATTTTCTTTTTGTTTTTACTATTCTTTTATATTCGTCCATGCTACGCCTGTGCTATTAGTTACGGGGTGACGAAAGACAGAAAAACCCTGGCAATAGTTTTGAAACGTTGATGAATGCTGAATGCGTCGACAAATGCCATCAAACCTCTTTCTTCTGAAAACCTTGGAAAATTTTGTTGTTTAGATTCTTTGAAAACTTGAGACCAGCGCAAGCGATCTTGAGTTTCCCAATTGCGGATGTTCAAAAGCAATTCAGAAAAACTTGAGAAAGAGACGCGGTACGTTTCTCAGAACAAATTTTCAAAATCTCTAGCAGTTTAACCTATTGAACGCGTTCAGTATACAGCAAATTTGAAATATCTAAATAATCTAAATAAATACGTAGGCGAATAAATCAAGGACAAAAATTCGTAAAATTATTCAGCCTTCTTCAGTAAACTTCATTCTTCTCATTCTGTTTATTACAAAAAAAAAAAAAGAAAGTTAATGAAGTCCGCCAACGCGTTCGGCTTTTATTCAGATTTAAAACTGATCGATTCTTTTCCGAGCCACCCTGTACATCCCTCTACTGCCTATACGATCATTCTATCATCTATTGACAACGCACAGGCGACCGAGGAAAACTTGACGAACAACCGGAACTATCAACTTCACATCTTGAACTCTCACTTTGCCCATTGCTTGTGCCCTCCAGTGTCCCGCTTAATATATCTTCCCCTGCACTCGATTCCAACTCGATTTTCGCCGAAATGGCTTGCCATCCCTTTCCTCTCTAACGCCGCTCTACCTCCACGTATATATATTTCTCACTCCCGTCTTCGCCCAGCTTCCGTTCCCGATAGACTTCCGGCCCTATCCTCCCCCCCCCCCCCCTCTCCGTTTTCTACTCGACGCGATAAACGAACTCAATGCAGTAAATGTTTGTATTATTAGGTTTGTTTTTTGTATCATTGCACTCATTCACGGCGCTTATATTATACGTATATAATTTACTCGCTGTGATCAAGTTTTCAAATTTCTAAAATAGTTTTTTTGCGACACCTGAATACCATGAGTGCCCGATTTATTCAGCCTTGAAATTGAAAATTATTTTATTTCTTGTTATTTTAATAAAAAAAAAAACTTGATCCACTTGTAGCATACGCTCTTATATAAATCTGGCGAAAAAGAAAGAATGAAGAAAATCATTCAATTGTTGAAAGGGGTTGTCGTCAGACGCGTATTCATGTATAAATAATTTGCCAATAATTTTTATTGTCTTTAATCCGAATTCCGACGACGATGGCGACGTCAAGTAGTTATGCATGTATCAGATAATTCTGTGTACGCACATTTTAACAAACTATGCATACATGATTTGTTCCCTAGTGGTATTTGTAATATGGAATATCGAATTTCAAGTACAATTATATACATATAATAAACGTATAAATTATTTTCAAATCAATGTAATGTTATAGAAAATTGACTAGCAATAATATAGCTACATAAAAACGTTGGTAGTGTTAGCGGTAGCTGTATAAAGTCGTTGATGTATGTATAATTACGGTAAGTATATGGGAATGGTGTGTGTTTATATGATTAAAAAACATGCGTTTTTCTTTTGTTTCAAATCGATGAAATTTCTACCTTTTCATCACATCACCCCGTTATCTATACCGTCAAATACCACGCCATAATATAATAATCATCGAGAATATTCAAAGTAAAAATGTGCAGATCGCAGATATAATTGGTCCCGGAGAGGTTGGACAATCAATTGATCTGATGTGCATCAACGAATAATTAATACGAAGACCGATCTTTTTCGTTATCATTTCAATACTTACTTACATATTCAATTTTTCATTACGTCTTTTTTTCTCGTTTATTTATTTCTTTTTTTTTTTCTCGATTTTCTAATTCTCACGGCGTTTTCGTGCAGTTTTATATCTTTCAATATTTTACCAACGATATACCTAATCGCGATGTATAAAATTTATCGTGATCAAAAGTCGCGTGCAGGATCTTGAATGCAAAGTATTTTGCACGTTAAACCTACTCGACGGGGATGAGTGGAAAATGATGTAGTCAAATTTGATGGTAAATTCACTATCCTTATAATATTTTAGGTTCGAATTAGTATAGACGTGGTGGCAGGCGTGTAGAGGGTTAACTTTCGGACGACTAAAAAAAAAGTGATCTATATTATACCGCGTGTCCCAGCGTTTACACCGCAGTATGTCTGGTTGCCTGCCGCCACGTTCATTCACGGGGCGTGGAGTCCCTATACTGCACTATAGCGTAAGCCTGTAACTGACGGCAGGCAACCAGACATACTGCGGTGTAAACGCTGGGACACATGGTATATAGGTAACATATATTATAGATCCTTCACACTACCGCAGCCTATTATGTACGTTAATAATAAATCCTTTATTCTACAGAGCCTAGAGCACTCGCATATCTATTATTGTATCAATGATGGACCGCATATTTTCTATTTACATCGGCGCTTGCGCATTTTTTTATCATTATATAAACATAATATAATATAATAAATCATTGAAATTTTAAGTAGTAGGCTACATGATAATATACATGTATAATATATAAGTGCATGTAATGAACGCGTGCAGCGTACGTGGTGTGCGTCATTATCATTATGATTATTATTATGATTATTATTATTATTTATAATAATAATTATTATTATTTTAAAAGAGCGTGATTATCTCCGTGAATTGTATCAAAAGGATTATTTCGATGCGGGGGTAAGGTATGTATATAGTAACAATATATGCACGAATTTTCTTTGGTGGGTGATGCGCTGTTGTCTTTGATTTTTAGGTTTAAATAAAATTCTTTATATTTTGGATAATTTTTTTATGTTTTTCTTTCAGTTGTTAGATGACGGTGGTGTGATGTATACAATACGAGCAAGGTTTTGATTGGGTTCGTTTCAAATTGGCAAGCGTAAGTTATTTCCATAACATATAGGTAGGTATGATGATGTAGAAGAATTGGTGATCAGTCACTGCGAAACTTTCATGTTCACCTCAGCGCGATTCCGCGACTCTGTTTTAGAACGTCGAATGGTTGTTTTTCGTTAAATTTTGTTTGATCAATTTTGAAATAATTTTTGGTTGGGTTCCTTTTCCACTCTAACAATAAGATCTTGCGAACCCTTTCATTTAGCGCCTACACAGGGTCTCCATGGCAACCGTTCTCTTCGAAATTACTTTCAATTGCTTCGGCTGGTATATCCGGGGACATCCGAAGATGCCCAAGTATATCTAAAGAAATTGGAATGTGATTCACTCGTTCACAATTTCGTCCAAATCTGCGAGCGTGACACCATTTGAATCAAGGTAAATTGCACCTACATGTAGGTATGTAATGTATTATGTATGTATATATACATATATATGTGAGATAGAAAAGCGCGATTCAATAAGATCGATGCAAAATTTGATCCTTTTATTTATATTTTATTATGGTATTGTATAATATATGTATAGCTGGTACGACGGGAGGCGATGATGTCGAGATATTTTATCGCGTTTGATTTTAAATATTGATGAGAGATGAGTGATTTTTGCGTT
The DNA here is from genome assembly GCA_963932425.1 of Athalia cordata. Lineage (NCBI taxonomy): Eukaryota > Metazoa > Arthropoda > Insecta > Hymenoptera > Athaliidae > Athalia > Athalia cordata. The sequence continues at coordinate 47,034,448 of OZ010625.1, read as the reverse complement.
TCTTTTCTTTTTCGCCACATTGTTTTTATAACATCGTATTAATACGACATAATGTTGTAGTATTTATAACGATTGAGATAGTAGTGGTAATAGTATCAGTAGTAGTGGTAGCAGTAGTAGTAGCTATACAGTTATGTGATGACCTCAGTAAGAAGAAGACCCATTTATTTTTAATTTATTTTTACTTAGATAATTTTTATTTTCTTCATTTATTTAGATCTCAATTATTATTATCATTATTATAATTATTATAATTATTATTGTTACTGTTATTATTATTTTTGTTCATTTTGTTCTTTTTTTTTTGTTTTTTTTTTGTTTTTTTTTTCAAATTTTTTCATCACGTCTCGCCATTTTTATAAGTTATACGCAAATAATTGCAAAAAACATACCCTGTTCCCTAAAATCACCCACACTCGACGACTATATCGTACAGAATCGAGTCGCAGTGTCGTGAGATAGTTTATTCCAATTTTATTTTTATATTTATTTATTTATTCATTTTTTTATTTCATTCTTTTCAGTTATCCAAAATTGAAATTGTAACACCGTTGTATATTATACGTATCATGCATACAGCGTATGCGTAATATTCGGAAAAATCTCTTCGCTTCTGTCAGGATAATAATAATAACATATATATATATATTATATATGCAGTGCAGCAAATGCAGCTGGTGTTGACGTTGAACATGTAGAAAGTTATTTATCGTCATAATTATGATAATAAATGATTTTCCAAAATCCGGATGTCGCCGCAACTGCAGAACGTAGTTTCATTGTATCTCTCTTATAGTTTTTCAAAATTCGTCTTTCAACAGTTTTACACAACGCAAGTTGATTGTTCAGGATTTGATCATCGTCACTTGAATTAAATTTTTGTCAGAATTTTAAATTATTCTGCGCGGTTATATTATTATAATACGAGCAAAGGGGCTGTAGCGTGTGTTGTTGTATATTTACACATGCATGGTATACAGGTGCTGAATAATACCTGGTGGCCAAGACGTTGAAAATCATCGAAATATACGATACATCGAATACGTAACATGACGTTGATTTGACAAACCTCACCGCGCGCTCATCTTCGCTTCCGAATTATCATAAATTGAATTTCGTTTCAATTTCATATATCAGAGCAGCGACATATTATGTGCATCATATGATGCGTAGGGCTATGTATACGTGTGTATAAGATACGAGGTACCTTATGCTTCGCGAAGACATCGTTCCGCAAAATGTACTTCACCAATAATTGTAAGTAGGTTGAACACCAGAATTTATTTTCTCTATTATGTGTCATGTAAAAATAAATTCAAAGCTGATCCTCACCGATTACCTACTGCTATTATGATTGTTATTACTAGTATAATAATAATTATTATTAATAATAATGTTATTGTTATTACCATTACCATTATTATTACTATCATTATCATTATTATTAATATCAGTAATATTGTTGTTGTGAATATTATTCATGATTATTATTAGCATTACTATATCAATAATATTATTGTTATAAATATATTTATCTTACCATTATGCTTATTGTTATTATTATCATTATTATTATTATTATTATTATTATTATTACCGTAATTATTATTATTTATATTATTATTGTTGTCATAATTATTTATTCAAGTTACCGCTATGAGAGTAATATTTTCTTACATCGATTACTTCATATAGCAAGATGCACATTACTCGGTTGTAGCAAAAACTGTTTGGATAAAATAGTTTGTTTTATATCATCATAATCTTGGATTTACATTAGTATATATATATTTATACATATATATATATATATACTATATAGGTGATAAATATAATTGTTGTAATTACTGTTCTTATTATTATCATTATTATTATCATTATCAATTATCATTATTATTACTATTATTATTTTCATCATATTTATCGTTATAATGTTATATTTGTTATCATTTTCATCATAATTATTATTATTTTCATCATATTTATCTTTATGATTATTTTTGTTATAATTTTCATTACTATTACTATTATTATTATGATTATTATCATTATCATGGTTATTATGATTATTATGATCATTATGATTATTATATCATTATGTTATGTATATTGTTATTCTTATAACGTTATTATAATTAATATTGTTATCATTCTTATTATCATTAGACTTATGTACTTTAAAAGCTTATATTGTAGTGATATTATCATTTGGTGCTTGCGTCGAAGCATTTACCTGTGTGTATTTCGTTTTGAATTTCTATTTTTATGGTTGTTTGTTTTTTGTTAATTGATTTTTTGTGAATATCTTTTTTTCTCATTCACCTTTTTGGGCGACCGGACAACTTAGTGCATGGTTTCCATAGGATGGACGTACAATTATATAACATGTTCGTGCTGTTCGGGGGTAAAGTGCTGAGTTAGGTAAGTATTATTAATAGTTGACAAATAGATCTGTTTGCAATTGAAAATTTAATCGGTTGATTCGTGCCTGATTTTTAGTGTCTTCAAGTTTTGGACGAATATCGGAAAATGTATCGCGCAGTTGGATTGTACGAACGTTGAAGGATGTCGTATTTACTTAGTGAAATTTTTGTGTTCAATATACGCACACAAGTACGTATTACCTGTATCGGATAAAAGCTGGAATACGCTCCATCGAGAGAAACCATGTCTCCAAGGCCTGTGTTAACAAGCACAAGCTGTATTAGTGTCTGCGTTTAATTAAAAGCTGCTTTCGTGAAAACTATCAATCATCCTTGTCTTTCTGTACTTCGTTCAAGTACTCAATTTTTACAAACTGCACTGCATTTTTTCTACCCCTAAAAAACTTGCTACGCTAACTGGCTCTCTACATACGGCTCTACTCAAATCCTATGATATAGGTATGTCTCCCGTCTGCAGTAATTCTAAAGCTCTCAGTTTATGCAGATTTTTCCTTTCGCTTCTTCTTTCTTTTTTTTAATACCTTTAAATTTTCTCATCTCTATTTCACAACTTTGTCTTGTTTCATTTTTTTCTTTTATCCTTCCTTTCTTTTCATTAGATATAAATATATATATACACGTATACGTACAATATCGTGAAAAAAATTAAATGCTTCACATTTCACGTATTGTAAATCATGGAGTGATATTGTTTTATACATGTATATATATAAATACATATTTATATATAGTTAGATTTGAATATATATATATATATATATATATATATATATATATATATATGTATATATGGTTAATGTTATATTTTATGTTATAGGTAACTTATTACGTAATGTGGCGAATTGTCTCGCTAATTCCTTGGTATTCCAACCGTATGTTCATTTGACTATTATGATTATTGTTATTATTATTACTATTATTCTTATTATGATTATTATTATTATAAAGTTGACTTTCTAAAAATGACAAGAATATATGTGTATGTATTGTATAGGTTATGTTTATTTATATAGTTAATATTATTATTCATTATATATTATATAATATATATATGTATGTATATAACCAATCGCTATATAACTAATAAGTCCCGTAACCACGTCACAGGGTCAGTTTACGCTTTTTTTCATCATTGAAAAGTCATTTTTAAGTATAATAATAATAATATTATTATCATAATAATAAATTATCATTTATATGTTCAGGCAAGTGACGGTTATAGATCAGGGTCATCGGCTAGGTCCAATACCAAAGGTGTCGTTCTAAATACATTTATGTATATAAATATATATATATATATATATATATGAATATATGTTATTTATTCATATATTTATATCATATATATAACACATACATCATATTATAACGCAGAGCTCCTGTTTCATATAAAGAGGCGCCACTCGCCGTACACAAATTGTGTATTATCATATATTCAATATAATTCCTATTCAATAATCAAATATATATACACATATTTATGTATACATTTTACATACACAGACGTTATTCTTAGTTTGTATTGTGTATTTTTTTATTTTTTTTCTTAATTTCATTTCTTTCTTTTCGCAGATGTATGTGTATACAGGTATATACGTATATATAAATATCGTATGCATAATATATACATATATAAGTATCTATATATTATCTATATAATTTGTATATGGCCGTAGTCAATGTATGTTAGCGGCGACTAGCCTCAAACTAACTATAACTCGCCTTTCACTAATAAATTTGTTTACGTGAATTAGCTAAAACTATAATAATTTACTAATTGCTAGTTGTTTTTTTTTTCCTTTTTCTTTTCTCTCGATCATATTTATACATGTATATATATATATTAATAATTTTTTTTTTTTTCTCGTTTTCCATAATATATATATTTTTTCAATAATAATATTAGTAGTTGGTACTTTGGTTGATTATTCCGCTATAGATTAGAGTTATTTATTTTTATTTAATTATTTTTTTTTTTTTCAATTTTTTTACATACTATTTTGTTGTATTTTTTTTTTGGTTATTTTTTGTTCTTTTTGTTTTTGGTTTTTTTTTTCTCTTCCTTCAACTCTTGCTTCAATAGTTTCGCGAGACAAAGTTTTACTATCACGATCAGTTGTTTATACATGCATGTTTCTTCTAAATTCGAGGTGGTTTTTTTTTTGTTTTCTATCTTTTCCCCCTATACTCCAACTGATTTTTTTTTCTCTATAAATTTGCTTCTTTTGCCGCAGTTATAGACGAAGATTCCGCGCTCTGTGGGGCGACCGGGCATGGCAAAATATCCAGTATTAAATCTGTTTTTTTTTTTCCCTTTCTTTCACAAATTTACATTTTTTTTTTCCTCCAGTCTTCATTTTATAATAAATAATTAGTATCCCTTATCAACACATAAATAGACACAAACTATTTATAATACAGAACCCGATATATATTATATTTCTATTTGCATCATCGAGACACCACGACATTGATTTTTCATTGTTATTATACGGCCAAATTTTCACGAATAAAGACTTCATGTACAAGAAAAAACACTGATTTGTTCTTTTTAATCACAGCCTAGTTGGAATTTCTCGGGCGATGCAACCGGTCGGAACGAAAAAACAAGAAAAGAATAAATGAACAAATAAAACGAATAAAAAGTAAAATAAAATAATATTCACCCTGCGGTCCGCGGCATCTTCAACCTCCAACCTAATAATTAATTTCATTTCAACTTCCGTAACCATATCTTATCTTATCTCATTTGCATTACGTATGTTTCATCATAATTCATGCATTACGTCGATTGCCTGCTTATATTTATACTGTATATTTTATTTACTTTATTTTTTCTCTCTTTCACCGTGCGCCACACGACGGATGTTCGGTAACTGTGCAGTTCCAATAAAAACCGGAACTTTATGATTTTTTAATCTTTCTTTTTATTATTGTATATCTTATTCGTCCGTCTGTTTTTTTCTTTTCATTGTTTTAACTCTATCTTTTCCATTTATTTTGCTTTTCTTTTTTTTCTTTTTTTTCTTTTTTATTATTAAAATTGAACGATCCTAGATGAGAGCCGAAAAAAGGGCGACCCGGTGTCCGGGATATGCCAAGTATACTTCGGAACGATCAGTCAGTTGTAACGATTCAAGTGAAAACTTACATAACTCGCGAAGCTGACCCGATAATCTATATAACAATAAATTTGCATATAGTCAGTTCTTAATATCGCGCATTCAATATTCTATATAATCACACACATATATATATGATATATATATGTATATATATATACATATATAAAGTAATATACATATATGCAGCAAAAGTTGCAATTTCTAAGAAAACTGCAACAGTTTACCAAGTCATTTATATGGTATCATCGCTAACGGTATATAAAATCTACTATATACCTTATAACGTGTAGTCGCGTGTAAGATAAAATTGATCGTTTTTCTTATGAATTTTGTTGTCGGTAATTTGTTTTCGTTATTTTGATTAAATTTTTTTTTTTTGTTTTTTTAAATTTTTTTAATTTTTAATTTTGGTTTTTTTGGGTTTTTTGTTTTTTTCAGTTTTTTTTTTGTTTTTCCTTACACCTCTTCTTTCCTCTTATCGTACAATATTGTATAATAATGACTAGCTGTCACCTGCGCAAACGCGCAGCACCTGTATATGCTCCTTGCATTACTTATATCGTAATAATTGTAATAAGTTATTAGTATAAGAGTATAGTTATTTAGTAATATGGTAATGGTATGTGATATACGCATAATTTCCCACATCCCAATCAATATTTCTCTTTAACCCACCCACCCACCCACCCCCCCAACCCTCCGTCCCCCCCATCTCCTCACCTTCGGTAATAATTAAGCTTTCTGCTAACTTCTAAGAATTAACTAACTAGTATACTAGGTTGTTACGGTGGGGAACATCGTATCGATGATTTAAACTCATCGCACCTGATCGTCGAGCGTCCGTAGGGCTCGCTCTATCATGCAGCATCTGAAAAAATAAAATAAAAATTCTCTATCCTCAATATCTAATCGATATACATCAATAGTCGCTTTTACGACAATTTGTTAACGTATGATCAACTATTCGGCAAGTGGAAAAAATAAATAAATAAATGAATAAACGAAAAATGGATATTCGTGAATGGGTGCACGAATCGCGTAATACTTCTTCTTCAATCAAATCTGTCCACGGAGTGTATTACTCATATCTTGGTCAAATTATTTTTGAATGAAAAACATATCGCGCGGTATCGTTTCAAGAATATTTTTTTCCGCATGGAATTCGGAGGTCATGCTTAACACGATCAGAATTTTACTTGATTAAGATGAGTTGAATTTTACTGGATTTGAGAATTCTCTTTTACCCGTTCATGGAGAAGGATAGATTCAATGGAATTTCACTCACTCACCCTATAGCTTATGACGTAGGGTGCGACCCGGCCAGATTGTCTAGGCTAGGACGTGGGTTAGTATGGCCGGCTGGCATCCTTGGGCCTTTTCAGTTGGACCTTTAGCCGCTTCATTCCAATTTGGAAACCGTTCATCGACTGGATGGCCGCCTGTGCACTTGCCGGATTGTCGAACGAGACGAAGCCTGAGTAAAAATTGAGAAACGGGTGAATATTTATAGACAAAAATCGAAGGATTGTAGAAACTGGTGCGATGGGATCGGGTTGATTATTATTCTTTGCTCGATCAAAAAAGCGCTTTGCAAATTCAACGTCACGTAATATACCATATAAATAATCGTATTTAGAATCCATTTTACAGGGAAAATTTTGTTACAGCCTAGAGGAGCGCAGCCAATCTTTTGAAATGACTTTCTTTATCAGAGAAAAGTTTCATTACAAAATTTTGACTCTCACGAACGATATCGTAATTGAACATTTCCAATCTAAATGGTCACTTAGGAATAATGACGAATTCCGAGCAGAGAGTAAAAAGTTTTAATGAATGGTATTATCCAAGTTTGCCCGAGAAAGCGATAATGAAACGAGATCCATTTCTTAAAGAAGAGGAGGAAAAGGTCGGTGTCGTTCGTTCGTCGCGGACGATCTTTATATTCGCTAAAGCCAATTCTGACCGACCGTTTGCGATTCAATTCATCCCTTGCGATTATATTAATGTTTTTCTCAAGCCTTATTATATTCACCCCAACATTTGATTGAAAGAACTATCACACCTTATTCGAACATTATACAACGTCGCATTTCTGATTTTGTTTTTTCAATCTTTTCTTCTAGCAAAAGATCGACTTTCTTTATACATTTAATGCGTATACAAACGAATACAAAAACTCCATGAGTAGATAGAATATGACTTATATTCATGTTTATCAAGCTGGAGGTTACACAGCCATACATTTTAATGTATAGAAAGGCCTTCCGAAATCTGACAGCGTGTAGGGAGATACGGTATAAGGGCATACACTGGATATTACCGCAAAGTATAAAGGAATTGAGGAATGAAGCCGAGGGAAGTAACGGGGATAATATTGGTCTTTCCCTTTGAGGAAGGGTCCTAGCGGGATTCTTGTGCGTTTCCACGTTTGCGAGAATAGAAAGGAAAGAAGGGCAAAGCGGGACAAGGAGGAGAAGGGGGGGGGGGAGGGAGGAGATGGCAATGGCAGGAGATATTCGACGTTAGATGGTTCGAGATAGCACGAATCGGTGAGCTCATAAAGACAAGATCGCCCGGAAACATCCAGGGAGAGTTGCGAACCGCCTTGAATGGACTTTCAACCGTCGCAACCGAACCCTTCCTTTTCCTTCTCCCTCCTCCTTCCGTTCCACGCTTTTCCCATTTTTCCCTACAACACGCATCCCACGTATCCCGAGCATTCGATCTCACCCCTCAGTAACCTAAATTCTCACATTCTTCGTCGCACGAATATTTTTAACAACGTTAAATACCTGTAGAGTAAACGAAGGTTTTCGTCAGTGGTGGAGCTTATATACAACGCGCTAAGTCACTTTTTTTTTTACTTTGATAAAAGAAAGAGGGGCTTGAAAGAATGAGATATGAAATATAAAATACATAATCAAATCGAATCCAAGAGCGGTTTAAAGCACGGTCAAATCCGCATTCGTCCGACCATTTCGCTTTTACGTGTTCATCCATCCGCGAATCCGAATGGACATGATCAATCAAAGGGGTGCGCGGTTCTTTTAATATTTTCCTGCCTACGCATTTTTATGTACAAAAGGGCTGATAGCATTGAAGTTGGCTGTATCCTGAAGGGGGAAGGGGCGATCCACATCTATAATCTATAACAACCTCGTTTTTTTCGTCGTTTTCTTTTCTCTTTGTAATTTTTCTATTCGGATGCACGATTACCTATATATGAGCGGAAATGATTTGATCGTAAAAATCGTTTCCGAATCTGTTTTATGTACATACGTATATATGGATTTGCAGAAAATCTGGTGGTCAATGTTCTTATGATGTATGTATATGGGGTATGAGCGTATTGTACTTACCGAAACACTTGCTTTGATTAGTGGCGCGATCGATGAAGACCTTGGAGGAAATTACATTCCCGAAAGGCACGAACATCTGCATAAGCTCTGAATCGCCAAACTCCTGGGGTAGGTGGTAGATAAACAGGTTGCAGCCCTCGGGTCCTGAGATAGAGCATCCTACCATATAAATCAGAGCACATCTAAACATCTAAACTTGAAGTATAATACTCAAGTTAGAATGTTAGTTTTGGATGAGTTTGTTCTTTGCGTGATTCATGATACTTATTATTTATTATACTACAACTTTAAACTCTACTATATATTTCTTACGTCGGATGATATCGATAATATTCAAATATATAAGTGATTAAAATTTCATCGAACTTCATAATTATTCAACTATATTTATGCTGATCAGATAATGAATTTTCATAATTGCTTTGAATTGTTAATCAATTCATGTATATTACACAGTCTATGAAATCTAGATGATATAATGAACAAATGTCAATGAAAAGTTATACGATGAAACGAATGAAATGTGATTATTATTATTGTTAGGTGATATATTATTTGCGTAATTATATTATCAAATGATCCGCGAATCAAATTTAAAATATTAAAATTACTACCAAGAGTACAGATTTTTTTTTATTTCCGTTAACGTTGAGTATTTATACTTTCAAATACACAAACACACAACAACAGGATTCACGTATTACAACAAAGGGAATTTGGATAAATTATTAATAATTATAAAACATGTGAATTTAATGGTTTCTATAACTCAAAAAAAAAAAAATAGTTTTTACGTGAGGTTATAATAAATTGTAAGTGTCAATGGTAAGAAAAAATGACCACTGAATAAAAAAAAAAAGGAGAAAATTTTCAATCATCTTAACAAATCAAACAACAAATGAACGGCCGTTATACAGTAGAACAAAAATTGAAAGTGAAAGTGTCGTGAAAATGAAACGGTTTTAAATGCATTAAGACGATGCATATAAAGGAAGGAAGTTAGAAAAGGAAGAAGCAGACTTCACGGAACGAAGGAAGGATTCAACTAATTTCACTAAACTTTATAACTTCACCGTCATTTAGCGACGATTATGAGTCAGGAAGTTGTACTACCGCGCGTGGCTCTTCAACTAATAGAGACATTTCAAGTAATGGGATAATGGCGATCCAACTTTAAGCGCATGAATCGTATCCCATGCAGTTATATGCACATATACCTATATATGTACATTCCCATGTATATCATTATAATATTATCCACAATATCAAACTGCGGCCTTTGTTTTCGAATTCTTATCATCATTCTTTTTATTTTACCTCAAATGAATGATCGGGTTAAAAACAAAAAACAAAAAACAAAAAAAAAAACTGAAAACCGGATTTGATCAAGGCTCAATGTCCAAAGTTTTTATCTCATTGATTCCGTTCCACGTATAGTGCTGGCGATGTGTTTTTTTTTTGTTCCTTCTCTTTTTTTTACGTCGAAAGTTTTCCAACTTTTATTTATTTTTTTTGCAATTCTTTTTTCTCCTCTCGAAATAGGCAAGGCATAGAATCCGGTGGTATATAATATGCATACGTATTACCATCTCTTTCCCCATTTCGTACGCCTCAACGAGCATCAAATCGGGAGATATTACATGACAACCTACGGGTTTATATACATATATACTTGGAATAAAACATGTCATTATAGCCGCAGTTTTTCGTGTGTCTTTTTGTGTTTTTTTTCTTCTGTTCGGAGCGCGACGGTGAAGCAGGAGCGATCATTATTCGTTTTGTCACCGTTTACTCATTTTTTGTTGACGATTTTTTATTTGATATCTTTTTCTGGTTGTTTTTGTTTTATATTACGTACGTAACAGTTTTGGGAGAAAAAAGAAAAGTTGAGCAAAAAGTGTACAGTACAGTAGCAGTGGGTGTGCACCGGGTCCTCCAATAATTCAACAAACAGAGTTATCACTAGGGAGGCAAATTAGAGAAGGAAGGGACGAAAAGGTATAGGAGGGTCAGCATACCAACGGGATGGTGTGGTATATAATAAGGGTGCACACAGAACGGACGAGGGGAGCGAAAACTGATGCAGAGTTACGAAAAATGAGTCATAAATTCTCGCGTCGTGCGGCATTACAATTGTTAATTCTAAAATTAGTTTCAGGGATAAAGAAGCGAGATTTGAATCGGTCTCTCGGGACGCGAAACGGTATAAAAATGAAAAGAACAAGAACGAAAAAAAAGAAAATTGAGCACAACAAAACAGGAATTGTTATAATTTCATTTCATTCTGTGTTGCATATATATACATATATACGTGGATACTCGATATATATATATATATATAAAAATCGTTTTTTTCCTTACGCTAGAAAAAGTTGAAGCTGACAAAAAAAAAAAAAAAAAAAGGAATAAAGGAAATGAAATTAAAAAAGAATCTTGCACCCACGCTGCTGTTCCGCGTAGTGAAGAGAAATAAAATGTTTCAATTACTTATCATGTAATTGATTTCTATTAAATACGTATGCACTCGCTTGTTTCGATAATTGCAGCACTTGTACGTTATATGTCTGTCTATCTATTTGCACGTCCACTTCTATTTCTCTAACTCCCCTACCATCAACCGCTGTAGTATTATACCTATAATGAATATGATACGCTTTTGGAATATGTATTACGCGTACGAATAAATGCTTCGTCTATAGTCGTTCGCGCGTTTATCGAGCGTATTTCGATAACAAAGTAACGTTATAGTATTGGCATATTTTCAGGTGAATTTTAGAGTGGATACTCGATATATCCAATTTCGTTTGATACAAACGCTCAGTATTTATAGCATCGGTTCTATATAATGGACTTTCGGGTTGCGCACGGAATGAGGAGAGGTCATAGCATAGACTTGTCGAATTACAGTCACATCACAAACGTGATACGTATTATACCTATAGGTATGTAAATGGTGCACGTGATATCAACTGGAATTGATTATTTATACAGTTTTTCACGCTATATAGTTGAATTGAGTGGCGGAGCTGTCTTTTTTCTTTCTTTTCTTTTTCCTTCGTTTGTTCGCAGTCTTTTTTTTTTCGCTCCCGAATAAGCATTGTAATTGAGATTTTTTTTCTCAATAACGAAGAATCGTAGCCCCGTGAAAAGTTAGATGATATATGATAAATTTATGTATAATCGTATAGTATAGATATCGCAAAACTGACACAGCAGCCACGTGCAATCAACAAACATATATATGTTAAAATATTTGTATAAATATATTTATGGTAATATCAATATTGATACAACAATATACAATGCAAACATTATGATCAAATATATAGGTATATCGAATTTATATCCAACCGCGTGTATTTACATAATACATGTACATACATACATATGTATGGAACAACGAACAGCCTACGACACAGCATATGTATAATAATTTATATATTTCAAAACAACAACAATTGCGCACCATGCCGCGATGCTGTACTTTACTGTACTTTTACTGAATATCTGAACCGCTTTTCAATACAAATGATCAAATAATCGGACTCTTCACTCACAATGGAACACCCGATGTACACAACTATTGCCATATTTTTGTTCGTTTTCTCGGACCTAAAACACATTTTCTATATACCGTATGAAAGTGCTCTTTCATTTTTGTGAAGTAATTATTTTTGTTAATTTCGTATTTTTCCAGTGTTTTTTCACGGGTAAATGTGTAGCTTGAAATGAGCTGAATCGGTAGGTAGGTAACAATACTGGAGGAAACCTGCGAGGTGGACTCTGTGTGATGAATGATATCTTCGTCAAACGCAAAGGAAATTAGATGAAACAAACTGGCGTAACAACTTACTTAGCACGGAACACTAGGGGTTGTAGCAAGAGCAGGTTGCGAGGACGAACAAACTCGATGAAAGATATATACTATATGTATATGTACATATATACGTATATGGATAGAATATAGATATGACGGTGTGCGTTGCGTATGTGCGGGGGAAAAATGAGGGAAAGGGGAAGAGGAAAGAGACGAGGGGGAGGAAAATTTCTGTCGCGGTAAACTTTCTATTATCCTGCGATGTAACGACGGACCGCCGCCGGGCGTAGCAGCAAAGTAATTAAAACTTCCGTTTTATTTGCATTACCTCATTGTAAGGCATCGTATATATTCTAATAATGGCGAGTTGTTAATTGCAATTAGGCGTTCGTTCGAAAAGAGAGAGGATAGATCGAGAGAGAAAAAGCGAACGAGAGAGTAAAACTGAACGGAGATTGAGAGGATGGTTAGAAAGAGAAGATAGATAGTACTGTCATTCTATTTCTTAGTTGTCTTTTCAATTGGCCTTTGGCAGTTTTAATTAAGCGGTGTTTTGTAAGCGCTCTTTAATTAATTATACAATGTGAAATTAGCCAAAGGCAAATATATGTATACCTATATAGGAATATATATATATATATATATATATATATAAATGTATATGGTTAGGAACGGCTTTATCGATCGGGTTTTGATTCAAATGGAAACGGTCTTAAAAGCCGGAACGAATGGGGGTACGTAAAAGTAAAGGAAAAAAAAGAAAAAAGTTTGAAACAAACGAATCAATGACCGAAAGTGCGGACGAAAACTTATGCAAAGTAAACCCTTGATTCTCAAGCACCACTTACATAATCAAGAGACTCGGTAGAGTCTCGCGCCAAGTACATTCAAACGAACGTGCGGACTACCGAGTATCTTTACTGCTAGGGGATCGAGAAAGCGCTGTACGGCCAACCGTTCTATCAAGTATCTCCGAAATCATAAGCATTTCGGGAAATTTGGATGCACTTTCGCGATATGAATCGCGGACGAGCTCTCATTTAAGCGTAATTTCAATAACGTCAGTGGTCGGAGAGCTGAGGTATGATAATTCTCTGATTCTCTGATCACCGTTAGGCTCGTTTCACGATTAAGCACCACCGTCATCGTCGTACGCTAGCTATATGTCATCTGAAAACAGAACCTTTTCACATAAATGGTATAGAAGGGAAGCCGCGGCTCGCGTAATATTCCTGTCAGAGCTAGCTCCTGTCAAATAGGAAAAAGGTTATAATTCTCGTCCGCCTAGCAGGTGGCGTCACCGTAGCCGGTACACTACGGTATACGTCTGATTTCTTACAGAGTCCGCTACCGCACAGCGACTCCTTTTCATTGGGCCCCAGAAAAATGGCGCTCTCATGGCCACCGTTCGAAAATTTTTCTTACCCCGTCAAACCATAATTAACACTGCAATATTCTCCAACAAAATACAAAAAGTTATGAGATCCCCCCAAAGGCACCTACGGTGCAAAAAACTTCGCCAAGTACATTCAATGTTTGAAAAATTCATTAATAATAAGAAAAAAAGAATCCAAATCAATTATTGTGCCAACTGCCAAGTCATGTAACTTTGCATCGTGTAAAAATATAGAATCGGAAAGTAAATCAATGAGAATCAATTTAAAGAATCATAAAAAAAATAAAATAAAATAAAATAAAATAAATGAAATTTAGAAAAAAAATCCAAAAAACAAATTGGAGGTAGTGGGACTTGGCGGGCTTTTTCGGAAACAAAATCTATACATATTACACCGAATTGCGCGCACGTTTTATACGGTATAGATATATAACACGTAGAGCAAAGAAAAAAAATTGAATCGTCTTAAATGAAAAAAAAACAGAACGAAAGAACAAAAAGAAAAAACCACTTCAAGTGAAACCTTTGGAAATTAAATATAAAAATTACGTGTTGGTAAAAAATATTAAATGAGATAATCATGAGTAGAGATGCGAGGCGGATGAAAGAGGAAGTAAGATGTGTAACGAAAATCATAATAACAAAAAATATAAATTTATACTGCGTAGATATGGGATGGGCATGATATGACGACTAATTAGGTAATTGTACGATTATAGACGAACGTTAAAATGTTTCACTTACCTTCTCTCTGCGTAGGAGGTACCGCGGTCATGGGCTGCGGAATCGCTTGTGGAAACTGTCCGTAGACGGCTGGGTACGCTGCGACAGTAACAGAGAACAAATAACGAATAGTTTTCTTTTTGTTTTTTTGGCATTTAGGTATTTTTGCGTGATTATTTAGGTGGGACGAAATGTCGCGAGCGTACCGTCGTGAGGGGGATTCTTGCTTTCACTATATTCAAATTCATATCTCCTATATCTACCCGGATTCGCGGCTTTTTTATCTTTGATTTCGTTCACGTCCCTCTGTACCAACATCTACGATACGTTGGAAAAAAATAAAAATAATAATAATAATTGGATCCTGTCGAAGTGGAATATGGGTCGTGGTGTACGTCGTCCGCGTCGGCGTCGTTGTTGTCGCGTCGTCGTTAAATTGGGTAGCCAATAGATAGAAAGTCTCACGAATAATTGAATAGAGATTGGTAACCCGAGTGATATTAATATAGGCTAAGGTTACTATTTTCTTTTTTCTCACTTTTATTTACCGTCGTCATATACCCGCGTACCGCGATCTTTGGTACAGGGATGAGAGGGTGTCCAGAGGACACTTTATCTTTTAATAATTTGCATTCTCACCGCAAAAATACTTTCGGAAGTTTTAATCGATCAGAATTCTCCGCGGAGCTACTCCGACGCGCGAATTTCCCCTGAGAATATCAGTTTTCCTTTCAATGTTGCTACTTTGCACGGTTTACCGGTATAGCTATATGGGGTATATATCCGCTATATTCATCCATAGGTACTACACATAGGTACATACATATACTCGTGAACCCGGTTGGTAACGATAAAAATCTAATTGCCATTTAAAATATCCATGTGAAAATTTTATTAAATCCATACCTATGTAATATACATAGGTATCACCGCGCTCTGTAAATCACCCTGCGTGGGTAATATAGGTATATATATACATATCTATAGGTATACGCACGTGAATTGAATACTACAGTCGTATAGGTACATCCATACACGTAGGTAGGTACGTACGTACAGTATAGCTGGGGTATTATACCATTCTACTAGCGAGGGTGGAGGGAATGTTTTCAGCAACATTTTACGGGTCCCCAATTTCCGATATTCTCGGATTTATTATATTTCAAAGGCACGCTTCAATTCGAGTGCAGGCAATTCAGGGTTTTAATTACCGGAGCCGGTATAGTTATTGGACTCAGGTATATAGTTATTAATCTACCCTTTGAGCGGAGACTTCGAAATTAGTATTTGCTCGCGCATACGTATGCCTGTATATATATATAAATATAAATATATATATCGATATCTACGTGCATCGTAAATATGTATATATGTGTGTATCATACATGACACGGGTCATCGAAGTTTGCAGTATGAAATTATAACACTATTAATTATGAGGTAGGTATGCTCAGTAAATATTTAAAATACCAGTGATTGATATCCGTTTATTGCGGATTTCGGTTCAAAGGCAGACGCCGAAGAGGATGATCATTTCACTCTAGAATTAATTATTTCAGTGTAAACACGAATTTATTATATTCCGATTGATGGCAAATCATATATGCGTCCACTACCCACAGAACAAACGAGCTGCAACGATACGATAATCCATGTATACAGGGTGTCCCAGAATTCGCGCCAACTAAGTACGTAGCGTTGTTCCTCGTAGAAAACTAAAATAGGGAAGTCGAGGTGAAAATGTTCTAGGTCTGACAGGTAAAAAGTTACAAGGTGCCAAAGTTCCGCCAATCGGCGTGCACCGTCACGTCGGTGTGCCATCAATACGCCGGGCGTAGCGGTGTGTTGGTGGCACACCGACGTTATTTCAGTCAGCGGTGCACGCCGATTAGCGGAACTTTGGCACCTTGTAACTTTTTACCTGTCAGACCTAGAACATTTTCACCTCGACTTCCCTATTTTAGTTTTCTACGAGGAACAACGCTACGTACTTAGTTGGCGCGAATTCTGGGACACCCTGTATAGATAAACACGTGAATAAAATTTACGCACGTCAAACTGTACACTGTGCCAATTGCAGAAAATATGAATAAAAATTTCCTCCCTTTTCCCCTGCTACTGATCCAAATTTTTTTTCTATTTCCATTTGATTTGAACGAAAAAAATTAAATGAATAAATAATAAAATCGATTCATCGTATTCGAAACTCGGTTTCCTGTATACCCTCTCTGCGCTCTCGTTTATCCATTTATTCATTTATCATCATTAAAATTTGGTTTCAATTCCATCGATATAATAGTCGGATGAAAATATTATTCACTACTACGAATTAGATGAGTTTACAAAAATTATTACCATCAAATATCGATATCGCAAAAAGAAAGAAAAAAAAAATGCATCCCACATCCAATATAACGATACAGCTAATTACACAAAAGCTTTTACGCCATGTAATAATGTAACACACATGTCACGTTCGTAAGTGTTGTGCTCCTCTTGTTTCACATGCATATTATGTTTCTGTATGTGTAGTATAAAACGATAATACAATTATCAACGTCGTTATATATTATAACAAAATTAAGTGCAGTTCAAATTGAATTACATAGGATACGAGCTCAAAATTGATGGTTGTTTGAACAATTCGTTCGATCTTGATCGGCTTGCGCATATTTCATATATCGTCAATTTGGCACTTATATAAACAGACATACGTGTTAATTTGAATCCTATTATCGGTCGTCAACTTGTAGGACAACGAGCCTCGTTTTCTTGTAGATTAAAAAAGAAAGAAATGTAAGCGTACGCCACGCGGGAGTTCTCGCTATCACGGACTGCCAGAAGTGGCTGACCTGACGTTTGGCTGTACTACTGTCGACGTAGTTCCGCTCTTACGCTGCAGTGTATGAGTTTCGTCAGGCGTAATTTTTCACACATTTCATTTTCCGATGTAACGACAGAATTCAAATAACACGACGATTGTGTAACGAGAAAATCACGACCCTGTCTATCCTACTTTTTGTCTAAATATTTGTGGACTTCGAGTATCAATTACGGGCACGTAACTCGGCGATTGAAACGAACGCCGACCCCATGCGGGGGTTGGAATTACCCGGCGTTCTTATTTTAATAGAAACAAATGAAGAGGAAGAGAGTTGGAAAAATATATACATGTATGTACTATATACTTATATATATATATATATGAGAGTGAAGTTCTGAAACGACGTGGGGAAAATTGTAGAAATGAAAGCGCAGCACTCACCGACTCCGGGGTAGGGTTGCATTCCAGGGTATGCGGCGGCGTGTTGCAACGCTGCAGCGTCCCCGTTGGCCAGTCCCTGGGCTGGAATGGACAAATGAAGGGCATCTACACTTCAGTAAGCTCAGCTCTTATCAGGGGTGGATAAATGCTAAAGGCCCCGCTGCACCCCTTGGCGCTTTGTTCACTACACCGAGCATTTCATAAAGATACCAGTAATTCGAATTCTTTGCAAGAAATAATATCTAGCGGGTGTCATATAATACTTCGCGTGCAGAAATACTTGTCCGTATATTACACGGGGGAAAATTTTGAAAACATGAAGAAAAAAACTATTGTTTTACAAGTCTTGAAATTTATGACAAATTCGAACAGAAATCAGAGTCTGTAAATTGGCCGTCAACGTAACATGGCCCACGTGGTATCGCGGAATGTATAGTTTACAAGTTTTTTTTTTCTATTCTTTGGGACCTTCTTTTTTTTGTCAGGCTGTAACATATAATTCTGTGCAATATAACAAATTGTGGGCGATTGGTCAAGAGGCGCGCAGGGGCGTTGAGA
This sequence comes from Athalia cordata, assembly GCA_963932425.1. Lineage (NCBI taxonomy): Eukaryota > Metazoa > Arthropoda > Insecta > Hymenoptera > Athaliidae > Athalia > Athalia cordata. The sequence continues at coordinate 47,015,761 of OZ010625.1, read as the reverse complement.
TGCGCCGGAGTTGATACTCACGTCCCGGGTAGGTTTGGGGGATCCCGTTGGTGTAAACTCCTGGGTCAGATCCGGCGGGTTGGCCGTTCGGCGTTTGTGCCGCCATATTAAAATTTGGCATCGTCGGTGAAGGGAGCGAAGGTATCGCACCGTTAACTGGCTGTCCTGCCCCTGCACCTGCGACACAAATTTCATTATTGAGGGTCGTCCTTAGCTCTTGCACCAGATCGAGATAGATATCCCAAAAATTATCGCATCCTTACATTTAATCAATTCAATAAAATGTAGATTTACGACTCACACAGCCGCGTTTTATAGATCATGTGGTTTTTTTTTTACTTAGTGTAATACGGGGGAAGGATTTTCATAATAATAATATTCGGGTCGATGTAGTTTGACGCACGGGTTGAAAATAAAATAGTTTTGGTGTCGCGACGGAACGACGCGCGTGAGTTGGCCTTCGGGTATGGTTGTACATATATATACATGTATGGGAGAATCATGGAAGATTCGAAGACGGGATATACCTATACATATACTGTATAAAGTTAAACTTGGTAAAGTTATTGTACCGGTATAGGTACTTGGCTGAAAGTCGCGTAATAGACTAGTCATTTGAAGAGGCATGAAACCGCGGGGGTAATCTAAAGAGTGAAATAAAATATTATTTCCCTATCAAACGGCATTACATTCCAGTCGATGAATTCTCGACTTACCCCTGCAATAGCTTGGAATAGAACCAATTCTATCATTTATTCCAGTTGTATCGAATCGCGGATGTTTCCGAACGTGAAGTTTGCGACTTTGATAATATCCTTTATAGCCGAAGCCCCGGTGCTTCAACGTACTTTTCTCATTTTCCATTTGCGACACCCTTACCCATTTTCTCGAGCGTTACACTTAAATCCAATTGCCACGAGTATAGTTCTTTATTTGGATATTTATTTATTTATTTATTTATATTTATTTATCCATTTATATGTATAAACATATATATTTAGTCAGCCCGTTCGATAAACAAGGTTATGTAAATTGATGTTTCAATTCAGACATTTTTATTATATACTCAACGAGGAATTTGAACGTTCGCTTGATCCAGCAGTTTAATCGTATAAGCTCTGCAGCCTCCATAAACAAATTAACGAGCAATTGTCTAGATTGTCAATAGGCAGAGAAAATTTGGTTGATATCAATCAATGTGATTATCAGCTTGCGCGAGGATTTAATTAAATCACGTTCATATATTATCCAACAAATTAACTGACCATTATTTTTGGAGTAAACTAAAAGCTGCATGTATGCATATAACATTATTGCAATCACACCTATTATGAATCTCCGCACCGTAAATGGATACTCATTACTTATCATTTACCGCTTGATGATGTCTGGAACACAATTACAGTTCTCGCGTGGGAGAGGTAGGTGTATATGGGGTTTAATATGAATTAAGGCTGAAATGATAATTTTGTTTGAATTTTTAAATTTTGAAACAACCGAATTCTGCAAAAGATATGAAAGAAGATAAAGAAAGATTTACATACAAAAACCTTGGACTGATTTATCTAACCAAAAAACGCTCGCGTGGTGTCAAAAAAATAAGTTTCTGTTCATACACCGTTTGAAGTGGTTGCCGAGCACTTTAATAAATTCGTTTTCAAGTTAGCGAAGCTTTGCGATCTACCACCCGCTCGTTACGATATATGATTATTCCATCGGAGTGATAAATGATTGAATTAATGATAAAAAATTACCTGAAGTTGGTGGAACAACGGAATTTGGCATGCCGTTTAACGCATGAGGTAGCTGACCAGCAGCGAGTGCGGCCATTGGGTTAATATAAGTACCCTGTGCGGTGGCCGCCGCCATAAGTACTGCCTGCTGCTGTAAGCATATTCAAAACTATGTGTTATAAATATACATAATACACAAATAAGAAGAAATAAAAAATTGAAAACACTATACGTATACGTTATAGTTGCTAAAATTAATCGAAGAGAGGACATCCATGTTGAGGGGGATATTAAACTACACGCAAACTATCCTCTCATGAAACGGACAACTTCATTTCATTAGCTATGCGTACGAGCTGGTTTCGATATTTAATCAATGTCAATGTCATCATCAGACTTTACCGTATACGTATAACACGAAGACTATATACATGTATGGATAAAAAGTAGAATTGAGGAAGCAGCATAACCGTTGCAGCAGTGTAATTATAAATGTACCTATACCTATACCGCGTTTAGCGCAGTATCCGAGCACAAAATATTCAAGTTAATTATCAAAGAATTCCAATTATACGTTGAATATATATGTATGCATACATATAGGGTGTACCCAAAGTAGACTCACCTGAGCATACGCGCTGTAGGCGCCAAACTGATGGTTGAAGACGAACGGGTTAAGGAGGCTCATGTTTCCAGCCATTTGCTGCATGCGTCTCAATTGTCTCTCTTTCTCAGTGTCGGCGTACTTTACCACTAAGCTGGATGACGCACCCTGCAACACGTCTCGTTATAATATCTTCGTATACATACACCGCATGAGATTAGAGGGGGCAGGTTTATGGTACTATATAAGGTGCGCGGGTTCCGGGGTGCCGTGCCATCGGGTGGGGGATAAATAATCAGGCAGCCACCGCCGCAGAACTACCCGCAGGTGGTACCACGTGTATATGCTAGTAGAGGCGATATTGGGCCATAGATGAGAGGTTATATGGTTTAATATAGTACGAGACTCTTGCTCGGTATACGTAGACAAAGATTACAATGGAACATCGAGACCAAGCAAGGCAACACCCGACGCATCCAAACTAAACTTATACATGTACAACGTACGTATACAGGTATTTCAACTGATGGCGTTTAACATTCACCTGCAGGTATATTTCGAATACAAAGGCCACCCTATACCGTGAGTTTACGGTGAAACCGACCGGTTACGTTAAGTTGTCATCGTGCGGGCGTCACCAACACACGAATTCGCTAACGTTTGCGAGACCCCGCTACGATTTTTCCCTCTTTACCGACTTGAACTTGAGGGCAGAATCGAGCCGGTAAAGAGGGAAAAATCGTAGGGGGGTCTCGCCAACGCTAACGATTCATGGTTAGTGACGCCTGCACGATGGCAACTTAATGTGACCGGTCAGTTTGACAATAAACTCACGGTATATAGCGATAACATTATAGGCTATAATGATATCTTGTTAAGCTATACGAATAGCTTCGAAGGTGCAAAAATACGTAGGCATATTTTATTTCTCACATATTCAAGTTGCGCCTTTTATTTTCCTCAATTCTTTTCACCCTGTAAGAATTTTTCTCCCGATCATGATGACACGTTAATTTTTTATACATTAACCTTAATAAATTTGTACATTGGAAGTGTGCGCGACGGTATTTAGTCACGCGTGCATCCTGCACGTCGTGTCCTTTCATCTTTGAGAATGTGGTACAGAGATCGAGCAAAGCAAAAAGAGGTAGAAGAAGAAGGAGACGACGGAGCAGACGAATATGAAGAGGTACCAGAAGAGGAAAAATAGGAAGTAGACAGTTGGTTCGTTCGTAGCGTGAGCTTAAGGCAGGTGGACGGGGTATAAAAATCCAGTCGTAAGACGGTTTGTGCCCAGAATTCCAAGTGATATAAAGTGAACGTGACGATGCCTGTGGAGCGTAGAGAGGAGTAAGCTTCACGTGAATCGCGTGACGCTGAGGTGTTTTCTGTAGTAGAACGAGCGTCCATATCTTATAACGTATGTATATACTACGGTAATATTATATAGTTGTGTTATAAACTCAGGCACGCCCAGCATTTGCATTGATGACGCGAATATAATATATCGCTAACGTTAGCGCGCGCTGCACGACCCGGAGTCACGCATTTCTCTCACGATACAACAGAACGGCTATACTGACCACCTGTTGCCTGCCTTCCATTTATATTTCAGACGCTCTGGGACACGCTCTTGTGGTCTCGGAGTTAATGGATAATTTTCAGATCCCGATCTCCATCACCTCTGCACATAACAGCTATATACTACGAGACCCAGCGCCCGATCAACATTTTGACATAAACGGTACAAATAAATTGAAAGAAAAAAAAAATAGAAAGAAAGAATACACGTATATAATCTTGAGGGTTCGTTTCTCCGTAATACTACTTGATAATCGATACATTTGATCGATGTACCAAAACCCAATTATTTCTGATCGACGGAGTGAATCGAAGACTAGTATAGCGTCGGCTAAAAATACTGTACACATTTCTTCAGCGTACATGATGAATATTATTTTTTAATAATCGCAGGGTATATTGGCGTGTTATCGATGGCCTTATATTATACACGGGGTTGAGGGAATTCTAACATTGCTGGGTCCAAATAGACCGTTGTATTTGTCGAGAACCGCCCCCCGCCTGCCATGGGCTGCTACCCCGAACAGTTCGAAACGACGTTATGAATAACTTACGAACACGCAGTGTTTTCCTACCACCTATTATCATTTTATTACCACTTTTCGCTTAAAAGGTGCCCATTAAAGCGACGATCAAATGAATAGTTCATGCGCTAGCTGTCCGTTTCCATCATTCGTACGCCGTAGGAAATTCAATGGCTTATACATATAGTCGAGCATCGGTCGCGAGCGAGGAAAGACTCGGGGATTGGAAATAAGAGGGTGGAAGTATAACGTGTATATACCGGAACACATCCATGTACGTACATAAATACACACTCACCTACTTCTCAGCATTACCCAGTTATCTCTATAGTACAGTATACCATACATAAATACCATACAATACACCCCAGACACCGTAGGTATATACATGCTATAGAATCATAAAACTGAGGAAGATGAGCACTTTCCTTTCTTCGACCGAACTGAAGATAAATTCACCAATCGTCTTCCCCGGAAAGCCGGGCGAGGAGTTACTACTAAAGTTAACAGTGAATCTTTCTATCTGCAGAAAAGTTACACGAACAATCATTTTTCAGAAGAAGATCACTGTTGTTCAAGTTTCGCGAAAACGTTCTTTTTTCTTCCTTTACCGCAGTTTTTATTCAATTTTTCACACAATTAACTCCAGAGTGATTATATTTTTATGAACTCTGTTCAACTCTGTTTCGGTTGGTGCGACTCAAAATATTGCACATTCGCATATGTATTCTACTTATTTTATGATCGAGATAAAATTTCAGTATCTTTTTTTTTTTATTATAATTATAACGATCATTCCCGTTATAAATTAGGGTCAAGGCTGAAATTCACCCATGCTTTTTCCGTGTCCTGCGTAGCACGCTCAGCAATTCATATGTCCAATAAAATGTCCGTCAAATCAACTGGAACTGTGTGTTTGGTTTAAAAGTTTTTGCTAATAACATCGAAGGCTAAAAAACAGAAGGGTGTAACCCTTATCTTTTTGGATTAACAATAAATTTTCCTAGCCTAACCTAGTTTTCTTTGAATCTTTGAGCGTCCCTCAATATTGAATTAAAGATTCTTCAGGGATGTCAGCGAGAACGGAGTAGAGTTGAGACAGGTAGACAGGTAGCATAATATTCCAACTGATATCGCGTCTACGATTACTTCAGCAATCCCATTACCCCGGCGTAAAATACTGCAAAGAAGATGAAGAGTCGGCGTGTGATAACTTCCAATAGGTAGGATGTTGGTAGGGCGACGCGAACGAACGTATTTCATTGAAGTTGACCGTCAGTTTTAATCAAGAAGTATTCAAAGAATCTTCCTCGTCGATTTTTCAGAAAGACGATTTTAATACGGCGACCGAATGTTGGAAAAGAAATCGATATGCTATGTATAAGTCAAGAATCTTGGAGGGTTGACAAAATACGAATACGTATGTTCAAGATTGCAGCTAAATATATTTTACGTTCATATGCGTTATATTATATATAGAGTGGAATCTCCAGCGTGCGGTGGTGTTCAACGATGCAAATATAATTGACTAACATGTGCGCTGCAGTTGAATATTATACATTTATGGATGAAATGAAAAGACATGGATTTTATATGTGGGGGTAGGGAGGTTATGTGCGTGGGTGTTCCTATTGGCGGCGAGTTCTATCAGCGTCAGTAAAGCCGGGGAGCCTCATTATTGAGGGATTACAGTTCATTAGTCTCGATCCACCGCTCTGAACAACGAACAAAATGGGTCGCTGCGCCAAGAGATGTACCTAAATATACAGGGCGGATAGGGTCCAAGCCCCTGCAAGGTTATATAAGGTATACGCCACGCGAGGCCTTCTTTCCTTGTGCTTTCACTTCGCGCATGGTTGCCCCCTGTATACGCTTGACGGTTCGACGGTGCTATCTCAGAGCCTGGCAACGGCGTCATTTTCTTTGGAATGAAAAAAAGAAAAACGAGAAGGGAAAGAAAAGAGAAAAAACAAAATGAAAAAAAAAAAAAAAAAAAATACACCATCACCGAATGCCCTCGGAGCTCATCGTCGTGCAAGTTTTCAGATCCGATGGAAGAAACTCTTGCGCTTTACTTTGACACAGCTCGATACTTCCCTTGTTTGTGGGGTGCGCTTCCTACGACGAGGGTACCGAGGTAGGTATGTGTCTCGGGTGCGGTATGTGCTCCTCCCTATTCCTCTCTCTCTCTCCTTCTCTTTCACACTCTCTCTGCAGTGTCTAATACCCTTTACGACAGTAACACCTTCTGGAGCGCATGAGATTTCTCCTTACACTACAACCCTCCAGTTGACGTCTAAGGAGAAATTTTGTACGGGTAATTTAGAAGGTGAACGGTTTGAATATACGCACATGTACAAATATCTCTTATGCAGAATCACGTAGGCCAAGATGTTGAAATTTTGGAGAAAATTTTCAAGTTAATATTTTTGGGAAAAGTTTTCTCTTATTTTCGTGATTTCGGGAAATTTGTATGAAGTTTTTTTTTTTTCTTTGGAAGGAGGGCCGAGGAAGGAAGGAGGAAATGTTTTGCGCTTGGAGATCAGCAGCAAATGCGAAGTGGCGACAGTGAGGGAGGTTTATATGGTTGTGGCGTTTGCGAATGTTTGTTTCGTGGGATTCCTTATAGCAGTAAAGAGGGAGTCGTTCGCTTTGAGAGAAAGGTGACACAAGTAATGACTTGTTTAAAGTGTAAAACTTTGTTACCGTGCGCCTCACGGTGTTGGTGAATACAACTGTTCCACATCCGAACCTTCCATGTTCTTCCTAAGCGGAAAGTGGATGGAAGGAAATTGTCCTTTCATCAGCAGAGGCTTGCGAAACTGCCTCTAACGTTTAATTAAAGACATTCCCTGAGTAATTCTACGCGGTAACTTGTAATTACGTTGCCTCACTTCTACAACTGTTACGTCGTCTTAAGTCTGACCGTACAGACGGTTTTTAGAATCGATATAGTTAGAAATAAAATTATCCCTGCGCTTTCAACGATGATCATGTATCGCATTCGTCTCGAAATGCCGATGAAGTAATTCACGTCGTCGGCAGTTTTCCTTCGCAGTGTAATTATTGAACAAACGATTCGAACTTGATATGAAATTTGTTATCAACAACTAATTTTGCCCGCCACACATTTGGAACAGTTTCGCGTTATGTGACACAAGAGGAAATCGAGATTGGAGCAGCGGAACTTGTGGTTTACACAGCGGCCATTGTATATCTATCGAAATTACGGTCAACCAATGAATTGGCAAGTGTGATGATGGTGCGGCTAACGGTATAGCCTCCAATCAGTAGATATAATTGCTTCATTTTCGCCTGTTGGACTCAATCGATCTGTGCAAGCTCACCCTATATATTTTCTGCTTTCATGCACAGAATTATCGGTATTCAGCTCCTCGTCGCATTTACTATATAATTGTCAAAGATGAACATTACTCGCGCGATATTATTTTTGAAATTATGTGAAACTAAATTGAAGTAGTAATAATGATGCAGAATACGCGAGGTGTTTGATGACCGGAAGATTGTTTTAATTGGTGGTAATCCGGTTGGAAACAAAATTTGTACTACCGCGTGTTTTCCTGCACATAGAGTGTATGTGCAGGTACGTTGTTTAAGCTGTTATATAACGCTCACAAAATGTTGCAGAGGGATTATAAAATTTAACTATATAAAACTGCGGTGATAATGTTACGAGCACGTTTAACATTTTATTTTTTAACAGTCTTCGCGTGTTTCGAATCACCACAGAACGATATCAAACATAAAACTGTTTGCGGCTTGCGGTCGCGACCGCGATTCTTTGTAGGTTTACGATACCGCGGTTAGCCCTTCGCAGAATATGATGGTTCGTTCGACGCGCCTGAGTTCCCTGAAACCAGACACACTTTTATTTAACCCCTCCATAGTCAATATTCCGTACGCATATACGTCACATATATACGCTGTGAAACGTATACCTATAACGTATCGCATATCCCCATTTTACGACCCTCAGTTCTTTTTTTTTTTTTTTTCTTTTTCTTTTTCACCCTTTTGCGAAGATCAAGACCGTAAAATAACCGCTGGGTTATCCGAACACCCAGTTGGATGAATGTGCATGCAACCTGCACTTGATTTTCAAAGGATTCGGAGTTTAATTGTTTGAATAGGAGAAGTGGATCGGGTGTCAGTTGTTTCTATATCTCATCTTCAGTTATCTGGCTTTCTTTGCGCGGCCTTCCGATTCTCAGGAAGAAATATGAAGATTGAAATGATAAGCGTAGAAATTGGAGGAAAGCAGAGGGTGTTAACAAATGACGTTATCTCTAGGAAATTATGTCAGTTAGCGAATCAAGCGCCCGGAGCACATAGAATATCCGGAAACCCTTCCGCGGACAAACTCCGGGTAAACTCCGGGAGGGACAACACTTAGGATATAACCCCGCGTCGTCCTAACGTGACCCGTGTCAACGGATAACTAGACATGTGCAATGAATAGATATTGGAGGAGATGTGCAAAAAAATTGAGTGGGTATCCCGGAGTAGATTTATACTATTATATTATCATTGTTATCATTTTCTCTGTTATCATAATTGGTCAAGCGCGAGAGGAGAACGTCTTCGGCACGACAGCCGGCAAATACCATCCGAATTTTAAGACAAAATTATACCCGATGCTTCGGTGTTACGAACAAAAAATATTTACGAGATGGTTAACTTGAAAAAACGAAAAAAACTACATTATAGATACGGACAATTATCTCGAGTGTGTTGCATAGGATAAGAATAGCGACGGAAGATTTCTCTCTTGTTCTTTACATTTTCTTTTACGAAAATGGCCTTCGTTTCTTAATTACCATAATTTTTTTTGGAGATAAAAGGGCTATAGATATTGCCAGTTAGATGATGAATGATAATTTCGTTCCTATTATACCATCCCCGCGCTGCAGAGAATATCATATAAGGTTATAAGCGATAAAGCAATAGCATTTAGGAGGAGTAAAAAGCTTTACCGTTTCGAGTGTTTGGAATATTTTCACAAAATTTTAATCGTGTTTTTGTGAGTCTCAAGAGCTTTTGGGTATTTTGCTCTTGAGAAAGCAGCAGCCACTCGAGCGACGAAGCTCTCTCTTCTCCTCGATGCTATACCTATTCATATATAGGTATATACGTATAGTCGCGGCCGAGTCACGGGACTCACGGGGGAGTCGAGTTTTCAAGTACCCTCGAGATATACTCGGGAGATCGTGGCCCTCATATCTGAGGGCACGAAACACAATGCGCGCATCTCTCCCTCTAACAGGCCTTAATCGTGACAAGGGCCTGCTTCGTCCCTCGTACCTCCGATTCAACCTCCTCTTCCCGTGCCACGTTTCCTCAAATCCTTCTCCCCATAGGCCATGCCACCCGAGCTGTACAACGTTTTACCGGAGTTACGCTTGCCTGTGTCGCCAATCCTGCAGGATAGGGTAGGTATCTATATACATACCTATATACGTACTGGTGCGCACGCGGTGCGATTTTCCCGGCACAGTATCGTATACGCGTGTAGGTATAATAACGCGTGTATAATATCTAACCATGCGCGTATTTATCCCCCACGTATATATGTAATATAACAACGCGGGGAAATGTATTTAGAGTTAGTCCTCCGCGTGCGCTTTATTATATGTACATATAGAGGGTATATATGCGAATATACACACGTTACACGCGTATACGAAATTTTGCCAAGGATATAAAACCACTCGACTTTATTTGCTTGCTGATATTCTCTTGTCAGAAAATTAAAGGATTGCCGTTTTTTTTTTTTTTTTTCTTTCCCTTTTTTCTCACATATAATATATATCCACATAACGTATACACCTATATTATTCGATCAAACAAACTCTGATTTCGAATTTAATGGATTTCATATGTATCAATATGATATGGTGAGAGTCGAATTGTACTTCACATATAAATATTTCACAGATTATAATATGACGTGATCGATATCCTCGTTCCGCGTAAATTTTGCCCCCGCAGTGTTTCTACGGAGAAATGAAGGAGGATTAAATTACTTTTCACTTGTGTATTCATAAATCAGAAATCCTGGGAGCTTGCGGATGGGATAAGAACTTGTGGAGCTCTGCAGGGTTACCGCAGCAGCTATTCAATATTTCGGGCAGGTAGGGGACGACGCCCGTTCGGGATCGACTAGCTGTCACGAAAGGACTCACGTCTTAACCCTCTCCTGTCTCTCAGATTTTAGAGAAATTTGCCGGCGCCGCCGTGCTGGATTCAGATTTACATAATTTTACGAAATAATTAACCGATCTGCATATTATTGCAAAGGACTAACCACCCTCCCTCGGGCTCGGAGAACAATTTTCACCAAACAGTGTTTGTGGGTTTTGAGCGGCTACGCGTAATATTAGGTTACGTTTTGCCGCTTCTATGCGTCGGTGGGCCGGACAACGGGCAGCCAACTCTGGCCTTCCTCTTTCCCTTCGTCGAGCTTTCCATCTCGGGTCGGTTCATTTCCGGTAAAAACGGAGCACATTGCTCTAACCGAGTAAACACTATCCACCTCCGGGTTCCAACCAGCTAGAAAATTTCCATCCAATTTTAACAGAGCGCAATTTTCGACTATCCAATGTTCCGTAGGTTCAAACGAGGTAATTTATATTATGATATCATTTCGTAGAATGACATTTCTAATTACAATAATCGTATTTTATAACTCATTAAGGACAATAGATAATTTTTTGGAATAGAAGCGAATTTCACAATCCATACCTATATCTACACGCATATACGGAGACTCTTGAAGAAGTTACCATCTCTTTGTTGCTGCAGGTTCAGAGGAATTGTATCGAGAAAATCGTACGATCATCGGCATGAACTTGAGCACAATGTACGTTTCTCGGAGGTGATGGAGGGTTCGCGAAACGTTGACAATTCAATTATAACTACAAATTCCCGGTATAACCCGGTCTAATCCAGGCGGCGAAAGTTTTGAGAATTGAGGGCAGGAGTTTGTCCGTGGATACAGACAGAGCCCCCCCCCACCCCCTCCCTCCTTTACCACCCATTTGAAGTGTTATGCAGATTTGTGTTTGGCCAGTCATTACTGGGGTGTTTGCCGGTGCGGCGAGGTGCGGTACGGTACAGTGCGGTATACGGACATATAGCAACGATTGCTACGAGTCGAGCCCAGAAGCCCCTTGCCAAACCTAACCCAACCAACCTAACTCGTGTTACGTCGCCTTCGTCGTCCGTGGATACCGGTAACCATAACCGCTTCATTGGACGACCTCCGTTAATAGAACCACTCGACCCTATGCTCACCAGCTCTATTCATTTTGTGTGCACATAGAACGCAGCTTTAGAGATACTACAGAAAATTTACTCTCCAGAGATCTCCCTTATGTTCGATTCCACGGATGCGCATATATACGTACTCTTGATGTGATTATTGATTAACAGTTTATATTTACCTATCTTTTATTCTAAGATGTCTCGTTGACGATAATATCTTATAACGGATCGAAATCGTTAAGGAAAATAAAAGATATCAAACTGCATAGAAATTCAAAGGTGACATAAATATACCGACGTATTCTTTTGGTATTACCGCGTCGCCATATACTATTATATGTATATGCAGGTGAATATGAAGAGAGGTTATTATTTCTATGAGATTGACTTACCGGCATAGTTTGGCTACCGTGTAGAGTGTTGATCGCCGCTTGTGCTTCTTGATGCGACGAATATTTAACAAATGCACAGCCTGTAACAAAAGAGAAAAATACACGTTTACATTATCAGAATTAGAAGCAGCGTGAGCGTAAGTAATGATATATCCGAATTTGTACCGAAAAACTGTAGGGGTTCGTTATAATGTGCATCTACCCGTGGATGAATAATTACACATGTATAAAGTTGGTCGTAGGGATGAGGGATCCGTTGGTAGGCGCGAAATGATGGGTCGCTTCATCAAGGCAGTCATGGACCTGTCCGTCCGCCTTTGACAGAACGCGCTCTAGTTAGCGCGTGTGAGTTATATTCATATATGAAGAATATACGCATGTTTAGTATATTCACTAATAAATAAAATACATAAAAATATACGTGCGGAGATACCCGGCAACCGGAGCGCATCAGATATAACTGGTCGTGAAAAATAAATGAAGTTTGATTACGATATGTTTCGGGACTGGAGACTGGTTGGGTTAGGTTTAAAGGGAATTAGGGCGAAAAGAGAGAGGGTTTTCCCGCTGCCACGTCTGCTCAAGTATGACATGATAACGCTCTACCCTGGCAAGGCGTGCCCTGCCCTCCATCGTGGAAATGCGCGTAGGTGGGGTACAGTCACTCTGTCACTCCACTCGAGTCCTTCGATCGATAGCTGACGTTAAAAACTGCAGGGGGATTATTTTCGAGTCATTTTTTAAAATTCAGACTGTCAAGATGAAAAACGGTAGAGCCGACGAGAGTTGAGAAGTATAGAATGAGGACGGAAAGTGACTAGAGAAATCCGTAGAATAAGTGAAGTAAAGTGACGAATTTCCATACGAATGCCACGGTTCGACCTCTTTTTACATCACCTGAGTATGGTAACGAGACTCTCGAGTGAATGCGATTGAGATTCCATCGGCACGTGACAACAACGAGAAAACAAAAAACAACAGAGAGAAGAAAAGTAAGAGTCTTGACTTCCAGTTTATGTATAAGGTTATCTCCCGTTTAATCGTGTCATGGTGCAAAGTGATCGTTAGTTCATCAGCCGGAGGTTCTCCTCATTAACACCATTGTCTAACAGGATTTGAACCACCGACCCGCCTACTTCTAAAACGCACGCGGTATTCTCTATTGTACCGATAATAACCGTCGCTGGTGTCAACCTGATGTTGCCACATTAATCACGTCTCCTGTTCTCTAAAACCAACCACCCAGCCAACCTTCATCCCCCTCCCTCCCTCCATCCTCCTTACTCTTCGTTCCCGAGGGAACTCAACCGAAGCCACATCGCTTCGCGAAAACATCTTTGTCCCAACGACGTAAAACGACGACAGAATCAACGAAGACGACACGAATACTAGGTAGATAGGTACGCTTTTCTTTTTTTTGTTTGTTTTTTCTTTCACTTTCATGCGTGGAACGGATTCAGACGGGAAAGCTTTTCTTGAAACCAGAATGAAGTAAGTGAGAAAAAGTTGGCGATAACAAAGATCACCTCAGAGATCACTGGTGTCGGGTTAATCGATGGATCAGATTATTGAGAAAATCTCAGTTGAGGCAATAATGCATATTATTTGAAGTTCGTGGTATATCTATATGTGTACGTACATAACAAATAAAGGAGCTGAAATATGGAGAGTGTGGTGTAGGTTTGCAGCGAGTGGATCGTTCGGTCGTATACTCCTTATTCGTTCGGTTATGTACTGGACGAGTAAACTCTTTGGAAATAAAAGAGGTCCAGGGGATCTAAGAAAAGTTCTTTACCGAAAGTCCAAAACTATGTTTGTACGTTGAACAACAGAGAACAACAAACAACGAGGAAACCACTCGCTCAAACTCTTCCGTAGTAGAATCGCCGCTTTCGACCAGTCGGTCCAACCGTCGCTTGCGCCATCTCCGCAGCACTGCCAATCAATAACCTCGTGAGACTTTCCACTCGTATATTTGATTGCTCGACAAACACGACCAAGTTTATAGGGTGCCTGCCTCACTCAAGCTCCTTACGGACTTTTACGTTTGCTTCTTGCATTAAAACTGCTTACTCGAGCGATCGATCTCCCTTTTTCTCTCTCTCTCGCTCTCTCTTTCAAGGGGGATTCACGGCCCACCCCGTCTCCTAAGTCTCGATGGTTTGGTTGCTTAAACTAGACTTAGCCCTCGCCGCGTATGGGCGAAGGACCATGAGGAAACGGGCGAGGCATTTCCCGGTAATTTGATACTTTATTTTTTTATTGTTTCAGAATTACGTCATTATTATGTGGACACTGTATCGAGCACGCGACTTTGTTGGTTAGCGACCAGGCGTTACCGCAAACATTTGTACACCCAATGGTTGTCACGAGGCTACATGATGTAAGCACATCAACGGGCGTCTATTTTCCTAGCTGCAGGATGTATAACCAACCATCCCAGCAGTATAATGTATACTTATATGGGTGGGGTTTATATTTTGTCAATGGTGTTTGGTGCTCCAGTTAGCGGCGTAGGATGAAAGCGAACTTTGTACTCTTCTCACGGCTTGCCGTCGCTGCTGGCTACCAGGAATTAGTCCATTCCATTATTTATAGCTTTGAGTTTCCAATTGTCTTTGTACTGTAAGCAAACTTATCCTTGACAAAGCAAATCGTACAGCGTCACCCCGCGTGGTCCTATACACGGGATTTTCACGTACATACAAACGGTTAATATGGGGTACGTAACCTTTCTGTTCGCTGGTCTCTCAAATATATGTATACAAAGCTCCGAATATTTTCAGTCACGTTTACAGACACGTGCGTGTCTAGCAGAACCAGGACAACGAAATCTCCTCGCAAATGTCTCGTGTAGGATTCGTTGACGCTCAAATATCCTAGTTTCGCGTGGAATATATGGTGTTCAAGCTCACGTATTTAGAGGGTTACTTCACCAAAGGGTAATAGCTTTTGATATCGCGATTTATGTTATACGTGGATTTTAATTACAAGGTATTTGGTGTAATGAGCTTATATAATCCCTGAACTGTGCCGCAAATTAGGGAAACGGCTTAAAGGCCACAAGGGGTAAGGCGTCGTGCGAAAGTATAGAACAATAAGGGATGGAGGGGTGGGAAGGGGGGAAGGAGTCATGCTCACGTGTCGGGGAGACCACCGATTCACTTGGAAAAGAGAGAGAGAGGGATAGCGAAAGCGAATGTAACAGTACATAGAAAGAGAAAGAAAGGGAAATAGGGAGAGAGTCCCGTAGGCCTCTCCTGTAACGGTAACATCCCGGGCGGATCAATTTCATTAATTAGGCCACTAAATCCGAGCGAGCGCCGTACGAACTCCCCTAATTGGTACGAGGCACGTTTTATAAAGTGGTACGGGGACGACAAACGAGAGACCGAGGGGGCCCCCGGGGGTAGGGAAAAGGCGAAGGGGGTTCTAGGGAGCATATCGGGGGAGACGAAGTCTGGTCGGAAGCCTAGCGAAAAGAGTGAGAGAGAGGAAGCTTAAAACGCTGACAAAGTTACGAAACACTCGCGCTCAGCCTTTTTATATCCAGAGAACGCGAGCTGGAGAGAGTGGGAAAGTGAAATAAAAAGAGAGAAAGAGAGACACGAGAGAGCCGAAGAGTCAGAAAGCTCAGAAATAAAGGCTACGCGACAGGGGTTGGCAAAACGGTAGCAAAATGGAGGTGAAATGAAGGCAAAATGGAGGATACGGTCAGAATTCAAAAGTAGGATTCTGCACCGTGCGCAGAGTTTAATGGCCGTTCGGTTATCTCAAACTAGGACCCTCGATTTAAATACTTCTTATGCGTCTCGCGGCAGGATGGTTGGCTGCTGTGAAAAGTCAAGAGAGGATTGGCCAAGGGATAGGGGGGAAAGAAAAAGAGGTCCATCATCAAGAAAGGACGGACCAAGCAGTCACTCTCCCTCTCGGTCGCTGTAATACCATCGCAGTAATACCAAACCCACTTCTACTACCACGTCTGTCTATATAGGTATATACTGACAGACGTCCGGCTCCTGGAGAGATGGAAGAGAAGAGATGAGAGATGAGAGATGAGAGACGGATCGCTATATCGCACCACGTAATGTCATTATAGCGCAGTCACGGGCACAAGGCCCGAGCCCTCTGCCAGCGAGGGTGGCAAAGCCGGACGTGTCGTGAGAGGACGTGAGCGCGCTGAGAGAAGGTGAAGCTGCCCTCCGAGGGCTCGCTACAGAGATAGAGGCGGTTACTTCGGGTTAACTGTGCTCCGTGCTACGCAGTTGCCAAAGTCAGCAGCCTAGCGGGTCTCAGATGGTCTCCTATAATAATATTCCGCCGCGCATTACCCGCGATGTATCATTCGCTAATTAGAAGGACCCTCTTCGAAGTTTGTGATTTGAAACTCTCCTTGATTTATACGTAATTACTATAATATACAGACACGAGGGATATACATGTATGTGTACTATGTATATAGCTACATCGTTCGTATTAAGGGTTAAAAATAATGTGAAAGGGTAGGAAAGTTGCGAGAGATATCTCATTAAAACGACGCGTGCATACGACTTCATATTATATACGTGCGCCGCTGCAGGCTACCGTGCAGGATGGTATATTCTGCGTGACTGGAATACTTTCAGTTAATCAGCCGGGCTGTACCCCCTATGGGCGATACGAATAAATGAAATGATCCCAAGCCAAGGAGATCACAGTGCATTGAGCCTTATTTGGACATTTATCCATCCAAGTTTTCTCATTGCTATAGCCTGTTAACGAATCCATGCGTTATTGACATCTGCAGCCGTCGTGCCAACTCGATTTTTCCATTATAATTTACGCAAGCTCCAACTATAAATGCGTATGCGACGACTTTTTGAACGGAGAAATCGATGCAGTGTGAAATTGGTTATGTAATAACTCTATAGAGATCTTATTCGAGATTTTCTATAAGTCGCGGATTCTACGGCGCAGAGTATATTATAGTGGTGCTAAAAAGGTAAAAGAAAATCGCGATTTCGAGGAATCCGTAGATTGCGCGTAATAGTAACGTCGCATCAGGCAAAGTAATATTTTTCGAGATCCTGCAGCCAATTTGTCTCTATAATATCTACGAAATTGTCACTTTTCTGTAGATATTATGGTTTGTCCTTTACCCCTAGAAGTTTAGTCGGCAAATAAATACAAATTATATATTTGATATTTTTGGATATTTCAGAAATACAAGAACTCGAGTACCATATTCGCGTCTAAAAGGACGTTTGCTGAAATACTCCTACGTCTACGAGAAAATTGCGTCTACTTTTTCATCATTAAACTGAAGAAGGAATTGGAAGGTGGAGTTTGACGCGCTGTGGCAGGTGACAGTTCATGTTCGATTGGGCGATAGCTGTAGAAGGTTTGCGTAGGTATGTATGCGTTATCCACAGGTCCCTCGGGGTATAGGACCTGGCCGAGCTGGTAGTTTCTCAATAAATTCCCCTGCAAATATTTACAGAGCTTCGAGAATTATGAGCGGTTCTCGGTCTACCTCTTTTATCTGCGTCGCCTTTTTCTCCTTGCACTATACTTTTCGTTTGTTCGTATAAACCTTTTCTCGTTTATCTTCTCTTGTTCCTTCTCACTCCTTACCTACCCCAAGGACAGGGTATATAACTCTTCGTTACGAGTTGTTTGCATTTGGCAAAATTAAACTCTTCCATCTCAAATTCCCCGGCTAATCCCGACGGTTTATATATCGAACAAAGAAGATATCCGCCAACGAAGAGATGGACAGCTTGACGATCACGTTGCGGGTTCTTAGCGAACGGTCCGGCAATAATATTGTCTAACTTGAATAAATGAACACCCTGGTTTGGTGTAATTAATATTTAAATTCCCCACGGCGTCATTACACCCCAATTTCTCAGTTTCCAAATTTGTTTCTGTCCTCCGCAATACTTTGAAGAATATGAAGAGGGAGAGGGAGACGAAGAAGAAGAAGAAGAAGAAGAAGAAAGTTATCGGGGATGGAATGAGAGAAGAGTAAAGAAGATGGGATGATGACGAAGAAGGGAGTGAAATGGACAAGGAATTTAAGTTTGTTGCTGCACGATCCATGTCGAGGGAGAGAACTTGATTGAGTTTCTTTGAGGCGGTCGCACCGCCCGCTTTATTTTCACGGTGGAAAATTATGAGTTTAGATTTCACCGCTTGTACATAGGTATGTAATATTAAATACACGTACATATGTATACATAAAATTCTCATTATATTTCAAGAGGGGCGTATTCCGATCTACAGCCACGTCCTCCTCCGCGCCACTCTTTTTTACCCCATCCGATACCATCCAATCCCGGAGTTCGTTCCTTTCGCGAATGATTGGCTTTGCTTCAAAAATATATAGTTCTACCAATGAATTAGTTTTCCCCTCCAGCAGTTTTCCCGCGGACTTTGATCAGTAGCTTTATTACATACCTGTACATAGAGCAGGCTTTTATCGACGTTAATGAAAAGACAGTAGAATGTTGTCCTGAATGGATAACCACTGAAGAGTCGAGTTTAAACCATACGAAGGAAAAGAAAAGGACGCTATAAAAGGGAGAGGGCAGAAAAAGTTGCAGCTCAGAGTATACATCCTTATACGTAGCGAGAAAAGCGCGAGTGTGAGAAACAAGAAGGAGTGGTGACAAGTTACATACTTTGGTATCTAGTTCTCTCGTAGTTTCTTCTTTAAACTTTAATTAAATAACGGGGACAGGGAACAGGAAAGCTAGAAAAGCGAGCTGGCAGTATAAGAAAGGGAGCTACATGAGGCGAGTCAGGACTGTGGAGAGAGCCTAGGGGTGAAAAGACGCTCCGTACAGATACACGAAGAGAGAAAGAGATGTAAAAAGAAAGAAGAGAACAGAGGGTGGCAAGACGACGGACGCCTCGACGTCGCGCGTCGCGGCGACTGCCTACGTAGTGGTGGCGCGAGGTCGCGAGGTGACTTGCTAGTTATTTAATTAGTCGTGAGAGATTCTTCCCATGCACCACCAGCGGCAACACCTATAATAATGTATATTCTCCTCGACTTTTTCGCAGCTTTACCGTTGTTTTGTTTCACGGTTTTTTTTTATCCTCATCGTCATATAATTTCGTTATTTTATGAAGAAAAATAAACCACAGTTGAAGGTAGATATACGAGAGAGAAAAAAAAAATCGTTTCTGTATTACGGCAAATCCGGAGGGAACTCGATCAGGCATTTATATCTTTGGCGTCTCGATTTTCGACGAATCTGGCGAATTCAAATCCCCAGCGCAACCTCGGGATTCCATCCCCTTCCAGGCGCGAAAGAAACCTTTTTTCGGAGGAAAAAAAAAAAAATTGAAAATAAAAATAAAAAATGAATAAAATAAATGGAAGACGGGAAAGGCGAGAGAAATTAAATAAAAATAAACATGTATATATGCATAAAAAAGAAAAAAAGGAAAAAGAAAAAAAAAAACTTTTCATCGGATAACAGCCTCCGAATCCAGCGGCACAAAAGTACAGGCGAACGTGTGTGGAGTTGGTTTGAAATCCAATTAAAATTTGTGGTGGAGGTTTCAGTTCAAGCTTTGCCGGTGCCAAAGGCACGAACCACCGGGTTCCTAAGTTGGACTGACACGAGGGGTAGTAGGTGTGGTAAATGAGAACTCCAAAGGTACGGGGAAAAAGTTGTTGCGGGCTCAGAGAATAAGAAGTTATACCTCAAACCCAGCATCACTGTGTAAAATGCGAGCTTTTAAACAGCCCCAGAACTTTTCACACAAACATTTCGTCATCCGCGAGTGTAAATCGTACGATCCAACCTAATCGAAGGTGAACCTGCTGTATAAAAAACAAAGCGAGAAAGTCGATATCTGTTGTTTGTTCTTATAGATGTATAGGAATAACGAAAGAAAACAAAGAATACCTGGCGCCATATTTTTACTTCCCCCCTTTCTTGCACTTGTGCACTCGCTCTGCGTTAACTTCGCAGCTCGTCTTTTCCCCCTCGATTTGCTTTCCATTATTTCCAACCCCAGCTGAACTGCTCGAAAAACGTATAACGTTTCGGTTTGAGAGGTGAACCAGCTCGCCATATACACCTGTACTCAAAGATTAATCCATTAGCAAGAAGTTTGTATCTGTATTTCGATAGGAATATTACTTCTGTGAAATATAATCAGAAATTCAACTCATGGTTGGTACAACGAAATATAACGGGTTAGGGATACGAGACACGAGACGTACGAGACACGAGGCACGAGACGCGAGACGCGGTTAGGTTTAATGAAATTATACCGAGCAGTCGCGTCGAGTTGGAGCTACGGCCAAATTTGAAACAGGTTGGTTAAAGAGCTAGACCCCATTCCCATTACCTGTCCCTTCCCTTTAAGTTTGCATCCCCGTCTCGCGTTAAATTATACATACATATATATGTATGTATATATATGTGGGTATAATGTTCTGTTTTATGGTTATGCGCTGATGACACATGCGTAAGTTGCGGCGTGTGGGGAAACCTTATGCTAAAGGGTTGAGTGCTGTTGGTGGATGATGTGTGAAGTTAGTGAATTTACCACAGCGGCAAACGCGGTATACAGCCGCAAGGTGTGAAGCTATTTGGATGTTTACGCGTGTTTACGAATGCAAAGTGTTTGCCTGCATTGTATGTTTACTGCGTGTGGAGTTGGCGAGAACACCGAACTACTCACTGCACGGGAGGGTCGTTCGTGCGTGAATCGCGTCCACATATAGGCTACGCTGAGCTTGCAACAGCAGCAGAAGCTCGGCAGCACCACGCGTGGCGTCGCGTTAGCACACTTGGCAGACTGCCATATTCGCAACGGAGGAAATTCTAGGGGTAGAGAAAAGCTGCGGGCATGTTGTTCGCCCACTTACACGATCCCAAGTATCTCTATAGACTCCCTTTTCGGCTCCATTTTGCTGGTTACCAGCTGCAGAAGCAGAAAGAGTAAAGTGCGAAAGAAAGAAAGAAGAATGGTTATAATGGTCTTTGGAAAAAGTCCACTAAGGGGGAAAAAATTCGTGTTTATTTCTAGCAAGAAGTGGTTCGGTAAGGTGGAATTATAATCCCGATTTTGATGGCGAAGAATTGACTAAGCAGGTTTCTAACGCGTAGCTTTTTTTCCCCCCTCCCTGCAAAATCGACGAAATCGATTCGGGGCGATACGCGAATTCGGCGTTACGACAGAGCCTAAAATCGAATAGTTCTAAAAGGAATATAGAGAGCAGAACAAAATGCTGCACTGGTCAGAACCTCCTGCGCGAGACATCCTCATCACTGAACGTCGAAAACACGCGTTGGCTGGAACGTACACAATAAAATTCAGTCTTATTGATTCGTTAATAATCGCCAAAGAAGCAGGCGTGGGGGCGTGGACGTTAAAGTTTGGACGCAAACGTTGCCTGCCGACCATGTAGGTATAGTCCGTTGTCCGAACAAAGGAACAATGGGTGGCTCGTGAGGTAGGTAGATGTTCCGTGCGTTATACAGGGCTGAGGGTGAATAAAATGCAGCCTTTAGCTGTAATATAACATAGTCATTGTTCGAAAGTTTGACCAGTCAATATGTCATACGATGGTTACGAACTGGTAGCTTTTAGATTGATACCTGCGTGTACGTAGATCACGTATGTATTATGTACGTACATGTAAATGTTACATACGCGATGTGAGCGCCTAATGCGACATGTTCGTGTTTCGAAATAAGTTTGAAGACTAGTGAGTTGTTTATGTATGGCGATCGTTCGACCGTCTACCTTCTCATGTTATTTTTCTGCGATTCGTCATCCGCACGGTGGTTTCGATGACGAATGATTTATTATAATTTCATTCCGTAATGTGTATACGACCTTGCATATTCATATACATTTATAGTATACGGGTATGCACTACGCGTGAAGCGGAGAAATTAACCAACATTTCTAGGACATCGAACGATCGGCGGATCGTTGGATAAATTGGTCGAATTCAGTTGTAATACTAGGAAAACTTTCACCCCTAACGGTTGTTTGATCCAGTTAGTTTAATTCGGAATTCTCCGCACTCGGGTGAGTTGGGTATACATATATATAGGCACGTTCGATTTGTTGGGACAAGGGCCAGTGGCCTCCTAATCCAAAAATCAACCACATTAGACTTGCTACGGGTGAGGTAAGCCAACTCTGTTTCCGATCAGTCCGATCTTCTGAGTGCGCGGGAAACTATTAACGGAACTTTGTGGAGAAATTAAGCTGAGCGGCTCTCGGGGTAATTTCGTTGATATTTCCTGCACGAACCGGCGTATAAAACGAGGCACATTTATACGTGCTATATAAGCGTCAACGATGGGTCGATATTTACGGTAATGTGGTAATTTCATTAAAAACGTTATTCTTTATTTAATCGTTGGGTGTTGGGTGAAAAAAAGTTTAGCCGAAATGCGTTAATCCGCTTAACGCGAAGCCTTTTTAAGCGAACGAACGGTTCTGACGTTGAAAAAAAAATTTTTACACATATATATCTATGTATATTTTTTTTTATTCATCCGTAAACCCGCGTAGCTGCGCATATTTCCACCCCTGCAACTGCAGACTCCGGAGAAAAAAGATGGAATCCCCGAAACAAAAGGGGAGAGAAGAAACCAAAGGAATTTGAGGCAGTTCCTACGGGGGTTTATACTTTGAAAGCTCGATTTTCTATCGACAGGAATTTAATCAGTTCGTTGCCCTAGGAGGAAAAAGAAGCAGAGGAAATTACAAAGAAAAAGAAGTCCCCAATTTTTGGGGCCAACGACATATATCCTCCCCCATCACGACATATAGGGAAGAGAAGGGGACTGCGAAAGGAAAATCAATGCGGTGAATGGGCTCCGAACGATGCCGCCTGTCACACTATTACAGCCTGCTATAGGGAGATATGCGAAAGATTCGGAGCGAGATGCTTCGGTTGCTCGGGGAGACTACTGCGCTGCTGCTGCGGAGCGTGAGGATATCAAGGGTAAAAGCTTAAGCACGCACGTCACGAAATATCTTGCTAGGTTATATATTTGAATCCTGATTGTAGAGACGGCTGTGTGAGAATCACTAACCCGAATGACGTCGATAAATAGACGTAATTATGACGGTAATTGGTTTCGGAGTGAGAATCGAGCTTCGGTGGTGGTCGACGACCACTTTAGGCGACGAGGATATTATCATAAACTGAATTCTGCGAAGCAATTTGCTCGACTCCTTGATTATCCTGTCGCAAAAGTCAGTTCTCCACTGATAATTCAAAGGATTTGTAATTCTCAAACTCCATTTTCGACCATTACACTTCTCTCTATATTGGAATTCGGAGCGCAAAGGGCTCGTCTCTAAAATGCGGTACTAATCTCATATGTGTGAGAGTTGGAGGGCATTTGTTTTATTTCATTTTATTACTTTACGAAGGTAAAAGCAACGGACAAAGTTGAAATAACGAAATCAAATGAAACTCGACCGTGTTTAACAACACATACGCTACGTAGGTATGCACATACATGTAATATGCGTAGAATCTGAGTGGAAATGGTTAACTAAATTTCAGGTAGAGATAAGCTGGTGATGCGTAGTAGATATACAAATGTTAAAAAGTATATCGTGGTATAGCTGAGAACTGTAATCTTGCGTGACAGCAATTATTCAAAGGGTTTTTAGGTGGAGGGTGTATAAAGTTGGCAGGTAGGTAAGTATCGAAAACTATACGCCGTATACCAAACTGAGACGAAAGTGTGGGCGGAGTCGTCGTTTAGTTAAATATTTGATGCTTTCACGAACTGGGTCGTGTAGTTCTAATGGCAGCGGCGTTGAGAGTGGCGATGGCTACGGCGATGGCCATGGCGATGGCAATGGGAATGGCTAAGGCTTCGCCAGAGTTCGAGGTCTGAGGGTTTTGGGTTTGGGGTTTGGGGTGAACGAGGGGGTGGACAGAGATAGACCCTCTCTTTATTGTTTATTAAAATGGCGACGATAAAATGCGTCATTCTAACGATACGACCATAGTTATTTTATATTAAGCGAGGCCTGTACTAAACGCGGCTACGTGACGCGGGAACGAATTGGGGCATTTCCTAAATGCTCTTTTTTCCGGCAGCGAATTTTAACGAGATAGCTGCCGGCGAGGTACTACCGTAGACCTGTTTTATGTTCCAGTACATGGTTACTACCAAATTTTGCTACGTGTAACAACAGCTGGTTTATTCCCGAACAGCCCCGACAATTTTTTTTTAACGGTACGATATCGTAGCTTTACCTAACAAGATACCTTATTATACAATTCCCATACTCTTCCGATGCCATAATAATCCACCATCGCTCGAAGATTACCACATATTTCTTTAATTTGTGATTTCCGATATGATTTCCGGATCACAACGCTGCGCGGAAACCCATACGGAAGTTTTGATTTGTCGCGGCGGTGCAAGTTTCATTTCCGCAACTATGAGTTTGATAAGTATTTGATTCGTTACTTGTTGCAACTTTTTACAAGTTCTAACGTTGATGGTTGTTTAGGGTTGCCTGATTTAGCAACGAGAATTAAAAACACAATTTCCGGTCTCGTTTCCCCCGCTCACCAGCCGCATTTTACGCGCTGAAACGTGCCTAATAGAATTATCGCGCAATCACGGTAGCTGCCGGCCTCGCAGTCCCCGTCTCATCTACCCGTTCCGACGCGACGGCGTAAAATTCATATTTTTTTTATTTTTTATTTTCAGTTTTTTAGTTTTATTATTATTAATATTATTATCATCATTTTTTACAGCTTCAAGAATGTATATAAACTGCCCCGCGGTGTCCCGTGGGGAACAAAATGTTCGCAAGGAACATGAAGATGCGGGGGGTCCCAGGAGTCTAACCGCGTTATAGCGACCAAATTTTGGTTATTTTTTCTTTTTTCTCTGCTTTTTTTTCAGTGATGTTAACCCTGCACACATTTAAGGGCTCCAGGAATAGTCTGCAATTTTTTTCCTTAATTAAAAGAGCACTGAATTTAATTTACCCCTCGTTAACGCGCTTGCAGCCCACGCGGGTTTTATGGTAACGCGGACATCGTTTTAATTCTGTGGTAAGACCCACTAACATTTTTTAAAGTCATCAAGTAAATAGAGTAACTTGCAAAAACCTAGTTTTTATAATTCCGGCAAACTAGTTTCTCACGGTCTATTTCACAGAAAATATCATCTAATATGGACGCAGGAGAAGGCTGTTATAAATTGTCCTATAGAGAGAAGGAAATAGTTAATTTCACCTTGCGATATTAATATCTTTCGTTTTTTCTAGCTAAAAATTCGAATGCAAATCTTCAAAATTCAAGTAAAAGCCTCACGTGTCACTCTCTTATGCTGCATACATTTTTCTTATGAATACATACGAAATATGTGCTCACACATAGATATATATGTATATTTTTAAACATGTAAATATACGAACGTATGAGGTTTCCAAAAATAAGGTATCACATACGTGTGGGAAAACTGGGATGAATCGTATATGGGGCGCGGAAAGAAACAAAAAGTTCCTTGTTATTTTTTTGTTGTTGTTTTTCGTTCATTTTTTTTCTATCTTTTAACGTTATACTCGAAAAAACTGGGGTGCATGCTAATGCGACTGGTCTTCTTTTGAGGTGGAATTTTCTATGTATAGATGAGGAGACTGCGAGTGGTTGCCCTATATAGCGTTATTTTTGTTCCGTCGTGCGTGGGGTAAACCCTTACGCAAGTTCGTTCTTCATCCTTCTCGGATTAAGATGGTATAATAGGAGACCTCCGTCGTTATTCCCCCTCGCCGCAAGTATAATTCTACGCCGCATGGGTGCGGGCGTTGAATCTTTTGCCGTATGTCACGCGCGATAACTTAGTCTTCTCACTTCCATTGTCGACGTTATTACACGTATTATTATGGTCGTTGTCGTTGTACGGGGTTGTTATTGGCGTTCCAACGCGAAATAAAGACAAACAAGCAGTATCTAGAGTCGTCTCCCCATTGCAGCGGATTGGTGGGCCTTTCGTGATGTCTTCACGGCGCGTGTGCGTATAGCGTGAGACGGACGCGACAACGGATAAGAAGGTATTGAGAAGAAAAAAGAAAAGAAAATAGAAAACGAGGGAAGGCAAAAAATAGCCGACGACACAACCGACTAGTTAATCCGCCGCGTCCGGACAAGGCTCGGAAGAGAAATGCGGATAAAATACGGACATTTGTTTCAACGACAAAGCTTCGCGTCCCTTTTATCCCTGTTCACGTAACCCTACCGACGCTGCACGGGCAATGAGCACGGCTCGAAGAGAGAACACGTATATAATGTTGTACATACGTACATGGGTATATCACCCTTACAACTAGCTTCCGCGTGCTCACGGTCTGCACGAACATCGCGGCCGCAAGCACAACACAAATGCAAACACACTTGATTCACGTTCACGCGCTTTGTGTTATTCCGTATGGGTCTTGCGCGCACGAATCTATAGGCTTATAGGTATGCTATGTGTATGTAGAATACAACAAACTACGCACATCCGTCCGGACTTTGACATCAAAACCCCTTTCGTATGCGATAATCCGATCAACCGTGTCCTGCGATTTGCATCTCGTAATTCCCCACCCTATCGCCAATTAAAACCGTTCGATGGTCAATAATTGGCAGTTTACATCGGTAAAACATTAACGTATAGAAATCTACAACCGTAAATACCAGTGTATGATTCAACCGGCTAACAGTTGGCAGATATTATTACGTAATATTGTCGTCCATATTATAGAGATGAAGAACTCTCCATTTTGACGTGTCTGCAACACTAATACGGCTGAGCTATTGAAAAATATTACCCCTCTTTACTATTTCACCAATGGACATTTTTTGATATTTTATCATTTTTTCTTTAAATTCATGGTATTTTTTAATCTAATCTACAAATATCTAAGAAAAAAATACATAAAGTCTTGAGAGAACAATTCAAATCAATAAAATTTCAATCTGGATTTTCTCAGAAGTTAGTATCTGGCACTTGACATAGAAATGCGTAACAGCGTCGATATATCTATGAATTCAATATTTGAAAATAAATCGATGAATTGAAGAAGCTGATTTAGTTGAACACGTGAGCACGACTTTAATAATTGGTGTAATTTTTATGCAAGAGGGTTGACACGGTTTTTCTTCAACGACCTTTAATACCCACGGCGCTCGTATACGTATGTTTCGCATATAAAAACGTCCCATAAACGAAATGTTAAAAAACTTCCGACTGCCTCCATCAACTTTTTCACTTCCAACGTTAACATATTACAAATCTACATACTTATGTATATCGTAACCGCAATGAATACAGATATTGTGTGACTCGAGTTACATATAAACTTTTTTTACGAATTACAGCCCAGCGTAACAGTGACAACTTCCCTAAGCAGCTACACGAACCTTGTCATTAGGTGGTCATTAGGAACTCAGGACGTCACAGGCAATTCCTTAGACACCTAAGAAATTTAACTTCCCATTAATCGTGCGAAAAGTAGTTAAGTAATCTATAAATGGTATTACATAAAGAATTCACATTGGTCAGACGCGTTACAGGAGAGTCGGGGTTTGTATACGTATGTACATACATCGTACCACATACCATATACGTATAGCTATTATACAACGTTCGTCCTTCGGGTCGTCCGCGC
The DNA here is from genome assembly GCA_963932425.1 of Athalia cordata. NCBI lineage: Eukaryota > Metazoa > Arthropoda > Insecta > Hymenoptera > Athaliidae > Athalia > Athalia cordata. Next base: position 46,987,983 of record OZ010625.1, on the reverse strand, counting down.
TCACGGCGCGTAATTAAGTTTACGCCTGAACAATGGATTTTGCGCGGTTAATTTCACCGTCCGTGATCAATTAGCGAAACCGTCGACGTAGGAGACACGAGCCACGGTGTAGCAGCACCACGCGTTCTTCTTGATACGATTCCGTAGCCAGAAAGAAAGTGTATAAATTGTATAGTAGAGCTAATGTCTGTGACGAAGTATTTCTTTTTTTTTTGTTTTTTTATAAATTTTCCGATTTCTGCGAACACCAATTTACTAAAACTGGCTACTCCATACGCCTGACCAGCCGCTACTCAACGTGCGCGGCGTATGGAGTAGCCGGTTTTCACGAATTGCTCTGTATAGTGTTTTGGGTTTAGCGAAAAGCGGCAAAATTCCAACACAATTAATCAACCTGAATACGGTTAGTCGCTTGTAGAGTGGTACAATGGTGCGTGTACCTTCGATTAAATGGGACTCGTGACGGGATACGTCATTGATTATTTTGATAATCATTCGCAGTGGTAAATGAGTGATGTATGTACGTTGATGGGATATAGATATTACCTACGCACTCGTCGACGAATCAGCCCATATGTAATTAAATTCTGCTGTCATATATTGTTCGGACTTTGTGTCGACAGAATAGGTACATGTGGAGGGAAATCTGCATGTAAATACATACATGTGTACATATACATGTATTATATAAAGTTGACCATTGTTTTTTCTACAGTTTTATTTCACCAGATGAATGGAATCGGGGATACCTTCTTTTTGATGCGTCAATTTTGCGAAGGCTTCTAGCCCTCGATGTCAGAAAAAAATCCCATCCCATTCGAAAAGTTTCTCTTTATAACACTCGCAGCGTAATAAAATACGACAGAGATATTATACCTCGCGTACGTAATCACGGGCGAAGTGGTAGGTATGCACAGATATTTACGTACACGTGTCATTTACGACTGACGGCGATAGTGTCGGTTGGATGAACGCATTTGCAGCGTATAGAATATAGACATTGCATTTCTGGTCATTTCATCGGATTCAACTATAGCTCAGTTCAGTCGTATATATCGTACACGTGTAATATACCATATGGTAGAATCGGTACGGAGAGTAACACGCTAAGCCGGTGACCAGCGGTTATTTGATAACATGAGTCGCGACGGTCGTCGGCGTACATACGCGGTATGGGTAATGCACAAATGCAAAGGTTTATGGGCAATACGGTATATTTATGGTTGATGCAACAAGAGCAGAAAGGGCCACAAGTTGTAAACAACAATATGTATACATCTACGCAGCTGACGAAGTCTTTCACGTAGGCTATGTAATATGTATACGATATTTGTTGGACACCCATGACGGTGTGGGTAGACTATCAACGGATTTTAGTATTGCGGACACAACTGTGGCACGTTAGTCCGCTAGAAGCCATCCCCGTCCGTTGAAAGCTTAGCTAGGGTAATCGTATTAATAATATTGGGCTCGTAAATCTCAACGGCTACCATGGAAGGGAAGTAGCTATGACACTCGGAAAGATGACGCCACATCCAAGAAGCCTAATATCGAGTGCAACGATACGACCTTTGTACATACCTATAGTCAAAAAAGCTCGAATATTGATGGAATATAATCTATGTTCACATGGTTGGAAAAGTATTTTACCTCGCATGTAATTACAATTTTTTTCAACGTATTATGAGGAGAATAATTTCCTCATAGATTCGAGATGGTAATTTGAGGGCGTAACCGAACATCGGTGGTGGTTTACACGCCCACTTGGGGATGGGAAAAGAAGAAAAGGAAGAAGAGAATAGAAAAAACTATCGAAACATAAAGGGTGATCCCGGTAATCGTAAAGCTCGAATAAATCGAGAGCTAAGCAGGTGGGGACGAGGAGAGCTGCAGTAGCAGTGTACGGCTCTCGATGGGAGGGTTGTTGGAATCTATTGCCTCCATATTTTGGATACCGCAATACTAAATCAGGGGGAAACACACGAGTATCCCGGGCGTGCGGCGTTAGGTAGCTATCGAAAATCCAAACGCCAAAATATATCAAGGTATAAATCATGTTGCCCCGACGGAGGACCGGCGTTCCTGTCATCCTCTGGAGCTTGCGAGTCGTATGACGTATTTATTAATCGCTTAGCTCCTAAATCCCTCACGCAGCTGGGCTCGAAATGTTTGTATATATTGCAAAGTAATACGAAGAGAGCGAGAGGGGCAAACGACTGTGCAAAAGAGAATAAGGTAGAATGAGGAGATACAGATAAATATACATAGGTATAGATAGGTAGATGAAGAGATGATGTAGAAAACTCTACCACAGAACGTACGAGTAGTACGAGAGAGATGAAAGGAAGAGAGGAACGCAATGCGAGAACCGTCGGTATACGAGGTGGCGGTGGATAGCGTCGGGTGTTGGACGTACGCTGGGTCCTCGGGGAGAGGATTAGCTCGGACATATTGAGAGCTTCTACCAGAAGCACCCTCTGTTAAGCGGACCGTACTGCCAACTGGTACGTACCTACCAACCATACGTAGAGGTAGCTACCTCGGGGGTAGTAGTTATGGCCGTAGTACGTTATCTATGTATCTACGTATATACCTCTTACGCGACCTCGGGGTGCGCCAACGCACACAAAGGCTTGACAGGACCGATGCGAACCGAGCCGAACGGCCACGGCGCCGTACTACCCGGTCGTCGCAACGCCGAGAGAAAAACATATTTTGCTTTCGAACTTATACGCGGTTATTTTTATACAGGTATATACATGTATACGTATAGTTTGATATGGCCGGGGCCGCGCCTACCACTCGGTATATCTTCACCCCATTCCCCCTCCTGATTTTGTAGCGTACGTACGGTACAGGATGGCGATATTTCGAGCTCTATTTTTTTAATTTCGAGTATATCACCTCGAAAATCGATGGAAAGTTACAACGAAAAAGAAATTAATCCCTGATGAAATCCTAGCCTAAATATTATACTAAAAATATTTCAAGCTCGCTCGAGGCATTGAGATATTTTTGATTTAACGATAAAAAAAAAGTGCCGCTTTTATTTATACGTTAATTAACGAATAAAAGTAGCCAAAATTTTTTCACAGAAATTTATTCAGATTCTCAATGAGTCTTCTTGCTCACGTAACGCAAAAAACGGTACATGTATGTACGTACAATTTCCGAGGCAAAAAAAAATTGAGATTTTAAAAAAGATACTCAGATCACATCGGCACGCTGCGGTGCGTATGCAAGAACGCGACCAAATACTCATAAAATACACAGTATATATTTATTTAGTGTCCGAGTTGGAACGGCCGTCACAAGTTTATGCGACGGAAATCGGGTGTTGCATGCACATGAAATGGGCAAAATAGGCGTGAAAGTGTCAGGTTCACAAGTTGCTGGTATATAATCGTCGGGCGTAAAAGAGAAAATCTTCTCAGCGAACCACAAATCAAAAAAAAAGTCTTATCGATTTCTCATATTTTCCCGATAAGGGTCGCGCTTGCACGCAACCCATCGATACCGATCCATAAATATCTATCATTATTTATTACCGCACGAGGTGTGGCTTCGTGATGAACGAAGCTATACCTATTGATGCCACTGCATTATACGATACGTATGTATAAGCAGAGTATAGGTCTGTTCGCATCGATTGCGTTCACACCTTTTTCTATTTCATCCTATCGTCCTACGTAATATATTTTATTAAAGAAAACAAAAAGAAAAGAAAAACCTTATAAACATTAATTATTCGACGATGAAATCGGATAGCGAATACGTGTCCCTGCATTTTCTATTCAATGAATACTTCAACCTATATTTATTATGACGCTATTTGTTTTCAATATTAAAATTGTTATATTACAATAGCTTTTGAATGGTAGGAAATGGAAAGTAAATGTAGGGAGCATACCTTATACGTGCAGCGTGCGTTGGAAAAGCGCAATGGTTTCACGTTTGGAGTATAGAGTACAGAATTGCTTTAAAAGTCGGTCGTGAGAGTTGAGGGAACGGGAGGTAGAAGGGGGTAGGAGGGGGGAGAAATTCTGAAGTGCTGTAGGCACTGTTATTACAACTTAATGTGCTGCAGTATTGTTCCCGTAAGCTTTTCCAAGCATTTATACGGCGCCTCTCTCCATATCTGGACCACCACATATTTCCATCTACCCTTATTCTTCTCTCCTTTTACCGGCACTGTACGTACGTATATGTAAGTATATAATACGCGGCATGTACAAATAAACCATATCCCTGCTTTTACGTATACATATACATGTATACGTATAGAGCAGCAGTTCTCTCCATAACCATCGTGTGCTGCGCATCGAGGAAATGTAGCGAAACACTCAGACTTATTTCTAATAATGTTTCGTTCCATTATTCATAAACATTTTATAATCTTCTTAACATGAAGAATTGTTCGAGCTTCCAGCAACGCTTCGTGGGGGTAAACGTGGTGCCGGGCAATGCGCATCCCGGTATAGTTTAAGAAAAACGTTTCACAAACGAGATGAGTTTACGGTAGAATTATGGAACAACCATACGCTTAGATTATCTGTTGTATACGTGTATAATGTCCGTGTGTTTCGGAATTTTTCGAGTACACATACCAGAGAGTGCGAAAATAATTGAAACTCAAGTACCTGACCATATACGACGACGGAATATAATTCGTGAAGATATATAATTATAAGTAAAAGGTGTTCGGGGCGCGTCCCATGCAAGATACGTGATTCATTGTTTCCTCTATTTCTCACGATCCAATTCGATTCGTAGAAAATAAGTCACGTCCACTTTTCCGAACCTTTTAAGATATACTTAGGATCCATTTACGGCTCGGAAGGGTTTATTCCCGGCATACACGAACACCCTCGCGCTGCAAAACCGGAGACAGAAACGAAAATAATAATTGTCCTCGAAACGGAACGAACGTGATTTTATCGACGTCTCTTCCACGTTGTTTGCTCGTTTTTTTTTTTTTCTTTTATCCTTTTTTTTTCCCTTGTTTTTTCGCCATAGTTTTATTTTCCCCTCTCTACCTTAGTTACTCCTGTTTCACATTGATTTTCCCAAGAACGTGTTGTTTTCCAGTTTCGTCCGAATTATCATTATTATCATCAATATTGTTTTATTATCCTTGTCATGGATCGGCGTGACAATAATTCAGCGTTAACTTATTGCACATATTGCAGCGCAAACGTATAGATGAAGCTAAGAGATAAATAGCTGCGTATAATCCTGTTGTGAATTGAGATAATTAGCAGCACGCGATGATAACATAACATGTGTCATACGTGTACAATATGTAGGTATAATCTGAACTATGACACAAATTTAACCCGTCTGAACTTTCAACGAGCGAAATATCCTGGATGTAATAGGGGTTTTTACTGTAATAAATATTATAAAAGTTTCGCGATAAAACAAAAGAGATATCTCGACGCGTGCCTATATCGCATTGGAAGAACGCGAGACGAAAGGCGCGGGTGTCATTGGTAAAAAAATCTCCGCGAAATTGGGAACTCGAGTGCTCTCGTTGGCGAAGCGCTAAGCTCGGTGGTTGATAAGTATATATAGTCGTCTCGAAAAGCATATTTCGTGCCGCTACGTTCAACTCACTCAGTTTCAGAGCAACGCGGGTGTTGTATATGTACGTACATACATATATACGCGTATACCGTACCAACCATCTTAGCAATATAGCTGATCCTGGGAGTGATCTCTCTATTACGGAGAGGATTAGCTGGTTATGAAACTTGCCACAAACGCCTCACTCGCCCAGGAAAGCGCGCCGCGCCGTGATGAACTCTGTTCGGAAAGTTTTGCCTCGGCAATCCTATAGCTACACGCACACACATATATGTATATAATGAACTACACTGTATAAGGAGATCGGTGTAGAGTTGCGTGGAATAAGCGATCAGGTTGTAGTAGAACGCACAGCCCTTGACGAAGGCAGAGGTACGAAATAATAAGGGGAGAATCGAAATAATGAGAGTTGATTTCGGAGGAAGATGTAGCCAGCTGTCTTCAGTTTCTATGTAGTACAAAAGAGGTTCTTCTCTCATGATGTGCAATAAATACTAAACGGAAGGCACACGAGCTAAATGGGAAATAAGTCGAGAGGAAGTAAAGTTTGCGAGTACTAATTTGCGATGGAGAAAATTAAGCGGGATAGGATTAATTGCTATATGGAAGTTGCGATAGAAAGTTATACAGGCCGGAATGATGCGAACGCGCGGAAATCTTCGATATACGTGAAACTGCAACATTTGCTATACGTGAGGAATGTTCAGCTGTAATGTGAGAATCGTTGCATCCGGATACGGTATGCATACGTTTATATCTATCGGTAATTATAGTGGGTGAGCATTGCGGGCGGGGGGGATGACGGGGTGGCAAAAAAGTGGGAGGTTGAGGTAGTGGTAGCTCTCTTCTACCACCTCACTTTGTTCGCGTGATTTTAATTAAAAAGCCGAAAGGCAAGCGAAACACTTTGAGGCCTGAGGCAGCGATGTTCTCGACTGGAACGACAAGATGCGTCTCTCTGCCCCAATGGATCGTTCGCCACGGCACCGTCTACAGTTCCGAATCAAAATCTTATTAACTGTTGAAAGTGAGTTTCGCTTGAAAGTGGAATTTAATTACATTCGCGCCTCCCACCCTCCCTCATCCCTCTTCCCCCTATCGCCCCTTCTCCTTCATTACTTTCGGTATAGTCCACCCAATTTCCACCTTTCCGTTACTCCCAGACCTCATTTCTGAATAAAAATATTCAAATTACTGCTTTGACCAGTGAAAAATTATTGCTTCCATTTCCGTTGATTCGAGACAACTATGAGCATTCCACCCAGGCGAACCAGCTTTTTCTTGTCACCTCACTTTCTTTTTTTCATTCATTCATCCGAACATTCGTGTCTTCGTCTATTTCTTCGTGCAACTGAGGAATTTACATTTTATAGTACATATATTATGTACACCTTCTTTCCACACTTCTCCCAGGATAGAAGCATCGCGATGCTATACATTATACTTGCTTGTTGGTATGTAGATTGGTTCGTGATGCTATCTTCAAAGGTGATTTCTTCCTTTGACGAACAAGATTCGTACCCGTTGCTCGAGACGATCGCGTCGGTATCTACATACACATTATTCTTTTTCCCTCAACTTTACACTCCCACAAACCGCGTTCGCGTGGTTTTCAGGAACATAGTGACCTAGCTTACAGGTATGCGCACCTATACACAACCAGCATGTGGTTTGATTCGTCCTACATCCGTTCATTGGAAAAATGAAAGAAAAAAAGGCGAAGGTGAAGGAGGAGGAGAAGAATAAGAAGCTACCGATACTTTGTACTTCAGTTCCACGTGCACATAAATTTCCTCAGGAGTCATGAAGATTCATTTTGAACATAAGATCGAATTCCCCGCTGTTATAACCTCAGCGACAACCACCTCGACGACCACCCGCGTACTGTTTTCTGATGGTCGTATCGAAAGTCCAGTCCCCGGTATCATTATTAATCCGGGAAGGTGCAAGCGACGTTAGGGACCCTAATGGATACACAAATAACTACTAGTAGAACTCGCCAAAGGCCGGGTAGGGGGTTGGGATAGCCTTCTATACATTGAGCAGGGGAGCCAGCAACTATAGTCGGCTACACGCACGGGGGACTCTTTCATGCGATGGGTACTATACTAGATACTTATACGAATACGTATACGCATTGGAATACGACCGGCGTAAGGGGTGGGATTGGGAGCTTCAAGGAGGCCTCGGAGGGATTACGGTCCGCGCTCCAAAATTACTTGTGACTCAGGCCCGCCGAATCTGACCCCACACCACCGCTACGAACGTCGTTGCCCCACATATCCGCACCCTCGTCCCCACATTGCCCCGGGTTATGTGATACGAAAGGAGTTGATGTGTGCGGTATGTATGTATACGTAGTACATACCTGTGCGCGTACATCATATCATATCTGGGCTTAGATTAAGCTCTCGGCGAGTTCCCTATATTATTATTATTATTATGATTATTATCATTATCATATAATTTCTTTTCGTATATCTTCTCTTTGATGTCCGATGAATCATGGAGCGCTCTGAATAAAGAAGAGAAAAAAAAAAAATAGAAACAAAAACAAAAAAAAATTGCAATCGTCCTCTACGATTACGATTACGGTTACGATTACGGTTACGGTTACGGTTATGTATACTAGAATATATATGTGTGTATTATATATGGAAGGATAGAAACGAACGGGGGACCACCGTTCGTTTCGTAGACAACTCGTGCGGATTTTAAAAGACCGCACAAGATATTGTGTATCCATATACTACCCACTTATCAGATTATAGAGTTGAAAGAGGGATCTCAGCTTGTTGGTAAAAGGTACAGGTGGTTTTAGTCGAAGTATATTTTACTCACCTTTGCTGGTTCCGTCAGGTCCCCGGAGAATCGTACACTCTTCTATTGTACCAAATGCAGCGAACAACTGTCGAACATCGTCTTCAGACTGTTGCTTGCTGAGCATTCCCACGAACAGCTTTCTGTCTGCATCCCGGTCATTTGATAATAACAAAGAAATGAAAATAATGTTAGTCACAAACGTACTTATCAGGTAAACGTTATTATATACATTAAAAAATCTTGCGGCTAACACCGACAACAACAAAGTTACATTTTACACCAGCATCCACCATCCTAAGGTAAATATACATATGTATAGGTATACGCAAATATATATATATATGCATGTACTTTAGATAAATATATATTGTATTAATTTTTAGTGATTTCTCTTCATTTCTACCTCGTCTCATATATATACATGTGCATACGTATACGTATATGAAAAAAATTTATATTTTTATTTAAATATATAAAATCCGTTCTTACACGCACGGTATATATATCAAAAAGACAATCGTATTGTACGTGGGATTCGATTGGTTCAAGGTAATCTTGCGAAAATCAACACGAGGCTGCGAGTTACGAGTTACGAGTCCCGGATACGTTCGTATGTATAAACTGACAAATTAATTCCAGTAAAAACATTTCAAATTAAATATACGAGGGCCAACAACGATGGGGAAAAATGTGGAAAAATTTCCATAAAGTAAACAGTAATAATCACAGTGGAGGGTGACGAAGTAAAAACGGTAAATAACAACGTTGACGTGAGTTGACAACCTAAAATAGAAGCTGAAAAATATATGAAACGAAGGGGCAAGATCGTCGAGTACGATTTAAAAATTAGATAATTTTTACCCCGTTATTATTTTTACTCTTACGGTTCTTTTTTATCTTCTTTTTTTTTTTTTGCTTTTTTACGAAGTATCAACCGTGAATATCCAATATCTCATGAGATGTGCAATTTTTCTTCTTTCTTTTTTTTTCTAAATTATTTTTGGAAAATGTTTTCACTCGTTCGGTAGACTAGAATGTGATTTAGAAGGAGTTCAAAACTTCATTTCGTGATAACGAAACTGTCGTCTGATATTGAATAATGACTGACATTATTATTTTTTTTCGCCCTCGTGTTGGTCAGATCTTGAACAAGAATCCCACACGGTGTATAAAAGGCGACAGTTTGGGGGTACAAGGGTGAGGGTTACACGCCATTTACAACAGCATCACAAAAATGCTTACATTAGCGCACTGCAGCTATTTCTAACTTGTGCACAGCATATGGTAGATAAAGTTAATCGATTTAAAAATGGAATGAAAATTATTTTCTAATTTTTTTTACTCATCTCGCGTGAGGATAACCAAAAATTGAAATCTCGTATCATGCGTGTACGACGCGCGATTGAAAATCATAAATTTTACCGACCCTTTTGGCGAAATTAGCCAAAAACTTATAGGAAATATACGATACAATTTACATGATTATACATAAATGTATGAAATTACTAAATTTATCTGCCATTGCGCTAAGCATTTGGGCCTGATTGTAATTCATTCACGTACAATATATCTACGTATTGGTGTACGTATTCGTTAATATTGGTATAATACGATATTGTTACTTGATGTGAAAAATGTTTTTAAATGAATTTGATTATTTATCGAGTGGAGTCGTTGCGGCGTCACCGAAACAATAAGTAAATGAATAGATATAAATTAATAAACGAATGAACAAATTTTGATTTAGGAGCTTCCAGCGAAGCTTAGAAATATCTGCACTGAGTTATATTTTTCATGAAATTTAATATCATTTTTGATTATTGTTATAATCACCGTAATTATCATTATTATAATCATTATCATCATCATCATACGAAGGGGGATTTCACAAAGTCACGTCTAGGTACAGTAAGAAAATTTATAAACTCACACCATAATCAGAAAATATTTACAGATATATATGATATAAAAAACACATCGACAACGGTACAACACATTGAACGATCGAGCGACTATGATATGGTATATATATAAATATATATATATGGTCACAGCTGCGAAGGAGCTATGGAAATAAATGAATTAGGTGGACAACCATTATCAATGTAGCAATTAAACTGGATGTAACAAATACGATAGGGGGTGAGAAGGCAGCAAATGGGGGTTAACGGGGGGGGGGGGGAATAGAATAGAATAGAATGTATAGCAAAATATTAAATTGTTTATAACATGGGGTGGAGAAATTCGAGGCGTATGCGGCATGATGTTCGGTAGACGTTCTCAGAAAGTCAGTAACGTGGTTCGGTTTTATCGGGGTCGGATGATTATGGTTTTCTGCACAAAGAGTCGTTGGTCTACGCGCGTTAATTTTGTTCATGAAAGATGAAAAAAAAAAGTTAAATGAACGAGGTAAAATAAAGAAGAAAAAAGAATGGAGAAGAAAAAAAAAGAAGGAATGTGTTTGGAATTATATGAGAGCGTCTACTTACATCACGCCGTTACAAGGTATAGTAACGAAATAACAATAATGTATAATAAACAGGGCAAAACACGAACGACAGTTTTACGGCTACACGAGTCAGTCACGCACGTGGCACGCACAACACCTCTAATATGATTGGCACACGGACGTGACAGTAGATGGAAAGATAGGAGAGGACTATGGGCTGTTGGTATGTAATAATGTTTGGAACAAGGGGGAGAAAAAGGGCGAAGAGGTGAAGGGGGGAAAGGGATGATGCACGCGAGAATGTAACGATTGGACAACAGATCTGTGAGAGTGGATTTGCTCGATCAGATGAATCAAAGGTATCACAAAAGCGTCTAATAAATAATCATCCATAATTATTTTCAAGAATTTGAAACCAGATATATGATGTGAATAAATTGCATTGACGATGTAAAATCAATAATATGAAAATAATGAACTGTTAAAATTGTTTCGAATTTGTAAAAGAATTTTAGAATCAGAGATCGGTGCACGTGTAACGAAAAAATGAAGAAGAAAAAAAAGAATAAAAAAAGAATTATTTCCGAATCCGTGAGATGAGAAGCGTAGTAGGTTATCATAATACCGGGGAAAATGAATGGCGCTTGGTGAATTGGTCGGGGGCGGTAAAAGGGAGAGATCGGAGATTAGCGATTAGGCGAATGAACTCTGCAGCAAACTGTGCTGGACGAGTCACCGGTGATGGCGTGATGAAGGAAGAAAGTTCTTTTTCATTTTGTGGAGAAGTAGTATAGAAGTCTGGAAGGAAGCTAGCTATCTCCTGGAAGTCGAAGTTACCTTCAGCAGCCGCCACTGGTGCCTCCTACTTCCAGAAGATTGCACTGGCACTCCCGTCGTCCATCATGCACTCTGTAATACAGAACAGAAACAAAGATGGCAATGCACCCATAAACCAGGTCATCATCATCAACACGGTGTGAGGTAGTCTGTCGATGAAAGAAAACAAGAAAAAAAATTTAAAAAAAAGAAGAAATTATCGACAAAAAAAGTTATGGGTATTTCATGTATATATATGTAAATATACATTATATATATACGAGCCAAATTATATTCATATCATCATAGTAATCGTCGGCCGAAACACAAATTCATCGTTATCAATTATCATAACTTGGACGGTCACGAATAATTATATTATTAATATATATCTATCGGAAAAGTTGAAAAATTTTCCACTGCTAATTATATCATATTACTGTTAACGGATTAAATTGTTGTTGCCTTTATAATATTTGTATATATATATATTTAACGTGAGCGATGATATACAGTGCAAGATATTTCTTAAATCTTATATTATATAAGTATGATACTTTGATATATGAGTGGATAATATTTATATCGTTGATAAAAATCTTTAAATATGTTTGGTATGGAGATAACTAATGATTTAGTGTGAACGAGAGAAAATGAAAAAAAAAAAAATTACTGAATAAACAAATGATATTTTCCCATGTTGTATGTGTATAATAATTCTAAGAAACTTCTCTCGGGATCTTAAAATATGAGCGACTCGCCTATACAATGTGTATGGCTTTATATAATTCTGGTGAATTTCAGGTCGCCGAAATGTAGTTTATAAGCTGACGGAGGTTGGGTAGCGTAATTAGCGTATTAGAGCCTCGCGATCGTGGGTAACAGATGCGGAGCTAAAATCGGTCGGGAAAATTGTGGAAACCCTTTGGGACTCGGGAGGTCGTGCGAAGCGTTCTCGTCGTCCTTTCCTTGGGACTTGAGTTTAACTCCTGAAAGTGATCACCGCCGTGATGGTCCGGCGAGACGACCCTTCGACTCCATTCCGTTTTAATCGACCGAGAAATAGCGCGACAAACATTAAGCCCCTTGTTTTTGGGGATTTTTTACTTATATATTTATCTATCTATTTATTTTTTCTTCTCCTTCGAGTTGGGAAGGAAAATAAAGACGAATGAACTCGACGTTTTAAAACCAACATCCATTGGGAAGGGTATGCTTTTTACTTTTTCTACTTGGAGCACTCCCGGCGGCCTGGTTCAACGCGCGTGTAATAAGGCATTTAAAGAGAAGTGCCAGCAGTGTCGAGGAAAAGACGGCGGCATGTATACGCGACAAGGGGGCGTCGTCTCGTTCAATGCGCTGTCGGCGTTGTCGGGGATGAGAGCTAGTGCAGGGGCTTATACGGGAAAAAGGGTGGCTCCGAACATGGATGGCCCAGGGCAAGGGGTACGGGGCTCACTTTAGGCTCTGGGGCACATTTAAGGATTTGTCTCGGGAAATTAGATTCTCGGTCCACTTGCAACGCACGTTGTCGTACTCCTTTTCGTCGTCGTCGTCGTCTTCCTTTTCGTCGTTGTCATCGTTGACGCCGCCCTGAGGTGAGGATCTTTCCTTTCTAGTATCGTGCGCGGGGGAAACGAGAAGAACGCGCGTTACCCTTTTCATCGAGCCCTTGCACGCCCTCGTCTATTGTCCCACGGAGACACCCGTTCGCACAAGGAATTGGACTTTTTGTCGTTGGAGCAAAATGTTAACACACCCTTTAGGCTTCGGTTGAGAAAAAAATTAAGCCCTTGCCCAAGAAAATTTTAACGACTCTTGGCTCGAATCCTATTTTCCGGAAATTGAGGGGGCGCACCTTATACGTATATACCTATGCTGTCTTTATACCTCCTGGACAGACTAAACGCGAGGATTTCCCGGGCGGCTTAATACCCCCGCTGCGAATCTAAAGGGAAAACTTTTCAGAAGATGTTCTAATTTCCAAGTGAAAGCATACCTATAAGTATAAGGTAGCTAGGTACCCCGGTATATATGTATACATACCAAAGATGCATACGCCCTACTTCTTATTCGCTCGGTATAGCTGTTGCAGGTGACTTGAAAACAAAGTTCTAATAAACCGTCCCGGGGTTCGTGCGGTAAACGAGTTCCTGCATCGGCAGCAGCAAAGGGAGGGGTAGTGGAGAGGTAAAAACTACGCCGGATTTCTGAGCTTTCAAAGCGACCCAAAAAGAACAAAGCATAGCGGTTTTCTTCCACCTCCCCTTTGAGCCACTTACTTAATCACGCCAAATAATTCTTAGTTTATTCAAGGGAGGAAAAATTAACCCTCGGGAAATTATCTCTACCGCACAATACATACCGCGCGACGCAACGGTTCGAAACCGCGAAGCACAGTGGCGTTATACAGACACTAGCGCGTTTGTCTTGAGGGAAAACTTTTAAGCAAGTTAACGCATGTCGAGTAGACTAGGGCTGCCTAACGGCAAGTAATTTACAGAGAAGCGCATTTAATATTTAGAGTCAGCACTTTTCTCTTCAACCCGCAGGATAGCCGCTGGCCTATGGAGTTTTTACTTTCCCGTCACAAACAAAATTTTACGAGCAGGAAGAAAAATAAACAAAAAAATCACCGCCCTTCATTCTCGGACTTCACTCAACAAGTTTCTTCAGCTCATCTCTTTTCATTTTCTTCCTCGGTCTATTCTACCGCCGATATATCCACAACAGGCTGCACCGGTAGGGCTCGATCGTAATTCTTTGACGTCAGCCGAGCCTATCGAGACGTGTAATTGAGGGCGAGACCCCTGCGCGCCGCGATGCCGGCGCCCGAAGATATCCGATTTATGCATTTTCTGTGAAAAATCTTTGTAACTCGAGCCGAACGGTATCCCGATAGTGAAGTTGGCCCAGGCGGGCTGCTGTATAAGGTATATACATACCTATACGTACATATACATATGTATTATAAGGGCGTAGGCAGGGCGATAGTGCGATACCATGGGATACGTTTATCTGAAGTGGGCGAACTGCGAGGAATGGGGGTGGTTGGAAGGGATACGATGGTACGGAAAGAGGAAAGTGGGAAAAGGGAGGCCAAGGTGGAGCCAAGGTGGCTTCGCCAAGGGATCGAAACTTATCTACTTGCTCAACTGGTGCCGTTACAGCGTAGGTTCCTCTTAGTCCCTCCACTCTACCAATCTCCCTGCACTCTCTCACTCTCTCTTCATCCAACTAAACCAACTTCCCCGGAGTTAGTTCAACTTCAAAGATACGCAATTCTTGGATCCGTTTTATCAATGCCCAATTAATTCTGGCAAAACGGCAGACTCCCGGCTGTGGCTTCCTCTCGGTAGATCCGATAAGATAAACGTACACTTTACGTATGCGGTGAGGAAGAAGCAGGTTATACTACATGTGGCAGAGACTCTCAAAAATAATCAGATTATTGCATACGCTGGAATCGCAAAGTGTAAAGAAAAGGTTCGCATAGCGAAAATATATTATTATACTCGCATGATTTCAAGGATCAGCTTTCGAAAAATCTGGATAGGCAAGTATTGAGGCGGTTTCACTTGCGGTCAACGTAACGGAAGGATATCGTTATCGTTTCTTGACAAAGTTACCAGCGATCGACTTAATGACATAGCTAGATGATAACCGGCGCCGAAAGAGAAGAGGTTGCGGAGCGAAGGTGAGACTCCGAACTGATATTTTCAGACGGTTTTAGCAACGTTCGACAACCCGGGCCTGTTTTACGCCGCTTGCTTGGCCACACAGTCTTTTTGGCGATGCCATGACGCGACCATGAGAAAGACAAAGGTGCAAAGTTGGCTGAATAAAGACTCTGAACAGGCACATAGCAAAGTCGCCCGACTCGACTCGAATGGTCCCCGTGCATCGGAACCCTCCAAATTCCGCCATTCTCGCTGCCCGAGGCACACAATGAAATATATTTGTATACATTACCCTCACAGCTATTCTGAAACAATTCACTACGAAGTTCCCCTACCGATGAAAGCGGATATATGGTGGCAAAAAACCAGTTAAAAAGTGTAAACGAAGAGGAGAGCTGAAAACTAGCTCCATCGGTAACAGCCGACGACAGACAGTAAAGATAACGAAGAGACCCCTTAACGCGTCGCAATTAAAATTTGATCTAGCTTTTGTATTACTAATAGGCCATTACTCCGTGGAGTTAAGTTGCCTTAAAGTGTCTCCGTGGCGAGTGGGATCTATAAATGACGTAATTAAGCTACACAAGGGTTCAAGATGGTCCGTAGAGGGCAACCTTTACGGCGGAAAAAGCCAACCCAGTTCGGGAAACAATGAAGCCATCCGAAGGGAAGAATAGAATGAAACACGTTCTGCCGTAAACCCGAGAAGGGGTCCGCGAATTTTTTTAACGCTAGGGTCAAGAGGTCGTTTCGAAGGGGACTTTTCGAAAGATCGACCAACCCAGGATAACCCTGAGGTATCTCAACCCGATTGGTTCTACCGCGGCTACACGAGCACCTCCATATATACCTACCCCCGGCTACCGAAGACGATGTGGGGAAAAAAGGAGAGCGAAGAAAAATCTCCAACAAACCCCTGCGTCCGTAGCACGAATGAGAGGATTGAACTCAGCTTCCGACATTTGTTCCGCTGTGATAATGTTTCATCAAAGCTCACCAAACCGCAAACGAAGCTATCCCAGAACTTCGGGGATACGGCCATTGCTGCCTATACTCTCAGCTACGATAAAATTTCGCTTGATATGTCCTGTATTATATGCTTTCGCGCATGGTGTGTATATAACGTATAGATGTGTAACACAGGAATAGCAAACGACCATCTAGTACAGCGACCTCACTCTTAGCGGCAACGTGGACTACTTGCATTTGGTATAGGGGAGATTTTGTGCTGCAGGGGGATAGCGGCGGCGGTGGCGGTGGCGGTGCGAGCGGCCGGAGATTACAATGGCATCTCCTGGAGATTAGCATATGAATTACAACCCCTTTCCATCTCCGTCGGCCATCGCAGGGAGCGGAGAAGTGCGACAATACGGATGGCAGACGAAGTCATGCGGGCAAAGCGTACTTAGGTTGCGCTTAAGGTCCGGAAAGTGCTTCGACGTGGCGACATAGGTACATGTCAACCACCGGGTCATCGACGTCGTAGAACTCAACTATGACTACTTCACAAACGGTGATGAAAATTTCCCGCAAGACGGAGATTAAAATCGGCTGCGTCACGTCCACGACTCTGCTGCTGCATGATGAGAAAGCACGAAATTATTCTATCTCAAACTTCCATCATTTCTAGGAGAATTATACGAGAGGAAGAGTATTCCATCAACCAAATTGGACCGAAAGAAAATTCGTCAGAAGATGCAGAAAAGATTGGAAAATCCGGCTATCCCTATTTGGCCTTTATGTTCTCGTTCGATTTACACAATTTTTGTTATCCTTGTCGTAGGCTTGTTTCCCTCGTGATTTCCTAACAAAATAATAAATTGAAAGTGAATTTCCATTGATAAAATTTTCCGACAGCAGCAGCTGCGTTTATAGATCTCATATGTTTCAACATTAGAGAGCAGTTCGGGTTGTCGTAAATGTTACATCGGGTCGAGTGAACACCATTAAAGAGAACGGTGATATGAGGATCTATTCATTCGTGAGTGATTTCGTAATAGAAATAGGTGTTTTATTTTCTTTTCTCTTTTCTTTCTCTTTCTTTGTTCGTCAACGTAGCAAAAGAAGACGTCACTAATTGCCCTTCGGTTGAGAATAACGATATCCACTGCGATCAGAGACCCAAAGACGCGATAACAACCTTCTGGGCATTGCCTTACGCGGTGGATCGAACGACGCCTACAAGCACCTTCTCGCGTTTGAACTAACCTCCTGCGCAGCCTATAGATCGACCTCTTCATACTCGTTCTGCAAAACGAAGAACCCGCGCGTTCGACGAATACCGACCGATTCTACGGGCACAAATGATGTCGTTACAAGAAACCGAGCGTTGGGCATTCCGGCAACGAAGAGATAACATCGCTACCAGCTGGCGTGCGTCTTATCTCTTTAACATCGATAACTTTATTACTACGCACGACGGACGAACTATTCCTACGTGTATGATAAAAATTTATCTATTTTGTTGACGTTGTTTTTATTTTTTATTTTCTTCTCTTTTTTTTTTTCTTCTATATATCATTATTACCGTCACGTAGCTTTATATAGAGAACATTTTCTACTAAGGATGTAGATGAGCGTGAAGCGAATTGTAAGAAGTACTTTAAATGTGGTTGTTAAAATATATCGAAAGTCTGAAGCGATGAATATCACAGTTATTTCGATTCTTGGGTATGCACTAGAAAGATTGGATAAAATACGCCCGTATTATAATTTGAATTATCGAGCAGTTATTGCGCTAAACATTCCATTAGTCGCGGAAACAAGTTTTCTATTATACGCTCACCATCCGCGGAAAGCTAGAGTTGAAATTATGCATAAAATGAAATATTTCACCGTTTTGTTACTTCCTCGTCATCGCGTTAAGAGAAGGAAAAAAACCATTAAATGAAATAAGAAATATGAAAAATATCATAACTGAGCAGTCTGCACGGGCAATTGTCCGCATCGATCAATTCCGACTTCAGCGAGACGATTGTTATATACTCCAGAGCTAAAACTTTCCGTGAATGATTGCAGATATACCAAGTATAGACATGATATTTTAATTAATACGTGCATCGAATTGTACAGTCGAACCCTTTGAGCTTTCGAATAAAGGAATTTGGTAATTTTAGTGGTCAATATAAGTTATCGAAGGACCTATAAACTCGTGAATTTTGTGATTAATTAAAGCGGTGAATGTAAATTATAATTGTAAATTAGGACATGAGTTATTATGCTTTTCTCACCTCCGCGGTTTTCACTGTCCGCCGGTTTCACTTGAATAGCACGGTTCATCTGAAACATAAAATTAAACGAAGTGAGTCATTGAATGGACGAACCAACCACAAGCGTATATTCTCTTAACGAGACGTCAACAGCAGCAACAAAATAATAACCTTTACGAAGTTCATTTACAAAGAGCTACTCCTTGTCAGTTTCATATATACTGAAAATAACAATAAAAAAATGTGGAATAAAAAGATAAAATATCTGGTGGAAATATAAGAAACTGATGGAGAGCTTGAATCTAACCTCATTGCCAGTCGACGCAGGGTGTTTCTGGATTCACATACAAATGTGATATCCAAAAGTTTTTGGTACATATGAATAACTTATATTTCATCGATCATTGCTACCTGCAGACATCAAAAACATTATAAGGGTCTAAAACCTATTTCCGGACGTCATTCTCCCCATACTTGTTACGAACCCTGAGCAGACATATGGAAAAAAGATATTTCATGTGTACAGCAGAAAAGTCGGTGTTTCCAGAGAAACATGTGTCAGAAATACATGACGAAAGGCTCGCAAGATAGCATTTTTCGTGTGTTTCCTCGATACGGTTCTTCGGCAGCGTAATCAATAATCAAACATACAGAAACGCCTTCTTTCACAAGGTTGATCGAAGCCACTCGTAAAGCGGCAGTCGAATACACGTGTAGAGAGTTGCAAAATTATTTTCCATCGATAGAGATCTCTTTTTCGCCATATCCAAGTTTTAACCGTTCGCGAATGAAGACGTATCAAAATTTCGGATGGTCAAAGAAGAAAAAAGTAAAAAATTGAATAAAAATACACCACGTTTCTTCCTGCAGCAGTCCCATTCGGTAGCTTTTCCGAATGTGAACGAAGCGCGGGCGAATGAAAGTTTGGTTATTTGTTCAGTTTACAGTGTCCGTCGTGTCCACCCCTCGTCATTTTGCTCTTACTCAAACACGTCCACGCCACCACCGGCGGCGTATTATAGCAGAGATCTCTGCTGCTGACAAGGCTTTCGAGGCATCCTGTAGCAGGATGGTCGCGCGAGGGAGGGAGGGGAGGGAAGGAGCCTTGAGGCCAGGAACTCTCTTTCCGCGCGCGCTCAACCCTTCGCCTTTCACCCTCCACCCTCCTCCCTTCACCCTTTGTCCCCATTTTGCTTTCCCTTTCTCAATTCCGTTCCCGTTCCAGTTTTCGTTCCCGTTGCCTATCACTGCTGCAAGCAAGGTCCCTTGCGGCTCAACGGTGACTCGTTGAAGCGAGGCCAAACGGAACGAGACGCGCGCGGAACGGAACGCGGTAACACGGAACGCGGAACGGGACGTGTACAAATAACATTGTTTATTTGAAATACGGGGTGCGCTACGATATATACGCGAGTTCTATTCCAACCCAGGGGTGAAACGGGGTGGAAATAGAGAGGGGGGGGTGTCGATGCATGATTCATGACGCAGGGGAGACCGCCTTGCCACGATACCCTTTTAGTTTGGCCTACTGTTTCTTGGCTCATGTTAGCCAACTCTGCTGTGTTATTTTTCCCTTTCGCTCCTCTCATACCCTGGCTCTTTATCTCCTTTGGGCTCGTTTTTCTTATCTCATCCCCGTGACCTATACGGACGGGGTCGACATTGGTGACAAAACGATGCTCCGGGCTGATTTCGTACATAGAAACGCGGGCTTTTTTTCAACGCTGTACGGATTAACGGTTACATCTGTACCCGATTATCTTCGAATGGGAGGGTGCCGCGTACGAGAGAGAAAAACAAATTAAAGCACGTTCTTCCCTCGGATTGCGTCGATATCTTATATACACCACCGTTGAGTAACGGAAGTTAAGTGGTCGTTTTAGAAAGCGACGAAAAAAAAAATCGAGAAAAAAAAAGGAGGAAAAGAAAAGTAGAGAGACAAAAAAAAAAGTCGACCAAACGACGTTATTTTCGTGCCGCTTTATGACCCACCGGAGTTTTGCAGAACCCCTCGGCACTTTATACAACGTTTGTTTTTACAGTGCGTTCCCGATAGACAGTTCGTGAAATACGACGGAGACGCCTAACGATGGAGGCCCGGACCAACTTTTCGAACATCGCTGGCGGCTTGACAAGGGACAACAAACTTTCGAAAGTCTTCTTCTTTCTACGATCTTTTCCGGGTAACAGTTATATTTCATATGAAACTCACACATCAACGTACAGTCTCCTTCCGCACTATCCAAGAACCGCCAAATTCACGACGAAGCTTCCATTTAATTGAATGAAATTACACGCATAAGCATGAAATATCTAGTTTATAAGAAATAGTTTGGTTTAAGTGTACGAATTGCGTAACTGATAAAAATTAAAATCACTGGAAGTTGGTGAAACATTAAGTCATTCTATAATTCCTCTTGAAAATGTGTATACTCCAAACAAATTATTCAAATGGGTTAGACCAAAGCAATTATATTTGTCGCTATGTATGTGGAATTATACGTATAATTTTTCAAAGTAAGAATCTCTCGTATTTCCAGCAAAATTTTATTGAGGAAAATTATAATGCGAGGTGTGACGTTCATAGTATATGAGGTATTCTGTGAAGTGTTGCTCGCATCGTCTGCGCCGTCTTTAGTCAGACTCTAGAGGATCGCACTGCAATATAAACTGCAGTTGTAGAAGAGGAGGTGGGTTAGTTCAAAAAAAGAGGTTATCATTGTCGCTCAGGAAAATTAAACTCTGACTCGATTACTGGCCATTAGGCGTGTGTTGTTGTCACGTTGTCAAGGTAACTCGGCGCCCGTAGATACAGGAAGTGAGATATCGCCTCCCGCTCGCCCCCTTTCGTTTGGTCAGCACTAAATGCATCGCCCAGACGTGACGTAGCTGTGTGTCCGCGCGCGAATATACTCTTTTCCGAACTTCATATAATGTGGAGGAAGAACGTGTCGAAGTAGTCGAACCAACGGCAAAACAATGCTAAGCTAGTTTTCCTGTTTATCACAAGTTTGCCTGAAATCACCTGTTTATAGCTAGCGGGAAAATGACGAAGAGAGAAAATTCGACACAGGGCGATATATTATGGGAGCGTGAGTTAAACTAAGTGTTTATAATTAACTGCACATGGAAATTGGATACGTATAAATACGTCGATCTAGATAAATAGATAGGCGTATATTGGTACAGGGTTAGAGAGGTAGACTGATTGAGAGCCACGTGCAGCAGCAATTCAAATATAATAATAATAATGATAATTACGCGTTGCTTAGTTGTTCGAAGTTGCGTCGGTTGATGTGCAAGGGCGGGTTGGATGGGGTGTGTGTATGTATATGATGCACTTAGAAAATCGATTCCTCGGAGAGACACCACTCAAGATGGATGGTAATAAGTAAATGTGTTTGCCAAGCCCCGAGCGCATATCCCGAGCAATTAATTAAGCTCGATTATCTATGTACACTGCGGGAAAGCATGCCACCAAGGGGAGATGCGAAATGATAGCCAACGTCTACAGCGATGAACCGAACTCGAGTGTATAACATCTCGACAGACGACGAGGACAAATGGCCGTTCTTTCCGGAGAAGCAAAAAAAATATAAATAAATAAGTAATTTCATCGAACGGTCGTCCTAATTGAGTAAAAATTTTAATTTCGTAATCACCTTCTCCTATTCTTCATTGCTTCGGTCTTTTATAGCTATATAACTAATATAGTTGTGCGTATATTTTACACCGAGGCCTAAAAAAAATGTCAACTTTCGGCGCCCTAATTTTGGTTTTAATTATAAACCGGCTCACGGGATTCCTTTGAGACAAATATGACGAAGGATTTTCTCGAACATATAAAAAAGCAGATTCGATTAGCTATAAATACGTATATATAACAACATTTCACTCCGTGCAGAGATTCGCGCCTATAAAATTGAACGCGGGGTGAAATGAAAATAATAGCGCGCAGGTTCCGTTGGTTCTCAGGTTCTTAACGTATTCACGCGTGTTTTATTTTCCGTTGAAAGGGGTTGCCGGGGCACGGCATGTTGGCTACACCCGATGGACTCTGAAAGGCAAAGCAAAATCGAGATACAGGTTATACGCGCGCGCGTTGATAACCGCCAAATTGAATGGCGAATGTCGTTTCGGAAATTGAATAAGCTATCATGCCTGGGTCGAGCGGTGAGTGGGCCCCGGTATTTGACCCGTTCGCCTGCGCTCAACTGCTGTGCTCGCCTGCAATCAATGTACTGATTGGAGATAAGGGTTGGCCCAGCACTCTCACTCGCTCGTCCACAGCTACCATGATTTATGTAGGCAACAGTATCTACTGGCAACGATGATATTCGGTGACGACGCGACGCGCTCGTTCCTTGATTATAACTACCCCCCCAACAGCTACGGCGCAATTGCCTCCGTGTAACCACGATTTTTCGAAAAAACAAAAAACAAAAAAAAATATAATCAATTATTATCACCGACGAAATTTGTCGCAATTTTTAACGCACCTGATGAAATTTTATAGAAATTTATTAATTCGCGACTCTCGTTCTATTACCACGAGCGGAAAAATTCTTCGGTTTCATATTAAATGATATTTTGAACGTCGAAAAAGTTGGTCATTTAACTATTCACTTGTTCAATTGAAATTCATACATTCAGAAATGAGAAATGGGGTGGCTTTATTCGAGAGAAATAATAAATCATTCATTTAAGCGGTAAAACTTATTTTCTCCTCCCTTACCACAAATGCGTCTAAATTTATTCAATCATTTTAGTTTAATTATTGAGTAGCTACAAATACTTTTATACACACATGGGTGCGTACGCCGGCCAAATAAACGCGTTTTCTTGGTCCCGTCAAGCATAAACGTCGATATATGTATACCTAAAAGCTGCATACGTCATGTGAAGGAATTATTCATCTGACATGATGAATATTTATTTGACGGACCGATCCCTTCTCCGAGTGGCAGGATGTGACCCAGAATTATGTGTCATTCATTTTATGTATGTGCAGGTGTCGCATGGGAAAATGAATGACCGCCCTAATTGATTCGAAGGGCTTTGGTCTCTTCAATTTTTGCAAGGTCGTAGCTATACGTACGTATAAAATTGTGAAACGCAAAATTGTCTTTAATCCGTGACGTGAATATATGGCAGGAAACGGAAATTCGTTTGGTTCATATAAGTATTACCGTTATAATACTAACTGAGCGTAAGTTCTCATCCTATACGAGATCAGCACTAGGTTGAAACTCGGAGTAGCTGCCACCGCCATCCAATTTTACGACACTTTTTAACTTATAAGATCAAAACTGAAGCGCGTATATGCATATACCAAAAACTCAAGGGATCCCACTATATAGCTAAGCTCCGGACCAAAATAACTTGACGCATTTTTTTTGTTTTTTTTTTTATCAAGGAAACATTACGACTTCTTTTTTACGAAGGTTATAAAAAATTCTTTCGAATATACACACACGTTAACAGTCAGAATCGAATATTTCGCGTGTACCTACCGATCCCTATACCTTATTACATTACACGTGTGTATGTATACGATCTACAAAAGTGGTAAAAACCACATATACGTATATTGACGTTTTTTACACCAAAACTTTGATTTCCAATGTACGAAGGATATCGTACCGGTATTACAACATCGATAAATTCACATCATATACACTAGGTATACATATATACCGTCACATCGCGATATGGACGACGATTATAAACTCAGCGGTGTATTTTATATCACCGAAGGCGTTTTACTCTCGCAAAATTGAATGTTGTCACAATCACGCATATCGTATAGATACGCTACAGACGCATGGCCATATGTAAAATATGTATCCTATAAATATACGGATTGATCTGTACGATAATACGTGTTACGTAATAACGTAATACGTGCATGCTGCGATACGTAGCTGATGTATATTATTACTGCACACGTGCGGAGCTTATGTACAGCTCTGTTGGAAAGGTGTCAATCATTTTCTATTTTTTTGTCGCGCCTTTTTTATTTTCCTCCATATTATTCTCACCCCCGTACGGTCACTGCGCAGCCAAGCAAGCCATTGTCCAGACGTTATTTATTGCATTTACGTATGCATGTGTGTGATTATCTGATAATTTCGTAAAGGAACAAAAACTGGTGTCAAAGGTGTAATTTGAAAGCTTCAACAAAAACACGTACATCGCGCGATAGGTAGGTTATGTACGTCTACGAATATTGTGTATTTTTGGAGAACGTTGCGTGAATATGATAATATCCATCCTTTGAGCTGATTTTAGTAAATCCAGTCATACCCCATCGTGCGATGTGTAATTTGGTACTTTATTACGTAACCCACCGAGCGTTGTCTTTGTTAAATAAATTGCCTCGCCGAATCTGCGGTTGACGACAGGTTATATTATACCGAGGTATCACATTCGCCTGAAATTCAATATGTACGCACGTAATGTATGCTTTATACGTACGTACGACGTATAGTGTCTCAATTTGGTCAAGCTTCGATTATATTTCATCAGAGCGATTTTGTTAATGATGATGGTCGAAACAACAAGTAGTAAATACGTATAACGGCGATATCGAGGGGAGAATTTAGTATTCATTGCACTCGCATGTGATTTGGATGTATATCATACCTAATATACATATATATAAGTGAACGAAGTAATTTCTATACCTACTTTTATACACTAGATACATACATATACATGAGAACGTTAGCAGTCGCTCAAGCTTCATGTCGAGAAATGAATTAGATTTAATATTCAACGTTTTCCCCACCCCCGATTTCTGCATATTCACTCCAAGCAGCAAAGGAATTTGTATATATCATATAGGTATATATAGGTATACATGAGGAAACTCTTACGTTAGACCATTTCCGACGATATAAAGCCGTTTAAAAAGTTGTTATAATTTCGTTTGCTTTCTTTTTTTCTTCTCTCCAAAGGTGATAATTATTTTAACGGTTCTACCCATAACCGGTAACAATTTCTCATTCACTCGTGTTATTTTCGTATACCAACCAGAGTTTACCCCCCCCCCCCCCCCCCCCCCACCGTACCGCGTATACAGAGGGGGTAGAGCTTGCAACAAATTAAAAAACCGCTATTCGTTTGTCACAAGTGTTTCGCGTCGCCCCCATTCAACTTTTAATCGTCCCAAGTACACATTTTCGTCTACTCAACCATGGCCCGTCAAGTGAATAATTTTACCCCAACGCGTTTATCATTTTTTATTCTACCCTCACGACATCACGCGCGCTTTTGTACGTTTATACATATATTATGTATAGATATAACACACATATAATTGTATAATAGACTGTGCCAAATAAAACGAATATTCTTTTTCTCTTCTTCTTCTATCACAAAAATATTTTTTTCTCGATCTCGTGTTTTGTAAACGATTAAATATAACAGATGTAAAAAAAGACCATGGTATGATTTTGTAGGGGATTAAAAAAATTAGCCACTTTTTTTTTGGAGATAATAAAACTTAATTCATAGTTGAACTGCCGTACATTGAAGAAAAATCTAAAATCTTACACAAATACTCGGAGGTAATAAGGGTGTGAATTTAACGGAATTTTTTTTTGTTGGCCATGTACGTTGCACGTGACGTACTCATATACATGTACATACATATATATACACATGCACGTACAATGTACATACGAATCTGCGAATAATTCGTCGCGCAAGTTTAGTGCGTAATAGACGTAGCGATGTACGTACTCGTACGACTACCAAGCGCTGTGTTACACAGTTATTCAAGTTTGAATATATAAACTTGCAAACGCGGGACCGACAAAGAGGGAGAGAGAGAGAGAGAGAGAGAAATAGAGTGAGGTTTCCCGAATTAATGGTTGCAGGGTGAAACTACTGCACGTAGCATATATGTACCGTATGTGTGGCCACTGTGCGAATATGGTTTAGGGTACAGGGCGAGTGCCCAAGCAGCGTTATGCGAGGGCACATTCGTGTGTCTGTCGCTGCATTAATTGATGCACTGCTTTCTGTATCAACACGCATCACTACCACGTGAGAACCCGTCATGTGTTCAGAATGGCCTTGGAGGTTCTCCACTGCTGCTGAAACCGACCGCCGGAAGTCCAACATTACATTTGTTAATGTTAGTATTCTTCATTTATTATTTATTATTTCACTATTTACGCACGTATGTCCTCGCGACCCGCGGTCTATTAGATCCGAAAAATATCGTTCGGACGTCATGGTAACGATCGATTATTACTAATGTCGACAGAAATGTCTTTCACTTATACTCACAATGTAATGCCATAAATTAGAAAAAAGGGAAAAAATAGATAAATAAAAAGGTACGAATTTGGTTCACCTCTATCCAACAAAAATCCTAATCGTATCGCTGGTCCTCTCGGTAAAATGAAAAAAAAAAGTTGAATACATGAAAAATATTCCATCACTCGACTTTTCATTTTCAAACTAAGAGAAATAACAAACATGTTGGAAAGAAAAAAAAAGAAAAATTGATCGAGGACATTCGCAGACCTTATAAATGAAAGTACAGTCGTAGTCGAAATATAGTTAAATGCATCACTCATGGCGAGGGTTGTAAACAAGGATAAGATTTATGGATAACCGCATCACATCCCCTCAGATTGTAGGGGAAGTGCATGACCTAGTACTTTCAATCGAGTTTTTTTTTCCATTCGCATATCTCGCACAGTTCTTTCTGTTTGCATCGTTTTATCTTATCAACTTATAATATACGTTAGTCGCGGGTATAACGTGTAAGAGTAATAGCAGAAGAAATCTTTTATCCAGGTTTGATCCAGAGAATTTTATATGATACTTCTTCCAGTTTACATTGTTAGACATTTCACGCACTAACAATATAAGTAATGTGTTCTCGAAGTGGCGAAGAAACTCAAGGGTTAACCGAGTGGATAAATTCTAATGCTTGTGAAGCCGAAAGATTAATTCTACCGGAATGTAAATCCAGGATGAAATATGTTTCGCAATGCTTCAACTATACCTCCTATGGGGTATAAACCAGGTATGTACATCAGCTTGTGTATCCTACTTCCGATTAATAACATCAGTTCCTTCTGATTAAAATACTCAGCGCACGTATAGGCGTACGTTCGACAGTTACGAAACGTGAGGAGCTGAAAAAAAAGTAAGGAACTAAAAATGAAACTAAAAAAGAGAATTAAAATAATCAACCCCTGTCAAAGGGAGTATATTTCTCACGGGACCAGAGTCGGAGTGTGTCTAAAAGTATATGTAATATATATGAATACTCGGGGTCGATAATCTTGCGTTTTGGTATACCCCGATGAAAGATGAATAATGCGGAACGGAATTCAATTATTATCAATTTTGCTCGGTGAGTGGCTCCGGAAAGTTGCGGTATAAGTTTTTTTGCGAGGGGATGATTTTTATATATTTTATGACTCTTGAGCGTCTGTAGAGCGAAGGCGGATTTATCAATCGCGGGCTTCGAAAATGGCATCGAGTTTTCTCCCTCGAACATGAAGTGCTGACTAATAGAAAGCCACGCGTGCCAGAAAGCAGCTGTTTTTCCCTCAGCGGTCCCGAGTGTGCAACGAGGTGCAACGACGCGGGGCGTCGCGGTAGCGTCCAACTAGCTCCTGCTTCAAACCCTAGGTACGTACGTATATGTGCATACGTACGTGGTGTACATGTGACGTATGTATTACACCACCTCTGCCACGTATTATAAACACAACTCGATATGCTCGAAATAAACCACCTCTCTCTACCCACGGGCCACAGCTACATTTTACCAGTTAGGTTACGTACCGCCTACTCGTCGTTGAAATAACGTTGACACGTTACTAAATAAATATAAAATTCATACATTATCTCCGAGCCTTCAGCGAGTTTAACATGTACACGAATATTACGACGAATGTTCCAGCTTCCGTTTGACAGAAAAAAAAAAAAAAAAAAATTCCGAAGGGAAAAGTTTTTAAATTTTTATAAAAATATAATAAAATAACGAACTATTCTCCAGTCTGATAAAACGCAAACGTGGATGTTGGTAAACATGTATGAACGATAATTCTTGCTAATCTTTTATTCCATAGGGAGGTTGAAAAATTGAGGCAGTAGAATATTTTATATAGAGGTGGAAGGTTCTGAACGATCGGGTAGAGGGTGAAGATGAAAAAGTTGATTGTAAAGTTGACAACACTACTCACCATGTGAAAGTCGTTCCGGTGCGACGGCACCACCTCCATAATATGAACCATTGGTGCCGAGGAAAAAATATTACTAACTTTTTATCTACTGAATTTCTTCGTCTTTTCTTTTTTCTTTTTTTTTCAAAACTTGCAACGAGTAATAATTTATAAACTCGTTATAATAAATCGGTTAATCGATGTATAACAATTCGTCGATTTTCACACTTTAAGGAAATTCATTAAGCAGGCGTATTTTAATACAGATACCTAAATATAAATATATTATGTAGATATATTTATATGTGGTAGGTGCATGTGTATAGTATGTATATTTAGTCACACAGGATATGTAAATTGTCAGTTCCAGACTGAGATTTCAAAAATTTATTATTGTTATTAATATTAGCAATATTGTTATTATTAATTATTATTGTAAATATTATTAGCATATAGACGCAGGTATATGTATGTATATATTTCTTTTAATAAAGTACAACAACGACCGATCAGATTATAGGGGTTGTTCGTCACGCGATCGGTTTTTTTTTTTTTTTTCTCCTCACAGAGTTACATACGGCATCATATAGTACGTATGAATAATTTGTGTTCAAAATAAAATCGAAGTATCTGATAAAATTTGCTTTTTATAAGGGTAGTACGGATATAATATGTACCGCGTGGTTTTGGTTGGAGTAATAATAAAAGATGAAGTTAGTTTTTTAAAAACTGTGCTCGTTTGTCATGGGTGTTTTTTTTTTTTGGTTTTTAATTTTATTAATTTTTTCTTCCGTCGTGAAAAGTAGGTATATGTATAGTGTGTTGATCGTTGAGAATGTGTTTGTATTAGAGAGAATCCGACGCACCGAGGCGAGTCTGTTCCCAATGCTACTGTTTACCGAATGAAATTGAACAGAGCTCCGAGAGCTATAGACAAAACCCCCAACGCAGTTCGTCCGCGACTGCTGCCCCAGCTCTATACGCACCCTCTAGTTCTCTCCCCCCGCCCCCTGCCGCGCGCACCCCTCGCACCCTTCCTGCCCCGCTCCCCCGGGCTCTACTCTCCTCTCTTCTCCCCTCCTCTCCTTCGACTCTCCTATACTCGACTTCGCTCCACCTCGCAACCCCTCGCTCTCTCTCTCTCTCCTCTTATCCCCTACGAATTTCCCCTCCTTTCTACGCACCCTGCGAGAAAGCCCACGCACCCTCGCGCTTCGCGTATTGATAGACCGGAGCGCGTACTCGACCAATCAAACGCGCAAGACGCTTGCTCGCTGCTGCAGGCTCGCTCGCGGTCGAGAGAGTTCGGAAAACCAAAGGGAAATAGGGCCCTATGATCTGGGCTTTTTTGGGCCTTTGTCTTCGTCGCGTAGGGTCCGTTTCTGCACCACGGAACCTAGTGGGTACGCAATTTTCTTTTCATTTTTGCGTGTTTTTTATTCTTTTTCTCGCAGGGCATTCTTTGCTGTCTATACATTTTATTCGTGCAAGGAGATGGAAGGAAAAAAAATGAAGTAGTCAGTAAAGGGACAACCCGACGATGCTCCCTATATATACTGCGGATTCTAACAGCTTTCAGATTTCATACCAGATATTGAAGCTCTGGATGAACTAAAAGAAAAGGAGATGGGTTTACAAACCTACAAGCTTACGCGAGCTTTCAGAACTCTATGTTATCTCTATCTGGCTGATCATTGTCGGACGAAAATCTTTAAAATTTTTACCCGGAGAAACTCGACTTCACAAGTGCCAAACGCACGAAATGGAATCAAAAGACTCGTCTGTGGACTCGATAAGGACATTGACTCATCTACGCACTTTTATTTTTCAATGGATCAAGAACAGCGTTGAAGTTTGATTCAAGATGAATCGAATACGAGATTAAATCGGCTAAGACGTAGGACGCAGGGGTATCGTTATCAAAGCTTCGTTGGTGTTCAAAGGTGTTGTTATAGGTGTACGTTATTTACTTTACAGATTTTAGAGTTTTAAGTCACCCGCATGACGACGACGTTTGAGAGTTTCTTTCATAATAGAATTGATTTGAATAACGAATTATCAAGTACTAACTCTGGTATCATGAAATATGACTACTTGCACCATACGCTGGATGCGTGTGGGTTGTGCTAAATCTTCAGAGTGTATTTTGTACGATACGGTGGCCGACTTTCTTGGACAGGTTACGCGATCGGCCATAGCGAGGCTCAACGAACTTCCAAGTTAATTGCACGTAGGCTACACGTAACGTATGCCCTGTGGTGTCGATTGCAGCATCCTTAGCCGGACCCGACTGGGGTAAGCTTGTTGGTGGCATATACTCGATTGCTAGAACTTGTCATCAGCTGTAGATCGACGCTGTGGTGGGTCCTGAAATATTGACTTGTTTCACCCCCACAGTTAGGATATGGGATACACAGCATCGCCGCTGCTGCTGGCTGCTGTTGCACGTAGTAGCGAGAGAAGCTGTAGATGTAACAGCAGTGGGTGCGCAGCAACCCTCCATGGCAACCCCTGGTCGCCCCGGTCTCTAGGTCCACGATTAGCAACCCTCCGGTGCCACGTTCACGACCCTCTTACACTTGGGGCTCTCTCGCCATCCTCCACTTTGCCCAACGCATCCCACCAACGGTATCACCTTGGCGACTTTCCTCTTCTTTTCTATATACCATATATATATAGTACGTATAAAATATTCGACAGCTCTTCGGCTCAATAATTTCTTATTTTTTTAATCATTTTTTTTCTCTCTTCTTTTTTTATATAGCCCACGCAAGAACAGCCCGCAAACTTCTCCGAGAGATAAACTATACATATATTATCTCGTATATCATATTACATAATGCACAACGAGGAGGTGTGAGGGTTGCGCGAGAATGACGAATAGATACATATATATACACATACATACATATACATATTGTACGTTTTGGATCTGATAAATATTCAATTCTGACTTGCTTTTTTCAGCCAAACTCAACCTATATCCTACTCCACTGCTCTTTGACGTGGCAATTGGATTCTCCCAGAACCATGAATCCGGTGAAACGAGGTGAATGCGAATATAGAACGATACGTTGTTGGTCGACCAACGAAAGACACGCGACTCGCTTCGCGGGACGCACCTTTATTTATCTCTCTTTTCTTTATTATCATTATTCTTGTTGGTTCTTTGTTTTGTTTTATGTGTGTATTCTTTCTCATTTTTCTTTCAATTTTTTATTGTCTTTTTTTTTCTGCTCTGCAACGTTGTCTTACCCCACCCCCCGGCTCACCCTTTCATCGCATCGGTCATCAAGCGCGCGGCACGCAATCAACTGGTTATTTTGATAGCCAGGGTTACCAGCTGCAGGGCTTCCGATGAGATACGATTCCCCGAGCATATGGTTTCATGGAATCATCGATCTGATTCTTACAAAATATAAATATACCTACACCGTTTATATACATATCGTGTTTTACGGATTGAATAAACAAAATTTATTTAATATTTCATTAATTTTTCAATATCCGTTTTCTGTGTAAGCGTAAACAATTGATTCTTCAACTCTCTGCACATCGTATAATATGAAAGACCTTCAACGTTCAAGCACGTCGTTCAAGTTTGTAAAGCTCATAAAAATAAAAGAAGGTCAAAATAAAGTAGAACAAAAGTAAAACAATTTATCCGATGTTCGCTATATATATATGTAGGTATATTATATCCCTCCGGCTTCTTGATTATTCAATAATTGTTGTAAGAGCAATAAAAAGATATTAATGATCTAAAGTGGTGTAAAAATTTATGACGATTGTTATCTTTAAGAGCGTCTTTGGCGCCGAGTGTGTAAATCATTTTCTACGTTTTCGCAAGTGGAGCAACCGGATTGGTGAAATTTTATGTGCACGTTGCAGGGCGTCGAGTGAACGTAAATGTAGGTACGGTATAAATAATATAACGAAATAAGGACATATGCCCCTCGGTGCACGACTCGCGCGTCGAGGGTTAAAGGTACACTGGAAAGGGGACTCGATTAGACCGCGCCAGGTGTGTTAAAAGGTTGAGTTAGGCAGCGGGTTGAATGTTCAGGGTCCAACGAACCCGGTGGCGCATACGAAAAATTCCAAAAGAATTAGAAAATTATGCGAACGTTCTTGCCTCGATCCCATGCAGTAACAATTCGTCCTCGGTATTGCTACTTTAAATAAATAGGGTAACTAGATTCACTTGGTGAGATTTATCGAGCACTGACCGTCTATTATATTACACGAGATAAAATACTTTGGTTAAAGGTAGATGTACAACGATAATTTATAAGCTAATTCGTCCTCCCCTTGTGAATCAATCAAATCCTATGTAATCGGAACTCAGACCACGAAACAATCACCCTTGAAAAGTAGAACGACGTATCCCACAAAATTGAACAGATCAAAATGCACCAAAATTACATCATTTGAAGTGATTTGGGGTTGGGAGACTTTTCTTGGTTCTCAGTCCTTCTGGTTTTTAGCCCTCGATAATTTTGAGTTGGTAAGAAATTTCTCGAAGATTTCCGCGGTGAAGTATTAACAAGGCGTCTACATACCCGTGCATGAAATATCCGTTGAAAGCTCTCTACTCCGTGCGCCAATTTGATCGAACTGTTGCTATGATCGGTAATCCGTTTAAAAATATCGTATCGGTAAACTCTATCTCTATAGACTGTACATCGTATTTTCATCATTTATAAACATCGATACTTCTGTAACATATTTCGTTAGACCTTTGTAAGCCTCTTAAACAACTTTCTAAGTAGTATTTACCCTCGATGACAGATCGCCGATCTTTGCAGGGTTCTAAATGTTAAGACTTGAAAATTTTTTAAATTCCGCAAAAGAAACTGCTCTCGTTTCTCGTCTAATTCTTACAATGAGACAGGCACATACGAGATGTACATATTTATTCCAGTCTTCGTTTCGTTATTTCTACAAAATATAAATTTCATCCTCTCCGTCGAGTTGTAGCTCTCATGAATATTTACCGAACATGCGAAATCACGATGCTATTCGATGCATCGGATTGCTCTCTAGCCGCTGCAGAGACGCCGAGGTACACCGCTTGCGCTTATGAATGAATAATATATCTTTCCATCGACGATCTAACAAAACAGTCGGTATACAGATGACCAGGTGTTTCCGTATCCTACAATTTCATGAAAAACCAATGGTATGCCGGATGAATCTGCGATTATTTCGAGCAGTCGCTCATACGAATTTTCTTGCATACGTATAAAATTTGAAAATCCATAGTGATTTTTCACCGATTAATATCATATCTCCTTTACATAGGTAAGGTTTTCATATTTACTCACTTTTCTACCGGAATCGAATTGATGATCACTTTGTCAGTCGGTAAATAACGGAAAATAGATTTGCGCTATTATCGGATGTACTATATTCGGCAAAATCGATGAAAACTTTTCTTTTTTTTCCCCCTTCTGAATTATAAAAAATACAACATCGAGTACGAATACAGGCATGGCGGCTCCATACACAATAACATGCTACGTCAACATATTCCAATCATTGTCGAATCCATCCCATTTTTAGTGACGAAAAAATGATAGAAGCTAACTTCTCCGAGCATAAAAGAATGCTGGAACAATTGTTACTATGCTTTTTCGCTTTTTTTTTTCTTGCTTTTTCATAAAAAATATGAATGTCGCTAAATATGTGTGAGAACTTTTCACTTCCATCCGAACGAATTTTCCAACCTAAAAATTTCGAAAATTTTCACTTCCATCATTCAAAAGTGAGAATGAATAGAATCTATTCAATAACCATCTCGGTTAGTGATTAAAAAATGTTGTTATCGATAATTCAGAAATTTTTCATCAAGCACGGTCATCCCCTTCGGCGCAGAATGATTCGACTATTTTATTCTTGCACTGATAATTCAAATTCTGCACTGTCGCAGGCGTTATATAATCGAACAAAAGCTCCACAGGAGTTGTCCTGCCCCACGTAGTACTGTGTGTCAGATACAGGATCTAGTAACCCCTATATAGTGTCGTGGTGCCGTACTTATGGTAGTTACGTGCGTGGGTTTATGTGTGTATATTACATTTACTATAAACCCGAATATCTATATATGTGTATATGTGGATCAAGCAGGTATAGCTATAGCTATATGGGATAGGACAGGCGAACGCGGTATAAGTAGGAACGTAGAGGCGTACGAGAGGGATGAAAATGGAAGGTGCAGGGCAGCAGGGAGGTTGGGCAGGGGAATCGAAGGGAGCGAACGAGGGTATAAGAGGGGGACGAAGCGAAACGGGCCTTTGTCCTCCCCTGGTTCCGACGTAGTTACATAATTCCATTATTTATAGCCAATATCCAACCGACTAAGGGATGGAAGGGAAAAGAGAAGACGAAAGCTTAACCTAATTAATTTAGGTAGAAAGTCTTTCCTTTTCCAATAGATTCACGAGAGAACCGAATGATCGGGATTTAACATTTGAGAGGGTTAGCGCATAAAAAATATGAGTGACAAAATTAGAAACTTCACCGGATATTCGTTCTACGGGCACAAAAAGATGTAATTCGAAAGATAAAAACGTGATTGAAAACTACGTTTGTAACATCATAATTTTATCGTCTTTTCAGTTCATCTCATTCTAGCTCTTTTTTACGCTTTTCATAATTACCTTTTTTCATCTTCAAAATCGCGTCATGTACTATGGAAAATCTATATGGTCTATTTTGGAATGCGAGTGGTTCGGTACTCATAATAATCGACGTGGAACATGGGGATTAATTACCGTAATCAAAATTTGGAAAAAAAGCCAACGAAATCTATAACCCTTGAATATTTGATTTCTCAATTTTTGCGTTTCGTTCATCTATTTTTATTCGTACTATTATTATTATTATTATTATTATTATTTTCCTTTTTGTCCGGGTATAAACTCATTACGTGACGTTGAATCGAAGGCCCTCTCGTCAAAACCACGCCTGCAATCCATTCCCCTGACATGTGGTTACCGCACACTCTACGAATTACGTCAGAAGATTGCTGAAACGGTGTTCACTAAAATTCACAACTTTTTGTTTTGCAAGTTTATTTCAAATTCACTTAGCGCTCTGCTTGATTGTGTGATTCATTGCGCGACACTCGATGGAAACTCCTTCGGAAATACTCCGTTTCTTCCTTTTCTTTTTTTTGCTTCAATTTTTACGTATTTCTTACATTTGATTTATTTTTTTCTTTTTTTCTTTCATTTTCTTTTACAGAAATGCGGGTTTAATTATTATCACGGTATCTGCCAGTGACACCTGGACAAGGGGCATTGTCGATGCCCAGTACCGTGTGCCTCGGAGGGGTGGTCAACGCGCGCGGACGCCAGGCGTCGTCGTTGACGTCGGTCGGTGGGACGTCGATGGGTCGCGGATACCGCGCGGGCGAAGGATGAGGGGCGAGGGTTTTCAAGGGGAGTAAAAGGGGGTAAAGGGGGAACGCCTTGCGTCGTTCCCGCGTTGAATTATTGAGACGCCACCAGATCGATGTTACAAAAGGAAAACGGCAAAGCGACTGAAATGAGGGGCATTTCGCGGCTGCTATCCATTATGCACGCGGCAAGGGTGGTCGGGGGTTCTCCGTG
The DNA here is from genome assembly GCA_963932425.1 of Athalia cordata. Lineage (NCBI taxonomy): Eukaryota > Metazoa > Arthropoda > Insecta > Hymenoptera > Athaliidae > Athalia > Athalia cordata. Next base: position 46,951,608 of record OZ010625.1, on the reverse strand, counting down.
GCTAACGCACGTAAAGGAACTGTAGGTAACTGCGACTCTATGTATCCATTCTCTTGGCCGTGTACTAATCCCAAAATCTAGTAGACAACTACCGAATTCGTGCGATATATATAACCGTTTTAAGTAGGGGTACGTGCATCTGTATAATGTACCTATACGTACCGACATTTTGCGTACCTGTATCGTCACACGTTTGCCGAGACTAAAAGAAAAAAGCAAGCCAAGGATTCGAATCAATCCTGCAGCAGGTTCAAATTCCATTTCAGAGGAATATGGGGTTTTTTAAAATGCGGGATCTGGTATACACATCTTGATTTCATTTATTTATAAATCAACAATTCATCGCCCGGGCGTGTTTATGGAAATGACTTTTTTATGTAATTTGTAATTTCGTTTTTAATCCGTCTGATCGACCTACGAACGAGGGGTTCGAACCTCTTTTTTACAAGGTTATCCACTGCGGAATATGCAAGTCTTTATTGGATATATTGTTAATGTCTAAATACGTGGCCGAAAACTCTAGAATTGTTTCTGTCGTACGACGCTGTCCACGTGGCCAGAAAGAAGAAAGTTCACCAAGAACTTTTACGTTACTACCATAATCGTCTGTATAACTGAAGCGTGCCGAGCCTTTCAGACAATACAAGTTTCTCACGCACACTAAACGAGGAGAACTCAAAAGTTGAGCTGTCCCTAAGAGTTCGAACGTTTTTCTAGAGGCGATTTTATTGTAAAAATTGATAAGGTTCTAACTTTATTTACACGCATATATATACGTAGCATCATATCTATGAAATTATAATGTATAGATATCGATTTAATGCCACAGGCTTTTTTCCTCCGGCGGGAGTAATTAAAAAGGTTTAACCGCCTCATTTTCAGTATTCCGCATAAATTTCATACCGATAATTATACGTATATCTCTTGGGACTTGTGTGGGCAGGTATTAAAGAAAACTTTCAATCGTTTTCTGTTTCTCGTATTTCATTTTATCCGTTAAAACGATAAAAGTTTTCCTTCTATTTGAGAAGAACAATATTCTTACTCAGTTAAGCTCTCTTGCGCAACACTAAAGCCCAGCCGCATACGAACAAGGGGTAGCGAGTAGGTGCAGTACCAGCAGCCCATTCGTCGCCACCATTTACTCGTTCGATGCATTTATCGCCAACTTTTTCGTCCCCTTAACTACTCCCTCCTAACCGTACACGTATACACAGGTATGTGTATAAACGTACGTGTGTCCCTCGTATAGCTGCAGCAGGATCTATGCGAATAATTGTGAAAAAGAAAGGCCACAAAATTGTTTTCGCAACTTGCTGCTGCTGCAGTCTCTTGTTGGAGTCTTATACTTGCATGGCCACAATCAATGATAGTTATCGCTGGCGTAAACAAAGAAGAGGCGGGCGTGTTGTTAGATGCTGATACGGGAAGTTCGGTACCGAAGTATGGGATACGGTACGGCCGTCGTCGGTGTGCGAGAGGGAATATTACATAAGATAGCGTTTCACCGTCTTCTCTTTGGTAGAGTTGAGGAGCTAGAGGACGAGTCCTACCAGTCGATATCAACTGCCCTCGATACCTTCCCTCTTCCCTCTACCCTTTCTCCTTTTCCCCTTTTCACCCTCGTTGCCGTCCCTCTTCGCTCCTGCTCTTCGCCAAATATTCTTCCTTCCCTCGGCACAGTATTTTCTACCCGTCCCCTTTGCCACGCGTGCGAAATAGGAATCTCTATTTTGTCAAAGGATTTTATTCTTCGCGAGAAACATTCCGCTTTTTTTTCTTCTTTCTCCTAAGCTTTCTCCAGTCTTTGTTTTTTCCTTACTTTTTTTTTCTTGCATTTGACTTTCTCGGTATTCATTCGCTCGTAAACGTAGTCTTCGAGTTACACCTTTACCGTCGTAGAAAGCCGTTTCACTATTCAACACATTTTCGGCCGAAATTTTACCGTCTCGTAGGCGGAATGCTGCACGTGTACCGGGCACTGCGCAATCAGTGTCAGAGCGGTTTTTGCGGTAAATCGAAAAGTAATGCCAATCAGCTGTGAAACCACAATGGCAGTGTTACTATATGTAACTAAATGTAAAACGATAAACTGTCTTCTGTTTATCTATAGCTGGATATGCAAACAAGCGCACTGCTGTGGAACATCGTCGTACCCTATACCGAAGCGCAGACATGTGCTCAGTTTGAGTGACATGGTGTGGCTGCGACACGTTGTATGGTTCTGTGACTGGCGGGTGCGTATGTACGAAGGGTGAATCTAGTTGGACAGCATGTATGTTATACGTATATAGGTATAGATGTACATCATATGTGTGTAATGCCAAGTCCGACATGCAGCTTCATTCGATCACCATGACCCAGGTGTTACTGGATAGTCCGATTCCCCCGCTGCAGCGTATGCACGACCGTTCGGTCATTTTTTTCTGTTTGTTTTATTTATTTATTTTTTGTTCGCATTCTGTTTTGTCAGATTCATTCGACCCTTTATTGGACCAAACAGTTAATACTTGTATTAACTAGGTGTTGGACCGTGTGACGCAGGAAAACATGAATTACCGAATACTCTGAAGTAATTAATGAAACAATTTTGAAAAACAGCTCCTGTTCGCATTTGAACAATCGCGTGGGAATCGCTTCGTGTCAAAGGTTCAATTAAAAGTGTTTTCCGAATGTTCGTAAAATCAATACCCACATATACACATGTATGGCATGTACGATATGTATATGTGCTACACATATTACACATACAAGGTAGGTGTACACATGAACGTTCATATACATGACCAACGAATGTGCGGAGAAAATTCACAATCACGGGAAAAATCAAGTTAGCGATCCTGATCGAAAAATCTACGATTAACTTCGGAAGCAAACAACCTTATTGACGGGTTTGGTTGACGAATTCGACCAATAATAAACGCGTGGTTCTTTCGGGTGCCATTGACCTTTGGGTGGCTCGCGGTGTGATACGTGGGAAGAGTCAAAGGACGTCAGGGTACAGGTAGATGGGACATCCTCCATTTGATGAGGGTCCAAGATGGATGATGACCAATATTTAGGAATTGTGTACCCTGGAAAAAAACTTTTTACATTCGCGAGAGGCTTATTACATTTGACCGCGATTTATAAAGCCGTTGATCATCCGGCGAGCATAAATATTCGCAATTTAATCCACGACATGAATTTACAATTTTACCCTTCCTTATATTTTAACGTCCAACGGTATTTACAAAAAGTTACATAAATACGATTCTCTCCCCCAAAAACAGCTCGTACCGCGCACAATCGTTCCCATTTAATTTTCGAGAAGCGTATCATAAAATATCCCAAGTTATCCTGTGGGGGAAGAAAACACCTTTGGCACACAATTGCCAAACACCATGTCGTCACGAGACCTACATGCATGAATATGATAAGCACATAAAGGTAGAATTGACATTACGATGTCGACGGACGCTCGTTGGAATTTACCCTTGTCTGACTCTTCCGTGCGCGACAGACGTCAACTTGCAATCAAGCACCTAATAAGGTTTACCAACCTCCCCGTTTGTTGTGTACGTGCAGCAACCACCTCTGCGTCTACGTATATATACGTGCCTAAACACTGAAGTACCATAATCGGCTTTGGCCCACCAAATACCGCTCGAACGAAGGCTCCGAATATAAAGCCTTTTATCTGAATTACGCCCGAATATACTAAAATCCCTTGACAATTCCCATCGTGTATACGCAAAAAAAAAAAGAAGCACTCGTTTTTTTATTTGTTGCCATATATATACCGATGCAACATCCGGTAGGTACATAGGTTTACCTAATATATTTACTGCGGAGCGTTGGCTATGGTTTGTTCCTGTGAGATAGACTCTGAAAAAAACGATGAGCATTCAGCTACCCCCGTTTGAAACTGTCACATGGTTACACGAAGAGCATCTGAAATAGTCTGTTTTCGATTCTATGAAATAAGACAAATCCCCCCGGTCGTAGGAGGGTGTAAAATTGGGTGAAGGAGATTCTTTTTATCTTTTCTATTATTTTTTTTCTTCTTTTCCTTCGTCATAAATTTGTGGGAGTGTTACAGATAGGAAGAAGGTGACTGTTTAGCAGTTTCATTTCGGTTACCAATAATACGCGAAACGATGTAGTTTCGTATTTTGTTCATCGTTAGAACATCGATGTTCAAGTCATCCTAGCGCGATGGTTTAATGCGTGCCAACGTTAGAAGTATTTTGTTCGATCACGTTTATGCGTCGATTATTATACAACGAGTTTTTCCCGTCTTTCGAACAAACAATTGAAAGTTTTTTTCTTTGGAAAATGATACTTTATAATGGGTTGCCAGATACCTTATACATAAAATTCGAAATCGAAAACGCGCGGAGGGCCTGAGGGTCGTAGTCACGAGTTTTCTAACGATCTTAGAGAGAGGCGAAGCCATGAACTTTTATCGCGTTATTTTGAGGGTCAAGTTATCGATTTCAGGGTTCCCTATAGTTGACAAATACACGGACATATGTCGTTATCAGAGGCGGCAACGATTTGCTTACCCTTTTTTTTCACGTACCCTGGAAAACTCTGTTCTGAGTTCTGAGTGCGGGTGTACGAAGTACGTTACTATCTATTGTAGATTTCGTGTACACCATAGTTCTTCTATTTCATTCCATCAAACGTTCGCAATTATTGATTATTCATCTCTGATCGTGATCTACGAAGTAATCGACCGCTGACTTTTGTTACCATATTTCTGTAGATAGTGAGAAGTGTGAAGACGATTGTTTCAATTGCCTCGGTTTTATTGGGGCGTTGTCATTATAATTCATAATTTCTTGGCCGTGCTGGTATAGAGTCGAGTTGAGTTCACCGGTATACCTTTTCACAAAAGGATTGCGATAAGAATCGAATTATTTCCTTAGGGTATACAACAACAATGCCGCGAACGTCTTCCTCGACGCACAAAGATCCCTGTAGATATACAAACAGAACAGCTATCGTGTACAATATATATAGGTATGTATAACCGTTTACCTGGTGACGCAGTGCAGCCAGTCCTAGCAGGAGCGAAGGTTTGCTTCGTTACCTTCTTGAATATTCACGAGGTTTGGTTAAAGCCCACGGCCATGGTGAGGTTTAAATATGTTTGGCGGTATGCAGATGACCTCGTAAATATCGATGCGAGTCGAACGGGGATATCGTATAGATAGTCCAACAATAAGTATCGCTGCTCTCACGGCACGTTGTGAAAATCGACAGAGATGATCATCCCAGGAAGCCAGCAACTATTCCTATCCTCCCCTATTACTTTTCCATATTCTCTCATAATAATTGCTAGAGATAAATATTTCCGATGACCCGAACGGCTCGGCTGCCATCAAGCACTTGAAAGTTCTGGTGCTGACTGTCGAAGGTAAAGCGAGATAAATTGCAATAAACTTGAACAGAATCGTTCGACCATACATCAGAGCTGGTTCGGGGATGAGTTGTATGGCGTATGGGGATGACCTAGACGAATGACGTCAGCGGGAAAAGATTGGCAAATACGACGAGCACGCGAAAATATCACTGTTCTTCAACCGGTCTTATTTATCCGCGATGAGGTGAAGAGAAGGATTTTTTCTGACCCTTGAGTAAATTCGTGTTATACGTATATCGGTAGAAACTCTACGATGAAAATTTACATATTCATATGCGTATAAACTACATGTGTGCAACATAATCTACGTGTATCTATAATCATAGATATAGGTGAGTATATTACATCGATACGTCGGCAGAGGTCCCTTGAGGATATATTACGACTACTCAAGCAACGCTATCAGTGCGCAATTCATATCGAAGTCTCTAGAGATCAGTTGGGATTGGTCGAGCGGATGTAGGGCAACCGCCAGGATCGTACAGACAGCCGCCAGAGGCCGGCGACAGAGCCGATTCTTCGTTGAGAATCGTAAAGACTTAGCGACGATCCCAGCGGCTTGGCCGAAGGCAGGAAAGCTGCGGAGGCAGTTCAGAACGACAGAAGCCAGTTCTTTGGGATGGCTTATCGCCGGGAAGCAGGCGCGTTCTTTTCCAAAAAGACTCCGAGAGCGTAGGCCCTCTCCTGAAGACAAGATTACGCGAGCGAGCCCTTCCTTCTCTTCTTACTTCTCTTTCCCTCTACATATTTTTCGCGATCTTCTCCCTTTTCCACTCCACCGTTATTCTCTAATTCCCGTACCTCTCTCCCATATACGCTGCTATACTTCGTAGGCACCTATCTGTGCGCCGTTTTCTCTCTTCCTCTTTAATTTCTTCCCATCTTCTTTCCCTCTCACTCTTCGTTCCGCTCCCTCAAGGGTGAACCGTGTATACCAGCTAGCGTAGCCATTACCAAAGCGCGGGACAGCGGCTTCCGAAAAATAACGACTCTAATAATAATCCTACCAGAAGACGCCGACGAGTCGCTATAGCCTATAAGGGGTATAGGGGAAACAGGCTAGCCCGAATATTCCGACAAAGATACAGTCTGATTTTACGACAGACGCAAAGAAGAGAGTCTCGGTGTTCTTTCGTCAATCGGACGATTCCCTAACTTCGAAGACTCGAGATTCTCGTTGACTTTATCTTCGTTCAAACGTGACGTTCTAATTAGTATCTTTTACTCTATAATAATTGGCGTTTTTTTTTTGGAAAATTGCGGAGACAAGGTCGTTCAGCTCGCACAGAGAAAAAAGAAAATAATCAGAAATAACCTTCAAAACTCCTCGAGATGATATTTCATTTTGAATTTTTCGTTGTGAGTGATGGATATTAACATGATACGCCATAAAGAGTATCTTATACTTATATATATCTGTTAGATTCGTCGAAATGATTGAAAATTTGTCGACTGATTTTTTGGCGTAAACGTAGCGGTTGATCGATTGGGAACCGTCGTTGAGTTTGGCGGAATGAGATGGCATTCCTTAATTTCATCTTGCCCCGAATTTACCTTGGGTATTTGCGTCGGATCGCAAAATTCGGTAACGATCGCTTCAAGCACCGGGTTCAAGGGGAGATTACTTCGACTTTTATGGGTCTGTGACTGTAAAAGGGCAGCGATTTTATCAGACAGCTGGTTCCTCTGATCAGAGCTAAAAAAGGGCTTGCACCGTTGAAGTGGCATGGCGGCGCGTATAGCATTTTCCTAATCCAAGTAGGATTAGGCGTGAAACAATTACCGTGTGACGCCTGAAACGAGCGGCAGTTTAACGCAAGACGAGAAGGAGGTGGATGGGTGTGCATTAAACTGTTGAAGGCCACCTTCTTATACATATATTTCTCTATAATATAGTTTGGCATTTACAGCCATTTCGAAACGTGCTCTCCGCTGTAAGCTTTGTCGGGCTCTTTTTCCATTCCCGAGGAGATAATGCCGTCGTTAGGTCCGCTCGCGGTGCTAGTATCGCGTCTCCGCTTCGTTACACAACATTTTTCAGGTTTATCGAACGTCGTCCAAAATTCAACTACGTCGGTGTGTACATAGGAGTCTCCTGACTGCAGCAGTAAGTTTGCTTATATCGTAAAGAAATAAGATTGAATGTTCTAGGCTTTGGTACATGATGATCTACGAACGTCTATTACTTGCAAGAATATAGAATCGATTGGTGATTTGTGCAGGTCGGGTAAATTGAAGTACGTACGTCAATATGAATGAATGAATGGCCTTTGGTCTCCATTGGTATGCGAGGCGAACTCGCGCATGCGCACGTCGTGTATTTGTTTTCTTCCCTAGGGAAGAAAAAGGCCATTTCACGAGAAGCGAAAGGCCATTTTATTCTGGCCCAAAGAACGCGGAAGATCGCTGTTTACCGTGCATGTGTGATAAAAAATATCGCGTGCGACGCGGGAGGATAGGTGTTCTACCTAGTGTGATTGTGCTGCCTTCAGCTCTACCTCCGGCATCAAACTTCACACTCGGTAGAAATTACCTATTTGCTTCGCTCGATGCACACTACACTAATGTGATGCTGCACTTTGATGTTGGCCAAAACGAATGTGCGTATATAATAATGTGGAAACCGCTTTTGCAATTTGACAATTCCAGTTTCAGTCACTCAGGATTTGTCTTTTCATCAACGACACACTTTGGTGATAATTATTAATGAAGCTTCTCTAATTAACTAATGCGCTTGTCGCGTTGTGTCTCGGTAGCAAGGGGGTTACTTGATCGTGAGACGGTCTTTTCTCTTTGTAGGTATATGTGTGTCCCCGAGCAAGTTGTCGTCAGAACCTTTCTCCCTGTTGGCCCCAGACCCAAGCGTGCCCCCTATCGTCGGCTGCCGTCAGCGTTGGCCATCGTCGTCGTCGTCGTTACCTCTCCGTCGAGTCTTTACTCGTAAGGCGAGAGTGAACTCTCTGAAGCGAACTGCCCGGAGGGGGGTCACCAAGTAATTGGTTTCATTCCCGTGGAGACAGGATCGGCTATGTGGGTCCAGTCGGGTATCTACCAAGGGTTTGTTGGTGTCTTCCTGGAAGTCTAACAGTCAAAGAGCCCAAGGAAGAGAACCGGTTCTCAGCGTGTTCAACCACCTCCGCCACCCCAGGCTCAGTTAAGTAACGTATTTCCCGGGATAATTATGCAGATGAAGTCGTTAGTTATGATAACGCCGTTGAGGTACCGGCACCGTCGTTATCTTTGCACTTTGCTACACCCCTTCGCTTGCGTCTAAGAAGAACCGCCTTGCCAGCTGGATGGTAGCGGGTTATACTTTCTGCCACAAATTATTAGCAGCAAAGTTTTGCCAACGTGTTGAAAAAATAAGAACAATGGAAAAGAAAATTCAAAGAAACTTTCTATACCGGGCGGCAAACTGACTCAACCTTTTGACTAATATTCTACGAGTGTCCATTCTAACCTGCAGATCATGCGGCGACGAGTTATGGAGATTCTACCCTATTTCGGAAACGCGGAAAAAAAATAATATATGTATACATTTCTGCACCTCGACATACACGCGGTCACACAAACACATTTTCACCTCCTATCAGCGTGGAATTTCGTAGAATGACCACAAGGGTTGGAATTTACCACCCCACCACTAATTATCGTGGTTTTATTCCGCGGCTCGGGTTTACAGCGTTATACTCCGTTCGCCCCATGCGTTGCAGGTATACGTCCATCGACGAGGCGTTGGAGTGGGTGTAATTTTGGCAGAAGGGTTTGTGGTTACAATATTAAAGTCGGACGTGCCGGCAAACCGCAGCACGCTGGCCTCCCACGAGGCGGTTGCGACGCCTGCCATGGAGGCACGTGACGTCATCAACCGCAGCCAGACTCTGCCACTGTCGGTACGTTTGCCTCGTTTGCTATACGTATAACACGTAAAACGCAGTTGCAAGTCCTTCCAAAGGTTATCACAACTTTTGCTATTTCCCAAGCAACCGTAAAGAGCAAAGACTTTTTGAAAGCCACGTGCAACCCAAAGAGTTTGGAAATGTCGCGCTGCCGAAGAACCCTGCGAACTCCGTGCGGTCGGCGCTATAACGCTGAATTTCAGTTGTTGGGCGTTACCGAAAAGTATATTTTCTATTTCTTTTCTTTTTTCCTTAGTTCTTGGTAAACGTCGTACGATAGCTCTTCGATTTCTTTCATTAAATTGATATCGATTGTACGATACGTATAGAGTCCAGTACGTTTATTTTTCGGGTCGTGCGATTTATATATTTTATTCAATATTTTAGAGAAAGAGATCTGCAGGAGATTAGGATGAAGGAGTAAGTAAACCCCCTCGTAATTGCTGTATGAATATAAATTCGCGCGAAGAAGCCACTGAACGAATGGGAACGTGACGAAAATAAAAAACTAGAATTCGTAATGAAGTGTGAAGAAATCCCTGACTACCCCCGAGATCCGCGAAATCAATTTTAGGAGAAAAAAAAACGAAAATAAAATAAACGTGCAGTGAAATGGAACTACGGAAATGAGAAAAGTAAAGCTGTATATATTGTATATATATATACATATATATATATATATTATATAAGCAGCTAAAAAAAGAGGTTTGTCAAAAGCTGAACCAAGTCGCTGATAAAAACTTTTCATTTTTAATTTAGCATGCATATATAAATGCGCACGAATAGAATAATTATACCTACTATTGCCGGTACATAGGCGACTCGCAGTACCTACTTGGACTAAATGCCGACACGCGTGCAGAGGTTGTGACGTGACGTGACGGGTAGGTTGCTCATTTGTTCCAATTATTTTAAGTCACGTATCGTTTGCCGTATTTGTTCCCGCACCGTAATTTAATTATATAAGCTAATTCTCTCGTGCTTTTACTCTAGCTGCTGCTTGATGACGAACCATTGTCCATAAAATTCGTCCACATTCTGCACTAAAATAAAAATGTGCAACATTGAACAGTATACACCCCTATACAGATGTATATTTTGCGTTCCATGCTGACTGGACGAGTGATATACGTACGTGAAAACCGTACGTGAATTATATTTGATATATTTCGTTTTTGAAATTAAAAACTTCGGTCCTAAAGATATGATTCGATTCTTCTTGCCGGAACCTCACACCACGCTGGTATATTTTCTCATTTTTATTCCTCTCGATTCGAGGTTCGTACGGTCAGGTGCCAGGTGAAAGGGGTTGTTGAAACGCAATATTATATTTGCCTTTAAATCGTACCAGATTGCGTTTAGCCTGTATTATATTACGTACTTATATACGTATGTGTAGAGGCCGCGTGGTATATAATGCGGCAAGGTATATGGCAGATATATGAAGTTAGATGCCGGTTATGTTCTCGACCTTCACAGTCAGATTCAAAGGCGTTTCACCTTTTGCTTCTACAACCCATAATATCTAAATCTATATCAGCGTCAAACAATTCGTATAACTTAACACCCGTTCGCTGCAGCAAGTTCTGTTTTCACATCACAGCCTCTTCTCTTCAACATACATTTTATTACAATATTTTCCTCCCTTCTTTCTCAGCACGGGGCAACGGTAGTGCGTTCCTATACGAATACTTGCTCCATTTCACCCACCTATACTTATCCATACTATTTTATTTTATTTCATCATTTTATTCTGTTCGTTTTTTGTTGTGTTTGCCATCCGAAAGTGAGCAAATCCATATCTCTCTCTACCATTCTCTACAATTTTGAGCGGTCATCTTACCGTGCAGTTTGATAATAAGAATAAGGCCCGGTTCGATCACAAGACATCGCCTATAATTTTCTGTAAAATGCGCTGTGAATCAGCAAATTATAGAATATAACCGCTCGCGAGGTTTTTGAGAAACACATAAGCTTTGAGTTTTTGAAAAGATATTTATTTCTTACCTGACAGCTGGAGTGCTTTCTCTACCACCGATCCAGTGATTTGTACCGTTACGATAAAGTAAGTTACTTCGGATTTTGGACAAGAACTTGCCCACTATACACCCTATATTATGTACCGTCTCTCGTCAAAAACTCTCCTAGTACACTCAGAAACGCTTGGGGTAAACTTTTCCTGGGATCTTTTCAGTTGGACGTGACCGATCTGATGCTCCAGGGAGACTTCTGGATAGCCCTAGATGGCTCTCTATATAATCTTGGGTAGCTCCAGATTTCCCCCGATAATAATACTTCTCTTTTCCACTGGCAAGTCCTAAACTCTGAACCTCTCAAAACTCTTGGAAACCACATCGCAGAACAGCATTCATTGCTAGTTACCGTTATACGAAATTAAAATACATATCACAAGAGCAGCGATGGTTTTCCGATGAGATTATTTTTCTATAATCTCGGTGATAGAAAAGCGAATAACGATTCACGGAGGATGGATTAAAACTGATGCAGCAGTACCGCGAATTTGGAAGGTGCAATTTCCGTAAGTTTCTCAAAATGCAAAAGTTGCTTGGGAGCAGAAACAGGATTAAAATGGATAATCCTTGAACCTAGATAACGAGATTATCGTCTGATCCCGCCGTGCGCACCAGGCGAGTAATTTTGTGCACTTGAGGTTTCAGCTCGGTTGTATTCCGCGCAGTCAACATACACAACTAGCGCGCTACCGTATATAGCATCCAGTCAATCTTGCTCACAATTATTCCCCTCACAACGAAACATATTTACCTACTACAAAATATACCTCGTTCCTCTTGATATTTTCAACTCTGACTTGAAGTCAGCTGAACTGCAGCACGAGATTATAAATAGATACGCGGATCCCCAAGTATCGTTTGCGCGTCAAGTTTCCGCAGTGCAATACGTAATAGCGTTCCAACCGTAATGCGATACCTATTCTACTCCACCGGGCGTTGCTGAATTCTGGTAGTCCTTCTCGTCAACAAGTTGCAAACTCATTTCACGAGGAGGATGGAGCTCGCTAACTAGCTTTCCTCGGCTCACTGAGCACGCGAAACCTGGAACAGGACGGCGAACGTATGGCGGGCGTAATGACGATGTGATGGATGGCCAGCTCCCGCGATACCTCCGACGTCCGGCTCACCCTCCGCAATGCTATGATGCTCCGTATGCCGGCGAACGAGAAAGGAGGACCTTTCGAAGGCGAAGGGAAGAAGGTGGATTGAGGGCCAGCGAGGCGCTCACCGAGCCATGCCATGAGCGATAGCCTACCGAGTCGAACGATAGCCTCAACGCCTCCCAATTCAATTCCTTAATACCTTCGCAACCACCACATCACCACCGCCACAACCAACACCACAGTTGCCACCACTATCGGAAGTAACCTACTACCACCCCTTCTTACCCATCCTGCACCGCCGTGTTCAAGACTGTGAGTGATTTCGTAGATATATTAGTTCCATCGATTGAGAATCACCCTTTCACATCCTTCGTTCTGGATTATCTGGATATACGAGGTAAAGTGAAAGACTGAAAATTGCTGTTTTCAGTTTCCAATGTTCTTTTATGTTGGGATATACGAAGAGTAGAAGAGTGCGGAGAACCGATAATCGATCATCAAACCAAGAAATTCGATTGTTTCTATGACGCTCGTTGCGCAACCAGCACTAATTGTTAGACATACCTCCGTAGAGCAATATTTCGCGACCCTAAGTACGCCGTTTTTCTGAATCGCTTTCGTGCAGCTATAATTTTTGCACAAATCTGAGCATGCTTCCGCAGAGTTATTCGAAAAGTGTAGACGCTCAATCGCGGGTTTTAAGCAAATCCAGCTGCTCCCGTTTCGCATCGCAGAAATTTGGCCCTTTCTAAACAATCCTCTGATTTCGTACAACGCGCGATCTGTTACCGCTTGTTGCTGGGTGTTGGGGGTGTCAGACAAGGACCACTGACGCAGCTATCCAATGTGGTGTATATGGATTATCTTCCAATTTGTCAGGAACGTAACGTATTGCAGAGGCCGGTTGAGCTCACGCCCACCCAATTATTCATTTGCTCGCGTGCTGCAGTACCGCTCCACGTTTTACAGACACTCTCTCAACGGCCGGTCTGATTCCTATGCCAGGCTGGTCAACTTTGTTTCGAAGTTTAACGCCCGGTATTGTTTGCTAATATGCACAATTAGACCGGTGCATTACGGGCAGAATCTGCTGCGCAACTCCGCAGCTCAGCCTCGGTATAATGACGATCCCACACCCTGGTAGGATCCGAGTTCTAGCTGCTTCTGATTTCAAATTAGATTGCACACTGCGCATGGTTCGCGGACACCGGATGACGAAGATCGACATAGGTGAGAGACAAACCAGCTAGTTCAGGGTCCGAAGGGGAAGCCGGAGAAGAGAAACCGGGTAAATCCGCTCAGCAATAATGTGAAACGTGCTCCGAGGTTCGAACCGAGAGATCTCCACACCATGTGGCGAGCCGTACCTATCCTGACCTCGATTCTTCGTATAATACATTATACCTATACTATAGCCTTTCAGCAGTGACGCAATTCCGAGTTGTGAAGTGCGAAAATAAACATCACGCCACCACATCGAAGCCTAGATGCTTGTTAATGTACCTGATGTCAAGTGAGTATTTCCGAGTATCCAAACCAACACTCCTCAGCTTATGCGGAACTACATTGGCACTCTAGAAATTCGTCATGAAATGGTTCGCGTACAGAACGAATGCTAGATAGAATTTGGACTGTATATGTTGAATGCGCGTCATTACAGATGTTAACATTAATTTTGGGTGAAATGCGATGACACGGGACTCGAAACAGCCGGTACACTAACTTTGCTTCCAATCCAACTACACAAATTCTCTCTAAAACCCTTAGTCTGTACTCGCACGCGCGTGTAAGAGGGGTAACAACGCAATTACGCGACACGTAAGCCGACGCCGAAATTACACTTTAATCCAGACTGGCAGCGCGAGACTGCGCTCGGCTATTTCGCCCTTTCCCGTTGAATTTCCGCCATAGTTTCGGCCTCCCAACAATCCTAACCGCTAGTTATAGACGTGATTGTACCCCAGGCGTTCCGAAACGTTGCGGCAAAAGCGTACAGTCGTTGGTTAGGTACGAGCATAGATATATTGAACTAGATCGGACAAGTTGCGAAAAGTCCGAGTCATAAGGTAGTAAGTCGCAAAATAAGAGTGCCAACCCAGAGCGCCATCTGCGTTTTATGGTAAAACAGACCCTTCATCAACCTCTGAGAAATTGTCGGCCTACCGCACGAGCGATCTGTAGACCCAATCTTCAAATTCGTCCTCATACGCGGTGACGCGCAACAAACACGCTCGGACTATCAGAATTACGGTGCAGCCGATGAGCTTCTCTCATCGCTAGGATGATTTTACAGTAGTGCAAATTGATATTATGATAGTTTGTTCACACTCGAGTACAAAAATCAGGAATAATATATTTTCTGTGAGGAGAATTAATCTTCTTCTTGTTCAGTTGAAAATAATTTCATTGTAGTTCGTAATGTTGCGGTTTCGAGAAAGAGTAGTATTTCATGTTTGCTAAAACAAACTACCGGTATAAAAAAAAACTGAATATATCTTTGGCTCTTGCTGGGGCTTGAGAGTAGGAGTTCGTTCGTTGTTTAGCTTTTTGTGAACTTGTTAACATGTTATGCAAATGACGAATTTATCGTCTAGTGCGAAGCATTTTCCAAAGGTTGGATACTTAAGGAAAAGATATTTCCACGTGACAGTCTGATTGAAACAAAAATCTCAGCCAGAGACACAGGTCAGGAAGAGACGTTCATAGTCAATTGAGGAATTTTGATTGAAAAGGAAATTTGAAAAAAAAAATCGGAAAAGTAGGCAATATTGCATCAGGAGCACGAAATATTTTTTGAAATTCTGAGGATATCACGCTGGAAAGATTTTTGAGTAGAGAAAAAATTGGAAAAAGAAAATCAAAATCCAAAGATGACTAAGAATCGGACGATATCGGAGAATAATGATTTCTGAGAGGGAAGAAAACTTGTAACAAGTTTTCCAAAGAAATGAGATAATACAATTCATTTTGATTGGACCTTAATCGACGCGTTGTCATTTGTTTCGTTTCATTTGTCTCTTGTTTTCGTTTGAATTGAAATTTTTTCAAAACCAATAAATTCAATCATAGGGAAAACGTTTTTCGGGAGCTATAAGAATCAAGTGGTATACAAAAACTCGATATTGAGTAGAAATAAAAAATGTACCAATTCCTCCATGAATAATTAGATTATTCAAAGATTTATGTTCAGAAATAAGTATCTTCCTATTCATCGTAATTTTGTGCGAGCATACCACCAGCAACCAGGCTTCAGCGCGCCGCGCATCAATGCAACGGCACTTGCTTCGGAGCAAATCACTTTTTTCCGGACTTCTCTATCGCTCGCGTCTTGCCCACTGATCGTCCGTAAAAACAAAAATTACAACTCTTGTGTGAGTTTCCTCAACACAGCTTCTCCCTGCACTCCTCATTATTATCCATTGCGTGCACCCCACTTTTTTCGTTTTGAATCTCACAAGTATTTTCATAGCTATGAAGAATTTGCAATGACAAATTTTCAGGATGACCTGCATGGGGTTATAAATCTGTATGGGGCTAGGGAAAAATAATTAGAAACTTTTGGACCGTTCTGAGAACGTATTATATTGGGGGAAGAATGTATTCAAATAATTATTGTCTGCTGTTTAATCTTGGGATAATAACTGTATTTTTTCAAATTCTATTATAATAAATTTTATTGATTAACGATCGGTTTTTCTAGTCTTTTGTTTTTTTGAAAAAGGAATTAATATTGCAATGTCATCCGGTTCTGAGCTGTGTTTGAATTTACGAATCTCTAGCTCGTCGGAAAATTGCTTAAAAATCTATTGCAAGATTAGTACCGAACAGACAAACAGACAGACAAGAAAGGGGGGTTAATAAAAACGTGGTAATAAAAAAGGAACGATACGCGCGTTACAGAGTCGTACACCAAATTGAAATAAAATAAACTTCACGAAAGCTCTGAGCAAAAAGGAAATATTTTTTACAAGACGGAATCAGATGTGAAATGTGAAAATATTTGTTCCATAATTTAAGGAGTCGAGTTTTACGTAGTTCCATCGTGAAACAACTTTCCGATAGATTTGAAAAAAAAATTGTCCAGAGGTTAAGAAAAACGTTTACTGATAAATCCGGAGGTTTCAGAATTTTTGACACTTTAGAACCCGAGGTAATTGATAACAGAACTAGCAATTTTCAGGCTCACCTTTCATTTAAAGCATGTACCTAAAGCTTCCTGTCCGCCCAACTATTTTCTATTATCCAAGAAAAATCTCTCGATAGAATTTCCAAAAAATTTAAGAGACCAAAGAAAAAGGTTTTTCAAGCAAATTAAAAAAAAAAAATCGCATCTCACCGTTTTGTATACGGGATATAATAATTTAAAATATATCATCTTCTTTTTGATTCCAACACGTTTTCGTGGTCAATGGTGATCCGGCAACGCTACGCGTAGATTTATCTCGAGTAGTGTAGAATGAAGAGTGGGAAATATATGTATATAAATATATATACTTGGTGCAACGTTGCCAGATTACCGTACCCGAAAATATTTAATCATATGTCATATTTCGGAACATGAAAAAATAAATCTCGATATACGTTGTTTCAGCAAATTTCCCGTACTTTTTGAAAAAATTATGATTTTAATCTTTCTCAGCCTTTAGAATACTTCATTAATCATTTTAGGGGTAAAAATTGGCCGAAATTGGGTGGCTCAATTTTTCTATCAAATTTTTTGGAATCTATAGAATTCCAAATTTTCCGAAATCTTTTTTCAAATTCAAGCACTCGTTGCCTCCTGCAATTTTTCTTCTGAAGTTTCAGTTTTTTGCGTAAAAAATGAATGAAAATAAAATCAATTCTGTATAATTTCATCAAAAAGTGATAATTAAGAAGAAAATATTACCCACAAAGTATGGGTTCCTGTCCAAAAAACAAGTTTCCCTTTCAAAACTCCGATACAACTCGGATAAATTTTGAAATTCGTAGTGATATGGAATTTTCGTTTCATGATTCTGCAACTTTTGTTCCAAATATATTTCAAAAGAATGCTCAGTATTAAGGAAAACGGATTAGAACACTTCAAAAAATTTATCCTGTATATGGAGAGCGCAATCCACGACGCCGTGCATTTCGTGTACTTTTGTATATTGAAATATACTGGAATAATTTATCATGGTTATAACTATGTCTATCGTTGAAAATTATGGGTGCCGTGTGTAACATGGTTAATTTCGCTTTGTTACATATCTGTCGGTCAAGTTGAACAATTTCATTGAAATATTATGGGGTATCAGGTAATTCTGTAAGTAAAACAGCGTCCTGAAGCGAAATCCTCAAATTGCGACGAATCGCCGAGCGCGCCGCCTACATTTAATCGCATACACTAGAATTCGACGCCATCTTGTCCGATCTAGTTCAATATATCTATGGTACGAGGAGCCAAAGGAATCGACGTTATATTAGCCGGGTGCGTGAGAATCTCGCATGTAGGGTAAGACGCACGTACTTGAGCCACGCCTGAGGGGTTCGGGTGCCAAAGTTCAGCCGCATACAGACGTAGTCATTTGGATGCTGAAAATATTCGAGCCTGATTTCACGAAGTTACAAACTAATTGGCTTAATCTCCATACCCTGATATAATTTGAAGAATGTTTTCTGAAAACGACCAAGATTAGCCGTTGAACGGAATTACGAGAAATCATTTTCACTGCATTGATACTGACTTACGGTTAGTGGAATGTACATATATTTTTAATATACGTATTTAGATATATACAGACGATATCCATGTGGGAGGCAGGTTAAGGTCATCTGTTGGTTGGCAACGGCTTTGCGCCCTCGAATTCCAACGTAGTCGTACATGAAATAAACGCGTTTAGACGGAGGAAGGATTACTGGCTAGATTCCCGTAAGTACTCGTTCAAGTTAACCCTGCCGGACAACTTGAAACACAGACTGAGGAGTGCAATATAAATATCATCCATATAGTTGTGTATTGTAGTAGCACAGCGAGTTGCCGTTTGAGATCACTTCTGAACACGAGATGGAAGTTAAGGGACAAGTGGGGAGAGGAACAAGTGGATATCTCTCCGAGAACCAGCAATAAGCGCGAGCGACGGACTACTGGACGGTCGGATGGCTAGACAGGTGGACCAACCCACCTGAAGTAGCAATAATCTTTATTGTTTCAGAACATAAAATCTGGTAGTCGGTAAAAATCAGAGTTTCTTCTTCTTCTTGAGAAGAGGAAAAAGACCACTTGGAATGCAGATTGTCAAATATAATGAAAAGAAGCTTGTAAGCGTGTATTCTCTTCTCCAAGAACTGAAATATACTTCTATATCCGTTGATGCTCGCAAAATTTTTTTCGATTCGAGAAAATAAAGCGACAAAGTTATTTTCAGACTGTAAAATGATGGTCATTGATGAGGAAGGAAAAAAAATCAAAGAACGAAGATCAGTGAGATGTGCAAACAAGCGTGGAAATATTTTTATTGAAAAGCTGTGGGCCGATAATGAGGGTATAGCTGCGAGGGCTGAGAGAAAGTATTTTTGCAGAGGGTTAGGTAGTGATTAGTTTAATTCCATCCGCAAAGCTTCGACAAAAGTTAATCTAGACAGGGAAACGCTAGTGCCACCAGCAGCTCCTTTTGCAGCATCCAATTTCTTACGTTCGATTAGATTATCTATCGATAGGCAGACGACTTAGCAGACTGAGTATATGGATGGGCGGGTAAAGAAGGGCCCGTAGAAAGTTTCCGATGTTGGATTATTAAATTCCTTGGGTTCCCATCGCGAATACCTACTCAGAAATCGATACATTCGCTGAATATTTTAGGTATAGAACACCCACGGGGCCCAGGGATGGGTTCACCCTCGCCACCATCGCATCGCCGCCCTTCCGTCCCGGTCACCCCTCGGTCGCCGTCAGCGCGCTAGTCGGTATTAATACTCCTTGAATCCATTCGTGTTCGGTACACATGCGCCGTGCACCGCAGGTGCCGCTCTTCGAATCCGAATTTCGATTTTTTTTGGTTCATTTTTGGTTGGCAACCAAAGGTGGAGATTAAAAAGGGAGGAATAGAGATAAATATTTAAACCAGGACGGAGAGAAAATACATTTCCGGGGACATTAAAGGCGTTTTTCACTGAGAGTCGGGCTGCGGAGCTAAAAAGCGGTGAGGTGTTACACGTAATTTAATCAAAAATCAAGTGGCACCGATTACAGCAGCGATCCACGTTCGCTACCGGTTTTAGAGCTGTGCAGCGTACCAGACCGTGCAGGTTCGGGCGATGTAGGTGAAACAGGGTTTTCATGTAAAAAACATGGCTGCTGACTCTAACTACTTTTGTGACGCCGACAGCTGTCAAACTCACGCATCGCTCTACCCGCAAATTACTTCAAGCGACACACACACGGCTTTTCAGCGCTTACAACTAACCTCCCTTTTCACCCACCTTCGCGTTATCCAGGCGGCTCTCAGTTCCGCGCATCCGCATTTACTTTGCGCGCTTTGTTATCCGAAAAGAGCGAACGGGAGGTGTAGAGAAAAAAAAGGATGGAAGGAGATGGAGAGTTTTGATCGAATCCTGAGGGCTCAGGCTTCTCTGAAAATCGGGTTCCCCAAGAAAGGCGACGAAAGTGCACAATCGTATTAAAAACGACGACTTTCGATCCCCAGACCCCGGAGGTATGTACGTAAAGGACGTGAGACTTGGTATTTTCTTGGCTGAGGCTTGGATCAAAGTATACTCCATCTGGTATACTCCTACGTATGTATACTCTGTATAGGGTCGAACTGTATTTCATGAAATTTTATTGGTTCATTTTCCTCTTTATCGTTTCGGACCTCGGAGCTGCGCGGTGTACATCCGCGGTCCCTAGCACAGCCGATACAACACAAAGTCAAATTTGTATTACAGAAAATTTCATACGGCGACATTAGGGTTAAATGAATCGAATAAATTGCGGTTCATTGCGTCGCTCATCTACGATATTTCGAAATATATAAAATATTTAAAAAGTGAAAAGAAAAAAACAAAAAAAATCCTGCTCCTTTCGTTTTTCACGTTACTTTATACACGTATACGGGAGAGTAGGGACCGGAATTTAACGCTTGGATGGACCACTTCCCCGAGTGGACGCCGTGCCGCACCCGTTCAAGGTCTCAGATGCGAAATCAGCGAACCGTGTGGACAGTGATACGCTATTTTGCGGAAGACCAGGCCGGCTGGTAACGGTCGATCGAATGTTTAGGATGTCCTTACGGCACTTGCATTATTTAGATACCTTGACATTGGCCGGGGTTCTACGTAGAGCAGCGGAGTACGTAAAGTTGGAGTGAGTTGAGGGGGGTATAGTACTTGCCACCGGACGGCCCTTTCGAGGTCTGCATCATTTATGCATGTACGCCGGAAGGCTTTTCGTAGTAAAAGGCGGCGCGGGACTCCTCCCGGGTTATGGTCTGGTTTACTTTGCTTTATTCTCAATGTCTTTTACCTCAGAGGTATTCTTTTCTCTCCATTCTCCCTGCTTCTTGATCTCCCTCTCATCTCCCTTCCTGCAGCATCACTCATCTCCCTTTTTACTCCTTGGCTTTTTTTTATTTCATTTTGTTTCCTTACTTTGGTTTTTATCCAATTCCCGAAAGGATACTCAGTTGAGATGATAAAAGAAAAAAAAAAAAAATCAACTAAATCCTAGATTCCTAGGTATTACGCAACACAGACAAATTTGGGTTGGGTGAAATATGACAGGAAAGTTTTCTCACTCCATCCATAAAACTACCCTCGAATGCATCGGGCTTTCGTACCTTATATAACTCTAAATCAATCCGCACGGAACAAAAAATCTTCTACCAAAAAATGAAATGAATACATACTATTTATAGCAGATTTACTGCCGAGTGTTTTAGGTTGACCGTCGAGTCAACTATACAAGGCCAATACACTCGTGAAAACGCAGTCACGGTTTTCCTTCCACATCTCGGCCAACCCCTTGGTTACTTTGGCTCGAAGCCAGCGGAGCCTCTCGGTTATCCTTAGCTTTGCTCTCTATTTGAAAACAAACGGAACTGATGCAAGCTAGGCGGAGCTGTATGCCGTTTACCACCGCGGTGCAACCACCAGTTGCTAGCAGAGTATCGTATAGGCCTACGTAGTTAGTTTCATATCGCCTGTTGCATTCGTAAAGTGTTTCTTCAGGAGGCGTCGAGGCGAGGCTTGACAGGCCACTACCACCCAAGCTCGAGCGCGGGGCGTGCTAGCGTTGATAAATTGCTTCCGTAGGACAGAATGAGTCATCGTTTCGCTTCTTCTCGTCTTCGTTGTACGTTACATATACATAGGCATATACCTATACACACGATCCCGTTAGATTCTGGACTTTAGGAATATAAAAGATTCGAGTGACGCGCCGAACCTTTTTATTCCCCTTCGAAACATCGCTTAACCGAACCTCCACTCACGCTTTCATCAAATGTGAGTTGGGTATGAACGCAACCCCTTTGCCTGTGTATAGATTCGACCACAGCTGTGACATTTTCGTCTCATTATACTCAACAAAAAGTTCATTAAATTACCCATGATATCGCTCGCTATCAAGCACAAGGCATGTATATTAACGATATAGTTTGTGAATTCGTCCTCGGTAAACGAAGTGCCATAATCTGAATACTTGAATTGTATTTCGTAGATAGGGAGATTCTCATAGACCTTGATGACAATCGAGTCTCTGTTGCCTAATCGTACCGATATCGGGTATTTCGATTAATTGAACATGTGAACATCGATCCATAGACCTAATATTTAATCCATAAATCGGATTGACGATTAGAGTCGAATTCGATGAGTGAGTAGCGAATCTATCAGTCATGATCTCGTGGCACACCGGGCGGGAGGCTCGGATTTTGTAAGAATTTGGTATCTTGGTAGAATTATAGGGTCTACCATCTGTCGTTGAGAGACTTCGAATTTGGATTCGAAGCACGACGTTGGAGAGCCAACAAGTGGTCCATATACCAGCCAGCTATCCGCGCCTACCCGACTACATCGCGATCCTACGTGCAGTAATTACTAATCAATGTTACTATGCTCTATGTATAGTATATAGGAATTTTGCGGCTATATCGTAGTAGAATATTGATGGACGTGTCTTGTAACTGAAATTGGATGCTGGATAACTTGATACTTGACTCTTGGCGAGGACTTGACTAAGCGTTCCGATGATATGGTGGCGTCATGCACGTACGATATACCGGTTTCATACTCTTGGCTAATTAACGCGAAACGAGCCACGCTCCCAATTATTACTCGCTTTTCACGAACCACTCGATTAGGTAATCCTTGATCGATCCCAAACTACGCTGGAGCTGTATCTTGGCGTGCGAGTGACAGGCTAATCTTCTCTTTGGACGATTATTCCCGCATAATCGTAGGGCTGTACTTATACCAGGGGCATTTATTACTCATTACAGAGCCATATTTCGCCGTCTCCACCAATTCAACATTTATGTAGATGTGTACCTACACACGCATCGCTCATACCCAAAACCCTACCTAACTACCTCTATTAACTCGTTTGGCAATGCTCGTCCCTATCCGATTATACGCGTTGAAGAAAATTCGGGACTGACGCCATTATATAAGGCTAAATAGATTCGCCGCGGCGGAAGAAATTACTCGCGTGACGCGATCGAAGTTTCCTTTTGGTTGTACATTCATATTATACTTATGGTGACTTATACCATCATATATAAATGTATGTGAAGGGGTGTATAAAGGCGATGGCTATACCCCCGTCGCTCGACCCTGTGTGCCGCTCGTTCGACCCGGCTGATTCTCTCTATCTCGCTCGCTCATTAAGTTGAGTGTTGCGTGCTGCGAGGAGGCTCGAGGGGCACTCGCCGTTCCCAAGTGGTCGGATATAAGCGTGACACAGGCCGCATAGCACGCCAACAATCCTCCTCCGTCGCTCCTACAGTTTCACGGAGCTACAGGTTGCTATGGAAGAACGCCAACTTAAAAAGTGGTTTGCTTAAAGAGCGGAATTGAGGTACTCGATTTAAAAAAGGCATGCCGAATGAGGGAACACGCCGCGTTTCGCGTATCTTTGATGAATGAATTCATTCCGTTGCAGTTTTATTTTCATACGAGAAGAAAAAACGTTGTCACTGGTCACGGTATGTTCGGGGTCGAATGAAATTATCTCCGGTAATATGATTGACGGCGAAAAAAAGGGCGGAGAAATCCGACCCCATACATACGTATAATCCTACCGGTACGTGCTTTGAAAAAAAAGTACCATATCTACATTACCGATCGAAACAGTGGAGATAATTTACTCGATGGTGCTTAAATAAAAAATTCCATTTTCCATTTGCCCTTTTTAGGTTCCTATATCTTGCCATTTTACTGACACGGAGACACTCCATGTATATCCCTGTATGAGGGAGTCTCCTTTACATTACGTATAATGCTGTACATTTATGCCCACATGGGCCAACGGCTGGCTCCGGTATCGATCGGAGATCAGTAAAGGATTTGTGGGATTTCTTACAGAGAATTTTGCAGGTCCTAAGCCTAAAGCAGGGTCGAAGCTCGGCCCACGTGAGAGGGAAGACGAGATAAGTGAAAGCTATACAAAGAGTGGTGGTGGTGGGTTTGCTTTCGATTACCGTTTAAATCTGTACCAACGATCTGCCCATATTTATATATATGGAGGGATACTATTTGGCGTTGACAGAGATTCAACGAAAATGGTAAAACATATAAGGGGGAAACGAAAGGAAACTTCTCAACAAAACAATTTCTGTGTCTCTTGCGTATAGCATTTCATTAGAGCTATGCGTCATTATTGGAATTAGATCAAGCTCCGATGTAAACGTTTGTTCGTCGGTGAAAATTTACTCTACGTAAAAACCGTTTTATTTCAGTTCAACTTATACACGAGTGAATATAGTTACCGTGCAACGCCAATAAACAATTTTGATCGAGGTATGAAAAAGATCGTTGAAAATGCATACGCTACTTAGCATCTGGTGGCTCGCAAATGGCGGTCCTCCATTCGTCTCGAAATTTTTCTTTTATAAGACGCAAAAGGCTGTAGAAAAAAACAGACTCAGATCTTTTTTTTTTTCTCCAATTGGAAGTGCGCTAAGGTATGAAGGGGAAAAAGAAAAGAAACAAAAGTTAGAAAAGAAGAAGGAAAACTCTGCTCTGCGATACTCGCCCAACCGAAAGCAGAAAAAAAAATATAACGACCATCGATGGCGTTACTTTATAACGACGCACCTTTTGAAGCTCGTAAAACGAAAGAACGAATCCCTCGGAATACAGGTATCAAACCGCACGTAGTTTAGTATAGGTATACAACCCGCTAGCATTTGCTACTGCATCGGGGAATCGAAGAGACGCGGTTCTCCTATATTGCTGCGTTTATAGTTGCTTAGCCTTTGGCGTATCGTACGTACGTTACGTATATATGTATATGTGTATATGTCAAAGGAAATGAGGTTGTTCCGCAAATGTTAAAGAGAAGATGAAAAAAAATCAAATAAAAAAAAAAGAACGTACGCTTTGCAACTTTACTCTTCGCTGAATTCCTCCATGTATACCTGTTTAACAAACAAGTTCCTTCAATTCCCGTAACATAAATTTGTATTTTTCTTATGTATTTCGTACACGTTTACCCTAAAAGGGCTTGAAAATAGGACCCCTGAGAATGGTCCTAGTTTTTATGATCAATATACCACTTTAGTGTAGTTTTTAATCATCTGGCAGTCAGCATTTTATTTAACTCGAAAGAAATTCAGTTCAAGAATCGTATACTCTTCTTCGCAATACAGCGGGATATTGTACTACTGTTATATTCTCATTTTTATGGTCTACGCTTTTCCGCGGATTCTTTTTTTTCTCGTTCATCCATCCCCTTCGTGCGTGGCATATTATCCTCCTCCTCTTTATTTTATTTTCTTTATCCTTCTTTCCGTCTCTCTCAGTTTTGCGATCGTTGCTACTACTAACTCGAGAACCGCTACTGCTGCCGTCATTATAGTTCAATCATGCCGTTCTACCTTTTATCTACGGTAAAGCTCTCGGCTTGCTTTATACATCTGCAGATACATCAGCTCTATGGTGGCATAATAAAATTGCTTTTGTATCTCCTCCTTTACCTCCTCGTAGTTGTGGTACTTATAGGAATTTTTCGCCTTATGCAGTATCGAGGAAGGTGGTGGTGGGAGGGGGGGGGAGAAGTTTCATATTGCAGCACCGAGTACCATCTCCGGTGCCCGCGGAGCATGTGGTGTGATAGTTATTCCGAAGTAACTATGAAATGATAAAAATCGTCGTATACTTTTTTGGGGGGGGGAGGGGGGGAGGATGGGACGCATAGGTGCGATGTCGTGAATGTAAAACAAAACGACGTGGTCCTTAAAAGTATAACATCTGAGTCGGTACGAGCAAGGGGTGAAATTTTTATTGTATTCCCTCGAATCCGAGGGATCGAGAAAACGTCCGCAGAAAAATTATTGCAGAAAAACGACTCGGAAGGTTAACTGTTCGTTAACGACAAAGGTGCGAAGAATCGGGTCGTTCGGTCGTTTGCGGAACACGTGTAAAGTGCAGAGCGAGTATACCTCGGTGCAATAAACGCAAACTCTTTGAGGATCTGCGATTTGTAATTATCTTTTCGTATAGCTCCGGTTAAATTCATGACGGAATACTGGAGTGGGCGAGGAAGAAAAGAACGAGAGAAAGGAGGAGGGTGAAAGAACGAACATGTTGGAATATATCAGCGTTCTATCGTCTAACCGCTAAACGAGAAGCTGTTCGGCATTTATTAGCCCACAAACTCTGCAGCACGCCAGGCCTACTGCTCGCGTTCACTGTCGACTCCCCGTGGAGACCGGGAGGTAAATTGTTCCCATTTAATTATACAAAGCACCCATATAGGAGCAAGTCATTGAAGTGGGCGGGACGCCGCTAGAGCCAATATATCACCACTTCAAGGCACTTCAAATTCATACGGATTCAATTTCGAGAAGATATTTGCCTACAGGCAATTTCTCGAGAATTCCAATAAGTTTTCCCTCAATATAAAACACGTTGGTTACCTAAATATCTATCGCCCGACTCCTTCATCTAATATATGTACGTATACATACGAGTCAAGATTCATGCGTGGCAGCAAAAAATGATGATATAAATTCATAGTACACATAACGTAATATACGCGACGCAAAACAGTCAGTCAATATTAGGGCTGGCAAATGGAGAAAGTTTTTGCTTTGAAAATGATTTCGCTGTACCCTAAGTCAAGTAGATTACTTAGAGCATCCATTTAGACGGGGGTTGGCGGTCGCTGTGGAAGACACGTTCGAATGTTTGTCCTCGTGGTCAGCGCACTCTTCCTAATCCAACCCAAGGTAGGATGGGTGAACCCAGCCTAACTCGTTCGAACCCTGTATATCTATACCTCTTTGGTTGGCTATCTTCCCCGAAAGAGGAACACCCGGAGGAGACGGACGCTGATGGAAGTAGTGATGGTACCTACGACGAAACTTCCTAAACCACTCCGAACAAGCCCAAACCACGGTAAACCACGAGTCTAAACCAGCAGAAGCGAACCTCCCCACCATAGCGGTAGTTTGGGTCAATTTCCAGAGTTTGTACTTCTTCGTTCGGCAAATGCCCTCTTCGACTTTGACTTCAATTTGAAAGTCGTTCAACCAATTTTATCCGCAGCATCGAATTCTAAGTAATTATATAAAACCAGTCGGTGCAGCACCGTCTAATCTAAGGCTATACCTGTGTACATACCTATACCTACTACGGGGTAATGTTACGGGGGATTACTACAGAACGCGTTGATTCGCCCGCCGACGCGAGTCGTTCTTTCTCTATTAACTTCCCGCGTGCTACGCGATACGGAACCTCGAGTGAATAATTACTTTAATCTAGAGTAACTGGGATGCAATTGTGGCTTGGAAAACAATTTGGTACGGGGTGGGATCCCGAGGCGGCAGTAACTTCTCGACTATCTTTGCCTTCCCCGAACGATATACCGGAAAAGACCTGAGCTGGTATCACGTTCAGTTTTCTTCCTTTATACGTACTTTATAGGTACTACGTACCTTACATACGTATAACCTTTTACACAATATTATACGGATGCGCGTGTGTTCTACGCTGTCACGGAATATCATCCCTTGAAAGTAGCGTGGGCGTATGTCGGAGGTCCGTTGAGTGAAAACTGTGCTCCTGTTTTGCCTGCTTTACAGGTCGCAAGATTTCCCGGGAAAAAATGGGTCAACCAAGTATCACGTCACAAACACATTTTCCCAACCAGTGTCGTTCTACGGCTCTCTTCAATTTATTACGACGCGACGTAACCGCGGAGTGGTACACATCTCAGCTTATATTTGCCCGTCGGCTGTCTAGCTGTCCTGAAACGCAGGAATTTTTATACAAAACTCTGACAGATTCAGCTGGCACAACCAGCATCGAGCGTATTTCAGGAAAGGAGGAATTTACTGACTGGTTGACCGAGTTTACCGTAACAGAATTTTGCGGAAGAAACTATCGTAATTAAGTTGGCAAATAACCTGAACAGATGCAACGAAGACGCGATACCTTACCGCAGAAACTTTCTTCACCTATATACTTGTCAGCAGTTTCTCATCTTAGCTGTACCGAATAAAAGCAAATATATTGCAAAACTTATCAAATATATTTACGATGGAGAATAATATCTTATCTATTTTCTTTTTATACATCCGATTACGTATATCCTGTATTTGTTAAGAAAAAATATTCACGTCGTCCCGTCGCGGTCGATTAGAATAATGTTTTTCATGTCCCCTGATAATTTTTCAAATCGAAAATTACCGTCAACCACGTAACATTACGATTTCAATTTTGTTCAATTTTAAATTATTTTACTTTTCGAATTTATATTACTCCCAATTAGGATTTCCCAAGTAATTTCATACCACGATCTTTTTTTCTACGGTTAGAAGTACAAGAATTCATGAATATACGTAAAATACAGTAACAATCGAGTCGGATTCAACAGGTGCAATGGGACGTTCTTAATGTACATACGACGCCACATCGTATGTATGTGGACCAGTTACAATGCAAGTGTTGGAAAGGAAGTTATTTGCAGTTGCTTAATTTTGCAAACGGCACCAGGATCATATAATCGTAGAAGACTGCGCGGCTGCGAGGTTTCTAATCCGGGCCGGGCATCGGTACCGCTGTGGTACCTTTTGAACCGTCAGTAACACCGGAGTGTAGACTCTACGGTGGCGCTCTTACCGTTTGCTGTGGCTCCCCGGGGATCGCTTTGCAAAGCGTGGGCCGCGCGCGTTGCATAAGTGATGCCCTCTAAAATACTCACGAACCCACGACTGCGGCTGGGATCTTGTGCAAGGCCTGTGATTGCCTCTTACTATCCGTAAGCGGCCCGTGATCTCCGCGTTTTCCTAGCTCTTCCAGCCCCCCCAAGAGGGTGAAACTCTGAGAGAGATCCCGACGTACAGAGAAAGATGAAAGCACAGAGAAAGAGCGGAAGCATCTCTACCACCTGAAGCTCAACCGTTTCCAGTACCACTTCCATATCCATGGTGCATCTAGTGCCTCTCTATAGTTACCGGTGTCGCTGAAGCGAGAGTTAAGACTTGGCACTTTGCCATGTTATATAGGAGGGAGTCCTCAGAGGTGCGGATAGGCGTATAGGTGTATAAGGAGTAGGTTACATCCATCTGCCTTTGGCCGGAGACTCCGTTGAACGCTTCCTTGAACTCTCGACTAAGATCGAGGTTGACAAGGAGATCAAAGGAGCGATTCCTACCCAGAAGTAACATTTTTATTCGTCATCATCTGACATGGAAGGAAAGACATTTGTTCGGTTGAATAAGATGAATATTCAACGAAAAATTCGACGCAAAGACACCGAAATAATGAACGGGATGAGACGATGTATTATATGTCCTATCCCGAAGAGCGTGCAAAAGACTCAACGATTACTCGGTGAATATTTTCACTTCTCGAGTTTCGCTCGTCTTTTGCTTCCGTATGCCTGTAAATCTATAAAATGGGAATAAATAATAAAGATCGTGTATAAACGGTAGTGAAGGTAGGGCGCGAAACTGCGACACCACGACCGTTAGAGGTGTAGTACTCTCATTAATATTCGCGAGGCATTCCCCCGACAGTTTTACGATCCCCAAAAGTTTGAGCCGCGTACACCCGTTGGTACTTCATTCCATCTCCTATCTGTGTTTGTATCGGAAAACAAATTTGTCTGGGGATAATGGATGAAGCGGTCGGTCGTTGCAGAGTGTATTCGGAGAGCGTCGGAAAGCGTCGCGTCGCCTCCCTGTCCGTAATTAATGGCACGCGCCTTGGCATTGTTTCAGAAACGCGGGATAGTATATACAGGAGTCCGGTGAATCAGGTGCTTCGTTAATTTTTCTTCGTGTAATTATTACGCGCTTGAGCTCCAGAAAGAGCGAAAGAACTGCTCCAAAGTTTTGAAGGACGCACGAATTCGTGGATTGATTACGCGATCAATCATTCCAGGGGGAGCCGAGCGCGACCAACTTGCAAGCTGGTCCGACTTTTGACAGCTCGTGTTCGACTCTCTACTCGAATTTTGATGTAATACCTCATGTAAAACTAGTTACCAACCGAATATATGGGTCGAGGTCATCTTTTGAAATTTTTTTATTTACTCTCACCGATCTCTTTCATTCGATCATCTTGCTTGCCGTATTTCGATCCATCTGAAGATTATGACTTTGAGATCCACTCACCTGAAACAACAAAAGATTCATCTCGTTAGTTTGTACACACATAATACATGTACTGAATATCCTTGCAATTTAGCTCTGAGAAGTTGCTTCG
This sequence comes from Athalia cordata, assembly GCA_963932425.1. Classification (NCBI taxonomy): domain Eukaryota; kingdom Metazoa; phylum Arthropoda; class Insecta; order Hymenoptera; family Athaliidae; genus Athalia; species Athalia cordata. The sequence continues at coordinate 46,921,268 of OZ010625.1, read as the reverse complement.
AGGATTACGCCCAATGAGACGTTCTAAGGTAAATCATTTGCAACAAATTATCTGATCCCTTTATGCGATGTAATTTGGGTGGGTACGCGTGGAACAAATTACGTCGTCGGATACGTTATAGTGTTGAAGTGTAACAAAGAGGGTAGATGGTTATTGTACGTCGGGTGTTGAATGTTGACTCACAATGAGGTGTTGCGTGTTGGTGAAGCCGTGTTTCGTGTCACATAATATAACGAAGGACTAGCAGACTTGCTCGAGGATAAGTGCTGAACATACAGTCCGCAAACTCACCGTTTTCAACCTCCGCTAGACACTCGTTCGTAAGTATTCTTGCCAATGCATACACGTGAGATTTCATCTATTTATTACAATGCGTTGTTGACGCAATACACAGTCGTATGAATAATGTCATATTCTTGACAGAGACGAGATATTTGTTATTGGCTTAACGACAATTATATACGCGTTATTGTGCGCCTCTTCAATCCACGATCGAATAAACGACAATAATTGATGAATTGAACTCTTCTCATATCTATCGATAACAATATCGACTCATTTCGATAACCGTGTATACGATAACACGCGTGAGCGACTCTGTTTGCCCATTGAATATTCAAAATCAGATGTTGATTGAAAAACTTTTACTCGCGTGTATTGTAGAGACAAACACGAATATCTTAATCGCGTGTATACCGATGTGAGTTTCATGGACACATAAAAATATCTCTATAGGTAATAATTTGGTCACAAAGAAGATCGTACGTAACGTAAACGTTGGACGACATTCACGAGGGGTACGTGAGCTTCCTGCACGTGACGCAGGAAACCACGAGACTCATTCGCTGCAATAATATAATTACAACCTTCGGATATTTCCGACTATAAAGTCGTAATATAAATTGAGGTACTTTCCTGACAGTCGGAACAAAAAGTAAAATGCTAGCGTGCATAGTACAGCCTAGAAAACCCGTGATTTTTCGAACCAAAACTTTTGACCGTTTATGTACCACTGGCAACCAATCCTGTAGAATCAGCAGCTCGTTATAACGTATATTTCACAATCTGGTAACATTTTGCCAGTTTGCATATTCAATCACAGGTAGCACTATAGTAAATATAACGTAACTATCCCGCTTCATATGGATGCGCTTTTGCCAGCTGTTTGTCGATATATCCCTTATACCATTATCTGATAGGAATTAATTTTCCATCTCTTCTTAATCAATATTATAAAATCTAGACAGTAATCATGTCTGGTTTATTTGTATCCAGAATTTTTTCTACGCTATATTCTATAACAAGCTCAAGAACACAAATTTTGAAATGAGATACGTATATTTCTACTTCTATACAGTCGATTTTGAGAACTTTTTTCACCATTCTATTCTAAATTTCTTTAAAAATAATCTCTCAACTTTGGAAAATTTCGTAAGAGAAGGCTTTCAGGAAAGTACTACCTAAAATTCGTTAATAGGTTCCACATGCGATGTGGGTATGTATATCAGTAGAAAAGGGAAAAGGTGAATACTTGGGGTTGCTTGTAGTAAGAATCAAGGGACTCGAAGTTTGATAAGGGAAGGATGTCGATGTAGCAGAGATCGGGCAGGTAGGTTAAACCTACGCAATGAAGCTCTAGCGAGGAAGTTAATTCACACCGAGTGTGCACACTTGCCTCAAAAGTTCTACCGTGTCTCGAAGCTTTGGCGTGTACTAGCTACCAAACTTGGTGCAGCAACGGTGAGATGTTACCGTGCGATGCGGCGTGGCGTTGAACGTGGCATGGTGGTCGTCTCGTCCTTTAGCTTTCCCATTTTGCCTCTTACCTCTGTACTATACTCTCCGTTGCTCCTAAATCTAAACTACTCTGGCAACAAGCGACGACCGAAAGCACATACTACGTATAGAAGCTAATCAATATATAGGGTACAGTATCCTTGTGGCGGTTTGAAATTGACTAGTCGAGTGCTCCGTGTTCTGCAGATTATGCATTGTACGTAATTATTATAACATTGCGGCGAGAACGAAGATACTCCGATCGAGGTTTTGTACGTGAAAAGTTCATCCCCAGCTACAATTCTGCGCTATATAGGACAAAGATGACGCTGTTTCAAAGGGTCCAAAGGTCGTTGCGCGTGAACCCCTGCCAAATTGCGTTTAGGTGCTCGTGTGCCCTCGTTCACCCGAAAGTAGAGAGCTTCGGGTTCTGATCTTGGATATCGTTCTCTCGTGCCACAATACATCCGGCAACCCACCCGGCTATGAACGCGCCTCTTGACAATGGCCCCTAGACTCCGCGAGTTCCTCCAGTTTCTCCAGTTCCCAGTTCCCGGTTCCCGTTGACTCAATTCCCGTTTGCTCTAGTCGCTCGCGTCCGCCCCGCCGCGCTGCTGACTCTGACTCTGATTCTGACTTTACTATTGCCATTGCCACTGCTACGACGGAGAATTTCATATAACTTTCTATTGAAATCTGGACGGGGCGGATAGAAATAAGGGTGGTTTGGTGGGGATTTAAATCAAATGCCAGTTGTGTCGTGACGCGGCAACCTAAATCTAACAACCAAAAGTTGTCGAAGCCAAAGTGCCGTTGCCTTGGTATATAGGTAGTATATATGCGAGTGAACATATAATACCCGTATACCCTATACCCATACTACGATTCGAACTCCGGCTTCGATTCTCGCTCCGTACCTCCGTCACCACGGGGACGCCTTTGAAATGACGTGAAATTAAGGGACGCTGACGATAATGTCGAATTGTACGCGCTGTCAATAGCGAAGGAAGCCAATTTCATCTCATATTCTGCGTACGCCAGTGCAAAAATCGCCCGTTTCTCTTTGTAGAGATGGGGAAATGAGAGAGGAAAACCGTTGGCAGCTTCCACTTTCACACTTTCCTTCCGCCGATAAAATCTAGTTAGTCGTTTCGTCTAATCCGAGATGAAATTCAATTCGTTTTAATATCATCTCCGCGTCGGCTGCAGAATTCGTCAATCCATCAGTTCCAACGACCCTCTGGTATAAAACCTTAGTAGATATGCCTCAAGTTTATCATAATTTATCTTACTTTATACTTCTACTGCTAAAAACCTACTCGCAGTTCGCTGTGGTACTAAGGTAGGTATGTGTATAATGAATTGATTTTCACCTATTTATTCACGGCTTCGAAGTTACACAATGATGGGAATTATATCTTTCGATAGATGCAAAGAACTTCCGTGGCTTCTTTTTCGGACGTATCTACAACTGGATCGAGCAAAGAAATACTCCCCGCTTGAATCTTGATGTGCCGGAGGAACGGAAATACAGGCGTTACGTAAACAGAGTAGAGCTACACGCCTGGCTTGTGCTAATGAAGAGCTTTAATGTCGCACAAGGACGTAAACCGCTGCCAGCGACCGTTACGGAGGTCCGTAGAGGGTAGGTGAAGGCCGAAAAAAATAAAACTAATGAAAAACGTTAATGAATGTATAACTTCCCGGCTTAATTTCATATAACGAGAAAAGGCGAGATAAAAGAAGAAGGAGTGATAAACTGCTTTGAGGAGGCGACCTGAAGACAAAGTCACTGTTTCTCTCCGACCTACCTCCACCTCCACCTTTATCGTCACCCTCGCCACTTTTACCTCCGATCTTCAACCTTCAAACCCAACCTTACCGGCCTTCGATGTCTTGCAAAAGCGAACGTAGCTCAAGAAGACGCTGACAACATCTTCGCTAATTAACTTAACGCACTTTTCGAACTTATAACGATGGTTAACATTATTACAGCGTCGCTTCTCGGGCTCTTGAAGTGACAGCAAATATATTGTAATAGACTTATTTTCCGTCGAAGCTGCAGTGATTACCATAGAGTCTCGACAAAGTTCAACTTTTTTTTTTATAGATATAATTGTTATGACAGATTTCATTCAACTGTTTTCAATTATTGAATTTATATTCGACGGTTCCCGAGGTCAGCGTCTTGCCTTCAACCCCGCGCGAACATAAGCATGTATAGGGTACCCGACTATATGAAGTAATCCCGGGGCTCGTTCAACTCGGAATAATAATTTCGCTTCATGGCACGTTCTACTTTCGCCATTCGACTTTCGTTGTACGCCACTCGTCGGGTCCCCCGGCCATCTCTGGGTTTTTACGTTTTGGTATAAAGTTGCAAGCCCTTCGCAACATCGAAGCCAATGAACTCCATTCGGCGCATCGGTTCCACCAATCTACCCCCGCTCTATCGCGTGGCTATCAAAGCAGCATTCCCTTTACTCAACCAAGCACACATAGCTGTATATACTATATCTATCCTCTTTCCGACTGGTGAAACCTGCAGGAGGTACTGCTCTCGAACGAGTAGAATTATCCGACTGCCAGAGGTGGGTTCCGACTCACCTATCAGCTCTCCAATCCCAGACTGATGATTGGTCGTCGTTTACAATCCGTTGAATACGGCCACCCGTTTCCCAACTCCACGATGTCTGTATTTCAAGGACTATGCAGGATAATCTTCCTCCCACTTCAGCATCGATCACGCCAACTAGTTTCATTCTACAGCCCTTTCCCTTTGACTGTATTAGTAAAATAGGTATAGGTGCTATCAAATTTTGAGTCGTAATTGATGAAAAAACAAAGCAACAATTTTTAAAAACTTCGCTCTTCACGTTACAAACAACGTTACGCAGGTGAAAAAGGGATAAGGGTGAAGGACGAAACTGCAATGGGCTTAAGGGGGATAAAGACGTTCGTAGAAACGACAAAGATATACACCGAGCTGGGGAGTTTCCTGAATCCTGCAGAGGGGATGCGTGTCGTGGAGGCAACTTTTTCGTTGGATAACGTACGGACGAAGGGCTCTCGCCGCTCAATTTGTATGTTAATTTGCGAGTGTTTGCGGGGCACCAGTTCGCTTGATAATGTCATGTTTATTCAGCGATGATATCGCTGCAGGCGGTCACCCGGCATCCACGAAGCGCCCATTGCTACCGGCCGGTATGGTATTTCACTGTATACTTTTTTCAGGACGGCTCGTCCTCGTCTCTCCCGATCTACAAGAGGATCGAAAAAAACAAACAAAAAAAAAACAAAAAAAGTTGTGGCTGATGTACATAAAATTTCACGAAAACACAATGGAATCAAGCCAGAGGATGTGTCCGTTTTGGAAGGTTCATACGCCGAATTTCCAGACGAAGTGCAACCGCGATGATACTGCAGCTCTTGTGAATTATGGCGCAAACCTTTTGGTTACGTGCCGGTTTTCAAGCTCTGCTTTGTTACAGTGAGAAATTTGATTGAATAAGCGATCGTTTTATGGAACTCGTGAATCACGGGAGGCAAAACAACAAGGTGGCGCTAGGGGCTTAAATAGTTATTTTACGACTTGGACGTCGGCTGCCTGGAAACATCTCTATTTTATTCCGAGAGGTTTTAATTGTGGGGTTTCCGTTTGTTTTATAGCAGAGATCGGTTATCTCATGTACGAAGAACTTTTGACGCTTAGTTGATATTGTCCACCGTTAAACGCGTCACTTCAGAAGATTAATGAAATTCATTTTTTTTTATCCCACTTCCATAATCCAGATTTTCCGACTGTTGGCTACTTCGGTGTGTGAAATCATGTTTATAATATTATAAAGTCCGGTACCGGATTGCTCCTAGTCACTGACGTGCATGTTTGCGAAAAAATAGGTAGGCCTGATGCAAGAGGGTGGTGTACTCGTGCAGGTCGCACTGCATGCAAATTATGGATTACGACTATCGACCCATCTCACAAGGGTAACCAATATTTTCAACACGCTCCTGATCTGTAACTATACGAAAATCGAAGCAGTGGAATCTGGTGGCAATATAGTCACGCTTGTCAATTGGAAACGACTGGAGTTTGCAGCAGCCTTCGGATGTGTCAGTGCGCTAGAAGTTATAGGAAGATGTCAATCGTTCTTAGAAAACAAGTCGAGGGCCAATTTCGTTCAACCACTGGTGCGAAGGTGATAAACTGGCAAGATTTTAGAACTCAATCGCACCGAGTTCCCTCCGAAGACGATCGGCGGGGAGGGACAGGAGGGGGGGGAGGGGCTTGAAAAGTAATTTGAAACGTTTTCGCTACTATCGATACAGATTGGCGTAATCCGAATGAATCCCTCCTTCGAACTCTCCTTCTTTCTTTACTCACATACTATACGTATTATATTCTCTGCGTTCGCCTCGGGTGCTTATGTTTCACGTAGTTATCGTTGGAGCCGTTCCCACCTCCGGCGTTTCTGAGCTAAAAATGGAAGACAAGAGCGGAAAATAAATTCATGTTATTTATATCGCTTCAGGAGCGCGATGTGAAATTCGAGATAAAATAAGTCCGTTTAGAAGTGGCTGGCGTACAAGAAATAGAATATAAGTAGCCAACATCAGGACGATAATGCGAGATAAAAGTGTAGATCGCATAGACAAGGGTGGGCGATCCTTCATGTAAAATGTATGAAGACCCGCGGATCGCCCGCCTTTTTCCGCTTTTTACTTCAGGCTGGACAGAGGCATAGAAATGCCTCCTGTAACATCCAGACTCTCCGTGACTCTAGGCTCTTTTTATTTATTAGCTGTTTAGGCCACAATACATAGCCGCACCTCGGCCATTTCTCGGTAAGAATATAGCCTCCTAAACTGCCATCGACTTCGACATCGCCACTGCGCTCGAACTATCTTTTCCGAACCTGTGTACCTGAACACAAATCTGAAACTCAATGTTCCGTGGGACGTGTAATCAAAGTCTCATCAACCTGACCAAACCGTAGGAATAAAGTAAGAAGTGTATTTTATATACATATATTGCTACCGGTGGTTCCGAACTAGAGGGTGAGTGTGAAAAGTAAAATCAGAAATGAACCTGCGAACGTCGCATACGAGCGATGATTGTATCGAGATACTTCAGAGCGTCGAGTGCAAACCCTCGGCAAGGTGTTATATTTCACGCGCTTTAGTCGACTCACTCGTTCGTTAGTTCGAATGTAACGTGACACTCTCCCTCAGTCTTTGGTCCTCAACGATTGTCATTGCTGCAGAAGCGAGAGCGTTAATGAAAATACGACGGTTGAAGCTCAAGAGGCGTGAGCTAGGGATTCTACCCAGACTTATACTTATGTATATTCACATGCTTACGTACATATTTAGCGGAAATATACATACACAATGTACCTATATGTACAGTGCACACTATTCGTGATCCTACCCTACCCCAGCCACCCAGTCCAGTGGATCAGAGTGTCATAGTAGTGTTTTTTTTTTCAATTTTTTTTCTTCATACCGTTTGGTTGAGAGCTGAAAAATTCCGCGTCGTTACCTTTAAACTCTTCTAGGGGCCTCGTCGATGAATGGTCCCTACCATCTAGCTTTGCTAAATGCATCTGATTATTTTCATCTGTTTGTTTTATCTCGCGGCTACCGTGCGGAGGGTCCTTCTGTCGTCATCCAAGTGAAATATCCCCGGGATTGCGCGAGAACGCTTTTAAAAGGATACCCTCGTTTTTTTCATGCAGATTAGATCTTTGAGGGGTTACCAAGAGTTTGCCTAGGAGTTTATTGCTATTCTCGCGAGGAAATATGGATGGAGAAAAACTTTAATTTTTTTGGGTTTTTCAATTTTTTTCGATGGGGTGTAGATGTATGCGCAGAGATTCGTTCAATCCATTCTTTTTTTTTCGTTCGTTTCTTTTTTTTAATCACGTGAATGAAGTGGTATGTTATATCGCGATTTATCGCAGTTGAAGATTGAGTAGTACTACCTAATCAGCAATCTAAAACTGATACGATTTAGGGTTCTCCCTTGTTTGAAAAGATAGATAAATTTAAGGTGGTTAGCGGAATCATTGATGGAACTTTTCACTTCCCCAAATCCCCACCGCTATAAATCGAGAGCGGAACTAAGCTGAGGTGAGACGTGCAAGGAGTTTCGGGAAGAGAGAACCTACAGGGGTAAAAGCAGGGGGGCAAAAGAGAGATTCTTTTAGCGCATTGACTTCTTCGGAATTTAAAAGATATAGCCAAAGGCAATAGGATGGAATCGAGGTACGCGTCAGAACGCTCGCGGAGAGTCGTTAAGGGTGACGTTAGCGCGCACCGTGTAGAATGCAGATCAGGCAGGCAGGGAGTTGGCAAAGCGGGAGACTGGTAGCCAGGAGCACCGTCGAACCCCTGTCGACTTAACTTTAGACCCTGGGTAAGCACGAGTTAAGTATTAAACACTTTAAAAGTGGCTGCGTGAAATTGAAGAGTAAAGCCTACAATCTAGAAGAGAAAGACGACACTTTTTATACAACATTTATTTCCAGAGACTCGTTAAGGCGAAGCTCGATAGGAATACTGAACCAAACCTCACCCATCTAGCAGCATCGGTAGCAGCAGCAGTAGCAGTAATAGTAGCGCAGCTATGGTCGGACCCGGTTCGACTCGAAGCGACAAGCGCGAGAAAATATAGATTAACTTATCTGTTCAACATTCAAAAAGACGAAGAGACCGGGTAAAAGTAGCTCACGTCTAGCATCTCAATATATTCGCCACGTGGGAGGTGCTTTATGGTTTTATCTGCAGTGGCAGTTAATTTATAACTAGATAGGTATTCTTTATTATACTTATATACTATAGATAAAAGGCGGAATAAAGGAGAGTTGAGCAGGGAATGGGAGACACTGTCACTGAATATTCCTGGATGATAAGAATAAGATTGGATCATCTCGGCGATTAACAGCCGAGAGGATTCCCGATGGGGACGAGCGGGCCAAAAGAACGTAGATGGCTGACGGTTTAGGGCAAAGCATAAATTTTTTAAGTCCTCAGTCGTCCATTGGATCGAGTTTCCTCGACTTAGTGGAGTTTAAAATATTGAAATCGTTAGCCCGGATGGAAGCGAGATCGAGTTCCAGATATTTAATATTTTACGATTTATTACTGCTTTAAGTGGCGCAGTCTCAGCGGATGGGTGTTTTTTTTTTCCTTTTTTTCCTCACTCAACGGAGAATCATTCAGGTTTTTGGTATCGATCCAGTGGTCAGAATGCTCGTCTAGGGTGGCTCATATGCCCCGACGTCAAGAGCGAAGATTGCTGCAGGGTTGATAAAAAGAAGGGCATTTTATGCTCGGATATTAAATTGATTTCTCCCACGAGACAATTTGCTCTTGATCTCAGCTACGCGATGCGACGCACGTGACTTGACGGTTGAGCTCCTATGCTCGCGAGTGAAAAGTGAAGCGCCGTTCTTTTTTATTTTTACCGGTTCGTTTTTTTTTAACATTCAACGGAAGTGTGACGAGTCTGGAAAGAGATAAGAAGATTCGAACACGTAAGGGGCAAATGAAAGAATAAGAAAGCCGAACTGCGTCGTACACCTCTTGGAGAGGGCGCGTCCTGGCTTACCCTCTGACTCGGGGCCATTAATCACGCGGCATTCTCAAACCACCGACAACTGGGCCAGCTTCATTCCCGTAACCGTAAAGTAGCGTTGGTGGGAAGAAAACAAATTTACAATCTATTTAAAAGGCTTTCCAATCGGCCCGATTTACTCGAGGGACTTTGCGGCTGACTTCGTCGCCACTTCATCGATGACGCTCTTCACCCCCTTTCAACCCTCGTTTTCACCCAGAGTACCCGTAAGCGCCAACTTCTTTGCCTTTCTTTCATCAACTTTTTCTCATACCTTCATAATTTCTTCAAGTAATAATTATCAATTTTTCTGCCTTTCCAAGAATACCTACAACCAGTACGCTTTATAACATTTTTTTATATAATATTGGCTTTTCATATTTCTATATACCGTGAGTTTACGGTTTCACCGTCGCACCGTCGGGCGGGCGTCACTACGCATGAATTCGTTAACGTTGGTGAGACCCAGCTACGACTTTTCCCTCTTTACCGACTCAAACTTGAGGGCAAAATCGAATCGGTAAAGAGGGAAAAATCGTAGCGGGGTCTCACGGACGCTAACGAATTCATGCGTTAGTGACGCCCGCACGAAGGCAACTTAACGTGACCGGTCGGTTCCACCGTAAACTCACGGTATAGAGAAAACGCGAAGGGTGCGGTTTGAATCGAGGAGCCGAACACCGTTTAAGCGGAACCCATAGTAATAAAACACGCGTTTCTATTTTCTCGTTACGTCAGAAATGTTGGCGAGGTACGATGCCGCTGCAACATCCATCATATACGCTTAATGGTTACGAATCCCCGAGCCCATTAACGATTCGGCTACGACCGGCTAAAGCCCTATACATATAGCCACGCTTAAGAATCCAACACGTGAAACGTGCGGCTGACTGGATGCCTGAAACAAAAGTGGCGCGGAAATCGTATAACGTATGGTCAGGTGCGGTGGCCCGTATACTTATCAATCACTTAGGCGAGCAGCAGCACATTTCGAGATCTGCAGGTTGTCGCGAGAGGTGCGGATGCCGGGAGGGTTTTCGTGACGCCACTTTTACGCGCTCCGAGCATAGCCATCCATCTTTCTCCGAATTGACAGCGAGACAATACCTTCCGAATCGAGGGCATGAAACAGACGTGCCAAAGACAGGAAAGCGACATCCTAGCCACCATTTCCAAAAAAAGCTAGCATCTTTTTCAGCCCATACCGATGATCAGACGATGATTATTCCACGACTGTGCCCGTATATTTGGAAAAATTAAACCGCGTCAGCTGCTTCGGAAGAACTACGGCGACGTTCCAGCGATGTGCCCTTCGACAGCAAAGTAAATTTGTGGTACTACACCTATCCTTTTTCAGTATATATCTAAAGGTGACCGTGTTGGCCTGCAGGAATTCCGTAGAATGTGGATTCTACGTATAGTTATACCAAAAAGTATACACACCTTGGCAAGTCCATTATAGAGATTGTGGTCGCGACCTAGTGGGACGGTGTTGGTGAATTCTTTTTCACAGAAAAAGCACTCTGACTTTCTTCCACCGGTGCGGCTTAGTCATTTGGCCACCCCCGACGCGCGACGCCTCCTACAAACCATACTTTACGGTCAGAGGCTCGGTGACGATGGTAATAGTGTAATAAAAGCGCGTAAGAAAACGACTGCCGTGAGGAAGAAAGACAGAAAAAGTAAAACTTGCGCCGTGTGGATGAGGTGAGAGGAACCTTGGATAAAAGGAATGGTAGGTGGCGGCCTGAAAATTAGAATCGAGTGAGACAGTGCAGACGCAAACTTCGTCAAAAGTAAGACAAATTTCGTGTAATTTAAATTAGCCAAGCAGAAAAAGAGGTCGGGTACTGTTTTCGCGGCCGGGTGGCAACCTGCACCTTCAGGGAATATGAATCCTCTTCGCTTGTTGTAATAATAGGAATAAATTCGTGCTACTGCAATGTACGTATAGCAAAACCGAACGGATTAAGTCGAATTCCAAGTCTTGTCTATACAAACTGTGCTGCAAGTCATATAATTATCCAGTTGTTCGTAATAGCGTCGAAGAGACGTCGGTACACTCAAAATTGATGATGATATTCTAGGGTAAATGTACACTTTGTTATAGGTTATATACGTGTCTCTTGAGTAGGAATGAGTATTCCTTTAAAGCTTTTCTGTCCTTTTATAATAAAGCGTCTGGATTTTTTCGTCATCTTAACATCAGACGCGATTCTCGACGCTTTTTATGTTATCACAGAAGTGGGAAAGCTGGAAAAACAAAATAATAAGCTGCCTAATGGTCCCTGGAATGGCAGACATTCTGACACGATTGGATGCAGTTGTAGTGGCGTAACTGTTGCCGTTGTTGTTGTTGCTACACTGCTGCTGTTGCAGCTTCTGCTTCTGATCATTTCACTTGTAGTTACAACGAAATTCTCGAAGCTTGCACTCTCAGAGAACCATTTTATTCAGCCGTTGGCACTAGGAAGTCGCGAGGTGAACGGCTCCTCCCTTAATCTATGTAGCTATAGCTATACCTGTGCCTTATGTCATATAGCATACAGATATACCACATTTTCAAACCTTGCTGCGTGGGATCATAGAAATAATTCACTCGCACGAAAGAGGCAAAGAGAGAAAAAAAAGCAATATTAACAAAAATAATGCGCGTTGCTTTATCGTGGCAAACAACACCCGGATTTACCAGGTGCTGTAAATATATTCGAAAGAGCTATTAAAAGCTGAAATTTTTTTTTCTACACACTTTTTATTTTCATTTTTCGTCCATTTTTCACTCTTTTTCCTCTTTTTAAGTAAAATAGGATTACGCGAACATATTATCGCCAGCGTGTTGCTGTTTTTGAAGCTCCAACAAAGCCGAACGAACTTCCCTCCAATTTTTTTGTTTATTGTTTTTCATACGATATTCCCGGTTCGTAAGCCGCACTCATTAAATGGAAAGTAAACAAGAGATTATTATTTTTGTGGAAATAATTTATTATTTCAATGAAAACGTGGATGATAGTAGGTAGAGTGGGGATACTGCTGTGTTCGCGTTACAAAAATATTAGTGCATTTGAAATATGTTAGACGCGATTTCAAAATGCATTATGTATGTGTATATAAGTATATACATGAGAAGAGCATTGTTGCTTACCAATAAATGAAGCGAAATGTTCGTCTCTGATGTAACTTTAGCGTTCATACAGATCAATTTCAGAACCTACATTGTTATTTTATGGAAATTAGAGATTTTCGGTCTATCGGTGACGCAGGAAAATAATGATCTATAATTCTAGACGGTTGTGCGGATCGTCTAAATTGCACCGCGTGGCTATCGGAGCGTGTGTTAATGCAGATATAATACCTCGCCATAATCCAGATGTCGGTTCTGTCACGTGCCTTGGGTCTCCGTTTTAATTAACGAACTAATTGGTATCTGTAAATCCAGCTACAAAGGCTTCCTCCGAAATTCGTGTGAATCTCTAACAGATCGTCGAAATATTCCATTCTAATCGTCCACATATTACTCCTGAAAATCTACGCTCCGTGCAAAGAGCGACGTACAACTTCGGTGAGAAATATGGCGGCACCTGATCCCCCGCGTCGCAACATCCCCGTGCCGCGACGGTGTGGATTAAATATTAATAATTAATGTTTAGGTCGACGCGAAACGCCATAGAGAAATGCGGTGCATTGTCAACCCCGGAACTTTCGACGATTCGTATAGTCTCAGCTCTTGCAAACTGTTGTATTTTAGCAGTCTGGCTGCAACAACTTGAAATACAACGTCCATTATATACCTGGCATTGCGCGGGTCACTTTGATTATTTTCTCCACGGGTTGTCTGTAGCTAATTGTCCTCATTTTTCAGTTTTGTGAAAACCGTACAGAATATCAGAATATATATATATATGTATTCCAGATGGGGGCATTATACGAAATTGAGCGAAGGGTAGAATCTATAATCTCGATGGTGTGAGAGTGCAGGGTATAATGATGAGGATTTTTTCAGCGTAATATTAAATGGAGGGGTGTTTGCAAAGATGTAACGAGTGAACTTTCATATCTCGGTATCCAATCTAATGAGATGATGAAATGATAATTCGAAAACTGAATGAAAACGTGGTTTTTATCATCTTATTAGCGATGATCGTTCGTTTGACCTGACGCCATATACATCTGTATAGATAGTTGTGGGAAATGTAATTAAGGATTCGATTACAGTACGCCCAGTTATAATCCGGCAACAGCGACACGCCATTCAATATTAATTCACCTTCACCTAACGGAGGCAAGTTTTCGTTTGAATCCTATTTGATACGCTTGCAAAACCTTTATAACCCCCCTCCTCCCTGCCTCGCATTATCCCCTTCGCATGGACGTCCTGACGAGCGAAAACCAGGAGGTATCCTATCAGAGTTGCAGGCCGGAGAGCGCAGTTCGCAGCTCGGCGTCGACGTTGGCGTCGGCGTCGGCGGCGGCGCGTCAGCACACATTAATTAGGCTTAGGACGGCGATGGTAGGTTTAATTACTTTCGCCAGATCAGAGCGAAGCGGAGGCTCGTGGCAAACCCCGGCCAGGGATATGAATCGCATGAGAGGCTCAGCCATTGTAAACACACGTGTAACATGGGCTCATCCCGAACACCGGCCAAAAGGACGGGTTGCCGCTATACCCGCGCTGCTCCAACGAAGAGAAACGCGAATGTCAAGCCCCGCGTCGACGGTTTGCGCGGGGAGCTCGCGCGTTGTAATCGCATCGCGATTCGACCCTACGGTTCACAGGGCATGATGATTAATGCGCATTGATTAAATTGACGAGAACCAGGTATGACATGAGACTCGTACGTATATTACGAATATGTCCAATGTAGATGTACCTGTTTTAGAATATGTGTTAATACAGGTACACATAGCTATGACGAACGTACATGTATAGATTATACGTACACATTATTCACGTAGATGTTCCCTGCGATTTAAAACTTGCCAATTAAAGGTGATTTCACCGACTCTCTAGCTTTGATGAGAACTCTAATTAAATTTTCAATCCGTCAAGTATCTCGTTGTTCTGGCTGTTGCCAATTTGTATCATATATTGAATCGAAACAACTGTAAAAGCGCATTCGGCTCGGCTGTATATAATTGTATTTGAAAAGAAGAGATGTGCATGTTCACGCCAGTTCGATAGCTGCTGTAAGGACATTCGTTGCGTCAGGTTCGGCGAGGTGAACGACTACGTTTAACGATATAAACGTACGTATATACATAGGTGTTGGCTTTTGTATCTATGGCGCGATGCTGGAAGGTATAAACGACCTGCATAGGTATATAGAGCAGAAGCAACGGTAGCCGATACCTCGGACTTAGTGGTACTTATTTGTTATGAAAATTTTATGCAAACGACAAAGTTTCAGAGTATAAGTCGGTGGTGGTATGCGAGCCGCGTTTTATCGTAGTATTACAGACGGGATGGTTGAAGACAAGAGAGGAAGGGAGAGGAGTATATGAGTATGTATATAGCAATAGTTGCGGGTATATGTATATACGTTTACATGCAGTATACGGAAGGGAAGAAAAGCTAGGCGTTCAGACTCTTTACCGAAGCCCGTGCATTGCGGTGCCACTTTTATGAAAGACATAAACATGCGCAGCACACTATATATCTCGCCATGGCATAAGAATAAAGAAGCGCAAGTTCATATCCTGAAAACCGCGATACATTCAAAGTATATAGTAAACTCCAGATGCCATAAAATGATTTTGCTTCGGTGCCCCTCGTTGCGGAATATTATGGATCGAAGAGTTTGTCGACTGCAACGATAGATGTGTGTATAAATATCCTAAAATGCAGTTTGCGAAGACAACCAACGTAGGTGCGCAAGTTCCCACAATTAGCGCAAAGTCAAACCCCTAGGCTTTCATCGCCAAAGTTCTACCCTGCAACGACGTCGATCAATTAACACGATTCAACAGAGCTACTTCGCGTAAGCTTATCTCCGTGCATTATACGATCAAAAAAGGGCATACACACCTACGCGTGAATAAGAAGAAGAAATCCCACGCAAAAGAAACAACAGGCAAGAGACGAAAAAAAGAAAAGAGAAGCGTTGATCGACAGGAATCATCGTGGGTGAATCGAAGTCTACGAAGAGTTGGGCAAACATTTGAGCTTCGTCACGACCACCCCGCGGGGCGTGACTAAAAGGAGAGTGATGCCGGGCCGCAGAGAAAGCCCTTATTGTCGTGGTAGTCGAGGAAGGTAGCCGCGGCGATGGTGGTGGGTATGGTATGTGAAAAGTTTCTTCCTGAATAAGACTGAATAAGACGATTCCTTACGTCATCCACGCGGGCGAAGCGAAAGTAGAAGAAAAGTGAGCCCAGCACGCTAGACGCATACCGAGTGTCGAATACCAGGATACGACAAACGTCACTCCTTGGCCCCCCCCCCCCCCCCCCCCTCCCCCCGGCATCTATTGAAGAAACGTTTTCAGTTCCCTGGGCATCATTTCAACCTTTCTTCTCAACCCTCCTCGCTTACCCACTTCTATTTTTCGTGCCAACCGTTGTTCTCCACCTATGTAATTCCCGGGCTGCTCTTTATTACATCAAACGAAAAATGCAATACAGTTTTTACTCGAGTAGTTTCTCCAAGGTGATCGTCAGCGACACCAAGAAAACTGCTTTTTTCACACTATAAGGTATTACCGATGATCTTCAGATACTTGCGGATAATAAGTCGGACTGATTATAAAATATACATATGTATACACATACGCATTGTCGCGGATTAGTCTCCACAGCCGGCAAAGCGCGTGACGTCAGTTGTAGAAGTTAGGAATTTAGAACTCGAATGAAGGCGGAAAAAATACATTCTTCGTACAAAAACTCTAGGGTCTCCGTTTGGCACGGTTTTCCGGCCAAATTTCTAGCTTTTTAGGTGCTTCTCGCTGGTGGAGGACGTGCGATAAATTCACGGTCGCATTGGTATGCAGTTGGCGCTCAGGAGGGGCAAAGGGAGAAGGGGGGAAGCACACTCACACTTTCTTGTTCCTCGTCCTCATCCGAGGAGAGGGTGAGGACGGATGGAAGTGTGACTCTGAACTCTGGAATGAAGAACGCAGAGGGTATACGGAGTTGGAAGAACTGGTGGCTGCGTGGAGGGAGGTACGAATTTGCTACGCGCTCTCTCAGAGTACTGAGCACGACTAGCCGACGGAGAGGTCTTCGTTAGTCCCTTTCATTCCACATCTCACAATTTTGTGATCTCATCGAAGCGAGGAACACGCGGTGGCGCACCATGACCACGTTGGTAAATGCAGTTATACCCAGTTCAAGACACTAGAACGTGGAGAGTAGTATAAGGGAAAGTGGAAAGTGGAGAGGGTGAGTGAGAGGAAAGGGAGGAGCCGAAGGATCAAGACTTTGGGGGAGATTCTGGCTGGATACTTCCATAGAACTTGAATGTTTCGCGTGTTCGTATATGTATATTGTATATCTATGTACTCGTACGTGTTCAGTGTATAATACATCTTCTTGTTTCTAATGCGCGTGAACGTGACGGCAGAACGGCGTCATCTAGCATTTCGAGTGATGCGCGCAGCTTTGATCCAAAGTTGCTTTGTTTCGAGTTACATGCGTCGATTCGAGACAATGAAACCATTTCACGTTAACGACGTAATTACTCGTTTCGCTTGTGCGCAACTCTCAAAGTTGCACTTGTGAGATGCTCCGGGATCGTGAGACGACAACTTTGACTGTCTGTAACGAAGCGTCAACTCCATCGTGCTCCGAAATCTGGCTAACATCGAATTCATCATCTGGCATCGAACGCATCATGCAGTCAACGCGATTCTGAGTCTGGAAGTAAAACTCAAAAATTCGTGAGGTTTTCCTCCAAATCTGGAAAGGAGGAACAAGAGGTTTTTCTCCAAATCTGTATCATTTAATTTGAGCTGTAGCTATGGCCCCTGAATATCTGATAATCGTCGAAATTTTCCACGCTGACGATGAGTTCCAATATAATGGAGCTGCGATGATACAGATAACCTCGAAGTATAATTATATAATACAACATATTCCATCATGGCAGTATAGTCGGACGCCACGTGTGTTTGAGGTGACCGAGCGTGCTGATGACAGACAGCGTGTGCGGGTGCGATAGCGTGGCGGATACCACCCAGCAGCTCTCCCTTTCGTCCAATCCTCCGTTTGTCCGCCTGGTCGTTCGCCCGGTTGGCTTCTCTGGGAGCTCAGTGGCTCTCGTTTCTCGTCTCTCGTCTTTCGTCTCTTGCCTCTCACCACTCGTCTCATCCATCACCCCGACAGGTTCGTTATGACCACACTTCAGGCCCTCGGCTCGCCCTATACATTCACCCTCGGACCCTTTTTAGTCCAGGATGTATTTTAGCTGCAAGGCGTCGTCATCCCTCGTTTTGGAATTAAAATATTAAAGATCTTATCGGCTTAAAGAGCTCGTATATGCGTACGTACGCCGCAGCTCTGAGCCGACCTTTCGTTGCGAATGTAGCACATGCGTATGTATATGTCTCATGAATGAACTCGTGGAGATGTGAATTCACGTTATACTCGATTCCTAAAAAACGATTTGTACAACTATCGTCCACTGATTGTAAGAAAACTTTTATTCAAGAATGAAAAAAAAGTCACTAACTGACCTCAACCACCCTGAGGTTGCGATTCGGAGAGTTATCCAAAACTATAGAGTCCAAGTATTTGAAATTTATTTTTTGACGACCGATAAAACGGGCATAATTGTGGCACTACACGGATCTTTTTAACCTGGCAAAGTTTGAACGTCTAGACATAATCTTTCGATTTCAAACTCGATCTCCAATTGTGATGTATTTGACACATACATTATAGGCATACATCTATCCTACTATGAAAGGGCCATTCCTATCTCCGAACCCCGGTTGTATTTACTCTACGTTCGGTTGCTCGATGGTTCGTATTTCGTGAAAAGTCAAACATCAATCCGAAACTCTTTTATCGCGTCGGCCACAAAAGTACAATACCAAAGGGAAATATGAAATAAAAATCCTTTATGGAGCGTTGAACACAACTCTCTTGTTGTATATTGACATATTATATAACGCGAGTGGGATTTAATTTAGGCTGTACATGGATGCTGCCCGCCCAAGTAACGTACCATATTGTGGCGCAAGGTCGGTAGGTAGGTATACGATGCTCATAATTTGGCGCGAGGGGTTCTTTTGATGTAAAATTAAAAAGCGGAGTACCGAGAAATGAAGTAACTATGAATATTGCGAGTCTCCCAATTCGCTCCCATGAACACGCTTCCGGATATAGATAGGCACGATGTAATCTTCCGTACGGCCGGATACACAGAATTCCGGTTTATACGACGAATATATTTGCCATCGTACGCACATATGCGCGACGCATTTCATCTCTTTTTCCCCTCCCTATGTCAAATATTTCACGCTACGATATCGGGCTATTTACGCCTCTGTTGCACGTAATATGTGAAACGACACCGACCTTCGGCCACGCCCCGATGCAAGTATTGGCAGTGTATTTTTATTTTTTTTGTTATATCTTTTTATAGTTATTATTTTTTTTTCATGCCACATGTAATGAATATTGACAAACCACCGTAGGCCCGGGGGCAAAAGAGGAACCGAGAAGTTTGTCGGGGGAGAACGAAGCTTTCATACCAACGCTGCGGAACAAACAAGATGAGACGTACGTTACCCGCCGTATGAACCATCTCGCACGCGATTCCGAAGTTCTTGCCCCCGGCGAATTATTTTCCACGAAATCATTATCCTCATTTTCCTTTTTATTCATACATTTTTTTATTTATTTTTTTTCCATCTTCCCGCTCGGATTAGGGGTATTGGATACGGACAAGTACATCTTGTATCGCGTGACATTATACCTCGAACCTTTGGGGACCTGATGCAATTCGGAAGATCGTGTCTTGCTGGAAATGCATTAGTCTCGATTCGTCGCAAGAGACACGTATATATCAGACGTTGGAATTCCCCGAGAAGAGCACACCGGTCGTACGGTCAAAATGCTAATTTCGAACGTCTCCTCGATTTATAACACCTTGACGCGCGGGAAATCGACGACGTCGACTCGGAGGTATAGCGTTTGCGAAGACGGCTGAACGATGAAATAAAATAAGACGGCTCGGTTTCATCGACCCGACAAGAGCTGCGGTAGTAGGAACGACGAGCTTCCGAAGATGACGTTTTCTGGTCAGATTTTCTTCCCTTGCAGTGACAAAGGATCTCTCACTTCGGATACTACACAAAAGTATCCTGCAGACACTAAACTCCTATGAGACCGGCATCGAGATAGATTGCAGCGACGACACTTTAGGTTAGTCTGACATCGGCGTCGCTTTAGCCTGAGAAAAGTACATCAGAACTTCACGCGCCATCCCATGTCCGAATAGAAAAATACATTTTTTTCAGATGGTAGTCATTTCAGATTTTCATTTTTCACCACGTCTTCCGGGAGGAGGCACGAAAATTCATTTTATGAGATCATTTATTGACTTTTTTTTTGTTAGAATCGGTATTCTTCGGTACTTTTAATATCGTCTGTTATACCTCAGCCGGTTTGTATCCTTTGCATTTTCTTTTCTTTAGCTTTTTTTTATTTTTCATCTTTTCTCAGAAAAAGCACCTCTCACGAGGAATAATAAGTTGTGTTTTTACACGACGCACCCTCGACGCAAGGGTAATCGATTGCGAAGGAAAAGGTTGGGTAACTCTCTGTGTCATTTCCTCTAGAGGTTAGTTATCCAACAAAGGTTATCCATTTTCCATCTCGCTCAACCTTGCTGGTGCCGGTACCGATGGTAGGGGGTACGTTCCAACCTCCCACCCACCATACCTCTTATTTCCCCCATCTCCGCTTCCATCAGTTTTACCTCCGACCCTATTTAGGAGGGAGATGCGCCAAATGCGGGGGAATCGAGGTTGTGAGAGGGTTGAGGAATAAAGGGAGAGAAAGGATGGGGAGAGGAGCTTTCCTCATTACGTGGCGCATGGTTCCAGGCTTCCGGTCTCATCTTTCCTTTGAGGTGAAGGTTTTGATTGAATGAAGGCAAAAGATAAGAACAAGCAAAAGGCAAAAGGTAGTAGATTCAAAAAAGCAAAGGTAAGAAGCAGCCTCTTGTTTCCCCGCTACCTCGATCACTTTTTTATCATTCCTCTCTTGTTCTATTTTATTTTTTCTTCACGCATCTCATGGTCATATGTACATACTTACATCTACAGGGCAGCTGGTTATAATCGAAACATGGTGCGTGATGTCTGGAGAACTGTATACGCGAGTGGCATCGTAAAATATTTTTCAGAAAAGTGGTAAAAAAGAAAAATAGTTGATAGCGTCAATTTTTCCCCTCCTTCCGATTTTACAACTTTTGTGGAAAACATTTTTCTGCGTTATTTAATATATAGTTTTTCTCAAAATATATCGCGGGTTTCTCGATTGAAACCAACCACCCTGTACGTAGTATAGCCATGGTAGATTCTAGGTATATCCAAGTTTACCGTCCCAAGAGGCTAAGGTAAGAGACTCGCTCAATCGACACTTTCTACAACTGCAATTCTTTGCAGAATTCTATCTGCACATGTCGCGACAGCGCAATATAGATATACGTATACACATACATACGTGCGTGTATATGCGTTATGAAAAACATGAAAAACGTTCATTAATACGTCGGCGAAATCGATGATATTCAAGCGGCTTTCAAATTGAATTTAATTGTTTTTTTTTTTTTCTTTTCTTTCAATACGTATTTGCCACGTGCAGGTAGAATGCTGCAGATTAACGATAATGGAGAATTGGCAAAACAAGTTACTAAACGAAAAGCGTATACTGTAACTTCAAAGGTAAATTTTTTTCATTCGTCTATAGTAATCATAATGGTGCGAACGAATCAAACCGCCGTACCTATAGCTATGTTACAGCTGCGCGGAAAATTCTATTTAATTCCCTGAAAGTGGTTGGGAATGGACCGAGCGATGGATGCAAATTGAATCTCTGAACGGAGTCCCTTCGGTAAGAGTATATTATTTGTAGTGTACTTCGGTTGGGTCTTTCTTGCTGCGCAGGGCTTCGCAACCTTATTTCACGATAACCTTTTCTTTCTTATATCGTACAACGTACTGTCTGTACGTATATATTCAATACATCTACCTATATAGCGGTACATTTCAATTAATTCGAATCTGAATATATCCGGAGATTCGTTATCGTAACACGAACGTATGATTCTCGAGAGAATTGTTACAGCAGTTGAAAAAAATTACTTTCTTTTTTTCCTCTTCTTATAAACATACATTTGTTATAGAACACGGTGGGCATACGTGTAAATGTTTCATTTATACGAGAAGTTACTGAGTTTTCCTCTTCACCCTTCAAAAGTATCCATTTAATTATCTGGAATATACATTTTTTCTTCCACGTACGTCTACGAAATACAAAATTTTTGAGCATCGCGGGGTATTTTATTTTAATTAGAGAACTAGATACTTTATATCTCTTATGTGCGTGTGGTTGTTTTTCGCTTTATGTTATAATGGAGCTATAGGTAGTACCCACATACACGTATGTACGAACCTATTTATTACAGCATGTGCAGCCTGCAAAAAGAGATAATTGGACATATGTTCTTTCTGTACTTTCCAAGCCCAGAAGAAACATTATCTGCACGCTGATGTATGTACAGGGTGTATAAAAATGATTTGCCAACACTTCACCAGGTGATTCGCTAACTCGAGATCGATGAAGATCTATGAAGACTTATGGCTGTAAAATTGATCTTGACCTGATTGAAACTTGGGGTCCAATTCTTTTCTACCTAGAATATCAACAGAAATTGAGAGATTCTAGTTCGTTTGAGAGATTAGTTTCTGCATGGTCTCTTCGAGTCATCTATTTTTTTCAATGAGTAGAATTTTTCCAATCCCTTAAATATTTTCATCTTGAGTTTCGACGCGATCAAGGTCGCTTTTGTAGTGAAAAGTTTTCATAGATCTTCACTCATCGTAGGTTGAATCACCCTGACCAAGCAGTAATTTTTTGGACACCCTGTACGTATCAAGAACATACTAGTGTATTACATGATTATATTTTTACAATCGTCGCTAAATGATGCCTTACGGCACGGTTTCTGCAGGCAGCAGCAATTACTAATATATGCACGAGTATCTTTTTACACGATGTGGTTAAAAACGGTGCAACGAAACAGAACGAGTAGACAAATTCCACGGGTTACCGATGTGCGTTGTACGTACGTACCATTGTAATGATAACATTTGTTGGTAGTAAATATCATGCATCCCGTTGATGGTAATACCTATATATGACTACGGTGATTTTGCATACCCATCTAGTTTGGGAAAACTGAAAAAAAGAGGAAAAGAGATAGACGAGGGTGAGATGCCGCATCGTCTGTTATCGTCTCTAAAAATAGAATAGCAAATTGGATTTCTGATCAAAAGAGCTACCCCTGAAATTCAGGGGAATCTTAATAAGGTCGTTGCGAATCGCTTATTAGGTTAGAACCCTCGTCTACCTCAAAACCGCAAACTTAGGACTGAAAACCGTTCGCGGAAAACGCGTGGATGCATAAGTTATTGCATAATCACAGCGGTACAGAAGCGAAATGTTGAGTTGGGAACAAGAAGAGGTAGAAGCTGTTCTCTGGTCTGGGGTGGAGTAGCGTTTCTAGGGATTCGTCGAAAGGAACGCAATTCAAGTTAAACGCCACCTCCCCTCTGCTCCCACCCCCTTCCAAACCTGCCGTTTCAGTCCATAACCCAAGAGGTTTCTCCGAGCGAAAGCTCGAGTTCTGATTCAAAGGAGCATTAATTTGTTTGCCTGCCAAGAGACGAGATCGAACACCTCTCTGTACCTGTAGCAATTAAAATCCAAGGACCTCTCAATTTACCAGCTGCGGGTGCCATTCGCCTTCACGGTACAAACGGTCCGCGTTCGTTCCAATCTGTACATGCATCTCCCAGCCGAAATTAATTTGTTTTTTCATTTCCATTTCCATGTCCATTTCCATTTTTACATCACGTTTTGGTCGCTTCCAAACAGCGATTCCCTTTCATTGTTATAATATTTTTTCTCCTTTTTGAGTAACCTAATGAAATAAAAAACAATAAAAGAAATTTATTTTACAGTGTATTCCGCGGTATTATATCGATTGTGCACAAAAGTAACGTTTCCCCCAATTTTGTGAACACAAAGCGAGGGTAGCGTTTAAGACTATACGAATCGTAATAACGCAATTATGATCATTCTTACAATTAGGGGCGGATTTTTGCCTGGAGGGAATAATGTTGAGAATGTTAATCGTCTCATTTTCCAACCAAAAAGATCTACAATGGAATCGATAGGAGGGGAACTACCTTTATCCTTTCCCTAAAGTCTGAACGCGGAATATCTTCGGAAAACGATCGAATTGGCGCCGATATCAATAGGGGTTATTATTGTTATTATGTATGTATCTTTTTTTCAAACAACACGCTTTTATCGCAGCCAACGCGCTGCACGTTGAGCGTGAAAGTTCTTTTGGCGTTTTTGCTGTTGTTGTCTTTTTGTTGTTGTTTTTGTTGTTGTTGTTGTTGTTGCTGCGATGCCGGTTAAAGAGGGCGGTTTTGCGAGTCCTGGAGTATAGGGGCGTTGGCGGAGGGTTAGCAGTGCTCCAGTGTTTCTGTTCGGAGGAGGTAGCAGCCGCTATCAAATATTTGCAGCGTTTCTAACCCACAATACCTCGCTCGATAAACCTAAAAGTTTGTTTATGGCTGCTGGTTATTCCTCCGCAAGTGTATATATATATATATATATATATATACTTATACCTCCGACGAACTTTTCCCGATACATCTCCGCGTGCACGCTTTTCTCTCACTGGCAAAACATTTCGCGTTTACCAAGAGACTTGCTTATCCAAGAGAAAATAGAGGTCATTCGAAGGGGATTTACTAGGGACCAAGACGCAATCTGCTAAATTTTTCTTATTTCACGAATTTCATCCATCAATTCTCTGTCCTTCGTATACATATATAACTTATACCTATATGTACTATTTGAGATGCTGTAACTACCTATGTATCCAAACTTTCGTGCAATTGCAGCGCATTTTTCGCTCCGATCTCATTTCTTCGCATAGTTAACTATATCTATGTTAATTCGTAATTCACGTTTCAGGATGATGCGTTTTTATATCTACTTACGAGTTGAAGACGATCATGCTGCACTTACCTGGAACAGAAAAAGGGAATTTCATTAGTATAAATGCGGTATGAGACATATATTCTGGGTGTATATCATGTATACCATGTACATTTTTTTTATTCATAAGACATTATTATCTTCTTCCTTTATTGTTCGATACAGTTGACGCTCCGTTGTGAAGAAACTTATACGTTGTTTACCCATGAAAAATAAAAAGTCTGACGTTTCCGCAATATATCTATTTCTTTTTTATTATTCTCTTACTTTTTGAAATTCCTATTTCTATGTTTTTTTAGTTTTTTATTGTGAACCAAACGATTCGGAAAGTTACAGATCATAGCCATCAACCTCCAGTCTAAGGAAGGGATGTCTTTACCGGGAAGGATATTTGCGCGAAGAAAGTCTCAAGGAACGTCAACATCATATATTCCGTTTCCAGTGATGTTCTACCTTGCTATCAACAATTCTCTCGAAAGCAATATAAGCAAACGTTTCCCATGGCATCCAAGACGCGTAGTATCCAATAATACTTAGAAACTATGTTCTTACATTAACCCAAAAACTCTATAGCGGGTGTATTCATATAGCGACAAGAAGTACTGCGATGTACCGATCCGAAAAACATACCGAACTTTGAATATTATGCAAATCCATTGCCAAATATCTAGAATTTACTGTTCGGAATTGCTCGTACCGCGTAATATACGTATCCTACCAATCAATGGACCGCTATAAAAAATAATATCGTATTATATTTGTCAAAGAATTTCCGTAATTGTAAATATATCCAGCTCATCCAGCGTAGGATAAAATAAGCGAAGCGAATTGTACGGCTAGTGAAGCTAGGCGGGAGGATGAGGGCGGATATTATAGACATATGTATGTATATAGTTTGGTGGAGGTGCAGCAAGCGCGTATTTGCAGCGGTTGGTAGAACTTGCTCTTCCACCTCATCAATCTTGGGCCACTTGGATAGCACTTGCAATTACAATATCGGCTTGCTTCGGGCTAGTTTAAGCTCGCGGACGAAAGGGCGGTTCTTGGCACGCTATCCGAAGCTCAGGCTGCTGGTTACGTCGCTTCTCTGCACGCTAGCACTCCACCGCACCTGACTATACTAGTAGAACGTACCCCACCTGTTGCCAACGATCAGCCACTTGAGCCCGGGATTTGTTTAAATCTTGATAATGTGAACTAAGGTGCTGCTTAATTTCACGTGACAAGGGTTCTCCCTGCCATAATTTTGTTGTCGGTAACCATCCGACTACGTTGTGCTTTCAACCCTTGCCGAGTAGCAACTGTTTTCACATTAATTATTATCAACCCTCGGATCTCGCCGATATTCTATTCGAATAGTTTCCTTTCCGTTTCTGTTCGTTCGTAACGTCATATTTTCGATGCCCGCTTTATTGGAATAGTTAGGGGATTTCAGATAATTAAATTTGTTAATGTAGCAGAGGTTGCGGACTGAGGACGAAAGGAGAAGCGTGATGAGTAACCTAATACCCGACCCAACGCAATCTTATACGCAACCTCGCGCGAGCTAACTACGTTCGTATGTACGTACGCTGCGTAATAACTTTCGGAGTTTGCGAGCGAAGGTCTTGCTGCTTGCTCGCCTGCCTGCATACTTGGCTATTGCCGCAGGTGCCAATTTGTTATCAACATTACTACCGGCGTTCTACTAATTAACAAAGTTTAAATTATTGACGGTGAAACTATAATGCGAGGACGACCAGGAGAGACAGGGATAGCGAGAAGGTGAAAGCGCTGCAGCGAAAGTTAAAACTTTACAATATAGATGTACATATCCATATATCCAAACATCGAATAACAATTGAGGGTGCGAAGTAATTATCTATCAAATTTGTGACATTCGATATTCATTCGGTGAAAAATTATCATCTCCTAGGAACGATTACGATGATTATCGTACTTAATCATCAACCGGCGATTTTATGTACCGTCCACTCGTACTGAATTCAATTATCTTATTTAGTTGAAATAATTTAAGAAATTGGCAAACTTTGAAATGGGGTGTATATAATTTAAGTGAAAAGTCTTGAATAGATTTTAATTTGGTTTGTGGACTATAGATCGTCGGCCTCCCGTAGCGCTTGGTTGAGGTGGCCGCTGTTATTGAGATAAATGCAAGCTTGATGAAATTAAACTCTTGCCAGGCCTGCCTCGGGTGGAAAGTGGTGATCAATTACCAGCTACTAGGAAATAATAATTATATCCATCGCAGTATGTTTTGAGAGGGTCTCGTCTGATTCTACCTTCAATAAACCTAGTCAGAAGTTAGACTAAACGCGGACACCGGAACTATACCTAATATAATTATATAGTTGGTCGTTTGTTTCAACATTCAACTCCGGCGCTGACGATCAGATGTTCCTCTCGAATAACAGCTTCGTAATGAATTACAACGGGGGATGTGGTCGAGTAATATATTTTATAATTATCAAGAAGCACCCGAGCAGAAATTTGTTATGGCTACCCTGAATATTATCAGAATCGGATCAGGTACCGATACGGTGCACCCTGATAAGATAATTCATATGTAGCGCTGATCAGATTCCTACATGGGATGACCTATTAGGTTGTTCTTAACGTGGCCCTGAGCTGAATTATTCGCTTCAAACCCTTTAGGGTCAGGGCCCCGTTTGATAGCCTGGTGAGGGCCTTAATTGAATTACGGCAATCCGGATGCGTAGCGGAATCTAGCCTTACCAAATTTCTGCTCAGGCACCGCCTCAGCTTCGTTATCTTAGGAACTACAAAGACTTTCGATTCTCCGGTTTCGACTCTCATTTGGAGCACAAAAATAAAGCAAGAGAGGTGGGGGAAAAATACGAATTGTAACACAGCGAGAGGAATTCTTACATAATCAGAAAACTCTCATATTACAATATTATTCATTTTCAAATTGCTGATTGTTCGGCAGGACTTTGAACCAGATCATGTGACTACTGAGAGCCTGATTCAGGTCAAGTGATTCGCAGTAGATGAATCGATACGACTAAGCGATTCGGAATATTATAGATTTATTTGAAAAGATTGAATTCTATACTGAACTTTTGTATTTTTATGGGATTCCCGTTACGGTTTGGTATGGCCATTTAGAAAGTGGAAACGGTAGTTTTACTGAAACGTACGTAAATGGAGCGTCATCGGATTAAAAAAGACAAATAAATTCATCGCTTATCCTCCTAGCTAGCTGCGTCTGTCTTGCACTGCGAATGATCGAACTAGTAGTTTCCTGAATGTTTAGTCAAGAGTAAAGCGCATAGATTGAAATCGAACTCAAAGTCGATCAAGAAGACAAATACGAATACGAAAGCAATGGACAATGTTAGGCGAGCCTCACCACCCTTTCCTCTATTCGAGAGCTACGGTAAAGCACAAAACGTGTTGAGAAAGAGAATTACAGTAGAATATATGAGAATAAAAGTGATTTTATTGCTTCACTGAGTAAAGTTTTGTCAATGGGCTACACGACAATAATGATAATAAATACGTCATGTGATGCTTAGAAGAGAATCCAACGCCAGTAACGATACTAATACCATAATGAAAAAAAAATACGAACCAATACTAACGTTAAATCAATGAAACAACCAGAAACATTAATAAAAAAAAAAACAGTTCAAAATATTCTATGAAAAATGGAATTTCTAACAATATTCCACTTGGACAAAAATGGTGAAGTTTGAAGATTTCTTTGACTTTTGTAGAATTCGCCCTTGTGTCGATATGGACAGTTTTTTGCGGATTACATCTTTCCGTTTTCCGGACCTCTAGATGTAAGAGTTCCTACAATTGATTTTGTTACAATTAGAGTTTGAAAATCGACCATTCGCTCGGTACACTTGAAAGCTTCATGAGATCGAAGAGATATAATGAGCGTGATTATTATCAAAGGGAATGACAATTTTTTCATAGTCTAGGTAAAAGACCTGCGCCGCCATTCTATGAGATATATTATAAGCTGGAATAAGAGGTTTATATTATATGAAGGTAGACGGAAAGGAAACTCTAGTGATTAATGATATCATACGAAAGACTAACAATTTTACAGAAGATTGTGATAAAACTTCTCTCTAATTGGTTGTTAACAGACTGTTCGATCCATCGGAAAAATAAATGATTCAACTTCCGTAACTTTGTTACCGAGGGTTCACGTTGTCAAGATGGTGATTGGACCAATTGGATTCTGCGAGAGTCAAGGCAGATTTCGAGTTTTCACAATTCTGGGGTGGGGTCTCGATAAATCAGGAATATGAGCAGATAAGAGCAATAGTTGTTTTTATTGTTGCGGTTTTCACGTTGGCATCGGGTCGTTCGACCGTCATATGCGAGATGGATATGAGAGACGTTTGGTAGCGAACAGTAGCGAGATGATAAATACAATCTCATGCGCAGTAAACTTGCCAGCTTTATCGGGAGCCATTTATACAATGAAGATAGTATTTCTTTAGCAGCAACAGCAGCTCTGCGTTCTGTATACGCATACGTACATGCACGTCTCTATATATTTCATAATAATATATATACATATATATATATGTATTCTGGTTCACCGTTGCACTAGGCGAGAGGTGCCGGCCAGGATGCGGGAGTATACGAATGATCACGTATACCTGTCGCCATACCGGAAAGAAAGAAATATCTAGTAAAAATAAAAGAGAGAATAAGAGCGAAGAGCTGGAAAGAAGAAGAAACGAAGAAACAAAAGAAAATGGGCAAGCATAGGTGGGTATATAGGGGAAGAAAAAAAAAGATTGAAATAAAGAACCGAAAGAAAATAGTAAAACGGGAAAAGAGTTATGGATTTATTTTTCTCTGACCGAGGCAAAACGGATTACAATAAAATGGATAAACTTTATTGTCTCTGGGCTTTCACCGTCCTCGATAGAGATTAAAACTCTATATGCTTCTCCGATAACAAATAGATATTATATTTCGTATAGAAAATGTTGTATCCTAACGGATTTAAACTCAAAGCCTAGAGAACCGATTGCGCGATATTCTAAGCTCCAACAAACAAGATGACTAGTGCAACATTTTTCACCACATAAAATTGTGTGGACGAAAACATCATACGTAGTTATACAGAGTCTATAATAATATAATATACCCACCTCCCTTTTTTCCCAGTAAATAACCCAGGTATAAACTGAATGTTGAAAAATATTTATAGCCTTCTTCATGCAATAACATGAATTCAGTTGGTCTGGCTAGCTAATGTATATAAGCTACTATATCCCCGGTACCACATATGTAGATATATGATAGTTCCCCCGCATCGATTTGACGGTGAAAGGATTTCAGCGATAGATATATTTTAGGATTCAGCGATATATAACGTCAGACACGGTAATGGTTGGTAATAATAATCATTTCAACGATATTTATTGTTGGGACATGGCTGCATCCAGAGTTGACTTACAGCGAGCGAGGTGGTGGGAGCTTGACAGATTGTAACACTTTTACGGATTTCGATCTACTCGCTATTTGAGTGGTAACAAGGAATGCCTCAAAACATCCATTTCTACGACTAGTCTCATATTTTTCATCCCGATTTGAGTGCCCGACTGATATAATACGCACATATAACACTCTGCTACGGCCGGCTTTTTCAGGGGCCACATGCTTAAATAACGCATCTAACACGATTCATCACACAACGTAGTTTGACGTAACGAGAATTTAAGCCTGACGCTGGTCTTCGCACTCAGAATATTTCCCTTATTCCGCAAAATATATTACGCGAATATGGATGTGGGCAGAAAAGCGGCTTCGTTGAGAAAATGGGGTTGACAGGAAAAATAATATTTTTGAATTCTATGGGAAGCATATAGTATGCGGCTAAACAGACACCGAGCGAGATAAAAGTTCGGTGATATTTAACAAACGACATTATAGCCAGATATATCTGAATAATACAAACGAATGCGCTGTCATAAAACTGCGATAAAATAGTGACGAATAAGATTGAACAAATTATTACCTAATTCATATTTCATGAGCATTTCTATAGTATGAATGTATACTGTATAGATTGTAGATAAGTAAATTACACCGACTATTGTATGTACGGAATAAACGACATATTTCTCCGTAAGTGAATTTTTTTTTCTTCTCGTTTTCGTACCCAATTCATTGACAGGAACGTGGTTGTAGTAATTGACCAAAAGTTTTTTCTTGTTGCTGTGCATACTTTTTTTTTCGTTCAATTTATATCAATTTTCGTAAACTTGTATTGGAACTCATACCGTAAGTTTTTCAGTTTTTAACCACCGCTATAATTTATCAGAATTACCTTGTCAGCGGTCTGATATAATCTTTGTCGTGAAAACTACCGGCAGCTAATCGACAAACCCACATTCTCAAAGGGCAGGAGCCCTGCCGTCAGTATAGTCACGACGAAGAGTTAGGGCGGAGTTGTTAGCCCGAACGTAGAAAAGCGTCGTACCGTACGAAACAGATTATCGGTTTTCTGTCTGAAGGTGGCGAGTCGAACAATACGAATCGATACCGTAAGTCGATTGCACACGAATTTGACATATTGCACGGCGGTTGCTGAAGAGGGATGCTGCCCCTCCCGACGTATATAACGGCCCTCCGACAAACTCCAGTGTCGCGATGCCGCGGCGAGAGTCGCGCGTTCCTCATGTGACAGCTATAGGGGTGGATGGGGATGTGAGTGCTGGATGTTGGCATAGAAGGAAATGGAAGGGTGGAGGGTTTACAGGGTGGTGAATACGAGCGGGCTTAATACAATATTTAGAGTAAGCCATGAGACATAAATACTAGGGACGCGTTCTTCTATTTTTTGGGCAACTGAACGCACAAGCGACATCTGCGCTCGCGGGACACAAGATTTATCTGGCTAGCTCGCGCAAAGGTCTTTCAACGACGTTGTTTACGCCGCGTTCAAATTTTTTCTTTTTTTTTTTGACTTTGTTTTTCGTTTTTTACCACTATTTTTTTTCTTTCACCAGTCTGAACCAGAGTTTTCGCGCTTATCTACAATTGCCATTAAAACCTAGGAAGTTGGATATATCCCCTTTTTTTGCTGGGAGCAGTTCCGTCCGGAATTCATAAAATTATTGAGCTGGAACTGACTGAGTTGAAGAAGTAGTTTTTATACCCGCACGGGACACTATCGGATAACTTTTGCTCCCACTCCTCATCAGACTGAATTTAATTTGATATTTTTCTTTCTTTCCTTGTCAAAGGGACTTAGCGTTCCGATTAAATACAATCCAACGTAATCGCCTTCGCCTCACCTAGCCGTCAGAATTCATGGTGGCGTTCAAAAGGAATGTTCACGACCTGCAATTTTCTTCTCTCATTTTTATTTTCTCTGTTCTTCTCGCACTCTCCCTTTCTCTGTCTTTTACTCTGTAGTTGATTTTTTTCTTCTTCTTCTTTATTCCAAGCTTATGTATTCATGATTTCAGATTAAATTCTCCTTTGATCGGCAGGCTTTCTTCTCGGCTCAAGTGCAAGAATGAGGTGAATAATTTGTTTTCCGGCCTCGGACTTGATACACGCGTCAACCACTTTGGAAATCATCTAATCAAATTTAGTGTTTCTCGCGGCTTGTATTGGCAGTCGAACGACAGCTCGAAATTCCATCTGGCTTTAAAGGATCGATTAGCCGGAGTATAGGTATAAGCAATAAGCAGACGGGTAAAACGTGCCTGTAAATCCCGAGGTACATACACGCGAGGCTTTCTGCCAGCTGTCTATACGACTGCACGTTGCACCAGTAGCTTTTGACGTTGTGGACAAATTCTATACTATGAATTACGTTGGCTACGGAACGATTCGAATGCTACGCCGCAAAAGTTAACGTGGTAGCTGTGCATAATACAGGGAGGTTCTTCTTCGTCAATCTTTTAGCGTATTCCATGCTCGACGTGACATCGGGCCGTCGGTGATACTATAGGTATACATCTATAGGGCATGTGCAAAGACGAAGAGAAATTCCAACAGCATGAACCAAAACCCAACGCTATCTAGACTCTCATACGATGTATCATGTAGTGGGTAATGTGTATATGTATGTGTGAGTAAGTAAGAGAGAGAGAGAAAAGAGACGAAGGTGGAGGAGGAGGAAAACGGAAGAGAAATGAAGAGACGACGATAGAGCCTTGGCTACCTAACCTACAAGCAGCGAGGCAGCAGCTAGGCAGGCAGCTAGCCTTCTCGCCCATCCCAAAGAGACGAAGTCACGTCTACGAGCCCGGAGTTGCTCTAATTAAATTACTTAAGCGTACGTGTATCTGGGGTGGTTCAAGGAGAGGTAAAGGGGGGAGGAGAAAGGGGCAACGTTTCGGGTGGATGGTGTCTCGTTTATACCCGCGTGGTGCGCGATGCGGTGAACCTCGGTGTCTCGGATGTGTTTCGGATATTTCGTCCACTGCACCCATCTATGTAAGGACACGATGGTCGGGACGTATAATGCGTGTATTTGATTATATTTTATTCCGAAAAAGCCGGCGTTCGGTTATAGTAGCCGCGATTGACCGATCGTGGTTTTTGGCTTGGTTTGGTTTAGAAAGTGAACGAACAGAAAATATGGACGTCGCGCCGTAGCGAGGGGAAAAAGGTATACGAGGCCACCGGCGTGGGACAATGAAACCTCCTTTTAAAGCTCCTTATTTATATCCGGATTTCCTTATAAAGGGTCGAGAACACGCGCCCTTCTTCTCGACAAGGCGAACTCAACTTCGTGATCCCCCTTCCCCCTCTTTCGGTCTCTACCTAATTTACTCGCTTGCGTAAGCTCTTTCACTTGGTACACCGTACATTTACGTAATTAGTAGACGCCGATAATAATTTACAAATATATATATCAAACCCATAGCATGATGATATAACGTGTAATCGTCGAAAGAAAAAATGCAAAGCTTCCGTTTCGGATAAAAACCGGACGAAGTAATCGATGTGAAAAATAAAATTAAAATAAAATAAAAGGAGGGAATAAAATATGGAAAAAATTTATGTGAGCACCGAATCATTTGCGGTGGCACGACAACGGAATACAAGCAGAGATTGAAACGTTCGGGGAAACGATACGTGCTGTAGGGGTAGGAAAACTGGGTGAATGCTAGTGGAATATAATTCGTATCTTTCCCTACCATGAAACGTTTGAGTTGATGTTATTTTAAACGCAACGAAACGTGCCGTCCATTCGATACGCTTTATATAGGCTTGCCAAAAGCCCACCCGATCTCCTTCCTCTCTCTTTCTCTTTATATATACACTTATATGCTATACAGACGTATCATTCTATATGTTCAGCTATACGTGGGATGGATTCGTAGAGATTAAGGGATATTCCATCCTACGGATTCAATGTTTTGATGTACAAGCATATCAAGGGTACAAGCAACTTCTATAGAAACGCGTTGTAATTCGAACGGTTCGAAATGAATGAAGTTATCTTGATACGGTT
The DNA here is from genome assembly GCA_963932425.1 of Athalia cordata. Classification (NCBI taxonomy): domain Eukaryota; kingdom Metazoa; phylum Arthropoda; class Insecta; order Hymenoptera; family Athaliidae; genus Athalia; species Athalia cordata. The sequence goes on along the minus strand of OZ010625.1, from coordinate 46,887,156 downwards.
ATGGTTATTCCTTTAATATGATGAAATCTTTTTTTTTCAATGAAAGTCGATGCGTAATTTCTTTGAAGGTTATCTTTTCTTAGTTCCTCGAATCGTATTAAAATTGGAAAATGAACTGTGGTTACCGAGGCGAAGTAACTACGCCCGCAATCGCTCGGATTCATTGGTGTTCGAGGTTCCACCGCGCCATTCAGAGGTAGATGAGAAAAAGAGAAGAATAAAAAGAAACGAAAATAAGGTAGAAAGAGAAGGACGACACTATGGACGACCGAGGCCTGCTTCTGATGTGGAATGTAAATCAGCAATACGCGGTCAAATGTTCCTCGCTCCGGTTTTCCCCTCGTTTCGTTCGTTCCGTTCACAGTACCTTGCGGGAAAGGAAGCACGAGGATCGAGAAACGGAGAGGTTCTTTACCGGTAGCCTCATCCCTCTCCGCGGCAACCGGTGACTCCAAATCGGACCATAACACACTCAATGGCTGGGCTAAGGTTGCCCAAAGAAATGACGGTGGGCCAAAGCTTCCTTTATACCGCTTATAACCGCTACTACACCTAAACTCTACGTACTCCCCGTGGAATTCACGTATAGGATAAAATGTATACCTATAAGGCTGGTATGTGTGTATAATATTACATAGATAGGTATATTATACCTACACCTATAGTATACAGATCAACCTAGTGATACATAATATGACGTGGATCGTTTCCATTCCTGTCCATATATGATTACCAGAACCACGGAAACTGAGTATTCTCCTCTATCTTGCGTTCGTCGAAAGCAATTCAGAAAGATGTAGCAATACAGGAAATAGAAAATTTGAAAAAAAATAACTATAACGAAATAAAAATGCAAAGAATGAAATAAGACGGGTTTGTAAAATATACTGGAAAATCTAGCCGCTGATAACTACGTTATGGGGTGGACGAGAACTGTCACAGAGCTAATACAGATTTCTCCCGTCATCAAAGGAACTGTCAACCTGCATTAGCGGAGCAGCTAGCGAACAGTGAGAGCGAAACGGACAGCCATATTATATGGATGGCATTGTTCGGTGGCTAGCGGACCGACAATTTCAGGGAGGAGGGTTGCTTGTATCGAGTCAACGTCATTGTCAACAAAGCGAGTGACTTGGAGCGAGAATGCTCAATGCTTTGGACCTCTCGCGTAAAGCCCTCTCATTCAACGACGGAAAAGTGAAGGTTTACAATCGTTGAGAGAATTTCAGTAAATGATAAATTGCCGTTATTCACCTTCGATTTCGCCTTACCCATCGCGTAACGGCGTTACCAACGCCTTAAAGGTCTTACATAATTGAAATTGAGAAAAAAAGCATCGCAAAAAAAGACAGCCGCGAGCTACGGGCTTCTTTCGATTTTCATTAATGAGAGGTGGTCCTGCGTTATCGATCGGTCCATAATCGAAATGAAAATTGAGCGGCAGGAGTGAAAATAATTAATTATAGCTAATAAAAATAATTACAGGGATGACATATAATTTGATATGATATAGGTAATATAATATTGTTGCGCTGGATGGGAATAAGTATGAGCGGAACACATGGGTCTGGGAGAAAGACGTAATCAGCTTGGTTTATTGGTTATCTGGACATGTTCGAGCTTTGACAGAATTGCGTAGACTCCACGTAAACATATTTGCTGGCCCGGCAACGGCGATTTGACAGTCGCCAAGACAGTAGAAAGAGGGATAAAGCGAGCTGCCGTAGAATTCATCCGATCTTGCGGTATGGAATTCTCCCAGCGTAACAATATCATATTCAACTGCTCGAATCAGGTGCAGGTATTACACCGAACCTTACGTTACTATCGATAGAATTAAACCTGAAACTGAAGGTCCTTGGGCTACAGAAGCTGGAGGGTTGAGACAAATTTGTGATCGATGTACCTGCGGGATACAAAAGACAACTGGGGATTGCCGACTGAAGACGAGCTACGGAATATACCTGGACGAGTGCCTTTCAATATTGCGAATTCTATGAAACGATCAGTCGCTCGAATACGAAATTGAGTTTCGTGTTCCTATTTTATTTCGGTTAACAAAAGGTTTCGATTGATATAGTTCAAGTGGCTACCAGGAATTTCAAAAATTTCTGGTTGGAAATTTACAGAAATCAGTGGTGGTTCTGTACGATAGATTTGATATGCACGATTGCAGGAGTAGTAGCCATTTCGCAGCGAGTTCATCAGTGGACAGATGACATTCGTTTGATGCGGATCAACTATAGTCTACTATCGGGTTAAATTTGTATTTGTTTCATCGTGCAGAGTCCCAAAGCTAAGGACTACCAATGATTGCCGATGCAAATAGGTATCCAACTGTTCGACGACGGAGCTTTACTGCGATGTGGTGAAATGGGTTAGGGCAGAGGTTTCTGCGGTCTGCGACCGTTCTATGAATAATGCAGACTCGATGTAATTGATCGCCCAATCGGAACGGCCTTTTATTTACTTAGCTTGACTCTGGCTACCTCCGTTCTTTTCGACGTCGCCCTTTCGTTGGCTCGAAAGTTATTTGACGTCGCATATACGACCGCTTTGAATATAGTTCTCTGTACGTAAATATAAATGTGAGTGCAAAGTACGTTCGTATCTACCGAGGTGTCTATCCCTATACCCGTTTTGAAATTTCAACGCAATATACTTTTTATGCGTGGTGAAAAAGCAACGAGGGGGTTGTTATTTGACATGCGTTTAAAGTGAATAACGAGTTTATAAATATTTTAATACCACTGCGCAACTGAGACAATTATGTTCCATTCTTCAGGTCGATGTTTAATCAACTTTTTCCTCCTTCACCGGTAAAATTTATGAAAATTTAAATTATCTCATCCCGATACTCTGACGGAATATTCAAAATATACAACTAAGATGTAAATTTTCGTCAAAGCTTTTTTGAATACCCGTCTGAAAAAAAGGAAGAGAGAAAAGTTCACTATCGGTGTAAGGTGTACGCTGACTGAAAGGTTCCGCCAAAGTCAAGGGCGCTCAAATTGGCTAAGCGAAAGGCTCTTCTTCACTAAAGAGAATGGATGAAAAAAAGTCAAATTAACGTCGATATTTTCGTGTATTCATTTTTTTGTTCTTTTCAAGTGTTCCGTTCAATGAACAAAAGAAAAAAATTAAATAGGATTTCGTTATCTGTGTCTATCTTCAGTACCGATGGAAAGATGTAAAAGATTTGTGCATTAGATTGCAGGATAGTCTGACCGAATAACTTCTAGTCTTGCGTGTTTTGTTCCATCCACTTCGATAATTTTTCCTTCCTTTTTCCGCCAACTCTATTTTCCAACGCGTTCTTTGCGGATGGAAGGACGAAAGGACTGAAGGATGTCCCACGAGAGGCAAACGACTCCGAGTGACTCCTTGCGAGTCCGCAACTCGATACCGGGCTCACTCTGCTGTCTAGGCACTGCGCCCGGGATAGAAAGTTTGTTTTAGCAGCCAGTAACTCGACAAATTGAATCCAATGTCGGGCGAACTGAATCCATTTTATCGAAATTTCAAGCAGCATAATTTTGCGGGCTGACGAACGGGGAGATACAACGACGGCAACGACGACGACGACGACGCCGACTACGATGCTGACAACGATGAGGGATCAACGGAGAGGATACTGGAGGGTGAAGAGAAGGAGGAGGTAGCAGCCGCTGCTGCGAGATAATGCAGTTATTTCATGCCCTGGTAACGGTAATTGGCTGCACACTGACAGCGGAGGAACCGCCCATCTGATTTGAGGCGACGTTGTTACGTCCGCTCAAGCCAATTTGCCTGTCACCTGGTTAATAATCATTTTCCTCCAGAAGTCTTTTTATCGAATGTTCTTCAGACTTGAATGAGCAGACGTGTTAAACGTTGGGTGGGATATGAAACTAGTCAAATATACTTAGAATCGATGTCACGACTATAGTTACAATTTACATAATAAATTTCTTTCGGAAATTGTAAACCCACCACTACATGCCACGGCACTTTTCACCACACGATTATGCCAATTGATGAATCGTCTAGCGCAGCGATTTGTATCAATAACCCAACTCTCATCCATTTCTTTGCTGTACTATTGGATAAAGAATAGAGTCGACTTTTCTAGCGTAGCTATAAAGTGTGAAACAAATCGAAATACATTCCCATTTATCAAACTCTATCGGTTATATCGAACTTGCGGTGTGTAGTGGGTTAAGAGAAAATGCATCGGAAGAAGTAACGGAGGTAACCATTTAAGAAGAGATTTAAATAGATATATCGGTGTCGAAGAATGGGTTAGATGCAGGTTACTGCCTCCAGCATAGTTTTCACTCTGTGTATATTCGATCCTCGAATTTGCCACGATTTTTTATCGGAGTTCGTTGTAAGAATCCCGATGACTTTGCAGTGATACGGTTCGCAAAGGACATTCAATCATCCGTAATCAATATTGAAAAATTTCGCTGACCATCCAATTTCCTTGCAGCAGTACAGGCTTACGTTCCATAGTTTCGTTGGTTCCGAAAACGCAATTTCCCGTTGCAGTCACGGCGCGGGCGGAACCAATATACCCGTTCATACGCATTTCTGTCATTGAAAAGCGAACTCGAAGGTTAATTGGTTCGAGGTGCCTCTTCCGACGATTGTAGACTTGACGCAAGTGGCTGTATAGCTGTATGGGTGTGGACCTTCATCGGTCCGGCTCGGTGATAGGATAGATTTGGTTCCGGTGGTCTGTCGTGGTTTGCGGCGTTGACCTATGTGCCACGCGTTCAATTGCTGCTAGTTCACCATCCGCGTCACCAACCGCTCGTGCGGGCAACGACTCTGATGTGCCTTCAGGTCCGCGTCCGCTTCGCTCCGCGTTCAGCTACACATTCCCGTCAATTCAGCCAGGCATGGCGGGGTTAGTTTAGTTGGAAACACGGCTCGGCGGGCACGACAAACACGCGCGACTGACACTGGAGGGACACATAGAGACGCGTCAGGACACAGAAGACACAGCGACGTATACGAACAGCGTATATGTGGAAAGGGCGGTGGAGAACGGTGGGTTCGAAGGGTAGAGAGTAGAGGGATCTCTGCAACGCCTGACGTGGACAAACAGACGTGTCTCTCCCATCCACGGGGACTCTGAAAACACGGCGAAGGCTACCGGAGAGTGGTTGAACCACACAGGACCCAAGGGGTGGCTTTTGCCCACGCTGGATGTCGAAGAGAAGGTTACCGCAAAACATGGTACCGCGTGGCCGGGCACCGTAGATACCACCAAATTTGGAACGTTCGATCGTTTCGCCAGCCTATTTCGCTGACTTCGCACGACTCTGACAGACTTTCTTCGTTGACTTTTCAGTTGACTACCTCAGTGGGTCCCTCGGAAAGCTTCCCAAAAGTTAGGATTCGAGGGGCTGTCGCACCAGGATGATAACCGAATACACTAAACGAATGTAAAATGACGATATCTTCTGATGTAATCCTCCACATCTCAGAGGTACCGAGTAAAAAATACACTAATATTTTATTCTTCCTTATTTGGTTCGATTCCCACCCATTATTGACTATGGAACATCCTCCACGATTTCACCGATAAATGCTCGGGCTTATTGCCTGGATTTAGCTCCATTTGGTGTCGAATCCAGACCATATACAGTTTCACGACTATCGCTGTGCAGCATTCAGTATGTGTTCTAAAGTCGCTGGTTTATAGGGCACAGGTCTCGGCGGTGTATAGAGAATCTGCTTTGGTTTACGATCGGACGGAATCACCCGGATCATCGGGATCTGCTCACGCTAGAATAAATCAATTATTACGACGAAGGCTATACCTAATTTACTCGTAGGTATATGTAGCTAAGTTTACACCCGAGTTAGCCAACCTACAGGGAGAAAAGCAAGCTTTTGGAATTTGATGAGGTGACCAGCACCAATGTGTTATCAACAGAGATCGAGAAAGAAAAAAGGAGGGGAATATCGCACCACCTTTGCCCTTCCGATGCGCCTTTCTTTTCTCTTGGCCCGTCTCAATGCCCGGCCAAGTTTACCGAAGGCAAAACTTATAAATTTCCCCAATGGCTACTACATATTCCACGGTGAGCTTAACAGCCGCGCGAGGCACATGGTTAGACTGCTCGAAGAGCCGGAACTCAGGCAAACATTTATTATGTTTGAAAGTTCGAGAGTTTGATGTAACAAAAATACAGTATCTTAGCGGGTATGTAGAGCCGGAGGCACTCCAAAAAAGCTCATCTTCACCCTCTTTCCGTCCTTAGGAGTACATTTCGAACATAGAAGAAGGGGCGTACGTGCGTCTGGAAAATATGCTCGCTGGGAGCTACTAGTTTTAATTAAATCTACTGCCAGTGTTAGGGTTGGACTAGAGGGCAAAATGAAACGAGTGAAAACCAAGTTTACCATGTCGCTGTCTTTGCCAGCTACAAAATCGCCCTCGTCCACGGTGCGGTGCCTTGATCGAGAAAAATAAATCTCGTGGTGCAGTGAAGAGAAAAAAAAAAAAAAAAAACTTTCTGGGAAGGGATAGCGCAAAGACTGTAAGCTTTACTTCATTCTCTTTCTCGTTCTCTTTTCATTTTTATTTTTCCGCGTAATTCTTGTGAGCGCAGCAGTTCGAGCGAGCTGTCTGATCGCCGCGTTTAAAGATGGCTCAGAAAGGATACTGGGCATAAAGGTGAGCCGAGATCTAGTAGTTCAGAGCTTTGGATCAAAAACCGAGAACGTTCTAGTACGAGCAGTTTCCTCGCAAAGACAGAAGAGAGGAGATGAAGGGTATGGTGGAATAGAAATACGAGGTGAAGAGTGAAGTGGAGAGAAGAACGGCAAAGAGAAGCGAAGATAAACGAGAAGAGAAACTTCAAGCTTGGGCACGGAAAAGCATTGAACTGAGAGTCGACGGGAAGGCAGACCGTTGGTCCGGTAAACAGATGCCGGTTAAAACCGTTCATCCGGCAAACATTACACAGGTTTACCACCACGATACCGTCACCCAAGACTTCCCACACATGCAACCTTGCAAACACACAGATTTAATAGGCATACCAACACAGGGAGGTTGACTCGATTCGATCCCGCGGCGTTAGCGTATTCTGTCAGGAACTTGGAATTCAAATCTCAGTCATACGACGAGATACCTATGTCTTTCGAGTGATGAAAATAAGGAAAATAATAGAGAATGAAATATTACGGTCTCATACGTTGCAGTCTTATTAATTTCAAAACTTTATACAGTGGAGAATTTTTAGTAAAGTACGACTTTTGGATAAGAAGCACGTGCGTAGATTCAGACAAGAAGCATCCCTTATTGGTATCCACCAATATTCGAAGGTGCAACGAATACAAAGAAGAGTTGATAAGAACAAATATTGCCCAGAATCGCTCGGCGTAAAATAAAACTAGCCCATCACATATCGAGGAACGGTTTTCAGCTGTTTCCCGCCAAGAAATTGGATATTTTCTCTGTCATTTCTGAAAGGTCTAGAAGCCAATACTGGGGGTCTATAAAATTTCCCACAATCTGCAAGCAGGCGTGAGGCAGTACCAACTGCTCCTTGGAACTTGGTAAGAACGAGTCAAACTGACGCGCTATTGAGTTAAGGTAAGATGGAAAATATAGCAGAGCAAAAGGAGGAGAAAGAGAGAGAGAGAGAGAAAGAGAGAAAGTGAGAACGAGATAGAAGACGCACAGCACGTTCGCCTTAAAAATTGCTGGCGATATTTCAGGCCCGGTAATACGCGGAGTTTAACTACACCCACCAAATAACAAGAGCAAGACGAATGAAGTACTTTGCCTTACATAATTCATTCTTAAGTTCTACTGAACCAAGGGTTGGTTCGTTGGTTGGTTGGTGGGCAAGTAGGTAGGTAGGCGGACAGACAGACACCCATCATCTGCGAAACTCATCGTTGTATATATATGTATGAGTCCCGCATCCGAACCTGGACGGAATGTTTTTCGTCTGATCTTGCTTGTTGAATGAAAGTAATCGTCGTCAATTTTCCACTTTTCTACTATTCTCTACGGTTCATCTACGCTGGTAACTACTTTGCTTCTGCTGAACGGTTTACCCTTTTTACCTCTCGATCAAGTTGGCTCATGGAACACGATTTGTTTCGTCGAATTGATGGTTCCTAATCTACGTGCATGCATTACATAATGATTATCGATTACGATGGTAGCGGGAAGTTATATACGAAAAATAAAATGTATAAAATAAAAACCAACGGTGGAGAAAAAAAACATGGAACACGTAACTCGTTATTGATTGTTTGAAGGGAATGTACAGTTTCAAGATGAGAGTTGCTCCCCCTACATCGTTATTGTGCGAGATGATGGGGGCGGAGGGATGTGAACGTAGAATTGGAGTATAACCGGCGGGGTGAAGAGACGAGGTATTATATTAATCTACAATTTCTATACGTATATATATAGAGTATAAAATTTCGAGGGACGTTTATTACGTATTAAGTAGAATATTCGATGCGGCACGATGAGCAGTTTTATGAAATAATATCTCCCGATTCAATACGGGTACGGAACGAAAAATGAAAGGGAAAAAAAGAAAAAGAAAAAAAGGAAATAAAATAAGAAAAAAAAAAGAAAAAACAAGCAAGGATAAATCGTAATAAAAGATGCTTCAGCTCTAAGAATGGATATTATTCTTATTGCATCAGGCGACATTTTATTACGTCGCGTCTTCTACATATCTGGAAGGCACGTAACAAGTAAATGCGAATTATTCTGATAGCGATGTTGGTGGATCGTAGCCTTCGGCTGGCACCCCATCCGGTTATACAAGGGTGCTCGCAAGGACTAAGGGGAGAAGGATAGGGAGGGACACACTAACTCGATCGGACATCCCCAGGCTAGGCTCGGACGAGGGCGAGGGCGAGGTGGAACGAACGCAATAGTTTGTATCTGTAGTCGATGCAGAGCCCAGGGGGATGAAAAGAGAAGCGGAAGGAAGGACGGAAGGAAGCCTAGGAAGGGTATGTGTAGAGAAGAGAGCCGGAGAACCAAAGCCACCTCCAATCTTGGCGTGCCGCGTTGCAGTACCTAAGAAGCCGTGGCAGCGTCCATTATTCACGATATTCACCCTGTTAACTTTCCATGTACATTATTCGAGAAGGTGCATGCATTATTTAACCAGGTAAAATAGAACAAAACAAGATACGTGTGCTAGCTCGGAAATTGGATCCGCGTTTGATCTCGAGTTGTACGATAGTCGTACTACATCGCGTCGCTTCTCGATGACTACCATGTAAAAATACGACGAAAGTTGTTTTGAACCAGAAACACTAATCTACGTATTAAAAATACATCGATGTTGCCCACGTTTAGAGCACAGTGGAACTCGGCGATTGCCCACCGGTGATAAAGATAAAGACTCTCGCTCACCAACCAGGTCGGTGAAATACATACTGGGGGAAAAATATATATATAGGGTACTGCACGTTTGTGTATCGTATGAATTCGTTGGAAATTCTAATTCAGTGAAGAGCCAATTGAAGCAGCATCACGGTCGGATGGGCGGACGCGGATCATTACCCAAGGCGTAATTCAGTGAATTTACCCTTCGAATAAAAAAGCTTGGTCACGAGTTACCCGCGGTCATATGTATCCCGAACCAAATCCTAGCTATATCATGGAATTCCAACGGAGACCGATGTTTGCTCTGCAGGCGCAGTCAACAGAAATGTTTGTGGTCTCTTTTACGAGCTTGAACGTTGCGAAAAATAACTAGTGAGAGTAATAAAAAGCAAGTTTCTCAGACAAGTTTTCTGTACTGGGCGTTGCGTTGATACGGTGCATATCTCGCTGATACCTCGTAGCTTATAGAGTTTGTGTAAAACTGAGGCCTGGAATTTTCAACTTCTACAAGAGCTGCGCTGCGCCGTGGGACTATACCGAGTCCTTATTACGAGGAGGCGGTTGGCAATCTACTTAAATTGGATGTTTTTAGAGCAAATCCCCTTGATCCTGATTCATTCCCCGACAGGATCACGGCGTTGTGGCAGCGTTTATTGAACATGGTTTCGGGACGTTTGTGGGGATTAAACGAGACCCGTCGAGCTTTAATGAATCTGCCGATCGCTCGAATCTTGTGTACCGACTTTCCCGAGGGCACGGGCGCCAACATAAATAAAAAATTAAACTCAAACAAAATTACCGAAAGGTTTGCGATTGGTAAATAATGCGATGTAAATTCACGTTGCGTTACTTTCACCGTTTCCCCCCAAGCTGCTTTTATACTCCTCGAACATTTTTCACCGCGCCCTTTCTAAATATTTCGATTCGTGTGACCGTATCCTGCAGCACCCGGGTAGGTGTTAACCGTTTACAAACCGTAGAATATATGATTTTAATAATTTCCACGCACGCTGTTTCGCTTACAGGTGATGTCAACTGATTCGATTCCTGAATTTTGAAAAAGACATCGGGCGAGTGCTGTGCCAACGTCTTGTCCCATGAAGTTTCAGGCTGATGCTCGTATTGCCGTGAAAAATCTATTTCCACCCACCACCAGGTTACGTGACGCAGCCGGGAAACTGCAGCAGAAAACTTATCGCGACGGGTGTGAGTGAACCGAGATATTCTCTGACGCGACAACTTTTTCGAGATTGTCGATATATTTGCCCCTCTGCACGTGTACTTTTCTGTTAGTGAAGTCGAGTAAAGTAAAGTGAAATAACGTAAAGTAAAGTAAAGTAAAGCAAAGGTTGGCCAGAATCCAAGCCCAAATTCCTTCGTCCGACGGTACGTGTACGTTACAACCCATTGCACACGCCAAATCGTCTCTAGTGCCCACCCTCGTCCCTCTGCCCTATCCGGCTTCCCTTGTACCAGTCTTCATCGCGGTCCAGGTTACCAAACCATCTATACCTATATATACACCCATCCCCACGTGCTAGTGCATTACCGAGGAGAAGCCACATACGGGTTCGTGCGGGGGTAATTATCTGGGACGCCGAAGGATTCAATCTGGACTTGTCAGCCCGTTCGATACTAGGGAAACATCGGTCGGTCGGTCGATGGAACGTTAGGCGGAGGGTGTTCGGTGAAAAGATGGGCAAGGAGATCGAATGCGGATGGAAAAAGAAGAAGAGAAAAAAGTGAAGAATGGGTGAAGGAGAAAAGAAAGTCCAGGGACTCCGCAGGAAGCTGAAATCTTAAAGACCGAAAAGAAGACGCGACCGTGATCCTTGGCTGGCCAAAAGGTATTCAATCTGTTCACTATAGCGCTGGACGCTCGCTAAAAAGGCTGGATGAAGCGCGGGGGGTGGGAAATCAAATTTTCGTGAAAAGCGGCGTCGTGGTGTCCCCCACTCTCCTTGAAGCGATAAAATCGAATTCCACGTATACGTATAGAAAAGCGTACTCTCGTTGCATAGATAGAGAGTGTGAAGTGAAAATAAGAGGAAACAAAATTTGAGTGAGCAAAAAAAGCGAAGATGAAATAAATAAGATAATATGTCGTAAGTATGTTCTAGAAGATCTGAACCACACGCTACAATCACTAAAAATTTCTGTATTAAAATGGTACCGGGTCGTAAACGCGTCGTGAAAGACTCTCGCGGTTGAAATGTACCAGAACTATAGCTGAGCTACGAAAGACGCTACACTCCTGGGTTGAAGGGGTGGCACATAAGAAGTAGAACCAAGGTCCGCTAATCCACAGTAGGCGGCTAAGCTTGGCTAAGCATTCCGCGTGTTACTGCTTCGGCGATTGCTCCGCTGGTGGTCGCTAACGTCGAGCTCACTCCCTCTAACCCCCATCCGTTGGTCCCTCCGCCGCCCTTGTACCTCCGAACGAGCCCAAGTCTGCTGCTAGGCGGAGTCGTTTCTTCGACGCTTTACGGTTTTAATAAATCTCCGTGGGGTAATTCGCGGCGTACGGGAACAGACATTAAAACCCCTCCGTTTCCCCCTTTAGTTCCCGGCTTCATCCCCTCGCCTGGGCCGTTAACTCCGGACTATCTAGCGCTTTGGGCCAGGCAGCAGGTAATAGGCGCACAACCGGGAGCCTGGAGCCAGAAACCGTATCTGGTATAAATTGAAGGTAAAAATTAACAACCAAGCCGAGAGATGTAGTGTAGTGTACGTTTCGCTGGGGCAATTCGTCAGCAGTTGGTGTATAGCTACGGGAGACACGGGAAGGGGAAGGGATCGCCGAACGGAAAACCGCCCCCACCGGACACTAAATCCTTTCGGTAGACAAGGGAAGCGCATTCGTTTAGCCTCTGACGGCGATTCGTCTAAAGATAATCGGTGATCGGTGCCTGCAGCCATACTGCTGAATTCACACTTGCACTCTTACCGTTGAAAAGAACTTCTTTGTGAACCAACCTGTCACAAAGTCCGAGACGATAGCATAAGGAGGATCGGTGAAAGGTTCGATGTACAGGGCGCCAAATCTTGGAATCGATAATCGAACAGCTCGACCAGATTTCAGCAGAGTTTCAGCATTAAATTTTATAGGCGGATAAGTCCGACAGAGAGAATTGCAACCGGTCGAACTAAAAAAATAACAGACGAGGATCGCCGGTTAGGAGGGTGGCGAGGCGATACTCCGCGGGATTCGGGTTGTGTGAGGAAGAGGGTGAGGACTATTAGATTGTTTTACAGAATGGAGCGTTATCTCACCCTAGGGAGGAACCGAATCGGCGGAGCTCAGAACGGAGAGCCTAGTGCAGTATAGGTATATACACACAGCCGACGCGTATAGTTGTTTCCGTTGGCGTTGTTGTGTAGACGTGATAGTAACGGAATGTTACATACTTTATACCTTATACCACCAGAATTTCGCGAAGCTTCACGCTTTAACACAAAATTTCACATAAACATACACCTTAATATACGGGAAGCCGTATAATTATTTTGCAATTTGCTACCCTTTGAACACAACATTTTAGAATTAAAATGTATTTATGTTCACGCTCAAGATATAAGACACCTGTGGGAACAGAAGAGGAACCCCGGATTAATCGTCGGCGCGTACGTCTGCGCGATGAAATATAAGCTCACACCAAAAATTTTATACAAAATTCAATTCGCCCCGAGTCTATTCTATCCCCGCAGGTTTTTGGTCCATTTCAATTAAATCTACCGAATCCTAATTTTCAAACGATCGCCATTTTCCAACGGTCTTTCCAAATTACATCGACCCCGATACTGCTTCGCCGTTTAAACGCTGTACTGAATTTAATTGAAATGCGATCCCGCGAACCGGATGCTGACGGACATTCACTACTTCCAATTTACCAACCGATACAACACCCCCTATAACTCCCGGCTTCCTTTGTGGGTCTGCTCTGCCGATGGTCCATCATGCGATTGTAGCGAACCTGTGAATTTCACTTTCTCTTTTTCACGCATTTTTACGACCATTGCTACGCGTTTACATGAAAAATTCTCAAAGTTTTGAGAGGGCTGCTCAGTCATGATTCTATAAAGAACGAAGAGAGAAGAAAAAAAATATATTTCTCTCCACCGAAAAAAATTGAGATCACAAGTTGTATGCGGGGTTTCAATGGTAAATTAGAAGCTAATAACTTCGAGATCAGGTTTTAATACTTGCGGTAGCTTACAAAGCAAGTAATGCGGTAGCTTTTGCGTACCTTTTACGCACCTTACATCTAGAGACTTGATGGGGACCCTAATTTTGCTTGAAAAGTGAGAGGGCTGAGCGAGGGGAAAAGAACGAAAGAAGGAGGAAAAAAGTAGGGTGGAGCGAAAACGCCCGGGATGAAAGGGAAGCAAAAAGTATCGTCCACAGCGTCGATATACACCCAAGAAATGCCAACTTGCACTGCAGGACGACGTAACAGAAAGGAAGAAAGTAAATTGATTAGGTGCGATGAATGAGAGCGTTAGTTCTGGACGATGCATTGTTATTAAGTTCCAAAGATCTTTTCAGGATTCACGCTATTGAAACAGTAGTAATACACTGAATGTACGTGAGATCAAGCCTAATTTGTGTCGTCTGTCCAGAGTTGTAAGAGAAAAAAATTTCGATCTTAGAATCGCGCAGTGATTTAGTGAGTGGGAGCAGATCACGTGATCCGTTGAAGATATATTTCATGGGCACATACTATGATCGAGCCAAGTTTCGAAAGAACTTTCGGAGCATCAGGGGGCGATGTTCGAAATTTGCACTTTTTCTATTTGAGAATTTGAGCTTTCTCGTATGGCAGGGTGGTTGGGAGGGGCAGGAGTTTAATCATTGAGAAGCGGCGCTCCTCTTGAGCGCAAACATCACGTATCCCAAAATACGCGGACGTGACCACCACGCCAATGCGAAGGTTCGCATACGGGGCTCTTCCGTGGCATCGGAAAAGAGAAAAACCCAGAAACCCAAATAAATATAAAACAGGGAGCCATTGTGGTTATACGCGGGCCACGGAGCGCGCGCGGGATTCTGTTTCACCAGCTGAGACCCCGCAAGGTACCTTTGTATGCGGTGTTCCTAGCGAGATCCTGATGTGGAAGGAGATGGAAGAGAAAAAGACGAAATACTTGAAGGAAAAGCACGGAAGCCACTTTGCCCAAATCATTCCACCGGTCGGATCAGCGGTTCCTCCGCCTCCGCTTTCTCTCCCTTACACTCGTCGTAGTTCTATACGTTCGATTTTCGTGCAGTGCGAATTGCCGATGGGACCGGAAAACGTCGAGTTGAGAGTAGCGAGCGTCGTGAGTAGATGTACGTGCGGGTACACAACTTACCTTTAGCCCCCTATTCACTTCTACTGCAGAACAAAAGGAACGAATTTGTTCACCAGCTTGTTCCAATGTTGTCTGTCTACCGTCTTTTAAGCAAAAAACGGCAAATAAGAGAGGAAAAAACCGTCAGAGAAAACGAGAAAAATAGGAAAAAATAAAATTCTGCGAGATTCCTTGCAGTCACCTTACCGTTCCCAACGTTTTATCGGTTTTTATTCTTTTGCTATTAACCTAACAGATGTTCACCCCGAATCGTAGTCGTTTGAACGTTAATTCACTCTTTCACCCGGAATTGACAGGTGTGATTGACGCGGAGCTACATAAGAATTAGGGGACTGCCAATTCTTACGACATTCCCGTATCGAAGAAGCTGATCCACTTCCATCCCTCACCCTGTGACACTCCTGAGCGCAACAGGGTTTTGTTCATAAATTATGCATAATGTATCGAGAGGTACGACGTAACGGTAGAAATCGTTACAGGCCGACGAGGCGGGACCTGTTTTGGGGCGAGAGTCGAGATTGCGGAAACTGTGTTGCTTGGTGAGCGAAAAAAAAAAGAAACCGAAGGCGTTTCCGAATGTTTATAGCTGTTCACATGATGTTTTCTATTTATTTTTCGTTCGTTTTACCCAGTTTTAAATCTCTGCAACAGTTGGCAGTTCGGAGGTGGGTCTGAAAAATCTTGGCCAACGGTCACCCAGCCACTATAACGCCGTCGATGTATCGGGTTTACGTCAAGTTCCACTGTTCGAAATATAACGAGGGAATCTAGTTTCAGAGCGTAGACGCTGCGGGGCTTGGAAATATATTTTGCTGAATTCCGAGTTTGACGTACAATTTAATAACTTTTCCCGAGCTTAAGGATTACAGCGTAAAGCAGGCGCAGCGCCTGGAGAATAAATGAGATCTCGTAAAAGACGAATTTGAATACCCAGCGAAAACAGCTACTTTTATATTATGTAACTGAGATATATACCTTATCTTATCAGCCATGGGTTAGATCCGTTATAAAATGCGTCCTAAAATTCGTTCATATTGGCCGGATTTTAGGTGGGCTTCAATGTACTTTGCGGTTCCTTCACCCTACTCGGATGCGGGGATCTCGTGCGAGGTATACAGAAAACATTAGATCCAGTTCACTCGACTCACCCGCTCAAGTTAATTCTGCAAGCGCAACGTTTCGCTGCTGACGCTTTGCAGCCGCTCTTTTCTTTCCCCGTCTCCCATCAGTTTTCCCAGTTTTCCATTTCCCACTGCGTATCGTTCTCCCCGGTACGCCCCTATTGCTCCGTTGGGTTCAGTCTTCAATAAATGTAACATCTACGTAACGTTTCAGAGTGTAGCAATAAAATCAGTATTAATGTTCCTGTTTCCCTTTCCTCCTCAGTCTCTTTTCCCATTCCCTTTCCGTTTCCGTTTCCGTTTCGTTCTCAGTTTTCCGTATTTTCCGAGACGCACTTCTCCTCTTTTCACACTTTACCATACAACCTGTAATAACTCAACATGTGGTTTCAAGAGCAACGTGAAAATTCGAAGAAAGCGAAAACACTTCTGGGTCGCCTCGCTGTTCATGTGGAAAGATAGGGACGCCAGATGAAAATCTCTAGATATTTTTTAATCCGCTAACCGAGTTACATATAAAACGAAGGCGTGCATCAATTTACTTCTGCACTTTTATTCGGCGAGAAAATTGAAGTGGAAGAGTAAAACTAGAAGTATAAACATGGTAACATTGTCAACAGGATAAAACTATTTCCACAAACAATTTTTGATTACGTACCTATAACTCGAGTGTGTTTCACATCAACACGCGTGGCTATGCGGTATACACGCGATGTTGACAATACAGTCTCGAATTAAACCGACGTAATAATCTCGGTGGTGAGGTAAGCGGATCTTTGCCAGATACACCCAAAGTACCCACCCTCACCTTTTCACCTCCTCGCCTTCACCTCTAACTTTCAACGCCATTTTCCCCGTCAAGGTGGTGCATATAGTATACCTATGTATGTACATATGGAGGTATGTAGGTGTACCCAGCAGGGCCAGAAGAGCTCGAGTTCGCCGAACGACAACTCGAGGAGTACTTGTACTGCAGGCTTGAGTTGCCCCGAAGTTGGCGTATAGAGTGGGATTTGGAGCTCGTAAAGTTGTCAGATACGCGGCAGGCGCAGGCGTCTTGGCTCCGGGTCGGTTACAACGACGCTCGCTATACGAAGCTTAACTACGATTACTTACTGGTATTACGCGACATTACGCGCAGTGAACGCGAGAGACGGGAGACGAGAGGGAAGAGGCAAGGCTGTCACGTTCACCCATAAAATGCTTGGGCGATTGGATTTTAGTGGCGTATGAGACCTGGTTTGTGTCCACGAAGCCAGGGAGAATGAGGAACGAAGGACGAAGCCAGAGATGGGAAGGGAGGAGGATTCCATCGACGACGTCGTATCGTATAGCAGGAAATTAAGGGAGTGAGTTCAGGGTTTCTCGAAAATACTTTCGTCGTTGTTGTCCGACTTTGCGCGACTGCACATGGAGTTGAAAATAAGAAAGAAACAATAAGGATTACTCCAAGAAGTACCCACACTACATAAGCGCAACGTTATGTTATATATAACGCGTCGCCGCGGTTATACGCCCGACCTTTTTTACGAGCCGTCATTTCACCTGACACAAATTTTGCACCGAGACCCGTCCCAACGGATCCCCGTTAAATTTGTAAGTCAAATGTGTGTGAGAAAGGTTCCACTCAGGTGCATTCGCATCATACATGTCTTCTGCGACTCTTCACACGTTAATTGAATTCTACTACATTTCCATATATCAGGTTAAACAATTTTGTAACTTAAATAATTTCATTTTTGTACATATTACGCGACACCCGATACGATCGGTGGCCTACAAGCAGTGATCTGTTTTCTAGTCCCAAGGGAAAATATTCTTCTATTAAAGATACCACGTCGTTGAATACATTTGTCAATATAAGAATTTATCGAGATCCGCGGCAAGGACCTTTTTTCATGGTCAAGCGTCCCCCGGACAAGTGTATGTGTGGCGACTATACAGGCATAGGGGAGGTATCTTCGAAGGTCCGAGGGCCTCTGGAGCGTGCTAAAATCCCCCCTCGTAAGAAAAATTGTTTTCCAATATTGGATCCGCATCGGCAAGGCACGAGCCACTTCGAGGTTGCGGTAGTGCATCTTAAGCGACGGGACTAAGGTAGCCCCGAATCACGGGGCCGTGCCCGGTTCTTTGGGACCAAAACCATGGTAATCAGAAAACTGAAAAAGACGAATATGGAGGCAAAGGTAAAAGAAAAGATTTGAATAAAATAGACAATCTTGGCCTCTTGTTGAAATGTGAAGTGATTCGTTGTGCAGTCGACCGAGTCAACACTTACCACCCACTATACAGCGTACGTAATTTGTTGAGTTAGCAAAGACGTTGGCTTACTGAACTTTTCAAGTGATATTTACTAGGTGCTACGGAGGCGGGGAAGTGAAATCGCGAGAATGAGCGAGGAATGGGTACATGAATATTCAGGCCAAACTGGTGCTAAACGAGGCGACCAATGAGCGCGGGGTAGTAATTTGCTTCGTCTCGCATAACTATAACATCAGTTGGGCAAAGATGCCTAACAGTTGACTGAAAAGGATCCTCCTTGTAAAATTACAGCCATTATATTCAGCTGAAAAAATCACGCTGTCGGATAATCTTCGAAAATAAAAAAATTTCTTCGAATTGGATTTTTTTTTTTTTCATGAAAGGTTTGTAAAATCAGGTCCCGTGAACGCGTTCGTCAAACGGCCAATTAAATCTCTTCTCGTAACTTTTTGTCACTGTAACCAGGAATATTCGAAGTTCTTTGTTGGAAACGCTTATTAAAATATAATCACTCGCGTCTAATTACACGCCTAGTTCAAGCGGCAGAACATGGATATCCCTATAGCTTTCATATACTACGCAGCGGAAGGATTTTAGCGAGACCAGCTGCGGTACAAGGTAGATATGCCTCTCGTTTCTACTCACCTACTTCACCGTGAAGCAGGTACACTCGTTTATGATGCCGGGAGAAAATTAAATTGTAATTAAGCAGTACACCTATACACGGCTAGGCGAACGTCCATCAGGTCACCCCACACTTACGCCACAACCGACGACGACCAGGCCAAGTAATTATATATTCCTTACATTTTTATCCAGACGTCTACTAATTACTTATCAGGTACGAGGAAGATTTTGAGGAGTGTTGCCTCGTTCAATCTATTTTCAACTAGCCGATACCAGCTACTAAATTGTCTCTTATGCGATGAAACATTAATCTTCATGCTAGAATGTTGATCTCAAAGTCCCACTAGATAAATCGCACGATGTTTTCGATGTGACTGTACTGGATATTATAAAAGAGAAAGAAAAAACAAATATAGATGATATGAAAATACTGCTGCCATCGAAACTTAACAATACGTTTGACCTAGCTGCATGGAAGAGATACAAGTTCAAGTACACTTTGTACACGATAGCGCTGCAGCAACTTGCTAATGAAATAGCCAGTTATACTTTGAGTGCCAATTCTGAGCGCATAGTTAAAATCTCCCTAACTTTAGTATAATCAAAGCTTGAGCTGAGCCCACTAGAGACGGCTGCCCGATACAATAGAAAGCCGACAATCGTACGCCCAGACAGTTTGTCTACTTGCATTAATTAGGTCCTCTGAATTGCAAAGTAATAACACTCATATACTACGACTGTATAAGAAGATATATGTATGTATGCACAAGTAAATAAATCGAATCCTTCAGATTTTACATACAAAAAAAAAAAAAACTGTAATTGCTAATAAGATATTCTGCAATTTCAATAACGAGTGAAAATGAAAAGAAAAAAGTCTTCTACGTCAGTTATAAGCTTAACTTGATGTTTGCTGTAGTGGGACCAAAATCCCGAGTTCCACAGGACTTGGGTGACCGTCGTGGTCGACTCGTGAGTGCATTCTGATGTTCTGGACGTCGCAGAGCTTTGAACTTGTTACATCATTAATATATCGAATATAGTCATAATGGAGTTTAGGAACAAATTTTCGCGATTAGATGGGCTAAGAAATCAATATCCCGTTTCGTATTTTACGGGTCATCCTTGCGGGGGTTAAAAATCTGTTGTTCAATGTCTGTATGATTGGCAAATACAAACGTTATATATGAAGCACAGATGTGCCGCAGGCAACACAGTTGAAAATAAATAAAAGTAACATATGTATCAGTGGGTTTTCACGGCGAAAAACGATGTAGATTTTCTCGGGAGGGAACAGAGAATACAAATATCGATTAGCGGACGCGTCGAAAGGATGGAGGACGTCAGCTAGACCCTCCAATCGGTCGAGTAGGCAGGCTATTTGCAGAATAATGTTGGATCGAAGGAATAGCTGAAGTGAGGTAAACGGGAGAAGAAAAAATAGCGGAATAGGAAATAGTGACCGAGAAGGTAATAGGATCGGGACAATAAATAGGCTTTGCCCGAATGCACCCCGCAACTTGATCGTCTGGATTCACGTCGTTGAATTTTCCGTGTGTCCACGAACTGAAGCTGCGGCGCTCGGTAAAAAATATACATGAGCAGCCAACTGCCATATTAGCCTCCCTAAGAAAAGACGATTTTCATCGACCAGGGGCAAAAAGGCAGGTTACATGGGTTGAAAGGATATTTGTACTTGACCAACCTTTGCAAGCCTAATTGGAAGGAAATTAGCCCTCCTTTCCTTGTACAACATCAATTGTGCATCCCAACGACATGACCTGCAGGAGACTCTGATCAATCGATTCGCAGTATGCCACACCCGCTGTACTACCACCATGATTTTGAGTCTTGGCCATTTGTCCAAATATACTCAACATTCATGATATTCCGCACAATAGCTGGAGATTGAGGTGGCTCCAACTCCCGAAGAGACGATGTGAGATGAGGATCGCTGCCGAGGGATGGTGAGAGGAAGGAAACGATGGAGCAGGGGGGAAGGAGGGGTGCGGAAAGGGGAGGTTAACCAGCCTCCTTACTCTCGACTCGATCCTATCCACACTGACAATGAGTGCAAGAGGACAGAATTAGCATCTCCATTAGACGACTAGTATAATGCGATATTGCCGGCGCATGGGCAATAACCTATAGTCTTATACGGGTTTAATGAGTCTTTCGCGAAATCTAGACAATAGATAGTATTCCCTCATTTTGCGACTCAGAATCCTTCGAATCCCGTATACCTACCATGTCGATTTTCTGCTCTTTAGTTTCCATTCACGTGACTTTCTATGTAGTAACTGCTGAGAAGGATTGAATATTATCAAGACTATATTCGTGATCTTTAACGGACTTGATTACATGATTTGTATAGTGTATAAACCTCTGCTGAACTTTTGAGACTCGTTTCAGGAACCCTTTGATTCCGTTTTGAGCATAGCAGTTAATAGACGTAGGTGTATCAAATATGGCAGTCGTTACTAAAACAAGCGATCTCCGGCTGTCAAAGTTAATTAATACTAGACAATCTAGAAACCCCAATTGGAGAGAAGCCCCTTGACTTTATTCTTCGCCTTGCATTGAACTAACAGGAGCCCCAGAGTTTGAATAATTGTTACGTCACATCGACCGAGGTCGATGGGATGAATGAAATTTTCATAAACTTGGAGAGCCAAATATGTAGGTATACTACAGACAACGGTCCAGCGTCCCGGTAAATCTCTTTCTCAGAAATACACGAAGCACAATTTATACGTCTAGACAGATTTGTTATTTCACACATAATGTTAGGTAATTAACAAATACAATAAGACCCACAAAATCCTCTTTACATACAGCCTAACTACTGACCACAAACAGGGTCTCAATCAATTCTCCAGTAAATGGTTTATTGCGATGAAGTTCAAGTTCGACAATAAAAACCCGCAAATGGATGCGCATACGTATATAACATCAATCTATTCCTGATGTAACAATCAATTGGAAATCAAGCGTTTCGAACCACTGCTAAGGAAACCGATGTAAGAGGAATGTATACGTCATTGGTGCTAAAAGCCAATCGCGCGTTATTTCCGGAGCGATTTGAATTAACATAATTTCAAAGGCAAAAACTGATCAAATAACTTCCGCTATCAGTATACCATGATTGTGTTGACCCGAAATATTTCTATCATGAAATGGGTGAAGTTGAAATTTTATTTTAGGATCCTATTATCCAAATCAGTAATACTTTCTAATTAATTTAACCCCATAGTCTACTACGTTATACCCCTATATTAAATGTAATTGAAATTGTATAGTTTCTAGCCATAAGTAACTTGTTAACGCGGTTGATCAGCAAATCGATATGCACTGTCATCGTCTGTGTGTAATTTATTAGGTTTTATTTTCATTTTCATTTCTCATAGTTAAGGTTGACAGACGTCAAACGCAGATGTGCGGATAAAATTCTATAGTTCTGTTTTTTTCTATTTATTTTTTTAATTAATTTTTCACTACACAAGCGGGACCTGTCGACAAAGTGAATGAGTGGGTTCGATGGTGTATAATTGACCGCTCTGAGCAAAGCAGCCAGTGTTAGCGTGCATATAAATATGCTAGTTAAATCCACTGAGGTTGCGACAAAACATTGAACAGCTTTTACAAATAGTTCCTGGGCGTTTGTTCTGGTGGCGGTCTTTGTGCCGCCCACCCTCGCTATCCCGGTTGGCTTGGCCGCGACTGGCGAAAGTCGAAAAGTGCAAGAAAACTTGAAAATAGTTTGGAGTTTGGGCCAAGGCTGAAAAGGGGCCCTTCTTCTACTTCAAGGAACGACGAGTGCTGAATTTCGAGCTGACTAAAAAGTTTTTAACTAAGTTTGGTGGTTGCTTGTTCCTTCCATGTGAGCTGCTTTCTATACTCCAACCTTTTTGCATGATTCTGAGGGAAGCAGGTTTTTCAATGCTTTGGCGGTGCTACGCTACCTAACTTAAAATTCGCGAAAGGTTGAGAGCTTTTCTGATACTATCGGGAGAGTTCAACGCAGGTTGAGAAAATTGCCTACTCAATTTTTGTTCGTTCGTACATATACCTATATGTATATACACATATCTTCGATCGTTCGCGAAAGCTAGTGAAAAATCTTTCACCTTCGGAGATTCGTACTTGATGTAAAATTTATCGACCCATCAGATACGGTTGCACTTCAAACAGACGGTAGTAAAAGTTTTGAAGATAATTTGCAGGCAACGTACTCCCAAGGGCCTAGAGAACTGAAAAGCGAAAAGGAGACGGCTCCTGACGACCGTCTTGTTAAAACTTTTTATTTCTCATCACCGTTAATTCAAAATTTCTGATTGGCAATCACCTTCAAATAAGAGGGAAAGACGGAGATGTATTACCGCTGTATCAAACGATCATGCAACACGGCTCGGAAAATTTTTCACCCATATTCTTAAACAACTAACTGAAATCATATTTGAAAATACTTGAGACTTGATGGAATTTCACGCCTCTCACATGAATTACATTAAAATTGCCACGATCTTGATATTTGCTTTCTTGCGACCAGTCTCAGATAAAAATGTTACAATTTTTTAGTTCCAAGTATATGTAGATACCTACCTACGATTATCAGGGGTGAAGAAAACTTGAAATGAAAAAAATTCATAAATAAATAATGGAATCGTACGAATTGGCAAGGCGAACAGCACAGGCGATTTCCAATAAGAGTGGAGTTTGCAGCATGAGTCGAATCGCACACCATTTCTGATCGTACGTGAATTGAAATTTGGTTTTCACGTGACGCTTGAATTATAGGCGTGTTGCTGTATACCTTGAGTAAGCAAAAGTGAACGTGCGAAAGCGAGAGCGTTTGATTCAGAACTAAAAACGGTGGACTCCAGGGCATAACGGAATTGTAACTTGGACTTACAATAACAGAACGCTGACCCTCTTTATGCATCGCAGGATATCGCGTCCCGTATAACATAATGAAGGGTGGGCACGAATGTTGTCCATATAGTTTGAATGTTCGTGTTTGTTGACTGTGAGCTGGAAGAAACAAAGTGCGCAAAATTTGAATGGCTCTCTCTACCTTCCCCCCCCCCCCCATTCTTACGTGTCCATGGAAAAGTATTTTTACCGCAGGCTTGCCGTACATGAAATAAACTGCTCTCAACTTCAAAGAATGGAATTAGATTATGGAATCGACGCATCATGACATTTGTATATCATAATCGATTGAGAGTGAACTACAGTCGACGAGTTTCTAATTATATAAGTTTTGACCCAATTCCAAGTTCTATAATATCGTACGCAGCCCCTTTTGATCCACGGGGAATCTCTTTATTGCGAAGGTGTACAGCAATCAAGATTGCGCAACGAGTACCAATATAGAGTCAGAGCAGAGAAAAGGAAGCCACTGAAATAAAGGTCATACCAAATGCCAAGCGACACATTAGGACGCCCAGATAATCGGGAGATTCACGTTAATTAGGGAAAGGGTAGAAGCGAGGCCTAAGGGAGCTTGGAGTGGGGATGAAACAGGATGGGGTTGTAGGTGCTGAAGCGACATAGCAGACAAAGGTCGTTCTATGAACCTAATGTCATCAAGAGCCAGAAGGTAGTTTGTAAATTGAGCTGATCTCGGTCTTGAAGACACGTCTTCTGCAGCTACAGAATTTATATCACATTCCCCGGGAGAAATTAAATGGTAATTCTACGGAAATCAGAATTCTCATGGATTTTCAGCAAAAAAAATCGACGAAGAAGGGTCCGGCTTTCAACTGAAAAATTTTGGCACTTTGATATATTTATTTCAATCGACATTGCTCCACGATAGCCTTCTTCATTATCTATTAACGACCTTTCCGCCCATACCGTTACAAAAACTTATTTATAGCGGCTAGGGATCGCGTTATCCTTCTGCCATTCCATACCGTACTCCGCAAGGTCCGAAGTGTTTCGGCTAACAATAACACACGACCGCTACCTTATGAATTAGCTATGAGACGATTCTTTTGGGAAAGCTGGTTTCAGAATCGAATTTAGTTCGATGGAGCGTATTTATCATTTCGTAAAATAATAACAAAACTTGTTTTTCCTTCCTCCAGGTTCACTTGCTTCAGTAGCTAAATGTAGCCCATGTAGTAACGCACGTATATATTGACAAAAGCTGATACATTGGAATACAACGATCGCTTTCTAACAGCTTAATTACAGCTATCAAGGATTTCCTACTTCGTACAAATATATCTATACAAATAACGTCAATTTACAACCCATAAAAACATTCCGTGACCCCATAAAACCCCCAATAGCGCAAGATAGCACTGATTTAGTGATGAACTGTCGATCAAGTTCCCGACTCACAGCGATCGCACTTAGGGGACCGAAAACCGATCGGCATAATACCTTAACAACAGTGACCCGGTTTATGGTGCTGTGCGGATCACGGCGAGCGATCCGTAGCAGTTAAAACTATCGACAACGAATGATGTATTTCCAATTAACGATCGGGCAGAGGAGGGCAGAATTTCGTTCTGGACGAGGGTCACGACCGTGGAATGCCATCAGCATCACCACCCAACCCGCCAACCATTTCTTCTCCCTCACTCTCTCTCTCTTTTCCTCTACCTTTCGCATTAGTTGCTACGGTACCCCGCAGTACGATGGACCCTGTTGGACCCCGTTAAATCCCAATGAAGCCTGAGGTAGTAACGTGGGAGGGAGTAAGGAGATCGCGTTCTACTAGCGGGTAGCTTTAGAATTTGTCTCCGTCGGTATAACGAGGCTCTCGTTACATAATAACGAGCAACCCCGGTCGCTTTGTTTGCGCGAGGTGAGCTACCGGCACCGGACGCTCATTTTCCATCTCCACATCTCGCCCTGCCACGCAAAGCCGTGTCTCTCTTTGTCCCATCCTCCACCTTCGCCATCCGGAGTGGTCTGTGATCCGGACCCCGGCCTACGCCCTTCGACTTTATACGTATACTGCGGCAAAATAGTAATTTATGTCCCTGGTTCGTGGTCAGGAAAATTAGAAAGTGGTCAAAATATTACAGCTTCAACATCCTTGTGTTTTCTTGCTGTAATCGCTTCGTATCTCTGTCTCAGGCGGATTGATCAGGTTAGGCTGTATTATGAATCTATTAGAATACTGCAGATATTGCGCATGTCAGTCACCAAAACGGCGGCGTAAAATATTCATATCAAGACGCATACGATTATGCGTAGATTCCACTCTTTCGACGTAGTAAAGGGTTGTTAATAATTTATTCATGAATAAAAATTACGCGTTATCTCTGGCGAAATCCTCGGAGAATTCATTAGTGGCCATGACTGAGCAGGAGCGAGATGCTATGCCAATACGCTATACAATTATTAAGACTGATTGTCAGGGTATAGAGTTTCCGCCAAGTTGCACACGTAATTGTCTGATCCCTCGACGTAACCACGCGTCCAACTCCGTTCACTACTATTCAAGGCTCTGCGCCGATAATCTCTGTGGTTAGAAACAATAATTGATTCAGTCGCACAACTCCGACCCCATAACCTCTCGCCGGAGTGTACTGGGCATTCCACTTTGCTACATACCTTGTCGATTTTCTATCAATTCCATCGAAGTACCGTCTGTGGTTGTATGAGCGAATCGTTATTTTACGTAAAGATTAATGCGCAATATCCAAGGAAATAACAATAGCAAATTAATATTGAACGAGATATGGGATCGGTTCACGTTGAAGAAATAGCCTCGTGCCCAACCATAAGTTCATGCATAAAACATTTTTACAATTTGCAGCCAACTCAAGCGATTAAATCTTTCTCTACCCGGAGTAGTTTGGATACCGCGTGTGCATTCATAGTCCGTTTCACTTTCATCTTACGAGTTCTTCATATCGAAATGCATGGCCGATACACTTGGTGAAAACTTTTCAGATTCTTCGACGGGTGGCGTTCGTTAATAATCGATTATAAAGAATGTCTGTTCTAGTATCAACTTTGAGGCGGTAACTTTATTGTTTCAGAAAAGTTTTAAATTTATTGCAAAGTTTTCTACCTTTCACCCAGCTCGTAATGATCCCCCATTCATCATCGCAAGTTCCTGTAGCTCGCCGCCGCCGTAGCGAACCATCTTTCGCTACGTAAAGTGATTAGTTATACTTGCAGCAATACCCTATTACGCAAGAAACTGCAAGATTCAATCAGTTCTTCATACTAATACCACTACGTAATTTACCGGCGCAGTTTTACCGTACTATAAACTTGTTAACCAAACTTGACTCTCGTCAGATTAGTAAAGTGGTTGGTAGGTATATGCATATACATATACAGATTGCTAAACTCAGGTGGTTAAATTTATACACTGTTAATACACACGTACGCATAGCACTCGTGGTAATTACTTCTAGAAAACATCTCTTAACTCATCGTCAAATGACGTCGAATTTTCTCGCTACACGGACGTGTAATTTCACAGTTCGCGTTTTCACCGTGCTGATAGACCCACCTATTACCGTACATATATGCGGCGGGTGCAGTTGCGCTGACCTTGAACCATCAACCCCAAGTCTTTTCATGTTATCTTCCGACAATCTTTGCGGGAGCCTTTACGTATTGTGGTTCTCAATTGAATCATGTCGTACCTAAAAGCTTAGAGCGTTAAATCTTAAAATCAAGATATAGAGGTACGGCCCAAGTTTCGTCTTTGCTTTAAATTCATCCACATTGCAGGATACTTCGCTGGTTATATGCTGTCTAGTCCAAAATAACGACCCCATTATTTGTAAACGGATACCAATTTATTCCACCAATTGTTAGCCCCGGTAGCTATTTATAACTCTCGTTATCGATTCGATATGCTTAGACATATACAGTTCTGGTTACTAGCAGGTTCAGACGATCACAGAGGACAAATTTGAAACACTGAAAACTGCGTTTATCATCACGATAACTGAAACAGTGGTCTTATCCATTTTGTAGATGGTGTTACAGGAGTGCAACTTGACCACGAGAAGTCCTCCAAATCACTTGAGACACTCGAAAGAGCAGCTTACCGCTCTATCTCTTGCACGAAAAGTTTATGCTACCCAAATACAGCCATTCCGTTTCTGTTATTGGCTATCTGTGCAGCACGGAACTGTAAAAGTAACTCCAGGGTAAATTAATTCTACGAAGTTTGATCAACGCACAATGACAATGTTTCGTTGGCTGCCTTCAGAGTCTCGAATTTCTGTTTTCAAGAACTGACGAAGTTCGTGCGATTCATCAGTTTGGTAGGAAAATTTATTTAGTAATCATCGAACGAGCCTCACGCGCGTCGAGGACAGACTTTTTTTCTTACTCATACGTTCTTTAAAATATTTATGTGGCGAACGTAAAGTGGTTGCGTGGCAGTGATTGCGTGTTACAAAAGATGAGAGATATAAGTTTGCGTGTGGGAAAAGCGTGAATGTATATTAAATCGCTGTGATGCAGGTTTCAGCGATAGACTATAACTAGTTGTCCGACTAATTAGTAAAAAATGCGATAATTAAAGCATGTAATTTCATGTCAACACGCCAAACTAACGCGCAACGTGTCCGGCTGAGTTCGACAACAATAAAACGCTAGAAAATCTCGAAACCAAGGGTCAGACAGAGTTCTAATTACGGCAACTTGTTGCGCTTAAAAATAAAACAAATACTTGCTAACACGAACTGTGCTTGAACTTTGACGCTAGTACACGCCTGTAAGATACTAGACTACGTTTAACATCAATTCGTTGAACGTGGTTCGAGTCTTGAACATCGTATGCCGTGAATTCAGTCGTGATCGAGGTTTGGAGATCATAAAAATTAGAAGTAATAGAAGAGGATCTACTGCAATATTTCAACCTCGAATTCGTGGCTAATGTAAGGGGAAATGATTCATTGAACATGTACCACGTGATCGTTGTTAGGGGTTGGCTAACAACGAGTAGATATAACGGCGGCGGTAACAAGACTGCCTGAACGATAACGGGGACAATCGACCTCTAGGTTGCTCTAAGCCGAGTGGACATAAATGGCGAAGCTGAAGGTTCGCTTTGAAAAATGCTTGCTGACTTTAACGAGATATTGGACGCCTCGACGGAAGTTCACTTGGCCGCGCGTCTCGTTTCAGGAATTCATATCCGGCCCACGCAAGGTCTTCTCTCTCCACTATCCAGCTATCCTCATACCCCTAACGACGGCATCGAGCTCCTCAGCTTCTCCTATAGCTAGCGCCGCAAGAAGCAGCAATAAACGTCAGCGCACCCCGGTAATTAAAACTAAAGATCCGAGGCGCGCGGGGTAGCGAAAGCGAAAAACAACAGGCAGCAGGGGGTGGTGAAATGGCAGATGGGATCGAGGTAAGGAAGAGGAGAAAATCGCGAATGAGGGGAGGGGGTGAGAAGCCTTGTGGCTAAGACGGGTTCGTGGTGGAAGTGGTGCGTCGAGGGCTAGCGCGAAATTGTTTATTTTTTGCAGCCATCTTCCGCGAACTAACTCTCCCTGCCCTTAATCAAATCAGAAATTAATCAGCTTCGACGGTACAGATGTGGACTAAGTAAAAGACGGGGACGGTTCCTTAATGGGTTTAAGTTTAACGATCAAACTCTCGATTTGTTAAACATGGGAGCGTTTCAAATCACGAAATTGCTGTAGGAGTATCAGTAACAACTTTCTCGATGCACAGATCCAATATATATCACATTTACCATCCTCTTTCCACATATGTAACTTCAGAACTTGTCGTAACTCAATCGGAATAGTTAAAATTCCCTCGTCGAAAGAAGAAAACTAAAAATAACAGAAAGGTGCGAGTCAGCAAAAGCTGTTGATTTTTCTAGCAGTGTTGTACTACAGCTGTTAATTAACTTTTACAATTCTTTTGGTTTGTGGTGGAAATAGGTAGGTACCACACCATTACATTCAAATGAGCATACACTGATACAGACATCTGGATTCTCGAGGGAAATGAGTCTACGATTTTAAAAGAATATAACAACCAAGCGACCTATTTGCTTATGGAGTGTAATTTTACTTTATTTTAATACTCGGTGTGGCACCATCGTCAGAATAATGCTAGATTCTAAACCGAGTTCTCAAGGATACGAATCGTCGAGATGAAAGGGCTGGAAAGAGCTTTGTATTTATTCAAAACAGCGTCACGAGCAGCCGACAGGCAACCTTTACCATACAAACCGGCGGCTTACTGTATAATATACATATGTATATACTTATATACAAGGAAACTTAAAAACCGTAACTTGAAAGCTGTACCGAGATTCCTCGTAACGTTCATAACGGAAGTGGCACGACACACATATATTCCAATGAGAATGAAGAGGAATTATTACGCTACGATGACGTGCACTCTACGTTTTCCACGTAGCTGGATTGTGTCTAAAAACAGTGAAACTCTCTAAATAGAGAAGGATAATTATAAGACTTTGGCGATGAATGAAGGACGTTGTAAGAGACTTTCCGCTATGTTCTCCAAGTAAAATCAGTACAATGGACACGCCCCGATGCAGTCTGTGATATTCTGAAAAGTGGCAGGAGGCATAGAACTGGATACAGAATCAAGCTCAGGACCATGTGATGTGATTCGCCAACGCTAATCTGCATGCCGAGTTGAGAACGTGACGCCATTGAATATTTAAGACGCTCACTTGAGGGTGAGCACCACCACCATCACCTTCTCCCCGTCAGATCTCGGGTGAGTCGCTCTTAACACCAAAGCTCTAACCTTACCCCCTTCGTTTTGCTAGGTGAGAGGCATGCCTCGAGAGTTCCAGGTTTTCATATGCAAATGTTCCATACGAAGCCGTGCTTTGCCTTACACACGTACCACGTACGCGCGATGCAGAGTATATGGGGTATATGTGATGACAGTCGGTTGTCTGTAAGGTAAAAGGGTGGGAACAGCTTAGCTCACCACGTTTCGGTGAAAACATTTCCGACCGATGCAAAGCTCGTTTCAGATCAAAAATGGGTTTTGCCAAAGCGACTTTCCAGAACTTTCATATCTTTGTGACTCGTTTGAAGTTTCCCAGACCGCATTATGGGCTATCGAATTTCGAGGGTTAGATTTATGATCGCGATACTAGAAAGTAAACAAGATTATCGAAACACACGCCACTTGACCAGTCATTTTCAGATGGCTTGGTCGATGGATTTGAAATTGTTTTTCAGGTATGACCTTGAGTTGGAACGCTGCAGTCAATGTAGCCTGAAACATTGGTCATTAAAATAATAGGCCAGAAACATTGAAATTTATGGGACTAATACAATCTGTAGCCCGACATTCCATTTTTCTGTTTGGCGATGATACAGTCTGATCTAAAAACCCCGAGATCCCACTGTCAAAGTCATGTGTACCGTGGTTATCAGAAAACTATCTGATTCATCGATTTGTGATTTCTGTTTTTCTCATCCATCGATTAATGGTCGGGTTATTGAATATTATTTCTCAACGTGCATTTGTACAGTTCACCAATTACGACTGGATCTTGGGGATACATGATACCAGCTGCAATATCTAATATTGAATCAATAGGTCAAGCCGTCTGGAATTGGCTGGAAATGGCTGGGAATAGGGGAAGGTAGGGATGATTGTACATACCAGTAGGTAAATTGAACCTTTTCATAGAAGGTACATGGCTTGTCTCATACTTTCCCACAGAACGGTTCAATTTACCTGGTTATACGATACACCCTTCTCTCACCTATATGGGGGGCTTTTCGATATTTTATTGATTAGTTTGATTACACCGAGTAAGTTACTTCTCTGTGAAGAGAGTAACTATTTTGTGTTGAGTTGGTTCTGTAAAGTGCGAATAAGAAACAGTTTACCAAGCTCCTTGAACGCAACTGTGAAGCCGCTTACGTGAGTTTACGTTGAAATGAAATTTCGTGCGAGTAAACTTTCTTATTTACCCGGCAGTTAGCTGCTCGTATTTTCATAATCGCCTCGTATGCGGGTATGCGGGTATGAGGTAGACAGCGTCGACGCGTTCTCAGAGGTTGGGGTAAGGGTGTTGAGCTTCGAGGTTCGAGCCTCTATATGTTCGAGGTTGGGAACGCGCGAACTTATGAGTCCATATAGCATCGTTAACCGCGCGTTATATGAGAGATCCGCTTGAACCTTGCGCCCAGGAATGAAACGAAATTGCGATACTTTTCGCCTTATTGCCCCTTACTGTTGCCCACCACTGGGTTCATAGGGGCCGCGATCACGACCTTGGTGTAACTTATAAAAACGAATCGAAGTTTAGGAAAAGAGGCGACGGACGAACCGCACTTGCAGAATTTGTATCTTATGTCAAAACCATGAGATTGAAAGAGTTGTGGTTGTTCGGAAATTATACTTGTTTTTTAGAAAAATCGGTTCCCAGCTGCCGATACTATTCAAAGCCCGGGGATTTTCAATTCACGGTGTACGGAGACAGTAGGCCGACCGTTGTACTCGAAAAACAGAGTGAAAAATAAGCAGAAAAAAAATCAAGCGAATAGATCACTCCTGTGAATATGCGGGTATGGTTATTTTTTTTTTCTACGCTTGGCTTGTTTTCTTTCATTTTTTACCCTAAAGAGGAAATATCCTATCAGCCTCTTTGTAATTTGAATGAAAATGCCTCAAGATGTCCCGAGGCAGCCTTCCGTGCGGAAACTTATTAAATATTTCCAGCGTATTTCATTTCATTATATATACGCTATGCAGCGTGCTACATTCTTCGAAGGCCTGTTAAACACGCTCCACCATAATAATACCTATACAGGTATCTCAGGCAGGTAGCAAACAATCTGCTTCCACTCTCCGGGGCAAAAAAAACCAGCTCTGTCTTTTCTTATCATCAGACCTTTTACCGAGATGTAATATTTATGCCATACACTCACCCCAAAATCGATTTTTCTTCTCCACCCTCGCCCTTTTTTTCCATACTTTTATGCTCCTCCAGCTTTCTGCCACCCCCTATACATCTGCCTCTTTTCTTGTTTCGTTTCTTCAAATATTCGAATGGATATAACAGTGGCAGAGCCAAAAAGAACGATATCTATAATCAAATATTTGAGGTATCGAATTCATAGAGTTTAGACCGTGAATTTACTCAATCGATCGACTCGCGGAGGGCATGTAGCTATGATATGTATACATTATATAGATACTACTGATTTCTGTTCCATCGGGTCGACTATGAAACTAATTGTAAGAAAAATATTATCAGTTCGCAGTGCAATCAACGTCGTCGACGCGATGAACAACGAGGGCAGCTAGATGTTAATGTCACTATAGATATACAAGGAGAGAACGTTCAACTAATGGATTTCAACGATTAGCTTGGACCGTGAAGTCTGGTACGCGGCACGGACATACGTATGTTTGTACATAATATCACTACTGAGATAAAATATTATTTTTTTTGGCGTGTGTAGGCAAACAAACGATGCTAGTAAGATGGGTGCAATTTTGCTTGCTTTTCCGGGGGAAGAATAAGAGATTAACTTTTTCTCAGGTTAGATTCACAGTATATAGCCAGCGTAGGAGCGAGAGTTATATAAAAAGATACATAGAGGCATACATAGGTAGAGCTGGAAGAGAGAGAGAGAGAGAGAGAGAGAGAGAGAGAGAGAGAGAGAGAAAGAAAGCTTGCGCGTGAAACAGAAAGAGAAGTAATAAGAAATAAGAAGACGGCGGCATCCCTCCTCGCACTAATACGTCAGTGTCAGACGCATTAGCACACATTACGTACGTTCTGTGGTACCGTGTTATATGTACAAGTCTGTCAAATGAATATATGTACGTGGCGTGCCTCAGTGTCTGTCACTCAGTCTACATTTCTCTCTTTCCTCTTCAGTCCTTTTTTACCCATCTGTACCAGGTGAAATGAGATTGAACAAATTATACGTAGATGATACATCGAAACGAAAAAAGTAGAGATTTTGAACGTTGAAAGTCACGAAAGTAGACACATGCATCTGTGCATATCAATTGATTAACGAAAAAAAAAAAATATTTGTTTGTTCTTAAGAAAAATATGTGAAAAAAGTAAACGAGTTTTATATGTAAATGCGGGTAAATAGCAACCCCCTGCGCGTTGTCCCAAAGGACGATAATTACGCGTCTCGTGCTTTTGTGGGTGATCCAAGAAGTACGTACTCGAGTGAAGAGGGGAAATTAGATATGCAAAAAATGATGATACCTTTAGGGGAATAAAAAAATTCCAAATATTTAAAACTTCCCCTATAGAGAGAACAGTAGCAGACAGACAGACTGTCAAAGACGCGCATAACGAACAAATTAATGATTCGCAATTCTACGTGAAATAACCATGAATAACTGTACATCGACGTTCTCTATCTGTGAAAGTTGAATTCGCACAATTGCTCTAAAGTGAGTCAGAGTTTAGCGTAATTTACGAGCACAGATTGTAAGCGCCGAAATCAGACAATATGATCTCGTACGTATGATCGACTGAAACAAGAAGAAAATGATCAGACAAATACGTTTCGCAGTTTGTTCATCTCACATAGATGAAGGATTACTTATACGAGGGGTGTGGAAATTTTCGTGAAAAATAGGCGGCGAGGGAGATGGTCGCGCGGGTTGGTATGTTTGTATACCTATATCTATATAAGTACATAGATCTACGCTAGAGCCGTTGAAAGTGAGAAAAATAGAAAGGCAACGAGGGAAAAGACGAGTCGAGGTGAGAAAAAGTGGGTAGCTGTACCCACATATGAATGTTTTATATATACAGGGTGAGTTTTTCCAAACTGCGAGATTGGGAGGAGCTTGATTTGGTAGATATGCGCTCGACCTCAACTCGACTTCCTCACTCGTTAAACATGCTATATTTTTGAGTCGTTTCTCATTCACCTCACTTTTCTTGCGTGCAGTGCGTCGACTGGGCAAGAAAACCGAACGAGGCTCCTGCTGTTCTCGGAGTTCGAAAGGACTCACCCTATATATAATATCGGTACGTAGGAGGGAAATGGCCGCGCATGTACGTTGAGCTATGTCGTCGACGTGCGGGTGGCTGTTGTCACGTCAGCGTCATTGTCGTTCAATTTACATGCGATATGTGCCGATATACCGTTCGTGTCTTCGAATACAGACGAGGCTTATGGTGAACGATTTCGAATAATCTGTTAACGGCTATTACCGCTCTCCGTGGCATCATGCCATCCGGATTTCCCTCAATCTTCTACTTTATATTTATTCGTACATATATATACACATAGAGCACATACAGAGAGTTTTCGTGACCAGTCCGGTCGCGCGAGCGTGTCGGTAAGTTAGGATAAAATACTAACACACGAAAATTTTACGTGCGTGATCTTCGCTAGCTCCTTACTGCTTATGCCAGCGAAGATCACGCACGTAAAATTTTCGTGTGTTAGTAATTGTATCCTCAGTTGCATATCTCGGGCGCAACCGACTGGCCCGCTTCCACGAAAACTCTCTGTATATGTATATACCTCTTTACTCTACGGTATAACACGAACAGCAAACACAGGACCTTTCTTTTGCCGAATGTTTGTCATTGCGACCAAAAAAGAGAAAGAAAAAAAAAGAGAAGCAAAACTAAGATTGGTACAGGCAAATTACGGAGGGTGCAAAAGAAACAGTGTGACATAAAAAGAGAATCAGAATCAGGGTAGAGTACGAAGTAGCGGGCTATCTCTGCACCGCGAAGCCGCGGTTTCGTTTTTAGGAAAGTTTTAAGACTTTTAAACTCGGCGACAACAAACAAATATCTCAGACCCATGTTTCGGCTTTGGGAGCGACCGAGGGTTTATTTCAACACTCTGCTGCTTTCACCTTAAATAAAGTAGACAGAAATTTTACGCAATTTTGACCTTGAGATTCAACAGACGCAATTTCCCGGGTAAAACCTTCTCTGTAAACTCGCTTTTATGATAACTGCTATTTCCCGTACATGAGTACTGAAATGAAAAATTCATTGCGATGCCGACCGCGCGCACCTCGCAATAGCTGTCGTGCTTTTTTTTTCTCACCTATCACAAGGGTCAAATTTCACACCACCCGCCTACCTGTACCTACAATATAGATATAAAATTCCTACGCAAACTGATCCCGTATGATCGAACCAACGGTGGATAAACAGATAATACGTCACGCGACACTATACCTCCGTTCACCTATTCGACTCTTTCGTCATCCCCTGCGTCGAATGGATATTATATGTATGCGAATTTTTCTACCACTCGCATATGTTTCTATTGCCTTTTGTACGCACACATCAGTAACCGACAGCAAGCAAGCAGGCAGGCAGGCAGGCAGGCAGGCAGGCAAGCAGGCAAAGGCATCTTTTTTCCAACGCCCCCGTGAAATAGCTGGCTACACAACTATCATATTTCCCCCTTATTTTTTGTTGCGCTGTCATGCCGTGCCGTATATTTTGACGTCCCTATTCCCCGACGGCCCGTGAGCAGCGGGTCCCACCAACCCTCCTTCGCTTCTGACGTACATATACACATCGTAAACAGATATATAGGTATACACATATAGGTATGCAGACCCATACCAATTCCCCATCCTCAACGTCGAGGCGTCAGAAGACCCGCGAAACGTCGCCGAAGAAGCGTCACCGTCGCGTCGTAATAATATCGTACCTTAGCTGCTATGCGGTGTTAAGATGTATATGCATGTATTTTGTATCTTTTAATGCCAAGTTTTGGTATTATCTTAGGGAGGCGTACCGAGAGAATTCTTTCACAAAATTTTTCTCTTCATTATTTTTGTTATCATTAATTGTCATTACTATTTTCTTGCCTTCATTTACCAACGTTGAACGCCTGTAATTCACGATACGAGTGAGGAACGCCGTGAGCTAGGGCAGTGAAAGATGCGTAAAGAGTGAAAATACAAATTTTTTCAAGTATATGAACAACAAAAAATTGAACACACATATATATACATACAGACATAATTAGACAGGTTATACGATATGGCGGTAACGCGTTTGCCATGTGAGATTTGGTTGCTTCTGATTTCCCGTCTCTGAGAATGCGAATTTAGGAAAAGTTTGAGTTTTCAAAATCTCTTCCAAGTCCCTTCAAGACTAATGAAGCATTCTTTACTAAGTAAACTTAACTTTGAAGCTAAACTTTCTTCAACATTTTCTCCGCCCCTTCTGAATCCTGACCCTTGGCTCGGATTCTCGCTTCACTCTACCACCCCCGTCTCTCGGTTTCCCTACTCCGTTCCGTGCTGGAAACTAAATATGAATTATGTGCTGACTTTACGAAACGTGTATTAAGTACGCCTGCCCTTCTGCGTAGACAAACCTCCCCCTCGCGTCAAGAAGAATCTGTATAATAACTGCAGTTATCACAAAACAACGTCGCACCGGATTCGTTACTTTTGATTATACGTATTATTCACGTCGTCACAATTGAGTAATTGCATTTTTGCACGTACGTTCAGTCGATGAAGTTGTGTTGCAATAATACCGAATGACGAAAAAGTCGGAAGAAGATGACACAGGCGTGTTCGGACCGGGATCGATCAGGTGAAATCGGGAGGAGAAAATCTGAGAGAGAATATTTTTTGAACAAAGAAACGAAGAGGAAAGAATAGAGAACCTGCAGCTGGGGAAGAAAGTAGTTAGGCTTGTTTGTTGTCTCTGTCCTCATCGCTATCTCCGTGCAGCTACCGTGCTGGCGAACCTCCGGCTTGAAATCGAGTTGAGCCAGGCCGCCGCGGGCTGTTGTGTAAACTCAAGTCTTGATTGAAAACCTTCGCACTCAAATATTGGATGATAAATCAGAGTCCAGATACTACCGTATAGCGTCTTGGCTTGGCCGTATGTACAACGTATGTATGAATGTATGTATGTATATGCGTGTATGTGGTACATACCTCAGCTGCCGGGCGCGGCTACAATGATTGATGAAATTCGCTCTCGAGCTACGTCGTTTGTTAACATGTTGCGAAGAAAAATACGAACTATACTCACCCCCGTTGCACCCGGTACGAATATCTTCGAAATAAGATTTCTCGTTTTTCCATACACGTATGTATCTCGCCGCACGATGGATGGTCATATCGATAGCAGAATTTTTTGCGATCTCCATTGCGTAATTATTATAACAACGACTATCTATTGAAGCTGAATGTACATGGGGCAGATTTGCAAAACTAGTGTGAATTATGCTAATTACCTTGCACAGATGACTCAACACATCACATGGGCTAATAAGGGCACCATATTATCGCTGCAGTGGTCATTCCGGTGGTGTTACGTAGGCGACATTATATTACATACGTAAAGACGTAACGCGACGCCGCGCGGAGTTACGCTGCGTGAAATTTGGCTTGGTGATTTCAATCGGCAAGTAGAAACGAGGGAACGCCTCGCGGTACTTGCAGTAGGAAATATTCAATTCTCAAATCTCCTACCCTCTCGCTCTCTCTTCCTACCATCGAAAACCAGACGAGAACTCCCCTATCAACCCGCGCTCATCCATTCCCGTATGCTACGCAAATTTTATTTACCCTTCGTAAATTATTATCGTTATTATTATCACTATTATTATTTTTCATTTTTCACCAACGTCAAACACTACGCGACGTTGACATCGCGACGCCGTTTATTATTGTTATTATCAATCATGTGCCACCGACGATAATACTAATACTTGTACAATGCAATATTATAGAATGTATTTCGAATAGTTATGGTTGGAAAGAACTGGGAGAAACTGAGGATAAAACGATTTGATGGTTCCTCAATTTTTAATATGAAAATATCTAAGCCATTTCCATTTTTCACGCTGTCTTATTTCACGATAATGGTTCGGAGAAGAAATTAAGAAATACCATTCTCGTCTCCCAGACCCTAATACCAGCTCCTTTGCACACGTTTTTATATCCTTCGCGCGGTCTTCCGGGGGTCTCAATCTGAGTATTTCTCGCTCCACGCGTGCTACAAACGGTAAAAAGTTGCACCCAGACCGTATAGTCGTGTTATTGCGTCATAGGAGAGATGTATGGTGGCTGTAGATTTCTGCTAAAAAGTACAAAGGTTGACATAGGAACACTCTTAAGTCCTAGCCTATTGCAGCTCACCCGGAAAGAAGCGGAAGGGGCGCCTTTTAATAACACCACGAGCTCCAAGCTTTCCTCGGCGGTTGGCAGAGAGTGCCTTGGTCCTCTTGGCAATATCTTCTGATTAAGGCTAAGTGAAACTGTACCTCCAACTTTTCACGTTGCCCCATAGTATGCGCGCCTACGATATCTACTCTATATATATTGACCTTGACGTAGCCTTTTCTTTTCCTAAGTATTTAATGCATCCGAAGAAAAATTTTTATTTAACGGAATTTTGAAGACTTCATTTCTGGTAGACCCTATACAAGGTAGGATAGCGAAATTCGCTTGTTCAGGGCCACCGATACGTGATTACATAAGGTGAAGAATGAAAACGCTCCCAAGTGCCTATGCAGCTCGCAGACTACTGCTGACGAGAAGAATCTGGCAAATTCCTGCTTTTTTTACGTTTCAGTCTTTGGACCTCATCCCTACGTTCGACTCCCTCTTCGCTACTACGCCTCAGACACGATTATTAGAAGCCTTCTGCTTTTTACCGTTCTTTTCCCGCCACTAATTAAAACCTTTTTTTTTTCTTTCTTTTTTTCCTCCGGTTATAATTCGTTGATTGTAGCTTGCCTCGTCCGTGACGAGGGAGATGTAAATTATTTCATTCATCGTTAGCAGCAGGTGATACGTTTCCAGTTTGGTAAATCAATTGTTAATTTCAAATCCCCCGTTGATTATGTGAAATAAAGAGATAAAGAGAAATAATGAAAAAAAAAAACAAAAAAAAAAGAAAACATAACAAAAAATGATAAAATTTTTCCGTAGTCAATTAATTATAGACAAAAACGCGTAATTTGTATAATGAATGCGAAATATGCATAATGAATATAGCTGCATATGACAGCAGATGGTGCGGATCCAGTTTTCTCGCGAAAATTTTACTTTCAGAGGATGGTTAAATAACGAGTGCAAATCAGCGAGTAATTATTCGAGAGTAAAAATTTTCAGAATCCACGAACGAGCAGCTCTACAAGGTCTCGCAAAGAACGAATAGCGGTAATTTATTCTAATTGGATAAAGTGCGGCCATTAATAAGCAATCCGCGACGCGAGCCGACGATGGTGCTGCCTATCCTGCTGCTGCAAGCTCGCCGGTACCTACTACAGGACTGGCGGGCGGGGGGATACGGGGAAGGGGGAGAACAAGAAGGTAAAAGTGGGCGAGATGAGGAGGTAGAGGAGAATGAGGAGGAGGGGGGTGGTGGATCTTAATGGCGCTTATTACTCTCGTCGGGGCCCTCTGATATATTTCCTCTATTTTTTGCCCTTGGGGAAATCAAGTGCGGAATAGTGTATAATTAGTTGCGGGCACCGCCAACTTGGCTGGTTCCATTGGCTCCAACTCGACAAATATACATATAAGTATATATATACCAACATCCGCGTATACGTATGTAAATATAATATATTTACACGTTTGTATGTGTTGACGAATAAAAACAATGAAATAAAATAAACAAAAAAGTGACACAGCTGTGCACACGTTGCACTTGGAAAGGAGACGTGCATCGGTTTTGTTTGTTCAGTTATCACCTCAGCGCTATAAACGTACCATTAGAAATGCCCGAGAGACATTGTTATGTAACGATTATATATACACGTTGAGTCGAGAACGGTGTATTTATACATATAACCTAATATCATGGTAAATCGAACGAGAAAGAGAGGGTTGTACGATGGTCAGTTGCGGAG
This sequence comes from Athalia cordata, assembly GCA_963932425.1. Lineage (NCBI taxonomy): Eukaryota > Metazoa > Arthropoda > Insecta > Hymenoptera > Athaliidae > Athalia > Athalia cordata. Next base: position 46,846,624 of record OZ010625.1, on the reverse strand, counting down.
ATATTCTGTGGTTAGAGATCGTCGGACTATAACAGGCTGATATCGTCCTATTCGGTTATCTGTTTTTGGGGGGCAGTCGACGATGAGTAAGAGGCGGTAAAGGGGTAAAGTGGGGATGGCATCTTATCGAGAGAACTGGAGAAACGGAACGGAACGGGGTATGTGGCACAAGGCTCCCGAGGGAGTCTCTCAATTGCCTCGTCCTGCAATTATACGTTTGAGCGGACCCGCTATCTCCGTTAATGTGCTGGACTCTGAATTCAACCCAAACCACTACCAAGGAGCTGGTACAACGCTAATATCAACGCTGGGAAATATTGTTAGTTACATCTGGCGAAACCTTCGCAGAGATATCCCAGAATTTCGAGTATTTTGAGATATTGTATTCCACCTTCCCCGAACTCGATCCGTTATATATACCTACTCATTTCGCTTTGAATAAAATGTTGGAAAAAATGTCATATCGATCGACAAGAGTTTAGAATTTTTTTTCAGATTTCATTTTTTTGATCAATAAATTCATCCACGTCGGAGCTACCTGTAGCACATCTACATAAGATTATAAAGAGGAAAGAATAAACTGCGTTCGGATTTTATTTTCGAATTTTGAATTTTGAATTCGTCAAAAAATCGATATGATTTCGCTAGATTCCATTGTACTTCTGCTGAGGTTGTGAAAGGATCACGTACACTTTGATCCCGAATCGTTTTAGCGGGTCGCACCGATACAAAGCGGTCGCTTTATCCAGAGAAAGCGAGTTTTTCCAGTTGTTAATTGGCGGAGCCAGGAGATTATGCTAATTCTCCGGCAGTAACGAAGGTTATTAAATTCCTAATTGAAACATGAACAGGAAAAATAATGGGTAGGTTTAAGTATAATAGTAATGGGTCAGAGTAAGCGCGGCTTGGCGCGGTCTTCCCCTTTTTCCGGCGGGGTTAGATAATAGTGGGAATCGGTAATATTTCTATTTCGCACCCCGCGAGAATCGCTGAATTTCGCATATATAACGATTTTCAGTCTTCTTCTCATCTGAAAAAAATCTCTTGTTTCTCTCTTCTGTTCAAGAAATCATTTTCCTTTTAATTCGCCATTTTCCCTTTCGATATTCCGATGTTCCGATAGTTTGTTCCTATATACACTCAGCTGCAAACACCCTCCATAATGTACGGAAAATAACATACACGGCCTTCAATTCACGAAGGTTTCTATTCCGAATTATAAATTAAAGTGGATGCGCAAACGAAAAAAAAAAAAAATAATCAAACAACAGCTTCATATCTTTTTACCCGTTACAAACTTTATCCGACTATTTGCCGTACTCAGCACTTTGTCTCGTCACTTGAACTTTCTTTCAATCTTCCAAGCTTTCGATGTCACCTCGCCTCACCTTATTCGTTCCTCGGTAGGATATAACCTAGTGGTACCGTAGGTATTAGCTAAGGTATATACGTATATGTACGTGGCGAGGTCGTGGCGCGTTTGAGGCCTGAGAAAATAGTATGTAGTGAAAGGGATGCAAGGGCTACACTTGGGTCGTCATTTCGTTCTAAAGCTTTCACGGGGACACTTGCCCGCGCGTAAATGCAAACATTTCTGTGGCTCAAGTGTACCACGACGGGGAGAGTGATGCGAAAGATACGGGAATGAGTGAGATGGGTGAAGTGAGTGGATTGATCGTCGGCCAGATGGATCCATTGTGTTCGTTCCAACTTGGAACATTGGAGGAACGTGCAGTACTGCTGCGGCCATCGAGGGCTGAGGGGTAAAACGGACAGAGAGACGGGACTGAGCGTGGTCACGAGGGAATCTACCGAGGATTTCGCAAGGATTTTGGCGTTCTATATTCTTTCTCCAGCGGATCGAGTAGTCAGAATCGTCGAGGGTCGGGACTCCCCTGACCGGTTGTGAATGCGCCTAAAACTCGACGAATGTTTGCGCCGGTAGGCGAGCTCCCTGATGGACAGGAAGGTTCTTCCTAAATGAAACTAGTCTCGAGAGAATTCACGACCTCAGGGAAACGGAACAAAGCAACCGAGGAAATGATGTCTAGAGTTACGGTTGCAATTGAAATTGAAGCTTGCAGCTGTTGTAGACTCTGCTATCGGTTCAAGAAAAGGATTTCAATTAATTGTTAAAACCGAAAACTCAACGCGATGTGGATATATATCCAAAAAAGTCCTTCGAAGCACATATTATTTCGATTGAACAAATCGTGAGCTGAAATAGATGTGTCTGCATTTTTGAACGTATGGGACGCGGAGAGTCGAAGATGGAGACAGCAACAGAAAAATAATAAAAATGATAATTCATCACCCGCCTGGAGTAGGTATATTAATTCAGACGCAAAATATACGCGATGCATTCCGCATGCTTCGCTGCATTACATAGGACGGTTTAATTTGAAACGTGAGAAGAAGATTGGCCGGTGTGCTGATATACGAACATAGTTTTAATTAAACTTCAAATTGGTACGTGAATCCGAGTAAGTTTGCATCTGTTCTATGATTACGGAGTAATCCCGAACGTCCTGATTGCAGCGCAGCACAACAGACAGGGATCACATCAACGTAACTTGTCGATCGCGGAATTAAGAAACGTTAGTGAACCAGAGCATACGTATAAAAATTATTGGGCAAATAAATATATCGTAAATTAAAAAAAATCCCGTCTCTGCTATACGTTGTGAACTTTGGTTAACATTTCTCAAATACATAACACGTCGCGGAAAGACAGTTGTGTGAGCAGGCAATTTACGCAATTTATGGGATGCACATAATTGGTAGGTGGGTATTGTGCAGCGGCACTGCATTCGCGCTATCGTACAAACAGATAATAACTCTACTACTAATTAAGCGGATATCCAAGTAGTACGTAAACTATGTCTCTGTAGATTTAGGTGTAACTGCAGTAACTCGCGTGTAATACAAGCGAAAATAAACCCCCAGTTGAGCGCAGCTCGACTACGCCCTGTTGCTCCAATACTGCGTTTATTTTTTGCAAATTTGCATTTTCACCCAGCCTCCCATACAAAATACTATGCAAAACACGAACGCGAGTAATCTATGATCTCTCTCGCTGCATTTTCATCCGAATATCAGCAGCTGCATACACGCAGATTTTCGACCACTCGTCAATGAAATTTGTTCCGCGTTTATTTGGTTGCACACCTGACACGTGGAAAGCATATCGTTGGTTACCACCGAGCGATTGGGCACTTTTTCCATTTTGATTTTTTATTATTTGTATTTTTCCTATTTTGACGAATAAATTTCGCCAAAAATTTTGCGTTTCATAGAATATATGGGTGAGTACGCCTGACAAGGTTGATTGTGAACCGGCCTTCACCCATGTATATTTCGTATGGCCGAGGGATCACGATCTGCCCTCCGAGACACACGTATAAAATTGTACCATTGTTACACACTCTACTCGTACTGATTTTCTTTCACTTTCGAAAATTTAAAGTTCAAAATCGACTTTCATAAAGTATTAACTACTTTTACTTTACAGTATTGTGAATCAAGTTTGGATCCTACTGCCTCACCCTTTCGGAAAATTTCAAGGTGGATTTTCAAGCCGTTATCTCATCCGAACCACAGGTCAGTCAAACTTCAACAACGGCTTCAAGCTATCTTTCGATACTTAGTGAAAGGAAAAATACCTCCGCCCATAATGCGTGAAAACACTTCAAATCATCGCGAAACATGCGGGGAAGAAAATTGAATGAGATATTGGTTTTGGTGATACGACGTAAGTTTGGTCTTACGTTCAAAACGTGAACAAAAACGAGGAATAAAAAGGTCATTATTGAATAAATCAACAGAAATGTCGGAAAACAATTACATGGACGACCATTGACTGTACGTATATAAGCAAGAATAAGAATTCGACTGACGTCTGCGAAGTTAATCCCACGCTGTTAGTACCGTTGCCAAGCGAGGTGCCATTTATTTTGAACATTACGTTTCCACGCTGCAGGCGAATATTTCTTGAGTTATTTGGGCTGGCGTCGACTTACAGCTCAAGTTTTTTGATTACGAGAACGACCGCCACAGGGGTGTCTACCAAAGTAATTGGAACGAAATCTCGAGAACACGTGGCTTACGATTCGGGCTATAAGTGTGCACGTTTCTCGTGACAAATTGGAGATAAAAATTGTAAGGGATATCGAGGTTAACACCAACTCACCTGTGGCTATCGCGATCACACGTAAATAGGCCGTTCCTGCGTACAGTTATAATTGCATACAAATATCGGTGCTCCAACTTACCTGGAACAGAAAATAAGAAAATACATTAATCTTTTGGTATTTATAACAAAAGCTTGCAAACGAGTCTTTCATATTTTTATCCTCTTCCACTCATTTCAGAGTGTAACGTGAATTGAACACAGCATCGAAGGACGTGGGGCACGATCAGTTTCGCGGCGGGATAGATAATTATTCAATCCAAGTTCGTTTTTCATCACATATCCAGGAGGTATAGATAATACATTGGCATACGTGAGAAAAAATAAATAAACTGCTAAAAATCTTGTTTTCATTATTGAACAGTTTCGCTACCGTGGAATACGCGGTTTTCTTTCCTACCCTCGTATGTTATGTGTACACCACCTTTCAGGCACATCCTCTTTTCCGTAACTGCAATCGTTACGTTGGATTCTACGTCCTTCGAACGACGGAAGCTTGAGTAATTGGAATTGCAGGAGGAAATTGATACCACAATAACGAGGTTGATAACATGCAGTCACTGCTACCGACGCCCGTCACACCATCCCGGTGGCGAGGTAACATACGGTGAACTAGGGAGTCCAACGGAGGCGGTGACGCCAAAGGTATCGGTTCTCTCAAAGTCTCGCGCTGTTAAGGGACTTTGACGGAAGCAGGGGCGAGTTGAGGGAACGAGACAAATGGGGTGAGGGATGAACATAGGTACAAAGGTGGAAACTAGCAGGATGGATGTAAGGACGAAAAAGAGGGATATGATTCGTCAGTGGGGTCTTATTTGAAAGTTTGTACCGGGAAAACTGATGACGTATAAGAATAGAGTCGAGGTTAAATTATCCCTGCCAACGCGCGAGAATGATCAGTGAAAGGAGGTGGTAAAAAAGAAGGCGGTAAAATCAAGCGAGAAGAAAAAAAATAAATAAAGTAAGGGTAGGTACGTGTCCCACGGATTGGGTAATTTATTGCTATAAGAGGGAAAGAATTGTGGATGAATGGAACTTGATGAGAATCTATTCTTCAACCAGTTCTATAGCCCCATAGCGCTGCCGACATACCTACCTCCTTTCCTACACTCTCAAAGTCACACTCTCGAGGAAACTTAGTCAGCAATGTTATTTTTGCCTTAGCTACAAGAACGCGAAAATCCCCCTGCCCAAGTTTGATCTCACGAGAGCAATAATTATCACGCTCGTGCGGAAATTGCAGGAGATCGTGCCGGTGAGTTGGTACCATTTCCACGCCCGTAACGCAAACAGATGTTATACCGGCGTGCGTGCAACGCTTAATTGCGTGTTTTATTTAGGCGTCGGACGAATTTCAAGGTTGAATGTACACACCTACGTATATACCTCGAATCGAAGTGACAAATTTTGTTATTAAATATACGAAGTACAGTTGCATAAACGATGAAAGGTCTGTTCACAGCGGACAGACAGACTGCAGACGGGCAAAGAGTGATTCTGTTAAATGACCTTGCTGTGTGTATGTACAGGTTCGAAGTAGTAGGGGAGTCAGGTAACAGCGTTATTACTAATGCGCCGGTTCAAGGGTGGACGGAAAGGGCTGTTCGCTCCATTAGTTCTATGAGTCTTTAATTACGGCATACAAAGTGCAGCTTTATTGACCTTTTGAAAATCAGCGAGCGGTAGACGCAGCCGAAAGGATCAGAACTAGCTTCGGCGATATATTGCTTTCGTTCAGTTTATGTTTATGCTTTCCTCCAACCCCGGTTGATTATTTTTATTGGTGAAGTGCGCTAATCAAAATGACAAAATGAAAAACATAGAAATCGAGAGGCAAAATACATACCGAAAACCGTGCGAGTGTAATTTCACCTGCCAGTATGGATATAATTATTTCCATAATTGAGTTGTAATAAACTTTGATGCAAACGTGAATGAACGTGAATGCAAGAAATTCAAAACAAGCTTCTTTCTTTCACGTCAATGTCGGAAATATGTATGTGAGACAATTACTTTCAACGTTGTCGCCCTATGTGTGACCGAGCGATTTGGTTTTTGCGGTAATAAAAGTTGGACGAGAGCGTAAGTTTTCCTTGAAAGGCGCGATCAGGCGCGAGGATGGAATATCATCTACTCGAGGTCGTTCGTTTAGCGCGTTTGTTCTTGGCATCCCAGTGCGCTGGACATCAATGTTGTGACTTAATTATAGACCATTCAGAGGCGTGTCCCTCGCACGACTGTGTACACGAGCCAGAGACGGTGACCATGCTCTAAGGGCCACCTTGGATAGACCCTACTGGCATGCCGTGAATAATTCAAGACTACCCCCTTTCCGCCCTTCTAGCGCCCAACAGTTCCCGTCGAGATACACCGTGTGGATATATGTGTATACTGTAAATATACCTATATACAGAAATTATATATACACCGTATACTGTAGTGCCTGATAAGGACGAGACGCTGACAATGTGGAGCAATTTGAAGGGACGTTCGAGGTGCGCCTATAGGTATAATGGTAAGGATCTTATTACCGAAGGAGTTATGACAAATTGATACGGCATCGAGGGCGTGCGGAATATCATTTTGGAACATGAGATTTGCAACGCTCGGTGCTTCTCACACTTCTGTTGGAAGGCTGTCTCGAATCGGTTATGTTACACGTTAATTATGTTCATACGCGCGTTCTTGAAAGTTACACTCTGCTAGAGAATCGATCATAGCAAACGAAGTGGAAATTCCAAGGCAAAATTGTGCCTATTCAATGATACGGGTTACACCTAAGCGTAGGGAATGGAAATAAATCATTTGCTGCGGATTAAACTACTGCAGATGTGGCGGTTGGAAAATGAAATTGAAGAAAATATTTGGCTTAAAGGAACAGTCATGTATAGTATATGAATACATGTATTCGTGTAGTACTATGTTGTACAGGTATGTCTATATAAAAACCTCACGTACACTTGGTTGGGATAGTCGAAGGATGTGCGCATGAGGCAGAAAATGAATTTTACCATCTCGTCGAATAATCGAAAGACACGTGTACATGTATATAATACGTTATACTACAGGGTACATAATATACATACCTGTAGCTATACGAAGCAGCTTTGAATATATTACTCATAATTACACCAGGTTTCGTGGCGAACGAGCTATTAACGTTAAATCGGCTTTAATTTCAATAATTTAAATAGAGAAACAGCCACAATGCCAGTTGTTATAAATTTGCATGAATTGTACGAACGTTACACGGAACAATAAGAAGCTGCACCGCGTGGAAAATATGCACAGACTTGACCGTTTGCTAGAACTTCCGTCGCGAAATATGATCACTGATAATTGCAAAGGTAGGTACGATGGTGCAGTGTCGAAACTTTCCAACACTACAATTACTTGTGAAAAAATTATGCGTTTTTGGCGCTCTAAAATGATCCAAAGCATAATTCTAGCCGAGGATCTCAAGTCACGCACCACCGAAATATACTTTTATATCAAATCACAGTTGCGTAATACCTAGTACGTATATAATTTTCATAATTCTCAACCGCATGGGAGTGGAACAAAGATGGGCTGCTCGTCGTCGGTCGCCGATAACAGGTGATGGTCGGAGGAGACAAAACAGCCTGATGTAATCGCCCGACTGAAAGGTACTGGCGATTGGTAGGATGAGTAAACGACAATACCGATTCTGATCTGCAGACGACACATATCACATTGTAAACACATGAAATTACGGGTGTAACAATCCCATATAGGTACATTTACGAAAGCAACGATTATATTTATGTTTCCCGATACAATCACACTCGTGCTGATTTTGTTTTTCTAATTTCATTCGATCAATTTAATTTGTTACCACCACTACTTCTTGCAGCGACAGCTTCAGCTTTTTCGTTTGAATTCAACGAAATTTAATGAACGAAATATTTGTTATCTACACATTCCCACTGCATATATAAATTTAATTAACTCGTATTCCCAGGAGTTCAAATTAGGAAAATCTGTACACAGCTAGTACCACAGTCGTACGTCCATGCATTTCCAGGTTTTTTTTTCCTCGTAGGTGGCAGGTAGTGAAACTTAATTATTGTAGAGGGATCAATGGAAATTTATGCTCCAGGTACTTGACAAGTTTGGAACAGTATTTTTTTCCTTCTGATTAAATAACATTCGCAGTAGAAATCATGTTTGTGTTCATTAATTATTGGGTAGCGTAATCAGCTATCATCAGTGAAAATTACAATTACAGTTTAGCAGTGTGAGGCCCTTTTACACGCGTACTGAAATTCCAACTGAACTATGTCGACGCCTCTTACCACCCCGACTACATCTTTTGGTAGAAACCTAAATACCTACAATTAAGAGGATTACAGTAGAGTAGAGGAATGTTGTACGCAGAGTAATTATTATTCTCTAAGTTGAACTGAAACTATGAATTAAATGTTTCATTTTTACGAGGAAAATTAATAAAGAAATTTCGCTCTGACCAACTGAACAATCCACCGAACTATATACCATGTAATATATATAATGTACACTTATATACTATAGCATTTTCTTTTGCGAAAGATCTCATCACTTAACTAATTCTTTCCATTCCAAAGTCTGTTTGGAGAAGTACGTGTCCTATAGTCTTCTCCTTCCAAACCGGGACAATAGCGTTTGGGTTTTACCTTTTAGAGAAAAAAAGAAAAAAAAAAAAGGGATAAAGTCGAACAGACAAACGTATAGAAAAAAAAATCGACAAGCAGAGACAAAAGAAAGAGAAAATCAGAAAAAAGAAAAAGAATACAATTCACACGATGACTCTACAAGTTTTCTCTGATTCAACGGGCTCTGAAGACGATGAACTCCATAGATTATGCTCCAGTATTTTGGAATTGACCTTGTAAAAAGTATTGTGCAAGTGGTAGAGAATCCTGACCTTTTAATAGCGGGCTCATGACGCGAGTGTGGCCATGTACGTCCCTTGATTCTTATTTAATCAATTCGTGATGCCGTAGTATTAAGTAATTCATTACTCTATTACGGAGGGATTCGTTTCATTAGATTAACGACCCATTACGAGTCCTTCGAATGGCCGCGGTTACAATTTCTACCAATAATATGTGCAAACACGTATATATAGGTATAATGTGTACCTTATTGCGTCGGATCTAATGCGTACATATGCCTGGTACTTATCTATTACGCTGATTCGTATTGTGTATTTCATATTTAAGTTTAATTCATACAATGATAATCGTCTAAATATGTCATCGATAAAATTACCCGCACGATACCTATATGCAAAGTAAACTTACATTGAAATTGTACGGAGAAAGCTACTGCAGGGAATTTCGGTTTGCAATGTATATACGTACGTTCAGCGGAATCGAATTGACGAGTTGAACGTAATTCCATCATGTATATGGACGCGCGATCAGGATCGCATAGAATTTCAGTGGGATCAAAAGTTGAAAGAGAGATGCGAAATCAGTGTACGGTTTCATGGACGTATAGTTTCATGTGTTTTTTTATTTTCTTCTTCTCTATTTTGTTTTTGATATTTTGCAACTGTAGAGCGTGTAGAGGACCAGCGGAGGTGTCGAGTGAAAATTCGATACATAAATCAAAGTTGGATGGGGATTTATTTATTTGTTAATAGAAAATCAACTACATATACTGTGTGGAAAACGAGCAGATGCGCGAACTTTAAATTGTGGCAAATATCGCCGTACAGTTATGGTCATCCGTTATTATATAAGCTTATCGATAGCGAGCGGCAGCCAGCGAGTTATTAATGTTTCAGATATGGTTTTGAATCGTCTCGTCGTACTGGACGGACGATGTGATTGATCGACACAAATAATCGGTTAAGAGATGAATTTAAAACCGATGTACAATAAATTTTATTTTTTATTCCGCGTTGTTCAGCTTCACATGTAGTCTGCGGCTTCATTGAGGCAGCTATTCTTGCCGCGGGTTTATACGTATATCTATCTGCTTTTAAAGCTTGGAAAAGATTGAGAATCTCCATGTTGCAAAATTCGTTTCAAAGGTACAATCTTATTATACATTATGTGTATATCCCGGTACACTGTGAAGCAACGATAATGCAACCACAGGCAAGAGCATCTCCTTTGAAGCGGCGCGGGTGGAGGCTTTGCAGAAGCCCTACCTTGGTGCACAGTTGGCGTTTTCTGTCTGCGCCATCTCAACGGAGAGAGAGTTACACACACGGGTTTCCGCTGCCTCGGCAGGCAGTCGTGTATGGCATATATGTATACGTATGTATATGTATACGGTACGATACACACACATCCCACGCGGAGTTCAGAATCCTGGGAAACTTCAAAGAGGAAGCAAAACACCGCCACTGTCGTGTAAAGATGCTATTTGATTGCTTAAAATTGCAAAGGCTTCACCCAACAACCCATACAATAATACGCACGACACTGTGAAAACGTTTCCAAAGGCAGAAAGTAGTAGGTAGCTATACGATATACATATGGAAGTGAACGCGTATGAAAAGGAGGAGCTGCACGTCAACGGAGGTAGAAAAACTCGTCGAAAATAGTTCTCTCAAGAGATCCCTTCCTCTTCTTCTTCTTCTTCTTCTTCTTTACAACTTTTCTTCAGGAATTGTTAAGATATATGTAATTTTTTTATTTGTTTATTTTTCTCCCCCTCTTTCCATGGATCGTCAGCTCTGCACCGTAACGTGTGGGTCCATAAAGGGTTCTGAAAAATGTGCGTTTTTTATCAATCACCTCCCGCTGCGTTGTACGCCCGTAGAGTCCTGAAAAAAGACAAATCACGTTGGGTCAGGGTCTTTGGACCCGATTTCCTGAACCGGATGATCAAGAAGGAGCAATTTGAGGTTCGATACCGCTGGTCTGGTATTAACGTCGTCCTCATACGGTCTGTGGAACAGACGAACCGAGCGTCACTCGCGATCGAGAGTAAGGGCGCACGGAGAGCAGCGGAGAGTAACACTTCGTTAATGATAGCCCGGAGGCAGTCCCATTCCACCCCATCCGAAACTCGTATGTATATGTATAGCGAGCCTTTGCCTCCCAGAGGAACCTGCAGGGAGAGCTACTCCAGGTTTAATTAACTAAGCCTTTTCCATTTTTGTCGACTGTTTGATGGCTCCAAAAAAGAGGGGGACGGGTAAGAAAAAAAAACAAAAAAAAATTACAGAAAAAGCAGATCGAGAGATTGAAAAAGTTATGTACATTTTCTCAACTTCGATGGGTAGTAGTCCATGCAGGCTCGAAGCGAAAAAGTGAAATTTTTTAAGCATTATATCGTCCTTACAAACTCGCTTTCTAATTGTAAGTCAGCTAGGTAAGAAAGGATTTAAAAAGCAATTTAGGCTGCGAAAAACTTTCGCCATGCTCTCCGTCTTGCCAGACGTTTTTAGCTGTAGGATAAAGCTATTCGATTGACTATATATATAATATACAACATACGTAGGGGAGACCGCTGTCTGAGCTTTGCGCGTGGCTACTGGATTAAAAACTAAAAGTTGGTTGTTGCATTAGCGCGATAAATATTTGAAAGGGTTTGTTTCAGGTCCGCCCGGTCGCTACACGACGTAAGAGAATTCCCATATCTTTGTTCAATTTTTTTTCTATTCGGTCTCTTGTTGAGGCTCTCAAAGCTGGGGCGCACTTTTTGAAACAACGTAACCGTCATTTTCTCCGTGGAATAGAATTTGGACGCAAACTTACTTTGGCTTGAAGAAGAAGCGAGTAGAAAAGGTGACGATGAGGGGGGAGGGAGGCTACTATACCGAAAAGAAGGATAAGAGTGAGAATGACGAACAAGTGGTGTTACAGTATATAAACTGGCACAATAGAAGACGATTCAGGCTTTGTCATCATCATGAAAATGATCATAGTCAATTTCAGTTATCAGCAGCCGTAGCGAGGGCAGCACGATTTTTTTGCGAATGTGAGTTCATAAAATAAATAATATCAGTAAACAAAAATTAAAAATAAAGATGATAAAAAAATGACAATTTGATAATTAGCAAAACAAATGAAAGAGGTTTAACAAAATCCACAGGTAAACCAGAAACTCGCCTTATAAAATCTTCCACACTATTTTCACTTCGTTACGCTTTTCGACAATCAGTGGACAAATAAAATTAACATCCGAGACAATGCAAATGTAAGGATGCTGTGGGACGCAACGGCTTTATAATGCGTGTGGGAGGCTATGGAGGTGAAGACCGTAGGGTAAAACAGTCGCCGAAGGGAATGAGCGAGAAGGGAGTAGCTGGTAGATGAGAGAAAGAATTAGGAGTAGGGCGATGAACGAAGGGCGAACAAAACAGCGGAGAAAGGCTGCAATATTAGCATAGAGCGATAACGTGTGCAGCTCAACTCGGGGGTGGTTAAAACCTTTTCCCCCATTCCATTATTATTACTATCATTATTATTATCCGTTTTTTTCGTTAGTTTTTTTTTTAAACTAAATAATGATAAAATCGTAACTAAATAATGATAATTTTCGTTCCCCCACCGCCGCCCTCCGCCGCGTGCAATCTCTTCAGCCAACACACGTGAGGAAAAAAGTGTCACGTACGTCACATGGAGAAACACCGAACCAGATATACCTGAGTATGCTGCAGGTAATATTTGTATATTACATTGTAATACATGTGTAGTATAATATATTCTTTTCAACCTTGCACCATACGAATGTAACTGTTTTTACCCAGTCTCTTTAAAAATTATCACAGTCAGATGTTTTCTCGGACTTGTGGATTACTCGTGAAACCTTAATCGCGTAAAATGCTACGCACTAATGAAACGCACCGTACGTACAAGTGGATAACGGGTGTAACAAAAATACAGGGTCTTCCGAAAGTTTCACTCCACATAAATTGTATAATATGTATACATGAACACGATGCACCTAACTAAACAGACACTATGAAGTATTCGTGATACGTGAATTCAATCGTATTGTTATATTTGCGGGCTATGCCCTTCGATTTATATCCGCCTCCTAAACCTACCCCCAAATTATATTCAACTATTTGCCACAGTTTTGTTCTTGAATCCGATATTCGTTTTGTCAACAACTCCGATCGTCAGTCTGAAGCCTGACTTCTGACGATCACCCGCATTTAAAGAATACAGAATTTTTCCCCAATATTTATTTCAAGCCTTTAATTCCAAGCATTTATTACTTTCATTTCTTTGGATTTTGCTTGTTCATCTATTTGCATTTTAATCATACATTTCGGCATTTGCCTTTATTTATTGCTTATTATTATTGTCGTTGACCGTTTGCCCATTCACTACGGGAATCCACACATTGATCTTTAATCTATTAATTTTGTTCGTTATTAACCGCTCGACCGCCCCAGAGTTACAGTATTTAAAAAGGATTTCTGAACAACCTAAACTCATGAGTATAATATGAATGTAGGCATACAAGGGCATTTATATCGTCAAATGTATTTCAGTGGAATAAATTATATACGTTCGGCGACCGTGCTCCGCTGCACATAAGTTTGGAAAATGTCATATTGTCGGAAAATATTTTCCGCAACTATGACTGATGTGAAACAAACTAAGCTTGGCATGATCATATTCTTGGCTGACACATGTTCGCATTTTGTTGGGGAGCATAAGATGCATATAGAAACGGAGTAGTTGTGCAATGTCTTATAAGAAAACCATTCACCGCAAGAATCTTTTAGATATCCCTTGGGAAACGGTAACGTAAAACGATGACCTGAGTTGAAATGATAAAACTGAGAGTAAGTTGGACTCGTACATACTCGATATAAAACCGTAAAACGGCAGGTCGCGTGTTCCCTTGAGTTAGGCGAGGCATGTTCTGTACCGTAGGCTCGTTTCATCTCCCTTGTAGACCGGAAAAAAAAATATGTCTTCGGAGGCGAAATCTGCTTGCGGGTGTGGCCACCCTGATATCGGACACTTTACACGCAAAAGTCCGATATCAATTCGCCTCCGGTGGGAGCCGATATTATTTTATGGTTCGTAAAATATATATTTAGAGGGACGAAAAACGGGGGAAAAGCTTGAAAAGGTTTGCTCAAAACTGCTTTTCAATCCTCTCGCCGTAAGACATGACTGGAAAATATCAAGGGTTGATTCACCGTGGGTGTCGTCAGCTCTGTACGATCAAAAAGAGAAGGATGTATTGCGCTCAGTTAATTCCTCATATAATCATAAAATAATATACGCGGGTAAAGCTGTTGGAAAATATTCACACTTTATACCGGGGGGTGTAAAAAATGGTAGATTTTTTTCCATCTTTTCCTCTTTGCCTAGTTTTTTCCTTCTTTCCCACTCGTTCTCTTCCTTTCTTTATTCATTTTTTTTTTTTTTTTGCGTTTCTGTTTTTTATTTCGGTCGTTTTTGCGTTAGCGTGTACGGTAAAAGACGTCTCAGGGGCCAGTTTTAGGTTGTGTACTATAAAAGGCGTTGGCCCTGTTGGATTCCTGGGACTTGGTTTTATCCTCTTCCAGCACTCGGGGTGAGCGTGTCTCCCGTAGGAAGCCACCTACTTCTTTACGAGCATTGCGGTGTTGGGGTTCCACCGCACCGTTGCGTCGACCCACCCTCGCCCACTGGAAGAAGGGAATACTTTTCTGTTTTTTTTTTTTGTTCGTCGTCTTTTTTTTTCTTTTTTAATCCGGGAATTGTATTTATGCGTGTACAATAGCACTTTCCTGTCCCATTATTTTACCCGCACCCGCTTTACGCCGTTCGCCTCTTCTTTGTGTATTACCTACCTCGGCTAAGCTTTACAGTTTGTCCGAAAACGTCGATTCCAGCGACGCTTGGAAAAATGAAAACTTCCGCGCCAGCTGTGTTTTATAATTAATTTGGAAATTAAGACTCCCGAGGCTGAAGGCGCGGTGGAACGTTCGACCACCGCTGTTATAGGTACCATCGCTTTTGTCCTTGATTTCTTTTCTCTATCGCTGGAGCGGCGAAATTTCTCCATTCGCTATTTAATTTAGCAATTTAACAACCGCGCTGCACTTTTCCCAGTTTCAGACAGTGCAATAACCTCATAATCGCTCGGACGTTTTTGGAGTATAATTTTCTATGCTCAAAAACCGACGATTATGTTAAATTGTATAAAATATTTACGACCAACAACGTCGGTTATCATCTTTCAGTGATAAATCATTGTTTTTTGAAAAATTCCAGCTGAGTGAGCTAGCGGTTGTGGATCGAATTCTCCTATCATGATATAATTAATCGAAGATCTGGCAACCTGGCAAGAATGTAAATAATTAATGTAGAAAATTTTGTCGCTCATGAGAGAACTGGTGCAGCTAGCATGCAGGATCTGCTCATTCCCTGCTGTCCAATTTCGAGGGAGCTTTAAACCGCCCGTTTATAACGCCCACGGCGCGGCGGGGTAGCGTGGCGTCCGTAGGCGCCCCACTCTAGCGCCAGAAATGTGCAAGTTAAACAGCTTGACTCAGCAGTTTATCTAACGTACACTCGCCGATGCGATGCATGCATTCACAAGCGGGTGGCGCACACGTTTATGAGCTTCGCGACGGCGGACACCCCTCACTTTTCTCTATACTTTCGCCGCTCGAATCCCCCTTCAGCCCTTGGTGCGCTATCTATGTGCCCCTCTCAACGTATTTGTAGCTCTTCCCAAGGTGAGCTCAGGCATCTCTTGCAGTCCGTATGTACTTACGTCCTGTACGTAGATCCATGCATGTATATGTACGTACACTTTACACAGTTACGTGTGTATGAAATACACGTGGAAAAGGGCGCATACGCTGCACATGCAAAATATATTTTTGAACCTACTCCTTCGCTCTTTCGTTTGCTCTTTTCGTGTTGTAGGTACAACGTGGGGTGGATACAGGGAAAAAGCATGGAAGAGGGAGGCTTCCTCGTAGGGGGAGCAGAGTATCGCTGCAGGGTACTCCGCCCAGGGAAAAATCTATTATTAAGCGTCGCGCGAGGGAGTTTACGATGTGGTGTAAAATATACGAGATTCGCAATCATAAAAGAAAAGTTCGCCTTTTTTTTTTCTTTCTCAAAGTAGAATGAAATGGTGAAACATTTCCTACCTGCAAAATATGTACGCTCTCATTGTCAGGGTGGCGCGTGCTATACCTATTTAGGTACATTATACACCTTCATATACCTGTGTTACGCGGCTGAATTCCAAGTTCGATTCTACTTGAAACCACAACAAAAAATACAAAGTAATCCGGAATGCAGTATAATGAAAATATAAATAAATCTATAGTCAATCTTATACTATCGGTGCAGAACGTAAAATATTGCGGTGCGGAACGTCTGTCTCGTATACGCATACACGTACAAAATATAAAAAAACTGAGATCAAATAAGAAAAATAAATGAAGGAGCAGCGACTCCGGCAAAGGGGAAACGGAGAAGCGAACGTGCAGGTGCAGGAATCGATCGTCTACTTTTTGTGGATTTCATAACTTCGAGTTTAATTAACTACTGAAAGTCGTGATCGATTCCCGGGCGTCAAGCTTTTCTCTCTCGTATGGCTCGGCTTACATTTTCTTCTGCTTCTGCTTTGGTCCTACAAAAGCTTCGTCTATATCGAGTATAACGTCTAATCCTTAGAGGTTCGACTAGAGAGAGACAGAGAGGAAGAGAGAGAAAGAAAGATCAATTGTAGCAAACTTCTTTAACTCCGGTCGATCGGAAAAATCTGATATTCATTGGAACTATCATTTATATATAAGATGTTCGCTGATTAGAAGGAGACTCTTGAGTATTCCAACAAATAAATGTCAATACTTCTTCAAATTTCATCTGAATCAGTCGACCAAAGCAAAGTAGTATTTGGCGTTACCTATACGTCATACCTATGTACAAGTCTGTCGCTCAATATCTGTCAAATAGTCCCGTCGCGATTATTCCGTATCAGTAGTTCAGCGATGTATTCTTCTGTTACAAAATAGAAGAAAAAAGAAAGAAAATTCTTGCGCATAGCCTCGTACAATTTCGATTAAGCGTAAACAAATCTGGGGTGTTACCGCGAACAATTAATCATACTTTGCGGAGCTTTACGGTCCGCGTACGATACCTGGGAGAGGGCGAGGTGACTGGAAAACTGGGGGTTGGGGTTCTACTGGAGTTAAGTTTCCTAAAGGAGACATTTTAATTACCGGCCGCCCATTCGCTGGCAGTATATTCCGCGATACACCTGCTCCTGCCTCCTGCGGCGTCAGGACGCCCGCCGTCTACCGCCGTGTACCGGCATCTTCCAACCCGCGTCTCCGAGCGTCGCCCTCGAGCGACCTCGTGCCATTTGTCTCCTGGGTTTATATAAAGGTGGCTGAAACCCACCTCTAGAAACCTGCTTCTCCATTCTCCTTTTCTCCGCTGCGGTATCGGTCTTATTGTTAGCGCAGAACTCTCGTTTTTCTATCTCGTCTTTTCCAACCGAAGATTGACCACGTTTTTCGTAAAGGAAGTGAAATTCCCGTTTTTTCGCACTTTGTCGCGCCATGCGACAGCCGAGATGATGAGAGTTTAAAAATCGAACGAACTCTACAGAAAATGGTGCAGACGGTAGTAACGGAATCAATAATGAATAGTAACTGCTAACGGAGAAGATTGGAAAAATTGTTCGAAAGAGGATGGGAAAAAGACGCGAACAGCTGTGGGATGTGCAGGACACGGGGGAACGGACGCTGGTAATGCGTCTTTCCTGCAGGATGTTAATGTCAGCGGTGTTAGGCACAAGTATGTGACTCGCAACCAGCATTCTCCTCGGTCTCCAGACCGGTTGTCCTGGTAATCAAGACTAACAGTCTTGGCTTATCCTCTACCCCCTCCCTATATCTCAATTTATATCTCAATAATGTCACTTAGTCTTGACGGTCTGGTGTCTTTTTTTCGGCCGCGAGTTTATCTATGCAGAGCCTCGCCCTTGTTCGCGCCCTCTTAGAAGTTAAATAGGTTCTTTTTCTTCTTTTGTCTCTCGCAACGGATCGTTTCGCTTCGCGTACAGGACCGGTCGTGAACTTTAAGTAAGACGCATTTCTTTCAAAATTATCTCACGTACGCCGCTTGATCTTCGGAAGATAACGACTCATCGTTCCGCACGTGGTTGTTAGAAATGTATCTACAAATAAAATTATGCCGAAATTATGTTTTGGAGAAAACTTTTCTCAAATTCTTTGGTATGTCGTAAGAGCTTTGAAATAATATACCTTTAGTGACATTATATGGATGGACCCATGTAATCTGTAATCTAATTTTCCCAATTTTCTTTAAGTTGGGAACAGACGGACAAGCGCCTATTTCGCGAGCCAATCTCCTTCCCATGGAGCGGCGTGCACCGTATTTTTGGCGGCTCGTCAATCTCCCGTCAGTTTTTCGCGCCCCCCATCGTGTAAATTATACCAAAAGGCCTTGCTGCGCGAAAATGGGAAAGAAAATCCACAAATTTTTTCAGCCAGTCAAATGTTTCGAGCTTCACGAAACTTAAGATTACATAATTCAAATTTTACTTTCATATTATGAGTTAGTGAAAAATTGTCTCCCTGTATACGTATTTACAATTCGCGAGGCGAGTCACGCTGTGATTTCGAATTATACATAATATCAATTTCAGTAAATATTGGGTAACTTGGCAGCATAAGAGTGTAAAATAGTCGTTATTTTTTTAATTGGAACGATCAATTTCTTTCCT
Organism: Athalia cordata; assembly: GCA_963932425.1. Lineage (NCBI taxonomy): Eukaryota > Metazoa > Arthropoda > Insecta > Hymenoptera > Athaliidae > Athalia > Athalia cordata. Next base: position 46,827,744 of record OZ010625.1, on the reverse strand, counting down.
CTTCAATATGTTCCAATCCTTTAATCGATTATCGAGTTGTGATATTACATCGTGTACAGCGATTCCAACAACGTAATCGATGTTTGCTAGTAGACTTTCAGAAATAGAAACCATTTCGAAGGACAATCATAGGCTTGTTTTTTCATTTTCACGAGTCATATAAGAAAAATTCACAAATACTTTCCAACAAACCAGTTCTCTTACAGCCAATTGAACGAAAAGTCAAGTGATGTAGTAGTGGGAGATTAATTCCAGACATTTGTATTTTTTTTTTTTCTTGCATGACGAATGAGGCGAAGAGATCAGATTAGATGAATTGATCGGTTCTCGAACATTTTATCGCTGTCACTTTCGATCCTATCTATATAATAGGTGATACATACAGCATTTCAGCTGACTCATAAGGACCGCAATCAATCAATCATCTTTTAAATAATGAGAATATCAAGGGCATGTGCAGACACATGTTGACTATATTCAGGAGCGTGAAAGATGCTCCGTTAAAGTAGAAAATTCTTAGCAGCTTGTAAAAGAGAAAAAAACAGGGAAAAAATAAGGAAAAGGACTCGTAAGAATCGAGCGAGGGTGTAAATAGAAACATCTGTTTGGGATTCTATATGTCTGCGGCGGGTTCCAGCGACCAAAAGGATTAGGTGAAGAGTAATCCCGGTTTGCGGAGTTTCTATAAAGCCCTAGAATAGGTTAATCTTGCGGAGCAAGTTTACCCTCTGCTTGGCCTAATCCAAGCAACTTAATACTGGCCGGGGCAGGACAGGTCGCGGAGGACCAACCGCTCGTACAACATTGGGGTGCGGAAGACTTGTCTTGGTCCATCTATCACGTAGCTATCCTGTTTGATTCTCTGCTGCAGTGTGCCCCACTTTTCAACAAACTCTTTTCCCTGATCTTCACTTCAAAAAATCGAATTCTCTGATTACTCCATGAAGTTATGGTATATCAATTCAGAACAATTTTTTGCGTGGTTTTAGATGAAATTCAATACAAATACAAGATTCAACGAGGTCTTGAATAGCTGGTCTCATCGTCAGTTCCGGCAGCGATCATGCAATTCAACATCAAGTGATCTACACTTCCCGATCTTCGGTTCCTGAACCAGATACTTTGCATTGGAAACACTTCGACAGTCGAATCAGCATCATATTTTCGCTGAAAATTTGTAAAGTCATATGGACACGAGCAAAACTATGCTGTTTGGCATACCTCAAATTCAAAAGCTTATACTTATCCGGGTTAGAAGTGGTACGAAATAACGAGCAGATGAGTATGTCCAGAAAGCCTAATTTTTTTTTATTTATATTTGAATCTATCACCAAATGTAATAGTCATTGTAGTCCTGCTCGATGATGAAATCTACACGTGTTCTCATCTCGCGTGGGTGTCATTATTCTTGATTGTCGTGGTGGACCAAACGAGGGCGTGATATCTATGTAGTGTTCCCGCAATTTTACCGGAAACTAATTTTGAGACGGAAATTACGGGTACCACGACTTGTACTCGGATAATTTGATGTCAGTGGTAAAGACCCTTGGTAACCACCAATCCGAACTGGCGTTCCCCGAGGGCTTTCTACTTCGGAAACCAACGTCTCACGCGACTGTACTGATTGAAAGATCTACCTTTGTGGACGTGATCTACGCGGTGAAATATTCGGTACATACGAACAGCGTAAATCCGTGGCACTCGTATGGGTCGAGATCACGCTATAGCTATGAATCGGCCAAAGTCCCGTGGGATTTGCGGGGCTGTTGATGTAGCCCACAAACACGCGAGGATAAAACTACAACATTGTAGAGGGAGTTACAGTTTGCCAACTTTGACGAAATAACACGCTACGCCGTTTTACCACCGATACCTTATTCAGGATCGGTCAGTTATCTCGAGACCTGCCGCAAACCATAATGTTCGAACGGTATCGGCACGTTCACGTTACTGAAAAATTGATTCACGTGTAGTGAGTATATTTTTAAAAGTATGGGGTACAGAAAAATAGTGGAGATTGTTGAAGGCGGAGTGAAATGCTTCTCTGTACGGGATAAAGGGGATTTTCCGTTCACCGACTAAATCGTTTATCGCTGAAATTCCCCTCCGTAAAACAATACGGTTTGTAAAAGTTGGAAGGCACAACCAGACGTGCTCGAGAGGATATTGCAGGCCACAAAGCAATGGGAGCAACGAATATGAACAGCGAGATTTAAATAAAAATTCTCGAGTCGAGATTAGCCGAAGCTTGGAATTGCTTTTGCTGGACGAAGAATCATCCACCGAATCAAGGCTAAGGTACGAGTTACTAATCACATGGCACTCGACAAAATAATTTCGTAAAAGCAAATGCGCATGAACCAAAATTCGAATTTGATTTGCAGATTTAGTTAGAACCGAGGGTGAACGTGAGACCAAGTCAGACCGTCACCCTCTCTGAGTCGTGTAGCCGTCCTCCCGCACGATATCGAGGACATCCGGGAGGTCCCGCGGGACCAAGGCCGAGAAAAGGCACGCAGCATGAATTTTAATTTAACTCACTGCGCAGGGGGCGGAGCGGTGGATGCACTTGGGACACCATAACGAGTGGCTGAAGTTTTTTGACGAAAAAATTAAAAGTTTTCCAACCCGCGTAGGTCGCCGTCAGAGACCTCTGATGTCCGTAAAGTAATTATGGTGACGTCTGCCAGGGAACTTGGCAGCTCAAGCAGTAAAAAGTTGATTTATTTATCATCAGCGTCTATGAGAATGGCTTGCTTTCTTACACGTATGGGCTAGACGACTATAGCATCTATATCCTGACAATAGACTGACGTGAGTTTTTTTCTTTTTCTTTTTGGCGCAAAGAAAATCGAAGCATGTCTGTTCGACAGGGATTGCATGATGCAATTTTCACAGAAACGTGTCTGCCAGTTGTAACGCACGTGTTTGGCTTCTCTTGCGGATTATTCAATTTGACTATGTAAGTATAAGAAGAAAAAAAAAAACGTAAAAAAAGAACCGCTACGACCTAAAAGACTTTTGATGTCGCAGCAGCGCAATCTGGGAACGCCTAGGAGAGACAGGCAGGCGGTCGACTGGAGATTTGCAAGCCAGATTGAAATTTTGAATTTTAAATTTCCCCCGGATTTAAGAGTAAAAAGGTACCGGCCACCGTGGGATAAAAAAAAAAAAAAAGAAAAAGAAAGAAATAACAACAAAACAAATAAAAACCTATATACATGGGTCAGACAGCTGGGGCTGCTAATCGTAGGATAATAGCAATATGCTAAGCCACGAAGTCAAAATGGGAGGGGTAACATGATTCGACTTGATTTGGCCCACGAGCAACGCGTGGTCTTTGATCGACCCCGCGATGATTTTCATTTCGAATATACCCGGCGCAGCTCGTACGTTACATGGCATATTTTTTCTCTTTTTTTTTTGTTAATACTTTTGGTATTACGGTGGAGCGGAATACTCGCACCTTTTTTTAAGGCAATAGTCGTACAGAATGGGCTACTTAGGGTATGAAACGAAGGTGAAAGAATTATGTAACGTAATAACAATTTCTCGTTTGCCCACCGTCAGAGCTGATTTTTAGCTCTCGTTAAAGAAGGCCATCCGTCGAGGAAGCATTCACCTCGGTTTCACCGTGTTCCTGATGTTAACAACGTTCGCCAACCCAGGGGTTCGGTCCCCTTAGCATTTTCTACCACCCCAGCCCCTCCCCTTATCCACGGAGCAACTCGTTACTTCACTTTGTTCTTTGAATTGGATAGTTTTCCATTAGCAATCATAACAACGTCCTTTGGCCCCGTAAAACCGATGGAAATGGTGAACGGTGAAGAGGTCCTACTCGTAGGAGTTTTCATCGTCATTCAATGTGGCGAAAGTCTTATTTTCTGTTCACGTATACCGAGTACTAATTTCCATTTTTATCACAAATTGGATTATGATTTCGTTCGTCGGATTATAGCTCACGTGAAAGAAAAAAGCATAGAATTCAGCACTTACGTTCAGCATTAACGGGGCTGTGAATTTTGTTGGGAAATGCACACTCACCTGAAACAGATAAAAAATATGTTTTAATTCGGTGCATCGGATATATGGCCTGGTATAAAATGAGAAATTCGAAACGTGTTTCAATCATTGAACAGTAGGAGGATATCTGGTTTCAATTCCCCTTTGTAACCAAACTCGTTTCATCATGAAACTGGTGCACCACTGGTGAATTCTTCTGTTAATTTTTACGAAATTTTATTGTAAATTTTTGTCTCTGAGGTAAAAATGGAGGTTTTGTTCGCTTTCATCCAATGCATATTTCGCCGACGTATGGATATAGACACGATATCAAATATACAAAATTTAATTGCATTCGAATCACCGGAAAAATGACGTTGAATCACAAATACACAAAATTACAATACCTTGTCAAGAATTAATCTATTAAATAATATTAGGATATGAAAAACGCTATTCGGGATCTTAAAAAGTCTCTCATGCTGGATTTATAGCCACATTTTTTCCGACTCTACGATGACGTATCGCTGAATAAAAGAACAACGATATCATTGGGTGAAGAGGCGCATATTCAAGGTTTGTAGAAAATGTGGGAATCGCCATTCTATCGCTATAACGAAGTTGGTGAATTATTGACTAAATATATGCACAGCAATTAACACAGAGATAACCAGTGAATAGTATGCGTACAGGTAAACAGTACAACACGGAAAAACTACAATTGCCTCGCGCGGACAGAGAGCAAAACAGACAAACTTCACCCTTGAATTTCAGACATGGTTATTCCGTGCGAAATACTGGCAGAATTAAATACCTATACATACAGCAATTCATACATCTGACGTATGTAGATCGGTATACAGTCATAGAGACTAATTACTAATTACCCTAGCAAACCGTAATTAATGTAATGAAATGCAAACAAGTACTATTACGTATCCTACTATTGGTCCGATGACCTCGACGAAGCTTGAGACAAATAAAGGAGTGCTGTTGGTCAGTTAAACTTGCCCTGAATGTTGCAGCGACATAGAATCGACATTATCCGAAGGCAGTGATGGTCTCTAGATATACGCGGGCATGTACTCCGGATAATGAAGTTCTTTCACTTTACGGAAAAAAGCAATGGGCTTCGCCTTTTCCAGAACGGAGGCTAAAAAAGATGAAGCTAGCAACGATGGAATGGGTGTACAATATTACATGCGTGTTACGTAGCGACTGTCGATTGTGTTCGGTTTCATCTACTGGATTTCGTGATAGATCAAGCATCGGCTACGCTGAGGAGCTCACACTGTTGTAGAAGCAGGACTCTGGTATACATTCTATAGGCATAATACCGCATGGCCGGGTATAATTCAGGCACCGCTCTGGTATGTATACCTAGTATACCTGCCTACTCCATTCCGTAGCAGTAAACTATATAGGCACGCATATAATGTGTACATGCACATCTTGTTACCCTAGTGTATCTCACGGTAACATTACATTCTAGCTGTGTACTGGGTTGCTTTACGTATACGACACTACAAGCAACAACCCATGGTAGGACTCCGCGTAGCTTTGCATGATACACGTATAGTAGATGGTCGCCTACAGACGATACCTGAACTAATTGCATGGATATATCGTAGTCGGGGCTCCATATTAGAACATTGATTCGATGGTCAATCACTCGCTGTATTATACTCGTACTTTTCCGTCGTTGTTATTTTCATGGTTGACAGATTGATAGTTTGGCAAATAATGAACGATGTCACGTGTCACCTAATTTCTGTATGCACTGAAGTTTTTTTTCAAACAACGCCCAGAAAAAGTAACTTAACTTCATATTTCGTACCGCAGGGAAAGACAAATCGGCGAATCTGTACCGATTATGTATTCGATGCGGCTGCATTGCTGGCAACAATCGCCGATAGCGCCATGAGAGTTATCCCGGCGGCAATGAAATAAAATCCACTTTGACGCTTTGAATCATTAATTATTTTCCACTAGACAAACTTTACAGCTTAGCACAGGCAAGTATCGAGTTCGGGTAATTTCAGCCCGTGTTCTATTCTCCCAGATGCCATCTCACGTTTCATCCGCGCCTTCGCGCTATATCGCTATATATAGTTAAGCTCATCTCCAGTTCTGCAAGCAGCCAACAGCAGCCAGGTATACCTACCGACTCACGTCCCTTATTCCCATTTACCTTAACATTTCCCATCCTCGTGCCAGAGCCGAATTCCCTGGGTTCATTTATCTTTCTTGCGACTAACTCGATCCCAGCGGAAAAGTTACGGTATGAATATAAGCTGCTATCTGGTACCTCGAGCTCGGTAGACACGAAAGCTCAGATAAAAATTACAATGTCCATGGTCAACGTCACATTTCATATACTCCTCTTTCTTCAAATGAACTAACTATGAGTACCGTATAACAATTTTTCACAATGCGATTGACACGCGGATATAAAATTTACCGCGATAGCTGGTATTTTATTCATTAATTTTACTGACACGGGTTTCAAGTCACCACTCAGTTTAAGCCGTTTTGAATAATTCGAAGATGAAGCTCATCGCGATTTCAAATTGAAAATGTAGCGGGAAAGAATATACCTCGGGAGTTACTAGAAATGAAGTTAGATATTCTCGGTAGAGGAATACTTGCTCCCCCAGTGAAAGCTGCACATTAGCCTTAGCTTAACGGCAATATTAGATGGGGACCGGGGCACGTGGAGCGTGGAATGAGAATGGAAAGTGGTATACGGGGAGATGCCTATACCTATATGTATAGGGGTCTGTATAGCTACGTGGCGACACGCCAGAGAATACGATATATCTTTGGCGAATGCACGTGACCAGAATCTGGAAGGGTTTAAGTTATGTTTGTTCGCTATTTTTCTCACCCAGCAAATTGGTATTGATTTACTTTTAACGTCCTTTAACATTGTCCTACTGTCGCTTTCCACTCTTAAGCATTACCGCAATGACGATTTTTGTATTACTTTCAATGACGTGCCACAGCCAGAATTATTTCAAAATCATTTTCGTTCTATTCAGTTTGATGTGATCGACCAGAGATTAAAGATCGAAGTGGCTACACACATAGATATTTGATATTTCCAGTTCTAATATCGTGAAAACGGTCCCCTTCCGAGGGTTGTAAAATATATATAAATGCAAACGTCGTAATAATTTCCATCCCATCCGGTACTTTACGCGAAGGTTGAAATATCAAGTCACACGTTTGTGGCCAGGGTACTCTGGGGATGCCATAAGGGATGTCACGAGGTCCAACGGCCATAGATTAAACATATAGCTACGCATGTACTGCACGAGTAATCGTGAAATCGCCACGTACGCGATAAAGCCGATGTTGTTACGGGTGTGAAACCTGCACTGGCTGATATGTAGTACATGTACACAGTGTTTCGAGCATCATACCTACCCATTATAAACGCGATGCACTGCGCGTTTGAGCGATGACGTGTGTTAGTCGATGGGCCGACATCAAAATGATTAATTATTCTTAGCGATAGCTTTAGGTTCACGGGTGTCAGCGGTATCGATACGGTATTTTTATGTACGATACTCGAAAATCATCGAGGATGTTTGTGGTACATCGGAGAAACGTCAATTTGTGTTCCGTTTAAGTTGATACAAATTATTCATCAGCAGATGGCTCGAACACTGGCGGAACGATGATTCAATTGTGAATATTGAAATTTCGTATGAACAATATACAACGACTCTCGTAAAAGTTATCAACCGATTAATGAATTGCGAAGCCTTGATGGAATTACTGTTTAGCAAGTGCACGCTGACGACTGCACTGTTCGTGTGACTGCATGTATAGTGTGCCGCACAGTCATCTAGGTATATGGAGTATACCATGTGGAGTTTGTACCGACCATTTATTTACGATAAGCGCATCACCGTTTTTCACGCGTGTAGCTATAAAAGTTACGTAAAGCTATTAAAGTAGAAGCTACATGAAACCTTTGTACTTTTATGCCAGGCAATGCCGAGGAACTGGAAAAACCTTTCGTAACTAACTGTAACTAATTGTTTACCACAACGACAATGTTCAGTACCGTAAACTTTCCACTTTAGAGAATAATCGGAAGTGAAACAGCCTCCGGTACAAGTGCTAAAGGAAACTGAACGTAAAATTGCGAAGACCATTCGGATTTTCCACGAACAACTTTGGAAAATTCAAACCGTTTAGTTTTTGGTGTTGAAATAATGTTAACGGGAGATCACTGGCGCACTTGCAGAAACTGTTTGTTTTCGAAGCTTATACGTTTACGAAATGCGCATATATGTCGCAGCACGGATACCTATTATGCTGAAGCGTGAGACCTCACTTTGCATACACTAGTATTTTCTTGAGCAGGTTGCTCGCTGGATCACAAGAACCACCAACGACATAGGAACGAAAGCATCAAACGTGTGTGTGTTTTACATCTACCATTTTCGAATCTCTCTGCAATTTCTCGGTAGGTATAACTTATTTTCTGTTTTCCTTCGGTTTCATGTTTTACTCTCTTTATGCATTTATAATTACCTACATGAATTTGCTGTTTACTTTGGGGTCTGTCCTTTTCTCTCCTCCACTATCCCTATGCGTTTAAGACGTCAAGGGTAATATTTGCGATGCCTTCAAAGCAAGGTACTTTTACTCATCTTGTCCAAATATTTCCCTCGGAAATTTTTATCGAAGGTACCGGGGACCATCATATAAATTACACATCTTCCGCAGGCTCGTATCCTACCCACTTTGGAATATGCGGTTTGAAAATTCCAAATCAGTATATATTTTGCAAACAGATCTTTTTTTCTATTCCTACACTGTCATCGCATGCTTACCCAACTTATTGACTCATTTATGGAGAATACTGTAGCTCATCTGAACTCGTGGGTAGATGATAATAATTGGCGCATGAATAAACATGAATTGATAGTTTCCCTTATTAGATTCATTATTAACATATTCAACACAGGCACCGAATAAATGAATCTGATGATATGCAAATCTTAGGATGTTGAGATAAACGTTGTACAAACACGGTGGTACTATTTAGTTTCGACCTTCAACCTCATACGCCGATTCTCGGAGTAAAAGAAACACTTCACTGTACAGGGTTGCTGAAAGAAATTCTTCTCCGCGGTGGCGACGGCATAGGTGAGTAAAAGGTCAATCAAATAAGAAAAATGTAATTATGTCAAACTTTTTGAACCATATCACGTTACAATCGAGCGAATCGTTCATGCTTTATCGATCCTATCGACTCTTCCTGTATAAAATTGCACTACAAGAATTTTGAATTTGTGTGCACCTTATCGTTACGCAGTGAGGATTCGCGATTCACGAAAAAAATGTCAGTACATGTATCTGCTATTGCAAAATAATGATTGGGATAAAAATTATACTAATTCTGAGGGTGATATGCGGAACGCATATGATATGAGGATAATATGACTGATTGATACGGGGTTCGATTTTTACCTGCAAGTTGCAGCTGTCATAGAAGTGGTTCGGCGACTTCAAGGATTACGTTGATCGGTCTGAGGGTAGTTTTGAGGTTGATTCTGATGCAGCAAGTCTGCCAAACTGTGGCTCGTCGAGTACTGATGAAGAACCGCGATGACAGTCGGTGCCTAATGGCGTGTTCTTCTCCTTCCCACGAGCCCGCCACCCACAACCCGGTCTAACCACGGAATGCTCCAAAAACCGGTAGTCTGTTCGGTCAACAGCTGATCGAACCATCAATATAAACGTTCAATGTGGGTATACTACCATATACATTTTTGTGAGTTTAGCATGTGGTTATATGCCCTTAATAAAAGTGACGAGCTGTTTTAGGTATGTTTTACGTACAGCAATTGATATAATGCTGCACTCGTAGATTTAACATGTACCGTGTGCGACCTGCACTCCGAGCGAGCAAATCAACGTCAATCAAAAAATTAAAGTTATTCACGTTTGACACTTGGATGTATACTTAAAATTTTTACAAAAATTCTTTTACGCGCGAGTATTCGGTCAGTCGGTGTAAAAAGCCAATTGTTGCACCTCTGAGGCGCACGTGACCCGGTGATTCAATGATGTATGCAATTCAATACGTACTAAAAACTGCACGCGGTCAAAGGATCTCCGTCCAATAGAACTGGCACTTCTACCCAATAGGGAAGATTGAGGGATTAGTTCAGGTATTGGGATCAAAACGAACGGTACATATTTGTATAAGAGGTTCGAGAGGGAAATGAGATGGTTCACTGTTACAGATTCACAATCTGGCACGAAGAGCTTGCGACCAGCTGCGGAATCAGATTGATTGAGTCTTTTCAGTGATGCGTCGTTGTTTCATTGGCTCGTAACAGATATGATTTATTTCCATGGCATATCGCAAAGCTAGTCACTTAATTAAGGGCGTGAATTTTTATTTTTTTGAAAATACAACAAAATATAGCAGAGGTAGGTTGGTGGACGAGTAGGTAGTAAGGTCCAATGCTAACCTATGATCCATGGATCGTGGTTCCAACGATCAGAGAATAAAACGCGCGTCTGTTGTCGGACTTATCGAACGGTCTGATAAATACGTTTGATCGGCCGTAGCTTTATTCTCGATACTAGGTGTGATCCTTCCCGTTTCACATGCGTATACGAAACGGAAGAGCGAGCGGTTCTATGCGATGCAGTAGAAACAAGGCGCGCGGCGTTGCGGCGAGTCGGCTGGCTGACTGGCGGCGGGTGGACGACTCCCGCTCGGCTCTTGGCGGTGCGGGGCCACCGGGGGTGTCGGGGGTTGCTGAGGACGCTCACGGGGGCGGCAGAGCCAGGGTTTGGAGGGTTGCGAGGTGAGTACGGGGTGGTTGGTGAGGGGTGGCGCGATTCGAAAGCTCCGAGGACTAGGGAGTATAGCAACAGGCGGCCGTCGACGACGGGGGGTAGTTCCGGGGGCGGCCACGCCACGTTCACCCTCGTCGAGCGCCACCGTCGGTTTCGTTGACGTCACTCCGTGTGACGTAGGCGTGGTCACGGATGCGCACTAACACCTCGCTTGTCACCGTCGTCATAGTGATTGCTCGCAATATCTACCCTCGACCCCTCGCCTACCTCTTTCACCGTCCGCGACTCCACTAACCCACGCGTAACACCCCCTCCGGGTGGCCAGGACGACGAGACCAGGAGGAGGCTCAGAGGGGTCGCAGGAGGAGGACGCGAAGCCACGCGGAGTAGCGAACCGCGTCGTCAGGGTAACCGCGCTTGAAAACAAGGCTCGTCTGCTCTGTATACCTCCGTTTCACGGTTTCCAGCGGAAACATGCGGAGAAGGCGGAATCCCATAAGGAAAAAGCTAATGATCGTAAGATTGGTAAATTGATAACAACGACAACAATTATTATCATCATCAGAATATAAAAATAAATAATATCAAAGTATAATCATCGTCGGAGCAATAATCGCGATAACATACTGCTGCAGATGAGGATCCTCTGAGGAAAATATGAAATACATATACAGCTCTGAAGATAAAATGTATACATCTATACACCTGTGTATGATCGTCGCGCGGTAAACTCGTTCGTCGGTATATTCTTTTCTTCCCACAACAATACTCCCGTGAAGCGAAACAAGTTCATGTTTGTGATAACAGAAACAAATTAAAATATCAGTCGAATAAAAGAGCGTTCTGAAATTGATCAGTAACGAGTTGCCGAAAATGTTGTTGATGTACCGATGTTTTGTCAATCTCGGCTTTGTAACTTGGGTAGTTTGACTATACTACACACATTTTCCATCGCAAAACCATTTCGAGCTAAACTGTCGATATAGCGATAGCAGACCAACCATTCGTGACTATCACACATCCGGATAAACAGCGTCGATACTAAATTATTTTTTCGAAAAGTCATTAGGGTATGTCAGTAAAATTCCGACACGTCGTGTACGTAGGTATAGGATTGAGCGGACAACAATAATATCAGACGAATGCAGGAATGGATCTTCCGTACGCCACGTGTGCCTGTAAAACCTATTTCGCCTACTATATATTTCGTGATCAGCATTCGCGACTTTGGTGAGGGGTGAATTTTAAGAGACGGGGGAAAAAATTCACAGTGCGTTCAGTTGTAAAATTTAAGAATTTGTTGAAAACGTAACAATTTGTTATTAATCATCGACAACGTTGAGAGCACGGCATACTCAGGAGCGAGATCTAATTTTGAAAATATGTTCATTGTAGAGAGGAAGTTAATTGAGAAGAAGAGAACGAGATTCTGCTGTCGAATTCTTTCCAAACTGCTCGAACAGATTCAATATCGAGCTAAACATAAAATCATAATCGATTCATAACAGCCTAGGATATCGACGCGTATCGGTCTGTATTTGTATGTGCTATAACACTAGGCTTCTTGTACTCGTATTTGGCAATTATAGACGGGTAAGCGTTTTGGTCATTCGTCACGGTGTTGCCTAAATAGAATTGATGATTCGCTGACGTTTGATCGATATTAGATGAGTTGGATGTTAGCAAAAAATTAGGTCAACTTTTGCAGAAACGATAAATCTAGATTTGGAAAAATTGATAAAACTCTTAATCGTAACGTATATGTATCTATAGCTAGGTGTCAAATCGGAAATCTCAATTTCCGTTACCTAAGTGAAACTAATCATTTCAGGATAATTACAAGGATCTGTCATCCTGTGGGTGGATGAATTGGATGGTAGGCGAGGAATTCTCGATCGTTTCGTCCCCCATCAAGGTTATTTGATATAACCCAATAACCTATGCCCTTGAATACAAGGTATCTAGGTGCGAACTTGATATGATCTATACAATGATGTGCCCGACGACTCGAAGTAGATTAGGGCAATTATTGTGCCTGTGAGATACATCAATGCCCGTTCTATTCGATCGCGCGTTCCGTGACCACATCGGTATATTTCATTCGTCGTGTTTTATGCAAAATTCAATTTCCCATATCTGGTGAACTTGTATCACGTTTACGGTGGTCGAGTTAATCGTAATTATAGTGCTAATTACTCTAATAATTTAATAAGTGTAACCCAACAAATTCCAACATTGATATGAGGGGAAAGTACTAATGATTGGACCACTGTACAGGAAGTATTTGGCTGGCCCTATAATTTTCTATAGAATGGTTCAATTTACCCGGTGGTTCAATATACCCTTCTTCAACCTACATAACCGTGAATCGGACTTCATCTGTGCACGAATCGACTGTCCATTGATTACTGCCCCAACCTGAAGAAACATTTTGAGATTCAAATACTCACAGCTCGGAAATGCGAATATTCTTAATTGAATTTCTATACAGAAATTTTTTCTCAAAAGTTCTTTTGTCAGCGCAATTAAGTGTAGAATACAGATTAAACGAATACCACTTGAGTTCCAGGTCTTGCTACTTAATCTCCCGTTCCCGTTCTTCCTTACTACTGTAGAGCATCTCAGGGCGTCCAAGGGGAACGCTCGTCCTAATTATGTTTACGTCGCGCACCTTCGTTACCCCATCCCTTGTTTATAAGGACAGGAAGGGAATCAAGAGAAGTAGAAGCCAAAGCAAAAGTTTGAGTATAAGGAGAAGAGGCAACCTCTATAAAGTACAAGGTACCGGAAACGAGGTTCAATAAGGTTAAAAATAGCTGTCTCATTCTACGATTTTCCGGCGTCTTGATACGCACCAATTAGTGGTGGAATAATATCGCCCCCTGACATGGCGATGAATCGCGGAGGCAGTGAAATAAGTGGGTTGCTGTTATGCCTCCATAGAAACTGATCTCTCTGCCTCGAAGATTGAAATATTAGGGACGAGATCGTGGCATTGCGAGGGGCAAAAGGGAGCGGAAAACGACTGGGAAAGTTCAAGAGGAACGTGTACCAACCAACAAAAGTAGTCCTTCGCCCTCCCACCCTCATGGTGCACTTGAGCCGATTATTTTGAACCATTCATTCTACGCTGAAAAAAAATAAAATACAACAAATAAATATCTTACCGCCATTGACAAGAGATTTGCTATATCGGCAAAGTTCTGGGACCGAGGAGATACATGTTCCAGTTGAGGGTCATGCCATAAGATGTTTCCCTAAATTCAATCACTTTTTAATGATGGAATAAATGATACCATCTTTATCTTATTTTATATCCTTCAACCGAAAAAAAGAAAAAGGAAACACCTGGGCAGAAGTGCGCCAATTCAAACTTCCTGAAGCGGCTCTGAATATGGTGATAAAGAAAATTGTCAATTTTGTGAGGAAAAGTTTAGCTAAATGAATTTGCTTTCATTTATAGAGGTACATCAGGTACGTTAATAATTAAATGAATTAAGTACAACAATTGTTAGTTGAAACAATTTCAATTAATTCATCTGATGTATCAGGACACAAAACTGTTTCTTGTGAAAATATCGGAGCGAGATTTGTTTTGAAATATTTATGACAAAGACTGATGCGTTCAACCATATGAAATTGAATGTGGATATCTTTGATGTGGATTGCGGCCAATTTAATCTGCAGAGCGTAGGGCTTAATGAGACGAGAGCAGAGCTCTTACCTCCGTTCGGCTCGACTCACCTCAACCGTTATTCGATCTTACCTCTCTTCATTCGCAAACACGATCTGTTCTTTGAATATGAATCAAGTTGATACGATTTGCGAGAACCATCATGCGTACACGAGTGTATATACTCTGATACAGAGAGAACTGAGGAAATACCCGGTTATATTTTGCAGTTTCCAGAAAGGTATTTCAGGCACCATTCAAGAGCCAATTCTGAAACTTGTTTATTGTGGAAACAATGTTGATTCGTACGCTGCACGCGTAACAAAGTTCAGAATTTAATGCCTCTATGATAGACGTGGAGTCCGGTGCTGGTAATAAGTTCATACAATTATATATGAGCCGCAAAAGCTTGGTGGTCATGGGCCAAGAACACGAACTCAACTTTGTGTTCACGCTCACGTATATGCATACTAATACTTATTCGTCACACATCGCAAATATTTTCATTCTCAACTTAGTAGGTATATGTATGTGTATTCGTGTATTGTATAGGTTCAAACTAACAATTCCTACCGCAAAAAAAATATCGTCGACTTGTAACCTGCAGATTCACGCGAATTAAAGAAACCTTGCGGTACCCACATCTGTGCTTATACACACCTATGCAAAAGATATTGTTTTATCGTGCAGTCAACGACTTTGGAATTTTTATTTTTACTGTTGGTAGTCTGGTAAGAATTGTAATATCTCTCGGAGCAAAATTGTTTCCCATCATCATTCATAACAAAAGCGCACACCTATGATAATATAGTACTCAAAATATGCGGGAGTTATTTTGCATGTGGATGGTTAAGTGGTAATTCATGTGGCGGGTCGGGCGCCAGGCGCTTGATTCCAACAGCGTAAATTCGCTATCTGGGCGGAACCGAGAAATTCCTTATTAATCTAATTAGTGTTCACTAATCTAGGTTATATACCGTGTGCCAGAAATTTGGCTTTACCAGAAATGTATAGAGCCGCATTTCAGGTGAATTAATTTCGAATACAGAATTACTACTACCCATAGATTTATGTATCTATTTATAACGTCGATACAATGCTGCTTATTTTCTAAGTTCGTTCGTCATCTCTGCTCCTATCATTCACATTTACCAGCTTTTATCAAGTATCACACATGAATTGTTCCAGCAATAAAAAAATTCAATTTCGATCTCTTGTTTGCGGTCGTAAGTTTCGCATCAACAATACTCAAATCATTCTACAGGATATTACTATAGTTAGAAAAAAGGAATTTAGAATTGAGCTCGACATCAGAGAGGTGAAACACGCGACGTCTGATTTTAATCCTAATTTTCGGATTTTTGACGGGAAAAAAGCGGAATCTTTCAAATCTTGTGTTCAATTTCAAAAAATCGAGTCACTGGAGTATTACTATAGGTACATAGATGTGTATTCTGCAGAGTAGGAAATTCATTAAAAAGGATGGGGATTCGCGCTCTTTTATCCTGCACATCTCCGGGGATGTAGAAAAGCTTCTTGCTGTAGAAGCTAGAGAAAAAGAGTCGAGCGGATGGGGGTCATCCGGGTCTTCGCATCCCGCACTGACTTTACCGCGGGTCCTATGGGCTGTCGGTATTTTCTAGGCGTTTACGACCCGTTTGACCTTCTTTACGAGCGTTTGGCTTCTTACCCCTTTCAACCAGTCTCCCTAACGACTCCCAAGTTGTCTCTCGCCCCTCATTCACCGCGTCTACCCACCGCAAACCGTCTTCAACCTCGAGTATACCGCAGTACACCGCGTTTTTAACTGAATATAAAGTCACTTTAAAAGTATATATACGTATATGCCATATGTATATTACATACGGATCACGCGAGTTGACTCGCTACCACAAAAGAAGAATCAGTAATAGTAACCGAAAGATATAAATGTGCAGTGAGCGGTCAGCAAGCATAATTTCTGCAGTGCTGGCAATAACATTAGTGACTTGAGAAAGTAACGATTGTTACGTAGGCATTTCAATGAGTTGACCGACAACGTTGAATTAGCGCGCAATCAAAGGTCAATGACTCCAACGCTCATAAATTGGCTACAAAGTTTGGAAAGCGCGAGGCACAAAGGGAATCGATTCGAGGGAATCGCGATCCGCATTGATGCCCGACGCGCCATTTTGTCTTCCGAATCGTCGACCATCAGCATGCAAAGTGGATAAAGTTTCTAGACTATACCTCCTACTTCGTTTTCTTGTCGCTCTATATATACGTATATATATAAAACCACGTTTTACCTCTGCTTGCTGTAACACTATAATAAGGTTTCAAGATTGAAACAAAGTCTTTATAGTATCTCGCCCTTATTTTGCCAGTAGAAGGATTCCAATTACCAGGAAATTATTGCGGGCCCTAATTTTTCCGAGGAAAGCATCGGGTTCATCATATAGATACATGCTATCGATGATAGGTGGTATGATTGAGAAGAAAATTTTCTGCAGTAACTCAACTGGTCTCTGAGAATCAAGACATATGATCGATCGTAATCAGATGTCAAAAGCAGGCGTGACGATGACGGGATGCCCTATAATACGCAGAAGCTCGAAAAAGTTCTAGAGAAACTTCACCAAAGGCATATCCATCAATCAGTAATCGGAGAAAATGCTGATTTAAATTTTTTTTCCGAACCACTTTTCAGGATTTTCCTGCGTCTTTTATGTATGTGTGATAGAGAGCATGACTCCGATTCTGAAAAAAATTAGGTCAACCATTTTCGGTATGTTTGCGGTTCGTTATTAATTTTTTTTTTTCTCAAGTTTTTCAGTACTTTCAAAATGATGAATATCGATTACTCTTTTTTCCGCGTTTCTCTTTTCTAGATAATTCTAACGTTCGTGAGAAAGGTAAGCATGTAAGCAAAGAGAGAAATCTGAAAAAAATGTAGATCAATCGGTTACGCAACAATCGATTTGGAGCCAGCACCGAGCTTACAAAACTCTCTCCATGAACCAATACGGACAATAAACACTTGCACGTTACACAACTAATGAATTGTGCATCAGGGTTTACATAACAGGTTTGCAGGGGGAGAATTCCCGTTCGAGAGCACCCAGTAGTGGTGCATGAATACATGCATTTATGCAGTGCCGTCGCAATATGTAAGACGCCCCCTGACGTCCCTTTACTCCTTATTCGAGGAGTAGATAGTGAAACCTCCATATTTTAGGAGAGGACGTCGCCCAACAAAGTGCCCACCGCATTGCTATGCATTTATACAATGACGAGATAATTCCACGCTCAGTTTCTACGAGTATGACTTGAAATTATTCTTAGAAAACCCAAGCGCTTCGCGTTATAGGTATATACCTGCCTCATATATACGTCAGATGATTTGAAATCGGAGTTCCATTCTTATATTTTCGCTGTTTTGTCCTCATATTTCAATTTTATTTCACTCAACGTACCGCAAGACTCGTACGTACAGATGCCTGCGTGTGGTGCGTGTGGATATAGATCGTATATACCTATGCACACGACGATTAAGACGGTGCGATGAAAGAATTTGTTTTCATTTATGTTTTTATACTCAATCCCATCAAATTAAGTGTAAATATTCAAATAATTGTTCCGCAATATACCCTGCTCGTTTCTCCAATTCTTTGGCCATTCTTTAAGCGCCGCATGGTAATTATCAAAGTAAATTGCTCCAGCGATCACGTGGCACGAGCCATTACAGTTGTAGCGAAGGTGTTAATTAGGTAGTGATTAGAGTACTTGGTGATAATGGGTTGCATGTCGTTTCGTATACTCCTCTGTCCGAGGCTCAGGACAGGCGATAATTACATCATCAGATAATTATCTTGAAATGATAAATGTATAATACAAACAAGACCGATGTGAGCCTGAAATAACAATGAAAGCGAAAGTAAAAAATAGAAAGCAAAAAAAAAGAAAAGAATGCATTGACAAAGAAAAGTATTCTGAAGCGAGCGGATGGATAAAAGACGATAAGATCTTCTCTTTCGCGAAAACTTTGTCATTTTAGCCACCCAAGCTCAACGAGGCGTTGCAATGGCGGTATGGCAAGTAAAAACGGAGGAAGAAGAGCAATAACGCGTCGAGGCTAGAATGAAGGTGTGAACGGAAGTAATATTAGACCTTATCGGATCAGGTAATTCTCAAACTTTCCACTTCGAACTGCTTGCTGTTTCATGCGGTTCACTTTTTCATATCAAAATCCCTTCCAATTCAGGGGGTCTCAATAATACGGAAAACTGCAGGAAACCAATCATCAATTCCCGCTGATTGTGGGTAACAAAAAAAAAAAATTCATACAGATGTTCTGCAGTAACGCGAATTTGTAATAAAATAGGTAATCAGCCGTGTTAGGTTACGCATTGCTATTAATCGTCACTGAAAAAATACGTATAGCCTATTCTGCGAACTAATTAGTGACAAAGCTGTATGGATGAAACGGCTCAGATGGCTGACAACACTGATATATTTATATTCCCTATCTCACACGGTTTTGAGGAAAATTCGAATGGTTCGAAAGTATAATATTCTCTTGTTTCAGGGCAACGTAATTAGTCAAATAATACTACTGTTGCTCCTTAAAATCTGAGCATTACTTTCACGTTGTTCTAGTTTCCAAATTTTCACTCTTAAAAATGATCGTCTCTCCGGATGAAGGTATAATACGTGTTATACACTACATCGGATTTCAACATATAGCTTTGATGGAATATCAAATATTAATTATCAGCTCCACCATGAGAGAAAGAGACAATTACCATTTTTTTTAGGCAATGCCCGTGCGTACATACATATCTTATACCTGCTCGAATTATAGCAACTATTACAGTTACAATCCACACTTGATAGTATCAGAATGTTATGTTTGCATTTCATGGGCAACGCGAAAGGTACATGACGAAGCATATTGTTTTCGAGATATTCACGCGGGTTTTCTGCGTGGCCAAGCCCCCAGGGGCACTGGGCCAGCTGCCTTATCAGTTCATACGCGAAATTCTACATAACGTGGATGCTCTTGTCTCGAGTTTGGGAAGGCACGGGATCCTTTTAGCGGTAGTTACCGCGTAATCCCCGGCCTCAAGTCGCTCTCAATCAGAGCCACGCAGTCTATAATTCAATATACCGAACCCTCGTTCCCCCCTTGAACCCGCGCCTCGCGTCCGTTGCCCCCTTTTTACTTCCTCCCTCTGCAAACTCCCGCGCTATTGCTGAGCCCGTCATCCTCTCTATAGAACCTAGAGCGAGAGGGAGGTCTTGTCTTTCTATGACTCCATTCCTCGATGCTGAGGTGGAGTGGCACGAGGAGTTTCCCCGTGCTACACCTTCTACCTTCTACCTTCCTTCGTCCACCCTTCACCCTTCGCCTTCCGCCCTCCCTCGGCGCTGAACCTCTTAGTCTCTAATTGAATAACGTGTCTCGAAGATACACCCCAAATCCAGCTACCAGAATACCTCGTATATGTACAGAAGACACACGCGATGGCTCAACTGCGTGTGCGGGGATATGTGTTTATACGTGCATGCTTATATATGTGTAAAAATATATGTAACGTACGTAGGTATATATGCATACATATACAGTCTCCCGTCCTCAACTCTCCAGAGTTATACGGTGTAGCGAATATTTTTTTTTAAATATAGAGAGAGGTTGAACGAGATGGATCCTTCTGTATTAGGATACCTACCATCGTGTCTCGACAAAAAATCGGAGAATCAATTCTTTAGTTATCTGTGGCGCACAGTTTTATAATTATTGAGTCGATGATGCGCTTAAATGCATACTGCGGCATACTACGAGTATGTTACGTATTATATGATACAGGCATGTGCATACATATTAAACTCACCTCAATTGCAGCGAAAGGTAAATGGTTATTACATTATATCGTTGAGCTATATGTATGTACGAAATAAGGGTTGAAGTAATTTACGAGAAGCCATCAGGGTCGATGGAAGAGCAAACTTCTATAGCGAAAAGTGACAAATTCGTATCCAACTTCTTACGCGCGGCTTATACTGTAACGTCGAGCTTTTATTGCCCGAAGTAAATAAGTCGTAAGCGAGAGCCGATTTAATAGCAACCTGCATGGGGATCAAGTCCAAAACTTTTCTAAAAGAACTTTAGGTCCGTACGAAATGTCGGAGTAAAACGCAAGCTCTCCATTCCGCTTTTGCATCATTATGTAAATTTGACGATCCGAAACTCTCGCGTTAACCATATACGACAACGATTACTTGAATTGGAAGTAAATTTCAACACCAGTTACCGGAATAGCTGACCCGATACATTTCACCGAACTACACCGAAATAAATTCAACTATTTTTCTAAAGCCAGGGCTGATCATTACTTACTTTTTAACTCTACGATCGTGTTGCTTTACTACGATATAACGATAGGCATACTGACAATGAAAATCGCTCGACGCATGTTCAAATTACTCATCTTTATTTAGAACATTTCCAAACGTATGTAACTCATCCTAAAGCATGTCGACTATACCGGAGAAATAACACTTGAGTACGTGCGGAAGTCGCTTCAAAAAATTTCCGTACATCCGACGCAATCAAATCCCAACGGAGCCAAGGATAGTAGCCATTGTGGTTCGTGCAAAAGAGAAGACGGAGAAAAAAAGAGAGCTGAGAAAAAGGGAATAAAACGAAAGAAGAACAGAAAAAAGGGATCGAGATGTAAATCAGTGACACATTTTTTACTCTCCTATAGCCGCGAAATATATTTACTTGGGCCAGGTTTCACTTTGGAGTGAGCGATGCTGGCGTGCTTTCGCATCTTATAAGTTTACTCCTCCCTCGTCGTCGTGGTACCGAGGGGTGAGCAGCAACGCCATTCACCTCCCCCCATTCCTCTCACCCACCGTCCGTCTTCTTCCCTTAGCACAACGAAGACTAATATATTGACCCCATTATAACGTTATTACCCGCAAAGACCGATACGACATGTAAGCCGTAACGTTGTAATAACGCTCGAAATGACGCTTGTTCCGCTGCGGAGAGGTGAGGTTCGGGTCAAGGAAGCAGAAGCTGTAACCGATACTTCTGAGGTAACGTTCACACCTTTCATGTGGAAAGTAACAAAAAACTAAGAAAAAATTCTACGCCATACGATGTTATCCGGTGGAAATGGCACAGCCATTGTGTCTTCGACTCGTGAGAAATGCACGTTTCCAGATAACGAGGACAATTATATCGATCCGAACTAGTCCCGGGTGTATTCAGATGCGTGTGTAGCCGTTTCTTATTATCCACTTTACACGATATGATTTATTGATGTTCTCTCGCCTGGAAATAAGGTGTGATGCGTTTATATATATTCCTATACGTATACAACGAAAATGTTATTGTTGTTGTTGTCGGAGCCATGGCGATAAGAATTTATGGATTCAGTGAGAAACAAAAAAAAAAAAAAAAGAAATAGACATAAAAAATAAGAAAATGTCAAATTTTATGATAGAAAAAATTCTTTTCTTACATTTTATGTAAAAATTTTTTGTTCACAAGTTTTTATTCGGTAATACGATGCTGTACTTATTTTTTCTACGTAGTCCAACACACATCTCACCATTTTAACTAAATATTCATTCCGCCACCGACAAAAAACGTCTAGCTCGCTCTTCAGCGTTAGTTGATTTTACCAAAATTTTATCTAAATTAAAGCCTGAATTTTTTATTCACCTGCGGCTCTTCCGTGCCGAAGAGACGTATTATGTTCATCGTTGTGGGTAGATGCCCAGGTTGAGTCGAGATGTATATATGTATATTATACGTACTACATATACGTACGGCAGGATGAGGATGAAGCCAGCGCTCGGTACCTATAGTTGTTGAAAACGATATTTTGTTTACCGTAAGAGGATCTGAAGGAGCCCGGTACGTGTCTGGCCACTGTTTGGACAGCATCAATGCGAGTAAACAGAGCCATAAACACGACCAGGCTCTGCTGTCTGCCGATGGTGGTCCACGTTACCTCGTAACAAAGACTTGCGTGTAAACGCAGCGGACCCTGCACTCCTCCGAGTCGGTGCTATAAGCACAACCTACGCAAAAGTGGAGTAAGCCAGAACAAATCGAAGAGGGAAGTTTTTCTTTCTTCCTTTCTTGCTTTTCTCCGGGAAGTGTGATTTGAATAGCATGAATTATAAAGCGGCAAGAGGATAGGAAAAAAAGGCGGTTATTGATCCCGAAGTGATATATTACACGCGAGTAAGATGTTTTGAGAATTAGGTGCATGCATCGTATATGCGATATCTGTGTGTAACTTGCAACGGGCGTGGATATTTGCGCTATCCATCTGTCCGTGCAGGATCGGCGTGTATGTTCATGCTGTGTACGGGGAGAGTTAGGCCCCGTGCGTGTTGTCAGGCGTAAAATTGTTGAACAGCCATTTCCGCTTAGTCGAAACTCGGAAGCACCAGCTCTTAAGTTTACACATTGGTATATAACCCCTCTCATCCGGGCGGATAGGTATTTTGGTAATATTTTCTCAATCATGCTCGGAATGGGGGTCGAAATTGCGAAGTAAATAGAACATTATTGGTAATATTCATACGGCGAAGTTGGAGCGCTGCATGGCAAGGGCGAACGGCGTTAGGAGGACCTGCAGAGCTGTGGAAGAAAAAGTAAGGAGTAAGCTTTCATCCCCGACGAAGGTTGATGAATTTCACTCATCCCTCAAACGCCTCTCCGCGTTCCACGTGCCCGCGGGCGAAACGTAGTTTCACTATATCAGGAACCGTGGGAGCCTAGAGCCCAGGGATTTTCGGAAGTTGCTGGTAAATCCAGCAATCATGGTATATTCCGATCCATATATATACAATATATGTATGTTTATACGAAGGTGTGCGTGCTGCGTGCACACATTCACACGTCTATCTGCTGCAGAGATAAACGACGTCGTTGCGTTGACGATCGCGTATAGCTGGGCTCTGAAATAATTAACAGAAATCCATCCGCTAGCCTACGTACAGCTGGGATGAAAGCTGTCTTCTATTTGCAACGATAACTATGATAAATCTCACATGACCGCATTATTCGCTGGCTCGATTTATCCGATCTACGCATTTACCATCCCACCAAAACACAAATGGATGGATCGAATAAAAGAAGAGAAAAAAATCACTGTAGATGTACCTGAAACCGATCGCTGATATCTGTAAAGAGTTTATGTAAAATCAAATTGGGTATCGGAGTGTAGGTGCATTATTACAGCATGAATTCGGTACCGGAGGAGTGGTATTGAGAATTGCTTTAGAGGAGGTTAGAAGAGCCGTGATCCATAAAGAGAAGAAGAGCGAGTGAGAGAGAGGCAAAGGCACAGGCAGTTGAATGTGTAGGGATGGCGGTGCGTTGCTCCGGAAAATGACCTGTCACTCGCGGCACGTTCTTCGGTTCTCTTCTCTTCGCACCTCTCTTTTTCGGTTTACCCCAGTCCATCCGTCGATCCTACTATCCACCAACCGTCCGTCCGTCAATTCAATACCCATCCGTCGTCGTGTTTCTTACGTGTTTTATTATTCAAATTCTCACGCCAGTCCAGGACAAGTGTAGGTGAAATTTGCGCACTTCGAAAGCCTCACCTTCTACCGTGAGAGAGGCTCAAGAACTAGATCAGAATCGGTGATTTAATACATAAGATTAGATCGTCCTCCTAAGTCAGTTTTTTCTCCTAAGAGTTAACTAAAAGACCCAAGATTGCCACCGCATTATTCACCCGAGGGGTAACTTGGAGGTGAGTGAAAACATGCATTACGGAGATTCCGCACATACCCCATCTTGCGGGGCTCGTTTTGTGGTATGAGTACAGCGTGAATATTACGCGTCAAGGTGCAGGCGGAAAGTTTTCTCGCTTAGCCGCGCGGAAAGGTATACATACATATAGTAGGTGGAGAAAGAAGGTGGTGCTGGGGTCCTGCAGGCAACGGCGACAGCAACGGAAGTGGGAGTGGGACAACACCGAGGGGGAGAGTTCGGTAAGTGAGAAGGTGAGGGTATGGAAAACGGCCTGTATAAAGCGCTCGTTACAAAGTTTAGCTAGGGACGTGCATGCATGTTATTACATCGTGGGACTTAGCCCTAAGCTCGCCCGCAAACACACTAAGCTGCCCTGAAGAACACACGTGCAATATGCGCAAGCCTCAAACAGTTTTGCCGTCCGCAACTCTTCATTCATGTACCCGTTTATGGGTAGCATATATTATTACGTTCGCGCCTACGACACACTTCCCCCCTTTGTGTAAGCTCTGAATTTTTGAAAATTGACGCGAAAAGAAAAAGCGCAATTTCAAAATTTCGGAGAGAATAAATAATAGAATTTCAATTTAACAAGATGATGAGTGAAATAAATTTGTTTCCAGTACATTGACACACGGGTGATGAGATTCTTCATTTGGCGATTTAATTGGCGCGTCACATAATCAATCGCATCAAACCAGCACTCAAACGCCCGTGACTTCGAGGCGAGGCCTGAGTCGAATTGTTGAGAGGTAATTTCATTAGATTTTGGAAACTACGAGTTTGGGGGCTGCTCGTTCTGAATCTATATGCATACGAAATGCACACATGCTATAGCCCTCGGTATCACACTACAAACCCGATCTACATCGAGGCTTGCAGCCGTATCATCCTTCTTCTCTCTTGTCTCTTGCCTATGTTCTGTGTGTTTTTTTATTTCCGCCTCTCCCTCTCTATTTTCTTCGCCCCTATTCCTTTTGCTCATACCACGCCCTTTGCCAAACACCCACGCGTACCGTCTGCGTTGTTTCGCGCGAGATATTCAAGATATATTCAAGATTTGGCTTCAGGGTGTGGGATGTAGTGACTAATTTAACGGTTCGCAGTCTCCCCATCCGTCAGCCCCTACGCTCGGCTCTAGTCACTCCAGCCGTGGTCGACTTTCGTCTCCGGCCTTTGGATTTATTATAATCCCGGCCAATTTCTAAAGCGCGCCGAGTCGATCACGGCGAGGGAGAGGGTGAATCGTTTTGTCAAAATTCATGAAATTCATGAACCTTAATCTCGGTTATTTTATACGCCCATCTATTTGCCTGTATATATATTTCTCATCGTTTACACATATCGGAAAATGTACTCCAAAAACGTCTCTCATATCACCGGTGCAATTGCGAATCATTTTTTTATGAAAATTGAGATGGCGAGCTGCATCTACGTTTTTATTTTTGAATTCATCAAAAGGAACGACGTATAGATTGCGCTCATAAAACTGTCACCGCGTTGGGGGCTGCGTAAACTCATACGTCGAGATCTTGATTTATACCGAAACGACAATTAATTCACCAACATCTCTGTAAAAAATAAAAAAGTAAATGAAGATAGAAAAAAAAAGAACGGTGCTACGTTCGAAAGGGCCAACAACGCGAGTACCATAATCTTTTAATCCAGCTCTGTTCTCTCACTTGGTGTATCCAGGGCTCATGATTCATTATGTTAAAAATCCCTCACCGACCGCGACCAATAGCTCGTATTTTTCGATGGATACGGTTTCAATGGATATGTAAGGGGAGGGGTACTCGCTGCCTCTGCCCATCAACCGCACAGAATCCCACGGTCGGTTCACCGCGCATTGTTTGTTGAGCTGTACTAATGATTCCTCTTCAAGCAGCGACGCACACGATGCTTTACCATGGTTACATTGATATGCTCGCAGCTATCGTGAATTTACTCGTGTTTACTTGGACAATAGACAAACGTCGGTGCGTACGCGCGGCTGCGGTGAAATCGTGAATACCGAGCCATCAGCTATAGCCATGCCCACCCAACCGTATACTCGACTGATTCTGAGACAACTGGACTACAGATATCTTGTATTTGGTGAATGCATGCGAACACCTTGTTCTTGTTTTGATGTATCTATGTATTCATGTAACAGATAATGCGTATCGATATCGAGATATAAGCTAGTTTGCACCTGCTCCTTTCGTTCTTTTGTTTTACATTGAATTTTTTATTACGGGTGATCAGTTACTCGAATGACAGACTCTATTGGCAGAACACTATATAATGCTCAATACATTGTTCCTTTGGATCGAGCCCAATCGATGCGATTGATTCTGTAACTGGGCATTGGAAATCGTTTCGATTATCTTACCTTCCGATTTCGTGAGCCCTTGATTCTGTTCTTTATGGTGTGAACCTTCGGCATGGTATTCTTTGCTTGATTCTAGGCTGGAGGAAGAGAAAAGCCTATACGACGCTAAGACCTACCAACCTACACCGAACGGACCAACTCAGCGAGGCGAAGAAGAATGTATTGATCAGGGCTGACATACCATCCAAGCGCGGGACGCGCTCACGCGACACCGTCGACATTCTGCACCTTCTGGAATACCAGAACTCCAACACAGAGAACCACCTCACTTCTCATCCCTGTGATCCCTCACCCTCTGCCTACCACCGAACACCCTTCTTCCTTCGTCTATCGGCGAACGAACACGCGTTCACTGTTGCAGTGTCCCAGTAGAAAAATTTGTTAAATGACCGTCCGATAACGCAGATTTATAATGTGACGTATACATATACCTATATTCGGCGACAAATTGGCTATCAAAGAGATGAATAATATATATATTACTCGAATAATCATACATCGTTATTGCGGATGGATTGCAAAGTACGCAGAATTTCGTACGCTAAATATTCCACGGATTTCCAAGAACGGAATTGTTGACGAAATGACTCTGAATAACGGTAATTCCAGGTACACGCCGCAATATACCCGACTGATAAGCACTGATGCATATCATGTTATCGTGAGTGCATTTGAACAAGTATTTAGATTGTTTCCAAACAGATTTCAGAAAGCGTCGTCACGTGCGCGAGTTTTTATACATAGATTTCTGAATTTCGTACCTGAATTCTGAAAGTATACTAACTATATCTCTCTTATTTGAACAATTCTAGAATCCAATGAGCTAAAAATAATTGGACGTGTATTAGTTCGTCTACCTTGATTATTTCGTATGATCATGGACAACGCAGTGTGAGTTAAAACAGAAAATAACCTGGGGGACGTGAAACGATACAACGCTGAACTGACGGATCAGAGAGAGGGCTGCTCTCATATTCAAACAAGGCGGTATTAATTTTCATTAGCAACCTTTTGATGATTACTACACTCCTCTGTTTACCGTACGCTAGATATTAAATATGAATTACAGATGATAATTAAAATGTTATGAGCTTGGATTCATTAGGTGGGTGGAGCGCTTTGGTAAATCAAAGTTCTTCATTTGAATGAATTTTGACCAGCGAGTGTATTTTGTTTCCTCCCTGCACGAAGTCACACACATCTGTCTTTGAATTTGGAGAGCGGAATCCACTTTTCATTGTCAACTTTTTTACCGCAAAACTTCATTCTTTCTGCAACATTTTTTTGCGTGAAAGAAATTTGCGTTTCACATACATATACATACCTATGTTGATAATTTATTTTAAGAGTGCATATTTGGTGACAGCTGACGAGTTCGGCAACGTAATCGTTTGGGAATTCAAATAAATTGAAGGAGGAATGGATGGATAGATGACGGAAGGAAGGCCGCAGGGAACTCTGCAGTTGGAATATAAGGCGAAGCTTGGCGAAATGCGGGATATCGGAAGTTGATGTTACTCCTTCGGCATTACCTCCAATAATAAAATTTTTCCTTTCATTCAGTCTTCAAAATATTCAAATTGTTCGCCATCACAAATACCCCCCTCCTCCCCCTAACTTTCGTCGCACCCAAAGCCGCGGCACCTGAGGCGGCGGTAGTGCCGCATGAGACCGCGAAGACCAAAGACGGTGGAGTGAAATTGAAAGCGTTTTAAGAGAATCTATTGAATATTGAGCAGAGCCGAGTCGAACATGAAATTGGTGCGCCCAAAGAAAGCGTCAAGCTTGAATGGTTTTGACGTAAACTGCTATAGCAGATCTACCTACATACAAAGTAAAAGGCTACGCAAAACAATGAACCAGCAAGAGAAATTTTTTGCGTTTGACATTTTATTGGGAGAAAAGAAGGGGTGGAAAAGGGAATGAACGGGACGAGAGAAATCGCAAAATATAACCATCGACCAACGCAGAGTGCTGCCTCCAATATGACAAGGATTTAAAAGCCAGGCAACCAGGATTTGCTCGTAAATTGTTGAGACCAATTAATGAAAATAACTCTGGGCGAAAGTACGCTGTCGGTGGCATTTAGAGGTTCTAAAAGAAAACTCGCCCGAGGACCACCCTTAGCAGTTGTTTATAGACTCTCTGTTCAGCACATTGTCAGTTGTTTAATATGGTTAGTAGTCTAGTAAAGGGAAAGACCTGCGCGAGTGGAAAGTTCCCAAAGGAGCAGCAGTGAATCGCTTTCAAACTCTTCTCTTTCCAATTACCTATCTCACTTTCTTCGAGCCATTTGATTAATCAGCCTTTCAGAAAATTGTATGCCAAAAATGCAAACTGCAAGACAGAGCTGGTTTGATGATGTATTCTTTCTCCTTCCCCCCCCCCCCCCCCCCCCCCCCCCTCCCAGAACGGAAACCGCAATTGTTATTCCTATCGAATATCAACCACCGCCGTCTGTCGTTCGCTCAAAATTATCGAACTCCGTAATTTATATAAGTTTTTCTACTTTATATAGGTATAAAGACCTAATGTATATATACTATAGGTATACTAGATTTATGCTACATATATACTAGATACATATGTCAGATGAGTCATTCCAATCTCCGTGAACGGAAGGTACCTCATTCGATTTTTTCGCCCATTCAACGCGCCGTACACGAGAAGAATGGGACGAATGGGAAAAGTCGGCTCAAAAATATAGCATGCTCAATGAATAAGGTAGTGGAGTCGAAGTCGATCTCAGAGTTTGAGTGACTCACCCTGTATTACATGTGTGTATATATGTACATTTAGAGGGTTCCAGCGCTTGTAACAAGGGTACTTCCAAGAACTTGGTATCTTATATGTATCGCCGCTAGTGGTAGTTGCAGCAAGCTCCTTTAACCGGTGGCCGCTCCTCGAACTATAACCGTCTAGCTCGGTCTAGTTTGCCTTCAAAGTTTACTGCAGTTTACACATATACTGCTGCACGGACCCAAAGACCATATCAGGAACCCGAAGTAACGTCATAGAATCGATGATGTTTATTTCTTATACATTTCTCTCTGAACTATAATATAGAACAGCAACCGTACTAATGTGGAGTGTGAGCATGAAAGCCACTTCTTAACCATCTCAGAAAATCGCTGTAAGGATTGCGGTAAATGATTTTTCGGGTCAATGGAAATTTGTATTGCCGTTCGCATCCGTACTTCGAAAGAATTATCGCGTAATATTTCCACGCGAGTGGCTGACCGCGTATGCGTATACTTGAGCTTTACGGTTAATAACACCGTTCAGAGTGACCGTTGTTGAAGTTCAATTATATGACGTTCTACGATTACCGCGTTTACACGTATGTACGAGTAAACGCTTGTCACGATTATAATTTGCCAACAGTTGCAGGTTTGATTAGAACCGACCAGTTTGGCCACCGTACCCAATTATAATGACATAGTTACAATTGGCTATTGTTCTGCAGGGACTTGATTATTAAATCCATAACCATCTCAGTTTATATAGTTCATACAGTGTATGCACTGCGGCCACGTGATGGTAGTTTTTCGGTCAATGCGGACTGCATTTATGAAATATTCAAGAATTGATTGCATCGTCGTGATTATATTTCGGAACGAATTGGAATAAAAAGTGAGGAAAAAAAAATTATCCGCAATTCAATCTCGTTATTTTCTAGTATACTTGAGTGAAGTGGGTTCCTGTTGGTATATCTAGAAATGTAGAAAGTTCAAATAATAAAATAGAAACAGTAACAATCACAAGACAATAGAACAATAATTGCTATGAGGTAACTCACGATGTAAGACACAGTCTCAGATGTACCTGCACTGTCCAATGAAATCCACTTACCTGAAAAAAGAAAAATTTATATCATTTCTAACGGCTATAGCTATTTGTTTGAAATTGCATGATTAACTTTGCCGCTCTCTGGAATATGGGGAAAACCACATCTCGATCTGAATAAGTGATGAGTTTCATTTTTTCATCATTTGTCATTGTTTTTTTTCCCTATTTTATTGTGCTCAAGAGCTTAATTTTAATGAATACGAAAACTGGGTTTCGGGAGCGTATTTTGTAGCTGTCTGGAAAGTTGGTTTTTCTCATGACTCGAATATCGAATGTAAGTTAGAAGCGATCGTCATTTGCGTTTATGAGTTAGGCATATTATTCTTTGAACCAGGGTACCTATACAGGGAACCAGGGTCTATATATAGATAGCGTGTTAGAACAATGAATGGTAAATTATTTAAAAAGTCTACAAATTTCAAAGAATCAGATCATGTGATGAGTAGCCGTAACCCAAAAGTCATTCAATTTCACACGACCTCACGCATCCTTTTGATATTTCACACTAATCTCGCTGGTGTCGTTATATGTATGTTGTATGTTTTTTTTTACGTTTGAAGTTTTATTGACAAAAATCAAGATGTTCAAAAACCTTCCTGAAATAGAAAATAGAAAAGAAAAAACACACAACTGTGAGCACCTTATCCGGAATCCGCAATATCTGCGGTTTCTACTACATTGATATCGGAATTCCCGCAATAATATTCCAATTAGTACGCTAATTGTAAGGAGCAGAAGTATATAATTACGTGTATCCTGGATACAGACCGACTCAAGTATCCCATACATTTTGGGTTCCATGCCCCATATTTTAGATTCCATATCCAAGAATCTGGATTGCATACTTTGTATACCACATCTCATGTATTTCATATTTCCAATGAGGAGAGAGGGTTGAACTGCCCGAAGCGGTAAAAGTGGCCAAAGCGCGAGGGCGCACGCAAACAGGCTCTTATTGTTCTCTCTAACGTGAAGCACTCTCGCATGCCCTTCGACGTGGTTTCAACGCCTTTTATTTTGCACGGAAAGGGGCGCAGCTTTACCGCTGATAACCCTCTCGGGTATAATGAATAACAAAACAAGGCAAGTGCGTGCCTCTAGCCTCTTCGATGCGAAAAGGGATGTGGTGACGAAAGGCCGACGGGTGAAAGATACAGAGGGGATGAGAGCTGCGGCATAAGGTTACCAGCTTACACCACTCTGTCTACTTTAGTGGAAGGCTATACGATTGACGAGCTTAATTGGTACGATAATTGCGCAAAACCTAAATCTGCATCCTTCGGAGCTCAAGGTATGTATATATAACATCATCACTCATCGTCGGTCCATATAAATGACTAGAGAAAAGTGCACACTCATTACCAAGCTATGGGTATTTAACACTTGAACTTGCAGAACATATACCTAGACGTGATAGCATTCGTTACGGGGCAATTGAATGTAATGCAAAATGTTATCTCTCAATTCCTTAGTACAGCTTCAAAATTTTCCCTTTCATAGTTGAACGCAGTTTTTGCAAATTTTCAGCCAGTACAATAAGAGTACACTCAGAAATTTTAGTTCCAAAGTCGAATTCAATGTCTGTTCTTCCATTTAGAGAAGTAGATAGAATAGCTGTGCTTACTCAGAAATAAGTGATGCTAAAAAACGGATCTGCGTTCTCTAATCACATTGTGACAACGTCACGTCGAACGAACGAGCTATTGAAAAACCATGGCAAGCCTCGATAAGCCACGGCTAACCATAACAAAGGTTCATATTGAAGTGAAAAAACGAAAAAACAAAACCAAATCTATGTGGGTGTAATAAAATCTATCGAATCAGTTTAACGAGTGCGGGGTGAAGCGGACGGCGGAAGAAGAGCTAATAAATCAGCTGTTGTTTTATTTTGTCTATTTTTTTCGTGCTTTCGTTACGCTAACGCGAGGCTCTGTTGGGTAGGGAATGAGCGGACTACAGGGGGTACAGCCGGAGGCTGGGGGTGGCGCGGGCGATGGAAGAGAGTAAAGAGAAGGAGATGAGTCGGTGGTGAGGTAGATGGGATGCAACACAATAAAAACCAGCGTTGGTGAAGCGCCAGAGCAGATGCATTTTACGACCGAGAGTGCAGTCCTGCAGCAGCCAGGTTGTGGTGGTTCTAGCAGGCCGTCATGTCCAGTTCTACGTCTACGTATTGTTCGGGTACGGTAAACGTAGGTACACCATAGGACTGCCGGTAGAACGTGTGCCCGGTGAATTGGTTTCAGCAGGTTTTATTTATTTTAGTTTTTTTTTATCTTTATATCTTCACATCTGTGTCGTTATTTTTCCCTTTAGTACCTAGATTATGAAGCTTGCGGGAACTTTAACACGAACGATTGATTATTATTGCTATTTCAATGGTGCCGAGGTGAACGACGGTTCCTGAAAGTTTGATTTGTCGCGATCATTTTGATATGACTTCAACAAAAATGGTAGGAGTCAAAACAAAAACCAAAAAACACTTTCGAGGACGCGGGGAAAATGTTTGATCACAAACTCTAATGAATCTCTTGTATACGGACGAGCGACGAGCTATCGGGATATCAAAGAAATATCTATGTAATATGGGAACAGAGAATGATAAGCGTAGATGTCGGCGAACAATTAGAACACTAATTCAGTATGGACAGTTTCGTGCGCAAGAGACAAACCGGACAACAAAGGGACGAAACAGAATGAGAGAAACCTGGTGTACCGGACATCAAGCGGGTGCAATATTCAGGACGCAGTATTATTTATATTCTCCACCCTTTGTCCACCCTCTATATATCTCTACCGCATATTCTGTTTTACACTGAAACCTTTACACACATATCTCGCGCTAATTTTTTTTTGTCTTTTTTCAAGCTTTTCTGCCGAGTCGGAGGTGAGTGGAATGGAGTGAAAAGCCAAAACCAGAGGTTCGGCGCCACTCTCTGCAACCTCGTAGCAAAACAGAATTGTTCACCCATAAATTGGGGCTGTTTGGTGGAAATATATATATTTATGAATATATTTTTTTCTGATTTATTTATTTATTTTTTAATGGAAAAGAAAATTGGAATGAAACCCGGAGTGTGTGCGAATAGACAAGGTTTCTGTAGGTAGATTATCTTTGAAACGACACAACCTTTTTCCGCGATATTTTTCTTCATATTTCGGCATTAATTCAACAGAAGTCTCGAATGTTTAATGAAATCATGTAACATTTTCACATCGTTAGAACCTTGCAATAGCTTTCAACAATAATCCGGTCAAAAATTTTGACAGCTTCGCTCGAGATACGACTCATGTGAGAATCACAGAAATTGCGCACCCATCCTGATTGGGATCGACAGACCATTTCTAAAAATTTTCCCATATATCTTGAAAATGTATTCTACTAATTCAGAATTTCTTTGTATTTTGATGTGTAGGATTAATGTCGTATATAAATTTCAATCACCTGAGCTGCCGTTTCGAAGGAGCGTATGGCTATATTATGCAAGATATCTGCGCAAATACAGCAGTATATATTTCGCTCAAATCAGTGTAAATGTTTGACTTGCTACCGACTTGCTCATAGCACTTAAAAGCGCATAGCGGCATACCGCATTTTTGCGGTCTTGTGACGAGAAAGACATATTCCCGCAGGAATTTCAGGTAGTCCAACATCATAACTGACTGGCTTTCACAACAGGCGATGCATCTTTTATACTTTGAGGCTATAATATGATGAATGAAGAAACAAACATTGGGCATTTCGGAAAGGATAAACGTCATTCGAAAGTCAATTAAAATATGCGCAGCTTACGGCCCGATGAATTTCTAAATCCAACTTCAAAGTTGAGCAAATTTTTCAGTATAATCAAACACCTGGCTCCCAGCAAGATGCATTCGAAACATAGTTATATTCTAAAAGAAGCTCCGGTCTAAGAAAACTCGGCGTTTCAGCATACCGTTCGAAGAGCCACTGAGAAGCTGCAGCAAATGTACAATTTACACATGGGGCTGCACACGAATCCTGTCATTGGCTTTATTGGTAGTAAACTCTATACCAGTGGACGATGATGGTGCACGCCAGGCACCTGGGGCACGTCTGCTGAAGCAGTTAAATACACGATCAGGGGTTGTATGTTCTGCGCCGATAGGAGGAAGCTTTTATCGCGAATAAAGCCAGCGGTACCAGATTCGCACTATATATACATCAAGGCACGACGTCCGACCGTCTAAAAGACGTACTGCGTTTGACTATCCGTAGTAGCATCCACATGTCAGAAGAACAAAGCTGTGGGAGTCATTGACGCTGAAATTTTCCGAACATAATTACGGCATTTGTAAATAACGTCCCTTTAAGGGTCCGACGTACCTGAGATAAAAGCTAATAAATCAATACATAACGTCCCTTTGGTCTCACGCACATATGCTTGACCTACTTGACCTTGTATGTTCTTCACTTTTCGAGATCCCAAACGCACGAATCTAGCAAGGAATTACGAAACTTACCGAAACAACTCTTGATTTTCCATTCCCTAGTTCACAGAATGTCACATCAAAGTGTCACAGTGACCCATCACTCCCTCAATCAGGTCCGCTTTCCTACAGACGCGGCAATTACTCTCACGTGTGTCCTGCAGGTCGCTAATTGTAAGCGTGAAACTTCAATGAAAAACTTGATGCGAATGCACAGAATACGGCTATAGGTGGCGGCTTAGCCAACCTGTTTACTTCTATAAGACCGACAAGATAATAACGAACCCGTGGTTACGATGCCGATCAATTTAAGAGGCACTCTGATCTTTGAACCCTCTGAAAGAGAAATTAATAATGAAAACGCTCCGGGCTAAAGTTCACGAAAACGAACCTACCGATAGACGATATACTTTACATGATTACATCTGATCGTAAGCCGATACCAAGCTGCTGCTTCACTTTTTGTGAAGATCATTTTAACAAAGAAAGTAGCGTGGAACAGGTGCGCTACACTTGCCAGATGCTTAATATGATATTCAGTTGGTTGCCGATATAAATACTCGCACTATACAACACCCATCAAATGTTCACCATTTTATGAAATTTCATGGCTCCTTTAGCGTTGGAGAAAATGACTCAATGCTCGACTCTTCGTTGAATCCTAACCATCCCAAAAGTGACGAGATCAGAATAATGATCGAATTCCAGCTGTTATAAGTATATGGAAAAATCATACAGTAGTGCCCAGCGTCTTTCACAGTTTACTGAATGAGCTACTTGGGTATTGGCAGGATCACAAATGATGCCTACGACTTCCCGATCATTGCCGATTGGGTGCAGAATTTGGAACCAAAAAAAATTTTTTTTCTTAGTTGCTTCGGTATCTTACTTACACTCAGCTAAACACCCGTGGTGCAGTGAGTCGCACCGGAGAAGGCATCGATAAATCAATGGAATATGGAAATGCTGCAATTTCAATAATTTAAATATGTATGAAGGAAAATGGAACAATTTGGCTGGCAGGGATCTGGCAGCGTGGCACTGAATCGCGTCTAATGAGACGCCAAGGTCCCGGGAGAGAGAGCGACCTTCCTATCCTCTCGCATTGAGCGCCTCGAGCACCTCGTGTTCGCGGGACGGTAAAGGCTCCTTCGTGATAGACGTTTTCTGAATAAAGTAAACTCTACCAAAACACTACTACCGCTGAAATGCTGCCGGAGCTTTGACACAATTATTAAGCGGCGAGAATCCGTGCGACGAATCTAATAAGCCGGTAGGTGCAGAGCAAAGGACGTGAAATAGATCACAATAAGAAGATACTATTTTCAACGGCGATTCATAATTATACATACGTAGGTATAGAAGGAGATAAGAGGTATATAAGGTATTGTTATACATATGTACGTAATGGGAAAGAAACGAAAAAAGAGTCGTGGTGGAGCTTGGGGGACGGTATTTCTCGATGACTGCTTTTCCAAAGCGTACGGCATATGCTGGAATGGCGGGGGGCTTCAGAAATGATGAAATTAATCCCCTGGGACGCAACCTCGGTAAACAGAAAATAATTGCGTCTACGATTGCGACACTTGTGGTGTTACTCGTTTCCCTTCAACTAAAAATATCACCCTGGATCGTGGGATGTCGCGATGCTCTCCACCTAAAACTCGATTACGCCATCAGGATTATCCCGAGAGAGTGAGAGAAAAATATACATAGAAAAGAGAAGTTGGCAACAAAAGAGGCGGAGAATGAACCCTTCCAAACTTATTCCTCTGTCACTATTTCCATAAATGCAAGTCTCAAGGTCACACTGAATTTAGAGTTACTTCACAAGGTTGCAAAGTGCATGGTTAAATGTCGTGAGCCATCAGTTATCGTTACGTTGAATTTCATTCCCACTGGAGCTAACAGCCTTCTAGCACGAGAACCATGCTATTAATTCACCCCGTTAATCTATTTTACTAGTGATTCAAAATGTCTTCTTCGTTCAAAGAACTTAAGTTAGTCAGTTTTCAAAGTCTCTCCCTCAGTGATTTGTCATGCTTCGCATATCATTTATCAGTTCACACATGAAGCACAAAATACTCCTAATTATTCAACCGCCAATGAACCAAGTCAATTCTGCTAACGAGAATCACCTAAATATTCTATGAATAACACCGAAGGTTCTATAACCTTAGTGTAATTTTCCTGCAGGACTAAACGCGGTCTGGAATTCAAGATTGTGTGTGAAACCATAACGGAATAGGACACTCGACCCTGTGGATCCTAAGGGTAGCAAAGGTTCTGTGGGCTATGCGGCGGTCGGGGCTCTGCGAAGAGTGTTGGGTCACAGGACACAAGACCCGTGCGTGGCTGACCGCTAGAAATAGAACGTTTGATTTCCGGGAGTACAATGCCACTCCTGCAGAGTGGGAGTTGTAGTCCTGATCTCTACTCACCATCCTCTCTCTCTCTCTCTCTCTCTCTCTCTCTCTCTCTTTTTCTCTTCCTCTCTCTCATTCTCATACACTCTCTCTGCGTTTGAACACGCAGAGTCATGGTTGGTCGGAAATCTCTCCAAGCGACTTTTTCGCGAGAGCTGCAGCATGTGACTTTTGCGCACGTGCTTTGTTAGGAGTATATAGGTACGTACCTTGGCTATTTTCCCCTTGCAATAATTCACAGGTCACGTAGTCGAAAAGCCATCTCCACATTTCACGTGAAACATGAAGCTGTCAGTTTTTTGCGAGGCTAGTTTGTTCAATTGAGAACGATTCAACTCACCTTATGCATCGAAGGCAATACTTTATTTTGAACCACTTACCATGAACCATCGAAGTATCCGTCGAATAAAAGTGAGCTGGGGCGAGTCGAGGACGAAAAGTTAGATTCATTTCTACCCACGACAACGGTTATCCAACCATTTACAAAATTTGCAAACGTCACAGCATGACAGACTTCGACCGAATGTAAAAATCATTTTGAAGCGGAGATTATGCAGACGAGATTCGAGTTAATTGAAGAAATCGAATTATTATATTGATGTCCAGAACGAGTTAGCGGCCGCTATTTCACTTCGCTGGCAGCCCGGGGCTAGAACGGTTTTGAGGGTAGGCCGGAAAGCGACTGCGGGTGGTCATCTAATATTCCACCCTTGACGTGCATGCTAACTTGTTAACAGAGCCTGGAAGTCTGATGAAAATAAAATTAATGACCGTGAACCCTTGAGCTACCCTTCGTCTAGAAGTCGTCCATTGGGCACCGAGCACCCTCCGCTCATATGATTGATGTCCAGGTTAGTTGGCGAGTCTGTTAATTTGCAAAATTCAAACATTGCCGGTGGCGCAGACCTACCGCGATTTGAGTCTCCGTTTCACGTTACATTTACGCTATATTTTACCTCGGTTATAACACTCCGGAAAGTAGAGGTAGCGTTACCTCTTCACATCCAGTGAGAGAAAAAAGGCGGTTGAAATCGAGGGAAAGGAGAATGAAAACCGGCGGAGAAAAGTAGTATGAAAAAGTGAAAAGAAAGATCAGTTAACACGGCGCACGCACGCAAAGTTGCTGATATCGTGACGCGGAATATCCCCCCTAGAAACTGTCGGTATCCGGACCGTGGTAACAACGTTAAATGGCGCGTAGACCGAAAGACGCTTTCCGGCTTAAGATCAATTCTCACGCCAGGCTCGAAGCAAATGAATTCGTGGTGAATTAACGAATTAGTAAATTAGTATTCCCCTCGTGAGAGAGCCTTCTTTTTTCCCTACAACTGAAGACACTCGGTGTTCTTTACATTCATTGGATAATGCGTCATTCTTTTCAACTATCCGAAACTAATTTGGGGTTAAGTAATTTAAACGTAGCGTAGAGCAATTAGAAGGGCTACGCAAAGGTCGGGGGTGATTTAGGAATACAGTTTCTGGAGAAGAATCCGAACAGAAGGGGGAGCGACAAGGAGAAAAGGTGGGAAAGGGGGTGGTTAACAGCGGGGAGTCAGCAAGTAGGAAAAGGTGAGAGAGATGGAATAGAGGGGCGAGGAGGCAGGCAAGCGAGCTGGCAGGCAGACAGGTAACTTCTGGTAAGTTACCTCACACCACTAGAAAACGAAGAAGAGCGTACCACTGAAATATGCGCGAGGATGCGAAATTTATGTGTAGCCACACCTGCTTAGTGCTTACATGCGAAATAGTCTCATAAATTCCCATACATGTGGCAGTAGCCTCCAAAATCCTCTTTACCAAAAGAACAATATTACTTGGATAGTTTTTTCTCCGAAGAAGAAATTCACCCCCAGGTGCCACAGACGATCTGCCTCAGTCTTTACGATACCCGCGTCAATTTTCATTACCGTATCTTATCGACATTATTAATAAATAAATACCTAATCGAAAGGTTTAATATGAGCAAAAGCATGGCGAAATTTTTAATGATCATGCCATACGTGCTTGGAATAAATTGTGTATCGTGAAATGTCTGTTGTTGTGAATATGTCAAAGTGTAATGTTTTTTTTTCTTTTCAAAAAGTGATTTGTTTGAAAGAGAATAAAAACAAAAATAGGTGTTCCGCACACGTTTGTTTAATTACGTTCAACTTTTTCCATTCTACACGTTATAACGTTACGTAACATATGCAAACTTTGATATGTACACGCCGTATGGTGTATGGAAGCAAGAGTGCGATTCTCCCTTGTATGTATGACCCCTGATAATTTTCAATTAAAGTTTGAAACGCTCCGAGCCTTCGAAACACACGTTGTGTTCGAATGACGATGAAACTCACCACTAACTCATACAATCCAGTCACTCGCAGCAATAGGGTTTATGATATTACGATGTATTATGTTGTATTTTTTTTCGCATCAATTTTTCATCATTTCCATCGATTAATTTCGCCTGAAGTACAAAAATAAAGAGAGGTAACTATCACTGCCAATGAAACTCCATTCCACTGGGTACGCCGGATTGCAATGCAATTAGTAGTTTTTTCAATATCAGTACCCAAAACTCTGTTCGTGAAATACGCCAACGATCGCAGATAGAAATATTGTAACATATAATGCAGCTAAAACAAAACAAACAAAAAAAATGAAACTCGTGCTTTATTTCTCCGAAAAGTAGATGTGATCCAGATAACGCCAACATTTTCCATCACTAACATATACGGATTTTCAGATTTTAGGATGAAAAACAATTCCGAAAAATATTGATACCCTTTTCCACAGACAGCCGTAAAGCATCTCAGCACCTGCGACGACGTTTATATAATCTGAAAGGACAAGCAATGAAAATCCAGCTACGATCGTGGGCGAGCGGTATACCTAGCTTGGTGACCGTTCTCGCGAATCCTGAAAGCGGATGGTCTGCCGAGGGCTGTTGGAGAGTAATGGTAAAGGGGTGATCGGAAAATGCTAGAGTAGAAAGGGGTGTGATGGTGCGGTCAGCATCAGCAATCAATGCCTACGCATGTGACAACCGGGAAAGCCGATAACATGTCGTGTTCCTCGTGACTTCTCTCGCTTTCCAACATTTTGTGCAAGCTTTGTTAACTTGTGGCCGGTTGGCCCTCTGACCTAACTCATTACTCGTTTTGCCATACGTCCCTCAGTCAATTTGGCTCCAGTTTATACCATCGGTGCACCAGGTGCCGTATCGTTCAAAATTGTTATCGAGTATGAAAAGTACTACGATTGTAAGTTACGTGATATCCATATAGATCGATAATGAACAAAAATTCAAAATTCACGATCCGATAATTCAAGGTTATATAACACGACGATTCTGGAATGGAACAATTCTCCTTATTACAATTGCCGTAGGTACGTATATGATCATCCGATCGTTAGGAGAATAAACCATTAATATTAATTGCGATGAAACAATTCCACTGAGAGCAGTCGGCAGACTCGTTTTCATTGCAGTTAAAGATATTACGACAAAACGTAGTAGGTACGTACATGATTGAAATTGAATACGATCTTACTATTGGATCGTGAATCTACGTTGTGTTAGGTGTAAAACGTAATGCTTCTTGCACCATCACAGAAATCCTACCCAAATCAAAGTACCGCGTCTACGTGGACATGGAAATTAGATATTTATCAAAACGGAGCAATTTTTTTTTTCTGGCTTTACAGGATGTTTTGAATAAGTCTGTGTCACTGCTCATCGCCAGCTCCAGCTCCATATCGGTGAAGATCAATGAACACTTGTAGTTGCAAAATTGAATGTGACGTTGCTGGAACTTAAGGTAAACATTTTTCATTGGTTTACAAAATTTTTCTCATTAAGAGAAACAAAAGTCTCACAGAGACCATCGAGGGCAGATGAACCCTTTGTAGTGGGGAAAAAGATCACATGCTAAACAAAAACCGAGAAACGAGGGTTCATTTCACATCCCATGGCACTTTGGAAAGTTTCGTCCTTCTTGATGAGTAGATTTTTCAAGCCAGTAAAAATGTTGGACATTGAATTTCAACGTCGAGGTCATGTTTTCGAGGATCTTTGCCGATCTCGAGATGAAGAATCGCTTCGCAAAGCGCTCATCTATAATTTACACGAATGAAACTCAGTGTGCACAACATAACATGCACTTCCGATCTGAAAACGTATCCGGGGCTGAAAAATCGAATTTTTGAATTTCGCTGAGACTGATGCATACAGAGGCAAAATATGAAAGTAGAGAAAATACGAAACGAAAACGAGAGAGACTATGGAAAGTCGAAATTGCATTAGCGGGGACACACAGGCGATGTATAGACGGACGGGAAAGTGTATGGAACAAGAGCAGCTCGTTGTTCACGAAGCCGCTTTATTGGAGAGTGTTGCTATCGACAGCACGGCTGTTGAGTATACGCGGTTCGCTGCGTTTTCTGTGTTATCGTTGTAGGGGCTCCAGGCGAAGCTGCGGACAATAGCAAACCCCGTAGCGGATGGCGAGAGAAAGTAAAAATTAACGAGAACTCAGGCTCGGCCGAGGCCATTGAAAAATTTCTGCCTCTCTCGCATCGGTGTTGGCCAGGTTTGAGATTTTGATTTTGTACCTCACATTCTCTGTTCATACTTTCCGTAAATCTAGTCAGTCTTTACCGCAGAACATATATCTTTCCCTTTACATTTTTCGTATCATACCGATTTGGAAAGTTTTTTTACTTCCCCATTTTTTCGTGGTCCAACGATGAGCCCTGTTCATAGTCTAGCAGGAGGTTAATTTGCCTACAACCATTTTCGTATGCGAAGCCCGGACTATTCGGGAATCGTAAGACAGTT
This sequence comes from Athalia cordata, assembly GCA_963932425.1. NCBI lineage: Eukaryota > Metazoa > Arthropoda > Insecta > Hymenoptera > Athaliidae > Athalia > Athalia cordata. The sequence goes on along the minus strand of OZ010625.1, from coordinate 46,785,537 downwards.
GCAGGTAAGTAAGCTTGTTCACGAGGCCACCATCACGTCGCCCCGTGGGAATCTCATGTATATCCACGATGGCACGAGCAAACATGTTGGATAAAGTCTAGTCTCTGATCCAAAGACGTAGGCACTAGCTAAGGTGCGAGTAAACATTGATACGGATCGAACGCTTAACCACTGCCTGTTTACTGATGTGTCATCAGTCGTGTATATACATATAAATATACCATACATTATCATACCAATATGCGTAAATTACAGTATGCAAAAGCATCCCCCCTGAGTATACCTAGCTGTACAGATGTACTGAATAATTTATGCTGAACTTATTCGCGATTACTTATTTTCCATGTATAGGTACTACATTATGTGCGGATATACATTACGTACTACAGGTTTGCGAAACTTTGAACAATTATAAATCCTTCAATAATCATTGATAAAAGTACTTTGTGCCATGCGATATGACGGAATAATGGATAAAAGTGCGTTGACGAACATATACCATATTCAAGTAAAGGGGATATTCCTTGCTTGTATATATTCATGGCCACGTCGAGCGTTGAAACATGGTCATAACTCGTGGGTCATTTTTCACTGAAAATACATATCACCGAATCGATTGGCGCACGAAACCTTCCTACATTAACGAATCAATTTCAATTTATTTTGTCGACGACGTTGATAGGAGTGATCGTGCCCGTTTAGACGTATCGAAACCATACGTCAAATTTCATCGCGGCATTTATAAAACAGTATAGTTATATGGCCTCCAAGGTAGCTGTGAAATGAATCGACACTGCCCGTTATATATATTTCGATTCGCTTCAAGATTTTATCGATAAACTTCTGATGTTGATAATTGTTACGGGTGTAGAGATATTGCTTATGGAAATGGGAACTTATTTTTAATAAACGATGTTTCAGCCACTCTGAAAAAATTGTATTCTAGTATTGGTATGTAATAATAATGGTGGGTGGTGAGATAAAAAGGAAACTAGAAATTCATGCCTTCGTTTCGACCTCCACTTTGCACCAGTTGGAGTGTTGAAGGAGACGGAAGTAAGTAAGTTAATCATTACCTGACGACGAGTGAAACGTAATATTGTCAATCGAATTGAGAAAGAAGTAGGTCACCCTCGACTCTTGTGATTTTTACCGCGTGGCGTCGCGGCGTCGAACGCAGCGAGGGCTAGGAGCGACGCGCGGGGGGGGGGGGGGAGTATCAGGTAATAGGGAAAGAGAGCTTTTGTGCTTCATCTGCTCACTGAATGTAATGATTACGCTTTGAAGTTATTGCCACATAGTATCGATATAGGTATATCGTTACTGAAGTCTTTACGGCACGGTGATGAAGTGAGGAAATAGTTTCAGTTCATTTCGTCGATGTAACTTTGTTATCTTTCATTCGCCAAGTTCCAGCTTCTTGACTTTTTATATTCTCTAATTTTATCACTATTTATTTTGAATATCAGTTGCGAAATTCGGGTACATGAACAATCAATAAACAGATAATCGCTAAAGTACACATCCGAAATGATCAACTCAATTTCACAACACTATACTCCGGAATATTTAGTGAAGGGTTCTTCTAACAATGTTCGTCCGGGGATGCGGTGGGGCCGGAAGCAAGATGGTGGCGCATCCGGCAGTTCGTGTGCGTTGCGGATGGAATTCTCTATCAATATTTGTGAGCAGTTTTTTCTTCTTTTTGTCTTTCTATTTTCATCTTTTTTTTAGGAGGAATCGAGCGAACGGAGTCTACATCCTGTGTTTGCGCATGCCGTATAATTGGATTTTACTCCAATATTGGCTAGGATTCCTATTCCGCACTTATTACATAGGTAGGAAAATTCGGCAACCCAAAACCACAAATAGAGGGATCGCCATCTCGCGACTGAAAAATATAATTTCGATTAACAATGCCGACTACCGGAAATAATACTGAAAAATGGTTGCAAGTAGAGTAAAAGCACCTACATATACCTATAATACAATATACATTTCTATCTGACGCAGTGAACATTGAGTTGGGATAGTTATCCTTCGATCAATCGCTAGATATATGCTCGAGTCTTATAATATGTGTACTTTGAATAATATGAAAATCACGTCAAACTAGGTAGCAAACCGAACATTGCACGATCGTTTCAGGGCTTTACGTAATAACTAATTAAACTCGAAGTTTAAGCCGACAATTTCCGCGAACTCTCAATCGTTGGTAAGAGCTTATATAAAGCGACGAGGAGTTCAAAGTCGTTTGAATTCCAGCGGACTTTTTGATGATGTTACAGTACCAGCCATAAGTTTGTGGACACTTCCGAATTTTTCGCTCGCAACAAAAAGTTAGATATCTCTGCCAAAAAAAATCGTAGATGAACAAACAAAAAAGCGTTTTGAAGAGGAAGAATCCAGCTTTATTTTAGTTTTGGTCAACTATTTTTACGATTTTTGGTTTTCAACAATGTCTGATGACTGAACCAATAAAAACTAAAATAAGGCTGGATTCTGCCTCTTTGAAACGCTTTTGCGATCATTCATCTACGATTTTTTCTTGCGGCAGAGATATCTAACTTTTTATTGTTGCGAGCGAAAAATTCGAAAGTGTCCACGAACTTATGGCCGGTACTGTATATTTAGAATTTCCATGCTATTATAAGTATATATATATTCCAACGTGGCAACGGCATATAATAACGGAGTAGAACCAAGTAAGCTCCGTATCGAAGCCTGAAAATCAATTACCAATCACGCCTCTCACTAAAGCTCCACGTGTTCGCTTTCCTAGCAGAATATAATGGAAGTAAGGTCCTTGTATCGCGCGCGGAGAAACCCAATCGAGTTCTCCGCATATTGATTCCTTAAAAACTGAAGGCGTGCTTCGTTGCAAAATTTAAGGAGCTTTAAGACTCAATTTACCTAATTGAGTTGCAGACAAAATGATTGGGGAAGGCCACCCATCGGTTACACACCATATTCCACGCGATCTTACTAGGGACATGTTATATAATAAATATACATGAAAAACATCAATTCGTTATCGTTTGAAGATTATTTTCAGTACATTTTTGTGTATAATTTACAGTTGCTTCTTAATTATTGACAAAATTGAGTGATTTGTAGATTAAAAATTTAATACGATATGCGAGATGAAATTGATTCTACTTGTAACTTTCGATGCGATATTAGACTCGATGATTAAATGTTTTGTGGATAAATATTCCCCTTCTGTTTTGAGAATCCCTAGTAACCTGCCCGCCGGCTATGGATATTATTGGATCAAGAGTTACGGGAAATCTGAACGGACGAACGGAACAAGAGATGGATTGTTATTTTGTTTCTTATAGCCAAACTCTTGCCTAAGATTATTTTTATAAGTATAACATCAAGGCGTCGCGTATAATACATCCGCTATCTCTCTGATATCCTCATGGTAGAGAATTCCCGTTCTTGATAATACGTTGCCGGTATAGCTGAACTTATATTATACAACTGGTTAGAAATTCACTGTATGAAAGAATTACAATGAGGTATTTATTGATGGTATCGCATGTAGATGAATAGGAGTAAAGGTTCCATGCAATTTTTTATAGTTTACCATAGTTTATGATTGGAATTATGGAATTTGAAACTCTATTCCTTGCATGATTACCTGCGAAGGGAAGCGTGATTTGAGGAACAAACTTTCTTAAACTTGGAGTTCGATTATGGATGAAATCATTCATGCTAAAGAGGGCACCGATAGCATGTACACTGTACAGTAATGTGGATTACGGTAATGTAATTTTGATATTTTTCTATTGAGTTCACTTCTGTAAGATGCGCCCTGATTACATTGTAAAATTTATGGAAATAAAAAAAAATTGAATCGGGGATCACGACCTTCTGGTTTTTAGCCCTCTACATATTCACTAACCTTTTATGGGAGGGACGAGATTCTTGGGGCGGCGGGACGCGCAGGTGACGAATGATAATGACCGGGAGGGACACTAGAGTAACCACAGTCATTTGTTCGCTTGTCCTCACGCAGAGCATAGACCCACTACACTAATTAGTGCCTCCAGGTGCCAGGGCCGCTACTCGCCCACGCATTACCCAGATCTGACCCTAAACCATTCGGGTGACGACTCGGAAGGTTGCAGCGACGGTCCGATGGGTAAAGATAAGTGAAACGGTATGCTTACCGTGCCTACCGACCTACTCAAAAAGGTGATCCGCAGAGTGGTATAGTTGATAAATTCAGATTCAGAAAATCGAGAAGACGTATTTCGAAAATCGGTGAATTCACGTCACACGTAGATATTTTTAATTTTTCGACATTTTTCTTCTCCACGGTTCTATACATCCAGTACAAGGAAATATGTTCGGCGATCAGATTCTTTCAGTGGTATTAGGTTTATACCGTGAAACACCTACGTTCAAAAGTTTGGATGCAGTTTATAATTTTCAGATTCAGAACAATGAATCGTAGGGTTATATAATTGTACGATTATATAATTGCACAGTCAAAAAAGCTCGCAATACACAATAAAGAGAGGATATATCGTATTTCATCGAAAGTATGACAAACGGTAGCGTAGTATCTAACATCATTCGATTTCTGAAGGAATTCGTAGATCACTATACGGTATTTATTTGAGTTGTGCTCCAAAGCAAGAATTGTGATACGATTTTCTGAGAAATGAGATAAAGCAATAGGTTGCATCTGCGCCACCAGTCCTTCGGATGCATGTGTGTCAACAGCGGATGTTGAGCTTCACGGAAACCACCTTGCCACCGAGAATTTCGACGGTACCGACCGAATTATGTACCGACGTGTACTCACCACATCAGAATAATCTCAAAGCAAAAGCGTTATACGATGAAATCTCCAGGGAAACTGGGACTGTGTAAGGGCTTGGCGTGGATCCGTATGAGATACAAAATAAACTCATTCCGTGCGGGCCGGCTTGTTTACCTATATATGAAATATAAAGTGAAAGAAGGGTATATTGGACCACCAGGTAAATTGGACCGTTCTGTAGCAAAGCACGTGTGTCGAGCAATATGTATTTCCTATAGAGTGGTCCAATTTACCTGGTGGTTCAATACACCCTACTGTCCCCCATGTTATATACATATTCATATAGCGTATGATATACACGCCTAAAAAAGGTGCAAGAGTGTGGGATCCCGAGGGACCGTCCGTTCGGTACGGTGAAAAGATTGTAAATAATTACAATGATCACAGAGGATAATTACGGATTGGATCGTTTGAACTCACTGATTACGGCCTGAGTCGTGGTCAAATCAAGACACCGATTGCACCGGTGATTGCACAGATGGGATGACCCGCAGGTCATACGTAAGGCCGAAAGATCTGTAGTTGAATTTATTAATCTATTTTTTCATTTTTTTTTCATGATACAGTTTACGTCTCCGCCCTTTTTTTAGCTCACTGCATATATAAATTCACGCTCGATATACGTGAGCTCATACACTTGAGCTATGGTCGTATTTACTTTCCAAACTACAGGTTATATTATCTCCCACGTGCATTGCGACAAAAATTGACAATATACACTTCCTGATCGTATACCTATAATCTATCCACTATCGCGGGCATCACTTTCCGCGCCATCCGCTGCCGCTTCACTCTCGATGACAGCATTGGAAGAAATTTACGTTGAAGACCGGGCCGAAGCCACATCGTCGATCCGGCCGTGGTACGGCGGTTGACGCGGTAGTGAAATTTGACCCCCAGGGAAATCATCTTAGCGAGGCGTTCGGGGCTGTCTGATCAGCTAGTGGGTTGATAAAAACAAAAAAAAAGTGACCATTCGTAGCGGGCCGCGGTTTGTGGGACGTTTGTAATATCGCGGGGCTCGATCGTCTCGTCTGCAAACGGCATTCATATGCCGGAGGCGACCGTAGCAGCGTGCCTGCCTGGTAACACTGCGGTATGCAGTTGATTATGGAAGCTATATGAAGGGGCTCGACGTGCCCTAGCATCTTGAGTGCCCTATGAGGAGAGCCGCTAGCTCTCCTTATACCTCTTCTATCCTGCAGCGCTCTTTACTCTCTGAATTAAGTGGAGTCAACGAGATAGGCGTTACTAGGGATAACAGCAAGTGTCTAATCCATGGCTTGATTCGCACCATAAAAGGTTCGTTTTCATGAGTTTCCTATATCTGTAAAAGTTCACGTATGGAAAAATATATTCCTATAAATCTTTGCAAACGGATGGGGTGAAATGGCCTGAATCTGTTATTTAATTATTTTTTGTTTCACTATTTCAAACTCTTATTCGATTGATGAATAATAAACAGAAGCTATGAGTTATTAAGTATAGTACGATTTGAAACAGGAGGGTGCCTTTGACTTTTCCCTCTAACTGGAATGTAGTGCAGTACCACCAGCCATTGACTTAGCAATTTTTGTCCACTCAAAAGTTATGCCGAAATACTAAAGTCTGGACGTTACAGTAAAAATCACGACGCCAATCAAAAAGCGGTTCCGCCCACTTGATTTTTTGACCCACTTTCAATTGATAAAAATAGATATAATTGTGCACGTTAACGGCTATTCATTGATGCCAATAACTTTTTATAGGTATAAATAGAATCAGGAACATTTTCAATTTTTTGTTCTTCTATTAAACCCAGTTTCGATACCCGAAGTCTTCAATATACCTAACGATTTCGAGGTGTAATTCCAAAGTAACATTAAATTGTCGGTCGTCACTTTTTTTTAACTTTATTACACAGATGAGAAGAAGAAAAGAAACAAAAAAAAATGAGACTTCTCATACGTTGAAATAGCAGATTCAAAACTGCCTTCGTAAGTATCTAACTAATTACGGTAATTGGTAAAATATTCCTGCTGTGGGTTCACAATTGCTAGTGTTGCCAAGGGATCGGCGGTCGTAGTATTGGGGCAAGCCGCTTCAGGCACAGTAATATTACTTGGTGTATCTCTGATATGTTTACGTGCTAAGGACGTGGTTGAGGCCTGTGAGGGATTCAAACGAAAGATGGAATTCAGGAAAGGTGAGGTGGAGCTTACCAACCCTCCGCCCTGTTGAACACAGCGACTTCGGCAACGTTCTAAGTTAATGCGAAGGTATCACTGTTATTACACATCCATCCCTCCCACCCCAGTTCCCGTCACCCCTGATTCCTCTTTGCGCTTTTCCGCCCACCTGGCACCTTTCATCCCTCTATTTATCAGTGCAACTCTGAACCACCATACGTCTTGTACTGTTAGGGAAATACTTATATACATGTATACTTCGCTAAATATCCGATAGATATATAGGTGGGTATATGACTATGTATACTAATGCTTAATTACCGTAATGCTTTTGATTCACGTATTTCTCATGCTAATGATCGTTGGGGAAATGAAAGATGGCCGATTTCGAGGGACGTATATTCTGAAAACCAAACCAATTTTGAGGAAACCTGATATCGAGTGGCAACACTGTACACTACGTGGGGATCTTCTCCAATTGAGCACGGGATAAGGAAACAGGCTACATGTACATAATAGCTTGACATTCGGTCCCTCTCTAAGTAGGGCAGCATGAGTAGGAATCGGTTTTAAATTTAAACGTTTCGTTGAAAGTTTAATAAAAGGTATTACACTTGATTCTGAGGGTTCCTCTTTCGAACATCCATAAAGAATATAACGACCCTTCGTATACTCAGAGCGAATCAACTGAATTTCACGCTAAGCAAACGCCGCGCGGTCCTGTAACATGCTGGACGTATAATATTTAATGGCGTCGCTCAATAAGATTTCTTATCGTTGAAGGCGTTTCGGGTATAATATCTCAAGAGCCATCCCTCGTACTAATAATGAAATAGGTAGGTATAGGTACCGTGAAATTTTACAAAAGTTTAATTGTGCGCTTCCAAACTGACGGTGTATAAATGAAGAAAGTGATTCGGGAATTTATTTGCGCCGGTAATAACATGAAAGACTATAATATACCGGATGTACAACTGGCGGGGCTGACGCAAGCTTGGCATAATTAAAAGCTAATTTAGAGTAAAATACGATAAAAATATAAAACGATCATTTAAAAAACGGTGCAAAGTTATACCCCATCTTTTTGGTCAACAAATGCGGATTAACGACGGACGCATACACGGGGTTGGAAAGTGATTTTGATGGCTATAGGTATCGTAATACTATATACACGCGGTAGTCCGTAGGGGTGAATTTATATAAGGGAAAAGTCAACGGCGAGACATTCCGCGAGACCCAACTGCGGAACCCGGGCCGTCTGTCCTACGCCACCGGCAACGTCTCCGTGAAATCGTGAGCCTATTTTAACGAGCTGCCTGAGGATTGAAGCCCTTCGGGCGCCCCTGCAAATTGGCCATTTTATTGAGGGATGTTTCAGCCACACTTAAATAAGAGCACGGGTTTTATTTATCCGAAATGGTAGTACGGGGTTATGGCAAGCATGAGAGTACGCAACCATTTCGGATTCCGACGTTGAATCCGATGCGGAAGTTGAATTCACACCGATTCGGTTCGTCAATTAGGGTGAAAGCACGAACGGATTTCGTTAAGTCGATAGTACGTTCAAACTGTTTCCGGCTCGATTCGAACGACTAATAAAAATGAGAATAACAATGACGCCTCGCGCATTAGCCATGCGATCTCCAATTCTACTCGTATTCCTTTCTCAACAGCAGTTCGTTAAACAAACCAAAGTACGCAGCGTGCTTGCGGTGATTCGCTACGCGATTTCAATCACTCCGACTTCCAAGAATTTACATTTTCAACTTTCCTTCAACGTATCATTTGTATACGATACATTATATAGTTGCATTTTGCATCGGTTAGTGTAGTTGGTTAGGACTTTGGAAAGTTAATTACGAGTGAGAGTTTAAGCGACAACTATTCTAATCACAGCATCCGACTTGAAACTTGCATAATTGTAAGATCCGACGAACCGTAATTTTTGGGTTCCTTATATGTATAATATTATATTTTGAGCCTTATTATTGCGACGAACGCTTTTGTCCGCCGCCTCAATTTTCTCCCTGTCTTTTGTTTTCTACGCAAAAAGGAAGAAAAAGTGAAAGACACAGAGATGTTGAGAGAGAATGAGAGAGAGAGGAAGGAATGAAGACAGAGGAAGAAAGGGAGCACAGTTTGACTTTGACGCGTTCCTTCTGCACCATCCTGTTTTAGATTACTTCACGAACGGAATGCCAAGACTTATCAGGACCTTTAATACTTCGAGGTAGATTTCACAAGGTCCTGTCGACGAATCGCCGACAACGACGTGGCCTTGCCTTGGACGAAAGGAATTCGAAAATTCTTGGGATCTGTTACGACCGGCGGTTCACTTTAACCACTGTGGTGTCAAAGCGTCCATCTTTCGCTAAAAAAATACAACGTCTTTTACCCGGAAATACAATTGGGCAGCGAATCGCTGAGACATTATTGTGTATATAAATACGTGGCTAAACCTATAGGTGTGTATAGGTATATAGTCGGTAAACGAGGTGTATATGTACGTAGATTACATGGCGGGTCGAGATTGTCAAAGTTTTGAGTTTTAAAATGTGGGCCAGATAAGAGGTACCGGCAGACTCCACATCTTTCGATTCGAACTCTGGGTAAAGTCGCGTCTCTCTAAAAAGAGGAGAACCACGACTGAGTATACGTAGGTATACCGTTAGAATAGAGAGGAAGAAGCAAAAGTTCCTCCATTAGCGATAACAATGAAAGATGGACACCAGGGTCCATCCGATCATCCTGACAAACACGTACAATGCCTTCGGCTCATACCACACCAAACCAAACGTCATCTTATATAGCCGTTCACCCAACCTGCCCGATCCCGAGGATATAGAGTAACCACAATTAGCGACCCTTCGCAATTATTTACCCAACGAAAGTGAATAAATATATACCTAGGATCTATATTGTATTTATCCTAGGACCCAGAAGAACCTTTGTATTCAAAATCCCAGAACTATAGGAAAGAGTCATTTGTTGATTGCGTCCTTAAAAATATTAGCCACACATAAATTGTATAATACAGTCGTAACTCGAGCATTTACTATATTGTCATGTTACACAAATTCGTGTGTGTATAAGCAAAGTAAACAATAAATTAGAAATAATAGTATGAAAATGAAAAATTTTCAATATGGCTAGTACTACACCGTAACTCCGCATATAGTGTTTAAAGATCATAAACTAAATACTATGCTGGTTTAACGCGACGTTATTTCAATCTCATTCCGTACTGAGTACATATACCGACAAGGTAACCGAACGCGAAGCATTATAAGCGCAGATTGCCGCAGAATGGTTAATCTTCTACAAGTTATGCGGTGTAATCAATCCGTCGTAGAGAAACTATCGCCTTTTATTGCGCTTATATTCGTTCGAGCATCAATTAAAACAATTTCGGATACATCTTCACCGCAGTCTTTTACTACCTATCACCTGCAATGAGTTGAGTTTCATCCCCTTCCGGTATTATGAAATAAATACATGTACAGCTGGAATGGAATCGTACAATCTGTATGGCAAGTGCAGGTAATCCGAGGTGACAGAAAAGAAGGTGCAAGTATCCGCGTATAACTATACAAGCATATTTCATACTTCAAATTCTTTACGTGACTTGTGGCAAATTAGAAGCGACCAATTCCAGGGATGTTCTAAAAAGTGAAATGAATAAGGAGACCAGACTTTAGGAACGTTGGTTTTATGTCGCAGATACGGAGTAGGTTCGTATGGTAGGTACGATATCGATGGTGGTAGAAGTGGAAGCGAAAGAGAGATGGGTCGAGAAAGAGAAGGTATAATAGGGGGTTTGGGGGGACTTTATACATGATTTCCCTCGAGCCTCGAAGTAAAGCATTTCTGGCAATGCGCTCGCAAAAGCACGCGCTGCCCGACGGCCGGCTGGTCGCTCTGCTATCTCGCTGGGAGAGTTGCCCAATCATGCGTGCATTACGAGAATCGTGGGCAAAATGGAATGAAAAACGAGCACGCTGGCAAAATGCTATGAGAGGAGGTTAGGGTATACGAAGAACCGTGTACACCAGGACGACGCGCGCGACGCGGCGAGGTAAAGGACGAGGAGTACAACGGACGAGAATGTGAAGAGCAAAGTTGGACTTCTACCGGGACTTTGAGGGACAGGGGGGGGGGGGGGGAACTCAGATAGGCAATAGTGTGCCCGAATCCAGGGATTATAACTTTAACCCTCCACCCCGGATTTTTTGAGAGTGAACAATGCATGATGCAGATATATGCAAAGTAGCGCAGTGAAGGGTTAAGGAATGGAAATTTGAATGGATCGAGTCAGAAGTGACGGAAACGTTTCAAACATACCAATATCTGGATACGGTCCAGAATAGAAGTCCGATAATAGAGCTATATTGTATGTACAGGGTGTAACAAAATGTTTGGTCGCCACTTCGCCCAGTGATTCTCCAGCTCGAGATCGGTGAAGATCTTTCAAAATTTGTAGCCGCAAAATTGACCTTGACCCCGAAATTCAAGGTCAAATTTTTTTATTGTCTCAAAAAATTCTATTCATAGAGACAAACAAAAGTCTCCGAGGGACCATGGGTCGCAAGTCAACCTTAATAGTTGAAAAGTTAAGGCGAAGTAGTAAAAAATTCGCTTGAATATTAGAAAGGCAATAACGATTCCGGGGTCGATTTTCGAAGGATTGGATCGACCTTTGTTTCCTTTCCATCCATAAATTGTAGTCACAAAGCATCGGTTGGGTAATTTCAACAAAATCATTTCGTAAAAATGCTATCATTTTAAGGGAAGCTGCTACCGGTTTTGTCGATCTGATTTTCATTTTTCAGTTCAATGTCGCTGGTCATGGTGTTGATTAGGGTGGGGCTGATGAATTTTTTTTTCTCTTAGCTTGGGGGTAGAATTTGTAGCTTATGCAAAACAAAAATTTCGATGACAAAACAAATTCTTTTTCCGTAAAAATTTAGAGGTAGCTCACTCATTTTGAAAATTAATGATAAATTTAAATTAGTGATTTTCTTTCGAATTTTTTCTGTAGAATCCGGATCCTCAAAAACATTCAAACAACAAAATTGGGCGAAGACAATTTTTATCGTAATTATTATTGTAATTTAAACAAAATTTAAAAAATAACATGCTTTTTTTATATTGATGTGAAAGTTGAGTTGGAAACAATCATATCTGAGTTGTTTTTGAGGATCCGGATTCTACAAGAAAAATTCGAAAGAAAATTACTAATTTAAATTTATCATTAATTTTCAAAATGAGTGAGCTACCTCTAAATTTTTACGGAAAAAGAATTTGTTTTGTCATCGAAATTTTTGTTTTGCATAAGCTACAAATTCTACCCCCAAGCTAAGAGAAAAAAAAATTCATCAGCCCCACCCTAATCAACACCATGACCAGCGACATTGAACTGAAAAATGAAAATCAGATCGACAAAACCGGTAGCAGCTTCCCTTAAAATGATAGCATTTTTACGAAATGATTTTGTTGAAATTACCCAACCGATGCTTTGTGACTACAATTTATGGATGGAAAGGAAACAAAGGTCGATCCAATCCTTCGAAAATCGACCCCGGAATCGTTATTGCCTTTCTAATATTCAAGCGAATTTTTTACTACTTCGCCTTAACTTTTCAACTATTAAGGTTGACTTGCGACCCATGGTCCCTCGGAGACTTTTGTTTGTCTCTATGAATAGAATTTTTTGAGACAATAAAAAAATTTGACCTTGAATTTCGGGGTCAAGGTCAATTTTGCGGCTACAAATTTTGAAAGATCTTCACCGATCTCGAGCTGGAGAATCACTGGGCGAAGTGGCGACCAAACATTTTGTTACACCCTGTACTTGCAACCGTCGTGATTTACTAACAATCAAATTGCGTGCGATACTCGCGGTATTTGTTGAAGTCAATCAAATGTTGGTATGCAAGACGTGATGTGTACAAAGGTGGACGTGGGTTTGTATTCGACGTCCGACGAAAATCTTATATTCACTACCAAAAAAAATCTTCAATGAAGACACATTGATTCTGAAAATTCCAGAGTTCCCAAATAAAATATTCCTACATTTCACATACTTGGAGTTACGCGCCGCGTGTCAAACATTCCGATACGTTTATTTCGAGACGTGTACCATGTGTCCCAGTGTTTACACCACAGTACGTCTGGTTGCCTGCCGTCAGTTACAGGCTTACGCGATAGAGAAGTATAGGGGCTCCACGGTCCGTCAATGAACGTGGCGGCAGGCAACCAAACATACTACGGTGTAAACGCTGGGACACGCGGTATATTGTGGCAACTATGAAAAATTCCACGCTATTATATTTTTCATGGAACATTTTCGAACGTATATATATTCAACCCGCGGCGTTGGTCTAAAAACTTCGTATAAATATGCTTGATTGTTCGAGTAAGTTGAATATCGTACGTGCGAATTGCAGGTAATTAAATAGCGCAGAGTCGCGCTACCACATCTACCATCTAGAGGACGAGACGAGGCAATACCTGTAATTCTAGTTCCACTTCATTCATCTCGTGTCGGACGAACGCCATAATAATACATAGTGATTATATTCTCCGAACAAGAGAAGGAACCGTCCGTGTGATTGGCTAACAAACCACGCCTACGATATTTCAGCCATTCGGGTAGACAGGAAGCCACCGACTGGAGCGCATATATTGACATGCGAATCCGTAAAAATTCAACACCACGGGGGCGTGTATACATGTACATATTTATGCTTCGCAAAGTTGACTCTGACCCCCTAGGGTATAAAAAATGTATGGGCCAGGGGGTCACAATTAACCTCGCCAGGTGCGTATCTATGGTATAGGTACAAATAGGCATGTGGTTCCGATATACGTGTTCGTTCGATTATATCAGTACGGCGCATCTCTGTAATACTATAATATGTCGTTCAATAATGCGCTGTATTGAAATGCGGTGGTAAAAAGTATTGTAATTGATATTCCGCAGGCTATAATACGCCGCACATATCAAACCAGAAATTAAAATAAATCAATTTCGGTGCATCTCGAAGTCGAAGAAATAATTAAATTCCGAGTAAATTATCGGAATTAAGAATTTCGTGTTCAACAGTGTACGAACCGAACATAACATGAAGGATGAATGGAGATTTGACACATTCTTTACGTGCAAGTGATATGCGGGTCACATATACATACGAACAAAGATCATCACGCATAACCAGAATATCAGCAACGTGTGCTTCCCCAACAATTATACGAGGGATTTACTAGTAAATAAATAAACCAATCCCCTCGTTGATGGAAACAAAGTCAGACTGGGTGGCATGCTCATCATGGCGGGCCCCGTTGTATTTGCTGCAGCTTTGCCCTCGGATTTCAGGAACCAAATGATGGCGCGCTTGCTGGGGCGCGGCTGATTAAGAAGATTATCGATGCTTCGACGCGCCACTATAGCGCTTAATAGAATCCACCAAAAATCCAATAAAATGCCTGTACGCTCATTTTAATTGCAGCGAAATTGAGTACGCTCTGTTATTAAAAATTGAAAAGGTTTCGGACGTTATCACGAACCATCGAATATGTGCAGGGCCTCAATTAGTAGGTATACCCACGGGCTCATATAACATCCGCATATGTACCGATATATTTATCATTACATTTCTCCAGAATCTGCCATTCCAATTTCCGTACATCGGTTCCGTTCAATAAATATAATCCCACCTGATTCTTTATAAAAAAAAGTAAGCACATTTTTTGTCGTCCTCCTCAGGATCAACTTTCAAAATGATCTTATCGACGACATGGTCCAAGCCAGGTATGTCAAAGCAACGCACATGCACCGACATATACAACCAGAAAATGTATGCGTAAATATACCATACCTTATATATATACGTGCCGGAGTGAAATCCAGTGAGCGCGTTTTAGTGAAGCCGCCAAGCGAATTCAAGTGAATTGATTCAGCCCGCGAACGAAGCACGAGTTCCGGTGTATAAGTGCGCGTATGTGTGTCTACGGTGTTGAGATCATAGAAAATTGCATTCAGAAGCTAGATTCTGCAGTTTCAACGATACATCGAAAGACCAAAGATCGAATCACGACCACGTGTTTCTTCAGTTCACGAGATGCAACGCCGGTATGTCCTAGACCAGCACGGTGTGGTCGGATCAGTGTTTGGTTAGTTCGACCTCATATTGAGGCTTCGGTCGCATTGAAATTGGACTAGCGCTTGCAGCTTCTTCGACCGTGTAATACTTTGTGTTATATGTGTCCGTATGTATAGCGATTGCATTGGGATACCTGTTCACAGATATCTGCATAGTATCGCTCAAACAGTATGAAGATGTGCATTATTGCAATGTCTGTTCCAAAGCGACAGTTATATCTGTTCATCCTGCCATCATGTATATGGTTCACGGGCCGATCACAAATGCTCCTAACGGAATTAGTTAAGCCGCGTACCATAAGTGCAATGGGCGTGTCCTCGGCTATGCGCTTAATACCGATTGTGAGTATTACATAAAGTACCAATTACACCGAAGCGGTAACCTAGGCGAGTGATTGATAGGTATAGTTTAATATTTTTCACGCACCTCGTGCAAACGTTCGACAAAAAAATTTTCAACGTCGTTCGTGGGGATCCGAAATTATCTCTTTGATTATATGAGGAGAATCTGGTTACGATATGAGTCTACGAGTCATTAGACACTAGATGTATACGTTTGACATACCTATAATTATTACGTGCGAACGTTACGATGCGAACTCTTCAAGCTACGACTTACCTGAAAAAGAAAATGAAAAAAGATACATTAGTTTGTTGGTTGGGGTTAAAGCCTGCAGTATTTTATAGCTGTGGAAATGATATAATCTCCCTTCGGTTATACGTATGCAATTACGAAAAGGATAATAATTAGGTACAGTATTGAAGGGTGTACGTACATAGGGTGTGTGAAAAAAGCTAAAACGAACAAATGATCCATAAGATTGACAGTATCGACTGACGCGGGGCTGGTGGAAAAAAAAAAGGACGAGGAAAACGAGGGGTGGAGAACGACACTGACTGACTGACGGTTCGGGCACCTTCGTCCCGTAGTCGGGCATGAAATGGGAGATATATCCCCAGGAAATGATTATAAATGAAGCTATCCCAGTCGAGTCGAGAAACTCGCCCGCCGCTACGACAAACACGGAGAGACCGTTTTAGTGACGATCAATCAGAAATAGATGCTCATTCCTAAAAAATTTAGTAAAGTAGTGACAATACTGATTTTCCAGTAATAGCTTTTAGCGACGCTTGAAAATGATTACCAGTCTGGAAGAAAAACTGTGGGACTGCTGAGAACATTGTTGGTATTTATCGCTACTTAAGTTGGGAACTATTACCAGCGTGAATAAAAATTATGCATTCGCAAGAAAGCATGGCTATACATAGGATCACTATTTCATACTTGTATAGGAATGAAACTCAATGTGATATGGTGCGAAACGCTTGCGCGAATATTACAACTGGTAGTATGCATATTGTTAGGAACGGCTACTATACACTATTTGTGGGATTGCTGTACTCGCGGGGAATTGATTCCAAATTATTTTTTTTCACGAACTATTACTATGTAGTTTGGGAATGATCTCTATATTTTTTTGGAATAGTTTGCAAAATGCACAATTTTCTGAGAATTCCAACAGATTTCTTGGAATCTCTCAAAATTACCAAGTTGGAATAGTAGTCGTTACTAAAACAGTCTCTCCGTGAAGTAAGAAGAATTGAAGATGATGTCAAAAATAAGAAAAGTGTATTTACACCGGTGTGAAATTGGACTGCTGTTTCTCGTTGAAAATGAAGAAAAAAATAGCCTAGGTGTGCGTATGTATGTGGATGTGGAAAAAGTGGGCGTGAAATGATATTATTTTAGAAAATATATCGGCCGTCTCAAGACCACGGCAAATTACTATATTGCGATAAAATATAAACTACACTTTTCAGTAAAACGTGCGAAATATACGCAACATGACGAACGCGCATCGTTGGTTATGTTTTTCTGTATATCTACGACATCTGCACGTGTAAAATATAGCATATTATACATCCATGTACAACGTCTGTATGATAGAGAAACATTGAAAGCAGGAAAACTGTGACAGCTCGAATACTGTGTAACGTATAACAAACCACTAAATCCAAGGGGCTTCGGACAGGTGAAATTCAGTTAAAAACAAGTATCTGTAGCTGGGTGTAGATACGTTTGACAACAGTCATCGAGCTTGCGATGCGAGGTGAAGTTGATCAAATCTAGAGGCCATCTCACGCGAACGTTGCTTCCATAATCGAGTTTCCTTCACTAATTAGGGACGGTACAGTGCACGCTGGCTATATAATAGATATCACATCCTTAGAAGACAACTCCCGTCATCCGCCACCGGCACCTAGTAACACGTAGAATAATTACGAGTTTTTGTTCCATAGGAGCTTGAAAAATGACCACATGGGTCAGGGACAGAGCGAGCAAACTGGCACATCGCTGCTATATCGAATTATTGTCGACGCTGATAGAGCACATAGAAGTCGAGTAATTGGATAATGGTATGAATTTACATTTGTGTTGTTGCGGTTGGTGCTAACGCCGCAACGCGTGTAGACCGAAACACGTCGCTACAAGAACCCGTCCCCTACGGGCATATCATTTCATAATTACGATGGGGGTTGATTCACCACCACTACTCTTTTCTCATTCCGGCGTCCGTCCGGCGATGCTCCGCGAACCCACAAAAATATTGGAATCCAATCCTCCACCCTTTTTGCCCCCAAAACCTCATTCCCCACATCCCTATAACCCTCCAGGTCCTCCATCCTCGATCATTCGTCGCTCTTTGGTCGAGCTTCCGGCGCTGTTTCAAAAGCGAAGACTCTCTATTTCTATGATAACTGACTCCGTGATAATTGTGGTAGAAAATCAATCGACTATAAACATGTCAGTGTTACAGAAGAATGAAAAAACTATCTGTGTGAACTCGATAAATATAATATAATCATAACGCGCATCTGCATTTTCTGCGTAATCATTCACCAATTCGATGCACAAATATCTACGTATTGAAAAAATATATCTAACAATAAAACCAAATAACCATGATCATAATTACGAATACGTCAATATCTTTCAATGAAGGATAGTGACCATCCTTATAATTATATACGAGAATATACCTACTGTATATACTGTATAGAATCATTCCAATTAAGAACAGCAGAATTTTTCCATTTCAGAAGCGATTCCAAGATATCTGCAGTAGGTTCTTCTGCGTCAGCAGAGTTTGAAACAACACGAGGGAAAATTCTTCGTTTTTTTTTATACACAGCGTTCCTGCCCCTATCGCCCATTTTTCCATGGCCCATTCCTCCGTCGGAGTTCAAGTTTGAGCAGCGGTCGAGGTCGGCAATATTTCACAACGCACGGAGACATAGATTCACGGTGTATGCATAATATTTGCCGAACGGGCGGGAAAATTAGAAATACGGTAAGCCGCTTTTCTTATCAGCCCCATAGTTTACGATGACAGGTTGGAGAAGCGGCTGGGACCGGGGGGGGGGGGGGGGGGTTGGAGGTGGCAGGGAAACTCCTTTTCTTTTGCTTTTCCGGAAGAAAGTGATGGTTCTGCAACACTCCACCGACCGTTTATCGTCAACCCCAACTTAGAAACCATCCTAGTCTATACGAGGGAAAAACTCAACGACTTATACTTCTGCAGTTTACTTGCTGTAGATCATCAGCGACGAACCGAGCAACAGTTAAGGACAACATAAAGGATTCCTTCTGACTTAATCTTTTATCCGTGCCGAACAGCTATCGCGGAATGGGTTCTCAAATAGTCCACACGTTTACCCTTAAATATTCCCTCTTGCTCAGGCTAAGGTATGGAAGAAAGTCACTGACAATTTAAAAAAAAGAAATATTGGAGTCTTTCAAACAAGAAAGAGAAATGAATAATATCTCAAACAATCAACGTTATGAATTTGTATTTTAATATTGTTCTTTGTTTTTTCTTTTGCTTTTTACCGAGTCTAGTGCCTTTTTAATAAAAATTATGAGTTACGGCGAAGTGATTATAATTTGGTTTGTGAAATTGTTGAATACGACTGCAGAAGAAATTAAATATCACAATTCATCGAACAGCGTATTAGTCATCTGGTCTTCATTTATTCAATGAATTCGTTCATAATTGAAAAACTAATTGTGACCAATATCAATTCACGTATGAAATCTAATTGTGATTCAGCTGTGCGGTGTCGATCGCGCCCCCAATCAATAAATCCTACAGTAATATTTCCATCTTAAAATCCACATTTAGCTATGGGTTATATCGTATACATCGACCGGGCGTTATTGCAGTATTCCGATTAGTGATAAAACAACAACCGCTTTGCAATCAAGTTTGAACCCAAGTATTATTTGCAAGCAACGAAATCCAATCTGATCAATCTGATAACACTGATAGCGACAGAGGTAATGTCATACGATTTCTCGTAGGTATTTGTGTTTGGAATACCTACCCTCACTATACGAAAATGCACTTATTTTATGTCGATCACCCTCAGTTTTTTTGTGATTAGGTCAAATTTATTTCGGGTACGATCGCGATGGACGAATGCGTTAATAGCCGCAAAAAAAGAGTGATTGTATAACTGTTTTCTTTATTTATTGAAATCTTGTTTCTTTTATTCAACTATTTTCGCTTGTGCATTAACCTATTTGTGGTGAACTAACTTTCAAAAAACAAAGGCACCTTTAAAATTCATGTTTCTTTACCAAATAAAATTCACTGGTGATGAAAAATTGGAAACTGCCTATTTTATACTGGCGACACCCTTCGATATATTATAAAAAAATTAACACCAAAAAATTTCGTGTGGCACGACGAAGCTTAAATTTTGTTTACCAGTGTAATCAATGAATGAGTAGGTATCTAGTAACTGAACAATCTGATATTGTGATCTTAGCGAGCGACTCATCATCTATAATTGCAGGCGAGTATTTTGAAACGTCGTTGGTATTAATGCTTCTTCACATTTCACTGTCCACGACGGTTTTGACAAATTCGTCGGGGTGAATTTCAGCAACACCAACAAGCCCGAATCCACCAATCTCTACCAACTTTCGCACCGTGTCCTATAGCATCGTACGAAAGAGACGGACCACGGGATGACGAAGCCCGTGTTGCAGAGGGGCATTTCAGCGTAGAAGGAAGAAGGGAGTCACGGGAGTTATGAGCTGTGGGTATATCCTACGCGAATATCCCATACAGTGGGTCGTTGTAGAGGTAACGGCATAGCACCGTGTTATAAACGACTTTTCGCGCAAAGTTTGCTGGCATTCATCACAGAGGATGGTGCTCCCGTCGCGTGTCTACGTCCACCGCCGTTTGCGAGGGGTGTTCCGGTAGAGAGTGAAGTCTGAGATCACCCTTCGCATGTTTTCCTCCACGCATTATATGTGCGATAGAAGAGAAAAGGGAGAAACGAAGAAAAGTGGCGTGCATATGCACCCAACCTACTTTTACCCCTCTATTTGAGTTGAAGAAAAAATAACGAAAGAAAAACGATACAACCGAATACGTTCAAGTACCTGGAAATTTTGTCATCTTCAAACCAGGCCAAACATTTGTGAAATAAGATCTTATTTTCACGGGAAGAGGAAAATATGAGTTATTAGTTGTTGTTCCTGTTTACTTAGCTGGTGTCTGTTTACTGCAACGCTTTCGTTTCACTTGGCTGGATCCTGGATATAATATACACGAGACAATTAATTAGCTCTCAACGGCAGTGCGAGTGCACCCGAACGTAAACGCGTACGTCATTAAGGATGCAGCAACTCACGACGATGAATTCATTTCTTACATTACGATATATATCTACAGAGGATTCGCTAGCAGGTGACATTTGTATGATGTCGCTTGAATATATTTTCTGATGCATAACGACAGCCGAAAGCTGAGATTCGTTTATTACATCAGATTCGTCATATACGTATATACGTATATATTCTATACGTAAACTTGGGATGAGCGTCAAATGGATCGAATTTGCAGACTTCTTTACAGAGAATTATATTATGTGAAAGATATGGCTCAACATTTCACGATCGTTTTCATTATTCAGTGTTTTTAAGAAAAGAACTCTCTGCATTTGGAACCTCACCGTCGCCGCGTCGGTCGGATCAAGTGGTCTCATAATCGAGTGATCACGAATTGTCTCTAATTGCATTAATTAGGAAGCGCACTGATCGTATCTCATTTTCTCATTCAATTATACTTGCGAGCATGATACACCGGGGATCATTTGCAAGATTAGCTGTGAGGCTGCGATCCACTTGACTTCAAGTAAAACATAGCGGTTATGGCGGGTATATATTGTGTAATACCATAGATATAGTTCAATATATCTATGGTAATACGTATAATTTTTATGAGGTATGTGCGCTGCAGCTTGTGAATTGAATAGGCGATTCTCCAACAATCAGTCAGTGCGACGCCAAATCTCGACGAATTTTAAGTCAAGTTTTAATTAAGCTGTATAACTTTCGGTACATATAACTGTCTTTAGTTAGATAAAGTTTGAGGAGTGTGTTACGCGCACACAACGATGAAATGAAGGAGAGAACGGCACGTGCTTGGATCAAAAGCGGGTATAGCGTTTAAGAGTACATTTGCCGTGGTTCTATGGCAAAAGATGGTCGAACTCATATATAAGTGTTGAGAATCGATCGGATTCGTCGTCATTCACTCGCGCTTTCAAATAACCAGCGTCGTATTGCCCCGCGTTGGGGAAGAAGAAATACTGCTTTGGTCAAACGGTTTCGCGTTTTAACTTGTCGGCGAATCCGCTCTGTCTGCAATATGGTGTTTAGCACGTTCGTTGTAACGTTCGTATGCCGTTGAAAATAGCTGCATGAATATATACCGCGTTATATTTAAACATAATATATTTTGCGTTCTCGAGAATTACATTATGGAATGATTTTGACGCCTCTGGGGATTTGAATTGAAACCTTTCGAACGAGTAGGTGGAATTGTGAGAGTTTTGAAAACAAGCAAAAAGGAATCAAGGTGCCCATTGTGACGCGTGGGCGTTGCGTAACTTGAATTTCCTGAAGTAATGTAATCACGAGAGACCGGAATCTGTGGTCGGAAATAATTCAACGTTGCTGCAGCTTTCTGCTAGGAATTAAACCCACCGCCGCTTCTGCGAATTCACCGACCTTCCTGGTACAAATGTAAATACGTGTAACGTACACCTTACCATCGCCATGCAACGGCCCATCAGATACGCTAGCCCCCTTCCCTCCCGACCAAACAATCTCCTGTAGTATAGTTTCCATGCTTCAAGATTATTTACAATGATATCGCTACGTGTAAATCAATTCTGGTGGATATCCGTCTATTTCTTAGGTAAAGGTACACATGGTACATATAAAATGTTGAATTTGAATTATTATTATTATTAGTCTTTGGTACACTAGTAATGTTCTAGCAGAGGACACAACAAATTGAGTAAAATTAAATAATTCTGAATGGTATGAATAAATTAAAGAACATAAAATTGTATAAATAAGATGCCGGACTTTTAACAACAAAATGAGCGGATATAATACAAGAAGAAATGAATATAATTGCAAAAATAAAATAAATAAATACGAGATAGTTAAAATGTTTTTAGTTCGAGGACAGAGAGTATGCGTTTAAAGATCGAATATTAATGAGTACTTATTATTTTTTTTTTTTTTTCCAAATGACTGCAGGGTGGCTTTACCTGCGATCGACGTAAGGTATGTAAATATATAAAATGTACTGGCTCAGGTTTTAAAATACGTATAAAATTAGCATTCCTATCTAAATTAGTTCTTTTGTACTCGGAGTTCGTGGGCCTACTACCTTAATTGTATTAATTTCTCTCTGTACCTCTGCTCTTTGTCTCTCTCTTTCTGCCTTGATGTTTTTCCTTACGTAATATTATGTCACAATGTCCATGCAAGGATGTATACGGAAATGCCAAACCCATAGAATATGCAGGTGCGGGGGTGGGTACCGTACCTGTTGTACCATCGCGCAAATATGCCTCGATCGTGGACTTCATGTGCGGTGAAACCGCGAACAATTTGAATCTCTGAATAATTCGTAGCCACACTCTAATCTAACTGCGAATAAATTGGAGCAAATTAACCAAGCTTTGGAACGTGCGCAGCCCTCGTGAACGTTGAATATCCGCACTGCACGATGGAAACAATATGCGCGGGAAATATGCCAACAATTAGGGCCAAGTAATGAAATTTTCCGGTATTATTACTCGATGTACATACATATGTATATAATACATATATATATATATATATGAGAATTTCTACGGCGGAATACGCGTCAGTCTTTCATTATGGACAACATTTTTGCCAATTTATCCACAACCTTTGTACTCTGAAGCCCTATAGGATTAATAAACCTTGATTGTCTGGTATTCGAACTCCTATAAATTGAATACTCTCTAACTAACTTCACGGTACGAGGTATAATAAAACCGTCAAGCTTTGCAATTTGTCTGGGCATTGCTTTACACAATCCTTTCCAATAATAAAAATTTAAGCGACACGCGCATACCGCCATCAATTCCATGAGTTAGCGAGGGCTAATACATCTGATTATGGAGCACGATAGTACCTGTTTATTACTACGTTACAATAAAAGCATGAAGAATAAAAAAGAGTAAAAAGTGGAAACTGGAATATTCTCGTGAAAACTTTGAATATGAAGGCAGCAACGTTTGCCGCATCTCTGCATGGAATCGATTTATTTTCGTGTTTGTTCACTGAAAGAAAGTTTCGTGGTTTGTCAGCAGTTTTAGATTAAGGGCCCATTGAAATCTCATAAAGTCCCTACAAATGCCTTCATTTGGAATACTCGCCCATTTTTCTGGGCCACAGCAGTAGAAACGGTTTCGTATGAAAGGCTTATACTTGGACCCGATAGCACCGATGCGGGGTGAGAGCATGACTATATGGCAGACGACGATTGAGTCGAGGCGAAGGGAGGGAAAGCCGATTGATGGCAGGCGAAAGTGTTTGCGGTAACCGGAGCCGCTATTTCGAAGCGGTCACTTTCAAAGAGAAAATTTTCATTCCCCTTCGTCAGTCCGAGAGATGGAAGAGGCGGCAGTAGCGGTGGTTCGGGGAGGAAGGCGCGCGAATAGAGAAAGTGGGGAGACGACGCGTGCTTCAGCAATTTCCCAAGTTGGCTCAAGGAGCTTTACCTTCGCTGGGGATATGAGAACGAAAAACTCCGCCCTTATGTGGGGTGCCGAGGGAAGCTGGCCTTGATTTGCTTTTTAATTAGGTGGACAAATTCTCATCTACGTGCGCGTCTTAGTTTGGGGAGAAAAACTCGGGGAATTTATCGACATATCAAGTTGTTTGAGATTTCAAAGACGCAATTGTTGGAACGAAATTCATAAGTTATATCCAATTTGTTGAAGATGACGAGGAGCGATCTAACCTCCGGTAAAGTTTAACTGTGATCTAGAACTCGATTTACGTAACTAATTTCTCTTTTTTTCTGATAGCTTGATCAACGGAGGCTATCAAAATAGATTATTTGACGAGACCGTAAGATATCTATATTCATTACAGATAATACACAGGTATACATATTTTATTTTTATCTCGTTTTTATTTCATCTACTGGCTTTTCACCAATTTTTTTATCGGCAGATAGATGATCGCAGTTGGTAAAGTTTCATTTAAAACTTGGAACACGAATACTCGTGTTCTCTTCAAGTATCGGCGAAGAAAAACCCTGAGAAATTGCGTACTTTGGAAAGAACTCGAAAAGGAGACGAGAGCAATGATAGCTGCTGCCTTTCCATTAGCGACCCTCCACGCCGACTCTTCCGTATCCATCCCATCACGACTCTACTCGCTGAGATCGGATTTCCAGCAATCAAATTGGAAGCGATGTATGATCTAATAAAACGCAAGTAGCGGGTACAGACTTACGATCTTGAAATCTGAGTTTCGCCAGAGTGCTTTAGATGAAATTTCTCCGTATTTCTATTGTCGTAGGTCGTCAATTCCGACATCAAATAATGACGGATTCGAATCCGGCCCATATTAGAGCGTGTAATATGCTTCACCGACAACAATATACGATTACACGTATACGATTGTAACGCACTGCGGATATTATCTCTCTCATCCCTTAGTTTTTCAAATCAAGGGTATATCGATATGTAATGCATTATACACGGAAAATCGACGTCAAAGATCACATTTTCCAGGAAGGTTCAGATGCGAAAAATTCATATCCTCTGTATAGGGACGTGATTCGAGGAACCCAAAGAAAGAATATCCCTTGTAACTTTACCCCACTGATAGGCACTGGAACAACGCTCATTTGGTTGCGTGAAGTGGCTTGCACCGGCTACAAGGAATCTTAGTAGCGGTGAAACATTGATTTTTAATCTTGCTGAAAGCAGAAGGTAATTTCACTATTGAGCGTACGTTGGTGAGGGTTAGTTATTCAAGACGCTATACGATAGAAGTTTATCCTTCGTCCATAAACTGCAATGATCTCTGAGTATATTCCAACAACGCCCACGTATTTCGCTGTACTAGCGCAAAAAATATACATTACACACACGAGGTGTATTTTTGTCCTTCACTGCATCACACCCGTACGATGCGATACACTGCAGACGTGTTTTTCGTGGAGTAACAACGTTACCATCATCGCTTGTAATGTTCGGTAGATCAACCAAAAATATTCAGGTCACAGGCAAAAGGGAACTTTGTAAAATGATACGGTAGGTGCGGAATTTCCTTTAACATGCTTGTTAAAAGGGAAATAGGAATACCGAAGTGATAATAATAGGGTGCAGGCTGCTCATCCTGCGCTTTTGACTATGCCCCTTTTCCTCCTTTTCACCTACAGGTAAATAGCACGCTATATTAGACTCGGAAATACGCGGTACCCCGATGTTTCCGTCGCTTCGGTTGGCGGCAGAATACGAAGGCAAGTAAATTCTTACGAACTATATAGTAGTCTCATGGAGAAGCGTGGCCTTTACTGCTTTCTCCCTTTAGCTCTCAGAACAAATACTTAATCCGAATTGCTGGCATTTACCTAAGTAAGTGCCCGCCATTCAAAGCAGCCCCCGTTTTAAGTCTGCTCTTCCACGCGTAGTCTGTTTGCTTCTTTCTTTGGCTTCTTCCTCTTTCTCTTTTTTTATGTTTATTCTTATTTTATTTGGTTGCATTGTTCGGAATATATATGTTTCTATTTCGTAACATTACATTCATGGGGTATTAATAGTTTTGTCCTTCCATGGGATCACCTGGTGTATTTCATATGGTGAAATTAATTGACGAATTTTTCTACGGCACAATCATGTCCGGTGCACGTGAAATCCTCGGTGAAACTCAATGTATGAAAATTCATGCATCGCCGTATAACTGAGAACGAACTCCACGTGAGATGCGTTCATACAGACATGGGGCAGTGTACTTATACGGACTGTACGGCTATACTCAGCTCGGCAATCGTTCAGTTAGATTGCAGATTACTTCAAGGGTCAAGCTATGATATATCGCGTGGCAGAGCGGAGCCGGAAGTATATCTGCGCAGCTTGCGTCGTTCGGAGGAAACAGAACAGCAGAGGTGGATAATGATAAGTGAACAGCAATATCATATAGTGCGAGCGAATCAGAGGTAAATTTTACCAAACGGAGGTTGTTATTCGACGATAAGCTTCATCGGCATGCTTTTTCAAGTGCCGCCAGCATAGATAATACTTATGTATGTACGTATGCATAATCTGGCTTCGTACTAATCGGCTACTAGATATTTCAGCAAACAGATATGTTCATGCGTACAAGAGCAGAGCTTTGTTAAGCCGCTTACTACCGCCATATTCTGATGTATGATTTTGAAAATTCATATGCTTGAATGGAAAATTACTCCCGCGTAGGATGGTGATTGCTATTTATGCAATCGTCTCGTTCGGCGTCTGGGTATTCTTTGGAAATTGCATTTTTAAAGTTGCGTCGTTGGAAAAGTTTGGCGTAAGGTAAGAAACACAATTTTAAGAAACGGTGACAAATAATAAAACTTTTCTCTCATCCATGAAACTGACTGCGCCGGATCGAGGGAACCTTTTGGAGAACTGAGAACTGTCGGAGAGTGGAATCTATGGCCGGCTAACAAACGACCAGTTGCAAATCGCTCCCAGGAGAATCGAGGAGTGCAGTTGTGTGTTTTCCGCAGTATCGGGGGATTGAGAGTGAATCTTGGAATTTTGAAAATTTAGCACATCTCATTTAGAAACCTGTCCAAACTATAATCATTAAGCGCGGCGGGTTATCGCGGCTTCAAGTGAGACCCGCTATTGTCTGAGAACGAGAGAAGGAATGAGCTTCGAAGATAGAGTCAGACGTCGACGACGGCCCCGTCATTAGGAAGGTTGTTGATACCGCCAGTTCATTTCCTCCTTCAAATCTCGAGCGAACACTCCTTGTCCTAGGAAGCGGGAACCAGAGACAAAGCGACGAGCAGGCAACCTCCGTTCTTCTCCTGACATCACACCCACCTTTTGCCCGACCCCTCCTCTTTCGTCTCATTCGCCTACTGCAATAGATATAGGTAATTGAGATTTCGTGAAAAACGAGAGCCGGAATAGTACGGAGAAAGGAAATTGTTAGACGAGCAGATCTCATCTCGCCGATTAAGTGATCGAGCCGAGAAACTTCCAGCAGCTGTACGGGAAATGAATCGGCTCGCTCAACAACGTTACAGTCGCCCTTGTCTTTGCGTTCCTTGACGAATTGTGGTATATTTATCCATCCGATTTGAATAGTGGAAAATATTGACTCGAAATCTATCGACGTATGCGATCTGAAAGATCGATGGTTCTGGGTCCAATATTCTTCAACTCGTATACTCTTCTCCTCCTGCAGCACTGATCTTCGGAAAAGCTATCCAGAACGGACGAGCACTAGCTTATTTAGTGATATCAATGCCACATGATTCGATGATGGAACGAAACTATAATTAACCTCATTGAATAAGCTTCCGAATTTAATTAAGGATATTGAATGGTAGCGAGGTAATAACGGATGGACTATATTGGCTGCGGTGTCACAAAGCTAGGCAGGGCAGCGAGCGTTTTGTGCTCAAAGCGGGGCCAACACGTACTTTGATGTGGTCGTGGCGAGTGCGAACCAGAGCCAGACTCCCCAAACGAACCGCGCTAGCCTCCGTTCAGGAGAGTTGGCGAACTATACTTTTGGAAGAATTGGTGATTCGTATTTTCACCTCTTCGCAGAAGTTCGACCACTGGAGATTTTCTCGAGGTGAGGGTTCAGAAAGGCACATCATCGACCGTACCCAACAAAGGGACCACCAAGTGGTACCTATGTATTATAGGACCTCCCGAATCGAAATCACGATCAGAATTTGACAGCCGCTTTGATGTCTGGATGAAGTATGCTATACGTGCGTATAGGTATTATATGGACCAACAAAGATCAGTTTTGAAGTTGACGTTTGACGTAGAACTCACTGGAAACTAGGCGGTATGTGCTCGTCCCGATTTGGTCAACAACGTTCGGAATTTCGCGTTCGTTTTATCAAAGACTTCGCTTTGCTCGCGTGCCGAGTTTATTCGTTCAATTTGTTATTCTATTTCCATACGATAGACGGAATAAGAAATTGAGTTTTGAAAGATGAAATTCACGCCGGTGTAGTTTGTAATGTATCGTGATCAAAAACTGTTATGTAATTTCCACTGAATCGATGCATCTTACTTCTATATCTCGGAAATATTTTGATATACCGCTACAATCTCTAACGTACGCTACTTCATTTCAATATCAATCAAATAATTTTCGAGGTACCATCATTCGCCGAGAGAGAGCATTTACTCAATATATTATTCCATGAAACGTGGCACTATATTGTAGTTATACGATTCGCGTCTGCCTCACTTTGGTAGGTTTTAGTTTCGAGCTTGCTGCACATGTAGATTATCGTCATTGTAACATATTTGAATGGCACGAGGCTTCATTGTGTGAAAGTGTTGGCCGTCATATTTTGCATGAGATATCACCTGCACACTTTGAGTGTGCTCATCGTACTACAGGAATTTTGTTCTTCTTTGTTGGCACAGTGTCTGACTTTACATTAGCCGTCTCCGCCAATAGGCAACTTTGCCATATTCCATCCGCACCTCTCACTCCACTATCTCTCCTTTCTGTGACGGATGAGAACAATTTCCGGCCAAAGAGGATTCATCGATGTTCTGCTGAGGCGTGGAGCAGACTCCTTCCACCGACCCTGATGATCCTCTTCAGGGTAAATAAAGTCAGGATTAAAGTCTGTACGTATAGATCAGGTATGCTCGTGATACACTTCTATGCGAAGCGCGGTGGTCCAGGACTTTACTACCGCAGCTTTCACGGACCGAAACTTGGCTCTTTCGATTCTGAAGGGACTGAACAGGATTTATTCGACTCAATAATCTCAGCCACGGCCTAGAACACGGCAGTCGAATTAAAATCGATAGGAAAATGAAGAGAGAGAAATTCGTCTGGTGTACGTCTCTTATATGTATGTACGCGTATAAAATTTGATGACAATAAAAATTGGAAGAGACAATTCATGGCACCGAATCAACACCCCTTTTCATAAAGATTGGCGGCTATGGAAATATATACAGTATCGCAGCTGGAGCACCAATTATCTTAGTCAAAAAACGAGCAGGTAATCAGTGGTGAAAAAGAGCGCTTTATCTGAAACTCGTGGTTCACCATTACGCTCACCATAAAGGGGTGTTTTGATGAAACCGTTGGTCAGAGTCGCATCAAATGACATTCGTTGGTGTCAGTATGGAGATTGAAGGGATAATTAGTGTAACAATTTCAGCAAAAAGGAATTGAGTTATTACCAAGAAATTTGACGGGACGTTTTGAGTGGTGAGGACCGTCGAAGGTTTGACTGAGAAGATCGTCAAACCTGAAATTATGCTATTCAAGCATACCACACTCTTCGATGCTCTCAATAATTGCAAAATACCGTACCAGATCACGTCGAATAACGTATCGATGAAAAAAAAATTAATAAAAAATTTATGTTTGTGCAAGGGCAAAGGTCAAGGCAGATGGTTTCCGTATTATATGCCTGTAGCTATGAGGAGAAGCCGAAAAAAACCACGTATAAAAGAAGTTCACTTTTAAAGAATATAAAACCGATTAACAAGATTGGGGTATCTGAAAAGATAAATTAAAGAGCATAATATATAACGTATGGCATACATTGGTATGTTGAAGATAAGTGTATAAGATTCCTACTGATTGTATAGTCGCACCTTTTAAAACGCTCTAAAGAATATGCTCGGGCAATTGCGCTCGGAGTCACAAACGAGCTGGATTCCCCGTCCTCCCTATCAGTTTTATCGGTTTACATAAAGGTACACCCCTCCAGGGAATCAAAAAAAAAAAAGAAAAACGTAGCATTAAGCGAGTTATTATTTGACTTTTCTTACCGTACAACACGTGACTCGGCTCGAAGTCTCAAAGAATATTCTATTGGTGAACTATAATTTTGCTCACAATTTCCGACGAGATTGTATAAGACGTAGCTCGAGGCGATCCAATCCCCTTCTTCTCGTTGCCAGTTGGCTTCATTCTCTTTCAAAGATACCATCCTCCCTCCGGCTCAGTGTAACCTCTTTGATTCAGATCCTAATAGACAGAGAGGGAGCATCGATAGGCGTGTATTCAATTTGAGGTTCGACTCTGTTTTTTTTCTTCGCTTCTTTTCTTCGTTTTTCCCACTTTTTACGAGAATCTCATTGAAGCCTCAAGGTATTAAAATCACAGGGCAGGTTTTCACGCCAAATGCTGGGATTTTTTTTTTCTTTCTTTTTATAGAATCGTAAATTGAACCAGACGCTCTCTGTGGAGAAAGAGAAATGTGTGTAACGCGAGAAGAACGCGGATCCTGATTCGCAGATACATTTATGCGCTCCCATATCCTTCCCCGAAATCTCGCACGCCCCATTCGATACATGTCGAGATAAGAAGATGATGCAATTCTCTTTCCCGTCTCCTGAAATAAGGATCAGCCTATAGTGTGGGACAGGATATACGCTCATCATCTGCAACCGACAGTGAGTCGTAATTTATTCGGGTCCGTATGTGTATTCGTCTATTCATTTTTACTTTTTTTTTTCAGTTCGAAATTTCGGATGGGTTTATCAAAGTTAATGTTCCACCAATTTCCATTTATATCAGTTTACAACTCGGTTTAATTATTCGTACCCCGAGAAATTAAGAATTTAAAGCAATAAATAACGATTTAATAAGAGGATTCCTCGAAGCACCATAGCCAAGGGGAGAAAAGCATGCAGATTATTCAAGCAAGAGGAAGGAGGATGTCCATAGACTGAGAAAGATAGAAGTAGCTACCTATCTATACTATTATCTCAAACCCCCTGCCCTTGGAATTTATTACTTTTGATAATTAATTACTGGAATCGATCCGCACCAAAGGGAACGGTTGGCGCTGCGGGATTCCGTCCAATTACAATTTAAAATGTATATTTCTTAACGTCAATGGAAATACGCTTCACTGCAATCTGAAATGGAAACGACGTAACTGTTGCCATCTCAAAATTCGAAAATGACGTTTGGTACATGATCTTTGAAATTGGATCCAAGATGATACGTATTTCAGCCAGAATCTAGAATAGCAAATATATTTTTCCTTAACGCTTCGATGTAATTACTCGATAACCAGATCGTCTTTGATCAAATTGAGGTCCACGAACCAGAAGAACTTTCTCATTCTATTCCTGTCGATGGATAGGAGAAAAGTACGAGAAGCTAATGCGGTGTAATATACGCTCGCTGTTCACTAATCGGATTCGCGAATCACAAACTTCAGAGCCAGTTGAATTTTTACATTCCATACGCTGGAGCGAGTGTGTATTTTACAGAGTATCTACTGCAGTAGGGAGTGGGGTTCCACGGCAACGCACTATTTTAATACAGTGACAACATTTAGGGGCTGTTTAACAGCGCCCCAAGGCCTAGCGCCTCGGTGCCTCCAGCGCGGCGGCTGCGAGGCTACGAGGGCAACTTTACGTAAACACCTCCTTCGCAAACTTCTCTCCGCCAAGTGTCTCTAGTTAGAATTTCGAATTCCCTTTTCCGACCTCCACTCTCGCGACCCCTTTTTAACCCATTCTCCCTGCCTCGAATTCACCGAGGGCTGAAACCCACGTCTAATCCACCTCCGCGTTACTCCCTGGTCGCATAGTTCAACTAATAAACCGAGATCTCCGTAATTAAGTTCCGATATTTTGAAGTAACGTCTCAAACACCAAGAAACCACTCTCTGTGACTTTACACATGTGTCCACCACTCGAAAACACCCTAGCCTTGATGTACTACATCTCCACATCTTACCTCGATTTTTACGCAATATCTTCGATATCCCGAAGATAATTCGTGTAGTTCAGCTTTCGAAATCTTCGGCTCAACGTGTATGTGGCAAATGAAAATGACGATAATAACACGCATGTCGTGCACCGGAAATCTGTCATTTTCTCGCATGACTGTCGAAATATTCTATAAGCGATCCGATTTTTGTCACTTCAAAGATACTTCAGATATTCAATAAATTTCCAATGAAAAACTGATCCCACTGATGTTCGATATAAGGGATAGGAATAAATATAAGGTAATATGAAATTCTATACATCGGGTCTTCGTGCGCAGTTTTAACAGAGCTCTTCTCAGAATTTTTTTACCGACAATTTTTTCCAATCCCAAAAGTGGGAATATTCGAGTTGGATATTATGACTGTATGTCGTGCCCGCAGATCCCCAGAGAGCAGAGAATGGTCTTCGACAAAGAGAAGGCATTTTTTCAACGTTGTTGATATACTTTCAATTTCTCGACTATAAAACTTGATGACAACGAGAAATCGAGGGACGGCGTCAAACGGCTGGTACGTTATTTGTTCACTTCCACATGTCTACTGGAGTTAATTAAACGGCACGTAGATGAGTATAATGTATTTTACACTCTCAAATACGTATGCATCGATATAATACGAAACATTTCTATGTAGGTATACGCGTGTAAGGTATATCCTGTTTGTCAATCCAAACTTGGTTATACCTGTTACGGATACGATGAAATATATATTGCTGTGCCTATTAATTTTTAATTGGTGCATCGATGCATTCGACGAAATTGGGATTTGATCAGAAAATATTTCGAATCATTATGAATTTACAGATTCCTAAACATGTCATAGTGATTATATTACAACTGAAAAAAGGCTATTTTCTGGACGGTGATGGAGGGTGGACGGAATTGATGGACGGTGCTTGCAGATAGGTAATATTTACACACATATATAGATAGGGCACACATATTAGGTACGGCGAATCAATTTGAAAATTCAGCGCAGTGAGATTTGAAATAACAGCACCGTGATGGGGGATATTCTTCGCCCCTCCCTCCGTGAACCGAGCAAACAATTTTATTCAGAACATTTTTTCACATTTTATTTAGTGTTCGGCAAATCAAAATCCCTCGTTTAATTATTCCTATATTCGTTAATAAATTTCACCGCGCTGTCCGCCGATTTACTGCAAGTGTAATAACATTGAAACCGCACATTTGATGAAAGTAGAAAATGAGTGCGCGTAAAATGTAGAACCACCCTTATATCGACGAGTAACGTTCACGATATCTGACTATACGCATCAAGCGCGCGGTAGAGAAGTAATCAGTTATGCAGCTTTCAATTCCCGAGTTTTACTCATAAAGCTTTGCAATTGGATATAAAAACTTGGATAATTTTCGAACCTGAACAATTGTTAAAATTGTTTTATTGGCTGCTCATCAAGCGACCCCTGATTACAGTTCGTCCGACATCCCACCACCTAAATTTTTCGTAAAGCGCGAGGGTAATTCAAATTACCACTCCGGTCTCGGGACGGTGAAAAACCAGTTGAAATTCTCAGCAAGAAATTCCACCCTCAAAGATTTAGGGTTGGGGTTCCTGCTAATTAAAAGTCTTTATATTACCTCGTCAAATTCGAGTTTGCAATTACGAAACGATTTTCTTCCTCGCCTTGCGAATTCAAGCTGAAGGTATATTACGCTTGAGAAAAAATATACATAATACATATTATACCCATATAAATAGGTAGACGCATATATATTCGTTTAACAAATGTCTGTGCATTTCACTCGAACAAACTTATATTTCGTTACAGACGATGCTTATTGTATTGTAACTTTATACACTACCTGAAAACATTCTTTACATTAATTTTTATTATTATTCATGGAATATAATCTTTCACTCGCCAACCGTCTTCATTTTATATAATAATCGCGGTATCGTTTCTTGTAAATCATATTTATATATATACGGTTATTATTTTTGTCGAAATCTTCACCCGTCTCCCGTATATATATAGTATAATATAGTTATCAAAAGCTCTTCTAAGTACTGATATGACACCAGGGACAAAGTTTTCGAGTTGTCGCGCGAGGGGTATTACGTAAATCGTTTGTCTAAAATAAGACTAAGACTTGAAACAGCTTTGGAAAGTCTACGCTCAGTACCTACTTTGGTCTACTGTCTTAGCACTCCTTGCACAAAATCCTGGACTATATCAACGGTTCGCAAGTCAGCTTTGCTGTATTGTCAAAATGATGAGAGTAGATATCAACTTTTAATTCCATACCTTCAGAGTTTCGAGTTTGAAACTTTGAGAAAAATTTAGATACGGGTAAGGAATAGTTTTGGGACGATCAATTATACACGTCGTATTCGTCTTTCCATTCTTCATGACTTTATACCCACACTAAAACATAAATCGAGCAGATCGCTGGCACCTAATAATTATCAGGTTACACAGTTTCAGGCGATTCTTCAAAGACACCGTCCGATGGTATTAAAACAGACCGACTGCAAATAAGAACTGATAATAACCATGGAGAAGAATGAAAATATTATTCACTACGCTAATTGAAAATCAGTTTATTTGCACACACATTTCAACCGAGCTCCGGATTGATAATCTGCTAATATTAGTTTCCATGCAGATGAATATGGACATAAATATAGGTATTTGCGATTTGGCGGTCAGTCAAAGCTCTTTCCGGTTATTTCGTAGTACTAGAGTTTACGAGTGATCAGATTGATAGATTCGGTGTGGGATATACACGTGAATACTGGTCGCTTTGATATTTCAGACTTACGCAATCGTGAGCATAGTCTACCGATTTTTACCGAACAGTGATTTGATCAATGACCCTTCTTTGCGGGGATGGCTTCTAACCAGCTTTGCAGACAATAGATTTTACACTAGTTGCTGATACTCAATGTTTGAAAAAATGATTATAATGAGGACCCTGATTGGTCGTCGAGAATCTCTTGGACAATTGAAACCTAACGAAATTGTAGCAGAAGGCCAACTCTGCAAAAGTGGTACCACCAGAAAATTAGAAGTTGCTTAAAAATGGTCACTACAAGCAAAAAAATACGTGAAAAAAAAAAATATATATTATATGCTATCTGCCTGGTGTTTGAATTCTACATAATAAAAAGAATCGCGCATTGCGTTTCGGGGGTATAGTGGAAATCGTGTCAACTCGTATCTATTTATATGCCATTTTTACAGTTCAGCTTATCCGTAGAAAGAAGGTTACGCAGATTATGAAGTCTGTAACGAAATCCTATTTACCATTGCAAAATCGGCACTGCGGATCTCGCAGAGACATATACGTACGTACATGAGTAAGCAGGAAACGTAGTGTGTGTAACACGGAACGCCGAACTTCGTTCTATCCAATTTGACTTGCCCGCGATAGAAGGTGATATAAAAATCCAGCAAATATATGTATGCGGTAGACGGGAGATGTAACGTGGTTATACGAGCGCGCACACGCTGCACGTGTATTTTCGAAATTCATGTAATATACACACACACACAGCTGGTGTAATGTCGCCATCGCACCTTCAAAAATGTTAGAGGTGTGGCGAAGTTTGCTGTTTCAACTTTTGGCATTTTTCGCTTGGCACTTTTGTGAAACCGAATGGAACCACAAGCTTTGACGCTAATGTTGCCATACACCCGTGGGAAGGATTTCCGGTTCACCATCGTCGTCTGGGGCGACCGGTACGCGACCCCTTTACATCACGGAACGCAACGATTCGATTTTATTAGACTAACAACAAGTTGATTCTTAGTTCGCTTGTGCAGAATAACTTCGCCGCTCTCATGAGGTCCCCCCGCGCACGTCCATCGGCATCTATTCCACGTTAAGTTATTCTCTCGTTACAGCACTTATACACGCATCAGGAGAATCTGTGAAATCTCGCAATGAGTTGATAAAAAACTTACGGGACGACACCGAGACCCCGTTGTAGCGCTCAAAAAATTTAAATACCTACCTTCTGCTTCAAAAGATAAATTTTTTGTCGAGGTTGATCGAGGACGATTTTTTGGTGATAGTCTCGACATATCTACTTAAAGGGTTTTCCACACGCAGGAATTTTTTTTTTTCTTCTACGGCAAGGAGTGGGAGGTGGGTATGTCTATACGTATACATAGTATTATCAGTATACGATATATCTGTATAGTAAGTTGCAAGGGCATGACGCGCGCCAATCCGAGATTACACCAACAGCAGCTATATCCAGTTCTAAAAGTGTCTGCGGTGGTCTTCTTCCATTATACGTAAACCCAGATAAGGATGAGAACGAGGATAGGAATCGAAGGAATTGAATTTCAACGTAGCGAACTGCAATACACATACCTAGAGAGTTGCGTGGGCGCAAGGAGCCTGGGAAAAAACTATAAAACAAGCCAGGATCCACCACGTGAAGGGGCGAGAACGATAACGGAAAGAACGTCAACCGTACATCCACCACCTCACAATGATTGTCACTTTATTGCATCCGAGAAAGTTCATATCTCTACAAGCGCGGGTATATACTACCTTCCTCCTCAGCCTAGCAGCCTCTTTCATCCGCCCACCCGCCTCGCGCGATATATTGACATATCGATATTGCACAGCGTCCACGACGCACTATACCTCGGCATACTGGAGCATTGATACACATACTTATGCTGTATATATATATTCGCAATTGAGAGGCTATTTTTCGAATGAAATTCCATGTCTTCGCGTGCGGATGTCCGTGTCGACGTTATACAGACACTGCAGCGAATCCCCTCCACGGCTGTTATATTTCATGATATTTCGGTTATACTAAGAGACAAGAATGCTTTTCATATCGTACATGCTGTAGACATTTCGCTACGCCGAACTAAGACCATAACGCGTTGTAGAGAAAAGGAACCGTATGTCACATCAAGGGTAAAGCAAAATCCTGTTCCGGACGTGTATTATGTTTGTACCTTCAAATGTGCACCGATTCATAGTTCACTTTTTTACAAGAGTCGAACAATTTAACACGTTAACTTTCTTTTATGGGAAAGTATGCGTTAGATTTTCATGTCCGTATGCGCGTATAATGGCCACATATCACTGCGTTTTCCGATTTTCTTTCCCGGTATCTTTTAGATATACGATCTAGTTAGGTTAATGAAATGTAGGGTCACCCGTTATATCCCATTAACGATACAATTCTAGGCTGATCCTATTGTCGAGGATATCCACCTTTCTACCCGACTTTGTTAGCGACTTCATATGTCATCCTATGCACTATGCGGATGTAGCTCGATGTATAGCATTACAATATGAATTCTGTTGGGTATCCCATCAGTCGCTGTCCAAAGATCTTTTATGCAAGTATTAAATCTGATGGAATAGCGCGAAACTAGAATCAAGAATTTGTTGGGCTTTTCCTCATTATTCCAGACAGTAATGGCACTTTACAAACTTCCATTATGGATCCGATCCATGTCGAGATCAACGCTAAGTGCATAACCAGATGCACTTGGGGAAAAGTCTCCGATATGAAAATTGGATCCCCAATATTTATCAGGGTTCATGAGTGATTGAAAATTCCATATGGTTTCGCTTCCAACTAATGTATCTATAGATTGCCTGACAGAACCAAGAAAACTAAAAAATCTCAGTCAGGGCCCGATTGTATTCGACGCAAAATAGCGATATTTATTGAATTATTCAGACTGACAAAATGCAATTACCATTTCCGCGTTAATTGTAAAAATTCATCTGCAAAATTTATTCCTGCTGTAAACATTTCTTTACCGATACTCACTGATTAAATTAATTATGCCATCAGAACAAATGATTGTTTACATTCGTTTTCTTTTTTGTTTTATCATTTATTGATTTCAATCGATAGACTACAATTGTTAAATTAAATCGATCTAGAATATTCTCTGTTCCTTTTTCATATTTTTTTCTGTATTATATTATTCCAAACGAGTTAGTCGCTGTAAGCGTACCAGAATATTTCGTACAAGTCGAATAACGTAAATTCTCCGACGCGACTGTAATTTCAACGACACGTGTACTAGAAGATCTACATGGAAATTTACCAAAAGGCGCATCCAAGCAGCGTGAGGTCCTAGGAAATAGCAAGAAAACGGTCTGATAGGAACGCCTCTGAAGAATAGAACTCTCCTACCAACTCTATCGTGCTTGGTTGCCCACGAACTATGCTCGGAGTATTAACACCCCATTAATTTGACTAAAAATTTTCGATTTAGCGAGGCATCCGTTCTACTGGAAGGCACTATATATAGTGGCGGTGAGAAAAAAACAACTTAATACGCATACCAGGATGTACCGCGTTGGATGGATGGAATGCAAACTGTCTTCTCCCCCGAGCTGATGAACGGGTGTCCCTAAAGTGATAGTCGTCGCTCTTCGACTGTATGAGAAGTGACAACAAATATCATTTAGGTATGGAAAAAATACGCTGGAACCAACAATTCGAGATAACTAATTGAGGGGTGGTATAGAATTTTCCAGTAAAAAAGAAATCCGAGCTCACGTGCATCGAGTTAAATCGTAACGGCAGCCCCCCCCCCCCCC
This sequence comes from Athalia cordata, assembly GCA_963932425.1. Taxonomy (NCBI): domain Eukaryota; kingdom Metazoa; phylum Arthropoda; class Insecta; order Hymenoptera; family Athaliidae; genus Athalia; species Athalia cordata. The sequence goes on along the minus strand of OZ010625.1, from coordinate 46,746,436 downwards.
CCCGCCCCGCGGGTTCTCAAATGCCTAATGCAACTTTTATTTATTCGACGCGTGGGCCTAGTACAACAGGGTTCTGCGATGGCGTGGGGAAAGCTCACCGCAAATAACGGAGTTTCTGTATAGTCTCGGATAGTCGCTCGGAGACCATTAGCCGCACGGGTCTTTCCCCGGAGGCTATACCCTTACGAGGACGACAACCAGGACGACGTTGGGTATAAGGTATATATATACAAGAGAGTCGAGGTGGCCCACAGCGTCTTCGTAGTTTATATGCTCAATTTTTACATCCTCTCTTGTATCCTTTTTCCAAAGTTTTTCTATTCTTAACGTTGATCCGCGAGGTATAGTAGCTCGGTATATATACTATGGGGGAAAGAGCGTAGTTCCAGCGAACTTCCCATCACAGTTACGTGAAAAGCGAGCGGAGTTCGAACGGGAGCTCAAACTCTTTTGTTTCAGCCCTTCGAATCTCTGAGGTGGTAAAAATGGAAAAAAAAAGAAACAAGAAGAAAAAAACATCGTGGCATACCTGCTAGGACGCGGACAAGTGAACCTAGAGGTGGAAAATAGGGAGATAGGGACTTATACAAGGGAAGGAGAAAGCGAAAAAGGAGGGAGACAAGGAGGTCTGCATTCCTTCGGCAGATTTGTAGTACGAAGGACGCCATGGTGCCCGAAGTACACCCGACACTTTGAGTAATAAGATAGCCAAGGTGTCTCTACTCCGTCCGAAGCAGCGAGATAACGTCATTGCAAACTAAATGGGCCGAGATATAGATAAGGGATAATTAGGGGGAAGGAGACAGACGGCATATCTGCGGGAGTGAACCACGGAAGGGAGAAAACGGAAGAAGAAGGGAAGCGAAAGAGGGAGAAAGTGCGATGTCGGAGGACAGGAAGATCCTAGGACAGGATGGTCGACGGATGACGGCAGACATTTGTTACTTTGGAATCTACAATAAGAGAAGACCCCCCCCCCCCCCCCCATCTAGTCCCAACCAACCCTGCGAAATGGACTTTATACTGCCGGAGCGATCATACTCTCTGGTGCCCGTACGTCTCCGACTACCCCGTTGCGCTTTGCCATTCCGTAGCTTACAATGCGAGGACTTATTTCCGCTGGTAGTGCCACTGAGACATACTGTATGAAAATTATACGCGCGTTTCCTTGCCTAGAATACTACTCGAAATCATTTTCTTTCAAGCTATCCTAGTGGCCCATTTGTTCCGTTGTCTTCCTATGAGAATCAATATATTTTTTTTTCTCTGATGATGACATCAACCGAGCCATTGTTAACGGACGAGGAGGTGGAAGCTTTAATTAACGAATCACTTTGGAGCAACATCTCTGTCAATGGAAAACTCTCTAAAGTATAACGCGATGAACCAACGAGTATTTTAGGTCCTACAGTCGATATAGAACAAAAGCTCAATCTGCCAAAAAGCTTTCCCAGATCAGAAACTGTACAGCTATCAACTATCAAGAGAATCAGCACACGGTCCACGGCGGACCGATGCAGGGGATACTGTATCAACCATATATACATATGTTCTTGGATATAAATAGGATATTCCAAGCCAAAACGCTAGAGGGGATCGCGGTTTCGCCATCTCCACGATGTAACCCGAAACTCATGTAACTTGTTTGGTACTTTATGAGTCAAATAAGTCACTTTACCGGAAATGTCAAAGTTTCGAAAAGTGAATGTATTATTATATGTATATTTCATGAATTTAGAATTCAGAACTCATGGTGCCTGCAGGTAATAATTGTTTATGCTGCAGTAGTGTATGGAGTAGTCGCAGGCATCAAAGACCGTAAAAATTCTCCACCTTTTCAACATCGTGTCTGGTGAGGGTATAAATTGAAAAAGTTTTCCGGTGACTCTTCGGTAAACAAAGAAAAAGTAGCGAAAGAGACAGAAAAAAGAAAAGAGAACAAAAAAAATACGGTCAACCCGTAAAAAATCGATATTCCGACATTCAAACGAGAATTTACAACGACAGGAGCTACTATCGACCGATATAATTAAAGGATCGTTGCAACAGTTTTTCAGTATACATATACCTGCAACGTCATGCCCATAAAGTAACAATCTAGTGTGAAAGTATACCGGATATACGAGCGTTCAAAAGCGCCTACCACCCATACCTGTAATATCGGTGTAGAACACAGCAGCTAAAAGATCACACTTTGGAAATCTCGTAATTTCTACACCGGCAAATGAATATGTCATATGAGGTAATAGAATACTTTTTAATACTCATATGAAACATACACCATTTGATTCACGGATAATGAATACAGGAATATGGGATAGGAATTATCGGAGGTGACATAGTCAATCAATTATGTTTGGGTGTAGAATATTCTCGTACTGTACATCGGCGAGCCGCTTAACAATATACAAATTATACGCCCAGCGTGTGTATTTTATCCGTGCTTGCGCACCGACATATACCGTGTAAAAGAACTTTACAAAACTCGGTGTGGGTCTCTCTTATTCGGTCGTTGCGCTGCATTGCAGTGACAGCAAGTAACGTTGGTGAACATTTTTGACTAATGGACCGTGAGCGGTAAACTGTTTGCCACCCACGCTCGACCCAGCCACCTCCGCTTCGCCCAACTCACCCCCTTACGCCAGGCCTCATGAGCGACTCGCGCGTATCCGCACCGCGATTCCGGAGACACCCCACCGGTGCTTTTCAATGGTTTTCCATTTAGAAGGTTCAACGGCTCGTGTCGTTCCATATTCTCAAAAGTAGGGCTAGGAGCAAAGGAGAAAAAAAAGCCAGAAAAAAAAAACGATCAAGGAAAATGAAAAGAATCAAAAATTAATCCTACGGTTTGGCTGTCCCGAAATTTTCGTCTCGTTTTCTTCATCTAAATGGATGAATTCTGTGAAGTTATTCATTGCTTTACAATTCTTCATTTGAATTCAGCAAAGAAACGAGACACAAAAAAGGTTTCGAGCAAGTTTCGGGATGCTACCGCAAATTAAACAGAAAAAATGAAAAATCTGATTCGGGAAACGACACACAATGTTGGTAGAGGAAACGTTTAATTTGCAGAAAAACCGATCTTCGTAACGAAGTATTTTATCGATTAGGAAAAAATCTGACTATCACAGAGACCATAGCTATCCTCATATAATAGTAAACTTGGAATAGGTACGATTCTAATACAATGATTCGTCGCGACAACGTACTGGCGGAATGAGTTCACACTTGTCGTTTAATGCCGTTCGACGTTGGTATAATGGAGTGTAAATTTACTTTTCTTCCTCTTCCGCAAACGGTACTAGGACTGCGAAAATGCGTTCAGAGGTTTGTCGAAGTCAAACGCACGAGTTCCGAAACAGCTGGCTCCCACCTATCTTTCACAGGGTAAAACCCACGGACGCGGACGTAGCGCGCTTCGAAGTAGTTGAGAATCGTTTAAAAGCTACTTCGCAAGTTCAATTACGACCAAATAATTGAAACGAGAACACATACGTGTATATACACGTCGTTAGACAGACTCTGTCTTCTCAGGTCTAAAGTAATTTCACTTGATCGATATACATATAGTACAGTTCATTGTAACTGAGTAGACGTGTATATTATCTTATACTAGAACGAATTCAGTAGCCAGAGCAAAATGGGAGACATATATTTATTTCAGTGAGTGAAACTACATCGAACAAGCGCAATATATGGGAATTTTATGAGCCGACCGATTGCCTCCGTATACCTACATGATAGTTCTCTGTGAATTCTATCCGAACAGATATGTATAATCTAATTTACCATAACTACTACTGATCGAGAAGGTATGAGCTGATGAACGATGGACATTTTGCGAGGTATAATGACGCTTCAAAAGCGAGTTAACAATTTTAGAGACGTTAATGTGACATCGGTAAGACGATTACAACTCCCGAAGACCGATGGAGGATAACCCTTGTATATTGGATTCGGGACTCAGTAATTCAAGCGCTGTGGACGGCGGGTAATTTTCTAACGTGAGGCACGTCAGCTTATTCCGTGATTTCGTTATCGATGCCCACACCTACGAATATAGGACCTAGCCGCTGAACTATATGGATGAGAAATTCTCCTGGAAATCATATTCCGATACCGGTGAGAAAAAAGATATATATCCACCACACGTGTCGCTTCTTGTGATATCTAATACTTCTCAAGTTGCGCTAATGCTTCGTTATAAGCTCTTGTAGCCACATTCTCGTTTCTTCAAGTGAATTGCGAGGTTGTTGATTAAGATAGAAATTTTGTCATTTTCGGAGAATGAATGAAAGACATCTACACAGACGATGTAATATACCTACGCGTGTATGCAGAGACGGTGGGTTGAGTCTATACTCGTATTGATTTTATCTCGTTCTATGTAGGGCGTCATCCGATTTCTTCGTATCCTGCTGTCTGTCCTGTCAGCGAGCGTCGGTCCGGCAGTCTCTTTTTCACCGGGACCCGGCTGTCCTCTGCGCCACATTGTTGTTTCGGGACGGTATACTGGTATTTGCTATCCATTTTCCGTCTCGTGCGTATTTACATTTAATTTATAACTGAAGGTGCGGCTTTCAGTCACCGTTTGTTTTCAACTATAGAATTAGATTCATGAAATATTTAGGAATACATGTGTACAGGGTGGCCCATTTCTAACATTCCGCAGTGAAATATCTTGTGAACCAGGATCGAATCTATGTAGGAACTATTTCTGTTGGACTGTGCCGTTCAATTTAATTAAGGCAAAACGGGAATTGCTTGTGACGTTATAATAAAAAATAGAAATGAAAATAAAAATTGACCGAGGGTGAGAAGCACACCACCGAACCGATAGTGAGACAAAAAATAGAGACACTGATCTTGCTCGAGGAATATCACACGTAAAATATGTGCTCATAATCTATTTTAGTCAACCTTATTTCCCGCGTTGTGTTATTTTAGTCAATTTTTTTTTTTAAGTTTTGTTTGATTCATTGAAAATTATTCTCTTTTTATTCAACTCTATTTCAGTTAATTCAACATTATTTTTTATGCACTCAATTTCATTCTATTCTGCTTCGTTTCATTCAATATGATTTTATTTTCCTTCCATTCATCCGATTTGATTTTTCATTATTTTATTCATTGTTGCTCCGTATAATTAAATTTCGAATTTTTGGGCAATTATTGAACAATTTTTGAGAACGAGATTGAAAAAACAAAAAATAAAAACCGAGCACATATAGGAAATACCAAAAACTAGATAGTTAAAAAAAGAGGGGAGGCCGCAGTAGGAGCTTGATTTTTGATTTGATACTTGATTTTTGCACCTACTCTAATTCAGCGGATGTTCAACTGAACCGACCATCCTTCATTATGTCTCATACACGACGTTTATGAACATATTCAATCATGTTACGAAATGCGCCATTTCAGGTAATCGTACAAGAATGTTGTTATGAGAATTTTAATAACTGTAGAAATTTGAGAACACACTGCAGGTATGTTTCACTGGATTGTTTATTATCTTCTCATCAAATATTTCGAGATTCTATAGTAGGCTTTGGACATGAGCGAACGAAAAGTTACAGGACTCGTATGCGGACCAGCCTCATCTGTACAGCCCCTGCATCGTTATGAGCTGGCTTGAACCAGGTTTTCCTTCTAGTTTCCGTCAAACCACTCCCACTAGCTAATATTTACCTTTATTAACCCTCCTATCGTAAATGAAATTTTCAGATAACTCTTGGAATATATGTATAGCTAGCGGGTTATAAGGGTAGTCCCAACCAAGGAGCTGCCCGTATATGAGTTTACATGGAAGTTTATACCTACAGAGATGAACGCGGGTATTTACAGAAAATACATATCGTATAGGTATGGGTACCGTCCAAGAAAAATTGATATGTTACGTACCGCGAATCCATCGCGAAAATTACCGCCATCGAGGTACGCTTTCTGATAATTTGAGGCCGTGGACTTTACAGGTCCAGTTTTTATTAAAATGAACATCAGAATTCGTATGCTACGAGATTTGCGATGATTCATTAATTCAACGAACTCAAATTTAAATGGCCAAATCCCGTAATAGAAGGAAAGGCGCAGAAGAGCGCGAATAATTTTTTACCCCTTTTTTCAAGCGCTGGAATTTTTCATATATATATAGATATGTACATATCATAAAGGTCCATTTATGACATAATTAGTTTTGGAATGTCAGAAAGGGTGGAACGACAAAGGGACGGGATAGATGGATGGTTAGGGTGGGTGTGGCTATACTGTTTTGCCGTATTATAACGGGCACTTGGGGAAGGCAAGAGAGAATTTACAAGGGACGCGGAATCCAGTACTTCTGATTAGCATGTTTATTGACGTCACACGGGGGAGAATTTAGAACAACCAACAGTAGAAAGGGATGCTCACGCAAAATAGTTTGCTAAACTATTTCCCATGAAATTTTCCTCTATCTCCGATGAATCGGGAAACGACAAAGAACTAAGAAATGAACCCTACGATACTACGATAAGCTATTATCCTGGCATGTTGCCCACCCCAATAATTCTATCTGTATATAATAATATCAAATAGATCGAAAATATCTCCTATATACGTATAACGGCAAAGCTTCGATGATGTTTTCATGATACTATTTAATCCGTAAATGTATAGAATCCTAAATTACGTCATTACATCTACGACCCTAAATATTTTGGCAACCCTCCAGGACTTATCAGGTCCCGCAATCACCCCAATCGCTGTTCCTGCAATGAGATAAAATTATCTTGGTCTAGGTGGCCGGGACCTTTGTCGAATATCATTTCGTGAGAACGGCTGCATCAGCGATTTAATATATTCCTACCAAAACTACGTATTGAATTGAAAAAGCAAAAAACAATCATGCACCCCTTAAGTGAACTGCAGAATAAAGAGTAGGGATGTAGTGACGCAATAACATAGGTATTATATTTTCATTATTAAAACAAGTTTCTTCAACGCGTACGATAATATTCTGTCCTCCGATCTGAAAATAACTGCACCCTTCATGTTTTATACCTTCGCCTTCACGCTCCGTGGTCGACAATCCCTCGACAAGACTTAGGGTAACGTGTTAAAGTCGTCCAGGATCCTCTTTTCATAGGCATACACATGTTGGCGTATGGGATGCGCTGAAGGGCGACATTGATTTCGCATTAAAATTACGGGGTGTACCACTACACTATATCTATATCTGTATCCTCTATAGCTACATACCCATACACGGAATGGCTGGTGCTCAAGCGGGCGTGAAGGTGCGTGGACCTTGCCTGGGACGTTTGTGGGTAAAGCACATGCATATTATACCTACCTTCGTAAATATAGGTGAACGAAATCAGAAAGAGGATGGGCAGAAAATAGGAGTCAGGGGCAAGCGGGGGCGATGAGCACCCAAGGGTGCAACGAGCGCATAAATGTTCACCCATCACCCGCCACCCGTTACCCTCCAACAAACCCAAAGTCTCGTTCTCGTCATGACTGTATGTACAACGCGGATAATCATAATATTATCTGACAAAGCATAGTCTCATTTCCAACTGCATGTTCCGCATTATCTCACTGCTCGATGATCGCGTTTCCTCGTTCTCTCTGCTAAACTCTACCAGCCACTTCTTTTTACTACTCAACTTTTTTGTCAATGTATGAATATGTTATACCTACTTATGATACCATGCATATTACGAAGTAGCGCTTCAAATTCAGGACTCGAACTCGGGTGAGTTCTAGAGGTTATGGACGAGTTTGTAATTGATGCAATATCTAATTGGGAAGGAAACGTAATGATCCGATGAAAAATTATTTTCAGAGCATTGATGGAATGAGAAATATTTGATTTTCAGATATTATGGAAAATTATTAGGATACTTTTACATATTGTGAAACGATATTCATCGAATAAGTACCCTCTACGGGAAAGTCCCGTTTCTACACGTTTGAACTGCACACTTTGAGATAACCGGTATTTGAAGGGTGTCCGATTGAGGTGTGAATTAAAAGAAAAGCGGAAGAGATTCGATGATCAGCTACACACGCGATATTAACTTTTAATCCTGTCAAATATGAGTGCTTCTCGATTTAAATTCTTTTTCTTATACGTTGTTATTTAAATTCATTCTATTCGACGTAATCTGGGTATAGATGAAAGTAAGTACTATTAAAAATACTGATTCGGACTGTCAATCAGGGTAATTGAAGATTATAGGTAATAATCATAAAACCTGCTAATAACGCTATTCCCTCCCCTCTTGCATTGTCTTTCAAGCTATGTATGGCTGTAAGAAGATGTAGGATTGATTCAGTTAAATCAGTAAAAATTCAGAAGTGACTGCGGCTGAAAGGTTAATCAATTTCTGACAATTTTCCATCGTTGCACGCGAGCCCCTATAGAGATATACGTATCTATGACTGAGTGGAAGAGGAGGCGAAAAAAAAGGTAAAAGTTATAGCTTCGCCCATCAGCATCCACTCGGTGAGCGATGCGAATATAATCTTTTCAACAACTCCCTACAAACTCTTCGGCCCGGTCCACCCGGTTCCACCCACAGCTCCACTTCACCATTACCATCCGTTGCTACCTCGTTGCACTTTCCCGCGCACAGATTCTCCCCGTCGCTTTCAAACTACACCTGCACTCTATATAGTAGGTAGTACCTACCCTCCTCGGGGAAAGTTGCTTTACAACCGAAGCGCCAGCGAAGACGCCTCGGAATTCTCGCCTCTGCGACGACCTTACGCTCGAGGTAGTTCATAATTACTGTTTTAAGTATACTCGAAAATAAGAACGCCATTTATACCTCCATAAGTACTTTGTTTGCGCATAAAATACAGCCAAGCTGCTGCTGCTAGTGAGTGGCTGAGAAGACGAATGGTAAGAGAGGATGAAATGATTTGCAAAAAATATCATTATGCCGCATTGCTGATGAAAGTCCTTCATTCTCCGATGAAAATCTAACCTCAAAAGGAGCTCAGTTTGAACGTATTCTAATCTTCTTCTCTCATGTTCGCGATCTCATTTCATCTCATTATATGGAGAGGAAATTCATATTTGTGTGTTCGCGAGAATCTAAAAAACTACTCAATCAATGATCATAAAATTTTAACAAATAAATACAGATGATATTTGATATTTATACAGATGATAGTTCCTGCTATACAGTTCGCGTTCAAGCCACTAGGTGGCAAGTCGCTGAGTTCTCCATGCTCTTTACTTTGTTACGGCAACCTCTTCAAAAAATAGCTCAGCACACGAATAGTGGGGGCGAAGCCGCGACGGGAGATGCTAGTAATATATACACGGGGTAGAAATAAAATTTGAATTGAAAGTCGCTACGGGAATTCGCGGTACTTTATGGCGGGTGCTTGTATGGGTATACAACCCGCTCTGTATCAACGATGATAATATCCCCGTGCGATTTTGAATGAAAACCGTATGGACGATCCGTGTCATGCGGCATTAGTCACAAGAGACCATGACGCGATGTACACTTCCGGTCCAATCCGTAAGGTACTAGGGTTTTAATTATACATCCAGATCTCTCGGACTTGCAGTGGATACAGTCGCGACGCGATTACTCGCGTGGACTGCGAAAGGACTTGCAGGTATGATCAGAGCCGAGTGCTGAGTTAATGGATACGAATAAATAATAGCTATAGGTCATATATATATTAAGTCGCCATTTTACTTACACGAGAAGTACGGTTTACGAAATGTCGAGGTGGAAGGCGAGTTTGGAGAAGTACGAAAAAAGGAGAAAGAAAGAGTAGAAGAAGAAGAAGAAGAAGAAGAAGAAGAAGGGGTGAGCAGGAACAAGCCTCGAACAACACACCGGCGCTATAACCACCCTTATGTAATGAATATTAACTTTCTTTCCGGCGCTCTAATAAATAACCGAAGAAAGTTGAATCCGCGGGAATCGCGAGCACGTAATATCCTTAAAAAACAAAAAGAAGGTATAAACGAGAGAAAGAGCCGAGGAAGCAGTGAGGGGGACGATGAGCAAAGGATAGTAGTGGGGTGCGCTTACAGACTTCTTTACTTTAGAGATGTTGGGTTCGTTAGAAACTTTCATTACTTGTCTAGCGATGCAAGGGGTCGCCTAATACCTTCGACCTTGCTGCCATGAGCCCTGAACGACGCATCGCCAGACGAGATTTCAAACTACCTAATTATTATCGATTCAAGACTCACCGAAATTTTCCAAATTTATGATCATATAATGGCATCATTTAAAATGTGGTATATACTTTGCACACCAGTTTTAGTACTCATAATTGGATTATATGAAAGTCCGGTTGACTTCTTCTGACAATGAGCCAAAAAACAAAACAAAATAAATAAAAATAAATAAATCCCCGGGATCGAGTAGAAATGAAAGAAGGTATAGCAATAAATACGACTAAAAAGTATATTTCAACGACTGGTTCAACGACGGTGCTGGCTCACTTTTTTTTATTACCTCATTTTATCCCCATTTTAACGAAGCGTACAAACGATATACTCTGGTTAGACCGTTCCTTTGATTATTAACCAAAAAAGCCTTCTCAAGGGTGAAAAGGGGTGGAGGAGGGAGAGAGACAACGAGATGTGGCATAAATAAAACATATTGCTCGGGGCACAATCATCTACCGTAGGAAAAGCACGAAGAGCGTAAGAGAACGCAACAGGGAAATGGAGAAGGAACATGACAAAAGGGGTTCAGAGGGAGGATGAAAAGACAGAAAAACGGCGAAGTGAGACACGAGCGAACGGATATTCATTGTTCTACATGTAATTGGCTCGGCGGCCTTGTGCCATCTAATGAGGATTTATCATCCGAATCAAATGTTTAGAAAAAGGAGACATCTTCATTTCCCATTTTGGTACATATCTACGACTATAAATTATTTTCCATCAGATATCGTTGATCTTTTGCATCTTTCTTTTCAAGGTTGGATCTGTTGAAGAGGTATTACATAATACTTGCGCTGGATTATCACTAGATTTTCAGGATGCGGATCATTGAGCTCCATCCCATCATGTACGCGATTGATTTTTCAGACCAATTCAGTTCTGTCTATACAGACAGTCTGCACTCAATTCTCACTTTCTTCGAAGAAAAGTTTTTGTGGATCCAATTTTGAAATTTTTTTTCTTGTTAATCGGATCAGGGCACGGGGGTCCATGATTCAGTCCCGATCTATCTTAATATAGAATTTCATATATCTGTCACGCTGATAACGCAACATTCGCGCATTCATGTTTATGCACAATAATGTCAATTTCACGTATACCCTACTTGTCAGAATTTCAGGTGTTTAATCCAGCTTCTATTATACATTACCCGCATTATCGTCACATATTTTGTTTTACTGCGAAGGGATGATACACGTATAGCATCCGAACGTGATGACGCAACCATCGTTATCGTGTCAGCAATTCTCCCCGAATTCTCGCGGTTGAAGTGTTATTGAGGATAAACCGAAGAGGAAGTAAAGTTGGGTTGTGGAAAAGTTGCATCCAAGTCTCACAGTGAGTCGTAAAATGTAATGAATTACTGTTTGCCAAACAATGCATGTTTTAGAGGAGGAAGAGAAGAGGAAGGATTGGTCTAGTTTCAAAAGGAAGTAGGATAAACTGATTTACTGCTCTCGTCGCCACTCCACGGCGGGCGGTTTATAGCATAGCGGGAAGCTGAGCTACTGCTCCGCGGCACCATCAACAGAGGATTTTGTGCCCAGGAGTCTATTTCACGGCATACGTAGCTTATTAAAGTTTAGCGGCCGTCCGTAGACAGCCGGTGTCATCTTCAGGATCGCTTGGTGCCTTCGCCCCAATTTGCCGTGGAGTAGGTACAGCGTTGAGGGGCCAAAGTTCTGGAAACCTTGTTCTCCCCGGCGGAGCCTTCGAAAAGCGTTCAGCTGGGGGCGGAGGCATTTTCGCGAATCAGAGTTCTTTGACGTCACATTGAAAACGTCAAGTAATTGTCGTGAAGTACGTCCGATTCGCTGCGTTCTCTCCCCATCAGACTCATTCGCTCGCTTCTTCTTCAATAATATCTTCCAATTATAATACTCCTCAGGAAATATCCATTACCCCAATACCCGTTATATCTTCCGTCTTTTTCAGTTTTTTTTTTTCTTCTGTTCAATAAACTGAACTTTCAAAAACACCAATACCGGCCACTTTATTTTTCTTCTAATTTAAATTCGCTTCGCTTCGCATATCAATATACCTATATGGCGCATCATTTATTTCAGAATTTCAATAGTTACGTAGATACCTTTGTACCTCTAATACATATGGATATCGCACGCCACTCTATCGACATTCGCAATACGAATTTTGGAGCTAATATAGCACTACTACGGATTCCTGACGCAGCTGTCCATTGAATACCGCTGAGTGAGTGAGGGTTGAAAAAACTAGCGCTTTGATTCAAAGTCACCCAGGCGACTATATTGGCTCCGTAATTGAACGCGGTGATTCTCTATCCCGATTGTACGCACCATAGGTATATGTGTCCCGGCTGCAGGGTATAAATCCGGAAAATTTTGTACCCCTCGTTTATTGGTGATACATATATTTCGTTCGTAGCGATGATACAATACGAATACTTTGTGATATCCGCTATATACTGCCTAGAATTTTTATCAACTGCCGCCGCCGTCCCATAGTCTGCAATGTTTGGAAAGACCGGGGAGAAAATATAAAAATTAACTTCCCTCCTCATAACTCTATCGTGTCTTCGGTATGTTTGTTGAATCAAATAATAAAATCTGTAGGAAACGGAAACGAACCATAGGTTCGCAACGAACTGTTTCACATATGGAGGCCGTATATTTTTCACAAAAAAAAAAGAATCCCATCAATAAAATCACAATTTTTATCCCTTATTCATCGTGGGATGGTTGTACAGCTGCCATGGTAAAAGTTCTACCTATATACGAGCGGTACAGATAGATGCACGAGCTGTTGAGGAAACTTTAAACCGTTGGTTCACACAAAGATTAGAAACAAGAAAGGGTAAGGGGGTCAAGTGGATATACGCGTTATCGTCTGTAGCCAGTTGACAAATTGAAAGTAATCGAATCATTGTGGAATTCCACAAAGCAAGCCAAACGTATTCGTGTGTATGCTTTAGTCGCGAGCTTGTATGTTCTCATAGCATTACATGCATATATATAGATGCACTTTGTGTGACCTGCTCATCGCTCAGCGCTGTTCAAACAGGTCTTTATGGAGACACGTGTATTGACGCTGTAAAGCTGCGCATAGCGGGTCAAGGTGTTTTTGTGTTTTAAGTATAATACTTGAATATCATAGAATGCTTGGATGAATAGGTGGATTCATTTTGTAGCTGTTATGTCATCCTGTATACCCTTTAGCTCCGTAAGAGGGAGAATTTTCGCCATTAACTATAGATAAAAAACATTCGATATTCTGTTTTCTAGAAAACCCATTGAAGAAAGATATTTTAATATCTGCTACCTCAATCGCTTGAATTTGTCAAGAAACGTGTGCGGCATACGCCTGCAAAGGTTTCCAAGGTTACTGATTGCGACGCTATACATCGTAGGGTGGGCTCTCAGACTTCCATCCCCCAACCACAGAATCGCCAGATTCGTCCCGCAGCAACAAATAACTGTTGCCGTAATAAGCCGAGATAAACGCGACGACGCGGCACGGTGCCAGAGCCAGTCATAGCTGGGTAGCCGCGAGCAGCTACCGATGTAACCCTGTCAGGCATAGGCCGCTTTACTAGGCCGACGCGAGCCATCGCCAATGAGTGCATCCGTGGGGTATTGGGCGGGGCATACCTATCTGCATCCGCGTTGGTTGAGCTTTTTCTTTTACGAGAAAATTGCACCCCTTTTTATTTCATGATTCTTTCCACTCATGATACATCCAATGTGTGCGCGACAATTGATAGCATAAATACTTGGAATGTTGACGCGACCAAGTCACCCCTAGCTCCTGCCTCAGGGAAGAACCGTGCTACCGTGGCCTGACCCAGTTTATTATTGACTCGCCAGCGATTCGACGGTCGCGTTGAGGGTGTAAAGGAGTCGAGGGTGCACAGCAATATTTCGTATAACTATTTCTAGGAGCAGACGACGCAACTCAGCCGCCCTTGATAGAAAGCTGCAGCGAGTGACGCGATAATATTCACCCAAGACACGCGCGTTCCCAGAGCTTGCCGCTGCGTGCGTCAAGTATGCGTACATCCGAAATTTTATTTTGAAGGGGATATTCCACGAGATACTAAAAATCTTGTAAAACACAGAGACGGAAGACTAAGCATGCGATGAGCTGCGATCCGGTTGCATACGATACGTACAGGTAGAAGAGGAGCGAATATAAACTTGGGATGGTGGCCTGGGTGAAAATCACATGTATTCTTCAACTCAAGAAGCTACAGATTTCACATGGCGTAACCGAGCTCGGCTTTAGAAATCAATTCGTAGTTCGATTTCACTGTCATCTCTTGCGATCCGTACGAGTGTAAAAGTAAGCAGAAGAAAGCGTTATTTGACTGCCACGTTATATTTGCAGTGTAATCAATCATGCGATACCTGTAGGTATATATGAGGTATACTTTTAGCTCCAACGAGTTTCAGACCCTCAAGGTCGTCTCAAGTTTAGTCGGCCGACAGCAATTTAAACCTGATCGCTTTACAACTTGTTCTTCTCTCCCATACAGATCCTGTCTGATGGAGCTCAGAGCCTTTTCGATCTATATGGATATACGAAGGTTCATGAATCAATTAATATCTCGAAACTACATACTATTGATACCGGATCAAGAGTAAACTACTTCCTTCAAATAGTGTGGCAACGATCCGTGTTCTGTTGGTAGTTACTATTCCGCAAGAATAAAACTCCATAATCATTTAGCATGATATAATTCGTAGCCATGGTACGTATATAGACGTTTATGACACACATCAATAACTACATTTTTTCCAACGGCTGAGTATCTTTCGAGCATAAAGACATTATGACGTTGGAACCGAGGGCTCTTCGTGTACATAGATGGGTATACGAGTGTATATATATATATACGTAACGCGTAGTGCACTAGAAAGACGTAAACAGAGCGTAGAGTCGAGGAGCTACGAGAAAACGTGGTAAACTTTACAGCTTGTACCGAGGCCATAAACACCAAGCTTAATGAATGCAGTATGAACCCAGGGGTGCAGAGCAATGTTACGTTAGCTTCATGGTCTGCAGAGTCCATAAGAGTATATAGTAACTTATACATACATGTACGGAGTACAAGTACTGCGAGTCTGTATCTATTATATGGATACGTTGCATGGCCATTATGTCTTGGATGCGCAGTGTTCTGCTGGGATCACAAGGACTGCAGTTCTGTCAAGATATCCGGTCGATTAAAGGATCTAACGTTAAACCGCATGGTCAAGTGATTACGGAATTTTACCGGTTTCTGAACGATGCCTGCATAGGAATAGAACCCGTTGAACTGTTAGTTGGAAGAGAAAACAAGGGTTTATTCGTACACTGAATACGTAATTATAGTGAAGCACATACACGAGAATAATTCGCCTTTCTTTTCGTTTATTCGTTTTGGAAGATTACGAACCCATCGAAAAGGATGAATGTAACCTAGAAATGACCTGTCTTAATAAATCCTACTCATTTCTTGGAACCATATTAACTCAGCAGCATCTGGATTCTAAATGAAAATCTTTCTTTAACCTCGGACAAATGTATACGCCTAGTACTTTAGCACGCTACGAAGTCGATTTGCAAGGATGAAGTCTGAGATGGAAGGGTATAGTGACGCAGGGGATGGTGAAGGGGTTCGTAGGGATGGAGAAGGGAGGGAGGGAGGAAATTCTCAATGGAGTGAGGGATAAAAAGCAAATACGTTTCACTCACTCGCGTTTTCCGTTAGCAAATTCAATCTCGCAGGAGTCCCTTTAACATTGTGCGCGTAATAGGGAGGATGAAGAGATGAAAAAGAGGGAGATTCCGGGGGAGTTTCAGGGGTAAAGAAGAAAGGGGAGAAAACGGCAAAAGGAGGACGGGGGAGGCAGGTGTCGCCCGTATAACGACTTTATCGCCTACCCCCACACCTCTCCTGCCCACACCGCTCTTTTCCAACTATCGTCGACTCCGACTGCATCAAGTCAGTCCACCTCCGATCGACCAGAATCTAGTCGAACGGGCTTGTTTGAGCAGATAATATAATGATATCCGCTTCCTGGCAAGAATAGTCAATAAAACAAAGCTAGATTTTATGTAATAGTAGGCCAGAGATGAGTTTTTCATGCAGGACGGTGATTTCCACTAATTGTAAGTATGTTCGGTTGACACTAATTAGTAACATGTTAACCGGAGAGAAAATATAAACACATGGGACATGAGTGGCAAGTGCAAATGCTTATTGTTGAAGGAATACACGTTTCCGTTTGAAGGTGAGATGTGAAAAGTGGAACTTTTTGTGAGTCGCCGAGTATAATTAAAGTTTGTAATTGACGGGGTGAGCGTTCTCATTCTCGAGAAAAAAAATCCGTTTTGCAAGGCTTTGGGACACCTCAGAAAAGACCTACTTAGCTCGGTCAATTAATAAAAATCCGTCAGACCAAGGCGTTCGGTGGTACCAAGCGGGTAAGGAATATGGCCTTCGGTCCGCGAAGCAGCCTGTCGTTCGTTAAAACTTGCCTTATTAACATCTTTCATGGGCCAATGCCTCGGAAAATCTTTAAAAGTTTATTCAAGTGGATAAGGAACACGTATATTCGTGGACTACGGGCTTCACCCTTGCAAACAATGAATCCTTCGGTCCCCCTGTTTTAACTCATGACCCTCTCTTTTTTTTTTGTATTTTACTACCTGCTACTGCGATACGGTTTTGACCAAAAAATCTAAATATTTTGCACGTCGGATCTATGATTGCTGCAGCAGGGCTATCCAAAAACTACTTCAACAAACACCGTCTTCATCAAGCTTGGAATAATTATGCCTTCATAGGTGCGCACAAGTGGATCGTCAACCGAAGATCGAAATGCATCTCAAGGTTCGCCTTGGGCTATGAGCGTTTGGTATTGAAACCCCCACAGCAACTCGTACATTTCATGTTCCTTCAGGCGACAAACTCGTCCTGCGAATAGTCCCAAAGGAGAACAAGGCACCGCAACGGGGTGCCAGTGTGACTGATGTTTCGGTTCAAGCATTAGCGCAAGTATTTAGCGAACGGAGCATGGACACGGGCACGGACTCATGCGCCCCCGCACCCTCCTGTGTTATACAAGTCGGACCATTAATCAGTAACGTCACGAGCAACTTGACCCCAAGCTACGGAGGTCGGGGGTCGTGCTAACTGACGACGTTGCCGCAGGCTATATGAGTACCTTTAACCAGACGAGCAGCTCCATGACCATCCCGCTGTGAGCCACGCACACCTTCATTTGTTAGAAGCAGGTGACACTCAATTATGTCACGCAGAGGGTTGCAGCCGTGGACAGCGATGGGTAAGGTGCAAGACGTACGCCTATGTGATCTCTGTGGGTCGTTCGAACGGATGAACTGACGGACGTGTGGACAGTAGCAGGGTGAACTGAGCTGGGAAAACGAACGGACGGACGAACGGATGCGATACTAACTAGCACCGAAGTTTCGCTAACTACGTCACCAGCTAGCTAGCTGCTATGCTGCTATAGTCCTGTTTCTGTCCGCCTCGTCCGAAGCTCGTAGAACTTCTGAGAGAAACCAGGAGTTTGTTTGGTTAGTACGCGACGAAAGGCTGTATCGAAGAGGCAGTTCGCAAAAGACGGCTGACTGAGTCTTCGACATTTGAATTCGTAACCAACTTAAAGCTGAGGGTAGTTCGAAAGCTTTGACACTTACATATTCAAATAGTCCATGGATACTTGGCATTTCCGGTGAAAGGTCATAGGTATTTTGCGGCGGTTTGGGTCCTCAGATTCTACGAATTTTTGTTTCCATTTTATTTTTTATATTTTCATTTTTATTTTTACCTTTGTTTCGTGTCGTATCAGTTACCCGGGATGTCAGCTATACAAAGCAGATTCCGAACAAGGATGGTGTGGATTTTGTTTGGTGGGGGTTGCTCGCCACTTTCAACACAATTTCAGAGTCGCATCGGGTAAATGTCGATATATCGCGATTCGATAGCGTCAAAGGGTTTCCACCGTAATTCAGTTTTCCATAGTTTATATCTGGTACGGTGATTTCGGGTTGCGAAGGTCGCGCTAATAGATCACTTCGGAAAATATGAAAGCGTAAAGTCACACGGAAATCTGCGATCGAGTTAGACATTATTTTCGCCGTCCCTTCACCCTGCATGGCCTGACAGCATCAAACTTTGCTTTACCATATTAAACTGGGTACGGAGATGGGGGGGGGGGGGGGGAGAATCCCTAGCCAGCTGCTATCGGTGCATGCAATTCCCGCGCACCGAAAATCTATTTTTTATGCATGATCGATCTGTTTGACACGTGTGATTGGAGAAACATTTTACAATCCCCCGCAAATTTCAACTTCAAACACCCATCGGTACTTATGGGTATATTTGTGTCTTAATGCCCCAACACTGCTAACAGAAACATATTTCTCATTTGCTGGTACGCGTTGTTAATAACATAATATGGTTTTAAGGTTATTAAATTTCACAAGCTGGAACGTAGCCTGCAGGAAAATACAGCGTAGTTGATTCGAGGATAGGGGTGTTTGTAGAGCAACCAGGATACAGGATGGACGTAATTAAAGTGGTGACACGTTAGCCTGGGGTGCTGTCCTGCGCTCTTCGCTTTACTCACCTCCTCCTCTTTACACACCCTTTACTCTGCCCTCACAACCCTCTGGCCAACCCCAATACCATCCCTGACCTCATCCCTCGATCCGCAAGATAACTCGGACATCCCGAAATCGATATATGATTCTCGACAATGTCATGCCTACGTAGATTACACATGTCGTATGCCTTCGTTTATATAAAACTTGTAATGCAAGTACATCTCCTTTCAATTCAAAAGCGTATCTCGTAAGATTGCAATATAATTTTCAGAATGAACTTAAAATTGTTCGATATTTATACGTATATATTTAGGTCGAGACATAATTCGGAAAGGCGTGAATTTGGATACATATTTAAATATAGTCAGGGAAGTATTATTTTATGAGACGTGTGTACACCTTTGGATGCCGTATTGTGTGTGCTTTGTACGTGTATACATCGCGGGGAGGGGGGGGTGGGATTGTTCGACACTCGCGCATGTATACATATATTGGGGGTGGTTACGATACGATAGAATCTGCCGGCACGGTATTGGACGCTCTAATATAATGATGATTTCGATTACATAACGTTACAAGTTTCCTAGTACTATACAAACTTACAGATGATATTGAGGCTAGTCATACCGCAGAAGCCGTTTACGATCCGTACACTTCAGTTACAACTATAAGGTCTGGTGACACTGGAAATTGGAAGTTTGGAGTTGTTTGTGTGAGGCCATAGCAGACGCAAAGCAGAACAAGAAAATATAATGACTGTGGCGAAGTAAGAAAAAAAAAATTGGATATAAAAGTATCAAGTTTTGTGGAAAGTAGCACCGGTACAAATGCATGGTGGTAGGATACGGAAAAAATAAAAATGGAGTCGGTAACTTTGACACTTGTCGATAAAACGTATAGTGCTCGGCTCCAGCGGGGATTAAGTCAATTAATCTGAGGCATAAACTCTCGGTTAGGTTTACCAGTGAGGAGAGTGCAGGCGTAAGATATCGGCAACGCTAAATTGAACCCGTCTTTGAAATTAATGCGTATAAATCAGCGGCCAGATGAGGTCGTGCCTCTAACCACGTTGTAAGAAGGATTTCTTATTGGTGAACGAGGCGGTGCATACTGATGCCGTTAGAAATATATATAGACGATAGCTAAGGGGGTGAAATTCACATTATGGTGTGCGAAAGGGTTTGAACGTATAATATATATCAGACATATATATTGCGCTATCGTTGCCTTAACACCTGTGGGATATTCTGGATATTCGTACATAATATTTTTACATGGATGTGCAAATACACAGTCTTCGAATACCAGAATTTCATTCGCACGAGGATTTGGCATTTCAAAGCTTGAAATATAAAACGATAATTCTTGTACGCGTGTTTACGAATATATTTGCGAGCAACGGGCCTCGCAATTATAAAATTATTTACAGCCGAATAATTTAACGAGTATCCCCCTGTCCGTGAGCGTTGGTTACTTGCGAATTTCAAATCAACCAAACAACATTCGTCATCGGTTGGAAGAATTCGATCAAATGAAATATAATTATTTCACATATCTATAAAGGATTCACGAATATTATTCAACCGTTAAATCTAATTAAAATTGTAGATTATTATGTTCCAAAATGTCGATATATAGGTCATCCTATATGCGTATAATGACATTACGGAATTATAGTATACACGTGTGGGTATATTTACACGTACTGATTTGGCTCACATATCACACTTACACTCAACCAATCGCAGAAATGGTAGGTTGTCACGCGAAATGAAGCGTCGAGCTGATACGAAAAATGGTTCGCCCTGCAAATATGGCTGAGCGAATACTCAGGCATTTAAAACAAGTCAACTCACTTCCGCATGAGCCACACGGGTCGGAATGATTCTCGTAAAATGTACGAAATTACTAAAAGCTCAAAACAGAGAGCTTTCACTCACACGCAGGGTTTAAAAATAAGTCACATCATGTAATGCCGCATCACCTACTAGAGATTTTGACCGATAATAACCTGTACGCCTATTGTGTTTATATCAACCCTGAGTCGCGGTGCGCGGGGCTGAAAGTAGGTATTTGTCGATTATTCATGGCAAATAGTTCAAATTAATACATCAAGTACGCGGCAACCAAATTGCAGTCGTCTCGTAGAATACCTCTTTCATAAAATATACCTACTTTACAATAATGGGATGACGGCAGAACTAGTAGAGACGCTTGTGACCTTGGTTTTTATCGGATGCCAATCAACGTTATAGCGCAGCACGTCGAATGGAAAACTTTTCGTCAACTTTATAATGTATAAGGTGCAGTCGAGTGGTAACGGTAACTAACTGGTCCGACAATAAGATGGGCGCGGCAAACTCCATGGGTGCGCCGTTTTGGTCATTTATACTTGCTTGTACGGCTGATCGTGAATATTCAAATCGTGAATATTCAAATTGGAGGCTTTGGAAAAATACTCACGAAATTTTGTTGACAACTAGACGAGAGATGTATAACACTCCAAAATAGAAACTCACCTGGAACAAAAGAACATCAGTATTAGAATTAGCAATTGGATTTTCAGCAATGCAAAAGAAATGAGGTGAAAAGTATTATACGGTTTAACAGTAAGGTGTGAACGTATGTCTACCTACAATGTTCGGGCAGTAATATAGTGAAGATTCTTGGATGGTAAAAAATCTTTAATATAAAGTTCATTAATATCCATTGTCGCGTATAAAATAGGAGGGATGGGGTTTGAAACATGGAAGGTGCAAGGTAGAAAGGTAAGATGTTAATCACGCCTCGGCAGCTCATTAACGCTTTGATTAGCACGTAGCCCCTCTCCCTACAGCAAGTACTCTGAAGCCCGTTCGTTCGCTTCGTTCATTCTCGGCTGAGCGAGTCTTCTCTGCCGACGACGATCAAAGTCCCAGTTTTCAGCGACGCACGTCGTAACAAATGTGCATATATCTATATATATACGTATATATTACAGACTGAACCTAAACAACAGCCTTCACCGTCAATTTCGATAACATTAGATTTTTATTATTTTTTGTTTCATAGAAAAAGTAAGCCTGCGGAAGGGTGAGATTGGCGATGCTTTTCTATTACTGTGGTGGCTTCGAGCGGTTGGAAATAGTACGGGCTTCAAAATAACCTCCAGCAATTTTCAAACCGAAACAAAAGCTCGTCTGGCCATGATGATAGGATATTTTTTCACAACAAATAGATTCTGACTTATGATTTGTGCTCGACGCATCATATTGCAAATGAATCCACGTAGTAGAAAGGTCTAACAGAAGCGCACCGTAACTTGCATGAATCCGATCAAGTATTGAATGAATAAATTGCTCAAAATCGTAGAAACAACGGACCGTATCTGACTGATTTTAGATGGGA
This sequence comes from Athalia cordata, assembly GCA_963932425.1. Taxonomy (NCBI): domain Eukaryota; kingdom Metazoa; phylum Arthropoda; class Insecta; order Hymenoptera; family Athaliidae; genus Athalia; species Athalia cordata. The sequence continues at coordinate 46,724,268 of OZ010625.1, read as the reverse complement.
GCTTTCAGAGCCTATTTCGCTGAAACGAAAACTGGCTGGTAGAACGAATGTAGACTCTTATCCTTCAAAGCTGTGGTCATTAGTCGTAGCAATCAGTCGCCCTCTGTGTTCGTCTAGTACCTTCCTACACATATACTACCTATCCATCTATATACAACTATATGTATTCGAGGGAATTTAAGCCCCGAGCTGTTACGATCGCGCACAGGCGTTCGAGCGCGCGCCGCGGTACCTCTCCTCAGAGAGCTATTAATCATAATTCCATATTGATAATGGATAATGAGGGTAAGCGGCTGTACTTTAGGCAGACGTGGAAAGGACTCGCATATTCAAGCAAGCACAAGCGCCAGTTTCCTTTGATCGTTCTTGTAGACTCAGTCAGCTTTACGCGGTGCGCTGCGCTCAAGGGCAGACGTTAATCAAAGCATTGTAACCAACCTGAAACTGAGTCGAACAGATATAACCGCATACGCGATGAAAAAGTGAGATAGTAATATTCTGAATAATAATTGGATTCGTTCCCTGGCAAAAGAAGACATTATATAAGAATCCAGGAACTGTATTAAGAAAAAGAGAAAAAAAAAACTGTCGGTTGATATTGCTGTAAAAAATTAAGATATTCAAACGTCAGGCGTTGCAGGTATAGATTTGTCAAGTGCAATAATTTCAGATTTTCATTTTAGGAAATAGAGCTAACGAATCCCACATATTCAGATTGAAGAGGACACGCAAGCCAATGGAAACTCGTAGTGATATTTTTAGATGGAAATGCGTACGCTACAATGCCGAATTTTTTTCTGGCCTTTATCTGGAGAAATTATAATGATAAAATTGATTACAATTGTCTGTTCGCTCTATCACTCATTGTCAGACAGTGGTTAATGGTTAATTAAGTTTCTAATCAAATTATAGATAATGAGTAAAGTTGGCCCCTGCACCCCAAGCTCAACCCGTTAGTCAAGTGGATCTTGCTGATGTAAATTACAGAAAGTGTAAATTTACACAGTTTCGCCATTGTGGCAGCTAGAATTAGATTTTGGATGAAACAATTCGGACATTATAATAGATCTGACGTACCTCGTTACTACTCAATCAGGACAGATATTATGTACGGACAAAGAAAAAGCTACGGGCTCGGAAATCGATCCTATAATTTTTCACTTCCAAAGTAAAATTTTGGAAAGACTTTGCGCCTCATGTCAAATTTAGTCGTAAGGCACGTCTGATATAGACATGACATTCACATGAAAAAATGTCATACAAAATTTCTGATTCATCAAAATAACAGAGAAAGAAGAAATAGAGAAAAATTAAACTGTTCCTTTGAAACGGTACAAGTCGTGACGTTTGAAGTAGATTCTATCCCATGATATCGCCGCGATAAAAAAAACTGCAATAAAAAGGTTGAAATAAGAATATGTGTGTTACAAGTACCTATTATACGTACACCCCATAGTCACGTGTTTAACACTGTGCCATTGGAAGGCAAAGAAGAAACAATTAAAGCCCCTCTATCATTTTATTACGATGGGCAAACATCGGAACTGGGTGTACTGCAGCAGCTTTACGAGTCGAAGATGCGGATGAAGTGAACCCGGATGAATCTGTGGGACGCAAACTGTATGGAGGTGAATGGCGTTTTGATCAGCCGTGAAGCAGGTGAGACGCAAGCGGCGAGCGAGGTGAGGCTGGGAGCGAGTCACCATGGCGACGGCTTCGCTACGGATTCCATTTACCTATCGCTATGGAAACGCGGGGTTGGCGCTCGAGGCCGAAGCGAAACCGCTCTCGGTTCGTTCAGCGGGAGGACGTCCCGCACGGGATGGCTAAGGTGGGAACAGGCGGGAGACGATAACACACCAACAGATCTATCGATCATCAACCGGCAGCTGTTGTGTGTACGTCACTGCCTAACTGGTGTATACCGCGTTGCGGCGTACGTGCGCATCGCCTCGCACAAACACACTCCCGCGTCTTTTGCTCCGGTTCTATCAGCCTATGGATATTAGGTAGGTTGGTGGTGGGTAGGAACGATCTGATTTTTGTCATTCTCATATAGGTTGTATACTGTCAGTGATAGTTAACAGTAGGCTATAACTATGCATCCAACTCTGTCTCCTCTACTTATGGCTAGGACTAACTTATACCCTTATAGTCGTTCGCTTCAGCAGCACTCGGTACTGCTTCGGAATTGCGCGTGCCTTTGGAAAACGTTGTGGAGTCGACATGTGCACGAAGTTTGCGCGTGTATGTAAGTTACACGGAGGTAATTAGCGAAGTTACTTGGTTCTCCGAGCATTCAAACGTTGCGGTTAAGGCTACCCGCCCGCCCCTCCTGCTCGTTCCTCCTTTACTACGCGTTGATTTCACCCCAGCCCACGAAACCATGGCTACCACCGTTCCAATTATTAATAATTAATTAAAGACCTGGAGAAGTCTGTCACACCGATCGCGACCAAACCCCCAGCCTTTCGGAAATCGCTTAAAATACCCGGGTGTCCTGGACGGTTGGAGTGCTTCCCGTGTTCTCTACTCTCTTCTTTTATACCCCGTATTTCCCCTTCACTTTCACTCTCTCTCTCACTCTCTAGATCTCTATGAAAATGGTATTTAGCCCGGACGCGGGCTTGCAACCGCCGAAGCGCTTAGATACTTTCCTCCATGTCCCGAGCCCCCCGTTTGCCCCTCAAGCCTGACCCCCCGCACTTCTGGCGTGCCTGTTCTGCCCTCGAGTTACGCTAAGCTGGGTTAAAACAATGCAAATATAAAGAGCCTTATGCAACGAAGTAAAGGCACTCCTCCCACGATGGTACCGGTACCTACATATATACCTCTATCTATCTCCACCCCTTAGGAGCATGCTTCGGAAAAGAGCAGAGCGATGAAAGTTTCGTTCTTCGGTTCACCCTTGTCTACATAATAGTGCGCTGTAACAACGCGTTCTTATTGCGATAACTTAACATGTTTCCGATACTCGTCTCAAAGTTGCCGAAGATATTTATGATTGCAAGACATATTGAAGAATGCGAAATAATGGAAGCAATGAATTATGACGATAATATTACGTAGTGATCACAGAAATTCTACATAGTATGCGAGTTGGAGAACAGATCACCCGGTCTATGTTCGTTACTCGCGATCTGCGAGGGTAGGTATGTCAAGTCGCTTGAATTAATTAGACGGAAGTTTTTGAGGGCAGTGACGAAATGGGAGGAAAGTATTTGTCCATTTTGTCCTTGGAAAGTTTAGATAAATTTAACGACTTTCGTTACCGAAAGTGCTTTTTAATTAAATAATCCACCGGTAGAACATTGCTCTTTAATCTTAAATTTCGTACAATTAATTTCTCCAAGAGAGTAACCCGCACCATTTTACTTCAATGAATTACGTGCTGGCAATTAGCTTCAAAGGTACGTATTATCAAGGTTAATTCTAAACTAAACTGTGGTCGGGTGTAGGGTAGGTGGTGACGTAACCCTCTTTTCCAAGCCTCACCTCGAATAATCGTCAGCGTTGGTATTGAAAATTATCGTCAACGTATATCGAAACAATCTGCAACCGATAACGAAAACCCTAATACGACCGAGTCTGCAATGTCCTAGTCTCAGCTGAGCTGATTCTAAATGAAAACCAAAAATTCACTGATCATATGATTTGTCCATGAACGGGGATTCATATGAGAATCTACATACTTATCCTCCTGGAATACCACAAAATGTATCGGGATACAGCAGGCTCCCCCCCCCCCCCCCCTCTCTCACCCCATGTCGAATTACGCGGGGTGATACGGCTGAATCACTACCCAGTCTTTTCGATACATTACGTATGCATACATACATATATACCGCAATCGAATGGTCGAAACCATGCGAGTGGAAAACTGGATTTATATCAGAAACTGTAACTATACCGAGGAACTTCCAATTTGCATAGCTCCTTTCGGTAATCCCCCAAGCTCTCTTCCGCCCCCAACTATATACTTACGGTGCCCTCACATCCATCGGATAAAAGAAACACGTCAACTGGGAATATACGATTGAACTAAGGGAGTGGATTCTCTGTCAAAGGAGATAATAATACTATGAAATCGGTGACCAGGAACCTCGCATCACCTAGTTCGATTCGTTGCATCCATGTTCGATATATGCGTGGTGGAATTCTTTGAGCGGGCAATTAGATATTTTTTTGAGATCAAATCGATTCATACTTAGCGCGTATATAAATATTTCGGAGAAAGTATAATGTAATAATTCTGAGAATTACCCTTAAGACGCGATTGACTCCGTCACGCATTCATACGGATAGTGGTTGGGTAGGGTCACGGTTTGCAAGATTTGTAAGGGTCTCAATAAGCAGATGAGGGCAAAACTACGTTAGTGACGAGACAGAGCCTAGCCGGTATCATTATCCGTCGCCAAGGACCCGAGAGAGCTTTGGGCAGTGCGGAGAAAGGTAGCCAATCAAGTGATCGGACACGGACACGTTGATTCCCCTCCTCTGCCTCACCCTAGCCCGGAGCCCTTTGCTCTAGAGAGGCCACTACCGAGATACTCTCCCTTTGGTCCCCAGTCATCGCGCAATACATGTACATAGAGAGATCCGCGCTCGTTCGTCCGGGAGTGTAAGCGGATTGCAGCGGAATTAGCGGCGTTCGTTTTATGCTTTGAACGGCCCTCTGCTCTATTACTACTCTATATAGGTTCGCTTTTCTCAGACCTCGATCCCACATACCGCCATCCCTGGCAATCGAATCTCTCGGTCTGCCGTGAGATACCCTCCAGTATTGTGCGGAGGCGTAAAGTTATTTATAAGCGACCTCACCGATCAAATGTAGAAGGAATATTTTGACAACTTATATACGACATCGCCGAGTATCTGCAATGTCCGGAATTTCTGTTAACTCACCGTGAAACTTGAAATTCTCTAACATTATATTGCAAATAGGATTCAAGGGATGAAGAGGTATACGCAAGTAATTTCACCGAAGTGTAACAAAAAACATGTTGGTATTCGCAAGATTCTTTGCGATAGGGTATATCAAAAGTGGAATTTAATTATATTTGTTATCATTATTTTTCCTTCTGGGAAGTCCGTGGGAGAATATTGGGGTTTTGCAACTTCTGGCCATGACGAAAGAGGAAGAATATCCCGGGTTTGAAATACGTGTACACCGTCCTATAAAGAGCCTATCAATGAAAACTCACATTTCTTTTTGTGGAATTTTCCTACTCCATACAACGCCGGATAAAGCAAAATGAAAAGAGGAAAACGAAAGCCTGCAATTTCCAGCCACTGGATGGCAAATACGAACGGCTACGAAAGAAGGAAGCAGAGATAAAAGAGAGAAAGAGCTTAAGGACGCAATTAATTACTATCGCACTCTTTTCTTAATTCGACCATTGGATCGCGGTCATTCTTCCACTTTCGAATCGTTAAATTTCAATTACATAAGTACGTGAATGGAATCGTTTACATTGAATAGAGTGGAGAAAACTAAAAGGAATAGGGGTTCAAAGCTGAGATGGACCATTATTTTCGTTTATAGATTAATAAATTTGACTGTAATTTAACGAAAAAATTTCTAAAGCACAATGCCATTTTTGTTACTTTCATTCTTCCAATCCCGCGATGAACCCATAAAAGGGAAATAGTGTAGCATTGGTATAGTTTATAGCCTTGATCTCTGAGTGCAAATCTACTCAAATGATAAATATCACTATATTATGGGTCTGTATAACTTGAGGTAGCCGCTGGGAGGTGAAGAGAGCGAGTAATTGCAGCGCAAGTTTGCGGGTAGAAGATACAAGTAAAGGTATGTATACATATAACATACAGGTTGGCATAATTCGTCACGTTATAAATGGCTCTTAAAGGTTGGTAGCCTTGAGCGGTTCTTATTTATGCGAATATCCTCAGTACTTGAGCCCCCTACAGTTTGCTCCGAAGCTCCCACGCCTTCTCTCAAAAGAAAGCAGAATTTAACTCATTAGTTAGCTGTGTAATTAAAAACCTTGCGCATCCGGCCAAACAGATAAGGTGGAAGGAGGGAAGCAAGAACTTTACCCTTCTCCCTTTAATTCTTTTACCAAGATCCCTTCCCCTTCCCCTTTCCCTCATCTCCTGCCGCTTCTTCGTGCTTCCCACTGGTCTTCTGCCCCCTACCCTCTGCTCACCATTTTCCCTCCCACTTCACTCTGCTCGTCACTCTCCGCTCTCTTGCTCTTCATCTCTCCTCGATTCATTGCCTCCCTTGCTCACGTTCCTGGTTTCCAACCCCCGGCGGGAACCCCCTTTTTATAATTGCAAAGCGCCCTCTGCCGGAGAGAAAGAGCTTTTGAAGCGTGAGATCAAGGCGATCGGACGTAGAATAAATGCGAATAAATCTTTGCTTTGGCGTTCGAACAGCTCTTGTCGCGTGCACGCCTCCGTTTTGCAAAGGCATTCTGTCGAACGTCTCTGAATTTCACTATTTAACTCCCACCCACCTCCAACTTCATGAAATAACTCAAGTCAGTGCGGAATACTGCCTTTTCATAAATACACTGAAAGAGAAAGAGTGCTTCAATCAAAAGTTCGCCTCAGAAATGCCGGTCAAATTCAATTATTAATTGGACCTGCAAGGCTTTCAATCCTTTTTCTATATTTCTCCTACGCTTATCGAAGCTTCGGTCTTTGCTCATGACGCCGCTACATAATATCGACGTGTCTCTGTACCTCGAATCATATTTTCGCAATATGAAAACATCCCTAGTTAAAGGAAAACGGGGCTGCCCCAACCCAGTAGTGATATTATTGAGACATGATTTTTTGCTGAATTTCAACCACCGACCAGCCATGTTCTGTTGTACTCATCGGCACTAATAGAATTCGCTTGTACTTCGGTAGCATATATCGAAAAACTGTTTCCCTGTTGAAATTATTATTTGAGTATTTGAGTGATTTGATAGTTGTTACCCAGGGGGTAACAAGAGAATAAATACTGTATACTCATATGTATGCATAAATAATATCAGACAGATTTACATTACACGTACTAATGGTGGGTATACGAAAGAACCAATGTTCGAGCTTTAGTTTGAATGCACCTATCTCTCTTTGCAGGCTTGATTCATTTGCCTGTAGGTAACATTCATCATCGACCCGGAAACATTGGTAATTGTTAACCAATGCTTCTTCGGGGAGTCTAACGTCGGATGAGGGATTCGGTATCCGACGGACGGCAGCACCCCTCGACGGTCGGTTTGAGCTTTCGAGCTTCCAGCTGGCGCCATCCAACAGAAAAGCACGCAACTCGCTATTCGCAGGGACTCCCAACCTGAGGGTTGATTCAATTCTCTTTTTTCTTCCTATGCTGGATTTCAACAGCTCTGCGTTTGAAATTTTAACCCACCTTTCCGAAAGGAAACTGAGACGATGTATAGGAATAGCGCTAAAAATACCACTACGAAATACTACAACTTCCAACCCTTGAATAACTACAAATTTCACATTCGACCTGATCGACGAATAATCAATTTACTAACGGATCAGCTCATTGCACGGTATGAGTGCCTGATTTCAGTGTGTCCGAGCTTTCGTCGGCAACTGATTTCGGGAGTTTCGCAAGAAGAGTATCTACAGAAAGCTATGAGAGCCCCTGTCAACGATAGTTTCCGCTCGAGCTTTCAGATGGAGTCACGAGTTCGTAAAAGCTCAACGATCGATAGACGAAAAACAGCTTCCGCAGAGACCTACAGTTTCCCGTAACTCATCCAGAGCTAAACTTTAAAGTTACGACTAAAGGTTTCATAATCTAGCTTATGGCGGTAGCGACGTGAACATACGAACGCTGTTGCTATAATAACAAACTCCGTTTCAGTTTTCAGTAGAATTTTCTACGAATTTATTAAGATTTCTGCAAACTCGTAGCACACGTGTAGAAAAATGCAACTCGTTCACTACATGCAGAGAGCGTTATAACGTTATTCGCTATGAAGGTGGAATATATATTTTTGGTAGGAAAATTTTATAAAAGCATTGTATCTCCGCGATGTACATTATTACAGCTACTTTCTGCAGCTGCACGACGCCCAGGCTGCCCTCCTATCTTTACGGCTGGTCGTAAAATATTTATATGAAGTCTGTGTTTAAAAGATAGCGCGCTCTTCCTTATACCGGTTTGGTACCCCAAGAATTTCTCTCTGACTCTTTCTTAGTTCAATTTTAAATTTTTTCTCGTGACGGATTACACGCGTACCTCCTATAAGAAGGAAGAAAAATCGGGGAACAATTCAGTCCAGTTTCATTATTGTAGTTGAAGAGTTAATGGTTGATACACATGGAATGTAAAAGATGAGGAGAGTGAATATGTTCTACATTTGTTACGGATATACAATTGACAATTCTTTCTCTCACGGTCGTAACAAACTGCGAACCTAATTACTGTAGGAATTTTCAGAGTCTTCCAAAATGCGCTTCCACACCGTTTGAAAGTTAGGATCTGGTGAATGTTATAAAATTAAAACTTATATAGAAAGATCATTAAACGTTGAACGTTGTTTTCTAATTACCTTCTCAGCACCTGTTGCTCCGACAATGGTAGTTCTGGACTAACACAATAGCTGTTTAGCCTTACGTGAAGTATTTAATAGCACGGAATTATAATACACGTAGCTAAAAGCGTGCCCGCGTATTCGTGCTGAAAAGTGACCGACAACAAATTCCTTCCACGCCATGAACCATTCAGGTGTAGGTTTACTGTAATTCCTGAATGCTATACGTACAATATTTTGATGAAAACCAATTTTGCCTCGCGATTCTCCAAATTTCTTTCACATCACATTCTTCCAAACTGAATTTTAGCGACCCAAAGTTTCGATAGCTTGGCAAACAATCGATGATTTATGATAAGGGTATGGAGTGAGCGTTAATTCTTATCCTCCAATAAGATATAGTCAAGGGAAAAGGTGATTTGTTTTGGAGAACTCCAAATTCCAGTATGCTTACATTACCTATGGAGTCACGACGGGAGAAATTACACTTTAGCGTTCTTCCTGTATATTCAGACATGGTTCGCTTTACCGGCAAGCTATCCTTTGATGTTACTATTCTTCCGTTGGATCGTCAGCTTGCCGATCTGGTGATCTGGTGTTTTACTAAAAAACAACGCAAATACTCAACGTATCTCTGATGAACGCAGACTTATGAGAATATTGCATATGAGAAGATTTCCGAACACCGAATACCCATTGAAAATCAGTAGCAATTAGAATATGCCATAATGATTTCAAAGTCAAATTTAAGGTCCGACGGGCTGCAATCGGATCCGTTCTCGAAGTGACGGTACAGAGGGCATGGCTCCGCAGTTTTTTGAGCAATATTTGATTTGTTGATGATATCAAAGAGGTAACACGTCGAAAATTTTAACAAAAGAACTCATAACTTGCGGCGAGATTCCGCTATAGCTTTCCGGGTCACGGGGTGATCGCTATAGACAAGCGTGACCATGTTTTTTATTGCAACAATTTCCGAATGAGAGACACGCGAGGGATAAGCGATCGTGAAGCGTGACGTTGGGTTATTTGTCTGGCCCAGAGTAAATAATACTGTATACGAAAACACGCCCGCTACTCATGTGTGAAGTATAAAACGACGCGATTTACATGCCCGACCAGGCGAGCGTGAGTAAGCAAATGGTCGAGAAAATCTAGACACGTGTATAATAATAAGATAGTCATAAAAATAGAATATTAGTCGAGATTATGTCAGCGATTTTTCCGTATCCCTGTTGCTATAATACCTGGCTGAAAGACATATGAAGAATGCTTTACGACTTATTTACACAGTTTTCAGAGTTAGTCTTTCAGGCAAAAAATAAAAAAATAAACAAACAACAAAGTAAACAGAAAGATAGTTATACAAATGTTCACGTAATTTCTAAAGCCCAAGAGTACATGAATTATGAGTTAAATCATAAATCTCCGACGAGATCAGCAGGGCCCAACCTTCGGTGGGGTGTGAAGAGCCTCGTACGTACGCCAGGTGCGTTCACGATGTATCGGGGTGAAGCCTAACATCCGAAGTTTCATAACGAAGCCCAAAGTTCGCATGTTCTGGAACTGGGAAACACGTACGTTGCACCTGGGGAATCCCCGATGTCTTATACAGCGGTAGATAACACCGCGCACATGGCGCCGTTGGCAGGTCGAAAGTTTTAATTGATGGTATTTACAAATCCCAGAATCTACTCGGTACTATAGCATATACGCCTACCGAGCTACATGGTGAATTTCGTCGGTATAGTAAAACGTGTTTGACGAACAAACTGTAGGGTATATAAGATTTGGCTACACGTGCGCACGAGATGCACGAACGACGACGTTCCAGTCTTCGAGGATTTAACGGCGGTAGCAAATGGTCCTTCGATGCAAATTTCCTGAAAAATATCCGTCTTGTTGGCATCCATAAACGCTAGTTCCTATTTGCACCAGGCTCAGAGGACGATTCACTGCGTGAAATAACCGTAGATTTCTTGGCAAGTAAATTTTCCGCGAGTCTTCCCGATATGCCCTCTTTGTTTTTATTCACTGAGAATATACGATATAAAAAAGCAAAATTTTATTATCTTTCCACCGTGCATAGGACCTTTTGCAATTTTCATTACCATTCATTTGTAAAATTGTTTTTTATCGCTGATACGCAAAATTTTTGTTTACATTACATCAGAATTATTGTACCCGGAAAAATATTTGGGTAGATGCAGAAATGATTGGCAAGTATAATGGATAAATCAGAGAGTAGAACTCCTGTGGGAAAATCAATGAAAGTGGGGTGTTAAAATTTTCACGAAGTAAAACGCTCCTACGACAAGTATCACGTGACGGGGGACGTGACTCGAGTCCCGAGATCGTTGTAAAATTTATAAATATCCATAACATATTGAAACACAAGTGGCGCCTGCCACCGTCTGCCTGGTTGCCTTTCCAGCTCATCCACCGACGGCGTTTTCGCGTCTGAAAAGGTATAGTTCTAAACTACACATATATACGTTAAGAACGATGTGGACATGTCAGGAGTCTTGCATATCTCTACATATAGGTAAATATAATCGTACCTCTATATATGCGACTTTCATATAGGGGATGCAATAAAGCGTCTGCTTTAAAATATGCAGAGATTATTCTTTGAATGAAATACAGCTGCAGGGTCTCGGAAATACGAATTTTCTTCAAAAAACCATCTTCTCAAATTCGTCGAAAATCGCACACTTTCTGATAATGGAATACCATATTGAAGATCAGAAAAGAGCTGGGGCTTTGTAGCTAATCGTCTAGCTGATGAGAGGTAGGACTGCGGCACGGAACGACAGATTTCAGTAAGTTACCCCCTCCAAAAAGTTGATGAGAATCGTTTCCAACACTGTCTCCAAAGGTATCTTTTTCCCTTAATCGGCCCCTTCGATCCGGCCGGACAAGCGAAGCATTCGTGCGCAACCCCCCAACACGATAGGGTCAATACAGAGGCGCCGACCATTTTCTCTGTTTCTGTTATTTTATTTTTTCTTCCTATTTTCCTCTTCCACCGCTTTCTTGCTCCTTCTATTTCTCAGTTCACTGAGGCGAACGAAAGGACAGCACCAGAGGCCCTCCAGCTTGTGTAATGTACGTGGGGCCCGTGCTGCTCGAGGATTCAATCGGCCGACCCGGTCGAGCGGTTGCCTTAATTCTTTATAAGCGACGCGCCGTTATCCAGTTAGTTCAACTGCTGGAGAATTCGAGGAATAGTACAGGCTTTGGAATCGACGGGCGAGAGAGTACGGAAAAAATATACGTGTTGGAGAGCGTTACGGTAATGAATTTTCAAGATCTCTCTGTGTGTCAAGTAGTCTAATAACGAATAGTTTGAGGAATTGATATTCATGATTCAACGAATTCAAAGAATAGTTGAGATGATTCAATTCGACGGAAGGCATTTGTAAAGTTAAGCTTCAAGCTTCAAAACGCATTTTCGCACGACTTCCTATGCCAATTTTTTAATGATCGGTTATGAGAATTTGAAATTGCCCATTTTTCGGAGCAGAAACAGGGTGAGCCGCTAATTTTTACGTGCGTTCATTAAAAACTAGTTTTGTTGTTTAATCTAAGCGGAATTTACCTGCAGTTTAGCGATTACCAGTCCGCTTAATCGAATCGAAACCGTTTAAAGCTTTGTAACATACAGAGGTTTCACATGATCGTATTTGCACTGGTTCTGCAGCTACGAGAAAGCTATTTGGAAGGCGCAGGAGAAGCGGAGGGGGGTCACGTTCCCTCGTCGATCGATGTCCCCACTAATTAAGTGCATGGCTGTAGGTGGTAACAATGATAAGCCTATCTGAGACCGGGGACGAGGAGGCGACATAGCAGTCCTTGATTACCACCAGATTCATCAATGACCACAATGCTCGGCATCCTATTGCGGGGCGTCCGCATATATATCTGCACGGCGTGTCCCCAACACCCGCTACTGCAAGGCTTGTACTGGTTGTCAGCCGTCTACGGAGTAATGACACCGTACAATAGCGGCCTTAGACGCGAAATGGCTTAACCGCCCAGGATGTGTAATTCGAAGCGACTATGGCTATGCAAATCCGGTTTATTGTTTCACGAAACTAAACGAGCGTCGTTGGGGTATTGTTGTCTTGACGAGTTTATTAACGGATATATTTCAGCGGAGGATTTGCGTTGTCGCGAATCGTGCGCACCGACTATATAATGACCGGTTTTATGCACATCCGAAGCCAGGCGAAGAGTGTTACTGCTTACTTACAGAAATTTGGGGACGAACAAAGTTTTTTTACAAGTTCACATTAAAGGGTTGTCTTGCGACTGGGCTAGTCTTGAACCAAGTTGAAGCCTCGGTGGAATCCTGGTATCAGCCTTTCTGGCTCGATTCACGAATGAGTGATTTACTGGAGCGTCGCGCCACAACGACCGCCTTAGATTAACCGAATTACTCTCTCCTGCCTCCCTACGGCTACAAGATAGGTTTGTCATTGTGCCCCCAGTGTTTAATTAGAGGGGATATCGACCCGTTAGCTCGCAGCTCGGGTGGTGTTAGGTTAGCTCGAGACTGGAAAGGGTGAAGTGGAAGGAGGACGCTGGGGGGTATCTAGGCGGTGGACGTCTCTAGATAGCCCCCTCACCTGCAATTACCCAATAGCATTCCGGTAATGGATTACCAGGGAGAATCTCCGCTGCGATGCGTTGTGTTCGTCCCGTCCACGTGAGACGCTTCCGCGTTGCCTCTCGACCGCTTCCGTTCGTGGAGCTTCTAGGTATCGAGGGTTGAATAACGCGGGGTAAGAGAGGTGGAATAGCGGAAGGGGAAACAAGAGGCAATGGAAGGCCGGTACAAGAGCAATTTTCCTGGGCAATCCATGCCTCGTAATTGGGAATTTTATAATATTTTTGGAAGCGAGCCAGTCCCACGGGGGTGAGAGGATTCGCCTCCAGGGAAGATGAATATTCTCTTTTTGAGGGCTACTGGCGTGGTGTGTGCAGCGTGGATGAAAAATGCGCTCGGCTAAAATTCACCGCCGCAAAAAGGGTCCTGGCGATTTGGAAGCATACCAAATTGTAATAGTCGGAAATCGGCGATTAATTTATCACTGTAGGGAGCTGAGCGTGCGGTAGAACCGACTTTGGAAGGAAAAAATAAAATAAAAGAAAAAAAGAAGTGGAAATCTACTTATGAGAACGATTTGTTGGCGATCAAGTATTCGGCGTTCAGAGTCTGCTTGTACAGACATATGTGTAGACATATTCGCAACCACATCCACGCATGAGCAATACCGCGTTATCCTCACGATCTCTCTACGTAATCCAGAGTGCCCCGTTCGACTTGGAGTTTGGTTCGCAGCTCTCATGTACATTATAGTCGCCAATTGCAGGGCGGACAGACTGCACTCGAGGCGACTCTACCGTGTCGACGCCATCTCTCTGCAATTAATTAAACAAACACTAATTGTCAAATTATCACCGTTCATAATTGTCTGCGAACAGAAATTCCCTCTAGTTTCTCCTCCATCTATAGACACGTGTATAGCTCGTGGTATCGCGTAACAATTATCCGAAAGACATGTTTTCAAACAAATATCCTAATGAATCGTGACAAAATTCCAAAAGTATAGTTATGAGAGACCAAATACAACGAACCCAACAAAGAGCAGATATTTGAATTTTCGATATACTTGTCAGGGGCACAAACTAGTACGTCGCAGGTAACCGCAGCAGTCTGTCATCGGGTATACCAGGCTGCGTTTCCGCGCGTGGCCCGCTTGGGATATAGTGAAACCCCCAGAGAGTCACGGAGACCAAGCGCACTACCGCCACTTTATATTCAAAGCGCAGCCGGGCGTCCCTGAAAATGCAATCGCAAAATACAATACCATGCATTACCTAAACTGGCTCGCATAGCCTGGCTTCGAAAGAGATATCGTAAAAGATGACGTCGTACGTTATGCGACGCGAAACTTTTTCCACCCTGACTTGCAGGCAAAGCGCTGAGTTCCCATCACACTAGATATGCTAATAAAGTGGCAAATCCAGAAATTATTATCACGGTGTTTGCGGTCTCTGTTACCTTTTGATTTCACGCCGTCACTCCGTACCATTAGATACGGAGCTTCACTTATCTGTACGAGGAAAGGTACGGGCGCAGAAAATTTCAAGAGAGTCATCCAGCAGCACGTTATAATTATATTCGATATATTTTCTTCCGCGGCATTGTTGGTGCCCAGGCTAAATATAAGTGCCAATTATTTCTTCGAGTGACGTTTTGTCTCCCAACAATGCCCCCTCTTTAATTTTCTTGCTCTTTCGTTTTCTTCGTTTAATTGACACCGACAAGATTCATGTACATCTATGTACCTGTACCATCGTATATACCATCGTATATGTATAAGAGCTCCGTGCTTTTCATTTCGTAATAATAAATTCTCGTACCTTTCGTCTGACCTGTGAAATATAAATTTTCGCAAAGTCATCTTTGTCACGAGCTCCGTCTGCACTTTCGGAATATCACAGTGGCACATTCTCTGCTGACTACAGTCAGCGTCGAAGCCACTATAGACTATACGGTACGTATGATGTCACAGGGGCCGCAGAGAGACGCTGCAGTGAACGTGGTTGGATATATACGCGCGTGCCACAAGGATCTGGGGTACACACATGCAGACACCGATTTACACGGATTTACGTATTACATGTAAATGAAGACTAGGTGCCCCACTATGCCCCGTGTACTTATGAAGACGAAGAAAACAGAAGCGAATATAATGGAAGGAGAGATGTAAAATAGCGCAGTTACCAGCGATCAGGATACGGAAAGAGCTCTGTGGCCTGCGGGATAACGCTCGCGGGTTCGTTCCTCTTTCTGTATGAGGTTTCTGCGTCTGCCAGGCAGGGTAGCTTTGTATGGAAATGCCACTCCGAACAACCAACCGCTGCGCAGCTAACTTCGGCACAATGGACGTCACATTATGTTGGCTCAGAAAGCTACCTCTGCCTTGAGTAGGTATGATGGCTGTACCGCGAGTTACTAAACCGTATCCTCTAATCTTGACTAAAATTAACCCGAGGTAAATTTTTGAACACAACTATAACTGTGTAAGGTGTACCAATTCAAACACAAAATTTGAGTAGGCTTACAGCCACCGCTATAGCTTTGTGAGATACATGTACAGATTTTAGTCATCATGTTGGAGTTCTTCATCGTATTACGAGATATTTCAGCGGATAATGGTCGACCAAAACCAGCCTAATGTGGAAATACTCCGTGCGGAATCCGCCGCATTCTTCAGATTTTCTGCATGACCAGTCTAGTGTGCACATTTTGTTCATGTGTTCGATTACGGAATACGATAAAGAGAAAATGGTAAAAAATAAAATGAGATAGCTGAAGGGCTTCAAAAGGTATAGAAACTACGGATAGTGAGGTGTCTTCGTTCATCAGATAAATAGACGAGTCCCACTGGCCAATGCAATGGTGCAGAATATAAAACGAGGGAGAAGTACGTGTGGTGTTATTCTATTTGTTTGGTTTTCATTTATTCGATTGGACGCAATAAACGGTAACGCGGTTGGTATAGCTGTGTGACTAATTCAGTACATATCTCGGTAGCGAATATATTTAGGTACGTGAAGTTTGGCCCGAATGGTTACCAACTTACTTACTCTCTGGAAGGTAAACTTCCCTGAATTTGCACCGGAGCGAATAGGCTAGCGAGACGACTCCCATTTCTCTAAAGATACCTTCGCACGACAGACACCTCCGAGTTTTCGTTAAAACCACAATGTCGTTAATGTAAACCGCCAAGTCGAGGAACGCCGGCTCGCATAGCTGCAAACTTTTGTTCTTTAGCGACACCGTTTCGCACAACTCTGTGAATAAACTAAATCAAAACTTGTTAGACGCACGAAGACTAAGCTTCAAATCCGAGTATCCACCTTTTTCGCGTGAGGCGGTGAACTCGGCATTCATTCATTTGTCCTTTAAATCTCAAATGAGCAATCGCTTTCTCGAAATCAACGTTTGGATTATCTGACGCTATAATCAGATACGTACGCATTTAGTTTGTGGGAACGCTGATTGCACACCTCCTACTGCACGCGGTTGAATTCCATTTGCATTTAATCCACTAGAAAAATCTGGAGAAAAGATAATTGAGAGATAATCGTAACGAAAGGTTATGATTTTCATGCCCTTGGTTTATGAATGGCATACTCACCATTCTCTCGAAACTGAGGTAAATAGTTGCGAACATAACTCCAATAATTGAAAAACAAAAAGTAATTATCCCTAGAAAATTTCACGCATCTAGTGCGATTAGTGTCGTTTAATTCTTCCAACGCCACCCTCTTATATTAGGCCTGTCCGTTGCGCCCTCATTTGCTTTGTTAACTCAACCGAAGTAATGTAAATGGAGGCCAAATATCCGCATGGCTTTGAAGAGGAACGTGATAATTGGAAGAACACGAAATGAAGATTTCAGTATCCCCGATTAAATTATAGGCGTATAAGATTCGGAATAATAGAGAACTTGATAATTTCGATAGATATAACGTCGACGAAGTCTGTCACGAACAGATGTAGACGAAGTAGTGAAAGGAATGACAATGGCCATGCCAAGTTGATAGTTATTTTTCTATTTATTTTATAGAATTGACTCAAATTTTTCCACGGGCATCGCTCGATAAGGCTCGAGTTACGGTCCCATCGAACTACACTCTGCTTCACATAATATCTACCCTCTAGCTCTGAGCCATCACGTGATTACGACAAATTCGTTCTTCACGATAAAAACTGTGTTCATTTTATACCCCTAGCTTCTTTATCGGGCGCAGAACCACCGCAACCTCCATATGAGCCCGTACATCATACTTGCTGAATTCACATTGTTCGTTGTAGTGAGAGTGACGTGATCCATTACGGAGCAAAAAAAGAAATTAAACAAAATATACTTGCAGAAGAGAAATCAGCAATTATCTAAAATTCTGCTGCGGCGTCGGGTTACTCGTTAGAGGACGCTAAAAGACCCGCCGACCCGCACGAGTAATAATCACTGGCGTGCATGAAGTTCCTCGATAGTAGTGGGACTGCAAATGTTACAAAAGAAAAAATGGAAAAAAATTTAGTTTAAATGTTTATGATTTGCTATCGCTTGCGAGAGTAAGGTCTTGATTAGGATGAAGGTCTGACCGAAGGTTTGTTTCATCTTATCATTTTTCCGAGTCCCAAGAAATTCGATTATATGATTTTCAAATTCATGCCAATTTTATAAAATTTTCCAAATCGGAACATTCTCTATCTCTGATTATGACTGCAGATTATCGACTATATCTTTGGGGGTCGTAAATACTGGAGGTCTAACGAGATTCCCGAGCAGTATAGACTAGTCAGTCGTCTTATTAAGTGGAGGAACAGCTCTGCAAGGGGCGAGCCCAATTGTCCCCCAAAGTTGCAGCTGAGCCAGCAGCGTTGACCCGTGAGCACGTACAAACGTCTCGAACACTAGTTACAGAGAATTTGACAAGCAGCAAGAAGGCGGTACAGTAGGGTACTGGAATCTGCGTCGATTACCATTCACTGGTTGAAACCTGTGAATTCCAGGGACGGTGGAAGGAATAACGAAATAGTTAGTAGAAAATCCAGCTCAGCATTTACGTCCCTAGTTCACCTTACCCCGCCACCGTATATACCGCCGGTAGAACTTGAAAGGTGAAAGCTATGCAACGAAGCATAATTTTGAGCTCAACTATACCCAACATTACACTGGCATATCCTGCAAGCATGGAACAACTAACAACGAAGATGCCCAGGAGTTCAGGAACTAACTCTCAAGAGTATGGCCAGGTCGAGCAGCCTCTTGCCTGCTTGCTTGCATATGTATTCATTATGCAAATTTTGTACCCATTATAATAAGCGAGACCCCTTGGTCTTAGTGGAAACCCCAAAACTACGGGGTAGTAGCCATCACCGCAACAAGGTACCTAGATACCTACGTCTAGTTGTAACGATCCAGGTTTAAGAGACAAATTCAATTATGATTTAAGCGACAAGTTTGCGGCTCTGCCACCAGTAGGTCGCTTAAGCTGTTGCTAATTATACCGTGGTTAACCAAATTGCAGTTATTCGTACAGAGAGTGTCTGTTCACGATACTGAGTTCGTGCACCTTCAGTTTGATTTATCAATTCTTTTTTTCCCCCCTTCTGTTTTCAGTTTCCATACTCAAAGATGATTTTTACACCTTCACGATCAACTCAACGGCAATTCAAAGGAGGCGCATATCCCCCTCGACGGCATCATACTCGAAGATCAATATGAGATCGAGTTCGGCGGATTCGTAAGACGAAACGACACTCTCCTGCGCGAAACGGGTGGAGGTGAACCGGTGATCTTGGCGGCAGTATATGGAGGGCGAGGAATGACGCGGTGGATGGGTCGACCTGGGGGAGAGTAAGGCGTACAATGGGACCAACTCCGAGACCTAAGCGCTTCGTGTCCAAGATTGATCACCCTTGGCCTCCGTCTCCGCAACACAGCCAGAGCTCTCCTCTACAAAGTCTCTCTTTTTTTTATCCTCGTTTTGTCTTTTCTTTTCTCTCTCTCTGTCGTTGTCTTTTGCGTCAAATCTCTCTTTATCCGGCAAAGGTATCTTTTCT
The DNA here is from genome assembly GCA_963932425.1 of Athalia cordata. Taxonomy (NCBI): domain Eukaryota; kingdom Metazoa; phylum Arthropoda; class Insecta; order Hymenoptera; family Athaliidae; genus Athalia; species Athalia cordata. Next base: position 46,705,086 of record OZ010625.1, on the reverse strand, counting down.
TACAAGGGCTCTCATTACTTAAGGCTGTGCATTACCATATTGATTTCCTCCGGGAGCGGTTTCAAAAGTCTTCGGCCTTCCTTTTATTTTCAACGTCAACGAATGGAACTGAATGATATCCCTGTCGGAATACATCTCCGTTGAAATTACGACCGTAAAAATGTGAACGTATGTACGTTACGACGGAAACAAATACAATAATTTCTAGAATTTTTCATCTTCGACATCATACATGATCGCGGTTCATGTTCAAACTAATACCTATGTACAACTCGACAACCTCATACCTCGCCACCGTCAAGAGAAATACGAAACCGATGATTCCACTTCAACACCATCCAAATAATCGCAGGGCCTGAGGCTAGTCACCCCATTCTTTGAAGACAATGGATTAAAGAACGTGACAGCTGAAGAACAACCGTAGGATAACGGAGCAAATCAAATCGAACGGAATGAGAGAAGAGAAAGGTTCCAGGGAGGCGGTTCAAGGGGCTGTACACCGCTCAGTGGCTATAGCGATAAATGCCCTGTTCTGGCCGACCTCCTATCCAGCAGCCCGACTATTCCCAATAAAAAAGAAACAAAAACCTATTGTTGGCCATTCTGTGGGTGGTGGGTGAACTGGGTGATCCATCAGGCTCGGATGGGAGAGGCCCGAGGGCAACCGGGATAGGACAGAAACTGGACGGGAGTGAGTAATTAACCAGGCCGCAGTAGCCCCCTTTCCACGTACCCTCTAGTGCCCGCACGTAGTCGCTACCTACCTACGTCTAGCCCATGGCGACGCCACATATATATAGGAGTTACTATATACATAGATGGAGCCTAATGCGCTGCAGCTCGTTCAGGCTGACAACACATCACCATCTGGGTAGAACTTTGGATCTCGACCGGCTTTGCCTCCGCTGGACCACACCGAGATGAATTTGGACGGGAACCGGCGACGAAACAAGACGGATCCTAAACCAAAGACCCGCTCACTCCACGACATGGCTCTTCCAAATGGACAAGAATGCACATTTCAACGCGATGAGAAATTCTCAACCGATGGTTTTCAATAGTGAATTTCGTCGAGATTACGTGAAATCCGAGAATCCTTCATACGGAGTCTTGTTACCACAGCCCCATCGAATTTTTTTGTTTTTCGTTTTTTGTTTCAGAATAGCTTATGAAGGTGTGCGAGGTCAAATACTGGATAAAGTCGTTCCTATTTATCCTTTTATGCACCATTGGGCCGACCCATCAGGCATGCCGCGTGTATTCGTCAGGAAATCGTGGAAGCGAAGCGATCGATTGCTACGCTTAAACGTGACTCGGCGCTGTGCTTTTGGTCCTGTTCATCAGTCGGTAAAAGTTTGGGAGGCGAGACTGCAGGGTGAGTGTCCGTAAAGCGGATGGTTCGGCGGCTATGCATGACCTGTACTTCGTGGGAACTTGAAATTATTACTGGCGATGCTCGTTAATCACGCTAGTATAGGGAGGGGGTGGCTGGGTAGCGGCTGGTCACAGAGCTATCTGTGCAGCTACTGCACTAGCCATTAAATTCAATTTACATATAAATTCAAATTATTCTATCGAAACATTGGTTACAATAGTAATTGCTGAACGTAATCATAACGATCAAGCCGTATCTACGTATGTACCGAACCGCCATTTCTCGGTGTGGAATTGAGTCAAAATTTGCGACACGTCAGTCGAAATTGGTATATTGGCACTATATCTACCACATGTATGAACGTAAACATATCCTGCAACGTACAATTTCCACTACCTAGAAAGTCAATTGTTACCCTACGTTATGACCTGCTGTAGAATACTTTTGCGGTTTCGTATAAAATTAGCGCTGCCTAGATTCCAGCGAATGGACTCCCGTCACTAGGTGGTTACTCATACATATAAAAAGCATTTCTAGTGACAATATCCGTGACACGAGCTGACAGGAGCAGGCGTCAGGGGCGTATCTGACGTCTAGACGCAGTTTGGCCATCATAAATCAATCGACAACGTTGCGTCAGGCCAACAGGTAGCGCCACGAGCCCTGAAAAGCTCTCGGTATCTTTCCCTATACGTTTCCAAAACAAAATATCACCGAGGTCAACCCTCTCCTGAAAAGATATCAGGTAACGCGAACACATTTATGCATGTTAACTTGTACAGAAATCGATCAGGCACAAGCCGCATGTGTTACCGGTTCTCGAAGGGTGCAACGATTGCGACGTGTGCAGAAAAAATATGAGCGGCTATTTAAACGATCAAAAAGAGTCGCTCTTTAAAGGAGATGATGGATTGCACGAGTAACTTTATTTTAACGTTTTCAGCTTGTATACCTGTGCACTTCGGGTGCGTGTCGATGTCAGACCATTTTTTAATCTCAAATCCGCGTAGTTAGTACCTACACGAAATCGCTCTGCAGCGATCTATATCGTATCAACGGCCACTCCCACGTGTGATGGTAGTTACAGGTAACACGTATACGTAATTCACGTGGATGTGAATTAGTACGTATGTGTGTACAATAGCACCTACAATAGAAGCGCGTGCCACGGCTTATCGGTTGTGACGAGAATGGATGTAGAAGACTGCGCAACTTGATACAACGAGATAAAGTGTTCACTGCAGTGCTTACGTAGCCAGGTTCTACGTGTACTTTGGTAATTAAGCATTGCCGATTCGCACATATGTGTATCTGGAACACGATGACTCCATTCGCTACGATTCACCCGTACAATTGCAGGCAATGCAATCCGGTCATTGTTATACAATTTCAAAATGTACGTACTTGTGCACACATTCGAATGAAAAATCGCAGAATAAATTGTTGTACAATTATACCTATATTCGCGTAATCTCGAGTTTTCAATGATAAACCGATTTGTCATGGTATAAAATCGAACTCAAAAACGGCAGCTTAAGAGAAGCTTCATTTTCAGTTTTTTCGAAGTAAAAACAACGCAGTAACAATATAGTTGTTCGATTACCCTAATCGGTTATACAAAAGCGTGCATGTGCGACGGCGTATCTAATCTGCAGAAATGTCCAACCTAAATCACCCTCTGAAGTCCGTGATAGTTTATTCGCCGGAACATGGAGTCGGTAAAATTATATATACATGTATACAAGTACAAAGGAAATTGTCCAGATTCTATAGCTGGTGTCTGCAGATATAGAGACTGGCGTGAAACTCGGTGATGAAATATCGCAGTGCACTAGGAACGTAAATATTTAAAGTCACCGAGAGAGATTTACAAGACACGTTCACGTAGTTTGCTGCAGAAGTGCAGAGGCTAGAAATGGAGGTTCGACGAACAACCAAAACCCGAATGTTCTTAGTGGGATTAAGACGCTTATACAGTGTGCGCCATCGACTATACTGTAAATAATATAATATATATGTACTGAAAAAGATTCATAACAGTGATTTCCTACTACGTTGACTCACATCAAGCTTCATTGGCAAAAATTTGCAAAAAATAATCGCGGATACAACACACCGTGTAACACACTTAGTTTAAGCTCATTTACAGCCAGTCTATATAACGGGTCACATACTCATGTGTTAACCCGCACTGCAACTCGTTGACGCGACTGTAGAGCTTGCAGCAGTGTAATGTTTGTGGTAGGGGGCAAGAAATGAAGAGCACTCCACTCTGTCCTGCGAGGTGTGAAGGCTGCAGAGGCGTGAAGCGAACGAAAGGTTGGGTATAGTGGGTAGGTCGGATAGGTCGAGGGGGTGGTTGATGGATTGTCGTCGGCGTGTAAATATTTTACGCTACACTCGTCACGATTTTTCTTGATTTTCTTCTCTTGACGAAGGCAAACCCCGCATTCTACTAGACAAAGCTGTTCTTGCTCAAAAATATTCCACTATACGTACGTACTACATAACGAGGACAAGGAAAAATTCCAATACTCGTCACCCCTCGATGGATATTTCGAATGTCTGCAGACGAGGTTCATTGTCACTGATCAGCGATTAGAAGTAATTCTGGAATTTCACGGGAACTGCTTTATACCGTCGATGGCAGCTATTAAAACAGCGAAAGCCAAGCCGTATTAATTTGTTAAATGTTCACCCCTTCCAAAGCTGTTTCACGGTATCGAATCTCTTCACCTTTCGATCCATCAACTCGTGTATACATATACGTACCCACATGTTCACGTGACCGTTGTATAGAGGTGTGTACGTGTATCCGTGTGTGAACGTGTATACATATGCAACGTAGAACGATCGCAGCAGTGTTGCGCGATGCGCGATGCAAAGAAATCTAATACCAAAATGGATTCGGGTGTTATAGATACGCGAAGCTCGGGTACAGCGGCACGGCCGAAGCACGGGGTGAGGAGAAGGTCGACTAAATCCATCATAGCGCTGTCGTTCCGCTGATGGCTTTCCGAAATCCAGTTTAAAGTAGGTATAGATCGATACGAGACACCCTCACGGTCCAACGTTCGGGTTCGCGTAAACGCATCGTCTCGTCTGCTGCCTCGATTCCATTCGATTCGCCACGCTATTTGCTTTTATTTCTGACGACATACGAGCCCCTCGAACGATCCCCGATCTCAACCCGCCTCCGTCGATTCGACGGCATAACCACGAGAAAAACAGGTGAGGTCACGGAGTCAGTCATCCACTAGAGCGACGTAACGTCGCGTAAGTGCTATCAAAATTTCTATACATTTTCATACAAAATACGCAGACGTCATTGTCTGGTGTGAAGTTGCAGACATACATACCACTATTTACATTCATGCGGACCATATCGTATACCACGCGATGGGTTCTGAGGGAAGGGTGAGATGGTATATCCTGCAGACACCAAAACTCTCGGTTCGATGCTTTCAACAATAACGCATCGTACATCTTTTGGGGAGCGACGCGCAATATATCTCTCAACTGCGGCCGTGACTGTATGGAACGTGCGTACGGATACCGACCCTTATATGCCCATGTATGTTCTGCAGACGCACGTATGCCTACGTGCCAACCGGCATAGGGTATTCTGGCCATTGGTCACCGCCACATTTTCGCGACTTTCATCAGCTGGTGAACATTTTCCGATTTGATCCAAGTACAGCCGCCGCTGTAGTCGTTTATTTCTACCAGTAACCGCATCTCACGGATTATTCTATGTACGAGCGAAAAGCTTATTTTCATGCGCTACTGTATAGCTGGTATGAAAGCGAGTGAATGTAGCTAAAATTTTCATGAATTTGTCACCTTTATATTTTATCACCAGCCACTACGCTTCGGGATGTGTAAACAAAAGTAATAAACGTCGTAGTGACAACGGAATAGTCAATGTGCGCCGTAGCCGACGCGTACGTCGTAAATAAGCAAATAACTATCTACGGTTAGAGCTAAAACTCGCGGGCTGCTGACAGGGATTATCGGCGTTTGGAATGGCCCGAGAACGGCTCGGCGTCGAGAGGATATAGAAGAAGAGAAGTGCCGAATGAATTCGAAGAGCAACAAAAACAGGGTAGATCGTACAGGCGAGGTTGTGTCGCGTTTTTCATCGCTCCTATAAAGTGATGAAAAACAGAGCCGACGGTAGCTTGGGCCAGACGGCGTTTTTCACTTCAGGACGGAATATTAGGAAAGAAACTGAGTGAACCCCGTGCCCTTGGAATAGTCTGCTTCGCGATCTTTGGAATGATGTAATACGATTTTTCACTCGTTTCGCGAATTTAGAGGTGAAAATTCGGTCCCCCTGAAAACAGGAAACATGAAAAATATACTCCAAGGGGTTGTGACGGCAATAAAAGAGGAGGAGAAAGGGAGGGCGGGAATCACAATGACCCTTTAATTTGACCCCCGGGATTGGCATATTAGTCAAAGGGGCTGAAGTGGGGGTCAGTAGCAATTATCTTGAAGCTTTATCGCAGCTCATTTTCTTTTCTTTTTTTCTCTTCAAGACGTTTGAAAATAGGGGAGAGAGCGAGAGGGATGGAGAGGTCGAAAAAAGAGAATAGCAAGGGGGATGGGAAAGTGAAGGGGGTAAAGGACAAGCGAATAATGGAACAAGCCTTGGAAAGAATGAGTCAAGGAGAGAATGCAAGAAAGAAAGAAGGCAAGAAAGTGTGGCGGCTGAAGGCTGAAGGCTAAAACATGGGGGAGATAGGACGTCGCGTGCCGACGTACACTGCAGGCTCACCCCTGTTCGTCTACCTACTACAAACGCTATCCTCACGAAACTCGAAAGATTAACGAGGAGAGGTGGTGCAAGACATAACCCATCCACGTGTAAAAAGCTAATAAAACGTTTTTGTATTGTAAAAGACATAAATTAGCTTTGTCATGCAACAAATGCCTGCCCTGGCCATCACGTGTGCAGTGGCGATCCCTTCGCCGTTTCGTGCAAATTTCGATAACTTCATATGCTTGGTACGGAAAACGGACCACCTCAAAAACACCGAATATTTCCAAGCGCTCCCTTATCTTCTTCCGAGCCATCAATTCAGTGCGCATATCCTTCAATTTTTATCCGTTATTATATATTGGACTCAGCCACTTTTCCAAATCGAATTTCCATGTACGTCAATTTTTGTTGATATTTTACCCTTCCGATCTATGTGCTGTACAACTAAATCTGCTCGAGGTAAGGCATCGATCTTCCGTCGGTTGTTTTACCGTGTTTACCATTCGTGAGCAAATGTTGTTCGTGGCTCGTCTGGATCGCTGAGCCGGGAGGAGAGTCACGAATGTTGTGAAGTAGGTATCATTATACTTCACATAGCTATGTGCGTTATGTGCACATACGATACGTGTGTTGGTGGAGATGCATTATGGGGTCAATGCCATTATTTCGAAACTATAGACAAATTCACGGAATAATTAACATTTGCGGATAACGAAATAACTGATGTTCACCTTCCGCGGTAGTTATATATACCTATGCAACGTTATCCTAACATAAGTTAGTCTATTAGTGTAGAGCCTTCACGCATTGCTCTGTACATATCCTTCTCCACCCATACGAGGACTGTTGCCGCCGTTAATTTATTGCAACGTGCTTATAGTTGCGTCTGGCGTCGAGTAGAGTTGTGCTAAATATGCACGTATATATGTGAATAGCTAGTTTATTAGCGCTAATACGGACTGTAATTATTTGAATAGATAAACCGCTTGGAGAGCTAGAGGGCTGAGTTTGCCGGCACATGGTGAACGTGCATCGGAGAATTGCCGGCAATATAAACGCAAGGACATGAGTATAAACGTATTATACGAAGAAACTTTGAGCCCGTTAATTTGCAGACCAAATGATTTGTCCGCTAGTATTTCAAATACTTCAAAGATATTATTTTCCAAAGCTCGTAGACAAGTTTTTACCTCGAACTTACATAATCCGACTTCAGAAGTTCAAAGAAACGCGTGAAATAATGACGTTGAGAGAGTGAGGTGTGAAGAAACGGACTCGTTTCTTTCTACTTTTTTATCGCTTCACGCTTTACAGTCATTTCTCTGTTTTTTCTACCGCGATTCTCGTTTGCATGAACGATTGAAGTCGATCGATCGCTACAAATACCAGCGACGTGGGGAAACTCGAACTTGTAAAATTAATATCCCGCTATACGTATACGTGTGAGTAAATATAGGTAAATCGTAAAAATTTTAATGAGAACTAGATTGTAAAAAAAAATTTCCGATATACGATAAACATACGTAAAGGTGCAGGATTATTATCGATTTTTTTTAAAAACCGGCCCGGTCGGGGCTCACGTCGTCAGGCTACACGCCGTATTCGTTAGTGGTCAAGAGTAATTACACCTAGCAGGACGAGGACACCCGGAGACCCGGATGGTAAAAGTTATTCACGTGAAAACCCAGAAAGCACGGGAATGCGGTCCTTTTCTTTTTGGCTATTTTGTGGAGGGCTGCGCGGAGATCGCGAGAGATACTTCTGTCGCACAGAGGGACCCTCGGTCACAGGACACATAAAATACCAGCCGGAAGATTACCACCCCTCGCGGACCCTCGACGTCCGCCGCCGCCTCCACCTCCACCTTCGCCGCCGCGTACGCGTCCGGAACCGCTTTCTACTGCGATAGTTTTTACCATGAATATATGCGAGAACCGTCGCTTCGTTATTTTTCGTTTTTTCTTCCCTTCGAGCACCACCGGTGGCTTAAATTAGTAGAAGAATTATCAATGAGGCTGCGCGTTGTTTCGCGTTAAGCACGGTACTTATTGTGCCTGCGACACAGCCGTGAATAGCTCTTAAACCCCTTGCACGCAGTGAGAGAGAAAGAAAAAAAATCAACGCTTCTTGATGTTCGAAGCTGTTTAGATTCGTAAGTACCTGGAAAGGGGTATATCCTCTATTGCAGCTAGCAGTGTTTATTTTATTCTCATTTTTTGGTTTCATGTCCCGCGCATATATCCTGAAATAGTCAAGACTCGTTCAGGCGTAGATTGGACAGTGAAAGAGAAAGAGACCCAAAAGAGGTTTTATTTCAGCGCAACCGCCCCGAGTCTTTGTAATCGTTTGTCCCCGGTGATTTCTTTGCTTTCTCAGAAATGGTTATTACATTGTCCGCGAGATAAAGCCGTTGGTGGTTGTGTCTACAAACGGTGGGGAACTGCTAGTGCCACCGGTGCCACTAGTCGGGTAGTATACGGTACTATACTATAGTTGTGAGATAGAACGAACGCCTGCCGGGAAAAAGAGGTTCAATCTCCTTGGTCAAGCCCCGGGGTGACGTTCTCCCAGAAGCGCCAAAGTGTCCCCTGGAGCCTAGCAGAGCTTTTACTACTTTCATTACTTTTTATCGTCACTCACTTTAAGAGCCTTCGCGATATTTTTTAATTCGCCTAGGTTCGAGTACCTGTAGAAGATACAGGCGCGACACACGGAGACTCAAGTAAGAGTATATTAGAGTCGTAATTCTTATAAAGTGAAATATAACGGTGGTAGCTACTATATGAAAATAATAAGTCCCTCGTTTCTATTTAACTGTCGCATGACCGTGTCGTTCTCCTTCTTCAATACCTGCAGCGTTATATCTGCCTATTCCATATGCAGGAAGTCGTTTACTGTTTTCTTCCACGCGTTTCTATTTTTCAAAACTATAATATACAAGAATACCAAGTACATCGTATATTTTTGCGGTATGTAAAATGTCCGTTCCACATTCCAGTTATTATTCACTATCTCGATTCTTTTTGGGGCAACATCTGCGGCCGTATACCCATTTAGCTGTTTTAGCGTTTGCGTGCGATACCCCGAATGCCGTTCTTGTCTAAATCTCTCCAAATAGCGGTGATGAGAACATATACTTACGTGATATGAAAATTTTTCAGATGTGCAATCGACGTCGTCTAGACATGGAATTCGTGCAACACCTACGACAATATAAGTTGGTTTTTCCGTTTTTCTTTTTTTTTTTGTCGTTATCGTGAAGGGTAACGTGCCCCAGGGTTGTGTTTTTTTTTTCTTTTTTTTTGTACAACATAAAAAATGTAAATTTCCTTTTCATTTTGCGAGGGCCGTATAGACGACTACGCAATTCATTCTAATATTTGTGTCTGGGATCGTAACGGGAATTAAAGCTGCGCAGTGTCAGAAAAATATTCTCTTATCGATTGATTTTCACGTATCTCACTTCAAACTTTTCCGCCACTATGCTGCAACAGCGGATATTCAACTAAGTTTTCCTCGACCCAAAGGGACTACGATCAGCTTTCAAGTTCGTTCAAGTAAGATCAACGGAACCGGGCGGGATAGCGTGGAAATAAGAAGAAATCGACGACAATCGATAAAACGATAAAAAAAAATAACGAAAACAGTAGAAAAATAAAATATGGGTAAACGTTTCGTCCTCAAATGTGGTCGATCATCCAGCTTATTTGTTTTCGTCAAATTTTACCTCGCCGATCTACAAAAATAGTCAACCACCTTGGTAACTACTCTCATTTGACGACCGGTGAACATATTGGTGAGGTATGTGTATATCTATATGTGGGGTGGTGCTGGCCCAGGGCAGCAATAGGTGGGTTCGGGTTGTTTCTCCTCGTTCGAAAATCTTAGGAGCAGAAGCAGCAACAACTCGATGCTCGACGACAATACAAATCGAACGGAATAAGCTTCGAACGAAGGCGATGGCAGCGCGAGAACGAAACGGGAGGGCATTCCAATAAGTGGATTGACTGCCGCGTGCTCTGCACTCTGCGACGTCCCCGAAGCTGCTTCTCTCCTTTTTTCGCTCAACCCTGTTCCCTTCTTTCCCCGTCGACCCCTCGTCGCTCTCCTCGCCCTTTCCTCAGTCACCATCGCCAGGACGACGAGGCTATATCCAGTTGCCCAACCTCACCGAAAAGCTCATCGCTCAGGCTTACACCCCGACGACCTTATTAGACAACCCTGATTTGTGCCCTCTGGCAAACGCGCGGAATTTCTGAGTAGAAATTTACCGACGGATTTCAAATCGCAAAAATATACCACCACGTTCACCACCGACACGAAATTTGATCAGGTTACATGCATAGAACGTGATTCTTGAGTGGTTATTAGTTTCTTAAAAAACGGTCGATGCTAGTCTAGCGAAATATAACAGAATCCTTTCGATATTTTCATACGTGCAGAAGAAGATAAAGATAGCGCGAAACAATTATCACAACCGCCTCGCATGAGATACCGGAGTCAGATATCGTTTAAAATGAAGACGATATCTTTTCCACTGCGACGTTTTATCGTGCCGTTAGCTCGTTCGTACCCCTTATACGCATTTCGGAATCGAGGATAGTATGGAAGTTGTTACGCTACATTTCCGGCAAATGAAATATTCACGTTGGCTGCGAACGGCATGACGGGGAATCCCCGAGCCGTCCGAATCGCCGGTCCACCCAGTAGCATTGTGGACCACCCGGGTATAGATACTTCGTTATTTCCGTGGCTGCAGGTCTCGTACGGGTGACCGGCTGCGGTCAGGTTAGCGTGCATTAGGGAAATGTTTGCTCTTGCAAATTCGAGGTTCGTTGAATCGCGAGCTTTGTTGGTGGTAGTGGCGGTGGTGGTATAGTGGCAGCAGCGAGGTGGTAGCTGGGTGCCATTATTGTGGTTGACGGCTCCACAACGCAGTCAAATGTGTGTAATCTGCAGTTTTATGTACGAGCTTAGGTACCGCCAGCTCTCTTTCCACATGTATATTTCTTTTTCGTACCACCTACAGCAACGGCACCGTGGAACTCGTAGAGGTACACATTTTGTGAAGTTCTTCATTTTTCAGAAGTAAGGCGCCGAGAATAAATTATACGTCCTCATAACTGATAAGCTTACGGAGGAGAAGAAGAGAAAGCATCGTGCATATACGTTTACATTTTCTCTATAGGTACGCATACGAGCCGTAGAATGTGGATACTAAAAGTTTAATTTCTGGCTCAACTATTGTTTTTGCCTTCCCATTGTGCACTTTTCGTTTCGAAACCCTTCGTGAAAACCGTCTTATTGTGCGCCCTTTCATTTGTGTATTTGTTATTACTTCGTAGGTTTACCCTCAATGGCAGTAAAATTCTCGCTTGTGATTCACAAGGGCGTCGCGTTTCATTTTTCAAAGAAACCCTGTAATGTACACGTACGTGTGTGTACATGGCTATATTATACTGAAATTTTCATCCCATGCGGAGCGCAATTAATTTGATCCGCTGCTCATCTGCCTGTACAAAGCACGATGTGCACATAAATGATCACAAAAGCGACCGAACCGTTAACCTTGATTATATAACAGCAGGTTAAAATTTAAAGTTTTTTTAACAACTTTTGTTTCAGAGTGGATTCAATTCACTTTAGCGGCCAACAAGAGAACGCACGAGTGTACAAACAATTCGTTTAAAATAATCAACGATTCTATTCGTTCTCATTTGATCTATTGACTCTGTATAAATTGGTGATGACAGGCGACACACTCCGCACTCCAGTCCATTAATGAGTCGACATTCATTTTTTAGTAATCAGCAATAAACTCGGCTGGAAACGAGCAAACTCCAATGGAGCAGCGGGATAACGAACGGCAGCAACCCGAGCGGTCGGACCGTCGGCCGGTTTGTTAAATGAAACAAAGCGGCTATACAACGAACGAGCATCATGTGTTATATGGAGAAACGGCATGCACTATAGGGAGAGAGGGAAAATTACAATTGTTTCTCGATTCGAAATAGAAGCATTCCACAGTGCACGGTGAATAGATTGGCAGATAACCTGCTTTTATCTGTTTATTTCGACATACCTAATATTTTACGTTTAAATTTTTACGCTGCATTCGCCTTGCCATTTATTATTTTTCCGCAAACAATGTGAATAAGTTGTATCGGAATATTTCTTCAAAGTAATTCGAGCGTTTGTGTATCTTAAAAACTTTGCGGTAGACGAAAGAAATTCCTTGCCTTTCTCGGCTAAATATCACGTATAAGAATAATATCGCAACGTTTATTTAACCAATATTGGATTCGTGCAAACAACAAAGAAAGCCTGAATTAACGAATTCAAATTATTCCGGATAACTGTAAGCTGTAAGTATGAGAATTAAAATATGAATACAATCTTAGACGCATGAGAAAAAACCGCTCTCCTGCGAGATCTTGAATCGCTAGCCTCCGGCATAAAAATGTCAGTTTTGAGGGTTCCATTGGATAAAAGTGAACGGAGATCAGAAACTAGCAGAAAATAAGTTAACCAAGCTTCCAAAAGCTCTACGGGCGCTCAGTGGAAACCGAATCGTTGTGGTTTTTGTAGGAACGACCTCGGTATTTCTCCCCAAGTGAAATTAACGATCAGAGCGCGCACACCTTCGAGTCCGTTGGGATAAAGTAAAAGGGTTTATAGTTCCGCGTCTCCCTGTGTTTTTCTTTCTATTGGAAAAGTATACCAGCTTGGAGAAAAGTGCACGTGTGCGCCCATTTCTACAACCATTTATTGTTAACACTCCGCAATGTACAAGTAGAAAGCACATTTTATACGAATAGGTAAAAGATCCTTGAAAAAGCATCTAAATACCTACAGACGTATAAAAAATGATAAGATAGTATCTCAGGTTCGTCACATCTGCAGGCTATTAATTTCATAAAATGCATATTCCGAGTGGGAGTATGGAATGAGATCATGTAAGATTCATTTATTTCGGATAAAATGAATAAACGTTGCCTTCCACCCACGAGCTCGGAATCCAATTCGGAATGGAAAGTGTGACAAAGAAACCCGGGGGTGATTCTGCGAATTGTAATTTATGCCTATGGCTTTTCACCGAAAGTATATACTGTATTGCGAAGGACGGCTAATCTTCGGGCGGATCTCGTTACCTCCGAGACTTAGGGTTTTGAGGGAAAAAGGATAAAAGAGCTCCGCTCGCTTAGTTATTTTATTTAGAGGCCAAACGAAGTATAAGCAGCTCCCTTCAAACAAATCTTTCACCCGTAAGGTTTCCGATAAGAACGCCATAAGACTTTAAAAGTGGATAAGCGGAGTTTATATTTTAAACAGGCGATTCTCATGCTCGTGCAATTTTTGCGATGCATAGAATCTGTCATCCCTAATAAAAATATATATCTGGACGAGAACGGCTTGACCCGATAAACTTCCGGTTTTTGCAGAACTAAATCTAAGAGGAGATACTTTGAGCGGTACTTTTTCTGAGGCATAAATATAGGGGTTGGGAAAGAGGCAGAAAAAAGCACAAAGAGATGCGGGAAAAAAAAAAAAAAATACGGCCGGAGATACACATAAGGGGCGCAAAAATACGCGTGGAAATAACATCTTACATCCAGCTAGCTAGACTCTCGCGCAGCTCCTTTCCCTGCTTCCTTCCTGCCTTCCTACGTACAGAGCATCGAAGTAAATTCATCCACACAATACCCACAATAGGGTGGGCGTACTCGACAACGTCACGTATGTAATCCAGAGAGGAAAGGGGTCGATCATTAAGAAACGCGATTTCTTTGTGGGCTCGAGGACCGCCTCTATCTGGCACGCACCCATTGTGCAATATCTTGAATCATCTGCATTATTTTAAACTATAAGATATATGCGATTTTCACCACACGGTTCAACGCGATAAGGTTTTATCGCAGGACTTGATTTCTTCTGTATTGCAAAAGAATTTACGAGGTCTTTGATTTACGTTAAAAACAGGGTAGTTAGCACAGCACCGTAAAAACGTTTCAGCGATATACAAAAGTATTTAAAACCAAACCTCAGCTGAATCCCGAGCGGTAAGAAGAAAGAATTCGCAGATAATCAGTATTAATGAGAATTAAATTTATTCAAAGCGATATAATAGAGCTGTAAAAATAAATTATGCTAACGAAATAAATATTGCGTGAATAATCGGATACAGATCTATTGCTATACCTCGTTTGGAGATGGGCAACAGGGATGATTATGAGACTCGTTGATAGTTGGCAGTGCAACGTGAAACATAAATAAAATTTCTGAGCTTACAGATCTCGATTAAAGCCATATTACATTTGTCAAGTAGAGTGCGTTATTATTTAGTAGATATAGTACGAGCAGATGTTTCATTCTGGCAGACTTCTCTGGCACAGGCGGTATAAATTGCTCGTGTTCAGCTGGCACATCTGAGATTAGCAAGAATGGTAATGTGGGTAATACTTTGTCACTAGTCGCTAACAGCTTCGATCGAGATATAACAGAAAAAGAGAAAAGAACGAAGAAGAAAAAAAATTTCATATCTCAAACGGGAACACCACTTGCTGTGCAGAAAGGAATATTTTAATATCTTGGCGTCGGAATTTGTCACTTTCATAATATGTATATATACATATATATAAGGTATACCGAAACGATGGTGTAAAAGTTAGCAAAAAATAAAAACTTCTCTTGATAATACACAAAAGCTGACTCGATGCGCGGGATATTATAGGAGCGGTGGATACGTTTTGACGGGAATGAGAAGTTACGGGGAAGAGATGATTGCGCACCGTCTTCGTATTCTTCGCTACGCAACCCTTGCGATATAAACCGCTGGCGAGAGCCTCGATTTTGCGAACCCCCAAACTCTATCCCCGCTGCAGCCGTTTGTCATTACGGTTCCCCACATTTTATTTATAATAATTGGTTAGAAACAGTTACGAGGCTCCGGCGTATAGCAAGGGTTTGGGGAATTTATGAAGTCCACCCTATACCGTTCCTCTGAGTTTGGGATTCGGGTGTTCTTGGTCTTTTGGAGGCGGTCCAGATGCGGGCGCAGCCAGTGCCAGAGTCTCTATGGTTGCTGGCTATGCCGGCGAATAAGGGTCGGGCATCTTACCACGAAGAGACAGATAGCACCGCTGTCACTGGGCGCAGTCGGAATGACAAACGAGCGCAATGTTGCTGTATAATCATCATCATTCCCCCCCTCCCCCTCCCTCCTCCCCATGCCCTTTGCACAGCCTCCGAGATCCTTCCACCACCCCTCAATCGCACCCCGACTCACCGCACACCGCCAACCCGTATTCATTGTCTTCGTAGCGGCTGCATGTGGTTAACGCGACCGCGATTATATACAAGACTAATTTGGGGTCAGTCTCAATGGTATTTGATCAAGTCCTGTACGTGTCACGATTCGATCAGATACGAGAGACGGTCGTGGAAAGATAGATTGAAATCGTACATATTCGAGGAAACTGATAGAGTATACCACGTATTTTTACCCAGAGAAAACTGTGCAAAGATTACCGATGTAAATCCACGGTTAGTACAGCACCTCCTACTTTTTGTCAAGTGAATCCTTCTGGCAAATCGGTTCGAATGCCGGGGACTTATTCGAAGAACTGCATCCCGTCCAACGGAGTCTAGACGGAGGCTGCTCCTCTACTTTTCATTCCTTGTTTCTCTTTCCTCCTATCTTTCGCGTACTTTCTCTGTAGTTTCAGTAGGTTTTTTCTTCCTCTGACTATCAGCTTCTACAGAGAATACGGTTATATACGCGACACGTTGCCTCTCCGCCTGCCTGGGTGTCGGGCCAGCAGGGAACGTTCACATAATTTCTCGCGAGTGACTTGACGCTCTGCGCTGGGTCGTTCCTCACCACGTGGCGGACGAATTGTAGGCACATCCTGCACGACACTCCGGATTCGAGTCTCTCCGTGAGTCACTTCTGGTCCGTTATTGCTGATCCTAGAGATTTATAGTAGAACTCCTGCACACGTGGTGCTTTAATTATGTGTGCTACGTGAAATAAATTGGCGAATATTTTATGCAGGAAAATGGCCACTATCGAATTTATTACGTTGGTTATTTATTTCCGGATTCTATAGCACAGTATCAGAATATATGTATGGCCATATATGTATACATACACAGCTTATACTACCCCGACTTTTATTTCGGAGGATTTCCGAGAGGTTCGAGAGAACATTTTATATATATAAAGATAACTGATGACCGGTCATCTCGTGGCGTTCCGTTTTCTTCCCCACGTTCACACAAAAAAATTCTGACAACTTTGAAAACCGCGCTGTTACGGTATATCGGAGAAATGCCGGAAATGAACGCTAACGTTTAATGTGCCAGATCGACCAGAAAGTAGAAGAAATTCTCATCGCCAACCAGCTATAGCTCATACCGGGATCACACATAGGGTTGCATTAAACTATATGTCCTTGAACACTGATTAATTTCATCGCAGGTTATCGTACGGGATCAGACCGATGTGTATATTTAATATTAAGAAAAAAAAGGACAATAAAATAATAAAAAGTATCAGCAAACCGGTCGATTCGTGAAGCAAAGCTGTATACCTATCTTGGGGACGGCTATGTAAGCCTGGCTCGGCACGCATGCAACCGTAACACGATGTGGTCTACGCCGATACTGCGGCATAGAATTTTTGGCAGCGACCCTCGTATAATATTTCCGTGGTTGAAAAATAAAGGAGTTCCAGCCACGGTTTATAAAAGTTTTCATAATTCTGGCCGCTGCTGTAGAGAGAGCTCTAGAGCGGGACGAGAGTAGTGGTGCAGCACCCGCTCTCGATTTCACGATCTCACTCGCTCTCACGTCCATTTAACTTGCGGAGTTTCTTCCTTCTCTTTCCTTCGTATGTTTCCTTCGCACGCGCCCCTATATCTAACGAGTGTGTCATCCTAATTTTTCGCTTTTATACCGAAGCTAATTGGGTGATTCAATATTGCAGAAACGTGATCAGAAAAGTAACCGTCTCGTTCCAATATTTCAACCAACCCGACACTGATACGTCAGGTTCGAGTATACCGAGAATCATAAATCTCTCTGCTGCACGAATCGAGCCTACTATTTCTCTCTCTCTTTCTTGCCCCTACATTCCGCGGTTCAATCTGCGTTCGATCATCAGGCTGCATGCAGGTACATATGCAGGTACTACGGCATATATTTTTCTTTTCATTTTTGTTATTATTTCCAAAACCTTAATGTGTTGATATCTTACTTGGACCGTTAAAGTAATTGCAGTAGCTGACTACTGCGATTACGGGAAGTATGATAATAAATGAATGCGCAGACTATAAATACACACAATTCTGACAACAATGCTGGAACGGCGTAAAGTTTCACGGAGAATAAACCCGCAACCCGAGAGACGGCAAGAGATGCTTTTCATACCCACCCGAAAGTCGAGACGAGATCCAAACGAGCACGAGGATTCGCCCCCTGAGGGAGCATTCGGTGGCAGGATCATCCCTTCTTCCATAGGTTTATTTGGTACGGTTCTACCAAGGCTAAACCTGGGTGCAGGCTTGGATACATGGATAGCATTTCACCGGGACAAAAACTAAATTAGATCCGACGAGCGTAGTTGGTGGCTTGTTGGGTGTCGGCGAAAAGGGATCGCGGAGTGCAAAGCAAAAGGATCCACCGCATCGCGGCGACGAGCAAGTTGGAAGATATATATATCTAATACCGTCGTGTGCTTCAGGAGTGGTAGGGGTGCAGGTCGTGGTTCCTGGGTCTGAGGTAATGGGTAATCTTGTATCATGCACAAGGCGGTATGAACATAGTCGAGTGGTAGGGTTCGGGGACGGGGGGGGGGGGGGGGCGCGACGAGAAAAACGAAGGGCACGGAAAGCGTGTGTCGTACGCGCGTGCGCGGGAGGTGCTCAGGGGGTGGCATAAAGGCGTCCCGTCAAATGACGTTAGCTCGCCTCTCAGAGGCTCGAGTTCCTCTCGTCAGAAAACAGGTTTACATATTCATGGGCCATGCCGTGGCAGCGGCAAGTTGTATTAATTACAACCTGCAACCCCCACCCACCCTCTGCATATCACCGCAGCGCAGCAGCAGCGACAGTAACACCCCTCGGTCGAACCCCTCACAGCTGAATTCTCTGCCCCTTTCAGTCTTCATATCCCGCCACTATCGTGTGTACGGATAAAAAGTGAAGTTGAAGGTCAGGTGAGAGAGAAGGAGTCTCGCTTTGCAGCTAGATGCAGAATTACATGGATTTCTTATGTAACTATGAAACCACAGCGTGTCAAGCTTGGAGCTAAGAGTTCGCGATCGATTGAAACCTAATTCAGGTTTCGTCGTTTCACGTACATTCCATACACTCATCTGAGATTGATGCATCGGAGTGTTCGGAGCCTCCTGATTCGCAGCCTTCCGCAGTCTCTTGTACGTAATACTACAATAACGCGAAAGCATAAAAATTTACACGTCTGGAATTAAAACCTCGCGGTTCAAAGACCGTCTTTTCCCACGATACCTTCACAGCGCAGCAGCTCTCTTGTACATATCTGACGCCGCGCTGGCCCCAACTCCAGTTTTCACCTGCGCAACATCATATCTCTCGTTTGCCCGATGTTTTTTTTCAGCGGCAACGAACCAAGCGCCTGCATCACCTCATGCCTGGCACACCACGCGGTAGCGTTCAAAGATCACAGCAATTTTCTCTATGAAGTTACCAGGCGATACGGATAGCGCTGTCGCGGATGAGTTGAAATGTTTGTGCAACAAATCAGAAGTCGGCGAGACTGTCGCTATCTGAGCGAAGCGTCGGGGCGCTCTCGCCCCATATGCCATTCGGTCTTTTCACCCCGTACCGCGCATTCCTCGACACCCCTCCCTGACCCCCTCTTCCTTCTCTACTATCATGCAGGTCTACGGAGACTCAAGAGCAAACTGAACTCGTGGATTCGCCCAAGACCTCTGCCTTACTATGGATGTAGCATACTTACACATACACACATATATATACATATATACATATATTGCATATGCAGCCTTTTCCCCTGGGGGTAACGCGAAATCTTGTAGTACGTTGGTGCAAATATTCGAGCCGACTTCACGTCAAAGGTTGCACCGAACAAAACTTCTACCTACAAACAACACGGCCGACAAAGAGGTTCCCCATACCCGTTGCCGCCTCAAACTCTGCAAATAACACACGCTACGACGAGCCGACGCCTCGTTACCCTGATGTCTGGATAGAATTCTTTTTAAACCCGTTGCACCGTCAAATATATATAGTATTGGTGCTTTTTAAAAAAAAACCTGCAATGGGTCTTCGATGTATCGCATCCAATACTATGATTCCTTTAACCGGAAATGTGAGTTTCTGCCGCCTGATTTTACGATAAATCCGGCATACGACATAGGGATTATTGTTCGTAACTCGGCAAAAATGAAATTATTTTGCGATGTTCCATAGCTGCTAAAAACTGGTTCGTACGCCTCTACACTAATTCACACATTACTCACACTTGCATATGATGCATTCGGTGTAAATATAAGCCGTACATGTACGCTTAGAGGAATTATTAATAGTCATAAGTTTTTAAACAAATGTTCAAATTATCGGGTAGGTATCAAGCGTAAAATGAATTATACCGCGTACATGATCTGCAACGGGGTCGGAGAGTGGGTCATAAATATTCCCGGGAGAACTCGAGGAGATCGGATACAGCAATCCTACGTAATTGGGTAAAACGCTGAATCTCAACCAATGATATAGCAGGATGACAAAAAAAAAAAAAAAATGGTACGAAAAAAGAAGTAAAAATAAAAAAATAGAATAATAAAATTAAACTGGTAGATCAATGCGGAAGTCCGAGCGAGAAACGCTTTGAAATATAGATATTCTGATTCCTGCGATAAAATTTCAGTTTCGACTCGGTTGCGTCTAACTATGTAACATGACACGATAGTCATGATTATACAGTGCGTAATTTGATAACTGCGATGCTGATGAAAACTATAAAAGCATGTTCCAAGTTAATGAGGTGAGGATGGTTAGATCTAATGTCTCTAGCAAGCGTCTCACTTCCGTTGGCTGGCGTGTTTGTGGCTGCCGTCGCAAAGTTCCGCTGTTAACCAGAGAAACACACTAACCCTGGCAATGCCATCTTCCTTCACAATTCCCTTCCCTTGCCTACCTCTATAACACTATTAAGGATAGCGAACAAGGTGTCGGGTACCGCGAGCGAGGTAGGTATACACATTAGAGTTACCTAATGCGCGAAGGTGAGAAAACCTCTCGAACAAAGGCTGAAGCCGGAAAATAATTTTCCGGGCACCTGACTACTTTCGTACGCTGCGCAGAGTTCGATGTTTTTTTTCTCTTGTTTTTTTCTTTCCTCTTCTGATTTCATTATTCACTTCGCTTTTTTTTGTTCATTTTTTACAACGTATATAACCGATATCAAGGAGAATTTATAACGAGTCGCGAGCCCCAGCTTGCCAGCGGCTACGTATATAGGTTTATGTACGGAGATACATATGTATACTTTATACACTACGTACATTTTCTTTTTGGAGCGTTTACATTATGTAGAATATGTTATGCATTAGCCAGAGATTGGTCATCTCGTAACGTAGCACGTACACTTACGTCACTATCAGCTCCTTGATAGATCGTTGAACAAAAACTATACCACGGTATGCAGAGGCATACAACTTTTCAATTCTCACAGTTTAAAAAGCCCTACAGCTTTATCTAACTGCGGGATATAGAAGTAATTAATTGAAATGCTACAATAGAGTGAACAGTTGAAGGATGGTATTAAATGAAACGATCAGGTCGGTAATGCTGACGCGAAAATGGTGGTTACGCTGAAAAAAGGCATCGACCAGCAGATAGTCTGGCCTAGGAATTAAAGAAGAGATGATTTTTCAACTCGCTTTAACCGAGGGCGGAAAAATCCTTGAAAAGTACTTCTGAATAAATTTGCATATTCAGATTTTGATAATTAAAATAGAGGATGTATCGTATAGGTATATGTATCTATGTTGGTACAAAATATCGACGAGATTACATTGCAGTACCGTAATGTAAATGCAAATGCAAATGCGATGGTAAAACATTCCGAGTGTGCAAATTAAAATGACACTGAAATATATATGTGTGTCCTGCCGACTGGGGGCTTGGGCACAAATTGTTTGCGAGGTTCCGCTAGCGATATTGTGCTAAATATATACGTGTATACGCAATTTCTCTCGCGTGCCTCAGTCATGCCCCCCGGTAATAGGGAAAATTCGTTGAAAATTCGCATAATTTGCATGTAATTAATTTCGTTACGTGAGCTTTTATAATCCAGAATCTCTACCCATGTATTATATGTATACATATATGTTTTTGTATACATGGGGGAGACATGCCACAATGTTTACGAGATATAATCCGATACGGTCCAGTCCATCGATTTCAATTTCATTTATCATAGATGTGCCAAAAGTGGTATGGGAAAATTGCGAGTTCGAGTAAACATCAGTTTTTTAACAGAGGATTCTGTCGTCCCGTTCCGTCTCCTACAACGAACCTAATTTCAATCCCTCAACGACATGTGATTAATTCAAAGAAACCAATCGATTTATACTCGTGATCAGAGGTATGTGTATAATACGAATAATAAGGAGGGAATTATGATGGAATAAGAGAATGCTCATGTGAAAACTTTGCCTCCTCATGAAATAACGATATAAATTCGTCAATGATATAGGATACCAATTAGGTTATAGTTAACTGAGTTGATATCGATCCGAGTCTTATCTAATTTATTTTCTGAACTATTGACTACCATTTTTTCGTTAAGTATAGTTGAAATGCGACGAATCTCATCTGGTTCAACAGCACAGACCATTTTACGCTCTTTTTACTTTTGTTACGCGAAGAGTTAAACTATGACCGTAGTTACAGTCCTAGATTGAACCAGACGATTTGACCAAATCTTGAACCCTCCAACCCTCCAACCCTCCGACCACGATTTGGTCGTTCACTCCGGTTCACTTTAATCCGACAAATATTCCGATTTACAAAATTTTGAGTCCAATGAACTTACAGTGGGATTCAAAATTCGGCGTCGTAAATACAGTAGCAGAAAATTTATCGTTCGGTAAAAAAAATGATGGAGAGTAGAGGTAAGGCCGCGTCCGGATTGTAGTCCTTTGAGTATCCGTGAAGGAGAATATCTGCTCTGCAGCTAGTATGGGGAGCCATTCGTTGGAACTTTGGATTGGAAAAACAGCGCTGAAGGGTGTCGGATAGGGTGGACAAGTAAACGAGAGTGTCGGAGGCATGTGTGATAAATCTGGCGCAAAACTAATGTAAAACCCGTGTCACGCGGAGTAGTTCCATTCAGACACATTGCTCGTGCCTTATACCGTGCTTTTCGCACTTTTGGTGCTTTCTACATAGCTTGATGTAGGTAATGGCCTGAGAATCAGCTCGTTGAAAACAGAAATAGTATACTCACAGTGACGTCACCGATGCACATGTGAATTACGTACTTCTTTTGACATTGTATATGATTGGAAAAGTTCTATATTTTCTAGTTTATTTTTCACTTCATTCATCCTGTTGTCCACGCTATTTCATTCGTTGAATGATGATATGACTGGGCGGTGTGTATACGAAACTATTCAAACTTCCAATTTAAACCAGCAGCTACAGATGAAATTTAGATTTTTTTAATCTTTGCTATATTTTCAGTCGCACGATAGCGTGTTGCGGAAACATGAGCGCAATTGTAGACATATACCTGGGTATTTGTACATGGAGTATAGATATAGTCGTGGAAGGTTACAAAATCCAAACACTGCGGAAGCAACGCGCGCATTAAGCGATATTAAAAGTCGCTCACCACTCTCAGCAGCGGGGAAAAACGAGAGCAACTTTCAGCCCACCTTTGCAAGAGTTGTAAACATCTCAAAAACACTCGCGCATGCCCTCAAAGTTGTTTATTAAACGTGTTAAAGCATACGAGCGATGCACGATGGTGTAGAAATTGTGCCTGACTAGTTGCACTTCCAACTGAAATACCCTATATTTTATTCGTTGCACCCGCCTCGTATATATATACGTAGGTCTTCCATACCAGGACTATATATGTATGTGCGACATACCCAAGGGAGGCGCTAAAATGTTTTAATTAAACGTTAACAGTTTTTTAATTGGCGCTTCGAGAGTTTCGAGTTGCGTTTATTTCCGAATTCCGTGTCATCCAGCAATGGTAGATACAGGTGGGATGCGAATAAACAATTCAACCTACTGCCGAATCCATACCACCGTCGAATGTGTGAATTAACGTTAAAAAACTCTGTATTATCAGATGATGTATGTCCACTGCCACGCATATTATTATTATAATATAGAAAGTTAAATTTCCTCATCAATTTCAGACGGTGGCTATCCGCGAGTGAAACTAGGCCTTTGGAATATCATAGCGTATAAAGATTTTACCCCGTCCAGGTGTTTCGGGCAGAGACATATTTAGGTCGTATAATGACGTCTAATGACGACGCCTAATGATCGCGGTGGTGTTGCAAGAGACCCGAAAAGATCATCAATTAGCGACATCTGTCACCGCCCGGGTCGACGTCCCTCTTTCCTCTGGGGTTCGAGGGAAATTGGTGAACAAGGAAGGAAACCACGAGGGTTGAGATATCCAGCACGTCCTGGACGAAAAGTGACTGGAGAGTTTGGGCAACACGTGAGCACAGTTATCACTAATTTCACAAGGTGTTATTACCAAAGCCAATTTATTGCTAGATTAAGAGGCGCCAGTATAGTTACCGGCACGTGACGCCAGCTGAAAACCTCACGCTTCGATCCAGGAAACATCAACTCAAACCGCTACCCGTTACCTAGCCGAAATATTAACACCTGAATCACCTTTAGAGTCCCCAAATTTTGGGTTATGGTCATTAACAAGAGTGTATAATATAGCTATGCAAATTCACAGACATTTACGTGCCACAATTGATCGTCTTAATAAAACAGCAGTGAAGGGCACGGTTAGAGTCCGAAACAGAAAATGATTACATATATAACTTGGAAAGAATTGACTTCAAACCAGAAAAGAATTAATAATTAGTATGATCAAAGATAAACCCAGGATCAATTTGACACGTACTCTCATTGCACTGGAGGAGCACTCCTTCGCAGTGCTCCACGAATTATCCGAGCTTTAAAGTTTTTGTTTTTTTTTCTACAGTGTACTGCAAAGTTTAAAGCCCGAGTGACGGAATTCAGAACAAGAAACGATCCTGGATGGACGTCGGATTTAGTAGCGGTGGTCGGCCACAGAGACGGAGACAAGAAGGCAGGACAGTGAACCTGATATCGATCCTCGTGCCGCAGCAAGTTCAGGGTCGCATCGTCGCTCCCGAGGAGTGGCAAGGGGGGTAGGGGCGAAAAAGCGGGGTATACCTACCCGCCACGCACAGCTGCTTGCATACACCCCAACCCCCGCCTTGGCAGTTCAACCCCTACCAGCCACGAACTCGAGCAAATAATAACCGAGCGATGACTCGCAGTCTTGCAACCCTCCATTGTCACGTGGTTTTTTTCCACTCCTAAAGAATGCAGGTCTCTCGAACTAATAGGCTCTGGACGGTCCACCCTGAGCTTCGAGAGCTTTCAATGATGCGATCGCCCTTGAATAATGGTAGTGTGGAAGGTGGCTACACAAAGGCAGGGAATCAATTCGAACGATCAAAAAATTTTACGGAACGAGCCGAGCGTACGTCGTTGCAGCAGCAATCACAATATAATAACCTCTAATTACCGACGGTGCGTCTGAACTTCTGACATCTGATAATTTCTCAAGGATAAA
The DNA here is from genome assembly GCA_963932425.1 of Athalia cordata. Classification (NCBI taxonomy): domain Eukaryota; kingdom Metazoa; phylum Arthropoda; class Insecta; order Hymenoptera; family Athaliidae; genus Athalia; species Athalia cordata. Next base: position 46,680,073 of record OZ010625.1, on the reverse strand, counting down.
TTACACCTATATGTCTCCATCCGATAGTTGTGAAACTTGGAGTGAAAATTTAGCAGTATTGTAAGAAAAAATCAACGAGTTAATGTTGAAACAATATAGAGCGGAGAGGTGCAGTCCGTGGGCACAGCGTCACTTTGTACTCGAGGGATAGAAGATTTCTCAAATTTTTTAACTCAAATGGAAAGCCAGAATTCTGATACTCGTATATGGGAGAGCCTCGGGAACGTCGAATGCAAATAGGTACCTAATATTCGTAGAGCATCTGCTGCTGCTATGTTCGGATTCCCCGAGAACCGTTTATCTATAATACGAAAGAGATGCAGTCGCGATGTATATGTAGATAAGCTGATTCGGTCACGTATAACGCTCCCTTTTACCTTTTATTATACATGTACGTCTCGGAGAAACCGAAAGGTATATACTCGATTATATCAAAATTTACATTTCGCACTTACGTTTTCTCTTTTTTTCTCTTCACTACGCAGAAGTAACAATCGCACACAGATGGTGCCCAGTCAACGAAAGTTGCGTGACTCTGTAACTACGGACTCTTATACGCCAAAAGTTTAATTGTAAGACTGCCATTTCGATTTTATGTTGACGAATGAGGTCTTTGCCCTGCACTGCTCTGAAATACAACAAATTTTCAACGAAAGAAAACTATAGCTGCGCGTGTATTTGCGATGTACACGCAGTGTACATGTATATAGCAGCCGGAGCAATGTACAAAGTATATTACGTAGGTATATATATATGGGATATATCGTAGTTTATACACCGGGCGTTTAATATCCGCCAACTAGGGCAAGATAGCCAATACTCTCTAGCAGTGTACTATTTGCTAGGGGTACGCTATACAATCTTGAAGTCTCTGAGGTGGAAAACGTTCCAAGTCTCCAGTCGAATCTCCGTTAGAAGTACAAAAAGAAAAACTGTGAGTAATAAAAAAAAAAGCCTCTTTACGGCCGACCCGAAGAGGTAGCTCTTAAGATACTCTCAACTGTCGGGTTGTATAAAGTCCACGCTTCAGCGAATTAGAACTTTGCCTCAATACGCTTAATTTGGACTATATTTTCTGATGAAGAAAATTAAGGAGGAAAGTAAATTTCTGAAGTAGTAGAAAGCGGTATGTAGGGACTCCTGAGTTTCAATTCTGGCGATGACCATTGTTGAACAATATACGCCGTGAAAATTCTGTTTTTATATAAATCAAAAATGCGTGATATGCGTTCAAATATCTCTTCGAAGTTTATTCACTCGCCAAACTTTCGGTTATAAAATATATAAAATAAAAATCAGAATAATAATCCTTGTGCAAAGGGAAAGAAAACAGATTTTCATCCATCGTTACAGGTATATACTTATACTCAACTTGCAAGTGATTATTTGATCTGCAGTTGAAACTGAATTCTCCTTTCCACTTGTACCTCGTATTTTTCTGCAGAGAAAATGCGAGCCCCCGGGCAGATGGAAACTCGACTCTCTAACTTCAAGGATGCGATAATGGGGATTATTGTTCGAGAAACACGTTCGCGCCGAAGACGAAGATGAATTTCCCAAGCGCGTTGTACACGCTCGACAACAGGCCATCAAGCTCGATGCAAGAGCAGCGCCATCCCAGTGCCGTGAGGTAGAATGCGGTCCAAGATTCAGGGATGGGGAATTGGGATTGAGATTGAGATTGGGATTAAGATTAGGGATAGGATTGGTAGTATCGGCTAACGAGACTAGGATATTCGCGCTATTATTTAACCTTTTCCACCATAAACTCTGCAACTGCCATTACAGCATGAACGGAGCTTAAGTTTGGATGACGATCAACGGAAAGCTGCGTAACCACGAATTACTTGAAATTATCTGTAATACGAGAATCATCTCATTTTCGTAGGATTTCATAAATAACAGGTGTACTCGGCCAGTTAAAACAGAAATGAACTGCCGTTCAATCGATGTAGCCACGTGCTTTTTTCTTTTCTTCGCCACGACTTGTCACGTGACCATAAACACCACGGAAGCCGCTGATAATTGATAGTATTGGTTATCCGTTGGTATAGGATGTAAGTATTTGAAGCGGGATCGTTGATACATTTGTAAACTTGGGTGTTGGCGCCTTCGCAATTTCAAACTACCTTAGGCGTGTTAGTTCATTAATCCACGGCAGCCTGTCGGTTAAACAAAGAGTGAGGCTTATCGTGAATGACGCCTAATAAACGGGTAGAGTTTCTTGTCACTCGTTCGAGAACGCGTCGCAGACGTTGACGGCTTATCATCACTCTTCATTAGGAGACAATACGAAAATTCTAGGTGACGACGAATCGCATGTAGAAGAGAATTCACTTTTATATATGGTGGCCACGTTTTCAGTAATATTTTCCGAAGTCATATAAGTCGAAATTTTGAGAAGGTGCGATTTATTTTAGAAATTGCAAATCGCTATTAACGTTTTTGCCCTTTCCAAAATTTCCCTCCCGGTAGAACAAAAGAACAAAAGTTATTCGAAATACGAATTGAAAGGGATTTCTTCCGCGAGGCTTCCACGTGAAGATATCCAATTCATTTTGAGCAAATTGTAACGTCACGAAAATACGATTCCAAACCTTTAATCGCACCTGTTTCAAAACTGCGATTTGAAAATCACGTAGAGCCAACATCAGAAAACGTTAATATTTTCATCGATTGTCCGACTCCGACGATTTCTTTGATTACATCTTGAGTATCATTCGGTCTGATATCTGAAGCGATGTTGTGGCGAGAGGTAATCGAATGAGTTGTCAGTCTGATAAAGATCGAAATAACATAATATTCGAACGTTGTTTACTTTCCTTCCGATCCTTTACGGTATCATTGCTATACCTATTCGAATAGAGATATGTGGAGATGGAGAGTACGCCATGCGGAGAAAAGGACGAGTGCCCGTAGCTTCTACAATCACCCACAACCCAATCTACACCCGATGAAGCTCACGTTATTGAGTTGAGACTGTTAGGATGGTATAGTAGGGTGTGTAGTACAAACGCCTTTACATAATGTAAACACAAAGTAATTTGAAATGAATTCACTCTAATTAATTATGACGAGTTACAAAGCTCAACCCTTATCGTAAACTTCGTGCCGTTAATTTTGTAAGTCCGGTTCGAACGATGGGTAATATTTCTATAGGTCTAACCATTCTTCGCAGTTACAGTAAAGAAATAAAAAACAATACAGCAAAGTTGCGGGGTGTCTGAAAAGTTGGAGTGAAATATAAAGCTGGGAAGTTGTTCTTGCGGGATGATCGAAATCTAACGTTGCACAAGCGTAGTATAAATAATAAACACTACGCAGATAACGAGCCCAGTTGAAAATTGCTATTTTTACGACAGGCAATTTGAGAGTATACTTTGAAAAACGAAGTTTTGCAGCTAAAACCGCGTAGTTAACGATATGTAATGAATATGCGGGCGCAGTAATGCACGTGCGGGGAGAAAATGGAGGAGAAAATGTGCGCGCGCGATATACAGCTCGGAAGCTCGTGGCAATACCTATACCAGGGCCGTAACTCGGTCATATTCCTGGCAGCTGGTTAACGAAACACGGCATAACGGTGGTGTAAAATATAATTATCAGTGCAGGGAAGAGCAAGACGAACGAGGATGCATTATTCATACCTCCGTTACTCCGTTTTTAGAACACTACAAAACTGCAGCTTTACAGTTCAGTTTCAATGGTAAAAACCCACCGATGTACTTATAAAAACCCCATAGGACATCCGAGGTGACTATATCTTCGCGTTATGAAGTAGCTATGTAATTAAATAAATATACAACCGATCCTCGCAGTTACGACTTGCGAAGTGACTTTAATTGGACCTACAATAATAATTATAATCAGAACACCGGGACTCGAGTGTAAAATACATCGTACTGTACGCGTTTAACTTATAAACGAGCATTGGTATAATATTTCAACAAACACTTACGGATACACTTATTTTCTCAATTCAAAGATTCAATGGATTACGTCGACGCCGTGAATCGGCATGAAACAAAAAAGGAACACAAAAAAGAGCTCTTGTGTAGTGACTCGGTGAAAATTGCAAATATTTTGTCTGTCGTTACGGTTGAATTTCCCATTATCTGGCGTATTTCTGTCGGTATAGCGTGCTATGACGGCAAGGTACGAATAATTGGGTTGATCGGAAGCCTCGATTGCCCGTGTAGCGAGTAATTATATCTTATAATGACGCCGGAGTGAAATGCTAGGTTCAAACTCTACCTTTGCAGGCATCAGTTTTACCGTTGCTTTCCCGTACGCCCTGACCCTTATGAGGGCAATTTACACGAGCACGCGTCTTCGCAATATATGTACGTGCGTGTGGAAAACGTGTACTTCGCCGTATAAATACCCTCTGCCGAGCGAAAAATGCTCTCTTGTTCAGGCTCTCACTTCTTTGTTTGCAAAGGAGTGGCGTGCCTCTTACGTACTTCCGCCATTAGGGCTCACTGAAGAGAAAGTTTGAAACGTAAATTGCGTTTCGTTGTTACCATCGCAGGATCGTTGCCTCCGCAATTATTATACGTGATCGGTACAGTTACAATTAATACGACAAAAAGACAATGAAAATGTTTCGATAAATTTTTTAAACCACGAATCACTTCGTGAATTCAACAACAAAATTCATATCCGCCGAATATAATAATGCACCAAAAAACAGTCGCCACAAAATCTGGCGTTTATAGTGCTAATTTTGATGCTGGAGATGGGGAAGTTATTCCGTAAATTTGTATAATTATTTGAAAATTCATTGAATTTTGCATTACAATTCTATATATAGTCACGGCGGAGAGCTGGTAAAATTATGCAAGTAATGCAATGCTTCATAGATTCTGTTCGCTAACTGAATCATATTTCAAAATATACGTTATAGGTATAAGGTTGGAAATATTTTATCGAGTTCTGGTCTAATTGGTCACGTATATGCAGTATATATGTCTTTCGCGTGCAAATTCGCGATGTATGTGATTTGAAGAAATTTAATCTGATAATAAACTTAATCGCGAAAATTGTTGGAGACGGATAATGACGAGAGTTTCGATGAATTCGTCTTGACAATAGTCGTAGACCTTGAAACCCTTACAGTAACATACGTAGAGAATCAGTGGAACAAATTTAATGCTATTCAGGTTCTGACAAATAAAGAGAGATGTAGAATAGCAGGGTGAATTGACGTTCATTTTACGACCGGGGACAGATTTTCATCGATTCCGGTTTCACCCGGTTGCGCGGGTTCGTGCAATAATATTCTTACCGCGTGAGAAGAGGTATTGTCAAAATCAAGGTAGAAGTAACGCGTTATAGGTATACTATACGATTCCCAGGCCATAATCTCTATCCTAGAAAATCGTACTCGATGAATAAATATAGAGATAAAATCGAAAGACCTTCGTGCATACCCTGGGTCTATATATCCGGTTGAATATTTCTCAACTGGAGCCAGCTGTGTCTTCCGTAGTACCTACGCTGCGCAGAGAGCGGAATATCACCTGGATGAATAGTTGATCGAGCCTAAGAGGCCCCATGCGACGTGGCCCAGGGCGATATCGTATACTACGAGTACATATAACGCAGTACGTAGTCTGTATATGGCACGAGTACACGCCACGTATACTAGGTTACTTGGAATACTAGGGCGGTGTACGTACGAAGGGGCTATTCATCCACACAAGTTCGGACGCGAAGCTCGCGCAGCGTAGTTCGTGCTTCGGTGAGATGCACGTTGACTATGTACGGCCCAAGAGGGCCATGGGTCAGGGGGTCAAGGGGGTCCAAAGAGGTTTTAGGGAATGGCAGTACCAGGAGACGTGACCGGCCTGCCAGGGGTGTTATTACCTGCCCCCTGTAGGAGTGTGAATCAGCGATACGGCGTCAATTTCTGGAACCCCTCCGTTCTCCTTGCGTTTCTATGGTTAGGTGCAGGAATATATATTGTCCGGTTCGCAGAAGCCGCGGGTCCTCGCGAGTGGAACGAACCGAGTTAATAAAACAGGACGGGACGCGCGTGCCAGAGACACAGCTGCAAGATAAACGTGCGGGGGAAGTAACAAGGAAGTCGAAAGAACGCGATCAAGTCGTTTTATGGGTCAAACTGAAATCTGACCGTTCGCACGTCTTTTCGTAGCTATGGACAGAGATACCAAATCTTTCTCACTGTCGCTCGATCCCATTTAGGAACGAGTTTCAGACGATATTCCACGCCTGAATTTCATTAACTCCAGACGCAGAGGTCGGAGGTCATGGAACACGACCCTCGGTATGGCGGATAAGAAGCAAGACGCTATTTCACGCCATCGTGATTTTCAGAATTTTCCGAGATCATGTATAATAAGAGTACGAGCCCCCAAAGTCTATGAAAACTTACTTGTTAAAGAGTAACACTTCTGATCGTGGGATATGTTCAAGCGATTAGATGGCGAGAGTCCAACTTACCTGTAACCAAAAGAATAAAATAATTAATAAGAATAGGTACATCATGTAGTAGGCGCAGAAAAACGCGCGATGATACACGATCCGTGTTCGTTACGCACATACAGATGATATGTATACTACATGCAGCGTATGAAGGCGGGGGAAGCTGGAGTTGCAAACGAGAGCGATTATAATTCTTTGTGGAAAAACATTCTCGTAAAAATTTACCGTACTTTTGGATCATACATAAATTTGGCATAACATCAACATAAAAAGTAATGGTAGTTCCTTTCATATTCCCCCCTCCCCGAATGGCAATTTACCAATCTCCTCTCCCCATGCCTCACCCGCTCCCTTTCGATGCAGTCTGAAAACCACCAAAAAAAAACCATGTTTGAATGTTCTGTGGTTTTTGAACCAACAAAAAAATTCTGACAAATTCAACTAACAGTTTTTACGCGGGATACCCCATTCAAGTTATTAGCCATACGCGTTGGAAGTTAAATCGTGCGAGTAGCACCAAATATTGAATTATTTTTCCGCGGGGGTATAATTGAGTTAAATAAAAAATTCTAGAACGGGCGTATTAAAAGTATAAGTAAAATGTTGAAGTTCACTGAACAAAAGGTTTCACCGTTCTTGTCGTACAATGAATATTAGTCCTTTCATTCGGCAATTTTTTTGATTTTCTTTCTCTGATAAATTCGCGGTAGAATAGCGAGGCCGACTATCCGTCTGTCCAACTTTTTTCTTAGAGTTGAAAAAGCCCATTTCTATCTCTGTTTCGCGGTCTCACTCATTTTCTCATGCTTTTTCTGCAGAGTCTTTTCTTCCTTTGGTATATACTCCTGTGAAAGACCAGCACCTGTGGTGTTTATTGAACACTCCATTCTTGCACTCCGAATGAATGGGGCGGTGGCTTTTTGATATGAAAACTCCGTCCAGTTGAACCGAACGACTCGTGCAGAGGTCTATATAGATACCAGAGCTATGGCTCGGGTGACTCGTTGACAATTAGTTTACCGCCGGCAATAACGTAGGGCGTGATTTACAGCTTGAGAAAAAAATATGAAATGAGTGCGCCAGATGTTGGAGGAGTTCGAACAATAGGACGACGTGAGGGGTTCTGTATAGTTCCAATAAAAGATGTCCGGTCCAGCCGCGTCGATTCGCAGCATATCGCGCGTATCCGACGCCGCATATGTGGGATTCCTCTGCAGGCCAAAAGCACGAGACGTGAGAATCGTAATAATTTTTCTTGTCTTTCAACTATCCGTATCCCTAAGTATTATTAACGTGATAAAATCCTCCTCGGATTAATACCTCTGCGCGATACGCCTTGGTTTTCAAACTTTTCAACCAATGTATCGAAACATCTTGATCATCAAAATTCTGCGGAGCATCTCCACGGAGAGAAGGAAGGCCGAGCGATCAAGAAAGAGAACGAGTGACGAGGGGGTAAAGGGGAACTTTTTGAAGGGTTGGAGAGGTGAGAAGTGGGAAACGGGATGACTCATGCCTCGAGAAGTCTTTGAAACTTTAGCGTATTAATTACAAAAATTTTCACCGGTCGAATCCGGTACCACCCGCGCCTCTCAATACTAATTTCCCCCTTTTACGTGGCTGGTGGATTTAACGAGCTTTATGTGCCAAAACGCTCGACGCATCGCAAAGAGCACTTTCTCGTCTCTGGGGTGAGTTGCTAGATGGTGGGGATAAACGATCGTGCTTTTAGTCCTGGTGGTTGAGAGAGCATTTCCCGTTTGAGGTACAGCGTGAATTGAAATGCTATAGACAAATAAATACTAAACGGCTGGCGTACAGAAAAACACCCTCGATCAATTCACAGAAAATGAGAAGTCGATTCCCAAACTTTTTGTATGTCGGGGCTCTAAAACTCTTCAGAATCGTTTCCATCACCCGCAATTTAAACGATGTAGACTCCTTGTGGTTTAATTTTTATACTCAAATAGAAATCATAGCTATTCGACGATCCCAATATTTTTTAGAGAATTATAGTCAACAACATACATGATAACGTCTTTTCGAAATCTGTCAAACCACAAGTGAATGATCGCATTGTCAGTTTCAAGATTGTGTCAAACTAACAACTTCGCCGTCTTTCGATATTTTCTGTAATACAGGACCAAAAGACCAGAAGAAGAGAAGAAAGTCGAACAATGCCATCCGATATGATTCAGTTCGATGATTTTTTGATTCCAAGATCAACGTTCACACGTGTATTATGCGGGATGAAAATATTCTCATCCAGGCGTTGGAGCACGTTTCTTTCATTCGTACACTGCAGTGGCGTCCACGGAAAGCCCCCTGCAGACGATTCTCTTCCATTAGCGAGCGAGTGAGGCACCAGAAGATAAGAATGCGATGGCGATGAGAGAAGGGGACATTGCAGGGTGGGTGAAGGGCGTGCCAAAATGTGATTGCGGGAACATTGCGTCACCACGTCTCCTCGGAGGTTCGCAAAGTTCCGGGGTGTCTTGGGGTATCTTCAGCGGCTCGTCGTCTTACGGGAACGGAGTCGGAGTCGGAGTCGGATTCTCCTCCTTTGGAAGGCGTCGTTAGGGGTCTCTGGCACAAGGCCAATCACATCGACTAGCTAGTGTGTATGTTCCGCTGTGCACACCACCCTCTTTCTCATCCTACGCCATTCCCTGCGCCCACTATCCTCAGTCCTCTACTCTCTATCCGGGAACCTAGTCTCTATGCTTCTTGGTACGATATGGTATGAGTGTGAGTTTGGTATGGTATGATATGAGCATGGCATGGTAGCTTGGTGTGGCGCGAGGTATTCTCCTTTCTTGTTTGCACGCCTTCCCTCTGCCACCACCCTCTTCGGCAAACATCGATACGGGTACCAATATATCGGAATATCGGCGAGATATTGTGTACCGTCTGGAATTTACCGTTATTTAGAATTTTTTTACGATATTTTTCTGCCTATACGCAAGCGTGTGCTATCGTCTCATTTTTGGAAACACCTTTCAAATAGACGCTCGTAAATTCCAAGGGAAAATCGATCGCTATATATATACATAAACTTCTATATCGCGCCTATAGGAATATAATATTTGTAATAATCACAGCTCACATTCGTCTAGAAAAATTAGGCATATTTCATAGTCAACATTATGGTATACAGAAATGCAGGCTGCAAAATATTCGAACAAAATGCAACGGTTCTTCGAAAAAATGATGCCTCGCGACGTTTCGAAATAACTATTGGGGTGCATACGATTATCCGAGGTTGCCACGCTGGAAGTTTCAATTCGCATGAATTTACTTTTCAAGATGTCGCGAGAATCGAGATCTGATCCAAAATAAATACAGGTAATATACATGTATAAATAAAAGACTGGATCGAAGAACACTTTAACCTCAACTTTTAACTCTAACTTACATTCTCCTTTCGTGTGACTCTTAGTTGAACCAACGGAGAGGCTCATACGAAATCCATTATTTGAGCACAGCTCTGGATGCAGGCGGACTACGGTGAACCTAGTTTAGCGTGGCGTGAATTGCAACGTTTCCCAACGCCGAGGCTGCATAGTTTGGGTGGCGAGAGAAAGAGAGAGAGGGGAGGGCAGTTAGCATGCTAATTCCAAGCGGAAACACTTAAATTCATTACACAAACTACTAATTGCCTGGATAATGAGCCATTGCAAATCACTGACAATGAGAGAATAACTTGTTTTCGTAGAGTTCCTAGTCGCTAGAGTCACGAGATTGATATTGTTTGCGGGTATCGTATGACTTTTTAACCGGATTAACTAGAATAATTAGAGTTTCACGCCATACAGCATATTTATGTAGTCGAGTCTCAAACATCTAATTGTTAGTCCTGAGAGGATCTACTTATTGCTTATACGGAACAACTGCCTACCGCCGTCATTAACCCCAACCAGCAAAAAAAAAGGAAAAATTTGCTCAAATATATATTCTAGAGGGCGCTATTCCACGCTCTGAATAATGCATAAATATTAAATTTCTTATCCAGGACGGAGACAAAGGAAATAACGCTATTAAATAAACCTCTGTAAAATAAGGAAGTATTCCTGGCTGATTCAGTAGGCACGGTGGGTTTCAGTGGCTGTGGATGGAGAGTGGTTGTATCTAATTTAAATTCCCAACATAAAAAGCTTGCAGAACCCGAGGGTGGTTCGACCCGGGGGCTCGGAAAGGGGGTGAAAAGGGAAGGGGAAGAGGAAGGTGGAGGAGTGTGGATCCTGGCCAAGCCACGTGCGGCTGTGAGATTCATTCCGGTTTACATGGCCGCTCGTTTCCCATCCGCAGCTTCTCCTACCTCTCTGCATCTCTGAAATTCTTTCCCCGTTCCGCCTACTTCTTACATTCTGCCTTCATCTTCATCTCAATCTCCATCTGTATCTCCATCCTCGTCGCCTCTCCTGGTATCCCCATCGCGTTCAACCAACCGGACCGAGGTTATCACAAAACGAGAGAAAATACGCGGAGGAGAGTAAGGAAAAAAAAGAAAGAAAAAGAACCAACAACAAAAAACACGGGGTTGTCTCCTAACACAATGACTTTCGTTAACGACACTCCCATCCCATCATCCCGTCCGTGCGTCTCTATTCGCTAATTTTCTCAGCTGAACTATATTCAAATTGGTTCAGGAACAATGGATGAAAGAATTTGCTAGAACAAACAACAAGGATCCTCATCGCTATCTCAATGGCTAAGGAAAATAGTGGATTGCGAACTCTCCACGATTCTTAACCAGCTCCCAGTGCTGTTGCATTCAAATTTCATGGAAAAAGGATGTGAGGGTAACTCAACTTCTACCGGACATAAAACAATCAAGAAGTAAATTGATGCTGCCAGACATTGAGAAAAAATCAAGATTCTTTCAATGCACTATTATTATCAGACGAACTATAGGCAGGCATCCTTGGCTGCACAAGTATCTGGGGTCGGTATTTATATATGTATTTTCTACGAGAAGGTTAGCTCTAACAATAAGTTTGAAAAGTCCGTCCATCTCGCCGCTTGCCTCGTTGGCTGTATGGCTAGTATAGCTAGCTGGTATAGCTAGCTGGCTGAGAATACTTCTGCTGCATTCTATTTCGTACACCTGTGTTGTTCGGTGTGTATATAAAGTTCTGCAGACTATAAGAAGAAATGTTCGCTCACCTATGCATACTATACATATACCCAGATATGCTGCACAGAGCTTTACCGGAAAAAGGTGCGCCGAATAGCTGCAATCTTCAATGTATCGACGATCAGTTTATTTAATCGAACAATCCTGAAAAATCCGACGACTCTCAATGTTCAGGCGAATTCTGAAGTTACGTCGTTGAGACGATAGGTCCATTATTTCGTATCGTATAATAGATTATAATTTCTGAGTATCTGTAGTGTACAGGGATCGCGTGCTGTATAATCAATACGTAGCTCAATCCATCAATTCATCGAATCAGAAACCTCTAATTCAGAATTATTTATGGTATGTCCATGTATCCGAGGATGAGTGAACGTATTATATCGATTTGTATTATGTGAGCCGATACGGAAAGTTCACTTGTACGTTTTTGCTCAACCCGCAATGAAAGACCGCCAAGTTTTCATCTCCAATATGTACGCGCCAAACGATTGGTTATTGTTTTGCCACCAATCGACACTCTTTTTTAATTTTTTTTTTTTTTTGTTTCATGTAATCGCCGGAGCAAAGGTATCGCGTAATGGTCCTTTGAGTTATCGTTGAGCCTTGTAAATATCTGTACATTTATTGTTCGAAAGAACAAAAGAAAAAATGAACGGAAAATGAAGGGTTGCGTGGGATTATATTTGAGGATGAGATCATTTCCTGCGTTAACGATGAGTAACTTGCGGTATCGAATTATAGCATGGTAGTGGGACGTTCGGATCTAATTGTTTTCCTAAATTACGAGGGAAACTCGATTTCCGATTACATCGTTTCGGTCTATACCCGTTTGTCATCGAAATTATTTCCGACTGGCCAGATACAAGTTACTGATATTAGAGTTTTTCGGCTTCCTGAATCCGCAGAAGGCACGCTGAGCTTAAGTTCCAATTTACTTCAATTTGAAAAAAAGAAACCATTCACAAAAACCTAACACAGTAGCTCATATGCGCGGTCGAGCTCATCAACGCTCAGCTGATATTTTAGAAAACCTCGTACTTCAGGTACCGAAGTATCCATCAAATTAGCTTACTTATAACCATGTAGATAGAAACCCTTCGTAATGGTCATCCTATTTCCATTTATCTCCAAAGAGATCATTCATGCAAGAAAGCACATCGACTACATGGCACATCTGTTCGTCGGGAAAGTTAATGATTAGCTCGACTACTATAGAGTCTTTTCTCGAAGAAATGACTTTTATAATTTAGAATAAACTCATTCCGTCGACCGTGCCAGACCTTTATTTAGCTACAGAGGATAAAAATGGATTATCCATCGGCTCTTGGACGAGAACCTGATAATAGGAGCTGCCTGGTACTCAGTAAATTCATTTTTAACTAGACCTCGAATGAAAGAAAATCAATGTAACGTTACTTTGATATTCGAACCGATTCATGATTAGCCGTCTGAATTTTTCATACAATCGGTTCTCAACTTTCTTCAGGTAAATTTCCTGGTCGAGAAATATTTCGGAATTCGTTGAAATTCCTATGGTTCGAATCTCGTCGTTTCATCCGTGGTATTAACATATTTGTATTCTTCATTGCCAGCCCCCACTTTGGCTCAAACCGTTAGCTCTTGGGCTCAAGGAGTATTACCAATAATACGTATAATCCAATCAACAAAGGATCTCAGAACTCGAGAGAATCTAAGGATTCAATGAAGCATCGAGATATTCAAAAGCGCGGAACTTTCTCCCGGTTTTATAGCTACGTACACATTCACGTAAGTAAAACTCTTTTTGAAACGAAAGGTTCATCTCGGAGAAAAGTTATTCCAAGTTTGCACGAGTGAAAGCGGCCAAAGATCTCCTAACTTCGCACAATTATCCGATAAAGTTTACCGGTAGGTATAGGTACCCATCGGTATAACTATGGTGTGAGGCCTAATGAATGGGTGGATTTCAAGGCACGATTCTCACGCGATCCTTCGATGAGTTCGATTATGCAATGCGTTACTCGATGAGCAAGTAGTATTGGTAGTCGCCATGCTCAGCCAATGGCGGTCGACGATTCCTATGGCTGACTGTTGGCTGCCGGCTGTTGACTGCTGGCTTAGCTTAAATACGTTGGCCCTGGGATGGGGTAGAATTATTATGTAGTAGTCGTGGGGTCGTCGGTGCTGTCAGTAGCATGCATCTCGCATCTCGCGACTGCCCCGACAAAGGAAATTAATTATCCATGTCCTCGTCGACGTCATTTACACCCTCGGCCTCATGAAGTGCCTGTCTACCCAGCCGCTCTATACTCCAGCTGCCATCCTGCACTGATTCGGGAATAATTTTCAATAGTATTTTCTGTTTAGCTAATTGTCAATCTACTGGTTTATTGCGTCCTGTTAATCGAATATCTATTCCTAGAAAGGTCCGATGCAACGGTCGATATACTCGAATTCTTGGAGGGCATACGTTTGACTGACAATGAGAATATAATGCGTGGGATCATCGCACGCGGAAAGTGAATGTAACTCACCGTTCATATACCGGTATTATAGATATATGTGTACGTCATTCACGTCGGTGGTTACATTGCGAATTTCATTGTTCAGTGAGGAACCCGAGTACCGAAATATGAGGGCAATAGCCGCCACGCTATTCACCTATCACGTTATCGATTCACAAATCGTATTTCCGGTAATTCGTGATGTTCGCGTGAGCGATGCATTTGTACCGCTCGTATACTCGCTTTACCTGTGTCAAATATTGGCGCTATTGTGTAACTTGGCTTCGAATCTTTCCACCATCACCACTTTCAAATCCTAGATTCGATTTAAGCCGATGGGTTTTACGAATGGCCTGAATTGAGAGCTTTATACCACCGGTTACAAGCTTATAACCACACGTTTTATCGTAACCTTCCCAGTAGCTAACTACCGTTGTATTATATTTCTATCGTATTTTCTTGGATATTATACGATCCTGGATTATATATCTTCACGAGTTAGCAGCTGTAGAGCACAGCCGGCCATTGGCGAAACGGTTTCAGGGATAATCTGACACTTGATTCGGCTATTTTCGGAATAAACTAAAGAGCAACTTGCCGACTGACCCAGTTGTACGTCGCGATCTGACAAGAAACGTGCCGAGTAAAGGCAGTTTCTCCAAATTGCTATGCATATACTAGAATCATCCGGGAAACTGCCAGATATGACGATAGACGTATATTTATTACACAGACAGCAGTTACCTATGGGGTTGAATAAATTAACAACGCTGCCCCTCGTTTGTGGCAGCCACCAGCTATTACGACAGTCGTAACGTTAGTTCCACTACCGAACCGCATTCGAACCCGATGCAGATGTAGCTGGTGTTTAGCTGTAGAGTGTAGAGAATTACAAGCACCGCACATTACGAGTCGCACTGATTCTTCTCGCGAATTGAAATGTTCTCTTGAATGACCTGTTGTTATATAATAGTCATAAAGAGGTCTGGACGAGCTTTAATGTTGGTTTCAAATGCCGCAAGGAACGAAAGTCGCTATTCCATAGACGCTAGAATTTGGCGCAGATCGTTTTTTATGTGTATTATTTTTTTTATCAAATTTTTATTATCAACCCTGTAGATAGTCGTACTTTTTGGAGCGAGGTATATACATAATACCGAGCCGCGCTTTACCATTTCAGCCCGTTTATTGTGGGCATTAGTCAAATTCGCGATGGTACATGAAATGCGTTCACATATGTGGATTCAGTCGGGTATGGAGAGTGGAGCCCGTAGAGACCGAGGAACGTGGAGATCCATGAACCTATAAAGTAATTATACCCTTGTACGAAGGGTCTGTACGGGACCAAAAGCAGTCATGTGATTTCATTGGAGCATCATTGCATTTCACCGCATTCAATGGTATTATATTCCGTCGCATACATTATCGGTATTCCATTTATGGAGATCAAGAATTTTGCCAGGAATGTAGTTAGTTTTCATTTATATTCATGTGCACTCAATCTAAATATGCAATATAAGCGCACCGCGGTTGCGTTATCTCTGCACCGATTTATTAAACGCAATATAAACCGCCGTCCAGTGTATACCGAGAAGAAAAAAAAAAGAAATACAGTTTTAATCATCACTACGGTTTGGTTTTTTATCCCGCATCGCATATTCGATATTGTTTAATTATATCAAAATTTACGATATGGGCTTTCACGGTTTACAGGAATAGTAAATTATTTGGAATTCTGAGTTACTGTGGATATCCGGTTTTATAATTCCATATGTTGCCAAGATAATGTACGATGCAGATGGGCGATATTCTTAAAGTGCACAGAGTGGGAATCCACTCGTAGAAAAAACGGTTGAGCTCATTTAATAGGGGGAAAAAATACCCAGGGCCTTATCTGGTTGTGAGGAAATTTGATAAAACTATATTACTCTGCCCTATTGGTTCCAAGGCGAATATATACGCGCGGGCCTTCTCTATATTCCATTTTATCCCGTATACATAATAGATCGTTCTCGAAGCAGGCAGCAGAGCAGATCCCTATCAAATGTATTCTTATTTTTTCGCTCGATTTAACAGGCCACGATGGAAAAATTTTCCTTCGATTCCGCCTCTCCCGAGTCATTAATCTTAGCTGAAACGAAAGGGACTGCTGGAATTGAATCATCGTAACAGTTTTCCCCTCATCAATATTTGTTAAGGAATCACTTCTTCCTAATATGCTCAGACTCGTTCCGTCACTCCCTTTTTTTCTCCCTTTTCCCCTGCCCCTGCCCGTCCCACTCCGTTCCTTCGCCTTTTGCCTTTTCAGACAAGCCAATTCGACTCGTAGTTCGCGTTCCCTCGGGAAGCTGAACCCAACGCGGACAAACCTGAGTGCATTCTCCGGTATTGTCATGCCCCGACTTCCAGAGTTTTCCTAACAATTTTTTACGTTGGTATTATGCCATGTCGGGTGTATAATTCAGTTGGTTTGTTCAATTAATTGAATGTAGAGGAAAGTAGGGTACGATACCGTCGGACCATCCAAGAAAACAGATTCAAGGATGAGACATCTTCTCATGAACTATTTATATCCGATATATTTTGATTTAGAAGTGGAAAAAAAATGATATGGTAAGGGCTGTTATGTATATATTCAAAGTAGGTTTACTCTCGAGAACACAATAGTAAAAAATGGGTCTCCATGATTTAAACATACCATTGATAGCCTCTGTGAATAGTTCACCCACCATCGCTTTGGTAGACCCTGTGAACCTGCATCGATATCAAAAGCATGAAAATTCAATAACCAATAAGGTTCGGCGGTACCAAAATATGAATATATTACATATACGTATGTGCTTGTATACAAATAAATGTATGTATATTATATTCGTGCATCGACGAGCATGGCCTGGATGCAATACAATATCAAATTTTGCCGTCCTGCGGTAGATTATATGCTCAACGTTACCTAAAAATTTATAACATTCTTGACGCATTTACTGCAGACTCGGTTCACAAAAATCATATTCTGATTCAATTGCAATTCAATGTGTTAAAAATGAATATTCGAGTCCCGGAGTTGGCAAGGACAAATGGATCACGAAGCAATGCATCAAATGCGTTCGATGCACGCACACGTCTTTCGAAAGTTGGGAATATTTCCTTTTTTTTTTTTTCCATCTCTCTTATTCTCGCTGAAAATACGCAGATCCGAAGAAATACATGTTTAAACAGATCGGGTTGCCAAAGTGCCGTTCGGCTTGCCAATAGCATAATGCATTTCCAACTGAAATTCGTTTCCCGGCTTGTGACGGGTGAATCGAGCAACGTTTTGCTACTTTTATCCCTCACGCAATGTGATTCCCATGGTGAATTTGCTTGCTCTTCTCTTGGCGGGGTACGGTCAAAATATAACCCTTAAATGCCGCCTCGTTCCACAAAATATTTAAATATTTGATCTCTGGCTCACTTTTCGTAGGTTTTATTTATTTGTTTACGTCATCATCCCCAAAACGGCATTCTACGAAACTGGCGAGCGCGCAGAAACGAGATATTTTTTCATTTGGGAACCCTGCCAACGCGAACAGTCCTCTGACTAGATACGATTCTGACCCAAAAAACGCATGCGACAAATTAATAAATTATACTACCTACTCATTTTTGTTATTTTTTTTTTTTTTTCTATTGTTTTATTTTCATTCTACTCGCTTGGCTACGAGCCGAATCACTTAGTATGCGTATCCCTTACATCTTTCTCTACTATGATACGTCGATCACCATGTAACTTGGGAAAACTTTTCGTAAGACCGCGGTCACGAGTAACTAGATGTAGTTTGAAGCGGGCGATCATCCCGTAACTTTCAACGATCTCCATATTACCTTCGACCATCCATCCCCTTGATTAGAGCTCCCAGACCACATACGACCCTTATCGTCCACGAAATTTTTGCGTATTCACATTTGGTCGATGTTCTGAAAAATATTTACGCATTTATACGGCGTGGCGGTGCGATTTCATATACACAGACCACGACGGCGTTATGATCAGATGAGAAAAAGTAATAGAAAGAAAAAGTGTTTGATCAGATCTGCGTTGAATTCGTGTCGGATAATGTTGAATCGCTGATGCGTTGGCCAAGTTCAGATGTCTGCAGGCGTATAGAAACGTGCAGGATATGCTGCAGGAAGACATCACGCCGAGGGACCGCGCCCATCGCGCACGGTTGCGTCGGCACCCGGGAAACATAAAACCAGATAATGGCAAAGTGTAATTAAAACCCGTAAATATTCGCAGTGGAGAGCAAATTAATTTATGAATCAATTAGGGAGTCGCGTTTAGATGTGCTATCGCTGGTCGGGCACGCAGAAACGGGGCGAACGAACCAACGAGGAGGCAAACTCGAACAGGCTACCCGATATCACTGATCCAATAAATAAACTACAGATACCATCTTTCATTTCGATAATTATTATTCAGCCGACGTTAATTAATTAAGGATGGTGCGGGGAAACAGGTTAAATAGCGAGAAATTATACGGACACGTGAGTGAACGGACGATCATGTGATACGATAACATTTAACGACCTAGCCGTCCTTCGATCCTTGTCCGTCTGTTCGTCCTCGACGGATGATTGTCAATTCGCACGTAACGCAGATATATGTAGTCGAAAATAGTTTCAACAAATATGACGTACATTATATATAGTTACCATCGAAACACCATACATCATCGAGTAATCCGTATAATATATATCGTGAGTGAACGTTATTATTTTTATTATACGCTCGCTTTAGATTTATCCCATCCTATCACAAATCACTTTTTTGACCGATGGCGAGCCACTTCGTCGCTACCGCGCGAGTTTTTAATATGAAAGATGGATTACTGATTCGCGTAGCATTTCAATTTTCGTTTTTCTTTTTTTTTTTTTTTTTCTTTGTCCGTTATTCTTTTTCAACACCATGCGTTTTATCGTCGATATCTATACCTTCCACACTCGTGTGAAAAATGTAATTTCCATTCGGTCCACAATCGTACGATTTGGATCACAGGTTTCACAGACCGGTATAACATTTTCACCCTAAAATCGAAGAGAATCCAACGCCATAGACTTCGAAAAATCTCAGTCACGCCACAACGCAACGCGGCGCGCGCGTGGAATGCAAGTTGTTATAAATTGACGAGCGATGCTGACAAAATTCAAACCATATACTGGTATGTAATATTAAGTGCATTGCGGCGTTGGGCTGCGCCTATTCGCTGCCCAGAGCAAGCCCAGACTCTGTTTAGTTTTACCCTGATAATTATGTGGCAATTAAATTTAACGACTGTCCATTATTCCGGTTTGTGAACGGGTGGTGTGCAGTATAACGCATCGACAACAACGAAATCGAAATCCAATTACTTTTTAATATTGTTTTGAGCTGAAATCGAGTAGCTATACGTATATCTATACTAGTCCGTTAAAGGGTTGTGTTTACGAAGGGTCGCTCAAGGGGGAGAGTGGCGTCACTCCGGGGGCAGGAGAGGTGGCGAGAAGGAGGCAAAAGAGAACACGGGAAAATAAACTGATAAAGTCGCGGTTGTAACTTCTACGGTTATAAGCCAGCGCATCAAGAAACTACTACCACTAGAGACATAGAAAATTGTGAAAACAGAATTTTATAAAGTAAAACAAAAATGTCACCGCGTCCGCAGTTGAAACCACGAGTTAATCACGGACTTTAATTATATTCTCTATGGATAGTTTGAAATTTCCAGGTCTAACAATAAGCGCATCTTCGGATATTCGCTGCGCAGTTATACGTCGACTGTAGCGTCCCACGTGGGTATCGTTACCCACCAGCGAGTGAATGGGAAAGTACTATCGATTTGCGTTGCAATTATCATTACTATGCTAATCGAACGAATAATGCAGCTCTCCTAAACTGTAGGAGCGTTCCCAATCCCCAGCTTAGGTTACACCTATCATCTCAAATGAGCTACGAATACGAATACGAAATCTAATAGGATCACTAACACATAGATAATCTGAGCTCAATTTATCTCTTGCGTCGATTCATCTCATCTCATGACTTGGGGTACACGTAAGGGGAACTTGGGATGCAGAAATGCAGAAATGAAATTCTGGTATCAAGTCTTATCCTGCAGTACTTCGCTCTTGCGGAAATCACACTTATTTGTTAGGTAGTTTCCGTGGCATACTTCACGAGAGAAATAAAAGTACCGCGAATGTAAGACAAAGACGGAGTTTAACGAAGTTGGCAAGAGGATGATTCGCCGCGCGAGCGTCTAATGAAATAGTTGTCTAAATTTCCATGATTTCAAAACGGGCTTTTGTTCCCCTGGAGAAAAACTTTGCAAACGTAACCGTACACGAAGCAAAAGACCTTTAATCGTGACACCTCGGAAATAGCAATACCGAAAATCAGTGGCGACAAAATCGTGAGAAATGTATCTGGTAATATTGTCACTGAACTTTTGTTGTCGTCGACAACATTTCCGCATTTACTTTTGTGCAACTTGTAAGAACGAGAACAAAACGATAAGTTGTGCAGGTTTCTGTGGATGCTGATAATAGCAGGGAATTCTGGGGCTTCGATAGAGAATGACACAGGGTTCACGTGTAACGATGGGGGTAGGGACACCACCAACACAGACTGACCACTAAAACACCCAACAACCAACAACCAACACCAGCAGCCAACATCGAACACCGACAAAACAACGTACCAAACCAACGACAACTCAGATCATGTATAAATATGATAGTTCAACAATCATATTAAAGTGTTACAAATAACATCATAATTGTGTATAACACTGAAATATATGTATGTGAGTATATAAGTAGATTAAATTCTCGCGCTGTGGGCACACGGATTTCAAAGGATTTCATTATCTTCTCGAACAAATAGAGTGCAAACGTAATTGTCGATCAGAAAACAATTTGCTGATGCGAGCCTTCCTATTCTGCAGAATCGCGAAAGTTTCCACATTTATTACGAATGAGGTACGAATTTTTTTTTTTCGTTCTCGTCCACGACGAAGAATGACTTTGTTTCATTAATTAT
Organism: Athalia cordata; assembly: GCA_963932425.1. NCBI lineage: Eukaryota > Metazoa > Arthropoda > Insecta > Hymenoptera > Athaliidae > Athalia > Athalia cordata. The sequence continues at coordinate 46,658,943 of OZ010625.1, read as the reverse complement.
TTCTTTAAGTACCTATGCCACGTGTTTACCAATGCTTCTGTGTGCCAGGTGCATCGATCTATTTGACCAGAGAATTGAACACAGTGAACGTGATAAGAGCGTTGGCAATTTATCGTGAGTTAACGTGTATACAACAGCGACAACGATGATTATGATAAACAGCATGACAATAACGAAAAGGAACGAAATAGAACAAGGAACATTGGCAGATACTTCGATTAGGGAGGGTAGAGTAGTGACGTACCACATCGAGTGGTAGCAGTAGGTAGAAGTACGTAGTATTCGGTGGTAGTAGAGTGGTAGATATAGTTGGTAGTTGGTGGTTGTTACATATCGCGTTGCGGACACGGCAAGAAGAAGAACAGACCGAGGAGCTGTGCGGCACCCCCGGCCAGCCGGTCGCTCGTCACACTCTGAAACAGAACAACATCGTCACACCACTCCCGTCAGAGTGATCTTCAGCTGCCCTCCAATATCTACGGTCGACAATAACCTAAGAGGGAAAGTTAGCCTCGCGTCGGAGTGGAACGGAGGAGAAACGGGAGAGAGTGGCAGCGGGACGGAAAGAGGAAGTGGATACAGAGTAAATTCGGTTGATGGGTCGATGGGTCGAGGGGCACGCAGCCCCTCCGTCCCCCGTGTAATAAGCGAATTAGTGTCTCCCGCTCTCCCACCTTCCCGATCAACCCCCTTTATCCTTCTCAATCCATTCCATTCCCTCCCTTCGCGGCCAACTTCACTTTCGACTTCTCGACATCAGCTAGATTTATTCTCGAGAAATCCGATCGAAGTAAGTGCCGAGTGCGTGGGAAAGGCAACACGTGCCACAAGCTCGCAAAAGATGAAGTAACGTTTGTTTAACCTGAAAGCCTTTTTTAGCTCGCTAATGTAAACAGCTGTTTTTATCGCGAGTTCATAGCTTTGACCCATCGTGTCGTACGAGACGAGTTAATTGGCCCTGGGATTACGGTATATCTAACTGACGTCGAATACGTGACCATCGCAATGAATTAAAGCTAATTTTTTTTTCTTTTTTTATTCGTCAGAATTTTCTTTATCACGATTCACTATTCCGAAGATTAACTGAACTGGGTCAATGTGAGATGGACTAAACCTATCAAATGTTGAACTAAAATTGTAGGGTAGAGTCGGTGACGCGCGTGGCAGATTCCGATGTAACGAACAATCTCGATAGAAACACATTGAGCCAGGCTAGGTGACTGCGGCAGCAGAAGGATTGTTGGATTTGGGAAAGAGAGGTCGGGGTGTAATCAGCGTGATGATAACCAGTATTACCGTGTCTGCCCAGTCCCCAGCTTTATGTCCAAACACACGTACCGAGTAATCCAGAGCGATTCGATTTCAGAGGGCTCGTAACAACACCTAACGCGTACAGGGTGATGTAATATTTATCAATTGTTACTTGGATCATGTAGGTAAACACTGCAAAGTAAACCAAATTTTTTTTTTCACATCACTCAATCGCGTTAGTCGGACCAACGAATATGATTTTACCAACTGCTCGCAAAAATATCTGGGAGGAGAGTGGAGTTAAGGTCAAATAAAGGTATATTTAGAAAACCTGAGTAGTTTAGGTTCGAGTAGCGTTTCGAGCAAAAAGCGTAGAGCCATTATTTAAAAAGCGCTTGGGAATTGGAATTTGAGTCGAATTTTCGTTAGCATAACGCGGCGTATATACCGCTATGGTTTGGGAAGAAAAGTAAAGTGGATGTAAGTAAGAGGTGGGTATGTAGCGGACTCAGGAGTTGGCAGGGAGAAAAGGCGGGAAGGCTGGCAGAACTTTCCCGCTCGGTCGACGGGACCTGCATACAAAGTGAACTTCATAATACCGGGCATACCGGGACCTACACGTAATATTTCCGCCTATTCGTTTTCATGCATTTGCTGGCTACTGCTTTCTGGCTTAACATTATTTTCCCACCCTAGCTGTCTCAAAAGTAATACAACTCGACATCATTTGTTTCACCACGGAATTCAATGAGTAAAAAGAAGTAATGATTTCAATATCACGAAGGTGAGACAAGGTGCACGACCAGGACCAACCCTCATATTCAATTAAAAGAAGCTTGGGGAGTCACCACCCATTGGAAAATAGCAACTATCCAATTTCACCATTGTTGATAATACCTATTTATCACGTTGATGATTTTTATAAATTTCCACAGTTTTCGTCGCCTCGATTCAAACATTGATAGCTTCACTGTGGGTGCTTGGGAAATATTCAGGTCAATGAATCAATTAAACCTTGGTCTCTATGAATATCGAGCATAGCAGTTTTCGTTGCTACCGATATAGAGATAGACTTTCAGAGTTTTATAAGTTCCAGTTTGCTTTAAGAGAGCTCATATACGAGAAAACTTTAGTACGTTTGATATTACCAGTCGTTAATACTTCACGGAGGTAGCGAATTCTTTGATATCTCTCGAAATCCTTCATAAAGCAACCAAAAAGGCAAACTCATCACGACCTATATTCGTCTATCAGGCTCCACTGATACGTTTTTTTCCAATAAACAAAAATCCAGATTCGAGTAGCGATTACCTTTATAAATACTGACTGAGAATTTTTCCATCATCAACTTCATCCCATGGCTTGACAGGAGGAAAAAAATAAAGCAAAGAAATAAATAAACAACAGAAAGCAATGGAGTACTGGCCTGTTATGGCCGCATTCCAATTTCTGCAGTGTAATTGAAAGTTGCGAGCTGCATTTCCATTTTGAACAACCACACGATTTTATATTCGACTTGGATTCATTTTGTATAGCTATGTCCAGTGGAGCTGACAATGATTTGGAGAAACGTATAACAAAAAATAAACCGGCCCCTGTAACTAGTGTAGGAAAGTGATCATATGACGTCGCCAGGAATGTGAGCGCACTGCAGTTGTCACATCGAATCAATCAGTAATCTACCTAGTCTAACCAACTGACTGTTCCACTAGCTGTGCGTAGTGGTGGTAGAGGAATAGAGGGAAGCGAAGGTGTACGAGTATATACCTATGCGGGTGTACGTGGTACTCGACCCAGCGGAGATCAACCAGCCCATGGGACAAACCTTGCAGGAGCGAAGAAAATCTCATCTGAAACTCAATCAGGGATCCGTTTGACCGGATGATACTCGACGAGGTAACAGTGAAATTCCAACGACCACCATGTGCACTGAACGAAGATGGTTACCGAGAACTTTCGAGCGGGAGATGGTTAAGAGCGGTCAAGAGCGGTTAGTTGTCTCGCTTTCGAGGGTGGGCTTCAACCTCAGTTACGGAATATCAATTTCCGAGCATTGTGTCGGATGAGCAACACGCTTTACTCGCTCAGCCGAGCGACTACTGTACACCTCACTACTTGATTGCGCCTACAGTGGACGCAAGGATGAACACCATGATTTGTGTGTAATATGGAAAGGATCATTTATGAAATAATTATTCAATACTGAAAACTGCAGTCCAAAATCAACGATGGATGAAAATGGATACCTAGCCAGAATATAATACCTAGATATGTCGAGCAAAATATGAAACTTGGAAATCGTACAGCCAAATACGTTATACGCTGTTGTATAACGTATCACATACTTCTTTTACTGGAAGTACTTAATTCCATGTACTTCTCTAAGTATCCACTGCTCGTCTGAGACAGACCACTCGCTTAGGAATCGTTTCTCCCCACAACGGTTCCAACTGCATTTCCTACGAGTAGCCGAGAGCGTAGAAAACTGGCCAAGAGTTTTGTTCTGCTTTATTTTCTTACTCACAACGTCAGCTCGTATTGTACGAGTTCAAAGATACAGCAGGTTAAACTCATGAAGACCGGACGAGTGGGGATGGACCAGGAAAGTGATAATTTTTATCAATCAGACGTTTTACTCATCGTTAATGCTCATCCTGACTTTGGGGTAGCGTGATTGCGCTTCACTCATTCCATTGCTACGATGCAGTCTGAAGACAAAATGAGATTATGCAATTTAAGTATGGTCCTGCGTTTCCCCATGAAAAGATTTCAAATCGTTTTACGAGGGTAGTTTTAAAACAACTTTACGAGAACCGCGTGGAATTTTGAAATAAATTTGCATCAGTTTTACTGCCCCTAATATACATAACTACCAGTGTTTGGCACTGATACCCAGCCGGTAGTGAAGTCACTACTGCGGTCTAGCCGTAGAGAGGGATTTTGTAATACACTGCTTTCCGGAAGAAAAGATATACGAACTCTTCTTTATGGTCACTGATATAAAGAATATGTACGCTACTTCTGAGAACTCGAAGGCAACAATTTCCAAAGAACAGTATTACCCTTAGCTGTGTCTCGCCCTTGGCTAAAACAAAATACATCCCTAAATGTAATTCCAGTTTCTAATACTAGGTTCCGGTATTTCACCGTAATTATACAGGAACGCTATCGTTTTAAGTAATATGTGTTGTATAAGAAACCAAAAAAAAAGAAATGAGTATCAGATATCATCTGGCGAATGAATATTGAACTTGACACGTGTCTACAAAGTACAAGTTGTCAGTGAAATGTCGAACGTAGTGGATGTAACAATCTGCTAAGTCACTGAAGGAAGCGATGACGGCCCCGCGCGTGGACGCTCAATTTTTCCAAATGAATTACTATTTTTTACGAAGCTCACGTATCAAGATCACAGCGCAGGCATTCCGCCTGTAAAGTAGAAAATCTGAATTTCAGACGACCGGCGCCCTTTAGCCTTTACGATTCCGTCAACCCCCGCGCGGTCCTCAGCAGCTCATAAAATACACCCGGGCCGGTCGGCAGGATTCCTTCTATTAACTTGGATTAAAAACAATGGGTGTAATAATAACACACGGTCAGAACCAGCCCGAAGGGTTCGAAGGATTGTGTAGAAGGAAAGTAAAGCAAAGGGAATGAATAGGGCGATAGTAAGACAAAGAAGGCTTGGAATCAGTGTAAGCTTTTGACCCGTTCATCCACCCGGATGTAATTAACATACTTTCGGGTAATACTCGGGTACGAGGGTGGCGAATAGACAGATTCTAATTCCGCAAAACGTGACGAAAATTGAGGAAATCGACAAAGTTGGCTAATACTGACCCTATACGCAAATCAGTGGAATGTCTCGTAACACGCCGGTCGACGTCGACGTTCCGCCACATTTTGAATAGTGTTTCCGTTAAAGAGCGTAGAGCTAGCGATATTACTTAGAATTAGTGGATGGGCGTACGTTGTGCGTAGAGTTACTTTAACGACAATCCTCGGATATTACACGGGACAAAATTTAAGGTTGGCTGTATTTTACGACAAAGCCGCAGGGATGTCTGAGGTTAACTGCCAGATTTGGGAGGGTCTGCCATGAATATGCCGCCGTTACGCACACGCGGAATTGTGCGGAAATAAGAAATGGTTGGTAGAAATTTCGTAGAACTAAACGTTCAAGATTATACGACGTAAGGCTCTCGCGCCTATATACCTGCTCTTCCAGTCGTTGCACCGGCTTCCGTTACCAGGCATCAAGGTGGTTAGTAAAAGTTTCAAATTGTGCCTGATTCAAAGTTCCCCAGCAGAGGAGTCGAAACATTCCAGCTCAACATCATACGCCTGTCAACACCAGACTCCATCGTTACGTTTCGAAAGGCTGCAATGAAACGGTTAACTAAACTGCGAGCTACATGTTACCTGTCATCGCCAGGGGCACCCCTCGGAACATAACAAAAATATGATCGTCTCTGATCACTACTAAAAAATAAGTGATGAGACTCCGACAACGATGAGTGGCAAGCATATTTTTGTTGTGCCCATTTTCGTATTATACAAGCAGTTTCACTCCCATAATAGACCTTTTTTTATATCACTTTGTCGCAATATGTATATTTTTATCATGCAACCCGTGAGCGTTTGCATGTGTTACGTGTATTTATGCGAATCAAATACTATCGAAAAATTTCACAAATTAAAGATGGTGTTACAATTTTTACGAAGATTAAACGTGATTGTATGCAGGCATAGTGAAACTAATCTGAAATCTGCTTCACGTGCAACTCGATATCACTATACGTTATATGAGATGGTGTAAGAATCTCTATTCTCTCGAATTTACGTAAAAGATGAGCGAACAGGCACGGTTGTTTTTCGCTCGAAATAAATTCAGCTGGATCTTACTAATCGTTAATTATTTTGGCACTGGTCCGAAGTTATAGAATATTCTTGTACACATGTACATATGAATTACAAATGTGAATACATCCATCCAGTGTCCTCAGCAGGTAATAGTTTCAATTAATTTTTAGATTCCTTTCTTTCTATAATAGAAATTCCTGATGAAAAATCTCAGCATTAGAGGAACTCAAACCTGAGGTATGTTCAATTAAATTCGAATCCACGATCCTGACGGCGACGTGTCCGGCGCAGACTGGTGGTGATAATGGTGATGGTCAGGGTGGTGGTTATAATCGGAATAGGGGTGATGTTCGGAATGGTGGGAATAGTGGTCCTTCTCAGGTTCGCATCTCGTACCCCTAACGAGGTCATCAACTTTTCCCTTTATAATCCTGTAATTCTTTTCCGCAGGGTTACGAGTATTGTTTATCGTTCTTTGGAGTCTGTTCGTGTTGAACCACACCTCTTCTTCCCCAAGATTGTTTACAAGAACTTTGATGCCACTAATATACTGAAGAGTTTCTTCATCCTGGGCTAAAGTGATTATGTTTTCTGGTGTGAACGGTCGGTCCATATTCCAGCAGGCAAGAGCCGTGTTTTGTACAAGTTGAAAGAATAAAATTCCTCTCCTTGACGTGGCTTGAGGACCGGCTTGGCTTTGGCGCCGTTGCTTGGATCGAAAAACGATGGGTTCTTTGTACTGAGCTTGCTTCAGTGATGACGTATCCGAAAACTTCTGATAGTAGCTTGCCAGCGAGTTGAAGTAAAGGTACCTATAAATTTAAAATCGATTTCCGATTGTTTTCCGTCTCGTAGAATATCAACCTACCACTCTACGCAGTCTCCTATATATTTTCAAGCTTGCAATAAAAGTAACAACTTCTTCATGGACCAAAAATTGTGAAACGATTACGAACTGAAGTAGCTTCCGATCAATAAAAGAATTCTATCCAGATTTTCTCATGTACACCAGTAACGGAAGTGATTACCAGAATAATTCAGAAAAAAATGACAATCATCAATTCATACGAACAACTTGAAGGTTTTGCCACATTTATCCCATCGTACCTGCTATCGAAGAATCCCTTGGGCGAGAGTGACATGCCTAGCGTACCATCGGTCAAATCAAAACTCTCTCCAGCAATAGTTATTTCCATAGCCTCTTCGTCAGGGCCGAATGCGTTGCCCCGTGTATTGTTTATTCTCCATGAAAAATTATGTTTGTAGTCGTAAACCACGATTCCATTCGTATCGACGTCGGCCATGTACAAAATTGTATCCTCGGGACTCTCTCCGACCTCAACAATGGGCGTCACGAGGGCTGCACCACCATTGAACGTTTGATCCTCGGGGATTACATACTTGTGTATCAGTTGATCGGTGCATAGATCAAACACAAGAATCTTTGTTGGGCACACGGCTTGCGCACCGATTCTACCGGTGTCTACCACCCATAGCCGATTGAATTCATCGATCTGTATTGGGCATATTACACCAAGGAGAATTTATCACAACTCCCAGGAAGGTGCAACACATAGAAACAAATAGGAAAACTACTTCTTTGTCCTTCATAAGAAATTGCTGATATTTTTCCTTGAAATTATTTATCACGTTTCATAACTGTTAATGAGCAAGAACAAAAAACTTTGCATTTCAATTCAAATGCGGCTTTACGCGTACGACGATTGTTTGTAAGGATTATGTTCTGTTATGGTAAAGTCTGATTTGAATTAAACACTGTTCGAAAAAAAAACTATAGGGTAAGGCCAAGACAGTGAGGTTTGAGTTCCGATTTCGATTATGTTTCATACATTAAAATGAGTAAACAACTGCAAGGTTACCAACACGTCAAGGTAATATTTTGAAATTTTGATGAAAGTACGCAAAGTTTGTAGTCTAACTTAGACATCACACTCCCGTGTGAAAGGCAAAAAAATTGGCTCGATGTCTATCCATTAACCAGGAAAAATTGAAACAATAATATAAGTTATTCAATAACTAACTCTCTAATTCCATCCAATTGTTTCAGACACAATGTTCCACTACTAATAGCAATTATTTACCATAAACTAATCAACCAGAGTGATAATTGACCTTTGTGTTACTGATTATGATATTTACCGCAATTCTGTAAGCTGTGATGAGATTATTACAACCATCTGATTTGTGCCACGTCCAATCAGGGTAAGGTGTTAGCAAAGGACCCCCTGGTCCCTCCACGTTAGTCACAACGGACAATACAATTGGCACACCTTCTGGCCACTTTGGACTCGTTACAAAGACGCGGCCTTTTTTGTCAACGTCGACGTCTTGGGTAAACGCATTTCCGCGCGTAAAATTATTTCCGACCAATTGAACACTTGGACTAACCCAATCTAGGGACCTCCATTCGTACATGATTTCCAACCCCTTCGCTTCAGCATTCCAAGCAAGAGGTGTCAGGATTAAAACTAACGAAGTCAACCAGATTTTTATTTCCATCGTATGTGTTATCCGCTACTCATTTAACACTCGAGAATTTTTCATTTAAATCGTTTTCCAATGTATGAAAAATAGGGGTTCCCACTTGGGATAGCAGAACTAGACGAGTCAGCCGGATAAGTAACCGGTAATTGAAGAGCGGTAATCGACGACTGTAACAAGTTGTGAGAAAGACTAGACTGGAACTGAACACACAGTCCACCTGTGCAAACCTCGCGGCGATCGGTGAGAGGTAATCACGAGTTGGTGTGGATGGTGGGGAATCGACACGGTGGTATCCGTATAATAGATGATGGTCGCAGTGCTAACAGTGTTTGGTTTAGTATTCAGTTGCCTCCAAACTGTTCAACCCCACCTCGACCCCTAAATGACCTCGTCGAATCCTTTTCTGCCGATCATATTCCATTCTTAGTAATAATTAGCTGAATATTACTATTACATCACGAACAATTTTAACAATGATATGACCTATACAGTTGGCTAAACTTCTCACCGAATATATTAAGATGAAACTGGCCATGAGCTAGTTGTTTATACTCAATTCTGGCGGACTATGGTTTACAACACCTGACCAAACCAGTTTCCGATAATTTATTAAATTTCATACAACCGTTGACCGTATAACCGGTACAAAAAAAGAAACCATAGTATAAGTAAGATGGGATGATATTACATCTTCATACAAAAAGTTCCTAAATTGTTGCAAAGTGTACGGTAATTCGGTAATTTTGTTAGATTTTGTTAGCAATTAGCATGAAAAATGAATTTTCCGTAATTGTTGTAACTTTTGCACATTAGATCGAACCCATTTTTTTTAAATCCTCGAATCCTCAGCGGACAATCGGTTTGGGTCACCGTTTTGGAGAACTTCGAAAAATAATTTGTATCGGTAAAAATCGAGTACGTCACGACATTAATTGAAGGGAAAGTGTATTGTTTTTGTCCGTATCGTAGAATTTCTTTTCGAAATCGTTTTTCTATGAGATATCTCAACCCATATCAGCTTTTTGGTGACGTAAGAGACACACATCGGTCCTAATAAAATGTTAGTTTGCCAGAATACCACAGTCTTTGTCTCTAAGAGTTACTTCGGAAAGCTTTTCCTCTGAGAAATGTAAACAGCACTGAGCGAACGAATGTAAAGACTGTGAGAGCCTGGCATTCAGAGGATTTTAACAATGATAATATCCACTGCAGAAACGTCGCACGGCTTATTTCGAAGAATAGCACCAATCCAGCGTCAATTTTTTCGTACTTTCAATCCCAAGATTTTCTCGAACTAAATGTGAATTCACATTTGCCCTTAGTGTCAGAATCAAACCACCATGACGAAATGATGGGAAATGGGAAAATTATGTAAATCACTGGTTATATAGATGGTGCGAACGATAAATATTTGAGGGTATCCTCAGGGTATTTTGACCTCAATAGTTATCTATATTTGATCAGCAGTTCAAAAGACAACGGTAGTCATCAAAATTTCAAACATTCACCTCGAGCTAATTGGGCGCTTGTCTTCTATAAAAGCGAGCTCATTAATGAACGCGTCTTAAAACAAAGTATATTCATAATTCTACTCCAAAGGTTAGCCAGCGGACCTTAGTTGACCAAGCACCATCGAAAACCCAATCAAACTCACGCATATCTGCAAGGTTGATACCAAAAAGACAATGTCACTCTCGCGAAATCAGATCAACGTTGGGAAAAATCATTCTCATATAATATGCATCAAGTCCAAAGCACCGCAAAATATCTCGGGCACTCCTACGTCGATTTACTTTCGTCAGTGAGCCAAAACCAGTCGCATGAATGCGCTGTAGACACCTGCTTGACTGCTTTCTGGTCGAGTAGGTCGATTTATCGAATGCACTTCGGTGGATACTAGGATGTGGGTCGATCCGATGTCGAAAAATAAAATATCAAGGATACCCTTGGAGATACCGAACACTTTTCGAACGCATTATATGCCTCTGTAAACACCGAGATGATACCAATTACCCCAAATCCGATTGAATTTCTGATAGAAACGAAAGCTGCAGGCACCTTTGTCTGCCAAAACGAATTAATATAGGTACTGAATTGAAAAAAAAAATCGTACTCATTACCATATCACGTGTCCGTTACGAAACGCACCTTTGTCCAGTAGAAGTGAATTAGGTCAATCGGGTTAGTGCTAATAATAGACATAATATCAATGTCCCATTCGTATCAGATATCGATTTGGGGGCGAGTCCGTTCCCAGGCACAATCGGCTAATTCTTCGTAGGAAACGCGATCCTAGTACACGGACCGACATGTCCCTTTACTTCGACGTGCGATCTTTCAGCTAATTTATGTGACAGGATAGTTTATTCAGTAATAACTCAGCTCGCTTATTAGGTACACTCTATAACTGATCGGTGGTTCTGCGTACTACCATCTTTTTTTTTCTTCTCATTTTACATTACCCAGAGCAGTATAACGATTTTCAATACGGCAAGCGTGCAGTCATTAAACGTTTCATATAAACTGGCATCCGTACGCATAAAAAACTAAAAAGAAATCGTGTCCAGCTCAGAGCTGCATAGGTATACGTGCGGTTTACGTACACCACATATGTGCATGGTACTATGGAAAAGTCAACATGTGTGAGTGCAGTCGGCAGAAAACTCGGTGACTGGACAACACGGTATTGTTGGGTCACGTTTCTACTTTTCGCGAATGAGAGAAGGACAGGGGGGAGAATTTTCTATGGAAACTAGGTGGAGGTTGTTATTTGACGGAGCCACCATCTCGTTTCCTTCGCCCCTACCACCCTCGGCTCAGTGGCCCCGTGGCTGTCACCGTCGACTGTTTCATTCTTTCGTTCGCACCCAGCTGCCGTATTTTAATGCACTTTCCAAACTTATTCAATTGCATTATTCAAATTTGTTTCGCGCCGTACGAATTCCGAAGTATCCGTAAAACTTGTACGAGTTTACGGAGGAGTCGGGTGACATTTTGAAAAATGTATTTCGGAGCAGTTCCCAGCTCTTTATATCACATACCTATACAACCGCTAGCTAGAAACCTGCATCTCCACTCATTCATCCTCGCCCTACACAAAACTAACTCTTATCAACCAAAAGAGGACCTTGTCGCAGAGTTATTCCCACACCCGACACCTTTCTTGTATTGTATTGATTCATTCGCGTATTCATGTATTCATTTATTTATGAATTTATATGAATTTCTGAATTTATTTATTCGTTTATTTATTTGTTTATTTATATGGAAGTTTTACTGGTATATCACGAACCTAGCGACGGGCGACGAAATGAGGAGGAAACCGGGAACGTTCATGTGCCCTATATCCCGTATGTTCAACTCGTCACCTGCACGTATATGAATTATAGAGGTCGCGCTTCTCAAGAGAAATTGGCTAACGTGTTGAGTGATCCTATCGCTGGTGCAATGTAAGCACGTGTGACCAAGTTGACCGTAATCTCCTCTACTTTTTCTTTTTCAGCGTTCCTCTTCCCTATATCTTTCAACCTCGTCTCCCTCGGTAACTCAGGTTTGGTCTCCTTATTTCCAGGTGCAGCAGTCACGCTCTACGGCAAACTTTCTTTCTTCGCGATGTAAGAATAGAGGTATTTCACATCCCTTATTTATAGCGAAACAGCTTACTGCTATATCCATGCTGTTACACGAAGTCACCGGCCATTTGACGGATATACGAGACGGTCAATAACACTAACGCGACAAGGACGCCGTCTCACAACTATTGTTGAAGTGAGGTCGCTAGTCAAGGTCGAATAATTGCTCACCGCCCTGTTCTTTTCTCACAGTCTTTTTTTGCTACCGTACCGCTATCATTGGTTCAAATTGCTGACCATGGCGTAGGTATGGTGAACAGCAATGATTACATGATGGAACTTTCTTCATCATTTGGCCACAGTCGTAACGAAGTTGGTCTAGGTTTTAGCTTTAATGGTAATAGGGTGGCAATCATTCTTCAAATGACCTGTGTCTAATGTTAGTGTAAGAGTTAATTTTTTTTTATGCACACAAATAAATGTATGTACGTAGGTATGTTGGAAAATAAATGCCCTCGCGTTAAATAGCGAGTAAAATAAGAAAGTCGTTAGCGGAAGCAAGTGCAGGTAACGTTTTCCGCGGATTAGGCAACCATTATAATAATTAAGGATACACGCCGTTGCCATTAGCGGTTTAAATAACGTAACTTTTCATTTAGAGGATTATTCTTGTTATTTCCATAAATGCGCTCCTTATTACAGACTCAAAGCCCATAAGTGAGCTCGTCACAATTAGCAGTACGGGTCGAGTGCGTAATTTTTCGATAGAAAGATAATATAATAACTGCAATTTCGGTAGACGTGATCGTACGTATTTCTCGATTGTTTGAAGACAAATGCAAGGGTCTGCTCTTTTCACGCTCAAGTTTTGGATTTGAATTCGTGTCATCATTTCCTCGCCTCGATACTCGGTATACCTTCGTTTCTCCGCCTTCTCCGTTTCGCTTTCATCGTGATTCGCCCCTTGTCGCGTAGACATTTTCAATTTCCGTGGCTCTACGGGCGCGTTTACCGTTCCGCCTTTAACGCAGAATCGTCTGCAAATTCAACAACGGCTAGGCGATCCGCCACGGAATTCCATTTTATATTCCAGTTGACACGTGAGTTAAGTCGCCTAAAACATCTTACAGAAACGACATCACGTCCGGTACGTCTGACAGTAGACGTGCCCGCGACACTTTTGCCAGAGTCATGGCCTGGGAGGTGGTCCTGAGCCATCATAGCAACGAAGAAGGTGAATGGGGGGAGGAAGGGTGGAAAAAGGGTGACGCTAGAGGGAGGAGGACGAAGATGAGGGCGGGAACGAGGACCACGCCGGAGGTCGGGATAGGCAGTCTCTCTCAAACTATTTATTCCCGCACAAATCGCATTACCAACTCGAACTACAAAATTGACTTCTCCAACTTTTACGGCGCCTCGGTCCGCAGCGCCACCCGCTTCCCCAACTTTGACTTGTACGAGGGTTTACCAAACTCACTTTAAGAACTCCCGCGCTATCGGAGTCACATCTCGCGGAGTTTTGTCGCGAGATCCGTGGGGCTTGACGTCGACGGTCGACGTACGCGCCGTCGCTTTAAAACAATTAGTGAAAATATTTATACGAGAACCGAAAGCCATTCATGCGGAAAAGCGGAATGCCATCATAATAAATCACCAGGTAACTCAGAACGAAACGTTTTCTATACGATCACTTCAATATGCACTTTTTGAAATTCCTGACAATTTTTTTCGAATCGAATTATCATGTCTTATTACCGATATAATAATAATAGGCGAGACGATCGAATGTTTAGTCACGGGAATATCTATCGAAAAGCAGGGGAGTCTTGTTGAATGAAAATTGACGTGTTATCGGCAGGTGCAATGTATCTAAACATTTGGGTCATATACACCGTTTATTTCATCGGTCTGTAATTCAAATTAAAGGTGGTTTTGACGAAATTGTAGTTCTGCTGTTCTTGGCCCGCACGCCATCAATTGTTCGCATGTCCTTGACGCCAATAGCCACATATGAATTCATTCAATGATTCTGAACTGATCCCGTAAAAATGTTCGACATAAAACACAAAGGGGATTTTCTGATTCACGGGAACACCTTATCCAAAGGCTAACGGAAGTCATCTCTAGCAATGATTAAAGCGTGTTTCGAGTCGCGGATATTTATCTCATTTCTCGCACGTTCAGTGTGCAGGTAAGAAATCTATAGTCTTCGACCGGTTTGCGGTAAATAGATTGGTAGCGTTCAATCACTGGGCTGGCAATTGAGCCTGTGGTTTTCTCGAATTGTCCACTTTATAGCTGTAGACGTAGGTAAGACGTGGAGTCTTACAGTAGTCGGGTGGGTCGCTGTATCTATGGAAGAGACGCTAATGGTAAGACGTCTAGTTCTAGGAGGTTACTTTTACCTCATCCCCACCACCCGATCATCAATTTTAAGTTTGTTATATAGACAGCGATCAATAGCGTCTTTTACTTCGTTTGCTCCTCTATCGAATATATGCAACGGGTAAGTGTGTATAGCTATATAGATTGGGAATCGGTAGAAATGATAGAAAAAAAAGTCTTTCTTGATTGCTAAGCGGATCACCGCGGTGATTTGGCCTGATCTATACCAGTTCTTGTTACCCCGGAACGCCGCGTAATAAACTAAATGGGATCAAGCTTGCGGAGGGGTTCGCGGATCCTTCGTGCATCATTTTCGGGAAGAAAGTGCTCCATTTTTTACCTCAACATTTTCTGAGCTGGCTTAGGCCTTTATATCACCCTCGTTTCACGCATTAACTAAGGAGAAACTTTTCAACGTAGCTATCGATTTTCAACTTATACGCTACCTGTTTCAAAAAATTGCCCCCTTAATCTAAACGAGTTTCCAATCTAATGGGTCGTTTGAATACAGGTCATCAATAACGGCAGCTAATTGATCGTGAGTGAAACCTGTATCATTAAAATAGCTCACAAACGGTGGCATCGTTCGACAAAGCTATCTTCCTCTTATTTACACTCACCCAAAGTATGTTTTATTCATGGGAATCTTCTCCGTGTTATTAATTATGTAGAATTTGATAGGTCTGACTTACCAACTCTTCACAATAGCGCTAAAACTTACTTTCGACGAAATGCCTGTTCTCTCAAGGGATGTTAAGATATACCCAAGCTCTTATTTGTGCACATCGTGTATAAGGTTACGGATGCAGAGCGTGGCAGGTATATTTCACGGAGCGTATCGTGGAAGTTTGGGATATCGGCTAATTGGTAGCGCAGAAGAAACTTCGTCGTTGAACGCATTTTATTCTTGTGATACCGAGCGTGTTTTTGGTAGTAGCGTATCAATGCAATACGGCGTCACTCCACCAAGCTGATGTGAGAACGATTGTTAATTTTAGAAAAAAAAAAAACGATATAGTGTAGATGCTCGTATCCCTATTCCCAGTCTGCTGGTTCTTCCTTTTATTACGGGCAATATTAATAGAAAAAAAAAGGAGCTTGTGCTTGCGGTGAAAATGAGACAATTTTTTTTTCAGAGTAAACTAAAGAGGGATAAAGTTTTACCTTGAGGGGGTTGGTCTAATTAACTCGCACCTTTAACAGCTCCTTCTTCGAAGTTAACTGGGAAAATTCCACTTCAAAGAGAATCTCCAAAAGTTAAACCACCTTGCCAGTCTTATCTGACTCTATATAAATATCCAAGAAAATCAATCGGGAGGTAACAGGAAAAAATAATGGTTATTAGACTACGCGTTTATGTTATTTTTATTCAAATTTTTTTCCTCCAAAAGTCTTGAAACTCCCATGAATTGAAAACTACTGTGGTAATAAGTATGATAATGTATACGATGTCGTACGTGTGCGTCTTGAACAAGCATTGCAAAATTTGCACGTACGCGTAGAGGTACGTAAGATAAAACCTCATTATTCAAATACGCGCCCTCTCGAACTTACGGAGCTTTTGGAATATCCGTTGCGCATACGTCTTCTCCTATTTACCTTAGAGATCTAGGCACGCGAATAATGTCCCATTATTATACGCGAGTTCATGGAACGAAGTTTCGCGTGGCTATACAAAGTTTTGCTTACTACCGGGTAGCCATTTCTCTGTACTAGGAGTGCTCGATATCGTGATATACTATTCTTGTACTATATACTTACATTAAACGATGAAACTCAATATCTATAGGATGCAATTACCTACGGTGAAATGCCAGGAATGTTTCAGACTCTATCCCACTAATTTATCCCAAGACAGGTGCGATCTCACACATTTATTACGTAATTATCTCACGCAGACACTTGATCGCATCATGTAAATACATATACCCTATATACCCCAATACACCATATACCTATATACAAAGATGTGTTATATCGGATTTGTTCGTTCATTGCAGTAAAGAGCAGCTGTTTTATTAATTCGACACTTCTGTTAGGATCGCAAGGGTTGAGTAGTTTAACTATAAATATTCGAAGATCTGCAATTTTATTAATAAGGAAAACGCTAACTTCAACTTTCGAATAAATTGTACTCGACGAGCCGCCGTTCTTGAATACGAGGTCATCAAGTCTGCACGAACATAGCACATTTCTTCGATATTTTATTTGAGGTATCTAAGTATATGTATCAGATGAACGTGTTTTCGTTCACGTGATACGTGACTGAACGTAACTATACAGCTGTCATGCCTGAATTATCTTTTTGGATTTTTTCGGCAGCTCGTGAACAACTTACAATTAGTTACGTCAATAACGGTCGGATTTGGTAGCGAATAAAGTGCAGTAAATTATCAAACTCGATTCTGAGAGAACCGCGTTGAATTCTAGTGATGAAACTGTGTAAATGGAGAGGAAACATTGAGGAAAATATAAACACGGTGCTTGAATTTCTTGTCCAGCCTTATAGTTCTGAAAATATCTAATTGAGCGAGAACGACACAAACGTGCGTCATAACAACTAATAACAGGATAGGTGGTCAGTTTTGATTTGATGATATCTGATTGGCGACGCTGATAAAGTTACGAAAACTAATTCAAAAAGAATAAATAGAAATTCGTTAATTATTGCGAATGGAGATTTGCGGTTGTAGATAACGTAGACATATTCTGCACGAAATGTGTGAAATACCTCGTAGAAATGTCTTTTTTCTCGTCTGCTAGCAGATAGGTAGATTGTTCAGTTGAAGGCCAAAACGTACAATATGTGTTATACATACGCGCCTGGAAACGTTATCGTTATTACGAAGGGTTTTCGGCCGTCGGGAGAGGAAGGAGACTCGAGGAAAGGAGGCGCTATCTTTTAAAGCATAAATCGTGAACTATTGTCTCAGAACCATTACCCGGTCTCGTACGTCTTACGCCTAAAAATACGCAGGCAACGATAAACAACGGCCTCTATTCATGGGTTCTCGTTGTGTGGTTGTAGCGTTAGGTGAATGCAGCGGTGGCTGGCTCTAAACACAGCGATCAATCTTGTCTTAATGAACTCTTAATTATTTCGAGGACATGCTAGGTCGGGGAGGAAACTGCCCGTATAATGGTGGCGCAAAGTGCGCGCAACGGGCTTGGGTGAAAAAGGGAGGAGAAGGGAGGAATAAGGACGTAGTAGTCTGGAGGGAGAAGAGGGTGTGCTATTAGATAAATACAGTGAAAAGGAAAACACCAAAGCACACTGAAACAGTGGACTTTTTTGCATTCTTGGAACTCGCATAGGCGAGAAGAATAATTCATTCGTACATCCATCAGAGTTGCAACGATATTCTTCTAACAAGTTGCACATATTTCCGAAAATTTTCAGTGCAATCGAAAATGAAAATGGTGTGATCAACAATCTTAAAATTATTCAATATCTTTACTTCCAATCTGCGTACCTGCCCGAATATCGTGCCAAACGTCAGTACGGATTCTGAAACCGGTTCAAAGCTCTCAAAAGCCTGAGCGCTTGAAAGAGCCAGCAAATAACGGTCAAGCTATTCAAAAACGAGATGAATATTTGGACCGAGTAGAAGAAAAGCTTATTCGACCAACATGAAATCCAGACCTTGGAGCTCCTCGCAAGGCTCTCCAAGGTTCGGTGGCTAATCGGAAGTTGATGCGGTTATACAGTCATTGAAGCAGCCGGCACTTTGGAAAAGTTTTCACAACGATTTTTACCGTTTTGGATCGATTTTCGCTAAACAAAATCCATGGATCGGGTTTTTGAGAATCGAATGATGAGCGTCAATATCGGTTAACTATTTTATGTTTTTGTTTTTGTAATAATATACGTTCTTTGGTGATTAATAAAATACATATACGTGGGGTCGTAAATTAATTATATTCACTTTCTCTGATCTCGGAATATTATTCATTGATTGCTAGCCGGAATCTTGTATATTTTTCGCTGTCGTAAGAAACTGGATTTCAAATATATAATCTTGGTTGACGTCTGAGTGACATGTTACACAAATACGGCTATTGGACTTTAAGTATATTCGTGATGTGTGGAATAAAAAAAAAACACAGAATTATCTATGATTCGTGATTTGACAGGCGATATATTTCCACACATCCGGAGCTTATTAAATTTTAATATTGAAATAAGACCATAATCCTTATTAGATCATGGTATACAGTCTTATTTCGTTCCCGAGGGGATTTGACCTTATTAAGGTGCTGCTTCGAACATGCGGACGAAAATTTTTAATATCATGGAATATATTTTATGAGAGGTAAAGTCTGATGTAGTTACCATATTTTGTTCTTTATTAAAACCAACCATATGCAAGTTACGGGTTTACTATACCGGGCGCTAAGTCGAGCTCTCCCTTCAATTCTCATGTGCATAGATTACGCATATACTTTCTCTCTACAAGTTTTGTATGAGAATTTCTGTTTCAAGGCAACTCCTGGAATTGTTCCTTCAAATCAGATTACCTACATGACCCTTGAAGAAAAAACAAAAGTATGAAAGTGGTTCTAGAATACATCAGATACGATATATACTCAAGAGTATCAATAATCGCGGACAAAGATACCCGAGTATCCGCAAAGTACGCTGTCGGAGTTATTATCGTCCGCATAAAATGTCAGAATGGGTTGTACACGAACGTGAATAATTACGTCTTGCAAAAGATAAGAAAATTGCATACTAACATGGCCATAAACCAACACGTAATCCAGTTTCATAAGTCACATGGACAAATATCTCGTAATCTATGCAGACGTGATGTACATTATACTGTGCGTTATGCGTGTAGATCGTCTGAAGAAAAAAATGTATTCCAAGCGAGAACTATAAATTTGCAACCATTAAATTGTAAATATCGAATAGAATTCACAATGTCACCGAGTGAAAATGAAATCATTCCAATTCATCTGAAGCCTTCATTATTGCTTCCACGAGCTTTTCTTGACCGTAAGAGAATGTCACTTGTTTGTTTGTCGTCTCTAATCCTGAAGCCTACTTTTCCAAGGTTGAAGGTAGCCCTAAAAATACTGGACTCGGGTCGTGATGTTAGGCGCCCGCCAGTTCAACTATTACTAACTCACGCAGCTGGATATTAAACTCATAAAAAACACTAACCCAAAGAACGGGGGAAAGGCGAAACTTTAATTGAAGAGAGCGAGAGAAAACGAAGGAAAGAGAGAAGGTAGGTATCGCGTTTCCGCGAAGAGTGGTCTGCTAATTATGTTAGGCGAGTCTCAAGTACTTCGCAAAAGCCTTCGACAGGGAACCAGAGTTTTCCCATTCAAGCAGCCGCAAGTTCAGAGTTCCGTACTCTTAGAGCTTAGAAAGTCATTCTATATAGTCTTGAAAACAAACATGCTTGACTTGCACGGGTGTAACCGTAGTAGTCGTATCATCCGAAGTACATGTATATTTATAGATATTACTTATTAGAGATATGGTGAGTAGGTACGTACGTACGTACTAACGTACGTTCCAGTTTATAGTACTTGCCAAGCTACTCGTGGTGATTCCTAATTAATTGATTATCGATCTTAAGCAACTTTGGCTTTGTGAGTTATTTTCATTGAGACGGTGCATGGGGTTTTGGAATTTAAGTTTAGGTTTTGGACAAGGTTGTAAGGCTATGGAACTTGAAAGGAGCTGGTTCAAAATTAGTTCACATTGACCTCACTTGTGCGGTAACAACGTTATTCGGTCAAATCCATCTCATATTCTGCAGATTCACCTCCTCGTCGAATGCCACGCCATTGCTGAGCTGTCAATCGACCCGCCAGATTAAGATATTTTTGTTATCGCTCGACTAGTCGGATCAACACTGGCCAAAGTACGTCCGCCCGTCTGAACGTCCATCTATCCCTTCTACACTCTGCTCCCCCATCGGTAGACAGGGTATATAGGGCGGGTTTCCGATAGATGATATGGTTCGTCGTTACGTTTTATTCCAGCAGTAAAAGGCTTCTAGCAAATGGTAGCTTCGGTAATCGATAAATTCAAGAAAATAACTTAAGCAAATTATCGATCATCCATACGTGTAGCTATACAATAGAAACGAGGGCATACGGAGGATAGATATAATACGCGAGCGTCAAGTAGTTGAGGGAACCTTCGAACGTGATTGCTCCTTCGGGATAACTTGTAATGAGAAATTGCGACACCCTCAGTAGAGGAAATTAGGTATCGACCCTTCCAGAAAGGGCCCTTTCATGACTGAAGGGTCAATCGTGATCGACATAAAATCTTGCTGGTATGTATGGTTTCTTTCCGGACAATTTACATGATATTTCCAAACAATGTACGGTAAAATTGAAGGCAAATGTATTAGTATTGAAGGAACCACGCAGAAGTGTACATCTAGGTACTATCACGATGGTAGTCCTGGGGGAGCGATAAGTCTAATCTGGTTAACCTCGCTAGCACCAGTACTATACTGACCTGGTACGTATAATTGTAACACGTCGTGTTACAGATAGAATTAGCGAGTAGGCAAGCGATCTCTTGCCTGTATTCCTTGATCACGTTATACTTACTGACTACACGTTACGTACTGTGGTACTTGGATCTCGAATTGAGTGAGAAAACTCGGGTGACCGTTTGGTTAACCTATTAACGTTTGAATAACAAAATTTTCAATTCATTCTCTGTTGTTTTAGCACCTGTAGTTACACAACGTCCGCTCACAAATGACCCCCTTTTAACTGTTAGCACGTGCTCCAACTGCAGAGATGATTAGGTACCTGTTCGCGAAATGAAGACATTAGGACGCGATTATGACGTACAAACAATACCACCCCAGTACCATTACTACCGCTTTCCCCCACGCTTAAGCGAGCCCCGTGGGACGTTTAAACTGGATTCCGTGAGGCAATTCACATTTTTGGATGAAAGATACTATGAATAATAAGTATCATACCCTACGGACATCCGATTATAAGGGCGGGGGTCTCAAACGCAATAAGCGAGATTTCAAAAATGGTGATAGATTCGCTTCTAGGAGTAGTTTATATTAGGGTGGTAAACGTATCCGATAAAATGGTCGGGGACTAGAAAATCGACCCCTAGAGAGTGATTTTTGATTCTCTGGAATGAAGTAAATTCGATTCGCACAATTTTTGATTCTGAAAACTCATGCATGAATATAGTAGATGTATCAGAAGCGGTCTACCGATCATGGACTCGTAAAATAGGTGGGAAAAAAAGTAAAATCGATGCCGATGATGGCCGACTTGGAAAGTAACACATTTCTTTTATCGCCCGAAGCCCTTGGTGATGCAATAATCCCTTGAGCCATGGCGCCGACAAGGCAGAACTGAAACATTGAAACACTCGAAGGCTCAAATGCTCGTTCATTCGTTGACACAGTTTGCAAAGTTCGCGCTATATCTACCGAAGGGATTAAGCTCGGGCGGCATTGTCGGCAGAACGCCCTGCGGACAAAAGAAATTCGCGTCCGCCCCACTCTGCAGCCTGTAGGGAATCGTGGGGCGTCTAAAATCCATTCTGTGCAATTAAGTCAAGAGTTGGGATATTAATATTCGCGGATGTACCTACAAAGCGGAATAATAATTCAACGCCTGCGAAGGCGCCGGGCGAGTTTCGGTAGGCAAACGCGAATTCAATTAGTTCGTATTTATTGCCGTTTCTGACACAATGATTTATACCAACCGGCTCTCTCCTCTTTGATAATCTTCTCGCTCACTTTAATTTTAACTTTCATCATTGTTTTTCAACTGCTTGGAAAAACTTTCAAGTCTTATTCCGAAAAATATTCTCAGGTGAAAATTTCATTTCCTCATCTCACATCATACGACGTACCAGCCAGGTACCGACCTGTACATTGACCTCATTGACCCTGAATTGATTCAACCTAATTGGAAACCACCCCTTTAAAAATTTGCGATCCATTTTATAATTTCCACTAGATTTAATATGATCCCACGAAGGATGCTGTGTTCGAATCAGATTATAGAGAATAAACTTTGAACTCAATACTCACTAAATTCATTGAAGTTTTACACATATTTCTTCAGAAAGATTTAAAATTTAACTCAACATCAAAACGACACATAACATGATGCCACGATAATTTTTGAGTAATTAATTAATTTTAGGTTAATTGAAGCCTTGAGTATTTCATCATACGAATTTTGAATTTTACTCTTCAGTTTTACAGAAATTTATTACATTTACTGAAGTCAAATAATTAGCGCAACGCTTTTACAGTTTCATTTAGTTGTTAATTCTGTACAATTGCATATGTCGGGTTCGACGTACATGATTATTTCTGTTTGTTAACAAGTTCGTTCGAGTTTTCGAAGAACACGAAAACGAAAAAAAAAATCTCCACGAATGTGATGCAGTCCGCATGAATGAGATGCGGCAGCCGTGATATTTGCCGTGACAAAGGTCGGTGGCTCATGGCAATGTAACCATTAGGGAAGATCTATCAAGTCTAAGATAAGACATCGAAGACAGGAAAGAAACCTGGAAAAAGACTGATATAAGAACACGCGTTTCTCGTTGCCCTTGCGAAAAGAGAGCGACGCAGAGAAAACGATATTATATACATGTATAGGCAAAAGCAGCGGGACGGTGAGAGATGCATAGAGGCGGTTTGCTTTAGTTGAAAAGAAAAAGTAGAACGGTGACGCGAAGGCAACGTAGCTGAGGGGGCGAAAAGGACCGCCGGGAAGTTTTGGGGGTGGGGAGAACAGGGCTGGGGAAGAGAAAAATGGAGCACCTAATGAACTTGAGAAAAAAGTTAAACATCGCTGAAGAAAGCCCGTTTAATGAATGCCCTCGGACGCAAAGAGTATAAAAAGAAAAACCAAAAAAAACAGAACGTCAACAGTTATTAACTCGCTTAAAAACATTGCAATTTCAAATGAATTTAGAATTCGAAAAATATCATTCGAACACCAATACGAAAACTATAGACGCCAAGCTTGCGAAGGTTATGGCGATTTTACCAATATCATTGGGATATTATATCAATTTATTGACGTCTATGGCATTTATATGAATATGTATTCTATTCAGAAAGCTCAGTAACCGTTACTAACAGTGATACCAGATATGAGGGTAGTACCGCACCATGTTACCCTGAGGGCAGACAGGGCTTAGTGCATGTATCGTTTTTTCTGGAAAATAAAACGCGGGTATCACTGTAAAAAAAAGAAAAAAAATTTAATACAGAAAGGACGTTTTAATAGTTTTTGATGACGCGGCATATGTATGCCGTGGGGCATATCAAACGGATCAGAATACTATATTCTGATGCACTGAAGTAAGATTGGTGTTCTGCTGATGCTTTCCTGCAGCGAATAAGGTCATTGAGGAAAAATGGTGTTGCCCTCTTCTTTTTCACAATTTTTGTGTCTTTTTGTTCCAATTTGTGTTTTTTTTTTTTGTGTTTTTCTTTTTTTTGTGGAATACCAACTACGCAAGAGGCTAAGGAACCTCGAAACATTTATTTTGCTAGATGATTAATGTCGTTGTGCCATCCTATTCTGGACCCTGTTGACGCAGTGCGGGGTGCACTTGGAGAGTGCGCTGTTTTACTGTAATTAGGGGCATATTCTTCGGGTTTTTTCGAGAGGGAGGGTCGCCAACTCATGTATATAGCTGTACTTACACCATTGCATTTCAACGGGATGCCAAGAAATACCCTGTCACGTTAACAAGACTTTTCTTTTATGATTTTTTTAGAAATTATTTTATATCTTTATTGCGATAGCCCCCGAGTTTTAAAAGCTTGAAGCTTGCAGCTTCAGGCATGACTAACGACGCGTGTGAATACAAGTCACGGGTATAAAGAGAGTCCCGGAATTCATAGTCGGTACCGTAATTCAAAAAATACAACACGTCGAAAATCTATGAAACGCGACAGCTGTACCAAATTCGGCGTAATTCCGTCGCATCCGGGCGTATTTCATTTCCTCTGTTACAAACGCGTACAATCCGATATTCCACCGTACCGCATATACATACCTATATATTCCTGCTCTACTACGGTCGTTAATATTTTTTTTTTTTTTCCATTTTTTTTTAACCCTTTTTTTCATTTTGTGTTCGGCGCGTACCAGCTGCATGTTGCTTTTACATCAAGTGCAGTATTTCGCTTCATAGTTGTTCTAGCATTGAACTCAATACAGGGCGAGTATTGAACCCACCTGGGCAGACTGGTTGTTAATTAAGTTATTTGCGGAAAACGACGATGCCGAAACTATATTCGACTTCCGCAGACGGAAAATGTATTGGCAAATTATTTCAGCTTTCAATTTATCTTCGTTCTTGCTGATGGCTGCATTCGGAAATTATTTTATGCAATAATCAAACTGCAGTTTCCTAAACTCAATCAAAGTCAACTATATGCATTTGCTTCATATAAAACTTGGCTGGTATTATTCTCGGACCGGTATTGAGAAATGAATATGAAAATGTGGAGCCAACGATGATCAGTAAATTTAAATTACAAACTAATCAAAAATACTGATATCCAAAACAACGAGGATGTTCGTCTTTCATCTGATATACTCGTAATTTTATCACGACAGTATATAATTTATAGTTGGGCGAAAGGCCCATCAGTACCACTCGAGTTGCGGATGGACTCGTGTGACATTTTTGTCCGATACGAATTAATTTTAATACCAGTCATTTCAGAATACTCTGCAGTGCAGCCCCCCAATACGCGAACTTCACAGCCCACGTCCAGATGACAGAAATGGGACAGATGAAACGAACGGAGTGACGGATGATATGATACTCAGGATCGCGCTTATTTATCATATTTTTTTTTTTTTTGCGTTTATCCGAACCATGCTCTGGTGAGAGCATAATTATTGTAGTTTGTCCTAATTAGTTACCCGTTCTCCACGAATCCTTTTGACAAAGTGTATCAAGCCTAGAGTGGACGAAAAGTTGAAACTTGTTTTTAGAATCTCTTTGGTTTCGAGTGGGTATATGAATTTGAAAAACTGTGCGACACACCCTTTTTGGTAATTAGGTCGTACAGCAACATTTCTTTAGAAAATCTACGACCGTACAAATTCGTTGGCTCTTGGCTCGCCGACCTCTGAAACTTTTCATGAAATGTTTATCCTACTGCAACGGGGTGTTGCAGGGCGCTCTGCAGCTACGCGGTATACTTATGTATGTTTAAATTAATCAAGTCACAATATGTATTTTTCCTCGCCGCAGTCATACGTCGTTTGTTTTCGCGTGTATTACCTGTTATACTTACATCATAATAACCAACCATAACACGTGTTCATACATCCTATAGTGGGCTGCACCACGTGGACATAGTTTCGTACAGGTTACACTACGTGTATTTGGGCCGCAAGCGCGCACAAGATTCAAGTACATACCACAACATTACCATAAAACCGGTGCGGTTATGCATAGGCATAATTTTTCCACCAGAGCCAACATATATAGCGCACAGCTTATGAGCACGGTGGCGGAGGCTACCCCCAGCCCTAATTGGTCATGCGGCTAAACATTGCATAAATTCGCAATAAAGCCCACGTTCTAGCAACGTCCAAATTATACCGGATTTTCCTTGCGTATACTAATGGCGAAGGATGAGATTGTAAACGCTAATCGTCGAGTTAAGTAACTCAACGCCCTACTTCCTCTTCCGCCACGACCAGCTCTTCCGCCTTGTCACTACTTCAGGGTAGACCATGAAATTCTTAGGAATAAGACTTCGAATTGATTTCACGTTTCGTCAGTTCAGACTGTTTTTCATTTTCTCGCTTTTCTCTCGGGTTTCTCTTCTTCGGAACAAGACGTAGTATCTTCAACGTGCTCTTGGAGGTCCGTTAAATACGGTATACCTTATCGAGGGTTTGTATAACCCACGGGGTGATAGGTGCAATCTATTCGATTCGAAACAGGTTCTGGCGACAGACAATTGCAACGCGATTCCTGGCTGACCAGTATAACAGAAATTGTAAGAATATGAGATACTTTATACGAATGCAGCTCTGGACATTGTAGCTGTGGCTGCAACGCGGGCGGTCGTCACAGGAAAACGTTTGCAGCGGGCGAATAAGACCTTTTTAGATTTGTTCAGAATGGTCGTTGAAGAGAATGAAATGGAAGAGGAAAAGATGGAGGAAGAGCAGGAGGCGGATGAACGAGAAAAAGGGAGGGTGGAAAACGAAGGCTGCAGGTGTGGGATAGAAATACTAGCAGACTGAATAGCTCGTGGTGGACAAACGATATAAGATTCCCCGTAGAAAGATGCTATAATAAAATGGACGGCCGTTCCGCCAAAGGTGGTAGCCACTTGACGACCTCGGTTGCTTTGACCGCCACCCCAGAGCTCGATCCCCCACCCAGTTTCCGTCTGTCTACTTTTTTCCTTTCTTTTCTTTTCCCCGCCTTTATCACTTCTATTTCCCCGCGTCCATCTTGACGGCTCGCCAGACGAGGCTACTTGCCGCCATTCGCGTTGCCGGCTATCCTACCAAACGCGGTTTATGTCCACGAAAGGTCGTTTTCCCCTGGGCTATAGTATGTCGTCAAACCTGCGAGCTTCGGCGGTATGGGTGAAAGAGCGGTCGGGAACGCGGAACAATAACGGAGATTCCAACGTGAAAAGTTGGTATCCCGAGCCGATTTCTTTACTACTATAGAATCAGTGGTTGTTTCATGGTGAATCGTAGTTATCAAAGTTAGCTTCCAACTTTCGATCACCTCGGAAACTTCCACTGTATTTATGTGTAGATACGTATTACAGATGTATCAGTATATATATGTTTATATCAGGGAGTAACGCTATACGGAGCCATTGAATTAACCAAGATCAGGAAACGGGGTGGACAGATCGCCGAAGGAATTGGAAACGCGTGCAAGAAACGGAGTCGATGAACGAAAAATTGCTTATTTGTTGACCGGACGGAAATTGGCGTCGAGCTAAAGTCGTCAGCTGTCGCAATGTCGACAAAGTGGAGCTACTGGTATCGTTATTCTTCTAGCCACCATTGCAGCTCCTTATTATACACTCCTCTTGCCGAGCTATTATGCTTGATGACAATGAAATATGGCGGTATTAGGTAGACTATATAGTTTTTATTTCTGTAAAGGCACTTTTTGCGAAGCTTATACGTGAGAGCTCCCTATGTGCAGCAGCCAGCCTAACCAAAAAAAACCCTTTTAATCTGCACCTCCGCCCTGCCCCGCGAATTACAAAAGTAGAATGCATCATTACGAGTACAATGCGACGTCCATCAACCAAACCTTCCTCATCCTCTTTCAGCCGCCCTCGGTACTGAAGCACTACCATCGCCGTAGACCGCAGCCGGAGTCGATCTTGCGGAACGTTTTAATGACAGCTTACCGCGCGCATTTACCATACCCGGCAGAGCCAGGTTACCCATGGTTACTCAGGCAAGCACAGATTTCGCGAAACAACTCTCGAACAACCGAGCATCGTTGGTTGTGCTTGCAGAACGTGCAGCCAAGATGCGAGTCGGAAGAATAATAATTGTAGCATTCGTTAAAACTTTTGACATACCTTGGGCCGAGCACCACGCCATGCAATTTCTCCTTTTCGTCTTCACGTACGGTATGCGCATCCTTCGAGTGGTAGGTAAGTGGCTTTGAAGGCTGATAAAGGCGGGCTGGAATGACCTGCACGATCTGGGTACATAGTCTATCAAAGCTAGGGGCACACATTATACGGAAGTCGATGGGCGTGTGGTGAGCGTGAAATAATTTTGTAGTAATATTTCCTTGGTCAAAGACGTGGTCTGGTAAGTGCTGAAGAGGTGATGGACTAAACGAGAAAGACGAGGGGTCGGTTAATGAGATTCAGTCAAAGGGTGTGAAAATTTGATATATTATATAAGGTGGGTCGATATCAGCGAGGTTCACCAAGGCTATTCGGTGCCATTTTGTGACTGACCAGTACTTAAAAGACACTTTTTCATTCCCACCCACAAAGAACCTTTTGTAGCTTTGAACACAAAATCGAATTTTGCCAGCACTTATGAAAGAGGATCTTTGAGTAGATGAACAAGCAAACGCGTACACATCAATGACGAGTGGGAAAATGGCAATATTTGACGAGTTGTGTAAGAAGAAATTCGGTGGAGATGCATATTTACGAGGTAACTTTTTCTTGTAGAACGCACCGAGTGAATAAAACCGGGAAAAGGTAAAAGTGAAAATGAATATGGACGCTGCTAATAAAATGCGAGCTGCAGCGGTTGCGGAAACCCGCCAACCAGAGCGTAGAACAGACAGTGTATTCGGACTGAAGTGTTGAATTCATGAGGATTATAAAGACGAGTAGAGAAAATAGAGAGACCGGATGAGTTCTACATGCAATAATGCAGCACTACAAAGACTGAGGAAGTAAGAAGCGGAGCGTCGCAGGATAGTCCTGGTATAGATGCATAATTCAGGAAACATAGAGTTCGGGGAAGATAAAGTTTCTCGCGCGCATGGTGCAGCGCAATTAGAACGACGGGGAAAAACAATGTGCGGCACCAGCTGCTGCACCAGTGCAGCAGTTTTCATTATCGGTATTTTGCACAGTATATTGATAACCGACAAAACTACATTCACTCCATCATCATATTTTGCTCAAGTTTTTTTTCCTGGCTATTTTTATTTCGTCATTCTGGCATTTCTGCAAACACTGCAAGAACGAAGGTGTGACGTCCAAAGTGTTTTTAGTCAAATAAATCATTTCCCAGATTCAACGTGAGAGGAAAATTAGTTTTGCAAAAAAAAAGTCAACACCGGTCAAAGCTGTATGCTTGCACAAGCGAGGGGTCTGAACTCGTTTCAGAGCCACCGACCGACGACTCCTCAAAGAACGGTAACAAATGCCAATGTACCAACCCCCCTGTACCAACCTCTTCGTCACCGGTGGTATAAGTTTTGCGAAAGTTGCACCAAGAGTACGTAGAGCTTTCCAAACAGAAATTTGTTCGGGATACCCTGGATACTATCAGGATCGGATCAGGTACTGCTACGGTATCCCCTAATAAGATAATTCATATGCGGCCCTGATCAGATTCTTACATGGCATGACCTATGGGACGCCGAGGAAATGGAACGAATGGTAAAGCATCGCAATTCCTCATCTCGTATTTTTGTAGCCTTATCTGGGCCAGACCGAACGAACAGAACTCAGTCTGATGCTGGAAAATCATAAAACATGCAACAGCCTGATCAAAGCCCCATTCGATAACCTGGTGAGGTACCGATTAGCGGAGGCGTTACATTCCGGATCCAAGCCTCATCAGGCAGCCTGGTAAGGGCTTAATTGAATTATGGCAATCCGGATGCGTACCGGATCTAGACTTGACAAATTTCTGCTTATGTTGTTTTTTCCCCATTACGGCCACTTTGTTCGACAATTCCGGCGCCCCGGTAAAGATCCGCTGAAGACATTTTCTCTCGGATTCCTTGCACTTGCGCTCGTTGCGGAACTGTGACTGCAGTAGTAGGCAGGCAGCTATATATATACATATAATACACATAGTAAACTCTTTATCAATGCGGAACATCTTCACGTTGCCAAAAGTCATATGCGCCAGCTGGACAATTAGCCGCAGTTACTTCCAGCGAGCTAGGAGGTCCCAGTTCGACCGCTGGCTAGTTTGTCGCAGTTTAAAACGGGGAGACCTGTAATCAAATCCTGCAGGGAACAAAGATACCATTCTACGAGGGCGGGAAATACGAACTGGCACTGTGCTGCAGAAGCGTGATTATAACCGGGGTAGGTACCTGCAGCAGCTTCGTGCCTGCAGAGTTACAGTTTTAATGGAGCAATGAAAACACAAAGTTACGCCGCATACACGGGAAACTACGTTCAGCCAGTGTCAGACCAAACCCTGCGGTTCAATGAGCAAAAGGTTGCAACGTGGTCCGCTGGGATAACTGCTTCGTAAATATCCTCGTACATGTTCCATGCCAGTTATGTTATGTTATAGCAATGTGACCTGTAACTACGCCCATATGCACCACGCCGTCCGGTATATTGCAAGGGTGCATTATACTCCCACCTGTACAGATAACACAGGCTATTCTTGCGTGGAAAAGGGCACAGCAGGCCGCAATTTGCCCTATCTTCCATTGTAGTACATCGGCTTCGTTCGTCCGTTCGTTTGTTTCAAAATCGTTTGTTTCAGTTTCAGGAAATGACAGATTCACAAACATGCTGTCACATTTAGCCGTAAATTACGTGTTACATTCAACCCACATATACCTATACCCATGAAATGAGGAAAAATGCGAAAGAAAATTACAAGGGTTGCACTAGTTATAAACACGCAACAAACCACTCTGCATATACAGCGGTAGTGATATTTGAATGCCAAATAGATAAGCACACGAACAAAATCCAATACGCAAAAATAAGGGCTTCGAAATATGTTCAGTAAAATTGAATGCTGAAGTTATTCAGTAACAGCACAGTTTTAACATAATTAAGACATTTTTGCGCCACTCTATGTATTAAAGGTCTAGAGTAGCGATTAGAGTAGCCGCCCTGGAAGAAGACCGTGGTAGATATCCGTTAAATTTTAATATTATACATTTTGCTTTACGTATACTTACGGGACAAACTGTATGCACTAGCTTTTTTTTCAATTTTTTAATATTTCTACAAAAAAATGAAGT
The DNA here is from genome assembly GCA_963932425.1 of Athalia cordata. Classification (NCBI taxonomy): domain Eukaryota; kingdom Metazoa; phylum Arthropoda; class Insecta; order Hymenoptera; family Athaliidae; genus Athalia; species Athalia cordata. The sequence goes on along the minus strand of OZ010625.1, from coordinate 46,627,668 downwards.
ATAATGGCAATTATTTACGTATGCAAAATTATTCAGTCCGTAACGCGAGAGCAGACTTACGATGGTAACGATTACAGCGCTAAGACATATGTAGATGATACATCTTATTCTATATTAAGAAAGAAATAATAAGGAATTTTGTTTACCCACCAGTTCACTTCTACCGTTAAAGTTTACAGAAAGTTTTTAGTTGTTTACAACGAACTATCTGGGTACTACATTTATAATTACCATCTAGAAATCTTGATGAACGTAAAGGATAGAAGACAAGTAGAATCCTCAGGCTTCCATAACGGCGCCCGCAGTGCATCACGGGTTAGCGACGTTAGGTACTTACAATGGCGACGGCGTCGACTATTAATACTAGAGCAGACTCAACTTTGAGCTTGAATCACGTAGGTGTGCTTCGAGGTATAGATATATAAATATACTAGAATGTCCTGAATCTTGAGCCAAAATATACCTAACCCTACGCCTATGTGATGTGTTGCCTGTCAATCCATGAAAGATGGCGAGCCGAAAGTTTCGCTCCCCAGGAAAGTTTTAAGAGAAATGCGAAAGTTAGATAGAGAATGGATAGGGAAGAGTTATCTATCGCGGGGCTGAAGATGTCTGCGGCTAGATCGGGGTTACGGCTCGATGCATTTCTGGAATTTTTTTAATCGAAGTTTCATGCTGCCAAAACTTTATCCCGATTCTCTGATCAAACTTACATTTCTTACTCAACTGCAAATTTGCTATACGTACGGTTAATCGACGGGTGGGTCGTTGCACATAAATCCTCGAATAGGAATTAATGTATTTATTCACTCATGCGATGGAAAACATTAGCAAATGGGCGTTATCTAATTAAAGCGATAGATCAGGAGATGCTGCCAAATATTTAAATGATACTGTATATATTATACATAATATACAATTATAACGCAGGTATCCCAAACTTTCAAGGAGTTTCTATCGGAGTTGAAAATTCTGGGCAATAAAGTTCTCACGGCACCGAACTACCTGGTAAATAATTAATACAAGCTTTCTCGACCGTGCAGAATTATATTCGTTAGCAAAACCCAACGATACTATTTTTTTCTTTTTGTTTTTTTGTTTCCTTTACCAGAGATATTATCATTACAGCAAGGACAAAAGGATTGCCACATTAATCCAAGAGTCACGTAGTTAAGAACTCGGGCGATACTATAACCGGCTTGATGGTGAATAGAAAAAAAAAGGAAAAAAGCCCCCAAGAAGTAAAAAATAAAATAAAAAATGGATTACCCCCCTTTCGGCGCAGAGGTGGTGAATTGTTCAGAGACAATAGACGAGGCGGCAACTGCCAACGTAAATAAGCGACGATAAAAATGAAGTGGCAATTAATTTAGGAAAAGCCAAGAAAGAGAAATGCGCGACTATGGGTCTGGCGCTAGAGAGACGCGGTTGAGGACAGCCATGGCATGGCAGGCGTTGGAAATGCCGGAGACATTATGAAGAGGACTTGGCAATTGTCGCGAAAAAAAGACAGGGCTCTAACTGCCCCAACTCACAAAAGAAGGACAATACAGAGCGGAAGAAAACGAAGAAGTCAAAGTCACTGAAAGAGATTTCAGTGCACGTCTAAGCCGTCGAGCCTTTCCAAAAAATGAGGGTCGCACACTCGTGATGATTGTGATAGTCGCGCTCAACTATGTAGGTATATAGGTAATATAACTGATGAGACTTTTTCTGTATTTCGGTCGAAACTATAATCGGTTAATGAATTTCGTTATAAATTCATAAAAACGACTGATGTATTCGTACAGCGCATACATATAAACCAATTTTTGTGAGCGAAATCTAAAGCTTTTTGTTATAAGTATCACCGTATCATGCGGTCGTTGCACTCCCAAGGGGCATTCTCCTTCGTATAGGACGAGTGGTTTTGAAAAAAGTTAATCCCTGCTCACAGCGTGCGTCATATCAGATAGCATTCCGTCGTCGGTGAAACGTCAGGATTCCCGAGGAAGTGAAGAGGGATTCCGCGTAGGGTGAGGACGCCTCCGTGCAGGGCAACACGTGCCAAACGACGCAGAGTTGGACACCGGCGAGTAGCAATAAAAGTTATATACAGACGCTGTGCAACGGCAGAGGTGTGTAGTCTGGCGGTGCGCATTGCACTCCTGTGCACTAAGGTTCATTAATATTCGCGGTGTGACACAGCCGCTTTTTCGCCGCGTTGTGTTACGGAAAGAGATACGGTCCCCCTCGAGAATTATTGTATCCCGGACCGCGCTCGTCGTACCGCGTGCCCTTCCGTCGTAGAACTCCGGTTCGCGATCCGCAGGAGATAGAGGGCGGCCTCGTATTAAGCTGCCCCAGAGAACGGACTCTGCATGCCGATGAGCTTAATATACTTTACTTTCTCCCGGCTATAGTGTGTACTATATACGGGGAGCAACCACCCGCACTTACGCTCCACCTGCCGTACGCTGCATTAGAGTATCTACTCTGTCTGTTTCCATGCACATCTCTACACCTAGATACCTCGGTCTGCTGCCGGATACTGAGAGAGAGAGCTAGGTGGACACGGATACGTGTAATAGACATTGCGAGCTCCGTACATATTCGTATATATATGTATGTGTTACATACATGGGGCGTACATGGGTGGCATGCAGATACCTCGGTTGGTAATGTTCGAGAGGTATTGGACCACAACGACACTGGTTGTATAAAAAGGAAATATCTCGTTAGTTCGGAACCCCATTCAGGCTTACCAATTTTGTTTCTCTCCCATTTTCCATTGCTCCCTTCTTTTTTGTGATGGGATTGCGCAAGAAGATTTAATTCAAAATGACGGATCTACCCTTTGCAAAATACATTTTCTGCAATTGAGATTGAGAAAAAATGCGGATTTAGGGAGTCGAGGTGGATAGAAATAACAAATGAGCGAATGAGAGTTATCCTACGACTGAAACCAACCAATCGAGATATCTCAATTCTTCTGCTCCAAAAAGCGAAAATATCGCGACAACTCGATCATTTCAATAGATAGATCAATTTGGTTAGCAGATTCGGATTCCTAGGCTCAGATTATATCGGAATACACTAAAAAAGATATTTCGATATCTGATCCGAAAACCGAAAAAAATTATTGGCCATAGCCTGTAAAGAGTCTCTAAATAACGTCGCAATGCATATAAGTTGGACGAAATCGCAAGAAGGATTAATTTTTTCGTAATGTAAAAATGCAAAGCGGGCGCGTGTGCACGATGCATACACCGCAGGTATAACTATTTTGTGATAGACATCGTACATTGTGTGATTGAAGAATCTGGTAAAATTTGGAAAAGAGATAATGTCAAGCACGCGCGAAGCGCTGCTGTTTGTCGACTCAAGTAGTTTGTATGTTTGCAGGGATCGTTAGCTGCTCACCTATTGTTCATCTCGATTGCCGCTTTAATGCCCATTGTCAGCGGAGAGTAATGCGCGTATAGGAGCCTCGCTGGTACGCATTTGGTGCAACTGCACTGTACTTATATGCATGCCGTCAAAGATTAGGTGTTGATAATTCTTTCACTTACGCATATACATATATTTAATAACTTGTGATTTGTCGTCCTTCACGCTTTTCCATGTCCCCAAAGAGCTAAAAAATATGCTTACCTGGAACAAACAAAGAAAAGAAGAACATTATTGGTCAGGCTGAATAGAAATGGGCTTATATTCTATTGCGGATCAAATAAGTGCAATTTCAATCAGTTATTTTGAAATTTTTGGAAGTACTGAAACTGACAAATGAGTAAACCACACAGTTGTAGAGTACCGATATGGTTCTGAAATATTTCCACGCATAGTCAAATCACCGAACTACAAATTTCAAGATTCAAAAATTACAGCCACCATTTGAAGCACATTCATCTTTTTATTCGTCTGCACTGACGTTCTGGAATATATTCTAACTATACATTTCCCTCGCACGGGTGAACGAGCTTAGCCTCTACGTCATCGCTTAATATCGGCCAACTTTTAATCAGAACCCAGAGCCAGTCCGGAAACTTTATTTTCTACAATGACGGCGGGGTAAACGCTGAAGATCAGCTCGACTTGGCTGAGATAACGAGGGTTGAGCGAAAATTGGAGCGTGAGCATGGGCGGCAAGAGAGTAATAGAGAAAAAAGAAAAAAAGGATGAATTGGGTAGAGGTGGCAGGGGCGGAAGGGGGGGGGGGGGCAAAAGGGTAAGCGAGGAAGGGAGATTTGGGTGAGACTTGTAAGCGAGGAAGAAGATCACAGATTCGGTAGAAAGAAAGAGAACTTTCAATACGTATGTAGTCACGTTTTATCCGACAATATTTGGGAAACATGAGGAAGAACTTTGGCTTTCTCTTAAAAACAACTTTGTAACATTTCCGAGATCATTTCTCCGGTAACATCGTTTGGTTAACGAACTGCAGTGTCTGAAAAACTGTGATAGTAAGGCCGACGGGTAACTAAAGTTTTGTTACGGTTCATTTGCTTTTACTGCATATTGTGCTCGCGTGCTACGACTCTGATGTAACTAATCGTTCTACGAAAAGTCAATTCCTTTCATTATGCACATGCAAATTCGCCCTTGACTATGTGAAGCGGGTTTAAGCTGTTGATATATCAATTACTCTGGAAAAATTAAAAATTTCTTCTTAACGGTACAAAATAAATATATACACAGAATCAGTCGCGAAACACTATGTATTTTTCAACTAGTAAAATGTCGGAATCGATCTGATTCGGAAGATTGTAAGATATGAACAAATTCGATTATTTTCTAAGGCAACCCTTTTCAGTTTTGAGAATAACGACCGCTAATTTATCCAGAATTTAGGAAATCATTACTTAGAATTGAAAATGAAAAGTCTTTCACTGGCTCGAGCGATTTTTTTTTTTTGTCGTTCAATATCTCTAGACTAATCATCAGACGGGGTTTTCGAATTGATTGTAACGAATGTGTACCTGGCAATAAGTTGCACTGCTAATATAGTTAATATAGTTCGTGCATGCATTTAATTGTGACGGCCGGTACTCCGTAAGTTCAATATATGGGGTGAATACGGGGAGTAGTATAATCCATGAATAAGCCGGACGTGAATTAGCTGCAGTGGTTTATGCTTTTCTAATCATACATAGTGTTAAATAAGTCCGTGTATAGTTACGATGTATAACCTAGCTGTGCAAAGCCAAAGGTGTATAGTTTGTGGTCTGATTGTGATTACACTCATTATCCCAGCAGCTGGATGCCACGCCATATGTACACATGCACGCAACCAAATACACGCAATGCAAACGCATCGACGCTATTTTATTCATTCGTTATGCCTGCAGTAGATATAGACCAACCCGTAATTTGATTCAACCACATAAATACCATATGTAACGTGCGCTACCGACCACAATGTTATCGTTATTACATTACTTTGAATTATGATTGAACGATATGAAACTCGTGTCATTTTGATATTTTACCTTATTCACCGACCAGCGTATTTACATTTGTCGATGATTGGTCTCACAACAAAATTTCACCCGATAAAAATGATAATGACACCGGTAATGATAATTCAAAGCTCGCGTGGGATACGAATTAAGATGGATAGCACAGGGGTCTATTAATATCGTGAATAAACCGCATTGTTTATTCGCATTATACCGTTGGAGAGGACATTAATGTTCACCCTCGAGAGCAAACATTCCACATTTTCTGGTTTATAGAAGCCGCGTATTCCATGGGAATAATTACACGCCGGTGGTGAACAGCTTCCGAAGCTCGGGTAGGGTGAGCAGGAGCACTCCGCCACTCCACGGCAGGTTCGTTCGCTCAGTTTTGTTCCACCGACTAGCCCCCGGAGTCCTAGCATCAGCGGTACGTCGCTGTGTATCCCTATTATCCGCAGTGACTTATCATCGGGTTAGACCATAAACGGACCCGAAACTGAATCCCTTATCGACCAGCTTCTTTCTTAAAGCCAAAACATGACCCGTAAACCTAAACTAGGGGAGTACGGAGTCTAAACCCCAACCCTTCGCATTCATTTTCATTTCCACACTGCTGCAGGGAGTCGCGGTATGCGTATATATTATGGAGAGAAAAAATAAGCATTTTATTTGGGTATTTTGCTCCGGCATATTTTGTTTCAAAATATCGTTTTCATACCGCGCGTACGAATCAAAGTTCATCATTAAGTTCTTTGTTCATTAGGATATTAAGAATATGTGCATGCATATAGGGTTAGTGACGTCATTCTTCCGAATGCCGCGCGGCGAAACAGTTTAGCGCATTACGACGCCCTGATCGATCAGGGTGCGTGTGCAGCAGCCCTTCGTGACCCGTTCGTCCCGACGCATTGCGTGCACGTGCTGCGTCCCCTCTGAGGTTCGCCCTTTCTCTCTCGCGCCTACAACCAACCCTCGCGCCGCTGTACTCGGCGATGAAATAAAAAGTAGAAGGAAAAAAAGAAGGTAGGTATGTTATATATACCGCGGCATAATAATGCGGTTGATTAATTAAAATACCCGCAAGAGTTAATTGATTTCGCGAGTATAAGAGCTACTTTTGGTATCACGTGATCGGGATTGCTCGCTTCCTGCAGTACCCAGAAAACACCCGTATATACCATAGCTATCATTTTTCTCTTCCATTGTGCAACCTGTACGTTGTTAAACTCTACATTATGCCGTTACCAGCTATTATGGAAAACAAAGACACCTTATCGTGGTAATCGACGTAATTATCACTTGGCCTCGTCATAGTCAACCCTTGTTCACGGGTACCAGATAAATAGCCTGTACCCGCGTTCGCTCTACCTATAATATTTTTCCTAGACAGAGGGGTAACGAAATACTAGATAATTTTTGTCTTAATTTATATATAAGTGTACGAGTACATCGAGCTTATCTCACTGTCACAGTAACAGGTCTGGGCTAGACTAACGCGTTTGCCATGGGGAATAATTCGGCTGACTGTTAAACTTGTTTTACACGTTGCGGCGTAACGTTGTACGTATACACCCCGTACAAAAATATAACGTGGCTACATCGTCGATTAATTGTCACCATCATTAAAGGCGCGTATTGAAAATAGGATGCATTAAAAGTATCGTAGATTCATATTAGTGCATGGGGTTTTTGCTAAATATCTGCACAAAACCTGTTACATAGCTTTTTGTTAACGCGAACTACCGCAGTCCCGCTTCCGTGCAGTGTGCAAATACTCAACTGCTACCAATATCCTCTCACTTTATCCTATTTCTGGCTAATTGCAAGATATAGTTGATTTAAACAATGAAATCACGTTAATATTCATATCGGACAAACATTTTATGTATAGTAAAAATTGGTGGTTGTACGAATTAATTTGCTGGGCTTGAAAGCACATTTTCAATTCGCGGCTCATGCGCTTTGTTTCTTCTCATAATCGCCAAATTGAGGAAAAGAAATCGGAACAATCGGAATATCGTAGGCATATACATCGGAGTAGATACATCGTATGATTTGAATAGTCATTGGACGACGATCATATCACATAATTTTCATGTAGTTACGGTCATAATGGTCGTAACGATAGAAATATGCGTATTTAGAATTATTGATGCAATAAATATTCATTAGGCAATTAAAGCTCAGCTCATTGATTTATACATTACCACTTGTAAACTAAATAGAGTACTCTCTCGACTATTGCAATTTATCGCTCGATCTGCATCGATGCGCGGGTGGTACGTACTAAAATGTTTTCGCAATGCGGATGATGTTGGTATGTGACACGTCAAGAGATACTTTACATTTATGATTTAAATAGACATCGCGCATTAGTATGCATGAAGGTAAACGTGTAACGTACAATGCACGTATAGCCGCTTGGTACACGGCGGAGGAGAACCGACGGTTCAACATTTATAACAACGTTGAAGTCGGCCAGGCAAAATCAATTAAAGTACCGTGTGCTACATTCTAAATTTAACTCGTTCACTCGCCTGGGTGTTCATCTCCCTGTACGTGCTGCACACGATCGTTTAAGAAGTCGCTAATAATCGTTATCGAATTTCCGACAAATTTTACCTATCTTCAAATATATACTGCATCTTCGTTCCATCGAATTCGGAAATTCGTGAAGGTTACCGCGAGCGAAATTTAGTCTTTTTCCATTTTTCTATCCATATTGTCTTTTATCAGACGCAGTGACGCATTTACTATTCGAATTCACATCCGCCACACTTTGGCCTTCATCCAATATACTGTTCCATGTTAACATGAACACCATTCGAATCTTAACACCAATTTCCTTAGAGTTTAGTTTGGGATTCAAACTTTGCTGCAGGAAATGAAATACGTGCACGTGCTTACAAGCTCACTCGTTTTAACCCGAGTATAATCACAAGAGCTGCGTGCGAATTAACGTCGCATTGTTCTCAATGGTTTTTTTGCAATTGTTCTTAAACGCTGTCGTGCCTGTTTTCATCTTCATCGGAATAGCTATTCTTTTACCATTTTATCTTCGGTAAGTCGTCATCCAGGCAGGAAATATATATGGATATACGGGGGTTCGTACGTACGCCAGTCAACACCGTGCGTTATCGTGGGCGGTATTGTCCGGCAGTACCAGAAAAAAGGACTTTAGCGGAAATCTGGCAAATAAATAATCCTCCAGAGCTAAAAAGAGGAACTATCGTGAATACCTGTAAAATGAAATGAAAAAGCTATATCCGTTTGTCATTGTGAAAGGGTCTTTGTATTAATTTTTTTGAGAAAAAGGCACAAATAGAATTCAAGCTCGTGATAATTTTATCACAGATTTAAAATCCGTACGCTGATTCCTGGAAGTAAATTTGTACAACTGCATATTTTTTTTTTTTTTGTTCACGAGAACAATAATTGTCCTACGGAGGTTCACTGCATACGTTTTAAATTGAGTCAAACATCCCTACAGTCTTATTGGCGAACGATCCGAATTGTTCAGGCTGAAAAAAAGAGTAAAAAAAATACCGAATAATAATGACAATCAGACGAAGGGCGAACGGATCGAATAGCGGGCCCAAGAGTGACAATCTCTGGAAGGAGAGAAGGGTCGCTTTCGTAATATTTCCCATCCTATTACCTTTTACAAACGACCACGACTCATCTCCTTGACACCATTTCTTCGCCCCCTCTCAGGCGCCCTCACGCCCGTTGGTTTTTAATTATTTTATCTTCATCCCTGCTGTAAAAAATGCTAAGCAGTTTCATTATTCGGTGGCTGAGTTCCATTAGGCTCCTGGCTGTTTCACCCCGGCTTCATTATCCCACGTATAAGTAGTACACTCCGTAGACGGAATGCAAATGAGTACGCGGGTGTTGGTCGGTCGGTCGGTTTGTCGGTCTGAAAATTTTCGTTTCTAAATGTGCAATGGTAAGCATTTCGTCTATGATTTACGATCTTCCGTTTGATTGAAAGGTGATCCTTCGCTCGGTGCAGTTTGTACCATCATCCGCAAAGTGCGCTTTCGCAGGGTACGGGAATAAGGTGGTTACGGGTATATATGGGTGGGTATAGATACGCCACGCCATTCGTCGCGCGCCACCCGCCTTGGGCAAAAGCAATTTTATTAGGTTCTTCAATTGACTCTATATTAAATTTCAGGGATTCCCCGGGGATACCTGCTTCCAGGTTCAGCCCTGCGGCCGCATCTCGGTCGGTCCTCAGGGGATGCGCACGTGTTGAACGGGTAAGTCAACCGTACCACTACCTGCAAACCTCTTCCTGTACCGCCATCTCAGGGTCAGGTGGGGTCATTCGCCTAAGAGAAGCCCGCTATTAACCTTGCGACGTTGCTTTCAGCCTTCGGGAATAACTACAGAGGCAGCACTCACAGTAGTCTCTATTCCCATGTACACAGAGTCGTAGCTAGTTTCAAAATAGGAGAACTAATTTAAACAGGTTTTTGCTGGAAACGACGTTACCCGAGGGATTTTACTACGCGAATAACGAGGATGCAGCACAAGAGCCACGAGCAACAAGATTTCCACCATGAGAAAAAGAACAATATATATACGCAAACGGATGGAGTGCGAACTCACACAAATTTTGTTTACCAAGAGATAGTGATTGGAGTACGTGGTCTTAGATTTGTGAAATAGTTGCCGGGACAATCGTGGATCATTTTCCGTTCCGCGTCGGTGGGCGATCCGCTATGTGCGGGAGATATGGTTTTACTTATTCCGACCAAGGCGTACGCGTGAAAACCCACGAGAGCAATTTATCTTCTTGAATTTAAGCTCCTATTGGAGCGGATCGTAAGCCGCCAAAAGACCACCAACCGAAGGTTGGCAGACTTCCACATTTCCACATCGTCACCGCAAAACCCCTTCATCCGGGGACGGTAGCTTCAGTGATTTGGAGGAGACCGCGCCATTGCGCATGCATAATACATTCTAATAGATCCCCCCCTCCCCCCAAACGTTACCTCACTACCTCTTCCACCTTCTTTACCCGCCCCACACATAGTCCCGGCAGTCACAACTTCTGGGCCCTATAACGCAAAGACCCCTAAAGGCCACGATTTCGTCTTATTGCCACCCTTTTTATACCACGTACGGTTTCGCGTTATTCTCATCCGCACTCCATATACTCGATGGTTATTTATTTCATTTTATCCACACTTTTATGCAGCAAGCCTCACAGTAAAGAAACTCGGAAACGGCCCATAAATATACCTATCGACTAAAACCGTCCATTTGCGTCTGTTTGCGTCTGTCAAGCACAAAGTCGGGCAAACGTTGTTGTTCCGGGAAGCCCCGGAAGCAGAGCTTGGCTTTGTACACGTCGCTGTGGATTTTACCAAATAAATCGCGTCTTTGCCTACGAGGCCTCCTGCCCTCGATTTCAAACTAGAACTATACATCTCTACTTTTCGGCTATGTATACATGCATGAAAAACTGCAACAAAAACGCAAAAGATTACTATACATGCCTTTTTTTCATTTTTTTCCCTTTTTTTTTATTCTCATCCGGCGAAGGAAACAGTTTCCCACACGGGAACAGAAGTAAGAAAAAAACCGACGTTCAGATTTCTACAAGCCTGACTTGCAAAACCACCCTATTATATCAACCGCGATCGGATCTTGGTGAAAAAATTGAGACTGTGCTGCCCGCTGTGCTGGTGTAAGCGAAAAATCCGGCTGTTTTCTTTGATTTCTCCAGAACCTTATCTTTCCGATGGCTTTCTCGAATAAAATATTAAGTAACAAACTGGTTTTAGCTGGAATTGTATTTCTGTTTTGTGTCGCGCGGTTGGATAGGGTGGTTTAAATGAGTACTCAATCGATAATGGCTTGGTTCTGTTTCCTCGGTAAACTGATGCTGTTGCGTCAAATACGTTATACTTGGAAACACATTTATCTATACGTACATATATATATATATATATATATATAGTATATGTGTACAACATAAAACTGGCAAACAGAGATACGACGTCACAATGTCGCGGGACGAAATGTATCCAGACGTCTGGCTAAAAGTACCAATAACCAACAACGCGCAACTTGAAAACTGATTGCTTCGGATGTCTAGAAGATTTCATCTCCGGCGGACGATGAAGTTATTATACCTACCGTAACAAATGTTTAAAAGCAAATCGGGGAAGATTGAACCATTCGGTTCCTTTCCTTACCGAGCAAAAATTGCACCGCTGGACTGTATAACTCGTCAACCAATTGCCCACAGAGTTTTGATATTGTCTCCGCGTGTTGTTATGTCTATAAATGTATCGTTCTTATATACACATATAGTTCCGGAATACATACATAGGTATACCTTAAGACCTTATACTGGGTCACCACTGTTCGGCAATGAAATCAGTGATATTCGTATTCACGACGCTTCGAGATCTGTTTTGCATACTAATTATTACATTTAAGTTTCAGTTAGCTGATAATTACAGGGTAACACCTTTGGATCGTGGTCGAAAAAAAAAATCCCATTTCAAATAGATCTCACTCATAGTTCTCACTTCTTGCTTTAAAATCAGGAATTTTCTCACGTCGTAATCTCCAATATCCAATTGATTTTCTACCTGCCATACTATATCCTGTACCATTACTCTCTCCCTTTACCTCTGCCGGTTGGGTGGTTGAACGCTGCTCAATTAAAAGTTTTTCCTCCCTGTCAAAAGCCAACAATCCCGCGCGTGGGTTTTCGTGCAGCGTAAGGTTGACAAAAGGTTTGCCAGATGAAGAGCTGAAAGGGGCCTAAAGGGTAATTGCCAGCTTAAACTCTCAACCAAAGTCCAACGACATTGCTCTCGCACCGGCCCGGAACAACCTCCTCGGATATAAATGTCATATAATCACTCACAATATTGTTCATCTTATGGATATTATTACCTCTTTTAATCATTGCTATCATATTTTTTCTCCATTGAATGAAAAAAACTATGCGGTATACTGATCGAGAAATATGTTAGACTGTAATCATGTCTGCACAAATCGATTTTGGTGTAATTATTGAGTTTCGTGTAGGTAGAAACTATTCGTTGTGTATGAAGAGTATTCGAATATATGCACGTGGTAAGTTGCTATACTGCTTAAAAGTCGCATTCGCTCCTCTCAGTATCGAAGCGATCAAGTACGTCAAGGATGAACATAGGATAAATTTAGTGGAAAAGGCGCCAGGAAAACTCTCCACGAAGAACTCTCTTTAACCGAGTGTCTCGCAGTTTCTTGCAGAAGACCAAATGTCAGACGTCTGCAAACCTATTCTGGCTCCTTAGCATAAAGCTGGGTTCCATTCGGGGCGGGCCTGACGCACGGTTACGTGTACGTGGCTGGTGACAAATACCAACAATTCGGTAAATCGTGCGCAAAGTCAGAAATTCAACGATCTGTCCGCGGAGTAAAGCGCTCGTTTCGCGATTCATTCGTTGCTTTAGCACTTTGACTTCCCATTTTTGTTCGTTGGGACGGAAAAATTGCTGGAAATTCAAAATTGTTTTCCATACTGAGTACACCAATATTTTTTATCTCTTGTTTCTTTAACGTGGATCGATGGATTCAGCAAATACATATATTGTACTGGAATATCAAAAGTGAATGTTGTTGAATTATATTTATTGTTATCATCCCCTGCACGTTCAATTTCAACGATAATAAGTTGATAAATTTTCAAGAATTCTGTTAGGACAAAACTCACAGCTTGCAGTTTTTTCCCCCGTGATTTCTTTGCGGAAATACATAACAGGGGCATATATATATTCTAAGAGGCCCGCCGCCTGGCTGGTCTGGTCGTTGGAAAATTTGCTTTGCCTTCAATTCCTTATCCAAATGAAGAGGCGAAAGAGCAGTGTCTCGTAAGATAAGGCTAGCTTTTTTTTGAAACGCCGCTGAAAAGTTGAAACAAGTAGTGGAAACCGCGCCCGTCTACCATGGTGGTAATAAAATGTTGAGTTTAGATCTCATCTCCTTCAAGATTGCGCGCAAGTTTGGTCCATCCGAAACAGCCTTGAAAAAAAAAGTCGGTGCGCAGATTGGGGTTTCTTGGCCTTTTACCAAAGGGACAAGGGAGCCCGAGCAAGAGAGCTGGGGTGGAGAACCAAGAGAGCGAATGAGAAAAAAAAAGATAAATCGGCGAGAGCCAAAAAGCAAGCATCGAGAATCAAGAACCAAGAGGCAAGAGAAGAGTCCTCGAAGAAAAAGGGGCTGGCGAGGGGGGAGAGACCGCACGCCGGTGTCGCCGAGCCTCGCGGCGGTGGATAGCGTATTTACCTACATTGAATCTCTGCCAACCTACAATTACCGGTTACCCATTCTTCCGCCAGTCACCAAACCCTCGTTCGAAATTCGGGAGCTCCTACGAATCCTACGAACCCTACGAGCCTACCCCGAAGTCTATACGAATCTGCATAAAGCGCTTTTGCACAAGTTTCAATTGGGGGCTACTCTAGCCACTTTTATCTTTTAACGGTGAGCTGCCATTATCGTCTGAAAATTATTTCAAAAAATTACATAAAAGACAACATATATGTTATTCGAATGATAAAAAAAAAGAATAATTCAAATGAATTCATAAAAAAATAAAAAACAAAAATTGGGCTCTGTTCTTACAACCCACATTCTTTTACTGAATAATATTTTATTTCACAAAAACGGGGGGACATGTTATAGGTATAACGTGCGTAGCTTTATTATGATTGAAAATTTATAAAAACTAACGGGGTCGTTGAATAGAATCGTATTTTAAAAATTATTATCATACGCTGGAAACGTTTGAAATTTTATACGCCCTGCTTGAGATTTATCGACACCACCGCACGCTTTGGGGAACAGCTGGCCTAATATCTCGTAAAAGTAAAAGCATAAAATATTATAAGGCATACACCTATATTTAGTCCACTTGAGTTCACCGTGACAAGGTATCCGACGAACAACAGCACGTGCTGCACCTATCGATGAATACACCCGTGATAAAACACATACTCATCAATTTCGTAATTCTTCGCTGTCCAAAATGATAATAATCATAATAATAATAACGATAACCATAATGTATTTATTGACGTGAGTATATTCGGATACAGCAGAAGTAGAGCTGTAAGATTAAGGGATTCCAGTTATTACCTTGTTAAGATCAACCGGCGCATTCGAACTACGAATAATCCTCAGATCAAATAAGGATTATAGAAATGTTGGATGATGCATTATAGATAAAGTGGTGAAAAATTAGGTATAGGCGGAAGAATATATGTATGGGTAGGTGAAAGAATAAAATATCTGCGGGAAGAGGTAAACTTGACTGGTTCTCTTTTTCCTGCAGTCGTTTTCCGCCGCGAGCTTCGACTGCGGAGATAGGGGTGGATATGTGAGCTAGAGAGACGGAGGCAAGAGCTAGTGCTGGGGTAGGGTGCTCGCGCGAAATTGATAGAACATCATAAACCCATTACGGCGAAGCTCGAATCAAATTATGAACGGATCCAGTGGACTTTACGAGGGGAAAGAAAGGAGGACGAGTACCACGCCGCGCCACGCTGCTGCAAGCTTTCCTCTGGCATCGGACGACCTTTTCGCAATAATTTCTCACTACCTCTTTTACAATGACTAGTCGATTATTCTTTCCGCTGCAGAATTTAGAGACACAACGACTCATTTCCCAACTTTTTATCAAAATTCAATTCAATTTACGCCTGCATTCCCATTGGACATTGCACAAAACCTGCAGTATACCTTAACTAGACGACCATTCGTTTTTTATTACCAAAAACCGGCCGGTCACCAACGAGATTAACCATTATATATGCAGGCGTCACGATACATACTTCATGAAACCACAACCAGGTCATCAACTACACTCGGACCGGCGATGCATCAACCTGCCTATGCATATCTACGCATGTATGAGCAGTGAGCTTCACCCGCCGCCATGTTTGTGTATGTATTTATCTGTATCTACCTGTTCCCCAGGTGCACAGCTATCTTCGTAATGTCATATTTTGTATTTTATGCTCGGTTGCTAGAGTCTCGTTACTCGGTAACCCAGCTTTCATATTCCACAGCACTGCAGGTGTCATGCCATGGACGGAATGTTTCGATTTTCTCTACTGACGGCCAGTGTTATAGTTTGTCGATTGTTCAAGAAGATTGACCTCGTTTCGATCCGCTTATTGTTGGAGAAGACAAACAACTGTAGTCTAGTTTGAGGCGCTGGAATGACAGTGGAGAGTTTGAACGATTGAATATGAAAAGCACCTTATACCTTGCTCGTTCTATTGTCACATAAATATATCGTCGCCGTTCTAACCAATATGGATCCACGCGCTTCGTCATTGGCGAATGATCGAGGCGATTCCACAGTTGATTAGAAACTCCATTGATAGATTAAATACATATAACCAATCGGACGGGCCGAAATGCAATCTTAGTCTGGCGCATCGCTAGTGCAGTGCTATCGTATGCAATTTATAAGCTCCGATCTCCACCTACAACCTCCGCCCCTTTTACCTTCTCACTCCCATCCTGCACCCACACTTTCACCACGAAAAGGGATGGAAGTAGCCGCCTGCTCGCCGAGCCATTTCGCGGTCCAGTGACGCCCAGGAATTTGCCAATTGGATTTTCTCTGCCTGCACTCCACTCGGGCTAGAGTATTCCGTTAGATGGTGCGGAAGGTGTGGAAGGTATACCGCCGCCTGGGAGGGTTGTCGTAGGGGACATAGCTACCAGAATCGGACCACTAAAAGAGTTACTTCGAATAAAATAAGACCCTTCCGTTTGAATTTGAATGAATTCGATTTCCGGACCGTAGCACACACTGAAATTTTGTCGACGCTAGGTAACAAATCAAGTCCAAAATTTCATTTAGGTCAAGATGTGAGATGGTTTCATGAATCTTTCCTCCATCTTCACATCCGTAACTCAATCAGATTATAGTGACTAAAATTACCTGAATGGCTGCGATGTATTTTCAATTGAACGTTAAATGGAAACAATCTCTCCTTTCTTTCGACGCAAATTCACCAGAAAAAAACGTTCGTTGATCGAAACAATCGGAAAGATCTATAAATTGATAACCTTACGGAAGAGTATCCCCGAAAGGTACTTTTAAGCTGTTGAACCCAAAATGAAAGGAAGGGATGTGCTGGGTGGCGGCATTTATGTCCAGTGGTGGTTCGATCGGTGTGACTCGTTTTCTATTTCTCCCAACAACGTCGACGGAGCACCGTGCCATGTCGCTTTCCCTGCCTGGATCCGTCCTCGACAGGCAACAGAAACGTGTGACAGCCGCATATCATCGATCATAATAATTCACGGTAATTACGGCGTACGGGGCTGGTATTGACAAACCACGAAACAAATATTTCACTGCTCCTGATATAGGTACATGCGGAATAATATACGACCGGCAATAACTCCCAATTAAATGTTACCCCGTGCGTCGATAAGACAACCTTTATTTTCCCTGTTCCCGCGCGCGTCCGCGACCCGTTTTATTTCATTCCGTTTCGCTAGTTCGCCGAACCTTGGCGACGCGACGAGACTATAAAAAAAAAATGCAACTTCCAGTGCACCCCTATACCTACTTTAACCCCTGCGTTCGTCCCTGGTGCGGCATTCGTTTGCGTTAACCACCTTCAGCTCGTACAATCCGAGAAGCGAAACGAGGCGAGGCGTAGGTTTCGCGATGTTATCGGACGTTAAATATCGGTTTCGCGCGGGATAATAAAAAAAATTACACTTTCTCGGCATTGGCTTGAATTCCACTTTCACAATGGGGCGTTAACACCTTAACTAAAATACCGCACCTTACATATAATATAACATGGGCATGGATGGAACTGTTTCGTGATTTTCTCAAATTTTCTGCGGATTCGCAGGTGTTCAGTATTCAAATTAAACCACTGGGTCATATTTTCCTGACTAATGTAGCCCTCGTTCTGCCTAGTGGAATAGAAATGGCATTTCTTTAGCCTCCCGTTATGCAACTGTATCATGTTCTTTCGTCCTATTGATTTCGAATCCGCGACGATATAGGTTACCAAAAATAATAATCTAGCATTTCAACTTTTTTTTTCTTTTATCCGGTTACCTTAGCTTGGGGTATTTTTGCTTTTTACGTAACACACGCAACCTGTAAGGCAAAAAAAAATATATATAACCGAACAGAAAGCTATCGGACAGCGGCAATAAGAAGCTGGATTTATCGAAACGTTGGCATCACTCAACAAATGCAGAAGTTGTAGTTAAAATAGACTGGATACTAATATAATTCGAGTCACTTATTCAAAAAATCGTCATGCCACGGATACTCAGACATTCGTATACAGCGACTCGTAATTTCGCATCACATTTGAAGGTTCTACTTTGAGAGAGTTTTTCACCAAGGGTTGAAATATATTGGTAGAGAAAACTGCCGGCATCGTTTCTCGTCACTTACGCTCTCTAAAGTGATCGTGATTCTCTGTATCATTGTTGTAGGTCGGACCTTGATTAAAGCGTTGTATCGTGGTCTGCCTTTGCGGACCGCGGTAGGAATTTCGGGCGAGCCTGCGTCTTTGAAATTTTTTTTTTCTCTCCTAAACGAATCCACGTTGTTAAACTGAGCCGAAAAAATTCCGACGATAAATTTCTCGGATAGATGACCGGCCTGTATTCTGAAAGACGCAATATTCGCAATCCTACTCTTTTCATACTCCCCCTTTTCCTAGACTCCTAGTATCCTTTTCAATGTCGTATGTCTCATTCAATGTTACACACGGAAATATTATCGTTCTTATTGTTATTATGATTATTACTTTCACAGAACCACGACGGTATAATATACGCAAGCGTGATATACGCGCTCAAGTTCTCTTGGCAACCACCCCTATACACTCTCATACAATGTAAGCTGTATGACGTTATTTAAAAGGCTCATCGTTCTAGTATATATGTGTTATGTATGTATGATATAAGAATATACCTACATATTGTATTACATATATCTTATTCCGAGAATATGATGGAACTTTTTATGCCACATATAATGGTCCGACTGTGCTCGAAAATCGTGCTTTTCTAATCGCATCTTGTTTTGGCAACTGAATTAAACACCCGATACCCAGCAGAGTGAAAATTGTTTCACGAAATCCGCTCAGTTTCGTTTCGATTCGTTCTACTTTTAAAAGGGTTTGAAAATGTTCGTGAGTTAACGAACAGCCCTTGACTTGACGCTCCCAGCTGGCGGCGGTATTATTTACAAATTTCAAGGAATTAAGTACACGACCGGGTTCCACTTGTTCTCACTTTTTGAGGACCACTATAGTTTTCTGCTCTAGTGATGAAGTATAAGTATGAAAAAAAAAGAGGAAAAGAAAACGTTCCTGGAGTGAAAAAGAAAATTTTATCACCCTCGGGTCAAGGGTGGGCATTAATGATGATTGCACTTACAATTGCAGCGAAAATTTTAAACGAGCGACTTCCCAAGTTTGAATTACACGTGCACATACCACGAAGTTTCGTTCGTATTATAACACGACGGTGAACAATACGTAAATAATTCAACCCCCACTCCCCAACATCTGGTTCTCTGTTTATTCAAACCTCTTATCTCCAAGGATGAGCTTTGCAGCGCAGCGTTTTAGCTAGAAGGCAGCCAGAAGCCAACCAGGTATTTATAGTATTTGGATTATGGAATCATCCTCGTAGGAGACGTAGAGAATGGGCGGAGTGCTCAGTGTTTACCAATATTCTATCCTCTTCACCCTACCCATTTTTGCTCCTTCCTTTTTTACCGAGTACTCACAAGTAACTCAATATTTTTCAAGCCGGATTATTCCTGCATCGAGGGTTTCTTCTATCCAGAATTCTATCTCTTGGTTTCAAATCCGACTGCATATCACGAGAACTTTGAGAAGCTCGTATAAAACAGATGAAACCTAACCATTCGTAATACCCATTGCGTATATATAAAAAAAACAACGATAAAAGCACAACGAATCAAAAATTCTTTTTATCTCACGATCGAAAATCCGATGTACGTATACTATACCCAACTTTTCCACGGATGATTGCTTCGTTTTACACGACCAATCATATTCCTACACATTTTTAAATCCCCCCTACACAAGAAGGTAAGTCACATGTACGAGTCGGGTGCAAGGCGTTCATTATTAATTGATGAAGAACCAAAATTGAGATAAATATATTTTTTCTGCTTCATGCGCGTCGTCACATCGACGAGTGTCAATTATCGCAGCCCAGTCGACCGTTAAACGATGCGGTGGCGCGAATTTACACCAATTATAGGGTACGATCCGCACTGCAGAGAAAACGATCTCGTTGAAAGGATGAAAGAATTCATTCTAATCTGCACCAACTGAATTTTTGTTTTATTTTTTTTACGTTCAACGCAACCAAAATGTTGTTCATAATAAATTATCGTTGAAATATCTGAAGAGTTTTTAATTATGTCAAAGAAATTTAACAAAATTTCGGTATCGGACAACATTCGTGGTTCGTTCGAACAAAAAATTCAACCGTACGTATTATTCAGTGTACACCTTGAAACGTGCAGGACTGAATCTGGAATAAAGTCAGCTTCAGGATTCCGAGTAATTGTAGAAAGAAAAAAGAGTAGAAAACTTTTCAATATGATCTGTTCCGATGAACATCGCACAGAAACAGTTCTGCTTGCTTGGTAGCCACGACCTCGGGTATAGTGAGCGCCATGATATCTTCTTTTTATTGTCCAGGTCTAGGCGAAACAGCTGTATCGACGGTGGTTATATTTATTTAATACATATATATATATATAGCTGCTGACTGTAGTGCTATACGTGCGCTCAACTTGGAACGAGATACAGTACAGACAGCGCCCGAGGCATCACACCAGACCGTCAGCTCACCAATTCACGTTCCCTCTGCCAGACGCAAGGGAGGCAGGAGCAGGCCTTTTGTCGAGCTTCTGTCTTATTTACCTTTAGCCAATTGTACTGCCACCGTATATATCATGTAATATTGCGATTGTATGTGACGCTCTGTAAGAGTCTCCCCGAGCTACCTGAAAATTTCGGTATCCACGTGCAATATTCTACGAAAGAGTTATTGCGAAATTTTATTCCCCTTTCGCTAACCTAGTATACGATCGCTGTTTTCGGGTTCAATTTACTCAGAATCTCTCGACCTGTATCTCATGCATCATTTTCGTCCATATACGTATACGCCGGGGCTTAAGATTTATCCATGATACCTTGGAGGGAACGACGCAATCTGCTTAAATATGCGATCTTCGATCATTTTTTTTTTTTTTTTTTTCAGAATGTGAACTGTAAGATACGTAGGAGGACTGGGAGTGACATTAGAGGGTTCACAGCGAGGCTGCGCCCTGGGAACGGATATCCTGTATTTCCTGAATTCCAGGATCCTGTGAATTTGTGTGCTGAGATCTCTGTTGGGAAATGAGCCTCAACGCCCCCACAACTTGCAATTAAAAGTTTTGGTGCTGTTAAGGTCGAGTTAATGGAGGAATAACAGAATCAACCTCTGGCAGGTCACAGCGTTCACTATTCATCGATTTTTCTTACCGAGGGACCATTATCACGATCTCCCGAAGGGCACCCTAGTTATACAGGATTATACCTCCTTTACAACCCATTATTACTCTGCACACCTATAGTACGAAGTCATAACAGCAATTCCGTTTAATAAAATTATTTCGAAATGGTTTCCACAGCATCATATACATTGTATATATATGATTACTACTTCATAATTGCCTAGGTACTACAATCATCTGCTAGCTATAATGTAGTTCTCGTCATATAACATTTATTTGATCACACACTCGTATGAATCTTCAACAATCTCCAACAGTTGGACCTTTTTTCTATTTGATTTGACTGGCGGTAAATTTTCCAGAACATACCTCAGCGCTGTATTTGAGTTTCCTCGAGCGAATAAAATTGCAATGACACTATTTATTTATTTTATTTTTTCGCAACAAAAAAAAAACTCAATTAATTCATGCAAAGATAGTTATCAAAGTGTTTCAGTAATGAACCTCTCACGGAAATCCACTTGCTCCCATCTATATCCTCCGTATAAGATCGTATAGTTGAGCGATAAAGCTATTAGTCTTTATTAATTCGTAATTGGAGAACAAAACTTGTACGTGCTGAAATGGCTTAAAAACTTTCCTACCGTGCTTAGAAAGTTCTGTTGGCTGCTTGTAGTCGTGTCGACCGTACGCGTATGAATTTGGATCATTTTAACATTTTCTTTTTTCTCCTTTTATCGATTGCCGACCTGATCATAATGCTTGAAAATTGATCGGAACAATCTCGAGTTAAAAGGCAACTTCTGTTATATTATCTGAGATTTGCACGTGAACTAAATCGACACGTATAGGTATATATAAGGGTCACACAGGCAGTACCTCATTGTTTAAAATCACGGTATATACCATAACCGTAATTTATAGGATCAGGAAAAGCAACCCCCTACAAACAATATACCGTTTCAATGGCTTACGGAAGTAAAAATTATTTTTTATGTTAGGGTCGGGTAAATTCGGGGGAGTCATGGGAGAAGATTTTAAAACGAGGGTTGCTATATTCACGTGTTTTAATTCACGGTTATTACATTTTCTACCGCTGACCGTGTATTCGGAAAACCGTGGCGCGATCCCCCCGTAATATAATATTTCACGTGATACGCGTCCGTGATGCTATACAAGATATAACCGTATAGCGAAGCTCCCCGTTCACAGAGTATCTGGCATAAATAGTATTGGATTCTCATTGGTTCGAATGGCCCAATGTTATTCGGATCCTTTGCACGAGCCGGTCGTTCTCTAGATCCATACTTGCTCCTGAAGAATTCAGATAACGACGCGATAATCGGCCCCCATAATGCCCGCGTCTTTCTTTTGGGTGCGACCATTCCACCAACGATTTGCATATATTTTCGTGGGATTGAACGGAGTCGTGTCTCGCGGTTATGTTATACGAACTGACGCTCAAATGATCACTTCAACTTATCTAACGGGAATAACATAAAAAATAAATATATGATGCCGTACTCACTCGATATGAAATAGATGTAGGTATGACATGTTTCAAATTACTCACCTGGAACATAAATATTGATAAAATTAGATAAATATAGTAGCATAGGTAAAGTATTACGTTGAGCGGTTAGCATGCTAAATTTGACGCTAAAATAATCTCAGTCCTACAAGTCCCGAATGATACCAAAAATATCAATTTTAGGTGGTGGTTCGTTAACCAAATCTTCGGACGAATTATACAAGCGAGTTAAAGCAAATGTTTCAAAACTGGAATAAAATCAGGCCTGAGAAAAAGAGATATCTGTAGCTGATTCATCTTGTGGTAGGTATTATATATACATGTGCGATACGTCGGCATATGTAAACCAAACCTTCGTGATATACGAATACTTTTGACGTGGTGCGGAGTTCCGGTACAGAAAGGCATTGCAATTAGCGTTACAAAATGTCTTGACACTTAACAAACACGAGGGAGGAATTTCAATTCCAAGTGCTTCGTTATCCTAATAACAATCCAACCCTGAACCACAACGAATATTAAAGTCGTTGCTCTCACTAATTTTCGTATTTTATAACGAAGCGACCGAATAACAGAGGCTTTGACTTTTTCGCACACAGACGGTAAATATTTTAGTCAAGCTTCTTCGTTGTGAAAAATAAAAAAAATAAATAAATGAAATAAAAATTAAAAAAACAAGAAGCGGAATGAAAAAAATATTCACCGCCCAGCGTCTGCTTAATTCGCAGGAAAGTTCGGAATAAAAAGCCTTCATGCATTATGAATAATGGAATTTAAATACTCGAGGCCCCGCAAGCCTGGTTCTGGACCTGGCCCGCGTCCTAGCTTTGTTCTCGGCCCTGGGTTGGCCCTGGGTCGGCCTCGTGTCATGTCCGTACCGTTAATTGGCTAGTGTTCTCATTTTATGCCTGCTAGTAAGGTCAGAACAGTTTCGGTTGGTGAATTAATTAGAAATCGCATAATAACCCAAAACGGCTGACGTATCGGGCTAACAAACAACGAAGGTGCGGTCAATGCGGTTGAACGAGCCATCGGTGTGTGTATGGTAGAAATACGTGTTACTATTTTGTAAGAAAACGTATATTTCTCCTTCCTCCTATCACCCCTTTCCACTTTTCCACAGAACAATACAAAAAAAGCATCAGATTAAAAAGAAAACGAAAAATATGGTCAAAGGCCACGCGTCTGACAACTCGCACTTTATGGAATTTCCACCCTTGGTTCTGTGTAAAGTGTATGTCTTGCTGAAAAAAATCCTCATTCTTTCAATTTTCGTTTCTTTTCTTTGTCGAAGCAAACTCTTCGTCTCGCGAATGGATAAACGATCATCATGGAAATCGCATCCCCTGCCGAAAAGGAGAAATATGGTCTAACCCAACCCCCGGCACAATCGGATCGCGGTTACGAAATGATTCATGTAGTAATATCCATGCACTTTACTCCAAACAAGAGATTCAAAAAAAGGTAATTCTTTCTGACTTGTGATGCTTCCATATTGCATCCCCTCAACAGTGGCATATCTCACACGATAAATTTGTAACGGAATCGACAAATATCTAGAATTTAAAGGTAAATCGAATCGATGAGCGAGAAAATTAAACATCATGACGTTGGCGAAACCTCAGGTGAAATTCACGTGAAAAAGACAAAATACGAGGGCTAGAGGTACTGCGGAATCGGTAACACCGTTAGGAGAAAACTCAATAAAATCCCGCTAATGCAATCGCGCTCCGTATGGTTGATTAACTCTGGCAGGCAGCAGCCCTCTTTCGGCGTTTTCCTCTGGAGGCTCACTAGGGATAAGATATAAACAGAGCCCCTAGGCGAGAGGAAGATCGACTGAAGCGGGGAAGCAAACAGAAGGAGAGTGAAGGAAAAAAAAACAGGAGAGAATGAGAGCGAAACATCGTGATAAACGAATGAAAGAGAGAGTAGCAAGACGAGCGGGAGAGTAAAAGGTGCTGCAGAGGGGATCGAGACGGGACGGGGAATTATTCGAAGCACGAGTGTCTCGAAGCATGCCGAATGTCTGTCCTTGGGGACGAGAAGCTCCCGCGAGGGACTCCCATCGCCCTCGGGAGACCCCATCGAGATCCGCAGGCACTATCGATTGCGTGGCACGCCAAATGAGACGGCAGTTTATTCGCCACGCCGACTTCACCAACAGCCCGTCGTCGACAACCAACGCTGGCACCACTACCACCGTATCGCCATCGCCATCACCATCACCATCACCATCACCATCACTATCCACGACGGAGTTGTGCCTGCAGATGCTGCAACTTTCCTAAACTTTTGCCAGGTCTCTCGATCCCGAAATGCTCACCCTCCATTCTCTTCGTGGGCTCGGGAAAATGTCGATTCCATCTTTCTTCGCGGTAAATCGTTGCCACGCGATCCTCGACCTCCCTATACCCGTACGAGTTGAAAGGCAGAAAGGAGTGTGTAAGCTGCGGGATGCAAGAACCGAGGCGAGTCGAACTGGCGAAGCTGGACGAGGAGCTTTTCGAACGAGGATCGATTCACCGTTAACCAACCCTAACCGAGGACGAATGTGGAAAAAAAAGAAAGAAAGAAAAAAAGAAAGAAAGAAAAAAAGAACGGAAATGAAAAAAAAGGAAAAAAAGAAAACCGCCTTAGTCGTAGCAATACGCTCCAGGATTTGGCACGACTCGTCATGGACATCCGGTCAGTTCCGTTTACAAAAACCCCATCCATATACGCTGATAACTTCCAAACGGACTTCGATGTACCCGATTCTGGCTCAGAATACGCCGTACCACTTGCAAAGTATGGGGATCTCTTCAGTCGTGTATAAAGAGAGGTCTACAGCGGAGGAGGGGGTGGAGATGGGGGCCGAGGTTTGAGGAAGAGGTGGAGGTGGGGGCCCGCCGAGTCGAGAACAAGATTCAAGCGGAAAGTTTCGCGAGTTAATGGCGCGAAGGTAATGCCGCGGTCGTGCAACAGCAACAGCCAGTCGCCAGCCACCAGTTATCAACCGACAGCGGCCCTCCTAGCGAGTCCTTGCTGCCCAGGGGATGGTCTATACTCGTTTCTTCTTTCCTCTCTTTTCTCTTTATTGGGGCTCGATCGACGAGGTTGCCGACGACGACCTCGAACACAAGTATCGGATATTATTCCCTGCAAGAGAAGTAGATGAGGTTTCTATCCGCGTAATATGTGTACAATGAACTTTCATCCCGACTGCAGTGGTAGTTACTCTCAATAGAATTTTCCGACCCATCAAAATATTATTAGTAAAAAAATTCACAAGAGCCACTCTTCCATCCTACATACACGTAGCACACTGGCTGTGTTTGTTTGATCCCGTAGAGCCCTCGATTCAAAAGCTTAAAAATAATTACCATGAACGCGGACGTAGCGATACCGGTAGACCAGAAGATGGTCTCGTATAGTTTTCTTTTTTTTTTTTACGTTTCCGTCAACCATCAGTGGTTGGATTGATCTGACCAACGTGGTACCTATACTCGACTCTTTCAGTCGCTCGTAATGTATTCAACATTCAACGCTACTCTTTGATTACCTCGTAAAGTGCACCACGAAGATATGGCGAACGTTGCATCCCATGCGGCCTACGCAAGTCACAAAACTACGTGCATTATGTATACATATAGAATTCTACTTTGATGCTTGGAGTAAAAAACAGACGCCAGTACTTCGTTTGATGCAAGATGAAGTGAAACCCTAATTAGACTATCGTATAAATGTATGAATATATGTACATAGATGAAGTGCGCGGAGGTTGTGATGCATACTTTGTGAAAAAAGAAGAATAAACATAAAAAATTTATCCATATGGCACCGCGCGTATTTGCTCTGTATCTCCAACAAGACTTTTGATGACAAAGCGAAGTACTTTCCTCACCCTGCTTCGATAAAATGTATATTTCAATTTATCAAACATTTACTGTCATTATTCAAAGTTCGATAGATCCAGACGCGCATCCCTTTCGTATGTATATTGGACTTTTGACACATGAACCGGACACACGATCTCATCAATTTAATGAGAATGATCCATGCCTTGCTTTTTATTTTCGTTGCAAAAATTAGTCAGGGTAGTGGAATGATTAATTCATTTGTTCTATTCATCGCAACTTCGTTTCGGAAAAATCCACGCAAGGGTATGGGTGGATATGAGAATATGGATGTATACATAAGTACCTATATATATGCGACCAATACCTGTACCTGTACTGTATACGTTTACACCAATACATGTACGTACCAAGAATCGGATGTGTGCAACATGGTTATAGGGGTAGGTGTATAGTGCGCAGGTCGTGCTGAACGGTCCATGCAGCAGTATACATCTTAATGCCACAAACCATAACAATAACAGACATGGAACGGGCAACTAGCCCCGTCGGTAGTAACTGCGTCTGGGCTCCGTGCAATACTAGACACCAGCTTCTGGATATCTCTAAGCAATTACCGACTAAGAGACTGGGGCCTCGTTAAGGTAATAGTGTCCATTATCTCGGGGCATAAGGGAAGAAGTAAACCAGTGCTCTAATAGCGGAAGTGTATTCGACCGTATTCCCGAGCAGTATGAAGCTAGCTGCAGTTCGGGATCACTTTCGGGGATGTAGGTAGGTAAATGCATTTTCGTTGTACGAGGAATCTCCGCTGGAACGCCGTTCGGTAGCTTGTATAAAGCAGATAGAATGACGCGGTCGAATCACCGAGATGGTTTACTGGGGAGGTTGCGACTTCGGAAAACTTAGGAGCGCATTTAAAACTGGTTTGGCGCGATGCCCTACGTCTCATAGGGTTGTTCATGCTGCCAGGAAGAGATACCACCAGATACCGTCGCCCACCAACGGAAGTTTATCGGTACGACGACGCTCTTTGAGATATTCCACCAAAACTGATCGCCTCTTTTTCAAACAGTTGATAGATTCCGAAAAACTTACAATCAGCCGATGAAAAAAAACATCTAAGAATTGCGACTACATATTTATACGATCATATAGCAGAAAAGGATAAACCGAGCCATAGGTGGTTTCGTGAGAGCAAAAGGTCGAGAGTGTGATAGTTTTCAAATGGGAACGAGTTCAAGTTGACCAATAAAGGTTCAACTGTAGTGGAGAGTCAGAGAATAGTCAGTCGCTTGGGTGGACGTTAGTCTATTCCAGAGGTGACCCATGATTGGCGAACTCAAACTGGCTACCATTTGGAAACTATACTGGAACCCCTGCAAACTCTGTAGCTCATATAACTTTTCTAGAGGAATATGGGTGACTGAGGTACACCCTGTAGAGTGGTTAAACTTTAGAAGAGAAACAAACTACTGTGCGGAAAAAAAAGAAACTCGATTCGCTTTATTACGAGTTAACGATCGAAAGATCTTTGGTTGAAACTTTTCAGACGCCTAATGAAATTAATTAATCAGCGATAAAAAAAAAAAGGAAATTCAAAGAACGAAAAAACCTGAACAAAAGTAACGGATGATCTGATACAGAGGTGTGAAAAAAGCATGTAAAACAAACAATCGAATTTTGGTTGTCGTGTAGTTTTCTCCACAGTCTAAGCTTCGGTGCGGTTCGAATGTTCGCGCATATTTCTTATGCGAGTCACGCGTATCACGTGAAAAGGTATAGTCGCAGAAGTCTCTTGAACCAGCTGAAAACCCATGACAGTAATATCAGTGTGTTGCATGGAAGAATTTCATTACGCCTTGCGTAAGGGCCGTGCTCAGGGGTGGTGTAGGGTTTGTCGTGGCTCCGAATTGAGATTACCCTGGCGTTATTAAAAATGGGTTTTATAAAAGCAATCTTGCCGGGGCATCGTTGTGAAAAAAGAATGGGTTGAGCGATCGTCGGATGGTTCGTTCCCCATTCCTACCTCTGGCGCCACTGCCTGCGCCGTGCGCCTCCGCTTCACCGGATGATAATCACTTCTGGGGGGAGACTCAATTTTGTTCTGGGTGTCGGAGATAGGTAGGCCAGATCCGCATCGTAGCTTGACATCAGGGTCGTCCACCGGCAGAGTGCATCCATCCACCTCCGTTCGCCCGGTGGGCCGCCCTCCAGTGCCATCACCTCTACTTCGACAAGTCCAACCCTCTAACTGATTGAAGTACCAATCAATGCCGCATTCAGGCGACCGGGTTGAAACTTTAGGAAATTAACTATTCACTCCGTGAAAATAGTTGTTCAGCAACGGGAAGGCTAGGTGGCCGCGGAGGTTGACTGCGAAAGGGGTGGGCGTGTTGGTACAGCGCTCAGCGAACCGAGATAAGATTGCTTCGTTTTCAATTATACGAAACGATGCGATAGCTGAGGTATAGTAGGGGATAGGATGGTGAAAGGCGGGGCAGACCAAACCAGAGCGAAACAGAGCTCGCAGACTGTCGCTACATTGTGAAACAATAACGTAGCTGTAGCAGATAGATCTAACCGTCTTTCAGTCCAACAAGTGAAGCGAATCTTTCCCCTAGTTGTTGGTATAATAAACATACGAGATCTTTTATCATAGTTGATCAAGTTGACGCGGGTGTATCTTAAAATCTCCTCGATCAATTGGCGGGAGTTTGGTATAGTTCGAAGACTAAGTGTATTGTGAAAGACGGAAAGCGTAGACCTCAACGTTATCCCGTAGGGTTTCTAGTTCAACTAACTCTCACGTAAATAAGTGAGACAAATCTTGTCCCAGACTTTCGGATTATAAGGGTCTATAGGTATACTTTGCTGTATCGTCGTGATCAGGGCGACGCGACATCGTCTTCAAAAGGACTCAACGCTAACGGAAACCTCTCGCGCCAGACGGCGAGCGTTGTAATATCAGGATTATCCGAAACTAGATTGCAAGCGGGAGTTTCATTCCTGTGGACGGTCTACTCAGGTGGAACCGTAGTTGTTGGTTCGGCATGGGCTTGGCGCGAGTTCGTTTGTTGGCGGAAAGCCGTATTAGCGGCCTTCTGCCGCGGCAAACATGGCATGAAGCCGCTATACGAGCGTTTGTCTTGTATTCAGATCGCACCACTCCTTTTTCGCCCACCAACCGAAGGATTTATAAACGCGTTAATCCTTCCAGACACCGCCGGTTGTACGTTGCGAGAGAATTAATTAACTGTAAGCTTGATGCAGCGTTGAATTTGGTTGAAACTATATATATCTTCGCCAAGATATACCTCAACTACCTAAGAAAACTCGAACTCGTATGATTGATGATGCTGAAGTTTACATCGCATTCATTTTGGAACACCCTGTATGTACTGTCGTTATCGCAATCAGAGCTACCGTACGCAGTCTAATGTTGCAAAAAAAGCGATCGTGGCATTGGCAGGCTCGATTCTGCGGATGGTAGAAGCAGGGGGGATCAAGATTCGGGAGTCGGTAACGCGGTGGCTGCAGGCTATAGGAACGGGGGGCTCGGTGGGGATAGTTCTTGGCACGCTCTCTCTGAGGGCACGGCCACCATCCATTACAGGCGGCGCATGACACCCCGAGAGATATATCGACTCACCGCATCCTCGAATTGAATCGAACGCCGCCGGCAAAAACACCAATGAGCAAAATAGAACATTGTGATCGATGTTCTTTGAGAATTTATTGGCGAATGAGTAACTAGCTTGTTACTCGGCTTACGCTGTCTCGAATTTCACCTCTTTCATAAGTTTCCCAGTTAACACTGGGTGCCTACTTCACGTTAATACCAGACCAAACCGCCACAACGAAAGCGTCTGACATCAGAGTATCAAGTCGACCGGTACTATGATCTCCATATTAAAACTTTGAAAGTTGCGGAATTCAAAGAGTGCAACCAATCTCCAATATATTTCACATCGAGTTCTGCAGGTTCGAATGTTGGTCGGAAACGGTCTAATCTCACGTAGCTGTTTTAGAGGTTCACCATAGTTGTAGAGTGTGACTCGACATTCTTGACCATCAAACGTTGCAAAAAGCGAGAGAAACGCAAGTTGAGAAGAACTAAGATCTATTTCCATCGATTGCAGCAAGTTATTAAGAACCGCTTCCCTCCACACGATCACACCATCAATTAACGTCCATACCTAGTGGCAATTGCTGCCATTGCGATAGTATGTAGTTCGAGTGCAGCGTGGTGAGCTTCGAATCCGATTAATGGAAGAGTTCGGAATTTGAGAGAAAAAATATAATTGGCTTCGAATTTCATTTCCGCAGAGGTATTGCAGACTCACTCAGGCTGTCCCCTCGTGACCGCTCGCTGGATATTTGAACTTTGATTCTCTCGACGACCAAAATCCGAAATACCATATGTGTGTCTCTCGCGTATTCCACGTTGTTTTACAGCGCTTAACATAAACGAGCAATTAACCGACGCCGCACCCTGCCCTATATATAAGGTCCGTTCCCGACCCCCAACATTCATAACCGGACACGAGGGACACCGGGCGTCGATAGCAGTCGGCGAACCGTTCGAGCAAATGACACTTGCCTCGGTTACCCCCAGCCCCTGCCGTGGGATTTTAAGCCTCTTATTCTCTCGACTCCTATATGCTACTCTCCTGCATACTCGCCTATGAACAAGGACCGATATTCTTCATTGGATTTGCTCCAAGGAGCATGAGGATCGAGAAATTCATCAAATGATCACCCAGTCCATTATATTTCTCAGAAGACGAACTTATTGGTCATGGAATGGACATGATTCTATTTATTTTCTGCATCGCAGAGTTCATCGCCGTAATAGCCTTGCACCAGGTGAACGATACTGATCGCGTCCACCTCATTGCATATGATATTCAATATGATATGATATGATTTCAAACTTAGGACAATTTAAACTGCAGCGAAGAATCTCTGCACTCATTAGTTCGAGGGAGAAGGGTGGAGAGAGGCATCATCTGAATTTTTATGCAAAATTGATGAACCGCTTTCAATGTGCCTCCCGTATCTCAGCGCCCTCGCAATACCCAAAAAAAGTGATACTCTAAGTTGTGCAGTAGCTCTAAAGACGCTGTAGCTTAACTAATAAGTATATTTTTTCTACAGCAAGCTTCGTTCGTTAGAAAAGCAAAAACGTTCTACACATTTTTCATCTAGGTTCCAGCATATTGCACGTTTCTTGGAGACCCATATAGCTCGCCTACCTTCGTCGCTTGCTGCCCCTATCCAAGAGTTTTCACGGCTATTTGGTTCGCATCAAGCTGGACTCGGCATAATTACGTAATGGCCGCCTTCTGACTCTCTTGTTCTTTGCTGGCCTTCTCACTTCCTCGTACATGTACTTGGACACCAACGTACTTGTATCCTTTCTACTATGGCCGCATACTTAGCTTTTTAAATTCTTGTGTGACAGAAGCACAGTGCAGGTAATTTCCCTTGAACGTAACCACTGTGAAGATTTTTATCAAGACATATAACCATGGCTAGTCAGCGTCACCTCGGGCGTGAACTTGATTCGGTTTTACCGTTCATATTCACTGTTTATAACATTTCTGAGGCCTCGAGAAATCATTTTCAGAAAAGGTATTTAATCGATTCTCACGAGTGGATATAAGTCCTGGGAATAAGTCATAACCGATAATTTCAGAAAAACTGGAAATCGATAGAATCGTACAGCGTGAACCTACATGCAATACACAGATTACACATGTGAGCACCTTTGCTCGATGCTAATCGCCTTGTCGACCCAACAAAATCCACGCAACAGAGGGTCGTTTGTTCTTCGAGTTTCTACGCGCACTTGGCGCTTTCCGTAGCTTTGAAACTTGCGAGGCCTTGCGTCGAGTGTTTAATGTTCCTGAAAATGCACTTGATCTTCACGATCGAAGGCTGCGCGCGCGGTTTTTTATAATTTCTCATGTACTCGTATATATTCCAAAACGTGGAGGCATGAATATGTATATTTTCAGTAACAAGACTCTGGATGAAGTCTAAAGGCTCTCGGGACCCCTTGGAATGGACAAAAATCCTTCAACCCTAGGTACTAACGCGGGTAAAGATAAAGTACGCGTGTTCCCAAGGTGGTCGAGGGAGGAGGAGTTGAAGTGGAAGTGTTGGAATATCGTAATGTGACCTGACAAGTGGGAAAGAGCACCGGGCGAAAAGAAAAGAGCTAACCCTCATTATACGATATAACTGCAGTCTTACTGTTCCAGAGGTACTCGAGTGGTGACAGGACGTGAAGAATGATTCTAGAACCTAGTTGGAGGGTGGACAGTGATAAATAGAATGCAGTATTGCCAACAAGGGGGAGTAGGTATGTTTTATAGTTCACTTTCCATTTGTCACCTTATGCAAAGGATACAATTTTTCCCTGCAATTTTAAGGGACTTAGGGAAGGTAAAATGAAGAAGAAGAAGAAATGAAGAAAGAGAAAAAACTGAACTGAACTATCCGTACGTCTTCGTCCAACCAGAGACACTTGAAACTTTCACGCTAATACTTTTAACAACTCCTAAACTCTGAAGATATTCCCTTTGGAGAAGTACCACAACAAATAAACGAAGTACAAGAACTCCAAAAATAAACTTTTCACTTTTACCAAAAATACAAACTGTACCTTTATACGCTTCGTTATTCGTGAAAATCTTAAATTATAGTTTGTCCAAAAATTAATTTCAAGAAATATTTCGTCAGCTCATATTTATTCGAAAAAAATGTATAAACTAGGCAGCAATGTTAAGTATATCACGATGATGCAATGTAACCATATCGGTACGTTAGGCGTGTACAAGATTTGTTCATAAACTCTGATCCGACAATGAGAGCCAGGAATTAACGACGTTGTAATATTTGGTAATACAATTGAAGGTGTATTAGAATTTTACAAGGCGTCAGATCGTATAAACGAGTGACGCAATACCCATACTCAGACGAAGATAAGTATACCATTTGAACAAGGTATACGGATCGTCAAACGCCATAGCAGATCTATACCATAATAGCACATCGAACAAACACGCAGGGGTATATATGGGCGGACGTCGTCCACACACGGCCGTTCCGCTCGGCGCGACGCGGGTCGTTAGCTGCCGGTTGTTTCGCCAACGAGTCACGCCTAATCACCGATGAATACAACAATCACCACGTGATGAATGATTATGTTCCAGTAAGCCATCCCGCTTTGGCGTACCCGGTCCACGTTGTACGATGGACGCTATAATTTTCACGATTTCGTATTTAACGAACCAGATTCCGCACGGATTTCGAATGAAATAAAAAAGTTGAAACTAATAATCACACAACAAAAATTACGTAAACGAAATAGAAAATGAATTAATAAATGTGCGTACACACGTGTATTCCCGATGGTCTACCAATGCAGCTAGAGCTTCCGTATCAGTTTGCCACCATCTACGAACTAAAATTTTGCGCTGCACATGCGTGCCCGCACCCCGTAAATCATGTAATGCGTGACAATCGCCATAAGACCTGCGTCATGAACATGCTGTGCGTCGTATGAACTTAGGATTAAACTCCGAGACCTGACGAGTCTGAATCGTATGATGGTTTTTTTTTTCATTTTTTGCCAATAGCTTTCGAAGGTCAGTAAATGTAGATCAAGTGCTGCTGCTAGCCGATACCCCGATCGAGTGATTCCAGGCCGAATGAAATCAAAAGCTGTAAGCGTTTACGTTTGCAACAATAATTCACGATAGAGTATAATACAAGGCGAGGAAGAAACTCATAAATAATTATCCTGTCGCACGTGCAACCCAATTTTTAGATGACGATGGTTTTTAATTGGCTACAGAAAACAATCGGCGTTGTTACGGTGGCTGGTTGATAGATAAGAACATATGTTCGTACATATAGGAGGGTGGCCTGGAGTATGAACTGTGTAGGTATGTAGGTAGGAAGCACAATAATACATGTTCCTCGCCTCGACGTCGAGATATTAACTAGCTTTCCGGCGTCTGCTTCAGGCGCGTCGATTTGTTGGTCGGCGCGGACTGTCCGTGAGTCATGCGAATGACATTTCCTCCCGGCCACACAGAATTGATAGATATTGATAGCCTGCAGTCCGGTGGCCTTGCTATGCTCGAGGCGTGATCGATGTTACACATTGGTAATCACGTTCTAATTATATGTAGCACCTAGTCCAACCTGCGATTATTAAGTGCCTCTGGCCAGCTGGGCACCACCTGGCAATACTGAGGTATTACAAAACCGAAACTATGCAAAATATTTCACTCGAGGATATCGAGGAATATTTCTGACAATAGTGCAGGTGATATTCGGTGAGGGGATTTGAGGGATCGCAAAATTATCGAAGGTTTGGGACTCTATCAATGATCGATTTTTATCCCAGGAGACCAGGGCCTTCCGATTGTTGATTAAAGCGATCTTAAACAGAACTTTGAGTGTTTGGCCACTCGCTGCAGGAATCCAATGAAAATTTTATCGGAAAAGCGTGATTTGTATTTTCCGATATCCGAAAATAATATACTCTGGCCCATTTGTCTTGCACCAGGAGCATTGTAGACGAATATGGAAATTATGGAAATGGAAACCCAGAAACGCGTTATCAAAATTCTGCGATAAGTGGATTTTTTTTCTCCTATTTTATTCGAAGTATAAACGAGAGGAGATGCGACAAAATTGGCTCACGAGGACGAAAACTCTCCCGAAACATATGCATCACGGAATTTCGTGTATTCAGGTCACTTGAATCGCTCCATAAATTCCGTTTGCCCAAAACCTGAAAGTAGGCCCATTCACATCTAACCCCTAGACATAAGGTGGGTACTATAAAACGCAGGAAACGACCGCGTATGGAAATCTAATCGCCATTATCTCTTCCACAGCCATGGATGCAGCACGTGCGACGCGACATTGCCAATATTTCAGTGTTAATCCACGAACAGGGAATGCGTGTCGACGACTTGCGTGCACAGACGGACTGGCACACCTCTGTATTGATAAATAGAGCTTGTTAACGTATTACCTAACCACCACCCCCTCAACGACCACCCCGCTCCTCCCCATTCACCCTGGTCTCACCCCGCAATGGTATGTTCAAATATTCATCTGCAAGAAGAAATGTTCGACAGGGTGGTAAAACTCGATAGAGAAAATAGGGGCGGTATTGCGTGCTTCTAGATGCGTCAGGGAAGCCGGTCTGTCGTGAATTTACATCGTAATTAGGTCAATTCGACTCTAATTTTATTTTATCCCTTCCTCTGTGCCCCAGTAGTGCAAGCCACTGGAATCTATCGAAAGAGGCTTAAATGAGGGCCGCGATCATTAAGAAACAAGGAAGTCTTCGGCTCTTATAGCGTATAGCCGAAATTAGAACGCACGCGAACTTATCCGAACGAACGAGCAGCTTATACGTATTAATTCCCTCTCTCTTTCTCCGTCTCTCTCTCTCATTATCTCATTATCTCATTCGCTTACTCTCTTTGCTCATCACCCTTGAAAATCTTCCCCTCGACTTCGACTCTCTTCTTCTCTTATCACCGTTCCTCTTCTCTCTCACGGTTTATCACTACCCAACCGTTCTCTCACTCTCACTATCTATACCTACGCTTACACGTTGCCGAGCAAAGACGAACAACGGAAAACTTAATATCGAGTGCGCCTTCGGTCGGTGGCGAACTGGTGAATGTTGATAGGAGCACAAGTCTCCAACGAAGGGACGTACTTCGAGTCGATAGGACGCCCATCTCGCTCACCTATTATTCAGACGTAATTTCGATGGCAAATAAGTTACACGCGTCTGAAAACCTCCGCGACGGTACCCACAAAGTCAAAAACTTTTCTAAGTAACCCCACGCGATTTCTTCCCTTTAGATCGATCGATGAAAAATTCTCAGATTTTACAAGTATCACGTATGAAGCCAGTTAGATTTGGTATAACCGAGCATATACATGGGTATACAAACCCAGATCCGATTCGAGCGTCTATACAGTTGAATATGTACGTGCGAAATATGCTCCGGGATAACTCGGCAAAGAATAAATTATGCGAACAATAAATAAGAGGAAAAACTCAATTCCGATCTCGTTGAATACATGTACATATAATCCAAACTAATTCAACATTTTCCTACCGTGAATTTGAAATACGCGATCTGCACAATTCAGTTCACTGACTTGAACACGGTTTTAGGTGTTTCCTAGCCGTGCCTGCGGCGAAGCTCGCACTCCGCACCTATAAAGATTCACAATTTCGCTTGCATAATTATCAGCTGAGAGAATCTTTATGGGTGAGTCGTACAGCTAAAAATTCCTAGAACCGACCGTTTCGGTAATACGTGGTCTGCTGGCAAATTACCTCTCCCCCAAAGGCCCCGCCGCGAGACTGGTGGAAAGATTTGAGAAATGCCGGTGAAAACGGCGCCCTAGCTCTGTAAGAAATAGGAGAACGTGCAATGCTCGTAATGAGAAAATAGAAATTTATTTTTCTTGCAACCGTTTCCCTCATGTTTCCTCCTAATTCCCGTCAATCTCTTTGATACGAACACTTGGAAACTATTGAATAAATCACGCGTCAACAACGAGCCGATGAATGCTTGATGATAGCTGAGTGATCAGCTAATGTATTTCTATGTAACATTTGAAAGCACCTATATATTGACACCGCTAGACGTGCATCCGTGTATCGTATGAACTCACCCGCCAATCTATCTCCAGGACGTTAAACGGCAAATGTATAATGGAACTTGTTGGGTTCCAGTGGATCGTGTGTCACGCTACACTCCCGCAATCGGTGCTATTCATATGTGCAGTAGACGCAATTACTAAGAGAAACTGAGAACTTTAATATTCCGATTAACGACGATAATTTTTTCTTTTTTTTTTTTCTCTTTGTTTCTATTTTATTTACTTTTTTCGATTTATGGAGCAAAGTAGCGACCAAAACGCAGCACGTTCGTGGTTGAACTACTGAAACGGGTCCTCTAGATATCAAAAAATTCGTGTTGATCTCAGATTATCGGGTCACGTCGGGGTAGTTGGTCGTTGCGGATGACCGATAAGAATAGGAGGATAAGGTGCACCCTGGTCTCGATGAAATCGCGTGAAATTATAATTATGTAGCGTGGTAGTAAAAGTGCAACCGGGAAAGATCTGTGAAATTAATCACCTAGCACAGTATAAAATCAAAAAAAAAGAAAAATGAAATAAAAAAGAAAAGTCGAGATTTGGCGCAAGGCCGTGAGCACCGTAATATACACTTACTACTCCTCGGGGGGTGTTTCAATTTTTCTTATCTTTAGCTAAATGTTATTCTCGCACGCGACTGGTTCTTTAATTATCTCAACCTCTTTGTAAGATATCGCGGGTTCGTGAGTGGTATTGCACTCCCGAGGGAGACGTTGCCTTTGTTTCTTACTTGACGAGTAGCTTCGTTGAAAGTGTCTTTAAAAACATTTGGATTATCAGAGTTTTCTCGGTACCCTTCGAGTCCCTTCGCCATATAGCATGGGATAACCGCTGTGCCACCAGGTCAGGCGATGAGTCGATGTGAAGTAGAGCCTGTAGCTGCGGTTTGCAGGCCACGTGGCGAACGATCGGCTTCTGTCTGGCTTATCTGTTCGATAATATGCCGCCATATGAGATGCCTTTGGCTTTGGCTGGCCTACATCCTTTCATCCGTCGGTATTATATAGACACCCGGGACATTAAAACGAAAGATAAACCAAGCTCAGCTCGTGCGAGGCACATCATCGACGAGTCAAGTTTACCAAATCTATATCGAGAGTAGAGTCGAGTGTTTAAAAGGCGAGATACTCATACCGTACCGTAGGTTCACGTATAGCGAGCAATCGTCTCGCAACTGCACGGTGCTGCGCTGCGAATCGGTCAAGTACAGGCGCGGGCGTTAAAATTTCGCTGCAAATATTCATGTATAACGTAATTATTCTAAGCTTTTAGTCGGGAATTAATTCTCCCTCTTGCGCTATGCGATAAATATGCGAGTCGAGATATACGTTTAAAAGAAATACGCAACACTCTGCCAACATTAGCTGAAATTACCACTTGGCAAACTCCGATCCGAGGAACCAGCAACCGAGAAACAGGCATAGCACAGGGCAAGCTCCAAGAGGAGCTACAGGGAGGGCTAGGAAAGCAAGGAGGCTTTCTTATTAGATTACAGTTATCCGGGCAAAATATTTCTTAAGATTAACGCCCCCTCCTCGGATCGTGCCGCGATAAGTCGCCTGGTATATATACAGTGAAGTAGGCGATGGCTGTGTACCACCAGTATAAGCGGTGACGGTAAAAATGAAGAAGAAGTATTTGCGTTCCTGCCAAAACTTGCATTAGCACACTATCCACGGATTATCCTGGCTCTTCATACATCAGATATACGAACGCCACTACCGAAGGGTGGAAAATGCAGGCTTTTCTACCCACGTGGAGTATAACGTGCACTCGTCTGAAAAATAGCTTCTCCTCGATTTATTCACCGATCCCAACCGCAAGAGCCTATGCCCCTCGGGTTTGCGGTACTATAACGAAAAAATCCGCATACCTATTTTACCACCAAGGGTCTCAACCGTTCCAGGCTATCCGGAAACGCGAGGGTGGATAACAGAGCTTAATTAGGAACACGGGAACTCGAGCCAAAGAGTCGAGTTTCGCGGCAAAGTGACACTCTGGACTTTCGCCTGAAATCTAATGAAACTCGACCATACTTGAGGCTCGTGCATCCTCCGCTAACAATACGACAGTGTTGGCGAAAAGGAGTGGGGTAGAGGAAATGTTTAATATCGTACCATATTTGAGTATGCACCGTATAAAGTTATATATCTACGTGCACAGGAGGGATAAAGAGAGACGCTGGTCGGTCCTGCGCTAGTACACGTTGCCATTGAAATCTTTCCGAGAAACGCGGGCGAACTACCTCGTAAAAGCTTGAAATAGACTACAATCGTGCAGCAGAGGCGTAGGTATATAGGTGTACCTATGTTTTGATTGAGTTGGTTTAGCGGTTTGCCGTTGAGTATGTAGTAAGCAGTTTGAGAGTGGATAATTTTGGTGTTTCTAAAGTTTAGATTATTGTTCCGATTGAAGCCGCCCGCGCCATGATTATAGCCGATACCCACAACGCAACGTCTGCACATGAGCATAAATTTAGAACGCAATCTCATATTCGATCGAATTCTTCCGCGGATTTTATGCGCTTTCGTGTTGGCCACCCTTTATATGCTTGGAGCGAATTTCTATAATACCCGGACGATCTTCCCGTCAGTTCTTGAAGCCCGATCTATATCGGTGATTTCTGATGAATTTCACATATTCTGAACTCGAAAATTGTCTCGATCTCCCGATATGCATATTGCGATGCAAATATACTCGAGTGGATGACTCGTATAATTCAGGCAGACATCGAGGGAAGGAATTGCGACGATAGGCGACGAGTGTCGGTGAGCTTCCGGTTGGTTCTTCACTGTAGAAAAGTACCGCGTAACCTATATCAGCTGTAGTCGGTCGATCCTAAATATCCAATACCGCAAAAGAGTTTCGGTCGACGGCGGTCTCTGCTTCGGTCCGGAGTGCGAGTGGGCGGGGGTTTTGGCTTTGACGTCGGGCGTCGCGACGCTGTTTGCGTAGCACTTTCATTAGCTTGCCTCAAATTACTATAGTTCAAACACCAACCTCCACCGTCGCCGTGGCTAGGCGAGGCGAACCGAGGCGCGGCGATTCCGTTTTGTCAAGCCAAATATCGGCGCTAAATACAGACCACTAGCTGATTCAATGGGAATGAGAGACTTCCCCGCGGTCTGTAGAGCAAGAGACGAATGAACATACATACGGTCACCGGAGGCGGTGTATCCGTGTTATTATTACTCTTACCGCAAAGATTGCTATACCGCAGATTCTTGAAAGCGCTGAGAATATTGCTCTTCGAGTTGATTCTATTCGTCCCCACCCAGTGATATCATCTATATACATCTGTGGGTACATAGAAGGTATACTACGTGAGTATATATCCATTCAACGATATGTACTTTACATAGGTGTGTATAGGTGTGTACCTATAGAGTAGAGTAATTCTGTCGGAACTTAATTAATCAAGAAGGAAAGCAAAATATTTACAACACCGTTGAGCCTTTAGACACGCAGTTTCCTAAACAGAGTCACAAAGGGATCCGGAGTAGAGCTCGGGGAGGAAAATGTTATTCCATCACAACTAATAACTCTCTAACTACCTAACTAACTGATGAACTCTCGGTGAAAATGATGAAGGGAGTGGAAGAAAATATTACATCGGATAAAGGGACGACTAAACCTTCTCCTTGATAACCATCTGTATTATAGTAATGACATCAGGTGGGTGACACGCGGATCACGTGATACGTTTTAATCAAATTAATCAAAACTTCATTTTGAAAATATAACATGTCCACATACATAACGCAAAGTACTCATATCGGTTTATAAATTAATATTTTACGACGATAACGGCCGGTTTCGTGTACCACTGGTTTTGCATCGTTGGTAATAACCGACGTTGTACATGACATTTCACATGTGTTTGAATACACGCACAGAAATACACGTGAGCGTGTATTATATAGCGGTGTGAGGGGATGGCAAGGAACAGAAGAGAATCCAATTAATCGCCCGGGAAAGCTGACTGCTAATTAGATCGAGACTGTCGAATGCAGATAACGTCGGTTTCAAGCAAATAATCTACACACGTACTGCAGTATGACGAGAGTATAGCC
Organism: Athalia cordata; assembly: GCA_963932425.1. NCBI lineage: Eukaryota > Metazoa > Arthropoda > Insecta > Hymenoptera > Athaliidae > Athalia > Athalia cordata. Next base: position 46,586,503 of record OZ010625.1, on the reverse strand, counting down.
AGCAGTTTGTGCAAAGTCAACGCATGGATGGATGTGAATCGTAACTTTCCGTATTCTCCAACGTTCACGAACCAGAGAATTTTCAAAGAATTAATTAACGGATTCAAAACCAGTCTCTTTAGCTTCTGAATCGGGCTGCAGTGGTCGTCCTGCACTCATCTATATATACCTTAACTGACATATTCCAACATTGATTCTCTGTCCAGTAAACCTAGCTTTAATCCCTAAGGATTGGTTGAACACATGTCCACACTGTACGTTCCCGTGGCTCATGTGTAACCATTCGATACCAGCTAGTAAACCTAACGATTCGACTGAATCTGCTAAATCCGAAAAATCCACGACGGGAGAATATGCGTCAACAATGTCGATACCGTTGGTGTCTCACAAAATTTGTTGCCATTAATTCTAATATATGAGCAGAAAAAAAACAAAAAACAAAAAAAAAATTGGAACTCTACCTTCATTTGTTCGTCGATGACGCATTATTTGGTACATAGTTTCTATATCGACGTCGAGGTTCTATTAACGACGTTAAAATAAACAGCAGAGGTGTCGGTGACGTTGCGTCAGAAGTCCCGGACTTGAGGTTACAATGTCATTGGTAATGTCGAGCGGTAGTCTGATGCAGGAAACAGCGACGTGTAGGGTGACCAGGGGATGACAGAAGCGAGGGTAGAGAGGAACGAGCTTCAATATTCAGATGGGTCTCCGCTCTAGCGCGCTCTCAATCCCAGAGTCTGTCTGTCGTCCCCATTCATTTATCAGACTCCCAACATCTGTGCGGGCCTCGCGGATTTAATTACGTAAAAACAACACATTCTCCATGTCGAATACCCACCGCAGGCCTTTTCACCTTTCCGACAGGATGAGACTCGAAAACAGAGTCATTCACGGATTGAACGTGGTTATCATTTCCTGTGGTACAGTCTCTCTACCGATGATTCACCTTCTCATTCCCGACTTTAAAATGGAAAAAAAGTAATAAAATATTATTACATAGCATTCCGGCGAAGAGTTCGACAACCTAACACGACAGAGATTACATTACGTATACATGACAAACAGAGGTGATCTCGGGAATAAGATTCTCGATGTATTGGACGACGAGAACGAAGTCAAAAATAGTATTGCATGTGTGGTGCAAAAAAATCGGAACCAGGTATGATGCGGATACTATACACGAACTTATGCATAGGTTATGTATACTCTTGGTTCTCTGTAGCCAAGAACTGATCCGTCATCTTCATTAATAAAATAATTACGTATAAGAGGAAATCCTTTCCAAAGAGCTGAATTTCCATATTCCTTATTAGTGAAATTGAAGGACTTCTCCACCGTAAGGACAACGCTGGCTTCTACCATCCTACTGTGGCGGGTTTAGAGGGAGTTATTTGGAAAGTCAGGGTCGAGGGGTGGGTTAAATACATTGAGAGAGTTTGTTCCTAAGCCTGTCGTCAGAACGCTCCGCTGCGCTATCTTGTCCAGAGAGTAACAAAAACAACGCAATTTGTCATTTTATCGGAAACGATAAAATTTATTTATGATATTAACAGCGATACCCCACAACGATGTTTAACAGATGTCGTAACGTAGGGGGCTGCATGTGATACGTACATGATTAGCCATATGATCTAGAGATGTCAAGTTGAACGCTGATTTTAATTCACCTCAGAGATTTTGTACAATCGGAAAATTCAGACGATTCTATTCAAGCAAACACCACATGAACAGTTCGGAAAAAAATAATATACTAGCGCGTTTTGTATTCTATTATATTGCTGATATGGTTACAACCCACCAAGCTATAGAAACCTACCAGAGGAGGTAGACCGGAAAACCGGAAGTTCACGATTCCCGCGGGCTTATCAAGCCTGTAGCTATGGAAACGCCGCGATGCTGCACACGGACTTTTTGCGAGCACTATTAGACTCGTTACCCGCTGTGTTTGGCTGCAGCCAAAACATCTACTTCACAACTGTGTCCTGGGAAGAAGGATACAACAGATGGGCGACCGCTATAGTGTCACCGGGGCAAGTACTACTCTCGGACGTACTACTTCATCGAAGTTATAACATTTGGATAAAATATGTTCCAGGACACCACGTAATCGCAGCAAGAGATTTTACTTGGAGAATTCTACGAGATGCGGAAATAACAAAAAAAAAAGAAGAAAAAAAACCTGAGTCCGATGTTACAATATTGTAAATTACATAAATTACATTCCGAGTGTAATGATTGCGGAGTTGAGATGTAAGAAAAAATTAACTTTCGAACGACCCAATTACCCTGCAGTACTATGTATATAGCAGTTCATAATAGTGGTTTGTGAACAACCGAGTCGCATAAAGTGATCGTGCAAATATCACATCACGCAGTTTCTGTGTTATATGGAGACTTTAACTCTCCGTTAATATCACGTGACAAACTCGTCGACGATTACCGATGATTATTATCTCACAAAAAGTGAATAAAAATATTTTTCATCCACGTTTACTTTTAGTCACTGGTTACTGGAACTTTCAAACGAACGTGACACGACCGGCGACCGTATGATTTTTCAACCTGCCCCAACTCCTTGACACAAATTGTCGCAAATTGAGAACTTCTCGTACACATATATAATTCATAAATACATAGGTACTACACTGCAGCGTGACTAACTTGTACTCATTATATTTAACCCTCTCAGAGCCGACCTGTACCCGTAAATGTCCTTAACACTTGCGGCTCAATGTTATCCGGTGTTGACGAGCTTACATGTCTGGCTTCTTTCTGACTGCAAATAATAAGTATTACGTGCTTACCGATATAACACGAATGTAACCGTTAGTTGGGAATTGCTTGGACAAATTCAACACGTATCGTATGTTATTGTATCACCCTAACTTGTGATTTTAATTATCGAAAGCTAATGCAGAAGTCACTGATTTATCTAATCTTAAAAAACGAATGAATATATACATGTGTATGTCACGGATAGAAACTATAGTTAATTGTCGTTGTTTGGTGCAGCACCAGCGGTGGCAAGTACACAATTAATTTCTGTCCGTCCTCGCCGCGAGGGAGCTGGGTGCAAATACGGAAGGGATAGCGGCAATGTGGAAAGAGGAAGAGATTCTGCCGGAGTAATTCGGAAGTGGCGTGGTGTACCGCGAACATTATGCCTCTCTCCGTACCGCACACCTCTTTCGCGTCTCTCTCACGTTGCTAGAACATTCACTGTAACTCTATTGGCGAGAGGAGTTCTTCCGCGGCGCGCTCTATGTTCTACGCTCTATGCTCTACCGCGTTTCTATTTGCTACTCTCGCACTCTTGCGCTTTCGGTGAATATATACGACGCGTTGCAGACTGCTGTGTACTATACGTTTCCATTTGCAGGACCTGCGAGGCAGGCTGCAAAGACCAACGACATTGCATGTTTTTACTTGGGTAACTCACGCCATGGCCTGTCTCTAAGATAACGAGAATAGCCGAGACGAGATTATCGATCTAGCTATAAGCGGGTATACTTAATCGTTAAAACGTTGAAGTTGACAGGCGTGACAGTTGGGCGATAAAACGTTATCGCGTCGCCATTGATTAGTCGGGAATATTTTATAAAACCTGCTGATCAGCATTCGCGGTGCTATGATCTTGATATTAATTAAGATCCGGTTCCAAATTCGCATTAATTTTACCAAGAAATGGCTCGCTGAACCCCCTCGTAAAATTTCTATTCAGCCGCAACGATAAATTATTTTGCACACGAATTGCCAATTTTGATATCCGGTGTGAAATTTTCAAATCAGCTATTTCACGTGCTTATACCCACTCCGTTATATATGCATTAAAAGACCATTTCAAGTATTTCTTGAGATTCCGTTAAAATTTCCGTCTAACTCATAATTATGCCGGACCCGTAGCGGCGCAGCTGTTCACCCTGAGAGAACACTGTATAGGATAGAAACAAATGCACTTGTGGAGTTGGTAGCGTAATTAGATTTTACCTGAAGAGTACCGGGAGAGAGTTCGAGTTATTCTTCGCGGGGTGATAGACATCTGCCTCGCGAACTCGAGACTCGCCACTTGAAGCCGTCGACCGAGAAGGCGAGGTTGGAGGTGGATTCGTTAGTGGCGATAGGAATTAATTTGCCTCGAATCCGTAACTGTACTTGGCTAGGTGCAGGTCGATAGAGTCTTCGTGCTCTGACTATAATCTAATTGATGAGCCACCCCCACACGTTCCGTCGTCATTCCCGAAATTGTTCGATCCTCAACGTTTTCAGTACGCAAATTATTGACTAAAATTTCAACGAATGGTTTTTTATTTTATTTCATAGAGATACCAGAGCGCCGGTACGTGTTCAAAAATTTTTCGTACGATGCGAGCGAATATAATACTGAATTTATTTCGCAATTCAAATGCAATTAGCTACAAAGATGTTGACGGCGTTTGAACAAAGCTACGTTAAAATATCGGAACGACGAATTTCTACACGTATATATATGCGCCGTTTCAAGCTTCAAAGGTAACGTCAAGAGAGTATACAGGTATGTATATTGCATATATACATATATACACGATGAGGTGGGATGATTTGTCGCGTCCAGTAGTGGATAACCGTCACCAGAGGATAACGACTTGAGCTTGTTCGCTTCAAGGGTGTTAATCGTAGAGAAAATGAAAAAATAATTTAATCTGAAAGTAAAAACGCGATCCGTTTTGCAATTCTGATCGGGGTCCATTGTTTCCAACCCCGTTCCAGACTTCTTTCCCGTCTCTTCGTCTCCCTTTCCATCCCTCTTTTTTTGTGCACTTTCCCCCTTTCTCTACCCCACTTCACTATTTCCCTACTATCATCTTCTCAGTCCTTTTCTTTGTATAATCAACTCTCAAACAAATTTTCATATTGTCTGTGGCTCAATTGGACAGGCAATTTCCGATACCCTTACAAATAAAAAAAATACCTGACTCTTTCGATCTGTAGATTTGACCATCGGACGTTGAAATATAACGGCATTAGCTATAATACGAGGCATAAAAACTTCCTGAGGTAATAAAATTATCGATCTCGGCAAAATCAAATAAATCTTCGGGTGGTGTTTGATAAATGGTGATCACTGCGGTATCGGAATAATATTCGTTGGCGCACAGATGTACGATAACGTTGTAGTTTTGTCAAGTACATATCAACGCTACACGTTCCATGTCCCTATGATTCTACACGATCTCTGCGCGCAGTTGGGGCACAGCCAGTTGATCCTGCCGTGTAGCCTATCTACGATTTTACCGATGTTAATGTTACAATCGAAACGTTTTTAACAGTCGCACGTTATACCGCGGACTTTCAGCCACCGTGCAGGTCCGAGCAGTTCGCGGTTTTATTGCACCCATTTATCGCCGATGGCGCACGATGATGAAACCTCGACTTCTTATCTCCTTTTTTTCCTATTCTCCGGGAGCCATTTTCTCAGGTTAGCATCGACCCGCTAACACTCCTGAATGAGTAATTTCACAAAACATCTTGGAGACTTATTTTCGATTACTCGAATGTAACGGATGCTAGAATTTTCCATTTTTGTCTCCACTAATGTCTACAGCGGTCCAAGGATTCATGTGTAGATTTATGGAATCACAGTTGGCCAATCACGGTAAGAGGTTGCACGAAATAGCTTATCGTCGATAAAAGTGTGGTACCTCGGAATCACCGTTTGATTTCATTCGCCGTGCAATATAATATTGATTTATAACTCCATAATATTTTGGGGTTGTGATAAGGTTGATAGGTGATGTGCATGTATCATTTATTGGTATAGCTACTTGAGGTAGGAGTAAGTATATAAACTCAGGAATATTTTAAGCGAATATTGTGCCATATACGGGGCACTAAGACACTTTACAAGAGTGCTGTGCCTAAGTGAAAGTACTTCCTTGATGAAGAGTTTGAAGACTGTAAGAATGGAGGGTGGAAATGGTCTCGTTATACCAGGGGCGGCATTAACCTAGTTGAGGCGAGCGAAAGGTAACGGACGTGCGGTGGGTGCCTATATTCGAGGGTGGTTCTTCTCTTCTTTCTCCGCTTCTTTACTCCGTTATTTCTTTCCTCATCCTTTGCTTCGTTCGTTCGTTCGTTCGCTCGTAGATTCGGACGTCCGTTCGTCCGTCGGTCAACCTCTTCCGTGAAGGTAGGGGGTGAGCGCGTAACACGCGAGGACGCCACGAGAACACGAGGACCAGATTAGACTCGGGCAATCAAGGCAATTATACACTCCGGTGACGCTGACCCAGCTCTGGTCCGAATTCTCGGCGTTCGCTAACTTCATCCCACTAAAGGCTTCTAGTTCCAACTCTTCCGCTGGCCGGTGACCCTCCAGAAACTCATCACCGCTCCTGTAATCCCCACGTACGATCCCAAAACGAATGGCGTCCTAAATTAAACCGACGTTGGAATGGGCGCCGCGTACACGGTGCGTGCAACGAGTTTGAGGGGTGAGTCTCTATACGCACATATAGGCAGAAGTCGTCGCAGATCCTTAGGCTTTCTCGTATAAGTAAACCAGCAGACATTCGACGGTGAGTAGTAAAGTTTTAGGACCATCACAACTCTGCTCCATTTTGCCGGTAAAACGCGGGCTATGATCGACGCTCCCATTTGCGGGGGCGTTTGCGCGTACAATTTGACATTGGAGTTTGGTCTGGTATATATATACGCTCCGAGATAACCTAGCCCCGCTGTACGATGTTGGTAGAAAACTCGTGCCCAATTTTGGAGAAAAGAAGAAAATTGAAGTCTGTCGACGAAACTGAGGGAAAAAAGTTTAATTTCAAGGGTTGTGGTTTCCCTCGGTTAAGTCTGGTCCAGACCTTTTCAAGAGTTCTACATTTTCTTGACAGACTGCACCGTCAGTAATTGTAGATTACGTTCAAGGTGTGGAAGAAATCGTCTCATTTCGCCAGACGTTGGTATCTTCGTCATCGAGATGGGGTGGATTCGTCACTCCCTAGAGTCGGCGGTAGGTTCGTTGTTTTTGCAGCCTTCAGAGTCTGCAAGAACGAGAAGTACGTCTTCTGGGGATATTATCCACTTGCCGACGTAGAGAAGAGAATCAGCGCGAGTCTACGAGCGGAAAGTGCCGGAGGATCGTTAAATTAGCAAGAGTGTCTTTGAGGGTGTTTCGTACTCTCAGAGGCTCATAGTAGTTGGCCAGCTTGGCTCATCAGCCCCTCTGTTGAAATTATGCTGCGACTATCTCGGAGGCTTTGCCGAGCATAAACTTTCAAGTTTCTGCCCCAGTTTTACATTTTACAGATTTATGAACTTATGATACCCACCCTGCAGAAAATAATTTAAACTCGTTATCACGTTCATATTATCACTACGCGCATTATATGTAGACTGCAGTATCAAGCCTATACGGTTTCAGGTCGTAACGAAACTTTATATTAAAATAAAATTTTCGAATCTGCGCAATTGTGTATCGTTCAAGCGAAATACTTCATAACTCATAATCGTACAAAAATCTGAACGTACCACTCATCGATCTACGGCCAATGCAAAACCTGATTAAGAAACAGGCGCAGCCCACTTCGACCACACTGTACATTGTGGCGTCCCTCTAGGATGGGAAACTAGCGACGAGGGAAAACGCGCGCGATAGTTCTCGTAATCCTATATCTCTCCGTCTCGAAAGAGGGCCCATGGGCCCTACGTACCCTCGTCTGGATCAACCCGAAACAAGCTTTGTCTTTCTGCCCCAGTTAGCAGCGCGGCATACGGGTCCAGAGTGAGTCGCTATATACATATGCCGCTGCCCGTTCCTGCAAAGGGTCGAGCCTCGTGATAAAACACATTCGTCCGAGCTTTCTGGACGGTTTGGGGTTTAAAAATACCCGTATGCATATCGCGTTTGTGTGGTTAGGTACCTTGCACCTCAGCTGCGCGGACCGCGGAGTAAGCGACTCCGTTAGACCGCACACCCGGACCCAACGGTGTTAATATTTCACGAGATTTAGGCTCAAAGTTACAGCCAGCCTGCCAGCCAGTCAAGTTGAAGTAGGTCGGAGTGGGCAGGTGGGTGGCTGAAGAAGGTGGGTTGTTAAAGTGCCAGGGATGGGAATAGAAAAGGCAACAATCGAAACGCGCGGACCAAAAAGGATTTCAGAATCGTCTGTTACTGTAAGAAAGTGCGTCAAGGTCCCTGTGTGTGTATCTTACGTATAGCGGTGCATGTATAAATGACGCTGAGCTTCGTTAAAAACATTCATATCCAACCAGTGTCGTATTTCCAGATATTCCATACAATGCTCGCAATTTTTTTTGCAGCCAATTGATGTTCAAACAGATATCAAATGAAAAACTATCTTTTGCCGGTTCTGCTAGCTTGTTTAAAATATCATTATTCCAGCTGTAGTTAGAAGTGTTTGAAATTTTTGTTATTCTGCTTTACCTAGCTTGCAAATATTATTTCTGATCCACTAAATCGTAATACATGTGGATAGCGATGCGGTCGTGATTTTCTGTATAAACATTATTGGAATTTCCGAGTATGTATTTATTTTAGATTATTCGCAGAATCTACGCTTTCATAATTGAGAAAAAGGTTAAAAATATCCGTGGGATCTGTGACATGTTCGAGTTTTCAATCTCAAGTGCAGAACCAAAAATACACCATTAAGTATCATGTTGTGCAGGCCGGTAGCCGACACTCGAAAATCTAATATCGCTTTAGCATATCTGGGCAGAAGTATATCGTTAAGCAGCAGTATTCGGCGTCGTACGCAACCCATTAACCTCTTGCCTCTTGAGACTTTTGATGTAGGCAGCAGGCTGCAGATTCAACGTATAAGATTACCCCGTTCGAGTCACGCAGCAGATTCCACTCGGTTCGCAGAGCTGAGACGAAGATGGTACGTGGAAAGGGCGTTTATTTAAATTATTTCATTGGGAGCCCTCTCTGTATATTTCTAATCTAAATATTTACTCGCCTGGGGCTGGCGCGAAAGAGGACCGAGGTCACTGACTCTGCGGGGTACCTCTTTTTATACCAGCTCGAGAACTTTTTAAAATTTACGTATACGATGCGTATACACTTTTCAATGATCTCGACTCGATGGCAAATGTTCGGTGCTATTTTGGCTTGTTCATCTTTGCGGGGTGTAAAAAGCAGTGTAAATTACGCCCTTCTGATTTTGAGCCCTCGATATAATATCACCGTGGAGCATACGCCAGTTTTGAATAAAGTGTGATACGGCTGCGGTCCAAGTATAACCTCGTACGAGAAATCGAGATGACGAAACTCGTGCCAAGGTTGGAAAAAAATTCAAAGGTAGAAAAAGAAAAGTTTCGAGCAGCTGGTTAACTCGTTGAAAGTATGGAGGATGGGATAAAACCTAGAAGCTTGGCTGTAATGACGAGGGGAACGCAAGGGATGGATTCTCCTACCGGAACGGGTGAATATTTCTTTGGTCGGTCCAGCAGCCACCCTCTTTGACCCTAGGATTAATTTTCGGCTCACGAAACCCCTCCACTAATTGCGAGGAAATTAATTGCGAAGTTTAAACCCGGCCTATCTCTTTCTAGACGCGAGCGTGATTTGTGCGAGGGATTGTTTGCGCCTAGATCGAAGTTAGACGTAACAAATCTTTGGCTGAACTAACAATAAAAGGTACAAAATTCTCAACGAAAATTCTTTCTCGGCACGTGCGTCCCGGTGCCCCCGCCTGATGGTTATCTAAATCCTAAGGGCCAAGGCACCTGGTGTGCGATTCCTATATATATATATTTTTTTTTCAGTTCACTTCTGTTTCTCTAAAACGTTTTACAGCCCACCCGCGATTCGGCCTAGCTTCAGCTACCGCTCACAAACGTGGAAATGAGTTTCTGGCTAGACTAGCCACCAGGGGCGCGCCCCGTTCTCCGTTGCTGCCTGGCGAGCCGTTACATTTCCTTTCGCCATTTTTGTTTTCTACACTACTGCGAAATTTTTTCCCTACTGTTTCCATCGCAAATTCACTTCTCTGATTTCTATTCTAACAGCTAGTAAAAGGTACTAAAAAATGTCTGAGCAGAAAAAAAGTTGGCGCTGTAACAGGGATTAAGAGTAACGAATAAAATCTATAATTCAAGAAAATGTTACATAATAACGAAGAACCATTCCCCGCAAACAAGGAAGCCGGTATGACCGATATCATTTCCGGAGATCCACTAATTTAAATTACAGCAATTCTGGTAGCCCTTCAATTAGGAGCTTAATTCTCGGATACCAACTCACAGTGTGAAGGATAAAAGCTAAGCGGATGAACGCATGCATAATGCTACAGGATGGATACATATACATATATGTGTGGTATTCTCGCATATGAAGTCATTCTGTGGTATCCGCTCTTAAAATTTCGCACCAATCGATACTCTACGGCGATCCGATCCAGCGATGCAATATTATCCCATCCTAAACATGACTATATCGTTGCAGATATTTTCCATGGAGACGATCATGTGGTAGGAGGATTGTATGGGCTAGCGAAAATGACGAGGCAATTACGCAGAGAGTAATATGAAGTGACCCAGAATCGTGGCACCAATTTAACGAAATTTTACGTTACTCCGAGACAGACGTGTAGAGTGTCTGTGTGCGTATAATGTATACATTTATGACTAAAATAGTGAACCAGGAATTCACATATAAGCATTGTTGCAACGTAACAACGCCTGCGCAGATAGGTACCGGTATACTGACGGGTTGGTTTACGAGGATTACGATGGCAAGGACGCTTTAGGGTTTAGGATGAGTATCGCTTTGATCCGGCGCTTAGTGAAGGATGGACGCGGTTTGTTAGAAAATCTAGACTGAATTTAATAAGGGCTCTTAAATATACTGTGAGGGTAATAAACGTAAGTGGTAAGAGGACCGTGTCCTTGTCGACGTCGCGTCGTGTACAGAACGACAGCGATGAATGGTAAAGTACGTTGGTGCTTCGAGCACTGCGAACCGATTGGCGATGGCAACGAGACGATTGTCATGCAAATCACAGCTAAAGCCAACGCGATCAAGACGATATTAACTCGTGAATGGGGCAAGGGCGCTCAGAGGGCAGGAATTAGGAAAAGGAGGGACAATTGAAAAGTTGAAAGGACTCTGTTCCAATTCGCCGAATCTTTCCTCTCCCGTTTCGTTCCATCTCTATGTCTCTGCGTTTTCCTCCCTTAACGATTTTTTTTTTCATTTTCTCTTATTATTCTTCGCGTAAATCAACCGCCGGTTTCTAGACATTCTCCCAGATCCTATCATCGTTCATCTGATGATAAATCACGTTCATCTCTGACGTGTATAAATCGAATAATTACGCGAGAGAAGCAAAACATCATGGGAAATCGGATTTTTTACTGTGCATTACACGTAGGGTGTTCAGCCATCTGGTATCTTTCACCCAAGCATGTTAGCTTTAACCGTTCCAGAACGATAGGATATTCAAAACTTGCTAGGTGCAAAAAATACCGTGTAAATAGTAATCAGGGTGGCGTTATAGCGCAAAGTCTCGCTGGACGTGGACCAGCAATTGCTTTTAATTAAACTAGATTTCCTTCGCAAGTATGCAAAAAGGATTAACTACGAACGAAACGGGTTGGCATCAAGCGCGGTGATAGTATCTGATAATCAATATGGAAAAAAGAAGTGAAAATTAGAAAAATTGATATTAACCAACGCTGAAACTCAATCACCAAATGAAGTGTGAAAATTCTAATTAAATACCAATTAGCATGCGCGTTACATTGATTATTTTTTAGGACCATCCTTATTGGTTAGAGAGTAAGTTCTATGACGCTGATCTTACCATAAGATCACCATAAAGATATGAGATTTCCGGGTAGGTGATAAAATCAACCATGTTGGACGTGGCCGATCTTCTCTCTTGATTACAACAGACAATACACTGATTAAATCTACTCTATTGCAAGTAGTATCTCCAGAACAGCACCAGCAGCGGACCCCACGCGGCTCAACACTGTTATGTCCTAATCACCTGAGCCAAATGAGAAGCAGCACCACTGGTGGTAGTTATTCCAAAAAGGTAAAACTAAGTTTTGCCCGACTAAATAACCCGAAAATTGTAATTAGACTGTGTAAAAAACATTGAATTAGAAAATTTGGAAAATATGTTTAAAAGATTCGAAAGTTTGCGAGGTTGAAAAACAGAAATATCGCGTTTATACGCCACAGCTGGCCACGTGCACGTTTCTAGTTACACTTTCTACTGCGCTTGAAATTGAACGTGAGCTTTTATTGCGCAGTTATCAGCTGTACGCTTCTGCGCAAGTTCACTTCGCGCTTGAAATCTATCAAATTTCCTTCAAACTTTTATCTAAAAGTTATCATAAACATCGGATCTGCACACGTATCGTTATTACCAAAAATTCTTCCGTTCTATTTTACTTTCGTTACATATTTATTCTTTTTAATGCATTCGTTAGGCACCACCGGTGACAAGCTCGGCTATTATTTACACCACACAAAACTGTGACACCTTATTCAGAATGACATAAAGACGAACGCTTTTAGAAGAGTTTTTGTATATTAGTTAAAAAACGACGACCTTTGAGACTATTTTTAAAAAACACACGCGGTCATGAGACTTTTTCACAGACCGAAAACATCAAGCGGCGGCGGAATATGAGCCGTTCCACGCGCGACACACACGATTTAATAAACTTTTGAATTGTAACAAAACCTATTCTAATTAATTGTGGTTCGAAATAAAAGATTCGTCACCACAAATGTACCGAAATTTGGCGGGGTAAGAAATTCGAAGAGACGTCGCTCTCACGGCACGTCGAACGTCACATACACACGCGGTGCAGTTCCCGCAATTCACAGTCACCTCAAACGCGATATCAAGTACTTTTTTCCTGCGTAAAAATATTGGAGAATGAATAAAAAATGTTTCTTCTTTAGCGCGACTGATAAAGTACGTTATACGGTAAACGTATAGTAGTAATATTTTCCGGACCCCGCGTGACTTTTACTTAGCAAGCGTGGATAACCGGGTGAATTGATATACGCAAGCTCACGGATAGTACGGGAGTCTTGTGATTTAACGAGGAAAGGATAACGCTGCGTAAGGGCAGAAAGGGCCGCGCGAAACTGCGCCACAATCCAGAGCCAGCAGCAGGATTCTCCACGGCGCCGTGGAGAGCCGGTGGAAGTTTTCGAAACGTTGGAAGCTTTGGAAGCGGTGGAAGGAAGCTGCCGCCCGCGAGTCCACGAGGAGCGCACGAGGGTGGAGGTACTTTTCGGAGATACTCGTCGAGGTTCGGGTCTTATCGGCGTCGCGACGTGGGGCGTCGCAAGGGGTGCCAGCGGACAGGGAGCCTGACTGCGTCGCGTCGGTGGGCAAAAGCTGCGGGGGTGGCGGCAAGGGAGGATAGTGGCAACGGCAAGAGAATGAGAGAGAAAAGGAGGGCAGGAGAGAGTAAGCTCGGTCACTCAGGCGTCGCCGCCTGCACGCCTGTCCCCGCGCGGTATCCGCGCCGCGACGCCCGCTCTCGGCCCCGCACTGCGTACGTTATTATCCAGGCAGAGCCACGTCTGTATAATGCCGCCAGAACGAGGAGCGATAAGGATCCCCATCCCCATATCCGTCATGCATTCCCCCTCCCTCCCCCACTTCCCTCGTACCGATAAAACATATTCGGTCGGTTCTCTTCCTGCGCGAAATCAATCGGAGCTGCTGTGGGTTATACTCAGGCTCGTTTCGTCTTCTTCCTTTGTTCGTAAGGTAAAGGCAACGACGGTGGTATACCTAAACTGGAGAGAATGAGAAAAAAATGTCTTTGGATGGAGGAAAAAAAAGTGGGTAGGAATAAAAGTGAGAGAGATAGGGAGTACAAGAGTAGGGGTTGGATGAGGACCGAACTCTGCGTTGAATGCCTCGTGCTAGTGTGTATTACGCGTAATACCAAAAACGGCGGGACGATAACATATACATCTCAGTTTATCGTTTCGCATACCTTCATACCTATAACTTGGAAAAAAAATTATATTATGTATAAAAATAAATAAATAAATAAATAATAATGAAAAATAAGGAAAAGAAAAGAAAAAAATCTCACCCGCGAGAGCGAATCTTTTCTACGCGGATCTCTTGCAACAAAGGGTATTGATTATTTACGCGCCAACTCTGCAAAGCGGAGGCTACATTTCCCTGGATTATTTATAGTTCGAACTAACCAAAAGCTCACCGTCGTTAATATTGTTCGGAATAAAACGATGCATAGAATTAACCTCGAGATATACATATATAGTATAAGAAGCTCTACGTTAATTAATAATCAAGCTGGGTTGGGTTCTGCAGGTAATATTCTACTAATCACCTCGACTTCCCTCTCCCACGTTTGGTGTAATCGTCCAATTGGCAATTCAGTTGGGCAACGTGTCGTCCGTTCTGATCTCCACCGAATAATAAGTGTTCGTCTAGGTAGCCGGGTATAAATCATAAATTCGGTACACTTTCTGTATCAGTCGGGTTAGAAGAGTAGGGTTATAGCGAATAAGATGGGTAGGTACAGATACCCTTGTCACGAACAACTGGATTTTTCAGTCTCAGAGACACCCACGCGATTGAGTAATTTATCCAACCTTTAAGCCACTCTGTTCACCCAATTTGCCAGCGAAGCAACGTGTTTTTAAGTCCCGGCGGTTCTGCCGTGCGGAGGGGTATCTTCTGACCATAAAATTTCTACCACATGCCTGCGATCCTTCGCTACACAGTATATTATACGTCATATACACACACACGCAACGTGTTCTTTCAAAATAACCCCGGTGCGTATATAAGACCTGATATAGCGATCGACTATTTCGATAAGAGTCGACGGTTGACCACGCAATTAAGTAATTTGTTCTACTTTGATGAATTTTTTCAGATGACGGGTCCATTTCCATATATCTTTCTATTAGAGCTGCGTTACCAGCGATGGGAGTCCAACGGCTCAATTTCCACAGTACAGAAATGGACTTTCCGATATTTCCAACTAAAATATTGAAAATACCACGAATGAGAGACAATTTTCACCATTGAGTGAAAATGTTTTTGGGCCTAACGTTCCCCTAGACATCACCGGAGATCGGACCCCAAATGAAATTAGTTTCTATGAAATGAGGTCCAGTTTAAAATTTCAAAGGTTTCGACCGCGACTTAAGCCTTTACTTCGCGTATAAAGCTTTCCATATTTAATTCCTGTTTATTTACCTTGCCGCGTCTGCCAAGCCTCTGCCAGATTTCGTTCGTGTTGCTCGGTGTTAGTCTAGCATAGCTGACTGTAGCTAACATTAACAAATCGCCAGATGTTCCTGCGGTTCGTCAGAATTTCACGTGTGGTGTAAAAATGCACGAATTTTATTTTATCTTCCTTTCCATTTTTTTTTTTTAGTTTTTCTCTTTTTTTTCACTCTAACGATCTTGTTACTCTACCATAAGCAGTTTCCTCTAAATTTTCACGTTTAAAGTATCGTTACATTTTTAACAACCGCTTTATATGTGCCTACACCGAAATATTCACGTGTAAAAAAAAAGAACGACTGTTTCAATCTTAAATTTCACTTTCTCCGTGAATTAGGTTTTAATTATCTGTATATGCTGGCGAAGTTGTGATGTATGATAGGATGATCTAATAATAGGATGGATATTTGTTTAGCCACGAGTATGAGTGAAAGAATATTTTAAGGTCGGTTTAAAATTTTTCGCTCGCTTCAAACGTCGAGGATATAATCTAAGCATAGATATATTTAAGCTTCGAATACTCTCGGCGTAAAATGGTATCAAGCTCCGAAGAGTTAATCGCTGTTTAATCTACCCATAACTCTTCAACGGAACCGATGGTGAATAATTAGAATATGGTGAAAAACATTTTAGCAGGTTAGTTGAAAGTGGGATGATGAGAAAAAACAAAAAAAAAAGTACGATCAAAGTGTGTAGTTCATCAACGTGAAAAATATCTCAAGTCAGTGAAAAGAGGGAAGCCCTCGACGCGAGGTAGATAGACGTTGAAAATGCGGTTGCTCTCCAACCTTCCAATCCACGATCCTCCCTCGTTTACGAAAAATATAAATTTGGAACGGCGGAGAGCCGAGAGGCTTACCCTATTGTAATATTAAAATTTATTCGCAAATATTACTGGATGCTCATTTTATAATCAAAGAAGAAGACTGAGAAATCTTCTTGTTTACGCTTCGCTGCCACTGCAGTAGACAAACAAATTCATCTCTATTACCCTAATCAGATTTGATTAGCTTGGAACCCTACGCGCATATCTCACGAATGCCGGAAATCACGAGATCGATTTACTCTGCGTGCGCGGCACCCGCCAGTCATTCCGTTGATTTTTACGCTTGTCCTTTTATACATATCCACATTTCGTTCAGACAAGGACAACGATTATCCTTGAGCTTTCAACACTGGGATACATTACACGCTGATGTGAAGGGTGCGAAAAAAGGGGAAATTTTCATTACGCGGATGCTGCTTCTTCAACCCTGCAGCATCAAGAATTTCCGAAATATACAACCGATTGAGTATTTCATAGCGACTGTGGTATGAAACTGTGTCTATAAGCACTGCCATAACATGATATTCCACTTACGTACATACGTTACCCTTCCAACTACAATTTTTCTTCGCTTTGAAATTTGCTATATCCGCAGGGACCTGACGCTCGTTCTACAGTTTTATACAATTCTATCCGAAGTCTCTCGGCTCATATCATATAACGGTAGTGCAAAACGATATTCATTCACGAAACAAATCAATAATCTGGTATGCATCGTGTAATTTTTCTCCAATCAAATGTGAGGAACGGAAAATTTTCCAAAGCGCAAAAAAATGACTTGAAATTTTTCAGCCGTCATATGATTTTGGTTAATTCCGACTCAGTAAATTAGAGAAAACAGGGTAAACACATCTGTCAAAAAAATATGAGCGCAAACCGGCGGTGTAATATTTATATGTATACATATTTAAAAAACTATACCTACTTCCCTCCGATAGAGAATATTTTTAGGTTTACGTAATAGAAATACTGTAAACTTACGGCTGCTGTAAACCTACGCAGAAACTCGAAGTTGATTGTCTACTACGGACGTAGATCTCAGGTCAGTTTGAAATGAACGTCAAGTTCTCGGAGAGTCGTGAATGACGTGATAAAGCTGAGCCGCAGGTGCACGCAGAAGGTGCAAAAACTTCGTTAGGGAAGAATGCAAGGAATTTTAGACGACGGCGTCGGCGTTGGCCATGGCCATAGCCATAGCGGGGGTGGCGGATCGAGCCGGAGGCAGAGGCAGAGGCAAGGCAAAGCCGGCCATGCTCGACAATACCAGGGGGATCTCAGCGCGTCGGTTTTTCTTTGAACATTTCTTGGTTGCGCGCCTGTCGCCCGCACCTTTTACACTTTGCAGGAATTATTTTCTCATGCAGATTAGCGAGGGTGATATACTATCCGCGTGTTCATTTCCTTGCCAAAACACTTCGCATTTTAGCTGTCAGATTTCTCATATAGATACATACTAACCGTTACGTGCAACGTATAAATATACATGATATAAGAGACACATGCATTTCCAACAAGCAATCCTTCATACGGGCGACATTCACTCGGTTTAAAGAAGGGGCACTTTCTCGAACGTCGCGTCGTAATAACAAAAAATTCGAGAGAAAACTCACGGATACGTATAGAACGTACTCGTGTTACCGAGCAATTGAGAAATATTGTGAAAAAATAATGCCGCCTCCAGGGGGATGGCAGAGCTGGAAACGTATAAATCGATACCTAAGCGTTGTCACTTCGGCTCAATATGTATTTCGGTCTCAAAACTATCACTGGAAAACGAAACGATCCCGAGTACTACGAACTACTTTCGTCAACCGGAAACGGAAGCAATTTTTCGCTCTCAGTCTTTAGCACCGTTTTACCATTCTCCACACTCGATATTCACCCTTTCTTTCAAAGGGGTCATGTACGTTTATAATACACGTCACCCAATGACTTCTATAGGTATAACAATCGAACGCTAAATATAGCTGCACCGTCACGATGTTCTGGTGGTTCAGGCTCACGTTCTATTCCCGAACAAAAAGATGTAAAGACCGATGGAATTTTGCGATCATGTAGAGAAGCTGCATCACGAAAAGCTTTTTATCTTGCTTCGAGGATCTGCAGGTTGCCGATTTTTAAGCCAGTAAAATACAACCTCAGATACCGATATGTTATACGTGCACCTTTTTTCTAATGCAAAAAAAAAAATTCAATCCATCTCCGCGCCTTTTAGATAACCAATATTAGGCTGAGTATGCGTGCAGACCTGCGTCTGAAACCGAACCCTCGTATACTTTTCTAACCAAAAATGCTCCCTGCAGATGTTTTTCAGACACCCGTAACTGTCCATTTTATTCAACTGCTGGTAGAGTGCATTTTTACATAACGCATCCACTACCCTACCCCTGCACGGCCCATTATCCGGGGAAAATTATATCTCGTTTTCACCACATGTTTCACGTTGCAAATTTTTGTATAAAAAGCTTTCCATCCATGCGCATTGTGAACGGAGCTGTTGAGTTCCACAGCCACTACCTACCTATTCATTGTAATGAACTTTCATTCGACTGAACGCAGCTGCTCCCTGGGCAACGGATCAAAATATTTAATGAGTCAGGTGTACTGAATCGTGGACAAAAAAAAATATATATACGTATACGTAACAATAATAATAATAAACAAACACCCACATGCAAGAGTATATTAAATAAAAAACGTCACTCTAATTAGTAGTTACCGGATAAAATTATTATGAAATTTTGATTTCATTGGGAAGTTTAGTAGGATTTATTACGGTCAGGTTGGTAAAACCATTTTCAATAAGCTCGTTAAATTTCTATGCACATGAGTACATATTTTGACCTTATCAGTGTAGGTCATCGAAGCTGATTTTTTATCGATTTTTCTAATGATGATACTATAAAAGATCGTGGTTTTTTTTCTCTTGATTTATAAAACAATCTCATTTATTTTTGAGGTCATCTTATTTTTACACATTTATGAAAAAATGCATGAGATTCTGATTTGCTGGATAAAGAAACTTTTTGAATATTTTTGCGCACAGAATTTTGAGATTCTTGCGGTTGTGAAAAATCAATGAACTTTTTTCAAGATGGAATATCTCGAGATCTTTCCCAACATATTTGCCCGAATTCATCCGATTATGAAGAAGGTTTTTTTTTAATGAAATCACTTCTTCTAGCAGTACAATAAAGAAAAAATTTGGAAAAAAACTTCCTGGTCAGTGATTCGTCAGTTTTACTGATTAGGTAAAATGAGATGACCCCACCCCCCATGTGCAATATATGAATTTGCCTGCAGCGATTTTCGCGTACATGTATTTATCTTCATAAAGTTATAATTCAGCAAAGCCTCCACCCCGTCTCTCAGCATAACATTTAAAACGATTTCCTCTGGCAACAGTGCCAAAACCGTTTCGGTGTTGTTTCGGAGATAGATTAACGAAACGTAACTGCAGGTCCCATTCCTGCTTGCAGAAGTCCCGTACTCGCATCAGGAAAAGCGTTGGGACAATGATGCTGGGGTGTGTCGACGGGTGTTACGAAGCAGTTGGCAAACCCCCATAAGAGTTGCAGTCCATCCGGCAGAGATGAAACTCTACCTACCGGTTTCTACACCCCTGTAACCCTGATCATTACCTCAAAATTGCTCGTAACATATACCAGATGTGAACCAGGTATAAGAACCTTGAATTTCGTTCAGAACCCGACGTACCTACTTATGTAAAATTATTTCGATTCTCGTCATCAAGGATCTGCGGAAGCTGCTCGTAAATTTTCCAATTATTTGAATGAAACATAAACAAGTTGATATCATCTGTCTTGATTACTCTATTTTCGTGGCTCGCGAGCTTGCTTGGTTTTCTCGCCGTAATATCGTCGTTCCTGGAGACGCCAGGAGAGCAAAGAGATGAGAAAGTGGTAGTCGTGGTCACGGGATGATACATCGTGGCTAATTCCTGGAGCTGAACTGCGCGGGCATAGCGTGCGCGACGTTTCTATATAGGTATATATAGTGTTAGAGATGAGCACGGTTACGAAGTGGACGTTTTACGTGTGGGGTAATTGCGGTGCAATTCAATAAAATTAGCGCCATAGCTGTGTATGCCGAAGGATAAAGCTGTGCTTCTGGACTTTGTCTTCTCGCGGTGTGCCCCCCTGTTTTTCGCAGTGGGCGAAACGTGTGAAATTACAGCTGCAGGGAGCTGTGCATTATACTTCTGTATCAGTTATATCGCCGTATAGTTCTACTCGGGAAATGACAACAGATCCGCTGATAAAAACAGGAACACACGTACTCTGACGTCGGAGAACCAGGTAAGGCACCGGAAACGGGTGCATATAAGTAACTCTGCGATAACTAGCGTAAAATGTGTATAAAGATAACATTGAAAACTCACCCCTGGTAAAGTCCGTTTTTCATGCAGAGCGTCCTGGGCACTGATTGCGCTGTCACGGCTGTAGTAGGTCAGGAAAGCGCACCCTGTGAGAGTAGAAAATAAAGGAAAAAAATTAGCCTTCGTACCATTCTGAAGTTGAACATACTACAAAACAGGAAAGACATGTATTTTCCTTCGGGTAAAAAAAAAAATATTAATGACAAAAAAATTTAGAAAAAAAAACAAACTTCGCACATCTTATTTGCATTTGAACATCTCTGGTCGTTTACCGCGGTGAAAATTGTCGCGGTATCGCTGTATTATTATTCATGGAAGTTTAATCGTTCGCGCAAGCTCAAAAGCCACGGTGCGCAAACTATGCCCCGAGGATGCTGACGACGCGTCGTCGAAGCCCTAGAAAATTTCATCGATAACTACACGGCTCATTGACCGTCATAAAACTCGCGTAACTGCCGTCTGGGAATCTTGGGGAAAACTTGAACCCCCCCAACGTTGCGAAATGTTTTGCGCAGTTTTTACGCCGACTCCATGTACTTCGAGCAAAAATAACTTTCACTCTATCGTCTCAACCCCCAATTCCGATGAATCATCATTATTTCGGAATCATCGTACGCAAATTTCGGTTACTCTTGACTAGCCCGAGGCCTAAATATTATCGGAACGCGTTCTGCAGGCTGAATGAAGTCTTCAACTATTTTCAAGGTTTTACTCCGGTGAAATGAGACGAAAGCCGTGCGCGTGCTGGTAAACATTCGTCTTGTTGCGCGAGGATAATCAAACGATGATCTGTAGATACGAGCAAGCCCTTTAAATAAATCTTCGAGAGGACGAGGTCGATTTACACGGGCTGCAGAAGTATGAAGTTTGGAACAATCGTATACAAGGTGGTGAGTTTTTTATCTTGAGACAAGTAAATATCTCGAAAACTACCTGATCGGAAATTTGATAGCCTAGAGCTAGCTTGATGGCCTGTCCGGACGTGATCGTTGACGGTCGATAAATTATGATCGCAAACTCCACAGAATTTTATCTTTTTAATTATCCTACCTTACTTTAACCCATCCCGAAATATTTTTCAATATCTTTGTTTGGTGTCTTGCGATTTTGCTTTAAAAGCTCTAGTTCTCGCATATAAAATCAATGAGAATCGCCAAATTGTGGTTAATTTTACCTGATACCATGTGAAATTGACATTTAAAAAAAAAAAATGTTTCGTAAAACTGTTGCTATTTTTTTTTTTTTTTTGCTCAGATCACGAACCTGTCACAAAAAATATGGGTTTTCATTTGAAAAACAAAATTATTCACACCCCAAAACTCTCATATAACCCCCATAATTGTCAAAATGTATAGCATCTTTAAACTTTCCCTTTCTGATCCTGCAAGTTTGGTCTCAAACATTTTCCCAAAAAAATCTCCGTTCTTGATATACGTATTTACTTTTCTCAAGATTGATAACTCACCCTGTATGTTCAGCCAATATAGCCGATAAGGGTCAGACTCGATGTCCCTCGAATTCAAAGGTTAATTATCATCGTTTCAACCCCGAGGCCATTACGGTGCTTACTATATTACAATGCGTCGTCTCGATAAAAGCAAAACGGAAATACCTGGCCAGCGTGCCAGTCCTTCGATTTTCCCTCACTCCCGCATTGTTACTCGCATACTTCGGCGTACACACGAGCCACACACGTGGTTCCGTTTGCTCTAGATTCTTGATGCAAGCTATATGAGAACCGATACCGATGAGTTCTCGGAGACCCCCCCAAGTGCCATATAATAAATTGCACGGTGGCCGTTTTGCAGGACGTGAATCCTTCGCACCCTGCGTGTTATACATCATGCCACCATTTTTCTAATTCTTCTAAATAAGATGTAGAAATTCTTACCTCGTACGCGTGCTGCTACGAAAGCCTCTAGACTCCGTTTAGTGACAACTATCTACCACGAAACGCACGCAAAAAAAAAACAAAGGGATAAACGAAGCGGACTTAATAATGTTGCAGTGTCACGGTATCCAGACTTAAGTAAACTAAGTGATCCACTTTTCAATAAACAACGACGATTTCGAAATTGGCTTACGCATCACAAATCACAGACTGTAGGTTAGAGCTCTGAAATGAGCGAAGGTCATTTCAAGGGTAGATCGATTTTGCAGTGACCTAGTATTATCGTAGATCCTGAAATTATCTGAACGGGGTCTGCGGAAATTTTTTTTCGTGGCTTTTTTTTCCTTACACGTTTTCATTTCATAAGAGCCGTTATAACAGCAGATTTGCGTGCGACACTTATACTGGACTGAACTAACTCGAGGTCGAGATCGGTGGTGGTGGTGGTGGTGGTGGTGTTTAACATTATCTGACGCGACGACCACACGTTTGACTCACCCTCCGTAAAACCACGAGACTTTAAAATTTTTTTACAAACATACAGATAATTTTAATGTCGGTATATTCTTAACATCGGAGAGTCGCAGCGGATGTTTTACTATTATAGCGTGAAACGCGCGTACAGAAGATAACAAGGGAAATCTGTTATAGTATCACGCGATCCGAATGGCGTGAGTGAAATATACATGAAATAAATAAATTGTTTGGCGCCAGATTGTTTTTTTCACGTGAAAATAGTACCCACAGAATTAATCCATCCGGGTTTAGTTGCCCGATCGATTATTTTACAGAAACGTATATAACCTGGGCTGAGAATCAGAAGGACGTTGACCATGGAGAATTAACCGAATGACAAAACACGCGTGGAAATTACATTACTCTACAAGGTCTGAACTTTATAAAAATGCATAGGAGCACTTTGCGAGAATGATGAACGAATCCCTGAATGATCGGAAGAATATAATAGATTGAATGTTCAAAATACTCTCACTTGAATTATAACCGTAACTTTTATTCTCATTATTTCTGTTCAAGGATGCGCATTACCCTCCACAACCGGAAAATTGTATAGGTGGGAGAGCCCTTCTGGCTTTCAGCCCACGATATACAATATCTGTATCTTGTTTCCTAACAAATTCCTGATGGTATGTATGGTTATAAAATTTTTTGTCATTTTTTTCGACAGTCTATGATTACAACTGTAAATTGATAAGAGACGGATCGAGTGGTGATTCGCACGAACAGGGATAGTTGCAAGTGTTCGGTAAAGTGATCGCAATCAACCTGTAGAGTTCGATCGATTTCTTGTCATTGTTATCGACACTGAACTCAACATTTATGCATGTCTCATACCATCATCCGTAGGATCAATTACCAGGACACGAGATTTTTCGAAATCACAGTAAACCGTGAACCTCAAAATCGAAAACAATCCAAGGCCATAGCCTTTGAAAATCTCTAATTGTAAGTAACGTCACAATGCAATGCTAAACGTAATAAAAGGAATATACGGCAACATGTATGTGTATCGCCGCTAGAATCTCTTAAAATCTAGCTATGATCTCATGTAATGTGAATATTTTTCAAAACTTATCTTATGTTAAATGTGCCGACGTACCTCATGCGTCTGTGCCGGGTCTATGGTTCCGGAAGAATGGAGTAAGAATTAGATTTGGCTAGGTAATCGCCCATGGTTCGGGTGATGATCGGTAATGGCCGACGTCACCCGATTCCTTCCTTTAGTCATTCGCTGTACCGATGAAGATTCCGATACATACTCAGGTCTGTAGAACTCGAATCTCAATGGCCAAAATTTAGCGGGTACCTCGATAATTGCATAATCTTGTATACGTACCGCACAGTATAATTTATCAACGCGATGGCCAAAATTAAAAGTATTTGCAACCAGAAAGGTTGGTTTCTCATCCGTGAAGTGAAAAATCGAGAAAACTACGCCTTTGAAATTAATTTGCAGAATGTTTGTTGTGAGTATAGGAAAAAGAAATCAGGGCAAAAGTTGCGACATTGAGGGATGAGAAAGAGAAAATATTTGTAGTATCCATGTGCCTTGCGTACCCACTATAGTCTGCTTGTTCTTCATATATGTAAGAACGTGTGTACACATGCCTGTATACCTAATGTATAGTTCAGTTCATCGAGTTCGACTGGAGTTTTCAAGAAAGGAATGTTACACGTGAATATCAGGCAAGTCTAGTCGACTCGTAAAGAAACAATCGAAAAAAGGGACTATCGATTTTTGACTGTTGAGGGGGGAAAAAAATAAGAAAAAAGAAACTATCCGAAGAAAAAAAGGAAATAATGGACTGGATAAGAAAAGGATCCTAATCGTTGATATAGGTGTGCATCGAGACTCATTGTCAGTTATACGTGTTTACAGGTCGTTCGGATCGTCGAGGCTAAGTCGATACACGGCAGTTCTTTAATGGATCTTCTCAGCCCTTATGGCAAAAATATAGGCTCAACCCGTACCCCGTGATAAGAGGCAAGCGTGACTGTCCCAAGATAACGCGCAACGGCACGCTATAGCGCGACTTGCTCACCAACCTCTTGCCCTCTCACTCTTTCCTTTCCACTCTTCCTATTCTGCTCCCTCCCTCCATTCTTGAGAGTTTAAGGTCCCCTTTCTTGAACTCCTGCCATTCCACCCTTCGCTCTCCGCACCTCCTGCCGCCCACGCTTGGCACTAGATAAGTCTGAGAGAATATTATAAATTTTCGAAACAGTCCCTGAGGCAGATAAGAAGCGAAACTAAACGAGAGAACATTAACGCGGGAGTAGCGCTGCTGGGCCTCGCCGGTGGCCAGTGATTGATAAGGTGATTCTAGCCGGTGATAGCCTCCGGGACACCCGAGGAGGAGTCAGACTTGCTCGACCGGAGGGCCAATCTCTCGAAGCACGCGATCGGCGCGACCGCCGCGCAGTTTTGGCGAGCCTGAGCCCCTAATCTCTTCGGCAAAAACAACCGGCGGTTGAAAGTATAAAAATAGTCGCCCCTTTGGACTGACCATGATCGGACGAAAAAAAAGTTTCCACAACGCCTACAGTTGAAATAATCCAACGGTGTTGCGGTAGCCAAATTAGATAATCAAAGAGGCTGCTGCAGTGTTTCAAGTACAGCCACAGCTCAAAACATGAGCACTCCAGTTGAATAAGAATAAAAAAATTAACCGAGAATCCAACTATTCGAGGTTACGCAATGTGGTCAAAAGCGAGTTTCTGAAAGAGACGTATAGAATTGGTGGTAGTGGGTGGGGGTAACATTTCCGTTGAAACAATAGATATTGCATGCGATATTGCAGTGTCGTATCGTCGTAACTCTTGGTTCGCTCGAATCCTATTATAAAAGTAATTCTTCTCTCGGTTGGGGCCGGTTGCAGGTGGGTGAGGAGGATGAAGAGGATAGCGATGAGGATGGAAGATGTATGTATAAGAATACTTGTAGTGAGGGAAGAGGTGCACCGGGAGCGGAATATAGTATATGTGGAATATGGAAAGGGAGGCTCGTAAGGGTTTTTGCCTATAAACCTGCCGTCGCCGGGAGATGCGGACGAGAGTTGATGGCACCGACGTACCATCGGACGGATGTACGGACGAAGGGGGGGCGCTTGGAAGTGATGCGGTATAGAGGATAGGCTGCATAGCTGGCCAGGAGAAGGAGGACGGGAAGGAGGAACGTAGAAGACCATTTTATTTGCGAAGCAATGCGACGGCTAATACACCAGTCACTGGACAGCGTCCAAGTCATAAAATGGATTTTACGATAGCGATCGATACAACGAGATCTCTCCCTTTTTTCAACGTCGCCGCTGGTCGTTGTCCTCCAATTCTCTATCCCTTGCCCTGTCCACTCCCTCCGCCATCGTTTTGCCTTCTATCGGTTTCCCACCGTTTTCCTTCTACATCGACGACTCCGCGGTTCAGTATCCACCGATGTTTGTCACTTGATTGTCGAAGACCACTGACAGAGACAACGCCGCGCTAACGGCTTGCCGCACTGCAAACTGACTGTGAAACTTAACAATGGTAACAATATCTGAATTCTATTCGCACATGTCGTACATTAGTGCGGGAATCCTCATCATTTCAGATACTCTTCTATCATTTTGCCAGCTATAATTACCCTCATGTAATTCTAACTTGATGATTTTTTCCGTGGGAATATTCAGACACATATCCTTATATTATTGCTAAGCCACGGCCAACCATACCAGAAACGATCTCGGCAGCGAGGTGGCGCCGTGACTGCAGTGTTGTTTGCATATTTCAATTTCCTCTGCGCAACACTACCCACAGACACTGATACCCCGACATACGTGCACCGGTGACGTGTCCCACATGCACACCATAGTGATGCCTTCATCGTAGAAAATACGCCGTCACCACCAACACCACTACCAATGAGTACGCTATCACCACTGGTAGCCGGTAGCGTATGCACGTTAGGCGCTGTGTACGTGCGACGTTCGTACGTACGTATAAATATACTGCCCTTGGTTGTATAAAAGTGGTAGTTGGTTGGTTAGCATCGTGCTACGCTGCAGTCATATATCGCAGTATTTCTCCGTTCCTCTATATGTCTTTATGCCTAGCTGCGCTCGTTTCTTTTGTGAGAAGCACTGAAGCCATCTTCGTATTATGAATTCCATTTCGCGGGACACTTTTTGGCGCCCATTGTGCTACTGCATGTTCTACCGACGCAGGAGCACAGCACTGGGGTTTTCACAAAAATGCAAATCTTCTACTACATGGCCGAAGGTATAACGATGTCGCGGTGGACTTTTTAGTCACCGAGCCGAGAATTTTTCCATGGGTTAAATTTGCCCGTTATACCCAACTGAACTTTATACAACTACTATAGTTTTCCCACCTACACGAAGTGGAAAATATTCCTTGTACAAATTCACCGCATCATCTCTGCGGTATGTTCGTCATATTGTTGTGTCTGTTCCTGTATATTATGCGGAGGGATTATTTTATTTTTGTTATCACGGCTTCTCAATGATTCACATCCATTTCATCGATACATTTCTAAACCTTGCTATATGTATGAGATGTTTCCGCGAGTCTGGAATAACGTCTGTGAAATTGATACTGCAAATTGGGGACGAGTCTGGCTGCAGCGTGTATTGGCATTTGTCTGCAAACCTTGACAGTTGAGAAGCTCCGAACCGCGATAGCGGAAGAATTATTCAAGACAGAGATCTACGGAGTACGACACCATGCATGATAACGAAGAACTGAAACCACAGAATTATCACCAATGCTTCCGAATTTCGTCACAGAGAAGTGAATTCCTTCTGATATCGAATCACGTGTTATTCTTGACGGAATCAATTCCCCAGCGTTTCAAATATGGTGAGCCACGCGATTTACGGGATCAGGAGCTAAGACGTCCCGTTCGGAAACCTGTAGTCGAATGTGTTAGAGCTTCGCGTAAAAAGAAAAAAAGTTGTTCTTGGTATCTGCATACAAATTCACTAACTGGTGATATTTTCATTATCGGCATCCTGTGACTTGGAAGCAGTCTCTCAAAATTATAGAGGATGCTTTAGAATGCGCAGAAGCCATGTCTCATCAGTTTAGAGTTCAGTGTCGACTCGAAAACTTTGCATAGAGTATTTTTGTATTTCGTTCCTGCGACATTAAAAATTCCGGGCTAAACTTTGAACATACATTCAAGTTAAAGCCCAGGGCTGGCCACCCCTCCGAGTCCCCAAGAGTACGCGGGCTGGGCGGTGTCTCTTGAATAAAAATCACCCTCAATGTCGCGCTTTATAGTTTAGTACCCTAGCTTTAGGAAAGAAGCAGAAAGTGGAAAAAACGTAGGAATCTGGGGGGAGTATATTAATAACAGAAATGGCGCCAATTAGAACGGGTCAAATTAGCTTCGGTGGAATTCAATCGACAATCGCCAAACCAAAGTTTATCGGATTTATGTACGAGACGAAGCATTGGAATTATTTAAATGACTGATCCCGAAGGCTTTATACGTCAATTTATTTGGAGTTACGTCGGACTAACGACATAAAAAATTAACGGAGAACTTTCAAACGATCAGTTAAAAGTTTTTCAATCGAGTTTTTAACATATACCTATCGTTAGTTTTTCTGAAAGACGTGCAGCTCCAATTTTATTCCAGTTCTCCATTTCTCCGTTTCTTCATCTCCGCGTCAAGTACAGCTCCACAGTTCACCATCTCGGATATCGTCTCGGTAAACTTGAACCCCTAACGACGACTGGAAGCAGGCGAATTGCGTTTTACCAGGGCGGTCTTAACTCACAGAGGACCGGCGAGGTCACGGAAGGCGCGCGTGACACGGCGTTCTCGTAAATTTACCCTTGTATTTCGTATCTTGTATCTTGGTCCCGATCCCACGAGGCGTTTCGTCTAGCTCTAATCTGCTTTCATAAATATAACGCTGCTTTTCCGTAAGCTCGACGCTTTGAGTGAATCGGAGCAAAGGCCGCGATATCCTGCGTCGACCTTCCCCAGCTTCCTCCCTCCCAAACCTGTCCGTTTTCATCATTCTCGGCTCTACACACCCCTAGTCCCTTTTACTCCCGGGAATAAGTTTTCTAACTTTTCCTCCGAAGAAGGGTCACGTCACGGTATTTTTCTCAAAATCCTTTTCCGGCCGGGTAAGTTGTGCAGGTTATCTCGACTCTGCTGCCTGCAGTCCACATGTCAAATATCGTATGAAAAGATAAGTTCGACTGTGATCAATTAAAAAAAAAAACACGATAGTCAGTTCCATAAACTCCGTGGACCTTCTAAAATATACCCACGGTGAACTTCGACTACCAACCAATTTTGACTTTTGCCATTGTTTTTTTCTCTCTTCCAAACGGTCGCTGCCCCCGCACCGCTTTGAACTCAAAGTGTTGAATTAAAAGTGGAGATTATTAATTTTGATGACACTATGCCACCCGAGCTAGTTGCCAAATCTCAAAACCTACTAGTACGGAACTGAACGTAAATATGTACTTAGTCTAGATTAAATTATTTGTGCGGAGATGAAACGTAAAGGAGCAGTATGGGCGCCACTATAGCGGGGAGCGGGTTGGGTTCATTTCCCCAGACGTTTTTGCGTCTCTGTCTCACTTCTGTTTCTGGTAGCTGGGTGCCCCTCATTCGAAGTCTTCGCTATAAGCTTTACAGAGTGGCTTTTACTCCCACCAGCGAAATTAGCTACCGAGTTAATTTTCCGGTATTTAATTTAGGCAAATTGAGAACCAGAAATTTAAGCCTCTAATTGGTGGGAATCTGTTTCCTCTGTTTTCCGGGTGGAACATGACTGGCACCTAGTATCAGAGTAAGCATACTTTCTTCGAGATCTTTCGAGAATCACCATTCATCCGGCTCCACATATAATAGGCGATCGTGCACATCCTGCCGCTTCTTCAACTACGGTGGCCTTTCTTCTGAGAGAATAGCGGAATAGATTTTTCGATCCAAACCTTAATCAGTTTCTCCGGGATAATTCCAGCGAAAAGTTTCAAATGAAGCTCATACTTTACGTGAGTTATCATCATCGTCGTATTTCTCGAGGTCTGTCGAACCGACTACGACTTAATTCTGTGAATTTATTCCAATCCCGTAATTCACGCGTTGGTATTCATGTAGATGCAAATTGGACAGAGTGCGCTGAATTTGCGCGCAACCTTGGCCGAGTGGAAGGGCGCCCGGGGAGTGAATTGATGCGAACCCTTTTGGAGGATGCGAGCGTTGGAAAGCACCAGAGAGGACCAGGAAACCCCCCACGGGACAAACCCAGCGCCGTGAATATATGAACTGTTGCCAACCACAGAATTATTGTGTGACCCACGAAAGACCTTCGTACATTATTAGTTAAATACGTGAGCATGTCCGTGACGGTTGACACCGGAGTGCTACGGAGGATCTGACATGGCGCTACGCTAAAACGAAGACGCATGAGTACAAAGTTTATGCTGACAATTGTAATTTACAACATTATTGCCAACTTGTTTACTCTTTCCTTCGTGGCACTGAGTTATATATTATCAGCGAAAATTGAGGGAAACATTTTTCGTGCTTTAAGAAGGCTTGGGTTTTTTTTCCGCGACCGTGGGTCCGTTATATAATCTTACGGTATAAAATGGAGACAAGGTAATCTGGCAAAGCCGCGTCTTTTAGTTTCAGGGTATCCGCTTTTACTGAGCTATTGATAAAACCTAATTCGGTAGCATCTGGTCGAGAAAATAGCTCGGCAGAGCATTTTTTTTTTCTCTCCTTATTCATTCTCATGTCTTTCACATATGGAGAAAGAGAAGTGTGGTGAGAAATAACAGAATGTGGTGTTCGAAATATGTATAGAACGAGCAAACTTATGGCGTTTTACACCCTTTGTTGGCCGTAAGACAAGCCCTTTACGACATTGCGTAAAAGCAGCAAAGCCGACGTCTCGACACCATGGATGTTGATTGCTGAAGGGACGCCTTGAGTCTCTGGACGGGGATGGAAATTCCTCCAGGGAACTATGCCGCACGCTACGACGTAGGGAGCTTCACATAAGGATAGCGAGAAAAGTAGTTACGAGGGCTATTGCTCTCTGTCTGAATGAAGGAACGCTCATATTCATAACTAAGTGATAAACAGGTAAAGACACGTAGGGAAACAGTGTCACCCGTATGTTTTGTGCTGCGGAACGATTATCACAAAATTGCACAGTCGTTTCCGTGCGTGACGCATACATGTGAGTATGTATCATAAAGACACGCACCATTCCACGAGAAAGTTTACAACTTTACGGTCGCGCTATGCTTTGTTTTATGTGGGGCAGCTTTGATGAGATAGAGTTTTTTTTTACACCCGAGAAAGTTGATTCGGACCAGTTCAAGGTCATGGGTTATGCGTGCTAGTCCCCCGCAGTCTAGCGTACAGACACGTAGCCTTGAACCAATCAGAATCAAATTTTTTGCCGAGTTATTCGCGAATTCTCGATGTAAAAAACCCGTTAATACATGCAGTAGACGAAAAACATTTCCAATCAGAGATCGTAGCACGTAACCAGAGAAAAAGAAAATTCAAATTAGATAAAAATATTCCAAGACACGTCACTCAATTGTTAAGTCTATATGAAAAAACTCATAAAATGAATAGGACTTTATAATTAAAATTGGAAAACATTGCAATTCAGCTATGCAGATTCATCGACGGCCGTTATTTCACGTCTACCATATCTGTAGATGTCAGTCAATATTCCTACGTAGGCACATCGAATACTTATTCACTGATAAGTGACAACATCTGGGAAAGCTGTGGCGGGTTATTCATCCACTTCCTGGGCAAGTTCTTTTATAGAAAATTCGCTAAAAGACTTCCATTCATCCATCTCTACCGACAGATTGTATTGCGTGAAAAGTGAGGCGGACAGTTCTGTCTGGTAGTCCACTGTAGTCAAATAATGGTTCGTTCTTCCGTTCTTTTCCGTGTTCAACGGGCATTTTTATGGATTCTGTACGAACGTATGAATACTAGAAAACTCGTATATATATACACGCATACGTACACCCCTCATACACGTGGTATTGCTCTCGTTTATTGTTTTTGTCGGATGTACGACCCAGCGTTCATTGCATTTGCATATTTTGCATTGTCGATTGTTCACAGCCCATTGTATTTAACTGAGTGCCGAATTGCTCAACGTCGAACATAAGCTTCAACTTTTACATAACAATATAAAATATATTACCCACAGCTTTCATTCACGTATTCCCAGTAAAAACAACAAAAAAAAAAATGATGGTCGAGCTTTTTTATGGTTTAAAATAATTCGATCGAATATTCTTACACTTGAAGCATAGACTGAGTGAAAAAAGAATCATTGCGATAAAACTACAGTGCAAATTATTAGGGAATAACTGAAACTTCAAAGATTGATTGCTTGGTGTGAAATAAATAACTCTTCGAAGTACGTGGCGGCACGCGATATTTCAATCGATCAAGTTTTAATGACTGAAACAACAGACGGTAATCCCGACGGTGGTATCAAGCTATTGACAAACCATTACACGCCATGCCCGTTAAAACGAGTCATGATATTATTTGGCAATACATAATATCACCTGCAGCTACCCCTTCCCATGTTTATGATACGGATAATACAAATACTGCAGCACACGGTTGTCGGTAATCATTTCGAATGGATGTAGGTACACGCGATGTGCATAAATATATTATTATTGGCAAATATGACCATAAACCATTACAGGATTACCTTACCACCGACATTAAATTATTAATTAGCAGTGCAGCGGAGTAGCTGGTGCAGGTAAATCCATTCGAGATGTTTTCTCTACCCGTACAATCGTAATTTGATACTTACAATCGACTTACTGTCGCTGTTCCAGTCCGAATGGTTAGGTTAACGAGTAACTGCCATCTTCAACCCCACGAAATCTCGATTTATGGCTACAACGGAACTATGATTAGACTTGATAAGAGTGACAAATATTTGATTAAAATAGACGTGATGTTATATGGATATTTTCTTCCAATTACTCTCATTCTCCTGCGTTGCTTTTGACTTCCATATGATTTGATCAAATATTATAGTTATTCCGAAGAGAAGTTTCAAATCGATATTAGTCTCTACATGATAGAACGTATGAAGAATCCAGTGTCGAATGAAAAATCGATTAATCTTCTTTTCTCCGATTCAGGTCTCAAGTCCAACGTGTCCGGTACCTCCAGTTTCGAGTTCAGATAGAGACATATGTTCGTTAATGGCCAGCAGAGTCGCCAGCTGGCGATCATTGCCAACCTATACCTAGAGCGCCGATTCCCCTAACGTACGTGCGCTGCTTTCCGAAAACTCGTCTTTCCTGCAAGTATATGCCCGGCGCCCGTCCATCCGAAATACACATCTTATATATATATGTATATGTAGGCATTTTAACTCTATTGTGCACTGCAACTCAGCTGGTTCTAATAGACCCGCTAACGTTTAGAAATATCTTCGAACGTTATCTTAACTTCCAGCGTCTTCCAGCGTCACGTATAGTTTCACGAAATACCTGTAGTTACCTCGCTTATGGGCGGTTTCTGTTGAATTTTTTCATTTGCATGCGGGCGGCGCGTACCATCAAAATTCTCAAGGGACGTTCACTGAAAAGCGTTCAAACGTGGAGTTTAAATTTCGACATTTTAATTATCGGTTTCGAAATGAAAGAGGTCTGGATGTAAAAGTCGATTGTGACTATTCTCCCCCCCCCCCCCCCCCCCCCCTTATCTAACGTATGGTGATAGAGATATGTTGGAATGCTTTGAGAACAGGAGGTTCCAGAGAGAACCAGGGATGGGTAGGTGGTATAATTGAAGGTGGAATTATCCAGCAGTTGGCTCATTTGGGCAATTTCAATAATTATAATTACGCCGTAGAGCTAGACGATCGGGGGAACTATATACATAAGTCCTTGATTAACATGGAAAATTATTCGAGAGGACGTTGGAGGCCGGAGAGAGTACAGCGGTGGTAAAACCTAAAAAGCCCAATTTCTTGGCAAAGGTTCAGCCGAAGCAAACGGGTGTCAACCAGCAAACGTGGGAAACGGACGGACGAACAAACGGGGGAAAACGGGAAAGCAGCAGCTCCGTTCGCAAATCGTCAAAAGCTTTGTAGTCAGTCACAGCGTTTGTCACGCGATGGACAAAGCAAAGCGGCTAGAAGAGAGTGGATAGATGAAGAGAAAACTGAGAGAGAGTTGGCAACTCGACAAGAGTAGCTTGTAAGCCTAACTGCTGCAATTGTGCACCCAGGCCCTCGCAGCGACGCCTGGTCGTCGTCGTCGACGTTGTCGCACCTCGAAAACCTTCCACGCGCGTGGTAAATGGTGGGACAGCAACAACCGCCTGCTACCCTCGGTGTAGATATTGCTACTAGGGTCGTGTGACCGGGGCGACATCTTTGTTTCCGGGTGGCTCAAGGCGCGTGGCACTTGAATTTTCTCCTCACCCCGTCTCGACGATGTTATACAACTTTGCACCGGCGAGCGTTTATACGCGGCATGTGTGTGTGTGTGTGTACACACATGGGTATGTACGTATAGCCGAGCTCCTTCGAGTAAAACGTTTACAAAAGAAGCTAAGAGGCACAACATTGTGACTACGAGTTGACGTGTTTAATTGCTACAGCTTCGTTTCACCCTCACTTTTCTCCATCGTGATGTCACTCGTTTTCACTTAACCTTTCTATAAAAATTAACCATGCTCGAAGTAGGAGTAATAAGCTATTTCATTAAGGGGATTTATAAATGATCTCATAAGTCATCTCCACTGCTCTCGATTAAGTGTAACGGTAACAAGTGTCGCTGGTCCACACCGCTTTTGTGCAGTATCTATACCTATACTACGTAACATGGTGCAGGTGGATATTGTCGCAGTCGTCGGCGTAGACGTTCAAATTTAAAACGAGTCTTTTTCAGCACATGGCGCGCGTTCCTGCAGCCATAAACAAGCCGGTGCCGCGGTCTATATCGCAGTCGAGTCCTCCTCCTCGGTTCTCCTCGCCCCGGCGGGTCCCTTATGCTACCACGTCCAAGGAAAGCCAATAAACCATCGAATTCTTTTGGTATTGCAGCACTGGAGTACGAGGAACAGCAACAAGTTACGTACTCTTATATTCTAGGCAGTCGTTGCTTTAAGTAGCCAAATCAGGTTCTTCAAATTTGCCAATTTCACAATCGTGATGTGATCGCTAAAATCTCGGAGCTTGGTCGCTTCACTTGTGAGTGGTACACCGAACATTAAAATGTCAGATTATCATCGTATCGAATTTTTGGAGTACTATCTTGAGGTAAACCATCGTGATTACGAAGGGCGCGCGTCAACCTTTACTTATTGTTAGGCTATGGGCACTTCGGCACTTATCAAGTACGTGCGCCCAGCTCCTCTTGCTTTCCGACGGAGCTCCTAAATTATGAATAAAATGGCATTCTGATGGAGTATCATACTCCCCCGGTCCTCCGCTACCCATCAGACCGTTATACCTCCGATCCACGTGGTAATTTCGCGAAGACACGAACCTCTCAGTGCTAGTCAGCTGCGTCAACTCGGTTGCTCTGTGGCTGGTCGATGGATCTTGAAGAAAGTTGAATAACCATAAGCGTCAGCCCGTCATCGCGATGGGTTAAAAGTCGAAAGGCCGCAGGTGATTCACGAAAGCAGCGGGGGTGAATTTCAACCGAGTGACTTGCGTGAAATAAGCGACTCTGTACACGTGGCGATCGGATAATCTCGCAGGTGCCATATGTATATACATATTACATATACATATGTGTATACATATATGTATATCCTGTATAATCACCGCATACCCATATCTATACGCCTATATACACGGCGATGACAATGCTTATATTTATTTATAAACAGGAACCGTACACATATATATCGTGCATATCGTGCCTGAATAGCACGCGAGAATTTCACGTCTAAATTCCCGTACCGCTGCTTAGCAAGTCAGAAATTCCGGCTGGTGCCCAGGTGACGGTCCTTCGTCTAATTAAATCCCGCCTTGTGGGTAAGGGTTCCTCACTCTCGCATAGATATTCTGCATCACCATTTTGAACATGTACGTACATTGCTACGCACGTCAGTTTCCTAGCTCGCTCGGTGATCGCTTGAGAATTTTATATCAATTCACGTCGTTTCGAATTCTTTGGGTTGATGAATTTTACAACAAAATTGCTCGTTCATTTTTCGATTTATGTGAGACCGCACAGCTGGTCACTGGATAATTCATAGGTTTTAAAATAAGATAAAGCACGAGGACGATGCGTTAACGAGATACCACCATTAAAGTTATTTACCTTATGTCCAAGACTAGAGAGGGTACATATAGGCGAGAAAAAAATTCAATAGACCTCTACGCGATAGAACACGTGGCTTCAAGTCTACCCCATTAAACGGTGCCTCACGCCTATATAATAGCTCTCCGCGCATAAACCTCCGCAGCGGCAGCGATAGCAACATCCAATTCGATGGCGTAGAATCTTCCTAGCAAGAAGATTCCCCTCCACCCCTCTCGCCCTTCCTAGTTGAGGGTGAAAATTTTCCACCTCACTGCCGATATCAAGTCCACGTCTCCCGGAATGATCATGTATTTTCTCAACCTGCAGTATCATATAGACCTTCATAGATTGATGGATGCAATTCGCATCGGATGTGCTGCAGACTCGAGTGTCATCGAGTCTAATCGAGCGGACGAAGCGATCATCTTCGAATTAAGAATCGTACGGGTTTTGTAATTGGCGGAAACCCCCATAGACACAGAGAGTTATTTAAGCCGGTATACGTGAAATGAACCATTGAAAAGTATGCAAGCTAGTTTACCGGAGCCATAGCTGGTTGCACCGCTAAGAGTCTGCGTCAAAATATGTACCGGTCGATGAGATAACGCTACTGTATACGTACGTTCATCAATATGTTCGCGACGCATGATAATGTTTTGATTAGATATCGGTGAAACGCATCTGTGTACAATCTAACACTTTATCTATGGAGAACGAGGTTGTGACCATACCAAATTCCCAAACATTTGAAAAGCTAGTTACCGTTCGATGACCTCCCGCATTTTTAGAAGCATTGTTTTTGGAATGAGATGAGAGTGTTTCAAAACATTGGGTCAATTAAGCGACTCAACTAATTGTTTTATTTAAAAAAAGAAAAAATAAATAATACCAAAAGTATAGTAGGGCGAAACAAAAAAGAAACTAAAGAATAACGCAAAAAAGAGGAGACTCGCGAATACATACAGGCCGAGAATAAAATGAGCGAGGTGGATCGAGGAAATACGAAATGGATTATGATTAAGCATGGGAGCCGTGACGAAGCACGAGTCATGCAACAAGCAAGGGGCGGCCATCCTTCCATTCCTGGTTAACTAAACCGATTGATTACGAGCCGTGATGAAGCGGTTTTTACGTTTCTATCACCTTTCGTGCCTTAAAGGATGCCAAGAAGGATGGGGTGCCGCAGGAAAATAAGTGATTGCGGAGAAAAAAAATACCGTAGAATGAGAAAAAAAAAGCTCGTCAAAAGTTGTATACTTATGGGTCGCGCGATTTTCACAAGAAACTCTTCAGATAGAATTTTCTACTTAAAAGTCGTAAACTTAACTCGGCCGGAATTTAGATTCCATTGGGTACTATCCGCCGTAACTATACATTACCGGAAACAGGATAAAGGGATTACAGACCGTCGATGTGGTTATTCACCTCAATTTTTTCCCCCTTTTTTTCATTCGTATTGTGGCGCAAATCTGATTTCAACGGGGGAGACTTTGGAGAACAAACTGTGGAAATCAAGCCGCCGGTTCGGCGGCCGGAGAATCAGTCTTAGCTTTTTTTACGCCTAGTTTCGACTTTCCTTAATCGTATTTTTAATGCGTTTCGGTACAGCAGCCGACTGCATTATTCATACCCTTTAACCACTCTCTCTTCGTAGTTTAACCGTTTTCTCAAGACCATTATACGTTAAACTGAAACTCGGTTGAACAACGAAGGCGAAGGTTCTGTCGGGTGAATGTATATATATGGATACAGCTAGTACAAAATCTAATCGACTAACCAAAAAACTAAGAAAAATCGAAATAAAATTCTCGCAGCAATTTCACATTGCGGTTTTTTCATGTAGTTGATATTTATCTATTTCTCTTTCTTTTTTCCGAAAAACTTTTCTAAGTTACGTTGGAGTAAGGTAGGATAGATTTCGCTGTCGCTGTCCCGGATCGGAAGAGAGCTTATATATATATATTTTTTTTTTATTCATCTTCTTGTTCGGTAGGTAACTTTAATAATATCGGAGTGAGACAAGTTTGGGGGGTCGCTGAAGCGCCGGGCCAAGAGTTACGTATAGTTAAGTGTTAATCTTGGTGGGTTAACGCAAGTAGCGACGGGTGCCAAGTCTGCGGATTATCGCGCATCTTGTAATTGCCAACCAATCCCACGGGTGAGACCAACGGGGAAGAGCGAGGACTGTTTGGCATCAAGCCTGATTGTGCTACCGGTCTGTACCGGCGTTCTATAGCCACTATATCGTTCCGTACGTGCGTTGGTGAGCGTCTATAATGCGTAATCCTCGCGTACCAGCAACTGACTTGATATTCGATGCGAGCTGCATGACTATTCTCACCTATACGTTCGTGTCCAAGGCATATAGATGAAGGACTATTCCACTAATTTTCAACTTTGGAGAAACAATAAACGATCACTGCACCACGTATCGTTCGGACCATATATATACATGTATGGAAATGCAGTAGAGAGAATGGTTACCACAATGAGAAAAAAAGACCATAACCAGGATATGCTTCTTAACAATCTTAGCGCAAAACATGTTCTGTCTCGTCGTGAAAATTTTTCTGCCATAAAATTATACAGGTAGAGTTGTAATTGCAACGTTAACGAGCTACCATGCAAAAGAAGAAAAGACATTTCGCTAGAGTGCAACAAATAAAATCTTGCGCAAAAAGAAATTTCCAAAGAAATTCACGCACCAATACCTTTCCTCAGTTTTGTTGCACTACGTTATTGTACACATCTACGGCCTACGTATATAGACGCGTACTTACCGAAATATTATTAATAAAACCACAAGTTAAAGAATTAGCCAGTAAAAATGATGTGTAAGTTTATTACACGCTTACGAAATTGTGTAATTATGTAAAAATTAATAAGATGCGGTGAGAGTTATGAAAAATACGAGGGTGCAGGATAATCATTGGCGGGACGGCCACAGTTTTGTGAGGAAATGTACGGACCACAAAATTAGGGTTATGGAATACTCGGTGAATTGCTCGCGCAAAGTGAAACGCCGGATGGCAGACGGACACGGTAAGGGTATAAGGATA
This sequence comes from Athalia cordata, assembly GCA_963932425.1. Classification (NCBI taxonomy): domain Eukaryota; kingdom Metazoa; phylum Arthropoda; class Insecta; order Hymenoptera; family Athaliidae; genus Athalia; species Athalia cordata. The sequence goes on along the minus strand of OZ010625.1, from coordinate 46,547,235 downwards.
TACCTATACATAAGGTAGGTAGGTCGGCAGCTGTAGGGTGTAAGAGAAGGCCGCGGTGTAGGTGGTACGAGGAGGTAGCAAATGTCTAAATTAAACGACAAATACGCGGAGACACGAGGATTTACACGGTGCGCAAAACACACGCACCACTCTCCATTTTCTCCTCTGTCTACCATTCTCGTCCGCGCGTTCACATTACCATAAACCCATCATTTATAAGGTCGTACTCTTCCTCCCTTTCACCTTTTTCTCCCACTACCACCGCGGACCCTCGCCGTTCGCCGTTCGCAATTCCCACTCCCGATCCCTCTCTCTTTCTCGTTCGTTCCGCCGTACTTGATTCTACGTACGTGCACAAGCACCCCTTAAAATATTAAAACGGTTTAGTTTACCAGACGTCACTTTCAGAGTTATATAAACGTTGCGGGATTGACTTTCGCAGCTTTTCCATTTTCCTCGGCATTTGTTTTACCCCCATGAAATTTCCAAGAGAAAAAAAAGGTATTCCATGTAATGTTAACTGTCGGCCAAATGAAAATTCGGCCAATCACTGCACCGTGCAATGTTTCATGTGAGATATCTTATCAGGTATCACCCCGTTCCTCGTCTTCTATACTACACCTGCAGCGATGCCGCAGTCATTTCGTTCCATGCGGCGAAAGAGTGCATATCAAGTTAAATGGAAAAAAGAGAAAGAAAAAAAAATAGAAGAGAGAACTAGACGAAAAGAGCTAGAGCTATAGTTCGATGGCACGTCATTCGACTTTGCAGAAGCGTCCCGACTAACCAAGGTTCATCTTCGAGCCGAGGTTGTCACCATGGTCTGCAGGGTTTAAGCTGGCGGTGCGTTGCGCCAGCCAACGAATAACGCGGCGCAGCAGTATAACAGGGGTTGAGGGTGAGTGTCACGTGTGTTTTATAGTTTCAGTTGGCCGAGGGCGAAGAGGTGTTGACGGACGGACGGATAGACTGACGGCATGAGGCGCGAGGGGATGACGGGGGTTTTTGGGGATGGGGGGCAACGACCCACGACTACGAGCGGTGGTGTGGCTGCCTGGCTGACTGCGAACCTCGTCCAAGCCTTCCAGTAGAACCCACCAAACAGTGTTGCCAAACGTGTACATCGCATAGCACAACCCCCGATTTGCATTTCGTTTGTACGTCAACGCGAAATATTTTGCATAGCGCATTTTATTACAGCTACTCTCGCGCGCTCATGTCCTGCCATTCCACCCTCCACCTATCTCGTATCGCTATGATACAGCCAGAAGCGCATTATTGGCGCAGACAGCGATGGTATACCAACTTTTTACCTGTTATAACTCTACGAACGCATGAGTCGCGGTGAACCCGTAAACGGCTGACTTTTGACGTTGACGGGTCCAACGAGATGATCTATCTATCATATCTCTGATGGCACATTTCCATATGTGACGGTCGTGTGGGACGTCGGTAGTATCTCGTACAATCCTTGAAAAAAAAGATTGCTTCTGAATGGCTTAGAATTACTGCTACAACTCTATGGATGACTTGCGAGCTAACAAACGCGCTATTCGCTCCCTTTGGAAGCTAAAGTTTGAAATTATCGCACCAACTTTACGGCGTTTATCAAAAGTGCCGGGAAAACCAAAGCTATGCCAAAACCAGAAACGATGAGTGCCACGTGCGGCTTGATGCTGTTTTGTTATTCCCGGCTTTGCTGAATCGTATACGACTGGAATATAATGACCATATATCGCCCGATCTACATAGAAAAAGTGTGAACTAAAGAATGCGTTCTCGATAATTTATCGATTCACGAATTTTTATTATATCAGGATTCGTAAAACCGAATCGCCGCCAAGTACCCCCAGGTCGAAGTTTGATCGTATCGGGATCACTATGCAAATAATTTAACAAATTCAAACTTAGAAACGTACAAGTCGAGTTATTGCCAGGTTATTGAGTCACGTTGAATTTTATAGTCTGCAAGTTCCAGGAGAAACAAAAGACCTGAGAACTATCATCAAGATGATTTCCCACGGGTTTCTGAGACAAGTAATAACGGCGTATTCGGCTGCGGTATACGACCATTTCTAAAGTTTCAACCATCTCTCATCCATCCTTTCAATTGCCTGTGGCTGATTGAAGAGTTGCTTCCACAGCAATACCTATGCTATCCTATACATTTCCACCATTCAATGTGTTCTACACGTTGCCTGGAAATTAGTAGAGAGAAATCATACGTTAAGAATAAAAACTTAGACGATAACGGCCGAAGTGATTGTCTGGGATTATTTACTGCGATAGGAGAATTTTCTTCATCCGAGAATACCTCAGACAATAAGTCGAAAATGACGAGCCGTTAATGGAGCACGCGTAAAAGTCTGTTGGTTGATATTCGGGTGTAGTTTGAAAGCTACATGTTTCACAACTTACAAACGGCGAGAGAGAGAGAGAAAGTGAGGGCGGGAAAGAGGGAGAGAGGAAGGAAGGAAGGAAGGAAGGAAGGTGTGTAGGTGGGTAGATAGGTAGGTGGGTATGCACGATATAGCTGAAACGCAATGGTAGCTCTAGCCTAGTTGACGTAGTGCTGGGTACACAAAACTTTCCAGCCAAACAAATCCGAAACGGAAATCCGACGAGTAGTCGGGGAGGGTGTCTCTCTGTGTTATGTAGCTGCTCGCAGAAAAGTCGAGCGTTGGTGGTGGCGGTGACCGAGTACCGGCGTGCTCGTCCAACGGCGCAATTTGGATAAATAACATATCGATATCCCGTGCTGCAGGATGGCGACAGTGACGTATGGAAACAAACGAGGGGCGTTCGTGAGCCGACTGTTTACAGGGCAACAGCAAGTCTCCGTGGCACGGGGCTGGCAAACGGTACTCGCTGAGTTCCTCTTGTCCCTCGAATGATTCAGCGTATACATTACGATCTTTCTTCACCCGCATACCGGCGTACAATTCACGGGCAAAGCTAACACGCGTTTTTCAACTAATTCATCGATACCCATTTATCTTTTAAACAAATTTTTTCCTTGGTTGTTTTTTCGCCATGGGAGAATGAGGGAGAAATCAGATGTGGCGGATGTCCAAACGATGTAGGTAACCGAGTCGAGTTCGCAGGCTCTTGGGATGATGTTATTATCGATAAATACAAAGGAGATAAATCTCTTCCTGGTTCGAATATATACATACTTATATATACGGAGCTTTTCTCTGCACCGCTAACTGTTCGCCGGGCACTCCGTCTACGTCGCTAGGGAAATCCGTCAAACTCGTTGAAAGATGGACGGTGGCGAGGATGGCGATGGAAGTAAACGCGCGGTGCGCAGTAGGGTCTTTCAACCTGGGCGATCACACGCCCAACGTTCGAAGAACATAAGGCTGAACCCTTGCTGATGATGAATACGTTTCTGCCCTGCTTGTAATTCAAGCCACACCGGCATTTTAAAGTGGTTTCGAGCTATTATGAACTTCGGCACAGCCAGCTTTCGGCTTTATAAGAAGAAGATTCAACCATAAAACTAACCGAGAGACCAACCAAGCCTAGGCGGAGGCACAGTCTCATATTTTAACTCTTCTGGAACAATATTAAAACTACGGCAGCTGCGCCCAGAGTCTGGAGACCAAAGTCCGGGTCCCAGGACAACTTCATCGCCACACTGTACCAAACCAACCTGGAAAGGGGTGTATTTCCTAAATAATTGCTGTTTTGAAAAGGATATTTAAAGGGGAACTTTGGCCGTGATATAAATTTTTAGAATTTTATCTCTAGCCAGAATTCATGCAGATTGTTCGTTCATCTGCAGAGACTGTTTTGTCCTGATTAGCGAATTTCGCCGCATTTATCCATTATAGAGTTCGTAGTAGCTCGATGCAATATTCAACGAGGTACGTGAGTCTTCCGCGCAGCAAAACGTGAAAATAAAAGGCACCTACTTGCATATTTAGTATTCACGATGATTTTAACTCCACGAATTTCGAGCTCCTCGCGTTTTGCCAAACTCATGCGGATCTCGTATATAAAGACCATATGAAACCGGAGAAACAGCTGGAGTGCATTTACTTAGGCCGCGAGGAGCTTGGCACTCCACTCAAGGGGTTTCTATCTTATGCTATCTTTGGCCTCTGGTTGGTCTTGGCGAGCAACAGTCAACCAGCACACCTCTATCTTTATTTCTTTTCTTGCCCGAACCCTCTGCCTCTCTTTTTCCCTAGATTCCTTTCTCATTCTTTCCCACCTTCCTCTTTCTCCATTACCTCGGGTGTATCGACGATATACATCTGCCCCACTATCATCACCTCCGAATATCGCAAACAGACGACAGCTGTATACAAGTCGGTGCAAGAATAGAACACTTGCGGTAACTACAGAGATGTACGTTTTATATTGTGAAGATACATAGGTAGGTATGTATAATGCTTTCGTGTCGACATTGGTCGCTGCGCTACACTCAAGCTAATTTCTTTATTGATAAACGTGCCACGAGTACTCTGAATTCTCTACAGCCGGCAGACGTGCTGCAGCACGAGAAGTGCTTTCAGTGCAGACGCTTTCAGTTTAAAGGTTCTGCCCGTCTGACGTAACATGAAATGAAAGTATTTCATTCAGGGTTCTTTACATGCAGAGTATATATTAAATATTAGACCATCTTGACAAATTCTATAAGAATTAACGCCAGCCACTTTTCAACCGGTTGGGCAATTTATACAGGATATAAGAAAAAGTGAAAAGCTCAAACCTTTATATTGTATACTCAGCAATTTCAAAGTTAACACATTCAATAGAAAAGGAAAATCTAATTGGCCACATCGAAGTAATATGTGTGTGATAAATCACACACCGTTTTTTATTTCTCTCAATCTATATTCGACGATGATTGAGCGGAAGGGTGGTTTTTGTGATATTTTTTTGCGAGATAAAATAGATTACGGAATTCACACGAAGTAAGCGATACGTTTTACACTAAGTTCGGCCACTGGTATTGATTCCTTTAAGTATGCAAGGTGGCCTGGTGCCTCGGTGTGCGTGTATCGTGCTACTGCGGCGTTGCAAGAATCTAGAGGGTGCGTGTGCTCGTGTATAAGAAGACGGTGGTCTAGTAAACGATGTGGTTTCTTTCAAGCACCATGTATGGAAAAGTGCTTGAATGAATAACGAGGCGGGAAAACTTCCGAGGTATGCGTAGGTCGATAAATAGCGCATCAATTAAACGCTGGGGAGACAAGAAGTCAAACGTGGTTACGTTAAAGGGAGCGAGCAAAGGTGAGGTAGCTTTAAAAGGGTGCTTTAAGGATAGAGACGAAGAGGGTGAATAAGAGGTACAAAAGAAGCAAAAAAAGTCTTCGTATTGCAAATAAGGGGTATATGTGTGTACGCACATGAACATATATCACATCAAGTCCATAATTCTCGGTGACCACAGACCTGAAATCAGTCCGCTTAACACCCTCCGAGTAATAAACGCCTGTACTAGCATTCAAAAGAATACCGTAAGCGCAATTCCGTATTCGGAATAGTCGTCTTAAGTCGAAAAATGGTTAGTCACTGGAAGCACTGTGAAGCTCTTCATGTACAAGCACTATTTGTGTCGAAACAAATTCAATATGTCTCCCTGTCATTCTTTCAAAATTTTAAGCAATTATCGTTGAAGTAATATTACGCCACAACCAGCCAGACTCAAATTTCAATTCACATCGAAATCAGTTTTGTCTCAGGGATGTGAAAATGACGTCGTTTGATGAAAATCGGTTGAATTCAGAGAGCGCGAGCGATTCAAATTTCAGGATTCCACGAATCACTCGTATCATAGATAATATATCTATGGTCGTGTCCATCTACTCGCATTTCATTCTACTGACAGACGAAGTGAATCAAGTCACGTGTCATTTACCCGAATACGTAATGTATCGAATAAATATACCTCCTCCTCCCCCCATCCCGATATCCTCGCTACGACCCCATTCAACCGCCACCCTGCGAACGAGCACATAAATACGAATCACTGAATTTTTGCTCTCCACCGGTTTCTGACCGCATGTAGACGGACTTTCATTTGATCGTTCAGACGAGTAGCGTTCAAGTTAAAAACGAAAACTAATTTCCACTAACCAATTGAAAAGGTTTTTTTTAAAAGCCCGGGATAACAATTTTTACAAAAATCTAATACTTAGGAATGAAGAATTAATAACTATCGATAAAAATCTCGGATAGAAATTTTTCGATGCATTATACGCTGAAGTGATCTTGTGGTTTGGTCTTGCTTCCGTGCAGAAAACCGCATAGAGTATAAACAGCATTCAAATAGATGTAAGGCAGTTATTGAAGCTCGCATGGAGTTGAAGTACGTGGAATTGCGCGGCTAAACTAGGACCAAGTGTGAAATGACGGAAGCGACGAACGAGCTACGAAGCTCATGGAAAAATGAGATACGGCGGAGCAGCTAAGCGTAAAATGGTCTCCAGCCCCGGCATAGGTGATCCTTTCCTCCTTATATCTCGCAGCCGCCTCTTTTCCCTCGCCTCCTCCTCCGATTCCCCTCAAACCACTCTCTGGATCTCTCACTACATCTTCTCTCTCGTCTTCCGTAGATATCAGACATATATATTTCCACGAACGCATACATTGCAATTAAACAGACGTGAGAGGAAGATTAAATGAGCAAGATCACTTGTTGGAATTTAATATCGAGCCGGTAATTAACCAATGTTGAAGTTAATGGTTTCATCGTCGCGAAATACGTCCTATATTCCTGCGAGATTATTGCCGGAATGCAATTGTGAGGTTGAAGTTGGCGATATGATATTTCTCTGTTATTGTTCATTTTTCTGATGCAGACATGTTGTGAAGTATGTTCGTGAAATACAGGTATTGAAAAAACAGTGTATCGTTGTGAATCGATTGATTGCACAAAATCAGTCGGAGAGCCGGCCAAAATAAAATTGACTATTATACTAGAAATATATAGTGGCAACTTGAAGTGTCTGATTAAGCAGTCTAGCTAGTACCGGATGTCTATTGGACAATTTCGACGAATTACTGAGGTAATAGGATAGCGGTACGTTATAGGAATTTCGGCCGCGTAATTATGTATAAACCATGGCTGTCAGAAATTGGATAGGATCCCTGACGAGTTTTCCAGAAATTTAACGAACATAAATATCTGTCCATGGCCGGTGGTCGACCTGGCGGAAATTTCTGAATTGGAGTTTACAGCATTTAGCTACTTCAAAATGTTTTAAGATAAAAAGTAGGTAAATAAAAAACGCAACGCCTCTATAAGCTGATGTTCTATAGGAATCTGCTACGACTCCGACTCTTCGGGTGGTTGCGCTAAGACTGAAGGGTAGAAGCTCTCCAGTTTTCTGGAGAGGAAATACAGACGGAAGAAGACTCCATCCCGCATCTTGATCAATACAGGAACGGCCTACTCTACCCTGTAGTAGCGACAGCAGCAGCAGCAGCAGTAGCGGCAGCACGCTTATACTCTCACAATTCTACGGGCAACACGCTTACTTCTGCTTTCCTTTCCTTTCCTTCTCTTCCCTTTCCTTTTTTCGTCCGTCTTCAGGAACGTGCTATAGATCTGTCTCTTATCCGAAGCAATGCGCCTACTACCTACTATTCTCCCCGCCTCAACTTGGTTCATCCCTTTTCGCCCACCCTTTTTCCTGTCCGTCCCCCACGCTGCTCTTCTTTTATCCGTCCCTTTTTGTACCACTGCAGCTTCCGGAAGGTGGAATAAAAGTAGGCAAGCCTCGAGAAACGTTATAGGTATATACCTGAATCGCGAGGATGCTACGAAAAGTGTAGATAGAGGTATATATCTTCTTTTTTTCATTTTCGTTTTTCGTTTTTCATTGGGATAGAATCTCCAAGCATGATCGATGTTTACTATAGCGTTCTTTAGAAATATAATCAAGTGAAACAAAAAAATTGTTCACCGTTATATATTAGAACCCTGATCAAGAAAACCCGGCCCCCTTTTCCCCAGAGAATTAATCGATCGAACGTATTTGGTACGTAGGAAAAACAGCACATACAGGTGAAACGGGAGATGGTCCGGTCATCTGCAAGCACAGAAAGAAATGTCTAAAGTCAACGACGACGACGCTTTCGTGGAAAATTGTTAAGTTTTTTCAAGTTGAAGCGGGAGAGGGATCGCTGCTGATATACCTTCTATCCCTAACACCCCAGACGCCTCTAGACGTACCTAGTAGACGCGATCGAACGTTCGCAGAATCTCAATCTTCAACTTGGTAATTCAGTAGCTAGCCTACTCCGGCAATAACGCGTTCTGGAGCACGTACCGTTGGCGAAAATAGGTGCCTGAATAGACGATACAGCTCGAATCAAGAGGCTTTGAACGATTGAAAGGTAAGCTAAATAATAATAATAAAGATATTATTGAGATGAAAATTTTGTTGAAATCCTAGAAAAAACGGTTCCCTTTTTTTCTATTCTATGTAATATGCTATCATGTCATAAGTCGACTGTATACACGTCGGATATTATAAACGGACGTTCAGTATTGAATTTATTATAATAACTATTCGGTAATTGATGTCTTTTACATTTGAGGAATGATAATTCTTCCTACTTTGTACGTTTCTCTGCACTCGTTGTTCTATGTCAATGAATTGCCGGAGCTTTGAAACACATCGACTAGCGACTATTCTACCTGGAACATCGTCTGCCGGAACTGAACGCTTGGCTTATTTGATTAAGGTGCATTGAAGGCGCGCGATGCATATAATCGTATAAATTGCTTTTGATGTTAGCGGCGTTGGCTTATAGCCCTAGCTGCTCTGCTGAAAGGGGTAATGCAGCTAAAAAGCCAACCAGAAGCCGTGCGCATTCGAGGTGCCATCATCAGGTAGAGATATTGCTCTACACACCCGCAGAAGCCTTAGAAACTAAAATCCGGTGCCGGAGAGCATTGAGTTCCGCTTTTCACGTATGTATACATCACTTCATGAATACACTTTTCGGACACATATCCACATGAAACAAGCGGGATCAGCTACAGAGAATTTCGAGTCCACGTCGCCTTTTCGCGAATAAGTGTAGCTACTGATAGAGGAAAAAGGAAACAGTGTAAATATTCGCATCGTTAGTACGAGATTCGAGAAAAATGTGAACATTTGAATTCAAACCAGCTTCAATATGAACAACCGGGTAATATTTTAAATAGCAGGTAACGTTATACGACTGCTGGACCCGCTCACCTTGTGTGTCTAGTGTAGATTATATGTATACGGTATGAATGCAGTAGGTATGTACAATACAATGCATATATACATACCTATACAGGCGTACATGGAGTAACGCGCGTTCCCCTATCCGTCGACATCAAGGATGTATGAGGAATGATATAATTTTCGTTTAATTAAAACTGTAATAACAGTTTTTACTGCATTCTCGGAGGAAAGGGCGTAACATTAAAATATATACGAGGTAGCAAGTGAAAAGAGAATCTGTGGAGAGAGAGCTGTAGTCTAGGGAGGGTAAAGAGGAAAACGACGAGAGTGGTAGGTGGAAGCGAGAATAAGGGCAAAAGGGAGGGAGGAAGAATAGGAGTCGAGCTTTAACCAGCGCAAAGGTAGGACGTCGGGTGGGACAGAGCATGAGAAAAGGGAAGGGGATGCGGAAATCCTGAGTGGACGTCTAAACATTTGAGAATCTTGAAAAACTCTTTAAAGAAGCTGACTCTAGCCCGCAGGGATGATCTCTGAATTCTGACGATCCGGGTAATTAATTCAAACGAATACCGTTTCGCCAGAGATAACTGCAGTGGCAACAGCAGCAATAGCAGCGGCAGCGTAGTAGTCCCGTCGAGACAAACATTTTGGGATAACGAATGCCAGTCGAGGACGAGAAGTCTAGTAATTTCGAGCTAAGGAAGGAAAGGCAGGAATGCCTCTCCGTTGCTCTGGAGATGACGTTTCGCGAGCTTAAGGAATTACCCAGAGTAGGTAGTGCGCTAGAGATAACCCTGCAGTATTATGACGTGCGATGTCCCGAGTAGATGCATTTATATATGGAGTGTACATAACTACACATATATATATATTACGTATATACGTAATATACATTAAATGTATATAGATAGGAGCGCAACACGGATCGCCAATTTTCATTCGCTCGTGTCTATCTCAATATATGAGTCTGCACTTGTATCCACATGGCATCTAACCTAGATAACGTATATGTATGTAAAACACAGCAACCTATACGTGAACGTTCGAGAAAACTGAGAGCTGCTGTGCTTTCGCGCGTGATGAAATGAATCGAATATGAAAGATTAAATTTTCGCTCAGGGCGCGTCTTGTTACGTGTATATAGGTATACAGTAACATATACGACGGAAATTACATCAAGAATTGACTTGTACCGGAACTGCACATTGAATAAAGCAAGCGGAGAAAATATAAAGTGGTAGCTAGATGATATTATATCGGAATCTGAACACTTGAGTTACCTATTATTAAAACACTCCATAACCCTAAGTCGTCAAAATCTTAACGCTGCCAAGAGTTCTCAATAAAATTGAATCGAGTTTCGATCTCGTTTCGTTCATTTATATACACCCATACACGTATACCATATTACATGTGCATAGATTGGAAGCCGGAGAAAACATTCCCAGCTTAACAAACGACCACCTTCGTTCGAGAGCTCTCATCGCGTAGTAGCTGACCTATCGCAGTGGTAAAGTGCAAAGTCTAATAGAACGCCAGGGAATGCTACGGTTCAACTAGGAAAGGGCATATAGCGCCGTAGGTTAGTTGGGTGGGGCAATGGAGGACGGTATGGTGGGTGAGAGCGAATGCTATGGACGAGGGCGTGAGGGTGCAGAGGGTGCGGAGGATGAGGGTGGGTCAGCCCGTGGACCGGTAACGTAAAGAGGACCGAGAGCTGCAGGGGAGTGAGAGCCTTTGGGCTTTACTACGAAGGGTGACCGCAGGATCTCGGCTGACTATCGACGTTACTTGCCCTCGACCAGTGGAGTGCAGAAGCTGGTAGCGGTATAGGGTAAAGGACGGCTAGGATAACACCGAAGATGTCAAGCTCGACACAATATTATCCTACCTCCTCCACGTCAGGAATTTCCTCCGAGTTACCGTACCGGACTCCTGAATCCATACGGAACCGCTGTGTCGAATTAAACACGTTGACCTCAAGGTGGATATAATTCCGAAGCACGCTGTACCAAATTTTGGCTTATACTCGCGCACTCGATCATGATCATCTTACCACACGACACGACATAATCGTACATCTACTTTCAAAGACTACCCGCAGCGAACAATTAAAATTCGCACACGAGGGAAAAATTCTGCGGTACCAATTGCGGTTTTATTTGTAATGTGTGTGCAGGATGTGAAAATAAATAATAAATGTGTAGAGAAGCTTGCACGAGAGGTGTCGCCCCGATGAGGGTTTATAGGGCGTATTATCTCGCCAGCAGTTCAATAGAGGCAAGGAAAGAAGAAAATAATAAAAAAAGAAAAGAAGAACCGGAACAAAGAGACCACTGGGCAAAATAATACGGAAGCGAATGGACCGGAGAGTATAGTATATGCGAGCATCCGCCCCCGAGTTTTGGTGTTAGTGAGGGCGACGTTAGCCCCGGCGTTTCTGGTAGAGCAGTGTGCGTGTCAGTGTCGACGCGTTTCTGGAAAATGAGAAAGAGAAAGGGGTGAAAGGGACGATGGAGGGCAAAGAGATGAGAGGGAAAAAGGCATAGAGGCGGAGGGCGAGAACGGTGGAAACAATAGGGAAAATAAAATAAAGCTTAGGACAGAGAGAACTTTCATTTATAAGACAAAGAGGGAATTATGAGCGTACGTTCCAAGCGATAGGGGGCAAGTATAGGCGAGGGAATGTCAGAAACAGAGATTACCCGTAATAACACGTGCACTGTGCATCAGGTTCAAATTGATTTTGATGAAAATCTTAATAACTATACGAATGCAGCTGCACATGAAGCAATAACTCGATCCACTCGCTTTTGATGCTGCACTTTGCAAATAGTCCACTGGATTTTATGATGCTGATTGAGAATCTAATTTTCCAACGTGGAGGAAAAATAAAATAATGGAAAATGGAAAATTGTGTGATTTTGAAAGATGTCACCCTTAACCACCGTTTCAAATCGATATATGTATAACTCGCTGTGCGATACATCGTATATATACCGCAACGTTACCTTGCGTTATAAAAAATGGTGGTTAACTTTTTTACAACTCACATTTTTTTCCTCCATTTTTTTTCCTTTTTTTTTACATGTTATTTCTCTTTCTGCTCTCCACACTCCTTACGAGGCGACGCGATGCGAAGGGCCAAACTTCTTGCCACGATTCGGGAACAATACGGAATATTTTATTCCGTATAAATCTCGAAAAAGAGCTGCGAGAAAACCACACATACACGTATACATGTATATTATGCACATATACATATTTAGAAAATCTCCTGACTTTCAATGACACGAAAAATATTACCGCGAGCAAAAGCGTGTATATAAGGGTGGCATAAGAAGCAGTGATTTTTGCACACGAAACTGCTAAACTAAGCTATCCGTGCGCATTCAGGTTGTTTGTATACGACTACAAGCTTGTATAACTTTTACGGATACTTAACTCAAAGTAAATGTAAAATTGGTGAGTTGAGAATGTTTCTTGGATGCGGCCAACTGCAATAACATCTGTGTAGCTTTTAAAAGTGGTCGCATTTTCGAGACCGCGCGCGCACAGTATTATAAACAGGTGAAAAGAAATTGTATAAAATTCCAGGAATAATACCTCGCGGTTACTCTGCGAGAGAGTGAGTAAGTATACCTATAACTTATATCTCGATGCTCTCGGCTGCCTCGTTCACTTTTGAAACTGACTTCAAGGATTGTCCGAAGCTATGAAACTTGCTTTTTACTTCACAACTTTAATTCTGGATATCGAATCGATGTACGTATATGTGTACGCAGATAAAAGCTTTCTTTCTCTTTTTTTTTCTTCCAATCGTGATCGAGTCCACTGGTACAAGCGCTATACCTGTCAGAAGAATTCTTTTTTCGCGCATTGCCAAGTATAGTGACGACCGTTTTTCTTCATGTCATTCATTATTATTTCAAAATTGAAGACTCGGCTTTGGAGAGTGGTATAAAATATCGAGGTAGGTCGTGCTTTTCTTCGAGGATAAATGCTGTAGGGAGAAAAAGGGAGCTTTGAACTAACCATCGATCCTCTGGTCAGTCACTTGTAACTGACGAAATCCGTTGACTTACCCCAGGGCGGTTGTGTGGACGCGAACTAACGTTAGCTACATGTCAATAGGACTCACAAGCTGTTGTGTCCTTCCTAATACGGTGGGAAACATTGACGGTAGTCGTGGGGTTCAGATTATAATTCAACATCTTCCGGTATAGTCGCGAGAAACGTTTGGAAGTTTCTCTTACTTCCTTCCTTCCTTCCGCCATTCGTAATTACACCCGTATAGCATAAATGCTGAAATTGATCCACAGCAGACGTCGGCGCGATGAGTGGCGAATAAACCACTAGATGATAATTGGTAATTAATGATCAGTAAAAGTTGGCGTGTTATAACTGCGTTCGAAAATTTTCTAGTATATCACCGTCGATGATCTCCTTTAAACTCCGGTGGATCGTGTGACTCATAGAAGGTAATTACTGTAATCCCATTCGATCAATTCAGGATATATACCTCGATATTCTCATGGAACATCGGTATAGTTTTATGTGTTTGTGTGTATGCGAATTTTTATATTTTTTTAACAATCGTTTCTCATGCATTTTCAACACCCCATGAGGAGATTGTTAGCTCCGGGTTGCGGAACTGGTACAGTATCGGGTGCTTAGCCCGAAACACGTTTCGCAACGGCGCCATTTTTAATAGTTTCGCTGCAACGAGCTTGGAGCCATAACTTTAACACTCTTTTATTCAACTCGTCTCATGAGCTCGCCGCCGTGTAGCCTATGTGCGCCTTTTCATAAAATTCCTGGTACAGGGCGTGAAAGTAATTGGATGTAACGTCGCGCACTTACTGCCATTTATAACTAGACGCGTGATGGTGGGGCTTAATAATTAATATACTAATTAAATAAAGGAAGAAGTGCACTAGAAACTTCAGACCGGGGCTGGAGTTAAAGAGTCAAGTTCAACCGGAGTGCTGCAATTCAGATCTCCTTGTTCCAATATTCCTACCTTCGGCTGAGCAGACTACAAAAGAAATTTTTAAAGATGATCCAAGGGATCGTAACGGAAAACGACTACGCCCTCCTTCAAACCGAGCTTGACAAGATTCGATTGTTATCTTCTGATAACTCGTGTTCCCTTCGATTTTGACTCAGCACATAATTATAGTTAAGTCAGGCATAAGAGGCTATGGAGTTCGCGTGCAATAAGAATGACCGTCAAAGTACATAATGCAAGAATGAAACGATCAGAAATGGTAATTATTATTCTCATTACCATCCGTAAGATTCAACCCGCAATTCAACGTCGGTATGAATTATTTAAATAACCTTTGCGATATCGCATGTGATATTCAAACGAAACTGACAATGAGTGCACGTCTAACGGAGATCTTTCATTTGCTTGGCGTAACGAAAATTTGGTGTTGTGAGGTCGAGTCAAGGAGACGGAGCTAGGTTTTCAGAAGACTCGTCGACCGTTGGGAGTTCAATCAACCTAAACAACATTTCGGTCCAGTAGCTCGCCAAAAGCTGGTTGCGCCGGTCGAATTCTGCGAGTTGGTTGAACCCGAACCAATTTCAAACGTGTATGAAATTGCAGCATCATGCATCTATTACATAGGGGGTGCACGATCTGTCTGGTTCATGCCCCCTATCTGCTACAGGAAGTTCCAACTTCCCTTGCTGAGCTTATAGCTTATTCTGTTATAACATGTTGCGAAAGTTCGCGTCAACCGAGACTCTCATTTGCGCAATAATCGTCATTGTTTTCTCTGCAGCTGTTTACTGGCAAACGGATATTCAGTTCTAAGCGCACTACGTGACCCGAAAATTACTCGTTGTAAATTCGTTTCACCCTATAATGACAGAGCACACGAAAGAATTAGCCCAAGGACGTTGTATCGTATGGAACTTTTCGATGACCAGCTCGTTCGAGAGTTTGTTTCAAGCACCTCGCGACACGATCATGTGGAAATTACCAAACGACGTCGCGAGCCGCAAACAGGTTTTACTCGCCCTTCCTTTCATGTGGTTCAAATGTTTCGCAAGTGTATAGTCTATAAATACTCTATGAATAGCTGAATTATCTATTGATTTTGAATAGCTGAAGAGCGAGTGGCCAGTCACCACCAACCGCGGGATTAGGGGGCTAGGCAGGTTGTGGCTATGAGGCTGCCCCGGCATCCTGGTTCGCCGATCCACGAGCTTTATCATCGTCCCCTCCTGGGCGTCCCTTTACATCGTCTACCCTTCCTCCCTCGCCCACATGGTACACGTGTAATCAGCCACTGATTAGCCGAACACGAGGGGTTCCGGCTGTCCGCGTATTATTTTCAACCGAACAAAACAAAAATGTCCAGCTAACAGCATCGTGACGAGATATCCTAACCGGCGTATCTGTCAACTGTCAGTTCGAACTATTGATTTTCACGTTTACACGAATACGCTTCGATGAGCTCCCTCATGAAATCAAACTTCATCTCCGTTACTCGCATTGAAATAATTCTCGTAAAATGAATTTATGAATAATTCAACGACTAAACTAATGTTACGAGTGTAGAATATAATCCGATATAAACTCTCGAAGAATCGGGCACGCGTCCACAAAATACAACAGGTGATGACGTAGTATTATTTCGTGTTAAATACAGCATACCGTGGACACGTAGTCTTTTCAGACTTTGTCTTTTGCTTTTGGTATTTAAGGAGAGTGAGTGAATACCCGTACGAGCCGGTTAAAAAACTTTCTCAGAAAGGTCTGCAATTAACTTTCACTATTCTCATCCAATAATTTTTCTACAGTCCTTCTCGGACAAAGTGGTTCTAATTAAAAGACCATAAAGAGTTAGTCACTGGCGCTGTACCTACCTATGCCGACAGAAGCAACGCCTAACCAACGCCCACGACGAAGGAGAGCCAACATACGTTACAGCTAACAGAGCCTAGTCGTAACAGTGGCGAACCGTGCGAAGTGCGAGGCGGGTATGAGTATATGGAGTGTCTGGGAAAGCACAACCGTTCCTTTCATGTTTCCAAGAGTCGGAGGCGAGGGCGGCAGAGAAGTGCCAGGCGAAGGGAGGTATGCAGGGGAAAAGGGAAAGAGTGGTGCAAGGCTTCACTTCCTAATTATTTCTACCTCGGTTTGCAAGTAATGGCTATATAACGGGATTCCATTGTTTAACTGTTAATTTTTGCGGCGTGTGGGCAATGCAAGTGGTTGGTGGAACACGCAAAGCTCCAACCACCTCGGTACCACCGACCGAGAATGCTGGCTGCAATTATTTACTATATGCTTCCCTTCGGCCACGAAAAGGCTTCATTATTATTTCCGCTATTATCGTAAGGATAACAATTTATAAAAACTCCCGAGATACTTACAGGTTCCCTTTCATTCTGCAATTGCAAGAAATATGAGATCCAAATTCACGGTGAGGATCGCACTCTGATAAAAAATATATCATCGGTGTTTCATTTTGTATCTAAAGATCGCTATTTCTAAAAAATTCAGCCGGTCCTCCGATACGGTATTCATAGCCCGATTGATTTTTCACCCCTCTCTGCCGCGGTATTCGCTATGAAAAAAAAAAAAACTGAGAACCTGTATGGAATAGCCTTTAAATAGTTTATTTGATACGTTGGTTTCTTCGGAAAAGATTATTCCTAACGTCTGATACGAAGAAAGCGGGAAGAATGAAAATGAAAATTCCAATGATTTTTGGTAGTGGAAATAATGTAAATAATAGTTTCCCATGGGAAGGGCATTCGGAGGAAGGGAAATGACTAATCCACTTCTTCCTTGAAAATATTGCCGCATTACGAGTCGCATGATTGCGAGCAAGCACAGCTCGTTCAGAGTTCTTTCGTCGTAATTAACCGCTGGATTTGTTGATTGTCAAGCCAACCAGACTAGATCCCAGTTTCAGCTATTTACACAAGAGAATAAATTCCAAACGACGAACGAATGCCATCGCGGATGATAAAATGTGAAACAATTCAGTGGCAGGGCATCCGTAAAGCACCATCGATTAAAAGAAAGTGTCGAATAATCAATCACTCATACACAGATATAATTTACCGTACATGTCGAGAAATTTATCACAATACTTGGATTCAGGTACAAGAATTGATATAGTGATAAATAAAGTTTAATGTTCAAGGATTTCGAGAGGCTTGATATATTGTAAAAGTTCAAAAAGGAAGCGGTATGAAAATACTTTCACGGTGCAACGCTCACAAATTGGCTACTTTGTTCGTTCGATGCGTGTAACTCCGTAACCGCGCCGCCCGGAGGCACCAGCCTGCGGAGATTCAAACATGGATTGAACTGTACTCGAATAGCGAGTTTTCTTGATTTTAAAATCGTACGGACGTACGACCACTGTGAGAAATGTCTCCAATGGACTAGAAAATATTAAGGTACATCGGAAGTGATGCAACAAAGTTCGACGCTCGAACCAAGGAAATATGTTCACCGAACTTTATGGCAGTTACTGCTAAAAAGAAATACATTTTCCACGTTTTCTCCAGCAGTTTGAAAAGGTGAATATCCAATTTTTGCCAAAACAAGTCTGTTAGGAATAAAACAGAATATATTACGATAACCTCGATTGCAGCTCTTCCATATTCGACGGACTATTCCAGAAGCCCATCGCTTCAACATTATCGCTCATTACACCCTCCCTTGAGGCTTGTTATCCGTACACTTTAATCGTTCCACTAATTTGACCTTTGGTATTAGCTTGCTCTAAGGCCACAACCGCTTTACCAATACTTGAGCCATTTTACATATTATCTAAATTTCCTCGACGTTAGAATATCGATGTACGCAAGATCCTACTACATGGAATTAATTGTATATTGAAATAACGGAAAGAGAAACAAAAAAAAACATATGAAAGCACATGGTTCGGGTTGTGTGAAAAAATCCTTCATGAATGTTGAATGTAAGCATTTTTCAAAAATTCACGCTACCTGGTCGAGCACTTTCAGTGCTTGAATCCGGTTTGGTTGAGGTGATGAAAAAAATAAAGAAGGTGAAGGAGATTGAGAAATAAACGAAGATTGGTAAATTGAGCCGGATTGAGATAGGGGTAAAGCCAGCAATGGAATGGCGATTTGTCGCAAGTGTTGCCGAAAGTTTTGACGGTTTTATGATTCTTCCGTGTAACTTATGTAGCGAGGCAAAATGTTTAGAAACGCCGCAAGTTAGAATAGGCTGGGTGCAACGTGGAAACGGTGCCAAAATTTCTCGAAGAGCGCTCTTTCCTCAACCCCCTCACTCTCTATCTCTCCTTCTCTACGCCCACCATCCACCGAGCCATCCGCCCTCTTGGCTACCGCGGTTCCTGCCGCCCCGACATCCCGACAACCCTCTCTCTCCCTCTCTCCCTCTCTCATCCCCTTGCTTTGTTATGTTAATTGTTTCAAACTCAGGGCATCATCGCTACGTTTATTTTCCATTGTCGTCACCTCCCAGTCCCTTCGCATCCTAAATGTATAGAAATATACATTTATATTATACGTACGGTACGTAGAAGCACAAGCGCATCATACCACAGTTGCACATTCGATATATTATGTATAATATATAACTATATAAAATATACCTATGCACCACGTATATTTTATGTACCGGAGGATGTGTATAAAATAGGCACGTACACATAGAATCATGGACGGCTCAGTGCCAGACGGATCTCAATGTATATTTGCCTTGGTAATACATACGTACAACCCTGTTCGTATTTCTCACATTAGCCTCCTCTCTATGCATCCAGCTCCATGACTGTTGCAGTTTGAGTAACGCTTCACCGCAAGCAACCAGTCAGGGGTGGAAGTATAAAATGTCAATACGTTTACCGGTAGACCATTGTTGGCCCTGATCTACGTTTATGGCCGTGTTGATACAAACGTTTGCATCTCTTCCAGTTATAATGTTTAAGGTTACGTATACTACTTCGTGGTATGAAATATAGTTGCACATCGGCAATGTGCGGAAAAGTATTGGAACGTATCTCAGTCAATAACATTTCAAGGAGTCACCTTTTTTTAAGCATAAATTAGTGGTTAGGAAATTACAATATTCATACCATTAAGATCGCGTACGTCCGATTGTAATATACAAGGGTCGCGGCTAGGGACGTTTGCCAAAATAAGATGGGAAGTACGTTCTTAGTTTTCTGTTCGTGTAGGGTATAATACGTTGGCCACGTCGCGATGCCACAAGCATTGGTGTCATGACGCCTTCGGCATTAGTATTCGACTCGCATTTCCAACACGCTGTTGGTAAAGAGTCGCACTTGTTGGCGTCGGGGGACCTGGACATTGGAAGAGATGAGGGGAGAAAGAGAGGTAGGTTGGCTCGGACTACGCGACGGGAAGCGAAAGTGTGCAGTGGCTAGTTCCCCGGGGGATTCCAGGACCGCAGTCCTAAATCAGGTTTTATTCCCCGGTGAGTCTCCGCCTCTCCCGCGTCCAGAATCAGCGGGTGCCCCCTCCCCCTCCTCCGATATCGAACGGCGCAATCTCTACTATACAAGTTTTCGCATAAATTCCTTTCAGCCAATCTAACCAACCGCTAATCGTTTTGTTGTACACAGACCAACCTCACCCTCATGCACCCCTATTTACAACGCTCGGCCATTCGATAAAAACGACGCGATAGATGATCCAGGATTTCCAAGCATTTTTCAATCGAAAACCGCTAACCAAATCGCGTTCCGCCTCGGGGGAAAAAGAACTCCGATGACGAGAATCTGTATGAGTCGAAGGGGCCCAAAAGGGACAACGGTGTTACGTGTCAATAGGGGGTGAATGGAACTCGCGGATGGTCCTGGCACCGCCTGGTAGTGCGTCAGAGGGGCGGTCAGTATTATACGTGCCGTGCCGGGCTGGCGGGGTGCTTGAGAATTCGGGTCAGGTTGTTTCCTGCTTCGATTACAAATACAGAGATACACAACTCTTAGAAGGTCTGCCAAAAGCAAACCTCGAGTCACTCTAGAGAATGACCTCTCGCACCCTCGTCTCACCCGAACCATCCTCCTCGTCCTTCTGCTGGTGCAGGATATACCGGTTGCGATAATTTTAAGGGTTTCCATTCGATGGAAAACATTATTTCTCCATCCCCATAAACCGAAACCTTTCTCTTCTGACCCCTAGAAGTTCTGCAGCAGCCAGCAGGTAATTGAAAAGCTCATCTAATCAATTATATACATCCACCAAGTGTTTTCTGTGCCTAAAAATTTATAAGAGAGACGCCGAAAAAGCACGGTCCGTCAGCTACGCGAAACAATGAGACCGCGACTTTGTTTGCTTTCGCCCTTGTCTCGAAGGACGTGCGTGACGATGCTGGAGTGAGATGTAAAGCACCGGTTGAATGAAATTGGGAGAGCCTTGTGAGTGTATAAGTACGCAGAGAACTCATGCAACCCGCACCGTAACCACTGTACGTACATGCAGGGTGGTGCAGCGATTTATAAGTACATACGTCGCTTTTACACTGTCAGAGGGGTGAGTTTTACGCAGCTCTTTGCTCGATCCCAGTAGGTTATAGGTATACAAAACACTTTCGCCCTACGGCACTTGTGACCCACATATTTAAAGTAACGTTTGAAGGTAGTCAATTATTCAACGTAAACTTTGGCGTGGTATAACTTCAAGGATACTATCAAGCGTGGTTCGAATGCAGCGTTCACCTAAATTCCAAGGACACCGTCACAGGGGTTCAAATAAATAATTTAGGATAACACGATCCTATCTGTACATAGAATGATAATAGAACGGTGAGATTTAAATAAGGTTTTAGTGACTGGCGATGAGTATAATTTTGGCAGCTTGTTAACGAGTTCGAAGCCGCTTTGTACGCGATTCTTGGTACTCATCCAATGCGTATACCCAACGTCACTGTATGAGATTCCACAATGCCTGTAACATTGCCTGAACTAACGCTAAATAATTTCACCCGAGAAACAAACCATCAACGGCGATGGTATATGTGAGAGGAAATGTAGAATACCTAATGGATAATGGTAAATGGTGGATGATGAAACGAATAGCTAGCAAACCTGGCTGATAGAAGCAAAGTTCCGCGGCGCGCGGCCACGCACTCCCTGAGCGCTCCACGCTGCCTGAGTTTGTCCGCGTGTCTGCGGATCCTTTGAACCCTCGAAGAATCCTTTTGGAGGTACCGTAGGACGGACGCCACTCTCACTCTCACTCCCTGACGATATTGCGCCGACGACGAGACTCTACCATTCTTATGATTTTCCTCAAACAGACCACGGGGTGTCTCAATACTTCTATTGCGTATATTATTGCTATATTAGTATTTGGTTTCTTTTTTTTTTCTTTCTTTGCTTCTTTTCTTATAATCCTAATTTATTGGCACGCTGGGTTCACGTAGTTGTATATCTATAGTTAGCACTTATTGTTATTATTTGTATTATTATTATTCTCTAATTTTCCTCTTCACCGAACTTTTCACGAAGTTAACGAAGCTTCGGGGATGATTCCTCGTCGTTTTGTCTTTAATTAAATTATTCAACTTAAACTATTTAAAAATTTATTATCAAGCTGCATATAGGCAGCTGGCGATGAGTGTCGTCGCACGTGTAAAAAATAACGTATAAATGGATACAAAAATGAAAAAAAAAAAATCACAACGTCGATATCGGTTTTAATACGCCGAAATTTGAGGTACAATTTTCGTTTTAGTTTATTATATTTTATTTCAGACAATAGTCAGTTATTCTATAATATTACGGCAAAAGGTTATTTAAGGCAACTACAACTCATACACTATTTTTGATCACACACTCTCATAAATTCCATCGATAACTTGTCAGAAAATACCTGGCGTTAATCTTCCCATAGTTGGTTGTCTCGAATCGATCTATCGAGCTATGAATATAGCCGATTCGCAGTTTATCGATACTCTATATTTAAAGTCTTGGGCAGCAGCAGGTACTCAGCGTGGACTAGAGCGTCACCTCATTCCAGAATCTATTCGATTGTATAATGAAAATGAAAAAATGACGATAAACTTCGAAAATAAGAATTACTTTCCCTTCGCCGTACCTCACCGCACACTTCGGTCGGCACTTATATTTTGAACTTATTACGTTGAGTACAGTCTCCGAGCTTAAAAGCACGTCGAGATTCTCGACCGCGTGGTGATCGCCGATTTGAACCGTCCCGCAGCACCCTTATGAAGCAGCACCCTCCGCAAGCATCAAGCGAGCACCGGGACCGAAATAATAATCTCCTGTATCCGGGATGAGTCTGTAATACACGTTTTGGTTCTGCTTTCACCTAAATGGGATTGCGAAACTATGAACCTCGAATATAATATAACCGAGAAAAACTGGGAACACCTGAGATTTAGTGCGAGTCGAACGTCCCTTGGACGATACGGAGATTGGTGTACACTGCGGTCGTTCTCCGCACACTGAGGGTAGCTGACGTCACGAGCCCACCACGCGGCGATTCGCGCCGGCGCTTATCCTTCGAGCTTCGATACGCGCCCTCCGAACCAACGAACCGCCGAACCACCAAGCCACCGAACCACCGTCCGCTGCGTATAACTATGTACATTCTTTACTTCTATATATGGACATAGGTATGTAAGTATACATACTTGTATGTGGGCCGTATGTGCCTGGCGTGGTATATACGTGGACATTTCTGGCGTACATAGGTATAGCCCAACTACCTACTACCCCGAGTCCTTGCCTCACTCGATGCACGCATCCACTCACCTGGTAAGTCGAGGGAACCCAGCGAGAACGCGATTTATTCATAAGCTCTCTTTTTCTCTTTTGCTCCCTTAGACACGGTTCCGTTACGTTCCAGGATCCTGGATCAGTTATGAACTGAGTCCCGTCGATTCGGGGGTTGGATTTTTATACATCGGGGGGTATATTATGGGTGAATAACAATATAGCCTCGTGCTTTTAATTCGTTCGGTTTGGCTCGTCAGTAGTTTTGATTACATCCGTTTTTTTTTTTATTCTCAATTGATCATTTTCCGTTCAGCTCCCCCCGGCCATTCCATTTCCTTACTTTTTTCTCTCTCTTATTTTCTTTCCGTGGCCCAGTGAAATTGAATTTTCGCTCGTCGAATAACGCCCGTAGGACGAGCGACCGAGGCAAGGGGGGTAGCTTGTGCCTTGCGCATTCGCCTCGTTTGGAATTAACGGATACGATAATCGAAAAGACGAAAAAATGAGCAACGGTGCCGTGGTGTTTTCCACGGTTAAATCTTATTTCTCTTCGAGTTGGCTAGTCGGTTTCCTGTAGTGTTTCTATGAGTCTCCTTTTCCTGATATTTCTCGCTCTTTCCCTTACCCCCTATTTCCCTTTTTTTCTCCACTCTTTGTCTCTCTCCCTCCCTCTCTCTCTCTCTTCTCGAGCTTTCCACCGAGGGTTGAACACTCGGACGTCCGTCGTTAGGGTGAAATGCGCGAATAAGTATAATAACCGTAGGCATAATCGTTGCTCCCAATCGCAGGGCGTAAAGCAAGGGAAATATACAGGGTGCCCTATTCCAAAAGCCCATCTCACATATTTCCAGAAATACGCTTCTTTGGAAGAAAATGTTTCACAAACGAAACTTGCTTGGTTTTGAGGGAGACAATCTGTAGCGTAAGATGATCGGGTTCACTCTGAGTGACACTGTTAAGGTTACGCAGAGGGCATTTGATTTTTGTGTTCTTTCCACGAGACTATTATACCTTTTCATATCGGGTCCTTTCACTTGAAAGTTCACGCTCTAACTGATTGCCCCTTTACGCCACAGATATCGCTCTCCGAGGGTGCGCCGCCGGCATTACTTTCGGATGTTGCAGAAGGTACGATAGGATCAAATTTTTCATCCGATCGAAACCTGGTACCTACGCAATTAGAAGGCAAAAAAACAGCGGGTTTTTTTTCTCTGAAGCTACTACAAAAAATGCGTTCAAAAGCGATCTCAAAAGCTCATCATTGACCACACTTGGTCACGTTAGAAAGGGGCTCTGTCTATGCAAAGAACTTGTGAACTTTGAGCTATTGCGTAGAATGAAAAGTTTTCCTTTTCTTATTTTTCTTTCAAACCGTATAAGTTTTTTCTTCCTTTCGCACGCACTTGTCACGTTATTCAAAGTCGGCGGTGTACCTTCTGAGGCCAATATCCAAGTATCTACCGTGATTGGTGAGAAAAAGAAAGGCACGACGCATTGCGATCAAAGCCGCAATGACAGCTGCAAGAATCCAATATGCAGAATGTAAGTATAGCCGCAATTGATCCGAGTACGATGACCTCTGCTTAACCTCCGTGCACTTACCTAAGGTCAGAGCGACCTCATCAAGTTAATCAGAAGCAAGGAACTATCGTCTGAAACATTTTTATCGAGGAGGTGTTTCATCGGAATTTTTAAAGGGTGGGCATTTTAGATGGGTCACCCTGTATATATACAGAATACACGTATATGGACGCCGACTTACACACCCCCACAAGCACGCATCGTGTGTAATGTAGGTTGATCCGAGGAGTGTCTATACGGGTGGTATATACATATATGTAAGACCGAGAAAACTGAGAGGAAAACAGAGATCATGAGGTAAAGATGAAGAGAGAGAATAACGGGCAGTAGAAAGAGAGTGATAAAAATGAAAGAGAAATAGGGGGAGGAGGGAGAAGAGTATAGAGAGAGGCCTCGTGCTGCCGTCAATCTCTCTCTGGTTGCCAGTGCCGGTGCTAGTGGCGTAGGAGTCGGATGGAAATCAATAGCCCTGAATAATGAACCCCAAGGCAGCACCTCCCCCTCCCCCCACCTAACTTCTCCCCCTACGCCACTCTCCTCCACGGTCTGGAGCAGTCTCTCGTGCATCCTCTCATTCCCAAGCGAGAACGACTCTCCCTACCCCCCGCTGCCGCCCCCTGCCGCCACCGCCATCTCCGCATCCACCCTTCACGTCGGTGAAAGAGGGTGTTTGTGTCGTTCGCCTGGTCCTACTACCGCCCTCAATCGCTAACTTCAAAACGGGGTGGTGTCGGGTCGGGGGGAAGTAGAGGGAGGATGGGGGATCTTCTCGAACCCAATTCAGATAACAGACGGAAGACGCGCACGGTTCCATAGAAAATTATCACCAGCATTTCAAAATATATACAGAAAATATATTATGTATTATACCAACATGTATACATACACTTTTTTTTTTTTTTTCATTTTTTTCCCCACGGATGAAGCTGCTGTAATTTTGGGGATGACATAGTCGGCAAATATCAAATCTGTATAGATCACAACTGGATTGAGAACGCTCATCGATTTGTTGTAAGGTGTCAATCGTTAACGCGCACCTCGCAGAGCCTCGAAGCGTTCGATCGTTATGCCAATAATTATGTGAATCGTAGATCGTTTCCATGACTAAACATCCGAAAACTTGAGACAATGAGTCCGGTAATATCACATGATATACCGATTCTTAATGAAAATATCTGTGATTAATGCGACCATGTTCCGGATGCGAATTTTTCATAATATTAAACACTGTTGAGGTAGCGTTTTAAACTGAAGGAGAAATTGCGGGGAGTTGAAGTTCGTAGTTTTAAGCTAATAGACGCAATTTCCCTTAATTCATTCAAAAATTGTATGATGATACCCTGATGTCTTCATCGTGCGGACTACACCGATGGTATGAATAAATAGACCCGTCAATTTCCATACTCGTTAACGAGAAACCTGGCAGGGCCTTATCGCGGCGAGCGGCGAGCGGCGATACCGCTTCTCTCAACCAGCTCTTAAAACACCCCAAACCTCTTAACCTCACCGAGGCGAATTCGTCTCTGTAACTGTAGATATGATGTACAGCGCTGAAACTTGTGTTTATATATTTTGTATATCAGCTGCGGTAGACATTCGCCTGTCACGTGATTACTCGCTATATTAAGAATCTCTCGAGACTTTATCGATAATTTATCGAACGATAGAACAACCGCATTATTACAGTTACAGTTATAAAATATATCGTTATATATCAATCCGCACGTATAGTTTGACATCTGATCGGAAAATATATTTTATCGAAAGTACAGGAGTTCAATGAATAAAATAAGGAAATTGTAAGTGAAGGTTTGAGGAAGTAGATTTTTTGAGCGAACGAAATTATTTCACTCGACCGAAGCCGCGGGGCCATTCGTTGTTGAATAGGTCTATCATCGAGCGAACTGTGCTACTGTAATTATGACGATTATTATTAGCGTCGTAAAAGAGCACTTCGATTTCCTCCTCGTGTCATAATTTCAAAAGAAATTTAAGTACCTGTCAAAAATTTCGATTCGCTTCATCACTACTGGCTGCACGCCCTACAACTTCGGGTTATACATATGTATGCACAGCGATATTATTTCTCGAATTTCTTGTTCTCAGGCAGCACTGAATAGTATAGCAGGAGAATCTTTCGGCCCAAGTTATAAACGACTTTACAGACACTCGACTCGATCCGAGGAAAGCTTATTCTTATCACTCGGTAGATTAAGACATTAGACCCCTAGAAGGAACCTTCCGGCATCGACGGACGAAACTCCGTATAGGGGGGTGCCAAAGCTGTGGAGTGGCAAGAGGGTGGTACGCTGAGGTATTCCATGCACCAGATACCGAGCGATTTGGTAGGCAGCGTCCGGATGCCAGTTAATATCCATAATATCCAATATCCAGAATAACGAACAGACTGTAGCTACCCGAGTTTACGGACCATATTGAGACTTCATTCGATATACATTTTCTTTTGTTTTGTACCGGCCAAGAATCGCGAAAACTATTTTTCACATTCCTTTTCACTTCCGTCGCATATACCTGCAGAAGCCGCGCCCGGCATCGCGACGCCGCACCTTATCACATCGGTATATACGAGTAAGCTGGTATGTACAGACTTTATTTCTTGCCTCCAGTCGATTCTCACGGTATAATACCTACGCTGACGATCTATTTGAAGCAGG
Organism: Athalia cordata; assembly: GCA_963932425.1. Lineage (NCBI taxonomy): Eukaryota > Metazoa > Arthropoda > Insecta > Hymenoptera > Athaliidae > Athalia > Athalia cordata. The sequence continues at coordinate 46,520,064 of OZ010625.1, read as the reverse complement.
AAATAATGAGACCTATATATACATATGTATATATATATATACATACTATATTTTCCATAGAATTTTTCCGAGCTCTTCAACACTGCGGAGACAAAGCCCTTCGTTCTATCATATTTCCCAGGTGACTCCCGCTAGCTTCGTTTCGTCTCTTTTTTTTATTTTTCACATCATCTCTTATACTCGCATATTTTTCTCATAAACATAACTATCGCAAAGATAAGTACAGCGTACGCGTCATCTACTTGAAACAGACCATATTTCTATGCAGTATAGCGTTATATGTTTTCGTACACTTGCTCTTATTCTTATTATTGTATAATGTGATTGCAAATTGGAATTTCAATTCATCATTTTCAAGAAACAGAAACAAGCGTACATACTTGGGAAGTGTGCTCGTTCACTCCGATGTAATAAGAATGATATTTTCATTACAATACACACCTTTAGCGAACCCCAAACATCTCGCAACGCAAAAGTCCTGCTAAAACGACAGCTCACCTACAAATGGCGGACGACTCTGTTGCGACGTTTAATTAAATTTTCATTTGGGTTGTTCTCGAAGGCAGGTATGAATAGTTCAGTATGCACCTATCGCCATGTTTACCATACGTCATACACGTATATTTATTTAGTATATTTAAATATGCGTCGTACATCTATTTATGAATATCCTGCACACGGTAACGTGCCAACTATACGGCTGCAGCGTAGTGGGCAGGACATTTTCTACGTGCGTATGAATTCTTGGATAATCGTTTAACGAAATGAACCAACAATTGACAAAATTCAAATAAAAGTAGCAATGAGAAAAAAGTAAATGTAGAAGAATCAGCTACCCATAGGAAGAAAACTAAATTCATTTCATTCCTAATGTTTAGTCGTCAGTTATTGCATTATGCGAGGGACATTTCTGATAGAAGATAGAATTCAGCAGACCGAGGAGGGATTACACTTGGTCACGGAACAATTGTTGATAACAATGTATGGAAAACGAACAGGGACAATAACGATATTAACAAAAACCGCAGACTTTATCGCGAACAATGTGCTACGTGAGCACTCAACGACTGCCATTAGCAGCAGTCTACCTCTTTTCTGGCGTAGCTATGCGCCAAATTACAGCAAAGGCTGCACATGTACGGCGTACTTCATCTCTGTACACTTTTATGAATGTGTAAATATTCCCATATACATGGATCTTCACGTGGGAACGAATATATATACGTACATCCGTATCAGATCCGTAACCGAGCGTGGTGCCTGCAGTATACTTTTGGCGGTTCGAAATGTGAGGGAGGGAAAAAGGGGGGAGGCAAGGTATTCCAACGCGGACCGTTTGCGCCGCTCCTAGCGCTGAGCGCCCGTCGCCTCGCGCTTTATTTTGACGATCTGAAAAACAGGCCACTCGGCAACGAGGGATTTTTGATCGATCGATCGTCGTGAGAAATGAATGCCTAGTGAAACGATGCGTAGGATAGACGGATAGACATTCAGACAACGTATCATGGGGGCGCTTTTATCCGAACGCGTTGCATCAAAGAGTACTATGCCATACGCGAAGAGAAACCCCTGAGTGATACAACCCCGAGGATTTGCGGATAAAATTACGCACATCAAAAAAAGAAAGAAAAGAAACAGAAAGTCAGATGAGGAGAGGAGAAGTAGAAGAAAAGATCTTTGCTTTATAAATAATTTAGTCGGACAATGAGCTGTTTTACCGCAGGACACTCAGAACTTGCATTATTTCTTCGTAGACATCTCACCTGCAGCAATTAGCTATTTAATCCAATACCTCCTCTACAATGTGCAATAACCTGGATTTAGTAATTTCATTATTTACGTAGAGGTCTTATATAGCGATGCAGATATTTGATCCATCTTCCTGTGACTTACCACATGTGTACGGAGAGCGCGAAATTTTATTCGAACGAGATAAGTGGGGGAGAAAATATTCCAATGACGATTTTTATACTTGTCAAATATATTTCGATTATCTCGGCGGTAACGTTCGAAGTTATGAATTTTGGAGGGATTAAAATTGGCAACTGATTAAAGACTTGATATGATGAATATGATTAGCTGAGACTTGAGCGGAATAGTTTCGTGCTAAAGATCGTTTTAAGTGCAACAAGTAATCGTTTCCTGAACAAAATCTAAACATGCGCGGCAATCACAATTCTTTCGCACGTGAACAGCTAAGTTCGTAAACGCGATCCGTCACGGTTCTACACAGGCGTCAAAACAGAAAAAATGAGTTTAATAAAAACTGGACAAAAAAACTCAGGAAAGTTGAAAAACCAAGAGTATAAAAATAGGCATACTAGAGACTAAGCTTGCGATCACGTGAGTAATTCAGGAACGGCAACGTGGAATTATAATGAAATGAGCAGTGAATCGTGCGACACAATTATGCATCATGGCGAAATGGGTTTAAAAGAAAATCCCCCTCAACCGTAATTACGTCAGATGAAAAAGGACCTCTAGAGTCACGCGCTCTGAAGCTTGAACTTTTCCAAGTAATAAAATGAGATGGCAAATTCTTAAGCTTTTGCAGATAGAATCACTTAGTACCTTATTAGGTAGTTATCACCTCCGAAGCAATGCGATGGTAATGATCGACTTTCAATACTTTTATTTCAGGCGTGGCTTCCCAGCTGAACGCAATGCAGAGTAGAGTAGAGCAGCGGAACTTAAGGCCACGTCGAACGATCTCACCTTCATTTTCCTGCTGCAAGCTTAATTCTTCCCCGACCGCTTCCTACACCGACGTTCGTCCGCCACTTTGGCGATAGCACGCGAACCGACCGGTACTCGGTAATTATTGCCGGGTAGAATGGGCTGGTAGGTGGCAGGAGGTAGAATAAGGTGGGGTGAAAACGGGAAGGACGAGGCGGGGGTCAATGGGGTGAAATTGAAATAATGTAAATGCAAAGTAAGACGGTTGAGGTAGTTTTCTATTTGTGTTGGATTGTAACTCAATCTGCCAGGACCGGAGGGATGGGAGCGGAGTTGCCGCGAGCGTTGGGCGCTTCTGTAGGGTGCTGGGAAACCGGAGGGGGTTTTATTAGCATTCGCAACAAGCATCCTCCATCGTAGAGAGGAGGGGAAAGAGAAAGAGAAAGAGAAAGATAAAGAGAGAGAGAGAAACAAAGTGCAAGCGGTGTACGGTACAGTTGCAGGATATACACCCGTTTCTATATGTATAGGGGTACACATATACTCCTCGTGCACCCGTAATGTCCTCGGCAAGCGCAGTATACTGCTGTAAATTGAAGATTTCAGATTCTAGATGTTAGATTGTAGATTGTACGAGTGCCGGTACAGAGGCCGCGCGTGGAGTCAAAATATAATTACACAAAGGCAGTGACGGGAAGACGGAGTCGCGGAATAGACCGTGTCTCATTAAAATTGAAGAGCTGTTTCAAAACTACGAGATTTGTGTGTTAGTGGTTATAACCCCTACCGAACCACGTGCCCGGTTCCCCAGTTCCCTATTACGCGACAAAAGTTACTCGCAACGACATTAATTTGAAAGTATATACGTATGTATATTATGTTACGATTGAGTCTTTTTTTCTCGTTATAACATTCATGGAAATTCATTAGGCGGACTGACTTAATGCTGCTCTGAGGGATGGAGGAATCATCATTCGTCAGGATTACAGTTTATCAAATGAAATCATCCCGAAAATCCGCAGGCATCCCTTGCTTTCTTCGTTCTGAGCGCAGCTACGCGTAGTATATCCATTACTGAACAAGGTGGAATATTCCAAACGATCTTATAGAGAGTCCACTTGAATTACGAGTGTTTTATTTCATCATCAACCGACACCAGCGCACCTATTAACGAATTATTAATTCAAGTGATTCTTAATAAGAACTCTCATCTTGAATATCATCGCTATTATAAATACGATCTAACGAAGCCGTATAATAAAATATTTTCCAAAACATCTCGAACGAAAACGTATATATTTTCGATTAACGCTGCATTTTAATCGACGGTTCAACCTGTGTTATGGAAAAACACAATGACTGCAGTGTCGTCGACTATATGGGATCAAACAACAACTTTTATTTACATCGATGTTGATTTTGAGTGCAAGAAAATACAATGAAAAAAAAAACGAAGAGAGAAGGAAATAGCTATACCAACTCTTTGTAATCTCATCACGTCCGTGCAATCTACATATAGAATAATATATGTGCATGTATATTTTGTGTAGTGGAAAAAAAGAAATCGGAGGGGTTTTAAAATGTAAAGGAGCTTGCCCCGAAGGATTAATGAGTATTCACCTAGGAAAAACACCCAAAAGCCATTTGTCAGTAATAAATTCACCGGATCTGTGGAATAAAAATCAGCTAGGATCGTGTAGCTTATCGGCCGGATATATATTGTAAAATATCTGCATCCGCCCACCCAAGCTCGGCCGAACGGTGTACCGCGGTCAAGTCAGGCGAGCGTTAGCTTCGAATGAAAATGAACCAATGAAAGTCAATTTATAGCTAAAAGAAGGGAAAACGGGGCAAAAACTTATCGTCGGAATCGCGCGAGATTGTGAATTCGCGATAAGATTTTCGACTTAATTCAATATTTCGCTCATGACGATGTTATATGTAGTTGGCAGAGCTGGCGGCGTAACCAGCCTTTTTCTATATCTCCTAATTGGCCACCACCCATTTCGCATTATACTATTTTACGTATGCTGTCAACTAATCCTTGCCCGAAAAACTTTTGATGATCGATAAATAAATCAAAAGTGGGCTCAGCTCGGGACTCAGGTCCGCTGACATCCAACCGCTTCTAATTCTCGAGTCTGGTTCTTTCGATTATTTCAGTTCAAGACAATGAAACTATACAGAGATGGATCGGTACGAACAGACAAAGCTGACTAGGTGGTGGTGAGATTAGGGATAGGTGCCTGTAGCTGTGCGTAGGGTCATACGGATCACGGTGGACACGAATTCCCGCAGAATTTATTGTTTCACGGGCTTATGCGGAGACAAAAGAATAAATCCTGATTAATCTCTCAGCCACCCGATCAGGACCGGGAGAAGTGGCTGTGTAGCGTAGCAAAATATTTCCAACGTGGTGTTTCGTAGCACGTGGTGGGTGCGCGCGCAAGTTAGTTTCCCCTACGACCCCCCGTTGCCTCATTCGACCCCTTACGACCCCCTATCATCCCATCTGACCACCCCTCTGCCGTTCAATTCTTCACCTTCTGTCTCATTTTTTTTTCTCCCACGTATTAGTCAGTACGGCTGAACAACCGATGAGATCGGTTACGAAAAATTTAGAAGTTATTCCTGACGTCGATCACAACGTACGATAACAGCAGTCTTTCTGTTTAAAACAGCTTCAATTGTATCTATTCAAAAATACTTAAACAATCAAGATGGTTAAATTATTACCACATTTTTAGCCTCGTCAATATCGACGTTCGAGAAGAAATAGATCGCGTAGGATTTTGAGATGGTTTTAATTTGCTGATAATTAACTTACCCTTATGCATCCCAGTGTATTTATCTTTGAGCACGGTAAACTCGTAGATTTTACCAAATTCTTCGAATATTGGACGAAGCGAGTCCTCCTCCAAATGTCGCGGAATTTGTCCCACGAAAAGTTTTATCGCACCGTCTTCGTTACTCGACGTTGGAGATACGGAAGTGGGAATCAACATTCTCTGATATCGATTCAGAGCCTATCTAAAAATGAATAAATATTCACCCGTCAACTGGATGAAACTCGTGCTTTTTAGAATTTTAAATTTCCTCTTAACGCGTAAAGTTTTTTTTCACCAAGCGTGTTGTATTGTGGAACCAATTGAACGCTCAAAAATAAGTTCTATTGAATTCTTTTTTCTGTTTTCAAAAATATACTTCGGAATTTCCACATTTACCAATTTACTAAGAAATATGAATACTCGCTATAGATATCACAGTATTATATCAGTCTCAAAAGTTTCCTGAGATGCGACGCTGCATTTATCTGACAAAAAAATCACCTCCAAACTAATCCTTTCCAGATTTGAAAATCGAAGGTGAGGTGAAATGGAAACGTAAAATGCAAAATCACGTATTAATTGACTATAGATATGAAATGGGGCGCACTTTGTACTGCCCGTATAGGTCGTAAAATAATTATCGTTTATTCACAATATGATTTTCAGTGTCACGAAAATTTTAAAACTTATTTAACGTAGATTTATTGTTCACAAACAAATACACGAGGACGACAGGTATTCTAACTTAATGAGATAAACACCAGTTGCTGAGATGCGCGGGTTTTCCACAAATCGTCACATCTATACGCAGCCGTACAAAACGAGGTTCGCACTTTAAATTGTTATCTCAATAACAGCGCGGGAGTTACAATCACAACTCTGATCACTCGTTCATTCCCATCAATTTATACTTCTCCCAGAGTTCACTTGATGGAGACAACAAATTTTTTACGCCTCACCAAACATTAAATCGAAGATAAAAAAATTCAAGTTGTTTTATTCCGACAAGTGGGCAAATTCGAACTTATCGATGACACTTTGTTTTTTTCTATAGAGAAATCACAAACACTAATTTACACTTTAACGCGAAGTTTATTGATTCCCGTTTACAGTATAGGATTGATACGTGAATAATGGGACGGTTATGTTTAAATATTATACTAGGATAATTTATGAGTTTGAAATTCTAAAAAGCGCTCTACTCGGGCTGATGAGCGACTTATATATTTATTAATCTAACGACCACAAATACGGCACACGTTTACGTTCACGTTCACGATTACGAGGACGAGACGACACTGGTTGATCAACCCTCGTCGTGATCCGCACCACGCGCCCCGACGCCGCCGTCCACCGGGATATTACACCCTCTCCCTGACCCCGTCACAGCGTCGCCCCATCTCAATATACAGGCACCCCTAGTGGGCCGAACACGAGAGCATGGGGGCATCTTTCTCCGCTCCCAGCAGCATCCATTTGCTCCTTACTTGGACGGAACTTCCTGATCCTTCGCCTCGCTTATACCTACCAAAGCCACCGGCTGCACGTGAGCTCTGCTCAGATACTTAGACTTCCGGTAAAGTTCCTGCATGTACTGTGCTTAGCGCATCCGTGATGGATTCATTAGTGCACTTAAACGGGATTAAATTAGCACGAAGCTAAGAATCGTGAATTAATTTTCCAGCTTAGTCACTTGGCACCTATAATTTATATCAATCCGTTGGTACAAGAAGAAGATATGACCGTGATAAGGTGAAAATGTTATTTCGTTTCACAAATTTTTAATGATACCAGAATTTTTGTTAAGTCGCAGTGGAAGACTTGGGGAGAAAAGTTATTAGCTTGCGGGTAAACTAAAGATCCCTCTGGAGCGAGAGTAAAAAAAAGAGAGAGAGAGAGAGAGAAAGAGAGCGAAGAACAAAACAAAAATTCGTATATACATACAGAGTAAAGAAGGCAAACAAAAATAATGATACGTTTGCCTTGTCCCAGCGTTTAATCATTTTCAAAACAAAGAAAATCTCGCTCAACCCTGCAGCTACATCAGCAAAAAGGTAATTCAATGCCGAAGAAAAATTAAACCTTAAAACGGGTAAGATAGAGCCACGATTGCAAGCAATACCCAGCCATAGCACGTATAACTGCCCCATTTTACCAGAGAATTTACAGCGAGAAACAAAGAAGAGAAAAAAAAGTCAAATCAAATCAAAGACCAATCAACCCCAGATCCCCGTAGCAGTGCACGGTCAGAAAAAACGAAGTGAAAAAACAAAAAGAAGAAAAACCAAAGTTGACAGCCAAAAAAAATTACGTTCAACGTGGTATGTGTGCGCGTGCGATATCCGAATGGATTTGTGCTGCACAAGGGGGGATTGCATTGCAGATTGGAGGGCTCTCACGTCCATACCTCCTTCTCGCTGGGGCTTAGACGAGCTGCGAGCTTCGAGCTTCGACCAAAAGCGGGTGGAGAGGGTTCTGAACGCGCTACAAGGGGTGCTGAATGCGGAAGGATCGTGCAGGGCTAAGGGGGTACGAAGAGAGAAGCACGCGCGTCTGCGTTAACGTCCCAGTCTGTGTATTGGTGGCGGCAAGGGGTGCGTGTGGCAGGGGGGGAAGGGGAGGGGAAGCGTGTGGTATGACGCGATCGAGTATCACACGACAGGATGACTCAGCCAACCCAGGGACTTCGGAATATGGTCTACAGCCTGATAGACCAAACGGTATATGTACGTACATGCATTACCGGATGAGGGACTATTATGTTTTCGTTCAGCCCTTACACGGCAAGTAGTCTTATCCATCGGCAGCAGCACCGCGACAAGCGCGTGAGTCTCTACGTATTACGTGGTACGATGTAACATACCTCTGGAGTATTGTACGTATTCGTGTATCAGTATTCGTATTTATTACGTGTGGTGTATAACGGTGATATCAGTGAAGAGATCGATCGCAATGTACTTATATGTACGAATGTATTATCCCTTGTATCGTTATAACTGTATAGGTACGAATAGAAGCGAAATGTATTTGTGATAAAAAATTAATATACGTTTCCTGACTTCTTGAGGGTTGAAAAGAATGTTTCCCATCATACAGTTGATGTAGCTCGATATACCGAAAGAATGGAATCCTACAAGCGAAGAACGCGTTGTTTGCGCTGATGGAAAAACTTTGGGGAGCTTCGCTGAAATTATTTAGTTTTCTCAAGTTGGTGTAAGAGCAATAGGGCAAGAGGAAGGGGAGGGGAGGAACTTGCGGTATAGCATGGAATACCGAATAATCCTCAGATATCCTGACACGTACCTTACGAATCGGAAACTTGCTTAATCTCGGGGGGTAAAACTGAGAACAAGCAACACACTACCTGTGCACCTTATAACACTAGACACATAATATATCCTGGTAGGCATCACGTGCAAAGACGCTGTATGGACGCTTTACCTTGGAGAATTTATTATTAATCGGCCCCTTATGCACACGTGGCATGTAGTAATTTAGTTCATAATTTTGTTTCAACATATGGTCTGGCTCCACGCCTATCGATCGGCCAGTAATTTCTTACGCGCGAGCTTCTCGTGCCTCACCCTACCCTACGTTGATGTAGGTTAGTGGTTGAACAAACACCTGTACAAACATTGAGTCTCGTAATATTTTCAAGTTTAACTTGTAAATTAAGGACCCTGCGGAATTTTTTGTATATTATTTTTTCAGTCAAATAGAAAAGAAAGTTGTGTATTTCAAAACTTGATCGTCCGTAAGATATTACAGATTTTTTATTTCCCGGGTCAAAACGAGACCGCGCTCCGATTTCTGTGTTGTGGATGCAAATAAAGTGACATTGTACCTGCATATAATTTATAACATTGGAAGTCCTAGAAATTGTGTAACATTTCTTTGTGTTAGTACGTGTATATGCGTCACGTGAATAAGAGAAATAGCAGGTACTGGGTAGCTGTTCGAAGAATTCTCATTCGTGGTACACTTTTCTGGAATACGCCGATATTCCGTTTTCTTGGAATATATATATGTAAGTCGGCCGGGAACGTCATCCTGCTTCGTTTCAGCCTGCAACGAACGGATCATGAACATCCTACGAATGCGATAAGAATTTTTTATTTTTTTGAGGTAATAAAAATTTCCATCAATTTTGTAACGGGGCTCACGTGCATCATTTTTCATGATGATAATAGTTGTTTTACCTACAATAATGTATTGTACTACCAGAACGAGACATTGTTGGTTATTTTGTTCAATTTTTTTTTCTTGTAATAAGCCACCGCGCAACCGATTGCAGTCATCGATATTCATCGTTATTCAATTGTTTAGTACTACAAGTATATATGCATGCATATATGCCAGGTATATTGTATCCATCGAACAAACGCGCGTTCATTATTTCCACCAAATAGCCCGTTGAAAATTAATCGGGTTCAAAAAGGGAGAGCTTACGTTATATTATAGATTTTATCGTAAACGTTCACTACCCTGATTTTACAATCGAATATTAATATCTGATTGATTTCTCAATCAAAAAGACATTAGGTTCGAGTGTTTCAGGGATGACAGTTCGCCTCTGATGATTTCACATTAATTTCATTGGCATTATATAGAAATGCAAATTCTACACAATTAATGGTAACAAATTTGAGAGATACGGATATTTTTTTCCAAATTTCCACTAGCCAGTTTATTTAACTTCTTATTTTTAGGGTGTCCGAATTGATAGCGTCGATTATACGAGTTTTGACAATTATTTCAGTATAAAATAATCACCACGGCATACCTATCCATTAGAGTATTCTGGCCGACCGTCCAATTTCTATGTTGACATTATCGTATTGTTTCAACTCCGGCACGTGCGTCGGAGCTGTCGTTGCCTCTGCTGTGTACACTCATCTTGATTACTGCGCGTGCAATCAATTCATCATCTACATATAATATATATGTACCTGTGTGTGCGTACATGCGCACACCTATATGTACTACGTATAGCTATATTTTATACAGTCCAACTAAGCTTTTGCTGGTGAAACGAAAACGATAAAAACTTTGATGTGATTTTACCGCAACGCGCTGCTTCAAACCCTGCGCTTTCCATTCGGAGAGAAAAAGAAAACGAAAAAAAAAAACATCAATTTCATTTATCGAGCACTACGTTCTGAAAAGGATAAAGTTTATCGAGATACGAGTCTGCGATGCCTAATCACCCATACCTTATTGGAACCGGTTAAACCTCGTCACGGTTGACTCTGTCACCCTGGTGTAACACGACACTGAACCCTTAGCCGTCCCTTGAGCATTGAAGATTAAAGCCCAACGCACGTCATTAAACACCGCGTGATTGCAAAGCTCGTGTATACCTCGGAGACCTAACTCGGGTCCGAGAAACTCGATATTGATGTCCAACAAAGTCAGTGAGTCGTCAGTGTCACGAAGAAAAAGATCACTAGCGCCTAAACTGCAAATTGTAGGTAAGCGCGTATACATTGGCTGCGATCGGTCAGAAATTGAGTTCCGGTATTTTTTGAGGGAGTAAAATTTGAGTTTTTGGTTAAAATTCGGAGGAATGAGATAATTTTATTTTCTCACATTCTGGGTTCTGATGAAATTCGATAAATCCAGGTAGAATCCAGGTATAAGGGTATCAATTTATTTTTCCGTATTTTGAACAGATTAAAGGTGTACATTGTGCATTACACCCCTTTAATTTCTTGATATGAATCTGCGTTGACAAACGAGACATAATTCGATGCATCGTCAAATCTGTTCCCCTATACTCTCAATGTATGGAATTGCATCGAATGCCGTCCCGCATTACGTGTCCGTATACAGGTTGAAATAAGAAACTTCCAGCCCGCGGTTTGATATTCCAATATACATAATTCCGCAGCTCAAGGTATAACGTCTATATATTTATGGTCACCTTAGCCCCTTGATGGGGTGGAGGACCACTGTAACCGCTCGCCCTGAAGGCAGGACAACTTTTCCTCGCAAACAGACAACCTGCAGCAGCGGCCCCAGGTTTTAGGGCTCTACGCAGCGAAGCGCTTGATTTCGCGTCGCTTCATTTTCCGAGGCCGAAAAAAGCGCCTCCATATCTTGCACATGCCCTAGAAATGTTGCCGGCAATAATTCAAGTGGGGATGCTTTTACCTCAGCGATTCCTCTTTCCCCGTATGAACGAATGTATCGCCCCGCAAGTGTGTGGAAGCACGATATAACTCATCGTAAGTTCCAGGCCACTTGCGCGACGTAAATTATTAAGCATGTGTTACCCCTTTACCGGGATCTCTATAATACCACTGCACACGAACAGATAAATACATGCACGCCTCGTGCCCTATAACCAACCCTCACCCTTCGGCGCCGCCCTTAACTATTGTAAGGCAGCGGGAGACAACGCGCAACTTAATATAACGGCGGTGAACTTTGGCCGAAGCAAGCGCATGCATATTAGCAAGCGTCGCGAGGCGTTACCAGCTACGGCAATGACTACTTTAACGTCCGTCGACTTGGGATTTGCCGGATTAGCGCCGAGAATTAGCAAAGCGTTGCAAGATGCTCGCCGTTCCAACGGTCCTGTGCCCAAAATTATTTGTTACTTACCCAGAGGGAAATTTGCGTTCGCTCATAGAGCCGGTAGCGGCTTCGTTCTCCCGCTTCTTATACCCTTTCCAACCAACCCCCACTTATTTCATTCGCAGCTAGCGTGGTACCCGCTGTCGCCGAGCGTACTTTAGGATTTCCTAAATTGTTACACCAACTGCGACAAACATTTTAAACTTTAATTCTCTTTTCATTTTCTCTACGTCGTCAACCATCTATTCAAAAATCCTGCATAGCTTAATATCGCGAGAGAAAATACGTCGACCTATGCTGGAATTTTTCAGAAAAAAAAGTTCCATCGTTAACGTTTGATGTTATTTTACACGTCTTGTGATTTCCGTTTCCTCACAGCAAGAGATTATAATTGAATTTTGCCTAACGGAATAGTGAATTTGAAAAGTGATAAAATATTTTTTCATACACTGCAGTTGTGTGAAACGGATGAAATTAGTTACGCAATTTACGGTGAGATTTGCTGACCACCCGGCTCTCTGAAGATAAGGCTTGCACGGGTTTTAAATATAACTCGTTGGATTCGTGTGGTGCGAGCCGAGTACCGAATACCCTGGGCGGACAGGGCGAAGAAAAATGTTGTCGTAGATCAAAAACTGCATTTCCGAGCGTAGGAACGCGCCAGCTTTTATATACACACTCGACTCGTGACGTCGGCTCTTGCCGCCTATATATTTAGAGGGATTAATGATGTTTTTGGTACCACGTTATACAACAAGTATAAAATCCGGGCGGTGTGCTTCTGATTTGCAGATGAAATAGATATATTATGTATACCTACCTATAATAAACCCCGAGGTCAGAAATGGAATATTCGCTGCATTAACTCGTCTGAATTTCTTGTGTCATAGCTTCATGCTTTAATTTTAACTTCGTTGTAACGTCAACGTCCAGACCGAAATAAAAAATTACGAATAGAGATCAAAACATACTCCGATCGTTAGCCATCACTCAAATGCGGCAGGTGCCTCTTCACCTGTCAATATCATAAATAGAACTGTCGCATCTCCGTTCGTGCAGCGAGACGATATATCGAGTAGTACCAGTCCATCCCATATAGGAGTGCTGCTCAAGCTCATACTTTTCCCTTTTTTGTTTTATTCAAATAGGCAAAGATCCGCAGAGTTTATACTTGGAAAAATATTAGCATGAGTATAGGAATTTATTTCACCTGGTTTAATTTGTAAGACTGATCCAATGACTCTTCAGATTATAATTGTAATACTTTTCGCAGATCGACTTTGAACTATGCGAAACGAGTGGTGCAGTTTTAATGTAAAATATTCGAGCGATGAGTCGGTGGCTGAATCATCGCGATGATACCACGCGTGAGGCAGATGTGCGATTTTCAGGTGAGTCTTTTACACCGAAAAGAGTGCAGGAGTGCAAGGGGTGCGTGTTTGGACGATGTATATCTCCAGGCGGAGGAAGAAACATACTCATTACCCGCGGCACACAATAATTTCCGCCGTTGTGAAAAATACAGCAGCCAAACGCGGTAATTGATTGGTTGTAATCCCAAAGTCTCGTGCACCCAGGCAGTTCCCACATCATATCCCCGCATACTCGTAAAGCATATAGAGGCGTCTAACACTACATACCGTACTTTACGAGCAGGGTGTGCCTCGCCGCGCCGGCCGCTCCCGCAGACCAGTAGCGGCCCTGGCGTCTTGGCGGGTAAATTCATTCCAGCGGCATTTGTTGTAAAACACGGCGAGGCACATACGTAGGCACCAGCTATGCAGGTGCATAGGACACGCGGCGTCGTTAACTTTTTTACTTTATTATCCCCAAACATGCATTTCGTTCATTCTCAATCCCGCGATCCTGATAACCACGTTGAGTCGTGTACTCGCAAGCTCATACCATAAAACCCAAATCTTGCAGCTACCACGGAATTCTAAACGTGCCAATGAGCACTTAATTTTGGACCTTTCTTTTCTCAACCAGCTGACTTCAATTAGGCATATATGAATGCGTTACATTCGTCATCTGCCCAAAGTTACAGAGAACAATAGCGGGCGGATGAAAAGAGTTCAAGAATCTACGATGTACGAGCTTTTGTTACAAGGTCGTTTGCTATCGTCGGGGGTGTGACGCTCCCTTCGTCACTCCTACGATTTGTTATTAGCATAGCATTAGTCCGGGTTTCACCCAGTTTGATCACCACTGCTAGTAGCTGAGTGCAATATGCGAATACATTCAGGACGGATGCATACTGCATAGGTATATCGCATAGTCATCATCCTCCGTGTTTCGTTCGTCCCTCTTTCCTCCCTTAGTTTCCCCTTCCTCGGTGGAGCTCTCGGTTCTCGATAGGGCACATATACCAACTCCACTTTCCATATTTCCAAAACTCTGAATCATTTATCCATGCTCACCCATGCATGTTTAGCCGGGCCGTGCCGGGTCGTGCGGTACGGTGGAGAGCAACGACGGCAACGGCGGTGGCGACGGCGACGAGGAGAGTGAGGCGGCCGTTCGCCGCCCGCCTTGGAGTCCTCGACTCCGCAGGTTCTCCTCAGCTCTGCCCGCGTTACTGTGCCTCTGCCTGCAGAGCAGCGAGTTCCCCAGAGACGGAGAGCGCAGTCGGAGGAACTCTAGTGCTAACTCATCGCATCACTAATGCACGTGATAATCACTGACAGCTTCCGAATTACACTTCCGGTTCTAAGTGAAAAAACTGGACGGTTGTCCGCCGCGTACGTACTCATTTCTCTTCCATTCCGCGTATATTCTTTGGTGTAAATTTTATCTCGGCCGTCGTACAATACATTCACGATTATCGCTGTTGAATATCATGTCTGTATATGGAGATGTCCGACACGTGCGATGCGAATTTTACTTTCCCCTTTCACTATATTTCCAAATTTTATTTCATTTTCTACCGTGGTTTGAGAACCTACCAATTGTTCCTTGATACCGAAATCTGTGACAGACGCCCCCTTGCCACGAGCCACGTATATAACAAGCAAACAACTTGTATATCTAGGAGGAAACGATCTCTGCAGTTGTAAGAAGTCAATATTTGTTTCTCGATTTATAACCGACGTGGTGTGTTGCAGGTGGAGAATAAGAATTGGGAAAAGTAAAACTATACGCTACCTCTGGCGAGGCACGCGTCTGAAAGCTAAAATGTTCGAACTGAGCTGCGGCGATGCACCCCTGTCAAGGACAAAATAGAAGGCTGGGGCTATTGTGTGACCTAGAAGTCTGGTACTACCGGCGGGGTGGATATCTCCACGACTCCAAAATGATAGCTACACTGCCTTCTCTTTCAGTCGGCATCCGTCAGGGCACATTACCTCCTTCTCGCGATATTCTCGGCTGCTTCCAGTCATGGCCCCCGGCAGATTTTCCTTACCCGCTTTCATTCTTGATCCCCAACTATATGCCCCTGCAGACCCGTTTGCCGCAATGCCGGGAGACCCTTATACTCCCCACCCCCACACCCCCGGCCCCGCAAGACAGCCATTGTGTTCCCTATTAATTACATTGCCGCTCCCCTTGTTCCCTCCGCTCAACGAATCCCGCCAAACTGAAACGGGTTAGTGCGCGCTCCAAATATCACGAATCCCAGTCGACGTGTATATGTATATCTAGGTAAATCAACCACCCGTCTTACCTACGTCGTAGTGCCGCCAACGATTTCGGTTACATACGCCACCTACCCTCACCGGTCGAACATCTACTTCCCCAAAACTACGTCCTTGGATATGGCAGATGTAGGCTACGGTATCTCGACGACTGCGGGCGTTATAATTTCTCGCATCCCTCATAATCATCGGGAGTAAAAATGATCCCACGAAGAATAAAGCAACGAAGAATAAAATTCACAAAGCTCGTCTCGCGTGAAAATTTTTCTCGAACAAAAAAAATAAATATACTATTGTAATGAGAAGTATTTCATTAAATCGTGTGACGTCGCGCGTTGTCGTAATACAAAGTTGTATTGTACGAGTGTAAATATATAAGTCAGATTTCAATGCAAGAAAAATGAAATCGCGTGCGTACTTAGCCGTGAATATAATTGTTTGTGCACAACGATAATAAAAATAATTAATAAGTCTTTTTATAAAACAGAAACTAAACAAAGGACTACTTGGTATAGAGAAGTGCGCGACGCCTTGTAACAAAAGACAAGTATACAGCGCGGCAACGGCAGTAGCAGTAGTGGCGTTGCAGCTCTCAGAGTCGAGCAACCGCTAGCAGGTTGGTCGTTGCTATAATTCCGTACAGCTTGGGGGATACAAGAGAACCAAGACCCTTGTTTATCCTGTGTTAATTTATTCAATGTATGCACTCGCTCTGCGTGGCTGCTCAACGGACCTCCGACCACGCAAATATGAGAAATAAAATACCGCGCGTGTGCCATCACATATGTGCCAATATTTTATGTGTGTAATACCGTGCTGTGGTTTGATTTGAGAAACCAGGAAGAAACTAATTTTGCATCCTTTGATCTCAGCTTTGGTTGCTCTTGCAGATCGTCAAATTTTCATAGCGACAATTTCTATTCTAATCAATTTATACCATCGACCAATTTACTCTTGCGCACGCTTCGTGCATTCGATACGTACATCGGCAGCCATAACTTGATTAGGGAACCTGCTCAGTATTCCTCTCTACGAACGCATAGTCTGTTCTATCTCTGCGTAGCCTGACTAGCAAAACACGTACTCCTCATACCAATGTATCGTGCGATTTGAGTACATTAATTTTGTGTAATTTTCAAAAAGAAAAGTGTAGAGGAAATTCATGTGGCATGCGATGCGGAAATAACGGTTTTTCTGAGTCTGGAAAAATTATGGTACCGTATGTAAAAAAAAAAAATCGTGAGATTTCCGATGTTAAGTTTATATTACCCTGAAACTTGAGCCCTGCAACATTTCATGGAGAGACAGAATAAAAGCCGTAATACCCCTGCGTACAGCGTTTCGATGTGAATACGGAAAATCATACGATATGTGAATTTTCAACTCACTAATTCATCCCCAGAAATGTTTAATGTATGTATATAATCTGTTTGTAAATTTATACTTTACACACATAGGCGTATAGGTACGTACATAATGGCCTATGCATGGACGTATAACGCATTTTCAATGCAAACATCATCCACAAAACTATAGCCAATTTTAATTTTCTATATTTACGTTCACTATAGCTATGCTAGTTGCTTACAACGTCCAAAGAGACGTCCAACCAAAACCCCCAATAGACAATTGCAGGTATTGTATACATGGGAACACATCACGTGAACGGGATCAATTTCTTTGATCGCTCCCAAGTCCCATAAATGAAATAATACCTCCTTCATCGGTAAAAACTGCAATTCGTTCGCAGCTATCGCATTTTCGGTTGTTTCTGTTTTTTTGTTTTTTTTTTGTTTTTTTTTGTTTTTTTTTGTTTTTTTTTTCACTCAAACGAGATGCACGTGCGGCATATTAATAAGCTGTAATGTATTCGGAGTTAAATGCAAATTGAACGGAAAAGCAGGTACCGAAACAATGCTTTCAGCCAGGCGTGGCTCCTAGCGGCATTTCATTCGTAAATTAATATTAACGAATTATGAATAAACAGTAACTCAAATTAACTCAAATTAATGCTAATGCTTCGGGAGCATTAAACTAATATGCAGGCCGTACTGCTGCAGGCGCTGCAGGGCAGAACGTCTATAATTCGCTGCACGATGTAATTCATAGGTCTCCTTTTACTTATTAACACCTGCAACATTTTTACGTACAGGTACAAACCGTCCTCCCTTTCACTGCTCATCGAGGGACTTGAGGAAATATTGTTAAAAAGATCGTGGAATTAAAATCAAAGCAAGTTAGTTTCAAGCAAGCTTCATAGTAGATTAAATTTGTAGAAGGGAAGAGGCGTCACGCGAAGTTAGAAATTAGTAGCGAGCATCTGGTGCCGGCCCAGTATTTGCATTTGCTTTAATTTATTTCTATTTATTTGCATGTTTTAGCAGTTATTATTTTTTTGTTCATTCCACCCTCCCCCTCCCCCTCCTCGCCAAGCGTAAATATGACCGCGAAGTATGATTTTGGGGTATTTTTTTTGTTTTTTTTTCTAACATGGTTTCAACTACTAAATTATTACTCAACAACGCTCTTGCAGTACGGGACTTTTATTTTCTGCGTTATATTTTAACTTTCGAATCAAGTTGGTTGGATAATCAAAAACGAACCGTCTATACAATGCGTATAGAAAAAAATATTGGATGTGCTTTACAAAATCTAACCGCGTTTGCTGAGTATTGAAGGTGCAGAGAGGTAGAGAAAATGAAGGCATTCCATCTACCTGTAAGAGTAAAAAAAGAATTTCCGAGGAAGGTGTATTTAGCATATTTCACAGGGATATGGTATTAAGTACCACTAATGTTGCATACATTAACAGAACGTGTACACGGTTTAACAACATTATTTTCATATTGTAATGCCACCCGGCGACCGGAACATGCAATCACATTCTATGCTATACGAACGCGCAACGGGGGAAAAGCAATAATTTCAATTACTCGCGAATAACCGTTGCCTAAGAATAATTTTCATCACGCTAGGAACGCGCCACATAATGTTGGTAAACAAATTAGAAACGAAATTGGAGAAGTGACATAGAATGGATCGAGATCCGCGCGTTAGATACTCGGATGAATTACACGTCAAGAGATGAGAATAAGGAGAGCGTGATCCCAAAAAAAGTCATTAGTCTTCGACGGCATTCCATATTGGTGAAATGTATAGTGAATTTTTGTCAACCATCGCGCAAACATATTGTGGGGAAAATATTTCTGAGAACCATACGGATACGCAGGAGTGAGCTTTCGGTGGAGAATAGTAAGTTGAAAGAGAATAGTCAAAAGTAATAATTTCATCTGGGAAGAGGACCATGAACTCGTGCTGACAGCATTAATGCCCGAATAAGTCAGAGATAGTTGGAAGCAAGACTGAGTTCACCAAATTGGTAACGCTGACAAATCATCGAAAAAAACGGGTAATCATTATTTTCTAGTACCTAGATTCTGGAACTCTCATATCGCATCACTTGGAGCAATTTCAGTAGATAAATTGCAAGTTTTTGCAAAACATAAATCAAGCAGGGCACATGTTGTTATAGATGTATCTGCGCAGTTGGGTTGACAAAAACTTCACCTAGACGGTGCAGTTTGATCCTGAGGTGAAGAATTGTTAGTAATAAAAATAACGAACGAACTCGGCGCAGTAATTTGTTTCGAAAACGTAGCACGATGCACATTTGTTATCAAATCCTTTCGACCAACGAGATCCCTGCAGTACACGTCTCAATACTGCAACATCAGCAACGTTTTTGCCAAAAGTTTACCCACATGTATACGTATATACCACCCTCCCACGAATGATCTATTCGAGTTTCAATTGTTTACCCTACCGTCAATTTGAGATATCGAACAGACAATCAGACCCTCTGAAATACAGCTATAACTGGGGAATGTGAATATTGCGAGATGCGGTGTGAACCCCATGCGTCAATCTATCACCCGTTCGCCATCTTGGAGCCAATATCCTCGAATATAAATCATACATCAGATACCACGGGGACAAAGATGAATAGTGCCCCTAAGGTAACAGTTGCATCGTGGCCCATGTATACCTACACATTTACACTGTTGGGAAATTTGTGTTTCTGTGTCAAGAATATCATATTTCGAAGGCTTCGTATTGAATTCACCATAAATTCGACTCTGAAATCAACTTATAATAACTTAATTAATTGTCTTGACCGAATTATTTGTGTTCAATTCCATATTTAGCAAACTTAGAAGAAACTTGACATAATACCATCATGTTTCACGTCAACTTACCAAATCAAAAGTTGGTTATGTTTACATGTTACTTTCACGTTGAGCTGTGTACAATATCTAATTTCATGAATGAGTTATTCCAACTAGGCGGGTTCGTCATTGAAATGCCTTTCCGTGATTTAGAACACTTTTAATTCTACAGATTTTTTGTTGCGTGCGCCTCCGTTTCTACAGCCACAATTGTTCACAGCCATCACCGCAATTTCACCCCACAAACGAACGATTCTGGACCAACGATTCTACCTCTATTTTCCCAAGCGGTCGCTTTTTTAGAGTATCGGTGGTCAGACGCGGGCCAAGAACCATTATCGGCCAGTGTCAATATCTTGGTACCGCTGTATAGCACAGCAACACCTAGTGTCTGTTTACTTTCCCAAAGCCATTGTTGCCTTTCGACTTTTACACTTCTTTTTTCTTTTCTATCTTCTGAGGCACGTGTAAAGCTCGTTATCAATACATAAAACAGAAAATGTTATAATGGAAGTGCAGAAGATGAAACCATTACTTCTCGTTTACCATCGATCTTCACTTATAAATCCTTTCAGAGTTGCCGCCAATAATTAGAAGTGTCTGTCAAGAAACTCAATTGTAAAAATCCTCGCAAAACCGCACAACTTCCATAACTTCAGGATTAAAATCTAATAAAATTTTGCCAGCCGGGCCAATTTCTTTGTTCCGAAGGTCCAGGGGCATACGTATACATTTTGACTTGATTGATCGTAAGAGAAAAAGATAAAATCCGGCTCGTTAGTCCAGATCCCAGGTCTAGAATAAGGTCAGACCAAAATGAAAAGACAAACAGAAGAAGTTCGTAAGGGTCGTATTAAAAGTTTTTTTTTTCCCCCGCCAGAAACCTCTGCAACCTCCGCGGCGTATAACTAATACGCCTTCGAAGGTCCGCGTGCGAATCGAACCGAGGGGGATAGGTAGGTATATATTCATAATTTATATATAGCAGCCGTGTTACGTATGTGGCGATGCGTGTCCGATCAATGAGGGGAATACAACCGCCAGGATCTGTCACGCACAAAAATATTACGTCATATATCTGCACCATGAGACGGCTCCAGCGTTGTTTACGACTTGCAGGGTCGTTTCGATCCGCCATACCCAGAGCATTACGAATCCCTCCGCACCCCCTTTGACACAGAGACGCGATCTGCTCACGCACGGATCACCCACACGGTGAGAAACGCATCGTGGAAACAATCTACGTAATATATGTGTTAGGTATGGGATATACGGTGTTTTTATATCGTATATGTAAACGGCTTTGTATTGGTGTGTCGAGTGGAAGATGAGACAAATTTCTCGGGAAAACAAACGATTGTTCCATATCCGGAGACAAAAATGATTTCCGGTTACCTCGGAAGCGGAAGAGAACGAAAAAAGTATTTGGGAAGGGGGAATTTTTGAGAAGCGTAAAACAAGGCGACATTTTGCAGCTACAGGCAGTCCCTCACTCTCAGCCATCCCCTCGCTTTCGTTTTGCTCCTCATCCTCCCCGGCATAAAAAGTTCTCGAGATGTATACGCAAAACTGCAATTAAATAGATATAAAAGAGGAATGGCACTGTCAAATGAAATAAACAGCCACCGGGTGAATTACATGATTGAAGGCTGCTAGGGGTTGATGTTCCAGGCACGTATTCTCCGCGGTGTGCTGCTCTTCCCGCACCGCTGTCGGTTTCCGGTCCCGTTTACTGCGTCCCCAACACACTGTCATATCCCCCGTGGATTTTTACGTCCCGCAAACTGGTCCCGCACGCGTGTTTTATTCTCGCATATTTTTCAATTGCCATCGCTACCAAGATATAGCATACTTGTGCCTATATATACCCGTCCCGCGTAGCATACTAGCTCATTTATTCAAAATCCACGCCCTGCGGATTCTGCGCAATGTGATGCCACGGGTGGCAATAGCCTGGTAAAAAAGTCACGCTCTTTGAGCCAAGACAATACGAAAATGCGACATCCGTCTTTACTTCCCCCCGATCTGAGCCCTCCGATAGACGATCCCTGATCGATCCGATAGATTGATTGTCTGAAAAATTTTCGAAGCGAAGGAATGCATTACAAGGTGCAAAATGCAGTGAGTATGTAATGGTACATTCGATGATATGGTTGATGAAGCAATGCCGAATCTAGATCCGAAGAATCTTAAGGTTTGATTTTTGAATTTGACTTACAATTAGAAATGCCTGAGAAGGTCCGAAATGGGTAGGACTTTGGACACGTCATATCCTGCATTTTTTTCCTCTATCCAAAAACTTGAACCGACATATACATGACTCCTATAGCCGAAGGTACTTCTTGATACTTGATTTTCTTCCAACTATCAGATATAGATAATACACATCACGTACATACATTTGATCAGCGTATTTTCCATCGTAAATGACGGCGAATTGAGAAACGGAGACGTAATTTCGCAGTATGACTCACGTGTCACTCACGCATTATTCTTCACGGGTTATTGACGTCGGAAATCCCTCCACGACTCATACACTCATTTCTTTTCAACGCAGATCCTCGTATTCTTGTGCTCGTTCTCGTGATACTCGATATTGGTTACAAAAATTTTTGAATTGTTAATCCTTCTTCTGCAGACAGAATCTTTTATTAGTCTCAGTACTGCACATGTTACAGAGCTTGAAGAATACCAATGAGAAATGATGCGTGCCAGTTGCATGTACACCAAATAACTCGGTTTCACTGCACGCAATAAGTGCTTCGCGTCTGTTTGATTGTCGCACTACTCTGGACTGCTGGACGCTCGATTAATTGAATTGTATTACGCAAACGCGATTTGGTGACAGCCTAGCGCGAGAAAAATATTCTCGAGGGGAAAAGAATCATTTTGGGTATAATATGTATATACGTACACGCACATACCTATGCGCGGATATGTAGGTGGTCGTATACTATTTCGGTTGACAAACGAAGGGGTGGAATCGGGAGAAGGGAAAACAGGGGCCATTTGGCGTAGATTATGCGCTCGGCATTCAGATGACCGTTCTCGTGTAGCTCGAGGAATGTTCAACAATATCCGCAGCAGCAGACACGACGCCGTGACGTCGTGACGTCATAACGTTAGGACGAGCCACCCGTAACGCGACGGTATTTCCGTGCGCTCATTTCTTCCATTTTTAACTAGGCCAGCTGGGCTATACGTTGTAATCACCTCGCGCGCGGTAATCACACAACGTTATACGGGTTCCATGACATTTTATTTATTCATACGAACGTGAAATAATTATCCTTGCATCTGCATCGAGCGCACACTGTACATGTGGACCAATTTTGTGTAAAATCAGACCACCGGATGTTTTCACATCGCATTATAATATAATTTTCTGCTAATATTTGAGGATGATCGGTTACACCGACGCGGACTCATTACGATTTGATAACACGGTGAAATGTTCCAAAAATTCAAGGGGGTATTATCGTATCGTTTCAATAATAATTTTCACGATTTGTTGCAATATGTGCGTCACTTTCCTGCATGAGCCTCGAAAATTCGACGGAATAATTTACAATATATACCAGCGACAATCTGTGCATTTACAATGAGAAGCTGGATATTTTAGAAAAAAGAAAAGAAAAAAAGGAAACTAACGCTCCGAAACTAAGCGCGAGTGTAAGGTACGAATTGTTACGCGTCCCCGGCCGCTCGTAACGCAACTATTTTCCCGGACTTTGTTTTCCTCTTTTATTTTAATAGTCCTGACTTTCTTTCATCTGGTATTCGGCACAACTTACTCCCTGGTGGTTAATTTCATCAAGAAGAAACTTGCAGTGCGCATTCAACGTAAGTTATGCAAATGAGAGCTGAGGGAGGGACACCTTCTCCCCTCCCTCCCCCTACCCGACCGTCCTCTTTTCGACCATTTTGAACAAAGTCGGAGAAAGAAAAAGGAGTGTCCATCAGAATACCTTGAGAAAACCCCTAATTTAATAACACACGGGGTTTAACGGAAGCGTACTTCTTCCTTCTGTATTTCTAATGGAAGTTCAAGATTATATCGAGAAAACTATATGTTCAGGTATATATGCAACGCGGTGCCATATTCTCTTTAGATCAACACTGAAATTGCTGCTGCGGTGCAGAGGTGACATCAATGAAACATGAAGTCGAGCCATCCTGCATATAGGAGAGAGATCGATATGCGAAAAGAGCAAACATGCCATGAAATGCCTGATGCAGGTGCACGCGTAGCTTATGTGTCACGTGTATAATAACTGAGATATGTGTCATCGTGCCACAGTAACAATCTGCTTGTGAATTCAACCAAATAATGCATCGGAACTTTTATTTCCATAACCTCCAACCAACTGTAAGTCATAGAATCAAAATTGACGCACACTGCGGGCATATCATCCCACTTATGAATTTTATCACATCAAGGTAACTTCAGAAATTTGAAGTCATTCCGATTTTGTTGGATCCGTCAACGAATGCATAACACATGCATATGTATAATCGTATTATGATACTTGGCTAAACTTTTGGGGTAAGCAAACTCACGTTTTCCAGACTTCAGTGACTGTGAAGAAGAAGAAGTGATGGAAGCATTCGAAAGATAAACGTAGATGTTTCTTGGGGATGCGTAAGTATAAGGTTAGTCATTGCGAAGCTGCGTGTTCTAAGACCTAACGGAATCGGGGCACGGCTCTATTTCAAACTTAATACTACCGCCACTTGCTTCAGACGGTTGGGTTATTAGTTTAGGCCACTTTGGGTTTACTTAGGTGACCCAACTTCGGTCCTTGCCATCACGTGACATGGGTTTCAGATGGCTGACACACGTTAGGTACATATACGCCCCAATTACGGCTTAATGCTTCATTTTAATTAAAGCAAACTCGATTCTTGTGCCATAAAGATCACCCTTCAGACATTCTGCAATGTGCTTCGGTACGTCGGATTTTCCATACCTTATTAAGAGTTTCATAGCAATAATTAGAAAATTGCTCGTGCGTGCAGCACGGCGCAGTGTAATGGCATGTTATTCTGACGGCGAGTTGGTAAATCCGTTTAGTGTTATCACTCGGAAGTGTGAATATGCTTTAAGAGCTTTTAAAAATAACGATAAACTTACCACATATTTGTGACGACTATGGTGTCCACTTCCGGGTAAATCCATTTTGAGAATAGAAAAAATAAAATGTAATAAATAAACGATAAAAAACAAATGAATCAATCCAAATAACTAGTTCAGAGAAAATGAAATAAGCGCATGGTATTCGGTAAAATTGATCGGACCATCCGGAACGTAATGTCGCTCGGTTCCGTTTTCCACAACAAAGTCCTTTATTATGCACGAATCGTGAAATGGCAACAACCGCAACGATGCTCTCGTTCGGTTTCTATATACGCGTTTACATTTGTGCCCAGTTGCCTGCCTGCGGTCAGAATTTCGAACATACGAACCTGGGGTTGTGATTGATTCGGCATTTAGTCGCCTGGTTTTGGTTTGCTTTGGAAATAACCCAAGCATTCGGTAGCAGTTTCCCGCGAACTGAAAAGACCAACTCTTCACCGCGAAACGCGCGAGGGTTTTTGGTGAAATGCAGTTGACCGAAGTACCAGCAGGTATTATACGCTTTTTTGTGGATCAACTTCGATTGCTCCTTTTTTAAATTCGACATAAACCACCGTAGTTCTGAATCAAGTGTTGGTAAAATACCGAATATCTATGAGGTAGCTTTTCGCTCAACTGGGACAAGTTTCTGTGCATAAAATATCGGTCACCGATAATGATGCCGAACGAGATCTTGGTTCGTGACAAACCCTCTGTAACAAATCTCGAGCCATGCATTCCAACATATCATAAGCGGTTTGAAAATTATTCGATGTGCAAGACATTAAAAAAATCAGATATCTTTGGCATTAATATTTTTCTCAAATGTCCAATCTACACAGTATCAGAGATTAGAGTTTTTTGTTTCCGAAGTTGCACTGATGAAGAATAATTCTCCAATTATCGAAACGAAAGAGGTGTACGCCTGGAGATCATCTGGTACGCTAAAAAACTATTATTCTCTCCTTCGCAAATCAAGTGACTCTTAACCTTGACCATAAGACATAGAAAGATACGTGGCTTGAGATTTCTCGTTAGTGGATGATTAAGAACCAAAATTACACAGGGCACGAAAATCGAAAAAACTCGTCCCGGTTAAGCTAGACCACCCCTTATACGTACATATGCTGCGTTCGTTGAACACGGTAACATTAATTCATAAATTGAATCGATCTAGTTTTGCGGTGTACTTTTATTTGTTCCGAGCCCTGCAGTGCAAGGTGCAGCAAAGCTCGAGGTGAAATTACATCGTAGAAAATTACAAATTAACACTTTCGCAAGTACACGTGCTGTTACAATATATTTTATGCGACGTTCGACTTTATATTTAATTCTAAAATCTCAACTACCTACCTCATAGGTATATGCGTATATACATATAGTTCAGTATGTAAAATTCATGAGTCGTGAACAGACCATGCATGTAATTCGAGCTCACAACCTGCTTAATAGTTCCTTTATTGTTAGACCACCGTAACTGAATCCTATCATAGTTTCTACATGAGAGAAGACTCTTTCCTGCTCTACTTCACAAAAAAAAACAAAAATCGCCTGCACTTTCCTCCAGTTCGATTCCGTCAAAATGAAAATCTCGCGATTTCGGCTCGTGATTAGACACGACAAAATACATCGAATATACCTACATCGCGAAGATGCGTGTAAATATATTGTTTTTGTTTTTTGTAATTCTTGTATACACATTTATGCAAATAGATGATGTGACGTCGAAGTTTTTTGGATCTTTTTTTTCAATTCTTCATAACAATTATTTTCTAATCTTGTGAAACATATCAACAAAAGCGTACGGAAATTAACGAAGTTGAATATAGAGCAGTCCTGCGGGTCGTATATACGCGGTCCGATATTATTCTGTTGAATATAGTCTCGACGGATATAACATTCAACGC
The DNA here is from genome assembly GCA_963932425.1 of Athalia cordata. NCBI lineage: Eukaryota > Metazoa > Arthropoda > Insecta > Hymenoptera > Athaliidae > Athalia > Athalia cordata. The sequence goes on along the minus strand of OZ010625.1, from coordinate 46,493,097 downwards.
AAACACGCGAAAAATGTAGGTACATACATAGTGCAGCGTGAGCGGAATGAACAAAGCTGGTAAAGTTGAAACAAAAAGTAGAGTCGAAAAGAAAAAAATTGGAAAAAAAAAGCCAGAAGAAGAGAGTGTACAGAGCAAGGGTTGTTATTGCAGATTGCGTAGAGGGCAGAGTAGCTACTCGCCACATTGGTACGTACCAACCGACCGGCCACCAACGAGTGCCGCACAGGCTGCTGCACTGCCAGCGTGCCGAGGGCTGGGCGACCAATTCAAGGGGTCGGGGGGGATGGAAGAGCGGGGGTGGAGGTGAAGGTGCATATGAAAACCCTCTGTAACAAATATCTATGCGCTTTCATTAATTTGTCTATCGAGCCGGACTTTATTTTCAGATTGTTCAAGAGATACGCTTTGGTGTATTAAAAGGGCGCGCGTTCGAGAGTTTGCATACGCAAAATTTCAATCAGAGCACCGTAGTGGTCTAGTAAAGGTACATATACATATAAATGCGATGTGTACCTACCTGTCTCGGACAAAAACGAGGCCATATATACCTATGTAACGTATATAGCTGAGCGTGCAGTACAAATTTATTAATCCGTGTAATATGTGCTTCACGTATTAGAGGTATATAGATACTGCGGAAAATCGAAAAAATGGTGATACCTCGATTGGTTCCAGTCACAGCTCAATTTGTTCAACGGATTCGTGTGATTGAGATCGGCGAAGAATTGCTCGCGATTATCTCAGATACGATACGTTAAGGTGCCTCAACAACGAGACGATGATTTCTTCCAGCGGGCTGACGGGCTGCAAATACTATACTCCCCGAACTGTTGCCCTTTCGGGTCGCTTTCCACTTCAGTCGAGACAGTACGGATGACGGGAAAAATGACGATAACTAAAGATTAGATCTGGCTAAACTATGATTTTTAAATTAGACCATTCCTTGGAGTTGGCGATTCTTTAGAGTTTTTGGCGATAGTATGCGATAAAGCTTAGAATTTTGAAGCCCCAGGAACGTCACAATACATAAAATACTTGAGTCGACGAATAATATGTAGTATGATAACGAGAGGAGAAATATGGTTCACTGTATACCGAAACGATGTTTTGATTCAGTTCGTTTAAAAATGATCGTCGAGGTGTGCGAAACCCGGTAATTATGCTTACATGCTAGACCGACTTGCACGCGCTCTTCCCGTTAAGAATAAATCTAGCTTAAAACTATAAAACGCGTAGAACTGGCAACCCGTCGGCTTTTACATGCATCGAATACATAAAATGCAGCGTACGATTACTGCGGGATAACGACGCAATCGGATGTTAAATGAGTCGCCAGCGCCTCCCGTATACCTACTCTGTATAGCATGCAGCGGCAGCTACCCGGTAATGAACACCGGCCGACGTCGTTACGTTTTATTTAATAGACAAAACAAACCGCCATTGGATTTGGCTTGTATTTCGTGACAAACAACATTCGAGTATCCAACGATCGAACGTACGAGCAGCAACGGCTCGGCAGCAGGCTACGAGTTCAGAGAAGAGAGCGTATGGAGCACGGAGGATTATTGAATCCGAGCACCGCACCACCGAACGTAATATAAAACACACGCATCTGTAATTAATTGAATAACTAATGGGAACACAACGTTTAATGAGAGCTTTCTGATAATTGGAAGCCGCAATTCTCCGCGAACCAGTTCAACGCCGAGTTATATAACGCCACAATTTCCACTTGACGAAATTTATCGGTTCATGACATGATTCTATGTAGTTACAATATACGGTATATACGCATATACCTATAAACCCGGCCCCAACGATTTTGTCTAATACCCCGTTATGAAAACACGTCCCCCAGGTTATAAAACCAGTTTCGATTTATATAGAATAATGTCAATATCTACCGTACATCGCGGCAATCACGTTTGGAACTTTGTGTAGTATAATACTGAGATAACCGGAGAAACAAAAATAATTAAACAATTGATCGTTTCGTTCTAGTTTCACTTTACTATTATACATGTTTAGATGAATCTATCGATTTCTACGCGGGGAGTAATAAGTAGATACAAATAACTAGATTAGTACACATTGAACTGTCGCGGACGGGGGTATGCGAAGCGATTATATCTACGTAACGTAAATTATAACGTAATAACTCTTTTATTATCAACTAGAAAGAGAGAGAGACAGAGTCGGAAGCTATTAATTCAACCGTAAACCGTCTGCAGCGTATATACCGTGAGTCAGCGAGGAGAGTCTCCGCAGGAGAACTGTATACGTATAATATAGCTTTTGCTGTAGAAGCTGGACCTTTTTCTCGTTGACAACTTAATTCGGACGGGCTTTTACGAAGCAGCTTACCCCCAAAAAACGTAATCGCCTCTGATCTATGCGGACAGGCGACGTTGAAGCGCGAGGTGAAGGCGAACCGTAAGGAACCGCGCGTTTTACCGTGAGTAGGTATTTAGTTATTTATTAAGAAGGCGCGTAATAAGAATCTGTATTTGTATTTCAAATACATATAAACGCGCGTGTCCGTTGAGGCCATTCTGTATCTTGCACCAGCTAGACAATAATCCCTTAATATTCCACCTCGATATATTATCGTAGACTATTAACACTGTATTAACTCCAGCAAGCCCATTCCCCTGTTCCTGTGAATATATGGATATAGATATAGGAGATATACGTAGGTGCTGGAATACGCCGTTAGTAAATACCTGGGCAGATTCGCCGGCGCGGGGTAACGGCACTGGGTGCAATACCCGGATTACACGGGAGAAAAATAATGGCCTATATTGCTAGGCGGGTGTATGTATATAGGGCTATATAGGACCAAAATGGAGGCGAGTGGGGCAAGGTGGGGGCAGAGACAATAATACGATTCTCTCTGTTAATGCTTCGAGCCGTAAACAGTGAATAGGACCGGATAGGATGCTCCAAGGGGAGCTCCGGTCTCCCCCGGTATCCACGATTATAGAATGTGCCGCGCTATGAATTCGGTTATATTGCGGTCAGAGGACACAGGGTGTTACGACAGTCGGAGGATCCTGGAAACACACCCAGTTTCATTGGCGAAACCAATCGGTGAAATAAAAAAATTATTATGTTGCCCCGATTCGATGATCCCATCGACTGAATTAGACCTGCCGCAACGTCTCACGAGGAGCCCGCCAACCTTGACGATATCGATTTGACTGATAATTTTTTTTATCTATATTACCATCGAGAAGAGGCTATTTATCGATCATTTTCTCACCTAATAATCATCGTCACCTTTGATCATTTATAAATTGAGTTTTGAATGTCTGTCAAATCAAGATCGTCAAGGTTCATGGACTGCAGTTCAACTTGAGGTGAATACCCTGATATGTTCCATGCCCTTAGGAAAAAGTTTGCAGAATTTATGGAATTTTTTATGTCTAGATATCAAAGAAAAGTGAGAGAAGTCTGAAATTCTGACGAAACCCACGTTTGGAGCGCAAAAAAGAATGCCATGTGTAACCATAAATCCATTTCTCAAATCCTTTCGACACAACGGCACACGTACGTGTCAAATATGTTGTACACATAATATACTTACTGCATAGTCAAGGTCAATGACCGTGGTGAAGCAAGAGATAAAAAAACGTAAAAAGTATTCGAGGTTTTTTGGGAATCCAACCGTGTAAAGGGCGATGCAGGCATGTTCCTTGCGAGGTTGCGGCTTGGTAATGTTATTTTAAGCGTGGCACTTACCGCGACGACAAATAATCATTAGGCAGAGTTCACCGGCTCTCATACACCGTCACCACCGCGAACCACCACCACCGCCAACATCACTACCACCACCAACATCACTACCACCGACCACCAACCACCGGTGCACAGCTAGCTGCACCATCACTTCGCCAGTTGCGACTCAGTTTCTACCCTGCATATCCCGCATCCCTCGGGTATTCCCAGTACCTGCGTCTGGCCTAAGCCAGATTATCCTCTGAGAGATCGCTAGAATATTTTACCGATTTGTGGTAGTTTACGAAGCAAGGCTGGGCGGTCCAGTCGGCCAACAAGTTTTGCGTTGTTAGTGTGCAGACAACTGTACACGGAATTTTTCAGACGCAATTTTGTTACTTTTGGAAACTCAATCGCTGCATAACCGAATTATTGTACGTGGTGAGCAAGTTGTAAATTTATCAAGATAGCATGCCATCTTTTGCAATCGAAGGACAAAATTTTTCATTTATTCATATGCATATTACGATAATCATAACTATCAACGAGCCCACCTGTTTGCAAGGAAAATATGTGTGATATTAACGTGAACATCTTAAAAGTTTTAATTTTGAATAAACCGCGAGTTTGCAAAACGAAAAAGAAAGTATTAAGAATAGCTGTAATATTTCTTTCTTTTTTTTTTTTTTCCGGATTGTGTCAGAATTGGACTCCAAAAGCGAATTAGAAGAAGAAAGATGTGTCAAGGGAAGAAGTTTTTCCCAGCCAAGGGAAGCAAATCTACAGCCTTTTGCATTACGAAAATACATCACACCCTTTCATCCCCTCGCTTCAAGACGGAGGAATATTCGAATTTTAGAGTTGTTGTTGTTTTTTCATTTCGCTTTCTTTTCACTTTATTACTTTCCCTCGTTTCACCCTGCAGTGCAGCGCACCGGTTCATGTCAAGGAAGTATACCCCTCGTGACGCAGACAAACCCAAGATAATTTAAAACAAACGAAAAATTTTCTCCAATTCCACCGTTATCAACCAACCACCCTGTATCCGGCCCAGCGGCGACCAAACCACCGAGACTTACCCACCGTAACCCCTTTTTCTTCTTCTTCTCACTTCTCATTCTTCGCTCTACCCTTATATACGAACGACCTAAAGAAGTTACACGATTGTACTCTGCGCGGAAGAGTTTCGCAGAAGTTATACTACCACCCGACGAATGAACGCGCAAGTTTTATAAACTAGGATGAGTACGAAGCCAAGAGGGTTATCTTTCCTCCTAGAGTTGCGAAGTGATATGGCCCAACCCGGAATACGCGAGTCAGGATTCACGCAGATTACGCCACTCACCGTACAACACACTACCGAGTCGGCTCTCATGCACAGCTGTGAAAAAAAGTGGAGATTTACTTTCCTGCGGTTTGATGACCGTGAATATTATGCATATGGATAGCGCGGTAGAAAAAGTCCCAAAAAAGGGTGTAGATGATGAACATTGGATACGTATCGATACGTACCATGATTGATTATCTTAGAAAAAAAAAAGAAAGTATACATGCGCGTAAAAATCTAGTCGTCTAATTGACCATGTATCAAATGCTTGAAATGTAGGTGAGTGATATCCAATCATCAAATAATTTATTACTCATACAAAGTACGTTCAACCGAAATTTATTACAATTAATTTAATTTTGTTGAAAGTTTTCATCCGTGATTCAATTGAGTGATTTTACTAGGTAAAATTATCTGCAATACCATGAGAATGAATAAAGGAAAGATTCAAAGATCAACATGGTTGAAGGCACTCATATTTTCAGGAAAGAATTATCAAATTTTTAACAATGTACCACAGCTGACTTCTATTTCCTGGATATATACGAGCGGATATTAAAATCATCATACCTATATTCATGTAGTTATTGCAGTAAAAATTCTTTCAATGCTACTTACGATAATTTGAATTCAAGGAGGTAATAACAGTTCCGATACTTTTGCAGCTATCGCAGTACATAGTTATAGCCCCGAACTCCGATAATTCGAAATCAGCATGAAAAATTCTTTGCAATTATCGGACCCCTTTTCGGAGTGCAAATGGTTGCGGTAGAAGGGGAAGTTTGCGATCACCTCGTATTAATAATTGCTCCACCCACGAATTAAAATCGATTTTACGACCAGCAATTTACGATTCCGATATTATACTTTAATCGGTCTATTAAATTTTTTATATCGCAGATATATCTACCCATAAACCCAACCATGCCACGGATGAATGTTTTCTCAAAAAGGCTGGCGTTGATTGCTCAATTATAAAAATTAGCAGGAGAAAGAAATAGAACTGAAAAAGAAGGAAATTATACCAGAAGAGCCTCTCTTCGACTATAAATGACAATGCTCGTCGTGCAGGTGGTGGTGCAGATAGGGTAGTAATCATAATGATAACAGTAAGAAATAAAATGATGGCGCTGGTGGTGCTTTCGCCTCAGCTGATGATTATCGTCCTTCTTTACGCCCTTTCTCCCTCAGCTTCATATTCCGCCGTTGAATAGCCTCTGACGATAATTATTAATTTTTCAGAAATTGGGGCAGCAACGTCAAAATCTTGTCTCTTCCACCAAGCATGAAAGTATTTGGAGAAGTAAGCGGGGTTGATCAACAGCAACAGTTATATAGGTTGAGCAAGCGAACGAACGGTTAACCGTTTTGGGAAGGAAAACGTCCAACCACCTATCCCTAATTGAATTGCTGTATCGATTTGCGGAAACTGTACAGACCGTACAATAACTATCTAAGTAAGAAACTGCAACGAACGACACCCGAGCCACTGGAGTCACGAAGTCAGCTGGGGTCAGAGAAAAGGATGGCTGAAGTAGTAGTGGTTTATTTTTCTTTCTTTAATTGATAACATTTTTGTAATCACAGATTACAAACGCAATTCGCACGCAACATACGCCGCACTACATTGTGTTGTTACTTTGGCTTCGTACATATTTATTATCTGCAGTTATACGAATATTTTTTGCTTACACATTTTGAGGAATTTCCCAAATCCGCTAACCAAATTTATTTATCCATTGAAACGACTGAGTTATCGACAATTTTACGCAGCAGAACTGATAAACCTCGATTAGTATTGTCAAAGCCTTAATCTCATTCGCTCGTTCTTTAATTTCATCCTACTTGACTTCACAAATCCGCATTTTTTATCAATCGAATAGAAATTGTTTTTCGCAAAGGGTAGATCTGTCATTTTGTCGCACAACGCGTAACCGATACTCTTTTATTTGGCATCTCGTAACTTTTTTGGTGGAGCCAATCGAAATGCGAATAAAAAAACGCACAACTCATTTAGCAAATTGCGAGTTTCAAACTGGACATGAACTTTTTACTGAGGGCTGGAATTCGAAATAACTGCAGCTGCTCCCGTGCGAATAGTAGATATATATATTATAGTTAGATTTGTACGATCCGGGGCTGTTACGAAGGTACAAAATGACACACATTCTATAACTCTTTGAAGATATCGGTTACAAAATTGTTCAAAAACATGGCTGAACCTTTGAACCCGCAGAACCGCGGTGTATCGAAACATCAATCGAACGTCAGCGCGGTGCAGTGCAGGTTATTCTAGTATCAATAGCTGGGCGTATTGTGTAAAACTAGTTATTCGGTAGCGAAGCCTCTTGTTGGCGAATGTTACGTCACACGACAAACCCCGTCCCATATACAAATCGGTGATTTTTCCCCCAGTAAATTGACGAAACGCACGTTCAAATCCCCGCGCCCGTATATTGGTATCGTAACTCAAAACGGCTCTAAATCGCTCGGATATCGATCAACCCTGAGTACACCTGCGCGCTTTTCTGTCTACAACAATCACGTTGATCCCCCAAAAAATTAACAACCATCATCGTCCCCTCCCACTTTTCACTCCCAAAATGCTGTCGCTATTAAACCGAATCGCTGCGTTTCGATGAAAAACCTCCACCTGGGACGAAAATGATCTTGAACATTTTACTTGGCATCATATACATTCAGGTGTAAATTTTTCATAATCAGCCGATAACAGTTTGGCAATTTCTTGTTAGAGATTAGAAGGTCGTTAGAGAGCGCATATTAGACCCATACACACACTTCAGCACTAATATTTCTTCTATATTACTGGACCGATTTATCAGCAAAATCGCGTCTTGGGCAAATACGACGTTATACCATCAGACACGCGATATAGGATTGCCTCCAGTGTGTATCCGTATCCAGGAGCATGGCGAGAGTACAAGATGAGGGCTGAGGGGAGTTTATCGTCGCGTTAAGTAATACGAATGTGTCTGTGCTCGCGGAGTCGTGCTGTGCAGGGTGCAGTGCCTATACCAAAGCTGGAGAGTTATCTACCGAGGACAGCTTTGGCGTTGTTACAGGTATAACGCGAGAAGAGAATGCGAGGGGTCAATGCGGAGAGTGAGGACCTAGAAGGAGTAAAGGGAGTTTGTATGGCCCACCTAGCCAAATAAATTTTCATTCCGAGTCGACATGTGCAGCTCAGAGACCTCAACAATTAATATCCAGCAGTCACATGTCCACAGCTCCGGCTTGTAACACTGCAGGACCAGTGCGGTTTAAAGAAAAAACAAACTTCAAATTCTGCAGCCAAAATTTTTTGATACATCCCCCGTCTCACCCACACTCCTTTGTCCTCTGAGGGTCGGAAAATAGCTCGGAATAAGGTTGACAACTGCCAAGTGGCAAACGATCTTGGTGCGCGTATGTACATATAATACATGTATATATGGTATAAAAGCAAAGTGGAGCTGCACACTCCCTTATCGGACGAAGCCAGGGTTGTTTTTACGGGTCGGATTTTTCGTCCAACAGAGGAATGAAAAGGTGAATACCTCGCAATATCGGGTCTCGCTGCCGAAACTCCACGTGATTGCATCGGAGCCCCCGATTTGCCGGTTGCGGAAATGGAATACCCACCATAGCGAGCGGAGCCTATATGGGCGGCCATTGTAGCGACGAATGGCTGTCGTAAAGAGTTTAACAACGTTGCTCGTGGAACTGAAAGAGGACGGAGAAGAAGAGAGAAACCATCCCTCCACCTACCGCCAAATCCTCCGTCTTTTTCTTTCTCTCATTCGCCGTGCCCGTTTCTTTTCCTATTCCCCATCTTGCATCTCCGATATTTCTCACTCGAAATATACCGCTCAGCTGGATCACTTACGTGCGAATTGCTGGAACGATGCTAATGAAAATCTTGCTATACTAAATCCCACTACGGAATTTCTGAAAGACATACATATATAAGGTACGTACATTGTAATTCAAGGTGAACAGCTCATTTTTCAGAACCGAACGCTTCGTTGGAGGGTTGGCAAAAAGTTATTTAAAAATTATTACTATGCCTATCAACGAAGCGATGTGTGCTCTGCAAACTCTGATACTTTGTAGACAAGATCTTAACGATTTTTTCCGTTCCAGTTATTCAGTTTTCAACTTCAAAGGGAAGTTGACTTATGGAATGAATAGCAGGCAGATATATAAATATTGAAAGACTAGAAAAATGTAAAAAGAAAGGGGTTACGACGAATATGTAAATATGTGCATGGCCCAGTCAAAAAAAGATCGGTATTAGAAGCAATAACAAGGTTTTCGAACACAGAAAAAGAAAGGAGCAAATATTTTGGTACGTAATAATTAAAGAATAAGAACTACAAGCATAGGTATAACAAAAAAAGGTGACGAGACGTACCTATAAGGTATAATGTTAAAGAGGAAGAAATTCTTTTGAAGATGAGTAATTAGTTGCGGGAAATTTTTCCGCTGAAACATCTTACAGAAGCAACATATGACGTTGGTTAAACGCGGTAAAAATTATTCGGTTTTTTTTCTAAAGGTAAGAAAATTTTTAAATGAGCGTTTCGTCTTTGAAGCTCATCGTTAGCTGTTCCTAACTAGAGGCTGGCACGGAGATAAAGTCATCCTGGATTTTTCGTTGGCTGACAGAAAAACTTTAACCAGAGCTAGCCCAATTTGCAAACTCATGTACGGTGCATAAACGTTTATAGGTACGGTTTTACGGATAAGTTGAAAAAAATAAATAAATAAAAAAATTTCTCCCAAACCAAAATCCGGTACTGGATAGGGAGGTATAAGTATACATATAGGTAGTCGAGGATAATCGTCTGATAAGTCAGGTTGATCTACCATGATGAAACAAATTTGGGGCCAGACCGAAAACGCGAGCTAGAGATCGAGAGTATGAGGGAGATGAGGGCGGAAGAGGAAGAGCGAAACGAAGAGGGAAAGCGACGGGGGAATAGACAAGGAAAACGGGATATTACTCGAGATCATTAATAACGCAGACCCCTTTTGCGTCGGGCAACTTTTATCAGGTCGGATGAGCCGTAATGAATATAATAACGTCTCCTCCTACTTCCTCAACCTTGCATAGGAGCCTATCCATATCTATACGTATATATCTATCCAAAAGGCTCTGCAAAACTGTTTGACGATATCCCGAATAAATGTTCTATATCGTCCCTCAGTGCTGATACTGAATTCTGTACGTCGTCGCTATTGGATAGCGTATCAGCTTAGTCTGCCATCGTTTACTATCTCATAACAAGCATCCTCCGGATTTTTCCTGCCGATGAAAACAAACGCATAAACTGTGAGATATCCGTATTATACACTGGTATCCCATATACGGGTCCTGGTAAAAGTCGACATCTTCGGATGGCATAATCATTAGAATTGGCCACGGATTCACAAATAGCGCAAACATCTCTCATGTTTCTTATTAGGGATGCTACTAAAAAAGAGGAAAAAAATTAATATTGATATTATTCAAGTATATCTAGATGGCATAATATTAGCCATTGTACCGATAAATTTTATCACCGATACACACCCAATCCGACCATTTTCATGTACTACGTGGGGTATAATGTATAACGCTTGCGGACAAAGTTTCGGCTAATTTGAATTCTGTGAAAATTTACATGTACTATATACGATACACGTATAAAGTTGAAAGCGTAAACGTTTGATTTGACAAATCCACTGAGCCGTAATTCTTTTAGAGCAACGAAATTCCTGTGCGCGTCGCTTGATTAATTCAATCGTGCTCATGACTGATCGAGAGCAGTGAGCGGTACGAAAATTCCTATAGTGGGTCAACGCTATCGATTACATCACGCGAGCTAGCTGGTAGGGTGTAATGACGCCGGACTGCCATCGTGCCGTCGCGACGCCTTGTTTACCGGCGACGTTCATTGTACACAGTTTATGCATTGTCTATATTGCATAGAAAATTTTCTATGCATGTAAATCTGTGCATACAACAATGGCTAAGAACCAGACGGACGCAGACCACACGCTACGTAGTGATCCATTCCGCAACTACCTTGAGGGCGTATCCCTAAGAAATACCAGAAAGAATCGAAATTTTTTGAGTAATTATCGGTTAGCGGTGCGAAATTTTTTAACTCGCAATTTTTTAACCTTACATTTTTTTAGCAGTATGAAAGCGTCAAATTTCTTCAATTGCTCACGACCGTCTGTCGGAAAGGCTGTAATAGTATATCTCTCAATGGATAAAAACAATCCAAAAAATTCAACGTCATTTTCATCTATCGGAATTTTTTTCGGTTTTTCGGGGATTTACGCCGTTTGGCCGGCGTTCTCTATCGCTGGCGGGTGACGCCCTTCTGGTTCGCAGCCCTCGATACAATACATGTTTACCTGCGTCAAACTTTACAGTTACTTCTATGGCGTGATGCACGACGTACTACGTGACGTACTAAAATACATAGGTTTAGGTTCGGTACAAGGATTTTCCTGAGTATAAGGTGTAAGGTAACGTGATGTTCGGGTGCAGATTGCTCGTTCACCACTTTTGCAGTCTGATCCTACGGTAGAATGCTCTAGATACACCCTCACGACGTACCCCAAACTATATAATCATTCGGACTCTTAACGACCATTCAAAATTTACGATCTTCTGGAAAATATATTATACGTAGTCATAAGACGGCATCATCTGAAATCTGACTTATAATTCCCGCTCGACCGCAAACGATAATCGTAATCCGTTGATCTAAGAAACGTCAAGTCCAAAAACAGTGGTAGAAGTTTTCAAGTTTACGATTCACTACAGAGTCGTCAAACCATTCTCATGAACTCACCTATATATATATATATAAGATATCAAATCACTTTTACTCCGCAGACAAGGAAATACGATCTATGTAGTATAAGTGGAATATTTTCACTATTTTATAGAAAAATACACGACAATCAAACCAACTGCTGAACGCTATAAAATTGTTATTTCTAACGATAAAATGATTAAGAAATGCTGAATCGTAGGTAGCATCAGCGACAAAATAGGGCAAAAAAGAATTTTTTTCCCGAAACACCCTAATGTATACACCTATGTAAATTGAGGTATTGAAGCCTCCTTGAAATTCTTTGATTTGGGTAAAAGCGCGCGCGCTTGTTAGAGTTCGAGCGGAAGCGTCACAACAACGTCGGGCTTTCGTAAGCTGGTCAAATTTGCCAAATATTATTTTGAAGTCTGCCGCCTCTGGATACCAACGACCCGTTGGTAAAATGGAAAAGTCATCAACAGCGATATAATTGGATCCGGTGACGAAGAGCTCTGCTATAAGCTTAGGCAATCTGGATGAAGGGGTTGTAAACGTAGTGGTGGGTGGGTAGGGGAAAGCAATGAGTGAATGAGGGGGCTCAAGGAGGGAACGGAGAGAGAGAAGGAGAGTGAGGGAAAATGCAGAAGAGGATGAGGGCACAGTAGTAGAGGTAGAAGGAGGGAGACTAATTGAAACCCCGCGACGACGCTGTCAGGTCAGCAATTCGGTTTCCGTACGACTGAGCTTCGTGCACTGGCATCCCCCACCCTCCCCGCAGCTTCCTCCCCCGCTCAACCACCCCTTTCGCCTAAACCTTCGGTATTGTTACTGAAAACTTCGCGGGCGGCTGCGGCGTCTTGCCTCGGAAGTTAACAATTCACATAATATTAATTTTTCACCGTATTAAATTACAGTAGATATCTAGACTCTATATCGTACGAACTTGTACGTATGTATATGGCATCAGATATTTTACCACCTACGGTTAATCTTGTAAGGTATACAAAGTTTATATATATAACATACATATATATATACGTATATTATTGCTGTACATATGTACCCATTTTCATTGACCTTAATAGCAGATAAACGAAATCAAGTTACGCGATTAACTATAAAACCTAAGACGGGTCAGTCGAATTATCTATCGTCGGACCGAAAAAACCACTTACTCGAATTATTATACCTGTAACAAAAATGTGTATAACTTGTGGATATCATATATTGGTAATCTTGTATATACCGCAGACAGCATTGATCGTAAATATATACGAAAAATAAATAAGAAAATTATCAAGTACCATTAATCCACTGAAATCAAACGGCAAATGTAACCGGGAAGGGTAGAGGTGATTAATCTTAACGTCGCTATGGTTATTATCATATTTTCTAGGAATGTTATATAACCCCAGCATCAGCGAACGATGGTGAAGTGTAGCGGAGGAGAGAACCTCTCACTTTGGATCCTCGAACTCGAACCTCTTTCGCGCGGTAGTTCTTACTTTGGGGCTTTTTGTTGAAAAGTTGCATTTTGCTTCTGGTTGCATCTTGCACAGCCAACCGCGGTATACCTAGTCTAAATGGATAAATGGATAAATCTCCCGAACCAATTTCACAATTTCATTTGCATCGCACTCGACTGGATACGATTTCACGGGCTCCCCTGCAGGAAGAACCGAGAGCCCGTGAGATCCTCCCCCGCACCTCCACCTCGCGTTACGAAGGAGATTCCTACAGGAACGAGGTAGTAGTACAACGGAAGTACCTCCTTCGCGGTGGTAAACAACTTTCAGTCGAATCTCGGCTAGGCAGTTTTCCCTTTCCACCATTCTATTATTCCCGTTATTCCTATCCTCACGAAAACCGATGAAAAAGGGCCAAGAGTGTGTATGCCTTGTCCTCCTCCCCTTCCCTCCCTCCCTTCGCCCCTCAGCTCCAGCTTTTCTTTATCCCCAATAAAAGTAGAGAAAATTCCAACCGTATATTTTCTCTCCCCTACACATAAATGCAGTCCCGTTTAATTGTATATAGAGGCAACTATCGCAGGATTATAGTTCCCCCTTATAACGAAATAAATATACATACGTATATATTTATCATTCTATTTCCTTGTTTGGTACGCCCACTGCTGTATAGCATCGAAATTTCCTTTTTCAACATCCGTATTTTAGACGAATGGAGACAAAAGTTGACATATGGTACATATATTTGCTAAAAGAGCGCGATGCGCCGTCTCTTCGGCTGCGCGTCATTCAAAGAAATCTACACATACGGGACTATCAATCTAAATTGGGTCTTACGAGCAAAGAAAACTTATTTTCGGAGTAAAATAAAACTTTATATGTATACCTATGTATAATACCAAAGCTTTTCCCACGTTTATGCGCTTGCAACTTTTATATAACGACTTTCCCCGCTCCGTATCTAAACAGCGTGAATCTTACTCAGAGTCGTACGTATATACGGTACGTTAAAAAAGGTTGGATAATAATACCAATGATAACGGCAATGATAATAAAAATAATGATAAAAATAATAATGATAACAACAATAATCATAGTAATGTAGTTACGGCTATTGTTTCGCAGATAATTAAGTTCTTGCATCCCAGTTTTGCGAAATTGTATTTATACGCGTCCCACGTCTATACCAATTTGCGCAAGAACCATTTGGCATCTCTCTCATACGCACACATAGTATATACCTATGTACGTGTACGATGTATGTATGTAGAGTTGAAGTCGGTTGAAGTTACTCGCGGGAGATATCCGTTGACTATGGACGGTATACCTACATATTCATATCATCGATGTAACTTACACCACATATACTCGAAGTGTGATATAAATGCTGTATATAAGTATATCGTACGTATACCTATATAGGTATGTATGGAAGGGACGTACCGCATGGAAGATAACGCGTACGTGCGTGAGCTAGAGTCGTATAATATAATGTAACTTGCGAGCTCAATAATAACGCAAACTTTGCCGGTGATCCTGGGATAAACGTGGTATTATACATACCTAGTTGGCTCTATATAACTATGCGCAGTGCTGTATTTTACAAAATCTTGAACGAGCGGTCGACTTATATAAGATTCCTATCGCAAGATAATGAGGTTAAAGCTTCATGCGTTGCGCATCTTATACATATGTATACACGAAGCTGAAGAGAATGGGCCGCCAAATGAAAATAGTAGAAATCGGTAGAGATTCTTTTGCGAAATAAGCTTCTGACTTGGTAATAGAATTGGTAATTTAAGTTCCCCTTATTACAGTTCTTAGCCAGATAGTTCGCTCGCTTGCTCGCTCGCGTCGTTCCAATTCTGTTTATTTTGAAATTGAAAGTGCAAAGTATAGAACCGCGCGATGCCTTTACTTCGCAAAACCGTTCGCCTGCTGGTTTTCGTTCGCGATCTACACCACGACATGAAAAGATGGCACGACTCGCCCTGGCTAGCCGCCACACGTACGACGGTGTAGCTTCCATCCCCTTCTATACTTCGCTATCCGCACCACCCGGCACCTCCGCCTCCTCGCTACTTCGTGCTACATCCCTTTCTCCTCCTCCTCCTCCTCCTCCTCTACCATCCCGGATAAATTACGCTAGATATCTGCATACAAAACGGCTCGGGGAAAATTAAAAACACAAACACTAAGCGCCTCGCCTACCGCCCAGCTCTCACTACGCTACTCGCGCTACATCACTTTGGTTGCCAGTTGGTTGCCCCTGCTTGATCCCCGACTATGGTCCTGTATCGTTTTAGCCCGTAACCCGTACCAGTGCTGCCCGCAGCAATCTCGTAAATTGCCTGCTGCCGAGAGTAGAAATCGTAAGTTTTCCGGTAATCAAATGATTCATCGCTGAAAACGCGGCGCGCGGTGTTCGGGTGTGGAATGGTAAAGCTAAAGTCACAACGAATAGTTTGTACCACCAGGGCGATGTCTGAAACGGTTTGAAGTAGCTAACCATCGCATTTTACTTCTCGCTGTATGTGTACTTTACCCTGGACGATGAGCACCGCGCGCGAGCACGAGAGGCTATACATATATTATATCTATGTGTACGGTAACCGGTATAAGCTGAGAACACCACCGCGATCGTCTGATTTATTGGCCACAAATCATTTACGGAGAGAGAAACCGTTGAATTTTCATTCGAAACGACTTCGTCTCTACCGCGGGGGCAACGCGCCGCGCCTTTACAATACCAATAACCTTTTCGCACTTCCCATCACACTGTAATAAGCTTGAAACTAAGATTTTTCTTTTCCGATATACCTACCCCGACTCATACCTTACATACCAGTCGGATGAAGGTATGCCCTGCAGGGTAAACGTCGTTGGGTAACGACTCGCGAGGTAAGCGGTAGCGAATGTAATTTTCTTCGGCATTGGAAACACGTCTTGGTACAGCGAATAAGTGAAATGTAAGTATTCGTATAGACGCGTATAACCGCATAGGATAAATACATGGCTGCCGCAATACTCTAGTACATCCTTAAGTCGCCGGGGTTATTTTTGAGTTGTATATAATATGGTAGCTATAGGTATATATGTGTGTGTGCATAGCGTGGACGTATGGATATATAATACAAGAAAATTGAAAGTACTACTGCACAGCTGTATAACTGGACAATAAAATCGCTCCAATATATTATATAACCAAGAGGTTAGTTATCGGGGACGAGTGGCCAACTGATTTAGGTGCCATTCGCTTAATCATAGAGGCGCCCCTCCTGACATATTTAGGACCATACAGGCAGCTATATCGCGAGTCACTGGCTCAACGAATTGCACGTACGATTACCGGACGCTCCACCGACCGATAAAAATACTTTTAAGGAAATGAAATTGATATAAAAGACGGATTGCGATGGAAAACCGTAAAACACCCACGTAGTAAGGCGACGGCAACGTTATCGAGGCCGTGTGTCGCAGCTACCGCGTATCGTCTCAGGCATTTCATGGCATGAGCCATGACTTGACGTGCGCACTACCACCCTTACAATTCTACAGCCACCCCGTATATACGTACATTCGTATGTCCCAGCAGCTTTCTGTTCCGCAATGACCGTTGATCGGTGAGAAACTGGCACCATTTTGCCGTATTTATAGGCGAAGGGGGCATTAGCCATGGTGGTCGGGGGTTAAAATTTGACGGGGATTAATACTTGACTCTCTGGTTGTATTGTTGGTGCGACTAGCTCCGCGGCTGTTACCAAGGGCGTATACTCTGTAGGTAATAGGGTGATATACGCCAAGGGTGTATGAAACTTTTACCCTTCACTTTTACAGAGGAAGTATGAGTTGGTTTCTACCGCGGCTGCTGCTGCTGCGGGTGTAGCTCAAGAGCTGCTGGTAGATGTAACGCGGTTTGTTGCACCGCGTTGTGACGCGTCTCGCCAATTAAATGGTCCCGGTAGTTCGGCATTCGCGTTTCCGTACACCGCTTGTAGAACGTTGAAAGTGACGCTCAATATTAAACGGAATTGGAAAGAGAGTACGAAGGAAAACCAGAAAAAAATTAAAATAAAAATATGAACGAATGAAAATGGAATAAAATAAAATGAAGACTAGAAAAAAAAGAAAACGAAATCTGCAAGCGTGCACTGCAGTATGCCGAGCGGTAATTGGTTGCGTCTATGGGCACGTCATGGCTTTGCTTCGACCTGGGGAGCTGCTCCAAGTTGCACTGCTCGAATATGTAAAGGAAAAACAGTGAATAAGAGAAAAAGCGAGGAATCGACTCTGTGAAGTTGCTGGAAAAGCAAACGGTTTAAAAACTTCAAAGAAAGAAGAGTGCCGGACGATCAAACGCGGGGTCATACTGGGAAAAAAGTAACTATTTCTATTCGTACGCTATGAACCTGCGATGACCACATGCAACAGCAGCAGCAGCTGCTAAATTTCACTATAGAGTGAAGATTGTCCGCTGCAGCGGTCGTCGAGCCCTGTGATCATAGTTGCATGAAATGTTCGGCGATGTACAGATAGGCAGAGTGGATGTAATTGCTAGGATGGTATGCAGATATACCCTCGGCTATAGTCTCGCCCACGGGCTAATATACCTCTCTCCGCTTGTTGGCGACTATGTTCCTAGGATTTGATTGTCCGTGTTCTGAGAGAATTATTGAGTCCGAGCTGAACGCGTTCTATTCCATGCTATAATGCTGCAGGTCGCAGCTGTCCCAGAGGGGCATCATCCGCAAAAGAGTGCGGATACCACCGTAAGGGCGTATCCCACGAAAGTGAACGAGGTGAATATTGAATAGACACCAAAATTACAGTACATATAGTTCGGTATATTAAATAAATTCATATAAGTCACGTCGAGATTATTATTCAGAGAAATATCCACTTTGTAATCACAAAATGCTTGTTGTTTTTGTTTGGTTCTTTCTCCGAATTTTCGATACGTGTTCATTTAAACTACGCAGCGAATTTCCCGGCTGGCATGGGTTTCGAGTCGTAAGTATTGCACGAGCTCTTGGGATGGTCCCTGGCGTATCTTTGCAACGAATGCTGCAGGAGTCAGGACCCTCGCGGGGGTTCCTAATCCAGGCGTCATTAAATCGCGCGATGTAGGTACACCCTTTAGAGCTCCGGCGTATATTCTCCAACATTTTGTCCCCATGGAGGCTCTGCGACCTCCGACATATCTGGGGTTCAACCTTCACCCGTAGTGTACGCAGAGTGTCTACGATTCGTCCAATTATCGGTTGGCACCAAAAGTGCTGGGTCTGATGCGCCTGCCAAATAGGAAATGGTCGGCATCGCGTAGCTGTGGGGCCAAAATACCTATTTTCAAAGTCCGTACCATGACATTAGCCACGAGCCATGGACATAGACAACAGCCCACACAGTGTGAGGTATGCATATATGTTTAGGTGAAGGGGGGCGCAGTGACCATAGATTGCAGCAAAAAGTATAAGAGAGTGTGGGAGCTGGCTGTACAGCTTTTTCGGATATATACGTGCGGTGAAACCGGGGAGCGGTGCAAATAGCCGAAGGGTAATTCGGAACCGAAAAGAGAGGGAGGGGATCGAAAGGGCAGGGAGTAAAAAAAACATCATGGAGCTACGAAGAGATAGCAGACACTGGACATCTCCTTTACGTTCGTCGGCCGGCGCCCCGAGACTGGTAAATGATGTCATTAACGAAGCTAAAGTGCTGACGCGTCGAGACTGCTGCCCCTTCCTGACCTCTTCGCCCTCTTGGATCCAGCTCTTGCATCGTTCGCGTCCTTCCCTCCACCCCTCGCTGCCGTTCAAGATCGATGCGTCGATATTCCTGGCTTTGATTCGCTCTGACAGACCAAGCGTCATAAGGGATCGAAGTTTCAATAGACACCCATATATGTAGCAGCTGTACATGTTAGTTTCTGCTATTCATACCTAGATGCCCATTGCCAAACGATAGATGCGTTTTATTATTGAATATTATTGACGTACGTGCTGCAGTTATGGAGTACCTATATGTGTATAGATCTAGGACAGAGCTGCCTATTAAAATAGGTATACCGTAGATAAAGTTATAGCCCGAACAGGTATGCAAATATTTTTTCTATAGAAATTGAAAAGCATTATTTTACCTACACGTTGATAAGTATGATATAATCTGATGTTCATTCATCTAAAAGCCATGAGAAAATAACTGCAAATTGCAGCTGTACATAGCATTTGGAGTTCTTCTGTAGGGCTGTAACTACAGGTAAATGTATAACGTTTTGAAAAATAAGAGGTCCGGTTGTGAAATGCAGCAAACCAGATACGAGGCAACCGGCAAACGGGTGAGCGAACGGGTTTAATTATCCCGCGGGCTCCTAACGTGCAATTAATTCCGAATGCGGTTTAGTTTAGCGAACGAAGAGCAAACAATGTATTACCCTCCCGACCACCTAAACGTAGGTGGTTTTGGGGTGGAGGCCACTTTGCACAAATAGCATGGATCTGCAGATAGTGCAACCTCTTCTCCTACCCCTCCCACCGGCATCAGCTCCAACCCTTAACCTCCTCGACCTCTCTCTTCCATCGAACCTACCGAGGTTAATGCTCCGTGAATTTGTGATTGTCTCGAATGCAAATCTATCTGCCCAAATCTCATCACCGCGCATTTTACACTCATCGCGTATACATATACGGATATATACGTGAGCTAGTACGCCCTGCAGCGAGTTGAAAACGCGGGCAAAATTGTTATACCCAACTGAAATTTACATCGCATACGGTATGGGGCGCATAACTGTATAATAAAACAAAGATAATATGAAGTAATAATATCGATATGATAATGATAAATCAACTCAAATCGAACGTCGGAATAAATTTCAATAATTCTCAACGCATATAACGAATCCCACAGTTTTCATTATTGTCGTAACTATTATTATCGTTGTTGTTGTTATTATTATCATATTCTTTCCCAACATTCATCGTATCACGTTTAATGTATCTATGGTATCACGGATGAATTTCATCGTTGGTCTCGAGATAATTAGTGATACCTTCGGTTTAAGTTAAGTATAAGTGGATGCAATTTGTCTAACAATTGCGGCATAGTACGGGCAGCTCATATGCAAACACATGCTGCTATATACTATATAGCAAAAGATAATCCATGTGTGTAACACGCTAGTTCCAACAGTTAAACGTGTGCAGGGGTATTCTGCATTGCTAGCCGCGTGTCTTACCAACGCAACGGTACGAGTGCAGGAGGGTAAGTAGTAGTGAGCGGATTGTAATATATTTCCTTGGGTTTTAATAGGTTTCTGGCACGTCGATATTCGATGAACGAGGCCATAGGGAGGCGAGGCGTATAGCACATAGAAGCGTATGTAGTTGCCGTACAGTCTCCGCGATTTATATACGGTTACAGAAACGCTGTGCAGAACAGGAGGAGAGGGCATGCTATATGCATATACATATGTCCATATACACAAGGTACCACGTGTATATGTATAATTGTATACATATGGAGCTGCGGCTTGCAAGTTTAGCACGCCCGTGCCGCAAGCGCCCTTCGTGTAGGGCATTCTATATCGGAAGTATATGTATATTCAGATTTAATAGTACGCTTAAGAATCGATCTTACTCCTCATAAATAATAATTTTCATTTCTGTGCAATACTACCACCATTTCTATATGTATCTCGGCAATTCCTATTGCTACCGCTGGAGCAGCGTAATTACGGAAATGAAAGAATGACTTCACTAACACATTCCATACTTTACACGCTGTGAAATGGGATAAAAAGTGTATAGCTTTTATTTTATGTTGGTTATACATTTTTCAATTTGTTGAATTCAAACAAGGACGTGGCGTTCATTATTTAGCAACCGTTTCGAACCAGATATTATATGGCAGCTGCTATAGTTGTCAAGGGTATCATTATAAATTACGATCTTAGCCATGCAAGCAGGTAACAATTGATAATACCTATCGATTATGAGATGAGGATTTGTAATAACTGGGTCATTCATTGGCTCATTTTTTATTTATTTATCTCCGTTTTTCCCCCCGTTTATATAACAAGCCATTAATCCAAAGTATGACAATGGGCGTGAGTACAACCGCTGTATCAAAATTGTCCACATTGTATAAGGGTGCAGATTATAATTTGTAGTTGCCTTCAGGATGGTTAAACCCGCAACGATGATGCTATGAGATATAGAAGTGTTCGAGGAAGTGTTTCTAACTCGGCAGCTCCAGTAACACACCAGCTAGGTCCGCGCGCATCCTTTATACCCCATACCTATACCAGAGTCGGAGCAATATACACAACTCAGACCAACTTTAGTGAATGGTCTGCAATCAACAGCTTTTCAAGCGATATCTATAGATTTACTTTAGCTCTCACCTTCCGCGTTCGCTTAACAGAATGTTTTTGTTCCTTTACATGGTGCAGTAGATGTATACACGTAAGTACGTTGCACTGCAACTCATTTTGTAGATTGATGAAAACGAAAAAATAGTCAGTATCATATATTGTGGTATCAACTAGTTTTTACGCTTTATCATATGTTCCTGACCAGATTATATTTACGTGGAATTGAGTTTCCGATATTTCACATATCATTTGGGGGGAACTTTTTTATTACGTCTCTTCACAAAAAATTCTGATCAACGTATAGGTAATCGTTTTGTTGAGTCGATTTTTTTTTTCAGTAAAACAAAAAATTTTAATCGGAAAGAAGTGACACTTACAAAAAGGTTATATACAGACAATAAGGAGGAAGAAGAAAACAAAAAATCTTGTCCGGTAAATAGAATTTTGTTGCATTTACTATAGACGATAAGATTCTATCTACAAAACAATGGTTGCATAAAACTCTGCATGAATTTAACAGAATAAGTTTATTTTCGGAACAAAGTTTTATGTAGTCGATTTCACGAAAAGCTGCAACAAAATTTCTTGGCTTATCCAACAAATAGTTTTATTGTCTACAGCTGCAGGCAACAAAATTTGAATTGTTTTAGGAAAACATTTCTCTGAACTAAAATCAACGCTCTGATGTGAGTACGCGCGGAAGAACGCAAGAAAATTCGGAATATTTTACGCCTGGAGATTTCTACGTTGCTGTCGGAATTACAAATTAGAAATGAAAGTTGCTGATACAAAGAAGTGCATGTCTCTCCGAAACTTTGCAACTGTAGATGAGAGTCCGAAAATTTCTGAGATAATAGTGTGCTTCGGAGTACGGCTAGACCAAGTCGGACCAGACAGTTTTATGGATGGGATGGAATTGAACACAATCCAAAAGCGCTCATAAACGAATAACACCCATGCAGGGTAAGATATCGTAGAATTATTCCCATTATCGCGTTCATAATTCGGTGGTATATTCGCATTACAGGATTACACTGATTGATAAAGATATAAGGTATACAATGGAATTTTATTTATTTTTCTAGACCTTATTCCCAATAACATTTGTCGTCATGCTAGTATATATGCGTAATTCTGACATCCTAAAACCCAGATTTTGGAATGAGCGGACGTAAAGTGGTCCCAAAGACTTTTCGCATATTCGTACAGTATCAAAAGTCCTGTGAAATTGAAAAAACTAGACATATTTGTAGAAAGCAGCGTGCAAATTTGAATCAGAAGTCTTTATGAGCGTTGACTGAAGAAGGCTATGAGCGCCTTGACTAGAAATTTGTGTTTGAATTTAATTTGGTTAGCTTCAAAAACCGCGCCACGAATAACTCGCAAAGTCTAGCGACAATAATTCCACCAGAACTAAGTTTTCAGCAGTGCTGTGGGTAGTAGTGCGCACTGCGCAGCTGTGAGCCAACTTCAGTTTACAGATAAGTTTACAATCGAGGGAGGTGCTTAGAGTGTTGATATTATTCTAAGGATTTATAATGGACTAACATTATTGGTAAGAATCTATAATAAACCGAACGAATCGTTCGAAATACGGATTATTTCACATTGAAAAATAACTCATCTTTCAGGACGCACGGTAATTGAAACTTGCGTTGTAAGTCCGGTGAACTCACTGGCAACCCCAGGGTGGGGTCTGCTGTCATCACGAAACACAAAAACGACATTGAGCACTCGAACTATGAGGATTTATAACTGAACCAACAGTGTAATTAACAGTAACATAAAATGGCACGACCGATTGTACCGAGTCAACAAAAGTTGGCTGAAAAACTTGCCATTCTAAACGATAGGGGCATAGGAATGCTAACTCGAATTTATAATATCAAAAAAGCATGCGGCGACGCTAAATCAAAGCCTGCATTTCTGTCAGACAAAACTCTGGAGTCTGCGATCAAATATATTATTAGACGATTCCCTAATATTGATATCAAGGGACTGGCAGCAATCACAAATCTTCGAAATGAGATCATCAAATCTCTGTCATTGTATTACTATACATTCGTGGATCTCTTGGACTTTAAAGACAATGTATGTGAGTTACTAACTACAATGGATGCATGTGGGGTTCACTTGGACATCACAATAAATTTCGACCTAACCAAAGGCTACCTGGATCTTGTGATTACCTATGTGAGTCTAATGATTCTACTGTCCCGTGTCGAGGATCGCAAAGCTGTTTTGGGGCTCTTTAACGCAGCCCATGAGATGGTACATAGCCAATCAGATCCCAGCTTTCCAAGATTAGGTCAGATGATTATGGACTATGATGTGCCGCTGAAAAAATTGTCTGAAGAGTTTGTGCCACATGGTAAATTATTAATAAATGCACTGATGTCTCTATGGCCGATCTATCCAGGGAGGAATTTATCTGCTGACACCTGGAGAGCAGATCAAAAACTCAGCCTTGTTGGAAGCCCTGGGCAGCTGTTGAAAGCGGCTGTAACGGAAACAATGTCCTGTGAAACCTTGAGTTTGGACAGATTAGAAAGATGGGTTGTCCTTGGTTTCACTCTTTGTCATACTGTTTTGAATCAGGAACAACCCGGCAAGCTTTGGACCACTGCTTTAGAATCAGGATGGGTTCTGGCTCTCTTTCGTGATGAAGTTATCTACATACATCAATACATTCAATCTTTCTTCGAGAGCATGAAGGGTTACAGCAAGCGGGTTTCAGAGGTCAAGGATTGCTACAATCAAGCTGTCCAGAAGGCTGGGCATAGACATAGAGAACGACGAAAATTCTTGAGAACAGCTTTAAAAGAATTGGGACTGATATTATCGGATCATCCTGGTCTATTGGGCCCAAAGGCACTTCTTGTTTTCATGGGCTTGTCTCATGCTAGAGATGAAGTATTGTGGCTTTTGCGACATGGTGACAATCCACCAATTCAAGGAAAAGGAAAGGGTCGAGGAGGTGACGATCTAGTCGACAGACAACTACCAGAGCTGCTCTTTCACTGTGAGGAACTACGTGCCCTAGTTAGAAAATATTCACAAGTTTTGCAACGCTATTACGTTCAATTTTTGTCTGGCTTTGATGCTCCTGCACTGCATCAAATGATACAGAATTTAGCTGTGTGTCCAGAAGATGAGGGTGCTATTCTTAGCGACATGTGCTCATCTATTGCTAGTTTGACTGTAAAGCAAGTAGAAGATAATGAGCTGTTTGATTTCCGAGCATTTAGACTTGACTGGTTCAGGTTGCAAGCATACATGTCTGTCGCTAAGTGCAATATGAATCTCGCAGATAACAGGGAACTGGCTTCATTTATGGATGGCGTTATTTTCCACACGAAAATGGTAGACAACTTAGATGAGATGTTGGTGGAAACATCTGATCTATCGATATTTTGCTTCTACAGTAAGATATTCGAGGACCAATTCCACATGTGTTTAGAGTTTCCAGCTCAAAATCGATATATTGTCGCTTTTCCGTTGATGTGCAGCCATTTCCAAAGCTGCACTCATGAACTGTGTCCTGAGGAACGACACCACATTAGAGAAAGGAGTTTATCCGTTGTCAACATGTTTCTAGATGAAATGGCTAAAGAAGCTAAGAATATAATCACTATCATCTGTGAGGAACAATGCAACATGTCCGACAAACTTTTACCGAAACACTGTGCTGTACAAATTTCTCAAGTTGTTAACAGAAAAAAAAAAGATAAAAACAAGAAGAACTTGTACGAAGTTCACAAGCCCGGCATTGAAAGCTACAGAAAAACCCGTGAGGAACTAACAACAATGGACAAACTTCACATGGCTCTTACAGAATTATGCTTTGCTATAAATTCCTGCCCTACCATCAATGTCTGGGAGTACACCTTTGCTCCAAGAGAATATTTGCACCAACATTTAGAGACGCGATTTGCTAAGGCCTTGGTCGGCATGGTAATGTTTAATGCAGACACCAGTGTCATCGCTAAACCTTCTGAGTTATTCGTCAGTGTAAGGGCATACATGAATGTATTACAGACTGTTGAAAATTACGTCCATATCGATATAACCAGAGTATTCAACAATGCCTTATTACAACAAACACAACAATTTGACAGTCATGGAGATAAAACTATTGCTTCATTGTATATGCAGTGGTATTCTGAAGTATTGTTAAGGCGAGTGAGTGCTGGAAACATTTGCTATTCTGGAAATCAAAGAGCGTTTGTTAGCCTGACAGCAGAGAGTGCAACACCCTTCAATGCAGAAGAGTTCTCAGATATCAACGAACTCCGAGCATTGGCTGAACTCATTGGACCCTATGGAATGAAAATGTTAAACGAAACCCTAATGTGGCATATCGCCAGTCAAGTACAAGAACTGAAAAAGTTGGTTGCGGGCAACAAAGATGTTCTAGTTGCTTTGAGGACAAATTTTGACAAGCCAGAAGTTATGAAAGAACAATTCAAGAGGTTGCAACAAGTCGACAATGTTCTGCAGAGAGTGACGATTGTTGGAGTAATCTTGAGTTTCAGACAATTAGCGCAAGCTGCTTTGGTAGATGTTCTTGAAGAACGAATTCCATTCCTACTTAGTTCTATCTTAGATTTTCGTCATCATTTGCCTTCGAGTGATCCAATGAGAGTTGTTTCCGAAATGACGTCTGCTGCTGGACTCACGTGCAAGGTTGATCCAACTTTAGCTGCAGCACTCAGGAGTCAAAAGGCCGAAGCAGATGAGGACGAACATCTTTTAGTTTGTCTATTAATGGTATTTGTTGCAGTTTCAATACCAAAGTTAGCTCGGAACGAGAATTCATTTTACAGAGCATCGCTGGAAGGGCATTCGAACAACATACATTGCATGGCCACCGCAATAAATAATATATTTGGTGCACTTTTCACAATCTGTGGAAAAAATGATATCGAAGATAGAATGAAGGAATTCTTGGCGCTTGCATCATCCAGTCTCCTGAGACTAGGACAAGAAGCCGACAAAGAGGCAACGAAAAATAGGGAGTCAGTTTACCTCCTGCTAGATCAGATCGTGCAGGAGTCGCCATTTCTGACAATGGATTTGTTAGAAAGCTGTTTTCCCTATGCGCTGATACGTAATGCGTATCATGACGTTTATAAAATGGGCCATGCCCAACAATAAAGAATTACGCGTAAAAATAGATGGGAACTATATCACAATTTCATCAATATCTGAGCTCGTCTTCGAGGCGAAACAATCTATTTACACTTCAGTTATTTAGTATATGTGAAGAGTATGCGACACGTTTCCTTGAAACTGATTATTCTCAAAATAACCATCCCTAGATTGTAATGTATACTTCATAACGATATTAGATTATACGTAGCGGTAATTTCAACATAACAAACTGGCCATACAAGAGATATTTTTTATTTTATACATCGCTGTACCATGTAAATCAAAGTAACCATTACCAAGATCTTGTATGGCTCAAATAAGTTTGTACTGTGTAAGGAGTATTGCTTGGCCGTATCTTTTAATAGAGAATCTAGAATTACGAAGAAGTAGGTAACAAACGCGAAACATGCTCCATTTATATTTGTGAATCGCGTATCGTGATTGTCATGATGCATCATTATTTCAAAAATCTAAATATTTAAACGTTTCTGAAGTATCTTCATTATTCCTTAATACAAATCATCCGTTTGTAATACTGCATCATATCGATTTCTTACGTTGTTATACGCATACTTATACAAATTTAGGTATATTTCGTATCATAAGAGAGGCACTAAAAAATTATTATTCTAGCTGGAATTTGATTTAATTGTAAATCGTAATTATTCCATGATAGTTTTTGTATAGCAAATAAACTGAATCCTCACTGTACAATTGCGCAAATCATTCCACCGTAGAGAGAGCGTTACTTCAATTCGAAAAAAATGTATGCAACTCCATGAATAATTGCAGATTCCGTCCGTTGATTTTCACTGCAGTTTGAATCAAGATGTTCCATTATCTCTAAATCCTGTCAGCATTTTATTCATGATTTCATGGGTCATGAAGTGTCGAGATTAGAAGGGTAGGTCATATATTCAGGCAGCTGTATTTTACAGGAACATATAATTTTCAGCTAAATTCCAAATATTTGCTCCAAAAATTGACATATTAGCTCCAGCGATATAGATTTTCGTCTACAGCAAATGGTTTCAAATGCAGATTTGAAGTGATAAATTCGTGAGCAAAACTAGAGACTTGGCCGGTGACCAGCCAACCCCATTGACGCTGCTATGAATGCTATAAATATCCATTCTACAACTACCTCCTATGTATTTAATGTGATCCCGTTGATTGACTCAAGAATATTTCACGGAGGCTGTATAAGCGAACATCAACTCAATGAAATTCAATTGAATTGGCATCAAAAGCAAAGCATATTTCATCATTAATTGGAATGATGATAGCGAGGGGCAGTGTATGGCTACAAAAAGAATTTTTCTTTCGACCGATGTCTCAAAACTTGTAGTAATGAATGCAGTGCTGCGATTGCAGTTGCACCTTTGGTTGTGGCTGCGAATTCATTTCGGGCGCGTCTCGCCCCGCAACAGTAGGACTTACTAGACTGAACGTGTATTGAATTCACAGAACTCTACCGACATCATTATACATCAGAGAATAATTCTGTACACTCGTTATTACTGATACAGGACAGCGTTGACTGAAATCTTCAGTCAACGAGAGAAGATTAGTTTGTTCATCAAGGGGATCTAATTGTCCTTGTACGAAAAAGCATTTAAGCGACACTAGCGCTAGAAAAGTCAGAATTCCTCATTGAGGAAACCGAAAACAAGCTATAAAAAAACGTCAACTGGTGGATGACGCATGAGCCATGGATGGAGATTCGTGGTGCTCATGGTTAGCTAGTCTCCGACCGGTTGTCCCGTGTCCGTCATGGGAGACGTGCTTGTCTACGATTTAAGAATATGCAGAGCTACTCGGGCTGTTGACGGATAACCCTGAAAAATCCATCACGAGATGATAGCGCAAACCGAGGAAGTGCTAATTACCCTTTGATACTTCTGTTGAGTGTAGCAAACCAACGTCTAGTCATATTTATTACACGACCCAAATATTTATAAGTGAGTACCATATTTCTTTGAAAATTGATTTCATGAACTATAAATACACTCTGCCGACTTATGACTAACAATAAACTATTTCGTTTGCATATAAATTGCTTCCTGGGCACTGACTGCTCATTTTTACTAAGAGCAGCTGATAGCTACTGATTGTCAATGCGATTTACTGCTATGCTGGGTGTTAATGCAGATCATTTTCCTTGTTCGATGGTGGGTTCCATTTTATCAATATAATCATTCCATCCTGTCGATTGCTACATATTTGCCAGATGTCGTTTGAAAGCTAACCCTGGCGTTACTAATATTCAATATCTGGGAAATTTTACAGATTTTACCCAACATTATTCCTCCTCCTGAAACCATATTCTCTGTTTGTATATCTTAGTTAAATTGTATGCATTTTACGTATATACTTGTGTGCTTCTATGCTTGTGTAATATTCAAATTAATCATATGTATCTATATTAATGTATTTCTGTAAAGCATCATAAAAAATATGGACCTATGTCGAAGCGGTGGCGAGCCTCCCTACGCGGGTATAGATGACATTCAAGGAGATGCGAGTCAAAAAATGATTGCTCTTGAGCAGCAAAATCGCTCTGTACCATTGGTCAGTTCACCTCCTTTCTTTTATTATATCGAGAAATGCCTACCTATCATCCAAACACTAGAGGAATAGGTGTTCAAGGTTCACAAAACTGTTGATCACCTGCTAATATTTGAAAGAAGATCAGAGAGATTGAAAAATTATTTTTGTTTTTAGGAAATCGTTATACCAAATTGCAATGGTGATAAAGACCTCCCTGACTTCGTATTAGCATATGTAGATCAGGAACCATCTAATATTGCCAGGAGAAAGACCTTTGAGCAAAATTTGCTGGATCAGGGACTTCAACTAGAGTACGAGCAAAACCAAAACTTATGTTTTGTCAAAATATATTCAACTCAGGTATTGTTAAACCCACATACATCAACCATCAATTCATCTTATTCAGTATTACCGATTGAACTCTAATGGTATTTTTAATGGATCACTGTATTTACACCTGAACCTAAGTTTTGATTAGCTAAAGTACAGTAGTAACTCGTGAGTTAACACATATACAACTTTGCTTAACTTGTGTAGTGAAAGCGTTGCTTCAAACTTTTATCTGTGCAAATACTAACTGAAATTGAAAACTTTTTTGTACAGGAGGTGCTATGCAGATATTGTGATATTATGAAATTGCGTATGCCAATAAAACAAACTGCTGAAGAAAGAGCCCTGACGCAGGAACCCACAGACATATTTGATGATGCACGTTCTTATTTTGCGCAAGTTTTTCACTTTGCAACACTAGATCGTGCAAAATTTCCATCCCGTAAATACCAACTGTCTGCTGAATTTTCCAGAGATAAGGCTTATTTGTAAGCATGTGTTGTATTTACAATAACTACATATTTTATCTTTCAGCTCTGTGAATACTCATATAATGGAAATAATTTTATGAACATTATACCACAGCTCTGAAGTTTTTCTTTCTTTTGCAGGTTCGATGTTGAGGCTGACAACTTTTTCCCTTGGGGTATACGAAGTATGATAGTAGATTTTATTCTAGCACGACAAGCTGAGGGTATTCATACTCTGCTGAATGATGGAGTTTATGCGGCAGCTTACCCGTTACACGATGTAAGTAAAACGAATTTGTTACGACTGTCAAAGTTCCTAATTATGACCTTTGAACTTTTGTTTTCTATTTTTCCAGGGTACCTATAAACAATCAGGATCCGTTAGGGCGTTACTTCAACAAGAGTGGGGTGCTGCACGTAAATGGATAAAGTTACAGCCACTTGACACCATCAAGGATTACTTTGGAGTGAATTTTGCTCTGTACTTCGCTTGGCTCGGGTTTTATACATATATGCTCATTCCTGCCAGCATAGCTGGCTTGCTATGTTTTTTTTATGGTGAGACAATCAATTGAACTCTTCAGTGTTAACAGCTTTGGATCATAGGAAAAGGATCGCTTAGTTGATTTAATTTCAATTATACCATGATGACACACATAATTTTTAATCATAGGATGGATCACTTTGAGTTCAAACGAGTTAGCACAAGAAGCTTGCAATCCCAAGGCCCAAGATATTGTAATGTGTCCTCAGTGTGATAAAACATGTGACTATTGGCGATTAAGCGAAACATGCTTATTGGCAACATTGACCCACTTGTTTGACAACCCGGCAACACCGGTATTCGCCGTTTTCATGTCGTTTTGGGCAACATTATATCTTGAATTGTGGAAACGACGGTCTGCAGAATTAAGTCATCGATGGGGTTTGATTGAGTGGGATCAAACTGCAGAACACCCTCGGCCGGGATATCTGGCTCTTCTTGCAAAAGCTACCTTTGTGAACATTAAAGAAAAGGTACCTCACATGTTTAATGCATTCTCATACCTCGTTGCATATCATTTGATTATGGATATGCTACTAGGTTTTCTAAGAAAGCGCTGTTAATTTCGTGAATTTTTATAGATACGATTCTGTTGACTAGGTGAATACAGTAACACGGCTACGCGAGCCTTATGTGAGTTTCTGGAAAGTCCGAGTTCCAGCAACATTATTTAGCTTCTCAGTGGTTCTTTTATTGACATGTACTGCGGTGGCTGCTGTTTTTGCTGTGGTTCTTTACCGCATGTCAATGATTACCAGCACCTCACTGTTCGGCCATGAGGTAGATTCGACAAGCTACAAGACTCTTGCTTTACCAGCCATTGCAGCTGTCATGAACTTGGTAATTCATCAACCATTCATCTCCAATTCCTAAGAGTAGAGAAATCAATTGCATGTAATTTTTTTTGATGTGGGGGTTAATCGCTGTAAATAGTGGAATGATAAAAAATTACCGAATGTTCTGATTTGTAGGTGTGCATTTTAGCACTCAATTATTTGTACGATTGGGTAGCAGTATACTTGACGGAGATAGAATTCTTACGAACTCAAGCAGAATTTGATGACAGCCTTACATTGAAAGTTTACCTCTTTCAATTTGTGAACTACTATGCTTCGATTTTTTACATAGCCTTCCTGAAGGGCAAGTTTGTTGGATACCCCAAGAAGTATAATCGCATCTTCGGCTACAGGTATTTGTTATCTATTTTCATTACTATAAATTTTTATTTAATACTTTAGTCAAAGCTTCAATTTTCGCATAATGTGTAATATTAAACCAGGCAAGAAGAATGCAGCCCTGGAGGATGCTTGATGGAACTTTGTATACAGTTAGGGATTATAATGGTTGGGAAACAAGCATTATGTACAGCATTGGAAATGGTCCTCCCGATATTAATGAAGTGGTGGGCTTTATTTCGAATTCATACAGGTCTTAAACAAAAGGATCCCATTCCTCCAAGAAATCAGTGGATACGAGATTTCAAACTTCTCGATTGGGGTGAGTGAATCGGCAACTATCGCTATGAAATTTCCCTCTCCTATATCTTGGCAAGATAACATAGTGTATTACTTAGCTCGTAGTTGTGGTAGCATGAATTTTTCATTCTTCATCAGGTACACGGGGATTGTATGATGAATATTTAGAGGTGGTGATTCAATTTGGCTTCACAACTCTCTTTGTGGCAGCATTTCCATTGGCACCTTTCTTTGCTCTGGCTAACAACGTTTTAGAGATGCGTCTAGACGCAACAAAATTCCTACGGCATTATAGACGACCAGTACCTAAGCGTGCACGTGACATTGGAATTTGGAGTCGCATACTTGATACACTTGCACGTATTTCTGTTACTACTAACGTGAGTATAGTTCATTGGCTTATCTTTTCTTATGTCGAACACTATTCTAACTTTAATTTAGCCGTTTTAATCTTTCTTCCATTGTTCTAATCGACTTTTCCCAATTACAGGCATTCATAATAGCATTTTCGTCTAACTACATACCCAGATATGTGTATATGGTGGTAGTCAGCGGCGACAAATCAGATACAGGATTCCTAAATCACACGCTTGCCTATTTCGACCCAGCAGACTTTGAAAATGGGACTGCTCCACTGATCAGTAATTTTGAAAATGTAACGGAATGCCGATACGCAGAATACCGGAACCCTTATTGGTACCCTGAGCTTCCTTACAAACGACCACCAATCTACTGGCATATTCTGGCTGCGAGATTGGCTTTCGTAGTGGTTTTCCAGGTAACTATAAAATTTTTCTGTTTATTTCTAAGAATCACCAATGGTATCGGTGATCAGTAGTTATGTCAACCCGCCTCGTACAACTGGCTTATCTTTGCTGAATGCCTGATTTGTAATAGAACGTAGTTGGATTGCTGACGATGAGTGTGCAGTGGTGCCTATCGGGTCCTCCTCGGAAATTACGTGACCGTATAAAACGTGAAGCTTTTTTGGCGGAAGAGCTAATTATTAAAAAAGAAGCTGCACGTGCCAGAGATTATCTTGAAGGACAACAATTAGATCGAACAACTTCTGTACTTGACAATGGCCACGGAATCCACAGAAGATCAACTTTTCGTGAAGACACATCTTTGTGATAACTAAATACATATCGTCCAAAACCTAAAAAATGAATCTCTAAATTAATTAAAACTTATCTTCCTATCAGATGAAAAGCAGGGTGCTAATTTTTCAATAATTTGTATCGAGTCACATTGATCTTTTAAATTTAGTTGGGAACACCTCATCTTGGAATATGAGGTCCAGAGAACGAACAAATTATGTAATAATATTAGGTAGCGTATTACTTGTACGGTCTTAGTTTTTACACAGATTCTTAACTATTTGACATGTCATATTTATCTCCATGTATAAAATATCGTTTGCATTTAATATTTTGTATACGAGAATGATTACTTCTCAACATCCATTTTTTTTTTTTTGTCAGTTCTCAAAAGGTATTTGCTTATCAATCGAATGAAATTGCGGGAGATCACGTAACGTTCAATTCATGTAAGTATTTTGCGTTTTTTCCAGTGATTATCTACCGAGAAAAGCGGAAAGCCTGATCACAGGATCTACTAGAATGTACGAGTTCTAAATGGTTTGTTCGACCTGGCTTATTTTATCAGATGCGTGGGATCGTAAAATGTATTTTTTTTTTATCGACGCCGGAAATTTGACTGATAAATATGCAAAAAATTAAAAGTCCTTGATCTGTCAATTTTTCTAATGGCCTGAGTGGGTAATTACTACTCGTATGAATTCCATGCGAGGAAAAAAGTTCTCTGGGCTTTGACTCACAAAAATCAAGCAAGTTCCAGCGTTAATGATCCTCGCTCTTATAAATTGTCAACCTTCGGTTATCGTATCTCATACAAACTAGCTTAATGATCTCAACATTCTGATTTGTGGTAACATAAAATATTCACATTTCTCCGAATAGATAACATTACCCACAGTCTCATTCAGAATTAAGAGATGGTCGATCGAAATATACCACCAACAATCAAAAACATCATCTTAATTGTCTTGCTTCATTTTTTTCGTTTAGAAACTATATAAATCATCAAACAAGTTGTGCTCGAGCGAACCTAATAATTATTCACATGTTCGTTTATTATTTTTTTATGAATCACGTGCTCACGACCGATGACTAATCTCCGCTGGGCCCAGAATGAATACAAGGTGTGTAAATACGCGTCGAAGTTGTTGAAAAAAAAGGCAAGGTAGATGGAAAATTTTTTCAAAATGTTTTGCTAGCAATATGTGACGATGAATTATTATTATTTTGAATTATAGGTCTTTGACGACCTACGGACGAGCTCTTTTTTGAAGTGCATTATTCTATAACAACGTGCCGCACATCGGTTTGTTATTAACGCGATTCGACTTTCACAGTTCTTATGACAGAAAAAATCCGAGCCCATTTCGTGGATGTGCACAATCCATTTTGTTGCAATCCGCAGCTCTTCAACACCCAAATATAATACGAGTTTCAGATTCACAACAGTGATAATATTCTATCGAACTTTGTCGGTTTCCTTTTTTTCTGGACTCTTTCGAAGGTTTGTGGGTAAAAAACAAACTAAATAAAAAAATACTATCAATGTGGTTAACATGGGGTCCCTCATGTGACCTTGCCAGTTTTATTCAAGACACAATCGAGTAGATATCGAGGTAGCCTTTACTTCAGTCGTCTCCATTGAGTCAGAACACGGAGTACATTTCGCAACGATTAATTGTGTCATGAAAGTAATTGTACAACGTTTGACGTCTGTTTACATCGTTGATTCTGCCTTAAACCACGAGCTCCCTGGATATACAGGTTTAATCTAGCCAAAACGTTTTAATACATCCGAATCCTGCAGATGTTCGGTATCAATGAATCTGAACCAAAACTGAAAACAGCAATAAAAGTTTGTATACTTAACGACTTTATTTGCAGTTGGATGAGATTAGAATTCTTGATATCCAAACTACAGTTCTCGTTACATCCAAACACCAAAAATTTGGAAATCAGAAGTTTGTCAAAAGTGATTCCTACGATTACCTTGACGAAAAAGCATGACGGCACAGGTAAAAAAAAAGCTAGTCTCATGATATTCGAGCCCTTTCAAGTACACAATGAATTTATATATTTTTACGACTGGAGTAAAGAATTGGTTTGCAATGTTGAAACTCGACCATAAACGTTACGAATAGTTGTTTTATTACTTGATTCGGTACTATGTGATCCGGGTGATCAATAAATTGTCTATAAAAATTATATGCTTCGAGTGTGAATCCGGGAAGAGAAGGTCGCGAAGACTGCCTTCTCTCGTTACCAATTGCGCTGCGCATCCTTATACGTATAGCCCCACCGATTTTGCCGACGTATAAGAAACGACGATGAAACCAATGGTGCTTCCTCTGCACCGATTAACAATGAGCACCAGTCGAGGAATCGAGGAACAGGATCAGTCCGGTCAAGGGCACCCAGGTCGTGGTGCGAATCGAGAACCTTGAGCCGATCACGAGTCAGATAATTTCACCAAAAATGACCGGAGGCATGGTCCTCCAGGTCCAGTGGAATAAATCAACCCACGCAGCGTTTGTTGCCGTGAGACAATCACGCCCAATGCACCGGATCTTCTGCATACGGAGCCGGAGCACGAACGAACCTAAACTCTAAAAACCATAATACTGAATACACTGATAAACAAAATTGACGTAGAAATTTCGGCCGATTCTATTTGCGCTAAAAAGAAAAAATACAGAAAAAGAAAACTAACAAAAGCTTCGGAGAAATATAGATCTTCATCCGATCAAGGATATAGGTATATTGGTACTAATTTTCTATTGATACTTGTCATCCTTGATCGTCGATGTTACATAAAAGAATCAAAACCAATGATCTCGAAAATTCAACTCTGAAGCATGAAGACGTAATCGTTCATCAGATTGTATAGAAATGATCGTGACGGACCATCCTTCCATGAGGCAAAACGAGCTTTCAGTAAACGATTGTGATGATGTTTCTTTTTCGTTTCTTAAATCGGAAGTTCAGTGCAAACGAATCTCCTGAGCGTCACGATCCACTCATCACATATGTTTCAGCGCAAGTATGCGAGTTCATGGTCCGCGCTTATCATGTTGCTCTATAAGCATAAACTATTAGGAAACATCGGAGATAATATTTGACTCATCACAACTGCAACTATAATCCCATATCTGCATAACTATAATGCCATACATGAACATAAGATCTGCTCTTCGTAGGTGGAAACTATATCGTTTATTGTTGTGCATCTAACGTACAATCGCTCGAGTGTAATTATATTATACTATGTGTACGTACGTATGGAACGATTTACCGAATAATTATAAAACGCAATCCAATGCATGAATATATTAAAAGGTTCGGAAGAGGGCTATGGATTTATGATTTATCATATACCCACGCGACATTTCTTTCTTTATTTTTTATGAAGAAGTTGACCTTTACTTCTATTTACACATTCAGTTTAATTTAAATTTATAGAAATTATTATACGGCAAAATTTTCATGGAACCTTGTAGTGGCGATGTAAACAACATTTATTTGATTACTTACGGATTTTAACGATTAATTTGTGAGACCGTCAGTCGGCCGACAAAGAATCGTACGATGGTTGATTGAATTGGAATGTAGGCGAACAGCGCTCGATACATATGAGGGTATGAAAGAGTATCAATTGAAATATTTGTTTTACAATATTAACTTGTCGTATGGATGTTATAATTCTGTCAAATTTCTTAAAGATACCTTAGCATGAGGGATCCCCAGAGACTACTCCATGTCTATGTCACCTTCCCCTTTCCGATGCAGCAGCTTGATAGAATAAAAAAACTGAAACGAGTATGTCGAGGGTCAAACGTGACGCACAACCCAGTTGGCGAGTTCGGTGATGGCAAATTCTGTATACAAAGATAGCTCGTATTAGGGTAGATATGTCTATACCAACAATTTAAGGGTCGACCATTTATTTGCGATTCACCTTGCGTCAATTTATTTATTGTTAGAAAAGGTTACGTCAAATTGTGAACAGAATCCCATCGGATGAAACGGATTTCGAGTGTAGCTATCTTCCTCGTGATACTTACTAGTTCTAGTATACATAAATCACATTGTGCTCTTCGCACTTGTTGATTTTAATATTCTTCATAAAAGTCAAAGTTTGCAAATTTCGTCAAGTTTTAATATACAAACACGAAATTAATTTAAATAATAACCAGTTAGGATGTGTGGCAACTAAAATAAATCCTACAAAACGGTGCTATTCATCTTATCTGGTATTATTAGTAAATTCGAAAAATTCCATATGATTTCTACGAAAAAGTAATCAACTGCTACTGACGCGACGATCTTGCAAATTTATTATATATATATTTTTTTTTTAACTGGACGCGTTGAAGCGATTTGCAGATAGATTTAGATATTGTATGAAAAAAAAGCAAAACAAAAAAAACAAAATGCAATCAGCACTTCGCGGTGACCGTGTATCAGATATATTAATCACCAAACATAATACCTGTTCCAGTTTCCGACCACCAATCGAACACTCGTTATTTTACCACCGATCCATTTGAATGCCGCTGTCTACAAAGTCATTTATTTTTACGCGTGTTGCTCTTGCGTCTCTTGCGAAATTCGTGTCAAACGGCACTTGCGAAATCTGATCGTGTAAATCACATATATGTATGTACTTACGTACATGTATACCATGTATAAAGCAAAGGTTATAAACAAACATAGTTGATCCAACGGTTACGAATCGACAGATGTAAAAATACGCTCGATACATAATCTATCTGCGATTGTAGAAATAACTACCCACCTGCGACATTTACAATCGATGCTACGCCCTCCAGTATGAAATCTGAACTTTTCAACCACGTACTGTGAATTTACATATATCATAGATTTCTTGAATCGGTAAAGATTTAATATTCGTGAATCCAGCTGCTGAACATTATTCCATACATTCGTAAGTACATAGAATTATGTATCGTACAAGAGAAATTACAACTGCAGATCAATATAATATAATACTTTTACCTCACTGAATATTATGTGAATAATAGGCTGCCGTTTCGGATATAGTGCCTTTATATTCATCGAGCCATTAATCGGTGGATTATGTAGCTAGCTATTATAATGTCCATTTTCGATCGTCAAGGCGTATCGGAATATAACTCCTTCCGTCATAAGCACGAGTACATGAGCACATGCTTAATGCTTCAGATTATTCAAGTGCTTGCATAATATAACAGAACTAAGAATTCTTACTGCACAATCCCTGCGCCCGATCAAAAAATAATTTGAAAAAAAAAAAATACTAACAATAAAACTAAAACAAAAGTCGTATACCACTGTACCGTACCTTGATTGTCAGGAGCTTTCCACCCGGCACGTGATATTGAGTTACGTTTATGCACATATTACGCGTATGTTAGTAGGAAGGCTCACTCCCTGGATACCATATAGCTGATTAGTTACGTCACATTATGTGTTACACATGTGACAACCGTTGGGTGACGTCCAAGCATTTGTAATGTTGTACGTTCAGTTAATTTGTTTTTAAATAATTACCTGCCGCCGTCGTCTATATATCAGAGGAACTAGCGAGTCATAGATTACGATGTATTTTGTTTTATCACGTGTTCAAAATTTCACTGAATCTCATAACGTTCAGTAGTTCGTTGTACCGAATATAAAATATATACTGAAAAATGAACGAAGAAAAAGGAGTGGTTTTATTGCGCAACATGTTATGATATGTACAGTGGAATAATTCAAGGCAACCGTTAATCGAAATGACGAGAAGCGCTATTTGGTTATTCAAAAAGGTTGTTCGACCTCTTTCCACGCGAGATAGTGCAAATTATCCACACCTAACTGTAATGATGGAGAATTTTTGCGAGGCATATACAAACCACATAAATGATACGCAACCGACCTACGCTATGCAAAACACTCCGCAGAATGTCGACTCGTGCGTGCTCCGAACTATTCAAACCGTTGGGTTCGCCAAATACCTTCGTACACGTTATTTATTACTGCATCGCACACATGACATTGGCTCAGATGCAAATGGAACGTTGCATTGAAACGTCTTTCTTGAAAAAATAAATAACACAAGTACCAACCGAATTTATGCAATGCCACGTCGAGCCAGCGTATCATATATGAGCGCGTAATATAAATTCATTCAAGTGCAGCAGAATGTTTTTTTTTTAAAACATTTATGATATCCTCCGTATATTCGGACCATATATGATGACATGATCTTCATAAAGGTGCCTTTGGTTCGAGAACCATTAAAAAACTAAGAAATGATTTTGGCGTCGCTATATAATTATTTGCCACAAATTTTTTATGCCAAAATATACACCGACCATCGGAATTAGTTGAATATTTTCGTAGCAACTATCGAATCACCAATAACGCACCAATGATCAAGAGTAAATTTCAGTACGAGTCGCGAAGTATTTGGATATGTACAAGTTGAGTCGTAAATTGGGCGCTGCGAGTTAAAGCACAGGTGCTAATGGGACCTCTTTTACTAAATAATTCTAAAACCGTCAGACTTACTAGTTTGTTTTTATTATAGGTGTATATTATATCACGTTAAACATATATTTGTCGTGTAAGGACCGAAAAGTATTGAAGAACCATTTCGCGCCATGTGTATAAATTAAATACGTACTCTCACCGCGGTGCACGTTTATAAACAAACCGCGCCATGTGTACATATGTGAACGTAAATGCAATACGGGTATTTCAAAGACTCACTTTTCCTGCTTTATATCGGCTTGCATCACAGCGCACTGCACGGCTGCACGTTGGCGACGAATCGTCTCGTACCTCCAACGGCAGACTATCTCTGTGTATATGTGATAGCGAATCGTGATCGTTCCGAGAGAACAGGAGAGAGTCAATAGGATTTGACCGAAGGAGAGAGCTGACAGATGTTGCAGGTTTCAACGTTGATACAGACGACCAGTCGAACGACATGAACGTTGTGACGGATCGCGTTGATGGGCACGTTCTTGCACCTGATCTTTACGAGTAGCCAGGTTCCTCTGATGATCTAGGTCATTGTCGAAAGCAAGGCTTTCCGTCGCCCGGTAAACACGGAAATGATGAGAAACGACCACCCACTGTATATAGATGATATAAAATTCTTATATCAATTAACATTCTCGCGGTGCACCAACTTTTACCCGTCCTTTACGCGCGTATGTATACATTATTTTGACTCAGCTTTTCGCTGATTTGTTACATGCTATTGCAGTAGGCGGTTATATACAATTCGCCGATCACATCGTTCGATCCAAATTGGCCTTTCAATTAAACCAGAAGTACTGCAATTGCAAGGTGGATTATAACAACCACTATAACGGCTAACCACTAGGCATTAATAACCAACTCTTTAATGCGGCAAGACGCCGAAGGACGCATTCGAATCTCTGATACTTACCTGATCTTTGTTATTACTTATCCCCTCAAGTTTTCTTGAAACCGCGCGACGCTTTTCGGATCCAAATGAAAATATCAAATTTCGTTGCAAGTAAAACACTCTCGTCTTTTATATAGTACGTTCGAAGATGAACATAACGCACTGTCAAATATTCCCGATACAAAGGTGGTGTTGTATAAGAATATTCCAAATTCCAGTCTATGTTGATATCTCGTCGGGACTGAAAATTTGTTGATAATACTGCCGATGTATCTTGATGAATACTGCAGCTATCACCCGACCAATCCATATTATACAAAGTAATCAATAGTTATGGACATGGTAATTCGCTTACGCAATACGACACGACGATGAGCCTTTTTAACATGCGGATCACACTTTTCTCGTTTCAACACGAAATAAGATTCGGTGAAAGAGAAACAGAAGGAGGCTTCTGGGCGTGGTGAAAGGTGCGAGCTGATTTAGGCCGCAAGTGAGCTGATCGCGCGGGCACTCCTTGCCAGAATCCGCGAATCCGAGAATCCTTGCACCGCGGTCACGTTTCCGAAGATTCTCGGATCTCACGGCTAACACAACTCTGATTCAACTGAATTTATCCTACTGTGTTTCGTAGTTACCCACAGATCCTGTACGTTTCTTATGCGATATTCTGAGAATCTTATTTCTTATTTTCGAGTTCTGTGTTTGCATCGCGTTAAAATTTCCGCTCGGAACTGGGCATTATCATATAAATTGTTCACGTACAATCGCTGTATAGGTCATCGTACATCTACTTTGAGAAATATACCTACTTCCGCAGATAACGCGCCTCCGTATACCTGTATAATATATTTCCAAATTTAGTTTACCGGGACAAACTTGTCTTTAGTTTATCATTATATCTCGAATCTGATATTTAACTTACATAACATTGAATTCTCTCATGTCGGTTAGAACTCGCTTGATTTAAAACGTATCTCATCGAACGAACTACATTTCACAAACACATATGACTCGGAAATGTGTGTTAGTACTTTTGAATACGTCTGTCATAAGCAATTAGTGAAACAACTTGTCAAAATGTAAAAGTAATAAGTGAGAAAGCCCCGACTCAAATCCTCGTGGTTAGTTCAGATTTAAAAACCATCACAAACACGTTTACCCTCCCAATACATTGGAGACTGAATACACATTATCTACCGTTACATCTATAGAACGATCGCCATTTTTTTATTTTCTCTCGTTTTTTCTTACATATTCATGAACTGTGCGTTAATAATTTTCGCACGGTTTGTTCTAGCCGATATACGATGTCATCATAGGGTCTTCGTACGAAGAAACAAGACATGTACAGTTCACTTCGAATTTTTAACCCGAATTTTTAATTGCGATTTGATAATTTATATCTCAGGATTATCTATCGATGATAAACAGGTACAACTTCAAAAAATTTACCGACATCTACTTCTGATTAGAATTTCTAAATATTCCAATAGAAATTATTCAGCATGGAGTTAAAAGAAAAAAATAGATGAATAAAGCACCACAATAGATAAATCTGCACGTGTGATGCGCCAACTATTATATAGGTGTGAAAAATCGAAGGCTCAATATACAGAGCGTATTATATATATACCTATAGATACTACAGACTCGGGTTGAAAGCGAGGCGATTATTTGAAGTGCCCTTGGTAGAAAGGTGAAATCTAGTGGCAGACGAAGAGCGTGCAAACGATACTGAACATGGACAGATGTGTTCCGAGCAAGCGTAACTGCATGCCTGACATAGTCCAATATGGAAAGCAATTATCTTAATTATCTTCGAGGCCTCTAACTCGTTGGCTACTTCGTTTCAGGCCAAGTTATGCGATGTGAGCAAAAATTAGCTATGCTCACGAATATAACTGTGCCTCGCATGCCTACACTGCATATTCATCGGTATATACACTCATCCACTTACATACTAAAATTATAACGTATTATGATACACATATCTAATACGCACGACGTTTTCGCAAGATTCTTTGCGAACGCATATTGCAATGTCTGTATATGTACGAATATCAATGCACGCTGCAATGTATGTACACTCGGTTAGATTGATTGTGAATCGCTTCACGGCCAAGTTCGCTTGGGCAACCATTCGTAAACGGCCCAGCTACACGAAGAAGTTGTCCAAACGC
Source organism: Athalia cordata (assembly GCA_963932425.1). Taxonomy (NCBI): domain Eukaryota; kingdom Metazoa; phylum Arthropoda; class Insecta; order Hymenoptera; family Athaliidae; genus Athalia; species Athalia cordata. The sequence continues at coordinate 46,450,175 of OZ010625.1, read as the reverse complement.
GTGCTTGGCCGCGAAACGATTCAGAATCAACCTAACTGGGTGTACATATACCTCAGACTGCATCTAGACCGAAACCCGAGGCGTGCAGCGTCGTTGTTTTTTCATTCATTTCGACAGCGTAGTTTGTCACTTTTTCTACTATTCATATACCTTTGGATGCAGATTTATTTGCTCCTATTCACCAATTTGCACCGAACCATATCCCTATACAGTTTTCCGAAGGATAGTACAATAGTTTTTGAAGCACTTCTGATTTGGATATTCGCACAGCTAAAATACATGATAATTATGTGTGATTAAACGTCAAGTACAATTTTTATTTTTATAGTGGTTATATCGTTGCAGCTGATAAAAGGAAATCGAATAGAAAACAATTTTCTGCAATTCACTTACGTTTCATTGCGATATATTGGCTCGTCGTGATTATAATGCAAAGACGATCATTCATAATCGTTTGCGTATGGTTTTTCACATGAAATCGGTAAATTACAGTGTTTGAATAAAACTGCGGAGGTCAGTTCGTTGAATCACCATATAGAAGCTTTATAGCGTAGAAATGATAATTGGGGTGAAGGTACGTGCATTTGGCGGTCGTTTGATTTCCATGACCTCATGGCCCTTAGCGTAATATTTTTCTATAACTCTGAACATGCAACGTTTTCCATTTATAGAAATATTCAATCACGATGTATATGGAGAAAGACACACCGCTACCCCTCCTTCGATCAAATCTGATATTTCCGGTCTTGAAGTTCCATAATAGATTTCCCTTATGCAGTTTCAAACCTTTTGGAACCGGTATGGATCGAATAACCCGGTAGAATCGAAGTTGATGCTGATGAATTAAAGAGACGGAAAGTGAGATAGGCTTGGATATAAACACCGATCATTGGCTCAAACCGTGCAGGCAACTTCTCCTCGAGGACGTCCAGTTTCTCGCATCGACGGCGAGGAGCGCAGCCTCCGATTCTGACAGGATTATATTAATATATTCGTCGCATTCACCATATATTGCCAGATTAGAGCCGGCGATCATTTCTCTGCCGATGAGCGGTTCGGTTATCGGAATGGAAACAAAATTTCTGGTATACCTAAAAATGTCGGAAAAATATACAGGTGCGTTGAAGATCCACGCATTTCTTATCGCATACGGTCGTGTAGTGTCGATCGGTGTCTTCTCGAAGTAATGGCGGGTTCGTTTCTCGTTGTTCACCAGGTAGCTCTCGTTGTGCAGTATTTTTTTCATTTAAACTCTAGACCTCCGGCTCGCCACATTATATTCTCGTAGTTGTAAAGTCGGACGAAGTTGTCACAGTTTAGATTGCGTGGTGACAGGATCTAGAAAGTCGGATATTGAATTTCATTATATTACATCTCGATTACGCGTTCAACAATTAAATACGAACGGCATCGCGCGCCATGGTATATAACATAATATAACCTGGCAGAGTTGCAAACATTGCAAAGGCGATGAGCAGCCACTGCTCATGCATGAGGCGAATAAAAATCATCGTGGTAATAACTACACGATTATTTAGTATCGCTATTTTGTATTCCTGATCCGCATCATACGTATATACGTATAGAGAAATCCGCCATTATACCAAACTTTATAGAGAATTGTGGTAACATTTATTCTCCGACTGTAGACTCCGACTCCGAGAAGTAGACTTTCTGTTTTGCGCAGATTTTACCTCACGGAAGGACAGTCAAAATGTCACTGCGTCGATCCAGTTATCCAATAACTGATTTCCTCGAATCAACATCCTGCTGTTTGAAGAAGAGCACTACGATCAAGCAAATTTTCATCCGGTAGTCGGTTTATTTCTAAACCCTGAATTTACGAACCGATAGAAATAATGAACACGAACGTCATAGTTATACCTATACCTATATGGCTCTCATCGTCGTGCGGCTAACGAACGTTAGTTCTAATTGCAAATTACTGGGGCATAAGAAAAATATGTCCGTTCGCGGTCTCATTGGCCAACTTTCGTATAATGTCTATAATATGCACACGTCTATCTTGTATATATTTAGGATATAATTTATGCAGAAACTATGAATATGTTAGATCAATTATCGAATCACTCTCAGACAATAATTCGCCCTAATTATTTTTTCTTGGCAACTAATCGCTTACTCAACAAATCTTATACAAACGCAATTTTTCGGCACGTTTACTTGATCGATAAAAAAAAAAAATTTCATGCTGATCCGATGCTCTCAAACTTCCAAGATCTCTAAATGGATACGGACAGCACTTAAGAGCGGTGGTTTAGTCGTCACATAGTCGATTCTTTCCTCGCGGGAAGTTGCCAATTCAGACTATTACGCGGAACTCTTTGATCTCAGCGTAAATTGTATGATGTCCAGCAGAAGACGTGTTGTTCCCTATGAGGAACATGGAGGCAAGAAGTCGCTTCGGTAATTTCTTGTTTCATCGACAGTTATTGTCCCATGCAAGCCTTAATTGGCAGAGTTTTTATCGCAGTCGATCAATTATCGGTCCACAAAAACTTTTCGCCGCATAACCCACGATCGCAGCTGCATGAGCTCAAGCTGTGCTCGTTCTAGATATTTTTTTTTTAAATCACATTTTAAAGTACAATTTATCCACTGCACGTGACAACGGTTGACCAAGGTCAAGGAAACTCTTCTTCCGGGTGCGCCTTGGAGTTGCCGTACGATCGGTACCACCATATCGGTCTCTCAAAACGCACCCTCGATGACCTTCGTCCGAAGTCCGTTTCGCGACAGCTTGGTTCCACGTCTGGAGGACGTAAATAGCGCCAACCGGGCTGTTCGTAGCGATATCGTATCGCTCGTCTAATAAAATGTAATTACAGATTTCTTGTACGTTCTCTCGCGGTATATTACATGCATCGCAAAGAAGTACAATTGTGCAGCAGCGTTTCGCATAACTGCCCCCCAACTTTCGGTACAATAGTTTAGCTGAATTTAGGCAGGGTTCCGTTCGTAGCTGTTGAAAGGAAGTCGATGTAACACCGGATGCAAAGGGTGTTCTCCAAGGTGGAGGCCTCGATCGTCCTCGAAGAGGTGAACGGTGGAGTCGCAGGTTCGTTGTATTACCATATTCCCGCGAAGTCAAACGACACCATATGTGTTCGCGACAAAGAGTGCTCTTGCAGGAAAAGAGATAGGTAATGAACTAGAGAGAGAGAGACAGAGCGAGTTGAGATGTAAAAAGAAAGAGAGTGAGACGATTGGTACGAGCGGGGAGGGCGGGAGGGAGTTCCGTGGCAACATGGCGACGGGAAAGTAAGCTGCCCGCTAGTGACTGAGTGACCCACACACAGTCACCGTCACATACCGTTCTCTACAATCTGCTGTAAGCACGGTACGATAAAGTCTAAACTGGCAGTGTTCAAGTGCGCTTGCTCAGTGGTGCTGCTCGCGACCTCGTGACCGCTACTGAGCCCGCGTTTTGCTTCAAAATTGGGCCCTGCCATTAAACGATAAAAAAGAAAAAAAAATCACACGAAGAGGAGCTGAAGATCAACCCGAAGACCCGAAGATCAAAGCGCTAAAAGAGCGGGGTAGTGGAGAGGCGAGTCTTGTTCGTTCGCGCGTAACCGCTACGAATGGTGTAAAAACATTTACCTTATTTATAAACATCCGAACATGATGGATCTACCTGGATCGCCTTAAGTAACCGAAAACCCAACCGGTGTATTCGATGTGTGTTCAATTGATTCTTACCTCGTTGAAAATTACGGAGGAGACAACAAGCCGTTGGAGATGTAACATTCGGAGGGATATCGAAGAAGATACATTATTACCTGGTGCAGATCCAATTTAGAAAGCACAAACAGGACTGCAGCGGCGATCACGGATCATCCGCGCCCTCCCATACGTCGCCGCCACCGCCGCCCCCCCTGCGATTCCTTCAGTTTAATTCTGACATCGCTACCGTGCGGTGCTAATTGGAGAATATTAAGCGGTTTCCATCGTACGTCTCACTACAATCTGTTCGGATATATTTTAAAAAATATCTCCGGATCCAAGGATTTTACTTTTGTTTATTTTTTCAAATTTCTTAATTCCATTTAAATCGAAACTACCATCGCCGCGAGAGTATATATTGGAATCGATGTGCGAGTTCCAGGACGCCGGGTATCCACCGACTTTCTAAACTTCGAACATCGTTTGGTTAACGGCGAGATAAGGTGCTTCGAAATAAGGCTCCAAGATGGGTTGACAATAGTTTCAATCGCCCTTGACTCGAGATATATTTTACTCATAACTACGTATGCAAACGATACGGATTAAGTTAAATAACGTCGACGATCTGTAGTAATTAATAACACACGCTGAAGTATCGTTCATCCGAGATTAACGAGATGAAACACCTTTAGCCGTTATACACCTAGACGTACTATATGCATTACGGATTGTCGCGTGACACCTTCGTCGTCGCGTTTCTTGCAACGCGCGCCATTGGAGTTCTTCGCACGGCGTCAAACAAACAGGTCCTTATAAAAGCAGTGTCGCTATATAACTACGTGCTTTCATCTGATATAAATAATATCGTCTGGTCCGGAATTTCGGCTTCTCGGTTCAACCGATAATTAATTAACAAATTTGTGCGTCGCGATTCGGAAATAAGATTTGAAAGAAGTAAAAACATAAAAGGAGAAGGAACAACACTTGACGATAATAATCATTAAAAAGAAAACATAACATTTTTATTATCAAATCGAAAAAATGCTCAACTGTACAGATCTCGAGTGTATCCTGCACCATCATCATTACTACGCCCATCTTCATCAGTTGCAGCCACATCTTCCTCCGGAATACGATCACGATGGTGAGTAATTAGTTTTTATGGTGTTTTGAATTTTGTTTTCATAGAAGTTTCGAAAATATTAAGGCACTTTGTTTATGGATAACATGCGGATGTTTCAATGAATTAGTCAGCTGTCAATTATTTATGATGCGCAAACATACCGAGTAGGCATATCTCTAACAAACATTTCGCAGGACAAAGTCTTTATTGGTCCGGGTAAACACTAAGATTGAGAACTCCGACATCTTAGCCGAGCTTGTGTAATTGGTAATTCAAAAGATGGACAAGTAATGTAATTAAACAACTGCGAACTGCTTCGCGTGAATAATATAATAAATTATACATCGTATAATTCGAGTTATCATTTTTTTTCAACGACACGCGGTAACGCTTAGATTATTACAGGATTCAGTGAGATCCGTTCGACTTAAAAATGTTGCCAGACATTGGTAGCTTATGATTATAAGGAGAGAAATTGGCGAAGCCAACGATCAACTTCAATTCAGACCAATGTAGTGCTGTATCTTACACGTATATTCCATATGCTTTTTGACGCTTGAAATGAAAATAAAAACTCCTATAAAAACATACATCGTTCTGCAGAGTATGGATTTTGCACCGTATAATCATCTATGTATATATAGGTACTTTCTTCTCGTTCCACATTAATAATTTCATTTCACTCGTTATAAAAGCGGGTAAGTAAATTCATCTACAACATGTAAGCTACGCGATAATTTTATCGTAAACTTGTTATACAATTAACAGTATTAAATATAATACGTATTTAAGCCGTCATATAAAGAACGAACTGTTCAGATGTGTGTCTACACAGGATTTCACATCCATATTTTCAATTGCAGTTTCGTGTCACGTGTAGTAAAATGTTATTCAGTTGATCACATATCGCAGGCTTCTGGTATTACTTTCTGCAGCTTTAGCAATATATTTTCCGGCCCCTGCGGTTCGAAGTAATACAATCGTGACGAATGGGGCTTGAAGGTCGCTAGGATATCGGTTGACTTCACGCTGTACTTGCGCCTAGTGCAGAATAGTGTACGCGACAGTTCCTACACGGTGATCCTTGATATATCTACGGAAGTATATAGTTACGTATGAGATTATAACAGACTTGAATGTTTAAAATCGCGTTTACTTAGAATTCACGAACTGATGTTGAACGCAAATATATATTTTTCAAATTTCTGTGTAAAATTCCATTCGTATTGGCTGATGGAAGACCGATGATTTTGTAACCATAGTGTTCCCGTTTCTTGAGTTATTCTTCCATCACGTCAACGATTATTACGACATTTAACAGATGGATATCTTGAATTACAATATTAATTACGGCGCAGAGATCTGTATTGATTACACATTCGACGGCATACAACTGCGCTGCTCTGTCATCCATTATTACTCAACTGTTACGCTCTAGCATGCTTAGACTAATACGTAAAAACTAATTGCAAACGCAAGTGTTGAAGAAGACTAATTAATAAGATTTATCGTCGTCATTATTTCACTGTACCGATACTCATGAATAATAAGATGATTCAGTTCGACCTCTTGGTCAACGTGTTTTGTTAAACAAAGAATTAGCTCACCGCAAACATATCTGCTCGCGTATGTTTTTCGTGATTATACAATACCAATTTTAATTATCCGACGTCAACGTGTCATTATGGAAGACCAGGCATCTTGAATTATGTCGTTTAACACGTGATTTGATTTAAATTGTGTGTCCATTCTTTTGGAAAAGCGGTCGGATTCACTGAACTCTCACTATTTGCATCATCAACGGGATGGTCGAAATTATTGAAAAATGGCACGATGATCTTAGCCTGGTAACTTCTAGAAGAATATCTGAAACATATTATCACGATCAACGTTATTAAATACATTAACCATCAAATATGAATAAATTACATCACAACTGTGCGGCCACCTCTACAAATATTGCGATTTTCTTATTATCTCATTGTCAGTGGATCGAGCAGAACTAGCATTTTGATGATTCATAGGTCAAGGATTCGTTAATTTGGTAACCATGCAAAGTATGATATAAAATCTGTACCGGTTCGGGTCGTATAAAAAATTTTAAGTTTTCATTAACTTCAAACTGTAGAATATTCCATGGCTATAATGATATTCGATGACATTAGCTTTAGGCAAAAATTTTTTTCATATAACCACCGAATAAATTAGTCCTTTGATCACGTCCTCACGTAGGGCCATATGTCAAGTTACGTTTGTTAGAACGGCAGCCAACTTCCGTGAGTATAAGTATGACGAGCAGTCGTATTATAATCGTAGACGGTTCGGTTGCATCCAAACGTAAAACTCTACAACCTTCCTGAGTTTTACTTCGAGGTCGGTCGTCCTCGCAAGGCCAATGCTACCTGATCGGTGGACACCGATCGGCGTACATTTTGGCTCATTTCATCGCGTTATCACTCATGTGGCTTGTATCAGGTGCAAAACACTTGCAGAGACTTATATACCGCTCGAAAACTTGTAATACATAATTAAGTTGTGTCGTTGAATTCAAGAATGAAAAATTGTTTTTCTGTTCAGGTATCACAAATTGCTTACCGATGTCTCGTCTGAAATTTCTCGGAATATAATCGGCCGTAGTTCGTTAAACAGAATATTTATATATTGTATTGTGAGTGCGATGGATAAAGATCGTCGGTTCTTTTTGTTTTTTCTGAGCCATATTATTGGCAGAGATGTTTTCAATTTTGGCGGAGCGTTGATTTCGCAATTAGCCACGATGTTGAATGGTTCGATATTTATGCAGAGTATATCCGCATATGGCGTGGGTTACGTACAGTATAATATGTTATTTGAATAGTCAAGTGTTGCGGATTTCACCTGAGAGGCGGTCTCGGAGATAGGATAGTATGGTAATGTGGCAATGTGGTAATACGTCTAGTTAGACGCAGGTCATTCACGCCCTAGGCATTAATGGTAGCGGTTATAACCATAACGACACATGTAACATCGAATTTTTCACAGAAGAATTTCAGTATTCCGCACCCGATGTTTATCGTTTTTTTGAATTCTCAATGATTTTACTCAAAATAGCCTTCCACGAGGCCTTGTTCTGCTCGGCAGCTGTACACACATTTTAATATACCCATACACGCCTATCGTATAAATTGACCTATTTCTTTACGCCCATATAAAAATTAAGAAAAAAAAAAAAAAATTCTGTCTCGTTTACTAGATCGCCGATTACTCGGAGACGGTATTATATCTACAAGTTTGTACCGTGCTCGACGAAGGTTGATGACGCGAGGTTTACCAGCGTTATTTTTCAAATGGGATGTTAATGTATCCACGATATTCTCTACCTGTTGAAATAGCGGTTTGTGTTTCTGCACTTTTCGCCTCGAGCCCTGCAGTTTGTGTGGTAATGCAGCAACCCTCGCGGCTGGTGCTCAACTTTTTTCTATGTTTTTTTGTTTTTCATTTTTTTATTTACGCAATTAATTGTCTCAGACGACTCACATCAGACAGTATTACCAAAGATAAGAGCGGCTACTGCTGTCGGCAATTCTCTCATAGCTCGTTATATTACCTAATAGTGTAATGAACATTACGTTCCAAAAACTTGGACCCTCCGGCACGTTATGTACCTGGAAGAATAAAATATACCGCGTTCGTTTCGCGGTTTATCTGTGCCGAATTGTATCGTATGAAGTTGCAATATCATTTTATTAACAGTCATCTTTTGTGGAGTATGGTAATCCTTGATTCGTGGCTTTTGGCAGTTTGAATGGTAGGATAAACTAGGCCATTCTATACGAATGGATTCAGGATTTGATAGTTCAAACGTACTTCTCATATGGACCTGCTTAATTATGTGTTGACTCACGTCATTTAGTGCACCCGGTTTGCTGGTAATAAATAACGAATCGTACATGTACCTGGAGGACAATTGGCATTTCGATTCACGTGTGAACGCTAACATATATATTGTAACAACTTATACGATCGTGCAATATATGTAAGCAGAATATTGTACATATGAAAATGTCAGAGGTCGTATAATCGGTATAATTATATTTGCGCAATTTTTTTTAATATAATCATCGATAAAAATTATGTCGTCGCGAAAGAAATCGTATATTAACTCGATATCAATTTCATCGATGAATACAAATAAAATCCGTTTCTTCGTCCGTGAAAAAGCTATCGAATTTTTGCCGATATTATATCATGGAAATAGGTCAAAGCGGGGCGGGTCTCTGCTGCAGGAAGAAATTTTTAATTTACGTTCATCGCGAGCGATCATATTTATTTTGCCGTGGGCAAAGTTTACCATATAAGATCTGGGCTACATCATCGTTTGAAATATTTTAATTCACGATCATCGCGGATTAGCTTCTGCACTAATCGACTTATTATCATCCGAATTAGATAACTTATCACTACGGATGACACGTCTGTTGCGATTGGGATTGACATCCTATACAAAAATTCACCACATTTTCACCTTGCGGATTTTCACTTTTGAACATAAATTTAAATTATGCGTATACCGAATGAATCGAATTGTTGTTTAGGATCATAGCAACGCTGACCCTAAGGCAATAATCTTTCTCACTTGCAATTAGGTGCGCAGGCATCAAACACGGTTATAAGTCGAAGACGGTATACATTTATGTGTCTGTCTGTATAAAATGCGCGGCTTTCTGCCCATCTAGCGAGGCCTTGGCATAGATAACCGCGGACTGCCCGATGTGTATGGAATTTAGTATTATCCTAGAAACATTAAATGTCTCATGCGTCATTGACTATATATATGCTTATCCTCAGCTATTATAGTCGCTTTGTATCACGTATTGCGTGTGTATGCGCTTCGTATTTGCTGCGCCAATTTATCTGTGGCCAAGGTACTAATTCGTGAAAAAATGAAAAACATATTTGACCGACGTTAGGGTTCGCATACAACGTAGGTAATTATTATAGAATCTCCTTCCCATATAGAAATCATGACGTTCATCTCTGGGCTCTATATACGAATTTGAATCGTATAAAATGTGACCATGTTACGTTTACTTTCACTTTTGTGTACTTACCCCCTAATAATATGCGTCTTCACGACTGGCTTTCTATTTTGAAGCTTATCATACAAATGCATTAAATATATCAATGGAAAAAATTCCAACGAGTGACGCGCGTAAATGACAAAGTTTTTCGTGAAATATGCATATTCTGATCCACGCATTGCAACCGCTTGATTTGGATTATATCGCAGGTGTCGCCCTTACGTACATGTCATAACTAAATTCTACACTTTCTAATTTATTACCGTTTATTACTCATAAAACAGTTAATCCGAAATACTGCACTAGCAGGTAAATCCATGTTTGTTGATCAGGCGACGTGTTACTGGAAATGGAATTGAAATTGCAAATATCAACTGGCGTGTTGCAGTTAGAAGTTACGTTAGATTTTACGGGGTCATATGAACGCTAGATTATAAAAGCGATGCAGTGGTAATTACACTACCGTTACAATCGCGCACTATACCGATAAGTGACAGGTATAATTGCATCGACGTGGATATCGATCGTTCAATCCTGCAGAATGCTGCCTGTCAATAAGAGAAGGGATTTATTGAAGCGAATATAAACAGAATTTATAAATATCGCCATTCTGCAACAAATATGACGGAATAAAGAATTAAAAAATTTCTTTTCGGCTACATTCATAATATATTATTCAAACAAAACTACAAGTTTTTAGAACATACGTACATAATAAAGATTGCCTCAAGGTAAAACTGTCTTCCAAACACCATTTTTATATCGTTCAATAATTCCGCTCCCAAAAATTCTGCTGTCTTTATGCTCGTTTTATTTGGTGATAAAAAGAAGATAGTCGACGGATATTCCATGGCAGTACATAACGATATGTTTGTATATTTGTTTTTCTTTAAAAACTCTCGCGAGTTAAGAACTCCAGAAGTTACGATGCTCTTGTACCTTTTCCTCGCACCTTTTGCTTGTTTCTTTTTTTCTTTATTTCACCGTCCAAGGTAGGCGCGAATGATTTTTCGAATTATTAAAAATTGCCAGGTATCTTTGTAACGAAAGCGACGCATTGCTGATTCTACGGTGATCGTGAAGCCGATCGAATCGTGAGAATTCATCGAGCGACCGAAACCTCGCATAAATTAGATCGGGCTTGCGTAGGTGTTCATGAGGACCGCAGGTGCTTCTGCTGTTGATCAGTTATAAATCAACGGAACTCGCGTGTCTGCACGCCCATTGAATACTACATATACTTGCAGTGATGAATAGCTGAAATACGGTTTAAAATTCCTCAACTTTTCGAGCACAATGATAAACGTACGTATAGATATTATGTATGTACTTTAATCGTTTCTGCACGCGTCACGCAGGTGCTCGACGATAACTCATGCAGTTCGTAGTGATGCTTGCAATAGCGTACGACCTCCTCTCGATCAGGTTGAGTAGGTCGATTTCGTTTCGAACTACACCTATACTTTCTCGAGTCATTGATCAGGATAGTCAGGATTGAAATTATGTCAAAGTGGGTCCATGAGATGAATCAATGGGATAATGTTAGTCGTGTAATATAGATGGTCGGTACATAGACAATTTCACTGTAGAAGCGTATTGATATCACATGACTCAACTAGTGGTCAAGTGAACTCAACTGAATTGACCCTGGAGGACTATTCGACCCTGTCCGAAGCCATTTAATCATAAACTTTACGCCCCACGCCAGCGCACGGCATTCTCCGTTATTTGTAATCGACAAACGCCGTGTCATTTTATAATTTTATCACACCCACCCCCGTGCCACTGTAGTGTAATGATTTTGGAGGACATCCATCAAAAAGCTTGCGTTTGTTTGATAATAAAAAAAAAAAAAAATCCAATTCGTACAACATCAATGCCAACGGGTGTACCGTACTTATTAAATGATTCTTTCATCATAATTATGGTAGTGCAGAGTAATATAAGTTGATTTGTCGCAGTTCCGCAATGGCAAACTCTCGCTTGAATTACTTTTATCTATACTAAATAATGATCGCTGACTTTATATCAATGTTATGGTACATAAGTTCACTTCTTGTAATCAAGCGTTAGAAAACCTTGACTTTCGCGTTCATCTGGTAAACGTGATGGGTATACATATATAATAACTGTACTACTATGGATGACTTTCTCGCGTTGGGCTACCGCATCAGGTGTACGCGGCAGATTATTTTCAGCTAAGCGATTCCGCTAAATGAATTTCATGTATGCCAGCTATACATATACCATAGACGGAGGAGATACATCGACGACATGAGTTACGCCAAAACGTTAGTCGAGAGTTTCTCACACAGCAGCTATTATAAACTGTTATCAATATAAAGGGAAATTAAGCCTCTAGGCGCGATGTAATTCAATAGTAATAAAACTCCAATTGAAGAACTAAACGAACTTTTAAATGATGATTTCTCATCTCGCCATCCGGTATCCAACTCTCTAAACTGTATTACGGTTGCACTACGTAATTGTTTTATTTATTCCTCAAGCTGCGTTTTCGCACCGACGATTAATCAACCGGAAAAATGAAGTGCAGGTATCACATTCAAGTTTGTGGAAAAAGTACAATAGTCAATTATTCATGACGATCACGGATACTGGTGGTTGGATGACTAAAAGCAATTGTTTTTTCATGTCAAAAAATAATTCAGGGACGAAATACGCGAGTGATGATGAATTCACCGCAGATCCCGAAGTAGCTAATATTGTGCACCGAATACACAATCTAGAATATCAGTGATGGTAGTAATATTAGCGGAAGTTGCTTGCGTTAAGGTATGTGCTAGTGGATCAACCATGAATACCTGTTGGTAGGACACTTCCGTTCAATAACAATGAACGCGGATATCTCAGCAATATCATAGTGGCAACAATAAATCGCAAGTGATTCGCGTGATAGAGATCGAATCGTTACGAATTGTTCACTCGCAAACTCGACAATGGCAATTATTCGGATGCAATCGTCACGTCATGAACAACAGTTAAATTTGGATCTCGAAATTAATTAGATATGAGACATCCTTCTGGCAAGGACATGGTCTACGATGTCGACGAGTTTTCCCCAGTCGACCTGCAGCTGAAGAATTGGTCGAGCGGTAGATAAATCTTATTGTGATCGTCTTATTATTCGGTTCTGTAAAACAGAAAAAAAAAATAACAACAATCAATTAAAACAAGGCGCAGAAACGGTGTTTCTCATTTTCGATTGTACCACAGATATTCTTATGAATCGATTCAATTAAATTACAGAAATTTTTAGAAAATATTCCACGATTTGCATTTTGAAGAATTTGTTGTCGACCCTGACGCAAAAAACTTGAGCTGATAAACTCAGCGGTGTTATCCATGCATGTGTTCACTAATTTGTTGTAAGTTATATGGCCGCAAAAATATCAACGTCAAAAAATGGATGTATAATTAAGAAAGTATAAAGTTGTTATGTTCAAGAATTTGATAGGTACGAATATTTAATCTATTCATGTATTGTACCATCGTACCGAGTGAAAAATTAATCATTATACCAAAACGACGTTCAATCGTAAAATCGAGTATTATTACTTGAAATCCCGATGTGTTGATGGACAAGATGTATTGATTGTATAGTACATCGTGCTGAAATCGAAGCGATTCGTGGAAATCATTTATAACTGGTCAGATCGGCATTTTTTGAGATTATTTTATAATGGTACAGAAATTTCTTGAAAGATCGCAGTATCAATGAAAAAATGAAAAAAAATAAAATATCCTGACTCATGCACACGTTATTTGGAAATCGATTGTTTGGCGGAATGAAGTACGTGACTTTGCAAATCTGACTTTTGCACATATTACCTATATTCTCTACTCTACGTGCGCAACTAACGCAGCCTTAGAATATCAAGAGACTCGGTAGTCTCGCGCCAAGTACATTAAAAGAGCACCGGATTCAATATAAGAAAGAGAGTTCGGTGTAGGGGAGGGGGGGCAAAGTGGGCCCCTGCGGGCAAAGTGGGCCCCCTGAAATTCCGGAGGCCTAAAAAATTGAGGGGCAAAGTGGGCCCCCTAGAATTTTCTATAAAAATAACTCAGATATACTTTTTGATTCATATTCATTACTTATTTTATTTACTCATTTTTATGATGAGAATTTGGGCTATTGGTAGCTGACACGATACCATCTCGTTGTCAAACATGAGGGGGCCCACTTGCCCCCCCCCCCCCCCCCCCCCCCCCCCCCCCTACCAGTGTAAGTTGATACAAATGCACGAAATACGGATCAGATGTCGCTACCATAAGGCAGTGGGAGGCGATGCGCCAAGTGATTTCAAGGATCATCAGAAACTCTACGGAACAATATCAAACGATAGAAAAATACATAAATTAAGACGCAAGTGCACTGGAGAGAAAGTTTCAATTAGGAAGATAGGTATTAGAGGTAAAGCCTGAAAACGTCGTCGATTTTCTGATCGGATACGGATCGGTGTAAAGCTATTTAGGTACAGCGGATGACGGTCCTATGGTACGTATCGATACGTAAAATTGAGGTTTGAATGTAAAAAAATTTTTTGTTATTTCTTTCGGTGGGAGGCCATCGTCGCAGATTGAGATTCGTAAATTGTTTCGTTATGGTTATATCGAACACGGATGTGCAGCCCAGCTGCAAATTATATTATCATCACGAAACCGAGGCTATAAACGTTTGCACAACCAGCTCAATCTCAGGTTTTGTTGACCGACGTTGACCGACGGCCCTTATCAGGGTCGTATTTTATTACAAGGTTGTAACCATTTACGTGACCGTATTCACGGCAGCGAGCTATTACCCGCAGTCTATATACGGCGCAGGATATAGGTATCTTTTATGTATACGTGTCCGTATAGGTATATTACGTACGTGGCCCGGTATGTATCTACGTACGTATACGTCCCCGGCACTAATATAAGAGTTGTCAACTATCGATGCGATTTGCTTGAAAAATTGTCAACTTCTTAGGTCCCCAAAAATGACAAATAAGTTGATAATTAAATTAAGACGTACCTACGCACATAAAACATTGTAAAATAATTAAATCGCATATATATAGTATCTGCGATGAGATCCGCATGATGAAATAAAAAAATGAAAGATCTATTGATTACACACGTGTAACACTCGGCATAATCATCATATAGTTCATGTTAGGCTTAACGCGAGCAAATATTATGCGATTTTATTTGGCACAGGTGAGAATTATATTCCCCCTACGTGACGCGGAAGGAACTACGACGTCCGCTTATTAACCATAGGTAGAAAAATATTTGATTCAAATTATCTGGCCCTTGAACCTGACCACTTTTTACATTCTTTTTTTTTTAATAATAGGTACTTCACGAGCCAGAAATCAGGGCGAAAATTTGTTCATAATTCACAATTTTTCGATCATTAACATGTATAATGTCACACAAATAATTATGTGTAACTGAGTAAATAATTATTGGCGCAGTAAGAATATGGGATGCATTACGATGAGTGAAATGGTAAGAAAAATTTAAATATAGATCATAAATTGTTGTGATGATTATTTATTATCGTAATAGTGTTTGATTTAACACGAAACACCGTCTACGTTGTAAATTTAGCATTATTAGTATAGATCCAGTTAGCAAGATTTATGTACGCCGTTAAATAGTTTCGATCGTATAATAAGTGATCTAATATGATGTTTTTCAATGCTGATATAAAAATAGACAACGTACACTTCCGGTAGCTCTGAGAAAAATTAGCGCTAAGAGTCGCATGTATACTTCTATGGGGTGAGTTGCTTGCGTACACATCGTACTTGAATCGAAAGCTAAGGCTGCCGCAATGAAAAATATTAGAATACAACAATATCATTATGGTTAGAAGACGGCGGACGGGCAGCAGAAAGCAACGAAAGTTAGTCACATTTAGTTGTACCCACTGATCGCATCCCCGTCATAAGATAGGAAGTGAAAGGCGCCAGAATTACGGCCGTAATGTTTCTAACGTGTCTAGATCTGATAAATTCATTATGCAAGAAAAATTCTTCACGGATGGTCTGAGGGTCAATGTTAATTGGTGTGCCTTGAGATCATCTCTAATTATCGTCCCCGTAGTTCGTTACGTAATAACAATAAAGTTTGCATTCGCGACGCTGTTAAAGATTATTTCTAAGTCTTTATAATTTCTCGTAACTTCGGCATAACTCGCGTATGCGATCATAGGCACATGGGTACGTATAAACTCGGTCGGATCATTCATAGATATACTCACACATCGATCGACTGCATTCCAAAAATAATTAGGCATATGAAAGATAAAAGCTCACCGATGCATTTCTGAAACATATCACATTACTTTGTTTTGCTCCGTTATATTGGTGGCTGGAAAAAAGTTTATACGATTGATTTGTGCTCTTGTTTTTTTTTTTAGAAAACGATTTAATGGTGTCGGATAATTTAGTGTCGGAACATATAGAATGTATTTTATTGGTCGAGATTTGTTGGAAACGAGGCGAGTAATCGATTAGCGATGGTATCTTTACGTCTAGTTGCGAGTAGTTGAATCAACAATTTTATTAATCGCAATCTCGAGGCCTCGTTGAAGTCAAGTTTCATATGCACGCGAACAATTCATTCTTCGAGACTGATACCATCGAGGTGTTCGAAAACATATTATTCCAAAGTACTTCACATCGCCCCTTAGCACTTCCGGTACATTACCGAAGGTAAGGTATGTATATATACGATATGTTGATTATTATAATCTATACAAAGAGAGGAGACTGCGGGCTGCACCGTATACGATAATATACCGTAATACCTACCAACAATCAGTCAATCAAACGTTGATAACCTTCACGTGGCCATAACGCTCCCTACATCATACCGTAAAATTGCACCGTATGATTTGCTTCATAAATGTCGTAAACCTATAGTGTTAAACTGTTGTTAATATACACCGAGTGGAAAAATGCGCCTCCAATGCAGCAAGGCCGAAATGATTCCATTGTTACGATTTGCCATACCTTATATACATGCAGAAATAATAATTGCGAATTTTCTTATATTTCCATAACGCCGGCAGACAAAGATATCCATCGCATTCGAAAATGATAATGAATATTTTCGCCTTGTGCCACCTAGGCGTTCTCTGGGGCACGGGTGCATTTGTTCCTCGATAAAAAGTTGACGAGGGCTACGCTTTAACTGACGGCACCCCGTTGCCGATTGAAACCAATCGAGACAATCATGCACACGCAGGAACGACCACAGTGTTAAGGCAAAGTGGTCCCTTGATGAAACTATAACGACGGTTGTTGTGTGGTACAAGCTCAAGCTGAAGCGTCCAATAGAATTGCAAATCATGGAACGAATGGGGTCTCATTGTATTTAAAATAGCGAGAAATCAAAGAGCTCGAGGAAACAGCAACTTTTACTTTCATTTCATCGAAATCACCCGACTTTTTATTTTTCATGTATCTACTTATAATCAGTATGGTTATATCCTGCACGGTTAAAAGGCGATAGAAGGATACGTGTAAGAAACGACGATGACCTTGTGCTTCGTAGTTTCATCATGCGCGTGTCGTATTTAGGCATATTATGTATCTACCTGCAAAATGTTTAACGGCTCGTAAACTCTAACCAATTATGGTTAAATTCCTCCACAGAGTTGATTGTTTTTTCATTATTCATTTATTCATTTATTTATTTATTTATTTATTTATTTTCATCCGAACGTGACGTGAACTGATTGGCTTGGGTAATGAAAATCAAGCAAGTAACACCTGCAAGAGAAGATCGTTCGTGTCGCACATAAAGAGGGTAATTACATACTTGGTAAGTGGAATAATAGCTCAAAAGGAATGAGAAAGAAGAAGGTACGAGCACAGAAAATAATAATTAAAATAAGAAGAAAAAAAAACAACAGTTATTTACTCGAATGCGATACGTTTACGGTATACACAGTATAATCAAGATGGGGGGCTGGAAACAGGTCCACCTGCACCAACACGTGATCCAAAGTGAAGAACCGACCCTGACCCGCTCTTCGTGCACCTTCATACTGCAGATATGGATACTTCTTCTTCATCTTCTCCTTTTTTACGTTAAAATTCCCAATTGACAGCTTCGAATGATGGACAGCAAACTTATTCGCTACATACCCTACTATACGTTATGAGATTTTCTAATCGACAACCCATTTTCAAGTTTGCAATACGCAATACGCATACAAATCAATTGGTTCTCCAGTTTGTCATTCCTCAGGGCATACGAGTTCAATCCTCTGCTGCAAAGATGTCGTTTCTAATCCATCGGCTATGGTATTCTCATACGGAATAAATATTGATGATTATACTACATGAAAGCGGGTATGTACGTACTTGATCAGCTATACATATTTAAACGGTTCTAGGATAGATTTATGCCAACTACCTGTAAGAAATTGGATAAACTAACTCGGTATACTTTTTACTGTAGCGTATTTTGCATATCAGTTACTCTGCAAGCCTTGATCTCGCGTTCCGTTGACGTTGTCGTTGAAGGTGTGGCGTAATTGAGAAGAAGAAAAAAAAATCATAACAATGATAAATAATCAAAGTTTCCGTAAACTGTTGTGTTGACGTGCATAATCAACTGGGAATTCATAACCTGCATATGATATACCTTGATAACTAAAGATTGTTGCTACCGTCTGCAACTCCGATCACTTTTATAATATATGCGGTAGTGAGTAAATCAACTGACCTGCACTTCACGTAATTCTACGTCGGAGCGACATTCTTGTCGCAATTATTATAACGCTTATGTATCAAATAAACTACAAGACTATATGCGAAAATTATTCCGACAAGTTCAAACTACATTCCGGAGATATATGCAGAGTTTACCCCTCTTTTCCCACTTTTGGAATATTCAAATTTCAAAAGTTGTTCCTATTGTTCTTGCTCGGTTCCAAACTTTACCAAGACATTGGGACATTCAAGGACCTCATTTTTTGGAACAATTACTAGAAGAAAGCGAGAACGATCTGAAACACCTCGTGTAAAAACTTACTCAACATGTTTATACTTCGACAAGTACATATGTTATGAACATGAGCATATATTCAATTTTATTCATGCTACCTAGTGTCCTTGAAATTTAGTACGATGTCCATTTCGCGACAAATTACAGGTTTACTGCAGGTATACACGAATAGCGGGTGAATACCGTACGAGGAACACAATAAACTTATTTAGATAAATTACGATTCCACCTCAAGTGCGGACGGGTTCCGTCAATCAAATTGATTGTTATAAATTATTGAGCTATGCGCTGCGTTATTAATCACAACTGGCACCATCATCTCTTCCGAGTAGTTAGGATAAATATGAAACGCGAAATCATCATGCCGTATATCCAGTATTCCCACATACATTTTATTCTTTCGTACTTGATCGATTCCTACCCATTAAATTTCATCCAAACTCGATAGGTTTTCTTAATTCTATACCCTGTCCTCCGGCAAAGTGCATAGTAAAAATGTCGACGCTAGATTGCATTTTCGTTTTTAATTGGTGTCTTTTTTAGTTCAAACATTATGCACGAAAGAATGTAACTTACTTTAATCAAAAAGAGTTTTTCAGTCGAATTGCGTGATATGTTATTCTTTCGCGGTAATTCACTTTTCCTGTGTACACGTGTTGGTTCTTTTTTTTTTATGAAAATTGGTCATTCTCACCTGCTCGCATAACATCAATTTTTTTCATCGAATTAAGAGCTTCTGTATTCAGTTTTTCCCCTCGAAGCTTCTTGTCTATAAATTAAAAATATGTCGAGTCATCATTTAAGAAGTCGATTTTTCAAAACAAATAACTCATCTACTGAATTATTCATAATTTCTCGATAATGAAGTTATACTACATGGAATTTTCAATCCTAATTGAAAGACGGAAATTTGTTCTCTGATAACGAAAGCATATATCCATCAATTTTTTAAGTCTGTCTTTTGTATTCAACAATTTTGAACAGGCGAAAGGATTGGTGGCTACGAAAGAATTGCATGATTGTAGCGATCGGGATGCGATTTTTCACACATGGAAAACGATTTCTGTTCCTGAATCCCTCCTGCACGCGCAACGACCGCATACAAAATGTTAATTGACTATATCGGTGTCGATGGTGAAGGATATATATTGCTAACTAAGACTAATTACGGCGCTCTAATATATGCGATCATTAGTAATATTAATGTGCTTTGTACTCATCGTGATACGTAATTTATAATTCTGAACTTCGCATTGTATAATGTTGTGCATATAACAAGTTTTAATAAGGGAGATTTGAGTTTGAATTTTGTTTTTTTATGCGCTCACATTTTATACGGTATGACTTTGTAAATATCGTGGAACTGCGAAATTGATTTTCCATCATTCTTTAGGACCCATCCCCAGTTTTCGAATGCAGATTAATAAGAATATTCAACCAATCATACAGTTGCGGTTAGAAAATTTTCAATCGCTCATTCAATGTTAAAATTGTTGACTGTAATGGCCCCCATAATTCTCAGAATGAAATGGTGTTCATAATACTCAACTGAATATAATAATTCTCTGCGTAGCCCGCTAAACCACAAATTATAGAGTCGAGGCTGATTGAAGATAATTCAGTAGTGACAACTTACCGTAAATGAATTTCCGTATCCGGTTACAACGTCCAATGCTAAACCGACATATTTTATACTTCCTCCCCGCGCGCTCCGCATCACATTATACACTTATAGTATACCTATACAGGGTCTGTCGATTGGTTAAACTTTTTCGTAAGTAGAAGTCAGTCATAATAATCCATTAGGCCGTCGACCCACTCACCTTTGCTATTGGCACGAAATTTTGAACAGGTTTATTGACAAGGTTGAGGTTGACTCTGCGTGTTGTATCTTTCAATATGGAATGGCAAGTTACTTCATATTATTATATAGATAATTAGAGGGTCAAAGTTCCACATAACGTATAAATGAACCGCAATATCATCAGCACGATCTGCTTGTACGAATGAAAATATCGTGAACAAAAACCAAAGCCATATGGTACGTGGTTGGACTTATATACTTATATATTTTTTATGCAGGTGTATCTTCCATCGCATATGATTTTCCTTACTAGGGCTTGTCTGCGTTTATAATTTGATACTCGATGATGGTCACCAAGATGGTCACTCGATGGTCGATTATACACTTGCTCACACGGGGAATATGATTTGTCACATGGCTAGGCATAGGGCACCTATATTTGTCGCCTCAAGGATTTTTAAACCAATTTAGATTCTGCAGCGATCAATATTTTCATTCCATTGGTCATATATCATATACGTATGTGATACTCGGTATTTAGCGAATAAATTATTGTACACAGACTCGAATATCTTGTCCGACTCGATATACATGTGAAAGAATGAATCTTTCCATATCTCTTTTTTCCCCTCTATTTTAATTTTATTTTACGTTGGGGACAACGTCGAAGGACATCGCTGGTGCGCTCAACGGGTTACAGATCATGTAACATCGATTGGACATAGTTGTCCAGGGTTTTAATATGCTGTCCACAACATTTCAACTAACGAGGAAAATTCAAAGATTTATATTATTCGAACGTTTTGATTAATTACTATCATATCGAACACTTTGTATTCATAAAAGGAAAATCGTAAGAACGGCATGCGCAAACATCCGTTATAAAAGTCTCATATCCATGGACATGACTGCAGCTAGGCAACTGTTTATCCGGATAAAAATTATTGCAGTAGATAATCGAATTATATGAGATTGATATCTTCGTCCGGTGGGATTTACTTCTGACAATGGGTAATATTTTCCATGGCTCAATTTCTGTCACATTTGCGGTAGCACTCGCCCGTGGCTTTGTAGATTATAAGAAGAATGGCAAACAATGCTGATTATACAGATACTAGTTTCTTAGCAACTTACGAACGTCCAGTTCTAATCACAGGTAAATATCTGCATGAGAGCATGCGCTAAATTCTCCCACCCGGAAATTATTCTTGGTTATGACGCGTGGCCTTGGACGAATCAACTACATTACACAGTCGGAAGGTAATGGTGGATTTTGCTCGTTACACTTTTGTTTCGAATACGTATAAAAGTGACAATCGTCCGATGGGAATTCCATGTTGTGCGAACAACATCTTACAATTAGATTCTATTCTTTCACAGGATGACTCAAGGAATTTTCATCCTCAAGGAAGTACCTTGATTCATGTCTCACAATCAACCTTTTTTTTTCAATTTCAAACACCAGCGGATCCTGCGGGTGGTTTGTTTGTAACCATTAGATACGCGAGTAAGTTAGACGGTAGATGAAGATCGAGTCACTTTATAATATGCAATCATTATTTTATCATTACTCTTCTTACTTCCCCTGGAACATCTGACATATTTGTTTTTCACGCCAAAAATTCAGTCTACGAACCGCAGTGCTGTTATTTTTAGTTTGTATAAAGTTCCGTCCGTTAGGTAACCTGGCTATTGATATTCGAAATCTTTCAAGTCTTGTCTTAACATTTCATATACGGAGAACAGGCAAATGATTCTTCATCTCGAAAGTGTTTTATTCACGTCCGACCATAAAACATTGTGTGCATAACATTTATAGCGATTGCGTCTCCGATCATCTTTAGTCTGCTTGATGTCTGCGATATTCTTTGAACTTTCGATCGTAAGTTTTTTATGCGGGGACGTGTCGTGGGGTGCTTTTCTCGACATCAATTCACACACGTTATCGATGTTCAGTGGGAACTAAATCGAATCGAACTGCACAGTGTGAAGGATGGTTTTGTACGGTAACAAATAATTGCTTTGTATTTATGGAATAAGTGTGGACATAAATGAAAGCATAATTTAATGGATGGACAGATATTTTTGTACCGCGACCGAACGATATTTGTATAGTGCAAATAAAAATTGACGTAGTTCCCACATCGGAACAACCAACAAAACTAATTTGCAGCGATATTATCGGTTATATGTTAAGCGAATAGCTTTGAGTACATTTCGCGCGTCTATATTCGTAGATATTTACAATTTGTTTTGGCGACGCGTTAGCAGTCGTTACAAGTTAATTTTGCGTTATAAGTTCTACTAAACTTACAAACAGTCAAATCCGAAATGTCCCCTTTGCAGGATATCTATAACCGCGTTCGAGATGTACTTATAATCGGAGCAGTGTAAAGCACTACGTACAGTAATATCGCTGATTACTCAAAATACCATGATAATATATTTAACAATAATTAAATTGTATACATCGTACAGACATTCACTGGTGTAAGTATATCGCGTGAGAATACTCTACGACCAATTACGGTGC
Organism: Athalia cordata; assembly: GCA_963932425.1. Classification (NCBI taxonomy): domain Eukaryota; kingdom Metazoa; phylum Arthropoda; class Insecta; order Hymenoptera; family Athaliidae; genus Athalia; species Athalia cordata. Next base: position 46,426,938 of record OZ010625.1, on the reverse strand, counting down.
TGCGTGTAATTTGTCGTCGAGTAAAAGTGCCAAATGAAATAGGGCAAAATATCCCCTCGGGACAGACGGCGCATTGACTCTGGTTCCTTAGACATACAAAACTTAAGTTTGACTCGCGTGTTCGTATACTTGAATCTTTATTCGTATAGGTTCAACTGCGCAAAACATCGCAAATACAGCGAATGCTGAACGCCAAATATGTTCGAACCGCGAGCGTTAAATTCTTTCTCCCACATTCTCGTCTAAAACAAGTTCTCTCGTATGTATAGCGAGGCTATATTTACTACGCGCGATAAAGACGAAGATTGATGTTTTGCTATTATCACACTTGTGAGATTTTTTTTAAATTTTATTCTTTGTTTTTTTTTCCTTTCCTCATCGCTCAACGCTGCTAGACCTATATGGACTTTTAATATTATAACAAGAAGCGTATACCTCCACGCAAACTTTTACCAGACTCAATTATATACCTATCAAATAACAACGATGTAATGCCCACATTCCACAAGCCCGAGCACAAAGAAAAATCATAATCATTGTCGAGCACAAAAGTGCGATAATTTTAACTACCGTCTAATCACCGTGGTGCTGACTCGCGGAGAACAATGTCACATAAGTTCACTCTTCTTATTTCGAACCGTAACCTCCTGTACAATGTGTGCAGCTAGGTTTTAATCTTCCATATCTAATCGGATTATTACCACCGATTTTTCGTAATTTATTGCCCGTTTGATGACCATTGTTACGATTATGTTAACGCGAACGACCATAACGTTGGTATTATATTCATGTCTATATGACATGTGTATGGTTACATATTTCGTACGAACGGAACGTGGCAATGCAAGGTAGCTGCAGTAGTGACCTTAAAGTTTACTTCTGACTATAACTTCATAATTATACAGTTTATCATTAATATAGGTATATGTGGCGATCAGTCGAGTCATATTTTGTTGATAATGAATAACCTATATAGTTATCCGGTTGCTGTTCGGTCATGAGTTGAAAATTATTTCAATGCACGAATATATTCGAATTAGCCGTCTCGATGTTCCGGAGTAAACGGATGATGAGGTTGCTTTTAATAAATTCACAAATTTTGCGTGAGTATAATAAGTATGCGTTAGGAACGCGACTTTTCAAAGTTATTTCAGTCACCTTCGAAAGTCCCTGACAATTACCGCTTTTTGAATAATATATTTACCATTCATCCTAACAGTTATATGGTTTGCAGTTGACTGAATTCACCGCGTCCGTAACTAGATGAGCATCGCGAATGTCGCTACACATAACTCTGTACAAGGTGTACACTACATGATTGCAGGTGTTTGTCGACTTGAACGCGATGTAGACGCGCGTTTGAAACTATGTGAACCTGGATACATATTAACGCTATAACATGCCCACACATAAATGCGTGGGTATCACTGTAAAGAATATTGCGTATTTCAATTAATAGTTTGCATCGCAATTGTTCATCATGTAACTAGAAATTTACATACTCGCGCGACGTATAGCGCTGCGGAATTATTTTAGAAAGTTGTGATTGTTACGGGTTATATAGATACAGGAGCTTATCTCACGTAATAATAATGAATTGAATAGAATAAATCACGCTGATATTCGATTATAGTGAATTGCTACATCGTTCATTTATGAAAACACCAGCGATCGATTAACTACCTAATCTTACTGGGGATTGACAATATAAAGGAAGACATCTGCATTCCACGCGCAGACCACGCGGAAAGTAATTGTTACGTTGCGTTTCATGAATCTAGCTGATACATCGTAGCAACGCACGTTTTTTTGCATAGCTTCATTTACTTTCACATTTTGCAATTACCACACTGTTTCAAATCTAGATTGGCAATTAGCAAATTGAATCGCGGGGAGGCTATCCGATTATCTTTATCGCCTAGGCTGACCGAACTCTCCCCTTTCTCTCTTCTATAACGAATCGTGCTTATTATATGTGATCGAATACGGTACAAATTTTCACGTACCGCACTCTCACGATTTATATAAAACACTGTACCATGATAATTTTTTAATTTATTTGTTTTTGTCTTTTTTCTTCACAATTTGCAGATATAATTTAATCTCTCGATTCATCGTTGTTCTCGGGGATCAAATAAAGTCTGAAGGACTTCAACAGATGCTGACCGTGAACCTCGACAAATTACTCGTCGCGATACAAGCAAGGCTGTAACGCAGACGAGTGATAACATTATATTATGTACTGATGGTTGTAATAAAACACAACTAATCCTCGACTATTCCAAGAATATATAGAATCACCGCGAACGGTTGGTACCTATAACGCAACTTTTACGACTAGAGACTCAAACTGCACGCAAGTTCGTTTTGCAACTTATGTTTTCAACTGTTTACCGCACGGACTGAGGCAATTTTGTGTCATTTGCAGAGATAAAATCAAACCTTGATAACGTCTGGGTACTCCAATTTATGTACATCTTCCACCGACTTCAGGAAGTTCTATTGACTTATATTGAACCTGGATAAAACTTTTCTTAGGGCCCGACATCATCGCGTCAACTACGTGACAGCACCTTACGCTAAAGATAATGAAGTGGAATTTTTGCAGTCAACGACTGTTTAAAGTAATAATAATTAATTAGCAAAATACGGAATAATTATACGTCTGCAGAAGTTCACCCAAGTTTTCCAACTTCATTTTCGATCAGAATCGATACGATGAAATACAGAGGAATATGCATAGCTTCAAAGTTTCGGTCACACCGATCGAAACGTATAGACAGGCTGCAATCATGCAGATTTCTTGATCTTTGAAAAGTGTAACGTTGGCTACAATTCAGGTATCTGGACTCCGACGATCATTAGATAGCGGAAATGTTATGGAATTATTTTTGGACTCACAATCAGCGATAGCATGACATAACGGTTTAAGTAATTTTACTAATCAAAGTTTGACCTAAATTGATAAATTAACTTACCAGACTCGAGCTATGTAACACGAAATATCTGCATCGTTATTGAAAATTTACTATTTTCCGTGCGATAGGATTTAGGTAATGAAATTGGGTCGAGTAATTTCCTGATAAGAAAGTATTGCGGCAGCTACTGTTTTATTTTTGGAAACTGTAGATGTATGAGGCGAGTGTGTCATCTACCGGAGTAGTTGAAAGCCGAAGCTATAGTGGACAATGGCACACCCATTTATCGACGTGAAAACTATATTTTCTCTGCGGCAAAGTAAAGGTCAGGGGTTACAGGTGTGGAGAGGTCAAATCAGACGGACAGACCTTTGCGGGCTTTTTACACGAGCTTATGAAGGGCATAAAAATTAGTCAGCGTTGAATCTACCTCCCGCACACGCGAAGTCTTACGTTCCGTTTTGAGTCTGCGGAATAACTTCAAACAGATGAAAAAATTTATAATCTCCACCTCGTTTTTTTTTTTTTTTTTTTCAACCAATCTTGCATCAAACATCAGACGGGCTTTTAAGTATAGTAGCGTTAACAAAGAGTATACATGTATACTTACCTATACCTGCTCGTATCTACCCATTCGTCTTTTCGCCGGCGAAGCCTAGACACCTTGAAATTCTTTTGGATCAAAATAACTACATAGGTTTTTTTATTTCTTGTTCTTTCTATTCTTCCAATCCGAACGTGCGATCTCGTTGGACGTTGGTTTGCCCAGCATATATCCACAACTACAATCTATCAGCTGTACAACTCACTATATATTGTCGAGGATCGGTCTAATTATAACGCAAGCGTAATCAGGCAATAAAGTGTATTAACTGCAGAACTAATGAACAGTTGGGAAGTAATCTCTCTGGTTTGCAGGATGCCGAATGATGGCACGAAAAGTTTTTACAACTAACGGTAGAGATTATTACGTGTTAACAACATTCGCGCGGATCAGACAAATTGCGAGGAACTTATTATATTTTAAACTTATACTCGTTCGATTTTATTGCGATACGCGTGCGGACGTCATCTTTCACAAATACGGGAGAGATCAGTAGCTGTATTAGAAGAAAACCGGAAAGACGACGCGCGATGATATAGCATTACCAGAGATTGTTCAATTAATTTTAAAAATCATTAAAAGTTAAATGATCACGATGTTAAATAAAAGCTGGCCAAATTAATCTCAATACCGATTTAGGTGTTTTCTGTTGAATCAAGGCTAAAACTCGATCATTTTAATCGGGCGGTCCATTCAAGGCTGCCCAACTTTTTACTCAGAAGTTCGATGACATTAAACTATTCGTTGAACTTCCCATCATGGTCAAATTAAACCATCACCTTCCTCCAAACAGATAGGTCTGAATTCATATTTCCTGCCTCGGATAGTGGGGAGTAGTTTACACAATAGTGATTATTCTGATGTGCGTACATCCCAAATTTTTTATCTTAGCATCCTGTGGAGCGCAGTCCACTTTTGCACAAATTGAGAAAATTTTACAACCTTTCGAAAGTTAAGTCTGCGAGAGTTATTAGGTGGGAATGAGCAATCGATTTTGAATTAACGGCTGTTGAAAACTTCAAGTCATTGAAATTTTGAGTACCAGTCAAAAATAAAAGAAATAAAATAAAATGTGACGTGGAATAAAATTCATTCGGAAATTTTATCGTGGCTGAAACACATAAAACGTACAGGATTGATCCTAAGAAGTGTGAGCGGATCGCAAAAAGTACCGATTATATAAGCCTGCATCATGACCGTGACCGTGGCCGTGAATTTAAATAGACTTGGCATTATTTTCCCTGTTTCAATACTCGGCGTATAGGATCCTTGAACAACTATGTTCCCTCGAACATATTCTAGTCCTTGATTTTACAGTGCGCGATAAAGAATCGTTCCCACTTCAGTAAGAACGTGGTGATTTTATGTTAACTTTATACATATGCAGTGCAGCAAATGAGTGCCACAGTGATCACCGATCAAAACACGTGATTTCTGTCGACTCCGATCATCGACCGACCGTATAGAATACACGTGATTCGATTTATTGAGGCAATGACATCGAGATGAATCACGTGAATGTATGAATCTCGCCGCGCGAGATAAATGAAAAATTTAATATCATGTTTCGCACAGATCTCGCGACTGAAGTAGCTATTAGAGCAGGAAAGGCCACGAACTTTGTAACTATAAGTAGAAAATTTTCCGGAAGATCTGATGTATCGCATGACTTGCAAATTGAATTTTGATACGTCGCGGAATAAAGTAATGGTGGGGAAGGCGGGTGTAAAAAAAATATATCAGAGGCAGGTTATGGATGCGTCAGGATCGAGGATGACTTTTAATTTCTCGATGTAGCAAGTAATTTAGAGGCGTTCATCATATACGTTCTATGTACACCGATCGTGTGTTCGATCGTAATAATGTGATAGACGATCTTCGGATGATATTCGAATATGGTGATCAAACTCTTAACCGTCCAAAGTTTGAAACGCGCAGGTTTTTTAGGTTCTGAAAAACTATGGTAACATGTATCTGTTCAGGATCACTTCTTGGGTTTCCGGTCTGGACGATAAATTAAATATTTCGAGCCGAAAAATGTCGTGATCCAATGAACGAGATAAGAAAAAAACAGCGTCATTGCACACTTGACGTTAGGATTTTTTACAATTTTGTTTCTCCGCTCGCCGAATAACGTCGACGATGGTTCCGACGATGGGATATCAAACTTTAAGTCGGAATTCTCAGGATTTTTCAGCACATGCAAAATTTTATTTCAAATCCTATAGTTTTTGACTTACTATTCTATTTCCTAAAAACTAGTGCTGGTGTACTGGTGTATTCGTATAACTCCATTACATCCTATCAAACATCAATTTCTGCAAAATCATCAGCAGTGCTGAGCATTCGCTAAAAATATCGATATCAAAAGAACGCAGTAAGTAGGTAACTGGACGAATAACCTCGGATCTTTTTCAGGACTCGTTAGAAAAACAAGCAACTCATGGATCGTATAATATAAATGAAACGAGATGTGATTTGCTAAAAACACTTCGATGGCCGGGTTCTTTGCACATCCATTTGGGATTCCCACCGGAAATTTTGTTTTTGCTACATTCGGAGTTGGATTAAATTTTAGCCCCGAGGTAGTGAGACTAATTTCTTTGAAACAGTCGCCAACTGCACGTGTTACACTAACATGCAGCACAGATACATGTCGATCGTCGCGGTAGACAAACGCTGCAGACGGAAAGATGAAGACAGATCCAGTAAAGGACGAAGAGAGACATAGTTGCGAACTGGTGAACGGTGAACGGGCTGCATGGGGCATCATCCATCTACTGAATACACACGATCGTGTGAACACAAATACATTCGTAAGACGGCACACACGTTTGTTATTATACCTGCGCAGCTTTTTGCACTGCGTGACGCCCCTCCACGGTCCTGGTCGACCGGCTGCCACTACCACGACCACAACCTCGACCCACCTGTCGTCGGGCTCACATCGGCGGCCGTCGCGTCGTGGATTACTACGAGGTTCCCTGTTCTTTAATAGTGGTTGTGCCGCTCGTTCCGCACCTTCGTAGTTGGCGCGGAAGAGAGCTCACTGTTAAACCGCAACCTCTCCACGATCTCGTTTGTTCCGGACCCATCCATCCATTCGTTCGTACGTCTCTCCGTCCATTCGCTCATCCTATATTCTTCCTTTTCTTTTCTTTCGTCGTCGTCTTCTTCCTCTTCCTCTCGGAGTAACCTGGGAGAGAGAGGATATCGCGCAGTAGGAGATGAACCTCTGTGTTTACCGGAGCTGTAAGGGATCAAATTCGTCGATCGACCGCTGAGCGGGAGAGTCGCCGCGCGGTACGATCCTCTGCAGAAAACAAGATTTTTTTCTTTAAATTTTTGCAATCCATCTCCGATGGTGGACTCAAAAATAACACGGTGATTCGATCACCCGATGGGAAAAGCGATAGCCGTATACAACAATAGCTACATCGGTTCCTCGTAAAACTCATGGAAACGAATTCGTCTGACCATGAGTTGAAAATTTATTACACGGTTGTTTACCAGTGAATGAGTGTTGTCGATGCTTCTAAACTTCCCGATAACCCAGAACCTGCTATCTTCAATTTCTTATACGTGAGTTCCTGTGTAAACCGTGACTGAAAACAATAAACCCTTCTTTTCATACCTCATGTGAAGTTGATTCGGAAAGAAAAAAAAAAACTAATACAGAATACTCTGTATGTGTCATGATTGGAACAAGACGGAAATGTATTGAAATTCTACCCGATGTCGAACTACTGCAGTAAAACCACAGGAACAACCAACTCCGGAGATTTCCTACTGTCCCCAAGTCAGCTGACTGTAAGGCTGGTGCAGTAGTAAAGATCGAGTTCGGGTCGACAGTCCTGCAGTAGTAAAGGTAGACGTACGAAGTCTATGCAAAATACATTCAAATGAATAATTGTGCTTATACGCATTAAATTGATACATCGAGGAACAGACCGTCTACGACTGTTCGACAAACTAGCGGGCGGAGGTGCGAGGTGTCCCCCACTTGTTACCTTACCAAGTTCCCACCACACAAGCACCATCGTGATTCAAGTGCCGACGGCAGAAGAACGAGTCGAGACGTCATACGCCGGGCAACGTTAACTCCACTGGGACATAAATATGATATTTGACAACATCAACGCAGTCTTCGACAAGTACCCTTCGTGTCCAGTCATAGCACTGGAAGTAAATAGGAAGGCATCCTGCGCACGCGGGAAGCTTCGGTTACGTAATTTTTAATTGCTGAAGTTACTTTTTTTTTTCTTTTATTTCACAAATATACGCACATATGAATCTATCTGTGTGCATGAAATTCTGTATCATTCCCTATGTCCGGAAATATGGATCGTCGATGGATAACTAACACGTGTTTGATAATTGAGATAATTTTCACTTGAGTACCACTGTTGGATCTTTGATGTCGGTACATCTCAACGGAGAAGGTCGTAGCTGCAGCACTACACCGCGACGAACAGTTGAGGATTTTTGGTTCTATGGAATATCTAAAGGTAGTATATCTGGTTTACGTTTTTGTCAGTTCATAATATGAAAGCGTAAAAACAATGCGAGGCGATGTACTTTGTGATAATAATTAAAAATAAATCAATCTTGTGTCTCGAATACGTTAGAGGCTTGTGTACCTAAGTGATTAGATGTGATAAAGTAAATATATAACTGGAGTAAATTGCACTAGGTTGAATGCGCAATAAATAAAATTGTGCTTGCCGCTTTAGAGTTCTGACAGTGCAGTGAAGTGGTTCGCGCGCGGTTCCGCGCGCCTTTTCATTCGTGGTTTAGTGCTACACCGGTAGTGGGAATTGTGAAACAGAAAACGGGAAGCAGAAGGTGGTTAAGGTTTAGGTAAAATGAACGTGCAGATCCTCACCGAAAGATCAACAGAAATGGATCCCAAGGACCGTTACGACGTAGACGTAGGAACCGGTAAGTCGCACGAGACTATATATTCGGACACACCGACTGGTCATTTCATTTGCAATCATCAAAAAATTTCAGTCATGTTTATCAGTTCCTACATCCGTTATTCTTACTTCGAAGTAATTCACGATAAACGTTAATTGCGTGTCCCCACGGCTCAGCCAACGGTCGGTCAAGTGACAAAATCTCAATTAAAACGCCGCAGTGGAATTCCTGAGTATATCAACAACTCGCAGCGTGCTTTTACCGTACTCTGTACCGATGGTCCGACAACAGTGAAATTCGTAACTCCACGTCCTTTATCCTGATCGATCTACACAAATTAATGGTTTTACGGCCACATGTAATTTGACGAACATTAACTGGTCTACACAAATCTAAATTAGCTTTGAATGTATTTTTCGGTGTATGGTCACATCGCCGAGTTTCTTCGGGAGGTGAAGATCAAGGTGTGTTTCGAAGGGTGGTACATTTTTTAAGAAGCCACGAAAAGTGGTTTTGCAAGCGGTCGTACGATTTTATACAGTCAGCGCCTTGGGCCGGGGTTGAAGGCCTGATAATTGACCGGCATAAGACGTTCTCGCAAATTACGAACCTGAACGAAAATCCCTTTGCAGTTCGCAATCGGACCCGAACCGACCTTCTACGGCCCCCTTTCTTCACCCTTCGCCATTCCTTCCCCGTTATAACTGCTTATGGTAATTAACTAATGCGTTTGTGCATTCTTGTACAGTGTACGAGGATAATGTTGTCCGAACATTCTGGAAAATTGCCGTACAGAATAAGTAGCACAATTTCGAACTGGAACAATGCGGTACGAAGCCTACATTTGCGCCGTGGAAACGATTGACAATGACTGTAGTACTGAACAGTTTTCGTATAGCCCGTGCATTTGCTATTTCTGTTTAATGTTTACTCAGCTGGTTAGAACAAAAAGGAAGAAAAAAAAAAATCGACTCCATTATTGATTCAGTTAAATTTCTCGTGGTTTCAACTTTTCTGGTGGTCTACCAATCAGTAATCGATATCCATTTTACCCTAGCATCGCAAATCTTCGTTTCTGCTAACTTTTTCAGAAATTGATTGTTCGGGAAGCTTGAGGAAATAAAAAAAGAGCAAGTCTATTTTTATTTTGACAAGGGATCTCTATTTTTAACGAAGAATCGTTGTATTTGGAGATCCATTTTCTATAAATTTGTAAAAGTCGAAATTGCCGCAATGACTTACATATAGCGGGAAGAAAACAGCTGTTCTGTTTCGTAGCTAGTTTATACGTATATTGCGGTGTATGCTGAAAGGTATAAATCGTTGTGTAAACCGTTTGGTTTGTAAGCTACTTGACACCTCTTTAGAGGTGTTTTAACACATTAAGAAGTACAGAGGTCATTCCACGTGTGGGTTTGCTGGGATGAGACGATAATCCGTTTTCTCCGTCATATTATATGATAGCCACCTATACCTATATTATTTAGCTATACGCTAAATCCTGCGTATAAATCTGCAGTGGTGCTAAAAAAAAAGGTGTCGAAAATTGATTTGGCAAATATAAGATAGATATGCATTGTACGTATAGAAAAGAATCCGATAAAGCGGATTTACTTGCATCATAACATACGATCCGCACAAATTTATTTACAGGATATTCGGCGTACATACAAACCAGAAGCTAAACGTATTTACACATGTTACATACATGTATACGTTATATGTATCATACTGATCTGAAAGTGTAGTACGCCGCCTCTATATCTGTCTTTATATCGGATTCATAAGTCTGAAGATTAGAAACCTTCCGTTTCCGACTAATTCGTTTATTCCGACTGTATAGATAGAATAATTTTCGAGGTTGAACAAAATTCGTTGTTAATTGATACCGGCCTGGGACGAAAAGTCCGAAAAACTTTTCTTCATTACGCCGTTCATTGATTATTGTGCAATGAGTATCGATATGATATGGTTTGTCAAGATACGACGCTTGTCAATTCCCTTCAAGTGATGATGGTTCTAATAAATCGTTAGAACTGCATTAGAAAATACCACCGTGTATACCTCTACGTCTATGTATAAGGATAGGATTGATAAATGCAATAGTTTGAAGTCGTTGGTTGTGATATAAGAATCAAAGTTACCTCACCCCCAGCAGTAACACATGCAGTTCGTGTTGTTGCTGCTAATCACATGAAGGCATTGTTTCAAAAACAGATCTTAGATCCTCTGTTTTATTTGCACGCAAATGTAATGTCCGCATGAGCTGATTTCTACAGCGTTGAATAATATGCATATTTATTCACGTCACTCGGTGCATTCATCCGTCATATTTTGGCGTACAGGATTTTCCCTGTGGAGAAAAATTGTAAATTTGTTGTGTCGGCATCGAGCTGTTATATTCAGGAGAAGAAATTAAATGAAAATCAAATAAATAATGGAAAATTTGCAAGCGTACTTTCAACCCGCGAGTACAGTAATATCAAACCTGCACGTAAATTACATATACCAGCAGTCAAGTCTCTTGGATGCAACACATTTATATATATATTTATATATGTATATTTTTATGTATACCTATTTCGCTCGTATGCAATCGGTCAAATATGGCCGCATGCAGTGACGCGCATCTCTTCGAATTGAAATCCAAACACGTCCTTTGATCGCACGAACTCTACTCGTGCGTCGCTTTTCACCTATGTCGTATATGCGAATCCGTACAAACGAAGTGCGTTTCGTATTAGGTATAATGTGAATATATATTTATATACACATGTATATGTATATAAGGTACAACGAAGGTATAATTCTTTGCGACACTATACGCATCTATCATTCAGGTTTTACGATTATCATACAGGGCCTCGAGAATCGCGCGAGATGCATAAATTGCAATTATACAAAAATATATTCGTCATACAAGATTTACTCAATGCTTTCTTCGCGGTTGGCGAATCACGGAAGTATTATAAGACGAAATTATGGTTGGTGCCCAACGAACTTGACCCATATATTTCTTTCGGCGGTTCTCAGAGAGCAATCAACCAAATTTATTTGGACTGGAGCGTGACGAAGTTTATATTCGTTAACAACCGTTCGATTAAACGGCCCAGCTTTCTTTACTTTGATAGTAATTTAACGTCACTTCATGATCAAATATTTTTCCGCCTGTTAAACTTATTAATTATGTTCTTAAATAATATTATCACGCTTCGTTATACATACATCTCAACAATAATTGTATTTTTCCAGAAGCGCGTAGATATCATGTAAAGATCGCATTAGCATGTACGATTATTGATATGTATATGCACACAAAAATACACTAGTCTCGATGTCTCTATAGACCAAATAGATCAGTGAAAAACAGAAGATAAAAAAAAGAGAAGTTATTTATTCATTTGCTCGCTGTATGAACTTTTTTTTTCTATACACGTAGCAGAATAAGTAGCTACTGTAATTACATGAGAGTTTGAAAAGAACTTATTGTCGTATGTATACGAATTTAGTCACCCGAATTATTGTGCGTTGCTTTCGTGAAGAACCATTCGCCACTCAATTGCTGCATTTTTGGCCGTCGTCGCGTATGTTAACATTCCATCTAAGAATTCTCAGATATTTTTTTTTCACTTTTTTTTTTCACCTGCAGTAATATCTGCAGTAAACACTGCAAATATGCACGTTAAAATTAGTCATCGCTTATTGCACGCTCGACAAATGATTATAGTAATAATAATACTAACGAATCACAATAACGCAGGGTTAGATTTCCGATGGATAATGGGACGCTGAAGAAGGAACAATGAACTGGCGACCTCTAAAGTCACCGAAATAACCTGGTTTAGTAAAGAGGATGTCTCCCATCAGTCTTCCCGCCTTTCTCCTTCCGCCCTTTGCCGTCTCCTCGTTCTTTATTTGCGATCGGATGTTCACGCAACTATCAAATGATTAGGTTTTATTTCTCACAGACCTTTTGCTTGTACGTACATTGCGGAATGTTGGTCCTCTGCCTTGTTATAATTACCCCAATTGGGTTCAGCTATTTTTTGGCGTTACGCTAACGTCTGCAGTTTCCGCGGAAGATTCGAATTGTCCAAATATACCAAGTTTTGGATGAAATACGTGTATCTATACTTTCGAGTGATTGCTTGTAAACCGTTTCTAGCTCACGTACGTTCGATTGCAAATGAGTAAACGTCTTTTTTCAATAGAAGAATAGTGAAAAAATCATTTATGACACTGTGCATTTCTTTGATCCCGTTAATCGTATTGGCTATTCATAAAAAATCACAGAATGACGATCATCCTTGCACGTATTATATTCATTACGTAATGACGCCTGAACTTATGAATGCTTTTCCATGATTCCATGCCAATTGTGATATAGAAATACATAAAAGACCTAAAGTAGCTGATGCCAGAGCTACTTCAACACGAAATTTCGCAGGTGATACATGATTTCATTATTTTTTTTTCTTGCAAACTTCGAAAAAATTGCAAAAGATTCAGTCAGCATTATAATGATGAAATGAACTAATAATTCGAATATCAAATATATATACATGTATGCGTACGAAAATCGTCGCCAAGATAATTTGTCATTTTTATACGTGAGTCGTGTATAATCATAAGTATAATTACACAGTAGCGAAAACTCTATACTACAGTATTTTGTAATCCTTAACTATGATCGAAGCGGTTAATCTCGACCGAATATATTCGCAGAAGCTGTCCAGATACCATAAGCTACAACGAGATACGAATGGCAGTTTCCTCGTAAAAGCATTACGTCGGGTAATTAACGATACGACCTTGGTCTTTAATTTTTTACCACACTACAGTAGGACTCCGCATTCTCCTACGCGCGTGCTTTGAGGTATAGCACTTAATTTATTTGTACCGCCAGAATTCTGCGGTTTTCGATGGTGCGAGCCACAATCTCTGACCGTTTCATTGGTCAAGTTCTTCATCGTCCATCACTCGCGAAAATTTCGCGAAGAGATATTTATCTCATTATTGAATCTTGTTCCTATCCACTCAAGTAACAGCTATACTGGCTTGGAAATAATTAGCAAAGTACTTTTACGCCACATAAGATTCGTTGGGTTAATTGCTTTATTAATTATTTTATAACGAAAGCGAAGTTTGTACAAGTTTATGCCTATTACCGCTCCCCGAATTAAACTTGAATGAAAATTGACACCAACTGCAGCAGAACGCTAAAATCTCTATTTGATATATATAATGAAAGTTCTGGAGTAAGCTGTTCAAGCTATACCAAAAAATACACGTGTTGATTCTTTCAAAGGTCTTTGCAGCACTTATATGTATAAATCCCGAGTAGAAAACTAATTCCGGTAAATAAAAAATTAAACTAATAACCATTTTCGCATTACTGAAGTCGAGGTGGCCGCATAGTTTGTAAATCGTAATCACCTCATTTCTTTTTTCTTGCTCACGATCAGCTACAGTACAGCAAAACCTACCGGAGCGTAGATAGAACAATTATATGTGTTTCATACTAACCGCTTGAAATATAATAAGCTGCACATGCTAAGATCATTTCGTACCCAGTTTAACGCGCGCCATAATTTTTTGTATCAACTTGCTGCCCATCAAGACCGTTAATCGAACATAATACACGAATGGGTACTTGTGTATTTTACGTAATCGAATTAAAGTATTTGGCTATCGTAGATTGTCAAATATCCATTCACTGCACGTGTTTGAAGGCGATACATTGAAGAGATATATGTTGATATTCATCAAAGCCAGATGTAGTAATATGCACATTCATACTCTGATAATTATATAGTGACCAGGGGCGATGCATCAACTTGAAAATATCCATATCCAAGTCTATGCGAATCGAATGCACTGACTGTACCGGACTGCAACGAGTGGCTCGATCTCGCTCCCGGTTCTGGTTTTGATCGTTTACGTAAAGTTATGATACCAAACAGTCCCCGTCTGGTGTTTATTTTGATTTGATGAGATATAGTTACAGTTGGTCATCGCACCTTCGTAAATGCAAATTGCGTATCTAATTAATTGTAGTACATTACATAATGATATTAAATTTCAATGAATTATGGCCCTTTATTATGCCGCTGTGGTTTTGATTGTGGGTTGCGTGGTCTTCATCAACCTTTGAAACTGGCGAATCACCTCGTCCGGTAATTACTGAGAAATTTATTGGCAATAGTCATCATTTCATCTTCTGGACTCTCCATACGTAAACAAATAGTTTGATGTGGCACGCGTTACCCACGGAGTTGTAACACCACTTACATGTGATTGACTTGGACTTGGACTTGGAAGTCTAGTAATTCGCGAGTAAACAAATTACCTTCAGTTCTCCCATTGTCCAAAGGTAACGAGAACCTGCAGAGATCATTATACAATTTTGTTCGCTAAATTTTACTCCACTCTACGCACTTGGAAGTCATACTTCTCCGCAATTCATATTTGTAATATTTGTATAGTATATATCTTTTTTACGTAACCATATCTGTGGTAGACGGGCAGACATTCATCCAAAAATTGTTTATTAACTGACAGCAGCGCTTGATTTATTTCTGCCAAGAAGCTTGATAACATGGGCACTGTTCTTCGGTCCCGAACATCCATCAGCAAATATAACTGTTTTGCTATTTTCATTTTTAATAACAGAACTGTCGCCTCCGGACATCAATGCAAACTTAACGAGGTGCTTGTTTTTATGAATGTTACATCGAATAAATTTGGCAAATACAGCTGACGATGGTGATTATCGCTTACAATTAGATATTCTTGTGTAATATTTTTTAACCTTACTTTCTTTTGTACGTAGGTACAATGATAACTAATGCCCGATGCGATGGACCGGAAATCAGGAAGAATTCTCGAGGCTAACAACTCAAAACTTTCTCTACCGCTATAGCTTTTGCTTTGATTACCGTGAAATTGAGTAGTCTAAGAACGCCACGCAGGTATAACCCATGGCTTCGCCGGTTACTGCCGGTAACCACGGTCACCGGTGCAAGTTCAAGGTCGTTGCGCTCAGCGGTGCGTCTATCTAGCTCTCTCTCTCATCTCTCTTTTCTCTTTCCGCTTGCCTATTACCTTTTTCGTCGAACTCGCAGCCACCTGTTACCTATTCGAGCACCGACGGGCCAAGTACGTCCGTTTTGAAACTAGTCGGTTCCCAGGTGGGTCTCAATTTGGGACCCTCCGCACCGACAAAGATTTGCTTTTCCTTTCGTTTCACGTATCCACTTTCTTTTTCACACGATACTTCGTACCTATTATTTGGTCTGGAAGTAAAAGAATTAGTAATGAAATTCACTGTCTGATAAATCGACCACTCGAGATTAGACGAGAATATGGATGTTGTCGACATATATTTGATATCATGTAAGCATTGTTGTGACATCGGTCTTAATCGTTTGTTCAACAAACACAGATCCGTGGTTGAAATGCGGTTCCATTAGTTCATTAATGTTTACGCAGCTATCGAGAATTCGAGCCAACGCCTTATTATACCTATAATGTTTTTGACCCAGAGAGCTGCAGGTGAATTTTATTGCCCGTGCACCTACAATAAACGGACAATTATGAAAACAAAATAGAAATAAAATTATTTTCTTGAGTCAAGAATTTCCTCGGTCGGGCTTAGATAATTTGCTATTTATTACCTGGGGCAATAACAACAATTCTCTCGCACGCGTTCAAGTCGACATTATATCTACACTTAAGACCTTGGTATATAATTTCGTAAAAATGCTCTGCCGGTTCACTGGAGACATTGACACGTAACGGTCTACTGAGTCGTTAATTAACATTAGGCACTGTAACGCAACGGCTCGTTTACTACCTGCAGTAAAGTATAGAAAAATACCTTCAGCAGATCACCTGAGAGCACTGCATCAGGCTGCAAATTCTGCACGCCGAATCTTTGCCTATTTGTAACACTCCTTTGCGTACAAAGCGATAATCTTGCAATTGAGAATTCACCCCTTTATGCAGCACCTCATCCTTTTTTTTTATTATGTTTTCTGCGACCTTAAAGTATTATTTGGACTCATCTGTGCATGTATATCTGGGCGGTGGTGAGGAGTTGATCCAGAAGATATGTATTCAATCACATTATTGTTTTTGAGGATTTTTTTTCATCTTACCTTATTGAGCTTGAATATTACGAAAGTTTTCTCAATTATTGCAATCAAATATTACCGGAGGCTTCGCTGTGAGCATTTTATCACGTTATTATGTTATGCCTATAGCATCAATCGGTGGCGGAAAATTTGGTTGTCGATCAAAAAACAAAAAAAAAAGACTGAGCTGACAAAGAAGCGGACGGATTCCCTTCTGACAACGTTGGTGGATAGGTCTAATACGCGATATTGTGGATAACGTGTTTACTTTGAAGCTTGAACCGTGGAACTTCTGGAAAAATCGATGGTAACGTGATCGCTGTTCCAAAATAGCCTATACCTATTCCAAAATAGGAGCAGAATCAATTTCGTTAATGTCGCAGGCCTGCATTAGCTTTAAGTATATCATTTATTGCTGTTCGATACTCCAATACGCATTGTTGTAATTTATTAACTCCGCAATTTACCGATCACACGTGCAGGTTAAACTAAACGTAAACGTAAGCGATCATCACATATGATATACATAAATTATCACTTTGCGCCCATCTTGCTGCGTTAACTTCCTACAAGGGAGTCCGTGGAAGGCACCTGTTACTTTTATTACTTTAACGCCGACATCCGCAAAATTATTAAATGATAGGGGGGGCTTTCATTTTTTATAGCTACCGATGGTCGCGTCGTCGGGTCACGTGCAGGATGATCTATTCGTCCAACGCTTTCCAAATCAAATACATAACGATATTTTAATCATATTTTCAGAGACTCTTGGCGAGTTAGAAAATACCTATAACCGATTATCTATCCATAATTATTACGATTATTTACAGGTACAGATACAATGAAGTAATAAATCATTATTTTCCGCGGTTAAAACCTTGTAACGTCGTTCTACGTTGTGTCTATGAATAATACATCATACTTGTGTTGTGAAATATTGTGCATGATTTTACGAACGCGCGCGCGTGTATAAATATGTGAAACTGTGCAGTGCACGGCAAAAAAAGAAAATCGGCAACATGGATGTCAACTTCATGGAATTATAGAACGGTTGATTACCATCCATCGGATTACCTAACTCAATAACTTGGTCCTTCGACGTATGATTATATTAACTTTTACCTCACATATACCTGATGACTACCATCATTATTAACGATAATGAAGAAGGCAGAACGTTCTTCTAAGAGTTTCGAACGATCCTGGCTTCTATTTGTTAACGATTTTACTCAACGTTGCCAAGGAAATTGCGAGATCCGCTGAAACGAGGAGTGTGCAGTTACCCAGCATTTAAGGTGTAAATATTTGAGCATCTTCTGATGGGATTATTCTAGTTTTGAAATAAATAGATAAGAAAAAAAATGAGCTATTCTTAGCTTTATAATTCTGCTTTACTCTGTTTAAAAAAAAATATAATTGTTAAAAACTCGCAAAATGTTTCTGCAAATGTCTCGTTTAATCAGTATTTTCTTCGGATATCTTATCGTTGAATAACATCGCCATCTTTTCTTTTTTCGCTTGATTCTAGACTTCAAGGCGAAAGTTTTGCTATCCATGTATAAAACCTTCTTGTCTAATGAAATGTAAGGCTACACATATTTTCATCTTCACGCGACAGATGTCTTACAACTGTTGTTCGTTCATAAATGTTCGAGATAGAATTTAAACAGTATCAATTGTGAATACGAGTATGTAAATTACGTATGAATCTAAATGTTTGATTCGATCGGATTTTTGTATGGATCGTTTTATCCATTGCGCGATTTATGAAGTCTCCACGTTATTCCCACTCACGAATGTTACCTCACTTTATACAAATGCGTTTATATCTGCAGGCGAGTAAGAATCGATCTTTAGCGAATGAACTAACAAATAACTGCACATGTTGATATCACTGATCGTTCATACCATCTGGTTTTATATTTCCGTAACCGTAAATTGCGATCAAACATGGTTCGAACTCAATAATTTACGCTTTGGAATTCGAGGGTCGATTTGATGCCCGGAATCTTGAATAAATATCAAACAGGTATACAGCCGTATAAATATATATCTTTGCAATTTGCATAATCCGAAAAATAACGTGAATTGTTTCAATTATGCCTCAGCTCTTTATCGGGTTAAATGTGTACGAGAAAAACGTAAATTTTTCAAACCAAATGCACGACATATAAAATAAAAAGTTTTCTTGAAAGAAACTGTACGATTCTGTAAATTATTCGGTGTGAACTGAAGTGAATTATTTTTCTTTTAGGCTGAATTAAAAAGTCCCTATAAGAGTCGCGAATAAGGGGAACAATGACACCATTATCCCGGGGAGGTAATTGTTTTTAATGAGAAGTCATTAATTGAACGAAAATGGAAACCAGTATATTGAAGACTAGAACTGTTGATTGAATGACGCATTTACATCCTGCTGCTGCAAAATGATCTTGCTAGTTTTCTACAGGCACGAATAAATCAGATGCGTTACGTTTAACAACATCGGGAATTCACCGACTCGGTAGGAAATCTTGAATTATACTTCGATAAAAAAAAACAGAGAAAAAAATGAAGAAAGAAAATTAAATCGCTATGCTACTCGAAAAATTATTCGTTTAACAGATTCGTTCGAGGAATCTAAAATTTATTCCGTCATCTGCAGGCCAGTATACGTAATTTATACGTTCGCCAAATTCTGCTGTTTACACTCATCAACTTCCTTACTGTCCTGCTGCTTTGAACCAGTACCTAGCGAATGAAACACACGTGATGAGATAATTCTAGCACCTTTATAGCAACCTTGGTTAATTTCCAGGAGTTATCTAGGATTACCGCGAAGATGTCAATCGTGACAAAGTTTTTGCTACTAACTTCATGAGTTCAGTTAACAGTTTAACACGAATCCGTCTAATCGGGACACCTTCACATGGAACCCTTCAATCCAGTCGTTGTCAAGCCCCATCTCGCTATTCCTATGCCACCCAACCTGATAACCTCATAAAACCAAACCGAACCAGACCAGCTCCGGCTCGTATAGAAGACCGATTCTCTCAGACGCCGGAAGTTTGGCTTGCAAATGGTTGTGATCAATCAACTTTTCGACGTTGAATCTCCCTCCGCTACAGACTGCACGATGGACACGACAAACCTACGGACACTCAAATTAAAAATTCCATGGAGCTCGACGATTAATAATTCGTGACACGAAGATAATTTGTAGGTGTAATCAATCTGTACGTGCAGATCGCGATTATATTATATACTTAAAATTAGTTGGCATTGTTCAACAATGCAAAGAGGTCATGCTGACACTCGTGACAAGAACCCCGAAATTTTTTGATATTGCAGCTGGACTATTCGATGCTCTCAGCTCCCCTTCCGCTGGGGCAATTCTCCAGGGGCTACCAATTCCAACGTTTACTTTGATTCTGCAAGGTGATGTGGTACCTCGGTCACCTCACCTCGAGTCCACTGACCCTAAAATCGCCTGTTCTACTCCCACCCATCTCCACTGGCAATGAATTATGGCAAACTTTCCTTTAAATTATACCGAAACAAATACCCATCGATCGATCACATATGCCGTCACAGGGCGGTGCGAGCCTCCTTCTGAATTTATTCTATTCTACAAATTGTTTTTTTGTTTCGTTTTTTGTCGACCGCTTCCGATTCATCAGATGCAGTGAATGGAAATTTCTACCTCGTATTGCTGCATTAATTTGTCAAGGTGCAGTGTTCGATGATTCTAATATTGCACTGAAACTAGTTTACAAACCCGTAAAGCAAGAAGAATAAAAAAAAAAAAATTGGATGTATAATAATTACATTAGCATCGATGGCGTGTGGACAGTATACAAATCAGCTTCTTTTAACTAGTACGAATAAACAACTCGAGGGTATTTAGTGGGGCATAGTACAATCAATTGTTAGAATCAGTTGGGCATGAAAATGTTAGTTCCAATGGCCTCGAGCAGGTTCCAGTTGAGTCTTTTTGAAAAAATAAAAATCCAAACAATTCAATGTTAGAAGGGTTAAGGTTTGTTTCGAATTCTGTACAGATAAGATCCTAAAGAGGTGAGTTCAGTATTATGGGTATTGTGTCCGTTACGAGGACCAGTGGAACATTCGATGGAAAGGAAGGCATTTTATGTAACGTATCAACAGTTTGCTTCTGTTGAAATAAAACTGGTTTTTCAGCATACCTTCATCACGAGTCAAGAGCGTTCCGTATGGTTATATGTATACGTATACGTGTATCTACATACATACTATATTGTGCGTTCTACCGCGCACTCCTTGAGAGATCGCGCGTCGATAATTGTTTGCTAAATCATTTGCACTTACAAACTCGGGAATGAAAATTAAATATCATAATAACCGTATGATCCCCTCATGGTATTAATACGTAATATATTATCTCTATAGTCGTAGTGGTATGACACTCGAACTTTTTTGACTCGCAATGAGATGAAAATCACGCAAGGCCACTTCTTCACACGCTCGTTTTCGTACATGTAACTTTATGTACACAAAAAACACCGACATCAAAAGTTCGTACTTAGGGCAGTCCACGTCGCTTATTATCTTTTGAGCGAGGCCTCTGACCTCCTCGTTAGCGAGTAAAGTTCGATAGTAACGCCACCATCCATTCAAACGTTGAACGTAGCAGTGATTTATTTTACGTGATTCAAACGCTCAGACACGTGTCTCTGTTAGAACTTAATCACATGATATCGTACAGGCTCACGTACTTACGCAAGGTGGGACAGTTACGATATTATGTTATACCGATTTTAGAGACGATCATTATACCTTCATATTTTAATATTAATACTAAAGTGCTCTCGATGATCGTGCCAGGACTACCACCGATCATCCTTCACATTCCTCTTTTGTCTGAGCTGCGGTGCAGCGTTTTTATTTTCTCTACGCCGAGACGACGAAGAGACAACGGTTCAAATACTCGCTGGAAAAGTATTGCCAACAACGTAGGCATTTAGTTATGACATCTATCTGAAACCCACTCTGACGAGAAGTTCAGACAATATTATAACTTGGTAAGCAATCGCGAATTCACCCGATGGACTCTGGTTCATCATTGATGATTAATTCAACGACCTCCTTTGACCTCTAGTTGACAGGAAGGCACCGGCGATCATGTTCATACTACGTGAGGTGCTTCGGTACCGGATAATTGCACGAGAGGTCCGCGAAACAGACGTGTTCTTGAATAGCGCTAATAATTCGATCGATGATGTGAAGGCAAAAATGAACGTCAATGAATAAAATACCTCTGGATTTGTACCAGACGAAATCCATGGATTGTAGGACAGATTCTAAACACGTTTTGATTATCGAAGAGAATGAAACATACAGTAACGATGTATAATAAGTCTCTATCTCTGTCGGCACGGGCGGTTCAATTTTTCATTACGTCGTTTAAAACGCGTACGTGTCGTTGATGACGTGTGACACTTGTGTTATACGTCCGGTAAAAGACGATCACTGTGGCAACAACGATATTGCCAATAAATCAGCTGGGTGGTACGAAACGTTGAATATCTTAGAAACTCTATACTCGCGTTAAGTCTTTCAAAATATTCGACTGATGTCGTTACCGGCAATTCGTACGGTCAATCCAAGCCATTTGCCAACTTTCCAAAATTAGCGAAAATTAATTTTGGTAACGAAAGTTCAACGCCGTTCCAGAAAGAACCTAATCTTACTTAATCAGCGGATTGCTCTGCAGCAAAGCCAAATATTCGAGTTTCGTATAACAACAAAAAGAGTCCCTTCAACAAGTTCAGTTGTACAAATGAATAAAGGACTAAATTCTAGAAAATGGAACCTATGTATTCGAGGTCCAAAAGTATTGAAGAAATTAAAAAAACAGCTGTCCTACGATTTTCAGATTATTGTAGGATTCGTATAATTAGCCCGCCGTATCGTGTGGCTCCCCCACAGCGACGGTATGTCGGATATTTAGTCAACCACCAGAGTTACGTAGACGTTCTCTCTTATGTATGCAAGTTGTAAGATCTTGCCAAGAGAGTGCAGAATCTTCTTTTCCTCTTATTATCCTTATAGCCACGGCTAGGTATAACTGTTAAAGGGCGGAGGTTATGCAAAGGAATTTCCGCGTCATCTCTGGCTATATTGCGAGTATTGCATTATGTTTATTTAAATCGCAAATCCTGAAACAAAATCGTACTTGAATATTGATGAATAGAAACGCTCTTTAAACTTGTTTATTCAATTTTTACTTATTCCTTTTCGAGGCATCGACTCGTTCCGATCAAATAACTTTGGTCATGTACCAGAATATGCATATCATTTCTGCGAATAATGTTGAAAGAAAAAAATTTTTCAACTCAAAAATAAATTTCTCTCGGTTAATTTTAGCAATCCGCACTAATAATCGATCAGTATCGATTAAGGTCAGTCGAAGTATAACATTTTGAAGATCCACACCGTCATCACAAAAAACGAATTCTCGGAATCATCTTCAATGCTGGAGCTGTTTGATTGACATGGGATTCCCGATCATCTGTATAATTCCATGCGATGATCAGTGCACGCACAAAGATTATCATATTTAAACGTGCGGATAGCGATCATGATGAATACTGATTTTGAAATAATCCGCGAAACCGAACGCGTCATACTAAGAAATTATCGGCGTTTTAGTTTTTCGCATTTGTACGGGGCTTGCCTGCGTATGTGTAAATTCAAAAATCTTTCCACACCAACTTGTTATACCCGTCAAACGCATGGTACACTAACATTTTATCTATTTTGAAAGCTGTTCTTCGTCTTGTTTAAATCCAGACTATCGCTATAATCGACTATCATTATGACATTATTATATAAAAATTTGAGAGTGCAAACACTCGATAATCCGATTTTGCACACTTGGTCATATCTATAATCAAAATTCGGATTCTAATCGTCACGTACGCTCTCGCCCGCTCATACGTCGATGTACTCCGTTTGATTATCAACTGACGTGGATTCGCAGTGTTACATACTCTACAGAGACTTACTGACCGAATACAGATGCCGGTTTTCAACCCGCACATCATACATTCTTTTTAAAAGATCTCACCCCTATAGCAGCAACAAGTGAATAAAAAGAGCAAAAAATAAGAAATGGCATGTCTCCTGCATTAGCGAATAAGGTGCGGCGATCGGTGAGATTTACTGCTCAATTCCTCACCTTGTAAGAAAATATCTGTCTCGCAGCTGCTAATTAGTTGGTCCAGTTTTTCAATTGGTTTCTGACTTACTGACGTGATTTAATGCACGCTGCGGTGTAGCAAAAATGGAGGAATTGAAAATAAGAGAATCGTGCTGCCCTTACACTTTTAAAGAATTACAGAAATTTTAGTGAGCCGTACGGTGAGACGTAAATGGAAACATTTTCGGGAAATAAAAAACGAAGAGACTAATCGATAGCAACACTTGAAGCAAGTCCCATCGAAACATTAAGCAAATTTCTGAAAATTTGGTAAACTCAGCTTGACAAGCGCAAGCTCATTCATCGCACGCATTATAATGACGATAACTGATGGATATCGACGTTGGTATCTCCGTGGACAGTAGATCTCAGGCAGCAAATTGGCTGGTTTTTATATATCACAGAAAATACGATCATTGTATATCGTCAGGGAGCCCTTATCTCTCCGATATCACTTTATCCCCGTATCATCTTTATGTAGATTCATATCTTCAACACGACAACCTCAATACGTGACGTTCGAACGTTTGTTGTCGCTTCTGATTGCTACTTATTGTATTTTCGAAAAGTAATCGCTGCAGGGGTATGCAAAACTCGCTGTATAGAATAATGCGTCGAAATTATTTTTTTACAGTTCAGCTGGTTGAACCAATTCGCGTCAAACGGCGTAATCATTATTTTCCATCATTTGGTTTAACTTACTCAAGTAACTTAAATTACCAGAAACGATGAAAAAAATAAATGTCCGTGGCAAATTGGTTCTACACTACAATTATGGAGAAATTAATATCAGAAGAGACTCTAATACGCCTTCTAGCTGGATGTCATCTCTTATTTTTGGTTCTGCGTTCCACTGGAACGCAGAACGGTTAAAACAAAACTTAAATTTGTGATGACGCAATTTCAGCAAGAACGCGGGATGACAACACGGGGAAGGGGTATTTGCCAATTATCCGCGGTGTGCACAAAGCCTTTTAGTTTTAACAATTATGTGCCGTGTAATGTCCGAAATTTAAGAGAGTTTGGATAATTGGTACACGCGGCATTTGAAATTCAAAGAATGAGGCTGATCCAATTTACTCTTCAAGTTTCGAATGCACGCATATTTTGCGATAGCATTTTTGCCCGCAACGCGGTGCACGAGTCCAGAAGAATTTCATGGCCGCGAAAAAGCCAGACTCATCGTCGGGTCTCAAATAAAAGCTCCGTCTATTTTTTATTTTTATTTTTTCTTATTTATAACGTCTCGATTAATCTCGTGTTTAACGTTCACCGGGTCACGTAGTATTAGAATCACAGGGTTAGAATTCCGGTGAATTTCCGTTTCAAATTAATAATAAACAGGTCTGAATAAATTGTTCGTGTCTAGAATCCACCGTAACCTTGTCGTTATGCAATCGCAGATTTCCTTTAAACCATGCCACGTGATACACAATCTGTACCGTAACAACACTTTCTGACCTTGATAGCTCATATAAAAAGTGAACGTTAATTCATTGCCTGAAAATTCGATAATTGGGTCAAACCAGGTTAAAATCCTCTTTCAAACACTTCGGCATTGTTTTTCCATTCACGCGGTATTGTGACGATTACAATTATTGACTCCGATATCTCTTTCCATACGAAAAGAATATTAATCGCGTTGTATTAAACAATGCAAATTTTTGTTTTTTGTATTACATATATCGTATACTCGTGATAATAACGTTTCACTTTTTTGTTACAGGTAAGAGACTCATGTCTGCAGATACCAAGCGTTTTATGTACATCTTGGAAGGTAGTGGAAACTCATCGATGAACATACGTGCAATTTCATTTGAGCTTTGAAACCATACGGAAAAAGTTACAAGGTTTGACAAATTGCATGTATGTGAGTACAGTTTTTAGACAAAAAAAAAAAAAAATCAAAAAACATCCTTTATTAACAAAACCAACTGGACCAAGTGATGTTCTCGCACATTTCAAATGCTGTAGACAAATTGAATGAGTGAGGGGAAAAAAACATTCTGTAAAAAATCAGAGGATATAATACACATCTCATCGTCAGCGCGGTTCAGGTATATTATTTTTCATACGTACTTCGTTGACCATTTGCCAGTACCAGCCTCTGTTCTTTTACATCATCGATTGACATAGGTTATAAGCTGACAAATTTACGGCATGCATTTTAGAGTCCCCGTTGCATCAATGTGCGCGTATTCGTAATAATAGTTTAATGGATATTTAGCTCGAGATGTCGGGACGCTGAGGTGATATTCTCTCTTTCTTGGAGGACTGCAAAACCAGAAACGTCTGCCAGCGTGCGGTTTCACCGCCTCCGTATTTAGTCGACGTCGAGGCGCAGCCTCCCGGTCTCTAAATAGTGCGCAAGCCAAGCGCTGCTAAAGCTCGTATAATAAATTCAAATAAAAATACCTTGACGCGCCCGTGGCTTACCGATCCACAAATCGAGATTTCCAAGTTCAAGAGGGATTGTCTTGAAATGGCAACAACGTTTACGTAATTATCGCCTCGTGTTTCGCGTTCTTTTAACCGACGATCTACGCCAGACTATACTTGCTCAAACGCTTACTTGCATGTATGTTATTTTTTATACAACTGTATAGTGTACAAGCACATGATTTTCAGCTTATGCTCAATATTTCGATACGTTCAATGTCGAAGTATTTCACACAATGATGGGCACTTGACTTGACTGTCTGATGTTTATCCACGAGAATATGTATTTTACGCTACACGTCGAATTACGCGACGCGCGTGGTACCTTCCTCGTTTCTTTTTTTTTTGCTTTTTTCCACCATCACTGGCAATTAGTTACGTGTACAAATGACACGTGAAGCTGGCATACGTGTTAATTGTTTGAAATCGTGGATGAATAGTGACGTAGGAGGCGACGTTATAGAAGTCACGTGTGAAAGACATCGAGACGAGACTCTGACTTGGCGGTTGACCAAATTTCAAATATCGTATACCTAGTCTTTGAGGCGCCTTGCGCGATTTGGTTGAACTGGATTTTTAAATTTTAGCACAACCAGCTGCTGAAATATCATTAATTTTTGGTTCGAACCAAGGTGATCTGCATTTCCACCTATCACGGTGTTATTCAAATACTTTAAAAATTTTCATCGCTATAAAAATCTATTAGTGAAACTCTACCGATTCCGAAATCCTACAAATTTCAATATTGCAGCTTTGATCGAGGTGATGTCCTTGATAATCCTTTTTTTTTCCATCGCGTCTATTTTTTCACTATTGAAATATTTGTAGATCGTTAAAGATTCTTATTCCAACACACATTCGAGAACTTGAAATCAGATAAAGAATTTCTAATTACGTGAATTTAATCGGCTCAGACCACCCTTCACCTTGCTCAATTATTGCCATTAAACATCGTTAGACCAGAAGTAAAATTATTTGTATTACAACCGAAACGGGTGTATTTTTAGCAAATATCTTAAGGTTTCAAGGTTCATAAATAGTTATACCTCATCTGCGTCTTGTATACTATAGATATGCGAATAGTTTGTTTTTGATTTACATCAATCAAGTATGTAGATAATGAAAATCGGATGAACCACAGACTTACTGCACTTTACGTACAAGCTGTACATGAATTCGTCAGCTCTTAAGAATAAAAAATATAAATAATATATGAGACGAGAATTTTATTCTCACTTCCATATTTCCACTTCATATAATGATGTACGTATAGATATGTACAGCCACGCTGCTAGGCAACCAACGGTACATTAATAATCGTTAAAATTAAGGCGAAGAGACCGCACCCAGCAGTCAGCACCCCGTCTACCGCTTGCTATACTCCAGAATTAACCGGCGCTAGGCGTATGTAATTTTAGCTCCTAAGCGATGTCTGGTGTTTTCGTAGATTTATTTTACACATTATACCCAGTTGTATAATGCACACCAATACCAGCCAGAATATTTGAATATTTTGCCGTATTATTCTATCAAAATTCGGATTCAAACTTTCACTTTGTTACCATCCGATTCTATAATCTTTTTGCTGTATCAATATTTTTGCTCATGATACACAAACGCGTTCAGTTATTAGAATGGCTTAGGAATACTATATCACCTGAATAGGTAGATTTTTCTTAAAATAATATATCGCGTTTCTGTACACACGTTACCCTGCTATGAAATTTTTTTCCTTATCTTAATTGGTCAGAATCTTCTAGCGTTCTACTTGCTTTGACATTTATTTTTGTTCGGTTTTTCGGGTTATCGTGCTACAGATTTATGCCGAACCACATCAAGATTATGATATGGCAATGAATTTTTCTCACTAAATTTGAACAAATATTTAACAACCATTACCACACGAGTCTGCACGATGACAATTTATTCGGTGAATGTCGTGAAAAATATAAAGAAAAGGGTATAGGGAATAAAATTTAATTCAATTTTTCGAACGATTTGTTTGTTTCATTTCATTTTTCATTGCTAGTGGACCGTCCTCAGTTTCTTTTCTTCAACCGCTGTACCTTTCAACTATTATTATCCCCGATTCACGCTCGGCCACCACCATTTAATGCAGCTGGTGGCATGCGAGTAATGATGATAGAGACGCAAGAAGTCGGTGTACTTATGCCAAAAGATCAGGCTATACGACATATATTTCGGGATAATCAGTCGACGGTTTCTTACTGAAACAAAAACTTTTGTATTTTCACTTACGAAGCGAACCGCGAAAGGAATGCTAGATTCTATTTCCGAAACTTATATTGTTAGCTCCAACCAGATTGACATCGGCAAATATAGTTTTTCAGTTTAAAATTCCGGAAATAGAAAAATAAGAAAATAAAATGATTTAAAAAAAAGGAAAAAACCGATTACAATAATAATTCGAGTATTAATTTCAAACCAAACAAAACTAGCTGTAAACTGCATAGAATGTACGATCAGAAACAATAAATAACAATAAAAAACATGAATAAATACAAATACCGTGCAGTACCTACAACGATAATATCAAACAGCATTCCACCGCTATCTATGGTATACATATTCCTCAAACAAATCTCGATGCGCAAACACTTTTTCGAAATTGGAATCGTTCGTCGACTTATCAAATCGAACGATCACCTTCTTATATTATAAGTCTATAATCTCATCTTTTAAGCCCCTCGCGGTGGTCGTTATCATGAGCTTGAGAGTTTGAAAAAAAAAAAAAGAGGAAAAGGAAAAACGTAATAATTGCTGCCAATATTTATACCACTCCCATAAAAATAATAATCATAATGATAATAATAATAATAATAATAATTGTATAAGCCATACTTTATACATTGGTGAAATATTATTTGTGTTATGTACGTATTTTATTTAATGATAAAATGATTTATGCCCCAGATCTTCGGAAATGTCATTCAACTTGACGTATACATAATTTTCTTCCAAGTAAAATTCTTCCGCCATTTTCACTACACTTTCTAATAAATTTTTATAGGCTAACCGGGGTCATGATCATCAATTGAATTTTTTCAATGTTAATCACACAACTTGTATTCATCGCAGCAGTGATTTATCTGGAGAAAAGAATGCTCGATAGTAACCTTCGATAGTTTTGTAAAATAAGAAAGTGATTTACTCCATCGCAAATGAAAGTAATCTCATACATGTACACATATTTATTATACACGTAGCCTCACGTGTATAATAAGATATCCTAACAATTGTTATACCTACATGACAAGACTCGCAGCGAAAGACTTTCTCGCTAGTTCGTCACCTGCATAATGTACCTGATAATGTTACACATCCATCTATCGAAAGCTTTTCGTATGATCACGTCGTTATATTTATCCTCGGATCTGTTAATGTGATTTGAATTATGAATGCTTAGGATTATATTTCTCTATTACTATTCATAACACATGACTTTTTTTTTGCTGTCATTACGAGTCATTATGTTCTGTCATCGGATAAAGTAGGTATACCTTATATAAATCTCGTAACATTTATCACACCGTGCATGCATATTTGCATAGATTATATTAATCGTTAACACTTCTGATATATCTTGCGATCGATGGATTATTATATTATATATATTTTACATAACTTTCGTTAGGTTTAACCATTCAACTAACGACGATATATTATAGGCTGCATTATATTTTTAGGCTGTTACAGATAAGAAATTTGATATCATGTTTGTTTTACTCATGTATATTTGGTGTGGATTCTACATACGATTAGGAACTCACGGGAAGGACGATTATGAAGGTCTGATCATATTGTCGCATATACATACATATATTGTACAATCTGAAGAACATTTGGATAAAAAATTTAATCAACAGTTTAGATACGAATTTTAATATTCGCAGTTTTTGTTCTCGTGATTCAGTACGAGGAGGGCGAGACCGATTTTTTTTGATTACCAAATTTTGCTTATTGTTCAAGAGATAATAATCGTGTGACACAATTTTTTTTTCAGTCATTTTTTCAACAACGTTAACGATTATCATGACGATAACAATAATAATGATAATGATATTACCATAGATATATATGATATTACATTTCATCAGTACTTCGTGAAGTGAATCAGCCCCTCAAAATTTCCACGATCATAAATTCGATGAGCGACATCTTATAATAATCATGAGTAATGAATTTCTTTTTTTTTGTGGTGGTACAAATAAAGATTTTGGTATTACCAGAAAGGAGCATTGTTCATTGAATTCCCTTGATAAGAAATTTGGACTTGTTTTTTTTTTTTTTTTCTTTTTTTTTCTTTCTATTATCAGACCAATTCTTTGACGTAATACTGGATAGTGTGAAATAATCTATAGGATAAAATGATTTCGATGGGGATGATAAAGATATTGAAATGATATTCCGATCTACATCATATTACATAGCATGGTGTATACGTCGGGCAATTAAAAATCTTCGGATCGATTCAGTGGTGAAAAGTATTCCATGAATTAAAATTCATCGGGTGAAGTCAATGTTTCAGTACAAAGGTAGTTGAGTCATAGAGCAGCGCGATATTTTTTTTTCTTTTACGTACGTCTGTCGTATGAGTTTAATATTTTGACGAGAATTGGTTCCGTGCATTTATCATATCCGGGTTTCATCATCTGCTTCTGAATATCTGAAAGGAAAATCTACCGAGCGTTTGCTACATCGCGATAGGATATCAGTTAAAAATAGGCACTGTCTCGAAACAATAAACGTGAAATTCTGTGTCCCGTGATTTTCACTTTTGGATGAGAGAAATATCAATAAATTTTAACATAATAGATTTTTTTTTAATATCTGACATTATGTGGAGCTGTACCGAGAATATTCATTCCCGCTGTTGTTATCATATTGGAAAACTTTATTGTAAATTGGATAAATCAGCGCTTGCTTGACTACAATTTATTTTAAATCACGATTTGTATCACCTCATGAAATTATTTTTTATAATAGGTAATTTCCTACGTTTCAATCCGATGATAAATTGTGGAATTCGGGTCAAGTTTACGGTACTTAACCGATATCGCTAAAAAATAAACGGGTCTATATATTATCATCTATTGTTTTCTGTTTTTTTGTAACCTATACGTCTATACTTATTATTTTATCATATTATTTTTTCTTTCCTTTTTTTTTTATTCTGCAACTGTGCGATGCGCGGTTGGCAAACCCGATAAAAATTAAGGATCTAGAAACGAGTTCACAACAATAGTTATCGTTCGGTCTACCAATAAACCACTTTCTCCTTCGCGGCTTCCGTCGGTCCCCCACGGAGTTCTGAAATTGCAGAAAATAATGGAACAATTGCACTGAATTCTTACGATCATGATCGATTTAATAAAAATGTTATATACGGATAAACATAACGCATCTGATTTACTAACGAACAATCAGGGGCACGATACGTCACGGTAACGGACCAACCTAGGTAGCCAAGAATTTCAATTAACCGTGTTAAATGTAATTGACATCATTCTACATCCTTACACCGATACTTTAGATTAAACAATTGGCAACTAGCTCGTCACATGACACATTACTAATTACGTTACCGAGCATAAATTATATTGGTTTGCATCGTGACCAACGCAACGGTTCGTCAATGAGATTAGTCCACCTAATCGCATAAATTTTACAAAGATATTGATGTAAATTTCTATCGTTCCTTTCTCGAATGCTAACATTTTTCGCATGTTCTTTTGTTCTATCGGTCAATTCCCAACTCTGCTGCAAGGTACAGCCATTTAAAAAATTATTGGTGTGTATTATACAGTATATTAATTACAGCATTTTCATAATGTAACTCGATAGCGAATCGACGCACGACAATGGCTGGAGAAACAAAATGTGCATCGAATCGTATAAGTGAATGGAGCAATCGAGATTTTTTTTCTGATTTTTTCATTCCTCTTGTTTTAATGACAATGGATTTAGCGTCCTTGATGGCGAGTTAATTCGATTCCATTTCGCTCTATTTTATGAAAAGGCTCAACTTCCGACAACCTCGGCCTCGTCACTGCGCTATGTATAACTTTTAAAGTTTTTCTCTTCACTCCCACCAGTTATTACGTCCACCGATGAAAATAAAAAAAATTACATTTATCATGAGGGTCTCCAAAATTACATACACGGTATCTCAAATTGCTGAATTTCTCAATGTTATATATGATCGTTATGATAAAAATTTATTCCGTATTAAAAATGCTAAGAATTTGAGGGATTCAATTCTCCGTAGACTACAGGTGTTTTTTTTTGTTTGTTTCTTACCAAAGTTTTTATCGAGTTTGTTTAACAAATATTTGTTGAAGTGATTCGAGCCTCATGACCTACAGAGATGTAAAGATGCCGTTTTTGAGATAGGGTGATTGAAAGAAGACATCGATAACGTTAACTTTCTAAAAAATATAATCTTGTGACCGCAGACTAAAATAACGTATTAAATTAAACTACTTCCAACGCGCCATTATAACATACGTTTTTATTTTTTATCCATGTATTTATTTATTATCTTTTTTTTCCCCCAGATTTCTAAGGATGATTTTGAAATACCGCGGTTTTGGAATCGTGATAAACATTTTCCTATACACATATCTGAATATACGACGTGGAAAATTTATTAAAATTCCAAGAGATAATCGCCAAAAATTTCAAACGACATTGCTATTATAATGTTGTATATGAGTAGAAGCGATGTGCACGGAGATGAAATTGTGCCAACTCGCAAGCGATGCTATTTCTGAAAGCTCATATTCCTACAACTTGCTGCTGCACGTCGCGTACGTCGTTTGTCCCAACGGTAACAGATGTCCGAAACTACCCGCAAACTATGTACAACAGTCGCGTCGATGACGTTTTACGGAGATGCTGCGTATCACCCGATGCGACGCCGTCACCTATGACAACATCGTATCATCACAGTATCGGCCACATTACAGGGCTGCAACCTCTGACGATAGTTCCGTTCGTTTCGTCACCAAAAGTTCATTGCTGCGTCACTTTACGGGGCGTCGAAAGACCGCACCTGTACACATTGTTCTATGCGATAAATTAAACCTTCTCGCGATATTTTTAAATCACTGTCTGGCTCGTTTATTTTCTTTCATTCCGTCACAACGGCGACGTGCCAATCAACGTTGACACGCGCAGTTCTTAGCCTCGTGACCAACAAATCTTTCGGCCATACTCGCAGGGTTCGAACGTAGATAGCTCTAGAAAATACGATATTAGCAATACTTTGTTGTTTACTCACCGTTCAATTGCAGCGAAATTTTATTGGTATGTGATTCATGGGGATTTTGGATAAATAGATCGTAGACATTTTCAGAAAATCGCAAGTAGGACGATGACGATTGAGGAAAAAAAATCCATTACGTTCGAGTGAAATATACATTACAGTTTCTAAAAAATTATTGGACCTAGTTTTTGGACGGAACGTTCCGTGTACGTGTCGAGGTACGTGTTTAGAAAACCACGTTGCATAGACACATGTGAACGGCGCTTAATTTGTTTTTACAACTACAAAACTACATATTTTTTGGCACCAATTTCGCAAAACAAATGCTCTGTATAAAAATTGCTGAAAATAGATTCTCTCGTCGAATTTTCTGTTTTCCTCACAAGCGAGCGCCATGTTGGATATGATTGAACGGTCGCTGTTGGAAGAGAGCAAAATAAAAACTGACAAAATGCTCTCCTACGTTACACGGTCGACCATTCTTGATTAAAAAGTGAAATTTCTTCGTGTCTGATCTCCAGATTCACAGATGTGTACAGTGCTCGCACAAATATACACAATGTGTATGGATATGTACATATTTGGATCACGAGTAAAAAATGCACGTGACGTACAGTGATGGTATCTTGTAGGTTATTTGTCCAGAGTAAATCGTTTTAATCTTTTCCCCGTTTTCCACCAACAAATTCTTGGGTAATCTGCGCGAAGTATACAGTCCCATGCAAGGGCGTGTACATTTTAACCAATACATGTAGATACAATATTTTTATCGAATCTGAATAGGGTTGCGGGGGTAAACTTAAGGTTCGGTAAAGATTATTATTAGCATGATTAGAGGTATAGAAAAGTCCATCGGATTTTGAATCGCATTTGGCACAAAACTTGCGAACGTAGTGACCATTTCCCAGAAGGCAGTAAAGATCGCGAACTTACGAGGGTTTAACGCGATCCTGGGACTT
This sequence comes from Athalia cordata, assembly GCA_963932425.1. Taxonomy (NCBI): domain Eukaryota; kingdom Metazoa; phylum Arthropoda; class Insecta; order Hymenoptera; family Athaliidae; genus Athalia; species Athalia cordata. Next base: position 46,392,456 of record OZ010625.1, on the reverse strand, counting down.
TTGCCAACATCGTCTACCATGCAAACAGACATCACCGACCCACGCGCAACTCGATCCCACAAGTGTTAAATAGTCTCCACATAAAAGGGACTTGCCCTTGAACCTCGGATGGTTTAATTTGCGAGAGACTTTTATTAGGAAAATTCACCGTCCATTACACAAACGTATATTGCTCGAAATCCTTCGCGACTGGACAAAAGCACGTTTGGAATGTTGACGATCTTCTCTCATTCTTCACGTGTTGCTTATATGAGATGTGATCTCCATCTCACGTGAGAATTAAGAGTGAGGACAACATCGGATAATTAACAACGTCACGCATCTGCGTAGGTGTAGTACATACATTATTATAGTACAACCACTGGACGACGTAAGTTGGTTGTAAAAATTCACTGGACATACGACGCACAGGTTTTCATATCGCTATCCACATGTCTATTATATACCACCTATGTGTGCATGTACTCATAAAAATAGTGAGCGCGTGCTTCATATAGACATATATATATCATCAGTTTTATCCGTCAGCTGAGCTCACGCTTCGTGCCCACGTGTTATCGTTCTCAAATTTCTTGTCAATGTGTGTGTGAAGTACGTAAAAGCTCTTCTTTTTTTTAAAGGTGCGTATCGGGTCACGATAATGATAAATAATGATATAATATCCCACACCTTGGCTTAACAGCAAAACAGCTGCAGCTCACAAAAAATATATATTTGGATATTATATTTATAATGCAGCTCCATCAAGAAATTTTGTCTATGCATTCAGTTCGAACACTTTTTTTTTACAAGGCCGACGAAATAATTATATACATATAATGTATCCTTGAAAACGGAAAATAATTACGTTATGAAAGAAAGCGAGCTGATAACGCGGTTATCGTACCATAACAACCGCCACTAATGTTGGCCACGTGCATCTTGAGATATTCAAGAACGATCCATGTGTGGCTATCGCAATTACTTTTATTGTTGATCCTCGCCGGCATTTATTAAATACTTGTCTCATGTACTGCAGATGAAATAAAGATGAAATTAGAATTTGATTAACGAAACCCCATTGAAATGTTGACTTTTTATTCGTACTAATTTAATCCGCAGGCTCGATAGATTTTTTGCTCTAATTATAGATTCTTTGAGAAAAACGATTTTTATCTGTATGTAAAAGTTTTGGAAGGCGAGGGTTGAATTGTACGTTTTAAACGGTGCGCCGCGCCGCACCATCCCTTCGCACCAGTTTATACAATCGTTACAAGGATGATTATTATCCGCGGGGATATACAATGAACAATAACAAATAGATAACGAGGTGACAAGCCATTAGTTAAGTTCGAATACATATATCCACATAAAACTGACCACTGTCAATTGCATGCCGCAAATTTTGATTTGATATTTAATTCAGTTTATACAATGCAATTCGCACTGACTACACCTGCCTGAAAAATGTCTTTATATCACAATTACATTGTACCGTTGTATATTTCATATGTACATTACATTTTAAAAGCGAGTGCAGCAGTTGTTTACGTTACAGTACCTCTGCCGATAAATACGAGTGAGGCTATCATTGAGAACATTATTACATGAAATGTGGCTGACTATCAAGAAATTCACATACGTGCAAGTCACATTTCGACATGCGATTGTCGTCAAACACATAATAAGGCGAGCCCCTCATAGCTATAGATATATAAATTTATGCAAGCTAACTATAGCATGAAATATCTAAATTAACGCGATGCCTTATTATACACTACCTTTTATCGTCTGACTCAAAGTAAACCAGCTCAGATAAAATTTTGGCGTCAGGAGTGCAGTAAATGAGTGTTTAATCTTAAACATCGCAAAAATTAATATCTTACAGTCGCGCCATTCCGGGTAATAAAAATATATTCTCCGACACATATATCGGCTGTAACGGTTAAATTTTATAAACGCGGGGATGTGACTCCGTTATTTCTACAACCTTTTTTTCTTTCAATTTTATTTGATTTTCAAACGTTCGGTGCGTCACCGTCGTCGATCGTAAGCTCTTTTCGCGACTATGCTCCCTGAATTTAGTGAACCAAGATGACATCGTGACGCATAAATAGAATTCTGCTTTACGATAATATGTTTTACACGTGAGAGGGAAATTTTGTCTAGTGATCGTCGGGGACGTTTATAACGTCACGTACCAAAATTATTCCAGATCATCGTCCCGTAAGTTTTCGCCCGATTCGAATGCATCAGATTTCACTATGACCTCAGTTGTTTTTCCTCTTTTTTTTTTCATCTTGCGCCATATATAGACACTCTTTGAATCACCTGTATACCGAATACTCCTGAAATAAAATCCAATGTTAGTCAATGGTACATAAGGCAAACAAAATATTGGAGAATTTAATTTATCGTTGAATACTGGTCTGACCGGCGTCTCTCTCCAATATATCGACTCTGGTGAAGCCGGTTTGCTTATCTCCCTACGCCTCGTGGTTATGGAAAATTTCAACCCAGAAAAGCAAATTAAGATTCCTTCTGAAAAACATTGTACAAATTGAGGATGCCCATTCAGTGATAAAGATAATATTATTATTCAAAGTTTTTATAATCTGCAGTAAAACGAACAAAAAAAAAACATCATTTCTTTTTCTTCAACTCAATATATATGATAAATCTATTTATACAACGTGTGTATACATACGTAAAGTACTCACTATAGGTATATATATTCGTATCTATATGTATTGCAAAAAAATTATTCTCAATATTTTGCGCTATATTTGAAAAAAAAAAATCTTTTTCATCCACATATTCAGATATTATGTGTATACCTACGTCAAATATTTGCGGTAATTAGAAACGAAACTTCAATATAATTCCGCTGTTTTTATATCGAATAGGGTATGGTAATAAGTTTGTACAAGCCGAACAAAGTCCTGCATGTCATGTTAGCATATAATAATAAATACTAATAGTCGCCAGTTTGTTATCACCCTCGATTTTATACAATTCGAGGGCTGTTTAGCCACAAAAACACCACAAACTCAAAGATTTGAAGCAATCGGATTTTTGAGTCGTTTGAGAGAATCCTTGCAAAATGCAATGCACATTACCTGAGCTCTTTTAAATCTTCGATAACATTTTTTTATGGTGTCTCGATTAATTAATACATCTATATATATCTATAAGCTCATCATTGACAGAAAACAAAGGGAGGAAAAAAAACTTAATCCATCAGTAATTTAAATCACGTTTACAACACGCCTATTCAATAAAAATCTGTTATTGAAGTTTCTTCTGTATAGATGTCACGTGCGACATATACTATCGCTGAATTCCGGCTGTTTTTATCACATTGCTAATTGTATGTTATTATCAGATTCTAAGCATGACATAGTTATATTTAATCCAGAGAATCGTCGCAATTAATTGTACAGCCTTTTATACATTGTTCTCTCGGGTTTACAATCGTTTGAGTTAACGAGCATGTAAGAAGCTTTCAGCTGTCATATCAGACGGTACAGAAATAGATCTTCAGAAAATCCCGCTGAATCCTTTGCGGCATAGAAATAAAAATCAAACGTATATAGTTAGCTCGTAATTCTACGCGTAATTAGAGCGTGAATCTAACCGAATTGAATGTTGAAAAAAAAAAACAAGTCATCGAGTGCATTGTACGGAAGGTGTGGCGGCCTAAATACGCTCATATAATCGTAGGAAGCCATGAAGATCAACACCGACTTATAGCAGAGGTCACAAAGAGTTAACCTACACTTTAAAGACCCTAAATCAGCGTAGGCGAACAATTCTGCACGCCGAGCGCTACGTAAATTGAAATAATTAACGACCAACCATCGCTCGCCCCAACCTACGGTATATTACCTACTGCGACTGCACTCTTCGACGGATGCAGGGCTGTAAAAGTAGTAAGCCCTTTGCTCTCGTTGCAACTCATTCTTGTTCATGAAAAAGTCGGCTTGCAATCGTTCGAAAAATAAAAAAAAGAAGAATTGTGCGCGTACCTGTACCCCCTGTGAAACTGACGATCCGTACGCGAGGCGCCATCGAGTCACGAGAGACGATTCAAATATTAAAAATCATCGGTCATGTTACGAGACGCGTGCCTCTTCATATTTAATCGGATATATCATGCATTTACATATTGATCGTCGGTATAACTCGTATTGTGGTTTAGTGATTGCGGCGAATGAATTATAATTCATTCATAGTAATTTCGTTCAAGGAAAAAATAATGCACATAAACGGCACCAATTTCAAAAGTAATTAAACAATTATGATTACTTTATTTTGTAGGCTTCTGTAATCTGTATGGTCCACACGAGTGAGCATATAATATTCTAATGTGCGTACTAATTGGAAATGCGCTTCCTTCATTGATTTAACGAATGTGAAGTAAAATGTCGAAATCGTGCAAGTTTTATTTATTCACTTATTTATTTATTTGTTAGTAAGATTTTTTCCTTCTGAAAATTGAATGTGAATATACTCATGTACATGAAACTTTCCTTACCTGGATATATTTGTTTGATTTAGTTACTGTGATATTTATTTTTATCACTTTCGTCATTTTGCATGATTTACAAAATTGAATTACGCGTTTCGTTACGGCTTTGATGGGCTTATTTGCGGTGCGTAATTTTGTCTTAAAAATTGTTATACACGTGCTGTTCCGTGTGTACAGGTAGGTATATAATATACATATGATTCGTGGATTCTACGAGTAGAAGTTATCGTATGAACGGCTCCAAATTTGGTTAAACAAAAATAGAAAGAAGAAAAAATTCTTATATTTGCTTTCACTCAATGTCGTTGTATAGTCTACAGTAAAGAGATAAATTAAACTATTACATAAAAAAATGGAAAGGAGGGGTGGACGGATGTTATACATAGCTTAATAAAAATTTCGGAAATTGTTGTGCGGCATGTGAAAGTCGAACTTTCCAACTGCAGAGTAATATTTGCAAGTGTAAAATTCAGAGGAATTGGAATAAGACCAGTACGCCAACGTAATTTATTTACGAACAGAAATCTACGTCAGATAAATGAGATTGCAAATTGCAAATTTGTTTTGCAAAGAAAACGACGCTCTGTTCAGTCTGCAATATTCGATTCGCATCGCTGAGAAATATAAAAAAAACCTCGTCGAGTTGTGCTCTCTATATATTTTCATTCAAATTAGTCTGCATCCCTTAATTCACCTCGAAGGCGTCGCCGAGTTAATGAGCGATCTGCATATGCATACAGTAAATGTGACGCAGAGTTTTGACGCAATTAGGCATACTTATATTAATATTAGTTAATCTACGAGACGATAACTGGTGGCTGTGCACTTGGCCGTATAACAATACTTCTTTTTGAGTACGTGCGAGCTATATCTTTCTTTTTTTTATCTTCTTTTAACTTTGACATATATTATTGCTAGAAATATTCTGCGTACGATACTCCAGTAATCCAGACGCGACCGCATTACGCAGTGCTTATACGTGTTTGTTTCCGCGCTCGTTCGTTAGAGGGATATAACATTTCGTCAGAAATTATAAAAGGATTGAGGTTAATCATACGCGCACTGATCAAAAGTACGTTTGATGAATGTCTGCTACAAAATCCTTTTATTTCTATAATGATCCTTTATAATAGGATATCGAGTGTCGATCGTCGAAATGCACACCCCTCTACTTTACGAACGTCTGGAATTCATATCTTATCGAAGATCTTTGTAAAATCTATATAACGAAGAAACGTCGTTTCGTCTACTGGCAGTACTGTGACGATCTTTGTTACGATCTATTCCATCCTCCGCGAAGTGACTGCCGTACGTTGAGTCGATCGATCGATCGTAATTCGGCGCGTTATTAAGATTAACATACGCGGGTGCTGGTTATAAGAGTGCAAATCGTGAGAAAAATCTCAGCAGGAATACGAGAAATGCATTTATACTACGATATCTGCAACACGTGCGGATGCGAACTGCGGTCCGTCAGATAATATGTGAAAATTTTATAAATGCAAAAATATATCGACTAGAAATTTTATAAATTACTATTCGATTTTTTAATACCCTTGAATTCGCCCTGCTGCATTGGAGCTTTTATAAAAATTTCTTTGGAAAATTATATTTTAAGTAAATCTTCATACGTCAAATTTCTCACCATGCTAGAAGTTTCGGTAGAACATTCAAGCGCTGGTAAGTTTTTCGTATTATATTATGTTCCATAGTTGACAAATATTATTTAAAGCGTTGCAGTCGGAAATTAATCTATCGATCCGCGATATTACAATTTGAAAAATTATCCACATTTTCAACGTGCACAATTCGAAAGTCAAGGATATGTGTGCACGTATAATTCACACACATATGTACAGTAATTAATGTTCATATACAGAACGCATATGACTTTTTTTTTATCCCAGGCAACCTTGTTGTTGCTACCGTTATCGAGGGCGTTTAGGTATCACAGATTGTCGATTATGCTGAACGTCATAGTTGGATTAACGACCATTTATCAAAATCTGTCGATTACGTTTGATAGCCAAGATTATAAATCATATGGAAAAAGCATTTGGAAATCTAGATCGAAATACGTACTGACAATAAGTATTATAAAATAGAGTGATGTGACGATGATGTTATTACATCAACTTCCATTTTTTATTTCTTTGAATTTATTACTTTTATTACCACTAATTAGGTATGAGGAAACTTCGATGGATTCTTTACAGGAGTGTCGTCCTGACATTTGTGATAATTAAAATAATAGACATCAGGAAGAATGAATGAAAAAAAAAAACTATCGAGCTAATCTTCACGTTATGCAATCATAGGTATATAATAGAATAGCGAATTAATTATTTTACATAAAATTCCCGATGACATATATTTATAAATGTCAAGTTTATTCGTATTAGCAATAAACTGATTAGAGGAATAACAGTTATAAACCTTTTTACGTAGGCAAAATCGCTCCGATGTTTTTCATTATCTTGGGTAAATGAAAGTATTGTATATTTATTCATGTACGACGAATAAACCAAGGAAAAATATACGAGAAAAGATGTCGGTAAGACGTGTAGGTATCGCGCGCGTCTCTCGATACGAGATAACATAATAGTTACATAAATAAATACCAGCTATGATCGTGCGGTTGCGAATTATAAATGATTTGAAAATCACGCGATTATATACCTGGCTTATTTTATTGCACAATGTAGTGGGATACCTATAACATATGATAATATATATGTCGATTGTTTACGCAGCGATTACATGAAAGTAGAAAAAAAAAAAATTTCAGAGGGAATTTCTGGTACATATGGCAAGAATAAGTATGCGCGAAAGGGATCGGAATTCATATGATCTCGTCATATTAGACGCTATTAATTATTGTAGCGAGAAATCGTCGCTTCCGTGCTTCGAATCGTTTAGTTGATCTAAATAGGCAGGTATTACATCGTAATTACAACTTTTATTATGCTCTCTGTACGATCATGAGAATTAGTAGAATCAATTCAGCGCTGGATTCTTCCGCAGCTTTCGATACGCCGGAAGAATACACGTGTAGCATCCGTGAGATGCGTAATGTTTTCGCGAGCTTTTGACGTTCTCTAGATACCTATAAATTAGGATTAAATATGGATGTAATATTAATTTTATTTTTCATAACTCGCATCGATTTTTACAAATTGTTCGATAGCGTCAGCGTTTTGGGGAAGGAAGGGATCTACTGATTCATGTCCAAAAGCAACACCCATAACACTGCATAAAAATAAAATTAATTTCTATATTATTTTAACGATCTATAATTATTGACCCGTTTTCTATCTTATGTTTCACAGCACAATCAATAGCCACCAATGATGGCGGGGATGGAATTCAAGGGAAGGACAACGACACTGGTGAGTCATGCAGTTACACATATTATACGATTGGAAAAGATTTTGTTTTCTAATTTTTTTGTATTTTTGGGTGTGAAAATCATGTATTTTCTGCTCCAAAATAGGTTAACGATTTAAACCTTATATGTTCGATCTCGGCATGAAGTGATTATCATAGTGTGAGTTATTAATGATCCTTAATCGGTCACATCGTGACCTGCAGTTATTTCAGAACGAATAACGATAGTGCGATGCTATATTTATCAAAAAGTATTTGCACTTATTGTGTGATCATTTATTTTTATCGCTCTTGCGGAAGTGTATGGCTATAATGCTGTTCATATAAAAATTAACTGTCACAAGTTATCGGTATAATAAGTTCGTGGATAATAAAAGCGCTATTCTTCGTTCAGACGGCAAAGTATAAATATATCTGTATGTGATTGTCATGCAAAGCGAACGACAGCGCTGCATTTTTGAAATACTCGCTTATCCTGACTGATAATAGTATAAACAAAATTTTTCTAAAGTCTGCATTTTCTTAGCATTTCGGTCAATCATTCGCAGATTTTCAGTAATTCGCCTCATAATTTACATATAATTAGTCTATCATTGACGAGTGCAGCACGATTCATTGTAACGATTATATCGCGCTGAATTTTATACAATATAGAAAAAAATTGTGTTAAATTTGCAAATATCTATAAAACAAAAAAAAAAAAACGCCAGACAAACAAATGAAAAGAAGAATACCTATTTTCAAACTAACCCCGTCTGTCTGCATGTGATATTGAAAAGAAACAAAACATAAATCAAGAAATAAACATTTCACGTACTGCAGATTGATGAAAATATTTTTGTTTCAACATAACCGTCGCTTAGTGTTATTTTTCTTTGGCATTGCATTTGGGTTTTAGCGCCTAATTTTTAAACGTTTGTTCCGCCGTCTCTTCTTTGTGACATCCGTCGCATTCCATCGTAACTCATCTACATATGTGTACCAGTCTCGGCAATGTTACCTACAAGTTAGAGTTCTGCAGACAACCCTGATAAAATTTCTTACCATATATGAATGTTATGTGTTACCGACTAAAGAGCGCGGTATCGACAAAACCGCCGCTAGTTTCGCTGCTGCTACCGTCGATTATTGTATCACCTAGTACTCCAGTCGTGAATATCAGGTGAATTCACCTGTTACCTACATTAGTAGAAACTCAGCGCAGGTGACGTTACCTTTTGAGCGTTTTACCTGCGGACGAAAAAGATATGTGCAGGGAACATTAACCTGATTGGGTCACTCGATAGCGCCTCGACGAACGATGATATCTGAAACGTGCGATAGATATCGATACCGATCAATTTGAATTGTCGGCAACGTTGACTTGCGGGAAAGTGAAGGAAAAACGACAAAATATTATTTCGAATAAAAATTTAGTATTTGTTTTGTATTGCCTAGAAATATCTGGTACTTTGAGATACCAGAGACTGCATAGTTGCCAGATGATTTTGGCAACTTGTTTCGATATCTGGTACCTCGTCTGACAAAGTTGGCGGGCATTCTCTTGTTGATCGCTAAAGTAAGCGCAACGTGCGAATATTATAGATGTATAATAATGTCTGTGTATATTCTGTTATATTTGCATTATTTATTATTCCCTAATATCAATATTAACTACCGTGGTTCAATTGTCATTTAACCTTTTGTTTCAAGTAGCAATCAACATTAGTTTATAGTTATATACGTCTCTGGCAGCAGCAGCAATAGTCACAGCAGCAGCTGCTGACGATGCTGATGCTGCTGCTGCTTCCTGGAGGCACCCAACTAACACGTGACTACCGCACAAAGAAGAAAACCATTTGCCAAACAACTCAAGTTAGCAGCTGAAGCTTTTAAAGAGAGTTACCAGACTATGAAGTTTGCCGTGTAAATATCACCTCAATTATTTGCGCCCACAATCACGTATGGTATACATAAAGCAAGCGCTTATTTACAGCTTTGGCAATTAGCAATTTGACTGCGAAGATAATCGATTGAAAACGATTTCAGATTTTTTTTCTAATACGATTACGTAAATGTTAATGATTCAATCGTCCCATATCCCCATATACCAAGACGATTTTATGCGTGTGAAACGAAAAAAATCATCGCTGTAGCAGGTTTTACATCCAACATAAACGAATAAACACTTGAACTCGAAAAATATATACCTGCGCGCGTCTGTACGGCGTAAAAACATGGCATGTGCAATTATTTTCATTATTCCCGCAATGAATATAATCTACTAAAACTGGTGCCTATCATCACAAACATCACCTGCGTAACACCTGATCAAATAACATTCGTGATCGTAACATGTATACATATCTGCTTGCCCGAGAATATAAGTGTTACTTGATAAAAGGTAAGAGGGCGACTATGGGTCATAAGAAGTAGCAAACTAGATTGCAGCCTAATAAACACCTCGATGATCCTAGTGTGGCAATTTATTTATCGATTCAAATATGCAATTCCACTTTTGCGCTGCTTTGACGTTCGAATGTATGCAAACAATAATATTGTCACAATTATTCAAATATGTTTATTCTATCGTTTGATTTTTCATGGATTTTATGTTATGCGATTATCCAGAATATCTCTGTACCTCAAACTACCGATCGGTATACGTTCACAATGAAATTACCTATTCAATGTTCACGTAACATATTAGGACTGTATAGTCGGCGTCAGTTTTGAAGCGGATCGCGCCGGGTAATCATTATGTGGGTAGGAACTACGAGGTATACAGATACGTTATGATTTATGCAGTGTCTCTACTACTATATTTGATATGCCTACGGGGCAACTATATACCCGATGATCTGTTTCATTAATCTTTTATTCATACTTTTTACGATCAACTCGTCGTTTTAGCTGTAACATCATATTATCATATTATCGTTATACGTGCTTATCAATTAATTTGTTCCAACTTATATGCACGTGTGATGATCGTTTATGGTCGTATTCAAAAATCGATTAGCTCTGGTGAATTACTTTTCAAATAATTTTACATGTAAAATCGCCCTTCATAGTTATCTTGTTTTCATTGCCGTATTTTTTATTCGCAAACCTCATCCCGCGAGCGAAAACTAATCTGTATGAACAATGACGAACACGCTTACGCATCGTACGAGATTTTTTCGAAACAATAACACGCCAAATACATTGATCGCCACGCTCTCATCTAATCTGTTATCGGATTGAACACTGTAAAAATCGTGATCCCTTAACATCGTCATTTAATTTTATCATTTTCCAACCCTCTGGCGATCAGTTCCACATAATCATTATTTAAGTACTTCAGTCTCTTAGATCGTCAAAAAATTTGTTGACGCGAGCACAATGTATACGTGTTATGTTTGTACCAAATGTTTTGCGTAATTAGTCTGTTGGAAACGTCAGAGCGAATAATTAATATTATCACACGTGTGAAGTGGCGATAATAACATAACGATATAGCAGTGCAATGGCTTTACCTATAATTATATCATGAGTTATATAAAAATACGTAGATTTAAGGAAAAAACAAATTTCATCGAGTTCGCGAATAATGTATTTTGAATTGAGACTAATTAGTTGAGAATCATTGAGCGTCACTTGCGTAACTACGGCGCGACAAAATAAGTATATATGTATTTAAACGTGTCGTGTGGTTTTCGGTAATGCGATCTAATTTAACGTTTGAAATTCGCGGGCCTATCGAGTGTTTTGAGCAATGGTTTGATAAGTGTTTCTATTTTGTCTGGTATAAATTCCGGATTCGCGGAATGAAGTGTATTCGTTAATTTATCGCTAAAATATAGGGATGCTCTTGACGCGTTCCGTGAGACTCAAAACTTCACGATCAACATTTATTTTCATGCGGTTACTTTGGCTCACCAGCGAACGATCGAGCGTTCCGCGAAGCAACCTGTTAGCAAAACTATAAATTCTATCACTTCGCCCAGCCCTCGGCCGAACTACCTACTAAGAGCCGTACACCTATACCGATGTAATAAACTAATCCATGGAGCACGTAGAGCAGAGATTCGACTATAACGGGCGGCCTCGACTGCCTAGCAACAAGTTCGGTGGTGGTGCTACTGGCCAATGTCCTCCGCTTAAAGGTTCCTACGAGATATTCGTTTTATAGATGTGTAGGTATAATATATACCGATGTATACAACGTGACCTCCGCGAAATTTGCAAGTAGATATATCTATATATATGTATAAAACAGGGAAATAATTCACAATCAGCAGTCAGTCCCTCGATCGTTCGGAACTTGATAATTCAAATGCAAGGGCTTTAGTTTCTGGTTTCTCCGCGGTATCCACCAACCTTGCCATTTTAAGAATACTTGAATTACGAATACGTTTTATACATTTCAACTGACTCGATACTACTTGAAGTTTGAAACTTATTTCTTCCACGTCATAACTGTCGTCTCATTCCCGAATATAAATTAACAAAGAAAATCTCAACCGCGCATCTGATTGTCAAGGTTCGCTGCCCAAGGCTAAAACAAATGTGCATACATCACCGCGAATCCCGGTTATATTATACCTATATACCTGTACACATATTTACCCAATATAAGCTAAAATTTTGACAACTTGCCTCCTCGCCCAAGGCTGCACCGCAGTGATCGCGAGTAATCCGAAATGACACACTTCGAAAAGTTTCTAAAAATATGAAAAACATATATTCCTTGTGTTAAACAAAGGAGTGCGAATTTTTCGTGATCAATTGATGAATAACTGCAGCTATGTCAGACAGCTCAGATGTACCGTATAATGAAATAATATGTAACATATATATATTTAAACATAAAACGCGGGAATGTCTGCAACACTTGGTTGTAATTGTTGCTGTAATTAGACTTGCGTGATCGCCACATGTTTGTAATTTGAGAACAAAGAATAAAACTGGGAAAACCGACCCCGCGGACTGCAAACCGTCAAAGGCTAAATTCTTAACTATGTCTATATAGAAATAGCAACTACATTTCAGCATTGTGTATCGTCCACAAAATTACGTCGTCGCCAGCTGCGACCCTCCAGAGTGTACATTGACATTGAAACTACCTCGGTCAAGGGAGGTTATACCTTATAATACCTTATATACTTTGTCGGAGGTAGATATTCACGGTCATCCACAACCACATTCGATCAATTTGCATTATATATATTATCCTTTTCCAAATACCAACCGGATTATACGTGGTCGAAGAATCTAATGCTTCCGGAAGCAATGTTTCAGTTCATCTATTCAATTTTTTGAAAATTATTTTCATACACTGAAAACGTCACCTAAAAATAATACGTCAACTTCCATATCTTTGTCGCCGCTGGGCGATGGATTTAAATACCGTGTACCTAGATTTCTGAAAAAAAAGAAAAAAAAAGACGATGCGATAGTACGCATGGAAAATTCAAAGCGAAATGGAGTATCCCACATAGACATACCGACAAGTGAGGAGAACGCCTTTTCTAAGAATCCTACGATTGACAAGATAATGGATTTTTCCAACCTTATAAGGGTGGCCAAGTTTTACCGTCTGGAGTAAGAGGGGCTAGTATGAACACATTTCTATAGATACGAGCCGTTTACTCGCGGTGGTGAATAAAATCGGAAGCAAAAAAGGTAAATTCCAAGGCCATGGCGCGTTGGTCACCATATTTGCAATTACTGCACAACGATCCAACGAAAACAAATACAACAACAACAACATCCGACTGTCATGTCGCTCCCAGTCACTGTACATATAATTCATCTAATAATATATGCGCACGACTTGTAAGGAATGCTAATGTCACTAGCTTTGTGTACATGTATATCCATATACGCGTATAATTCTATGTACACGCTACCTTCTTGCGATAAATTCACACGAAATAAATGCAGACATTAGAATAGTTTTTATCATCATTGAAATAATCAGTTATCCCGGTAAATGGGGGTTGTCGTTGGTGGAGTACAAAAATTTTGTACAAGTTGTACGCGTATCATAAAATTTAAAAAATATTTTCTACGTACAGTCGATAAATCTCCCAGAGTTTTATAATTTCCGCTTTGTAAAAGATGTTCCGGTGCATTATTGCTGAATTATTCAGAAAACTATGACGAGAAATGATATTCTTTTTACACAAGTAATTTCACTCGAGACTCACAATCTGTATGCGGCACCGTTTGAAGTTATATATATGCATTATATGAACACATACATGCAGTATATATTTATACATGAGATACGCAGATGACCGAGTCGCAAATCGCATACGCAATCGGTTCGTCCTTTTTATTTCGACTGCAGACAAGAAAAACGCAGCCGCTGAAATTATTGTTTCGTCTGGCGCAAAGAATTTTCGTTGGCTCGTGAAATTGGAAACAAAAAAATACTTCCGAAGTAGAAGATCGTGTGCTTTACGATGACATGACTTGCAAGAACTCGAAGTCTCTGCTTTATTCTGCTTTTTGATGCAACCAATAATTTGTTTTAAAAACTTCCGGTACTCTTACGCCACTCCGATATGATCGTAACTTATCGTATCAGCTACTGTAGCGACCATATTCAGACAATGATAAATTGAATTTGACATCAATTGCCGTAACATGATTTCGAAGTACCTACTGTACGTATATACCGTTATGATATCTTGATCTTTTACCGTTTGAAATTGTTCAAACTACGAGTATAAGGATGAAACCATTAGAAATTGCATCAATAATTCTATACCATACTTCCTCCGGGAACATTACTATGATAATTCACACAGTAGCTTGTGTGGTTGGTGTTGCAGTAACTATACTTGCACGCTTAGTAGTGACGTAACAGCGTGATCAGCAGCTTAGTTGGTTAACATTAACATCAAGAAGTGAACACAAACCGCTCCAGGTTTTGTTCGATATCGTGGCCATGATAATGTTCCGCAGGTGTTCCTGAGAATTTTACCTAGTATTTAGCCATCTGGGTTAGTCTATATTCAAGAAAAAGAAAAAAGAACAAGAAAAATGTATGCATTATGGAAAAACAGAAGCCAATTAAATTTAGCGTATATTGTAGCTCAAGGTATCGACAATGGACCACAATATATGAAACAATGAAATATGAATGTCCTCGAACGGTTATGAGATCGCACAACTAATTTTCTAGAAAAAATAGTTGCTCAATTATCGATCAACCACGCATGCGGATGCTCTCGATCTCCGGATAGCTGCTCATAGGTATAGCCCCCAGCATGATTGTTTGCTGGATGATTAGTGTCTGGATATTGTGTACATACTGTACTAATATGTTTTTCCGCTTGCACCGCAACTTGAATGAATTGCTTGCTGCAACAATATCAACAAACCATGAACACATCCATGTAAGAATCGTTACGTAAGTAATTGCTAGAATTCGTGACCTGTCCGTCACGCATGTACACATATTACATAGGTATAGTTTAAGCAAGTACGTTACGTTGAATTGATAATTTCCATAAATATATGTAATTGCTGCGAAATGAGCTCGTGTGTGATGTGAAGGAGCAATTTTATTTGAACCAGTGAAAACGTTTCGTTGGAAATGCAACGAACAACGTGACCATTAAGGATTGAACGGATGAAAAAAACTGTGAATCCTTTCAACCTACCGCTGAGGTGGCAAAAACTTGCAAATTCTATGCTCAGCTGTCACCTGTCGTGCCGACAATGAATCGAAGGTCGATTGAAAACATCGATTAGAAATTAAATATTACGAGGCTTTCAATTGTCGGCAAATTTATATTTTTCCCCCAATTTCGTACGTGATCGACGGCCCGCATCTATCATTATTTTCGACGTACATCCAATCTTGAGTTATTAATCACCATCGGTGTCAGTGAAAACGCCTTTCACATTAAACTCTTTACCAGCTGCGAAATACAAACTAATATAAATAATCTGATATCCCATATTATCGGCCTTTCCTATCGATTGAAAATGTTCAATATAGAGAAAATTCATCACCCCGCAAACCGAAAACCAACAGAGTTCTGTCTATATTACTCACATAGATATTATCATACTGCGCAGGTAGTTTGATTGTAACAAATTAGGGCCACAAAGATACCAGGCCAGATAGATGCGGATAACACTGGTAACCCAAGTATACATTGTTTGAATGATAAACTGCGTACTTCGGGGGGGGGGGGGGGGGGGGGGGGGGGATTTTCAAGTTCAAACTGCTCCGTTATTAACTTTGTTACAAGTTGCCACTACAAACTATACCATGGATCGACTTGTCGACATTCAATTGGAATGTATGCACAGCCTAAAAGTCTTTGTGTATCAATCTTGGGTAGACTGACTTCTTTCCCTTGATGTTGCAACTGACCAACCAAAAAATTGATTAATTATTCGAATTTGAGTAAAAAAAAATTCAAGGTCAGATTTTGAATTGAATTTTCTCCAATCACGGAGATAATCAAGTACGACATTGAAATGATTGGTTACGTCATTCGAACTAGGTGAACGTAATAACGTTGATCAAGGCATGTGGGTGCAGCATATTCTACCGAGCCAAAAGACTTTGACGTGATTTGTCATAGTGAATAATTTATCGGTTGTACGGTTCTTGAAAAGTCGATAGCCGTACGATCATCTTTGAACTGGCCTAGAAAGCAATCGACTGAAGAAATGATTACTTTATAGTGAATCGTGATCAGTTTATCTCTTAAAACACGCCTCATTTACATCGACAACTCGATAATGTTGAATAATTTTCACAAACTACAGCACAGAAATACAATCGGTCAATTTTATATCATAGACAAGAAACTGTCTGTCATGGTGAATACCGTAATATTGTTGATCCTGTCGTAGTATCTAATGAACTAATAGGATAATAATCATTTCGTGATTCGTAAAAGACGAATTTGAGTTCTTATCTAGGAGACCGAAAATTGTAAACGTGCTATCGCAGAATTTAAGCTTCACTGAATTCTTGCGAACGGTTCACGCAAATTAAAAAATTGTTAATATCATTGTATGCAGTTCTGTTACATGATTTTACGGTTAAGTGGGTCCCCTTTGAGACGTCCTTCATTTGTGCAAGTTGACATTTAACGTTCTTACCTAACAATAGCCGTATGACATGACATATTGGTCGAATAAAAGAATAAAATAAAAAATGGCTATTGCGACACAACGATTGCGCAGAATATCAGGTACATACAAAGTTCACAAAAACTATGGGGGGGGGGGGGGAAACAAATCGCATCATGAATCGATTACGAACATTGCAGCGCGCACGATCTATAATAGATATTGAAGAATATTAGAATCTGATAGATGCCACTCTAGAAATACAGCAGATATACGATTTGAACAGACAGGAACAGTTGTCATGAAATAAATACAAAGCTATGCAAATATGTTGTCACACGTCTTTCATCTCTTATACGACAGTGAGCATTGTTTGCTAATCAAATAACTTGAGCTCAGATATATAATATCATACATTATCTTATACATGAGCACATACTCATCCCACGCTGCAAAAAGACGTTGTTCTCAGTATTTCGTGAGAGAATAAATAATTAAACTGAATAGGTGTTATTCTTTGAATCGGCTAAATTATTACCTGAAAAATAGATTTGCTGCTTCACATCGTTCTCGATTAGATTAAGTTCATTCGAGATGTAAAAAGTCATTCTACAGAGAAAGTATAACTAGGAAATTTGTGTGAGTGAAAATGAAAGTGTTCTTCTTTTTTCTAAGTTTGTACCCCTGTCTAGACTAAAAAAATCACTAAAGCGGAGTACTTCGCAGCTTGAAAAATGAGTTACAAGCATACCTTCTTTGAATCTTGGTCCAAACGCAGTCTGAATTTACATTTGAGTTTTTACTTCATAAACGTTCTCCTGTATGATCGTAAAATACATCGCGGTTACTCGCAATGGACGGATTGAATGGAACACCTGTTATTAATGGAAAATCTATGGGCATCATCTTGCATACGGTATCTATTTTTACTCGATACAATAAGTTTACCGTGGCGTCTCTCGTTTTTGCTCGTGCTACGAAGACTTCAGTTGAACGTATTAGCGGACGAATGTAGGATATAAGACGAGAGCTAAAGCAACGCGTGTGTTCTCCACGTTCCACGAACGCGTCGAGGTGTATGTCTGGCCTTGAACCAAGGTTCGACCGATCGGACAGAGACCCCGTCGAGACGTTCTACGGATTCACCGAATCGGGATCCAATGCTAAACTTAACGTATAATCCTAATAAAACAACGGACACCCAAATCGCGACAGTGTTTTAGTCAATGTCTGACCAACGTAACCATCCTCAATACCCACCACTGGGCCCAATCAATCTAACCGCTCCGATAATTGTTCGACACTAAAACTATCGTCGCTCGAGACCAGACGCCACTTCATTTGAAAAGAAATGCTGACCAACTTGCCGCCCAACATTGTGATAACCGTCGCAGGAGCCCTCGTGCTTAATGTTAGGGAGAATCAAGTGCTGGAAAAATGAAAGATGGAAAAAATCACATCTGGCATAATCCCCATGTCATTGCTTAAGATCGATGGTGAATTGAATTCGTTTGAACATATATCAGTATGCGTGCGTTGCGAGCAATGCGAACCGCAATGCAGGTGGTATATAAATAGCCGTTGTGCAGCCAAAAATAATGAAGTGTAGCAGTGTCATCGGCGCCGTACTAGACTTCGAGAAAGCCTAGATTTAGGGCGTTCGAAAATAGAGACGGTGGGAATATTTAGGGGTAACCTATTCCGGTGGAACGATTATACACGCTGCATTGACGCACGGATCGACCACACGCGCGTCTTAAGATCGCGAGCTACTGCAGATTGAAGAACGGAATACATCCCTTTCGATTGAATACTCACCGTGGAGTCTCGTCAATACCAATATTATTAGACTGACCCACTTCACAGTTTACTTCAAACCTATCTCTTGTGTTTTCATTCTTGAGTCGCCGATGTGTAACTGATCCGAAATAAAAGCCTCGTACGTTCGAATCAAAGTAAAAAAATTTTGAAATCCACGATGATCCACAATTATTATCGAAGTAGAGGTTATGACTATCCCACCGATGAGCTTTTACGTATTAGGTCAAAGTAGCTATAAAGTACTTGAGTTCATAATAGTATATTGTCCTTACGATGTATACGTATACATATATTTTTTAACTGCGATGGATCGCAGACCGTATTGGCTAGACCATATACGAAGGATTGCACGAATGCACTGGAATAATTCATTCGAATCGTAGAATACGATGAAGGTATGCGGCATTTGTCACGATAACGATGCTCGTAGCTACTCGATGTTATCAACCAAGAATTAGTAAAAATCCATTAATTTCATGAAGCATTTGATATAAAGCCCGGATAATTATTCTCCTGGAGAAAATAACTCTTTTAATCGATTATGCTTGATGCGAGCATTTACTATGTAGAATTTCATGTGAATTTAAATCGACTTGAAGTACTGGCTTCGAGGTATGACTCGACGCCCATCAATCTACGTACCAACTTACTCTTTATTTTTGCTCAAGAGTTGTTTTTCTCTTCTTTTTTTTTTTGCGTGGCCAAAGATTTCCGCGTGTGAAGTTTCAATATAAAATCAATATATTTCTGAGCCCAAATCAGTACGACGAAAAAGTAACGCTGATCATTGTGACTCGAAGTCTACTTTTTTTTAATTTTGTTGCAAGGGGTTATAGACAGTCGAATCGATTGGCTGAAATATTTCACGGTTTCTTCAGCTTCGGGAATTAAATAAACGAGATATTTCGGATTGAGTATTTTGGAACCATGTTATACTTCGATCGTTTACGTCCAATTGTTGGCGCTGAAAAAGTAACCCGAGTCGATTCTGCTGAGTTTTTGCTTATAAATAATTGAAACTTGTGGGTCTTGGCTTCGGTCACGGGCTGTTAAAATACAGCCACATCGAGAGCCATCGATCCGCCTCGATTCCATACTCGTCGACAGTTTCGATCAACGCGGTAAATCCTGTTGCTAAAATACAGGCTAGCACCATGGCGCCTGATACCACCTGTGTATCTACGTCTGCGAAACAGGCGCCAGCTAAGACGTAACGGCGTATATTGAATGAAATTTTAATCAACGATTTATCACAAAAATAAATATCAGGGTACTCGATATACCATGAATATATATGGAGATAAAACTGCGGCGAAGAATATATTAAAGGTAACGCAGTCGATGAGAGTATAATTTGTTCGCGGAAAATGAATTTTTTAACATTATTATTTTCTTGTTTCAGGTTCCTTGCAATCGTTGTCACACCTTGGTGAGTTTTTATACAAAACCCTAGCACGTTAATTCAACGGCATGATTACCACCCTGGGTCGGGTGTATTTATCAAAAAATATTTTTTATTTATTTGTTTATTTTTTTACTTTCGATATTAGTCGGTGCTGGTCGCGGGGAAATTGACTAATACAAATTAACGTACCTTTGCGTGAATCAATGTATACGCATGAGCATGTCGGAATTGGCTAACATTACTAACGCATGTATTCTGTATTAAATGTATTTTCGAGTATTATTAACGAAGGTGTTGAATTCAACTACACGGATTCGTAACAATAACGTGATTATTGTCTTTCTGATGACATTTAACGGGTCAATTTTTTGTTCACTTCATGGCAAAATATCGTTTGCGAAACTATCGACGAGATGGGAACGTTGTAACGAGTCATACGAGATAATTATCTACAGTCATCGAGGAAAAAAACATATTGATATTATACTATCAGAGCTTCAATTTTTCACAGCTGTGAGCAATACCCAGTAAAAATTTAATGACAATTTGATAAACTTCGATCGTAAACGATAATTATAAATTTTCTTATTATAGTTTTATGGTACGTCAAAACTTCACTTTATATAATAGCTTTCTAATCGATTTTAAACTTCACTTTCACACGAGATGTCTTATCTTGATGTAATTCTGCGGTTGCTATTATGTATCGACGGATCAAAAACCTTCTATTTTTACCAGTGATACTCGATTGAATTTTCATATTGATATCATGATTAATGCCCCTAATGCTTATTGTTAGTATATTGGGCAAACACACACATATTACAGAATGTTCGTCATTCGTGTAAGGTCACAAATTAACTTGGTACCTTATTTAATTCTAACCAATAAAACGCGTCATCTAACTTTTACCACGTTTTACGAAGGTTAACAATCGAATAGGCTACTATGGATTAAGCAGTCGTTAGACTCAAGTTGTTCCTTAATTAGCCTTATAGACTTTCTACTCACAGTTTTACTCGCGTCAATTCGTCAAGTTTTGATTTTAATGGTTAATTATTACCTTGATTGGATACGACGGTATCGTACATGTTCGAAATGAGGTCATCAAGAGTATCACAAAAAATAATATTGCTCGACACATTGAATTTTTGAACAATCATTCAGTGAGCCGATATGTTCCATACAAACCATCGTATCAAGCTAATCTTTTTGGTCCGTGAAGTCAGTTGCCAAAGTTTGTGACCTGCACGATTTGTTGAAAGGAACGATAGCTAGACTTTTCTTTCGAAAAGAATTTTAAGTGCTGGAAGCGAAGATATGTCTAGATCTTTAGATCTCTAGACTCTAGGACACGCGTCGACGATTATTCATATGATCTAGACGCGGCAGCTGTCCAGACACTACGATGTCACATCGTACGTACAATATAAACCTTTTAAATTAGTGTACTTGGCTAGCCATAGAAACAAGCGATTGTCTATTTTTAATTCTGTTCATAGACTCCTGAACGCCGTCCTTAATAAATTTCAAGTAATTTATCATTTCCAAATGTACATCGCACCGATCTTCAGTTTATTGTGCTGAAGGCGTCCATTCTCGTTTTGAAACGATAAAGTTTCAAGTCAAAACTCTTTCGGTCGGCGCGTAAGATTAAATAAGTATAGAAGCATGCAGACTGTTTAATGCGCGCCCTTGGGGCATATACCTAAATTGTAGATAGTCTTCCTTCTTTGATTGTACCGTGAAATTAGCATACAAAAGAGAGGAGGAATAACCCAACCTATTGAAAGACCTCGCATAACAAGAAGCCACACAAGCCTATAGCTGAACTTTGCTCCAAACGGTTATGAAATTAAATTGGAACCGATCATCGGTATTCTTTTGGTGCTATTTTAGAATCGTCGAATACTAACGTGTTGTCTACTCACACATCATGCACGCCAATGATCGATAGATTTTTGCAGACATTTTTTTTTTCAAAGAAACACCAATAAATCGCCAGATCCCGCGGTTTTCACGTTGTAAGATATCGTAATAGCTCAACCATAATGAGCGTGATTTCACGGTTCGTTATGACGTCATGGCCGTTTAACCTTTCAATATCGTGCATCAGAACCTGTAATCGACGGTGATTCATTTTAGACAAGTGACGGTTGTTGACGACGAATGTCATTCAGGTTTATATACATTGTTATAATATTTGACGACCAACTGTGCTCTACGATGTAATAACGAGATGACAAATCTACCCCTTGTCTGTTAGCAACAATATATTCAAGTTCTGTTGGAGCTTTAGCTTAATAATACCACGAATCCATGCTAATTGTTTAAATTGCGGTGTATACCTATAATGTTCAAGAGCGAGAAACCAGTGAACGTCTTTTATACGATCAAATCAAACAAACTCTCCCTAAAATAATGAATCACTTAATAGGTGAACAAGATTCTAAAATTAAACTTGCGAATAATACAATAGATAGGAGATAACGATCAGTTCAATCAACAAATTTCACGCCTTTACGAAGGTTACGTTTATAGTAAGATGATCACGTGATACGCACGTAATTCTTGCTACTCGCGTTTAACAAATCCTCTATATAAAATCTTTTGCATGGCTTCTGCGGAGTCTATTATATACGTCGTGTATATATGTCCATTAACTGTCCTTTATATTTGACGGTTTATTTCGCTAGCTTCTATTCGGAATTACAATCTTATCTCTACGCTGATTCCTGCCACATTCTCATATTACGTATTATATTCGATTGCACGTGCTTCGCGTGGCCCAGACATCAGCTCTTCGGGTCTCTGAACTCATAACTGTCGAAGGTAGTGCAGCTTCTTCTTGACGCTGATAGAAATACGGGGAAAAAAAGCGAAAAAAAATGTCGAGTCGAAAAAAAACAGTGCTTTTCTTCCATACTCGAAGCTAAGTACAGCACACCTACCTACGTATAAATACGCATGTGAATGTATACAGCGGTGTAATTGAAAATCACGCGCAATGAGATAAGAACATTTGAAAAAAAAAATTACTCGAAAGAATCTTTAAGGGACGAATATTCGATGAACATAGGAACGTGTGAAGTTCCATTTTTATTGTACACGGACGTTATTCTCATTAGATTTTCCCGGCTATAGTGCACCTCGAAATGTGCAGATGCTGACGCCCGGACTTCTATGTAAGTATTAGATGCGATAACTGCAGTTGCGCTTCGTTCGCAAGTTATAATGAGCACACGTGGAGTAATCAAATACGACGATGGGCCTTTATGGCCCGTCTATATAATGCGAAGACACGCGCCGTTCTTTGATATACGAGGTTACATTGCACTGTGACGGCGCATGCAAAGCTGACCAAGCCATTTTTGTCGTTTAAGCGCAAGATTGTTGAACTAAATTTTATCAGTAGTTATCGTAATTCGTCTCACCGATAACTTTTGATCTTTACATGTTACTAAATGCGATGAACTCCTCTGATTCTGCAGGTACGACGAAAAAAAATCAGCGAAATATTCGGGGCTTTTTCAAAGGTCGCCTAATTTGAACAACATGTGTCATCGTGCATTTGAATAATTTATTTTTACGTCCAGATTACCCTTTGATCCTTATGGTAATTGCTCGAAGTAAAATTAGTATTTTAAAAGGCCACCACGCGAATTACCATTGCACGACCATTGTTATTCAAGTTCATATATTACGGCGTTCTTGACTTGTCAGCCATTGATTCTACATCGACATTCTGTTTCTTGATTTGCTTTTATCATCGTTGTTGTCGTCGTTATTTTGTCATTTGGTGCATATAAATTTACCCTATTTCAATCAGATGATAAAACTACGTTCAATAATTGTATTAACAATAACAATAATAATGTCCGTGTAAATTTAGAACTCGACTACCTATAAAAAAGTAATTCCACAGAGAACCTGTTCGAAAACAACAACAAACGTTGATTGATGAGCCGGAGTGTGTAGAGTATATTCTGTGGAAATTTCTAAACTACTGGGGTAATTCGATTAATCGACACAATTATTGTGATTACCACTTTCTTCTTATCGGTCGTTATTACCATCTAGAAATATGATAATTACATATATTGTTGCAAAGTATAATCACGTAAAATTGCTCACGTATATCAATCGAGAGACTATTCGATAAGGATGACCAAATTGAATGAAAATTTGCGCGTAATTATCGAGCGTTCTTGGAATTTATAAATAACACACGTAGGCGGATCGAGTTCGCATGACTTCGCCTTATCACGCAACCGATTAAACGACGAGATCACAATTGTTATCAATATTTCCATGAATCATATATGAATGGAAGTGAGAAATCCCACCGTTGAGTCTAATACAGTCGTCATGGAAGATTTAAAGAACTAGTAACTCTCGCTCCACCATGAAAATGACTGAGTCATTTCTTTCCAAATTCCAACTATCAATTGTGATAATTGTTTGAAAAAATAGAGTTGAGCCTAATTTTTTTACGCGACATTGAAAGCCTTGGAAATTTTTTGCCAGCGAAGTCATTTTATTTTGTTCAATTGAAGAGGATACGCGACTTCCACCTCTCTTCAGACCCTCGCATATAACAATCTAGATATGCTTAACAACGCTAGAAGAAATTCCTCGAATCGTTTTTAAGGTATCACCTTTTTCCGCCGAGACAATTGCCTGGGAAGTACATGGAATTAAACGTAACATTTATCCGGCCACGTGTGATTCACGATACCATTCATCATCTCACTCAGTTGAAGAACAAATTATCACCTAATTCTTAACTACCTTTTGTAGAATCGCCTCTTCGGTGAATTTCCTATCTATCTGAATTTTTATTTACATGTTTACACCTAGCCTATTAGCTTTCCAAGAAGATTATTTGTTTTTTCGGTCAACTCAAACATCATGTGAGGTTAATAATTCAAAATATTCCTACAGAAATCTTGTGTACACATGTTTATACGAAATGTTTGTCTTACGATTTACCAATCTTCTCCATTAACTAATTGTAAGTAGCAACAAAAATCCTTTTAATTTTAATAGTAAGTACGGATGTACGTCGTTTAGAGGTAACAAAAAACGAGTGTTCTAATTGCAAGCCTATTCAAAAATATTCACTAATAAACGTAACACTGGTAATTGTCAGATATTGTTTGCGAACAATGAGGACTTTTATTTATAAAATAATTCAATTAACTCACAATCCAGAATCACAGATTCTTCGAAATTCTTTTTTAGAACAACAATAATTAGCAGGGTTATCGGCTACCACGATGTAAGTTAAGTTTAGCGCATGTATAATGCAAACTTTATTTAATTGTTGAACCGCTGTGTATGTTCAAGTTATTGAGCAAAATTTATTTTATCTTTCAATATTTCGAAATATTCTAATAAAGGTAGTTGCGGTTTACCGTTACAACTAATGAAGATCAACTCGCAATGTGTGATGAAACTGGAACATGGCTTCCGGTCAGATTAACACGCTCGACACCGACACATTTTGTCACACTCTAATCACGTGACATAAGGAATCCTTTTATTTCACGGATTTAAATTTACTTTCACAACACGATCAACACACACAAATGGTATTTAATAATGAATATTCTGCAATAAAAAAGAATATCAAAACTTTCGGTCCTAGTAAAGTAAAAAAAAAAACAAGTGAAGAGGCATTCGAAATTCTCTTCAAGAATTCTGCGATCATCTGTCGATGTGAATGAACAAAAAAAATTTTGTTTCATCTTTAATGTGATTATGTTCGGTTAATAGCTGTCTACCGCCAGAAAAATTGCAAAATATTCATTGCATACGGCAATCTTGAAACATACGCGCTCATTCAAATAATAAACGTTTACATCATTGCAATGCGAGAACTGTTCTTCGCTAAAATGAAAATTGCATAGCTTTGATATTTCCTGATATTGCGGCATATTGCCATTGAAGAGAAAAAAAAAAGATCAAATAGTTGCGTATGAAATGAAACACTACCATGTGGGTGCCTGCGAAATAGTCTTGGGATTTTCACTAGGGGTAGACCGTAACAACGAATGCTGTCTAGCGATGTCGCGAAAGAAGTAAAAAAGGTTAGAAATTAGATACGATCATTATCGGAGATCGTAACTTAATCTCATATAGCGCGTATGATTATTAAAATTCACGCGTATCTTTGCAGCGATTATCTCTTTGGACCCCACCGAGCGTTCTTTCTGCGGCTAGGATTATCGCGGGTCGAGAGTCTAGAATGAAAATTGATCAGTCGGTGGATCTGATGAAAAACAAAACTAATACGATCGATGATTTGTACCTGATTGTGAGTTATGCGGTACTTAAAAAGCGAGTAAGCTGTTTTTTTTTTTATTTATTATTGTTTTGTTTTTTTGTACATACTTTTACTTTGTCGCCGTTGATCGGTGCGCTGAAAATAATCATTTGTTTATGACTGCACAGATTGAGAAGCTGGACGAGATGGATTATCTTTAGCAACCAATAACCTTCGCCTAAAGTTGGCTTTCCCTATATGCGCGGCATGTAGATTTAAAATCAAATGGCCATGATTTTCTAGTTCCTCGTAGCGACGCCAAGTTACAAATTTACATTAAAATTAACTGCATACACTAAATTATGTAACGATATTACAAGTTACAAATTTACATTAAAATTAACTGCATACACTAAATTATGTAACGATATCGTAACTCACTATATTTCATCGTTAATTGATAAATCCAATAGCGCACGATCGATTGATTAATCTACAGTCCGTTGATATCGTAGTTGCATAATTTTGTACGATTCAGCACCGATGTATAGCGTACAAAGGCGTCCCCGAGAACTTATAGCGGTCAAACGTCTGGTCATACGTCTGTGTTACTCCGTGCCTGCAATCGTACCTATTTTTGTTAAATTCTTACGTCGCAATGTTTGTACTTTATCGCCGATTCGAGTAGTCTCGCAAGAATTGATTTAGATTTTATTCGTCTGTCTCACCACGCGAGATGTTCACCGACAAATACTCCGATAAAAACGCGTCCGAAAACACGCGTATATCGACACGGCTGTGTCCTTAATTGAGAATAATAATTCTAGTTATTTGGTCATTGGCCTATTCCAAGGTGTAATAGGTACCTTACAATCGGTTTAAATTCCTAGCAATCTTTTCTGATGATAAATATAAATAACTCGCGATAAAATCGGCGGATAAAAGTCGAGGCCGATGTATAAAAATAAAAGTTGAAATTGGCAAAAGTAAAGCTAGCATTAGACATGACACTCGCGGCGGGATATGTTCCACGACCTTTGAAACAATTCCGCATATTATAGAGGTAGGTCGCGAAACCAGTCGATCATTTTGTTATTCGAACACATATCCGAATACAACATCGCCCGGTTTACTGACCGGCGCTATGCGCGCCAGCACTGATACGCGCTCCATTTGCCATTCATTTTATTACCTTGCACATTTTTTTTGTAACCATTCAAATGGCCACGATGATGATTTTTTGAGAACTTACCGTTCTGAGAAATCGGAGGTTCCGAATTCATCAACCGTATGGTAGAGAATATAAAAGGATCGATTACAAAATCCTTAAGAATTCATAAACTGAGGTACCGATTGATCTAAGTTCAAACTTATTTTTCAGACATTTTTACGTCTGCGGGCAAATAATTGAAACGGAGCCGACTATATGTGGTGCAAATTTTCCGAAGCACATCGAATGCAGATTTGATTAATTGAGGTTGTGATGAATCGAAGAAAAGGAATAAAGTAAGAAAGATTGAATTGCACAATGTGAGACTAAAATAGCTTCGATGTGCCTATGGCCACGAGTCACCGGAGTAGCAAAGAGTAAACTGTTATAATATCTGACGTAAAACTCAACGGGCGCAAGAAACGATCTAAATTAGATTGATACAATGACAATTGAATGTTGAACAACTCATAGCCTGACTTAATGGAGACTAAAATCGTTGCACGGACTGTAATTTGCGATTCTTTCGATATTCAAATGCGGAAAACTGTGGTACCCCGA
Organism: Athalia cordata; assembly: GCA_963932425.1. NCBI lineage: Eukaryota > Metazoa > Arthropoda > Insecta > Hymenoptera > Athaliidae > Athalia > Athalia cordata. Next base: position 46,364,225 of record OZ010625.1, on the reverse strand, counting down.
TCTAGTATATATCATATACTGGAGGAGCATAAGCTGTATGGAAAAAAAAGAAAACGAAATTGCGAGATAAAGATAGAAGAATTTTCGAAATATGATGATAGAAAAAGGAACTATATTACTATAATCACAATTTCTGCCAGAAGGGATAATCTCACATATCCGCGATATAAATTCTTCAGCCATATGACGTGTCATCGCAATGACATTTGTCACAAAACATATGTAATATGTATATACACTGATTAACTGGTGACATCTGTGAATACTTGCCTTAGCCATCGTTGATGCTAATTATTTTCGCGAATCCTCGTATCACGGCTGAAAGTTGGCGATCTCAGAAGACTTTGAACTGTATTTAATCCACCTCCAAGTATTCAATTATTTTTATTATATACGCAAATAGATCGGCCGCACTACATGAATGAACTATTGAGGTCAGTTTTAAATAGATATACAGAGCTAATAATGTACAGGTGTAATTGAAACAGCATCCCCGCCCCCCATAACTGCATACAATTAACTAAAATATATGAAGACATACAAGTATTGTTTTATAGAAACATTTTTATACTCGTCACTAAACAAGTTCAAAGGTTGCACTAAAATTGAAAGATTGTCGAAAAGATTTGTTTTACCAAATCTGCAGCCTACGTAGGTGCATAGGAGTGCCGGACAGCGTCATCCAAGGACGGGATTTCTCTCCTAATTATAATGTATGAATGTTGGCGTAAGAAAAAAAAATATATCTGATATTTCCTTTTTAATTGTATCGGGAATAACCAAAGCGGCCTCGCCGGCAGAGTTCTGACGTCTATCTGTTTAACTGAGTACGAAAATGCCGCGTTGTATCAATTTATAGATATTTAAATTTTTCTCACACGGATAACCTGAGAGTTGTGACGTAATTATGCGAGATCCGTAAGACCGGTTACACTATATAATATTGTCAGACATATACATGTAAATTTTACGTATAGGATACAGAGGTAGTGTTCAAGGAAAACCCAAAGTTCGCTCGAAAGTTCGCGTTGGTTATATTGAATTAAAAGGCTCAATGAGCGACGACACTGCTTGGATACTCAGAGATTACAAAGTCGAGGAAAAACTTATCGAAACCGGATCCCCGCATTGGCGGAACTGTAGTATTCTCTTGCTGTTTATTTCCGCCAAAGTCACGGGAGATTCTGTTCGGCTAAAAAATTTCTCTTCAGTTTTATGCACAGATAATTTTTACTTACAATTACATATTCATATCTTTAGTGCTGTTTCAATTACATTTATCTTCTAAAAACAATACGAATCTTTTACCAAGCGATATACATAGCATATTTATGTAGGTATAATAATATAGATTCAACAGCGGCACAGCAGTTATTCGCCGTTCACTTGTTAATTGTCAGAGGTCTAATTGTCTGGAAACTAGAAACTCAAAACTTTCCAAGTTTACTCAATCAAGGAGTCGTTGCAACTAACAGCTGGGATGAATCAGACGAACATGTAAATTTAATTCAACGATCTAGACCTCCTTCGATGATCAATCTCTGTTATTTTTTTTACTTCGATATAAACTCACGCGAAACATCATATCGTACACACATATACGCGGATGACAAATTTCCCAGGTAAGATCGAAGATTGAAGGTTAATACGTATAATAGCTGTTTTGCAAGGTCCGCAAATTTCTCCTCGTTATTCCGTTGAGAAATATCTAAAGAAAGTTTCTTAACTTATTGCGATGCCATTCCAATATTATTTGCCACTGCTATGAAAATTTCTATAACTTACGTTGGATCGCACTTTCGGTTATTTTTCAAGGATCATTCGTAAATTATACTTATTATTCTGCACCGCTTGGCAAAGACGTATACGCGTGGCCCGCAGCCGAGTTGCTGCAGCGACCAAGAAACGCCTCGAAGGCGAGTGTTTCTAATAATACAGCGGACAGGATGAGAGAAAAATAATAAAAAAAAAAGAAAAAGAAAATCAAATGAAAAAAAAAAAAAGAAAAAAATGCGCGGGGTGAAAACTGGAACTTAAGTCCGTGTAGCAGAATTATAACAACGTCTGGAGGTTCACCTGGCTATTTACTACACCACAGGTATATAATTTATTGGTTACTTTTTTCATGGTGTCACATTTCCTTTTAACCACTTTAGTGCTGCAGATCTGCGGTAATTAACTCCCTTGGCCGTTTTCTTGTCTCGGGTCATCGTATCTCCTCCTAACGCCTCGCACAGGTTATTTCAGTAGACGTAATCCAGTATTACGGTCAATCCTCTGTTGATGGCATTCTATAAATAAACGGAAACTACTCCTGGTTCAAGGAGGACCATGAACTCACTCTGCAGTCTGCAGCCAGGCTTCCAGCTACCTACTCTACCGCATTTCTAATCGACGCTTTATAACGGCTTGCGGTTTTAATTCGCTAGATTTTTAAATTATACTCGTTCCATAATCTGATGGTCATAGACATCGTTCAGCAATCATTTTGTCAGACTACCTACTTCGGAGTCGTTGCTGTGCTGGTTCATTTTTTACATCCATAGGATTTTTAATCATCATGCTTTTCATCGCAGCTTTTCTCACAGAATCGACTAGCTTCTTCCAAACAAAATTGATCGAAATAAGATCGATTCACATCTGCTGAACCCAGTGGCTCAACCGCATGAATAGCATAATGGCTCATTGTCCGAGCGAGTAATCTTTGAACCAAGAATAAATCAATCGTTTAGCGTCCATCTTCTTTTTTCATATTTATAATCGTCACCCGCATACAGTCAATGATTGAATACACACCCGGAAATAGACTTTACTTGTACTGAAGATGATGAAGTTGGATTTATGCCTGGACCGATTTTAGTCTGTGGATAAATATTTTCTGCAAAATGAAATGTTGAGGGAATCAAGTACCGTGGTATCGTCAGGAATCGAAGAGTTTCAGTCCTTGAAATCAGGTGATCAGTGAGTGATTCGAATATTCTTGCAAATTCTTGTTAATTAATTTTCTGACTAACGTGTATTTGATACGCCGCATATTTCCCATACTCATATTAACGTAACGTTATACCCGTTTTCCTTGAGCCTCTTACCCGATTACACTAAATTGTTTTATACAATGTTAGAAAAACAACGATACACGTTACAGAAATTTATCCATTGCATTCACGAGACTTTCTTGTATGTTTATATTTTCTTGTCGAAACATGACTCACGTACCTACGTAACTGTATACGTCAAATAGTAATTCCACTTATCGAGCGCAATTTTCATCGAAACAGATATCAGTCAAGTTTTCATATCTAGTAGAACATCGCAGTTGAATTATCGAGAATATTCAAACTAATTTTCAACGCATAGTCGCTGACGCATTTGGGTGTTCCAACGTTTTCACGGTCGGTGACGCGTTGAATGGCAGTTCTCACTATGCCTAATCAATCTGATTATCACACTCGAAATTTACCTAACAATGAGTCTGGAGCTCGACAACCTCACTTCCCGACAAAATAATTCAATAGATCAGGCAGAATCGGTTCGAAGCCTTTCAAACGATATATTCCATCGTAGTATATATGTATATAGTGCGAATCACATATACATACATTTAACCAGATTGAAATAGAAGTGCGCATGGGAGGAGCATAAAGCGAATTAAATTGATCGCATATGGAACAATGAACACAATAAATTATATTGATCATGAACCGGTATAAAAATAGTAACGTTATTAGAGTTCTTTATGTGATGAAATAACTTGATGAAGTAACAGATTATGTAACACACACATTCGTATAATATATACGCCTACTTCGCTACGAGGAAAATCATATCTACATTCAATTTTTCCTCATGGGACGTTTGACCTTACGACTAGAGGCAAGGCCACGTTCTCTATATCAAATGTTCAACATTCACATACATACCTCCCTGTGTAATTTTTCGAATTAGTAATTCTTCCTAGACTTATAATTGAATTTTTACATACTCGGCAACGAAGATTATTTTATGGATGTTATAAATGAACGCAAATAACGTATTATTCGGAAAAGTTTTTTTTTTCTGTCCAACTATACAAAGATGACTATAACAAACGCACATCATGATGCGAATATAATCGGTTCACCTACATACACATGGTGGATAGACGCATTCCTCGTGATGGCTTTGATATAATGGAAATATCTTCTTACAAATTACCTTGACTGGTTTCTTTACCTATAACATAACGTACTAATTTTTCAATCCTTATACATGATATTCAAATTATGTAGGTATATGGAAGTATTTTTTCTTGACGTAGGTACGGAGATAACGATCACGCGCTTTTGTTAACGTAATTTCATTTTTATTTATCAGTTCCATCTCAGCTCGTCGAATAATTTTCTTCAACGTTATCGTTTGAATTGTTTGTTTTTTTTTTTTTCTTTAATTTTTCACGAATTATCACGCGTCACGAGTCGAGCGCATCACCTTTGGTTTTACCTCGAAAAACTTCGAACACTCTCAACACGACAACAGCGGACATATTGACGTGGTAATTGACGGGTTTCTCTGAATACCCGGAAACGTTGGTACGGCGTGACATATGTGCAAAGATTTTCCCTTCTCTATGTAATTGTTATGATAATCTTTTCGAGATATCTCCAAGTGGTAAAACTTACGTACTCTGAAGCAACGAAATGACGAAATGTCGAATACGAAACCCTGAGTTATATTTAAAGCTCTAATGCTGGGCTAGATAAAGACTCACAAAGGCAGGAAGAAAACTCGAGAGTTTCGTAACGAGCGCCATTGGATGACCACGTGATCTTGGTCTGGGCGGCTGTCCTCGAGAAAGATGGAGCGAATCATTAAAACGATGGAGAAACTGAAATACAACTATATTTCTGCTATATGCCATACTGGTATGGTACACGACACAACTAATGGAAACATGGCAACCAGAAAAGAACGACCGTAACAAGGGAGAAGAAGCCATTCCCTTGCTGCTGCTGCTGCTGCGCTGCTGCAGAAGTAGGGTGCGGTTAAGACTTCGAATAATAAAAACTTGTACCCAAAATTTTTCTCGACAATTTTCAATGGGACACCCAGACAAAGCTCTACAATGAAAAGAGAACTGTTTGGAAGATTTACATGAGCTGCATTCTTGAAACTTATAATATTCTTTTCCGTAATGATGAATTTTTTTGCGGTTGACCGGGAATTTCGAAGGACATCCAGACGCATAAGACGTTGACAGCCAAGTTTCACGTGATCACGAGCTATATTGGTATGATCTTATGCGGGAAGAATCGTGACGACCAATATTCACCCGACAATGTGTTACCCACGATCGATTCAACTCACACAATGGTTGTCCCGGACTACATACGCTACTTTCGAATAGATAAAAATCTGGCAGATGGACCGCCAGTTTCAAGCGACCAACTCCATCACTGATTGTGAATGGTATTATATTTATCAAGCACATAGCCATGAAACGAACTACGAATTGCATATGCACACGTCATCGTTATTTTCGATAATCTTACAAAATTACTGAAATCAATTCGAAGACATTATATCTTCTGAGGCGATTATTTCAGTTCTGTAACTGCTCAATTTGAACGAAGCCCGAATCCAGAATGAAGTCAAAGTTGTATTAATGTATAGTTAATCGCGGATTGATGATGGTCCATTTTTCGATCATTAGTGAAAAAATCCACAGACTCACGAAGGTCTCGGCAATTATTATACAATTATCCGAAAACCATAAATCAGTTATTCGTCTGTCGGATTGATTTGTAAATCGCATGAAGAATTAATGGATTGAACAAAAAAATGAAGTGAGAGTCGTCGATGGAAATGGACGATGAATTACAAGAAAACATAATGGCGTGCAAGCGCTATATGCGAGCTGAAAAGTTCGAAAACATGGACTTTCAGGCTAGTCGCAGGACCCTGCAACTGAGTAAACAACTCAAGAATAATCCAGACCTGATCGATCTTCCGTTTACGGAGAATGGCGAGGCACGGGGTTGAGTCTGTTCGTTCCCAAGTCTACACAGGTTACACCCGGACGACCGCTGGATCGAAACCACTCAGGCCAAGCCATGCCAACAACCTCTGTTCTCTGTTTCACCTGTTTTACGATACTCGACGATTTTGTACGACTTTACCCGAACCCTCCGATTCAAACGTTATGGCGCTTTGATTCCACTTGGATTTCACCGACCATCCTATAGCACAGAACTCTAGTGGTGAAATATCAAATTCATGACCATACGATCAAGATTTTGAAAGATTATTTTCAAACCTGAAACATGAAACCCATCGAGAATACCAGACATAGTCAAATGTTGAATTAACATGATATTTCAGACGACAGCGCGTGGAGTTCGCAAACGGTGCAGGTCTGAGAATCTTCAGAAAGGCATGAAAAAATTTAAGGGCTGTACGAGCGGCCATTGTGGGCAAACATTTCCCTCGTCGTGCAGTTGCAGCTCGGTAATACTTTAGGGCTGAGAAATAGGCTTGGGTGTTGCTAAGCAACGATGTAGGGTAAAGGGCCGACGAAGAAGCCAGGCCCGTATATCCGATAGTGTTGCATCAATTTTTCGATCCAACTAAGCTTTCAGTGAAATTACAGCTGTGCGAATTTCATCCGAATAGCTCCGCTCGACTCACTTTTTATCTCCATTACTTCAGTTTGGTACCCTCCCATATAGGCCCTGCATAGAGTTTCATTTAATTGCTGTCAGATTTCTGAAGTCAAATTGTGGTTGTGATTAGCCAATCAGCTGAATCGTATCAACTTTCTTTTAGTAACTCATTCAGAACAATATATTTCTGTACCAATGACCTCAGCCGAAGCTGATTGGTATTACGATTGGATCGTATTCAATCGTAACTTTACAAAATCGAACATCGTCGAGATGAGAAAATCGAGATAATTGGTAACGATTAAGGCGCAGGGGTGAATCAAAACTGTCAGACGGTCCTGAGCGGTTCGTTCTCGGTTGAACTCTCTCCCCAGGGCGATGTCTTCTGGTTGAAACGAGGGTACGACGCCCCGACATCCCAACCCATGACGCCTGCCAAGCTGCACCGAAAAGGATCGCGTCCAGAATAGCGACGGCGTGCTGTGCGGAGTGGATTGTATATATGTATGTACAAATACATTAAATACAAACTTGTATTTTCGAGTAGATATATATACTTTCATACAGACTATCAGGAAGAGTCTTTGTTCGTGAGTAATTATCGTTATCGGTCAAGCTTTTATCACACGTGGAGTTAATCGTCGTGTGAATATGCTGTTCCTGCAGGGATGAATACTTCAATTATGCTAATCGAAAGGACTCGCGGGGGCTTATATTGTCTATTTTAATTACTGTCGAAGCTTTCACGTTTCAATTATCGAACCCGTAGCACGTGGTATAAATTAATGCGTATATATTTGTACCGCAAAGAACTCAAATATTATACTGTTACAAGAGACACGTTTTCGCAATTTCGGAAGACACTACTCTGTAAAAGTATATAATATACGGCGAATGTAATCTGAGCATGCAAATAAAATGTTTCCTTAATACCATTCCATCTTTTATTTAATACCACCTCGTAAATATTTGTTATTATTCCCAGAACTTACCTAATCTCACTAACGTCACGACCTGGATGCGCGATTAAATTATGACAAACGTCAACAATAAAATGCTAATCGATTATAGCTAGCAATAATTTGAAATGTAAACCGTGGTTACGGGCCAAACAAAACAGCGTTGAATTTTCAAACTCAAAAAAAATAAAATAAAATCAGGCTGTGTTGTCGGGTGATCTTGATGCTAGATTTAGGCCATCCCGCAACCAGCTATGGACCATTCGACCGTCTGTGCGGAGTAAGAACGAAAAAAAAATTTATTATACGTACCTATATTGAAATAACACCACGAGATTCTCGGTACGTCTGCGTTTGTCGCAAGAATAGCCCTCGTTCATTCCCCTCATTCCGAATTCAGACTATACTCAACTCATTGTCAGACGACGACTGGATAGAATCGAATAAAGGCACTCAAAGGATGCCCCTACATCATGTGAGTCCAAAAGGGATGAATACCTGTATAATGTATTTTCAGAAGTCGAGGGTGTATGATTTAAAAAAAAAAATTTCAAGAAATATTGTAAAGCGTTTCTGCGTAGTTTTATTATCTTGGAGGTGAGGAAAAGAAGAACGTTGAAGAAAAACATCTGCGTTGAAACGTTAAACTCTGTTTTGATTAAACGATAGAAATCGGTTCCTCTCTACTGGTCCTGCCAATGACTTACTGGACTTCCCTGTAAAGTCTATTTTTACCCCGTCGATTTCTACCAGTCTGACGATCAGCTGGTTTAATTTTCAATTTCATTAAACATGTTTTTGTATATATGAGCGTCGATATTCCTCGTTTCATTCCTGGAAGACGTCACATACGTCCGCGCTAAACTACGACATTAAAAGACCGGTATATGAGCTCATAGTTGTACGGAGAATCGGCGAAATTCATCCTTTCTGTTATTCCCCCGACTTCTTTTGTAACAGGTGATATATAAATTGAAAAAAAAAAAAACAACCGTGTCGAGATGTCGCGGTGACTTACGCGATTACGTAGATTTAAGCCCTGTATTTTCATGTACTTAACACCATGATACTAAAAAATTCCTCACCTGTTACAGTGGAATAATTTCATTTTTTTCGGTCCTTGACATTCCAAAATTCATGTCAAATGTTTACATATGATTGTGATTATCTTTTACAACTCTTTGTACACGCGTTTTCTACAAACAATCTTGTACGATAGATGAACGCTCGGAACCTGATCGACTATATCAGATGGTGCGCTTGAAGTTGGGTTGAAAAAATCAGCTCACCACGATTACACATGAGATAATCAACAATGTTATGATTGCGTTGAGGTTTTAATTATAAAGTAGATCGTGAACATGTATCAGTAGATCGATGATGCGGGTGATTGATGTGAATTGAACTCTCCGTATCTGTAGCGCTCCTCCGCCGATAGTTAGACAGAAGAATTAATGCTCGGATGATGTTTAATTTCCTGTTCGTTACCGATATCGTATCAACTTTAGCTGCCAATCTTTGAAATAATTAATTGATTCGTTCATTCTATAAGACGATGCTGCCGAAGGTAAACATATTATGTTCATAAAAACACGTTCATCTGAAATTATACAAGCGAAAGAATTTTAGGATTTTCAAATAACCACATCATTCCTATTAATTTACTCTGCGAGATTATTCACTCATAATTATTGGGGGCGTTTAGTGATCGAACGACGCTTGAGTTACAGACACTATCGGCCAAAAGTGCTGTGAAAAGTCCAAATATATTGCGATCTTATCATCAAACACGAATTTATCGAATCTCATTAATTAAATTTCATTTAATCTCATATACGCTTTGGCCAAAGTTGAATTATTTTATTTCCCTCACAATTTGAGATAAAAATGGTCTGAGTAATCGAGTGGGTGATATTAGGAGGATACTTGAAAAGTCAGAGTAGATTATTATAGTCCGGAGGCGTTTGTGTTCAGATATACAGTCGGAAACATCATCATACACGTACAAAAGTACTTTCTGAAAAAATGATCACGAGTGTATCACGTGACGTGCACAATTTATCGGGGGAAAAAAAATGTATCATGACTAATAAAAACCCTATGACCTATGTTTTCTCCGCGAACATTCGTACGAGGGTGAAAACTTTATGTATTCTTTGCTTTCCACTCAGTAATCTCAGAAGCAATTTTGATCTCATCATTCAATTGTTTATCCATGATCTCGATCACCAGCTCGTTGTCGTGTATACCTATATGCCTGCGTCAAATGTAAACGGAAGTTGTTTAGATATGACGTGAATGAAACGCTGACAGGGATATTAAATTTTTCTGTTTTTTTTTTATATTGTCAATAAAATAATTTACGTTTTTCTATATATACATATACGGCTGTATGGTGAATGCGTAAATCTTGCATCTATTATTACCTTGGCGCTGTCGTCAATCCGGACGTTACATAACTGCAGATTGTAACCGTACATCTACTTCTACAGCGGATGATGAGGTGATGCGGTGGAGGTTTCGATACAATCCGCAATTACAATTGAAGGGAGGCAAATCAATTATTGAGTACAAATCATACGTTTATTTCTAGACCTCTGATGCACAAAGGGACGTGCTGGCGATTGCCTCCATGTCTCTTCGAATGAGTTATCATAATTTTTATTTTTACTCGAAGCTTGAATACTCGATTTCACGTTGAGCATTTTTTATTTTGAAGCTGTTGAGAGTGTAAGTCAAATATTCTCGCGCATTTGCCTTTGAGATTTTTTTTATGGAGGCCTCGAAGATGAATGTCAACGAATAATTTCTTGAACCCCAGAATGTATTGCGAGCTATTGAAAACACACGATCAGACTCTCTGTAGTGGTGGGTAAAGAGTTTGTTGACGGTCGCGCATAATTTAATTCAAGTACTCTATGGTACGATCAATTAATTGATCCGTCAACTATGAAATGCATTGTATTATGATGAGTGACGAGTTATTCATCGTGAGTCATGTATGAGTCTCATCGATAAATAGACGTCGAAAAGGGCTTGTTTGAAGGAGGGTAATTATGGATATAAATTCAATGGAGATTAAATCCTTCCTTGACCTCCATCGTGGCGATATATTAGACTTTTTAACACTTTCATACCGACGAGTGTAGTATACATTTTATCGTGCGACGTGATATAGCTACGAAGAAACATACTATGTCTATTCGCAAATGGCGAATGAATATTTTATTCAGACTATGTGGCGCCCCCGTTGAAATTTTTATCCAGGTGCATATAAATAGAATCGAATTACATTCGGATTTTATCAGACAGTTGACTCTACATCTACCCTCGGTTATTGAGTGTACCAGGCTTATCAATTCACCGCTCATCTTGCAATCAAAACAAATACATACGCGAAGGATGAATGCCCGAGGATGAGTAATGACGCTTCGCAACAGCTGATCGTTCCCGAATGGGGAAACCGAATGTTGAATATGTCGATGTATGTATACCTATGTACATAAATACGTCACGTGAGTACAGTGCGTAAAGACATCTGGCCGACTTCCGGTCATCAAGAAACTTGATATAACGTAAATTCAACGACTGTATAGTATACACTGTCCCACGTTTATATCGAATTTACAATTATATTTCCGAAGCTGATTAAGAAATCTGTCGATCGCACGGTAATATAACCGGAGTTATGACTCGGTAAATATTTTCACAATTCTTTCAGCATTTATCCACCTGCGAGTGAATATGACCTTGGTTGTTATATTTTGACGTATAAATTATTCGTGAAATTCAATCGATCGATTGATCATTTCACGCCATCGCTCAACATCGCTTCGCAATGACCGATCGCGCCTAGTCCATATCAGGACTGTCCAAGCTGCGAAAGCTGTAGTCATATAGGTGTTGGTACAACATACGTGGCTCGTATAAGTATATTCGAGCCATGTATATAATTAGCGAACTGCGTTGCTGGTTCCCTGCGCCATGACAAACAAAACACTACTGATCAAAAGTACGGCCGGGAAGACCGAGCACACGGTGCTAAAAAGCAGCTATGGGAAAGGCCAATGCACTCATTGCGGTTGAGATCAGCTTTACGGGCTCCTGTCCGTTAGAAAGAAGTCTCAGGTCTCCTCTCATCGTCAGCTGTTACTATATTTTCACAGTAAACTTTGAACACCGAACGTATTACGGCGTGTCCAATGTCTGTCGTCGTAGACCCAACTATAACTTTAACATAAGAGGAAACCACCCGCGTTGTCAACAACCCCAATCCTCCGCAGCCGATTAAGAGATCCTTTGTTACCACCTCCCATAACGGGGCTATCATTTCGTCTTTGCTTTGTCCCGTTTATTCTTATACTCGCAATAAGTTAGGATCATTTCAGACGCTCGATTATATGCGTGCGAAATATTTGGACAACCACGCAGCTTCAAATTTCTGCATCAGAGACGTAGATCGAATTACCATGCGGAAAGGAGCTTGTACACGAGCTTCCGATTTTTAACAGTCTTAACTGTTTGTTTTGAAGTATAAATTTTCAAAGCTGTGTGCAGAATTCACGTGTTCCTCCGTGTCCACCTACACTGTATCTATGAAAAGAGGAAGGCTACGGAGGTTCACTGTGGTGTATAATAAAAGGCGAGGATAGCGTCACTCTTTATGAACGAGGATCAGTAAAATTACTTGCAGCTAATTATAGCTAAAGGCTAGAGCGAGAATTTGCAAAAGTCTCCATTATCATTCGACCTCGAAGAGCGAACGTAGTCGTACCTTCTTATAGTACCGCTAACCAAACTATCCTCGATTCTAGCTCAAGCCAGTTATTCACTAGCTTTTTTTCTCTTGCAAAGCTTAGCGCGATTTTTAATACCTACATGTTTAGGTACTAGTGTATATTGTTACGATGCTTAGAGAATGAAGGTATAAAACGTCTACTTTTTATTTGGTCCGCCAGACTCGTATGTATACACGAGTAAACTTTGCTCTCACTGACTTGGACCCGGACCAGCTAACCACCACAGATAAAAGCTCGTGACTCATTGTTAGCTAAGTCGATCATCGCATAGAGTAAAAAATGATATAAAAATAGTGTCGCGTGTGGAACTTCATCAAATTTCGAGCTTCGAATCGATCACATTGAATCTCAATCGAATTCAAATGCGTGACATTCACGCCGTAGTTTGTTCTCTCGAAAAGTGAGACGGTCAAAGAATTCGTGGAAATGAAATCCCAATCCAATCCAACTCGCGAGTTTGTCTAATCCGCAAAAAGAAAAAAAGCGTGGCATAGCGTTGAGGCGATGCAAATTGATCGAGAGAGAAAGAGAGAGGGAAGAAACATGTATGACATTCAAAACTTTCCTCACTTCTATAGCCCTGGCCACTCACCGATGATAGTTCGCGCGATGTAGGACATGGACACTTATAGGAATACGATGTGGCTGTCTGCTCATTACAAAGCGTCCGTTCAAAAGGCTGGAAATAATGGAAAGAGAAAAAAAGTGAGATCTTATATAAGGATGCAAACGAAGATTCCATTAAGAATATATACAAAGTGAAATAAAACGAATAACCAAAGCTAATCATTATCGATCACCGCGATCCGTGAAGAGAGCACAAAGAAATTAAGTAGCTCGAAAGAAACCCGTTGCTCGTTTTCGCGTACGAAGACCGGATTTGTAGGGTTCATTCGACCGTTCGGAGAGAGCCAGAACCTCAAATTAAACAGGCTCGAGGCACGATCGAGGTTTCGCCTACACGTTACGAGCACGTGATTGTAGATCCTGGAACTGTCGGACCGGTCAGGCAATCTATATACCTATGCAAGAAAGAAGCGGTCCCATGCTTAGTGCTCCGGTATCTCCAAATATCACGCGCGTGTCTGCACGGCACACGTACAATCAATAAATGTACACGCTCCCCGGGAGTCTTGAGGATTCTAGGCGGGCCGATATTGCCCTAAAAATAGCCAATATATATCGACCCGTATAGATTTAGATACGTATAATGTTCATTCGTGATTTGTTTGCAATTTCGGCAATAGTTGCCACATGTTACGTGCGTATTAAGTGGCTTAGTCGGAATCAGTTCATTCGAACAAAGTGTTAGCATCGATTTGAACCGTTCAAATCACGCGCTTTCACATCACATCGAGATATCTATACACGGTGATTTATAGTTCTGCGAAATGTTATCGTTTACTTATTTTACCAAATCATCACCAGAACAAAGTATACAGAAGCAGTAACATACAGCTCGTTCTCATTAAATCGATCCTATCAAACATTGAAGTAAAACGGAAAAATAAAATCTGACCTGAATCCGATGGCACCTGCTACCTTCTATTTCAGTCGATAAATTTACCTATTTACAAATCTGTTCGTTTCATACCGGTATTTTTTTTTCTTCACTTTCTTTCCCGCTTTTTTAAAGCAGTATAGAATCAGCATATGGACGTGGTGATTTGCAAATATTCTATAGCTGTCTGTAGAATTCTATGGAATTAATTTATCCTTGTATAATATATTACGAATGCAAAACTTACGTATGGAAATTCGTGCGATAAAACGTTTCGACTTTGATGACGAGAATAATCCGAGCATAACGCATTATTATACTTATGGTGAGATGAAAGTGCAACTATAGGCGCATGATGGTGGAATCTTACTGCAGATTGTATATATATCATCGCAGTTGCAGAATTATTTTATCATCGATTAATCATTGCATATAGGTAAATCTGGTATACATTCGACAATCCCAGATCATTTTTCCTTTGTTGGACTCAAAATATGACGAAATATAAACACTACCATTGGAACAGCGATGTCTTTGTCTTTTCCGTCTTCCTGCAGCTGGTTTAAGATACACGAAGAACGTTCCAGCGCTATAAGCACTCGCAGAAAATGAGGCATTGAAATTAAATATGCGTATATATGCATGCCGCGAATAAGCGGATATCGTGCCAAGAATGCTTTGTTTCAATTTAGTGTAGTTGTAACTAACTCGTGAATATTTACAACTGTTTCAGAACCACCAGTGGATAGCGTCTACATGATATTCGGAGTACTGATCGCCATGGCCCTGGTCGGAGCTATCATCGTATTGCTCGCCGTGACGATCAGGTAAGAATAACAAGAAAAATTTATACAATACTTATCCGATATAGAAAAAAAATAAGGAATTACTTGGCTATTAGCTTTACCTGAAACACCTGCGCGATACGTCCACATGTGAATGGAAACAATGAACCATAGTTTGTCAAACGAACAATCCATTAAATTCCAATTCATATGTTAGCCAATCGATTGATTTTAATATACAGCGTATTGGCCTATGATATACTTTCTTTGTTCAAAATACAACGTAGGTGACTCAATTTTAGTTGTACCTTCTAGTTCGTTATCGATTTTTATTTCGCTTCCTCCGAACGCCGGAAACGTTGGATTCGTATTCCGTTTGAAGGTGGAACGGCTGGAGCTAATAGCGCAAGAACTTTTAATACGTATAGTATAATTCATGAAACATGTTTTTGGTGGATGAGTTTGTGAAATGGATGTACGAAATTAGAAGCGATTATTAACAATTCAATGGCTCAGCATGTTTTTCAAATGATTTGGGTCTCATTAAAATTTAGCGAATCAATGACAAGGGGATAATTACTTCTTTTTCTTATCAGTCCAATTTCATAACGTCTCTTCGTCTGGTTACATGACATGTACATGTTTAATTGAGTAGATTCATGCAAACTCGGGAATATCCACAAATAACTGACATCCATATGGTCCAACCAACACTTCAGTTATGGATATGAAACGCAAGGCTATAAATCAACAGATATTATACTGACGTCAATTGCGCACATGGTGGTTTACTAATAGCTGATAAGAACGATATTATACACCTAAATCACTGTAATTCAAAAACGATATGGGTGGGACTCTCACATAAATGGGAAAAACGTATGTTCAAATATTAATGTTACTTGAATTACTGAAACTAAGTATTAGTGGCAGTAGCCAGTCGCTTTAGCGAGTTTTGATCTGAGAGGCACTGTTTCTTTTCCCCAAGAATGGCTAAAAGACTTTGGAAACAGAGTGCAAAATATCATTTTTTTCTCCCATATTTACGGTAAA
Source organism: Athalia cordata (assembly GCA_963932425.1). Lineage (NCBI taxonomy): Eukaryota > Metazoa > Arthropoda > Insecta > Hymenoptera > Athaliidae > Athalia > Athalia cordata. The sequence goes on along the minus strand of OZ010625.1, from coordinate 46,348,490 downwards.
ATGAATTCTTGAGGAAATTCAGCAGGTATCTGCTTGGGTTGCGTATTCACTTGATTTTTTGACATTGTTTCCTTTTTACTAGAGCATGGTGGTATACCCCATTAGACTATTAAGATTTCTAGGCGTAACACGTCCCGAAGAAAAATGAGAAAAAAATAATAACTCTGACCGAATCGTAAACCCCTACGAAACGTAAACGATCTAAAAAGGTTCCCCCATTTTCTCGTGCACAGTTTGGCATTCGATTGACCTTGTGGTAAATTAACTGCATTTTTAATAAGAGAATTTTGAGAATATGTACGTAATGTACAAATTAATTGCGAATATTGATAATCCGTGTGGCCGATCGTTTGTATCATAAAATATCAAGTCCAAAGATTGAGGTAGACCGCAAATGCATCACGTACCGATGATAGACGTCGCTTGAACGGGGAACTCGATACTCGAGCTCATATGATATACACATTATGCATTTGCTAGTAAAACGTACGCACGATATACGATACGTAAAGACGCATTTTCTATCAAATAATAGCAAAATACAGTATATGCATACGTATATTCAAAGTCCGTTGCTAATATGGAGTGTACTAATGTAGGTGCGGTATGCGTTATGAAGTGATAATTGCGGTATAAAGTCGAATAGAGGCGTCATATACGTGCGGTACTTTTATCTCGTTTATAATCTACTCGAGGGATGCAAGAAAATAAAAGAAGGACACACAACTTGAGTTGAAATTGGTTTGTGGGTCAATAAATGGGTTAGGATCAATTAAGGGCAGTGCTCAAGATCTGATCGCGCCTGTATAAATTGACAATTAATTTGAATATTCAAGTTGCACAAGCCAATATGTACATATGTGTATGCACATGAGATAGGTATATGATATGTGTAAACGCGTGTCTGCATCCGTTGCAGAGGACACCGCACCCATTTATACATACGCTGTATAGATAGTCATGGAGAATTACAAACGCGGTGCTGTGCACAGAAAGACTTGCATTATAACGTATAGCTGTATGTATATACCTATGTACGTATGTAATGTCACCCAGGCACCCAGCCGACGTGAAGTACTGTATACCTAATGTATATGGGTTCACTTGGAGTTTCTCCATCACGTGCAAGTCATTTGAGATGAAAATTCTTTTGAATCCTAAAAGTGCAGAATGATTCACGCATTCGAAAGAAAAAAGAATGTATCAAGTAAACCGGCAGTATACGTTTCAACACTTGCAAAAATCGCAAATGATAACAATATGAGCCTCGGTACTTCCGAGTTTTGAAAAATATTTCGCATGTATGAAAATTTTCATCCAGGTATGTATATGTGGTGTTTATTTATCTCTGCGGAGAAAAAATACGATAATTTTTACCGCGTTATTTTGCTTCGTGCAAGTTGATTGTGAGGAGATTGTGTGATTTTTTAAGAAATCTGTGAATATCATACGAATAACATTTGCAGAGAATTCTCATTCTGTGAAAAGAAATTCTCGTGAGCAATAATTTAACATAGTGTGAAGATTGAACGGATGAACAGTCAGGAAGCAGATACTTGAACTTTGATGAAAATATGTGAAGAGTAAATTTTACTGCGTTTTAGTTCATCTTGAGAATTTAGTTATAAGCAACAGTTTTACCACGTCACTTGCCTAGATTTTTGCAATAAGTATAATATGCAATATTAAATATATACATGTACATATATATAGCAACGACATAACAAGGTCACGTCAAGTTGCAATGCAATGATCGTTTCGAAAAAACCAATGCTCGTTATTTTCGCATTTTGTTGCATGATGTACGGTATACCTATATAGCCATTGAATTTTTGCAACTATAGATACGCGATTCTAGAACGAATTGGGCATGCGGTAAAAATCTTACATAAATTGATTACGTATACGTAAAAACATGTTGACTCGCGATTATTATTTATGATAAATCGGTAGAATACGTGAACGTCATAGGTTTTTGTGTCAGTCGTTGTTTCAATTGAAATCTTATTTAAATGCCCTCAGAAACCAAGTATATGGATCAAAGAAAATTTTCACTAAAAAAAAAAAACAATCGCGTACAGCTTCGCTGGACTTGTGTAGCAGCGCTGAATATACTCAGATATAAGAAAACGTTTATCTAAAACATTCTTTGACCAAAGTGTTTCATCCTCAAATCCACATATGCCTCGTGTTGTTCGAGAGTTTTCTCCTCTTCGGGGAATTATTATACATTTATGCCAAGAAAATCATTGCGAGCGCCGGACTTCGAGTCGAATGCCAAATTGAAATGCAAACCGTCATATAGTGAGAGTCAACTACCGCGGCGTTGTTCTTTCACAATTCTGATCTGCATTATTTTTTATCGTTCAAAAATTGAGAAGAAACCTCCTAAATGTAGAAAGAAAGAAAAAACGAAAGGAAAATAACAACAATTTAAATCTATAAATAAATACGTAAGTACAAATTATTTCGCATGGCTTCACAATTGGCGCGTGACTCTGAACTCTGGGATACGGGAGGACATAATCAAGTTAAACTGTCGACGGAATTCGCACATTCGCGGTTCGCGCATTTTAAACGAGTTGGTACAGCAAATGATATAGTCGTCATGTGGCCTGGGAATTTCGCGTATACAAGGGTCTTCAATTTAACCGCATAAACGTTCATGTTAAAGGTACACATGTTTATAACTACACAGCAATTGTCACCGTGTAACAATTACGCTATTCTGGGAAATTTTCATGGAGCGGTTTCTATACATTTGTATATTATCCTCATTTTATTCATTACGACATTGACTTGATCTCATCAAGAAAAATTCTCGGTAATATAAAACTATTCAGTTTACCGATCATAAGGAAATCTCTCTGATACAACAGCATCACTGAATCGTTACAAAATGAGCTAGTACGTCACACGTGAATATATTTATCCCGATCACAACAATTACGTATGGATACCTATCTATGTAATGAAGAGAATAAATATCAACTTTTCACTTTTTCTACTTTTCGCTGTTTTTGCATAAGATATGGCCACACCGCGACAAATATCTGCATCGTTCGAGTAAATACATTCGTTTGATCGTTCGACAAATATAAACAATGATTCGCGCGATTATATTGCGTTGTTTTACTCCGACCAGCTGTTTTCTTTTTTTTTTGTCTTTTTTTTTAATGTATAAAGGTATATACCACAACGTTTTCCGTTTATTTAAAGTTCTCTCTGCGCGGGTCAGTAGTGAAATTATTTCAAACTGGATGCGAATTTTGATCTTATCGGTGTTCCGTCGCACATTATTGTGAATATATGTACGTATGTAGTAATTATAATGTACCCCACCCGTTGACGTATTATGGCAAGTGCAAAACAATAATAGAGAGATACTCGAAGTGTCATTCGTACTTTGACGTAGGTATACTTATAACGGGCAAGTTGGACTCCAATGTCGACGGAGTAGTGAATGTTTTGAATCTATAACACACATTCGAGAACAGGGAACCAAATATTCTTTAGTTTTGCAATTCGATAGAGAGGAAGAATTATCATCGCAAATTACCTGAATTTCTCCCTTTCTTTTTCTCCCTTTCTTTGCAACGACTATGGTATTTTTAAAATCTTCAAAACAACTACGACTTTATACGTTACAGTTATCCGCCACTGCGAAAACCGTTGCAAGAACGAAATCGATCGAGGTGCACTGAAAATTTCTAAAAATAATGCTGCAAGAATATTATATCGTTTTCCAGACGATTCTGCAGTCGTCGGTTAGATTGCTATAGACGTAAACTAAGTGAAGCTTAAATATTAACTCACTATACGCTGATACTGATATATACTAATGACTGAATTTTTTTCTCAGTGAACCTGAATAACCCTTGCAAATAACCCCCAGCGAATATCGAACACGCCGTTCAAAAATAACGTCATCTGTATGCGATAAGTAAGTTTGCTGAAGAGTTAAGTACATGGTCACCTAATTAATCAAATTACCGAATCTCACTCGCTCAAATTACTCTGTAAATTGATGAAGAAAAATGGAACATTGATTCCCGTATTTTATTATTCCATGAACATACGATTTTCCAATAAATATAATCAATTTTTTCTCTTCTCCTACCGATATTCCTGCATTCGGTCCTATAGGTACAAAGTTCGAAACGATTGCTATGAACTTATAGGTACAGCTGTAGTACACACGAAAATATAAAATACAGAGAATAATAGAATATTATACGAAGGGTGGTTGCATAGGTATATGTATACCTGCCATAGAAAATAGGTCTATCTATATGCATGTGGCAGGTAAGCCTGCGCCGAAGAACAGAAGGGGATGGTTCCTGAGAATATTATAGAACCCATAGCAACACCACCACCACCAACGCGAACGGGAATAGAATCCAATTACTATCTATAAGCAGATAATAAAATTTTACTTCGACATGCAATTACCACGCCATGTTATAATGTACGTACATATAAATAAAGGTAACATACCTACTACACTTTATGTCGGAGTTTTCATGCAGAGCAAATCGCACGAGAAAGATAAAATGGAAAACAAGAAAAAAGGAATGAGAAAATTGATAAAATCACATATGGAGATGCCACAAAAAAAGTCAAACATAAATTTTAGGTCTCCATATCTCGGTCATTCGTTATTAATCTCTGGTGCCGAATACCGCGGGCGTTAAAATCTTATCATCATATATACTTGTTTCACGGCAAAGAAATGAACCGTGGCACAGACGACGGAAATGAAAGATCAGCATATATGTATAACATACGTAGTATATTATGTGTATGATTATGTGTGTATGTAACCAAATAAGCGGAAAGGGCAGGGCGTGGAAGAGATAATCGCGGACCAGCTCCTGTTGGAAAAATTCAACCGTCTTGCTGTAGATAAAGTATATCGGTGGCACAAACACAATTGACGCTCGCGACCACGGGCAGAAAAAATTGGAGTAAATAACGATACGAAAATCGAAACCGTGAAAGAAAACCGCGCGCGTTTACCCAACCGTCGCGCGTCGCCGTAAAGTCTCCGTTTCCGCTTTTATTCGGTTTTTATATCTATACCTATCGTCAGCATATCCGTCGGTTTTTTATTTTTTGCTTGATTTCTTCTACTTGGTCTTATCGAGAATTCGAGCTCGTCGTCGCAGACTGCCAACGGTTTTGCCTGTGTGTCGCGATCGTGTACCGTAATGTTACGGTTTAATCGTCACCTGCGCGTGAACTTTACATTTTTATCCATACAGGTACAATTTACATGTATAGTTTTACAAACGAATGAGAAGCGAATTCATGAATTTAAAAGAATGTTCCACGCGAATTTTAATCACGACGATATGTGCCTTCGATGACCCGAATAGTAGCCACTCATATTCAAGGGTCAGACAAATTTTCATTTTTGTATCAGTCTAGTAGATTCGAACAGTACGAAAAGATGACGGTTATGATAGGCATACGTCAGAACTAGACGACTAGAAGACGGTGTGTGGCTTTGGTCCGCACGGAGACGAGTTCTGGGTACGCATTACCGTCGAGTGATAGAGCGTTCAAATCAGCACGAAGTCACGGGGATTGGACGACCGATCTTTTTAACCACCAATAGGAACGTCGGGGATAGTGACGTCACGTTAACGCTATATAACCGCGCGCGCGCCGGGAAGTTACTCAGACCTCAGACTCGCTTTGAAATGAGCGTGGTGAGGCAGTTCTTGTTCGAGTATATAGCTCGCCCAACAGCTAAAAGCTAATTAAAAAGAATCCTAATAGGAAGAAGAATAAATAAATGATAAAAATAAACTAAATAAAAACCAAGGATCTATAAAACTAGTCAAATTACCATGTGTATATTAAATTAAAAGTGAAGTACCACCGAACGCGTACATAGTTTAGTATTTATTAATCCCACCGTATATAACCGCCGTTAGTAACGTGTAACGTCGTTAATCGAAGCAAAAGTTCAGTGCTAGAAGAAACCAGTTTGTTCCATTACCTCTGTCAAACCTAAGACAAAAGAAAAAGGAATTAATATCGCTGTCAGTTGTCGTCGTATTTGACTGTGAACCGTCGTAGTGTTGTGCTTTTTCAAACCAGAAGAGCAAAAACATTTGAGTCGTTGAGCAGTTATATTATTATCAGCGAAAGTAAACCACCACGAAAGCAAAAATACACGTCTAAATGGTCGCTACCGTAGCGAACCATTCTATTCAACGAGTGTAAATCGCGTTATACAAAACTGTTGTGGGAGTTACCACTGGGTGTTATTACCCAGTTATATTGTTATTTTTTACTTTTGAAACGTAAGAATTCTCGACTTGTTCGGGAGTTCGCCATACCGGCCAAAAAATTCCTTCCAACATTCCGAAGAAACTTACAAAGCTCTACCTAAAGTATAAAATGGTTGGGAGCAACGGGACAATGCTAGCAATTCGTCTTGTTCGTAGCAAACTCCGAAAACGAGAGGACCACTCAAACTCGGTGCATCCCGAACCAGCCGTCGTACAAACAGCGGCTGCGCCGGTTCCGGCATCTGCATCGCCCTCTGCAAACGGGACTCTTCAGTCCTGCGACGCTATGCCACCGCATTGCACGGATCTTGGACCTTCCAACGACCCGGAACTCGCCAGCTACGCTGGACAATTTGTCTGGCAATTTCCACCGCCTTACCCTCCACCTCATACACCACCACCGCAGTATTCGCTGTACAATAACGACCAGGTAAGTTTTCTAAAGATATACATGTACATATTCTGTTTACCTGCTCTACGGAGCGAACCTTTGCGCGCACAGGAAACTCATTTTTTCCTCCCATCGGAATCCCTCTATAATTTTGACTTATGGACATAGGAAATCCGGTCGTGTCGGCGGATATTTAGAGCAAGGTTTATGAAAGGCGGGTGTTGATTCTTCGCCGATTTTAACACTCAGCAGACGCATTTACGGGATCCGATTTAAATTAGCTGTGCTGCTACTACTGCTGTTCAGGTTTTACGCAACTTGCGACCCGGCACCGCTTCGAAATACCCGAACTCGAGGCCGGCGCCAATGAGACGACCTCGTTTGTATACAATAGAAAATATTACAGCCCGTAACCCGGTGTGTTTGCATCAGGAAAAAGAGCGAGAGTTGGATATAATGTAAAGGGAGAAAGCAGATATAAAATGTAGAGCGTGACACATATGTACAGTCAAATTACGCGTTTATTCCGTACAACGTCATTTTGAAGTACATAACCCATTGATGTTATATTTGTTAGAATCGACGCGCAAATCCTGTTTTCATACACAAGCGACTTAGCCAGGAAATAGTTTCCGCACGTGTATACATGTGATACCAACCACTTGATCATTTCTCCGAAATATAAAACTAAGCAAAACAAAACGTTCTATATGCCAATATCGTCTAGACGCAGTCTTGTGCGCTCGTCATAAAAGCCATTGCATCACGTTTTCCAAATAACCCTGTTGTAAATATCAGTTCACGAAACGATATGCATGCACGTCAAAGATTATCGTGATCATTTACTTTATTCAATTTTTTTTCATTTTCATTATCTTTTTTCAACCTGTACGTTTGAACTTCCACTTCACGATTACCCTTGGACGACCTGCACGCATATCATACCGAGTATCATACCAACCGCGCTCACCTATTCCAATCTTTTAGTACCTCCGCTGGGTAATGCATAAAAAGGGAGCCCCTAGAAACGACCAACGAAATACATGGCGGTAAATTGCAACTATACAATTTACCGGTCAATAAGTTTAGGTATAGCGGTGCTATCGAGTTTGATGACCAAGGGCATCAGCGTCGGCACGTGCGCAACCTATGACCGTTAGTAAGGTCGAGTGGCTCTGACATAATTCGAAAAATGTTCTATCAATTATTTCGCGGTCTTCCCGTACGTGTGACAACGCAGGATAACAAAATTTAACCGAAACCTTCTACGTTAACTCGCTCTTACATCCTTAGCCCCCGATCGGTTAAAATTATAGCAAAAATTATAATTTGTTGGTGAATATTGGTGTACCAACGAGTTTCAAGCTGTAACTATACATAGAGATTCTAATACTCCAGGTTACTTGGGCCGAAAGCCAATAGTTAAATTTAAATTTAGTGGGCGGCGATATATACGCGATATATTTTGCCAGACTTTGCGCAGCTGTCACCCACCCCCTCGGAGAAAATATAAAATCACCTAAAACCGTCTACAACACACCGCTTACTTGCTCGTTCGTTCGCATTCCCCGGACAGATTTCGAAGAATCGTTACTTATACTTACCGGGCGGACATTCTAAAAGCTTAAGTGTATGTATAGGAACGGACAGCATAAATCAACCGCATAAGAGCGCTTTCATAACGGTTTGAAAGTCTAGACTACGTCTGCTTAAGACTTGGAAAAATGACACAGTAGATCGCTTTCGCTTATGTGAAGCTCTTCGACGACAAGGTGTTTTTCACTCTCTTATTATACGCGTTTATTTATCTATATGTAATCTAAGTTTACGATTTCTCGCGTTACTATATTTCACATATTACGTACTAACAATAAGAGCACATGAATCGCTAGTACATAGACCGGTTCAATGACCAAATTTAAATGTTTGGAAACCCTTGAAACTTCCCTTCGTACTTTTCTGCTTTAGCAACGCTATTGATCACGAAACGCGATGCCCCTCGTCCGCGTCTCATCGCGTGCGTTCCGTGGCTGTAATGTATGTAGATAGATTAACCACGCACGTAGGTGTGTCTGCGGGTTGTTTTGCTATACCTATACCAGGGGCTGCAGAGGGACTAATAATTCCAAATTCCTGTCCCGCAGGTCAGGCTCTGTATAGTTACATGTTTTTAAATTATTTTCTACTTTGCTAATGGCACGGCTGGTTAATTGGGAATTGTTTTTGTTTTGTTCCAGGATACACTTGTACACGCATTACCTTCGGAGAGGGTCGGTTTCGCCAAAGGATTCCGTAAAAACCTTGGCGGTCGCTGGCGCCGGCTAGTTAAAAGAAAACCGGAAATGGAGGCATGTTCTATCCCACCTGAACTAAAAGATCAACTGAAGACCATCTACGTCTATTGACCTCGAGACCTTCCGTATATATTACTTCCATTCAGTAATCAATGCTTTCCCATATCGTAAGATAGTTCATATTTCGTACCATATCAACAATAGAATTGGTACGCCCGGGAACCGAGCGCAACGAGGCTCAGGTTGAACTTTGGCTAGAAGATTGAATAAATCATTCGAAACAAACGAGTCTACAACAATGGAGACTACGGGCATGAAGCCCACGTAGCACGTACACATCGCAGAGTGCCTATAATAATAAATGAATTAATAAATAAATGAAACTGCAACAGGCGAGACGTTACGCTGTAGAAACAGCGAGCTTCTGGAAAAGGATGAGAAAAGAGCGAACAAGATAAAATCAAGGAAAGGTTTCATGCGCAAAAAAAAGAAAGAATCTCTTGAATTTGAACCACGCCTCATCGAGCAGTAAAAGTGAGATGAATTACATTCAAAAATAGAAACAAAAAAAAAAAAATCACGGCACATCTGTACAAACTTCCATTGATATCGAGACGGCTTCTCTGTGAGAACACACGGAGTTTTGTCCAACTGTGTGCCTTAAAACGCAGAGCTAAAAGTTCACCAATAATCTGCACTCGTAGAAGCACAAAGATGTTCAGAAGACAATGATAGTGCAATGGACTTGACGAGACTGAAACGTAAAAAGTACGACGACAAAGCGAGCTGTGCCTCGTAGCTTTTGAGTACATTTTTACGCGATTAAAAATTGAAATCACTATGTATAGTATTATTCTGAACGCGAGCTGCCCCGAGCCGCGGCTGGGCAGCGCTATCTCTTATGTAAATAAATGTATAAAGCAATAATTACGATTCTTATAAAAAAACAAACGTTGATGTTCCCGAAATTTGTATAAGAATGTCGCGTGTACGCATATTATGAAATTAATTCGATTGATTGATTGATTGAATAATTATTTAATTGGGGTAAGCGGTCTCTAAGTGGCACGTTTAGAACTTCCTTGCCCTGCGTTGAAACAGTGTAGCATTTTATTGTATGATTTTCAACACAGGCTAGATTAAGACTATGTTAACTATTACGACGACTCATATTGAGCCATAATCTACGATGAACAGCTACCATGGTATTTTTAGTAAAATTGTTGTATTGTCCAATACCCATATCTTAGAACCTTAAGCCGTCAATCAGATATATAAATATATATTTTTTTCTTGTGTCTGTGTACTTTTACACGCACTTTTATCCGTATATGAACGTTATTGCGTATGCATAAATAATTAGACATGTGAAAAAAAAAGTTGTGTAGCTAGACGAATTACCGATAGCTGTGTGATTCGTTGAATTTTCAATTCGTTAATTGTTTATCGGCTTAACAGCATCAAATTTTACACGTAAGAGTCGATATTCGAGCCGTAGTATTCCTTTTTTTTCTTTTTTTTTTTTTTTTTCTTCGTTTTAATAGTTCTAACTGAATCGTTATTATTAATCTTCAAGTTTGTTCTCAATCTCGATATCAGCATGATGCCACAGAAAAATAAGGAAACCATACAGAACCAATAATGTGCCTATGTATACTTTCATAATAAGAAAATTTCGTAGTTCTAACAACAACATGAGCTGCGTGCTCATCACCTAGTCACTTGTTTATATTATCAAAAGATCCTAATGATAGAAACTTACTACGCAATTTGCCAACTTTCAAATATCACAATACAACAATATCAAATAAACTATCTCGAGAGAAATTATGAAATGGTCTTACATATTCCTTCATATCCTACACCCTCGTACTCATGATTAAGCGACTTGCTCTTTTTCATTTCCAGCTCCGAAATTTTATAAATTCGCAATATGCACCTGTAAGTTAGAGAAATATGAAGTCTACCTCACAGTGCTACAGTTTTAATTGTCGATACGTTTCGTTTGTATGTATCGCTCAATGTCTATACTGGTGATAAACAAAAAAAAATATTAGCAAAGTTTAGAAGCGTGATTATTACAATTAGTAGCTTGGCGAATATTTAGGTAATTCGATAGATGATTATATAAATCAATAAGCCAGCGAAAGTACTAAACGAATTTCAGGATCGCGTACAAAACTGGGTACGACCTGCTACGTCGGATATTGTTCACAAAATGAATGTAACATGAAAGTTTGCAATTTGTGGCATTGCTGATTACGCGAATTGCTGGATGAATTAATAATGAGCTAGGGAAAAACTCTTTTAGATCATCACGATGATTAACACGAGGTATTAGCATGAACCACGGTCTGTCTTTTAGTCTTTTTTAGTCTTTTTTTTCGAGGTGAGCTGTGTAATGATTCACGAGGCATTTGTGCGACTCAAAAGAATGTAGGTATTATCTGCGAACCGCACGCTCGAAAATATCAGGTCAAACTGACAAATATTAGAGAAAAAAAAACCATTCCTATCCACATCAGTGGTAACTAAGAATAACAATGTCTGTGATCTTCAGTATTTGCAATCTAAGCTGCTCTCACGTAGATCTGAAATTCCATCTCACAACTTGGCACCTTGTTACATGGAACTATTATGCCATATAAATTATGGGAAACCCCCATTGGTGAGCGTTTCGTATAGATATATTCCCCTGCATGTACAGTATTTTGGCAAAGCGTAGCATAATTATATTTGTACTGAAAATGCCCTCTGGTTTGAAAGTTTCTCAAATTCATACATTTTTTGTTGGATGGTGCTATCGGTCGATTAATGTCATATCCGAGCGATAGTCCGTGAGACCTGTTTAGCCGACGAAATTGCACCATTGATATGTATTCGATAAAACAGACAAGAATAATTTACTGTACTAACATTTTTAATACTATAAATTCAAAGTTATACACTAATTTACAGGATCGTTCTGGATAGCTATTGGTCCAAATTTATTGATGAAGTAAACTATTATAAAATCATGTCGAAAATAACGTGTAAGATATTTCTGTGTCACAAAATTTATAACAGAATGCGATTGTTTAGTGCTGTGTGAAGTGCAAAACGATGACTAATAGCGTCGTGAGTTTCGCAATGTGAATATGTAAGAATGTGAATGAAACATATCGAGGGATAAGAACCAGGAAGGGGTAGTACACAAAAAACTGCGGATGCTATGATTAGAGCGTATCCCACATGCAGGAGCACCGGTGGCGCGGCTCTCCCTAATGTTGGGAGAACGCGAGTAGAGATACGCAAGTGAGCTGGCGTCGAGGAAATCTAAATATTCACAAACAATTTACAAGTTAGAAAAAATTTCGTTAGCCGATGAGTGAGGTTTATTGAATACAGATTGTTCTCATAAAGGGAGTTAACACTGTTGCTGATTAGCCTCTACATATACATTTCTCGTTTATACATACATCACTCATATAGACAAAAGGTTCCCCAAATCTTTATCTAGAATAAAATACTAATCACATTAACACGGGTGACATCTTAAAAGGTTAAAAATACAATTCTTCCTAATTGTGCTTTTTGTACAATTAGCGCCGCTAGACAATTTTCATTAAACTTAGTCTAGAAGTTACATACTAATCAATAGTTCACTTAAGATAACTACTGATTATAACAGAAGGAAAGTAATAGCTGAGATCATGTGTATGCACACAAGCCTATGATCTCGATACTTTTCCTTTTCAGCATTCTCTGACACGTCGTAGATACAATACAATATAATAGTAAGGAGAAATACATCTGCAAGAGTAGATTCGAAGTAGGTATTCAACTTAGCATGATCAAGGGTATCGAGTCGAATTCTCGAATTCAGGATCACACTTTTCTGCAGAATTCGGTTATCTAAGACGGTTTCTGAATCGAAACAATCGGGAAACCGCATCAGTCCGCGTATCATTGAAAAATCTGGGATATTCTCAGGCGTCCAGGATTTCTCGGACCTTTGAGTACCATGTATAAACAGTGTCGTGTAAGATGTGTCCCACATTAACTATGCAATATCTTCGCCGTTAAGATTAACGGGCACGTCATCCATCCGGAGGACTCGTGTTAAATATTACACCATGACTTTTGTTACGGACAATTTGCTGGACAATGAAACGATGCAGTGGGAAGGCTTATGTAGTGTTTAGAAATTACATTTTAATTCTCGGAATGGGAAATATTTCTCTCGAGATAAAAACATCTTCGAGCTTAGCTCCAGTTGGCATAGAGTTGCTTCTCTTATGTACGCGGACAACATCGATAGCCATAAATTCTAACGAGACAGTCATCTTGACTTACGTGTGCCGGTAACAAGAGGTCTGCAGAGATTTCGTAAGTCACCGGAAAGTATGAATATAATATTGTTGCTATGAAAGCTGGTGATTAGTGATGATGGTGATTTGGTTAGTATTTCAGGGATATGGAATAGGATCTTACAAGTTTTACTTGAATAGTTCTTTTTGCTAATCTTTACATCGGTAAAAAAAATGTATATTTATTAAAAAATTATTTTTTATTATGTATTTTTTGTATTCGGATGACGATACTCGTCATCGGTACAAAAAATCTATCGTCTTGACAAGAAGGGTTGGATGTCCTTTTGTCTACAATAATTATTGGTTCCACAGTGCAAACTTGGTTTCATGATAAAATTCTAAGGTTTTCGCGTCCGATTTTCATGCTAGAATGGCAGTCATTTCTAAGGGACCCTTTTCCTAGAACGTCTCATGACAAAATATATTGAATGGAAATATTTCTTCTCACTTAAGCCTAAAGGGGATAATTAATTTCGAGGCGGCTTAATGATAAGGTGTACTTGTAAAACCAGCATAAATACTATAACATCCGTTTCTTCTACCAGGAAGTACGAGTAACAATTTGAATTTAAACTTTTCATGTCATTCAAATACTAATCAAAGGCTCGTCCAGTCGCCACATGAGGGTGGATAAGGGGCCTTCACATCAACTCACATAAATCCGGATGGTATGGTTTCGGGGTAAATTCATGTACACTTACAGACTACTAAGATCACTAAGAATCACTAGTAAGTATTACTTAACGAAATAGTAGGCAGGATATTCTTGCACAAACATGATGTTTCAATCACATTTTCTTGCACTTGTTTCATCTTTCTAAATGCAGAAACGTCATGATTTTGCTTCAATACGTTCACAAATGTTTGTTCTACAGTTCTAAAACTGGGTCTATATTGCTACTCCAAATAACAAAGTTTGTTGTGCGATGCAATATTTTTATATACAAAGAACATATCCTTCTAATTATTGTTTGGTTGTGAAAAGTTCAAATACCCCACGATAGTATAATGAGTAAAATCATTATTACCGTCATGCTGAATGAAATCTACAAACTTTTACCAACTCCAATTGTTACTACATCATTAAGTATTACTTATGAGCTACAGATGTGACATCTTACTGCCAATATATACAGACTTACATATAGTTACTTATTCCAATGTTATTTTTTTGGGGGATTATGGGGATGCAATGGACTTTTTACGTTTTTTTTCTAAGTTGTTATGTTGCTTTAGATTGAGATACCCCGGGATTTTTAAAATTCATCATTTTAAACAGTCGGTGCTGCTTATATAAACCACAAGTACGATTTGAAAAAATCTAATATAAAAATTTATAAGACAGAAGCACTGCCAAGTTGCTGTGTATGTATTACGAATAGTTTGTACTTCCTTGTATTTGTACCATTAATTGTGAGATACAACTATGTTTACCAATATTAATCGTCAAAGTTCCAAAATAGAAAAGTTTAATAGCTAAAGTTCAAAATCACTGTTGATACAAAGTATTTACACCCATCGGAATTAAGTCTACAAACAAATTGACACCCAATTAATACAAAGAATTCATCTACAATATGGAACCGCGAATAAGTACAAATATTGTCATTGCAAAGAATTACAAAAATTTGACTGGCTATGCAAGTGAACTTGGATCTAATCATGTTTGATCGCGAACGCGAATCAAATCCAAGTTGGGAGATTCTTATTCTGTTTGGCTGAATTATTTAATTTACACATTGCAACTTGGTGCTCAAAGTAAGGTTAAAAAAAGCTTATTCAGTGCTTTATCACAAGAGGATCTGTGAATTTTGTTCTTTGATGATGAACGGATTGGGTAGGGGCTAACGGGCATAGCGTAACCTAGTAAGTTTAATGGTTTTTAAGTTACGAAAACGTATAATTTCATCAACCGTTCAATCAAGGTTTAGGATCTTTGGCTGTTCCCAGCTGAAACCTTCCCTGCCAAAATGGCCATACGTACTGGTCTGTTGATAGATTGGATTGCGAAGATTCAGCTCCCTGTAAATGGATAATTCATTGATTACTACACACTTCTAATCTTATTAACTTTGTGAGGTCATCCAAAAAAATTAAGAAAGGATGGCTCGTATATAATACATGTATATAATATGAACATACTTTACGATTTTACCAGGGCGCAGATCAAAGTTTTTGTTTACAATGTCCAACAGTTTGGTCTGTGACAACTTGGAGGTGCCGTAGTCGAAAACTGTGATAGACAACGGTTCCGCAACACCAATGGCATAAGACACCTGCAGAAAACAAGAATTATGATAATCTTTTGGTAAATGCAATGCTACTAGAAAACTGGCGCTATACTTAAAGCTTCAGAACAAAATTGATATCACAGCACTCAGAAGTAGCAAATAGAATTGATTTTATCATTAGCTTTTTTCCAATAAATTCATTTCATTTGCTTACATCAAGTTATACTTTTGATCGAGCTCACCTGCACTAAACAACGCCTGCAGAGACCAGCCTTTACAAGAGACTTTGCAACCCATCTCGCAGCATAGGCTGCAGAGCGATCGACTTTGGTAAAGTCTTTACCAGAGAAGGCACCACCTCCATGGGCTCCCCAACCACCGTAGGTGTCTACAATGATTTTGCGGCCTGTGAGACCAGCATCGCTCTGTTATCGGTAAGAAAATAGAATCAATTTCATTACAATTGAGTGATAAAACGGTATTTAGTATTGTGTGATTGGTATCGCTAATACAACTGTTCTCATAAATATTTTTAACATCATGGCACTCAAGAGTAGCAAATACAAAAGAAGAATCATTGAACAGTAAGATATAATGCTTAACTCATAATATGTGTTTTAAATACATGCCTGTGGGCCACCAATGATGAAAAGCCCACATGGGTTCACGTGGAAAACTGTTCTTTCATCAAGATATTTCGCAGGGATGACAGTCTTAATGACTTTTTCCATAACAGCCTGCCGGAGTTCATCGAGGGAAATTTTCTCACTATGCTGCAGAGATACAACTACTGTGTGAACTCGACTAGGAACACAGGCGCCATGATCCATAATGTACTCGCAGGTCACCTAGAAGAACATATTATTGATATTTAACAAAATTTAAGGCTGAAACAAGTACATGGTCCACTTTTGCGTGCAAACTATGCAATACAAGTTCGATATCCAAATGATTAACATTGAATTCTAGATAGTTGCTCATCAAGATAGATAGTAGATCATCAAATAGATTATTGTTTGTTGCCCTCAGAATTGTGGTTGTCATCATGGCACTCAAGAGTAGCAAATACAAAATAAAACATCATTGGACAACATGTGGCATTTAACAAAATTTAAGGAAACTTAGCTTAATTGTAATAAATATCTCGAATCAGCTATAGCACAATGTGTACCTGTGTTTTGGAGTCTGGACGGGCCCACCACAGTTCTTCGCTGCGTCTGAGTTCTGCAATTTTCTGGTTTAGCCGGTGTGCAAGAACGACTGTGAGTGGCATACATTCTTCTGTTTCGTCGGTGGCGTAACCAAACATTAAACCCTATTGATGGAAGAAACAATTATTTGAATGCAAGTATAATTCTGATACTGGCTATATGAAAGGCTGCTGTGTGTATTTTTTTTTTTTTACTCTCTTTTGCATGCACATTATACGATACTCACTACACTTTGATGAAGGATCTGAGATGTGGATTTTACTATCAATGCAAGTATTCAAATAATTTTTATGTACACAGTGCCATAAGTGTATTCTAGAGATATTGGAAAGTATTAGTCGTCAAAAAAAGAGAATAATTCAACAAAATAGAGACTACACAGGCAAAGTTATCATTCAAGTCATACTGCAAACCACAAATAAATGGTAAAAAAATAAAAACAAGCCATGCCACACCATACCATGCACAATAATTGCCTAACCGAGCAGAGCAGTAGCTGGGGAATCATTTACAAGGTACACACGATAAGGTAGCATTTGTTTATCTTTTAATCTTTCAATGAAAAATCTCAAGTCTGTAGAAATGATTGATAATTCCAGTGGCTTCATCAAACTCCTTTTAAAAAAACTGCAGATTTCTGGAATCAACGATGGCATTTATGTGCATGTCTGCATCGAACTCTGTTTCATGATTATTTAGTTGGCTTGGGATGAAATTGATGCCTGATATTGTAGCGTAGTTTATTTTGGGCATGAACTATATAATTGTATCACAAGACTCATATTTATTCTCTGTTTGAACAATGAAGTTATCGCGTGATTCGATAAACGCAGGAGTATAGGAATTTTTAGGTGTAGGCATAGTACTCTTGGTAAGGGTACACTATTTTATACAGCAATGCAAGTAGAGGAATGAAATATTCGCAGGCAAAGAATTTTTCAGGTAAATTGAACGTGGGCCGAAATATTTGTAAAAATTCCAATTGTACATGGTCTTACATTGCTCTATAAAAGATCACCCTATGGCAAAATAATATGAATAAAGATAACAAGTACGAAGAACCAATCACCTATTGAAAAAATCAACGTACAAGAATATAAAGTGGAATATAGTAGAATGCAGAGTACACTGGGTAGGACATTTGTCAAGAACACTAAAATAATCTGAACATTTGAAAATTTGATGAATTGAATTGTTACATAATGAAAACAATTGTGCATAAGTCAAGTGCAGAATGGGCTCGTACCCAGTGTACAGAAAAGCTACGCTCGGGCGTACGTTAAATACATGGGAACCTAAAAACGAAGAGGTATGTACAGGATGACAACTAATTTGCAAAGAAGGCTACGAATTGTAATTAAGCTAATACAGGTGCTGGATTAGATGGACGACAAAAAAGAAGAACAGAAGAAGTTTAAAAGTGATGGAATGTCATGTGACCTGATCACCGGCGCCAACTTCCTCGTCACTGCGATTCTCGTGAACCCCTGCGGCAATATTTGGTGATTGGGCGTCAAGCGCCAATAGCACATTGCACAGTTTGTAGTCAAAACCTGTAGAAATTACAGGAATAAGACTATGGGCATTGACTACGGTATTGGGATTTTAAGCAAGTCATCCAATATTAAGCCGTCAAACGCTGGCTGAAATTACTGAAAACATCCTATAATTCTGTCTACAAGATTAAATAACAACAAATGTATGTTATATCTTAATGTCTTTAGTTTGTCGATAATATCCTCAGATCTATAAACGATCTAATCGAAACTCAGGGGTAATTATTCGAGTTATGCACATCAATCTGTAGACAAATGATACCTCAGATAATACTGAAATAGTCTTATGACACAGGTTTGTTTAAAAATCGATTTTCAGAATGGGTGATTACATCCTACTACCGAAGGTCAACAGATATCACTGCATTCACTAATCCTATTTTTCATAATTTAAGATAAAGTGAGTAGTACCGTAGTATAAACGAGGTTTGCAATCGATATTTACACAACAGTGACAAAAGGCGATCTAGGACGGGCTACCAAAATGTGTTGACGTTGGGGCTAAGCAGCACAACCACATTGCCAATAATTTTTCGCTCATTATCACAGCTCAGTTGACCTATTGACAGTACTGATTGGAACAAACAATCCCTGTGGAATCACGTTATTTTAAGTGCATTTGGCTAGGAGTCGATATACTTGATACTATTCATATGACGGACTTACTACATTAAATAAATCATTCGCAAGATGTTGCGATTCATGCGCGATTTACTGCGATTACAAATCCGAGTTTGACCGATATATTTCTGATCCTAGAATTGTAAATCAGGAGCTCACGCATTAATCGCTACTTATTTGACCAAATTTAAACGTGTGAAATTTTAATTAGACATTTCAAAGCTGTAAGAGTTTTCAGTAGAGTATACTTGATTTTGCCAGCATAGAATTGATCTGTAACTATGTCTTATGCGGAATGTGATATGCAAATATTTCAGGATAGATCTTGACATTCAATATTTCTATAACACAACTACGCACAAATCAGCATTTCACATGAGACAGGTCTTGCTGGAAAGATTCAATATTGAAAAGTATGTGTGATCCGTTTGGGTGCTTGGTGAATAAGACACTTAATATTGCCTTGGCGATCTTCATAGAATTCTGCAGAGTTAAGAGATTTTCTTGGGTACGTTTTATTATAGATAAAGACAACTGATAGTGTAATTAATGTTCAGCGCACTTTGAAATTTTGAAAACACATTTTCACAATAAAGCACGCAATAGTCCCAAAACATACAATATCTGCAAAAGGGATAGATGAAGAAATGGAAAGTGATTAATTTGTGATTGGCTGCTCTGCGGGCACGGGCTGTGAATAACATATGTACCTGATCGCCTGCGCCAACGTCCATTTCTTCACGGTTCATATGGACACCACCAGCAATATTCGGCGATTGTTGTTCGATCGCCACCAAAAGATTCAAGGTACGCCAATCAAATCCTGCCACGACCATTACAATGTTTATTACCCTCGTATAATTTGTTATTCAATTGGAAAATGATCGTACTCTACATTTCTGATGACTATTAAATATGTATTTAAAATCTCTGAGGGCTGTTTCAACCTTGATATAAATAGTATAAGAACGTATAAAATCTTTTGACAAAAACGAATATTTCACCTAACTTAAAAGACGGAATTTTCATTAGTAGGCTGATAGGTAAAATCAGTTCAAGATAATAAAGATAAGAGATAGTTATTGTATCTATGTCAAATTGTTACACTGGAATACTAGGCAATTCTTAATATTTTCTCAACAAGCTATGCGAAGGTTTATAAATATCAACAGGTCATAAAATTATAGTTAACTGAGGCACCATGGTTGGAAATAGAAATGATAGTCTAATTATAACATGTATATATACATCCAAATGTATCATGGTAATCTATGTACAAGAAATGTTTGAGGAAACTTATATTAGTTGAAATGTTGGACGCATTAATTGGCCTGTTTCTAAATTTAACTGTAGATAATATGGTTACAAAGTCAGAATCTATCACCATGTTAAGTCTGTAAGTTATTAGCTTAACATGCCCAATTCAATAATCATATGGAGAATATTATATTATGTACATAAAAATTAACTAAAAGTGGTAAAACCAGAAAACAGGCCAGGTATTTCTGACGATCTTGTACCCGGAAAACACATTGACGTCAAAATTAGGAAAATTCAGGACTTACCTTTTGAGGAGTCATCATATCCAATGTGTTTCACTGTGTCTCTCACGATTTTCTGGTAGTCCACTACTGCCTTTGAGGTGATTTCTCCGCACAACAAGATCATTCCTGTCTTCGTAACTGTTTCTATATTGCAGAAAGTTCAATGATCAATAAAAATGTACAATAATTGACGTTTCAACTTGTTTTTTCACGGAAGGCGTTCAAGGCAATCAACTTCTCAGCCAGAAAGAAGCACTTGTTTCACAACAGAAAGTAATATTTCTTAATTAGGTTCATCACTAACTTTATCCAAATGCAATGGTAACACTAAAAAATGTTTTGCCTGAAAAACAAGGTACAAGCTAGCAGATGAATTGGCCAAAAATGTGATTTAAAAAAAAAGCTAAAGCTGCGGTTTTATTCTTAATAGTGAGTATAAAATCACTCATCGCTAGCCTGGATGAGTGATAAATAAAATAGCAAAGAAATTGGATGTGATTTGCTAAGGAAACGAGTGAATGAGGTACTTACCACAAGCAACCATAGCGTTTGGGTCTTGCTGCAAGTGTGCATCTAAGATGGCATCACTGATTTGATCACACATCTTATCTGTAAAAGGATCATCATCATAATTAGTAATATTCTCAATAAGAAGGATTGAAGTCATCTGACTTTAATATAAATACCTAGTCTTTCAACTATCTCAATGATTCCAGGTAATGACAAATGATATTCAACAGTGGCAATGTGTACAAAAAGGAAAGGGGCATAGTACGGAGAACTGTACGATAAATTAGTGAGTCACCACCATAAGGTAACATGAGAAATGAGTTAAATAAAAGTCTGTTATGACTTGATACTGGTATGAATCCAAATTTACTTTTAGGAACACGGTGTCAGGTGTCTCAAAAGAAGATTAGAACTCTACACCATAGTGAAATAGCTTGGATTTATAATTATATCTAAACTGTTGGACGACCGTCCAAAAACAACTGAAACCCAGTTACTATAGTGCATGTAACAACTTGTGACGCAAACGCCGGGTTTTCATCGTTTTTTGAGAGTAAATCTGATCTAAGATGAGAAAATGAGAAGAAAAGAAAGACAAATACAAGAAAACAAGTGATTCATAATCTTTCACTCCTACTGTGAGTAATTGATCATCTTCACATATATTTTGAAACAATGTGTATTCTACACATATATTTTGGAACAAAAAAAAACCGAGAAGTCAACTTCAACGATATATTTTCGTTTAAATAACTTTTTGAAAAGTTCATGATAGATACGTGAAACTGTTGAGAATGCTACTTTTTCAGCCCACGAGGCCAGAGATCGGTTTAATTTGAATTTCAGTCATTTCAACTTGATTTTCGGTATAAAAGAACTCTGTGAATACTGTTAACCGCGATGAACTATGCAGAACAGCAAAGCCTACCAGTAGCATACAATGAAGTGGGATCCTGAAATAATTCATTAGCAGGAAGAGATTCGGAATTCAGAGCAACAATTTTATCGAAGCAGCAGCCAGACGCCGAGCACATGGCGATGAATAAGAACTTGGGTCTGTGCGCTGTTGGTTTGGGTCAAGTGCGGCATGATGTTCAATTTTTGGGAGAATACGAAGGATGTTTTGAAGTCAAGTTAATTTGAGATCGATGCTAACAAATTTGAGCATTTTTTTTGTCACAAAATCGAACTAGACGTATGAGATCAATGACGTAAATCAGATATCGCGCATCGTGCCGCGCAAGTTGAGATATTCCATGGCGGCGCGGTGCCGGACCGATAGCGGATATCGAATGCTAACAATAAAAATATAACAAGTTTAACAATAATGGTACCTGGATGTCCTTCGCCGACTGATTCTGACGTAAAAAGGAAGCTAGTTCCTTGTTGTAGTTCGGGTGGCATGTGGCCGTTGGCGTAGCCATTTATGTGGTATGAAGTCTCAGGCATTTTGCTGCTAGTTTCCGTGTCAGAACAGCTCCGCGGAATTATACTGCACAAGCAACTACAACGCACTGTAAAAGAGGCTCCCCGCCCGGCAGTTCGGTCTATATGTAACCTCGGTAAGGGTCACGTGGCCTCCGCGTTGCTACGGGAGACGATGGTCAGCGCTCAATTTAACAACGGCGTCTCCTCGCACCTTCCTTGGGATTATCGCCTATCGGGCACCACTTTCACTGTTCGATGAGATGCTCCTGTAATTAAAAAAAATAATGCTCTGAAAAATCAGCACAGAACCCATTATACAAGCATTGGAACTTGGGTGTGGAATTTAGTCAATGGTTGACAATGGTAGACAATACATATTTCGCAATATACAATACATATTTCGCACCGGGTACAGTGGTTGAATTGGCACGTGTTTCGTGATCCAATCCGAAAAGTTCGCGCGTATGCTGTTTTATCGGTGTTTTTTGGGATCACCATGCCGCTCGCGATCCAATGGCAGGAGATGTCGCACATTGACCACATGACGCAACCTCGTGAAATATTAACAATCGCTGATTTTGGCTATTTCCGGATAGCCGTAAAATCTTAATTTCCATAGCTTGAAATTAATGTACACTTGAGAATTTTTTTATTTCTGGTTGTCATTATTCATACCTGTTCAGAATGATAATGACTAAACATTTATGATATCCCTCGCGTTCTTATTGCGTACCTATAGTTCTTGAGCATTGTTAAATTATTATACCTAGTTAGTATATTCTCGTGAATTAAATTGACGCCAATTCTTAGGATCGGCTGATTTGAACACTAATTATTGCATTCTCCACATAGGACCCCGCAAACGCTCACAATCACTCGCACTTTTCAAGCGAATCTCAAGCGCGGACGCGATTGAATTCATAAAAAAATTGAAAAATTCTCAAAAAGTTCATCACATTTCGTTTAAACAACCGTACTTCTGAGGATCCATCATTTTGCTTAGTTTCGCAGAATACTCCTTTCTAGCTGCATCAGTAGATTCTTACGCGTTAAGCTCTTGTCGTCCTCAACCCTTGACATGATGAAACTATCGATACTGTAATTTTCAAGGTACTTTGTTGTATCTTTCAACATTACTGTGCACGATAGTATAATAAGCTCGATATCGTCCAAATAACATTTCGTCAGATATACTATACTGCACTATAGACATGACTATAGGGAGAGCGGGGCTGGAAGTTCCTCGGGTAAATTGTTCTGATGGTTTTTATCTTCAAAGTATGAAGAGATAGCGAGACATTTCTTATAGCCGATTCGGTACGTGAGCCAATCGCGCCGAATAGTATATGCGAATCATATCACTATCTCTTTATATTTTGAAGATAAACCCATAGAAACAATTTACCAGGGAAACTTCCAGTAGAAGGTTGGCAAAAATAGCTGCAAATATATTTAAAGTTCAAGAAGTTATCGTTAGAATCGAGTAGGTATACAATAGGGTGCCCCTCGGGTACCTGCACTCGAGAAAAGTATTTGAGCCTTTGTTGAAGCAGCTGTATAGAACAGACAGGTATACATATTTTCGAGGGTGATGTTTCAAGTTATGTCACAAGTAATTTTATATGTAACTTAAAACCGTTTTTCCAGAGAGTGTAACAATCTCCGCTCCATATTTACTCCACACCCTTTTTTAGAACATACGTGACCCGGGATAAAATATATATTGGATTTTAATATTGATGTACTATTAATGTAATGGCGTTTTGCTATATTTGGGTATACTGTTCAAACACATTATCGAATTCGAAATCAATGTCGGTTATTAGATTGATGATATTTTGTGAATATACACATCCATTCCGAACATTGTCATGACTGCAGGTGCACCTATAATTTCAAACTATACTAGTGCAGGAAATGAGTCTTCCGATACTTTCGTTACGGTTTTACTTTCCTTCACTCAATAATTGAAATTCAGTATGATTTGGGGGGTAATTAAACGCGTGAAGCTGTCAAGATTTTCTTCGACTTATCGTCGATCAAATTATTGGGAATAAATGATAGAGCAGCCGCAGCAGCGGATGCCGACCCGACAAATACCGATATTCTCACAATCAACTTTGAGATGTTCGCATGGACGAGCGCAAGGATTCTTCTGTATAAATTTTTTTTATCAATCGCAGACCAGACTCTAAAGTTGCCGTCTGCCTTATTTTTACCTTGTTTCTTGACCTGGTGTACGTTCCAGATGGCAAACTTTTGAAGATATTGTTATATCGTTACAGACATAATGGCAAAAAATGCAGAAATATCTTAGTGGTGCTAAGATTGGTGCTGAATTCAGTCAATGACATCAGAATTATCCGATGTCTGGGATCTATCATGCTCGAATCTCGTTGAAAAGTTTTAATCCACCCATAACTCTCCAACTAAAAGTATTTTGATATGATTAGGCGTAATTGTTGCGCTTATCAAGCGAAACCTTCGCATTTTATATCGCAGTTGTAACGAATCCATCGAGGAATCAGACTTCAAAAGACACGGAATGTCTAAGCTGCTTATCTCCTATCTCTGTATCTTTTTTCTAACAATAAACGCCACCAATTGCAACTGTCATACAAAAAATACTGCAAATTTGTAAAGATCATGTGGGTGAGATTTAACTCGAGTTATATACATGTATGTTGCAGAAAAAAAAAATAGCAATAATACTAAAATAACATTGAATATTATCGCAATCGAATCAACTTATAATAAACTTTTCATCTTTCGGACAACAGCAGCGATTAAAAATTTTCAAGGAAATCATGTGGACCTTGGGATTAGCAAAGACCTCTGCATCGTTACCTTCAACTTTTTAACTGATACGAAAACGAATACACAAAATCAAACTTCAACACTCTACTATCGAATGTTGATTACTGGTAGAATTTTGGGTGGCAAAAAAACCGAATAGGAAGTGAGAGAACAAAATTTTTATTCTCGGTCAACCATTCCTGATGACCCCAAACGGTCAAAATCATTAACTCTAATTAACAAAATATCACTAATCATATGATACTACCGAATTTGATTGGTTCCAATCCACATAGAGATAACAGTTTCACTTGTTTGCATACGAATATAATGAGGTAATAATCCAAAAAACTACAATAAAAATAACGTATTTCAAGTATAGTTCATAAATATTTATTCTACTCGGCAACAGTGCGGTATTCTTTCATGTACTGTTTAATCGTTAAAATGATGATTTTTCTATTTTATTTTTGTACTGTTTTCGTATTTTGTTATTGAGAGTTAATTGGAACGTCTCGAATTGACTCTCATCACGTGCTGTGAGGAATAATATGCGGTAAATCCGTACGTCGTAATCGAATGTTATAATTACCAATATTCTTTCTAGGAATCAAAGTGTAAGTTTCCTTTGACCTACTATCCAAGTATAAACGTGTCAAGATACGAGTTGTATATATGTATACGTAGGGGCTGATATGCACCGCGTATATACAATACGTACAAATTTTTCTATCTTACAAGTACAATATACGCATAGTGAGAATTATCCATCACCATTCGTTGATTAAAATAATATTGTGCAACACCTGCTTTGAAAATTTAATTCAATTTTCGAGTGCTAAGTGTAGTGCCGTAAGTGCCCGATTTATTCAGCCTTAACCCTCGATTGTTAAATAATTCGACACCTACTCCACATGTACCATAAACTACTATTAAGATAAACTAAAAGCATGAAAACTTATGTTAAAATTGAAAAAACAATTCTTTATTATGTGATGCTTGAATGAATAATGCAGTAGCAGATGTCATTAAAGCTATCATTATTACTTTTTCCTGCAATTATGTCATCAGATGACCAACTGATAAAATTTGTTGTGCATCATGTATATTTTTTTGATTTGGGTTATTGCTAACGCAATCCATAATTTCACTCACAATAACATTTTAATAATGAACAGTATTCCAACGCATGTATTTTTTTAAAAAGTGTACCTTCCTTTCCGCCATGATTTTTAAGCCCCTCCCGTATGCAGTTACCATAACTATCATTTCTCGTACCACTTCTGACACTCGTATTTACTTATGATGAAGTACAAGAATCTATGGGTCCTAAAATATGAAGGACGCGTTTAATTTTATTGTCAAATGTGGCGGACAATGTAACTCATAAGTTTTCTAAATTATAGCGGTGATTCACGGTGAGAATAATACGCAATTAATATTAATAGACACAATTCTGCATCCGATAATTCAAGAACATTGAATGTGGATCGTCGGTAACCAACATAGAAATGAATTCGTAAACATGATTTTACACTGTGATTAGTTTCTATGATTAAACAGAAATACATTCCTAATGATTTTTCAAACGAATAAAAAACTTGGAAGATTGTATAAAAATTTGATGGAAAATCCAATAATTTACCGTTTCGATCTCTTTTTCAGGCTGTCTTCAGGTAATCCTCGATTCTTATTGTACTTTTTTCAAATTTGATGTTTAAAGGGCAGATGTGACGTACGTGAAATGATTCGTTTTAATATAAATGGAATGGAAAACAAATCTGAGACAGTTCAATTAGACTTGATACTTCCACTGACACTTAAAAAGTTTGGCTGACTGATGTATGAGCACTGAGCGCCACCCGCTGATAGCACTAGTTTTATACTTCTCGATCCATATAGCCGTTGCCCGCCAAGGAGGGGCAAAGGGATACCTGGTTTTTAATGTTCGCACTTTATAACATTTACAGAATATCTCATCAATTATGATTCCCTCCCCCAGTGATTTCACAATAAAAATTTGAATGTTAAGAACTAGCAAAAAACGAGGAAAATTCATCAGATTATCATCATATCTCATCTCCGAGTTGACATATTGCTCGGTCGAAGGGGAGAGTGGAGACTGTGAGGCCGATCCATTTATTGACCAGCGATGACGAACTACGATCACTATGTCATCTGATTTTCAGCAGCGTGTCGGTGCACGTAGCTGGGGATAATCTTGTGACTCTTCAAGTGTTTTGGTGAGGGAATTTTTGGAAAAATCCGTCGAATTATCATGTTCGCGGAAAACCTTGGGTAGGTCGCGCATTCTCACAGAGTCGCAATAACTAACAATTTCTTTAACCTTCGTATACGAATTTCTTATAAGTATACGGATTACTTGGTAAACCGAGGTGATCATAAATTTGACCTACATGACGTTATAATTATATCCAGAATACGATAGTTTAAACTATCCCTAATTAAAGAAGCTCTTTAATCGAATGTGAATATTTTTTTTTCCTTTTAAATTCAAATGGTGCCGTATGTAGAACGTTTCAACTCTGCAGATTAATCTTTATCAAAAGTAGACGCACGACATGCTCGCTATAAAATGCTCCAAATTTATAAGAAATGATTTCTCTCGCCCTAATGATATTCGAAATCACGGCGATACACTGGAAGTTGTTATTTCATTATTATATTACACATATCTTTTTTCTGCGCAGTTCATACGAGTGAACCTCATTAAACAATGTACGTACACGTATGTAAAACATTCTGCAAAGGGTATAATCTTAATTCATGTTCACAACATGACTGCCCCCTTTCGAATATATTCTCAACTTTACGTAATTTTGTTTTCGCAAAAAGTTAAGAGAATAACAATCACAGCGTATTTACACATCAGGTCAACAAAATCTCTGCTAATAGATTAAAGTTTCGACGAATTACGAATTTATTTAATTATATTTATGTGTAATAGATACAAGCGATATCTATACGTATACACTTACATAAATATATACTCGCCACATCGATACATGACGTGATATTGCACTAATTTCAATCCGTTATTATAATATAATATAAAACGCATGAATTACATCACAATTATAAGTCAGTATTGACCTTTACACGCGATTAAAATGTATAAATATTAATTACCATCAACGTTTATGCCGGCCATTGATTTCCTCCATGATATTTTGTCTCCTTCCAATCTCTACTAATCGTCTGGCTTTTCCAGGGGTGAGTCAGAGCTACTTGCTGAAATTTTCCTTAATTTTTGAATACAGTTTTGCTATCAATACAACGTTAATCAATTGGACTAGTAATTTTTTGATATGGCTTTTTGGAGTGGTTTCTTTTCCTTTTTTTTCCCTCAATCTTGTTCTTATTTGATTTTTGTTATTTCAAATTAAAAACATTCATTGGACCCGCCGTAATTTTATTTTCAGCAGATGTTTGCGTAATTGGATACGAGTGTATGAAGAGATAGCTCCGATGATATATAGTTGCTCAACCCTCGAGCGATACAGTGATGATTTCTATAGAGACTTGGAAAAAAGTTTCTTACTTGCTAAAAAAAAAATTTGAAAATGACACATATATAGCCGTCGATTAGACTATCATTATTAACTTCAGAGCAGCATAGATTCCCTCGAATCGTTGTTACTAGCATCATTTCCACAGCTGATACTATCAATATGTTATTATTACTTTGGTGAGTGTTATTGACTCAACACCATCGGAAGATATACAGATATATTTTACAATCTGACTATATAAATCTTGTGTGAATTCTAATGGCCATTGAGCTTTGTTTTTTTTTTTCAATATAGTTTTATTTATTTATCTTTTTTTTCCATTCATTTATCGACCCTGAAGGATTCGCGATAATCTTTGTCACGCTATTAATGGGGCAAAACGATACATGTCGCGGAAGATATGATGTACGTACGTAACAGGGCCCAGGGTGAGGCATTTGAAGTGGGCCGGGCAATTAGTTCGAAAACGAAGCGCAAGATATCAAAAAAATTTTTAGACAAAAGTAAAGGTACATTTCAAATGCCTCACCCTGAATATTTGTATCAGTGATGTTAGAACTTTATCAAAATTACGTAAATATATGTGATAAAAGTTTGAATGAAGATTTGGCAAGAACAAAACGTTGAAACGATTAATTCCCCCATTATAGCAAGTGAATATACGAAATTTTTTGTAAGTTTCTTCAAATGCAAATTACTACTACGATAAATAAATCTTCGCACCAACGTTCATACTTTTTTTCATTGACGTGAAATCATAGATCAATAATGATTCAGTTTTCTGTTAGCCGTATAGAATAAATTATTCAACTCGAGGTCAAATTTTCACAATGGTAGTGATCAGCTATTTTTGTATAATATTCACGAGCCAACAGGCGAGAACTATTTTTTGCCCGTCAGATCCGAAAAATGGCAACGTATTTGAAATATGTTATACTCTATGTTCAGTCGACAATGATGTGCATTTATAAGTACATCTCTATATGTGGCTTTGTCCGATCTCTGACACATGATCTGTGAACTTGCGAGAGGAATAAAGGGCAGCTAGCGCGTCTTAGTGCCTGTAATACTCGTACATGATGAGATAGTAATAATTATACCTAAATGTAAATCTAACACGCTCGTCATACTAAATCTATTGTAAGATATTGTCAAACATTTTTTGAAAATTTAATGCATCGTGTAGAAAAAACATAAATATAGTATACGCGGTGTGTACGGTATGTGTATGGGTTAAAAATTTTGTAAATTAACACGAAAAATTTAGAAAGCATTGAGTTTTGTCCACATATCACGTTGTCCATCTTTCTGGTTTCCAATAAATCTAACCCTTATCGACCACTTGCTGTAATCTGATGTTGGCATTAATTAGAGGAATTGTTTACGTATTGTTTTGGTTCAAATTATATTGACGCGGTTCACGAAAATTTCATCTGTCCCCACTGTTTGACTATATGTCATCACTCATCACATCTGACGCAACGGATTGGAGATACTGAAATTCCTGATTTCCATGTTATTTCATCACTTTGCCTTGCAATCTGCATTTTTCGCGAAATATAACTGTAATAACTTGAGTCTTGACCCCATAACCCTCACATAATGGCTCATCATCGGAGACTATCAAAATTGACGAAAATACGATCATGATTTAACATTTCTTTTCTTTGTTTTTTACCATTTTATCATCTTCACAACCATGGGAAATGCAGACATGTATCGTAAGAGTTTGAAAATTACTAACATTATGGCGAAGGTGAAGGACTCTCCTTCGTGCATCAACCCCAGTCAATGAGTCAAAAAATTAACTAATAATCAAGCTTAAAAAAGAGCCAGTAGAATCTTGATTTCTTATAGAACTAAAGGTTTGGTTGGGAAATAGGATATTATTGTACATTGTGTCATGATGTATACACCTATAGATGTGTAAGTTTTGATTCGTTAATGTTATTTATGCGCAGTCTTACATCTATCGACATAAAATGTGGAAATACTTGTATAATATGACGTAGATCGAGCATAAGCAATTCTTACAATCAGTCAAAAGAAATGTTGTTTGAATCGAAAGCAGTTTGACAAGACGTCAAACAAGTGGTGAATTGTAATTCAGTCGGAAGCGAAATGTCAAGAACTACGACGACAGTTGTTTACATTTTCTGTTCTTTTCAAATTTTCATAGTCGCGCGGATTATTTTACTCGATTCAAAATTTTTTTATGATCTTCAAAGGTAACATACTAAATGAACATTATCAAATACATTTGGTATACACTTGTTTCAGGCTGTGCATAATAATTTCATTTTAATGGAACTGAAGTTGATGAATACCAAATGCATTTTAACACTGCTGCAGAACAGGGTACTCCTTCTTTAGAAATATTCTCTGAAGATCATTCTTGGATCATCGATGGAATTATGCATACTGATTTATTATTTATACTTTTGACAACTAGAGATGTAATTTTTAACTAAAGGGCTATTGATTGGTGCAGATCCGACAATCAGGAGCTGAAGACTTCCACGAAGCGCGGTCAACAAGCTCTTGAGCGGCCAAGCATCACACCGAGCTTCTATTTCCGGGAGCAGGCTTTATATATTGATTAGGAGGTGGAAGTTTTGCCGGAAGGGGCCTTGGAGGTCAAGGTCACCTCATGAAGGCGCACGTCAATCTTAGCTAAGCAATTTCATGAATTTTCTCTGAATTTCCTCAGTAGATTTCTGCTTATCATGATATAATCGGCGTAGCTATTTCATCTCGCTGAATTCAGATTAAAAATAGATGTCAGCATCGACTCGAATCTGAAGGCGTATTAATGATGGAGTTTTAGTAATGTCAGGCTGTTTTTTAATAGTGCTTTCTTTCTCCCTGATCTTACTGAAAAAATTATTATGTCTTCCAAACGAACGGGACACATTCGGAACGGCGACTCTGCGGGCGATGATAACGTCCGTTATCGTCCAAAATTTTTGACGTAAGTAGCGAAACTTCCTATTTCATAAACCTATTGCGAAATTAAACGAGCAATGAACGTGCGCCAATAATACTAAAATGTTATTACGTAAATATTTATTCCACGCTGATATTGTCACATCATCCGTTCAGGGGACATTAATTTCTCATCCATCGTGCCGAACGGTACACATATTATATTGTCTATATTTACATCTGAATATAAACAAGTAAAAGTACCTAATATGATCATAGATATAAATATATCTATGACATGATGGAATTGGAATACCTCAAACTCCGGTACAAAAAGTAACGCGAAACAGTGGTAATATTGCATTCGATTTTATTCGTTATTTATCTATTACTTTTTACTTTCAATCGAAATTCGGGCATACATTTTTTGATGTTAGAATATCATTTGAACAAAAAACAGTCCTCACTGATTGGTTTGTTGTATGTATATATGCTCAGTTGCCTCAGTATCCATAGTACATCTACAACATTCAGTGTTCATTGATATACAGGATTCGATTCATGAAAACGTATCGTGGTTTAATTATTTATTTCGTTTTTTCTCGAATATCACGTAATCCAAGTTGTTATACGAGACTGGTTGTGCGTGCGTACGGTGATAAGATAGTGTACATAGCAATGTTACCAAGATTTTTACGAAATTGCGTAGATGCTTCATACATGCGATGTATTGAAATGACATTCGTTTTAACATCTTTCAAAATAATGGTTTATATTTAGTCTGGACTTCCAGATACAAATGGATACAAGTTCAACGAAACTCGAGACGAAACTATACTTACGCAATGAGTTTTCGTAACATAAATTCCATTATAAAAACTACGAAGGTTTTGAAAAAGTAAAATGACACTTTTTTTTATTGATTATTAATATGAATCGATAGATAAATTATTCTGGTCTTACTATGCTAATTATATTTTCCCACGTTCACTCAAGAACTTTAGAAAAATTGAATAGTCGAACAGCAAAAATTGGAACTTGTCGGCCTCCTACTTGAGTTTGTTGCTAGCTAATCGTAAGATCCCTAGCATAAAGATCATTACCTTCTGACATCTGCGTGCAGCCGTTTCAAGCTATTGAAGGTAATTATTCGTGCCTCTGAATAGCAGTCGAGGTAAGTTAGCGATCAATTTTATTGGCAGAGTTTCAGTAAGTCATAAAGTCACATCCAGCGTCTTCGGATATTTTTTTTCACCACAAGATGTAGTAGTAATTCTCATCTTGAAGATCGGTGTGTATGAAGAATGTGATAAAGTTAGGCGTATTACTAATTTAAAAGCCTAAGGCTGTTACATCAAACGAGCGGTCTCGACCCAATTACAGTCGAACTAAAGATTTTGTATCGGTACAGGTGAACACAAATTGACATTTCAGGCACAGATCTGTTCCAAGTTTTCAGAGCATGATTCGAATGTAGTCATTATAGTTGCCCACAAGGACCAATGTCTGAGTTCGCATCAGTATATATTCTGCGATCAGTTCGTTGGCGTGGCCCAGTAGATTCATCGCACTTTGCTGATGAATACCGTCTCGTTTTATTTTTGGGCATTCAACTCTTATTTTAGGAAGTTTATCTAGTTGTGACATAGCCATAACTCAATGTTATGCAATGCATGTTTTCCTACAAACCGCTTGATGGATCGTACCATTCCTGAAGAACTGAATGAAAGATACTAAAGGAATCTGCGAGGTTGAAGAACTTTCGTGGAAATTACGAATTCACAACTCATTATTTGCTTGTTTTTTTTTCGTCTTTTTTTATCGTTATTATTATTTTAATTCCAAAGAACTCTGCATTAATTCTCCTGTCTCCATAAAAAAATAATATTTTACTCTTCTCTCCAATTGCGATGACGAGCTACTTTTTCCAGAAATCATCCCGATGAAATTTTTATTCACTGTTTGTTCTCTTGACGCGTGTACCTCTATACACATATAGACATGCGAAGAATCATAATGAATTATAAATTTTTACCGCTACGTACGTACTTATATTGGCAATTGAAAATTGTCATCACATTTTGGTCGTGGAGTCAACCTAGATCAAAGTCATGCTGTCTGGGACTATAAAAAGAATGAAATGCAGAATGGCTGGGAGAAAAGGATGCAATTCCACTGTCATGTCCGAATTGAGGTGAGGTACATACCTTTTCAGTATTTCAGTGTAATTCAGATCTGAGCGAAGATGGGGAAATTTTTTTTCCAGATGCACATTTGCATTTTAAGTGAGCTCGCCTCCACTGAAGAGGGTTAGAAGACAAACGACAAAAAAAAGGAACATTCACAAGTGGTCCATAAGAAAGAAAGGGGAATAAAATTAAGTTGACAAAGGCAGTTGATATGTCTGCACGGCAGAAATGCGGTTTAGGTTCTCATCCTTGAACCGATGACCTTCAGATATGACCGCACCTATACCAGGTCCAGTAAATTTAATAGCTGTGCATTTCTTCAATTGCATACGTTTTTGATTTTATTCCCATGGCAGAGAAGTACTTCCTTGCCATGCCCTTCAGGCATATCGCGTTCGCCATCGTAAACCTTTATGGTTGTCCGATCTGCAGGCTGTATCCACACCGGAATAGTGGAGAACCTTGACATCACCGTGAAGCAGTAGCCACGGTTGTTCTCCTTCGGGGGTTCGGGGAGTGTGTCTGCAGGTTTCGCATACCGCCCATACTGACAATTTGCAGCTATCGAGTACCGCAGATTCATCTGGACTCCGTAATCTCGGACGGTGCTCACCACTCGGCTCATCTTCTTCTCAATCAAAGGTACGTCGATATCACGATTCTTTTAATTAAATAGTGGTCATTCGAAGGTCTGTGTTTATTATCATTCTCGGATTTGAATTTCATAACAATTTTTCACGTTTGAATTGACGTTCTTCCGTATATTGTCGCTTTAGATATATACCGAAGTTGAATGTCATGAAAATACTCACGTTTTCGTATCCGAACGTTGTTGATCCATCGCGAGTTGACTCTCGGTGGGACGCCGGTCAGTAGAGTGGTGCTTAAATACGTGTTCGTAGATCATTTTCAAAAATATTTCGGATTTACAGAGATGTCCATTCCATGACCGAGTAAGCCAAACTTTGAGTACATCCCACAATCTGTGAAGGTATGCCTGTCTCGTCTTCATTCCCAGTTAGAATTTTAAGTGAAATTGAGTAGTAAGCAGTCGTAGCAAAGCTGCAAGCTGTATGGTAAAACGTATCGCATGGCGAAGGAATATCAATAAACTGTCATTTCTGTGAACGAATGCTGATAAATGGATCTTTTCACGTGCAGTGTGGGCAGTATACCGGCAACTTGGTATGACATTTCTTGTCGAGGATATGAAATACAATTTGATTCTCAACTCGGAATCACTTGAATTTGCCACTGTTTTATTTGATAAAAAAGTAAAATCGTTCTTTTCGTACACATTACGTCCATCCAAACTGAGTGAATTCGGTTAATTGACACGAAAGTGTAGTTACACGATCGGACGAAATGTGATTTGACACGAATGAAATTCATTTTTGAATCATCAAAAATAGATTTAATAAATTTAAAAATCATGTCGCCAGGGGATAACACATGACGCAGGAAATGAGATGCTTCAGTTGACCGTAATTAGAAAACAGCCGCAAGACTGAAGAGAATTACTTCGATCGGTTTAATCGTCAATTAATTATGTGATACGCGTTTTTACGACTCGATTATTTGATGATTGTGTGATTATAGGACAGGTTTAAATAACGCCAGAATCTCGTTTTCTACAGTATTATTGGTCGCAATCAATAGATTGTCAGCTATGTTCAGTTAAAAAAATATACCAAAAAAATTTAGTGTGTATAATTGATCTTGACATTTTACACAGAGAATTTAGAATCAAATATATTCAAATATTTTTGCCAGTGAACCGGACTTACAAAGTCTTTATCGTATTCTAGTGACATCGGCAAGTTTATCAAATAAAATTTGTGCGGGACATATCGTTCAAATACGTTACATGTGGTCTCGTATCATACGGGTATGCAATTATTGATGAAAATTATGAGCCATTGTTTAGCTGAATTTTCAGTACCCATGAAATGAATACATTCATTTATACAAGTGTACTGAATATCGCGTGACTGTTAATATGTACCAACATATAGACGACAATAAGCAATAATTTCCTGACCTAGAATTTTAAGAAATCGTGCAATTGACATATTCTTATTACGTGGGTCGAGTTTTACAATTTCCAACAGTTTAAAGAAATATTTTGATCGTTGGTTGATTGTGAGACGTTTTTGTCCATCACCGTCCATATATCCCGAATGCTAATTCCTTTAGCTAACTTATTTGCGCTCATTATTACAAATGAGTTTTTTCAGTTACATTGAGTCTTCATGATGTCAAAACACTATCATTTAAAAAACAGGTTTTCAGTAAGATATCGGTCTGTCCGTCATTCTGCGGGATAAACTACCGCGATAATATGGGAAACACCTCGATGAACAAATTGAATTTCCATAGTATTTTAAATTCAACTGATCAGAGTACAAACTCGTCCACATGTGTGTTAAGTTTTAGACGTACATGCCTCTGTATCACAAGAATTCAAAATTCGGATCACTGGTTATAAATTTGAAATCTAATTGTTAAACTGGATCTGACATTTCAGACCAGATTCACAACTTCATACTTTGACATAAAATTTTATAGGAATTATCATGAAATAAATTAAACAATGTTATGGGGAACAATTTCATATACATAACACTGTACATATGTATATATGATCATACTTGTTAGTACTTTTCATTCGGTTGAAGTAATTTGAGAGATGATGTAAAGTATCGTGGAAAACACAATTTTTACGACTTGTTTGGTTTTATTTTTGAGAGTGATTTATTTTGTGATTTGCACCTTGACCCACATTGTGTATGTGTGATATAATAATCGTGATTTAAAGTAAATTTCTTTTATTTCTTATTTGAAAAAGAAGTGGTTTGTGTAATAATCTTTCTGGCACCCGCGGGCCAAGCCACGCGATGTACGAATAATTATGTATGTATGCATCTCGTATCCCGCGTCATGATCATTGATAGTATTTTGGTTGGTACTATAGAAAGACATTATCGAATACATAATTGTGATGAATTCTTGGGCCATATTCAATGAACTTCACGTTTACCGCACGTATACACGTGTATGATTTCATTGCACATGCACGGGCGAAGGTCATCCATTCATTAAATGAAATAAAAATTTCAAGAGTAGACCGCAACAGATAAATTAAGAATAAATCTCGTTTGTTCACTCCAGCGATCAAATACGAACAATTTGAATGATGGAGCGACGAAGTGATAAACTTTCTGTATTTGCAGATCTACCATGAGGATCAGTCATTCCATTGGATTATTACTCTTATTTTGGACGGTCTGCTGTCAATCCCAGCGAACAGCATTAGATGACAATGTTGAATTTTTGAGATCAATACGGAAGTTAGCTACGAGAATCATAGGTATGTATAGTGAAAAATTTATTTTCATCGTAAGCAAACATTTGAATTTCATGTCATCTATGTGTTTCTATAAATATCTAATATTCTCAGGTAAAACCAGTAGCCCGGAAGGAAGGCAATTGAAAAATGCAAGAAGCCGACAGATATTGCAGCCGCGGATTAATCCACGTACACAGTTTCCTTGTGACCTAACAAGTACGTCATTAAGGTCGCGTAAGATGCTAGAATAATAACAATTAATTATTCGACAATTTTACATTAGCTAATTTTTTTTAGACGCCAGGTCTTCTCAGCCACCGACATCCGTACACAAAGTGAGACCAGGTGACATAGACGTAATAGCAGCGATGGGTGATTCGTTGACAGCGGGATACGGAGCGATGGCGACATCCCTTTCTCATTTGCTGATAGAGAATCGTGGCTTATCTTGGAGTGGTGGTGGTCAGGGTACATGGAGAGAATATCTGACCTTGCCAAACATTATCAAGGTGATTTGAATATGACCTTTTATCATCTGACTAAATTAATGATCGAACATAGTCCATCATGAGCCATCAATAAGCGCAAGGTCAATCTGATTCAAGGTTTTTAATCCTAATGTTGTCGGCTACGCACTCGCTGATGGTTACACAACAAATAAGGAGTCCCAATTTAACGTTGGCGAAGCTTTGGCTATGTCAAGTGATTTACCATTCATGGCCCAGACATTGGTTAAAAGGATTAAGCACGATAAAAGGGTTGATATGAAGACACATTGGAAGGTAACATATCCGCTTATTACATGATCATGATCTCATTTTCGCGGAAAATTATCGAAGCATTTACTTTTTTCTTTAAGTAAGAGTGCTTGATAATAATTCATGATGATTTGATCCTAAATATCGTCCATTTATGTCGCAATAATACGACACGTGAAATAGATCGTGGTGTCCAAGGTACCAGAGTTCTAAAAAAAATATGGTCACATTGTTGGGAGCGTCAAGGACGATGGTTTAATTATCGCCATACTGTGAAAATATCGAAGTCAATTCGTATTGATTGGCTGGTTTGGATATTCCGAAATCAGAAATACATTTTATATCGCCCGTCTTTGGTACCTATTTGTCGCGGATACATCGTCACTTTTATCTAAAGAAATCAACGCCAGATCTGCATCCATTTGATTTCGTACTCCGTAAATTTCTGTATATTATAACAAAAAAAGTGTTACAGACGTTTGATTAACTGAATTTATTTCAGCTGATCAACGTTATGATTGGTCCGAACGATTTCTGCTCCGAAATGTGTTACCAACGTTCTCCGTGGTCGATATTGGAGAAGCATCGTGATGATCTTCTGACGACTTTCCGAATTCTTAGAGATAACTTACCCAGAACTATAATTTCCTTGACTGTCGCACCGAACTTGAAAGTTCTGGTAGATTTTACCCATCGATCAAGTCTTTGTGAAATAACGGTCGATATCGAATGCAGCTGTTTATTTGGTCTTCGATGGCGGCACCAGAGAGAAGAATTTTACAATATCATGCACGAGTAAGTAAAGGCGCTTCGAGTAAATGTTATTTTTCATACCGGTTTTTATTTCAGACCTCGATATACCGGCAGTCGACAGTAACTTGTTCTTCTTTACTCATATCCGTGATTCAAACCATTGAAAATCATTTAGAGTGCGATTGACGATTTTCCATCGTTGATGAAAAATTATTGAAGCTATCTTCATTGAGTACTTATTTATCAACAGGTGGGAAAAGCTCGAGGAAGAATTTGGCACGCTAGCAGAATTTCAAAGAGAAGACTTTACGATCGTAACTCAACCTTTCTTAACAAATATATCGTTTCCACGTACACCGTCGGGTCTTACGGATTTCACTTACTTATCCGCGGACTGTTTTCACCTCAGCCAAAAAGGTTACGCCAGAGGTGAGTACACTCGCGAATATACGTATATTGTTACGTGGGTCGCTAATGTGCGAGTGGGTACGTTCCGTTTTTGGGAATCTTACCGTTATATCAATCAAATAAATCATACCAGATCGAATGCAGTAGCCGCGATTGACAACCTCCGAATAATCGTCGTAGATTAACGTTTGTTTTCTTTGAATTTTTTTTCTATCCTTGTAACATATCATATGACATGTTATATTAGTCTTGTAACATATTATATGTTACCACATGGAATGTGCAAAAATATAGAGGCCAACAGGATTCTCAATGTGATCCACGAATTGTTTTGCATAATATGCAATCGTGTAACGTTCTAACTAATTGTATGCTTTCAGAGAACATTTTTATTCTCCTTAGTTCATGAACTAGCGTTGGTATCTTACTTCCATAATCGGATGAATCTAACGTTTATAGATTGCATAAGAAGGAGTTTGTGAAGTGTGTGAAGCATAATATATGATAACACAATGGTGCACGAACTTAAGTAAACCGGAAACCGGGCGCTTTTGTGTATGTAAAAAAATTTTAACAAATTATTTCATCAGCGATTCAAAATGTTTAATATAGTTTGCGCGGTTGCCGCGGCTCGGGCGGCTTCTTTCTCTTATTTTCACTGGGTCTTATGTAATTCGTAAAACTGGGCCATCCGGGTTCGATTTACGTCTTTGCATATGTATATCTATAATAGGGACATTCGACAGATTGCCATCGGATTATACGGCAAGTCAGCTGAGTGCAGGATGATTAAATTTCACAGGAGTTGAACCGCTGGTGATTCACTGAAAACTGCATACGAGGCACACTGTAAAACCGAAATTTAAACGTCATTTATTTATCTATAATGATATTCGAGAACTCGCTTAATATTCAAAAATTTCAGCTGCCAACGCTCTGTGGAACAACCTATTGGAACCTGTTGGAAGAAAGTCTAGATCTTGGGACGATACATTCAAGAGGATTATGTGTCCAACTGAAAAAAGACCGTACATATCAACGTTGGGAAACAGCTAACTTAAAGCAAAATTAAAATTGGAGAAAAAAACAAACATCACCAGGACGACGACGCACGGCATTGAACAAAATTTTGCAATCTGAGTTAAAATTGGTTCGCAACGCTGAATTTACTTCGTAAAATGGTTTTTGTGAACCATCAAATTCATTCAATTTCCTTTGAAACTCTCCACTCTAGTCACAACACGGAAACTGTATTACGATAACAATCCTCCCAATGTTGCACTTTGAAAGTTAGCAAGTTCAACGATGAATTCCCGGTATCATTACACATACTGCCATGGATTGTACGTGATGCAGTTAGACCTTTCAGAAGCGTTGCAGTAAAGAGAATGTAACCGTGTTGAATGTCGATGATAGTGCCTGATGTACTCTCGACATACCTTGACATACGACGTTATGCGACGGATCTCCACGGTATGGTCCAAATTTCAACACTGCATTAGACTTGCAAACGCGGCAGTATAATGTAACACGACGATGCAACTGTTGTGTTTTTTATTTTTACTTTACGACCAACACTTTCAATTACGCATTAATGTATATGAGTTTCATCAATCATTCGCCGAAGTAAGATGGCATACATAAATTAATTCGTTGGTTATTTTTCTCGTTTATTAATGGAAAAATATGAATGAATTGATGTTCAATTTTTGTGATAATAAAACATTCATTTTTACATCATACCCCTAAACTCGGACAGTTCATATTCCTCAAAGTATGCTTGAAGAATCTCTTAAACTCAGGCATTAGATCGACTCAAACTAATGAGGTGCCAAAAAACTGTAGCGTCAGGTCTATTAGTTCAAAATTGTACCTTGTCTCTATACACTTAAAGATCATTTGTTATGGACCTCCCATGTTTGTTCTTATGGCAATGTAAAAAGGGCCTTGACAGCTATGACAGGTCTGGAAAATACCGGTCATTAGGCTACTGCATGCGCTTGTCAACCGGTCATCTCACCACGCTCAATCTTATCTATACGTTTCGACATTCGAATACGCAATATAAGTGAACTTCGCAAAATGCTTTCTACCTTAATCGTGGCCCAAAATTCTCAGATTGTTTTCTGAAATTTATACTTTCATAGTAAGGAATATCAAGTAGTTTTTATTCACGTAAAGATAAGGATATAGAAACACAGATTCATTTCATAAACTATATGCTGAAGTGAAGCATATAGCGAGTCAGTCAACGAGTATATTTCGAATCGTGTTGGTATTCGTAATGCGATACGGAAACGCTAATTGACACCATAACTATCAGTGTATGCGACAAAAGAAAGTGCTTGGAACCTCTGCAGGGAATATGATTGCGCTGCAGCACTCATCAGCAATGCATTACATGGATCGATTGAAAATTAATGCGTCAAAATTAATGACGGGAATTAACCCAGTCGTTTGAATCTTGAGGACGAGGTGTGAAAAATTTAATTTTTATATTGTGACGACTTACGTGTTGCGTTTTTCAATATTCCGAAGTCAGTTTGCAATACGTAATTGATGTACCGATCGTCCCACACCATGTTTGGTCGTTAATTATCTAATGTCTTTAATTATATTATGATTTTCTACGTCTTTCAGGGATAAATCGAGTGTTATTTTTGGCGAAAAATTCAGACGGTTGATATCGTTTATGAATTTTTGGAGATCTTCATGGAGTTTTATCGTCCGATACAGATAAGTATGCGGCATTTTGGACAACGATCATCTTCGGAACATCGCACGTTAATTCCAACGTTATCTGCGAACGTAACCATCTCCTTGTTACATGCATACGTCATATAATTACTCGACCCTTTGATCAGTTTTTACCTTGACCGTGAATGGAGAACCGGTTTGTAGGTCTATCTTGTACCGCTGACGTAGAGCTTGAGTAATAATTGTACCTGATGTGCGATAATTGACACAATAATCGACGTATACCAAACTTTCACCGAGTTGTATAGATGAGCATAAAGATGGACGAAAGAAATAAATGTCGGTCCTTACAAATGACCTCCATCAAAACGGATGAACAAACTTCGATAAATCGAACAAGGTGCTTGAAGTATCATATCACCTTTGACTCTCGCCAAATTTTAACAACCGAGTGTATACCAAGTTGGATAATATTGTCGAACCTTGCATCTCGACCGCAGCACATAACGTATTTAAATAGATACGGGTAACTTATACTGCGCAATCATAGGTTTATAAATTGTATATAGTATATTACATATATAGGTATATATTCATATTTTTTCGTAACTATGCAGCAATTATACGATATTATACATGAATACGTTCGTTTCAGAATAACAATATTTACGTAATCGAAGAAAGTTCAAAAAGCGTCATTATATACTCAGGATTTTATTTCTTATTAATTTTGTGTATACATATATGAATTTAAGAGAATTTTATTAATTTGTTTGTTTTTTATTTTATATTTTCATGAATATTCACATTGTTAGATGCTAAGAGGTTGCGCCGCAATTGATGTGAGGTGAATGTGTCGGATATGTACATTCAATCAGAATATGTTATCTAATTACCATTTTAGAAATGCGATACAATTGAATAACCTGCCGTAAATATGATTCCCACAATTACAAAATTCAAATAACCCCGAATTTATCGACTGCCTCAGGAGGGCTTCTCGGGCACTATTAAATCACATTTTCTCAAAATTCGCCTTCAATAACTGGTCTATTAACTGACAAATACAAGAACAAAACCACCTAGACGATTGAAACGATCTGTTCGACTGTCTCGCCTCTACTATTACAATGCCTTCGCAATACTGACAAGTACATGCGAATAAATTTTTTGTCAATTAGAAATTAGAGCCGATTCGAAGACAAGACCGGCTTTGAAAGGAGAGGCTCGCTCTCAGAGGCAAGACACCAAGGAAAGGTTCAAGATCAAGAGAGCGGAGGCTTACCATGTGTTCAATTGCAACATTATGGTTATGTATTATAGTTGTTATGGCACGTTACTTACAATTAGACTGCATACAATTATTATTCACAAAAATCACTCTAGGCTAGGGTATTACATAACGTACGAATTATTTTATGGAACGATTCTTCTCTAGAGTCAGACCAGAAGTAAATTGATAATAATATTGTGCTTAATTTTTTTCAACTTTCGATGAGATTGTTTTAAAATACTTCGAGTTGTTTGGTTTCTTTATGTATATATGTGAGTAGATATTTTTCTTCACGCGCATCAGAAAATTATATCAATAATTGAATCCCACGTAACACTTGTCACGGCATAAGAGAACTTTTAGTTTCAAAACCATACGTTGCATAATCGATAAACGACCAAGATACTCACACGAAATATGAGACACGAAATAACCAAAAAAAAATACGTCGCGAGTATATTCGGGCAATGTTTGCTTGACGGGTTAGTTTGAGATGGGAATGAAAATTGAAAAAAGAATTTAACGAATAAGATCGAAAAACAGCAATAAAAAATATTCCAATGAATTAGTCATCACGTTAACATTATGCTATTATATACCTACATATACGGAGTGCCTAAACGACGCGCACCGGCATTGCGTAGTTCATAAATCAATAATACAACAAAAATTGAGCTTTTTATCACAGGTGCAGTAAACCCATTCGATGAAAGTCATCATATTTATAATTTATTTCGTTGTATTAATATTTATATGATCGTAATGTATGTCAATCGGTTGACGATCATCGGTTTTCAAATTTGAATGAATTTAATCCAAATCTGATTGGCCATATGATTGCTCGGGTGCTTTCACGGCGGAAAAGAAATCTGATTTTAACATAGCCAACCGTGGGCGGGGCTGCGGTGTCGAAGGATTTGCATCGATTTGTGAATGCAATATATTGGTCATGCCAATTATCAAAAATGAGCCAAAAATTGATCGAATCAAAAGCGATGGATATTAATAATAACTATAATAATGATAATCATTGTAAATTATGACACTCTGTACTTAAACTTCAGCTGATCCCGAGTCCGTGACCTGTGGATTGAATTGAAAATCAATTCTGTAACGAAGGATAAAAGTATAATGCATTATTTTATGATAGACACACTTTGTTTGTACGTGCCTCATTTATTATTAACGCGAAACTTTCATTCGCCGTGATGTGATTACTGAAGAATCTGCATTGCCGAAAGAGTTAACACAGAACCTTATACGCGGGGTTTATAATTCTATTCGCGAATTATTCACATACGTTTTTCTTTTTTTTTTTATGCAGACGCATGCTCAGGCAGTATCATCTCCAGTATATATAGCGATAGTCGGAACAATGTTCACCGGAAATGTATGGTATATCGGTAATGGTTGAAATACTATACATATAACAAATCTGACTAAATCTACCGGTACGAAGAAGAGGGGGAAAAATTCACGCCACAGGTTCTAATCCTATAAGTTACATAAAATTAATTGAGTATCAACACAT
Source organism: Athalia cordata (assembly GCA_963932425.1). Lineage (NCBI taxonomy): Eukaryota > Metazoa > Arthropoda > Insecta > Hymenoptera > Athaliidae > Athalia > Athalia cordata. The sequence goes on along the minus strand of OZ010625.1, from coordinate 46,303,838 downwards.
GTATAGCGTAAGATTGAAATGAAAATGTATTCTGTGATTTGATTGATGATCGCCATGATGCTGGTTCTGTAAATCATCGAATACCGTGAATACAAGGTTCGGAAAATACTGAGCGATATTGAATCATCAAGATTAGTCGAAGTTTTTACAAGGTTAGGGTTTCAGCCCTTTTTGATTTTGGAATTTCAATCCTATAGGCTAGTCAATTCGTTTGATGAAATGGGTGACGTAATTTTCTGTTTTCCCTCGAGAGAAATGGTCGGTATACTAGATCGGAGAAGCTGGGTGGTTTAATAAAATATTCCATACACCTGTTAGCTTTACCCAACATCATAGCTAGATAATTAAATTAGAAAAAGCGACAAAGGTGGTATAATGATTTCTTATACATATACCTATACCTATACGTGTTTGAGAGGAAATATTTACACAACAAATTTCGAATTTTATAATCTCTTATGTAACCGCAGTGATGTATGAGATCCCATAGATTCAAATGATGATTTACTCACTGCAAGATAGACAACAGAAGTGATTGTTCATTATTCGATATCCTCACTTACGGAGCCGTGAATTTCGTTCCTCGATTATGTGGTCAGTCTTTAATTGACTTTGGCTTTGTCAGCTCTATATTCCCAGATACGAATCCGTATCTGAATACCCATAACATAATCTGACTGCAAAATAATAATATTCTATTCAATGAGAATATTTTTATACTCGAATCAAGGATGGGTTTTTTTTCGTGAAATTTTTTTCAACTCGATTAACTTTAGCATCGCGCCACGTCAATCTTTTAATTGTCAAACGACAGGGTGATACACCTAAGTGTTACATAAAAATCGGACTGTTTCACGAGTCATTGATTAAATGGATTATTACAGCATTATCAAAAACGGACAGCGTAACGTCACCCTAACTGAGAAATATTAAATTTGATCAGGTTTTAGAAACATACCACTCGCAACTAACGCCATAAAATTCTTATATAAGATTCTAGAAAATCTCTCCCAAGATGATTTTTCATTTTTGATACACGATTTCATTCTTGACAGTATTACTTTTTTTTTTTTTTTATCCTCACATAACGTTACACTCAAGTTTCAGAACACGTTGAGGTCTATCAATAAATTATCATAATTTCCACCGGTCCACATCTATGTTAATTACTAATTTTAAATTAGCGCAATCTAAAGTACACATAGCAGCGACCAAGTTGGCAGCAAAGACCTGCATCCCATAAATCACTTTTTAATTTGTTAATTTTTTTTCGTATCAGTATTGAAAAGTAACTTTCGAGTCCTATTTATTCTATACGTTTCCAAATTGCAATACCTGCGAATCGTATCGTTTGCAATCATAATAATATACGTATACATACAGTAGAAAACCAAACGGAAGTATAATCTTGACGAGATTCTCATCCGATTTTATCGGAAGATCTTCGAGAAATCATTAGCGAATATACATTTGAACAAATCAAGGGATCGGTGATGTAATGATATTAATCAATAATCGTAATTGACAGCAGAGTTTGGTTTGTCTAATGTGAAAGTATTTTAGAATTTAATCCACGAAGTAGAGGTTTTTTAACACACTACGTAAGATATGTGTTTGAGATAAAAATTAAATATAATAAAATAAATAAATAAAAGTAAAGAAAAAGAATGACAAAAATTTCGTACTCGCCGTGTCCAGAAGTTTCGAACGTCCTAGATAATTTTGTCACAAATATAAATTATGCAAGATATTCGTCTATAATATTTTTTTTCCGTACATCTCGTAACACATATACACGTATGTACCTACCTACACATTTGCAGTTAGCTATAAAGCAGGTCAGAGGTATTGCCGTTGAATATATCATAACGTTTGCAAGTTGCACGCGGTTATATAATCGGTGAAGCTAAATTGAATCGTAATGCGAAAAAAACCAACAGTTAATAATAAAAAAAAAATTCTTCGGAATGACGTGTTCAACTATCAAAACTATCGAAACTGAATACATATTTGCCTCGGGGAATTCGAGCTGCGAGTGCTGCAAAATTAAATAACATTAAACCCAGGGTACACCACAGGCATATTCATACATGCCTACTGCAGAGCGAATTGCAGAATCTTTCAAGGTTAAATTCATCCATGTGGTTGAATCTCAAGCCTGAATTCAACGCTTCCCGCTGGTAACACTCCTAAATTAAGTCACTCTGGTCACACATGGGTCAAATTAATCCGGCTGATTTTTTAACGCAGTCACCGCAAGGCTGTCATAACTATCAGTCTGATTATAAAAAACTAGCCAAAGTTGTACGAGAAATTAATTGACCGATTGTTCCGAAAAAATGGTCAGCTTGTAAAGTCCTGAAAAATAATATTTGTTGATGAAATCAGGACAGGAAGAATCGTAACTTTCTTAAAAAAAAAATACTGATACAAACGGTCTTCAAATATTCACGTACGGGGCTACCGTGACACTTTCCAATCAGCACAGACTCCGATTGTTCTAACACGTAACGTGTAATTTACAGTCACATGGGCCAGGTTCGTCAAATAATTATTTTTCGAATGTCGATGATTTTTTTTTCTAAATTTCTTTTCGCATCCACGTTTCAATACACTGAACAGGACGACAGACGAAGTTGGAAAAAAGGGATATATTATTTTTTTTCGTCATCAAACAGGTTATGGACATACAGGTTTGTATATCTTCGATAAAAAGTAACTAGATGCGCGTCGACCTGCTGTAATTGCAAGCCAAGTCCAAGGACACTGTATTTGTATTCTCAATTTTCTTATTTTAAAATAATAGATTCGAACTTCCGAGGACCATACCACGGAGGTACGTATATATACGAAGGAGAAGAAGTTTTCCCGGCTGGTTTACGTAAAAGATTTTCTCTAAGCATCTCTTCCGGAATGTGTTAGGAATTAAAGCGGGTGTTTAAAAATACCGAGAACTAGGCATCTATTAGACTAGGCATTAATTAAAACTAGTATTATATACAGATATATCATATACATACCTATATCTAGAATGAACATGTATACACTTATAGGAACTGTAAACCGGTTATATTTTCGAAATTCGCGCATGCACACCGATCGTTAACGATCGTCCGAAGGGTCGAGTGAAAGGAGGGAGTAGGGATGAGGACGAATTTAAAGATGGAGAAGAATAACGAAAAGAAAAGATGAAGACAGATCGGTGGCCAGGCCCTACTACCGGTCAATTATTGACGATCATAAAAAATAGTCGCATTATAAAATTCATCCAACGGTCACGGTACAGAGAAATACTATCAGTAAAATCGAAAAGCCTCGGATGCGTGCTCAGGTGTTGTTCACCTGAGCAAAGACATAAGCACGCGTTATGTCCAAATTTCAATGAAACTGGTTTTCACCTCTCTTTCACCCAACTGGATTCTTCATCGTCGTGTATGAGAGGCAATCTCTATCATACTCTAACCTTCTTTTAGGTCTAATATATGGCGTTATAATATACGTATACTATATGTCTACGTATACCTATAATACATATAGTTAAACGGGAAAGTCCAACCTTATGGGTGCGCAGGGTACCTATCTGATGCCTTAAGGTTCATGGGACAGGGCACTCTCGATTAGTTTCTTAACTATACCCAATCGCTCTCTCGCCTAAAAAATTTATAAAATCCGCAGATGTTCGTATAGGAAATGTAAACTCGCGTGTAATTGAACCGATGCTTTACCGATACGTTTGATTATACATGATGAGAGTAGTTTTGATGGAAGGGGAAACAAATGTGTATTTCATTTGGTACTTCAAGAAAGCCGAGCCGGGAGTCTTTGCATTCGTAGGTGCACCTTGTTCCCGTCTTCTACTGGGTATACGTACGCCGCGTAGTCTGACCACGCGGAAATATTTTTAATGTAATCGAACGCACATGTGTATAACCGGTAGTTGTGTGATTGTGTTCGTACGTGATATGAGTGGGGGTTACATGTAACGCAAGCACGTTACCTCTTCCACATCGGTGTCCCATTCATGTTTGAAATATTCTCCGGTAAGCACGGGGCACCATATCAACTCCCGGGTTTAATACAAAAAGTATAATAATTTTTCCTAACTTATTTTCAAGTGAAAAAGTGTGTGGTTTGTAGAAGTATTTTTTTTTTTTTTTTTTTTTAAATCAAAATGATACCTCCTAATACCAATCAAGAGTGTTAAAGGCCGTTTAAATATGTTCTCACAAGGTGATAATATTAAAAAAAATCAGTTTCGTGAGTTTTTAATTTTGTGCTGTACATCGCAAAATTTTTCTCTAAAATTTTCCAATAATATCGATAAATTATTCCGAAAACACGATACTTCTTATTGGTAAAGGTATTAATTTCAAATTACAGAAAATTTTCGTTTTCATTTTAACTATCGTACTTATAAACCCGAAGTGCATCCGGAATGTCTTCCGGACACAATTTTTTTTTTTTTGTATCCAACCAATCATATTTCAAACGACTCTCGTGTCTACAGGTTGAAAAAAAAAAAATCAAAATCAAAAAATAGTGACGTTGATAGTTGAAGCTCAGTGATAGCCGGAAAAAATGTTGAGCCTGATTCGCTGCTCCGAAACTGCCATCCGAGCGTTGACCGGGTCGATCTTGAGGACAGCTGATATAACTATTGCACTTATATTACGAATCACCCGGTACTGGGTGATAACTTGCAATCGGCCGTAGGGCCCGAACTTAGGCCCCGGCGAAAGTATTATTCAGGAAACATATAAGGTGTATATTATATACTTGCACAAATACCCGTATGCACAATACTTATTTACATATATGTAAATATACACACAGATGTGTAGGTTTGCAATTAAGGAAGCTGTACACTTCCCATCTTCACTCGTCGATCTTAGTTATCTCCGCATCGACAGTGAGAGAAAAAGAGAGAAATAAAGAGAAGAGAGAGTAAGGGGAAGAAATTATTCAACCACACGCGGGCCACGTGCAGTATAATTTTCATCGTTGGGATCATATACACCTTGTATACTTTACACTATATATGCCCCATGAGGAGTATAAATTGACTGATTAGTTATAATATAGTGAAATAAGATCGGAAGCGCATCGTTTCGTGCTCGTTCGACTCGGCACATGTATATCCTGTATATGTATAATGCAATATAAGGCGACGTCCTGCCAAAACTTGATTAAAAAGAAAAACACGGTTATATAATTGTTTAATTATATTCTTGGAATTAATAATTAACACGTTGTAGTGTTTCTACAATCAAAGTTACGTAGATTTAAATTGATTAATATCTAGCAGACTCTGCACGAATTTGCTGCATATATTATATTATAAATTAGAAGTAACGTAACACATATAGCTTACGGTATAAGGTGAAGCTGACAACGAGCGGGAAGAATGGAATCTTCAGCTCTTCGTCGGTGGTCAGCTTTTGACATTTTTGAAGATGATGGTTGCGATTATATCGAGGTCAATTTTGCAATACATACCGCTTCTATATAATATAGCCTCGTGGTAAAAGTAGCGAGCAATAACCTGAAAGATATACATATATGTATGTGGAATACGTGGATAAATATATAAATTTATTTAACAGCGGGATAGATTTTCGCGAAAATTTCAAATCTACTTTATGAGAGTGTATTTAGAAAGCACCACATAGCAGATCTGTTAATTTCTTTATACACGACGCCTGGTGGCTTGGAAGCTTTGCTGAAAATGGAAATTTTTTTAGTGTCGGATTATACGTAACACACATATGTATACATATACATGTGCATATGTTCAAAAGCGATGTCTTTCCAAAATTGCATAACAATTTTTACGACCTTGGCGTCATTAGCGCGAATCGCAAGTCAAAAAATTCGAATACTTATTATATAAAATACTTCATACAAGTTTATAGTGATTCGTAATAGTTGAAATTGTGGGTTTGGTAAGTTTCTCGTGATATAAACTTGAATTACTTTTATTCATTTTAAACATTTAATTACTTCAAATCTGAAAAAAAAAATTTCAATCTAAAAAAAGATTCGACTCGTTTCGCTCCGCGACCACCGATGTGGAAAAATCTCCACCAGTCGTGAATTTCTCGGTACCAAAATTGCGATGCGGGAATCAAGTATAAAATATTCTTCGAATCGTGGAATACGAAGTAAATCCAGGTGATTATCACTCCAGGTACCCTAACTCCGATAAGTTTCGCCCTCTCTGTTAAAACGTTCAGGAGTTCTCAGTATAATGCGAGTGTCATATCTCCAGTTTGTTAACTAAGCATATGCGTATATACGTAAAAAGGTATGAGAGCGATAAGTAATTGCGCCATGAAGTTTCTTACCTCCTCCGAAAAGCTATTCAAAACGAATCATACGTAGTTACTTTCTAGTTGAAATTATTTTTGGCCAAATGGCCATAACCCGGGACTGGTTTAGAGATAAAGAAATTTTAACGACAGACTCGAGTTCACGTTAAATCTACATTTCTATAATATAATAATATAATACAGTGCATAGTTTAGATATTTATACAGTATATACCATACGTGCATATTTTTTACAGTCCGAATGTCACGATGTTCGCAAAACTAATGGATAGTATCAAAATGTCGGATTATAAATGACGGTGGAACTGATCTAACTGTATCAGAAATTGGCACGGTGTGTCCAAGGAAGAAGAAAAAGCCAAAATAAACTTACGAAAGAACAAATAAAAATTAAATACAAATGAAAGTATCGTCAGTGATTAAAATGTAAAGTGTGGAACGATCAAGGTCTCGCGAGGATATTCGTTTTTTTTTTTTTTCTTTTAAATTTTGGATTTAATAATTTATTCAGTGTAAATAAAAGTAGAATAACTATAAATGATTTCATTCGAGTGTTGGAATAAAAAATAAAAACCCGACACGCAAAATCATTCGTCATAATAAACTATTGTAGGAATATACGAGCAATTATAAAAATAAAAAAAAATAAAAAAATGAGATTTCAAGGCGTTGATTTAATGGTGGCAGTGCTATTAATTTTGCCGACGATAAATGCGGCAACGTTCAGAGACATGGTGCTGAATTTATTCCAATCAGTAAGGGTAAGTAGACGCTTTTATAATATAGTACATATACTGTATATAGTTCGTAAATGTCGCGATGTGAGTCTATGTATAGGTATGTGTAACAATATAATAATATACGTGAAAAATGGAGCGGTAACGTCCTGAATATTTAATTACGAAACGTAATATTATTAGTATAAATTAGACTAACACGTAACACGCTGCACGCGTGAGATCTTTACGAACCAAATTTGTAACACAATACGTACGTTACACATACCTACCGCAACCTGACATGGAAATCTTAATAGTTAACAACGAAATTATAAAGTAACGAATTATAAAATAACTTTTATGTTCAATTACGTGCGATATTATTGGTCAATCCTTTCTCAACTGGTTACAATTACGTAACCCAACGAAGGGCTGGCGAACCTTTCTCGCGAAGTAGTCATATTTTAACGTGAATTATTTTCAAACTATAAAATATCCCGTGTGGTGATTATCATACCCGAATCGTAGGAACTTTTGGTTAGACTCTATTACAAACAAAATCCTGTTCGTGCTACTTATTTATCATTTCCTAATGTATTTCAATGAGATAATTCATACATTAGATGTATAATATTATAATAATCGTTATTAATTCGATAGTATGCACGTAGGTATACGTGGCGAAGATTTTTGTAACGGATCTAATTTTGGTACACCGCGTCACTTGTCAATTAGGAAAGTTTAAAAAATAAATTAGCATGCGCGCACGCGTGTGTGAAAAAAGAGGCGGATTATCTTATACTCTTTGTCAAAATGCAATGAAATATTTATGAGTACGAAAGGTATAAATATATAGTTAATTCATTTATGCGAATAATCGTAAAAGGAATCAAGGAGAAAGAAATTATTTTCAATTTTCGATTTACATGTACAGTTCAAGAATATTTTATTCACTCTGATATTCCGACGATGATGCAGCCAAAACGCACATTTCTCAAAACTAATTAATTCACCCCGCTAACAAACCTTCAGCTGTGCGATATGGGTATACCTATGGGGCGAGATTGAAATTTTTTTTAATAAGATTCTACTCTTTCTTCATCCTGCACGATCAGGCTTCCATATTACATACACGGAGCTACGGGGCTATGTCCGGTGAAATTATCATTTACATACCGTTATTGTCACAAAGAATTATATTACAGCTCGTTGGTTTCGCATGATTATTCATGTGTCAAGAACACGTGCTATTCACAAGCACGCGGTATAACTGACTCGCCATATACATATGTATGTGCTTCTAGACCGCGGGGTACGATGCTGAGCACGTCTTAACTTTTGCTTTCTTCAATTTGCATGCATCCCTCCTTTCCCTTATCTGCAGAGGGGGTTGGGGGGCATATTATTAATTATGTGCGACTGTTAAATATGCGATCAAATGATTTCTTCATTTATCAATTGTTCACTTGTTTCACGTGCGTTCGTTTCGGGTCCGGATCTATATATTGAACCAGGAGATTCACCTGCGCATTCGTTCGGTTGATCTAAATTCCTCCTTGGTATCGACAACCTGCACGGCGTTCACGCGGCTCGATCGCGTCGAGGTAAAGTTGTCACCCCGTGCGCCTTTCTCTTGAGTTATAAATGCGAAGCACATCTTCCTTATTTCCGTCAACGTAACACGAGCGAAATTATATTCGATCGTTCAGTTCCGTTAGGAGGACAGGTGGGCTGTACGCACATAAATAAATATTTATGTGTGTATTTGTGTCTATATATCTATGTATGCATATATGTATAGGTAAACTTGCGAGGAATTGATCTTTGGCGTAGACAAAAATCAATAGAAAGTCAACCAGACAGGAATTAAAATCGCCTTGCTGTTGCACTAGATATTAGGTATATCTATATATGATTATATATTATATACAAGTTTGAAAATAAGTAATGTTTCTCCAGGCTCAGTTGGCATCGCCCAGATTAGGAATATTTTATCATGAGATTACGTATGTAGTTATATTATGTGTAAAGTTTCCACGAATGTACGTTTATCGAAATTACATAACTATACATATTTCGTTTCAGGACAGTAACATTAGTATAGTTTACCCAGAAACAAAAGACGGTGTGAGGAGACAACCGAAGATTGACAAACACGCTCCATTCCCATGTGACGTCAGAGGAGGCAGGTACTGTATTAAAAATATCAATTATAACAGTGTCTTGTAATTACAGAATTTTTATTAGACCACAACGTATAATCTACACCGATCACGTGGGTGTCCTAATTTTAGGTTCGGTAATTCCTTTTTCATTTTCAATATTTTTTTTGAATAACGAACCACTGTAAAGAATATACATATGTATGTATATTGAAACAGAAAAAGACGACAAAAATTGTGAGCACTTTTAGAAAGTCATTCATTGGTTAACATCTGATCGACACGAGCCAATTATGTCGTTACATACGACCAGTAGTGAGTCAAAATCATTCGTTTGAGTTTAAAAGATACGACCTACCTCACGCGTAGATCGACGTTGTCTACGGCGTATTTAGTTTTCAATAACGTTTAACTTCCAAATGCGGTTTATTTTATTGAATGGGGAAGGTCAGGTGTCAGAAATCAACTTCTTTGAGTGTAGACATCTCATTAATTTTCGCTGCGAGTATAATAATAGGGGTTTTAATAATCATAGAATAATATGTTATTTAAAAGATCAATGTATAATCAGACGATTGCATCTAATATATAGTGATAATAATTAATTCTCTCTTAGAATTTCGGGTACAAAATGTATTTCTGATTTACCGTTCAGATCGAGATCTCGGCCGGACAGTGTTCATCGATTGCGACCTGGAGATATCGACGTCGTCGGCGCCCTCGGCGATTCTTTGGTCGCCGCAAACGGTGCCATGGAAGAATTTGCACTCGGCACCTTCATCGAGGCGCGAGGGGTCAGCTGGTGTGCCGGGGGCCAGGGTGATTGGCGGCAATTTTTAACGCTGCCGAATATAATGAAGGTAAAGTAATTTTGATCCTCCACAGGTGATCGATTCACAGAAATGGGTTACAAAACTGGTGTATGAACAAATCTACTATGAAATAGTGGGAGAAAAAAAAAAATCACAATTCTTACCGGATTTCAAAGAACTTTAGAAACTTTTACAAACTAACTGTGTGTGTCATTTTCATTCACGGATCTGAGGAAGTCCCGGGTTCGTTGGGTAATGTACTGCAAATATTACATTTGCGGATGTTCGAAATGCGGATGGGTGTTCCAGGCAAAACTTGTTAATTTATGACTGGTTATCAGTTTGTTTCAGTGGTACAAGGAAAAAGCAAATTTGTTCAATAATGATCACGAGGATATGATGATTTTAGATTTTTACAAGATAATTTAAATACGGAAATTGTATACTTATATAGGCACTATGAAAGTATGGAGAATAATGAGCATATTCTACGATAATTCGTGCGCGATGAAAAATGTGTTTTACGATTGATTATGGTAGAATTTTCAAATTTCACTTTACAATATCCTTCGGCTTCGACTGACCCACTATAGCGTTGTCGAATGAAAGTTGTTTTTGTGCTCCATATATTTTACCACGTGTACCAATAGTGCAGTGTGACTTCCGAAATATATATGACGAATATGAACACATATATGAGGCATATATATATATATTTTTTTTGCTTCCGATATTACAATACGTCCTTGTCGTTATTTTTCAGGAATTTAATCCTAATCTGACCGGCTACTCCACAGGGAATGGGGAGTTTATTTCAAAGCATGCTAAGCTCAACATCGCGTTTCCCGTTGCTGCGACCGAAGACGCTTTACACCAGGCGCGCATTCTTGTTCGAAGAATAAAGAACGATCCCGCTATCAACATGAAGAGAGACTGGAAGGTAAAGAATATTCCAAACAACTGACCTTATCGTAAATGCAAATTTGATGTGTATAAAGTTTCAAATATTCTCCAACAAACGTTGTAATCAGTGATTCACTTGCACTTAAATTTGAACGACGTTTTCTTCGAAAATCTATCGCGAGTTCACAAATATATGATTACAAAACTTTTACAGCTCATCACGATCTTCTTCGGAGCAAACGACATCTGCTCAGCCCAATGTTACAGTCCGCAGGATTTTTCGCCGTCACGACACGCTCTTCATTTGCGAAGAACATTGGACTACCTGAGGGCCACCATGCCAAGAACTTTGGTTAACGTCGTTCCGGTTTTAGGTAAAATAAACATGCGATATGCTTTGAAATGCGCGTATTGACAGAATTTTATCAGCATTTTCTCTTATGCGAAATACAGCGTTGGTTGTACAACCATGTTCCATGTTAGTTGATGGTTCGATTTATGAACTATTTCGATTATTATATTCATCAATTATACGTATGCACGTGTATATATTATACTATGCCTACCGGGATCCTTGATGAATTACGGTAGCGGAAACGAGAGAGAAGGCAAGCAGTCGGTTGTCGACGGAGTCGAAAGCTAACTTTCCTCTTAGTAACAAAACGCGTTTCGCCGTTAGTAATAGTAATTTATGAAAAACACAACCTTTGGAGAGAACTAAGATGTTTCAGCAAAAAGCAAAAAAGAAAAAGAAAAATGAAACTAGAAAAAAAAAAGACTTCGGAATTAATTATTAGAGTTGGCACAGGTTTCGAAATTATCAAACCAACCGAATCGCTGGGGTTTCGCGAAGATCGACCTTTTTGCCATTCGCGCTATTTATCATGCAAACTTGCGGTTGGGTTTTATAACTGAATGAAACCTTGCTAACTTCTTCCATTGGCTTCTGAACATCCTCAAATATATTGAATTTCATTTTTTTTCATCACTTTTTCAGACGTCACCGTATCCATCAGAGTTCCTCCAAGTGCTATGTGCAAAATATTACACCCGTTATACTGCGCATGTATGCACGAAGGAAATCATCCGGAAATGTACGGATCGTCTATGTCTCGGCAATACCAACAGGCGGCCGAATCTTTAGTGTTATCTGGAAGGTATGAATCATTTAGGAAAAACCGATCGTACAATGATCACCAGATTTTATCTTTGCATTTGAATATGGAGAAAAACCGATGATGGAAACTTCTGGTATGAAATATATGTGAGTTTTATTAGCGTTGATCCGACAAGTCGGCCGAAATCGATCGTCAAGTTGTGAGTGCTATTAATAATATCTAAACTGCGAGAAACCTTCGTGTACCTTGGAAAATGACTCGAAAAATGACTTTTCATTTTTGTGTTTGAAATAGCTTATGTTGTCATTAAAAATCATATAGAACCTCATCCCGCGGCAGTTTTTTTATTTTTGGAGTATTTTCTTCTTCTCCTCTACAAAATAGTGATAAAAAACGGAGCTGCGAGACGCCAATTATTTGATAAATGATACAAGAACTCAAATACAATTCTCTGTTTGTCGGTATCTCAACTAACTTTGTATAAACTTGTTTGCAGGTACGATACGACGCAAGATTTTGCGGTAGTGTTTCAACCGTTCACGGAACTATTCAACGCACCAAATTCTGACCCCTTAAGAGCGGATCGGTTGGACCAGAGCCTAGTCACTTACGACTGTTTTCATTTCAGTCAGAAGGGTCATGCCCTCGGTAAGAAATATGTGGTAATTTTATCATACATATATATACGAGTCGATAAAATTCTTTAAGTCGCCATAAGAAACATGGCGACCTTATCTCAAGTGATCACGCCATAAAACACGATTACGTGATGAAAATCACCAAGATTGAAAGGGCTTACTTTATTGTCTGAAGAATTACTTGCAAGCAATTCCGAAAAATTCACCAATATCGTAAACTTTGTCTAAACAACAGTGCATTCCTTCCATATTTTGTATTCTGTCTTTATTTTTTTCATTCGTCATCTATGTGACTCAAACCGATTTAAATCCGTATTTACCAGACGTATTTCCCCTGGTACAGGAATTAAACAGCTTTCATTAAAGCTCTGCTGGCAAAAACGAAACCGATAGTGCGGATCGATTTTTCATTTATGCAGCTAACTAATTTTAAACTTTCAAATCATGAAATACGATGACATTCAGTAATTCGGCCCTCACCGAAGAAAACTAGCATGTTGACTCAATTATGTAAAATCTATGAGAAATTGAATTCTCCGTAGTAAAAAAAGAACTCTAAATAAACGAGGTTTATCGGTAATAATCTGCCTCACAATCAGACCAATCATGCCAGTGTATGTTGAGTTGCTTGCAGTAAGGGGTAGAGATAGATCGGATGTAAGAAGAAAAACATAATAATTATATATATCATCATATTAATTATATTTATCAGATCCCCATCACAAAACGCATTTAGATCACTTTAAAAACATGTTGAATTTTTAATTTCCAGGAGGAAACCTCCTATGGAACAACTTACTGGAGCCTGTTGGAAATAAAACTAATAAAGGGACGCCCCAAATCCTGGACAGGCTCGCATGTCCGTCTGCGAGAAATCCCTACATTTTTACAAATGTCAATTCCCGACATTTCTATGCGACTGGAAGCCAGGACGGAATAGTACCGACTAGATAGCATGCCGCAGTGATTTCGATAAATCTGCATTATAGTTATCTAATTCTGATAATTTATCGAGAATTTTGTATTTTTGTAAATATTTGTATTTTAACAGTTGAATTAGGTATGATATGTGTATGTACAGTGTGTATCCTCTGGGATTTATTATTTAAAACCGTTGTCAATTTGGATCAATTTTTGACGATCCTGACAATAAGATTACCTCGGATAACGGCATTATTTATTTAGAAAGAGAGAAAAAAAACATCATTAAATTTAAAGCTAGTTAATAAATACCGCCATCTGTTATTGCTGCAAATTTGTTCACCGTTTTATTTCACAATTCAACAATTTAATAATTAGCATTGTCAATTTCTCTTACACCTATAATTACTGATTAACAAAACTCATGACCACTTCAGCGACTTCATATAATATGAAATTTAAGCGTGGGAATGAGCATGAGACAAAAGAAAAAAACGGCAATTTGATGCTAAAACGGTAACTGTTCGTTTTTTTTCTTCGCGATGCTGTAGCTGACAATTAGCGTACTTCAGACGAACTTGAACCACTCAGAATCAGAAAAATGAAGTAATGAGAATTGTTACTCAAAGCCATTTGGTGAACTAACGCGAACGTCGTACAAGGACGTAATATAATTAATTGTTACCTTCCCAGACCATATAGAAAAGAAAAAAAAAAAAAACAAGAGAAGAGATCCTTAATTGTGCAGTATAACAACATCACATGTCTAATTATAACCTGATTTGCCGGGATACCTATAAAAACTCTACAGACTTCAGACAAACTTTGAAAACTAGTATACGTATAATATATTCTTAATTTACCTCGTGGCAGTTAAACGCAATGCCGACGAAATTCAGGCATGACATGCATACGACTGATGTGACGTGGCATTATGCAACTACGAAACGTAAGGCATTTCCAATTTCATAACAAATGCAAGAAGCATAAGTTATTTAGAATCGTCGAATAGTTGCCAAAAGGTAATATACGCCCGAATTTCTACGTAAAGGTGTAGCGAACTATCGAATCGATTCGATGGGTCTCGAAGTATGATCGTTCGACAGGCGAAATAAATTCACCCAGTTGTACTGGAGTATGAGGAATGATAATTACAATCCAAGAGAGGTCTAGCCTTTCCTTGGACTTCGACCTTATCGATTTATTAATGGCAGTTCACTACTGTAGTATTAGGTACGTATATTTACACCATGATGCTCAATTTTTTCAAGCGTCAATGCCAACTAGATATACTATGTGAATGACTCAAACAACTCGTTGCAATAAATTCAAACTCAATATCAAAATCTGACAGGTTTGCACATTAAACGAGTTCTCATCGCAGTCAATTTATTAGTAATACGCGTCGTCTGCTTATAATTTGCAGTCGTAGTGCATTCTTTGGCACCGATAAGTGGGCTTATAGAACGCAATAAATGACTCCAACGATTTCGACTATAATTTTTAAAAATATCATAAGAGTTGTCGGGGCGAATATAATTTAATGGTTTTTTGTTAGCGTCAAGGTGTTCGTTGCCAAAAAAAATAAATCTCTATAAATGAGGCGGGTCTGGTGCGCACGGAAGTACCTACCTATGCGGTAATAATCGCTTAATTCCTTCCGGATGTTTAATGTACCTATACATATAATAATAACGCCGGCCGGTCAATGATCATCTCTAAGATGGAGTCAATGCCACTACGATGACTGTATCTCCTGGTACGTCAGCTGTCAACTATTTCGACACTCTGCAGACTCGTAGAATGCAGAGGCGGGGACTCGATTAATACTTACCTCATACAGGCTGAACGAGGCATCTGAATTAGCACAAGCTTATTATGTTATTCCTGAGAAAAATATTTAAACAAAATGTTTCATAGTTTTGAGGAGGGAAATGTGTGTGTATGTGCGTAATGTGGGACTAAGTGCTGTTATACTTTTCAACTGATGAACGTTTTCAAGGTCATTTGAAGGACAACTTTTATTTTTTCCGCACTTGTTGCGAGCACCTATTATTTTTGATTACAACACATCTGTATTATACTAACAAAAATATACCGAATCAGAAAATCTCATCTCGGATATTGTTAGCTCTGAAATTAATTATTGAAAAATACAGTTATCGAATCGTGCGATTGCGATGAACGCCGGAATTACAGCTCATATAGGTGAACAATTCTTTACTTGTTCTGCCTCTTTCTTGTAGACATCAAAATAGAATCCTTTTCATCGGCTCACACGAGCAAATTGAATTGGCGTTAAGTGTTACCAAAATCTTTCATCATGAATATCTCATCTTTGCGAAAAATATGCTATATGAAATTGTTTTACATTACTATATTTTGTTCGTTACACATAGCAATTTCTATGAAACTTCATGCATAATAGCACGAGATCATAAATTGCGTCCACCATTTCGACTCAAACGGTTTTGAAATTCGAAATTTTGGTCTCTAATTTGTTATACTAGTGATTCAAAATAAGCCCAATGACTTATCTTCTCAGTTCTTTGTGCCATTGCGAGTTAGCCATCGATATCAATTTTGAAAATTTTACATCGGATTCGTAATCAGCAACCCCAAAAACCTGCGTGAATATAACCAACGTCCATACTCATGACACATCGTTCTGTTAATTGGAATCGCCATTTTGAACTTTTCCTATAAAAGTATTCGGTGAAACAAATAAGTATCAGGTCGTGCAATTTTGTATATTTCATCAATTAAGTGTAAATTCCTGTGAGCTTGAAATCTTTTTATTAAGCTGCAGTGTTTCAGAGATCATCGCGGGAGTTTGTCTGGACAGACCGACATTTTTCTGAAAACCTGTTTTCTGTATGATGGAGGTCTGGAATCATCCAGAGTTAATAATATTAGAAAGACTCCTTTTTGACCAGAACCAGTATTTTTTTTTAGTAAAAGAAAAAAAAAACAAGACGACCGACCTGCAAACGACTTTGAAAATTCCTAAACCGTAGAAAAAGCACGATAGAGCATCGCTATTCTTTTTTCAAATTATATAGAACTTTCATCTCTTATTGTTAGACTTTTTCTCTACAATTCTTCGTTTTCAAGTGTACGTTAATGTACCAACTAAAATACCATATACATTATACACTGTACATGTTCATATAGTCCAGAGGTCGAACCAGTCGAAATTCGTTGACCTACCAGGCCGCCATCTCAAATTACAGAATAGGGTCGGTTCTAACGACTTTTTGAAGGTTATTCAACGCGAGTCTGGCCTAAAGGCTTCTGGAAGACATAACGAGTCGCCAATTACAGAGAACGAATTATTCTGAGCCGATCATACTTTACAGCGCTTGCAGGATGTGCGTAAATTTTGTACAAGGAAATTGTGTAGAAAAAAAGCAAACTTCAAAATTACGTATAGTTTCGTGTGCTTAGAAAATTGAAATTTTATCAACCATCAATAGCTGCAGATATTTCATTCGAGTCTTTTGATTAGAATTTTATTTTGCATTATGAAAAATACAGGGTAAACAAATCAATTGAAATTCGTACACGTATAGCCTATTATTGCATTGTATACTTGTATGCGCACATGTAACACATGTATACCTAACTTCTGAACATGTCAATTATATTTAATAACGTATCGTCCATTGCCGGACGACGAACCAATAATAACTAATTGCTCTTAATAGACGAGCTGGAACTTACTGTTCAGTTGGGAGGCTAGAAGTCAAACTCTTACGTAATACTACGTACGAACAAAATGTCGTCACATCATTTATTAGTCTACGAATAACAATACTAGAACAAAAAACCGGTTCTTTTGTTCTCATCCTCTCCCTACCAGCAGACATTGATGAAATTTTTGAGGACTTGAATTCTTTTTCTTTGTGGAATTTATTTCCTGATACGATCTTAGGTCCTCAGGTGATATTTTTCTCAAAACTCACAACTTTCTGGTCTACCACTGATAGTATGATTTCTTTGAACGTGTTGTAATTCAATTTGCTTTTGCAGCTTTAATGACGTAAGCCAGGATTGTATAAATAGGACCTCGGGATAATGTATTTTTAGTTTCGGTATTATTACGTACTACATTCTTATATTGGTTGTACGAATTTACTGGGAAGTGGCGATTTTGACTGGGGAGGGAGGTTGACTTTAATCACTTAATACTAATTCGAAATAATTACCGGTAAATCATGGTACTATATACAGGTAAAGCATTACTCTCGAATCGCAGCACGTTCGAAGTTTCGGATTGAACCACTGCGAATCAAATTTTCATTCGAAAAACTTAAAGTCATTTCTTCCAAAACCAACAAAAATACAGGATGCTGCTATCAAGATCATCCAAAAAGTATGAACATAACAATTTTCTATTTCAGACATAACACGCTGATGATATTTGACTATAATCTACTAATTCTAACGATGTGAGTATATGATGTACATCGATTATAGGATGGATGTTTGAATGACTGTCAGAATTTTTCTAAATGCACATTTAAATTCAAAACGACGGCGTTTATACTATACATGGATAATAATTCTACCGATCTGCAAAGTTTATTCGCATCATTATCAAAACAATATTTTAGATAAACTTTGATAAAAGTGTAACAAGGTCAAAAGCGCAAAGTAGATTTTGAGCCATATAAGGCTTATCTTTAATTAAATTCTGCCGCGAAAAGGGCGAACGACAATTATCAAATACATTGATACATACTGACGATGCCTGTGTTTATTTCCTAGTAAAATTCACTACCACAAAAAGATTGATTTGAAATTCAGCTGATTGAAGCGATCGTGTCGATTGAACTTGTCGCATCTGCAGTCCTGAATTCTGCGTATAAATTGATTTAATTTGATTGAAGCATCCGAACAGTTCATCGTTCGACTTTAACGTTGCCTCAATACACAAATACTACATGATCCGGTGAATGACGTTAAAACTGTTAATCATATACGTGACATTACAAGACTATAGGTATGATTTTTCAGAACATAACGATCGTGTCTCACGCCTTTTTTATTAAAGGTATCATTATAAATTGTACATAAATTCAAAAAAATCTATGTGGACAAAACAATTTTCATTTAAACGATACTTTCGGGTAATTTTATTTTCATGGTCAGCAATTAAGTAAATATACAATAATCAATTAGTTTCAGGATATTTACGCAGATGTAATCGTAACTTTTTTTTAAACGACCATCATTCTAAATATTTCATTACAATAAGCTGAAATTTGCCATCACTCGCAAGATATATCATAGGAATTCGTATTCCTGCTGCACGTTACGAGCATGTGTGGTCGGAGAAATAATAATTAATATCCATTTTCTCAGAACAATATATCAGAGGTGAATATATCGCCGTAAAAAATTCAACCATCAACCGCAACTGGGATCTTGTTTTTTCCTTCCATTTTGTGATCTTTGTCCAGCTCTTTTAGACCAAAAGATTAATGTCAACGACAAATTGAAAAAAAAAATCCATTAAATGAAGCTTGTAGTTTTTCGTGAAACATAATACCGCTGCTGTCCTCCCAGCCAGTCGATATCATTCATTGCTATATCTGCGCGGACAAATAATGATATGTAATTATCAGAAACTCAAAACAGAATGTGGTTATCAATTTTATTCGATTACCACGGAGTGCAACATACTGTAGTTGCAGACGTTTCTCAAATGCTCGTCTGGGTTCAATGATTTCAAAAAAATTCAGCAGCTTGTTCGTGAAACCCCAATAGTATGAAATGATTTATCTCAAAGTAATTGATTGAGAATTTTTTTTTCTTCTTTAGAACTGCGAAATGAAAGTTAATTTAATTATAAATTGTTCTAAATATTCTAAATTTGGTTTACTTCGTTCTAAAAATAGATCATGTTTACCGTAATTTAAACTTATATCAGATAAACAAAGGGTGGCTGACGGAAAATGGTAATGAAATTTTGTATCGTGAATATTAATGATAGTTAATAGGGTTATTACGGAAGCCTCGTAGTTCTAATAATAGAATGACCGGCCAATTGTGATGTGTGCAAAATTTTAATTTCGATTTCACCGTGACCATCGGTAGTTATACGCTTTTGACATATAAAAATTTAGCTTCTGCAACACCATAACCAAAATTGGAGCCGTCGATAATATATTTTCAGATTAGAAAATTTATTTTCATCATGATCTTATGCACGTGATCGCACGAACCGCGGCGTGCTACACCGACCTATTGCGCGATAAGTGTGCTATAATATTAGCTTGGTATCTATTTTTAGATGACATTCGTTGACAGATAATCAGCAATTGCGTTTCAAATGTTAGAATAATTAGTTTGTCGTTGTCCGCATACTATACGACAGTCACGAGTAACAAAATGGTCTCTGGATTTTGGAGAAAAAATAAACTCATTCGAACAAAACTATGATACAGCTACAGTGTGAAAGTGTTTCGGCACATAAAGCCCCAATCATGCATGTGTATATAAGTTTACCTTGGATTTACGAAGAAATAAATAAACAAAAAGGGAAATCGATTTCTCATTCAAGACTTGAAATCGGCAGACATTATGTTGGATTGAATTACCGGGAATCAATATATATCCGGAAGTGGAAGTATATACTGGACGAAGGAAGTAAATGATTCTGAAGGCAATTTTATGAGGATCACACGGCAAGCGGAAGTAAATGGATGAAACAAAATAAAATATAAACTGGGCCAGAAACGAATGATCCTATCGAGGATTTTGCATGATAATTAAATTTCGCGCAGAACCATATATGCAGCAAAAAATACGCGCGGATTGATCGGGTTTATATACCTATATAGTTACACGGTTAACGAACGCGTTCAATGCAGATGTAGATTATAAAGAAAGCTATATATGGACCAGCCTCGGGATTACCGTTCTATAAAAAAAAAATTGACTCGAAATCCTGCATGTGCCACTCGTTCGCTGTTACCTCTTGCGAACGGTATACGTATATTATGAGCAGTTTGCTTACGTCCGAAGATAGGAACGTCGATATAACTCAAATTTAATAAACGTGACAACGAATGAATATATATATATATAATCTCATGTAATGAACTTGACACTGAATCATAAAACCATAAAAATCTGAGAGCGGATTAAATTCATATTCACATATAGTATCCTTGGTGAAAACATCATCAACGCGTATAAAGACGTATAGTACATATAGGTACCAATCCGCACGCGCATGTGTATGAAAGTGATTAGATTTGTCGACTACTACACGAGACCAAGTATAGATTGGTAAAAAAATTAATATTATAATAACGACAAAAATTTCTAGAAATCAAATCGTGCTATAATTTTTCCTCTTCATGCAATTGCAGTTGTAATAAATATTTTAACGGTTTTACAGGAGCGCAATTTTTCTTTGAATTTATTTATCGGTAAACCATAAGAGAATATACTTTGCATGTGTACATATGTATAGTTATTTCAACATCCGGTGGGCGTTCTGACCTTGCGTTACGTCGAATAGTTTTAAAGCTATAGACATATATATCGGGAGTGGTGGTCCACCGCACGACAGGTGAGTGTGATTTTTTTAAACAGGTACTATATTTCTATAAGATATCCATTAATTAAATCCTTTACTTCAGCAGCGTGACGGTGAGGGGGTTTTACCTAAATTATAAACTGTTCAATCGGTAAAGCTATTAAATATAAAATATATCCAGTTTTTATTTACAATTCTTTTGTAAAAGAGAAAAATTAATGAGCCTTGTCTACGAGGATCATGGAATAAGATTCACGATGATTGCATTGTAACATGCAAATATTTTACTTTATTCGTTGGAAGTATCACCGTGTGCCGGCAATATGTACAAATATTTTCAAACTTATAATACCATGTGTGAGAAATATAATCTATCGGAAGTCACGATGATATGGTAGTAGTTTGCAAACCGCGCCATAATTTAAAACGCGGGCGTGTATAACGAAAGTTTAAAATAGTACGCCATTTTGTTGAATTCAATCAATTCCCTGGCACGCTTTTGTTTCCCCTTCTTCTTAATTAGTTGCCAAAAATAAACTTCGGATATGCAACGAGTATTTATAGCGATTTATAGCCATTCAACGAACTATATCAAAACTGCAGAACAGAACCGTTTCGATAGGATAAAAAAAATTAGATAACTTGGATGATAGATTATTATAATTTGCTGCAACAGTTTAGCGATTCGAACTTCGTTCGTATACGAAGAATATGTATACCGTTAATCAACATTTAGGTTAGGCGGTGGATCACGAGTAAAAAAATGTTACGAAAACCACGGTAAAAACACTACGGATCAGAAACTGGAGCTATTGGGCGACGATGATTTTTTAATAAGATGAAGTTCTTGGCTTTGTCGAATCGATATGCCTTGAACTTTTAGCATTTTTTTTTGGTTTTTTGTTTTGTTTTTTAATTTCAGGATTACGAAATCTTCATCGCGCGAGGCGAATGATATTTTGTGAATGGGAAATTAGGAATTTAGTGGAGGATATTAAATATCAGTAGATGGTATTGAAAATAAATACGTGTTTATTTAAACATGAGTTGTATAAAATAATCAATAAATAAACAATAAATTTTTGATTGAATAAACAAAACAATATATATGTAACTGATGGGAACTAGTCACGGCTATCATGTGACCTAATTCGTTAAATCTAATACTGGCGATTGACTAGTGACTTAGCAGTTGTTTCGAACATGAGAAGTAAATTCATCATTTTCTATCGACAACTGTGTGGCACTTCTACATACACATACGTGAATCGATAATATTAATAAATTAACATATTTTATAACAATAGCAAAAATGCTCCTCGCACATGACAGCGATATAAAATTGATTCAACTATATATACTATTATAGAAACTCCAAAAGCAGCGGTCTAATATCTATAGTAGTTGGAAAGAGATTTGATTTTTTTTTTTTTTTAACCATAATGGCAGTCATTTTCAAGCGACTATAATAATATACGTTATATTGTTTAATTATATGGCGAATGACTAATTTAGCGAGTTTTCAAATTTTATAGCTCGCATGTGTAGGTATAATTGAATTTGAGGCATTGCTATAAATATAATATCGCACGGGTAGTTAGTGTACGTGTATAGAAATTATATAGAGAAATTAAATCTTCATAGAAATAACAACCTATGGTTTGAATCTAAATTAGCGAACGCCATACCTATTCATATACGCGGCAAGAAATTGACAAATCTATATAGTTTTAAAGACAGTGGAAAGTATTAAATTATTATACACCAATATCAGGATAAACTATAATATTTATATAATTTGAATATTTGGATTTACTAGAAACAATTGAAAAATAATAATTTCTAAATCCATTAAAACAATAATAATCTTTCAGAGATATCTTCGTCCGTTTCTTCGACGTTGCGGATAATTTGGAAGCAAATTTTCTTCGGCGTGTTGAAGGAACATCCGGTGGTTATTACTATATCCTCCGTTGATTGTTGAGATTATTTCGTTCTCCCACGATGATTCGTGGCGTTGAAAGATGCGATTCTTTGGCGAAAATCAAGTTGAAGCATTTATAGATCCTTCTTCCTCTGACAAGACTGCACATCGTGCATAAAATGCCCTGGATCTTTTTAACCTTCTTATTCATTCGTTGGAATGTCGAAATTAGATATATCGTCATTCCCCCATGCAAGAGTCGTATATATCTTCGTAAGTAATACATACAAGCAAAATAGAAAGCAGATTACTATAAGATGTAACGTAGAGCGGCATGCTTAGCTCTGAGAATATTTCAAAATTCTCAGGCAGTGGTATACGAGCAGCTTTTGCACAGATTTTTTGTGGCAACTGCGTGCCGCTGTTGTACAAGAAAACGGCGTAGACCTTAGAAAACAGTAATCTACAATTTTCTAACTACATCAAGTGTGAAAATTGAAGCTTAGAAGCTGCAGACGCTGATTGTAATTCCTCTTCCCGTAATCATCGGGATAAAGATCGGAATTCAACCAACTTCATTTACGTCCCCAGAGCGTATTTCTTCGTCCTTGCTGTGGTGATGAACCACCAAAAGAGCTGCTTCCCTTGGAGCTGTTACTTCCGGAGCTGGAAACGCTCTCGGATCTCCTGATGGGTTTTCTGGTTGGGTCCAGAAGACGGTCCAACACCTGCCGGATGGTGCTGTGTTTGCGGTTGAACGGATTGGTGTACATGATTGTTTCTGTAGTAGTTTTATAAAAATCACGAAAAACCACAACACGTATGTATTCACTTTTTAACGTTGTCTTTTTTATTCAAGTCTTATGTAGTTCACAATATCGAAGTTAGACGTATGTTTTTTCTGATCGTCGACACTGCGAAGATTTAGGATTTATTTTATAGCTCAACTGGCTACAGGTCTGCACGTAAGTGGTTCTCTCTGTAGAATGAAGACCAGTCAGCTTCGCGTCCGTTTATAAAGGCACGAGGCTCACGACCTTCACTCGCTGTCAGTGCGATCGGAAGGCGCGTTCGGCTCTGCTGCGACTTGCCCGAAGCATCATTCGGTTTCTTGGATGGAGGGCGGGGCAGATGACCGTAGGGGTCTTGCCGGTAAAGTTAAGCGTTGTCGTTTGTCGTCGTTGCGTCTGCCGCAAGTCATCACACGATTCCTCGTCAGCTATTTTAGAGCAAGAAAAACCACGTGAAATCGGATAAAACACGTGCGCGAGGTGTCAGCGGTCACATACATACGTATTAACATGACGTCCGTTACGTACACCTCGAGTTAAGAAACACGCGTATCCACCGATCAAACACCGTTTTTTACCTGTCTCTTGCATTTGTCGCCTCTACGTCAAAGATTCTCTTTACGCCTGTGACGCTACGGAGTTTCTATTTTTCTTTCTTTTTTATCGTACACATTATTTAATTGCTGGATAAACAAATCTGATGACGCTTACAATTTTCTAGCTAACAGTACGTCACTGTGCGGTTACGCCCCCTCCCTCCCTCCTCATTACCTCAGATTCCGTTTGATTGATTGATCTATTTTTCAATCCGCGTGTACCTCGTACATTGATCGGTTAAGAAAGTCTTTCGTTGCGGTTCTTCTACCCGATGGACCTTGGGGTTTTTTCATTTCATGCGGGTGTTGAATCATTATAATTTGTTCGTTTTTTGCGGTAAAAATTCGAAGAATTCAATGGCGGACCGATGTGACACGTGGTATAAAATCCTCTCCGCGAATTGTTTGACAGGAATCACCTTGAACTGGGGTATTGTTTCTGCTAATACCTGAAATTTTATCCGTTTCTGCCGAAAGCGAGTTTTGTTTGAACAATTATGTTAACATAATTAGCCATAATGACCCCGCTCTCTAGTAATTTCCAAACGAAGAATACAACGTACATTGTACGTCATTCAGGGTGGAGTGAACTATCAGCTTTGTAGAAATTTCTAGATACATAGCAAAGGACGTGGAAATTTTCTATAGGTTGCGCACAAAAAAAAGTTGTGACAAAAAAGTCGCACACCACAAACTTCTATTATCAACCTTGCGTGATGAATTACGTATGATTTAACGAACTCACAAACAAACTTTACAACTACTGACAATCAGAATTTGTTATTGTGGATTGAGTAATTCTAGATTGTTCGTTGATCGTCGTAACAGCGCGTAGGTGTATGGGTACATGTTTTTACACAAGAAACGAATTTCTTCAAACGCTACGTATTTTCGGAAAGCACTCTCGATTGAAAGATGTTATAGCATATCGTATTTTTCTTTTTTTTATTCACCTCTAGAGCAACGCTTCCGCGATCCATTTAAAGTGGCAGATCGTCGCGGATCCAGTCAAGGTAGAACATTCTCTCGGCCAATTATTATATGTATACCGCGAAACTCTGCGTTCTAGAGTGGGTGCACGTAAAAATATATTGATTAATCGATATGAGTATAAAAAATTGTTTACATCGAACGGGAAGTTTGTTTTTATAATAAAGCCGGAAACTACTCTCGGCCTATAAAACTATACGCTATGTACTTGTACGTATGATTATGCACGAATAAGTACACCCGTTGGTTTCATTTTGAACTAAGTTGTGGCCAATGCTCGGTCAGAGAACAAAAAAAAAGCGTGCTAAAAAATTCGTCCGATTCGATCGCGGGCACGGAATGATCCAGAATAAATATACATGTGAACGGGTGTAGATCTTAATATACCTAGGAATTTTACTAGATGGATTTTTATTCTTGGGAGCGCTACAAAACGTTTTCAATCCATCCTGCTAATTTTTCGCGTACTTCTATAAAATTCCTAATAAGTATTCCAATGAACGAAAAATTGTGCCGAAGATTTTCGACCAACCTTGCATAACCTGTTTCTTTTTTTTTGTCTGCTAATGGAGCAGATCGAGACTGCGATACTTTCTTATCTTTTATTTGAACAATTCACTTTGACCTCCGAAAATTTAGTTATATATTTTCCTTCGAATTTTGGAATGCTTCACTCTATATAAAATGCTGCTAAATTTCAGGTATGGGGGTAAAATATTCTGCACCACAATGCGAATGACTTTAAAAATGAATGAATAACATTTAGTACGTCATTGCGGTGCAGATGTATTAATGAGTAATGGAATAAAATCTATAGCCATTAATTATAGCGCCTCTATTCAAACATCGAGAAATCATATATAAATTCGTATTTGCATACTCTGTATAGCATGTCTGTATACGCGAACTCACTGAATTAGATTTTTTTTCTATTTTTTTGTTTTTCATTGAATATCATTTACTTTCTTTTCGCGATAAATCAGGATATCCAATGCAAGATTATAAGGCTTGAGTTTCATATTACTGTCGTTTATGTACGTATACATAAACTGTTCAAAAATATTGATTAGGATTTCACTTCCTAGTTTATGTTTTCGATGATATAATTGGATTCATCTATCGTTTGAAGATAAATTTCATAGCGTTTGTTTAAGTCTTGCACTGTAAGATTTCTCTGTTTAAAATCATTTCCGATTTACGATCAAGATGCCCCCTAGTGACCACCGAGCGTATCACCGGTTTGATGAGTCTGATTAAAAACGCGACGCAGATGTTCGCAAAAATACACATTTAAAGCTTGGATCAATTGAGTGTTGCTTACGTAAGTTCAATAATCCAACAATTGCGGCGCGCGGAAGTTTCCATTCTTTGAATAAAACAGTAACAATTGTATACACATTATATTCTGCTGTATTATAAGTCTCTGGATTTGGGATGATACCGAAAACGAGTCTGAGCTCAATACATTTCTTCGTACAAATATGCTAATTTAGGACTCTGGTATTTTCCTACGAACCTGCACACGACTCATTCGTTGAACGTTGCGAACACTTGTCTGAATATTAATACACAAAATGTCAACAAATATTTCAAGGCAAACTTAGCCAACAGCCGTACCGTTGAGGAGCATATGGGTCTATGATCTAAGGTAAATGATTTTTAGTCAAACACGAGTCTCTTTTTCTTTTTTTTTATGCGTGTTTACACGGTGACTCCAAGTTGGGATACCCCTTAGTTTGTAGTAATTCTGAGAATCAGAGTCCTCGGATTTGACGAAATTTGTCGGCGGACGTTGGCGTCAATATTTTAAAAACCTCTATATATATAGTAATAGAGTCCATAGTTATATTCATGAATTCGGAATCGAACTATGAGACTTCTGATAGTTATCTAATATAGTAAGCTCGGGCCTGAATACGACGGGAATCGCGTGTAACTCAATGAGTGTTGAATCGATCGCTAGTGGTGGTATACAACAAAACAAAACGTTAATATTACAAGTGTCAAAAACACAGCCGTTATTATACGCAGCATCGTATAATATTATACATCCTATACATATGTATACATATATACAGATAAAAACCGGTTTTCTTTGGAATTACCAAATTATGTTGCGTATGAACGGTTGTGGAGTGTGCATGCCGTTTTTATTATCATTATTATTATTTTTTTTACGAAAATATCATTGGCGTATATCTGTGCGAGCGGATAACACGTGGTCGCAGATAACATCGCGCGCATTTTATGTTTAGTATTCATTTCACTACCGAACGTCAATAAACAAACAATTAAGAGAAGCCATCGACCGAAAATACGGAAGTCTGTTATACGCTCCCAAGTTATTGTCTGCCATCGAACCTGTCGTTAGAATATGCTGCAGGTAATCGAACTGCAACGGATGTATGATGGGTATATCAATGAAAGAAAAAGGAAAAAGATGAAAACCATTTGAACAATGAAAAATTCACACTTGCTGTGTTTGCATATCAATCGTGCGACTTGTAAAATTATTGTGCAGTTGGTTTGATTTGCCGAAATTTGAAAAATAGGGATTATACTATTAATGCAAATGGAACACCTTGAACGTTGTTTTACGACTCGATTAAACGGCGTTTAAATCACATACTTTACATATGTATATCGATAAGCCAACATAGTTTGTATAAAAATATACCTATGCCAAACAATCTTATCGAATTGGAGAGATCTAAATATAACATATGAGATGGTGTTTAATTGGACGATCGTTGGATGTGAAGCACGATTAATTCACGAAGATTTTTTTTTCCACTCCAATTGAATATTTTACGTATTCATCGTATTCATCGTTTCTACATTTTTCTAGATTTTTCCACCAGATGTTCAGCGTTCGTTTTAGATTATTAGCTGAAGCTGTTATTCGAACAAATGTTATATTAGCAGCTGGTATTTGAACAATCACACAATTAACGATAATTATTAACCTACAATTGCCAGCAAATGTTAGGCGTATAGGGTTGATTAGACGCCCAGAAGATTTCAGATTTACCGGAAAATCAGCACAGTTCAGGTCAGACCCGAATATTGGCAAGTTCCAGATAAGTTATGATGAATTGAACTAATGAGGGTCGATTAATAATACATTTAATTCTACACGGAAAAAAAACTCAATCCCAAATCTATCGCGTCGTTCAATTATAGCGTGTATGAAAAAAGATTGATCATTCGGTACTTACATCAGAATCCTGCGTCACCTCGGTTTGGATGTTTCCCGACTGTCTAGATAGCATCTGCTCTAGTTTCTATATTGAATCAGCGGTAAATCCATCGTGTGATCCATAATGATGATCGTCTCAATTAATCTGTAAATATCACAGTTGTGTGTATATATGTGTCTGATATACACAGAAAAATAAAAAAGGTACAGACAGTATGTTAAACAAATGTGCGGAATTAGTGGGCTTTTACATGATAATGTTTCAAGCCTGGCTATGTACCTATACATGTATTTCTACTCCAAATCTGTATTCATTTATTTACTTCATTTTTTCCTTTTTTTTCTATCAATTTGCTCCTATTATATCAGGCTTACGTTTTAAACTAGTGTAATGTGGAGTTATACCTGCGTATAATGTACTTGACGACAACGACTGATTTTGGTACTTTTTGTTCCAATGAACAATTTTTTACCGGAATTTATTCTCGGAAAGTGGCCGTGTTGATTGTTGCTGCATTCGAAATGGGCGATGATTTTTTGTTGGTATTTTTTTTATCCACTTGAAGACGTTTTTCTTTTTTTTCTCCGCCCAATAGAACTACTCCATGGCTGTAGAGTGTAGATTCCAGTTCTATTTTGGGGTACCAATTGCTGATCTACAGCATTCTTGAGGTTGTCATTTCAAATCTCCGTGACCAGACGAAAGTCTACGAGTTATTTTCGTCCAGACTCCAGACGACCGGACAGCCGCCATGCATATTTACGAGATTTGAAATAAGAAAAACAAAAAAAAAAAAAAGAAAAACATATCAGGCCGCGCAAAAAGTTAGTTCATTTAATTGTTAATATATGACGATCTATACCTAATTGTATAAGTCAAAGAAATTAAAACCCGTTTCACACGTGCAAGTAATTACCGCCGGAGGCTACTAAAATGTATGGTTTCCCTATAACCATGTGCAGTATTAAATAAGTCGATTTAGAAATTCACTTCGATAGCAATAAAGTAAATAGAAAAATGCCATATCAACTTCAGAACGTTATTCGAAATTCGTAAACCACTTTTTTCCACCAAATCATTTCAATTCAACGGTCGCGTGTTTGAAATTTTGATCAGAATCGTATCTTGAATCGATTAGGGGTCTCCGGTATCTGATGTAATATTAATTGATGGGCATTAACAGAAATCTAGAATAAGAGGGAAAAAAAAAAAATTATTCGAGGTGTATACAATTAGGTCGAGGTTTCGCTGCGATCAACTCGCTTGATTATCAGGTGTCTACTTGAGTTTCCGCAGTTATACAATCATCAAGTGATATATAATCGCTAAATGGAATTCTTGTGGAAAACTACTCACAATTAGAACTGATTGCCTCGCTGTCTAAATCCCCGATTCCCATTGAATAATGCCTGAGAAGATTCCACGGTGGAAAAAAATTTTCACAACGCTCATTTAGCTCGTGACATCCAAACGATTTGGCGTTTAATATTCATACAGTTATAACAGAATGATTTTCGATTGGATTAGATTTCAGGTACGGATTTTGAGATGAAACTCTTCCAGAATTCTGAACAACTTTTTCGCGTTTTTTACGGTATGGCTGCAGCATAATGAAACACGAATGCGTCGCATGATTTACTTTTTCTTTGAATTTTTATTTTTTCATTTTCAGTGATCAGTGCACGCGTACATTTATGCATTCCACTTTATGCGTTGCATCATGGGCCGTATTTGTATAAACAATGTTGATTCATTGGAATAAATCAGTCGTCGTCACCTCTGCAAGCCATAAGTATTGAGGAATGTTTTATTAAACGTGATTCCCTGTAGTTTTATTTTTCTTACGTCCCTGCCCGGTTCAAGGTAGTGGTGTTATAACCATATATATTCAAATCAACAGCGATAACTAACTGCGAGGAGGGTAATTTTTTCATCACGTACAATAAATCCGTTCAATTGTTCAAGTTAAAGGGATGACGTCATCGGATAAAATCGACCAACCGAAAGCGGCTTAAATTAATATATATCAAGTATGGACACACTGCACGTATGCATATATCTATTCCTACGAAGTATTTCTCTACACATTATAGATTGTCATTAGAAAAGCTATGCATTGAGACAATAGATATACATTTATACTACATATATCTATATATGAAATAACATTAGCTGTATCAGCGCACCTGCGCTACGGTATATTGAACTATATACTAATAAATATATGTATGGGGTAAAGGCTTATCACCTGTTGCTCGATCGTACTTTGTTTTCAAGGCGATGAAAAATAAATGAATAATAATAATAATAAATAAAAGTGGAGAAAAATTGTTCGTTACAATGGCGATTTCATTATGTATGTGCATACGCGTTCAAAGCAGCTGCAGCTCGTGGTCCCATGAAGCCAAGATCAAGAGTTCATTCCGCAGTAAAAGGCTACTTCGGTAAGTATATCCAGAAAAACCAGTCTGGGGATCCCCATGTAATTTATTTCCTGTTGTATCAAGTTGACAATGAGGCGAAGAGACATAAAACTCAGGAAAACGATACTACATCATTCGTAATGGTATATCTTAGGTATAAAAAGATCGTAGTGATTCCCTACGGTGGGAATCTTATATGTATATTAGGTATGATTTAAATGCCCTTCAACTCGTCATACCCGGAGGCGTACATTTCCTGCAACTATGATTGAAGAAAATGCAAAAAATTAACGTATAATATAATTATGAGCGACATAAATTATCGGCACGAATGACAAAAACGTGCAACAGACCATGACGAGCAAATTATCAGGCATTCCATTAGAAACGTGTCTGCAGTCTGTCGATGGATATGAAGAATGTACGGGCTTCGACAGATCTATCAGATGATGATATTTATATTTCCATAATTCATTCATCATGATGCGATGAAGTTAGATTGTATAAAACAAAAAAAATTGAGGAGCGTAGCACGGCTGCAATTTCAGCATAACGTAAAAACAGACGCAATGTACAGGCACGATGCATATCAATAAATATGCCAATGGAATTCTTTTTCCTTATTTTTTTTCTTTTTTTGGACCGCAGACGCTGCTCACGAGTTACCCACTTTGCACGAGCGTTGCACCGGGTGTATACTTACCCTCGGGTTATTCGAAACTACTTCAATTCGTCGATTAGAATTTTTGAAACGCAAAACCGGACGCATCGTTCAGTTCCATTTTACGGTCTCGATCGAGGTCTTGATGGCGGTCTTCTCGTCGCGGCAAAAGCTGCATGCAAGGCTATCGTCACGAAAGACCTTTGACTTCGATTGGCTTCGATCTTGGCTCGAGTATATGTCTGTATATTGTGTATATTTTTCTCTCGCGATCACTCTCAGGAACTTTTTGGATAAAATTGACTCCGCGAAAGTGATGGAAAGTAAAATGAATAAAAATCAATTGATGATCGCGCGACTGGTTCATCGAGCAACATTCTTCGGTCAAGTGTAAATAAATAACATAATTATGGACGCGGATAAAGAATAATAGAAAAACAGACTTTCATATCGTTACAATATAAATAAATTGATGCATCCTGAAAAGCCGTTGACCGTATGACTACTCTGCTGTTTGTTGCAGTTTTTAATTAGAATATCAATTTCCCATCGGTTTATTTAGTTAAGAAGTTTCCGATGAGTTCATTTATGATTCTACAGTAATTGGAAAAATAATATTATTCATCATCGTCGAATTAGGAAATGAACTTCAGGATGTGGTGAATTGCGGTTTAGATCATCGACCGCTATGCATAAATTTCACCTCTAGTAAATATATAAAAAATTTTTAAAAAAATAACAAGAATTCTGTTGAATTTAATCGGCCATCGCCAATTGACGTCGTAGCTGCCTGCGGAGTCAAGGGGACCGGAATGCCTGCCGTAGGAAGAACAAAATCCCACTTGTAAGAAAAAAATGAATAATAATTAAAAAAAAGTCACATGCAACGAACGGAAATTTTCAGGTATATGCGATAAACTGATCGGAGTCGAGGCAGGAAAGTTGAAAAACACATTTCGGTTGTGTTTTATTTCATCAATGTTTATGGCGGCGCGTTATTCAGATTCCGCAACGTTTTGTATATTATAACAGGTGCAATAACTTTCATGAAAAAAGATTATAGTGTCGAATCTGGCTTTTCCGTCATCGATTTTTCAGCATCCAAAGCCAACTTTCAATTATCGCAATAAATTAATCAGCCGGTTCATCGTGAACTGCGTTTTTATTCGATCCGTCAAAAGATCCGTCCCTCAGTTTCTGATTCATGGTATTTGACAGCTTGATAAAAAACTAGCAATTTGACATTACTTTGATTCTGCAAAGATTTCGAACCCATTTTATATCGTCCGTATATACCTATACGACGATAATCGTTCATGAGTTGAAAAACCAGATGTTCCGTTGACTGCAAGCTGAAAAAAAATGAATTTAATAAAAGAAAATAAATAAATAAAAAATAAACACAACACTAAGAATGCGGGCCGGAATTTTTACCGCACTTGGGACTGTAGCCTGGAGTATTCCGCTGGCCGCAATAATTGTAGTCAGCAAAAATAGACCTATTTCAAAACGAATAATCCTTTGTCGTACGGTACAGCAAAACGCGTCGATTTCCCAGTCTTTTCTGAAGTGTGTAAATTTTGTCTGAAATCAAATGACCTGCGGAGGTGATCCATAATTTTGATTTTTCGTCAGATAATATATGCGTTGTACCTACCGCGCTATTATTTCGGGTTATAAAATTATATGAGAATAATTTCAATTGTAAATATATTAATTTCACTCAATCATCGACGGCATTTATAATACCTATAAAATTATGTGTTCGAACTAATTAATGCACCGTGAAGATGAAAAAAACATGGTATCAATTCTTGATAGTGGTATATGTATGTATGTAAAATATTATCTTATGAACATCGTATACACCAACGTCACGACAATATAAATATATAATCCCTGCTTTCTTACCAGAATTATCTGTCTTATTGTTACATTAATTCATTTAAATGTAGGCTCGCTAAAAATAATTAATAACAGTCGGAATATAATTATAATGTAAGATTTAAAGGTTACAACAGATATGGTGCAAGATTAGTCGCACCTAAATTGATTAATTGTATTAAAAACACTGTAACATTATTATTTATGTAACACAAAAATTAACAATCTTCGATAATACTTTGACTCATTGTCAGTGCTTTTTTCTGTACTAATCAACAGTGCATATGGGGTTGAGCAAAAATAGTAGGAAAGGTTGCTCGTAATTGTTCCATAAATATAATTTAAATAGACGATAAGCTTAAGAAAAATAAACACAAACATGTTGTCCCGCCGCCATTTTGCAGCGTACGCGCGCGTTTTGATCAAACACTCGCAATAAATAACCAAATACCAAAGGCGGATCAATAGAAATTCATTAAATATTTACACAAGCGGTGCTTGCGACGACGGTACGTATAATAAGTGCAATCAAATTGATGAAAGCAAAAAAATAGCGTGCAAAAATAACCCATATATGTACACATAATTATACTTAACGAACAATTTTCAGAATTATTCAAATATATTTATTGTCAACTTTTTATTATAAAATTATTATTTATGAAATGGAATTGTTCGATAGAATCTGTCGTGTACACTAAACATATATATATGTATACCCAGATACCAAGTATAATGAAATTGTGCAATCAATAATTATATCTTGATGTATACTTGCCTGAGGATTATGATTACACACACATATCGAACCTTCGCTTTTTCTAGTTACAAATTGTATGAATATGTATAATTACCGTGTGATTATTGTCCTTCATTTTTACCATATAGTAACCTCATTCTTCGTTTTATCATAGCCTCATTTCTCGCCATTAAATCCAACGTAATTTATTACCAAGAACTATGATAGTACGGACCGCAAGTTGAATTGTTATTTTTCAAATGTTATATTTACGTATGAATCAAATCGATAGATGATTTGAAAATCAGCAGGACTTAATATGAAATATTGAATTGAATTTCAGGGATTTATTGACGCCTCCAAGAATGATATTTTCATTATTGCAGTTCATGATGAGACGCGATTTTTGATACCGTGTAATAATTGAAAAATTCAAATATCAATGGAACTGAATCTGAGAATTTCTCGAACTTCGAACGTCTGTTGCCAACGCATGTATACCTTTGTACGAAATGTAAGTTATGTGCAATGCAATTTATGCATTCTAATCAAAGTACCTCGAGGATGTAATTATCATGTATAAATGTTCATTGATACGTACAGCATACAGTATATGCATGTACATTCGGAGTGCTGAAAAGCTAGCCTTTCTATAACTGCATAGTCACAGTGTAAATTTTAAATACCTAGAATACTCGTGACGTAGATCAGAGCCCGTGGGTCTTATGATGGTCGAATATAAAAACAGTCGCAAGTTTTAAATAAAACATGAGAAACAGCTGTAAACCCAAGCGATATAGCATATCATCCGAGATGTATTTATGGAGATTCAGAATTTCTCGGATTATGAATATATTTGCACCTGCAAAATGGAAGCGCGCGCGAGACCTCCCAAATTTGAATTTTTGCTGCCGTAAGACAAATGGTACGTCACAAATGTTCTTACAAATTTATCGATTTATCTAGTTACATTAAATCCAACGACATATCGCGTGACGCAATTGTAAATTGAAGAGATTCAACCAGTGTGCCTAGATTCTAAAAAGAAAGAATAACAATAATAAAGTCCCAAGTCGGATTTCGAGAAAAAAAAACCGTCATGAACATATGGCACATTCTCGTACTTGTCCTCTCTCCGTTTCGTTTGTTTGACACATAATCGCATGTGGTATATAATATCACACATGAAATAATGCAACATTATTTCTCACAATCCTTAAGCTCACGTTAAATCAACGGCAAGTAGCAATAAATAATTATGTTTTAATTATACATCATTATAATCTCTCAACGACGTGATATTTATTATTTATTTTCTAGTTTTTTTTTTTTTACTGTTAACGAGCTTAGGTAGTAAACCGATTCTTGGGAACCCCACGTGTGTAAAATTGTGATAAATAATAATCCTGTACTTTGTAGCGGAGTGCGTTTGCGTGAAACTTATTTTTTATAGATTTATGTATAATTCTGAAATGCAACAAGAGTGATCATCCCTGCAGTCAACGAATTACTGTGATATGCACGATTTTTCTCAATTTGATTTTTTTCAATAAACGAATTGCCTTTTCATCTGTTAGATATTTCGTTTCAGAATCTAGCAACTCAGTAGTCCATATTTTCAGTGGATGATCGTTTTCAATTTTTGTTTTGTAGTTTAATATTTTAGTTGCCGTTTAAGTATAGTCTGTAACAACGCCGACGTAGTATTCATACGCTCGCAAAAAAAGCGAGAGACTTTTGACAAAGAGGAAGAAAACAAAAAAAAAATTCTAATCGCGAGTGAAATCCGGCTCTTAATAATTTAGTTTTATAGCTCGGGCCCCATCATAACGAGCTTTTAAAACTGATTGCGTAGATGCGAATTTCTAGATAATGACGCAGACGCGATCTTCTTTTTTTTTCAGCAAAAAAAGGCCCCAGAGAATTCACCCCAAGCATCTACATGGTAAATCACCTCGAGCACCTTTTTTATCACGCATTACAACTGTACACCCTATATGCAAAAAGAAAAGAAAAAGGTTGAAACTAAAAACTCATCATCATCATCGTAGATTCAAGTATACGTTATACATATAAGTATAAAAT
Organism: Athalia cordata; assembly: GCA_963932425.1. Lineage (NCBI taxonomy): Eukaryota > Metazoa > Arthropoda > Insecta > Hymenoptera > Athaliidae > Athalia > Athalia cordata. The sequence goes on along the minus strand of OZ010625.1, from coordinate 46,267,391 downwards.
AAAGTGACTGAAAAATAAGTCGTAGCATACCACAATATCCGAAGGTATTTCCGGCCAGACGTTTTGCCCTTACATTACAACGTATTATATCTTCAAGGAGATCGGTCTGGCGGAGGTCAGGGTAAAAAAGAAAAAAAAAAGAAAATCCCGCGCTGTACAGGAGAATTTGTTTCCACCGTGATCACAGATGAGAAGCACGAGGAAAGAGAGTAGAAAAAAACCTCAACGTTATGACGAGGCAATCTATAATGCACGAAATAAATTATTTCGGTGTAAATATATATACAATTCGACAAGAATTCTGACGTGCGGCGATGTCTACAATCATGATAAACCCCATATTGCTGTTATAAATTCGTGATTTAAAAATACTGAACTTGTATGACGAGTGAATTCTACGACCAATCAAGATCGGAGAAAGAAGTCCTTGTTTGGATGAATCTCCAGACTGGGATAATGGATTGGAAAGATGACGATAAAGTCGGGTTTGTTCAACTTTACGTACCAAATATCGTCTTTTATTATAATTTCTATTATGAATTTATGATACCTGTATGGTATTCTGGATTGTGAGCAAATGCGCACTGCGCCCCATGTTTACTGATGTATAATTAACGATGAAAGTTGCCGGCACTCGTGGAACAACCACGAGACACTCAGATCCACCAATCAGGTCAAAATCAATTGTATTATGATTTGAACGTCATAATATGCAGCACGGTGCAAGTGAAACACAAGTTGTAAATGTGCCGCTTGCAGGGATTCGATTTTACGAGAGTTGAAAATTGTGAATTTTGTAAAATAGTTAGATATCTTCTTCCCACTGTAATCGCCTACTCTAAAAATAATATCGTCGCATGCCGATCTTAATATAGATATATTATATGCTTATCTTTGCACCAAGCAACGAAACGAGCTAAATATTTTACTCTTAATGACGTAGTTGTCAATAACAGGTTGACTTAGACAGAGGATCTGTAAAAGTGAAGTTGCAAAAAGACAAAAAACTAAAAAGAAGCCAAATCCGGCACTCTAGTGACGCAAATAGATACCTGGAAAGGGTGATAATATGAAATAAAAAAGAAACTGGATTCAACTGCGGGATGGGTGTGTCTGTTAGTTGAAAAAAAAAAATCTTCAAAGAGAAAAAGATGTTTGAGAGGCTGCTAAACTTGTATCTAACGAGATCAGGATCACGTGTTTGATCAGGTGAGAACGTTTATCAACGAAATTATAACGTTCAAGGCTATACGTGCATGCTGACATAGGTATATTGACGCACCAATCTACCTACCTATACACACGCTATTGTATCTTGAAAGCCACTCAATGGAATCGGACGAGTGAAATAGCAAGAGTTCTGGTCAGACCACATTTGAATTTTATTAAGATCGAAAATATCGATTGTCAAAGTAATTGAAATAGGACAATTTTCTCCTCCTTTTTTCAGACTCAACCTTGAAGACACTATATGATATCTGCCAAATCGTTGCATGGATTTCTTTCAGATTTGCGCGGGGTTCACATCCGAAGCAAACGTTGTACAGGCCCAATATGTTGCACGCCTTAAATTCGTTTCTTATCTTGGCTCACCGTGCTACTGGAAATTATGCTTATATTTTAGCGGTATGGCTCAATCTATTCAGTTTATCAAACACATATATTTCATTTCATTTGCACTTAAAATTTACAAATCATGTTCCTCATTCGACCTCGATTCCATGTCGAATTACCCTTTAGGGCCGGAGTATAGACACATGAAATTTTCTACCCTCGCATATATTGCTAATTCGGACGCGCATACCGAGTGTGCTTAAATTTACTCGATCGATCAGGCTTTTGCATTGATTTCATGTTACTCGGCATCCCGTATTGGATTAACATGTCACGCACTTTTTTTCTATCCGAATATTATAGGCGCGCCGTTCATAAATCACCGTCCATATATTCGGTAGGCATATAAAAGCACCGTGAATCTGACCAAGGAAATATAATATCTTGTTTAAGATCAAATATCCCCTTCGGAATAATTGACATATAATAATTATGAGTACCCATCGTACACAGCGCACGTGTATTTGAATTGATTTTTGAATCATTCACCTCTTCGTAAAACATGAGTTCAGGGGTCTTTTATTACTTGTAAAGTTAGTCGGGATTCATCCGCCAATTTCACGTTCACTGTTTTTTTTTTATCCTTACTCATGTATCCGACGAAATATGTATAAAAATTTCAGATTAAGAAAAAGAATGGGGGAGATGGGGTTGAATCGAATGGATGAATATGATAATTTCGTGGATGCGAATCGTTGAATTATATCTTGCTATACAAAATTCCTGCAAACACAGTCTTTTCTCATATTTAACAGTAAGATTTTCAAGGTTTGTCTTCAACGAACGGCGTGTCTACCTTGAGATTTTTTATACACGTAAAAGAGTAATAAAAATTGATGTATAGTAGTAGTCATGGGGTTCTGTTGAAAAGAGCAGAGTTAACCTTGATGATTCGTAAAAAATTTTTTGACACATATATATGGACGTAGGATAAGTTCAATGAATCATTCAATACTTTCCATATAAATTTATCCGTGCATGATATATTTCTTAGTATTCATTCGTTGGAATATGGCGAGTCATTTTTTTAAACATGAATACATGTGAAATCACACGAACTTTTAGGGTTTACTGTAAACCAATTTCCCACATTTAACCGTCGAAAGAGTGAATCATGAATTTTATTCATCCAGAATTTGTATTAAACATCATTTTGCGCATAAATGAGAGGCCTGGAAACGACTCGAGTTTACAGAGGATAAACCGTTGGATCGCAGTTAAAAATTATTTAAATATAGTCTGGCGTGGTTTTTCTAACCAATTAATCTCGCGCTCGATAAGACGCTTGATTGTTGTGCATAAAAAGTTATAGGGGCAAAAGGGTTATCAACAGTATATAACGAATCTGTATTTATTGTAAACATTAGGTATATATTTCTGCGGAAGGATCATCAGATTTCCAGCCATGTGTGATGAAATTTTCAAGATATAAATTCACCATGGATATTGAAGCGAGTTTATCGTTATTTTCTGTCAATATCTACGTCGGGTAATTACAGGAGAGATGTACATACTTGTTAACGGCGCTTGTCACGCGAGAATTTTTATCTCTTATACCAGCGGTCGCTTGACAACCTTTGACACATACTATGTCTGCTGCATTAATTATTTTCGTCTGCATACGAGACGGGAGACATTTTGAAACTTCAAACATGGCGTTCAATGTTTAAGAAAAATACTGATTACAGTTGCATCGCCAGTCGGATATACCGAGAAACTCTTGAAGAATTGGTGGTATGAATTTCAACTGATGTAAGGTCAGATCAAATTGATAACGACTCATCTCGTGATCTAAGGTTAATCCACGTGGGTCACGCGAATTATAAATGACAACTGTGGATAACACATTTAATTATGAAACTGTAACGCATGATCGCTAAGAATATGATGCTAACTCCGCAATATAATCTGCTGCTACTGCACGTGGAGATACAAACGCAATCTTTTCTAAGTAGTACGAAATATAAGAGACGATACAAATTGAGTACTTCACGTTTACGGGGCAATGGCCTATAATCGAAGTTTATTTTGGTTAAGAAAAAAATAGGGGCATCTCCCCTGCGTCTGATCATATATACAACGGTACAAAATGTATTCTAACTAAGAATAATAATTTGCATGTTTGAAAGCGACGAAAGGCAAAATTCAAAATGGCTGCTTGGTGCAGGTGCCGATGGGGGTATCGGAGATGGGTTTTCCCTGAGAAAGTACATGTGATCAATTAACCGATCCACCAAACATCGGGGCGACTGACGGACCAAACTTGGGGCAACAAACCTGCGGAGTCGCTGACATTCACATTGGTTCGCACACAAATGGTACAAAAATTGGGTCAAGTTTTCGATTTCTCTTTTTGCAGGCATCGCGGTGCGATAATATAGTTATAACGTGTAGTATACATATGCTTATTAAATTTTTTAACGGTCGAACGATCGTCGTAAATTAATGGGCATAGTTTTTTCACCTATTCGCGAATCACGTACCATATATGACTTGTATTTGGTACATGTCATGATATGCGTAATAAAATAACTCGATCGGTAAAAAAGATCAACAAAAACTTTGTTGATGGTTTTTCATCAAAATCGAATACGGGTAACGCGTACGGGTGCCTTCCCAGTTGTAGAATTTATACATCGTCGTTTGCGGTTCCAACCTCCACGCTACCGCAGCGGGGCAGGTTTGTGGTAGGTCGGATTTATCGATTTGTATAAATCTCTTGACAAGTTTTCAAAATTGATTTGAGAAAATGCACCGCGGGTAGTTATATCATATGGATTTCCTACTGGTATCAACTTGCAGTCGTTTGGTTCTTACGACATGTAGATAAAGGCTTGAAAGATCAGAGTTGATATATAAATAGATATATCAATAAATCTTATCGCGCTAATAGGTATTTAGTTTTTCTGATATAATCTTCTAATATTCCAACGGATTAGAAACTATGTCAGCTGATGGATGGACCTATTTGATTTTCTACTGATTCTTCGATTCAAACTAGAAGTGGGTCAAGTGTCAAGTGCTTTTTGAGTAAAAAAAGCACACTAATCATTTACTTCCTAACCTATATTAATTATTATTCTGAAGACTAACACTCTCAGTTTCCCTAAATTGTGACAAATTATATCTATGAATGAATAATCAAATCTGCGAATATACATCGCCACAGTATAAAATACGAGATGAAGAAAAGGGGGTAAAAAAGAATTTATGCACCCTTCATACCAACATATCGGGCAAAAAGTATTGGTAGTGTTTGATCGATGAGCTGATCGGAATGATAAATTTCTCTCATTGTACGAAGAATACCAGAGAATATGTCCCCATAAATTTTTGCAGAGTTGTCTAATCTATTACAGCGTGACTATAATATATTTGCGATTTTCCTTTGTAAATTGATTTACCGCCAAGCCAAAAAATGGCAAGAAAAAAATATTAAAAAAAAAAAATTATAACCGGCAGCAATAAATATCGCGATGCAAATTAGCAGGTGAATTATTAGAACACTTCGAGAATTGAACAGGAGATTAATGAAATCGACTGCGGTGTGATGTGCATATATTCATAAAATATGTAGTGAACGCGACAGGCTTAAATAGTTTCGCAAAATTTAGTTGTAATGTGGATCTGATAAAAAAAAATGCTAACAATAAGCTAAAAATGTAGGAACTTATTGAATTATTTAACATTGCTAGGTATCCCATTTTATTTGACTCATCAAGAAACTCGATAGAGTCTCGCGCCAAGTACATTCAAAAGAACGAGTGCACTACCGAGTATATTTACTACGAATGGAGTTGTCAAAACAAAGTTTCAGGGTTTCTGGTTTATGGGGTAAAAGAACTAGACGTTATCACATTATTTTTCGGGTGTCCTAAAAAGTGAAATCAAGGTGAAATCAATTTTTCAAATAAAATATACTATACATTCTGCATATCGGAATCGAATGGAGTGGAAAATTCTGCGTGAAAACTAATGTTGACTTATTTCATTTACCTAAAGTCAATATAGATATGGGGATAAGGTCTGTGCATCTGGAGGAACAATCTGAATCTAGATTGCATGCTCAAAGTTTCCATTCGACGAAACTGGAACTTTTTCAATTCAATGTGATTGGAGAGAATATTGTACGTGTATGATATTTTTTGTTTGCCAACTATTCGAAATGAAAGACTTACAATTTTTTGAAAATCTGCAAATTGATTTAATGTCGAGTATCAAAAATGAAAAAAATTCTTTCCACTGTTCAGAATTGAAGCAATTGTATAATTTGGTCAAATTTCGATGATTTGGAGCATCGAATCCAGTTCGAAATCGTTCAGGTTGTATAACCTCATATTCGTCAACTCAAGGTAAAACAATGAGGTATTTGATCTGATCCGGAAATAACAAACTAATATTAGTGGTAGTATTATGACATGTACAATGAACTCGAGTTGATCTTGTTTAAAAATCAACAACGCTAAATTCTTTCTTCTCATCGTTTTGAGTGATCTAATGAAGCATCGATTAAAATGGAACGCTCTGCATGTCTATCCTTGGGCAAATTCCTTCGCGGTATTGGATTTGCGTAAATAAGTCAAGGGCTCTGGCGATCAAGTAAATTTCCGTTTGCAGTGGGAAGTACCTACATGTATAAAAAAAAAGTTGATCTAGTTTGTTGACCAACAGAGTGAAAATTAATTCCGTAGGAAAATTTACATTGTGCCTATCGGTTATTAATGACAAAATAATGTGTGTAGAAGGGATCATTTTTTTCTTTATCCTGAACGGGTTTGAGTTTTAATTTCAAGCATGCGAACCTGATGATTGTAACATAAGAACCAAAGTACACGGCATTGAACTATCATTACCAACGATGAAAGCCATGTGCCGTTCTTTTCATAATTCCGTCTGAACGAAAGCGGCCGAAAAACTATGAATTTTTTACTCCTATCATGAAATTACATCAGCTTTACCGATCCCCATATTTCTTATATTCAACGACGAGTCTTTGTGCGAGTCGTAAAGACGAGCTTATCCGCTTCGGTAGACAAAACGCTCAGAGCTGTAAGATCTGCATAACAAGAAAGGCTGCAATATTGCATGGCAATTCGTTTTTTCTGCATCGACCGAGCCGTACGCGCGTGCATACGGAGAATTAAGAGTGTCCGATTTCTAGATGAATTCTACACTTGTCTGCCTGACTGTCTCTTCATATCATCATAAAATACATCGTGACTCGTGTAGCATCAGACCGTAAAAAATCCAGAGAAAAAAAGTAGTTTGATCGAGTTAAAAAATGGTTCACACCATTCAACCGCTCGTGGTATATTCATAAAAAGGTCTGACACGGCATCAATGCATCTCCAGTTTGATAATTTATTGAGATCTTATATCGTCACAACGATGATAAAAAAAACTACATCAATCACGTTACAATAGGCTCTCTCTATACTGTGATGGATAGAATTTTTCGTTCGTCTAGACTGCCCTCCCAATGTTTAATTAAGATCTAAGAAATAATTGTTCTGCATCGATAGTTGATAATTGTAATCATCGCATGACGGACGATACCGATTCTGATTCTGATTCTCTCCTAGTTTACCGGCAGTTAATACAAAAGAACAACAAAAGACAGGTCACTTTATTGGCTGCAAATGATCAAATCAAACGAATGTTCACAACCGTAAGTAAAGGGGAATTGGGAATTGATGTAATCCGTTCAATCGGCAGCCGGATACGTTATAGTGTCAGGTAATTACACCTGTTTAATTTCACAGGTATAGCGATAGAAAGCTAGGTGTTTTTCAAATATACTTGCTAATTGGTATATTGGACGCAGGATTCGGTGAACCGCAATTCGTAGTAGCCACACCTGCGGGGTTGCCTGAGGGTAAGATCTGGATTGCTTTTGGGTTTCTCAAAATAAAGTTATACGAAAGCTAGATCCTGGTAAGCTGGCGATAGTTTCAGGCTATGAAATGATATCGGATCGATATTAGTCCGAATGGATCTTAAAAGCCATCGTTATCATATGGGAGTTTGGGGTAAAATTTTTAATGTCAACAATGATCTATTCAAGCTATCAAAGGTATGAATGATTATATTCTTTATATCAGACGCGTGTGCTACACATCATTTCTGTTCCGTAAAGGCTAAAGCAATTTTGATACGGATCATTTATCTCGTGCTCCAATTAAAATGATCATTTCAATTCCTGCGCGGTCTAAAGTGTATATACATATACACTTGTATTTGCAAGTAACCTTGCGTACTTTCAATAGTCCTGCAAAGGTCACAATCCAGGTAAAAAACTATCGAGTAAAGATAAGCATAAACTTCCGGCTTCGCTTGCTTACACAACTTGTATTACTGCGACTTGTGCGTTTTAAGCGGATACACAAGTTCCTTATCCCGAATGCTTTTAAAACATATCGTCATACATAGCCACACATCTGCAGCGATAATATACCGACAACCACGTCCACTTACTATCATGTCATTATCTCCAGATATTTGCTGTTTGTTTTAAAATTTATGTATTATGTGTATTTCATTGCACAAGATATACCTAGCCTTTCTGAAATGCTATAGATTTGAACAATTTTTAATTCTTTCAGCTTTCAAAGAAAGAAGAAAAAACAAATAAGTGTAGAGTACGACTTCTTGTTCTGCAAATACAAAATGGCAGCGTTTTGATTTCTTATTTCACTTATTTTTCTCATGACATAGGCCCTGTTTTTGAATTTTACACAAAGCGAACAGCGTTTTGTGAGTTCTTTTCCACCGGGCAGTGACTTTCATTGGATTTTCATTGGCCGAGGCAGGATCGGTTGAGGATAATCCAACGTCGTCGCCCGAGCGGAAAGTGAACGTCCACCAGGTTGAAAGAAGCCTCGGGTCTAACGGCAATGGCCGACGATGGTTCAGTCGTTGTCAGACACCGGTATCGTGCGCGTTGTCGACCTGAAGATAGTCGGGAAAAAAAAATTGGGAAAAAAATCTTCGCAAGGAGTCGGAGCGTTTCCAAATATTGAGAACCTGTGGGACGCCATCGAGCCAAGCTATAAAAGAAAGAAATGCTAACGGGGAAGACCTCGCGAAGACTGTGCTTCGCGTATCGCTCGTTTAACTATACTAAAGCACGGAGCTATAAGGATAATCCCATACTATCCCATGCATATACACTGGACGCAAGGTCCAGTCTATAAAACGTAAAAATTTTGCCCAACACGTCAAGTTACCCGCTTACGTATTAAGTGAAAAGTTGTACACTTATAAAAGGAGATAAATTCATCACGCAAAAGTCATATAAAAGACCAATTAAAATATTCACATCACAATTACTCAAATATGATGATACTTTGGTGTATAGTGAATTCTGTGTTGTTTGTGTTAATTTATATGCAGAATAGTCAGATTTAGTGTTGGTTTAGAAAGTATACAACGAATATTTCAACGAATGAAACACGATCTAAATAATACGCGATAGTGCACAGAATATATTTTAAAGAGATCTATAAGGATCACGATTTCGTCAGCGATAAACGTTGTTCCTTTTCTTCTTATTTTCTTGTTGAACATAATTTCGAAATCAGTTAACACAAATGCCAGTTCGTTAAGTGTTACGATCGTGCTATGGGTGAATACGTGAGAAAAATAATGAAACACTGATCGGTATAGAAGGACGTCGTTTTAGGTACCAAGAAGTGAACGTCTTAAAAGTACGTGAACGTCGTGTGGTTCGAATTTTGTTTACCCTATCACAACCTGCTAATCGCGGTTCATTTTTTGGTTCATATCTTTTTTTTTTTGGATCGGCTGACAATTAATCACTCATGGGCAAATCTCCGAAAATATTTGAAGAAATAAAATTTATCGTCTTGTATCAATTGGTGCCGGATAACAAAAATTGCAAAAATCTTATCACAACTATTTTGAAAGCCAAGAGATTTGGCGATGAATTCTATCGGTGTAATAACCGTAACGGAATAATCTATACCCATAAATTTTCTCACATATGTGTGGTGTGTGTACTAAATCGTTGTAAAATAATTATCGGCTAAATGTTTCTCGTAAATTTAATATTCGTTAAACAAAACTCAAGCAGTGTTGGGTGAGAGCTTGAAGATAATTTGTCGAAATAGAGCTGTCGCTTCAAACAAAGTGAATATAATAGAGAAAAGAAGTAAGAGCTGTTTACCGCTGGCCCATTATCAGCCCATGCAGAAATGTTCGTGGTATGGATAACTGTCGTTGCCGCGGTCTTCTTGGCAGAAGCCGGTGAGTTTTATCTCCATTACAATCTATTCAATTTAATGAAATTACTCTTAGGGAATTACAATTACTTTTTACCTAGCCGACAGAAGTTAGAACGTATAAGAAGATGAAGATAATTTCATTATTCCAAGCGCGATTCGTCGTGGGTTGAACGTCGTAACGATTCCATAATAAATCACTGGAAAAACCATCTTACTTTTATTACTATATGCATATAAATGTATGTATAGATATCCATAAGATTCGAGTATCGAGTAAAAGATAACTGTACTCTGTTCGAGCGTCTTGCACCGAAAAATCTGACGTAGGTATAATCGATTTCCAAAAAACTGCATAATGCACGTTGGACCTTTGGTCCGATTTTTTTTCGTTTCTCAAATTAGAAATTTACTAGAAATTTTTTGACCCAAAGCTGCAGAGGGATTGATGCGGGTATAAAGCACATAACCAGGTCACCAGACAGACAGCGAAGTCTGCACCGCACGATCACGTATACTTCTAGGTACAACCTTATACTTGTTGCCTTCGACGACACCTGCCGCGCGGGTTTAAGTATCCTATAGTTTGAATACACCGTTTAGCTGTATTACTTTTTTAACCATTCTGTCAAAACCGATCCCAGATATTCTGACGCAAGCTGATCCTCGATTGTCGTAATTTAATACGGAAAAACTAAATTCTGAAAATTCCATATGTATACCGCGATAATTACAACGATAATGTTACGAAATCTTACTCGGTCCTCGTAGAATTTTACTGAACAAATCAAGGATCGAATTCTTGCTACTCAATCTCGAAGGCCAAAACGCAGTGTTCATGTGCCGATAAAATCATGAATATTTTGACCAAGTCAGGTATGGTATAGGTATATGAACCCAGAGTCAATAGCGTCACTCCTTGAAAATTGCGCAATTCCAGACGCGCGGTCCTTAGTCTCTCATGATTAGTCATTCCCGCATCTCGACTATACTTTATACATACATGTACGAACACGATATAGCTGTAGGCGCACGCTTTTTCGACGAAAATACCGGGAGAAGTGAGATTCCGTCAGAGTGGAACATAAAAATCTACATGAAAACCATGTATTTTACTCATAAAAATTGTACAATTTTTGTTCAATTAATATTGATATACGTATAGGTATACTTTATGACTCCATAAAGTCGTAAATTTCTTTCCTCCCTCCTTCCTAAATAAGAAGAAGAAATTAAGTCTGACTCAAGTATATTATTTATGCAACATTATTCCAAATAAATGATATTGTTTTATCAAGTCAGCATCTCTTGGCTCAAGGTCGACTCGAAGAAATATATGCCTACATACGTGTGTACATCGACAAGATTCTGTACTTTCTAATTGCTGCACATTTCCGCCGTACATGTAATCTGTATCGCGAGCTGTTATAAGATATCGAAGTAGTTTCTACACCATTCTCTTTATACCTATATACCTGTGTGAAGAAAAGTATAGGTATTGGATCCGGTGAAAATTCAACTTTCCACAGGCCAAATTCTCTTTCTAAAACAAAGAACGACTCGTGACATTATCTGTTCATATTCCACTATATGTTTGCTGATATGGGGAATCCTTATTTAGTGTCTATAAACTCCTTTTCAGCTAACTTTGATTACATACTTATATTTACAACACTGTTCGTTAAAAACATCGCCAAAATATTTTGATCCTTCTTTTAAAACGTATACTGTACATAACATATTTAGATCGTATACCATATACTATATAAATTAATAGACAAACCGGTTCGAATTCATATCAGAAAATGACAGCTGCACTAAAAATCTGGATACATTTATTATAGTTGTAAGACTTCCAGATAATTAGCAGACTACTTTTACGTGCACGGATGTGTAAGATCTGAACACGCTTTATTGTATGACATATCGTTTAAAAACATAAAAGCTATGGCTGCCTCCTGATAATATGCACATCATAAATCATCACCGACACGATATTGAATGTTGAGAAAGAATTTCGATTCAAAAATAATTTTTTTTTAGAAAGTTTCAGTATTTTACACATACCAAACTGCAGATATTGTGATTAGGAAATTCCGGGTCGATATATTCTATGGAATTTTTCAAACAGCTGATAACCTATCATGGTGTGAACTGTTTCTTAATTTTTCACTCGTGCGATTTCAACTACGTAGTACGTATACGTATGATGAAAAAATCGAAATAATGTAAAATATCATAAATTCCTCCGGCCGGGACCGGCGCACCTGCAGGCGATTCATCTTCAATTCTGCGGTCAAATATGAGGTAGTTCGACGAGTGAGAGGAAGTGGAAAAAAGCGAGCGCGTGAAAATACTACGTCAAAGAAAATAAGTAAATTAAGAAAAAGCGGTAAGACTAACATTGAGAAAAGATATATGGCAGACGATTGCTCGCGGAAGAAGATAGAGGATGCGAAAAAAGGCATTATAGTTTGCCGCTGTCTTACGTACGCAAGTATATTAATTGGATGATTAAAATAAGTTTGACTATGGACACGTGGATGGCAGAGACACGAACATCACGTAGAATACCACGTTCAAACATCCAGGTGTCAGGCTTGCGAATGGTAAAAACTAGCTTCGTTATACACGTTTCACGCGTTAACCTGTTCGAAAACAAATATATGACTCTAATATTCAAATGAAGCAATGAATAGGCTCGGTGTGAAATTTAAACGTTACGAGAATATACATATACAAAATACGTTGGGATTTGAAATTTCGGGATATTCAATCGATAGCGCATCTACGACTCATCGGTGCAGCTGCCGAAAAATTGAATGAAAAAGAATAAAGAGCGGAAATGCGGTGGATGAAAGGACCTCGAATCATTTTGATAATGAACAAAAAAGCCAACCCATTTTCTGATCACGATTTTCTGATATAAGATGGCCGCGTCCCACCGCGGTGTCTGCTGTCATTTGTTTTTTCTTTAATGTCTCTTTTTCTGGTATGAAGTTGGGTATATATTTATACATCTTATATACACCTCCCTGCCGGCTTTGTACACCAGCTCCGAGTTCAGAACTTTCACTTCGGAAAGACCAGCCACGCTCCTCAAATATTCAGAACCTAAGACTTCACTTTCATGCATGGTTCTTGTTTCATAGCCTTTTTCACCCGCGTCGTCGTAATTCTTTCATTCACAGCTGTTTGAATTTCTTTCGATAACCGCTGCTAGCCACTGCGGAAAAACAATCCTATACCTATACAGAAAATTATTCTTCAATTCAGAACGTAGGCATGTACTACGTTATAGAATTTTTTTTATCGAATCGACAATTTTGAATCATCAGTAATCCCTCGGCGCAAAATTCTTTACGTTCTTAAAAGATGAACGATCTATAAAGTCGGGTCAAGGTGATAGAAGATATAGTTCCGTGAGTCATGAGAATTAAGATATGTGATATATGCATGTGATGCGTGTATAGGTCGGTAGTAGATAATACATATATACCAATCTGAGTTTCGACTTATTTGTAATGTTCTTAACATGAACGGCGGTAATGAAGGTGTTTTGCGTGCAGTTCATGAATTTCGGAAGATCCTGTTTGCCAAACCCTTTCACATTTTTTTGTGAGCTCCGGCATATTGCATAATTCCCGGATTCTTGAACTAATTAATCAATGACGGGAAAACCATTAGTAAAGATGTGCTTCATACTTAACACATGTGATATTATACATGTGTATTTTCAACGATCGATATTGACACAGCATCTGTTGTATGGATAAATTAAACTAGTTTATTGAACATCGGTGATCCAACTTTAGAAACTAAGAATTAATTGAAGAATCACTGTATACAAGTCAGTCGATATAGAGAGCGTTGCGGCTTCGGACTTTCTATAGTTAATATAGATATACTATAAACGCAGTGTCTAAAAGACAGTATATAACATTATAAGCGCAACCGTTCATTTATCTCCATATGGTATATTAACTATTTATAGACTGATCTTCAAATGGATCATATATATGTTTCGAATCGAACGTTTAGCCAAAGTATATACCTATATAATCTTCGTCAGCCGTGTATCATATCCGGAACAATGCCCCGAACCCAACAGTACCGTTAAAAATACACAGCGAGTGCCCCATTTGAAATTTGACGTAGAAAAATTTATCGGCTCCACATTAAGACGAAGTAGATTACATCGATGTTTTTAGCTAAAAAGAAAGAGAAGTGATTTGAAAAAAAAAAGAAAAGTTCGTTAATGATACATTTTTATTGGGACTATACGCAGCTGCAACCTGCAGTCGTCTGTACTTCGCCTAGCCGATTATGTGCCTTCTGATACTCAGAAGAAATGTGAAGGCCGTCACAGTTGATGGTTAAAATACATGCTTAATAACAAAGATATGTGAAATCAATGCGTGTATAGGTATTGGTCAGGAAATGAACGAAATACATGTAATTAGTATTTAAAAAATATGCCGTACGTCCTTCTTATTGGCAGCGAGGACATCGTCGCGTGATATTGAAATCTTGTACCCAACATAGGTAATAAGGTATTATTAAGCAGAATAAGTTTTGTTTTTATTTTGAGTTCTTTTTTTTTTAATAGCATGGATTTATTTAACGCGCAGGTGAAAACCACTCTTTCTTTCAGGATTCGAATTTCCAAAACACTTCGAGTGTGTTTCATCGTTTGTTGAACTGAATTTAACGAAAGTGATTTGAAACTCTACGTACGACCACCGTTACATTTGGTGTAAAATTTTTGAATGCTCAGGGTACGTAAATGAGACTAATACAATTAGAAAATAAGCATATTTAATCATATCCGAGAAGTACAAGAAATATTTTTGCATGATATTTATTGTAACGTTATTATTTTTTTTCGAGCTATAACTCCGTCGAATGAACTGATCTTCCGAGGTAAATCAACCTTGAAATTTAAAAAAAAGAGCAAAAAAAAAACTCGTTTGATATAAATGAGATCACAAAAACTCCTGACTACAAAACCGAAATCTGTTCATAATCGTATTTTAGAAGTAACAAATTATAATAAATCACAGCTGTATCGTATGTTTGCAAATTTTCAGTACGTCTCTGCAGTAACTTTCTCCCTGTAAAAACAAGTTGCAAATATTCATGGAAGAACATTCACATGAAATCCGTTGCCCCGTTGAAATTAATTGAAAATAGTTGAAAACTAGTTAGCGATCTGAAGTTAGTGCAGAGTGAAACGAAAAAATTATTTGTGAATATTCGTGTCAGAAAAACAGAATACTTGATGAAGATTTCCTTTTTGTGGTAATCATATATAGGCGAGTAAGTGTATTAATTGATTTCGATTAGCCGAAGGGGGGATGACAATGCTAATTTTTTTAACCGCATATTGGACTACTGTAGCCGCGTGCTCTTGAAATGTATCCCAGTGGAGGCCACAAGTTGATGGTCATCTGCAGGTACGAATGCTCAACGAGAAAGAATCTAGAAAGTCGTGCGTAGCTGCGCCCATCTCATAATGGTTCGATTATGGCCTAACTCACGACGAGTGAAGAACGATAACGCTTGCTCGTCGTCGCGAATGTAAAATACAGAGACAAAAATAAAATAAAATAAATTCAGTATGGAGATGCCCTTTCATTTGAAAGATCCGGTATACGCATTATAATGAAAATAATGTACTTAATCGTTCGATCGCATCTTGCAAGTAATTTCGACTCCCAACAATATGTATACATGTATATGAATATGTAGATAGATATTTATATATATGTATGTATATACGTGTAAGTTGCATCGCCGAAAAGAGAAAGTCTTCGGGGTTCTCAGAAACGAGAAAGACTTGGAAAGGAATCGGTTGACGCAGAGGCTTTGGATTTGTGTACGTATGCGTACATATACAAGTTGAGTTGCCCCCAACACATGTGTCATTGTACATATATGTGTACTAATAGCATAGATACACGCACGTATATCCGTACGGATAATATAAATTCAGTTGTGTAACAGCGAGACTTTGACGTCACAAATATCCAGGATATAATATGGTCACGCATTTGTCAGTCTCACATGATGTCTCTAAAAATAACATAAATATATTTGAGAGAATTGTTTGAGTCTCTCACGCTCGGGCAATTCGATTCTTGGAATCTCTACAGATTATAGATTTCATACTCATAATTAGATGTGAAATGTTTTTAGATCCGATTCCTTCAAATTCCCTCGTAGTGATTAATCATCTAGTCAAATGGCCGCGTGAAAATTATTAAAAAATATTCCTTCATCGAATCGGATCGATCGTGATTTTTTTTTAGATAGGTGAGAGGCAGACACACCTGGGACAAATATGAAACAAGGGAAGTTTCATGGTGCGATAAGGCTTGGATTGAAGTTGCTTAGGCTTCGCGGTTGTTTGGTCGCACTTTCATCGTCCCACTTTCTCTGCAAGATGCCACTAAAGTCTACGCACAACGAGAACTATACTCGTATTGATGTCATTGAAAATTTTACAAGTTGATATATTCGTGTGTACGTACATCCCACTCGTGGGCTACGACATAGATATGGTGTATCATACCCACACGAATGAACGCTTTTCACGTATTCGTTCGCGAACAGTTAAATCGATTCCATACGACACTTTTTGAGAAAGATTTTTTTCCAACTAACTTCTGAAAAGACGGTATCACATTATACGATGCACTTCAATCACGATGGAATATCTCGAGGATGTCACAGAAGTAATTTCGACAATTAACCTGCACCCACTTTCTCTCATTGAAATACAAAATCCAATTGATATTCACATGAGAACATAAACCTGTGCGTCCGAAATTGACGGAGCTGGTGCTGTACGTTGAATCGAAACGTTACAATACAAGCGCAACAAAAGTTTCACGGGAGTCGCTTCTTGATTAACATTCCACGTGCGGTTCCAATAGGTGTCCTATGAATACTATCAAATTTGTAACAGCAATTTATACTAATCGCGTATCAAACGTGCTGAAATACGAATGCATTCGATTCTACTCGGCAGTTCATACAGTTGGAAGGAAATGAAAAATGAAAATAAAATTTTAAAGTTTCGTGCGGGCAACTCCGTGAAATTTATTTTATATTTGACGCTGACATAATGACCATAATGAATAATGACGAGGGGCGGTGATCACGCTACACCATCATATATGGGTGTGGAAAATATACATACATGTATTATGTATATTTATACTTATTTTGATGCAATGACCAAGAAGGATATTTGTAGAGCGCATGTGAAACACATCGACAGAATATATTAACAATATCGTTTCTGTAAATACATTTCTAATACCGAATAGTAGGTAGCATTCCTATAGTGTGGCTAGAATGACGTTAATTATAAGAGCGCTGCAGCTGTAAAGGAAATTTCCTTACGTACCATATACGTATAGGATTATTAGATGCACAGCTAGAGAAAACCCCTGCAGTTTTAAGTTTCTAAAGACTTGAACCACCAAAGAATTGCTCGCACCAAATGCGAGAAAAATTTGACCAAACATGATGCAATTAGCGATAATCTGGAAAATAGCTCATAGTATGGGCTTTCATTGTAGATTCTCAAGAATTTCCAATGATGTTCTTCGAATCAGATTTTTACGCGAAATTTCTTGCAGTGTTGCACATGGAAAAAAATCTAATTTCCAGCTGCATAAGCTATACAGACCGAATAATTTCAGATTTTTTCTTCTATACATGTGTGCGTCGGATCGTAAATTTTTTTCGAGTTGACATTTTTAACTTTCTCTGATAACAATTAAAATTATCGCGCTATTGAAGAAAGTCACTGAAGCATTTCCGGGAGTGTAAAAAAAAAACAAAAAAAAAATAAGATAAAAATGAACAAATACAAATTGCTGGTGGCGAAGACATAAGTACGATTCAAAACTATAAGGGTCACACTCTAGTTGACGATCTGAACTCGAAATCCGAAGAGATGCACATCAAGGTCATTCTCTCAGACTAGATACTTTCCGGCAAACAGCTCTCTCTAATTATCACTGTTAACATTCATCTGTGAAGTTGCTGAAAGTTCAACGCGGACGCATCCATCTGACTCAAACGAGAGAGCTGTCGATACGCGGGATGGGGAATTAACTCGTCTCGCTAATTTGTTTTTCAGATCAAGTTTGAAAAATCAAACGGTGGCAGAGAATTGTCATACAAAGCGTTTTTACAACAGCTGTGAGATTTTTTCCGATCGCTAACATCAGGAGAACTCACGTCCGAAGCAATAAAAATTTCTATCTCTCCGTACACTGGATTGGTAATTTAAAAAACCCAGATCTTCTATGATCATAAATTTGCGGTTATCGCATGTTGTACATCTAACCGAAAAACAACCGCAAATCAAGTAAGAAAAACAGTTCATATTTGGTGATTCCAGTTTAGGATTCCAATATATTATAACTACTAAGCCAATGACCATAATTATTTAACGAGTCGTAAGAGCTTCGTGGCATAATTTTGCCCAAAATACTTATCATGAATCGGTATAATTATTTTCGCTTTTTTGTCTTTTCAAGCAAGTAATGTGCACGATCTTCTTCATTTTTATATCCGGTGTGCAAACTTTTGTACGTAATCAGCTTGTGATTTTCGAAAATCTTTTTTCCAGACTGCCAGTACAGCGACAATACACCACCGGTGATGTGGATCGACCGGAACTGGATTCTTCCAGATTCAGAGCCGATTGGAAGTATTGTGACGCGGGCTAAGGCTGAAGATAACGAACAGGACGAGCTGACCTTCGGATTGGAACCATTAGGGCAAAACTTAAATTGGGAAAATACCCCACAAACTCCACTTCCTTTTTACATCGATAATTCTACCGGCGTTGTGTCCGTGAACGAATCTTTAAAGAACAGAGTGAGTATATGATAAACTATAATTGTGCGTATTTTGATGACGAATAACAATTGCATTTTGTTTTATTACCTCGATAACTTAACGCCATTATTCTATTGACTTTATGTACCTCGGGGGAAAGTCGATGGAAAATGGTTGCTGATTTCTCTCTGAAATGAAGTGACTCCATCGACACTGAAATATCGAAACAAGCTTTCTCATGTTTAACGAAATCGTTGTGGAAATTTGTTTCTTTTTTTTTTTATTTCCTCTACCTTATTATAGAGCCCACAAAATTCACCGCAACCTTCGAAAGATGCAGATGTATCATTTATCGAAAATATTATAGTTCCTAATGTCTCCTAATGCCCGAAACGTCAAGTCATTAAGTTCAGTGTTTAGGCACACCACAAGTTGATTCAATGTAAAACAAAATTTCCTTGTATTTTCAAAGCCCATAGGCTGCTGCGTGATCAAGAAGTAATTTTATCTTCTCACCAGCCGCCCGTCAACTGAACCTTCGCAGAGTTCAAAGAAATCATATAAGATAGTTACGTCTTCAATCGCAGGAACAATAACTGTACATGTATTGAAAGAAAAAAATATCACTCAATTCTGATATAATGAATTCAAGAATACCAGATACTTTCAAATATAATCGTAAAGAATATTCTGAAAAATATCACGACCATGCACTATATTGGAATTTAAAAGTACATTACAAGTCGATGCGATATGTAGGTATACTTAAAGTTGCGTGGACAAAAACCATGCATGTAACTGTTTCAAAGATTCTCGACCAGTCTGACTGAAATCAGTCCATCAGGTCAAGAGTAACATTACGACAATTACTCTGAAACGGATGGTTCAGAATATTAGGCTGATGTGGTTGAGGAACAAATTCGATGCACTTAAAGTTCGTTTGCTACCATAATAAATAAAATATTTCTAGAGCTTCTCTCCCCGCAAATAATTCACATATCTCATGGCTTGTATAAAATTTATAAATGTCGGATTGATTCCTCGACGCGTGTACCCTTCTGAATACCAGAGCAACGCCATATCTTGGTAAGATCGGCCCAGCACCGGTTGCTGGTTGGAGAGTCTGCGATCTATAAGCTGTACACATATAAGCACAATGCGGTGTAGAACGTATCTAGAGATCTGCAGTTTTCATCCTGTGAGTTACTTTGAGCGCGCGAAGTTGGTTGCGTCCATTGCATCGTTTCTTAGAATCTAACGTGTCTTTTGCTTGATTAAGCTTCAACCACTCGTTTAACGTTTCGCGTGCTTGTCTCGCGTTTCCAGGGAGGTGAGAACCTGAACCTCTACGTGACAGTCACTGATGGCATGCTCACTGCGAAGACCGCGGTCTATGTAAACATCAAGAACACCTCGGCACCAAATGGAGGCAACACTAGGTAAATATAGTAAACACAAATTGCGCGCATTTGTCTTATGTTAACTCATGAAAGTCTAGCGCATATACGTGTGTAGACCTGCAGTAAGAATATACGTGGCGCTGTTGAAAAGAACCGTAAAATATTCATGTCAAATTTATTACTTCCTCTTTGAGCTTTTGTTAAAACATATAGGGAGGCATATAATATGTATCAGACCTAGTTTAAGGTTCGCTCTGGGAAGTAGTTGTTTAATTTTAATTTTAATTACGGGTGTTAGAATTCTAAGACAAGAAAAAAAGAATACAGGGAAGCTGTAAGAGTATATTTTGTTAGGCATTACCTTGAATTTAGAATGTACAATATTATTAACATTTTGAAATCATCGTGACAACACGGTGTTTTTCCCGTACAGTTATAGTCATGACAATTGACTCAGTCCATGACGTCACTATATGTGTACTATGTGCTTGCTATAATCAGACGAATTCAATTAACAGCAAGGTGATTTTAATCGTATAACTTTTGCCGGCGTTTGACCGCAAAAATCAATATTTGAGTATACAATAATAACTGTGATTGCAGATCTCCATTTTCAAGTCAACACGGCACCGGTGGTCGTATCAGACCACCTTTGGTCGGACTTCCAATTCTACAAAATTATCCTCGACCCCCGCCTCCGCCTCCGCACATTCCATCAAATCTGAATCCTTTGAGACCTCAAACAACAAAGCTAGAGCCAAAAAATCCGGAGCCGGAATTGACAGAAGTTCCATCGTCTACAGCGGCGACAAAAGAAGATGTTGAAACAAATGAAATTGCAGTGCAAACCCGGACAGCATTTGGCGCAAATGTCACTCCAAGCGAACCATCTCCAACTCAAGATATCGCCATGACGATTGTTCCCGTCGCAGCGGTCTGCGCCTTGGTGCTCGGATTAGGATTAGGCGCTTGGTCACTTAGGCACAAATTCTGTGGGAACCGGAAGGCGAAAGAGGAAATGGTGAGTCATGTGTTTATCCCTAATTCCACCAAACATCTGCGCTACAAAATTCCATTATTGGAACAAGGAAAGTACCTTCACCGATTCGGTTCGACAAAGTTAATGATAAGATTTCAAGGGTCTCCTCTTGAGTTTTGTATTGTATAATCGAATGCATTCAATCGTTTTATTCAGAAGGAATCAGCTTCGGCCAGTATTTCCAACATATCGGACAACCCATCGCTTGTCTTCAACGGATGGCGTGGACCGAAGGCTCGTAGCAACACGTACGAAGGTCCCGACAAAGAGAACCCGTCAGGAATTCAACATAAATCAGTCGTCGATAATTGGGAGTTTCCCAGGCATCGGCTCAAGGCAAGTGCTCTATTTCCATCTCAATGTCTTCGAGACATTTTATATTCCGCGTGTACGACGAATCGTCTATAGTAATATATCCACAGCATTATAGGGGTGAAAAAATGTATCTTATAAAATTTTATTCCGTTTCAAGATTTTCAACATTCTTGGTGAAGGGTGCTTCGGTCAAGTGTGGAAGTGCGAAGCCCAAGATATTTCCGGAAAATCTGGCCCGATTATTGTAGCTGTTAAAACCTTGAAAGAAAATGCGACGGAACGAGAAAGATTAGACCTTGCCCAAGAGCTGAAAGTTATGAAATCGTTAGAGCCGCACCCAAACGTTGTCAGATTATTGGGATGCTGTACGGAACGGGAACCGATGTTCGTCATACTAGAATACGTAAGCGGTGGTAAACTTCAAAGCTTTTTGCGAGCTTCCAGAGAAGAAAGAAATCACGGTGGACCTGGTTTGACCTCGAGGGATCTCACTGGATTTGTCTATCAGGTTTTTATTTTTCTCTTTATGCGCTGAACTATAGTTGCTATTGTAACTTGACAAAACATAATATCATTGATTATTCTATCATATCCTCCATCCGTCTGAGAAACGTAATCGCAAAAAATTCTGCAATAAAATTCCAGATCGCGAGAGGAATGGAGTACCTCGCGACAAAGGGAGTCATCCACAGAGACCTTGCTGCCAGGAATATTCTCATAGACGAGAATCGTGCCTGCAAAGTTGCGGATTTTGGATTCGCAAGAGACGTTGCCGTGAATCAAATGTACGAACGGAAGTCAGAAGGACGACTACCGATCAGGTGGATGGCGCCAGAAAGTCTCTACGACAATATATTTTCTGTAAAGTCCGATATTTGGAGCTTCGGGGTTCTGATATGGGAAATTGTTACCCTTGGATCGACGCCTTACCCCGGTCTGGCAGCTGCCGAGGTGAGTCATCAATTTTTAATGAAAATTTGTACAAATCAACGTTCTTCAGAATTAATTTTCCATTAAAAACTTGCTTCAGCTTCTGTGCAGCGAAATTACATGGCATGGCTCGACTCACAGTTCTTGTATACAACAACCGCGCAATAACGGTCGTTGAATCCGTTAGGAATTAAAACACAGATGTATTATGACAACAAACGTTACTCTAAGCATACGTAGTTACCATTATGTGAAGAAACCAGAAGGCATATGAAGGCAGTGAAATTACACAGCTATACATATTTTTATCAGCGACTAATATAATGTCCTGCTTGGTATATTTATGCTGCCGGTCGAAATATACAGCTAAACCAGAGACTTGTTTATTACCGGGATATGGTAGATGAAAAAAAAGAATGAAAAGAACGTAGTATCTTCTTAATTATGGCATTAACTAAAGATATTTGGTCTATAATGCAGGTTCATCCAATACCTACCTCCAAAAAATTTGCTGACACTAAATAGAGGAAAAGTTTTTGAATGAATTATTCATTGGATTGATGAAAAAACGATTTAAAGGCTGACTTGTCATTAGTCATAATGCTTGCCGCTTCCATAGTTAATCATAATGATTTTTTTTTTGCAGGTAATGAGGCGGATAAAGGAGGGGTACAGATTGGACCGTCCAGAGCACTGTAAACGGGAACTTTACAACATAATGTATTACTGCTGGGACAAAAACCCGGCAAGCAGACCTTCGTTTACCGAGCTAGTCAACCTTGCCGAAGGTCTTCTGCTAGACGAAACCGATTACATCGAGTTAGATAGATTTCCTGACCATTCGTATTACAACGTACTTAGCCTGAGTGGCGAAAAACTCTGAAATAAATTGCCAACGATATTGTCACAGGCGAACAAGAACTGAGCGATTTACGAGATAGCTTTTTCAATTACTGTGTATTGTCGTAATTTGAGATTCACTCATAAAACTCTTGCGATAAGTTTAATAATCAAATATTTGAATGGTGTGAATGTCTGTGGAAAATTACAACGAATTTCAAATTCCGAACGGACTATGAATGTTATCTATTAAATATCTATCAGAATAATTATTTTTAGTTTTAGTAAATACGTAAATAATAAGAAATGGATATGAAATACTCCTGTACATACATAAAATACCTTCGATAGATGAATAATCGGCACAAATATAGAATAGATCGAAAATATCCAATAGTGTCTAAGATTATGTAGGAAAGGAACTTATGTAAATCTGTGATTTCGCTTTCGCGAATTTTACACCGTCCTTACGCGTTGTTTTAGGATCTCCGATTTATTTACAGGCGATTAAGGATAGACGCCAGGTTCAAATATTATAAATCGGACTTTTATTAAGCTCTTTGACAAATTTGACCCTCAAAATTTACCCCATCCAAAAATAATGCTTGACTGTTAGTCGAAGAAAATGTATTGTGTAGAAATCTATATGGAAAAAGAAAGAAACTACGAAAGATAAAAAGCAAAAAGAAAAATGAATCTCTGCTAAATTTCTAATGTGTAAATATAGTGTTCATTTCTGTCAGTAAGTTAGTGTACCATGTGTCCCAGCATTTACACCACAGTATCTCTGGTTGCCTGCCGTCAATTACACACATGAACGTGTGCCGAACGTGGCGGCAGGCAACCAGACATACTGCGGTGTGAACGCTGGGACACGCGGTTGCGGTATACTGTTATACATTGATAATTAGTAATAAATAATATCAAGTCTTGTATAGTACCTAAACTGATTTCTGAAATTAATTAATATTCTCTGCAGTTTGATGGTAAACGGTAATTGATGTACAAATATTTAATATCGAGGCCTCGCATATAATACATATTTGAAGCAGAATTTGGTTCACATGCTTTACTGTGGACACAGAATCATTTTATCCAAGTAACCAATCATTTTACGGTTTATTTACAAAAGCATGTACCAGCAAAACGAGTTGTAGTTTATTACAAACATGACCCAGGAAGTTTATTCTGAAATTTCATATGCGCCGCCCGACAAATAACGATATTTGACGCCGCGACGCGCCGACGCACTAATCTACAATAAATATATGATAAGTCGCGCGTGCATTCTGCGGTATGCAAACACCAAGATACGCGATGAAACTGAACGAGAACCAAAAGCCAAAAGGTATCGTTAGGTATTTTTCAGAAGTGAAATTCTCTTTTAAATCCAGCTGGCAACAAAACGTACAGCATGACCGCGTCTTTCTATCAGGAATTTATTTTTCACTGCGTAACAGATTCGATAACTTCGATAACAAAGCTGTTATTATTTTGTTAGAAAACAAATGTGCACCGCGATAATTATTTGGCACTGAAAAAAATAAAAACCGTGATAATTACCTCTTCAGCGATGGAAAAAATAGAAACCACGAAAAAATTATCGAATTCTCTTTCAGAACTGATATTATTTTGTTAGAATAGTACATTGTGCACCAAGAGCTAAAACGGGCGATCGCGCGCCGCGTATGAAGTTGAGGTTCCCGAGGCGAAGCCGATTTAATACGGATTTGTTATTTTTCGATTGCACGAAAATTAACAAAAAATCTTCATAATGAAGGAATAAGAATATACGCCATTTCCATTTGTATATGAAAAACATTTTTCACTTTTGAATGATTTTTTACAACATTCGGAAAAAGTCGATAACTAATTTTGGACAACTTCGCATCGATAACAAGAAAAATTGAGCCTGCGTGTTTAGCATATGTATATCATAAGTGGTATCTGCACTTATCAACTACACCGAATTTACCGGCCATATCACTCCACTATCTCGCCTGTGCCTTGCCGGAATCTGTCAGAATTGGTTGGTAAGGCAGGGGTTTTCTACAACGCCAAACCCGCAGAACCCGCTTTGTGGACTCACGCGTTGACGAATGAAAAGGCTAACCTGTTGTTATCACTGAAATAGAAGTATACCCATTTCAGTGGTTCTTATATCTCCCGCCACTGGAAATCAAAAATGGCCGCCTCCCCTCCCGTTGATTGCGGCTATGCACTGATCTCTTATGGCGGCCATGGCTTCAAGCATTGGTCTACTGAAGGAGCAGACGACGTAGCATTAAGCAGCCCGCCAGTGGTCTATGTGTTGTCGAGCGGCGTGGATGAATTTTTGTTGATCCCAGATATCGTAAATAAACGTAAACTGTCATAAATTTCGTTACAGTGGTTCTCACCTAGTATTCTACGTATTGAACGAGCCAGAAATCTCGTTATGGATACGGACAAAAGCAGTGTGCCGTATTCGCAGAGCGGAGACAAAAAACAAGATGAGGTTAGTTCAATACCGACGATATATCTTGCGGTTGTTTATTCCCCTGTCATCAGCTGATTTGTAATTTAAACGGCCGATGTTGTGCTCTACCTTCATAAACAATGATTGTTCTTGGCATTCATGTTCCGTCATTGTAATCGATCCCAAGTATTAATTGATCAATAGAGCTCCTGCTATTGTCGCACATTTATATTGCTTATGGATTATAGAATGCGTGGGTGGTATCAGTTTACTAATTGCGGTTTTAATTTTAATCTTTAGCACTGACGCAAATATCAAGTGAACCAAATATAGCAATCAGTAATTTTCGTACTTGATAATTGTATAATCAAATTGACCGATTTATTGCTCTTTATTGCTTATTTATTCTCCGTGAAATGACAGCTACTCGAAAACAGCTAACATTAACTCCCAAAATTGTTTTGAACTTCATATTTTGTTTTACACAAGTCATTTTTCAGAACAGCAATTTCCGAGCTTTAGTAAAATAATTTTTGGTACGAAAGCTTTGAAAGAGGAAGCTGTATTGAAAAACTATTGAATTTCCATAGCAAAAAATTCCACGCCACATGGTTTATATCATCGTTATAGTTTTATGGTTGTTTGTTACATTGCTTGAAGAAATTTGTCCGTGTTCATATAATTATAGAGCTTTGATGTAGATGTACCGTGAACGATAAAAAGCAGTCTGAAATCGCGGAAGATTCTGCATTTTTTTTCCGAATTCCCCATAATTTTTGGTTTGGTGCAAGGTTTGGTTTTGACGTTTTCAAACTTTGATTCAATGCTCACATGTACAGTAAAGGTACTTTATTCTTGGAGTTCCGTAAAATAAAATGGTAATAACTCTATTTGCAAATCAAGTGTTGAAGTCGTTTTCTAGCCAATCGTCCGATTTATGAGTTTGCTTTTGTACCTAGTTTTTCTGTGTCTTTTACGGTAGGGAAAGTAAGTCTGTCCGAGAAAAACATTTTTCGTATCATGTACGTGTAACAATTTATTGTCGCATAAAAAACTTTTAAGTATTATCGAATTGCAGAAGTTGCTGGAACCGTTTACCTATATTCTTCAAGTTCCTGGTAAACAGATCAGAGCAAAATTAGCCCATGCTTTTAACTATTGGCTAAAAATACGCGAGGACAAACTACATGCTGTCGGCGATATCACCCAGATGCTCCATAACTCTAGTCTTTTGTGAGTATACATATAAGGTTCGATTTTGAAAAACTAGACATTACAACTTTTAGTTAGCACGTACGATACTTTGGTATACCCACGTCGTAACAACTTTCAATGAATGAATCAATCAATCGTACAAACTCGACGATGTTCTCAACTGCTTCACATAATAAATTATTGTGTGAAATTTTACAAATTATACCGCAATATGGATTTATGGAGTTGCTTAATCAACATATATCTATATTCAGTTCTCTTAATGAGAGCCTGTTTCCTCCTGCGCACGCGATTCGCTCGCGAGGTACCAGTATAGAATTTGGTCCTTCAAAGAAACTGGAAGATCGTTGGTTTTTGACTTCCGAAAACAATAGTGTACACATACCTGGGGTGTAGGTGTTTTTTTTATGTTTTGACTGGAATAAAAATAAAAAAATAAAAAAAATTGTTGCTGAACAGGCATCCGCAAAAATTCGTCGGTCGTCAAGAAGAATTACTTGCAATACGTAACTACGGTGACACGCTTCCGAAGTTCGTCTTTTCGGTGAAACAAGATCAGTTTATTCGGTAGATATTTTTTATTTGCTTTGAATGATAGATATTTTAAATTAATATATATAATTGTATCGTTCTTTACTTTTTGCTTTAGCGGACTTCAATGTTTCATTCATTACGATTATTAATTCTTCAAAGCTTTCAACTAATCTGTATAATAGGACAATCGCAAACATCGTCCTAAAACTACGAACATACTGATAATCATTTTATGCCTTGACGCTGCATGATCATTTTTATAAATCTTGTGCGTGTCTTTCGTCCTTATCCTCCAAGATTTATTTATTCGATCAAAATTTTCACATCTTTCGCCAAGTATTGCAGCAGGCGGGGTGTCATTTTCGCGGTAATTATTGTTTGAGGGGATTCGTCCAAAAATCGTCCAACTGATGAAATTCGATATATTGCTGAATGATCTTTTGTCAACACAGGAAGTGTGGTTTTTTGGAAAAATCATACTTATTTCAAAATCACATTGAGTAATGCTTTCATATTCTTTCGTGCTAGCGCTCCTATTTCGAAAAAACTGATGATCTCATAGAAAAATAATGCATCGTAGTCTGCAGTTTTTAAGGCCGCGGATTTCGATGACGATACACAATTAATATTTTACCTATACTTATATCTATGTATTTACATACTAACCATCTGCGTAAATATTTACACGATCCAGATTGAGCATCCTATGATTATTTTGGTATGAGACATTCCTGTTTTTTCGTAGGATAGACGACATTCAAGATAACTCTATTCTGAGGCGTGGGATTCCCGTGGCACACTCAATTTATGGTGTTGCTAGCACCATTAATGCTGCAAATTACGTACTCTTCATCGCGCTCGAGAAAGTTTTGGCGTTGAATCATCCTGAGGTGAATTACAACATCGATCAAAGATTACTGCCAATAGTAGTGAGATCTATCTATATTCTGTACAGGGTGGTTCCATTGACCTGCCCATGTAGGCTTAATTCTTCAAAAACGATGAGCGACACAATGCACAAAAAAGTTCCAGACAAAAGTTGCGGGCGCAGGGCTCGGTGACTGGGTGGGGGGGGGGGGGGGGGGGGGGGGAGATAGTTGCAATGCACGATTTGATCCAGTAGTTGGCGTCGACAAGGTCATTTTCAAAAAGGATCCCATAACTGTTGTCCGGAAACTGAAATTTCGATCAATTCGTCGTAGAAAAGTACAAGAGTGACGGAGTTAGTAGCCATATAAAGTAGAATGATAGTAATTATGGTAGAGTTAGAACTCGAAAATAAGTTGGTACTATCCAACGGTATCGGAGGACTCGCGTATTTATGGTACACGTCACAATCCTGCGGTACTCAGTTATAACAATAAAAATATATTTGGGTACCGGAAGTCACTTTGAACCACCACAGTTTGGGATTTGAGGAAAATTGAATTATGACCTCATCTCGGCTTCAGCGACCATTATTGACCTGGGTCAAGTTTAGCATCGCAACTTTTTTTCGCCCTCTGTGCCACGTAAATTTTGTGTGTGAGTTTTTTTTGTAAGCATTTTGTGCTCAAGAAATCGAACTCGTCTGAGCAATTGAAATGAAATACCCTGTAAATTAAATGAAATATCTAATTACATATTGCTGAACAGGCTACCGAGGTTTACACGGAACAGTTACTCGAACTACACAGGGGGCAGGGAATGGAAATATACTGGCGAGACAACTACATTTGCCCTTCTGAAGAAGAGTACAGAGAAATGACGATCAGAAGTAAGTCACAATGCAGATAATGAGATTCAGCTTGTTTTCCTTCAGTTCACATTTCATTCCTTAATTTTTTTGTTGACTAATCTGGAATATTGAATATTGCGTGAGTATATTGAATATATTTTAATCATGTTTTTTGCGTGCACAGAAACCGGTGGTCTCTTTAATCTTGCTGTGCGGTTGATGCAATTATTTTCTGACTGTAAAGAAGACTTCACACCGTTGGCGGGAATCTTAGGATTATATTTTCAAATCAGGGATGATTACTGCAATTTGTGTTTACAGGAGGTAATTATTTATGATTAAGTCAATAAACAATTTTGATTGATATTATCCTTGAGCTTTCGAAACCAAAAAAACGTAGGTATAACAGCCTCCTTCTGCGCATAACTGTATACTAGAATCTAGTACGAGCTTTGTAAATATTTATTAACTGCTCGAGCTTATGTTATCAAGATCGTTAAGTTTATATTCGGAATACTTTTTAGCGCAGTACTTTACGTAAGCTAAATATTTACGACTCTACGACTCTTCCGTCGTACATCAATCTCAGTTATTAGATCATGAGAGTTATGCTTTTTTTTTATAATGTCAGGTATTGAGTAATGATTGTTTTATCGTTTGATGGGGCGTGTATGTGTTAAAATTGATTGTAAATATCTCTAGACGTCGAGCATGGGTTCAGATATGCAAGTTCTTCGAAAACTTTTATAAAATCTAGACGTCGCTATATGTACAGAATACTGAATACTTTTCAATTCGGCTTTTGTTTCAGTATACAGAGAACAAAAGTTTCTGCGAGGATCTGTCCGAGGGAAAATTCAGTTTTCCAATAATCCACGCGATACGAACGCAACCCGAAGACCGGCAGATAATGAGTATCCTTTACGCATCTTTCGCGCCGTAAAAATATTTCGTAAACTTAGTTTATGATTTATAGAGTAGA
The DNA here is from genome assembly GCA_963932425.1 of Athalia cordata. Taxonomy (NCBI): domain Eukaryota; kingdom Metazoa; phylum Arthropoda; class Insecta; order Hymenoptera; family Athaliidae; genus Athalia; species Athalia cordata. Next base: position 46,237,245 of record OZ010625.1, on the reverse strand, counting down.
TTTCATAATTACGGAATTTTCATTGACCGTGCGAATATTTCGCATTTCATTACATTGAAAAACTCACCAAGATATTCCTTAACGATAGATTTGAAGACATTCTTCGGCACCGTACGACTGATGTGGAGGTGAAACGATACTGCGTTACGCTATTGGAAAAATTTGGATCTTTCGGACATACAAGAGAAGTTTTGAACGAACTTGACATGAAGGCGAGAGCGGAGGTCCAAAGACTCGGTGGTAATCCACTTCTCATCAAAATTCTAGATGAACTTCTTACCTGGCAGAGAACATGAGCTGAGTTATTATTTTGTACACCTTTAAATTTCAATCCACAGTGGTTGAGACTTTAAACCAAAAGTCATATACGTATAGTAGTTTTCTTCCGGAGTTTTGTACGGCATGGAATCCGCGATATTTAACTGATTTCAAGTAGCAATCGAATTAGTAGTATGTTCGGCGAAATTTGGTCACGAGCATATCTTTCTGCGAGTCGCACGATTAATTTCCAGTCACAAAATCGAATTCATCTATCGCGGGACTTATTTGTAGAAACTATACGCGTATTCTAGACAATAGTAGTGGCACTATAAATTGACAAGTTCGGAAGATGAGCAGTAGCAGCTAATTATAGAATGAGAAATTGATAAAAATCATCTCACTAATTATTTTTACTGATCATACCACTGCATCGGTATACCACTGTGACGTCGGAAATCTCAATATTTTAATAAAAATTTCAAATACATCATTTTGCTCGGTCCCTATAAAACATTTTCGGAAGCAGCATACTTTTTCTGTTATCAAAAATTATTTCCTAATCTAGTTATGATATCTTTATCTTTACTTTTCTTTGGTACAGTTCGATGCATTATCACCGGGACAAATTTTGTTCGCCATGTAGATGTTGGCTTTGAAAATATACACTTTTGTTTTCAGCGTAATCCAAAATTCTACGTCTGGCGTGTGCTGTGTACTTAAATTTTCAAGACAAATGATACCGATTTAATTTTGTACTTTATATGGTATATTTTTCGAAATTCAATGCTCTATCTCATCCACTAATTATAACTGTATGTATTGTTAGGATTTTATAGAATAGTAAACTACTCTTCGGAGCTTGAGACAATACGATAATTCTATTTGAGTTTCTCTAAAGAACTCAATAGGTAATGAAGTGCGATGAAGTCCGTATAATTAGTATAGATATAGCCCTCAATCACAGTACATATATAGACAACATATTCTATATACTGTGCCTCAATCCATATTTAAGAATAGAAATTCGGAATTTCGGAATTCTTCTAGATAATGATAATAATAGTATAGTAATGTTATAAATTATAGATACCGTAATTATTAATAGCCACGTTTTTGCAAAGCAGAAATGTTACTCAATATTTAAAAATTAATTAATACTCTGAATTGAGTTCAAGTTCACTCGCTACGCTACTCGCTTAGTCCTATCAGCATTTCGTTGAAATGTCCCGGGGACCTTAAAATTCTGGTCAAGGACGTTAGGTTGAATATGCGAGCATCGTGATTATATTTTCCTGCATTTTTTATTGTATAAACCAAATAGTAGTGAATAAATTTAAAAAATGTTTTTGTCCACATCGAAAATTATAGTATACCCATCATGGCGATAAAATAAAAATATTAGGAAATATCACATTGAATTTTCAAAATTTAAGCCTAATCTCATAGAGACTGCCCGCAGGTCCCTTGATCTAATAGACCAATAAAGTCGCATTTTTTAAGACCAGTTGAGATTTTAGGATACTTTTGAATTTTTATTACCAATACTCGAGAAGTTTCCTAGAGTAATTCTATTTTCAAGTAATCAGGACAACGCGATCCAACGGTGCTAAAAGAGCCACGTTCGTCGTCAAAGGAGACGAAATGTGCATCGACATTAATGTTTCGAATAAACGCGTAGCCAAGAGTTCATCAGTATTTATCGATCCTTCCATTAATTCTAAACATATTCTTTTATACCTCATAGATAATAAAATATTTGTTCTTCTCAAGTGATCCGATTATATTTCAATGGATTTTTGACATCGGTCGATGTGACATGGATTCAAATATTAATATGTACCTCACATGTTTTCGGGATCGGCGATAAGTCTGTATGAATTCTTTGGAATATCAAAATAACTGAACCTAGTATAATCTAATTCTGAAGGTACAGATTATCATAGTTGGTTTGGTACCAATGAACAGACCTTGGCGCTCAATGGTATTAAGAGGTGTACATACACGTAGACCCATATGAATTAATCATCGAAGTCGTCCCGTGGTAGTAAAAACAATGAAATAGAATAATTCAACACGACCATGTTATAGATAATGGGGCCCACATCAGTTGTGATTTTTGAGTAATTTTATTATCAACCATAATACATGTACAACAGCATATAATAACTTAAATATTTAATAATAAGTAGTAAAAATAATAATTATAATATAATAAGATTTTGGTAGTTGATTTATGTATATCTACTAAATACGTGTATATTATATTAATATTCAAACTATAATAATTCAAATATCGATAGACACGGTTACGTATAAAAGTGTATGTGTACATTGAATTCTCACATCCCCCGAAGAATATTACACGACACATTTTGGCACAATTAATTTTCCAACGTAGTCTGCGTCTAATTATTTCCACGGCTCATCGTTAGGTCATAATTATCATGTTTATAACCTCACGCACGATAGCTCCTATGTCATATATATACTATACGTGCGGAGTTTATAATCATATTCTATACTGCCGCCTCAAGTTTTGAGTCCGTCAGTTTCTAGTTTGCTACACCCCTTTACACGTGCCGCAGACCGACGCGGCTAGATTTATACCCGAGTTTATACCCTATCCCACTCAACTTCACTCCACTCAACACTCTGGGTCTCGAGAGTTCATTTCTTCTATTTATACATGTACATATTTTCTTTTTTTAAAGCTCCAGCCTCATTGAGGCCCCGTGTACACTAAGACAGGGTTGCAATCTGGCATGTCCTCAGCTCGGGTTCGCTGTCCTCGTCTGATTCACTGGCCCATGAGGGCTGTCGCTCTTGTCACATTTCCCCGTCACTCTCGGCCATTCGACAGGTCGATCCTGGAATGCCGTCGTCCAAGACCTCCGTCACCTTGAAGAAAACATATGAATTCACATTGATGGCTTGGTTGGCAAGTGAACTGAAAAAAATGGATTTTTCCAATCTGATGTTTGCGATACAACGTTCAAAGATTTCTGTCTGACGGCAGAAAAATTCTCTCAAAAGCTGCAGCCGATATCATGTTATCTTTTACGTGCATATCCTCCACAGGAAATTCGGGAGAGAATTGAGACGTAATTTTTATAATTCAAAAGAATCGTTCTTTTGTTTTCTCAAAGTTGGAGTCAGTTATGGAATTTTCATCTACACGCGGTATCAGAACCATGGGAAACATGAAATTCAAACTTTTGATACGATTGATGTTGGACAAATAATTTTCGTTGAATCATTGACATGGAATTCATTTTCTTTTCTTTCAAGGATGATGTTTCGGAAAAAAATCATTCACGATGTTTCATCCTGCGGTGTTCAGTATATTTCGTATTTGTTGTCCACGATTCTAGTTGAAAATTAAATTTTGACAAAAACTCTGGCTCGACTAGAGGCTGATGAAAATCATATCGTTACCTAAGCTACTTACCAAAACATCTTCAAACCGATCGTAACTTTCGGGCCGAGTATTAAGAAGGCTTTCACCGACGCAGTCGGCACTTCCTGCAAGTTCATTACCTCGACGTGAAAGAGCGCTGGACACTATATGCAGCAAAGAGAGGACCGCTAACAAAGCAGCTGGAATAAAGCCAATTATAATCACCATTAATCTCACTGTCGAGATAGAGATCGTACACAATTACTCGAGGGGCTATTCATACTTGAAATCACTGTGTCACTGTGGAATGAAATCATGCTGGAAATCACGTGAAATCCCACGAAATCGGTCGAAGTCGAGTGAAATATTGAAATCATTGATTTCAGATGATTTCGACGGAAATCGCATGCAATCAGTGAAATCATGAAATTTTGACTGATAAGATTTGTCATGAAAAATTTATTATTCTTATATTCGACCTCTTTTGCCGCTTTTTATTCGACACCGGGAATTAATTAAGCCTAAATCTCCTCTACCCTATCGCATGGATAGGTAAAATCACTTGCAATCACTTGAAATCACAGAAATCATATGAAATCGTAAAATCGCCGCAAAATTCTCATGCAATCACATGCAATCGATGACTTTAAGAAATCATTGGAAATCGGGCTGAAATCACGTGAAATCAGCAATCACTGTGTCACGAGATTTGGCAGTGAATAGCCCCTCGCAATTACTCTACATGTACATATTTCATTATTTTAAGGACGATTGTAACGAGCTTTACGTAATAATCCGAGTGTCATTATTATTAATATTATTATTATTCAGATCAGAGGATCATACAGTTTTTTTTTTATCTGTAGCAGGAAAAAGTATAACGACAAATTGAAATTCATATTGTAAAATATGGAAGAAATGTAAGAGCCCGCTACGTGTATCACGGACATGGTATATTGAAAAGGCAACTAGATATAAGCCCACCGGCAACGAAAGACAGCCACAGCCTGTGCGGCTTCCAAGCCAAGATGCACGATAATGGTAGATAGAGAATAGCTCTTCGCCATCCCCTAGTTATCGCCAGCACTCCAGACCAGCAGCCCCAACACAAAGAATCATCGTTCCTGGAACCAAATACAAATACCAGTTTTCTAAAGGGTGTAGGTACAGAATATTCCTTATAGAGCAGTAACAGATTTTTAGATCGCGATTCATTTCTTCGTTTTTTTATTTTATTTTTACCTATTAACTCGACGAATTTTTCCCGATTTCTGTGATTGAATCGAGAGAAGTCAATGGAAACTTCACCGAAATCGGCCAGTAAACTCCGACCTCGGCTCCGACTGAACTTGGATGGTAATTTAATCACAGCTTCGGGGTTCTAGATTGTAATTATTGTGCGATATCGAGGGATCGTGTTTAATCCATGTATCCAGTCTTAAATTTTCTTGATGTAAACAGAAGCAATAGTTTCTCGTACTGAATCTAATCGGTGATAAATTCCTCGTGTTATCCGCCGACACAGGTGCGCGAGAAACTCGTGGTCGAATACTTGATCAGGATTAGGTTTAATACACTATTCCAAAGTTTCACGGCGTTTCTAGAAATCGCATTTGCAAATCTAATTAACGGCACATACATTCATTCAGGATTTAGACGCTCTGAAATTGAAATACCCGTACTAACGTAGTCAGAAAACGGCGATTATTGGATTGGCCATAATTGCGGGGCTTACCCCGTTTTCGTCTACACCTATCTCCACTCGATTTACCAGGAAATTGTTCCCTTATGCAACTCCGACTGTACTTATGGGGCATTCCATGTCAACTGTATCAGATTTTCTGCACATTCATTTCCAAAGAGCGTTCAAACTATCTCAAAAACGAGAAAAGTCTTGGAGAAAATCAATAGTGATGACAAACGATTAACTTCTCAGATGTCTTCAAAATTTAACATTTGATCAAATAATCGTTGTTAATTTATTTTCCAAGAATAAAAAACATATCAAAAATTGAATTTATTTCAATTATGTGAAGGAGAAAAAAAACAATGAGGGTCAGAACCCGGTTAGACTTAACTTGGAATACCCAAACACATGAGTGTAGCTTCATACGTATACCGGACTTAGGGAAACCCGGAAGGGTGTACTAGATAGACGGTTTCCGTTACCCTTGTGTAGGTATTTTCAGTCCCACAACTCGCGCGGAAACTAGCTAACGTTGTATCCAATTCATCTCCCAGTAATCTCTCTAACTTGGAACGAAAACTGTGCAGTTCCCGCTAGTGTGTCCGCAGTATTTTTACACGGGACACATTGAATTATAGGTATCAAGCGTCGACGATAGTCAGAAATGAATTTCCGAAAAGGCAATTTATTTTATAAATTTATTTAGAGAGAAATGGGGTGGACCAAAATCTAAGCATTCTGTAAGAGTTTTGAAGATTAATTTTCACGTGCAGATGTACTGTAAGTATAAAGATAGAATAAGAACTTCCATTACTTACCTGATGCACACTTGGATGAATAACGAAATTGCCCATGTGATTTCTAGGAAGAATATCACTGCCGATGCAGCCCTGAAAAGAATATTCTGGTATCAAATATATCACCGTAATTCTATTTCTAGGAAATCTGGAATCTTTCATATGATGTATATTGGTATTACACGCATCGTAACGATGGTAATTAGTAGTGGATGTTTAGTAATCGGATTTTGTGATGGCGAATCCACGTTCGGAACGGTTAAGAATCAGAACGGAGTAGCCTATTACTCATTTGCAAATTGGGCTAATTAATACCGAATGTGGTTCGAAAACTTACTACTCTAAATGATTCTCATTATTGAAAATATACGCGCTTTTATAGTATAATACCCATTATTTTTTTTTTTACTTTTCGCCCATGATATCATAATTCTGGCGGAGTGGAAGATATTGGACATATCTATAGCAGATGAACGGTAGCAGATGGTATCGATGTACGAATAGAAAATACAAATGAAAAGTAGGACTCCTGAATATTCTACCTCATTTTACTATCTCTACAGTCCAATCTAAGAAAGACTCTCATAAATCGATAGCTACGTCTCTGATCTCGATTACGAGAATAAAACGAAATTTTACGAAAATGTATCCTTGGCTTCGGTTTTTCTTTTATACTCTTGAACATTAAAGAATAAGAAAAAAAACCAGTGGAACGTAGTCGTAGTACGATTTATGAACCCTCGATATAGGGATACTGTGGCCACTCTGCGTAATTTATAGGTAATTTGCCGTGTCACAGTCATCTCACCAAAATTGCATCACCCAGCTAAATTGAAATCGATGAATCACGCGCATCTGAAGCTGATGATACACAAAATTTTTTTTTGTCATGGGAATATGTACTTTTCTCCATAGATTTTGAAAAACTCAAATTTTCTACTTGACTCATCAGAGGCGATAGGAATAGATAAGTATCTATACTTCAACTTTATGTGGATTAGAATCGGTTTCTTCTTCACAATTCGCGAAATAAAGCAAAGAATTTCTTAGAGAGAATTTAAATTCTCCCTCTATGTAAGATAGAGTATAATATGAGCTTGTTCAACTTCAAGTTTTCGGTAATTCTACTTCGTTTAGGGAAGGCTTTGCGGAACTGTTAAGTAAGGGCTTACGAGTACTTTATATAACATTATTCCTAAGCTCACGCGATAATTTAACCGATTTTTTCACCGTAATAAAGATTAGATATACACTTTTCGATAGTATAGACCTTGAATTGTATACACAACCCACTGCACGCTCAATTAAATTATTACGCGAAATTCTCTCACGTCATATAGAATCCCATAACGTGTTGATGATAAGCTACGTCAACTCCGACGCCACAGACAACTGCAACAGATAAAAAAGACAAATATTAAATTCAATGCTCTTTGAAAATTTCAAACAGTACAATTTGAATGAAGGGATACTTTTCAATTCGCTTTATAGCAGGAATTAGGAAAAAGCTTTCCTAATCGATTAACGAACTGTAAAGTAAATTACAGGTAATTTACGTCCGGATATTATATCGGTTCAGATCGTATACGGATAAGTCATGATTGCTTCAGTGAGTTTTACAAAATTTGTTTATAAAGAATTGCTGTTTGCCCAATAACGCAAATACTCTGGCTTTGAAGTTGAAGATTAACCAAATAATCGATGTCGAAATAAGAAAATAAAAAGAAAATATAATACCATAAAAAGTACCTCTAGAAGCGGTAAAGCGCCAATTCGAAATGACTTTTCACATTCTTTGTCTTCTACTGAATAAAATGTATTAGATTCGAAGAAGGGGTCCGGGGTGACAAACAGGATAGGATATATTACCCTATGCTCTGTTTCAAAATTTATCTGTTGGAAATCGAATACATCTCCCATGCGATTTCGACGTTATACATGTACATTTATTCATTTGTAATTATTTTTTCGTTTTATGCGAACAGGACGACCAATTTCTATATTTTCCCAACAGCAGCATATCATTTTAAGCAAATTCAATACATAAATATAGGTATATGAACGCGCATTTTGCGGGGTGAAATTGCTGTTATGTCTGCAGTCAATCCCATTGATATTTTCCAAAATATTCAGTCCAAATATTCAATTGACTATGAAATGTTCGTGTCGGATAAATGTGGATTTCCAAATTACGTGAATATAATCCCTCTATCGTTATATTATCATTATACATTTCATGCAACACATAATATTGGAATCACAAAATGTAGTCTATCGGAGAGTAGGTACTCGGCATTCCATATTGCTACGAATTCTGCAAATATTTCAAGTTCTCCAAAATATGCCGTTCCTCAACCGCACGACAAATTCACCGTCAAGACCCTATAAGACTTCTTTCACATATCTTTACCATCATACATTAGATAAGTACGGATTCTGGATTTGTCGGGCGTTCAGCAGATGCAGATTCCAGTTTTTTCAAAAATAGTTTGAGCAGATCCTAAAGACGGCTTGTTGTTAGTCAAAACTCACAAAAGTCCTCATCACGGACTGGAGTGTCGCGATAGGGGATGCCGTGTGTATTACATATTGTTCGAGTGTTTCGGGGTGTGGTTTGGGGTTCAGAAAAAATTTATGAGGAATGCCGAGGATGCCGTAAGAAAATTATAAAGCATATGATATTGCGTAGAATGAGCTCTAGTCCCGTGGTTTGAAATGGAAATCGAGTAGAATGGTCCCTCTAAATTGTACGTCATGATGAAAACCGCAGAATTGACGGGAGACTAATCTTCTCCCTTATTCGTCTATCTCACCGTTCGAGAGACCTTCCACAATCACTCCTACACCGCATCGGAGCTTGACCCAGGAATATAATCTCGTTACCCACACTCCTGATAAATTTGAGGAAGTTCAGCGTAAGGTGAGAGAAGCCATAATTTTGAACCTCTGTTCAAAATTAACCCATCTCGGTTATACCTTTACCTACCTGTATATTTTGCGGTAAATATTTTTCTTTTCATCCTTGATTAGTAATAATTTGGCATAGGATATTACGATCAAATTTCATTTGTCAAATATGTTGGGTTAATGAGGCTGAGTTTTTTTATACGGTGACCTTCGAATCTGCGTTTTTTGTTTTCTTTTTGTTTAGGCAAAACTTATCTCAGATATTAAAGCAGACGAAAGATCTTCATGAAATACTCTGGTTTATCCAGTTGGTTTATACTCCAAGGAAAACGTTTATTTTCAAGTTTTTTTTTCTCTTTATTTTTTTAAGGAAAATTCCATCCGCCTTTATAACTTTATGCGTATCACATGCATAAAACAGAGTAAAAATGTTGTCTCAATGTTTCATATACATACTAGAGTTCGTTGGTGGGGTGCAACAGGGAACCATGAGAAGACGAGACGACTTTGACGTGTGTCGGTCGCAGTTTGGTTATTACGTCTTCGCGAGTTTAGAGATGATATACCCGGCGCTGCCTATACTATATCTACACTTCCTGTACTTGATATGCTATATGTTTTATTCAAAGAACAAAATCGCAGGACTTTAATAAAAGAGGGAAAACACCCCAACCGTCGGGTTATGTGAGGGTGAAATACGAAACATCCGCGCTCCCAGTGAAACGCCATAGACATACCTATGTGTAGGTTTATAGCTGCACAACTATAAACGAGTATACGTACATATACACGCATACATATGTGGATGCGAAAATAATCTCTTAACGTACTTTTTCAACTGCAAAATCCAAACAAAAAAAAAAATTGTGTGTTGAGGAAATTTGAACATAGATATATTTTCAAAATTCTGGATCAGATTTTCGAACGGATATTAGATCTGATTAGAATTCGAGTCTTCGTTCGTATTTATCACTCACGGAGGAAATCCATTCATTGAGTCTTCAATAGTTGTGCGTATTGTGAATAGCCGAGTGGATAAAAAAATAAAAAAACACAATTTCACTCCAGTTGTTTGAGAGAATTGCAAGCCACGTAATGAACAAAAAGTGAACGCAGATCTTGAAATGCTACTCGTGCAGAATCTATCGGACAACCAGAACAAACCAAAGTGACAGGTGATGAAAAAACGTTACGAAACTTTGAAACGTGAGTTGAGCATCAAGCCCAGAAGAAACACTTGCCACTGACTGGTTGAAAACTTTTTTTTTTTATTCCACCCAGTCATGTCCGTTGAATTGTTTCAAATATAAAAAAAGTGTACGACAGCCGATGCGAAGTTTAAATCTGTGAATACGATACAGACGTGACAATTTTCCTAATCGTGGTTGCAATAAAATCTGTATCATAAAAAAAAAGAAAAAAACGAAATCTGTGAGAGTAAGATACTTCATTGACGATTCTTCTCGTCCAGGAATGATATGAAAAGCTTGGAATTATAATTAATCGTCTACAAAAACTATATTCATGGACGATTTGATATTATCTGTAACACGAGCCAACAAAATAATGGTTCAGGTCTTAAAAATTTATCGATGGATACTTCTGCCAATCGCGGTAAAATAAAGTTGAAATATCATCGTTTCAACCTAGTTTAAAATGTCGTGTGGGGTTCTTTTACTCGTCTTTAAACCACACACTGGCCTCCATATTTTTCACATTATACGCTTCCAGATAACAATTTATATGATCCTGCATAGAAGTGGATGTTACCGCGATGGTATTTTCGTCTGAAAATCTCTGCGGACTTGAAGTATACATGTATAAAATGATGTAATACGAATCCGAAGTTTACAACGTCAATCAGTCACATTGGTATCCTTCGGGACTCTACAAGTTTTGAGAACACCCTGCAGAACGAAAAAAGGTGAAGGAAATCGCGAGGAAAAGAATGAAAGAAGATTCTTGGAAGGCAAAGGAGAGTCGTCGAGTGGGTTGACGAGAAGTGCAAAGAAAATTGCTAACACAACAAATTAACCGGCTCTTCAAGGAAGGACTCTTGAAACTCCTTTGAGGATACTGCGCCGATATAAACCGCTTTGAAATCAGATTTAGTCTTCGAACGTGCCAAGCCACCAAGCTATTTCGATTGTACAAACCATGCAGGTACGAGTCGTGCTTACCCATTGTCAGCAACTATTGTTTTCTCGGATTAGCAATTAGCCTGACTCTCCACATTCCTGTGTACCTATACTACTCGTGAACAGCAAGTACTCGAGTAGTTTACTGATCAACTACGACCTGAAGACTCGTCGCGGGGTCCTGGCGGACATGTCATTGCATTAATTGATCACCGCTTGCTCTTGACTCCATCGATTGCACCTATAGAAAAGCTCCAACTTAACTTTGACCACGTATACAAATAAGTCGGTTTTTAGTGTTTTTTTTTTTTTATTTTTCAAATGCAGATATGTTGATCTTGCAGTTAGTCATCCAGATGCAATAACATTCTATACATTGCTATCACGTCTGAAAAATTGACAGCCGAGGATCTGTCTATACACCTATTCACGAAGTCTGTTTGAACTTGATAATGTAGTAAATCGATACAGATTCGAACTTTGTCCTCATAACTACTAAACGGCTTTTGGGAATCCTTTGAAGAATCGATTTGAACGATCCAGGTTTTTTGAAAACAGCTTGACAAAAATAGAGGTAAGAGTGTCGGAATATGGAAATAGAAGGAACTATTATTATCATGACTGAGATCCGGTCGGTTCCTTTAGTGGCTAAAATGCTTCACCGCTGTTGCTGCCTGTTTACGGATGCTATCTCAATAAATTTTTCGTACATGCCACGAGTAAAGTCCAATTTCTGATAAATTGATATGGACTACATTGGCGGGGGATGGAAGATAAAACATTCATACTTGTTTGTTTTGCGATGATGAAACAGAACAAAAATGTTGGCAATCAATTTTCCTCAATAAAATGTCGGTGTCCAATTGAATTAAACCGCGTTCAATGGGTCAAATTACGACACTTTCATTCAGGCGCTGATTGATTGACTTTATAAAACCGCAATTTTCAATCTCATTAGGAGACTAGATGGCCAAATCAATCGTATTACGTAATCGCATGAAAATCGAAACTTTCGAAAATCTTGATTAGGTATATCAATCAAATTACCTCTTCAAACAGTTTTTCAGGCTTCTGAATTTGATGAAGAAGCAATATCACAACTATTCAATCAAAAGTAGCTAGTTATACATGCAAACTGATATTCGCAGGATCATCGTATATTCCTTTATACAATTTTCACCCTAAAGTACATAAAAAATACATTTTTTGATATCCGGTTCGACAAATAAATGGCATGCATTATATTCGTTCTACCGCGTATTCTCACATCATGTACAGAACGCGGAATCCCAACCAAATTAACACTGCGATTATAGTTAAGCTAAAAATAATTTCTAGATGATTTTTTCCGAAAAGTTGTTAATGCAATCGTGAATATCTATTTGTACAGGGTGTTTCGACATTATTTATTGCTGCTTAGCCAGGTCATTCTCCTGCTCGAGATCGGTGAAGATTTGTGAAAACTTATGTGACCACGACATTGACCTCCATCTTGTTAGAATTTAATGTCAACCTTTTTTGTTCCAACTTAATTTTGACTTCGTGATTTTTTTTTTCTTCATCGATCTCGAGCTAGAAAATCACCCGGCAAAGCGTTAACAGATAATTCCGGAACACCCTGTGGATACGAGAAGTTATAACGATTCATGCATGCATGCATGCGTAGATGCAGAGGATGCATATTAGGTACAACAAGTTATAAACGAACATGTATCAGTGAAACAAGCAACGAAACTGTCGTTCAACAGTAACGACCCTAGGAAATTCCCCGAGGAAACGAAGCGGAAGAACATCCGTCAGTGCAGATATGAAATCCGGGCATACAATGCAGCACGCTTATTTCAGTTTATTAACCAGTTGGAAGCGTAGTAACATAATTTAATACCGGGATATTCCGTGATATTCGATTCATGGCGATGAAATAACCGTGGAAACTGTAATGGTTGAAAAAGATGAAACGAGTCGACGCGAGTATTTATCTCCAAAGTATTCTGTCAGAACGAGGAGCTTTTATGCAATAATGGGATGATCGTCGAACCGAGTGCACTCGGAATGATCACGGTGCAATATCACGTTGTCAACGATATCTCGTATCCATACATCTCTTGAACATTGACAGGGTAATTAATGGCCCGTAATAATTTAATTCTCTGTTCGATCTGTACAACCAATCAACCGACAGTCAAATACCTCATTGAGTTTAAGCCCACTAACCGGCTGCAGGAGTGCTCGACTGAAACCACGATTTGAACCTTCATCGTTGTGATCATGAAATCGATTTTTGTTGCTAAAATCCTCGTACTCACTGAAACAAGTTCGATGTGATACATTACAGGCAATATATCTCTGCTTTCAATTCCCTTATGATGACTCATATATATACCCGATGTATGAATACAAACTTTTACTCATTCCTTTACGAATGTGTGTTCGACTAACTTTGATACAGGGTGTATAGCTCGACAAATACATCCATGTAAATTATGAATTTCAGATTAGTTGGATCGTTGAGAGTAGATACCCTATTCAATCTCAACAGTTAGGCAGCTGGAGAATTTCAAGGAAAAGAGAAAATCGGAGTTGAGGGTGTCGTACTGGATACGAAATAACGAAGCAAGCTGGCTCGATTGTTAAATCTGCAAAACGTACAGTGGGAATCAAGTCACGGCTCTATCAAATCGAGTTTTCTGCGATTAGGTTGAAAACAACGATTGAGGAAACTCTGAAGAGGTTCGACCGACCCAAGATTGCTCTTCACCATTTGAAGGATTCGCTTGGATCGAAGTAAGCAAAGTAGATCGCAATTCCTCCCTCTTATATTTTAGTAGCTTTCTTTCATCCAGACTTCACCTCACCTATCGTCTTGATTTTGCTTAGTTTTTCCCATAGGTATGTGTGTCTGAACTCGGTCGAGTGTAATCTAAATTTTCTGTTTCACCTCGTTGAACTCTATACGGATAGAAGTTTTTCATAACTATACACTTTATCGTAATATCAAAAAATATTGTCTGCACCTCGTTGTACAATATATTCCATTCGTATCATTCTACTGTAAATTTTGTAACGCCGTCTCAAGTACTGCGTCAGAATCTGAGTGATAATACAATTGATAATTCTCGACTGAACAATTTTTGTAATTGGATCATCTCCAACCGAGTGCGTCGAATATAAATCTCAAGATGAGGAGAAATATTTAAAATTGTGGAGCCTTATTACAGTAGGGTAGGTATATTTTATACATCTATATCTGTCTGATCGGCGAAACGTACTAATCTCCGTCTGATCTTCTTGTACTACAATTCATTGCGTACCTTATCCATGAACATATTATTTATTGAGTAATAAGTATCTTTCTTGGCTGATAAAATTCGCTGGAATTTACGGAAACAATGTTGAACAAGATTCCATACGTTGTCTGTAGCATCACAGTGATATTTCTTGCTATGGTTCGAAGAAAAACACTGTGACAAATGCCGAGATTTTTCTTACTAATTGTATTGCACTCCAGTTGGGATGGGCGGGAGTATATACTAATTAAAAAGTTGAAGATGGAACTCAATTAGCTGTAAAAAAAAAAGAAACAAAAACAAAACATTATAAACATTATAAACATACACCTATACAGGACTACTCCATACATACAAGATCGTCTGAAAAGGGGAGCTCGAGTGCTAATTTAACGCGTCTTTCATATCAACCTTTTTACTTTTTTTTACTCTTAATTATTCAGTTTCTGTTCTCAAAGTTTTGTTTACCTCGTTTCGCACGACGGAGCTTGCGCGGCAAAACTATATATACCTACCCGGAATTGCAAAGGCCTACTATAGCTTCTATCACGCGAATTAAGTCAGCCAGTGTGACATGTTATACAAAGTGCTTTCAAGCTCCATTGAGGAAGCTTTCCTGAGTGCGCTGCTGGTGCTGGTGCTGCACCGTCTATCGAATAAGCTCGGACATATTTTTCATTCTTTTTTCGTGATTCTCTTCTTTTATTTTTTATTTCTAGAAGAGCAACCAGACAGAGGAAGATTGGATACTTCAATCTCAACCGGGAATAAAAGCCTCTATTTCTGACGGAAGAAACCTGCAGTTCGCATCAAACCGGCGACCCCCACGCTCTCCACTTTTATAAAGCTCATCCTGAATTCTGCCATAGTTTCACACGATTCTTCACACTCGCTCTTTCCATAGTCTCTGGTGTAATAATTCCACCACAAACTTGCTAACGTTCTACGAGCTGCGCCAATATACCTATGTATGTTCGTAGGTGGGTATATATATGATATCACCGGAATCTGAAACCCAATTTTATGTAAATTGGACAGACGAGTTCGCGTCATTCTAAACGAGGCAACTGAAATATACGTCATAAAATGAAATAATTTACGCGTTTCCATAAAAATGTGCTTAGAATGAATATTCATACTTGGAGCTGCGATGCGCATTTCTTTTTTCTTTCGAACTGCGTTCAAAGTTTCAATGGAAAATGTTACAGGTAGGTAACGAATGCGTAGCTGTATACGTTCTATTGGTAAAAAGGCGTTGCGCATCATGTGGAAAAAGAAGTGGGTCGAATCATTATTGACGATGAGAGGAAAAGAGAATACCTTGTGCTATTTATTTGACGGTAGCATTCTTGGAAGTTGCACAGAGTGGGCTACACCGCACCATCTGGTTCAATATACCTATGGTTATACCTATACGTGCATGCGCGTCTTGTCAGAGCAAATATCCGTACGAAACAAAAACTAGATTCAGAAAACTTTCCAGCGGTTACGTGATGAGGGTGATAATAAGTTGTTCGAATTTTATTTTTCTCTGTCTATTTTCTTCGACTGGTTTATTCAGACTTAGAAAAAAAGCTCGTTTCACGTTAGAGCTGGGTTGAGGTGTTGAAAATTTGATTCACTATGGATTATTTATCGGCAGTAAACTGCCTAGAGAAAGTTAATTTATAGTTTCCACTTCTCTTCGAACGGAAGAATTTTCAAATTGATCAACTCACTTCCGCAAAAGGGAAAATGAACTCGCCAAGGTTTCAGTGGTCATAACATTATAACTGTGAAACTTTGCATTCTTCAGTTCCATGCTGCAATCGGTTGAAAACTGTAATATAACGCGTGATGATGATAATAATTCTTCTTCAACAAGTAAATTTCTCTTCATTCTTTAGTATTACTCTAATTGTAAGCTTGGATTTGTACGCTGTAAACGAACGGTGCAGTAGGTACCCAGCAGTAATATTTCAACGTCGGATTTATTTTTTTGTATTTGTATACCTCCTTCATTTCATAAATTATAATGGACGTATCAAAATGTACATTCACTTTTTGAAGCCGTTCGGAATTCGAAGCTTTACAAAACATCGTCTCGCTATAGGTTTTCAATGCACTTTCAAAGATCTGTATCGTTTGATCTTGCAATACCACCATAAGGTTTCAAGTTTATTACTTTGCCTCAAGTTCTGGAAGCTTTATTGAAAGAATAGAACGAATCTTTTCTTTTTCTATTTGCACATTTTAATTGTGTTTAGTCTTTCAATAACAAGGTAAGACTGAATGAATTTATTCTTCGCATTTTCAAAGACGCTATGATGTGCGCTTTTTAAAGATATTGGCACGCCAGTTACTTGCCAAGTTGGAAGTTGGATGTAAACAACAATCTATGAACACGAAAGCTACAGCTGAGAACATGACGCTTGGCTTTGTATAAAAATAAAACGTCGCGTTTCCTCTCGTTCACATTTGTATGGATAACGGTTGAATAGAAACGTAAGAAAAAGAAACGAGATCGAGCCGAAGAAAGACTAGACACACAATGCTGTACGTTTTGTTATTTTTTATCTCCTATATTTTGTTTTTTGTCATGGTACCGCTTTTTTATGATTATGCTTTCTGCTCTTAAAATCGAGCACCTCGTCCAATGGGCTAGCTATTTGTCTTGTAAAGCAAACTAACTTATACCCCGTTTCTTTCATGGATTCGGCTGTTAGCTAAGTCTCCTGATATAAATTCGTTGGCTTGAGTTCGTTATAAATTTTTTTCCTTTCGCGTACGCTCGCGTTTGCTCTTATTTTGAATTATTGCCAAGTTTCACTCCCAAGCGACCGCTGAAAATTATGCGACTCAGGACGCAGAGAAAAAAAAAAAAAAATTTGCTGAAGATGAAGAAATCCACAAAATTTATCATCATGCAAAATGCAAAATATTATTCATTCGAACTCCGTTCTAAGTTTGGTGAAATTATTTGTTAGGGGACCCGAATCTTGGCGTCGAGACGCCGCAAAGAATAAATGAGACACTGGGGTTGGCGGGCCCGCGCAGGAAAGTGAGATCAATCAAATTAAATCGAAAGACTTTGCCGAGCCATCACTCATATTTGGATCTTTAGCTTCACGTTGTTGTCATGGGGCAAGGAGCAACCAAATGATCCGTGATAATAGCCAATGCCGCAAAACACGCTGGGTGAGCTGGTCGCATACTGGCGTATAGTGGCAGCGGAATAGACGAGGGGACGTTATGGATCGCTCCCTCGGTCAAAGACAGATGACAATCAACGCCCACCTCCTCGCTAGATCTATCCCAAGATTCATCTGACAAGAAGGAAAAACGACATACTTGGGGTTTGTCGCTGCCATGGCGACTAGCCCGATCACCAACTTTCCTCTACGTATACTTGCAGGGGATGGTCATCCCCACGACGCCCTTTCGTCGCCTCTCTCATAATATATAGGTATACCTACATGTACCTTGTTTATTTATACATACAATGGAAAGGATTACGTCACTGTGTACGCTCGTAGGTGTGCAGGATGGATTGACCCGGTTTTATAAGGGTGGAGTACGTATATGAGAATTAAAATTTAAATTTTCAGGTGAAAACCATTTTCTATATTCAAACCATCTGAGCTTGCAGTTTTACATAATGTTCCATTGAATATTAATGGCACCGTATAAAGTTGTGTGTATATTCACAGTATTATAAGTTTAACTTTCTTCTAGGTCAGGAGAAGCAAGTATACGAAACGTACGTATGGAGGTAAGTCATACCGTGGGCGACTTTCTTTTTCTTTTATCTTTTATCTCTTCACGTTAAGCGATCTGCATTATGTTAATGATCTGATCGATATCGAGAATCATCTAGAGTGATTCGATATTTCTGAAGGTGTCATTTGTTTCAAAGTCTATAACCGTTACAAATCGGTTTCTCTACGTTATTTTGAACCGAGATTGGAGCTCCCATGCCATTTGCACGTCTCATTATTTTGTTTTATTTTCTTCGATCTTACGATGGAATACGTTGAAACTTGCGAGTCTGATGGCGATGAGAAAAACTAGAAAGAAGATACACTTGAGTTGTGGTAAATAGATTAAATCGAGTACACGAGTCAAAAAATTCACATAAATGCAGCCCGACTTCATAAAACGGCAACGAGGTGTTGCAATTGTAAAAGAAAAAAAACTACGCAAAGTGAAGAAAAAAACCATCGATCTACTTTTATTATTTCTCGATATTTCCTGTACCGTGCAGTTCGTTATTCTTTCTTCATTGCATGAACGTTCAAAGATAATGGCAGCTGAATGGAAAGAATGGAAAATAATAGCTTATTGAATTTTCTTTCATTTTCACGTTGTTATTGCAAGATAGAATATACAAGATTAAAAGTGTACGAGCTGCGGCAAGGTCAATAAAATATATCTTTCCGCGTCACCGGACACCATATAAATTCTTTTTTTTTCCCCGCAGAAAATAAACGATGGAAGAAATTGACATGTTGTTTCGTCATTCTTCGAAGCAACTGAATTTCTTTGAACCCTGTTATTCTGAGACACTGCAGATACGTCTATACAAACAACCCGTAGAGAAACGTATCAAAAAAACGAATCGAAAAGAAATCGAAGAATCAACATCGAAATATTGGCACCCATGGGCGAGATATTTTCTAATACCTCTACATCGATGCTTTAATTTGCTGTTTCGATGAATACAAAAACAGATCCAAAAATTGCTGCTTCAAAGTCTCCGAACCTCTCGTGTCGAAAATCCTTCGAATTTCGGTCACATGATATAGACGCGAAAAAGTGATAACTTTGTCACTATAGCCAGCTGATAATCAATGAACTTTTCGCCTCCGTTGCCTCCCGTGTATCCTAATAACTTTATACGCACAGTTTTATCACCTGCGCGTTCACATAACGTTTGGTAATATCTTTTTTTCGTCAGTTTCGCAAATAATTCTTAAGCATCGGGTCTAAATTGATCCGTTATCCAATATCCTGACAGCGCGGAGAGCTCACTTGACCGCATGATAATGAAATACGGGGTTCCGGATTTTTAGAAAGTCACCTAACAAGAAACATGATTGATAGCTGCTTTTCACCACAAGTTGAGTTTAACGTTCTCTGAAGAAAATTATGACTGAATATAACACATTGTCAGTTTTTAGTGTTTCGGTTTCTCAGCTGAACTGAAAAAAAAAAGTGAATCACAAAACAATAACTTATTATCTTGCAAGCGAAAAAAAAAGAATGAACGATGCGAATTGTCTCTCGAAAAAAACGATGTTCATTCGAACTCATATGAGAAATTGCTTTACGATTAGTCGTGCGTTAATTCGTCAACGATTTTCGAAATCTCGATTTCAGGCTAAAATTACCATTTTTGGTTTTACAATATTTTGATCTGTTTTTATATGGTTTGATCTCAGAAACGATAAAACGTCAACTAAAATTTGCTACGATTAAAACCAATCGAGGTATCTTGATTTTTCTGCTCCAAAAAGCGAAAAATTGCCAATAATTCTTTGTCATTTCAATGGATGGATTAATTTATTTCGCAGATTCAGATTCCTGAGCTCAAAATACCCAAGTATACACTGAAAGGAATATTTCGATTTTCAGTCCCAAAATAAAGAAAAAATGAAAGGCTCCATTGTCACGACTGAAGATAAATAAAATCTAAGTAATGTCACAAGGGAATGTGGCGCGCGCGTGCAATGCTAGTAGTGCTTAAATGGAATTGGTAAGACAAATTCGGCACGGATGTGGGACAATCCGTTGACCGGAAATGGAGTTTCAGAAAGGTTCCTTTAAGACCTCGCTAACGTTTTTCGCCCATGTAACATTCTCGGTGGTAATATAAATCTACCCCCTGTGGTTTGATTCACTATCCCACCGTCTGTCCCTCGCTGTATTCCAGCTTTATCCCGTTTTCCCCTCTATTTTTTTTTTGTTTTCTCTCCCTGAGTCACTAACATGTCTGGTGTTTCTAATTGTCACGCAAATAATCGTTCTCAAGCTTGTTTACCTAATTTCATTAATTTATATTTACCAAAAATTTTGCCGGATGTTTTCGAAATCGTTGCCATCTATCCAATATTAGTACACATAAGGTTATTTTGTTTCATATGAACTCGTGCAGAAATTCAATCCAATTTTTTCGTAAGACAAACCGCAAACGTATTTTTTAGATATATTTATTGGGAAAACGACTCGAAAACAACTTTAGTTTTCAGGACGATACTCGTAAAAAATAAATCAGCCCCGCGAAGGACTCATTCTGTAATAAAAATTATTGCTTTCGACGACTCGAAGATCTTCACACGTCCAAGCGTGTTCCTGGCGTCAGAATCATGAAAGTTAGATGGTTTTACGTGATTAGTACTTCCAGAAAAAAGACATCCCTATCATGATTAATCATTTCCCTCGTCATTTCCCGACTCTCTGTTCGGGACAATAGAGTTAATTAAGTAGTGATGAATTATTGTTTGGCTTTTCGTTTACGTAAGCAATCGAGTTGGAGGCCAGATTGGTAGGTCGCAGATATGCACTCGCTCAGTTGCCAAGCGAAGACTATATAGGGTGGAGTAAAATTTGATCCCCAACCTGAAAACTATAGTAATATATACCTAAATGCCTCGTTCCTTAAGCTATTATGCACGGTGAACATTGTCGCAAAAGCCCAATCTCTGATTCAAATTAAATTGAATTACACTGTTTGGCTAGTGACCCGTCAGAACTTGCGAATGGGTCAAATTAATCTACATCGAGACTCTATAGAGTTCACGCGTATGTCTTGCACGAAATACCGGACGTTATATGATTACATGAATCAGACGGAAATGTCAAATTCGATCAGAATATTTCTTCAGTCAAATTTTACTCTCTCTAGCACTGAAAGCCGCAAACTTCAAACTCGGGATTGTGCGATATTCAATCACCGTTCGTTGCTCAATATTCAACGCCCAAACCATCTTCACGCTGCAGAAACACCAATAGAAGTTGACGTTCTGAAGGAGAAGAGGAATACTGTAAGTAACTTTAATGGAACTAAAATTTGATTACAGTCTAGCAAACCTCATTATTCACATACACTGTCTAGGCAGTGGCTCATAAAAACTTTTGGTACGCGATTTTTATCGCCGATGAAAAGTACGCTGAAGGTTGACTAACATCAGCTCTCATGTCGTACATTTTTATATCTCTCCAAGCTTCTTCTTCATTTAATTCTTCTTCTTTTTCATCGCTGTAGAATTTACGTTTTCGTCACCGGCACGAGCGTCACGTGTTAACATACATAGGTATAATTACGGGTGTATTGTATACCCGAATAAAGTTTTGACTATAATGCCGAGCTTCGAATGGCACTTCAGGTTCTACAAGGCTTGCACCGGAAGTCCTGATGGCGAGGGGATGTACAGTAGGTAGGGGCGCGATATTTTTGCAGGCCAATCCTATGTAGACGTGTCATTTACGCCGGATGTTTGTTAGCCCTCGCCAACGAGATCAAACTCTGAAACAACTTCTCTCCTTCCGTTTCCAAATCGATTTTGTTATGTTACAGCACCTCTCTGTACAATTTACGAAAACCATTGAACTCTCTAATTGGAACCGCGATTCTTCGTACTTCGTAACTATTTTCAATTGATTCCGAATTATCCATGAGTTTTCAAAGTATAAATCCATGGATCGACCAAGTTTAGAATTATTTTATAATTCAACATTTCTAAACCATGAATGTGGCTTTTTCTTTCTTGATGTATAGTCCTTTGAAAAATTGTAGATGCTTCGAATTAATTCCAAACAGTTGAAAAAAAAAACCGAGCATCTTCGTGAGTCAGAACAATCGCATATGAAAAATGTCGGGTCCAATCCTAAAGGTTAGGGTCAGACCCTAGTCAAATTGACATGGGATGTCCCGTATTTTTTTAACTCCCGTTTAACTGCAGGAAGATCATCCGCTAGTTTCCGCTTCGTAATTGTACGTACACCGTGAAAATGACGGCTTCCATTTTAAGCTAAATTTCTCCTATATTCGGAACTTCACATCCCATGAATTAGGCGATCGATAAATGGGCGCAACATCCAAATCTGTACACTGTGCATATTGCGCATAACTCAAGAAGTATATGACGCGATAACTCGATTGACTGCACGTTGTAAGATACATTCTACGAAATTTCATCCTACGAACGCACCGCGCACTTGTGCTGTACATAATCTGTCATCACGAGTCACGTAATCACATTGGATAGTATAAAAAGTAATCCAGAAAGTTATCGATGATAGAGAATTTATTTTAAATATTGTTTAGAGGGTATTGCAAGATTTGTGATCCCCGGAGACATCAATTATATTAGGTTGTATCTACGCATTATTATTCGTACTACGGCTATAAAATACCGTGATTACAATGCGAACCCCCATGGACTTTCAGACTGGGGTTTTGGGTTGGAATTCAGCAAATTGAAATTCAAATGAGGGACAATTGAACATGGAGATATATGCCGTCTGCCATTTGTTGTAATCCGTTGATGGCCTCCAATAATGAAATGTATTTCTTTCATTAGCTAAAGGATACGGTTCCTCATGTAAAGATTCGAATTTACCCAAGCGCGATAATATCTCGTACACATACATACCATTTTCTCACGCCATTATTCTGAATATATCATGAAACAAACTACTTATAGTATGTCTGAAAAGTATAACACGTGCCGAACTCTACTGCAGTAATGATTTTCCCTCACCATTTTTGATCAGGTTCATACAATTTCTTTCATGTTCTTCTCTCTCTGAACAACATTCGTAAACTATTTTCTGGCAAATTTTAAAAAATCCGTTCATTATTCATAAATTTTCGAAATCCCAAACAAAGAGTCATTTTCGATTTTCTGCCGGTGCCGGTGATAACGTAACTTCGAATTTGCTACAACTATTTTGGATTTTAAGTAGTTTATTGCCTTCGTTGTAAGGACACACACTTACCTACATACCTGCATTACCTACATACCTCGCCTATATAGGTAGACGAAGGTGTATGTGAACACGTGTAAGCGAGTACTATACATTTGAGATATGGAATGTTATACGGGTGATAAAACTATGCAGCGTGTGGTTGGAAATTTGCATTTCTTGGAATACACATAGGTGTACATACGATATGTACGGACGCTACTTCGCTACTTCGTGCCCCATATAATAATATAATATCCGAGTATATTTTTCATCTTGTGGCAGATGCTCAGTTGCTCCCAAGAGAGTAACTTTAAAATAGGAGTAAAGGATCGTTGGGGTGAAAACTACTTCTTCTAATGTTCTGGAAAACTCTGAAATTTCCTCTACACGAGCTAAACAGTGGGTATCCACTTACACCAGCTTCCGCTTTAATAACGCTGTTGTTTCCAAATATTCACTCCAAAACCCTCTATTGTACATACTATCTCTATGTATATCTCTGGAAGGATCGTCACGTTTCTGTTTTTCTTTCCACAGCCAGGTAGGCTTTCAGCTTACGGAACGGTCTTTTCATCGAGTTCTCTCCCAAATCATCGCTATCAATCTACCTACCCCATTCCCCCAAAACGTATTGACACACAAGAAAATTTTCCCAGCACATACGTTTCACGTTCAATAAAATATCCCCAGAATCCGTATATAAAATCGTAAAAGATCTCAACCGAGATAGAAAAAAGAAAAAAAAAAACCCGAGTACACCGCGCGTTCTTGATTCAGACTTTCTCCAAAGCATTTATACTTTAGCCGGTAAATTTATCTTTCAGTCCCAGTTGTGCTTTTATTCCATTTTTTACCGGTGCTCGTTTGCGGTTCTTTATACTTGGGTGTTGTTTTTTGCAGACAGAAAACGTTTTCTCCCTCTGAGGTAATCGTAAAATTTCCCTAATTGTTTCTTCACCTCTTATTCTCTTAATCAGCAACTAACCAAGGAGAAAAGGAGAAAAAAAAAAACCCCACTGGTAAGTTTCTGCTACTTTGGTTAAAAAAAAAGTTTTATGCAGCTTTCGATCGAAGCTTGAGGGGGGAAAAATAATAACAATAATAATAACAATAAATTCACTATTGGCAAACTGAAATGGGGCTGACTTTTTTTTTCACAAGCCCACGTACAGTCAAATGCATTGAGCTTTGATTTTTTGTTTCGTAAACCCTAAATTGGTATACAGCGCGCTTTTCAAACTCGAGTAACTCCCCCATAAAAACATGCCATACGCACGCACGCTATGTAAAACTCAACCTGCATCTGCAAAAAATCAAGCGTTGGGAGTAAAAGTTTATTTGTAAAATAAAAAAAAGAAGTGATTAATGGTTACAAAGTGGTAGAATGTAACTAATTTTTCAACGAAAACCAAATTCAGTGAAACCGTTCAGGTATATTCGGTTAGCTGATTTTGCAACAAATTAAGACAGTCGACAGGGGTCTGGATGATTGCGAGATCAGGAAACCACTCCACCTAACCAAGTAGGTCTGATGGAGATCTGAGTTAAACATTCGACCGCGTCTATTTGCTACGGTTAGAAATGGCGTCGGATTGACGTTACCTAATAGCCCGTTACAGGACAAACGATCATCCGTTCAACAACATAGTTTGTTCTGATCACTTATAACAAGGAGCATATTTCATTCCGTCGACAGTTTCTTATTTTTCTATATTTGATATTATGTTGTTTAGTGTTTTTATTCATAGTTCATTAATTTTTTACTTTCTTTATTTTTCGTGCTTATACTCCGGAGTGAAAAATTAGTCGGAATTGCAACGAATTGATGAGACTTCATCAAAAGTAGCGAGTCGGTACTCGGATTAAATAAAATGCTCGCAATCGGAGAATTGGTAGAAATTATGATGGTATATAAAAATTCGTGACGTGGGATCGTAAGTTGAATAGGCCCTTTGGCGTCAATTGCAGGATTAAAAATCCTTGAATTGAGGACATTCGGCTTTACGAGGAGGGCTTCGGTTCCCTCGGGGTAAAAAAGACTCCCACTCCCCCCCCCTCTGTATAGGACTTCCGCAAAATCCCGATGGCGCATGAAAATTGAACACATCCCCTGTGCACACTTTTACCTGATCTCCAATTTCTTCGCGTATCTCATTTTATGAAGCAATCAAAGAAACGGAAAATATTCATGTGTATACGTATATATACAACACCTTACATAGTTTTCGAATCCTCACCGAGAATCAATCACCGATTATATTGAAATAATGAGAAAAAATTCAAATTTCATTTCGTTCGAATTTTGTTCCCCCTCCGTTTCTTCGATCGGTACTTCTTAGTCGGATCCAATCAAATATCACCTTAAACAATTGATTTATATACCTACACATCTTTTTTATGCCCACCAATCAATCCTGATGACAGGATTGTTATTCTTCCAAATCGACGGTTTTGTCAGAACGGTCCGCATGTCACGATAATCGCTTAACCTGGCGAATGACGGATGAAACTCTTCGAATATTCGGCAGGTTTGCAGTGATGCCTCATTTAGTTTTCAATCATATCGTCTGCCATCACCAGAGTGGTGCACAGAGTGCACGACCAAATTTTTACATGGGTATGTGTTCACGTGCCATGTACATACAGTTGGGGAACTTGATACGCCGTCAAACGGTGCGTGAGTGTTAATGTGTTATATGTGCAGAAGCGCTTCCAAAATCGCATTATAAAGGTAAACGTGAAAAAAGTTTTTCCCAGTATTTTTCCACCCCCTCGACAATTTCATGCACTTTATGTTTTTTCTCGCAGTCAGTATACGCCATACCCCGAATTATATACTCGACATTGATGGAGGTGCAACTGATTTTTGATCCAGCAATTCTATTGTGAAATAAAAACTAAAACCACTCGTCGGATTGAAAGGATAATTATAAGTGTGCAGTTAATGGAGAAACTCGCTTTATATAATAAGCAAAGAGAAAAAGCTAAAGTTCATGCAGGATTTTCGTTTTCACTGTTTGCGATCAAATTGTAATTCCCTTGTTACGTATCTTAGCAACCGTGGATGAGGTTTTTGCAGATGTATATTTCGTCTTTATTTCCTTGGTTTTTACTCGTCGTTGGTAAGCAGCTGAACGTTGCCGAAATTCTTGGTAAATTGTCTCCGTCATAATTACGCATTGGGAAACAAAAAAGAATGTCAAAGCGGGGAAATAATGACACGAAGACAATCTGACGGTTTGGGAGTTGACTTTTTTTTTCGTTTAGTGAAGCCTTCATAAGACTTCGGCTTATCTTTAAATAAATTCGCTCATCGTTAAATTTCATTCTATTCAAAATCCGAGGGTGATAGGTGAGCTTCTTGTCTTGATCGAGAAATTCTAAGAACCATGATTGATTATGCAAACGCGAATCTGATACGTCGGACCGGATAACACGACGCGCGGCTTAAACCTCGCTTCTTGATCGAGGCTCGGTTTATATTTTCATCCCCCTACCCATCATGGGCTCGATGCATCATCGAGTCTCTAGAAATTTTATACCGCATTACCGAGGCTTTTTACGCTGTAGCGGATTCGACCCTCGTACCATTTTTAGCAATAACAAATCGCATTTCGAAAATAGGGATAATGAATAAATCAAAGTGATAAATTATTTCTGGATGGTGATGTATTTTCGAACGGCAAATTTGCACCATTTCACTTTTTATATTATTTATTTATTTTTTTCCGTTTGTGCAGAACCACATCTTGACTCTTGTTTAACATTCGCATCATTTTCCACGAAGACAAAGGGTATCGTGATAGTGAAAATAATAATAATAAGAAATGGGGAGTGTAAGCCATGCAAGCTCAAGATTGAAGGAACCTATAGTTTCGTCGGTGTTGGAAACGAGAGATGTCACCGGGATCCTTTGTTCGGCCTTTCCACTTCGAGGAATTTTTCGACTTACTACTACAGCGATTTTTTTTTCCCCATCTTCCGGGTTTTTCTTTTCCTCGATTCGTTTCCATTCCATTCTCCGACTGTCACGTACCATCGATGTGACGGGCGTGGTCTCTGTCGCTCATTTGTTGGCCGGATTCTACCTTCCTGTGAAAGGTTCTGAACGGGGACTAAGAATAAAGAAAAAACAATGAAAAACTCTGCACGATGGTATTTTTTTCTCCCTTTTTTTGGTTCTGGTCTTTTCAATACCAGAATCAACTTATAGTCTAATATCACGGTTAAATTTCCAGAATAAAAAGTCGGATAACACTGTGAAATGATTTGGACCATAAATATTAGTCATCTATACGAAGAATTTTTTTTTATTCATGACTTGAGTTACTCAAAGGCATCGGACGAATCACTTATAATTTTCATAAGTGTTACAAAAGCTGCAATATGTTCATATCCAATTATGTGAATCAGGGTTTGCAATTAAGTTCATATAAATACCGAAACAAATGCTCATTCCAGGTGTAAAAAGGTTACGTATGAAAATTCACCCTGAGTTGGCAGAAACATAATATTATTATACGTAGAGACATGGGTATACCCATATCGGTTGATAATTTTAAACAAAAATTAATCAGCACTTAAACGTCACATGGGAGAAAATCAATGAAATATAAGCTATGTAGAATGAAACTATAATGTGTAAAGTGGAAACTGCCGTACTAATTAATGTAATCACGTTGGTCGAGAACTTTATACATCGGTGAATGCTACGTTCCTCGTCTAGTCTGAAAATTTTAGTATCCTATTTATCACATCCATGTATGTGTATGCAGTTACTCTGCTCTTTTTATTCCATATTTAGACCATACATTTTATATTTATGAAGAAAAAGCACGTGTGACTCCAGTTTGCAAATTCTTTCTACTGCTGTGAATTTTCGTTGTGGAAAGAAAAAAAGAAAAAAAAGATAATATTTACATACGTACAACTTTTATTACACCTCGTTAACATTTCGAAATGTAAATTTAGACGCAATTGAAAAAAAAAACTTCAACTTCACCGTCAAGGAAGATTCGTGAAAGCTACTCTGATGTAGTAGCCAACTTTTTATCGCACCTATATACCTACTTGATTTGCTAGGTATATGGATATGTACAGTATATACCTGCGTACTTATATACGCCTATGTATCTAGTCGAAAGTAGCACCTCATTCCTATATACTCGCGGCATACGTGGTCACGTCTGCTCGTGACTTTTGAAATGTCAACGGCACTTACTTTGGGTCGATTTCAAACTACGGCCAAACTTGGTAGATATATACGCGTATTTGGGGAGGAATATTCAAGGTATTGAAATTTGAAATCATAATGCACGAAATGACTGTGATATATTTGTTTTAAAATATAGGTAAAGATCAAATTTACAGACCAGGGGGCCGACATAAGATCGATCCAAGGGATTTGCCTGTCTTTTGTAATTTACCGATCTTGGATTCCTTTAGAACGACGATTGCGTTGAAAATGGGAAAATCAGATCCTGTATATGAAGGTTACGATTTATATATACCCAATATTTCAGTCCGTCGGGTGCCTCATACATATATTCTTCGCCGAATCAGGACGAAAAAGGAAAAAGCAAAAGGTTATCTGAAATGATTACAATTCATTTTTCAACGATTGGCACCTCAAACAAATTCCATTTACCGTTCAAAAATTTTGAAAATCAACCAATTTTTTTTCAAATAATATGCATCATCGAACTCTTCTGCAGCACATCTGGATGAAAGAAGACAATTAAAAATTTCAGGTCTCGAAATCCAGAAATAATAATTTATTGTACAGCGCAGTAAGTTTAAATAATATACATTATAGATACATATTTAGTTACCAAACATTACGTAGCGGTTGAAATATGTATACGAATCGCCTTGTCATTTTCTACAGAGCTTGGTGAGGCCGTCCGTGAATACGGAACTAGGGTAATAGTTACACGGCTACCTACCAGACACACCCTAAGTCAATTTAACTGGACCTGCCTCAGGGACTTATACCTTGATATAGCCTTTCTGGACGCGTATACATATACCTCGGGGTCTGGCGAAACGGAAGGATGGCGGTTTTGTGCCGCTGGCAAAAGGCTATACCTGCACCAATGCTTGTATGGTATAGCTCCGAAATGGTGGTCAATTAGAACCGGGAAGAGTCTCCGACATTCTGTGAAGCATTCGCGAATGTATCTGTGAAATTTTCCAAAGTTCATCCTGACGTGAGATCCGATTTCGTATTTTTTTTTAATCTCACCTGCCCACCGTGTGTACCATATATACCTATAGTGAAAAACGGTTCGAACCGCAAATACATAGATAGATTTGGCATGCATGAGCATATAAACGCCAGCTGACTGGAAATGACCATCGTTTGCGAGTCCAAAAATGTGACGGAACAAAAAAATAAAAAGGAATATCTATAACTATATATAGCCCGCCGCTGTGGAGAGGAAGAATTTTAATTCTAAAATACTGGGAACCACCATGGCTGGTAAAACTATGCAGAATTTTAGAACTAGAATTGCTGGTTCTCGTTATACCGTTCCCTATGTAATATGAACCGCAACTTAAGGGGCGAGTGTGACGATAAACTCTTCGAATAATCTAACCTGATATTAATTTTCTAAAATTCTTAGCGGATTAATCAAGCTCGAACCCGCACTCCTCATAGTTTGTTCTCGCGTTAATTAATGCAATTAAGCCTTTACCCCGTTACGCACGTTGTTAAGAAGTTTTTTGTATTTTTTATTTCATTTTTTGGACGTTTCTTTTTTTTCTTTTTGCTTTTTGTTCTTCCAGAAGTTAGAATGGCACGTTGCATAAGGATAACCGCGTAAGTACATAATGTAATACATGCAGTTGGTATATACGTATTTCATCGCGCTGGATTATGTATCACGGCTTTTTCGGAGTGCCTACGGTATGTATACAGCGAATTAGGGGTAAAATCTGGGGCTCGTGGCTTCAGCGGCAACATGAGACTAAAAGTATATGCCTAGGTATTATATAGGCCCGAGAATTACCAGGCGAACTCAGTTTATTTTTATCAACTTCTGAAATTACCAGCCCACATGCCTTAAATATTTAATCCCTATATAACGTCTTGGAGCGACCCTCCATTTCTTAGGTCGTACGGAGAAAAAGATGATCGTCTACTATAAAGGACGGAACTATATCCTTAATATATCAATAACATGATTGTGTATTAAAAAAATTTACGGCGATAGCTATATTATACACTATAGGATATACCGTTCTCCGCAGTGTCGAAATTTCGATCAATAGTTTTGTCCGATGCAAATTAGTGCAGCGAAAACGAGACATCACCTCGACTTTATCTCAGGGGATTAAAGTTATACGCTTTTATATCTTTTTTTACTTTCTTTACTTTTTTTCTCACATGGGGATGCGTATATGCGATGCCCAGATGGGTACCAATTTACGCAGAGCTTTTATGTGCCAAATAATATTAGAGTACCAAAAAAATTTATGTACGAAACCGACAAACTGAACATCGCCGTGTTTTGTAAGTGCGGCTGCGGCGAGGTGTATTCGGGTAACACTTCGATCAAATAATTCCCGAAGGTGCTTGATTTTTTTCTTTCTTATTTTAACTTCAATTCATTTTTTTTTCTTTTTTCCCTGTAAACAGAAATCGATTCATTGGCTTCAAGTATTATCGCTTAACGACCAATACTTTGAATTTACGAATCCTTTCAGCTGTAATAAAACTTTAAAAGGGTTCGTTTCGCTAGAAATTGACGTTTGTACATAGGTATATGACGTCTCGATTTTTCCTCGTGTGCTTTAGGAACTATAACGGATCCCAATTCCCACAAGTATAAAAGCATCGTCGCGACACGACATCAAGTGCAGTTCAAATTGGAGAAACGGAAATACGCGGCGTCATTTTATGCGACCGATCTTTATTCTCTCGCACGGAATCGTCTCTTGTCCATTTACAAATGTATACATAGGTATGTCTGTATAGTAGTATATACAATATACCTAATGTACGTACGTCTGATGTGTATGATCCTGCACTGCAATTGCGATTCCATTCTAGAAATGCGAAATCTCGGTGCACGTGATGCAGATAAACGACCTTCGTTTTCGCTCCCTTGATCGTTACCAAGATTAATTATTCATCTGGCAAATAGAAATACAGGTTTCATCTGTACGTCAGGTTCCTAGAATTTTGATTTCAATGGTCTTCGATGATATTTTATCGTTTCAGCTTCGGACGATAGTTGGAAAAATAAAGAATGTATATGATCCATATGTTGATGTTTGGAGAAATTTATTGCCGTGACGTTTGTCTCCCCGGGTGATGTCCCGGTATCTATGTGGGTACAAATAAAGGTAGAATTTACGAAACGCCTTACACGCGTACCTACGGAGTGAACCCTAATCTTATGCTTATAAAAGAGCCATCCAATTTGCGCGGTCCTTGTTCATCTCCCAAGACCATGATCTCCATCTTATTTTGCATCATCCCCTCACTCTCGATCTATTCCTTTTCTCAAGCTTCATTTCGTATGCATCTTCGTAAAGAATGTAGCTCGTGAGTCCGTCCTGGATACTACTGTATGGTATATACCCTGTGTCCGCGAGCTTACGCCGTAGTAACTTTAGTTGCCTGCCACCAAGGCGGTCACGCAGAGCTAAAGGGTTCAGCGGAGAAGGTAAGGCAGAGCTGCCCATTGGCAACTAACTTCGTTGAAACATTCTAATTAACCAGCGTTGATGGTTGAATTGGAGATTTAAGGTTGCATTAGGTTAATGCGACACTTCTACCAAACAAGTAAATCGACCATGAATATTTGTGAAACGTAAAAAATTCGGTAATTTACAATATTTTGGTTAACTGACATTGATGGAAAATGATCAGAAGTGAAGTTGGTAAATCGTTGGAAGCAGTAAGCGGATACACATGATCAGCAGGTAGGTGACAACATCTATCACACATCGAATTTTATTGGCTCACTGTACGAAATCCTTTGAAGGAATTAATGAAATAGCTCTGCATGTCAATTAAGTGCCAATAAAATCCAATCTACAATACAATGTTACACACTCTACCTAGATCTACCTAGATTCTGTAATATTATATTGTAGATTCGATTCTATTGGCATTTAATTGACATGAGAGCTATTTTATTAATTCATTCAAAGGATTTCGTCCAGTGAGCCAAAAAAATTCGATGTGCGATAGTTGTCAATGGGCAGCTCTGCCTCACCTCCACAGAACCCGTCAGCTCCGCGTGACCGCCTTGTTGGCAGGCAACTAGAGTTACTGCGGCGTAAGCTCGCGGACACACGGTATACGGTTTGCATCGCATTTGCGCGAACGTGGCCGAAGCGAGGCGAGGCTTTGGCAAAGCAATTTATCGTTGCCATTTATTCACCCGCACTCATTCTATCCCTTTCTCTCTCGCTTTCTCCACCGCGTACAAATATCATCCATTCCACTCATTGTCAGTGGAATGTGGGGTAGTTGAAATAGTTGCATCGTGGAGAGTGAGTCATGCGGGTATAACGGTGTTGCTTCAGAAGAGCTTTTAATGGCGACGGACTTTGAAGAGGAAAAAAAGAAGAAAAAAAATTAGAGTAGAAGCGCCACCGCGATCGCATTTGATTTTGTTTAAAGAAATCTGTGATCCGGTATTTTACTTGAGATTTGAGAACGGGCACTGATCGGTCGACACTTTGAGA
The DNA here is from genome assembly GCA_963932425.1 of Athalia cordata. NCBI lineage: Eukaryota > Metazoa > Arthropoda > Insecta > Hymenoptera > Athaliidae > Athalia > Athalia cordata. The sequence continues at coordinate 46,204,117 of OZ010625.1, read as the reverse complement.
GAAAACTTTGTCTGCTTACTGTACTATACGTGGTCTAGTGGCAACAGACCACCGGCTGTTTCCTCTTAGTCAAAGAGCTCTTCCTACCCAAGCTGAGACAGAGTTCTCCGATTCCCGGAGGTCGTAAGGTCACCCTCCCGTCATTTTCCGAAGTTACTAAAGTACCGTCTTGGCTGGGTTTCTCACTTTGGCCACTAGCTTCATTCGGTACTTGAAAGAGTACCGAAGTACATTTGAGAGAGAACTCGCGGAGCTCTATGCGAATTTGAACTTACGTATGGTATATAGTACTCTAATAGTAGGCTATTTGGAAGGTTGATGTTTTTAGGTGACTGCCGTTCGATCTTCGGACTCCGATCATTTCGCTGGATGGATAAATTAGGTTCTTCAAACTTTGCAAAGAATTTATTTACCGAGCCGCAGGGGCATCCAGTCAATTCTTGAACTTCGACTCAAAGTTTGTTCGGACTTATTATTGATGCAGTAGAAGCGAGAATCATAATTATGAGCTTATCTACCGAGAGAAAAATTGAACCTGAAAACTGTAATCAGATTTAATCTTATTAACATGGTTTTTCATATTTAAATAAACGGAAATGTCTCTAGCGCGGAGCATACGGAGGAGGAACTTTGCGCATTGACCTATAGACGATTAGATATAATAATAAATCACAGATCCATTTGGGTTTCTTCGCACGCGCTACTGCAACAACGAGTATTTCGCAAAGTGTTTCATCGACGGAGGTTAGGTACTTTACTATATTTTATGACCATATTATCGTTTACCATTTGTTGTGCTTTTGCTTGCGCTGCAGACGGTTACTAGGCATATCCGCCCGGCACCATTTCTTTCTTCGAGAAACTAGAGCAGTTGTAAAAACTAAACGTAGGAAAGTAATACCACAGGGTGAAACTTCGTTCGAAAATGTTGTTTGTTCCGCTTCTTCTTACGTACAAATTATGCCTTGCAGCAGCGAGATATTTTACAGTAAAACTGAATCCCGCCGTGGTACAAAATTCTGAATATCTTTTCTCGAATTACTATAATGACTAATAATTAACTATAGAGATAATAATTCTATATTTTACGAGAATTTCTATTGCGAAATATGTTTGCGATTACAATTCAAATAGTCAAAATACAGCTGTTATATGATAGATACGATATCGCTATCCAGTTCTGGTCAACGCGAGAAAACGTCAGTTTATTCAGTCCGGACTTGATGGCGCCATTAACTCCCTTAATAGAGTTATCCTATCGGAAGATCGACGGTGCTGATGCTCGGCAAAACTGGGCGGAGATTCATGGTCTAAAAATTTAGTGAAAAAAAATAAAAAATAAAATAAAATAAAAAAAAAAGTAACGGTTTGGATGAAAGTTTCGGATCTTGAAAGAGCTGAAAAGTTTTTCGATTTATTACATGTTCTCTCTTGCTTTAGATCAACGATAAAAGCTACCTGTAGAAAGAGATAGGGATTTACTAAATGGAGCTGCTTCATGTCGAGTACTTTCACCGAGTTCCACGATTCGGTGGTTGAATGAATTTCAGATCTCTGCGATCGAAGATATCGATCGGATCTGGCGTACATGTGTGAGGCCATTCTTTTTCTATTGAATTAGAAAGAGAAAAAATACATAATTTTAATGAATTTGAAATCAACGGTCGTAGTGAGTCGGAAGATGGTTTTTTTTCTAGATGTGTTTCGAATGAAGATATGGTTTTTTACTCAAATGATACGGACTGGACTTTGGATTTTGCGAACACAAATAACGATAATATCTGATGTAAAAATATCAATACGTAAAAAGCGATTGGCGGGAGTTTGCATGGTTGAAAAAAAAAAAAAAAGGTTGAATCGTAAAATGGGGGAGATGTAAAAATGCAAAAACGATATTGCGCTCCGGTCGTAAACTCAAATTCCGTCGAGGGTTGAACAGACCGCGAATCGTTTGAAGGCTATACTATACGTACGGCTGTCGAAACTAAATTTTTCGATCAAGTCAAACCCTCCCACGTAGCGACCGTTCATGATGTATTCAATGATGGCAGCTTCTGGCAAAAGATGGGGAACACGTTCGAAAAGGTGGTCTACTTCCGCAGCCAGAAGGGCTGGCTGATTTTAACAATTTCAGCCGTATCGTAGACGTCGGCGCCGATATTGGAACCAAAATAAATATTCAATTAGAACTAGGAACATAGGGGCTGTATCGAAAAAACAAAACCCTCATTCCCCACCGCCCAAGGAAAAAAAAAAAATAAATAAATAAAACAGAACATTCGACTTCCAAATGCATCGAACTCGTTGAGGGTAAGCTGCGAGATGCAACCGCTTACCTTATCTTCAAATCCGTAAAGATGTTGACACAACTTGTAGACTTTGTTTTGAAAGCTTAAAAGGGTCGAGCTTTCCGTCTCGAAATCCCAACCCTTCGGAAGGTCGTGTTCGAGTAGCAAAGGCGATTGTGACGTTTTTCCAATCCATTTAAGAGGAATAAATCTCTAAAAGGTTAAACAGAATAGGTAAATGAATAAGGTATTAGATCTGCAGGACCCCCCAAAACGTCGAACATTTTCGTCACGATACATCAGATCAAAGGACTTGCCGCGGGAGACTCATGGTCCTTCTTTATGGTGTCAAGAGAACCGGAATTAGTAAGGGTTTTGCGATTCGCTGATGAAAGCAATGAAAAGCATAGGTCCCAACGGACCCATTCGACGGTGATGATCAAAGGATTCCGGGTAATATTCAAGGGCGATTACTATATCCGAGCATGATAATTCTTTATGGGAATTGGGAAATTTCAACCCATGATAAAAATCGATCAGATCTATTTTATAGAACGAATTAACGATTTCGAGGAATTCGCTGTTATTACCTCGCTGATATGATGCATTGGAGGCAATATTTTTATCGACGCTCCATTTATCTGTTGGAATTTTTTCAAGGCCTTGATAAAAGTGTATTCCGATACCTGAAAACACCTTATTATGTCAAATAACAGCCAACAATGGCTGACAAGTATTATCTCGAAGAAGAAAGAAAAAGAAACTAACAACTACTCAAATCTACTCAGCATTACCTCTAGGACGTGAAAAAAATTGTTGTTATAAACCAGGAGTAATCCCGTGATAGGTTCATCGACGTAATCCGCGGTGAGATAATCAATTATTTTTGTATGCGAGTCAACAATTTCGTTGGGTTGGGATTGGTGTCGACCAACTATTATTATCCTTTGCAGAAACGTTGTCTGAAAATTCAAGGCACGTGTGATATGAATTGAGGGTAGAAGGGCCATATCCTTGGATTTTGGCGGACTGGCAGTTTTTTTATATTGTCTGCCACAGAGCAGCCTTTATCAAAGCCAACAGCCGATGCTCATCGACGATTGGAAGCGTAAACCATATACGCTAATTATACCCATTCAACGACACGCGTACCTGCTGCAATTTGCATGTCTCTAATCAATAATCAACTCGACTCTAATAAACCGAGGAAATAGTCTACCGGTGCTAACAAGCCTGCGAACCGAATATGAAGCGAAGTATTTTACAAAGCATATAAACGCGGTATAGATACGTATGTACATGATGCGGAAAATGTGGGCGTTGTTTGAGGTATTTTTTAAGTTCTCCGTTTTCCATTTGTGAAATGAGATTGGATTGTCAGAGACATTCGTGACTCCCGGACACGAAGCATAAATTACCTTCTAAGATTAAAGTCGTTTCACTCTTTGAACAATTATTATTACAGGTTAGGCATTATGTACCTTGAAGATTTTTTTACCAAAAAAAAACTTTCAAGTCATACGGAAAGATTCAAGAACATGATCGAATTCGTATTATAGCGTCGATTGATTGTAAAATGAAGAGATATTTTCTTAGCTGTTTTATTCCGTTCATTTAATTTTGCTCACATTTGTCTTACCCTATTGACCGCTGCCAAGTTTTTCCGCACATATTGGAGTAAAGATTTTCTCACAGGTTCTTCCATATTATACTGCGATTTTGGTTAATCAAAAACTTCACAAGACTGCCAATGAATAGTTGTTCTGTTTTTTTTTTCTTTCGAAATTCGTACGACGATTATAGGTGTACTCTTCAAATCACATTAACTCCACGAGTATTATTTGACGTACGTGAAATCTGAAGTTTTCAGAACTCAAATTTTATATGAGCTCGACTGTTTCATTTGTCACGTGTTGAACATACAACGCTAGATGCAACGTAAACGAACGATTCATGAAGTGCGATTATTTTACATTTTTTGCCCATTTTTCATCATCAATTAATTATGCATGCGTAATATATCTTACGTCTGCATGTTTAATAAGCACCTCGATCGTTGAGCCAAACACACACATATTTTCCCGAAGGTACGTCCCACACATAGAGTAAGCTTACGGAATTCACCGCAATGATGAAGATCCAGGAAATGACTAGACCGCAGCCGTTTCGGACCATCCGTATTTTGCTGTCAAAGTATTGGATGGAAAGTGCGCCGAGGATTGGTGCTCTTAATATAGACGGGTTACCCCTACAATAGCTCACGTTATCCTGGAGGAACTAGAAGCTCATGTTTTGCGTCAGAATCATCTTGACGGGCACAGTGTTAGGTCAGATATTGTTTCCATCACTCTACTCCTATTTTGCGGATTGATGGGGTTTAATGACGTCAGTTTTTTTGTCTTCCATCGCTACTCTGTGTTTTGATTTACGAATCAGGAAATTCACACGAGTTTAGCTCCGGCCGATAATTTGACCGAATAGTTCGAGTAAATGTGAATGACATACCTGCATTTCACAAATACCTCATATATATTTTACGTTCCAAACGGGAGGGCTATAAAAATCCCACGTGATTTATGAAACGATGGTGATAGTAAACCGAAGCGACAGTGTACATTTAGAACTTGGATTTTCCGAGAATTATCGGGGTGTCAATCGATCACCTGAAATAAAACAGAAGTACGCGGTTCAACTTGAAAATTGAGCTGGTTTACTTATTCATGAAAAATATGAGAATATAGAACTTCTTTCTTAATGTTTCTCTTATCGTTATAGTAATTTCGATAGTGCCGAGTCAATGAAATATAGCGGATAGCAAGACTGAGGGATTCAATATGGTTGGATATATTTCGACCGTATTACAAATACCGTAACATGGTTTTGAAAATTTGGACATTTTCACACACCATATTCTATATTTGATTGAATGCCATATTTTCTTACGCAAATTACATTTCATTAGATATTTGATTCCCTGAATCTATAATTATGATTCATAGTTAAGGTAATTGTGAAAATCGTGTCACGCTGCTTGATTGATAACAAAATTATTAGTTCCCATGTGTTTGTTTGCGAGCATAAAGACCCTATGAGAACCTACGAGCAAAGGTAGAGTTTCTATTTTGTCTAACTCGGATTGGATCTAAAAATAATCCAAGACTAAACTCACCGAAAATAAATGTAACGGTGGTAAGGAGGTGTAATAATGAAGATACGAAATGGATTCCATGGTAAAATTAATCGTGAATTCTAATCAGAAGGTGAAGAATAATGAAAATCATGTAATTTTTTCATTGGTTATCAAATAGTTCAACGTAGAGTGAAAATAGGGGCCGAATTATGACACATGTAAAATTTAAGACGAAAAAAAAGAACGGTACACATTTGGAAAATAGATGAAGAAAAAAAAAGTTTTATTTTGTTCATACGTTACTGGAGTTCAGAGATTTCTCGAGGTCATGTATTTGAATTCAATTTTAGTTGTACCGAGTATTACCCCTTTCGAAAATATTGAGATGAAATTTCCCCTATTCCCATCCCCTATGTCCAGTATCGTCATACCCTATGTTTCCAAAGATGATGGGTAAGAAGGGCGAAGATTTCGGTGCTCTTCCAATTGACAGTTACTTCTCTATATTCTAGATGATTTTCGATTCTCACACTTATAGAGTTAGTGCCAGCGCGATCAGCAGTCTTACCCGGGGCCCTACGTGACAAAATAGCCATCTGGATCGGATGATGTTATACAGAACGTGGTCAGTTGTCTGATCACTTTCGTTACCTAGTTAGCACACAGCGATGAAAATGAAAAAAAAACCCAAATAATAATTGTCATGCAAAAAGAAACCTGGTACCTTAGTATTGAAATCCCAAATATTTGCACGTACCATCTATCCATGAATCTGATGGGCTGGCTGAATTTGTATGAAAGACCGCTTCCATTCGTTATATGAACAATACAAGCTTTTGATTTATCATCTCCACATTGTTTCAAGATCTGTCGACTACGTTCACCATGGCTAGTTGATTAATCTGCATGTTTTGAATCTCTTGTAAGCTCTTACCCTTCGTCTCAGGTAATAAGGTACAGCCGAAAATTGTACCTAGCGCCATGAACGCCGCGTAGAAATAAAATATAGAATCATAACCTAAGTTGGCAATGATGGGTTGAAAGGTTGTATTGACGATAGTTGCGAATATGCCCGAGCTAATGTTTCCAATACAAATTACTAGGGTCTTAACATTTGGAGACAAAAGTTCACTCTGATAGATATGAGCAATTGAAATAAGCCCTGTGTGAACAAAAATGCGCCAAAAAAGGATCGACAAAATCGGTAGCCATTGCAATGCGTCTAGATCATAGGAGGAACCCAAAAGAGAAAAGCGTATCCCTATCACGAGCATGCATAAACAACTTCCACCGGTGGAAATTATCCACGTTACCTTTCGACCAAGTCTATCGACTAAATCCACAAAAATCCACCCCGCTACAATGCCAACCACGGTGGATAGAGTGACGATGAGTGAGGGCTTCATAATATTCACCCCACCATCCACCAGAATGTTTTCGTTATAAAAGAGTATAGGTTGAATGCCACTGAACTGTACGAATAGGAGCAGTAATATTATAATGATTCCATACTTTCTACGCTGCTGACTTTTGAGCTCGCGTAATTGATCACAAAATGTGATCGAATTTGAGGTAGCAATAAATTCTTTTATAGATAGAAACTCTTCGTTAACTGAGACCTTCGGATTGTATTTCATTATCGACCTCTTGGCTTTTTCAAATTCCTTCATGTTTATCAGGTGGTATGGCGATTCAGGCACACACAATAAGAGAATGACGTAGAGAATAGTTGGCACCAAAAATGATAAGCCACATAATGTCTTGGATACGTGGGTGGTTAATAAGTTGCCCATAAGAGTGCCAATGATGGGACCGTTTCCCGCGAAGTTTATAAATGTACCTCGAGACGCTGAGCTGGCTACTTCTCCGAGGTAAATGGGAAAGCTCAATAGTCCAATACCCATTCCCAACCCATGAATTATAACTGTTGCGTACATCCAAACTGGTGAATCTGCAAGAATTAGAAGAATCCAGGAAATTCCGAAGGGAATACTACTGATAACAAGTGTCGTTTTGGAGCCGAAAAATGGAACAGCGATGAACGTTGCAAAGAACACTCCCATGGCGGCAGCTGCTCCCCACGATGATGCCATCCAGGAAATTTCGGAGTACGTCATTCGAAGAGGAGAGTCTTCAGCAGTAAGCTGAGCTATCAGCGGCGAGAACATGCCAGCCATAATTCCGGATATTGTCAACATTAGCATTACTGAAAAAAAAACACAAACTTACAATGGTTGTGTCGAGTGATATTGGATATCTCATGATAGGTATGTCAGTATTGTATTTTTAATAACTTTCTTGCCTCCTGTTGCTCCGATCCATTGATACCACAAAACATCCTGCACTGATCGCAGGTTGCATAATTTTATCTTCATGGTTTACTTCAATTGATGACGCACTATCGCAGCGCTACTGTGATGATTTAATTTTCACTTTCATTCGCGAACTGCGTGGCTATCCGATGGTTCCAGTTGACTAATTACGGACTTGCAAGTGACTGATATGTCAAAGCTATACATTTCGACGACTATCTCAATTATGTCACGTGTGTAATTAAAAGTTACGTCAACATTGGAACAGACAGCACGATAAAATTAATACATTTTCAAAGTCAACTGTTAAAAAACTCGCGTCGTTTTCATTGGCGGTTATTCATGGAATTCGTTTGGAATTGCTTCTCACGATGATCGGAATATTTAGACATTGCTTGCATAAGTTTTTAAATACCCAATACAACAAGTGAAGCGATTTCATGATTTAATTCCAAGTAAAAATCTAAATTGGTGTCGGTTGTTTTGGCTTGTCTTTTTGACGATAAAAATTATTAGCCCGACTAAGTGACCGCATTTCACGAGTCAACGAAAAAGCCTGGATTTTGTTAGAGATTAAACGGAAGGCGTTCGTGGAACGAGCCTTGATTCTGGGTATCTCATATAGTCCGGTAATCGAAAGTTACAGACAGGGTCTGGACACCTCCGGGACAATGGGCTGTTTGGTCGAAAGGTCCAACTTTGAAGTCTTGAAGTTCAGCCGGCTTTTTCATCTCTCTTTGTCTCGCTGATAATTTATTTATGAGACTAGTTGGAATAAGCCTGAACAAAAGAGTTTTTTTTCTCTAAGTTCATACTCACCCGCTCTGTTTGTGCAGAATTTGGTTGACAGCTGTTCAAATTTTGAAGAAAGTGACTCGAGAGTACTTACAATTAGCCTATAATTTTTACTACGAATGAAAGACGTCGTTTATTAACCGATACCAACGACTCTTTATCCGATATTTTGATTCTGTGAAGCTCTGTTGAACGCACCGAAGATATAAATTCGTGACGAATTTGAACGTAAAGCGCTCCAAATTCGATGAATATTCATCGTCAATTCTGAGTTTCCTCAGAATTTAGAGTGTTTTGCCACTTTTTGTTCATACACTTAGTTTGTAACATCACCTCGAGTCCATATTGTTATCCGTTAAACATAATTCTACAAAAAAATGGTTGCTGATGAAGTTGGAGGAATTTAGAGATTGGTTCCCACAATAGCTGGGAATTCGACCCACGTTGATAGAATTTCCCACAAATTTCTGAATACACAGAAATACGTTACCTGCATTTACAGAAGTTTGTTAATTAGCATTCTGGAATTATGATTCTGCGAAGCAGGTCGGATTTTAGTTATAAATAAAAACTTTAATCATGGATGTATACGAGGCCATACGAAAATACTGTTCTCACCCCACGATTCTTCATCCGAATAGAATAAAATTTGAAAAGAACGAAGCGTTTTTCGAAACGATTTATCGTATAGTTCGTCAGGTTTTAAAGTTTATTTTTCGATACTTTCTTTATGGCCACCCTTTGCATGCAATAATTATTGCGACTAGCGTCTCAAGATTTTCTTCAAATTTATCATCAATTTCTGAAAATTTGGTTTCAGGAAATGCGTTGGTTGAGTGAATATATTGGGTTACTGAATAGGTACTAAAAAACACGCTCGTATTGCGCGTAAATAGTTTTCGAAAATTACCAGTCATATGAAACTTTCTATGAGTTTATCACCTTGCTGCTATTATGTTACGCACTATCCACGGCGCATGCATCAATCGAATATATAATCATCACACCGATGTAAAAAATTTACATACCATTTTACTTAATTACTCACGTCTCGTCGGTATGATACGCACGTATCACGTACGCATTGCGTATTCACGCAATATATTAGTGTTTATTCGTATGAATGAGAAATGAAATAAATAACGATTCCTCGTACCACAATTGCAATGATAAAATTAATAACCGAAATTCCAGATTTTCTCATAGATATATTCGAAAAGTAATACTTCGAAAGTCTAAACGTGCGATAAAATCCCCATACAGGACCATAAAGATATATTTAATAACAAAAACAAAACTTGGCCAAAATAATTATCTTCAAATGAAAACGAGATGTGAAATGACGATATTTGAGATATTATCATAACTTCTTGTAGTTTCTCTGCAGTTCAAATAATCTTTAAATTTGTCTCATTATTTCAGTAGGTAATTTTCAGAGTCTGAAAGAGCGAGGCACAATGAAGAGTTATGATTGTACGTTCCCTGCTGAAGATTGAAGCTCGAGAATGACATACAGAATTTTCAAGAGCCTTGCGCCCGCTGGTATGGAAGACATTTATGTATAGATAATATGTGTATAATAATATGCACGTGGGTTCCCAGCTCAGAATCGATGAAGATCTTCAAAAATTCAATGTATCAGCATGAGTCGCAAATGAACCCTTGAACACAAAAAAAAAATCACGAACTCAACTAATAACGGGCAATAAGGGTCCATTTGCGACCCATATAGTCTTTTCAAGACTTTTATTAGTCTGGATAAATGAAATTTATTGAGGCAATAAAACTTTCGACCTTGTACTGAAAGGTCAAAGTCAATTTTTCGACTACAAGTTTTCACACATCTTTATACAGATTTCGAGCTGGAGAATCCCTTGGCGAATTGGTGATACATGATCTTTATACACCCCGTACAGTTGACAAGCTTACTGTAACGGCTATTCCAGAATACACTTCCAGAATCCAGCGATGCAAGTATACTGCACACAATAGGCCAACTCGGACACACAAATCAAAGCGGTTTATCGATGTGTTCCCCAGTACGAAGCACGGAGTGTTATATCGCGCAGAGCTAGTTTACGCAGACGAGCTTTGCACGCTGCACATCCGCATAGATACTCTACTGAAACATGTCTCGCGACGCGACGCCCAAGTATAAGATAACAGCGGTACATCAGACTATGTGCGGACTAAATGCGGCATTCGGATAATTTTAACAAGAAGAATCAACAGATCTTCAGGTTTTTGACCGGATCCTTTGCAGTCGGTTTTGTTGGTTTTATATGATAACTTTCTAACGTTGTCTACGGATTGATAGAGGGTTGATACGGGTTGATTCGAAAGTGATCATATCTGATTCATTACGCCGTCGACTGAAGATTGGATTACGCTAAGAACAAGCGTGGGATACCAAATCCTTCGAAGCTCTCCAGAGCCGCAAGGGTGAGTTTCCGACGATGGGTGTATCATGACGAAATTCTCGCCTACGCAACCCCTGCGCACCCTACAAGTTTTTGCCAAATTAAAAAATACACCATGTATATGTATCGTGTACGTATAAATGCGTATGTGCGACCAGCGGGCCGCAGGTGGGTTCAGAACATCGCATTTCACTTTGAGGATAATTAACTCACCCTGGGAAGATAATTAACGCTTGGTCCCCTATTATTTGCGAAGGGCAGGTAGAACATACATATTGTTCGTCATCTCGTCAAGTCCATTCTACAATAGACCGAGGCAAAAAAGGGTATACGTGTACGTGAGTGTAAACGTAAGTGTAAAAAATAAAAAAACAATCAGGCTGGAGTACCTCAACTCCTGCCGTATCTCGCTTTTCTAAACTATCGCAAGCAAAAAGAATGAACGTTGTAACATTTTCTAGATTTTTAGATTGGTTCTTTTTTTCCAGTACCGCATTCTGTAACAGACTTTTTTTTTGTCGGGCAACCTGTAACGTTGTTATGGGCCTTGATTATTTTTCAAAAACAACAGAAAAACAGCGTTAAAATTCCGATAACTCTTTTATTTCTCTTACAGCGTCCCCGTTCTGTTGTGGTCTTCGCGTTTATAATGTTGAAAGTGAATTATTTCCCAGAGCTCGATCTGGATGCGTAACAACCGCATTAAAGTCGTGAATAGAGTGAATTTCTAACGAAAATTACTCGATCACATTTTTCTCTCCTTTTTGTGTAATTTGTAGCATGGGATTTATGTGGGCGTGAACAAGCGCATGTCCGATTCTTCGTGTGTACTTTGAGGATATATCACTTAGCGGATAGTTCTAGAACGGTCAACGAGAAAAAAATTCCAAAAATCTTATTGCTTTGGAGTAATATTAAGTATACGTATCGTTTTATTTCATATAATTTTGGTTCGCATCATGGATCTACTGAATCTTTAAAAAGCTTTCAACCCACAGGTTCGCAATATTATGAATATATCAAGCTGCAGCTGACTGTCTGCTCGGCAATTTCATTCAAGCGATGACATATGGCTGTCCATAATATATGAATATAATAATATATAAGATGATATACACGTGTTGGAGGATATGGATAGACGATGTAGAGTTTATATCATCAAATTGTGACACGAATATTGGATATGCCTGTCGATGACAAGTATTTTGATGAAAAATACCTGCGACAGGGTTTCCAATTAATAATACGTTTTGGACTTCCGACATGTTTTCTTATAGATTATACGTTCCGTTCAGATATGCGATCCTCACCTGGTTATCAAAGTTTTGACGTAGACCCCATCTCGATACATCTGCTTTTCCATGAATATTTCATCCCTTCACGGGTACTTCGAGGAGACTTCGGTCTAAGAAAACGTTTTACGAGTATGCCAGGTATACCTATGTATAATGGGTACGTAGGTTGTAAATATATACACATATGGTGTACCCGTAGTCACATGCGAGAAATCCGTCCTTCATATTTTTAAGAAGAAAGTTGAACTACGAAATTTCTTATTATTCATTTTTTTCCCTGTTCGTCGCGGCAGAATAATGATTTGTATTTTTCATTCCCTTTCAACAACTTTTTAGGATACCGCGTAGTAAGGGTGTTACACTTCCAAGCCCACGCAACGGAAAGGCTGACCCAGAAAACTTAAAATCTCACGTAGGTAAATAAATAAAAAAGAAAAAGAATAAAAAAAAATGAAGATAAAAAAGAATACCAGTGGGAACCTAGTTACCGATGTCGTCGGGGCGGAACCACAGAATGACAGCTACGTTCCCGAAGGTCGCATCTCTCACAAAGAAAGGGTTGGTGAAAAGGACTCGTATAGCCAGAGACCCGTATTCATTTGATTCCTTCACATTTGGGTATGTTACTTTTTTGCATTTCGGTTTATTTTAAAATCCCACGTGCCTCCGATTCCCGGCGTGTATAATAACGCCACGATGTTATAGCACAGTGAATGTATAATGTGCACGTCGTGTGTAATAAAGACGACCTTCTTTGATTTATTTGAAATTTGTTTGTAACTTCAGCCATAAAGAAGGTTGACAAAGGATAAAAGCGAGGCGGTTTCATACAGCTTGTGCGATTTTTCATTTGGTTAAATGAGGAATTCAAATGCCATCTGCAATTCTACACTAAAAAAAATGTGCACTTTACATCATAAGCGATTAAATGTAGTGTATCATGAATCGAGGGCTGATGCTTCTCAAAAATTATGAAAATGGTAATGAATAATTCTTCAAGGCAACATCGACAATGTATTTCCGTAACCTCAGATGGTCTTTGATTTTTTCCCCATGTTGAAATCGCAGCAGCAAAAACGGGGTAATAATTGCCTTCTTTTTTCAATCTATTTATTGTTTATAACCCGACTGATTTTCTGAAATGTTTGAATGGTCATTAAATCAATGGTTTTTTATTGTAGAAAACACTTATTAGCGAAGAGTACTTTACTCTTATCATGTTCACAAGAGCCCTGCTTTCAATTGAACCATTTATCGACCAAATTAAACTCGGCTGCAAGCCGTGATGTGATTTGCCAGGCATATAGCTCTGGGTGGTTTGTGCTATTCAGAGTCTCGGCAATTGATACGAAAATATAAAAGCAATTCTGTTCTGCATATCCACGTGCGGCAACGTCGCAACGTGACGCGTTATACATATACATATGTATAATAAAGTGAGTTGCAGTGACGCAAGTTGATGCCAATTTTCTTGTTTGTATCTCACGATCGACGGCGAACTCTAAAAATTCACTTCAATATAGCGATGTTCAATTATTTCCTTCCTCAATTGTTTTCAATCGATTCATTTCACAGAAATGTTATTTTCTATCCTCTTTACCTCCTACGCAGCTCCTAATAGCGACATAAGAATGAGCGATGATTATTGAGTCTCATATTTTCGGGTCCCCAGTTTCACCCCTGCGTCACATTGAAGAAGTATAAAAGTGATCGATATCATAAATCCTCCCCCATACCGCGTTATGGTTAACGAGGCTAACACGTTGCCTCGTTAAGCTTCATCATATGAACGGTGTACGTGAAACGCATATAATCTACGCCTTTTTTTCTCTCACTCTATGAACCACCAAGATTCAGGCGAATACTGTGACGAATATAAAAAATCCAGATTTTGATTCATAGATTTCTATAGCGTTTGTTGACTAATTCCAAAAGTTTTCAATGGAAAACGTGACTTGCTTCAAGAATAAAATATACGTGGCATTCTCATAAAATAGTTAAAATTCATGGACATATCTGACGAATATGCCGAAAATTTGCGCCTAAAATATGGGTAAGCCTGATAACCATAATTTATAGATATCTAACAACTTTTCGTGATGTCTTTCGGTCGCACATTCAGGTCTGCGTATAATTTCTCGATCGTACGAAACATCATGTTTTCCGTGAAACGAGAGGCGATGATAGCGTCATGATCCTGCATTTGCACTTTGCGGTGCGGTTCTACGTCGTACAAGTTGGTGACGCAAATTACCCGCCGGAATGGTGCAGAAGTTTGGAACTTAATTACAGATAGGTGTACGTTGGTTTAGACAACAAGGTGGAATCGTGTCTCCCAAGCAAAATTGCATATTCCGAGCAAATCTCAAGTTTATTACTTAATTTCCTACGTGTGCCTGCGAGAACATCAAATTCAATCAACCGGAAGCTATGTAGTCGTAATTTCAATCTAACTTTTTAATGCAATCTCCACATTTGCTCCTCGTCTCGCGTGCTATTTAGAACATTGAAAATCAATATTTTCTCAATTTTTTCAATTCTTCCTGCTATACGTTTCTGGATCAGAAGTTTACCCGCGCTGACCCCTATCAGGATGCCGAAAATTTGAAAGATCACTCCTCCTTCGAATTTAGCTCCATGGTTTGCCTTGGCATAAAATGAACATTGCATTCTACTAACGAGACTCTATCCCAAACTGGAATTATACAAGCTGCAATAATCCTAGAAACTCTACACGCTAATTCTTATCTATATTCATATAATCCGCACACAACTTTTCCCTGGACCCTTGTAATTAACAGTCACTATAAACGGACCTGATGGTATACCTATCCTCTGCAAAGTGGGATGAATTTTTTTTTACACACAATTGAGTATAAAGCGTCCTAATTTTGATATATGGATGACATGTAATAATTGTAACGCCGATAATATTATGGGTATAAGATGAAGAGCGATTCGACGTGTGTAGTATTAGTAATATATCGCAACGTTCATTCGTGTCACATACGCATCGACATCCCAAGTTTCCCACTGACAATGCGACAGAAATTCAAAGTGTCTAAAGCTACGGTGGCGAATTAGCTAAGCCCGACCTCTGAAATTAGGGGATGATAATTACTTTAGCAAGTCAGCACTTTGTAATTTGGTTTAGTGCTTAATTTCCTTCCATAGGCGGACTTCCAAGATATAAATGAACAGTAGGTATAATGTACAAAATAACATAAGAAACTTGAGTAGCTTATAATTGTTTTGTAATCCCAATCCATAGTAACCGAGATGACCCTAATTACAGTAATTGCGGGATGAAACTGATATTGAGTCGAGGTATCTAATTGGAGGTTCGTCGATCTTGCAATAAAATTATAGCACAAAATCAACGGCAATCCAATGAGATTTGTTTAGTTCAAACTTTGAAAACTCACCGACAGCAGTACAGACTCCCAAAATCCTAGTTACTGCCGTTAATTTGCCTTCTGGTGGCCTGCTGTACCCCGTCATTGTTGTGGGGCCCCCCAAAAGCTCGAAATCTTTGACATCGGTCACCATTAGGATGAAGTGATCCTAGATCTCGGTGAAGTATCCAAAAATCGGCGGAAAAAAACAATCACTACGCAACTTGCACCACAGTTATTTAGGTTGAAGAAGGGAACCCGGGGGAGGGTGGGGAGGGCAAATTCACGCTGTTTACACCCCGTGACTTCGCGCGCGACTGATGTTCAGCCCCAGGGTTTGGAGCTTTTGTAATACATCGCGCCGAAAGCTCGCGTCGGCGCTTTCAACTTTGCTATCTATATATGAATACCTGTGAGAAATGCAGACTGAGTCTTTCTGATAAATTTTTCTTTACCCTTGAGATATCCAAAGAATTTTTTAACTTTGATTGATCCGGAGAGTGTTTGCGCGGTATCTCATTAGATTCATGTTTTCTTGGCCCAGATGATAATTCGTAATTTCAGTCGTAGCCAAATCGATTTACTGATTTGAAGGCTACTCAACGATTTGGAGCTGAATTTTTTATATAATATGTCACGATATACCGACTCAGTATGTATTACATTATTATTATTTTATTCAAAAATATTTACATCAACTAACTTACAAAAATATAATTTACATATTGACTGCAGGTAACGTTCACTCGCGCAAATTTATACCAGTATAATTAACGAAAAACACATCTCCTTGTGTGTTCCGCTGTCTGTCCTATTTGTGCTTATTATTGTGATGACAACTTAATGAAACAATTAATCGGATCAAACGGTAATATAGATCAATTACATACAGCACATCATGAATACGAAGTTCACAAATATTTAGAGATCAGACCATTGAATCACGAAGACTTGTCACAGAGCTTGGAGATCTATTCGTCTTATTTCCCTGGAGTCCTTCCCGACTATTCAGATGATGTTCAATCATGATTGCGTTTTCTGTTCTTATCGAGAATTTATTTACCATCTGCCATGACTGTTGTAATGTACCGATATACGTATAGCTATGCGCGGTCTATAGCGCATGTGATATGTGACTGTAGAAAAGCGAGGGTTTCTATTTTTACCAGCGCCTTAGTCAATCTAAGGGAGCACGCTTCGGTACGCAAATAAACAGTAAGCAACACAAGCAGCATCCCTGGCACGCACTCATCTAACTTTACTTTGGACCTGCAGTAAAGGCGTGGTGGAATAGCGAGAGAGCCTCATTTAACAGATTTATAATTCGTAGGAATATTTTTGGCTGTTGATGAGAAAAAAATATAGAAAAGTACCAAGTCCTCCGTACGTTGGCTTCGTCTTATACAAAATATATTCACATCTTTATAATGGCTTTCTAATTTCTTTACCTACTGTAATTACAATCACCGGAAGATGAGTGGTAACAAACTTATTTAAATGAATTGCTGTACATGTATATCACATTTAACATACGCACAAATTTAACTGACATTAAGATTGAATAAATCGTTTAAAAATGAGCCACTTTACAGGACCTATCTTGGTTCCTTTTGTTCTACCTGGATCGTGACAAATCGGATGAATAACTGCGGGATTCGTTGCAGGATGACCCCCCGTTAGCCCTATATTTCATTTTCAAGTTCGATGACAAGCAAAACCGCGTCAAATCTCACCTATCGTTATTATTTTGTAGTTTTTTTCTGCTTTTATTCATGTTTCGAGGGCTTGAGTTCCACCCGGCGCTCGGTACGTTCATCCTAGATTTTTGTTTCACAATTTGCCTTCCGTGGATTTCTAGACTCATCATATCCGGATCTTGAATCGTTGAAGGTGATACCGGCATTATATCATGTGGAATGGGACTCAGAGAATTTCGACTTCTTCTCGGTTGGGTGAGGGATGTGACCAGCGATCTGCAGTGGGCAAAAAAAGTTCAATCATTTCAATTGGTTCGTCCTAATCGACAATTCTCACTTGCTCTTTTTCTTTAAAGACAAATATCCGTTGAGTTGAATGGAACTAGAATAAAAAATTCTGACATGCTAGCACCAACCTGCGCTGGCTGCTGGGGAGTCTCGTTAAATCTATGGGAGCCAATTTGACGTTCTTTGGCCACACGGTCGGACAGACTGGCGCTTGCCATGCAGAATGAACTTGTGGTATATGGAAGAGACCCGCTCGTCGTGCAGACATTGCGTTAACACCCAAATTTACGCTTTTAGTTGACCCTGGAAACGATAAGATTTGATACATATCTCATTTTTCTTCGACGCTGGCAATGATTGTTAAAGTATTTATCGAAAGCAAGGTGACAACGTTGTAGAGTCTGGGTTGCAAAGATCGGAATCTTGAAACTTCACTCACTCTGTGCCATAGAAGATTCGAAAGATAGTCGCATGGACCTAAGTGGGGTGGATTTTAAAGTTGAGAAGCTTTCCCTGGTACTGGTAGCGAACGGTACAGGACTGACAATTATTTTTTCGGAGAAAACAGTGCCAAGTGCATTCCGCGGTAATTGTGGAGTGTACAGTCTGTCTCGTTTCACCAATATTCCGTCAGTCGCCATATCTTTCATGTCCCTTTGTCTCCGTGCAGATATAGGCATGATGCTTTCCCTGCTGAAATGTATTCAATCATTTTAAAGAAACTAGGATGACCAGTACGAACTTCTGAAAACTAGATTGGATTTACTATCATCATCAAAAGTAATGAATAGGGAGTTGCAAGATGATTCAGAAATAACTGGTCATGGACCTACCCAAGAAAATATTTTCCGCTTTTATCCGGGTGGTAGCTATTTTTGTGAACTTCCGGCAAATACCCCGGGAGTTCAAGAGCGTCGTAAGAGTCCCGCCTTCCATACTTGTGTAATTGCATTTTACGGTGCGTTGAGATAACAAACTCATCTGTTGTTTTGTGATTCCTAAGTGGATTTCTGCCGCTACGTGTTGGTGCTGGAGTTATTCTCAAGACGGTATCCAAGTTTCGGCTCAAGGATGAATCGTCGTCCTTGTTTGCCGAGAGTTCAGAGCACACGAAGTCAAAAAGTAGGTTCAGAACTTCTTTTCGTGTCTGCTCTCGAACTTTAACTTTCAGTGAATCTTCTGGAGCCTATTTTACAACGGTACACCATCAGTAGAATCCAGCACCACTTCACTCGCGGGAAGTTTCATTTTTAGATTTATAGGGACGCCAAAATAGAAAGTGAGTACCACATGCCCGATTACTAATCACGGAATACTTCAAGAAAAAGTTGCAATTAAATTTATTTCCTTAACAACGCGTGATGCGTAACGAAGGGCAGAGTAATCAAAACGGAACTGTACCAAAATACCTAGTTCGAATCGATACTTATAATTGATTATGTAGTTACTTACATCTGGCGGCACGCTATGATCTTCAATTAATTCCGAAACCGTCATGGGATTGTCGGTCCCTTTAGTGCGTGCAGGGTCTGTAGGGTCTTTGATGTCTTGCTTTGCAGTTTCGTCTTCCTTCTTTTGTAATCCTCTTCCTAGAATCCGCAAGTGTGGGCGTTGAGTTCTCCACTGTATGCATTCAGCCCGCAGGCTTTCGGCTACAACTTGTTCATCCTCGTCGTACAAAGTTCTCTGTACAGCTTCCCACTGGTCGATTACCTTTTTTGACGCAACTTCCTCCATTTCTTCTGGCCACGAAATCGAGGTGCCGCTACTTCGTTGATCCCAGCTCCAGGAATGGCCCTCAGTTTTCGTCCAAATATTGACATCGCGTTCCGAAAATTTATCATCCGCTATTCTGGTGTACGAATTTGGTACGGACACCATGGGAGAGTGATTTTCAGGACCATTTTCTTCAAGCTTATGTATTGTCATATTTGTAGGGGGTGCGGGATGCTTAACTTTCTCTGTCAGTGGTCTGGTTGGAAATATAAAAATCCCAATAATGAAAACCAATTTTCTCTACATGTATTTAACGGATATCATAAAAGCTATAAGAACGGATCTGAAATATTTTTCACTTTGGACTAATCAAGAAAGAACTATAAATCCATTGAGCTTGACATTGAGATCTCCTTTGAATTAGAAGTCACGCCCATCAGTGACCTTCCGCACATGCCATTACTTTAGAATTTGCCTCGATCACATGATAAGAATGTGAACAAAATTCATACATGCCTATAAAGCTGGTCTAGCTGCGCAGCTAAGGTAGTCACGCAAATCGTGCAGCGGTACGACTTGAACGGAAGTGTATGGAAATTTTCATCGATATAATGTGTTTGCATCGCGCGACTTTGCTCACATACATTTAATTACCATCAGATTAGGTATAGGTACCATTGCGGAGTGATTGAGGGAGTAAAGAATGATAATATGTGGTATTATAATATCAGAATACCATATTGGTGAATAAGCACATCATGTGTGATGTATAACATGCACATCGCAACTGTGTGCAACAGGTTAGTGAGTTGCTAAATTGCCGTAATTTAGAAAATTCAATCTGTGTATATGCTGGCCACTATATTCATGGTATTTCTGAAGACGGATGGTGTCTAAACTTGTCTAAAGGATTATGGAAAACATGACTAACAAATGAATGAAGACTTTAAATTTTTCTAATAAGCAGGAGAAGCATACGAGGAAAACTATCTCGGAGTATTAAAATAGTGCATAATAACACATGACATTATCGTAGCATTCGAAATTTATACATTTCGCAATGGCAATATGCACAATTATACTATATCTAGGCACTCTATTTTAATCGGGGATGCCCCACATTATAAGAACATTTTCAACCTATATCATCCTTATAAATAGGTGAGAATCTTGACCCAGTTTATTGCTATTTAGTAATAATATAATTTTCGTGAAGAAAGTAAATGTGGATTCAATATGTTTGATTACACCGATCTATGAATAGCGAATTATATGAATAATCTATCAGCTACACCGGACAAAAACTTCAACAAAAACTGAAAAGAGTGAATATTTTATTTAGCACTACGTTGTACAGCGTTTGGTTTTTCACATATGAATTCTACATTCCAACAGAATCTTATGTATAGATATGTTAAAAGTATATTAAGCTGAGAAAGTAACAGTTACATACATGCTTCTTTTTGATGTCTTCATATGCATTTCATGCTCCCTTGAGCAACGTCAACGTTCAGGCAGGTGTCCAGAACCGTCATAAAACTTATCGATTATTTCATTAGCAGCTAATTTTATATTCATATAGTTAACGTCTATGAAACTTACGTAAGACATTCATCAATTATCGCATATGAACTTTCACGTTAACTATTTAACAGCCGTTTTTGATTTCGGAAAAAAAATCATTCGCTGTCACAAACGCGTGTACTCCCTGTAATGCTTGTTTTGTACTCTTTGCGCGTGCTTCAAAATGGCCGCGCACTGCCGCCCAGTAGATACTCGAATACTGATGACGTTTGTCAAACTTCCGGAATCGAATCGAATCGAGTACGTCACTGCTGTTTGAGCACACTGTTCGCGCTTCAATTTCAAATAATTAGAACGCACCGATGATTAGTTAACCGTTGGGTCGTTGACTGATACAATCTTCAGTCAACGCTGAACATCTTCAGCCAACGCAACGAGCGATTAAATATTAACATTGATGCAATTGCTACTATTTCTTATTCGAGCCATCATTCTTCAGGCAATGCAAAAACTGTAGACCGCGTTGACGGAAGATTAGTATCGTTGACTGAAGATTGTATCAGTCAACGTTAGTATCAGCATTGAGTCACTATACTTCATACTAAAGTATAGTTACTCAATGGTATCAGTCAACGTAAACCGTACAATTATTTTTTATTTTTGTGGTTCCAGATTGTTTTCTGTTTCCTCAATATGAATTGTACACTTCACAGCTGAATACAAGTATTCAGTTTAATAGATTAAACAGTATCAAATGATGAATCATAGGTATGGTGTAGAAATATTATCCCACAAGCGTTGACTGACCACAAGATTCGTTCGAAAGTAGCTTCACAAGACTATTCGAAAATAGCGCTGGAATGGCTAGCGGTGACTTGACAATATGGCTGCCGGAAGTGGACGTCACCTAGTGCCAACTGCCAACTGATCCCGAGCAAGACGTTTCGTTGAAAGAAAAAGATTATCCACTGTTTTAAAAGTGGTTCCGCACATTTTTGCACTAGGTACGTTGAGTTCAATTACCCAAGCAACATTTATTACGCCTGATCATTACAGAAAGTGTAACTCAAATTTAACGATAATTGTGGAGTTTTAAAGGAGCTGCTGCGTGACGAGTACACTTGTTATTTTTGGCCGACGTCTGGTCAGGCTAGCCTAGTTTTCCTCGATGAATTTAATCGATAATTAATTCTAATTGCGATCCCTCGTAATTTTATCTAAATTATTCAAATTAATCTGCGTGTGTCCTCGAAGCTGATAAAGAGTCGATCCATCAGCTCTCTGTGAATAAAACACTCGATATTTTGACGTACACGTACGTGTACTTCTCGCACAAGGTTAATACGCGTGTAAAATTAATATTTTCACGTCGTCATCTCATGATTTTCTTTCTTGCAGAGTCATTTAGCAATTAGTACGCGTAAGCGCCACACATTAAAAAATGTTCATTTGGGACTGGTTCACAGGAGTTCTGGGTTACCTTGGTAAGTAAATTTATTAAATTATATTATACCGTTAGTTTTAAGGATCTTTACTAGCTAGGAATGTATTTTGTTGCAAATCTTCAATGCCTAAGAGAGACGCTACTTTGGCTTGGCACTCTCTTTCACATTGTAGACACGACAAATTCTCCGAACATAAAACGTTCGCATTCCTGTATAGTTATATCAGCAGTCATTGGAATTCTAGGACCATAGCCAAATTATGATAGCATTCAATTAGCTATTCTGAATTGCGCAGTCTGCGACTGTGATCTTGTTCACTCTGTGTCTGTCCTTCTATTGTATCATAATGTGAGTCTGTCAAATTGAGCACTGAGTAATCATCTGAACTTTGCAAGTGGGTATAAAAGTCCAATACTTGAAAGTACAATAACTTTTTCAATTATCATTTTTTGAGAAAGTTCAAATTCTAGAGAATTCCGATGCAACAAAATTTGTAAGATCAGTGGTTGTTCCAGTCTTCAGGCAAAGAATATCATAAGAGAATCGCATCAATGAAAAAAATGCAATTGTCATGATATCTCACAAACGTTTGTTGATGACAAGGTGTTATTCTTCACCATATCTCCAAGTCATTTCATGTGACTACAGATATAAAAGTCAGTTATCTGGGATTGTCATATCGCATTCATTCAATTAATCAGACTTTCAAGCAACAAAATCTTCATTGTGACAGTCATGGATCTATTTCTAGATCAAAAGATTAAATACATGGCTGAACTACTAGTGGTACAAAGCACTAATAAATCTCATATTGAGATGTTGACTTTCCAATCTTAGATTTTATTAATTTTATGATGTTGTGTACCATTTTGTGAATGGAGTAAGGAATCATCGTTTTCATAATCTAATATGTAATTATTATAAACATACTTGTTTTAAATATAATACCCTATGTCTTTCTATTATTCTTAGATTATTAATCAAACGGCAACTGTACTCCAGCAAAACTTATCATGAAATGCATAACTTTCTGTTAATTGAATCTATGTAGTATTATTCATTGAATTAAAACAATAGCAAGCACAGCACAAGCGCTTAGTTCCACAGGTTTTCCCGTCGGTGCTTGCTGCGGACGATTCGTCTTTATCGGAGTGCCTGGTTCAGGACGAAGATCACTGCTAAAAGTTGTACTAGACGAACGACTGATAGATCCATTAGAGGCTACTCCTAAACGTGAGTTTTTTTTTTGTCACAAATGCATGATCTTTGTTTGTTTGAATTTCAGGACTATGGAAGAAAAGTGGGAAGCTCCTGTTCCTTGGGTTGGACAATGCTGGCAAAACGACGTTGCTACACATGCTCAAGGATGACCGGCTAGCACAACATGT
The DNA here is from genome assembly GCA_963932425.1 of Athalia cordata. Lineage (NCBI taxonomy): Eukaryota > Metazoa > Arthropoda > Insecta > Hymenoptera > Athaliidae > Athalia > Athalia cordata. The sequence continues at coordinate 46,180,424 of OZ010625.1, read as the reverse complement.
GCCAACGTTGCACCCAAGTAACTAACCCTCCAACTAACCGATCTTTCAGGATTACTAGCAGCTCCAAAATTGTGAATTCCAAGAATTGTATCAAAATATTGTATGGCTAGTTATGTTTGTTGCTGATTTCACAGCATTAGATTAATGTATCAGCCTGCAGTGGGTTAGATATTATGCTATATGCTCTTATTTCTAACTATTTTTGTGGAAAGTGTTCCGTATTCTAGTTTCGGCAGTAAAAGTCTTGAGAGTTGTGAAGTATGTTAGTAATACAGCTACAAAATACAATAATGATTGTCTATTTTTCAGCGTCTGAAGAATTATCCATTGGCAATATGAGATTCACAACCTTTGATCTTGGTGGTCACACTCAAGGTATTTGAAAAAAGTATTCTTCACGTAGTTAATTATTTACTCAAGAAATCTATGATATTTGACTTGTTCTGTAGAAGAATTTTCAAGAATTATTCTATGCTGATGTGTAATTGTGTTTAGTCTGACACACAACATTTTTTGCAGCACGTAGAGTATGGAAAGACTATTTTCCGGCTGTTGACGCGATAGTGTTTCTGGTTGACGCCAGTGACAGGTCTCGATTGCCAGAGTCCAGAGCTGAGCTTGACGCACTGTTAACTGATGAACAGCTAAGTGCTTGCCCTGTTCTCGTACTAGGCAACAAAATCGACAAGCCCGGAGCAGCCTCTGAAGATGATCTTAGAAATTTCTTCAACCTCTACGGCCAAACCACTGGAAAGGTAAACCCTTTGTTCATCTGACACAGATTATTAACATGCAAGATCATCAAATATATTCCTGAAGGTCAATATTAACCGCTGACTTTATATGTTGCCATTATCTCAAACACAACAAACGGACATTTCCCTTGTATGAGATTTTATTTGGACTGCTATGGCACAAATTCAAACCTAACTTGACTACTTTCAATTACATATTGACGAAAACATAATGAATTTATACGTTCATCAGGGAAAAGTATCGCGCAGTGATATTCCCGGACGTCCGTTGGAGCTTTTTATGTGTTCGGTGCTGAAGAGACAAGGATATGGTGAAGGTTTCCGTTGGCTTGCCCAGTACATTGACTGAGCATATGGAAACGAAATGATACAACGCTGATTCCCTGAATTCCCTACGTTTTTACCTGAAAGGTTGTCTCTCTCGCACATATAAAGTTAGCACCAGTGCAATGCAAAAAAAAGAGAGAGCTCTTGCACTACCAGGCAATAATGTTTGAATTTTTCGGTTGCTCAGTGAAAACTGACTCCCAATCATTTACTGACTGTGACTTATATAATATAAAATACATAGTAAGAGAGCTGACTTTCGATCGATTGAGACAACTCTTCTAGTACAATAAATAAACGAAACGTTTTTGACTTGATCTAAAAACTCTTCAAACTATACAGATCTCCCAATCTTCCCCTACAGACTTATATATTTCAGTGCTATGGGATACGGTGACGCTCTTGAGAAGCGCTATAAACCATTTTGATAAATGAAGCAAAAATAAAGCATCTATTTGAGAATGATACAGTTCTTAAAAATTATTTTGTTCTGTTGAGTGATTTTTATACACTGAAATAGAAGATCTTTTTTGGGACTAAAATACACGAAACCTCATGGAACCTAAATAGTTCACAGAGTTTCCAGAAAATTAGACATTTCACTTGTTTCCATCGTCAACTTTATGTCCGAAAAATAATTGATGACATTGCTAAGAAAAAAAAAAAATTGAATGAGACACTTTGTAATAAATATTCATAGGTTGTGATGAATTTGTCATTTCAACAAGTACAGCGTTCAAAATTTTTAAGGAAACCTTGCAGTGTGGATCGGGTGTTAGATGATTCGTGTAGTTAATAATAAATATAGAAAAATTAATTTACTTGAACGCATTGAAAGTTACTCACAGAGATGATAAATTATCATCAACTGCAGATTTCAATAATTAATTAAACCTGCACACCATCTGCTGGCTTGAATTTTTTTTTTGCATAAACAATGGGCATATACTGCAACGGTAGTGTTGTACTTATAAATACTAAACAATATACCTGAAAATACAAAGTCATTGCAGTAGGTTTAGATTTTATGGCTTACCTCGTTTCGTTCATCTTTCTATAGTGGTAGAGTGATTGCGAAATATAAATAAAGACATCCTGTTTACCGAGCAGTCAAAAATAAAAGAGTAATGTTTACCAACCCTTGTTTGGTAATGCTGCATGAGATATGACTGCTACAATACGCAATGACTTTGGATTTGCTGTGTATCCTAACGACTCGAAAATAATTGCAGTTATTAGATTTTCCATTGCATCTTCAGACTGTAGTAATAAGTATACATTTATCCCGCGATTTATCCTTTTTACCTTAATAATACAATATACCAATTGCTGAAAGTTAAAATTAATGAGTTGGTTTCCGAGTTGTCTCGATCCTTATTGATTTGATCTAAAGATAACTTATCACAATGGAACCTGTAGTGCTATTAGGATCATCAATCCGATTAATTTATAGACCCTTGGTCAACGTAGATATCCAATTTTTTTTTCAATTCTGTCCATGCATTGTGCTCAGTCTCACCATTGCCACACAAACTTTTTGTCCGATGTGATATATGGAAAAAAATGCTAACAGAACATACTACTCACCTTAATCGGCTCCTGCCAGACTTTTTTTAATTTAATTATTTAATTTATTAGTTTTGTTCACACACGGTTGTTTGTCTATTCCTTTGATATTACCCCTGATGTAAATAATTTTTCATTAGTTGTGCATACGTATATAGCTTGTACGGTGCTAGGCCAGATTGCTGATATCAATCATGATTATGTTCTCATATCAATTTCACGTCCAAATTGCTTAGCCGGTGTTGAAAATCCAACCAAGTACCAAGCTATTTCTGATGTGTAGATGAATGAATGAATGAATTCAGTTACCTTTCACACGATTGCAGCAATGACTGTCGTCCGGATAGATTGCTTGTGCAATGATATATCTTATCATTTTGGCCAGCTTAAATTTTTGTGTCTGGGTAATGTAGTTTAACAATAAAAATGTAAATGTACACCTAAATCCATGATCCAGATTGAAATCTGAATGTGAGTTTAAACGCTATTAGTAGTAATAAAAATTAGAATTGTTCTGTTGGTTGGTTTTTACATAAAGAATAAACAATTCGCTGAATTTTTATAACCTCATTTTCATTCATTTTTCGTAATTTCACTACGTTAGTACCAAAATTGTCGAAATTCAATTCTAAAAACGTAATTTCTTGGGAGTCAGTCGAAATTCAAGTATACTCAGTATAACCGACCTTTATTGAAGTACAAAAATTTTCTGAAGATCATCTGTGCCTCCGAGAAATATAACATTTTTTACAATAATAACAATAATCGTTCCAGTTTCATAATCACCAATTGAAATGGATCAAAAAGTTGATAATAATGCGGAATCATAAAACAGCGAAATATCTACATTCAATAAGAAAATAATTAAAGGTCCAATTCCTCTGTAGCTGTAAGTTTGGCAAATTTGGCCATTATGTCTTTCGGAGAGATTTCATTTAACGTGGCTGGCTTCCATACTGGCTTCTGATCTTTGTCGACTAAAAGAGCTCTTACACCTATAAAAAACAATCACTAATCTTTAATTGACTGCGCTTGCCACTCTTGTCAGTGCCTGTCACTCTAAGTTGCTCTGTTGCATATAATACTTCGACTTTCGATTCTTTCATTTTTTATAACATTTAATTTACCTTCGTAAAAATCTCCATCTTTTGTCAGCGCAGCAGACGCAAGTCTGAATTCCATTTTCAAGCATTCTGCCAAAGATTGCTGAGCTCCTTTATTTAACGCTTCAAACGTAACAGCAAGAGATGTGGGAGACATCTTTTCCAATAATTGCAGAGTCTTGACTGCCCAGTCCGATTTATCTGACTCGAGTCTAACGAAAATAATTAACCATCTGATGATCTTATATTGCATTGAGTGATATCAAAAGTGTGAGAGCTTTCTTTCTTAGAAATGACCTTTCGCAAATTGTCATTGCTCTAGTGGTCGTTTCATGGTAAAGAAAGGTTTTTACCGAACAATTACTTTTGTATTATTTCCTGAATGGTTGAAGCAGTGAAGCAATGATCGATTTGCTTTAAATATGGTGTTAATGTAAATTCGGGGCTGAAATTATTCGGTTGATATTTCTTTATTATGCCATCAATGTCACTGCCGTTTGTTTCCAATAATTCATTAGTTAAATCCCTGAGCCTTTCTGATGGAACGTAGTGGGTTGCTATGCCAGCTAATAGTACATCAGTGCCTTGAAATAATTTTGTTTAGTGGAATATTTATTTCGCAGAAACAAGCTTAGGATTGACCAAGTTCATACTAATAATAACCAGCCCTCTCTATGTACAGAAATGTGATGAACCCTAATTTATCTAAAAGCTCTCACCTTTCAGACGGTGACCGGTAAGACCCAGATAATATCCTAGTTTCCCCTTCAATCTGGGCAGGAAAAATGTCCCGCCAACGTCAGGTACTAAACCTATGGCAGTCTCTGGCATGGCAAACAGTGTATTTTCAGTTGCTATTCTGTATTTACCATGTACTGATAAACCAACACCACCACCCATTGTTACACCGTTCAGAACAGCCAAGTATGGACTCTTGTATGTGCCAATAAGGTGGTTTAATCTGGGTGGATAGAAGTACAATTAGACAACAATTAGTTCAGAAGAAAGAAGATATGTAGCATTGATAGCACCACAAGTACGAGTACGATCGATGCAATTGTTCAGTGTATATTTTCGTTCTGTGTAAATTAATATAAAGAGCAGCTTGCAAAACAAATAGCCAAGAGTTCAGTGAAGTTCAATTATTGTCACTAAAGATTGGTGACTACAAGATTGACCAATACTTACGTGTATTCTTCTCGGAAGAATGTTTGGCCCAATTTCTTACCATCAGGGAGGTCCAGGGCTGTGGTTACCGTTTTCACATCACCACCAGCGCAAAAGGCTTTTTGACCAGTAGCTTTTATAATAACCAGCCTTTTTGAACCTTCCCATTCTTTTAGCGTTGGATAAATTTTTCGGATCATTGATAGGTTCAGTGCATTAAGGGGTTTTGGACGATTAAGCGTTATAATACCAGCGTCCTTTAACTGAGCAGGAAAAATTTATAATTCCAGCTTACATATCTCTCCCACTTCATTATTTATGTTTGTAGATATCTATTAGATGGGAATTACTAAACTCACATTTTCTATCAAAACATCATCTTCATCTGCTAAATTAGCTTGCGGCCCCTTATCCATGAGTAGTGCTAGAAACAATAATGAATTCATCATTATTATTCCACATTCTAGTGTACTTTAACAATTCTGACAATGGATGGAAAAGTTCCAGTAAAAAATTGGCAGAATTGGCAAAGAGAGTAGAATGTGTTCAATTATTCAATGGTGTTTTCACCTGAACTGTGGAACGTCATTAATCTCATGTTAAACCAACTCGTGGTTTTACTTGCTCCCACTTTACTTAAATGGAAGGTTAGGTTGCTTACAGCCTGAAATAGAATGAAAAAGACTTTATATCTTACAAGTCAACCTGCAATGTCTATAAATATTAATAGTTTCACAGTTCTATCCGACTCACCATGGTACTTATCTGTGTATTATTTGGAATGTGAGAAATAATATATTACACATGAACTTCAGCCACTCCAAAATGTTGTGTTTCTCTACACTATCTGTACCTAATTACAAATAATTGTAAGCCATGCAAAAGACATCCAACCGATCAAGATGACGAAATGAATTAAATTATGCAACTATTCTTTGCTTAGCCTTTCTGATAAGATATCAGCCACATAGTCGCTTTGCTACATGTAAACTCCATTTCATTGAATATCATTAACACTTGCTGCACGAGCAACAAAATCCCATTTCCTATGGTAATAGTATGGTAACATGGATCGCTCATGAATCAATTTAGACACGGTAGATTCAAGTTTCGAGATTTTGAAAATCGAACAATAAAATGTAATTCGTTCTCCCGCGCGTGCGTAGTAGTGATGTTGGTTCGTAATAAATATATTAGTGCTGAGTGCTAACCTATCATTGTTGCGTGCAGAGGTTCGGAAATTTTTGAAAGTAAGATTTGCCATGTATACAGCGGCTCATGGAAATATCCTTGTTAGTCGCAGCCTCATACGCAGCGAAAAAAAAATAAAGAGATACTTGAGCTTTCGATCATTGCAAATCGCTTATCAAAGATACCTGCTACCAAAATCTGAGACAGTGCCGTATTATCACATCTGCCAAGTTGGCGATCCTGTTTTACGAGCGCGCGCTTCTCCGGTGCCGCCTGAAATCATAACAACGAAGGGGTTTCAAAAGGTAGAAGCAAAAAACTCTCAGTTTTACATATTTCAAGATTCAGGGCAAAAATGAGAACATCTAAACATTGTAATAATTTTCAGTTATTGGAACACATGAAAAGAGTAATGAGAAACGCTAATGCTGTGGGATTGGCCGCCCCTCAAGTAGGAGTCTCTATGCAAATATTTGTCACTGAATTGACAGAGAAACGACTGAAACTCCACGATACCAAAACCATAGAGATGCGCGAAATGGAAACATACCCGGTGAAGGTATTCATTAATCCAACTTTGAAAATTCGTGATTACTCAGTCCTCAAGTTCCCGGAAGGTTGTTTAAGTATTCGCGGCTTTGAAGCGGAAGTTCCAAGAGCAAGGGCTGTTTCGGTATCTGGTCTTGATGATACCGGCAAACCATGTACTTGGGAAGCTAAAGGATGGGCCGCCAGAATTGCCCAGCACGAAATGGAACACTTGAACGTATGGAGAGAAATACTTGTTGCAATATTCATTGAATTCTCTGATAAAATGCGATTGGTGTTTTTAATCGTTTTAATTTCTGTAAGCTATTCCATCTACAATATTTTTTCAGGGGAAGTTGTATATAGAGAAAATGGACACATCGACTTTTACCTGTACCGGTTGGCAAAAAATAAACAAAGCTCAAGGAAGAACTGAATTACGGTATTATGACAAGCGTTTTATGCATTTGTTGAGTAAGATATAAATAAAAAACGAGAATATTGCTAAATTTCTTTTTCATAGATTTTTGTTCGTAGTTATACTAAAAGTATTTGAAATCCCGGAAACAAACTTTCCCTCTCTCAGATGCGTACTCCGAAATTTGTGTTATTCCAAACTATTCTAGACAGAGAGAACAGTTTATTCACGGTTATTAAATGCAGTGTTGGATATGGCAGATGACATTTTTGGTCAACTGTTGACGAACTAATTTTCCTCGAGTAAACTGCTCTCAGGATTTTGTCGAGTTCAATAATCTTGAAGACATTGAACGAAGTTTGACCTCTACTGCGTACTATACAATCGGTTTGTTACACGCACCATAGCATCTATTTAGGATAAATAAACTTTTATCTCTATGGACGATATACACAAGTAGTCTGATCAGCAAAGTGTAGCTGTCTCCTGTGACATATGTAAATACAAATATATTCATACCGATTTCGAAATTATTAGTTGGAATATCCTTGAAAAACGCTCAATCTCTTCTGCATCCGAGAGTACGATTTTCGCCTGACTTTTCTTCCCACGAATTAGTTTCTCAATTTTTCAACTATAATGCCTTGAAAACGTTGGTTATTGCAGTTCTGTTGCTGCATTCCGCAGCATCTAGTGTAGGAATATTATCAGCCTAATTAATCAGCGGAGCCACATCAGAGTATTGAATCAGTGAAGAGTTAATACTTACAGTTAATTTGTATCCGCGTGTACAGTTTTGCAAAGGGATTCCTAAACTGTAGTGATGCACTGATTATAAACTAAATACCTGTACCACATGAGGTGGCATATTTGTCATTCCTATTCCAGTCTTAGGAGCAAGAGATGATTTTCTGATCAGCAGAAATCCAGGGATGATATAATTAGAAAATAAGATATTTTATTGATGCATCTTCCAGGATACAGTCATGAGGTGTATACACGATAGTTGATTATACAGTTAGGTACAGAATTTATTCATGTATATGATATTGTAACTGCTTACGTATGTATAATATTTATTGTACTTATGTATAAATTATATATCAATTCAAGAGTACCTAAAAAAAAAAAGTCTCTTTTATAAACCATACGTAATGATAATAGGTTTTCCTCGATGGGACGAATTTATTACTCCACACTTCAATTATCACACCGTTCGACCAATAGCGCCCACAAAGTATGTATGTTATACCTAGATACATTTTCTACTGTACGATTCAGATCGCAATTAGCTGTTGTACACACACGTAATCGCTTTACACGATGTATCTTGTCTGCTAAACTACATAAGTAGTAAAGTATTGGGCAGTGCTGCTATTGGGTCGTTCAGTCCCTTGTTGTCGCTCATCGAATTCGGGCTTAGTGTCCATATTAAACTGTCGCGCGTGACAGCTGTAATGATGTGAGAGAATCGAGCGACTACTAGGTAAGGCTGAATGTCTCTTTTTTCATAAATAGATTATTTAATACACATGTTGACCAAAGTTTCTGGAATATTGCAATAAAAATTGAACAGCTTTATTTCTCGAGTGCATATTATTCGCTTCGTGTACGTAACTTTGTTTTCGCGGTTTGGAGTGTATTTGGCTTCAATTATTATAATACATGTATATAAAAAGATACTTACATAAGTCTACAATTTTTATTTTACCGTACTGCAGTTTAACTTTTTTCTCCACCCCTTTCTTTTTTTATAAACCACGAGGAATATTTCTGGATAATCAATTTACGTAGTAGATACTTGAATACGTTGTTACATTACCGATAGTTACACATATTGTTCAATTGATTATATTCCTATAAGACAAGATGTTAATAAATTATTTTCATATAGCTGCAGATGTTACTCAAAGCGCTTAGTTTTATTTTTAAATATAAATGTACAATAGTTGAGTTGATATAATTACCGCATGCCAGCAAACGGCTTATACATCCTCGATTTCAGATTCTGAACTATCCTAACAAGGACATAACATGTTTAAAAATTAGTCTACAAGTTGGAGACTGTTGAACGATTTTTACAAATTTCTGGAAATAATCAATGTCTCCCCATAGATGACCGTACGTATCGTCGAAAATTAAAAGCTTTTATACGTATGAGAAACATTTTGGTCAACGGTTAGTGTACATATACATGTATTCTGTCATTTATATATACCTATTCATTTTTGTGGGATCGCGTTAAGAAAAAAATTTCATTACAATTATAGATTATTCATATCTTTGATGGATGTTGCATATTTCATTTTTTTCCACAAATGTAATACATACAATATAATATACATGATGACAAATCGTTAATTGTTATTCGAAACTTTTATCTTTACTTTTCTCTATATGTACGTATGCTATATCATCGAATTATCATGTAGGATATTATATATTACACATAATCTTAAAAGCTATCTTTAAATTCATCCACTATTGGCTATATTACAGTAATAATAAGAGTAACGTTTTTTATTACACATTCAATTATTTGTTAGAAAGCGTTTGGTTTTCCCAGAGTATTTTTGCCCCCCATTAATAGCTGAGAATTCGTACTGAAAATGTTACCAAATGCACTATTAATAGTCATTTTACATCATGACGTTATGGAAATCAATTTGTGTAATATTTTCAGACAATAAGAGAAGCGGATGTTCGTATATGTATCTTGGGAATTCCACGTGAATGTAATCAGTCGGTCTTAGCGATATTTTTGAAATCTTGCACACAGCTATAGTCTCGGGGAGTTGGATCTTTGAGCCAAAGCGTTTACCCGTTATCGTAAAATTTACTGATTATAAGATATTAACTGTAAAATCTTGCACAACCTTTTCATTAAATCAATTTCTCGGTACATTTAGTGTAAATAATGACTAAACCCTGTTGAAAAAATCTAGCTCATGAAAGGCCATGCGTACGTGAAATCTCAGAATATATCTAAGACCTGACTAATTTCTTTCAAGTGAAATGCCCCCTTCATACATTCATATTCTATACATTTATAAAACGGGTACTTTATTCAAAGTGAGGGATGGTCACTCCGTACATGTACACTGCAGATCACTTACCAACCAATAAATGCCTTAAATATTGTCATTAAATATTTATGATTCTTACATGACCTTCAAGGTTACGATTCACCATTAATTGTCCGACATCTCACTTTGGGGTTGAACATGATTAGTTGGATTAGAAAATTAATATTGGACATCGATTTACAATGATATGTATATAACATATACAATATGCTACAACATGGTTACGTACGTACATACCAGCGAACAACAGCATCGCATATTGAACCTTATACAGTGTCATAGTTTCATATTAATTCTACAAATATTATAAACACATATGAAATAACTACTGCAAGTTTGTAACGTATTAGGACACAATTTGAATTGGTATTTGGCATCTGCGTATTCCATGTTTGCTATTTTAATTAAATATCCTGACAAACCAGTTTGTGAACAGAAATGTTATTTATACAATTTTTTTTCTCCTGTGCATCGACTGTAACGTGAGGCTGTCAACTTTTGCTCAAATTTCTCATATCCGTGTTGTATTTTATCACATAATAACGGCGCGAAGCAATGAATGTACTTTTAGTTTATTATCTTTTGTTTTCTCAATTTGCCAAGCGCATCAGCTACGACTTGAAAGTATCATGCAGTGAGGTTTCGTTAGTAATGCCATAAATACATTGAGCCGCGATGCACCTACTGTTAATACTATTATTATTATGATTATTAGTTTAATTATTATGATTAATGTAGTTGTTATTACCAATTTATCACTATCATCATCATCATCATTATTATGATTATCAATAATGTTAGGATTGTTATTATTGATGTTGTTATTGTTAATATTATTTTTAATAATTTTGATATCGTTATTATCATGATTAACATAACAAGAGATTCATTTACATATTCAATCGTACGTATTCATATTACGCAGGTAATATCTAACATCAAATTATCTTGGTAATTGGTTATAAAAAATGATACCCAATTCTATGAAAGTACATTTTATTTATGTGTATATATATATTGTTGTTGTATATATATACATATATATATATATATATATATATATATATATATATGTCCCTACATATGTCATTGGTCCAATAGTTTTTATGCGTACAGAATAAATTTTTTTTTCGTCTGATAATCTCACTTTACTATGAAGCGAGTGTATTTGTCTGTTTCATTATAGCGTACGTGTGAAGTTGCTCGCCCTTGGTCTTTTACAGTTGCAGGTGCACAGTGATTTCATTGTTGCAATGTGAATCGGATTCTTTTACGATTTATTGGTAAGCAATATGTATGTATGTATTTTTTTTCAGTAAATTCTCGTGAAATTGATTTATCAAGGGTTCGTACTCTACAGTTATATGATCAATTGTAAGTACACAATTTATCCCCCGGAAAATTGTAATTATACTACCTCGAAATTGTGTACATGAGAACGAAGCTATTATGGCGAACTCGTATGTAGGTAAATTTAATTGTAGTAGGTTGGTTGTGGAACTTATTATTTATTTTTTTTTTGTATTTTTCTCTTTCGTCTTTTCTTCCTCTCTTCATTTCAAGAATTGTCGGCCGCGAAACGCGCGCATATAACGCGAAGAAACGCAGCGACGCGCTAAATTGTACTTTCATATCCACGTGTGAACACGCTGTTGCTGTTGCGAGGAATCTTGCTCTTGTCAGGATACGTGTCCTCTATTTTGCGATGTTCTCCATCTTTTACCGTGACCACGTTGATGTGCGGGAAATCTCGTACCTCCACCATTTCCACCATTTCCACCATTTCCACCAACCACACCTCGACTCGACTGAAGATGCAATGGAATTCGTACCGTACCTATTTTCAATTGCACAGAAAATAACGGAATTAGATACTTCATTGGCGCGACACATTTTGATGTACCTAATTCCAATGGATTTTCATGGGCTGTGAAGATTTGAACTTGATCGTCTACTTTTTATACTCAATAACTTCGCTGTTGTTCGATTTAGTAACAATAAATCACGTCGGGTTATATGTGTAAGGATAGACATCATGCATGTATAATTGCGTAGCGAAAGATGAATAAAATTAATTCTTGTTAAAAGTGGATTCAGGTAACCGCTTGTCCAGGAAAAACATCATGCGTACATAATAAATGGAACTGCAATATTGCCAACGTTAGGGGATATTGTGTGAAATGTGTTTTACTGTGAGAAATAAAAACGGAAGAAAAATAAATAAATAGATAGAAAAAAGGGGAAAAATAGTTTTACAATATAAGTTTGTCGGTGGAAAAACATGCGCTGCAGTGTCATAGCAAATCCGTGTTAAGCACAGTTATCGGCATATGACATTCTCACAAAATATGTACCGATATAAATTCAATGAATAAATTATATCCATTTGCATGAGCAATATTTGTTGTTAGTCAAAGCCAAACCGTGTGTAGGCGTAGGAACATAATGATTATAAAAATTCGTCTATGTTCCGGTGTGTATCTGCATGGATATAATTATAATATAAGGGTAAAGAAGACTAATTTGAAAACAGAACTAGATGAAGAATAAATAAATAAAATAAAAGTTAAACCGACGTTACTACAAACCTGTGGATAAAATAAAATAAAAAAATAACAAGAAAATCCAAAATCGGTGCGAACGGAAAAACCAAATTTCTAGAAGGCTGTGAACTGAATAGGACTTGGGTTGCGTAGACGAAGCTGGGCGGCTTCTTGTGTCGCGTTGTCATTAGCGACATCGAAGTTGAACTCTAGGTTGAAATCGAGCCGGGATTCGCTTCGAGTGGACGACGAAGTGCAAGGTCGTTCGTACGTTGAAGACGTACCGTTCCGTGATATTCTTGCGTTACCCTGCGGACTTCCGGTACAGCTGTAACGTGACGTGACCGCTTCCGATCGGGACAAAGACGGTTCAGACGCGACCCGTACCCACGGGCACCAGGAGAAGAATTGGGCAAAACCCCGGCGAAATCTGAGGTAAACCAAAAATCACGACATTGTACGTTAAATTACTCATCTTAAGAAAAAGAAATCAATCGATTGTTATTAGTTGATTTGGTTGAAAAAAATGTAAGAATATTCCGGTCCAACGGAAATAGAAAAACTTTGAACTAGACCTAATCAATTCAGATAATTGTTCTGGATTCTATATGGCGGGGATTGAAATATTTAGGTATCGCTTTCACGGATCAGATTCAAAGGTTTGTTCCAAAATAGCTGAACGACTTGAAATCCCAAAAAATTTATTGAGTTTTTGACCATTGCAATCGAATCCATTATTCGGCTGTTATTATTATTCATAAATCAAAATTGAAGCAGAGTTTCAACTTATTTCAAAGTAACTTATTTTCGAATTAGAAAAAATCGGAACTGTCGAAGTTCTTGCGAACGCTGAACCATCAATTCAAAGAGTTTCGAAAGTATTTCGATTCTGATAATCAACTAAGAAGTCGCGTAATTAGTAACTTTCAATCCGGAATCTGCAGAGATACCCCGTTGAGTTCTGCAGGAGAGAGAATCGTGACGCGAAATGCAGAAGAATTGTAACTTTTCAAAGTTTTAAAAATGTCAAAGTATCGATCCTCACGCCAGAAGAATGAAATGGGCTTTCAGATTCATTGTCAGTTATAATCTTCCGTCTACACTACTCGTAATGTTTTTTCAATTTATGTGTAAACGGTTTTTGCAGTCCAGTATACATATATATTCAGAATCTGTCGGATGACAAAAATTAGCAATACGATCTAATCAATTCATGACGAAAATACCTATGTAGGTATACCAAAAGCATATAAGCTCGGGCGATATTTTCCCCCATATCGTCATGTGCCAGAAAAAAAGCAATTTTTTTCAATCTCTCAGCAGTAAAAATGTACGAACGTTCTCTTAAAATGTTTAAATTTCATCGTAAACGTTGGAAAAATCAATGAAGCCTAATGTTATACGGGTATTGTGGAGGGTTTGTATTTTATCGGGTTGCCAAGCCCATTGGGGTTTGGTTAAGTATCGAAAAGGGCTGTGAGACGCTCTCCTATAAATACAGAAGATTTTACCCACAACCCCGAGGAATACGTTCGATTATTCATTAAAATTGGGCACGACTGCTCGATTAATTACTCACCGCGAATTCATCCAACAATAAATGATGGGGTTGTACATGCTGTTGGACATCGCTAGCCAGTAGATCGCCAAGAAAACCTCTTGAATGTATGGTTTGTTTGTGATCTCCGGTAAAGAGGATGTTACGATAAAATATACGTGGAATGGTAACCAGCATACCGCGAATATTACAACTACGACAATCATCATCTTGACCACCTGGAACATAAGAGACACATATTTATTCGTCTATTTCTAAAAAGAAATCATAAAGCACCCGCACAGCTGTTGAATTTTATTACCAGCACCGCCGTAGGTTTTTTTCTACATCTTAAATCTTGATTTTAAAGGGCAGATGCCGAATCAGTCGTGTGCCTCAAAGAATTCAGTTCGCAATGGTTAATGTAAAATGGATTCGAGATCAAAGAACTTTTTCAAAGTAAAAAAAAAAGATAAAATAAATATAACAGTTGAAAATAAATTAATGACGCAAGGCATTCGCCTTATACAGAACGACTGGCGTATAATCTGCAGGATCATAATAACGTGTCGGTACTTTTAATTTTCCGTATTTCATTCCTGAATCAATTAGATGCGAAACGTTTTTAAAATGAATTTAATATTTAATGAAGTGAAAGAATTTATTAAACAACTGTTTAAATACAAATAAATTTTCTCGGTCTTATATCTTATGAGAAAAAGATCTTGAATTCATCGGGTAGTGTAGTATATAAGTGTAAACAGAACCGCCCTCGCATTACTCAAGGTCAAATGTGATTCCATGTATAGTCTGCCTCCAGACGGTGTTTAAACAAAAATAGTGAATGTATCGCACGGGCTGAAACGACCCAATTGATGCTGCAGGACAATAATCTGGTCGGCTATCGTTCGGTTTTGGTTGCCTCAAAATGTCCTTCGTGAAATTCGGAGGGTAAAACACCCGATTTATATACGAGAATCGGTTCGAATCAAGTGAACGATCAATCTAAATTTCAATTTGCTGCAGTTATTCGTTGACGCAAATATTCGCTTTATAGCACGCTTGTATATCCATGAAAATTCGTGCAGTCGGAAAAAATACGATCACGCCCCAGATATCCGCGTGATTCAATGCCACATTCGACCTCTACAAACCTAACGATTGTTGCGCCCGCGCCCCTGCAGCCAATTTCGAACAACGGTGAAGACAAATAGCCCTGTTATACTCATGGTTGACGTTTTTCCATGCAATGGAAGATTTTATTTTTCTCACGTGTGCGGCATATACCCGTCTTATCTGTTTATTTATCTGTCTATGTATTTACCAATATTTGTTTGTATATTTACGTGTTGCTGCGCTGCAGACTGTTACATTTATGCATGCCGTACTATCTTCTCAAGCTCGTTTGGCTGCAGCCGTGCAGAAGAAAAAACATAAAAACAAAAAATAAAAATAAACAAAAACAAGGAATAAAATAAAGATACAAATGGGTTTGGGTGGCTCAAGGTACAACGGAGAGTACTTGTGAACTTCTGCTGCAAACTGCACTACCCTTTATCAGCCCTTTTTGAAGATTAAAATATTCTTGTTCAGTTTATTTCCATACTGCATATTTAATAAGTAATATTTTCTGCATCCGTAATTGATGAAGTTTGAGAAGGGAGAGATTGTTTCAATCTTCGTAGACAAGTGTGGAATTACTCGATAGCTTGGCCACTTCGTATGGACGAAAATAAAACTGAGTCTCTCGGAATAAAGGAGACCCTTCGATTAAGGGTTTCTTATACGTTAGAAACAACCGAAACGATGAAGTGCCGCGCACGCTGAAGAATAAAGACTCGGTCTTAATCTACTAATCAATAACGTGAAGATAAGACAGGCACAAAAGAATTAATCAGATGCTTCCGGTCATCAGTGTTGGATTAAATAACATCTCAGAGGCATCGCAATAAATTACAGTCGTTTAAATTTTTTTTTCTAACAGTTTTCATGTTTTCTATTTTTTATAACTCTAGAATAATATATAAATCTTCTTCATTTTAACAAAAACATACATAAATACATATGTATTACTGATGATTGCAAAGTTGATCGTAGCCTTGAAAGGAAAAAAAAGAAAAAACTTGGAGCGGAAACTAAGCGAAAATGTTTTTCTCAGATTTCGAGCAGTTCTATTCGAGGTGTATAAGGATGTGTTTTATACGTTGCATCTAGTTCAGAGATCGTTGCCAAGATATTAATCTTAACATGTGACATGAGACGTACAAAATTTCCAGTCGACATACCCCCGTATTACTACTGGATCCCTCAAATCTGAATATGAATAGTTTAAAGGTCGATATGTCGCCACCGGTTGACGCAAAGTTAGTCAGTTTCGAGTGCTGGAAGCTACTACCTCGAATTTACATATTCTGGTACAACCGATTACCCTACACGGCAAAGTGAACTTTGGTGAAACTTCGAGGTTTGCCAATAAACTGGAAGAAAAGTTCTGCCTCCAAGTGCTGTAAGCGCGAAAGAGCTGTAAAGGCTTTTAAAAATTACAAAAGAAAAATAAAAAATAAATTGATAGCGGGCTCCAAGCGGTGGAACTTGTGTTGAAAAACTAGCAAAGTGGTCGAGATCACTGCATGTGATACCTACTTTCCTCTTTTTTCCTTCAATGATTAACGACGTCTGCTGCATTCGACTGTTTACATCTATTCGTTCGCTGCGCCGAGATGCTCAACTTTTTCAAGCTCTGATCAAGTGGATAACTTTTTTTGTCGTAGAGCTAGGATTAGGAAATGTTAATGAGCAATTAAATTGTGGCGAATAAACACCTTCAGAGAAAATCTTCCACCTTCCTATAATATTATCCGATTTCGCAGATCGTTGGAGATCTTTGAAGATTTTAACTGGTCGGTTCTACATCATCCGTCGAACTTTATACTACAAAAAGTCCTGGCCACGACGGCTCGCGAAAATAATTGTTTGCCTTTGAAAAATTTCAAACTAACGCCATTTAATGCGATGCTATTAAAACAAACGATGGTCGTTCACAATTAGTGCATAAATAGAGAACGGTATTTTGCGTTATTATACCATAATATATACGTACAGTTTAAAGTTTCATGAAACCGCCAGCCGTACGTACGTATGGGATGACTTATAGGGCCGTTGGAGAATTGCTGATGGCAACAATTTCATTCGAGGTGTATTTTGCTGTGAGATTAGAGCTAACCGTCGTCTCTTGTTTTTGCCTCTCAGAGCTTTCAAGTGGATTTTCTTGTACACTGGAGGAGAATTATCCCGTCACTTATTAAACATTAGTACTTTGCGACCAGCAATAAGCTCCGAATTCCGCATTTTGTGGGTAACAACATGCTATTATTACTCCGATGCCCGTTTTTATACCAACCAACGTTTCTTCGTTGCTCCAAAAACATCCAGGGGACGGCAAAATGACCCAAATAATGTTACGCAAATTTCGAACATGTTTGTATTTTAGACATATATAGGTATTCGTTATTCGTGTTATTATAAAAAAAAATAATACAATTATTCGCAAAAGGTCTTGTCATTCTCGACGGCACTCATCTAATTTAATTAAATCTGCAGACGTGTGAAACGTTGAACATTTTTTATAGGCTCCGCCAATAGTAAAGGTAAAATCTTTCGTGCCAAACACGGCATTGATAATAACGGATACCACATACGAATCATCCGGGGTTCTGACAGTGCAGCTTTATCAAAGATCGGACAGCAACGTAAAAGGTTTCTTATTTCGAAATTCAAGCGATTATAAATGCAATCTGGGTACAATATTATATATTGAACTGCAAACATGAAGTGCAATATACAATATCGGGAAACAATCGTATCTGATGTATCCACTGTAGGTAACAGTGAGGACGGATTATTTGCGGAAATGGCACGATAAATTCAAACATGAAAGAATCGATCCGTGTATACATACATCATTGTAGCCATGTCGCCATCTTGGTCTTTAAGAGACCTTTGTTGCCCCTTTATGCTGATTTGAACTTATGATTTAAAATTAGAACGTTTTCGATCAAACGATTTATTCCATCGAATGGTCGTTAAATTTCTATTACATTTTTTAATTTTGTTATACGTCGACCTTTTTTTCTATTCTATTTTAATAATCTGAGATTCGCAAAACGCTCCAGAACATGGGCGAATAATGATAGAAAAAGCTTGTATCATATCGCGAGCTGAAACTAGGAGAGTATAAGTGACAAAGAACAAGGGGTGCTGTCATGAGGGCGACAAGAGTAAATAAAATGAAAGAAAAATAAGCATCAAAGTGACAGCATAGTTCAAGCTGAAGAGAAAATTCTCAGAACAAACTGAAGGAAAGTGACATTTCTTTGCGTGTGTTTTTTATTCATTATTTCATTTTGTTCATTTTTGGTGGGTTATATAATCTTATGACGTGAAATTCAAGCATTGAATATGAAAATGGAATACTTTGCGTCCTTCTGACTTTTTGATGTTCATAGCTCCGACACTCTATGCGTTAAAAGAATATTCAGATGAAAAATGCGGATGATATTTTATAACGTGCTATTAGTAGCTGGGGAGGTTTCAATTGAATCAATTGGAAATGGCAAAGATCTGATTCTGATCGAATTGAACTGAGATGTCCTAGATATGCACATAAAAGATGACGTTTGAGAACTAGAGCGTAAAGTGGAATATCTCTGATAACTATAAGTTCCAGAAAGGGTTCACATTGAAGGTTCATTATTGTGTTTTAATTGGCTCCTTTCACCTCTTTCCCCGCATAGCCGCGTCCAGCACGCTTTTCCTGAGAAACTCAAACGAAAAATACATTCTCTCGTTATCTAATCTATACCATACTCTAACTCATCGACCGACGAACACCGTTAACTAAAACAACACCAGAATGATATAAGCTTCCAGACCATTTAAACCGTTTCGGCTTGCTCGCTATTGTCACTAAAACAAATTTAGGTCACATGGAAAATTCGTATATGATCTGGTTCAAAGTTTAAAAATGTGAAAAATACCGTACTTACGATATACCCGCTATCAACGAACGTATGTATTTGACAAATTTTACGTTTAACGAACGTAACGTTTACGTCGAAATTTTTTGCTTGTAAATGTCCCACGATTTTATAACTCTTTCATTTTATTTTCATTTTTATTTATTTATTTATTTTTTTTTTGAGCGTCAAGTGCGAGACTTTTGTATCAAAAAGCACGCGTTTGCGCTATACTTTGATCTCTGCAGTTAGGTATAATAGGTGCAGAGCAAGTGCAGGTAGTACCTTGCGGAAGTAACGAGGTTTCGAGTACTTTCATTGTCCTAAAATTACTCTGCTAGCGTTTTCGCATCACTGCAGCAGTTCCGATAGAATAAACTCGCTCGTTATGAAAAATTTAAAGCTGACATGGACGCGCTGGCCGTTTATTTCAACCCATAGAAAACTTCCGATGAAATATATAATGATGCTTCCGGGATTCTGGGAATATGTTATGTAGTAAAAGAGTCCTGAATTATACATTATAATTCAGGGGTTCACCATCCTAATTATAGGTAAGAGTTTTCAATTTTATTCTTTGCGCACACGCCAGACAGATTATTTTTTCACTTCCGAGTGACGCTAAAATTATTATGTGAGTAGCAACAGCATTTACCCTATCGTAATAGTGTTCTAATTGAAACCAATTTCAAAGCTTTGCTGTATAATATGTTAAACGCATTGTCTATTGTATATCAATGTCCGTATATAATTATTCTACAGAATTTACTGTAAATTTCTGCTAATGACAGCTGTGATCTGGTCGGTTTTGTACCCTCGTCACAGCTCATGGCGAATATTCCAGTGGAGCATTAGGTTCTCACAGGATGATACGGCAAATCATTTTTTTGCCGCTTAACATATACATAAATCAATAATCGCGGGAAGTACGGGTATCAATGTTATGTTAATTGTGACACATATATACCTAGTTACATTTTCATCCGCTGAACAGAGAAAGTAAAACGTCGATGAAAAAAATCAGAAAACTTTTGGTCATGTATATTTCGTGTCTGAAGTACGCCGCTCGACGCGCGACGGTATAACTCCGAAATTTGTGACTGTTATAATGGTCGATAATAAGAAAGGGACATTTCGAACGACTTCGTCTAACGTATATTCAAACGTGTGCCGCAAAATTTTTACAGTTCTATAAAAGTTTTGCTTTTGTCCCAAAACATACGGATTGCCTCTGAAAGAAAAAGTGATAATGTTGTGTTGGAAATGATCCGTTGGAAGAGGTGATGTTCAAATACTCGGTGGAAGGTCGTTTCATCGAGCGCAGTTATTTGCTTTTCCACGTAATCATCACCTAAAAGTCGGATTTGCTGCCCCGCCCTCCCCTTCACCTCAATGTCCCGAGGAATATGATAAATATCCATTTGTTACTGGCACCAGGATTTCGGATCTGAATAGATTTACTCCGAGGGTAAAAGTGCGCAAGGTTCAAGTATAATATATATTCGGATTTTTAAAACGTTCGAGCTATTTTTTGTTTCGGTCTTTCCAAATACGTTACGTGCCGTAAAGTACTCCCAATCATTGACAAAATTGAGAGTTCAATTGGAAAACCTCTCGTTATCGTTCATTATTGTCACCCCAAGAGAATACAATTTTAAAATTAACTTTCCGACTATACACCAGGGAACAATATACATATATACGTGTGCCAATAATTCTGTGCAATTATATTCTGAAGATATGATGAGGAACTAAAAAATAATATTAAAAATAGTGAAGTAATAATTTGGCGACCAGAATTCTTTGTGCGCACGTCTTTTCATTCTAAAGTGAAGATGTCGTCGGCGAGTTCAACTTTTAAGCGGTGGAATTCGTAGAACTTCTGAAGATGAATTTTTCAGCAACCCAGCTGAGTGGTGGTTTTTTGGAGCTCCGCAGATATTTTACAAGCATTTCACTCCTAAAAATATCGAGTTCCTGTCTCACTTTTTATTACCGGAAATATTTGCCGATGAACCATAGACGCGCTTGCAGTTCGTGATTTTCAAATACATTACTCGTACGTACAATTGTGGTATCAAAGTGAACGAAAAATTTTCACTCTAAACGCATGATTTAATCTGGATTTCGGTTGTAGTGATATATGCGTATAAGTATTTTATTTATTATACATGTGGCGAGCTTTTGTGCCGAGAAAAATATTCGTACTCTGTATGTACCTAGATACCTACGACGATGGTGCGGAGGAGAATTCAGAAAATCGTTGGAACTCACCCAGTCAGAAAGATAAAGTTCCGTCACTTCAACAAAGACCTTAATTATAGCTATGCTGACTGGCGAAGGAAGTCACTCAAATGTCCTTCCGAATCCGACCAAATCTCAATACTCGTCTTGTATAAGAACGAAAGAAGAAGTTAAACAACACATTATTTGTTTTATGCCAATGCAAAGGGTAGAAGGTTCGAACAAATTTTATCATCTCTACAGGTATTACAATTCAACCCATTGCTATGGTTCATGCTCTATTGACTCAAAGTATAAGGTTATGCTGAAAACAGCGATTTATAATTCCAATGACGTTGGCACCGATTTTCACACTCTAATTTTGATTTTGTTTTATATGATAAATCAAACTCAAAATATGGCTTTGCAGTCAAGTGAATGAAATGCTTAAGATTGATAGAAGGATATATCATACGAGCTGTGTATTATCGTCATATTATTTTCTTGTTTCTGGGGGTGAGAATTTATGTTTTCGTTCATCAAAAGTGTTTTTTCAAGCGTGCGCAAGGTAACAGAGTATAAATATTACATAGGCTATAGAGATTCGTATAGATATACAGAAGACGTTGAACTTCCATGTTTTCACTTTTGATTTCGCCTCGGGACCATCACGGTTTCTCAAGTTTTTCGTTTCACCGAGAATCTGATATACACGTAAAATGATAATAATAATAATAAAAATAACAATATCAACTCGATGTGGGCAGGTAAAAGTTTACTTTCATCTTTCGCTTCACACAGCAAGTTCTCAACTTGATATTCAGATATTCGATCAAACGCCATACGATCTGGATTTCTTGGGATTTGATCCAAAGCCTCTATAAAGTGGTTTATTTTCGCTTTATCTTTTATTCTTCAACAAGACCATGGTTCAAAATATTTCCTAACCTTTCGTTTGACCGGATGTGTTCAATTCTAATGTGTTGTACGTATCACTGTACAGCCTTTATCCACCTATTATTGAACTAGAAAATTTGATGATTTTCATATTACGTTTAATCGCTCATCTCATAACAGTTATATATCGTGGAAAATTTTTAAATTCTACTTTCTAGTCACGTAGTCATTTCTTTCGCCGAATAGTGTTTTACTTTCAATTGCCGATGGTGCAGACATGCTAGATGTACGAATTAAACTATTCGTGAAAGTTTTACAGGATCTTTCACCCGTCTCTTCCAACAACTTTGCACGCTGTGCAGTTCCTTGCGGCGGCGAAATGTGAAACCCCATGAGAAGTTTTCAAAAAATCAGAAAACCATTATAGCACTCATAATAACTGGCGCGTTGGAATAACAGCAGAAAGTTTGATTATTTCAGTTATGAGTAATTCTTCAGAAAGATATATTCAATTCCAGACGTTTATCGTTCATTTTATTTCATCATACTTATTGTTAGCCGTGAGCTAATGCTACCATGAAAGTCCTGAAAGAGGGCCTCTCATTTTTCTTAACCTTGGAAAATAAAGTTGGATTAAGTTTCAAAGTATATGTACGGGCGGCTCACGTGTTGCTATTGCAAATTAATTTTTTTTTTTTTTTGTTTTCTTTCAGATTTTATGATTCCCGTTCAGCCGGTAGACGAAAATTATAGGTATGTCTAGGCATGGATAACACGATTTTCGAATAATTTCGTTGAGTTTTTTTTTCATTAATATTACTGTTACATATTATATGATAGGGCAGAGTTTTACAATTTCGCCGAGTGTTAAATTGCCCTCAAAAACAGATGCTGTGCATTTGTGGGTGAAAGTTGAGTTTACTTTCCCTTACGATCGTCGAGGGATGAATAAGAAATGGAAGTTGAGAATGTGCTGAAAGTATGTATAAAAAGTTACAAACGAATCAGCATTCGAAGCAAATACTTTAGATACAAGCAAACTTCGTCGCCGAAATTCGTTGGAAATTTTCTTGGAAATAAAAAGAAAATACGATTACATAAAAATCGAATAAGGAAAAAGAAAAAATCACGGCCAGGCGTAACCTCGAAAACAACATAAAATACATTTCAGGTCGTACCGGGATAAGGGGTTTCCAACTATCTGTGAGTTTCTTACTTATATCATATTATATTATATTCAATTTGCTGAAATGGTCAATACAAACAATTTTCAAAAATCTTCCATCTGCCAAATCAGAACGTTCGTATTACACATATTGTATCATCAAAATTTACGGATCTCACGTACATACACACTGTTTAGTGCATAGCAACGACATTTCTGAAAAAATTCTGGTGGCCGATAATCAGCCTCAAAAACTTATTTAAAAACGTTTTCATGTTCATTCCATATTCTCTGGCATTGCGATGGAACTACGTTATCCTTTCTTTGTCTTATTTTGCTTCTCGGAGATACGTACATAGAATGTGTCCGCTTTGCAAATTATTTCAAGGTTGATTGTTGTTGGGTTGAAACCGGTCATAACCTGAAAAGTACCGAAAAGTTTCTTCGAAATTAACCCTGACCTCATCCTCGCACCCCGAAACGTTTGGGCATACCCGCTATATATGATTAGGAGAGAAAGTAAAAAAAGGCCTGGGGTAAGTCGTGGGCACCGCAAATAATCATCAGCACTAACGTTTCTTGCGTAAAAAGTTAATCACACTTACTAGTCCTACTAGCTCGGGAAAACGTGATTAGGATCTTGAAGCTTGGGCCTCATGACTCACCGTCAATCGTATTTTCCGGTACGAGGTGTGAAAATAAAAATCGATCGGTGTTACGAATAACTGTACTTGACTCATGTATAGTATTTCATGAAATATGGCTGACTGTGAAAGCTTTAAGAAGCCGTCGGTTTTCGGGAATATCGTTATGCTTTATGATGACTGATTCGATCATTGCTCAACCCGTAAATGTACGATATCAGGTGGCAAGCGATATCCTTGTGATTAAAAAGAGCAATGTCAGGACTTTGACTTTTTCATTGTGTTTTGTAAGGAGAGATTTTCTGCACGGGTGATTCTTGATATTACTGAAAGTTTAATTAATAATTATATTACGTCTCTTGTCATCCCGAATTATACACCGAAGAATTTTTACGGTTTTAATCAAGTGGAAAAATAATTGCAGGGTGCGAATGAAATGAAAGCCACGATGTGCTACAAAATTTGTGTAAGTCCTACACCTGATTCGAGACCAGCCACACGGTACAATGCAGTATATGCGCATACATATGTATCATATAATATAGTAAAGTTTTATGCATATGGTGTACAAAAAAACGATAATTTTTTTTGCCAAACTTAAGAAATGTTCAGCAGCTTCATTACATCTATTAGGTGTACAAGCCTTCGAGCGTATCCATGATTCTTCCAAGTTAGTGAAATTGTCGCAATATTCGCGATCTCAGTCCGAGAAGGTAAATTAACGGGAAAAGTTGAGCAAAAATATAACGCGTAGGGTACACCGGGAGATTTTTTTGATACCGTTCAGAATCAGGTAGGCAGCCTGCGATACTCTTACTGCGCGAAGGAGAATGACTTTCGATATGCACTCACCGTACTAAATGGTGTTCAGAAAATCTTCCGGTGTATGTTTCTATCGTAAAGTAAAACTTTTCGTATTATACTGGAAATACTATTACGAATACTAACTCGGTGACTCGACAGATTTTGAAACTCGACTGCCCAGACATATTTAGTAATATCTAATAACAGCAGCGGTTCTTCCAGCCTTTTGCTCGAACAAAGAGCTGGAAGAGTTGCCGTGTACAAAGTCAAGATAAACGCGCGGGGAATTTGATGCAATAAATTCTACTAGACACACAATTATGCGCTATTGTTTTACCTATAAAACACGATGGCACGCGCGCGTAACACATAAAATTTTGGAAGTTACCATTAATTACCCAGGTACGACGTGCAGTGTTACTAGTTGCTATGAAGCGAGTACTACTTATCTGTATACAACAGACAATTGCATCTTATTTGCATATACAATACGCTCGTGAAGAGTGCGTCACGGAAAAAAAGATACACCACTTTTGGCTACCCGAAGGGCGTTTCTTTTTGTCCGTTTTATTCGCACGGAGAATCGCGCGTAGGAAGTTTATAACCGTTTATATTATACATACACATATACACATAATTAGAACTCTGAAAAAAGTAATATAAATGCGATGAGCCCTGCACAGACTTTTGAAGAAAAGACGTGAAAAGCTTAACGAAAATAATTTCTAAAATATATACCTACGTACACCCCGTGGGTGTTCAAATACATGTATAATAATCCCTTTTTATAATTATAAATATACGCGGATACAAAATTAATTATATGCACAGGTTGAGGGAAACAGAAAATGAAAAGTAAAACTAATTTTCAAATGTAAACAAGAACTGAACCCGGCAAAAAATCATGTAAAGGCTACTGAAGAGACAAAGAAGTTTTGATTTAATGAGCTAAAAATTCTAAAAAATTTCACCGGGCCGGAAACTTGGTTGATCCGAATGAAATTCTTACGAAAAAATTATACGCGAGTCATAATGAATCACTTCGAACTTCAATCAAACCAGATGACTTACCGATGTAAAAATAAATTATTAACGGTTGCTCAAGAATTTTCTATCGATTCGATCTAAATTGGCTGCCCAATAACTATGTCTCTATTCCTACCTCTTGCAAAAAGACGAAGTTCTTTGGTCGTACTAGTTGGCATCCGTGCTTCAAAGTTGACCGATTTTCCGGCCCACCCTGTGTGTAACTTATGCGTTTGCATAACGAAGATCACTATTGCGACTGACGACAGATAATACATATAATCATACTTATGTATATACGTAGTGAATATGCAGCGTGAGAATCAAACTGCATCTGCTGACATGTTAATTTTAGCTGCAGAACTAGTCGCAGAGTTATGACTTATCTTCGAATTAACTCTGACAAGGATCTATCTCAACGCATGTATGTTATATTTACCATCAATATATACAGGGTGAAACCAAACATTGTGTCGCTGCTCTGGCTACAGGTGATTTTTCAGTTCAAGATCGGCGAAGATCTGTGAGAATTTATAGCCGCAAGATTGATTCAATGTATCAAAAAAATCATGTATCTCAAACATCGAGCATGGGTCGCAAATGAACCCTTGTACTGGGGAAAAAGATCACGCAGTCAACGGAAACCGGGGAAAACGAATCATTTGTAACCCACGGTCGCCTTTTCGGAACTATATTTCTTTCTTCTCATGTAGAAGTAGCATTTTTTGTGACAATAAAAAAGTTTGACTTCAAATTTCAGGGTCAGGGTCGATTTTATGGGACCATTACCGAGCCATGATCTTCACCGATCTTGAGCTGGAGAATCACCCGGTGGAGCGGCGACGTGACATTCTGTCCCACCCTGTATATGGGTAACTAGACATATTTACAGAACCCGCACCTGTCTGCATACATTCGCAGACTATTTGCAATGCCAATTTCCACTAGTCTCAAGCCTCATGTGGCAATTTGCTATCTCAAATCGTTTATACGTGCCGGGTAGTACAGTGATCATCAGCTTCCGCGTAGCTATATCTTCATTGACAGAGGATTGTTTGAAACCGACGTAAAGCGGTGAGATGTGGTATGGGTTGGGATAACTTATTAATGCGAGAGAAGGAATGGCAAGGAAGCTTCGGCTAGCACCCTGAGGGTGTACGCGGGTAGCTGGGAGAATCACCTAATTACAAGTTATAATGGAGTTTAACGTTTAGCCTCCTCTTTGGCCATATGCTGTTTCCGTTCACTAACTAGTAATGTATCCATGTGAGTATAAATGATATGTAGATGGATAGGTTAGCCCCAATTTCGGAGAATTCGATTACATAATCAATTTCAAATTTCTCGACATCTTTCTTTTTCTTTCGTTTCCAATACCGGGAAGCACATCTCTTATATGAATGAACTTTTTTCCTAAAGTTGAAATCGAAGCTTGCGTTTTCCGGAGTCGGTTCGGCGAATATATTTACCCGCAGTATATGTATACCGACCTCCCTCTCGGATTTAATTAACGGTGTAATTAACTTGGAGATATTTTTCAGTGTTACGAGCATAAAATTAGTTTGTGATTGAAAAAATTTATCGCTGAATATATTTGAAAAAAAAAAGACATTTTCAATGGTTCAAGGGCAGTCGGTATGACGTATTATAATTTAGGGAGGTTATCTGGCTAAACTAGACCCCTGCTATGTACGCCATACCAACATTAACTTTTCTTATCAGAACTTCTCTCAACAACTCGAAATTCCAACTCGACGTCTACTTTGCTAGTGTGCAATTCTAAGTTTAGTTCGAAGCTAATTTGCATCCTCGAGACTTTCTAATTTAACGGCGAGTCAACGTGAAAAGAATGAGGTAATTATAAATAAACTGTGTGTATAAGGATTTTTATTTTGACTCGTCGGTTTGTCATTTTGTCGGGCGTGTTTCTGTCTTACAAGTCACTCTTTCGAAATTAACTTCTTCATCGGGTTTCTGGCAGCTTCCTTATTGCAAACGTTGAACGTTATTCACACAAATTCAATTTGCTCATTGTTTGAAAGGCATGATATTGATTAATCTAACATCCAGGGTAATGGACAAAAAAATCTTTTTTTTCATTTATAATAACATTCTGCCAATCAAACGGTTGAGCCTCACAAACGCCATTAAACTCAACTAAACTTCTTTCAGATGGTGTTGGCCGCGTAGCCATAAATTGAGTAACTGCTGAAACGCCGAATCTCGCGGACGTAATAAAATAATAATATGATAACTCAGGTTTACGAGTTTGGATCATCCTGATATTGTGGCTTCGGCAGCAGCCAGCATCTCTGTTCACAGGTTCCCTTGGGCCGCGATCTTGACGTTATTACGTGTCTGTTAACTTCAGATATACGGAGGTTCTTTTTTTCTATCCTCAAGGTAGAGTTTCCTTTCTTCTAAGATTAAACCAAACCTACACCTTCCTTACTCTCGCGATCAAAGGGGATTGTAGGAATTATCACGATGTCACGGAACTCACCTTTATGTCACTCGCAATCAGAAATTATCAGAAAAAACAGAGACCTATGACCTATCCAAATCACGTTGATCCCGAGCTTTCAGAAACCGGCTGACAATATATCATATATAAAATATTACGTGGGATTAAGCGACAAAAAATATCTATACAGCTAACAAAATTAACTGATTGAGAAACTAGATCAATCAGTGGTGTAGATGAAACCTGGTCCCCTTTCACCTGCTTTGCCAACCCGAATCGATTGCCCTTTATGGATAGCAATACACAAAAAGCATTTGAATTTCTCGGGAGTAACAATCACGATAATGATAAATTTTTTGAGGTTAATTTGGGAAAGTATACTTATATCGCGGTCGAATCAATACCGCAGGTATAATAACTCACCCTTCGTTTGCTTCGGATGTTATCCAATTGCCGCTGCGTCGCTTCCCCTATGCTCTGGGAACCCCATAGTTCAAGCCCAACTCTGGCATATGTAAACGTCATTGATCCAATCGGCAGGAAATACGTGAGTATCATAAATATCACGTTGTACCTGGAACAAGGAAACCCATTCATATATCTTCAGGCGTGCTACCGAACAACTCGCAACTGCTGAGTAACCAAAATTTAAAAAATTACCGCTTATTACTATCTTCATAGAATCTTCTCCGAACTCTAAATGAACTCGGAATTTTTTCAAGTATAATTGAGTCCTGAAGAAATTGAATTATAAATTCAATTTTGCAAAGTGGTGTCCAATCGGTACTCTTACACTTATCGCAATTAGTTTGAATTAAAAATTGCGTATATAGATGGTACAGATTCCATACTTAGTATACTTGTAGGTATGTCATGTGAACTTTCAACCTCTGGGATCTCGATTACAGGGTGGCTCGCAATCAGTTCAAACGATCCAGACAAATACTTTGCGAACCAATACACACCCACTCACAGATATGCGAAAACAAGTTTCGGACAAAAGTTGTACGATACTCCGGATAGTTGGCATCAATACGTATCCAAGAATCGTAGCTGATTGTTGGTACATGGGTTCTGCCCGAGTGCTTTTGGTCCCCATTATTAGTCCAGTCAGATAAGACTAAAATGAGGCTCAATTTTGGAAAAATTTAGAGTAAGTATTCACCCGGATACCGTGTGGAAACATTCAAATTGAGCCCACTCTGTAGGTATAGGTACTTTAGAGGGTTTGAATTTATTCCTAAATTATCCTTCTTTTATAATCACATTTCCACGTGACTGACAAAGTGATTATTACTAGACAAGAATAATCACATGGTCGAAATCGGGGTCCTTGTTCAAACATGTCGAGGATAAACGCATTACACCTACCTACTGAAAATTGATTAACGCACGATTAATGCACAGCATAGTTCACATCACATTGCCGTGACATTTATCCATACCTATGAATGAGCTTACGCGATGGATATTTCTGCGTGTAAAGTTGAATACAAATTACAGCCGGTATTCGGTGTGAAATCCGTATAAATTCTGCATAATATTCAACGGTAACGATAACAAATGAATGGGTCAGTATATTGCGCTCCGCTGTTGTCTGCGATTTACCTCTCCTCTCCGAAATCTCGCAGTGAAAGATCTCCTAATGGAGGATACCGCGATATTATGCAGATATGTATGTATAGTAGAAGTGGAAATTTTCAAATGTAATAGGTCATACAAGAACCAAATTTAGGAAAATCCTATCGGAATCCTAAACTGTTAGAAAAGCGGTGTCAAAATCAACACCGTTTCAACACCGCCGAGCATATTATAGAAGTCCACACCGATCTCGGTGTAAACAGAGGTGGTTAAAACCACGGTGTAAAAGGACGACACCGGTCTAGTAACACCTTAAATGAATTTCGTCCGTAACACCAGTCAGTGTTGAATCAGAACAACGCCGATATGACGTTATGCCCATCCGACCATTATTTACACCATAAGTTACACCACACATTATGACCTTCAGGACTCCTAACGGTGTTTTTTTAGAGCATCACTGTTTTCGGTGGCAAATATACTCCTAAGGGTGCTTCATTGCTGAAGTGATTAGAACCGGTGTTAGGCGAATCAAAGTAACACCGGAATTTGAATTAACCACATGCACCGGTGTTTTTTTACCCTGTCACCGGTGTGAAAATCAACACCGAATTTTTTGAACACGAACACCGGATTGTTTGACACCGCGAGATTTTTAACAGTGTAGTGTGATGCAGTAATACGTTATAAATTCTGCAAGATTTAGGGTTAGAGATAAAACCGAGGTTTAACGTCTTAAGGCTATAATTAATTGAACGTAGAGCCAGTTCGTTCATTAGAAGCAGAATTTCGAGTATTATTCCACGAGTTGCTCTGCTTATTTTATGCTTCCCTTGCCAACCCCTTTTCTTATTTTATCTGAAATATGAATTATTAATATCATAATACCCTCCTTATTATTATAATTATCAGTTTTATTAATATTGATATTCAAAACTTTGTATTTCCAAATACGTTTTATTTATATACCGAAAATTGAAGTCGGCATGTGACATTGTTTTAAATATTCTACGTGCAATTTCGTATGATTATAATCGTATACGGTGATGAGCGCAAAAGCGTCTCGACATGCATGTTGTGCATCAGTGCACGTTTGCAATTTCTACATTCTCGAACACAAAAGGTTGGGCGTTTCCAGCTTCCGTCGTCAAAATTGCGGTAAAATACACATCACAATTTTCATCGGCAGACAGAAACTTCGCTTGTCCTACAACCGCATATACACTTTTCTCAGTGAAAAAAATTCCAACCCATAGATATCAACACGTATATCCTGTGAAGTTGATCTTCTGTCATAAGTATACGAAGTATAGCACAGAAATCCGGAGAAAAACAAACTCATACATCTCATGTATAATATAACGACATCGATTTGTCGACATTTTTTTTTTTTTAAAGCCAGTCTATTGATTAATTTTTTTTTTCCTCGAATCTGAGTAGCCATTCACGCTCACGGAATCTTATAATGACATTTTGGGTAATCTGTCCGTTTTTGTTTTTTTTCACCTGAATTTTTTTAATTTTGGCTCTCGCGCTCCCATTTTGTGTTTTATAGAAAAAGGAGGAAGGAATATTGAAGAAAGTTAGCAGATAAAACCACACAATGGTAGATGAGGGAAATATTTGTTCAGGATTTTTTTATGTGCTGCAGGTGACCCGAATTCACTTAGTTAGTAAAACCTTTGTATGCGTACACTTCCATACCAACCACATATACTAACTGTAAAATACGCGACGTCATTTTAGAGTTCCACGAAAACTTGCGGAGTACGCGCAATTTTTCTCCAACGTGCATAAGTGAATTATTATTCATTTCTGCTGACGATGTTCAGGGCAACCAAGCCCTAAGGGTAACCAATATAACAAAAATATCTCATCCGTGAAAAATTTATCACACTCATACCGTATTTTGGTTCATCTTTTCCACATATAGGTATACCTATGTGCATGTATATATATCTTTCATTATGGTTAAAAAATAATGCGTGCGATCTAAAACATAAGGATATGATAATCGCTACATGGTTAATGGGAAGGTGTAACAATATGTTATAAAAACGGGTCGGTAACGCTGGCGAAAATATAAAAGATAAATTGGAAAATGGTGAGAGATAAATAAAATTGAGGTAACCTTTTGGGATATTTTTCCACCAGTTTATCGCGCACTCTTGATCCGCGTCGTCTTATCTATCCTTTGCGGGATTTCAGCTCAGTTCTGTTGAAGGAATTATGGGAAGTGAAGGGGGTTTCGGGCTGTTCAACCGCATGATTGAATTTCAATATGATTCTTCAAAATATGTGGTCACATATCCATCTTGATTATTTTATTTCGTATTGTACGCAAAGTGGATGTAAAATCAAATCTTGTTCACTTTACTCCCCCCCCCCCCCCCCCCCCCAGCAGCTCACAGAATAAGTGAACTGGAATCCATGTTCGTTGATGAAGGACGCGGAGGACAAAGAAATTGGATACGTTCAAACCGGAACAAATTTCTATGGTGATGCGACCCCTCTAAATCATATGCAGCTGCGGTTTCATTAAGGTTCTCTTCCACCGAGAGTGAAGGTGGATTCATTGCTAACGTTTTATTGGATTTTGTGAAAATCCAAGCGTCGTTTAACGGATGATAGATTCGGCATTGTTCAATCACAATTATGCGGAATTGATAATGTGCGCTTCGAATAGATGATTTTTGATCGTTTGAACGCTCAGTATAGTTATTCCCGTTATGCACGGATCGATATTATATGTATAACTTAATCTGGATTCTATATACCGTAAAGTGGAAGGGTTGTTATAACCAAGGGTAGGTCGACCCGGGAATTGCGAGCTTCTCAAGATGGAATTTCATCGCATTTCAAACGTTCGAAGAATGTCTGGTGAGACGTGCAGGACGCACAGCTGTGTGCAAGAACGGTGAGATCCTGAGGGTACGTCCGAGCCCCAGGGTATATTATACGCCAAGAATGGACGGCGCGTTACACTTCGGATACAAAATTTAACAATTTGGTAACTTTTACCGGCTTCTTGCATACCTGAGTACCTATACTTTATTATACGCTTCTTAAACCGTAGGCCATTATACCCACAACCGCATAAATGCCCGTTCCTCGATGGTGGAGAGAATTAGAAAACTATGGAAATTGCGTAAGTTAAGCGCAATATGGTTCGAAAATTCTATATTCTGATTCTGATTAACTATCAGAAAAGTGCAGATCCCTAAAAAGTTTAACCAATCTAAAATATTGAATATCCGAGCATTTAATATAATTTGAATTATCAGGATTTTTGAATTTAAGTTTACTGAATGATATCTTGTAAGTGTCGACTTACTAAATTCTCGAAGTCATCGATATAACACGAAAGATTTCTCCATTTTCGACACATGCGGTCGATGTATTATTCATGGTGTGGATTAAGCGCAATTTCCTTGGAAAATATTTGAACTTTTTCAGTATGTATACACATGAGGTGGATCGTATATATTTTTTCTGACTTTTTTTCGCTGGATGTATACCGTCGAAAAATTTTTCAACCGGATGTGAAGATTTGAAACTTTTACCATCTATCTTAAGCTCTACCGATTTGAACTTTGCTGTGAGGTATTCGATGTATTCATGTAACGTTTATACAAGTCGCGTAATCTTGCAGTGTTAGACGGTATCGTGACACTATAGCCTTGAATAAATATCCCATAATTCCACCTTATCTAAATTCTTATAGAAAGAAAATATTTCGCTGGGCGGTCACGCGGGATGATCTAATAATTAATCTAATAACGTAGCACCTGCGAATAGTACGCATAAAAGTAAAAGATAAAAAAAAAGAAAAGGTTCGTACTAAACTTTCGAGTGATATGCAAAAATTGAAAAAATAATTATACGTGTGCAAATTAATACGGGTTTCATTTTAAATGTGGAGTACAGGTATATGTTGTACTTCGCTGAGTGTCGGTACATGAAATACAGGTACTTCAGGGGGTAGTCCGAAAAAAGCTTCCAGAGAAGGACAACTTTGATAGGGAACGAAATGAAAGCTGAAAATCTCGTTTCAAGTTGATCGAGCAAATGTAGTGAAAACACGTCGAGAGTGTTGATTTTGCAGAGTACCTGCACACGTACTTTTCAATTATATACCGCAGTGAAGTTAGCTCTATAATTAGCCTGCACGTCAACGTTTTTATTTCTAAACTACTTGGCTTCTCGTTTGAAAAAAAAAAAAAAAACAAGATTATTCAGCTGATTTAACGCTCTGATTTTTTCGCATGTGCGCAATAGAATCTATTTTTAATTCATAATTATTTCCCTTATCACAAACTTATCGTGACGAAAGAATCTATCTAAAAAAATTGAAGAGTACTCAAAGATTGAACAATGTATCCACCCGTTCGTTAACTCTAGGATAAACTACGAAGAGATAAAAAGTGTTTGAGATATATAATATCAAACTTTTCATCTTTTCCATCTCACATATTTCACCCTCATTTTCGTCTCGGTAAAGTATTTCTGCTTTAAGGGCGCGATTCCTAGAGATTTTCAGACGGTGTCCATCGGAAGTAAGAACTGAAACATAGCTTGTGCAGTCCGAGCTTTATTCTATGAATTTTTTATTGAATTTTATACTCTAATTGTGTTTCACGAGCAACAGTATAAGTTTTGCGCAGAAAATGATAATAATATTACCCCGGGTATAGCGTATGAGTTGGCAAGTTTTTATTTCACATGCGTGACAAAGATCGTGCAATTCATGGACGGCAGCGTTGAACAATTATCATGTTGTCGAAGTACGAAGGTGACGTCAACTTCGATTTTATATGAACTTAAATATCCTTGAAACGCTCTTTTTCATTAGCCCATTACAGTAAGATATCAGAAATGAATCCCATAATTTTATAGTAAAATAAACGCGTTTATATACGTGGACACTTACTTTACGTTTCTTTTTATTGACCGTATTGCAACCGCGTACGAAAGTACGCTAATAACAAACGTTTCACACTTGATGATGAGAAAACGTGAATGTTGCCGCAGCTGTTTGAAATTCTCGTTAAACTTATTACAGACCTTTGGTAGCATATATTCCGCGATAAAACAACTTATTTGACAGTCGGTTTTGAGAAAACAATAAAAAAATAAAAATTCTTTTTCGCATGATACACGAGCGCACGGATCGTGGGATGTTTAGAATGTTTTGACAAACGAGCTAATAAAGAGCTGGATAATACTTCGGGCGTTGTAACAATGGTATACGATATATTATATGTATACATGTATATAATAATGTAAACGAAACGTAATACGAAAGCTGTTTTGAAATATTTTTATGATGCGCCACCCGGCCTGTCGGCAAAAATTTATGGTATATCGGTGGTGTGTACACGTATACAATTCCTGTTTTCATGAACCTCTTTAACACGCCCATTGCGCTTGTGAGAATCGTTCATGACAGTCCACAATCTGGAAGAGAAATTTTATCAAGATAACCACCTACCACCGCTGCAGGAACTAATTTCCCATGCGTAGAATTATATAAAATAAAATACCTTTCGAGCCTAAAATGGGATACATTTAATGCTTTTCGTGACGCTTTATGCTTCGCTTGGGACAACCAGCTGTACATGGCAGGTGCTCGAAACAGATAGAATTCAAGCAGTGGAAAAGTGTATGTATATTAAATATTAAAAGAAAAACCATCGCAGCTTTATCTGTATTCAAAGGTGAACGTTCCGCGATGAACTGAGTGAGTCAAATAAAATTATTGAATTTCAAATTTCGTTACTAATAGAGATTCCAATACCTTATTGTCAGAGGGAAATCGATACGGCGAAAGATCCTTCATGGTTTTTCTTTTTTTTTCACGATTCATTTACCGCCGTCGAAGGTTAAATAAAAGAAAAGACCGTGCCGGTGTAATTGCTGTTTTTACAGAAGACTGGCAAACCTTATAGAACGAAAACTTTCAAAAGTAGCGGTGACGACATTTTTTTCTCATCTGCAAATTAGAAAGAAATTACAGATGGGTAAAAATACCTTTTTTTTTTCAAGATCCGAGTTCATTCCGGAAAATTGTACCGAGCTTTTGCTTCAACATTCTTCAATTGTTGTAGACGACTGTGGAAAAACAAAGTAGGGTGTTCCGAGTTCACAAGGACATAACCAGACATTATTTCGTGAGTATTCGAAAAAATTTCAAAAAATTAAAGAACAAACCCCAAATTATACAGAACTCACTGCCCTCAACTTTTTTAAATATAAGTTCATCGGCTCATGATGAATACCATTTTATTTTCCGTTGCATCGACTTCATCGCCACCCCGTATATGATTCTGTACAACAATATTGTGGGTAACCCACAATTGATCTACTCTTCCCGACGAAGGGAAGTTATGGTGCTCAAATTGGGGTCAAGTCACGCCGCGTTGAATGAGTCGAGAACATTTCGCAGTCGTAAAATGTTTATGTACACCAATGATCCAGAGACAAAATTTTGCTTTCGATTCGCTCATAGGTATACCAGTAACGTATCTTATTTACCGTAGCTGAAAATCGATCACAAAATCAGGTGTACTTAGTTTTACTATACAAAATTCAAAATTGGTCAGGTTCAGCAAATGATAATATTCAATTCCTTATTTCTAAAACAGAAGTGATCGCAATTGTCGATATACGACCAAAAGAGTCCTAAAAAAAAATTACCTTTTCTCACAGCCACACATTGTATCCATTGAAGATGAAAGTCTGATTTAATTAAAAATGCTGATTTGGAGGAAACGGAAAAAATTGAGCTGAAAACAAAGTAAATAAGATTATGAAAATTTGAAGTAGTGATAAACTGATGATCATCAAGATTTATCGATATGATATTTGAAGCGCTTTTCAAGGATTTATTATTGAAAAATCCATTACGCGTTCATCGCCCGTAATAGTCTGCGCCGATAACCTGATAAGTTAGCTTTCAAGTAATATCACATGAGCTGTCGCTGATCGTGAGCTGACAGGTGAACACGCAATATCTCGATCATTGCAGGGGTAAACATTTGCGTTCTACTACTCCGACAGCTATTTATATTTGCGGCTGTAAAACCGAGGAAGTAACGTTCTCGACGACAACGACGACGCGTGTTCGAATCTTGAGAATTTCTGTAATGTTACCACTGACAATGATTGAGTGACACCCTCGAACAATTAACTATAGAGCCGACAGCTGAGGCAAACTGCGGTTTTCCTTCAACTATACTTCAAAAAAATCAGAATCAACCTTCTGTACGATGCATCCCGCGATTGCTTTGTCTTTTTTTTTTCTGAGGCTAACGCCCTTCTGGTTTTTAACATTTGATTAGGTAATTACATCAGCTCGGGAAAAATGGGAGAAGTGGGTAAAGCTAACTCGGAAGTAATGTACTCGATGAATAGGTTAAAGCAGAGCATCTACCAAATTCGGCTCCTTCGATCCCCAGAGTTACGGAAGTCTCACAATTATCTATACACAAAGTATCCCAGTTTGTTCGCTACCGAAATGATTGAACCCTTCTCAATTAAAATGACACAGCCTGTATATACGTTGAAATAACTTACTTTTCATTAGAGTCATATAACTCTGCTTTGCGTACTTTATTAGCAATGCCTTATAACTGTCTGTGAACACTGATGAAGATTCACCTTACTCAATTAGGTACCCGCCTTTATCGGGAACGTGCTCAGAATTTATCCAAGAGCTGACTCCCTAGTTTTCAATGGAGAACACCGCGCCAGGTTGATGCGTATCGTTTTATCAGACATATACAGGTATACGTATGTACAGTGTGCACGAAACTCCTAAATTATATCAAATTAGTACTCACAAATATTCTCCGTAACTGAGGCCATCGTCCGTTCTGTTTGGCCAATCACTGTAGCAAATTACTCTGACCTCTCCGTTGACGAAGTTCTGCGTAAAGGTCGTGTAAAACAGCAACATTGGCAAAGATAAAACGGCACCGACCATCCAAATCGCAACTGCGATGCACAAAGTTGCTCTTCGACCCATTCGAGGTCTCAGGGGATTCATGATCGCCATGTACCTGCAATTAGAGTTCATTCAACGGTCAGTATTTTCCCATAATTCCTATATTCAGCTGTAATGAAATTAAAAAAAAAAGTAATGGCTCCATCTCACTGCCCGGGTATAAATTATCATTGTCATTCTATTCGCATGCATACGATAAACAAGCCAACATAAATTTATCCTTCTTATACACGTTCGTCAAATTGCGATGTATAAATATGCGCCTAATGAGAGAATAGATGTAGTTGTTATTTAAATAAATTGAACGTGGAATGATTACAGGAGATTTTCACAGTAATCTTCGGTGGTACACGGAGCGCATATATCACACGCCTGTACCAACCCACCAGACTTTAAACGTAATTGCACGTCTCGTTCGAACAATTTAATGCGAACAAAAACGTTTAACGAAGCAATCAATATATCTGATTACACCGTTCACACAAATAATTAGCTAATGTGTTCGACTGACGGTGATTCCAGATTTCAAGGTCCGATCTGGAAAAAGCGTTCTAGCAAGAATGAACTTGTTTTATTTAGCAAATCGTATAATTTTGGGAAAATTTGTCATGAATGACTAGATATTTATGACATTAATTTGTAACGCTTATAACCAATTGTGACAATTCCCAAGTCCACGAACCCTTCAAAAATAGCGAACGATCATCCCTGAAATTGTGCGATGCGATGTTCACGATGTTTGCGAAAGCGTTAAATGGTTTAGAATATTGATTTCATTATAGTATTGCTGTACCGCACATGCTAATGATTCCTACGAAAATAACCTGATTTGGTTTGAAATTAAGATTCCGTCAAAGTCTTGCTATTTCTTCATGTGAAAGTTTTGTTTTTCTGTAGTACTTGACATTTGAATAGCTTATACGTACGTACATACGTCCATGTATAGTTGGGAGATTTGAATTCAACATGCAAGCTATGCTGTCTCTAAATCCGATATATCCGTAGGCAATTTTTTCATATCGTATTACAATTCTCTTTTCTGACAGATCCAATAACCTTCGTATACTCTTGATCCAGTCTACTTTTGTTCAGTGCGCCGAATTTCAATTTGACTTCCAAATGGAATTTATTGGCATCCACAGACCCTTGACCCCATCAATTTATTTCACATCATTGAGTGCAATTACTCCAGATTACGTACCATTGTCTGGAGGTTATTGATTATTATAATTACTGATAGACCCAACTCCGATAAGAGTGAATGGTGAGCCACTTTTTTTTTTCCTGTTTTGTTTTCAGCAACCTTCAAATGAAAGTGGAAAGTATAGGGCGTGCGGTAACCAACGGAGTAAAGCATTTCGCCGGCACCTATCTCAGATGTATATAAATCTTGGTCACGGGATATAACACCTTTCCGTTTGGGGAAAGTTATTGGCCATGTATGCGTAAGTATACGCGCTTTCGTGTGCTACGGCGTTAGTATGTTTGGTTCAGAGCGCATCGCGTAACCTAGATAAGGGCTACAAATTCGTGATGTGGCGTATGTGGAAGGTACGTATAAAAGGGGGTTTCTAGGTTTAGGTACTCAATAGGAATAGTATCGCGACGAGGTAAATTTTTAAACCAAGTTTGTGTGCTGTATTCTTATAGGAAAAGGTCGGAGGCACAGTTCGATCGGTTTAACAGGATATTGACTCTGTAACGGGTGAAATTTCGATGGAATTCCAAGGTCGATTCAAGCGGGTTGCAAATATTGGCTGCTGACGGTGATACGTCGTATGTCCTGACGGAGATGGATACGCATATGTCAATTTTCAATTTTGTTGCTCTTCGAGTATTC
Organism: Athalia cordata; assembly: GCA_963932425.1. Classification (NCBI taxonomy): domain Eukaryota; kingdom Metazoa; phylum Arthropoda; class Insecta; order Hymenoptera; family Athaliidae; genus Athalia; species Athalia cordata. Next base: position 46,140,539 of record OZ010625.1, on the reverse strand, counting down.
ACTTATGTATACATAATTTGGTTGCAGTAAAATAACTCTCGATAAAAACGCGCGGGGCATGAAAAAATATTCTTCGCCACTACATCCATGACCGGTTGAGAAATCGAGAAATGACCATTATTTCAAAATTGAGATATATCGCGGAATTTATTTCGGTGTGTTTGTTGTTTAAAATCATAACGGATATTTTTTGCAAAATTTCAAAGTGCAGGTACGATTTTTTATTTTCAAAAGCTCACCACCAATATTCTTAAAATAATTATTTCAGATTTTTGAAGTGCAGACGTGTATATCTCGCTAATCTGTTTCGGAAAAATAGATAAATAAAAAAAATGAATAATTGCATCATAACTCATATCCGCGCACCGTATATATATACTTATAAAACTGTCTAGTTTATTATGATTATATTATTATTATTACTTGACTGTAAACGAAACGAGGTGAAATGACGGGCTGAAATCACCTTGTCTAATAAAGTGTTAATTTTCTGAAAGATATAACCTTATACACATATTTACGATTCTTTAAAATTAAATTGCGCTTCTGAAATTTATTTTATATCGTGTTTAAGTCGTCGCTCGGGGTGCAAAACAGCTATTCATGTGTAACACTGAATAATATGCATCAAAATGGTTGAAGAATTAAAATGATCGTATTAACTACATTTCCATCTGGGTATTAGCCGGCTTTGTGGTGCCTCCAGATTTAATTAGTAGGTATTTAATTTTCAAAGTACACGTTCGATCCAACACACCATCAGCTATGAAATGCATTACCCATATATTCCGTGTTTATATATGCGTATATTAGTAAGGTATATGTATATGTAAGCCTATGCATTTACAGTGATATGTATGCTACCTGTATGTACTATGAACATGTATATGGTATATAGACGTATGTATGTACGTATACAACTCGATATAACAGACCGGGTGGCTTACCAGTATTAATAGCATTACAGATAGGCACTCAAACTGCCGATAGCAGGCATACTAGGAATTTCCCACCATAAACTGCGTCCTCGTTTTCGGCCCACAAGCATAAAGGGTTATGCGTATCTTCAATTGGGCTCGTAATTTCACTCAAATTACAGTAACAAACTCAATCGCGGTTCCCTGTAACACCGTAATTTCCGATGAAACAGTGAAACAAGAAAAAAAAATATACATCCAATTAAATTTTACAAACGTATCGTGTATGTCCTAGATGTGTACCGTCACGATTTCTAATCAAGAATGTCTTGATTTTTGTTTAGCCTTAATTTTTTTTTCACAAATATAAACGGAACTTGGGTATTTTTTTTCATTCGCAATCGCATATAAAATACTGGACATTTTACATCTCGAGTATTCTTGAAAAGGGGCACTTGCAGTTGCATATGAATTTTTATACTGCCAGTATATCAAGATAAAACACAAGAATATTGATTTGATAAATTTATAGTTGACGTTCAGCTACTCTATTTCCACTTAAGTTTTGTCTCAAGATTTGGCAGAAAAGACGGCAAAATAATGTATTCATACATCTATAGCATGAGCTACAATTTCATCATTTCATGGCCTATTTTAACAGGTTTTATGCAACACGTATGTCGAGAACTGAAGACCATAAGAGCGCATCCCACAAAAGTAAACTAAGTAAAAAGCGAATGAATCTTAAAAAACAAAATAACTAGAGCAGAATGTGGTTGAAAAAGTAACATTTCCATAATATAGGATATAATAAGCCCATGTCATTTTTAGCGCCGCGATCAATGAATCTCTCTAGATCGGCGATTTTATATTTTTCGTTAAATTAAGTTACCTACATGAGTTCGTACACCGTTTCAGTTCAAAGGCTGATATGCATTTCGTTGGATACCAGGTTCCACGAATAACATCGGTGATAAAAGTATTTCGCGCCCAAGCATTTAGGTTACATCCATTATGTGCGTTCTGCGTTACTTTTTCAGCTCAAAGGAAAGGGAAAAAAGTGCTGACATGTTTTTTTTGAGTTCCGAATGATTGAAATAGCCTATCTATCTCCGACAGCGTGAGTGAATCAACATCAATCCCGACTCACCACCCCCAAAACTAAAGTAATTGCGATTATTGATTTTTTAAGAATGGGGTTTGTATCTATCGGTATTACGTGATACATATTGCATCGGTTTACTGTAGACGTAATACGTATACGACGAAAAAAATGTCCAACTTTATTTGAACAGGCGTTATTCATCCAATTTCGAACAACGTATGGAGTCAACATTACAATTTTCGAATCAAAGCAATTAATCTATATTTGTCATTGCACACACGTTTGATGTAATGCCCGCGGCACGTGTATTTCATGTAAAATATAATATATCTCGTTGACGGTTAATATAGATCGCATTCGACGTGAAGTGACGTATAGTCAACGGAACCTTTTACAGCTTTCAAATATCTAGTTCATTTTTAAAAACATGATCGCTGCGAGTACTTATAAATAATGATAAACAGCTTGATGTAGTTCGTATGTAAAGTTATTATGGGATAGCATTTGTGGCGCAAACATGAATATGGTAATGGTTTACGGCGTTAGTCCTACCCGGTTAGCGAATCTAATCTGCTTAAGCGCGATCCCTGTCGAACAACTTGAGAAATTTCGAAACAACGTTACGTAGCCTTCTGCACCCTTAGGGCAGGAGATGAAATTCTGATGATTAGAGAAAGACCGTTGGAGGTGAAGTTCTCAGATGCACCAAATCCAACCAAAATCGGTCAGTGTGACCCGGTGACATTGGTTCTCACGAGTAATGTGCTTTTCAATTTGTTTCCACTAACAAAGTAGCCTCCCCTGTTTTTTGTCTTTCATCGATCCGATTACAAATCATTATGGGCATCGTCTTAGAATTCCTGAAGATCGGATGAAGATCAAACGGTTTGATGTTCAAAATGAGGTTGCACAATATTAACTTATTCTTGTTCCGGTTATGATGTACACGTTTTCGCACATTTGGGTGAATTTTCAAGACTGTGAAAAGTAAAAAATGGAGATATACATCTGTTTTTTGTTAGCTGGGACGGAAAAATACCGTTAAAAATTCAGTTATTTCCAAGAAGACTCTATGGGGAGATAGAGTCGAGATGGGAGATGTGATTTCCAGAAGGATATAAAAAAAAAATATGAACTTCACAAGAGAGATCGAGACGACGTGGTATTCAGCATTCGAGCAGCCTTTGCAAACTCATTCGTATCATACAATCAAAACAAAAGGCAGAAAGTATATCTTTCGCTATTCAAGATTCGAAGTCCTGGTATTCTGAATCCGACCATGATTCGCAACTTTTGAACCAAAAGTTGAATTTCGCGAGAAAAAATCGTGTTCAGTCGAACATCCCAAAACAAGAGATTTCGTACAGATTTGGATAGTTCTCTTGCATCTCAACTCAATAAACTTTTTGTACTTTCGATATAAAATGGCTTCACCCTGCCGTCGACGCAAACAACTTATTAAATTAGTGCAGTTTCATGCTGTGTGCAGTTTGTTTTTATTCACGGTGCATCTGTATTACAGCATAAGAGTGTATCCGTCCAAATTGAAAATGTCGCTCAAACCAGTCAAGATCGTTTTTTATGGGTGGCGAAAACCAATGAAGTTGTAGCACGACTACGAGCTAGTTTGCGAAGGGTGGCTCATGTCTGTTTCAAGAATTATGGTGGAAAGTGTCAAAGTTTATGGCCACTATCGCCGTCTAGAGAACACCGGTAGGACTTCAATTCTAGCATTCTTTGTTGAGGTGCCCATTGGGTATGGTCTTCCCGCGTGTATAAATGTCAAATATATAAGAACGTCAGGATGAAATTAGTCGAAATGAGATAAAATTTTTGTACTTATTGAGTTACTTACCCGATTAACTCTATTGCGTTTTGTAAATGGCAACGCGGATATAAATTACTCCCGTGGTCGATCAATTTCGTCAGGATGAAATTCCTAGAAAAAAGTGACGGATACAAGCGTTTGAATCTTCCCTGTACATGTACCAGCTGAAAAAAGTCGATACCCGGCAAATGATGAATGATTGTTCCCGGATTGCGGGTGTGGTTTGTTGTATTCGGGCGTCAGCTTTAAACTTCAACTCGGGATCGACCTCCGTAACTGTACATATATTCGACTACGGTTTAAGACCACGCGGATATACCTAGAGATTCAAGCGCAAAGAAAATCTGGGACAGATTTAATTGCCATTTGCACTTGCCATCTGCCGTTCTAAAACACCCTATGGTACCGGAGTTCATGACAGTTACACTCCCTGGAAATTAGTTTCTGCCCTATAACACTTTATGGAATTTTGATATTATACATTGTTCGCATTTTCGACTGTCACAATTCACATCGATACGTAACAGAAGCTCGCATCAGGCGCTACAAACGACAAATTGTTCATCGAACTTTTGAGATATCCGATTGTACGAGCAAATTATGGTCACAGGGTTGATTGCCGTCAAGATTTCTGGATATTACGAAATCATGATGAGAAATCAATTTTCCCGATTAATAAAGGTTGTTTGAATATAACAGATTGAGGGCTAAGAGGCACTCTGCGGGTCGACCGACCCATGCGTGAGAGCGGTAGACAATGAAAATATTTGTGTTCATATCCGCAGAACTTTCAAAGTTGCTCAAAGTCGAAAGTAAACGTTTTGGAGGGTAGATTACAGTCTCCCCCATCAAGTACGACCTTGTCTCGAATGGTGTTTACTTCAAAACTTAATCATTCTCTATAGAACAAGGGAGTACGAGGCCCTCAAAACAACCTGTTACATAATATTGTTCAACGGTGGATTAAATTGTTAATCATCTACATTATACCATTGTCTGACTTTAACTGTACGATAAATTCCTACGTTCCCATCGAAACCCACCCCACCAAATATTTTTGGCACGATGATTCAACCATTCGCGACTTGTGAATAGAATCACAAAAATATTTCAAACTTAATCACACCCAAGTTGTTCCTGGTTTATAACATTCATAGATACTGACAAAGCGCGGAGTAATTCACACGTGGTTATAATGAGTGAAGTGAGCCAAATTTATCGGTTGCCTTGTCTGATTATTGTCTCATGAGTTCCATCAACTTTCACCAACGTCTAGTGAGCTGCTGCAGACAATAAATGACCTAATCCCAGTCTGACGGAACGCCCTCCGATAAAATCAACTTCTATCTCAACAAAGCGTTTTTTGAAACTTTAAAGAACAACTGAATTTATTACTTTGAAAACTGTAGCGCTTATTAAATCACCTACATTTATTAGTCGTATTCCAGTCTTTTTTTCAACACGAGATTCACTTGTGATTTCATCACTACAAACGGTTTCTCTCAGATGTCGGTTTGAGAAAAGCTTCTTCAAATACCTCACGGCGCGGTCGTACGTATAATATACATAGGTATACGTCTCGGTACTTAACGTAACTTCACGTAGAAATTTAATTTTCTTCAACTGCAAGGCGCATATAACTTTTTTTTTATGATTAATTCACACCTAGCAAACAGGATTGAGTAGCTATATACCTGGGGCTTTAAACTTAACCCACTTGCTGCACCTGTACGCCTTTGTGTTATACGATGCAATGTAAAGTGAACTCCTGAAAAACACGAACTCGCAACATCCCTTACGTTATTTGACCTCTATGAATGATCCGTTGCCTCTACGTCAGTAAAATTTTACGTACTGTTCGGTTTAATATTTTTCAATTTTTTATTTTTGAAAAACTCAATAAATTCTTTATATGTAAGTGTAATGGAGGCGTTGTGAGGGGAAACTTTGTTTTCCCGCTAAGAACTGGGACGGAATTTAGGTCAGGATTCTTCGATATCACCCGCCAACTTTTTATTTACACGAGATGAACTGAAACTTTGAACGGAATCGCATGAGTGATGTACGTACATACATATCTAATACGAACGTTATACCTAGAGTGCTGCCACTTTTCAACTTTACCTCAAGTACACGTAAATTGAAAAATTCCTATAAATATTGAAGGTAGTTTAGTCCAGTTACCTTCGTGAAAAGCGGCTAGTTTTATACCCTATCAATTTTGAATATTGCGCAGCATTTTTGTCACCCCATATAGTTAAAAAGTGAAGAGCGTAAAAATAGCTACTTATAATGAAGAAATTATTTATAGACTCCGAAAAAGTTTCCTTTCGTTAAATAAAATATCATGCTAATCAAAGTGCACGTATGTATGTACAGTGGTGTGAAACTACTGCGTCTATGTAAATTTGAAAATCTGATGTCAGCTATGTGTGTCTACTAGGTATCCAATACCCCGCAAGATTTTTAATTGCTTTCGAATGTATGAGTGAAAATATTATTTTTCCATCCGCTTCAGGTTTTACAAAACCTACTACATTTATAAACAAATGTAAAGAAGGGGGGGGGGGGGGGTCAAGTTTATCTGGAGTAATGTTAGCTGGTACTATCAATTAAATAGTATATGAATGCTATTTAGGAATGTCGTTTAGCATCGGTGATGTGCGTAAAGCTTGTTGACTCGGGTAGCTACTCTAAACTTGCAGTCAACCTACTTGAGCTGTACACATTGGATTGTTGGCTCCAGTTCCAGATGGGTCTTATTTGTACAGCAGAATTTCGATAACAAGCGTGCTCGGGATGCCGGCAAATTTTAAATTAAATCCTGAAGTATTTCGGTTAAGGTCATGACCTTGTGGTGAGTATTGTTATGTGGTAAATACCTTAAACTCGCCGGTTATAATTCTGTGCATGCTCAAATAGAGTAGGTACGTACCTACCCTGTACAGCTAGATGGCGTGTCGTGTCGTTGGAGATAGCTTTCGCGGGCGGACGATGACTTTCTATATTGTGAGAAATCCGTGAAAATTTGGCAGCAGGCGGTCTCACATACATACGAAAATCTGGCTAACTACTGTAGTGACGCTGGTGGATGAATAATCCCTGCCTTGTGTTTTCAACGGAGCAATTAATCTGATAGTTTTCCAACTACACTTCCATATTACGGTGAGAGTTTAACCATTTAGCTTTGAGAAAGGTTAAACGGAGGCCACGTGCAAAGGGAACATGGAAAATGACTGCTATTAAAATACATGTAGAGAAAGTTTAGGAATAAATCAGCAGCTCTCAGCGAGTTAGATGCTTTGATATTTCTCTATGTTTACGTATACATTTGAATCTATAGGAATAGGAGAATAACTTATTTCCATTCAACACTTTTTCAAACACCTATCGTTATTGTGAGCGGTATTATGTGCTCGAAATCGACTCGAGAGAAAAAATTTCTTCGACCAAAAGTTGAAGGTTTCCGATAGATTCCCCTTCTATTGCTTTTAAATGTATTTATGACGTCGGAAATGTAAGGGTAAACTTGGACGACGGTATAGAATTTCAACTAACAAAGTTGAGACTCTGTTACAGCGGAGCTAGTTTGAACGGAAGTAAAAGTCAAACGTTTGAACTTGGAGGTGTTTCTGAGTGAGAATACTCTCACAAGTTTCGGGGTGATACCGTCGAAGTAACAAGCAGTGTGGCAACTTGCCTTGAGTGAGCTGCAAAAGAGGGTGGTCCTTGTACCTCCTTCTCTTTCTCTCTTTCCTTTTCTTTTCCTTTGAGGGTTAGTGAATTATTAATTTCTTTTCTTCACGCACTGCCGCAAACGCGCTTTAATGGATTTCTGCTACAAAGACAAACGATGTCATTTCCTTCTTTTATTTTTAGGCTTCAGAGTAATCATTCTTTAGGCATGAAGAACGAGATGAGACAATGTTATACGTATGTAATCATAATAATTTTTATACGCAGTTTTGATGCTGCAAAGTTGTATCGTTTTCTTTCCTCCTTCTTGTTCTTTTTTTTCTTCTTACTGTACATCGCTGGAATTAGTTGAAAATAAAATACGTGCATCAAAGAAAGCCTCGTGGTGATACTTAGGCGAAGTAGGGGAAATCCCCTTTGCTAAACGAACATTATTAATAGAAAAAAAAAGGTAAAATAAACTTCTCTGCCTATCGCATCTGAAACTTCCTGCAGTTTCTCTTTAAACCAATACCGTGTGATATATAAAGAGCAACGCAGTGTAAATACTAGCGAAGTGTATAATACGAGGGTTGTAAAAATGAGTATAGGTATATACCCACGGCTACGTGATACGCGTATGAGCGATACTCCGAATTTTGTTTATAGGGGTAAAAAAAGGGAGTAAAAAAAAAAGGCGAGTCCCACGGGAACGAGGGGCTAAAATCCCTCGTCTCAAGACGTTGTAGGTGCGTACCTACTTCGGAGCTCAAAGTGAACGGAAACATAAAAAAAATCTAGATAGGATCTGGAAGAGATGCACCAACGCGACGATGATGCCCCTTATGGAGTTTTGACCACAGCGCGGCTTTCTTCCTGTTTGTTCTCGATACAAATTCATTCGGCGACTCGAGGAACGGAGTAATGAACTATGGATATTCTATAGCGTATCGTATCTCCATCAAAAGAGAAAAGTCTTGGAATATATATCTTGGAATTGGTCTTGCGGTGAATATTTCTATCGCGATCATTCGAATGGTGTATTCTAAACAGTACATATGTGGTTCTGCAGGTGTGAAAAAAGTTACGAGAGAAAATAACCTGACCTACCTACGAACACATAATTTTCAGTTCCATCCAACGTACGTTAGAATAATTTCATTCGGAAAGGTCAAACTTAGTTAACCCTTAACTCTGACGTATCGAGATGTTGGCGGAGTTGTGGTCGGGTCGCTAATTAATCCTCCGCGTTGTTCGGCCTTGTCGTATCACGAAGTGCCATGGTAGAATGAAGACATATCATAATATTTTCATTTACATCGTAGGATAAATGATTAATTAACTCTGTATTGTATTCGCGTAAAGATCATTAGCTCATGTACGGAGTAAAGAGAATGATCATTATTCTTCTGAATAAACTCCAAAAGATCTTACAAAATTCTAACATTTACGGTCGAGCTATGTGGATATCGGTTAATTCGTACTACAAATTACATTTAATTGTAACGCTTAGGTTAAATATGATCCCACGAATGGGGCAAAAGTAAATCGCAATTAAAACACGCTTAACCTGGTTACATAAATCCGAAGAAAACAGTTGCCGTCTAAACCCATAAAAGTAAAATTTAAAATATATAATATTCTTACGAACGCGGTCGATTCACTGCACTTTGTGAACTAAATTCTTTGAGCTGGAAATTCTAGTTCCTGCAATGCATAAAATTTTTACAAATCTATGTATACTCAACGTACGTACATACCTTTTCCTTCAATCGGTAAATAATCCGCCTTATTACCTGCATAGAAAGATTCTGGAAATCCAGTACTATGAGAAGATCTCAGATTACATTTTTCGAATACCCTATTTGAAAATTTTTTCGCGAACTCGCAATTTTCGGTTCCATGATCCGATATTATCGGTAGTTCAAAAAAAAAAATTGAGCGCGAAGAAAAGCTATCGGTAGAAGGGAAGATTCACTGAGAGCCCAAGCTCGATCCTAACTAGGTATCCGGGAGCTAGGCAAAAAAGTAAGTCTCCTGATGGTGATTTCCAAAACTTTAACGTGCGTCGTAAGGGGCGTCGGAGGTCGAGACCACAGAAATTTATAGGTGGCAAGGGAAAAGTGATTTGTGTCTCTCTGAGAGCTTGCAGGTCACCCGTTCTCGGTAACTCCGACGAACACAAAACCATTTCGAAGGTGGAACTCGAAAAATTTCGCCCAGTGCAAGTTTTACCGCCATAAAATAGTCTCTATACGCGCCTCTCTCCTCCCCCTCCGTCCGATGATTGTAACTATTATTAATAATATTATTAATGTTACAATATCGTAAAATATGGGGTCAGTGACTCGCATTATAGGTACATCTGTCATGCCAAGTCGATAAATCTGATCCCTTCTCCGGGCTTATGATTCATAGGGAGTTGAACTTAACATATAGCTGCAATTTCCTAAAAAGTGATTGTCAATAAGTTATATCACGTTTGGATGTAAATCACCGAAACTTGGACGATCTAGAACACGCGTTGAATTTTTATCGACTGGTATAACGCTGTCCCGATGACTAATCGCTCCAGGATTACCTTGGCTTTTCTTGGGTCGTGTCACGACGTTAAAAGCTCCAAAGAGTTGGGCGAAAAAGGGTTAAAGAGAGAGGAATGGCTGGTACAAATTGTCACGTTTTCACATCATTTTTATTTATTGTTTACCAGGGTTGTAAAAAACGATGAAAAATTTCTCACGCTCCGATGCATGTAATTAATCAGCGGAACCTAATTATGTAATACACTATTCTTCTCTTAACGGTGAATAATAATGCTGAATATCGAAAATTATACGTTATTCATAGATCTGGAACACCAACAGCTGAATATGGTGAGGGGGAGCTTTAAAGTTTGGAGCAAGGGTGGTACACCCGTGATAAATTTCAGATGCGAGACTTCGTCGTGGCCTCCTTCGAGGCAATTCGTTGCCGTAAGAGGAGCTATTAGCAGCTTTTACCTCCCACCTATTTCTCCTCACGTTCCTTGAGAGCCGAGCAAGACTAAAACGTCTGCAAGGGCGGGTGTATTCTTCCCTACTTCCGACCCCTGATTTCAGGCTTTCGTAAATTCTAACAAAAATTATCACGTGTGAAAGAGGTGAGAATTAAGGTTGCCTTTATTGCTTTATGTAACGCTAACCCGGGAATGTGGACTAGGAAGTTAGCAGCAATATTTCAGCTGCCACTTACACCACCTGAGGTACACTAATCGATATCTCAGGTTTCCTAACCCTTTTACAGCCCCCAGGTGACTGTCGCTCGTAAATTAATATTTATTGACAATGTTTCAAGATTCCCATCGCAAAGAACTTTACACGGATATATCCCGAGGGCTGATATAACGTCGAGAAAATTTGAGGCCTATGTGTCTACAAGTATATAGACGGGAAATGTAATTTTAGTATCGGTCGCTCAGTACCGACTTCTACGGTATTGACAGAATATGTACATAGATTTAAAAGTTTTTGTGAAAAATAGTTATAAACTTCTACCCCTAACCAGGAAGTGTTCGTGAAAAGGGGAAATTATAGTGAAAAGAGAAATGTGGGTTTCTAATTTCCCCTTCAAATTGAAGAATGTCTTTGATCCATCCATCCGGTTTTTCCCATCTTCCGGTTCACGGCTATACTTCACTAAAGGTAGACTCATTTTGGTGCAAATTCCGGTGACTTCTTGGGATTCATTCATATGGAGATCAAATATCTGGCGTACAAAATTTACCCTTTCCTCATCTCAAACGACGAATTGTCTTGGGATGAGGGTTTGACGCTCGGGTGACATCGAAAATTTCTGTCAGGTCATACACCCATGTCGGTACAAGGTTCTTCAAGGTCGTTTCAAACTTATCCCCAAGAAATCCTACGTTCTTTCTCTCAACCCAATGTCGTAAAAAAAAACCCGAATTCCAACCCCTGATTGAACGATCTGCCCGTACATTTTACCCATTCCAACTATATTGACTTTCGGATTCTCCTTCGCACCTGATCAATAAATCGCTTTCACAACCGACCACCAGATTTGATATTTACCGATATTCACGGATTTGCGGATTTTTAATATCACTGACTTCATTGATTTCACGATTTCATTTTTCATCGTCTACAGTCGAACGCAAAATTAAGAACGGTTTCTATTCGCGCAAGAGTTTCGATAACGTAATGTTTCTCGTAAAAAAACATTCGACGGCGAACAGTCGTTAAATTGTTGACGGCGTATATCGAATCGGGTAAATGAATGTGGACTCGCGAAGTTCGAAGTTTTAACCTTCATTTGACCCATTCTTAACGCGACCACATCGAGAAAGAAATGAAAAATTAAACACGGTTATAAAGTGGTCTTAAATTCAATTTTAAAACTAGACACCTATTCGCTTTACTATCCGCAATTCGATTCGTGCTATTTTGTATCGTGTATTGATTTATTCCAATAAAATTTACAACGATATATCCTGTACACATTTTCTTACGGCTATTTTGAAAATAGAGGTACAATAAATGTTTGCAGAAATTTTTGTATAACATGGAATTTCTTCATCGGACAAATTTTCCAACGGGTAAAACTCGAGAAAAATGTTAAGTGGTATTTTTCTGTGGTTGATACTATTTTTGTGGAATTGCGAATCTTTTTTTTTTTTTTTCACTACCCTAAATAGTTTCGTCTCACTTCTAATAATTAAACTCGATATCACATTTTTGTTGCAACCAATAATGAAGTTGTTTCGTATACGAGCCATGTTAGTGGATGTGTTGTGTTTGTAATAACCGTGTTTGTGTTGTACGTGTGTCACGCATTTCTACATCGGTTTTTGTTGTTTCCTTTTTTTTTTTTTGTGCATTTGGACCATTCGTAATGTGTACTCAGAATAAATGTGTATGTCTGTGAAAGGTACAGACTTGTGTAATAATTAACGAACAAAGTGGGGAGTCTGTAACACGCGTAGCTGGAATGTAAATGTTTAGTTGGCGCGTGCTTGGATTACATGTGCGTGTGTATGATGTGTACGAGTATGCGAAGTTTTAGGTTTGTTTTATTTGTTTTGTGTTTTAGCTCCAGACACAACTCACTTGTCCTGATTTGGAAATGTTGGAAATACCGATAATCTATGGAAAATGAATATAATTGTCATTTCATTCACAAGACAATATTAACGACCATTCGATTATTATCGACAAAATCCTGATTCAGTTCAGTCTTAGATACAGGTACTTCCAGTTGGGTAGAAAGAAAAAAACAGAAGAAAGCACTTAAAATTTTCATCTGGCAACAGCAAACGCGTGGCTCTGAGCGTCTATATCTTCTTGTTGTTTTAAGTCCTTCAGTTGTTGTTCTAAAAATTTTTTGAACTGTTTGTTGTTCCAAATTTCAGTCCAGCCATCTTTATCCTCACCGTTGTTATACCATAATTCGTACCATCCTTTTTTTCTCGGCTGCTTTTGTCGGTCCGTCATCTGCAGAGTATCGTAATCAGCGTTGTGATTAGAGTTTCCGTTATAATTAGAGTTGTAATTTAGATTTGAATTATAATTAGCGTTGGTGTTAATATTTTCCTGTCCGTTGTATTCAAGCTGTGTAGGATTCCCAGCTTTACCGATTAGAGTATTGGGAATCATTGGAGCGGAAATAGCGGGGTTTCCGCTTAAAAGAGAACCCTGTATACCTCGGTTGGGTTGGGGGGCTAGGCCATTTGTAGGTGTTATTATCCTGAGGGCACCTTGGCCAAGATTTGAATTGTAATTAGAATTTGCGTTTACGTTTGTGTTATAGTTTATATTAGAGTTATAATTAGCGTCGCCGTTGGAATTCTTCTGTAGATCCCAGAGTCCCGTTCTTCCCCCATTTGGCGACTGTGCAGCGGAAGCAATTAATGGTGAAGGTAAAACATTTTGAGGCTCTTTCATCAAGGGGACTCTACCGTTCTCATTCTCATTTGCTACTCCTTTGCCGTTATAATTTGCGTTGTGATTGTAATTAGAATTATAATTCATATTGACATTTGCATTTGTATTTACGTTAGCGGAGACTTGTGAATTTCTCGTGACTTGAGGTATAGATGATTTTTTATCTTCCAACACAGGAGCAGACGCCGCTATCATCACGGGTTCTCTAACATCAGGTTCGAAAACAGGGGCGTAATTGCCATCCATACCAACGATCTCTTGCTGCGTTTTCAAGAATTCACTAGGTTCACGCGTCACGATATTGTGATTGCTGTTTAAATTAACGTTGTGATTTAGGTTTGCGTTTAAATTTTGATTTAAACTCACCCCGAAATTTGGTATAATACTACCTAGCCCGAGACTTGGAATGTTTCGTGACTTCAAGCTTGGTTCTTGAACCCATGGCAAAGGAGCCATCTGCGGCAATAAGTTCGAGGGCCTTATTTGACCGTTTTGATTAAAATTAGCATTCATGTTTGAATTATGATTACGATTAATGTTCACGTTGGCTTTATAGTTTGAGTTGACTTCGGCGAGTGGAGGAACTTCAGGCCCCCCATTTATAAGTGCTTGACTAAAAATAGGAGGTTGTGTTTCAGGCGCTAAGAATTTTGGTTCTTGAATATAAACCGGAGCCGGAGCCGGTGTTGGTAATAAACCTAAATTCTGGCTCCCAATATTATTATTCGAATTCAAATCTGAGTTATAATTAGTATTAACGTTTGAATTATGATTGAAATTTACATTCATATTCTGGTTCATGTTTGAAGCGGAATTAACGTTCACTCCCAAAGTGGCAACGTTATCGTTTACCTCAAACTCAGGAGAATGTGTGAGAATTTGATTCACAGTTGGGATAACTGGGACAAGTTCCCTCGCTATTCCTGATAGCTGCTGTGGTATTTGTTCGTCGTTAGCTCTAGACTTGGTGTTACTGTCCACGTTGTCATTTATATTAACATTTGGGTTCAAATTGTCATTACCATTTATATTCGCACTTCTGTTCTGCAAGTTTTGACTCACGTCAATCTGAGCTGGAGTCAGCAGATTTATTCCTGGGAGTTTCTGTGCTGCAACAGGTTGAAATTCAACAGGTTTAATAACTGGCGAAACAGGTTCCTCGGACAGAACTGTAATCTCATGATTGGCATTATTGTTAATGTTTGAGTTATAGTTGAAGTTGGTGTTACTGCTAACGTTATGATTATCTGTTATTTCAAATGGTAATGTTGCCACAGGAGAAACTTCAGCCGATGGTGCAATCTTGGGTAGAGCATTTGCGACCGGTCGCGGTTCAGAAATGATCAGAGGTAAACCAGAATTTGGTACTTTGTACAAATTTGCCATAGCATTGCCGTTAATATCCACGTTGTTGTTAGAATTCTCGTTAATATTTTTACCGACAATGCCATTGTTACTCAACTGGCTTCCCTCGATAAGTCTATTCGGGGAAGTTGGAGGCTCGACAAGTTCTGGTACAAGTATGGGCGGAAGACTCTCTGGTGTAACTGGAGTAACTCTACCGATCGAGCCACGATTAATGTTCTGGTTATTGTCAATATTCACGTTACTGTTCAAGTTCTGATTTGCATTCACTTCGGTCCCAGTGCTAATCGATACTTCGGGTAGTGAAATGGCCTCTGGAACTGATTTGATAAGCATTGGTACCGATGTGTAATGTTGTCCACTAGGGCTTAAAAATGCTTGATTCGCTGTATTGATGTTCGTGTCATCGATCAAGTTCAAATTGTCATGTCCATCAAGATCTTGATTTACGTTAGAGTTTATGTCTGAAGATGACAATGTAGCGGGTAACATCGGTCCGTTATACTTTGGAGTTAAAATTTCTAATGGCACATCACCAACTTCAAAGGACTCTGCTATTGGAATTTCTGTCCCAACCTTGGAGGTTTCAGGTAATTGATCGTCAATTTGGTTTTTATTCACACCGGCGCCCATGTTTGAGTTAACATTTGCATCAGTATTATAATGATTTCCTTCATTAATTGGCGGCATGAAAACGTTTGGTAGCACAATTGGATTGTTGTTAGGGAAAGATACTTCTGGTATGTGAACATCCATAGCCATAGGTATTCGGATATTCCTATTGATATTATTGTTATTATTTATGTTGGCATTGCTATTGATATTATGATTTAAATTTTCATAAACGTATTCAGCAACTGGTTCAGGTATTGGTTCTAACATTGGCTGGGAAAAAGCAGGCCTTCCAATTTTAGGAAAATGTTTCAGTGGGGGAGAATCAAGTTCTGGTGGCTTTGGTACTCCATTTTGATTGTTGATCTCGTGATTTTGATTAATTTTGGTATTATACGGGCCATTGCCAACCAAAATAGGTATGGTCGGTCCAATTTCAAGTGTTCTATTTATTCCATCACGTTCGTGGTCTACGATCTCTGGCATCGGTGATTCATACTTGTCGTTCGCATTAGAGTTGTGATTTATATTGACATTTGTGTCAACATTCGGGTTTGTATTTAACCCCGCATTACTTTTCCCGACAACATTTCCAGTGATGGGGGGTATTATCGGTAGTTGGATATACGGAGATAACGGCTGCCACGTGGGATTGTCACCGTTCAAATTCACATTCGTATTAGAATTTACGTTAGTATTGACATTAGAATTGACGTTTGCACTCGTAGTTTCCTTTTCATTCTGGTCCTCCGTAATGTTTGAAGGCGGGTCTGTAGTTGCTGCAAAGTGCACTAATTCTGGATTTCGCACGGTTTCAGATTCCAAGTCTGCGCTGGGCTGTAGCTTTAAGATTTCCGGCGCTTCGTTGATTGCCTCTCGAAATGCTTCTTCGAAGTCTTTCTCTGAGAACACAAAATCTTCATCGCCTACAAGGACTGTAACGTCTTCTTCCAGTTCTGGAATTTCCTCGAGTGGTGATAAATCTGAGAAATTATGCAGTTCAAGAATCTCATGCTCGTATTCTGCAGCTTTTGAGAGTGACGGATCTTGCTTTAACTCTTGAAGCAGATCGGGCTGATGGTCGAAAGTTTCGTAATCGGCGTAATCGTAAAGTTCTACCGGATACATCATCATTGGCCTCGAAATGGGCATCCATATTTTTCTACAAACCAACCTCCCTATTAATTTCTGCGAAGGATGATCCTTGCAAATAGTTTTACCAGGTTTACATATGGGCCTGCATCCTTTCCACATTTTAACGCAAACGGACTTCTCTTTTCTACATATTCTTTTTGATTTGACTAGAATTCGATGACACCCGGAAACGAGTTCGGTTGATTGTGGCTGACTCATTATAATTTCCCCTCCAATATGAATGGGATCGAATTCTGCCTCGGTCAGTGGAACACCCCATGCGATGTCTGGATTGTAAGATTTGTAAGGACTGCGTAAATTTTCACTTTCTGTTTCAGTGTACGTAATGTACGGGGGCCGTGGGGGTTCCATTTCGAAGTCCCTGTGTTTTTGGTATCCGTCTGGTTCAACAGGGATGTAGTGAGATGATGTTGCCCTAGACAAGGGCGATGGCAGCCCATACCAAGGAGGGTCAATATCCGACGACGGAGGTTGAGTAGAATGGGAACAAGGTACACTCGGAGCATTCAGAACGTTGTGATTCACGTTAGAATTGCTTACCGTATTTTGTATAGACTGCAGTATCTTGTCGTTGAAATCAAGACGTTCCTTTTCATTTGGCATAAGTGATTGTAAAATAGACAACCAGCTCTCTTCACGCAGCGTGTCCGATTTCTCGGTGGTGGTATCTGGGGGAATTATAATTTTTATTTCGTCAACAGGTTTGGCATCTGTTTCACTATTTTGAATCGATATCTTCAGATTCATATCCTTATTATTTGATTTCCGGGTCCCAACATCTATCGGCATGACTGTTGCATTCGTTTTCCGATCCTGCTGGTGAATCGATTTTCGGTAAGTTGATGTATCGTCCGTATTTATCACGGAATTACTTTCGGTTGTTGGATCCAAATCAGATACGAAATTCGTGGTAACCGATCCTTCGGTCCTCTGAAAATTAAGGTCCATTTTTGTGGATTTGGGTTCGCGTGCATCCTCCAAATTAGGTATAGGGGATAATTGTGATATATCATCATCAGTCACAGAAGTTCTTTCTCCTAGGAGAATAGAATCGTTAGCCGCTCTCATGGATTCTGATTGCTTTCGTTCATTTTCTGTAGTATTCGAAAGCATCCATCCAATTACGGAAGATAATTCAGTTGTTTCACCATTGCTTGCCACGAGTTTCGTTATTTCGCTCACAATATTGTCAGCGGTATCATCGTTGAATTGATCCGTCATCGCATCTTGAAGACCATCCGGTTGATTCGTTGTCGCGACGCGGATGTCGATTGGTATCGAATCTGTCGAGTTCTCATCAAGAGAGGCTGACAGCGTCCGCTGGCCAATGGTGTATGGAATTGATGTAACAGTCGTGAGTTCAAATGGTTTAACTGTCAAACCTTTACGGCTTGGATGATCATTGTTGGATGATTCTTCGCTCGACTCGTAGACGCTGTCATTGTGCGACCGATGAATATCCACGTTCGAAACATCTTCCCCACTGACCAACCCGCCCTGAATTGAGAACAGATCAAGAATTTTTTCTTAGCTTATGCGGTTTAGATGTGATCTGTTCAGAGGCACAGTGAAAAAATGGTTCGTTAATACCTTTAATAATTCATTCCTTAGTTACAGATCAAATAATTCACATCATTCAAGAATATTGCTCTGGAGCAGAGCAATTACTGAGCTACTACCCACTTGCTCAATAATCTAGTAACTTGTTTGAGTTGACTTACTCAATCAATATAGACAGCAAATGCAGGAATTGAAATTTAGACGGGAATCTGGAGCTATCCCAGAGTTTATGGGAGCGAGTTCTGTATTAATTCGATAATTAATCTGTGCAACCAGTTCCTTCAGTGGCGTTGAAGTTGGTCTGAACCACAGTCGCACTAATTTGAGCTCGGAATTTGTTCGTTTGCAAAAATTTAGGATGTCGAACATAAAAACTCACGATCAAAATGAATAGCACCACAAAACGGATAAACTAGTGATGAGAGCAAAATTTAATGGTATAAGATTTTTGATTATTTACCAAGTCAAACACGGGCAGCAGGAGAGTAGCCAGAGTAAGAAAACGCATCGCTTTGTCGGCGACGCGAGTTGCGGCCTTATCAATTTATACTCTCAGTGAGTCAATCGCATTTGAAAGCCTGAGCGTTGCTGGGAGTCTAAGTGCCACTTTTATTGGTTCATTCGTAGAGGTATTAGCTATGCCACATTTCGGCTTCCTAATCGACCATCGTTTATCGTTACCGCTCTTTCTCTCCATTCCGTGACCATCCCACGCGCGCGAAAGTTACGCAGTATAGTCCGAGAGCCACGGCAGTTGCACTTGTTAAACTTCGAAACTATAACACGTGTCTCGTTTGAAAACGGTTAAGGACATCATCTGCAATGAGGCAGTTACACTAACAATAAATTACGTTGCGGTCTAGCTGCGTCTCCTGTAATTCTCAGTATAGTCGCTATTTTTATCTTTCATTTCTCCCCAGCACCGCACTTTTCTTTAGTATTTTCTGGCTGAAGGCCATCAGAATTCCGAGTAAGTCAGCTACCCCTTATCTCTATACTTGATCCTACCGAGATTGACGAGACTCCGTGCGACTCTATTAGGTCTGTCTTTAGGCTTGGTTACGACTGGAGGGCAAGAGTCTTTTTCTTTACTTGGAGTGTGCTTTTTAAAATACAAACTTACTGTACATTTTCTTGCCGTTATCTCACATTACCTGTTCCCTGCAAATTTTGGCTGCACCTGTGTGCTACTGAATGAAAGCGATTAATCAAGAGACAAAAAAACTCAAAAGTCATTATAAATCACCCCTCTTTCCCCCTTATTCCAACCCCTTTATTGGATGAAATAAACGATTACAGTCGTTACAGATGTTTGAAATGAATCATCTATTTTCTTACGTAAACGGCTTCAAGCTATCCAGTTCAAATCGATACATATTAAGTATTTGAGAACGATGAAGAACGTGCGAAAGCCACGTTACGATACCATTTTCGCCTCTTTTTTATGCCTCAACCTATCAAGTCTCTGAAAAGATGCGAAAAGTGTCGCTTCAGGTATATGTATAGTGTCAGGTAAATAGAGATTTAGAGTTTTTATGGCTGATTTATATGGGTCACGTAAACTTTACATGCATGTAGCACTGACATTATTTTTCAAATTCAAAGCCTTTCCAGTTCTAGATATAATCTAAGGAAAACCATATACCTCACAACTGTCTAAAAATACATCTATGTTTCGAAAGGATATCATTCAACTCGAAATTTTGTTAATTCAGATTATAATTTGTTTCAGTTTTTTGAATAGCAACTTCCATGGAGCCGATGGTTGGATAATTTGGGTACATCTTTTAGCAACCGAATGAATTGCACTTATGATTAGCGGCGATACTAAGACTTGACGAATAAAAATTTGTTGCAAGTTTATGCAAATGTCAAGGCATTGAGAAGGACGCGCGTGGTCAGGTTCCAGTAGATCTTTCATAAAAATCTAATTACGTGATCGGTCATTGTCGGTTCAGCTATTCGGTCAAGAACACGTCGCTGTACAATGGGTCGGATATGATTTGATTATTCTTATACTAACAAACAACTGTATGGTAATATCGTGATTTGTGCTCCGCCATTAGGTGTAATTTTCGATTTGACAATAATCGAGTATGCGATGCTGATAAGCCCCGAGCTGCAGTAATCATCGATAATTAACGATACAGTAGAACTGCCATAATTATTTAAATTACGAATAGTTTACGGTACATTTATTTGCTGTGACGTATCAGCTGTGATTCTGTCGTTTATATCGTAGTTTCGTTCTAAAATTCGCGTTGGTTGATAACCAACGTAAATTAAGGACGTTGGAGCGATGCCAGACCCGTGCACATTCGATAGTTTTTTTAAAATTCGAACGTAAAATGACCTTCGTTATTATATTTTATCAAATCAACAAAATTGCTGACCATCTAGTTGGGATCCCATCATTCTCCGGGTCTAGGTGCGTAAACTGGTGAAAATATCTCTGTCACGTATGCGAGGGTGCGAGCGAATGTGATCGAAAAAGGAAGGAAAAAAAGGGTAAGAGCGTAAACGTCATAATCTGTGGTCGAGACGCGTCTTGAATAACGTCAGCATTCGATTTTCGTCGAAGTACTTGTCTATACCTACATGTTACTCCCATGACTCTTCCAACTCCCATATAGTACATAGTTACGGGAAAAAGAAAATTGAGCCCCCGAGCGTCCGAGTCAGCGGGGTAAAAGTGCCGGGAAGTCGTCAAGTGCGGCAAAAACCAAAAATTGATCGAACTCGTTTTCATGACTTGCTGCACGGGACCCATCGGAAGCGCATTGTCGCCGGTAATCGTCACGTGACTATACGTACATATATTATATATATTTCATACGAGCATTCAGCTTTCTCTTCAAAATTCTTTAGCGTTTGAATTCCACTGGTGCAAATTTTTTGGATTCTAACAATTCGACTGTTTGTCGTCATTTCCACGCGTCGGAATTTCGTGTCATATGCCTATTCGTTTCCAAAGCTTTTGTGGAGCGAAACACTCCGAGAATAACGAAATCACAATAATGATAATTACAGGGTAATGAGCAAAATGTTGGTTACGGGTTGGGAAAGGTTGGGAAATTATTGCGGTTTGTTACCGTCTAATTTACATCTCGTATCTACTTGGTCAGTGAAAGGAGCCCGAGAATATTTTAAAGCCGATGAGAATAGAGAGGCTAAATAACCTATATATCTGGGGTAGCTATATTTCGCAGACATTATTCAACCGTTTTTTTCGGACAACAATTTTTCAAATTTTTTTTTCCCGATATTCTCGCATCGCACCTAACGCATCGTGAATAGTATGCATTTTATCATATATTATTTACATATAGTTTCTTTCGATTTTTTTTCATCATTTTTTGGTCTTTCATTTGCAGTGGTTCAGACAGATATTGATGAGTGGTCTACCTGACCTTTTGCCTTTATCAAGTAATCCAAAAAAAAAAGGGAAACGAATAGAAATAATGAAAAAAATCTGACGATCCCGCGGGGTGCAGAAAATGTTCCATACGATCGACGACTTCATCATTTCCTTTCATAAGCACCGGATGATATACTTTTTTCGTCGTCATTTCCAGAGATCCAGGTTTCATACGGATTCGAGCAATCAGTATACTATTCGCGGCCGCACTAATGGTTATAATCTCTCCCGGACCGCAGCTCGCAAAATTCCAGTATCCTTTGTCGCTCGTGCAAAATCGTACAGATTTATTTCACATGGATGTAGGATTATGCGTTAAAAAATTCAAGCAATTCCAGTAGGTTTTATGTGAATTTTTTTTTTTCCCCGAAGTATACCGTCCATGCAAGTTTATTTTAATCTCTTTGATTTAATTTTTTTCTACGTTGAAGTACGCGCAACCGTGGTCGCTGTTTTTTGCATGTGGTCTACCTTAAAATTTCTGATTTTAGTTCATTATTTCTGGTACTGTAGCTGAAAATGTATGAGGTAAACAGTCTCAAGGGTGCTGTTTCGTCAACAGTACCACAGAAATTATATCGGTCATCTGCAGTCGCAACAGCCTTTACCAAAGTTCAATACGATCTGGAGATTCGGACGTGTTGAGTGGTCGATCGGTTTGTAATGAATTTGAAGTGATTTTTTTCTGTCCCGTGTATACAGTAAATTACCCACAATATTATCTACGTTCGACTTCACATTTTGAGCACCTAATTTGATAATCACCCTCTTATTATCCGTTTTTTTCTTCTTATTTATGTATTTTTTGTATGTTTTCTTAATAGGGTTCTACATTTTCGGAAAACTTGCGACCGTATTTTACGGCCGAGCAATAATCCGAGTATATTGGCATGTCTATATATCCTCAGTTTTCCTCGGGTCGGAATAAGTTTTTTTCTTTTCTTTTTTCTTCGTTGCTTCTTCTTCTCCTAGGCTGGATAATAATCTCGGATAATTCCGCGAGTCACTGGTCAAGCGTGAATAAGAATACGTTATGTGTTGCCAAGGGACGAGACACCCTCAAAGGTGTAGTTTGAACTGAAAGACGTTCGCTCGGATATTACCTATAGATATTGGTGTAGGTATACCTACAACTGGTTGTATATCGGTGTAAATCACGCGAACCAATCATGACCATTCATATAAAAAATCAATCGTCTACCGTTGATCGATGTATATACCGATATGCTAGGAGACGGGTTCGTTAAGTAGAAGGTAGTCGGGTAATTATTTATATTTTTTTGCGTGCCAAATCCAGGGTTTCAGCAAAGGCGAAGAAAATTCGTCAAAATTAAGAGAACCTTTGTCTCGTTGTTTTGTTGGTAACAAATAATGATCCGAAGCTCTCCGAACTCAAGGTTTTGGCACAAACTGGTAACGCCATTCATCTATACTGGCATGAAAATATATACCAGCTACCTTCACTTTCCTTGTCAGTTCAGGTTTATTCGTCTCGTTTATGTCTCAATAATCTCTAACTCTCCCCCGTGTGATGAACAAGAGAATAACTTCGACGTTACATAACCGATGAGGAATTTTTTTTTAAATCAATTGTCGAAATGAGTCAGTTTTTTAATAACATGAAATCAATCGCATCTGAATTTCACCCGAAGGATCAACCTTGTATTAATACAGGTGTGTGAGTATAAGACTGATCAAGTTTGTCTCAACGTTTTGATCGAGCCAAGTTGAGTAAAAATTCAATTTCACCCCCCTCGACTACTCTAAACTCTTCGGGTTGTGTGAACTATCGGTGGTAAATTTGAAATCGCTCTACGATAGATTTACAATTTTTTTTCAAATCATGTATAATCCAGTACACTGTGACTATCAAGGATGGCATGATCGTATATATTATACAGAACAAAAAAAAATGTCGAGTTTCGTGGGTAGAAGGCGGTGGTCTTGAAGGACTGGGTTTTATATTCACCCCTCGATTAATAGCAGCTGCAGCTATTCCGAAATGCGAATATCATGGTAAGTTATCGCGTGTGGGCTGGACAGGAGAATACGGTAGTGCGTGCAGCGATATCGAACAAATAATGTATTCCCCCATTGTCTCTCCCCCTGGCGTAAATCTTGAAGTCATCGTTGAGTCTTGAGAGTATTTTCAATCTCGCGATAGCCTGTGTCAGTAATTTAGATGTATAAAGTAAATTGGATTTATTTACTCATCCGAGTGCGAACGAAGTGAACGTAAATATAACCGCGCATGCTGCTGCAGCGGGATGACCAGCGCGGCGCCAGGAATGAGCACAAGAGACCGGAAGGAGTCTTGTATTTGTCGAGGTGGATTGTCGAGCGGAATTCCCGTCTGTGGTGAGGTCAACCCGAAACATATTTGGATTGCGCACGCGTAAACCTCTATTTATCCTGTACATACATAGCTATACCTGTATACTCTTCACTTTATTTTTGGCTTCTGTTATGAAATCCCTTGGGTTCTATGCCGGCAGCCGTATATCGGACAACTCGCCGACAAATACACCTTTCAGATCCAATTTCAGCTTCTTCCGACGGAATATTTTGGCACATGACCTTACAAAAATCACTTTCTGATACACATCATAACGCACGACAACGGGGTGCTACGATTCTAATGGATGGTATGAAAAAAATCAAGCAAAATGCTCAACATAAGAATGAAGTTTGTTAATCTAAAATTATGAAGACGATCATGTTCTCGATTTTATTCATCCCACCCATTAGATTTTGCCATGAAAACTGATGAATTTTCCGGGATGACCGTCCACTCGACGAGAGTAATTTGCGAGACTATAGGATGAATAGTTGAGTGGTTTAAACACTGAAGAACGCAAGGGCGTAGGGTGCCCCTTCAACCTTCGCTCGAATTTATACGCTCCAAATCCCATCGGCTATCTCAAGTTTTTCCATAATACGTTATTATTATTTTAGTTTTTCCATGTTCGACGCGAGAAGCTACCCATCTACAAAAGCTCTCTGCAGCGCAGTTACCAAGGAACCTTTGGCAACATTCAATCCGATCCAACGGCCGGAAATATCAGCTCGAAAAAGCATAGCGGTAGGAACAAGTGAATGCTTGGAGCTAAAAGTTTGAGGGAGATGGAGATACATGTGGGTGGATCGGATCGAATGCGGGTGAAATGGAGGAAACAGGAGATAGAATTGGAATTTCGTCGTGTCAAAATCCTACGGTAATTCTATACGGAGGTATATACCTATACTTATACCGTTATACACATGGGTGTAACTTGTGAACACACGTATACATCTTCACATGCAGCTTCAGCACTTCCAATTCAACGAAACTAATTGTTTCGTAAATGAAAACCCCACTGTCTAACACATCTGTGATACCACCAATGTTTTATCACGTTTTTAGGGATCCGCGTACAATAGACTCTTTTAATTGCACTCGCAATTTAAAGGCGGATGTACCAGTGCCCGAATATCCTCCGTTTCACGCAAGCTACAAGGAGAACGAAAATAAAAACAAAAACAAAAAATACGATGTACAGAAATTTACCTGATCACGAAGTAAATAATTTATTATATACTCACCGATCGATGGAAATCGCCATGAGAGTGAAGACACTTGCACAAATTGTGAGAACTGCTATAAACTGACTAATTTTGCAGTACAAGTTTCCAAACGGCCAGTGACTATTCAGCATGTAGGTATAGTTGAAGATAACGTTTAGTGTAGAGACCATAGCGTCGGCAATGCTCAAGTTTACCAGGAAGTAATTGGTGACCGTCCTCATCCTTTTGTGAGCCAGAACAATCCATATTACAATCAGGTTGCCTCCAGTGGCCACAACGATCATACCGGCGAAAAGTACGGTCCATATCATTTGACGCCACCAGGGTAAATGCCACTGATTTCCACCCAAAGGTGCTTCCGTTGTATTTGTATTATTTTTAGTCAGATTGTCGAATACTGTTGAGGTGTAATTCAACGGCCACGATGTCGGGTAGAATATTTCCTCGAGCGATTGCATTTTCAACGATTCCTTCGACCGCGTTTGGTTGAATAAGATATTGCAATTTTCACTCCCGGATAAAACCCTGAGATAAGAGAACTATAGCTCGATCCTCTTCGCTAGACAGTTGCGCTCAAAGAAATTCACCTATGAATGTCATACTTGATACGCTTGCGTTGCAGATTTTATACATTACTCAAATTTCGTATTTCACTATATTTTCTTATATACGTTCATATTTCACTGTAGTTTATTTATTTATTATTTTTCACCGGTTAAAATAATTGAACGGTATAATGTGCGATGAGACGAATGCCTTAGAAAGAAAAAATGAAGAAAAAAAAAACGCTTTGAACTAATTATACAATCAACTATATATATCTACGGAGCCGACTGCGAATCACGGTTCCCTTGATTAAAGTTAATATTCAAAAATTCATTGAAATATATATCAACATAGAAATTTAAATAAAATCAAGGTTCCAGCGTCATAGTAACCGAAATTTATGTCAACCTTGAATTTCTTTTTTTAATTTTTTCCCGTCATAATTCTATAATTTGCTTTTCCTAATGAGATCATGTTTTTCTTTTTCTCATAGGATTGGAAACGTGAAGTAGATATTTCTAAGTACGCGTTACCTCTTCTCAATAATTTTATTAATTTTCCGATTCTATAATAAATTGAACTCTGTCATGAATTTTCTGCATCTGAAAAGTTGTCGACGTATAAACAATGGTAAATCAATAACGTCGCTGCGAAATTCACTTCAGTGAATATACATATACTTCAATATTCTAGTAAAATCAGAAGAGTCCTTGTTGGGTGATAGAACGCATTGTTTCTAATGATTATTTATTTTGCACCACGCACGATCTTTCGACGTATTTTCTGCATTCTAACCATCCTGCGCTTCGGCGCTTCATTAGTTTCGCAATATGACGCCCACTGTAGGATGTAACAAATGAAGCTCTTTCGAAGCAACGCACCAGCGGCATCAATTTAGAATGTTGCGTGGTATGGTAAACATCATCTACCTTGTAACACCATCAAAGCTTGTTTCCGTTTATTGCATCGACGAGCTTAACAAGGTCTGGTTCTCTCGCTTTCGTTCACTCTGATCTCTCACCCTTTTGCACACAACTACAATCACTTTTTCACCACTACCGCTGGTATTCAAATCCAACTCCGTATTAAATTCATAGGTTATTCACAAGAAGCGATCCCACTCTGCGATATTGACACGAGACGATTTTTTAAACCACCGCGATCTCCACTTCAATTCTATTGAACCTACCATTTTCAATTCAATTTTTCGATTGAATTCACAGAATTCTCAACCACCAAACTACACTTCAATTTCGTCACCTCGGCAGACATCACTCCGTTACTGACAATCAGTCCGAGTTTCATTTTATGTATACTGGTTTTTCGATCTTTCAGAGATTTTATTTGATTTTCTTTCTATTTGATGAAAAATATTTCTAACGAGCTCGTTCTCCTAGAAATCTCAAAACAGGATATCGTATGTTGAATTAACTTTTTCAAATAACGCGATCCCGTTTCTTATTTTATTTTTCACATTTCAAGTTCCACTGACACGGTTCACATTTTTAAAAACTTCAATTCTACGTATATATTTTTGTTCTTTCGTTTTTTTTCTGTTTTACCCCATACGTTTGTCGTTCTACCCACGTTCGCTTCCGTGCTTACTTTTTCATAGTTTTCGAAAGGATTCCGTAACGAGGAAAATTTTTTCCAGCGTTATTGCTGCAACTGTTTTAGATGTTGATCATATAGCCGTGACGAGCAAGTAACTCCATTACATCGTTAAACACCTGTTACTATTTCGTTGCAGATGAGGATAATTTTAACTCAAATTTTTATTTCCGGACACCATTATTTTTAACTCTCAATGGTTGTGTTTGGTTATAGCGATTGCCGTTTTAGCTGGACAGCCGTGTTATATTGTCGTTCGTTTAGTTCCATCTGAAACATAAAATAAAAATATACGTCATTCGTTGTGCACAAACCGAAAGTGTGAAATATTTCTGAAGTCATTGGTGAAAAATATTCGCGATAAAGCAGATTGTGAGAGGGTGTTTTTACGCAATCTTACAATGATCGTACATCGTGTAATGTTCTCAGTTATTATCTGAAAATATAATTTCTCATACATCATATAAATGCTATACAGCATCTGAAACTTGATACTCTAGAGATTAGAATATGTTGAGTTCCTGCTCAAAACTCGCCCGATTGTGAAGTATATAGAATGTCAAGTGAGCATTGTAGATATACAGACTTAATACTCCGTCCGACTATACTGTGAGGTATTCTACTGAGGCTATCAGTTCATCCCAAGGGCCTCTTTGCTACTTTTGAACAAGTTGCATTAAACATGATCGCCTCGGTGGTAAAACTCTTAACGTTTAATACGTAGAATCCTGTTGAAGTAACCGTATAGTTTTGTACTTTTCAACTGTAGCTATACGCACAGACTTTGTTTCTTCGTATTGTATTATACATCCAGATCAGAGACTATGTATGCATGTATGTATCGGTAGTAACATAGGAATCTGAAAGAATCATTCTTGCAAAATTCATACGGTGGAAACAATCGAATTACTTTTGTCTACATCTTCCACTGGATTTTTGTGCATTTTTCCAGATTTTACACAATGGTCCTAGTTTTTAAAACTAAATATTCATACCTCGAAAAGGGTTGGTCGGAAAAATTTGAAAAAAAAAGAATTTCAAAAGCATTTTAGAGCTCAGACAATACCTCAAAAAGTTACGGATAAAATCTGAGACGGCGAGGTCTGGAAGCAAGTTAAGTTGACGTGAACAGCCCCATATATTTTTGCCAAATTGACTTGGGATTTTTTTTTATCATACCGTAACCGTGCAGACTGCTTCCTTGATGTTTGATAAGAAATTTTTGAGAAAATGTTTGTACCTCAGATATGAGATAAAACAAGTTTTGAAAAGTAATTTTATCAGCTTGGTATGCTTGGAATTGAGATTGTGTATACAGGGTGTCCCATTTTGATTGAACCATTTTGATTATTCGGAAGAACGTGGGTCGTACGAAGAACATATTCTTCATAGAAGCTTTTGGGTTCAGTAGCGAGAAAAACTTGGTGTTATCGATTTTCGTAACCAAAACACCCTGTCGAGATGAAGAAAATATTTTAATAGAATACCGATTTTTTCGTTCAATGAATTCTCCGAAATCGAAAAAAGTTTCCCTGGACTCTGACGAAATTGCGATTTTTCCTATACTGGATAGTCGACGAGCGAAAAAAGATCCGTTTCTGCGAATAATTGAAAAAACGTCAACTTCGACGGATTCCGATAATTTTCAAACATCGATACATTTCCGGATCGTACCAGTTGTGAGAGGAGTTAACAATCGTATCGCAAGAATTTGTCGATTACGACGTCGTTGCAAAAAATCTCTTAATCTCCATGATGTCAAAAATTTAGTTAATAGCCGCCTAGTAATCACGGTAAATTAGGCGTTTCAAATTTCTTGTTCAGTTTGTTAGACAAAGAATGAATGGAGGAAATCTAAGAGGCGGCGAAAGAAAAAAGAAACAAAACATACACCACTTGCGATAATTGCCATTGTAACTAATTTACAAGTTAGATTAAAAATTTATACAACAAGCTACATCTAGCTATAAGGACACCTGCTCGCTGTGATTGTTATTCTTTGAATAAATTTGAATTCGTAAATGTTATACGAACAACGGCGCGTACTTCGCAAGCGCATAAAGCGCCAACAGGATCGGTTTGTTAATCATTTTTACGCTTCATGTCTAAGCGATATCTTTCTTTTTCAGACTCCGCATCATCTCCGCAGCTAACGTATTTTTATTATTTATTTTTATTCCAATTTTTTTTTTTTTTTTATGACGTCCACCCCACCAGCTCTTCGTTATACACTCGGATGCGAACGGTACGCGAAAGGCACACGAATATATGCATATTATATAAGGTATGTATTGTATGTATTCATTCTATATTCCACATACCTACAACATGTACTATATACATATTTACAGAGGTGTAACTGCTGCAGGAAAAAAGTTACGTGACTTATTGTTAGATTCACGCGCGTTGTCCAAGTTATACATGCTACCAAGAGAACAAAGGAACCACGCGTGCTCAAAGTAGGTACTGAAGTTTTCAGTGTGCCTTCCTACTTCCGACCACTTAACCTTAACATAGCCATTACATTTTAGACACTTTTATTCTCAACGAAATACGAGCAGCATTTTCTTAAAGTCGTTTCCGGCTTTCAATAAAATTGGCTGGATAAGATCCTGCAGCAGGAGTAGCAGTAGCTTGAGCGATCGCGTCGTATATGTGGAGATTCATATGGCGCTGCAAGTCTCGGTGATGCCTCTGAAACGTCAACATCCTTTACGACTTCGTTCATCCAGAAATATTATTCCGTCTCATTTATTAATCGAAGTTAATCAAGACGGAGCGATCGGTTTAATTATCAGAATTTAAGACCGTGATTCATTTCATGGAATGCAATTAAGATTCGCGATCTCCATTTTCGACAGGCTTCCGCGATTGTGAGGAAAAGAAAAAGAACGAGGGAAAGAAACAGATTGGTAAGGATGAGACGTGACGGAAGATTCAACTTAGCGACCCTGAAGTTAGTAATGAACTAGAAAAAGAAAAGTGACTCTTCTTTCCGCTTCATTCAATGATACATAGGTATATATCCGCCGTCGCCGACTGCACCGAATCATATATAGCTATATACCCAACTGATTGTCCATGTCGTAATTATAAAAGAGCCTGAGAAATGCACCACTTCGGTATTCACTCGGCTTTCACTTTTCACACTCGAAAGTAACTATAGACATATATATATTGATCCCGTAATTTATTTTCACCGGACAGAGTGCCGCAATTTGTCAGCCACATCACGAACATTAATCTTATAGTCTCCCCTCCTACATTTCCTCGTTCTCAAATTATTCGCATCACCTATTATGTCTGGAGAAAAGAAATGGAATAAATTAATAAACAATTAAATAAATAAATTATCAAATGAAATTATCCAAAACCGCGTGGTTACTATGCATTATATCGGCTCCGAATTGTTTGACGTCATATAACGATCGTGTTCCATGATTAAAATGAACAATATCGAACCACTAATGGCGTCGGCATAACATTATATGGGTAAGAAGGTGGGCCTGCTAAGTAAAGGTGAAACGGGTTGTCGCAACGTTGACTTGCTTGTAATATTTGCTGGAACCTCTTAGAATGCCTGTCCTGAAATACCGTATGCATCAACCCAGCTGCTAGCTTGCATAGACCGGAGCACTTACCTCCTTCCCGAACGTCTTGGCATCTATGTAACACGATCTCTCAGTTCTACCAACCTACGGAGTACCCAACCTACACCCACACGCTCATTCTCACGCACGGCGTCTCAAACTTCGGTAACTCTATTACAAAGAAACTTACCGCGAATTATAAATCTAATGGACCCGCCTCTTTCTCTTCTCTTTTTCTTGAGCGAGGTTCGTATCGAAGTACTTGAAAAAAAAGAAGAGAAATCAGGAACTTTCATCCCATACACTTTTTCATTCACATCAATTGTTTCTGTCAATGAATGACATCATCTTCGTTGGGAAACTTGATGACAGAGAAATTTTTTTTTCAAGAAATAAGTTATAGGTGATATATGATTCCGAAAACGCGTACCGACTAAAAAGTACGATGGGACATTATTTTCCTTCCCTTCGAATTGTGAAACGTTTATTTCGAACGTTTTTTTTTCTTTAAATAAAGTCTTGACCCCCTTGGGCCTCTTGATGTAAATAATTCCAGAGTAACTGTTGCGAATCGTTTCAGTTTTGGTTATACCATATGATTTTTTTCCGCACTGCTAAAGCGAGCGAGTAAACATGACATTTGTAGAACATGAATAATGATGAGTGAATGGCGGTATAGAAAACTTTAGAATACGACGCGATCGAGGTTCCGTTATAATATTATATTATAAGTATAGACTTTGTTTAGCGAGTAGATCATTTTTTTTCGCAAGTCCCGGATGGCATATTTTTCAAGCTTAGTTTGGGTCGCTATACAACGACGATAGTGTCGTACCATCACCATCCTTTAAGCTTATAGGATAAAACTCGGAACGACATGAAATCCAACGCTGCTGCTTGGGTTTTGGTTACGCCTTTGGATCACAGCTGAGTGTTTCGCTGTACCGAAATCTATTATTTATTCTTTTCAAGGAACTTCAGCCGCGCGTTGAAAACCACCGAAGATCACCAGCTGCAAGGGCTATCGTCGTGTGATGTTACCTAAGTTCAAGTTGATGCATTTTTAGCCCAGGTTACGTAGTGAAGATGCATAAATAATCCGTTCGATTTTTCACGCTGGAGTGAATGTCGGACTTCTGTACATGTTATTTATTGAAAGATGGTACCTCGCAGGATTTTCCATTTATGGGAAAAAAAAAACTAAGAATAAACATAAACAATACAATTTATGCCATTTGTGAATCGTGAATTGGGCGCAAATTCAATTATTTCAGAGATTAGTCTGGAATTAGCACATCCACATTCGCGGGCATACGTATATGGAATACTTTAATGAACATATCTAAATTTCCCTTCGATATCGCGAATACCACCTTTGTTGACTGGATCTCTAATTATTATTTCTTTGGATGATAAGCGATATGTCATCACCAGGCTTAGCATATAAATTGGTGGTTTCAAACTCGACAATAGAGATATTTAGCTGACCTCATTCGGCAGTTGATTGATCGATAATTACACGCTATGGACAACGATATTGTGCAATAATATGCGATGAAAATACTACGTTTTCTCTGACACGAAAAATTGTCCTGGATAAGTTGCTGAAGAGCCTATAAGTATATAGGTAGGTACTACGGGAACATAATTCTCGCTCTGTTTATGGGTCTGACGCTAAGCATCTTGCGAATTCATATAACTCACTCAGCGAATATATCACAAAGAAGAGCCATCCAGCTAGAAAGACGATAGGTTTTTCTGACGTCCCTACCACGATCCAAACTGTTCGCCGGATCGTTCTATTGAGAAGGTCATCGCGTATGGTCGGGGTGGCTCGAGGACATTACTTATGGCCACTGTCAAAATTTTCTTCCCTAACACTGAGTCGATCTTGAGAAAAAATTTAATATCTATACCTAGAGAATCACGGTTACTATTCTTCGCAACAGTCTCTTCCTGTTGCGTAACAAGAAAAATAAAAATTCTTCGTCGGGATCACGTGCTATTCAATTATCGCCGTGTCAATTTTTTGTCTAGATCAATTACCGATTAGAAATGCGCCAAGTTCGGTACAACAAAGATAAATACCGGTCTGAACTAAGGCATTGTGATGACGTAGGTTTCCTACCGTTAGAATAGTCTAACTTCTTTTTTCTTGTTTCCAGAGTCAAAAAGATGTGAGGCGCACGATGCACTGGGAGATGTCGCGACAAAAGCGTGTGCGATATTTTAGTAATCTTGGTCCGCAATTTACAACAAGAGATTATAGTTGTGCAAACAGTCAGTAGGTACAGTGTAATCTGCTGCCTTAGTCTTCACCCTTTCATCCTTATGTATGCTTTGACCCTTTATCAGGGAACGAAGACAACGTTTGCCTATTCGCTCGCGTGTTATTTAGAGTACCCAACGTCTGCATCACGTTGAAGTAGACGACGACGACTATGACGACGACAACGGGAGCGAGGCTGGCAAACAAGATATTCCTACTGTAAACTAAAGACGGTGGAATTCTAATGAGGGATCTTCGCCTAGAATGAATTCATCTTTCATACTTTAATACCAGGAGAATGTGAAAGCTCCACTAACAGCCAACTTTTCAAGTTTATTTCGAGAGCCGAAGAAAAGACAGACCTGAATGAACATCTCGCATTAATGAAGGTAATCTTCTTTAGATAATATTTTACTTCTCTCAGGAAATCAATAAAAGTATCTTCAATGTAAAACCAATCTGCGGGTGGTAAGTTACAATGTAATAATGTAGTGAAGTGCCGAGAAACAAAACGTACGATGTAAATAATATATACTAACGAAAAAGAGAAGAAAAAAGGAAAAATGAATAATAAAAAGATAGTGCATTCAGTCCTTGTAATAATGTAGACCGCGGAAGCAGACGCGAATCCATAAGCTATTGTGCAACATGCAGCTGTTGGCTTTGCTCTGCGTTAGAGCAACCCTTTAGGAACAGAATGAAAGTAAATAAAACACCCGACGACCAACAAAGGTTTCAATTGTTGTAGCTTCGAACAGATTTACCTATAACTTTACCACGAATGCACGAGCTAGCCTCGGATATGTATGTATGTACGTCGCCCAATGAAAAAAAGGACCTCATCTGAAGGAAAACAACATGTTGGTTCCGATTTTGAGAAATAAAAGAAAAAATGTTCCGATGAGTTCGTCGGAGAATGCACATCACATTGGTATTTTCGTTGATTTCGTGTAGTTTGATTGAAGATAAAACAGATGTATAAACTGCTACATTTTTAAACAGCCAGTCGACCAAAATTTTTGAAATTGGAAAGTTTGTAGAGGGGAACATTGGAAGACTGTACACGACATTGATTTAGTTATAAAAAATTGCGATATTCATTCTTTCGAAATGCCATCTCTCACCCCTTGGAATAATATAAAAGTATCAAAATGACGTGAAATCGTGATCGTTTTCATGTTACGGGTGAACGTGACGTTCGTTGTTGAGATAATGACATAAATCATACCAGCAAATAAAAATTAACGGGGGAAGCAAGCTACAGAGAACTTTGTTCGTACCGATGAAAATCAACGGATATTCGCAGGCATTAGGATTGGCCAATGTGAAACTCGAATTTGAAAACTTCCTCAATGAAAGAAGAAAAAAATCCTCATGATTTCTCACAAGTGAACAACGTTTTCATACGTCTCGAAATTCATCGAGATGAGTTTGACCACCTATACAGGTATTTCTTTTTTTACATATATTTTTCTTTTTATAATTTCTTGTACTTTTTTGCTTTTTCTCGCTACGTTTTCTTATTGCCATATCGAATTTCAGCTGGATATTAGACGGTTATATTACGTTTTTTAATGTCTCTAACTTTTCTCCTCATACTCCGCAATTTCTCTTTCCTTCTTCGGGTCCAGACGATTTTCTTTTTTGTTTGTTTTATTATTTGTTTCTCTGCTCTACATTTCTAATGTGCGCCTCCAGCCCGAGCTCTTTTACTTTTTATACTTTATACCCTGCAGATATTTCGACACTCTTTCCGCTTCGTTGCACTTGCATATATCGACTGCAGAACATTGTGACTCAATTCTTATTTTGTTCAAATATTATTCACTAAATTGACTGTTTTTTTTTTGTTTTCACTGCAAGGTTTTTGATCGCAATGTGGATAGACATCACTTACCTAACCAGTTTCATTACCATTTTCTGCTCTGAGAAATTTACTGATGATACAGACAAAACTTTATATGTTTCGCCGTCCGCCGAATAAATTAAAGTAGCAAACCGAAAGACTGCTACAATTTACAATTAGCGTCATGTGCACCGGCGTACTTATACCAACCTGTTTCAAGAATACGTATGAAGTTTTCCTTGAATACCGCCAACAATAAAAACTTTGGAGTCTAACGTTGGCGTTAATATTTTGTTTTATTACACGATAGCCTGGATTAAGTTGGCTGTCAACCCTATGGATTATGGCACAGATGTAAGCGGAATCTCGGATTATGTCGGAGTCCTAAAACAAGAGCTTTTTTATTTTCGCGATTCGTTTTTTAAGGAACACGTGATCGCCTCACGTTTTTTTTATCTCATTCACGTTGCGACTGTTCGTACGACGTAGGAATAATTTTTTTCGATCATTTTGAACACGAATTGGAGTGTACATTTTTCCTGCGCCTACGGGTAGTTTTACGTACGTACGTTCTCTTGCGTTGTAATATCAAGTTGAATTTTGATCTAACGGTGCTCTGTTTGGCATTATGAGCTCAGATCCTCCGAAGCTCAACGCCTCCTGTTATAACCTGAGAAACATGAAGGTTGTTTATTTTGCGGGCAAAGCGCCAACGCCTGTCTTGTTTCCTGATCATAACGCATTGAAAATAATTCAACTATTCGAAGATACACTCGATATAACTAGGGAAAAGGTCGATCAGAATATTCAACGAACCGGAGCGATTTTATTCCATCTCGATATATGTAGTTGCAATTCATTTGATTAAATATAAATATAAAATATTCATCATCTGTGAGAGTGTTATCAAAAATTTATCACGGCAAACAAAATAATTCAATCCCTGACACACAATCGCGAGCGCCATTTCATGTGCACGTCATTTAATAAACTGCACCATTCATGTTTTTTTTTACGTACAAAAAAACGAACTACTCCATACTCCTGATTTTACTTTTTCCTTCGATTCGCCGTACAATAATGCACTTACACGGACCGCGCAGAGCCAAATTCAATCCGATCGCTGCAGATTTGAATTGGAACTGCCAACGGAGACCCGAAACGAAAATTTCTTTGATGGGTCATCGGAGAAAATGTGAGCGCGAAATATAACTTCAAATTGAATGCGTACATAAAATCGATACAATTTTCATTAAAGTTGATTATCCATCATCTATGAAGGGTAACAGTTTCTCGAAAGTTTTTACAAGTTGGTCCCGAAATATATACCGTAGATTTTCGACGCATTTCATATCGGCCACGGTATACGATATTGGAAAAATTATCTTTCAGTGAGGTAAAATATGAGGTCAGGAGTGTCGTTCGCTCCGCATATTGGGATTGGCACATCGTGTTTATTCGTCATGCCTGCA
This sequence comes from Athalia cordata, assembly GCA_963932425.1. Classification (NCBI taxonomy): domain Eukaryota; kingdom Metazoa; phylum Arthropoda; class Insecta; order Hymenoptera; family Athaliidae; genus Athalia; species Athalia cordata. The sequence goes on along the minus strand of OZ010625.1, from coordinate 46,104,067 downwards.
TAATCTGTGAGAAAATGATACCGAGAATATTCTCGCATCGGATAATATATTTGGGCGAGAAAAAAAAAAAAAAATAACTAAAAATATATACATCAAATTGTGATTGAATCTCACGAATCCATCGTATCGGAAAGCCGATCAAAAGTTTATCTTTCTCCAAAGCTGATGGGCTGATACCTGTGGGTAGATCTGGAGATTTCAGAAGGCACGATTTGTGCCACCAGCTCAAAGAATCTGAGCGACGCCGGTGTCACTTTTTCGCATGAAGTTCATTTCCCTGAGTATCGTTATTATTTTTAATATTATTGAAAGAAGATTCGAATTGAATTTCGACGATTTTTGGAGTATAGTACAGCCGTCGTTGGTTTGCTGGCGGTGACATTCCCATGCAAAACAGGTTCAAAGATAAGTTTATCGATCGGGCGGGGGGAGAAAAAGACAACCAAAAAAAAAAATCTGCAAAGGAAAGAATTGGGGCATCGAGATCTGAAGGAAAAATGAGAAAAATAGCAAGAAAAAAGGAAACGGAAAAGTTGAAACAATATACCATTCGTTCGAGCGGAATCACAGGAAGAAAAAAATAAAAATAAGGAAAAATCGAAAACAAGCGCGACTGAATGAACCACTATACGCTGTAGTTCGAATCCAAGTGGCAAGATACGCCTTTCCTTTACGGACCGACGGAAATATATATGCATATATATATATTCTTCTCAGGGTCAGAACGTTGCCGTGGACGTTCTTGTATGGTTGTCAGCCTTGAATTGATTTCATTCCGAATTACGATCTACCCTCATCTTTTCATTGGGAAGCCCTCTGCGATTCATGGGCTGCCGAATTCATTCGTATAACTGAGGTCGTATATATTTGTACATTACTCCGCGCCATTTTCACGATATAAAATTCTATAAGGTATACTTTTTGGCGACCGACAAACCAATCAATCTTAATTTTCTTGAATAAAAACAATGATAGCGCTATTTATCAGCAGCAAAGCAGAGTCCGCATTAATCAAGCGCCCCTATATAGCGTCTCTCATCTCACCCTCCGTCAAGCTACAGTCCCTTCCGAAGGCCACGTATTAAACAGGACTCCTGTGAATATAGCTGACTAAAAGGGTGGAAAAAAAGGAAGAGAAATGGTATGAGGTTTATTAATAGTTCTCTACCGTGGTCTTACGTCCTGCGCAGATCGCGAACACCTAGAGGAGAGAATGTCGTCAACGTGAGAGCGTCGATTATAAAAGTTTCCGTCACAGCAATAACCGATAGTCGGTGATCAATGGACACCGTATATAGAGGCATTGTGATTTCCAAAAGGCATTATGATAGCTACGACTTTTGAGTAAGCGATTTTTCTGAGTAGGTATTATACGCGAGAAACAGTTTCGAAAAAAGCAATTGGTAAAAGGAAAGAGAGAATAGAGAAGAAATCTTACCGACGACTCGTAGGTGTGAAATATTACACGTGTATATTATACTCGCAAGAAGTTCACTTGATTCCGAAAAGATCAAAACTGCGATTCTTTTGTTTCGTGAGACCAATTTTTTATCGATCCTGCACGCGCTTCGATACGTATATCTGCTCCTATTTCGTTTTTATACCCATGCGATCTTTCGGGAGAATGCAGAGACGGTGAAGTGGAGAAGGAGGAAACTCGAAGGGGAATTGCTTATTTCGTCCAGCAGTAAGCTTTGTTGTAGATCGTTTTGGAGAGAGAAATGTTTCGGCTGACTGACCGCCGATTCGCAAGCAACATCTGCACGGCCGTAAAAAATCAAACTTACCAAAACAGTTGGCTAAGTAAGCGATAATATGGAATTTCGGATGAGGATACTTTATCGTTTTTATTTTCTACCCATGTAGGTACACTGATACAGATTTTCATGAAGAAGTTCAATAACACTACGCTTCCTCAAGTTCTCCGAGTCGAATTCGAGACGGCAAAAGCTGGGTGCCAAAATAATCACAAACACCGCAGGTGCTTCAGATATACAAAACTGCAATCGTGGCTCGTAAAACTACGATTTATGACTCACTACTGCAGAACTAACGTACCTTTTTTCTATCGTTGCTTCATATATTTTTACGATCCAAAGGAAATCATCTCCGACCTTCCGGTATGCCGGCGAATTTCGTCCTATATCAGATACAATATGAACCAAGAAGACACCAATTCTGCACAGCAGTGTCGCCAGACGAATTATCAATACAAAATATACCATCCCACCATCGAACACGCGCAATGATTTTTATTAAAATTTTTCCGATAACATATGCGAAATGGAAAAAAAAACATTCGCAAGGATCCGTTGACCCGAAGATGCGGATTATCTTGCAGATTCTCTGAGCGCTTCGAAAACGTATTTGTACCTTTTTCCGAAACGACGCTTTCGATTTATGTAAAACTTGTTCACTTTTCTGGAATTATAAAAGAAATTTGTGCTATACGAATCGCGTTTTCGAATCGGTCGAAGCTTTTACGTTACGCTCCTTAAACATCCCACAATCAGAGTAGATCAATCGGCGTCAGTTCGACGTAAGTGCGACAGAAATTGTTGCCCTAAAAGACGGCGCTCTATATTCTTCGTTTAGAAAATAAATTCCATTCGATCTGGTCCTGAATTATTCAAACTCGCCTCTTTACTTGTGGTGCAAAATTTTCTCCTTTGCCAACCTAAGAAAGCCAGATGTGAACTTGCCCCAATATTTAGTGATGTGATTCCCGTTTCATCTCAATAGACTGGAAAGGCCGCGTGCGGTACCGACTACAGTCCGTGCCAATCGAGAGACACGACTTTTAGTTTAGCCGTCCGTGTCCCACGAGACAAAAACCCTTTTTCCTGATAATGTTGAAAAATGTCCACGAATACAATTTACGCAAAAAGGTACTCACGGTGCACGAAAATTATTTTTCACAAACCAGAAGAAAAAAAAAACAGCAAAATTTAATGTATGTAACGCATTTACAAATATCCGGGTACCGAGCTGTACGCTAGCTACTTTTACCGCGTGAAATATTGAATTTCTGCGTGATGGATGTTTCGACTCTCTCGCCATTTAATTTTCACGGATTTCTTGGCATAGTCAAGTCATGCGGCGCTACCTCAAGTTGATGTATTACTATATGTGCTCACGGTGCATTCATCACGTGTCACATGTCACGTTCAATGAAATCTACAGCTGCAGCAATAACACGCGCGTATAGAGGAATTCCACCGGAGATTTCTGACGTTGCAGTTCGAACATGAAAATACTCACAGGGATATGCGATGGATTTTGCGGTAGATGTACAGCTGAATTCATCGTTGCGTTCAAGATTATTTGATTACCGTACACATACCGGATTACGCTGACGAAGGTAACGAAAAAGAATTCCTGTGAACTGTATAATATAATTAAACGATGTATCATTCGCGTAGGAGGATTCGTTGAATGAGACGGCATTCAAAAATTACGCCGATTTCAAATTTTCTGGAAGTCTCAGTGTATACTCCGATAATTATTGTGCCTAACTTCGTTATGCATGCACGAATACATGTATAATATCATGACTTATAATTACTCAAGGGTATGTGTTGGCGGAGGTAAAGCCCGAGTCCCAGATTAATTTTCACTCATTAGCTCACAATTAGTCTGGGCGAATAAATAATTAAGATAACTTTGTGAGCGCTTCGAAATTTTCCAAAAATAGATACCATTATCGGACAAAAGAAGATTTTTATTTTTTTTAATACACTAATGAGCGTAAGACGCAAAATAAGGTGTATTTGAATAATTGTCAAACGAGTATAGGTATATGTATTTTTTTTCGAACGTATCTTGCTCTGGTTGAAGTTCAGAATTTCCGGTCAAAAGAATCCGCAAATATCAAAAGCATAAAACAAAGTACGACAGCCAACAGTAAAATTACCCGACGTGTTTCCACGTGAAGGAATTCATTCTGTCCGAGGTAAATGAGAACTTGGAATTGAGACCGTTCAGCTGCGGAGAAGACAATCGCCGAAATCCTCGTTAAATAGTAAGAGAAAAGAGACGTGACGAAATTCAAAGCGCAGAGTAGAAATGCCGTTCAGGAAATATAAGACAGATAAAAAAAAATAAAAAAAAAAGAACACGCATTATCCCGGCTATCAGAAGCATCATCCCTCTCTTTGAAGGGGAAAATTGTACCTCCGTAGCTACCGTCGCGTCGCGCCAGATGACTGTGTCTTTCTGGAGCAATTTCGCGACTCCTTTTCGAAAATGGTTGCGAATAACCTTTCACAGTTACAGTAAATAAAGGAGCTCAAATTAAAACTAATTACTAATGGGGTCTAATCAGCAAGACAAATTGAGCAAGAAACGGGGATTTTGAATTTTTAATGTCTGTAAACGGCGTCCATTCACGTCCACGCTCTCCTGGAACAATAATCCCCTTGTGAAAGAAGACAATTTCCAGATCGATAAGAGTTACTCCCAATACTTATCTATGCGAATTTAACCGCGAGGACAGAATAATACCGATAATACTAATAAATATGACATCGAAGACATTCTTTGAACGTTATGACATAATGGGATACTCTAGAAACTAGACTGTCGGGCGATAAGAACTGACACTTTGAGAATGGTTCAATCTCGGATATCGATGCACAAGCAAATGGGGGAGTAATCTCTCCACCCGCATTTTATTTTTATATCGTCTATATAACTTGTAGGTATGTATGTGATATGTATTGTGTGCCCCATTTTATACAAAGTTCGAACAGAATCTTAATATTTACTGCGTTTGCTTCGACGCGCGAAATTTTCGCTCAAAAACTAATTTTATCATCCGGTGACTAATTATTAATCAGACATCAATTTTCATGGGAGCGGTTGAGCATTACTAATTGAATGCCCCAATTCAAGTTTTTGCAATCAGTTATTTAGGTGGGTTAATAGCAGTAAAGGTAATTTCAGATTCACTGTATAAGATAAAATTAAAACAAATGTCTCGAAGCTCAAAGTATCACCAAAAGCTAATAATATTACTCCTGCGCTGAGGTTCTAACCTGATTCACTGCGTTCCGAAATCCTGTTCGAGAGTGCCTCTAAGTTGGCGATAATCAAAACTGCGCATCCTGTTCTCAACCTAAAAATTACACGTAGAAGTGGAGATGGCAGAAGACAAACTCGGACTTTTATTGGGTCTATCAAAAGACATGAAATACTCGAATTTTCCTAGAAGTTGTGTCCTCTTTCGCTAGAATCTCGTCTCAAAAGAGAAGAATTTTTAAGGTGGTCAAGAATCCTGAAAAAATCAGGTCACGAGAAGCGAGCAGTTTATTGCGAAATTTGAACTATAGGAAATCGGGGCGAACTTTCAAACCTACAGTCTGGAAGTCTGATCTCTTGTTATAGGATCTCATGAAATTTACAGAGAAAACAAAAGATTGAGAATCGTTTTCAACAGGGTAGCGACTTGCGCAGTTTCCCTTGTCATTTGATTCGCCATTATGCAAAATATTTTTTTATTTGCATGGAAAAACGCCGATTACCAGCATCGTTATACTTTTCATGTTGAATCAGCCTTACTGTCAGCTTCATTAACGATGAATGAAAAAATTGAAATGAAGACCGTATTCAGAATACAAAAAACCACACACGTGCGGTGCTTCTTTATCTTAATAAAATTCCAAGTTGATTCCTGAAACATTATCATTATGCTATAAGTGGTGGTTTGCTCTTTCGTATCCTCCGCTGTATGGCCGAAGCGCGAGCAAATATGACAGATCGACAGTCACGCGCAGAAGGGTGTTAATAGTCATAAAACAAAAAATTAAGTGAGCCCGTATATTTCTGTTGACTTTTTCTTACATTTATATACGTCAGCGATATATTTTCACTTCTGTTCCCGTCGATTATGGGAATTATTGTACATCTCCCCTCTGTTTCATACCGTATTAATTCGGAAAATTAGTCTGCGAGGACTGCCTATTAAACTTGCATGTACAGAGTGAGATTTCAGTTTTCGATATTAAGACCAACGTCATGTTTCAGTGAAAACAAAAAAATGGTGTCGAACAAACAGCGACAAATGGAAAGAAAAAAGACGGTAAGTATAAACCGGAGCATCAACTGTTGTATTTATGCAAATGAGTAAAAAAAACTCTTACCAGCGATTTAGTACGAACACTGTACTAATATCTTCGCACCACTTGGAGCATTCAGAAGAGTCTCAACGGGATTCCAACAGAATAATGTCCAATTTCGTTGGAAATGTGTTCAGAAAAGCTTTGTCGTATTGTTTTATTTTTATTTCTTCCTTTTTTTGTTTTTGGAAAGTAACTCAGCAACGGACTACCCCACTCCAAGCTCACCCCAGGGGAGACCAAGAAAATCTTACTACATTCGTACCCATTATATTATGGTGGAAGAATACTAGTTTTCGGATAAGATTGCAGTTTCGATAAAACAGCTTGACTTAATAGAGGCGATGAAGGAAGCGCATCTCTGACTATAAAACTGACGACAAAACTTCACGCCCAGGTATATGATGCGGCAGCTAATGTAATAAAAAAAAAAACAGACGATTCAAATTCCGTCAATTAAATGAAAAAAAAAAAAAACTTGGTAAAATCTGTTACACCGCCACGGTAAAAAATGGTAAAAAAAAAAAAAAAAAATTATCAAATCTTACAAATATAATCCCATTGTATTTGCTAAGTAGTACATCTCACTAGTCTATCTAGGTAATTAGTAAAGCATTGAGGGCAGATGCGGCATAGGTTTCATGCTCTCGAGTTAATTAGCTGTACGCGGTTGGGAAGATGTCTGGAAAGATCTATGCTATATGTGGTTAACTTGAAAACTAAATACGATGCTTTGTACAGAGCGAATAACGAGTCGTTGTCGTTTGCAGTATACGTACGATTCTTTTTTTCCTTTTTCTTTGTCTATCATTTTGTACATCTCTACACAGAGTCTCCGAGTCTTATCATTGTTGCATTTATGGCTGACTGCGCCCTCCCACCGAAGCAGAGAAAAATTCTTCAGTTTTCTCAGTCACGATATAACGACCGCACCATTTTTCCCCAAGATCACGTATAGACCCTGAAGGAAAAATTGTTGACGTGATTATACATATAAGCCAGACACACCTACACACACGCACACGGTGACGAACTAAGGATATAACACGGGGTGTAATATTCTGGGTTTCAAATTGCAGCGGTTATGTAAAATTAAATCTAAATGAAACGTTTCATGTGGCGTATAATTTCGACACCTAACAAAGTTAACAAAGTTTGACGTTGTCAAATCATACTTGAAACGTTGCAATTAATTACGCAGCTAGTCCTCATCGTTTTAACCAAACCGAGTTGTAAATTAAACAGATATACGCGTGCGTTCAATCACCTGTTTATAACAGAGGGTGATATTGAAACTGGGAAATTCATCGTTTATTATTCCCTGCTGCAGCTTTATGGAGGCTAAAAGCATTAAATATTTCAATCGATAAACGAGACGGAAGTATTGAATCTTGAGGTCAGCATCGTGATAAATATTTGATTCAAGGTTGTCTGCAGGGCGTTAGTCGCGATCGATCCATGCCTTACGAAATTTAGTTAGTAATTTCATTCGAATCATTGTCACATAGTAAAACGAGGCAGACCAAAATTCAATTTTCACTTCGAAACTACTTAAATTTAAAAACGTACCGAACACCGTCATATATAGAACTTTGATACATCTATTCTGCGGTACAACGAGTGGTTAATCTAAAAATGGAGAAACGTAAGATTGATGGCCGTATTTTACATTTTAGTATAAAAATACAATACCTCAGAAACCTCTGTTAACTTAACGTTGATCCCATACATATATAATACGCCCTTTTTCGAAGTAGAGGTAGGTATTATATAGAACGCGAGATTCCCTCATTTTTATTTATTATTTATTTATTTATTTATTTATTTATTTATTTATTTATTTATTTATTTATTTATTTATTTATTTATTTATTTATTTATTTATTTATTTATTTATTTATTTATTTATTTATCTATTCATTTATACATCCATTTATCGATTGATTTAGTCCGCTGATATGGCTACGTGGTAACTTTTTCCAAATTTGGACTTCTAAATGTGTAAGCTAAGAGTGAACTCTGCATTAGAAAGTCTTTTGATTTCATCTATTGAATTCCTGTTGATATTTTGAGACGATAAACTTTAAAATTGGTTGTGCTAAGATCATTCTTATTCTTCACAAAGATTAGTCAACTATTTAGTATTCCACGAAGATACAAGTGCCGTAATTTCTTTTTCAATCATCACTCGATCGATAAAGAAACTTGTTAAATTTTTAGAATCTCGAATGCAGAAAGGTATCGCATGTATTTTTCTACTGATAACCATGAAACTCTGAGGCCCCATAAATAGCACAACGCGTTATTATCTAATCACCACATATTACACGTAAGCCGAGCCATAATCTACATGAACACTTCATTCGGGCTTTGATCAGCGTGATGGATTAGCGATGGTAATAATATAAGGTTGAATTATTAATTTACTATTATATAACACGCTGTACCTATAAGTTAATAGTGTTTCAAACGACAAGTGTGCATTATATGTACGTACACTAAAACGTTCGCCACCACTGATTTTAAAAGGCTATTAGAGCCACCGCCGATAATCTAATCCAGCTGCCATGAGAAACGTCATTTTTTTCCAGAATTATCATGAATCCGTCGACAAATTTAGGCTACGACTCCAATAATCTATCTCACACTTAGACTGCTTCAAAAACGCGATTCGCAGTTTCTTCGGAACGCCGACTTCGTTTAACATAAAACTTTTGAAAAACAATGTATATCATTTTGGCAAAAAGTGGCTGAGTATCACAATTGAAAAATCCACATCTATAAAGCAACCGTAGATCGCGTCTTGCGGGACCGTTTAAAACATTTCCAAGAGCTATAATACTCGATGCGGATCATTCGTCGAGGAATTAGCTGAATGCTAAAAAATTTCTGATCTGCGAAAAAAAAAGAAGCAAAAAAAAGGTGATATCCGCAAAACAAAATACGCACACCATCGCCTAATCTGTCCATCTTTCCGCTCGTGTACATCTCGCACTCGAAACTTATCTTTTACGATACAACGATATAAGTTCGAAGTTTCGCTATGATCAGATAGTAACGCAATTTCGAGATTAAAGGCGACCTTCTCTTTGTAGTGGTGAACTACATGGAGTGTACGTCTGGGATCAGACCATTAGGAAAGTTCTAATAATTGTCTAAACGTGTCTCGGTTTTACAGCCGCCGATGGTAAAATAACAAAATTATGATTTTTTCGAACGAATCAGGCTCGTTAAAATCAAATAGTCTAAAAATTGATGCCATGAGAACTAGCTGGCTATAGGCTGTTCTTGTGTAATAAATATTTAGAATTAAAGATTATAGAACTCTTGAAATATCTGGTCGCAATAAAAAGGTAGGTTATTTTTGAATTCCTCCAGATGGCCACTGCCAAATGGAGCTACATGGGGAACTTAATTTATTTTCAAGGACGACTTTTACTGTTATTATTTTATTTTAGTTCAGGAATTCTCAGCGCTCGCAAGTGCGTTCTACAATCTATTGAAGAATTAGTTTTTCTAGACGCCAAAATGACACGGTGCCTGTAGGCAGAAATTTATCTGCAATAAACAACTCTCAAAAATCGAAGAAAAATTTGAATAGGTATGAATTTAACAAAGTGAAAGAGACGATGATAGCAATACCATTAACTTGATCATGTCCCGCAGATTCTTCCGGGAAATCTTTTACGATCGCGGATCGCCAGGAACGCGAAGGGTTGCAACAGAAATCGTCTTAACATATCGTTTCGCAAAGTGGATCTCGTTGATAGGCGATTCAACTCCGCAGTAAATCACTAGGTTACTGTCTCGACCCAGCCGAAAGTGCTTTTTGTCATTTTCTATAATCTATAGATTCTGTGAATCTGACAACCTCCTGTTACAGCGAATTAGGTCTAGGAAACTTTTGGAAGCATTTTTGCTTCTTGAGCTTCGTGATTAGGCAAATTCAGGTCGGAATTAAAATTGGAAAATGCTAATTCTTGCACTTTTTTTCTATGTAGTACCTGATTCAAATGCGATAATCGTATTTTGGAAGCCAAGCCGATGCGTCTGTTTAGGATTATAAAATCAATGCGTACCTATACAATTTGCGTAATCCAGGCAGTTAAACCCGAACCCCAACACATAATTTAATAGAACGTTGATTTTGCGGTGTTCTACTGGTAAATTTTGGGTAAATTCAAAATAAAATGTGAAAACGAAGTGTAACAAAGATGGCACAGGCCGAGAAAGACCAGATTTACTGCTGCGTATCTTACAGCCCTGGATTTTCGTAATTAAATATAAGTACTCTCTTGCTGAATTTTTGGATAACTATAACGAGGAGCGTGATTTTTTTTTTATTCATATTAAACATCCTATACCATCACTGATAATGACTAATTTGAAATAAGGGCCTGGCAGATAATCTTTTATCTGATAAAATTATCGCTCATTTTTTTTTTCTATTACTCTTCGGGCACTCTAGAAATATTGTCTATTTTTGTTTGTTTGATTTATTTTACTTTGTTTTTATCAGTCTTGGAGAATTTATTTTCGGCCTACATATATCAGTGCAAATAAATATTCCGTTTTTGTTCACCCTCAAACGATTCGTTTTGTCGAATTTTTTTTATTCCGAATTGCTTGGGTGCGTACCCTGCATTTATACCCGTGCCCAGATTTCCATAGATTTCGGAATAATTTAGATATGGAATTGGCAGTTATATATTTGGTAGTTCATCAAAGAGCAAATATTATATGCACGTCCATCTGTAGCATCGAGCAGTTATACTTTTAAAAATAATTTCTATATCTATTATTCTACGATTATTTTTTCTATCTTTTTCCTGAAGTCCCATCTATACTGCAATACAGTATCGTGTAATGATCGCCGATCGTTGAGAATATTAATTCTAGATTCCCGGGAGAGTGAAGGAAAAATACAATAAAATAAGATAAAATAAAAAAGTTTCAATCACCACCCACAATCTCCTCACCATCCATTTCTTCTGCTATTCTTCACCGCGGTCGCACTTATATTGAAATTCCGCACTACTATGCTCTTCGTAAAATGTTTCTTTTATTCAAGGTATTATTGTTCGTGACTCACGAAGTTTTATTCATTTATTCCGAGAATTCAACGAAAATTTATGTATTATACTTATGCCGCGTATTGCTCACCTCAGCAGGATAAGGAACTCGGATAAAGATAATCCTGGATGACGAAAAAGTCTTTCCGGTCGATGCGGTTAACAAGTTATTTATTTCAAGAAACGAAATCTCCCAGTAAAATTCGATAACGTGAAATGGTCCACATTTTTTGACCGAATCGCCCAGGTCCGGGGTCTACGATCGCATCAACCGGTACGGGGGTTTCATTCTATTTGTGTGGCGGAATCAAACTGAAACTCCCTCTGTTACTATAGATACATCTACATATAACCGCCGGAAAGGTACTTCGTTGAAAAAAAAAAGTAAAAAAGAAAAGTAAAAAAAAAAACCGCACCTGCAATCACATCGGAGTCAGTTGAAGGCCGATGGAGCACAGTATTTCCTCTTGCTCGTTTCGGTATTTGACCGATAAGGATATTCGGATAACTCGTTGGTTACAATAATGATATACTTGAAGTGTATAGTTACTATATACTGGATTACCTTCGAGAAAACGAGCTTATAATATAGACGTGGTGAATCTTGCTCGGCTTCTCTGATTGTCGATTACCACAATCTCTTTGAAAACCTTTCGCATTTTTTCAATAATTAAATCAGCGCCCCATAATTTTTACTTATCATTTGTTTAACGATTCGAAATTCAAACCTAAATGTATTGAGATTTACCTGAAGCATTATTGTTACGTAGCGACTGGCAGTGCCAGTCTCGTTAAGACTTATTGTTAATCTGCTAAAGGCACAATAGCTTATAGCTTACTTTATAATTGATCAGGTAATATTACGCAGTTTCAGTGAAAGAGGGAAAACATTCTCATCAACTTTCTCTGTCATTTAAAGACGGGCTTTAATTACAAGAAAGATACAGAAGTGAGATTCGTTTACGCGTGAATAACTTGCCACCAGACCCGATCCGTCAGTTGGAGAACAACTACTACGTGGCCTTACTTTGATCTTCACCTCGGTAATGCTGTGCGGAAAATGTTAATATTCAGGTCCAGCCCTACAAGCCGGTGGAGTTTCAAAGAACTCTCGTCTTGGAGAGTTTCAAACAGCCTATATACGTATGTATATAATACATACATATACACATATACACGTGAAGATGAAATTCTTATTCCAAATCCAATCACGTGTCAAATTAGAAACTTCCTTCGCTTTATTCGACCGTTCTTTTTGATCGTCTGTCACAAGCTAATTATACATCACGATCAATTTGACGAATTTAAACTCTTATCTCGTGTTTTGTATTCTATAATCATGATATATTACGCAAAACTATTTATTCAGTTGCCGCATGGAAGAGTAGATTCAAATATCCAAAACTTGATATGAGTAACTAATCAACAGCTCAGAGTTGAGTCATATTGAACTAGGTTCGAATTATGGCTTACGATTTGAGTGCTGTAAAGTTAGAATATAGTACGTAAGTTAAATCTACCCTTCGTGTCAAAAAGTTCGCGCGATTGATTAATACATTAAACCAACAAATATGATTCACACCCATAATGCAAACAACGGAAGTTCGCTTCACAATAGCAGTAGCAATAACGACAGACTACGTGTCGATGAAAACTTCCTCGGTTTGTATTATATCTATATAACATTATATGCTGACAAGTTATTCAATTTCTCTGAAATTTCCGATCCTCACAAGCCTGGGAAAATTTGAAACATCATAGTACAGACTTGATTTAGAAAGTTACAAATAACATATATACATGAACATTACGTCCCTTGTTCTATTATAATTTCCTGAGTGTTACTTATTTTCACATATTATATATAGATGGCATGGTAATGCGGTTTTGCAGAGGTGGGTATGTAATAAAATGCCTCGGGAATATCCGGTGCCTTTGCACGTGGGTATGGCGCAGTTTCTTAGGGCATTCCAATATCAGCATTTTTGGATTACTAATAAATTCTGGATCCTAATATCACCTCCCACCGGTAAATATTCGCTTAAAAGCTCCGAGATTCTAGGTCGAATGTTTTGCCGGTGTACATCGTCGTAGGAATTTTAATCGTTCGTGAATTCAAAAATTTATTTAAACTTCCTGAATTCGTGAAATCCATACGCGGACATTTCATACAGTCGTATATATATTTTTAATACAATTCATTCATCGATAAATATCCTCAGACTAGATGAAGGAAAAAAACCAAAGAAAAAAGAACGGACAGCGGCTCTTATAATGTTACAAATTAAATGAGTCCGTATAATAAATTGTGGAATAAAAATGAATTTTGGCAGACGTCAAATCTTCACTGTGCGAACCAGGCCGTATACATATATGTATACGATAGGTCCAAGGTGGGTGGCTAATGGATCCAATTGATATGTCGATAGTGTATATTGACAGTATAATGATGTAACGTTGGGAGTGCAAAAAAAAAAAAAGTTTTTTTTTACGAAAGAATATTGGATGTCTTTTTTATTTTCCGATGACGAGTGCAGAGTACCGTCTGATTGGCTGCTTGTCAAAATAAGTTACGACGCGTTTAACAAGTTTAACACCGAGTACACGGATAACTACGTTATATTTTCCTGCTGATGTAATACGCCCCGAAACTTTGAAATTTTCTATATACCAGTAGGATTCCTTCTTGTTCCGCAATGCTACTGCGATATAAGATAGGTATGTGGTACATTACAGATACATGCATGCAGCTGCAGTTCGCCATGCACAAGGAGTTTAAGTTACGAATAAAAATTTAAGTACATGAAATTCCTTTCTTTGAGCAATACCTGCCGTCTTTTGCGTAATATTTTTATGTATGCGGGCCGTAGTCACGTACTTGTACATCAATCTGCTTGAGATAAAGAAGCTTGGCCGTTGGGTTCGTTTTATTGAATTTTTACCCAACGTGAGCGCGGTTGTGATGTTCTCACAAATCCGCCGGAAACACCGCGAAACAAATGTCAACTCGGTGGTTGACAAGTATACCAAGAATATGTAGCCGCGGTTCCAGCAGTTTCACCTTTATCCTCTTTTGTAAATGTATCTAGAGACGGAGTCGATTGAACTGTCGACCCTTCGACATAATATATTAGAGAATCAAGGGGGCATACCATAAATATAAAATTTTTGCCCATGCCGTTCGACCTTTCAGATCTAAACTGAGATACCTTCCCGAATTCTTTGCAATCTTCCGTCGATTTTTATGTCATATATTTTACTCTATATTCCAGAAAAATTTTCTGCATAATGTGTACCTGTATAGGTATGTGTATTGTGAATAGTTGGGGTCAATTTCGTCACGTCAAAGCTCATCTTACACCTATTACATATGAAAGAAAAACAAGACAGTATTTTCATTGTGCAAATAATTTGCTTACCCCCTATAGCTCTCTTTTGATAAAAAGGACGGCGTGTCTCTCCCCACTATACTTTCAACGGGTGACATATCGTAGTTTGTTATTTATAAATCTAGCATACGAAGACTCTTAATTGGCGTTGGGTCATCTCGCCATTTTGTATCAAATGCCTGCAGGGTACAGATTCATGGAATCGTTATCAGATCAGTTTGTGGCGCTTCTAATGTTGCATCACATATGCTAACGTTCCTAAAATAATGTGAGAATACGTTGTGGATGAATTCGTCATCGATATTTTAATTGAAAACGGCCTGTAGTTCCGCCTTTATACTTTTTAATACGCGAATTATGATCTGCTATGAATACAACTTAGGGTGGATATATGAATACTATACATATAGCTATATGAGCATGATATTTTCGTTGATTATTTTCAAACAATCACTCAAGAATTGAGATAATTAGAAATTAGGGAAGTGGGTTAGTATTTGGGGCGGGGCTTTAATTAGGTAAAGTGTTTACCATTGTTTACGTATCAGGAAAAATGTGAGGCGTGCAATGACCAGCCAAAAAGCACATATTAGATACTTCTGCTATACCATTATTGTATGTAATCAGTTTGGATATAACATCATTCTTTATAAAATTTTTGGAAAGATTCGTTAACTCGTACATTTGAATTGCAAATATGTGCAGAGTGTGAGTTTTCATATATATAATATGAATAAATGGACAATCTAATGAAGATAAATATTGAATTACCACTCTCCGATTTCAAGTATATTCATCCACGGAATTCGGCAGAGCAGGGATGGAAACAGCAGGTGTAGACTGTAGATAACGCCAGAATTATATGGATATCGATGTTGACGTTTGTATGATTGCACATAGTGTTTGCCCTTCGCGATTCAACCTCAAACTTAGTATGTAGTAGCGAATTTCTGCAAAGAACGGAGTGAAGTGATTTTCGCGCAGACAGTGGCAGATCAGTCAAGAGCCACGCCTCGACGTCGTCGTCGAGCGGATAATACACGGGCAAACAAAGAAAAAAAAATGCAGTAAAAAAAGTTTGAATACTTTTCGCTGTGAAATAAAAGTGCCGGTACCATATCACCGTTGGTTTCTCTAGGCTCCGGTTTATCTATTTCTGTTTTCAATGTTTATTGATAATTGTCGAATAACAGGTTACCTTCCAAATTAGTTGACGAACATTTCAATCAAAGGATAATAGAGTCCTTCCCAGCTATAGAAAACTTTCAACGTCTTCAAGGACGCCTCCATAGAGCCGACCATTCACTCTGACTTTAAACTTGGGCAACTAATCTCTATGATTACCTGAGATGTTGCCATGTTGGGCAATGATTGCTATCTGCTTTTGCAGCCTACCCGCAAGTTAGAAACTGATTTTGATATTTACCGAGCCCCGAGTGTTAGCAAGTTTATTTCAGGTCGAGTTCTAACCCTTAGAAGATTAGGCACAACGTGGGGGATGATTTCGCGCGATTAAATTATTGGTAATTCAGCACGTCTATTTGGAATCCAATATTGAATTGATAAACTACTGTAATTAGCTAATTTAGAGCTGATGAAGATGTCCGAATAAAAAAGTTCGTTCATCAAATCATTCCAAACGTAATTAATATACTCATGAAGGATGTGTACTACAGACGTCGTGAATTATTCGGAAGATGACGCTCTCGCGAAGGCTTCGATCGAGAGAGAATTAGTTCCATCGATCCAATTTTCGTTCGATATAAGTCTGAGAATTTTTTTGCTCAGAAAATTAGTTGCCTAAGGTAAAATGAAAGCCAAAATTCCACCTGGATTACTGACCGTTGAGAGTTTTACTCGAAAATTTCAGCATCATAGAGTAATTTTATATCTGAATAGATTCGAAAGTACAATGTGGATAGCTGTAAACACGTGAAAGTAGGATGACATGGCCACTTCATATTGGTTTTATTTCCGGAGTATATAGAGATCATCCAGTAAAATTTACATACTACAAGTTTCAATGCATACTTAGAGATTTTTATTATCCTGTGTGCAGAAGTTTTTGTACTTCTTGAGAATGCAAAAAAGTACGATCACATGCGATCAATACTTTGCAATCAAGGTTAATGTTCCACATAATCGACACGTATATGCAGTTGCTGTCTTGAGATTAACAATTTTTACCAAAATGATATGATGATTATCTTGTACGGAATTTCCCCGAGCAATTAGAGCTGTGCATTCTCAGGTATAAATCAATTATTTCCTATCTGTTAGGGATATATTCCAAAGCACACCTAGCACGTTTATTGACATATATTTATACGGATAATAGGATCTTAGTACCTATGGTTTCGGTACAACAATTTCAAGATATTTGTTCCCAACAATTGGATTCGTCTTATTACATAAAACTCGATACCTATATAACTAGACTTTTGAAATTAGCTGTAGTTTTACAATTAGTAAAGTTGAATTACCTCACAGGTATTCACCACAGCGACGTGTTACTCCGACTATCTGAAACAAAAGAGATGAAATTTTTTAAGTATCGTCATTCGCGATATAACGGTCAAGTAAAAACGTTTAATCGAAAATTCGTAACCCTAATGTAATTTCACTTAGCGAAAATTAATGCGGTACCTGAAAAACACCGCAAAGAAAATATGCGAAGTCGTATATTCATGATATATAGTATTTTTGATAAAGGTCATCTTTGATACAGAAACAGCTAACAATATGAAAAAATTCGTGGTCCTCAACTCATCTTGATATGAATATAAATTGATTTTCGTAACCTAATTTTGAGTATTTGAAAAAAATCATTCTATACGGATTTATAATACAATTGCTCGAATATCGCATTATCGCAGCGAAGCGAGCTCGCAATCGTTAATTGATGCGGTTGACTTCGACTCAATTGATTATACGGTTATTAACCGGTAGATTCTCAGGTATTGTCATAGTAACGTAGAAATGCAAGCTGCACATTTCCAACGGATCTTCCACTTACATGAGTTGCATTTGCATCGCTCGACTCTGACGTCACTACAGCAGCAAATTGTGAGCGATTAAACTAACGCTATAGATTTTTAATGTTTAGAATCGTGAACTTTCTCGTTTCCCTACACTGATGAAAGTCGAGAATCATCGCAAACACTAATTATGGACTGACTGCACATACTTCACAGTAACTAACCTTCGGTAACTTTGAAATTATAAATTATGCAATCCGGCTTTATTTTCGCAGAATTTCAAAGAGGGCTGATATGATTCAATTCTTCGATTCTATGCCAGCTGCTACTGCTGAGATTTAACAAAATGCCAGTCAATTCGAAGAACTTCAAATTACAATATCGCAAACAAAAGAAAAAAAAAACAAATGCAAATGTGCGGATAAAACGTTTAATATTAAATACAATAATACCTACATATTACATATTCCCGTCAAGATCCCTTTCACCTATTTATTTTCATCTCGATGGCGCCGAAGGGTCCAATTTTTCAAGATATTCCGCACGTTTTGTGATACGACAAGGGAAGAATTTCGATCGGAATGTCTCTTTTTCACTTCCGTTTAGCTCCGCCAGTCGTACACCGGAATTCCGGAAGGTTCGACGACAAAACTCCCAGAGTAACTCGCAGAGATGTATATAGGTATGTATACGTACGCGGTATAACGTGTAGATGTGGAAACGAATGAAATGAATTTCGCTAGCTCTGGCATTTGTTGTTACGATCATGTCGGTATTGTACGTACCTATTATATGTATACCGAAAGAAATCATCTGCCAAAGGCTTTCTCGCTTACTTGGCTTAAAAGTATATCATAACATATAAATCTTACTCTACATGCGTATATAACTCTGTCATCTTTTACATTAATTTTATTCGATTAAGGAAATTAACAGAAACTTTTTTTTTTGTAGTCTAATACAACACAGGACGAAATTCTAATTCCATACCGTCATCATATGAAAAAAAAGAGTAGCCGTTGCTGACGATGACTCGAAACTTGAACCTATAAAATCTACGAACGCTATGAAACGTTGATGGTAAATTTACGCTATGTCTTTTTCCCTCTCCGCGCACGCATGTATAAATTTAATAGATCGGCCATGCCCATAAAATTTCATATTCTAACTTGAATTTTCTATATGGGTTTAATAAGCGTGTATGCTGTCCTGAAGCATAGTTATATACCTGTACGTATATATTTAATCATCTGAAATATCCTTTATGGTGAAGAAATTATGAATTTAAGAATTGAGAATTGTTGCAAACAGGATAAGTTCATGCAAAAGTAGATATACGTGTATTAATATTTTATGGATAAGCCGCGCTTCGAACGGTCAGAACTTTCGCACTACGTCGTGCAGAGGTGCGATGAAAAAACAAAAAATTATGCCACTCTCTTTCTTATCGGCGCTAGTTTTAAAGCACGTAAAAAATAATAACAATAATAACAATAATAATAAAATGCTGACCCGCGTCTTATACAAAGTTTGAAACGACAAGCAAATCATTCAGTTATATACCTATATTATATGTTAATGAAAACTAGGTACTTACTGTTTCAAACTGACATCAGCGATTCGCGCTTGCACGAATTAAAAATATTATAATACCTACTCTGAATTTATGACGGGTAACTTATATCTGCGTACACCGAGGTCTTAATTATAAATTATCGACACGGTATAGTAATTGACGCGGAGCGTTGTATAATCGTGGATTTTAATGGTATAAAATAAAAGCGATATATGCAGAGATTCATGAATTGTTATCTGTCTGGAATTTTACTTGTTTGGAAACGTGCGTTGCATTTGACATGTGTATAAATTTCGATATACAGCATATCAGATTCAAGTACGCAAATCAATACGAAGAGTATCAACAGCTGTAATATAGGTATATTTTGATTTTAGCCGAAATTTAAATTTAATTGATATTGTAATGTGATTTGTAGTTTCTCAGTATAATTTTTTTTTTCAATTTTTTTACTTTTTTTTTCAATATTTCCAAAAACTTGATGCGATTTGAAAGAATCGTTTCGAATTGGAACTATAACAGGATTCGCCTTTCCAAATTGATCAAAGCATCATCAATGGTCTTCCAAATCAACGGATACAGTTATGGTCATTTCGGGTATTTCCGACCTCTGTCAGAATATCATCGGAAATCACAAGACTCGAGTTTCCTTGACAGTTGGGTAAAGTTAGATCCTCAGAGATGAAATCGTAGGCGTAGGCGGAGGCTGAGGCATTTACGGGATAGTTGTGAAACAACGTGAAAATCCTTAGGGAGGAATTAGAGGGAACGAGAATCAAGCTCAAACAGTTCTGGCGGAGGACGATCGTCGTATATAATTGGAAGATCTGTAAGAAAATACACAAACTATTTCTCGTCCCTGTCCAAGTCGACGAAATTCTAGACCGCTGTCGGTTCACACTTCAATATCTATAAAAGAGGAAATAGTTGAACGTGCCGGTGGCTCAACTTCAGATTACATGCTCCCCCCGGACAAATGATGAGAGCAATACGAAATTGAGGAAAAAAAGAACACTCTCAATTCCTATACTCTTTGTTGCTGGAACCGCAATACCATCCTGTGTTTTCCACATATGCCAGTGCTTTCTCTTCTCGGTCCGAAGAAAGGTATTTTCATTTTCATTTTTGTATTTATTTGAATCAAAAAATGAGAGTCTCAATTAATAGCCTCGAAGTAACAAGGTTCCAAATTAGGCACAATGACCAATTTTTAATTTCTTTGTCACTTTACTTACCTCGGCAACTAAAATACAGACTTAAATAAAAACAAAAGTTGTTTCCATTAAAAGTATCTGTACACATAATTCAAAAGTCCTCGGAATACATTAGTGAAAATTACACGAGCCATAGCTGTCGAGTCGCATAAAAATATAACGATGAAAATTAGATCTGCTCTTTCCTCGACGAGTTATTTCGTGACTACAGAATCAAATAATCATCACTTTCTTATATCGTGAGAAATAATATACGTGCATGAACAAAAATGAGGGAAAAAATCATGATAAATTTGCATTTAATTTATAGCGCTTAGTGCTTGGAAAAAAAAACGGTTTAATACTGTGTTTGTATTTCACGAACCCTTAAATACCTAAGTGTGTAGAAATATAAAATATATTACTGCCTAGAAGAAGAGCATCGAGCGTGTAATTGAGTCCCTAGGGGCGCGTAAAAGTCTACTATCATTTCAACGGCCTTTAGATGCCTTATTATCCATCATCGTATATCAAGTGATAAATTTTTACACCTGGATACAAACACGCGAACACAAATGACGCAGCAGGTTGCGCGTGTGTTCAAGGAAATTGAAAGAAATATATATATATATGTATATATATATATTTTTAATATAATTTGAAACGAGTAAAAGCATCGAAATAACATGCTTGAAAGACAGACGACTTCAAAGGGTCTTTAACAGGTTCCATGCCGCAGGGGCCTCTGCCGGGATGAAACTCAACTACTCATGTATCTATGTACTTTATTCTCGCACAGGCAAACCTCTTTGCGCTGGAAGTAAAAGCATACCATTTCGTCGCTCCCACCGGCAGAATCAGCTGTCTTCTCGTGCCATGAGCTTATGACCGTCGCTCCTTGTAAAATGTTTGCTTTATATATAGTTATATATTTCAGGAATAGAAACAGGGAAGGCCGTAGGTATATTCTATGCCTGACCTCCCAGCGCCACTGGGGAGATCACGTGAGTGAATAGATTACTCTGACATACACGCTAATTCGACTTACAGCGTGTAAAAATAACAGAAAATTTCCCTTCAACTTTGGAAAAAAAATTAAAAAATTTCTTTACATTTTGCAGCGACTGTATTTGGCAATGGCCCCCGTAATGACAGCGTTTGACACTGACAATGAGAGCAAACTATAAGAAATTGGTTTGTCAACAAGATAGAGAAAACACATTAGTCAAGCAAACACTCACCGATGAAAATATATCTGCTACCGTAACAAGACTAGATGACTTATGTGCTCTGCCATTTCGTACATAGAAAATCTGACCTCCAAGAGATTGGATGATTCATTTTTCTATATTTCTCTGATCAGCCACTTGACTGGGATTCATTTAGATTATCATTGTAAATCAGATTCTCCGCTAGCGTTTTATATACATATATACCACTCGAGTAACTGATTATTAGAGGAAGAAATCTTGGTCACGTCACGCTTAGCCTCATCATATTCTCACCAATCTAAACTGGATTGCTTTGAACGGTATAAAAAACCAACTGATTGCCGGCAGATTGTTGTTATGGAACTTTACGTAACCACTACCAGTTGTGATTCGACAGGGTCATTTTTATCGGTTTGTTTCAATCGGGTCCACGTGCCCGATCAACTGACGATCAGCTTGGCTATACG
The DNA here is from genome assembly GCA_963932425.1 of Athalia cordata. Lineage (NCBI taxonomy): Eukaryota > Metazoa > Arthropoda > Insecta > Hymenoptera > Athaliidae > Athalia > Athalia cordata. Next base: position 46,082,065 of record OZ010625.1, on the reverse strand, counting down.
TAATATTATATCGTATATAATTATTATTGTGAAAATGTGAAATTACTTTATGGCGCAACATGTAATTAAACCATCTGGTTTTTCATTGGCGATGACCGTGGCGATGAACGCACCCTGAAATAGGTCTATATGTATATAAATATTTTTCCGGAGTCGTTAATCTTTATGGTAATATTATAAAGTATAAAACGCAAATTTATGGGACGACATGAAAAATGAAAAAAAAAAAAAAAATTACATTACGTTATCTATCCTGATTTATTGCACCGGGATACGCGAGCTTCATCATTCGAGTATATAAACACGTTGGTGGTATTATTATAGGGTATGAATTATTTTTATTCTTTTACCCTGTGTATTTTTATTGTTAAAAGCGACTCGCAGTCAGTTTTTTTTTCTTTGTTTTCTCTCTTCTCTGCAAACACCTCCGGTGAATTATTCAAATCGATAATTGTTCCTCAAATTATTTTTATAAAGTAAACCGTCTTATAGATCTAAATGCGCAGATGAAAATGAAATATCGTTCGATTTTAACAGACTTTACTCGCGGTTACAAAAGCTCATTATAAGTTATTCCATTTCTCTTTGAACGGATTTCTTCGCCTTATCGACCTGCTTTCAGCTGGAGGGATCAACGGATCTCTTCAGGTGACTGATTATAACGCAGACGAGCATTTTCGAGGCATCAACTTAACCATAGTCTCTCATATTCCGGGCAAAGATATAATGAGTCTCAAAAATAACGGAGCAAAGAATAACTAGTACTTCATAAAGGAAAAAAAAAGGAAAAAAAAACAGGTTGTACAGGGTAGCTTATTTTAAATGTTATTGTCAAATAGTTCGCGACGCAGAATCAATAGTTACTTTATACGAAAAGTTTCACAATCAGACAGAAATTGTACTTGGTATTGAGGGATGGCTGAATCAATTTTTTGTTTTATTGGACTATTTTCAAAGATTTCAACCACCTGCAGCTATTTTTTTAAACTTTTGTTCGGAAAATAAATCGGGTACTCAAAAAAAAAAAAAAAGAAACGAAAAACTAATGGATAGTTGAAATTTTTTGAAGATTGTGCTTGTTCGTGAAAAAAACATGATTCAGCAATCATTTGATTTCCTCTGTACCAGGAAATTTTTACTAGAGACTTTTTACCGTATCCATATCTCGATGCGCTAAATATTTTGACTAGAACATTTGAAAATGGGCCACCCGGCATGATTGAATAAATTCAATTCAACTGATAAAATAAAAAATAAAAAGAAAGTTGATACAATTGTAATTATTCTCATCGCGAGTATATTTATAAGGAATACTGAAAGTTTGAAGTTATATATACATATATATTTCCATCGAAACTACAATATAATATTTTTCTTTATATACACAAGTTTGTTCAACGTTGAAATCACGAGGCTCTACAAGGCACTCAGCCGTGTAATTTAGTGCAAAGTAATTCGATAAAGTTCGCATGTTAATAGATTTATAATAGCAAGCGCGTATGGTAATTATAGAGGTATATCCTATTTGCTTTATGCTGCGCGCATCTCTACCTAAAAGCATATGCCAATATTGTGTATAAATAGCCTTTACGTACTTACTAAATTTCGTCCGATGAAAATTTCCAGCCCATTTATGCTACGTGTGTTTCAGTGATAATACTAAATTAACCATCGTATAAATAATTAGATCTCTAGCATTAAAATCGTAATATCGTTACCGTTCTATACATTCTACAAATTTGGTTCCATATACGGAGACCCTACATGAGATCTCGTAATATTTTACAAAAATCAGAAGATTTTGGCAGCCCGATCACGCGTCGATATACGTCGACCTCTAATAACCGATACCCTCGGGATATTTTTGCCCTCTTCGCTGATTCCAGTCTTCTCAGGGAGGAGCAAGGAGGAGAGGGGAGGGGAGGTACGGAGCAGATAAAATGAGAGAAAGGGGAACTAGGATGGAGAGATTCATCCCACGAGCTATCTTTGCGCTAAAGAGGTTTGAGGGTGAAACTGTCTGCGAAGTTCGCTGTGAGGGCACGTTTCCTGAAGAGTGGACTAGATTCTCCACTTTCCTGAAAGGACCATGACCAAAACCAAGACCAAAAGTTGAAGTGCTTGGATAGGTCATTAAAGGAGAGGTCTTACTGGATATGCCTATATCACTGTACGGTATATACCGTATATAAGTGAGCCGATACACCTGAACAGGGTGATTTTCTCGTGCGATAAATCCTCGTAGCAATCTACTTGATCAAGTGATCGGGGAAGGTCGTCGTTGAGTAAAAGTCACAGTACCGAATGAGACTGAAATGAAAATAAAAATATATTACGATATAGGCGATGAAATTTCATTGAGTTTTTTTTTTTTCTATTTCGTAGGTGAAAGATCAAATTGTTTCACACTGTAATCATTACAGAGTAAGATCATTTTCAATCCATCCACGCATGTTATTAAATATGCATGTGATCGTTTCAAATTCTTCGGTGAAAGGACAGTGTGGCAAAAAAGTTATTTTGCGGCATGACGTGCAGTCGGTGACGTACAGTTGGCTTGCTCGACTCCGCGCTTTTCAATCAATGTGTAGTGAAAAGAGTAAAGTGCATTCATTATTTCCATATATCTACTATCGTCACCGTCAGCCCAACTGAAATAGGCATTTCGTTTCACCTGTTTTTCCTCTAAGAGATCCAATACAATAATCACTAAATCAAAGCGACGGTTTTCAAAGACCAAAAAAAAAAAGGCGTGCGTGTCGTTATAAGAATTTCAGGTATAGAAGGGCATGATCAAAACGCACATTAAACATCCCTAAATAATTATACACGCAGAAATTTTCGCCATTTTCAATTACTGTAATGACTCAGGGCTTATGAAATTTATCCTGACTGATCCCTTCACATATAGTATCCAGAAATTTCGGTACGGCATTAAAAGGATAATCTTGTTCAAAAAATTTCCTCTGTGTAGTTGCATTTGAAGCTTTCAAAAAACGCGTAATCAACATCCTCGACTCTATCATACCCCGGTCATCGGTTTCCGGCGCTATTAACACTTTCCGTGTGCTCTCTGCAACGTATTTATAAGTTTGCTTCACGGAATCTGGCAGCTTTTTTTCTTTGGTCTTTTCGTTTGCAAAATTGAAAAACACAAATTATGAAACGACGTCTGCGGATGGCACTGTGTTTGATCATCAGCGTAAATTTAACCTGTATGGAGTCTGCGGCCCTTCAAATTCTAACTGACTAAGAGGCGTATTTCAAATGAGAAGAATTTGCAGATGACAACTGAATTATGGTTATGAAATATCGAAGAATGTACCGGAAGGTTGGTGACCAGCTATAGGTGTGACTTTTCCGAATCCCGTGTCATTTATATTACTCTATCCTGCTTTTGTTTTTCGGAGTGTTGAATTAGTTGATGAACTTTTTCTTTAAGAAATTCGATCACAAGTTATGCAGAATACGCAGAATACGCTATACGTGAAGTGTACGGCGAGTTTACTTTACTTAAAAGCCTTGCGATGTCTTAAACCCCCATCTTGGGATAGTACAAGTTAAGTTGTATTTAATGGCTAACATTTGATGAGTCAATGCGTATACCGGTGATAATAAATCAAAGTACATCAAACACGTCAGAGCTTTTCAATTCTAATTAGATATAATTTACTAAATCGATACCATACGCATGTACAGCCATGTGTTACAAATATCGTCGTCGTAAAATTCAGAAGAAATTATTAAAGGTTTAAAATATCCAATAAAGCAACAGCTAGCGCAGCTTATGGTACCTATTTCCGTATTCCTACATGTATAATATAATTGTGAGACACACGCGAGCTTTATTCATTAAAACCAGGGTGTGTGACCTTGCGTGTTGAAAGTTTATTGAATGAGCAGCTGCGCGCCCAGAGCGTCGGCCTTCCGACATTATTTACGACGTGTGAACCGCTGTTAGCAAATGGACCGTCAGCCTAATGACCTTGTAACCCACGATTCAAGGTCAGGAGGTCCAAAAGCTTTGACCTATATATGCCGAATAACTTTGTGTAAAACAAAATCTCTAACTCGGGGTTGGAATACGCAAAGGAATTACCGATCGTTATACCGCAGTACCGATCTATTAGAATTTTGAAAGGACATCAAATCCGAATCCTGAATAATGACGATCAGGAAAATTGAGGATTATTCGACCATCAGGTAAATTCGACCACCCTACAGAAAATATATTACTTGCCCTGTACTTTCTTACGGTCCAATTTAGCTGTTGGTCCAATCGCATCTCTCCTTTCTCCTTTGTGGGATTGCTAGAATTCGAATACATTTCATGAGGGTGATAACCAAACGTCGGATGAAGGATAAAAATATTCGTGGATTTTAGATAAAAAAAAATTTCTTCGGAATGACATGACACGGCCCTGTAGACGTGTGTTTGTATGACATTGTAAAACGGGCGGATCGAAGAACTGCGCAGAAAAACGGTAGTGGAAATTACTTTTTTTCTGAACTATTCGCATAGCGTGATGACAGTTTGAACTACTAGGAATGGCGCATAAGGCAAATCTACACGCAGAACTGGTTTGACGGTCTGAATCTTCGGAAACATTCCCGGAATCGTGCACGGGTTGGAAATTTGAATCGAACAGCTATAATAATACAGGGAAACTTCGGCACACGCACGGAAACAAAATTTAAGCATAACAGAATATGTTTCGTGTATGTTGTAAATCTTCTTGTTAGTCAAATATCCATTTCTCGGATGCCAGTATGTAACCCGGATAAAATGCCTTTCGTTGATATACCTATGCCTACCAAATTGGTATCGTTTCACACGTATTGGAACCGAGAACGTCGTGACTTTTTTCTTTCCTGATTTTCCAATTTTGCATCTCCACTTTCTCCTCCTAAAAAACTATATTCACCCTCATCGCAGTGTACGTATGAAGTTATACGGCATACATGGGTATAAAAGCTCAGACGTCAGAAGCGATCGAAGCTACGAGTGCAGAATAATGCTTGTGGTAGTTCGAAAAATTCCCATCTATATATTTGCCTATCTCTCTCATTGCTTTAATGGAAGTACACGACCGCAGTCGCAACTTTTTTTAATTTTTTATCGACCATTATCCCCATTCCATTTTACCGTCCTTCAAATATTGTATTCCCTTTAAAGAATGGCAGCGCAGATACGTTGGATATTCTGAAAAAATTCGAACGAACTTTGGCTTTGAGAGGATCGTCGAGAACCCAAATCGAGCTTGAAGCACTTAGAATAATTTGTGCACAGCTATTATCACGACACGTAGATATGTCGTGTGGTCCCTGACCAAGTCAGTCGCCACATGGTCGTTAAGAGGGTTGCGATCTCCATGTATGATTAGGGTACAAAAAGTCGGAGCCGTTGCAGCATCGGAATGATGCTATTAGGATGGTAAACGATATGTATACCGGGTAACAACTGGAGTTCGTCAGAATAATTCATCGACTGGTTGACACTATAGGTAGAATCTTGAGAAACTCGGTATGTAAAATCTGGAACCCCCAGCGCCCGGGTTGGAGATTTTCGTAGATTCGGGTACTTTCAGTATTCACCTAGAATACGATGACGTCAAGGTGACCTCTAGGTGAAAGGGCGAAATGCCGGAAAAAGCTGAAGACAAATTGACGCGCGGTCTACACGTACCATGCACGAGACATGTGATACGTTGTACATTTTTTTATTCAATATCGATTCGAATGCACCAAATAATAAAATCAATTCAAAACTAGATTGCGTCGGTCTCGAACAATTAAATGACCATCTTTTCTCTGAATGAAATTAGAATTCTTCTTCTTTTTTTCAAATTAAATTCGAGTTGAAACCAGTTACATTTTTTATCTCATCATTTGATATCCTTTTTCGAAACCCTACGATTGTGACCTGAACAATTTTTCGATACGATGAATCGTTTTCGGGATATTTGAATCCGTCGTTAAAATGCTGCAACGTCAGGGTTCAATACCCTGTAAGCGAACATTTTACTTTTGGCACTCAATGTAACGGAAACTTTTCATGACAACGTCGTGTAAGGTGCGATTCGTACTTTGGATAAAAGTAATAATGCTCAAAAAACTACCACGCAATATTGTTGCTTGCATATTTCATTTTGCATAAATTTAAAATGATTACTAAAATACACATGATCTAATGTAATTTACTAATTACTTTTCTCGCCGGTTTGCTCTGTATGTGACTTCGAAATTCTGTCTGGTTAACAACAAGTGAATTTCGCAAAATTTCGTCGTTTGCGCGCAAACCCCATCCGTCAAAAACCATTCTTATAATACTTGCCACTTCTATGATTCAATATTCGTGCGAATGCTATAGTTTATTGTATTCCCGAGGCTTGCGTAATCAGTTTTTAGTCGACGGTTTAGATAACTGCGTATTCCTCGTGTGTGGTGCAAAAATGCTACTGCTGCAATTGCTCATTTCGTGACTCGAGCGCCTCGTCCTCGTTCTATATTTAGTCATAACAAGACAGACTCATCGCGTAATAACTGCGATTGTAATAGAAAAAAGAGAGAGCAAATAAACGGAAAGGAAAAATAACTCGTTAACTCGGACTATCTATTTTTCATAGTATAATCTCTTGGCCGTGGAATGAAACATCAAGTATAGTAAGTGAATCAAAGAAATTACATCGAACGGAGATAAATTCATCCCGTCTTTATTTCTGCAGTTCTCAAGTTCTACTTTAACGAGATTTGTATTTTATATTCATAGTTGAAGCATCGGAACCTGCAGCTGTCCATGAGCTATTATTCAAAGTTCGATTCTATTGAATAAATAATTACAGTACGAAGAAACAAGCGCTTGAAATTCATTCCGGAAATTGTTAATTCTAATCCGATTCATTCAAATCAAATATAGCAGCCTTCAACTAGTTCAATGTTACATCTTTGGTTCATGAAAAAACACATTCATAAGAGGTTCATATATTATTTCACCAAAAAATATTCTTTTTTTAAACATCGCATGTTACACGAAGCAGGGCGAGTCACGTGACAGCTTATGAAAGTTCAAACAAAAACGGTAATCGGATTCGTGTTCCTTTTTCGCAAAAGCCCGTTGCGGTTCCGCGTACGTTGCAGGACTCTCGTCTTTGATTTGTTTCCCCGTTATTTTTTGGGCTCATTTTTACTTTTCTCTTTTCCTGCATTATAATCTTTTACATTATACCCACTTTCGATCGTGACAGGTGGACACACCCGAGGGAAAGACCCGGTGGGACGAAACTACTCGTATTATTGTTTCATTTCTAGGCATCAAGTCTGTTTTGGATGATGGAGAAGGTTAATGTTGCGGCATTACTCTTTTTTTCTCATACTATACCCTGCCGGAAAATCCTGCAATATATTTTGCGGACTAGGAAGGCCTAAGAAATATTCGAATCCCAAAGGTTTCCTGTATAAGATAGCCCGGACGCGGTTGAAAGAAATATTTTTTACGATTCATCTTCGTTCAGGATATTCGACATTTAATAAGAGACGAAGTTTTGCTCGAGGGACATTTTTATCCACGTTGTTGTTGTATCTTGAAGGACCTTACAGGATCATGTAATTATCTCTTCGAAATCTACAGGGATTTCAAATCCCTCAGTAATAAAACTTTTCGCGAATATTATTCTTTATACTTTGTTATAGTTCGTCTCTGGTACGAGTAAATAAAGTTCGCGTTCATCTGCAAGGAAATTCACTTCATCCAACCGAAAACAGGAAGAAAAAAAAATTAAGGAAGATCATATTTTGAAACATTTTCACTAAATTATTCACGATTTGGTTTCACTGCGGCTTTTTTTTTTTTGTCTTTTTTCTCTAATAACGAAAATTATTTTACATCGTGAAAGTGTTAACGAGGTAGTACATTTTCCGTGTCACACAGGTGCGATGATAAATTATTCTTGTAATATAAACGACAAAGTTTAAATGAGATTCTGAAGACAAAAGAAATATTCCCCCTTCTCCCCTCGTGAAATTATATATTTTACTTTGTCTATTGTACGAAAATTGTTATAAAATTCGGCAATGCTATTTTCTTTTAGAAATTTCGCTTTATGGAAGAGAATTAATTGCAAATTATGAGTACGTAAGAAAATAACTACGACGACCATTGTAATCAGTGATTAAGGCACAGAAATTTTATTATTTTTTTTTCATGATGTACAGATCTTATATCATGGTAACATTTCGTTGTTAAATTTGTTTCCTGAAAGTAGCGTATGAGAAGCTGATGATGATGATTACGGACAAAGGGGATAGCAGCACGTCTTCTGGAATGGATTCATAGGAATCGTTTAAATTCGGAGAAAAAAAAGAACTTTAACTGTGAAATCTCCAGCTGCTGTCATTCACACCGGTTTAACGAGTGGATTCAAAATTCATTCATCTCCATGGATAATAAGTTGAAAGTAAGCGAAGCCGATGTGGAAACGTTGGGGAGGTATTAAAGTAATATTTTTCTTCGTAATTCCTAATTCAATGGTGAGCTGAACTTTCTCTCCCTTTTGAAAAAACCTTGGCGGCTCTTTTCGTTGCACGTCTTACGGATTAGCTTTTTAAAATAGGGGGTCATCGCGATCACCATAAAAGCCTAAAGAAATTCTGGAACTCTATTTCCTCAAATTAACTAATAAAACGGGTTCCCCGCACTATACGTATTCCATGTATAATGGCATTTGGTTTTTTGGACTTGTACAGCCCCAAATTGTTTTTTCTTCTTTTTTTCTTCGTGTGATATACGGGATCAGAATTCGTTAACCTTATTTAATACGTGGAAATTGAACATCACTAAACGAATATAAAATTTTTGAATTTTCCATCAGGTTAATCTGAAATTTCCGACGTCTCCGTTCAGTCGTATATTCAATTTTATTTCGTATTGTTTCCGGTTGCAAAATCAAATAGATTAGATGATAGTAACAGAATGCAAAGTATTCAAAAGTAATTATTATTACAGCTGGTTGTTAGTTGATTAAGTTTTCACAATAGCACATCATTTTCTTGCTTGAAATTTCAACCAGAAACCACCTTCGGGCTCTAGGGCGAAAGTGTTAGTTTTGTACTCGATTCTTGGATGGGTGTTGGTGCATGGTAGCAAATCGCACTTGGCAAGCACGTGAAATATAGTCAGTTTTACTATCATTAGAGCAAAACGATTCGCAATACAAATTCTAGGTCCCATTCCAAAAGGTATGTAGGCCGAGGGATTAATGTTACCTTTATTCTCGTCGCTAAACCGTTCTGGGTCGAATTGATCTGGGTTTGGAAAATTCTTTTCGTCACGATGCAGAGAATATATTGGAATCCAAAGGTTTTGGAAAGGTTTGATTTGCAGTGGCTCAAGCTCAGGTAACGCGGGGGGTAGAGTGAACTCTGTGATACTAACTCGATCTACCAAAAAATTAGTTGTAAACGCCCTCAGGGTCTCATTGATTACAGCTTCCAGGTACTTCATCGAGTTTATTTTTTCGTAAGACACTCCCTCAGGATTCTGTTGCAGAATCTCATCAATTTCAGCCTGTAGTTTCTTTTGGACGTCGGGTTGTAGTGCAAGGGCCTGGGCAGCAAAGCACATCGCCATCGTTGGCGCTTCGAGTCCGGCCATAAGGAACATCAATCCTTGGGCGGTCATATCATCCAAAGTTGTGATCAATTTATCCTTCTTGTCTCTTGCCTGCATCATCAGGTGAACCATATCTGGTCTAACAATTCCTTCTCTGTCACGTGTTTCTATGGTGTCCTTTAACGTACTTTTAAAAAATTTTATCGCTTCAGGGTTGACAAATTTGATGTTGAATAACCAAGCTATACCGGGAAAGCTCCTTAAAATGAAAACTCTAATTATCTGGAAGTAACTGAAAAAATCAGTGACTTTTAGCCCCGCCTTGTAGAACTTATTATTACGATCCTTCATGGAGTTTGTGGATAGTCCGAATGCCGTAGACGCGATCACGTCAAGGGTATGTCGTTTAAAAAGGTCTTTCATCTCAAGTCCTTCGGGTTGTACATTTTGATCTGCCATGTAGTTGCCAAAATTAACTCCACACTGTTGTACTATCTCGAACATCATTTTCATCTTGCTACCGTTGAACGCTGGGCTCAAAAGTGCTCGCATCTTTCTCCACTCGTCATTTCGCAGTGTGAACAGAGTTCTTCTCAACATTGGTTCGGCCGGAAAATCAGCGAACATTTTCCGGTTTGGAAAAATGTCGAAATGCTTGATGGCAATGTGTTTCAGCAGTTCGGGATCTCTCAGTAGAATAACTGGAGTTGCGAAGTAGTAGAAACCAACGTACTTCGCGTCAGGATTAAGTTTGTAGGCTCTTTGTATAGCGTGCATCATCGATTCCCTCTTGAAAAATACTTTTCCCACGTTTCCGAATATTGGCCATGGCGTAACGTACGGGATACCATGCTTCTTGAAATAGCTGTAGTTATGGATATAGAACAAGTATAAGACCACTGCACCAGCTAATATCGTTGAAAGTATCGTCCAAGGGTCCATGATGGTCTGATATTTATGCAAAATATGCGATATATTTGTATTTTATCCACTGAACTCTTGGCTGTGTCACGTAAATCTTTGAGAACAGTGAATGAGTGTTGATTCGCCTATGCTCTCAGCTGCAGCTTGACCAATCACCGACTGCCGGCCTTCTCAGACTTGTCTACAATGTAGAATGACTGCTTGGAGTTACACAACATCCCGTTCATAATATGATGATATACCGAGGCATATCTCATTGAAATCGCACTTGACTCTCGTCAACCTCGCAGATGATTACCTTGAACAAAAGATATCTTCCTCTCTTTGCGAAATTGGAGATCATTACAGTCTCAATGATACGATTGCAGTAATAAGCAAAAACGTCCTAAGCAACAAAAAAAAGTATTTCTTGCAACCGTTGGGAGAACTTGCAACGTAACCGGCACGATAAGAATAGACCAATTGTACAACTTTTTCAAGAATCTTGGTTACGACACTATTTCTCATTGCCATCCAACTATCGATGTATAGAATTATGTGACACTAGACATCGCATTGCTATCAGGCCTTCAGTTCAAACTACTTTAGATTAAACTCGATATCTTTGCTGCAAAAATATTGCAAAGCATTGCAATTCTCGGCGTTTAATAGTTGTCAACACACGATTCTTCAAAATTCTACATTACGGAGATCGCCATGAGTGCATTTGGAAACCTCGATTTGGCCAACTTTTGACGTGCTTCAAAACGTAGCAGTGTCCTATACTACTTTACTTTTACAGCATACTTCTCCGATCACCACATACTCCTAATTGTTCACGTACTGTAATATATCTTTATTAACATTGAACACTATCAAGAAATGCATAGTTGGCTCGGTGGAAGTTGGTGTCTTGCTCAAGGTCTTGTCATAAGAAAACTGTACCCAAACTTTGTCCGAATTTCCAACTACCACTAAGCCAAGTATACATACACGAGTTGAATAGCAATGGCTGAGACAGCGATTCAACTTGGTTGGAAAAACTGAAAATATTATCAATAATCCGAAATATATCCTTCCGTGATAGCAGGGATTCAACCGAATGTTTAGAGAGAAATTATAAAATCTGAATTGAATGGTTTGACAGATATGAATAAGTAAATGGACTCAATGTGTGTGAGAATTATGTCTATATTCAGGACGAATGTTTCATTGTAAGGATGTCACAAGGCTAAAAGTAACATCCATATTCGTTTCGTCGATAAATTTTGAATAATGTTGTCAAACCGGGTAGCACGATCCCCCGGGAAATCACTACATATCGTAGCTATTTGTAGACCGTACGTCATATCCACAGGGAAAAATTTTTCGGCGATGATTCTGACACCTGAATTTCTGGATCAACAAATTTAAAAATATTATGAATGAATAAATGTTTTTTGTAGTTATAGCGACGCGTGCACAATAAAGATTCGCATATTTGTCGATGGCTTTTGTGATTCGGTCAACTTCGCCGCAGGAAATTTTCCGATTCGACGAATCTTTGGATCAATTTGATGTGTCAATGATTGTGTTACATGAATAGAGGTGTGGAAACGAAAATACGGATTCAAAAACGGAGTGACACTTGCGAGGTTAGTGTTAGAATATTTGAATGGCAGTATTAACGAAGTCGAGTGTACATTACACTACCACATGAGTCGGGAAATTCCTCAATAATTATTCTTTCTGAGGTGATTTTGTCATTCACCAGGCGTGAATGCCACTCTTTACAATCCGGACACTTTGTAGAGAATATGTAGGTACTCATTCCCTCGCGAGAAGAATTACGAAAACAAAAGAACACTCAAGTTCCACAGTGGTCGGAAAGGTGCAAGAGAGAACTGTTCGTTGATTCCTTCCTTTCTTTCCTCATTCCTTTCCTATCTCCTCTTCGGCTATTAACGGAATTCGCATTTTATATACCAATATGTCCGGCGATATACATTACTTCTTTTTTATTACCCTTCTTCGAAAATTGCTATAAACCGATATTGCAGATACATTCAAATTCCGGCATTAGATTCGAACGAAGCGCATTATATACTCGGTATCTCCAAAGCACTGAGGCCGACGGTGTATTTCTTGTGATATTTGCTTAGCAAATAATGAAAAAAAAACTCAGACCCTGACTGCAATGTTCTTTTGCTCCAGGAAGCGCACGGGTTATTAATGATACTACGAAACGCCCCGTAGCTTCGTACCGAGAGAACGCAAGAGAAAACGAAAGAAAAAACTGCACTGCCAGTGTTCTATGTGGTCAGATGGGTATTTATTATTTTTGAAACACATATAGCCCGGAAGAAGTTTCCCCTGCAACCATGTATGCGTTTGTATGTATTCAAGGTACGTATGACTACTTTTCCACATTTCATACCTTTACCACTAATCTGCATGGGATTATATGTTGCATAAAAGAGACTCAATTTGTTGAAGTCAATATTAGGTGAAAATACGGTGTTTATACATCCGCCCTTTATGTCACATTGTACGTGGAACGGGCAAAGATGCGATATTCTAGCACTTGTCCGAATTGTCATATTTCTCATCCCATGGAGTCGAAGCTATTCAATTCCGAAAGTCCCATTCAACTCTGGAGTAGGATAAACAAAACAACAATGGGCGACCCATTGTTGTTCAACAGTCGTATTCCTTCATCGACGCCTATAGCTCCTATAAATGCTCTTGAGTTTGGGTTTCTCTCTGGTCCACTACCTATTCCACTTGCTGACAGTAAGATTTATTGTTACTTATAGTGCACGAGAAATGTAGATAATATTGTTTATATGTGAAGAAAGCTATCCATATCACCGGTACCGGGTGAAGAAAACACCCTTCGAAATGTCACCCTCCGGTGACAACAGAGAGCGCACTTTAATATTCAGAAGGGTACACGATTGGTAATAAAAAGTGATATGGATCGTACAATTAATTTACCAGAATTAAAAATCCCTAATGAATTTTCCCGCTCTCGTAAAAATTCTTAAATGGCGTGAATCTAAAGAGCAGAAGACTGCGAGAAGAAGAAAAATATGCCCATATATTTCGGGTCGGTTTATGATGAAAATCGTTTAGTACCTTTCGCATAAAAAAAAAAAACATATCTGATGACAACAATCATCGAGTTACGACTACAATTCACCACCCCACCGTACCGCCTGAAGCAATTTTAATTATAAGCATTCAACTTTTCTTCTTACCTTCCCTCAGAGTCTAATAGAGAATTCATCGTTAGTGTAGTACTCTACTTTTATATACACCGCGTATAATTTACTTAATTTTATACCAGCCAAATTTTCTCTTCAGACCCGAGGGTCGGGCTCTCTGTTGAGTGAATACCAATCATCGAACGAAATTGATTAAAATTTTCAACTTTACTTTATTATTACACGATTACGACGCCATAAATCGTGTCATTCATACCTGGCCTAGATAGTGCCACCTGGTGTAGAGTAGCCACTCTCTGAATTTTAACGTAACGATTATGTTAAAATTGCCGAACGCGGATCATGCTTCGGACACCGGGAACGTCCCCCTCGTTTTTTCTGAAACGGGTGGAGATAGAAGGGTTTGTAGTGAAGCCGTATTTTTCAAAATAATATGCCATCCTCTTCTAAAGTGGTATCGTTCAGTCGGGAAGCATGGCGGAGTTTTAATTAAGTGCATTACGACGTGCTCCATGATGGACGGTGACACCGATATGAAAGATGGCCAGGACCGGGAGAGTCATTATATGGGAACGACGGTGAGTTTATTACCTCATCCATGCCTTGTTATTGTACGCGCTGAAAATAACAGCGTACTCGCTTCTAAAATCTTTGCAAATTTCCTGTAAATATATTACATAGGATGTCATACATATGTGTACCTATGTTATTCTTGAAGTAACCATTCGATGCGCCCGTATATTCGCAGTTACAAGACTCGAAGCACTCTGCAATATCTGTGAAAATGTTTTACCGAGATATTGGCGGTGAGAATCGTTTGTTATCACAGCTCGCCCTTGACTCGCGTTTGAAAAGCGTAACAAATTTCACGACGTCGGGTTCGAACGTTCTAGACATTAGAAAGACGAGGGGCGGGCGAAACGAAGGGTCAATTTTTTTACGAGACTTAAGTAGGTATGTATAACAGATGAACTGCGGTTCACAGCTCTTGTTATTCCGCCCGGTTGCACGAAATCTTTTCTTATACATAATCTTTGATCGGATGCGATAAGCGAATAAATCTCTTTCCTTGTTTTCAACCGTCTATTTACTTCCTGATCTCTGACGGTCAGATAAAACTTTGAATAAGAACTTGAAACTGGAATTACACTAACGGCTTACTTCCGCGATGTAACTTGGGCTTTACCACTTTGGTGCGAGGCAAGGAAACTTGGAATCCATTCGGCCATAGCTGCTGCCTCGAGCAGAACAACTTTAACTTTGCAAGCTCTACCTCTGAAAATGTCTTTCACTTTTAGTCATGGTCTTACAATTAGAGGCTTCCATAGTCCACGTAACAGTTACTGTCAGCTTAAACACAGGCAAGCTTAGCTGCGATTAGCTCCTGACATTCATCCTTGTTTTTATTTTCGAACAAGATATAATCGTGATAAAAATGACGTGAACGACAAGTTTCTATTTGAAAAGTCTTCGCTCGGAATACATCTTATTCGAGTGAAAAAAACTAATGTGAAAGGGAATAACTGAAGTCAAAAGACCCGTCGAAAGGTTCATATAAAGATCATAATGATACGACCGTAAACAGGATGTAGATGAAAACCAGAAAAAAATCTTCTTATAAAAGAATATCTTCATTTCCGTAGATGAGTATAATACCTACTCACACAACTTTGTAACTAATACGGTAGTTAACGCCATCATTACTGGCTCATAGAAAAGTATAAATATAACTTCACTACTGTACATACGGACCTAACCACCACTCCCTGAAAAAGTATACCGACATATTCTTAACTAACTGCAGTTATATTGCTTTACTTTGCTACGTGAACCCTGGGGGTTTTCTCAAGTTAAACACTACATTTCATCTCCACCTGAAGTTTGTCCAAGTTTGGAAACTTTTATAAAATTTCAAAAGATTAATCAAATAATCAACTGACTGAGTAAAGTTTTTCCGTTTAATGTACAAACCACCGGATGCGATGGACTGGATATAATATTTGAGCTTAGAAAAATCACATGGAAACGAAAGGCATTTTACATAGTTACAGAAAAGTGAATACCTGCGAATTACCTTCTTAATATCTGCAATTATTATTTCGATTCTTGTATTTTGAAAAATTCTCTTTCATCGGTCGCTAAATCAAAAATTATCAGAAATGAATAATACCCATACAATATACAGGGTGTCTCAGAACTAAATGTAAAAATTTAAAGGGGTCATAGGAGGGGCCTGAAGTCGAGTAAATTCACGTACATAACATGTGACCTTCGAAGTACCGTTCCCAAAATACGACCGGTTAAGAAGTTGCACTTTGGGCCGCAATTGCACAGCACTCATCGGTCAGCAGCTTTAAATTTTTGCATTTAGTTCTGCAACACTCTATAGACACATGGATTGACGTAACAACGTTTTTTTATAATTCTGCAAAACTTTCTCCAATAACTTTGATTCGAAGACAAAGTTCTGAATACCTGTTGACAACAAAAATGCACTTTTCTAACTTCAACACGGGTTTTGCGTGACACGATCTGATAATGATGATGATATACGATTATCCATACCTGTAATATCTAGATATATATTATTAACCTAACGTTAATCTAACGTCTCGAAACAACGCGATACCAAATTATAACAAAATTTATGTAATCATTTGTGATTATATTATCAATAATCTAATGGCTCTGGGGGAATATCACCACCAAGCTCGATCACCTTATCATATACATACCATATTCCCAAAGCTCGTGCAAAGCGTGCGAATTTTTATAATCCACATTGTATATGTAAATATCAAAATACGTATAGTTGAAGGATGAAAAAATTCATCCGACTCAAATGCATTAACTGAATTTAGATCGTTCCACAGTTTTCACGCGTCTCTATAACCATAAATGCGATGGATGGATGCTTGGATAGTATAAGTCTGACTTATTCTGTTACGAAATTTTTATTTTACTCTTGAATTTAAGATGCACTTCATCAGACCGGTATCTTTGGGGCTCGCGTGATATAAATTCCATTTCACGCCCTCGGCGGTCCTCGGTTACACTATTACATTACAACCTTCCTTGTAAATAAATATATTAGTTACCTATACGTATATAGATATAGTACGAAAATTCTCTGGCTAGGTGATAAATCCTATTATCCAAGCAAAACCAGGCTAATACTTGCACACCGTTGCCGACGGCAAAGCGCACCATCCTATCGGTACATATGCTCATATCTATATCTACTAGGATGCTGCTCATACACACGCGTGTGATATTATTACCTGCGAATGACAGGCTCCATACACGTATGCAACGATACGTATATCTTAACCGTTCGCTATGGTAAACCTACGGGCTTGTAATATTAGGAACAGACATCGACCAGACCTGCTGGGGTATTTTATCTATAGGTATAGGTATTGAATAAAATGCGGAGCTGTGGCCATTGCATTGTACGCGCAGAAAACAAGCACCATTTTCAAAGTGAAAGGGGAAGAGTTTTCGAAACGAAAATGTGTTTTTTACAACACCATTGAATCCAAAGTAATATACTGCAATTCTTCAATGATGTTTTATTATTTTCAAATTTTATTCCGAAGACATTGTGTTACTAGTTTATATAGAATTATGTCAGATACTCGAAATTGAACATTTAGGGAACGCCTTTTGTGTCAGTTGAGTTAATAATATTAGAACCCCCTTTCACCACACCCATTACCGCGAGTAATTTCTGTGTCTAAAGCCTCCTACCATACCTGAAATTTTCGTCAAGTTTTACAACTAGCTAACCAACCACGCTGCGCTGCGGTCAACGGTAACTTCAGCGATGTTAATTTGATATAAAAATTCACAGTACATGGGATGAGTCGATTTTACTCCTACTCGTTTTTGCTGATTTATTAAATCTATAGAATTACTGTTCGATCGAGAGAATTCCTTCTAATCGAATTGCTTATTAGGCTTATGAATTGATCACGGTGCGTGAGACAAGGTCCAAATGCCTGATTACGCATTCCGTTGGTATAGAGTACAACTGAATTGCATATTATTATAATCAGGAGTCCGACTTTTATACTCCATAGACAACCACCATAATCAATATCATTGATTATTCAATCGGTTATGACAATTTGCTACGTACGTAGATTCGTCCGGCCGCATGCATATGTGTAATTAATACTTGCTGATTTTTGTTTTCAACCTAAAATACGTACATCATAACACGATTTCGATATTGTTTGACTTGGTAATTGCAAGATCGGTTCAATTGTTTTTTGCTGCGTGTGTGCTCAGTTTTTATTTACCTGGGAAAATTGCGCTGCTGCCAAATGTGAACATCGATGATCGCATATAGGCTGCCTGAATCAATCTTATACTGTAATAGAAAAATTGAAATAACTCGTGAATTTTGACAACCACGTTATAAATCCTATGACCTTGCGCTGGTGCAGTTAAATAATTAAAGTTTTAACCCATCTGTAAGATGAGGCACCGTTTTCAATCAACCCACTAGATGAACCCCAGCTGCGTTCAGAGTCCTATAAACTTTACTGTGCTTTGTCTCGATCTGTCAGCGCTGGTGGTCTATATAAGTTCTACTACTGCAGAAATATCGTTCACACTTTCTTTTTGGTTCTGTCGTGAAGTTGAGATTAATGATACCTTATATCCGAGTGTATAGGAGCTATTTATTTTTTCCATTTTGTATCCCTATTATTATCTACCAGTATTATCATTTGGTTGTTTATCTAATTTTTTTCATCAAACTGGTTCTGTAAACTGGAACGAAACTTCAACAGATCGAAATGAATGAAATTTTATTGAAAAGGTACAGATTATACGAAGGGTGTGCAGAAGTTCCCAAGTGCGGAAAGAGCATTAAACCGAGAGAGTTTGAAAAAAAAGAACTGGTGTTCCTTTGAGGCATTGGAAAAAATTTCTTCACAGAAAAACAAAAGCATCTTGAGATCGTCGCATAAAAAGGGAATCCACTACACACGTTTCAGAGGAATAAATAGAATCGTCATATTTCGTTTCACTTTTATCACACCAGTCATTATTACGTAATTATTATTCAGAAAAATGTTCAAAAGAAAAAAAAAACAACAACAGAAGTACAACGATGGACAGATTTATCGCACGGATCAATTCGTACAACAGCTTTTTTAATCATCTATTTTAATTGAATCAATTCCAAGTCCGACTATTTCGTTCTGACATTTGAATATAATTGAAAGCTCAAGAACTCAATTCTGCATATACCACATCGGTACCCTTTAGCAGTTTGACGAATTATAAATTTACTCGCATTTGGCGTCAAATTCGATCTATGCGGCTTCAACAACGCTTCTTATATGTGGAGGGATATTGATATCTTGCTTCAACCCCTTTTCGCGTTAAGTACATCTTCATTCGAATACACGAAATCATATAATGAGGGTTTTAAAGCGCGATATCCCGATCTCCAGCTTCAAAGCAACACAGTGATAAAACCTGCTGTTCAGCCGGTTAGATTATAGGATTTGTAAATGCGACGAGTGAAATAAACGCATCTCATCGATATTCAAATTATCAAATCCATTGATATGCGACAACAAAAAAGTTCTTGTTCAATCTCAGAGAACGAATGGTGCACTTTGTTCTCCACAATTTTAAAGACAATCTCCTCGATACCTCGCCTTCTGCATAATATTTCATACTGTGCAATTTTGTTTACTTTTTTCAACAGTGTCCTCCACTCTCTCGAGAATTACGGTATTCTGTTTCATAATCCTCAATATGTAGTATGTACCCACCTCGCACTTACGTATCGAACGTAAGTAAGGAAAATATTTGTAAAATGTTTCAAAATCAATCGACCATGCATCATCTAGTCCGCAGTATACAGAGTGGGACGTTTACCCGACGCTTGTGAATAACCTGAAAATTAAACATTTTTGAGAAAAAGATTTCGAAGGAAAATTTCATGGTTTATATAGGGGCGAAAAACAATGTTCTACACTTTTGCTTTCCAATCAGTAACTCGGGTTAACTTTCGAATGACTTTAACACCGTCTAACAAACATAAAGTACGTTTTTTCCGTTTCAGACCATAAAACTTTATTTTATAATAATTTTTTCAAAAACTTTTCCTCTCCGGGTTATTTACTTTTGCCAAATTAAATATACCATCCTATATACGAAATACAAGGTACACCTTGGAATGGTTTGCTATACAACATACGTGAAATGCAGTGATACGACGACTTTCAATATTCAATCTATCCTTTCGCTACGTATTTATATTGTTAGAATGCTGACTATATATATTTAAATTGTACTGTGTCAACTGTGCTAGATTCTGTGCAAAAAATTCTGGCGTAAATGCATGCAGAGAGTACCATATAAAGGTAGTGGAAAACATTTGTTACGCCCACATAAATAATGATCTGAAATTTTTTCTTATTTTCCATCTTCGTTTTTTGCTCCTCTCCAAGATTAATTATCCCAGACACGTGTGTGTAACCCATAATCACTCGACTTACAACCTAAACTTTCCACCATAAAGGGCTTGTTCTGTAAAGTTGCAGAACAAAACCAAAAAAGAGTATTGAATTAACTCTCTTACAATTAGAATTACTTAATTTTCATTTTTTTTCGCATACACGCTCTTCTGGCAGCCTCAAATTATAAGACTCAAATTCTACGAACTTCCCGGAAGCTACCTACGGGAACAACGTAATCGAAATTACAACGAAAATTATAAAAATTAGAATGTTCAAAAAGAATTTTGTTTCTTTTTTCACCACATTACACTGAAACTAATGTAATCTACGTGTCCTTTATTTTCTTCTTCTATTTTGTTCGCTTCTGTAAAATACGCCCTCATTTCGGCTGCAGCCGCAGTATTATTTTTGTTTCATTTTTTCGTGAACTACACTACCCTTCTAAAGTTATTAGCCCCTTGATATATTAATATGATTATAGAAACGGTCCGTACACCGTGCGGTTTGCCATTGTTACACCATTTGTGCGGGCAATTTCAGACAGAATTATATCTATCCACATGTATAGATCGAAGAACAGTTCTCTGATATCGCGAGGATATATCTGTACGCTGCGAACCACGATCCCTGCGACTAACCGCAACCTCAAATGATCGTCTTCGATCGCCTACGCTTCGCAGCTGATAATTTAACCCCTAAGCCCACCCTTGTCCCTAGGCACAACTTCGATCCTGCACATCAATGGCCACCGCCCTCCCACGCTTCGTTTTTCTAGCACAGACAAAACCTTGCCATATTGTCGAGGTATATCTGCGTCTGTGTCTTTCGGAATCGTTATCTATTTTTATTTTCTTTGTTTTTTTCTTCTTCTGTGAAACTGTCATCTCATTGTCCACGGTCATAATCTTCATACCAGTTTTATATGCACTTGAAGTGAAAATATATACCGAGGGTTGGTATAAACTCAACCTGAATTTGGGGTAAAGGCAGCATACCTGTAAAAAATAAATCGAATGACCATTATCACCGCTAAAAGGATGAGAGATTTTCGCCACCGAATACCCATTTTCTGCGCACATATTAACGCTAGGTAGATAATAAAAGTCAGGGTATAAGGTGTATACTATGTACATAAGGAGCCTGATGAGTGCGGTTTTGTATGAGCAAAGTGTTAGGGGTAAGGAAAAAAAAAAAGGCAGCCACTCAAGAGGACGCAAAATGGTGGGTGGGACGGGTAAAAGTCAACGACGAAAAACATGCAGGGAGAGATGGAAGATATTTTTACCTCTTTTTTTCCATTTTACATATTGCGATTATAAAAGTTCTGGAAATTATTTATTTATTCATTTTTTTTTCTCATATTCAACGGGAATTGAGAGTATCAAGAAAAAAAAAAGAATGAAAGAAAAAACGGGGAAAAAAAACTATGTATATGGCTGATTTTAAATTTGTGAAATGTTTTTTTTTTTTCTTCTAAGATTAAGAGCGTATTTATACTCCGCAGTTTTTTCCGTTCGAAGATGCACGTGAAAAACTATGTAAGGTGATCATGAGAAAGAGACGCCTGAGGAATTGAACATGAAAAATCCGTGAAATAATTTTAATTGGCAGAAACCGAGTCAATGAAGAGCGTGACTGCAGTGTATTTCTCTAGTAAATTGTCAGTCGTGTCACCTACACATTCAGCTTGCAGATGAATGCAGAAATACGAGGAGAAAAGCTTCGGGTCAATCGTATCCCAGACATCAAAAATTTACACGATCTAAAATTTATGCAGTGGAAGAAACGCGGACGGGTTTTCCTCAGAGTTTTATGAACTCGGTATTTTTGTACAATTCAGCCACATCTCAGGGACCATAGGTATACAGTCAATAATATTTCTTCATTAAACCTATACGCCCATGCATATTTATTCGAAAACAGGAAACTTCACTAACTTTATAAATCGAAGTTGCCCCCGCAAATGTATCAGACTCGAAACCTACTTTTTTTAATTCATATACATCCGGCGACGGAATTCGATGAAATTGTAATTTTGTACTAATTTCGACTCTTCAACCATGCTGAGAAGTATATATAAGTTAACTAGTTAGTCAAATCAAATTTTTTATTGAGAATTCATTCGATACTGCTATTGTCAGTTCGAATGAAAAAGTGCAATCAATTAAGTTAAGTAATTAGTCCTGTCAAATTTGGAGAATTCATTGGATATTGCGAAGTTCTTTAAACTGGTGACAAAATTGGAATTTTTCAGGTTCTGACCACCGTGGTTCTAACTGTCGAACGAGTATAAAGAAATATCCCGCCCCCCTCGATATCCAAAATTGATGTTAGTGCAATCCTATCAAATCTCGAAAATGTTCAGCATTGGATCCTGCACAGTTTCAGAACGTATCGATTGCACGTTTATCTTATCGTCCATCGATCCTGTAGGTTACATTAGTCAAGGTATGTACATTATATACTTTTATTCGATGACGAAACATTTAGCTCGTATAATATACACCACCTGGGCAAAAAACCAAGTTGATGTTGATTTCACCCTATTAGGTCAACTGAAAGACAATCGATGACGCAAAGTTTTCTTCCCCTCTTTGAATCCTAGAATTTTCGTATCCGAAATTTTTCTCGGCCAATCTGGTAGGCTTGCAATTGATCAAAATGATTGAATTGAAATGTGACGCCCTGCATGGGTGTACGCTCTGTTGATCTTTCGAGAATTGATCATATTGCGGAAAAAATTCTAGGTAGTATTTTCGCGTCGTAGCTAACTACGAGTACGCAACCTTCCCTCAAAAGTATACAGACACGTCTACTGATAAACAAAACGACCAAGTAGCTTTGGAACGGAAAATTCAGTTTTGATGAGGCACCTCATCGCTGTTGCGCTTATCTGGAGTCTGCGATAAACTACTACATACCACATCACATCTTCACTCCTCTGAATTAGGTGTGCGTGAATTCGCCATAAAATTCATAGGTTTATATAGTGGCTGTTCGTGATACAAGATCAGCGTAATATTCGAAGCTCAAGAGAGAATTTCCAACCTCCTCACATCCGCGCTCCCAATACTAACGGTCGTGTAAGATGAATGTGTAACAGACGCCGATTTTATCATAGGTTCTATTCTGTAGATCTTGGAAATCTGAAAGTAAACCTGTAGAGATCAGTCAAATCTTTCAGCACTGTGTACCGATGAAAAGGTTCATGGCCGAATTTTTAAAGTTAAACGGAAACCACAACGTAAATACATATACCTACGATATGAGACGGGTCGAAGAAAATACTCCAGTTTCAGATTTCACCGGTCTTCGACATTTTGGCGGTTCGTAGTGATTGGAAGAATAAAATTAATGACGAAAAAGCTTTAGAAAAAACCATAATGTGCATTGAATCTTCTAGGCTCCAGTTCAACAACATGACGTTGATATCTGGCAGAGGATTTTTCGTAATTCTTTCAAATTTTTCCATTCAATTTTCTCACGTGTTGAAATAACGAAAAGAGAAATTATAGGTCAATTGAACAGTAATAGATAATGACGTCGTAACCAACAATTTCGGAGAAATTGTACAATTCATATATTCGGGTACGCTTGCGGGTTACGACAAAGGGGGAACGGTGACATTTTTTTTTTAATCATCCACGGGTATTAATTATGTATTAAACATCCTACACTATGTATAATACAATATACGATACATGTATATCTTCGGGCCCCTCAAAACGCTTGTTCCGTTCTACAAATAATATATCCTTTTCATGACATTAGCATCCACCTGGATGCGCGATGCTCTTCATACTTCCCACGGGCGCAACACTGAACTGATATTCGTTATAATGCTGCTTCGTCGTGGTACAGGAACGAATTATTTCTTTTACAATGTTCGATATTTTTTTATCGCCATTATTAAAAATTGTGAGCATTAAATTATGAGTACTTGGACATATAGAATGGTGTTATTGGAAGTAATAACGAAGCTCATCATTACCGGTATAAATTTACTATAAAATATTAAATCGTTGTCGAATGCGTAACATTATACTCCTTTTTTACATCTGTACACATATAAAACTCGAAACACCCGAGTTGAATGATTCACGAAATTAATCGCGAGTTAACATATGTGGATGGATTAAAATTTTCACAACGTATCTGGTCCGAATGGTATTTTTTAATCCAATATTAACAAGACTATCAATCCAAGAACTGCAAGCTTCGCGACGCCCGAATTGCAGGGTAAACCCACATCTGCTTCAAAAGAGGGCTGTTGAATAAGGTGTTCGTGAAGAATCATTTTTTAACCATTCGGCAAAAAAATTATCTAGTAATAGTTTATCCCCAATCAATGAGAGTATGTATTGCTGCAAATTTGTTGAAAATTAAATTGGCCTACCATGGAATTTGTTCTCGAATTATAGTGTTAATCGAAAAAAGCCACGCTATGAAGTATACTGCAGAAATAGTGAAAATAAATCTGATCCTTGAAATTCGTACCCATTCGTGGATGGATTATAACAGATATTGCCATAGAATGTACGCGTATCTAATTCGCAAAACGTATTGAAATTCATCTAAAAATATGTCATAGATGCGGATACTCGACCATTATTCAATAACAATCGCAGCATTCAGATTCAGTAGACTGACGAAGTACGCGACTATCTGCCTGCAAATGATCCACGCTGATCAATTACGCGCTGAATACACTTTCAATGAAATCCAATATTCCACGATGCTTATTGAAAACGCGCATATCGTAATGTAAGTGCGCCTTTCAACGAATAAAGGAAATGAAACATTGACGATGGAACTGCAGAATGTATGTGTATGTGTACATAAAGCTACGGTGCGCTCGTATCGGTTTTGATTGTGAATTTTCCGGATTAGATACGCGTACATTCAATGGCAATATCTGTTATAATCCATTCACGAATGGGTGTGCATAATTGTTTTTTTTATTTTAATTTTATTACTCGTATCTAGCTTTCCACCCGTGATGGAAATAATCTTCACCGATTGTGATTTAAAAATAGATCGAATCAGAAATATCAGTGATTGTACATTTTATGAGTATAATACTAACGAAAGATTAGATTGTCTAACACAGGATATCGTGAATATTCTTATTCCAAATATTGAACACGAACGTACTTTGACATACACGCCAACACACGCAGGTGCTATCGAAGAGCAATTTTTCTTAGACGGTATATAAAAACGTTTATAAAAGCTGTCAAGAACGGAGAAAAGAATTCCCACGCTTAAACCTACAGGCATAGAAATTTGCCTTTTTACTCCAGGCGTACGGAATCGTTACTTTTTTATTTTATTTTAGTTCTTTTTACTCACATATTGATCTAATCTATAAATAGACCACGGACGTCTCACTATGGCATATTATGAATGAAGAAAATGCTGATGACTTTTGATGACCTAACCTGAAGTGTGAATAAAATTTATGATTATTAGAAAATAGAAATTTCATCCTTCGCCGCACTTCCTGTTTGACTATGACAGAGATTTTTGAATTCCATATATCACGCATAGTATATGCGTGTTAAATGATCGGTATGATTTGGGCTAATAAATCGAATCCAACTCCATCAGGTTTATACATAATATCGCTAAATCGTTTCCGCTCGATGTAACGTATAAATCTCTTATACTATACATAATATTATATTATATACGATCCACACCAAATAAAATTGATTTATAAACTCGCGGTTATGTTCTTATGCCGGGTGCATATGTTCGCGAGAAATGAAATATAACAACCGCCACCACGTGGTAGTCGTCTAAATCTGTTCACTTCACAGATATTGCTACTAGCTTTTATCAATATCAATGTATAGGATACGATTTTTTTTCCTGAAAATGTCGGTTGAGACGTATCACGTTGTTTAATTGTCGTTCATATTCATGTATATAATGTGCGGATTAAACTAACTTCATTAGCATACCTTTATTGAGGTACAGGTATGATATAACCGTTCGCAAACAATAACAAAGATCTATGTTTACTACTCAGCCTTAACGAGATCGCATTTCGCCCGACATTCTGACATCATTTGATTAATTAATTGATACAAATTACCGTAATTTTACCCTAATAATAATCTGTCGTTTCCCCATGTATAATATATTTATGTACAAATATGTCGACTGCGAAAGATTAAATTATACTGTTCCCATTGTAGTTTTGAGGTACTCCGTGAAGATTGCTACAACTATGGAGCACTTTCCGTGTATATTCCGTTACACATAGTTTCTCAGCGGACCCTACATGCAGATAATTCTAGTTTTAACGAACCGTAAGTACACCTTCAAATTCAGCGCGAACTCGTATGCATGCTGAATATCTGCAGCATTATAATTGAACTGTGGGGATGCAGCTGCTTCTGTATAATGCGAAAATCGCGAATAATTGTAGTAATGGAGTGAAATTATGCTTGGTGAATCAGATGATATTAAATTCATCCATAGTCTAGATATTAATACAATTGTCTGGAATACAATATTAGGATTCATATCAACTGGAGCGTTAATTTTTTTTTTTTATTTTTTTTTTTAAATTTTGTTTTTTTTCCTCGAGTATCGATATATCGATCGCGAACATGATGTCTTTATCGTGTAACTGTATATAATGATGCCTAGCATTAGGCGATTTATTTTCGGACCAAATCACCGGAGATTGTTATAAATTCGCATGGAGTGAAATTGATTATGACCTACCTAACGTGATGTGAAATGGACGATCAACGTCCACAAATTTCGCAAAAGTATATTTTCTTTGTTTTATTCTTTCACTTCATTATCTTTTTTTTTTTCGCCACTGCACAGACATATTTCGCGGATCGAAATCGTTCTCATAGTGATGATTTATTTTTTTTAACTTGCAAATATCGGGTAGCTGGGTGCAAATTTTCATGCAACAATAACAAGGATTAATTATCATGGTATGTATCTGCATCCCCCTGAATAATGAATGAAGTTTTTATCTTTAGCCGTATGAAGTGCGCGTGGGCTGTCATATTTGTCACGAATTTTCCAATTATAGACTCATCTGATATAGGTATAACTAAACTTAATCGACGTGGGATTCCGTCAGGGCTCCGTTCTAATAGACATGAGATTGGTACGCCTTGATTAAACGATGAACTTTATAAAAACTACACTCATTATCCCCACAACGATCAGGAGATCGCTCAAGTTTTTTTCAAAGAAAGGAAACGTTAATTTTGTTGAAAAATTAACGTCCGCCGATGACAATCTCGACTATGGACCCAAACTTTTTTAATTTCTTTTTTTTTCTCCAAGCTTTCTTCAGGAATAATTACAAAGCTATGGAGCGATGCCGGCTGCAGAATTGTATAAATTCTTTCCTTTTTCTCTCAGTATATGTAACATGGTAATATGTATAGTGTGATAGTTTTTTGCCGATTTATTTGCGTTAGAAGTTTAAAGTGGTGTATATGGTACGACGTTCCTTTTACGAATTGTATCAACATCACGAGGTTTCGATGTATTCAAATTTAATTTACCAATAATTCACTCAGACGGCATCTTCGGGGTGCTATACGTACACCTAGACATTACGAATGGTATTAAATTGTGTACCATATTTCGAATAGTTTCATCCATCTGAAAGGTTTCTTATTCGCGCTTTATAGCTTTTATTTCATGAACTCGTGCTTTGGTGGACTAGATACTCCTTAAAGTGAACTCGAGACGTATATATGAATAGTATTGCGCCTTAATACTCACCCGGGAGAAGCCCGAGAATAAAAAATAAAAAATGACAGGTAATAATAATCATCATCATAATAATGAAAATAAAATAAAAAATGATAAAGATATAATTATTTCCAAAAATAATATCGTCTCGACAAAAATAAAGATAGAAACCTAGAGAAAAATAATGCGACTATTATTACTGACATTATCTTCCGTGCAGTCATCCGAGTTGGGTATCGATTACTCTTCACAGTATATGGGTATGTGTCATGTACATATAGGTGTACATAAACTTTCCATTAGATGGGAATTACATTTTAAAAAACAGCCGTCTGCACAAACGGAAGTATAAAAATTCGCGAGGGAATTTGAATGAATATATCTTTCAATTATACATTTCTTCATTGTTTGTGGAATGAGCGAAATGCAAAAACTTTGAGCATCACACACGATAAATCCGCTCTTTTTTTTCAGTATCTCATCAATAAGGATGAATGACTAGTAACTATGATTTTAGGCGCCGATGAAATTCGCCAGCTTTAGATCGTAAATATTCTACGCCAACTTTGACGTCACTGCGTCGGGTAAGCTGACTTTTCGAATAAAGTTTATCATGTATATGTATACGTATATACATGTTTCGTGAAAAATGATTTAGCCAGCTTCCGATATTCGCGTTTTATTTGATCACCGCCTGCAGCTATACCACATGCGAACTACCAAAATCATGACATATCTACGATAAAAACGCGCTCCATGACCATAGATATATTTTTCAATATTCTAAAAAAAATCAATTACCTTCAGGTTGTGTCGTATAAGTATATATCGTCGAAGGGTAGCTCTCGCCAAAGTTAGTATCGGAATTCTAAGCGTGTGGTAAAAATTAACTTCCGGGGGATATGAAAGAAATGAAAACTGACCGGATGTATAGTCACTCTTTTGTTCCAACGCATGGGTTGGAATGAGTTCGGTGGCTTTTTTCAATATAATATCGAACAAGTATATAGTCTACATCATGCATCAGGAGCAGTGACGTAATCGTCCGTTAACCCGACGACGCTCCGCGAGCGGTCGTAATACTTTGGGTTGGTGGAGCGGCGCGATAACCGAATTGTTCATATAAGTCTAGACGCCAAACATCATCCACACGAGCCACGAACGACCTTCGCGTAAAGTCCGCTCATGCTCGTAGAACCATCGAAAATAGTGGTCATCCACAATTTGTCACATTTGCGCTCACCGTACGATTTTCAGTTGCTGACCTAGAGGTAGACAATGGTATATGCATATTATGTACAAGCAGAACACCGAAATTAATCATTCGGTATTCCTCCACCGACGGCATATGACTGATTACTTTTTAATCTGTTATCACGTCACTGCCTCGCTGGCAAAGGCGTATACGGGTCAATGTCTTTTTGACGACTAAACGCGATCATATATTCATTTTACGGGAGCAAAAATGTCCACGCTCGTTCCCATTTCTGAGGTATTCTCCTCATTAAAAAGAAAAAACAACAATCGCAGTCAGTCAGAGATGCATGCACCACCTCTGCGTTTGAGTATATGCGACTTTGTAGTATTCCCCTTTCATACTGGATCGTCGTTATTTTAAATTTCAAAGTTTTCATTTGAATCTGGTTGATATCCAACGAGTATTATCATTATTATTACTATTATTTTTTGCCAGGGATGCAAATTTGGGGCAAAATATGTAACGCGAAACTGCGGGAGTTCCGAATGGCAAAGAACATCTTCCACAATAAAGTTACGTGCCACCGAGAGATGTAGTGATTTTAGTGATTTGTCGACGCGCAAGCTGTCCATAATGAGCGTCCCCCACGTTCGAAGCTTATAGGCGGTTACGCCATTTGGAGAACTAATCCAATACGCCCCCCAGAAATTCATGAACTCGCAATAGACCATGAAAACTTGAAAATCAATCGTCCGGAGCCAGACAGGCAAATGATATTGAAATAAAATCTTTATAGAGGAAAGATTTGCACCAATTTTGAAACACTTTGTGGTACAAGCTCATCCATCTTTTCGACATGCCTATAGATCAGGCTTGCTATAGATGCATCTGCAGGATTGTGGAAATAAAACGACCGTCAGATTATTTTGTCACTCATCGTCCGAGCAGATGATCCTGCAAAAGTTTAATCGAAATAGGATTTTATTGAAAAGGTTATACGACACGAAAGTCAATTAATCTCATCTCACGACCAGTCGGTTTTCAGTATCGAATCACCTCTACGAAGTAGAAATCTCGAAAAATCCTCGTATGCTTTTATAGATCGGTCGGAATATACGTAGTTACGGCATGTAGACAGCTGCAATGGGATACGCCCGCCGTACCTACAAATATTCCTTTTGCTGAATACAGTGCGATTTCATTTTCGTAATTAAACAAGCTAATTGCTTCCGTGCGCTTCGTCACTATGCGAATAGGTAGGTGAATATACCGCGGGAAAACATAACACCCTTGACCTCCGATTCCACGGAGGCCAAGAATCAACCACTCCTAAAATTGCGCTACCAGTCTATACGTACATATAATGCGTACAGTAAAACTACTTATTCTTTATCCGTGAAATTTTATTGCCGTAATACTTTTATATTACTGATATATTATCTATGATAACGCGCTTTCTTTTAGCTTCTTTCACTTTAACCTGGAAAGTAGATAAGCTTTTTCTTACACAATAAAGTGAGTGTGACATACGCGGACGTGATAAGCCCGTATTAAGGTGGGGTTTGTGAAATCGTATAAATTTCACTCCAAAAGTCACGCGGGTTTTTACGAATTATAGTATACCCATGCACGCTGGAATACCTATGCGTATTTACATGCCTCTAGTAATTTATATCAACCCCTATATAACCCTGAAAGTTTTAAGGTATGTACGACTAATTTCAGTCCTAATATATTTCGTCTAATATCGCATGCGATCGTGGGTATAAAATTTGTTAGCAACACGTGCCATTGACGCTGACTATATGTACGATATAAAGCAATTTTATATGAGTGCGAAATATATTTCAGATACTAGTACGCGGATGTTAGATATTAAAAAAAAAAGTCATATACTGTATGGAAATTAAATGTTTTTTCTTCACCTTTAATTATACGCTAAATGTTTTTTTATCCTGACCACCTCGTACCATTATTTTTGCAACAAATTTCTGGCACTCGCTACTCCCTTAGGCTATTGACAAAGCCATGGCTTGTTTTACGTACGAGACCGCGAGGTAGCTAGAAACACAACGCGCGCGGAACTAAGATTTATCGTATATCGATGCACGTTTTTATGGGTGCCAATTAACGAATCAAAACATACTATCGAGTCTCAGCTATGATCTACCAGGGGGACAAAAATCTTGGAAATCCATCGGATCTAAAACAAAATGAAAAGTTTAACAGTATCAATCGCCCGTGTACGAGACGCGAATTAGTTACGCCCCTCGCGTCAAATAAAACTTTAAAAGTTGTTTGTTTTTATTATTTGAATGTTTTTTTTCTCCTTATTTCTTATTTTTTCGTCTATTTTTCGAAAGGGAGAGCTGTTAGTTCGCGTATATAAGTTCGCTTTTATAGCGGAAGGTTTACGGAATTCGAGTGAAGAAATTTTATTGACTTTCTTTACAAATGTTATTTTGAATAGCTTATTTTCTTTACATTCACGGGCCACTTGTTTCTGGGTAAACATTTTGTTGTACACCAACCTAAACTACGACCAAAGTTTTTCAAGTTACGATTGCGGAGTGAAATAAATATTTGAAAAATGTTTCACTTTGTATTAAAAAATTATACAATTTTTCAGATGCTTACGTAATTATAAGGAATTCATTTGAAAAATGTTGGAAAACTTTTTCCCGGCCAAATATGATCTAATATAATTATTCTTGTCATGGGAATTAATTTCATTAATATAGGAAAAAACGAACTCACCAATTGCGGATGACCGGAGTCAAAAATTTTCTGGCGATTTATTTGAATCTTTGGAAAATGGAGCCGTTAATCGAGGGGTGAGATGAAGGTAAAGTTTAACATAAAGGACGCACGGACGGGACGCCCGTCTCGACGATACTGGAGGTTCGAATTCCGCGTCGCGACGCCGGAGCGCGCCGCGCTGACTCCGACGCACGCTTAGATCTGGATTGTGACAACCACACATCAAATGTTAAGCGCAAAAATTCACTGCAACATCATGTTATATCCTTATATCATGATTACCAAAAAAAATGAAATTCATTACAATTCAATTACAATTCCGTCGAAATGGAACATCAACATATTTCTCCATGAAATTGCATCTCAACTTACCCACTCTCACAGTGAGTTTAGAATCGAAGAAAATAGAATCATCTTCCGTGTATAAACTTTCATTTTCTTTCAATAGTTGTGTCAAAAAATTAAACATAACGGAACCTTGAGGTATCTCAACATTTTTCTCAGATGAATTTCATCAAGCATTATCTGGATTATACATATGTATATTTCATTCTGAGACGGTCGCGACGTGCTTGAATAAATACATTCGGCCATCCATTGACACCTTGTATCGGACGTCCCAGATTTAAAGTTGACACTCTCATATGTATAACATTGAGCGTTCTTCTATATTTAGCAAAGAGTTAGACACTTCGCAGATCAATTTTTTCACATAATATCTACAAACATATATACGTACATCCGGTGCTGTGTACATCATATAGGTATATGTACATACATACAATCCACACAAACGCGTCATGACGTTAACGAAAAATTTCGTCGTTCGTAAATATAAATTGACATCGATATAAATGTGCTCACCTAAATGGAAGTGGTGTCTAGAATTTTTCGACCGAGAAATCGGAAGCATATATATTTATAAGTACATAGAAGTTTAACTTGTAGTACATGTGAAAAGACTGTTTCATAAGTAATGAAGATTATGCTGGAACAGTTATAATTTCATTAACTGATATAATTCAGTTGTAAACGTTGGCGTTTGTAAGATAAACGTCATATATAGGCTGAATGAGTTATAAAGTTGCACGTAGCTATTATTCAATAAATTGAATAAACGTGACAATAATGTCGTCAGATCAATTTCTCCATTAATCTCCTTCTGGCATTCGTTTCGTATATGTCTTAACATGCTGTAGGCATATATATAATATAATTTATGTACATCAACGACGAGAAAGTTTGAAGCAATAAAAGAACAAAAATATAATTGAAATATTGTCGCTACCGGAACAAGAGCGCGCACATGATCTAAACTTATATTTGCTCATTTCACGTTCACTTTTCAATGGAAAGAAAGCACAATAAGTGTATACATATATTTCTTTCACCTTTCATTCGCCCTGATTTTTTACATTTTATTGAACCGCTCGGTGGCACAAAAGCTTCGAGCTGAACGCCTCCGCAAGTAGAAAGCAAGTGAATAAAATAGAATACATAAGAAAAATCATACCGCTTGTAGCAGTTCTACGGATAACGTCAGTACCCAGATTTCAACCGCGACACTTGTAGCCTAACAAATGCCAATTTTCTTCGTTTTAAAATTATCAAATTTTCACGTACAGTAATACGCAGACTGATCGTTATCTGAAACAGACGATGGAAATTTTAATGCAAGGCAGGACGCGCAATCTCCGAGGATACAAACTTGACGCGATAAAGAAGTTTTTTCAACCGCGGTCTGAGAAAATTCATTCTTATGAAATTTATTCGTTGTGATAAATAGTACTTTATATTACGGAAACGAGATTTAATTTTCTGTTAATTGTTTTCTCTAATTTGCCTGCATATTTTCGTTAGTACGATAGCGAATCTTTTGGTTCGGAGTGGATTTCTGGGACTACCTCAACCCCCCTTCGATTATTGGAAATCTAGAGTATCCAACATTGCGAGTTTATACCTATGTATACCAATTTATGTATACCTATATGCATACAACGCGGCATTGAATGTGAAACCAGCGCTTATACAATCAGACGTGGCGAATCCCATTTCTATTATTAGAAACACCGATAGATAATCCGCACTCTTGGACGGATTTAGGTCCAACATCAAACAATTTGAATCTCATTTATTTCTGCCAGTCGATAGATGCTCGATAGATTCCTATCATTAACTGTATACGAACTACTACACACATGTATGGTTTAGGAGAAAAAAAATCTCACCAAATTGTTCACAAACTAATCACAGGTTGAATATTTAGAAATTTATAATTCAATAAACGGTTATGTCATATAAATCATTATCGACGTAGCTGTCTATCAATACGCTATGAATATAGTCTGATTTCACGTCAATTTCGGGTTTTTTTGCTGACGATAATTACATTTAAATTTGCGATGATGTTCTTCATGTACCGTGGGCCAGGAATGAGGAAAGGTGCAGCACATTTATGGGAGGTACGAGGTGCGGAATATTTTCAATTACATCGGCACACACCAGCTGCGTCGGTAATACCTGAACCTATACTCTATGGCTTACAGGAAGGTGGTTGCTGCTGCTACTGCTTCACTCGCATATGCAATCGATCTGACACGCGACATATGAACGCGAATTATTGGATGCTAACACCCACGTGTCGAGAATATTGCATTAAATCTCTACGTCTGCTGCAGTAATATGATCATACATGGAGTTACGAAGTTGGGAAATTTCTTGTACACGAAAACTCTTCATGTGATGCGCCGCTACGTTCAAAATTTTTTATTTTCTTTCTATTTTCCTCTTTTTATGTCGTAACAACCAAAATGAAGTTTTCACGAACAACGAAATCGCTTATAGTTGAATAAATGAACGAAACAAAAACTATATCACACGCACTCTGATGAAAGCTATGGTATATCTACTCCCGAGCTTTTTTCGAGCGCCTGTGCCGAATCTGAGGTTAAATACAAAAGGTTCAGAACGTTGAATACAAAATAGTGATTCAAAATCCGAAATGCGTGGCAGACTTAAGAGATTCACTGTAAGGACGATGAAAAAATAATTTGAACCCGGAACCAAAGCCAAACGGAAAGCTCAAGGGCTGACCAAATAATCTCACAGCCAAATATTAAACGCTTACAGGTTTTAGTCGAATCTCATGAGATGCACAAATTTTTGTTCGTCCAGCCGAATATTACCGTCACTGTGCTTTATGCGCTGTATCATGAATATTAAAACGATGAATTGTCAATGAAAAAAAAAGTTTTACCCGAGTGTTGAGACTGTAAGGTGACAGTGGGGCGCAAAAAAGCTCGTTCAGCACAAATATTCGTAAAATATAAACCAAATATCGTACGTCAGCTTTCTTCCAACGGATTTATTGTTCTTATATCACGCTATTCGCGAGAAGTATATGCGAACACATAATATACAGTCTAGTCTTGAAAACCTATGCTGACTGCAGGAGCGAAAGATGAAAATATAATCCGAGAAATATCGCTGGACGAATATATTCGGAAACACATAACACATGTGTTGTATTTCCTTACCGCAAACATTTCGCTCGACTGCACGAGCTTGCAGCGGATTTCAAACTGTACATATCCGTGTGTCACTGCAGATAAGAAATGTTTATTTAATTCATCATTTTTGGTTTCCTTTGACCCAATAAAATATTCAATTTTCAATCAAACATCATTCGGCCCAAGATGGTTTTCTGTTGCCTCAGAGAAATGATAAATCATTCGTAGTTGGTTTGAGATTCATTCAAATCAATTCACGTATGATTCATCGAAATTATTCTTTCATTACTCAGACTGACAAGGCTCTGGGGTCAAATGAGGTTATGTTGGAGGTGGACTATTTTGTCACTTCCAACTCAACTTCACTCGTGTTATACAATTAAAAGTTGAACGGATATTTAAAAAAATATGTATAAGTAATCTGTTAATCAACAGATGTGATAGACTTTATCAAGTTAAATATTATGGTTTTATCTCGATACATGCAATTGAATGCACTCATTGTTACATCAGTATATAATGTTGGGTAATAGTCGAATTTGCGGTGTATTAAATTCAACACATAAATCTTCGCAAGCATAAGATATTCCTGACATAGAAACACAAATTTTTCGCATTGCATTGCAGACAGGAACTTTTGCTCACAATCAGATTGTCAATAAGAACAATCTTCCGAACATTTTGAGCTCAGATTTTCCGGATTTGATCTTCTAATTTTCAACGATTGTTGCGGTCGGATCTAGCTGGATTTTTTTTTTGCATGCAATACTGTGGTTACCGATTCAAATAATTTTGGAATGCATGAACCATCTAGATGTAGATATACACGATGTGATATCCTGTATCGTACTAGTCGTAGAACTATAAATCGTACAGAAGAACGACAGGGATAAAAAGTAGCGATAATCCGGAAAACAGGATCGTGAATTAAATTACGCTCTCGGCAGCAGACTCCCCTCGCCTACTTGATATTCCGTATTAATTATCCGTCCAATTAAACCCAGCATTAGGCTATAAAATGTGAAATTATAAGTTAGTTAACGAAACTAATGAATGAATAATAAGCCGAAAATTGCTCCGTTATGGGAGGTGCTCTAACCGAAATGTAACTGATTTTTCATCTAGTATATTATACATATACCACGACGTATAAGGTACACCAGGGCAGGCTGATTCATTCTGGTACTTTGGCAATAGTACGTATTTAATGCTAGTTCGGGCGGCTTCCAAGACGGCTTTGCTACACGTTGTAAATCAGCTTCGACCGGATTAAGGCTCACCGCGAACAAATGGTCCGTCCAATTAAGTGCCAGACCTTCCGATGATCAACAATATTTCGCTCCTCTGATCACGATGAACTGTTGCACCGATGGCGGAATGTAATAATCTATCTATAAATAAACTGACGCTGCAATTTATGCGTAAGTCGAAAAATTCTTATGAAAATTTCATTGCAGTGCGTTTTGAATTGAGTAATGGTGTACCAGATACCCGGAATGAGCTTGCAGCGTGAAAAATTAGCCGCTATGTATACGTAATTTGAACCGGGAAAATTAGGAGAGTACGACCAAGATGAAAACCTCCTCGCAATCTGAGCTTTAGCTAATTTCGAACAAGGCGACAGATTGAAAATCCCCGCATTACCGATGCTATAGGTAAAGCAATTGAGATATACTTCAAGTACATTAAAATTCGACTTTTTCAATTACCGAAAATTCATATACATTATAAATACTACAAAATTTTGTATCAAGATATACCGAAACGCGAAATACGTTATCGTTAATTTTATACACACGTTACGTGTTGTATATGTTTCTCAATTACTGTGATGAAATTTTGAACGGAGTCTCTGAAAACTTAATTTAATAGACATGTGTTAACATAGAGATTGAATTTCGTAAAATTCAATAGATCTCTTGAATAGTAAAATACAAATATTGGAATTTAAGCCTATTGTACGTTAAATACAATTGGAACGTCATGTTCGGGCTCTTGTGTATGAAAATTAATCTATAGATCTATCTTCCAGTAAACAGATCTCCAGAGGATGTATTGAAAAGTTAGAATCGTAACTAATGCTGGAATTTGTATTATGAATAAATAATCGGGATAATACCTAAAGGTTACGGTTCCTTTATTGCGAAACTACATCGTACATCAATGTAAATTTTGGAATCATACAACGCGTCCGTCGCCTCCTCAATTATTCAGAAACATTCTCGTCTGTCGGATTTTCGCATCTGGAATATGAACGCTATATAACTGGTGATAAAACTTTTTTTCTCAACTGCGTACGATAAGCCGGTTGCCAGGCCTATAAGGGTAACGTATAAAAACGAACACCTATGGAAAGACAAAAAATCGTGGAACAAAATCCTTGGAAAATCGAATTGGAATCCTTCTACCTCATACACGCAAGCGATGGCATTACGTTCTTTATTGGCTCCGTACATCATTTGTAAAGATCAATACATATACAATATAGGTACTCTGCGCCTACTTGCCACCGGCATCACCCAACTCCGACAGATCATAAATGAGCTAAAATCAACAGAACGTTGCAAGACGTAAATTGCATTTTTCGCTTATGATTGGATCGACGAAGAAACCGTGCTGGAAACTCATATAATTTTTTGAAAACTGTTCCCCAAAACTCCGGAAATTCTTCTTCTGAGAAAAACAAAACCAAAAGAAAATAAAAACGAGCAATAAACAGGAAAAATAATGACCGAGTGGCTCAAGTTCGAAGTTTTTGGCATCGACCGTTATTATAGTTGCTTCCGTTTTGGCTTCTAACATCTTTACTTCCATACACCACAAAACTACTTCGGAACTACTTTGATGGCATATTGCGCTGTGAAGGTTTCAAGATGATTTTCATAGTATGTATACATCGCGTATGCGGACGATGCCTGGCGTAAGTCAATTAATAACGAAACGTTTCCGCATAAACTACATTAGACCCTCCACACGCCTGTTTTGTGTCCTGAGTTGACTCGTCAGTTTGTGTAACGCCAGCAATAATTGGTTCGGCATAATTCATGGTGGCTTCCGATTGGAGTGCTATTGATACAGTGGGTTTAACGGACGCTCTATAGCTTGATTGACACGTTCGGATGAAAGTGGCAGAAACACACGATAAAAAAAAGACTCGTGATTTTTTGGGCATAATAATTCTAGATACATGAAAATCTATAAATATTCTTCGGGATCAGTTGAGGCATCTTTTTTTGCGTTTTTAATTAATGTTTTCAGTGACTTGATCACTAGATGCCCACGTTGTAACGTCCTGCAGCAGTTTGTTGATAAAATAATTGCACTTCGGGAAACAATCGAGGCTCAAGAAGTCAACTTGAATGAAGAGACGGGAAAATTGCGAGCAAACGGGAGAGCTGCACAAAGTATAGAAGACGAACATAAGAAAAATCGTAAAAGAGAGAGACGAAAAGGGCTGACCTCGCAGTCTTCTTAATAGAATTATTTATTACCTCCGGCCACAAAATCCCTTCAGATCTTACGGTAGAAAATTATCTTTCTATGGTATATAGTCTGCAAGTACTCTACTCAGTCGTTAAATATACACAGATGGTGGTCCATAAGCCCAGCAGCAGCCCGATCGCTATTCAACCCGCTTTGCATCCATCTAATTTTAATTGGAATTTATAATGAATAGTTAAATATATATATATACATATATACATAATTAAATTAATCAGTAAATTTACGTGTCGGATTATGGCGAACAAAATAGCTGTCTGAAGGCCCAACGAAACAATGTATAATAGCTGTAAAAAATCAACAGTCTAAAAATTCGACGACTTAAATTTCACATGCACGTTTCGTATGGGTATATGATAAAAAAAAAAAAAATGAATGAAAGTCACCCGATAAAATATGGAGCTGTCCTCGCTCCGTAAAAAAATAAAATCTAATAAAAAAAAAGCTGCAGCCCTGATTTGTATTTGGACAAGGAAGCGAGAAATTTTTTCGACGTTGATATTATATCGAGTATTACCACGCTGATCATACGAATTCAATTTAGCGTTACCCCAACTGCGAAAAAATGAACTTCTTCTCACTTTTGAATTCTGAAGCAATCTTGACTCATACGTAAGTTGCACCCAATTTTGATCTCTGAAATTGGACGGAGTTTTTTCATCCCTCAAATCAAATAAAAAACTCATCTCAATCAAGAACTATAAGCTCTTGTTTAATATCGAAAATTTTTACGTAGCAACTGCTCCCAGGTAGTCGTGTATAGAAATGCCTTCTGTTTTCTAAATGCACTTGCCACCACCCTGCGTAATCTACTACGATTCCGAATCGCGGGATACTTAAAAAAAGTTTATTGCGGATATATTCTAAAAATTGTGGTGTGTGGAATAATTTGCTGTTTCGAAGTTACAAATCCTCCATGTTCAAATTCTGGAATAAATGTTCCCAGATTATTTCCTATAATCTAGCCCGAATAGCGTTGCATGAAACACGTATACGAGCTGGTATTTACCCTCGTGTACGGACTACGGTATA
Organism: Athalia cordata; assembly: GCA_963932425.1. Classification (NCBI taxonomy): domain Eukaryota; kingdom Metazoa; phylum Arthropoda; class Insecta; order Hymenoptera; family Athaliidae; genus Athalia; species Athalia cordata. The sequence continues at coordinate 46,042,124 of OZ010625.1, read as the reverse complement.
TACCTAGCTGCGCTGAGCTGCCGATAAAATATCTCTGGTGCCTCGAGGTTATTGATAACATTCAACTATGCGAGCGATTGGGAATATGAACGGAAATACCATCAATTTTGTGAACCCAAATTCGCAGTTCATGCACACAAAATAGTTAAAATTATCGGTACTTGTCATATCTATTAGTAAACTCCAGTGTCGTCGGACTTCAGCAATATTTCACGCCCCTTATCAAATGTATGGCGGATTCGGGGCCTATTTATTTTCCTTCCATCTATGCAATGTTTTCAAGCCGAATTTTACCTAATTGTGCATTATACCAGTATCTGCACAGTGGATTTTTCCCGAAAATATTGCTGTATTTGCGAGTGCGTTGGATGATATATATACGTCATACATTTTTGAGGACATGTTCGAACAAAAAAAAAAGGAAAGGAATAGTCTGATTGATGCTCGGAATTTGGACTAAGAATGTATTGCGTTAATTCAATTCGTATTTGGTGATCAAAATTATTGTAGGATTCCATAAAACTTGTGGGTAAAATTAGCATTAGAGTTTTGTAGTTTAGTTTATCATACGAAATACCAGTGCTACCGACCAAGCAAAAACAGTTTGGATCCGCGAATTCACTAGGTATGGAATGCCATCTGGCAGCAGTTCAAAAGCTTTCGACGAACTGCGGCATTGGTATAGTACGCTAATTGCGAGGATACATGGGATGTAGGAATTATTTGTGAGTTTATTCAATGAAAACGGTATGGAAAATAGAATAAAGTTTTATATTTTGCACAAGTAAAAATGACCGATCGCTATTTGGATTGATAACTTTCGGTAGGAGATAGTAATAATTAGAGACCACAAAAATAATGATAAAGATAGGTATTTTCAGCATTCAACAATTGAGATAATTATTAATAGTTATTTTAATTGTACTATGCTTCATGAGCGTTTTTCGTTGAAACAAGTAAATATAATTCAAAATCAACGAATCAATGGTGCGTTCAGTTTCAACTGATCAAGCTAATCTCGTCTCCATCAACCTGGTAGTTTTCCATTCGCTTCAGGTTCAACTTCTGAGCTCGGTATGTAGTACATGGAATCTAAGAAGTATCGTGTAAAATCGCTAACGACACTTCGATCAGGGATACTCTGGCTCATTCCGTACATGGCGAGCTAAATGGACAAAGAAATTCGATTTTACAGTTTTCACGATCAAATATGCTAGAGCTGTGAATTAAGTTTTAAAATAATTACCTTTCCGGCGACGGGAGCTTCGGGCGTTTTCAAAATTAAAGCCAATTCCGTTTTCAAATCATTCAAAAATTCGTCCGCGATGCCTGACTCAGTGTGCAGATGCGTCACGCATATGTGAATACCGCAGGGGAATTGCAATGGGTTCAAATTCCAACCTCTAGCACTCAGCGCGTCCGAAAGCCTATAAATATGAAATTGGTCCGAACCGAGAGCGATCACTGATGTTGCTGGCGTTCCAAATAGGAAGATTCCGTCCAATTTTCTCAGCCTGATGGAATTATTATTCTGTTAAAATTTTTGCTAGATTTTGTGATATCGATACAAAGGTATCAATGAATTTTCATAACACAATTACAATCGCATTACTCTTACTCTTGCTCGATGTACCGCGTGGTTTCGATCACTTTTCTAGTAGCCTCAACGTAGCCATTTTTACCAAAGTGCATCATTGTCGCCCAGCATGCCGCGATTATCCCTCCGGCACGGGAACCGTTCACAGTTGGTGATCCGTAAATACCACCTGGCCAGTCTGTTGTCATCGTGTACTGATGGTGTCTGTATTTCTTTTCTCTATACATAATCACCGAAGACCCTTTTGGCGCGTATCCGTACTGCATAAAGTAGGAGCCATTAAGGTAATATGTTCACGACGCGAATAATAAATGTTGAAGGGCTAAGCCAGGCTTACTTTGTGCGTGTCAGCTGAAATACTGACGACTCCTTTTAGAACAAAGTCAAATGGCGGTAAAGAAAATCCAGCGGCTTCCATAAAACAAATTAAAAATCCTCCGAGACACGCGTCGACGTGGACAGGAATATTATAACGAACTCCTAGTTCTGAAATAGCTTCGATATTGTCCATAGTCCCATATGGGAAATTCGGAGCGGATCCAACCAGCTGAAATGTTTTGAAAAACTCATTGAAAAACGTGAGCACATTTCAAGTTTATTTAATCGTCAAAATGACATTACTCACCATGATTGTGTTTCTGCTGATCGCTTTTTTCATGGACTCGATACTGACGGTGAAACTTTTTGGGTTTACGGGAACGTTGACAATTTTAATTTTCAGATATTGGGCTGCTTTGTCAAAAGCAGTATGGGCTGTAGTTGGCAAAACCATCTCCGGATTTCTTATACCTTTAACTTCCCTCGCATAATCTCTCAACGCTTTACAGGCCATCAAAATAGATTCCGTACCTCCTGTTGTCATCTGCGAAAGTCATTCGTTAATATGAGAATTCGAAGCGCTATATCTTTTTACTTCGTGAATAACAAAAAAGTGAAATATTGACTCACAGTCCCGCAGGATTCAGAATTGCCATGGAACAAATTGCACGCTGCTCTTACCACCTCGGCTTCCAATTTACAAATACCGGGAAATATATCGGCATGTAATGGATTCGTGTACGAAGCCACTCCGTAAACGGACGTGACGAGATTTACTAAGGCTTTGTCGTTTTTGTATACAGTTCCAGAAACCTTACCGGCCTTCCAGTCGTAGTTTCCTAAAGACGCAAGGACGATAATTTATTTTACTGTTGCGGTCCGGGGTTTATTTATGTATAACATACAGCCAATCGTATTTCTCACCAAGATTCACGCATTTTTTAACCATGTCAAGAATTTCAGTCTCGCTCCAACCGTTTTCCGGTAGTTCCCTCAAAGTCAAGACACCCTTTAGTCTGTGAGCAGCTTCCTTCTCGAAATTTGCATTGATGCCTGCCAGCTCAGTATCAATTTTATCGCGGATCGCCGGCACATATCTTGCAAGCTTAAAAAACTGCTTTTTTCCTCGTTCGAGAAGACCTACAATTAAATGATAACAATTTAATACAGCATGAATATTTGAATATTATGTGAAGTTGTCACAGTGAAATAACAAAAAAACATTTACACTAATCTGATTATAGATTGGTCGAAATAATAATCGCGTTTTATTAGTTACAGAAGGATATTTCATATTTTGTTTAACAATAACTTCGTTACAGGAGTCATATACATCATGCCATGAATATTGTTATCACGAGGTATGGTTATAAAGAACGATAATAGTCTCGTTTGTTAATATAGCCTTACCGAATAATAAGCTCATTATACTGGTAAAATATGTTCCGTCAAAAAACTTCGAACGTTCTTTTGGCAATGCAACTTCTGCTGAGCTGTTTTTGTCTACTTCATTTTTAACGTCGTCAAGAAAAAGGCTTACTTTCGTCATCCCGAAAACAATACTCCCAAAGCCAGACCGTCGCTAGCACCGTTGTTGTAGTTATTGTCACAACTTGCCATGGCTCTTTATCCCTGAAGCTGTGGTTCAACAGGTTTCGGAAAACATCAAAGGGGGGGATGCCACTCATTTCGTACCTAATTTAGGACATTTTTCTCATTATATCGTAATTACAGCAAACTAGAAAAACTAGTTCAGAACACACCTGGGGGGTGATTAATTTAAGTGGTTCTGAGAATTCCTAACAAAATTTATATGACCTACTGCTACCATCAGAGCTAAAAATATAATTGAAGTGTCTCCAGATCTGTTTATACAAATACGAAAATGTGCCTGCATATAATTTGCATGAAATTGTCAAGTGTCTGAATCGTAATCATCTATTTAAATTTTCAAACCAAATCGTATCGCGTATGTCTTTGAGTATGTAAAAAAAAAATGAGCGTCTGATAAATTGATTGAATACATCATTGCTCATTGGAAGTGACGTATACCTTCGTACGTAGTATGTGAGCATGCTTATCAAAAGAAATTGTCACGTATGTACGTGTAAAAAAAAAAAAAAAAAATACGTTAGAGATAAATTAGTTAATATAAAATCGAACAATATTTTGTGCTTAGACTTGGAAATTCGAGGGATTAATTTATTCCTCAATAAACTCGTTTTGAGATTTATTCTAATCAGAATTTGCACTATTCAAATCTTCTAACATTGTACAATGATTGAAACTATGATTTATTTGCATTATAAAAGGAATGAATATTCTACCATTTATATTTCTAAACGATTCGATATGTACTACATAAAACAGGCGATGTGATTTAATTATTCACAAATGATAAGCTGTTGGTCACCGCTAATTGCTTACCTGAATAATTTTCTCCTGACCTTTTGGAGTTTCCCCGAGCAGTCGATATTATTTAACTCAGCTGATCAGACGTCGACTACAGTCCAATCAGATTATCTCGTTCACCGATGACACTTAGGGAAAACCTATGCTAGAATATCCTACAATGTATATTCCGGTATGGTATTCAAGTGATACGATCGCACTTTGTTTCAATGTAATGGAGACGGCTTTTTGTTATCTGACAGTCATTCCTCGAAAAGATGATTCGCTGTCGCCGGTAAAAATCTACGTATGTCTAGCAGCCATAGGCCACAACCAGAAAGTAGCCAGACCTCATCGCGCATGCGCATTTTTTTATTAGACTCTTGCAGGCGCGCGTGAGCACAGGCTCTTTTTCAACACATAAGTCCATAGTCTCATAGTCTTCAGAAAGCCGCTATCTTTCAAATTACTCTAAGCTTTCAAGTTCTGCATCGTTGACTGAAGATTGTACTTCAGTCAACGTCTGCATGATACGAAAATTCGAAGTTTCGGCTGGAATCTGAAACTCGAAAATGAGTTAATGAAAAACAAGAGTATAGTTTTCAGACAGAAACTACGAGACATAATTTACTGATATTCGTTGGGTAGTAGGAATTGTATTTCTTTGGTTGAATCTGTCTTTTTATTTACAAATATTTTATAATTGTTAAAGTATTTGGTAACAAAATTGCATTGCACATATACGGAATAATGATCAATACACTGGCGAAAATCAATCAACGATGCCGCACAATTATTAATGAAAAACAATACTGTTTTAACGATATAGATAATAATATTCATCATATTAATATTCAGTCATTATGTTTATGTATATATGCATTATGCATTTTACACATATACATACATATATAATATAACCGCGACCATTTAAGCATAATCTTATGTATTAAGTTTATAAAATACGAAAAATTCAACCAAACCTTAAGTAACAAATAAATATAGAGCTGACTTGAGCTATTCCGAGATAAAAGGACTAATTCAGTTATATTCTTATATCGTTCTCGTACAGATAACAATTAGAAATCAAAAAAGCCAAAACTCTACTTTGCACATTTTTTTCTAGCCATTCAATATTCGTCTAATACATCGAATGTACACTATATACGCACAAGATAAATTGTAGATAATATCTCGCATATAAACGGGCGGTGTAATATAGTATAAGTTGTAAGGTATACGACTTAAATTTGTTCCTTTTTTCTCGGCTGAGTTCGTATAAATCGTTCGTAACAATAAGAAATCTATATCACAATAAAGGCGCAAACTCACGATAGACTCTGTTGGTCTGTTTTTAAATTCATATAAGCGACACGCCCACTCGCACGTCTATATGTCTTCTGTGGCACGAATCGATTATCGAATCGGTCCGTAAAACCAATCCGCATAATAATTTTGAATTAGAGCCTATTCTTATAATTGAAATATTTTCATTTCATTATAACTTCTGCAGTTATAAATTATATTTTAATGTGATTGATTATCTTAAAAAAGCACATGGATAACATACGATAAAAGAACAATCAAGATTATAAGAGAGCTGGAAGTAAAAAACACCAAAGGTATAATATGCTCTATACAACTCTGCTTTTTGTAGAACTCATGTCCTGGCAGGTATAGTGGGTGTTACGGATAAGGAGAAACAGAGCTAATCATAACATATTACATTAAGAAGCGTACAATCATTATGATTAAATTGATCGGTTTAACTTCGGTAATTCTAATTTAATTACACAGCTCGGACAACAGACTAGGAATCTTTGAATAATTTCAGGTTACTCTTACAGAACTATTTTACCCTTCAGTTACATCGCTGGTGAATCCGCTGTGATTTTTCTTCCCGTGGATCGAATACCAAGCAGTTATTGACGGCTACACGTGAATTTGCGGCTTAAGGCTTAATAACAATGAACATGATCGTGCTAACTGAACGCTATTATGACACAACACATTCTGGGTACGCATTATACATAGGCTTAATACAATTATTATTTCTAGATCTATCCAGAACTTTAACGCACAACCAATATAGGCATTTATTTATCTATTTATTCAATTATTTATTCATTTATTTATTTAATCATTTATTTATTCGATTCATTATCCTATTTTATTCATATTATTCTAGATGATATTTTATATTAAAATCTGATATATATTTATACATTAAACTTATAAATATATGGAATGGCCTATAATCTACACACATCAACTTTCTGTGCTTAAAATCTGTCAGTATTTACGTCGTTCAATATTTCAACGTCCTAACAGTATAGGCCGAGTACTGATCTCATACTATGTTAGGCGGTTTCATAATTATATCCTTCAACAATTCAGATTTTTAACTGATTTTCTCATCTAGAGTAATATTCAGGCCAGATATTGGTTATGAATTTAAGAATCTCATTCATTTATTTATATTCACTGAATTTATATGTTCCGAAAGAGAGCCCAATACTTTTTTGTTTTTGTTTGTTTTTACATGCGGAAAAGTGACCCAAAATCGTCCCATGACATAACGGAGCAAAAATTTTCTAATACCTGCGCGTGCATTTTCTGCAACAGTTTTTAAAAAAATACAACATAATAGTCCAAGTATGATGTACGCGTACTTTTTTATCGGTAGACAAAAAATATGCCGGATAAGAATTACACGCAAAAATGACTTTCAAGTTTGTGGGGCAACGGTCGATTTACAACGCTCAAGAATGCAGAGATCGATTAGAAACGATAAAAAATGAAATGACAAGTTTGGACGGTACGATTAAAGCAATAATCTAAACAAATTAACCGTTCGATTCAAACATCGAATATACTATAGTACTCAATTTATTTACTATACGCGATCATCCTATATGAATACACGCAAGAACTTAAAATTATATGAGAAATTCTTATAATGTTTGCACATCATGACGGATACCTCAGAAGCATTCTTCAATCACGTCCATTCCAGATATACAATTTACACATTACATGATTACCATACATGAAAAAAACGGACTAGGATGAAAATATAAAAAATAGCCCTTCGGATAAAATTTCCACGGGTTTCTCATTTGCTTTAAACCACTTCCGGACCACTCTCAATTGAAAAAATACTATAAATAAACGAACTTTCAACAATCTATTAGAGTCCAGGAGTTCGTGACGTAAGAAAAGTTTAAGACTTTCTGAGAGGCTGAAAACACAATATGAGCTCATTTGCATATTTGTGGTGTGATTGATTATCTTACAGTTAACAAGTCATCAGATACTGCGACACCTGGCACCGGTGGATCTAGAAATCTATCAAATTCATAATTGTTCATACAGTTATCTCAAATAGCGAAATTATGAAAAATCGCGCCATCGGTATAAACTCGTCGTTGATTACGAATCCGATTAGGTTAAATTTCGGGAATCCAGAATGATGGATCTAAAATGGTGGAATCAAAACACAACTTTACTTAGCTATTGCAGTGAGTTTCATAAAAAGTACCATACAACGTATAACATACCGCAGCGTTGGAGAAAAATTATACGTGAAGCTACAATTTCACGAAGCGAGGACAAAATTTGAATCATACCCTATAGTACTTTCAATTGGATTCAAATCTGTGACTTGTGAGACGATGACACGTGCCGTACACTGTTTTTATCATCGCTATCAACCGTCATTTTCATCAAATACTGATTTAGCTGGTTTTTACAAATTGAGGTCAACATTTTTTGTTTTTTTGCTAATCCCATTCAATAAATTAACATTACATCAATTTGAACTTTTTCAAAATTCTAGCACTGACCTTATTTTCATAACACGATCGCGGTGATGCTGATGCGGTGCTATTATTGCGCTGACTGATTTTTTCGTCCGGTTTTTTATTGCACACCAACCAAATTTCAGCTTTTTAAACCACTTTTTTGACACTTGCGATATTTCACGTTCAAAGCGCATTGCCACCAGGACTTCCGACACCTAACTTGCTGACTTTAGGATATTTTATAGTTACACCCGAAATATATTAAGCTCATATTGAAATATCAGATTTTCCAAAACTCTCGCACTTTTTTACCACAAGTTACTGGACTATTAGCTTAATTCGTCTAGTCGATGACTACAAAACTGACATAAAGATATTTCCGCTTCCAAAGTTGTTTTATTTGTGTGATTGAAACGCTGGCTAATGTAATGCAATATACACGTCGGACAAATTTTCTCTATGTGACTATTTTTTTTGTCTGCAATTTTTTATTTTACGTCCTACTATCTTCTAAGGTCCATTAATTACTTTCAGTGGTTCTGCTTTTTCGCCGCCACATTTTGTACCGTCCGCGGACGTATATAGGTCTATATCGATATTATATTATTATTGTGTAATTTTCTTAGAACGAAAAATCGCGCTATGATCGAACTTTAGCAGAATTATTTCTATTAATACTCGTATTCCAAATTTCGTACAGACCTGTAAACAGTAAGATAAAATTTCGTTAGTTAAACATTTGATTGCAGTACTCGAATCATCGCCACGATCATTCACAGATTAAAATTTGCGAAATACAAGCACATTTATATTGGGCAATTCAAATGTACAACAATATAAATCCTTATACCCAATACGCAATACTTATCAAATTAAAATCAAGAATTAATTAAGAGAAAGAATATCGAATACAATCTTATAGTTTCATCAATTTTATGGGATAAGTTTGCAGAAAAATATCACCGAGAGTCAGCTGTTACTTAGATCATTGGAATTTGTTCTACAGATGTCCGAATAGTGGCAAAACTTTTCAGAATAGTGAGAAGCATGGCTGATTTGGCTTTTTAGTTTGTTACTGAAAATCGTGCGATGCCAATCGTAAACCGGGTCCGTACATATATTGAACGAAGTACTCGAGAGTGAAGGTTACTTGAGCCGCTGCGTAACATTTGCGAGTGCCACGGCGAAGGCCTGTAGTGCACTGAATGGATATTGGAAATCCAAGGTGTAGGCGTTCCCGTCTATCCTTCCAAACTGCATCACCTAGCAGAAAATAAATTCTTTTGAATTATTTTTTCTGGTTTTCCAAAAAAAAAGGAACGCGGGAATACGGATTCCAGTGGAAGCAATATTTTTTCAAATTTTGTAATTTTCTTCTGAGTAAATTTACAAATTTCCTGTTTTTGTACTTAAATTGGAAATAGTCTCTTTTCGTGTCACCTACCTGCTTGCCCCTGAATTCTATTTGAAAATTTTTCGCGCTTTCTTGCGTTACCCTCCCACCAAAGTCCAGCTGATACACTTGGCTGGATTCGTTCCACATGGGAGCTTTGTTGTGCATTCGGAGTTCTTCTCGTCTATTGAGCAAATCTGCTTTATGACCCGACGATCCGGCGCCACGCTGTTTCAACTGAAACGTGAAGAGATTCAGATCCGTGAAAAGACCGGTCACGTGGAATCCCTATGTAGCTCGTTGTTTTCGTAATTATATCTACATGTTTTTTGCACAATTAACTAACGACCCGCCTCAGGCTACGCACCTTTTGACGAAGTTGGGCCTTCTGGAAGGTTTCCAAATCGCGATAATTCTTCGATGATTCATCCTGGGTTAATCCTTCGTCGTCGGAACTTTCACCGCGACTTTTACGGCTTCGTCTGCTCAACAACGGACTAGACAGAAGTCTACGCCTGATCGGGGATGCAGATGCTGGTCGTTTTCCTTTTTTCGATGGTGCTGGACTACTTGGCGAACTTCGGGGCAGTCTAGAAAGTAGGTACTATTCAATCGAAGGTATAGGAATATCCAAGGGGGAAAAATATCACCATGGAAAATTCTTTTCTATCTTATTCCTGTGAGATTGAATTGACTTTTGAGCTCACCTTGAAGTTGGCCTTGGCGAGGGCGGTGGTAAAGAATGACTTTCATCGAAATCTCTCAGTCTAGCTGCGAGTCCATCCAATGAAGAGGCTACTGAACCACTTGGACTAGATGCCCTGAAAGAAATTGGAGGACTTCTAACACCGAGTCTTTACTTAAGAATTTCGCGTGATAAATTTGGACACCCGATCGAAGTTGAAACCTTACCTAGCTGGTGACGGGCAAGCTTCTAAGTTGGTGGGTTTTCCAGGAGCGATTATTTGCTGCGCTTCCTGAATTACGGCATCATCCATAATAACCTTGGGCTTTCCTTCAGGAATACCGAGGTCAATGGAATCTGTGGTGTTTTCAATGGCTTTGTTTTCTGTGACGTCTGTGTTCGAAATCTCTTCCAAATGTTCGGGCAGCTGAGGCACTGTGGCGATCTGTTCGGTACTTGGAAAAATATCACTAGAATCTAAGCTGCGCGATTTACCACAGCTTTTCAATCGCGGTGGTTTTGTGTTTGGCTGCGCGACGTCCGCCTGGGGTTTATTCTTCCGTTTTTTTCTTGTTTTACGGGACACTAGAACCAGTCTTTTGTTCGGTGCTTCTTTCCTCAGCATCCTCAAAGCCACCTCACAAGGCACGAGCTGTGCGTCGACCAAATCCAGGTAGCCAACGCTACAACTTCTGACGATTGGATCCGCGAGGCAGAGTGGTCCGATGCTAACAACGGTCGGAGTCCTGTGGACACTTCGAAACTGGGTTGTCCCTTCGAAAGAATTTTCTTCGTCGATGTAACGCAACTCCTCTGACTTTCCTGGTGCTATTCCAATCTGATTCCCACTCGGTATTGACTTTCCGCAACAACCTTGTGACTTGGTTTCTTTTCTTTTAGAGTTTAATTGTCCGTTATTCGATTGGTTCATCGTCACTTGACATTGGGATGGGGAATTCGTTTGACTCTGAGCAACGTGAAATTGATTCGAACATGTGGGTGAAATCGGACCGTTACAAAGCCCGTTTAAATTCGTAATTGTGCTTTTTGAATTTGCTGGTTTCGAACACGTTGGCGTACTGCATACGTGAGGAACGTTAGTAACCGCATTTGAACAGTCCACCCCGGTAGAACCGCTCATATTTGTACCAATGTTTAAATTATTTTTGGAATGTATCGAAATTTGACCTATCTGAACGTTGGAAATTTGAATTGTGGACGATGTAGATAAGATGCCGCTCGAGCCTCCTATGCTGTTCAATCCGTTTAAAAATATGGACTGTGCCTGTGAGCAATTTCCAGGGTTGTTTAAGCCGTTTATTATTGTACTCGGTGAACAAGAACCCGAACCCAAATTAACTCCTCCGGTAATTTGTCCGCTCTGATTAGAAAGAGAAATTACGTTACCGGAATTAGCAGTGAGCGTTGATTTCTCGTCGGATATCTGGTTCATTTTATTGTTCTCAATATCTTTCTTGGTAGCCATATTGGTTTGCTGATCAGCCAGGGCTGTTTTCACCCTCTGGATATTTCCCGTGTAATCCGTATTTGGATTCGATGTGGCTATCAGTGTTTGCGTTGGTGCAACGGCGTTTTTAGGCGACTGTAACGTAGGCACGTCGCAACACCTTGGCGCATTGTGTCGCGGTGGTGTTCTGTATGTATTTCCGGACGTTGCTCTAAGATTTTCACAAAAACTGACCATGTCTTGTAAATCAACGTACGAAAATTCATCCTCGTAACTTTCAGCACGTGCAAGCGCGGGCGAAAGTGCTTCTGACGTTATGAATTGATTAGAAATTTGGGATTTTGGACGATTTGTATTTAACCGAGAATTTCTCGGCGTCATTGGCGCGATTGGGGGAGGCTGGACCTCTGACGTTCCCCGCGAAGTTCCTTGTGGCTCTTGGAATACTTCTTCTTCATCCTCCGAAAATAGGTTTGGGTTGAATGTCGGGTCGGGACCTACAACAGCGTAACTCAGTTCATGAGTAAAAAGACCTGGGAATCGATTTAAAAAGTACCAGGTAAAACTAAGATCGATTCTTTACCTGCCGGCAAATCGTCTCTCAATTCGGTCATGACCAACGTCATCTGTCGCGGTTGTAAATGCAAAAGGGACGTTCTGTACGTAACTTGTCCTAAATTCGCTGGAACAGAATCTGTCAGTCCATGTATCTTGAATTTTGTTCCCCAAATATTCGAAGTTACTTCTACTAATCTCGCGTGCTAAAATGAGAAAAGAAGACCTCCAAATTTCCTGTGAAGAATCAACTTTATCTCACATAATCTTTTGTCGCACATTCAACGTGCTATTCTTCGAAATGGAATCCTGCAAGAAATCCATCCGAATCTTACCTCAGGGAGCGTGTCCACATAGGCCAGGTCATCAACTTCTTCCACTGGTTTTTCCTCCCGCCTTCTCCTGTTTTTTCTTCTATTTCTCGGAGAACCACATAAATCTGCGGTATCCCTTTCCGTGTCAGAGCCATCACTGTATGTCTGGTAGTGCGTGGGATAATCGGGTGTGTGCATCGTTTCTTGGCTTTGAGGATCAAATATCACAAACTCCGGACGTATTTTGCTGGTTCTTCTCCCTTTGAGCAGAGGGACCAGCCCTCCAAGGTACTCCAAGTATAGAGTGTAACAAGGAGCAGGTTCCCCCGCGTGCCTTAGCATCGTACAATGAAGACGCCCACCACCGGGAGGTGGTCTCGATACGAAACGCCTGAGTTCCCTGGGCTCGGGAACGCAACATCTAAAGGTTCCATCAAATTTATAGGAGAATTTCAATCTCGGACAAGGTACGTACGAAAGTAGCTACATATACATTTTTCATCTGTTTCTTTTCTCTTTTTTTTCATGTGTCATATGCGGACCTATTTCATAGTTTTGAATTGAATTGGATGGGAATAGCTGCGTAACGTACAATTTGAATTGCCACTCGCAAAGGGTTGCATGGAGAGCCGAGCTTAGGTTCCAGTCAAGTAATAAACAATAATACTACCTTCTAAGCCTTTATGGTATTCAACTAAAGCAGCAGTATTGTTTATCTATATTAGATCAAATATTCACGTTACAAAATTGACCAGTGCAGGATATAAATTGGATTGAATTTCGCAGGATCGATTCATCCCCTGTAGCGTGATCGTTTGAACACACAACGGATGAAGGACGGGCGATGTGTGCATAGAAATTTTATTTTAGTTTCTATTTTCGTGGGAAAAAACTTTCTGTTTTATCTTATGATAAAATTAACGTGCTAACCTTATCGTGCTGGCAAAAAGGGCGGCGACTAAGGCTCTCAGTCTTGGAGGTAGAGGTAATTGTTGCACGCTGGATTCTCTCGAAAGAGCAGCGCGAACAGCGAGCCGTGACAGTAACTGAAGAGAGCCGACTCGTCTGCAAGCACGCGATAGAAATTTAGCAAACCAATCGAAATAATTGATCTATGCCCCAGATAATTGCAGCAAAATTTTGCTCCATCAAAAGCCTCACCTAGAGACCCATGCAGCGTGCACCCTTGCCCCTGTAGCCACGAACAATCTTCTGTCGTTGTGGCCCCACGTTAGGGCCGACACAGGACACTGAAAACCATTTTGTTTTCATATCTCTCGAACTTTGGTTTATATTTATTGCACACATGAATAACAGAAAATAATTGATTCTTCAGAGATCGACAAGACTTGAAATCGTCCCATGTTTATAGGCATATCTTATGATAGGTGAAATTTGTTTTACAACTTTCATCTTGAATCACCATTTACCTAACCATTTATTTGATCTGTATAACTTACTTGTGTGTACGGTATAGCTGTAGTGTAGACGAGGATTCCGGTGTCCGAGTAAAAGTGTAGTAAGTTTGTATACTCCTGGGGATTGCCTTGAAAAATGTCGGCATCCTTGATACCAGCGACTGCCAATAATTTTCTAGAGTTACTCCACTCTGCCAGTAGTGGGGATCTCAATCCTGTACGTATCGTGACAGGAGATACGTCGTCAAAGGATCGTAGAAGGACAATATTTCCATCGGCAAGACATACCGCCAATACGTAACTCCGTTCGTCTGTAATAACCAGCAGATGTATTATTCTTCCAAAAGTGCAAGACATAATTTCAATATTTTTTTGCCTTTTTGAAGGTTCTTAGTAGTCGGAACGGTTATCAACTCCGACTAATCAGAAATACGGTGAGCAGGCTGATGTAACGTCTCGTGAAAATCGTGTGAATTTTTTAGATTTTACGTTATTTATCGCACCTTTATTTCCAACAGCTTACCAAAACGGGTATTAAGGAAACGATTAAAAGTCCAACCTGCGTTATTCGAACTGAATTTGTTCAGCCATTGTTGTACGGGACTGAATCATATCCGCTAATTGAGTAAAATCTACGATAAAGTGTACTGCACTGCAGGCGGCTTATTCCAATCGTTTTCAGTATCTATTTTCTATTGAGACTCTGCACTGCTATACCTGTGATATTTCTCTGCGTCATCTCACAGTGAAATCCAATCAAATGGGAATTGCAATGAAAGGGCATCAAAAATGTATGACCGGTGCACAACGGTGAGCGGCAATCTAGCCGGCAATCAATTTGATATCGATGGGTCACCAGATAAAATGGCAATTATGACGGACCGAAAAATTTGATATACCTATAGCTGTAAGCTTACCGCGCGGCATTGGCACGCAGAAAATTTCGGAAATTTCCCATCCTCAGTAACTCGGTTTTCACTCTATGATTATTTTTTATGAGCAGAACAAATAGCTCACGAAAAAAAGCTCCAAGTGTAAGTTTTTTGCTGTCATATATTGCTATATTGTCATTTGTTAGTACATGTGTTTAAAATTGGGTAGAATTTATTTTCGATATTCGGTTGACGACACTTGATAATTCTTACGGAGTGAATGTGACAAAGTATAGAGAATGTGATGAAAATATTTTGAAATTGAACCTTGCTGGCATTGGCTTCCGGTAACATCATCGTCTCCTTCTTCCATTTTGAATTTTTCCGCACTCCAGGCCATCGATGTGACCGCTGCTGCTAATTGAACTTCTGATACCATGGCTCCGTGGACATCCATCACTATCAACTGACCAGCCGTCGTTCCGAAATAAACCTAAAAAGTCAGCGAAAAATAGCCCATGAACAATTTTTCTTGATGACGCGTATAAACTGTCATAGGAATATCTTCGGTTGAAGTAAAGGTCACATACATGTCACTCGGACAAACTTTCGAAAATGATATAAAAAAAAAAAATTGTCAACTGCTGATGACGTATGTGTAATGGTGGAAGAAAAAAAATTCACTCTCATCTCATAACGGAATATGAAAAGAGAAGCAATATGTTGCTTCGAATATATGAATTTTCTGTGGATATACATTGAAATCTAACTTCACCCGGTACCTAATATCGATCTTGTAGATTCGTCCTTTTTGGACTTTGATTTTTGATTTTTTATGTCACAACGCGAGTGATACCATAGCATGTTTACATCCATGAACAGAGTCCTCGAGACGTCAGCTCTTGAAATTCATCGTCTTGAAAATGAATGATGGGGATTTGTATTTACTCGGTGATACTACACGCGTGTTTCTCGGGATTCATACAAGAATCTAATGGATTTTATAACTGACATATAATGCGAACAACAATATATCCCATTCAAATATGTACCAGAGAGGCAAAAGAAATAAAAAATAGTACATCAACATCTTTTAGCTCTACCGCTGCAGGGACAGTTAATAGTAGGTGACAAAATATCGTGCAGAGATAGGGCGGTCGAAGCCTTACAATTAGATTAATTACCCGTAAATGTTCTTCGAATTAATAAACAAGCTGACACAAAGCTTGAAAAACACATAATTTTCTGTCATTTTATAACTTCAGCAGATTGTACAAAATTATATAAAATTAGCAAGTAATTATCAGTACAACATTGTGTACCAGGGAACTAAAGCCTGTCTTGTCACGCTGAGCGTAAGATTCCAACCCGGGTGCTGAGCGTATCAGTTGAGGCCAATGGCGAGTGTGACACGCAAGCCGAAGACGAATATTGCAAATGTAACGCAAAGCAAAAAGACAGTTCATCTTTGCGGTACACACGATGCTTTGTGTAACAAAAGCATGGTTACAAGTTTTCTAATGCCCGTTTCTATGAACAAACTAAAGCCGTTCATGCGAGCCGTAGGCTCTCACGTGTTGTGCACTATGCTCTATTCAACAAACGTCCGATTTGAGCGGTTTATCAAACCTCTCGAGCAGAGTCTTGAACTTATAAATTCACAGCTTTGTTTGTAAATTATAATAATAGTAGAATACATTTGACAGAGATGATCTCTGAACTTCAGAAGGGTATTCAATAATGGCATCCAAAAGCTTGTTATTTGGACGTGCATTAAATAAAAAAGCTTTTTAGTGCAATCGCATGATCGGCCATGGACTTTGTGGACGAAAATCAAATTTGAAACCAGGTATACCATGCTTACGTCACATGAATATAATCTCATGGTGAAAAAAATGTAGTATTATAACTTTACAGAATTTCTGTTGGTTCTACTAACATTATTTTTCGTACAGCTCGAATTTTTTTATCCGACTACATGTCTAATCGACAAGAAAGTTGAGCCACCGGCAATCATTATTGGTTGCTGAAGCCAAAAATTAATCAGTGTAGAATCGCCAAATCATCGCAAAATGCTGTAAAAAAAAGAAAGCTACCACAAACTTCGTTTGCGTGGAGACATGTTTGATAACGAATGCAAATTATATTGGACTTGATACTCTTACAATTATCCGTCTTATCGGTTTTTTAAACCGTGATTGAGATTACTATACAAGGATATTACATCTTCTCTTCCGCTCTTCCAATCATTTGAAGGTTGGGCACCGAACGCAGTAATTGTGCAGCTAAACTTCCACCGATTATGATCATATCAGATATATTATACAAGTCAGTGGAGGGGACAGAATATCTAGTCAAAAGCTACAGCCGGTCGTTCGAGTTTACAGTCTGATCGTCAGTTCTGAATTCAAGTATGGGTGCTCCGGTAGTTAATGTTAAACAGGGGTGGCTTCGTGGTGCTAAGGTGGAAAGTGTTACCGGAGGATCATATATCTCTTTTAAAGGCATACCATATGCGGCACCACCGGTGGGCATATTGAGATTTGCGGTGAGTCTTGTTGAACATGATAATATTCGACTGGACTTAGAATTAGATTACTGCAGTATACGTAAAAACCAGTCATTAATTGTAAGTGTCAATTGACGTAAATAACAAAATCATACGTTAGCTAACATGAATTGTAATATCGTATCGTGTAAGACGTACATTAAAAGTTAAACGAGAGATACATAGCATCGATAGAAAGTATGACGAATGACGGAACATCCATGTCACGATATTTTATCGGATGAATATTATGTTATAAGCGCAGGTTTGTTCAGCAGTGTAGTTATAAGATTATGTTGAATTTTGTTTCGAAAGATTTGATTGGTCGAGATGATAGTTCATTTATTCGACAAGCTAGGTATACGATTTGATTACCTGATGAAAGCCCAACTATTTTAGTGATAATAAAATATAGATATACAATGAAAAATCTCATAATTTGAATTCAACTATTGACTACGCATAGTGAACGTTGAATATTCTAAACGCATGAAAATTCGAAGTATTATCTAAATTAGTCGATTTTTCATGTACTTCTCTTTTCGTATGATCAGCATACCAACCCGAATGAAAGTAAGAAGAAGAAAAAATCGTTTGAATGATGCCTTGAAAGTGAAGGAGAAGGAACATTTTAAAAAAAGGTTTATTCAGATTAAGGATCGTAACTATGCCGAAAGCCTTGCTCATACTCTCTGGCACAGAAAGTTTTCGCACGTTAAGTATACCACTGAGTTTTGGCATTAACGCGGTTCTTAGCACGATCAAATAGTTTTTTGAAACGTATATTTTTTCTGCTAATTTGTAAGGCACAGGAAATCTTGTAAATATACCGGGTATAAGCATCTACGATGGCAAATTCTTAGGGACCTTTTCCCTAAATAATATATCATTATACTGAATTCAGGATCCATCGCCTCCGCAATCTTGGACTGGGTTCAAAGATGCGTTGCAGCACGGACCAAGTTGCCCTCAATGTGATTTCAATAATGTGCCAGTAAGTGGCTGCAACGAAGACTGCCTCTATCTTAATGTAGCCACGACTTCATTAAACGGATCGCGACCAGTAATGGTTTTCATTCATGGAGGAGCCTTTGCCTTGGGTAGTGCGAATTACGACATTTTTGGTCCAGATTACTTAATGAAAACAGGCGTCGTTTTTGTTTCCATGAACTACAGAGTTGGTGTCCTTGGTAAGCATGTATTCTTCCTCATGCACCAATCGAATCGTTGTACAATTTTTTATTTAATATTTAACTTGCAGGTTTCTTGCAACTCAATGATCCGGTGGTGCCTGGAAATATGGGGCTCAAGGATCAGACTGCAGCCTTGAAATGGGTTAAAGAAAACATATCTCAATTTGGCGGCGATCCTGACAACGTAACAATCTTTGGAGCGAGTGCCGGAGGTGCTTCTGTGCATTATCAAGTTTTGTCTCCACTTTCTAAAGGTACGAAATTTCGCTTACTGCGCCAAATATTTTCATGCCTGATCATGCGATTCTTCTCGATTAGGTCTTTTTCACAAAGCCATCGCCCAGAGTGGCACTGCATTGGACCATTGGACAAGTGCTCCAGATACAGTCGAACCTTTGCGAAGGTACATGGCTGCTTTCGGAAAAGAAACTAGTGACCCTCAAGAGGTCGTTGAATTCCTTAGGTCGATTCCGGTAGAAAAACTCATCATTGTGCAACATGATATAAGGAGCCCAGAGGTTCGTTTACCGTTGTCATTTTCAGTTATTATAACTGATAGAAACCTTATTACATAAAATCTATAAAGCTCATGCGTTGTGGTTCTTCCTTCAGGATAAGCGCTGGTTGCAATTCCCTTTCCGTCCGAGTATCGACGACAAAAGTGAAAAACCATTTATGCCGAGGAGTCCGAAAGAACTTGTCTTAGAGGGTTCTGAGGTGCCTCTCATGATCGGGTATAACAGTCACGAAGGGATTTTATTTGTGATTGGTAATGACAATAGCGGTGTTTGGTGATCGATACAGATCCCATAGAATACTCCTTGAATTTTAATCGGTCATGATCAGCGAAGATTCACGGTGGTCGACCGATTCTAAAATTCGAAGAGATCATACTCTGCCTGGATTAGAGTCATGGATGTGTGTTCTTCAATTCATAGGACTCCAAAATACTCTGTCTACGACGTTTGATAAAAATTCCAAGCTGAGTTTGCCAGATGGTCTAGTTGCGGATGACCATCCAAAAAAAGATGCTGTCAGTGATGAGATGATAAAATTTTATTTTGGGGATGAACCGATAACCGAGGAGTCGCGGGTTCAAAATTGGATCCAAGCATGCGGAGACATATCCTTCGTTTTTGGTGTACACAAGGTAGTCGAGATTCAACAAAAAAAAAAGACTCCGTGCTACCTTTACAAGTTATCGATTGAAAGTCCGCAATCGTTTGGGAAATTTTTTTACAAGTCATCATATACAGGTATTGATCTCGACTGAAATTTTGATGACTAGAATCATTCTGTTCACTATCCTTTCGGTTACACAGGAACTGCGCACGGTGACGATCATCCGTATCTATTCAGCACGGAGGCAGCTGGTGATTATTTGAGATTCAAACCCGGCTCACGGGAGCAAATCGTATCCG
The DNA here is from genome assembly GCA_963932425.1 of Athalia cordata. Classification (NCBI taxonomy): domain Eukaryota; kingdom Metazoa; phylum Arthropoda; class Insecta; order Hymenoptera; family Athaliidae; genus Athalia; species Athalia cordata. Next base: position 46,022,148 of record OZ010625.1, on the reverse strand, counting down.
ACAGAATCATCAGGATGTGGACTGACTTTGCGAAGACTGGGTGAGTTCTAAATTATTGGTAAAAAAAAAGATCTCGTAATGCTTATCATTGTTTCGGAATTTTTTCGTTTCAGAAATCCGACACCGCGAATCGATGATCTGATAAAGGTTGAGTGGCTTCCGGTTTCAAGGACAACGAAGCATTGCCTACATATTGATGCGGAGCTTTCCACAGGCGTTGATCCAGACGAAAAGGTGGCTAAGCTCAGCCATCGAATATCGGAAATCCTTAACAGTGACTAATTGCCATGTAGGTACTTCGTCAGCCATGTAGGTACTTCGCTGTACGGCGCATGGAGTGATGCAATCATTCTAAAGTGCTCACCACCATGAAGACAACAGTTGCGTTACCGATTTAGAATATACAATATGTATCGCAGCATGTCACCTTAACTGTCATTAGCAGAAGATATTAACAGTTAACAAAAATCTGTAATTTTTTTCAAAATAACTTTGAGTTTTCACCATTCTCTATCGTAAACGCTGTGTCCTTTCAGAATTTCAGCCTAATTTGATGGGGTGAGTGAGTGGGGTGGGGTGACTACGAAACAAAAAATTGGAATGAATTATTTCGATTGGTAAAGAAGGAGCGGCCATGGCATCACCTAAATGTACTTGGCGCTAGACTCTGCGTAGTGCAAGACCATAGACCATAAGCTCTATGTGCAAGACCAAGTCTATCAACCTGGCTTTAAACTCACACGAAGGTAACAAGGTTAAATCTGACGTCTTGTAATATTTATCGAACGTGACCTTGCACTGTTTTATACATTTCCTTGGATCCGGGAGTTTCTTCAGTGCCCAAATCAAGATTGCATGAATTATTCTCTGCCATTTCCCCTCCTCTTCTGACTCTCTCTCTTTCTTTCCCTTTCCTGGCACGATCCCAATAATACTATAGCTTATTTATCGAGCTTCGACCTTCGAATTCTACTGGAAGTAGAATTTCTACTACTTAAACCTAACTTTGTCATCTCTCGAGGGGACCCATGCAACTCAGGCAATGATTTTCTCCACGACCTAATTCGACCCTGCAGAGCTTACATATTCGCTGACACGGTACAAAACTGTAGCTATACTCTGCGCCATTATAGCTCATCTCCGAAATAATCCAGGACATTCTTTATTCATCAAGAGGTTAAAACCAGATCTGGACCCGTTTAATATTAATTTCCAGAGCCTAGTGTTCCGAAATTAGATTCAACTTAATGGCGCAGGGATCCTTTTAGTGTGAAAATTTTTTGTTCTAAATACATTTTAGGATCGTATCTTGCTAATTATACAAAATCAATTTTTATTACCTGCTGATCATCCGGAGTCCATATACCGCATGTGATAGTCGCCTGATCATTCAGCATCGAGGACCAATATCTTTGGCCAGCGACACTGCCTACTAAGACAAAGCCGTCCTGCAAACGAAACGAGGATTCGGTTATAAATTCACCAGCAAGTCGCTTTGACTGACACATCAAACTTATAATAAATGTCCGTCAACTTTGCCCTCTACGAACCTGTTCGACCCCAACAAATTATGTATAGGTGTGACGGTGATAAAACAAAATCGAATTTGTCCCCCAACACCGAAACTTGAGATCAGTTGCAAAAGGTGACACATATGCGTAACTTGATCCAGGTCTGTACAGTGAATAGGGTGGAGAAAATGTCGGGAACAGGATCGGTCTTACCAAACAATTAATGGAAGACCCTTACGGACATGGCATGTGTTATAATTGTGTTAAAAAACCAGAATATGAAATTGACTCATTAATTTTTAATTTACCGGCAATTAAGGGGGTGTTTACCCTAAAAGTGACCTGCAATTATTCAAAGCTCTCAATGTCGGCGTAGCACAATTTTTTTATTTTTCATTATTCATCTCTATGATAACTATGTAAATACAAACGACGAGACTGATAAAGAGCAAATAAAAAAAGAATATCGGAAGTAAAATATTGGCCCTGAATAAATTATCTCAATTCATACTCAGATGTGGTCATCGTAATTTTGAAATAATAAGTTAGTCTCTGGGAGTTTGTGCCCCTTTACCGTTGGAGCGTTGGTTTAATAATAATGATAATAATAACGATAATGATAATTATAATTATAATAATGACGATGATGATGATAATAATGATAATTCATCTGCAACTTTACGATATTTGCATAATATTATACGAGTAAATCTCGAAAAGGGGTTTTACGAGGGACGAATTTTACGAGGATTCTAGGGGCCTGGGTATTAGATTTTGTTTGAAAAGGTTATCGTCAACTCATAGCAGAGCGAAAGCTACGTACATATAGATGGGGAGAATATATCAGTAAAAATTTAATTATATTTTATAACGTAACAGTTTTTTTCGCGCGAAAATTACATCCTATTTATCATAATATAATTAGCGACACCCCACAAAATCCGAGACCTATTGCATTTGTTTGACGACTAACATAACGCGAACTAACTTCGATTATACTTTGATTCGTCTTCTAACGAGGCGGAATTTTACGCGCAGTATGTGCCGAGGATCACAACTGAAGCCATTGGAAACATCGAAGAAAGAAATGAAATAAAAATAGAAAAACAATTCTAATATCGATTGAAGTAACAAGAAAACTCGATCGTGTCGAAATTATTAGTTACCTGGTAACATATTAGGGCCATCCTTCCGTCGTGGGACCAGGAAAAATACGTGACTGGTGTACTTCGATCATTGATCAGCTCTATACTCCACCTTCCTTCATATTTTATCCAGACAAAAATCACTCCGGAACTATCGCAGGAGGCCAGTTTCTGGTAGGGTTCGTTCCACTTCACCAATATTACCTGAAACATAATAATAAGCATAACAATTTTAGATGTGAGTAATTGATAGCATGAAAAATGTATGCGCTTTAAAAATGTGATCGGCATCTATGCGAACAGATTATCGTAATCAATCGTGTTCTTCTAATGTAAAATAGAATACAGCTACGTGGTACCCATAATATATTCTTCGCCTAGCTAAATGCACCACCCACGCAAGGAATGCAGTGCGCTGCAGCAGAAATAATTCTTCGTAATTTCAGTAAGGTTGCAAATTTCTTCGTGGGTTCCGTGATTTCCATGACAAAATTGAAATTCTACCTCCAGTATAACAACTCAGTCACGGCGTACCTCGATAACGACAATTAGAATAAATTGTATTCACTCTGGTTACACTTAGCCTGACGAGAGTTTGGGGATAGTTACACAGCTACTCAGATTATAATTAAATTCACATTAGCCAACCAATCAGGATTAACGGACTTACGGAGGATAAGCCCGCAGGAGTTTATTCGCTCTATATATAAGCCATCCTGCGGATACCTTCAAGGACATATTGGAGGTTGACACATCTTCAGTAATTTCATAAACTGACGCAAACAAGGTTCACTCGCCATGCTACGTGGAATCTATCGTACGGTGAAAGACGTAATATGCCAATGGTTTCAAAATCGAGAAAGGAGTCTGCGGCGAGTTTGATAACAGTTTTACAGAGATCAGAAACGGGTTACGAGTTAAAAGCCGGTTTACGACGAGATATAATAGCTGTATTGAAATTTGGAAAATAATAAACTGGTACAGGAGATAACGCGATGCTTTTGAAGCTGTCGAATATTGTCTTGTAATTCTGTTGTATAGTAACTTAACAAAGGGACGAAGTTTTCAGGAAGAACGCTCGTCGATGTCTACCACCAAAACGTGCAGAACTGAAAGAGATTGCAGCTAATTTATGCTGCGCGGAATGGTGATAATAAAATGGAGGTTGATCGATGAAGCTTAAACTTTACATTAAACAGACAACTTGCTGATGAACGATGAAAAACGAACATCGTAAACTTCTTGGGCTTATTTTTCATTTTTCGAAATCCTGCAACCACTTTATATGGTCCACCCATCGTACTCGCGATATCGATATATTTCGAAGAAAATTCTACGTTTTTAAACACACCGTCGATTCACATGCAACCGTCGTATCGATATCGCTCTTGATCACGCAAAGAAGAACATGATTGTAGAAATTTTAATGTTTTCTCGACACAATACGGTTAAAGATACCATAGTCAGATGCTTGAGTCAGATACCAATATGCAGCGGAAGTATTACTTACCCGATAATGAAAATTTTTGAAAGCATAATACCTGCATAATTAGTTTTTTTTTTATTTTATATGTTTTCGCTTACAACAGCCCATATATACGATGATAATAATAATATATTTTACCGCAATCCGGGCGGAGGTATAACAGCAGAAAATTGGCAACGTCTTTGCTTTCAGTCTGACTTGATTTATCACGTCGTTTTCGTGAACCAAATTCTTTAAGTTCTATGTTAATGTAAAGGTTGATTGTTATAACGTGCTGTATGTACGCCTATTCCTGTTCTGATAACGTGTAGGGGAAATGATCGCAGTGTCATCGTTAATATCTCTGGATTGCACGGAAGGTCATTCGTTCTTCTGTAAGGGACGTTGAATTTAACTTTCCCATTCAAAAGTTTGGAGCGGGGTTTCTTTTTTTTCAGGTATTACGTTTTCTCGTAGTAAGTTTGACTCGACGATCACTCGAGAGTCGTAGCTTGTACATGAACTGTAAATGAACCAGATAAATTATCATCCAGTGGCATGCAAATTTCGTATTAACGTAAAATAATGTAACTATAAATGCGTCCCCGTCGTCGTCGGATTATTACAATTATAATTATTTGAATTCTAGCCTATCAAAGAACTTCATACCGTCCATTACTATCGTGCGGTTCATCGAGCGACTCTGATATAATTACGCATGTTCGATGAATCAAAATTATGGAAATGTTGATGGGTAAAATATTTATAGTTTTTAAAAATTGAGTTTGGAAAATATCATAGATGTATTATATGTAGGGTCTAAAGATGAGCTGCTTGAAAAATCAAACGTGATGCAGTAAAAATTGCAGAAGTTGCAACGCGGCTAGTCAAAACTCCTCATAAATCAATGCGATGACCTTCCGCCAGCGACGTTAGATTCGCGTGTTGTACAATAGGTATGTATAGATTTCATATCTAATACTCGTTGCACTCTGTACACTTGCACATCCATTCCGACCAACGGTATAAGGCGCATGTATCCATATTCAAGGCCGGTATGCACTTACTTTATAGCTTTACCTATACAGTGTGCAGGTCTATAATTATAAAGGCTTGGCTGTGAGGACCGATTTTTCGTGTTCTATGAGAACGGTAACGTGTCGTGTTCAAAGAACGATGACTACGTTTTTGCGGGGTGGAATTTACCAAAGACCTCTGTGTCACAATTCTGCTGGAAATATAAGTAAAGCTTACTTTTTTTTTTCTTCGTGTACAAGAACAGACAACCAACCGAAGTTTTTCTAGAATCTGAAGTTTGATTCATCTGCGGATCCAAATGATTAGCAATTAATTGCGATCAATCGGTTATACTTAGGAAGATTCCGTGCATATGAACTGCGGTGGGCCGCTGCTTGATACATTCACATATTATATAACATGTTAAAGTAAGTGGTATGGAGAGATGATAATTATATTATACGTATACGTATACATGCAGCCGTTTAATTGGAGGCAACTGATCATTAACGGCAATTCAGTGCGAGCTTTCAAATTTATTGGCAAGTCTAGCGCGTTAATATACCACTCTCGAACCCTTTGTGGAGCATAGAGTGTTGGGTAGGTTATACCGTGATGGCGGAAAAGGAAGGAAGGAAGCAGCAGAGAGAGAGCAGCGTTTTATCAACCGGGTCATCTCACTTGCTTCCTGAATACCTATATATACCTAAACCTATATATGTATATATTCATAAGAATAACATTCTCTGCAAGGTTATTAAGAGTTGATCATAATACGTTAAGAGGTTGAATCTTTCACGTATAAAACTTTTGGAGTGATCTAATTGTAAACAATTCCTTTATCAATGAACGACATGATATTTAAGCCCATTATACACGATGCGGAAGATTATTTTCTAAGGTCATCACCCATAATAAACGAGCAGTGCTGTAATGATAACAATGATATTTGTCGACTGAGAATTTTCCTCAATAAGAGGCAACCTATATTTCGGAACTCGTTTCGGAGGGATCAATCTCCACTTCAATCGTAATATCGATTCTCATTAATCTATGCAGACACATCGTACATGGAACCTCTACGAATTGAAGTCACCTTGGAACGATATATTAAAAAAAAAATTGTTATTGGAAATATATACTCAGAGTTTTTATACATATATACATAGCACCTATTTTGTAGATATTCGTTGCGAAGGAGGTGCTATTGGAAAAAAGAACCTCCATGTGCACATATCTACAACTCTATAGGGCCTAACCGTGCAGGCGCCGTGATTGACAGATGAAAACCGATAATGATTGCTCGGTTTCTGAACGACGTGCAAAGGGTAGTATACCACAGGGTTTAAACTTCGCCAGGAATCGCGTGCACCAGATATACCAGCTACGCCTTGGCTTGGACTAGGTGATAAAAGACCCGAGTGATGCATGCGCCTATCCGCAGCGGCTGCAGATTACAACTATGATTCGTTACGTTGGCCTCGAACGTGACTATTTCCATACAGCTATAAATAATTCCAGTCTTCGTGTTTTTCCATGAATTAAAACAAAACTAGATTTTTAAACGACAAGGGAATTCAACCGTCATTTGGAGCAGAATGAACAGCAAAATTCGTTGAATGATTAAAATGTTCATCCATCGAACGTCCTTCATTTCATCTAGATTGTAGTCCAAGAATTAATACAAAAAACGCTGCCCACGTAATCATATCGATAATTGCAGGGTGACCATTTTTTCTCTAAGTTTTCCTTATTCAGAGCTTCAATGTGGGACAAGGTTTTCTGCGATTATGGTATCAACGGTGTCGTGCAGTTTGAAACTAGCGTCGTTGTAATTCTTATATATCTGTATAGGTAAAAGAATGTAAACTCTGCTGGTGTAAACTACTTTATCACTTGCTGCAAAGGAACTATAAGATACAATTGCAGGGCAAAACTGTACGACGAGTATACTTTACCTGCACCCCGGGACAATTACTTAGAATCCAGTTTATCACTCCGGATAAAGTGACCATTTGTAGTATACAGCTTATAGAGCGCATATGATGCGAAGCACGAATAAGAAAATAAAAATAACCCTTTGCAACTATTTATGCTCTGAATAAATTAAGATTCTAGTCAGAATTTTCCAACTGCAAGTATACGCACAAGTGCATACATATGTATATGAAAACCACTTTCTGGGGATAGATGTCCTCAGCTATAAAAATTCTGGAGGATAACTACTACAATAAGAAAGAATCTGCCAAGTTGCAAATTTTTTAAATAATTATTTTGGCTGTAATAAAAAATTGAAAAGCAAAAAATTAAGCGGCACGGGTTCAAATTCAGATAGAGACCTGAAAGTTGGGCTAGATTTTTTTAATTCATTTTGAACCATTTGAGCCTCTGGAAGCATAGAAATTCAAGAATACCCTAAATAAGGACCACCCTAATATATATATGTATGCGTTTATTACATCATTTATGCTTATATCTACTGCTATCGGATAAAGTTTATGCGAAACTGCGTATCTCTGACTGGGTAATGTTTCCCTCTTTATCTTTTTTCCTGCAGCTAGTCAACGGATCGAGGGCCAGAATTGCCGGGCCAGCGTATAAGCTTCTTCTTCCCATTGTGAGCCTGGAATTTATTATTTCAATTTTCTTTAGTTCCTCAAGTTTATATTTCTAGTTTTCAGAAAATTAATAATTATTCTCGATTTGCTACCAGAAGGATCTATCCTCTAAAAGTCAATGGAATTGGAGACATTAAAGTCACGTGAACTTGTGAGGAAGGTGCAGCTTCGCAGATTCGATCCTTCGGATTGTTTCTAGTTTTTAGAAGTGTGCACCAAATCCATCAAGTTTTTTTTGTTCATAAACTATTTTATATCAAGCAGATAGTGCTGAATTTGACTTTCGTTATAACGTCTCTGTTTCTCGTTTCCATATTACTAGCTGCACAACCTCCGGTGTAATTTATGCGGTCGGAATGTATTCGCGTAGCTATATATATGTTACGATATGGGAATGAATATAATGTCTGGATATATAGATATAATTGAGCCCTTTGTTTTTGTAATGGAAACCCTAATTTCGGCGTATTCCATCGTGCTTCTGCTCTCCAACTTCGATCCCCTTTTCTTCGCAGCCAATCCCTGCCAGTTCCATGTCGTTTTATACGTACATACCATACCCTGGCAAGGCTGTTTAATTACACGAAGTAACCGAACCGTTTCTATACATACTACCTATCTACTTGTTATTAATACACGTTTTACGTAGGTGGTAGAAAATCTTATTTTCTTTATACCAAATTCCGAGACTAAAAGTCTCAAGTGAAATTACATCCCCAAATTTCTTTCGGATTGTCAATTTAATTTGACGAGCGCTATTAAAAATCTGGCCGTTCCTGCCGGTATGTATATAGTATATATGTAACATATAACGTTTCAGGTAATAATCAGCGTAAAATAAAAACTCGGATAATTAAACGATCAGTGGGGATCATGTACGCGAGATTATATTTCGATTGGCATAATAACTGTAATTTGAAAAATTTTTGAACGATTGAACTGATGGTATCGATTTTTCGTAGCATGAAAAATGAAACCGGATAATTTTTGCACCAATCATCCTAAGCGATTAAACTGTATATTATCAGCGTTGAGAAAATGGCATAACTTTATCAAACCATGTTTTGCGAATTTTGCTTGAATTACGTGTGAGATTGCAATTAAATTTGCTCCTTGATTATAATAGACCTCCTCAGTATCCGGAAACATCTGCAGACAAATGTGTTCAGTTAAGTTTAAATCTGGGCTGCACACGAACTACGTTTTAAGTTTCGTGAGAATTTGCTGCATATTATTGTAGGTTACAGCTGAGAACCTCTGGCTTAAAACAGCACTGTGAAGCAGATCGATACCCACCACCCTCAAACTGGAAGTCGAACTGAAACTGAACGCACACCAAAAAGCCCTGAACAGAGCTGCCATCACCCTGATTCTGACCGTGATGAAGTTCTACGAACCGCAATCCTAAATACTCGTCCAAACGCGATGGCGAGCACGAGGCGGAAAGAACGTAAGTAGAAGTATTTCCGGTTACCCGATTTTACAACGACTTCGCATTGCATCTATCGTAAAAATTACATCGAAAATTTTCATCCTCTACGAAAACTTCGAGCGAAGTATTGTTCCAAATATAAGGGGAATCGGATAAAATGTTCGGTGGTTTTTGAAGCAAAAAATTGCAACCTATATATTGTATGAGATAGAAGTCGGTGCAAGGTATAACAATAATTGAACCAAAGGATATACTCGAGCCGAGAGTTTGTGTAAATCCTCATAAAATTGATATAAGTAGGTATGTATGTATATAAAAAGTACCTACGTAAATTTTAGTAATTTTTTAAAACCCTCATTCTACCATACTTGTTTGTATACGTATAATATACAACGACGGAAAAGTTTTTTCCTTCAACTCCGATAACTAATTGAAAAAGTTATTATTACTCCCTGCATGCGGTAAGATCGTATTCATGTATGTAAAGTATGTGAAAAATAAATAACAGCATCATAAATAAATAATTAAAAAAATTTAATTCCCAACACTCCTAAGAGAATACTTTGCACTTTCAATGTACATGTATATAACCTGTATACCTATGCATTGAATAACTTACTCACCAGCTATTAACGAATATATGAATTACGGCGGAGATTTTCTCACTTTTCATTTAAAACTCGTATGAGCATCGAAGTGAGAGCTGAAAAGATTTTGTCATTTTCGAACTGCAGCGATAATGGTGAAGTGAACTCAGCCAGTGTTCACTTTTGTTCGTCACTGCATTACTTGATGATTTACACATACATATTACATTTTCTTTATTTATCTTACTGGCTAACCAACCAAGTCACGTTCACCACCGTTAGAGCTTTTTGCGTAATATTTCCATAAGGTTCATACGTCAGAGGTGCTTGTACAGGGTAGTTGTGATGTGTATAAAAAACGAGAGCACCTTATTCAGCCTCCTTTTGAAATAGACCGCAATGGAAAATGACCAATTATTTGGAGCAGAAGGTATTCGAAACCAACCGTTGTTGCAGAGTAGATATGTAACGTATACTTAACGTTACTCCCAACCGTACCAGGTAGAAACGGTGATGTATTTTCTAGTCCCTTGCAGCGAAGATTGACAACGCGAGAATCGCAGAATCCGGATATATTCATATACATATAGGTGTATTGCATGTATATGTATCCGCACGTAGAATTTTGCTCGCGAGAAAGAGCGCGCAAAAAAAAATGGAGGAAATACGAGGGGAAGATTTATGATGCTTTTCAATGTTTATCAAATCATTTGTCAGCCCGAAATATTCATGTCTCACGGTGCAAGTTCGCGTAGAACAAAAAAAAAAAAAACTAAAAAAAACTAAAAAAAACTAAAAGTAAAATATATCATACAAAAAATGTTATGTATATTCAAATTACTTTACAAAGTCATTCGCTAAGATTATGCGAAGTTTCTTTTTCTTTCGAGGTTTTGCAGTTAAAAAAAAACCTCGAAAATAAGGGATCAAAGTAAACCTGGAGAGGGATGGCTTTGTGAAGAAACTTCAAACCCCCCGAATCCTAGTGCACCTCGCATACAGGGTGGCCCATTTTAAGGCTTCGAGTTAAATTTTGTTCTAAATTTATGAAAAGAAGTTGATATTTCACTATTATCGCGAAATTTTTTTCTGATTCGTACAAGTTTCATCTGACTGGGAAGTAGTTTAAAATTTTACACCCTATACGGATCGTGTATATTCTCACAAGACATCGCTATAGGTATTACAGATAGAGATACGTATTCCGGAGAAACCGGAGATCTTCTTAGATAATAGAAGCTTCTGATCCAGCGTTCTCCGCAAAAATTCGTCGAGGCTGTTAACAAGGATTCTGAAACCATGAGGAACGGAACTCCCATGGGATATACGTCAACGGTATTCCGCCCCTGTTACCGAACAATCACTGGATGAAGTTCTACTTTTTCGACCCTTACGGAACCAGGGTTGCGACCTGGTATTTCAAAGATTCAACCCGTTTGTTAGAAATGTAATAACATTATTACATATGCCTGGTGTTACGTCGTTTCGTTTATAAAATCTAACCCACCATGTTATTATGTTCATTTCGTTGCGCTATGTATAGGAACCCGATAGGAACTGAATGTTTGAACACGTGACAGGCAAGGAAAATTTCAGTATGCTTTTATGGAAATTATATAATATTTGTCGATTTCATTTCCAACACGTTTTGTGTGTATTATAGGGCAAAAAGGTATACGCATAACATTCACACGGTTCCTGCGCTATAGCGGATTTCGGAATGAAGGATTTCTTTCTTACTTATTTTTATCCTACCTCGAAATTCACCGTTTTTATTATCAACGCCATTTTTGTAGGGTGGTTTGCAGCCTACACTGGAAAAGGTGGGGCAATACTTGTGGAACATTTGCATCGTTTTTATACATTTCAGTTTTTATACCTTATAAGGCTTACACGCGCGAAAAATTCTGAATAAATATACCTGAATACACGAGCACTTTTATTCGCTATGGTATGCCCAGCTTTATATATTTGAATTGCAATTTCTACGTTCCTATATGGGTGAAAAATTATCCACGTTGTTCGGAATTCCGGATGCACTGCAGCCGGCACATTCTCGAGCTCATTCAATTATTTGCTCTAAATTTTTTGTTCTCCATTTGTTTTACACGACGTAAAAAACAGACGGACCTCGAATGTGCAGACGCGTTACATATTGAATTGAAATTACGTTTTCAATGCATTGTATAATAAAAATTAACTTCGAGCTTAAAAAGTACGCGTGCTCGTACAGTTAAGCGGTGGCTCCGGTCTTTGCCTGGTAATCTGCTTCTTAAGTAGCTTATCTATACCGTTAATCCAATATTACATAGAAATTCTACTATGTCAAGTCACGAAGAACGTACACGAAGCCGTTGCCAAGAGATACGCTACAACCAAATATTGAAAATAACGCCATTAAATTGTAGAACCATAGCGCAGCTGTATGGCTGTATGCGGCAGATTTCAATCAAATTCATTTCATAACTATTGGATGGTTGAAAATTTAGTATAACATGCGATTTGATTGAAAGAATTTTAATTCACAGTCTACCTTTTTGGTTTTGATTTGAACGTCATGGATTTCCAGAACGAAATAAGTGAACTGTATAATCCGTGCGGTACACAATTAATGTTTCAATATTTCATTTTGGAAAGAAATTAAACAAGTGAAATTGATGTGATATGAATGAATAATTATTGAGAAGTAATCAACATGTTGGAAAAAAATTTCATGAAATACGAATCGACGTGGCACGAGAGACCCATGTTTTTAACTAAAGGGTTAATAAAACAATCACACGAGTATCGATAACAGCCTTGACACCTCTATCGATCAACATATTGCACCCCAATTGTTCTCATCCGAGTTTTAATAGCCTCTAAACGACCTTCTCTCTTCTCTAGTCATGGTGCCATACCTGTATCAAAGGGTGTCTAATCTCTAGCCAACGGAAAGCGCCAACTCTATTCTTAAAGTGGGATGGACGGACAGTTGCGAGAGTATTTTACAATTTTTCCACCGGTGCAGGCAGAGACCCGGAATCGAACTTGCAGGGGTAAAAGAAAAACAGGTGCGCACTTCACGGTTGTTTAAGGTTTAACTTTAATGGCTAAATTTGACTTTGTATGCACGTATAAGAACTAATCTATTGATTTTAAAAACATACGCCTTAAAAAAATCCCGAAATCCGGCCCATTTCTCCTGGAATTGCCCGAGTATAATGTATGATGTGGATATCAAACCGCTGTAGGGGTATTGCGATGTCATTATTTTGGCAGAGTGCAAATAGCGGGTATGCAGCTTTACATCAACTTATCCATTCCTCGCAATTCAATTCCTGCACGTGCAGCGCGGTAATACGCATTGCGCCAAATTGTCAAACGGAAATAACGTGCGCATTACTCTATACACAGGTGTTTGAATGTCCTGGGAACTTTCACGAGTACGGTTAGCAAGTTTAATAACGATGAGCATGAGCCTTTTCTGTTGAATAGAACTGTGGATTTTGTAAAAAATTCAAACTTCCGGTTCACCAGGAGGGCGTATTCCTATAAAAAATGGACGGAATTAACAACCGTGAAAATCACTTTAGTTTAAATTGAATAAGACTGTACGAAATTCTATATCTTATCGATTTTCGAGGGTTACCTTCTTCTGACCATGTTCTCTAAAATTGCGCATAGCTATTCTACCAAAGAGGCAAATACACTGTTGGTAAATTGAAACAATATAACGAATTGAATTTTCGAAACAAGTTCGATATGCTTCATTGATTCATTCAGAGCCGTATTGAATTTTTCTTATACATATAGATAAAATATTTCCGAGGCGGATAAGTTCGATGTACGTAACGATGCATGTCTGCAGCAAACAACCAACCGCGCAGTCAACCCTTCGCATAAAGACCCCACCAAAATTGGCTCCAGCGTCACGTAGCTGGAAAACTACCCTTATGGGAAGATTGACTCACCAACCATATGTACTTTCTTATTACATCGGATCGGAAAAAATCCTATAGTAAGTTGGGTATATATCTGACCAAAGTTAGCCGGTTGTAAAGTTCAGATTGAATGACTGCACGACGAAATTAAACCCTTGTTGCCTGTGACCTTGCGATATCACTATTATACAGAAATGGAAGGGGAATGGCTGAGATGTACATATATGCAGACGCTCCGTATTATAATATGCTTTACATCCACGTAGACTTACCCCCTGCAGATTGAACTTGCACAACTACCAATACCAGGCTCATCCGCGTATATGCAAAGCTACGTAATGTATACACACATACCTATACATATATACGTACGCTAGATTTGTAGAAATATGGAAGAAAGTAAGATTAAATTTCGTATTCGAGAACCAGGTAGTAAGGACAATCAATTACGCTGGGTTGTTAGATAAAAATAAAAATGATGATGATAATCCAAATTCAAACCAGATGGCCGAAGACTGATCTTATTTATTTGAGAATGAATTCCTGCGAAATTTTTCAGAGTATAGTGAAGCAAAATAACTGGATGCTGCCATATAAGTGCGTATGCATCCTACAAAAGTAAACAATATCCCTTTATACTGTTTTAAAAAAAGAAATTTAATTTTTTTTTCATTTTGACACGCTTCTGGCTACGTTATTTTTCCGATCACATTCAATTCAAACTACATACCGTGATTGTGTATTTTTTTTCATTTTATTAATTTCAGTGGGATGTGCTTTTGTGGCGGAAAATGTATCGAAAATCGAAAGATTGTATGGGTTACGCGCTTCTGGTAGCTAGGCATCGATGAATAAAGGGGGCGAACACGGAGAGGGAGCCAACTTTTGAATAATTCGGAATATGTTTATTTTCCTATACCAATTTACTGGTTAATCGACATAAAATTCACCAATCGTTCGTTCATTCGTTAAATGTAACGGTACCTCGAATATAACGTTACCTGATGTACTTTCAACGTCTGAAACATGAGGCCTGCGAATACATAGGGTATGTATCCAGATGTGAACTTTATATGCCTTCTCGATTGAGGCAAGATATTAAAAGATTGAACCTCGGCCGCATACATGCGATGGATTTTCAAAGTTCTACTTCTACCTGATATACAGTCTACGCGATCAGCTGCTCATGTCCCGAAATTTTAAGGGATAATATCTCATCTGCAACGACGACCCATCGAGAATACCTAATAGCATAATTATTCGTATATATGGTGGTAAGGCAGAGACGCAAATTAAACTCACGCAATTAGACAGGTACAAGAAAATTCTGACGTTCTACATTTTATTACCCTTCGGAATTTCGGTTTTTCGGAATTCCAAAATTTATGTACGTGCATCGCAGGTTAATCTCGAAAAATAACAAAATCACCCAAGTATTTTATTCCATGATAGAATTTTTATTTTTACCGGTGAAAAGTTTGGATTGAAAAACTCCGTACACGGAAATTGGTTGTAATGTTCTACCCGCTGGCTCGGGTTATAAATTGAGATTGGTAGTTTGATTTGATGCAACGTTAGAAATTTGATGCAGCCATGGGTTGATTGAATTTTGCGTTTAGCGAACGCGTATGAAACTTTTGGAATGTTTCACCGGCGGCAACTTGACGCCGGCTAAATTGGCAGTGTCCCGGAGCTTTGGTAATTAATGGAAGGTCTTGCAATTCGGTCCAGACTCATTCGTCCTTCCCTTCCTTCCGTCGGCCCATCCGCCCATCGCACATCCGGTAATCGGCTGACTAGAATGACTAGAATTTCAGGCGTGGCGAACGCTAACGGACACTTGGCCACGAATCAATCTCTCGAGGATTCCCCTGCTTGTTAACTTTGATATATGGTTATTACAAATCTATACATTTATGCACACCCGTATAACTGAAATGCAACGCGCTTCCAACGCGATTTCAATTTCCTCGAGTGAATCTCGCATCAATTACATTAATTAGTTCTCGAAATAAATATTGTCTATACAATATTATGATTTATTAATATTTTATGAAAATGTTAGTCCAAAGAAACAAGAATTGATGTTTATTTATTTATTTTTTTTCTTCTCATGTTACAGCGAATCGACATTTACTATTAATGAAGCCTCATGAGTTTTCAACAAAATTAAACGAGAGATGGGTTGAATTTCCGAACATTTACATACCTCGCTTCTGTGGCCCCTGAGGTTATAGTTGGTTCGAAGCGGCAACTCCGCAGCCCTTGTTCTGCAATGCGACGTAGTAAAAGTTACTCCCACCAGGCCCCTAGCGTTTCCCGTCGCCAGCCAACCTTCTTGGTAGTAATTTGTGCGGTTCAGCTTCCATCCCTCGTCCTGTAATAATTAGAAGCAAAAAAATACCCTGTAGTGCGCTGCAGTAAGGAGAAAACAGCGTTGTAGTAACGTCTACCGTTGTATTTTGACTTTTTCTATGAAACACTCTACTTGACAATTTCAACCTAATTAACTTTTCTAGGCCTTGTTTCTTACCACGATATTAAAAAAAACAATTCATATTGTAATTCCATCCCATAGCCGCGGGATACTTTATATCACATTACAGTATGTCCTGTAGGAAGGCAGAGAAAAGGAGCGTTGCATCTTGGGTAAAGTTTGCTTTATTTGTAACCCTAATGGACGATTGATTTGTTTACTTTTTAGTCAGGTAGGTTTGTGAATTTCGTCGCGTGTTTATATTTTGAACGTTAATTAATGTTATTGAATCGTCTACAAATTACACCTATAACTAGGTATCATGTTTCTCGAATCACGTTTTCAATCATCTCCGGTAATAAAACTGCGCGTCCACCACCTTTTGTTTTTTCCGCTGGTTTTTACGCCCACACTTTTTCATTATAATCGAATTGAACAAGTGAAGCGAGAGCCTAATTAGAGTGGGTCGTACAGAGGAAGGTCAATACAGTTATTCACATAGATAAACCGAATTGAAATTGAACGTTCAGCCATGGGAAAATATAAATCAAATAAGCGAGGTATTGCTGCAGGTATGTAGCATATTGTATGTTTATACGCTTCTAAACCAATATACGACGACGCGATACGAAAGATTCAATTGACTGGTATTCCCTACTGATTTCTGTTATCTGTTATGGCAGATGTACGCAACTCGAAGCATCCCAGCAGGAGACGACAGTTCATTTACCATCTGCATCCAACGGCGAATCATCCCTTGTACTTATATAATATCCATTTTCAATAAAATGGTTTACGGAGTATGCCGTTTGACGAATCCTAAATGACATACTTCATGGAACACTCCTGAAGGGATGTTGTGAGGTCGATTCAGATTTTCGCCATGCGAAAGAGTTTGTAGCTCACCAATTGTTCGTTTGGCATTCGAGGATTTATCAGAAAGATAATTGGGTATTCATGCACGTGTTGAAAAAAATATCAAAATAAAAATAACAATGGCCTTGTTTTAAAAACTATGAATTTTTTTTTCATATTTCGACGAGGAGAAAAAGTATCATGTATCATGTCATTTCAAAAGATGGTAAGATATTTTTTTCAACACGTGCATGAAATCGGCCCTTTTTCTCGCATGTAAAGTGGATGGGAAATTGCTAATTTCTCGCGTGGACTTCATTGTTTCTTATAATACTTTTGATTCGTATGAAGTTTTTGAAAATCATAGATTAATATGGCACAAAGCCATAAGTGTTTCAAATACGTCAAATTTTGGCAAAATTGTTTGATAATTCGTTAGCAACAATTTTCGATGAACATCTTTACAACGACATAAATCTCACGATAATGACGTATCCCTTTAAGGCGTTTTAAATATAGATGGTGAACTCCTGGATGGGCCACTACTGTCCGGTAATCGATAAGTGCAGCATACGTGTAACACATGAAGCGTCAACTAATGTCATAAGAATAGGATAATTGAATCTCAAAAAATCACCCAATCATTAGGGATCATTAAGGGTCTTTGTCTCCGTACTCCTGGTAGTGATGGGAATTATGCTCTGGTTTTTTCAAGCATGTGCTTTGTGACAATGAGCCGCAAAAAAGCGATTACCTTCCGTATGTTCGTGGTTGTGTGACAGCTGCTCGCAGAAATAATACGATTATCAATCTGCGCACTAATTATCGGTGCACAATTCTAGATGCACCCAAAAACGTTCAGATGCAAGCCCAACGCAATTTGAAGCTTTGTCGAGGCATTATCCTTATTTTATGAAAAAATACGTCTCTGTCGGTAAGGCAGTTACACTTTCGAAATGCCCTAACATGTAGTAAAAAAAAGTTTCTTCACGATTATTCACCAAGAAGTGAGGCAGTTATATCGCAAAAATATGCTCTTGAATTATCCAACATACCTGCGATCACATATTCATCGAAATATTATTTTCAAATTGATTGATATTTACGTTAATTTCTATGTAATCGACAAGCTCAACATAGTTAAATGACATCATCATCGAAGTTGCTACACAACAGTTTAATTACCATTTATCGATTTTCAATCTCTCCCCAATAATTAAAACTAACTAGTACACGTACTGGTGCAGTCTATACTTTTTCTTTTATTTCCGTGTTACAGAGCACTAGTTTGGTATTTCTATGGAACTATAATCTATTTTCGTTCAAATGTGGTGTATGTACGGTGAAGATAATCACATTCAAATCATGGGTTATAGAAAATTATGTATAGTTTTTTAAAGTGATTTTTATCGTTTATTTTGACAACGGAATTTTGAGAGCAATCTGTCCCAGCTTCCGCATGATATTCCCATGTCTTTTTTTCGTGGTACCCTATAGTTTGTGGAATACAAACCAAAGAGGTGCTTCTTCGACACGAACAATGAATCACCGTTGAGCGACGTTGATTCCCCGTGTGGAATTCTTTCAATCTTCTATCCCTTGACCACATGAATCTTAGACTTGGTATATCAATATTGCTGTGGCGTATAGTATGTGGATAATCTAGATAGGTATTGTGAAATTGAGTTATTTATTGGAATCGAATAGGGTAAGCTATAACTGCGGCTAGCCGATTCATAATGCTAACTGAGACTAGCTGAGCAATTTTTGGAATGTGGGTAATTCATGACTTAATAATTCAAGCCTTTTACAACATTTTTTTCTATACGAAAAATCATAATAAATAATACTGAACTTAAATTAAACAAATTAAAAATTAATGAATCAATTGAGTACAACATTGTCTTTTCTGTTATAATACAACGAAGCATTCACTTTCCTCGGTATTTCATTTTTTTTCTTTACTTTTACAGGACGATTTTTACATTAATTCGTGTACTGCGAGTCCCACCAGTGCCTGTAGCCTCATCTTTGCCTAATAAAAATATAAGAATGCATGAATAATACGAAACTCGCTGAAGATGAATAAAATGATTTTCGGTTTGATGAACAATTTTCGGGAGATATTTACATTAATATAATACAAATTAACAAGCGATCGCGTTATAATAACGTTGGACAGTACATATCCCGCACAAAGTTTGTGAAAATTATTTAATGAAACAATCCCTTAGATATATGAATTTTGAAGTGCTTTGTTATACAACTTTGATCTCACAAAAAAATTCAATCCAATAATGCAAGGAACAATATTATTATAAAATATATTGTTATTATCTTTCTTGTGATCTTTTCAATGTACTTTTTTGTCAACGAATATGAAATATAAGGCTTGCATAAAACGCAGCAAGCGTAATAAACCTAAAACCTCAAATTTTTTCCGACGTACTGTTATATCCATTTTTATATCGCTTTATGCTTTTTGTAAGGGTTTTTCTCCGATATCAGGATAAAAGCAAGCATTTAATTCAACACATAGAAACAAATCGTTATTTGTATATTCCAAATCCGAGATTGCTTTTCTCTCGCTCTCTCTCTGGTAATTTTTTTTTTCCTTTTTTCTTCCAATCAAATTTAAGAGTATAGCTAAATTGGTTTGTATAGTGCTGCATCGTCGTTATTTTTTGAGTGAGATTAATTAACGAACCAGCTCGGCGCGCGACTGTGTTAGCCTTCGTAATTATAAAATAAATGAGCAATCGAATTTCCAAATGTCGATAACTAGACTGCACTAAACACTGTATGCATACGACAAACGACAACGATTTTGCATTTCCCAGTAACTGGTTCAGTTTTTGATGGGCTCTCCAATTTCTGTAGAAGACTAATTTAATTATTATACTCACTTAGTAATCATTTACATATATAACTTAGGTTGCCTCGAACTCGACATTCTCTCTCTCTCTCTCTTTCCCTCCCTCTCTGTATATCCAACCCTATCCTACGGTGCCGTCTGACGACAGTTTCAACGGAAATTGAAGCAGACTCAAGTACCCCTGTAGTCTGGGAGGATGGGAAATTTCTACCGGGAATCTCAAGGGTGCGAAATATAAAGGACGAACGAAGAGACAAACGTGAAATGGAGAGACTGGGTGGCGACGAAGGCGAGGGTGCAAAACCGAACGACGAAATACACTGAGATATAAACTGACGCGAGTATTTTTCATATTTATGTGGGTTATACGTATATTATACATATACCTTTACACCTATATGCCCATGTATAAATACGGTCAATAAATATACATATGCGTGTACAAATAAATGTGCATTATTCTGCAGGTATATATGCACACCTATATCACAACTACCTAGATGTAAAGAAATGGCAACGCTGCAGGAGATCGGGGATCAACTACATTTCCCATCTCCCAGGAGCTTTTTTTTCTTCAGATTTTTATTCTTCTTCGAAATTTCAAAGTATGTGTGTCCGGAAATAGCAGAATTCACATCGTGAAACTTTACGTCCTCGTGTGCCTCTGAAAAAATTTTGTACGTCGAGTTAAAGTGGTTAGACCTAAGGATTAGACGTATTGACGGGCGTAGACCGTAAAATATTGGCGCATGCAGGCTTACGGGTTGATATTTCAGTGATTTCATTGAACAGTCTCGCAGGATGGTAGACAGGTGGATTTAATCCTTTCCTACCATTCGCCAGACGCCGGAGCAGAGTGCAATTCAACGAATAGAGGATTCACTGCAGACTACGGGATACTTGGTATTCGCATACCTTACGTGTATAGGTATACCTAAAGGTATATAGAAGTACATGTGTAATCTATGCACATATACGTATGTATAAATATCTCTATGCGTTCACACAGACAATGGGTTGACGTATACATACAACGTTTCTCATATTACACCAATGCGCGCAAATCTCATCTATAGCTCCAGGAGTATATATGTATACGTACATATTGTGTGGGGGGTACATCGCGTACACGTATGTTATACGTACAAGTCTTAACGAGTCGTTGAACCTTCATAAAGCACGAATCCCGAGCTTGAGGGTGCCGCCGTCATCGTCATATGTATAAAGAGTATTTGACGAGGAGAGCACTATAGCACGCAAGAAATATCAGAAAAATTGCACCCCTCTGCACTGCACTTTTACTGAGTTCGTTAGCATTTATTATAGAAGATGAAGAGAGCTTATACGAGATGGTAGGAAGGTACTGCAGGTTCGTAACTTCCATTATGTTATATGCGTATAATTAATTCTAAGCCATGACCTCGGCAGCTGCAGTTATGATGACATGAAGCTGTTATCCGTATATCATTCTAAGGGAAGATAAAAAACGATTTCCATATTAGGATCTGATGAAAAACCGATATCTCTCATTGTTCTTTGTGAGTTTATTTTCCAAGGAATCACAGTATAAGTGATACGAATTCGAGCGAATATCTTACCATAACTTTGACGGCAATTTTATATTCTTAATATCTCCACCCTCTACGTAGCTCTTCCTCGTTCCGTGTATTCGAAAGAGCGAATATATCGCGGGGGTAACCCTTCGCAAAGCATCGCAGTGAAGGGTTAATTCTGCCCGGCCGCAAACAGTTTTTCACACTTATTGTTAGTCAAAACTAACACATCAAAAAAACTTGCCCACCGCGTCACGGCGCGATGTAAAAAGAGAATCGTAGGTATGTAGGAGGCTCTCAACTTCTAATAGGATCAGCAAAGACTAACTCTTGCGTGTGCGAAGTGGTCACGTGGCAGCAGCAACTGCTTGGGGGTTTTCCCTCTCGAATCCCGCGGGTACCTACTTCTCTTGACAGGCAACACCTCACGTTGACGCCTCGTGCATACGCATGCTTATAATTACTACCACCACTCAACCTTCCAGAAGAGAAAAGAAAAAAATTGAGTAAAGAGAAAGAAAAAAAAACGATACTATATAAAACCACAAGCCTCGGGCGGTGACCCATGAAAGCGATACTCGCGCTGGCAGACGTCTGTCGAACAAAAAAAAAAGTTTCATTCAAATTCAATACCTCGACATTTAGCTCAATTAATTTACTCATTTATACACTTATATAGGGTCGTCGACGTACGAATATTACACATATAACTTTATGACACTCGTAAGCCTGTATAGATATCTATATACGTATGGCGAACCGCGTATCTCGGAAATTAGATCACGCGACCAAATTAAGCGCGTAAATTTTTATAAACTATACGTGATAAACTCTACGACATAAATGAATAAATCGCTTAGAAATATGTTCCACCTCCGTGATATGCGAGACATTAACGATCACATAATACTGTGGGCTGAAATATTTTTCTTTTTTTTTTTTTTTCTTCGTGGTATACCCAGACATTCTGATCCGCTTATGTTCCGTGCTTGCGAATCTGTGCTAAAAGATTTTCATGCGACTGAGCATGTGACGAAATACCGACACACATCGTCGCTGCGATCTAAATTCTATGACTTGTTCTACGCAACGGGTATAAAAATGAATCGAACGTCCCACCGTACTGTTCACATTTTTCGGAGTGAAAATTTTGCCGGCACGTCAGTTGAAAAGCGCCTGTTGAAAATGAGATGAAAATAATAATAAAACAATATTCGTACAACTCTCGCTCTTTTGGTTTGAAAACTGCACCGCTACAACTTGAAAAAAAAGAACATAAAATAATTAAATGAAAATAAGATAAATAAGATGAAATTTTCGCGATTAGTATAAAATAGACGCATCAAAAGTTCTCCGTTTAAGTTCACGTTCTCGAAAGCAAGTCTGCGCGAAAAGCATTTTTTCAATAAAACATTTCCTGCGAAGCGACAACCTGTGGCAAGGAGCGGTGTACCAAAATAGTTTTGGTCCGGGTTTCTTCTCGATCCACAGACTCTCGCACATATATGTATTAAATTTCAAAGCCCGACTTCAATAAGTTCCCCACCAACACTCTACCGATCGATTCGAGTACCCAACGCACGATAAGGACTGTTTTCCGTCTACTTCCCATTCGCACTTCCGATCCATTCTCCGGACGCAAGATTTCACGCGGGTTGGGTTAGGTGAGAATAGTTCACCGAAGTTATTTCAACAAGAATTCGCAGCTGCAAATATATATCACGTGTCTGATGCCAAAAATATCTTGCAATGGCTAAAGGGCGCTCACATAGTGACTGTGATATACCCTTTATAACCTTTGCAAGAATATAGAAAAAAAAAGTGGAATTTCCAAAAATTTGTTATTGGCTTCGAAACGGATAGATTAACGCGTAGATTCGTTCAAATTAGAGTGAGTTGGAAATATAAAACCAGAAGGCCCCATCTTCATCGCACTTATAGGCTATCAAAAAGTGTTACCAACCAGAAAAAAACGCTGTGTTTGGTGACAAAATTTCGGAAGCATGGATATCTAGATTTTATATGAAGCATTTTTCGAAGGGGCATTGGCTGATGCATTATTTTGAAAATTTATTACTAAATTCGTATTAATGCAATGTAAAAAAGATTTATTATTTTTCAACACAAGGACGGGCTATAGGCTTTTGGTTATAGCGAGATAAGTTTTATGTTGGCTATTAAACTACACTCTAGTGCACCACAATGATCCATAGAAAACGATGCATTCCGGCATGAATGCATAAGAAGCGAGAGAAACCCGGACTCACAAGAGTCTGGATTGTGAGTTTGGGATTCGGATAAAATACGTACACAATATACATAGACTAACAATACACATGCGTCTAAATGTGAAGTGCACACCTACATATGTACTATAGAAAGCATTATTCTCGCCGTCAAGGGCGGAGTCTCGTAGATTGTCTAGTGCTACGAAATCGTCTTTCATTTCTTCCTTTTTATTTTATTTTATTTATTTTTTTGTTTCGTAGTTTCACGTCTTCTGCAGAAATAGTATACTATACACAATTCGCGCTGTAGCAACGTCTTAAGATTTTATCTAGGCGGTTCGTGCTGCGTCGGTTTTTCCTGCAGCGGAACTGAACACTCAATCTTTGAGTAGTATGACTCCCTGCTATGGTCAGCCATCGGCAAAACAGCCGAAAATAAAATATAGAGATTGTCTCGTAAGTTGCTTAGCTAAGTAAAACGTGAAATGATCGATTCTACCGAAAATATTTACCATGATATAGGTATGGTTTTTTCGGAAATTGATTCGCGATTGTTTGCTTTAATACATGGGTGTAAAATTTTATGATATTTGCGTTTAATGTTAAAGAAAAAAGTTGGAGCAATCACTTTTTGAGCAGACGGGACGAGAGAATCGTCAAAAATTATTTGGATTTATAAAATTTTGATACGTCTATTTTTACCTTCTGCCTCTGTTTCATTGCAACTTTTTATCGTGCATGATCCACCTATAGAAAAGAATATCTATGCATATTGCCTGCGTATATCTGAAAGTAAAAATTTCGTGCACTTTTTACCCGCTGCAGTTACTAGCAGAACTGCATATTTCGTGCCAGCTGACAGCAGCAGCCATGAAAGTAATCTAATTCATCGTAATCGTATATATCTATAATATGCATTATATGAGGTGGTGAAAGTTTAAATAGTATGAATATAGCTTATTCGGTAAAAATTAATTCGTTCTAGTTTGAACTTTGAATACACTGGTGATCCCATGTGAGCGGAATGAATGAAGCTTTCTCTGCTCAGCTGCACATCAAATTTTCAGTAAATTTAGCAGCTGAAAAGTGTTATGGTATCAAAACTGACATGTTGGCACCGAATTAATTTACACTCAGCTATTACATAGCATTTTGGAATACCGTGTAATTGGGTCAGCAGCCTTCCCACTCCCTCTCACTCTCTCTGTAGTGATTAAGAGTAATTTAATGTAACAACGCCTACAGAGGGAACTTTTCAGAATTTTTAGGAGGTGTCAGGAGCAAAATTGATGTTGGGGTGCGCCATGTTTCTACTCAAATATCATGATGTAAGTGATGAGCATATCCTAGTTTATAGTCCACATATAACTCTATCGCTTAATACAAAGTTTAGAACAAAAGCTGTGCGATAGCTTTACCCGCAAACAACGGAACGTTCATCTCACTAAAACTCTACGGAGAATTGACGTTCTAAACTCGAGTATATTGCTTCCCCAGCTGAGGCGTTTATCGAGTTTGTTTTAGCTATAAATCCAGTGTGCAATTTACCGACTACGCATATCGGTCAATTTGTACCTTATAGGTATACACATAGTGTTCTCAAGGTCGAACAATAAGCGTTCGTGAACTTTTACTGTACATACTTTCGAAGCGTTAATAACTATCCCAAAAAAAAACAAAAAAAAATCACTGCTTTCGGAGCGTTAATAACTATCCCAAAAAGAAACCAAAAAAATGACTGTGTTAACTGTTTAATCCAATGATAATAATCTCCGAGATTAGAGAGACGATTTTGAGTCTACGAGTTAGTTATCGTTGGAAAAGTACCTATATAATACCTATACATACTTTGCCTTCATGCCGTTGGTTCTTTTCTCCTTTCTCTATTTTATTTTTACATCCATTTTAACGAGGCGAAGAAATGGCTCAAGTAAGCCATTTCTTTGTGCGATAAAGAAATATCGATCCCCAGTAAAGTGGGGAGTGTCAAATCACAATGGGCTTCCGTATTCCTATATTGCTGTCCGAATGGAGAGAGTGAAACAGTTGAACGTCGCATTTCGATAGAAATCATGTATCAAAGCGAATGTTTTAGAGCCTCATCGAAATTATTGCTGAAGTATATCTTTTGATATAAGATGAGCACCTCTACCTTACACCGCTGTGTACCTGAAGACATCTCCATGTTTGCATATTACATTACATGGTTCTAGCTGATTTGATTATACATTCGGCACCCCAGACAATTTACCACACAGCAGCCCTAAGATATTGCTGAAAGCTTTCGTGACATCTCTCTCGTCCACAAAAAATGTCAGGAGGCTAATATATAATAAAAATGGTGAAAAGAATGAACGTCGAAATACTATACGCGTCCAAAATGTAAACCGAAGTTATCAGACTACCCAGATGTGCGCCCATTTATTTCGTTTGAAACATAAGGTGTATGTGTAGGCCGTAGCAGAACAGTGGAAAGTTATCCCTCTTCTTTGAAGACCAATAAGTCTCTAACATAAGTCTCATTTGAATACAAATCTTTACTGCATAAAGTGTAACCAGATCGTCATAGCGTTGTGAATCTCACCGACATTCTTAGGAGACATTGAGGATGGTTGAATACCTACTATTTATAAAATAATAGCTCCAGCTGACTTAAGAGCGTATACCGCGGTATATTCCGCCTCTCGTTTGATCTCATCATGTCTTTATCTTGTTCCCCCAAAATTAATCTCATTGTCAGTGTGGAATAATAGCAGAGATAAAATATTATGATATGGGAAATCCGACTTGATATCATATATACGCAGATGTTGTCCTAATAAATTATGGTGGTGGTGATTATTGTGGTAATAAAGTTGATACTACGTAATTGAGGAGCCATTAAACTGTTTGATAGATCACTCAATACTTATAACGGTAGTATATACTGAAAATAGGGTCCGGTAAAACCATCTTTGAAGACGGATAATGTCCAGAGTATTCTTCAAGCGTGGCAAAAGAAGTATATGAATAGAT
Source organism: Athalia cordata (assembly GCA_963932425.1). Lineage (NCBI taxonomy): Eukaryota > Metazoa > Arthropoda > Insecta > Hymenoptera > Athaliidae > Athalia > Athalia cordata. Next base: position 45,995,448 of record OZ010625.1, on the reverse strand, counting down.
AGACTTGTGTAGTGAGTATGAAACCAACCTTCCCGATGAAAGACCGATCCAGTTGCGCGATCCCTTTTTAACATTCCATTCATATTCAATAGACTTTTGAATGTTTATTTAAGCTCCATTTTTAGAATGCACGATATATAGTACATCAAAGTCTAGACGCAAATATATCGCGTCCAATATGCGAAGTTTGCAGGATTCGAAGAACAATGACGATAAATGCAATTAAATGCAGATGTTGTACGTACGTACATGTATTGGGTGTTTATTTCGAGATTGCTTGTTTCCGAATTGATGGAATCGTTTTGTAATTATCATCACCATCATTGGTTTGCGAATTTGTGCATCCGGGCGTGTAGTTGAAATTGTCTGAATTTGACAGTTTGATGAATACGTGGAACTTGGACGGCACTATATCATCCGCAGAACTGTTTCAGTCGCTAGTTACGGTCCTACAGTGGGGACCACACACACAGACTTACTACACACTACACATCTACGAGGTATGTGCAAGTTTGTACTTTGTAGGGGCTGCAGCATTTTCCGAACTTCAAGTGCTTATCGTCAAATTCCAACGGATATCTGCACTTCCCTACACACGGATATCTTTTTCACCCTGAGAAATTGATGCTGATTCTGCCAAAGAGTCGTACTGTACATTTCCTATAGAGAAATGAATTTTTTGATTATCGTAGACGAACTGCGAGATCCCGCGAGTTCACAAGACTGAACCCAGTCGGATCCTCATCCAAGACTTCTTTACGTCCGTTCACGACCCTCTAGAATAATCCTGCAGCCGCACCAAATGCCATGGTGTGTCTGCAGGACCACGCGGCATTGTAAGAAGATCGGTAAATAAAATGGGGAAAAATGAAACGTTATAATAGACGATATGGCCTCCAGCCGTAAGTAGTACACCAAAATACGAAGTCGATCCCGAATACATCGTCATCATTATTCCCTCGCGTATTTCATAATCTTCTTATAACCTTCTAAGGTTGTACCTCGAATCAACTGAACGTAGCTCGTCATTTCGAAGAATAATGATCGATATGACAGATGAGAGGTAAAAGTTGAAAAAATGACCCGGTGACATAATTTATTTCTCATATAAATCTAGAAAAAAAGAACGAAATTATTTTCACCCCATACAGAAATCTTGCTGTGGTAATATTTTTTCTTCAAAGTCAAAGCAATCCGTGCAAGTACGTACCCGTATAATATGCGATTGGTTACACTCAATTTGGTTGAGCAGTCGCTATTGCAGTATGAGAAAAATTTCAAACACTCAGCCCTGCGGCGAGTGACAAGTTAACGATACGTATAATGACATGTATTATAGAGTATTCTTCATCGTATGTGGTAGCTATACACAGTTTGTACGGACGTACGTACATGAGTTTTCTACTTTCTATACCTCCTGCAATTTGCAACAAAGGACTCTTGGAGAAAATACCGCAGCAAGGCTTCCGTTTTAACCTACAGTTCCGCAGAGTCTCGACGCTAACTGCGAACATATTCTCTCATATGCATAGCTACACATACTTATATACCTACGTCGTTCGCTAATTACGTACAAGAAAATTGTATGTATACGTATGCTATGCATATACCTATACATGCCAGCCCTTGGGTATATGGCTGACGGATTAAACGAGCGGGCAAACGAACCTCATGTATGAAGGGCGTGGTGTGCCGCGTGAGAGTGGTAAAAGAACAATGGTATGCGGTAACGCGTGTTGGTTAACTTTTGAGTGAACATACATTGATATACTCATATACCTATATATTTGTACCGTAAAAGTGTGGGCACAGGTAAACCGGGCGATAGTTAATATAATGAGCGATAAAGTATATTGATTGAACCGAGAGCGCAGTGTATATTTGAACTTTAATTATACGCAACGCCTCTGGTCTATCTAACTATACGTTGTTAACTTGTTATACCTACATCGATATATAACATCTAACTATTTATCGACGATCACCAACGCCACCCACATCTACAGATTGGCCTTTATAACACCATCAACGGACTATAGCTTACGCGTATTATTCGAACATAGCTATGCATAACGTGCTGCAGCTGCAGTTTTTTTATACTATATATGTAAGTGAAAACTAATTTCAGAGAATGAAGCCACGCCGTTGATCTTTTAACGACGTCAAACTTTATAGTTGGCACCTGCAGATCCGACGACGATTCTCAAGAAACTCAACCGTGACCTAGCGATATTCTACATAAAAACTGGAAGAAGATCCTATCGTAAAAAAATAATAGCTTTTTTGGATTTATTGTTATCATTTTCAAACACTTCCTCAATATTTGCTTAATATACCTAAAGCTTGTGTGTTTACACGCGAACAATGACGAAGCTGGTGAATTTTCTCGTATATTAGTTTTTGTAACGTATCTACTGTCGTGCACCGTCACGTTATTCAATAGCTGCTATACGTTTATTTTGGAACGTGAATACTAGAATCAGGTTCAAGCGCAGACTTAGAATCAGTCGTGCCACGTAACTCGCGGAGAATATAAAATGGGGATGAGAGTTCAAGGCGAGGCTGATAATGGGCCAACATTTACCCTTTGTGCCCGTCTTCGGTTGATGTTATACGCTTGCAAATGCAACATGTACATCATATAGGTATATGTATTTGTGTAATTTAGAGGGCCTATATATCCCTATAGGGTAGATTTTCAACTATAGTGGGTAATGGTAATTCTGAAAATACGTGCGTTGGATGTGATTTTTTTTTTCTTACCACGATGATTTTTTCCAGCGTTTGATCGGGGCGGTATGAGATTTTGATACTGAAAGAAATCTATAAGGGACAATAAAATATTTATGACAATTTTGCGAAATCGATTTTTGGACGCCATCTGCAGTACAACCAATAAACAAAATTGCTGATGGGTAATTTTGTCTGTCATTCTTCAGAAGTAAAAGAAACATGACGGAAGCACAGAGCGCGCCCCTTTCTGTGTTTTGGTGCTCGAAGTCCAGTTAAGAAAAATAAAACATAAGTTTAAGAAATTCCTATCTCGATAAGAATGGACTGTTTCCCAGACAACTTATCGCAATTCACCGCGCAACTGGCCAAGGACGAAATCAATCTTCCTTCTGACGCCATTTTTATGCTGGCTATCGCCGTCTTCGGAAAAAAGAAAGAAAAAATTCAATGATAATAAAATAAAACGTATCACGGTGTAGCGACCTATATACTATCCTTGCAAGCTCTGAATCCGATCCACGAGCGGTTCTTTCGCTAACGGAAAAATATAATAGGATTCGCTTCGTTAAAATTGGTTTTGTACTTTTATCCGATCCGTCGATATATTTGGAGTTTTGAAACCGAATCAAATCGACTTTTCATCTACATCTATCGCTATAACGTACATTGAACATCGTTCCTTGAGAACGGAAGCAAATACGAATTTAATGAGGACACGATCGATCATTTTCCATCCAACAGTAAAATGGAGAATTCGGAATACCCGCGTTTATGTCCCATATGTCTAGTTGACAACAATGTACCGACGACGTATTCATAGCTCTGGATATCGCTCGCAATAATGAATCATTCCATGATACCTCGCAGAGCGAGTCATCTGTTTTCCCCTAGGCTGCTACTTCATGTTTGGTCGATAGTTATTCGAAATATTCCCATCGTCTATAGATGCAATACGTGATGCCTGCATTCGATCTGGCAGACTGCAGATAGATTGTATATCCTGTGTAGAAGAAATTCAAGAAATTCAATTTATTGTGTAAAAAATTTTCTTCGCTCGTATAGCATCTCTATCCATCAACATAACGTGTATGACCATTACAATCTCCAGCAATATCTTGCAGGACACTTTTCCATTTAGAGCGGCACTTTTGAGTGCATCCATTATATAATTGAACTTGATATTATACTCCACTCTTCTCTGTGTATTATTTCTTCATTTATACTCACTAATATTTATTTTACTCTGAATCAAAGCTCCAGTGGTTCAACGTTAGCTTGTATAAAGTATATAGGAATGAAAATATATCCACTGGAGACGCGGGGCACGATCCTCATGCCGAGCCGGTGCATCAGTATCGTCCGTATATCTGTTTTTTTTTTGGTCTTTCTCTCCAACATTCTGTAACCAATCCTTCAGACGCATTTTATTCACTCGCGTTCTTCGAGGCTCTATAACCACAGCTTCTCTACGGTTCTGTACGAGCTTTATTAAGGAAGTGGCAGAGGCTCATTTGAGCCTAAAACTGCATAGTTCTACAATATTTATCCAGAATAATCCTCTCCTCTGCATGTAGTGAAACAACGAAACAATGTTGGGCCCGCGAACAAGTTCATGTCGAACAAGTGCATTCACAATAATGAGATCGATGAATTCGTAATTCATGTTCAAGTGTTTGAACAAAAATTGAATTTTTAACTTGAAATCGATCTAATTTAACTTCCCATCTGTATCCAGCTTCTCTTGGAGTACAATGAAAAGACAAAGCAGAGTTGTAGGGTTCCACTTGGATTTGAAATCCAGAAACACATACTTACAGAGAATCGCGTAGGTATGTTAGAATAGGAGTCCGCACGAGAAACGCTAACGAATTAATCCAGTCTTTCCAGGTAAAGTTGCCTCTATTAAATACGACTGCGAAAACATGGGACTGACGTTTAATTATCTTCCCACCTATACTGCAGCTATTTCAGTATAAATGTAAGATATATGATATGACGTATGTGACTGCAATACGAGGATTATCCTTTGGCACTCAACAGATTACTCATATATCTGTCTTCAATCTTTCACCGAATCGATCAGAGCCGAGATTGATTGATAGATTTATTGGGCCCTAGTTACCTTTGGGGCCAATTATAATAACATATCACCTCGCATATCACCATAGCGTTTACAAATTTTTTTACGCTAGGAGAAAGGGAGAGAAAGACGTAGTTCCGTCGTAATCTTGATGTACGAACATATAACTACATATTTTTGAAGGTAAATGAGTGATTTATTCAAAGCTGAGTGTGTTGAATCGACGCGTTGAAAGATTCAAAAATAATAAATCAGATATTTTTCTCACGCGCGCGCGTGCATAATTACATAACGTCGAATTTTCACATTGACATCACGCGCTTACGACGCGATTAGGATTTCGTGAGAATATCAGATAACTCTGTTGACGTTGAATGAGGATAAAGCGTACTCCGATTTGGAGAAATTTGAGCAGAATAAGGTTTCAATTACGGGGTTGATAGGCCGCCAAGAAAATCAAACCGTACGACGATGGTTGGATTCGATGAAATTAAACGCCACTAGGAACCAACATTCGTCTTCTGTAACGACTTTGAGAAGGTATTATCGAAGGGGTCACGTTGGATATTCTCTCACCCTCAGACGAGCCCACGTATTACAGATTATTCGTGAAGGGATCATTCGATTTGACGCAAAAATTACGAGCAAAAAATGTCGTCAGTTACCTCTAACGCACTTTATGTGGTAGCTTTGATAATGCAGATATATAAACTGAAATTAAAATTGTACTCATTACTGAACTTTCGAGTAGCTTTCAATGAAAGTAGACATTTCACACATGCAATGTATGCATATCGTAATATAGAGGTGATGAAAGCTGGTGCTCGACACACCGCACGAATGAGAAGCCTTGCAGTTCTCGGAATTAGCCAATAAGAGCTAAAAATAATATGCATGGAAATCGCAAGCTCTTGGAGTATAAAGAAAATCAACCGTGTGCGGTAGTTTATATTTAGGTATATAGTTGCTACTGTGACAAGCTACAATTTGAGACCTGCAACTATTATAGCGTGCTAGGATGTCCTTATACTCTGTACGGAAACGCAGTACCATGCAGTAGATATCTGTTCTGAAAGCAGCCATAAAGAGCTTCTTGAATCCGTATATTCGTTATGCAACTTTTTTAAAGTAGTGTTGGAAAAAAAGAAAAATTCAAGATCACCAAGTGACTTTTTGCTATCCAACTATCTCTGGCACGCGATACTGCACTGCAATTAGAAAAGAAAGAAAACAATTTTCTCTACTAGAACACGCAATGGTCCCAAACAAAACTGTCGAATTTTTTTCTTCTTATCAAGTAATCGATGTATGTGTGTATATGTATACCTATAGCCAAATACTTTCGACCTGATGCTTTTACTCCAGGAAACCGTAAACCACATGAACACTTGCGAATATTCCATGATTGCGTATTTCAGATTTTTCATTAAAAATTACGTATTTCTGGGGAAGGACTTGATGAGTATACGTAGGAGTATACCATCGGTATACGTAGAAAGGTACAAAAGATTTGTAGTCAAGACGCTGATCCATTAGTATTATACTGACAAAATTTGTGTCCGTCAGAATTTGATAGAAGCTCTACCCCTTGCGTCACTCAAATGACGTAATGCAATTTTGTTTCATGTGTCAATCCGGTTAATCCAATAACAGATTCGAGCGACGGGAATAATCGGCAATGACCTTTCGGCTTCTCGTTACGAAATAAGAATATTGCTCAGTATTTTTTTTGATGAATAAATTATTGGTGTGATTATCCGTTTCATTCGCATATCGCACATTTGAAAATTGATTAAAATTTCACATCTCTTGCAGGCAGCTCTTCGCGTGAGTATATTTTTAAATTGAGTCTTCGAACCCTTCTGTAGAAATACCCGCGAGGATGAAATTTATGAGGAGGTAGATAGTCTTGACTTTTTATTTCAGCCCACTGTTGTGGGACTAGTAAATATTTTAGTACAGCGGACTCTCCGGCTGTCGTCTCTTTTGGAGATGAAATACGTACATAAGTATATTCGCCAACTAGTCCAGGTAGTTTCAAATAAGGAGAAAACGATTACAATTATTAGTCTCTTTGAATTTATTCTGTGAGTTTTCAAAAATCAACTCGACCCCGATTAAGTAATTATTTAATAATCGTAAGTACGGCCGAAATTAAATTTATGAAGCTTCTCTATTCTTTGTTTCGACCGTTCAACACTGAAAATGAAAAATAAAAAAGGTGTGCAAGGCATTTCGACTGGGAGCTACGTTGACAAACGCAAAACACAACACCGATAATGCATACCTCAGGAAGTTCGTCTGGCACTTTTCCCATCCAGCTGAGAGACAGGATGTTGCAGTCACACTTGGCGTTATTATTTTTTTCAAAATGCAAATGCATTTTTGTATCATTTGTTCCGTAATCCCATGTAATAACCCAATTGAATATATCATCCAACTACGATCTACAGTTTCTACAACATTTTCATTATCTACGTGGTTAATGTTGGTCGAATATCATAATATTAAACACTCATAGTTGAGGTGACTGGTTTTTCATCCTATTCGAAAACCAACTCAAAGTCTGGACCGCATATCCTTCAGCTCGCGAGGCTACATAGAATCGTTCGAAGATTTCGTAAGCCGTCAGGTTATTCCAATTTCACTTTATTTATTCGTCTAAATCGTACAAGCACCTCGATTGATTTTAACGTGTGAGGTATATTTCGTAACGCTATCTGAAACTATTTTACATCAAATTGAGTGTGCCTCCTGGATTCTAACGATAACGAAAAAAATAAAAACCAAATATTTTTTCGTCAAATTTTTCTATTGCATGAAAGCGTGAATCCTTGTCTTCCAAAAAGATCGATGAAGATTAAATGACCGCTCGTCTTGAACTTGTAAGCTCGCTATATCCGCGTTGTCATTTGTTTCGTACTGAAGCCGCCATTTTGCCGCCGGATCGCATCCGCCTCGCCACTTTTCACTGATATTTCGTAAAGGTCGTGAGCTTTACACGCGGCCGAGTGTCAAACTGAAAGCTTGCCGTGAAGCAAGCTCTCCGGTGATTCTATGGAGTTGCGCCTGTATTGATTGTTAAACCCGCGTACGGCCGCCTGGCGGACCACACGCGGACTAGTATCACTACTTTGGAGGGTACCATACACTCAATACAAACTGAATATGAATCTACCTGCCGACACCGTTAATTATTGTTTCTTTGAAGAAAATTTTGTATATTTCGCAATTCCTTCGCTAGATATGAAATATAGAATCTTTCACTAATGACCCAGTTTCCTGGCAGAATATATTCATTTATTAGTTTGCAGGATACCTTGACGAATAAGAAGACGAAAATGCAAAGTACCAGTAAACAAAGCCTTGTTAACGTAAAAATACCAGCTATGTACAATTCTTTTAGAACACCTCAGTCGTGAAGCATAAATGCGTTTTGTAGTCCCTTTCTGCATTCGTTCATCACATGAGTGGATCTGTTAGCACTGACCACTGTTGGAAGCGTTTTCCAATTATCCAATACAGCTCTTCTGCTATGATTGATATCGCTAGGCACTGTCATCTGATAAGTTGTTTGGGTCAAAATCTGGATCGTCATCATCTAAATCAAGATCTTCCAAATTCTGAAACAGGCTCTCATCTACCTTGACAGCATCTCCTGAAATATTAAATGTGCCGGTAGGTTTCTTGGAATTTGTAAGCAAACATATATTTGTACATCATAAACATTTGCAGGTTAGCAGTTTGAATTGACCAATTTAGATGTAATGTTATTTGGAGGTATGACGCACCATCATCTAGGAATTTCAAATCTGACTGATCTAGAGTTTTGTCTGTCATGAACAATTCCCTGCCAGTTAACTTCTTTCCCTCTCGTTCAGCAATTTCTCGTCGCTTTGTAATCCCCATCTCCTCATCAAATTTTTCTTTCCATGTCAAAAACGTTTCCACAGTAACTCTTGTACCTTCAAATCTTTTCTGTAATGTTATACATTAATCAGAGGACATCGCAAATCATCGATACCAATTTAGCACAAGCATTTTTTTGAAGTCTGATCTTGAAATTTAACTGTGTATACACTTTGAAGTATCACTTTTCAAAATGATGTAGACAATATGATTAGCAAAATTGATAGATGCATGAAACGATCAATATCTTTACCCTTTCAGCCTCTTCTTCTTCTTTCAATTTCAAAGCTGCTTTGAGTTCCCTATCCATTTTTATTTTATCCCATTGGACATTGAGCCATTCTTGCGCAGCACTAACTAATGTGAAAACCATGACCATGCCAAGATTTTCGTTCATTTGTTCTGCTAAGTGTTCTTTAATTTTATCTTTATCACCATCCTCGAAGTTTTCTTGATCCTCAACTTCGATGATCAATGGCTCTTCGGGATATTTGGCTGTGTACATGAATTCTAATCTGCATGCTAATCCATTCTTTGTGTCAAGCTCATATTCTTCAGATTTAATTGGAATTGAGAATTTGTAGAAAGGCTGCTTGGCTATAACTGTAATCGAATATAGTTAATTCTGTTCTAATATCAGAAATAAGATCAAAATATATTTTTTATGCCAAGTACAATACATTATGTTAAAGACACCGGAGAATGTTAAAGTTGTAGGTTATGTGTTTATTTTTCATTTCACCCATATGTAACTTACTTTCCATATCACCACAGTATATGGAATCAAGGGCTTCGATTTCATTAGTCTGCTCATCTTTGTAATCCATTTCGGATTACAGTTCCTATATTCGTCAGTTGATCACAATACCGATACTTTATAATCTACACATTTAACCCCTACGCCTACATGCATGTGGAGGAACTACAGACAGAAAACTGTACACAAAAGTTCACTGTGCGTCTGACTGTTCACTGTGCCCACTGATATATATCTATACTGAATATATCAGTGATTGTGCCACACATGCCACACAAGTCGCAAATCGATCATCGAAGTCGAAGCCGCATCATCTGGAATGTCTGGACCGACTCGTAGACCGCATAACGCCGCACCGCACGTGGTGCGCAGTGGCATGCGTACTAGTGAGCTAGTGGTCCGCTGATTATCTGGATTTATATTTACAGAATGTCGTGAGGAAGTGATATTGTTAGCGTACGATTAAAATTTGTCGATGTAAAAATATGGCATTCTGCAGTGGATCGGTAATTACTCTTTCTGGATTTATGTGGTTGTGAGATTCAAATTTGAAATTATGTTGATTCTAAACATCATCAAGCACTATGGACTCTCAGTGGCTCCGACCGTAAATCTAACAATGACAAATCGCGTATTCACGAGAATCCAGTGCCACCGGAAAATTTTATTACACGTGAAAAATATATATGCACAAGCAGGACCTCCGTGGAGCGTGTTGTTTCTCGGAACAGATGATTTTGCACTGCAGAGTCTTAAACTACTTTACATTGAATAGTGAGTATCGTGCTTATAACCTATAAATTACCGATACTTGTAGCCTACAAAACTTGATTGTTGAATTAAATGTATCAACTGTTACACGTCCTCAGTGAAACTAGGAAACTGCTGTCCCGTCTCGAGGTGGTTACCGCCTATCATGGAAAAGAAAACCTTGTGACAAAATTCGCAAAGCAACATCGTATACCGATTCATCACTGGCCTCCGAAAATGAGTTTAGATAACTTTCATATTGGCCTTGTTGTATCTTTTGGGCATTTAATACCATTAGACATGATAAGCTCTTTTCCATTGTAAGCCTACTTTATATTTATTTCCTCATAATCAGTTTACATTTAAATTCAACTACATGTTTGATTTTAGAGGCATGTTGAATGTCCATGGCAGTTTACTACCTAGATGGAGGGGAGCTGCGCCAATAATATACACGCTGATGAACGGCGACAGTGAAACAGGTGTCAGTATCATGAAAATAATGCCAAAAGTGTAAGTAGGCGATGCTGCACTCAATTAGTGATAAGGTGACTATTGAATGGTCATTTCCAGATTTGATATTGGCGAAGTATTAGCTCAAAGTAAAATAGAAGTTCGTGACGATGAAAAAATGCCAGAACTACGAGCTAGAATGTCACAACTTGGCGCAAATCTTTTATTGGATACTGTACGAAAGTTGCCAAATATTTTAGAGTCTGCAAAATCTCAAAGTAGTGATGGAATTACCTATGGCAAGTACTTGGATCTGTTTAGTATCAGTGAAGTATTTTAAGACTGCTTCATTTACCTTGACGATTTAAAAGAGTATTCAGTAAATAGTCAACTCATCCATTATAAAATTCATCCTACAGCTCCTAGAGTTACATCAAAATTGTCATTAGTAAAATGGAATGAGATGACAGCAAAAAGAGTTTTTGACCTATACCGTGCTCTGTATGATCTGTACCCATTGACTACAAAGTTCATGGGATTGACGATAAAGCTTCTGGAAATTGAACTGCTAAAAAAACTACCACTAGGGGATAATTCATCAGAAAATGTTCCAGGTAGCTTATACCATAGGTTAAGAACATTAGATCAAAATTTGAATTACCTACCCAGCTTGCCATTGTTCGTGGCTTCAATTATTGAGAAATAATTTTGTTCCGTTGCAGGCCTTGTGATATATAGCAAGGATCTTGACAGATTAGTTGTTCATTGTCGAGATAATAGTTGGATTACTGTTGGTAAAATAGGCTACCCTGGTCGACCTCCAATGTCTGCGCGAGATTTTCATAATGGTTTTCTCTACAAAAACAAACAGAAGAAATCATTTTTTGAGGGTTAACTTGTAAGTCATGAATGTATGAATATGTACCATAGTAAAATATAAGTTTGTAAATACTATTCTTCTCATGTTCGTTGAATGTAAGTAGTTTTGAAGTCGAATTCGGAAGAACAGTTTATGAACAGGCATTCAGTAGAGTACGAAACGTGTATGAGACATTGAAGGTTCATCAAAATTGACTCGTGAAAACTCAATTAAGTATTATTTAGGCATTCATAAGTAAATCGTATACAATCGGATTACCTGTATTACGAGTTAAGGGAGGTAAGTAACACAACTTCGCTTCTTGTTCTTTTGACAATTCTTGAATACAATTTTCATTTAAAAATTTATCAGCAACGATCAGAAAAATGGGATTCCACGCGCATTGAACGAATTCAATGGATTATCCCTTGAATAAGACAACCTAATCATAGGTAGGAAAGTGAAAGAAATTTGAACATGGCATTGAATTGACTCGGGATATATCTATCTCTAGTAACGTGTAGACTACTTCTCAATAATGTAGATAAAACACTTGTTAATATTAAATTAGAGGGAGCAAACTAATAGTATCTTACATTATACGATAATTAGATAATTAGTTATAGCTATATGGTATTCCAATATTATCATTGTTCTTTTTTCTGGAGCTCATAAAAGGTAGATATCATCCATCAATTCTTGGTAGGTAGTCAATTTTCGGACTCCGATGCCTGTGGAAGAAAAATTTTCACGGTGATTTAACATTCGCCTCTTTATTCTCATGTATAAATTTCGACCAGGATGAATTTTTAATCAACGGTAGTCTTTTGCGAAAAATCATTTTTCTTACACTCGGATCGCAATCTGCACAGTGCCACGAGTAACCTCTTCTTTTGGGTGATTTCTTAACTGGTGGTTCCAGGCACGTAAAATGATAGCATTTTTTGCATTCGTCACACCTGCGAACCATGAGTTAGCCATATACTTATCTATTTCTGCCAATCATAAATGATGCACTAAGCCTTTGCAGCAAGCGAACTAAAAAATAACAATGATAATAGAATTAAGATCTCGCTGACCTGACAAGGTTCTGATTCGTTCCGGGGGTGTTGCAGACGTCACACTGGGTAAGAAGATCTGCCTCCTTTCCTTTTTTTAAATTACCCGAAGATAATCTACTATTAGTATTACTGCTACTTGGAGTTGTAACAGGAGTCGATAGAGTGGTTGGTGGGGGAGGTGGTGGCGGTGGTGGTGGCAATGGTAGCTTGAGAACTGGCGGTGGCGGTGTAATTTCAGTACTAGTCGAAGTAGCAACAAACATTTGTGGACTTGATTCTGACGCTATTTCACCTTCTGGTCGCGGAATTGGCTTAATCTAAAAACAAATTAAGGATTTATTCATGGTAAAAAAAAGTTGTCTATCAATATTATAAAACCGTTTGCCACCACGATTGTTGGAACATGTCTGATGTACCTTAATGGTGATCCTTCTATGCACTTCTGGCTGACCTTGCATCTCTGGGTTTTCAATATCCAAACTCTTTCTTTTGTGTTTGCGTTTACGTTGTTTCACTCCCGTGATGGGATCAGGTGTATATCTCTTATGCTTTTCCCTGCCAAAGGATTAAGTAATTCAAAACGTGGTTTTTATGGGTGAATCGATGACCAAAAATGAAAGAGATTGAGAACTCAAGAATCTTGATTGATCAAAAAATAACCGTACCTCCTTCGTTTCTTTCCACTTCTTTGTGATATAGTTTCAGTACCGTCCGCAGATGCCACCATATATTGTGGTGAACCTTCTCTCGGGATGAAATTTAGATTGTTCGTCAGTTGCGGGTGAAGCGCAGTTGCCTCTGTCAGCATTTTTTCCATGAAAGGAGGTTGTGGCCCCATAGGTTTTATGGTTAGCTAGAAAATTTCAAAGTATTGATGTTCGATCCCAAGAACATGTGTGATACTAGGATTCGAGGCTCACCTTTGGTGTGGTGGGCGGTTCCTGGCTTGTAGTAATTGTTGTTGTAATATCAGTAGCAACATTTTTTGATGTGGTTGGTGTATTCAGAGTAGCGGGAATCTGTGTTTCTAAAACTGGGATAAGGGAAGGGCTGGCATCATCCTTGCAGTGTCTCAATCTCCTGGGCGCTGATGTGTCTACGTGTTCTACTTCTGATCCCGATGATTCTTTGTCACATTCTGAACATTGCCTAGCATTCAAAAAAATTTGTTGATAGGGTGTCTGTTCCTCAATAATGAAATTGGATATTTCATGATTATACAAGCAGAGATCAGTATCATCGTACCAGCCCATGAGTTTTGTTTTCTTTGGCATACGTGCCAAAGGTGGACTGAGACAAGACAAATGGTAGTGAAGATGGCACGTGTCGCACTTAGCAAGTAAGTGTTGGTCGGTTGCTCTTCGACAAATTCCACACTGATGCCTCAACGTTAGGTCCCCTTTATGGTTGTGGTCGTGAGCTTGACTGCTCAAAACACGGCCTTCCCTTCCACCCTCACCACCTTTGCCTACAGGAAGCGGAAAACCAACTCCCATCTTTAACGCCGCTGCAGTTGGCACCCCAAGACCTGTACCTGAGTCAAATAGCTACAAATATCAAACCATCTACCTAATTTCAAAACCAACTTCTTGAAGAATTGATGACTAAAAAATTTGCTTCCTGAAATATAAAGTACTCAACAAATGTTGGAAAATAAGTTAACGAACTCACCAAGGGTAGTTGGTATCCTGGGCTTAGATAGATCACCAATAAGTGGTAGTGGTTTGACGTAACCAGCTGATCTAAGCAGCTGATGATACATTTCAATCTTCTCTTTCAAAGTAACATTGATACGAATTTGATCTTCATTATCTTTGGTCACTTCGTCGTACTTTCTATCTAACCTTTGTTGTTCATTCAACAATTGAGAGTTAACATCTAAGTGTTCTTGGAGCCTCCGCTTCATTGACGCAACACGTAAATTTCGGTCGAGATAGTAGCCAATAAATTCTACACTAAACGCGGGCGGAATGTGCCACTTTTTTCTAACATCTACCAAAGCAACAAGCTGAGCCTCTTGGGCTTCAAGAGCTGCAGTATCCACTCCCATCAACTCTGCTTTCTTTGCCAATTGCCGACACGCAGATGCTGATGTCGTAAGAAGGCGTGGCATTTTTTGCGTAGGTACTATGGAATAACAAAGAAAAAATCTAGCATCAAATATACGTTTTTGTAAGATTTGTAAGATCTGTGAGATCCTCTAACCTTCCAATAGGGAGTTTTCAGTGTTGAAACTGATAGTTAAACTCACCCCAAGGCGGTGGCCTTGATGCTTTATGCGCCAAATACTTGTGCCTATGTTTTGCTAGCTTTCGCTGAATTCTGCGTTGTTCTTCAGTATCAAGATGATCAGGTTGTAGGTGCAACTGCTGCCGATATTGGGCACGAAGCTGAAGAGCCAACCAGTTACGTCTACGACGGCGAACTAGCGTTTTATCAGAGTGTAATTTACAATGAGCATAAAATGGGTCAGCTTGATCTACTTCTTCGCTGTGAGCCTCTGATAATAAACCCTCTCTCTGTGCGCTAGACATGCCAAAAGTACATTTGGGTAACTGTGTGTAATACTATTGAAGATGTATTAATAGGATCAGGTTTGTCAAGTCTACTGGAATTTTCAGTTGAAATTAAAATTGCTAGATGTTCATGTTTACCAAGTGACATGAAAGTACGTGTGACACATTCCCGCATCACATTCTATGCACACACCGGTTCGTGCATAACGAGAATCTTCACATAAGCAGCACTGCTTTGCACCCCATTTGCTGTATGCCATCTCGAATAGGGTCACACTTGCTAGGCGATCCACCTTTCCACGTGATAAAATAATTAATTGTGGTGAAGTAAACAAGATTAAGTGACGTCTGAAGCAAATATCAACTCATTTAGAAAAATGATGATATGAATAAAGTCCCACCTCTCCAAAAGCAACTCCAGGGACATATAAAGCGCATACAAGATGAACCCACTTTCCGACGTCAGTCTCTTTAAAAATCCCTCCTTTATTGGGACAAAGTTCACACGATGGATCATCAACACCTGCGCTACATGCTTCGCAGAACCATGGCGCAGACTGGCAGAGTGAGTCGGTGCTAGAGAAGCTTTCGACATCAGATACACCATAGCAACCTGGTAAAAAAAACGATGATCAACACATGAATCAGGTACAGACTTAAACTTGTAACACGAAATTCACGGAGCTGACTATGCCGTTTAATAAAACAATCAAATATGTTAGGACTTGCCTTCGTGAACTGTAACTCCACATCCATCACATTCCACTATTTCATTGATATCGTCGCTTCTATCCCCCAAACATCCACAACAAATTAGAACCTTTGTTACTTTTTCATCAAGCTGCCCCACTTTGGTAGCCTGTTGACGTGCTTGCTCTATGACATCACATACAGTCATACCCTTTCCACGAACCAATGGCTCATCCAAAGAATCATCAGTCCCATCTGACTCATCTTCATCTTCATCTATAACGGAGTCAGGACTTTCATTATACAGTTCTGTACGAGCTAAAATGAAGTTTTGCAAAGTAAAAATTTGCATATACCTTTGCCAACGTCATTGGAATCAACAGAATCGTCATCAGACTCTTCGCAGTGGTCTTCAATTCTGAAATCGCTGTCATCGGAACTTTCACCCAAGTCAAAATCAAGTAGTGATTGCTGAGCAGAGTCCACAGGCTTCACTCGCCTTTTTTTAGGATCACGTTCAACTGGAAAATACCATTTACTAATTACATAGCTGATATACCGTTAAATTTGCTGTAGCATTCGATGAGTTGATAAGAGTATGCTACCAATCTCGTGAAAACTAAGAAACAAGAACCAAGGAAAAAAGCTGTTAATTTGGAATATGTAGCGAATCTCCTGACAACCAATATAGGTTATGTCATCTACTATTTCAACCGTAATACTCACATGAGCTATTCATCGTAATCGTAAACAGAGTGTAACAAAATGTTCTACATCAATCACTGGTATTCGGGAAACTTCATTCTACAGCCGCTCCCACCGAAAACCACTATTATTCACAGCTTTTTCGCGAACTTTCCCTTATCCCTCCGTTAACACCCCCTCCGTTGTACGCCCCGGTGATTGCAGAACCGTCACCCTCAACGTATTCAGTGTGACAATATGTGTATGCATGCTATTGTACGCGTCTGTATTACGAAGTACATACACATGTATGTTGATATTACGTATCACCGGCACATGTCACACGTCCATTGAGTTTGCCTTGTGCCGGTAATGAAATATGCGACACGACCGAAATTCTATTGGACCTTGTGCATTGATTTACGCGAAAAGAAACCGTGAATGAATAACTGATCATTTTACGATGTACATATTAATTTCATATTAGATAATTGAATGGCATACGATGTATTTTTCTATTTGTAACCTTTGAAAGTAATAAAGCTGTAGAATGTATCTAGAGTGCACCCCTTTCTAACAGCGTAGAGGGTATGAAATAAGAATAAGATGTTTATCGGATTCGCAAAATCGTATTTCTGGAAAAGTTTCAATGAATCACCATAAATTATAAACATAATTTATGTGTATGTTTTTGAATACTTACTCATTGTCTTGTATAAAAATCCTACGTCGTCGTCCTGAGACATCTCGCTGGCTCAAACACAGGGTCGGTGCATTCGATACAAAAAGTTTGGTTTTACAGAAGTTGAACACGTGTTCCTCAGAATGTACAACTGAGAATACTATTCGACTAGGAAATTATTCGGACCCTCATTTTCATTCGGTCTCATAAATTAATAATAAAGTAAACAATTTTGGGAAAACTTAGAAAGCTTTAACTTCATGCTTCAATGGACCAAAATCCAAACGCATACACTTGTGTGATTTGTGACGATTGCAGCGCATTTCTTTTGCGCATATTCGTTAGCCATGGTGAATTTCACCTCCTGCGGCGGTAGTTTTTAAACAAGAAAGTTGAACGTCGACTAGATTAGAAAATCACCGCGTTGACTGAACAAATCTTCAGTCAATGATCAGCGTCAAAAGATTTTATAAGACGAGTTTTTAATTAATAATCATTTACTTGATTCGCAGAAAAAAATTTCACCCAAAAAATTCTTACCGTATTAAACCACCCCCGTTGAAACTGAAAAACACAATTGGTTCAAGTAGATAGTTATATTTCATTATTCTTACCTCACGAGTAAGCACAATATCTAATAAAATTCGTCTTGCAAAACATGAAAGTATATAAATTTCAGGTGGAGTTCTCAAGGTGATAATTGATACTCGCATGAATTCTTTTGTGCATTCCAGGTTCACATTGAGAGGAAAATCTGGTTGTTGTGAATTATTTCCTGGTTTCAGCATCGACGGTATAACGATTTGATTAATTCCACACCTACTGAATGAAGCAGTCTAGCGAGTGATAAGGGGAAGGAGAGTATAAACGAGGGGAATCTGCCAAATAATGTAGTATGAAAGAATACACGCTAATTGAGATTTCTCGTGCATATAATCACAAGAGGTTGAATACATTGTATACAGTTTCTTGTGCTTTCCATAAATTATTGTGCAGTTTCACGAAATAAAATCAACTTCCAGTTAACTTCCAATTTATCACCAGCCAGTTGTACGAAGTATGTTTGATTATCGCCATGTTTGATTATCGCCTGTCGTGTTCTGATACTTTTTAGTATTGGGGACGAATTTCGCAAATTTCGGGGTCGGTATAGCAGGATTCTGTATTACCACTTTCGGTTTGGCAATTTTGGTCCAGAAACTGATTTTGTTATGATGTATGATTACATCATAATTATCCAGACAACATGCCACTCTTAGCGGGATACTCCACCTTGTACTCAACACTCGATCATCTTTTTTTTGAAATTATACTGAAAAACGCTTTTGTGTTGAGCCCTGCAAAGCGTAAGAATTGGTTTTATCACATCGCTGTATTATTAAGTTCTTGCAATTTTCAATCTAAGAATAAATAAATTGACCAAGATATTTAGTTCAGCTCACCAAAAGCTCTTCTTGACGTAATGGAATACAGTGGGGCGAGGAATGTTGAAAGCCCGACGTACGCCGGCAAGCCCGTAAGCGCCTTTATTCAGCCAGATCAACATTTCGCCAACGTTTAATTCAGGTAAAAGACAATCCTCTACAACGCAATCACTCTTCGTTGCGGTTTGACCGTAAATTGTGCTACGTTTTACATCACCGGTGAAGGACTGAAACTCGTAAAGTTTTTACGGTTCTATCTATCCTGTTGAAGGACGATTGTTTGAGAGTTCAAGTATATGTTTCTACCTACCTCACGAAAAAGTGTCATGGGAATCGGTATAAACTCTTGTATTTTCATCAACTTTGTCATGAATGAATTGAAAAGGCCGTCATTTATGTAATACGTGTATCTAGGTTCGTTTTCCTCGTCAACCGCCGTGTTTTTTCCAAGGATAAAAGTAGCGAGCGTGACGGCTGACGTGACAACATACCTACCAGGCTCACTGATCACTTTTATTGACGCATCCACATTCTCCAGAGCTTCGTTTATCACCTCGGCGAACTGTTGATTAGACGATTCTTTCATAAGGAGCACATGATAGCGAAATAAATGGCTGAATTTTTATGATTCGATTAGAGAATGATATTCGATGGCGAACCTGATCTATTGATACCACCCCATCCTCATCGGGGAATCCCCCGCCAATATCGATAAGATTGACATCTTTAAAACCCAAAGATCTTGAGTACTTGATTAATTGTACGCAGATATTGATACCGCGAGCAAAAGCACCTGGATCGGCACTCTGAGTCCCTACGTGAAAACAGAAACCGTGGATATTCAGCCCCATATCTTTGGCTAGTTTCGCCAATTTTGGCGCATCATCAACGGCGTCGCATCCGAATTTACCACCGAAAGTTGCCATGGAAGATACAGAGTCACAGCGAAATCGAATGACAATCCTGAATGATCAGAAAATAATTACAATCGTCCGATCAGTCGACAACGGTATTGATTATTCTTAACAACACTCACTTAGCTTCGGGAAAAACATTTTTTATTTTATGTAATTCCGGCTCACCGTCTACGGTGAGCATTTTCACCCCTACCCTTTTGGCAAAAGTCATATGCGAATTCATTTTCGCAGTGTTTGCAAAAATTATTTGGTCACCCGACACTCCATTCGCCATTACAGAAGCAATCTCGCGCTGTACATAATAGAATAGAGAAATATAGTGAACCAGGATTTTACGATGGAAGTTATCGCTAGCGATAAAGATATCCATTGGCCATTTTTACCTGAGACGCGCAATCGTAAGAAGCATTCATAGCAGCCATTGCCTTTAATACAGTGGGGTCAGGATTACATTTCACAGCTGCAATAATGATCGTATATTGTATCAGCCAAAAGTGGTAGTGCTGGAAATTCTAATAAGCGATTGAATAAAAATTACCGTAGTATGGCACAACTCTTGGCATTTTTAAAACCAAATTCTTGTACTTCTGTATGATATCGCCGATGTCACAAATATAAAAAGGATCATCCTCATCTGTATTCTGTACCAATTCCTTGATGATGTCTAATTTTTCCGTTGCTTCGTCGATCACTTTTACTTCTTCGAAATACTTCGTAAGAACGACATCGTCGTCAGCCATGTTGATCAGGATTTTTTCGCAATAAATTCTGTTCAGATAATATTGATTTCTATTAACATTTTTGTCACGCTTGATAATACATTCGAAGGAAAAGACAATACAAATATGTAAAGAATCACAAACAAGTCAATCTGGGCAATCTGGGGTGGATTGTCCTGTATTTACCTGAAGGAAGACGTTAAGCCGCTCAATAAAAGAAGTGTCTACTCTATAAGGAATGTCGTACAACTAAAGTTGCCAATGAATTGTCGTGACATCGAATTGATAAATAAACTTGAAAATTGCTAGCATAGCAGTCGCACGTAGCCACTTGATAAAATTCATATTTTTGTAATTCGTTATCCGCGATAGGTGGGAGCTCAGGCTGATTTATCATTGTTCACAAATCATATATTTTACCGCGTAAAAAAAAGAATAGTTCCGCATTCCAAAATATTTATAAACATGCTGATAGTTTTCTTTATACGAGACAACATCATTACTTTTATAATGACTGTATAGGTCATTATTGTTCGTCAGAGAATTTGATTTTTTGATTCATAGGAAATAAATTATTTATAAATCAGGTTCAAGCGTGGATGGCAATCACGTTATTTTTAGAAGAAAAAAAAAAAACACAAAAGAAAAATATTTATGGCCTTGATGATTAGGTCGAGTGTTGACGCCATCATGACGGTTATTACGCTACTCCGAAGATCATGCAAAATCAGTTCAACTATTTTTTTTTAGTTTTATTTATCATTTCATTTTCATTTTCATTTTTTTCCATCTTGGTTGTTCTTTATTTTCCTTAAAATCATACATTAAAAGCGTTATTTCACAAAGTGTTGAAGCAAATAAATGTCTGTATAATATTTCATGAAACAAGTGGCTTCATACACGTCTTGTCATATAAATCTTTCGGTAAATTTTATTTATCTATTTCATTTATTTATTTATTTTTTATTTCAATTTATGTCTGGAACACTGAAGGGAAAAGTAATTTCATTTTAATATACAAATTCTGTTGAAAGTTTTCGGCAGTATCCCACCAACGCACACAGACATTATTCTGACTTGGAAACTTTTTCTATATAATCTCAAGGTGCGTGGTGATTTATCGGAGAATTTATCAAGCTATAAAATCAAACTTTTTGAAATTGCCTGTGAGCAGCGCAGTGGATTGACTCTGCAGAAAAGAAGAAGAGAATATTTATGACGTTAGTTACCACTTGTTTAAAAAATCATTTAATTCATGATTTAATCGATAATCAGAATATAACAAAGCTGCAAACCTTTTAAAGAAATTTCATGTTTCCTTAGAAATCGTTCATAATAATCGGAACTTAGCATTCAACTTCAATATAATATAACTATAACTATGCATAGATTATCCCTAATAATAAAAGTATCATTTATATCAATGAATAATTATCTAAAATATATACCTAATATTATCGCAATCGCAATTAAATACAATAATTATTAATATTATATTTGAAATAAATGCGTTTTATACAAATAGATCTGTGGTACGTAAATTTGATTTTTCTAGTAACATAGCTAATAAATAATTATTTATTTTTATTTTTATTATATTTTATTTTTTTATTTTTACTCATCTTTATTTATAATATTATCATTAGACTTAGTTGACTTCGGAACATATCAAATTATCTGATAATAATTATATATATTTGTCCGAAATTTTCATCGGGTTTATCGATCCTCGATCTTAACTTATTAGAATTGATTTGGGGGTATACCCACTGACTACGTCATTCAGATTTCAAGTTTGCAAGACGCCTTCAATTCGAAAATCATCTCCAATTAATTATTGAATATATTTTGTATATATATACTTGTCGCACAAGCACGCCTCGTCTATCAAATCGCACGGTATTTCCAATTTCAATCATCATCTGCTCATTTCTCAGCATCGTTAAAGTTTCGTTCATCCACAAAATGAGAAATCCGTTAGTCTCGTGAATACGTATATTGTTAATTCCATGACATGAAAATTATTATTGCTCTAAAAGTGGCTGTAATGACATAAAACGAGATCGTGCATTTTCATTTTTTCAAAATCTTTCTCATCTGAGAACATTAATCATTTTTATTGATGTAAAAACAGGACTCAAACTATTCACTGATTCATCGTGCTAATTTGAAGTTACGTTGTTACAATATCGTTAATGTAATTTTTGGTGCTAGATAACCGTTTGGTAATGAACACTCCATGGTTTAATTAAAAGATTCAAATTTTATAAATCACGAATAGCGGGATGAAATCTCACTTTTATTTTGGTCAAAATGATTATAACAACTGATTTGACGGGCCGGTCAGTACTTGAGATATTGGTCGCCTTGATGAATTTAATTTGGAAAATCAGGTATAGACGACTCGAGAACTTTGTGAATCAAACATGTATGTATATAGTTTCCCTTTACAACAAATATTGTTTCTATCCTTTGCAGTACTTGAGATAATTATTTCAACGTACAAATGGAAAGATCTCAAATTTCAACCGTTATAGTTGCTGTGATCAATTCATTTATACATTTTATGTTTTTCTTCTGATCAGGTATCGTAGATAAATCACTCAAATACTGTAGTAATGACATCTGTATGTATGTTAGTAATACCGCAATAATAATAATAATAAAAATAATAATATTAATAATAATAATAATACTAAGAAGGAGAAGAATTAGAATAAGTATCATAATCATATAAGAATAGTAATTGTCATTGTAATAAGAATTATTAAAATGATAATGTAATAATAATAATAATCACCATTCTCCGCAAAGACTCTATATACGTCTACAGTAATGCTTAGTACAGTAGGAGTATTCATTTTGCAGTTTTTTTTTGTCTCTGGAATTATGCGACTGTTGCGTCAATATATTACGCTCGAGTCAACGAAACTGAAAAGTGATTTACCTCATGAACAAGGTATTGGAAATTTCTCGGGTGGAGCAAATATATGACGTATCTTGCACATCTTTGTAAGGAGCGAAATAATTATTTCTAAAAAATTATGATCTTGGCTTAGCGTCGGTTGACTGAATGTTGTAAAAGAAAAGAAGATGTACGTATTAGATGATTTGGATTGTTGACAACAATGATCACTTGGTTACTGAAAATCGCGAGTATCCGCGCTTCAAATAGATGCGAGACACGCGTCACTTGGTTTTTTTACATGATATTATTATTTTATTATACCATTCCATCAGTTCCATATACTAACGTTCATTTCTAAACACTAGCGTTTAATATTTACCGTGATGTATGCCCTTATTAAGCAATATTGTTATATATCTACAAAATGTACAAATAATGACGATGAGATGAAATTATGTATTGATATTTTATTGTAATTTATTTTTTTTTTGTTTTTTTTTTCATGTTTTATCCGCATGGTGAAGGAAAATCGTACATTGGAATCCAGGGATCATTGAAGTAGATTAATTTTACCATTCGCATTACAGTAAAACCGCATTTTTTGGGATAATGTGGGTAGAAAATTTATGACGAGAGATAACCGAATATGTGATGAACATACATGAAGGTAACTGAATTACCGTAATACAAATGGGTAATCGTAAATATGTACGTATGAGTCTTTTTCTGTATTCATGATAAGCTCTGTTGATTAAAACTGAATTTTCTTACAATTAGTTGTTAATTTTTTGTTTCCGATATTATAGATTTTCGGTAACTGTGACATAGTTTATATAGTACGATGAGTTGACTACCAAATAGATTGGGATCCGCAATGCAACGACAAGAACTTAGCGATTCGTACTCAAGCGCGATTGGATCCTATGGATGATTTATTTTCATACGAATTTATTTTATGTGAAAAGCCAAACATTAAGACACATCTATACAGAGAGATAGAGTTCTACTATTTCATTGATCTAACGAACAAACAGTGTTAATCAGAGTTTATGTATATAATAATTAATAATTATTCATCTCAACAACAAGTAAGTTAGTATTTCATAGTATTTATTCATTTATTTATTTATTTAAGAATTTATTTTTTCGTTTTTTCACAATCGTACTTTCTTCTTCAATATATCTCTGTATATTATATATTATATATGTATAGATTGATATCAACACGTAATATTGATTATTAGTTTTAATGAAAATGAATGTGAAACACGCTGAATTATCCTCGTTCAATATTCGCAATTGGTGTAGTTGTCAATATCAGCTCAACCCAACATGGATGGATCATCAAGTAAATCCTTCATTTCCGTACCCTCCCTCGATCGCGCCCCCTCTAAACGTTACGTATTAGAATATTCACTGATTTATTTTCAACTGTGAATCGATGAGGCGAGAAGCGCGTGATACATTATTTATTTAACCTATAGACAGTTGGTCGAGTTTCTTTGATTTTTGGACACGAACCATGATTTTTTTTTCTATAATTCTCTTTTTTCATTTATTTTTTTCTCCTCACTTTATACACACCTAAATATCATTTTATATTATTTATTCACGTACTCAGTATAATTGGATGCACACCGGAAGTGATTTCTAGACGTCAAACTCGCCAATTGTAACCGCGAATATACGCTGATCAAATTTATATTATTATATATTATACACGCTTTCCCTTATACAATACTTGTTTACACAACAATATTTTCAACTCTGAAAACATCGAACGTCACGTTAAAAACTCTTACATAATAGATTAGACGCCACATAATCTCTTGTTTTTTTTTATGATGTTCAACGTAATACGTACGTACAAACGTACGTACAATGGTGATCATGATTCTACTATGGCGCGTGGTACAGTGGTTAAAATCGTCTACTTAAAAAGAACCCTGCGTATCTGTAACATTGGATAGTTATAAATATCATAGTACGCGGATGTATAACAATTGTAGCTCAAAAGTATCTATTTTTAATCAATAGTCAAGATGTGTGAAACCTCACGATCTAAATTAGGAGAAAGGAGGGCTGATTTAACCACCATAGGTAAATTGGATCGTTCTGTAAGAAAGTATAGGGCATGCTGTGTGCCTCGTGTAGATTGATCTAATTTACCTACTCATTTCTACTTTTCCCTAATCATTGCTCATTGGTGTCGCACCTAATTTGCAACAGTAAACTTTAAAATAAAACTTCAACGATGCGCGAAGCTCCACAGATCCTGATTTATTTTTTCATTTGTCTCATTTATTTATTTTTTTTTGTTTGTTTTTGCTTTCATCAACTCACCTTGACACGAATGAATCCTTAAAAAGTATGGAATTTTAAAGTACATACATACTCGTACAACCCCTTACAGGACTTTCATCATTATATGTATAATTAAACTATAATCTAGATGCTCATGATGGACGACATTCCGAACCCAATTTATTTTCTCTTTATTTTTCTTGTTAGATTTTCATTTCATTTCTCATTGTTTTGCGAGTTCGACCGTGTGAGCGATGGATATAAAATGTGAGCTGCAGGAGTACGAAATGCTTCGAAAACCATCAGCGTCGCATACGTGAATGGGTGAATAATATATGTATGTCTACATATAATCTAGCTACACTCGTACCGATGGCATGTGGTATTCAACCTTGAGCGCATGAGATTTTCCTTTTATAACGTATAAAAGTGACACGAAGTAGTCTGGCAGTATTCTATGTATAGGTAAGTAGAAATGTTTAAGAATCAATTATTGACACGGACATGTCTCCTAAAAAGATCTTTCGATTCTTGTCTTTTTGTTTTTTTGTTTATTCCGAAAATTGCCTCAATCATCGAGTGTGACATTCCCCGGATATTGTCGATGTGGGGCGTCCGGATCAAATGATGAATGCTTGATTATTAAATTGAGAAATATCGTCAATATGTATATAAGTCTAATGTACGAATTTGAATTAACCGTTTAATAATAAGACAATTACGCACCTGATTGATCTTATGATTGTTTTCTTTTTATATTTTTGTTTTTTTTTCATTTTTCTTTTTAAATTCGTACAAATGAATTATCGAAACAGTAGAGCGAAGAGAATCATCGTAATTGTGTTGAGAAACTTAAGTAATTATCCAAAAAATGTTCATCGATTCTCTCACTCTGCAGTTCGTTAAAAAAAGAAAAACAATCTTTTTTTATTTTATTTTTGATAATATTATATTTATTAATTATTTGGTACGATTTATATCTAACCCGTAAAATTATCCCCCGAACAATTCTGAATAAATAATAGGCTAAACAACGCTCGAGGCTGAATGATTATCATTATAATAATATCATTTTCATTACAATTATACATACAACCATAATCACTATAGTTATTATTACTGTATTAATTATTATCATAATTATTATTATTATTTTTATCTTCATTTATTCTTTATTATTACCATAATTTCATCATTATAGTATAACTATTCGTTTTACCTTCTTTTTCTTTTCCTTCTTCTCTGTCATTTTTCTTCGATTCAAGCGCCTTCTGAACTGATCCATGATCCTTATCTACCGTGATTCACCAGACGCGCTGTATTTAATCTCCAGTCACGTGGCAGCCCGTTACCTCCAGAGGAAGTCCCTTCGACGCGATTCTTACTTACACCCACATCTCTATACGCATACCTATTTATCTAGATACGTAAGAAATTTCAGCCTGCCCCCGCATAACCCACGAAGAAGACGAACAAAGAGGCATGAAGGTTCGGTCGGTGTGTATATATGGGTGCTGCAGAGTTAATTTCCTCAGGAAGTTTCGGGATGTAGGAGGGAGAGGGAGACGGGTAGCGGCAATCCCACTATTTCTTTCTTACTGTTTTTCATCTTCCGGTTGTATACGTCAGCAACTTTTTCCTGTATCGTTTATGTTCAGTGAAAGGTCCTTGCGAAGCTCGCGCTTCTTTTTCTTTTTTCTTGGTCTCTTCCTTTTTTTCGGACAATCTTTTTACCACGGTTTGACACAGTGATGCAAACAAACTGGAATTAGGGGAGGATCAGACAAGGGAAGATATATTCACTCGGGTCAAGTTGCAGGGCCATTTCAGGTTCGTAGCTCGCGTAACATTATTTGGGACGTAACTCAAATCACTCAGCCTCAAGGTACTCTTATATTTTTTTTTATATTGTAAAGGAGATGTGTAACCCGCAGACGGTGACTCGCCATCGTTTGTTTTTCGGAGCTTACAGTAACCATTTTGCTATGAGAATCATAACCAGGTGAGGCCCGAATGTTGCCAACGATGCGCTTCCGGTTACTCGGACGTCACTATCCTTTAAAAATACGGCGTCAATAACGTGAATTATACCATTGGTACATTCAACGTCCGGACGGAATACTCGGATCCATTCGTTCTGCCACTCCACTAGGTAACCTGGAACGTTAAACGTTTCGATTAGCTTTGATAAGGGCAACAGGGTAGACATCTATGCAACTATATGCGAGTATATGAGGTCCTTCGGGAGATAACGCAACTCTGACTTCATAAACTGACATTTGCGGTTATGCTGGTTTTGGAGCAAGTCTCGTTAGCAATGTGCATATCACTGGGCGTATAATACATATATACATTATACCTCTTCAGACGGAGGAAAATGTAAAGGGCATATAACACGCGCGTGTATACACCATGTAAATTTGATGCTTATAATATTATATAATATATAACCAGGTGCATCGGTGTAGCTCCAAACGATCGTCACTGCTGCACCGATAAGAAGAGAAATGCCTTTCACTATAAAAGTAGTTATTCTTCATGTAGCCGGATATTATGATCTTATGCGACGATAACATAGAAAAGAAAAAACATCACAATAATCGAATGGTAAAGTACCTGATCGATATTTACATCATTTCCTCGTGAGCGGGGAGGAAATCTGATTGAAATTTTTGGTTCAACTCTAAGGGGTGTCGATTATTACAGATTGTTGAAATGTAAAACGTGTGATTATACTCCGATGGTTATACCGATGCCGTATCCGACTGCTGCAGATGTAACTATTTTTTGTGATAATATAGCCGTATACAGCCTCGTATACAGCGCACCTATTTACTCATCCGTTTATTTGTTCAAAGTTTTCTCATTTGCAGCAGGGCCAATCGATGTGACCCCTTCTTGCGCTTGTGCGGTCCAAGTAAGTCTCTAAATAATACGCGCCTTCGTGCACTTTTCTCAACAAGTCTTTGTGTATTCCAAAAACTTTTCTGGTTATTTACTTTAACAGTCATACATATAGGTGAATGCAGCTTTCTAGCTAAAGTATGAAAACTTCACCGCAAATCTGGGTAAACAGTTACTACCACTTACAATTAGCACGGTATGCCAACTTTTATTATGTTATATTTATTTGATAATTTATTTCAACTTGCGTAGTGAAAATGTGTTATTTGAATTAAACACCATCGCGGTGTAACGTAGATCAGATATAATAACTTCTTATACTATGTACTGACAATTGTGACGAGTATGAAAAATAAAGGAAAGAATTTTTTGGATTTGTCCAGAAATATGGCGGTTATATAGTATTCCGAAACGTTTCATGTTAGAATTTACAAGGGTGCATATTATGATATGCGAATCCTTGAAGATCAAGTTTTGTACGTCGTCGAGGAACTGCGAAGGAAAGCTGCGAAGGAAAGGCTCAGAGGCCGGGTACCAAGTAAATGGAGTAGCGTACGCGAGGATCAAAACGAAATGACTTAAACTATGGGAACGTGGATACGTATAGCTGGTATATATGGGTTATATCCATGTGTTTTACACGTAATGTATGTGAAGGTATTACGTGCATGCAGTTCCACAGCTACACTATATGTAGCTTCACAGGTTCTCCAGCTAAACTCAGTAGACCAACGGCGCGAACGACTTTTGAATATTTATTACCGGTACTCTCAACTTTGTCGGAAGGTGTTAAGTAGAATAAGTGCCTATCCAACCATTCTCTTCGAATAGAAAATTTTCCAACAACTTTGAACATGCGGATCTTGAATGCCTTCGACCGCAAAGCATTCCTTGATTTTCTTTTCAACATCCAGGTCTGTATCTTTGAAAATATCAGCTGCGTACGATCGTTGCAACTTCATACGTTTAGTAGTGCAATGCCTTCATGGTAACGTGCACGTAGTAAAAAAAAAAAAAAAACTTATATAAGATTATACAACAGGTATTATCGCAAGATAACTACCGCGACGTCGTCCAATCTAGTAAGATAACGCGTAGCAATTAGTACAGCGAGTAATCAACGAATTTGCATTTAAATAGTGGTTGAAAGGGTGTATAATGAATCACCTTGAGTTTCCTTATAGATAAATCGTCTTTTGCTGAACTAGTTTTAAGTGTGCAGACAAATTTCTACGTGTTGCGGTTTAGAATTAACCTTCAGACGGCTGGGCTGGCACCATGCGGTGCCATCCCATGACCGACACATATCAGATGTTCATTGGGCTGCAGTTATATCGTAGTATTTAGTAGAAGTACACATTTTGGGATTAAAAAAAGCCCGACCATCTAAAGATTAACTATATAAAATTATATGTATTGTACATATTTTGCATCAACTTTATACATGATAATATCCCAATCTGCCAGGGAATCGATCGTATATATGCGTGTAAAATACATGTGCAGAACTGTGATTCAAAAAGTGTCATGAACAGCGGTGGAACGATGTGAATTATTATTAGCACGATACAGTCAAGAATTACTACTAGCCTGGTAAAACGACGATAAATAGGAAATTTATGCGATCGTTAATATCGGAATTTTGCGCTCGCAAACCATACGCGCAATATGCATTTGACTAGTGTAGGTTAGTCAGATATACCATTTAATGCTAATAGAACGTCAGGGTTATAGCCCGGCCAATATACGTAGATATTTGGGATTACAGAGCTTTCAATTTTACAGTTAGTATTATACCAGCTGCCTGATGGACCAGACCATCTTATCGTTAGTACGGTTTACCAATATTTCGATATCAGATATTATCACCGCGTATTACCAATGGTCGTTGATGTTTTTGCCTTTCGCGGTGAAGATTTTTGTAATATTATACGCTACAGCCGCTTTCAGGTAAATGGTCGTTAATCTCCTACGTTTTACATCTGTAATATTATGAGTACATACATATAACCGAACTGATATGTGAAGCTGCACCGCATAGATTCGCGATATGATTTTCTAGAACAAAGGACACCCGCATATTATAGGTGTATAGCAAGTATAGGTATGTAGAAGGGTGTGGTATACGGTATTTTGGTATCGTGATTATAATAATAACGAAGGAACGAGAACAATGTTCTCCAACATAGAATTCCGATGGTTGGAGAAAATTCCGAGTTCACAGAGAGGGAGCTTATCTTGTTACTAAGTTAATAAAATGTTAAGCACTTTGTGCAAGTGACTAGAATCTTGACAACATAATCACGAATGGCTGTTCCTACACTGGATGTCGTTATATTATAAGGAAATTCTTTGAACCCCACATGCAATTACGTATAATACGATCTGAATCCGAGAGCATTGAATGTAAAATGGCCTATTTCGTATCGCGCGGAATATTACTTAATGCAAAGTACTTTCTTGGCTCAACCGCAAATATGAGACCTGAATCTAAAAATGTAGTAAAATTCCAGAATTCGTGGTTTGAGATGATTTAGATGAACATACAATTTTATTTTCTTGTTCTTCCCTCCGTGAGATATTCAATCGTTCTTCATTTTGGAATGGGTTTGTAATGTGAATGATTCTAGCGACAACGTGAACTACTATAGAAATCGCTATAGGTATAGAGGCGTGGACCGGAGATCTCGGGAAAGTTATCGTTCCTGGAATTTTGAGCGTTTGATCTTAACCGAGTTCAATGAATTCAAAAGAGCAGTCAAGCGAAGCTTCCCCATAGACGTTCGTTAACAATCATTACTTTGTTCAATTATATCTATGAATATACAGAGGGTCAATCAGCTGTCAAAAGATGTACGAATTAATTAATAGAAAGCTGACTAAACATGAAAGACAATTTCAATACAGTTAATAATTCCATTGCTGTTATACGTCGTACTAGCTAGCGGCAGACTTGATTCTTTTTCCTACGTTTTCAATGGACTCTCAAATTTATGTATATTACTATAGTCGCGCCAATTTTCAGAGTTAGTAACTTCATTGGCACTACAGGAATCTATTCACGAAAATGAAACGTTTTTTTTAATCACCTGTTTTTTAGAAATAAAATTCTGCTCAAATGTCAATTATTATGATAATGGACCTCTCAAATGGATCAGAGTCCGGAACGGTATCAACTTCCATGTAGAAGTACCCCTCCAATTCTAGCATTGATTGGATAATTGCATTTCTAAAATCTATTGAATTTTTGTTTCAACTTGAATTTTTTTCTCGCCCTGTATATAAGCATAATTTATAGTTGTGTGCGAGTTCCGAAAATTTCTAAATATTACATTACGGCACGTTACTGTAATGATATTCAAAGTAAAAGATGTGTGTGAAGTGAGCAGTCTAGCGTGATCTATGGTGAATATATATATATATAAATATATAACGCGTGAGGTACATCGGAAGTGCGAGAATAAACGTATGTGTACATTCACATATATAACATACATAGGTACACAAAAAACGTTAGTGTTTGTAGTACTGTATCCTAAATTGATTTTTGATGTATCAATAGTATTTGCGTTGCGTGTAAACATGTTTACCTGTGTTATTAAAAAAAAAAATAAGCAGTACACGTATGCACGCGTATAGAACGTATTTATTTGTGTATTAATATATTTTGGCTTACTAAAAAGTAACTCTGCAGACACCACAAATACAAACACAGCAGTTTCTATAACTGACTCACCGGGTCGGCCTGGACGTATTGCGTTCTCGTCATACTCCTCGCCTTCGTCATCGACGTCTAATACAATACACAGACATTTTATTAAAATGAAAACTTCAATCGCATCCCTAGAATGTCGGGTAATTTTTTTCTTTCAATTTTGTTCTTCTTTTTCTCGTTTATCGGTCAAGGAAATACGACATCAGGGATATTATAATCGAGGAAAGGCGGATACCTGCAGTAGGTCAAAGCGAGGGCTTACGGGATAACCGGTACTATAAATGGTGAAGGCAGCAAAAACTGCCCCTGCCGTATCTTGTTCGTTTAAATTCATCAAAGGACCTATCTACCAATTTTTATTTGCAGATTTCAGCTCAGAATATACCCTCTTTTTCGGTGAGGTGGTTATTATTATAATATAGCAATATACAATTATTTATATATACATAGATATATTGCAGTTTTTGTGACGCTATATGTATTTATATTAACAGAGGACTGCTTTTTTCCGTACTTTGATGTAACAGAGCGGAAGCGGAGCATTTGGTCAACATAATGGATTAGAAAAGAGTGCATGGTAGGGCGATAAAAGTGCCCCGCTGCATGGGAACCAGTTAAAAAAGATCACGAGAAAGACCGAGGAAAAGATGAGATGAAAAGTAAGGGGAGTTGAAAGTACGTTAAAAATATACGTGTATTATACTTATACGTACGTATACAAGATATTTTTACTGAAAAGATGGAAATTCGCGGTAGCGCAGGGAATAAATGGACGTGTCGCCATGTATATCCTGCCCACCAAACGCAGAGCTGACGCAAGTAATCCGCGGTAACTCCACGGGAGTTACGTCAGATTATGGGGTACGGGTTAGAGGATTCGTTGGATTATCGAATTGGTGTCCCCCAGATCAGGCGCGTGGTTGTTTTTTTGCATTCTCCGACATGTACACTGTATATACATACAACCGATATATTCAAGCCGGATGAATCGATCTGAATTTCTCATTTCCATACTCTTTTTTTTTCTATTCACTGTATAGAATCTCTTCCGAGAGCCCAGATATTTTTCTTTCTTCTTTCAACTCCTCAAAATCTCATCAAAGATGTGCCTATACCGCGTTTCAGATTACTAGCCAGATAAATGACAATGCCAAAGTATGAGAAAAGCGCGACGTCTTTTTTTAAATATCGATTTTGAGATTGAATTCTTCCAAAATTTCAATACTCTGGGCGGGATATTTCATCAGATATATACATAAGTACTTTGAAAAACGATGAGAGATAGCACAGTTTAGAAAAGTAAATGTAAAAAAAACATGAAAAAAAAGATACAAAAAAAAACAAACTTAGCGCCCCTCATGATCCTATTAAAAACTCCCACGTATAAAGTTACCCGAACTTTGATACCTATATTTGAACTACGTTTCTCCACGTCGCGTTCTTGTTTTCTTCGCCTCAATAATGTATTTGCACATGACACCACATTTTTTCTTCTTCGTACGCCTTATTTGAATTGAACTTTGAATTTCGTATTCCATTTCCGCGTTCTTTTTTCCGTTTCATTAACGCGCCAATATCTTATGCGTAGCGTGAAGGTAAGTATCAAAACAATATACGTTTACGTATTATAAAAATGGAGAAATATTTAAAATAATCGTATTTGAATAGACGTAAAACGAGATTTAATTTACAGCAGAAAGTTTTGCGCGGCAGCCGGCCTATATGCCTAAGATCTGATACATAGTTCAGGCTCACGCTAAAAAGTTTGGAAACACGCGCTAACGACTAAACGATTATGACAACATCGGAGTTTCGCCAAAGTTGTAGTTTCGAGGAGCCAATTTTAATGCAAACGTGTGCCTAAAAGTGGGATGGATATTTCCGAAATGTGAACGTTTATTTTATGTACTTACTGTCGCCAGTTTCTTTAACGCGAAGTTTCAGGGTGTCCCTCACTGTAGGTAATATTATGGTATCGTTAGAGTGCATTTCTTTGAGCTTCGCCATCGTGTAAGCTTGTTCGGCTATCACCAGGTGCCGTTGCAATATTTGTTCAGCCTGAAAATGAAACAAAGAGGATTTTAATTTTTTTTCCTCGTCTGTAGAGTACAAGAATATATCCATGGTACAAGACCGATTTTATTTGTATTTATTTGGAACGCTATTAAATATTTCGCTTTTTATTGCCTATGCAGGCGGCATATAGGTATATAATATGTGTAGTGGGATTGTCCTTCCCAGAGGGACCGGAATTGAAAATAACAAGAAACAAATAAAAATCGAGCGGATCTGGTCTTACGTGGTAAGCGAATTCGGGCATAAACAGCTTCTTGTAGGTAGAAGGATATTGGATTTCGGCTGCCTTCCAAGCAAGGTCACGGGGTACAAAGTAAGTGAAACGTTTTCTGGTATCGTTCAGTTGGCTGTTGAAACCTCTCCGCTGACCCAGGAAGTAGGTGGAACTGTAAAAACGAAACAAAACATTTAAAAATTTAAATGAAAGCAGAAGCACGTGCACAGCAACTGCACACAGCGGTATTACACAAATTTCGGGGTTTGGGGCATGTCGATTACTTAATCCGAAAAATTGATTGACGTTGCACGTTGCGGTTCATCATATTTACCATTCATTTTGCGGTCGGTGCACGTATACCGATTATTTCGCTCGCTGGAGAATATCCAAATCGAGTTTTTGGTTCGAGCTGACGTAGCACGCGTCGAAAAATGATTGAGCAATTATGTGCGATATTTTTTTATTCTCTTTTCTTCTGGTTTCCAATTTCGATTTGTTTGGTTTATTTTTCATCGTAAATATTGCGTGTAAGTCAAGCGCGATAAATAAATTTCGAATCATTTATTGTGGACACATAACTTCTGCAAATATTGAAAATATGATATACGCGTTCGCAGCTGTTATTCTGCAGTATACGTATTTTCTTTTCCATTTTGTTCAACTATATCAGCGATCGTTTCATTGGAGCCAGATTCCAATTCTAAGATATTGTTTTCCCCTAAATAGTACTTTAGAAAATTTTCCAATTTTAAGCTCACAGGTTCTTTTTTCCATTTTGATTTGGTTGATCCAATAAAATAATCCGTTCTCGATCGAATATTATTTGACTCGAGAAAGGTCCTCGTCAATTCTTCGAAATAAAAAATGTTAGATTTAGTTGAATCAAACAAATTCTAACTAATCCGAAAAAATGAAATGACCTTCGTTCGCTGAATTTTTTCCATTATTTTATCGGAGGCTCGCAGTTATAAATCCCGCTTGCACTGATTGAAAAATTTCTAAGCCAATGGAACATTGTTCAATCGAACCTAATTATTCATCATTCTTCGTAACAACGAATCTTTTCAAGGCAAATAGCAAAATTTTCAAGCGATTGTTGCACGCGGCTTGAATTATCATAAATATTTTTCCGTAGCTTATAAGATGTACGTGAATAGTTGTGCGTGGTTTAGATGTTTAGCGGAGTGATGGAATGCTGACGTCATTATTACATCTATCGCATATGATATCGACCTAGAGCCACCCGCGCGTATCGTATAAAGCAGGTAATGGCATTAAATTTATAACACGCAACCCGTAGTTTCTACTCGGTATGCTCGTAGCTAACGTATTGCTGGCTGATAGATGGCAGAGATACGTGGTCACCGCGTTATATGGGGTCGACCTAATGGCTATTATCGTAATGAAACTACCATCGGGTTTGGGTACACGTGATACGCCGATTCATGGGATAATTTCCACCCAACAATTTCACGTTTACCATCTCCCTATATAATAAACCTAATTCAACAAGCCCCCAAGAAAAATCCGCAAGAATGGGTGATCAAGATCCTTCACGAGTAGGATCGAAAAATTGAACGCAGTTTCTTATCCCCATTGCGTGTCGAAAGAGTCCAAACTCGTAATCGAATTCGCAATCACTTTGAAAAATTATATAATCTGACCCGATAATGTTGCCCACTTCGTCTCAACTTTCTCATCTTATCTACGGTATCGCTTGTATCAATTATCGTTTAAACTCGTTCGTATAATCCCGAGAGCAAGTGATCGAAAAGTTCTCCACGCCACCCTCCACTCGAGGTAAAAAGCTAATGAAAAACGGTATTATTAGTACGCTGCAAGTTCTGAATCTCCGAACTCTGAAGCCGTGGAAAGGTTTCACATTGAAAATACGGATTCATGGATCTACGGTTGTTCCAGGATTAGTGTGAAAATGAAGCCAGCTCGAAATTAAAGCAGGGAATTTTACGCGGCGTTGTTCGATATAATCTTCAATCTTGAATGAGACAATGCTGCCCTTTTTTTTTTTTTTTTAAGGTATATGGATACTATAAGGGTGAGAGTTTGACTGTTCAATTTTACCATCCGCGTACTGTACGCTCAAATAACAAAGTAATATTATACGTGTGACGCACTGGAAGGGTTCAAAAAATAATGAACTACATGTTGAGTAAAGTCGACGTAGAGTTTCTTGTTTTTATTCCCCTTCAAAAAACAATCACTAATTCTTTTACCATCTGAGTTATATGTATAGTAAAACCTCTTCTTTATTAGAGTTCGGTATATCCGCTGCATACTTTTATTACTTCTTTCATGTTTTTTTGCTTATATGTATAATTTTTTTTCTTCATTTTCTTTCATCGCCACGCCGCGCCATTTTAACCCCCTCAACAGTTCGCTCTACCGTAATTCACTGCGAGGTGAAAAGTTCAAGTAAAATTCTTAGAGCGTTCTAGCTCTAAAGATATATTAATTGGTCTTTTTTCTTTTATTCTCTTTCACGTACAACTTCTAGATAAAAATCCCTAGAAAAGTCTTGGGATAATTTTTACGAGATCATCTTTCCAGATAATTCTAATGAGATTGTCCCGTTCTGTTTTCATTAAATTCTAGGTATCGCATAAAAAACCTAGACAACGAGAATTCTCGCTCGGTAAACGCAGCCGTTGTTTAACAAGAAAATAATAAATGATTTAGATAATTAATAGTTATATTCGTATAATTTCTGTTAATATTCTGATTGTAAGCGAAAAATCAGTCCCCGCTTCTTAACGTGTAATGAGATAAAATTTTGAGGGCTCGAATACTCACTTTAGCATGGGATCGGTTCTCAATTTTTCTTGAACAGTTGTGTAAGGGACCCCAAGGACTCTGTCGATTATGTGAAGGATTCCATTTGTGGCAGCGATATTCGGAGTAATGACTGTTGCGTTGACACCACCACCTTCTACGGTAAGTGTCTCGTTGCCATTTGGTCCTTGAATTATATTGAAGTAAAGACTTTTTCGTTCGGCTGCCGTTGATACCTGAAATAATGGAATGTTCATAGTTATGAATGGTGAGTGAGGGTTAAATAAAGAATAATTTCATGCAACGATATAATTCGATTGATAACGCCTCACTATTAACATGCGTCGAAATGATAAGGAGGAGAAAAATAATTTCTAACCATTTTTTTTTTTAATTCATGATGCGAGAGGTTGTACGTACACATACCTTAATCATAACTGACATAGTTAGACACTACGCGACGAGCTGTAGGTTGGCGTAAAATATCCCTAGTTTAGGCAGCAAACGGGGGCTTGATTTTTCGCAAATATCTCGAGAACTGATTGAGATTTTCGAAATTTTAAAAAAGATTCGAAAAGAGGAGGAAATGTCCTCAAAAAAGTCTCGACTCCCGGAACTAGAGGACCATTATTTATAATCTTTCTAGAAGCGTGAAAATACGGCCGAAAACAGCTAGTCTGACACGTGGGCCGTTTCATTGCATGACGCGCGCAAGCCAGACTAGCCGTTTTCGGCCGTGTTTTCACGCTTCTAGAAAGATTATAAATAATGGTCCTCTAGTTCCGGGAGTCGAGACTTTTTTGAGGACATTTCCTCCTCTTTTCGAATCTTTTTTAAAATTTCGAAAATCTCAATCAGTTCTCGAGATATTTGCGAAAACTCAAGCCCCCGTTTGCTGCCTAAACTAGGGATATTTTACGCCAACCTACAGCTCGTCGCGTAGTGTCTAACTATGTCAGTTATGATCTCGCCAAGTGTACATATACTATATGATCAGGAATGACGAAGGTTGAAGGAATTTTAAAAAGGTGAAAGATCTTCTACAGATGGATTTTAGAATCAAGAAATCTTCTTTTAGAGTGCTCGGCGCCTCTAGTAGCGAGAAAACAGTTGCGAATTCTAGGGGCAAGAGAGCGGCACAGATTTGCATTGCTCTCTAACCATGGAACTATGTTAATTTATTACGGATGTGTGCTTTACGTTACGTATTTTATGCATGCTTTATGTTTCGCCAGAGTCATTCCACCCCAACAACCACCCACCCAGCGCACAGCCCTCGAAATGCTGATGAGATAATATGGGTAGGATTTCTGCGCTCTCTCAACTGGATAGACACGAAGGTGTCTGACAATGAGTGTCACGAATATAAATTGGATGTATTACTTGCAATTTATGGCAGCTGGGTGAATAAGATTGCAGTTACAGCTCGAGAGATCGATGAACTGAAGAATTCTATTATAGTTTTCTTTATTTTCAACGTTGCACATCGTTGTTTTTTTTATTTCATTTCATTTTTTTAACGATCCATCGATTCGTGAATTAGGGATGATCTACATCGAGCATCAGGGGATTGATGAGCCTTATGATGGTGTTTCTTCGACGTCAAAGATTTAAATAAACCAAATTTATATCTGAATCTTGTCTGTTACCCTGCATATTTTATTTACAGAAACATATTTCCGGCAACGACGAATAATGAGGCAATTATACGAACGCTTCAGAAATTACAGAAATCGATCGCCCTGTACAGTGACTGGTACTGATCCCCCCCCCCCCCCCCCCCCCCCCCCGCCACTCAGCCGAATTCCTTTGCTTTCTGTACGATACGATTTCAATTATAAATCAAATTCAATAATCTATACCTTTTCGGGACTCTGCACTTTGCAGAAAAAAAAAAGAAAAAAAAGGAGAATATTAGTAACAAACAAGTATACTCCAGTCAGCGAATCGTTCTTCGACATACAATGAAATTAATTATGGAGATATTAATCAGCTGATGGTCATGAGATGATGAGAATATCTAAAATATGAAATACCCTCTAAATACTATAAGAAAATTACGGCAATGATTCTGAACTGTCGTATATGAGGAGATATCGACACTACAGAGACATTGATGGGAGATATATGGAGATTACAATCCTTATCGAGTCGATTACCTGTATATTTTAGTAGAATTTATATCTCTGCCAATACCTTGTACAGAGAAAATACTCGGTGATCGGAAATGAGATTTTTTTTTTCGCCCACATTATAGGTACGATGGAAATAGATAACATATATACACGTAGGTTGTGTGGAGTATTTTAACGTGAGCTTGAAGGAGAACCGTCCACGTATGTATAGGAAGTTTAATGGACTGCGCTGCAGTGCGCACTGCGGCCTTGTGTTTAGGTGGAATAGCTAATCGCATGTGCAGCGCTAAATGTGTTTCAATGTGCCATTAAACTACAGCGACATGTAACGCACCGCAGAGTATTACGGTGCTAATTGGACGTTACGTCTAATTATCTCGAAAGCTGCTAGAAGCTTATAGCTTTCTGTAATTTATGCATTGAATTCAAATTTTCATTTTCAATAAAATTATCAATCAGGTTTAATTTTCGTAACGAAGATTATATCTATATTGTTGCATATTATAAACCAAGTAACGCACACATTAAAACAATGCAAAATTCAATTTAACTGTCCAGGCCAAAAAAAAAATTAAAAGGTGATAAACTTCAAACGGTCTGGTCAAATATTTTCAGAACAATTATTGGCCAGAAAGTTGGTCTATTAAAATACGGATTTTGATAACTTCAAGTGTCCACCATTTTTGTTCAGATAAGACCCGATTTTTTTTTTGTCAGACAAAACGTTCCGTCGACGAATGCTTAGAAATTGATACGAATTCTTTCGTCCGTTTGCAGAGGTATGGTGACGATGAAAATCGATATTAATGATGATTCTTATACTCGATCAAGAAAATAAATTACGATGCAAATAAATTATTCGACGTTCAGGAAAAAGGTTCAAATTTGAACACTGTAGTACTAAATGATACCGAATGTACCAAACGTTGATTAATTTAATATTGAACTGTACATATATTACCATGAAATTGTAACAATAAATTTCAGCATAGATACTAATGGTGGTTTGTCAAATACCACCCTAGAATACGCCTACAGGTAGGACAGATAGAAACTCTGATTATATTTTCGATTTATGCCTTCGTTTCTATTATTCAGTAAGCACAGCGCATCGGCACCGCATCGGTCTGATTAGGCGTCAGAGGTACTAATTGTCGCTAACAAAAGATATAATTATTCGTAATCAGGATAATGAACTCGAGTAATTTAGCGCGTGACTGTGATACGTCTGATTGACGTCCGAGTCGAGTTCAAAGATATCAGTAACGGAACCTCAACCATAATTCATTACAAATTGACAACGCATACCGCGGAGTAACGAGGTATTTTCAGCAATTGATTTCAGGATACTGTGCATTTTTATGACTTTTCAATAATCCACATTCAACAATTCGACGATAGCCGCGTGCAGTTTATGGGGTACCATAGATATGAAAGGCTAAATCCGCGAAACAAGTGATACACGCTCGATTAAGCATGTTCGGTATCAAATGTTATGGACAACTAAATTTATCAGTTTTATCAAAACATAACAGCTATACTGTTTCATGTGTTAGTTATACGGTATATGGTATACACTATACACATCGGTCGGATGACACTCAACTACATGCATATATTTTTAGTTTATTTCAGATATTGTTGCATGCAACGTCACGGTTTTTCAGGATTTTTCATTTTTCATTTTTTCTCTTTCTTTTTTTTTCGCACAGGGGTTGAAAAATAATTTGATACTTCCATCTAGATACGTAACGGTTTTTTTTCGTTTCCCTGAATTATTATTGTTATTTTTCTGTCGGATTTTTGAACACGGGCATGAGATATACGATATCGTCGATTTTTTCAGGCGAATATTTTTGAGTTGATGCACGAACAAGAGAGACAAAAAAAAGAAAAAAACTAACTCCACTGCAGGACTGATATTTCAGACAATATTCGATTGCTCTCTATCTATTTTGCTGTTGGTTCACTTCAACTGACAATGAAAGCATGTATGTATATCGACGACTATTCACAGGTAGGAGAATCCATGTGAATCCGGTCTGCACCTATAGTACTCATCTACTACTTTATTAAAACTGCCTAACCTCATTTTCGGAAATTCGGAAAAAATTCATTCTTCATTCTGATCGTTCTGTGATTAATCATGTTACAAATCTGTTGTTTTCTGTTGGTTATTGTTAGCACTTGCAAAATTTTTGATCGTTAAAAATCAGTGTTTGGTAAATGAACGAATTGGATGAATGAACAAATTTATAATTCTACAAAAAAAAATTTGAAATTTTTTAAATGTACATAGAGTCAACTTCTGCACATCTAAAATTTTTATAGTGCTAAAGAAATACTTTTTTCGAATTTTCTTGGAATTTTCACAAATGTTTTTTTTTTTTTTTTCTCTTCAGACTTTGAATGATCGTAATTGAAAAACGGTTGTATGGAAAGAAAAAGAAACCAACAATCTACGGATGTTTTGTAGGTTTTATAAATATCATCAAGAGAGTACAACTCAATTCAAAATGGCGAGGGTCAGACCGTACTCGAATTCACGTGCGACAATGGTACGTGAAACCTTGCGCACATGGATTTGAGGTAGGCAGAATTTTGTTGGATCTGAGAATTGGATTATAAAAGTTCCAGACCAGAGAGTTCCGCAGGACGAAGTCTTCCCTCTCGAGTTTTTCAGGTTTGAAAAAGACGGTTGTTTTAATTTTCTTTAATTCGTTTCCCGAGTCTCCGAGTTACCAGGCTCATTATCATCTAATCAACCCGAACAGCAGAACGGGAAAACGGTAGATATACGAGGTAGATATCTTTGTACTCTGAGAGAAGAAAGACAGGGCACTGAAAAAAAAAAACTGAACAGATGAAGAAAAAAAGCAAGAGAACGGCGATTTGTAATGAGAGAAGAAAGGGAGCTTGTTTATTCTCTTGTCTCCTATTCAGAACCAATAATTGTTTTAGAATTGTATTAAAATTTACTTGATCCTCTTCC
Source organism: Athalia cordata (assembly GCA_963932425.1). Classification (NCBI taxonomy): domain Eukaryota; kingdom Metazoa; phylum Arthropoda; class Insecta; order Hymenoptera; family Athaliidae; genus Athalia; species Athalia cordata. Next base: position 45,953,173 of record OZ010625.1, on the reverse strand, counting down.
CCTGACTTATGAATGATACCATCGTCGTCGCAGCCTTCAACTTTCCTTACAAAGAACTCACCTACTACTTTTGTATCATGTAATTTTTTTCCTCTTTATATTCCTCTCTCTCTTCTTTCGTGGCTCATGATTACTTTTGAATTATCCTCACTTCAGATTAATCTATAGATTACGTCCCGCTGCTGCGCGATATTGCACTCACTATACACGCGTTTCTAATTACCTCAATATCGGATATCTTCCACGTGTGACCTGATTGGCTTTTTACACATCTGTTTCCCCCCTCAATTCTGGTTTTTGGTTTTCCTTTTTTTTCTTGTTTTTTTTCCTTGTACGGGTAATGACGTCCACGTTACATTTCTCACGTCAATATAACTTATCGTTTCACACTGCGCAGCAGGCGGTAAAAGAAATCGTTTCGTCAGATTCCGAGTTCGAAGCAAAAATTATTTAAAATCACCGCGGGTGGTTTTTCTCAATGTAATGTCGAACCTTTTCGTGTGTACGACGTCACGTGGAACGAAAGATATTGATTGCAGATATTCGAGGTGAATCGAATAAGCGATAGTGGCCGTTTCTCGCAGTAGGTATTACACAGGGTGTCATAAACGTACCAAAATTTGCTACAAACAATTTCATCTGTTTCGGAATCTCGCGCTGCACTGAACGATGATCGTTTGCAGACCGTATCAAAACCTAGTCTACTGCCAGCCCGGGTCTATCTAAAGTTTCAAGAGTTCCGTCCAGGTTCTATTATTATGCTCGCTAGTCGCGAAGTTGAATAACTTAGAAATTGTAACTATAATAATATCCGTTAATTTCAACGATATTACCCGCCACTTCGATGTTATTACATCACTTCATACCGCTGGTAGTTCCAGCAGCGTGGTGGGTGTGCAATTCTGTCGTATTTCGTTTGGAAGTTCTTTCGTTTCTTATGCTAAAAATTTAAAGACTGCAGAATACTGATGTGAGCATAGTTCGTGCAAAGGTGATATCTTCGGCGTCTCGATCTTAATCGCGAAAACAACAGAGTGTAAATTTTTTGCTCCATTTACCGCTCAATCGTGAGAAAAATCACTTCAGGCTGATATATTATACTATAGATTCTTACAAACGAAAAATGCCTGCGCTCTTCGGAAGTGAAACTTTGATTTTTCGTTGTCTTTTTTCTCTCTCGGAGATCACCGGGCATTGTCACCGTATAAAAAAATTGATTTTCGCACAACGTATTTGACAGTCTGTAATGCAAATGGAATTATTATACCTTTTATCCTGTAGTACTCCACAGTCAAGGGGTTTAACTATAAGATTTTGTGTCCTAAATTGTCGTGCTCAAAATTAGTGACGAGTTTAATCATCCTGGCTATAATCAAGACGTTATTATACAGGAAGATGGTTATCCTACTACGGCGCTTCCCAGCGCATGAATATTTTGCTTTTACGATAAAACATTAAACTGCATATTAGCTCGATCCATTACATACTAGGTTTTTTTCCTCTATTTTCTTCTTCTCTTTTAATATGAAAAAAAATGCAGAGAATGGCATGGATTGGCATGGAAGTTTGCCCCGCCTTTGGAAACTTGCGAAGCTCTTGATATGCGTATGTTTAGAGAATTTTGTAGAAAATTGTCGAAGGAGGTGCGGCACCAGACTAATTGAAATTGAGTTGGGAGTTGAAGAGTTTCAGTAGCGCTATTCAATTAGGATATTGTCGTGCTATAGTATACGAATAGATGTTACATGCAATACGTATGTAGATAGAGAATAGCTATTTTCACAGACAACAGCTGCTATTTGATGTTCAGAAACATCGACATTGTTTCGAAGTTTTCGCGTCAGAACCAGAAACTGCTAAGTGTACTCATATACCCATACAGAGAAACGCGAACATACATATTGTATTTATGCAGTCGAAAATGTTCGGAGAAATAGACTGCGAGGATCTTGAAAATAATTATAAAACAACTGTTCATTATACAAGCAGCTGTCTTAAATAAATTTTTGATATCCATTTTACTGAAAATGTGCGAACTATTTCAAGTTCAAGACGAAATCAGATAATCTGATTCCCGTAATCCTAATCGCAGTGTCAGTGCATGAAGACGCGGTTTAAATCTTGGTCAAATAATTCACAGGTGAATGAAAAATATTCACATCTTTGAATCGTTCACTTTACACGAACTGGGTAACCGTATATAAAACATCGTAACTATATCATTGGAGTGAAAAGGGGATGTTTTATCAGTATTTATTTTCCACAGAGGGAAAAGCGGAGAAAAGTCTACCATTATTTTCAGCCGAAAAAAAAGGAAGATTTTTTCTACCCCTCAACGGCCCTAACGTGTAGGTATGTACTGCTAAAACCATCACTTCAGCCGCGTTTCAAGCACAATTGATGAACATAGAATGAAAAAAAAAAAGGGATATCTTTTGAAAGGTCTGAAAATTAAAGGTATTCTTATAGAGGAAAAACAAGGGTGGAAAATATGAATTGTTTTCTAAAAAAGGATCGGACAACGCACAAAACTACGATATAGTCAGTTGGTTTATTACCTCCCAAGGTTTTCGTCCATTCCTCGTAATCTTAAAAAATTTTTCATTTATTGTATATGACTTTTTTTTAATGTGTACTTACAATTAGTTGTGTAACGTAAATAGCCCTATAGCTATGGGCATATAATCACACTTTTCTAACTTCCCATGAATTTTCTGTCATGTATCGGACAAAGAACATTATCAAAATTGCGCTAATTTGGATGAAAATTGTAGAAGAAAAAATTGTTTCTCAATATTTTTATGAACTTTTATAATTTTTTTCGCGGCATATTGTGGCAAGAAGGCAGGCTTGAATTTTATAAAATTGCTCCGAGCTGTCTGTGAGGAGAGCGTGAAAAAAATACGATAAAATATGGAATTTAATATGCATTCAGATAAAGTCTGAAATTTTCCAATATTTTATTTCAACATCGTAGCTTTGATGTTTATTTGTTCATTCGATTCTCGCGGAATACTCCCTGATGGGAGCATGCGCATTTTTCTGTATTGTGTTGTGGAATTTTTCGGAAATAAGTTTTTTGTTCAACTATTCGTTGATATAAAATCTAGGCTTTTATACGCGCATCGATACAGTGTAGAGCTGTTTGGTTTTGAAATTTACAAAGTTTTAGGTATGCCATAATATGATCATGGTATGATCAGTTGTTAATTGTTTTGATTTGAATGGCTCTCACATGAATACGGTTGATACCTGCTCCAAATTTTTTCATTGATTATACATATTTTGGGTTTACTTTTTTTTTGTCAGACGAATTCGCTGGTACTAGAAGGTGTGTTCAATAGCAGACACTGTACTTTATGCCTGCGCGATATATTTGAGGATTGTTACTAACCTGGAGGTTGTTGTTATTGTTAACGATTTTCTCAAGTGGCAGCAGCTCCTTGACGTAGTGAAGTTTCAATATTTCTAACATTCGTTTTTTATCTTGTTTGATGTGCGTCAGGCTGGGTTCATCCCAGGCAGCATTGCTCGGTGCGAAAAGGGTGACTTGTCGTTGCTTGGTGATGTCGCTCAAGAAATCTCCACCGACGTCCACAATAGCTTCGTAAAACTTGTAGACTGGTCCATCCTCCTTTTCCTGAATACAACGATGAAAATAATGAGTTTTACTTAAAATATGGCCTTGAAGTTCGATACGTTGAAAACTTAACGTCATTCGCCACCACAAAGTTTGTTGATTCGAACAAGTGTATGATTCTAATTTGCGAAAATTATTTTTTCTCTCATTTCCAAACAAATTGCTTCGCACTAGGTAAAAAGAATAAAAATAATAATGAACAAATGCACTCGATCTATGTTTTTTTCAAAGAGTATTATCGATGCGAGTGACGTTAAATTCATTTAATGATAGAATAGTAGAGTGAAAATAATTATTGAGGTAAAAGTAACGGTACGGGAAAAACCTTAAACGAATTAACAGGAACTTATAAAAAAATGGATTTATAATAAAACATGATAACGCATATAACTATAGCTACTGACAATGAGAAGAGATGAACGATATAAAAAACATTAACTACACAATTATTCAATTTTATCAGAATTAAGTCATATAATAAATATAGTACAAATCTACAACTAATTTATTAGAGTATAGTAAAATAAAATAATCAAATGAAAATTGTAATAAATTTTCATTTTGATATACATTAAAATTAGATGTTTGTATTTCAATGTCGTGTCAGAATTAAGAGTGCGATTAATTAGGTCGACAATTAGGAACCAGAATTTTGTAAAAATTTTTCTCCGGTTTTTTTTTAGGTAAAAACAAAGAAAAAAAAATGGAGTTACTCGTATTCATCCATTAAGCTTCTAGATTTGTTCATCCAGAAGTCCGATTTGAGTCGGACGATGAGAATTTGAGTTAGCCAAACTTTATGCTAATAATTATCGCGATGTGTTTCCGTATTGAAATTGTGGTGGTATTTTGTGAGTTTTTGTGAGTTCCGTTAGTACTTACGATGCCCTAAACGACATGCAGAATCCAATAGAGACATGCAAAGCACCACAGAATAATAGTAATGTAATATAATATCACTGATTATTTATAATGTTTTTTTTTTTTTTTCTCCATATGAATAATATTACACATTTATATATTAAAAATGAATAATCAAAAACCACAGAGATAAATTATTACGATATTACATAATGTAGAAAATACTTGAGGTAGGATTTCCACTCTCGAGGGGGTTTAGGAATTCCAATAATTCGCTATTTAATAAATTGAATATCAAAGAGGTCTGTTCTAAACTTGGGCGATTATCAGCAGCTCTCAAAATATCGTAATATATAATTGAAATGTACATATTTTTATATTCGCGACGCAAGTTGTGACTCTCATCTGTTGATGAGATACTCTATCATTGATTCTATTCGTTCGATGAGATATATATAAAATACACATAAAAAAATTCGAATTGAAAATATCAAAAGATGATATATAGAGGCAATGTTTGCCGGAGGCAAGTGGCATATGGCATTATTCAACCCTCCTTTTTATTTTCATTCTTTTCCCCCTCTTTCCATACTTTATGCAAGCACAGTTGTCAATAATCCGTGCGTCATATGGTCTTGAATTTTATAAGCGCCAATTTTCATTCCCAAACCGATCGGGCGAGAGAATATTTCATTGAAATTGAATCTGTCAAATTCCAGGTATTTATATGTATGATGATGAAAATGTCAAATTGACCGTCTCGCTACCGCCCTTCATCTATATCATGTACGGAATAATCACTCGATCAACTTTTACTGAAATCAAACTACCGTTTTCACAGATGATATAATCGACAATCGGAAATTGAGAAAAATTTTACCGATAAAAATTGCAGGATTCAGAGAAGGGCGAATGATAGTGGTACAATCTAGGACCTATTATTTAGTTGGTAGAAGTATCAAGGAAAGTATGACAGTTGCATGTAAACTTCGGCAAGCTATTTCCACGTAGCAATTATTACACCACTATAATTATTTCGCTCCTGTAAATAATTAAATCATTAATGTTTGATATTGATATATGTATAATATTTTATAAGTTCTCTACTGCACGCTTCACGTCATAGTGCAGATTCCTTTCACGAATGAAGGAATGATTGCAGTTATTAAATTGCAACCAGAATATCAAATTTTCAAATAAAGGAGCCGCAACATCCGGGGGTGTAGGTATGTGAAGAATTGATAGTGATAAATCATGATCGTCCAGATTCTCCCTAGTGAAAAGTATTAGCGGATTCGAATGATTGAACTTTGTGTATTTGTCCTATGAGGCGCAAAGTCGGATCGATCGATTGTAGGTAATCTTTTTTTTTTTTTTTCAGTTCGTTGAATTTTTTCTTTTCATTTCTCCTACGTCGTGCAGAGAAGTATGAAAAATATTCGCGGGCACCGACTGTAAACTGTGGATATTCACGACTGCGGGGTACGTATACATCATACACAAATATATATTTCACCGTTGCAGTGTTATAGGTAAATATATGAGGTGCACTTTTATTACCAACGTACAAATAAAAGTTCGATAAGTGCAGTATATTGGAAATGAAGCACTGATTTCCAAGATTCTACCGTAAGTGATATTTGATATTGTGATAAAAAATAGCGAAATGATTATAAAAGTGACTTGATATTAAACACGTGTACAATAGAATTTGTTTTCATTCGTCGATGACGTGTAAAATGTTTTATACGACCAATGATTTAATTACGGCAATTTATATAAATTATAGCACCTATATCGTCAATGAGTGTTGCGGTCTACAACTGGAAAGATGAAATAAAATAAACGAATAATCAATAATAATAAATATTAATTTCCCGTTGTTGAGTAACTGTGTCTGGTGCACTTTGATAACGCATGCTGCATCCGCAAGACTAATGGTCTATAATAATAATTTGTGAACCGTGCAGAGAATGCGCTTCTACTGCGGCAGTCAGTATAATAATGGCAATCCATATATTGCGATATGACCCATAATTAATCTAGAACACCCTATACCTTTTTTTTTTGTCACCTCGGAATTTTTTCATCTCTCTACGTGTGTTCGGATAATTCATCTCGGCGGAGTTCGCGCACATACCTAAGTGTGTGTTGCTGAAATTTTTCGCTCATTTACTTCCGTGGATCTGGTTGAATTAATTAAGCATGTTCAGTTCTGCTTACATATGTATACAGGGTGAGTTTGTCCAAACTCCGAGATTGCGAGGAGCTTGATTTGGCAGACATGTACTTGACCTTGGCTCGACTTCCTCATTTATTGAGCATGCTTTTTTTTCTAGTTGACTTTTCTCATTCTTCCTATTTTTCTCGTGTACGGCGCGTTGAGTGGGCAAGAAAGCCGAACCATGCTCCTCCCATTCTCGGATTTTGGAATGATTCACCCTTTATATACATACGTTATTTTGGAAATATGTATTAACACGGTATAATTTCGACACCCGTCAAGTGTTCACACGTAATATACATTAGAGGGTAAATCGTCTGGTTGGCCCCTCAACAGACGACTATTTTAAAGGGTAGTTAAACGCGATCGTAAAACTTGATACACATATATGTAAGAGCTTTGATATCACAAGCCTATACCGGTTTTACGCAAATGAAGGAGGATCGTATTCCTTGATATTGAGAGTGCGCACTTCGTGTGAATCGAAACAAACTGTTGTTGAAAAAGAGAAATAATAGTATCAAAAGCAACAAAAACCCGATGAATTTTCGAGTGAAATAATCCAAAAATTAATATACGTTATGCAAAAAAATTTCTATTTTCTATATATTTGTAGGTACAAAGGTAAATGTGCTGCGAGTACTTGACGAATTCATTAATTTTCTATGAAGAACTGTTCGAGTCAACTCAGAATGTATCTGTACAACGGTGCGTGATTAACTATCTGACAAAAACATTATAGACTGATATACTGTGGGATCATTTTTTTCATTTTCTAACGAATTTTATAATTTGTACCCGTATAATATTAATTTTGAATTATATTGATACAAATGAAAAAAAAAGGATCCTTAAAATGGATAGAAATCGTGTATATAATAGTTCAAAAGTATGGAAATACTTTAACCGGAATTAATCAACAAATAATTGCTATCAAAATTTTTTTCTGTCATTTATTTTTGTTCTTTATTAAATATCCCGACTCCAACAATACATCAAGGGATCTCGATTGAATCAAACGTGCGGTTCAAACAACCTCACGACTATTTATCTTCCACGTCTGCAACAATTTCCGCTATTTTTTTTACCAATTTTATTCCGAAATTAGTTTTTATAACCCCCGGGCATTTCAGGAGGGAGAAAGAGAGAATTAACTAGCACCGGTATGTGTTTGCTGCAAAGAGATGTTTTTTTCTTTCTTTTATTCCTTTTGTTATTTTTATTCAGTCTTTTTTTTTGTTACCAAAGCGCCGGAGCTTTACTGCAGGTTTCGATTCGCAGTACATCATCACCTGCAGGCTTCAAACGTAGCGGATAAAAGTTTCATAAGAAAACTCGGTGAAATTGAGTCCTGCACTGACGAGTCTGTATCGTAATTTCATTTCTTCTTTCGCATCGGCTGTACACACATCTATGTGGTGCAGGTATACCGTACATCGATTACAAAGGCGATTCAATCGTTATTGGTATAGTTACGATAAAAAAGAAGAAAAAAGAAACAGAAAAAAAAAGGAAAAAAAAAAGAAGAAAAATCATCTCTTTGTGTAGTAGCGGAGGTTGAAATGAGTAGATTATTTTTATCTTTTTTTTTAGATTGAAATTTTGTTTTTTCTCATCAAATGATGAATTTGAAAAATTCTCCGGAGATATCTATAATGAAAAAATGTAAAAAAAACGTAGGTATTCGTACGTAGGTAATGCATGCACTTTGTACAGATTAATGTGTATTTCGGAGAATTCCATGTAGAAAACTTAATACCAACAGAATTGTATCCTCATAATATACAACGATACGGGATTCACGGGATAACCTGAGGCAGGGCTATTGTACGTATACATGTAAGTCTGTATGAACATACGGATATTGTGAGCGCAACCACCTCTCTGTACCTTCTGTTGATTCGTGTTACAATTTGTTTTTAGGTTAGATTAGTTCAGGCGAAATGAACACGCTTTTCTATAGCTATATACAGGATATACCTTTGACATAACGTATGTAAGCAGATATTTGGGTGTATACGCATGAATAAATTGCCATTATTATCATGAGGTATGGTGATCAAGCATTTTGGCGCATGTATACATGTTATAATGTGATAACAATCGCGAATTTTTTTCTTCACCAATACACGAATCAATTCTCACTTTTCACCATAATTTCTACGTGAACAATGCGATGCGACATTTCATGCGATGAAAAACAATCACGTGGATGAACTTGTCTACGATTTTCTTATGTCATTCCAAAAGCTTTCGGTTGCAAATTTATACTACAGCATATTTTCTTGAAAGTATGGTAATTTAAAAGTATCATGCTGCATTCTAGTTTATGCTATGTCATTTTTGTAATTCCTATGACATTCCCACGACACTTTACAGTGCGAATTCCGAGCAATACGGGAAAAGTAATGTTCACGTTTGCTTTAGTTATAGGGCAGATGTCCTTGTGCAGTCCGTGAAGTACATCGATCATAATTGTTGTACCATTGAAACATTTATAGACTAAGATCTGCTATGGATATATATATGCACAGATTTCATGTAAAATTTTTAAATTCAAACATTCAATATGCGCAAGGCCTACGATGCTCGTGAAAATGTTATCGAGCTTAATCAGACGCTGATAAGCAAAACCGTCCCAGCTAATAAAACAAAATATAAAGCTCGGTTTCACAAGGTTTTCCTTTCATACCCTTGTTCACAATATTATTGTCTATTGTGCCGACAATTAATGACCAATTTCTGACTTGGATAAATGCACTTGCGTATAGCTATGCGTATATTTAAGCGTTGATCATATTGAATGACAGGTGATGAACAAAATTCAAAAAATTTATCTTTTTTTTTTCTCATTCCTTTTTTTACACAAGCAAAGAGACACACCTTCGATGCAGGCATACCTACACACGTCTATGTAATATAGAAAATAGCGACAGCATTAAAATTGTCAAGGTTTTTTTTCCACATGGGTATATAGTAGGATATGAAAAAAGGTTAGCGAAAAAATATTGTTGCGTATTATGCTGAGAATATGTGACACAGAAAATAGTGAAAGATAGAGATTTACTTTTATTGTTCATTATACCGTGAGATTTTTGAAAAAAAAAAGAAAAACACCCTGTTGCCTGTTGTCCGGCAACTTACGTTACATGTCTTGCGCAGCGTATGAGTTGACCAGATTTGACGCTAGACACCAGGCAATTGGGTTTAATTTTTCGTTCAAATCACACGGTGTATTTATATATTTATTGTAGGTATGTAAATCTATCTATATAAGTTTCTTCCTTCTATGGTAACAGTAGGTATGTAATGTAAAAAGTGATTGAAAAGTAGAAAAAAGCTGCTGCAAATTACCTTGAAAGACTGCACAGAGAAACCAGAAACCAGGGTTGTCCACAATAACAAGAAGCGAACAGAAAAGAGATAGGGTAACTTGTATTATTATTTGTTTAAAATGGTGAGAAAGTGATGAGTTTCTACGCTCCCAAATTTACCGAGTGTGTTATTAATTTTTAAGGATAATTGTATGAATTTCAAATGCACGCTATATTTATAGGGTTAAAACATACGTGGATCTGGGCTATATAACTGTCATGTAATCGTTACAAAATTTATTTATGTTCATCTGTATATTAGAATAATCAGTCAAATTGTTTTTTTAAAATTGCATCGTCACGTTCAACTTCTACAACGCCAATATTACAGAAAGTACCTTAAAATCAGTCGAATTATATCTCAAAATTCGATGTGTATTTTTTGTCGCTTTTCAAAAATCGCCTTGGAACATTCCACTTTCACGGTTTATGTACAGCGTGAATCGTAATATCGTTTTCAAAAAACTGTTGCGTAATTAATAATGCGCGCGTTACAGATGTGCGGGAAAAAATTCCAGAAGTAGTACGAGTCAACGAATGGGAATGCATGCGAGATATATATGTATGTTCCAAGGAATATTTACAAATAGAACTCATCGACCCGTCTAATCTTGGTGAATCGCAAATAGATGATAATTATCATTATATTATATTCCCTATGCATGCGGGATGTATAAATTATATTGTTTTAATCGAAGCAAAAGAGGTTGGAGTTCTATATGGTACATGTACGTATGTATGTACATAACCTGATTGTACGGTACTTCCGAATGATGAATATTTATAAACCCGTGTGTATGTAATACATAAATATATACGTACGTTCGTACATCGATTATCTAATCACAAGTGACTCGTAAATTTGTGCCTGGCCATTCGTGAACACCGTGTTTATATGGAGCTTAAACATGGGGATTCGCAGAGTAAATTTCGATGCAGTCTGCACCTGCCATTACGCTATTTCTATTTAGGATTCCTCTTCCACGAAATAATATAATTATATAGAATTGTTCGAGTATAAAATATTTTATCGTTTGCAAATTGCAATTGACCAGCAGTTGGTATTACTATTTACGAATAGATCCATCACATATAAATCGAAACAGAAGAAAAAAAAAAAAAACATCTCAAATACTATAAACCCCAATTTTTCGGGATGAGGTAAAAACCGATAATTATGAGATCTCGAAATCAAAATATAGGGTCTATTCCTGAAATCCGTGTCTCAAAACTAGATTTCCCTTTTTATCTTATAAAATAAGAAATTATTCATACATCGTTCGAGTCGAGTCATCCGTTACAATTTTTAATTAATTTCGCTCCAATGCCTCAGCAGCATGACCAAACTTTTCTCACTATCTCCGCACGTATTCGAGTTGTCGAGTAGGTATATAAGGTGTGTGTGTGTGATTACACCTACCGGTACACCTATATACGTATAACCCGCAAAGTTGATCTGACTTTCAAGCAAAATGTGGCAAGATTCTAGATCACATTCTCTCACAAAACTTTATCCCTGATCCAGCCCAAGCCCACCCCCTGCGCGCACTATGTTTTCTAGCACATAATCAACCGAACAAAGTATTTCCGATAATAAATCGTCTCTAAAATTTTCTTTTTCACTTCGACCTCCACTGCGAGGCCAGGATCATCTGCGCGACATAAAATTTTCGTTACAATTTATACATTTGTATCTAAAAATGTCCTGATGTAACGTCGATCCGAAGTTGCAGGTTGAGACACGCGCGACGCATGATGTCCGGATCCTGCATGGAGGCACAACGGTCGTTAAAACATTTTAACTGCGTCAAGTCAGTCTCTCGACAAACCCTCTAGAGAATATACCCGCCTTTTATATACCGGTCTTTAAAACGTTCGGAAGATAGGAAGGACCCCGCGGAAGGTTATACGACGTTCTGCTAAATGTACCCAAACGCAGACCTGATCCTCGAACGTTCGTAGTTTGCATGGAAAACTGATGCGAATAAGAGCCAAGGGACAAGTAGATGTCGGTATACACACGAGTTTATAAATAATCAAAATGTATAAGGTTGGCGTATTACAGACTATTATATACTTATGAGGTATACGTAAGCAAAGTAGTGTACTTGTAATACGGGGATAATAAAAGTTATATCGACAAACGAGGATCGTTTATGCATAAAGCAGACTTTGGTTTTTTATCGTTTTTTTTTTATCATCATTCAACTGGAAGTTTAAATTTTTCAAAATCATTTAAGCAATATAATATTGATTTAGTTACGTATACTGTACATATATACATTATATATACGCGTCTGTGTGCTAATATTTATCTCACTTACGCATATGTTTCCTGTCAGTGCGGATTGTAGAAGTTTTGCATAATTTAAATAGAAAATTTCCCTGAATTTGGAGAGAATTTTTCTCTTTCTTTCGATCATTGTCATCACTAAATCTTAACCACCAAATAAAGAAAAGAAAGAAATAGAACAGAAAGAAAAGGACTAATCAACCAAATATGGACGAAGGTCATTGATCGAACGTAGCTACCGATCGAACAACGAAACACGTCGGAAAAATGTGTACCTATACATATGTACGTGTAAAAAATGTAAAGAGCTTAGGGTATACGTTGGCGAACAGATAAGACAGTGACAGAGACAGAGATCTGCAGTGATACACAATAGGCGGTGCATTTATGGCGGAACACACACTGTGCTCTCCTACACACAAAAGTTTTGTTCCATATATTTACTGTTTCACCTGTGATATACATAAACCTGAAATTAAGAGGTTAGTATACAACTCGCAGTGAACCTAATTAGCTTATGTATGATATTACCCATCGCAATCGTTATGTTTCAAGTCATTAACGATTAAGGTACGATTCTATGTAGCTGTAGTTCACCGCGCGAGGTTAATTGCTGTCACAAATTAACAAAACACAGACAAGTGGATATGTGAGACGTTGGCTTTTCGATGAAATAAAAGCTCCCCTTTTTATGATAGAGATAATTCAATACTTTCCCCGCGTATAAATATCAATCGATCAATTATTTCATCGAAAATGTCACGCAGGAGTGGTGCACACAAAAGGCGACAAGTGCCGAAGATTTCGTGGCTTGTTTTCTATATAATAAAATACGGTTATGAAATTCATAATATACACTGATCGCGGTATATAAGTACGAAAAATGCAAACGATGCGATAAAGTGAATTTCAAATTTTCTATCACGAACTATATTATTCGCTAAGTGTATCGTAGATAATTTAAATATAATACTATAGAGAAATCTAATGTGAACTATAAATTCATCTATGTATATCGATTCCTAAAATTACAGACGATTATATTACATTTCTTTTCTTTTTTCTTTTTTTAATCTGCGTGCGCTACGTTATACATGAAAAATCCTTTCACACGTTGAAATAAATGTTGCACATTATGTGTCGTATTATGTACGTACTGTTATTATACGATGATCGTTATCATGTACATTTGATGTTACATATATTTAAGTGTACGTGAGTCGTCCTTTGTGTACGTACGTCTATTATATTTTATGTTACATATAAATGTGATTGCTAGATGCACAGAAAATGGAGTATCGGTGTTAAATTTCAAATCGACGTTACTTGAGTCAGTCAAGTATAATGGCATGAAAGATGTAAAAGGGAGTTTTCCACCTACATTAAAATTATATCAAAACGACGAATAGCCATCCTACGATCTTTTCTCTTCTTTGTATTTTGCACCTTTTTTCACTTAAGAATATTTATATGCCTTATTTATCGAGTAGCAGATATTCAGAATGAATATACAGATGAACAATGATCTCTCGCCAATCTCCGTCGAAGCAAACGCATAGTTGTAATATCTGTAGGAATTCTAGACTTACGAAATGAGACGTCGAATTCAGGACAGCGAGGATGAGAATGTCAAATGTATGTGAACGAAGGAACATAAGGAAAAAAATTAAACATAAAAAAAAGTATAAAAAGTAGATGGGGAGTGGAACAACAGCGACTATATAAGGTGTGGTACCCCGAGGGGAGATTGTTTGAATTGTTTCAAAACTGGATTCACCCTTTGAGCGGCGTTCAGCACTCCCGGCAGAAAAGCCGACGATCGTGGTACAACTTTTAAAATTTAAATACTCTCGAGGCTCTGACAAGAGGAGAAAAAACGAGTGAGTCAAACGCGGCAGCTTTCAAACGCACCGAACTGAAAGTTGATGATATAGTTTTTTACGTACATTCCTTGGAACTGCCTACTCATTTCCTATACTTTGTGCTACTAACACCCGGAAACAAAAGTTTCATAGTGAAAATTCCGTTAATCCTTAACATTCATAATTAACTTACAGCTTACAGTTAACAAACTGTGTAATTATAGTGATATAAGAACACGAATATGCCCAAGAAATCTACATCTTTTCATCACATACAACGAATTCAACGAAAATTTTCCGATTGAAATCGAACAAGAGAAATAAAAATACCGACGTGGCGATAGATATATCGAAGACAGTGAAAGAATAATCTCATATCGTTGGTCATAAAAAAGAAAAAAAAAATGGAGGACATAAGAGTCACACGGAATTCCCTGCAAATCAAGGATAGCTCTGTAAGATATAATAAACCTATAGGTAGTGGGGTAAGGTTGGAGGACTATCTCCGGTGTACTAAAGGTGTGTTTCAAGTGAGGTATTATGGAGATAATGGGAAGAAGTAACCTGTGGGTTCTATGGTATAAAGCTAGGAAGTTGGGGAGCACTCACTTGTATACATATATGTATATAAGTACGTAAATCGGTTTTACTCTTCCGTAAATAGGTACCAACCTATACACGACGGAAAAAAAATAATGGAGTTACGATGCGATGAATGAGGCTAATGAGAAGCGTAAGTGCCTGCACCGGAGCGATCGCTAACCAAGTCCTTTAATTTCTACACTTCTTGTTCCTTACCCTTTATTTCGTACACTAGAGAAATCCTAACTTATATATCGCCGGTCCTTGGAGATTAAAATCATTATTACACGTTCGAATCGACTCAACTGTTTTACGTTGCCTCTTGACGTTCAATATTTTCTTCTCCGAAAACGAACAAAAAAAAATAAATAAAAACTAATCATATTTTACCGGCAATCGATAAAATTTCGCCCACTTGGAAAAAAATGTTTAGGTAAACGTTTTGTGATTTTTTTTTGTTCCTAAATTTATTGAGTTTATTTTCGTCTGAAGAATAATAATATCGCGACGATGAATGTAAATCTGATTAGAAATTCTGTGCATGAGAATGCATTAGCTCACAGCTGTAATAATTAGTATTCCCTGACGCTACGTGTACGTGACATATGACCCCGTGGGTCCTGATGAAACATGATGCGTCTCTGATAATTTCTATACGTCAATTCGGGTGCAATCCTATATATGCTGCTTATTGTTTTGATCCTACACGGAGCTATGTAATTACTAATCACAATCGATGTGAACCTTATGCGAGGTGAATACGCGTCACGTTTGACGCGGATGGTATCCGGGGTATATTGGCACCGACGATACAATTGGTTCAAATTGGCAAATATCAATCAAAGGGATAATCAATGCAGAAACTAGGATGCGGTATCGAAAGCCGAATTCTTGATGCTTCGCATCCTCCTAAAATCCGGTTTGCGCGTACTGCATGTACAGAGGTGTACAACTATAATTAATTCGCGTTGTTTGATTATTGATTCAATTGAACCCATAGCCAGATTAGCGATTACGATTACGTCGCGTATGGCTTCACATCTTTCGATATAACGAATTAAATCCTATACGATAGTTCACTTTGTTAACCCCCGAATGGTCGCGGAATCGCTAAAACAATTAAAGAATTTGGAGGTAATCTGATAAATAATATCAATCAATGATCCCGAACGGAGACATCTGTACCAATTCTTCGAGTTACCCAAAGGCTCACCACAGTATAAAGGTCCAAGTGGTCGAAGTAAGTTAACGGCGGGTCATTTCTTCGCGTACCAAAATTCCTCCCTCTCTTCCTCCCTTTTCTCGTAGAATTCTCAGGACCCCGAGGACTCACAGGACTTGGAAGGCTACGGCCAGAAGGGCACTCCATTAACCCAATGTAACCCCTAACTTGTTCCTCTGGACCTCTCATCCGGTATCCCTCTCACTTCTCCACCACTTTCTCGCAACTCCCTTGTCACCACGCACTGCTTCTGGCTACAACCGCGCAAAGTTGGGTCTAAAAGCTTTCATAGGTATCAAACAGGCCCAGGTAAAACGTTTTCGACAATGGGGAGCCATCATTTCGTCAGAAGGAGTTTCCCTAGGGGGGGTATAGAGTATATACTTGGTTGCTTAGAAAATAAGTATAAGGTAATAGGAAGATGGAAAGGTTCTTCTCTAAATATCTGACTCCTACATTCACGCTGGAATTGGCAGGGATTTTTTGATAAAATCCCAAAATCGTATAATGCAGATATGGGATGGTACATACAAATCCTACTTTCTAACGGAGATTTAAAGAGATCAGTTCAACTGCATCTTCAAATTTTTACCCCGCTATTGTTCTTTCTCTTATCCTCTACTAATAGAGATCAGGTATAGCTATCGGTATAAAAAATCATTAATGATTCTGAAGGGGCACCAATGATGCCTTGAAGCGAAGGAATCACGTAAAATTATTGTACTATATCAAAAATGATGGCAAAGTTCGTTAGTAAATATGTACGCAAAATTGGTAGTATGAATTATTATATTTGTTATTATTATTTTTTTCAATGGTAATTGAGATGGATCGATCACGTACCTCTAGAAACTGTTTGACGGTCGTGTCCACAACCATGAGTGGTCGCTGGATAAGATGAACGACTCCATTACGTACGGGTATGTTTGCTTTGACGATTTCAGCGAGAACGACACCCTTCGCATGCGTGTTGTCACCAGCCAATGTGTTCGATTTGACGTAAGCTGCAATTCGTTTGTAAGTTTTATTCCTAGATTTTCTTTATTTTTTTTTGTTATCAGACTTCTATTCTTTGCACCTCATAATGACGATCCAATGAAACGACCGGTAGTAGCCATCGCGATAAAACTTAATAATTGTCTTCATCGTGACTTTGGTTTAGATTATTGAAAAAATACATACTTCGAGTAGCTTTGCCGTCCTGTTCGGTTAAAAAGCTGACCGTGACTTTGATGTTGTCTGTGAATGCCAGTGTTTTGTAGGGTTTATCGTTCGGTGTTGGTGCCGTGAAAAGTACGTGACCAGAAATCACGTGACCGTCGATGACTTTTTGATCAATTTTTCCGGAGCGAGATTCGGGCTGAAAAAGAAAATGATTTTTATCATTCAACTAACGTTATTACAGAGGTAACGGATGATTGGAGATTAATGCTGGTCTACGCTGGAACCTAATTTGAATCGGTGTTTAGAAGATATTATAAATGTAACTAGATAAGGTTATGTACTTTAATCCGATTAATTTTTCGGCATAATAAAGCCAAATTTACCGCTCTTTAGAAAGTGTGCCAACATTTTGTCTAACCCAACTTATATTATGCGGTGGTTGAGGTATATTATTATACGTCGCTTCTAAGCCTGCAAATTGTAGTAAAGCCGAAGATCCGAAAATTTATGCAAAGCTTTCGTGTGCCCCGACTTCACTTCGTACAGGTGAAGTAGTAGGTACCTGAGAACTGCATGAGCTGTTCGTACATTGACCATGACGTATAGTTTGAAAATTTACTCGTATAAAAAAACGAAAAAAATTTCAAGCGTAAGGTAAATGAGAGACGAGCTATGAGAAGACGACAAGCAGGGTTAGCCAATTCAGAATTTGAAACATGATTCGAATGAAATTATTTTTCCAATGAAAAATCTAATGAGGTGTAAAGTATGAAGTATATAACAAGCTTGACAATCTGGTTTCCTTTTCATGCTTTGTTGCTCAAATGACACACATACTTGAACGAATCCCGTTCAAACACGCACATATTTGACGGTGGCTAATATTCGAATGAAACGCGGTAGAAACCTTTAGCTAACTTTTCATTCCTCGGGCTAAGGGCAAATATTTAATCAGCTCACCGGAACGAAAGTGCGCATTAATTACACACTGACTTGCCACTTATTCCTAGAGGTTGGCGTAAATTTTTTTGTACAAGAGTTAACCACAGACGTAAAGAATATAACCAACTCATACTCGGTTAAATGCAAAAATCTCGACAATTTATTATTGCTGACTTAATTCATATGCCACGGGGCAGAAGGGCCGCATTCTCGCTTCCCTAAGTTTGAACCACAATTTTTCTTCGCTCCTCATTCAATTTGTCTTTTCATTATTCAAACACCGTTATAAAGAATGTTGAATGTAAGTGCAGGCTGCTGAAATTTTTATCGTCACGCGTAATATTTTACCCTTTGAAGTTTCGAACAAATTGAAAGAGAGGATAAGATCTATGGGTAAGAGCGTATGTAGCCGGTGAAAATATAAGACTATATAACGCGAGCGCGAAGAAAAACTATGATGTCGAAGTAATAGGAAGTCTTAGATAGTCAGAGGCTTGCAATACAGGTGTGTGTCTGCTTTAGGGGGTACGCTTTGACGCTTGACTTTAGAAGGATTCCAGGGATCAGGGTAAAAGAGGCATACGAAGGATGTCCGTCCCGTTGCTCCTCAACGCAATACTATATAAGGATTCCTCGTTCTCGTCTTCGGCTCGACCGACACGCGGGTATAACTAGCTTACCTTAGTAATCGGATTCGGGCTTTGGATGTCCACAATTTTTCTAGAATCTTAGGGATTTTTCTTCGAACGGCGTACGTTTTCCTTTTTATAAAAGCCTCTACGTAGGTACCTATACCAACCGGGGCGCTCGTATGCTCCACTGGTTTTAAGGGATCAACAAAACGCTCCGCCTTCACGGCTTTTGCCAACGTATTTAGGACTCAACGAGCAAACGTGAGTTACATATGTATCTATACCACGAACTGTGGTATAGAATATCTCCGTAAAATTACATATCGTAAGTTTTTCTCTTACGATTTTTATTGTAATTTTTTTTTTTTTTTGTCTTTCGCAAACTACAAAAAAAAAGCATATCGTAAGTGGTTTAGTGCAATTGAAGTATTATAGCTAGGCGGTGCGCACCTTCGAAAAGCATCGTGTTCTGTATGTCATCCGAGATACGAATTTTCATACGAACAAACAAAAAAGAAACACGCGAATAGAAAAAAATATGAACGCATCTACGGGTTGGACACGTATCCAGATCCTATCTCGGATCCTATCCTTCTGGAACGGTATAAATTTCTACGATCCGGGTAAAAGTGAAGCTTTTGCCGCCTAATCGACTGTGAATATCGTGTATCGAGTTTTCCGGTTCGCTCACGCAGACGATGCCACCGGTAGAGATTGTTTTTTTGTTTTTTTTTTCTTCCGTTTTCCGAAGGGACATTGAGTTTGATGGTTTTCTCCTGTGTCGCGGCTGCGGACGATGCTGAATACATAAATATATGTTATATATATCTAGTTCACCGGCACTGCACCCGATTTAAATCGGGGAGTGCAGGCTGGGCTATCTGAATAGCATGAGGTAAAGGGTGAATAACAAAATAAAGAAGGAGATAAATAGATATTAAAAAAAAACGGGAGATCCTCGACTCAGCTTTTTTTCTATTATTATACTGCACGATTGCGAGGTGCGGTGAGTGCAACATGTGAGGATTCGTGCGCTTTCGCGATAGGTGTGTGTACTCGAGGATACGTAGCGGCAGCTGGCGGCGGGATTATTAGCATCGGTGGTATGGAGGTTGGACGATCCAACATTAGTGAAAATAAATGACTAAATTCCGTTAAGCAGCTTACCTTGAATCCCTCATCTACCGGGATGAAAAAGGTGTATCGTCCGTCCGCCTTGAATATCTCCTCCCTGGACATCAGGGAAATTCGTTGGCGGAAAGAGCTGTAACATAAAATATAGAAGAAATGAAAATACGAGGATACCATCATTCGGTCGAGAATAATTTTTTTTTACTTCGAAAATTATGTTAAACGCGTCAGATTAGAATCCTGCATTTGATCACCCGGGACAATTTCATCGCGGATTTTTGGAACGGGGAAAAAAAAACTTTCGTTTACCCGACCGTTAGGGTATCGTATTTCAGAACACAAAATTTTCACTCTTCGAGCCAAAATTTCTTGTTCGAATGATAATTATCTGCACAATTGTTTGTGCATTCGATCTCAATATAGTGTTCATCATGAATTGGATTTTGCATAGATAGAATTCCAGCTGGAAAAAAAAAGGAAATAATCTATAATACTGAGTTCATACTGAAAAATACGTGGTTATGATATGAACTTAAGTGGATAAAATATGAATTACGCATGTCTGTGAACTGACAAGCTTTGATCATAATCTGATTAAACTAGCTGCACGATTTTAATTAATCACTAGACGATTACAGCAAAGATAAACAGTTCGTAAAGGTTATAAAATGTCAAGTACCTACACCTGTATAATTACGACGCGTTTCACGTATATTTATTTATAAATATCAAAGTAAATTTGTAGTACGAACTAATTTGTGTGCTTCAATATAGGTATATGTATGTATAATGATACAATAGCGTAGGTGTATGACCTATACTTGGAATTAAATTCCCGGAGTTTAGCTCTCTGCTGATTTTTTTCTTCTCTTTTTTCACGATTATTGCCCACGTGAAGCCACAGAGTTATGTGTTATTTACGATGATAAGGCTGACACATATTTTAACCGAACTTGTTCAGGAAGTCTCCTGCACCCCGTTTTGTGGTGCGAGCGGCTCATCCACATTTTACGCATCCTGAAAATTGCTTTCACATAGTCGCACAAGATTTATTTACGGTCCACAATTTCGCCCAAACTCAAATTTGCGCGGAGGGTTGTGAATTCGTTTATTGCATCAACTATTGTTGTTATTATTACTATCATTATTATTATTATTTTGTAATTTTTATTCTTAGGCTATTCATAGTCTCGTCTTTTTTACACTGTTCATTTCCTCAATTATTTGAATTATTATATTCATTTGAAAATTAATTTGTATTAAAAATATCTTTTATGGCGTACGTGTCGGATATTGTTAAATAATAACATTGATCAAATGTATATTGATTCGACGCTGCAGAAAATTTGATAAAGATTAGAAGTAATTTGACTGCAGGCTTGTAATTAATAAAGCGCGCATGCACCGAATATGGTAGTACAGAACTAGCAGATTATCGCGTTGTTCATGAGAGAAGACATCTTTCTTTGCCTAGGTACACGTGAGCGATAATTCAAAGTTACTATTCTCCAGCGGGGCGTCAGCTCGTAACTCAAGGAAAAGCTCTGACCTACCCCCTTATGGTTTTCCCTTAGAGTCCCATTGTCAGTGGGAACACCCCTTCTCCGTGAGTTTATACATCCCAAGTTTAGCGTTCCAGTTATAATACACGTATATTCGAGGATATTATTGCGACTTGATTTCTGACGAAGTATTTGTTTCCAAGACAATTTATCATAAATAGAAATGTCCGTTCGTTTAGGAAGAACGTAATTTTCACCCTCGCCAGTTGCAAGAAAATGTTGATGCAGCACATATTTTTTATTCGTAACTTAGCACCCTTTGAACATCACGACTTGTAATTTGTAATTCGTGATTTTAATTAATTACGTGAAAAAGCTGAAGGTGTCTTGTGTATATATGTATATGAGATGAGAAGGGAGGAAAAAAGTAATCCCAATTTGTAGGCAAGGGAAGATTCGTGCAAGTGTTTTTGAAATACAGTACCTCGCAGTCATTAATGCTCAGGAAAATGACAACCCCGCGAGAAGCGCAAGAATTGTCAAACGGTAAACAAAAGATGAGAGAAGGTAAGACTGGATACTCTGTACGTTGTGCTTATTATACATCATCCAGCGGTGCTAATCCACTCCAGTTTAATTCTCTGGGATAGCAGGAAGCAAATGTACCTCAAGAAACAAGTCCGAGAGGACTCGAGCAACCGGGCACCTACTCAAGCATTATTTAATCACAAGGCATTGTTAACGCCCCGCTAATTTATACGCCAAGGGTGATGCTCCTGAAATTATTTTATTCCAGATTTCATACATTTTTCTACTCAATGCAGCGCTTACCGACGAACAAAATAAGAAGAGAAAGAATTAGTGTCACATTTTTAATAAAATATGTACAAGGAGCTGTACTGATTCCCAGATTCCCTGAGAAGAGGGACCTTTTGTCAGAGCAAATTACTTGTTTAAAAGTTAGCGACTTGGTCCGTTACTTCTATTTCAGAGTCAATGCAAACGTAGTGAAAATGCGACGACTCTATAAACGGAACTAGAAACTTTTGGTTCACATGGGGTAGATGTTTACCGCTGTGGTACTTTACATAGCTATCCGAAGCTTCATTTATGGCAATTGAAACGAAGAGAATAAGAAATTTTTCATCATTTATTTCTATCGATTTCACACAATTGTGGCGACAGATCATTGAAAACAATATAGCTCGTTCAATGAAATGGACTGAAATTGCGACGTGCAATATCGTTATTTCATTGAGATGTTATTTGAAAGCAGTTCGGAAATGACGTGCATTTTTCATCAAAGCAGGGGCTAAGGAAAAATTGAATATTAAGGGGTCTACCCTAATTGTAATTTTCAAAAAATCAATTTTCTTTTTATTTCATTTATCGAAAATATAGATACTTGAAAGTGTTATACTGAAGGCATAACGTACGGTGCAGGCATCGCTGATTGAGCATAGGTAAGAATTTTTCAGGTTTTTTCGTTAAAAAAAACTTTGATTGCGTTTTTCTCGAAATGACGTTTTTGGTCGGCTTG
Organism: Athalia cordata; assembly: GCA_963932425.1. Taxonomy (NCBI): domain Eukaryota; kingdom Metazoa; phylum Arthropoda; class Insecta; order Hymenoptera; family Athaliidae; genus Athalia; species Athalia cordata. The sequence goes on along the minus strand of OZ010625.1, from coordinate 45,930,204 downwards.
TTGAAAATATCTCGAGAACTACTGCATCAATCTTCACCAAATTTTAACCACGTATTCTTTATGATAAAAGCTATAGCGCATATCGGACGATTTTTGAAATTTTGAGTTAAACTTGTTTTTTTTTCACAAAAACATAAGAAAAAAAGCTGATTTTTCATTTCTTTTCGAAAAATCACCGCCATTTTGTCAAAATTGAAAAAATCAAAAATCGTCCGATATGCGCTATAGCCATTGCCTTACTGAATCTGAAACTATTTTTTTTTTATTTTTCAAATGATCCATTCCGGAGATTTCATCAACAGGCCGCACCTATCAGTTTTTTGGAAATTTTTTTGGACTCCATTTTTATACGATAAAAATAGATGAAATAAATATAAAAAAAAATTTTTAACGTATTTCAAGATTGTATTTACTGAGCCTTGAACTGAAGATATGAATATTTATGATTCTAAGCGATGAAAAAAAATCGTGAAAATAGCCATTTTTTTGCGCGTCCAATTAGGGTAGACCCCTTAAAGAAAGAGAAAAAACGTGAGTCATTATGCCTGCGAAAGGGATGAATTTTTGATGAGTATAAAAAAAAGAGTTTGAAAACTTTTTGTCCTCCTGTAATTCGGGGGTCACGGGTTTGCGAGACGAGCGAACTGAGAACTGAGAACTGAGAGCTTACTTTCAAGCCCCGTAGAACCCAGAACCAACTGTTTCCCCGTTTCTTCACTCGCAAAACTTTGCACTCGAAGAAACCACCTTCCCGAGGGATTTAGATAGCAACTACTAAGGAAAGCAATTGGTCGACCAGTGATCGTCCGTGGTTCGGTTTACCACTACTGACACCCCTCCTTGTAACTACAGTTTTTATGGTAACAATAGCAACAGCAACAAAAGCAGCAACAGAAGCTCACTGAAGCACGAAACGATGCGGTTTTCTTATTTTGATCCTGGTAGCGTTCTCACAAAAACTCAACCCCACGAATGGTTGTTACTTCTACTACTCGCATATCTGGGTATCTTATACGTCGTATTATTTGCAGCGTACTAAAAAGACGTAGAAGATCGGAATACGCGTAATATGAAGAAAAACAAAAAAAAAAAAAAACGGTAGACCGTTACTCATCGATCATCGACGATGTTTAAAATTTTCATCCTTATGTGTATATGAATTGTTCACAACTTACCGTACTCTATGAGGTCCCAAGTTGAGACTTTCGCTCTGGTTCAAAAACTGGAAAGCGTCAGGGTTGTAGATCGGCTGAGCAGTCGGATTGGATCGGACTGGTTCCAGGACTTCATTAATCACGTGAAGCACCTGTGATAGAAAATCATAAAGAAAAAAAGGGATAAATTAATAATCAATAAAAATGTCGTTCTCTGGATTTTCAAAATATTATAAAGAATGAATATTGATAATAATAATAATACCATGCCGCAGGATGGCTTGGGAATATACATTCAACCTTCGTAGTTGACCTACTCTCTGGGTTTTCAGTCGATACTAATATTAACGGCCTGGTGTTAATCGCATCGACTCAATTACGTACATGATGTTAATTATTTTTGCTAACGATGAAGCAACATTTAAATTTCCCAATACCATTGGACGCCACGAAGTGAGTTCGCACCCCGTTATTTTATCCTTATTTGGAGCGGAAACATAGTTTGTTTTAAACGAATAGACGAAGAGAGGGTGGCTTGAGAAGACTGCGAGGTTGGCCTCAGCATAGAATTTGGGTAAGCTATCCAATCCTTTGCTCGTCGTCCAATTCCGGAAACCAAATCGCGTCTGAAATTCAATTGCACGACAACCGACATCGACGCGAAACTCTACGCCGATAGGGTGGGCCGTTGGTATACAGACATCCGTCCACATATATATATGTACATAATACATGTGAATGGGCGATACATTATACACGTTATATACATACATATATGCATACAGATCAGCTTCATACAGACCGTTCTGAAAATCAATCAGTCGAAACTAATAGCGAGTTATCATATGAAACGTATTGCATTCCAGTCTGCGATCCATGAATCACACGTAAAAAATCGCGTCTACTTTAGCAAAAAATATTAAAAGCAACTTCTGCGATCATTTGAACAAATCCGTCAATTGATATAACAAATGTTAATTCCATTTTGGAAACGATCCTTCGGCCGCGTAGAATTTTTTCATTATGTCTGAATTTCTACACTTGAAATGAGAGTAACGACTCATTGTATTTCAGTTACATTATGTTAAAGGTACATATAAATTTTTTTTCAAAAACTGTCCAACTTATTACTCGCCATTGCTGCAATTTATACCATTATTATACTTTCAACTTTTAACTGGCGAATGTTTTCCGGGGTGAAGGAACTTTGGGTGATTTATGCTCGGTTCACTTGGCCAGAGACCCTGTATTTTATTCGCTGTACAAATACCAATGTACGTACCTACTGCGAGGTTATATCTATATATGTTTTACGATACACGTATATAGTCATACGTATATACGAGTTATATAGAATTGGTATAGGTACAGCACACATGCCCATTAGAATGAAAGATTGGCGACTGCGACAAACTCCCTCCAGTAAAGGGGGGGCTGCCAGAACCTCGAGTAAGATAAATGAAACGGCGAATTTCTGGAAATTGGCCATCCAAACAAACCCTGAATACCCTATTCAGAGCAAGCGTGACTGCGCAGCGGTTGGCTAGGCCCAAAATGCCAGAAATTTGGCAGTAAGACCCCGCGCAGTACTTGTTTTTAGATGGGGCCCGGTCAAATACGCCGCTTATGTGTGGCATGGATAAATGGACAAGGTCCCGTGAGTTTTCAAATCATACCCGGAGCACCAGCCGTGAGATATGGTTGAAGGAGGTATGAGGCGTATAGAAAATGGAAGGAAAGACGAATAAATGATAGGGGTCGTTTTAGTCAAAGTCCGCGTGGTAAATGGCGCAGCTTCTCTGTCTCGACTTTTTTTTCGCTTCTTTTCCTTCTTTCTAATTCTCTCTTTTTTTCCACCCTTCTCGTACAGCGTCAGCATCCGCGTTGGGCCACCGTGAAATGGTACCGCGGTCCACGAAACACGATTTACGCGGATGGTCGCGTGAGCTAATAAATACACAGGAACGACGAAGAGGTTCGTGCCGTGTGCCAGTTCGACGGCAAGTTATTCCCTTGAAAAGGTTCGGTACTACGAATTGTGTATGCGCCACAGCCAAGGGCTGAAATCTATGTTCCAACAATCAACGCATCATATGAATTTACGTCTTTGTTAACATTGATTCAGGTAAAACACAGGAATGTGAATTTTTTCAGTGTATTTCAGATCACTGAAATTTTTCGTTTTCATTATGAGAATGGTTTTGTAATCTAACAATAAAAGGTGTTCGTACAGATGTACATACGATATGATTCTGGAGGCACTGCACCCCCTTCATGGTTTTATAATTCCGCGGAGAGTTAGAGCGAGTTTTGGTTTTTAGATTACACGTACTCACCTTTATCAACGTGTCACGCTACTGCCATATCATTAGCAAGCAAGTCTCGTAATTAATACAGAGGCTGTTTCGAGAAGGATGAAGGGGGTTGAAAATTAAGGCGAGAATGAAAGTCGAAGAATTGCCAACCCGAGGGTACTTTGGTTTCAGTCTCTATATATGCGTCTGAAGTGTTTAAACAAAAGAATAATGTTTCAAGTAGGGATGAAAAGTATAGGCATGGAACGGCTTGGCGGTAGCAGGGCCTGGCACCGTATACCGTGCTCTATGCTCATAGCCCCAGCCATATACACAGGTTCCAAAGGTTACGAACGGGTCAACAGGGACTCGTAGAAGTTCATCCTCCAGCTTCGTGGAATAACGTTTGTTTCGAATAACGCCTGTATTTGCACCGTGCAGACCCACCCAACGATTCACACCTTGTTTCCGAGTTCATCTGAACGCAGGGAAAGGACATCTCAAAGACAGATATGTAACCTGTTCGCCGCACTTATATTTAGGTTTGTCAATAAAAAACGAATGCAACGACGACGGAATGGAAAATTTATTTCACCGTTATAATATGGTTTACCATAAACTGAACTAATTTTCGATCAATTTTATTCTGGTTGGTTAGTCTGTAAATACTCATGACTTGGGATCTACTAAAGTTTGGCTGGATGATTCAGATGCCCACGTACATGATTCGCTTTCGACAAAACGGTGATGATGATTCCAGTATAAGGACACATGGAAATAACTCATGATAATACGAATGGCATAAACATACAACGCACATTAAATTGGAAGGTGAACTCATATACGCCGATAGCTGGAGAACCATCTTTTCCAACGATTGCAGCAGCGGCAGCGGTTACAGAACAGTGGTAGGCAATTTGGACTCGAGGTAAGCGTTGCGGCTGCCATTGTGCGCGACACTGGCTCGCGGAAACCAATTAGCTTCGTAGATAACGCTGCAGGTCACCATTTCCGTACTATCTCTTATCCTCGGGTAAAATCCCTTTATGGAGTAGTTACTGGTCGTTCGAGATCTTTTCTCTTGCATCTTAGTACTCCGATGAGAGTCGTGAACGGAATCAATTACGTCGTGACTTCCTTTTATTTCAGTTCCTTTGCGAGGAAATGCTCCAAGGGTTATCGAAAGGAAAGAGTCTTACGCGGATGTAATTCAATTGCTATTCTTCGATTATACAAGATGGTGCATGCAGCAGGAACAAAGTATACTACCTACGAAGAATTCTTCCGATAAAAAAAATTCCAGTATCACCATATTCGAAATTCCATTCAACTGAGATTGATAAACCAGTCACGTTCAATTTATCCGGTGGACATTACCGCGATCTCAATACAATGAACACTGTGGTAACGAATGGACGTTCCAATGAATCGTATGACGATATAGATGACGATCACGGATCGATCGTCGAATCAAATTCTATCTTGTTCATTCCATCTAGATTTTCACCCCATGAACTAGATAACATGCTATATCCATGGTAGAGCGGTGTGAGGACACAATCGTTAGGCTAATTTGAAGATAAGAATATGCACGATGTTCTCGAGATCTGAAAAGATAACGGTGCTTCGGTGTTCCCGGTACTATACGCTAGGAGGTTTTACGGGGATACTGTATTATACGGAATGGATGTATACCAGTCGCTTCGCGTGTTGAGGCTTAATTATATTCCGCCCTTGCAAGGCGGCACGACGTACCATCGTCGCACTTCGTTTAACCAGCGTTGATGGATGGTAATTTGTTTATCAACGGGTGCATTGTTTACTTGTTTACTCAGCAGTTGACGCACCCCGGTGTTTAGCTCATGGTGTCGCGCTTAATTTCTACCACCGAGAATGATCTGTCTGGATGTACATATAGATCGGTTAATTTCATCCATGTGGTTCATAGCACAGACTGATAGTCATCGAGTTTCGAATAACATATTTGGTTAGTCTTCTATCTCAATTAACCAGCAGACTAGATAAACATAATAACTTTTTATTTCGCCACGACGAAGATCGTAGAATTTCCATCACGAACTACTGTGGTGAAAAAGAAAGATATAACCAACGGACGAGGTGCAATCGCTTAGACCCCTTTACTGCTGAGCAGAATAAACGACGTCGAAGGCAACTGTGCGGAGCGCATTAAAAATACAAGATCTTGTTCCGGAACTTTTCATCGACTTCGTGAATAGAGTGAGCGTGCCAATGTGTAAGCTACTGAGATGGCATGGTGATGCATTTAAGCTTGCCTCTTTACATCGGTCTTTGAATGAAAAATCGGTAATACCGTATGGCCACAACTGTTCCCACGACGATTTTACTCCTTAAAAATAAAATTGTATTTGATCGAACTTATTCAATTTCTACAAACAATCATTATAGTAATCAGTTCAAACAAATTGACGGTTTTATAACGTTGATTCGGCGGATCATGATAGCAGTCCTGATACGAGAAACGCGATGTGCTCAACATAATATGAGAATTGATCATTATACATGAGCGTAAAAGACTTTGATCTTTTTAACCAGCTGACGTTCGATTGAGATATTAACGTAACTTTGGCGAAGTTTCAGTAGGGAGGACACATCATTAACCAGCTAATACGGCATAGAGATAATTGACTCCAATTCGGTCACAACAACTCTGCCATCGAGTTCAGTTTTTTTAGCTCAGATGCCTCTGTTCCGTTGACAGACTTCGAGAAAAGTTTTTTTTTTCATTCTTTTTTTCACTTCTTGTTCCGGTGGAGGCGACGATCCGAGCTTCAACCCTCGACGAGATAACAGCGTATATTATCCATACGCTAGTGGTTTATACCTAAAGTTCGAGTTTATATATTGTAGAGTTTATTTTCGAATTATTTTCAATTATTTAACTTCGTCGCACCCGTGGAGAGTTTTCGAAGTTTGACTCTGTAATTGATACCCTCTGGGCGAAATTTCATTAGAAAATTTAATAAAACTTAATGAATTTTCATCTTTTGTTTAAAACGAATCCTCAACTAAAACGTAGTTTTTTTTTTGTCTTTTTATTTCTTTTTTCAACTAGTTAAACGCAAGTAATCTGTCTGAATACATAACTTGAAGCATTCAGAATTCAGAACTCTAGAGATCTAGAAGCGGTGCATTATAACACGAGGAATTATTGTTAGTGTGCAAGGAACGTTACCGACTCCATAGCAGAGCGAGTAAATTCTGACAAAGAGAATATTCTACCATAGACAGTAGGTATATACGTATCTATAACGTGAACACATATGAAATGCGGTAGCTGAAAACCGCTAGTAATTTAGCATTGAATACAATCCTCACGTTTTCATGACTCATCGTGGTGTGATAACTGTAGCAAAAGCTCTTATATGTCCAAAAATATTCACCAGATGCAATGGCTGGAATATAAATCTACTCATGATAGAATTAACTCCATGGTGAAAACTGTTTCGTTGCAAAGTTCTGTCTCATGGTTCACAGGGGGAAAAAAAAGTAACAATCGAGAAGCGTCATAAGCATTTCATGGTTTAAAAATTTTCCATTCCGTCGTCACTCCGATTCGTTATCTATTGTAAGTAGAATGTTGAGTTTTGAATTTATCGCAAGGAACCGACCCCGCATAATGTAAACTGTTGCTAAGAATTACTTCAGCGCATCCTTTATATTGTATACGCCCAGCCGTTGGTACTAATGAAACTCCACGGTGCCAGCTTGACTTTTACAAGGTGAGGGAATGCAATGGTGAAACGTGTTGTGCGCTTTAGAAAGAAAAGGACATTGCCAACACTTGCCATGATTCCCGAGGAACCCTTTTACCTAATGTTACTTTAATGTCTTCTCTTACATATTGTGTGTATATAGTATAATATATAGGTACGTACATATGACTCTATATATACATATATATGTACCCAAAACTGTTTCCTAGAGTAACGATTACGTATACCTGTAATTTCATTTTAATTCAATTTATCATGGAAATAATTTGTCACTCTTGCAAAATTTATTCCCTGATAATTTCATTTTTAAATATGTATCATCTATGTGTATACACACAGATATTCTACTCAAGTTAATGAAATATCATATGCCCGTAAAAAAGTTTCAATTTCATTCTACATTTTTAGTGCCATCAGAACTAACTCACTGCGGAAAGGTGGTGAAAAAAAATGTATGCATGATATCTCAGCTTAATTTTAATGTAGACAAAACTGACAATGAGAGAAAAAGTCCGAGGATTACATCAAGGGTTATCGCGATATCACTATTTTTTCTAATGGAAATAGGATTCAAGGCAAAAAGGAAAGCATAAGAATGGTGTTACAAAGACACTGGATAAAAAGCACAGACGATAAGGAAGAGGTCAGTAGAATGACAATAATATTAATAACAATAATAATAACAACAATAAACATGATGGAAAAAAATACTCTTTGTGTACCTTGAATTTGTCAAGGCATGGTCTGGGTTAGCGCGAGCTTTCAGGAAGCCTGCTAAATGCGAAAGCTTATTCTCATGACAGCTCCCAAGAACAAAGAGTGAGTAGGAGACAAGGATATGTACGGGGGAACAGTGAAAGATGGAAAATATGGACAATGGAAAACCGGTATAAGAATAAAAGAGATGACTGTAGAAAAAAAGGGTTCATAATAAAGTGGAGATTTTATTAACTAGTGACTTATGATTCCGAATGAATTCAACAATACCTGAAAAATTTTAATCATATTATTCGCCCCTTTAGCTGATGCGATGAAAATTCGACTTGTGCGTGGTTTTGAAGCGAATTTCACGGGGTGTGGGGTAAATAAATAATATCTCGATTTACTCTATACACATTTATGTACAATCGTTTTGCAGCTCGTTAAAGATCGGAGATATACCAGAGATATCTATATTTACTGTACAATCACGATACTCGTTCCTCTCCAGATCGTATCACTCGACTGTGGAGTAAGCTTCGAGTAAATATACTTGCGTAGAGAAAGCGAGAGAATGTATACGCAAGTGATTATCGAGCTTTAAGGGAGATAGAGGTGTAAGGCAAACGGCCGCTTTCCAAACGTTCCGATCAAACGACCCAATAAATTTATGCCTCAACCGATCAACTTACCAATCGAGAATATTCAATTGTAAAAATTCAAACGGGTGAGGTAAAAATTGTACCCGGGTACCGTTGGATGAACGAGCACTAAATTTTCGACGGATATAAAGGATCGCCGATCGAACCTGTACGGTAAAATTGAAGTCGCACGTACGGATTGAAAAATCGTTTCACATGGAATCTGAAAATTTACGGTGATTGAAAGGGTTATATGACTGCTCGACGTCGAAGATCTAAAAATCGCACCTAACTAACGTGGACGAGAGAAGATATACGTATGTATACATAGCACAGTTTGATAGATTTAAGTTTCGTCAATTTCAAAGTCGAGATGGCATTGGATGTGGTCGTAAATTTTATGACCTGCAGTTACGCAGAAGTTAGATTCTTGAGCGATCGTGAGAACGATTTCAATGCGGTATAGCAAAAGCTGTAACCCGTTAGCGAGCAGAACAGGCAGTGCTTCGATATCAGCGAGTATAAAGTAGGCAGCGGCGGCGGTGGTGGTGGCTGAGGGTGTGGCAGTCCAAGTTGCAGACATGACGCCAAGCTGGCGCCGAACCGGATTGCCGTTAGAAGAGAACCCCTTGCGGAATTGGAGCTTTCGTAATTTCCATTAAGACTTCTGAAGGGGTGATATAAAGAATGGTTATTTTTTTTTCTCGTTTATTTTCAATTTCCGTTTCTGCTACCACTACGGCAAAGTCGAAGGGCTGCGTTTATAATTGTTGATGGAGAAACTAAATGTATTTGAGTATCGTTGCGTATAGAAATAACGTGGGAAAATAGCCGCGCACGATACAACCTTCGTTTTGTTTTAACAGTTCTGCAGTGTATCGCGTAATTTGTATGTATAATTTAACGCATTAGCTTCGAGCAAACAGTAACGAAAACCAGAGATTGAAAACCCAAATTATTCAGAGGCTTTCTCAGCTGAAACCAGCTGGAATGGAAAGCGGAAAAACCTTTGTTTTAAATTTTCATGGAACCGCGCGGAAATGCGTACCTTCAAGTTTAAGTTCAACATTGCTGAATAATGGCACATGAAAAATGTGAAGTAATCCACTCTAACCGCGGTGGGTGATATTCTACTGTAGAACTCTGACCTTGAATCCGTCCCTTCTGTATGGGTGCGATCGATATAAATCGAGTGAATCAACGTTAACGTGGTTATGTTCTATCGATAGAGGTGATTTGCGTAGTTCAGAACTGGGAATCGTGCAGGAATATGTTTTGACGATTCGATGTATACGTAGAACCAGGAAATGGTTGGCATCGAGGGTAAATGCGCGCGTTTCAAACATCCCCTTTAAAGCACTCTGAGATTCATTGAATCTGGCGCCAGGTCGAAAGTTGCGGCGTACTACCAGCTCTACCACGATGCAGAGGGGTTTTCAGGTTCTCTCCTTTCCCACACCGTTCCTTTCCTATATTTTCAAGAAGCTTTGACCTTATTTTTCAACACGGGAACGCGCTCCACCCGAAGACGCGCGCGTTGTGTACATACATGAGATTACGTATAAAGTTATAATATACGCAGGGCACACGTGTCGCTGTAGATATATATACGTAAATATAATATATAATCTATATATAATATATGAAGATATATAATATATCATATACGTGTTCCCCAACACTACTACGAGTGAGATATCCCGACTTTGTTTCCCAAGACTCCGTTTAGACTATTTTCCAAAAATTCGACCTAAAATTAAAATCCCAAAGGATTTTTGTACGGTGTAACGGCACAGCTTTGCCACTTTTTTTTTCAAACAATCCACTGATATCACCTTTAAATGGTTCGTACGAATTTCATTTCACTTTTGGCACACGATTAAAGAATTTCAACTCGCATGTGAAATATTGATTTTTCTTTTGGCGCGACCCTGTATGACACGGGGATTCAGGGCAAGTATACCACCCTGGCATTTCTATACCAATAAATGTCAAAGTTTCCTCACGCCAAGAAATTAAATTATCGATTAGTACGACGCGACGCAGAGAGTATAATAAGGATCACGTGCGAGCGCTGCTCAAAAATCCGCGCGAGTATAAAATTGAAAAATCTTTTTCCCGAACCAGATGAAATAATTACGGTAACGACGGTACCTCCACATTTTTTTATTTGAATTTTATAATTATATTTTATTTTTACTTTTGCGCCTACATGCGCTATTTGCACAAGATTAGACGGAATGATATGATAGATTTTTATTTCATTACGTAAGTTCCAAACTATGATACTCGTATGAAAAAACGAAAAGAAAATATGTGAAGTAATTAAACTCCATCGCTCTAAATTCACGTGTAGGTTGCCCTGCTACGCCAGTTGGTTACGCGTATAATAAGGCTATCCACTTACGTTTCTTGTGAAACACGTAACAGAAGAAGCGGTCAAGTGAGTACTACACTCAAGTGCAGCGTTTAGCATTTATGGTGAAAAGCTTTCTCAAGGTTGAATGCAAGTAGGTTACATATATTCAAATGAAATTAGAACTCGTACCAATACTTTTTGCGTTGATTTGCACATTACGATAACGCGGCGAAATTAAACGATTTATTTTTTTGATTTCTCGCGCACAAAAGGTCACAATTTTCCATATCTTACTTTGTCTTTATCATAAATATCATGCTATGCAATTATACAGCTCGAGCAACAGAAGGTCGAAATTATAATAGCAATGTAGGAAAATCGATCGCACCGATAAAAAGAAAACAAAAAAAACGAAGGGTATTATAAGTGAGGGAAAAGCACGTGTGCGTACGTATTCATCGTACGTAGCACAAAGTATGAATGTGTAATATTTCCCACTTTTATATGGGGCCCCGCATCATTCCTCTCTGTAGGTTATTCCGGCAAAGCGTAGGCGGCAACAAGGGCAAAAAATTTCAACGAAAATTCCTGGCGTCGCGACGCTTCGGTTCGGTGCGGTACGGCACGGTACAGTTAGCCCGTAGGTATACATATATATATTGTACCTACATGTATAGTACTGTTATAGAGGAGCTGGAAGGGGGTTTTAATTTAATTAGAACTCGCGTTAATCTTGAAACTCATATCGCGTTGATTGCGAAACACGCGCTCAGCACTCGGAAGAAGTTTACAGGTGGTTAATACTTGCAGTCGGTTTAAATTAGCCAAAATTTTAAGTATACGCGACTTTCAGCATCCAAACTCTGCCACGATAAGCGAGTTCCCATGTACGTCACGAACCTTGTCTGACCTCGCAAACAAAACTACCCCGAAAACCACTCGTTCGTAAGATACGAGAGGCAACGGAGAACCCCATTCTCCGAACCGCCGAAGAAGAATCCGAAGGGGTCATATGGCTAAAGCGTATATAACCAATAAACGCCAGGAATCACGAACTGCGGATCCGGTGACGCGATTATAGGGGCTGTGACGTCGAAAAAAGCAGAGGAAAGAAAAAACAACTGAACGCAAAATACAAATGACAAGAAGCAAAAGGAGGAATCTTTATAGGATATAGTCGAGGATTGAATAATTCCCCAACCACCATTTGCTATATAGGTAAAAAGCAATTTTCTTCTGCTTCACCTTTTTTTCGTTCTTTTTCCACTTCAGCTGGAACAAAGTGAATTCATAGATCTGTAAACGTCAATATGACGTCATCGTTAACGTCACACGTCACTTTGCATCTCACGTGCTGCGTATATTATTTTTAACATATTTATTTTTTCTTTCCTTTTCTTTTTTTCATCAATAGTGAAGGGCAATAGCCGCTTTTCTAGAGACGAAAGAATATATCCTACAATTTTTACCGTCTTTTCTTCTTCGTATTCTTTATACTCGTCTTTTATGACTACATACATACGCATACAATATACATATACTTAGATATTTATGTATCGACTTATGTAGCCACCCTATTGGGCGAAGTGTTCAATTCGCTTTTTCCTTACTTTCTTTTTCTTTTTTTTGCCACTTTATTTACATTCTATTCCGGTTCAGATCCCTAGAGTCAATATTCCGGACGATATAGGATGATGACGTCCCGTATACCGGCTCTGATCCTTACATTACATCGTATCGACACCTGATGTGTATAGGCAGAGAACTTTTACAAACTTTTTAATTTGCGATAAAACCGATACTCGACGATTACATGGCCCTACGACGACAGATGACCAATCTTCGTATTTATAACAAATAAATAAATTACAAAATAGGATGGAGTGATCGTTGCATGGGCAAAATTGGTTCGCAATAAAAAAAAAAAAAAATTCCAGCATAGCTGTTTTTCCAGGAACAATGGCCCGAAACTCTCGATTGAGATGATCGCACGATTTCTGCCTATGTAATCCAAATATATGGTGGATCACTTTTTTTTTCATACGTAAAACGTACGCGGGAATTCAGACACCTTCGTGAAATTTTTTATAGATTTTTAGCTCATTCAACTTAACAAATGAGTTCATTCACGATCCGTCTAGCACCCTCGAAATAACCACTGCGTAATATCAAAAGCGACCAACAAGGGTGAAAATCAAAAAAGAGATGGAAAATTTAACACGTACAAATCGTAAATTCAGCTGATTTCTGTTGTGGTAAAAAGAATGAAGTACTTAATAGATATTATTTTCATCACTGCAGATATACCACGTATTATAAAATATAATTATAATTCCTATACTATAGAATTCATATGCAATAATATTATTTTGCTTTTTTCAACGTTATTATCGTAACTTTTAACTCGTATTCTTGTTTTTGCTTTTTTCCGGAAATTTGAAAATTCTTACAACTGACAATGAGTTAGATATAATATACAGACTGGAGTACACGAGCAACTATTTTTATTCACGTTTTACATCAGCTCCCAAGTCACGCGAGGGCGTTTTCACACAGCTAAAGAATATGTACCTCGTATATGTATAGATACATATATATATACACGGTGGAGAAATCTATAGCTACAATTACGCCCACCTTGTGTATATTCGTGTATATATGTAAGCTTCTTCTGGCTAAGCAGCTGAACAACCGCCGTAAGGATCGCGGAGTGTCGAGGTTAGGAGAAGGTGTTCTCGTTTGTCGGTGGAAAAAAGAGGAACTCCATCTTATACATGTATAGTATATTTTGCAACAATGAGGGCAATGTTCGTTTCGTCTTCAGGGTGGATGAGAATTTTAATCTTGCGGAGAACCCTGGGGTTCATCTCATTACGCGTTCGTTATACATAAGAACGTGCAGGACTCGGTAACCCTCGGGCGTTATTCGCCTGCTGGTTTTCCAAACCCCCGTCTGCCGTCGAAACCCTCAGCCTTTTCTTTATTTTATTTTTTCTTTTTTTTTGCTACATAATAATCCTGAAATTTCCGGATAGAAATATAAGCATTTTGATGAGGGGATGTAACAGGCTGAGTAGTCTCTGTACCAATTTATGATTATAAATATATTGCGAATTTTTTGATACAAATTTTATGAGGGGTTGTCTTTTTTTTTCACTCCGTTGGACGCAAGGCGGAAAATATAATATGAGTGGGAAAGATAGGATCTTATGCAATAACGTTTCTACATCGTATTCTTCGCTTTAGTTATGGAGATAATTCGACTTAACCAAGTGACACTAAAAAAAGAAAAGTAGTGCTAAAAAAGAAAATGTAACCCCCATATAATAATCTTCTCAGTTTGTAATTTATCATCTACGACTGAAGCGCGTTATCCTCGAACCTAAATAAACGATGTTTATTGATATGAATGAAAATGATAAAACGAAAAAAAAGAAAAACGGCTCGAGGAGACAAAGTCAACGCGATCTTAGAAGCACCCAGTTGGAAAGATTCGCGACACATTGTTTCGAAGAAGCCGCGGGGATGTTGTGAAAAAAACAGAAAGTTACTTCACATGCCAGTTTATCGTTCCAACATTGTTACCTACATACCTACATAGTTCCACTAATTGCAATTAGACGACGCAACAGAGAAACTGGTACTCTACATCATGCCTGCACATAGCACCGATCTCAAAACACCGGACCACCCCATGGCAGATCACTTGCTACATCAACTCTACTTCCAATATCCATCAGTGTGATGACGCAACGGATGCGACAAGCGTAATTTCCTTTGAAAGCACATTAGAAGCTCGTTAGAAGCTGACCGCAAACTTGGCAAAATATTTAGCACAAAGTTCTGTTTCACTAGACAAATGAGGATCACGTCGCAGCGCACATACCTATAGCGTCATAAACTTAAGGAGCGAATAGGAGAATCTTGTTGCTGCATATAAGGAAATAAAAAAAAAGCATAGATCGTACGCGAAGTAACTGACTTGAACGTCTTCAAATTACAAATTAATCCTTGTTCCTTAAGTTCTGAAAATTTATTTTTCCGATTTAAAATTGCGTCCCACTCTGCTAGGGGTATTGGAAAAAAAAAAAAAATGCATTGCGGCAGAATTACAACTTTGTCACCGATTGATAGGGATAAGAATGAACAAGGATATACGTGAATTCAACCCGAGGGACAAGTTTATCAGTACAAAGTCTGCATGCGCGTAAGGTTTACGTCGTACGGTCGATTAATTTTTTAACACGGTAACGACCGTGGTAGCGTTATTCATGGCGGAACAAATTTTGTGAATTTCTAGATTCCAAAATTACAACCATTACATTCTAATTAGTAAGTAAGTAAGTAGGAGAGTGTTGGATCTATTAAATGAATATAAATGCAGGTATGCGATACTAACCTGCTTTTGAGTTAGTCCGTTTCTTCCACTTCTGATGTTCGATTCATAGTTGCTGCTCTCCTTGAGGATTTTCGCGTTGTTTATGTAAATTTCCGGATGATAATTTACAGTTTTCCGTGTTACCCATAGCGGAGGACTCCCCGTAAGTTCGGACAAAATTGACGTTCCAAATTCATCCAATTTCAAGGCCAGATTTGCTGAAAAATGAACAAAAAAGATAAACGTGAGGTTTTTTTTCATGTTAATATAACCGAGCAATTTCAAAATCGATGGATCATCCTGCCGAAAAAAAAAGACTTGCTATCGATACAGTTTTCAGCTCCTATTCCGAGATCAGAAGCTAATTGACAATGACTGTACATTTGAAATAAATGTCGGAGTATAATCAAAAGAACCCTGCTGCAGGACGCGGTCATACCTAAGTAAGGAACAATGTGATGCATCATCTAATTGAAAGTCAGAACCATCCCTCTAGTTGTCCTCACTCCTGTTCCTGTTCCCATTCCCATTCTCGTTCCTCTTCCTTTTCCTGTTCCTGTTCTATTCTCTTGATCTCCTGTTCGCCCTTCCCTATTGGTTCCCTCTGCTCGGCGTATACCTCCGGCTGCAGACTTACCTCAGCCATTGAACGTCTTCCAAAAGAAAGAATCCCAGGGGGCCACATAGCACAATACCTCTCATTACGAGCTACAAGAATTGAGTCTCATCTAGTGAACTTCTTGAACCACCACCCCCGAGGGTTCTGCACCTACAGTGCGCAAGTTTCAAGATGAACCACCCCGATACTTCTACTCGAGCCAAAACTAATAACCATACTATAGGAATAACGTAATTTCCGGATAAATGTAATACCGAAACGCGCAGTGCATTGTATACTACGTATAATCATTAAAACTGATGTCACGAATATGTACATTCATAATATACATCAGACGTCGCGACTGATGTACTTTATAAACAATTCATTCAGCGAATAACTGCGCAATGTGGTAGGCCACGATGCAGTGTCGGTGGCATTTACGTACATATAACGTGTGTCACGCGTTATAATAGTGGCGAACGAAGCTGTATTGGCGTTGGAAACGCCCTGTGAAAAAGAGATGAAATTTTTTGCCTGTGAAGTGTAATCCCAGAACGTGACTGCGAAGCGCGGTATGGATAGACGATTGGTGAGAAGCGCGAATGAATATCGAAATCCTCTGCTAGTGCGGCAGATAACAGATCTCTTTTGTGACCTAATCCAGTCAATTCCGTTCTATCAAAACCAATTTAGTAAAACAATGCGCACCATCACGTTATCTCCGCGGCAGCTATCCGCTCCAGCGATATAGGTGTACACATAGGTCTATGTATACCTATACATGGGACGAATTCAGTGTGGCCAAATGATGGGTGATCATAAAATATTCAGAAATAAACGAAGAACAATTAATATTTAGTGATGTTAAATTTCATCATTATTGGATTGTAGGTAACAGTCCCATAATTATATTTATATTTCGATCTACATTTCTAGATGAAAACCAGAATTTCAATTTTCGAACTCATGCGGGGATCACGACGATCAGACATGGTATAATTTTAATTAATTATTTCCGAATTCAATTTATTATGCAAACAATGTCATATGGCTGATCGGTTATTAGAACATATAACTTGTGATGTTCGACTTCGCGAATTGAGTATAGCTATATTAAATGATATTTTTCGGCCATGAAGTTCTTCGGATTCTGAAATTCATTACAACATACTGTTATTCCGACTACAAGCCAATATCCAACTTCGCATCGATCGAATAATCTAATTGCTTGAATTACGATTCAATTATGCGTGTAGAGTTTCCGAATATAATCAGCGTGAGGAGTGAAATTTCGTTTGAGAGTTCATCAATTAATATTAATATGGCAATTATTGATTCGCGATTTGAGAAAATTACTAAATTGTATAAATCGCCAATTTGATAAAGATTGAAAAGTGTGAAGTGAAACCCTCAGCAAAACGGAATTTTATATGATTATAGAATAATCATCGGAAAAAAATAGAAAATAAACAAAAAAGCTGAAAACTTGCTATATTTTCACCCGTTTCGCCCCGAAAGAGAAAAACTTCACAAGATGGAACTTCACTGAGAAAAAAACTTATCTGTTTCACCAGACCGCGCATATGTTGTTAAGGGTCGAAATTATTTATCAAATGCAGAGAAACAGGAAAAAGTTAGTGTTAAAATTCTGATAATTCCTTTGTTTTCTTAGCGTACCCGTTCTGTCCCGGTATTCCATATACGTGCAATATACCTATATGCTCCTGATACAGCAGTAAAACGAGGATGACAATTTCGATGTTTTCAGATGAGAAACACAAATAACTGCTAACAAATCAGAAAATTATTTGAATATTGAATCCCGACATTATCTGTACAACGAGTATAACAGCGTGGAAATGTTGAAAAAGCTGAAGGGAAAAATGAAAAATAAAAAAAGCTGGGTAAAAATAAGTAAAATAAAAGTTATTGCAAACATTATAAATTTGCACATAAATTAAAGGAAGCGGGCGAAATTTTTTTCCTGCGAGAAAGGGAGAGAAAGAAAGAAAAAAAAGGGAGAGTATGTATACATATATATATGTATATACAATTCTTACAACGTTTGTTTAAAATGCGCCCGAGCCTCGAACGAATTATAAAAAGAATGTGAATGAAGAAGATGAAGAACAAGATGGAGAAGAACAAGAAGAGGAAAAAGAAAGTTTCTTTTCTTCTTATTTTTTCACGAGAGGGTGCAGGACTAAATTGAACTGTCAGAAAGAAATATAAAATCGAGGCAGCTAAATTTCGCCTTGGGAATGGCGGCAATATATATTGCTCTCAACTAGAACGTGGACAATGCTACTTAAAACGACAAATCGTGACGCAGTCCATCGAAGAGCGTTGCGATAAATTTAACTACAGCATGCGCAGGATTGTAAAAACACAACAGCGAGGCGTATTTTCCGTATTATGTTCTTTATGTATCTAGAGAACGAACTTTCATACAGTCGCAGTAATATTTTAATTTTGTCACTGTGACACCATTTCTGAGCTAACCCTCGAATGTTACATCAGGTCCACTTCAAATACGATACACGTATAATATATTGTACCTTTAATGTAATCCGCGACCGCACGATTATACCTATATATATATGTATAATATGTATAAGATATATCTACTATCCGCGGCAGTGCTTCTGCAGTGCTGGACCAAGTGCACAGCATCCAGATAAGATTAGCATGAATTTCATGATCCCTAAGTAGTAGATAACTAATTCCACCCGCATCAGGGAGTTAGAATTACGTTTGGATGGAACAACGCCTGCAAACGGGCGGAGAGATCTGCAGCTACGCGTTGAACATATAGAAAATGAAAGAAAAGAAAAAATATGAGATATGCCGACAGACATCAAGCTATGCGTAAGTGTGAGAAGAAAAAAAATTGACCGCGCGAAAAATTAATCCCTCTCACCCCCATTATTTTTTCTATGTTTGCTGTTCTTTTTTTTCACAATTGTATTTTCATTTCACAAATAATTGCGAATTCGTCTGTAGTGGCTGGGTATATAGCAGATCTCAATGTATGCGATGAACATCATATTAAAAAGGAATGCAGGCAGACCGAATACCACACCCTACTTCCGTACTACACATCGGATTTCTCAGCGAAGAGTAAAACGATCGATATCCAACGATATGCTTCCAACAATTAATTAAATTTTTATTCCATATTCTACAGGAATTGATATACCAGGCTTTTAGAGGGATAAATTCATTATATGATCTCATTCTCACCCATTTTTGTAGCAATTTTACATCTCTGTCGCGATAATTTAATAACCAACGATTCCGAAAGCCGGAACATCAAACTTGATTTGATCTGAAATTTTTTTTCAATTATATTGGTGATCGAATGTACTGAAACTACTGCATAGTTACAATCCAGTTGCAGGAACTTGGAAAACGAGTGCGACTATAGAGAGTAGAAAATATTTAAGAATTTCGTGGTAACCGTCGATGAAAACAATGCAATAAATTGAAACTACCGAATTCATGTAATCACACGTTTCGAAATTTGACATCTTTCATCTTTCAGCGTATAATATGAGATTGTTTACACAACCTCCACAGTTTTGGAAAAACATGTTAGTAATTGGTCAATGTGACTAGAGTCGTGAAGACGCAAGTTTGCGCATGAATGGAGAGGATGTCAAACAATTATATTATATGCATGCTTGGCTGCTTCGACTTGTGTACCTGTAGAATGTTAAACCATATATGCATTTACATATTATATGTATGTTTGATAATGTATATCAACGTGGTGCAACTGCACCGTCGGGACTTCAGGAGGGATTTCAAAGCCGTAATAATACTCGCCTATGGAAAACTAATTGTTGAGAAGCCCCAGTAAATCAATTATGAGCGTGGGACAAACTTTGCCATAGAACCCATTCGTGACGGAATATTCGTAGATGCAAGCGTGGTAGATTCTATATCAGCTAATAGAGCTGTGTTTAACTTCGACTGTGGCATGCAAGTGGCAGTCGCACCGGCAAAACTGTATATCTCTCAAAAAACCAGCGAACATCTCAGTTTCAAAAATTGATCCAATTTGAAATGATATCTTTGTTGAGTACTTAAAATACTTTAGAGTGAGCATATATATATTACGCACTTTGGGTTAGGTCAAAATCTGAAAAAAAGTAAAATTGGCAACCCGAGGGGTTCAAAAATATTTGGCCTGACAATATTCCCAAGAAATTTCTTGAAGGAACGGTGAATCAAGGACACCTTGTGGTAAATTCATTTCTGACAAATAAAATTGAAAAATATAAAAAAAATAAAAAAAAAATACGTAATTTGTTGTGAAAACCTGATAGTTTTATTTAATATACCTCTAATAAACTATTCGATATATATCTATAAATTTCACATACAAGATATTAAATCAATATCCTGCTGATAATTTTACTGATTTATACGAGCGTGCTGCGGATTTATCAAATCAATCAGATCAGCAGGAAATGGAGCCGACTCAACTCAACAAAGGCCACGGTCATGCCGTACGTTTCCTCCTTCCATTCCGACGAGAAAGCGGCCAAGTGGGGCTCTTATTGTTCGTAGGAGCCCCATCTGTGAGGCGTATTCGAACTCCGAAATACCGGGTAAAGTGCAGACGATGGTTACCTCGTGTCACGAGCTTGTGTTCGAACCAGTTCAAAATACACTGTTCCAACGAACTTCGAGTCTGAGCTCAGTTTACTTTAGCTATTTTTCGAGTGGAAATGATACTGCGTGAGCACACTAGTGGTTAAATGAACTTTGAAAGTTTTTTAAATTGCAGGACACAATGGACAACGTATCTGTGTCGAAGGTATGCCATAATGAGTCATTGCACTGGTTACAACCTGTTGCTGTTCTGACATAACCTTAACTCTATCCGAGCTGAGCTAACGAAATGTCAAAACAAATAGAATATCTATAGTTTGGATTACGGTAAATTAAGTCTGAGTCCTTTTAAATTATTACGGCATAGGAAGTCGTGAAATTTATGATCCTATTTGCAAGATCCCAATGAGATGCGACCCTTGGTTATAATCTCTGCGGGCCTTGAACTCAAACAACAACGTAATAGCGGTCTAAGTTCTGATACATATTTACTGCGATCGCCCTGATTTTAGGGGGTATTTGCGTTCCCAGGGAAACACAGAATTGGTGACAAAAAGAGTAAACCAACAAAACCTGTATTTTGCACCGAACCATGGTATATTGCTTACAAAGAAGCATGGTCAATTATTCAAAGAGCTGCTGAGGTAGGCTTATTTTTGCATACTTATTAGCTCTGACAGAAATACATAGGCGACTAACTTGGATGTATTGAATATATTTTATAGAACATAAATTCGAAAATGTTCACTAAACTTCTGGTGGATTTAAAGTTATATGCTTCAGCGATAAATTACGATACGTTATCTGGGGAAATACCTACAGCTATTTTACTCACGGGCAAGTACATGAAGTTGTTTGAACATAGTTTGGAATAGTGTGTAGCTAAATTAAATTAGAAATAATGGGCTTTAGAAGGCGATAAAACTGCGGTTTTTTTCAGGTGTTAATTTACCTGACCATGCAACGCTATTTAATTTATTGGCACATGAATTCAAAGATATTACCCAACATGTTGCAATTATACAGCGTAGAGACTCATACAACTTAAAAAATATGTTGGAAGAAACTGTACACCAACTAATGAATGGTTCTAAGGTGGGTCCATCGATAGCCAATTTCGAGTTGCTCATTAACAGTGATTCGATGATAAGTATTAAATATTTCACAGGATACGAGTCTGGATATGAAGAAATATCAATGCACCCCGAGTGTTCTAAATGCTTGGTATCAAGAATGCAAATCAAAACAACCTTTACTAATAATCATTCCAGACTTTGAAAGTTTTTCTGCTGATATTTTGCAAGAATTTATTCTTATATTGAGGTGGATATATATATTACTTGCCTGAATGTAAAAATCATATTATTTTATTTACTAATACTTTGTTCCCCCCTTTATAGTGTTTATTCAAAAAAGATTAAATTTATTTTAATTTTCGGAGTGGCAACAGCTTTGCATGCTGTTCACAGATCTTTGCCACATCACGTAACGTCTAAGTTGCAAGTTCAGGCAAGTTCCCCCTGCCCCTCTCCCACTTCTTGAATTTGATTTTGATAATGAATTTTATTTTGAATACTTCAAATAGGTTTTTCAAGCTCAATCGCAGGTGAAAAGTCTGTCAGGTGTATTAGAGGGTACCGTACTTTCTACGGAAACTACTTTTAAATTAAGTGGACGAGCATTTCAGTTACTCACAGATATATTTCTGTTTTATGATTTTTCCGTCCGCGGATTTTTGGAAGGGTACAAGGTGAGCGATAGTGAAAACTCAATAAATATGACTTTCACGCGGCAAGGTTGATCAGAGTTGGATTGCAGACAAATTAACGTAGGCATCGGAATTTATTCGGAATTATAGAAGTTTAAATTTATTTATAACGTGAAAAAAAAGAATTCGATTCAGGAAATTCCTAATTTTACGAGGATTTTTCAAAGCCAGAGGAAGTTGATTTGACGTAAACTTTTGGTGAATCCAGTTGTAACTCGAATTAAACTTTTGATAATAATCGGTAAATTTTGTAATACATATCTATTGTAATCGCGAATGCAGCATCTGATCGTAATTTAGTTAATTTTATTTCTGAAACGGCTGTGCTAAAGTTCGGTTTGATGAAAAACGATTGGAAATTTATTACCTCAGTCTTATTGAATAATTCACGGTTCACATTACACGCATATTATTATAGATATTAATCATAATAACTGAACGCGTTCATAATTAGACGTTGCGAACACGTAGCAGCGGCGTGTATCATTATTTAATTAATTCACATGGTAATGTAAATATTTTGGAATAAAACTATGATTGATTTTGGTTTTGCCTTAATAGCATGTAATTTTTAGCTATGTATGATGGAACATTTTTATGGAAATAACATCAACGCTTTGTGCTGTAATAATAAAGATGAGATAAAATCTAAAATATCCGCATCAACGTGCGCAGATTTAGAAGAGATAATGAAACTGAATTCCGTCGCCAAATACATCCAGGAATTACCAAAAGAGAAACGCGAATCTTTACAAGACGATGAGTTTAAGGTATTATACAACCATCACGTAGGCATAGCAGAGTGTATTTATTCTTTTTTCTTGCATATCAATGACAATAAGTAATCCAAATTCCCATTTCACGCGTAGGAGTTGCTTTTTACATTGATAAACCAGATATTTGAGTTTGCATCGACGTTTCAAACATTTCTAAAGTGTTTGCATCACGTTACTTCGGATCTTCCGAATGCCCCGCTGGGCAAACAAGTAAGTTTTCATTTCCAGGTATAATGTTCTGCGAAATTCCAAATCCACCTGCGATACAAAGAGACCGACACACAAGATGCGTTTCTTGAATTTCAGCTGAGAGAAATATATGCCAAAGCAGTAAGCTGTTCTATAACCGATTCTCAGGAGTACAAGGATTGCCTGCAATTTTTGGGTTTCATTTCTAAAGAAGAACTACTCCAGAAACTAGAATCGATGGTAAATATCATCGAAAACTCAGGAGCTGCTGACGTATTGGAGGATGTTAAGCTGAGTCTGAACAAACATCGAGATGCTATCAGAGATGCGAACTTGGAGATAGTTCGAGAGACTACCGAACTCGATATAGGAAATGAAAAATTAAATCGATTTCAGTTGAAAGAGGTAGGAACTAAATCAAATGGTACATATACCTATAGTAAACCTATCTACACCTCATGTGATATTGCCAAATACTATTTGTAAATCATTCAACATTTTCTGGGCTCTGCAGTTATTTTTGAGGAACCCCATAGATGCTCGAGCCTTTGATAAAATCGAGAATGAAATAGATTTGTGCATGAATAACTCACATTACGTACGCTCATTCGATTAATGGAATTTGGATGGTGCAGTTTGTTATATTTAACGGAGATTATATTAGTGGAAATCGACCGCCACAGTGTACGCGAGTAATTGTTATTCCGATCGTCATTAATCGATTGTTTACAGGAAAACGGCTGGAGATATTACGGTCGAGTAGTTATTGGATTCCTCAGCTTTCGCGTATGTATGTTACATACACGCTAGATGATGGAAAATAATTGGGTCCGGCAGCATGGTTATTAACTCTTCGATTACACACTTTTCCGTTGCTCGTTTGTCACACACAGACTTTATCGTGCGTACATTCGCACCTGTGTGTGATCGAAGGGCTAGTCAATTTTGAAACCAATTTATTCAAGGTAACGAAGCTGGATATACAATCACTTAGAGTTTAGCGGCAACATCTTATATCCAGTATTATTCTATATAGAAATAAATGCTCATTGAATTTATTTTCAATTACGGATGCGATTAGGGTGCCCAATGGGTTCGGTTATAATTATTAAATTCACGTATCGCTGGCCACCAATCAACGTAATCACTAATTACCATTGTCGAAATTACGCAGAAAGTTTAAATTATGATGCTATTCGTGTCCTTCGTGCCAATATGATGTTGTCATTGTTGTCGTGAGCCGATTAATTATTTTTTGAATCGATTAGCACCGATTAATAAGTAACGGCGTTCGCTCGTTGTAGAAAAAAAAAATAATAATAAAACACAAAAATACAACAGAAGGACTCATTTTCACTTGCAGAAACTACTAGAATTGTCGAAAAAGCATTCAATCTCGCCCTACAAGAGAGCCCAATTAGATCTGATTGACTATTTGGACCAGAAAATCTTCTCAGTTTATTTGAAAAATCCAACTCTTTTACCTGCCAACGAAATATTTTTCTTCGGCGATGGAAACTCCGTGAAACAACACATTGTCGGATCTCCACGTGCCGCCATCCACACAGGTTTAAATAACCCGCAAGCATATCTGGACGTAAGTCAAATCTTTGTTAGAAAAAAATACACAAAGATAAAATCATTCCTCGACTGTTCTCATAATTTTCTGCTCACTTTCTGTCGCATTATTCTCGGTTTTTAACTTCAGTTAATAATCGTCAGTTCTGTTTATATTTCCAGTGTTCCTGCTGCACTTTAAACAACGAACAATCAATCCTTGCCACTCTACCCGACTTGAGCATTATTTACAAGCTTCATTTGGAATGTGGAAGGCTCATTAACATGTACGACTGGCTGCAGGTAATAGCGATACCAATAATTAATAATTATACTCATGCATGTGCTCGATTGGATCACTCTTTTCCTTTTTTCCCCTGCTCAAACTGTGTATCCGATGATTGTCACGTTTCGGTGGATTCAGCGAACTTCCTGCATATCACGTCATCGCATCACACGGAATATCTTTCGCCGTCATCGAATACTAATGGCACGATGTTGATTCATCAGAATATTCCATGTGATCACAAATCGATTGGAAATATATTAATCCATTATTTGCCTTCCTTTCGTGATGTTTCAGGCTTTCTTAACCATCGTATGTCCAGAGATATCGGGAGAGGAGCAACGCGAAGTCGATCCAGAGCTGCAGTATCCTTATGTAATACAAGTTCGAACTTGGAGTATATTTTGGTTTTATTTTCAACTTAAGTAGTGAGAAAACTTTTGCCGTGAAGTTGATTTAATTTTTCTTCAAACTTCCTTGACGCAATTCACTCAGAGCACGGTTTACTCGCGCAGTGGCGGAACTACAGTTTCTAGGATTCATCAAAACCTCGAGAAAAAAGACCGATCACGTTATGCGACTCACTTGGGGATGCAGTTAAGTTTGATAACTTCAAAGTGTTTCGAATTGTACATTTTATGCTGTTTCTTGCCACAATAAAAATCTCATTTTTCATCAATTTGACACTCCATTTAATCCACTCCCCTTCTCTAGAAAAAAATCCAAAAAAACCAAAAACCGTTTATGCACTTGGAAAATAATTACGAGACTAGGAATTTCGTTAAACTGTAGAGTCCAGTGGAAATTTTTTATTTCACGGATCATTTCCGTTGGTATTTTTGTACGCCGGTCACGTAGATTTTTATTTTTTTTTATTTTCTTTCGCAGTTTTTACGATTTCATGGTTGCAGCGCGGAAAATGCACGGCACGTATTGCTGGCGTATAGTAACAAAAAATATGCGTCTGAATAAACCCGGCGGTGATTTTATTAACAGGTAAACCAACCTGAAATCGCTTTCCGATAGTTGCAGCGATTTTCGCAGACGTATAAATGCTAATTGATGTAAGAACTTACTTATGTCAATGAGAAATCATGTGCAGGACGCTGTAGAGTAATGTCGATTCATCTTTGTTTATTTATTTTATTTTATTTTTCTAATTGGAAACTCATTTGAACCGTACGTTGAGTGAGTTTTCGTCATCTTTTTCAAAATACATTTTCGGTATAAGTCGATGGAATAATATCTTACGCCTGTATATAAGATGATAGCGATCACTCGAGTGTCGATTTGGAGCATTGCGTTGCTGTTAGAATGATTTGAGAAAAACGTTGTGCCGCTTCCCTAATTTTGTCGTGTGCGAATCTATTTAAACAAAAACAATCTTTCAAGATACGATGAACTTTTACGAGCATTGCGAGCAATTGATTTTAATGATGACGTAGTGTCTCGTGATCTAAGAATCTCGAGGATTCGAGTTTACTTAAGTCTTGCGAAACAATCGGGCTAACCCCCTGATAAGGAATTTCAAGTATTCAACTGCTAAAGTTTAATTAACTCGGGGGTAACGACTAAATGGCTCCTAAAATTCGTAGCTAGGGGTCCATCTGTATAGGCTGAAGAGGTAAGGCTATAATATATGTATATATATAGGACCTGCGTGGAATTACATTCAGGAAATTAATCCAGAGAAAACGATCATATCTCCGCGTGTATGAACTTACACTCTCGATGTATATACCCAGAATTCGAAGCTAATATACGAGCTGGACTATACCATAAAATAACCGAAATATTGGTTTAGCCATAACCGACCACCAACTCAGGCAAAATTCACAGAAATTAAATACCTTAAATTCCACACGGTTATCTATTATTGAAATAACTTGTGCTTATCAAATTTACATAACCTGATTGACAGACTGGTATATATAAGATTGGAATAAAAATTTATTCAGATTGCGAAAGTCGTATGGGGGGTCAGCGATGTCCGCATAATACATGTGTTTAGCCCACGGCGACATGACAGTCCCTCAAAGAAAATCCCCTCAAATTTAGATCGTATCTATTCAGTATTCACATAATGCAAACCGCATGTAAGAGCTTTGACAAATAAAATGATAATAATCATAATAATCATAATAATAACAACAAAAAGAGACATGGTTCGGGGCACGCAACGGATCTATACGCTATACCGCTGAATAATCTGTACCAAATCTCCCCGAGGGTACAACAAAAGAACTGGGTTAGCATTCTGCCACCGTAGGGAGCTCGCCTATGCAGATTTTCGATGTGCAGCATCAATATGCATCTCAGGCTCTAAATTATTCCGGCCTGCGCAGTCTTCCGGACCTCAGAGAAGAACGGATGATATAGAGCTAGATATACATACATGTATGTATCTATATGGTTCCGTCCACGTGAAAAGTATGTGGCAAAAAAATTTATTTTCTCCTAACTTTGAGACAATCTTTCCCTAGTACCTTTGCGAGCGTTTGTGGTGAGATTTTACATTTTTTAAAATTACCTAATGGTTCCGATATACGCAGTAATTCGAAGTTAGCCAATAACGTGATATTCGTTCGAATCGCGTTTTTCAATTTTGAGTTGACCGAAAATGAAGCAAAGATAAACAAAACTCAAGATATCTTTTGTTAGCGAATTTCTCGTCCCATTATACATAATAGTGGAGAATGAATCGTTGAGTATTGATGACTGATCCGACCTCACATCGCATATCTTGAACAAAATTCTTCTATACCTGCCAAGGAGAAGAATTGATGCAGCGTGAGCAAGGGATCTTGCATACTTTGCATATCGGGTAGACACCGAATTGACTTTGATGGAGGAAGTGATTGGTTCGGGGTTGACGTTCTCAAGAGTCTTTTTGACGGATTAGAGCAATTTGGGTCATCCTTTCCAGAATACCTGAAATTGATCTTGAAGCTCCCATAACTTTCTTTATACCCTTTTCCGGGTTCGTGCAAATGTCCGCATGAAAATCTAAGTACGTATATTTATATCCGATGAATTTCTCAACATACATATCTACAGTGGAAAAATGATGGAGAAATATATGGTGTAAGTAAACTACATTTGACTCGATTTTTATCGTCGAGCTCAAAGTTAGTCGCTCTGGTAATCTGGTATAACAGCGGCGATGAATTACACAAAGAACTATATCACAATGTCTCTCAGAAGACGAACGAGAATTGGACATAAGACCCTGCAGAGCTGGGGTGATAAAAGGTCAAACAGACTTCATTGCAAGTAATTACCTTCATCAAGGATCACTTCGAATTAAACTAATCTGCACTCATTACGCTGCATACTATCCACTGGCAAAGTAAAACAGCTGAATGAAGTTCGTTTCAAAAACCAATTAAAAGTCTCGAGGGTCCTAATTTTTTTTTCCTTGAAAATGTTGTTTAAATGCTTCAATAATACTGAGAATCAATTTCTTTCTTCAAGATTAATAAAAAGTTTCGTGTAAGGTGTACGGAATTTCAGAAAACCTCGGTGTTCATTTTTTTTTACAGAAACATTTCGCGAAAAATAAATCCCTCGAGATCCTGCATAACTTTTAGTGACTTCTTTCATGAGATATTGAAGAAAAAAAATGTCCAAATTATAGATTTCTTAAATAAATATTAACTTCTCGAAATTTTGTCTCACTTCGACTATTTTGAACCCTCGAAAGAATTGTATAATATAGAAATACATAAAGATGAAATTTCTCGAATTTTGCGATCAGTCTAAATAGATAAAAGGGCTACTGATCTTTAATACATTATATATATGAACGAGACTAGCCGTCTCAATTTTTTTTCCTCTGCTATAGATGTAGGTAAAAGCTCAAGGTTCTTGCATCGTGGACTTAGCCTCGGGCTCAGAGGAGACTTAAGGTCTGCCCGCAACAACGCCCTCCAAGATCCTATCGTACAGCGTAACCCTGGAGAAAAGGAAAAAGGAGTAGACTAAGCCGGGTTTTAACCAGGGTACGATAGTCTGTAAAATTTTCCTGCGTTTGGCAACCCGCTTCAGAGATTCAAAACTCATTTGTTCCGCGACAAAATTGGCGTTCTAATTCGGCGCCTACGGGGTCGAGGTCATACAGGTATAACAAGCTAATATAGGTACCTGTATTTATATCTACTAAATTTTAATTAAAAAAAAAATTTCGCCGATAAGTTACTTGGAAGATATAGTACTGTAAAGCGAGCTGTAAAGTATAAAGTACATCGCGAGGAATACTCTTCACCTTTTTCGCTCATTTACAATATAACGTTTCTGCGAGCTGCTAAAGTAGATATTTCCACGTTTAGTATACATATACTGCGAAGACGCTTCGTTTCGCAGAAGCAAAATTGTCTAATTAAAACTTCAAGCGGCGTTGAATGCATCGGTCAAAATGAGAAACGCTGGTAGTATCTGCAGATACGATATTGCAATTCTTCCCCTCGGTACACCTACATACCTTGTATACCTATAGCATGACGAATAACAGCTTTATACACCTACGCGCGGCGGAAATAAATGAAACTAGCAAATGCGATGTATCTGTTATACAAAAGAATTCATAGAATGTTATTCACAGAAGATAATTTCATAGTGGAATGCAAAAGTCTCGGGAAATTCTACTATCCACATTGAATGAACTTTGTCGCCTGTAATTATATTGTATGTACCAAAATATGCCGAGTTTATTTTTTATTTATGAAAAGCAAACGCCGCACATATGTATATAGGTTTCGGAGTATGTGTAAGTATATTCGTTATTTTTTTAATCGCAGCGACATTCGGTTGAAATTTTTTTTAAATTTCGCGGGATTAATTTTAGGCATTTGATATACGTATTGTAAAAGTATTAGTTGATATTGCCGGGGTGGGTCGTTTACGCATTGGTTCGTCAATCTCAATTTGTGGGTCGTTGCAGGTTCAGGTTGTGAATTGAAAATTGATCGACTCATCTCTACACGGTATCGGTAGCAAAGACAGAGATATATTTGAGTGAAACTCGGAACGTTCGCCAATCTATATACATATATATATGTATACAGGCAAGTACAAACAATCAATTTACCAAAACGAAAGAGGCGTGGCGCGTAAGAGAGGGTTACCCTGGAATGGTTCAACCTTCTCGTTTGCGTATATACCGATATACCATATCAAATCCCCCACTCAATTCTAAAACCTAACCTTAACTCAACGGCAATCCCTTTCCTATCCCCATTGGATCTTGTCAGCGTTATAGGCAAGAATGAAGTTCCCTGAGATTCGGAGGACTCGACTTCTCCCATGGGAATCGGCATTCAATTCCCGTGGACATTTGTCAACTGCAGAGTGATCTACACTACCATCTTTTCCCACCGTAGATGGTCCGCAAATGGCTCGATTACGGACATTCGGTTGAAAAATACTCGATTATTAAGCCATCCAAAAAATCGGGAAGTTTAATATGACCCTCGACGGCACTTGGTGAGGTAGAGTTTCCAAATTATGTACATATATTCCAACTTCGTAGTCGAGATCACCGGTAAAATTTCTCTCCGCAATCGTCCATTCATCAAGTTAACTGCAGTTTATTTGTAATTCTGTATACTTCCATTTCTGTCTCCAGCCCCCACACAATTTGTAGATTTTTCTGTTCTCATATTACTGGTATATTACTCTTGTATCTGAAGGTTGTCGGAGTATATAAGCTATAAACAGTACCTATATACTTACATGTATATAGCTGTGTAATCAGCACGGTAAAATAGTTATAGGGGATGCTCCTTGAAGAATGTTCCAGTAATTGCATTCCTTGCCTTCCCCGTATCTCTTTCTTTAGCTAAAAGTGGAGAAAGGATGTCGTATTCCAACATTATACAAAATCTTAATTCATTTTGACGTAATTCTTGTGGTTCCCACGCGGTTATATTACCATGAATTTCAAAGGCATTTATAGCCCATAATATCAATGCTCTGATATATATATATATATCTCCCCACATAACTGAGTAAAAATCTAGCATTTTTTATTCAAGAATTTTCGTGCTGACACTTCCGATTTATAACATGCTCGCCTTTTCCGTAAAGAATTCTTGGAATTCAACTTATTTTTTGGATAATCGCGACGTCCAATTAATCTACATCCAAAGTTTCGAATGTCACCGTGCAAATCTATATCATATGGAAAATTTACTGTCCATCAGAAAAGATGTAGCTAATAAAGTATTCACGCATAATCCATAAGGTATGTTTGCTCATATTTTCAAGATGTCAGATGATTTATCAACACTTGACGATTAGGATCCCGCGACGATCCTGTGGGATGTATTCCTGTAGTTATGTGCTTCGTGTGTGACCGATATACGTGCAGAGAGCGAATAGATTTCTTGAATAGTCATTGTAGACAGGTGGTAAGGATTCCATCTTGGAAAAGTGAAGTATCCTTATAAGCGTGTAGAAGCGGTGAATCGGTCTCAAGAGGTTACGAGCGAATTCGTAAAAGAAAATTCTTTTGAACGCGTGTACCTATATATCTGGATAATGCACGTATTCGTACCTACGTATTACATGGGGTGACCTATTTTAAACAGGTTGAATTTCTTTTCTATCACTCTTAAACGCTGGCACAAAAATCAAGCAGGAATACAACTGGAATTCCATTAAAAATGGAAAAAAAATCTCAAAAGTGGTGTTACCTAGTTGTAAACTACTCCTACAACTTTGCGGTTTCAAACATGTTTTTATCCAACTAATCATTAACGAAATAATCGAACCTTTTGTGCTCGAAATAATATGCAACGGCGTATGTCAAGTACCAAGGTCAAGTACTCAGGTGTCGGGAGAATTTAGGTCTCCGGAGAAAAAAGATAGCTTTTTTAATTTTCTTTTACTTTATTTTCTTTTTCTTTGTAGAGAATCCGGTGAATGAGATTTCACAACAGAGAATTACGTGAGAGATGTCCTCAGGGAAATATTACCTCTAACGAACACGGAGGTACACCTTATATAATAAAAAGGTAGATACCCTTATATTATATCTATACGTGCTTTTCAGAGACACAATACAGAAGGGAAACCTGCAGGTTATGATTCAAGAATATTTCTTAGACGCTGAGCGTATATTCATTTCTCAATAAGAAATAATATGAAAATGATAAAAACATACCCTATTCTCACGTCTACATTCTTCACTTTTTCTGTTCAATAAAATCGTGCCGTTATAGTAGGGTTTATTAGACCACCCCAGGTGAATTAGAGGAATCTAAAGAAACTACATGGCTCGACCTATACTTTCCCATAGAACGGTTCGATTCATCTAGTAGTCCAATACACCCTTATTTTTCCCTTATATTTTCCATTTGATGAATAGGTTTATGCATACAGGTACGTACCTAAACAGATCATATATATTTCTCCAATATTCTATGAATGCTGAATCGCCTCTGGGAATCACAGTGCTTGCACAGTAGGTCCCGCAATACCGTATGAGAGAAAATCACCTCAGTAGTTTTTCCGTGAATAACATACCAACAATAAAACAAAAAAACAAATAAATAAATAAAAGTTGGGAATTGATTTTTGTTCGCTACACCGACGCGTCAGTATATTACCAACTTTCTGCCAGATAAAAGAGTAACCAGCACCATGGAATACCGGCCAATTCGTTCAATTTTGACAAGTACCTCGAAGCCCTTGACTTGTTTCATTTTGACGATGAATTGGACAGCCAAGCGAATTCGGACGAGGGTGTGAATTAGCTATTAGAACCCGGCCGAATTGAGGTATATTCGTTATACGCGATCGAC
This sequence comes from Athalia cordata, assembly GCA_963932425.1. NCBI lineage: Eukaryota > Metazoa > Arthropoda > Insecta > Hymenoptera > Athaliidae > Athalia > Athalia cordata. The sequence goes on along the minus strand of OZ010625.1, from coordinate 45,897,325 downwards.
ACGAGTGGTCAAAGAGTACGTGCCGATCATTGATAATCAGTTGTTTTTTTTTCAACGTGACAACGGCTGGAAAAAACGCATTATGAATGTAAATGGGCATATTTCCTTTTCGTCTACGTCCTTTACGCGGAACAAAGTTGTGCGCTCGAACTAGGATTGACATCTACTTGAATTCTAAGAAAAAGATTTCTTCCCCACACAAATCTTCATGATCGAATAATATATATACTCTGCAAGATGTATCCATATATGTGTCATTGGGAATTCTCAGATGGAAAGCCTGGGCGTGTTATATGCTCGGTAAAATTGGCCAATAAATCACTCATGTGACGCGTACGTATGTGTATATACTTATACACATAAGATACACCTATATAAAATGCTTCGATAATGTCGATACAGAAAGTATGCAGCACCGGAAACCAGTGTAGCGCTATTTACGCTTAAACTTCCGTCGGTTTTACTCGAATAACTTTTACACGCTTGACAATAACATTACGACCCATGATTTTTCCACCTCCCATTTTATAGTGGAGAATTTTTCCTCTTCTGAATTCAATCCAGTCACAATAGTCGTTGTATGTACGTCATTTTGTAATCGAAAACGTGCAAGGTTATCACAGGAAAATCAGCGAGTTTGAGTGAGAACATTTTTAGTCATTTAAATAGCATCGGACCGTCCTTCTCTACTTTCGGTCGAGGTACCTTGGCAGACCTATTCTCATTACGAAGGTTCGAAGCCACGTGCATTGCTCTTCGACTAAAAACTCGTTGTTGTTATGAACAAACAATTTCGACATTCCGTTGGTAAATCTTGATAAAAATTGCGAAGGCTTTGTGAACAAAATTTGAATCATCAAAATCGGATAACAATTTCGATGTGTGAAATCGGCATACAACTTTCACAAGCCTTTGCAATTTTTTATCAAGATTTGCCAACGAATTGTCGAAATTGTTTGTCCATAACAACATCGAGTTTTTAGTGGGAACAACACTGCATTCAGGTGTGGAACCTCGTAATGGGACTAGGAAGGCCCAGTTATTTAGACCGAAAGTAGGGAAGGACGGTCCGATGCTATTCAAATGGCGAAAAATGTTCTCACTCAAACTCGCTGATTCTCCTATGAGGACCTTTCATGCGAAAGTACGGCACACGTACACATATTATAACTATAACTGTATGTACAACCAAGTTATAAAATGGAAGGTACAAAGCCGCCAGCCGGCACATAGATAACGTGAGTAATGTGGGTAGGTGAAGGTCCAGGTTAGGTATGGGGTAGTCATACAGATATGTATATAGTATAGCGCCATATAACTATGGGTAAAGATAGGCACCGTGAAGCACGCGACTACAATGCGCTCTGGCTATTATAAGTTTTTGCAATTTTCAACGCAACTATTTCTCAGCATGAGTGTATTATATATATCAGGTGTATCTTTCATGCAGTCCGTATAGCATGTATACGTACTGTGGGGGTGCATGGGCCAGAGATATACGGGAAGGAAAAGCAATATCAACCACAACGCGAGGCGTGCGTTGCACTGAAAAAGAGGGTGGTACTATTTGTCCGTCACGGTGTCTCGTTGCAAACCCCATATACACTATATAGAGCTAGGATAGAAGTTCGTGCTGCAACGCGGCTGTGGTCAGAGAGACTGGCTATGTACATACGTACTATATATGTATGCCAACCTAATATCTACCTACATACGGTACCAGCGACTACTTGCTGTGCTGCAGCTACCACATCAAATTGTTCCGGGTGCCAAGTTTCTTGTTCAGTCGCGATTCACAAGCGGTGCAAATTCTCCACCTCTCTATAGAGTCTGTTTCATACTGTTTCGCAAAGACTTATGAGAATGGTAGGTTCCTCATAATATTTGACTCGGTTTTGCTCAATATCTCCGGTACTAAAACTTCAGTTCTAATATCCGTGTTCAACGAAATCAAACAAACAAGACACTGTCATGCCTATACAGATAGATACAAGATATGGAACCTTCTGGGCTAAATCCAGAGGTTCGGTTCCTTAACCAACTCTGCAGACAAATACGATTTATTGACTCACGATTTTTTTAATTCCACATTACCCGAAACAATTACCTATGATATTTTCTAATTTTTTTTTCGATTTCAACTGAAAAATATTCGTAGATAATTGACTTGCGATTTCGAAAACAAATCTTTCTAGTAATCGTCTGAAATCAAAACGAAAAAAATTCGTTTTCCGAATATAACATCGAAAAATCCAATGGTAGTTGCCATAGCATGTTCATTTTTCAACTCACAAACAGCACGAGAAAAAAAGAAAAAAAAATGGTTTTAAAATGTTGAAAATATTAATGATAATAAGAAGAGATCATTTCTATCCCGTCGTAACCGGCGGTAAATCCAGGGCAGAGGTAGTCATATTTTATTCTCACATCAAGTCCAGCCCTCGGGGAAAAAGGCGCGGCTGTGGGGCTATAACGCAGGGGTGAAGGGCGGGAGACGAAAAGAAGAAACGAAATTACACCGTGCGAGGGTGGAACTAGCTGAGCGCAGTGGAAACCGGGTGGGTATTTCAATACCTATACGTATCTATATAACAAGTACGTGTCTGTGTATATTATACTTGATATTCTCGTCGACTGTCATATTAGCATGAGCCAAAATCAATTCTAACATAATTGTGCATGAATTACGGTAGTATCGAATATACGTCTACTTAAATGCATAAGTATAAACCGAGGTATAAACGTATACGAAAAAATTGAAGTAACGATTTAACCTTTTTCGCATCTAAATCGGGTCTTTGTGATATCATTATTGATTTTTTTCTTCCGTGCATCAATGATATATTATACAGTTACTCGAGAGCTTATACTGGGTGACACCGTAAAAGTTCATCGATGTGCGTAGGTCTTCGTCGCCGTTCTATAGGTACCGATATCATGTTTACGCATGAACAGCTTAATTGGTTTCCATATGAGAAATAACGAAACCATTAGACATCTGGAATGATAACTGCCTCATGGAACAAAAATCATACGACCTAGGCTACGCGCCTGCGTGTATCTGATATTTTATATAACTTTCGCGAAAAAGTTTCCTTTACATATCCTCCTACCGTTAGCAAGTATTGCTCAGCGACTCCCATTATATTTTTTTTCTGTTTCCTTTTGTTTTTTTGTTTGTTTTTTTTTTTTTTTTTTACTGCGTGGCTGCAGTTTTTCTTCTCAGTATCCCTTACCCAGGAAGAACTTGTGTGTTGTATCACCGGGAGAACACACCTCGTTGTTCACAATGGTCTACAATACGCATTCTCATCCGACCCCTTTCATCGTTCGTATCCAATAGCAGAAGTATTATAGATGAAGTGACGCGAGCCAAGAGTTTTTAGATATGTCGCGTGAGACTTTTGAGACCTGAAGAGCCGTTCTTTCGGGCTATAGAATATTGTTGTATTACGTACCGTAAGCAAAGTTGGTTTTGTTGCATCAGCCAATTTCGAAAATCGTAAACCTCGTAACTCCGTGTGCAGGTGTAATACTCGCTTAATGCGCGTGGTTACCACCATCGATCTTACGTCTACAGCTTCAGAGTTCAAGCTGAAGCATCACTCTTCAGTAACATACATCCAGCTGGTACTGTGGCTGCACTTGCAGCATTCACTGAAATTACGGGGTTGACTCGCGGAGATAACTGGCCGTAGTTTGCGCACCGAAAGTAAATCAGACTAACCAAACTCATCTATACGTAAGATACACTGAAGGGTTTGTTGGCCGAACTGGACAAACCAAAATCTTGTGAATGGACTCCAAGTTTCATATCCTATATATGACTAGAGTAATGTTTGCGAGTTGTGTTAATTGGAAGATAAATAATCTGGAGAGCCATTTCTATTAATCTGCGCGTTGTAGGTCAAATGGTATAGGTATAGGAATAAATTTTTTGTAAGCGCGGAATTAATTTCCGCATATTTCACGTATTATCGGTCTTTCATTGTTATTAGTATAGTTCTGTTTTGCTTGGTATTGTTTTGTGTGGAAAAGAATCGACGAGGCGTATAATTCCTATCGTTGGGTAAAAATAGCAGGATAACTGAGAATTTTTATGAGAATAGAGCGTGCCATTTAAAAGAAGTTGAAAGAAAACAATGTCGACGGAAGTGAGCAAGGTGGAAGTCTTCTAATTCGTTCACCTAGACGGGGGTATACAGGTAAAAGGTAAAATGATAAATTAAAGTAGGCGGAGGAAACACTTTCCTACCACAAAAACAACGCGCTTAAACTGCAAAATTATCAAACTTTCTAGACTAATTGTGAAACTTTCCGTAATATACAAAATCATTGGGATGAGGTAAGGTAAACCGGCTGGAGGTTTCTGCCCCTTGATGAGGTGAATATATGTATACGCATGTATACGTAAAGTGGAGATACGATGGGAGGAGAAGAAAAACTGCACCGCAAGGGTGTTCCGTTTGGCATCCGGCGATCGACTTTTATTCCAGCTTCGGAAATATCGATCCTCCTTATTATAATTGAATCTTTATCTAAATCTAAGTACGAACAGCTCCATTTTGAGCATCATCAAATCGTCCAACGGAATCCCATCTTTTACGACGTAATGCACTCAACAGATAGGAACTTGGCCAAGATTGATTTTTGAAGAGTTTCGAAGCCGGATATAACGTTCAGCATCTATGGCAAGTTTGCTTACGAACACAGAAAAAATGATGACGTAGTCGATATAAGTTGACCTCCTTATCATTCCAGCTCCGATTGACATCCCTCTTCCCTCTGTATTTTTATTCCAAGTTTTCATATTCGTTGGGAAGCGTGATGTGACTCATCGATATCCATTGTATGGGATTTTATCTCATTTCCGTTGTTTCTAAGACTATCAGTGTATGGGGTCTATACACGCCTGCAGGAAGTTCTCCATTTTTCAAGTTCGCAGTTTGCAGAGCAGCACGAAAATCAGAAAAGGGTGGTGTCTCAATATTTAACAACGATTTCGCTTCAAATCCTTGACCCTCGTGCCTTGACCGGATTCTCGAACGCCTTGATTCTTGCTAGAGCAAATTTGTCGGCAACAATTAATTCTGCTTGACATACAACACGAAACCAAATTCAACAAAAAAAAAAAGAGAAAAATAATTAAAAATAAATACCAGAATGAGAATATCGCGTGTAGTTCTTCGTGTAGACAAGATTTTGGAGTAGCAAACTACCAACGCGTTGATACGAGCATGAAGGGTGGTTTTTTGATCAACTCTTTCGCCCTCCGTATCGTACGATGAACGTCTAGATTTCCCCTCCGCTTTGTAGAATTGCCTCTAGAAGAGTGCAGAATGTGAGCACTGAACATACAAGAGTTGAAATCACCAGAGATAATGACTCTTGTTTTTGCCTTGAAATTTTCTTTTCTTTCTCTTTTGCTTCGAAATAATAGTTGGTGGACTGTTTGGACAGATCAATGGATCCACATTTTGTGTGCCGTGAATGTTGATCATCGTTCGTTGAATTTGTAAAGTGATTCGCTGACATGATTGTGAAATTTGTATTCCACCAGTTTCAATATTCATAAATCAACTACCGCCACATGCAACGGCAATCTGTTGTACTCCAAACAACAAATTTATTGTGTACGTGTTTCTAGTTTCTATAACTGGAATACAGGTACGTATTTTACGCGCGTAACTGTTCGAAACTTGACTGTGCAGCATTAGAATCTTGAGCACTACGAATGATACAAACGAAGTCTCCGTACCTTGAAGTCTTGACACGTGATGCACACCCTTCATTTCAGCCGCACAATGTAGCCTGACTGAGGCTGGCCACTTCAAACATTGAAGTTCCACACGAAGAGTTAAGTAGCCAAGTTGTCTGTACCAACGTACACAACATATACATGTAAGTAAAGAACGAAACTATCACTCGAGTTGAACGAAATTTTCACTTGAGTTCACCCTCGATCACACATTCACATTTGATTGAACGTTTAGTCTCGATGGTCGCCTGATAGATTATTTCCAATTGGATCACGAGATATGTGAAGACTTTTACTGTTTCCGAAGTTTCAGTCACACTTCATGATTATTGGTTGTATGTATATACCTATGTCCCATATTCGGTGTCATCGACATTCTTCGAACTTTGCAACGTAGTTCGGAAGTCTTACTGGTGTGTATTCATAGTTTTCGTGAAGAATGGAAGATTCTTGCAGTAGTTATTAAATGAAGCCTGCACCCACTTTTTGATGAGGACATTCTTTCCGTTTTGGCGGTATATTTTCGCTCGACTTACTTTGACTTTTGTTGGCTTCTACAGATTTGATGTTACAATACGGGTACCTTGGGCTAACGTTAATTTTTCATTAAGAAAACAAAAAGAAGGAAAAAGAAGTCAAGTTCGTTTGATTGCACGAAAACATCCTTAGGGGGGTTTCGCGCTACTTAATGAAGCGGGGTTCTAACTACCCTCGACTAGTTTGACCGTGGAAGTAAATAAAGGTGCGGTAATATCTACCAGTTCGAATGAGGCCCTTGGTCACAAACGTCGTCAGCGAAGCGCAAGTCTCACCCTCCACGATGGAATTTCGACCTGACCTGACCTGACCTGACCCTGATCTCGCCCTCGCCGGGGGTGCCATTCAACTTAGATTAAATATGAAGAAGATCTAATGAACGCTTTCCCTTCACTCTCTTCTGGGGTTCCCCTTTCGAATGCTCTTTCAAGACGGGTTGATAATAATGGAGGTAGGCCTAAGGATAAAATGGATAAATGGAGGAACGAGAGAACGGGGGCACGTCAACTTTCAAAGATCTTTGCTCACGTCTTACGTGCGAAAGCGTACCACATCTGTACCACAAGCACGCACTATATTAATGGCTGAAAAAAATGGAATCCATTCATCACCAATCACCAACTACAGGGCATTTTTATTTAGTTGAAAAAAGACGTCTTGATTTTCAGAAATAAACTGATTTTAAAAAGTAGTAACTTCAAAACCAAACATTATTCTTTCTACCCTCCTAATCTTCATCCAATATTTATCCGGAATTGGTTTCGATTAAGGGGATTCCTGGCCCTTTTAGTGTTTCTGAACACGACCGCTTGAATTCAGCTTGGGTGGAATTCAAGAGCAACAGCTTGATTCAGGGGTTGACAAGCATCGTCGATCACATACGCCTTCCAACTGTTACTTCTCTCGAATTCTTCCTGAGCTCGATCCCTTTTTCATTCGCAATTTTCACGTATAACGGCCCGTGTTCGTTTGGGCTATAACTTCGTCTGACCTTCTGCCTTGGTCCCGGTTTTGGCCGTGCCTACAAACTAGACGAAAGCTAAAGGGGTCCTCTTGTAAGTCCCTCTCACGTTCTATCACTTGGCCCGAGTGTTTTCGATCAGTGCCGGTGATCGATGACTGACAATTAGATGAGTCGCCCCTCGCGACCACCGCCTCGTGGCCAAGCTCGACCCTAGGGATTTGTCGAGGGTGGCTCTAGGTGCGGAGGTGGTGCCAGAGGTGGACCGCACGCAATTAAATTCTCCCTCGGGTACAACGAAGGGAGAGTCCTATACCTCAGGATTGATGGGTATCCGCTAATCAATTCTCTAATTGAAATTAGCGATGAGACTTGTATGGAAGTTTCGAGCTTGCTTGCTGTTCACGTATCGGAATTATCATGAATCCGTGCGACCCGCATTTAAAGTGTGCTCTTTTCCCCCCGCTTATTTTGGATTAGTGAACCGACTAAGAACACATCGGTTATTATTGCAACGAAATCCGTTGAAATTTTCATAGGATTAGAATCCTACTGCAAATTTCAGTGTTTCCTCAAATTCATATGCCTCACTCATTGTCAGTCGGTATACCTATACACTGTTCCGGTGCATTTTGAGCTTAGCCGTTCCAGTTTGACGACATCTCTGTTAAGTCGTAAGAGTGAGTGAGCATACTGTGGTGTTCTCCTACACCGAGGATAACCCGTTAAATGCAACAGTGCCTCGAGGCAAGTATACAGTCCTGTTGTGACGTGTTTGTCTGTTTAGTCCCTGACATCGTTAACCCTCACCAGAATTCCTGAAGAGTACAATCCTTAGACGGGCGAGGACGGAGGAGGGCAAGATGCTATTTTCCCTGGATTATAGATTACCACGAATAGCATCTCGGCACAAGTGTTATCTTAGCCTAAGTAACCTAATTACCTGATAATAATATTACTGTTTTGCAGCTAAAAAGCCTAGAATTATATATATGCAGTAAAGTTATGAATAGTTCATCACGGATTGATCAATTAATCAATCCATCAATCAATACATAGTTACTCACACATATGGTAGAGGACCAGGTCATCGGTGCTGCCGTTGTACTTTTGGAACGCTTTGTTCGTTGGTGCAAAAACGGTAACTTGCCTGAAGGCAAAAGTATTGTTGGCGATTTGATTTGATTCCAATAGTTGATAAAACTGCAACAAACGAAAAGGTTGTCTTAATAAAAACGTGGGTATAATCAGTACATCATTAACATTTGATATTGGATAATATCTTTCACATATTGATTGCTTAATAATATATCTCTGCTTTGACTCAAATAAGGTGAAAAATAACTTCGATGGACTCGAATTTATTTGGCAATTAGTTATCACCGACATTGGGCTTGGCACGTAGGTCGGTAGCAACGCCTCCATTAGCATAGTCCCACGGCGTTAATAAATTTATTTTCTAATAAAAAGAAAGATGAAAAACAGAAAAAAAAAGGTGCGTAGCGAGACTCGGTTCAAATTTATTTTTAATTCAAGGACGGATATCTTCGTTCCAACGAAACAGGCGTGAAAAGTTAATTACGTCACTGTAACAATTACGTGTATTTAAATTCAGAGGAATTTTGGCAGCTCAAGTTGCAGCTCACAATCACAGTATAGAGTCTGTACAAGTAAAAGTATCTAAATCAGCAATATGGACAAAGGAAAAAATAAGAATCAAGGAGATAATGAAAAAAAAAAAAAATGTTGACAAGTTATCAATGTTCTACCATAGGGAAGATATTTGGCGCAAAAGAATTGGCAATTCCAACTGTGTTCAATCTAGGGTCGAACACCATAGCATCGGCTTATTTATTAGATACGCTCAGCGTTACCAGATTAAAATCTGTCGCTCTCTTGAAAAATATCTTACCCACTTTGCATTTCGGTTCACTTCAGCATGTATTATATACGTATACATTTTACATGTATCGAGATTATATAAGCTGTACTGCAATACATCCAAAGACGAGTTCATGAGTTTAATCAGTTCAAGTAATAGACAGAGTTTCAGCATCCATTAATTCACAGAATCAGTCGAGAGACTTTTAAGCAAAATTCGTGAAAATCAACACGCTTCTTCTCAACGTTCCGTAAATGAGACGTCGAGGACAGAAAGTAATGACAATCAGGTTTCGTAACACCGCTAGTCTTCGTCACTGCCGGACATTTGTGATGGCTGTTGTTAGTTGACATGAAAAGGAAGAAAAAGCTATTCAGCATTATCTCATTATATTTGACGACATTTTTTGCTAATTTTCAAAAAAAAATTAGCATCTTATGCTCACTTTACTCAGTTTTTTTTTTTTTTTCAAATCTTTTGAGCACGTGATTGAAATTCATTCGAACGAAAAAAAAACGGTACCTCGACCTCAAGAAAATGAATAATTCCAAAAAGATGGCTACAGCAATGCGACCCGTCGTGGTGTAAGCTCGACCGAGAAGGTTTTAATATTTGTGACCTATATATATGTCTATACACGTTAAAATTATCGTCCTTTGATCTTCTGACAAGAGATAGGAAGGCCCTTATCCGGAACCCCGTAGAGTCGCGTTATCTATGCTTGACACGTAGAGTAGGTATAACAGGAATCCTTGCAAACTGACAATGAGCTAAGAAGTTGGGTTGAACATGCGACTGGTGGATTAACAACAAATATGTTATACGTATACATATGTATATACCTCATACACCCGAGTCTCGATCCGGGCAGATATCATACCGTATTGTATCCACAATCAGTTTCACCTGGTGGAAGTCGAAAGCACGTTGGATAGATGCATAAATCTCATTGTATAGTTAGAGAATATATTGTATTGTACACATACATAATATATGGGGATAGTATATCCTGTATACAGAAAATATACCTCAGATTTCTGCTCTTGAGATCGTATGGGGGTTAGCAACGCGGTTTCTATGGATATATACCACACATAGCTACTTATACCTATACAAGAAAACCTGGATTACAATATTCAAAATGTATTTTGTTACTCCGTTGAAAACGTCTGCGGCGATACGTATATATATAAAGTTTTTCGATGTTCATGTGTGTAAGATATCGAGATGTGTTTCACGTATTCAATATAAGAGCTTTTACTGCCCACCATTGACGTATCGAGCATTTATTATACACAATGCAGCATTCAACGACGAATAAGGTGCGTAGTTATATCCATACGAGCGTAGAGCGCATCGTCTTTATCTGACCTGCAGGGCATTTTCCGCCACGCTACTCACGCCGTTGCAGTGCCGCACGTACCGACAACCGACTTTTCTTCGGTATTGGCTTCATGCTGCACAGGGAATTACACCGCACCAAAGTATTCCGTTATCGAACTCCAGCTGTAAGAGACGGCAAAATAATACTCGGTATTTTTTTGCACTCTAACTTTGACTGTACCAAGTTGAAAAGATAAATACTGCAGTGGAGGTAGCCGGGGAAAACTGACTTTTCTACTTCGATTCATTTCGAATACGTCATGCACAGAATAATTTGCTTGCGCAAGAATATTTCAAAGTATACGTATTGCATTACGGGTGCGTGGTCAGATATGCATGCATATCGTTGTAAAAAAAAAGAGTCGTTAAATTAAAAGAGAAAAAAAAATATATATACATATTTAATAGCAGACAAAAACTCAAGCAAAGCAAGAAGACCGATGCGGATCGGTCTCCAGTTATCTTTCCTGTCGGATTTCCCGAGCATAAGTTAAGTTATATAGCGCAGCTTGCTCATTTCGACATTCTTATATGCTTCTTCGTTGCGCCCGTGCCGCCTGCAGGAATGCGAGACCGACATCTAGTACCGAAACTGCGTCACATCCGCTTTGTCCCCCAGCTTTCATATCCATCCGAACATCCGTTGCACGGACTCTTTGCTCTACACCCTCTGGTTTTATCCCGTTCCAAAATTCTGGAGCAAAGGAACTAACCTCTATACATATATATATAGGAGAGTAGACAACCGCGTATCGCGTCGCCGCGACCCTCGCGTGTCCTGAGCATAAATTCTCATTTTCTCTGTGCAGAAAAGAGCTCCCCCGCCACGTTGCTTTTTTATTTATTTGTATTCATATTTCTTTTTTGTTTCGTAGCGGCACAAGAGCCCCTTTTGTTCGTCTTCTTAACTCTGTGTATGTATCGGATATATATGATCGTTTGCACAGGTTATATGAATTTCTTTTTATATCGTCGTTCGTATTATATGGAAGTCAAAATTCGGTGACGCGGGGGAGAGTTTTCCGTACCTCCCCTAATATTTTTTTCTTCTTCTTTTTCGAGTTTTTTTTTTCTCTCCTCTTCCCACAGATATATATTGTTATGGAGGATGGAAGGCCGTAGAATATATCCTCGCAGTTTCATCCCGCAACGATATTTACCGATTCAAAGCACGACCAAGCCAATGAATTTTGAGACCCTCTATCCATATACGAGCTCTGAAGGGAGGATTCCGAGTCCACCACAAACTCGACTGGCTACGCCTATACAACAACGACAAACACTTCTCTGCTCTGGTGACGACGCCACGCCACGCCTTGGTTTCAGCACGATTTCCATAGGTATACGGTACTGTTACCAACCCTGCCTCGTCTGCAACCCTTTGTGGCAGATTAGCTGATTTCATGCTATTGCAGGCCGCGTTGGATTCTCTCGCTTCAATCTCGGCACGTTCGAGATGCTACGTAGAGGTCAGCGGGGTTCATCGTAAGGTGTAGCACGACACGGAGGCTCGAGAAAACTAGCCGGTTTGCCGGCTGGTTTAGGGATCGAATGATTTTTATTACATCTGCAAAAATTTATAGAAACCGATTAGCGAATTGCAATCTGAAATTAGGTTGTGAAATTTTGAGAAAATTCATAATATGCTACCATAGGATTGGGAATCACTTCGGATTTAGTTGGAAATAATTTTCACCGTAGAAATGAATGTCCGAATTTTTACTCAAATTATTTTATGAATTATTAGTACAATTTCTAAACGGAAAAATTATTCTTGATTCAGAGGTAGTATATACCACTATATGTATATTACGTGAGAAATAGATCTCCATTGCTTCGTATCATAGTTAAATGGGTATATCCGTCCGTTATTTATCCTCTGGCAACAGGAAAGGTACTGATCCTTCTGGCTCTTTGAAAAGTGTCTCCCGTATTTTTCTCTCTTCATCCCTGCTCCTATCATTGTGTTTTCGTTTTCTTTATTTTTTTTTTTTCAATTCTTTTCACATTGTTTTTTGCAACGTTCCCATCCTCTTTCATTCATTTCTCTATTTTTTTTAACTGGTTTTTTTATTCAGTTTTCCGTACATTCCTTATTTATTTTATTTTCTTTGGTTGATTTTTTTTTCTCTCTTCTTTTGGCTCTCTCTCAAACCTCCTGCGAAGGGCTCCATTAGCTGGGTGAGCCATTAGCTGCTTCGAATCCCGAGGACGTTGTTTTTGTTTCCTATTTTTTTCTTTCTCTCCTTTTACAGGGCTGAAAGTTCTCTACGGCAGAAGTATATAAAAACGAAAGAATAGGGAGAAAGACAGATGAACAAAGTAGTGCAACCGTCGCGAGCTTGCGGATATTCCGTTTTTCGAATCGACTTATGTTAGGCTAACTTATCAGGGTTCTTGGCAAACGAACTGAAAACGCCCACATTGTATCGCGTACTATATCTTATATCTAATGAATTACAGGGGATAATAAGTTAGGTATTTCAATTATTTTAAGCTCTGGAATTGAAATTCTCGTTTTTCGCGAACAGTTTATGCTGTGCACGACAAATGTCTTAATTTCCGTCTCTGTTTCATGGAATTCGGAGTCATGTATAGGTATAACTATACAAGCCAAAATATCGGACTACAAACTGTATGTAAGGGCTCTTCAGTTTTGCAGACTGGAAGGAGTGGCTATTAAGTATATTGAATAAGGGGCGTCGGCTGTGAATACAGCGATAAGAAAACGATTCTCCAAACTGTAAATGTGAAAGAGAGAGAAAAAAAAAAAAATAGAAAAGGCGTGGAAGGTCTCGGCTATAATAGCCATTAGATTAATGTTTAGGGTAACAAAATTCGATGTATAGCTACAAATAAATCCGGAACGTGAGCTTTGTGATCTCGAGCGAATGAGGAGCTATGAAATCATATTATGCAAATAAAATTGAGGGGGGGGGGGGGGGGATGAAAAAAGAAAATCGTAGCTGTACATGTATGTTTGTTTTTTTTTCAATTTTTTTTCCTCTGTGCCCGTAATCTGTGAAAACTTCATTTCTCACGATCGCCATCGAAACTAAAAACGAGATTTGAAAGCTCATATGGAAAATTTTGTATGATCCCGTAATGGGCAACATCTAAAACAAAATATACGTTGGGATCGGGTAAAGAGGTCGGCGGCAACGACTGAATTAATTAAAACAACACTCCTCGACTGGCGGTCCAGGTTGGTAATATTCCTCCTCTCGGCGGGCAGACGTGCTAATGAAGATTATTAACGCGAATGCCACGTCGTGAATGCCCTTCATATACGTAGTTATGTACTGGGTTCAACATCGATCAACATATCCGCGTTCACTCGAAATTTCGTATCTATCTGTGAACGATGCCTGATGGCAAAAAGTCTCTGCAGAATCGGTTCCTTCTGTCCAAACGAAACAGATTCCACATGTGATTACTTTACGTGAGCATAATGTTTCGATGCCGAACGTGATAAGGTAGAACATTATTAGTTCAGCCAATCGATATGCATCCCCGGCAAGATTGATTCTGAGTCACTTCGTAGCCAAGGAGTGCGATTTGTTGAAAAAAAATTCAGAGGTCACTGAGACCACAAGGCCATTCAAAGTCAACCTATCGTTCGGGCGTAGACGCGTACTCGTATATCGAGTAATAGAAATACATATTTGGAATTGGAATCCTGGAGGTATAACAGATTATATACTTGACTCGCCCAAAACAATCCCTTTAGAAGATCCCTTACGATTCCCTGCAATGCATTTACTGCTATAAATCAAGATAGCTGGAGGGATGTTCCTAGGCAATACTATAACCCCTACTGTTCGCCCTTGTGAGTGCCTGACAAACCGGAAGAAGAAAAGACGGATGGTTATTGTTGGTTCGTAAGGGTATGAGTCAGATATAAAAATTTCTACGTCACGCGTTTCCGTGAAACTGAAAAGCCCGATGATAAAGATGACGATGATGATGAATCGATTGAAATACCTGTGTAAAATTTATCCAGAATAATGAATACCAAAAATCCTACGCATTTTTTCCCGTTATTCTGAACTTGACCATAAATCGTATCGGTAATTCTCCCAACTAAACGAGGACTGCACATACTTCTAAATCGCGTATTTTCCACAATTTCTGAAGAAAAAAAGGAGATGATATTGTATAGAAATAGTTGCCAATGATGAACTGAAATTTCTACAGTTAGATGATTTTTTCTCACAATTACAGATATCTGCAGTAAGTTCCTATGACGGGATAATATTCAGAACGCGATCGATCATCTCCGTAATTGGTAACGAATGTTCGATATCCCCACTAGACCAGGCCACATCCGCTCTGGGATTTCAGTGCTTTACTAATCCGAACCCAGTCCAATAATTCATGTTAGACACGAGTGGACTCCATAAGGGTGCAGAGGTAATCGAGAACATTCGTGCAGGAAACTCAAGTGTATAAATATGTGTACGTACGCAGCGAGGCGGCATCAGCTGAGGAGGAGAGAAATAAAAAAGTCTGTTCTAATTTCAGTGGCTTTTGAAATAGAATTTATAGCACACAATAAAAAAACGTACCACGACCTTGAACCTTCTATAGTACGACATCCCATTTCGATATTATGTATAGACCTACACGCGAAACAACTTATTTGAGATCGACAGACGTGAAAAGAATAAAACATATATCTACGATGTATCCCAATAAGTGGACAAAGAAGAGATCGACAGCGTCAGTATAGGCTTGTTTCCATGGATTTCGGTTAAACTTATATAGTCTGTAGCGAAGATCCGTGAGCAAGTCCTTTCTATTTTCCGGCCTTGTATTTCAATGGTATAGGTATAGAAATAACTAGATGGCATTAGCTACTCCTCGAAGTAATTAAGCTGGCGGGATGAAACCCTTTCGAGCCCAACGACAGTCGTAGAATCCACTTTAGTAGTATTGCTACAAATTATAATTGCTCGACGCAATGCTCTCCGCGAAATGGTAGCGATAGTTCCAAGCTTATATTACATAGTGCCTAGGTAGGTACAACCTACTGCGATCGGTGCGGCAACGAGACGACGATATAATCTAGACTAAAAGGCTAAGAAGACATAAAATTGCGTCGATATGCATCAGCTATATACGTACCCATTGTACCATACATATCATACATTGCGTATAATTAACCAAATGAATGTTATCTGCGGTAACAAGAACATGCGATGATGATACCGGGATGAAAAATTGCTATGCAAGGGATGTGCGGTGCTGTAGTTGAAATGTTGAATACAAAGCCACCACTCCGAGTAGAGAATAGAAGTTTGGTGTGTGTGAGATATTTTTTTTTTCCTCCTCGACTGGGCTGCTTTATTCACAATTAAACTCGTGAATATTGATCATGTTTTCTCAGTGAACAAGGTTGTACTTTTTCCACTGATCGTGAGCTTGCAGCGAAGATAATTTTTTAGCTGTTACACTTACCATTCTTTGATTAAGCAGATACAAAATCGTTCGTGATTAAAACAATGGGAAAAATTTCTTTTTGTTTTCAAATCGCGTCTTAAGTTTGTAAAAAAAAAAATACTGGTAATAAAGTTGCGTTGATAATTTTGCAATGAAAGAAAAAGAAAAATTAATAAATAAAATAAAATGATTATGTATGCGTCTACACCGTAGACTCAGAATATAAAGAAGATGCCTCCGGCTCCACTTCCCTTCGCCACGTTGGTGGAAATGCAATTACGTGGTGCATACGATGCGGTGTAGCCTAGTTGCTATTCGCTAGCGAACACGAGTTGGCCGAGTTGTCTAGGGTGTCGCCAACCCCAATGACAAGTCGATATGGAAAACGAGGTCGGCTTCTTATCCTCTTTATACTCTTAGCTGTGCGTTGTATCCACTATGGGTGCAATAGATGTCAGTGGCTGTTACTTATCCGAATTGAACTTCACCGAATTTTTGCACGTACGTATCTTTAGTCAATATCCATAAAAGCGGAGATTCTGAACCGAGCAATCTCGGCGATTAGATGCTTTCAAATTAGGAATTGAAAGTCGATATATGCGTTTCGATC
This sequence comes from Athalia cordata, assembly GCA_963932425.1. Lineage (NCBI taxonomy): Eukaryota > Metazoa > Arthropoda > Insecta > Hymenoptera > Athaliidae > Athalia > Athalia cordata. The sequence goes on along the minus strand of OZ010625.1, from coordinate 45,880,752 downwards.
TAAAGTTTGACGGTAAGTACAATTTTCACAACTGAATTGCACTTCTATATATTATATTCACACGTAATAACAATTTCAAAAATAGATTATATACCTATGTCGCGTGTATAGTGGAACAGCTAACTTCTTGACTAACTAATTCCAAAGTTTCGCATCGGCCAAGTTTACTCAACTCTGAAATAGTGCGGAACATTCGCAGGCAGTTTTATCATCGCCATAATCACGTACACATACGAAGTTTGGTGTGTGCTTCTAGACATTCTTTTTTTTGTTCAGAACCAAAAAAAAAAGCTAAGAGTACTTCGGAACGGGTCGTCTCATTATAATATATATATCTTTTTTTTGCTCTTACCGATTGTCTTCAGCCACTTTTCAGTCTCATACTGATGAATCAGAGAAGTTTTAATTGGTCCAAAGTTGACAGAGCCCAAAGATATGCCGATCTTATCCCGCCCCCCAAGGAACTGAACTCAATTTACCTAACCCAACGTACATAACCGACGCATTTCCCTGAAGACGATATAACGCGGTACATCACAACTACAAAGTATAATAATATGGAAAATTTATGTAGAAAAAAAAGAACAGAAAAGGGAAGAAAAAAATCTCTGTGGAATCCATAAAGTTGTGGGAAAATATTTGCGTTCGGAATTAAAATTGTTCGAAACTGAAAACGTGTATTTTACGATGGTGCAGGATGGTATGTTGTATGATGTCTACGGGCTCGATCGCCCTAATAATACATCGTTAATCCATAAAAGTTGTTCGCGGTGAGGATTGGCGTAGAAGTTTCGAATTTTGCAATATTCATCGACCATCCACGACGGATTCGACCCGTGCACTTTAATCAACTATAAACTGCGTCAGTTCTGCGAGCTTTCCAATTCTTCAGAGCAACATAATGTTGAAGATTAGTGGTATTATAGATTAAATACGCCGTAGTATAACTCCTTGACTTAATAATAGAAAATCGGGCACTTTATAGACTTCGAAGTTTTCCTAATACGAATGATATCTCGTGCAAGATGGTTAGATTTTTCAATCATTATATTAACCTGAGGTAAAAAAAGGCTTTTTTATTTTTTGTCTAATTGCACGTCACTCTTTCGTAGAAAATCCCATGATTTTTAGAAGTCTCGATAACTGACGCGGTCTCTTTTCCGTATCATTTATTTTCTCAAATTTTTCTCATACTTATTTCACCGTTCAAGGCGATGCGATTGGCCACTTTACATCGATCGATTGAATTATACCTGAATAATCCAGGCATTGTGACTTTCCAATTTCGAAGATACTGTTAATCACCAGTGTTCAACCGGTGCTTCGATTAGGGTTACAAATTTCAAGTTTCCGGTAATAAGCGCCCGCAAGGCATGTGCTGCAAGACCTGCAGATTATTCCGTCGCTATACCATGGCGTCAGATCCAATGAATTTGAATACGATTTCCTGCAAGTTTCGAACAAATAGTAATTACGTTATACATACAATATATTCATACGTAATTGCGTTTCTCCATTGAAAATCTCGTCGAATTCGAAGTGTGAAAATATTTGCTTTTCATTTGAAGTTGTGGTTTTTAATACAAGAAATTGAACACATGAGTAAAAACAACTTGACGGAGATGAATCTAATGTCAATAAAGCTTTTCGAGTACTCTACGATCTTCTTATTCATCAGACTGCTTGTTAATCTACGTTAGCGCCAACGCGATGTGCATTCAAATTTTATTTAAATGAAAAAAAAAAAAAGAAAAACAATCAAACGAATAAAATAAAATAAAATACAAATTTAGAACCATAGCAAAACAAAAAAAAATCCAGGATCGAGTCATCGTGATTTGTGACTTGCTAACAAGAGGATTAATCGTTTTATCCACACAGGTAAATACAACGCAAACCTCAATGTACTACACACGATAAACAGCGGGAAATAATTGTCCACCGCCACGTTCTATATCAATATTGTTTTAAACGGACTTTGATATTATTCTACATGTAGATGATACAGCGAGTACTTGAATTTAACAAGTGGACGTAAACAGAAATAATTAGGTGACTGCGAATGTAGGTTCCAAATTCGGTGTCGAGTATACCGTATAAAGCTTACAGTGAAAAGCGACGTTGATTCTATGGCTGCAATGCGCAACGATTCGGAAACTCTTGATTCACATTGTTATATACAGGGCGATTCATTCCGAACGCTGAGAAAGGGAGGAGCGTTATTCGGGTTTCTTGTCCGGTCAACGCGCGAAAAAAATTGAAAAAATAAGAAAGATCGACTCAAAAATATAGCATGCTCAATAAATGAGAAGGTCGACTCGAGGTCGAGCGCATATCCGCCGAATCAAGCTCTTCTCAATCTCGGAGTTTGGAAAAACTCACCCTGTATATTCTACTATGAAACACAGGTATCCATTAACAGGTTTTAATGTTCCTGGGGTGAGCAAAAAAAAAAAAAGTAGTAAAATATATGTGATGGTGAAAACTAACTTATGAACATCGTAGTACATGGGATTTTTTAATACTCCACTTTCTGTATGGCGGTTTTGTGTACGTGCTAGGATGAGTAGGGTCGTTTTGATCCTGGATTTTCTATACGTGTTTTAAACCAATCACCCGTCTACGCTGTGGCAAATGAAATTCGCGAGGGCTAGGGGTGAGAATAGCTGATTGAAAGTTAAGCGGAAGAGCACACAGCATATTTAAGTCTGTGATGAAAGTCGTGAGCCTTGGCAAAAGCTCGTAAACATATACAGGACTGCAGAGAAGAGGGAACTCTTATGGGTATAACGAGGGTACAATTTGCGGTTTGCTGATTTATATTTACTTTGACCAAAAAAAAAAAAAGAAAAAAAAGTTTTTCGTTAAAAAATATAATACGAGATTTGGACCCGGTCTAATTCTCTTCAATCTATCGCGAATCACTCGTTTATTTCGATAATAATGACATAGCGTGTGTATTTATAGAAATTACATTCCATGTAGCAATAAAACGTAGAAATGATTGATAGTTACTTTTATTTATTTGTTTTTTTTTTCTCTTCTAATTTAACAAGAGAGACTAATAGACGTTATTCCATTACCCGTTCTAGACACGTATTTCCAACACAGCGCAGTAAAATATATATACGTCATGTCTAATTATGAGTACAATTTATATCTTTACGTAACCTTAGTAATAACGAACGTTTAGACGCCATTATTTCTCACACTAAATTTTCGATCAAGTATATACACGTCTCCCGTATAAGTAAACGCCATCGCAAAATAACTTCAATTTTATTTGACTCCGATTGAAAAAACGAAATTCAAAAAAATTCAAAAATATCTTTCAATTCCGCAAGATCTTGAAAATAAATCGAAATTTGATGAGGATTTAGTTAATAACAGATGTTTTGGTCTAATCAATTTCCATCCGTGTGTTCTTTTTTCGTTTTGTTTTGAATCACCTATAATCCGAATGAAAATCTGAAGGGGATGTAATAAAAAAAATGAATTCGGGTATTTCATCTCACTGATTGCTTATTGGGTACAGACGATCGCTGGAGTCGTGTTATTGGGTGCGAAAGGAAGGTCACAAATAACCACAAACGAGCACCCCGAGGATGTCCCCTAGCAAACCAGGTGGACACGGAACAACCCAACCTCTAGGTTTTGACAGGCCGAAGGCCGAAGGCTGAAGGTTTGTTGGTTATGGTTGGAATGGCCTACGTGTTACGCGTGTTACGTGCGTTTATATACTACGAAACCATACGTGTATTCATATGTATATACAGTATATGTACACTATATGTATACGTTAGTGCGTACGTGAAAGCAACCTGGGAAGGGTAGTGGGTAGGGGTGCTTTAGCTAGACTCTAGAGAACGACAAAGCACGCCCAGAGGACGCATCATCACACACCAATCTCGGAACAAGGAGGATCGAAGCGTTGACCATCCTCTCAACCGTTAACGGGTTGCCATCTCTTTGGAGTATAGAGGCCAGGGGTTTTGGTCGACCTGTTTACGCATGCATTTATGCTCGCATTTATGTATTCATCCCGTATCCACTTTCGATCAATTTCTACACGATACCGGATATGAGTTACGTCTCTGTTTCGTGGAAGTTGGAAAGGAAAATTAAAAACAATCCAATTTGGCAGCTGCATAGGCTATAGGTATGTGCTAGTATCACTGTTTAGCAATTAGCTGTGGATATATAAAAAATATCCATATGATCCAAAGGTACTCTTTATGAATTGGTACACAGGTATTAAACATTCGCAAAATAGCGAAGTTGACGGTTGGAATGAAAATAAGAAGAACAAATTTGGACCAACAACAAATTTAATCCGAGTTTCTGGAATCCCTTCAGCTTTGCAGTAACGGAAGGGATTAGCTATTGGTTGTTGAAAACTCCATCGAGTAGTTAGATATAGTACATATCAAGGGTATATCTGCGGAAAACGGTGAACATTTGCATAGATGCAAGTTGTAGCCCAGGGGAGGTTGTGCTTGACATTTGTCGTTTAATTTTGAATTGCCGGAGGCTGAAAAATCCCTCGTGGTAGATCAGTAGCCACCCATTGTGCAATTCCGCTGATACCCACGGTGGGGCCGACGAATACGTTTGGTCCAGCCCGAGGGCCCGTCGTTAGTAGCACATAGCACAGCTTGAACAGAATATCTAAATTTTTTATTCTTCGAGAACAAGAACAGAGGAACGGATCTTTCGAAACGCGACCTACTGTTTCTAGATCATCGATCTCCGACCGATTGTTATAGTTCCATCACCGACACGCATACTCCGAAAGCAAATGACGGAATTTCAGTATTTTGCGCAAGAGGCTGATTGCGATGTTGAATTCTAATTTAGTGAACATTGGATATGCCCGTATCAGACAGCGGAACAACTGGGAAGAGAGAAAAAAAGAGAGAGAAAGAAGCGCGTGAGTTACTCACAAAGACTCGAAATGGCGCGAGTGGTTGGGGTGGTTAGCGAAAATCAACCGGCATTGGGAACCCTTTGAAACAGAAAGAACAGTTGTATCGCATAATGTGCCCCCCTGGGGGCCCGCTGCGGATACAACAAAGCCGCTATTGTACGTACAACGGGGCTTATAGTTTTGGCGCGTTTCGTACAGTCAGCAAAGCATGCATGAGATGAGTAAGATGTGTTACTCAGAAATACGAAGTATCCGATACCGACTCAACAAAACCATTTTGTTATTCTCTACGTATATGGTTATTTATTATCACCTTTACTTTACTTTCAGTCGATCAGTTCGATTATTTGTAAGAATCAGGAAGATATCCACTTAACTCTGTAATAAACTTGACCTATTTTAAGCGAGTGAGAAAGTCCTGACAAGAGAATTACGGAAGTCGTTATGTGAGATATATTACCGTTCGATTTCGTTCATTGGCTATGAGAAGAACTCGCTTAACGAAACTTATTGGAATCGTTGATAGTGGAATAGTTTGAAAAGTGAAGTTTTCAGCAGCAGCACGGAGCGAAAGCAGTTAAAGTATTTCAAGCGATGGCGCTGACGAAGAAAATGTCAATGATCTCAAAATTTATTACTTCCGAATTAGAACCCTGTTATCAAACTACGCGTAATTACATCAAGGCGTTCTTCGATTGATGTAATATGGTAATTACCCCAACTCACTTCTCGAAAAAAGATAGATTTTCAAATATTTCCGTAAGAAAAACTACAAAGACGCTCCTGAAAAATTCGTGCATTTGATGTACATACATTCTCATCATGTGAGTTAAGCTTGACATTTTTTTAATGGGTTGGAAAAGCAACATTTTTATTTTGTTCCTTACGACATTTCTGCTCATCACCGTCCATATCATGATCCAAACCTTTCGGTCAAATATTGAAATACATTACATCGGACGTTCAAATTTCGATTAATAATTACAATTGGATTCGATGTTACGAGTTGCATGTGTAACAGCCCTGGATGTTTAATTAAAATGAACTTTGATTAATTCTAAACGAGTCACAATGATTCCAAACAGATTTTTAATTACTATAATGTGCTCAGTGATTCAAATGCGAGTTCAAATGTGTAATTGATATGAATACAGATATATGTATTGAGAGGATTGCGGGGTTGTTCGTATTAGTTTTAATTAAAAGCAATTTTTCTCGGCTCATCAGTGCCTAAACGTTATTCAATAGACATTAGGAATTTCAATTTGAGCGGAAATTAAATTTGCAAAACTGCGAAACTGCAACCTTCGCCTTCTTTTTGCCCCCCAGCAGTTATAGGATAAAATCTACGTGAATTCAGGCGGTTAATATCCATAATTGAAGCAAACACCGCTGCAGAAATTTAAAATGCGAAATTATGATTCAGGCAGAGGAAAATTTCAATTACAAATTGCATGTACTCCCTTCACCATATTCTCGAATTCCTGATCTCGCGAAAATTCTTTCGATAATTTATAACGCTCAACTTTCCGCTGCAGTAGAAACGAACCTTGCAATTTACCCATAGGTCACGGACTATAGTGAATAAATTGATTTTTTCACAGAAATAACAACAACCGTATATAATGCACGGACAGACATTGATGAAATATAACCCTTGATACCTAAAATATCCGATACATGGATTCCCACGTGTAACACGGAAAATCCCCAAATCCACGTAACGTTCCACTTACTATTCCTAGCACGTCTTTATCTGGCGTAGATCCGGATATCACGCACGTGCAAGTACATAAATACATGACAAATAAATAAATACACGTACATATTATATATTTCACCAACATACTAATCCCATGGCGTGGCTTTTAGCAAGAAACCAAATTGATATCCACAGTAATAAAATTTACCGTGAATCTGTAGTACACCGTGAAATTCTCGCGAGTTGATACAGTGCATTAATAATACATAGTGCAGCAAACTTACATACATATTTCACACCGAGTTTTGTACTACAGATAACACAAGAGCCAAGATACTTTGTACATGGACCACGTTCGTACCATTTTGTACCACGGTGAAGTAACGACGTATAAATTTGTTCGACATTTTTCGTTCTCTTCAAAAAAGAAATTCTCTAAGTATAAGTATGAAGTATAAATGATTGAATTCTCGTGTGCATCAGAGTAGGACCCGTGCTGTAGCCCGAGAGAATAGTTTTACGGTGCGAAGATTTTTCAATATTTCACGATACTTCGACATGTTCTTCCCGTCAGAGACCAACACATCCAGGAGACTGTCGGGTCTCGTGCCAAGTATACGATAAAACTGACGGGATGACAGCGAGACTCTTTACAACGAAGGGAGTATCTGCAAAAATATTAAACTTTTTCAATTTTCTTTATTCAGGCTGCATTAACAGATATTCGAGAGGATAGTGGTTGAATTCGATACTTTTTGCTCCTTATATTATTTTCTTCTTTTCTTCAGATTTATTTTTGGTGGTAGTTTTGAATGGATCGATTTTTTTTTTTCCCTCAAGCCAAACCTCGTGAAAAAAATGTATGAATGGAATATATACTGAGAGTAGCGCAGTCCGCAGTCGATTATCGGTTTCCTCGAACGACCGCTACTTCCCTGTACTTCAAAGTCTTCGGAATCTGAATACCCAAAGCACGTTACATACCTACCGGTCGTGATTACCAGAAAATTCCTTCAGATTTATCTCTAATAATAAAGGCGCGGTGATCGATCAGTGAAAGAGGGTAAGAAAAAAGTATAATTACGAACACGCGAGGCAGGTAAATTGCCGGTGAGTTGTTGCACCCTTTGAGCTTGAGTGAACAAAAATAGCGGTCCTTTGACGCTCTAATTCCTTCTTTTTTTTTTTTACTCCTTCGGTCCCCACTTGTATTCGACAACGATTACAGTTGCTTTCAAAACGTCCGTTGTCGTTCTCCACGGCATCGTATTCCGGCGTCACGATAAAATGGGATATATTCTGGGCGAATAGCATTGCAGGTTACTCGGGAATAAAGCAGGTACGGACGCGGCTTATGGGATAAGCCTTAATGAATCGCCACCATATATACTTGCTTCGCTGTTGCAGGTATTAACCCCGTGAAATAACATGAAAAACTTCACTCTCACACGCTCCGAAAATCCTGCATTTTTCCGGTTACGTTTTATACTCAATAGCATATACAACGTCTCTATACTGCTATGAGCTGTACCATTTCAATATATCTATGGCTGTACTTTTCAGGTGAAAAGGGATTACCAGAGCTGTAAAGTATATGACAAAATTACGGAAGGTTCTATATTTTACTATCGCCTGGAGGTTGCCGGAAATTACAACTGGAAATGCGGTTTCATCCGTGGGCGTGTTTTTTTTTTTTTTTTCTCTTTTTTTTTTAAGTACATATACCTAGATTGACGAGCAAATCGATCAAAGAATTTTCTAACTGGAATCAAATTGGCAAGAATTAGTACGGGACATGCATTCAAAAATTTGTTCACTTCCGAACATATACGAACCTATGTTCGTATAACGTACATACGTAATATCTCGCGTAGAAAGGCGGAAAAAAAAAATTCCGTAAACCGGATATTATGGTAGGTATAACTTCACGGGCGAATCTCCAGTTCAGAAACTAATCTGCTCTTTCAACGTGTCTGCTTCTCGCGTTGGAAGTAAAATTTTCATTTCATATATGTATACGGAGAGTAACTTCATAAAGGAAAAGTACATCTAATGACCAAGATTGCAGGTTACTTTGAAGGGATTAGCTGGAAAAAAGTACGATAAGAACCAGGAAGACGCGCAAGGTAACGATTATTTTCGTCTGTTGTTTTTTTTTTTTTTTTTTTTCAAATTTTTTTGTGCTTAGTTTTCTTTCAGTTTTTAATTTTCTGCTGAAAGCTTATTCAACGATGTTCGCGCGCTCTTTGGTATGAAAAGTAGGTATGTATATATAATGTTTGTATTTCATCGCGCGAAATACCGAAAATATAGTAAAGGTATCTACGCGATGAAATAAGTTTTTTATCATATTATATAGCTTTCGTATTCTTGGAATAATTTTGTTCCTGAATTAATTCATATCCTGTATGATACGCAATCGTCGTTTCGAAGAATAGAGAATTAAAAACTAAAACGTTCCCATTTTTCCCGCACTTATGGCAACGAAACAGAAGACGGAATATTCTGGGAATTTTTTCTTCCCCCTCTCGTAGCGCTAAATTATATCCAGTGCCCAAAATGGTTTTAATGGTCAAAATAGTAATTTTGTCAGGGCAACGAGCGCGAAACTAGTATCGAAAGATTCCTGAGTAACAGGAGATGGAATAGACCCGTTGGACGCGCATCTGCGACACGTAATACACATATGTATAAGTAAAACTGAAATTGAATTCACCAGAGTGAAATTTTCATCACACTGCAAATCGAGTTTTTCACGGTGCTGATGCCCATCAGCGCTATTTTCCACCCGTGTTTCGCCGTGGCCATCATGTAATTCAGTTCACTTGGATATTTACAAATAATAATTAGGTAGCACGAGTATATCTATTAAAATAATATCGATCGTAGATCCGCCTGCCGTTAAAGATTAATCTTAGTCCCAAAAACATCCCTTAAACATTTTCCCATACATCGTACTTTGAGAGAGCGTATTTTGTATCGTACATCATGAGTAAAACTGCAATATATCGGGCAACCGCGGTCAATGGAAAATTGCAATGTACCTTTAGAACATTTTTACAGGTGCGAATGCGACATTGCCGTTTACTATACATGAGCACTACCATAGGGCATTTGCTCCTGCTAAATAAACCTCGCGGCAAATATCCGGTGCAGTGTTGCTTTACTACCTTTCCCATGGTGGGGTGAATATTTAACATTGAGTAGTTAATAAATTCGCGTAATACGATATGCAGTGTTGTTTGCCAAATGTGTACGAACTGAGGCCATATACAATCTATACCGAGCATTACATCAGGTGCACGAGGTATTTTGGATTCGAATCGATGTAACGCCCGATCGCCAGCGGCTAACGGTCGTCGACGGAAGTAGACGTGGAGCACGGACGTTGGCGGTATTAAATGAACTGTTGATTAGCCAAATTGTTAATTCCACCTATCCACGCATATAGCTACATCTATACATATGCACCATACATACAAATTCACCTTCATACACCCAAATTACCTTAATTTACAATTTTACTGCCAACCACTCAGATTATACCGCAATATCGATTATAGAGCCGTGGCAACCTATGCCCGTATTGAAAAGCGCAAAACAAAGGCAAAAATAAAAATTCTATATTAGCGCGGGCGTAACTTCTATATTTTAACAGAGACAAAAGCAAGAAAAAAGTTCAAGACGCTAGAAAAATTTCGATGAACATACGAAAAAAGCTCAATGAATATTTTTTTTTTTAAGAAAATACGACTTTATGATTATATCACGACCAGATTCCATAAATCTCATCCGGCGAATGGTATAATTGCCGTGTTCTAATTAGACTACGATGCCGGGAGCAATTTCTTATCCGGAAAATACAAATCGCAAACAATATTATATAGATGCTTCGAAGAATGCCCAGAAGTACGGATATTTGAATTTTAATTTCCAAGCATAACTTTGTGGCCCATGGTCGTTGTAATAACGCTCAAATTGCGACACGGACCATTACAATGGTTTAAATTAAATCGAATGTGTTATATATATCACACAGTTTTAGTACTCGTTAATTTTAAGTTATGAGAATAATGTGACCGCATTTATATACGGCAGCCGGAACTAAACTCGTTTACTTCGTCCTTCCCGCAATTCTTCTCTCTTTGGTAAATGTATAAATACAATCCTTCGACTACACCGTTGGAAAATACCAACTTCAACTCGAGAGCAAAACGATGGGAATAATACGAACAGAAATCGCATGAAAATAGAAACTCGGTAACAGATCTGTCGACGTACATCGTACCATATCGCAAACCCTCTCATTTTCACGAGAAACCATATGATCGGATGCTACAGATTCACAAGCATATTACGTTACTCGATAACTGTCACTGCACCCCATTCACCCATAATATTATACACCTTACCCATGTCATGGAAATTGTATGCGTCCATTTATTGTGTGAAAAATCTAAATTCAATGTCACCACGCGAGTAACAAAATACTCCAGTAAAAAATAAAAAGTCAAAATGAAGAAAAGGAATAAAAAAAAAAAAAAAAGAAAAGACGAAGGGGATGTTTCTGTGCGGTGATATAACCGAAGTGTAGAACGGTTTTATATATATTTTTTTTTGTTTTTTTTTTAGGCTACTTTTTTGTATGGTAACGGTAGTTAAAAAGTGATTCCCCATGACAGTACCGGTGAAGTGAGTCACGAATTTAATCGGGGTTCGATTTATCTAGGTTAGGGATCTTCCCTATTCCCTTGCGGGTATTAGATGGGCTACGGTTGTGAGTTTCTCTAGCATTGCCGAATTCTATGCGATAGTAGGGAAATATTCGATCGTATACGGAGAGAACGTAGGAACAAACGACGTCGACCACGAGGACAAGGACGCGAGTAAGGGGAGTTTTCTATGAGGAAAACGTAACACCGATGAATATTTGATTAGCACCGAACAGCCGGCCCAATTACGCTTGCGGGTTGGGATTAAAATTGAGTCTTGCGTTAGTCGGACGATAGGTGGCTCGGATGAAGGGTAGTACATATAGTCGTCTGTTTCATTCTATTTCGTTTGAAAAACGCGTTCAATGGTTTCTACGCTCGTCGAGGAATCCCCATCTTTATCGTTCTTGTGATCCCCCACGACTTGTGCGTGAGGCGCGTGTACCGCGTCGCGAATGAAGCGATAAAACTTATATACCTACGCACGATATACTGTCGTCTTACATATGTATATATACGCGTATATAGAAGTATGTATATAGATACGGAGCTACCCTGCAACCATCAGTCACTCGCTCGTGGTGGAAAATAATTGGATGGGTTTTCATGCTATGGCGAACGTATATATATATACTTTTATTGTACATACCACGCTATTTCAAATGAAATTGATACGCCGTGTATGAAAAAAATTCATTAAAATCCAGGAGAGGAAAAAAGAAAATAGTAGAAATTGGAGTATGAATAATCTATAGACGTGATATTTGATATGTTGGAACTAAACGCGGAATAATTTTCGTGATGAGATTACATGACTCCTTGAGATTTCATTAGTTAACATAGCTTTTCAGAAATGTGACTTCTTAGCGACAGTGAGCAACAATTCTACGAAATTGGAAAAGAGATCGAAACTTGCGTGTTGACGGTAGGGTGTATCAACCGAAAAATTGAATGGAAATTTCATCAGTTCGTATACACATGTGGGTTGGACAATGGGAAGGCTTGAATTTTTTGCAATTACGCGGAGCTCTTCCCAATAGAAGATTCAATGATTGGATTTCCAATCCACGTTTAATTTCGAATAAAACGTAATTCTTTGGAATTTGTTCACTGTTCGGAAGATTTGCCCACGCATATAGCAACTTTCATACTTTCCTGTGACCCAATGTTATTTCAAATTCTTTCGGATCAGTTTCTCGATGGTCGCAATCATCGACCGACGAACCGGCCATAAGAACTATTCCGATACATTTTCGGAATCTTGGTACGAACGAGGTCTACTTCAAACTTCAACACTGCACTACATTTCCGTCATATTGTAGCCGGGAACTATCCAATCGCTGATGTGGGTATGTGCGAAGATGCGGAGCATTTGTCGGTAATTGAACAGAGTTTGCAAACCCTTGAAAGTGTTGCACACAATTTCCACTTACGAGGTCATATTTGTCTTGTGATTTTCGTATGATCTGAGAAAACTGCGTTACGCATTATACTACACGTGTTATATCCTCGAGCGAAGGAATCCTTTCCAAAAGAATTTTACTTCCACATCGATATCGATATCAAACGTTACGAATCGTCTGGAAAGGTTGTTGATCGTTACTCTTAATGGAACGACACAAATTATATAGCTGCAGCTTTCCACTAGAATCAACGATGTGACGTCTATAGAGTCTGGAAGTCTTTCCGATGGAGTTTTACAGGTGTAGTATACGATTGAAAAGCATAAAACCACTCGATGGAAAGAAATCGTTGATCGATTTCAAGGGTCTCGACGACTTTATGTATGGGTGACTGTATATATATATGTATAATATCCGAGTTCTAAAAATATATCGCATGGTAATGTCGCGAGGAACGATATAAAGGTCGATGAAAATAAATAGAAGAAAATACATATAACAAATATTTGCAATCATTGATCGGGTGAAAGGGCACACGGGTAACACGTGAGGGAGAGATATTAAAAACTGACAAGCAAAAGTATTACAGAGAAAAGTTTTCGCAAGGCACCGGTGATTCTATCCCTACCCATTCACTACTCGCGGGTGGGCAATAACAGGGACAAAAAGTTTTTCCAATCTCCAAAATCTGTCATAAATAATGCTGATCTCTTGAACGAATTGCTTTGATCTGGATTTGGATGCGTTTCTTCCCCAGCATCACCACCCTATCCTGCCCTACCCTACCCTATCCCGTACTACCCTAGCCTTTCCAACCCGCCATATACTAAAATCTAACCAGGGCAGAAGAGACGCTGATTTATTTTATAGGGAGGCGGCGTAGCGCGGTTTGGGACATCCACTTTGGACTGAATCGTGCGGGTGGATTGAGCGCTTAGAATTGAGATGTTACATCCTTCAGACGTTGAAATCACAGTCTGGGCTTAGAAATAAAGGGAATTATATGGCGACCTCCCAGCGCGTCCCCTGGTGGATCGCAATGTATGGCTCAATTTCAATTTATTCCCCAAAGTGCATTGGACTCGAGATGTTTTTTTATTCACGTCTAAATTTGACAACGACTCTACCACTGTCTGCGAGTATTACCAATCCTGAATATGTCAAAGGATTTTTTCCAAGGGATGAGGATTTTAAATATATTGTAATTATTATTACAGATAAAGAATTCAAGTTCCGATCAAGTCATTCTCTAGAAAAATTTATCAGGTAAGAGGATTTTACAGCGCACGAATGGTTTAACAGTAATTGAAAAACGAGGATATCGAGGGATCAGAATTTTGGATAAAAATACTTGGCTGTCAATCAAGCACTCTGGTTTCACGTCTCCGACATTTATAACATATCGGGTTTCTCAAACGAATATCATCCACGAATGTTTGCATCGATCAAATAATTAACCCATAAAGCGACATATATTTATGAGGTTTTTATTCTTATCAGAGAGTCAATTTCTTTTTATGAGTCATGAAAAAATATCACACCGATGTTTAAGGTTTTTCCGATATTTTTTTATATTTATTTTGTGTCACTACATAACATCGACTTCGAGCGGATCTTCTTATTTATCAAGAATCATCGCTCGCCTCACAGACGTGAATGAAAAATGATGGAAAAAATGAAACGAAATCGAAGAGCTCGTCAAACGACTTCCCAAAATATAGTTTCTGAATAAATGCATCCCATGTTATTCATTATTCAGCTAATGATCATTTGGTATTACTTTATTGCAACGTGGTTTGAATTATACCGTAAAAAATGCGAATTATGAGAATCGAACCTCATCAGCAGACGAGCTGATGCAATTACGAGATTTCGAGAATCGTGTACTCATAATTCTTGAAGGGTCCTCGATACGATTGCTTAATTATGCGACTCTCTCAAGACTAATAGGAATTCGAATAATCCGCAGTTTTGAGACGAAGAAAAGTCGACGATAGTGTATAGCAATTACGAAAGAGATTTTAAATCCGGAAATTCGAAATCCGAAAACCCTGTACTGGCTAATCCGCACCATTTTCACCAGAGCTATTTCTACCGCAATATAGACGCGATCCAAATTGGTAGGAATTAAAGTTTCTTTCCTCGTTTCTCCACCACACTGTACTTCCTTCTCTTCCCTTCGCGGCCTATACCGTCCCGCAAGCTTCTTCGCCATCAGATTCTTGGAAAATGCAACCCATCCACTAACTCTCTGAGCTTTCTTTTATTTCTTATAAAACAAATATCACAGAAAACAGAAAGCAATCTTGCTGGCTTAGTCGCACAAGGTTGTTATAACCTGGTACCATCCTATCCACCGCCCGTCGCTCTTCACGAGCTTACGAAAAAGCGGTTACGGGATGCCCTAGCTGGATATATATGTCCGACAATAATCCGTTACAACTATAAGATTTGATCACGGCATTGTTTTTCCACAGCTTTTTTTATCGGATAAAAGTAAAGCGCTGAAGTTGAAGCGATGTCTCGGTTATTTTTTTTTTTTATTAATTTCTTATTTTTTCTCAGAAGAGCAAATAAGTTTCTTTCTTTTTCACTACATAGTCTAACGTCGTACAGCGTATATGAATTAAAGTAACCTAATCATTGTCGAGACAGAAAAAAGGAAAGTTTGGCGGTCCAGAAGTTTGGGTAACTCAGCCGTAAGAATAAACTGGCGAAGATATAATATTAGTCTGTGTAGAGGAGTAGGTCGCATCAGGGAAAGAAAGCAGAAACTATGTAGCGCGAGGTGCTTCACTCCACGTCGTTCGAGCAAAGAAACGCGACGCGAATCCGAAAGAAGAACTCGTCTCGGTATCCCAAAAGAAAACATGAAGTCTAGAAGGGCTTGTGAGTGGCAAAGCATCATAACGGGGCTACGCGAATGAGGAGACATAAGCTCGGTCAGATGAGAAAAGGCAAACAAAAAAAGATAAATAAATAAATAAGGAAAATGGAAAAAGGAAAATATGACGTAACTGTGGATAAAAGACCCGTATGAATTCCTATTGAACATCGAGGCGTGAGTTAAGTGCTGTTTGAGTTTGTGCCGTAAAGAAATGGAGTAAAAATGAAGAAAAAAGAAGAGGAAGTGAAAAAAAAAGAAGTCCGAGCGCGGTGCAGGTTTGAAAAAGGGATCCAGCTAACGCTGGTATAGCTGGAAGAGGGCCAAGTGTTCAGCATTGTTCCTTGCGCAAAGACTGTTGAGTGCGGGGTACTGCGAAAGGTAGTTTTTCCCGAGTCATGGAATGGAATAAAGTTAACGTGGTAAAGGCGAATGGGTAGAAGAAATTTGTGACTAGCACTGGAAGCGGCGTAAGAGACAAGGTCACGGTTTTGGTTCTCGTAAAATAAAAAGGCGGTGAATCATTTCTATCGAAATCGAAAAGGTAGGGAATTTTTTGCACAGAGTGTGCGCGCCCGACGTGACGAGGAATATCTCTTTTTAGCCCTAAGGGCGATAAGCAAAGTGTCACTCAGTTCGAAAGATAAGAAAGCTCACTACTGAAATTTATATTCAGAATGAATGTTTAGTCTACTTTGGAAGAATATAGGGTAAGAAGATACTCGAAGATCAGAATCGAGAACTGGATTGTAAATGGAAAAAAAAAAAAAACTGTTCGAACCAAAGAACCCGTGTTCCAATACCTCGTCGATCGAACTACGGTTCTTACAAACACCTTTTCTTGCAGTAAATCCTACGAACTGCCGAGTAACTTTTGCCCAGTCTTTATGCCGATTCAGAGAGTGAAAGCCTTCAAGTTCGATTATGCGCTTCGATATAATAATCTCGGGAGAAAAGAAATCTTCAATGATGGTTGAAATGAAAATCCGAGGAAAACTGCGTGAATTACCGCAGCTAAAAATTTAGAGATAGTATAATAATGCACGCGGTTAGATTACAGGTGCAAGAACGAAATAATTTCCAAGCAAAATTATCACCATTTCATATAATTTGAGGAAAATTGAGATCAATTTCATGCTCGGAATTTTGTTGATTATTATACCTGCAAGATGCGAAAGAATTCTGACGTTGAACTCGCAAATATATCGTCGAAGCGAGCCCGAGGCAAAATGTCGTACGTTAGGTACGTTACCTCGGAATGTCAAGAATTCACTTTACGTTGAAAGTCTAGCGTAACTGACGGTTCTAGATTTTACGAAAATCTCATCACCACGAACTGCTCAGCATAGCATAAAACATAAACGAGTAAAAATATATAAATTAATCGACGTTTTTTTTTTTTTGTTTTTGTTTTCTTTCTTACTTTCAAAATAGCCATAGGTCGAAATTTGGTGCTTATTCAAACGCCATTTTTGAGATTAGATTCCGTTATATCTGCATTGATAAATAATCACCCTGCTGGAAACCCCGGAGCAAGCATTACGTATACGAAGGTATGTACGTTTTATACAAAGTTCAAACTTTCTTCATTAATTACAGAGATTAACTGCGCAGTTATATTATATGTCCATGATCTAAATTTTTTTTTAATCGACTAACGATAACCTTTTCCCAACATCCAACCACATCTGACGTCGGTGACCCAGCTTTTGTGTTCACTGCAGAGTATAAAATCCCAAAAGTGAATTTACTCAGAGTAAAATATTTTTCTCGTCTCTCTCACACGTCACTTTAGTCTCCATTCGTCTTGCTAATCGCCAACTGATGGTGACCTGTCGAACTTTTTTACATTGTTAATTGATCGACGCCAGTTGTTTACCCTTTTTTTTTCACGATCTATTTTTAGTTGGAAAACGTTTCCATCACTGAAAGAACCAAGTGACGGTTTGATCTATTGGATCAAAATGTCAGTTCGGAATTCCTTCAATTACTTTAGCTCGTTTAGCTCGTTGTTACCAGCGGGAGAAAAGCTCGTTCTCTGAAAGCAGGTAGGTACTCAGGCACAACAACAAAAGCTGCAGCAGCTTAATGTTTGTGTCAGCCAGATTTAGTACCATAAAGATTCACGGACAATTACTAATTGACATTTCGTGATTACAGCGTAAATAATCATCACTCTTAAATCTTTCTTCGTCTTTTTCTTTCTTCAATCTTCTCAGCTCTATTTCTCAACACTTTTTTTTATTCTTATTATATCGAGGAATCCCTTAGGGTGAGATTTATGATAATATAGATCACAGATGGACAAGCCAGCGATGATTCTATGTGTTGAAATTTGTTTATCGCTAAATTATTTCTGCAAATAAGTGAAAAAATATTTCGTTTGGATTGTTTTCATGTCCTGAGTTGTCGAGGTATTCTCGTAACAAAAAGCATATGAATTTTCTGAGGTGTCATCGGGTCGGTCTGTCGGTGAGAATGTAAGAGAAAAAAAAAATATGAATAAAACAAAATCTGTAATAGGAAGAAGCGAAGGGCAGACCGACTTGGTAATAAGAGCGCGATATCGAAAAGGCGTCGGGAAATATGGTAATTTAATCGATATCACTTGATCCCGTTTCGAGTCTAGACTCCTTCACGGAGGAGCAATAAAATAAAGGCAACGTCCATTCTCACAAAGCCCTCCATGAAGACTTCAAACTCTTACAGGAATTGTATACGGAAACGGTCCCGCGGTGCCGTCTCTCGATATATGAGAGCATGAAACTGTCCTGCGAATATTGACGCCTTTGCACAGCGAATAAAGTAGAAAAATATTTACCATCGTAATAATCTATGATTGAAAAGTCATATTCGGTACGTTTCAAACAGGAATTCTATCAAAAGGATCAAACGAAATAAATGAAAGCGGGATTGTCGATCGAACCGTGATGGGGATTTATGGATTTAATGATAAATCCAATATTCCACTTTACTCTCGATTACAGACATCATCGACGCGGTAACAAAAGCTACCTGTTGAACTTTCGGTGCAAATAAACCGTGAATTCTGCACGTTAGCGTTACGTACCTTACACTACCTGTTTTACGCTCGGTGGTGTTCGCCTGTTTTTACATACATCTGCTGGTGGTATTTGGTATGCTCATATTACTATAGCAAGCGGAAAAGAACACATTGAAGGTACTTCGGTTGATGTAGGTATTACGCTACGAGGAAGCTTACACCGGATGCATTCGTTCGTTTGGAACTTCCTCTGTGAAACGATTAACGGTTAACATTGACGGCAAAAAAATAAAATGAATAAAATATCCACTGCTTTGTTTGTTTTTATAATAAACATCTAATATACACGTTATACAAAAATTATTGTACGAATTTAAATTAAAACGAAGCGCGGGAATCCAGGGTACTTAGTTTTCATGACACTCGAAGTTTCAAAAATTGAACACGACTGCAAGATCTTGCTGACACGCCATTTCAGTGGCTCGGAAGTATCAACAGAAAATTGAATAAAAAGTTTCGCGAAGTACGCGAGTGAAAACTTGAAAATTTTCTTGCTCGATCATCAAATGCCAGAGTTCTACCTACCAATCGTATATCATTTCATACGAGTATAAACGACGAGTACGTGAAAATTAATATGTCGTTGAAAATTTTCCATGTGGTTTATACGTTGAATTGTAAGTACGCGATTGAAACTTTCATTTCGCTCAATCACTTTCAGGCAAAACTAATTTAATTCAAGACAACAAATAAAAGCCCAGATGCAAAACGACAATTGTGATGAATCAACCTAAGCGTGTCTCTGCGTTAAATGTGTAAGTGCATATTGAAGTTGACGATGAAAATGTGAGTTGATCTTACAGTCGTGCACCAAGAAGTGAATTGGTAAAGGTAAACCTATACAACATCAACCTACACACATCTACATGGTATAACCTGCCGGGACAAATTTGTCGTCGAGGATTAAGAGAAATTTATAAAGTTCGCCTGTAGCTGCTAAGTACCTAGAAACGTTATCAAGTTTCTCTACGTAGCCCCGAGCTTCTTAGCAGTTGCTACCAAGTTTTAGACCTGTCAGAAATTCATCGGATAAACCATAGAGACTTGCAGGACGGGATAAAGAGGGGTAGTATTAAACGTAACGTTTTCCCAAGCGAAGGTCCCACATTTAAAACTTTTCAATGAGTAGGTATGTAGTTTATGCACGATACATTTGTATATTCTAGTTGATTTCCAAGGGGAATATAGTCGTATAATATTTGCATGACTAATATGAGTTTTGACATATAGTTAAAATCGATTCGATGGGATTCCAACAGTTTTCTAATTTTTTCACATCTGTTTTTCCATCATTACTAAAGATTGTGAATGTGACCAAAGTATTTTTCGTAAAGACCTGAACCTTGTCTCTCCTAAGGGTCGATCCTAAATAAAGGTAAGAACTTTGCTTCAGGACATGCGAAGCTTAAGACTTTCATGGAAACCTTAACATCGACATTCGGAATGAGCCGTAAACTTTTTCATTAAACTCCAAAGAAGCTCTAAAGTTATCTCGAGGACCATCCAGAAGTCACAGATCAATTATTACAACCTGAATGTCATATGACTGGGTTCTATTTTCCGTGCAAGCCGGGATCGATTTTACTCTAAGTCAGAGCATGGAAATATCCAAGGAACACGGGAATAACGCAAATATCAAAAGTAGTTTGGGACAGGATTAGCGCCACTCATCTGCATTATATAATAGATATATGAACCCATATGTATTATAGATATATGTACAAGTATATACTAGGATTCGCATCTATACGGATGCCTCAAGCTTTGATGGCAACTTAGCGCGCGTATTTCATTTGATTCATAGATGGACGTTTCATCTTCAAAGAAAAATGATACTATACATACACATGAGTACCTAATACGGGGAAAAAAAATACAAAAGCGTGAGACCCGAGCGGCCTTTGATGAACCGAAAGATCGAACCGAAGTAAGCGAGTTTACCAAAAAAAACTCAGCAGAAATATTCCAGATACCACACGATAAACAGCTGGGGATTCTATAGGTATATCTGTGAGATTTTTTCTTTCTTTCTTTCTTTCTTCAAGCTTTCTTTTTTTCTCCGAATCATAAATCACCGTCACATGTTTCCCAACTACATGAGTACAAGGTGTATTTTATATACGGCGAGGTGTATATTTTGAAAACCATAATTTTTCAATTCGCAATAAAATTTTCATAAAATGAAATATCTAAATCTGTTAATAAAAATTCGATGTATAACATATCGCTAGGCATATTACCGCTACACTACAAACTATAATACAAATTTTCACAAAATCATTACACTTTTTGAGTACCTACGTAAATATTATATGTAAACGTGTCAATTGGACACAATCATACAGAGAGAAGCTATAAGCTTTATAGTGTAGGAATATCTTTGATACGACGAAAATCTCAACGGACTCCCTTCTCGTATTGATCCTGCGATGACGTCTTTCGTTTTCATTCACTGGTATAGGGTAATATACAGAATGCTTTTTCTGTGTTACTTAACGCTTATACTTCATTGTTATCACTATCATCATCCCGTCAGCGGCATGACAATACCGTGTTTTTTTCTCTTTTTTTTTTTTTGTTTCTATTCTCGTGTATACCTATAGAAATCAGAACTATACGCGCGCGCGATTTATTGTACGCTGAACAATCCGAAATATGACATTGGTATTTTTCTCGTGGCATTGACGAATCATTACCACAACGATTTTTGTCCCATGGGAATTGATTTGTGGCAATTTTTCAGAAGTGATCAAGTTGAGCTCTGAATATATACGATAAAAAAAAAAAGAAAAATACGCATCTATTGCAGAATATTATCGGGTATATATACACAGGGTGTCCCAATATTAACGAAGAATTTTAATATCTCCACAACTGAACGGAATACAAAAGAAAAAATACTTTTTTTTCAATAAGATAACCATTTTTTAACTTTGAAAAGAATGAAAGAAATTGTTTCGTAACCATTACACATGGGTCCATGAATTTTACAGTATTTCGTAGAAATTTTAGAAGCTGTAACTCATCGTCAGTTGAAAATCATCGGAATTGGGAAATTCGAGACTGCAGCCTGAGATTTCCGCGATGATGGATTCAATTGTTTATTAAGGGGTTAATAAAAAATATCGATTTCCATTCAAGGAATAATCTTCCATCACACTTTTCGAATACGGTACGATCTACGATGATATTGCTAAACCCCGCTTTAAACCAAACAATTTTCATCACTGCTTGTATTATTTTTTTCCGTTTTCCCTTCAGTTTTCGTGATATTATAATCGCTGGAATTATCAATATCTATTTAATTCCAAACTCCCTAGAAAAAGTCAGACCAGTGTGAGGTCTTTGTAACAGAAATTTAGTAAAAAGTAGTGACATTCGGCTATAAAAATTAAAAAAGTGATTTCTGCGAAAATGATCATTTTCATAAATTTTTCCTCGATAAAATGTTAAGCAGTTTAAATGAGTTCTTTTTTGCAAACACCTGCTTTAAAAGTTCAATTTTCGAGCGCTAAGTGTCATGCCGTAAGTGCCCGATTTATTCAGCCTTAACTAACCATTCTACTTTGCCGCACGAGTGCGGTGAGTACTCTATAATTTCACAGTGTCGACTTTTTATTATACTGAAGCCGTGAAGAAATGTCACGACCGGTTTGAAATTAAAAATTATTTTATTCCTTGTTATTCTAATTTAGACCAACAAATAAGTATCGTGTTATTTTTTAGTTAATGTTTCTCGCAAATTGAATTTTCAAAGCAGGTGTCGCCACGACTAATATGTATGTATGCCATATGTGGAGTAGAAGGCGAATCTGACAATCCAGGCACATTGTTATCGCTTACTCGTTTTCGGCTCGTAGCGACATCTACCAAACTCGTCCTCACGTCATAAACTACTATTGTTTCACTGGAAATGGGTGCGGCTGTTAGGACACCCTGTAGATTCAACAATCCCAGCAAACATAATCTTAATTGGTGGGCGTGAAT
The DNA here is from genome assembly GCA_963932425.1 of Athalia cordata. NCBI lineage: Eukaryota > Metazoa > Arthropoda > Insecta > Hymenoptera > Athaliidae > Athalia > Athalia cordata. The sequence goes on along the minus strand of OZ010625.1, from coordinate 45,858,073 downwards.
AAAGTTCTACTTGGTACTTCTTCAGAGTGCTGCGATAGTTAACTAGCAGCAATAATAGAAATAATAGTGAAAATAATAATAATAATGATGATGATAATGATGATGATGATGATGATGATGATGATGATGATGATGATGATGATGATGATGATGATGATGATGATGATGATGATGATGATGATGATGATGATGATGATGATGATGATGATGATGATGATGATGATGATGATGATGGTGATGATGATGTTGATGATGATGATGATGATAAAAATAGTGATGGTCATTGAATTTATGGATGAATATTGTAGCACGTGCCACTCGAAAGATGACAGTAAACAAGTTCGAAAATCTTACAAGCTCTAACGTCGCACGAAGTAGTTCCAACTTTGTCCGTCGGTTAATATAAGATAGTTTGATGGTCTTTGACGAAGTTCGCTTTCTAGCCTAGGGTAAATGCAGTTCAAAGGGTTGCAGGATACTGAGCAGTGATGTAGACGTTACAATGTACCCTATAAGATGATCACAAATATTCGATTCTATAAAAGTATATAATGCAAGCTATAGTAAAAACCTAAACGCGATCAAGTGAATATAAGTTTTTTCAAACAGAAAACTGCGAGTCACCTTCTCAAACATACGTACTGACGATCGCCGTTATGTACCGCAAGCACACGAAAACGATACCACTACCATTACTTGACCATCGATAATACCCATTTTCTCAGCCAAGAATGTTCGCCAATTTTACGCGATTGATTTTGTTGCAGATGAAAACCTCGCAAAGAAAGGTTCTCTAATTGACGGGATAATAATAATAATAATAATTTCAGAAAGAAAGTGAGTAAAAAGAGGAGTATCTTCATTTTTCGTTTAATTTTCATATTATTTCATATTTCCAATGATAGTACTTGTATGGCGGAATACAGAACACGGCGTAATAGTTGAGAATAAAGAGAGCAAAACCAAAAAAAAAAAAAACCATATCGTGTCTCAGCCATCACGCGGAATATAGCGAAGTATAACGATAGTATTGCTCTTTGGAAGCTATATGGATGTCCATTCGGTGTAATAGCCGCAGTGGTTGGCACTACCGCGTGTAGCTTGCGGTCGTGTACAATTTGAGAGGATATCCCACATTATGGTCTAGTTAGGCCACTGTATTATAGTAATAGGTATAGTAGTTGCAGTGGTATAGGTGCCGTGTTTCGTGTTACAAATGAACGTGACGTTGACGCATATGATGAGTTCTATGTATAGGATATATGGATCATATTTGAATGATTATTACCGCCAGTTTTCCGATAAAAATTAATCATCGAATTATGTAACTCAAAATATGGGCTTCCGTTCGAAACGCATCGATTTCACGCTATGTGGTTTGAATTGCGACCGCCATCTTTTTTCTCTCTTCAAACCTTACAATTTTTACGCGAAATTTTCATCTCTTTGTCATCGGCATCTTTTTCGGCAGTTTTTGAGAAAATTCTCTCAAAGAAGATTGGAACAAACCACCCAGTACGATACCATTATATGATATATATATTCACCTTTATGGTGAAAGTTCCATCAAAAGCTTACCTGTAATCAGAAAAATAAATATTTCATTAGATGAAATCCACAAACTATTTCTTATGTGAATTGTGCTCGTGCTTAAAAAAATTTCCTTCACGTTTATGTTATAGTTCAGAGATGATGTGATGTCATAGCATTGTCATCGAGAATATCGTGTGTTCGATTTCAGTCTTTTTTTTTCGAATGTTTAAAAGGGTGTTCCTCATAATCAACGCGATCAATTATACCTGTATTAAATCCATAAAAAACGAGGTCTTCTGAAGACCGACCACCGGCCCCAAAATCTTCATATGAACTTGTCGCCATATAGTCGAATATAGTGCAATGGAGTTCAGAAAAAAATGCTTCAGCACGAATTTATAGAATGAGTATAATTTACATGTCTACATAACGAAATAACAAATCTATGCATAAATAATGAACCTGTCATTGCGATATGGGGTTTTTTTTTTTTTTGTTTTTTTTTTAATTTGATTCATTTTTTTACTTCATCATTTGCATCGATGTAACAAAATTCGGTGATGCAACAGCAGTAGCAGCAGCAGAAGCGAGAGAACGTTTGTAGGATCTACAGAAGTGAAGAGATTTTCGGGATACCAAGGTAAAAAATTTATTCATAGCGGTATCCTGCGTCTGATTAGTAGGCACTCGATGCGGTTTCGCAAAAAAATGCCGACACGATGCAGCGCGGATGATCGGCGAATAAGCGGACATTTCATCCGCCTTCGCAGAGCTATAAAGAAGACAAACCTCAATACTTTCCCTTAACACCAAACTACCGAGAAACTTTAACATAAGAATAAGATAAGAAAAAATTGATTGCACAAACTAAAAAAATAAACAAAGTTGCAAGAGTGACAGTGTTTTATTATGGTAGCAAGTATAAGTACACGACTACGGGGGCGTTCTATATGCTTCCGGGATTTCGCTTTGCGTGTATATAGGTATACGGTGTGTATAGAATTCTTTACGATGTTTTTCCAACAGCGATTCTATTACCCAGATCTAAACCAAAAAAAGCCCAATAAAACAAAATAAACATACTCGAATACGGAGCCAAAAATGCCGGAAAATGGCACGTACTACGCATACCTATACCTATATTATAATAATGTGCGCAACTTTGGCAGTCGATTAAAAAAAAAGAAAAAAAAAAAAAAAGAACATTTCCGGCACGGCTAGTATTATATAACGTAAAAATTAACCGCTAATTGAGAATAATGAACTTGTATAAAATTTAGCACGCGTTGAGGCCAAAAAGGCGTGATCCATTTAGGCACGATGAGGCTGTGGCTATACTTGGGCACCCGCGGGGCCTGATGGCAAGTGTTGGGCTAATTAAATTTTCACCTACGTCGAGATACTTTTTTTCGTTCTTTTTTCTTCAGTTTTTTATTATTTTTTTTTTTAAACAATTCGCACACCTGAATAAATAACAGAACACTTATAAAAACAACGGTGATTAAACATCCCAGTGCGTCTGGATTATATGGAATACAATGAAAATAACAACGCTTGGAAATCTAATTTCTAATCGTAGAGTAATGTCAGAGTTACGTAGATTTGCAGGTCTATCGTAAATGACATTCGGGCTTTCGCCGGCAAAGAATCTTTCTCTCGATGACCTCTGACCTCGTAGCAGTACAAGGACTGACTCACAGGATGAAACAATTGGCCGCACTTCTTCGTAATTGAAAGGTCTTGACACCGTGGAGTGTGGTCTGGAGGCGGTAGAAACATTGGTTCATCCATAAGAGTTAACAATAAGTAAGGTTAAGCTGAGCTAAGCTCAGCTCTGAAAGAGTTTGATTATGTAGTAAGAAAAATGAAACGGCTCATTTTACCTTACGAAAGAAATGGGTAACGTCTTTCGTTTCCAGGGTTTTGACTCAAGTCTTCGGTGGGCCATTTTAATACCGGCATTTGTTTGCCCGGCAGCGAAAAGAATACGAATGAAAATTCTGGTATTATAGCTTGAGATATCCATTTTATTTCCGTACTGTACATCGCACGTATATAGCATGTATACAGGTATATGTAATGGTGATAAACTCAAAGATATAGAAGAAGAGATTGGAATGTGCCTCGTAAAAATCACGATTGCTTATTCAAAAGGTAATAGCATATGCAGTATCGCGGATTACTATGACAATGTCTGTTGAACGAACGTTATATCGTTTTAGTATCAGGCGATTATTCGCTAGTTTGTACTCCTCAAAAACTTTTGGTAAACTTGTGAAATACGAAACTTGTATCAGGGATGTAATACTTCAGGTATAAGTATTAATATTCAGCGGTAACAAATTTAGCTCTTCATGCGCGGTAGAATTGTTTTTTTTTTTGTGCCTACTGACCGACTTACTAAAAATAAAAGACGAAGAAAACAGCAAGCCGGAGGGTTATCAAGTTATTACTTTTTTTTCTGATAAATGGGGAAAGAATCCATCTTGGAAAGTTTGACACCAAGGGAGATGTAACTTCAAATTTTCTTTGACGTTAAGAATATATCTCATGGCGGTGGTTGTTGCGACCGGAAATCGAGCGTCAAGGGAACGAGCCGAGAATAGAAAAAAAAATTAATAAAAATACAAATAGTAAAAATACGATCCGACAGAATTTTTCAATACCGTTTGGCCATATTTTCGAGAATAAATGTTAACTCGACCGTTCCAAAGTGATGTCTCGTTAGGGTTGAAAGAAGGGGGAGGAATGCTCTGAAATATAGTCGAGTATACAATTCTTGACAGGTATTTGAAAAAACTGTTGTATATAAGAGGGTAGGTATTCCCATGGCTAACGTGGGATTTTGGTGAATCGGAAAAACAGACCGATCGGAATATAACGTTGGGAGGTATCGTGGAGAAAAATGGGCAAGAGAATAACAAGAGAAATAGAAATACGGCGTTCAACTGTTGCAGTGAGAACCAGCTATAAATATTTCGATAACGTGACACTCGACGTACGTACTTTCGCATAGATTTATCGAATTTCTTTTCACCAAACCCTTTGAGAGGCAGAGGAAAAATTGTCACAGCGATATACGTATACATACATACCTATACATAGCTACATAACCGACCTGAAATTATCGTGACAAATCGACTCACTTCAATATAGGTTCGTTGAAGTGATATGCAAATAGGTTATCACCGCATGAGATGAGCCACGCGAACAAATATGTCATACCGAGTCATGTCGTTGTTATATATACCTGTAGACTGAGTCGAAAATAAGTTAGTTTTTCCTACCGCATTCATGTTATTTTATTCTTTTAACCGCAAGTCATGTATAGATAAATTCCTTTTTTTATTTTTTTTTTTATAAAAGTCGTGTATAAATAACACGTACGTATATATACCGGCTATCTCGTTGCATTTTAATAAGAGGAACTGAGGCGTTAACTCCCATATCTGCCAAAGAATATAAAAAGTATAATACGGGGTATAGGTGTACACGTACGTACTGAATGAAACGAACGAGGAAGCCCCAAGGAATGCAGGCAGTGCGGGCTGAGCTCGGATTAAAAACAGAAAACAAATGAGAATCGTTTCTAGCTGGTAGTCTGCATCCAGATAGCTACTTACCCTGATAATCCAACGTTCCTCTTTTTCTCTATTTCGATTCTTATTTCTCTAGACCGCACGTGATATTAGCTCCAACCTATGGATACTCGAACCGTGATTACAGGTAATCCAGTATTCTCGTTGATTTACATGTTACGTCCGTAATTTAATTACTAGCGCGATCTTATACCAGATCGAAGTACAATACAACAAATTGACTGACGTCCGATCGTTTCAAGTCTTCCGCCATCTTGTACAAAATGACATTTCTTTTTTACGTAAAATGCAGATAAAAGATAAACTCTCCTAAAAATTTGAATCTCGACGTAAGAAGATTGAGAAAAGTAACCACAGTTGAATTACACCTCGGTTGAAAAATCAATTCAAACTTAGGTATATGAAGTTTGTATTTTACTCGGTACAAATACTCTATAATTTATTAGACACAATGTATGTATAGATGTATTCTTTGTTAGACTTCAGTTATACTCAAAAGGTCCCATTCGTGCGAGGAGCATAATAAGAGCATTGACATTCAGTCATTTGGAAATGGTAAGAGTCTTTAAATGAACTTGGGAACCCCTTTTTTTCCTTTTTTTTTTCATTTCTTGTGAATGGTAATGGTACGAATGAACACGTCAAATTGTGAACCCTATTTCGAACCCCCAGCTAAAACCACGTTGACGTTAACGTTTACGCGCGACGGGTGTTTGTAGAAAAACAACCCTACCACAATACGCCATATGGTAGGCTGTCAAACGTGTCAAATATTACAGCTTTCCCGATCTTTTCTACTCTTATAGATACACACGGACGTATATTGTACGTACGTACAGATATAACTTCGCATACAAATATGCTTCATGTTCGTCATTTGAAATTCGTTCAACACCACCGTTTATATGTATAGCTATACATTATACGTACATATGCACATGCTAATATCTATGTCGCGCAGGATATGTCGGGCATTTATTGTTACATAACTGAAAGGATGAGATTTAACTGAGGGGTTGAATGGATGGATTAAAACCATAATTTACAAGTAAAGGTGTATGGGGTATCCGTGTATACGTCATGATTTATCAACTTGGAGTACCTGCAGCAGCCATCAGCGTGTTCACTTCATATATATATATATATGTATTATACTGCAATAATAGCGTCGAGGATGTACAACGTATTGTATTAATAGGTCTTCTAATCTGATACGAAATACTTTTCCAAGAATTTTAACACGATTCCGGATTCCACTCATCCATTAAACCTCCAATCGAAATCTATTGATTGTCAATACGTAAAATATCAAGTAATCAAGTTTTAATCGAAATATTGTAGGTATCGAGAATAAAAGCCAATGACTGTAGAGTATGAGTATGAGTTGGTTGTGTTCACAGTGGGAGAGCGTATGATGAGTGCGAGGGGAATGTAGTCAGTTGGCCTCGAGATAGCGAAATAAACGAACGTGTGCGGAATATGATTAGGACGTATTGTGACTTTTTTTAAAAAACCTACCGCCCATCCCGAGACAATTCAATAAAATAGAATAAGAATTCTACAATATGTATCAAGAACTGACGTTACTTTGTCGTACGATTAATATTCGATTTAAATCTCTGTAGGTTCAAATTTAACAAAAAATTAATACAAAACAAATCCATTAACAGAATATTCGCCAATGACTTTTGCCACGGTATATTCAACTATTCCAATTAGAGATCGCCGTATTTACGGTGGAAAAATTTACTCAACAACAGCCGGATATAATCTCGTATAATCGAAGGTCTATTGTGCAAAGGGATGCTTGGTTATGCGTAAACTTTGCATGTGAATCTTCCTTCGTAGATCGAACGCGAATATGCACTAAGATAAGTACAACAATAGCCGATTTACACGTTTCGTCGATCAGGGTTGGTATCAGGTTTAATAGCTATATGATCTTAGTCAGAAGCTTCGGTTCAATATTATATAGGTAATATCGTGGCATTAGAATCTACAGGATCCCTCAATCTCTGGCGAATACCCAGAACCAAAACCCTCTCTTTTGAAACACTATACTGATCCATACCTCCGGATTCTCTATAACCAATTTCATATTCAACTAGATATTCAACTTGTGGTATCTATGATTTGGAAACTGATCCATCATAATTAGTAAACTAAACGTAAGATGAAGTTGAGTTCATAAGCTCACCAATCAACATCTCCGCATAATACGTCAGTTTTATCGTACAGCCACTGTAGTAATGAAACTAACCATCACCAAGGATTACTGCGGCCTGCGGTGCGATATTAAATTAATAATTGATTCCTTGTACCACCATGAAAGTCTGCGTTCAACAATTCCGGTATATTCACCTCATCGTATTATACTCGAGCATTTATTGATTTCAAAAACAATTGAATATTCAAATAGTTTTTCGGATATTGTCTGGCAAACATCAAATGTTCTAGCATACAGGTATTCTAGAGTTTCTACCTCGATATAAAATGCATATTTTGGCGATGGGGGGATGACTTTAGCAGGTAGAGCAATGAATTTCAATATCCTATATAAACGGTGCAAAGACTGTACAGCCTAGAAAGCGACATCGGCGCTTACTCAACCAGCAATGTTTAGCAAAACGGTTCGTAAAGGTGGAAGAGATGTAAATTTATTGCTTGAAAATAAATAGATAAAAGTAAAGCGGTGAAAAAGGCGCCTTTCACGATGAGGTATGGTGTATAATAAGGATATGAGAAAGGATAGGAAAGTATGGAAGTATGGAGGACACAAATGGAGTAAAAAAAAAGGAAAAGAAAATTATTCTGAAGCGCGGCAGCCGGGAACGGCTGCAAGATACGAAAAGGTGTGCAACTGGCATTGGAAAAAAAGGAAGAGATGAAAAAAAGTATAAATATTAATGTTGGAATATTAATTGTGGCGTCCAGTTGACTGGCTAGCGTTTGGTTTCTTGTTGTTTTTTCCTGTTGGTATGAAGCTGCAGTATTTACTCGCATTGCATACAACAGCCAGTATGTACAGTGCTTTCTATGTGCAATGGTTTACCGGGGGCGCTGAACTTTCATTGTTTTGTCTGCAATGCTCTCCGCCGTTAGTAACTACGAAATGTATTTTAGTTTCTTATATCCATAGTCGGGTTACTGAAAATTAGCCGTCATCAAATAATAAGGAAGAATAAGTAAAAAAAATTTAGCGCACAGTATGCGAACCATCACACCCTGCGCTCCGTCAGATGTTATGAGAGTAAAAATATTCTCATAAATATTTCAAGAACATTTATATAGAAAAACGTGAGAGTATAAAGAAGGCCGAGTAATTTACACCGCAGAATTTTTAGTATAGCTGGTACGAGAGTAGAGGGTACGAGGTAGGTAGACGCAAGGTGGATTGGTCCGAGTAAAAAGTTTTTTATCTTCTCAACTCCATTATGAATCGATTTCACGAAAAGTTTTTCTGCAAAACAAATTTCACTAGGTTTTCCACAGCGAGAGAAGAAAAAGGCAAAAAAGTAGAGAAAAAAAAAAAAAAAATTATGACCGCGGCATGGCTCCTCCCTCAAAGTTATCCGACCCGACACATGTTCTACGGAGGTTTTTACAATACATTTCGAATCCTCGTGTACATAAGCTACAGAAATGAATTTGTACGGACGCGATGACCATTAGGCATTTCAACGCGATGAGAATATTGACATGTTCCCACTGGTACAACGATTATGGGGTGTTTGACGCGTTGGTATATGTATATAACGAGGATCAAACCAATACGGAGAATTTTATGGCTATAATACCAGAAAATGTTAACGATGCTACTTTGTAAGCCTTGTGTGACGAGATCGAATGGCACCCACTGACCTATTCCCTGCCCTCGATTTCTTTCCAAACATCCCGCTTTGCTATTATATACAAATACTCCCCTCTGTTACCACACCATAGAATTACACCCCGCTACGAACGTTTCCATTGCTACACCACGCAGGTCTCGACTACAATTCGTCATTTCAAGCATATGGGCTAACCAGGATATTCAGCGGTTGTTTCCAACCACCACAAAACCGACGGGTACATTATGTGAATACAAAGGCTGGATGTTGATTTTTCATTTTGTTAAAATAATTTTAGGACCCGCGGTGGTTACACGGTGCTGCCAACAAATTCGATAAAATTCTTGCGTTTGATCGTTTTTCCCTCGTCGTTGTTTTTTTCTTTTTTTTTTTTTTTTGTTTTGTTTATGTATACTCATACCTTTGGTACGATAACGTTCGGTTGAATATTAAATTTTTCGCGGCAAAATAAATGGAAAAGTCATTTTGCTCGGATGGGTTTTCAAGGGCAATTTGGAAATGAACAGTCCGGTTACACGACCTAACAAAACAAGCAATTACGGGTATAAGGTCAGCGTTCAACCTCTCCATCGTTCCACTTGTCTTCTATAGATTAATCTGGGTTCGATTGTATCTATCTACACAGAAACCTAAATGTCCGTAATGTCCACGTCGCGTCGGATCGAGCCCAACGTAAGCTTCGGACTCAATTATCCTTGCGCAATTAACGGAGTGGCTATTATTTGTAGCTCCTCGAGGCAAAAGCACCTAATTGTCGATCGATTACGTATGCTAATATCGTAGGTGACATAATACGTGGACCCATAAAGTAAATATCCTTCAATTCCCCATCTCCAAATTTTCACGTAGATCCTTTGAATTTTCTGTTTTTCTCCTAACTTTTTTTCTCTCATTTCCTTTGCTAGAATACAACCACGTTATTATACAATGGAAAAGTGGCCCGTGGTTTGTACGCCTAGGTAATTTTCAATTTCTAGTATGAAAATTAGTTGCTGTATGTTTAGTACATTATGCGACAATGTTGAAAAAAAATAAAATAAAATAAAAAAAAAAACGACACGCGAACAACGCGTTCATATTAATTTTGAAACGCCTATTCGCGGCACCGTATGATTACGAATAATTATCTCAACTATTACAAACGTTTGACAATGCGACATAATTGAAATAACCACGACTGTAAAAATGTATTAAAGTTCTTTATTCCCATGAAAGTTCTTCATTCCCACATCACAAATCTACGATTATGAATTTATTCATCTCACAATCAGCCAAGACAGGTACGAACTTTCATTATAATTGTGACGGAATCATGTGGCTTTCGTGAGAATATAATAATAATAATAACAATAATAATGATAATCCTAGATAGAGAAAAACTATGAACGCCCACCAGGTCATCCGGCTCCAGGGTAGTTTGCAGAGTGCGAAACATAGCCTGAGGCTCTTAAGGGCAGAGTCCTTCTGTTTGTAAAGTTTCTCTGGGCCGACATGCGTCAAGAAGTGTTGAGAGACGTCGTAGGAGAAACGGGCGGTAGTTTCCCGTTGCTACCACTGTTGCTGCATACCCTGCAAGTTTGCTACTGTACCTATAATGTGGTAGATGTAATTCACACGTCGCATATACGGACATGAATTGTGACTGATGAAACACGACTAAAGCCACAAAATTATTTCGCTTCGCTTCCAATTAATATCTCGCATCATATACACGGTATATATATGTACGAGCGTACATTAACTATAAACAATTTAACGCATGACTTGGCGGTGGTCCTGATGAGACATAATATTAATTTCATGTAATAAGAACACCCTGCACCTGTGGGGGTGTAAGCTTTCAGCGCGGGTATTTAGACACAATGATAATGATATACGAACTCCACATTATCACGTCCAAATAATCTACGTATATGTATACCTAGGGTCTAGGTTATCATAGGTCTGAACATAGCCGCTTTTCAACCCATGTCAACATCATTTTATTGTTTTACTATGATTAACTAGACCTGCAGGAAATGGACTTGCAACGTCATGTCGCAGGGGGCTGTCGCTTCCTGTAGAACGGAAACCACGTGATGTTCTGGTAAAGTGATTAAAAGCGAGAGCTGACTGATAATAATAATAGTTTCGTTCAACATGTTCACTGCAGAAATTACACGAAACGGTATTTTTTTTAATTTTTTTTTTTTTATAAATTTGACTAAAAATTGAAGGAGGATATCATGTAGTTTATGTCGGTGAAATTTCCAACCAGACTGCACCTTTAAACGTTTAAGCTTGCATGAAATATAGGGAGATAGAGAACCACGCGGTTAAACTCCATCCAATCCTATTGTGGTTAACCACGGGTTGTTAGGTGTCGGAAAAAAGAACGCGTAAGAAGGATGAAATTTAACCCCGACACCATGTGAGCTAGCAAGCTCGATCCCCGAATAGCTATAATATACTTAAATATGGGAGGAAACACGGAACTGGTTTTTAGTGTTGTTATTCAAAGTCCTCGACAGCGTAGTCACCCTGTATTTAGGCAACACCCTGTAACCGCGCACCCCTAAATCTTGTTACGCTCACCGTTGTAATGCAAATTAAAATAACAAGCGAAAACCCCTCCGCTATATGGCGTCTCTATATAATACATAAATATAGGTATATATTTTTTCGTTCTTTTTCTCTTTTACTCTGCAATATAAACGTGTTCATAGTATAAGTATAACGCACGTACAAGGTGTCCTATTTTAATTGATCCAAATTAATAACCCGGATGATTTTTTTCCAAATAACTCTATCGTGGTCAAATTGTCTTTTTCAAATAAAATGCTACATTTTTCATTGCGGAATCGAATGGAGGGATGAATTTGGCATAAAAAGCACTTCAACCTTCTTACCCTCGAATCGATGGGCACGGAGATGAGAGCTCCGCGACTGAGACGATGTCAAACTAGATTCAATAAAGAAAACTTCTGAATTTCGAAATAAAAATATACCTAATATCCATTTTAAAACAAAATGAAATAAACGTTCGATAGGGTACCGATTCTGAAAAAAAATAATAATTATAATGCAAAGTTCTTTTCCTTACTGAAGAGTTGAACTTGAAAACATGTTTCCCGAGTAAGCAAGATGGTTCAATTGAAACGAAACACCCTGTAGATATTGCCGAAGGAACACTGACAATATATTGTGTCCCAAGCAAAGCATAAGTTGGTCGTGGATACTGCAGGCGCGTTATTATTTTATGTCCTGCGACATGGATTATCTTTTTTGTACACACGTTTTGTGGCTTTATACGAAGAGGGTTGGGTCATTTGTTTGCGTAGTTGATGACAGAGTTACGGGAATAAAAAGAAGTAACCAAAATTTGCATGTGATCATAAGTCGGATTAGAATTCGATGTATCTCGAACTCATCTGGACCAACTTTCGCGTTTTTGAATCGCGAAGTTATGCCGTTGATACTTCAATTTCTTCAATCATACGAAATTTTGTTGGAAAAGAAATAGAGCACCTTGTTTCAAGTTGAGGAATATCAATTTGCTGTTTTTCTGCGATAGTAGATTTATGTGCGATGTCTCTCAGATGAAAAAGTAAATCTGTCAAAGAACAAGGGAGAAATGGAAAAAAAAAAGAAAAAAAAAAAAAACTACGGGACGAAAAAGGTCACAAGAAATCGACGTTATACCTACAGAAAAAGGATTACTGTCAAAAATTGACGTGTAAGTTACGAACAACTCTCAGTCGTTTCAAAAAGTTTTCTTATATCGCAACTGCAGAGAAGGTTATGAACAGCGGAAGAAGTTTAGGTACTTAAAAATTCAACGTTGCGTTGACCGACATCCATCACTGGATCTTTCTTATGATTTGTGAGCGACGCTTCGTCCATACCGAGTGAAATTAACCGACATAAAGCAAAAAGAATTTAAATTGACGCAAAATTTGTAATTCAAAAAAATTATCCTGATACGAACAAAGTGGATAGAAGGGCTTTTAGCGAGCATTGGTATCTAAAGATTTGATGAAAACTGCTCAACTATTTTTGTTTAATTTTTGCTGTACCGAAAAACAAATACTTTTAACGTTCACTTGATTCCACTTTGCTAGATGTAAAAACTATACGATATATCCAAGAAAATAAGATCGTCTAGACGGCGTCTATTCTATTCAATCTCGAGTTATTTTACCGGTATAAAACCCAAAAGACGTTTTGGGTACTTTGCCAGACGTATAGTAAGTGGAACACGTTCGTAGGAATTCACACCCCGTAGCTTTAGGTAATCGTACAAAACTGTTTTACGAGCGATTATTCTCTTGAAACGTTCTTCCGAACACTTTCACAATTTTATACCTGTATCTACAGAATTTCTTCAAGAATCTTTCACACCTTCTCTTATCAGTCTGCGGAGCTTCCTCAAACATCGTGGTCTTCAATCGTAATCGATACAGAGAAAAATTCCCTACTTTATTTAAGCAATACCTACTTGACCAATACAGACGAAAACGGGTGTTAAAAACTATTTCCTTTGGTTCTTTTCTCGCAGGTGCGGCCACGGTAAATCTATCGAGATTTCTACCCTCAAGATTTGTAATGATTTACTTAACGCGAAGGTATACGTATACCTATTATGTGCGAGGCGGACCGGGAAGAAAAGAATCTTGTCCAAAGTCTTCTATTGTCTGACAAAACAGACAAGGCGGTAGTATTTTTTGTATAGTTATACTTCATTATAAGAGACGCTGATAACGTGTGGACCTAAATTTTCGTCTGACAACAGAAAATGAGCCCAGTTTTTCGAGCGTAGATATAATTATACTAATTAACTTTATAAGCATCGGAAAAAAACTGACGAAAAACAGTTTTTTTTTTTTTTGTTTTTGTTTTTTGTTCTTTAATTAATGTATCTATCATTCTATATTAATTTTTCCTTCGACTTTATAAATGCTTGCATAAATTTAATGAATCTATAATGGCATAATATCGCGCGTTTAATTGTTAGGTGGTCATATTTTCTCTGGCGTCAAAATTTACGGTGAAAAAAAAAAGTTTAGAAAAAGTGCGGAGGGTAAAAAGATGGAAAAGAGACAGATGATGAATCTCCGGACAAGATGTCAAGTATAACAATGATTTACTGATGAAAAACCGCCGCGCAACGGGCGTGCTAAAATATGTGACCGCTTCATCGGCTGTCACTCCCACCTCCTAAAAACTGTTTGATCATATCATCCCTGACCCTTGTTCACGGCGATCCTTGTCCTGGCGATATAACTGAAGTGAAGATATTTCTCAATTGTTTTTTTCTTTTTTTTCCTTTTTTTTTCTCATCCAAAAATGTGGTACTATAGCCTTATACAGCCGAAATCTGTAGTCACGTTTAAAAAAATGCCAATACGAAAAAAAAAAAAGCAAAAAAAAACAACAACCTCGCTGACGTCTAGCCTTCCGTCAATCAGAAATATTCCTATGTCTTGACGCGATGTAATATTGGAAAGTGCTTTCCTTTTCGATATCGACAACTGACATAAGCGCTCGCGAGAAAAGTCAACGTAGACTTTTCATTTTCATGTTCCTATCATACTTTAGGTGCAGTTTATATAGCTACCGCAGTGTAAGTTTCTCACGAAAATGAATTTCTTATAGAAAAATGGAAGGGGGGGCAAAAACAGAAAAAAAATCCTTACATCGACAATAATTGAAGGAAAAGAATAATTTCATCTATCGTAACTATATTACATACGACCCATGAGGCAATGCACAGTCGTCTTGCCAATAGTCGTAAATTTACAAGGGAATATAATGATCTCGATAATCAAGATCGACATGCGAAGTTCATTCGTCATGCTACATTACAGTCTCAAGTACATAGGATAAGATCTGGGCACAGTTCTCTTGGTAGGTCAATCTATATGAGTACGCGTATATTCAATGCCTCTAGACGTTCCCGATCTTAAGGATATCTCACGATCAATCGAACCAAATTCATTTGAACTTGAATCTATCAGATTGGCAAACGCTATAGCAGCTAAGATCGTTGGATCTTGAATAAAACCCTTGCAGAAATTTAGGGCTGTATTTTTAAAGGACATTCATACGCCCTTCAGAACTGACCTTCCAGTGTGCGAGCGTTGATTCGCTATCGTATTCCGAGGTCAAGGTGATTCGACTTGCGGTCACCACGTCTCACCGATAATTTCACGTTCCCAGACTTCGCACGAGCGAAAAATCATTACTTTTTATTCCTGTTTCTCGTATATCATGATAATGAATATTTTCTCCGATGATAAAACGTTTTCGTATTAACAATAAGATATGTTTGATGGAAGTCCACGCATATTTCGTATCCTTTACCGATACAGCCAACTTGGGCTCTAATTAATTTTCGAGGGTCAAAACTCGGAGTCAGAATATTTGTTTTTCCGATAACTTGTACAATACGCTGATAATAATTGAGCGGATACTGAGGACATTCGTAACAGTTTTATCTTCACTCCGCATTATCAGCGCAACTATACGCTTCTAACGTGCTGCAGACGCGGAGCGTGGGTACGTAGGTATACGTTCAGAAACAGGGTGAACATCCCCTTTAAAACGCGTCGACATTTCGCCCTCTCTACACGACAAACTATAGCATAGAAGCAAGTTCTAATGTGGCTTTCACAGTGCGTTTAGTACGTACGTTATGTTATGTTATTTAGCGTTTCCTACGGACGGTCGATTCGAGCCGCGCAAGTGTAGGTACGTGTAAACTTTCTGCCCGCCAACATCGTGGTGAGACACTTAACGTTCCTACGAACCCTAAAATCTTATGATAGGTTAGGTTATTGGTCCAGGTAAGTCCCATTTACCAAAGTTGCGTGTTAGAAATATGAGCCCATTATTATTTAAAAAAAAAAAAAAAAAAAAAAGAAGGACAGAACCAATTCACTGCACTTAATTCATTTCCACGAACAAAAAAAAAGAGAGATGAACGACGATTCGTTAACATCGCACACCGATCATGATAATAATATTCAGCTATAGCAGTTACGTTCCTGATTTATCCACGTCATTTGTTAGAATTTCATCCTCATGAAAACCCCCGTCGTCATTTTAACAATAACACTTATCGTTGAGCCTCACGGACTCAACACCATAGAAGACAAGCAACCAGAAGTCCTAAGTGGATCGTTAGCGCTGGTGTACCGAACCGCACCGGCTGGTGACGTCATTTATCCCTTCGACTTCTTATACTACTTTTTATTTTTCTTTTTCTTTTTCGTTCCTAAATTTTTCTCTCTTTTTCTCGCACACTGTAGGACTTCCGAAAACCCCTAGTCGTTAGGGGAAGAAAAGGGGACGAGGGGAGTCGAACTACCCTGCCGATGTTTGCAGGTTATACTTATTAATTATACCCGCGTCATTTATCGGAATGTTATACCATGTGAAGTGGGCAATTTATTAGCCAATGAAAGACCGGTTGACTGATGGTGCAGAAAAAAAAAAAAAAAAAAAAAAAGAGAACTGACTATAGAAATAAGAGACAAAATAAGTTTACGAACAAAAAAACTTGCTTGAAAAAATAAAATAAATAAAAATAAAGAATCAAGCTTCTCTTCCATCGTTCTCCCTATATGTATATAGGTATATGTATAACGCCCGTATTATATATACGAATGCTCTTTTCTCAGTATAATGGAAAAGAAGATAAGTGATTGGTTCGTAAGGGGTCAGAGAAAAGAGTACCTACTTTTCCAGATTTACAAAAAGCTGTACAACGAACCTCATGACAACCATTCATTGATTGTTGTCAAACGAGCTACTTTCTGCGACACCGTTCACATTTCACCCCAACCCATCCACTGCGACTGCGACTACCCAACTTGATCATAAATTAAACGATAAGATATAACAAAGTGGCTTCACTCCGTGCGTAATAAAGATTCCTCGAAGATATTTTATTCTTAAAATATTTTGATAGAGAGAAAATATAATTGTATAAAATATATGTATAATAAGTGGCTTTGATGAATGTGCGGTGTTATACACATCATTAATAAAGTATAATATCCAATCGTCGTCTTTCATGTAGAAGGAAATATAAAAACGTTCATAAAATTCAATCTACTTATATCTACCATATAATTCAAGTCTCGTTAGTCTCCCAATTAAGGGTACACTTATTCATATGCAACATATGTGCACGGAAGGTGCAGGGTACCTGAACAGGGTGTAAAACTCGGCGCCCGCGCCACTCCCGCATTGTAAATATTAGCGAATCGGCAAGCGCGGATCTTCCTGAACGGCGGTATATTCAGAGATTCAAAGTTTAATTGCATGTAATCATATACTGATAAGTGATGCTGCGTGTATGCAACTAGTCACGCGACGAAATCAAGCTCGATATATAACACGAGTCACGTACTATAACCGTGCAGCAGTAGGTACTTCATCGCACGTAATTTATACGTGGGTAAGAGCAAAAAAGTGTCGTAAATTTTAGCTTTCCAGAACCATATCAGATTTCCGCGTTGTCATGCGGTCGGCTTTACCTTTCTTCGTTTATTCTTTTTTTTTTTCATTCAAATTCTTTTGTTCTTTTTCGCTTATTTCTATTTTACTTTTATTACACTCAATTATTTGGCAAGTGGTTGGAAACGTTCACAGATTACATTTCGCGGTCGAGCTACTATTTAGGTATACCTGAAAATTAATGAAATTTTACATTCTCAACCCGAGATTATGTCGCGTTATATTCATGTACGTATATCAGCAAAAAAAAAAGAGAGAAAAAAAAATTAATTACGTAGAAAGTAATCGAGATAAAAGCTGTAATAAACTCTATACCAATTTACGAGCATATCTTGTTCTGCATGTGTAAATTAATTAAGTGAGAAGAAACACATGTTTTATTATACGTATACAAAAATTAGTCTACTTTATAAATTGGATAGTTTCAAAGTATTTTTTCATCCTGAAAGTCACCGCGAATAAATGCTTATGAATAAAATAAGGGTGAACGTAGACCGTTGCATTATAGTTCAACAGAAGTAGATCGGAGCAGGAAACTTCGTAAAGTATTTTCTCTATGCATATTCTTCGCTACCCCAACTATGAAGTTACGAGGTAGCCTTGTTATTTCCGCGTATATATCAATCGATCGATCGAGCAATAAATCAGAGGAAGAAAAAAGGAAGAAAAAAAAACGAAAAAATGAAAAAATTACGTAGTAAAAATTCACTAATAGGTGATATATTAGCATAAGCACGTCAAAACGATTCGGAAGAAACTATAACTTTGGGCGTACCTAATGTGCCACAATAATAGCTACATCCGAACGGGTCAAGTTGAGATAAATTTTCTGGGTTCACTAAGAGGTAATGGGGTTCCTACACGCTACTGAAAGGGAATGTAATTGGAATTAATGATTAACCAGAAGTTAGGTATACTACTTTTCTACCTATCCAAGTCCGAGGCCCGGCGTCGTGGCGCAACTCTTACGATTAGAAATGGAACTTGACCACGCAAAGTATCAACCTGCTGCTACCGTCGCCTCGCTGCGGATAAAGAGCTGCTACTCGGTATACGCTTAAATTTCACGTTATACGTTATCGCTTTTATAATTTGGTATAAGTTTTTTCGAACTATTTGATACAAAAATCAATGGTAATGCGTCAAGATGGTATCGCGACAATACTGCTCGTGAGAAACAGGTTATCGTATGAAAGAGATTCAGATTTCATTGATCGTTAAAAAATTTACCACGATAAATCCGATGTGTACGTTATTAAGTATATCTGATGCACATAAACCGTATTATTACTTTGCAGATTTTTACTCAAAATTCCCGAGATACATCTATCATATTTACTATAACTTTCGTACGTTATTGTGTTAACATTGACGAGAAACTGCGGTAAGAGCATCGATGTTCATCTGGCGATGACAGTGAATTGTTTTGCTAAAATTGAGTTTCTCTGCAGCCCCTTCCCCTTGCCCTTACCTTTCCGCTCTTCCTCGAAGCGAGGAACATTGGAAGCAATTGGTGAATTTTCAAGACCGGAGATTGAAGATTGAAGATTTGAAAGCAAAGGGTCAGAGTTATGCGAGAGTGAAATACATGCCCTTCCTCGTACATGTACATAAGGATGTCTCTTCGTCGCCTATTCGTTTATGTAGGTGAAACTTCCTCCGTACCGCTATAATATATGAGTGGCACTTGGAGAGATTTAAGAGTACGTTGGAGCTCTGGATATGAAAGTTTGGATTTATTTGCTTGAAATATTGTAATGCTATCTCAGAATCACACGATTTTGAATATTATAACCTACATCCTCATTTTGACAATCAATTTTCACATCCCACCAACCTTGCTCTAGGGTGAGATAAAATAAAGGCTTTATATATGAGGTTACCGAATCATTCGCATATATACTAGGAATAAACGAGTATTACGACAAAAAAATATAACCCGCCCCGCTGTTTCAATAAAAATTTACAACCTTCGAAAATTTCCTTTTCTTTTTTATTCTTCCACTTTTTTTCCTTCAAGATTCCACTGATATTTTCGTGGCGAGGAATTCCACAATCTCACCGTCAAATTTCAGCATCAACGAAAATTCTATAGCTATTTCATATGTATACATATAGGTATGTATACATACCGCTATAGTGACAGTGATTTATTGAATATATAAGCTGAATGTGTCGCCGTACTGGGTGTTAAATGAGTGATCGACTGACACTCAGTTCTCGCATTGATATTACAGCATTGCTCATTCTACATCAACCTTAAAATAGAATTCTATCTACATTTTAGGTGCACAAAAACCAAAAACCGGACAGATATTTAATTTTCATTTCCATAATTGTTACTTGAAACTATATATGTACCGGATAAATCTTATAATGAAATGTCGCTATAAACAAAATATAAAACAATAAAAGCACAAAAAAAAATACAAAAAAAAGTTAAAAGAATGTAATTTCGTTTGAATGCGTTAGGCGACCCGCGTACTCGCTGGATGGCAGCCAGATCTACGTTGATTAACTAGAGCATTCAACTTTTCTCCGACCTGTATACTTATACGCCTTTCAACAGAATTGTCCGGTAACTCGGTAATTAAATTTCGGAGCAAATTACGGTGTCGTTTCCTGCGGAGTTTTATTCCAATCGACTTCCTCCAACGAGTTTTTATGATTTATTTCATTTCAACCCTCATCTAAGACCAATCTTTCGTCTGAAAAGGTTTCCGGAAACTGCGAGAAGATGATGGTTATTATTAATATTATTTCTTCCGTTTTTCACTATTCAATTGAGATCAAGTTTGCATCGATATTATTTTCCACTCGATTACGAGATGAAACCAAAAATGATATGACTCGATAGAACATTATAACTTTCATTCGGGTATTTTATCTGAAAATTGGATGACTTTATCTAATTGTGAAATTGATGAAACTGCCAATCTATGAAAAAAAATGCTTCGAGATAAAATTTGATCTTCTCACAACTCAATTCCAGTTTTTGAATAAAGAAAGTATGTAAGCAGCGCAAAATTTTCCATTATACCTACATCGCTGAGATAAAAAGCAACTTACTCTCCGAACCGTTTAACGATTTTCTTATATTTCACCCTCTGCACGGAATTCCGTACAGTATGAAATTCTTTTTTGAACATAATAATATTCCAATAATATATATGCCGGTGAACTTCGTCGAAAAAGATGTACCCTCGATGGTCCTCAAAGCACATATTTCTGCAATGGGTAAATTGTACGAATAATTCTTGGGATTAATTATGCTCGTTGTCACCATTTTGCATTGGTATGTATACACTCACATGAGTTGATCTCGGCGGCTTACGATGGCCGACCACATAATTTGCTACGCGGAGAGATCTTCTAAAGCTTCTATTACAAATGGACTCTTGGTCGCTAGTTCATTACATCCATTCCATAGTGTTTTGCACTATGTAACACTATACATTATACACATATATGTATAAGCTTTCAAGGAGGATCCCATGAACACCACATCGGTCACGTCCCCCTCGAGGGTTGAACGTTCTACGATACAATTGCATAGAAATGTGAGTCTGACAACCCTATACTGTATATTTCGTATACTTTATAGTCCCAGACATAATAAAACTTTACACAAAGATCGTCTAGCCAGGTAAGCGTTATTCTGGCTTCGAAAATTCTATATCCAACACGTAAGATTCTTTTCGGTGAAAAAATATCAAATACGACAAAATTGTGTTACTTTTTTATTTTTTTTCCAACTGTGAACTCCGTTTGATTCGACTGCGGAAATACGTCGAAACTGATGCATATAAGTACATAATATATATTTTTTTCATATCTCTTGCACGCATACGTACCATACATAGCAGGTATACCCAAGAGCTGGTAGACCAAATAAGCGTCGGCGATTTCTGTGGTTTTGGAATTGCGTCCATATATATACACAGTGTACGTATAAATGTATACCGCGTTGCAGTTTACTCGAGACAAATAAACCGCTACGGTTTAAAGGTGAGGTCGGCAGATGTATTTCACGCGGTAACGACTTTGGTCACGCTGTCTGTATGGCCCTCGCGACATCTGTTGTCCTCAGCCGCTAAATAATGGATGATCTGACCCCCCTGGTACATCGGGGCGCATGACTGTGGCTTATGATACAGTGGCAAATGCGTAACTGCCGTAACGATCAGGGAGAGCGGCGGAGGAGAAAGGGGGTTTGGGTATCAAAAGGGTAAAATCGAGATATAATTACGCGTGTCATTTTTATTTTTTCACCAATAATTTTCGAAGACCACACGTGTATGCCGAGTGACCGCATCTTTCCCCGAGGGTATAACAACGCAAATTATAGTCTCAATTGTTATATGTATATCATGTGATCGTTACTGTGAGCTACAGTAAATTGTTACTTGAAAAAAATACTCTGGTAGTAACTGAATTTATTAAGCAACAAAAAAGAAGAAACTTTTTTTTTACAAAAACCAAATTTCTATGCACGTACAGTCGAATGTAAATGCGTGAAACACGTATACTTAGTTTAATACATTATGCATTTGTAAGATGCACATGGGTACGTATGTACAGGAACATTCACCCGCAAATATATAGAGTAAATATATAATATAAATTTGCATAAATGCTGCATTAAAAATAATTGTATTTCGTTTTTATAGTCGAGTATATGTGCATAATTGGGGGGGGGGGGGGGGGGGGGTACAGGACCGTATACGATCGGGGGATGAACCGTCCCTCGACTACGAATCCAGCTTACTGGTTTTAGAGAACGGAGCAAAAAATGATGTCAATTTCCATCGAATACATCGGGTATATAAATGGAATGTAATTGGAATGGCAGCTGTCAAGCCGAGGGAGTGTCCTTGTTGAATGGTCAAAAATTGATGAATCTTTTCCAAGCCATAGCTGAGCTAGCCGTGTACCTATAGTGGTCTCAGGAGATACTTTGATACGATACGTCTTTCTCTCTCTGAATATAATATGTGTACATTTTTATTCAAATATGTCGTATACAACACATATGCATGAATGGCCTATCCGTATCATGATTTTGTACGTTACGGTATACCCTGTGTCCGCGAGTTTACGCCGCAGTAACTCTAGTTGCCTGCCACCAAGGCGGTCACGCAGAGCTGACCGGTTCAGCGGAGGAGGTAATGCAGAGCTGCCCGTTGAATCTCCAACACAACTATCAACGCTGGAAAGTAATCAAAAGTGGAGTAAGTAAATCGTTGGAAACAGTGAGCGGATACACATAATCAGCAAGTAGGTGACAACAACTATTGCACATCGAATTTTATTGGCTCATTCTACGAAATCCTTTGAATGAATTAATGGAATAGCTCTCATGTCAAGTAAGTAATATCGTAGATTCGATTTTATTGGCACTTAATTGACATGAGAGCTTATATTTGGGAATATTGTAAATTCCCAAATTTTCAACCTTTCACAAATATTTATGGTCGATTTATTTGTTTGGTAGCAGTATCCATTAACCTAATGCAACCTTAAATCTCCAACTCAACAATCAACGCTGGTTAATTTGAACGTTTTAACGGAGTTAGTTGCCAACGGGCAGCTCTGCCTTACCTCCTCCGCTGAACCCGTCAGCTCTGCGTGACCGCCTTGGTGGCAGGCAACTAGAGTTACTACGGCGTAAGCTTGCGGACACACGGTAGATGGTGGTTGTGAATACGCGTTCTATTCGCATGAGGTATCTATCTCTCCGAAAAATTCAAATTTTTTGTCATATTCCAAGCATGTATCCAGAAACGATATGTGGGTAAAAATAACTACTATTTCAGAGATTCATTTGCCGAAGTTTTTTTTTCCACTGCAACGCGCTTCTGTTTTTATTCCCTACTAGAGCGTTTCAATTTTAAAAATGACTGCGAAATAAAAGTTATGTATGGTACGTATGTGTTATAATGCCGTGGGGGAAGATCGATTTCCGTATTTCCTTGTATTTGACGTAACGCGTATCATGCACCACGTATTTGTTTCAGTAAAAAAATGTACACCCGGAAAATGATCCTTTGCATGGTTTCAGTTCAACCGCATGGACGAACGAACGTCACGAGGTTAGCGCGGTTTTTATTCATTCTTTTTCCTTCCTTTTGTTTTTTTTTTTCTTCAGTTTCTTTGGGGGGGTGGGGGCTGTAGAACTGACGTTTCATCGTGTGCTGGATTACATACGCAGTGATGGCGGTGCAGGCGCCTTCTGCATCAGTGCAGATTTCGGCAGAAATTTAACGCCTACAGTTTTCTACCCAGGCATGCCAAAGTTGAGCGAGTATTTCGTAGGTACTCTGGTAAATGGTAATATGGTTCTAGGAATAGTTCCTCGATTCGCAACATCCATCCTTTGTGATGTGCTTATATAATTTTCGATATGCTATAGATAATGCAGTCTATACCTTCGCCAGGATATATTTGAACCGATTCATCCCCGAAATAGCGGACTAGACACATCCCGAAATCATACAGAATATGAATTGGAAGTCTGACTTGTTCAAGAACCCTATAATTCTGTATATAGTGAAGTCTGCGGATATTTGATGGCACATAACGTCATGATGATCGAAGCATATTCAGAATAAACAATGTTGAAAAAATTCTGATTCTTTTCGGACATTTTCCGGACATCCCAACGTCGGTCGAACTGTAGAAGTATCGGAAAAATCACATAATATATTCACGAAAAATTTTCATTCAATTAATTCAACATTTGAATGGTATAAAGTGATGGACATCCATCCACCCATTTATCCATTCGTCTGTATATAAATACATTGTATACCGTCTCGAGCATCTAAAATACATTTCGAAACTCCAGATTTAGTGCAGGTCAATGTACCTATCCAGTGAAGGTGGTTTTAGTCCTTTAGGATCGATAACTGAAAGCCTTTCAATTGTATTTAACGACCTAGAACTATATCGCAATATGCGGATTGACGTTTGGAAATATGGAAATATGTATGTATAATACATATCTTATCTTATCTTTACGCATAAGACAAGACGATTTACATATTGATAAGGCTTTGATCTTCTGTCTTCGGCGATACAGGAAACGTATAAAAATAAGAATGTATATCCAGTGTAAGAGTAAGAGTACGTGAGATGAATTAGAAAGTGATAATGAAGGAGAAAAGGTAAGAAAAATAACTGTAAATAAGTTTAAAAAAAGGGGCGAGGGAGGGGGGACCGTTCTGATATCGAATTCTACGATCGTTCTTATATTGAGTATGATTCTTTTTCCCCCCTTTTGAAAGTGAACGTGAAAAAATTCTCATTAACGACCACCTGCTACGCCCTAATCTTCGTATACCTTGAATTTTGTGAAATTGGGTCAGACTATACATATAATAGGCTGGTAGTAGTAACTGAAAACAAGCCAACTTTGATCGCATTACCCGCAGTTATAATAGTAATGCGAGTAATTACAAGACTCCCTCGTGCTAAAATTTTCCAACCGTTTGCAGGTTGCTGCAACGGTTCGCAAATGCTAATCGTATTGCTGGCTCGAATGTACATTCTTGAAATTATCGAAATTCTCCATGGAGAGTAAGGTATTCGACGATCTGACAAATTCTTCACCATCAATGTCGAGTCCTGAGACCGCATTTAATTGTAAGTGCCTTGCCGTCCGAACTTATCGTCATTTAGAATTCTCAAACTACTTCTCATCACAAGACTGAACCTCGTGACTCCTACCTGGACAATAATTATTCCTGTTTGAAAAAGTGCCGTGGGAAAACAAAAATGACGACTACATTTTTTCTCTAGTTTGACACATTTCTCAAGCCCCGTTTGAATTCGAGACCTCCAACGACGCAACTTATCTTTTTTATTCCTTCTTTGTCACAATTGAATAAATCGTTATACGTAATTCACACAGCTCTCGTCACGACACTAAAGACTGTGGAGTTAATAATGGAATTAAATCTATTCATCCATTTTGGATGTAGTAATCTAAATTTGGTCGACCGTCTGAATAAGTATACATCTAAACAAACTGAAAAATATATGCATTATTACAAAAGAAGCGGATTTGATGCTTAAATGTACGTACGTTCACGAGAGACGTACGTACATATGATCATTATTATTAGTATTATACGAATTGAAAGCCGCGAACAGTTGCAACGCGCAATAGCGAGTAAAGATCGAAAGCTTCGATGTCCCGCAGAATTTTCATCAAAGTACATAGTAAGGCAAAGAGATAAGCCGGTATGTATACGTTGTTATATTATTGAATGTATTTGTACATCGCCGAACAAAAACTGACGTATACATATACATTTACTGAAATATATATGTTATTAATAGTCTTATAGCTGTACAATTCTTGCACAATGGATAAGCCTTTCTAACGATATGCATATGATGGTAGAATCTTGGATTTTCATCTACAAACGACGAAGTTTTTCTTCACTCTCCTAAGCTTACGGGAAAACTGCGCCGCAAAGAAATGTCTGCATAAATACTGAACGTGGCTAGGTAGAGTAGATGAAGAGATGAATTTACCGATTTACAAATTCACTCCAATTTTCCAGTTAACTTGGGCGCCAGGTTCTTGGATCGAGATACACTGGACTTCACGAATAAATTTTTTGCAGCTCAGAGATCGCGGATTGGAACGGAATATGGGTGATTTTGAAAATTACGAAAGAATTTGAGCATGCCGCACTAGGATAAAAAAATTCTATGCAAATTATTTCATCGATTTTGTGGTTGCTTCGTATAATATATTTCAAGTATGTGCAAGGTTCTTCACAAGTTCCCCTTCTACCTTGAATAATTTTTTTATTTTCACCGCGAAGATAAAAAAAAAAAATGTAGAGAGGTTGTCGGGGGTGGGTTTTGAGTTTAAGAGTGTGGCAGGACGTGGCTTTTATTCAATTCTCTTTGTTGGTGAAGCTTACAGCCCCTCCGTGCTATGCATGGCATATTAATACCGCGGTATGGTGAGCACGTTCTTGGCAGAAACAGCGCTAAATAGTTTGCTGTTTTTCCCAAGCAAAAACTATGACGTTTAATTACAATGGGAAGTAATTGCGTTGCGCAGTTGCGGCATGGAACGCCGGAATATAAGATGTATGATTCGGTACGTAGCGGTTACTACGCATATTTTTTTCTTTCTTTTTTATCAACGAATAAAAAACAAAACACAACATCAGTTTCAATTTCATCGCATAGGTCGTCGTCAAAGTTTGAAATTCAGTATCACGGGATAGTTAAAACACGCTATAAGTAAGTAGGTATACTACGTGTTTATGGGTTTCACGAATTACGACACCTACGATCCAAAATTCAAATCGGTCATGAATATGTGAATCACGATCACAAAAGAGGGGCTAAATGTCTCAGACATTTGTCATCCCTTCGATTTTTATCTTCTCTTTTTGTTCACCCGCGTATACATTTATATCCGGTAAAACCTGTAACCCATGTTGCAGATGAAGCGAAAAAAAAAATATTTATATATCTGTAAGGTTATCTACCTTGGGAACGATTTAACTAACGGCTGTGATGCTTCGACCACATTTTTTATTCCTCTTTTTTTTTTTAATTTTATTTTTCATTTCGAAACCAACGTGAAAAGAGCTGTACGAAAAAAAGTAGATTTCGTGGACTGTTGAATGGGATTGAGTTTCATCCGGCTTTCAGTACCGTTGCTCCTAAGTCGTATTTTCCCCAAAAACGTCGATCACTTTGTTGTGACCCGAACAAATCGCAATCTTTTATATTACTCGAGTGGTTGGGCAATGCGAAACCTTTATCGGACAGGTTATCGACCTATCAGAATTCTATCAGAATTTCAACGCACGAACATTCATCAGCAGTTGAGAATCAATGTACAACAATTCTAATCATATCATTATCCACACGTTTAATACCTTCCAGAACACATTCAGAAACGCTATAGTCAATTCGGAGGGACTAAGCTCCTCAAACGCCATTTACATTATACATTTGCCCCATGTTATTCATGTCAGCTAATTAGCATAGCAGTCTGAATCAGGGTGTTATCGATAACTTTGGCCAAAATGATAGGGTAGGTAGAGCACCCAAATACAAGGATTTTGAGCATTGGAATCCATGTCCGGAAATGCCTCAGTACGGAACTACAGCCGTTCTTCGGTTGGGGTTCGCGCACTTCATGGCTACTCGAGACCTGAGTTTATCAGGTGTGTCGCGTGTGAAGATGATAAATAATTCTTAATAAAGAAGAAAACGGAACGAATACGAGCATCGTGGGTAGCACGCATTCAGAAAAATATTCAAGTGAATGGACATCATTCCGTCCAATCTTTGTGAGACCTCTGTCCATCAGGTTTTTCGTTGTTTCCCGTTTTTTTTGTTTTTTTTTAATCAAAATTTTTCGACGAAGACTTGGAATTTGCCATTTTCATCACCTACATGTCGTTTCCACGCGACACACCTGATAAACTCAAGCCTTGAGTAGCCATGAAGTGCGCGAACCCCAACCGAAAAACGGCTGTAACGCCGTACTGAGGTATTTCCGGACATGGGTTCCAATGCTCAAAATCCTATCATTTCGGCCAAAGTTATCGATAACACCCTGATTCAGATCTTAACCACAAGTATAATAAGTTATATTCAAGTAAGTCACATATACGTATATATCAAGATTGTCAGCCGTGAAAAGCTACATTTGCTATTCACGGGAAGGCGATTGAAATGTAGTTTCTCGAGACAAAAGCATTATTTTGGAATCGTACATTAATTAGTTCTACCTCGGTGCAAACAGGTGGGTATTTTACACTGCTGAAATCCGTATAGGCAAAAAAGAAAAGAAAAGAAAAATTGCGAGTATCATATAGGTATGAATATAGTATAAGAAACGAGTGGTGGGTTAAAAATTTTCAAGCACCAAGATTCATACCGTGGGAAAAGGTGGTCATATAAAAATAATGGAGAACAGTTTTATTAGGTTGTAGAACGCTCAAGGCGGAGTGAGATGACGGCGCACCTTGAAGGTACGTATATATTCGCGCAAGACTTTTGCCCAAGTTTATGATGACACTTCACCGACTACCTCGGTGACTACAGAGAAAGAGAACTGAATAAGAGAAGGTGCGGGGTACAGGGTAAAAGTATAAGGAAAGCAAACCAAAAGAATGGTGCTGCAGAAAATGGAGATGAAAATATGAAAGATGTCACGGTAGGAGGTCAGCGGAAACCATTTACCTTGGCTCGT
The DNA here is from genome assembly GCA_963932425.1 of Athalia cordata. Taxonomy (NCBI): domain Eukaryota; kingdom Metazoa; phylum Arthropoda; class Insecta; order Hymenoptera; family Athaliidae; genus Athalia; species Athalia cordata. The sequence goes on along the minus strand of OZ010625.1, from coordinate 45,829,349 downwards.
TGACTCGAAATAAGACGAGGACGTTGCTGCCAAACGATATAAACCGGAGAAGAAAATCCCTATGACTATTTCCATGATAACATTCGTGAAATAAAAACTGAGGAATTTTGTCGCATGTATGGTATAGGATCCGTCAAAAGCAATATTATTCAAAAGCATTCTTCGCCAGTAGGTAGGTATAGTGTAATGTACATGATACATAACTGTACCATTTTCCCCGCCCCCCTTCCCTCTCCCGGTTGCTCTACACATTGAACCGGAGTCACTTTGATTGATTAATTCGACGGAAAAATCAAATATTGCAAAATTGTAAAACAAACGAACGAACCATCGAGTATTCAAAATTCAAGCCAGATAACAATTATTTGGATTTAAATTGATCACAAGAATGGTATACATAAGTTTTAGACAGAACCATAACATATATTTTCTCCGACCCTCGATATGATGAATGAATTGATTGCAACTAATTTTGAGACAACGGACGCTTGATGTCCCAGAACTCGAGTTTCCATGAATATCTGATGGCCAATTGCTTACACGGGCATATCTGTGGTACGAAAATAAAAGCGACCTGACGGATACGTGATTCTTTTTATTTTTTGGGTACGCATACTTTTGGCGAATTCGATCGATTGATCGATTGCGGGAAATTGATGAATATACAATATTTTTGTACGTACCGCGTTGCGTGTTTGCTTTTGAATATATGATAAGGATAAAAATCGGAAACTGTCCCCAAGTGAATTTGGAAGCTTGGACAAAAAATATCAGATCACATATTATAGCGATATACCAATATCTATATATGCGGTTGGGTTCATAAAACACCAGCAGATGGTTAAATACAATATGGTTTACAACGGCCGATTGTACTTGCAAATCTTTTACAATTCGTAAACGACGCACGAGGTTTTTGGATAACACGGTAAAGTTAGCAAAGTGATAACCTCCTTGATATCGACCCAGAGCTTTTCCTGCATCATGTATAGATATATACCTACGTACTTTCTGTGTATATATATAGAGATAGAAAACCCCACGCTATACTGCAAGGGTAGGTAGGTGGCTGCTTGGTGGGTAGTAGGCGAAAAAACATAAATATTCCACCGCGTCAAGCCAAGCCAGCAGCAGCAGCAGCAGCAACGGCAGCTATAGATGTGGTTGGAAGATTGAGAGAGACGGATGGTAAAGAGAGTAATATACGCAGAGAGAGAAACACATAATGAATGAATAAGAGCTGGAGAGTGGTGGAAAAACTGCGTTCATTCTAGCCACTTTACCTAATGCATATCACGGCTTTCTACTTTGACGATGAGAGCAACCAACTACATATATACTATATACGCGTGGCTATACATATATACTGTAGTAACGCGACAGACAGAATTCATTAACACCTAACAATTTCTCACATTTTACCAGAGGCAGCTGTCCACATTCTTTGCTGTTTCAATTCTTTTTTAATACCTGCGGCGAGACTATTGGGATTGAATATGGTCGAGTGGCGGTGAGGTTTCGAAGCAATATGGCGGTATCATGTGGTCTGCACAGCACAGCTGACATAGGCCACGCTTGTTTATTTTCAATTTTTCAATAGATGAATAATATTATGGAGCCTGTAGAATTGAGCCTAAAATCTTCTACTTCTAGTAAAAACAAATCGCGGTGTTTCAAATCTGAAATATTTCCATCTTGGGTTATTTTTCCCGTAATTTCGTGTGGCTTTTCACGGATGTGAGTAGTTTGCGAGCAAAGTGCTTCGATACTTGTTCGATTAGATGTCAACTTTCCACATAAAATCACGTGTTTTGCTCGCAAAACTCTTTCACCCTCAATAAAATTACGCTGGGCAAAGTTTTCGCCAGCATAATCAAAAATATTTTGCATACTTACCATGATTATTTAAAAAATATTTAAACCTCCCACATAAAACCATACTATGCAGACCCTATGGTACCGCCATATTGCTTTGACACCTCCCCACCACGCGACCATATTCAATCCCAATACGAAAAGCCAACGCATTAACCATGAGATCAATGTCTAACTCTCGGGCGATGTGCAATCTGATGACTATCCGATTATATCATTTCACGGCCTCCGTACAATGCGTTATATACATCCAGAAATTTCAACCGATAAATGATGAACCCTCCGTCTGAACACTATGGATCTTTTGAGGCGTAGTACCCATACAAATTTCAATTTCTAAATTCTAAGGTTTTCACGGATCGGAGTCTTGAGCTTTTGACTCTACCAACCGATGAATGATTTAATAGACACTGTAAAAAGCGATACTAATTTTTATCCGATTTCTTCGAAAGTGCGGGACACTTTTAATAACCTCGTCTTGATCCCGAATTCACGGACTCGATGAAAAAATGAAGGTGCCGACCGAAGAGATTCAAGGTGTCCAGTTTACACACATATATTATCGACTTCAAGTCGTTTCGGTTCGTTGAATTTTCCGAGGTACACATTATATCGGTAAATACGGGAATAGGAAACAAAGGTATAGTGTATCCCAAGGATCAAACGAGAGATGGATGTCCTCGAGCCTCCTTTCGGTTTAGCATTTGTCCCGAGTTGATGTATTGACCTAAAACTATATGTATGTTGCAAGGTACAATATGATATGGTCTGGTTTCACGCGCTTGTGAGCTACGGGAAATCCGGTCGACCACGAACTCCTAGGGAACGTGGGGACCTGCCGTTCCTGCGGCGACAACGGAATTTCGAGTGAACCACAATTATTCGATACGAGAGAGGAAATACTAAGGGATCGAGTACAAGCTATAGATTTCAGTTGAAAATTCACATTTGTCAAATACCTCTCTTTGCCTAACAACAGTTCTGTTCTTGCTCTAAGGAAATAAAACATTTTTGATGTAAGAAAAAAAAAAAGAAATTTTCGCTGCGTTTGTGATATAAATCAATTGGAAAATTCAATGATTCATTCAAAAATAACGTATATTTCGTCTAATTTCTCCTGCACCTGAGATCGGAACTTTTTTCTCACCCGTTGGTTTCATTTGTGACGAATGTTTTTCATCGGTTTCCTGAATCACTGCAAAACCGAGTGACTTGAAGAAAACACTTTTACTACGTTTTAGGTTTCCTACGATGGGTATAATATCACCCTATACGTATATAGTGGGCATAACTTAGGGATCGGATCGGCGAATATATACCTACGTTTAGTGCAGGAAACGGCAATTGTCACCCGCAATCCACACTAAGGTTTGAAGACCACAGCTGTTAATTCTAGCAATCAACTGCACAGTTCCGCGGGACGATTCTAGTCTAGGTCTCATTGCAGTCCATGTTTATATACTAGACATTGTTATGTTCTCGATTATGGTGCGTTCATGACGTGGTCGCTGGTTTAAAATTTCAATACAAACTTGCCTCGTGTCTATTGTACGAAATATGCACCCATGTCATTACCAGTTAAATGTATTACGTCGACATCCATCTACGATAATCACGTGCCTCTCGTAGCTGACGATGTATACGACGCATGGTAAATTTTTTATCATAGGCGCGTAGAGCTACAACTAACAGTACGACGATAGGTGCGTACATCAAATTTAATTCATAGTAATCTATAGGTATATGAATTGAATTTAAAGTAGCAAAGTCACAGGCACTTGCATGGTTTTCTATCAAACTCTTCCAAAAAGCTTCTGGATACTGCAGGAAACAGCGGTAGATGTACACAGCCTTTTGTGTTATTTCGTGTATTGTTTGCAGTATTTTCTTTACGATAATTAGAGAGATGAGATATTCATTAATTACTGGAATAGCTCTACTAGTATGGTTTATGAAAATTCTATGTGTAATATCAAGTGACCAAAAGCTTTATGGAAAAGAAATTATATCCAGCCAAATAGCGCACGCGATCTTCTAATTAAGGATGAAAAAAATCAAACAGCATGCTCCAGGATCATTTTTTAATACCCTAAAAATTTTTTTTTCACTCTTTCACGTTCGGATTATTGGGTTGTATTTCCGAGATAAACTGGGATTACAATATCGGGACGATAGTTGTGACTTTTCTAAACGTAAAATTTCGTTTCTTGTTCTAACTTCCGAAATGTTCAGGTATTGAGCTAATTTCGTGGGAGGTGAATCAGGTAAATACTCGAGCATCGAGTTAGGTTAGTTAAATGAATGGCAAGTTTAGTTGTGCGGTATAATCTGAGCCATGGAGCGTTCTAATTTCTAAAGTAGACCGGTATGGGTACAAAGATGTGCAAGATACAGATAGGGCGGGAGGGTTTGTTCGATCGCGGTGGCGTAAATTTATAACATTCCTTGCCTGTAATTTCAGGTGAAGTACAAAAGCGTGACTGCGGCCCCGTATCTCTTTTAGGGAATAAATTTTCCCTCTTTGTTCAAGATTCCCAGCGAATTCCACGCTATACATGTGTTTTGTATACATATTATATGGATATAGGGTGTCTCTATTCTATAATAAGGATTCGATTATTTCAGAAACGATCGTACGAAACGTAGTCAAAATCATAGTTGTGTATTGGGTTCCGAGGAGGACACCAAACGGTGAAATTAATCGAAGACCAAATAAGGTTACTCTCCAGTGGTTCGAATTTTGGCTTTTGTTCTTCTTTTTTTTATGGCTTGAACTCTTTTCTTGCGAATTTCAAAATTATAGCTGCGCTTTGAAGTCAGATTGAAAAAAAATCCTATCTCGAAGGACTCAGGAATAACGGACTTTCAAGCCTCATTCATTTAATACAGGACACCTTGTATTATACACTTACGCTGCTTGTATAGAGATCATCATTTAAATCAGCCTAGTGATACGTATAGCGCAACCTCCGCCGTAATCATTACCACCGTTCTTCGTCCTCGTTATCGTCACTCCCTGATCTACACCTTATACGACATGCCTATAATCCTCATGTGTATATCTACCGGGTGGCCGAAAAGCAAAAGAAAATTCATCAGGAATTGTAATTGACGCGTCCACTTGGTATAATATATCACATATAATCCAGTTTTTAATCATAAGACTTTTTAATTTTCCAATTTATTCGACTAGTTTTAAAAAAAAAAAATTTCATTCGGGCCACCCTGTGTGCATGTTCTATGTTATTCGTTCGTACCGAATAACGTTGAATGAAGGTATCACGTATCCTAATATGATACGGGGCAAAAAGTGATGAAAGGGATCAAGATTTGTTACTGCCAGCTCGGTCGTTCGTATAATCATTTACACCCGCAATCTATCTCCACTTCGCCCATGAATCGCGTACATATATATGTCTCGTGTTTGAAATGAATTACCCGCTGCGGTCTTATATCAAGGTTCGCGGCAGCGAATCGCCGCCAAGTACCGGCGATTCAGAATTTCGGAAAAATCCAATACCTCGACACTTTGGATGAACACGAATCTACCAAAGATTCGTGTTCATCCAAAACCTCGTTCCGAGGAATCTACGAATCGCCTCTGATCCAGAGCGAGCATCCCTTGAGGATGCGAATTTGCGAGAATCGTCATTCTACTGAATTTATGCGAGAACAAGGAGATTGAGAAATTGAAGTTAATTATTCGAACTTTTAGTAATTCAGGTTCTACTTCGTCAATATATGGATTTGTCGTTTCATTAGCTAACGGCATGATAATAGAAAATGCCGGGGAAAACGATATAGCCCATTTTCGGCTGTAGGGGCATGTCAGCATCTTCGGATGCATTTCTGCCACGTCTTGCGCCCCTCAGCAATTGCGGGAAGCGATGATGTGACCGAAAATATGCTTCGGAAGTGGTTTCGGTTTTGTCGTCAGATAGTTGATCTACTTTTTTGCAGAATCAGTTTGAACTTGTGTTATTCACAGTCTTATAAAACACCGTTGAAATTTCCTTAATAAACGCCCGATTTCTGTCAGAGAAAACAATTTTGTACTTGGCGGTTTTTTTACACATTTATAATTTTTTTGTGGGGGATTAGATTACACGCGGAAGCTGACGGTGGAGTAGCAGGTTGAAGAGAGCGTAGTTGGGCTGGTTGAAGTGACGTGAAAAAGTGAAAAAAGAATCGTAAGGGAAATGTAGAGAAAAAGGGTGAAAGAGGAAGGAATAAAACGGTTGATTGACAAGATGGAAAGAGCCGTGTTACACGGTACTCAAAAAAAAAGAAGAAAAAAGAAAAAATGTTCTCGCCAAACAAGCCTTCGCCATAACTCGTACAACGCGAGGGTTGTAACGTGTTGTCTGTCAGCGAATTTGCAAACTCATAACCTGTAAATTTGACGTGAAGACGTTTAATTTGAATAGGAGCTGGGGAACGGAAAAAAATGAAAAATTATAAAACTCAAAAATGTACTGCGCTGCAGGTATGAAATTAGAAGAAAAGTAATTACCAACATGAAATGAATGAAAATTAAAATATACATAGCTCATTAACATCAGCCGCGGTGTGTTATTGACAAAATTTACGGCATAATTAGGCGTTGTTTTATAGCTGAGTTAATATTATTTATGCATACATATAATCTGGATCTGCTCTAAAATAATATTACCCCGCAGCAACAATTACATACCAATAATACTTATGATTCACGATTTGTGTAATTAATTTGCTGAGATATCGTGCTGCAGGCGTCGATAGTAATTTATTCTGTAGGTACAACTATGGTTACGCTATAGCTAGGTACCTGCGGTATCGTGTCTCTGCATCAAAATACCAATGAAACATGAACCCATAAATAAAACACATGCATCGAAGTGGTACAGAATTTGAATTGAATCAAATTTCGTGCATATCCGGTGCGGAAGTCGAATCGTTGATGCATAACAAAAATAGAGAATATAACCTGTCAACCTTTGCGTACGCGCGAACTTATATACCGATGTAAATATAAATGGACGCATGCGTGGCTTCGCGTACAACGAAATTCTTTGTTTTTTTTTTCTTCCCTTTTTCTCTTCAGTTTTTTCTGTTTCCATCACCAATACGTAGGTACAAACGCGAACCTCGCTTGATCACCGGTAAAACAGGAGATACGAATTTCCGCAAATTTTTTACAAGTTTACTCACGTTTGCTATAATTATTACTACCTACGGGTTACCTATCCATTTAATGTGCGAAGGATCGATCAACGGAAGGATAAAAACTGTCGAAAAAACAGCGTATGAGTAAATAACGGAGAGCTTTTATTTTCATTTCACTCATGTAATTTCACACTCATATATTATTCATCGAAGATCGTACCTATGATTTGAGGAAGGTGTAACTAGAAGATTAAATTTTCCTTCTTTTTCTACCATTTGTCGTATAATGCTGGTATTAAAATTCTTGGAGAAAGATCAGAGCTTTATACTTGAATATGGATATTTTTGTGTAAAATATAAGGTTACTTTGAAAGTTGCTCGCCACAGTTTGTTTGAATTGCCGAAATTCGTTCCGTCCATTGATATCGCTCGAATGGATTTGATGGCTGTGCGAGGGAGAAGTTATACGAAATCGAGGTGGGTGAGTTAAAACGCGAGGCACGCCTCGCAAAATTTGTCAGAGAAAAATTGGATTAGTAAAAGTTTCTGTATAATAGAAGTACCGCCCCTTCGACTCCGTTATTTTAACCTGCGAGATTCACCCAAATCTTTTACGTTCCATTGTTCGAATTAGAGTAGTAAATAAAAAATTATTGTAAGTCACAATTTTGGAAATACCTATCAATTACACTCACGATTATCAATAGCAACTGCGATCGTCGAATGTGTAGTAATTGAAGCGTGTGAGTAATTAATACGTTACTTGAATTCCATAGAAGTTAAAATTTCGTAGATCTAATTAGCTTGTATAAAGACATAAGTAGAAATCTGATGGGATGAAACATGAATTCAGTTTCAGAATTTTTACTTTCTTGATAGTGTAAACAGCGATTTCTAAGACATCCGCAGGCGCAATCAAGAGTCACAAAACTTCGTACATCTTTTTCCTCTACGATTTCCCTCGTTACTAGTCCAAAAGTTTTTCTCTTTCCGAAAGAGCCATGGCGAAGACATAACTCGCAGGGAAACTCACAACTTTCTCTTTTTCTATACCAGCAATTTTCTACCAACACCACACGCCTCAGCTGTTTTATGGTTCACACCAACACTGGGGGAGCTTTTGATTCTTCCTAGTTTGAGGAAAATTTCATCTCATTTGGCGCTGATCTACTCAGCTAACGACTCGAGGAATGTTTTCACTGTACACCGAGACTATCAACTATTTGGTCAGATCACCGCACAAGAGCAAATATAAATCTACCGACGTCAGTTTATATACGGATATACTTCAATAAATCGAAGAGACTCGGATTCTCTTATTGAGAATTTTAAATCGAGTCAAAACCCATGCTGCTCTTTGCGTTGCCAAAATTTGTGAATATACCAACCCTATCACTTTAATGAATAAGGTATGAACCTACGCGCGGCATGCCATACGATAGTACCGTTCACCGATTTATGACGAGTTCGTCTCACTAGGCAAATTAATTTAACCTACAAATAGCAATATCATGATAAAATTACAAGCCGGAATAGTATATTGAATTATATATTTACATGGTATTCCAATTTCCGTTCAAAATTTCATTGAATTAACAATACCACATTACAAGGAGGTCCGGAAGCAGGAGCGGATATACGTTCGCATGGTACATGATAGAATAGCCTGCACTACAGTAGTCGAACTAAGCGAGAGCGAATATGTGTTTCCAAATATATATTTAGCAACAATTACCCGCCAGAACAAATGAATGGCGAAGTGAATGGTACAACATAAAGTTCTCCGTTTTATTTTTTTTAGTTTTCGACTTGTATACATCGCCAGAAACTAACAGTGCAGCAGGTTATCGCCTACATAGGTCACGAAAATCGGATCCATCCTCAAAGGTTTTGGTAACAGATTGATAGAATTTCCAGTATCCAAAGATTCAAAGGGGTCTCCAAGCGATTGCCAGGATCAAAGTCAACCTCATCTGACACCCGACCCGCATATAAAGCAAATATTAGAGAAGGTCAAACACCCCCCCATCTATTTCGGAGGGACAAGAATTGTCGGTCGATTTTCGAACCTGAAATGGCATCTGCAGTAAACAGTCACCCATATATACCACCGAATTTTTTCCCCGTTTTCATAAAACGATGCAAATAAAATGAATAAAATAAAATTTCTTTCAGGAAATCCATACCGAAGTTAATGTCAAAACAGAGCGATCTTCAACTGATATATGCGTATCCACGTACATCTCGGCCAGCCTTTTAGATCGCAAGATAACGGAACAAACTACTACCAAGGAAAACACTAAAGTGGCTTCGTTAGTACCCATATATATAATGGTCGAACTCAGTTTCCGCTGAAAGCTATAGAAATAACAGTCGACGACCCTATTTCACATGCCACCCATCGTAGTCTCCAATATTCAGGAGAAAACGAACTATTGACGACTATGAAGTATATCATCAAAATACAATGATTCCTGATCAGTTCACGAATCAAACGATAGCTATCCAACAATCTCATAGCTCCTATTACAACGACGCTGGCATATGGGGTTCACGATTTTTGGGATTGTCTATTCCATGTTTTACTTTCCCATAAAAAACTTCTACGACCTTACTCACGGCGTCGAATATCACAATAATGAAGTTATTCGAATAACGTCTACCTCGAACAATGTGGGGACACGAGATATCCAAATACTCGTGGTGACGCTGATCACAGCAAGTTTGCTGAAGTCAGCTAAAATTAACGAGAGTCGAATATTTTTCTCATGCTAAAAAATAGACTCAAAAGCACCAAGCGGCTGATAATATACAGCTAGGCCAACGGCCGATGTAACGACCATCAAAACGAATTTGGAACACGTATAATTTCGTCGATAACCAAGACGGTTTTTATAGTTTTCAAAAAGCCACAAACAGAAACCAGAATTACATTGTCATTCCACTGGCTTCTTTTATTTCTGCGATTCGGTCAGGAAGTTGTATATTCATTGGGACATCAAACATGGATTTGGGATGATATGATGAGTTAGGATGCAATGTGTCGAATAAGTAAATCAATAGATCAATACATAGCTATAAATATAAATGAAGGTAGTGATTCTATTCCGGAAGTGTCCCATACCGCGCAGCATCGCTGGTATATAAGGTCGGATCCACTAAAGATTTAATGCCCTCAGTGTCATCAATCACATTCTACAGAACTTATACACAGGGTGAGTCACATAAAACTGAACTCCGAGAATGCAGGGAGGAGCCTGAGTCGGCTTTCTTGTATCCAATAGACGGAGAAAGTTCAGGAAAATATGACAAATGCTAAATTGTAAGATCCTCCCATTCTCTAGATTTCGAAAAAACTCACCCCTCGGTACGATAGCATTTTTTTACGATATTTATCCACGTACGACCATCGCATCCTGCATGACGTAATCACCTACTATATACTGTCAATTTTCCTCGCAGAAATACCATCAGAATTGAGGAGTCCTGTTAGTAGTTTTAGGGCTGTCCTCGAAAACCTAAATAGCTGCTATACGTATACCGTGTATTCGCGAGGAAGCTTTCCATAGGAGAATCAATGAGTTGGAGCAAGAACACTCGACCATTTGAATAGCATTGGACTGTTCTTCTGTACGTCTGCGGTCGGCTCGGCCCAGGTACGTCCCTAGACGGAAAGTAGAGGAGGACGGTCTGATGCTATTCAAATGGCCAAAAGTGTTCTCTCCCCAACTCATTGATTTTTCTATGGAAAGCTTCCTTGCGAACACTCGGTATACAAATAGATCGATGCGAATGAAACTATTTATAAGGATTAGCAAAGGATCGTTATAGTTCTTATTTAAAGATGGAGTTTTGTGGCAATCGAATACGCGTTGAATTCCAGAAGAAATCTCAAGTCGTTCGATCGGTTAAATGGTCCGCAAATTTTGCGCACATTCATGAATATATATCGAAGAGTCCAGCGCTAGCGGTTATAATTCATATAATACATCTATGTAAAATTTTATGAGGCAAAGAATTGGTAAACTTTTCGCTCAAAAACTACATATGACGGTTGCCAGAGCAGCGGAAATGGCTGCCACTTTACGGAATTGTCGCCTCCTTGATCAAACTCACTTCAACCCCTTCGTCATCGGTCAGCTCGGTGGCGACGGAGTACCTTTGGGACGGACGTTTGTCACTCGGTTCTAACTATGTATACCAACTATAATATCGAGGCTCCAAGTTTGCTCTCCAGAAACTGCTTTTACATGGCGTAGGTACCTTGGTGCGATCAATCGACGGCCACCGATGTTGTCTGTACATGATTACTCGAATTTAATTGATGTAATTTTTATGTTTTCTGTAGATTACGTCTTTCTGAATGCCCTCGATACAATTAATTCGTCGAGCTACTACATGCAAGGAAAATGATGCGACACTCCATCAAATTCACGTATTTTCATTTATTTCCTCAATTCGTCTGCAGTTCTCGTGTAGATACGTGAAACTAAACCGCATAATGTATCGATTATTTGGGAGGTATTATTTTCGATATTTTTCGCAACGGTTAATCCAGAGTAATCCTGTTTCCAGCTGCAGCTAGCGTGCGAGCTGTACAACTATGGTATAGTTGCCTATACCTACGTAAGCTCGTTTCCATTGCGCGCGTTGTGCAGAACGTAAATACGCGAGCAGCTATGCAAATAGAACGGAAAACACCCTTGGGACATTAATGGATAAAGGTTAGCGGAAAATTTATCATATTCGCTTGACAAATTGAGCGGGTATTGTTACGCTGATTATAATTCGCTTCGCTTTCGTAATTTTCATCGTTATATAAATACAAGGTGACCCATTTTACAAGTCCAGTTGAATATTTCGCGAATCAAGACAAATAAGAGAAAAAAAATTCGAGGTCGTGATAATCAATCGAAAGTTTGGTGGCCCAATCACTTTTTTTTTAAAATGAGCAACATTTCGGAAAATTCCAACTATCCCTCATTTGTTTCAAATCTGGACCACTCTTTTATCTAATCCATCAGACGAAAGTTTCATAGTTGACTGCAATACGAATCTAACGTTTTCTAAGATATTTATTTGAGTCCATACGAATCTAATGAAAATTATTTTACATTATGGCAATCGGAGTTTGAGAAAAAAGAAGCTGATGAAGAAGATGATTAACAACCGAGAAACAGACGGTTTGTATATTCCAGCTGCTTTTTCCCGACAACGAATCAATCTAATAATGCAATTAAAAAATCATCGTAAATTTCCGTTCGACAATATCTGATTTTCACCCTTCATGTACATATCTTCAATTTCTAAGGAATTCTATAGTATATGAAATTTTGTGACACCGAACCTTGCTCGACAAACTACATATATCGCAACCCTTCTGGTCTCGGTGTATCAAACGAGACATTTTCCTGAGTAAGGGTGTTTCATATCTTTAGCACCCTCCGGAGTAATCTCCGACGAATTTCAAACTTGTTTTCGCTAAGTGAAAAGGAGTAGCTTACGGTGTTTCGCATATGACTTCAGGATTAGGTTATATACCGTGTAAACGTAGGCAGATATATAGCTTAGGTAGCTCTATGTTTACAATGTGCATATGTATGCATATTTTCGTTTACAATATACAGGTACGTACATAATTCCTGTATATTACAATACGCTCATCGTAAGACCTATGGGCGGAATATTAAATGAGAAAAGAAAAAAAACTTGAAATTAATTTATAAAATTTCGACATTCAAGTTCCCAAGTTTTTTGGCAAACTGGCATCACAATTCAAAATTTTAAAATCACTTCGAGTGACTGTCATGTCGAATTGCTATCGCAAGAAATTGGGTCAAATTTTTTAAAAAGATGTGTCCACGCTCCTTGATCGCTCTAAAATTCCGTCATGAGTTCAAACCGGTCGTAATAATTTCCGCCCGTCAAATGCGCCCAGACTAAATTGAACCAGATTAAATTTGAATACTGATACTTAATATAAATAACAATATAATTAAGACTGAAATCAATCAACATATATATAGATAAATACAGTGGCTTTCGAGTGGGTATGTGAAACCCAAAATTTTCAACTCCTAGATTACAAACCGCAGTAGATGGAAAATTTTAATACATAGTATATACCTATATATAGATCGCCGATCGATCGATACCAAACATATAAGCGATCTGATGCATTTATTCTCATCGATTGCAATAAATATTATATCATACGCTCAACGCGGGTGATATCGTAGTTATGTGGGTACGTATACATGTACGGTCGTATGATGGAACTTGTTCGATCTGATCGTAACACGCATGAATGTTCAACGAGAACGGCGGTTGCTGTAGACGTTGTTACCAGGACTTTGTCCTACACCCACCATAATAAATATAGATATGTATAGCTTTTGCTCGTACATTTTCGGGTTGATCGGCTAAAACCATTCCCTGAAGCGAAATAGCACAATATGATTTATGGTTTCCTGTTAGACGAAATTTTCCTGGTTTGAAGTACTGTTGTGCAACGCGTGACATATCATGTAGATGTACACGTATCGTTGTCAATTGTCAGGGCTTTGATCGAGGCGTACAACAACTGCAGGTTGCGATACGCGACAATATGGTGTATGGCGTGATTGCACCGACACGCGAATGTGGATTTGATTATTTTTTTTTTGGTTTCTGCTTTTTACACGTAAAAGAAAGCAAAAATATAAACTGTTACAGATTTACTGATAACATATTTCAGTATTCGCGAACATTTATTCGGACACTATGTTGCATTATATTGAAAATTGTATACAGAGATCGCAAAATCTAAAGAGAAAAATGGAGAATCATTTCCACCAGAGATCTTCGAAATTTATATCTTTTTTTGCCAGTTTTCACATTTATACTACATTAATTGCATATCTAAACAGATTCGCCAAAAATTTTGATAACAACATACGAACAATCTAGAGAAATCTAAAAATCTAAATAGATCTAAGAATCTAAAAATCTTTGCAAAGATTGAAAAGTTGTAACGCCAGAGAAAGAAGTAGGTATATTTACATACGAATGAAAGAGACGAAACAATTCCAATAACAGCTGCATCTGCTATTGGGGGCCATTACGCGATTAATGAGTATAGGTAAGTAATTACGCAATTTGAAAATCATCAATTCCAGGTATCGGAGTTGTTAGAGCTGTCCTTGGATGTATCATTATCAAATGCGCGACAAATTAATAAGGGCGAAAATGATAGAGCACGTAACAGGGCTTTTTCAATCAGTCAAAGTATGATGCATACATATTATACATATGGGCATATGTACATGCATTTCGAATCATTTGAATGTTGCTCCCAACCTTGCTGAGTGATTTGAAATGCCCTAATATAGCAGGGAAATTCAAATCACATTTGACAGTAAAATTGATATTCGCATGATATTTCATATTCACATGAAAATAGATTCTCAGGAATTTAACAAAAATCGCAGTGAGAGGTTATGAATTTTTATATAAAATTTATTCGGAGCTCGGACAAAATGCACACTAATCACTGTTGAAGAGTAACTGCGGTGTTACTGCACTTTTTTTCGTCCAATGTAGTAGTATAGCCACAATTGGATTCTGTCTGCAGCGTACTATAAACCGCAGGCGAGCTGGGATCATTATTATTTTTGGAGTTTGTTTGTTTGTTTTTTCTTTTTCTTTTTCATCATCATTTTTAATAGGTATTATTGGAATATGGTTGTACGTGCGTGCATTGTCACTAACTTTATTTTTTATTAACTTCGGTTGGTTGCAAGTTAAAATTATTTTTTTTTTCATTAATTTGAAATATACTTACAAAGAAAAGCTTTGTCGCATGACATTTGATTCCGATGAATGACGTGTCAATGTTCTCTTACCTGAAACGAAAAAAAACAACAAAAAAACGATCAATTATTATTTACATAAACCATCAAATTTTCTTCTCTTAATATCAGGTACCCTTTGAATAGAACTGTATGTTTTCGTGTTCGATATCTGAGAACTGTTTAATTAAGGTAGTTGATTAATTTCAATCGAATTTAACAACAGATATCAGTTTCTACTTCGAGGAATTATTTCACCTGGGACCTCGTTTGACTTGGCATTAGACATTTTGTTACCAACATTCAAGTTCTACGAAGAAATCTAGTGAATTTTATGAAGTTGCTACTACGTGATACCGATCATATTCCTAAATAAGACGCACGTAAAGCCGCGCGGTTTCATATGACGATGTCTTATTCGGGTGATTTGACAGGCAGGTAAACGCACCTAACTAGATCAACAATAACTTGATGGGCTGGATCTATATTCTCGGTATATGAATAGTTGAAAAAAGAAAAGAAATGATAATAAACCTCTGGGTTCCGGGTCGTTACTTTCTTCGAACGTCTGAACGTGCTGCTAAAAGAAGCCCACTCTGTGCTATGACACAAGGTTCAATAACGATCCGTTCCAACGGTTATACGGTTTCAAGATTATTCTATTACGATATCGATTTCAATTCACCCCACCAAATGCCAAGCAATACAAGTTGATACAGGTGACCTCACATGCCTGTTACTCACCCGTTCCGTGTCGGACCGCTGTAATATCGGTGCTACTCGATTAACGCAGTAATAAGCCTTCGCATGATGCTCCATTAAACAATGTCATTATATTATTGAAAAAGAATATGGCGAAAATCGTTCGCTCGAAAAATGTGTAGTACCTTCCACCGCCTGATTTTCTAATATATCCCTAGGTATGTACATAACCTGATGTCGAAGGGTGTTTTAAAGGACATCCGTCTTCAGTTTCGTTGACGCAAAGCTAAGGTTTGGTTCGCATACCGGGTGTGCTTGGCTTGCAGAGCAGAATGAGGTTAAAATGTAGGGATACGTATATCATTCGCGTTTTCCACGCCTATATGTATTCAAGATATATTGCCCATGACGGCAATACCACGGCATAGTGGTGTACCTAAAGTCAGTTGGGGTAATATTGCTTGTGCCACGTGAACGTAGACACGTTACACGGATGTTCGCTGTAGGCTCTGCCTTTAACCACCGTCGGTCTCACATATTCGTCCCTCGAGTGCTCTGCACCTGAGATCATCCCCCTCCAGCTACTTTGGTTTTCATATTCTGGCACCCATAACGAGCTGAGATCAAGTTGACTAGGTAATATCGAACCGCACCTGACTCCCGTTTCGAGACGGACTCATTTTAGGAATATGTATAATATCGTACATTTGGAAAATAGCGAAATTGCAGCTTATGGAAACGCACCGAGAAATCGGTATCCGAGCCCACGAGTGATTTGCGTCCTTGAAAAATTCCAAATCTACCGCTTGAGATATCGACATTTTATTATCGGTGTAAATGTTAGCACAGTTCGTTATTCAATTATGAGTTCTTTTATTCCGACCGTCAAGAATCAACACAAGAAAGACTGTGCGAGGGTGTGTGCTTGGTATGCGTAGTACTTTGTTGATCCTTGGAAAGCTGGTGATTCTAAACGAAGGTCTGGCACCCTCGAGGGGATCCATAATTGTAATTTGATTAACGTGAACAGCTCTGTCGACAGCTGCCTCGACCTTGGAAGCAACGGTATATGAACAGCGACAAACACAGTCATACCCTCTGCAGGGAATAGTATAATGCAAATAAGGGAAGAAATACACATAAAGGTATCTCTGATAAATGTATCTCTGATCCTCGAGATTATCGATATACCGTCAGACATGAAGCTTTAAGATCTGCAGAGATGACCATATGCACAATCAGCATATAGGTATAGTCCATTTATAGAGAAGAAAAAAAAAAAAAAAAAAAATCGGATGAATATATCTGCAGGGATTGGTATGTTTTAGAAGCCTCACTTACGTGTATAGAAAACGCGTAGAGGTGATGCCGTGAATTCAGCAGTTTTATGTCCATCCCATTCGGAGATTTAGGATACAACGGCTGCCGAGGATTTAGGCCTGACGTAGGGCGCCTAATCTGCTTACGTTTTCAGAAAGCCAGAGTGAACCCGCTCCTAAACCCGGTTGTTCTAGTATAGGGGTATAATTTATATGCCGTATACGTAGATTCGTTGTACATTGTACACACATACGTTCACGTAGCAATCGTTTTGGGGTTTCATCTTTTCATCTTTCAGACTCTACAGCAGCAAGTCAGCAGCATTTCACAAGGGAATTTCAGGCCGGTAACCCGAGAGACCTGCCATACATTCGTTTTATAACGAATACTGCTAAGAAAAAATTCGACTATCGTTGAAGGCATTGCAAAACTCTCACACAAGAGATTACAACAATTTCGGTTAATTAATCGAACGTGAAACACTGACGAACTACTAATTACGCCCCGTATCACCGACGGCACAGTTTGACGCCAATAATACAAGAACAGCACACCAACAGTGTGGCGTGTTATTGCGATTTGGAAGCTTATCTTTGATCTATAAAGGTCACCTTCTGCAGTTGCGATCACTAACCGTAAACCCTAGGGGTCATCGGGTGGGTATAACCATTATTTGAGAAAATGTACAGCAACGCAAGGCGCATTACGTCATAAAAGTGGCTATTACAAATTGTGGATAACCTGGAACTTGTGACATACGATCTTTTAACTGCCATGTATCGTACGTACTACATACCACGTACATACGTACCGTCGCGTTGTAGAATCGCAAAACATTTATTTGTTACTATTCTCGCCACGCGTTTATTATCAACATCGATATACAGAGTTTTTTTGTTCACATTTGGTTTCCACTGAAATCTGTCAGGTATCCCACGCTCCTGTATGATCATGAGATATTCAACGTTTTCAAACAACGCTATGGCGATCGGAATCCGTTTACCAGCTGCACGCATTTATTCGATCGCGCATACGGTACTGATATATCGGAAAGTCAGGATGATAAAATGTGTTTATTATCAATGAATCGTTGAAAGATTATATCTATAGTGGTAGTGTTTCGCGATACGTAATAGTTAAGTAATGGGATGCAGTTAGGGCTTATAATATTGACTACAATGGTTCTATCTGGTATACTACCGCAGTTTAAGAACGAGTAGTGTGTATACCAAATAAAAGCACATGTATTCATCGCTAAAGTAATTACACAAAACTGTTCTGACGAATAGAAAACTTATCATACTAATTATGTAATAAATGCATCTACTTGTCTGATAGCACTTAATTATCAATCGAGCATATGCCAATTAAAACTGCATTATAAGCAATATAACATTCAATGTATCAGCTGTATACATATACTCGTTACAAGTCAAACCAGCAGCAGCAGCAGTAACTAATACAGATAAACTAATCTGCCTTCGTTCGTATAATGGACTTGGCAGTTTCAATAAAGATAAGAGGATTAGCTAATTACCGAATTAACGTTAATTAATAATGCCTTAGGCAGCAACAGTAGCATTTTTCTCTAATCATTAACATGAGAATGCCCGTGGTTAGGTTGTTAAGGTAGGGAAGAACCACCCCTAAACCACCGAGGAAACCGCCCCATACCCTTCTCGACGGATTCATTCTGGACTCAGCCCCCGGGATCACCAGGGTGTTTCTGAGGGGTTCGAACCCCCTTTGGGGTAAGCAGTGGCAACGCCTACCAAAACTAAACCTATTTGTATCTCTCGCCACTTTGTGCGGCGGTTTGCTTTATGATGCATAAAGGTAGAGTAGGTCGTTCTGTTGCATTGGTTAGAGTATATAACCCCGAATGAATGGCAAGCCACAACGACGTTTTAATCTTCCATCGAATGCTTTGCCAATGGAGTCAATGGCTTATTCAACATCGTTTAATTAGTGTTTAAAACTAATAAGTCAAGAGGGAATTACGTCAGATGGTTAAAACTCACTAAAAAAATGTCCGTCATCACTTGTATGCTTCGACGAAATTTTTTACCGAATACGTGAACAATTTCTGGTATCCTTGATAAATAAAAGGTTTCAGTGCTAGGTGTAAGTTTAAATGAATCTAATAGAAATGGAAAAGCGATCCTCGTTCTCGAGCGGTTTAAATCCTTCTTCCGCAGCTTTTGCGATTTACAGTCCACTTAGGTGATGTCTGGGAGCCTTCCGAGGTGTCCGTGTTCTCGTCAATTAATCTTGAAACACGAGAGCTTTAGGCTTCCGCGCACGTCGCACGGCGTTCCGCATTAACGGTCGTGAAATCTCCGGAACCAGAATGATGGTTTATATGTGCCGTACAGCTAGGCGGCTGACGCAATTTCCTATAATAAAAAACTGACGTTCACTCGAACTCGCACCGCAAGATGAAGCTCACTTTGCTAAAAAAATAACTCGCAAAATGTGACATTTCAATTTGAAAATTCAAAGACATTTTGAACCTCATCGCGGTCACACGTCATTATTTAAACTTTTCAACGCCACGGTAAAGCTTCGGCACATTTCGAACGTGAGAATTCAATCGTCTCTATGACTCTCTGATTTTGACTGTGTTGTATCGATATCTTTTAAAATTTCAATTTGAGAAATGAGCTAAATTTCTAAAGCTTTATGTATTTTTCATACAATATTTTGTCTTTCAACACCAGTATGAGTCAATAAAATTCGCCTCGTAAGTTCGTAGGCCTGTATAACTCTGTAAGCTGAACGTTGCTACTCTTACACATTGTTCTAGCACATGGACCTGTCGTCTACAACCTGTCGGCGTCACCTGGTGAAAAAAAAATAATAACATCTGGCAACAGCTGCATCGCTTATGGTGTGTTACGAGGACACAATCTTGTTTCATCATAGTCATATGTACCACTCAGGTTATCTATGTATGTTCCTAGTTGTCAACGTTAAGACGAAGGACCTCTGATGTGAACGCTCTTCCATTACTCAATGCACATAGAAAGTCGACTATCTATGTAACCTATACGAGGCCACTGCCCAGTATAGTAGAGGCTGACTATTTTTCGAGAGCTATTGGCCCGCAGATTAACTTAACGGTTCCAATCGACGCGACACATCACTTTTCAATTAGGTCGAGAGGAGTATGTTCAGAAAACTTGTAATCACGTTGGATCGTAACCTCCAACGCCTGGGTATACGTAACTTCAGCGAAGATCTCTTATAAATAAATAAAACTCATCAAACTCTATCGACTTATCGATGCAAAGTTAACTCGTATGGGAATTTCGCTGTGCAAAAACGAGAGGTTCTCTCTGTGTCTCTCTCAATGCCTCATTTCACCTTCAAATCACTGATACCATTAACAGTAGGATTCAAATACGCGGTAACTAGGTACCTATATGTAGCTGTAATAATAGCATATGGAATTGAAACCTCAAATCCACCAAAAATCCTCTGAAAGTTTCGAACCGAATCCATTTGTGCCAGGTTGAAAATGTGATTACAAAGCGAGAATATCTACAACAGACATCTGGTGCTATCCAAGCCATACAGGTCTGGGGCTGGTATAGCCTCGTCTGCGCATCATTTGGCCGCGGTTTACAGTCAATAACGATTGAAATCTGTGGAACATTCACCGGATTTGTCGTGTTCAATCTGGAATAGGATTTCCGAATGTAGTGTATTTGATCGCGGGTCATTGCGCAGAGCAGACCTTCTGGGATATATCAACGGGGTCCGGTGTAACGATATTTGCAGAAAGAAAGAAGGAGAAAAAAAAAACAGCACCGATTTTCAAGAACTCAATTTCTACCTCGTAATTATTGCTGCAGTAGGGTTGCTACCCCTATAATGAAGCCTTGGTATTTCTCTTGAAGTATGATTGTGAAAATTGTTTTCATTTAAACTGTAACACTGGTTGTAATTGCAAGCAAAAATTACACCAAAAAATGACATATATATATTATAACTTACAATTAGAGCAATATAAAGCTTATAATCCCAGCTCTCAAATACATAAGTAGGTATAATTTTCCCAAGAGTTAAAAAAGTCATGAGTACGTAGCTCATAACCCTCGTTTAATAACTCTCTCCGGACCGATGTCATCGTTAACTAAAAACGGTTCGCTTGACCCAAGGATTACGGTACAAAGGTCTTTTAATTCCTGCCCATCTCAAAGAACCGTCGTATTCATGGATCATACATATATGCACAGCTGCTTCATCGCCGCTCTAATAATAAATGTCAGTATAAATTTCACCGGTTGCCGAGTAAACATCAAAATCTATTGAAAATAACACTATCAGAGAAAACATCTTCGTCCAAAATGGCTCTATATTCATTGTTCACTTTATGAATTAAATTTATCTCCGGTTTCCCTGAAGTTATGAACAGCCTATGGCTATACATATGTTACCCGATACTTATTGTTAGTTGCTGTACTAAAACTTATTATTGTTCAGATTGTTCTATGAATTTGCATAGGTATCTGTTAGTAGATTATACCTGTTTCAAGGTGGTTAAGCTAGACTAGGACACGAAGAGCGCGGTTTACTAGGACGATCTCTTTCTTCCATTACCAAATGAGACGATTTCATCGATTTGAAATAGCAAATTTGATGTTTAAATCATAGATAATTTTATATCCAAAAAACGTTGATCATTCTCAACGTGAGGAAGAGATTTTCATCTACTAGACGCTAATGCAATTCTGTGGCACAGTTACTCTATGCTTGATTGAGTAAAACTACCTTCGGGGCAACGTGGGGATTGTCACTGGAGTCCTGATGTCCCAGTGCGGCATCCATTTATTCGCTACCTTCAGGCTAAACTCTTATCTCATCTTCATTTCGTCAGTTTATACGTCCCCGTATTCGTATAATCCGTTATTCTCTCTAATGGAACATTCCTCCTGCACATAATTATCTTGATCCGGTCCAGCCTACAGGAGAATGCGACTCACGCGAGAATTATGTACAGAATTTGGATTTCGTGACATCCTCAGGGGAGGTATTACGTACACAAAGCTATGTACAAGATATTTGCATGTATCTTACAGCCGAGTACATGTGTACCAACTAACTTCACTTGATAATTACCAGATCAGGATTTTATACATCCTATTTCTTAGATCCATGGTGGCAATTTCGCTCGAGGGTTTGGTAACCTTGATAAGGACAAGGTATAAAATTCTTTGATTGTCATCTACGAAGATATTATCCAAAGAATTAAAAGATCGATAAGTCAGAGTTTGTATTGTTTGGTGTACAATTGAAGTTCTCTTTGCGTAAAAACACACTTGACATACATTGGTACTCGATAATAAGGGTCCGTTTCATGACGAACAGCTTTGTTTTTGGCATTGGTCGAATGTGATATAACTCGTCCATTAGTACTTGCACAGTAAACGTACTCTAGAAAACCAAAAAGAGGGAAATTGGAATTTTTTTCCGATACTATATCAATTGGTCAAATGAGAGAAGAGAAAAAGTTCAGGGGATGATTAGAAACGACATGCAAAACTTGGTTTGCACCAGGATCCTGTGAATTGTAATTCAATTTTTCGATTTCGATCCGATCGATGATGATATTTACTACTTTTTTTTTTCTATTTTTACATGAAGAAAGTATCCTCTAAATTGGGACTGAAATATTATAATTCCGTGGCAATGATTATATAGCCTACGCGATGTACGAAACGAGGATCTTGAAAGTAGAACGTGTTCCAACAAAAGTTGATTCGTAGCTGAGAAAATATAAAAATAAAAGTTGATTCGTGTAGGGTTCCTTGCCATCTTGTTGGCTAGAGTAACTATTTTTATTCATTCCTTTTCCTCTAGTTTTCGCTAACGCTTTCTGGCTCTCAACTCTATACGTATACAATCGAGAGTTTTTCACTCTTCTATACGCCCCCTACTTTGCATTTCCTCTTTTACACACGCTCCTCGTCGCTATGCTACTCGGGTTAGGACTCAATGTATTCTACTGTCCCGGTATTCCACATTTGCAGATTCTCATCGACATTCACACTGAATTCCTCATCTCCATGCGCTCGTCCGCATACGAATACCCTGAATAACCGTGTTCGTTTTGGTCCAACTAAAACGACGAACGAACAATGACCAAAAAAAAAGAGAAAGTGGATATTGTAACATTTTCATAACGTACATTACGTGTCTGAATTATTATTTCAAATAGCTTGAGATGCATAGATCGAAACAGTAAAGCCAATGTAAAATAGGCATGTATATGGGATTACAATACTACGAAAAAAATGAGACGGTCTAACCACACCTTGATTCAGGAATATACCATATCCTATATCCACTGGCGATGGCAGCAGAACCGTAGAAAGAAGGCTATGAATTAGCATCGGTAATGGTCCGTGGAAAAATATCGTCGGGGAAAACTACGCCGCCATCGTACGCGGATGGCGCTGCTGAATAGGGAAACCCGGATGGAAAGTATATAGCACCCTGGGAGCTGGAGTTTTCTGCCAATGAAAAATCGTACAACTAGAATAAATCTTGGAGCAAGTAGCGTTTGATTTTTCGATCGAACCCCCGCAGTAGAAATATCGGAAGAGGGTAGTGCATGACCTAGCCTCAACCCTTCGACATATTTCTTCGATATAGATGTACGTATACGTGCATACACGTGCGTTGTTATATAGTTTCGTAAAGTTGGCACTGACGCATTTCTTTTCACTGGTATAATATGCGTATTATTCTTACTGTACCGGAAGTCAGAGATCGGACTGCTGGCGAACCACCGAGTGCGACATCGATTTAATATACATATCTACCTTACGTACCACCAGTCAGGGTCAGCAATAGTTCATTTACTTTATCATTTACAGTTCCGTACTTACACATGTATATGATACAGTTATATAAACATATCTATGTATATGCACACTACCGATTGATACACAGACAGTTTTTATTTCAGGAACCCCTGCACGCATTAGTTTCATATATAATTACCGTTTCATATTACCGTTGAAATTTATATAGGGCGCATACATACGATGCTGAATCATGCATGTCAAACGCGAGCGATCTCTTTAAATTTGCCAGGTTTAGACTCGAGAGGAGGCAATTAAGTTCGATTTAATAGATTCAAATACTTGGACCCCGCGCAACACGGACAAGGTTATGACTATCCCGTAAATATATACACCGTTATATAATATAGTCATTGTAGTCTGAAGTGAGCTTACTTTTTTTTATTTTCCATTTATTTTTGAATCCCACAACAACTAAAAGTCAAACAGCAACTACTTGGATTTGAGTGAAGTGTGAGCCGCGCCATGGATTGTTCCAAAATTGAAAATTTGCAAATTTCCAAAGCGAATCAGAAATCAGCACGGTATAATGTCGCAGACAGTGTCACGCGACAGAAATTATAAATGTGTAGGGGACGTACGATATCTACATATACATACACACATATATATAGATACGAAAACTACACCACAAGGCATTCCAGACGAAGGTCGCACAGAGAAGCACTTCCTGTTAGCGCCCTCTCTTCTCCCACATCCGTTACGCCAGGGAAACTATCTATATACAGCCCATATGAGTTTGGCTTCACGCGTTCAAGTGTAACCGTCACTAATTGTAAAGGGGAAAAAGAAATACTATTTTAGCATCGAACTAACTGCATGGACATCTTTTTTTTTTTTTTTTTTTTCTTTTTTTTCAAAAGAAAAAACTCGTTTTTTGCATTGCTGCCGAAGTTTTACAAATTGTTCGATAGTGAATAGGTATAATATAAAAGTGGAGAGACCTTTAAAAAACGAACCCTTATTAGCGAAATTACTACGTCTTTTGAGAGATCAACGTGGGAGTTATTTTGTCATTGTGCAATGATCAGAGATGCAAGAAAAATGTGTACCATTTATATAGTTAAGAGGGTGAGGTATGGCATTATGTGCTGGTTTTTTTTTTATCATTATAGTTCTTCATGGCGCCTATCGTATTGGACGTAGAGACGGTAAAATGTGCCTGTATATACGTACATGGATATGTATATATATACAGACATTACTCAGTGCTTGTCTTCGGTGTCAGCGAAATTCCAAGAGGGTAAAATTCTACGAGTCACGATAATTTACTTGGACGACTAATGGGGCCGACTGTACCCTTAATAACTTATTTCCACGGGGGTTGAAATAAGTTATTAATACCTACGGAGAAAAACGTAATCCATTAATATGGTATCGTTTATATGTATTGTACGATGTATTATACATGTCAACGTATAAAATTTGATATTTCCATATGTACACCCGGTTAGATTGACTCTGGCTCATTTTTCTATACAAAACAGAAGGACTTTGAGTCAGAATCAACCTTGCTAGGCGTACATGGTAGGTACGCAATTATATGGCGGATTCAATGTATGATCCATGTGCAAGAGAAGTAAATGTCTCAAGGGTATCGGCAATAATTCATATTATTTTTTGCAATCATTAAATCGCTATCAAGCATAGAAAACGAAAGAATATATCCTTCCGCATATACACGTGATCCGGATCCTTCATATCTTATATACCATATTACATAAATTTTTCACCACGCATCGTGATATACATCTAGTGTATCCTACGAGTTCATGTTTACACAAAGTTTATATGATATCTCTATATAAAATGTATTTTATTTGCGCAGAGAATCATCTCTTCCCGTAAAAAATGCTGAAAGAGAACAAGCGAAAAGATGAGGGGAAAAAAAGATCAATGCAGAGACGTTAGAGATAGAAGAGTAATATCTTCTTGCTAACATTGCGTGTTGTCTTATCCCAACATCAAAAAAAAAAACAAAAAACTTGGGGGTGCGGAACGATGTATAAATATCAATCTGCAGCTAGCTGAAGATATAACCGGCTGTTCATTAGTTTGATTAATGAATTGAATTCTGTCAGGAATAAATAAATCCCTGCACATTGCAACACTATAAATCAGATTTTGTGTTTTCAAATTTTGAAGAAAAAAGAAAAGGCAATTATTTGAAATTCTGGAAGAAAGAATATTCATCATCGAATATCGATATCCCAGTGTAATTCATCATCTAAAATAATGTGAATTCATTTACTATTGGTATTCAATATCTATTAAATTTCATGCTACATACTTTGTACAGGGAAAATATAATACGTGATTGCGAATCGACGGATCTGAATTTCCGCAGTAAAAGGTGAAAACTATATATATGATCATCTACATAAGGCGAGGCATAAGCGGTTTCTTCTTCAACAAAATAAAAGCGAGAAGAAAGAAGTGAAGTTTAGAAAACGACTTTTGCTGAAACCGTTGAATCGTGTGTGCTCAAACCCTTCGCTGCCTTCAGATATATTTCGCACACCACCTTGCGCCCATATATCATCCTAGCAGCACATGGCGCCATCCCCAGAGAGGGCAAAAGATCGAGAGAGGAGGAACAAACAGAAGAATGGAGGACAGGAGGTAAGAAGAAGACAAGGTAAGACGATCTAGCGAGGCAAAAGCAGCGCTTCAATTTATCACTTCTCCCGCTGATGGCGTGACCTCTTGGGTACTGGTTGCTAAACGTTGCGACGTACTCCTAACGAACGGATCATAAGGTATTTAGCACCGTATGCATAATACCCTCCAACAAATAGAGTCGTGAAGCGTTTAAATTTACTATAAATTCATCATCATGTATTCAAGACGATCGATGATTGAAAGACCGATTGTACAAGGTCCCCATTTTCCTCAGATCCGAAAGATTTTTCAACGACTACATACAAAGTGTTTCAATAACTTCTTTTTCCAGACGCTCCAGAATGCATTGAGAAATTCGTTCAAGTTTTACAAAAAAAAAAAACTAAAAGAAAAAATCATTCCTTTTGTAGTCGCCATTAAAAATAAATCAATGAATAAATAAGTAAATCATTGAATGTTTACATTCGTACATACGTAACAGCGGAATTTTTTAATCGCACCTATTTCACAAAATTCGTACCGTTTTACTGCACGTAAGTTGAAATTAGCTTACTCGTCTTTAATGGAGTAAGTCGTTCAATTTCCGCGTGCGATTGTTCCACGGCTAAGGATTTCAGAGCAATTCCGATGAATGCCACTACTATCTACTGTGCAACGTGACGACAACCACAATGGGCGGAAATTAGACGGCAACAAAAGACTCGTTTTCCGGGCTTATCGGGTATCTGGCTACACACTAAAATGCAGCATGTTATAAAATCACGAAATAACGATCGCAGAATACGGCCAAAATTTCACGGTTTCCTCGACAAATCGATACCAAAAATTTCTCAGGAAAATTTTCTAGTAGGTGCGCGCATAATTATGTGACGAGTCATAATATCCTAAGATGACCGATTTTTTTTTTTTTTTTTTCAAAGAATATCAAAACTTAAATACTTCGTAAAGTATATCTTGACATTGACCGTATTTTCTTTTTTTCTCCCTCTACAATAATTTGCCCTTTAAATATTTCGTTAGAATTTTGAGCTCCACAGAGTCCCATGGGGGGTGCACATGAGACGTCTTGAACAGTGAACAACTTTCCGACAGATTGAGCAAAATAAATAGCTCACCCGTAAGGTCTTCCAACAGCATCTTTCCGACCCGAAAATACGACGTTCTTCAAATACCGAACGAAAACAGCATTTATTTCTATATCACGATATCACATATCAGGATTTGACTGTCCTGAAATGACCCCCTCAAAAATTGTTTCTCAAAGCATATTTTTCTACCTGTCGATAAACATGTTTATTGTACAAAGAGATGAAAAAAACAAAAGAAAAACCGCGGCAGAGGGGAAGGGACGAAAATTCATAGTACAATCGTTTGAAATTACGGATCGGTAGAGAAATATGTGACCTACGGTTTCGATGAAATACTTGGCCAATCGTATATTTCATAATTTGTAACATTATACCATCCCTCGTATCGACGATATGATACCTATAGGCAGGTAGCAATGTAAAATATGGGATTACAGTTAAATTTAATCGAACTCAATTACATGGTTCTACCGCTTGGGTTCCACCTGTTTCACATTATTTTATTTATTCATTAATTTTTTTATTTATTAATCGATGATCCGTAATTATATACCGTTTTTCGTTTAATATCGGTACAATACAAATTAATGGGGCGAAAGACAATTCGTTTATTTATATATAATGTATATATATTCAATTTCTTTTTATTCTTGTATGTTTTGTGATTTTATTTTCTCTATTTTTCAGCTGGTTCATCCGGCTATAAATGAATGTACAAAGAAGTCAGTAGACTGTATAAAGTGCGTAACGTTCTCGTGAGGCAACTAGAGTAAATAATGTCTGGCGTAAGTGTCTGGCTCGATATCTATACAGCTATACCTGTCTCGGAGGTGAGTTTTAGGGAAGGATGAAGGGCGAAGAATGGAATACATTAGGTGAAGCGAGGCTGGTAACAGCGAGCCTTGTGCGAAGACCTTTCAAGCGAGCGAGCTACCTACAATATTACGTGTTTTATCTCTCCCCATCGCGAGGAGGACCTACGACTCACTGACTACATGTGTATATAGGGTATGTATTATATGCCTATATAAGGGATGTTTTCAAATAAAGTCCCTTTTTTTTATAAGCTAAACTAAGGGGGTGCCGAACCGTAGATTGTGAATTTAAAAGACTCGGAGCAGGACGGAGGGAGAGTTACGAAGTCAACAAGACAAAAAAAAAAAATACTATGGCCACTTTCCAAGTCCAAAGATCAAGGGCTAAAAACCAGGAGGGTGTAACCTACGGAAAAAGTAACGATGCTACCCGTCTTCCAGATAGGTATTGACCACTCGGAGAACATAAAAGTCACGGCAATTCTTACGACTACGAATTCAACTTAATAATTTGTGAATCGAATCCGATAATTTCTATTTTTGAGAGGAACATTTAGAATATTATTTTTAGGATGACAAAATTACCCAGAAACTATGTCCTCCGTACCTAAAAGATGAAGACGATCTAGAAGATTTAATGGACACCACATTTCACGCTCACAATCAAATCTACGTTATTCTCATGTCTTCCAATTCACTGTCTTCAATTTATTTCTCTGGGAGGGAATGAATTCTTTAATGAAAGTTGTCAATATCAACAGTCGTTGTTACCTATATCAACGTCGATCGATGTACTATAATTGAAAAAAATCGAACGAATTCTGCAAGATCTTCATTGTAGGTACTTCCATTTGTAGGAGTGTAACGTAACAATTGTTTCGCGGATCGGTGATCCTCGTGACCTACACGTACGTAGCGGTGTAAAGAGAAAAGATGTTCGAGTCAGATGGATTTCTGATGACATTGGTGCAAGGTGTATCACATCTGGATAAGGTGGGTATCGAAATAAGATCTACCCTCTATCTTCTAACCTATCCCACGGTGAGTGGGTAATAATGATATATTTTGTATCATAATAAAAATAAGCAAACAAAAAAAAGAATAGAATATAAAAATGTATAAGAGAATACGAAATTTCAAAACGAAGTCAATCTAATTCTATACGACAATCTTGTCATTTTACATAAACTTTCACTCGAATCATCAGAAATAGTCGACGTACTATTTTATATTTATACATCACCTATACAGGTATACCAATAATACTTTTACATAGTTCTGAGAGCTTTAGCTACATGTGTAAGCTGCGTTAGGTTTTACTCAAGGTTGTACCAGGTGAGGTGAGGTTATAGTCAGGAATGAAGTTGCAAAGGGATGGAGTTGAGTTAGACTAGGTAATGCGACGTAAGATGAGACGTGGCCACGAAGAGTAAGGTGTGATATACTTTCTCACCGTAGCCATACTACATGTACCTGTATAGCATGAGGCAGGTATAAGCACTGCTGTATCGGAGTTCCCCGGGTGCTATGAAATATTGTTAATATAACTTTGTGGATGATTTATAAGGAAAATAAAAATACGGGTTGAAAACGTTGGAAAAGTACATGGAAAAACGTGCGATATGAAACCGTGTACAGCGGATCAGCTTAAATATTTACCACGGTGATGAAGGGGATCCGCCGAAACGCGATTAAATATCTTTTCATATTGTAGTTGTATTTTACAACCCCCTGTGCGTTGTATCCGTATCCAGCTTTTGAAATTCCTCGTTCTTCATTTCTCAGACAAATAACAAATATTTTACAATCGTATTCGTACACTACCCACAAGAATTGAAGGATCACTTGAATTTTGGCATGAAAAAGACCACTTTTCAAATAATTGTAATTCCGTAAAAAATGAACTCATTGCAATGAAAGAAAATTCGAGTTCTCACGCTTGCAGCTTTGACTAGAAATCAAGTGATCTCTCAAATTTGCACTCTGTGAAAACGTGATTATATTCAAGAATTATTCGATGCTTTAAAGAAATTTTCCAAGGTCTTTATTTTACCCACCCCGCATCATTTTAATAATATTGTTCCAACTCACATACATCAAGCGTTTTTTTTTTTCCTACCCCATAAAGAACCGCGACTTTCACCCGAATTTCTCTTCCAGACAGATGAATTAGTAGAGAACCCAAGTACGGTATCCCGAAATTATGATATTTTTTTGCTTTTTCAATTTTTTCATCCTGTCCACACCGATAAAAAAAAAAAAGATTTTTTTTTATTTTCAATTTTCAATGCTGTCTTTTGAGCGACGGTTAATTAATGACAACCACAAATTTTATGAGATTACACAAAAAACGTAGCCAAGAATTTATCAAAAGTAGATAGGTATATACCTATTTTAAAATTCTCACCCTTTGTGGAAGAGAAAAAAGAAAAAAAAAAGGTCAAGAGAGACTTTGTATCAAATTAGCAGATAAATTAGATCGTTTGAATGTAGGCGGTGGCTCAAGTGAGCTCACTGTAGCTTCAGCAAAAGCGGTATATACGAGGGTAGCTGAGTAGGCTTTCTATTCTTTTTGTTTTTCTTCTTTTTTTAATGGCGCAAATCAACGTCATCGAGTAATGAAATATAAATTCTGATATTCCTTGAATTGATAGTATGGAATATAATACTTGTGAGAATGAAAAAAAAAAGGTAATTTCTAGAAACATACCACTTGGCACGCCAATAAGTATTTAAGGAGGGTAATCATTCGACGCTAACAATTACAAAGTGGCTATTCAGAACACCTCTTCTTCTTGAAATAACATAAAAACCGTTAAACTAATTAGAAGTTACGACTTCCCCGACAAAAGTGGAGAGTGGATCGAAACTCCACCCTTCACACGACGTAGGTGTACGTACCGACCACCCTCACCTCTTACATCCTATGGGTGATTAATGATACAGTGGTTACGTGTAACTAACGGTCGTTGTGTAAACTCAAGTTTCAATGTAGGCGTATCGATACATACCTTGCACGTACATGGGTGAATACACACCCAGATACCTATGAGCGGCTGAAAGTATAATGAAACGGTAACAATGCAGGAGGCGCAGGTGAGAGAAGAAAAATAAAAGAAAGAAAAAGCGCGGTAATCGATGCTGATTTTTTTTCATTCATTTCATTTACAATAATTTGAATCGTATTCTACTCATTACCTCATTCATTTTCTAATATTCGATACCATCAGAAATATTGTGAAAATATTTTATATTCTCTTTATCATGTGTAATAAAATAGGGTCGTACCCCAATTTCGAAAGCTAATGACAGTTATAATATCATAAACACGTGCTCGATATCACCATAGTAATTCTTCCGGTGAAAATTCGTTCATGTGTATCGAGGCATCTGTTTCCGCTTTTAAAGGAGATCGATCAGAGAAAATTACACAGGTATACCAAATGTACGTATATACGTATGCACCCTCCCTCTGACATTTCACCCTGCGCGACGACCGTCACGCGAATGAATTTAGGGTATGTAATGAATATGATATATGTATAATGTATGCATGTCGTGGACACGTCACGTCCTTTCATTTCGTTAA
Source organism: Athalia cordata (assembly GCA_963932425.1). Classification (NCBI taxonomy): domain Eukaryota; kingdom Metazoa; phylum Arthropoda; class Insecta; order Hymenoptera; family Athaliidae; genus Athalia; species Athalia cordata. The sequence continues at coordinate 45,797,492 of OZ010625.1, read as the reverse complement.
ACGCGTTCGATTTTCGTTTCGAACGTACTATCGTAGCTACGTTGAACCCGATCGACTGCAGAGATTTGCAAGTCGTCGTGGTTTCAGAACGTCGTCTTTTAGCTTGTAACCTCCTATATGTATAATCCAGAGCAGCTAAAGAAATCACTGAACTTTTCTATAGGTATAAGATAAGTAAATTACACGGTGCATTAATCTTCGTCTTGGTTCCACGCTCATACAATTTTCTCATTGTTACAGTTTCACGGACTGACGCCTTTATCTCACGGCGAGAATGACCCAGTTGCCCACTTATTTATTTGCTTAATACTTTCTTCTTTTTTTTCTTTTCTTTTTTATCTAAGGCCAAAAACGAACCCCATGATTCTCTGACGTTATATGTGTACTGTATAGACTCGGTTACATGGTACGTTAACTCGCACTCATGTGTACAACAATGAGGGTAGTCGTTCGTAAATGCGTTTGCAAATTTTAACCATTACGCTATTCGGATTTGCTCCCCAAGTAATTTTTCAAAAACTAATTTTTTTTTTTCTTTCATCTAAATTGACATTAGCTTGCGTATTTTTATCTTTGGATTCTACGCGACACCGGTTTTTATAATTTTCCCATACATCAATGAGATATGAAATATACAGATATATGCCATATAATACATTTTGGTTATCTACATAAAATGTGAATGTCAGATGCCCACGTGATTTTTTTTACAAACAATACAGTTTATTTCATCATAACAAGAAACCTTGCTATTTAATACGCGTGATTTAAAAACGACAAGGAAAGGTGAGGCATAGATATTATAAATAATATCACAACATTAACATGCGACAATCCAACTTTTGCTTATTTCATTAGTTGGGTGAGTCAGAAGTACAGAGCAGCAGAAGGTGTTTCGCTTGGTTAGATTTTAGTGCGTGAGCTTTGACTGTGTCACGTGAAAGAAAAATTAAGCGGCGAACAAACACACGCGTTGTGCATCGACCGACCGGATATACGATCTACCTTACGCTTGATTATAACAAGGCGTACCGAATATTATAGTAAGACTATTAATGTAATACACGCGTGCGGAAGGACGCGGAAGCTCCGCAGCCATCGGAACGGCTGATACCGTTTGAAATATTGAAACAGGAGCGATTCGTGCTCAGGTTGATAAAATTGCGTGCCGTGTGCCCGTGCATGCCAGCGACTATGTTGAGGGTGAAAAAAACCCCCTATATATTGAAACACCCTCAAAGCATTTTTATATATTTCATAATTCGGTGGGGTCGACGTCATCGCTACTGAAACCGGTGGACCGCTGAGTACCGAACTCCGAAAATCCGTCCCCAACTTCACCACAAAACTACGCCAGGGTGCGACGCGTGCATGTAGTAACGCTAAATTAGACATTGAAAATACGTATACCTAATAAAAAGTAGAAATGTTAACTTTATTACCTATATACAAAGTTCTTCCATTTTCTGAGCTAATGCAGGTTTCTCAGGCGCGTACTAGTGAGATCGATCATTACCTGGTTCGTTATCACGAAAATCTGCACAATATGCATATTATATTGCTTCCGAAGCACACCTAATAACGTGCAATAAACTTAATTACACACGCGCGGAACCTAGGAATGTGCATATAAGATGTTCCAAGCTTCATATTGTACACGGCAAACTAAATGATCATGAATCATGTGTATAGGTATATAATAACCACACGCTAACAATATATGTTCATGTATACAGAGTTAATTTGTGAATGAGGAAACGTCAGTGGTTCTATAAGATCTATAGAGGTACGTACGGTGTAAATAGGGAAGCAGTAGCTGCAGGGAGAACTTTATAGTATATAGCATCACAAATCAAAATTCAAGCAGTCAGCCGCCTCAAGAGATTCTGACGGTCCTGCATAGTTGCATGAATTACAGGATTCCCTACTCCGCACGAACGATCCCTTCGGACAGAAATGTTATTTACGCCCCGTCTGATCTCAAAATTCATTACAAAAAATCCTGTACCTCAAATCCTGAAATCCTGTATCAACGGAATCCGAAACAACCTCATCTGTACTCATATAAAGCTTCGTCATTTTAATCAACTGTTCTTTTTTTTTTTTTGTTTTTGCCGCATAAACAATTATCTGTATTATTCAAGGCTCTACATGGCCGGGTTATCCAGCTGACGTCAGTCGGACTACTTGAACATTTTTAATGTATGAATTTACGAATACAAATGTGAGGATGAACCTATATATAGGTGGGTAAAAAGTAAAAAAAGTGAACGTCAACCACTTCAGCGAAAACAGTTCATGTTCTACATATATCTACAAGCCACTCTAAGGGTTGGTGGTAAGTTGTTTCTTAGTCTTATATAGACCTGACGTGGCATCAAGTCGATTTACGTCGTTTCAGTGGACGTCCACCCGCCGCTAGATGGACGTAATTACACTTGACCGGTAACGTCTGAGCCATAGTATTCAGTTTGACAGACACGAAATAAAATTACTGCCGCAACAATAACGGTATGAAATATGAACAAGAACTATACAAACCGAAACCGGACAAATCAGAAAAACGTAACGAGATAAATTCATTTCTTGTTACACAAATATAAGCACAATTCTTTCGATCCATTAACTTCCGGTCTGATGAAATGCATATTTCAAACTCAATATACTATACAGTGCAGGGTCAACTGCGCTGAAAGAAAAAGGTACATACACGTGTATATGTGTGTGTGTGAGTATTGGCGCATGCAATATATGGGTACAGTGTGGCGTTTGACGGTAAAAGTTTTTGTGTTGTTGAAAATTGTTGAACGCTGCCTTCTCGCAAGGTATATCTCCATATACCGTCGTTACTATACATATACATATTTATACGTAGCCTTACCTACATCTTCCGTGGAATATCGCTCGTCTTTCGATGAAGGTATATAGGTACGCGATTTCAATGCTTCCTGGAACCAGGCCAGACCAGAACGACGCTACGCGAGCAGTTCCTTGAAAGGAATTTTCACCGGCATCCCTTTCGCGCGATACACGTAACTATGTTTATATATACGTATAGTTATATGTACATCTACGTTTTCCTGTAAAGCTTCTCTTGCAGCACCAGTAGCAGCAACACCTCTATGCGGCGATATAGTTACGATATGTGCTTCCATGTACATGTACGCGTGCGTATATGAAAATAAACCTATGCATGTGCACACTTCCATGAATGAAGACACATACTACGTACGGTAGCTAACGCTGAAAGTAGAGAGTAGCTGCAGCTTTTGTTGAGGGTATATAACCCGACAGCCGACAGCCAACAGCTATCAGCCAACGGGCAAGAGCCACAACCAACAGCTCCTCACCTTTATCATACGCCACGTTGAATATAAAATCGACAAGTTATTGCAAAGTACTTCTACTCCAGAGGTTATATACTCAAAGTTTCTTCAAAGAGTCGTGGGAAAAACGATAAGTAAGTCGTTTGGTAACGTGGAAATATGATGGTCCATTAACTGAACCGACGAATTCTTTCCAATTTTTGGTAAAAACTACCATCGCATAATGTCAAAGCCAAATTTCTTGATGAATATTCAGCGGTGAGCATAAGATAGGAGAATATGAATCCTTGATAGAAAATCAAAGCTACATCATGTTTGAATTTTCACCTTGTGCGTACTATCTTACGTGCATACATCTCTTACCAGTGGCGCTAGAGGTCTAACAAGAAAAATCTGGAACTCCAAAAGCTTTCAAATTTTTGTCTTGTATGTGTCATCGACTCTACATCGGCGTTTGGATATACGTTCAATGTGAGTCAGTATAGGCAAAGTTCACGGAAACAATTCTCACATCTTTAACAGTGAGTAAAGCGAGCACTGCAAGTTTTCCAGTTCCAAACGTCTCGTTCTATATAAGTTGATTGCCATTATATATATATATATATATATATGACCTTTGCACGTGCGTACGAGTGAAGTGGCCCAATATTCTTCTCCTCGACATTTGTCAAGGTAAAATTTCAGAGGAAAATTTATGGCGAGAGCGAGAGTATTCGAGGAGAAGTTGGCTTGGATTTAAAAGCTCCACCAGTAAAATGTACAGTTTACGACGACGTTGGGTGATAAAAATCAATTTGAAGGGATAAAGTAGATACAGCTCGCTGAGAGGGGGGGTGATCGCCCTTGGGGGGTAACTTCAAGTATTAATTGGGAGTCGGATAGAGGAACACCGTTCAAACTTCAGTTTACGACTTTGAAATTGGATTTATACCAAAATACGAAAACGCCCTACCCTCTACGTGCAAACACACATAGATAAATTTATACATGAACAGAGTGTACGTAGATATGTAGATAAAACATATATCTACAAACATCTACCGTACATACATCTACTTTGCGAACAAGGGCTTAGCTGTTCCAACTTCTCGTAGCTTAAACGAGGCATAAACCTGATCGTTGTCACAAAGTTATACATACGTATAGATATATCTGTATGTATAATGTGTGTATGTATATCTTAGGTATTTCTGCATCGTGAAATCCCATACAAGCTGTATCACGTGGTGTATCACAAATAAATTGTTTTCTGCTCATGCAGAAACTGGATCCCAGGGAACTAGGAAAAAAGTTGCAGATGTGGTTGTACTTGCGCAATGAAAAAATTGAGTGTAAGGTAACCTTCCGGATTTCTTTTTTCAGACCGAAAAATGTGAAAGAAAAAAGAAGCAATTTATCCGAATAAGCTTTTGTGCGAATTTCCGGCTTAGCTGGGGTAGTAGAGTTAAGTTAGGTTAGGAAGGTCAGATCATTCAAATTTTGGATGAACCAATATCAGAACGTGCAGGAAATACGGCAAAGATTAATAAAATTTCCAAAGGGCAAAAGTTCATGCCCCTGGCAAAACTAAAAACTCATGCACGTATTCAAACGTAAAGCAAAGGAAATATTATTCAATTTTCAAATAAAAAAACCTACACAGTTAGTTTTCATGTGTGTGAAAAATGAAGAATTTATTGGTTTACATATGAATCAAATGCGAACGGTAAATTGAAAAGATTTAAAATTTTATTATTTTTTTTTTTTTAATTGCTTCACGGTACTGTGCACCTCTGGGGATAGAGTCAGAAGAATTCAATTTTCGAACATCGCCCAGTAACAAAAATGAAAAGAAAATTCGTACTCATTGTCAAACCGCATTTGAAGAAGCATTTTCGCCTGCGACAAGAAACTACGGTAAAGAGACAGAAAAGTAAAGAAAGAAATAGAGAGTGAAATATGATTGTATCCCAGAAAATAGAAGAATCACACACATCGGTATAGCTGAAGGAAGAATGGCGCGAGGTTTGGCACAACTTCGAAACTGACAGACCATTATGATAACAATGATTACGTCTACGTATCCCACAGAAAATCGTGAATCCCGCCTTCTTATATAGAATAGGAAGGCAAACATCGATTTCTCGTAATTACATTAATACACACCTATATTCAACCAATTGTGCTTTTTCCTGCAATACAAGTTCTCCGTGGAATTTTATCCATGAAATTATTATAGTCTACTACATAATTAGATTACGGGGTTTCGACGCGAATCTCGGTAGCGAAAATTCCAAAGAAAGAAGAAATAAACGAAGACTGTTCCGCTGAAGAATTTGCTTCACTGTGGTTCTGCAAAAAAATTTCCGCAATAAGCGCGCCCTCGCGTATTTTAGGGGAATAAAAGAAAGAGCGAAATAGTTCTTTACGGCAAACGATTTTTTCCCGTTACCTTCGCGGGGCTGTTTTCATTACCTGAGAGTTGAGGACATTAAAATTGTCGTCCAGGTCATTTGCAGTGCAGTATACATACTTAATTACTTATAAAGACTCCTGTAAATTACATTTGATGGTTTAAGTTACATGTGATTCACTGTATCGGAAAAAGGATCAGAAATTCCTGAGGAAGTTTAACGTACGTTGGAATATTAATTAGCAGCGGTGCAAACGAATTATATAACGTGTACTTGGAGTCAATATTGTGAAAAAACAAGGATGGAAAAAAAAAATTACGTAAACTTCAAATGGCACATACTCACGAAGGGTGAATAACCACCTGCACAGAAGTGAACAAATTGAAAATCCGAACGATGAATCGAGACAATAGGAAATTTAACTCGATGACAATCACAATCAAACATGAACTCGACACAGTGAGATAACTTGTGGCGATGCCAACTCAGCGAGTGGATTAATTATATGGTTAATTTGTAAAGCGTTTACCTGTTAAACAACATCATCATGGCCGATGGACACACACCGATATTTCAATGTGAAAAATACTTCACAGAATTACGAGCCAAATTTATTTCATTTGATAAACCGAGGACATTTTCAAATCAAATAAGTTCACCCCGATTCACAGCACAGTTTATATACCTAGGTAATTCATTTTGATTGATGAAAATTGTATCGGATGATATGCGAAGTAAGCAAATATATTTTGTTTTTTTTTCTTTCAAGAACGTTTTTATCGGCAACTAGCAAAGATTTGTGGAATATTTCAAAAACGAAGTGAAGAGACGGAACTCTTAGTTCTCAGAAACGAAAAATCTGTTGGGATTCGTTCACGCGTTCAGCTTTTATTCACATTTTGAAATTCACCGGTTTTTATTGGGCCACCATATACACATAAGTATACGAAACTAATATTAAACTGCGAATGCCATTTTCACGTAACTACACGTATACCCTTGTGATATATATTATACCTATGTGTATAGAAATATGTGTATGTAACGTATACGTATAAGAGGAGGAGAGCATGTGCGATTGTCGACACGCAGCGTTACATAAATTTCTCCACGAAAATATTCCCGTGAAATATTCATTTGAGCACGCCTCATTGCTTACATAAATATTTGCTTATTCAAATTCGAATTTTAGGGTATATACCTATACATTTGGTACGAGACTTTCTTTTAAGTAGAAACATGGGGTGTCAAAGCGAATCTGAATTAGTTTTTTACCATTTGTTGCGATGAGAGGCTTCGACATAATGTTTCGTTGATAAGTAATGCAGATGATGAGTTTAAAATCAAAAAGCAAGTCACGCGCCAAGTGTCAAGACGAGGCTGATTTTGGCTAGACGCCCTGCCGATTATTGACTCACTTTACACTGTATACCTCATACTCTATTTTCTAGAGTAACTAGAAATTCATTGAAATGCTTCTTCAGAATTTTGGAGTATTTTATTTGCAATGCTATCAAAGAAAGAGTTCAAGTTAACAATACGGTAGATTCCCTTTCAATTGCAGGTGGTAGGAATTCACTGACCGCAGAGTAGGTACTGGTATACCCATAATCTCGTCGATGAAAAGATGAGTTTAAAAAATTTGTTTAATAAGCGTGAAGTCGATTGAAACCGAGAAGTATAAAAAGGTACGCTGAGACGTATATTATAGGTATTTGAGCAATTCGACACTGCAGGAGATGATGCAGGCGGCGGGATAATAAAATCAATTTTACTGACTCAAGTGGTTTGATCCATCCATCCCGTTGCCGCATATTGTAAGTTTCCCCCGCACGGTATAAACGATCAACTGAACCGCAAAAAAATATTTTGTATTTTCGGTGTCGTATCACCCGCCGCGTCTTACGGTATTGTGTTTCTGACGAGGGCATCTGTCGCTGAAGGGGGTTCGATATTAAAGAAATGGTCCATACTGCCTATTATATACCCCTGCAAGAAATAACTTTTAAGATGATACCCCATCCATCCGTCCACAGCACAGCTAACATAAGTACACTGCACAGCTATATAACCCTTACTCTTCTGAACGGCGGAACTGGTGAGGCGAAGACAGAAACACATCGGAGAAATGGCGCTTGGTTTCGGTACAGCTGTGACTGATAACCAACCGTAAATATAATATAAACCGGTTTTATCGAAAAATCATCAAGCGAATGTTGACTATCAGGGCATGGAAAAATGAGAATACGTCTCCGCTGGACCAAATCGAAAAACTTAAAAATCATGTTGTTTCATGCGACAACATAGGTATGTCACTAAAGTATAATCAGGATTCTTGTGGCCTCCGAGTGAGTTACGCTTTTTTGGTACTCAGCTTCCGGACAGGATATGGCAAGAATAAGGTGGCCTTCGCAGAGGCATCGGGGTGCGTAAGCATGATAGCGCTGAAAACGGCAAAAGTCCATTAAGATTCGGGTTTTAGAATTCCCGCTACGTTTACGGAACTGCCGAAACGGTATCCAACCGCAATCCGTATAGCGCCGTGAGAAAGTGCGTTCAACCGTTCAAATCTTCAAATATATTTCAATTTGATATCAATGCCAATGCCCCCCTGGATGTGTATGCGAACTAATTGTGAATATGGAGGGCGGGGTCAGGTAAATTGGACTTTTCTATGTAAAAGTATAGAGCGTGCAATTCACTTCCTATAAAATTGTTCAATTCACCTGCGGTGATCCAATTCACCAAAGCTTCTTTTCTTCGTACCTTTTATATACAATCTCGTATACAATAATTTACGAAGTCTTGGCTATGTATCATTAAGCCTTCAAAATTACATTATTCTGTTTTCAAGGGAGCGGTTCGTTTGGACAGAAATCGTTTGGACAGAATTCGTTTCTACAGAGAAAATTTGCCCAGGGTTCGTTTGGACAGAAGAAATTTGCGGGTTCGTCCGGACAGAATTCGTATTCTGTCCAAACGAACCTAAATCGGTACGTTTCTACAGAATATGATTTTTCTGATGGCGGTCGGTCCGTTTGGACAGAATCCGTTTTTTCGAGATTTCTGTAGAAACGTACCTAAGGTGGTTCGTTTGGACAGAATCCGTTTTAGCTGCATATGTCCAAACGAACCAACTTAGGTACGTTTCTACAGAAATCTCGAAAAAACGGATTCTGTCCAAACGAACCAACTTTGGTACGTTTCTACAGAATTCGTATTTATGTGCAAAGGAACCCCCGTAGGTTCGTTTGGACAGAATTTGTATAAACACGCAGTACGAATGTGCACGGTGTTTATGTGTGTACGTGCGTGCGCGCGTGTGTGTGTGTGTGTGTGTGTGTGTGTGTGTGTGTGTGTGTGTGTGTGTGTGTGTGTGTGTGTGTGTGTGTGTTGAAAAAACGTCGACTAGGTTCTTTTTTCGAGATTTCTGTAGAAACGTACCTAAGTTGGTTCGTTTGGACAGAATCCGTTTTTTCGAGATTTCTGTAAAACGTACCTAAGTTGGTTCGTTTGGACATATGCAGCTAAAACGGATTCTGTCCAAACGAACCACCTTAGGTACGTTTCTACAGAAATCTCGAAAAAACGGATTCTGTCCAAACGGACCGACCGCCATCAGAAAAATCATATTCTGTAGAAACGTACCGATTTAGGTTCGTTTGGACAGAATACGAATTCTGTCCGGACGAACCCGCAAATTTCTTCTGTCCAAACGAACCCTGGGCAAATTTTCTCTGTAGAAACGAATTCTGTCCAAACGATTTCTGTCCAAACGTACCTCATTCGTTTTCAAAGTGATCCAGACGAAATAGATGAGCATCGAATTGATGATATAATATATGGGGCAATAAAACAACGAAGCAATTACCATTAATCCAAGTATTTATATGATGTATTATATTTTTTTAATGTAGAATTGATCTCATATTACATTCAGTGGAACTTTATAAAGCAAATTAATTTTACTGAAAATTTCGATCAAATCTTGAAAACCTTCATTTTAGCTAAGCACTATATCTTGAGATTCAGTCGAACCCAAAGACGAAATTGAGAACGTCAGAGGATGAACAACAAAGACGTACGGAAGTTGAAAACTTTCCAACGATGTTTGATCAAAGAATGAAAGCACAAAGCTCTCCGATCGAGATCAAGTTCGCTCCGCTTAATTAAACTTGAGAAGAAGCGAGTGTCACACTGGAACAATCGACGGTCCTGGAAGACGCATTCCTATACTTGCCACCTTATACACAGGGTGCAGATCCAGTTAACTTGGCCACTTCAATTATCTCCCTAGAGCTTTTCGAATTACGATAAAAATTTCAAGGGATACGATTTAGACTTCGATTTCGAAGAGCTCATACAGTAATGAAAAACTCATTCCCTTTGAGGATATAATAATTTATTTGTCCTCGAAGTTATCACTGGTTATTTTAATGGGACCGCATAGATTTTTTTTTTCTGACCACAACGTTGTTGCTAATATTTCTCAAATGTAAAGTCACCTCGATGTCATGATGTCACACACCATTGAATTCGTCTTAACATCAACTACAACGTCATGATACAAGAAAAACGGAGTCCTTGACAACACGATTACTGCAACGATCTACATGAATTTTGTACCACCTCATCAGCCACTCAAAATAAGTAAATTCTCTTCTGGAATTTTCATCGTAACTCAAAGAGCTGCCCAGATATTTGTAGTGTTCAAGAGAATCCGAGGCACTTGGACGTGAAAACAAGATAATCGATGTACCTTTCGAAAAGAAATGTTGGTATTTTTGCATGTTAATGCAGTACAAACAAATAAAAAATAAAAAAAATAAACCCACATAAAAAAACTATAGACATTGTTCATACGAGTACATGGTGAGCTCCGAGGAAGGGATTGTGTAGATAAAACTGTAGGTATATATAAAAGTATAAAGAGACGCGACCGATCCAGAGCCGCCACGGCGTCTCGCCAGCCGCCCGACGTCCCGACGCCGTTCAAAACGTGCGTTTGGATAGCATCAGAAGAGGGTAAAAGAAAGTAGAGCTATACCCGCTAATAGAATGGCTTCCCACTGCGTCAAATAGCAACTCGTGGGGACTGCTAAAGATTCTTAGGGACTGGCAAAACGCGATACCCTTCTCAAGATATAACTTTCTAGAAAAATTCGGCGCGCCCTTTAACGACAATAGATATCTCGATATAAAATCCCCCCCTTGTGGCCCCGTGGAAAATAAAAAAATAAAAATTGAGAAAACATCGGTGGCAGTTGCAGGGGAAAGATTTTTTTTACGCCCCGTACGGGTGAGTCACGTGTCGCGGGAAGAGAAAGGAAAAATGTAAAAATTAGGTACATAACGAGAAATGAGATGCGTATTGAATATTGAACAAGAGACCAGCTTTTCTGACGCTGGCTGCGTACAAATATCCCAAAATATAAAACTGTACAAAAAGATTACACAATGTGGTCAATACTTTCGAAAACGATCGATCGCACCGAAAAAAAAAAGATAAAAGAAAAGAAAGTTACACAGAGCCGAAAATTTGATATAATAATCGTTCATGAACTTACTCTACTATGAAGTATTCCACGTAAAAAAAGGGGCATCAAACTGTATTTGGCACTCACCTATAACAAGCAAAAGAAAAAGCAGATTAAATATAACGGTGGTGCAGAATTTTTTTTTTTTTGGTTTTTTTTTTATCGATTATACGCTAGAGTAGTGGTTTGTCATTCTGTCAAACGACCGTACAATATAAATAAAACTGTATAAAGGATGTTGAAAAGCTTTTATATTATATTCGTTTTAATATCACGAGATGCACCGCATTCTTTAGATTCATTTATCTGAACGAGAAATAATATATCGACATACCCGAGGACATACCTATAATATCATAATTATAATTATTCTATTGTTGATGGAATCTGTTCTGAGATCTATCTGCACGCGCGCACAGCATTAAATTGTAGCGTTAGTTTTAGATTTTTCAAAGGCTATGAGGCATCAAGTTTTGGAAAGTTCAGGATAAGTTTGGTCTTGGGTCCTTACGGACAATAAGCCGTGGATGAACAGTCAAGGACATCCAGAAATAGAATCTCGTACTTGCCGTGGTGCGGTGTTTCCGCCCAGATAGCCGAAGTCGCGTTTTAGAATTTTACAGAAAAGAGTTGAAAGAGAAATAAGAAAAAAAAAAAACAATACTGAAATAAAGGAAAGAAAATGCGTGCCTATATATAGATATGAAAGTATATAACAGAGCAAAGAGGAGCACTCGGGCAACGAACGTTTGAGGCGCGAAACAAAACAGAAAAATGTCGTCGTTCGCCTTCAAGGAATTCTGCAGGGTCTAGACTCGAGACGAAACTGGCTGCAGCAGTAGGGTACTTTAGGGCGATTCTTTTCTAGGTAGTATATATGTACATATACATATAGTATGTGTATGTATACGTAAGAGCGAACGGTTCTTGACACGCGCGAGATAACGGACGCGCTATTATATAGCGAACTTTGACCTTTCGTCAAATGGCAGTCGACGGTATATAGATATATATATAGTATATATATATATGACGTCATCGGGGTGCAGTGCACAGCGAGGGATATAGGTATAAGGAGTAAAATATGGAAAGAGGGCAGAAGTAGAGTTTTGGTCGGAGGGAAAATCTTGACCCTTCTTTTAGCTTGTCATTTAAATTATATGCTATAGTACATTTCGTCCTTTGTGGTAAGAGCTGCGTATAGTAGTACTTTGGTAGGATTTTCGGTCCAACGTTTTCCATAAAGATGATCCGTCTGCATCCCAAAGGAGTGTCTTCGTCTCCGTATATTTCCGAAATCCCTAGCCACAGGGTCCCCAAAGCCACCAATATAACCAACTCTATTCCTCGATCACCCTTTCTCGAACACCTTGTTTCGCAATTCCGATTTTATATACGATACACATATGTATAATATATATGTACACTATATCTCCTTTTCGCTATCGCATTTATAAGAAACCCTCGACGAACACAAGCTGAGGATTGGAAGTATAAAGAAGATGCGCACGAGGCAGCTGAGAAGAACAAAAATAAGATTTTCGCACGACCGTCCAATTCTTTTGCTGGTGGCATATACGTTACGTAGGATACGTAGGTTACGGTACATTTATCCTGAAATTCGAAGGGTGACTATATAGCAAAATTTTTGCAAGAAAAAATAAACAAATAAATGAAGAATTATACCGGATAGTTATTACAATAGAATCAATTTTATAACGAGGGGTGATCCGGAATTCACTGAAATGTTCCTCTACTTACGTTCAAATGAATCGATTGACCTATAGCGTATACAACAACGAGGAAGACAACGAAATAAGGAAAAAAAACGCTACCGCGTCTGTACTGCAGGATATGGAAAAATGTTGAATTATATTATACTCGTTCAAACAATCATGACAATAACCTCGTTAAAAATGAAAAATAACAAAACTGGAAGGAAGAAGTTGACGATCTGGTAAACGAGGGTATAGAAATCCGCGATTTTTATTCCACAAGAACGCTTTTGCGGGTGTTGATTCGACTCACCTGCTGCTGCAGTATTATACGTACACAATACATTAATATTGAAGGAAAAATGAAAGAAAAAGTAATACGATGATGGCTTTAACAGAAAGAAGTGCATGAAGAACACGAAATCTCGATTATATTCACAAAATAATAATAATAATAATAATAATAATAATAATAATAATAATAATAATAATAATAATAATAATAATAATAATAATAATAATAATAATAAATAATAAATAATAAATAGTAGCGCGTTGAATAATTACGCAAGCTGTAACAAATACTAAAAACGAACATCGTTGAATACTGGGAACTCCAACCCTATCTTCCAGAAAAACTGAAGATCAAACGAAACTATAGTTGTTCCTTCGAGCTAATTGGGCTAGACGAGAATCTAATGATTTCGAAGGAATTACGTAACACTAGAATTAGATGCAAAAGTCGTTTGGTGCAGTGGAAAATCAATTTCCTCAACTCCAATGAATTGTGGTTTATAACGAAATAATACAACCAGACGATCTGCACGAGTGATTATAGGTAATTTTATACTTCAAACTGCAAAAAAAAATAAATAAATAAAATATCAAATTATTTGTATCACGTCTTAGGTATAATTAACTCGCCATCGTTCTTCCTGTGCTGCATGCACCAGAGAATTGTAATAATATTTTGAAAATATCTTTTGGTTCGTTTGAATTTGTATTTATTTTTTCTTTTTGTGTATTCGCATCGTGATTATTATCTATACGAGGTGAAATTTTTCGCATGACGCCGTGAGAAACCGCATTTATTTTTCACCTGTTATAGGAATTGTCTTTGTTATTCTGGGACGATCCCAACAAGCGTGCGATGTCTAGTGTCAAGTAATATCATTTGGTATAAATATAATATACAAACACAATAGTTTCTCGAGAACCGACACCATTCCAATTTATGCCAACCGGTAGCGGCAATAGCAGCTGCCTGCACACAGAAGTTTACTATAGGTAGGTATACGTATATAATAAACACACGCCGTAAAGTTGAAGAAGACAATTTCAATCTGCAAATTCACTTTATATACAATAATATACTCTTAGAAAATCCTCTCTATGGTAAAGTAAATTGAAAATAGTTCGGGATAGAAAATCCGAATAAACTGCATTTATATAGACACAATAAATAAATGTATAATGTTCGATATAAGTATTATAGGTATACAATAGTTTACATTCTCCACAGTTTATTAAAATCCGTATAGCTTTTTTCCCCAATCGAGTAAATATTATTATACGAACGAATTGAAACTGAGGTTTAAATAAGTAAACCGTAAAATTTTCTGAAAAGTGGACAGGGGAGTTGGCTGGAATAGATCAACTGCAATCGTTACAGAGAGCGCGATTTTGATACTCGATCGTGGACGATCACAAGCCCTCGGTGCAGCTTCACTTCGGTCGACCGGGTTTTTTTTCATCTGAAAATGTGTACTATTACTATATATTATCATATATAAGTAGCAGCCCAATGACCATCTGATGTGTCGATCATAGGGTGGTACCATATGGTGCCTTCGAACTAATTGTAAGATATGACCAGTTGATAATTCGATCGAAAACCCGAAGTGTTTTTTTTATTCGCACCTTTTGAACGGAACCCAAAAGCTGAATCACGGTAAACTGAAAAACTTGAATGTGTTTTCCAAAGCGGGAAAACGGACTATGTATAGGATATTGATCGACACAATTAATTTTTCTTTGCGCACATTTTATATGTGAATATGCCAAGACGTAACTTTTGCTCACGAGGGCCAATCGATTCAAAGTAATTTGAATATTCGAGTAAACAGCTTTGCAGTTTTGAAGGCCTTCGCTCATCTTGAAAGAGCTGGTGGTTTGCAGATACGCACGAGATGAGCGGGTATACTTCAGTCCATCACTACTCATGATGAAGGTGAAAATTCAGAGTGAAGAATCGTTACCGGTCGGACTAAGTCGCTCCTCTTCAATGTAGGAATAACGCCCTGGAGGGAAAGGAAAGGTGAAGGAAAGTCAGAGTAGCGTAAGGGCACTAAAAGGCAGTCAGCGGGTTATTCGACTCGAAGAGGTAATCTTGAACGGAATTACCCGCGTGGCCCGTAAAAAATATGTCCCGAGCATTCGACATTCCCTTATATAAACCATATCGTTTTCCAAGAAATTCAACAAAGTTTATCAGATTTTAGCAGATTCTTATTTCCTCTACAAAATGCAGATCATTTCGCCGTATGTACGTAATCCGATTGTTCGAAGAAGAATGATCGAGTGTCGTATACGATATACCTCGATCAGCAATTTTCTTTGTTTTTTTTTTTTTGCTTTTGTCTTCTTCTATTGAAAGGGACGATACCCGAGAAGCACTCTTGTGTAACTTTAAGACAGTGCCCGTACTTTGGTATAGCAACGGCAATGGCATATTGCAAGCGATGTGAGCATTGAAACGCGATATGGAAGCCTTGAGCTATAGAGTTTCCGGTGCGCCATGGCGTGTGGATTGTCTGAATTCGCCACGTTTTTCCTGGCAATACTATAGCTTACGGTTTCGTCGATTTCCTGCAATCGATTCTGACTGGTTTTTTCTTACCATAAAAATCGGGATTGCAAAAACAAACACAGAACGTGCGATATATCGGAGATATTCTGCAAGCAGCTTAAAAAATGCAATTTGTACTTTTCTTCGAAACCATGACGCTTTCGATTTAGGTTCGATGAAACTTTTGACACACGATTATACTTTGACAAAAAATATGGCCATAAGTACCAGCTAATTCAATTTCCGGAATGAAGAAAAAATAAATAAAGAAAAATTGCTATCCGTATAACAAAGAAACCGGAAGAAACTATATGGATCGGTTTTTTGAAGAAGTCGGAGCATCTTCGGACCTGATGTGAGTTTTTTTTTTCCCCCTTTTAATATTTCATTTGCTAAAAAAAAACATAAACTCGATCACAGAAAATCAATGTAAAATCGGGTACATTATGTGAATCCTGCACTGCAGGATTTTCTTATACTCAATGCATGCGGCATTATATAAAAGGAATATACATATACATACATAGTATATTCTAGACGCTCCATATACGATATCCACACGGCATGCATATGAGTAAGTAAACATATCATATGCACACATATAGCATCAACTCCATATAACGTAATAATAATATTTTCTAAGCCCTGTCACCACGTCAAACTAATACAAACATCATACCATAATATGATAATATATCCAACCTGCGGGGCGAACCGCACGCTATATACATTTACTTGAACGCATATCGAATTCCCCAGATTGCAGCACGCAACAACACGTTGTATAAATCCATGTAGCGTCTCTACGATGTTCGCTATAGATTGTACGTATGTATAGATTTCTATGTACGTTACGGATACAAGGTACGAGAAAACATGGAACTTAAATTATTGAAAAAGAGATGAAAAAATTAAAAAAATTTTAAACTAGGTATCCAGATATATGCGAGAGTCAACCTATGAGAAAAAATTCCAAATACTATCAACACAATGTCACATGAATTTCATTCCGTCAATCAACACGTGTTTGCTACACAACGCGGAACTACCTCATGCTACATAAATGTACTGCATTTTGTTAATGATACGAATAAAATATTCTATTTACAGTACATACATTAAAGATCTCCACATAAACCTAATTCTGGTATAGAAGTAGGTATAAGTAAGCATTTCGCATCGCGGGTAACGTGTCTCGAGACGCTCTCTTCTCTCCTACTCGTCTACGTACTCAACATACCTGCCTTACTGCAATGCACTTATACATAGAAAAGTACACGCTGCACTCTATGGGGGTGGATTCTAGACTCGTAAAGAGTTTCATTAACTCCCTGCTGTTAACTGCCTGCCCGACTCTCTCCCGTTATATTTGCCACTATGAAACTACTGCTGAAGCTACTGCTATACAATGACCTTATGTTGCCCATATAAAACACGTGCATAGCTGTTTGTTCCCTACTTTTATACTTCAACATACATTTCACGAAGACCGAAGTATGATCATGAATAAATTATATCAAATTGCCCGTGAAATTCGATTCTCAAAGATATGAAATATACACAAAAATTTTATGGTACGTATACGGGATATGTACGAATTCGATTACGAATATTCAATGAATTAGGAGAATGAGATGAATCATTTTTCGATGCGTGACCATATACGTGAAAAAGTAATTGTG
Source organism: Athalia cordata (assembly GCA_963932425.1). NCBI lineage: Eukaryota > Metazoa > Arthropoda > Insecta > Hymenoptera > Athaliidae > Athalia > Athalia cordata. Next base: position 45,779,991 of record OZ010625.1, on the reverse strand, counting down.
AATCCGTTATACAATTGATAAAACTACGAGTCATGATGAGTAAAATCACTCTACCATCTGTAACGCAAGATCAAGCTATAATGAATTATATCCGAATGAAAAGAAAAAAAGAAAGAAAACATAATCCATGAAGAAGGCTAAAACACATTTGGTGTTCGATACCCTGTCGGCCACGAAAACTTGATAGAGAAAAGATACGGCTGACTAAAAGTATTCGAATTGTAAGTGCAATGTCCTAATATTTTGTACTCTAAGGGCTCACGTCAAAAGCATTATCTTATACGCATGGTAAATCCATAGCTCGCTACGTCGGAAGATACCGAATGCTACGAAGTTTGTGGAAAAGAAATCTGACGCTCGAAATACGCTTGAGTGGTGATCTGAATCAATAACAGGAGAGAAGAAGTGGTACAGAGTATAGGGTGAGTTGGTGGGTAGCCCAAAGTCTCGATAAGCCCCATGAAGATTATCGTCAACTCTGGGATTGGAGTTCGGTTCGAATCAGAGCGAGAGAGGAAGGGAAAGGACTTAGGGATGATTGCGACAGGTACTAAGCGAAGGTGGCTGTGTTCACAGCAATAAGGATTACCAAACTGCATCGCAAAATCGCGTGTTAGTGCTTTCCGGAATGTTTCAACCAAAATCCAGACAACGTATAACATACCTATAGGACGTACGCGGTACATTGTAGGACAGGTACCTATTGACTTCACAGAGAAAACTACGATATTGTAATCATGGATTGTGGCGTTTTTAAAGTAGATCGCGAACTCCGAACTGAGCCACTGTCGACCGGTAATCTGTAAAACTATGCGTGTCACGCATGAGGAGTATCGCCTGAAATTGTAAAAATAGAATTGTTTCTCTGAAAACCACCTAATCATTCAGTATTTTCGTCCGAGTGTTTTTGATGGTGGCGGGAATTGTGCTTTGGTCTTTTCAAGTATGAGCTTTCTGACAATGATACGCCAAAAAGCAAATACCTTCGGCATCGTCGGTGTGTCAGTGATTGTGTGAGGGAAGGTGATCGCAGAAAAACTTGGACCGTCGTTTTCCGCACTAGTTATTGGTGCCCTGCCTACCAGAGCGCAATTTCCGATACCCTAAAAAATTACATTGAGACGCAAGCCCGAAGTAATTTGATCCTTGTTCGAGGCGTTATCTCATAAAAAGAAAACGCGTCACTGTCGGTAGGTTAGACGCACCTTGAAAATGCCTTAACCATTGCCGTTGAATCCTGTTTGAAATCCAACAACCATTACCATTGTCTACAGATCTCACAACTCACCGCATGAGCTGGAAATAAAGAAACCGCGAATAGTGGATATAGGTGTATAAAGTATACGGGATTCGTTTCACGTGTGGACCGCGCGAGGGCTTTTATGTGGCACGAAACGGACCTGTAGAACTTTTCCCCTTATAATATTACCCGAGTAAGGAAGAATATGAGATAGATGTGTTGAGTTTGCGAGATGAGGTGAGAGGTTGGATTTTTTCTGTGTAAACCTAGTGCGACACTTGTTGCCATCTGAGAAAAAGTTTTACAATTTTGATACGATATTAACGTATAGGTTATGCGTAAATGTATTCAACTTTTCCATTATTAGAATATGATTCTAATTTCAAATCGTCAGTGTATGTACAGCTCATTTCCGCTACGTTGATCAGCCAGAACACTGTATGGGGACAATTTTTTGTCATATAGGATGTTGCGACTACGACACAACCGCTACGGGGAAATTCAACCCGAATCTGTCAGCCCTCGAGTATAATTTTGGCCTGATCGATTACACAGGATCGATTTCATGCTAATGTCATTCAACGAAAGCCAACATTTACATATAAATGACATTTTTCGATTGAAAACTTTCGAGTACAATACCGTTGTGTCTACTTAGTCGGAGTTGAAAAAAATAAAGAAAAATTAAATAAATAAATAAATAAATAAATAAATAAATAAAACTGATTGTGAGTGAAAGGAGCTGTAGATTATTCCGATGTTCTCAAAGAAATAGCGTAACTGCTCTCATTAAAATTTGAATAAGGTGAATCCACGCAGATACGTGTTATTCATAATACATTTCAGGGTACTAGGTCAGAGATAATGAAAATAATCGTTGTGATAACATGACATTTATACATACGAGTAAGAACATATGCGTACCAAAATATGATAATAATTTACTTTTATATATGACGCGTCTATCAATAGTAATTATGATTTATTATTTATCTCTTCATTTTAAACAACAAACACCAATCGCTATAAAACTGTTCAGCTCCGATAAGTTTCGCGGTAATTTATAAAAGGATATTACATCAGCCTTCAGTCAGTCGTTTTACCCTCGTTTTACTTCTCGTACTTGGAAAAATATTCCATTTCAATTGGAGTTAGGTAGGACGTATAAAGGAGAATATTTAAAATATTAATTTCAATGATTCAAGTTCAGGAGGGTGAAATTAACGTTTTTCTCGTACTACTACAGTTGATGTAAATACACATACATACATTCAATTTCAAGAGGGAACGCGACGAACAAAGTCTCGAAACCTAAATTTCTGATGAAAATTTGGAAAAACAAAGGAGAAAATAAAACTTAAATTTCTCTTGTAGCCTGCATGACGGTATTATAAAAAACGTATGCTATACACAATCGAAAGAAACAATTGAACGCGATGTGTACATACCAATGGTAACACAATTATATTCAGACCTCAAGCTAAGGGCTTAATTGTGCGCAGAGTTCAATCGTCCGCAACGATGCGACACACGCATCGGTTTCCATTGCAGCGTTAATAATTGTCCGTGAGTTTAAAAATTAAACAATAACATATCACCCAAATGATATGGGTACAATTGGTATAAAAGCTTCTATATGTGTTGCTTCTGTAGTATACGATCTGAACAAGAGGAGTCATCAATTAATTGCTCTTCATTTGGCTTAATTGCATTCCGCGATCATACGGATACTTCAGTCAGTAGGGCACTACTTGCGTGCGTGTGAGAATAACAGTCCACTGGTCACCACTGGTTTCAGACTCCAATTGCCCATCATCCGGCAATGACTAATCGTATGTATCAGAATACCGAGTTGATTCACCTCGATGAATCAGTTTGATCAACAAGATTCTTGATATTGAGTACGATGTAGAATTGAAAATAGAGATTGCCCGAATAGCGACATGCAATTTTTGAATAGAATATGATTCGGGACGTAAGAACTAGCCACAAAGTGTTCATAACTCGGCTTCATAAGTTCAATGACAATAAATGCACCAATTTTCGAATGTCTCACCCCGTATATAAGCGTATATTATCCAGCTACGACCACCCGAGGTTATTTCGCAGGTGATGCGATGGGGTGGCGGTGAAACGTTAAGGGTAAATTGTAAGATTATGCTAATGCTGCTGCTTTGTAGATTGAGCCCATGAAATGAAAAATTTATACACCCAGTTCCCTCGCGGGTTCTGGTCACATGACTGTGAAGTCTGAGGTCTTGAAAGATTGAAAAAGCCAAGGTTATAAGCGTGACACGCGTACACGGCAAAGCACAAGTGTGAATGACACGCCCTGGTATCATATAAATTACCACTTATTGCGCATCATATCCTCTTCTATACGCGTATAGGAATACCTACATTATAGTTGGTTGTGATCGTCGACCCCGCGTCGTCGTGCAGCATACCAACGTCTGCATCATTCGACGTGTTCGCTTTACAACAACTAAACGCACGATATGACCTGTATCCATCCAATCATTGGTGCCCCTAAGCGAAAATAATAAAAATCACCCAGTTCGTGTATTTCCGCAAAAATCATCGCACACCAGAGGATAAAAATTTGCAATTTCCATCACGGCAGCAGTGCCGCGAACAGTGTGACTCACATAAAATTCTGCGAACCGAATAACGTGCGGGTGGAAATACACGTGTAGCAATCGATCACAGGAATTTTTCATTCCGACTCATTTTCAGTTCAAAATATTACGTAGATTTTATACTTGTATAACCTGTCGCACTTCAAGCGACGTGTACGTTGTTTTTTTTTTTCCTCGAAGAGGTGACTGATTGCGTAACTGCAAAGTCAAGGTGAATTATTGCATGATCGTAGACTGTGTTATAATTAGCAACGTTAGCTATGTAATTATCCAAGATATTCTTAGAAAGTTGATGCATGTCAACAGTATCAGAGGATAAATATAATGCAAAAATTAACAGAAAAAATGAAACGTAACTGAAAAACTTTCAAGTTCATGTACAGACGACTGATCTTGATGTTGAAACAATAGATTGTTCTCAATCTATTGTTAGTCACAGTCATTGTACGATACTCAATTTCGATACAACAAAACACAGAACTGTAGCATTGCGCCAATTGATGCTGGCTGGATAACTAGGCGAGAGTCAAATAGATAAAGAGGAAGGTTGTATAATAAGGACCGCTGTACTAGACTTTAGACGACCGGTAAACAAAGTTAATTAAACAGGTTGATTGCCGTTTGATCTCCTTGTATTTCCTCCGAGCCCTGAAACACTGTTAGTCTTCTCTCTCCCAACGTTATGTAAAACGCGCTTTCTCGTTGTTCCTTCGAGACGATATCGTAACATTCTTCTTACTTAAGCTTCTCACATCGTCAGGCGACAGGCACCGTTCGATAATGTTTCCACTACCATTCCTCTACATAGTAGTGGGTGCATTCAGTCAATTATGACAGTTAAGAATTCGCGCAGCATCGACTTCTTGCTAAAAAAAAACCAACGAAACATTGTTCATACCTCTCCCGTGACAATTTTAAAACGAAAATGTTGAAACTCTCTATTAATTTCTCACTACCTTCCGATTCTCCCCTCGGTACGATGATACTTGATACAACGTATCCCACTAATGAGCCGAACGTGAAATTAGAGTGACGTGCGGGTTTATACATGCATGTATATTGATTGACTGTGGTCAACAGAGTAGTGAATCGGTAAGTTACATTGGTTGTTGTAAAATTGCTGCAAAGGATCAAAACATTGACAATAGTTATGATTAATCAGCGGTCTATAATTATACCATCGTAATCCGTTCACGCGATATCCGTCCAATGCAACTCGCATTGGGCATTTATTTCCGGTGTCAACGGATATTTGATTGTTTTACAAGGTTTCATATTTTCGCAAACACTTGCGGAACGAAGTCACCAGAACTCGCAAGAAAGATCGGCAGCCCATTTTTAGTACACCTATATTATTGGTGCAAGTAAAGTCTATAATTAATATAGGGTGGTAACGATCAACTAAGGAGGCAATAACTGTCGTGATCTGCAGGGATTTGATGAAAGCAAGCAGGCCAACGTTGCCCAAACCTGCAGCAACGAGTGGCCGAGTAAGTTAACAGAACAACTAATTGTAAGTTTGCCAATTCTCTATGGGGATATTATCGAACCGCTGAGGATTCCACGGTGGTCATATAACTATATCATAAACTACCCCTACCATTAACTATTTTAAAAAGTCGGTGCATACGGTGCATCTAGTTTAAGTCTCATCGATGTGAACCTCTGGTCGGAAATTTAACGCGTCTTTTGATTGAAAAACCAGATTTCATCGAGCTCCGGGCGATGGTGCAAAACTAGTCGGAAGGAGGAATTTCAGTCGCTTAAGGGCTTCTTCATCCCAGAAGAAAACTATCCCCTACACGCACGTCTGTTCATGGAAAGATCGAGGGAAAGATGTACCATAGAGTTATATAGACGGGATTTCATTAGTTTAATTTCGGATTATAGAGTTCACTGACAATCACAGATGTTCCGGTAAAAATAGAAATAAAAATTAAAAGTCGACTACTACGAGGTGCGAATGAAAAACAGAACATTTAACTCCCCATATTTCCGAAGCAGCTTTCTCGCCAGTAGTTTACTTTAGAAATATTATCACATAATACTATCTATACGAAGCTATTTAACGAACCTACACGAATATATGTAGTTATAATTGTTGCAGAGGTCCCTCACCGATATAAAGTTAGAAATTAAACGTAGGTATACGTATTTAAATACCTATATCGTTATGGATTATTATTCAACGCTTTCGGAATACGCGTATGGGCTCCCTGAAGTTAGTCAACCTCATTGTTAGCACGCATTGTGCTCCCTCCTAATTACAAGACTGGTATGGGTATATATATGTACGCAAGTCAGCTACTGCATTCTATTCTGCATATAGTTTACATTGGGTTACAATATGCTTTAGTTTTGCTACTAGTCTACCTGTTACTGTTGCTAGAGCGTACGGCACATTCTAGATGTAGTTCTATATGAATAGGACATACATATGTAACTTTACTCCATCAAACTCATTGTTAACTCTATACTATACTTGCAATACTCTCATTGGCTAGCTAGTTACCTATTTCTAGTTCACTCTATCTGTAAACACATACCCCCCAAAGGCACCTACGGTGCAAAAAACTTCGCCAAGTGCATTCAATGTTTGAAAAATTCATTAATAATAAGAAAAAAAGAATCCAAATCAATTATTGTGCCAACTGCCAAGTACATGTAACTTTGCATCGTGTAAAAATATAGAATCGGAAAGTAAATCAATGAGAATCAATTTAAAGAATCATAAAAAAAATAAAATAAAATAAAATAAAATAAATGAAATTTAGAAAAAAAATCCAAAAAACAAATTGGAGGTAGTTGTTCTTGGCGGGCTAATGTTATATTGGCATAAAAAAATTCTAGATTTTGTTTCCGAAAAAGCCCGCCAAGTCCCACTACCTCCAATTTGTTTTTTGGATTTTTTTTCTAAATTTCATTTATTTTATTTTATTTTATTTTATTTTTTTTATGATTCTTTAAATTGATTCTCATTGATTTACTTTCCGATTCTATATTTTTACACGATGCAAAGTTACATGTACTTGGCAGTTGGCACAATAATTGATTTGGATTCTTTTTTTCTTATTATTAATGAATTTTTCAAACATTGAATGCACTTGGCGAAGTTTTTTGCACCGTAGGTGCCTTTGGGGGGATCTCATAACTTTTTGTATTTTGTTGGAGAATATTGCAGTGTTAATTATGGTTTGACGGGGTAAGAAAAATTTTCGAACGGTGGCCATGAGAGCGCCATTTTTCTGGGGCCCAATGAAAAGGAGTCGCTGTGCGGTAGCGGACTCTGTAAGAAATCAGACGTATACCGTAGTGTACCGGCTACGGTGACGCCACCTGCTAGGCGGACGAGAATTATAACCTTTTTCCTATTTGACAGGAGCTAGCTCTGACAGGAATATTACGCGAGCCGCGGCTTCCCTTCTATACCATTTATGTGAAAAGGTTCTGTTTTCAGATGACATATAGCTAGCGTACGACGATGACGGTGGTGCTTAATCGTGAAACGAGCCTAACGGTGATCAGAGAATCAGAGAATTATCATACCTCAGCTCTCCGACCACTGACGTTATTGAAATTACGCTTAAATGAGAGCTCGTCCGCGATTCATATCGCGAAAGTGCATCCAAATTTCCCGAAATGCTTATGATTTCGGAGATACTTGATAGAACGGTTGGCCGTACAGCGCTTTCTCGATCCCCTAGCAGTAAAGATACTCGGTAGTCCGCACGTTCGTTTGAATGTACTTGGCGCGAGACTCTACCGAGTCTCTTGATATCTACCCATGTGAATATGGAACTGCACCATCATACCTCTCTCGTGACAATTTTAAAACGACAACATTGGCGTTAACAACGTGTGTCTTGTCTAGTGAAACATTCAGATCTGATTATGTATTCATACTACACATCAACTGAAGAGTTAATCTATCGTTAAAAAAGAAATTCCAACGCTGCGGGTTGAAATGTGAGGTTATAATCTGCATGATATGAGTGCTTTGTCTCAAGTACACGACGGAACTACACATAAAATATCATTAACAATTTCGGCGATACGACGGTACAAGGTCGTATAGAAAGGTGATTTTCCAGTAGAATAAAGATTCGTATTTGTAATGGATTAAAATTCATCTATTTTTTTCCCCTCATATCCCGCGACAAATCTACAAATCTAGGTAACCGTATTACCCATGAGAGAAGCTCCTACGAACCAAAGCATACGGATGTACGTTACTTTTCGCTTCGAAAGGGCCCGGCCGAGCCCATCCGGACCTTGCAGTACTTTGACCTCTTCCCCCCCCTGTCGTGTCTCGTTTTGTTTCGTTTCGCCTCGCCTCGCCTTTACTTACCCTGCCTGGGCTCGTCTGACAGTTAAAGGTTTCTTACCACGTGATTCCGTTCGTCGGAGAGAAAGGGAAAAAAGAGGGCGAAGATGAGAGAAAGAGAGAAAATTAGAGCGGGAACCATGAGGCGAACACGGAATAGAATCCCAAGTAAGACGGATTGAAAAGTCAAGTAGTAACTCACCCATGATTTTAAAGTTACTACCTGTCTTCAACTAAACCGCGATGAGAAATAATAAAAATTCTAAACCACGACAATTTGATACGTATAAGATTTCTAATTGCCTGTATCTATTAGCTATAGAGAAAGAGAATAGTATTCTTAAGATCAAATATCTCTGAGAAGCTATATAAAATTTTTTTATTATTCTTGTAAACGTGATCATACACAATGTGATTGAAAACTCATGGGAAACTCGAAAGACCATAAAAACAGGAAGAAGGACCCGCGATCTTGATTACAAAATTTACAAGGACGATTGATCGCTAGAACCTTGATACGGTGAAGGATGAAAATCACAACGAAATTAATGATAGGTCGGACCGGTTTACGTATACTACAGCGTAGAGCTTGGACTTTATAGGTGAGTAGTAGAAAAATGGTTTTACAGTTTGCTGAAACAGTTGAGATCCAACGATGCTTTTGACTTAAAAAGCGCAACACACAGAGTTACGCGATAGACAGCTGAGCAAAAATAAAAAACTAAATACGCGAATATACAAGGCTGTTCTCTTCCTCGACTTTCAGGAGAAGTTATAACCGGTTTTGTTGCACTCCGCTCATCGCTCTCGACAGACTATCATAGTAGAAGCTAGCTTGTAGCTCCTCCACTGTCTGTAGGAAAAAGAACACTTTGACGACGGGGTATTTCGCGTAGAGGCAGCAGGGACTTCGATTGAGCGAATTTCATGACTCGTTGAATCGTATCAAACAAACGCATCCATGTACGTCTAGGTATAGGTATACCTCCGCATCATCGATACATCGCAGTACTCATAATATGATACACGTCCTCAAACGCTTTAACGCCATGGTGAACATCAGCTGTGTGATGTTCGACTAAAACGAATTTCACAAGACTTTGAACTGTTCGCACCAAAAAATGTTCACATACATATACATAGGTACTACTTACATACCCTTCAATTATCCTCCATAGTATACGTTTGGAGTAATTTTTCGAAATGTCCTCCGCAGACCGCAACTACATAAACAGTGTACGTCGAGTCAATGTCCAATAAGATTATGATAAGCGCCTAAATTGCATGTGACGATATTTGACATCGAGACCTGCTGGAGTATCACAATAATCACCATAACTGATATGTGAAGATGATAATCCATCTGGGTCACCAGATATACATACAATAGCCGAATATATGAAAATACGTGATGGTAACCTTCGTCTTCGTTGTGGGAAAAATCGATTCTGGTCTCGATCCAAGTGAATTACTTTTGCGGTTTTGATCAGAGCACTGTACTTATTTCGTACGTTTTCGAAATAGCAATACAGAAAAAGAAAACGCTGACGAAACTTTTAAATTAAAAATTGACATGACATTTTTTTTGACCTAGATGCCAATAGAACAAATTTGGTGGAGCCGTGTGTATGCTTATCATTATTACCTTTGCATATTTCGTGGGGTGTAAAATTGTACGTATTACTAGAGCTGTGAGAAACAGTTTTCATTACACATATAATCTGAAACACTGACGACTCTAGCGGAAACAAACTCGTTCAGAGTTGGAAACTGCATCTGTACCGTGCAGATAACTTCGCTGCAATGCACGGGTGTCAGAAACAGCGTGAATTTTATTTCATCCTATTTTTTATTTTATTTCTCATACCGTTACTCGTCACGTACTCGATACGCATCACCGATAATTCCATCGAATCGCAATGTCATTTATTGGTGAAAAAAAAGAACAAAAAAAAAACCATAGGGAAGGAATAGGCAGGAAAAAAAAACTTCTATAGGAAACTTGACAACTACGTCATCTTTCGCGTCTATAGTATGTATAACGCGAGTTCGCCACACTGTTTCGTACCCAAGCACTGCTCGTTAAAAATATCCAGGCATAGCTGCTGATGGCTGCACTGGTGCAGCCTCCGAGAGGGCTTAGTGAGGAAAGTAGAATGATCACCTCCCGCGTCCCGACGTCGGAGAGACGCTGGAAGTAGTCTGGAGGATACTCGCAGACGTCGTTCCCGGATCAAATATGAACCACCAACCGTACGTTGCCACCCACGATACGCCCCCCTGTCCCCCTAATTTCTTCATGCATCAAGTTTCAAAATATGCCCCTAAAAGTCTTTTACTAAATTTGCATCGAAACAAAAAAAAATTGTCGAATCAAAGTATTTGACGGCTCGATTTATTTTCAGACCGTGAAGAATAGATGTATAACGATTTCGTTTCCATTGTCAGAAATAAGTCGACGGCCTCGTAGCCTAATCTTCTAATAATTCGCATTTGACATCTCTGCTTTAAATTTCTCAAGAAGAGTTTTGGCGGGGTCGGTAATAATTAACCGTAATTAACAAGGGTCTGCACGTGGGTTAAGCGTAATTTGTATAACGCTGCTCTCGAGTTTTGGGGCGCGTTAATTAATACATCAGCTATAGCTGCTCATTGTATATATGTAGCTATTGTGGTAAAATGTCCCAACGATGCGAGAATTACGACATGATAAGTGGAGTAATTTACTTCGATTTAACAAATTTTTTAATTGCAACCACGAAAAAACTTTCTTCAATATCAGAGTGCGAATGACTAACAAATCGATTTACCTACTCCCCCATCACAGTTATATGTAGTTCACAGAACGCCCTTGTTGACCTTTAACCAATATTTCCACAAGCAAACCTTTGCAGTTGAATAGTATCAAATGATATTTAACCTTCGCCAACTTTACGTACCACGAACAACAATAATAATAATGAAAACAACAACAGCAACAATAATAATAGTAATAATTACAGATGCATAGTACCGTAATAACGTTACAGGACGCGGTACGAACACCGGCATGTTTCGAAACAAAACGTTGTAAACACGCAGATTAACGTGTGGGGTACCCAGTGCAGAATTGTTTGAACAAATATTTTAGAACGAAATGGTGTGCAACAGGAACAAGAACGGCAACAGCAGCTTTACTTCGTTCAGATCAGCTTCAATTTGTACATGAAAAACACTCCCGTCAAACAACATCGAACGTATCGCAGCGTTAAATATACGAGTTTGAACGGTAGGTACTAATAGTCACAAACATTTAACATCGTTAGTCCAATTAGTTAAATTGAAATTACGTAACATTGTTTCGATGACGACCCTGAAAAATGAATTATGACAACTGATTGCACCGCCGAAAAATTTTGTAAATAATTAAACGAGTCCTGCGTACCTTCCTCGAAAAAACCAAGCAGTGCGTTTGAATAAATTAAAAGTAGCTGCATCGTCAGGGGGATTTGAACGTTTTAAAGTTATTGAATAGAAAAAAAAAGAAGAAAAATGGACAGAAAAAAAACATATCGGACCCATCGACGTTCGAAAATGAAGAGTCAGTACTTTTTTCCGGCTGCAGTAAGCGAGACTAAAATATAACACCGGAGTGCCGTGCACCGTCTATTTATGGATCGAGAATGCAAATGGAAAAAATGCATGGTGAAAAAAGAAGAAAAAGTATTGTGATGATAAAAAAAACTTAGAATTAATTGTAAGCTCAAACCGGAATGAATTACGCATTCGTGGCAGAGAAGCAAAACTGATTGAGTTGCGCTGGTTCACTAAACCGCGACTTCCCATGGATCCAAAAAAAACTTTTTTCTTAGTCACGAGAATTGACTTCGAAATGAAACACAATGTGCATCAAGCTGGAACTAAGGTTCATTTTTTTTTCATCGCCCATTTACCAAAATCAGTAAGAAACCCATGTCTCTAGAGAAAGTTGAAAGATGTTTTTTTTCTTCTAATAATAACTTGTAAAGTAACGGTACTCATCAGCTGTCCCTTATAACCGTTCGAAGGTTGCGGTTCTCGTTATATTATTATGATCGTTAGTGAGAAAAGGGAAAGGCGCGACACCGACGACGTAGATCTACAGACTGCGTGAGTTTATGTTTCATGCGTAGTGAGAACCGTTGAAAATTTGATAAAAATTTAACATAAACTGACCTGAGATAAGTTGATGTCGCCGCGAATTTTTGATTCCACAGTCTGCTGTTGGGCACCTTCAGCAACCCCCGCGATGACAAAAGCGATGATGCCGAAAATGGCACGAGTAGGAGAAAACGGTGCACGAATCATCATCGTCAATATTTAAAACCACTGAGGAAACTAAACAAAACCCACCAAAAAACAAACTCACTTTTTAAAATTAAAATTATCACACGATTTTAAATTATACAATAATAATATTCAAATATCGGTACTCGGAATTTTATTCTTCTTTTGTTTAATATTTATTTATTTGTTCGTTTCAAAACACCGGTTTCATTGATAATTCAGAACGTTCTCCAATCAATCAGGTGTGTTATCAAATCACGAATAATTATTGAAGTTTCTCGGCAGGTTAACGAACTGACGTAGATCTAGTCTTTTTTAACTACCACGCTGCATCCGCGTCCGGAGAAATTCCTTCCGTGGCGTGCTCACGGTACGAAGGATAGCGCGAAACTGCGCCCCCACCACGATCCGAGCTCTAATCCCCTTCCCTGGCCTCCCATTCCCCCCTGCACGTCGTGGTTCCGTTCCATACCTCCTCTCGTCTCTCGCGATCCTACCGCTCGGTCAGACCCGCAAACAAGTTCCTTTGCTTCGGGTTCAACTTCGGCTCAACTTCGGCTTCCCACTACATGTACGTAACATTCGAATTGCCGGCAGTGGTGAACACGTGACCCGAAACATGCCAATAGGATTGCCGGCATGTGCAAGAGTTTCAGGATTTTCGAGGAAGTTGTTACATCAATTTGTTATCTTTTTTATTCGTTCTTTCTCTTCATAACGAATCAGATATGGAATTTGCTGATTCCTTCTAATGATACGATGAAAATCCAACCGGTCGTGAATTTTATCCACGGTTTGGTATTCTTCTCATCCCATACTGCAAGTGTGAAAAACCGAAACCTACGGGTATTTCATTATAACGGCAAACAAAAATGTTGGTTAATAAATCACGTTATAATGATGCACATTTTGAAACTATTCATGATAAAGTTCATTATAGTATTGCATTATATTTATAATTTAATTACCATTTGTAATATGGTTTTAGTTTCCACTTATGTTTGTTCATTTTTTAGTTTCAGAGTAAAAATTTACCCATTTTCATGGTTTAATTAAACTTACGATTCTGAGAAAAGAATTTCTGAATGTGCTGGTTTTTCCGGAAGTCGGTAATTGCGCCAGGAACAGCTGCTTGACGAAGGATTATACAAATAATTGATGAATCGTGAATTATCCAGCACTGGGGTGGAAATAAATTTTATTTTAACATTTGCCGAAGTTCCAACACACCTACACTTTTTTACAATAAAAAAAGTTGAAGTGCTCCGTTTTCTGGTAGCCATAAACATATTACCAACGTATAAGATACTCAGCACGTGTATAATGCGTACGTCGTATAAGCTTCGACCCTGCTCACCATCGAAATGCGTCACGGTCCCATTTTCCCCACGCACCTACACGTGCTTCCTCTAAACGGACGTACAATTAGAATTTGGAGTTCAGACCTGCTGCCGCTGCATATATACATGTAGTATAGCTGTGGAGATCACTTGGCAGAATACCCATCGTACTTCCTCTGCAGTGGTATAAGGAAGGAAGGAAACTGAACTCGGAATTACGATAATTAAACCCGGAATTTGAACATCGTACAATATCCGAATTGAGATTCGGATGTGTATATATATGCATCTATAGTATACGCTACCCACGGCAATTTGTCCCGCGTGGAAGGGCGAAGTTATCATTCTATTATAAATTAATAGCTCAGACTCCTAATTGATTCGAATAAAACAAATAGATTGTATTCAACTAATTTTTCATTACTTTTCATTAGTTTCCTAGGTATCAATAAATTTTTCATAAAACTCTCAAGTTTTTCTTCTCCTATTTCTCATACCCGCATGATTTGTCAGATTTTAAAGGACCGGGAGGACAATATTTTAATAACACTCTAGATATACATGTGAAAATTCCATGTCACTTCAAACAATCTTTGATCTTAATATTTTTATTTCTACACCCGGGAAATTTAAATGAATAGAAGGAATTCAAAAACATCCAGCCAGTTTTTCATATTTCTCAAACTTAGATCAATACGTTGAAAGATACGATTGCATAGTTATTCAAGTCCGACCAATTTGCAAAATCTAAAAAAATTATTGATAAATCCGGCTTTATAGGTATGTGGAAAATTTGAAGCAACCCAGCTTCCAAAAAATTATATCCACTGCAGAATTTCCGAGAGTTATTTCAAATTCTGAAATATGGAGAAAATTTCTCGAAATTTGAGTGATATGAAAAACATAAGTTTTAAAGATTAGTTGAATTGGTGAGATGTAATGTTCCGTGTTTCATTGACCCGCGAAACTTTGGGTAAACTTTCCAGCGCGATCGGAGTTCACAATTGACCCTGCAGACTTGGACTAGGAATTGAATTGACTTAACTATTTAATAATGGAATCAGATCGTTACATACGGGGTAACGGGGTATAAAGTGCGCGCGTATGCTTCACCATGTTATATGGAGATCGGAAGGATTTAAGACTCACCATGGTTATATATAAATGCAAGGGTCGTTAAGTGCTCTCACTGATTGCCATTAATTAATTCCGGTTTTACTACCGTCCATATATACCTACTTCCGTTTAACCTGTGGTACTTACCGAATGGGAGGTACAGAAATCTCGAATTTCTCAACTCGTGGAACGTCAAGTAGTGGTGAGTCAAGAGTTACCTCCGGTCATGTTATGGTTTCTAATCAAGAAAAACATGTAGTATTCGCTCGATTGATCAATGGAAAAAACTTTGCTTCATTTTTATGGCATGGCTCACTCTCTCCTATACGTTCATAGCGTATCCCGTTTATATGTATATTGTGTATAATATATTTGAACGATCGAAGTGCAGGTCGAGCTAACCCCATTCGCTTGTTACGACTAGTAGTTGATGCCATCCGCTTGAACCCAAGGTATTTCTGCAGCGTCGAAATGAATTCGTAACAAAATCAAGCAAAAATTTGTTAGATTTGCATATTCCTTTATAGTCCACCGTCAATCTGGAGCCAATGAGCATTTGGCAACGGATACCGTTACGAGTATATCCCAGTGAAGAGGTACAGCTGAGATATACAGGTGCTTAACATTCACGTGGCTCACAATTTAGATAAAAACCAAATTTGGATGCGAAACATTTCATCTTGAAACCCCGTAGCGCAGCTTTTCCCAGGTGAATTTCACCACGGTCATGTGAGCTCCTCCGTTACCTTTCGTTTGTATACTTGATGAAAGTCACAATAAAAAATTTCTGTGGAAATCACACCGCATTCAGCATAGATAGAACTTGTCACGTAAAATTTACAAACAAGGTATAGGATATGAAATGAATCTTTGGTGAATTTATTGTGCAAGCACAACCGATTTCCAACGATCGAATAATTTTCACTCAAGATCATCCATGGCACACACGAAACCAACAAATCTTTTGCTATTACGGTCCTTTATTTACTGCAGCGATTTCTGGCCGACATCGGAGATTTCAAATCTTCGAATCATATGCCCTGTGTACGGGGCATTGCAGGGATATGCGAAATCGTGTTGTTTGAGTAAAGCTCATAAAGGGAATAGCGATAAAGGGCGGGCAACAAGAGAATTGTCGGTCTTTTGTCAGCTGTTATAATGCTATGAAAAATTGTTGTAGAAATATTCGTTCCCTGCTACGGCATCCGCATGGCATTCAACAAACGAAGGTAGATAGATATAAAGGAAGGTTGGCAATCTAATTTTTCATTTCGCATTATACATAAATATAGTTAATGAAAAACTGACATTTCATTTCTCGAATGAAAGGATTACAGGCGCCAGATGGTATTTAAAAATGATATACCTATATACCTTGTTATGTACGTAAACACATGTGACGTAGAAATTACATAAACCTACATATCTATAATAAATGTACGCACATTTCTGTGTATACTATTCAGAATTATTTATAGGATTTGCCGGAAAAGAATATCGACACGAAATTCTAGGTCCTATATCGCAAAACTGAACTGTAAGCACCCTTCATTATTATTTCTCGGTTTATACCGCGACCATCTTTACGATCACGTTGCAAAACCTTAATTACCTTTGTTTTATTATACCGCTACCGCAATTGGACAACAATGGATTTTCTGCTGCAATAACCCGATTATATACGGCAATTTTAACATGAATCTGCCGACTATTAAAATGACGAATTAAAAACCTTTCGGGCATTGAAATACAACCTTTTTAATGCCTGCAGTTGCTTCACCGCATTTTTATACTTTCTTTTATTGACTATATTATTGATTTCTATATCATTATTTTTCTGTCTCTTTTAGTCAATGGCAACTCCTGATTATAAACGTCATTGCTTACCGCGCTGTCAAGAAAAAAAAAACCTAGAATTTTACTACTTCAATTTCAGAAAGATTTTTTTTTTTTTTTTTCGTGTCCATTAGCATCAGCACTTGTCCCTCAAAGGACGTATAATCTATCACGATCGGTGATATATACCTTGATTATTAGGAAATTGACGTATCCGTCATAGATCGAATACAACGTATGGAAATAACTAACCACTTGTTGCATCTAAGTGAGGCAACGTTATTGTCAAGGAAGCTCGCTCGATTGATTAATTGAATTCCCTGTGAAATTGCTTCGTTCATTGCCGCGATTTTTCTATAGCTTCTAAATTTAAGTTGCGCATCGAAAATTTCAAATACCTAATTGCGTAACGGTGAAAAAAAAAATTTCAACTCCACGCAAAATCGCTACGAAATTGCAAAATCAAAATCAAAAATGACAAATGAAAAAATAAATAAATAAATAACTCTTGAGATCCGCACCGCGGGGGCGTTATTTGCTGTCAAAGGTTGGTTCCCAGCTACGATACGAATAAATAACCAAACAGGATGCCAAGATCGGTTTTATCAGCTATTCCTGCCTCAACTGGAAACCAGAAGACAACCTTTCAGCTGCAGTGTGTAAAAAAAAGACAACAAAAAACAAAAAAGAAAGGCATAGAGAACATTCCACAGAGACCTTGTCTCTCGTCACCGCATCCTCTGGTGGTTGGTCGCCGCACCTCCTACCGCCCCTCATTCCTTTCCTCTATTCCGCCCTTTCCGGGCGTCGATCCTCGGCAGGGAGGAAAAACATCACACGATGTTGAATTTGAACGCGTCGGTGAGGCTGGCGAGGAGAGAAAATGTACGCTTTGCGTGATCACGCACTAGAAGGTTGGCATGAGAAGGTTGGTTGGCAGGGAGGCGCAAAGGGTGCCAGCAAGGTAGACAGGCCGACGAGCAGCTACGAGAGGACGGCCCTCTCTCCGCATTTCCCTCGCATATATTTTTCCCCCATTTTTTTTTCTCTCCTCTTTCGATCCGCTCTTCTCCCTTCGTCCCTTTGTCGCCGCCACGTCAACTTCTCCCTCTGCTTTCCTTCGCCGAGGTTTTTCTCCTCCTCATTGTCTCCCTGAACAGCTTTCCCCGATACCTCACGCATTATACGTGGCATGCTCTTCGCAACGTCGACTATACCGTTGCGATTACCTTTGCAAATGATGACCGTCCAACCCTTCGATCATCCGGGTGTTCGTTTGGATTACTGTTCTTACTATTATTGTTGTTGCTAATATCATCATCAATGCGATTGTTCGCATGATTTGATTATCGAAATATGTATACGAAGGTGTCTATTTTGTCGGAACCGAAAGTAGCTCAATCGGGTAATCGTCATTGAATGTTTAAAAAATGAGTGGCAAAAATATGACGGAAAAATTATTATCTGGGTCGATTCCGGATTCTCTAGAGCATAGAACCCACCGTTTCGACATTAATATACCGTATATATACGTAAGGATATAGACCCATATATATACGTATATCTATATCGACATTTCCCCAGTGCAATCAGTTATAGATACCTCAACCATATAACGTGCGCGTCTCGATGGGAACATTCCTCGCCAAGATGAAATGGAATCTCGACACTCGAGTCACGTTTGTCGTAATTCTTGTAAAAAGACTGAAAACCTAGATACTGTACCTCCATTTAACGCGGTTATTTTTAATTTGATTCGAAAGACTTTGAAAGGCTCATTTATTTTCAAAATTGAGAAAATGAATGTTTGAAATTTATTTTGATACAAAATTCGATATTTCTACACATCAGATAACATTGATAAATATTTTTTGGTATAAATTTTCATAATCTTGTATTTAAAGCTAGATTTAGATCATTGCAAAGATAAATCTATTCAGCGCGTAAAATACATCGTACATCACCTTTTTTATCCTGGTTATTCAGCGCGATCGGGGGAATCCCTCAGCTAAAATACAAACGGCATATGTATAGGCGCCCGCACGTCGATCTAACGATGTGTCAACAAAGTTTTTTAGAAGTCCAATTGAATCGCGAGAAGGCGACGGAGCATTTCACGAGATTCGATCTCTGAGCTCAACCTCCTTCTTTTCATCGCGTATCTAATATAGATATACATAGCGGTTAGGAAAACTCCACGAATTTTCCTTCCCAGGATATAACTTTGTGTCGTTTTTCTTTTTTCTTTCACTTAAATATGATATTTGTATACTTTTTCCCATACGTTGCACTTATATTCATTTCATCGATATAAAACTCGATTTTATTAGCATCTGCATTGGAGCATATTCATTTTTCACAACTGCACATCACTCGATTTATTCATGCATATGAAATTGTATAAAAATTTGTTGCGAAGGTCAGCTCATATATAAGTTATAGTTGTCCTTATACAAATCGACTTACGTTTTACCCATGTATATATGTATATATACATACGTGATCTACAAACATGAACATACATCTATATCATATAATGCCAATTGTATCCAATCGCGTCACGAATGAATTCATATGACTTTATAAGACTTCTACATGTACGTGGATTATTTGATCTCGTTTACTTAGTGACGTCACTGGTAAGCTAATAATATACAATTACATATTAAAAGACTCGCGAAAGTCTCGCGCCGAATAGATTTAAGAAAAAAAAAAACGGAATAACGTACTTATTATAAAAAAATTTTTTTAGCCAACTTCTCTGCCTATTGTATAGGATGAGTCATTCCAAACTCCGAGAATGAGAGGAGCCTCATTTGGTTTTCTCGCCCAGTCAATGCGATACGCACGAGATGAATGAGAATAATGAGAAAAGTTGACTCAAAAATACAGCATGCTTATCGAATGAGGAAGTTGGGTCAAGGTCAAGCGCATTTTTGCCAAATCAAGCTCGTCCCTATCTCGGAGTTTGGAAAAACTCACCCTGTATATATATAAATGTCAGCGGTGTGATAGAGACGGTAAAAAGCTGAGCTGCATATTTTTCGAAAAGATGCATTTTATATTTAATATAATATCGTGTAGCTGATGTGAAACAGGACCATCTTTCTAATAGTCGCGAGAAGAAGTGAGTTCTCGAGTTTTAAAATTGACAGAGAAGTAGGTATAGGATTTGCGAAGTGCACACGCACCGTGCCATGTTGTCTCCGCATAAGTCTTTGCGCGGGGACATTAATATTAATACGTCTTTTGTATACACGGATAGGCGGGACCTGCCGGCACGCACTGTAAAACTTGGAGAATTCTCAGCGGTATAGACCCACCGTCAAGACACAGCTATTTATTCCCGCAAGCCATGTCACTGAAGCGGATAAAGGATTTCAACGCGCGATCTGTTCGCATCTGAACTTCTGGTACCAACTACAACTTCTGTCGACCGACATTAACAGTTGTGAAAGTACAGGTGCAGGAAAAACTTCCGAAATCCAAGGATTGCAACGTTGCAATATCAGATCTGCAAAGCAACGCGTTGAAACTGAACTGTGGAGCATATGTAAGTCGGGCGAATTGTCGCCCGAAGAAACTTTCAGATCGAAAAGATCCGTTATAGATCTGAAGAGTCGACGCGATATGCAAACTCATCTCTGTTGTGTGTTCAGTAGCCACTTTCGACTCGTATTCGACTCTCGTTAAAAAATTAAAAACACTTTGAACACATTTTTCTATTTTCATCGTAACACGAATATTGTACTCGAATACATCTACATTAATTCTGATACTTAAGCTAATTCTTGACCTAAAAGTCAAAGTTGCACCTCTGGGAATTTACACCAATGGGATTGAAGTAACGCAAGTAGTAGTATGGTCGGTCTCTAAGACCGCACATGAGAGGTAGTAATTCCGTGTCCTCTCGAGACACCGGCATATTCCCACGTATGCTGTGAAAGTTTCATAGCGCGGTAAGATGCCGTGGAGAACACCTCCTCGAAAACGGAGTAGACGCTGCATCTCAGGGATAGTAGGTACGGTGTAATAAGGGTAGAAATCGGTACACCTTGTGATACAAACTCAAACTCTGAAGTTAGCCCGTTCACTCGCTACCGGCTGATCGATGCAGCATTCGATTAGATGTGAAGCATCGTTCTGAACAAGTTGTTCAGCTTAAATCTCATCGTTCGAACTATGTTTCGAAAGCTTCGTCGACTCTGGAGACAGAAGCGATTATGTTCAATAGAAATTTTCAACTTTAGCGTCCGAGGTGTTCTAGAAACTACCCAATCGATGGCTGAAATTTGCTGAAGTGTCCTGCACGTAGACGTTCGAAATGCGAGAATTATGTGCACACAGTTTTTTGAAAACGGAATTTGGATCAAATGTAATTCAGAAAATTCACCAATCGGATGCAAGCACAGCGGTAAAATTGTTCGACCTCCTCTACCATATGCAGGCTTTCGCGTTTGAATCCCAAATCCAAACCTAGACTCGGGTAACCTCAACCAACTTCATGTTAAGCTGTTCCAAACACGAAGAGACAACTGCCATAGTGTGAAATACAGCGTGTTTCAATACGAGGTAACAATTGAACGCACATTGCACTCATGGTACGAGCGCCATTCAAGTCAGCACAGTTAATCTTTATACATATGTAATTTGAACGACAATTTTCATCGGTGCAGCGAAGATTCTGCCGCGCATTTAAGACCATGCGAAGCAGACCGTGATATGTAATACTTGAAATTAGCAGTTGTGCAGGTAAAACTAGGTGAAGATGTTTTTTCTACATGAATATAGTTACGTAACGAAATGGCAGCAAGCTCCGCTGCAGCGTAAGTAACAGAACAAGGCATAAATCGAGCCCTAATAATATCGGAATACCTTGAAGTGATGACGTTATATCCGGTTTAAAATCCTCCGCGTTTCTTGCAGGCTTCCCTTTAACGGTCGATCCACATCGAGTAAAGCCGTTTATTCTAACCACGCGCTGTTGCAGCAGTTACTTCGGTGCTCCGGCGCATATGTTCCGAACCTTCAACAATACGCCAGCCACAGATTTCTCGGTAAATCTATTACAATCTCTAATTGAAAACAACAATTCTCTTCGCGCAATGCGATCCACTACGCGTCCTGCAACGACACATCAAAAGACTCAACTCTCCGTCCTGGAGAAGAGGGTTTACGTGAACTCTAACGTTTCATAGTAAATTTGTCGTATTGTATTGGACGACAAAAAATAACTGTAACAAAGATGACGGGAATGACAAAAGGAGAACATTAATTACAGGATGACAAGAGTTCAAAATAGCTCGATTGGTCCGGCCGGAACGTCGAACATCGTCGTATGAGGGTAACAATGGCAATATCATATATTCGTGAAGAAAGGTACAGCAATTCTTTATTGTTAGAGTCGAAAAGCTGCATGAAATAATTTTTACTAAAAGTAAGCTGCAGCGAGCGGCTTTGAGTTAGGTTGCTGAGTATGGTAAGATCGAGTCATTATGGGGCAATAACTTCAATATACAGAAAAGCACGACCATAACCAACAGTTATGAGAAGAGAAGGTATAGTTCATACCAGATTTACCAACGTTTACTACCTCATTATCAATTTTATTAGGAATCGTTGAATCATGTTTTAGTTTATGATTGGATACCTAAAGGAACTTAAGACAGACTTTTTTTGCTGTTTCTTTTGCGGTTATAGAGGTGGTACGATTTACACACGATTCATTATTAGAATACGGAT
Source organism: Athalia cordata (assembly GCA_963932425.1). Classification (NCBI taxonomy): domain Eukaryota; kingdom Metazoa; phylum Arthropoda; class Insecta; order Hymenoptera; family Athaliidae; genus Athalia; species Athalia cordata. Next base: position 45,757,449 of record OZ010625.1, on the reverse strand, counting down.
TCAAGTTTTCATTACAAAAACGTATATACCCAGAAGAAATTGTCAATTTTTCAGTGTCATTACATTCTCAGTAAATTCCATGTCACAGAGTATTTGAAAGCGGCTCTGAATTTGCCGATCAAGGAATTTCCCGATTTCATGGGGTTCTCTGATAATTGAACGTAAAAAAAAGAAAATCTCCAGTATCCGCCTGAAGCACATTTAGATAATGGCCTGCCCAAGGTGGTTTTCTGTTTCACTCGCTGTTCCAGTTCTACATTTCCTTTTACTCGTTCTAAAAAGTCCAGTTACATCGAACGACGGAGAAATATTTATATTAATCGATCCCTTAGTTTCGCGGTGGGAAACAATTTATCACGATCATTGTTATAGAGTTTCGTATTTTCAGAATCATATACATGTGCTCTACGTCCATCTGTTTCTAGGCAACACTAGTATTGCGGAAAGGATATTTTTATCAGTTAAAAAAATAAAAGATAGCCCAGAACTTACTTCTCTGTTGAAATTTTATCAAGTCTTTCTCAAAAAATCTTCACGCGGAATTCTATGCCAATAACCACCGCATGATCTTCATCATTCAACGGCATAAGTTTTTTCAACTGAAGCGACGTTCAACCTCCAACTTTCCGAAAATTATTATTTCCCGATTCAAACTTCATACGAAGAACGTCGATTAATTGTGAGTATTGATTTAGTTAGGCAACACTCTGCAGCGCGCTGCTGATCCTTCTAAATCTTTCCTGCATCCCGAAATACAGAATAAAACTTTTCAGGCATAACGTAACCCTCTTCGATTTATGCGAAGGAGCAGAATTTTGGAAGCGAAAAAAATTGACGGAGAGAGAAGAAAAAAATTGTAAAAAGAGGTGGAGCGTAGCTCGAGCAGAGAAGCGTGAACTGCAAAACAAGGCACAGAGAGAATAATAAAATTACTCGGTGACATATTATCACCGTCGGATTCATTTTCCCACCGTTTCCGTTACCTGGGTGAATTCCCTTTTATCTCTTTCCGCCATTCATGTGATTCAATAATCGGTACCGCCCTCGATCAAGGAAACTTTATTGCATTCGAATTTTTTGTATTCTCCATGTAATTCGCATGGCCTTCACCCCGTACCAAGCACTCGGGGTACATTAATTAATGATAGAGATTATGTGTGTGAGACCTGCCGAGTTTCTTCCATCTTTCGCTCCGATCTCATCGTGGAGATTTCGAAATTCATTTGTTTCGGAACTCTGCGTGGGGAAGAGATCCATATATCCAACTTGGACCACACGAGGGACTAAACGTGGAGAATTTTCGAGGGTCGTTTCATTACCGTCTGATAGGCGAACGATGCGATGTGAGGAAAGAAGGCAGTGAATGAGGGAAGGAGGTAGATACTGTCCAAGTCCAGAACGCTAACGATAGCCACCCAGACGTGATTGGAATTGAGGAAGTTTAACCTGCGGTGTGGTCGGTAGAACCGTTCATTCAATTAATAACAAAGTTTCTTTTGTTAATTATAGGAGCCTAGAATTCCGTATCGAAATTATATGGTTATAAATAAATATTTTCTATCAACGCTTTACCAGTTTTTGCATTAATTCGACACAAAATTGTCATTATAATTTTCAACGAATTACTATAATAGAAATTTTTTTTCTAACAAATTATAAGGTGCAGTATTTCTTTTTCACTTTTACAATCATCATTTAAACTTGAATTCAACCGATTCTATACTGCGTAGAAAATAAAATCAATTAGTTAAAAAGAAATGTTAATGTTTCAAAAAAAGTTTGGTTGATTAACAAAAAAAAATAGTGCATACATTTGTTGACCGTTACAATGCGGTTTCCAGTGATGATATTTTAGATGATATAACATCAAAAGAACCGCGTGACCGTGTGTAGGTGAATACGTATAAAGCGGGCGCCCCGATCGGAGTGTAATACTTGGGTAACGCCAAAACGGCGTATATTCGAATGAAATTCCCAAAGGCTTAAACCGAAATTATGATAATTTGAAAATATGAACTCGTTACTCTTCAGCACTGCCAACGCGCCTCCCACACCGGATTGCGTATATTCATGCAAAATCCCCGTAGGCGACTCAACTCGCTGAAGATTGGATTATGTTGACCGAAAAAAAAAAGTGGTGAAAAAAGAATAATTAAAACAGAAAAAAATAGATCGGTGAGAATTTCCGAACACGTATACATATTTGAAGAACAGCTCATAATCTGATGGTCAATCAATGGTAGTTAATTAAACGCGAATCTGATATAATAATATAGGTACGTTGTATAAATAATTGTTCGTGCAAACTCCGCACTTGGTGGAATCAAATCGCGTGAATCAAAATTACATACGGCATGTTTTATTATACTCTACGTTACAAACCACGCGACGGTGTTGAACAGAAATTCTTTCAAACTCATAAATAAATCGCGCTGACAATGAGTGTCTGAAACAAATTGCGAGTGGATTGCAAGAAGGCAAAAATATACTAGATAAATAAGGATATTGTAGAAATATGAATTTTTTTTACACAAGAATTCGAAAGCTTCAATGATTTGAAATTCGGTAACCTTAAAGAGCTGATCCTAAACACCGCATATTGCAAAACTTCATATTATTCTTGAAACTAATTGTTACATCCAATCCAATTAAAAGTGTATAAAATTTCGTTGTAGATTCAACCCCTCTTTTTGACGTTAAGTGCTAGAATTTAAAGTAACCGTCATCGGATGAGAGGGATGTCAATATTGTGTTACAGAGAAAGTTTCTACCCCCGCTTGGTAAAATGATAATGATAATGACGATGATGATGATGATGATGATGATAATGATGATGATGATAATAACAATCGGGTAAAATAATCGGCTTCTAAAATGACGTGCCATCCGCCAAAGTTTGAAACTCCTTTCGTTGTTCAAAACGCGCTTTTATCTTGAACTTGTAATTCAAGATCAAGACCCTTGGAAGGGATGAGTTTAAAATAAACTTTCTACTATCGCAGTGTCGCAAAAGACCGCGATCCGGGTAATCTAATTTTTCCCACTTTTAAGCATCCCTCGATTCGATTCTGGTTGAGGTAATGGCAATACAAGGTGGCGAAGAGCCTCGAAAATTCTACCCTTATTTTACCATACATACACATTCACCTTTGACGAGCAGTTACAGCGCTGCCTGACGTTAAGACCATGAAAGTTGAAAAAGCCGCATCCTCCTGCATCATCCAACACGTTGTATTTTATTACACCCTGTATCTGTTGGACCGCTACGTACGCGGCGTGCAGCGTATAAAAATCGTGATAAATTATTGTTACGCCGGAGTAAAAGGTTGCCTCGTAAATTGTTTATGGAGAATTATTTCTCATATCTTTTGGACGCAGTTTTGCCCTGCATAAATTGCAGCATAAATTTCTTCATTTCTTAACACGCTCCAATCCCACCCGCACCCCCACTAGTTTCCATTGAGGGTCGCGTGCAATGTTTAAACCGCTCTACGTGCAGCTCGGTGGATGAAAATATGAACTATAACTTCATTCACGATAACTATATTCGTACAAATTTATAAAGTTTAATATTTCAAATCCGCGGGCAAACAAACACGCGACGAAAAATTAATTGAACATTTAAAATCAGAGCTGCTGCGAATAATTGACTTTGAAAATTTTCACCGGGTTTATATTGTAAAGTTGACTGCAGAGAAGTTCAGGATACTTTGACGTACCTGATTTATAAATGATCCAGTTGATAGACTTAGAGTCCCAGAGAGAAAATAGATTCGGGGATTTCTTATTAGCTTTTAGCAAGATTTTAGTAGACGCTTAGAAAATCTGATCCACCAACCCCTCCCTGCAGCAAAACTATACCGATCGATACGAGAGGAATAGAATGGAATGGAATGGAATGGAATGGAATTTTCCCAAGCAGCATATTCGTAAGCTGTGAATTCAAGGTTACAAAAATTTGCAAGTTTGATGTTCACGCGGTTAAAAGTTGACGATGGAGAAGACGACAAGCATCTTCAAAAATTCACTGCTTTCTATTCCCTCCGTATTCTCTAGATTTTCCGTCTGTGCGAGTTCTTCGGTGTGAAATAAGCACACTTACATAAAACTCCACTCTATACTTCAGATCTATACATACATGTAACATATATAAGGTATAAATGTATAGTTTCACTAAAAAGCAAGTGCGACCCGCATGTTCACTGAGAATGCAACGAGAGCGGTAGAGTCTCGTTACCTGGAATTGCACTGATCGTAGTACGCGAACTCGAAGACAATCCCGAGAGTTGATAGCAATGTGTCGTTCTCTCTCCGCGGCGAGCTAGCTCTGGAGGTTTTTCCATTCCACAAGGACTTCTGTTATTGCCCTAGCTATCGGTTTTTACCATGAGAAGTGACGTCACTGGGCGATTAAATTTTCGATGTCTCGTTTTTCTGGTCGCAAGAGTGCAGCTGTGAACTGTGAGGTTGACTGGTGTTGAGAATGGCGAAAGCGAAGGTCGTCCTACCTTGGTCCAACCCGGGCTATCATCGATTTTCTTTCATCCGACCTATCTAGACGTGAGAGGTGATTCGATTTTATTTGAAAAAAGCTCCACGTTGAGATGTTTTTCCCATCTCTGGACGGACGTCTTTATCTTGCGCTTTTATCTTTAGCGTAAAAATATTTCTCACGCGGTTAGTTTCTATCCTGCACGTTGAATTTCAACCGCATTTCTAATTATTGTCATTATTATTTTTGCTATGTACATACAGTCGAGAAATTTTTCTTATTTTTTTCGTTTATTTTATATTTGTTTCTTGAAATCCGCGCTACGTCAAAAAGTTTTTTTTTTTTTTTTTTCTACCGTCGGTAACTGCTAATCTAATTTTTAAATTGTAAACTCGTAATTGAACTGAAGTTGAATTAACCTGTCCACGTGTCGTGAGCACACCGAGTTTCGTTTGAATAATTTATTGCTCGTCCCCCGTATATACCTACGTACGTACATAAATGTTATATAAATGAACACACTTTAACCGTCGCAAGCTTTTAAAAGGTCACATTATTTTCACCTCAGCGTATCGCTCCAAACATCACAATTTAGATTATTTTACCGTTTTCTTAATCGACCTCATCGTGCTCACGTAACTACCGCTGCTATAGATCCGGTATACGCATACAATATTTTCACCCTATAATATTTGTTACGACAATTTTTGCTGAAGACGAACGTTTCAACGAATAGCCGAGTCATTTGGAAATAGTTGCATAATGAGCTGAACTCATTCGACTGATATTACATCGTTGATTACACCAGGTACGGTATAACTCTCCACTTAGGCTATAATTAAACGGTGGCTCACCAATGGTGAAATAAATTACGAACAAATGAATTTATCGTCGATGACTGTAATAGAATAATATCGTATCGGTCAGCCGAATTATTAGGTAATTACCGCGTCCATTTATCCCGCGACCGGCTACTTATCAACCCTTTCCTCAATACAAACATGCAGGATGTGTCGTGCGCGCTCGATTATTGTCCGAATTATCGGTTACACTCTTCGATAGTTGACTTACATGAGACTGTTTTTTTATTTTTTCTCCCATGCAAAATCAAGTACAGACTTATTTGTTTCACATAAAAGTTTCGAAGAACATTGATTAGTCTTTTTAAAATCTTTCGCTTTAAATGTAGATGAAAAATTCGTCGGACATACTACACCCTATTTACCTATATATACTATATGTTTGTACAAGGATCGGGTGCCGGTTTTCACATGGTACGGCCAAAAGATTTGAATATTTCAATTAAAATTCTACGACGTCTATAAATTCCAAGCATAGAACGGACAAACGGATATTTGTATAAACGATTATTAAATTTCATAACATTATTTTCATAACTAAAACCACATTCGGATTGATAAGATTCAATACGAGAATAAAATATCTGATCATTTATTCAAGTGCGAAAATTCGCGAGGGTCAAAACGGCGGGGCCGAGGCTGTCAGCGGCATGATTCGCGATAAATATGAATATGTATGGTCTGTTCGTGCCTGTGACATAAACGCGTAAAATTTGGGTTCATGAAAAGAAAAAAGAAAAAACGTAAACGAAAAACAGTGCAGCTGCTATTTTCCTATAACGCCAAACGCCTGCTCAGTTTTGATCTTCATTCGGTCCTCTTTATCGTCGACATCCGCTCGCCTCTGATTTCCTCTAACCCCTATTTCCGTTGTTTCCCTTCCGGCCCCCACTTCCACCCCGCTTCGCCACCCCGATCTGTCCTCAAAAGTAGAGTAAAGCAAAATCGTTCCGAATCGCAAATATACCGCTCCATGCTCTTTAAGCATTGGTATTCCGTGGGGTGTCCTGTTTACCACTCCTGCGGGATGCCCGCAGTAAGTGGTTCTTCGCTCTCCTTCAACTCCCACCACCACTACCACTACTTCTCCTTATCTTGCTCCTCCTTGAACTCACCAACGCGCGGCCGTCATTTCACTATCGGTAACTCGACACAAAACACACCCCCTACGTATTTTACCCAGAACGGTGCAAATGTCGCACGGTGCAAATATATGCGAGTATTTGATACGAACATTTCATCTACGTATTACTTGACATCGGTAGATGAATGTGGAAATTCATCGAAATCACGATACCTGTGTGATCGTCTACAGCTTGGGATGAAGTAAGAATGCTCCGATTCAAAAGCCATTACGTACACGCCTTAAAGTTTTGATATCCGAGATGAGAATTCTATTTTGTTTCTGTGAAAATTTTATTCTTTTATGTTTTTCATTTTTCCTTTAGAAAATCAAAAAGTTTAGCGGAAGATCAATTCGGTGGAATCATTTCATCGAAGATATTCTGTTTGGATATCTCGTTGGGACGTTCGTGCAAAAAAAGTGTTTGAGATATGTAAATCGAGCGGAACCTTGGGGTCAAAATATAACTGTGAGAAGAAGGTCGTGAAAAGGGTCGATGTGGTAGTACAGTCTGGACGTAAAATAACACGCAACTATCGCTACCTCGTGGTATATCTATACTTTTAACAGTTGATTACACGAACGCCGTTTGTAGAAAAGCCAACGTCGTTTTTCGAAGAAGCGCATTTTTGCGGACTCCGAATTCTCCTATCAATTCTAAATCCTCGTGGCGCGGTGGGCGTCGCGACGTTACCAGACTCAGAAATCAGCAGGTAAAAAGACGACACTCCTGACACACATGTTAACCTCACCTACTACGGAATCGATACCCTTCTTATACACGACGCGGCTTCTACGTCTCTTTACTCTCTTGCGCTGGGTTATCTAATATTCCCTTTGATGCCTCTACAAACGGATGAGATATAATTAATAATCCTTCAATTCATGCTTTCGCACCTATAGAGAATGTCGCTTTATGACAGACCACGTGTAGATCGGTGTACGAACTGACGCTCTGTAGAGAGAAGCAATCAGCGCAATCTGAGTACTTAGGTTAAACTTGTATGCGTATTAGTATTTACGTCCTTGGCGAAATCACACCCTATGTAGATGAAATATATTATAGATGGTATTATGGGTGAGACGATTTTATCGATGAAATTTTAAACTCGATACAGAAATTACTTCATTCAGAGCAACGCAAACTGTTGGAAATTTTGTGTTTCTGACAATGGGCCAACATACCGCGTGTCCCAGCGTTTACACTACAGTATGTCTGGTTGCCTGCCGCCACGTTCGTTCACGGAGCGTGGAGCCCCTATACTACTCTATCGCGTAAGCCTGTAACTGACGGCAGGCAACCAGACATACTGCGGTGTAACTGCTGGGACACATGGTATGTACCGACTATGGGATACACGCAGTATTTCAAAATCAATCATGAGCACCTCAGAAATTTCAAAATTTTGCCGCGTAATTATTTTCTAAATTATGTTATTCTGGATTCCCACAGCATATACGTGCACGATGCATAAATAGAGTCATGTACGCCTTCTCATCATAAACTTGATGAGCGTGATATGCTGATCATAAATTCTCTACAAATAGTAAAGTCAACACATAGTTGTGGAATTTTCCTAAGTATTATGACGTTCCGCCTGCGGCGTCTAGACGAGATGGAGTTTAGAATGCAAGCATGAAACTAACGCGCAAAAGTTACAACAAAATAGATCGACCAAAAGCCACAACGAGACGCATGATTATAATATGGTGAAAATTTTGTAGAGTTACCTCATAGTACACGACGCATAAGCTGAGCTCGAAATCTAGCTTAATACAGTCATAATTTAATTAATTCAGCTTTTAAGTGGACGACGACGTGCCCAACTTTATTAAAGGTATAGCTTCGCTAATCGTGCAGCTTCGAAATTGCTTACAATTATAAGTGAAGCTTATAAGTTACGCCGCCGCCGGTCCACGGGAGCTGAACAAACGCATCAACTTCAGATAAATTTTAAATTCGACCATGGACCGCAGTGGAATGGCGGGAGAAGGAACGTACGATATCGGATATATCCGCTATACACAATTAAGGAGCTGTGATAGCGCGGTTAAAAAAAAAAAAAAAAAACTACGCCGTATATTGATTCATACCTTTTTTCTCCGCCAGTTTTCACGTAATTATGCACGTGGTTTTAAAAAATACATTATGACGGAGTGGCAGATGCATTACCTAGTTGAAAAGAAAAACAGGAATGTAGCACCCGGATATATTTCACTCGTATAGTTAAGTTTAGAAGGTAGTTTGTGGAACCTTAAAGTATACCACCAACAACGAGTCCGAGAATACCTTATACCACCGAGCGTCAGAGATGGCGTTTGGTTTAGCGAAGAAACCCAACTTTTCAGGGAAGGCTGAAACTTTGGCTCCGTCACGTCGTACGGCGGTGGAAGTCGTGTGTATTTCATTCCTTACACGATGAAAGTCAGTGCAGGAGCGTAGGGGGCTACCTTTTGAGTCACGAGTTTCAAGTACTTATAGTCTCGAAGTGCAGCTGGTTGCTCCACTTTCTCTGTTGTTATTTCGATAATAGTCATGATGGCTATAAGTTTACGCTTCTAATTTTTAACGAGCTTTTGTTTTGGTTTCTTGATTTTTTAGTTTTCTTAAAAACTTTTCAAAGTTTTCGAGATATTCTACCAGCGAAAAGTGATTTTCGCGCATCGTGCCGCTATGGACACATAATATGTACCTACCTTGTTCGCTCTACAAAGAATAACGGAATTTCAGACGTCCCGTGGTCGTACGCTTGTAATTTATTGGACGGCAAGTGTCGTATCAGGTGCGCGATTTGAATAATCTTAAAAATAACGCCGCTGCGCGTTGTCTTTACGCCGGGCAATATATATTACCCGAAACCAAGAGGGATGGGCTTGGCTTAGGCAGGTAGATTATTAATGAGCGTCGGTGAGTTTATTTCGTAATTTAGAGACGCGCGAGTATAAAGCGAAGGACTGGATGGGAGCGGGTTTCGAATGGCTTGATAGTGTGAAAATAAAAGTCTCTACATACCGACACACCCGAACCGGAAAAGGCAACCCGTGATATTAACTCTCCATAGATCAATTAAGAGGGCAAATTTCCTCTTCAAATTTGACTCGCGAGTAACAAAATTCTAATGAAAAAACATACCTAATTCACGCTGCCCACATCTCGAAAAGTTATCATCACAATGAACTGCACGAGCTCGTTGTTTACCTGAGCACAAAGATAATCGTTCAAATTTGTTCGAGGTTTTCCAAACTCTGACAAGTTTGCTAATAATTTAATTATCGCATTGGAGTGATACCTGTGTGATACAGAGATCAAGCAGCTCGAAACTGTCAGAATCTAATGCCCCGAGTACTTATCTGGTTCGAGGCAAGCAGCCTGTACGAGCTTTGTAACATCGAATCTGGAGACTTGGAATTGACATTCAATTTGCAGGATCGTTCATAGACAGCGGTGCAGGTTTTACGGTGAGGAACTCAACAACTCCTACCACGAATTCACTGAAGTTGAACTCCTTTGCACATGTCTCCCTTTTCCAACATGTAACAGGGTGTGCTACGTACATACCTGATACGGAGTTATCTTACTCCATTTCCGAAAAACGTTGAGTTTTACCAACTGCAGGTCGTACAATGGAATCGCTTCGAGATACGTGCGGCACAAGGAAAACTTCACTTGCGTATAGATAATCTCGGGACTACCAACTCCTGCAGGTGCTGCGGGATCGAAAATATGGAGAGAAGAAACTTCGACACCGCGCCGGATCGTTACGCCGTGCATGCAACTTTTTGTATCCGAGGACTTTTTGTATTTTGTTGTTTTATTTTCATTTTTGGGGACATTTCTACGAATGGTTCCCTAAGTGTAGCCCCAATCGTGGATCGATTAGACGCACTCTTTTCCGACCCGTCTGATACATCGACGATAGAAAGTTTGCGTAGAGTCACTAATGTACTTCTTATACACGACAGTGAAACTTTGACACTATTGCTCATCTTGAGTGTTTACTAGAAGATTTTCTTCTCCTTCCTGTCACTATGGTATATCACCTTGAACCTCCACCTTCGATCCTCGCCATCTTCCTATTGTTTTCGCCGAACGAACAACTTTTCGTGAAATTCTAAGACAAAAGAGCTTGATAAATACGGAATTTTCACCATAACTCGTTATGTACAGACCAATTTTCCAAGAATGAGTAATATTCGGAATTCTATCATCCGCGTCGATTAGCCAACCTTATAATTAAGGGCATCGCATTATATTACAAAATCGTTTAGTTTAGTGTCTAACTGCGATGAAATTCATTAGAATATGCAATTTTTGTTTTCATTTCCGCATATATTTTTGTGTTTTGTGGGTGAAAACTTTATACCTCGAGTTTTTATCTCGATCCGATTTCGTCAAAGACAAAGGCGTGGTTAATTTAAATTCCACGATGGTTTGTATGCATAATATTCTTTTTATCCGTCAGCTTTCAGAATTTTCCTCGCTCTAAGTATCTGAAAGTATACCGAAGAATAAGTAAATGCCAAAGAGAAGGAAAGTGAGATACGAAAATTAAAAAATACTACCGGTCGAATGAGAAGATAATATTTTCCTTCAAACATTTCGGTGTAGTGAAAACAAGCTCATAACTTTTCACGGAAAATATAATCGGGAGCCAAAGCAAAAGAACTTTGAATATTAGGTCATGAATTGCACCTTCGAATAAAATAATTCTCCTTATACAGGTATTACTTTTATCCTCATTCAACTGGTACTTATACTTACAGAATTGTTGGATTCATTTAACAATAAGATAAGAAAACTCGTCAGAAAACGTTTTTACGACGTACAATCTAATATCGTTTAAACAAAGAATAACATTCATACCTCTGCCTGCAAAGTTCGCGACAAACTTTCTTCTTGTTTATATTAGTCCATATTTAGACGACACGAATGCGGTTCACATTTATACGTTTTGAAACGAGATTACAAAATTTGAGAATATCTAAAATATATGGATTACGATCACTAACGTTTCGAAAACTATAGAATGGTAAATTCTTGCAAACGGCTCAATCTATTTTGATGGAACTTTTGAAATGGTTTCAATATTCTGACAAGGAGTGGCTACGGATATTTTGACTTTTAGAAATTTTGAATAAATTTCTACAGATTCAGTTACTACACACGGAAACAATTATGGAATCGTTCTAATTCCTAGAATTAGATGACTTGTGACTCCGAATACGTCTTTTTCAATTGCGGGGTAGCCTATTATTTCAAGATCGCATCGATTAAGTTGAGTACAAAGATGAATAATATAATAATTTGGGGTAGAGCTGCGATGGATGCAGTGTTCTGGTTTCTAGTTGCAGGTCGATATTCGCGGCAGCGAATCGTCGCCAAATACTGTAGGCAGTATGTATTATAAATTTCATTATTTATCGTAAAATCTGGCGATATACCTCTATATAAGCTCAACCGTAATGCATTCGTTAATAATTGACTAGAATAAACGGAATATCAATACCAAAATGGTTGGTTATAAAGGTGCGGTCAATTAGTTGAGAAAGTCGCAAACTTTTGATAAAGATATACAGACTACAAAGTTTTAAGTTCCTTAACTTATGATCTTTAGTATAAAGTGAATCGTTAATTTTACTTTAGAAACTTCATAGTAACCTGAGACAATAAGCCACGTCTTCAACGGCTAATTTGCGCTTATTATAGTTAGAGATTCAGAGAGGATGAAGATGCGGTGCGGGATGAAGAAGAAGATGTCAAGTAAACAATAAAGCAGATAATATAACCATGAAGTCGTATACCTGTAGATGATAAAAATAAAACCCACATCGAGTTTCGAAAATTACAATAAAGTTTCATAAAATGACCAGGTATAGTGACACTTGAATTAATATTTCAATTTCACGAAATCCAAACGAAATATAAATTCAATATTTATTACACGAATTAACTTAAATTTCTTTTAAAAGGTACACCGCAGGAATTACGGAACAAAAAACTGCAACTATCCAACTGAATCGCAGCTTGAAAATTAAAATTAACAACGAAAACAAATTATGGGGAATCCGAATCAAATGTGTTAACACAATTCCATATCACTTCACGTGCCGAAATAATTGATCAAATTTGTCCGCAAAAAACACACCAGCGAACAGAAGAAAAAAGAAATTGAAATCCGATCAGCTCAATTAACTCATTCGCCGTGACGGTCCGATATGTATATGAAAATAGATATCCTAAAATTGAAAATAATAATTATCGCAGCCATATAAATGAACAAATTAAAAAAAAAAAAAAACTCGGTGAAAATGAGACCAGTATAGAAGGTATTATCATCGATAGATATCGAATTCTCATTATGATAATATGAATTGATATTTTTTTTCTCGTTCAGCTCATTCTGTGGAAATGATCATCATACGATGCCAACCTGATGCATTGCGGAAATTACACAGCGAGAAGTATACCTGTATGTGTAACGAAAGTGTGTTCTCATTTTTCGCGGAAAACTAATCACGCAGAAACTTAGTGATAAACTGAGGAAAAAAAAAGAGAAGTTTATTATTCTCAGAAAATGTATAATATATGGACTTTTACAAGCAAAGTAAAATTGTATTTGTATATTAATAATCCCAACAAAGCACCTCAGGTGCAAAAAACATCGCCAAGTACATTAATTTTTCCAAATCAATCGCCACCAAAAAGTAGTTCCTCAAGAATAACCGTAAAATTAAATTCTCAGAAAAATGAATCCAAATCAATCATTGTGCCAAGTACATGTTATTTTGCACCGTGCATAGAAGTACTAGAAAAGACTGGAATGAACATACAACAAACCAAGTTACCAATTACAAGAATGTGAAATTGGAAAAAAAATCGATGAAAAAAAACCAACTAAATTAAATTAAAAAAAAAAAAAACTAATAAAAATTGGAGGTAGTGGGACTTGGCGGGCTCTTTTGGGAAAAATAATCCAGAATTCTTGCATGGCAATGTAACATCAGCCCGCCAAGTCCCACTACCTCCAATTTTTATTAGTTTTTTTTTTTTTAATTTAATTTAATTGGTTTTTTTTCATCGATTTTTTTTCCAATTTCACATTCTTGTAATTGGTAACTTGGTTTGTTGTATGTTCATTCCAGTCTTTTCTAGTACTCCTATGCACGGTGCAAAATAACATGTACTTGGCACAATGATTGATTTGGATTCATTTTTCTGAGAATTTAATTTTACGGTTATTCTTGAGGAACTACGTTTTGGTGGCGATTGATTTGGAAAAATTAATGTACTTGGCGATGTTTTTTGCACCTGAGGTGCTTTGTTGGGTATATATATACTGAATATAGGTATATATGTATACCGATACCTATATACAATGCCTTCGTAGTCAAATAATAATTTATCTCGGATATATTCGAGCGCGAACAGCGATTCTTTGCCCGACATTGATTTATCGCTCGTCCATATTTCACCGTGCATCGTGGTGCAGGAGGAAACACCGCGGTGTGTCCCCTTTGAACGGATTTGCGATTTTGCAGTAATATCTTAATTCCCTTAATACTTCGGGGTCTTGTTTAAGATCGACTTCAACCCTACCTGTCGCAAATCTTCGCCTCGTTGAAGGATTCATAAACCAAATTTCAGATACCTATTGGATATGTTGTACTATAAAAGCAATGGATGTAAAAATAGGATTGTCAATTGTTTAGATCCACCCGTTAAATCTCTAAATTCAATTCTTGGAAATTTCTAATTTTAGGAAACCTTCCTTTACTATTACTGTAGGAATCCGAGATTGATTATCAATTATCACCGGTCTTCATTTAGACGGAAAAAAAAATACTCACGGATGTAGGAATTGAACAAACGAACCATTTCTGCAGTACCGAGCAATTCGAATGGGGTTAGACAATACCGCTATGCAGAACCATTTCTGAGAGGTTTCATGGTAAATTATTATCACTACTTGATAAATGAGGAGCGCAATAAACTCTAGGTGCCCTTCCAAGCAGCACACTCCACCAATTCAGGATCACTCAGAAAGATCGCCGTTTGCTTAATGGACGCGCTACTCTTACTATCTATTACACAACTTATATTATACATTATATACTTCAGTTTTCCGCTGGATTACGATTGTAATTATATGCGATAGTATATGGGTATAAGAGAACCTGCATCTTTGCATTTCAAAGGAATAGAAGTTGAATTAGAAATTAAAAGAAACAGAGAGAAGGAATGTGATCTTCTTTCCCTCAGGTCTTCAATGAATGTCCGAATAATTGCAAGTACTCTGGATAACTAACCGGAACGTAGAGAAATACAAGATTGCTCATCCAAAATTATCAGATCCATCGTTAAAATGATTTAAAATTTCCTGTTCTAATATCCTCGATGAAATGAGCATTGTGCTTCTTTGGTGTCGATCTAGTTATACACTTGATTTGTGAATTTTTTGTTTTTATACACTAATTCTTTTACATTCATAATCTTTTTTCGTCCTCTGACAATGAGCCGGAAGTTTATTCAGTGTTCTTTCGTCGAAGGTTTGAGAAGTATTTCGCCTCGAGGTAATGAATAACGACAAGTTCTGTGTGAATCCCCCTAAAAAACATCGGAATTTTCCAGAATCCTGAACGAGTAAAAAAAGAAAGGTTCCAGACATTTACTAACAAGTCAAAGATCTGCAACGTACCTCTGAAAACGAACCGTTTTTTACGCGACGATTCCAAAAAGCTCTGCAGTGAATTTTTTCGATGATGTACATTTTAAACCAAGATAGGTTGACCTTGGCAATGCCAGCTGAATAAAAATGGCTGTTATTACCACTCCGAAACCATGGAACTTTTACATCCAACATTTCTCTAGCTTTTGCATCACTCTTCATTTTCGATAAATTCGCCCTGAGAAATCAAAATGAATTACCCTATGTATAGTATAAGGATACCGGTGTTCTCAGAGTTTGTAATCCTAGTCAATTTGCCGAGACGTGTCCAACTAGGATACACAAGTAGATTTACAGAGTAAATTTTCAGCCCGGGGAAGTCGCTATGGTCTAAAACTCGGGACATAATGCGGTGACTAGTTTGAGCAGTCGGCTGTTAGCCCGCTGTTGGGTCACGAGACATCATGACCCTGGCTACTGCACTGCGACACTATCCTGATTCCACCCTCCCCCCCCCCCCCCCCTCCCAGCCCTTCAACTTCGCGCATACATCGTACATACGTTGTATATAATATATCGTACATAAATTGGAACACATGTCGTATCTCTTGTGTAATACGGCAAATCTGATCGTGACAAAATATAGCGTATGAAATGATATACTCCTGCGGTATGGACACACGAGTGATTTTCTCGCGACGTATGGTAAATTTATCATAATGCAAAATACCCCATATATTCTTATACAGAAACATATCTCAAATACATTCGGTGTACATCACTTTCCATTTTTCTCGTTCATTTGAAAAATTTACCAGATTACAGTGTCAAAATTTTGTATGTAAAATAGAGAAATACATAGAACTCAGACTCGATAGAAAGTTTCCGTTAGAACTCACTCAGCCTTTCAATTGATTGTTTGTATAGTTTCTTATAGTTTCTTCACATTCACGCGTTTCGGATAACAATGCAGTAGGAAGAGATGAATTTGTCGATGTGTATAAAAAACGTTAATCCATATGGATATATTTTTAACTCATGTCAGGTATCGAGTATCACAGTGATTTGAAGCTTTTGATTGCGAGCTCTTGAGCACCGGAGCCGCGAGACTTCGATATAGCATCACTTACGATTAGCAGCGGCTAAGGAAACCAGTGATTAGGCAAGCTAGATAGAAAATTGGTACGGTTGGATGCCGGAGCATTGAATCAAAAGTCTATTGTACGTCGAATCTCTTCATATTCCATTCTCTTTAGATTTCAGCAGCTCTCCGAAGTCGGCAAACTGCTGCAACCCATCCAAGTTCCACTACTATTCCATTTCATCTAATCCACCGATCTCCTCTCTTTTATCCAGCCAATATCCCGCAATTTCTCCAAAAGCGTGCAGGTAGGTACGCCGAAGCATTGAAAAATTCTTTCACAAAATAGCCAATTATACAAAACGTAGGTTATACATGCGTCTGGCCATTTGCCAATTTAAAATTCGCGGTCTACTACTAAAAACGAATGAATAGTGAGCGTCGTGCAGTACTAAAAACCAGATGTTCTTTACATCAAAAATTCCATTTAGGTATGTAAACACAATTTGTGTTACAATTTTTCGTTTTATCTTTTTCTTTTATACGTGAAAATAATTCAGAGTCAATTTAAAATTCGACACCGCTCATCAAATCCATTTTACCATTTCCCCGTTTTGACGTCAATTTTTTCGTATGTTTTTCACCCTATTTCGTCTACAGCGTACTGTACCCGATGCCCATCAAATCTGAACAGTTCGTGGTTTATCGAACAACAAGTAATCACTGGTTCAAACAGAGCATAACATCGTAGCGACCCTAATTCCCTCTAGAGCTTCTGACATTGCGAGTGCAACCGTGCAACTTCAGCGAGTTTGATGAGCGGGTACAATTCAGAACTGGGTATACGACAAGTAGTAAGCTGCGGGTACGGTCAGCCGCACTCTACGATTGTGCGCGACGAAGAACTGGACGCAACGAAACGATACGAAACGAAATATGTCGGTATAACTACAGTTATATGAACTTCGTCTTTCGAATATCGCGTCACATGTTCGTGCAATGAATATATGTATGAGTAAATAATCCTTTGCATTATAAGTCATGAATATTCATAACCAGACTGCACGTTTATTATTGTCTAGATGTATGTGCATCCACTATACAGGAGAATTCTGATTAAAATCTTTGATTTCTAGGAATCAATAATGAAACAGTGCCCAGCTGTCCCCGTTTTCCCTTATTCTTTTTTCACGTGTGACCAATAATATTTTTCTCATGTTTTATGACAGACCAATTCCTTACCGATGTATTTCATCTATAATTATTTGCCCAAAGGGTATTCGTATGTACTGACAATCTCCAGAAGCGGTCGCCTGCATGCCCGGAAAAATATTCTGAGAAATATGGTTCAACGATGTATTTTTTATTTCTCTCCCGTTTTTTTTTTCTTGTTCGTTATTACTACCTTTTTGTAATAATGGAACCGTCTGGTTTGTATCGAAATATGAAAATTTAACATTTTCAAATATCCAGTGAGGTGGTACGACAGCGTATGATAACAAAGTTGAAAAAACCAGAAAAAAGGTAAAATGTTCGTCAATCTAGGTGGTAAAATACTTATTGTAGCCGCTAGTTGAAATACCATTGTCATATGGACATAGTTTATGCGTCGTCGAAAATCGCAATTTGCTACTTCAATTTTTTATTGAATGACAAAAAAAATTTCAATTGCACCCGTTATTAACGTTGGAAATTTCCATACTATCTCATCATGAGCGCCAAAGACGCGATTTCAATCACTCAAAACTCTACATATTATGAGGATTTTGTTTAAACGCGAGACACGTGACGATGGCCAACAGATGATGGAAACTGATAAGGATATACATACACTTGAGCACATGATAATGATAAATAAATAAATAATAATAATAACAATTGATGGCTTGTCGAAGCCGCAGTTGGTTATTCGGTGGAAATATAGAGAAGAATATCGGGTCAGCAATGTACCTACCCATCGAATACACCGGCGACCGCATATGTGAGATAAAAAGAGATACGAGTTTTATGTATATAGGTATACGAAAAGCAGGACGCGATCTGTATACCAGAGACCAAATTTTGCTGCATCTCGAGATTTGCTGTGGCGATTTGCTGAGCAGAGTATACGTACATCCCGCTGAAAGTCGAGGCTCCGGAATTCTGTATAACTCGCAGGTATATTGGACGTGCCGTTGCATATAAGGCAGGAAGCATAGATGGATTTGTTAAAACTTTAAACGACTTTGCCCCGCATAAATTACGAGTTATCTACGCGAAATGCATTTCGAAATGTGTTTCATAGAACTTATAATATTACGTATGCACATTCTATATACGTATCACCTATGCAAATTTTTAAGAAACTGTTACTTGTTATGATTCATGAATATGGTCGTTTCAACAAATAAAAACGGATATGTTGAAAAGGATCTTCGTTCGATTGAAAGATTTCTTATATTTATATAGGAACAAAATTTATACGGAAAAAAAAATTAAAAAAAACTTCACCCGTTCAACCCATATGTAATGTGATTGAATGAAGCATACAAGGTCATTACAAAGTCTCCAGAATTTCATTTGCATGAATTTGGCTCATAAACCAAAAGGATCGCAATTTTGAAAATTCGATCTGTGCGGCCGTGCGACACATCGTATTCAATTGTGGTTACCGACCGAAATTTTTCATTCAATTTGTGATTAAACTTGCGATAAGGTTTTTTACAGCTATGTTGTTCTTTGGTTTTATTCACGATCCATCACATTGTGCAGGTCATTTTGAGAAAAACAAACTTCATCTAGACGAGTGTCCTGCGATCAGTAATGGGATAGCCGACTACGCTCGTTGTCATTAAGCAAATGGTTACGTTCGAATTTGAATGTATACCGCGAGAGCAGTTTGAATTCAATTCAGCAATCTCTCTATTTTCCACAGTTCTCAATGATGTTCGCATGCCGTGTATACCTATATCGGTTACAAAGGACCCGTAAACACGTACGGTTTGAAGGCCACAGGACGTACCGACAATCGGAAGGTAATTCCAAAGATTCGTATTTCAGGTTAGTTGCACGGATGTGATTCTGCTTTTTCGATGTTGAAAAACGAAATTTCGTTACACTCCCCTACTAAAACACATTTGCAAAATGAAAAAAAAAATACAAAAATATTGAAGCTGCCTTTTTTGCCACGGTTCGTATTCGACGAACCGTTCTGCGCATCCACTCCAATCGGTCGAATTTAAGCGGGAACTGGCCGAATCAGAGAATTCCCAGATGTGTATGAATTTGTGGCAAACAGAAAAAGAAAAACCATTGGTCGAAAAACATTTCATATGGTATGCATTTATACACCAACTGTTATAGGAATCAAATTAGGTTTGCTGACGGGAATATATATACATATAGGTATTTACACCTATATTGGCGGGCATTACGATTCATGCCAAATTGACCTGAATATTTCACAGCAGCTCATAATATCTTTTTGTCGTTCACTTCCACACCGTTTTTGTTCCAAGTAAAAATGAATATTAATAGCAATAACTGCAAAGGATGCGAAAAAAAAAGAAATAATTGTGACGTATCTAGGTGTTTGGAATAAATTGCAAAAATCAATGACTATGACGAGCCAAGAGCATGAAATTCAGAGTAAATGTAAAGGTAATCATCGGCAAAAGATTCCCGTAACGCGCACGTCGTTATTATTAATAAAAAAAAAAAAAAACAATAAATGAAATTGTTCCCGATCATAAAAATGTCTTCCAGATTGAAAAAATCCTTGCATCGCTGTTCACTAATTGTAAGAATGCAGATCGTTATGAATGTTCTCCGTTGATCATATGTGTTGGAAAGTATATTTCTCGTGTGAAAAGAAAATGAAATTTTAAACAACGATAGAATTGCAAACTTAAGCGATATGTGTGTGCGCGTATTTCCTTCTCAACGATCCGATCGAAAATAACTTCCTTCCTGCACCCTTTGAACGGTTTCCGTGTGATCTTGGTAAACGTTTCAAATTACTCCCATCACCAATTGAGTGTAAACAGAGACTCGTGTTCCCGTATCAATCAATTACTTTATCTATATACCCATACCCACCCCGCGTACTTTGCGCGTCAACCATATTTATTCAATCCGAAACCGCGGCAACGCCGGTGTCATATTAACACTACCGAATCGTCATTATCCTGAATTTTTCCATCAAATAAAAACTGAATGAATCGAATATAAACGACGCTGGATCATTCGACCTGGATCTGCTTGAACTGAGGCACTGATTACTCGCCATAAGATTTCCTTTTCCCAGGAGCGCTCCTAAATCATCTGACAAACGAAATCCGTCCTATTCCTCCCTGCAGGGTCGCAGTTAGGCGAATAAAAAATGTATACATTTCGAAAGTTGGCTTGGAAATTTAATATAAGAGACACGTGTTGACTGCGACCTGCATGTCGTCGTGAAGGCGTTTCTGACAATTGGGATACATTCATACGCATTAGATACAAACATAAGAGTGCTATTTTCGAGTGGAACGACGGAAAGACACGTTTGTCTCTCGATTTATAGACGGGTAGCGAGTGTATGGAGCGAAGTATTGGGAAAGTAAAAATACGAGAAACAAAACGAAAGATGAACCAAAAGCACATCGGGGGCGTGAAAATGTAATAAAGCCGATATCGGGTGCGGCGCAGATTGGAAAACAACGGAATGGATACGGACGACAGAGATGATGGTATAGGGTCCGTCGTGAAGTGCCGAGAAGGGTGGGGATAGGCAAAGGGCGCAGAGTCGGTGAACACGAAACTTGGAAAAAAAAAGAAAAAATAGGGCTTGAATCAAAGCCGCGGAACGAAGCGGGTCAGGGACAAAAGAAATGAGCGTGAAAGACCGAACTATACAAAATCGTTCCTGATATTCGAATAACATAATGAAAGAAGATATAATGATCGCATTTATCGCCAGAAAATTTAATTTTATAGTCAAATAATGATATCACAAATACAATTGCCGGTAATATTAGATATGAAAAAGTAATCGTACAGGATCAGCTTGGTGAGATAACAAATTAATGTAAGTCGGTTGAAATGAGATAATTTTTTGCGCTGTTTCATCCCCTTTGTTTTTTTAATTCTTTTTTTTTTCTCTTTGGAAAGGCAGAATTAGTTGGTGTTAAATTGCTAACTTGATCAACCCCATTGAAACTAAAGTGTCGAGACTCAAGGAAATAACGAAAATCGATTTTTAGTTTCAATAAATTTAAAGACCCCCCAACTCCCTCCGACAGTCTAGCTGGTTCGACGGTGATTCAATTGGAAACTCTGACCGCACCGCACCGGCAATACAGTAGACCGGCAATCGGCCACTACTATATATACATATATAGATAGACGTTTGTAAGATGCAACTTCAATCTATACGCAATACGAACGAAAAAGTATATATGGTCCAAAAACGTGGTTCCGTTCGAGTGCATCCATCACGAATCTAACGATGCCAATATCTGAATTGTACATTCGCAATCGACGCTGAGTGCGCATGGGGTCAGATCATTTCATCAGTTTCAACATTGTGCTTTAGTATTTTACTAATTCACATAAATGACAAAGTACTGCGAATTACATTCTTCGTGTCAAAAAAACGTACGACTCAATGTCGACTCTCGATTTCCGAGAAATTTTTTCGAACAATTTTCTTTTCTATAACCGTGTGAAGTCAACATTGTATTTCATTTTTTCTCTGGTATAAAGTGTTATATAAGGACATAGAGGAGTATGAGTTTAAGAGAATTCATTCGATGCAGTGAAAGCAAGTGCCAAGTGATTTCACACTTATTTTCCGAACGAAAGTTTAGCCCCTAAAAGAACGTCTACTACCCTGGAGGGAGAAACGTCTCACGAAGGGTTGGATTAAGCGTGGTCACTAAAGAGGGGCTTTTATTAAGTCAGAGTAAAGTGGTAAAACGTTGAGTGAAAAATCTTCGCAATGGACCTACGTGAGGCTGAGAAAAGGTCCGATCTTTGAGACTTCTGCTAAATGACGTGAGTGGGTGACCAATTTTTCGAAAGACTTTGCCATAAGCTTATCGACAACTTCGAACACTTTCGTTTCATAATATACCGCAACACATTTTCAAATTATATTGCCTGCAGATGCGAACTCACCGCTTTTTTAAGAAAAACCCTCCGTTTCAGCAGAGTTAGAGCCAAACCCAATATGTTTTTGTTTTTTTTTCTGCTTTTCTTTCATTCCAAAATTTTTAGCAACCTTTTCAGAGATGCGCTTAGTTTTTGAACGTATTTAAAATTCAAAATCCTAAGTGGCTCTAGAAATATTTTAAATATTTATTGACGATGCAATGTATGACGTGCTACGCAAAATTCACACCTGACTAATTTATCAGGTAGATAATTATAATCACTAGAGGCACATCGTACACATTTAGCAGGATTCAACGTTTACGCTGCATCAATACACACGTAGACATTGCCCAGGTTTCACATTTTCATATCCCAACGGACTTCCAATTACGCGCCTATTACTCCGGTAATTAATATCCAATATCCCCAATATTCCTTCCCGAATCCCTTTCGACGCTGTGGAGCCCACAGCAGCTGAAATTTACCCTGGTATGATCCAATGGTCCAGAAACTTTGTCCCCACCGCGTACTTTAAAGGAGAAAGCGGGCCAAAATCACGCGAAAACTTTTGTTTTATTAATTCGATTCATCCAACAGTGATGTACAAGCTTTTTTAACACATCAGCGACGCATGATGTCGCGTCGTATAGGAATCGAGTTGCACCTTCAGAATTTTAAACGAGATATTCAGCTGACTCAATTACCGATATCTGCGATTCATTCGGAAAATTATTTAATTGATTGCTTCTGGGAGATGAAGCGATATAATGCGAAATTAATTGCAGAGTCAAGAACTCATTTATCGCGTAAAATTTTTAAACACTCGGATAATCTAACCACGTCATTAATTGTTCGTGCGAGGCACGTTCGTTAATGAAAAATACATTTTTTCTATTGTAAACAAATGGACAAAGGTGGGCCTTGTTTCTAACTCACTTTCCAATTCCAGGAAGGCACCAGCCGTGGTACCGGAATGAAAAGTTGAAGGGACGCTGCGACAATTAATTAATGTTCAATGCAAGTATGCGGGTAATGAAAAAGAAGTAAGAAGAAAAGCAAAAAAAATAGGTGCCCTCTTTTTCTCGTACGTTCGCTAAGCATGTCCAAGCCACATTTAGAAGTATCTAGTCACTCCCCTCTTCCCTAGGGAGTTAAATCCGACGCCAACCAATTTTTCTTGCCCGGAGTCCCGCTAACCATCAACCCTTACATCGTGCCCCAAGGGGTTCAGCCCCGTGAGGCGAGATAAGCGCGAGAATAAAAAGAGAAAAATATAGAAAAGAAGGAAAGAAAAAGAAAAGAATGAAGTACAACAGGGAGAGGGAGAGAATCGAGACTGCAATATTCTCTTGCTTTTCGGTTGTGTAATAAAATCTGGGTCGAACCTCCACGTAAAACACAAACCAAAAGAGAAATATATAAATATGTCTCTACAATTTCCAGCCGTTGAAACGAATTTCGAACTTTGACTATTGAAGCGTTACTCGATTCTCGATTATTCAATGAATCGTAAATGAATTTCTCGACGGATTAAATTATTGCATCATATTTTGAACCGAAATTATTTCACGTCGGAGTGCGTCCTCATGTGGTTATAATAATCGACTGTAGCACAGGGTGGCCGATTTTAAACGGTTCGGTACTATGACTGATTTTGTTCCGTTAAATTATTATAATATTACCCGGATATATTCATGTGACGATTTCGGGAATTATCCGCTGGTTTTTCAGCGCAGTGAAATTCGCTATTTTCCGGAGTGGGAACAAACTTTTTTCGGATCACCGGACTAATAGTGATAATAAAATGATTCGAATTAGTTTCGAAGAAGTGGGGAAAATGAACGACTTAAATTGAGGACGATTTAGTACATTGTACGGTTGTGGTGAAATTTGTATGCTATATCGAGGTAGCTTATTACACAATGTTTCGAATATCTTTGCGCTTGTTTGTTTGGGTAGAATGTAATCTCAGTTGTACATGAATCTTCCTGGTTTTCAACGTTGAACCCTCGTAACCATTCTTACATACCATATGCGCCCGTGCAAACACACATTTCTATTCTACTTTCCTTGCTATGCTGGAAGGTAAATAGCCGTGAAAGCTTCACGGATTGCATCTGAATTTATTATTTATCAAAACAGATGCATAAGGTATGCGCGAAATGCCTCGAACAACGTGAAAATTATTATCGTACTATAGCCTCACTTAACATCTATTTCAAAGCATACATACTCTGTACATTGTCTACTTTCAAACGCATTTTCAATGGAATTTTAATAATGCGTTCTTTGCTTTTCCGCGTATACTTGTCAGAATTTTCAGTGCGCCGAAGACAAGAATTTTCTCTTCTACCATCTCAAAGGACAAGAAACAACCAAAAAAGAGAAAAAAAATGCCGTTTCGAGATTAAATATCAGTCCACAGATCGTTGGTGCATGAAACCTTTAGTCATATTTGGCAGTGAAAAGATAGCGATCCGAACAACTCCCTTGGCTAATCATTATTTAATCTGATTTTGCTCAAGAGCATCAGCAAAGCTGTCGCGTTGCACTTTATTCACCGGCTACCACCAAAGTAATTTTTCATCGTTGCTGCGTGACATTCATCGCGTGATTTGTTGCTGGTAAAGATGATCCACGAATGAAATGGTTAGTAATTCGTTTTTTTTTTTCGTACAATTAGAATTTTAGTTCAGATGAATCCGACGAACAATCACAGAATTCTTCACTAAATTTTAGCGGTTTGTCACTTTGTCACATTGTCGCAGAGAAAGTGAGAAAAAAATTAGTAGGAATTTTTCTAGCCAAGATTCAGTATTTCCTGACGCATAATGAGCAGTAAAAACTAGGAACTGTAACTGACTAACACTTTTTGATAGTCCGAATGATTTACTCGAGGATATAGAATATGACTAGAAATGCGTAGGTAATACTTAACTGGGAAAGCAGCTATGTACGATCCGAAGTGGTTTACGTGCTAACTTTACCTTGTAAAAGTTTTATACATCCCCGCTTTACAAGCGACTCTTGAAGCACCAAAGTAATTTCAGTCCACGAATTGGCAGCAGTAAGAGTACTTGTTCTTTTATTATTTTGACCTCTGATACGATCCGAGGTGCAACTCGAATAATACACGCAACTTGAAGTAAAGTTAATTTATAGTCAATGAATATCTTACGACAGCCTGCAGTTAAAACAGGTAGTATTGAGAAAAACGTTATTATTTATTACCAAAATAGGTATAGTATACGTTTGAAGAAAAAGGGTGACTTTCAAATGGGTCGGCAAACTGTATAGTACTAATTGAAAAATTGTAAATGGCGCATCAAAAAATTTTTTTCTCTTCTACCCAATTCATTCGAGTCCCTAAAAGCTGGGGTTTACTTCAGTGCGTTACTTGAGGCTACTGCAGATATATACTTTCGCCTTCAGTTCCTCCATCTGTCGAGAACGTTCTATTATGCGTGGCGTCTGTGTGATTAGATTAACCGTTATTACGACGTTATTCATCACGGAAATCAATGCCACATCTTAATCACCCAGAGGCGCAAAGACGCCTATTATACAGCCACCCATATTCACTACGTACCCATTTAGTTCTCGACCCCCTCCTCCTCCTCCTTCTGCTTTTCCTCCGCCACCCTTTCGTGGCACACCCCAGTTTACTGTATAATTATAACCCGCCTAACAATGCGATGGCTTAATTGCGATTGCGCTTACCTGTACATCACGCATATATGTATACCTTATCTATATACATATATGTATGAACGAGTGAATGTAACTCTGCAGTTTGTTGATTGTATTATACAGTTCAGAGAACTCGAAGATATTATACGTCAATCGCGAAGTTTACCTATATGGTATGTACATACGTACATATACATGCATACGTGCGATATTCGAATTAATTCATGAAAGGCAAATCAATACATCCTATATAGATATACATTGTCAGATAGTTACGCGAATATTATTACAGCAGCAACTGGAAACTTCCCTGATCGATGCTAATTGGATGAAAATTTACCTGTGCGTCGTTTGCTCGACCCGTGTTCTATTATGTGATGTAAATAAAACACGTGAACAGGTGTTGACGGGGATAAAAAAATATAATACTCAACGCTACTTTCAGGAAAGTAGTTTGTTTGTTTTATTCTTTTATTTGTTCATTTTGTTTTTTAAATGGCGCTACATTATCGCGGACGTAAAAGTGACGAGGCATGTGATTCGAAGCAATTTACCAGTAGCTCGGTACTTCTCGGTACTCACTAGTCTTGAGGCGGAGCTTGAAGCTTATAACATGCAATTTACGTGGATCATTTGCATTTATACTGGCCACTCACCCTTCGTAGTTCTACGACATCTCAGAGTTAGACAATCGTACGTCACCAGCTGTTCGCTCTGCATGAATGACTCCGAGTAGTCGAATTAACCATACAACAATTCACGCACATATCGTAGATTACGAAGTCCGTCAATGAAAATAGAAAATATCCTACTGCGAAATATGATGATAATATATTAATGAAAAATGACAGGTAAGAGCAGTTCTATACGCATCGGCCAGGGGATAATCAAGCTATTCGCGTTTCATGTATTCATTCAAACTATTTGTGGTGCCGAACTTACAAATTGTCTGCTAATTTCTTGGTGGTTTGATTAAGCTTTGATAACCAACTAATAGAATATGGACAGCATTCCAGTTTAATTCGGTCGATGTACGGCCCTCCGATTCTTTTTCTTATTTTGTTTGTTTATTTCTTTTTTCTATTCCGAAGAAACGTACGTATAACGTTAACGCTTGAAATACTGGAATCAAATAAATTGAATAGACCCAGTTCTCAGTACATTTAACTATTCTCAATTTTTTCAGAAATTTGTGAAAACTGAATTAATTCTCGAAAATCCTTCGTCAGATATAACAACCCTTCAAGATTCGAGCAAAAGTTGTCCTTTTTCGACGTGTTTAAAAAAAAAAGATATAGGTATATTTAGAACAAAATTAGAGGGAAGACGTTATAGTTCTTTCTGAACGGTCTAATTTTTGTCGGGATTGTTTCTTGACTTGTCGAAAATAACAACTTTCACTCGAAACCTAACAGTTTAATCTGACAGGATTTTACAAATTTATTTCAGATTTTAGAAAATAGTCGGACTATAAAATGCCGAAACGACCATCACTTTTAAACTATTTTTCAATATCTAATGGAAAAAATTGACAAATGGACAAAGAGGAACAAAAAAAGTGAAAAGTGGTGATTTTTAAAGTGTCACTATTGCGCAAATTTTTTCTATTATATACATATAATAGTCTAAAACGAGAATGTTCAAGTGGAATTTCTTTAGACGAATGAGAATAGGATGTCCGGGATAAATTTTCGGTTTTCATCACGAGGGTATGTAAAAAGTTTACTCGCTGGTTCATTATCGTTTATATAAATAAATTGGGTGTACTTACGGTTACCCGTCGTGATATGTTTATGTATATTCACTGACCATGAAAATGTCGAGTCATTCATTCCAGACTATATTCGTTTGAAATTATGATACTCCAACGGCTAATCTAAGTGAAGTTACCCGCGAAAGCCCGAAAACGGATACGGAACGCGAGTCCTAACTCAACCTTCTCCGAATCACTAAGCGCACGTTATTCTCTTTGCCTTAAGTCACTACTGTATATGTATATGTATATATACATATAACACTGCCGTAACACATAGCACGTGAATTTGCTTACCATGGAAAATTTAGCGGTGTATTTAACATGCGTGTGTGGACCTAGTGTAAAATACATTACGAAATACGTTCCCTTGTTTCCGGAACGTCCAATATTATACCAAGAATACTCAACGAATTCTGTTACCTATATTTTAATTGTTATAGTACAGTCAGATTTGGATTTATGTTGGGAAAAATTTGGAATAAGCTGAATTTCTACGTACATCTTTATTGATTGGTTTTAAACCAAATACCAAAAGTCTTCTTGATTTGACCTTGAGCTTCATACGGCATAAAAGGTACCAAAACTCAGTTTTTCGCCTATGGCTTTTACATTATCGACTTTCGAGGTATAGGACATGATGCAGAAAAACATTGAGCTCACAAAATTCTCTACATGAAAGTATTCTTCGTGTTTCATCGTCAGCTGAGTAACGGCTCAACTACAACTACACAACAACACGTTACTCAACACGACCTCGAACTACCCTTACAACTTGGTGTTCATTGTTGCATCATGTACATATTTGTTTTTATCGACTACTGCGATTTAAAGCATCAGCTATCCTGTGAAATGGACACCTTTTATTCTCCGTAGTTTATCGCTACAATAAAATGTTGAGGATCAAGTTCACACATCTTTCCATAAAAAATCAAATCACTTTACAATGCGCTATTAACATTTACAACACTACAGTGAAGATTTTTACCAATAAATTGCGAGCTCTCCAACTTTTGTCTACGATTTCAAAGTTCAGTTCAACGTCAAATCAACGTCCTTATGGAACGTGCATCAAAGAACGTGTGTTCAATAAAAAAAACATACAGGGTGGGGCATTTGACATACAGCTTTTTTTTTTGGAAAACGTCTCACTTTCAAATTATTTGCAATTTGCAAATGGGTTATTATTTTTATAATTATTGACTTACGTTATTTGTCAGCTGATGTCTTCCAACCATTCCGCGCGGATACAAATCATACAATGGTGAAATACGGACGCGTTACCTATATCTGCGGGCCTTTCTGTAACACACACCTATACAACTCTGACGATCCTCATCTCGTAATTATTCTCCGTGTCAAAGTACCTCGATGATTGGAATTTTCAGGCTGTATATCGTGTACCATTTACCAACGTTTGAAAGCTACTTTTCTCTGAAATCAAGATCGATACCGAATATATGTTAGAACTAGAGAACAAAAGTTCTTATCTATAGACCGCACGGGCGTTTCAATCCTCAAACATAACGTATCCTCGAGCAACGTCAGGTGGACTCAACCGGCTCATTAAAAGCACACGCTCAACCTACGGAGTATATCGATCCCAAATTCAGGTTTCAAGCTTACTATCTTACGGGAAAAAAAAAAACATAAGGAAAAATCAATTATAATCCAGCTTCCAAACCGAAATAACATACATTTTATTTGATTGAAATTCGTTGTGCGCCATATAAATTATTGCTCCTAAAATCTGGTGACTTACAGTCGATCTTTGACAGAGATTGAAATTCCATCCTGACCTGATATACCGCGCCCCGTCGCGAACGACAGATTAGAACTGCTCTCAGCTTTGTAGTGAATTTAAATTCGACTCGTCTCACCGGGTGTTCGCTGTCAATCTCTCCATTATCCTGTCCCAGAGTAAAAAAAAAGACAAAGACGACAACGACGTTATCAGCGAGTATAACGCGGTCAACAGGACGATGAAAATAAATGTAGGGTGAAATTTTTATCGCTCGGAAAATGAGATATCAAAATTAGAATTTGACAGGTGCAGTTTTACGAGTTTTTCATCTTGAGGTGCATGCCGACGGTTCATTTCCTCTGATATGTTGGCGCTGGTTAAAGGTAGGTTTAAATACAACTTCATTCCGTAGTTTAGATCACGCTCAGGGTCCCGTCCGACGAAAAGGTATCACAATATCATCATCCATTGCGCACGCGAGGGCTCTATAAATTCATAACACCGACGCGAGGTTCCTACGCTGTAGGTAAGAATTGTTAATTGAATATAATATCAATTTATTTCTGCTGCTGCATCGAGTCAAAAAAGATGAACGATCTTAACTGCGGGTGAAATTTGCTTAACAAATCACTCCGCGTTATTACCGGCCCGGCTACCGAAGAAACGCATAAATGAATTTTACATGCATGCACTAACAATGTGTGCACGGGTCGCTGCAATCTTTTCCGGAGGATATCGCTCATGTTAGTAACGTGTACCGCACGCAAAGGCGGCGACGAAGGTTGCCGATCGAAATAGTTGCGTTCAGATATTATAGGTATACGGGATGTGAGCTACGTAAATTTGGTCCATTTACAGCGCACCGTACCTTCAGGAAGGCAGGCCAATGAATAGGGACTTGCAGTGCCTTGAGAGAATATTGAACATCTGATTTCTTCAAATATTTGAATGGCACGGTATATCTGAGCAATTTCACTATTATAACTTTCTCAAATATTCGAACAGTATAGCTAAGTTGAGAGATTTTTTCTACATCCCAACATTCAAATCGGATGTTCGATTCGGAGATTTTCTGGAAGTTTCGGAAATCTTTTCTGTTCGATGCCTCCGAATCCCATCGAAAATATCTTATGATTTATGAAACGATAAACGGAAGTACAGCTGAATATGAAACCTCTCAATTGGCTTATATTTTAAAAAAGTACCATTTTGCTCGCATTCGTATCTTTTCCTTTTGTTATGCTTTTTTTTCTTGCTGTTTTCACACCATCGGTAATCGAACGTCGTGGAGATTTGGATAATTCGGCGATATGGGGGGCGCGTCATATCCCCGGAGGTCTTTCGAGTCAAGGGGAACAGAATGTATACCGACTGTACGAAAAGCTTCGCTTTAGGGGCGAGCTCCACCTTTTCTCATTACTCCTCGCTATTCTCTGCCCAAAGAGCTAGAATTTCACTTCCTAAAATCAAATTGATTCACCGATTCTCCTCTCCCTCGGTCCGCGTATTTTTCTGCAATCGTTTTTCATTTGACTTCAATGATTCGCAGAGTTCATTTCTTATTCAAAGTTCAACGCGTCTCATTTCGACAATGCTTTCAGGTATTATGCGTAATATAATGGCACATGGAATCTGATCCTGAAGATCAGGAAAAAGTAACAGATATTTTGAACAAATATTGAACGAAGTTCTTATCCGTACTATGAAATTAAATAATTGTTCTCCCTTCATCTGCCTTTAAGGTAGCAAATATTCTAAAATTTGAAACGTCGAAATAAGCTATAGAAAATTTACTTACATTGCTGAAAATTCGACGCTGCGTGGGACAGTTAAAATTTTGCAACATTTGCTTTCTCGCTAGAGTGTAATTTTTTATTTTATCTGTTTGTTCTTTTTTTTTTTCTTTTAGATGATATAATATAATCTCATGAATAGATCAGTTGAGGAAAGTTTAAATGTTGAAATGCTGTATTATTTGCAGTTTAATATTTACCGCATTTGCATATTTTCTTAAAAACAAAAGAATTATATGCACACCGAGTTTTAGCAGGCAACAATCACGGCAGTAAGAATCAAATGCCACCCCCGACCACCTCAGCAAATAGCTATAGCGAGAATTATTATTCTAGGACCTGAGCTAACAGTCGCGCTCGGAGTTCCGACTAACAGAGTCGACTTCATTTTACAGCATTAATTCAAAGACGGAACAGTTCCTGCCACTTAATTATTATGCTAAGCCAATTTGCTGCTGAATATTTGTACGCTATACTCCTAGGTACTTCGGTTGATATAATGACTGATCTAACCAACGTTGAGTTATTCCGTGAAATAGCTAAAGGCATCTCTTACGAGTCATATCTAATCCTTTGCTATCTCCTAGTCGTATGCTCTCGACATATAAATTACCTGCATTTGTGTTGCCAACTTTCAACTATTTTTCACGCGTAAACACCTTTTTCTATCGCCTACTACTTCATTCTAGAAAAATGAAGAAAAAAAAAGAAAAAAACTCTCACGCTCAGAATCTTCAGTCGTATACTTATAATATGGCGAACACCATATGAACCTTATGCGCTCCCGAATATATACCATTCGCGAAATGTGAATTCATCTACATAACATATGCAGACTGACTGACTCGCATGTACGTACACGGAAACTCCGAAACTACGGGTATGTAAGCTGTATGGTAACTCCAAAAGTTTTACTTCATACGCCAAAACTCAGCGGAACTTCTGGAAATTTTAACGGTGTCGTCTTTTTGCTAACGTTATTTGATTTTTATTTATTTTCGCCGTCGATATCCAATCGTTCTCACTGCAAGTCCGAAAATTTTATGAAAATAAATAAAATAAATAACTGAAATATTTTTACACAAGTTTGTCCGAAGTATAGTTTGAATTAATGTAAGTTTAAGTCGCCATTTCTGTAATCAATCTTATACACGTACAGTTGCAATTGTTGTTATATCGAATTGCGTGAACTGAAAATTACGAACCACCTGACGCCCGTCTAAGAATGTTTCGCAGACGTTGAAGCCCGGGGCTAATCCCTTGTGCCAGACTGGAAAGGTATAGCGTGCAGAAAGCCCAGAATTGAGTTACGGTGTAGTATCGGCATCCGACTATAATTCATATTCCTTGACAGGTTAATCGGGCAATTAGCCAACTTATAATTGGTGGTCAGTATAGCTAACTTACCATCACGGATTACACAACAACTTGTTATCGAAGAACAGTGAGATGTTAGTTATCTATGGGTATGAGGATTGATGCGCCCAATTTATGGGCACGAAAGTCAAATAGGAATTTGGGTGATTACAGTAATTCACAGAACCAGAATTTCCCGTTTTCGGAAAGCAAACGTGCAGTCGATTTTAGGTTGCAAGTTCAACAGGATTACGGTAGGATCCTATCATCTATTCTATGTAAATATTTCGCGGAATTCGTGTTCGTTCATAACTCATATGTTACCAAACTTATTTTTAAACAGCAAAAGGTACCACTAGATATATGAATATTATTCGATCGCCACCAAAACTCGAAACGTATTGGCGTATACAGGGTATCTTATTTCAATTCATCATGCATTTCGGTTAGTCCAAAGAAAATGGGGTCGTACATGGTACGAAAAACCCGTTCCCTACAAAAGTACACATGATCCTGCCGAGATAAAATCAACGTTAACTCGGTATTTGTCTCCCCTTTCTTTTCGGATGAAACCATATAAATGTACGCGTACACCTCATTCATTTAATAATCTCGTAACTTTAATTTCTGCATTCATTTTATCAGCAATTATGGGACATTTCTTTCGTAACGTTTTCAAATAAAACAAAAACAGGTGCAACGTTTGGCAACATCGATTCAAAAATGACTAAATACAGTACAGAATCTGACGTGAAAAAGATAGGAGAAAAGAGAGGTAGTGAGAGAAGTGGGGCACCTCCCGTTCAATACGATTAAATTCGAGGGCTTTCAATTTCCTGACCTTTTTCCAATCTGCCTGGTCTAACCACTTCCGGCGTTGCTTGAACCTTTTCCGTTCATTCTAAACTTTGCCGCGTGTATACCGCCTCGCGTGGCTTTGCTTGGTTCACTACTTGTCCGGAGGTGGATGTCGTTATTTTCATTTACACCCTCCGCAATGCAACGACGGAACAGTTACGGAGCAACTACCCTTGAAATAATGCCTTTGCGCCAACCAACGTATTCCCCACACATTTAAACATGTATCTATACGTATATCTACCTATATACAAAGAGCCAAACACAGACGCAAATTATTAGCGCTCTTCCCTGCACTTTCCCACTTTCTACGTAGCCTCGGACGTTTCGACGATGCACTTCGCTCGGTGCCTAGAGCCCGCCTAATAACGGCTCGTCAAGGGAACTTCGTTGGAAGGTTATATGACTTGGAAGGGACAAAGTGCCGTGACTTAATTAGAACATTTTTAGAGAATAAAATCTAACGACTTAAAGCAGAATTCATCAAGAAAATTCTGGATTGAAAAGTAAGAGCACTATAAAACAATTTAGCATTTGCATTTGCACTTGCAATTGGCCATTGTTGTGTACAGTGAAAAAAGAACGGATGATTTAACTTCTGATATAACATAATAATCCTGCTGGGAAAATCCAGATCCTGATAATGAAATGCAAGGACTACGTAAAAGCAAAAAAAAAAAGGAATTGTATAAAACCGATGAAATCCTAGTGTTACGAAATTTATTTCGTGACTATCTCTGCAGTGACTAAATTTTCATATCAGGCGTAGAAAATATGCGGGAGGTCGAAATTCTGGAGGCCCGTAGGGATTTCAGTCACGCGGAAAGAAGGCCGTCGACGATACACGCGGCGTCAAAGCTACACCCAAACTCAACCATCGCCGAAACTGCGAGATGAGTTCTCGCTGCTTTCCTGCACGATCCGCCCTATTCCACCCTCGAGGTGCAGATAGGGGATGATCGAATAAATTGCCAGTCTACCTTAGTGACCCCGCCCTCTCTCGTCCTCCCTGCACCCTGCCGAGAGGTCAGCGATGCGAATTTTAGCCACGTCGTATAACAAGGTTTTACCAACGTCCCGGTTATACCCCCAATTATTGAATGATCGGTAAACGTAGGGTAGAAGGTTATGGGGATCATTGAATTCATCTTGTGGCCATTGGTACGTATAATGAACATAACATATGTTACGTATATAGTTGCACTAATTTACCAGAAGTCGGGTGCTCAATCATTTATCCAAAATTTTGCACGAAGCTCATGAAGCTGGGTATGAAAGAAATAAAAATATGATTATTTTCCATACAGAAATACAAGCCACACGAGCAACAAATTTTGCACTTTTTATGAAAACCGAAAAAAAAATAAGGCTGATCTAGCTTTTAAATAATTTCAAAAATCTCCGTTCGTCTACCGAGCAAAAGGTACCCGGAAAATTTGTTTTGAAGATCAAAATAACTATACAGGCGATATCATAAATTTGTATCGCTTTATTCGCCAGTATCGGATGTACTGATAATATGTATATTGCCAGCAATAAATGAAGCTTTTTCGAATTACCAAAAAGTGAAATAAAATCTCTAGTGTCCATTGGTGAAAAAAAAAAAAAAAACAGTTTCCGAGAATTCATTTCCGCTTCCGCGTTAATTTGATTCACGTTTCGCAATTGACCTTTTTTTCCACCCCACTCGCTGTATGAAACACAGGACTAAAATGTCGTTTGTAACATTTCACAAAATATTTTGTGTGAGATATAATCATAAATTCATCCAATCTTATTACTCATCATATTGTATTGTGGTTAATTAGAAATGTGGTTTTGTCCCGACGTATAACACAACTAATTGTTTGGATTAAACGAGTCTCCTCCATTTTTTAATTTTTTGTCTATACATAAATTCACCGTTGTTGTTCTCTTGTAAAACAAATCTCACGCTCGCAGCTTGATTTACTACAGAAGATGATAACCGTTTTCGCTCCACCTATTTATTCTCCCCCTGCTATTACAGGACGAGGTGTAGTATACAGATATAAAGATACATACATGTATAATAAAGAAAAAAATTAAATATAAATAAACAAATGACTACTCGCTTCGTATCCGCATCTGCTTTACGAGGCGTCCTAAACAGCCACATGCAGTATAAAAGGCCAGTGAAAAAAAAAAAAACAGAAGAAAAAAAATGCATATAAACCAAACTCCGAAAAAAAATAAAATAAAATACTTGAAATAAAATTTTCGAACAAACTTACGCTCTCTAGCCAAATTCAGGTAGCTTCAGGCATTTGGGAATTTAGCACACGCTTTTGTTACGGGCGCGTTCCTCGTTATTGCCGGGAAAAAAGTATTTTCCTGCATATTCATTACACATTTAAATGTACATTCGCATGTACGCAGGTATATACACAGAGTATATAGAGGATGCGGACATTGTGTCCCGTTTCATCACCCAGCGACGTTACGCGGAACCATCGTTTTCCCGCGTATACGTATAAAACGGATGACTACGTTTTTAAACTACCTAGGTATATATATCTACGGCTCGTATACTTCGTTGTTTACGACTTCCTTTTTTTTTCTTTTCGTTTTTTTTGTTTTTCCTTTTATTTTAATTTTTTTAATTTTATTTTTATTCGTAAATGTAACACAAGTAAAATAATGGTTGAAGGAGGAGAGGAAAATGAAAATGGAAAAATAAATAAAAAAGTAAGCGGAAGTGAAAAATCGTAAGACATTACAATTACAAGAACGGTACATCAGCGGCGAATTAATCATTCTTCTCATCGCTATACATTGGAAATATTTTCATATACATGTGTGTATAAAATGTTAAATAACATTATATAATGGACGCATTTTCCATCACGTCACGCGGCCCCCATCCACGATGTATCCAACTTTTACCTTATTATACGTTCGCATTTTTTTTCTTTCAATTTCTATCAAAGACTTTCTTCTTGCGAAGCGTGTACAATTAATTGTAATATACGTGCATGGTTACATCGTACCGTCGAAGCGAACTGAACAGAGCAGAAAAAACGAAAAAAAAACACGCTGGCGAAAACTCTGCAGATTGTGGTTGTAATGAGATTTTTTTAAATTCGAAGATATAAGGTGTGATATTATGTTGTTGCAGTTGTTATTAGTCTTTGTTAGAAATTTGACGAAATTGATAAATTATTGTTAAGGAAACAAAGTAGGGAACGAATTATTCGTTCAATTTTCGTGATCGGCTAAAGTGAAGAAAAAAAAAGGAAAAGGGAGTAAAAAAAACGGGGAATATTTTTTTCCCCAACGAGTAATACAGTGGAACCTGGCTAAGTGAGACACTGTGGTACTGAGAATCCTCTGCTAGTGAGAAAAAAAATGCGGTCCCTTCGTTTTCTTTCGAAAAACCTCTGATAGTGAGAATAATTTTACCTCTGGTAGTGAGAATTTTTTTTTTCCTTTTTTCCCCCTCTTTTACCATATTTACCTCTGCTATTGAGAAAATCTCCTTCCCTCTACCTCCGCTACTGAGACAAGGTTATCATTTTTATAGGTTAGAATATGTCCCGTGACAAACAGCCAATCAGAGATTTTTTTGTCCTCCTGTATACCTGGGATAGTGAGAAAAATTTGTTAGTCACCTGTGTAACTGAGAAAACTCGGGTAGTGAGAAACCTGGGATACTGAGAAAAATAACTGGTCCCCCTGCGATTCTCACTTAGCCAGGTTCGACTGTATCATGCGTGGACCTTCAATATGATTTGCTCGAAAACGTATGATATGAGGTGCTCGTAGGCTGCCCAGGGTCCCTTTCTATATACCATATGACGTTTACATCTTCTCAGATGAATCGTAAGGTTGCAGGGTGCGTGAATTTATAGAGCTAAGATTGCTCGGAATGAAAGCGCGGCGAGATTGTGATATAGTAAGACTACTGCACGGTGACGAGGAGCACGATCGCCGGAAGTTGCCGAACCTGCAGGATATCGCATTGGTTCAGAAATTGACTGACTATAAATAGACGGGCAGAATGCCAGAGCAACGAACCTTATGATACGTCATATATTCTTCTTTTTTTTTTTTTCTTTTTCTCTTCATTTTCCGAAAAGGTAGAATCATTCGGAAGAGTTTATATGAGGAAATAGATGTTTCCGAAGGAAATGTGTGGAAAGCAATCAACACGTCGGATGCAGTATTTTTCGAAAAGAATTCATCATCTCGAGTAAACGAATATATTTTTATGTTTTGTAACTGCAGTTAATCGTATCGATATGGATAACCTGGTAGGTGCGAGAATCTGAATTTCTTTCCAAGTCATTCTTTTAATTCTTCGTTACGAAAAATTGCCAAATGTTGAGCTCGAGAATTGGCGAAGATCGCATTATACAACGTCACGTCGATTTACCCGTATGCACGCTATTATGTTACATGTCCGCATAAAATCACGACTTTCGGGGTGCCTACGAGTGTGCAGATATTATACGATTGCATTGGGAGAACAAGCTGCACATATACGGCGTCGCAGTTACCATTTTCAACTGCTGACGATGCTTCAATCTGCAATGCGGTCTATAAAATTTCCATACAAAGAAGTTTCCTCGATTTCTATTCGGATGGGAACAGATATCGTTTGACGCGTAAATCCCGCTTCATGCGATTCTGACTAAAATAATTTCACTTAAACATGTACCCTACGCTCTTCGATGATATTAAGAATTATCGTCAACGGAAGAACGAAATTTTTTTTTAAATAGTACCGAGAGCATGGGAGGAGAGTGAGGAGATACCAAAAAAGCTGTATGATCTTCATCGCAATGTTTTAAAATTACAATCGTATAATATGAAGGGAAAAAAACCAGTTTTCCTACCATTTTTGTTTCTTGTTTTTATTTTTGTAAAATTTCAAGCGTGTAAAACCGAGAAACGAGTCCAAGGTTTCAGGTATACTTTACCGGAGATATTATACAACCTGTCTTCGAATATAACATTTGAACTTCTTCATTTTTAATATTCACGAGCCACCGCCGGATGAGAATAAATCAAAGCTTCGGGGTAATTAAGCGAAAAGAAATGGAATAAAGAATTTTCAGGAAAGCAGAATATTGGATCGCATGAACTCGCC
Source organism: Athalia cordata (assembly GCA_963932425.1). Classification (NCBI taxonomy): domain Eukaryota; kingdom Metazoa; phylum Arthropoda; class Insecta; order Hymenoptera; family Athaliidae; genus Athalia; species Athalia cordata. The sequence continues at coordinate 45,718,809 of OZ010625.1, read as the reverse complement.
TCGGAAAATACAATTGATCGTGCTCTTCATTGGCAGGAAATTTTTTCGACTGTCTTCTGCACTCGGAATTCGAAAGAAATTAGTACATAAATAAATAATATTATATTTCGGGCATTGCAAATGAAGAAATCAAGACCATGAAAAATATAGAAATTATGTACAGTGTTCACCTTTCTTAACTCTTCGTCGCACTTTTTTGTCAGCGGATATTATCATGTCTCCTAACAGGTACGTAAAATTCACTGTGTCACCATCTCACTGTACCTCTGAGGCCTGTAATCAAATTTCAGTAGACAATGAGCCGTACCTTTAGCCAGAAAAATTTACGGCCGAAGCATCCTGAAGTTCGTCTATCACCAACCATCATATGTGGAGAAATATTCTCCACTTCACATACACTCCAGCTCATCGAGTTAGACTGAATGCAGCTTATTGAATACCAGGAATACCTAATACCAGTACCTACAATACCTAACCAGATTGAAAATTTTCCATTGATGCGTTCGTTAGCCCGCGGATTTGGTGTATATAATCCGATATAGATTTTAAAATATCCGATAGCGTTGAAAGGAATATTGGAATATTTTGGTGGAACGTTAGTATATAACGAAGCATACAACGAATTCAAACTTCAATCCCATCGACCCAACATTCGACTGATAAAGACTGCTAATATTCAGCCGGATGATGCTCGGTTCACCTTTAGGTATTTCTCAGCGAATTGGCTGCAGCACGTTGTAATTCCGGTCAACTAGGGCGTTTGATTTTCTTCTTTTCTAATATTAAAGGATTTAAAAGATTACGAATTTTCAGGTAACGAACATCTTTCGTTTATAGGCCCGACGGCGTACGACGATAAGATGAGAGAAATTGAACCCAACCGCGGGGCCGCGTTTTGATAATATTAAGAAATTTGTATGATGTACAAATAATATGTACATATAACATGTACAGCTACATTTGTATGAATTATAAATAATCGCAGGGCGTAAGACTAATAACCAATTTCCAAACGTCTTTGATCTTTTGCGGACAAGTTCTATTGGACATTCCATTATATTTCAGGTCAGAACTTGTGAATTCGCTTAGAATTAAATGAAACTGGAAGGTAAAAGCTGATAATAGGATTATTAGTATGGGCTAAAATAAGGGTTGAAAGGAATTATTCGGACCCCTTTGTACCTCGAAATTATATTACGGCAGCTCAGTTACTGGGCACAACGCTTTTCATTCTTGTTGTTACTGCTCAGATGCTTTATACCTACTGTAATAACACACCGCACGCCGTGTAGGTACTTTCAGAACTTGATCTCATCGTCGTCATCGGCGATTTAAATTATAAAACTACGCAAAAGATTAACCAGTCACCTACTTTTTGAAGTTTCCGTACAAGATCACGACTCACAGTTCACGAAATAAATACTGAAAAGATTGCCTATTTCAACAGCGATAACACTCGACCTTCATTAGGCGCACATAAACATAGGTATGTACATACGTATAAGTACATACAGATGCAGGTTTGGAGGAACAGCGAAAGCTTTGGCAAGTTAGAAATCGAGTTTGTCGAACTTGAATAAAAAATGAGTAACTCGTACGTTGGCTAGGCTACTTCCTGTGGTTAGTAATATTGCGTGAACATGAATATTACCCCATATAGGATACATGTACGTAACCGGAAGGGACGCATTTATATTACAAGCACATCCTTTCGGAAGCAGGTTAAGGTATATGTACACCACTGTACCACCCTGCAGGCAAAGCTTTGAGCACAGCCACCCCAAATGAAAGATGAATTTTATACGTAGTAAATATATGTATGTATACATACCTACATACAATATGTATATGCATCTATGGGGATGTATGTACTACATAAAGCTGCATCAAAATATCGACCATTTTCTCACGGAGTAATTTGCAATCCTATTCTGAAGAGTTGATGTCCGGTGAAATTTGGAAATGCGAAAAATGAGAGTTTTTCCATTTCCAATGTATTCACCCACCGGAATATTTGCTCGCCGATTGGCAACGTCACCTTTTCGTTAACGTTTCGATTGGCCGTTGCGATTTCAATTTTCGACTCTAAAATTGACAAAATCAAAGGCCATAGCCCCTGAGTAACCCCACAATGCAATGCGGCGAACGCAGTATATGTGTAAGAAATAATAAACGTGAACTTTTTCTCTAGATTACAGAGTATCTCATTTTTGCGATAGGAATATTCGTAATTCAACTTTTTTCTCAACGAGGCGGAAAAAGCGTTTGTATTCGTTTTTTTTAATGTATGTTTCTTGATGGTGAAGAATTACCGTTTGTGAGCTAGAACTACATCATTGCACAAAGGCAGCGAATGCGGTATAATTATTATGTTAAATTTATAAAGGTGAACTCATCCGGATGGTTTCGACAGGTGCAGAACTATGAGCTGTAGCATTTAGAAAAGCTCCGTTAACCGTTGGTAGCTAATTTCTCTCCTGTCTTAGCCAATTACTTATAATCAGCAAACGCATCAGCCTGAAAGTCGAGCGAGAACGGCGCTGTCCGTTACGTCTCAAGAGGAATATCCTCCTCTACCCTTCCCATGATCCCCTTTGAAATATCCTGCAGCGATCCTTTCGCGGTTTACTCGGCTTCGTTTTCCATGTGTCTTGGCATTTCATTTGGAATAATCTATTCAGCAGTACCGTTTTCCCGCATTATTTTCATTATTTTTATTATCATACTAACTCGATCAACGGCTTAATTCATTCCAAAAAATTTGATTCTAACATATGCGTAGAAAAAGTGAGAATAACTCGACTAAAATTCAAAAAATATTAGTATTCTCTTTTTTGCGATGGTTATTAATGGTGGATTTAATTTGGCAGCAGGTTTGATTTTTTTTCTTTTTCTAAATACGTATATTACGACATACGTGTATATGTATGCGTCTATCATAATTGTGCTTTAATTTATCGCCAATAAAAGTGTATAATCGAGGTGGAAGTTTTTTCTTTCTATTTCAATTAGCAAGTATAATAAAAATTTATGATTCGAATATAAATTAAATTGAAAATAAATTAAATGAGATGTATGAATTTGAGTGGGATACAGGAGATAATTATAACGATAACGGATAGATACCTAATCCTGTCGAATAAAGAAGTATGAACAAAGGTGGAACATATTAGATTCACGGAAGTATATACATTGCCCACTTTTCATTAACTACATTGGCATTAATTAAAACATTTGTTAGAATTTATCAGTTGACAAATTTCCTTCCAGTGAAATGAAAATCGGAACTCATAACTCTAAAACAACGGTAATAATACTCGACTCGCACACGAAAAGTTTAACCACGGTTATAATGAATACGTATGTAATACTTATAGGTATATAGGTACATACATTACGTATACGTTTCATACCGAGAGTTAGTCGGATTGAAATGTAAAAGTCCACCTCAATTTCCAGTCCGCAAACGGAATATCATATTATAACCAACTTTATAACTTACTTCGACAATCGATCATGTAAAAATAAATTATCGTACAGATTTTACCAGTCCCTGGATAGGTCGGCCCCATTTATCGCCGCGGGGTCGTTTGATACCGAGGACTCAAGGACCTGAAGGTTGTGAACCCACAGGAATGAGCCAAATAAAAAATTGTGGAATTTACGGCTGTTTGAATAAAACGTATTGCGATGAAAACTTTTTTAGAATATCTTGATTTTGATATTTTTATCCTCGACACGCTCGATTTTATGAAAAAAAGTATTAATTCTTCAAATCACATTTCATTTGAACGACCATGATTTTGATGATCCAGGAAATACATTGTGAGTCGTCAGAGACACAGCTTTTCTTAAATTTCCACAAGCGAACTTTAAACTTTTTTTTTCGTACATCAAACAATGGAAACGTCAGAGACATCGATATCGACTTATCGACATTTTTTTTTTTATCGGGAATAGGTAAATTACACATGAATAAAACGTGTTTTATATAGTTTTATTAAATTTTGTGTTACAAGATAAGGCTAGCAAGGCTTTGATCGTGCAATTGTGTAGAAATAATACATATACAAGAATTAGAACGAGCTAACATTTAATTTTAAGAGGCTGGCGAATGACTGAATAAATGAATGAATCAATGAATGCTTTCTAAAGGTAACTTCACATTCTATAATTATTATGAACCTGCACTATTATCAAGCAACTAACGCAACGCGTACATGTATTATAATCCTGCATATTACCTATAGGTATATCAGTATATATTCATGATCGAAAAGATGAGCGATCTGCAGTATTATTATTATACTTATGATAGCCGTTAATGCTCTGAGCCTACTTAACACTACCTTTTTTTTTTTCATCATACATTATAAATAATTTTTAAAATACTTTCTTTTCTTTCCGTTTTTTTCCCCCTTTTCTTTTCTTTCAACCAATAATCATTCCGTCGTTTTTTCGTCACACACCTATACTATATAAAGGGTTTACGCGGCAACAATAAATAATCGTAAATAAGTTATAGTACAATAATAACGGTAATGATAAGAATAATTATAATATTATAATAGTAGTAGTAATAGTTGTGATAGTAGTAGTAAAATAGTGGTAGTAAAGTAGTAGCGCTAGTAATAATAATCATAACGGTAGTAATAATAATAATAATAATCGCTGATAATTTAAAAAATTCGTGTCGTCGCTACGTAGACCCACATTTATAGTTTGGTCGAATACTATTTCATCTATAATATTTCGCATCCTGTGTTCTTGAAATTACTTTGAAATGACGATGATGCAAAAAAAAGAAAAAAAAATAAGAAAAAAAACCAAGTGACATGATTTGTTTTTAATATATTGAAAACACAATAAACACAGTAATTATGTACAGACTGATCGCATATTCGTACCAATTCTAAAATAATAATAATAATAATAATAATTAAACGAAATAATTATCCATCATATTAGTGAATGAATAAGTATAATAATAATAATAATTATAATTATGTATAATCATAGTAATAACAACATAGTAAAAGAATTATTTAACCGCACAGCCGAAGCCCGTATAATTATATTATATTGCGGGCGAAAATTAATCGACCTGGTGGTACGTTTCCCATCGCGATTATAAATCATAGTTATTATATAGGCAGTTTTAAAAAAGGCATCGGCCATCCGGTTCCGCGAGTCGCTTAAATCGACTTTACTGTTACCTAATATTTAATATAATGTATCTTAAAAGCGAAATCATGAGGGTCGTAATATATTATCATCATTATATCCGTACAATATTTATATTATAATATTTATATGTATAATATACATGTATAATAGACTTAAATTTATTACATCATGATGTTTTCGTCTCGGCATGTCAACGGGAACGTTAGGGGGGTTAGTTTTTGTATAATATTTGTTTGTTTTCCTCCGTATTAATTATCATTAAACTTGGTATTGTTTTTTTTTCTTTTTTTTTTTTTTTGTTGTTAATGTTTCAGTATTTTCTTTCGTTTTGTTTCGTTCTATTTTTCCTAATGTTTAAATTAGTGGCTTTTATCACGATGATCAAATATCACTACCAAATCCATTAAAATATCGTCATTAATAATAATTACAATCCTCGTCATATCGTCCCCATAATAATTTCATCATTTCCGTAATGGACGTCATCGTTTTACGTAACGTTAAGAATATTATTTCTATAATATAATTATAAGTAAGAAATAGTTTTCTAAAATAATAGTAAATGGGGGTAGGACGATTACACATTTGTTTATTCTCGTAATTATAATTATTTTCTTCTTTTCATTTAAAACCGAGTCATTGATTAGTCGGCAGCATCCTAGCACGTCGTGCACTTAGATTGGAATATTCTCTTATAAATTCGACAAAAACATTGACAGAAAAAAAAACAACGAACAAAGAATACCCCGGCAATATTAAATGGAGAAAATTGAAAAAAAAAAGAAACCGCATTTATCATGCACATCACAATTTACCTAAGCCACGAATAAATAACGTTGAGTTTTGGAGAAATTCATCGACTACACGGGTACGGGTTTGAGTGTTTAAAAAAACGACGCTTGAATATTATAACATAGAAGAAAAACAAGCTATTCCAAGTCATACATAATATTTAATACGTTATACCGTTGTGATTCACGAATCGTCGGTACTGATCACAAAATCCACCCCCTCAATTCATTTTCTTATAAGCCAACAAATCCATTACGGGGACAGAATTTTTTATTATACTATATAAAAAAAAAAAAAAAAATCGCTCTTATACCCCACTGATAATGAGTATCATTTTTTCTTAGTGCAATTGTTACACGTGGCTTTTGAAAGAAAAAGAACAAAAAAAAAGTTCGTATAAACTTTGTAAAATAAGCCGAATAACGACGAGGTTTGTTTAAATAAGAAAGGAAAAAAAATGGGAGAAGAAGAAGAACGTTCTTATCCTAGAGCTACAAAAAGCGATACTTTTAAAAGTAGCGGTATACAAGCCGCGACACGATTAAGGAAAGCTTCTCAATTCGATAAACACTATAACGACGAGCTTGTTGGCAGACGAACACTGCACTGTTTTATTTCTTGCATTTTTCACATACTAGATTGTTCAGAGCCATCTTTGGAAGCGTATATGAGATTGCAAAAGAGTAAAGTTTTCAAGATTCTAAAAATGACTACGATTTATGTTTTCGCCGATACCGTTCCGCTTCGTTTCGTTTCATTTCAAGGCTCTCCTTTAGCAGTGAATCTGAAATATTTGACAAGGTGGGCATCGATTTATCAGATGCTATTCCTCAAGGCATGAGTAGATTTAAGTCTCAAATGTTAACGCCCACTTTCTGATGTGAACTGTTCGTCGGATCTTCGTGAAAATTTTAAATCTTCGTATAGTTTGATAGTTTTCGTTGTTTTGTTCCTTTCTTTTTATTAAACTAGAAAAAAAATCTTTCCCGAAGTTCATTCCAGCGGTATGGCAGATCGGTGACGTTGACATACTATATATTTTGTAATTACTGTACCAATGCCAATCGTATAACGCACTTGACAGTCGATGTTTGAAAAACTTCAACAATCCAACTGTCAGTTGCAAGAGATGACGAAGGATCAAAGTTTGTTTCATATCGACGTCTCGTCAAAAGTTTATAATGGTATATATCCACTTATAACCATTCGATCTCGTTGAAACTGCAGCGAATAATGTGTTTAGATACTATCGGTCAAGTTTATCGATAGAAGATTATCTTCACACCTCCGATGTTATACGATATGCTTTAAAACAACGTCCATAAGGAGGTTGATCTGCGACCAGATTATTTTTAGTCGTTTAATTATTTATTTCTTTTCTTTTTTTTTCTCTTTTCTTTGTTTCAAATCCAGAAAACAAAACGACGTAGCGAACGATGGGAGCGAAGATTTTGTTTTTTCCTCTTAATGCATGGCCCAGCCTATGGTGTAGTTACGAGAAGCCCTCCCTGTGCGGCGTAAACGGTCTGAGAAAGAGAAAGAAAAATAAAAAAAAAAATAATAATATTAAAATCTGAACATTAAACAATGGTAAGGAAACAATGGAAGGGAATAAATAAAATAGAAAAAAATGTATTTGTATGTATAGGTATGTATGTATATATGTATTTATGATGAAACATAAAATGAAAACACGCATCGAAGTGTGAAATGTGAAACATGAAATCACGATGGATGTTAGACGCGTTAATATATTTTTGAAAAAAGTATATATTATTGTTTGTGATTTTTGGTCCGGATATTATTAATATCAAATTACGGTACACGGTAGAATATATGGTCTGCAAAACATCTCGATTTGAATAAACAAGGCTCTAAGATGGCATAACAAAATTCGGTGGGTGATTCAATTCACAAAATGCAACCGGAGTGCGATGTTGATTAACGCCTTTTTGAACACATGAAATATACTAACTTCAAATTATACGTATAACGTATGTATACACCGTGTAACGTAAAACGAACCAACGATTCCGTCATTATAAATTACGAATCATTTCCATATGAATCCAACAATATTACAAAAGATGCAGGGCCTTTGAAAATATTAATTTGATTCATAAAAATAATGGGTACAACAGATATATTATTTACAGATGACGATCATTTTTAGATACTGATTTCTCTCGATCAATTTTCAATCGCTATTTTTTTTGTCCCTTGTTTTTGTGACGTCCTGGTTATGGAAGCACACTTATCACACCCCTGTATAAATATATACTAAAAGTTTTCCTATCCTAAAAATTTGATGTTATAATAACTGTCTGAACACCCTGTTATTCAAAATAACTTTTTTCTCTCTTTAAGCATGGCAATAAAAATGTAGCGAAGCTGCGAGAAACTGACGCTGATCTAATGGCTGCATATCGATAGATATTTTTGTTTTTCCCCTTATCAAATAGCGGCAAAGATATCGAGAAACAAAAGAGCATCTGCATAGGTTACATAAACGCAATGTATAGGTACGTGCAAAATGTAGAATACAACGTTCGAGATATTATAATTATTATTATTCAACGATCCTATAGCGTATCACAACAGGACAGCCGTTGTAATTATCCGCAAAGTAAAGACCATATTATCCAACAAAGGGTAAACATAATATGCAACGAAGTGGTTGTAAACCCTAGACTATGGCCTGTCATAACAGCGCGTTACCACGTCCTGGTTTACGCGGGCCTCTCCTGCAGAGTTGAGGAGATCACGACACGACATTAGCTGCGAAACTATCGAATTTTCTTCGCCCCCTACACCCCTCAGCCACCATCACCCGATGAATTTCGACCAACACGTGGGTACATAAATTTTATTCCAAAAGATTACCATCGAAAACTGTAACTTGTTTTTGGAAATATGTATCACAATCACATCCCGATCAATCTCTAGTATATCTACCCTGAAATTTAGTTACATGATGTGGTAATTGATTGGTAATATTATTAATATTATTATTTATTAATAATTAGTTTATTAATATTATTATTATTATTATTATTATACTAGAGCCATATGAACTCTGCGAACTCTACTCCATTCGGAAATTCTTGGACGTTATAATAAGATAGAATGTTTGGCGGGCTTTGTTAAAATACCTATACAATAATGCACGAACAACTATCTTGGTAATATTATTGTAGCCCTTAGAAGTTTCATGGCGTACCCAAGAGTCCGCGTTAAATCTAGTGGATATGCTCCGATTCAAGTTACGTACAAGTTTACCATGGCAGAATGGATTGGAAAAGTTTTCATCGAAACAGTACCAGGTTATAGGTATACCTACTATGTATTACGTAGTGCACGTTACGTACTATATGAATGTACAATAGTATATAAACGCTATATATACATGGAATCACAGAAATTGCGAATTAAATCCTTATTATTTGCGAAACCCGAGCGATTTAGTACAGGATGTGAAGGTCTCGGTATTAGTATATGCATGAAGATTAGAAGGGTAGTCTTAATTGGAAGAGTTTTCTCTAATTTCCACCCGAAAGAGTATAACTCGGCTTATGTGCAAGGTGAGATACCACCGAGTATTTTATAAACCGGAAGCTGAAGACGAAGCTTCTAATTTTGCAGGATCCACGCTTCTGTAGCGATATGTAGGAGACATGATCAGATACCGATCCTACACTTGATTTCACGTTCCAATGAATTTTCAATTTCTACAAGAGATCTAAGGTCACGTGGCTGAATACGAATCGCTTCATTTACCGTTTGCTAACTTTTGGAGAGCTATCGAACAGAAGGAGCACAAACCCGAAACCCCTGGGGGATAAATTTCCCGGTTTATACTAACGTATATTTTTGCACTCGACTATATTAGACAGAAAAATCCTTTCGCACTGAAACGCTCGTTTACGTTTATTTCAATCAACGGTTGGTATTTTGTACAGCCAACAACTTTTCCTAGGATGGGGCGGACACCTACAAAGGGAATCGAATGGAATTAAATATCGACAGGAGGAAGAAAACGAAAGAAAAAAAATACCTTTAACGCATATTTGATAAAAATATCAGGGAACTTTGTCATTTTATAACAACTTTTCTTTCATCGAACAAAAACCTCGACAAAAACCTTCTCTCACTAAATTGGGTAGGGTCATGATACTTTCCAAGTTGATTGTTTCATTGAGAAAAACAAAGACAATAGAAAAATAATGATAAAACTATTTAAGAGGTGAGAACTTTTCTGATTGACTGATAAGATTACGACAAAAAAAATATAAAAATAAAAACATATTATAGCAAACTTTTAAACAAAGCCGCAATTCCCTGGCGCACAATAAAAACGGTAACGCCTTCTCCTGGGCAGATAATTGCCTCCAATATCGTATAGAATAACTAAAACGTAAGCGGTTGTAAAATTGCACGTAGCATCCGATAAATAGATCCGATAAAGAGGTGAAATATGAACGTTGTTACTTAACGTTCAAATTAAACCTAAACTTTCGCTCGAATCTGTGCAGGCGTATCTGATGCATATTTCCAAGATAGCTTCTATAGGGTATAACCGTGCGGTCAGATTAACTCTCGCGTGTATTTAAGTACTGGAAGGTAAGCATTAACTTGTTTTATTTTTTTATTTTTTTTATTTTTTTTTTTATTCATTGAATTTTTTTTTTTTTTGCTTCACCCTGCAAGATCGCGTGGCCGCCGATGCCAGACGGTTGAAAGACGGTAATAATGAACCTGATGTACCTACAGGGTGTTCAAGTATCAGTAAAATATAAAAATAACATTTGCAACCGCTATAGAAACTTATGAAAATTTAACAAGCGTTTGCTAGCAAGAGAAAAAAAAACAATTAATTAGCAACCCCGCAAGTCTGTAATATGAACTCGTTATCCGGGTTGGAGATTCATTTTCTTCAAGTAATTTATAAAGAGTTTTTTAAGAACGGCATAAGAGTTCGATCCATCTTTTCATAAGAGATTAAAGTTTTGCGATTTGATGCGAAAAATCAAAATATTTATAAGAGGGATTCAGTCACAACTATTTACATGAACCTGCTTGATTATTTACAAGTGAAGAACAACGCAGCATTGATTAGTAATATTAGTAAGAATTAAGTGATGCATATTTTGATGAATAAAAAAATTCTGCGAGAATTGTATTGTTATAATGTAAATTGAGCACTCCATCGGATAAAATAGATGTGACTCTATTGAGAACCACTGGAGCAAAGAAGTACCTGCAGATTTTCAAAATTAAAATTCAATTTATTCAGCGTGAAAAATAAATATACGACTAGAAACGCAAGAACAGGTAGTTTTTGTCAGTTACGGTAAAAATAAGGGGAACGTGCACAAAATACGTTTGCAAATTTTTAAAAATTATGGGAGAGATATATTTTGAACAGAGAACAATAAATTTCTTTTATCTTTTTCAAAGGCCCTTCGTATAGGTCATTGAGTAAAAAGTTCAAACATTCTGTGATGATGGGTGCAAAGAAATCTCTGAATATAACAAAAATGAAATGAAATGAAATGAAATGAAATCGGGATGGATGTGTAACACAATTCATGTTGATAAAAAGCGTTCTCTACCTTGTTCACTATATCGAGTTCGTCTATATTATTCGACAGATATTTATTTATTTATTTACTTAATTTGTTTTTTTTTTTTCCAAGTAAACAAAAACAAAATTACTCTTCAGACGTATACTGTTCACTCGCTTAAGAATCACGAGCCATAGCAGTTTTTTATTTTTTTACAAGATAGATCCGCTCGAGAAATTGGCAACTATGATCCTCGTTTCCAAGTCGAAATTTTCTTTCGCCTGGAAAGCGTGCCGGCGCCACGTAGAAGAGTTAATTAAATGAGGATACATATTGACTTTGGATCAAGTTTACTGAGAGGCAACGTTACCATACTTTATTAATTAAAGGTCTTTCGTTTCGCTTGTGATTCGACGTACTGCGTGAAAAGCTATTAAATGAGATCGTCGAGGAAATGGAAGATCAATGTTTAGAAAAGTGTAGCAGACATTAAATTGTGTATTAGTTATAGATACGAGAAAAGAGTATTGGATGTACAATACCTAGGCGAACGCCTCATCGCACTAGGATGTCGCTGCCCCGACCCGGGACTGCCGTACTGCAACAAACACCCACCCCCCACGTCATCATCTGCATTCATCTCGCAAAATTATAATTCGATACAAATATTAATCTACCACATGCTATAACCAAAATACAATATCGCGTGTTCGTTCGTTATCTTCTCTTTCTTTCTTTTTCTCTTCCTCCCTTTCGTGCTCTGTGCATTTCCCAATTCAGAAATAGATCCAGTAGAAATGAAAAATTATTTCATTCCGTTCCAACACGCGCAAGTATCAAATGAGTCTTCTATATGAATGTATTTGAATTTTTTATAACGAACAAATTACACCCGACGAAACGTATAGGTCCATCCAAAAATTAATCATTCTCAACTAAAAAAAAACACGGCCCAAGTCTTGTTACTAATGTTGATAATTTCCAACGCGTTTTCATATTTTTACCATCTATTCGCCCCAACTTCAAGGTTTCTTTGAATATTAAAATCCCGGTAAAAGCTACTTTATTAACAATTCAGAATATGCCATTACATCAGCGTAATATCAATGTAATTACAGAATAACAAAGTACGAAGGACGTTAGATTCTTTCCTGTCAAAGCAACATTAGAATTAGGGCTCAGAAGTTAATTAAGTAGGAAAAAAACTAAGGATAGAAGTTGTTGTTGCTGTTCGAGGATCAACACTGAAGAAAATTTGAGGAACGGGGCGCTAATCAGCCATCGCAGCTGTCCAAACATAAAAACTCTCAATTAAACCAATCTCTCCCATATTAATTCACCGAACTGGTGGTTTTTTTCTATGATTTTGCACCCCTTTATCTTACACAGAGCACGATCGTGGAGAGCGGAAAATTAACGTGCTGTATAATGTGATGCAGTAAATTTAATAATGTGTAATTCGATGCTGTTGCTGTTAGTAAGTAAAAGAATAAAAAAATAAAATCAAAACTAGAATCCTCGTTAGTAATTCAACCCTCCGTGGTCACACTTCAGTAGAATAACATAAAGGTCACACTGGGTAAAATTGACCCAGCCAAGTTTCAAATGGTTGCTGTGTGAAAACTATTAGTTCGGTCAGGATTGAAAAAATACTAGAAAATACTTTGAACATTCTAGAACATATGTAAAAAATCGGTATGTCAAAATTTAAAAGACAACATGTTCGAAAAAAAATTAATTTTCTATTCAAACTCAGAAAAAGGTCTGGGTAAAATTTACCCATGGTGACCACGGAGAGTTAAATATATTATAGTTGTAGGGTGTAAAACTTTGTGTAACTGACTCGTCTTGCGGTCACCAATTCATACCAAATGAAACAGTTTTTCGGCATTGTGAAACAATATTTCTACTGAAAATCAACAACAATTTCAGTTACAGTCCCAAACTCTACAACGTGTATCGAACATGACTCCCACGAGCTTGCCATTGATTAAGAGAAGAAAAAAAAACAGGGCTACATAAATCGAAATTTTTGTTCGCTCGCCAAAAGATGAAATATTGTAATTCGAGGGAAACCGTGGAAGGCATGTTATACAGATAAATATTAGGGCATACAATTAATTTGTTAATATAAACAACACTCTGGAACAGCAAATATATTTTTGTTATTTAATTTCACACGACATGTGGCACATTAAACGCATAGCTGCATTAGATTACGTTCGGTAGATGTAACCGCTGGCGAAAAAATATGCTTGTGAAATTGTCCTGTAATCACATTTTACAATAAATATAACAACAAATATTTACATACTGTCCTTGGCCCACCAAGTCTTATGAAATAAATAACTAAACCAGGTAATATTATTCATTACACTTATATACCGGATTAAAAAAAGGAAATATTACATTCGAATTGGGCTACATTGCCAGAAATTTAAAACAAAAAAGAAATTCGGACTACAGATTTTCAGTTTTCTCATTATGACCTTATCTGAAATATCATCTTCAGCCGCAGTAAAGTAGGTTTAGCAAATCCCATTTTCACGGTAATAATTTGGCCTAAATCTCTCGATAATATCTGCAAGGAAGCGACTCGCAATTAGCTGAAGATTTGTAATTTTTATGGGAAAATTTTTCTTTTCACCTCGTAAAGAGAAACTGGATGATCCTAGGAAATAGGGAAAGAAACTTCCACTCGACTAAAGCCCATCCTCATAGCTTTCTTTTGATCTCCAAAAGCGCACTGGCTTTGCTCGCTCTGTATATATACGGATATGTATGTAGTACTAATCTTGTACCCGATATCTACTATTATTACACCTGCATAAATACCCTGGTAACCCCCATGACGTTGTCAAATTGGGTAGGCAGCTGATGTAAATGTCAGAGCGTCTCACATGACCTAACCGCGATCCCGGCTTAGCATGTAAATCCGCACTCACGACTTAATCAGGAAACACGTAGCTGGTCGACTGTACAACGTTAAGTTTAAAGACCAGGGTTATAGAGAGATGCAATTCCATAAACCATAAATCCTACCCCGTTAAGCATCCACACCTACATTATTTATGAATGTACATACAGATTGCAGAGAAGGTGCAGGACAAACTGATGTGGTATTTACTTTACGTATGCATCATGAACAGTTTGATATAACTCTGTAAGTGCACTGCACCGCAGACAGGGCTTTGCCCTTTGCCTAATACGGAATTGTTGACGTTACCACCGTCATCAAACCCATCATTAGTATCGTTTTAACTCTATTTTGAGATTTGATCATTTTTCCTACTGCAACCAAGTTTTGCAACAGTATAGGATTTATGTTTGTTGTAGGTTGTAAGTATTTAATTTTTGTGAGAAGGCGACTGTCATTTTCACGATCAATTACAATGAGAGTCAGCACCTGCAGCTATAGGTCTACATCTTATCACATTGAAATTTATGTAAATCAGGTACCAATCCTGTGAAATACCAGATGCTATGCTTATTTTTATCCGAACAAACTTATAAGGTACGCTACAAAAAAATGCGCATTGATGGTTGATACGAATTGTACTGTATCAAAAAAAACGGAATCACCTATTTCTGTAAATTTATTTTTCTAAGCAATGTTAGCCAAGCAGCGCGTTAATGATTCCCAAATCGTTGGGCACACTTTCGGACTACATAATACCACGCCGAGATGTAGCTACCTTTACTGAATTAGATCAGGTTTCCTGTGATTCATGTTAAAGAATCTGAACTGTAGCCGCAGCTCAAGGTCTTTCCGTACTGTAGGAAAAGAATTGTGTGTCATAAATATAGAAACTTTGTATACAGGTATAATTGGTATGGTATGAATATGAATTAGGTAGACGTCAGGTTGGTTTGACAAAAGCCGAAGTTGCTTCAGGTTGATTTTTCATTAGACTAAAGAATCAAATTGTGAATCACATCAGCAATCGCTGCACTTGCGTCTCAAAGTTCAAAGTGACCTAAAAATATATTGAACAAGGAAAAATGGGCTGAATATCAAATTAAACATAGCCACCAAAACTTCTCTACCGCTAGTGTTATTCAATTACACAGTAGCAGGGCAACCAAAAAAAAGAGTTGCATAGCCAGAACATGATAAGAAAAAACTGCTTACTTCTGACAATGGCCACATTATTATCTTAGATACCGTGAAAAAAAATTATGTTAGCAGATTCGATTCGTGAGCTTCGATAATGAGTCAATTGTTCTAAGCAGTGAAATGTGTAGTGATATGGCTGAAAATTTGAAAAGTGTAAGTGAAATCTTTGCCCGATATACGTATATTATGAATCTTCTGAAATAATAACCAGATGTTGGTTGTCTGACAGCCGCCTTGAAATGTCTTGGATAGTAATAGAGTTGGCAACAATCTCGTGTCTAGAGAAAAGTCTTTCCGTGTACCCCGCAGTATTGAGAATGAAGCACGTCGTTAATATTACGACGTGCTAAAAATTCTGCAACTGTTAAATGAATAGAGTTGCTTAAAATATTCTAGACAAAATTTTGTTGACCCGGGAGCTGGTACACATGTTATGTAAAATTCAAATTATTCAAAGTCATCGCTTACGACTATTTTCCTATCGAGTGCAGAAACGAATTCACGAAGAAAGATAAAATTCCACTTCAGTAGGATGCCTGTCACATATCTTTCTAACATTTTTGGGTGAATAATAGAACTAAAGCACGATGCATGACATTTTCCACATTCAAGCAAATAAGATCAAATAAATTCTGACAGACCAATGGGCATTCTCAAAGAGGAAGTACCTGGGTTCGTTATTCACGTACGAACAGTGCTTGATGTTTATGACATTCTGTTATATAGTATTACATGTAGTTGACTTAATTCTTACACCAATGGTGGCGGTTTGGTGTAAGGAAAAAAATGTTAATTATCCAACACATAGCAAGAGGACATTCTAAATGTCTTACTCAATGCGCTATGCAAGCGCTATGTTCGTTTTTTAAGAGCATCATCTGGAAGAACGGAGAAGTTCCCAGCACCTGCTCCAATTGCTACAGTCTTAGCACGTTCCAGAGGATCGGCTCGACGAACTAGCCACATAAATATGCCAATTACATTATTTCGATCACAACTGGATAAAAAAGGATCTCATCTAGTTTTTCGACCAAGTAAGGGGTGCAGACTTATAATACTCAGGGATGAAACTATTCAATCAAGAGAAAATTAAAGTGTTCATGGCATAACATGATGGTTCAGGAGACTGGTGGGTTTAAATATAAAAATCATAATAATAAGCATGAGCATGAAACACAGAATCAATTACAACAGTCTGACATAATAATCTCGGAGAGAAATACCACTGGAAATGTCAAGGTATCCTGAATGTGGCATACTTTCAACTGAGGATGGAAGTTCTACAGCGTTTTTACATAAGCGAATGAATATCAAAATAATAGCTCTACGTCTCATCTACACATATTGAAGCACGTTCATTATAGCGACATCAAATAAAATAAACCAAATAAAATAAAATAGCATACCGAATTAAACTATACTATTCTTCCCTTATGTGTTTTGCTGAAATTAGAAAACATATAATCTGAATATGTGTATCATGAATGCATTATGGTGATCATGATGGTACCGAATACTAAATATTATGGTTTTTAGACCGATAAAAGCTATCTTTTAGAAAAATAAGTCTTGCCTCATCCTGGATTTTGTTTAAAAATCCAATCTTTCATTTCACTAATACTTGATCAGGTAAGATTCACTTAGGATTATGAAAAAACCACTCCAACATGAACATTTAACACAATGGTTCGACTCTCATTTGTGCAGTCCTTGGAATGTTACACAAATAGGGCTAACTCACTATACAAATACTAAAGACGTTTTGCATTGCTGTATGAACAGGGTCACTTCAGGGGCTTATAAATACCTCCGTGACGATGACTACAGAAAAAATGAATAAAAATTGCAGGATGATTGGATGATGAATGGCTACTAATGCGACTACTTGTAACTGTCTATGAAGCAAACTAGAAGCATTTGGTGGCATAGTCTCCGTAGTCTCTCATACAGTTGCATCCATCTGAGTGAAAAAATTAATCATAAATAATAAATAAAGCTCTTCTGAAGCCAGCAAAATTAAAATAAAACTTTGAAAAATTCGGCGACTGTCATAACGTCATCGATTCGGTATTATAATATATCTAGCACTGCTGGATCTTCACCAAATTCATCGTTGACATCTATTCAACGATTCGTTGCGCGAATACTTTGCTACAAATAAAATAGACAAGTAAAAAATTATTTTGATTTCTGACCATCCGGACTGCATTCATCGAGGCTGATTGCTACCTAGGAAATAAATCTCGTTTACAGAAACATGTTTATTTCTGGTAGTGTCCATCGTGCCACAATCGCGAAGCGAGAACCTGCTAATTGTGTAGAATAATTTGAAATTCATGGGTCAAAAGTGATTTGTACAGCAGCGTTGTTGCAATGATAGTGGTCCCGTCGCTTCATAGCTGGTACTCATGGTTTAACTTATTGTAATGGCGAATATATAGTAAAACTGAAAAAAGAATATATTCAATGCGTCTATAAAATAGTGATTTCTGAATCACCCTGTAACAAGAGATGCATACAAGGCAGAATATGAGATCTTAGGCTCCTATAAACATAATACGTACTCTTATATCAGTATCAAAGATTATAATACTATTTGCCCTGATCGATAATTTGCCTTGCACGCATAAACATTCTAGTGGTTAAATTATGTCATTAAATGGTGCAATAAAAGTATGTCACTCACTCCTGTCAATGTTACGCTGTAGGTGAGCAGCTACTCTGTGCCTGGCATCATTAAATTCGAGGTGAAGTCCAAGCCGAAGTAGCGTTGGGTTTTGCTCAACCAGTTGCGTGATTTCCATTTCGATTTTATTACCCAGAACTTGTGACCTCTGCAATCATAAAACAAAAAGCAAAGGCTGTTGACTACCAAGTGATGGAGATTCACAGACTTAACCGTAGCATTGTACAAATTTTTCGAAATAGTCTATTCACCCATTTTCACAAGTATTTACCTGGTTTGAGCATCTGAACTCCTCGATGGATTTTGTTTTGAGAAGTGCCTTGATAAGCCTTACTATCACAGATGGGCTGATGAAATTTGTTTCAACACTAAAACGAAAAAAACATTACGCGTCAATTATGCTTCGCAATATGCAAACCTGTTAAAATAAAAGTTGAAGAATTGGTTTCTAAATCGATAAAGCCAACCATGTGATTATATTTTGAGCAATGCTTACTTGAGTACTCTGAGGGTTGAATTTTTTTCAATGACGTCAGCTAATCTGAGTGCAGTCTTGTCTGTGAGCCCAACGTTTGTCAAACTCAATGCTTCCAGGTGTGTGTTGATCTCCAATGCTTCGAATAGCTGGATAAATTTTTCATCGGAGATATTCTGTAAGCAGAAAGTAAACGAAACAAAATTAGTTGACGAATTAATAGCAAAACAAAGGCATCAATGATACAAAAAGAAACGTGCTTGCCTTCAAGGTAAAGGTACGAGCAAAATAGTTTTGACTTACTTTAATATTATTCCAATTCAGATCAATCAATTTGTGTTCATCATCATGAACTTGTTTGATGGTCTCGTCAACGTCTGTATTATTTGGAGGTTCCATGGGAAATACTTTAGGTTGGCTTGCCTTTGTAATACCATCCCAACCCAAGCCAACAGGTTGGCCAGAATTCAATAATGAGGCATGATACTGATCCTGATTCATCATTGAGTGAAAACCAAGGATAGCTGCAATCAGGAAAACCCTTAACTTCGGACAAACCCTCGTTTATATGATATGTGCAATATCTGATCAAAGCAAACTCTCTGAGCATAGATTTTTCTATTTTATCCTGCAAGCTTGTGTTGACAAAATACTCAATTGAATGATTACTTACCGGCAAGGTCAATAATCTCTTCCTGCGATGCAGCTGAAAGGGCTTGTTCATATTCATCTCCCAGGTCTATCGCAATCTGTTCGTCAGCTTCTTTTTCTTTTTGATTATCTTGTGGTGGCGGAATCCACTGTAGAAAATACCAGAATGAAAATAACTATTCGAAAGATTTGAGACAAGTGACTGAAGGTTTTGACTCAGAATATTTTTTTTAACAAGTCTGGTTAATCAGAAAAACCGTAATGATAGAATAGAATTTACTTTTTTCCCACGAACAGTTCCAGGTACGTATGGCTTCAACTCTGGGATATCAGGTGTCTCTAAAGCCTGTTTGTTGATATGGTCGATGAGCTTCTTGCGATTCAGTGGGCCAGTTGGATCTTTATCACATTCATAACTGCAGCGCTGCGATGGAGGCATGAAACTATCCTACAAGAATAAACACATTAATATATTACTTTACTTCCCATCAATTTAATAAAAGTGCTTGTAATTTAGACTTCAAAGCACTTCAACCAGCTGATCTGTTGACAATGTTTGAAAATCATTGATAATTCGGCGCATATTGTGCATATAAGTATCAGGGTATTAATTTAAGACCAATTTCAAATCAATTTGAGAATTGCAAGACCACACATTTACTAAAACTTTACATGATCGACGAAGGCATAAAATCTTCTCAGCATCAATAATATATGTGATACTTACATCTGGATCTACTTCCTTGGCGAGTATATTGATTTCCTCAGGGGAAAGCTGCGCCAGCAGATCGTCTACGTCTACATCATCGTACTCGCTCAGATCTTTGCCGTACAGCTTGGCTGCCGTTGTCATGGTGGTTGTTTTTGTTGACGCAGACGTCTGTAATGAGACAATTTTATTCATGAGTTTATTTCAACGCTGTTTAAAACGGTTACAAAACCTAAGGTCAGTACTAGTACTCAGAATATTTCTAGTTCATAAATTGAATATTGAACACAGTTACGTATCATAAAACTGTATTATAATCCTCACAACTCTCTTGAGGCCGAACATCTCGAATACGGCGATATACTTCTATTCTTGTTGTCTCAAAAATCGCTCCAGCACTTCTAAATAATCCGGATGTTCCGGCAAATTATATCAACGTTAGAAAGTGGCGATTATGTTAAAGATGTAAATTAAATAGGACAAAGTAAAAGTATTTCCATATCAACGTTCTCTAACTCGTAATTTTTATAATAGATTATTTATAATATAAAACAGATTTTTTGGTTAAGGTACTCGGTGGTTTGATTATTGACGTTTGTCGGATCCCGTCGCGGAACTGACTGACCGATATTGAGTGATTGGTAATTAAATTCGGCACGTTTCCAAACCGGGCAATACCCTTTGACCTTAATAATTCGAAGACCGCAGCCTATTGATTTCCATTGACAATTCGTCTGCCAAAAAGCTAACAAAATGATGAGTTACGTTCGCATATATGACGGATCGAAGCACCGAGCCAATTTCACCGATGTAAAATCAATTAATCGTGCGCGCCTTCTTATTGCAGTATAAAATAATTCTACGTACGTTCGTCGAGGCCGAATCTGTTAGAATCGGTCAGAAATAATAACCTCACCCACTTTTTAGCACACACGCTCGCTTTGTGATTGCACACACGACACGACACACACTACTTGACTACTCACTAAACAGAGTCCAACTTGAGCGATTACGGCAGCGCCCTTTGATGCCTATACTCTGTTCACGCTAAGAACTTTTCATTTACCTGAACTGCGGTCGACGATAGAAGGACAAATTTTCTCGTTAAACCTGCGAGTATATCTTGCGACTAATCTGTCTGTGTTTTACGATAGAAAACAATATCTCAACTAATCCCTGTAGATTTGTAATCTAATCATAGCCGTACAACCGAGTAATGGTAGTGTCAATTTTCGATGACACCTCCATGGAACATACAATACGATATATGTACAGTGAGTCGACTATAGCTAGGCCACGGTATAGTAGGTAGGTAGGCATTGCTCGTGTGCTCGTCCCACGACACTGATATATATGAAGGTTTTCATCGCGCATCCTGTTCTGCGCAAATATTGACTACTACCGGCTCCTCGAGCATTCTGCCGCTTGTTATTACAAAATGCTAAACGTAATGGACAAATTACGATACGCGACGAAGACATGTAATTCAATGGTAACTCTGCTGCAGTTTTCATAGTTTAGAAAAAGACAGATTTGTCATTCAATCTGTGCGATCGATATTTCATGGATTTTAATTGTCAGAACGACCACATTGTTAAGTTTTCATTATGCAACGAAGCTCGCGAACTTACGTAATAGTTAACGAAGAGGAAGTTATCTATTTATTTTTAACATTGATTAGAATACGATAACATCACGCGCTAACGATTTGTAATCAGCATAATCACGAGAATACTTTCTCCGAGAACGATGTACATATGAATTTTGAAATTTCCAACCAGTAAACTCATAGCCTGCCCTATACAGGGACTTGTGAGTGCCGTTACCACATAAATGTACTTTCTATCATTCAATTAATCCAATTTCAAGATCATCTATTATAGAAATATCAGCGATGCGTAACCAAACGCTGCCAATAGGCGTATCGTGACTTGTCATGGATTTGACAGCAGGTAGCTGCAGATTTATGAAGCGCGCGTGTGCTCGAACGTGATCTTCTATTTTTGAATAAATCTCTGACGTTCACACATCCACACATCTAAATCCTACAGCTGTTTGAGATGGATTGAAACGTTGTTTTTTTCAATATTTTATTTTGACTCAGAACACAGTCATACACAACGATCGTCATGAATGCAATTATAATATGATTAAGGCGTGGAGTCGGCTAGAAAAATTCTCATATCATATGATATCACGTAGCGAGCAACTTTGCAATGATATGAAGACAACGATAAATCAACCGTGTCTTGTGTGTGATTCCATTTTTGGAAAAATCCAATCTTCGATCATGATCATTTATTGATACGGCCTTCATGGCGGATAATTGATAAACGCTCCAATTATAACAGATAAGAGCAATCAAACGCAATCGCGATGTCTTATACAATAATTTCTCGTAGATTATTGTCAAAGTTGCTCAATAAAATTGAATATATTAATATGACATATTGCACAGTTCAAAAAAATTTAACTTTATTATAATTTCGTACGTACAAGAAAAAAACATTTGAAAAAACATATGCAAATAGATCTTTTCCAAGAAATATCACATCACTAATGGCACGATCAAAACGTTTATACCGCAATCTAAACTCGAGTATATTTTATCACCATATAGGCATAATAAAAATAAAAATATAGGCACGGTATATTTTCCATCACGCTAGATAGAGACATTTGGTGCACGATAAACTGGAACAAACTTTTACGCTCGTATATTCTATAGCTGTAGCTATATTATACGGAAAAAGTCATCCGCCGAACAATAAACAAAAACAATGAAGCGTCATTTACTCAACATTCTCCAAACCCCGTAACAATATTATCGATCGCTGCAATTCATAAAAATGTTAGAGTTCAAATCAAAAACTAAAATACCCATATAAGGATAATATTTCTCAAGGTCGCATTCACGACCTATAACCCGATCAAGGGACCTTATAAGTCATAAATCTCCGCTGTGGCATATGGAATGTGTGCAAATTCGTAAAAATCCTCTTACGGGGATCCCCGCACTTTTTTTGCATCCCCCACGTTTCGCGGATAGGATGATTTTGGACGGTTTTCCGAGGGTTAGGGCGGTTTTGTTGGTTCTCGATGTAGTAGCAGTGGCGGCAGCTACGGCGGTGGCGGCGACAGGACCGAGAATAGATCGCGCCTCCTCGGAGGCTGGCTGGCTGGCACCCTCCCAACGGTCTATACTTGGACATCCCCGTGCTTCGATTATTTATAGTCCACGGTACCGCGGCCACTAGCCTTCCCGCGAACTAACTTGCCCGTACAAACGACGAAGCGTTGCCCGTGACCTACAGCATCACAAACGTCACATATATTGTATGCGTATGCAAATACGCATTTGCATCTATCCGGAATAGTTCCCATGCCGTTCCCATACCGATCTTCCACGCCCCACATGCGAGAGAAGCTCGTCGCTCGTTGTGTGTGAAAGAAAAAAAAAAGAAGAAAACAAGAAATCTCATGTACGAATAAAAAATTACAACTATTCATGCGTGCATGTAACAGACCGTTAATTGGCTGAAGATCATAGGCAAACCTTGCACACGTCTGACCAAGTTCAGGCCATTGCAACCTGATCAAGATCTTTAGATTATCGAATCAAAACTCTCGAAGAATGAAACCTTACGTGGCTTTCAATATGTCACTTCTTATTATTTACGCGCATCATGTACCGTTGAAACTGCTCTTTATTCTTTTCTCTTTCAGAAAACACATTTTGATTTTGTCAAACTCATCCGATTGAAAAAACCGATTTTTTTTTTTTTTTTGTATTAATTTTCTCTGTAATCGCGACATCACGTATAGTCACAGATGGTTAAAATTTTGACGCGTAACACGCGACACGTGTTTCAGAAATCATCGTCAGTTCTTGAAGGGGTTAACTCACACACGATGTGCCAAAGACTTGGAGTGACAAGAAAACGAAAGCGGTAAAATTGTTCGACGTAAATCTAAAACGTTTAGAATATCATTTAACACAGATGAGATGGAGAAAATTTCTACTGCAGCATCAGCAGCAATAACGTTTGTGACTCAGGATATACACGGAAGAAACTTCTCTCTTTTTTTATCCCCCCAACATCAAAGACGATGTCACATATATTTAGATTTGGCTCACTCATTTTTAACCGAGTTTTCTTTCTCACGTTTTGCGTTTTTGCCTTTTTAGTTTAACATCGCAATGTATAGTAATATATCTGTGGAGGAACCACAGCTGCTCAGCTTGAATAAGATCCGTTATAAGGCGGCAGATTCCAAACAAAAAGAACTTCAGATATCTAGAAACGGCTGCACGATAAAAAGTCAACATTCATGGATGCACTTCGTGTGACTATATAAAAATGATCCCGGGATAGGTCATGTGAATTAAGGAGCAAAAACATTTCGCGCGAATACAGATTAGTTATATTGATATATCATGGAACCTGATTATCGGCTACCATTAGTGTATAATACACATATCGGATCAGATGTTACCAATCTATGTGTTTCGAAAATTTCAACTCTATTCGGTAGACCGAAACGTTGGGAACTCAACTACATTGACGACTCATTACACTATCTGTGAATAGTAAAAAGAACGGTAATAATTATAGTGCCTTAGGAGAGAATGGGTAATGCACTTCTGTATTCAGGTATAATCTGCGATCCTCATTGTGGTTTACTGCAATTAAAACCGGTATAATGTGTTTCGATGACGGGGGAACAAACATCTTTGATTCAACTATAGCATCCAAGAAGTGGGCTGGCAGTATAGGTAGTGGACATACAGGGTGTCCCATTTTTAATGAGAGGTTCGATTGTTCTGAGAACGATTTGTCGTATCAAAAAATAGTTCTGGGAAAAATTTGCATGGAATTTCGAGTTTCAAGAAGAACCTTACTCGGTGATCTCATTGTTAGTTCAAGAATTTTCGAAAACCGAAATCATCATTTGATGCTCCCTCGAAAAGCCTACGACTTTGATTCAAAATATTTTTTGAAACGAGGATTATTTTTTCAAATAATAGAACCCCTCGTTGAAAATGGGATACCCTGTATCTATTTTCGTGTCAATGTGCCCTGTGATCTCTCCTATCTGCATATTAGAAACTCATACTGACTGAGTATCTGCAGGCTATGTATTATCTTTAGTCAACGATGTATTGTACATACGAAAGCAGTATAGCTGTAGAATTTATGTATAGCCAACATGGTAAGGTACTACACTATCAGCATATAATGGATCTATTCTACAATGTCTGTGTGGCAGTGTAACGAATGAGTATGTAACTATCATCGATGTCGTATATTCATATACGCCGCACATGCCTATTTATGTGGCAAAGTGTTACATGGATTTTCTCGTCACATCTTATTTTAACTGAAAACTTTTTTGCTCGTTGGAAGCAACGCATTCACCTCGTCATTCGATGCACATTTTGAATAAGTGATATTCTGCACGCTATTTGAATTCATCTATCGCTTGGCCAGCGCTGAGAAGGAGTGCGAAAAACACCTGTCAACAAATTTAACTCGTTACCTATTTGTGAACGGTACAAAAATGGCGCTGGAATTGAAGTACAATGACATGTCAAATGTCATCGAGCACGTTTCATTATTACAGACAATTTAGCTGCGTCCAATTTCTGACTCATCATCTTTTTTCATTCCAGTATTGCACGGAGAAATTTCACAAATTCTAAAACAGGTCGGGGAAAACTCGTGAGAATTCATGTACATCGGTGTACGTATTATACGCATATGGAGCGCAATAGCCATAACCCGCAAAGTGAAATGAACAGATTCTGTAACCTGACAAATGAATGTAATTTTTATCAAATATAGAAACCAACTTGAAGAGTCTCGTCTCCACAATGGCGAATTGTGCAGGCTCTACCGATCTGATGAAAAAAAAAGAAAGACATATAGACACGCAACGATGTTTAAGACGGCCACAAATTCTAAAGGAATCGTCACGCATCGAGAACGCATCTTATGTCCATGGTTAATATTTGTTTGATTGTGCAATTGTAGCTGTACACGCATTCAAGCAGCATTGAACAATCTGATCTTGCTACCAGCCCATGCAAAGTATAAGAATCTTGTTTCATTTAGCCACGAACACACCTCAGAAAAAACTCTCGAGTCGTACGCTGAAGAGACATATTATAGCTTGACCTTTAAAGCCGACATCACTGCTGATCCTCCTTTCACTTTTCAACCGTGAAATAATAATAACTGTTAGTGTATATTCATACCTAATCACAGGTAATTATTCACCACGTGGGCGCGCGAACACGACCCGCTTCTGAAATGACAAGTCGGTGTTCAGATCAAACCCATCAAATAAGTTACGGTAATAACAAATGACCATATGGTCAAAAAATGGCGTGTGGTTTATTGCGATATATTCAGGTCAATCGGTCGCAAAGTGTACACGCATTTTTCTATGATCGAAAAGAGCCGAGATCCCTGCAAAAAGAATCATTTCGTGAATTACCACATGTTTTCATATTGAAAAGAAAAAAAAGATTTAATAACATTTCTCGGCTAGACAAAATATCGCACTCTTTTTCGATATCATTTCTGATATGCTTGAAAACCGCAAACGGTGGCGAGAACCGTAAAACGAATTGCATGGACATTGATTTTCTTCTAGATTGGCAATCATAAAATAACGTCGTCTGCGGTGCGTGTAATAACTTTATTTCCGCGAAGTTGTATTATCGATCCCGTTATTTGTCTTTGCATGTATATGTACAAAGACACCTCCTTCACCGCATCAGGAAACGGTAACACTTATATTTCCCATACCACTTCCTCGCTTCTCTGCAGTTACGATCGACCGGATTTTGCCTCAGGCCTTGACAGGTTTCTTTGGGCCGCTTAGGGGCCCCTTTTAGGTCTTGCCGGCCCCTTGACAGGTGGGTCAGGTGAGTCACGTGACGATTTTTATATTTCGCTCCAAAGGGTTTGACAATACAAAAATGGTGTATCGTATTCAATCTACGATGTAGAATCTAATTTAATTATTATGTACACGTTCATTTATTAATTTGTTTTATTGTTTCGTATAAAAATTTCTACGCAGATAATCCCACAGAAGAAAAGCTCTAGCGAAGGACATGTTAGCCTCGAAAAAATAATTGGCGAAGAAATGATACAGTGCGATATTTTAATCTTTGCCCACAAACGGCCGTTGTATAAAATTACCATATCAGTGCTACTTACGGCGTTAATTAGTTAAGTAAATTAAACCGAACTCCGATGTAAATTTTATCACGAATTATTCAATTAGCTAGTCGTTAATGAAATCCACATGGAAAATTACTACAGAAATGAACGCAGCGAGAACAATTTGAGTGAATATTCAATTCGACTATTATACGAATACCGCACATAGTACCAAATAAATGAAATTTCAACACTTTGCAAGGTACTCTCCAAAAACAGTAAAAAGTCAAACATTTCCATAAATATCTTTGAACCGGCTGGGCGTTAACCCAGTTAGAGTGTATAAAGTGTTAAACCGCATAAGCTGTTCGTACGCTGGCTCAGAACCGTCGGTTTCTATTTTCATTCAGATATCACAACGCGGGAAACGAAATTAGGTTGATTACCATAAAGTCACCATGTAGGGAACCGATTAGAATACACGAGCGTTACATGATATGCGGAATAGCGGAAGGTCAGTGATCGAATAAATTCAACATTATACGATACAGACGTTATAAGATAATAATAAAAAAAAATCTTTAAACGAACTTCAAACCACCTTTTTCAACACCATTGCGTAATAAAGTAATTCCCGCACACATACGCACTGCACGTATAACTTTATCGATTAGCACCGTTTATACAACAGCTCTTATTTTTCATAGGTCGTTGCACCGTAATTTTACTACTGGTATCTATACAACCCAATATACCTTCATTTTCGGTCACCTTGCTTCGAGAAATTACCAAAATTACGGACTAAATATTTAACTAAAAACCGAAAAAGTAGAATACGAGGAGTTAGAGAAATACAATCGTGATTCTCAGGTACTGCGGATCTGGGCACAAGTTTTTACGAAGCGATTGATCGATAGCTGTATTTGTAAAATGTATATAGAATATGATGTGGAAAATCTTACCGACAAATTATTATCCAATATGGTATACGTACGATATCGACGAACTGTATGTGACTCTACTATAATCTTGAAGACACGAAACACAACTTCGAAGTTTGAAACCTTAAACTGAAATACGAAGACCGAGCAATGCTACCCTGACAAAGGAGCGGAACTGACCAAGAGGAAACCTCCGGAGTGAATGGCACTAAACAACAGACTTGTATTGTACTGGAAGCCGAGGGAAGTTAGAAAGAGGGAGAGAGAAATAGAAATAGAGGAAATAAGTGGCGAAGCGTGGCTCACGCACTAAGGTATACAACGATACCGATCTAACATCCCATGACATACGCCACACATGCACAAGATAATGCAATGGACATACCATACACGCATGATAATAACAGAATATGAAAGCAACTTTTTACGACGCATCCCAACGTTCCAGAGAATATCGTATTAGCGCGTATATCAAATACGAGTATAATATACGTACGTACCATAAAAAATCAGACAATATCAAAAAAATTATTTTCGTTACATCGAAACAGCGAGACTACTCATTTTTTTTTTAGATTTGATAATTTTAGCGCAGATGCGACGGCACACGGTTATCCCTATGTCATATGAGAATTCGCAACGGTGCAGCAGTGATGAGGCTTCGCGTTTACGGATGAAGGTCGTTCGGGTCAATTAGGTCCTGGGCTTTAATGAAATTTGTAAGCGTATAAGTTTGAGAGAAGTGTCGCGGGTGATGACGTCATTGTAACGCGATGATATCACTTTCAATTAACGCCAACGGTAACCATTGTATACGTACATAAATGTATCAGGTTTTACACAAGGAACCATTAATTAGTTCAGCATCACAATTTAGCCGATTCCGGCAAAGAATCTCGTGAAGAATTGTCATGAAAAAAAAAAAAAAAATTATAAAATAACTGGTAAAAACCTTGAATCGTGTGAGTTGAAATTTTTATTGGAAAATATAACATTGGCGCCCCATATAGATGCAGACGACAATGGGCGATAATTAAGGCGGATAAAATAGACTCGTTCATATTTACATAGATGTTTTCATGTATCCATCACCCTCGCTGTACATTGCATATGGAAAGTTCATGAACCAACTTTAGGATGGAAAGTTTTATGAGATGTACGAAGGCGAGGTGGGCATAGTGCCAACGGAAGAGAGCATCATGGTACAAATTTTTTTCTTCCTTTTCAGGATATTAATGGCGTAGGCGTTAAAGGTGGTACGCTTTATACTTCTGAAACAAATCCCCCGCAATTATATGCATCTTGGAATAATTGCCTATGAAGTTTCAGGTTCAAGGTCCTTCTCTGGACTCTCAGGTATAGCGGTGATTACAAGTTTTTAATAATCCAGCGCCATGATGATGTAGAGTGCGGCACGTGCAGCGTTCGCTCTTTTCCCAATTCTTTAGAAATCATCGTGAGTTCCAGTTCTCAGGAAAAAAGAAGTAAAGGTAAAAGGAAGTGAAAACGCGTTCAGCCGACTACTCCACGAAAGCGACCATATATAAATCTTGTTACTTTTCTAACAAAGTATTCGTTATGGCTTATGAACTTTTTTCCAATCCCTACGCTGTGAAGAAAATGAAAAAAACGGAACCCCAATCACTCTAGCAAATCTGAATAAAATTTCCAATCGGGTTTCACTAAACATCGAATTACCTCAAGCAAGAGATTACGGACTGTTTAAGCTTATAATACCTTTCATCAGAAGCTTTTAGGTATTTCGAAGAATCGAACAGAAAAGCGCGATCACTTGGTTTAAAACTATACCATTCGTATGGGGTGTGTTAGGGTGGTAAAGAAATTAGATTATCCTGGATTTAATTCTATTCCATTATGCTACGTGGAAAGGTAAATCGTTATAAAGTCCGTGTATCGTTAGCTGGTGCACGAAAGTTGATACAAGTACGTCCAGTACCCCCTGGAGCTATGTAAACAACATTTTATCTATATGTACGCGCATTCATGGAGAGAGAGTAGTTTTTCAAGAGTTGAAAAGAAAACGGGAATTCGTATCTAATAAATTTTTACGCCACATCAATTTCCCGATGGAATTGCAACTTTCCCTAATTTATTGAATTTTGTTTAATAAAATCAACGTCCGAGCCAAATAATTGCATCGCAAATACATAATTACAAACGATTTATTTGAGCTGCATAAATTCTCTCGCTACGATATCGTTAGGTGAGTTATCGCTTCTTTTTAAGCTACGTCAAATCCACTCGACAATAACGAAACAAAGAAAAAAAAAAAAGAAAAGAATCTAAACGAAGATAGTTCCCTCGGTACAAATTTCCGTGTAAAATAGGTCGACGCAATCAGTTCTCACAGTGCTGAACAGTCGCATAATTCTATCATTCAACAAATCTTATAGAAAGCTCACATCTGGTTCGTGGATATCCATATACTATATTCGCAATGTATAGAGAGTAGAAAATGATGTTTATAAAGTTTACGGCATTCGCGTTCCACTTTTCGTGGGTAAACTGGAGGCAGTAGAGCTTTCAACTCAAGTCATCCTGACGATCGTGTACCAAATCTTATCCAGTACATGTCTATAAGTGTAATACGACTACGTTCGAATGGATATGGTATAAATGTTGTAAATTTTAATACTGTATACATAATATGTACCGCGTTGTTCTAAACAAATTAACTTTTATTCACCACCTCATTTCCAGCCGCGCGTATGTAATCATATCGTGTTTGTATAGTTGAAATCAACCGGTGATTGTGAGCTAATTATAAAGAGCAGTAAATTCTGTACGAGCTAGAAAATTAGGTTCCAAGCCGAACGCTACTACTGGCAGAAAGACAATCGATCAAATGTCATGCTATCCTTTAATCGATACTATAGGTACATCGACAACAGACTATACACTGACCTTTCTCAACTGACTTCTGGTGTTTCAAATCTATTCTAAACGTATTATAAAGCGGTTGAAATATATCATCTATTTTTCCTATGACTCTTACTATTAGTTTCGTAATGCAATGGTCTCATGAATTGAAATGTCGACGGTTAGAAACCGTAAGGGCGCATACCACAAAAAATTATGGATATTGCTGTCGTAAAGACACACCCCACGAAAGTGGACGAAAGAAAATGAAAAGAACAGCAACAATTTCTTCTTTTTTCTTTTTCTATTTATTCTGATCATTTTTGTGGATTACGCAAATTTCGGCAACAAATTTCTCAGTCAATGGTATAAAAATGTTTCGTATCCCTAGTTGTGGACTTATTATAGAGTTGATCACGGACGGGGTTTCGACTATTAGGCCGTTATAATTATTTTTAGTAGCTTAAACTGCTTCTCGAATGCCGGCAGCACGGGATCGTTTAGCAATACGTCGCGTCGGAGCTGGCGAAGATCGTCCATCTCCCGTGCGAGAATTCTTGAGGTCAAACAAAAGAACCATGGCGAAGAAAGTACGTCTTGCGTTCCTCTTGCGGCAATGAATAAATAGAAAACCTTACGACCGACGTGCCTTTGTCTATCATTCCACGTTTCTTTCTTCTATCCGCTCCCTTCAATACTCCTCGACGATTCCTCTCGTACGCAGTCTGTTTGGAATAAAACGATTCTTAATTTAGTATGCAGAAGGTAATTTTCCACAGATACCGTCTTTACACGTCTACGAATGGGTACAATAAAGTGCAAAAAAAAAAAAACAATAAAGAAAAAACAACCAACAAGAGAATAATAATTCTGCTCACGTCGTATGATACCTGTCTATTGTTCCGAATCAAGGAGCGAAAATCCCCTGTACAAAATTAGAAAGAAAAACTTTTGTTTCTCTTTGTTTTCGTAACGACTACTTCTTTCTTTTTTTTTTTAATTTATTTATTAAAAAGGAAATATCCTCTACGCCCGATGGGCACACACAGTTTTTTTTTGTTCTCTTTTTTTTTTTAACTCATTTTGTAACAGGTGCAGCCAAACGAAAAGCAACGCTGACTTGAACGATGACTTGAAAAACGAATTCTAGATCACGATAAAGTGGGCGTGATAATCCCTCATTAGAATGTGAGAAAGAAGCTCATCCACGGGGTTAAAAATTGTCTACGACTTTGAAAATTAACCCAGATTTATTGGAAAACAAAAATATATATTTTAGAATTATGTACCAGAAAAGAAAATAATCCAACGAATGGAAATTTCGATTTCGAAAATTTCTGAAAAAAAGTTTCACCTCTAGACTAAATAACGTCTGAAACGATGGTTTCGAAAAATTGGCGCTACATACTTTCTTTTACTTCCAAACTTTATCGTTTTCTTTTTTTTTCCCCCGTGTTTTCGTTTTTCAGTCGTATTGCTCCTGGTGCGATGCTGCAACTATTTTTTATTTAAACGAATTCTGAGTCAGAAAAAAAGCACTTGCGAAATAGGCTTGTTTCGCAATAATCGGGCTCGGGAACTTGCACTATTTTGAGAACGTCTTTCATCGTAAAAACTTTTCCCAACTATTCGAGAATTCTTTAAAAAATTTAAGCATATTTCACGTTCTGGATTGTGTTTTTTTTTTTTTATTTCATCGAGAATTGTTTGTATTCTCTGAAACTAGCAGCCTCGACTTAAATAACGATTGCATTTTCATACTTTCGATAAGATAAAGTAATGGTAGTGGAAAATTAAAATTTTCAGGTCAGTGTCCGGCGTTTGTGATTGAGGTCATTGACACTTGCCGCGACAGCATGCGTTAAGATATAGATATCTGGTAATGTTATACTTATATGCATCGGGTGTAAATTTAAATGGTGTACAAATAATCGCAGCTGTCAATCGAGACCAACTTTTAGTCGGATAGTAGAACGAACACGTGCAATCCAGGCAATTGCGGGGAATCTATTTATAAATGAGATAGTATAACGCGATTTAACGCGTGATGAAGATTCTTTCGAACGATCATGTAGACGTTTCGCGAATAGATAGCCTACTGTGTATAGGTAGGTATGAACATACAATATTATATAGCGAGTACTATACCTAGAAACCACTGGTGAAAAAATTAAAAGTAAAAATACAATTTTTCAAAATAGAATCGCCGAATTTTTACCACCTTTATATTACCAACCAATATACCTACGCTCGTCTAAAACTGAACGAAAATCATCGAATCGAATATAAAAAAAAAAACAAAAAAAAATTAAAAATCGTACGTAGATTCTATGTCCTCAATATTTCCGTAACTTTACAAAACACTTGTAATCTATTGGATAGCGTCACTTAAAAATTTTTAGTAAAACGAATGTAGTTATAGAAATTTTGATAACGTAGTATTCCCTCTGCTCCAAAGTGTCGATCACCCCGTTTAAATGATCGCAAATGTTTCTGATCAACGAATTCTTGCGACCTTGTCAATTTTGTATTTTGGCAGATGGAAGAGCGTACGAAATAGAAAACATATAAAACAGAAGAAAAAAAAAAGGAAACGCCGGAAAATTGTCAATGGCAAGTAACTAATTCTGAAAATATTCCAGCAGGGAATTGATTGCCAGCGTTAAAATAGAATTGAACGAAAATATTTCTGTGATATAGGCAACGAACCAAGCAGTTTTTTACCCGCAGCGTCACGGAAACAGCAAATCGATCGATGGATCTACGAGGAGGTAATCGTTTCATTGCTTGCCTCTATATTTATTCGTCATTCGATACGCTACTAACATTTCCCATTATATCAGTTGAATCTTTAAAGCAGAAAACAAACTGTATCTTTTATATATTCTTTGCAATATTTATCCACATGCGGTTATATAAGTATGATTTAATAGTCAGTTTGTTTATTATTCAACAAAGAAGTGTTCGTAAGAAGAAGAATTTTGAGTAGTAACAGACTTTGACCTGAACTACGACGAGCGATCGCTGGTGATATGTGCGAGAAAAATCCAACAATAGTGCCAGAAAATTTTTCACATAATAAACAAGAAGATTTTTTGTTATAAATGATACACGTTTACGTTGCATCTCAAATCCGCTGTATTTTACACGCAAATTAGCATAATTTGCGTGTAAGTGTACTACAGAGTCAGTCCTTCTTTTTTCTTTTGTCTTTTTTTTTTACATTTACCAATGATACGACACCGTTGACATAACGAAAGCTTCTTTTGAGTTCGTCGAGCTTTCGCCGGCCTTCGAATTCCGAAACAGGCACGTGCAAATGTCTGACTCACGTTGTGTATTTTGTCTGTCAACGATGAAAAGTTGTTGAATAATTATAATCGGCTATGATCTCACGGCAGGAACGGCTGATCTCGGATCATCCTGATGTATAACTTTCGTCGATACCTATAGTTATATACTGCGAAATTGCTGTAATTTACAGATTCTCCATTTTTTATTGCTATACTGATTCAATCGATTTTTGTCAAGTGTGTATAGGGAGGAAAAAAAAAAAAAAACTACAGTAAACAGCAACACAGATCGTTGATAAAATTTCTGCAGTTTGTGTAGAAAAGATTCTGCCTCACAATCAATTTTCAAACGTTCGAATTGAAGGAAGCTGTTTTAAAATCTTTGTATATTTTGCGACTCCTCATTTCCTAGATTACCAAATCGTTACGGTAATGGCGGTGTTATAACGTGGTTTTCCGACACGAGGACTACACTAAATGTATGCCAGCTATTTATTAACGAAACTAGGACATCACCCACGCTTTTAGGAGATAAAAGTGCTAATCGGCGTTTTTATAGGTGAGTATGAATACATGCGTATGTTGGTGTTGTCAAAACTGTTGAAGAATAGACAGAATACCTAACCGGAAATTATGAGATAATCTATACGACTAGGACATTAAGAACCTAGAAACGTACTACTGCTGGCGACAATTCACAGTTCCTACTATATGCTATCCATCTGTGAATTCGAGTCTTTGAATAAAAATTTCTGATTCATTCGATTCATTCATATTACATATTATTTTCTCTCGATGCGAATCCTCTTGTAAAATCATCCGACGATTCAATCCGCGCAAACAGCGCGACGACATACTGACAATGAAATTGAAACGACGTTAATTCATTAACATCAGCAGCTTCACGTATTTTTTACCCCATAAACCGCGCGGTAGTAAAAAATAAATAAAAAAGAACGCTTTGCTTTTGCTAATGGAGCGTGACCGTCAGCTTGTGGTGAACCACCAGATTTTTAGAGCCTGTTTTCACTTGTTTACAAGGTGTGCTTATCGAGGCTAAATAAACGTCCCTCTTTAAATAGACGTTTTTAGATGTGGTTACATATTACGTGGCCCTTCAAATCAAGGGTGGAGGTTTAAAGTGCGATTTAATTTATTCAGGCTGAATAAAAGCAACGGTTTTTCACAAAAGTTATATAATTAGTTATATTGCCGGTTTAAAAGTAAGATGTGTGCGTTAAAAAATTGGAAAAGCCTCGCCGAAGTTTATTCACTTGTCACAGACGGTACAGGGGATCATGAAACTGACAAGGGTTATGTATAGGGATATTCATTATTTATCGTTGTTCATAAATCCTGCACACGTGGCTACGAGACAATCTACGTATTAAATAAATTACACAAAGACAAGCGGGCTTTGTTAAATATCTAAATTAATCCAGGTTATTTTATATTTAGCAAGCGATCGCCTCATCCAAGAAAATAATAATCTTTCGCCAATCTGAGTTTTGCGACTATCTCGATCTTTGGATAGAAAATTTTTGGCTTTAAAAACGTCGCATAACTTCGAAGCTCCCGAGCGTGAAGTTTGCGCGGGATTCTAGAGATACGTTAGTTTCTTACTAGTTTTGTTATCGTAATCGTAATCGCGTTAGACTTTATTCGATACACCACACAACAACCACTGCAAATAAGATATGTAAAGACTAAAGTTTTCAAAAATTTGGCACCAAATTTTCAAAAACTATGAACTAATTAAAGTAATTTGAATGATACGGTTCGTAAAATTGAGATAAGCATCCCATGACGGACAGCTTGAAACGGTCAATTCCAATTGTTGCAAATTGGTAGATACAAATGCTCGATAGGTACAAATTCTCTATCGCGTCATACCTGCGCGTCGGAAATCTAAAAAATCGCATCGTTTATTTGGAATATTTTTGACTGATAAAAATTAAAAGAAGTATTTAAAAAAAAAACAGAATAATTATTTTCTGTTCACAGCAGATAATATTGTAACTCTGACAATGAGATGATTTTTTTATAAAACTATACATTAATACACCGCATCATGTCGTGTCGCCACGTATATCGTTAGTGGTTTCTTTCGTAAAACAAGTATCGAGAATATACATCATATTCTACAGGGAAAGACGACAGGCCGATAAATTTACAACAGTCACATCCATCGCGACACCAGAAATATCGGGACCGGTAAAGTCTTTTGTCACAACCCAAATGTAATAGAAATTTATTTGCCTCGCCGAAATTGTCATGTTGGCATATACATATAAGACATGTATAGAGATACAGTGATTTTCAGACAATCAATTTTCGAACTAAGTATCTTGAGATATTTTTCAAACGCAAAATCAAAAATGTCAATTTTCTTGCATGTTCCAAAAATTTATAATTAATTGCTGGATTTGAAAAAAAAAAAAAAAAAAAACCAACAACTTCAGACTTTCATGGTGCTTTCAAGACTGAAAACGACCATGGAAAAAATTTATAAATTCAATCAAAAATGGTGAGAGAAAATCGATGATCGATTTGGCGTGGAATCTCTATTATGTAAAAAGAAAAAGATACTCACTTTAAAGAATGCTAATAAAATGAGGATAAGAGGTTTTCCTGTGTTCGTAAGATTGCGCAGCAATATAAACCGGGTGTCCGTTCTATTTATAAACACTCGGCTATTTTTATCTGGATGAATGGTGTGAATATTTTTTTGTACCAGAGACAGCCGTGTACAATGCACTGACAGCTCTGGTTCCCCTTTCCCTTCGTACCGACGGTTTCCACCAGAGTTTTAATCCCTCTCGAAGTCGATAGCTGGGTTACAACTTCGAATTCGGATGAGCCAGAATTTGTCCAAAAATAATATCAGTCGATTTCGGAAGAGGTAGAAATAAACCTATGGGTACAACAGCTGTTAATGTGTTTTGTTTTTGTTTTTTTCATTTTCATTTTCAAAGTCACTACGAAAATCTGAGTTTCCAGGAGCTCGTTATTATAGTTTATATATTATGACAAAGATCTGACCTTGGAATTCGTATTTTATTCATTGACCGTGAAGAAGTTGCTTTTAATTTTATGTACATCAACGACGACGACAATCAAAAACACATTTTATACGTGCGCAGATTCCAAATTTTCATGTAATACCGCTGCAAGGTTTCCGAACATTTTTGGCGCCGATGAATCAAATGAACAAACGCTGACGATGAGAGTGTTATACCCTCCGCCAATCCATGCCCAGAGAAAACTACGTTACACTTGTACTATTTTTCCCCAAGCATTCATGCGCCACATTATGTTAGCCTTCAACATCTCGCATTCATTCTTGTCAAAATAGTTTTATCATGTTATAAAGTTTAGGAAGTTTCCGAGATCTTTGAAACTCCGTTTATTTGGCAAGTGTAAGCTAAAACTTAGAAAACTCATCGCATTTTGAACGTATATGCGTATAAATTACGAACGAGTAAACTCGCCGTTCAATTAATCATGACCACATTAAACCCTGCAATCGTAAAACCATGATGAATAATATTTTTACAGAAAGAATTGAAGCGCGGCGTACGATATCATCCCATGCCCAGTAGTTCTATTCAGTGTCTGACCACCCATGCAAGCTACACTACTTAACGCCGGTTGTTAGTAGTCGAACCTCGGCTATGTTCAGACACTCGAATACGGTCGACGGGCGCCGTAGCTATGGCTGACCAGCGCAACGTTTATCTACTTGATGGGATGAAAGTGTGGCACGTCATGACCATTCTCATTATTACTTAACGATTACCACTATGACGTGAAATTTGGAGTATATATCGTGTAATATACACAATTTGAAATCATATTTTATAGCATAAGAAAATTCGATTAGTGACGGTAAATATATTTCGCCATACTTTGTCTCTTTCGGTTTGTAGGAATTAACCGTTTCATGGTTAGACGTTTAATGGTATACAATAAAATAATATTATAACCTATATACATACGTGATGCGATGACATTAACGCTGGCAAGAAGACTGGAATTAATTGGGCTTTACATAATAGATTATAGTTTCCGACTGCCAAATGCCACGCATCATTCATTCCGATTAATATCTGTCATGAAAATCGTCCTCGGAAAATTTATTCACCTCCCCCATGAATAAATCTACAATATACATTATGCGTGGTATACGTCTGTCTTTTTTTCCTGGGTAATCTCATAGCAATTCTTTTGTTTAATTTTCTCTCATTTTCTAATCTTGGAAGAAAAAAATCATTCAAACCCCGAGAAATTGCCTCTGACAAAATCTTTTGACCACATAATATGGGGGCCGCGGATGAGGAATATAGGAAAATTTAGAATTGAGCAACTAATTTTAAACAGGAAAAAACGATTAGGTATACCCATGGCCGCGTTTCGCGTTGCGCTTGACACTTGCGGCCGTGCATTTACGATTTGAATCTGTATTTATCGCGACGTAGCTTGGGCATGGACGGTATATAACCGACCTTGCACGAAGATGGGCCTGGCAACCGTCCTAGCGAAACGTCACAGCTAGAGATGCACATTCTTGTGCGCTGCAGCAATTTACCGCATGCTATTAATAGACAATATTTCATAAAGGAAATCTCGGAGGGAGTTTCCGTGAAGGAAAAAAAAACCCCATGACGCTGCTCTTCGTCGACGCGTGAGCCGATTTCATAGATCGAAATGCAGATCAAGTGCCAAATATTTTCGTATCCTATCCTCTGATAAAAATAAGAATTATTACTATTATTATCATCAAAGATCGGCAAGATACCTATAAAGAATTTTAAGAATCCTACAAAAAGTCTGAAAATAAACTCGTGTTTCGATACACAAAGAAAGTAAACGAGATTGTTACATGATTCATTATATAGATTTATGCATTTCTATACATGAGTTTCATCTTTCGTGCAGCGCAGGTATTTTCTGAAAGGTTTATACGTATATTATATATAGGTATATATGTATATCATGTATATTGTATACCTATAACCGATGTGTGTTGCAATTAGACTGAATATAGTGGGGGAAAAAAGTGGACGGTATACCCTGATTTTGCGTAGGCGTTGTAATATTTATATACTCGCTCATGAAAATTTTCCGAAGTACCCCAGTATCAAAGTTTTTTATACGCTAATCTCCGATATCACAGCTTTGGTGGCAGACGAATGATCATCGCCTACGCATATCACACGATGTGTTGTTTAGTTTCTTTTTTTTTGCAATCTGTACTTCGTCCCTATTATATTATACTTTCCCACGCTTCACCAGTTGTCTATCGTTAAGACAATTCTCATTGCGATTGCAAATTATATAAGACAGGTAATGAAAAACGGTGATCATCGTTAATATGAGTGAAAAATTGACCTTGAAAAAAGCTTGAGCCGTCAGACTTATAAATTTACGTACATGTATATTACATTTTC
This sequence comes from Athalia cordata, assembly GCA_963932425.1. NCBI lineage: Eukaryota > Metazoa > Arthropoda > Insecta > Hymenoptera > Athaliidae > Athalia > Athalia cordata. The sequence continues at coordinate 45,678,889 of OZ010625.1, read as the reverse complement.
CAAAGTGGAAGCTCTCGTGGAACGTAAATAGATAATATCTTTTCTCTTTTTTTTTTTTGAGTGAATATATACAACACTTCTGCGTCATTCAGCTGAAATCACTGATTTCTGATGTCAGAAACCTGTGCAAAATTTTTTTTTGCGATTTGCAAAGAATTTTGCAAACTGTTTTCAAAATTGTTCTCGAAACTTGCGAGTGGAGGAAATGAATGTTTAAATGCGAAAATTCTGCTGTTGAACTATCGATACGAATGTCGTGCGAAGAATCCGAATCGTTAGCTATCCAAATAGGCTCTTGTACAGAAATTACTATTCCCAGAATACGTCATCATTGTGTCGTTCATACGGAATTTTCAAAAGTCATAAATAATTTCGCGTATTTTACTATAATTTTACTATAATTTAAGATCTCACTCACACTGAGAGCCGCGGGTAACAGCAGAATTGTTGACAATACGTACCTGAAACAAGAGGAAAGAAAAACGAATCAATTAGTATGTAACGTTTATAACAATTTCTAGTAGTTCGGTCGGGTTATTACCTACCCATTAGGTGTCTATGTATAGGTAATAACAAGATTCAATGAACCCCATTTTATTAAATGTGATACCGATTTTACAGCCACGTGCCAAAAATGAACGCTCAGAAAAGAAATGGAATCAGTTCTGAGGAATTATAGCGGGAGCTTACAGCTAGAGGCCAGACGGTGGCCAAAGATCTGTGAATCAACGCATTATTTTAGAATATACTCAGCTAATGTCTCAAATGTTATACCTGCCTTCACAGTTTTGCATAGAAATATATCCTACCCTGACCCGATAAAAGAAACCTCAAAAAACGCGTTCACGAAAACCAATCGAACACAGCACACGTAATAATATTGAATATTAATCAATTAACCAGTTGACGGTTCGAAGAAAAAAAAAAAAAACAAACAAAAACAAAACCTATTAGAGGAGTTTTATCCGAACGTGGAATGCCAGAATATTTCGGAAGATTATAAACGAGTTTCGGTGATGTTATAAACAATATTCTGAGTATAAATTGCACCGATCAACCGATAGATCATCATCCCTACGCAGGCATTAAAAGAAAAAAAAAGAGAAATGTAGAGATAAAAAATTGGTCCATATAAATATACGCCATTGATCGATGTGATGCGTAAAAACCACATCGTGGTATTAGTGGGTATAACGTAAATATTTCTACCCTCAAATGAAATTACCCTATCATTTTCGAGATTGAAAATATTTTCGCAGATGCTAGGCGTCGTATACCGAGAAAATATCTATACCTAGATAACCTAGATATATATCTGAATAGTTTTCAGTCGGAAATATGTTCAAGCCGCTCTTCAAATGTTTCTGAAATACATATATACAAGCTGCGCCGGTATTTCGGCTATAAGACAAGTAAAAGGATTTATCGTGACTACCGTATAAAGTTAAGTGGACAGAATGCTTCCTTTTGTCTTACGGCATAAATTCTTGTATGAATTTGTATATTTTTTTCTTTTTTTTTCTTTCTTGTACTAACGTATAAATTGATAATATAATGTTTTAAAGTAATCGGTCAAGATATTCGACTTCCAGAGGTGTGAATTTCCGAGTAAAACAACTTCGACAAATCGAAGCGTTGACATCCCCGTGACATAATGCCCTCGATAATAACAAACGAGTACAACTTGTTTGCCGCACGTATTCCCAGTGCGAGAGATATTTTCTTTGGCAAAGTGGTCGACTGGTCATAACGGAGGAGTTTCACCAGGCTCACCTCTCTTCTCGTCGTTGTGGTCGTTTTTGTGGTTCTACTTGTACTTTTTCGGGTTGTTTTACTAGAGAGATTGCCGTACGGGGAATCCCAGTCTTGAAATACTTCGGTGGTTGCCATGATTCCCGATACTCGTCTTTTGTGGTTTGCTCTTAAATTTTTACTATTCCTCTCGTGTCACTAACTGGTTACACTTTTATCACTATCTAATATACAACAACTTTGGCTCTCAATAGGCCGAAAGCGGAGAGAAGAAAAAAAAAACTTTCGATATTTACACAGGTTTTTCACTTTGTATTTTTGACTTTCATTTGGAGGAAAGAAATTAACCACGCGTTGGCCGCAGTTGAACAAAGTATCTATTTATGTTTCAGGTATTTTCCTCAAGACGGAAGGAAATTGCGAGATATCTCTATAAGGATTGGGACTTGTGAAAACAAAATACAATTTCAGTCTTTACTACTCAAACGCTTTTTATTTTATTGATAACTATTGCTAACGTTTCTTCAGGAGGTTAAAAACGCCGTGGAAATCGAAGGTGAAAATATTTGTGAAAACAAAGGTCAACGGGCACATTTCCGCTCAGGTGAACCGATTGCGGCCGATCGCACCAACTCACAGTCACTCGAGACAAGAAAATCGCGAGTTTTGTAAATGGATTATAAGTTGCAGACAAAAGGGGGAGAGAAAGGGTTAAGGGATCACGATTAGAAAAAACCGGATGCAACCGATATACATAAAAGTTATGCGCAAGGCGAGGAGGACCACGCGCGACTGAGGGCGGCGCTCTCCAAGCGGAGCAGCGGGACCTCGCTTCCAATTCCAGAAATACGGGGAAATAAATATAATTAGGATAGCGATGGAACGCTACTAGCTAGTCGCTAGTCGCTGCTTCGCGACGTGAGGACGGACCACGAACCAGAGCTACGAGACGCGTGAACATCTTCATTTTGTACGTTGAATCTATTAAACTTATACGACAGCGCAACCCATCGAACAAATTTGTTGCTAACCACTTCCTGCTACGATCTAAGGATCTGCGATGCTTGTGATAAAACCTAATTCACACTGTTTGAGGAGAAAAACAAACGGAAAAGAATTTCGGGCATTTCTCAGCCGAATTAATGTTAATGATTTCCAGATGACAGTTGGCAAAAATTTCTTTGAAAGATGTTTCGAAGATTTATTTCGATTCAGAATTACCAATAAGGGTAAAATGGGGGCTTGACAAAGTTTTCCCTTCATTATCACTGTAGATTTTTTTTTCTACACTGATTTGGTTTTACAGTTGCAGATTGTACACAAAATGAATTGGCGACAGATCTGAATGATTGCATTGAACATCGACTCTCACGCGTCGGTGAGTTAACGTTATAATTTTCATCCGATCTTCAACAATGCATCGAATGATATAGCTATATAATGCGATAAAAAAAATTGCAGGATTTACGATCCAATCACGCTCACGGATGTATCGGCCGAGTATTAAATTCGATCCAATCTATTCTCTGATAAAACTTTACGGATAGAAACGATAAATCACCGTATAAACGCGATATGTAACGCTTTTCCGTTTTCCGTTATATATCACGACTGGACACGCGAACGGATTGTGCTAACACCTGATACCAGCTGGAGATCCATCTCTGAAGAGATAGAGGAGGAGCTGATCTATTCGCCATGAGTTCGTTCACTTCTCCATGTACTATATTTATTCCAGATGGCAATCAACTGCTGCCACGATATATGAACAACTCGAAACGCCAATTAACACCAGAATATTCAGACCCATCCCTCAACTTTGCCAAACTATTCGCTTCAACGCCAATGAAATACGGGAACAGTCTCTAAAAGATCACGTCTGCACCCGCCCGCCCGTCACTGTAGGATCAGCTGATTTCATTCGGTTTTCTTCAACATTCAACACTTCCATTTTTGCAACTGGAATTAGTAATACTTAACCTATTTCGATAAAAGTCCGACGGAAACGACGACGGATCAAGCTCAGCGGGGACATTGGCCGGTGGTGCAGCCACATAATATCAAAGTACCATCGAATCCACGGATTGACTGAAGAAAGAAAGAAAAGAAAGAAAAAAGCTAGAAAGTTTGCACAAGCAAAGGAACAAATTCTGGCGACGATGATCGCGCTCAGATGAATGTTCTGCATTAAGATTAGCTGCCGGCTGCACAGATGAGTTGAAATAGGGCGAAGACTTCCTAAGCTCGCATGACGTGTTTACAAAGAGAAAAACGAGTGACGGACGAGCTGAGAAAACACCGCTTGATTGGATCCCGACTTCAAACAATAAAGGATCGTTCTACGTTCATCGCGAACGAACAATACATCGCATTCATGTGCTAAGAGAGGAATTTATCTGCAATACAATGGTTTTGGGTTTTGATTATTTTCGGTGCTGTTTTTGAGTTGAATACTTTAGAAAGTTGTTCAGATAATGTATGTGATTGTCGGACGTGAGTCCAAAGAGATGAGAAAAAAAAATAAAAAATTGGGAGTTGTATCTACAAAATAAAAGTAGACAAAAAAATTTTATTGGTTTTCTTCATCGGCAAATGTTAAATTATATAAATAGTAAATCTTTGAAGTTGGCGAACCTCTAGAGCTTCTAAACTTGAGTTGCTAATGACTAGACGGAGACAAATAACATCGCTGTTCGTCGTTGCTGTCAGCACACGCAGCACCCAACAAACTCTTTACATTCTGGTAACATACGGTTGAACACATACGCGATCATTTTTACATTATACGTATCCTTAAAATCATCTTCATCGACGGATATTCATACCGCAAAGGTTACGTAACTTTTCTTCTCAACCATCAATTGCAGTATATTGAAATTGAAACAGTCTGACGCATTTGAAGAGAAACAAAAAAAAAAAAGGAGAAAAATAGGTAAATCTGGAAGGAGAAGGGGATGTGAAATAAATGTTTCATTGGATAGATTTTTGAGAACTTCATGCTGTCACAGTGAAGAAGAAGATCCTATAGTAAGACAAATTAACGACAGATGTTTGGCTTATAGTTTTAGAAACAAATTGCTTCGGATGAACGCTCTAGGGGTTGAATAATTTTTTTCCAGTCTTGACTTTCCGTTCATTTTGGCACCTATAACTTCAGTGATATTTCACACACATATTAAACAGTCAGTAACAATTATTCTCAGTTCGATTAATTTCAAATAGGCTATGGCGAATATATGAAATTTATTTGCAAACTCATGTGATTTCGATTCAAAGACAGGGAAATTTTTGTGGAAAGAGGTTATTATAAAAATTCACTCGACTTAGACTCTCCAATGGGCTCATCGGTTGAACTATTCATAGAAGTCATATTCGGTCGGCCCTCCTCTATACTCTGGGTATACCGTACGTATAATCTATCTTCCCGCACTCTGCAGTCCTCTAGGAATTTGAATACGCTATTTCAAAACCAACCCCACCGGGAAACGTTGCGCTCAGGCTCTGCATTCCGATATAAATTCTAAGACGCCATTGGTCAACGTACGAGTCTAATTTACCTAATTGTTATCTGAAAACAGAGCAGCTTTTCCCTCCGTTAGTAGTTGCTCGGCATCAGTATAAATTTAGAGCCCATAGTCAAGCTTAAAGTATTCAAAAAAAAGCAAAATTAACATATGGATGGAAAAAAGGCAGGCCGCTGTGGCGGGAGTGAATTTGGTAAGAAAAATGTTATCATTTTTTTGTTCGTACACAAATGAAATAGAATAAGAAAAAATAACATTGTTTAACCTATTTATCAGATAATCTGTTGATGAATCAGCCAGCCAGATGAATCACGGATATGATCTATTTTCATTATGTATTATGGAAAACGAGATATGCTTTTAACGGCAAACAGCCAAAAACTCTTTCCAAAACCTCTGAAATGATGCGATAACCAGCAGTCGATTTTCGATAGCTGAAAGTCGTTTTGACTGAACCATAATGACTCAAATTTTATACATATTTCGTATTTATATTGTTGAGATGCTTTTATGAGTTACGGTTTGGTAAACATGGAAATAGAATTGGAAATCACCGTGGTACTCCAGCTCTTACTGCCGATATGGACCAACCTGAAGTTTGTTACAGACGTATATTAGTATGGTAAGTGTTTCCTTCTAACGTCAGCTCGGAGAAAGCTGGCATTTATCCATCGGCTACTTGGACGACGTAATCATAACATGTGATATATCTACGTCGTCGCTACATACAAGTAATCGTCCACCAAAACGAACCAAGTTATCCCGCAGGGGATCAACTTCACCTCTCCGTGCAAGTGGTCTCGTTATGCAAAATATGGAAAACGTCACCGCAACATCTGTTGTATTATTCTTAACTTATACTTCGCAGTTTCCTCGATTTTATCATAAGAACAAAAAATTCACACAACTTTCATGGCATTTTTGTTTTTTTGGTTTTTACCGTGGAGATGCTTGAACGCTAGAACCGTACGAGTGAAAATATTATCAAAATGTTGAAAAAACCTCAACAGTTTTCGCGAAAATATTGCGTCGCTTCGTAAATGTCGAAGTGGTCAGGATATTCGTAATGGCCAGTTGGACGTCGTTTGCGACCTGCCGTAATTCCGTGATTTTCGAGGTACTGTAAGAAAAAAGTACAAGTTTCGTGATAACTTTATTAGGTCATGGACTACTGACAAACGGTTGTGACATAAAATATATAAATTCTGTTTCACTGGAAGCGTTTATTTTTTTTCCCGATTCTTATTTTACACCCGATGTATCCCGAGGGACCGATTTATCGCGCATCTAATCGACGTTGATCAACCATTCTTGATACAGCTGTTATGGGTATATTTTAACTGAGAACCACATGGGAAGCCATAACTTTTTCATTATTGCCGTTCTTATCGATTAAAATAACGATAAAGATACTCTGATAAAAAATTACGACCTGATGTAGCTTTCGCGATGTAACGGTGAATCTTATGGAAGCGAGAGAAACTATATGAGATATCCATAAACTTTGCACGAGTTCTGACTCTAACGGCAACCTATATTATGTAGTCAGTCTCGTATTTGCTATGAATTATTGTACAAAGAGAAAAAAGATTGTTTGACACCTGCTCGAACGCGAATCCATAAATTTGTGTTACCGAAACCAAGAAGAGAAAGATTTTCAGTGGGAAGCGGAAGAGAGAAATTATTATAGTACGAGTATTTTAAGTATGTTACGAATTTATTTTTGGTTATCAGATAGAACGATGAAAGCCAGTGATGATTGGAAACTGAGAAAAAATTTCGGAGCGACGCGTGATTTCCGCTCATTATGAAGTCGATTAGTTTCAATCGATTTTTTGGTACAGATACGTACAGTTTTGAATAAACCACCCATTTGGAACCGAGACTCAATTCTGTTCCGCGTTTTCTCACTAAATATAATTTGACCCAACGAATAGCGAAGCTTTCCACCCACCGCCCCGGTAGAACGGATTTACGGAACGTGAATTTACGACCGGCTCTTTACGAAGATAAACAACCGTGCTTAAGTGACCACTGGAACTTTGGTAACAAAACACGAAGTACGCAAACCGTAAGCGAAATCGAAAAGGTCGGGTGAAACGAAACTAAGAGAAGTACTGCAGAGGTAAGGCTTGAAAATGGCGCAACCAAGCGTCCGTCGGTACAATAAGAAACTACAAAGCACAGAGCAAACTAACTCAACGCTATTTCTAGATTAGAGAACCATTGTGATAAATCAACCATCGAGTTCGTGATACAAACAAAATTTATCGTCCAACTTTCAGACGCCGCATGATGTGGCTATTTTTAAAATAGCAACTCATCGATGAAATCCCCCAACTGATCCCCTTTGTTGACGGAATATTCACCACTTTCTAGTCTATTTTTAACATTACTCCTCATCTAGATCGTCACTTTTGTCTTTTCTCAGAACATTTTTCCGTGATCAAATTCATTTATATCCCAAAAACAGCAAACGTCCCATTGTCGGACCTATTCTGTAATTGAGATTAATCATTACATTAATGAAGCAACATTGAAAAATAAACGATCGAACTCGCAACTGCAAGTCTCTGTCATTAATCTCAATCAAATACGACGCAGAAGATTGAAGGATAAAAGAAAAAAATCACATGCATGGGACCCGAGAGTGACTGATTAATTATAAGTGAAAGCAAAAACCTTAAGTATTTTTCTACACGCAAAAGATAGTCCGTATCTCAATACATGTAAATCTATTTTGTCGATGCCTTCAGACCGTGAGATATGCAATTGAAGTCCGTCTGTAAAATTGGACTTGTATACCAAGTAATACAACGTTGTAAAATACACTGCAGACATCGAGCTCATGTATGAGACAAAATTATAGCCATGCGGCTGTGGAGCGTCAATTCTAGATGACGATTAGCACGTATGTTCATCCTTCTCGAACGAATGTCGTTAGCTGATTCCAATTAAAGTCAAAATTACATTGCGGACTGCACGCAGCGGGTTTGCATTTCCTTAATTAACCCAATTGTTACAGACGCTCTTGGCACCGATTTGTATCACATATCATCGTCCTGCATGCAATGTCTAAAAATCACGATTCCTGCGTGTGGAATATGCGCTTATACCTATGATGTAGAATTTTTTTCAAATAAGTAAAATATGGACAACGGCTTCCAAACAGTTTCGTCCGGTTTTTTTTAAAAGAATTTCTTTCTTCTTATACATGTAAAGTCTAATGGACGAAAATCTAATTGTAAGACGCATGTAAATGCAATTTCGCAGACAATAAGTCTGGCACAAGTTCCAATTTATATCGTCCTTGATGTAACTGTGAAATATCGGATTCGCTAAGTGAATACGATCTTCAAACGTCTGATTAGCTTAGGAACAAACGTTTTCTGGTGCATCTCGACCTAGATCAAATTTAAATACTTTAAATAACCGAAAATTGCATCTGACTTTTTGGAACGTTACAACAACACGGGTACCTATCTCCATACATTAGGGTCGCATAAATCTACGGCCTCCTGATATGGCATCGTCGCATATGAAGAGCCAAGTATTAAGTAATTCCATTACTGCAGAGCACGTACATAAAATAAGTTCCCGTTAACGATCTCAGTAATTTACTCCACCAATGGACCAGAAGATGATGCCAATAATGAGTCATCCGTGTATATATATATCAAATTAGCTTATTGGAAATTAACTGTGCGTTTTAAAGGAATTTGATCGTCGGTATGATGTACCTAATGTACACCACCGTATACCTAACGCTTATAAACGTCTATAAGTATAGTGATAAAAAAAATATATGAATGAAACCCAAAGCGAACCTCCTCTTATACACTGCAGCTATGCAATGGCCGTTAGTCGTTAATCCTATAGAGTTAATGGGCCTTGATGTTTTTTCATGCCACAGGGTAGAAAAATGTGAACTATTTCCGGTTGAAACCAGAGAATTTAGAATGGGATGGCCGTTCCGGCAGCCATAATTATTATCTCTCCATTATATACGAACTTTGGGTGTTACGATAAGTTACTTTCTTTTCTTGTATAATTATATGCCTCGATGCATCTACCACATCTAATTGTATGCATTTGCAGGTATATTATCTTATGATCTATCTTCTTGAAAAGGTGCGTGTGTGAGTTCGTGATACAACGAGCGATAAAATTCCAACAATTAAATATAAGTACTCGGCGTGATTGTTCTGAAATTGATTTTTTATTTCTTCAAGAATTAAAATTTCTCACTTTCAAAAATACATGAAATAAGTTTTCCCTAATATTTTTTCATCTAAAAAATTTCGAATGCGCTTGTTTCGTAGTTCCCTTATAATGTATGCGTCACTCGTTGTCAGCCAATGAAACCATATGTCATAAGGATAATAATAATAGTATACCTCAACTAATTTGTCAGTGGGTAACTTTGCTCATGTTTCGGAAGGGAAAGAGACCTTGCATTTATTTCAACCTCATTAATATACCGACGTGTGTACAACGTCTTTAGAATATACATCTGCAACATGAGTGCGGATACTCGAATATTATGCCAATGGAAACGTGGCACGAGACTGAAAGTGGTATATCCATTGTAAGTAGATAGAAATGCGAAAACACGTTATGGCGCATATCTCAAGCATTTTACCAACATAATATCTGCAAAATCTAACCTCTGGACATTTGTTTGCGAACGCAGAAATAATCTTTGGCACGATGAGCAGAAGTTCTCGTTTATATAAGAGATGGCAGATAACTGCATTCATCTCTCTCTTCCTCTTTCTGACTCTTGATGGGTCACCAATGTGGGAACGATAATGGCGAAACACGGAGGACATGTCGAACGGTTCAAGTTCTGGTTTGACCATTGACCGTTGACTCACACCCGCATTCGTTTCATACCAAAAGAGACGTCGGTATTCTTCCTGTCTGTCGAAATGTCGAGCCCGGAAATTATTTTAGAATGTTCCTTCTAGTATGCCTATATTGGCTGAGTATCAACGTGTGACGCCGGAAGAAAAAGAAAGAAACATTGAAAAATTCTGGAATATTTTTACTGCAATGACTGGTTATATTCATCGGAATGGAAATCATCGAAATTAAAATACGGAAAAGTTTCCTCTCTCTTATTGTTAGAGAGTTTTCCGTTTACGTATGCATTCGTTTTTGGCACATACCTATAGATGCGGATGAAAATTGTAGAGAGAAATCGCAGAAATTTTCAACGACGAGTACGTATTTCTCGAGGGATTACCAAAAGACATGTCAAGACAGCTGCAAAGTGCAGTGCAACGGTCAAGCAGCGAACCGCGACGATCGTCCCACTCTAATTTTTTAAGGAAAGATTTATCTGCTGAGAAATAGACGAAATAACTGTCTCCTGCAGTGACAACTCATCGTGAGAAATATCCGCTTCATCATTGAATGAAAAACTAAAAAAAAGCAACGCGCGAGATCGAACGACGGAAATTTCCTCGGAGATATGCCGTGCTTTTTATTACATTTGAACAAACCCCCTTCCGGAAATTTCGTTTACCGAGAAAAAAAACCATGTTCATTATTTGATTAATTATAAACTGATGAGTGACGTCAGACTATGGTGGAATTTTAAGATTCCTCTGCACGGTGATCGTCTTATACGGGACAGAAAGAACTAAGAAGGACAAAAAATGGGTGGAGCTGATGAGGATAATAAGTATGGCAATGATAGCTTTAGTCTCAAGACCTGTACTCCTACGCAAAAAATATTTGCATCCATTATCGTTACATCACGATAGTCTTCAATCGTGTTACACGTGCGTAACACCGACATTCATTTTATGAATACGCGTTAAAAGCTGATTTCCTGTGTCATTATAATGCCTGACAATCGAAGAATTACATAGGTACATTATCACAACGCGTGGATTATTTTATCGACGTGAATATCAAAGCCTTCGAATAGATGGCAGCACGTTGCTTGCAAGCTCGTTAAAAATAGAAAGAGCTTGCAAGCATTTCGCGTTAGGTTTCCGATCAGATACGAAAGATGGGGTCTACAGAAGCTTCTCCTTGATTTTTATTATCCTCGCAATAAATTGACGGACTCGCATGTACGTAACATGCCGCATGTTCCGTACATACGCGGCGCGAAGAATAAATGTCAAGTAACCGGAAATTACTGATTATGAGAATTGAAAGCGCACTAAATATCGTCGCGATTTTTCTTGGGATTGAATTCTCAAGGCATGGCGCGTGGCGAACGTTTTCATGAATCGACTAGTCGCAACATCAAAAATTTTATAGTTCAAGAAACTAGTATATTATCCTGCATCAACAATAAAACCTATATTTTATTACCGTGTAAATTCACATGCCTACGTTCCCTTTGAAATTAATATCAAAGTCTATTTTCAGGGTGGATCAGCCGGACAATCAACTTTTTGACCTTTGCCAAGACAAAATTAACTCAGATTCCGTCTGGAATTAAAAATGAATAATTTCTATCGAGTGTAGGTACCTTTTTTATTTTGCTTGTTTTTTCCTTCTTCATTCACTCGAAATGAACATCATATGTACCAATAATTTCATTTCGAATTCGTCGTACAAACAGCTGTTTGCAGGTCCAGCGTCGCGACGTCAGACGCCGCTTTAGATCGAGACTGTATTGCGTCACAAACGACGGCAACGATTATACTGTACGTGATATAGGTTCTTGAGAATTATGAGAATATATCTAAGGTGCATTTGAAAACGTACCTAATTAGTTTAGGAAGTAAAGAATGAAAACGAAAATCAATTTCAGATGAATTTAAAATTTGCAAAGTTCTCTCGTGGTTGGTACAGTGCGGCGTGAGGTGTTCGAATGGAAAACAAATTTTTGCGCGGGAACCTTGAACGTGATCTAATTCGGGTTCAGCTTTGAGATTCAAATTTAATACAACGACGAACTTAGAATCGTTATTGTGTAAGTATTTATTGTGGCGGCCATTTTAGCTATAGCTTCGCGTCAATTTTTTTAAACCGTTAACAAGGCACAGGCGCGTTTGGAAGATTAACCGCAATTCATGTCACCTTATAACATGGAAAAATTCTGTACGGCACTCGGTGTAGTCATCAAACATTTCTAAGATCTGCGGATCAATAACACGTATGTGGTATGACCTTGAATTTGGTGGTACAAAACTAAGAACGTAATGAAATATTATCGCGAGAAGTCAGAGTGACAATGAAACAAATCATCCCTTGCGGGCCGCCCTCTTTCATTGCTGGTAATTTTCTGAGGATTCTGACCAAATGACGAGGTCGAAGAAGTCGAGAGCCAACTCCCACTATAACCAGATGCCAATTGCAACGCAATAGCGAAACCGAGAAATATTTGATAATAAATTGTAACTGCTGCAGAAAGCGCGGAACGCACACCCGTCGACTCAAGGGCGTTTTCTGGCAATATCTGGTCTATAATTGATTATTCTACTTTTCTGACGAAATCCTCACTGCGCTGTATACACGTGTGTACAACCATTCACCAAAATCACTGTAGTACATACATGTATAGCGATAACCTATTCGCACACGAATTCCGCGAGGATTGTCGTGCGCAATTTTATGCGTTTGCTAATTTTTCGTCGACATCATTGACGGGATTCCCAAGCGATGCAATTTCCTTAATATTTTCGAGCTTGCAGCGATTAAACTATATGGGCAAAAATTTTTATAATTTTACACATTCTGAGTTCATATTCCGCTGTACACTTCATTTCCCTCTCTAATTTTTTCCACAGTGTTTTGTTCTGCTAGATACAATCTTAACTTACGTAACTGAGTTCTTCGTGTAACTTTCGGGTAAATATTTCTATGTCTACCGATAATTTAATTACGATATATTCATGAAATTATTGCGCTTTACGTGACAGCAATTAACCGCGGTTCCAAATTTGTTGAATTAAAAATTGATATCTATGTTGTTCAAACAATGCGACGAAACATGTAACTGTTGCAGTGAGGAGTTATTTCTTATTAAAATAATTGATACGGTGCCAAAGTATGCAACGCATGTTATACGTTTTTTTCAATGATTCGTTAAACAAATTCACGAATTATTCAGCCTGAATACTGCAATGTTATGTCATTTGAGTTTTGCAACTTTTGGAAAACACGTGATGACATTTTATGGGCGCAATTATTATATCGCACGCAATGTTGATTTCCGTGTAGATATATTACTCACATCAAAGAAGGTACTGACTGTATCGCTTGTTTTCGTTATAGTTATCCATATGCGAATCACTCTAATGTACTTGGGTTATTAATAACAAATAATTCTTGGAAAAATTGAAATAAAACTCGAATTCGAATTCATGCACCTCAAGGATTAAAATGAATTCACCAGTTTCATTCGATCTTCATAAATAAATCCCAAAATTCAGTTGAAATTTCGAGTTTTTTTTTTTTCTTTCACCGTTGAGAAATCAAAAGCTTGTCTTACATTATTTCATTTTATTGCATTTCTTATTTCGTTTAACTCTGCAATATTCTAGTAAAAACGGAGTATTTCGAACACGGACCTTCCTCGATCTACCTTGAAATCGTTGCTTAATAAAATTCTTTCTGTGTCGCAACCCGAAGTGTCAACGTTCACGAGTGAAAAATTTCCCAACAAGAAATAAGATCAAGATCGCGCTCTCCGCGCTTTTCCGACTAATTGCATGTGTACGTCTGCGACGTTCTTCTCGATGAGTATGAAAAAAAAAAAGAATAGAATACATTTCAGTCTCTAAGATCAGTGACACACCGGTCATTTTTTTCACTTTATTTTTTCTATTTATTTAATTTTTTTTTACCTGAATCTGGTTGTATAGAAGCCGAAAATAATTCGTGACGGGTTTCTTTAAAACCCGATGAAAGATTAGGGGCAACAGAGGCAACGGAAAATTAAACATGTCTATAATTTGAAAGAGAAAGTAAACGAGATTCGATGAATAGAAAAAGGGAAGAAAAAAAATAGGGTTAATAAACAAAAACCGAAGGGGATTTTTGATGCATGTAGTATACGTAGACTGTAGTGATATATGAAAAAAACATTCTGCAGCTCATCGATCTAGGTTTACATAAATATAAGGCGGGGGAAGAGGGAAGTTGTATTGAGTAATTAATTGATTCACCCTCGGATTCACCGTTCCGAAAATGCATGAAAGCCTCTTGAAATAATCCAAACGGAAATTACCCCGAGCAGCGTTCTGACGTCAATAAGTTGTTCGTAAAGCGTTCGTGAAAAGAAATCCTGAACGAACGTTTGAAAAGCTTTTGACGTACCTACCTAATACCGATGCCCGGTGACAGGTTCTCAAAGTGAAAAATGAATCTCTTCCCTATTTCCTCGCCATTTACGTTAGCGGCTTGTTTCATTTCATCTTTCTCTCTCTATATTTCTCTCTTTTACCGGGTAATTTCCTCATTTATGAATGAAAAATTACGCAACATTTCTAACCCACGTGCTTTTAAATTTTGCAAAGCTAAGTATTATATTATAACCAACAATATGCTCTTCCTCTAAATAACAGTTCTATACGATATAGATATAAAATAGGTATAGAAAAACTGTTCAACCACCGTAGGATGGAGCTACAAGTACTCATTGGTATTATAAATACATCCCAGCTCGTCGAGGAGAAGCTTTCATTCTCGCTTTTATTTTAGCGTAAGCAATTACCAATACAATTTCAAAAGTGTACACCTATACATATACATACGCGTACTCGCTGCCTGCGATTACATTGACAACCCGCACGTGCTGTCCTAGACGAGCAGTGACCCCGCATCCTAGCTAAGCGAAAAAGATGGTCCACATTACATGCGATCGGTAAAATAGTATTTAAATATCCTATCTTTTTTTTGTTCTTGTTTTTCTTCAAATATAATACCTGTACCCTACAAATTTCTGCTCAATTTTTCCTCGTCCGCCGCAAAGCGTACCTCGAAAATAGGTTTTCGATTTTCAAGCTCGTCTATCTATAATCTATTCATCTTCTGTTGAACAATCTACGAACGAGTGAGACTTTTGCAGCAAAAGATTAAAAACGGCAGGTATAAAAGACTATTTTAATTAGATTTTTTATACATACGTATTCTACCTACAATAGTGGTAAATGTATATTAATAAATGTTAATAATAGCTAATAGATTTTTTCATTTTATACGATCGAGAGGTGATCGTTTTACCGTGCATAGGATATATCACGTGGTACCAAATATTTATGCGATTCAAATATTATTCGCTACGCCTGACCTAGATTGGACACCCACGAAAACAGCAGCAGACAATAATAAATTATTGCAGTATACAGATCTGAATTTAAAAAGAAAAATATATATTAAAATAATTCAATCTAACGACTGACCCACTTATTTGTAACGCGATTTTATTTGTCATCAAATTATTAGGTGTCATTTTTAGAAACATATTTTTGTAATAAGACAGGATCAAATTAATTTTCGCTCGTACGAGATTTTAATAAAATCATTTTCCAAGCTTGTAACTGTAAATATATGCCGTGACGAAAAAATGCATAGATTATTTTGATCGATCCAATCAGATGACTGGGATTTAAGGGAGGCCAATCTGAGCGCGTACCTATACATGTTCCCGTGGGAAAAATATTCAAAAGCATTGAAATTTTCGACTTTTCCGTCCGAAAGATGGTTTTTAAATATCTAAGAACAAAAATGTTCGTTGTGCCAAAAGTGAAACTAGTTGACACAAAACACATCATGCAGACATCAGCTGTTGTTCATCATTTATCGACTATATTGGCGCTTGGGTTGCGTCTGCCGAGTTTATTGGCCGAATGACCCCCAGATTCTTGCAAAAAAAAAACCGAAAAAAACGAAAAAAAAACGAACGAAAGAACAACAAATTTTTGAACAACAAAGATGAGAAAAAACTTTCCGATGGGATACAAAACGACGCGGTCTCCCTGCAATTGACAACCCCTGGCAGCGAACGGCATCGTAACGAGTATTTCACATCTAAAAATAAGAAACACTACCCAGGATCCAGAGAGGCGCCCGCCCGTCCCGGTCGAGTTGCCTGTCGTATGGAGAGAAACTAAATTCATCTGTCAATTCCACGAGATACGTCACCGATGCCCTTCCCAATTAGATTCCTATATTTTTGGCGATAAAAATGTCGCGCGAAGTCCGTCGCATTCGACGCGGAAATTATATCGATCGTAATCTCAATGCGCTTTGATAGTAATTTGAAAAATTCTTAAGGCTTCGCGCGCCGTGCGCACTACCAAAACGATGAACGATTATTATCACAAGTTACACGTCGTATAAATGAAACCACGTGACCCGAGCGTGACGTCACGCAAAACTTCCCGTCTATATAAATATATATATAGCTAAATGATAGATATATGTGTAAAAAATATGTTAATACGTGTTTTCTCATGCACGTATTATATGCTCGCGCATGTATTATCACTGTTATTATTATTATACTTGTATTTGTGAGTCCGAAACACAAGGAAACGCTGCATATGTGGATGTTGGACGGATAAACTATAAATATATCCCCAGAGTGATGGATACGGTGGAACATTACCGCCGCTATCATCTCGTCTGTTCTCATCCTTGTGTCGAGCAAGAAGGTGAAAGAAAGAAGTAAAAAAAAAAAGAAGAAATATAAATCGAGGAAGATCTCATCGCTTCGTTGAGCTTGCACGCGTCGTGATTCCCTCCTCATAAAATATAATGATAATAATGATAATATGTGTGAAGAGAGACGAAGTAGAGTCCCCCCTGCCATAGATATTCAATATATCTATGCCCCTGCACTTGATGAGCATAAAAAGAATCGTATCATCGATACAATTTTAGTCAAATTTTGAACGAAAGAAGAAGCTTAAGAAATTAAAAGTAGGTATGTGACTCTTCCTTTGTTTAAGCGAAAAAGAGAAAGAAAATATGTATAATAAACAAACAGAGTCTACAGATTATAATAAATATATGTACACATTACATGAATCATTTAATTGATTCGATCGTGGAATCCCGGAAATCCGAAACTGTAGTGTAACGTACCATGTAGAAAGTAAAAGAACCAATAAAACAAAAGTTGTATAAGAGGAATTGAAGAAACAAAACACCTTTCAGCTTTTGTTAGGTTCTTTTTTCTTTCTTATTTTCTATTTTTTGTTGCTCGCAACGGCAGTAGTCAATGCACAATACATGCTATTTCTGTAACATGGAGCGCAGCGGCAAACCAAATGCCGTATGGTAATGGCAAAGTGCATCGTGTTCGTACTACCGTATTACAAGACTCTCTAATTGAGGCAGCAGTGCTGCCGTAGCTTTGCAAGCCAGAAAGTTAGGAAGCATGAAACGGAGGGAATCAGGGAAACCACAGGCCAGAAACCTCGCGACGCACAGGTAATTGGCCAACTTAACTGTGCGCTGCTTTGTACGAGGTGCAAGGCACCCTCTGTTTCGAAAGTTCCTATATCATCGTTTCTGCAACACTCCTACGAGCAAACTGAATTAACTTCATATTATTTCCGAGATCGCGTTCCGAACGAATACACCCACCTGGATTTTGGAACCCCGATTAAATCGGTCGTCGAACTTTCCACATGGTTCTTGGTTGCGCTGACTGATATACCTACGCACGTAGATTTTTATTTTTTAATATTCATATACTTTTTTATCTTAGAAACAGAAACGATCTATCAACTCGAGTATTGGGAGAATTCGAGATGGACCGCGTCCGCATAAAGTGAGAAGAGGATAAATTTTTTGTATTAAAGTCTTTTGGATTGAAATTTTACTCGTCCCAACAAATAAGGTAGATTCACAGTGACGGGCGCGAAGTTCTCGGCCGCAATATCCCATAAGGCTTTCAACGCTTTCGCGGACTCAGCAGGCGAAGCTCTTCTGCAGAGCGTATACCTATAGCATACCTTATGTATACATATAGGTAGTTTCGCCAGTTGCATAACTTTCACACTCCAGTTATCTGAAACGTTGAAACTGTTTGTTTGACTTGCGTTTTCACAAATTTTGCACTGGCATAATATGAAACGGAGATCTGCCGTTTGTATGTGAACTCGAGGGCAAAGAGGTGCAGTGCTTATTTAATGAGTTTTGAACTGAACGAGAAGCGACGCTAAAACGCAGCGAAGCTAAATGTATCAATATATTTCATGTGTACAAAAATGTACTCGTTCGAAATACGATTCGCGTTGATCATTATACATCATAATCGAAAGATGTAGCTAAATCTCGTATGTAAACACACAGCAAGAATTTCCCCGCCCACCTACACAGCTATATATGTAAAATCTGATGTGTGAGGTGCAACTCATGGGTCATATAGATTGAATAGATTTTGATCTCTTCTTGCCAAGAAACAAATTTCATTGATAAAGTTGGGCCAGAGAAAATACGAGGGAGTTGCGTTGGAGCGTTTGTAAATTATTTTCGTAGCGCATCGTAGTTTTGGATTTTATATAGCTGATAGACCCGCGACTTTCGGCTATGGGAAGCTCGCAGTGTAGCAGATAGAGCAATTAGGTCTTGCGTCACGGTAAACAACCGAGAAAACGGTTCACGTTTACATGGGCGAACGCA
Organism: Athalia cordata; assembly: GCA_963932425.1. Taxonomy (NCBI): domain Eukaryota; kingdom Metazoa; phylum Arthropoda; class Insecta; order Hymenoptera; family Athaliidae; genus Athalia; species Athalia cordata. The sequence goes on along the minus strand of OZ010625.1, from coordinate 45,660,008 downwards.
GCTTGAATCATCCGTGTATAACGTACGTACGTGATAAGGTGTACGTGCAGGATCGATCCCTGTCATCGTAAATTTATTCTTTTTCCGAAGGCTCCTGCAAAGAATTTCAGAACATGATTTTCTTCTTTAAATTCGCTGTGAGGTTATTGTATTATTTATTTATCGAGGGAGCGCGTTTTGTATGATATGAGCCTATTATGTGTCATATACTGCATTTAGACTCAGAATAGTAAATTTTTTCTATTTTAAGAAAGCTAGCATAAACGTGAGAGGTTGGCGTAGATCAACTTAATTTGGTAAACGTCACGCGTTGGTACGTCATGGTAACAGATGAATGGTTACAAACCGGAAATAAACGTAACTGGGTTCAAAAATATCACGGACCGATATGCATCGTGGTATAAAAAACGAAAGTCACGAGATTCCTTCAATTCATAATCTCATTTTAGCCGTTTGGTCGTCAGCTCGTTACTACCGCAATATTGGCGCCCGACCGTGGCCAGGTGTCCGAATATAGAAAAAGCTGAATATCTAAGTCAACGTTGTCAACAGTTGGAACCACATTGGTACCAATTCGCGCGAGGTAATCTAAATCGAAAATGAATTTAACGTAATTTTTTTCCTTTCCAAATAGATCGTACCAAAGTTTTCAAAGGGTAAAAAAGAACGGATGTTTATCTTTCGCAGTCGCCCAAGAATTCGCCGTCGCTTTCCAAATTGGACAGCCAAAGGTCGATTTGTTATTGTAAACTCAATTTCACAATACTCAGATTTGGAAGTAACCCTGACAAAGAGAACGAGCTCCACGCGTCAGTATTTGTAGAATGACAGACTTGAATCTCATCCAGAATGCATTCCTTCGGTCGAGAAGCAAAACCTAGGGAAGCTCACGAGGTCCATCATCATATTCCAATGACGTTATTATTTTCTACGTACGTCGTCACGAAGATCAGCTGCACTCGGAGAAAAAAGCAACTGGTACAAAGACAGCAAACAAAGAATAAACGACGCGATTGTGTATGTATAATTATAGCCGTGTCAAGATGGCACGTGACAACTACACGCACATATTACATATATTTTCGTGTCACTCGAAAAAGCGATGGATAAATATAACAGCTCAAGGTGTGAAACCCTGCATTAAAGCCGATTAGCGGATTGGCTGAATTTGGCGATTGGAAATAAAGGTGTTTGAAAAAAAAGAAATCGATCATTCAGGACGGATAATTATACCTGTTCAGCGGCCGATCTGATGGACACGCGGATTGAAAATGCTGTTAAAGAAATTTTGGCGTCTCATTTGCCTGCACGGACTTAACGTTTCCAGTATACATATATGTATTATACGAAGGATCGGATATCGCTGCACACTTCCAAAAGTGACTCACAATCAGACTGTAAATAAATGTATAGAGATCAAAGGAATTGTATAGACTCGATGAATTGTTGGACGGTTCAGCTGTCTTTTTCATATGTAAATACCTGTATGATTTTGACTCAAAATTTCGTTAAAAGTTTTACGGCGCGAATACGCTCGCAGTTACGCAACATTAAAATAGAACAATTTGTTCTATAGCGTTTGGCACAGCGTACCGGGCGGAGAAATATATATTTCGCACATCTTCAACGGCACAAAGATATCGCTTATTGTCGCCAGATACCTATAATACTCTATACACGAGAATAGGATGACGCACTTTACTACAATGCACATTGGGCGTGACACTACAATAAGTAGAAGATACAATTCTCTGTGCAGAATCAAATTTTCAGTTAACTATACATAGCAGCGTGTTAAGAAATTAATTAAGGTCTTTTGGTATGAGGAAGGTAAAATTTCATCCAGAAACCAAAAAAAAACGAACAAAACAAAACAAACTAAACAGTTGGCAGAAATGTTGTAAATCTATCCATCTATATCCATCTATCTCTCTCTATATATATATATATTACATAGCAAATCCTACAGCTGTTATCTATTTTTTCACCGCACATAGGTACTGAGAAAACACGCAAAGTGCTATAAAAGTACCTTTATGTTTTGTCCATAATACCGTTACTTACGATCGGAAAATAATTTTTTAACTGCAGTACGGCAGATGGCTTACGAATCGCACGTTGTTTCTCTCTTTTTTTAATCAATTTTCGAAATATCAAAGTCACCTTGATACTTCTTTTCTTTTTTTTTTTCTCTTTATTATGACAAACCGTATAGAGAGCCAAGATATCTTGATAAATCTCGTGGTATCGTACGTGGAGACGATGTACCTTGGGATTGAGAAATTGTGAGATATTGTGACTTCGAGTACAAAACAACGAGCTTTAGCCCGCCGCCTACGACACGCTGCATAAGATGACCACTTCGGAACTTTACCGTATGCATTACTATTAGATCACGTACGTACTTCGAGGCGATATTCTGCGATCTTTAAATTCAGCGGATTTATCTTGATCTCAAATAAAATGCAGGAGACGAAAAAAAAAGCAAAAGAGAACGAACGATAACGTATTGTCAGAAAAAGTAATATCGATGTGACAGAAAAATTGTTCTCGATGATTTTACAATTATTAGTAAAATGGGGTATTCCGCACCCGCGAAAGTGCAAAATTTATCAAATCTTCTACGACGCATAAGAAAAAAAGATCTCAAGAATCATTGAAAGCTTCTTATACATCCTGACCAACTGGCGTGAATGACGACACGATAATTTTTTTTTTTTTTTGTACCGCTTGAAGTAAGAGATGGGCGACGGCCGTTTCAACCTCCCGTCTGCGACGCCGCGGGGGAGGCCACCAGCGTAGCGTTAGAGGGGCGTTCAAATTTCCCTTTCGCAATTTGCACGAAAAAAACAAATAAATAAATAAATAAATAGCAGCAATAACATATTACTCTGTTACGGAATTATTTTCGAATGTTATACGTCACAACCTAGAACTCATCATGCTCGATTTTACCAAATGTAATATAGGGTAAAAGATACAGATTGAGCTATACGAGAAGTTGTAAATCGAGCTTGATCATTTCCTCGTATAAAATATTGTACTCGATTATAATTGCCTCGCCAGTTTTCCGAGAACCAATATAATAAAGGCATACAGATTAGTCAGCGTCTGACTTCAAGTAGAAGAGGCAAAAATAGAGGAAATTTCAATCTTTATGTATATCAAGTCACGACTGCAGTTGATCGAGTGGTTAGTCGCTCAATTTGGGGTCCGATAAAAGATTGGTGGTGACGCTATTGCGATTACAAAACAGACGTCGATGTGTATTTCTAGCGTGTCAGCGACCACTGCCCACTACACTCGCTTCGGCGGTTTGGAACTTGGAGTAACCTATATGCGAAACATCAAGTTCTAACCAACGGGTTCCTAAAGTAGATATTGAACTACGTACAGGATAGAGAAAATTGAATTGCGATTCAAATAATCCATGTATTTCTAACTCGTATCGCACGTCGTCGTATGAAATTAAGACGATAATTTAAAATTATTCAAAAACGGCGATGATTATTTATAGTTTCATTAATGTGAGTCATTATAAAAACAGATTATTTTCGAATCTGCGTTAATGGAAAATTGACACCCTCGACGACGTGAGCTAATTAAATCTCCATAATTATGCTAGCGGTAAAATGAAAGAATTGATGGAGTTTGTTAGAAGCTTGAGCGTTACGAGCAACGATCCGGAAAATTTTTTCGTCGCTAGACACCGCAAGCGATATCGCAGATATTTTATCTATAGGTAGAAAGCGCGGACAATATGAGAAGGTAAAAATTTATCTGGAGCGTCAAAACACAGCTGTTACTCCTCTAACCAACTCGACCTATCCAAGGAAACTAGAACTTGCAAAATTGTTGGCCTGAGAGCAACGAATCGGAATACTCTCGCGGTGGAAATCTAGATGATCGATATCATTACTTACATATGAAATAAAATCGAATGATTATTGTAATTTTTATAAGATGAGCAGATCTTTATAGATCACGGTAAAACAAACGAAATGTGCAAGTCATAGTGGCGATCAAAAATAAAACGGGAAAACCGCAAATGACGTAAGACTATTTTCATTAGGATTACGTCGACGCTGGGCGGCGCAGATTTTCATCGGAAATTTCACCCAACCAGCAATTCAGCGCTGACGGATTTAATTGGAATGGATTCAACCGCTCCCGGATCGCTGCAGCTTTATATCTACTTGCGAATTAATATAATCGGCCAGTCAGTGACTGGATCCACTTATATTAGATTCAAACTACAGTACCGCTATAAATGTATCCAAGGACAAGAAGAGGACGATCATAAGATTTCTCGCAATTCATATATTAATTCCAGTTTCCATTCGCATATATTTCTGACGGTTTCGATCATTATTGTCTGACAAAATAACAACATTAAAACCGTGCTGCAAATATCCTTAGACTATTATAGTACACGTATAATAAACAAAGATTATTTCCATGACGCTGAAGGCTCCAAATTATATTTGCGATTCAATATTACTATTAGTTCATGTACCCAGAATCCGATAATCCATAGCATGCTACTAGGATTTCCTAAATATAATGAACCGCCATAACTATAGCCGCAGGTGTTCGCTCGTTTTATATAAAATCTTGCACACACATAAGTATCGCGTTATTTCTGCAATCACTGCTGCCTCGGAAAACGTGGATCGTATACATTTTTTTGTCAGGTAGTTTCACCAGGTAACACGAAGACAAGCACCAACGGGATACAACACGTTTAGTTATATTAGCTATAAACCCCCCGATTAATTATGGAATTTTTTGTTGCGGTGTAACCACCGTCGATAAATGTGGAGGTTTTCATCTCTGTCTCAATTTGATATAGTGAATCTACAACTGCTGAGCCATGATCCGTAATTTGTAATACAATTTTTTGTAACAACTATATGGATTTGATTTGCGAATGGTAGGTATATCAGTATATTGACGGTCATTTCAATAGTGAGATTGATTCGCATGTTTAAAAAAAATTGCTATTCGTTTGTTTGCGGGAACTGTCGGTGATGTCGGCTTGTTTTTCCTCAGAGTAGAATCAGCCCGTTGCCAACAGCGAGCTCTAAAATCGTCTTGAGAATGACGCAAAATCTTCGGTAATCGAGAGCGATGGACACGCGGGAAGCAAATGTGAGGCAAAAGCATACTATATATTTCAATTCACATTCTTCAAAGTCGTCATTATTTATTATTTGGAAAATTATGGAGAGTCCGCTTTGGCTGGACATTTTTTTCAAAACTGTGCATGACCGTTGCCTTTGAAGGTCGATGTCCCACCAGAGGATTAAACATAAATTTGAAAACAGATTATACGTCTGGGAACACGTTATAAAATGCGACCCCCCTCAAAATAGAAAACCGGATGCCACGTGTATACGAATGAAAATTAACGCGGACCAGACGTAAAGTTACCAGACTCGGTGGGGTGGTATTTTACGGATTTTTCAGACGTTTTGAATTACATCGATTCATGTCAGGGACACTCAATCGATGAAAAGAAAAGTTAGCACTTCCGAAGGAAATCGAACAACCTTCAAACATTGCATGTCAATTGTCCAAAAGAAAGACCGGCAGTCTTTTAAGACTCATCAGAGTAGCGGTGAACTCCTTCGGGATGCATTTCGTACTGTATTAGATGAGCATGTGCCGCATCGACTTACTTCCTGAATTTTGTAGCTTGTGCGAACTGTCTTTCGGCGGGTGGTCGTAACTTCGTAGGTTTCTTCGACGGTAGGTCCATTTTCTTCGGTGATCTCGACGGTCGGCGTTGACGGCGTCGAGATGACGGGGGTTAGAGAGTCCATCACTTCCATCGTCCCGTTTGCTGGTGAATTTTCGTTAGTGTCACCCTCCACGGTCGAAAACTCGCGTTTAACCGTCTCAACAGAAGGAAGAGCGAAAGAACACCGGGGTAAAAAAAAAAAAAGGACACAGGACAAACACCCGCACGCAAGTACGTGAGAGGGTGGAGGACGATACAGTGAATGAGAAATATAAAATATTGAAGCACCTGTCCGCGAACGATTTAGAAATTTAATAGTCTTATTTATCAATTGATAAAAATCTTGAGAAACAGATGCGAAATTATTGTGAAATAAACTCGATGCGAAACCTCGAATTCCAGGATGCGACTCTGTACCGAACGACGCGACTGGCTAAACTAAAGCAAACTGCTGCCACAGGCCCTCCAACCCGTGGTTCACAGCGAAAATAGATTTCAGTTTTCCCTTAAGTTACGGCAGCGGAACACGCGTTCGTTACCGCGATGCCACGACCCGGGGACCAAGTCTAATCTTCACCTTCCTTCTCGCTCTCTGACGCTCTCAGTTACCGCGGTGTCTTTCACTTTGCTACGACAAAGAGGAGAATATCGTCGGACGCTTGTGAAGTCCACGGCAAACTTTGTTCTGTTCAACTTTTTGATATATCGGTGATGTGAATGATACTACAGTGCACATCGGCTGACATAATTGTTCAAAATTCCACATACCATTTCGCTTGGGTATACTTAAAACCGCGAGAAGGGAATGGATGAAAGATCGGCTATTAATCGGAACAGTTTGGATGTCGGTAGGAAGAGATGAATAATTAAGTTGCATAAAGTAAATAGGCCATTATCAATAAAACACCATATACATACAATATGTTATGATATTAGCTAATGGATGTGTATTTTCGCGGCTGCAAATTACTCGCAAAGCGTTCACAATCAATCTATTATTGGTAATATACAATTACAAAAATATGACATAGAATAAAGCGTAGAAGCGCGATAGATCTTTTTTCTAAAAATTATTTAGATAGTGTATTATGCAAAGGACTATTACATGATGAACTTGCAAAAAATCTACTTCCATGTTTCACGCACATTCTAAACTTGGCCTTTTTCTGTTACAAAACCACACCAGTTAGCCTAATCTTACAATCAGACCAGAACTTCGACGTGAGTCATAAATACGACAGCTTGGAGATTCGAGTCGTTGGATCGGTAATTTTTTCTAAAAGGCACATGTGTTATCTCAAAAATATCTTTCTCTGCTTTTATAGTTATTGTAACAAAAACCAGTATACTTGAGACCGATCTGTATCTACGTAGGTATAACTCCATACGTTGACAGATCAACAAAGGTAGACCAACGATTCACAACTCGTCTAACATAAACGTATGTCGATCGGTACTCCACAATATTCTATAGGTATGATCCTCCAAATAAGAATTGTTGATTTGGTTGGAACATTTTCAGTCCATTGCACGACCGTAGTTGACAAAGTCATCATAAAGACATACGATAATTGCAATAGGGTTCCGACTTACAGCGGATATTTCATCTTGTAGATTGAGTAGAATGTATAATACACGCACCTAAATTTTTGGATCAAGTTAATCGATAATCGTAAATTTGTAGCAAATCTAAGTAGAAATATTTCGAAAAATATGGACATTTTTTCATTTGATTCTATGAGCATTACTTTGAGTCGGCTACAATTCGTACCTGACATATCCAAGGAGAAGAATATTACATCGAAGAATGATCAAGCGTCCATCTATGCTAGATGACTAAAATCAAGAGCTCTTAACTCTCATGGTAAAAAGTGGATATGAAATTCAGGGCAAAAGAGACAAAAGTCTGGACAATAATCCAATTTCATCCTACCTAAACGATATGGATAAAGTATCAAAATATTTCCCCTAATATAAAACATGTGCCCCATTAAGGCAAACAAGAAGAGTAGATTCGTACGTAACGGTTCCATATGATTACAGTTTTTGTGCAGATATTTTTTGTCCCGATAATAGGCAACCTTTAAAGCTCGGCGAGATTACATCCAATGTTATGCATCGTTATATGTAGTCGATTAATCACTCGATTATTCAGTAGTTACTAATCTAGGTATTTACTTTGGCAAGTTTTCATAAGAATATTGTAAAATATTTCAAGCCGAATATTCGTAAAGTCACAATAATCTGAGAGCTGGTACAAAAGTACTGCACCACGTTGGCCCGCATGATCTTCATGATGTGATACGTTATACATGAAGCACAGGGAAGTAACACTGAACACAAACTTACCGTGTTATACTTACTGGAATATAATCAATCAGTGATGATTGCTTAAAAGCATTCCAGCGAGTAGAGACGGTTTAAAGCCTATCATCCTCTTGTTTTTGCGAAACATTAAGTTTGTTCAATTCGTCAGGCCTGTAGACCCCCTTCTCTGTAATTATGCCTGTAATCAGATGGGCCGGTGTGACGTCAAATGCTGGATTCCAGCACTGAATACCAGCAGCAGCTACTCGTTGATCATTTATGTGCGTCATCTCTCTTTCAGGTCGTTCCTCAATGACAATTCGATCTCCACTAGGGATGGTAAAGTCGATAGACGTTAAAGGAGCAGCTACGTAAAAGCGCACGCCATGGTGTTTAGCAACAACTGCGATCTGCACAAACGAAATTCACACTACTTCTACAGTCGAAAACTACAATATAAGTAACTATCACTCCATAGATTATGGATATGAATTTTTGATGAAATCATCTGAAATTTACATAAAATGAAGAGTCTGTCAAACTCACTTGATACGTTCCTATTTTATTTGCAGTATCACCATTGGCCACAACTCGATCAGCGCCCACAATAACTGCAGAAATGGTTCTAGATCTCATTAATGCTGCAACCATGTCATCGCATATCAGAATGGCAGGCATTTTCTCATGAACTAATTCATAAGCCGTCAATCGGGCGCCTTGATTATACGGCCTTGTCTCCGTACAATAAACTTGCTCTGTAATTATAAAATAATATCGTTCATAATACTGAAATTTACTTAGTAAAGCTACCTTTAAATAAACAAATGGAATTTGTGGGATAAACCGATGTGCAATTAAAATTCAAAAAGTAGATGGAACGCGCACTAATGCCTTACCAAGCTTCTTATTGCTGTGCAAAGCCCTGATTACACCTAAGGCTGTCCCGTACCCTGCAGTGGCAAGACTGCCGGTATTGCAATGTGTGAGAACTCTCACCAACCCGTCTCCTGCCCCATTATTCAAAATGGCTTGTGCTCCGTGACGTCCTATTGCTTTATTGTCGGCTATATCCTTTTCCAGCATCGCATCTATCGCTTTTAGGAACCTATACAATGTTTGGACATTCAACTTATGTACACTTGGATTGGTGAAAGTTATTGTTAGGGTCAACAGTTTAGCACAACCCTTTTATGACAAAAGTCTGTCCAGTCCACCAACTTCCACCCAGCCAAGTGTACAGCAATTACAGAATGACAAAGTAAATGAATTTGATTTCAGTATTTATCACTGGACTTGGTTAATTTATCTGCAATTACGTTATTGCATTACACTGATAAGGAAGTTCTGAAGCAATTTAATATTGCAGTTGACTAAAATGATAGAATAAACTAATTATCTGTGCAACCAATTCCCCTAATCTACTGTGATAAGTATAATGAAACTGTAAATCGGTTAATGCTTTTTTTCAACTCCAAACTACTGACAATCATTAAGACCCCTTGTCTTATTGGGTTTAACTTCAAACTTTCTTGTAAACAATAACACCATGACTTTGGAAGAAAAAAGGCTTTCATACTTCTCTTTCATTTCAGCTGCAGAAACTGAATCATCTTTGCTTAATTGATTGGATAAAGTAATCAGATCTTCAGCAGCTATTTTCATGTTGACTGCAGTTGGTCGTGCAGACACCAAATAATTAAGTTTGCCTTCAATTTCTTGTCGAAGGCTCTTCTTGTCAGTGAATTCCTCATTCTGAATTTCGACAGCTAGACTCAGGCAGCCAACAATGGCAATTGCTGGTGCTCCTCGTACCTGAGAAACAATTGCACACAGTACAGCCATGATCACAGTTTTTATGCTACATATCAGCTTTGGGAACTATCAGAATCTGTGTAATTAGCTTATGATGCAATAGATGTAGTAATAAGGCTATTGACGCAATTTTCTACTTTGTCAGCCATGTATCCAGCTACTTAAATGCAATGTTACGTCTTTAGAAAGACTTAAATACAACTTAAGCGCTGTTGGCTAAAATACGTTGGTAATTAGTGCTGGCGAAGATCGCTTCAGAATTTCAAGGCAAAGCATCTGAGATAGGTATGCACAGAAGAAATGATAACCCATGCATGATCTATGTTATATAATTCATTGTGAAATAATCTTCATGACAGATATAGGAATGTGTCTCCATAGGTGGTCTGCCAGAGATGCGTATAATTAACGTTACCTGCATCTTGTTGATAACCTTCCAGCCATCCTCGACACCCTTGACAGCCACGTACTTGGAAATAACCGGCAATAATATTTGGTCCAATATCTCCAATTTTCCGTTCTCCCATTTGATCGCTCTGAGAGTCATGTCGATACAGATTAATGATAGTTGTTTAATGAAGCTAAGCGTATATTTGGTAACCGAACTGCCACGTTAAATCTTTCATAAAAGCTCCATCGACAGTATTTTTCAACAGAACAAATAAACTCGCGCCGCGGTTCACGTGCACAGATAAGACCCAACACCCAACCATGGATAGACCTAACTTGAACTCAATCGTTCAGAATCTCCAATGAACACTCACGTGATTTCTGTCAAAGAGTCGGCTTCACACCGATTCGAAAATGCATTGGTAGATGAAAAGTATCAGCGGACGATAAAAAAAATAACCAGTTGACCCAAACAAATCCAGGTAGCGGCACAGTTAATGTTTTCAGTGTTGTCCTTGTGTTGCCGTACTCATCTTTACCGAGCAGATAAATAATCAAATCTTGTTGTACAGTTCCATGAATATAGAAGTCTTACTTGGATGAAGAGCCAATGATGAACCTAGGTATATGTATACCTTGATTGCAAAAATGGTGAAAATTAATTTCGAGTAATTGTAGTTTCTTAAGCAAATAAATATGTGTACTTTGCATGGAATACTATCGGCCCATTAGCTCAGTTGGTTAGAGCGTCGTGCTAATAACGCGAAGGTCGCGGGTTCGATCCCCTCATGGGCCAGCTATTTTTTGCTGCTTTGATTTCAAAATGTTGAGATATTTTGTCTGCATGAGACGAGGGATTTTTCGATCCCCTATGTGATCCAAGTTCTGATGGGCAATTTTTACACGTAACTCTAATTATCAAAATCGTTGGATTTTCAGAAAAGAGTAGTGGTATCAAATTAAGCGAAATTCAGTTGTTTCTCTAAAAAAAATGGTTTTCTTCGGCAATTGGGATATGTTTGCACTTGAATACAATGGAAGACGGAAAAATCTTGAACAAGATATTACTGATGAATAAAATAAATCTGTTATATGAAACAAGGAACTTCCTTAGTGTGAAGTATAAATATTTATCATTCATACACTTGTATTCCCGCTAATGTTTGGTGCAACTTTTCCCGCCAACCACTGTGCATAATTGTAAAAACTAAACAAAAGAAAAAAGTTTGCACAGCGTGGCGGATATAGTCATTCAATTCACCGTTTCAGTTAAATACATTTGTGGTTGTTTGAGGTATGAATTTGAGTCGATATATTCTACCTGATAATGAGTATATATGTAATTATCGATTATTCTCGATTGTATCATTAATTTTGTCACATTCATTACCATTGTTGAGAGGCCCCATTGTTGCAACCATTGTGGGGCACGCAATGATGATCAAAAGTAAATTTGTAGTGAGTTGAATCACTTTTTTTTCAAAAATTATATTCTCAACTAAACAGTGCATGAACTTAAAAATCTAACGTATAAAAGTCGTCGTGTTTGATTTATACATGGATGTACAACATAGTAAGCTATCTGCTATTGCTATGCGGCTGTGACTTTGACGTCAGCAGTAATGCGTAGTCGTGCGTCGTAGCGCGGATCAAAAATTTCCCGTTCTCTCCTATCGCTAGCGCCATCTTTTGTAGCTGACATAATCCTTGTTTTAATATGGCCTGCACCTTTGTATGTTATAAACTGAACCACAGTATACTCCCTATACTGTGACTGAACTTTAAAATTTATCGTTAATTATTATCTCTTTGAAATTAAGATCATCTGTCGATTTTGTCTCTCATCAATTATATTTTAGATAAACATCCTGTATGACTATTCCATTGTGAAAGTTGCCAAGCTGGCCGTGATATTTCAAATGACACGTTGTTGCCAGATTTATCAGGGTAAAAGAGAAACAAGTTCCAACAAGATCTAAGTGAGGCAAATGTTTCGAATTTAAAGTCACCGCGGAATTTAATTCATAAATCCACCAATCTTGAATGATTTTAGAAACACATCCAGCAAAGACAATTTTACTATAAAAGATTATGTACGTACGTCCAACCAAATATGGTTGTCGATCAATTAGTTTTCGCCAAACCACACTAAACTTTTATTTAAAGCTGACTAATTTTTTCTTACAGCTAGACGTGAGCCATCTCACGTATACATACGCACAAGATTAGTTATCCGGACAATTGGACAATAATTAATTTGTCCAATTCCCATGCATATTTTGGATGCAGTGAATATTCTTCGACAAGTACATATATTTAAAAAATACTTTTTACGACGTTTTTCACTTCAATGGCATTTTTTAAATCGACGGATCATACTATGATATAAGCATCAGAGAGCTTCAATATTGAATAAAGCTCTGCGAAAAGTTTGGATTAAAATTCGCAAAATAAGAATTTTCCAAATCATTTACTAAAACTTAGTCGATTGTTTTAGTAAAAATTTTAAAGAGCTGAAAATCTTTGCCACTTACACTTATCGTTTGAAACGTAGTTCATCCATTAAGCAGAGTAGCCAATTTATTTTCACTTGAATCGCTGACCGTTCGTTAACTGAAGATTTAAATGACGAAAGAAATTTGGATGTCGCGCCAATTTCACAGCTGTTTATAATCGTTATCAGCGAAGTAATGGGTCAAGTGTCACGAAATTATCGCATAAAGCAACGGTAATTGCAGATGCCGGAGCAAAATGATGTGTGTTAACAAGAAAGTTGTATCAAAATTACCATCCACGTAAAGAAATTGGACTAAGATATGATTGATTGTGGCTCATTATAGGTAAGCATCGTAGAGACGACGGATAGAATCCATCGAGAATTCCCTAACGAAGGTAGGGTTAAAAATTGACAACCGCCCTTATAATAAATTTGGTACACGTTATAGGATATTGACAATACTCTAGCAATCTGGTTCGTATTATAACAAAAAACTACCTCAAACATCGAAAATTCTATGAGGATTGAAATCCGAACATGCCGCTTTGTTGACAAATACTACACGGCAAAGTATATAGAAAATAGAGAATGTAACCACATATGCATTTGTTTAAATTGAGAGTGATTTGGTATACTACGATGATTCACTCAGCTATAAGTCTGGCAACGCCGCCATTAGCCAGACAAGTCCCATCATGCATCGTGTTCGCAGAACGGTCGAGGAATAAAGGCCACGGCGAGGGTAGCGGGGAAAGAGGCGCTCCTATCGCCCCTCCGACCAGAGAGTTCGCGAGTGTTAACTCGCAGCAAGAGCAAAGGACGGACAGTCAGTGAAAAGAAGGCAGAGGCAAAGGGGGTGTGTGCATTCGTACTTCTCGTCCCGATGTGTTGTTTGTGGATAATAACTGTGCAAAATTTTACCGTGATTCAACTAACGATAGAGTAAAAATGCCGCCAAGTATAGGATTGAACCTTCGTGTTACTGGTCACTGTAATCAGGGTGGCCGAAAATACATGGAGGATATGTTTAGCGTGGCATACCAGCAAACAGCCGACGACAAAGACCTCGAATATGCGTTTTTCGGTATATTCGATGGGCATGGCGGTGGCGAAGCCGCTACGTACGCCAAAGAAAATTTAATGGATACTATTGTCAAACAGAAGAACTTTTGGTCTGAAAAAGATGAGGATGTTTTAAGAGCAATCCAAGACGGATACAATAACACCCATCAGGCTATGTGGCGACAGCTCGGTAAGTCGTCGGGTTACCATCCCGCGCTATTCCCAATCCTCCCACTCTTACCCGCTCCTACCACCCATCCCCTCTTCCCTCTTGGCCTACGTGAGAATGAAACTTAGGTTATGTAACCCATGGGTAACCTCAATTCGAAATTTCACCAAACTTATCCATATCCGGAGTAGGGCTGGAACTGAATGTCGTTGTTTTTAAAACCATTTTTCACTTTCTCATCAGTTTATGAACATGTTTGTAACTCGCATTTTATAGTATTCCTCGTTCAGCAAAATTTACCCATGTTGGTATTGAATACTTCCGCCATAGATAAATTTCCACTCGTCTTTGAAGTTTGAAATAAAACGATAACTGATGATAATTGAATGTTGATACATTGTTACCATAGCCAGAAGATATAAAAATCTGAAGCCGCCTACTTTCTCGAACTCAACTTGGATATTTTATTGTTCAAAGACTGTAGATAAAATGAGCAATATATGAATTTTGGGAAAATCCAGAAAATATTCATAAATGCCATCTTTCATTTTTGCATAGATAAATGGCCTAGAACAGCTTCAGGTCTTCCTAGCACCGCTGGAACGACAGCAAGTGTTGCTTTCATTCGTAAAGGAAAAATTTATATTGGACATGTTGGAGATTCTGGCATTATTCTTGGCTATCAAGACGATGGAGAACCACAATGGAAAGCAAGAGCTCTCACTAAAGATCATAAGCCTGAAAGTACCCCAGAGATGATGCGGATTCGAGCATGTGGTGGAAAAGTTGTCAGTAAATCTGGTGTCCCTAGAGTTGTATGGAATAGACCACGAATTGGACACAAGGGACCCGTTCGACGTTCAACACACATTGATGAAATTCCATTCCTTGCTGTTGCCAGATCACTAGGTGAGCTACAAAAGTCTACATAGCAGAATTTCATGCTCATGTTTAATAGGTAACAAATCAACAACATTTTAAATTGGTTACAGGTGATCTTTGGAGTTATAACTCTGAACTTGATAAGTTTGTTGTTTCTCCGGAGCCCGATGTTGCAGTTGTTGCCGTGGATGTCAAGTCTCATCGATGTCTGATATTTGGTACTGATGGCTTGTGGAATATGCTGTCACCACAAGCTGCTGTTGCCATTGTCCAGGCTGCGGAGAGACATAATGAAAAACATCTGATCGCTTCGCAACAAACCGGCAATGGGGTATGTATTTGAAAATGCGACAAGCTGGGAAGCATAAATTAAATTTATTTGGTGTACGATCACTTGCCACATTTACCTGAGTTTTTGGAACTATCTGTATTCGCTATTTCAGTATGCAGATGTGCAAATGTGGATCAATCCATCCAAAAGTCTTGTGGATCGAGCTCTAGAGAAATGGTTGTCGACTAAACTTCGAGCTGATAACACCAGCGTTGTAACACTAATGTTGGACCCACCTGGACCCTCCCGAACTGAGGTAAGCTATTTCATCCAATGGATTGTGGATATCTGCCATGATCGTTTCCCAAAAAATATGAATAAAAGACTCATCCAAATACGTCAGATCCTAGTTCCCGCCCTGATGTTATATTATACTGGTTTTCAGGTTTTGCTAGGACAGAAGAACTGCAAAGAAAAAGAACACCCCGTATCTCCGAAAGGAACTCCCCGAAGAGTAATTCTTTCACCAGTTCCAAGTACTTCTGAACCGTATGAACCAGAACCAGATTTTTCCACCAAGCCCCAACCTCATCCCAATTTATATCCAACAAAGCCACTAACACCAGTACCAAATTTTACCAAAGATGAATTCAATGAGAATGAATCTAAAC
Source organism: Athalia cordata (assembly GCA_963932425.1). Lineage (NCBI taxonomy): Eukaryota > Metazoa > Arthropoda > Insecta > Hymenoptera > Athaliidae > Athalia > Athalia cordata. The sequence goes on along the minus strand of OZ010625.1, from coordinate 45,644,204 downwards.
AACCAGATTCATCTGACACTGTTGTCGATGCTATTGGAAAAATCACAGAAGTGGCGAATATTCTTCACAGAGAAGAACCTACTATAGCGAAACTTTTGGCAGAACACCATAATGTGAATACAAAAAGTGAATCCCATGATATTCATTCAGCAAGTAAATGTTTGGAACAACGTCACGAAAGTCCCCACAGAGAACTTCGCAGCCGAGAAAGTATACAAGTTGCTGAAGTTTCATCGAGTGTCTGTTCTGATAATGTAAGCTTTGAAGATACGAAATCAGGAGACGTTTCGACAACGAAATTAGAGAAAATAGATCAGCCTATACGTTCTAAGAGGATACCTGATCACAAATCAAAAGAAAGCACTAATACCACCACTAATTTACAAAAACTTATACGACAACTGCCAAGACCCAGCAGAATAACTGATCATAAAGCCAAAGAAGAATCAAATAATTTGCATCACATGGTTAGGCAAAATGCATTTAATGGTTCTTGTGACTTGAAGACCAGTACCAATGTTGCGACGAAACGGAGACACAGTACCTTGGCACCGGCTGAAGAAGGCTGCAGTTCAGAGCCCAGCTTGAAGAGGCGAACACGATCAGAGGATCAAAGGGTTCTTCCAATCGATGAGAATGATCCAGCAAATCAGGGTAAAGATAGTCACAGTAGATTATCATGGCCAGATAAATGGCAAATGGGGGAAGGACCTGAAAATACACGGACCAACCAAAGAAGGAGCCTGGAAAAAAAGGCAACCCCAGTAAAAACCATCAGGAGACCTTCTATAAATGGTGGGAGTCGAGTACAATTTAGACGAAGTTTCACTGTTCAACGTGAAAGAGTAACTATACCAAATCCAGCTGATCTGCCACCACAAAGATGGTTACGATCAGATACCATAGCGGCTACTCCGATCAAAACTTTACGCTCGAGGAATGTCGATATCATGGGTCACACGGTACCACCCCAGATGGCGAGTCAATATGGAATTGTAAAAGCGAACAGGCTCTCGCTACCCACCAAATTAAAACAGCCTCCATCTTCGTCTGGTCTGCCACAGACCCCGAGCGGGTCGGCTATAGCTAAACGGGTGAAATCTTCTTACAATCCTAGCGCCAGATCGTTAACGACGCGTTCTAGAATAAAGCGACTCAGCAAATAAAATTAACTCATCATTCAAAAAACCTTGTGAAAAAATTCTTATTGGGGCTAGTTTATCCATCCAAGGTTCTAAATTGACCAACTATACTTGCATTTCTCGTTCAATTTCATAAGTCACTTGACATGAATTCCAACTTCTGTGCACACAGGAGAATGTACAAAAGACACCTTGTTGAAAGTGTTTCAGCTGATTGTCATTAAATCAAGTTCGATATTCATTTTGAAACTAAAACCAAAAATTTCATAAGATAAAACAGTTTTTAATATCAATGAACGTCGATTATAGAAAACCACAGGAGAGTAACCTTGCCCTAATACTATTTATGTTAATTAAAATTCTTTTAATTCTACATTAAGCTACTTCATATTTCACGGTTATCATTCTACTATGAAATTTGCACCTCTTTGTGCGTAGTTCAATTTTGATTCGCTAAGTATCTTATTCTACAAACACTATTCTCTTTTTGGAACATTTATTTTGTTACAGTCGAGAAGTAACACTTTTATGTTCTTCCCCAGTCCCATTTCTAATGAGATTTTCAATGAGCGTTAACATTTTAGAAGAAATGTTGAGAGAAAATATTAATAATTATTTACTGTTTTTCTTTGTTTTTCCTAACACTTTTGTGATTATATTTGGAAAACATTTCGTATCAAATGAGTTGAAAAATAAATTTTACTTGCCTATAGCTAGTATATTTTCTTTCAATTATCATTTTTTGATATTGTGTTTGACGCATAGTGTAATTATCAACTTTATAAGTAATATGAAGATACCGCAGATGATTTCAAATACTGCTGATCGATTTTAGGTAGAATTGAGAAACAAGTGTACTTTGAACTTGTCATTTCTGTCCAAAGGTGATGAATCAAATGGAACCGTATATGATGCATCTAAGCCTTAGCTATGGTTCTATTTTGTGTATTCACTTTGCTGACAACTCGAGCTTATATGCATCTTCAAGTTTACCGTACAGTAAGATCTCGATTACAGTTTCAATTGAAGCTTGACCAAAATTCAATGTCTGACATCTTACATCATTATATCACAATAATTCGCGTTAAGTATTCTAGGCAGAAAAAAATCCAGTTTTAATTAGATATTTTCACTCGATCTTGATCCATTGCATCATTGTGGATACCCATTTTATTACTTGAGGGAAAGCAAGAATTTTAGAAAATTTAGTCTTTTTCCCAATCATTATAAACCAATTATCGTTTGTTTCCTTCTACATGATTGAAAGAAATATTCTTTCAATTTTACACTATGATGCAAAGTTTTAAAATACCTTTTTTTCTATATTTTTTGTTGGTGTTATACTGCGATAATATATATAATATATATTTACTACCAAATCTTGTACATTCACTGATTTGCCTTTGCTGACAGTAGTAAGAATTTAGTAGGAGCTTTGTGACCAAGATTAGTGAGTAATATGTACAATTAAATAATAACAGAGCGTTGTTGAAAGATCGATATTTATGAGAGAATGAAATTACGTATTGTAGAATGGCGTACAGACATCTGTTGTGCTCACATTTTTTTTTTTTACATCTATTAAATCGATAAAAACTATTTATTAATCATTAAATATTTTACTGGGCTTATTCTAGAGTCAACTGAATCATTTGGCTGTACTCAAAAGAATTATTCATGTTGACAACATTCCAATATTTTTAAACTATCGTTTCTACTTCGATGGTTTCTTCAAGCATATCAATTTCACCCTTGAACAAAACTTTGGAGTCTTGTGTTACAAAATTGTTCTTATGAAGTCTTAGAGACTATGTATGACCTATTATTCTTTGATTTGGGAAGGTGCTGAAGGTGGCGAGGCTTTTCCGTTTTGCTGAAGAATATATCCGATCAATTCTAAGTACCAATTTATGATATAGGATTCACAAACAATTGCAGCACAATCGATGTCCGTGTCTGCTGTAAGTCATTGTTAATAGATAATAATTAAATTAAGAAACATTTAAAATTTGGTATATAAGAAAGGTATATACGTTGTGTATGAACAAATCTCAATCACAAAGAAAAAAAAATTGAAAATGTGCCTATATGATAGTTACCAACTGGATACAGAGATCTAAGTTGACGATTTCTAAACTGTGGATCACAATGATGGCTATACTTATGTATAAAACATACCTATTCACAAACAGGTGAGGACGTGAAATATATAAGTATTTTGTAAGAATGTCAATTTACTGTAGCTGAAACATGAATTGAAACATATAGGCTAATCGTTTATAAAAATCTAAGAAATTAAAAGTGTGATCACATTACGTTTTCAACTGTATATTTTAATTAAAATAAAGTCGATTCTTCAGAAAAATACTGGTTCAGTTTATTTCTAAATTCAGATATCTCTTTTGTGGAGGTCTTGAGAAGGCCGCATATTCAGCCTGAAACGATTCCGAGATTCTGGGGAAAAAAAACTTTCATCATTGAGTGAAAATGTATGCATGCTAGGAGATTTTATAATCGTGAGTAATAATTCTAATACAGTTTCTAGTAGTAATATATTTCTTCTAGGCATTATTGATTACAATAACTTCTATATAATTTCGGAGAATCTATGATATCGAACAAGTTTTGTGGTAGTACCACGAAGTATACAATATTATAACAAGATTGTTAATATAATTTGATGTGTACAATATATGAAATTCTGTGGGTGCTTATATTCGACAATCGAACTCAAGCTATATTTTATAATAAATATCGCTAGACTTAATACTTTTCATTTAACAGGGACGCTTGTACTTTGACATGGTTTTGGCACAGGCAAATATTTCTTTCATTCAAAATAATTCTATAATAATATATTATTGGGTAAATCTTTACACTAAAGATTCAGATATGTCAAACTATTGACATCAGAAATGAATATCAACAATTGATGTTGATGAAAAGACGTAAAAAAAAGTTTTGAGCAATATTCGTGAAATTATTATTTCTTTTTTAGTCAACAGAACAAAGGTCAATTTAAATAAATACAGCAATGAAGACTGTGGACGCGAGTATTTAGTGACAATTACAATGATGGAAAATACATACGTTTGTAAATAGCGTTCATACATTCTCATTCCTATATTGGTGTCATCCATAAAATTGAATATTGACTAAGTTAATTATTCAGAGAAATTTATATTACTGAAAACTTACAGGACTATTTTGCTAAATATCAACATTAGCTACAGTAACCCCAGATCATTATTGCTATGATACTGGATTAATTCTGTAGAAATTTGTCCCGTATACTTAAACTGTCTTAGGTAGTGGAAAAACTGTCTTAACAGATCTGCTTCAAATGTTTTTTTTCGGCCATAAAGACGGGTAACTTTATGGTTCTTGTCCAACCTACCTTTGGTCGGCCTATTCATATTACAAATTTTACACCTGTCATTCATATCTCTTCACTAAAGAGGATCAACTGACCAATTAATAACTATATATCACTGATGAAATATTTCGCCCAATCGAGCGATCGAGTTTTTAAATAACGTTGGTCATATTTGATAATATTATTGAAGTCACAATTCATAAACCAAACACTGTTTACAATTATTGATGCGGAATGTTGAATTCTCATGGAGAAGCTCTAATTGCTCATATGTAATGTTCAAAACTTATTTCATGATATTATATTGTACTTTATTGAAGACAATAACATAGATAAAGCATTAGTGAGCTTTATGCCATACTGCAATTCTCATTTTGTGTTATCCTGTTGCGAATGACAACTTTGTTCACTGCTTGTGACTATATTCATTCGGAAAACGAGGAAAATTAGAAAATTACATTGGTTCTGGACCTTAAAATGCTGGAGATGCGTTTTTCTTAGCTTATCCAGATAACACTGCAAGCGGACAAATATCATGCACTGTTTATCATCGTATTTGAATGGATCATCGATGTGAAGCCAACGAGTTAACTTTTAAAATTAATGCCGCTGCTTGACAATAGAAAATAGCATCCCATAAATACTTATTTTTATAAATCGCTTCCTCACCAACAATGAGAGCAGCTTACTTTCAAAATAAAGCAAATTATACGATGAGCTGATGAATTTAGTAAGTTTAACAGTTACAGCTACCGGTGTCATCTTTTTTGGAGACATGCTAGCAGTCTTACCAGAAGTCATGCTAACTGTCAGTGAATTTTAAAACGATGGTATCGCTTCTTCTTGTGGTTGCATCGTCTAAATTCCTGGCTATACTGCGGACATATCTTCGAGTCGAAATAGTAATTCCCAATGAACAATATCATGCGTGTTATCAAGATAAAGTTCACACGAAAAAGCTCCTAAAGAACAAAGGTTGAACTGTAAATTACTATGAATTTCCTTAATTCAAGAACTAATTATGATCCAAACCTGGAAACTGGAGGGCATGGGAACATGCCACACTTGATTGGAGGTCTGTCAGCAGTCACTGGAAAGACTAGCGTTCGACATGTCTTGACACATTCGTACTTCACTTTTTTCATCTGCCAACGCTTCCAAGATATCCAGTAAAAGTTCCCGACTTAACTGTTTTAGTTTTGGTAAGCGAGCCACCTAGAAATCAAAAGCGTAATGTAAAAAACCATACTGACTTAGTTAAAAAAGAGCTATCTGAAACGTAAGATCAATCGCAGAGTATGTCAGCCAGTATGAAATATTTTTGAAGGTTTGTGACGTATTATAGGTATGTATACCTTGCTAAAGTGGTGAACAATGAGATTGAGGGCATATTTTTTCATATCGATAGCCTGCATTCTATCCGCAGCTTCAAGAATTTGTATGACATTTTCAAATGTGACGTTCATCTCAAGATTTTGCTTGCAAAAAGCTTGTAGACGATTGTTTGTGAATCCATAAAATACTGGTGCGGTGAATAAATAGAGAGAGTCTTCAGGAGGCATCGATACATCCGCATAATAAATGTATCTCAGTAAAGAATCGAACGATTCTTTCGATGGAATCATCTCTCCTATTTGAATCTGGAAACATTCAAATGCATTTTTGTATCATTTATTTATTTTCAAGTGCTAGAGTACTAACTAATTCGGTTTCATATCATACACTAAAAATATGGTAGACAGTGTGCCACAAATCAATGAGGATGATGGTTCTGTGTACTTACGTTAACAATATTGTCCTCGGGCATAAACGATCGGAACATGCCTTCGAAATAACTGCATCTAGCAGCAAGGATAGCCTTGTGCGCTGGTATTGGTGTGCCATGCAACATTAAGGTAATATCACAGAATTCACTACTGGCACTTGTTAAAAATACTTGCATGTCTTGCTCCAAAGTTGTTCCCAATACATGGATATGCGCAAACTCTAAAAGCGGATAAAAGTGTTATCTCAAATAGGCTGTATATTGAATGTCATGTTCAACAATAGAATTTAATGTTTGAGAGCAATACAACACAACTCAAAATTGAATTCTCTATTATCTGACTCCTTTTTATTATAAATCTTATGTGAGAAAGATAACTACCCGTTGATTCATATGACTTGAGGGAATTTCTTGCTTGCGGCATCTGTCGTCTTCTTATGACCTCAACCATTAATGGTTGATCCAATGTTTCAAACTCCTGGCTCATGACAATCTGATTATAATTACTGTCCTTGACGACGAAACTCAAACAAAATTCTTTAATAAAATATAATTTCAAAATAGCAGCATTATGAAGCGCTTCAAGAACATTGGCATGACTTATAGTTGCTTCCAAATACTGAACACAGAGTTGTTCTAGTCTTTTCATATGAAACTGAACAGCCAGTCTGTAAACGTCCATCATTAAAAGAACAATTCTGTTACTTAATGGATCTTCTATTTTCTTTGTGGGGTCTATTCTGTCAGTGTATATATAATTCAGCACCATTTCAAATGCTTCGGGAACTGCATCTTTCAATTTAACTTCCAACAACGGTACATTTTTTATAGGTATATCACCGGAACCCAACACTTTTTCAGGGTGTTTTTCTCGATGATCTTGTGCCTGCGTGATTCTGGCTCTTAGCCACTGCGATCGCGCAGCAACCATGGCAATATGCGCTGGTATTCTTTCCTCACTTTCTCCGACAATAAATTCTACATCACAGAATTGTTGGCTACTGAGCAGCCTTCCAAAATCATCATGTAATGTACATTTAGGATAAGATGAAAACTGGAATCTGTACATCTCACCGGATCTGACGGTGTTATCTATAGTGCCTCCAAAAATAAACATGGCTTCACCAATTACAGCAGCAGCATGGAATAATCGTCCCGATGGCACCTGACTATCCGCAGATGATAATATTACACTCCACGTTTGTGTGTCCAGATCATAGCAATGTAAATCATTTGGGAGTGTGGAATCTGCTGTTCCACCAAAAACGTAAAGATGTCTGTCAAAACTAACCATTGTATGACCGTAACGACGCGCTGGCGGGGGAGGTGCTCCTCTTAATATATGTTCAGTGGAGATTCTGGTCCAACTATTGATTGATCAATGACAGCAAAAATTACACACCAATTTTGAAATCAAATATCACAATCCTCAATCAGGTATGAGGAAGTTCCAGTTTGTTTATGGTCGACTTCAATAACTCTTAATTGAAATTGCACAATACTTGTTGCTCATGTAACTTACCGTTTTTCCTTGAAGTGAAATTGAAATAAGCTATTCGTTATCTTAGCTCCACTCTGACCACTGAAGACGAACATAGACTCTCTAGCCACAGCTACTGGAAAGTTGCAGCATGTTGGTGGACAATCTCCGGATTGAGAAACTTCCTCCCAAACTCTCATATCCCCTGGCTGTAATAATAGTTCTAACATTAGATAATTTTGCGGTGCAGTAGAGTGACTGGGCAACCATGACTGCACATTTTATCTGACTCACAAGCAAAGATATGGTCCACATATCGTTCAATCTCGCATTTCCATCATACCCAGCAAAAATCCAAAGCTTGTTATCGTATACCGCAGCTCCATGGGCCGATCTAGGTACTGGTGTTCTGTGAAAATGCAGGACATTATAGGATGAACCTTACCTAAATTTTACATGATTTATTTGCTACACAAATACATCAGTGGAAATTTTGGTAAACTTACTTTCCGATGAATCTCCACTCTGTCCATTGACCCGTTTTGAATTTATATTCGAATAAATCATTTTTGTTAGTCAAGTTTGAATTTGAATGAATGTCTCCCGTATATCCTCCAAAAACAAACATCGACACATCATGAACAACCGCAGAGTGATGATATCTTGGAGCAGGTGGAATGCCAGTGGCAAATGCTCGGCCCCAAGATTTTTCTTTAACGTCAAACCGTAGCAAGTCATTAAGCATAGTCTTTCCATTATCTCCCCCGAACACGTAAATAGCATCTTTGTAAGCCACAACAGTATGCTTGCTCCGTCTGAATGAAAACCAATTAGCAATTAAATACTATTACACAACCAGAGATAATTTTTCATCGCAAATATTTTGTTGAGATCATTGTTAATATGGTGGTAACTACGATGATTAGGCCAAAAGATCGAGAATTATCCCATGCATGAGACTGAGAATTATCGACTGTCTGGAGCACAGTCGTGTGTTCTGGAGGCTGATGTACAGAATTAAATGTCTGGAATCGAAAGCATGAAATTATAAAATTATTGCCAATGTAGTAGTAGGCCAATCGAGTGCATAAATTCGGTATGGTGGTAGCGGCTTCCAAAATTCCGTATGTGTGCGTGTGTGTGCATGTGTATCATATAAGTTGACATAACCTACAAGATAAAGAACAATTTAAATGAGTTAATAAGAGTCCTACCTTGCTCCAACAAATTCTCTGCATTCTGGCATTTGCTGCCATCGATGAACGGTTTCGAAAGGTCCAAAATCCAGGGTAAGACACTCGGCTGTTGCTATGTTATCCATTTTCGGGTGTGATGTTCTACAGATGTAAGAATTTTACGGCTTGAGATTATCTCATACGACTCTTTGACAGCACTTTCAAATTGAAAAATAACACTCACCAAATCATACACTAGAGGCAATAATACAATATATTTCCACAAAACAATGGTCTACATAATTCTCATGCTATTGTCACGTTTGTTATGTATCTTGAAGTGTCAAATTCAGGTGGATGATCTATCATGACCAATCAGAAATAAGTAGTGTCGAAGCGCGAAATTTCTGACCATTCGGGGACGTTGCTTACCAAATCGATATTTCATTCTTCGGACTTGCGTGGGACACGAGCATTTGACAAATAAAGTGGGGGTTTCATTCATGGATCTTCCGATTTCTATAAAAATACCATGGACGTATGAATGAAAAAACACAAATTTAGTCTTTTTTTTAAGCTGGAATGAAATAGAGAGTAAAATCCACTCGAAACGTGCGAAACTGACAGCAGAGTATCAAGCAGAGTCGTAGCATTGAGTATTTATAACCAGATTGTATATTTTCCAATATCACTGCAAGATGTACTTAGCTTGCAGAATTTAAGTATCCTGTAAAACAGATTTCTGAAAAGCATCCCACTTTTTTTTTATATGTATAAGAGTCGGAGGAAGTGCAAAATCAATATCATACCAAAAAAAAGGAATACATAATCTGTTTGCATTTATTATAAGGCGTAAGACTTCCAGAAATATTACAGAATTTTGATAAGATTATAACATTTTTTGAGTACGCTTATTTGAAGACACAATTTTCTTCCAAAAGTGTACACGTCATTGGCATAATTAAATCAAATTAAACGATTGACCGAATTCCACCAAAGTATCCCGGTTGAAAAGCATTATCAAACAAAAATTTACACCTTATGGGCCATCGATTTATTGGAGGCTGCTCTTTATAAGTGGACCTAACCAGTGATGGGAATCTAAAGTACTACTGTTATTTAAAAATCAAATTTCAAACGATTTTTACCAATGTTTACAATGCCAAAATATGGATGGATACTTGGGGGATTAGTAAAAATGTCAACTTTGTTTTATGCAAGTTATTGTTAAGGAGGGTCAAGGGGAAGTTTTCTTTTCTATTTAATCATCATGGGAAAGTTACTGACGTGTAGTGATATGAATATTCTTTAAGTGGGGCTACCAAAAAGAAACTTCTGCAGGATATAACTTCGTTGAGAATGATATGCTCTTAAACAATGCAAAATCTCTTCCTACCTAATTGGTGATTTGTTTTCTTTTTTGTTATCAATTTCATCAATCAATTGTTCTTTGAATTTAATTGTTGAATGCATACTTGACTAAATGTACATTGTTTCACAGCATACAATTATGTACGATATAATGCCCTGCAGAAGCTATTTTTGATTGGATTCAGAACAGTAAAAGGGGTGCTTCCATTAATATGATTTTGAGCATCCTGAGCTCTACTTTCGCTTTTTAATATTTGTAAGTGGAGGAGTTAGAAGTGATCAGAGCCCTTTCACACCCAATCTCTCTAAACATAAGTTCTTTGTGTCCAACAGTTTTTCACCTTTTTAGTGATTAAAAAAATCCTAAACAAAATCAATGAGTATCCTTTGAAACTTCCGAAACAAATGTCTATAATTTAATTATCAAATAATAGATAACTTTCTTGGATAGAAATCAAGCTGGCACAAAAGACCCATGTGTACAGGAAAATAGTTGATTAAATAGGACAGAGAATTCCCTGTTGAGCCTTCCATACAAATTAGCTACGGTGTGTTTGCCTTACAGGAAAACTTGTTCTAGGCTAATTGTAAGAGTTAACTTTTTCTGTGATGAACACAAAACAAGCAAAGGTGGATATTTTTGTAATTACCCGAACGTATAGTATTACTGCAATAATTACTAGTAAATTTAAATTATCCTAAATGAATACACATATAGTCAACTCATTAATACTATACAGCACTAATCGTGATGAAAATGATAAATTATTCACTAGATTCAGGTTTATTTTATGGGCCAATACCGAACAAAAAATTGATTATATTAATAAGGCAGGCGGAGGTGATGAAATCTTCTATACTTAAGAAATCAATAATTTGCTATGTTCTATTTGTTTGGCCAGATTGAAAATAAGAATTTCGATGCGATTGGTTGTATCTACAATTTGATAGTCGATTATTATATTTTTCAGTGAATATAATTTCAATACTATGGGCAGTTTCGTAGTCAAATTTTTAGATGCTAGAAAATATATGTTTGTATTCTAAGGTGATGATTGATTCTCCTAAAAAAATAATGTTATGAGAAGCTTTACAAAGTTTGATCAAACTATTCATACAAATGCTATCATGTCTTGGAAAACAAGTGTCATATCAGAAAACTGTTTCTAGTTTTTACCAACACATTCTCTTTTCAATCGGATTTGGGATCTCACAGCACAGTCAGGGCAGTTTCCGCAATTATACTACTTTGCCTGGGTATTTCCAGGAACTGTATGGACTTTTCTCCAATTTCATCAACCAGAGATAGCCAACTTGTGGTCAACAATTACAAGATACGCCTTTGTCACACGTTTGGAAGAATTACAAACAAGCACGGTTCACTTTGATATTAGGCACATAGGTATATGTGGCTGATTTGGAAATTGTACAGAAACTTCAGTGCGAGTGAATGGCTCTCTCTGTCGGACAAAATTAAGAATCAAGATAGTCCTCCACTCACATGTCGAGCTGTTGATAATTTATATTCTTTAGATTGCTGTTATGTCACTTCAATTAACTAATCTGAAGATCATTGAATTTCATTGAGCCCAAAATTGGTATAGAGGCTAGTCAGAGCTCAGTCAGACATGGATAATAAGCAGGCTTATAGAGCGGACCTATAAAGTTGACGTCTGTATGACATCCATTTAAAACGTTCTGAACTCAGTTTTTTATCTACCTATTCTTAGGGTTTTGAGCAAGCATTATTGTAACTCAAAAGTGATAAACAGTAGCTTATAACATAACTACTAATCGACAACATGTGGTTTGAAACATATTCATCAACTCGACTATTGATTAGTAGATGAAAATGATAGGTCATTCAGATCGATGTTTGTTATTTGTCATCCTCTTGTATGTTAGACGTAGAATCGGAATCTTATTAGGAATCATTTTGTAACCAAATCTCACAGAAACAATTATAATTAGTTGACCTATTGTTATCGATTTACGAAGCACTCTAGTCCTACGCGTTGTTGACACATCGTTTATTTTTGTTAGAATATAGTCATAATGAAATCAAATATTGCGACTGTAAATTGTAAAATTATGAGAAGTAAAAGGCGTGTACAAATAGTAAACTAATCGCAATATGTAATAACAAGATGTGAAATAATCACTAAGTGACCAGAGTCACAATTCATACGTATACTATTACGCAAAAATAATATCATTAATGGTACTATATTGATACATGGATAGATAAGAATCTTTAAATAAACAAAAATGCAATAAATAATCATTTAGACATGTGAGATGATGAATAGCCATATGTAAGACATGAAAGAGAAGTAAAAACTCAGAATAAAAAAAAGAAGTAAGTTCTAAAAAAAATTGATCAACTTGTTTGTTGTCAATGTTCACGAGTGGTACTCGTTTGTAAACAGACGAATAATCTAACTCTCGCGCACGTATGATCGTCATTAAATTGAACATACAAGAAAGTTTCAAAAATTTTTGCGAGTTTGGCGAATTAAGATTCAAAGTTAAATACACAATATGATGATGAATCAGTGGTTAGAAGATATACTCAGATTTCTATGCAATCTTTGTCTCTGAGACAGTTTTTTGGACAAATCCGTTTCACTTACATTATTTAAAACAATAACTAAGGACTGCAAATACGCTCACAGGTTTATAATTACTTCGACTAATTTTACTTATCAACCAGTGATGGAATTTCTCGTTACGATGCCAGCCATGGATGATTACGAATTGATTCTCGACTACGATCACCGTAATCATAGGTCACTTCCACGCCGCTTGGTAGATTTTCTTTGGCGGTAAGAACTAAATGTGGCACAGATCCAACTTCCACCACACCGGCAATCAGGTTTCCGTTGCGAGAATGATTAACTAACCTACCTAATTTGTCTGATTCTGGCGTTGCATCCACGCTATAACAAATTTGAAGAAGGTTCCAGAGAAAATTATTATGGGAAAACATTGATATGGAGTTTTACCTAATTCATTGAGATATATTAAAAAAAATAACGCCAATTATACTTACCAATACTGATGATTACGATGTTTGAAATAGTACATGTAACAACCTGCATTTTGATCCCTAGCATACTCTGCTTCTCTTTTTCTAGCTTCAGTTTGGTCAATCAACTCTCCGATATATTCGACAACAAACTCCCCTTTATGGAATTCTCTTGTTGTAACAACTCCTCTGCCTTTTCCAACAAAATGTTTAATCTTCAACCCATCTTCTACCTGACACAGTACTTTATTCTCTAAGTCTCGTTGCTGCTCTTCCAGAACAGTCTTTTTACATTTACGAACACTTCTTCGAACAGGGAAATAGTCGGTTAATTTGTGATTTGTTTGAATAATGGCCTTTTTGAGCGGCTCTTGGTTGCCAGTAATGTTGGAGTTCAATTTTTTACGTCCCGTCTTTGGTATCTTTTTGCTTGATTTTTGCATATTGGTAAATACCGCACTGGGAGCCCTTACGGTTGTATACGCTATAAATGCATAAACGACATATTACATGAATTGAAGAGCAAAAAATTGTGTTGGAATATGAGCTCGAAACATAACCAAAAACACTTTGCCTGAGAAACGTTGAAATATATGAGTGAAAAGGGTCATCCATATCAAAACAAAACCCACCTTTTACCATGTCGATGATTGGTATTGATGCAGGTGAGGCGATTCTTATTGTGAGTGTATTTAAACGTAACAGAACTTGAAATGTTTGTAAATATTGGTAGCATCTACGACTGAGTGATTCGTGGGCATTATTTTCAAATTTTTTCAATTTCGACGTTGCTCTCTGCCTTAAAAGAACAAAACTCTGACCACGAACCGTCACCAGTGGTTAATCGATCCACGGAGACGGAAAACTATTAATTATCAATTATTGAAACATTGTAAACATTAACGTAAATAATAAAATTGATAACCAAAGAGAGACCTCCTCCTTCGCACTCTGTCGCTACCAGTCGTTACGTCGACGAACCGACGCGCAGAATTTGATTGGTCGACGAAAGGGAGGATGCATAGAGCTTGGCACTGCCATGGGCAACGAATTCAGCGTAGCTGCTGAATCGTTGGTCATGGGCAGAGCGCCAACAGATATATAGGGCTGTTTTCAGTGGTTTTGACATTGCGAACTATGCAGTGGACTTGCGTAGTGGGGGCAAAGGATACGCTTGGAGACTCGCGGAAGAGATTGCGCCACCGCAGCAACGCTCGGGACGAATCGATTTGTCAGCCAGTGTTATTTTTTATTTCAATTTTCCCATGCACTATCTCCTTGTGCCTTGTATGAAGAATATTTTAACGCATAGTACATCTCAAAATTAATAATTCTTGACCCTTGATTAAAATTATAAAAAAAAATTTATACAAGCCATCTATGTACGGCAGCGCACCGTGCGGTTCTTTCTCTTTTTGACGCGGACATTTTAAATTTCGCTGGAAACCCCGTGCCCCCGTGCTAACGGTGATACTAGATACTCGATGCCTGTGTTTTTGTATATGAAGTAGTGCATTGTGGGTCTGGAAACCCAAGATGGCGGGAGCTGTGCGGGTTAAAACAGTATAGAATTTAACTATCTTCTTGATAAAATGCCCAGGCCGAAACGAACCGTAAGTAACTACACAAAAATTAACCTCAGGTGACACATGATAAGAATACTTAACGAATTTCAGAGTCAATTCCAGCTACAAGCCGCGTGAATTGTGTAAAATATCGGTAGACGTACACTCAGATTTTTATATTTTGATGGACCGCGGTCAAAGAAGCCGCGCGAGCCTTGTCGGATGCATTTTTATCTTATTTTATTAGAGTGTCCGCTTATGAATATCACATATTTTATAAATATTACTAACGATCATGGTGGGTGCACGATTAATAATTCATGTTAAATGTCACCCTCTATCATCTGTTAATGCTAATCCTTTGTTTCGTCGTTTATTTAATGGAAAAAATAGATTCAAAAAATAACTTTAGGTTGGCACTCGTGTGACATAACCAATTGGATATGATTTTTTTCTGCAGTATCATCCAACCCTTTCAATGATTTAATCAATATGAATAAGTAATTAAATATTAATTCAAATTCAATTGAGATCGAATTCTTGTATTCAAATTTTTATTTGTATTTTGCAGTCGACAAAGAGGTACAAAGCTGAGGAAGTCAGCGAAGACAGCAGCGCAGGTAGTGGCAGTGATTTTGACGATGATGAAGACCCAGATAAAATTGAGGTGCCAGGTAAGCCTTCTAGAAATTTTCATTGCTTAATCTCAATATAATCATTCAACTCTGCAGCGGTTGTCTTTTTATGTCACATACTTTTTTTACTTGAATGTATCAGTTACAAAAAATCCATTTAAGTTATTCATTGTCAAGCTCAGGTACATTGTCTATCAATGTTCTAGATCCGCAGATTTGAATTGAGTGAAAACTTTTTTGTTGTAACTTGCATGTAATAGGTGGTGGTAAAGATCTGGCGACTGCAGCAGGGATTGGTGGTGTCAAGGATGAAAAGCCTGCAGTTCCAGCTACTTTGATCAAAGGACAAGGCGGAGTTAGCAGTATGTAGAAGGAATACAGCCTCAACCATTTATATCAGCATCTAAATACAATCTTTTGTTGACCTCAATCAGTACCCATGAATATTTCATTTCACCAGCTAAAATAATAATTCAAATAGTACAGACTTTATCACAAAACATTAATTGATCATATTTTCACAAACTTTTCATGCTCAGCTTTCATGGAACCTCCACCATGTAAGTATCAAATGAACCACAAAATTCATAACATGGTTACGTTTTTGCTTCTAATTTACACCCAGGCTTTGTGAATGCATGAAATATTCAATAACTATAACATCTAATTCATTTGTCTCGAAAACCTAATAATGTTAAGGTATTACGATTCTTCATAGTCATAAAAGCTCACGAGAATGCGGATAATCTCAGCTTGTGGCTATCGGCACATTTACATCGTGCATGGTAGGGACAAATTGAATAAAATCCATGCATATGCCTCATTGCCTCTGAAAAATGAAATATCAAAATTCACTTGACTAGCAAACCCATATCATAATGTCTACAGAATGCGGTGCCCTGGTTTGGCCCTCTAATCATTCACATTCGACGTAAGCGTACTATTGTAAACATGAATTTGCATACAAGTTGTAACTGGTCATATTGAAATGTATACTGGTCATATTTCAGTATTTGATGTCATCTTCCCTTCTCATTAGATAGGCAACTATGATTTATTGAAAAAATCACGTTTTTATTACACAGCGCTATATTCTTTATTTCAGTACTCAACCAAAAATTTGCTAATAAAATCCCAGGAGGTCTAGTGACAAAGAGTAATACAGCTCCAGGCTACGAGATGGTTCGTGTTGGAGGCTCGCAAGGGACTCCAGCCTTCATGGGGGCTGGCGGGATGGGCCCAGTTGGACAAATGCCAGCAAACAATCCTTATGGATTTCCACCAAGCCTTGCTAGCCTTGCAGGTTTCAACCCTGCTGCCTTTTTCCAACAGAGTAAGTCACCCTCTGGTATGTGTACATCTTCTATTTTCTTTTTTACATTGGACTATCGATAATTGGTGAAGGTATTCAATTATGTCCTTCTTCTTTGCTGTAGATCACGTAAATCATGTTCAACAACCAATTGTTCCTCGTGATTTATTCGATTGGGCATGCATATTATGTTGAAATGGCTTGAATTAAAATTAGCGTTACTAACTTATAATTTGTATGATTGAATTATACGAAGTCCATCGATTCCATTGAATAAATGAGATAAGATTCTGACTCAATAGAAGCTAACTCAAGATTTTTCTTCTTGTGACTAGCAATGGAAATGAGCAGTATGATGGGAATGAATAGTTTGATGGGTCTTGGATCCATGACTGGTTTGAGCCCACTAATGCTGCAACACTTCCTTAGCCAGAACGGAATGCATCAGAATTGGTCTGGAGGACTATCCGGTAATTCTAACTGCATTGTTAAAATTAACTATTTTGGATTACAAATAACCAGCACTGGTTTAGAGTTAATTTATTTTTCATTTTACTAGGTAAAGCTGTCTCACAGTTGTGGATGAACTCTGGGGATCCTGGAAAAATGAACATGCAGCCCACACTACCGGAAGAGGAAGAAGTGGATGATGAGGACATGGGAGTAGCTGAAACCTACGCCGACTATATGCCTACTAAATGTAAAATTCTAATACAGTTTTTTAATTTTTTTTCTTTTAACAAACTGATTAGTTAATGTTTGAAACAAAATTCTAATATCTAACGTGATAATTTTGTTATTTCAAATACTTTTTTTTTTTTAGTAAAACTTGGGCGAAAGCATCCTGACCCTGTCGTAGAAACTGCTTCTTTATCCAGTGTAGAGCCCACTGATGTATGGTACAAAGTTGTTATACCTGAAGAAATCATTCGTTCAGGTGCACTATCTGCATTGCAGTTAGAATCCATAACTTATGCATCACAGCAACACGAACATTTATTGCCAGACGGTACTCGAGCCGGTTTCCTCATAGGAGATGGAGCTGGAGTGGGCAAAGGCCGGACAATAGCTGGAATAATTTTTGAGAATTATCTGCGAGGTAGAAAACGAGCAATTTGGGTGTCCGTGTCTAATGATTTGAAATATGATGCTGAACGCGACTTGAAAGATATAGGAGCTGGCAAGATCGAAGTACACCCTCTAAATAAATTCAAATATGCCAAGATATCATCAGCTGTGAATGGAAATGTTAAAAAAGGAGTGATATTTAGTACTTATTCAGCTCTCATTGGAGAGTCATCTCAAAGTGGGGGCAAATACAAGAGTCGATTGAAGCAACTACTTCAGTGGTGTGGAGAAGACTTTGATGGACTTATTGTTTTTGACGAGTGTCACAGAGCAAAGAATCTGTGTCCTACCGGTAGTTCCAAGCCAACAAAAACTGGTCTCACCGTCCTCGAACTTCAAAATAAATTACCTAAAGCACGAGTTGTCTATGCTTCAGCCACAGGAGCATCTGAACCGAGAAATATGGCTTACATGGTGAGATGCGGTATGTGGGGTGAAGGTACACCTTTTCCAGAGTTTACTGATTTCATTGCTGCTGTTGAAAAACGAGGTGTAGGTGCTATGGAAATCGTAGCCATGGACATGAAGCTGAGAGGAATGTACATAGCTAGACAGCTTAGCTTCCACGGCGTCGCATTCAAAATAGAAGAAGTTCCGCTGTCCAAGGAATTCACCAAAGTCTACGACACCTCTGTGAGACTGGTAAGCACAACGTTTCAAGTAACATCTGTGAGGAAAAGTCACCATAATTTTATAAATATTCTTCATTTAATTGTTGAATTTGGTTTCAGTGGGTCGAAGCCATGCAGAAATTTCAAGAAGCTGCGGAATTGATTGATGCAGAAAATAGGATGAAAAAAACAATGTGGGGTCAGTTCTGGTCTTCTCATCAAAGATTTTTCAAGTATCTATGCATTGCTGCCAAAGTTAAACATGCAGTCGCCGTAGCCCGAGAAGCGGTGAAATGTGGCAAATGTGTCGTAATTGGTCTACAATCTACTGGTGAAGCAAGAACATTGGAACAATTGGAAAGGGATGATGGCGAACTAAGTGACTTCGTATCAACTGCAAAGTAAGATCTAGATACCCTGTTTATCCAAACAAACATTTGATGATTACTACCTATCTTTGAATAATGTCTTACGATTTTCAAGTAATTCTAAAAGCTAATTAATGTGAATGATTCAATGACTTATCCTTTTTCAGAGGAGTACTTCAAACGTTGGTAGAGAAACACTTTCCAGCACCTGACCGAAACAGAATACACCGACTTCTTGGATTAGAGCCTCCAAAGTCAGGCAAATCGCATAATGGAGATATGGAGGAAGCTAGTGGTTCCACAGGTAAAAGAAAGCCAGTCCGTCAAGCAGCCCAGAGAGCCTCAAAGAAGGTAAAAACCTGGTCCACTGACGACGATGTATCTGAAGATGACAGAAATGGTGGTGGTCGTAGCTCTGGATCCGAGTTCAAACTCTCGGGTAGTGATACTGAAGAGGAAAATCACAGTGATGACGAAAGTAATGCTAGCTCCGACTTCAATCCCTTCTACAGCGACAGCGATTCTGATGCAGGTCAGCATCACGTATTTTTTTGCCAAGTTTTAATCACGAACAATAAATTTCTCCTCACATAGATAATCATTCACATAGATAATCATGTGAGCCAAATAAACATATTGTTGAGAAATCGTGCCAGTGCCGCTACTTTGCTATAACTTTTGAGGAATTGATCATAAGCTCTCATTTCATCTATTTCGTAACATCCACAATAAAAATCGGGATTAATGGGCTTATTTTTAACTTTTTACAGATCCTTGGGACAGACGAAAGAAGAAAGGAAAAAAGCATAAAAAATCACCTAAGAAACGTCTCAGCACACAAGATAAAATTCAGTCAATGCTTGCAAATAAAACGTCACATAACAAAAGTAAACGTAATGGTGATAGTATTATGGGGATGCCTGGTATACCTGGTTCAACAATATCACAAGCTCCACCTCGTGATGCTATAGAACGAGCTTGCAGTATCAAGGAAGAATTACTAGCCCAAATCGAAGCTCTCGGCGAAAAATTACCACCAAACACACTCGATCAACTCATCGACGAGTTGGGTGGCCCTGAGAACGTTGCAGAAATGACTGGCAGGAAAGGTCGAGTTGTTCAAACCGAGGATGGCGCAATTCAATATGAATCCCGATCAGAAGTTGACGTTCCATTAGAAACTTTAAACTTAACTGAAAAACAAAGGTTTATGGATGGTGAAAAAACTGTTGCTATAATTTCCGAAGCAGCTAGTAGTGGTATTTCTTTACAAAGCGATCGGAGAGCTAGAAATCAAATGCGTAGAGTACACATAACGTTAGAACTACCATGGAGTGCTGACAGAGCTATACAACAGTTTGGCAGAACTCATAGATCTAATCAAGTAAATGCTCCTGAATATATCTTCTTGATATCAGATTTAGCCGGAGAACGAAGATTTGCTTCCACTGTTGCGAAGCGTTTAGAAAGCTTGGGTGCTCTGACACATGGTGATCGGAGAGCTACGGAAACACGAGACTTATCGCAGTTCAATATCGATAACAAATATGGTAGAACTGCCTTAGAAGCCACCATGAAAACGATAATGGGTTATGACTCGCCATTGGTACCACCACCACAAGATTACAAAGGAGACTTTTTCAAAGACGTTGCAGACGCTTTAGTGGGAGTTGGACTAATTATCAACAGTGAAAATATGCCAGGAGTTCTCACTTTAGACAAAGATTATAACAATATGTCCAAGTTTCTTAACAGGATCTTAGGAATGCCAGTGGATTTGCAAAACAGACTTTTCAAATATTTCACAGACACTCTGAATGCGATAATAACGCAAGCAAAGAAGACGGGACGTTTTGATATGGGTATTCTCGACTTGGGTACTTCTGGTGAAAACGTTAAAAGAGTTAAATTATACAGATTTCTACGAAAACATGCCACTGGTACTGCACCAACAGAACTGCACATTGTTCACGTTGAAAGAGGAATGAGTTGGACCGAAGCTATTGATCGGTGGTCTTCGTTAACTGGTTCCAATGAAGGCTTCTACCTCAGTCATCAAATTCGAAATGGAAAACAAACAGCTATACTAGCTGTCGCAGTTGAGAGTGGAAAGAAAAAAGTAGAAAACAAGAAGGATCAACTGTATACCGTCTACAGGTGAGAATTATTTTCAGCATCCCAAATTCGTTTTTGGGGTGTATTTGCAAAACTGACGAACTTGATAAAATAGAAATTAAATTGTAGTATGATTCAGATCATTTCCTTTAACTTTTTGTTGTTGTGTTGGCTCAGGACCTTTTGCTATTGTTGAGTTTGAGAAAAATTCGAAATCCTGTTTCTCCATTCGCAATTATGTCCGATCCTGTGCAACCTCCTCACAATTTTGACAATTTCTTTCCTCCTCAGACCAAACACAGGTCTACAGTTAAGACAAGAGTCATTGGGTGAATTAGAAAAAAAATATAAAAAGGTAACCACTGAAGAAGCAGAACCACATTGGACTCAGCAATATGATGCATCTGTTGATACGTGCTCCCATGCTTATTGGCGGGGTAATTGTAAGAATACCACATTGGGTTTGGATTGCGAAGTTGGTCTCCGCAGGCGTTCCTACAATGTACTTGCGGGGTCTGTCTTGAGCGTATGGAGCAGAGTTGAAAACGTACTCGCAGCAAGATCTGGTCATAATTCCAAGATGCAGGTCGTAAGGCTAAGGACGGGTACGTTATTCTTACTTCAAATCTAACATCATTTGGCTCGTAGTATTTAATTTGGCTAACAGTAAACCTCATTGGTATTGGACTTTTAGTCCGAGATGGATGAATCTACATTGTATTTTCACAAGTTCAAAACTAATGCCATTATAAAAACGTTCTCTACAGATGAGAGTCTAAAAATAGTAGGCACGTTAATTCCGAAAACTTGTATGGAGTCCTTGCGCGAAGCTCTCTCATCAGATGCTGAGAAAACTGAAGAGCAAACGTTTTGAGGAGATAGCTTTGTGATTGGTATGTATATAATGATACTTCGACTTTATAACACTATACCCAATATGTCTTGTCCATCATTGTTCCACCATCAAATTAAATTTCCAATATTTTTCACCATGATCAGTAAGACATCGTTTCTTTATCACAAGTTTAGCTTTATTGACCTTATGTCAAAAAAACGAACGTCTTAGAAGTAACAAGATATCCAATTCTAGGTATCAAAGGACCAAAAAAAACTATACACATGGAAGCGTTATTGTCCATGTGTGGGATGTGGGAACGATGTCCGCCATGCTTATTCCATCATCGTTATAAGAAAATAACTGTATAGATTCCTCGTAGAATCTAGTGGTATGCGAATTGCATAATGTAATTTGCAGCAAAAATTTTTTCTATTTCAAATTGAAGGAGATAACGATATGGGGGATAATTATTTAGGTTCAAATTTGAATCTTTATCACTGTGTACGAATATGTATGTAGTGCAACAGACGCTATTCGAGATGGATATTTATATCACCGTTGTTTTTTTCGTTGTGTTTTTTCTTCTAAATTGTGATTCACATTTAGGAGTAGCCTAAATCAATAATTCGAGGGTGATCCTTATTTATCATCAAATTCTTACTACAAAACCCGATCAAATATCAGATTTGTTGATGCTAAAAGATGCAAAACGTTAAATGATAAGAAATCTGTTGAGGTATGAACACGTGTAAACTTTTGCTAGACTAGATAACTCTTAAGCTAATATTGTTCTTCACGTTACCGAAAATGACATCTTCAAACAATTCTTTGTTTTTTACGCCTAAAGAGTTCAGTCTATACCCTCTAGACTTTCCAAAAGATTTGTCCACGAAAATTGACTCAGCAATCATCACAAATACCGTTTTATTTATTGACTTCTAATACCCACTATCCTATTTGTCATCTTCTTTTCCTTTTCCTCTTCTTTTCCCCTGAAAGCGACAATATGTGAATTGCAATTTGTGACATTCGTTGCCATGGTGCAGGATGAAGTACATACGAATCGCCGATTTCTTTCACATAGCTATCATCTTCTAGCAAAAGTATACGATTAGTTTTATCCAAGAGTGTGCCCGAAAGTGTGTTAGGTACCGAAATATAAGAGAATGTGACTCTCAGTTTATTAGATTCTTGTAGATGATGTAATTAGAGTAGATGACTAAGGATTCGCAACGTACTTTGTTATAAAAGTAATAAACATTCTTAAACTTAATTAAATGATTATTCCTAGCAAAAAGTTTGTGCAAGCAGAAACATTCGATGTAACAATTAGCAACACCATCACGAAGCATTGATAGTTTTCATTTTCTATTCATTTTATCAGTATTTGTCATTCAGACAGGTGTCGCAATGATCTCAGTTTGGCTGTGCATTACGCTGGATCTTGCCCCATAAATGACGTACATACGAATGCGATAAAACAGCCTCTAATTCGACCACTTACTGTACCAAACTTGCCATGTTTCATTTGATTTGATGACTAATATTATAAACAGGCCAATTTTAATAACTATACTGAAAACAATTACATTATTAAGTATACAAAGTTTCTTATGAATGATGAAATATTTTTGGTGATTAAGAAATAGAAATTAATAGTTGATAGGCAATCGCTCATAGAATTGAATTTCTCATCCATACAATTTCATAACTCGTATATTCAAACGACACCATCTACAACATTCTTCCGAGCAGAGGTTTCATTCTCAAAACAAACTATATAGTACTACATCATAGGTTAGTGTTTAATTTATACCCATTTAACAAACGATCATATCTTGTTCGAGCTCAATGTTGAATTTAAAAAAAAAAAAAGGTGTATTGTTAATTGCTTCAATGTCTATCAAGTAAGTCTTGAAACTGATATAGGTATTTAAGATTAACTGGAGGTCACACTCTGCAAAAAGGTTGAATGATAGTTGATATCAAATCGTCTTTCAGAATCTTGTACTCTCTGTATCTTATGAAGTAATTATTTCATCAGTATTAGTTCTTGATTGGCTATTAAACTTTTCTATATTTCACTTCGCCATGGACTGGAAAAAAATATTTATGCAGTTATCTTCCTTTAGAGTAGAAACTTTATCATTCGGATATAGGTATACAATGATATAAGCGTATGAACCAGACTGTCCATACGATGTGAAAATATTTTTCAAGTTTTTCAGCAGCTTATAAATATTATTTCCTTGAACTTGGGGACAAGCCAAAAGCTACACATTCTGTCTTATATATTTTAACTCTAGCATATTCCCTATTGCAGTTCAAGCAATTGACTGCTATATGGAATTGAAGGAGTTGGAAATTGAAGATACAGAATGCGTTTGGCGTGACCAAGCAAAAGGTCCACCCACGATTGAGCTCAAGTTCAAGGTACCATATATAGGCAATAGTAGGCAACATTATGGTTTAGTATACTACTATATAATATAAATCTAATGAATCAACAATGATTACTATTAATGTTAGATATGCTGAACATGATATATTTATATTCACAATAATACCCGTCGTGTATACTAGGTGTTTGTATGAATTGCAACGCAAAATGAGTGTTTAGCAAACAACTCAATAAAAGCTACTTTTTCTCCAATTAATGAAGCATTTTTAAATATATCACTGTACATCAGTACATTCCTCTTGTGTAATTGGTATTTAGATTATACATCAGGGTGCATCTAATGTTTTTTAATGCGAAATTTATGTCGTACCGAACATTGAGAATTCAAAAATAACTGTTGCCGGCACACAATTAATTATTTTTATTTGATATTCACTTTTGTATCTTAATTTGTTGTTTTGAGAAAAAGTAGCACCAGACGAGTGATTTATTTAGCACCTTTGTAGAAATATAACAAGACATATAGATCGAAAACTGAGTTGTACACTGACCTTACTTTTCGGATTCATCCAAATAGGGTTTTGATGCCGTTTCACTCGACATTGTAAAGAAAATCGTCAAATTCCTGACCTATTTTCCAGAAGCGCTATGGTATATTTATTATATAATCTTATTAAGATGGCTCTTGTGCTGTGATTTTAAATAGCTTGCCAAACTACCATTATCAACCAGACATTTTAATTTTTCTGAAAATTTCATAAGTAACGCAAAACGATCCTCCTAAATTCTTAGCTTTAAGAAGTAGCAACCAGACTTTCTGAGTGCCCCTGTAATTGGAGGCAAAAGTGAACAGAAAAGCAGGTGAGTGGCAGTGTATGATACACTTCTATCGCAAGAGCATCGCCTTAGGAAATTTTTATCCAGTCAAACATACCTCTGCCCGAGGATACTCAAATTTCGAAGAATAATCCTTAGCTGTCTCAGCCTTGACAGTACTAAAATTTTACCAGTAAGTTCTGAATTCTGTGCTAGTGTAAAACACGATGTGTTTCAGTGCAATCTTCTAGCTTTGGTAGTTTAATGTATAATTGTGTTTTCGACTAAAGCAAGAGAAGAAAATATTCACACTACACCAGTTCAGCCCCAATCAAAAACGATCTAAGGAAACGAAAAATCTGGACAAGTGGATATGCACTTGTTGGGATAGATCATAAAAATTGGCTATTCCACGCAAACTCAGATGTATAATTACTACGAACTGGTACCCGCGTTTCCGATATCTTGCATCGCTTTAGCTCCTAATGATAAAACTGCAAAGAACATGCTATGAAATCCAATATCGGTATTTCAATACATAGTTTGGTCACAAACAACTGTGTTTGTCAGTTCTTGATGGAATGAAAAAAGAACCAAAGACCCCTTATGATGAGTATACATGATTACCTCCGAAAATTCATAATTTGATCATGGAAATGGTAAAAGATCTGTAAAGAGCAGTTTGACAAGTCAACTCCAAACATTTATCATACGGGATTCATCATTTTCATTCCGAAGTTTCATAGAAGTTGATATACTGAATTAAAAATTATGTGTACTCTTTATTTCAGTCTGATATATTTACATATGATACATAATCACCAGCACATTAATGTACTTACCGAATCATTTCAATAAACTATTCCATAACGGAAATCTAATATAGGCGCTGTATTCATGTGTACACTTCTAGCAGCCTCTATACTAATTAAATTAACTTGAATGAAAAAATAAAAGAAATAGAATCAATAAGTGAAAATCAACAATTCAAGATAAAGAAAATCACCATATCTGCTGAGAATAATTTTGTTTATATCATTCAACAATTACATGTAATAGATCTCCACGTGAAAAAATATTGTTTGTCCATAATTATACAGTGGTAGTGAATGGTAAAAAAAAAAAGCTCGGCACCGGTAAATTAATAGGCCTGAAATTAACCTGGACTTGGTATATATAATGGAATAAAAGTGTCCCATCTATGAAGGAATTGAAAACATTGTCAACATTGTAATGATGTTTTGGCACTCATTCAATTGCGCAATATAGGGACAGATTTTTCACATATTAGATGTGGTCGTCTTATGGAAGAAATGCTGATCTCTGCTCTGAAACACGTTACCGTACAAGGCATAGAAAAAAAAAAAAAAACAAGCGGCAAAGTACTTCCCTATTTTTTCCCAATTTATATACACCGAATGTTTGGTTACACGTTCCTAAGTTTTATGACGAACAAAAGGCATACAATAACATTAGAAACGTACAAAATCCAATAATCAATCCTAAAATGATCGAGTCACGACGTTTGCGTATGTTTATTCTTTGTAGCAAACTATTAACAGCTGGAAACCGATTGGAGATATCGTTGAAACGGGTTTGAATTCGTTTAAACGTATGACGCTGAGATACTAAGTGGTCTCGCGTTTCCACTGCTATACTTATTTGGTCATTAACCAATCGATCGGAACTGCAACAAACAAGGATTCAGTCATCATTTCGGCAATGCAGAAATTCCGATTGTTCGATACCTTTCTACTTAATAGTTTAGAGAAGTCATGGTACGTTTGTTGTCGAATATAACGAATGTTCATTATCAACAGCGTTACTCACTTGTGTAAATGTTGGCTCTCTTTCAAGTACTGCTCCCTCCTGTTTAGGCCATTCCCACTCTTATAATTACTGAAATTTGAAGAAACAAAAGCCTGATTGTCATGAATGATTGATATTACATCATTAGCATTACACTAAAGTAGCTAGCTATATTCATAAGTATTAACGACAAATGCGTTTATGAATGTGTGCTTGAATACTAAAGATGAAAGGTCATACTCAATTTCCTTTCGCACACTTCCTAAAAGATCTTCTCTATCTCGTTTTGCAGTAAAGTTGGTTTGAGTTTTGTTTAATTCTAGCTTATAATCCTTCAAAATTTCTCTATGACGCTGCATCGTATGCAGCATAGGAGCTCCATTCGGTTTGATTTCTCCCATGCGATCATTTACTGCTGAAAGCTGTAACAAATGAGTAATGTTTTGGCTTAAACCAACACAATCACAGGTAACTTTAATATGTTCACTTACCTTTGCCACCAAAGATTCTATCTCAGTTGCCATATTTTCAAAAACGTGTTCTTCATCAAGTAAGGGAACTGTATCGCTACTTGCATGAATAGATCCTGCATTAACACCCAATTTGTTAAATGCGACGAGTTTTGCTTCGATCTCATTTTCAAGGTGTCGAGCTTGTTTTCTTAAATCTGAAATCACAAGATTCAAAGTATGAGTAAAATAATGTGACAATTGATTACTATTATACCTTGTTATTTTGTCGACTAGAACAATCCATTTGTTTGTTAATGGATAATGATGTATCTGTTTTTTATCGGTATACAATGCAATTATTACAACATAAGAACAGATTTGAAGAACGGTAACAACTGAAAATTTAGTTACTCCTGTCATTACCCGGTATTATGTTTGCATGCATGAGCAAATTAAGACATCTTCTCAAATGTTAAGCCATTTGAGTCGGTAGTTTAGGTCAGTTTAGGTGACATATCTAGACCTGTCAAAAGTTCCGAATGATGGTGGAGTAAATTAAGAGTGTACATTTCTCAATATTTCTAATAGGAAATAGCACTTTAGGTCATAATCCGTTGGCGTTGTGAGATTTTAGCAAGCCATTAAATTAGATTATTAAAAAATACCTTCCCATCCAACAGCACTCATCGAATTTGCCATTTTTCACGAAATAATTCAAGAGTATCTACGATTCACGATTCACTCATGCATAGCGTACGTATGCTGGTAACGATGTGTTACTGTGTAGGTCTATTACTACATCGTTGTACTGTACATATTATGTATGTATGCCCCGCTCTGGTATGCCGTACGCGATTGTAGTGCAGTGTGAGCAAAACACAAGAACTGATTGGCTGAAGTCCTGAAGACTGAACAGGTCGGAAAGGCTTCACAGGACAGAGCGCCCCCTGCTCTTGCGCTCTGAACCTTTTCAAAACGAATAGCAGAATTCATTAGCAGCAGATTCAAATAAGTTCGTCAATTCTAGTGCGAAAATGTTGTTTTTACCTTGGATGTCAATAATCTAATCGGTACCAAACGCGTCCGAAATCGTTTAATATCATCGGAAAGTATAATGTTCTGAGTAAATAAAAAAACCTTTTGAACACCCCCATAGGTTGCCCAAAAAATCGTTAATTCCCGCTCGGTGGCTATATCGTTGGACTCTTGCCGTTAGCGGGTCGGCGTTCATTGGCAACTGGCGGCGTTGGCATTAATAGCTTTGGAACGCGTACGCAGGATTTACGTGCTGATGAGCTCGATTATACAAAAACGAAAAGAGACGAAATAATTAGCGAGAATGAGACCAGACTCAAGAAGTATATCTTTTACGTTTCATCGGTCAGCTTTAGCTGCAAACAACAGTCTTGATGATCCGAAAGAATCAAGGAATTTACGGCAAAGGCTACAGGATCGTTTTGACCAAGAATGCCCGTACAATTTGTCGAAAAAGGATCAAAGTATCTCTAAAGGTGCTAATGCCAAAGAGAAGTCTGAACCCTTGACTCCCGAGAAAGGATGGAGTAACTTAAGTCTGAGCAATGTATCAGCCGATTCGAGAAGGGTATTTAGAAACGGTGCTGAAAAACTGTCAAAGACGTTCTCTTCTGTCAGGACAACTTTTGGAACAATTTCTCAGGTTTGTAGCAAATTTGTAGTTTTTTTTTAAGTCTAATTCGTATCAGTGATAAAGAGACAGTTTGTCTATGGAAACATTATTTTGATACTAATATGGGCTAATAATCTGAGTTTCATTTTATATTGATTTTGAAACCTAGGTCTTCGTTGTATATTAAGCTGCCATCAGCAGAGTGGCGCATCAACGTTTACTACCTTGTGCATGATGCAAAAATGAGAGTTGTTAAAGTGCGGATTTATAAACTTTTTGGATACATGGCAGCTGTACGTTGCATTGCAACGCTGTTTCAAGTATTTGGATGATCAGATTGTTCATTTTCTTTGCAGAAATTCAGAAGTTCAACCCGCCGAAGACAGCGTTTGGAAGAGTGTCATTCCCCTACAATTTCTGCAACGCCACAGACACGTTCTCGTCATTTGTTGGGCAGGACACCGACAAAATTATATAGTCCCTTTGGTATAGAGTCGCCGAGATCTGCATGGAGTAATTCTGCTGAGAAAGAGAACGATGATTCTACTAGTATGCACAAACTTGCCAGTATGGAACACAAGTTACGCAAACCATTCCAATTAACCAAAGCTAATGGTTTTACCTCATTCAGATAAATTTAGAAGACTATTCTATTGCGCTATTTGCACTTACTTATTATTTGGTATTTGTTATCAGATTTTCAAAATTTGAGAACAAAGAAACTTGAGTTTTAAACAAGACATATTGTCAAATGCTGCGACTTTTGGAATGCA
This sequence comes from Athalia cordata, assembly GCA_963932425.1. Classification (NCBI taxonomy): domain Eukaryota; kingdom Metazoa; phylum Arthropoda; class Insecta; order Hymenoptera; family Athaliidae; genus Athalia; species Athalia cordata. Next base: position 45,614,396 of record OZ010625.1, on the reverse strand, counting down.
ACGAGCAGGTTTAGAACATTTTTAGAATTATCGCAAGTTTGATGAACATATTTTATAGATGATAGATTAGTTGACTGATTTTCAATTTGATTATGGTATAGTTTTACTATGCTCATCGAAATTGTGTTCACACTTTTAATTAAGGTCAATTGAGCTGAATCTTCAGCGTTTCAATTTTGTTTTTCACACGTGCGTGCAAAAACGATAATAATAGTTAAAGTCGATTGAATAATAATGTGGCGAAAATTTCTGTTCTGTTTTTCGATGCCAACAATTATTTTGGACTGCTACGTATAGAAATGACACTGCGGGCAGATGAGAATTCCGTACGAGGTGTCAAACCATGTTTTATTATGATCAATATTTAAACCAAATATTGAGGCAAACGAAATTTTAGTTTAAGCCAGATACAATGCTGGCTCCCTGCTTCAATTTTGAATCATCAGTATTTATTTGTACCTAAACAAGATGAATTAGCCAACGATTTTGGCTTAACATTATACATTCATTAATTTAATATTTATATACTACTAATACTATTTAATTTAGTTATGTATAGAAAACATTTGGCGACCCAATGGCAACTGTTAGACTTAAGAAGAGAGGTAGCTTTAGATAGTATGTCTTGATCAATGTAAAATCAATTTGATCTCAGCGTATTCCTTGTAGCTTTTTCACCTACTCTGCCTATTCATGGGCTATTTTTTCTACACAATTTTGAACTGTGGTACAAATGACTTCACATATTTTGCGTGATATCGCTGGTACTGTATTGGTGTACATGTAATGCGAAAATCAAAGAGCGTTATTTTATCACAAGAATCAATGCTAAGAATGAAGTTTTAGAGGATTAGATACAAAAGCACAGAAGTACTTTTAGCGTTCAGCGTGGGAAAAACCGGGTTCCCATAACTATATTTCGATAGTACTTTTTTTGAATAATCATTTTTGTAATTACTATTTCATCTATAATTGGCATTAATAAAATCACTTGCTTAAATATGTGGTTAATCATTTCATTCTTTGCCGAATAAACTGACTTTCTTATATGGAGATGAAATACAAAGTACAATATTTCTTCAATGCCGTGTGCTGTAGAGTCCGTAAAATACATTGTAGGGACTCGAGTGTGCTGAAATCCCACTCATCGATCTATTCTCAATGGCTGAACATTGTTGGCTCGTTGGCTTTCGGGTTCCTAGCTGAACCATTCTATACTCAATGGCTGAACTAGGGACCGGCTGAACGAGAAATGTTTTCCAAGTCGGAATTCTCTGTTTGTTTTTAGTTTATGGATTTCGAATTCCGCGGCAACTACCGATCAGACTCGAGCGTGGCAAGAGGCAAAAAAGGAGTACGGTGAAATACGGAACTGTAAGTAGTTTATTCGGGAAAGTAAATGTTCAACGATTTGTAATAAAACATATTGAACGGATTGCGCAAAAGCTTTTCGGTTTCACAAAATAATTTCCATGTACTAAGGTTTTACATAAAACCTGCCCGGTTGACACAGAGATTCGAGATTCCTTCTTGCGCTTGGCGTGGCTTTACCGCGGCCAGCCATTTTGATTATTGTTGAGTGTGACTTGTGATTGATGTGACGCGTTGTGTTGAATATGAAGGTATTGCTAATGTTATTACTTGTTTTTGTTGAATCTGCTTGACATGTTATTCGCTTGACTCAATTATATACCTTTTATAAAATTTTACTGCAATCAATCTCCAGCCATACGAGAGAAATGCCGATTTGCGTCGGGCAGTTGAATATTATTTTTAGGCGGTAACAATTTAATGTTGCATCGATTCATCAAATTTATACCATCCACCAACCGTAGTATAATAAATAGGACACACGTGATGCAATGAAAAACTGCAGATTTGCTGGTCTTTATTAAATTTACTTCATACGAATATTTCCAACCTAAAATAACGATGAACAAGCCGGTAACACGCACCCCATCAAATGGCGGTATTCAAAGTTCTTAACAGTGTGTAATCCTATCAGATTACAATATCTCATTCTTAGCTTACATCTCAGGTGCTATTTGAGACTAGTATATAAACAAGTTCGGTGTTGCATGTATTTTCTAAGTGCTGGCAGAATATGTGCCTTTGGATAACAGGCGAAATATTCTGCATTGCTGACAATTGTTTGCAAACCAATGGTTGTTTGGGGTATCATTGAACATCCTTTTTGCAGACAAAAATGAGCAAGACTAAGGAGTCACCTGTCGTAGAAGGAGAAACAGAAGAAGAGTTCAGCGTTGAGAAAGTATTAGACAGGCGTGTAATAAAAGGAAAAATCGAATATTTTCTCAAATGGAAAGGATACAGTAATGATGAAAACACATGGGAGCCAGAGGAAAACCTCGACTGTCCTGACTTAATCGCTCAGTTCGAGGAACAACGTAAGAAAAAAGAAGCAGCTAGCTCCGGCAAAAAGGAAGAAAAAGAAGTGAAAAAACGGAAAAGTTCATCCACACCAGTTCCAACGGCTCCATCTAAAAAAAAGGTTTCCGAAGAAAAAAAACCCGAAGGTGAATTATTCTACTTATTCAATTCATGCTATTTTTCAAAGAATTGGTTTGGTTCATAATATAGCTCAAAGAGAACTTCTTTCAAGTATGGTTCAGTTTTACTAATTCTATCCATCCACCAAGTGTGTATGTGGTTCATTGTTTGGCTTAAAATACTGGAAGCATTGCTAGAATTTTACAGATCTAGAAACACTCGACATTTAAATGGATAACACTTTATTTTACAGGATTTGACAGAAATTTGGATCCAGAAAGAATTATTGGTGCAACAGATTCCAGTGGGGAATTGATGTTCCTAATGAAATGGAAGGGTACGGACGATGCAGATCTGGTACCAGCACGAATAGCGAATGAAAAGTGTCCACAAATCGTAATCAGATTCTACGAAGAACGTCTAACCTGGCATAGTCCTACTAATGATGAAGAAAATAACAAAGCTGATCCTGAGTAGCAATTACCACCTCAAATCCAAAAATCCAAGCCAGGCTTGTGTTACACAGCTCGTTTCAAAATATGCCGCATATAGCATGTAAAATAAGCTCCATACATAACTAACTGTAAGAACCTCCAGTACCATCGGTGTTATTTGGATTCATAAAAAAGCAATCAATTCGGATTGTATTGATTTTTTTGTTTTCCGCCACAAAAATGGATGGCTAGTTAAATAGGCATATGTCACTACATGTTTAAAAGGCAAATTCTAACGAAGACTACATAATGTTTCTATTTTAAGTAAAAGCAACAAAGTCCACGGGTTTAATCTACGCACCATTGGCTGCTCTGATAAGTATTTCAATGATAATTCTATCAAAACGAAAAAAAGGTTACCGACGGATTACCTAGAAATCTGATTTTATCTAACGCTCGACTCAATACAGCTTGACGCTCGTGTTACTTCTCGTTTTGCCCTAGTGATATAGTAATCACAAATGATAGGAATATATTTTGGAAGTACAGATCTGTCCATTTAGTCCTGAAGTGGCATGCATCAAAAAACATCGAGGCAACAACCAAGTTACTCATATATGACTCAAGTTCGTTCTTTTCTATCATTCACACAACTTTTGAATATGAATTAAGGCATGATGTACCTTTTTTCCAATTAATACTATATATTTGATTGCTTGTATTACCTAATATTGTCTTAACATGATATGATCAATCGATGACATTTTTGTAGACCAGTAAAAACAGCATCGCGGATGTCGCTTGTCTCAAAAGAGGACCTATGACGACTTGACAGTTTGTGAACTATTTTTAATCTCAAAATAACTTATGGTTCTCAACTTTCAACTTTTGCCGATAATGCAATACTGGTTTAAATCCTTTAATAAGTTACATAATATTTTCCTAAAATTTGTATCAGATTGTCCTGGTGGTTAGTATCTTCCAATTGTTGTGTCAGTTACTGCAGCACATTGAATAACATACTACCATAATACTACTTAAATAAGTTAACGTGATTTCGAGTAAAGTACCTAGAAGGTAGTGATAAAACTTCTGTTAGAATTTTAAAATAAATTTGTATATGAAAATAAGTTCTCCATGCTCATCTGCATTCTTCTCTACCGGGACTGCCGGAATATTTACCGGCTTAGTGATAACTGGAAGTGTGATGAATCATATGATCTGAAGCACAAAAACAGTTGGATGGTAATTAGCCTTACGAACCGTTGACCGTTGTTGACTGCAACGTTAACATACATGGTGCAAAATTTGAAAATCTGTGCATTATTGTCGTTCAATTTGCGCTAATTGAATATTTCAAAGTTATCTACTTTGTATTCTTTCACGGTAGTAATGCCATGCACTTCTGACAGATGTACTGTGGGAACGTTTCGTCCAGAGACCCTTTACTGACAAAAGGGTCTCTAGTTTTGTCGTTTGTTGGTGTTTGATCCATGGACGCAAGTACTCTGATGAGCTTCTTCCACTGTTCTTTACCAACTGTGATTTTCAAAAGAGCTAATCAGAGATGTTCCGGCCGTCGTGGATTAACATGGCGCTCATGTTAGTTTACGGATCTTGGTTGAAAGAATGCAAGACCACTTCTTTTTTACTGTGATTGGTTGAATGTCCGCCAATTATAGAATATTGTATATTATCTATGATTTATTAAGCCATCTGGGGCAATAATTTAGGCCCGATCGAATAAGTGGTAGCGATCAATAACAAATAACACGAAAATTTGTATTTTTCATGCAGCATCTTTGAGAACTATTTCAGATTCCATAAACGTTTGATCTTGAAAAAAGTTAAAACCAATCATAACTTTTGAAGTATTTTTCAAAACTTGAGAGAAAAAAAAATTTGGGTGTTTCTCAAGTGTAACCGTACACCATATATTACTTCAATTGTTCTGGGTAAAATGAATGTGACGATCGAACCTTGATGGAGTCGATGCTTGTAGGTCGACACGGAATAAGGAAGGAAGTGGAATAACTGGGAATTCATTATAGCGAGCTGCAGGGTTAAACACTGGTGCCTAATAACGACTGCTGAATACATCAAGGCCACGAGAGCACACGAAAAAACATTTTTCGCAACGCACAAGGGGAGACGTTGGTCACTATGGCATTAGCCATTTCTGTAATAACCATCACTCTGTTCATAGGTAAGTTGAAGGATTAGACAGGAGAGGTATGAGATTTCTCAATGAAATCTTGGATCGTCTCAATGAAGGTAATATTTTCTGCATACGCGACAACGACAACCGTTACGAAACAAAACCATACGTTGAACAAGAATTCTCGAGAATTCCATCGCGTCCGAATAAGCGTACAATTACGATAGTCCGTTTTAATAAATCACTATATGCTACATACATGTGATAGAAAATGCATATTCATCTTGGCCATTGCATAGGATCTTTTTTTTTATTGAATGATATTTTCTCGCGATTCCAAGGTCTGTCGCTCATAGGATAACAAATTTTTGTCGCATCAAAGTTCATCTAGGATCAACTTCCTGCGACAGAAAAGTACTTTATATTTCAACGAATCGGCACGTCGCGTGTGATTACTCATTATTGTAGCCAGAAATTTTTCGTTGTCAATGAAATATTACCATGATATTACCGATATTACCTCTGGAATTAAAATCGCTGCATGCGATCTACTCGGGTGGTCTGTGATCCAACTAAAAAGTGTAGCTTCTTTTAGATAAGCCCCGGGAGATTTGATCTTAGTTAACCGAGAAACATTTTGTAATTCAAGAATTGAGTAAAAATCTTCACTCAACGATGGGGTAAAACTATGTATAAGCCAAAAATTTTTCAATTATTCAGTCATTTTTTTTAATGTAAAGGTAATGGATTCTTCGAATTCTTTGAACAGCGACACATCATTTTGGCAAAAAGTAGCTTATTCAGAATGTTGAAGAAAGCTTCGATTATGTGAAAAAACTGGGAATTTCGTTCTCGAATCGGTGAGAGTATCATCACCAATATAGCCTCTGCATGTGCTTTTGCGTGATGCAAACTACATGAATCAAGCCCTAATTTTCCTTTTGGAGTTCCATAGAAACAATAATGGGTTCAAAAATTAGATTTTGAAGATTAGCTGTCCGATTAAACAAGAAGCATTATGAATGAATATTCGACTGAACGCATTCAAATTATACATATATTCATGCTTTAGCATAAAAACTTATTTTTTTTGGATTCGTGCCAATCTGATCATCATATTCAAATATCGAACCCTGAAGACTCGGAACTGCAGATGTAATCGTCTGACAATAATAATACGTAAATGCGGCTTCTCTACATTCGTTTGTGATACAAGATCACAATTTTTCCGCACTATAACCCGCAAGTGATTCGCTCTATTCGAGTATTTTCACTCCACCCTATAATAAAGTACATACATACCGTGTCGATTTTTTATCAACCGATAAACTTTCTAGTTCAAAGGTCAGGAGATGATGTTTCCCATCGTCTGTTATCATCACGACAATATCGTGTTGTGAGTTTGTTGTTCAGGAATGATTTGACTGATAATCTTCAAAACTGTAATCTTTCAGTTCAGCTTCCCTTCTTGTTCTTCTCTTCACCCATCTACATTATACATATAGTTACTTTCTCTTTCAGGATGCACTGGAGAACACTTGACTGTTTCGGACTCTGAATTGAAACAATTTGCGGAAGAACTTTTCACTCAGGAACATCAGGTTTTTCAGCTCGGCGTTGAGATCGACCTTCAAAATCGAGTGGCGAAAAAGCGCTACACAGACGTCTCTTCTGAACCGTGAGACAATTTTCAAGTAACTTTACATTTAGACATTTTTCGCATTTTTGCAGAGTGACTACTTTTTATCTAAAATTTTCAATGTTCGGCGGAAATTAAGACCAAAGTGTGAAGGGTGAGGGCCGTAATTAAAAGAAAATAGCGAATTCTGTAACATTTCTTTGTTTTCACAATTTTTGGGCGACCATCAAAGATTATTCATTAAATTTAGGTGTGAAAATTTGCAAACCGAGTTCAAAAACTTCTCACCCTAATATAGACCTTGCAATTGAAACTCATGATAAAAGTTGTTTTTTTTTCTTCATTTCTGTGCACTCTCATTCAATTATTATAGAATTTCTACTCACAGATTTTTATCGGTGAGCCCAACTGTTCTAAATACGCCTATAGTAACTCGGATAACGAAGTTATTCGATAATTATGACATTGATTCGAGTCACGCGGAGCACGTAACTCCCGAAGAGCAGAAAGAAGAGGAAAATCTTATCGATGCTCTTCTTGCAACGGATCAAATTGATCGTGTGATGCACTTTTTATCCGACCGACGATTTATCGGAGCAGGCAATCAAACCTATAAGGAAACTTTGAAGGCTGTTTGGTTCTTCCAATACGCAAGAAAGCAATCGAGCGGATTACGTGGAAGTTCAGGTTTCGAGCACGTTTTTCTTGGAGAGTTGAAAGGTCGGGGCAGCGGTTTGATTGGCATGCACAATTGGATTTTCATAAATGCGGCTGAAAAGGCTGGAAAATTAAATTATTTTGGATACAAGAGCAAGAAAATATTGGGATACGGTAGTCACGTGAGTTGAAGTAAAATCAATACATACATAAATTAAAATATGTCAAGAGATATTTAATACGATATTTTGGTACACGTATAAAAAATTCTGAAAAAAATCGGAACGTAGTATAAACGGTCAATGACATTGTTCACTGAAAATATTACACAGTCGTTTCTGAACGCTCCTACGAAGATAAGGTCTACGAGTGAGATAAAAATTCTAAGATTACTAATGAGTCTTTCTCTATAATTCCAACGGCGATGAACATTCGTAACTAATGAGAAACGGTGTCGAATTTTTATTTTTATTCTCCAAATTGAAATCAATTAATTTCTTCATGATACGATTAGCTGCAGAGTATAATTTAAATTTTTTCGGCAACAGCTGAATTTGAAGCTAATAATACTGGATTAGTGCGTAATTTGTAATAGAAAAATGAATGAATTATTTCAGAAAGTCATCATTGCCCATGTGGTCTATCGTTACTTGGGTAAGGTGAAATTGACGTCAATGTTTATCGGTATATCACCGGAACTGGAAGTATCTTTATACACCCTATGCTATTTCGTGAAACCTAACGAACATTGCCGCCTTTCAATGGGTGGTAAAAAGTTCGAAATACAAACCTACGTTCTGAACCATACCGGCTCGCCTTCGCTTGGTACGGCATTTCCAGTTGCTGCATTTATTGATGCTAAGTAATTGTTAAAAAACACTATCGTGATAACGAGAATAATAACAATGCTTAAATAAATATTTAATAACAACAACAATACACTTAACGGTATTAGCGGTTCCAAAAACAACAAGAAAAGTGATAATCATGTAATAATATTGAGAACGACAACATAATCATATGATGATACCTGATTATATTATACTAACAATAAAATTATTAACAAATAATAATTTCCTATTTTTAATGTTTCTCGTGTTTTATTGATATTTTTTCGAATATCTGCCGTTGAATTTATTTTCCACAAACATATATGATACGTGATTGCGAAATTTTTAATTTACATTACAGAAAAAGTGTACGATGAAATGTGCAATCGGTAAATTGGGACGTTGCTCGAACTTCCTGCTCAGGTCTTTTCGAGCCTCAAAGAAAGAAAAAAATAAATAACCGTCCTTAGTTCGTTTCTGAATTTTGAATGCGTTCTCTAGTTTTTAATTTATTTTTATGATAAACTAACTACATATTTTCAGATTTAGGACCGCCATTACCGCCATTTTCAATCCAAGGTTCTGAATTTTCCAAGACATTCATTACCCCGGCACACATGTTTTATAATCAACAGCTTGTCACATTCGTATTTACGTATTGTTTTTTCTTGTGATATCAGTTAAAACAGCTACGGCGAATGAACACAATAATAATTCGAGTCTCCTCCTTTATTATTGACATATCGTAGAAATGAAAGACAGTTTAAAATGTAATACATATACGAGAATAAGCGTACATACCTATAGGTGTAATTTTCATATTATATCGTATACTATGGCATCAATAGTAGGTAATTATCGTTCCGGACGATGATCAGAACTCAACATGCGAATGGATTTGATATGCAGAGATCGAATGGTCATCACATACGTTCGTACATCATGATAATCGATGCCATGAATAGATTTTTTTCTCCCTTCAGATCATTCAGAGTTAACCTGATTTCGAGTTTTCAGAAATCAAAGCCCTTCAGTATTAAAAGAACTTACAATTAGTCATGATATATTTATATTATCTGGAAATATAAAGAGCAAGAAAATTTTCCAAAGAAATTCCATGACATGTTACAATATTTCACACGTTCATCGTGTGCTCGAATAACGCAAACTATTTGAAGGGGAACAATTGTGTTCATTTTTCGTAAATCAATAGAAGCTCGGTATTTGTTTTGAAGGTCGATCCCTGCTAATTTTAAATGTCATCTGCTGTAAATAGCATAACTTATTATCGTTTGCGAGGCCAATATTTGATTTTACTTGTCTTCGATCCTCTAGAATGAATCAGGCCTGTCTTATATCCATCAGGCGCATTGCCAACGATAATCATGGTCATCAGAATAGAAAATTCCAAATATTGTTGTTTTTTAATTAAAAAAAAAAAAAAAAACAACAACATCATTATCAAAACTGTAGAGAAAAATATCATGCTGGACTTGTTCAATAGAAACATAATTTTTTTTTCATATTTGTTTTTTTACGAAGCATTTTTGAGACATGATGCTTTTTCACTCGATGATCCTTATTCGTATTTATGTACTTCGATAAGAGAACATCTGGCATTTTAATTAAATGCATAACAGTGCGTTAGAACTTTCGTTTATTCTACGTTTTCATTGATTAGGTAAATCTACTGCCATATAGTTATTGGACGATTTGAAAGTTCACGTTACAGTTATCGAACTGATGAGACTGACAAGTGATAAGCGCGTATAGCGAAGTTAACATTGTGTCACTTCCCAATTGAATACGGAATTTGATATACCAACTTTTTAATAATCCTTCATAAGTTCCCTTAAGTAACCCAATCTACTGTAACATTGAAATGACTACGAATTTGTTATGCGACACCTTGTCAACTTTTTCCATCTTTCTCGGCAGAAGTAAAGCGTCATTCGAATAAAGTTTTAATTGACCTTTACAGCTTTGAGGAAATCAATTAGTTATCTGTTGATCGCAATATATCTCCCATCTGCATGCGACCGTTGTAGCATATTGATTGTGCGATAAGCACTTAATTTTTAAAATCAGCGCGCCACATGATATTATCAGATGTGTCGGTAAAGAAGTTCCCCAATATAGGCAATTAAATTATGAATCGCCTATAAATTTAGGGTGTTTTTTGTTCGCCAGTAAGTATTCAAAATTAAAATATACCAAAAATTATTTTGTAATTTTGTCGACATTCAATTCTAACAATCGACAAAAAAACTTTTCTCGCATTCTCTTTGATCACTATAATTCTAAAAGATTAGCGAAAAAATAAATCGCAAATTCAATGAAACAGCAGCCTGCTCAAAATTAATTGCAAAACTGGGGGACTTGGGTGGCTACGATTGATAAAAGGCGAAACGATTGGTACCCGTGTATGCCATCTCTAGGATAGAATAATTTCGCATAGGGAATAAACGAACTTTTTGGATCACACGAAAGCGACAGTCTGCTGGTAACTTCTCGAAGGACTGTCTGCTATAAAAACAGTGATAACAACGACCGGCGACGCGCATTACAAAATCCTGGACACATGTTGACGCATCAAAAATCCTACGAATATCATATTAAGTTCGTTACGTGCAGTGTAATATTTACAAATTACTTTTTGTTTGTCTTTTCTTATTCCAACTGTTTGAGGTGAGTATGTAAACAACTTCTCTACGTAGTGTATGCTAAATAAATCTAACAATTGTTTAACACATTATCTGCAATTATCAAATCAGGTATATACGGGTATATCAAATAAGTGTGTCCGCACTGATTTAAAATATAGCCTGTGATTTTATTATTCCTCGTGTTAATATAATTCTTGTGAACGTATGAAATAACCATAATCATCATCAAATGCATTCAAAATGTTTACGAGCAGCTGTGTTTATTTATGTTCAATTTTAGCTCAGGTCTCACATGTCTACTTAGGTATAGTTGATATTATATTATTTGTGCCTAGGTATACGTTAGCTAATTACAATACAAACCGTATTTACATGTTCAAAATTCGTTTCGTATGTGACTTGAATTATGTGATGAAATACAGAAATTCATATTTGTTGGCTCTTCATCCTTATCGTCATCTGTATGGAGTGTCGACGTGATTCTCATGTCTGTTGTTTAGCAACGATCGTGGCCCTGATACGGAAATCTGAAATAATTTTCATTTACTTGTGTTTTTGTCTTCATTTGCTAATTATACGTTGTTTTGTATGCATACTGAATTCAAGCTATCTTGTTCTACGGATTGAGGTTTAGAAATCTCGCAGTTCACCTGTAATGATATCCAGAACATGTTTTTACCAAACGGATAATTCCATCGGAAATTTTTGCCCAATGTGCTCAGAATTTCGAGAAAGTTCCCTATTTCTAATCGGATTTAGGTATTTACATCGCCGAGGTGATGAAGACAATAGATGAACTTATCTTTTATGAAAAAATATTAGAATTTTAAAGATAACCGTGGGACTTTGCTTTTATAAACAATTCATTTAATTATGTATGACGTTTCACGACAGTTTAAAATACCGATATTTTTGTACTGCATCCTAACAGAGTAGCTTATGCCAGTAATTCGACCTTGGCATATTATAATTCGACTCTAGATATATTTTTTGCTGTTCTGACAATGAATGAAATAGACAAAGAATGCTTTCACCGACCAATGTATACGTAATATTTCATCGTATATTTCACATCCATTATTTCCATATGGTAATAAAAATAACTACCTCCAACTAATATTCCGGCTTGTCAATCTATCCTACATTTTGAGCAAGGACTACAAAATTGTGTCCTTGAAAACCGCGTGCCTGTAGCCTATCTTTTCTTCTGACAATGAGTATACATAAGGTCGATAAACACATTGGTGTGACGATACACCTAACTCACCCAGCGGGCCGGCTCCAGTTCTTGACCTACCCCACACTTCTTTTTAACGGTCTCGTCTCGCCAGACGAAACATGCGCACGCGTGCTACGTGATATTATGTGCCTAACGCATTACGCACTACTATATACAGTACGTATGTATCTACATACATACGGCGTGTACCGCAATTTTAGTATATGCTCAAATTTGTAATAAAAAGGCGATAAATTAAAAATTGTTTGATATAAAAGTTGTAAAATTTTAAGATACTCATCTGGTGACCATGTTTGTTTTAGTGTCTTGTTTGGCTCATTGAGCCCAACCCCATTTTTTCGGTAATTGACCACAGAAACCCTCAGTTTTTATCACAGCTTCACATTTTATTTTTATATTTTGGAACGGCGCAAATTTCCACAATAATTTTCATGGTTGTTGCGCATGATGTACGACTTTTTGTCGCCGTTTCGGTTTTGGCGCGAGAAATTCCAACGCGGGACGTTCCAACACATAACCAGATAGAATACGCACAATCACAGTTGGGCTTCCAAAAATATCTTCCAACTGCTCATCAACCAGAGGAGAATTTTTCCCCAATCATATCACCGATACTAATCGTGTCTCAATATATCAAAGGAATAAAACGATTGTGAAATTTAATCTTACTATATTGAACACAATACAAGTGGGACAAAAAAATTAAATTATAATCATATGTGTACGTGAAACTGATTAAATTAAAAGTATATGTACATCAGGTACTCGATATTTCTACATGTACACACATCAGGGGGCTGCTCATGGTGTTCTTTAGATGTCGAGGAGCAGATTCATTTTGCGGCCATCACAAGATAGACGCTTGTGTCGCATCCCGCAGTTAGCATAATTAATTATAAATTATATATGAACAATTTTAATTGATGTTATTTTCCTATCCCACCACATCGGTTTTTGATGAATAGTAGAATAATACGTGATATTATTTTTATAGGTTTATACCTATTTGTATTATACACGAGCATTTTTGGGCAGCTTCATGTTGAGTTTTGGATAAGGATTGTTATTGTATGGGAATTCCTATGTGATGTGAGAAAAATTCGAAATTAAATATCTAGAAAAATATGAATCCAACAGAAAAATTGTACGAACAAAAGTTGTTCGTTTTTTTTTTGTAGATTGCGAAATTGATGAAAAAAAATATGGGTTCCCATTTGAAATACCGACGCTCACCTTCAAATAACCTTGAAACCGTCCACCAAATGAAAAATAAGCAATGCTGTCATATTTTCCCCATTTTTTCAAATATTTTTTGTCTAAACCATTTTTTCGAAAAAACGTCCAGCTGGCAAGATATTCAGGTGTGTCAAGATAAATGCCTCACCCGTACATATATTGGCGTTGGCGAAGGTGAAAAAAGAAAGAACAATAACTTCAAAGTAAATGAATGAATAAATAGATAAAAAACAGCTTTTTTTTGTATCGTATAGCAATTACTTTCTAACTGCGTATAATGTAAATGCAAATTAATAATAATATTATACTATAAAGTCGCGACCGTGTTGTAAATATTTTTCATCGACAACTGTGTATTTCCCCTTTCTACGATATGATGATGATGATGATGATGATGAGGATGATGATGATGATGACGATGATGAGGAGGATGATGCTCTTCGTACCGCACGAAACTGATAGATCCCCTACATAATAAATGTTTTCGCGCATCATAATATAATTGTTATTCTTGTTATTTCTTGTTATTCTATCTCTTGCACTTTCTCTCAGCACCCATATCATAATCAGACGTTGCAACACTTCTTATTATTTCGTTCACAAAACGCATATGAATCTACAGTATATTATACGCTAACCGATCATTTTCTTTAGACTTTACCACAGCACGTTATAATATCGTGATATTTGTTTCATGTGAAAATTTCTGCACATATTCCATTAAAATTTCAGTTTGTTTTGGATTTTTTTTTTTTTCGATCAGCTAATTACCAACGAGGATTTCGCTTTCTTCGAGTGCTATTACATTTTTCCTAGACTTGTAGAAAAAAGAAAGATGAAAAAAAAACGGAAACGAACCTTGACTCCACGAGATCGCGATTGGCATGTGTGTAGTGGTATAAAATGAATCAAGGATTAAAAACGTTTCTATAAATAAAACGATCCATATCTTTTTGAAGCTATAAACATATAACGCAGATATGATTTTTCATCGAGTCATATGAAAAATGATATGATTTTGGTAAATTTTTTATTTTGTTCTGCAAATATATTTAGATTCTCGGAAATTTGATATTCCAAATTAATAATTGTTGTTTTCATATATAAACCGCAGATCTTAAATACAGAGTAATTGTATATTATTTTCATATGAAATGTGCGTACACAATAATAACACATAAGGAGTACATGCGACCGTTCCCCTTTAAACTTTATCAAATTCTTACAATATAATTTTCGTTTGTTATTTTTTCCGCGAACGAGGTCGCTCAATTTACATTACACATGTTAGTGTAGTCACGCTAGTCGGCGTTGATCTCTGAAGGAGTTTGGAACGTTGAGAGAGGAAAAAAAAAATTAATTTATATTTTTATAATTTCGAAAACTTAATCGTTAACGTAACCACCACTGCCAGTGTTTGGCGATTATATTCTGCGGTACAACAGGAAAAAATGATTATTTTCCAGAAAATCGGTAAAGAAATTTCACGTTTATAATCTTTCATATATATATATATATACAAGAAAAAGAAATTAGTTTCGTATTCTGCATATATGTATATACTTTTTTTTTTCTCTTATCCTCGCTTTTAAATAAGGAATTCAATATTCCGATAAATATTATAATGATACTGGATGAATTTTAACTTGCAAATGATAACGTATATAATGTTACATATCAATTATATGTAAGTCGCGTTTCTTTTTTCTTCTTCTTTTCCTTTTTTATACACATACAAACACAGCGAACACGTGTATCCGCCGGTATGTACAAAATTAATTACGTAAATCTCGTGTATATTAATTAATTATATATATGAACCGCAGTAGTTGCCAAAAAATATCATTCGCAGCAGCCGCGGATGAGGTGGCGGGGACCGAATTTCTATTTTTGGGACTGAAAATTAGAATTCATGCACGTCTAAATAGTTCTACCCTATTTAGCTGTTTTATACAAAAGTGACGATGCGCGACGTGATTGTGTATGTGTAGACGTAAATAATACATATATGTTTACATATAGCACTGTGTATCATAAAATTGTGCGATAACTAGATAACCTTTTAATGGCGGTGGAATATCGCGGGCGGTCGCGGGGCCCTCGGGGACCGGAGGTCACGGCCTCCATTGATAGCTGGGGCCCAACGCGCGTACTTTGGACCATTTCGCTGTGCCGCCAAATCGAATAAACCCCGCGGCCGGTGGCCGTTTAACTTCAGTGCCACTTCGGCTCGCCTCCGCACCGCAGTTCAAAAACTCATTCGAATACAACATATATATGTACATATGTGATACATGTATATATATGCATATGTGAATGTGTAGATACATGTACACGTGAGAGAGAAAAACACAGTCGGTAACCGTGATGGTCTTTAGCATTCTCTGTGGATCACCTAAACCCGGACTCATCATTTAATTCATCCATCGATTTAAAAATAATACAACGCGTGATACTAAACGATTAGACTGTATAACTATCCTAGTTTTCAAAGATAATCATTTTCTATTTGAAGGAAAAAAAAAAAAAAAATAATAATATCGAGTATTTATTTATACATACATATGTATGTATAGACATCAATATATAAAATAAATTAATCAATTATACACACGCCAACATGTCTACAGAGGCTCGTAGCTTTTCTTCTAACGGCAGCATGATCGTCGTCAGCAACAGACTACCGTTTGTCCTTAAACGGAACGAAATTACCGGAAAACTTGAGAGAAAAGCGAGGTAAGTTAAACTATACCCAACCATCATCTATCTGTATTGATATTATTATTGTTATTGCTATATTACTGCATTAGAGCACAGAATTTTCCATAAACCGCAAAATATACGAAATTGTAATAATTTATTGAATAAACAGAAAATTTCTTTTTCCAAAAAATTTTATCGAGAGAAAAATTTGATTGAGAAAATTTTTTTACGGAATAATAGCAAGCTGTTCTGGATCCCAAACGGTTTGAATTCGATGAATGAGAACATAATGACATGCCGGGTGAATCTTATACCAATTGAACTCTGGAATACATATTTCTTTAATATAGTTCAGGTATTGTTTGGATCAAAACGAGCATTATTTTTTGTATCATATGCTATATATATATTTTTTTTCAAGTTTTTTATTCAAAGTGATATAGAAGCTGTAGAATGCGGAAGTACTAGTTGCACCGAGTTCTATAGGGATATATAAGGTGTTAACATAATTTGAATAGGTACGCGAAATTTCTTAGTTATCAAAGACAATTCATATTGTTGCAGCTTGACCTAGTCTCTGATGGACTGTTTGAAGGTCGCTGATGTTGCCACTAATTGAAAGATTAGTAATTTTTGTTAAATTTTTAAAGTCATATAAAATTCTTATGCGGTGAATTGGTTTTAATTAAATAAAAATCAGATGTAAATAAAATTTCACGCAGCATCGCAGGACGAAGATTGGAAAGTATTTTGTATCCGCGTTATTTTCATCGCGTTGAATTTTACCACGTTACCAGGATAATGTATGTTATAGTTTACCCTGCAAAGACGTACGTAAAAGATAATAAATCGGAAAACTATTATGAAGTTAAATTTTTGTAATCATTTTTCTATTACGCAAATAAGTATTTTACTTACCGCGGAATAATGTTTGGCACGGATTGCTCAAGCCCTTGTTTTCATCTGATCACGTGCCGATGATCGCGAGAGGAAATATGCGAGAATTGCAAAAATTCGATTAGATGTCCGAAAAATAGAAGATTTGATACTCATAATCGTTGAGACTCATGAAGATAAACATTGATATTATAAATGATAATATGGTATCAATTTAGGTTATTCATTTCTGGGGGTCTGCGCTTTTATTACGAAAATTTGAAGTGTTTTTTTCAAACATTTTACGCAGTCATAGAAGTTTATGTTTTTGTCATTTATACGTCGCGACATTTAGATTCCTTTAATCATTGGAACATTCTTCTTTTCATTATCACTAATGTTATATTAGTAATTATAGTTATAGAAGTAATTATCCGTATGATTCCACATCATAAACGTCAAATTTTCAGCTCAAATATTTTTACTCAACTCATCATAATAAAACGGATCATCATATGAGATCATATGTTTTCGTATTAAAATATTCTGATGTGATCGAATTTCCTTCTTTCTCACTTAGCGCCGGGGGCCTCGTCACAGCGGTAGCACCTGTCGTAATAAGTGGAAATGGAGTGTGGGTTGGATGGCCAGGAATGCATATGGATGACCCAAACGAACAGATTCCAGAATCAGATCCAAACGATCGTACGCCAACGGCAGGTCTCTTATCTCGTAAGGTGAGTGGAAATTAAAAGTCATAAAACATAATGAATGCATGTATGTCGCACCAGATCCTTCTATCGCCTGATTATCTTCATAACATCGTGAATGTCCTGTTGACAGTCGATGGAATCCTCGCACGAATTAATTTTCACCGTATAAACCGCAATCGACTCGTTTTATTTTTTATCTAGATACGTTATCCATCCAAATTTTAGACTTCCCTTTACGAATGATAGGGAAGAAAGTTAGAATCGTCCGTGACAATCTTTTTCGATGTGTGGGATTAGTTGCAATGTTTAATTTAAGATATGAAAGAATTTCTAATTTGTTTTTCTTCGTTTTTAAATTTATTTATCATAAAATATAACTGCGCTTCTGAATCAATAAGCAATGGAGAAGAAAATCTTTGCTCGAACTATTGATGCGCGTACGGAAATCGACCTAAATAGATAAGAAAGAAGAATAAGAATTACTGACAATTACTGTGGGTCATATTCATATAACATACATCTGTTGACTGTTTTAGTACGCAACTGATCTAAATAATCGCAATATTATTATTATGATAATCTTTATGTTTTTTTTTTTGTCTGATCTATTGTCCACGCGATCGATCTCATCCTCGAGTAAATAGTAAAAACAAATGAACCAACGATTAGTGCCGCTTGAACTAGATATACTAAGTATAGTTACGCTTTGTTAATTAAACATGGATCATTATGCATATTATACTGATTACGAAATTCAGATATTTTCAGCTGTTATTGAATAGCTATTTTTCTATTTACGTATTATAACTTATTTGTCACGAATTTACGTACTTATATTCCCTCGGCACACATCCTGTATTACATCGCTATACATACATATATTATACAAATCATATGGTGAATAATTATAATCCTATTTTTTATTACACCTAAAAATTCTTCTGTCATCAAAATCAATTCGGATGGGTATCTATCTCTTATTCAAATGTCATAACAATTGAAGATCTTACTTACAATTATCAGCTCTGCATGTTAGAGATTAATAATGCGGTCTCAACACTATGTCACCATGCGCCGAATCTTATCGCATTTAGTTCAGGTGCAAGAAAGAAAAGGAAAAAAAGAAGAAAAAGAAATTCAGCATGAAAATAATAACAATGTAGAATAATAATTATAATATTTATGTCAATGATAACTGTATACGCAGTTGCATCTGGGAGATCTCTGCATCCACGCATCGTTCATGCATCGACCCCGTGGTGGACTAATGATGGACGGACTTCTCCGAACGTATAAGCGTAGTGTAAAAAAATCCTTCGCAATTCGGACTCATTCATGTACGAGTTTTTTAACGTAGATACACGCATGTATGTATGTACGCACTTTCATTTCTTTGCGGGTTTTAAAACAGTGCGCTGGTCATGGCGCGTAACTATACACCACAAATACCTATAGGTATAATATGGACTTATTATAACACGCGATGCGCAGTATATTCCAAAAAATATTTGCATCCGCGAAAACAAGTTGAGGCGGGAGAAATTGACGGAAAAAATTTCCCTTGTAAAATATGTATAAAATAATCGCTATGAGTAATAACACCTGCTGTCATCTCTTTTTCTCCAACATTGTTCTCTCGTTATATACGATGAGGTGGAATTTTCCTGTCAAATATGTATATAGGTATATGTATAAATGAGTATATATTAATATATATAAATATATATAAGGATTATGTTATATATATAGGAAGATTGCGATCAGACACGTCAATTTTTTTATCCTATTATAAGTCAATAATTCACATTGCGTCCTCACATGTGTTCACATATACATGAAACATATCTGTATTGAGGCGATAAATCATACAATTCAAATGTGAACACGTGATTCGCTGTCTACGTTGATTTCGCGCGATAATTTGTCTCTTTTGTGAAATAAACGGTTAACGTAGATACTGTAATGATGGTACGAATCGGAAATCAATTTGCCCTTGACTAATCGTGATTCTCAGCTCTGATCACGCGGTATTTATAGCTTCAGGTTGTTCACTTTTCTTATTCTCCGGTAATTTTATAATGGCAAAGAAAAAAAATCCCTTTACTAGTCTACTGATATATATATTTGATAAAGAAAGACAGCTTACATATATAGGTATATCGTAAAACGTAATCCACCGCGTGCGTAACCTTGTTGATATTACTACGGGATTATTCCCAGAGCTCCAAGAACTGACATAACACTGCAGTCTTCGTATTATAGGGAAAGAAAAAAAAATAAAGAAAAACATTGATAAAAATATATTTTCACGTGAACACCGAATGTACACACCTATACCTGCACCATGTGTATTGAAAGTCGCCGTAAAAGAATATCATTATACTGCCGCAGAATTAACGGCATGTTTCTGGAATACACATAAGTCGGGACAACTTTTCTCTGAGTATATCAGCTCGCATTTGGATTTTTATGATTATCGGCACTTCGCCAGAAATTTTTATACGATTCGTCGAAACGAAAACAACTTGGGATTTTCATTTTCAAATAATATTAAATTTTCAGGATGGGAAAAAAAAGAATTCCGGGTGTCTCGATAAATTCATGAGCGCTTGACTGCCCTTCTCTCCATTAGTTTATTGAATATTATGAGATACCTACACGCCACGGTTCGATTAATTTTCATAAAATTATAAAGACTATTTCATCCACAGGGATAATATGTATTACGCACTTCATATTTCATGCCTGTATCCTTCATTATTTATCCCTGTAACATTCGCAGGGAAATTTTTGTCATTGTGAGAAAGAATCCCAACGTAATTAGTTATGCAGCTCGTTGAAATCAATCGTTTTTAATTTTTTTTGCATATTTAGGATTCATATATTTCTACCGCGTACATGTGTTTCTATGGTGAATCAAGCGACTCGATACGCAATCCAATGAAATCCAGGCACAAAAGAAAGGGGAAATAAAATACAATTTTTGAATCCAGTGTATCGGTAAAAACACATGCAAGCAATGCGAAGTTGATATCATAGTGATGAAGAAAGAGGACGATGCTTTTCGACTTTCAAAAATTGATTTTTGTTTCTGTACACTTTTTCTATCGACATTACATTTTATCATGATGTACGGAATGTTTTTGTTTTTTTTCTATTTTTCAAAGATCAAAAGCATCACGCTCTTTGTTCATATTTTTTCGTCACTGATATCAACTTCGCATCAATCGGATATTTTTTCGCTGATAAACTAGGTTTCGAGAATTTCTAGTGCAAGAATCGCATTGCACTTTTCTTTTCGATAAAATGCTTCATTTGTATGAGAAGATCTCAACTTCTCATTCGATATTCTCTGATACTCGAAATCGTTGGCCCAGCCAACTAGCCATGTCGGAATTCAGAACGTGAAACGATAAATATTGGAAATGCAACGTCAAAGTAAATAAGAGCAAATAATTACAATTATGCGATTGTGGCGGCCACGTGGTTGCGGCACGTCTATCATAATCTAAAAATTAATTCATATGAAATAACTAATTATAATAATTTTTCACCCCGTTGTACGTCTATGCGGTTGTTTCATTTGCACCAAGTACTCGATGGCATTTAATTCTCCGTTTTTTTTTTTGTTTTATTTTGTTTTGTCTTTTTTTTTATCAATAAACACACAAGCTAACTGGATGAATAACAATAAATATGATATCCATAATACTATAGATTAACGGTGAAATCGAACGGTTTTAATCATTTTACTTGAATAATAAACCAATAAATACCATTTGACAAACTGGTGATTCATGTTATCTGCGGGTTGTTTGTTTTAATCGTTATACAATACGCTATGCTGATATAGGTATGTATGTACATATTATTGCACGCACTAAGGATATGCAAAGTTGCTCCAGTGTGTCGTGTTGCCTGCGAGCAGGCGCTCGAGCCATCTGGCATTTGTGCAAACGTGTGTAACTTTGAACCGTCGTAGCTCAGGTATCCTTGAAGCTAGGATCATTTTCTTTTTTGTGTTCGATTTTTCTTGAAATTAACTCCAATTCTGAAATCGAAGAAACAATCGAGTTCCATCCGAAGAATCGTTTTCGATAGGACGAATCGTTTGCGACATATTTGACTGGTTCGATTGAAATGGGACACCCTGTATATATGCATATGCTAGTCACTGAACTCATCATAAGTTGAATCGGATATTCAACATTTGAATTAACATTTCCCGTATAGCTGCGCTACTGAATCTGAAGTTTATGAGTTTCTATTCAGTTTGGTTTTTTGTTGTTTTCTTTTTTGCCGGGGAATCTACCGTCTGACAAATGTCTGACTGCGGATATGATGCGGTAAAAATATACGCGACTGAACAACGTTAACGTAATGAAGAATTTTTATTCTGTTTTTTTCGAAGACGACTACGTTTTATGGCAACAGATTTGTAGGGTTACTGGGTTATCGTAACGGATGACGTATGGTACATGTTTCATCTCCAGTTTCTATAGATTTATTGTAAATACGTATAAGAATAGCGTTATTTCGTTTTTATAGGATTAAAATGCGATGAATTTTATTCGTATAATAAGGTCTTGAAAACGGATATAAAAGTACGTGTACACAGAATAATAGGGTCGTCAACACCGAGAGAAGAACATACGTCAGAGTTTTTATCAACCTTGATTGTCATACTTTCATAACACGTGCCTGCCGTTATTTGTCTTTCAGCAACGATTTTTACTAATAATATCCTCAGCGTCCTTCGCCTTGGTGCGGTTCTAATTCGTCATCATATTCATTAATATGTTATTATCCTAATCTTCTATGAGCTACTTCTACAGTTTTGATTAAAATTGTCCTACTAAGAATCAAATGATTATTTTTGGCACGATTATGGTGAAATTTGATAAAATGTAGTAGTATTTAATATTAGCATGTTTATCGAAATTGGGGTCGTTTTTTTTTTGCAGTTTCATATCTTCAAATTCACTCTACTTATCTTTCGCGATATGTAAATTATCACACATCTTACGCACACCCATCAAAAAAATCGTCTCAATTGAAACCGAGATAACCATACGATTGAATGTTTACCTAATGTTTCACGGCTTTATAATTGGTTTGGTTGGTGTGACGGGAAGCCTTTGGCTTAACAAATTTGCGCTTTAAATATTGTGTTGATAAGTTTACTCGATTTGCTAAATCCAAATGATAGATTAACATCGTGCCGGAAAAATACGCAGTAAATATTTAAGACTTGAATTATCGCAGAAGGACGATGATAATAAGCCGACGACGTTTTATCCAATTTTTAAATCCAACGTTTTATTGCGTTAATGTCTATAAATTCACAAGCCATGTTATAAGCCCACGTCCATATATCGTATATTAAAATGATTTTTTCACACAATACGACTCGGCGATGGTTTGCAGACAACACTTACAATTAGTTCAGGATTTGACGCATTTGCAAAAATTTTGTACAAATTAACTCCGATTGACGGTTGCCCCTTACATAGTCTGTACATTGAAATCGTCCAGTAATGTTTGTTGCAGTTTCCTAACATTCACTGCAGTTTTAATTTTTTTTTTATTCATATCATATCCCGCTCCACGCGGATCGTCAGCTGATCCGTAGCTTGAGACGTGAATTATCTGAACAGTCTTCGTCGTTAGCGTAAATAAGCGTTTACTCGTCTTTTTCGGAAATCTTATGAAAAAAAATTTTTAGATAATGGTAATAAATTGTTGGTCAATGACAATGAGTGAGTTGATTATCAGAGCGAGGGCCCGACGGGGCAAAATCCAATCACAGACGGACTTTGCACAATCAATATTGAAAATGATCGACTCTTCTTCATCTTATTTCATGAGTTTTCTTGTTATCCTTATTTCCTAGTCGTTAAAAAGCGCGATATGCAATATACAAATAATGAACCGTAAAAATTCTTTCTCGCTGTTTTTTATTCATTGATTTTTTTCATGCGAATATATTTACAAATAACGGAATAATATTCTTAGAATCGATTGCCAAAGGATAAATTAGCGAGGAAAAATAGATGAGTAATTGTTCGAACAAACGACTTGAAATATCTGTTATTTATTAGATGAGGAATGTTATTTGTGTAAAATAATATAAACGGTCTTCGTTTGTTTACAGGTTGTCGCTGTGCATGTTGATGAGCTAATATTCGATTCATATTACAATGGATGCTGCAACGGTACGTTTTGGCCACTTTTTCACTCCATGCCTGACCGTGCGACTTTTATTGCCGACCACTGGCGTGCCTATGCAGCTGTTAATCAAGAGTTTGCCGCTCAAACTGTAAGTGCACTTTAATCAGTTTCGGTATTACAAAGATGATTCTTTCAAAAATGAGGCATTCCATTTTATGAGCCGCATGTCATTGTAGTTTTTCTTTTTTAATGCCCGTTCCGGATGCATGCCTTTCTCCAGGTGAACGCACTCGAACAAATCCACAAGGAACAATCAGGGCGGGTAAATGGAACTCCATTGGTATGGATTCACGATTATCACTTGATGTTGGCAGCAAATTGGGTCAGACAATCAGCGGAAGAAAAAAATCTCCGATCAAAATTAGGCTTCTTTCTTCATATCCCGTTCCCGCCTTGGGACATCTTCAGATTGTTTCCATGGGCAGATGAAATCCTCCAAGGAATGCTTGGTAAGATTTTGAAAATTACCGTAACTATAATAATCACGTGTGAGTAATCCGTCTCTTTATTCTGAAGGCTGCGACATGGTCGGCTTTCATATTCAGGATTACTGTTTGAATTTCGTCGATTGCTGTCAAAGAAGTCTTGGCTGCCGTGTAGACCGAAAAAATCTCCTCGTCGAGCATGGTGGTCGAACTGTTCGAGTCCGACCTCTCCCGATTGGAATTCCATTCGACAGATTTGTGGCTCTAGCCGAAAGCGCACCCAAAGTTATGCTCACCAATCAAAAAATCGTACTTGGTGTTGATCGGCTCGATTATACCAAAGGACTAGTTCACAGACTGAAGGCGTTCGAAATGCTTTTGGAAAAGCATCCCCAGCATAGAGAACAGGTGGTGTTTCCATTCTATTTCACATTATTGAAGATTTCTCAAATTCTGAAGTCGAATTCTGAACCACTTTTTTTCATTTTCACCATCAGGTGACCATGCTTCAAATAGCGGTGCCATCGAGAACCGACGTCCGGGAGTACCAGGATCTTAAGCTTGAGATGGATCAATTAGTGGGTCGCATAAATGGTCGTTTTACTACGCCAAATTGGTCGCCGATTCGGTACATCTACGGGTGTGTGAGCCAGGAAGAATTGGCCGCATTTTACAGAGAAGCGGCAGTCGCATTGGTCACCCCTCTACGTGATGGGATGAACTTAGTCGCGAAAGAGTTCGTGGCCTGCCAGATAACGGAACCTCCTGGCGTTTTGATCGTCTCACCATTTGCTGGTGCAGGTGAAATGATGCACGAAGCACTGATATGTAATCCTTACGAAATCGACGAAGCTGCTGAAGTTATTCATAGGTAAATTTTCGCTAGGTGATAACGAATTGCCAGGCCAGAAGTGAATATCATCATTAAGAAATTTATGAGTGCATGATAAAGTTTTTCATCCAAATACGGAATTGCCTTGAAGATCTGCGAAACTATTTTTTATCATTATCAAAGTGATGAGGTTCAAATTTTGTATGTGACTCTCAAAAAATTAATTAATCATCAGAGGTATCATTAAAGGTTTTGTGTGTTTAAAAGTGTTTAAAAACGCATCAGTTTTGCTCAATACCAAACGAATCTCTTATCACTTGATCCCGGAATGAATTATTCTCTCATTATCAGCCGACGAATTGGAACAATCTACAGTCCGACGGATAGCACAATTTCAACTGCTTCTTAATTTCCAGAGCACTTACAATGCCCGAGGACGAGCGTACGCTACGTATGAACCACTTGCGACGTCGTGAGAGGATCTACGATGTGAACTACTGGATGAAATCATTCCTCCAAGTAATGGGATCCCTCGAAGAAAGGGATTCGGTTGGAGCTACCACGATGCAGCCGGTAACGATGGACGACTTTGACGATTATTTAAGCAAGTAAGTATCACAGACGGGAGATCCGTGCATGACTGGGCCCAGCCAACGCATGTGCTAAAGGATGCATCTGTACTTATGAAAACTCAAGGTTCTTCGTAAATATTTTTCAAATGTCATCCGGCGGTTAAATGTATTTTTTATACTTTTCCTCTTTTGTTCCAATTGCTTCACTGCATTGCCCTTGTTCTATTACTTCATGTTTCACAAATAGAAGAGCCTTCATCCATCCAGAAGGTTGCTGCTAATTGCTTGAAAGGTCACGCGCGTCTTAATGTAGATATTCACTGATTTTGAATTCGTCTTTGCAGCGACATCAATTTCTTTATCAATATTATTGATTTTTATCATTTCTTCTCTTAGATGTGCAAACTTTAAGCACATTCTACAGTTCAAAAGATAAAAAAAAAAGAAAGAAACAAGCATGAGTCTGGGTACGTCGCTGCGTAGGTTATATGCCTGTTCAAGTTAAAATTGTAATTATTGTAAATTCATAAATAACCTCGATCTGGCAAATGATTGATAAAATGCAACAAAATTGTGCATGGTATCTCACTTGAGTTTGGATCCACATAAAGTTAAAGACACCTGCACGCACTTGCTCACGGTCTATTGTAAACGCAAGGCTATTGGAATTTTTTGCAAAAAGAAAAGAAATTGAAAAATTGGAGAGCTATTTGCTTTTGAAGCGGCGGGCCCGCGCTGTGCCGCGACCTGACTGATGTTGAAAGCCGGGTAACGACCCAGTGATGGCGCATGTCCCCTAGGTATATTGGCGACAATCACAAGTTGGCCCTTCTCTTGGACTACGACGGTACTTTGGCGCCGATAGCGACACATCCTGACCTGGCTATCCTGCCGTTGGAGACAAAGAATGTTCTTCAGAGGCTTTCCAACTTGCCGGATGTATACATCGCCATCGTAAGCGGAAGGAACGTTAACAATGTTAAATCGATGGTCGGAATCGAGGGCATCACCTACGCTGGAAATCACGGGCTTGAAATCTTACATCCTGATGGAAGCAAGTTCGTGCATCCCATGCCCGTTGAATTCGAGGATAAAGTTGCTGGACTTATGCAGACTTTGCAGGATCAGGTACGGTCGACACACCAATGCACGGCTCTCGTCAACCGATGACGATGTATAGCTCGCTTTTTTCTGCAATATTTGTTCGTTCGTTCGTTTTTTTTTCTTTTTCCCCTTCTTCTTTTCACTTTGCCATATCTCTTTCGTTTTCCCGTCACTTTCATACTGCAATGGCCGACATCTTTAGATTTTTTTCCTCGGATTTTATTCCTTCTGATGGAAATGAATTTGTAGATTTTGAGAATATAAAACTACGCGGACGAGTGAAGTTAAATACCAGGCCTAATCATTTTCTTGTGAGAATTCACCAAGGAAACAAAAAATCAATGGAAATAGACCAGAGTTTGAATCGATTCGAACTATAATGTAGAATTGAAATCTGTGAAGGTCGAATGTTGAGAGACTTTCGACTTGTCGGTTAATTGTGAGGAACAATATCAGGAATTAATTAATAAGTAAGCATCCTTATTTATTGGTTCTAATCACCTTTTGTATCATAGTTTTTATACCACAAATTTTTTTACTATAGTTGAAAATAAATGCAAAACATTTCCTATTGTCGTAATAGTGATATAGAGCATATATTACACCTGTAGTTTCAGCCTCGGTTTCAGCTCAAAAGTTATGGTATATATAATCATTAGGAACTTCGTTGACATGTCATTGACTGATCATTCATTAGTTGATAATAAAACACAGTTAGTTATCCAATAATTTATTCAGCTATGCACTAATTTTTTATTCGACTCAGAAGTTTATCCAAACACATACTCCAATAAATGGGATGAAGAAACAAAGAAATTAAATCGATAAGTGATCGTTTTGCCAATTCAGACCTCCACGAGACATACAACTATGATTCTTTTCAGCATTCGAACGGTTTGCTTGCGCAGGCGGATGATGGAGAGTTCATCCAATATTTTTCGCGCACTAATTTCATAGCCGATGGTTATGTGTACGAAAGTGACAAAAATGATTTTAGAGCGACGCCGAACCCGGTTGTGATGTAGATGTACAGGGTGAGTTTTCTCCGGGGTCCTGAGAGGGTGTGGCTTAAATCGGCTGAGACTCCGCCTCCTATTATTCCTACCTAGCAACCTATTATTCTGACCAAGCTAGCTCAAGTCAACAAGCAGTCTAGTCTGTCCTGATGATAACAAGTATGAATGAAAGAAGGCGCAGTATCGGCCGATTCAAGCCACACCCTCTCAGGACCCCGGAGCAAACTCACCCTGTATATCCCGCATGAATCAATAGTCACTTCAAAATTTTCTTTGTTTTTGTTTATTCATTTTTTATTCTTGCTACCCACATGAACTTTACACATTATACACATTCCTTATTCCGCCTAGTGACTGCATGTGTTCAAAGTACAATCATTTACAAGTTTTTCTTTGGCGAACTTTGTTCCTTTTGTGTTATTTCGAAAAAAATTTCATCTGTCACGGTTCAAAATCACTGGCTGTATTCAATATTTCGGATTCCTGCACCGATCCTCAGATCATTATACATTACGAATGAATTTTTTTTACGTTGCGTAAATTAGTTCTGTGAAGAGGTAAAAAAGAGGTATTAAAAGGACTCTACATACGTAGTATCTATAAGTTTCGATATTACTTTGAATGAACCATATTCAATAAAGACTAATCCCTGTTGTACGCATCATTGTTATATGTCGTCAGCACTGGTTCTTTCGTCCGGTCAACTTTATTTCGTCCTGAAGCTTGCAGCAGTTTGTTCAACTGCATCATCGGATTTTCACGGAAAATGTGATTTTCACAATTGCCTTGGAAATTTGGATCAGCTGTTTAAAGTTTCTGTGGATTATTATACAAAGTCTATTTATTATTTTTTTTTTTTCTCCGCTTTAAGGATGCCGTATTTCTAGTTGTTATGAGCAATCACGCTATTTCAATTATATGGTATTCAAATTTGAAAGTATAGAAATAGCGTAACAATGGTGGTTTTAACTTTTATCTTGGATTCCTGAATTATCTTATATTGTGGCTATCATACTCAGTAATTTCTTACCAAAAAAACTGAGCACAAACTTTATTCCAAAAAAACTTTTTGAGGCTTTTTGATAAATCAACCGACTAGGAAGCGTCTCGCGCCAAGTCCATAAAAAACGAACGATACGGGATTATTTATATTCGCGTATCTCTATCAACCCAATTTATATTTATCATATGCTATATTATACGAATAATCGAAAACTGCTCACTCTGTTTTCGTGTATTTCAATTTTGTTGTATAATTATCGCATAGATATGATGTTCGGACTGCACTCGCTATTATCTGGGCATGACCGTGAAAATGGTATTATGAATTACGACAGTTATACTCAGGTTATTATTCAATTACTGATAACGCGATAAACCGTGTTTCGTAATTACTTCACCGTTCATTTTATTAATGGCCAAAAATCTCTCCCAGTCTATGCGAATTGCGCATTCATGAGGAGTTAAAATTTGTCTTGAATTGAGAATGAAAAAAGTGTTATCGAAACTATACGTGTATTCTGAGTTTGAAAGTCATTCGATATCAGATTGAAAAAATTTATAACATGCAAATTTTCAATACAAGTATAATCGGATTTGACATAAGATAACAAGATTCTTGTGAACTAGAACACAAATAATTCGGGTACTTGAAGTTAAAAACTAAAAACTGTTCTATTAAAAATGCTGGAAACCTACTCAAATACTGAATTATTCTAGACTCAAAAATAGTTTTTTGTTTACTGTTGTGATTGGAATGGGCGAAGTCTTTTATCTTGATGGTTATGATGATTAAGAATAAGTAACCGTTCTTTTTATATTATTAAACATCATCATAATGCTCGTTCAAAGGTGTGCAAGGACGGCGCGTGGGTAGAGAACAAGGGAGCTCTCCTGACATTCCACTATCGAGAAGCACCGATGGAAAACCGACCAGCAATGGTCGAACAGGCCAGAAGATTGATCGAAGAGTCTGGATTCAAAGCTTGTGCCGCTCACTGCGCAATTGAAGCGAAACCACCCGTAGAATGGAACAAAGGACGTGCTTCGATCTACATTTTGCGAACTGCTTTCGGTTTAGACTGGAGCGAACGCATCAGGATCATATATGCAGGAGACGATGCGACAGACGAAGACGCAATGAAGGTTTGCTTGAAAAAATGAAATAATTATTATCATGAAGCGGGGGACGTAATTATTTCGCAATATCACACGGTTCTCCGGAGAGCTTTAATATTCACATCTTGAAATCGAAGTACGAAAAGTTTGAAAAATGTTGAATTTGAATTGAATTGAACTTGTAGAAAATTTATGCGTCAGTCCGGTTTTAAAATGTCAAAAACTGTAATCCAGTTTCCAAGAATCCAAATTTTTTAGACGGTGTTACGAATTTTGCTTACCCGCAATCGAATTGTAATGGACATTCCGAATTCCTTCTGTTCTTAGGCATTAAAGGGCATGGCGGCAACCTTCCGCGTTGCATCTTCGCACATAATCCGTACGTCAGCGGAGCGACGTCTACCGAGTACAGATTCAGTGCTGACAATGTTAAAGTGGGTTGAACGACATTTGAGCAAACGTAAGCCACGTAACAGCACCGTGGATATTATTCAGTCTTCACGATTCCGCAGAGGAAGTGCCGGTATCGCCATGGAGATGTCTTTTACATCTCCAGAAAAGCAGAAGCTTGAACAACAGGTAGCGTAGTCGTCGTGAGTCGAGGACTCGCACCTCGTTCGTAATAAATTATAATAAAAGTAGTCAGTAAAGTGATAACAAACAACCCCAAAAATACGCAACTATAGTTCTTAGTACATACGATATACCTAAATACAAAGCCAGGGCTCAACGGAGCTCATCGTCATGTTAAGAGCGTCGAATAATATAAATTCGTAGAAATATCTTGAGCTGCAGTCGAGAAGTATAATACAGCGGGCTTCTTTGAACTCTGGAAATGTGTTAATGTCACGTCCTCGAGGCTAAAGGCAAGTGAAGGACACCGTGAAAGAGATCGATGCCGGTCTTCAGCTTTGTATAAATTTAGTATTTAGCGTCCATATTTAGTTTAAAATTGAAAAACTATCTCTTCGCGGAAGAGATCTATCAAAGTTCGCTGTGTCCTTTGCTAAAATTACTTCGTCGCGGTAGAGTTGAACCAAAAGAACATTGAAAAACAATGAAAGTTCCATAATCTCTAAGGTATTTAAAATACTACAGAGATCCAACATCCGATCAATTCTTCCAGCCTGCAATTGCATTCGTCAAGTGGTCAACGTAAAGAAACCAGGTCGGACGATCCTCAAATCTTAGGTCTAGTCGTCCCAGGATTAAGTTTGCCTTGTATCACGCATCAAGTAATCCTGCATACTTGGTCAAAATTTTATTCAAAATCATCCTATCATCTTATTTCCACGACAGCAAACCACGTTTGATCATCATGTGAAAGTATTCGAAGGATCAGTGAGCAAAATCATGATTTTTCCACCAAGTAATAATAACATTTTGCAAGTATTGATACACAAGGGGCACAGAAAAGTTGCGGGAGTTCAAGGAGCAGTAAACTATTTTTCAAATGATTAATGATTCCATTACAGATAATATTCCATTTTTCCTCTTCTTTCATACGTTCAGTGATATCGTACAAAATTCGAATTTTAGGTGATAAATCAACAGTTCAGCTTAACTTCAATTGTACTAATCATATAGATATTTTCTCATTATTGTACGGAATGTAGTCTCTACAGGCAATACCTCCTAGATCATATTCCGGAACTGTGATCACCGTTATTTTTCGCTACTAGCATAGATATAAATATATCTATGCTACTAGTAGATATATAAGATACATTAAAACTGCGGATATTTGAATACGGTTATCGCGACTGAATTAACTCTCATAATATGTTTCATTTCTAACGACACATATATTTAAGGTTCTTCAATTCGATTGGACAACTCGATTCGAACGTTTAGAAATACTAATTCGTCATATGTAAGGTAAAGAAGGCCTCTTTATTTCGATTATTACATTCTTTTCTCGATCCAAAATAAACAAAGTCATGGTAAATCGACCGAAAACATTTAAGTCCGCAAACAAAATGGTTTATCTCTCATCTATTCCCAACACTCGCAGTGGTGATAGCCTATCAATAGACTATCAATGAATTACACTCTAGAGAAATGTGTACACTGCTACATTTTTACACGTACTTCAGAATATTCGGAATGAGATTGAATGAACATTCGTCATAAAGATATTGAAGAACCAAAAATAATTAAATTATAGGAATTTATCTAAGACCAGTTTGATATCAAATTGTAACGGATAACGTATACCGTTTTTGTAAGTGAGAAAAGAAATACTTTTACGCTCTATCACTCCTTCTGTTACTCTTTTTTGTTTTGTTTTATGATTAACGTTATTCAAAATTTAGCATTATAACTTAGGTCTAATAGTTAAGTTAGATTTATGGATAATTGTATATTATATTAGTAATTTGGAAGCTCCTGAGTTGATATGATAAGGCCAGCATCAGCAATCTCGTATTTCCTTTCGTATTTATTAGCCAATATATTCATTACTAGTCACCGTAGCAGAAAAAAGTATAAAAAGAACCATCCTTCATGCGCACCAAAAAATTAATGCAATATTTTGAACCCAGAAAGAAGCGAGCTTTTTCAGAACTTTGTTAGAACTTCTCCGGACATACATATTTTCTGTATCGAAATGAAAATGTACAGGTTGACCCATCTTAAATGATCTATTTAAATATGTTATGCGAATCGAAGTTTTTCTGAAAAAAAAAACCGGTTTCAATTGGAGAAAATGACGGGTGGTTGGAATCTTGAAAAGTAGTCCTTTTCGTGAAAAGTTTTCCCAACATAATTTGTAATCCTTAAGATGATGCAACTTTCGCCCGAAAATTTTGACCGTATTTATCTTGGTTCGTGAAATATTCGACTGGAACGTTTAAAATGCGCCACCCTGTATGATAATGATAATATTAGCAATATTGTTAATCATGATACTGATAATAGTCATAGTCATGGTAATATAGTAATAATAATAATAATAACAACAATAATGATAATAATCCCATTAAACGATAATAGAGAAATGATAAAGAATGCAACAGATATAAAAGGAAGAAACCATTAAGTGTGCATATCTATAATGTACTTGATAAGAATTCATTCAAATTTTTAGTACTGGCATCTGAAGTTCCTTGGTACATTTATACATATCCAAAGTACTTTTACTGAAGCTTCCAAGTTCAGGGTGGCTCAAAAATTCGATTCAATAATTCTGACTGTGCCATATTATACATGTATTACCTATAGTATAGGCAACATTAACAAATCAATCAATCAATTTGTCCTATAATTTCAGTTGGAAATACTCATCATATTATACACGTAAACAAAAAGTATTCGCATAGTGTAATATGTCGTACAGACATACTGGTTATATTGTTTGTTCCACAGTTGACCTAAAAATTAGTAATTCTATACAGTTTATGGGAAACAAGGATATTATCGACTTGCGTATTAGAGGTCAGTTAAAATTGAATGATCGTTTCCAAAGAAAGTTGCTAGTGTTACAATGATCATTGTGTAATTTAATCGACGTAAACAATCGGAACTTCAAATATATATATATTTTTTTGGATTTTGTTATTCTCTTGTAAAATAAGAGATGACACAGATATGTGTAAACAATAAATTGATACACACGACTGCATCATGAGGCCTTTCCTAATAAAAGTTGCCCACTTTTTTATACTACACATATAGTTATAGTTGTATTTTAACGAAATTCTACTCGCTGTATGATAATTATGAAAAAAGCAACTGAAGTTTATATGAATGATTAGAATTTATATTGTATATCAAACATATTTTTTTGTAGCCACGAATAAAAAGTTTTATCATTTGCAATTTGTTCTGATTGTTTCAGAAGCCTCATTTTTTGTTCGAACCCACGCACTGAAATTGAATTCTGAATTCTTGAAATGATCATCGTGACGATCACTCACAATCAGATCTACATGCGAAGAAATTTCCTCCAGGATAAAAATCGTAACTCCCCTCGATTCGGCTGAAAAACATCGTCATGTAAAATGCAGCCGTCATCTGCCATCATTATCGATCACATGTTACCGAAACATGGTAAGCTGTTATTTAAAGCGGTCAACGTTGCAGAAAAGGGTGCCGACTACAGAGACTACTTTTCACCAACCCCTCACCGGTTAAGTCGAATCAATGGGGTTCCGTTTTTGTCAAACTCGGCCCAGGGGGCAGCATCATAGTACGTTCTATGTCGCGAAAATATTCAAAGTCAATGATAGTGGCTGTTATGTGCTGAAAGAAAATAAATATTTTACCTGGACTAATGAACAGCTAAAACAAGAATTAAAAAGGCGTGGGCTGCGTACCACAGAAAAAAAAAAAAATTTACAAGAACGGTAAGTATTTAATAAATTTTTTGTAATTAACCTAAAACTGGATGTCAATATTACAGTAATTATAATTTATTTAATTCATTAAAAAAACAACTACTAACTATGCAGGTTAATATTTGCCGATGAAAATAAAGGATTTTTTCAATTACAGCAATTTTTCTTAAATTTTTTCTTAAACTTTTTCATAATTTAACTGAGATATTTGAAAATTTGCGCTTTAAAAAACTTGCTAGTGTGCTGCTCTCAAGCGCCCGAGTTTTGCAAAACGGAACCCCATTGCTTTGCTGCTTTTTTGGTCTACGCATCTTTCAACAGATGTCGCTTCCAGGTTTGCAAAACACCTTTGCCACGAAAAAACCACCTTGATTCTAACCGATTTAGAAATTACATGTCATGGAGAAGGAGCACCTTCGTTGAAAAAAAAACAACTCATACCAAAAATGATTTGTTTTTCTACTGTACTACAGATACAAATATCTCAGGATCCATGCAACATCATAAAACCATCTTTCGATAGTGGGCATTTTGTAACATCTGTAAATAACTTTTCTTGTTTCGAAAGATAAAAAAAATTCAAATCTAGTGTTTGAACCTATAGGAGATTCTGCATTCCAGATCATCAAGGAATTTGAGCAATATCACTGCACTAAATATAATATATGAATTAATTTTAGTTTCGTATAAAAAACGTGTATAAAATTCTCTAAGCTGCACGATTTTCTTTTCGTGGAGAGAAAAAATTCTTATAATAAACGTGTAGCATGTAGGTACAATATAAAGAGTTGGTTTACGATGATAAAATTTCGTTCACTGAGGGAATTATGGTTAGAGTAGTAGAGTCGTATAGTTGTCAAAGGGAAAGATACACATTTCACTGTGTAGTCTGGACATAATACGCAGCTACTCCATGCGATTTGAAAAACATCAAAATATTTTCATTGGATCCCTGAAACCGGGCGTCCGTTATGTTACAATGAAACGTATACGGTCCGGGAATCCTCACAAATCGCAAAGGTATACGTATACCTCAAATTCATTTTACCTTTGCGGACTCGTCGTTTATATCTTGCCAACGAAACGGTACGCATAAAAGCACGATTACACGGTGTCCATTTCATAGGTAAGGAAGAAAGCCAGCAAACAGTGAACACTCACTTCCAAGTTCCTTTTTCCAACCACCAGTTTCGATCTCTTTCCTCACTTTTGGTCCTAGTGGGCGGGTGGATGGTATTATTTTCGGTATTTTGCCGATTCAATTGTGTGCGATGAAAAGGCAGCGTTTAACAAGAGTTTAATAAAAGGCAAACAAGGATGTCTTGGCTGGGCCAAGGATCCTGGATTATTTACTTTGAAAGGAGCCAAAGGACCGCAGCTGCTGCCTCACTGATTCTTCGCTCTCTAGTACATTCGCGTTCGCCGTGTTTACCCGCATATCCTTCTCTTCCAAGAATGAACTGAGGATTTTGAGCTTCGGACTGTAACAGTAGGGTAAACAAATTTCAACTTTATACATGTATAATATGTACAATTTTGCATTGCCAGTTTTCAGTCTCAGATCATGAATTATTTAATGCGCTGTTGTGCGAAACGTGTCTTACTCACCCATACTCACATCGCGGGTGGCTAATTGTAAGTACCGATAGGACGTGACGCACTGAAAAACACGGATGCTGTAACAAGGTCGTACTTTTCAAAAACTGAACAAAATTAGCAAATTCTATTTATCGGGTGAACATAAATTTGATGTAGTTCGAAAATTTCGATCTTGTAGATAGTTTTCATTTTTGAGCAATGCGCTCTTTGACCAGATGGCCTGGTAAAATCTGGTAAAATCTCAGAAGATTCAGGCCGCCAAGAGAGCGTAGGCCCCAAACATTGAATTTGCGAATTCCACTGGATCCAAACTTACTTACTTCTCATGTTTGGCAAATATTATATGATATTTCTTATGGGTTCGCCGTTTTGTTACAGGTATATATATGAGAAAACCCTGCCTTAAACCAAATGCCGGAAGTTGGCATTTCCGAATAGGGGAATTCTAAAAAGAGGAACTCGAAAACATTACATAATTTTCATTTATCTATCATAAATACATCGGAGCCCGATCAATGTTGAAACGTTTGAACGAATCTACGTCAGAATCGCCTCTTCCCTTTTACCTCCTGCAGAGCGTTCCTCCCTATCTCTAATAAGCTTGAATGAAATCGCGATGCACTGATTTGGGAACCGTGTATAATACACATGTATATGTACATATATATATGAAGTTTGCGGTTCGAGTAACATAACCCGCCTGATATATATAAGAGGGTTGAAAATATTTTTACGGCTCAGGCCAGGGAGGCGGTTTAAGTTGTGTAAGCCAGCCTAACTTTGCCGGCGGCGGCAATCGATGCTGATGTAATTATCCAAACGTTGAATTCTTTATCGGGCTGAAACAATGGCGTATTTTCAGACCAAACAACATCGCGTATACCCACCGACTGCAAGGGTGGTAACCCCTAGCCTGCCCTCTCTCCCTCTCCCCCCTTCTCTCTCTGTTGATACGATGTAATAGAATAATCTGTGCACAGAAGCACATTACTGCCGCAGGAACGACTCACATAGTATATATATGTGTATAGGTATAAAGGATATATGTATGCTCATATGTGTCGCGAATGCGTAAATTACAGTATAGCGCATTGCACGCATAGGTATGAATTTATGTTACACCGTATGAGGCAGTAGGCGCCACATTTTTGTGTTAAGAAAAAAAGTATGGTAAAGAACATAAAATGAGAAGACAAAAAATGGAATTTAGAATTTCGGCCGAGGTTACCAGTTTTGGATTGACTGACCTACTTCGGAACATTTTTTGCTTGCTGTCTATAATTGATAGGATACTTTTGTTTCATCGAAAGGTACAGATTTTTGAATTGACATTTGATTTTGGAAAGTGCATTAGTGAAGCTCAAAATTTGATCAACAATTACCTATAGATTGATAAAAACAAATTTCGGAGAGTGAATTCCTTACACCTGTTGGAAAGGCTCTGGGATTCTGATGATGAATTTCCAATCGGATCAACGGAATTGAAAAGTTCTAAATATGTAGTCGTAATTTTCAATCACTGCCGGAAATTTATTAGAAAGTTGTATCTCCGTCATCCAGCAGAAGGCGCAAGTTTTATTAGTCTCGGAAGGAATTTTCCAACTTGAGAAAGATCTGTATAACTTTTGTGTGCATGATTCGGTTTGCAATTCTGAAGAAGTTTATGAATAACTTGATCGTTCCCTAAATTCAATATGGGTTCCTAAAATAGGCATTCTTTGAACCATAGAAGACACATCCGAGAAAGAAGAGACAATCACAATGATCCTCTTCCGGAGTACCCATGACACTATCTTATGTTGTACAATTAAACTACGTCGGGAGAAAAAATACAAACTTGGTAAAATTTTTGTTTTTTCACAGTGTATAAACGTACACCGCGCGGCGTATAAGTTTGTAGTCATAATTACAAATGCACAAGACATTCATCACGGCCTATCTCTCAATTATTATAATTTTACCGATCGGTTTTCCTGCTTACAAATTCATTACACTCAACCGAGCAAATGAAAAGTCTGAGTTTATTACTCAAGAGCTAACTGTGTTATGGTAGGGTATTAATTTTGTTGTGATTCGAACTTAAGATGGCGACCTGGGGGCTGCTGAGTGCAGGGTATACCCGCAGTGGTAGCGGCAGGAGTTCCCAGTCGCAAAATAGGGGTAATCCCTAGCGACACGAAAACCTCATCGCGTGATGCGGGTGTGAGCCGCAGAATCAACACTCCTTCGGGATTAGATAACGTTATATATCCCTCGGATATAACATGGATGCCCGGAGGGAAGGTGTGCAGGGCGCGGGTCACATCGGACGAACGGTTCGGGATTGTTGCCCTTTTGTATTATCATCTCACTTAGTAAAATCCACGCTGGAATAACTCTTTCCAACGACTAAAAGCCTTAGCCAGCTTCACGTCACACATCAGATTATAGTCTAGATCTTGCATTTAAATAATGCAGAAAATCTGCACGAATACAAAAAATTTAGTAGCATGTTACTTGTATCGTTGTTAACTGCATGACGTAATAAAAATGTGCAGATATTATATTGCGAACTAATCTAAAAATTGGAACAAATAAAATCAAGAATCATTGCGTAGCCAACCTACTGTACATACATACGTATATACGTATATATAATATAATGTATCATAAAGATGCAAACAAAACCAACAAAGTCGCTCTAGTCAGATGAGCTCTGAAAATTCTTCTTTTTTTTTGTTGATCGAAATAAAAATACAAAATGAAGAACAATTGATAATTATGATATAGGTAAAGAGAAAAACTCGTGGTATAATATGGAATTCTCAGCTGTTATCTACATACGTATACCTGTAGGTATAATGCGGGTTGCGCGACGTTATAATTGGTTTGATCGAAAATATGACAAACCGCCTGGAAATTCACCATTATACATTTACGCAATCGGCGCTGTCCAATTATACGTAAAATTAATTGGCAATCGATCCCGTTCGGCGTCATCGTTGCATTTAACTCAGGACGTATCCGCACAGCAAACAACAATACTCGGAATTTCCACATATGTCTTTGACTGCATCGATATATTAACGCAAAGCGATCATCGCCAACTACCACTATTGCTGCTGCTATCACGCTACTGATCACGCATCATTCGTACGTATATTTCCACAGCTCCCATGCAGCTCATCGCCTAAAATTTATCTATCGTACGATGGATTTACCGAGGGATTTACACTCACAGGAATTCCGGCAATCACGTTTTACCAATTAGGTGTAATTTCCATGATAATTAGGCGCATTCCTGGACCACTCTATAAAACTACGCTATGGA
Organism: Athalia cordata; assembly: GCA_963932425.1. Classification (NCBI taxonomy): domain Eukaryota; kingdom Metazoa; phylum Arthropoda; class Insecta; order Hymenoptera; family Athaliidae; genus Athalia; species Athalia cordata. The sequence continues at coordinate 45,575,189 of OZ010625.1, read as the reverse complement.
CTGAAGCATCTTTGATTGTTTCTTGGTTTTTTGTTTTTTTTTTGCGGTATCAGTTGACCCCTTAATATTCTAACATCTGAAAATCTCAAATTTCTCACGTGAGTAAATCATACAGCGAGAACTTAGGAAGCAAATATTTACCGCAACGAATTATAATCTGCGTGAAAATTGTAATACTGATGCGGATGTTGGATATCTTTTGTGTACATTTTTTTTCTAAGAATTCGGCATCTTTTATGATTCTAAAAGTATAAGAAGGCGTATTCAGCTTACAGTATAGATTATACCTATAACGTCATAGTGTAATATCAGTACAAGATATATTAAGAAATACGGAATATTTGGCTTCGGTATCAAAATTTCATCTGAAAAACTTTAGTAAAACGGTTGTTTTCGGCGGCGGCAATATGTAGACGGGTAATAATGACGGAAGAATATCCATACACGTGTGTATCCCCTGGTCAAAATAGACAAAACGGATGTTTTCACATCTATGAGCACCAGGTTAAGTGGATGTTTCGGACACCTGCGGAGCTTGTTTCTCGGGGGTCACACTGCTCGAGTATCTTGGCTTAAAAATCAAAGGCTTTCAAACTATACGAAACACCCGTGAAACTGCGTCACTGTTACAACTCCACGGGACGTTCATCCCTCATACATTATGAGGGAATCGTCGAAATTCGAAAAGCAATAGGCTTAACACGCCGCAGGAAAGAAACTCTTAGTTAGGGGTAAACATGAATGAAAAAAGATGAACGGATAAATATCGCAACCATCGACCGGTATATATGTATATACGATGTAAGGTATATTTGTATATAACGAACACAACTATAGTTATATATAGTCAGAGAGTCTTAAAAATTTCAGAGTAATTTTTGATCCTCTGAAAACGTCCTCGGTACGTATTCGGTCGGTTAGGCTAATTCCTGTGAAATAGATACTATTAAAATTTGGATAAAAAATGCATTTTGAAAAAAAAATATATATATATATATATATATTATTTTCTATATTAAGAGCTACCGTTAGAAAAATCATCACCGGATAACGATCGATCGATTCACTCGAATTTTTTTTTTTTCAGGACTCAAGACTTGAAAAATCGTAGCCTTCGTCAAATGAGAACCACCATATTATAATACCTAAGTATAGTTAATAATAACCCGGATGTTACGCGAAGTTCTGCTTTCACCTGAGGGAATTCAAGGATGATCTGGAGCTGTCGAAGCGATGCCGGCGTGGCGTCGGGAGCTAATGATATGCACATAAGTATGTACCATGTATATACCTAGGTATATAACACAGCGAGTCGCGTCTCATCTGGCGAATAAAGTTCTAGTAATGTTTTCACGGTACCTTCACCGAATAAGACTTTGAGAAAATACATTCAGATATAGCTAATGCCCCTCGGGTATGAGAATATCCAGGGCAGACTTCACGTGGGGATAATCCAGGGACCTCATCTCCCGACGGAAGAATCTCTGCGGCGTGAATAGCCTGCAGAAGGTGTTATACACGTATACAATATAGTTCCGTGAATATATCACTGGAATTCGGAGGTTTTTCGACGGGGATCTACGTTGTCAAGTAATTATATGTAAAAGTACTTCATCACTTCGACGGTGAAATCCTTCGGGTTCTCATTGTAAATGTTCAAATTTCTTTTCGCAAATCCTGTCACGAAGCCAAAAAAAAAGCATAGAAGTCTAATTCAATTCAATTTTCGTAATATTTTTCAGTCGCTGATCTCAAACGAATCTAGAGTTCAAACCATGAATCCGAAACGACGGGCTAAAAAAATTTCCTGCAAAAATATATCGAGTGATAAAAACTGTCAGGGTGTGGCGCACACTTTATTAACTTTTAACATATTTCACGCTATAAGGGCGTATCCCACAAAGTGAACAAGAGAATATTAAACACCGGAATTCTATAACGTAAAACAATTATCTAGAATGAAGATACCGGTAACTTGAATTTTTTTGTACTATATGTGATCGAGTGGTCGATGGATGATCGATTGCATTATCATTTATCATTATATTATTATTTTATTTGTTCTCTACGATATCTTGATAATATCTATAGTTGAACGGATACCCCCGCAGCATATTCTGTCGTTGACAACACAATTAACTTCTCTTTTGTACCATCAACGTAAGATCCCATATACTTGTCGCCTGCAGAGCAATAAGCAGCCGAGGCGGTTGTTGTTATAACAATAGAGGAATTATTATATTCATGAATTTCTGATTCGTTATAGGGGGAAAGAGGTGCCTGGATGGGGGGGGGGAAGATAATGTAGGCGAATAATTTTAATAGATACGGCAATCTTAACCCACAATTTATACACGCCCCTTTTCGGCACGCGCGCATACGGTCAGTTATAGTTAGATTGGATCTGCGTGATACAGGGGCGCATCATAGAAAAAGTAGATAAAAATCTGCACTACCGCAAAAAGTTTATTTTTTCGAAGCAAATATGGCGAGTGATTGGTGAAAACTTGAAAAAGTTGCGGTTACGCCATTTTGGTTAATTCGGCCCTCGATACTTTTCGATTCGAAGAAAAAACAAACATATTAGGTATATCTGCACGACTGATCGCGCGTTTCCTCAATTTTTCCGTCTATATAATAGCATGAATACTAGAATTCTTCTTCGTAAAATTTGTATATTCAATTATATGTAATATTAGGTAATTAACGAACGCGCCAAATATCCTGAATGGGTATAACACAAAATGGAGATGATATAGCAATCCGTAGCGCACGGGCTAATAATGCATAAAGCATGCAGAGCAGAAACATCATATTGACATATTATGGTTCAAACTCGTGTGTACATCCTTTTTATATACGTATACATACCAAGTATTAAACACATAATACGTTTGCATGTATCGTAGATGAACGTGAGGAACGCGTTCAGTTATATGCCTACAATATAACGCCTTGCATGCGCATATGTTGAACAAATCGCTCGTATAATGGTCGCATATTCGCGCTTTATTTTTGTGTTTTATTATTTTTGTAAGGTATTTGAGGATTAATTCATTATGTACAAATCCAAAAAAATTATACGAACTTGAATTCGAGTTTTGAATTTGACGACGGGCTAAAACTTGAAATTTGAACGATTTGTTTGTTTTGTTGTTCCGTTCGTAATTTACTATATTGTGATAGCATTACGCCACCGAAATACTTATGTACAACAGATTGTGATGTATAATTTTGATAAAAAAAGTATAACCATGATTGAAATTATAAAACATTTATAGATTAGATACAATAATATATGTATATAACGCCATTCCGCAACAATTCAGTTGTGAAAATTTTTATCCATCAAATATATGGTCCAACTTATTATTAGAGGGGTCGCAACTAGCGTCTTTTGTAGATGTTATAGGTATATTGGGGTGCAGATTGTATAGTGAAGGGATCCGATAGACGGGATCTAGATCTCTGGATTCGACCACGATTAACGTCCGGATTAGGATTAGGTTTGGTATACATGTATACATGTCCGTACATATATATGTATATATTTTATGCGTTAGACTACCCGTCATTCGCACACGAGGTAAATATATATAGGTATACCTATATGCCTACATGACGCGTGTGCGTGCGCGAAGAATAAATGAATGAATGAATACGTGCAACACGTATGAGAATTAAACACGTATACAGACAAATGGTAGGTGTACATATATACCTATATTTACATACACGTGTGTACATATGGCGTATCTAATATATCTATACGTGTTCGAAGCTGCACGCATTTTCCCATCCCTTAATTCCCGCATTACAACGGTTCTACATTATTAAATCGGGCATATGGACTGTATGTACGATGGATTTAAATAATTGAGGAGATATTTTACGGATTATGAGGTTGGTGCGTGCGGATATGAAAATCCAGATATACATACATAGCGTATATAGCTTTTTCTGAATCGTTATCGACTATACGAAAGTGGAAAACTTCATTTTTCTGCCAGTAAAATGTATATTCGTCATTCGATTTGCTTCCGGATTTCGTCCAAGTATAAAATATGGAATCAAAACGAAATGAAATTTAATTATACGACATAAAATACGACGTATGGCAGACATGATATCAAGGCTCAGTGTGCAAAAATCCGTAATACGTATACGGGGCGTTTCATATGGTTATTAACACTAAATGCTTGTGTTCCCCCTTCTATGCCGTTACCAAACCCACCCCAGTTTGAAAGGTATTCTTCCAGTTGTCATCGCGAAATTCTGTCCCTGGGAGAACCCAGTTTTCTCCTAGGGGATGGAACTCGAGGCCACGCCCAACAGCCAATCGGAACGAAGATCGTAGGGTGCAGATTGAAAGCAGCGAGGGTGGCGCTTTGAGTGAAACTACGAGATCGGGGCGTCGTGTCTGGACATTTGTCTCTTCTAGTCATCGAAACGGTTCCCGACAACAGGGAGTCAAAATTTGCCAACGAAACCATAAACGCGACGGCAACTCCAGTACCGGTTAAAGTTATCACGACCGTTTTTTCTTTTTTCTCTATCATTATTCGTTCGTTTATTTTTTACGTATTATTTTCTTCCATATACCTTCCGAAAAACAAGCTTTTGAACTTGTATTGCTGTGTAACGCAGTGCTGTGAACATATTAGAAGTTTGTTAATTATTCATTCATCCTATGGAATTTCGGCAAATCCAAACAGAGTCGCAGTGAAACAAAAAGTTTTACTTCAAAATTTGTTGTTATACGTTATACAATCAACCCATATTACGTGGAATTACGAACGAAAGGATAATTCCATATACAAAAACGAAGATAAAAATTTTCTAGTGTTCGAATTCATCATCTTACCCAACTGCCCTCCGCTGCCTCTCCTCTTGAGGCATAATTCCGGTGATAATTTTCTACGAGATAAGTAATACAATTAGTCGTAAATGTGAAACAGTTCGCGGTGCAATAAATGAAATGAATATGGCATTGGGGTGTAACTGAAACATACAAGAAATGAAAGAAGGCATGAAAAAAAGTTATGCTACAATAAATGTTGTGTAAAAAATCCGGAGTGGCTCAAACAATATAATATTTCCTACGGCTGCTGCGAGAATAGTTGGTAAAAGTATTTCACTGTGTTGCCGAATACTTGGAACATGGTAGAAAGTACTTTCGGTGGCGACTCCCCAAAATCAAGATCATCGATGTCCGAACCTTCCAGCCCGCTCCAAGACGGACCAGGCCTATCAGGATACAGTCATTCATACCTGTACAGTTACAACGCTGAGAGACTTCAGCATAAATCGCTCGTTAAATTCGAATCTCAAATATTGTCATCCAATTCAAAAGGGGATCAACATCAGCAACATAATGCGGACCAATTACTCGATCGCGAACGCGCATTCTGCAGGACTCTTCACAGCCCTAGTCCTGCGGGAGATCAAGTAAATTTTCAATACAATCGTCCGTCGACCCAACAAAATTCAAGGCCAAGTTCATCGGCTACGATGTCATCGCCGACCTCAATTTTCACCATCGATAGCATACTAGCTCCTCGTTCAGGTTCGGGAAACGTAACTCCCACTAGTTCTGCTGGTATAACGAACCCTCCGAAAACACCAGATCAAACCGTGAATTCACCACCAAGAAACGCAACAATTCATCCTCTCCAGCAACAATTACACCATTTGGCTTTTACGTCGGCAGATTTTCTGGGTAGGTTAATTTAAGTTTAACAATTATTTGTCGTCGGGATTTGGAACGATTGAAGTTTCTTTTATTCTCTTGTTTTTCTGTCAACGATCGTTGATGAAACACCAAGAATTTTTCCTTCACTTTTTGCAAAATCGAGTTGGGTTTTTTCCATTTATTCTACGTTTGTATACGCAGCTAATATTATACATGCGTAATGTATAACAACGTATATCGCGTCGCCGAAATTAAAATTTTGTTTTGTTTACTCATGAGGTTTCTCTCGACCGTGGTTGTATCAGAAACCTTATAAATGCAGTGCGAGCTTTTTCTCGCTTTCCGCGTCCTGCTTTCAGAACTTCATACGTACAAAAGTGTGCGGCGGTGGGTTAATTCATATCCCCCCTAAGTGGTGGGAATAAAAACTTTAATTTTCCTTTACGATCGTTAACATTATTCAATTACTTTATATTCGTAAATTGTACGTATACGATAGAACCTTTTTAAATTTAAAATCCTCTTCAAAACATTCAAATAACGTTTTGCAAAATTTTTTTCAACCCGTAGATGGGCTGCAAAGGATTATTTATCTCCCGGTGCATTCGAGACGAGACAAAATCCGACGTGAAATCTAAAGGGCGCGTTATGTATAAAAGTAGACCAGCTTCAACGTAGCTTATATATTGTTGCGGCGGCGGCGTAGTTTTCTTACCACTTTTCAAAAGCGTTAAGTATAACATTTCTTTTATTTATTTTATTTTATTTTATTTTTTTTCATTTTTATTTCTATATTCGCGCGCGTCCCGACTCTCGAACTAGAAACGCATCGTCGCCCTGAAATCTGAAATCCGTATTCCTTTCGCACCAACGATCACCCGGCGCTTGCAAATCTGACACGAGCTTCTCGATCGAGGAAAGAAAATCTCTTTTTCTATGGAGTAGGTACATGTTGAGGTATGAGTTATAAATATATATATGTGTGTAAAAATCCCGCTGCGCGAGCTAAAGGGTCGGTTCAGGTGGGGGGATGAGGGAGGCGTTTATAGGGGCGAAATGTAAGCAGCTTTTTTTTTCGTTTTTTTTTTCTTGTAAGATTTTAAATAAGGTCTCTTGGGGTAATAGGAGACGGGTGGTCGCGGCGGGTATCTCAACGCCTCCGTCACGTTCCGCTATAGGGAGCGCAAAGTGTGTACGTAAAAAATTTTCCAACGCCTCTGGAGAATTGTGTAATCTAAGAAAATCCCTAATGGACTATAACAGACGCAAAGCTGCAACGGAAAAAAAAGATTCTGGATTTAATTCTTAAATTCTATCAAATATATTTCGCCAACTGCAGAGCATGCAAAGTATTCGCAATCTTCAGATTTTAGAAAAATTTTATTCCAAAAAAACTAACAAAAAGTAAAATAAATAAGATAACATCAAAATCTTCGTTGGTTTATTGTTTTGTTTTTTACGGTTTTCCATTAATTGTTTCAGCTGCCGCTTATCCAGGTCTTTATCCCGGCGGTTACGTAGCGGCCATGGCGGCCGCTGGAGTTTCTCTTCATGGGCAACCGGCGTTTTATCACGCAGCTCATCCTTATCACATGACTCAAGGTGTTCCAGGAGTTGGACCGATGACGAAAAGAAAACGTCGTCATCGTACAATTTTTACTGAAGAACAATTGGAGCAGTTGGAAGCTACTTTTGACAAAACTCATTACCCGGATGTTCTTCTCAGAGAACAATTAGCCCTCCAAGTCGACCTGAAGGAAGAACGCATCGAGGTGAGTTATTTTTTCCAAATAAGAATCGAGAAGTTATTTTTAATAAATTCAGCCGCTCAGAATAACCCAAATTTTTTATAAGTCTCGGTTGACTCTTTGAGCAATTCGCAACGCGTGCAGGTTGACCTAGTATACTGATAAAATTTGAAATAACTTTTAATTTCGAGTTTTTATCGAACGGAGGCAATGATGGAAAAAAATGTTGTTCGAATATGAGCTAGAATTTTATTTTAATCATTTCCGGATTTAATTATTCGTCAGATCTTTAATGCGGATAAAATTCTAAGATCGATATCATCATATCGCTAGATAATCACACGACACATGTTGTTATCACATACATCGAAATGATATGGATTAAAATCTTACACACAAGTATTATGTTGACGTTCATAATTTTGGCGGGTTCGAATAATATACATCAGAATTGTGTTCACAAATATTTGTAAAGCCCTTGAAATTCTTTCCCTTTAAATTTAAACATGAACGGATTCGGTAGAATTATTTTAACAAACATGCGCTGACATACCTCATAATATAAAAGTCGAAGGGTTTTCCAACCACGATGACAAACTCGAACAACCGAAAAGTTTTGGTACAAGGGGCGTCCAGCACCGGGGCTTGACAAATTGCTTAGACATGGTATTTTTTTTCTCCTCCGATTTTCGTATGAGTATCATTGTATTCTTACTAATATTTATCTTTTATTTATGATTACTATTGCTGGTTTTTGTTTTATAAAAAACGCAAGATATTCGGTTACTCTATGGCAAATATTTGACCTAGCCGGCGCTCGTTCGATATGCACAATTTATAATGTAAGCAAAGCCTAACCGTCGGAAGTGAGTTGTTTGTCGCGTTAATGCACAAAGCCTATAATATTTTAATGTGACTAAAATGTTCTGACAAATTCAACTACATACTATATAGTCGGGGTGTTGCGTACGATCGTGTATCGTTTGTTTAACAAATTGAACCTGTGATATTATATGTATCTAAGTTTTTTTCTCTTTCATTTTGTCAGAATTATTTTACGCAATTCATCGTCCTATCATAGACGTATGTAATATCAATTTTGACCAATTGAAGCCCTCGTAATATTTTTGGTATCGATATTAACCGGTGTAAAAAATATCACTCTATAATACATTCAACAATTTCCACGTGATAGAGAAAATAATTAAAAATCCTAAAAATTGTTACCGAATCAAAAAAAAAAAACACAATTGTAGCAAGGTAAAATATCTGGATAATTTGCAGCAGCACCTCCAATGATTTAATGATCTCATCTCATTGTTATAAAATTTCAACTCTCGACTCTAAATACCATTGAAGTTCAAGCTAATATTATTACAACAAGCTGTTCCGCATTTCGACAACGGCCGGGTCGGGGTAATCGACCACAATGCAACTACCCCGGGGTAACCGGGCTTCTTTTACTCAGCACAGTTGCCGTTAACCGACTTCAACCACTTGAGAAAAAAAAGGAACCCGATTCTCTTTCATTCTTCTCCTTTTCTTTCACTTCTTCCGTTCTTTTTTTTTTTTAATTCGAAAAACCACACAAAATTTTATGTTACGCAATCCTTATATCAGGTACATCAACGAACGTTTAACGAGAATTCATATTCCGCACATAATATCATTTTTCTCGGGTCCGGTAAATCAGATCTAGGTGTTTTTTTTCTTTCTTTTTTCTTTGTTTCCTTCTCACGAAAATCCCGCGGGTCAAGTTTTCGTGGACCACCCAGGTGGAGGACGGTCGCTCTTGGATGTTTAGAAGCTCATATAGTAAGTGGGCCTGACTCTATACGGTATGTAAGTTAGTTTAGAAATTTTGGATCATGTTTGCAGCGATATCTCATCGCATCGCGTTTACGATCGTGCAAGATCGTCATCATGGTATACCATGAATGATATTTGAATAGATTCAGTCGGCGCGCGAGTTCGCCAAGAATCTTTACATTTCTATAAATTTGAATTTCGAAAGAAATACAAAAATTTGTTTGCACAGACGGATCTTCACGTAAAAGCGAAGCGATCATTCGAAAACTCCAGGGTATATACTTATATCTTACCCCCGCGGCTCCTACCGATTTTACTTTTTTTTTCTCTTCTTTCTCTCTTTTCCTTCTTTTTGTTCTTTACTTTATACCGCTTCTTCTTATTTTCTTCGCATTCTGTTTATTTTGTTTCATTCTTTTTTTCTTTTTTCTACTTCTCAGTTTTTCCGCTGCAAGATCATAGCGATTGCCCCTATACAATAATGGGATACATCGTTATAATACCATAACTTTATATTGAAATATTTTTCCAATTTTTTTTCAATGCTTACTTGTGAACTAAGTTCCATCATAATTGTTCCATATGAAGTACCTCCTCCAAGTAGATCAACACGTAGTTCTGTATAATATAGGTACACCGATATCGCCGCATAATTTTTACAACGGATTTTCTTTCCGAGGAAAAAAAAATAATCGTATTTCACCGTTCGCCTATCGTCATTTATTCAAATCACTGTCGTAATATTCAGTGTATACAAAAATCTTGAAAAATTACAGTACGACAGGGTGATGGTTTACTCGCATGTTTTACGCTACGACGATTTTAATTTATAACCTATGAAGAGGACAAGGTGAAAATTTCGAAACGATAAAGCAAAGAGAAGTTTTTTTAAAGGGAATTTGCAATATCATCAAGGAAATAAACCAACTGTCGATGGATATAATGTATATCACTTTTATCACTAATCGATTCAGACAGGCGTGTCATACAAGCGCAGGGACGTGATACAGGAGTTCAAAGTGTTTGATCTCCCCTCCCCCCCCTCCCCCGGCAATCCACCATACAATCCATATTTTCGCTTTTCCCCTTCTCTCTCATTCGATTTTTGCTGCACCCTTAAAACTCTCTGTAATTGTTACCAGAAAATCAATCCAAATACCTTTACCAATATGTATATCATTGTAGGTAAATAACCAAGTCGATAATTTTCGTTTTTATATTTTTCATGCAAGCGTATGAAATTATTATATACTCATGTTATATACATATAGGTTGTAATCAAAAAAGTAAATAAGAAACCGCAACTCGTAGTCTGTAAAAAGTCATCTGGTAGAATTTTGAAAATCTGTTGAGGAAATGAGGAATCCGATGAGATATTATCGAGATATTAAGTGATGGAAGGAAATTATAAATTACACACCATATTGCAGCAAAAGTTTTATAAAATAAAAACCTTCTTCAAACCTAAAAAAAACTACACGGATTATCGCGGAGTCCCGCAAATTAACGAAGGCAAAAGATTTTTGATGAATTATTTAGATTATTTATGTTTTTAACAAAGTTTTGTAAAATTTTCGGGATGTCGAAAGGATACAGAGGAAAGTCCGATTGGTTTTTTTGTTTCCAGAAATGAAGTAGGTATAGTAAATATAATAAGTAGATAAGAAAACTCTGTTTTTAGCTGTGAAATTTCGCACCTCAAAAAAAAAGAAAAAAAAGTCTTAAGGAAATCCTAATCTCCTTTTATTACCCTGAAATTTTGAGTAAACGTTTGACTGTGAAAAGGCGCATTCATTTATTTTGGGAAAAGTAAATAGTCGCGGACTTCAACGATCACAATGTTTTTCTTTGCATTAAAGCGATAAAATACAAAAGTTTCCTAGAATTTTTTGCTAAACTTTCTACCAGTTCCGTACCTAACACTTTAGGTAGCGTCATCTCGAACCCCAAAAGAGCAGGAAGAAACAGAAATATATAAACCCGAACACGGTCTACAGTATTCGATTCGATCGTTAAATTTTCATTCAACAATTCATTTCGGTACCGATTTTTTCATTCTAGGTGTGGTTCAAAAATAGACGAGCAAAATGGCGCAAGCAAAAACGTGAAGAACAGGAAAGACTTCGAAAGCTACAGATGGAGCAGCGGCAACGCAGCGACGACGTTGTTCTCGTATCACCGATCAGAGCAGCGAATCATCTTACCCTTACCAAAGACACGCATGACCAGGACACCGACAGTTCCGACCTTGAAGTTGCGTAGTTTTGAACCCTCATCGATACCGTGATCATCTAACCGAAGTCATTTTACCGTTCTATTACGTGGAACTTGTCGTTGAACATGAATTACTGATAACTTACATCCTCAATTCTGGTTCTCGCACATTTTTATCATTATTATTATAATTATTATAATCATTATTATTTTTGCTTCCGACTTACTATTAGTTGAAGCAAAAAGTGTGAAAAATTTGTTGGGCGATATGAAATTTATATACCAAGTGAATAAAAAAATAGTAACTATAAATTTGAATGAGAGAATTGAACGGTGAAATAAGACGATAGATATAATTTCAAATTTTTTCATACACAAGGGTGGTTGACGGGATTTTTTATTAGACATATTATAATATCCAATTTAAACCGATTGTAAATATTGTGTAAATATCTACTTGTAAATATTGCTGAATTATGAATGTAGAAATATTAATAAATTATTGTTCAAATAGAAAATATATATGCAGAAAAAAAAAACGAAAAACTTGAAACTAAAATCGTCGAAGTTTTCGATTGGTCATTTTAATTGCCAGTTATTTCTTTACACTTATTTTAGTGTTTCCATCACATCATTCGATCGTGTTAGGTGTCACTTTGACACCTAAAAACTGTCATGACTAACGAAGTGACCAATAGGCGGAATCAATTGTATTCAACGACACGCTTCGTTTATTTTCAATGGAGGTCTTCGAGGGAATAAGCACCGTTAAAACCGGGCTTTTCCAAGCACTGACCATTCGTCCACCAGTTATAAACCTCATTCGCTACCGTCGGTGATTCTGCAACTTCATGTAATTTCTTACAAAGTTGACAAATGCTGTAATTTTCCGGCGTGACTACTACCTTGAAGTAAGACTTCCACTTGAAGAACTGCATGTACATTATCGGGTTCTGGCTGACCGCCAAAAGGTAATCAGCTAATTGTTTAGATGTGGGAAAATCCCTCATGTCTATGTAAGACCCAGGCGGTAATACGGTCTTGTAATTCACCCTGCCATAAACAATCGGCACAACACCGTACATCAAGGCATTGAAGGGTTTTTCGGTGATGTAATCGTGGCAAAGGGAGTTTTCAAGTGCGAGATAAAAATAATACGTCTTTTCCAACATTTTCAAACAGTCGTTGCTCCGTTCCCTGCCACATTTTAGGGTTCCACAACTTCCATATATGTCTACGGGGATGTGTTGCTTCAATTCATTCACGAGGTATTCTCTATTGCTCTGAGAGTTACAATTGGAAACAAACCAAGCGATCATCTTCGTTTTACCCTCGATCGTTTTCCGGAGCTCATCACTAATCGTTTCTCCAGAAACATTTTGCCAGGTTGCTGGAATGTGCGGAGGAATGTACTCTCCAGTTTTTAGAGACACAACCTCACCGTAGGGTCTCATGAGTGTTGAATCTCTTCGATAAGTCATTGTCCAGTTGAAATAATTATTGAAAATGGAGATGGTCGGCATTTGACGGGAAATCGGGCTTTCCAAGAGAAGGAATACGTAGCGCTGATGCGGAGATCGACGTTGTGGTAAATCATTTACCGTCATGTCTATGGCGTGAAATATTATCATGTCAAAATCTTCGATTGGTAAAGTCATCCTGTCATTTGTTGCGAAGCACTTCCGAACTGGACAAGAAGCAAAGATATCTCCGTCTCCAAAGTACATATTGGTACTTTCGAACATTTTTGTCCAATACAATATTGTCTTTATCTTTGTATCGTTATTCGTTGAAAACGACGGATCCATGGGAATACTCTGCACTATGCGTGGTTCGAAATTCACATGGTTTGAAATTTCCTCTGCTGTTACACGATATATTTGACTCGAATAGTTTCTCGATATCCACAACACAATTACTATGGCTAAAACTATCAGAAGAAAAAACAACTTGACAGATATTTTGCTACACATATTAGGGCATTTCTGCCGAATTATGACGGCGAACATTTTTCTGTACAATCCATTGCACACTAAACTTCCTAGTTTCCGCTCATATAACGTCCGCTCGTATGGCGGCTACTTTATCAACCACGTTCCATTTCGCAACAGTTTTATTTATCGATAACACTTTTACATGTGCTTAGTAAACTCTCCGATAAAAAAAACGCACTGTTACAAATTTTAAGACCTTATAATCGCCTGGGCATGACATACAAATCTAAACGCACTGGTAGAGATACGACGTACGTGCATTCGTTCCCTCTTTTTCCGAAAAATGATTATCCCTGACAGAGATTAGATAACGCCGATAGTAATTCTTCACTAAGCGATCGAAGCTAACACTCGCTCTCGGTGCAATCTATTCTATTACCTAGCCAACGATAGATACCTGGTTAAAACCTTCTCACAGGCCTTGTACTGTTTTTTACCGCAGCTTTAAAATCCTGGACGTCTTAGACTCAAGATAATTTGTAATTTCAACCTAATATGTGGTTCGCAGCTAACTGTGGTCCATTCGATTGTCCGGCTACTGAAAAAAATAAATGCTCCGCGGAAGCAGAAGCTGAGTACTTTTTTTTATTCATCTTTTGAACGCTCTCTGTGTCAAGACTACACGACACTGGAGAGATCTTTGAAATTCTCCGATACGATGTTATGCCTATACAGCGGGACGGATTACAAAAGCTTCCTTCCGCTAAACTCTTATATCGACGTTGATTAGTTTACCTTGGTCAAGCAACTCGCCGATTTTCTCATCGATCTAACTCATTAGGTCTTGGAGAGATATGTATATGAGCTACTTTAAATAGAAGAGTTTTCGCAAAAGCAATCACCACCAATCATTAGATTGCTTGCGAATTTTGTAAAGCACTGAACAATCCCCATTCACCTAATAAAATTATCTCACATACCTATGTATACGAGCGGTGAATGACAGGAGCGCATTGTACGTACATCCGGTGAGATTAATTCTGACTCATTTTTCGATGGCGCTTTTTTTATGAACACCCGATCTCACACTCGTGATGGTAATGAGCGAGTACTTTCCTGCTTTGGCCTAATCATCTATAGCGTATCGTGATGGAAAAATAACCGGGGAGAGAAAAAAGTAGTACTCTAACAAACATCATGAAGGTATTTTCAGTTTTGGATATGCTTAGGTCAACCGAATGTTTTATCGAATTGATTTTCATTTCAGCTATGTCTGTTTTTTTTTTATCACGTCTGTTCGGGCAATAACGATAACTTGGTATCGGACACGTCAGCTGAGCGGTCAGCATCACGAGCTCACGCACGCACTCACTAGGGTGTAATGTTACCAGGCGCTAAGCAACGCACTTGCCCATCATTACGCACCAATAGCGCAATAAAACTCCGCGAAATGTATTATCTATGTCCTCTAAGTCATTGTCGTTGTATATGTTGTGGATGGCTATAATCCGTTTTAATGGTAATTCGCTATGATAAAGAGAATGAAGTTCAACTCATTCAAAGCACAAAAGAAAAAATATAACTCAACTTTTCACTCTACCTATTTTTCGTTATCAGCTACCTGTATTCATGTAACTCGTAGATCTATGCCAGTTCAAGCTCAGGGTTAATTCAACAAATTATAGGTACCGAAATTCCATTTCGTAAGGTCACAACTTTGGCGGCGCAAGTTTACTAAGTACACATACTACAAACTTGGGGAAAACAACGACTTTATAAGACAATCGTCCCTGCAAGTTTAATGACCCTAACGCCAGTGGGCTATTGAGACCTAAAGGCGATCAACTTAAGTGCTTTTCTCGAGTGGACGAAGTTTAACCACTCCATTATTTACTCCGGTGGAAAACCAACTGATTGTCAAGCATGATAAACCTACTGGTGCATATGCAATACATACATCGCACCGATAAAAATTCTTTTTTCAGTGCAAAATTAATCGGAAACTAGAACTGAAGAAAACTTTTCACTTAGTGTGCTTAAAGCTTTTGTTATTCAAATATGTATGTTATGCGCATTAATCCTTCATTCCATTCCGTTCTATTGTTGCATCCTAAATCGTAGAAAAAAGATAGTCTAAGCCAAACTACAAGACCTTCTCTCATTTTTGACAATTTCTGAACATCTTTGAAGCTGCGAATCACACGTTCACTATTAGTACACGTGTGGCCGAAAAAAAAAAGAATCCAGTTGTCCAGAGAAAATACAACAGGCTTCGCGCGATATTGGTTTGTGAAAGGTTTCAATATATCTAGTCCATAGGGTTTCAATCGTTTCATTCGACAAGAAGAAACACCTCTCCATTCCGACCCGATATAAAATATATTAGTGGATACCAAAATTCAAGACTCAGTCTGAACATAACGCGAAGTAAAGTCACTTAAATACCAATATAATTTACGAAAGTAAGCGATTGTGTCCATCTCGCTTCGTTGGTCGGTTATTTTATTTTATTGCATGGTTCAGCTTCAGCCACATACGTCATGAAAAATTTCAACCATTCGCAATATAGGATCGAGAATACGGAAAACGGCAAAGCAGAAATCGATGTTTTTGTTTGTATATTTTTTATTCCAGGCCACAACATTCCATATTATAATTTACTTTTTATACAAAATGGCTTGCTGGTCACGGACAATAATGCCACGATGGTGAGTTTGTTCAGTTTACTCCAAAATGAAATACTTGACAAATTCCAGAACCGATACCGCAATAATTGATGATAAATGGGGATAATTGGTTCAATTTATCGAATTGAACTAAGCAAATAGTTTCTGTTGCGTTGGTGGTTCGAGGTAACCAGCAGCCTCGCAAGGAGATTCTTGCCCCTTGCAAATCTCTCTGTTGGTCGTGCTTGTTTTCTGTTTAGTCGCCTTTGACCCTTGTTTTTTCCCAGCTGACTTGCGACTATGATCGTATGGACAGGTGACCTTACCGATTTTTCGTGACACTTTGTACCCATTCTTCTTTGGAACTTTTCTCAAACACGTTACCGGTCCGACATCAATGGCGTTGGCAATTTTTATGGGGTTTATAACAAACTCACTACACTCTGATGAAGAAATTGTTAGGGTAAGAACCACCATGAACTTCATAAAGCATGTCGTTCTTATGAGATAAGCAGCCCCACCGCCATATTGGAAAAGTGGTGGACCCGTAGAGTGAACATCGCACATGTAAAAAGCACCACAAAACTTAAAAACACATACGCAAGTGCTCTCACATGTTACAGTACCAAAAGGATGCTCGAGAAACATATTTTGCAACGTTGCCCACAATGAATTTCTCGATTTTAAATATAACCTGCCCGAAATTCCGGGCAGCAAAGTTCCCTGCAACATCGTCTCACCGATTTGAAAATTCTTTGATAAATATCGTTCCCAGTTTATGACGCCAGCGTACTCCGGTTTCTTCGCTTTGAACTCAGCTTCCATGGTACTGAAGGTGTAATATTTATCTCCGCACATTACTATGGCGTCTAGAGTCTTCGAACTCCAGTATTCAGGCGCTGTTATTCGCGTCATACCAGCGCAGATGATGTAACATGCGTACGCCTGTTTGCCTCGATTTTCAACCGGAAATAAAGACTGTGTCGGGTGAATATCACCCCATAAAGAAAACAGTTTGTAAGGTTCCTCCACGTAAAATTCATGCCACCGTAATTTTCCAGTGACAATACTTTCTTTCACAATTCTTTTTTTCGAAGTAGGGCATCGAATCCATGTCACTTTGAATCTTTTCAACCAGCCAGGATTTTCTACGTTATCAATTTCTTCGTCCTTATCACACGAGTCCATTGGATCATACGGACAGGCTTCGATTTCTTTCGTAGTTACCGGACGCATCATCGGTTTCGCTGCTTGTCGTTTGAGCAGTTTTTCGTTTTGAAGTTCACACTTTTTGTAGTTTACTTGAAATATCTGGAGGGTATATAGGTCCGGTTTAGACTTCTCCTTCAATGATTCCTCCAGTTCTGCAGCGACACCGGCGTCAGCGTTTTCTTCCGTGTTCTCGTTAATTTGCGGAGATCCTTCATTTTTCAAATTGGCTTCGGGTATTTTATAAACGTTGGCTCTGAGCAACAAGATCATCAAGTGTCTTTTGAGAGCGTTCCGACTGCAAAATTTCACGATACAGGCGTAGCCAGTGTTATTCCAAAATCCTAGTCTATTGCACCTGTACGGATTATACAAGTACCAAAATAGTCCATCCTTCCAAAATGCAAGAGAATATCTATTTGTTCTTAAAATACAATTCTGATATTGAAAAGGTAATTTATCAAACCACTTTTCTATATCTTTAGTGGTCTTGTGAACTGGAGTTGTTTGTTGATCGGTTATTTTTTCCGATCCAAATTTACCCTCCAACTTTACCAAATCCTTTCTTTCGACTTCGATTACACGGCCATGATTAGACTCGACAAAATCCCAAGCGACATCTACAGTTCTCGGTATATCTTTCATCTCTTGTATTAATTCTACTTCGATGTCATAGGTATAATTGTAAGCACCAACTTTGTCAAATTTCTGCGTCCCGACAGTTTTGACATTAATATTACCTATATGCGTGAAAAGATTCCATCCTCGATCGTAAATGTAATCAATATTGCCACTCCAGGCGTGCTTGTACCTCAACTGTGTTTTTACTAAAAGTGCTATAATCGCCTGATAAAAACACCATTTCCATGTTTTTTCTCGTGCTCTCGACGCATCAAGTTCTGTAATATGCATTCCTACGAGACCGCGTAAACATGCAGTCGCGTACACTCTATTCCCCTTTTTTTTCGACACTGTTTCGGTGAGGATGTAATCGCCACTAACTAAACTGCAGTTCAAACCTATCGCTCTATCTATCAGCGGAGGATTAGATCTTTGTGAGGGACATGTTGGAGGAATTCTTGCGTGCCAGAGTTCAATGTGATCGGCAAAATCGTCCTCTGGCTCTCCGGATGCAGATTCATTCTCTGGGTCAACTTCAGGACACGGTTGACCAAACTTTCTTTTACTTTTTAACGCCTCTGGACCCGAGTCTCTTTTTTTACACGGCCAAACACCGAGCCAGTGACCACTGTCGGTTTTAGAGACCAGTGGAACGTCTTCAGAAATGAAGCAACTCATGTCTACCTGTAAGTCGGTTCATTTTATAGAAGCACATATTTGAAATTTCAGTTTCACCAATCCTTTAATGAAAATATTTTCGTCATAAGACTTACTGGTGGATTATCTTTCATTTTGTTCCACACCTGAACGTGGTTTTCAGGTTTTAATCGGTTTGGTAGGATTTGTTTTCCAACTGGATTAAACATGTTTACAGGGTATCCTCTGGCGGGAAATTCGTCCTCTGATTCTACATTTGGAAGGTTAGGTAAATCGGCAGGTAACCTCAACTGAAGTTTGTCCTGATTTTTTAGCTGTTGTTCCTTCTTCGCGTACCTGCGCACGTCGATATTGACTCATTGAGAGATAAAATCTGCAGAATCTATTCAGGGCTTCGAAAAATATCTATGGCTACATACAGATTCATGTATTGTCGCCATAAATCGGCATCCGACCCACGATCACCTTCGTCTTCCGTCTTTTCAGCATTTTCAGCCTTTTCTTCGTCGCCCATTTTCTTCTCGTGTGATGAATCAAGGTCAAAAATGAAAAATCTATCGGGATCGTTGATCCTTAGGAGAAACAGATGTCTGAAGTTTGAATTCCAGGGTAGTAAAAATTTTGAAAGGCAAATTTTTTGAAAAGGTATCGGAATAATTTTAATTGATTTACTCACCGGTCAAGATTTGTCCGGCAGGAATGGCATCAGATGTAAATCCAAATGAATTGCACAATTTTTAAGTGGTAAATTTAGAGGTTAATGAATGTCTCCATAAAAATCTTGCCGAAAAATCTCAGCTGGCAGAAAGCACCGAATTTAGACAACTGAATATAGATGCTGTGCAGTTGGGAAATTCTATTGTTTGGAAATGCCTATCATGTAAAATGAAATGATTGCTTACAAACAGTTAAAGTTAAAAGGTTGTTGTGATTTAATATATATTTTTTTTTTTTTGTAATAGCTACGATTTAATTACTTCAGTTGCCAAGTAGGTATACACGAGCCAAATATACACGTACATATTATATATTTATAATTACAGCTTAGTTTTGAAAATAATTTCAGCATTGCATTTGTTTGATCCAACTGCGCGTTTTCGTTATGTGATTTTGTAATTATTTTCCTCTTTACTCTGCGAAACCCCACCGGTACGCAATCTCCCTCGAAGCCATTTCAAGACGCAAGATTTTCAAAGTGGTTATAAAATTACCGCGACATAAGGTAGAAGTATAACTTGAAGCCTTATTAAGCCGCGCGCATTGAGATCATTTGGATTTTACGCCAGTGACGATAGCGAGGAAGGTAGTCTTGTACAAATAAATACGCGTAAAGTATAAAGTATATATACAAGAAAAGAAATAATTATTCTCTCGAAGACTGCATTTAATCGGGTCAGCTGGAATTGAGAATGCTGTAAATATCACATGAAGTCATATGAAAGAGACAAATAAAAAAGTACAAAACAAATATTATAATTAATTAGGTGACGTAGCAAAGTACATTTTGAGTATTAATAAAAACATATCACATTGCTCACATAAATTATACAACAATGTTAAACTACTTCAACATCGATGTTTAGTCACGCTAACTTTTGAAAGAAAATCAAAAATGTCCGCAACGAAAATTCATATGATCGTATTATAAATACCTACGTTTATATCACGTACATTAAGTTTGTATTGGTTAAAAGCATGTGTAATTTTGTTTCTACCGTATCAAGCGACAAGAAATCTGTTTTCAATCTCTTATACGCTCCTACAGATCTCCCTGGGGTTTCGCAGCGAATATCCCGGGGGACCTTCATGAGAGGGATACGTATAAGGGTATACCTATAAGTAAAACGTCAGTGCAGAATGGTGCCTGCAGAGTTTCCAACAAAGTTTGTCTAAGTCAAGCGCGGCGAGCGGGTCGAAGCGAGCAAAGCTAGGATCAAGACAATTCGAAATGAATATTTAATAATGGATACGTATACACATGGTATATACATATATGTACAAATGTATAGACCCACAATCTCGAGAGAACCTTATCTTATACCTTCAATTATACGATCCGCGTGGGTGAAATTCTTGATGATGTCTATAGATAAGAGCACATTATTTGTGCTTCTTTTTCTATACAGGTATATCCTACCGCTCTTTTCTTGCACCAATAAAAAAAGTCAGAAGAAAAAATCGAGCACCATACCTCTTGCTTTCAAATAAAAAATACACGAACAAATTTTTTCAGAATCGAACGACTCAAAACACACAAAACGAAAAATTTTTGAAGCCCGGGGACGAATTACAACTGCAGAATTCTTCGAGACATTTCTACAGTTAAGACGTCCTAAATTACATTTCATTCTGAAAAGGCCTTGCTTCACTGCAGCTGTAATCCACAGTCGGCTTTGACACTATCTCGTTAAGATAGGGTCATGTAATAACATTATATTGTGTATTTCCAGTTTAAAACTGCAGACAAACATTTTTGTACAATTCTTCGGTTATTGCGGGGCCAGTCCGCATTTGTTTTATACTTATAATTTGATATTTGTATATATCTATAAATCTATATAGATGTGGTAATTTTTAGAAGTTTTCGTTTGCGTTGACGCAGTAAAGGGTGGCGGCGTCGACGAGGCCGAGCGTTGCGGGCGGAGGGATGATATAGCGCCGGAGGATCAGGACTGTAGAGCAAACAGTACATTACACGCAATAACGCACAACGGTACCCCGAGGGAACGAACAGGCTGGGTATTATTTCCATCCAATCCAATTAATTTTATTTTAATTACCGCATCGCGATGCACATTCGTTAATTATTATTTTAACAACATCGTAGACTGCGGTGCGTTCCGCAATAACCAAAAGGTGCGTTATATACCACCCGGTGATTATAATTCTACATGCGTTTCTGCGTCCGATTCCCCGTTACAACTTTATATTATGTACTAACTTTCCATATCATGTGTTGGACAAAAAATTTCTAGTACAAAAGTCCTGTATGACGAGGAATAAAATTTCAAAGTTTACAACAATTAGGGAAATACTCACGTGACGTGAATTTATGTCCAACGTGAATTCTCATATTTGGACAACGAACATTCAATGGATTGTTGAATAAAAAGAGGATAGGGGGTAAAAGTTTATGAAATTTTTAGACGAGTTGATTCCTCGTCTGCCTGGACCTCTGATTCACTATAGAGTGAACGTCGTAAGAGGTTTAAACCAAGAACAATAGAAAGTGTCCCGCAGCGTCTCTTTTAATTATCCGCGATGTTAAATTCTTTATCCCTCCCAGAACGGTGTACACCGCACTGTTTTCAGACCAAACAGTTTTCATGTTGATACGCTGTAATAGAATAATCTGACGGCTGATTCCAGGGTTATATGGCCCACGGGGTCGCACTGACACAGGGGGAACAAAATCAGCCCTATACGAACAGCCTTCGCAGCCCCCATTTCGATGCGTTTATATCTCCGATGATCAGGACCCCCCCCCCCCCCCCCCCCCCAATCGATTCGTTCAAAGTTCTCATCAAATCTTCGACATTTACAAGGAATCAAAAGTTTCACTTCAGACGTTTTTCCCTCTGCACTTTTATATGTTCATCAATAACTTTATACCCGGAATTGACAAAGTATATTCATGGACCAATGTCAGCGGCAATTGATATACCTACTTTATAGTTATACGAATGCGATGCAAGAATATTGTTCGAAAAGTTCTCGGCAGCTGAACAACTTTTGCAGACCATGCTTTGCGATTTATTCACAGATATGTCGCGTTTTTTTGTTTTTTTTTCTACTGCGCGAACGTAGACGCACATGTACGAACAATAATATTTGACGAGTATTTCGGAGAATCTTTTTTCCATACAAAAATCATTGGGGCGGAATACAATATAACGAGCTGTTAGTTCCGCCGACGAAAATTGATACAAATATGAAATTCCAAAGCGTAAAGCTCGGGTGTGTTTTATTGCTTTTTCATTCTGTGATAGAATTTGTATCCTACAGATGCGAATTTATCGCTTCGAGTTTCACGCAACCAGAGCTGATAACACGAAAAGGCCCAAAGCTGAGAATCAGATGCTCTCAACTCCTATCTTGCATTTTCAACAGAGGCCATTATATGCATGGGATATTTTACTTTGACCAACGTTTGATGTCTACAACTTTATTTTTGTTCCAATAAAATTTGCGTGACTGCAGACGTAGAGTCAAAGAACACCCAGGTTTTATAGGTTTTTGAGTTTTTGAGAATACTTCAAAAATTTACATGATCATGGTTTTAAACTTCTTCAATTTTCCCCAGCTTGTAAAGTCTTCAATTATTCTTAAAAATCTTGTTACAGACCAAAAAATTTTCAAGCTTTTGGTCAAACTGGGCAAAAGCTTCTTGCTGCTTCCTTCGACCGAGTTTTGGAAAATAGCTCTGAAAAAATTATACAATTATTTACAGATTTTTCTCTAAAGTTTTTTTTCCTCCCTTTATGATGGTTAACCTTCATTGCGGGGGGGGGGGGGGGGGGGGGGGAATATTATAAATTCAATCGCAATAAACTTTCTCGCAAGATTACATATGAGTATGAAATCTTAAAACTCAATCAAAACACGTACTGTGATTTCAAATATGTCGTACCAGTGGTAATTTTAACTGGTAATCATGGGTTATTTTGTTATTATTTATTATTCTACACGCTCATGAAGTAGTGAGCCAACAAACTGGGGAAGAATACAGCGATAAATATGCAAGAGATAGAACCGCACCTACAATTCTGCAAGGTAACGTCTAAAATAAGTTATAACGACGTGTAGCCGGGGCGACGAAGTTGCCATGAGAAGCGTCTCATGTACGTATGTTACTAAGGGAGTAGCGAAAACCCATCTGCGTGGAAAACAATAAGAAAGCAAATCAAAAGCCTTTTTCGTTGCTACACTGTTACAGTTAACAAGCGCATTCTGCTCCTTTTCTTCTTTCCTAATATACATATATACATGTATATATATGTATATTATATTTTCGTATGTCTGTTTTCCCCACTAACAATGAAATACCTACATTATATCCGCCATGATTTTTCGTATTTCATGTTCAACTCGAGTAGAGAATACTGCGTTGTGTATAATATTATAGAACTAACGAGGCGCGATCAAAGGAGATGGACGAGAGAGAGAATCTGCAGAGTTCGTGCCATCCTATAATATCTATATTATCATTCCCGTCGCTCTTTATTGCGTAATCGAGCTTACTTTTACATTTTTCGGATACAAACCCAAATTATTTTATTGCTGAAATTGAAAAGAAAAAGGGGGGCGTTTGAAATAGAAACGCTCTCCATTTTTTTTTAACGCTTGAAAAAAAAAACGGATGGCATCGTATCTCAATACCAGAAATTTTCGATCTGCACTGAGAATCGTCAGATAATAATAACTATATAATAAATAATAACTATAATGAACAAAAATAACTGTACCTTATACATGATAATTGAAAATATTTATTATAGTCGGCTTTCCTCCTAATTAATCTTTCACCGAAGCACGTACGGTGCCCTAATATTTTGACGTATCTTACGGATCAAGTCGGCAATATCAGCTATAATGCATCTATAGGTATACATATAGCCTGCAGGATAAACAGACATGTAATCAAATGAAATAGAGTGTCTCTATCAATATATAGGTATAACCTCCATTCGCAACTCTCGTCAGGCAATTACTAAAGCTGTGAAAATACTTTTGAAATGAATATCTCCCGCGAAATATCCGGATGGTCCCCGAACATTATCCGTAAGGATTTCCGATCCATTAGTATATTAGAATCAAAGATCTGCACATTACGAATGGCTGGGGAAGTTTCCACTCCCCCCCCCCCCGCCCTCCCTCAAAAATAAGAAAAAAAAAATCAGGAGGTTCGAAGATCATCTTCAAAATTCATAATTGAAAAAATTTGAATGTCGGTATAGCTGACCGGTGAGGGTATAATAATAATAGTAATAATAATAATATCGACAGGTCCTGAAAGAATAGTAAATATGCATATTCCTATGCGTATAATTTAAATAAGCAGGTAGATTTCGACGTTCAGTCGAAGGGCTTAGTTGGATATCCTTGGCTTCTCGCGGCTTCTTGACACAATGCACATGTTTTCACGCCCAGTACTGCGTACTAACAAGATTTGGGATGAAAACTGCGGTACGGTGGCAGAGTAACTATATAAAAGCGGTTAGAACCCCGTCCGTTTACACCCTATAACCTCGGTGTTAGTTTAACCATATCCATGAGATGTATACCTATAGTATACCAAAATACTTTACCCATTCTTCATATAAGGTATCGAATTATGGTCTGTTGTAACTATACTATATCCTCAAGGAGAAGGTCTCCGAAGGGGGTAATCTTGAGACTTTCAGACCTTCGGTGTAACGCGATAGTTTATGTAGAACTTGACTGGTCATTGGGTAGTACGAGATTATCCCCCAGGTGCTCGGACAATGTGCTGATCCTGACATATCGATGGACGATGAATCCCTTAGGACCCGAAAAGAGCTGCTGTTAGGACTTTCACCTCAACATCACACGTTAACTCTTCTCATCGACGTAATGTTAACGGAATAAATCATACAGCGTCGATTCAATGATCAATTGTTTGTTATTTGACCGTATCATCGTCAGTTTTGTCATACGTTTCTGTTCTTTGTGACGCTTTTCTTTTTCCTTTTTCTATTTTTTCTTATTTGCTGCAGGGTCACGAACGCGCGTATTGAAATCGGCAATTTTGAACGTGCGAACTTAACCCGTTGGTATAGCTGCGTCGAAGCTGCTTATATAGGAAGATAGGAATTAGGTACAAGCGGCTATGATAATTAATACGTTATTGTTGTGTTGAAAGATCGCTGGGCGGTGTGTGTTGGTTTCAGTGTTAGGTCGAGCCCTAAACTTTTCAAAGGGTTACCGAACCCAAATTAACTGCTGCTGCTGTTATTCCCGACTTACGATATTTTTACAAAAGATTCAATGAATATCCGTGCGGAGCTGGAAAAGCTGAAGAAGTGCGACGACAATACAGGTATGGATTACAAGTTAATCAAGTTGAACGTTGTAAACTTCATAAATTGAAATGCAGGGTTTGAGGAAATATTATTATTATTACTTATTATTAGGGACAGTTTATCCTGCGTGCTGCACATCCTGTTCATGATTTATCCTGCGAATGTACAGCCGTATTTCGTTTTCTTAGTATCACTCTTCGCCCGCCTCGAGTCAATTTTACACCTCAAAAATATAAGCATGTTATAAAATTTTAAGATTCAATTAGGAAACCAAGCCCCTAAAAAATATAAGAGGACGTGTTACATGTGTCGAGAATTTTTATAGACGTTCACTTCTAATGGATTCATTACCGGCCACAAATTTACTTGTTCTAAGATATGCGAGCTCTAATTATATCAAGTTACTTTGATTAATAAAACAAACTACATAGGGAAGAAATCGTTGAGGTATAATGATATGTACTTTATAGTCAATTCGATCACATCACAAATGTGGAGAATAAAACCACAGAGCAATTTTCAATGATTGCCTAGAATTTTGCACTCATATCTATTTTTTCGTCATTTGAAATTTTTGAAAACTAGTTATTCAGCGAAAACTCATCCAATTGATACAAAATTTATATCAGTGACAAATGAAATGAAGTCCACGGTTTCGTACTCCTGATTTTCAATAAATTAAACAAAAAAACTTAATGAAAAGTAATGTTGATGTACAAAATATGAAAGAAGTTTTTTTTTTTTCGATATCTTTTTCCTTGCAACTGATATTTCAATTTGACACCGCAACATTGAAATTGACCTAATTTTTGGATCGGCGAACGCTTCATGATCTCCTCAGAATAAGTTTCACTAAACTTGAGCGCACGTAATTTTTTTTTTTTTCTCGACTAAAAAACTAACGAATGGATCAATTCCAAAAGTTAATGAAACTGAATCATATGAAAACTTCTTCAGTCAATGCGTAGAAAGTTGAAAAAAGTTTGATGTATATTTGGCTTGCATGATGAGAGAAGCCCTCGTTAAAATAAAAGTCAATCTATTGAAAGGCAATGAGCCTTTTATACGTCGCCCAGCGTTTAATTCAAACACGTCGTGCGCTGCCAGCAGGGGCTCTATTATGGCATAGAGTGGAGTTATAGATACACATATATTCTTTGGCAGTGTCTCTCGGGGGCGTTGGGCGTTGTGGTTTTGTGTAAGGGAGATTCAAAGATCGTGCGGTACATTAGGGGGGTTTTGCGGGCGTCACCGTGTAAGAACCCCCGTAGTGTTGTAGAGATAATTGAGCCGTCAGCTGCAAAAGCTCTGGGCGCCATGATAGCCCTTAGCACTGTTGTGCTTCGGCCTCGATTTCACCCAACCATAGGGAGTGGCGAGTGCTACTCCTATAGCTATGCTATCTCTGTACGCGTTTACAACATACGTATAGTATGTATAAATACACCTATGCACACACAATCGTTCGTTCTATACATAACCCTATACACATAGATATACCAGTACGTGTATAAGTATACGTATGCTATGGGGCGATGCTCATATTACCCCGGAATCTACCACCGGTTATAACTCACTTGAAGGACGTATATTGTGATGTTAAGTGAAGTAATATTATATGCGTATCGTTGCTATGGTGACGAAATTTACGCCTATTTTCCGACTTTATGATTCCTATATGGTACAGAATATCTCGAAGGACCAAAAACAGCTAGGAGCGTAACCCTTACCTTTGGACATTCAATTAAGTTCCTGACAGAAGGGTGTATTTCTCAAAAATGAGCACAATAAAAAATCATCCAAACTAGGATTTTTCAAATTAATTTCGTGATGGGAGAAAAACACTATTTTAGAACATTTCAAATTTAATTTTTTTCTCCATCTACTATTAACAGTGCAGTAATTGATTTATACTTTCAGATCGATAAATATAAGAGCGAATAAAAGCCCACGTTACAAAAAAAAGAACTTTTGATTTTATAAAATCTGCAGAATTTTAATTCACTATTTTATTCTTAACTATAGACAAAATCTTATCTTATATGCGCAAGCATGACCTACCTAAGAATTATACATGCACACTAAATCCAACCATGACCTGGTACAACCTTGTAATCTCCGTCGTACATCCTTGACACGAGATGAAGTAATGCAAGGCGACGCGTGAAATCCAGCTGATTTGGGGTTCGCAGAGCAACATATTTCTGAAGGGGACTAGGAGCTGCAGCATCAGGAAGCCCCGAACCACACGATGCTATGGCGTACCTACTACTGTCGGCTTAAAAATCCCAACTTTTCAAACCTCTCATCGGATTCCTGACCATGCAGAAGTGAAAGTGCGATCGGATGAGATTTTTAAACGGAGATCTTATGATTCTCACGTATTGATACTATGAGTATGAATAAGTATGAAAAACACCTTTTCATTACTTCTAACACCCGGCATGCTATTTTCCTACCTGCAAGTATATGTCGTCGAAAAACAAAATTTTGTTCGACAACCATTATTTTTATCGAAGAAATCATACATGACGATTGAAAAAAATAAAATGGTTACGCTTTAAACCTGTCTTATATACTTCTCGAAGCGTTTCTCTTTTGTTTTCTCATAGCTGAATACTTTCAAGTCGTACAACCGGATAAATGCAACTTGAGTTGAAAACAAAAAAAAATCAAGAAAAAAAACATGTACAATTTCTTCGGTTCATCGATAAAATTAAATTGTATTATCATAAAATAAAGTCATTGATTCGACATATCGTTTCTCGATCGTAACGTACGAAGCTGAGGTTATAACGACGAAGTTATAGCCTTTCGACGTTCTTATCCTTTTCCATTTATTTTATTTGATCATTTTTTTTCACACTTGCCTACAGAAAATTAGGCGGCAAACTCCGACGAGAAAGAGATTATAGTCTTCAAGTTCTAATCTCTGACGGTGTTTTGATTGTTTACACAGGATTTTTATTATAGCCGTAAAAAAATGACGGTATGATATTTATATTTATATACTTATCCCTTTCTGCTGCAGCATTGGTTCGAAATAATATAAAATCCCAATGGAACTGGTTAAAGGAACGGGATATACGTGATGGTAAATTTTTATACACATAACGCGATATAGGTGTATAAGTATACGTATAATGGATTCGCTAAAGCATTTCATTATTTCATCCCCATACAATGCGTATAATAATAATAGAACTCTAAAAAGACGAAAGAATGTAGACCGAAGAAACAAAACAAAAAGAAAAAGAAATCATGTGTTAGGTACAAATTTAGATACGCGTAGGGTGTTTTGTATTTGCATTCAAATTTTCGATTTGCAACAGCTAGAAGAAATTTTATTCGGTTAAATAATTATATTGCAAATTACATTGAATATTATTGCTACGTGCAGTTAAATACATAGCCTCACTGCACATACGTTTGTTAGGAAGAGAATATGGCGGCTGCACAAAGCGTCAAACATAAAAGCTATAATGCGGTCCGATTATCCGTCGTTAAGCACGGATATCCTCGTCCCCGGGGAGGGTGGCATGTTCCGCAGTAAACCTAGGGTAGTTGTCGGGAGGTCGTAGAGAGGGGAGGAAGCAGACGAACTGCACGGTGGGGAAATTGGCCCCGCCTTTCACCCTCGAGGAACAACCAATCGGATACAAGTTGGGAGGGTGAAGGACAAATCTATCACATGGGCGAGAGCTGTCACTGTGCCACACAGCTTTAAAAACCTCATACGGCAGAGCTGGTACACCCTGATATTATACCTATATCGTGTACACTGCATCGAGAGTTAAGAATCAGAAGGGCGTAACCCTCATTTTTGAACTTTCAATCAGTTGTCTTGCATCAGGGTGTATTTTCTACAGCAAACAGAAGCGAAATAAAACTGCAATTGAGCCTTAAACAAAAAAAGCCACCTGAGCGTTGACTGAAGATTGGTAACCTGAGTTGGTTGAAGAAGACTAGTGACGAGATTTTGATTTCACAGAAAAGGAAAAAAAAATCCCTATTTTATATGCTATACTGTCTTATCTGGAAAATTTTTTGAGCATTATGCGTGAAAAATTAACTGGGACATTTTTAAGTTACAACCGTTGAAAAATTCGCTATCGCGAAAATTGTTGCCTCGATGTACGATTGACAATCTTTAATAATTTGACTGATTTCAATTGAATTTGTGAAAAAGAAAAAATTTGCTTACACTATTCCCAGTCGAACTCGTGCCACTTTTGGTTTCAAAAACTTATAATATCTGTACGGAATTAGAAAAAAAATCATTCCGCTATAGAAATAAATCAGAGAAAATTTTTGTACCTCGTGTAAAAGATGGAAGCTTTTTGACCAAACACCTTTTTTCGTTTTCTAATTAAATTGCATTGCCTGTGTACCACATGTCGGTTAATACTGCACTGTGTGGGAGTATAATTTTATGACGAAAGAGAGCGGCTGAATTACTTTAATCATGAATTAATTCGTAGGCTTATCCGACGCGTCGCCAACCCTCGCGAAATCCAACCCCTCGGGGTCAGTTCCTATGGGTGCAGATCAAACGGCCTAATGTTATATAGGTGAAATGAAGACACCTGTCAGTTTAAATGTAATCGTAGAAATCAAAGAGATATATCCGGCTTGGAAGCACCCGGTAGAAAGCTTTATCCTGCTGCTGCAGGTGTAGAAAATTATCCGACGGAGAATCTATGTATATACCATACATAATACTCTTTATTGCTCCTGCGATGGGGTGTTACCAAGTAGGAAACCATTTCGTGATATACACTGACTTGATTAACCTCCCTTGTATGTAATA
This sequence comes from Athalia cordata, assembly GCA_963932425.1. Lineage (NCBI taxonomy): Eukaryota > Metazoa > Arthropoda > Insecta > Hymenoptera > Athaliidae > Athalia > Athalia cordata. Next base: position 45,544,786 of record OZ010625.1, on the reverse strand, counting down.
CGCGCGAAGTTCAATATACATACACGTACGTATATCTGTTGTGTGAATATCTTACGACATATGTGTACGTAAATAACACATATTCATATACATATGAGCCGTCCGCGTTTTGATATATACTCAACGGTTTCCTCGAAATTCTATATTAGCGCATATAGATATATGCAATGTATATACAATACATGTATGGATAGTTGTATACTCGATTCGGAGAATAAATTGGCATACAAAATATAAATTTTCAATTCACGTATCAAGAGGATCAAATGAGTCGATATTTTAAAGTATTTTTTATATTCGAAGGAAATTTGTCTTTTTTCTGTTTATTTTTCGAAAATTGTAAGTAGATGAGAGAACTGAAAATATCGACTTAAAAGAGTATTAGAATTTTTCAGAAGAACCGTGCACTTTGCGTCAATCTAACCCCCTTTTTTCATCTTCACATAATTATATACTGCCGGTTGATCATCTGAGATAATATGGAATTCGAATAATGTGAGCCATGATATTTCACTGGGAGTGTTGAATAATATAATATTATGCATGTCCTGCCAACGTAACGAAGAGATAAGTATAATATATCCGTCCGAAACCGCAGGTGAAGGACGTACGGTTGGGTATAAATAGTGGTAGAAGGGTGGTGATGCCCGTGGTGCAAAGTTGCATAATCGCCTTGTCCGCTATAGGAATTTTGACCAAGCTCTTCACATACCTGTATAAACTAGATTCAAAAATTGTTTTGAGCTTTAAACAATAATAAATCGACTGGAATAATATAAGTAGGGAAGAGCGGGGCTAGAAGTTCCCTCGGATAAATTGTTCCGATGGTTCTTATTTTTGAAATGGGAAGAGATAGTGATACGATTCGCATCTACTATTCGGCGCGATTGGCTCACGCACAGAATCCGCTATAAGAAATATATCACTATCTCTCCTCATATTAAAATAAGAACCATCGAAACAACTTACCCGAGGAACTTCTCGCCCCGCTCTCACCTACTGTTCGAAAATTTTAAAGACATAGTTTAAAATCTTGTCAAGTATTGAACAAAAATGGTTCGTCTTTATTATCGAAATAAATCACCATATGACTGATTATTTTTTGTGACACATACGTAGCATATTCTGACACACACTCTGAATACCCAGAAAAAACGAATTGGCTGACGAAAAAAAGAGTACAAAAACTTGATTTTTCCAAAATCTAGTTTGAGCACATTTATTTTGATTACTGTAAATCATATTCGAATGTTATAACTGAAATACTCTCTGAAAAACTCTACGATTCTCTACAGATTATTATTGTAACTTCAGCGATTTTCGAATCAGTTGCATTGTGCTGAAATCCACAACTAACCCAGGAGGATCATTGAAGCCATCCATTTCGTAGACAGTTATAGAGTACATTGATTAGGGTTACGATATATAGTACAGTATATGGTTGAAACGAGGAACCTTGGAATGGGGAGAAGCCTTAATACCGCGTTGAAACAACAATCGGTGCGGGATGAAGTCTATACACGTTCAATAGCTGGATGAAAGACACACCCTTTCTCACAAACGAAACAGATGATGAAGTAATCAACTAATTACCAGAGATAACAACTTCTCGTTACACCAAAGGTTTCCTTATAATTCAATCACACACATGCCTATACATAGGTCTACCACATGCACACATATACCTATATATGCAGTATACCTACAATCTATGTTATAGACCCCATGAAATAACAATAATAATGATTGCACATCTATAAATTGTAGTCAAGATATTCGATATCATCGTCTTTACTATTACAAGATCGTACATATATTTCATTTTACGACTGTACATTAGGGTGGGTGGAAATTTTTATTTTTCTTCTTAGCTTGAGGATAGGGATTGTAGCTTATAAAAAACCGAAGTTTTCATAAAAAAAAAAACAATATTTGTTTTTCAATATTTTGAGGTGGCCCACTAATTTTGAAAAGTAATAATGAATTTAAATTTTCAATTTCGAGCGAAATTTTTTTTTTCTTACTTATAATCTTTCAAAACACCTAAGAATTGCCGAATATGATCGTTTTCATTTCAACTTTTACTCTAATACAAAAAAAAAGCATGTAATAGTTTTTAATTTTTTCAAAATTACAATAACAACATTAAAAAAAAAATCGGAAACGATCATATTCCGAAATTCTTAGATGTTTTTCATGATTATAAGTCATTATAATACGGGGGAACAATTTTTTTTCATCAAAAATTTTAATTTTTCATAAGCTACAAATTCTATCCCCAAGATAGCGGGGAAAAAAAAATCGACCCACCCTACTTTACATATCATAATAGACACGCGATGTATTATTTCAAATTTTTCTCTTCTTTAATCTTTTAATAATAATTTAGAGAATAAAAGAAATAATGCGTATGGCCACGAAATATGTACTTTTACTAGAATAAAAGACAAGTGGTTGATAGTATGGCTGATCGAAATTGCAGACCAGCCTCTAAATTTCCCGCTCAGGTTTATTCCGGGGTTTGAATAATTTTTTCATCGTCCTTATAGTCATTGTCTTGGTGGTTAACTTACTTTTATTTAATTTTGAATTTGAAGCAGAAAGTTTGAAAATGAAAAACAAAACAACAACAATTAAGTGAATTAAATAAATGTAAATCTAAAGAGAAATCCCGAACCCAAATAGTTTATCCGACTCAAACTAGATTCTCGTTATAAAAGCACCATTAACTTTGGATTAGTGATGCACTGTTTGAATAGCCCCAAGGCGCATGAAACCTAATGCAAAAATGCTCCGGCAGCACTCTATAAACCATCGAGTCTATTCGCCCTATCCCCGTTCATGTTCCCCAACACCCTGTGTAGAGAAGAATCCCTGACGCTTTAGCAACTATCCCCTTAAAATATCACTTCGCTTCGTTAAATAACGTGGGATGGTCACCCTCCCGCAGTACCATTACCGACAGCAATTGCGGATCATATAATTATATGCTAAGATAATAACTGCGATTTCATACCATATATACATATTATATACCACATACAAAATGCAGATCCACATATTTAATTTGGCAACTTTTCAATCGTGATTTTTATATCGTGTGCATCAATTATACGTGGACGATATGGCAAGACGGGCACGAAACCCAAGAAGGATAATCGCTTATTATCGATGTTTCTTTTCTGACGTATCCGAAGTTATTTTTCTCTAAACAAGACTATATTCAGTGACACATCAGAAACGTAATAGAAAATTGCGCTAATTTTCTTACTTTCTTACTTTCGTAGAAAAAGAAAAGCCATTTTTATAAAGATTTCTCGATCGATTTTTGCCAATGTTTTCATTTCAAAGGTTTTTATATCCCTGCTGACTTTTCTCTCATACAATTGTCTCTTCCCTCTTTTGATGAAAAAAAATGTCGAAATATACTAAAAATAAAACAAAAATAGATTACTACTGCAAGATCATCATTTTCAACCTCATCTGGTCGAGTGCCTTGAAAATACAATTCTTGATTTAATTGAAAATATTCTTAAAAGAAAAAAAGGCGCGTGCTACAGATCCTTGTGTCAAGAATTTTGTTGCCATTTTAAATCCAATTGTTGTTGAATAACAATAATTATTATTGTAATAATGATGTTGAATTGTTTTTGAAGTAATAATATCAGGTATCACATTGATTATACATGGGAATATTTCTATTCTCGAGTCAAGAATAGTTTCTTCTTGTCTGCACCCACGTTACTGATAATTACATAATATTTTGCGAACAACGGTATGCGCCTTATACATGCACTGCCGCACATGTTGCTATATATATAATAATTCTTAATTTGTGACATTTTCACGGTGACCGAATATTTGCATGAGCTTTTCATTAGCAAGCTCGTGTTGGCTGAGCTGGTGATATAATCAGGAAGGTACGAATTTCCGTCGCGACGTCGGATGGTGATGGTGCTAGTGGGGCTGGGTGTAGTTATGAGCTTTCAGGTGCTAATTAATTATTTCAACGACAAATACCCGCCTCTGTTTCCGACTGCCGTTATACTTTTGCTTTCGCTGTTACTGCAAGTAACCTCTAGAAATATTATACGTGACGTTTTATGTATATAACTATATATAATCAACAAAGACAAGAGTAAATTACCTCCGGGCTACACATTTTCGGGCTCACCACTTTTCAGCACCGCCACAGTTTCGGGGCGACCGTTTCAACGGCAGCCAATTGGACGCTGAGACTTCCGGTGCAGCCAAAGAGGTTTCAACGCTGCCATTGCAGCGCGGACATTACGGACACCCGTTCGACGCTAAAAAGTGCACAATTAAAGTTATACGATTCCAAAAATACATGTTGCCTAGTACAACACATGTATTTTACACCATCACACCTATTTTCAATATAGATCTGATTCAACAAAAAAACTTTATTCCAATAAAGAAAAAAGAAATTCAACATTTTTTTTGTTTTTCAGAAAGCGTATGAGAAATTATGATGATAAATGCGCGATGCAGCTAGGTTTTTTCCTAGTAATTCAAAGTCTGCCAACAATTTATCACTATACCTGAAAATTGTTGAAATTTTTGTTCAACAATTTTCTCATTTGAATACTTTATATGTACTCCAAATGATAAATTCTTGTTGTGCGTTTCAAACTTGTTATGAAGCCAATGCATCACGTTATAGAATTCTACATGACAATAAAATAAAATTAGATATTAAAATGACGTAATAATATATATCGGTTGATGAATTTATGTAAAAAGCGTAAATACGCACTCCTTTAGGTACGTATGATCTGATAATCTCGCTTATGATTATAGCGTTTCACATACCAACGATGATCAATTGGAAATAAGGAGGTGCGTAGCTGCCTTTCCTTCATCATACAATGAGTATGTTCTGGGAATCCCTCTTCCGTTTTTCTTTCATCTGTTTCTATTTCCTCTTCTTGCTTACTCCCTCCGTTTGCCATCACTCTCCAGGACGTCCCTTTGCCTGTCGCACCTCCCCCATCGGCATTGCCGCCCCTATATATTATACTGCATCCACAACAGTTCACGATGATCCTCCCACTCCGTTCTCGCTGCAAGAAATTCAATTCTGTTACAAATAACAAATCCCAACTCAAACCTGCTGATGTTTCTTCGCGTACAATTATATCGCTCTACTCTATATGCTAGTATGGTGCAGTAACGAATTGTATCAAGAACTCGAAAATGTTTGTATAGTATCAACAAACCAGGAAAAATTACAGTGAAACTCTTAATAAATTTTACTTTTTATGTACTTTTATGATTCTTACAATTTTTTTAATTTCACGAAACCCGTATTTAGTTCAAAGAAATCGTTAGAGAAGTTCTCGATATTGAGCTGCATGAGTTATCATTCCACTATATATACATATATAGATGAACAATATCTCGACAATTTCTTTCAGTTCGAAGGGGTAGCAACCTACCCAAGATTATTGTTTTTGTTGTTATAGCTTTTCTTATAATTCCGAAATTACTTTGGAATCAGAGGATATACTTTGCCTCCTTTTCATATTTTGAATGAAAACTGCGTGCGATATTATAGGTATACACAGGTTCAATATACATAATTTATAAATAATATCAGATTACGGTTCAAATGAAGGAAAAGGTGCGCTTTGCGCTATATAGGTAGAGTAGAATCTGTATTGGAACATGCAACTGTACTACCTACGTGGTTAGTTAGTTTTTACACACATATATATTATCCTAAACGACTATCATATATATCTATACATACGTATAGCAGACAGATATACATCCATATAGGTACCCATATAGTTTATAATAGTAACCTCATTTCTCAGGTTACAAACTTAACTCGCTATGACCTAAAACAATATTGATGAACCGACAGGGGCGAGCTGGCGAGGGTTGTCCGAAGTTTGCCGCAGCACCAGGGATGAATATTTATTTTGGCCTTGTTCCGTTTTCGATGCTTGGATTGTTGCCCGAGGTATATATATATATAGGTATATATATATGTATTCTACACAGATCTTACTACGGTGAGCAGGGTTAAGCATCTAAGTACCCCGAAATGTTGACAGAGTTAATAGCCATGTGTTTGATTTGACTACTGTTCAGTGTTCGCCAGGTAACTATACGGACCGCCCTGCAATCCCTCATGCAGGCCTTCTACTCCATCTGTACCCAGACTATTTTACGTTGCGCTCTTTTCGAGTACTGTATTATGTCTAGGTATAACTTATTGTTAGTCATGCATGAATTAGATACAACTCTCGTATATTATACTTACATGTGAATATTATGTAATCTTCTGTATAGATATACGCTGAAGATAAATGAAAAGTGTGCTTATAATCATTGTCAGTCGTTATGTATATGAAACATGAAATAAACTAGGGTTGAATATTATTAACCAAAAAAAATTTGTTGTTGTTTTTCCTATCTATTTTTGTGGTGCAGTTTGGAAATTTTTTAGCAAAGTTGATTTAAAAATGTCATTCGGTTATCCCGAAAATTGCAGAATTATGGTGAATTTTCCGGATTTGTGGTGACCTATATTTTAAAACCATGATTACTATCAAGGCTGCTTTCCTGATTAATAGAGGTTTTTGGAAACCGTGCATATTTTATGAAAAGATACGAATGCTTATTTCATAAGACGGCAATCTAACTGGAGGGGTAAAGGACCTTGTTAATTATTCATCCTGATTATAATGAGGTATTTGCCGAAGTGCGCATAAGATTAGTGCACGAAAATTATTTGAGGTGAGTAAAATATATCCTCACAACAAAAATTATAGGAACATTCTTTACATATGTCTAGCACCTTCCATTGACTTGGAACTTGTCGCTAGAAGAATCGCTTCAATAGTGTCTCTGAAATCCATCCTCACAAGTTAAACAGCTGGACGTCAGCGTTAAAAAATGTTATGACGAACACTGAACCGATGCGTAAATCAGAATTCACAAGTTATTGAGAATGGCTGGACATGTTGAGGGTATTCCGCTATAATTTTATTGGGCATGCTATATTTCAACTTCATCAAAACAACCTTATTATTTTCCGATTCGCTAATTCGTTTATAAATTTACATTTTCCGCATCAAAAACCCCGAGAAGTTGAGAGCCAGAGACTAATTATCACATAACAAAGGCCCGGTGAAAGCAGAAGAAGCAAAGGGCGGAGCTGGTTATGTCCCCCTCATATATAGGTATATGAATCTAGATTGAAAAGAGCAGAGGGATCATGAGCTTCAGAGACGATTCGAAAATCATTTTGATAATGAGATCTGACACCTCAACCGTGAGTAATGTGAATCTTTCATCTTCGAGACGCTGCAGAAAATCTTCACACGAATAATGACATAAATTCTTTTCTGTCCGAAGCACAAAACTTTTCATCTATATATTATTGCTGAATTCATAAACGAAAATTGGTCGATATTTAATTATTCTGCAGAGACATAGTTATATCAATGATGTAATAATCGTAGAAAATGTCGATGTATTCAAGCGGCCATTTTCAAAAGCTGCACGATCCTGCAGCACGGCGGAATGCGAACTTAGGTAGACATATATAAGAAGTAGGTAAATAAGGCGGTACCCATACAGGAATAGACCCCGGGGGGTACGCGAAGGAATCGAAAGAGCTATTGATCTGAAGTAACGGAGAACTGGCTGATCCTTTGACAATACATCGATCTCCCGGTCTACTGGACACTCTTAAAAGTCCGGCAAACTATCGCCGATTCAAAACGCGAATCCCAAAATGCTATCCGCTGTGTACCCAATCGAGTGTTACAGCCCGTAACCAAAACACTTAATTCTTGCCAGCCACTATTCACGCTACCGTCCTCGGCTTTGCGTTCACATAGCTGACATAGCGAAGCACATTCAGGTATACAGCTAGTTTGACTAACTATACGAATATATACCATACTAATTCCTCTAGTTTTGTTCCTCTAGTTCCTCTAGTCGCCTTATACAACAAGTTTCGACGCTTTGGTTCACCGGGTTCGTTCACTCATGATCTCAAGTATCTGCATGGTCGCTAGTACTCAGGCTTGCGGTGTGTTCGTTCACTATTCGAGAAATTTTTTAAAAAATCAGCTCGAAACTTCCGCAAGGTAATACTGCCCCCGCTCTTTGGAAGATTACGTATTCTTACGATACCTTAATGTATTAGGAGCCCATAGAATGTGAAACCATTTCGCTTTCATAGTATAAACTCACGACATCGAGCCCTATAGGCTATATCATATAGGTATGCTTTTACCACAATTCGGTTTTCATAAATTTTGCATCATTGTCAATTGTAGAAGTGATGAAAAAGGCCTCAGACACCCCTAATGTGGTCGACGCTGGATTTGACGCCGACTCCATTCGGTCAGGCATGGCGACCACGGACCAAATTCGACATAGAAAAGTTGAAGTGTGTTTACGTTTCGGCTCGTATAGTTCTTTAGAGGAATATACTGCTCGCACATATTATCTTAATACCTTAGACTTGCAGAACAACATCTGCGCAAACAATTTTATTATAATCACCGCGTAAAGGCGGAGAGTACCTTATAAATATAAGTGTATAAACTGCCACCGTATACTATATGTTTTGTTGCCGAAAGCGCAAACATTTTGAAATTCTCTGAGGTAATTTCAACGTACTCTTTACGCCTCTTGATTCCTAATAGAACCAAACCGAGAGAGTTTGATGTTGCCGGGTCTACCAGGAATCGAGCAGCAGAATTATAGAATAGAATATTGCCGACAGTGTAATATAGTAAATCACACAAGAATTTTTTCAGATGTTTGCTATATTGTAGAAGGAAAATAAAAAATACATATATATCATCTACGCATGTATAGGTATATCTCATGAAGTTCAAATACAGATATATATATATACATATACGAATAATATACGATCAATCTTGAATAGGGGGAAAATGATGCCTTCCGTCGAGTTCCCAAATACATTGCCTTTTACATAGTGTCCGAATTATTGTATTTCTGAATACGTCGATTGCGCAATATTGTACCCGCGGTGTATATCTGGATATAAAAATGAAAACTCTCTGCGGGAATCCGAGCGCTTTTGTTTTCTTAAAAAATATTTTTATTAGAGCCCTGCAGGCTTGAATACTTGAATATCAATCGCTTCTGGAACGCTTCGATGCAAAAATATCGTGGAGATTGACGTATATTTATCTTACTAAAATGTTTAAATTTTTTTTTTTTTTCAAGAAGTCAAGGCAATCGGTTAACTACGCTGATGGAATAGGGATTCATATTCCCGCAATAACTGTGGTAAGAGTCGTGATTACTTAAGAAGTGAGTATATTATACAGACTTTTATACTCTTTTCGGAATACCTCCTATAGATAATAATATACCAAGAACTATGAGAAAAACGCTACGAACTTAATCACTATATTATTATACCTAATATACACGAAGCTAAGAAAATAACATAATAGCATTCCATATTCGACGTATTAAAATTGTAAGAATTTATTCTCAACACGAGCAATCAAAAAATGTAATGATAAACGCTTCGGCACTAGCGATTAAAACGGTCGTTCAATCGGCCTGGGAGCCCGTCATAACGCAATCAGCTCCTTCGCAAACAACAGCTTGTTTAAGACGATTCCTGAACCGGTGTCTTAAGCCAGATTTCATGGTGTATCCGATATTGTTCAATTGGAAATTGTCTTCCCTCAAATTGTACGCTTCAATGGAGTTCTATAATACAGGAGAAATTCATCGTAAATAAAAGTAGACATCACAAATGTTAACATCCTTTTCAATTATGAATAAATAAACGCATGAATTCTAAAATCAGTACCCCGTCATCTTCAAATATGCAGAAAATATTGTCATCCCCCTGAGCTACTCTCCTAATACAGCTATACGTATTATTTGAACAATCCTGACACTTGCAAGAAAAATCCTTGCTGCATAACTGAAAGTAATAAACCATATGAACTATAAAATCGAAGAAATCAGGCTATCATATTAATTCAAACTCAAATATTCACATTATACTTACGGCCATATTTGGGTCACTATCTGTGGGGCACCCTGAAGTAGGTGTTTTCTCAGATTTTTCGCCCCTGTACTCAATGAGGACAGTTCTGTCTGTATGGAGATAATGACTCAGAAGTGAGGTACCATCAGAGGGTGCGTCCGTTCCAGCCATGTCTAAAATCGTTGCGAAGATATCCACACTACTAGCCGGATTCACGATATTCCCCCTCGGCACTCCTGGGCCACGCATCAGCAAAGGAACGCGAATATCGGTTTCGTAAGGCAAGCGCTTGTCAAACGGCATGCTGAACTGTCCTGGAGTGGATGATGTCGTAAATGATCGAACGAGAAAAGTTGAATAACATCACTGGGTTAGTTCCATGACATCGACAAAATGTGGACGCCTGAGATTATCGAGTGAAAAATCATAAAAAAACATAAAATCACATTTGGTACCTATCGCTTACCAACATGGTAACCATTGTCCGAAGTGAAAATGATGTAACTGTCATTAAGTAGTTTCCGTTCCGCGAGAGTCTTATAGACATTTTCTACTAGATCATCAACAGCCAATAATGCCTCCCAGCGACGTCTATAAATTTCATCCAACTTCGGCAAGACACTGTCCGGAAGCGGCGCTACGCCGTTTTTCACCAAAAAATGTTTATCCTGCGTTTAAAATGACAATGTATATACGGTAGCATTACGTGTGAATTACTTGTAGACGGATTATTCCTTTAGAGTACAGAATACGCTTGAAAAAAAAAATTACAAACAATACCCTTTGCCGTGGAGTATTGAAATTGGGCGTTCTAGTTGCATTTGTTCCTTTAAAAGCATCGTTATGTCGTGGAGCTGGTATGTATGGAGCGTGCGGAGCGGGTGGAGCCAAAACCATAAGAAACGGAATTTCGTCATTGGCATTGCGAGCCTTCAAAAAATCTGTCGCGAGATTTCCCTGAGAAAAATGAAATATTTTATCTAATTGTAAGAAGACACAAGGGCGTTTCAATATAAATTCTAATTGAATAAACATTTTAAATATAAGACGTACACATAAATAAACAACAAGTTTTAAGTGTGGAACAAAATTGAAATCCACTTTATCTGTATTGCTTTCTGTAATCGTATACATATCTATGTATATGTTTTTATAATTTTGCAAATTTTGGGAGAAAATATCTATGCAAAAAACTCACGATCACATCGGTGAGATAATCTTCTGGCTTGTCTCCGTACTCTTTGACCGTGCCATTCAGAGATAAGGAATAATTGTAGTACTTGGAATTCCCTACTAACCCAGCCCACCAATCCCAGCCGACTGGGACATGGGCTGGACCACCCGCCTTGATGCTGCCATACTGGATTATGTATATAATTTTAAATTCAAATTACATTAGGTGCAGAAGTACAATAAGTTCGATATTATCATGATGGAGATACCTAAAGCAATCTTTCTTCTGGAGTGATTAAATTCATACATTAGTTGTATTGTGCGCATGTATACCTGATTTAGATATTTTCCAGCATAAAATGTAGTGTAAGTTCCCAAAGACTTTATTTTATTAGCAAAGCTGTTTGGTTCTTGGTTTTTCTGCCATTCTGGGCTACTGCAACCACCCTCAATTGAATTGTTAACGGTCAAATGATTGTGTTGATATCTTCCGGTGAGAATCGCAGCCCGATTTGGACAGCAAATCGGCGAGTTGACAAACTAGATATAACAATCCGTATTTGAGGATAAATATCTGAATATACATATATTTCAAGAATATATCGTCAATATCTAATGTTTCAAACATTATGTTACATCAATTAAATTAACTTCGGCGACATTTCTGGCAGGTTCGGACGCTCGGGTTCCCAAGTCATAAGCATGGTCCGTTTTGCGCCGATATTGCTCATTCGGGTTCGCATTACAAAAATAACATCTACCACGAAGTGCCATTATCATGTTGCACTATATAATCGCAATGAGTCAAAAAGAGCAAACATGCGAGACGCAATATGTAATTTAATTCAAGTCGGTGATTCAAAAGCTGTCGCCGAAAAGTACGATAAGCAAACAGTGCGGAATTGATGGAATATGCGGCGGGGTATGATGAACCATTCACTCGGGATGATGGTAATCTTTTCATTAGTGTGCATTGAAACTTAATTCTATGTATGCTTACACAGTTCAAGAAAACGCCTCCTTCGTCTCCGATCAACTTCTTAGTGTTCTTCAACGGAGTCTGCAATTATTAAAAACAAGTTCCATCCCGTTAAAATGTAAGCATTGTTATATTCTTCCGAAGTTCCAATATCGAACACGTGAATGAAACAATTTCAAATCTTCAAATTTTGCGCTCTTCCGCTAATAATGACTATCGAATTACGTTGTATCTGCCACATGATGTGAAATAAAAAGTATACCGGTTATCAGATTCATGTTGTACGTATTGTACTCACCATGCCGCCAATATTCAGGTCCAAATCGTCAGCTATTATTAGAACAATATTTGATGCACTAATCTCGATTGTCGTCAAACTATAAATCAGCACGCACAGTAGTAAGATATTCATTTTGTAGGCCCAAAGCACGCGACCTAAATCGACTAACGTACACCAGTAATAAAATGGATGATAATTCAATTTCAATTGCGTACCATGTAATGCGACTCAGTTAACTGACGCATATGTACTATTTACAAGTTTTCAGTTTGTTCTTTATCATACTTTTCGTCAGATACAAACATCCTCCGCGTTGAAATCTTCAGTCAACGTCCTCCGTACTCCTGCGGCAGAACCAAAACACGATTGTGCTTCTATCTGACAGTCGACGGACTCACCGGTGTCATCGATCCGGAGACGAGCAAAGTGGCTTGCCCAGTTCCTCGCCGGTAAATAGGTATATAGGTAAAGAAGAAATTGTTGGGCTTGTCCATTGAAGCGTATTCGTTGGTTGAAGACTAGGTTTAAATAAACATTACCGTGCGTGGTAGACTACATTTTTCTTGTGTATCAGCCTTACCACCGAGGCCTGTCAAAACTTAAAACCATCCAAGTGTCAAAACCTTGTCATAGCTTCGAATTTTCTTTACAATAAACAGAGTTTAGATATCCTCGGATATCGGAGCTAAAATGATTCACAGTCTTTTCATAATCAATTCGTCGGGGTAAGCTTATAACAGCGAACCATTGAATGTAGATAGTGACGTGACATAGCCTTAAAATTTCCCTGATTTCAGAGATGTATTTATGGAAAAACACTGGAAAAGTGCGGTCGCGCGATCCTTGTGCGATTATTTTTTTGACCAACAGCGCAGAGTTGCATCCCCAGAAGATACCCCTCCAGTTATTGCCACTCCTCATCACTATTTAATCAGCATACACCGCTGCAATATGTTTTTTGTCGCTGTCTGCATGACGGAAGGTGTGACATTTTTCAGTTTGCTTCAAAGAATAATTTAGTTTCCTCTTGCACATGTTTTGGCATTATCTGTCAATACTGTATTTTTACAATTTTTTCCTTCAATAGATCAGTACAGCACTATATCATGGTTCTAGTAAATGTTATTCTTATGTATTTGATATTTCAGTTCCACCGTTGTTTGTCATCGAATTCCTACACAGGGTAGTCGACACATTTGAGGATTACTTCAGTGAATGTACAGAAACAATTATAAAAGATAATTACGTCGTTGTTTATGAATTGCTAGATGAAATGTTAGATAACGGTTTCCCCTTAGCTACAGAATCAAATATACTCAAAGAGCTAATTAAACCACCTAATATATTGAGAACAATCGCAAACAGTGTCACAGGAAAATCAAAGTGAGTAAATCATAACATTCACCCCTTAGATAATGATAATGACATACATTTCGTTTTCATTGTAGCGTCAGCGCTATCTTACCAAGTGGTCAATTGTCCAATGTACCCTGGAGAAGGACCGGTGTTAAATACACAAACAATGAAGCATACTTCGACGTTGTGGAAGAAGTTGATGCCATAATTGACAAAACTGGGGCAACCGTTTTTGCAGAAATCCAAGGCTATGTAAGATTATTGTACCATGTCAACCAAAAAATTCAGTCACAAAACTCAATCAGGTTTCAACATAGGTGTGCCATGACACCTTTACCTATAATAATCATGGGAACTGAAATGATTTTTCAGATTGATTGTTGCATCAAATTAAGCGGGATGCCTGATTTGACACTTTCCTTTATGAACCCAAGACTATTCGATGACGTCAGTTTTCATCCATGTGTCAGGTTCAAAAGATGGGAGGTATGTTTTCATTAGAAATTTTCAGTCATCAAGGTCATTCTATCCTTCCCTATTATGGTCCTCTAGGAAGCCCTATGCGAATTCAAGACTCAACAGCTTCAAATCTTATTTCAAAATATGTTTTTGAATCATTCAAGTGTCTGTGCATTGCACGAAATTTTACATGTGCTTTATTTAACCCTTTCTTTTCACGACATTTCAGTCTGAGAGAATACTCTCCTTTATCCCACCAGACGGTAATTTTCGGCTGCTGTCATATCATATCGGATCGCAGAGTATAGTTGCAATTCCAATATATGTGAGACATAATATTAGCCTAAAAGACTCCGGTGGTGGCAGACTGGATATTACCGTTGGGCCGAAACAAACGATTGGAAGAAGTGTAAGGAACATTTTTGAGTATGTGCAACTGGTTGAAGAAGAAAAAGAAATTAAAAATCTAAAACTTAATCATCCGCATTTTGAACTATTAGGAAATGCTATAAAAATATTTAGAATGAGGTTTTTTTCCGTCGACCAATCCACATGGTTTTTTTATAGGTGGAAAATGTAAATATTGTAATTCCAATGCCAAAATCGGTGTTGAATTGCAGCCTGGTTCCCAATCAAGGTAAATACTCATTCGATCCAGTTAGCAAAGTACTAACGTGGGACATTGGCAGAATAGACGTAGCAAAACTACCTAATCTTCGAGGAACTGTGAGTTATTATGGCATTCATAAATTAATTAGGATTAGCCGTACACGTGCTATTATACTTGTAAGTCGTAATGTTCACTGAGTTCATCGCTTCGTTTGCAGATTACCGTGCAAAATGGAGCAACGGTCACAGAGTCCAACCCTGCTATTAATGTAGGTCTTATCACAATTGGTTTCAATGTGAATTTTATGAATTAGTGTCTGAATGATGAAGTTCATGAAGAATGCTTTTACTTTAAGGTCCATTTTACCATGAATCAACTTGCTGTGTCTGGTTTGAAGGTCAACCGACTCGATATGTATGGAGAAAAGTATAAACCATTCAAGGGAGTCAAGTACATTACAAAAGCTGGACGGTTTCAAATTCGAATGTGAATCTCTATTGAATAAATTTTGAACTGTCAGAGGTATAAAATATATCACTTATTACAAATGTTTACAAACTGATGTTGATTTCTTTGGTATGATACAGAGTACCGTTTACCTTTACCCTAGTTTATTCACATGAGTAATTTTCTTTTTGAATCACTTAATTACCTATTCAATTATACATAAAGTTTAACAGAACGATTCACATATATGTAAAAACGTTCAATAAATACAGTCCTTTCTAATCGTTTTGTGTCACGTTGTAGAACTCCTGCACAATATTCTCCTTGCTTCCAAATCTTCCCACGTTGGATGCGTTGCATAAGTATACAAACGTTCCATGTTAGTTGCATAAATCGTATGATTGGTAATGAGATTCTTGTATACCTATCGAGAATAATGTTTTCAGTAAGAATCCTGCTTAAATTCCACCAAATGTTGCAATTGTTTTTCAAAAGGAAATTCAAATTTAGATGCGAAATTCTAGCAACAGCTACGAACTAAATACCTTCAATGCTTGCACCAGGTTTGCCACACTGATAGGATCAGGGGTAGAAGAAGTGGTCTGGGCTGAACACGCTAATGCGAATGCAGTTGCTTGTTCAGCTTCTTCGAGCGTTTGCTTCATAGCAGGAACTTGTCCTTCAGGTTCCACTACATTTGTGACCGTGCTGAAAAGTGTTACAGATATCATAAAAATAGTCGAATCAGATCACTTGAATATCAGCGTATTCGTATCTCATTTACACTAAATTTAATAACGAATAATGTAAGGAAGAAAAGTTTTCGGTTTTACCAAAAGCTTGATGCATTGTTTATATAGGATGTGTTTCTTGTCCAAGAACTCGGTACTGGTTCACCAATGTTATGAATAAAGGATCCCTCTTTAATAGAAAAACCTTTTCTCCTAGTTATAACTGCCGTTAGAAGATTTTTTAGAAACACCTGCAATTTTTATCAGACAATTTAAACAATGTATTATAAACTTAAAGGTCTTATAGTAGATTCAAATTATAATGTTATACAGTTGACCAGGAGGTTGTTATAATGAAACACCTGGCAATTAATTATATAAGCATAACTCCTTAATTTCTTTGCGCACCTGAGTAGCAGCTATAATAATATGTGCAGTATTTTCTTCAGCACCATCCATATTGTTCTCCCAAGCTGCAAGCATTAGTCTTGCCAGAACAAAAGTACGATCAGGTAGCAATAGCTTCTGAGCACTAGAATGGTTTGCACCAATTGGCTCATCCCCTACAGGTGAGGAAGTTTGGGACAAGACTTCAACATAAACATCAGCAGGCTAAAAAATTTAGATTGGATAAGTTTTGTGCATAAATCTCTGAACTTGCCACAATAAGTGAGCTAATCAATTCTAAATCATAATTCTATGATTAAACCAGATCTATAGAAACTCTCGAAGACAAAAAGAACCCAAATGTACTTACTTCAAAATTAGACTTATCGGTTTTATATTTTCGTTTTAATCTCAGCCTTTTTTCTGAAATTTTTTCTCTATCAACATGAGTGTGAATATTGTTGTGCTTATTAGTTCGAACTGTGATAACAGACGATAAGCCTTGGACTTTGTTGAACAAGCAAAGAAGAAACTCATTATGTAAATGGACTTGATCTTCACTCATAATATTACGAGCCTCACAATCAAATTCTTCTTTTGTCGTCTGGAAATCAATATTTGTACAATCACAGGCGTGATCAAGCTGTGTATACATCAATATCAAGATGCAGAACCTAGATGACATGTACTAATCGTTTCTAATAACAGGACTAGATGATGCATCTACCTGAGAAAGTATGCATAAAAATATGAATTCGATATATGAATGTCATCATACCTTCATCTGAAACCACATCTTCATTTTTTCAAAGTATCTGAAAACATTAAAGATGTCATTGATGAATCTGCTAAGAAGCGTATTAATCACCCCAAATCCTCAAAACTAAGAGTTCAGTATATACTACAAATTGTCAAACACGCGCATGAATTCATGTAATTGTTGTAATTGCTAATGTGCCAACGCAAATAATAAACAACTGATCTCAATCCGAACGAATCTTCCCGGTATACGTTCATTCCGTATTCTCATGTATTGATAGAATAATGAAAAATGAGGTCAGGTTATAAACAACGACATTGTACTTACAATTTTGCGTTATCACCTAATGAAGCTACGAGACTTTTCCTTGCGACGTTTAACTCTTTTGAGGACGTCATAATTTCAACTGTAGGATAAGTACTTTAATACGGACACGAGCTGAATGCGAGAAGTCAATTTTCTGGCTTCTTGAAGTCTTCAACTCGAATAAACAAATCTCCCTTGTGGCAAAGAATGATCTCATCGTTACCGACAGCGAGAGCTAGTGATTGGGCGGAGTTGGCAAATCGCAAGGATCGAAATTTCGTTTATATCCATAGAGCTTATAGACAAAGCTCTATGTTTGTATCTCTACATTTTGAATGACGAAAAAATGGAAACATGTAAATTATTTCTTATTATCTATTTCTTAATTTTTATTATCAGGAGCTAAACTCACGACTGTATTCAGGATGTATAGACTATGGCCCGAATGAGAAATCGCACACGTCCTATTTGATTCAAGCAACGAAATATCCAGGAAAAAGACTTCTGGGTACAAATAAAAAATTTCTACGATAGCATCGATAGATTTTTTATGCTATCACATAAGCCTAGACACGGGGATGGGGAGAGTAGAGGTCTAAATTAAAGTCAAAATACCATAAACATGCGATAATTTTTCAATTTTTTATTGTTCCCACGTGTACAACAATGCATGGAAGTGCACATGAATGATGTATCAGATGGGTTTAGAATTTCATTCTGTGGGGATATTGGCTACTTCGAAGGCCAAACATTGCCGACAAGTAAGTGAACAATAATTTCTTGTCTTGGTGTTTCTTGATGGCTCCGATAATTAGCTTGTCTACAGCCTTTTGATCTATTTTCCTTTGTTCAGAGGGTTTGTAGTCTACTTTCTTTGTGCTGAAAATATCCCCCTCTTCTTTCTTTGCACGCTTGTGGTGGGTCCTCTTGTAGTATTCATCCCTCAGTACTTCTTCTGGCAACTTTACATCAGACAGATCGATCCTCGTTGATGTGGCAATCACGTAGTTCTGGCTAACACGACGTAGAGGACAAGCATTGATGAGGAATGGACCTGCAAGATACAGTCACATGTGATCTCAGCGATAAATTTCAATAAGCCCCAACTACCTCAATATTCTCTTGTCAACAAGTTTGATTGTGCGACCTTAACAATGACTTGTACCAGCCAAAGTCAAAATTGATTATCCTATAAGCTCAACGCTGAACGAACCAGCAATTTATCAAAGCGGTTAATTGTTACTCGCGTGGTACAACTCACCTAATTTAGAGCTGTGAATGAAATACACCTGAATTTTAATCTAGTATTTTCTTGACAAAGCGCTATGAATATATCTATGGACAGTCATCTGTTCATGGGATTATGAATATCCATGTACTATGCTGCTGGGCTTAAAGGAACCTCCAGATCACAGATTGTCAATACTGATGTAGGATTGCACTAACAATCAGTAATAATGGTATGCAACTTTGCTTCGGACTCGTCTTTGACAACAGGTTACAACGTTTCTCTACAAAGGTTTTACTTGACCATATTGTTAGATATTTAATGCAATTGACTAGATTCGAAATTCACACAAAACTATTTTCACTGTTAATTTGTTCGCTAATTAAAAGTAATATAAAAAGTTATCTGTAATATAACAACTTACCAGTTACCAACAAGAGACCACTTTTAAGGTGCTTCAGCAGAACGACTCGCTTTCCCTTATGAGCTCCAGCCAACAAAATCAGGATAGTGCCAGGCACAAGACTGGGTCTGAATTTGCGAACGTGATCACGGAAAGTCTTCTTGGCATGGTGAACAGTCACTGGATCAGCAGTAGGGTAGCTCTTCCTCCTTTTCTTCAGTAGAACCAACCTAGTACCTCCGTTTTTCTCACCACCGATTTTCTTTTCAATGGCAATGGGCTTCTTAGGCTTCACCTGTGATGGAATCATAACTTTTTTTTAAGTCATATTGGAATTATGAAACAAGATTTCGAATTTAGTTCAAAATGTATCGTGGACATCCCTCACAATAAAAGAAAAAACTTTCGAAAGAACATTTCGTAAACATCTACTATTCGTGAGTTTAGCTAACATAAGCCTAGTTACTAAATGGCTATTTAGAAGTGGGAAATCAGAAATGTGAATGAACTTATTGTTTGGATGAATTTCATTCAGAACCTTGAATAGAATTGTTTGCAAAACACGTTGTTATACCACAACATATGTATAAATGTGAAATATATGAAAAGTTTAGCTGAGTCTGAGATTTCAAATCCGATTATGTTAACAGGCTCAAATGCCAGAAATGTATGGCTTGAATTTGGCTAAGGTACATGGTTTGCACCATTCAATCTAAGTAATGAAGAGTGTTGCGACTTCACACCCAATTTGCATGTTGACAACAAACCGGTTGGTAATTTCATCGCCTTAATCTTCCTTCATTAAATGGTGAAACTGTATTACACAAGAGTCGCCTTGGATCAGAAGGGAATAGTGCACATTTTCACAACAAGGAGGCTTGAAAACAACTTACAGTTTTTTCAGTTGTTTTGCCCACAAACTTGTAGATAGCCTTCTTGTGATACATTCGGGTTCGGCTGAATCTGTAGACTCCATTTCCTAGGTCACGATTTCTAGGTTTACCACGCTGCTTGACACCCTCTTTTTTGGCATCAGTAGCCACAGGTTTGGCCGGAGCCTTCGCTTTAGTATCCACCATCTGCAATAAAAGTTCAGTTCTATCTTACATTGTCAAAACCTTACAGATACACTTAACACCAACAACTAGCTAAATTGAGCTAATGGAGTTTGAAGCCCTCATGTCACCATATACAGAATGAAATGTTATTTTATCACTTGACTTCACACTACTTTTCGCTAGAGGTTAGGTTTGAAAGAAGTGGATAATTATTTAGTTCAGCAATCATCACGATGGTTGATGATTCTTTCCTTCTGAGATTGGTCTTGAAAAAGAAGCTTAATCAAAGGTTGGTAAAATGGTAGGAAAGAAAGATTATGCAGGCATGAAAGGTAAACAGCAAATGTGAACTGGCGTATCACCGGACACGCCACATAAACATATTGATATTTTTTGATAATGGTGTATTCAATAATAAAAATACAGGGGCCAACTGAAAGCTGGATAATTGAAGTTATATTAATTAACCAACAACGTGGACTAGTTACACTCAGAACTGCAGATTACTCGGATTTTCTTGACAATATTAACGCGGACGTTACTTACTTCGAAGCCAGCGGATGGTTGAAAGAGCCTCCATCTGGTGAGCGGCAGATAAAATAAATTTAAGCACTGCGCACCCGCTTCCGGCGCATTCCCGCGGCTTCCGGTAACAACACACGCATGGAATCTATGGAATTCAACACCTATTTCAAATTCAAATGTCAACTGAAGTTGGCCTCAATGCAAACACAGCTTAGGTTTCCTTGAAGTAAGCGGTTGGTGCGACGAGTTGAGGATTTCTGCGATTAGTCATCTCCAGCTCGATGCGTTTGGTCCTTTTTAGCGAGTGTGAGCAGGTGTGGGATAGTGTGGGAGCGTGGGAGCGTGGGAGTGTCAGTTCTTCACTCCGCTTCAGTGATCAGTCGGTCTGTGGCAGTCTGTGGTCACGACTGTGCAACGTCGGAGGCACGTTCGCTACGACTTTATAAGTCGCGACCGCTGTCAAAAGCAGGAGACCGACGTCGCTGTCGTCAATCGCTGACTGTCACTGACTGTCACTGACTGTCGTTACCAAGGATCACAAGGATGGCTTCATCCCCGAGGAGCCCTGTGTCTGCTGACGGATATCAGCGTTTCGACGATGAGCCGAATGTTACCTTGCGCTTGGAGGGATCTTATGGAGCGAGTCCAAGTAAGAATTTTTCACGTTTCGGTAAAGGAATGAACTCGGATGTAGAATATAGCTTGTGGTGAATCCTAATGATGTTGAGAAAAGAGATAGTTGGATGGAGTAGAGGCAATTGAACTCGGTATCAGATCTTCAAGTCTGACAAGAAACTCTTGTCGATTCACTATTCAATTATTAAACTACGTAAGATTATGACACTTTACACTTTGTAATATAGAGAGATTAACTCAATGATGGTTTATCTATTTGAATAAAAATTCCCAAACCCTTTCCATTCTGGTTCGCTCGTATCAATGACAATTTCAAACTACCCATGTCAGTGTTATTCTTATGAAGTTTATGTCCAAATACAACCATTACATCCTGATGGTAATTCAGAAATTAATTCTTTTTTTTCGAAGAATTTTCATCACAGCGTATGTGTGATTTGCTTCTATACTTCTGCGGAATCTTACTGTGTATGTGTCATATTTGAATAGCATAAGATCCGTCAAAATGCAATGTCACTAATTTCATCTATCAAAGGTTGAGGGAATGCATTAATATACTCATATGATCGATGTGAGTTTTCTGCCGCATTCAAGTGTACTTTTCTATACTAATTATGCAGCTGCAAATTACCATCAACCGCTAGAATATCTGAATACAGTTAGGTATATAAGTTAGGTGTCAAATGTTGACTATTCAGTCCGCTTATGTCAGTGATACATCTTTTCAGACACATGATGTTTGATATAAACTTCTCTTAAAAACATAGTCTACCAAGGAGACGTTTGTCAAGTACATGAAAACTCAAAAAAGACTTGATAAAGATAAGAAATTTGAAAAAGCAACCTTGATTTTAAAACATTCAGCATTACACATGAATTTCTAGTACTGTACTGTTTTTTCTCTGCTTGTCTTACTCTATGAAAATAAACAATGTTACGTACAATCAAATTAATCCATTGCATTGTACTATTCTTTGACACCCCTTTTGTATTCAAGAAACTTGAAATGGTGTAAAGAGAGAATTTAGCACTTAGAATTATTTTTAAATTACACTGAAGTCCGACATTATTAGCTCACATCATACACAAACTCGATTAAACGAATATAGGAAAAGACCTGATAGTTTTTTATGATCACAGTATGGAAGTCTTCAATTACTTTGCCAGAGAAATTTTGTAACAACCCTTTTGTAATTTTTGTAAAATAGGTCTGTAAAATAAAAACACACAATTTACAGAAGCTAGTTTATTTCCTACCAGGTGGATGTTTTGACCATATTCCTGAGTAGGTAATTTGTGGAGTTCACTGGGATTTACCTGGAATAATTGTTCATGAACCTGTTGAAAATTGATGCCCAGTCCGATTTAAATGTGCTGTTTGGATTCATTGTGTATAATATAGTGATAGAGTTATGTCTATCTTGCTGTACATACAAGCTTGTATTTTGAGTCTGCACGATTGTTACTTATTATCAAAAGTTACTTTCCATTCATGTTTTAGACTCCTTCTAGTGAAAGTTGTTTCGTGAATTTTGTAAAAGCAAAAGAAGCGTTCGACAACAAACCTAGATATATTGCTCATTCCCAATTTCAACAGTATATCATCGAGGATATCATACACCTCTGTATGATTCATTTCAACATTGATTTATGAGAAGTTCATTAATATTCTGAGGAATTATCGAGTCTTGTTTATTTCATTTATCAGTGTCGATAATAAAGTTGAGACTAAAGTGTATTTGATGTTGGTTTTGTGTTTAAAAAATTGTATGTTGTGAAAAGTTTTTGCCAAATCTCTGTACTTCGATTTAGCAAATATTAACCTAGTGCTGAACATCACAATGTTATTATGAGTTTGGAGAATCTTACAACTATTATTTTATCATCTTTCATGTAACTTGAGATATTGTAGCTATTTCTTAACGTTTGATCAAATATCGGATCAAGTATTCTCACACCAACGCAACAGCTGCATTAATCTCTGTGAAGATCATGGAAATCATCTGCTAGTGCACTCAACTTTGGAGGAAGGCTTTTGCTGCTAACGCATGCTTGTCTCATTCCTGCTGCGTGCCTTTAATTTTTTCTAGAATATGGGTCTATGTTGTCTTGCCCTTCTTCAGACGGCAGAAACAGGATGACCCCGAGGCAAAATATGGATACGCCAAATGAAGTAAGTCAGAGGATTGGAGTTGGCGCGATGGATAATGAAGGGTTGTCGGAAAATGCCACCTTAGCGAGATATACTGTGGGCTTGGATGCCGATATGCACTGGGAAATGAACTATCACGAAGCTGCTATATTTCTTGAGGTAAACCGAAATAAATATTAATTTTTCACCAAAACAAGATCAAATTCTCTACCCAACAAAACTTTATTTTTTGGTAGGAAGGCAGAAACAATGAAAAGTTTGATTCACATCCGAGACATCCTGAGGATTTGCCGGCTTATCTTCTAGTGCATAACAGCTGGTATTACGGCCTTGATCTATTAACTTCCCTTGTTTTATTAGCCTTGGCCTTTGTAGAAGAACCAGCTGTGCCGCTTTTCCAGGTTGGTAGTTCATTGCGAGTAACGCAGATATTCAGCTGGTTTTTTTTCCCCTCACTTGTCTATTAAGGCAAATTTGGCAATTGCCAAAGTTTATTACACAGCCAATCTCATTTGAGTAGTATTTATATGGTGTCTTTGTAATCAGTATCACATTTTCTTTGCCGGCTGAGATTTGGGAGCTTTAAGTATTTTTCATTTAGCAAATGGAATTTGATAAGATATGGTAACTATCTACTGACGTCTCTAATATGTATACAGACTTGTAGTAATTTAACTCAAAATATATATATAAACCGTTATTTCAATACGCTTTACTTTGTTCTTTGACGTAATTGGTAATTACTTTATCAATTTGAATTCAAATTCATAAAGTCATGTAGAAGGAGTACAACTTTTTCTCACCAACTATTGATTCATTCCATTAAATTCTTGTAATTCATGTAGCTTTGTTCACCCAGCGTTGTAGTATCTGGAACTGGAGATTGACCTGCTATCTAATGCATACGCATTGATTTTTTTTTCCTGCAGCTACCAGTATGGGCACATGGATCTATAGAGCTCATGGCCCTAATCATAATTGGGATAGAATTAGCTTTAAAACTAAGGTGGATTGGGTGGGGAACTATTCTGAAACATAAGCGGACGATGATCAAGGTGAGTTTCGACTTTTTTTATGTTCACTCTTTCTATATAGAAATTACTTATGATATTATCACTTCAATAATCGCATTTCAGAAGTTTATCATTTTGTAAGATATTATATATTGAAACGAGTAAAGAATTGTTGTATCAAACAAGAATTAAGAATGCAGGGATTGCCTGAGGCACAGACAATATTCTTCAACTGTTATATTTAATAATCTTATACTTCATAATTGATCGATTCGTATTTTATCATGTATACAGAGTATGTTAATCCTTATTATTTAACGTCCATATATCCGTCTCTCCGTATACCGAATGATTGCTTGTATACCATTACATAATAGTCGGTGCGTACAAAGTAATAAGCGATAATAAGCTTCATATTCATACCAGACTAATCCAGTGCAAAGCTGACTTACACAACACAGGAGCAGCACCTTACCTACATATACATGATGCATAAACAAGTTGCCTTATAGTATACATGCAATTGTGATAATCAATCCATAAAATATGAATAGAATTATCTTTGAAATTTCAAAAATTTTAAAATCCTCGTAAGTCAGAACTTATGTGGAAGACTAACCAGAGAACACTTTTTTCTCACTAAAGTCATAGGCCCGTATTCAACAGTCCGCCTTTACCTAACAGAAGTTTTAACCATAGGGAATAACACGGAGTTAAAAGCACTTCTAAGTCCACCTTTAACTCTGTATTACTTTTTATGGCTAATAGTAACAATGAGTTAGAGACGCCTGCTGGATGCGGGCCCAAGTCTTTACATACGACAATAGGTCACTCAGTTTTACCTAAATTTGTAGGCTGCCATACTTGATAATAGCGAGAAATACGTCCAATTTTACCAAGCTGTGCAAATTCAGTCCTGCAGAATCGTTGCTCTTTCTAAGAGACAGCAATAACAAAGATTTATGGAGGTAGTAAATATTCTCAATATCGTATATTTTCACGCCTGATTCTCTCGATCTAAAGAAGATTTATAAAAGTAAGAGCAGTTCAAAATGAATCAACCATCGAAAATTGCTGAACAAGAAAAAAAAATAAAATGGATGTTGAAATTCCAAGACCCCCTGACAAAATAAAACCACAGTATGCTAGCTGAAAAGATACAATTCAGTACTTTTTTGATCACAATGTAACATTGTATCAGGCTTCCCCTAGCCAAATTATTGATTATATGCCTATCCTTAGCATGAACTATTGTTGGTTTTTAAATGTCACGCTGCTCATTATTCTTTTACCTTTCATGGTCTGGTCCTGGTGGCATTATCTCAGCTCTTATAATGTTATTCAACTCAATAGTTGAGTAACCGCTTGTCTAGAGTTGTAGTACAACTATCGTTTAATCACACAATAAAAAAGCAGAAACATCAACACATATCGTGCAGAGAAACACTGAGTTGTAAATATGTTGTGTACTTGATAGTGTTCGGAATCATACTTGTTGAAATTGTGTGTATGTGTGTGGGTACGATATCACTATGTTTGTACTGGCTATATTCATTTAGCTTGTCTGGTACAATACACTCTCTGTAATATACGAGATGTGATTTCATTGATGAATAGTTTTGAAAAACTAATCTGAAAATCATTATTTTTGTACTCACAGATGATTTTGCCATGCAGTTATATTTTACCAATGACTAGACACGAACTCCTACATTGATTGGTGTTCTCAGAACTAGTATCAATGTAATATTCCAGTGATATAAAGGTCAAAGCGATATGACATGCAGCTGTGAATAAAATCTTAATTATTTATAAATACCGCGTTACTTTATAAATGATTAATCGAGAATATCAACTGCCGCAAATTGGAAAAAAAAGATGAAAAATTTCCTCCAATTACTAACTTTTATCTATAAATTATACTGTACATGCATAAAACATGTCGCATGTGGTTTGGAAATGAATTTGTATTATTCTTTACAGTGTATGACATTAGCCATAATGTTTGTCGAGGCATTGACTGTACTAGTACGACAATCTTCCCACTTCAGGGTAACTCGTGCATTGCGGCCAATATTTTTAGTGGATACTAAATATTGTGGAGGAGTTCGGAGGTTCATCAGACAGATATTACAAACCCTACCACCAATTTTAGATATGTTGGGGCTACTCTTATTTTTCATCCTTACATACATGGTACTTGGTTACTACATGTTCTCTGAAATGAACAGAAATTTCGCAACATTACAGGATAGCTTTGTCAGCCTTTTTGTTCTACTCACCACTGCTAAGTAAGTAAAAAGTTCAAATGTATCGGAAACTGTTGCTATTCGTTAATGTGTTGCTAGTCAAATGATCAAAAGTTCACAATGTACTGCACTATGAGGAATTTGTAAAATCAATTACTAGAAAAAACTAATATTGATGACCTACAATTTGCTTATTTAAAAGAAAAGTATTTTGGAGTCTATGTCCGCAATTAGTAACTTTTGTTTTCATACAGCCTCATAGGCTAACTGATTCTTCAATATTTATAGATAATAGTGTAATACTGTGTATGAAATGCAACACTGATTGAGCTAATTATTCAGCTTTCCAGATGTCATGATGCCGTCCTATTCTAAAAGCAAATGGTATGCAATTTACTTTGTTTCTTACCTGTGTACAATGTTGTACGTGATGATGAACCTGATGTTGGCTGTAGTGAACGAAACTTTTACAACGGCGGAACGTGATAAATTCAAAAAGTTATTGCTTCATAAAAGGAGAGCCTGTCAACATGCATTCAAGTTGCTGGTTTCAAAGCAAAATCCTGACAAGATGCAATTTAGACAGTTCAGAGGGTTGATGCGATACTACGCTCCACAGAAGTGTAATTGTTTACAGTATTCAGTTATAAATACCTAACGCTTTTATTTGCATCCTTCACCTTTATTAGTAAGTAGAAATTCCTAATTTTTGACAGATTTACCTATGTCATTAAAAGTTAGTAAATCTCACTACTGCACATCTGCGTGGAATAGTACACATCCTCGATTCAGTTTCAGTTTTGTTATAAAATACAGATCACCATGGAAAATTCTGTCTCCTTTAATTAATTTTCATCAAGTTGAACACTCTATAGTTGGCAGTTGCTCTTGCAATGTATACTTGTGAAAAATTTGTCGCAAAAAGAATGCCGTTGATAATGGTGAATCCATCTTGGCACATATATAAATAATGCTACTAACATTTAGCCATCAGAGATGTGCTGTTGATGTTTCGTCACATGAACGTGGCTGGCAATGGTACCTTAAGTTCGGACGAGTTTATCGAAGTATATGATGCCACAACACTTCAATGGGATCCTCAGTATTCCAGTATACCATGGTATCATGCTGCTTGGCAACCGTTACAAATTCTCTGTAAAGGGGCGCATGCTGCAATAGTATGGCCATACTTTGAAACAGTTGTGTGTAAGTAGCGTTGAACCAACATTGATCAAAGCAAGGATGAGACACCTCTCCTTTCAGATGGTGTAATCACTGGGAATGGCGTAGCTATGGTGGCCAGGCTAATCGAACCAGCCACAAGCTTGCAACAGTCTGCGCATGCATTTGCTGCAAGTTGGGATACATTCTTATTCGTGTCATGTAAGTTTCTCATCTCGGCATGAGATGCATGACGAGAATGAACAATCAAAAAGAAAAAAATAGATGCTCAGATGACCTCTTCATTTCTATGTTTCAGTATTTCTTTTGGAAGCTTTCATAAAAGTGTTGGGACTCGGTACACGACGATACCTGAGTTCTGGGTGGAATCTGTTCGATTTGGGTGCATCCGGCATGGCACTTGGGGCCGGATTTTGCCTGTTGTTATTCCCTGCAGCAACATTCCTTGTTGTGATCAGGCCGCTGAGATTACTCACACTGTTCAAAATTAAGAAAAGATACAGAGATGTCTTTGGTACTTTGGTCATACTGTCGCCTTTAATGTGTTCAACCGCCATTGTCATGTTGGTACTTTATTACTTTTTTGCAATAATCGGAATGGAATTATTCGCTGGATATGATATGCGCAATTGTTGCGTGTGAGTATATTTCCACAGTCGTCATATTAGAATTATGGTACTTTTTTAATACTTCGTACAATCTCGTTGTTCGTCAACGGTTTATGAGAGTCGAGTTGACTTAACATTCGAATAAAAAGAACGGCTGTCTGATCCAATTGTATTTTACACATATGAATTGCCGTGCATTTTTTTTCACAGTAATACAACAGTAGAAGATTTCTACAAATATTCAGCGAACGGAAGTACAGCATTGGGTTATTATTACCTGAATACATTTGACAACTTGATGGCAAGCTGCATGACTTTGTTCGAATTAACAGTCGTAAACAATTGGTTTATATTGATGAATGCTTATGCATTCACCGTTGGATTATACACGCGAGTGTACTTCATGGTCTTTTACCTTTTTACAATGATAGTGCTGACCATTGTAGTCTCCAGTTTCCTGGAAGCATTTAGATTCAGAATTCAGTACAAGAGGTCAACGTCCAAACGAGATGGTACGTCCAATCTGCCATTAATTTTATGCTATGCTAGAATAAAAGATTGTGACTATGAATCATTTTGTTTTCAATTTATACTAGAACAATTTTTATCTTTGGCCATCCTACAACTTCACATCAGTTTGAAATTATTTTTACCACCAGTGAAATGAGGTTCGATCATGAATGGCCTCTAGCTTATTATAGTATTTATTAATAATAGAATACATTTCCTACTCTTTGTAAGCACTTAATCAGTAATTATACAATTAATGACAATTCCAATGAACTATTCTGTTCAACAAATAGAGGAGAAAATGCTGCACGAAGAAGTGGAGCTGAGGTGGGACGAGGTGCGGTCTGTTGTCCAGGATTTTTATTTATTGGAACAGCTCAGATCTGCCTTAGTTGTTGGCGTAAGTACACTTATTTTAACTGCCGTTCACTTCCTACGATGTAATCTAGAGTTTGGGATCTTTGTCAAGCTATAATGAGCAGAACCACCAGAATACTAAGATTTAGCTACTCAGACGAATCTAATCCCCCACTTTTTTACGAAGGGTATAACAACATTCATCGGATCTCGTCCTCGAACTCGGGAGGTTCTTCAGCATAGGATGTATACACACGAAATATACGAATGGTTAGCTGAAGCGGAAATAGAGGAAAAAAGAACTGGTTCGGGTCCAATTGGTAGTTTTGACGAGCTTGAATCAGGAGATGTGATTCTACGTGGTGATCACGTAATATTAAATGGGGAGAGTCTATCACCTCTACGTCAAAATGGTGCTGCAAGTCCGACGTAACCAAGTAATCGGAGATAGTTCCTTTCTTTACCATCGTAAAAAGACAGTTTCTTAACTGTTTGACAGTAGTGGGATGTTGTTTCGGATACCAATCCGAATCTTAGATACTGACGGAGTCACATTGACACACACTACATTAGGAAAAGTTTTTTTTTCATATAGAAAAACCACAGTCGGCTTGGATATCAATGGATGAGGGTGGCTAATGAATTAGCGAATACCTTTAGCGAATACATTTTATTTACTCTATGATTTGATTTGTCACTATCATGATCCATTTAACAAGCAAACAACACTAAACTCTCGTGTGCTACGCAGTTCAACTCTATTTTGCAGAACAACAATGAGGTATCTTCTAATCCAAGAAAGCAATACCTTTACAATCCAAGTCTGCATGAAGATATCACTTAGGTTCAGGTACATAGATTTATTTCATACCAGTTTTCTATTTATAAATTTCACTTTTTTTCGCGTTACTCAAGCTCCAAGCAATGAAATGATCGATTGAAATTTCTACGCTTCTGACAACTAATCTAAGAGTTATCGCATATCATATTATGCAGTCTTGTAAATCCAAAATTTTCGAAAAAGAGCTATGAACAAAAGGTTTGAAACCAAAACGTCAACTTTTTATAAGAATATAATTGATAGTTGTATTTACAGCGGGAGTCACAGTTGCTTGATGATTAGATTACATTCATTTCATTATTGACTTGAACTTCCACTGAAATTTCTGTGAAAAGTCGACAGACAATTTTCTTACTTAATATCATGAATCGTACTCATTTATTATCGCATGCAAACATATTTATTATGTAATCGATTCCCGGTTTTGTAAGGACCCAATAATGTACATAAATATCCAAATCGAGCATTATAATTTAGTTGAACTAAATTTTAATTTATATGAAAGCATTGACGATACTGTATTTTTAGGCATCTATATTATACATGTGTATATTATGTATACAAATCTATATCTGAATTACACCGTGATATAAGTGTCATGTATAGGTATACTATAATATAATCATGTCGTCACTCGACCATTTAAAAACAGTATTTTAATTATTTTATAGGCTACATCGTTATTGTGAGATAAAGTCTTACAAATGAAAATCATATTTTCATAAATCTTTGAAAAGCTTTTATCCCCCACTTTCATTTAGAATTATAAATTAATTCACATAGATCTGCAGGCCGTGTTCGATTCATTTTTCGTTTTAACTACCACCCAATTGGCAACTTCTATCAGTGTGAAAAATCATAACTAAAGAACTTTATTATTGTGACAAAAAGTTATTGTTGCACAGGTTGCACAACTATCACAATATATCCAAATTCCATGAATGAAACAGCTATCACTACCTAAAGACAATGATTATACTTAAAATGTATTGAGTCAGATCTTCTGACAACAATCCAGAAGAGACTATATAAATTCTATTCTAATAGGTATTTAACTTTTAACTGCAAGAGATTATTTCCATAACTTGATAGCTAGTAAATTCAGCACTCTAATTTTCGTTGGTCTAATTCTAAAGGTAGAAATTGTATCAAAAAATGATATTCAATAACGGCATAAACATATGTACTCAATGTTATGATTAACTGAAATGAACTGATAAGGTATTTATTTATTATTCCATCACCGAGTTTAGTGACTCGATACTCCAAAGTTTTCGGTGTTACGAACCGTTGAAATGTTTGTCAACTGTAATAACCTTATTTGTATCGCTATTGTCCGATTTACAATAAAACATAGTAGTCAAAATGTTTGGTTGTCTGAATATTTTCCACCAGCCCATAACCGCATTATATCAATTTTATTTCCATGACCTATAAAGGAACACCGAAGGTCACTCTGCTTCATGCGTTATAACTGTACTTGAACTTTCAATTTTTACTCCATGTCCTCCTAAGTTCGTCAATGTCACACCATACCCTTGATTTACAAAAGTATTAGTGATTTCTTGGATAGTTTCATCACTGGTCTCAGGCAGTAGTAATACGTAAGCGAATCCACCACCCCCAGCTCCCGTCAGCTTCGCTCGAAGAGAATGTTTACGGACTTCGACACAAATTCCATCTAAGGTTGAATGTGAAACTTGACAAGATGATAGTAGA
This sequence comes from Athalia cordata, assembly GCA_963932425.1. Lineage (NCBI taxonomy): Eukaryota > Metazoa > Arthropoda > Insecta > Hymenoptera > Athaliidae > Athalia > Athalia cordata. The sequence continues at coordinate 45,512,787 of OZ010625.1, read as the reverse complement.
TGTTGATTTACGTCAATCAGAATCTGCAATATAATTTTGAAACATATATTTATTGATTAAACACATCACCAGAGTTGAATTTGCTAACTATCTTCCTCAGCACTCCAAGCTCTTATACCTCTTGCTGCAAATAAATATCAGAAGGAGGGGTTGGAGCTCCGAATGCTCGAGATCATAATACCAGATCCATTTTCAATGTCATTTGCATGTATAAAGCTAATAAACTCACCAATAACTTTTCATAAAACTCATTCAGTCTGTCAGTGTCCGTGTGAAATAGATCTTTCATTTTCTTGATGATATTCAGAGCCTCCAGTGATACGTTGTCAATCGATTCCAAAATAGGGTCAAAGACTTTTGGATAGGTTTCCTTCAGCATAGCCAATTTTTCTACCAAGCATTTAGTGCTTCTGGGAACTTTGGTATCTACTAGTAGAACCCTCATACTCTTTGCATCAGTGATTGGCCGTAGACATTCATTCTTTCGAAACTCGACTATCGACCCGTAAGTACAAATAGCGTTATCTATGCCAGATGGATTACCATGCATAATTTTTTCACAGTTCAAAGCATGCTTAGATATTATATCCAGCTGCCCTTTATTCAATTCAGTGGCTATATTTTTTCGCTGATTAACGTAATGCAAGAAACAAGTAGTTAAACACACAGCAAAAGATGCAGAACTTCCAAGACCAGAACTAACAGACAATTCGGTGTCTATGTGTACATGGAAAGGTTTGATTTGGATTTCTGCAGTTTTCAGAATAGTGACAAATAGATAAAAGAATGCTTCCATAGCTAACTGTTGTGATGAATTCTTATACCCAAGTTGATCAACAAAGTTTCGGACATGTTGATAAAAATCATCGGAATTTCCCTCAACTTTCGACGCAGTATCTTGAAAAAAATTGTCTTCTATTTTCTTAATGGACACTGTTTCTGATAGATTAATTTTTGGTAATGATAAACAGATATTCAATTGCTCAGCACCTAATTCTTCAAACACTAAAGTTGTGCGTAAATCTAAACTAGCAGCTAAAGCAGTTTTTCCATAAACGACTGCATGTTCACCATAAAGAATCAGTTTTCCTGGAGCAGAGACTTTGAAGACGATCATTGTGTATAAAACTTTGATAATTACTTTGTAGAATAACAAAATACACCTATATCAACTTTGATGTATAAACGAGTTGTGATTGTTTAAAAATCTGATGTTAATCTTTATTCATCATGGTAAAGATATCAATAAAGACATGCACAGTTAAGCTTTTTGTTTTTCCCACTCCTCTGGCGTAAGGGTCTTCTGAGAAAAAGCATGTATACTTTTCAATTCTTCTTCCAATGCGGAATTAACTAGTCTGTAATAAAATGGACTAGTGTTAGATAATGATTTTGGATACATCACGTAGTTACAAGTTTTTGAGTTGCAAAATGAGATAAAACGTTGACGTGAGAAAGAAAAATCTGCATTCTGAGACTTCTGGCAAAGAATCAACAAAAAAATGATTGATTAATAGTTGAAAAGTAACTTTACCTGTGTCTTTGCAACATGGGTTTCCCTGCAAAGGAGTTTGAGACGACCAACACCACCAACTTAGCCCCACAACCATCTGAGTGATCTACAACCTCCTGCAAAACATACAACAGTTTATTTATTCATAAATGGTACTGTTAAAGTTTTATGAAAGCAGCATAAAATTTCATTGACAGCAGTCTGAACATTGGATGTGGAAGAATCTGGATAAGATGTTAAACTGTGATAAGTGCTGAAAAACATACAGTAGGGCATACCTCTATGAGTAAATGCGAGCTATACTACAAGGCTTAGTGAATTCATTACAACTCACAACAGAGTACTATTTATTCTGAATGAAATAGTAAACTGAATCCACTATTCATTTGTATAGGGTACTATTATACTTAGTAGATCTAGAATTAGAAAGATCAGAGTTCAAATGAACTAACTTTGAAAATAATTTTTAAATGACAGTCAAGAATTCTTATGACTAGAACTTTCATTCCAGATTGTGTGATTCGCTAATTGACTGATGGGTCATGGCACATTATTGACTACAATTTAACTAGTAAGAAACTAGTATCCCAATTAAAAACAATCCAAGGAAAATTGATGTTCCACTCTGACCCTAATAGTTTTCATACTTATTATAAATATTAAATTAGGGTTTAATTCATACGAAGCAAACAATCAGTTATCACAGTTTATTATAAAAATTTGTAACAAAAATTCATCAATCTTTACATGCTGTAGAAGTACTGCAGATTTACATAGAAAAAAAACTTGACAATGAGCAAGGGAGGCATGGTTCTGATTTAAGCATTCCTCCACTCACAGGACTTTAATTTGATATGATTCATTAGTGGAAGTTTGTATGCAGGAAAAATTGGTGTCTGATAGTTTTCATCTGTATAGAGTTCGAGTCAACTTTTATGATATTGCTACAAATTCGAGGCATAAATATTTGTTCTAGAATTCCGTTGTGGTTTAAATATACCTTTGTGTCAAAGGCTCTGTACAGATTCTAATAGACGTCAGAATATATAATGACCAGAGCACAGCCTCCCTTCATGTATAGATTCATTGATTATTACTCCTAAGATTTTATAACCTTTGTGCAGAATTTATATCAAAATAACACTAACATCACAATTCTGTTCTCCTGATTAAAGTTCACAAATGATTACTTAGATTTGAGTTTCTTATGAATATGATCTGTTGTGTACTGTTTATAGTTGAAATATACAAAAAATAGTACAAAATGTCCACAGGAATAAACTGATATCAAAAGTGGGAATAGATCAGGGTATTTCTCAGGTGGTTTGAGAAAAAATGTTCCCATAGACAAGAATAACGTTCCTATCATAGAAACGTAGAATAAACTGATCAAGAGGTCATGATAACGATCGGTTTTTGGAAAGACTTCAGGTCTTGCTTTTGGACCGCCAACTTTATAACGAGATTTTCCATGTTTCAAACTAATGTGACTTCCTCCTTGCTCAACATAGGGATATAAGATTTTGGAGAACATCCAGTAAATAGAAATTAAATAGAACGTAGTGAGTGCAAGGTATGCAATCAATAGATTGTCCTTCATATAAAGAGGTAGCATACTAAAGTTTGAAATGATCAAAAACCAGAAGCATGCAAAGGGGTCTTCATGGGTGTAAAGTAAGACCGGACTGGCTACCAAAAGAATACTTTTCTCATGTACGTGGAAAGAAAATAGGAAGAATGCCAGAGAAGTGTTTATCAATGAGAGAATGAATTTTTTATTGGTCGGCCTGAAGAATAAATGCACGTTAGTTGGTATTAGTGCTACCAGAGTTGTCACGAGGCAAATCTTAGCCAATGCAAGATTGGAGAATGTATCACGCAATTTGTACACCACGTTTACTGCACACCAGACATTTGCTACTTTGTCTTCAAATATACCCCTATCTAGAGGGAATAACCTGATAATTACATTGCGTAATACATTGATATCCATAAAAAATGGACTCCAAATTATAGCAAAAGTTAAGAGGACGACTAAAGCAACATGAATTAATTTCAGAAATTTTGTAGTCACAGATTTATTTTTGCGATTCACAATGCCACCGAGTATGTAGAAAAAGAAGGGCAAAGAATGGTACAATTCCATCTGCTTGTAGTTCAGTGCCAAGGTGAACAGGAATGAGGCAATCAATATTCTGTTATGAAGAATCGCTGTTACAGCAGCGATAAATAAACCCAGAGAAAAGCAGTTGTACTGGAAGTGTCCATGATCAATTAATATCAAGCCAGGATAAATCAGGATGGATATAAGTACAAAATCTTGTGTTTCCGGTTCCAGAACTCTCTGATAATTGTTATGTGTATCGTTCATGTTCTTGATCTTCAACTTATAGACAAAAAAGAACACTGCTGGGATGTAGACAATTATGTCAACTAGGATGACCGACAGTCTCATGAAAAATTTATGTTCATCAGATTCGTAGCCTCTCGAATAGCCTAGTCGTATGAACTCTGGATTTATTCTGCTAGCAGCTAGACCGATTATCATACTGTGGTATGCAGTTAATGGGGGATAATCCAAGCCCCAATATTGCAGATCATTGTTGGTAGAGTTTGTGTACCACTCTTCGAGTTGCAGGTTGAATGTTATTTCTTGCCAATGTCTCTGTGCCTCGTAGTCCCCATACATGGGGGGTTTCCCTTCGCCGCTGTAGGGATGGTACGTTACGCACCATCTCAGCAATGTAGTGGCAAGAAAGATGAGCACAGCTCGAAATATTAGCAACATGATGATCGCAAGTTTTTCGAACACTGACGCGAGAACGTTTTTAAAATTGTGACCCACGTTTACCGTCCTCAAACTGTCAATGAAACCCAGTGGTTACGGCAGTTTGGGAAACGTTCATATAGGTTATCCGCAAACTTTAATGATGTGGCACACGTGGAAAAGAGGATTCACTTACCACGTGAGAAGCTTTCAGCTTTTCAGACAGCTTATTCTTTATGTACTCCACGGTGTATGACATATTAAAAAAGAACAAATGTCAAAGAGGATTTTTCGTCGAATTGGTTTTTTGTTTTCGCTCTTGGTGTTTATTCAGGATTGTTGGATGAATGCAGTTAACGATGTGGCTAACTCTTGTTAATTATAACAACCGTAACTATTCTCGCCCAACAAATCAAGATGAGTTGCAGGATGAGGGGCGTGCCAGGTGTTCAATTGTTGATGATATGCATGACAGAAATTGTGATAATAAAATTCATTTATAATTAGTGGTACCTACAACGAATTCAGTATACGGTTTCACAAGGCTCGACCCAGTTTGACCGTTGTTTGACTAGCTATCTTCTGTTGCACCTAGAGGGTCTCTAGTGAACTCATCGGCAGGTGCTACGTCGTCGATCGGCGAGATTTATCAAGCAATTTCCACGATGATTCGAAGGATGCTAACTAATCTCTGCTAAATTATTCTCACTTTGATTATTTCGTTAAAATATAATCACGCGACCTACTCAGCATCAAATATGGAGAGGGTTGGTGGCAAATAAACTCCAAACACGGATTATGCATAGCTTAGAACCAGTCAATGGTATTGAGACATTATTGATAACTGCCATGTATTCTCTGATCCAAAATAATTTTGCGGCATCAGGATTTTCTCTGCTCTTCGTTCATTACGAGGCATAACGGCACATTGCCCGTATGCATTGCGGCATATGTGTATGGCTCCCCACTTAGGTCATGCATTCATTATTCAAAGAAGGCATGCCCAAAGAGTGCGGTTGACAAATAATAAATGAACGAGCGACAATAGTGCGACAATGGTTAACTATAGACGGCGTAAGTTTTCCGAATCTTATGAAGAATTTGGAGATCTTCAAGGATCGCGGCTGAATACAGTCGAACAGAGATCCCCAAGATTGACCGTTGAGAACAGCACCAATAACACTGCGAATGGCAATAACAACATTGAAGCTCCCATGGAGCTCACTTCTGTTGCGGTTATTCCAGATGGTTAATCATTTTACCATTGAAAATTGGCATGTATTTTATAAGGTTCGATAAACTGATTTTCATTCTTCATTCTGCCTTAATCTTTTCTGACAGATACATTTACGGTTAGCCAGGCAGTCAACATGCTGGGTTTTGGCAAATTCCAAGTCAAGTTATCCCTATTCACTGGTCTCTGCTGGATGGCAGATAGTATGGAAATGACTATTCTAAGTATTCTCAGTCCTACGCTGCACTGTGAATGGGATATCACCAGGTACCAGCAGGCTTTGACTACTACGGTACGTAGTTTACACGTAGTACGCAGTAACAACAATCACTCGAATTTATTGCTCATTGAGATAAAATCCTAATAAAGCCATTGGTGAACATTACAAAATGTCTATTCAGGTGGTCTTCTTGGGTATGATGCTGAGCTCAACATTTTGGGGAAATTTGAGTGATCGATATGGCAGAAAACAGGCATTGACCATCTGTGCTGTATTGTTGTTCTACTATGGATTCCTTAGCGCATTTGCGCCAAATTTCCTTTGGATTCTTCTGCTCCGAGGGCTCGTTGGTTTTGCCATTGGTTGTGTTCCACAGTCGTGAGTCAAAATGTTTAAAAAATCATTTTGCATGTATCATAGCTTTTTTTTTGTTGATTTTATTTTTTGACCTTATCATTCGTTTGCTTCCTATTTGGCTTACAGCGTCACCTTGTATGCCGAGTTCCTTCCCACAAAGCAAAGAGCCAAATGTGTCGTCCTATTGGATGTGAGTTGAAAAGTGTCATTCACTAATAGAATATCACTTAAATTATAATAAGTGTTGAATCACTCAACTAATTGTTAGTAGTAGCCTTCAACAGAGCTGAAGCTGGAAAAGACCAATCATGTTCAACTGTAATTCCCTTGCATTGAATTTCAGTTAGTTCTAACAGGACAAATGCTAACCAACTTGTGCCAGCTCAGATTTTAGTAGGCGCATGCAGACAATCTACCACATTATGCGAAGCTGTAATTTTCTGTTGAAGAAAGTCTTTGAATGACTATCGCGTTATCAGGATAGACTATGATATGAAGAAAGCAACACAACAGCACAGGACTCTAGTCAGGACTCAGATCTAATCACCCATACTGTGTATTCATGCTTATTGCAGTCCAATGAATGTTGAGTGAAGTCCTGGATAGTTCAAGCACGATGTAGAGTAAAATTAGTCGCATAATCCATTCTAGTTTGCGCAAACCTATCCCTAATTTGGCTAGCTTTTTTTAATCGTAACTCAAGTTTTTTACGAGGAAGATGAGAACCTTTTACTTGAAGTATGATCTCATACTGTAGTTCACGTTTTGTAGGCCTAGTTTTTCAAGGCAGAACTGATAACGTTATTGTAAAAATTCCATTCAATTTATGAGCAGTATAATTAGAACGTATGAAGCATTACTTTAAATTAATCATTGTACTTATTTAGTGTTTTTGGGCACTTGGAGCATGTTTTGAAGTGGTGCTAGCTTTAGCTGTGATGCCGATCCTTGGCTGGAGATGGCTTCTTGTATTATCCACCCTGCCTTTATTTGTCTTTACTCTCATTACGCCGGTAAGTCAAGTTTTACTGCAATGCATTTCCCTTTGCTAATTCTCGGAAAACTAGTATTTTTTTTCACCAAAATAATAATTGATCATAAACATCCAAGATACTGCTAACACAGTTTCACTTCTTTGTCCAAATATTTTATGGATGCAAGCTCTTTTCAAATCTTTATAAGTCTAGTATGTTGGCTTGCAATTAGTGGCTTCCGGAGTCAGCGATGTTTGACGCAGCGTCGGGTCGAATGGACAAAGCTCTTTCAACTCTAGAGCGAGTGGCAAGAGAAAACGGCAAGCCCATGCCACTAGGCAGATTAGTCATTGACAGGTGTTACCGAAGTGGTAGAGGCAGGCTTCTTGATTTACTATCTCCAGAAATGCGTCGTACTTCCATTCTGCTCTGGCTAGTGTGGTAAGATTTACGAGTGATAACATAAATGACTCTTTTATAAAATTATTGAACACTTCAGGACGCTGATTGAAATTTATATTCTAATATTTCAGGATGACAAGCGCGTTTTGTTATTATGGATTAGTACTGATGACAACAGAGTTGTTTGGAAGCTTACCAGGCGAGTGTAGTACACGGGCAACCAAAGAAGTAGGAGAGAAGGATTGTCGATTGCAATGCCAACTAGAGAGTAGTGATTATATGGACCTTCTCTGGACAACGTTGGCCGAATTTCCTGGTATTTTTTGCACGATATTTGCCATTGAAAAGATTGGTCGAAAAGGAACGATGGCTGGCCAGTTAGCCGTATTTGCGATGTGCGTCTGTCTCTTGAGCAAGGCATGTATTCTGAGTCGAACTTTTCTGACAATTGTAATATTTTTGGCTAGAGGATTGATTGCCGGAGTATTTCAAGCCGCATATGTATATACCCCAGAAGTTTATCCTACCCATTTAAGAAGTGTAGGAGTCGGTGCTTGCAGTGCTATGGCACGGTTAGGAGCTATGTCAACCCCTTATGTGGCGCAAGTATTACTTCAAAAATCTCTACCCATTGCAATGGGTGTGTACGCTTTTGCTGCGGTACTAGCAGCTGCCGCTACTCTCGCCTTGCCTATCGAAACCAAAGGCCGAGGGCTGAATGAAAGTCCTCCTTCTACGAATTAGCATTGAGTCAGATTACTCAAAACTCTTTGACAATATCAAGACTAAGAAACGATATTCACTCGATCCTAGAGTACCAACTCTAAGATTTTACCCATGGTCCAAGGTTTGCAGCATAGCCTCGTGGCTACTTCTTACAATCAACTTTCGATTGTAGATGACCGTTCAAATCGAGAATATAATTCCAGAAGTTGTTATTCCAAAGGGATTGATTGATTCGTACCATAACTTATTCAATTTGTATTACTGACTGATCAACTACTAGTAGCTTCTATTAACTATGTACATCCGACACTAACAGCAGAGTATTAATCAGTGAAATAGGATTAAAATTGTCAGAAATTAACGTTAGTAAATAGAAGTAATTTATTCGTGTTAATTTGAAAATTAAATTATGTATTTTTACGTATCTCAGAAGGGGGATTCAGGCTCCAGATCTGTGTACTCAATTTATATACCACTTTCACAAAAGCATATGTCACTTTTTCAAATTTATGTAGCCTCTTCCTACACTTATGCCTTTTCTTTCATTTATTTATTTATTTATTTATATTCATTTATTTATTTATTTATTTATTCATACAATACACATGGTGAGCTGTAAGAGTCTTTCCATCCTATTGTCTGCGTGATTCAGTATCTCGCAGACAAATAAGCGAAACGTCGAAGCTTTTGTAAAATTACTAGTACGACATATTCATAAACATTCCAAATATACAGATTTTTCTTTTGGTTTATTCATATTTTTTACACCCAAAAAGTGACAAAAGTGCTTTTGCTAAGAGTTATAAACTGGATGAAAGTTCTGCAGTCATGTCAAATTCCGTTTTAGACCTGCTGTTTGGCTATGAGGACGAAAACTTCGGGTATCGTGTAACAGTCATGAGACGCGAAAATAAATCCTTTGGAATAAAAATGGGAATAAATGTGATATTTTAATATGCATAAGAGCGATAGTAATATCTGAACTTTCTTTGTGAAGTGCTTCAGAATGCTAAATCCAAGCTTATCGCTCTTCATCTAGGTTTTCAAACGCTCTTTTATACGTAAATGAGTACCCATATAACATACAGATCTATAATATATATTATTATATATTTCTTTATAGTAGAATTTATCATTCAGCATATAATGATAACTTTGAAGGGATATGCGATCCACGCATCCCATATTATGTAGTAAATAACTAAATAAATATGCTTTTCTAATATGAGATTCTAATGACATTAATTTACTTATTCTCAATTAGAGTTTGTAGTTGGAGAACTAGTTCCCGACTCAGCGCCAGCACTGCTCGAGCATCATGTCTCTCTGCCATTTCTGTTCAAACAAGAATCATTAGAGCTTTATAAAAAAAAAACAGTATCACAAAACTAAAGTCTAGAACTACGATAGGTTTCATTCTTCAATTACTAAACCATCACACAATTTATGCAGAGGAGTAGAATCAATGAACCTGAAGTATAAATTATTCATTAATTCAGTGAATTTTGTGAATGAATTAGTCGACTTTTTGCTATTTGAAAATACAAAAAGTTGTTATACTCACCGTTGAAAAATTTTATAATATCCGTGAAGTCCATGGAATTTGTGAGGATAATATCACGATAGGTTTGCACAAGAGCCAATGCCAAAAATAGGACAAAGTGATTCGATGCAACATATCTTGCTGCCCAGATTACCTCCCATACCATAAATACGTCTTCATATATGAGTTCTCTCTTAAAATCCAAAAGGAACCTGAAACAGTGAAATGAAAGATTAGTTTCCGCAATTGGATCTCATTGAAAAAAAACACCAAGTAGAGTTTTCACAAACCATCGGTAACAAAAGTAAAAGTGAGTATAATCTCCATGTTGATGCATCAGCTCAAAGAGTTCGGCGTCTAGAATTTGTATGAGACTTCGCATGTTTGCAAAGTGAGCATCCATCGCACCACCATGTGGGAAGTTTGAGGACATCCGTTCCATTAGGTTGCAAAAGCATGCGTACGTCTTTGCCTCATCGTCAAATACTACCAAGAGAGGAGCGACAAGGTCACACATACCTTGCATATATCCCGCATCCAGCCTATCCCACACATACCTAAGCATACAATTTTATTATCAACTAAAATTTTCAGAAATCTTTGTATGCTGTAACGTAAGTCATAAGCATTTTGGTAGAAGCTTATCGAATGTATAGAAAAGAAAACTCACGTGCACATGATGTTGCGTAATTTTTCTAAATTATCCGGTGGAGCAAAATACCAGTAATTCCGATCGCAGCGCTGCACATCTTTATCTATCCTGTGCAAGTTCAAAGCAAACAAGTCCAGAAGTTCTTTCGTATAAATGCCACCTTGAGAAGATACGGGGGAGGTAGGCTCTGTGCCATCTTCGATAGAATCACCCAAATCACTTTCTGTTTCCTGATCTGCCTCACTAGAATGTCTGCAAATATTATTTATTAACAGAACTATATTTTGTCTGTAGAAAAAAAAAACGATTCCGTTGATATTAAAAAAACTTGGCTTGGCCTCAAAATCCCTGTGAAATGGGATCTTCTTAAATTGTGGCAACAATAAATTTTCGAAACTTCTTTGGGTATGAAGAGCTACATGGCACTTGAATAAAACATCATTGTCATACCCTTCGCTAGATTCACTGCCTGGTCTGTCCCGCTGTCTGGCAACAGCTTCTGCCGCGAGCCACTCAGACATTGTGGTTTCGTAGCTTTGTCTTGTTCCTTCATCTAAATCCTGCCTTTCATTGGAAGAACTACCCCACAGATAATGACCTAACAGATAAGGCCATACTTCGCCTCTCAATTCAGCAGCTACACCTCCATAATAGGCAAGCCTCAACACTTGTTGATTGTCACTCACACATCCGTTCTGAGAGAGAACACGCCACCTTTCTATGGTGAGACCTTCTCGATCTTCTGTACTGCCTTCCACGATTTTTCCATTTACAAGTCCGGAAAGATGTGTCCGTACCTAGTTTTGATGCAAGCTTTGCTCAAATATATTTTAGCAATGGCAATTTCAAGCAACGTGGATAGTATTCATAGAAAATGATCAACTTGAACATGAAGCATAATCGTGATTAGAATATGTTGTTTAAAATACACATTCGTCAAGTTTTATCGAAAACAAGAAATTTCAAGTACCGTTGATAAGTGGCGACAATAGGCAAGCCAGCCATAAAATGCTCTAGAGATGATTTGACGTTTCATTGTCTGGCAAACCAGACGAATCGGATGACCATTGCTATTTAGCTCTGGTAGTGGAACAGCAGGACTGTCAGGAGGATTAAGCGATTCTGAGGTATGTGGTGAGTCACTACTAGAAGCTGACGCGGATGCCGAGGACAGAATTCTCCAATTTTGAGCTATACCTCGCCTGTACCCTGGGTCCATCAGTTCTTGGGTCAGTACTACACAATTCATCGAGACGATTGAAAATACATTGACAGTCATGAGTGAGTTTTGTGACAGACACATTACGAGATACAAATGGTTGAATAAACACAAATTGAATGATATTAACATACGCAAGTCTTCCTGTCTAGCTTTGCTAATGATCCTGAATACATAATCAATGGCCTCCTGGTTCTGATCAGGCAATGGTACTGGTCTCCTCCGACCTCGTGGAAAAGCCTTGCCTTTACCACGCTGGGACCAGAGAGGTGGATCGAGTTGGCCCATTGGTAGTAGACCATTCTCCAAGCAAGACAAAAATGATAGCAAGTGCCCTTGACCTGTAATGTACATGGAATTGCCAACTTCAGTCAAAATTGCACAAAACTATTCATATTTATATTGTTATCAATTGCAGATAGGTGACTCGAATCTAATGTAAATGAGTTAGTGTTATTCTCTTCAATACGCTTTTGCTACAGTAACTTTACTTGAAGTTCTTAGTCATTCTATAAGATTGTTAGTTTCACCTGTTGGGAAACAAATCGGAGGTCTCTGCACTCCATCCTGTCCAACCAAAACTACAGTGCCGCCGCCTTCACCACCCCCTTGTTGATGACAGTGAACATAAACAATGTCTTCTACCCTCAGATTAAGCGCGTACTGCCAGTATTGAGACTTGTCTTCCTTTCCTTCTTTTCCCTCTTTGCCATCACTCCCACCCCCAACCCCACCAGTTTCTGAAGAACAGTTACTAGCAAATCCGTTCATTAGTTGATTCGGTGTCCACTTGATGACTAGACCCTGAGCACTTTGGTGTAGGGAGAGATATCCTGGCATGGGATCTGATTGAGGCTGCAGTTTGAATTGTACCAATCAAGATTATTCTTGTAAGTTATCAGATGTGATGAGAAAAATTAGAATATTGAAGATGCCGAACAATATTAGTATGTACCGGATGTACGTTGACGTTGTTTTTGCCATAGAGTAAAGTTGCCTTGCTATTTTGATGTAGAGATTCAACATAGTCCTTAGCAGATCTAGGCATCTGGCCAAGGCTATCCTCCGAGCTTCCCCCAGTGTGTAAGCTTCTACCAAACTTAGAAAAGGAAAGAGACAAGGTCAAGTGGGGAAAGCATAATTTACATAATGGATCATTAAGATATTTGTACCACTCTTCACGCAGCAGTGTCTGTGAAAATATTATGCAAAAAATTGATGAAAAATTAATTCCAAAGTTCCCACAAAGTGCCAAGTGGCACACACAATATAGCACTTAGGTGTGTTATAAACTCAACAGAGCATGCATTTTCGGAGTAATGAAAATATGATGTGACATTCTATCGATATTACCTGTTATGCAATATCAAATGAAAACTGTGACAAACACTGTAGTAATACCCACATTGAGAGGAGGAGTTGGTTGACAGCTGGTAGCTCCAGATGAGATTCGATGTCTTTGAACAAGTTCATCAGCTGGTGGATCCGTCCAAAAATGGTCCTGGGTTTTCGTTTTGGAATAATCCAGAGCACATGGTCCAACCAGTAAAGAGCTAAGGATAGATCCGCAATCCGGATCGGCAACTAGCGAATCCTTCTCGTAGTATCTGCTGCTATTTTCTACCAAATATGCAATAATTCCTGCTAGTTGTTTTTCTAAAAGTGCCAGTCGTATCCATAAATATTTTGGAGGGTGATGATGTGACTGAGAAAGAACTCCAGCGGAATTTTTCTTCAGCAAAGGAGGTGGTAGTGGTTTACTGGTGCTGTCTCCACTGCTGGAGGATTTCCTGTTAGATGGTTCAACATTTTCCAATTCCTGCACCATTCTTGAAATTTGATGGGCAGGTGAAAAGCTTTTGGCCACTTTGTGCAGTAGCGCAGTTGTAGAACTAGTTTTAAACAATCCTAGCGCTCGTCTTCGAAGCCCCTGAGATAAGCATGCCTCCACTGCGGCTAAAATTATTGGGATGGATGTGCATTAACGGCGATTAAGAAAAAAAGTGCAAGATGTTTCAATCTTACGATAAGTGAATCTTGCCATATTTTGCGAGTTGTGCAATGAAAATAAATAGTTTCTGAAGAAAGTATAGTATTGAAAACGGAAACCATTTTAAGAACTTATATAAGCAATGAAATATAAGCATTTAAATTTTGAAGGTATTCGTTTCACCAGAAATGCGCCTTGCTGTTAGAAAAACGAATGGTTGAGTGGTTATCATGTGATAAGGGCTTGGATGCGGGGGGAGGGGGCAACTGCCACAAAACATAACAGGCGCACCTTTCAATTTTTGCATAACGAGTACATTTATATGTGTAAAGACCATTAGATTCTGGCTGTAGGGTACGGGTATGAGTATAAATATACAAAGCATAAATACGTGTGTAAATGTACACATATCACGTATGTATTTACCACAGAGGGAGGTGATGCTGCTGCTTTCTTCGTGTACGAATTTACGTGTTACTGCTTCCTCCATAATCTGTTTCACTTCCTTCTTGACATTCCTTATCAATTTTTCCTTGAAATTTTCGTCTGAAATAATGTCGAGTGTACAAATATATTACCGAATAAACTATATGCTAGAAAGTGAAAGGATCTGAAATAATGTTTAATTTACCCATTTCGAAACTGGGGGTGGCGTCGAGGCCCGGCATCAGCTGTAGTTCTTTCGCGAATTCAAGGTGGAGTTGCAAGGGTGGGGCGACTAATCAATAACCAGGCTTCGCGTTATCACCTGTTACACGTTACCGATTAGAAACACTATATTTGTTATTGTAGTCGTGCCATTAAAATGTAGCACTTTGTCTTTGATGATTTGATGTAATTCGAAATAAGACTATCAATTTTGAATAAAGATTTACCTCACTTTTGAAACACAAATTCCTCTCAGCTGCAACTGATAGCAGACGTTTAATGATTCGCGCGCGCGCTCTCCACACCGCGACAGTCCTGCCATCGGGGGTGAATAAAGGAGCGAGATCCACGGGGAATCCTATTTTGCCGCCCTACTTTTGAAAAATGTGATAGACATATTGAAGAGTTGGATAATTTTTTCAAATTCGTAATATGATAGGGATTATGGGATAATCTTCGGCAACGGTTTCGGGAATTCCCCATCGAAATAGAATGCGCAGCAATTCATCACGTGATGTCACGATACAGATTGCAGCGATACTTATGGCTGGCACAGAGAACTAAAGGCATGAAAGGAAATGAACCTCTACAGCTATCATTTCACCACGTTAGAAACAGTGTCTGTGGCACGTTCGTGGTTTGAAATAACAACAAAAAAGTGTCATGGCGTCCAAAGCCCATGTGGACAGCACGGTGAACGAACGCCGACTGAGGCCGATTTACGGTAAGTAATTGACCAATTCCAGTGAATTTACATTGATCTAACATGCCTTGTTCAAGTCAAGAGAATTTGTAAATTGTATAGCCAAATTGATCAAAAGGTTATGTAATTCTACCCAACCATTAATTCCTCATAGACTGGCTAGATAATGGAAATAATAAAAAGGCTCTTCAAGAGGCTGAGAAAGTCCTCAGAAAACAACGAAGCAATCAATGTGCCAGAGTGCTCAAAGCACTGGCTCTCCTTCGCCTAGGCAAGGAAGATGATTGTCAAATGATTATGGAAAAGGTGAGAGCTGAGATTCCCTGCGATGACTCCACTCTACAGGCCATGAGTATCTGTTATCGGGAAATCCATCAACGTAAGTTCAATTCATTCTCAAAAACCAGCAAATATTCTCTCCCGATGTCTGACAGTTTTTAATTTCTTTCTGAGGCAATGCTGCAATTCTTGCACAACTGCAAATCTCAACTTTCTTTCATCTGAATGCTGTTAGCAATTATTCACAAAACGAGTAAACATGTCGATTTTGATTCATATCTGCCTTGTTTGTCATATATTTTTGTAAGTTTAGGAAAATTAGAATCCCTCTACAAAATGAACATGCTAATTTGCTAATATTTCATATGCAAAAGATTCAGATAGTTATATAATCTGCCAACAATGTGGTATCTTGTGTCTGATCTGTGGTGTACTTTCAACTTATTAATAGCGGATAAAATCAGTGAATTGTATGAGGCAGCAGCTAAAGCAGACCCAACCAATGAAGAGCTCCTTACTCATCTATTTATGTCATACGTACGACTATGTGATTTTAAAAAACAACAACAAACGGCTGTAGCTCTCTACAAATTGAAGCCCAGGAATCCATACTACTTTTGGGCGGTCATGAGTGTTGTTATGCAGGCCATGCAAGCTGATGAAAGGCTAGCCAAGGGGGTTGTGCTCCCACTTGCAGAGAGGATGGTAAAATATTTTCTCTATCAAAGATCCACAAACTGCTAGATTTTCAATTTTTTAATTGCATATACCAGCTTACGATTTTCAACTAGAATCATATTGTTGCAAGATTATAATTAACTTTGTATATTTCATGTTGTACCTTTAAATAAGTAGAAGTATACAGGGTGTCTCAGATCCAACGGAAAATCTGCAAACTTAGAGTTCCTTGGGTAATTCTAAATCAAATATGTCTCTTGCAAAAATCGAGAAGTGACCACTTTTGAATGGCAGCAGTGATAATTTGTCCCAAGTTCAGATGAAAGACACCGTTGGGCCACCGTTTGACTTGAAAGCATTAAAATCAACTTCAAATACTACAAACGGCTGACCAAAAGAAAACCACTAGGCTAGTGCCTGCACTGAATCTTTAATGATTCAAGTGATTGTAAATATTGAAGTTTCCATTTTGAGTGGATCTGATATTCATGAGCATAATTAAATAATTGGAGTAAGACTAATATGATTGAGAAAATCTATAGCCCAGTGCAACTGAGTTAACAGATGGTCAAAAAACAACATTCTTTTTGTTGCGATCCACTGCAAGCATTGGCTGATTTACGTTTTGTTTTTGGGTTTTACCGTACATAGCAGTTGAAACTCTTCGCACACTCAAGGCGGGCGATGTGGCAGCCCTGACCAAGTCTTTTACGAGTTCTAAGATTAGATGAATCAAATTTGCTCCCATTCAGTACCATTCGCTTTCTCGACTTTATTTGCAAGGACATTTTATTCTTCGAATTACCCGAGGAACTCTAGGTTCGGAGGTTCACCGTTTGATCAGCAACAATCTGTATAGCTTACTTTATGATCAAAAAACAGATTTTGAAAATGGTGAATGAGGGAAAAATTGAGGCAGAGCAAGAAGTTCACTTGTACCTTATGGTGTTAGAGCTGCAAGGCAAAGAGGAGGAAATTATGGAAGTGTTATCGGGACCCCTTGCTTTTCGCCTGTCCTCTTTACCTCAGCGAAGAGCTATGCTTCTCTTGCAGCTGAAGCGATACTCGGAAGCAGCTAGTACTTTTAAAGAATTAATTGAGGGAGAGTAAGTAATGATAGCACGTAGCTCTAGTTCCAAAATATGCTATATTTTATAACATGGCTAAAGGTATTCCATCATTTGCTTCAAGGCAGTAGCTAAATTGTTCCAAACAAATTTGGCATATTCGAGTATATCATTGTTTCGTATTCTTATAAACCGCTTTACTTATTTATGAATCTGTCACCAATAGCATTGACAACTGGGCTTACCACCGAGACTATTTGGTAGCTGCTGTCAAGTCGGAGACACCTCAAAAGTGTCTAGAATTCTTGAATGAAATAGTTTCGGGAAAAGGCAAGAAGGCCAGAGCACCTCGACTAGCTCGTTTCGAATTGCTAAAACACGCTCGTCTATTGAAAATCGAGCTGGACTCGTATGACCCACTGGAACTGATGGGCCAATATTTCGCACAATTTGGAGAAAAAGGCTGTGTTGTTAGGGACTTGGGGTTATACTTGCATCTTCTGGAAACCGACGAAAAGCTAAATCTGATCAAAATGGTTAAGACAACAACATTCTTCTAACCTCTATATTTTCAATTATAAGCTAGAGAAATCCTGAAAATTGTAGTATAGGAATTTCATAACTCTAGTATAACGATTGAAAATGATGAAAAATATTTATTTCTTCCAGCTAGAACAAGATGTAGGTGTTGAAGTTGATGGTTATCCTTCTACCCTTACCCAGATGCAGAGGCATATTCATTTAGAACAACTACGGCGTATATGTGGCCTTCATCATTCTCCTCATACAAGTCTGGAAGCACGCATTAGTTTGGCGGATCGCCTCTGTGTTCTCTATGAAAAGGGGAATGATTTGTGTCCTACCAGTGACCGGTTACCAACAGATTTTTGTCCTGCAGATGCATATGCTCTTTTGGCCACACACTTGTTTCATCAACTCTGGGTGGAAACGCAAGAGGCATCCTATTTGTACAGGTAAATTGAATTGTGATGATATTTTCTATGTTTGGGTCTGTATACAGGGTGAGTTTTCTCTGGGGTCCTGAGAGGGTGTGGCTTAAATCGGCCGATACTCCGCCTTCTTTCATTCATACTTGTTATTGTCAGGACAGACTAGACAGCTTGTTGACTTGACCTAGCTTGGTCAGAATAATAGGGTGCTTTAGAGATAAAGGGATCTGTATCTGAATGAAGACGATTGTTCTGACAATAACAAGTATGCATGAAAGAAGGCGGAGGCTCAGCCGATTTAAGCCACACCTTCTCTGGACCCCGGAGAAAACTCACCCTGTATATCTAAGACGGTTTAAAGTATGTCTTTCCGTAATTTGATTGGTAGAAATTGCCGAAGGTGCAATAAAATGAATCTACTTTCATTTGTTATGAATAACAATATTGAGCAGTAAAAATCTTACCATCCCCAAAGGTTTCTGTTCCTTCAATGTGACTGGCAATAATAAAAGATATTGAAATTTTTGCAGGGCAATGGCGGTACTAGAGCGTAGTCTGGTATTTAGTCCATCAAATTTTCATATAAAGATTTTATTGGTACGAGTTTATCTGGAAGCTGGTCTTGTTGGTGCAGCTCATTATACGTTTACATTACTGGATGCCAAACATATTCAGTTGGATTCATTAGGGCACCTACACGCCCCACTCCTCGCATGCCTAGGGCATTTGTCACAAGCATCTTCAACCCTTGATCATGCTGCGAAATTCTTTGTGACTAATTATAAAGATGTATGAATCTAAAGACTTCTTATATTCTCCAGTAGGGGTTTCCAACAGGCACTTTGACAATTTATGTGATCAGGTCAGATCAGGTTGTCCATTGAAGTTGGGAATCCCTATTCTATTGATTTTGCCATAAATTAAGAATCTATCGGTCAAAAATTATAACACACAGATAATAATTGTCAAGTCTGCAGAAAAGTCTTGAATTCTCAATCAATTTTTAGAGCGCGGATCACTTGACGTTTGCCTACAAGTACGGGAGCTTCGTAAAAATTCAGGAATTTGTTGAACTGAGAAAGCGTTTGGACAACTCGTTGCACTTTGCTATGACAACAGTGGACAAAATGTTGCTTGAACTTAGTTGGTGCGATAGTCCTACTATTCTCTCCGTCATGCTTGCTTCCATGCGGATACAACCTCAACAAGATTCTATCAGATGGAACCTTATCAGAGATAATAGAGATCTTGAGGTGAATCTCCATTCAATATGAATCCGTTATGTGGGATCCCCATTATTCTTGCACTACTCAATATTGTCAACTTGATCCTGTCACTCATATCGAACCTTGTGTATTTTAATAACAGGTGGTCATCGGTTGGGAGCCTCTAGATACTTATGGAAAAGACCCTTATTATCGAGAAGAGACACGGACCTGTATGCTACGGTTGCTTTCCGCGAGAAATCTGTTACTACGAGTAGTTGCAGCAGCTGCAGAGGTTGAGTCATCATCATTGCTCGCACAGCTAGCAAGTGAACTTAGACAGTTGCAACAGGAACTGATTCCTGAAATTTTGAATAACTTGAAAGAACGAGGGAGTAGCGCGCAGAGCCTGCTAGTTCCTCTTGATGCAGTTGAGCGTTTGCGGGAAGCTCATGAGTCAGAACAGTTGAAAATAATTGCGCGACTTGCAGACTGTCTTGCTGGTTCTATACCTCCGGATTCTCAGTGCCTACAGGAACTAGACGCAACTCCCTGCCTTCGAACACTTCCAATACCTTGTCGGACATCTCCAGCTTCTTACAAACAATTTCTCTTGCGTGCGGCAACTTGCGGTGAAACACTTTCTCTGTTAGGAGCCATTTGCTGTGCCTATAACGTATCTCAATCTCCGACATCAATCAAGAAGGATAACAAGAAGTCGGGGAAGAAAGCTCAGTTACCTCTACTCCATCAATTAGGAGTAAGCACATATCTTGTCATTTCGTTGAAGTCTTTAGAACAATCTGGGTAAAACAGCTAAAAGGCTTTAAAATTTTTCAATTCTTATAGTGGTCTTAACCCATATGCTGAAATTGGACAGGCAAAGAAAAAAAAAGACAATTTTTCGATTGGTATACTGAATTTCATTATCCAACTTTGAATTTCAGGATGGCTGGAAAGATGTGACGAGCTTGCTAATGGAGAGAGCGAATGTGTTGGACTCAGTTCTTACAATATTAGAGAAGGTGCAGTTGACTACAGGCTTGGACTCTAAAGATATGGCAGTTACAACTGTCACAGAACGTGGTCAAGAAAGCATCGCACAGAGTTGTAGAGAGCTTAAATCTCGTGTTCAGCTAACTCTAAAACTTTTAAGTAGCCTAAAGAGCTGAAATCGTTAGAAAACTTCTGTACAAAATTCATCCACTCGCTCGTTCACCAGTCCGAGAGTGCCATCTTGTTATTTATGTACATAAGGCTTAGCGATTGCAAATTAATATCGATCAGATTATCGATATAATAAAATGATGGCTCTCCGAAATGTTGATTATACCTTGGTCGCAAATTAACACATTAGGCACGTGCTGTTGATGGATATGATATATTTGTGAATATTTACTCATATTCTTATCCTATCGTATTTACATTTTTTGTTTTTTTTTTAATTTGACGAAACGATAAATATTGACTAAATCGGTCCGATAATCGTACATGCGTGTCAAAATTTTTTCATCGATCACCTTGTACTAAAATTCTAATCGTAAGATTAGCGCTTTTGTATTATACGGTTTTGAATACTTGTTGAAATACAAACTGCCAATAATAAGTGAAAAAAAAACTGAATAAATACATCACATATCAATGTGTTACGATTCAAATACAAAAATAATCTTTTTTAACTATAGAGTGCTAATAAAATTCGCATTTACAGAAATATACTATCAAAAATAGTATGAAGTTGGTATAATTGAAAATTTACATATAACAACTATAGTCATAGTAGTAGATCAACTCGTAAACCACCATTTCATTTATGAATCAATCTGTACACGCGACATCATCGTTTAGTGCACCAATTAGTTTAAATTTTCAAGTTTGTAGAATTGAATTTGCAATCCGTATTGTCAAATGTATTTCTATTTATCAACTTCAAAATACCAAACTAATTTTATATCCATAGCAAAATAGTAAACATGATTTTAGTAGTTCTTAGTTTTTGAACTCATATTTGTTTTCAGTTTTCCAGTGAATTTTGGTACAAAAACTATTGGTCCGTCTACACATACACAACTTCAAATGTGGATTTCATTGTAGAAAAAATTCACTTTTAAAGTGCTGTTTGTACGAGAGTAGTTGATACTAAATCGATGTACTATAATTCATCCTTACTTCAATTAATAGTGACAGATTTTTTTACGTTTTACTTCCACATAGTGACATGATTACGACTTGGTTCATAATTTATTAGCAAATAATTTTTTGAGTTGCTACTTCAGCGATACAAATATCATTTACCAACCCTTGAACAAACATTTGAAAGAATGTATATGTAGCCGTGCGCAGATTGCAATTTTAATGTCATCTGTATGTGATTTAGAAATTGGAATTTTGATATTTTGAAAAGCTAGTTACAGTCCGAGAAAATTATGCATTTATGGATACGTTTCCACCTGCGTTGAATCATTACAGGTCGTGTGTAGTTTTTTTTGAAAACCTCATAACTTAATTGGTTGATCTCGTTGGACCGAGCACAGATGGATGCCTAATCTATTTTACATCTGCTTCAAAGTACAAGAATCATACATTTATGTACACAGTTAGGCATGGATTTACGCCCACAAATGGCACTTGAAAAAAGCCTTCCAAATGGATCATCACAATCATCATCCATTCAAGTAAAACACATCGTGCATTGCTCACGCAGTGTAAGATTGTCAAAATAATGGGCGACTCGAAGCTCACCACACACAGCAAAAATGACAGCAGGTTTCAAATTATTATTTCACACCCTAGACTGGTTCATTTAAAGCTAAGAATACCACGATGGCTAAGCGGTTCAAATGTAGATATTTGTCAATTTTACAAATGCACATCAGGCAGTGGAATGGCACTAATCAATAAATAATATTGAAGCTATGGGTACTTATGTATGTACAGTATATAAAGGATATGAGTCAGATTACTGGATGCTAGTGTAAATCAGGTTACATCGCGTTTCAATATTTTCGTTTTCTCTTTGCTTATAAACCAACGCTGAACCTTCTACTAACCAATAATTTGCTAGTGAATTTTCGAACTAACTCCGCAAAAAAATTATGTACATTTAGAAGTCAGCCTGCGACTGATAAATTTTCTCCAAAATATTAACAATTGGTTGTACATATGACGCTGCAGATATTCCAGGGGAATAAATCATTGGTTTCACTCTGGGGAAACTAATTTGGTCAATGATTAATGTGTTTGAAACAAGATTTATGCATGGAGGTTCATCGGCTTATACCTGAATGGAAATCAAAATTTGATCCACAGAACTTTGACTTCTTGATTGGTCAAGTTGTGAAACTTTGCATAAAGAGCCTTCTCACTGAAATATTCTAAAAATTTCAACCTAGAGAGAAGCATCTTACTGCAAAGTTTACTTTCTTTTATCACTACATTTGAAATATTTGATGAAAGTTCCAACACGAAATTGATTTTAATACTGCAAACTAAGTAATCAAGGTGCAATATAAGCCAAGAACCCAAACTTCCTGTTTGATAGCAAATATTCTATTTTCATGAAAGCTTTTGCACTGTCAAGTGGAATAATACAAATTATGTCCCACATGTGATCACGATTTTGCGTTGAATATCATTGATGCGCTCGAGTATATTGTGTCTGTTAGCAAATAACCAATATAGTTACGTACGCTGTGATATGCCGTTGAATTAACTAAAGAATTACCGGCAGTTGAGGTCAATTATTTGCACCACACACCCATACTGCCAAGTAACCCTGAATGCATCGTATTCTATAATAATGTGACCTGACGCTCTTCCCAGGATGTAAGTAAAAGGCATACTTCTTCTTTGTATTTAAATTTCCGGGATACTCTCTTTGGATTCATTATGCTTTCATGGATATTAATTCGTGCCTAAGTGATAGTACACATTTTGCGTAGTTCGCTTTCATCTGGGTCTGAAAATTCTAAATTGGGGCTAGGCGAATCTCTTTCTTGATCAGGAGAAATGAACGGTAGGTACCTTTCTTCTGATAGGCCATCACGTTGATAAAACAAAATGTACGCAGTGGTGGCTGTTTCGTTTTCCACTGCTTCAGGACTGGATTCTCGACAGCTGCTATCGTTATAATAATACCACTGTCCTCCATCCGGATTACGTGCATAACTCACGTAGTGACCGCCACCCATGATACCACTATGGCACTGAAAATTAAATTGCAAATTGATCACCAGTAAAAAAAATTAAAATGTGATTCTGTGAATTTTGAGAAAGCTGCCTGTCGTCTCACAATACCTGATAGATAACTATTGAATGGAAAAAGATGTTTGCTATATCTTGAAACAAAATTTCTCGCTATATAATTTTGGAGTTGAGTTCTAAATCAAGTATAAAAAATTTCACGAACAGAAATCGTGATGCATACCAGTAATCGATATGATTTATGCACTACAATATCATAAGTGTCAGGTTGAAAAAACACTTACGACGACAGCATATAGATGATACTTGACATCCTCTGGGTTGACGGACGGCTGAAGTCTATGGTGGTTAAGTCGATGGTGGTGTTGAGGATCCGCTAAGTATTCGGAAGGATCAAAGTCTTTCAAAGGAAAACGAACTGCCTTCTGTGATTTTACCCACTTGCCACGTACACAATGAAATCTTTTCAAATGTACTACCAAAATCGGGGGTAGACGCCAAAGTTGCAAACGTTTAGTAGCAGATCTCGGCTCCGCGCAGCGTTGGCAATGGTAACGTTCTAAGCTTTCCTGTCTAGTAAAAGCAGACAAGCAAGACGACAAGGGTAAAGGGGCACTTTCAATGCTTCTTCCTCGCGGGGCACTTTCATGTTCTTCGCAGCTAAGCTCAGTGGCTGTTTGATAACGTAGGTGCAAAGCTGTTGGATCCCAATCAATCGCTAAGTGCGTAACTGGGAGACCTGAGCTCATCGATTCCGTCATCATTGAATCTCCATCACAGCGTATCCGGCAGCCCCTACAAAATCTGTACCATGGACACCAAGCACATACTCGGCCATCTCGGTCCACCGCGCGTAAAACGAAAGGAAATTCGTAGCCCAAACTATCGTCACTGAAAAATGACAAATTCACGAATTATTCAAATATTTGTCCATACTGATCTCTAATCCTTCCAATAACCAACGATATGTTCGGAGTGCTAGTGCTACAACTTTTTAATTCACAGTGAAAGTGTAACTGAGGCTTACCAATCTTGAGCATGGTTGGGTGAGGCAGCTGTCTCTGTGGGTGGTAGTGGAGTCACCAGCCTCGCTACTTGTCGCCAAACACTTCTGTACAGCTCTTGATGTGTTGTTCCATCCCCGCAGGGTACAACAACAGGCACACCGAACAAACTAGGTCGAGTCTTTTGCGAACTTGCAAAGTACAAATCTTGTCGAATCTATAATTCATGAACAGTTATTTGGTTATCTATTTCATCATTTAGGATCAATATTAGTTTATCGTAGAATGAATCTTTCATCTATAACACACCATTTTACGATGTAGAGCAATAACATATCCATGCCCATGGGATAAAGAGTTATTTGAACTACTATCGCTACTGTAGTTATTTTCTTTTCCTTCCATTGATGGTAGCGGCGGCGGCGGTGGTGGTGATTCTGACATTTGAATAGCCTTGAAGCTGCGACGTTCTTCAGATGCTTCAGGCATAGAACGTTGCTGATTTCTGCTAGGTGGAGAGTGAGAGGCAGGTACTTCATAAGCATATAGTCTTGTTCCTGCCTTTGCCTCCTGGATACAATGTCCTGGTATAATTTAACCTAAGAGTACGATGCAGGAAAGAGTGCTGGTTATCGTCGGAACATTTTTTTGGTTCAAACTTTTGAATTCAGACTCTAATCAAATTAGTACGTATTATTTCTATACAGTATCAGTATATGAAAACATTGCTAATTTAATATTAACTCTCCTTTAACAGACGTAACTGCAACTATTATTGATTAAGGGACTCAAATGTACATCATACAGTGCCCCGCCAGAAACATGCATCTTTTTGTGCTGTACTTTACTTTGAGGAATTTCAACGTAAGACTTCACCCACCGGATAATTCACTCTAACATATTTGAGATTTCACTTGAAAGAGTGCGGTTTTATTAAAGCCATCTCTCCAGTCATTCAATCAAGATATGTAAGTATTTGGATTTCCAGATGTAATAATCGACATGTCTACTCTAAATGCATATTTCTAATCGTCAACAATTCAAAATATTAATCGCCCTAAATCAAATGTTACAAAACATACATCATATACAAACGATAAAGCATTGTCAATATTTAATTGCAATGTATATATACCATCCAGCACTCTCCCTTGAAGCGTTATGTTTTAAAGTCTACTAAAATACAAATAGGTTTTTAGTACTTTAGTTCTATTTTTCAAAAAATAGTTGTAAGATTTCATTGTTGCAGATTAAAATTGAATAGACGGCTGTACCTGGACAGTAGCTCTATCAGAAGGGAACCGTTCGATGTTATTAGCTACAACTTCTGCCAATAAGAGTCGCGCAGCTGGAATATCACATAACTTGCTAAGCTCTGTTTTGAGAGCCGCATAATCTGCATCTGTCGGTAGTAAGAGCCCATATCGAATCGGAACACCTCCATCTAATCGTGCAACTAACAGCTCTCGTCGAATCACACCCTCTATGGGAAGGGGGAGGGTCAGGTAGGTGAATGGATCAAACCTGTAGTAATAACATATCGTCAAATACTCTGAAGAACTTTTACGCGATCTCAAAACAATTCATGTGACAAACCTAACAGACTCCCATTGACAATCTTCGCAACGAACGGTGGATTTGAGTTGACCGTGAAACAAATCAACAATGATCGATTGATTGCGAAGAAGATGATTATCCCAAGCCTCTTGAGCAACCTGAGAATCTTCTCGGCCTTCGGAGTCAGCCAACTCAACATAGGGTGCATCTCTGACCCTGTTCAAATCTTCGTGCAGTCCATCCAAAAGAAATGCCAAGAGTTCCTACAAAAATAGGTACATTTTCTTCAACATGATTAAACAATTTTTGGCCTTTGTACACAACAAATAAAATTCAAGTGTCAGAGAATAATAGGTGCCCAGATCATAGTTAAGTTCTATGATTCACCTTGTTTGTAACTGCAGGAAGTCATACCTGCGAATCATGTTGTTGGAAACCTCCAAAACGTGGAGCGTACTTTGCAATAGTCCAACGAAGTTTCAAAGGAGCAACACTACGAGCAGATCCACTCCAAATATCTCGAAGAAGTTCAGCATAGCGTACGGCCATATGACCGCGTGTACCCAAGGGATTGCTAGTATTCAGTTCTCGCAGATGAGCAGCTGATATGAAGTATCGGGTAAGTGGACCTGTATTGCTAGCGCACTGCAGAGCTGCATTCATGAAGCACGTATTACCCAAGTTATTCAAACCGGTGGCACCCTTCTCACCACCTCCTTTGCCTACTTCATCTTTGTTGGCATCCCTCAGACGCCCAAGTTCTTCAGGCCAGGTTTGATCTTTGTTTCGCACCTTTGGATTTTATTATTTATTTTTTTTAATTCAAGTAATCAATGACTCTACTGTGTCTTGAATGCTGAATCATCACAAGTAATAACTCCTAGTCTTTTACTGTTCCATTTTTTTGTTAAATTTCATTAATCTGAACCAGATTTTATTTTCTTATATGCATTCTCTATCAAATGGTTAAAGCTTGTACATCCTGCAGATAAACTTGCTTTTAGGAGAAATCGAACCAGCTCACCTCAATCAAAAGTTGGCCATCGTCCTGAAGCCCCAATTCCTCAAGAGTAGCTTGCTCATCTTCGAGAAGAGTCATTCCACCCCCCAAAGCTCCAGTTTCCCGCACATGCCATAAGCGTACATCTTCACCTATTAATCGTAGCCTGTTGCATAAGAATTGGTAAACTTGACCAGCAGTGGCCATCCGACTGAACGCTGCGATATACATCAGCTGACGCTTATAAACACCAGCTGATGAGGATGACGGCAACCATGATCCAACTCCGTTTAATGGCAATGGTAAGGGCTGTTGCTGTACACCCACTGCACGATGCATAAGCAGACGCAACACCAGTGGATAGAGTTCCAGCTCGAGATCCCCACCTGACGTACAAATCATTAATGGGATGAATGCTTCACATTATCTGATAAATGATTCGATGAAAGTGATGAAATAACTACAAGAATTCATTTTGAATTTCATGCTTCAAACTGCCTTGTATTAATTGGCGTTACTGTACACGCAAAAATAAATTCAAAATGCTTCGTATAATAGTCTATACCTGTTGCAGGTAAAATAACTTGTCTAGGCAAAGAAGGGGCACCACCGTGCCACTGCACAAGGGCTTTCCATAATGCGTCTGGAAGTAAATGAAAATCTCTTCCTTCGGTAAGCATTAATGTGCGCCTTAGACGACCTCCTTCTCCAGTTAATGCAAGCACCTTATATTTAGCAGGCTCTACAAGATGTGAATTATCTATTGGTCCGGGTGCTGTTGATTCGCCAGGAATACCACTACCGTCTGACACGGGCACATCCAATAGACAATACCGTCGCCATTGATTCCACCAATGAGCAGCAACCAGATACCAAAATTGACCAACTCTGAGACCCCTTCTTTCTTCTCTCGCTAACCACCCTGTCACGATTTCGCCCTCTTCAGAACGCCCCGGAGGTCTCAGACCCAGAACTACGTGGCAAAGCTGATCCAAAAGCCTCAAAAATGCCAGGGGTAATTCCTTCTCAGCTGTCCACACGAGCCATTCCTCCATTGTTAGAGGAAAATTGGGTAGATCTTTTTTTTCTTCTTTCGCTTCTGTACCTTTGTCGATTTCATCATCCCTAACTAACATCAAAACCTCTAACATATGTTTGAGCTCAACCTCATTCAGAACGCCATCTCTGTCGCCATCAAATATTTTGAAGCAAACTGGAAAAAAATTATTTTAACGTCAAGAACCAAGGGATTTACTTAGAACAGCATAAATAACGTATGATGCATAAAATGTATGGATAAATAAATTGTCCTTAAAATTTCAATCCGTATTTGAAAATTTATCACTCACAGGACTCATTGTCGGCAAAGAGAGTTCATACGTACATTTCATTCGTTCTACGAGCGGCCCACGGCATGCGGCTGAAATACCGCAAGCCATCTCCTTGAAATCTATATGATTGTCTCTGTTTTCATCAAATGCTGCCACGAGACCAGGACACACACTAAGAGGCATTGGTGGTGAAATCATAGGTACTAAGGTTTCTAAATCGAGACGCCCTGTTGCAGACTGACCTTTCAAAGTCCAATAATGCTTCTCCAACTCAATTATATCTGTTTCCTCCACTGTTATTTGCAAAAAGACAGATGATAATGATAAACCAGGAATAAAGGGTTAATTTATTCAATCTGTATACTCCTTAAAATTACCGTTATGGTCCTAAATGCGATTGTTTGACATGTAATTATCTGTTCACTTACAATGAGTAACTCCAGCGAGGCTTTGATAAAACGTTGGTGTTTCCAAATCATTTCCAAGCGTGAGTGCACCAGGTGTTGATAATAGCCAACGAGACAGGGCGGAGGTTTCGATATTTTGGAGTTGCCAATCTTGCCACTCTTCATAACTTGCGCCTTTTACTACCTTTTCGTAGCCCTTGTCGCCAGCAAGTTCATCTTTAGCAAACTGAGATCCATTTCCATTTGCATAGAGGTCATATAAGACTGGAACAAATGATTTTGGTCTATTTAATAAGTAGCACACCTGGTATGTAAAACTCATCAACAACTTGAATTTGTAAGGGGCTCATATCAGTAAATCCGACTTAATTGAGTAGTACATCGCATCGTATATGTAGATTTGTTGATAGTATACAATGTCGTGGCAACATTGATTGTAACAAGATTTTTGATTAGTAGATTTCATGATTAGCATTTCTCAAACTCTTTCCAGTGAAGTAGCAAAGAATGTTATTTCATGTTCATGTTTGAATTTTAATTCATGTCATTGAACAAAGTTGTTTAGGTAAGTAACACAGCCATATGGAACCACCTACACCGTAACTTCTCTTCTTGCCGTCCTCTGGTCAGGAGAACCAAACCACAAAGTAGTTCTTTGAAGCCAATGCCTTTCTGTGTTCCACCAAATGCTGCATATATGTACTGAAAAATTATGACTGTTTAGAATTCGGGTGATTAAGAAAGACCAAAATTGAAGGTAGAAGAATTTGGAGTCAAAAGTCTTTGATCTTTGCAAATACTCAAAGTCATATTTTAATGATTCAAGAGCTGCAAGTTCAAGTTTGGCACTCTAATCTCAAACAAACATTTACATCCATGACACTAACGATTATGACAAAGGAGCTAAAGTGACTTCTCTTCCATAAGCACTTTACATGCTGATCAAAAATTATGGCAGAATTGTAGATGGCAAGACAGGGTTCATTGCATTGATGTCTTAGCAGAATTATGTCCTGCTACACTAGCTTGACAAAGACTTCTCATTGTTCCTGGGGTAATCAGAATTTCAAGTCGCCATTCAGACTTGACACTTCCACCTGAAACATACCTCTGCAACCTGCGTGGGTACACAATCGCCAAGGACATCCTGTGTGAATATGTTTAAGTTTATGACCCCGTTGGTACTAGTCCGTTTGAAAGCTTCCCTTAATCTTCTGAGCTCGGAATCAGAGACTGTCAAACAACATAACATTGAGTAAATGTGATTAATTATTTGGGACATCCGAATAAATCGTAGATGGGGTTATCTACCTCGTTTAGTCGCGTCTTCGTAAGAAATATTCAACGGTCTTGACTCCTTTCCTCCCATATTAAAGATTATTATAATTTGTGCTAAAACATGATCATGATAAGTTCACACCTCAACTTTAAATTATAATTTGAAATTAACGGATTATTACAAATTGTCCTGTCACTTTTATCGGTCAGCCATTCTCGCTAATATTTTGTTTAATCGCTCTACAGCTCCTACGCCTTTGCAACTATTGCAAAAAAGGCTGGGTTCCTGAATACACGCCACGATAGCGCGATTTAACCACACGCAAAAGACAAGCACTTGAAATTCAGCCGGGAACCTTTTTGGTAAGCGTTTGCGCTGCGAAAAATTAGTATTACCGCAGTTATTAAAACTAGAGTCAAAGAATTTTTAGAGTTATTCCAACGAATTCATATTCGTACATGTACTCATGAGCTATTGGCTTTTAGATATGATAATTGGTATTATTCACCGTGCGTTGAATTGAATTCTCTAATTTGCATCTAACAATCAAGTAGATACTATTTATTCTCAATGAATGTAGGTACGCCTTTAATTAAAAAAAACGTCAAGGGAATCAGTAACGAGAGATGGGTATGAGTTCAGCCCAAGGGATTTTTGAGATATTCAATTTTTAAATAATGATTTTGGAACTAGTAGTATTCACACTCGTTTTAATCCCGTTCATTTCAGAGGTACGGGCTGGTTCAGGCTCATATTGAATTTACTTGCCAGACACTGGTTGCAGGATGTATGACAAAATAATCGTAATCAAAATATAATCTTATAGACCTGGGACTGTGCGAGATCGTGTAACACTTCAACACTTTGCTTTATTAGTTACCTCTAGTTGACTGCATAATATAGCATAATTTTTCTACATTGTTCATTTGATATCATTTGCTTTATATAGAGCTAAGAACATGTCTTGAATCGGAGATACCTTGTTAAATTAAACAATGGGGAATATAGTTGTTAGCGATTCACAATTGTCTGAAATGTATTCTCGTTATCTGAAATCGCAGTCTCTCTGTCAAGAACTTTGGAAAATACTTGAGAATAACGTGATTTTTCAAAACCTGCATCAAAGGTAGCTCGATTCATTTCAAGACTCTGTAGTTGAACCGTCTGTTTAGTAGATCTTGTGGATGAAGTGGCTTTGCTTCTTTGTGTTAGCGATTCCATCGCAGAATTCAAATTGAACCAACCAAATCGATTGGAATGAAATGAGCAGATGTATTTTTCATCAAAAATTACAATCTGACCTACATTTTATGTATAAATTTGTTCTGTATAAAATTAGAATTATAATGATACGACCTTAATTAGTATAATGCTATGTATTAGCTATGTACAGATATGGTTTTTATAATCATACTATCATACAGTTTTATTATAATTTAAATTTAACAGAGTGGCTTCCGTCGCTCCAGAGCCTAGAAATTAAAGTTTCTTATAAATCTTTGGTTCAAGTCTTTACAAATCATGAAGGATGTTACAGCTTACCTCCAACAATTGTCGCCATTCACTTTCCTCTAACGACTGTTTTATTTTTGATAAAATAGAGGCAGAGATGCTTGGTAGATTAGAGATGGGAGGACAGTTGCATCCTACATAGGGAATTTGTAAAAGTTGATCAACTGTGGGTCTAGCCTTTCGGTCGTGTTGTAGACAGCGTCGCATCACGTCAACAAGGAATAGTGGTGGAGAACTGTATCCTCGTCTCGACATGCTCTCCCCAGGCGGAAATGCTATTTTCTGATTGGGATTAGTTATCTCAGCAATCTTTGCCCAGTTTGCACGAATATGCTGGAATGGCGTCTGTCCATACACCAAACTGTACAAGATACAACCTAATGACCACACGTCTGACTTGAAGTGTATCTACCCAAAGGAGAATATAAAAATTATTCTATGATTATTCTATGTCTAATTTCTTGTTGATATATTTCGGGGATCTCTATATCATGACCTCAATTTTGCAGCTAAGCTACTCAAAATTTGGAGACTGACAAAGAAAATAGTTTCGATTGAAAGTAGACCTTACATTGAAACTTTTACAGGATGAATGAAGGCTGGCAAAACAATAAAACTTGGGAGTAGAGTCTCAACTTTTTGGTACATCAGATGATATGCACAAAGTTGGATATTTGGTATCACAAAAGATTAATTGGTACATATGACTTGAGAATTAAAAATATCAAGCCGCCTGAATACCAGTTTTGAAAAATTGAGATAATGTTAATAACATTAATAATAAATTTTCACAAACTTTATATTTGTTGTCATCATTGGGCGAATCACCATTTCCTCCGACATCTATAATAGCTTCAGGACTAATGTAATTCAGAGTCCCGAGTGATGTGTTCTTGACAACAGAAGTCATGTCAGCGTTTACAGTAGACGCGATCCCAAAATCTATCAGTTTTAATCTGCCTCTCACTAGTAGGAAATTTGCTGGCTTCAAGTCGGAATGTATTACACCTGGAACATATAGTGTAGTACAGAATTTGCCCTAATTTGAGCGTTAACCATAACTCAAACTGGAAAAAAAATTCACCGTTATCGTGTATATGTTTAACTGCAGTCAACATTTCGGTCCAGTAGTAGAGTATCATAGTAAGAGGAAGCTGCTTTTCTCGTGACATAGACTTCAATAGTTTACTGAGATCCGTGTCACCCATCTCCATCACTACATATAATAAGTTTGATTGGATTTCGCTGAAAGGGTTGAATAAAATTATTTATTTGTGGAATAACGATTATTTGGAATAAACCCCGTAGCAGTCATAACAGAGCATAATTCAACAAAATAAGCAAAACCAAATACCATGTCAAAAGAACATTATACAATTAATGTTTTTGTTTAAAAGGGGTGATAATAAAAAAAATTTGAAACAGTTAACTGTTGGACAAGCTTACTAGTTGATCATATCGATAATGCAGGGTGCTCTCAGTTTGTCCAACAAAGAAACTTCTTCTAAACAGCCTTGTGCTGTTTCTTTGTCGATGCAAGAAAGGTCGACACATTTGATGGCTCGTAGTTCCCCAGTTCTTACATCTTGTACCCTTAGAACTTCGCCACTCATACCTTGGCCAAGTTTGCCCAAAACTAAGTACCCACTTCCTTTGACAGTTATTATCTTTCCATGTTTTCTATCTGAATTTTTAGAAGCCAAACTGAATTGTACATTTCCTTGATTAGACTTTGTATTCTGCAATGTGGATGGTGTATCTCTATTCACTGGCAATGGCAAATCAGGCTTAGGCAACGATTTAGAGATACCAGTCCCATTTAGAGATTTGATACCATAGTAATTATTCCGTGCATTCAGCTGTCCCTCAGAATTCAGATTGTTCTCACATGTATCTCTGCTGATTGAGGTATCAGTAGAATTTATTCTTAAATTGGATTCTACATTCTTAGCTGCCTTCACTTCAAAACCTTGCTCTTTACTTGATGCATAAGCTGGCACTACCGAAACATCACTTGCAACGCCATTTTTGTCATCTGTATTACTTTTGGAATCTACCTTGACATCATTATTCAACAATGTTAGTGAGTTTTCTTGTTCATTACCATATTGCTGATGATTGCACTCTTGCAAAGATTGCACAATTTTATTTGCTGAGTGGTTTTTAATGTCCAGCTTAGTGTCCACTGCACAATTCTCTTTTGTCAATGAGTTGGTTTTGATGCTGTATAAGCTACTAGGCATATATGAACTGTTCCGTTCAAAGCTCCGATATTCAGCAGCATGATTATTTGGACTTACAGCAATACTTGAACCACGATTTAGGTGCATAGCTTCACTCAATGGTCTTCTGATTGACTTTGATTCACTGGTACAAAACCTATGGGGCTGTAGCCCTAAATCTTGCAAAGCGGGACCACCTCGACCTCCAACTCCATGTTTTGTTGTTAACATTTGTTTTTGGGTAGGAGTTTGAAAAAAGTTGTTTCTTGACCAATGGGAGAAAATTAGTCCAGGTGTTTCGACATTGTTCTGTATACTTGGTTGGTAGGACTTTGTTCGAGGAGTTTCCATGATATCTCTACGACTGAGGCAGGGATTGGGATGGCCAGCACTAATCGTTGCATGTTTCAAAGGTGTGGCTGTTGCCAAAGACCGTAGCGGTGCCGCATAACTAACTTCCGGTTGTATAGTCCCTGGAGAAATGTGTTCATAATCTGGGTCAATGCTAGAAATTAGCTCATGTTGATGATTGCATGCTTCAGATTTGTTTGTTGCTACAATATTTTGAGCATAAGGTTTTTTTTCAATCGGGTTGATCGATGTTTGCGGAGTGAGAATAGGCTTCTGGTAACTGTCCCAACTATTCAGATTATTGGGGACTTGTTGAATCACTTTATTATGGTTTGAGGGCAATATATTACTATGGAAGTCCGGCTGATTCTTGAAGGAAATTTGAAAATTGCTTTGTACTGACTCCATGGGCATAGGTTGGGATGGGTTTATGGTCTGATAACTGTTTGATATTCTATCATCCAAGCCAAGGTACTTTACAGATGTTTCAGTTTGATTCTCGAGTACTTTATAATCAGACCCACTGGGCAAAGGTTTTTCATTCCTAGAAGGCTCATCGACGTTTTCTATGAAGCAATTAGAGTTATCAAAATCATCCTTGGGTAAGGGCTGAAGACTTTCAGAATCTGAATCATTGTCAGAATCACGAGGCTCAGTATCATCGTCCTCGCTTTCGAAGAGATCGAGAAGGGCTTTCATTCGCACTGGTTGAAATCTTGCTCTCTGCCCGGTCAGGTTATGTAGGCCAGAGCTACCAGTCGTATTATTACGTTCGTCCAAGGAAACATCACCTTGCTGATCGTTGATTTCAGACATCGCTGATTATAATTGTAAAGCTATTTTGCAAGTCCCACCTTACGTGTTTGTTCATTCATGAAGACTGGGATTTCAGTGACAACAACTCGGGTTTCACCTGTCAAATTAATTTTCCGACAAACAGCGTCTAACGATAACCCGTTCTGGAAATTCGTTCGATCGATTGTACGTGAATGAAAAACTAAATTCACTTAAGGTGTTTACATTTTTTTACAAGTTTATTTACAATAACAACGGCCTTATTGCCGTTTATACTCTGCGAGATCGCAGACAAAGCCGTGAATTATAATACCGTACTTTTGGATTTGAAATCCTTAGGGCAATGATTTTTGATAATTTCTGTCTGATTTCTGTTCGACGACGGCGACAACATATGGGCGACGGAAGCTTGAATGGAGCATGCGGATTGGCTGAAAATTTCATTGAGTTGCATTTAAAATCTCACAGGAGGTGATCGCCGCCATACTGTAGCAACGAATTCTGGAATTCGTTGACGCCACTGTCCCACTGTTTACGCGCAAGGGTATCTTTCGAATTACAGCGCAGATCTATTGTAATTATTGGTTACCTCTGGAAGGTGCGTACTATGAACGTTGACTGAAGATTGTACTGTGAATCGTTGAATGAAGATCTCTATTTTAAACAATAAAAGATGTCGTTGCGATCCACTGACATATATAGGTACTAACAGCGTGAATAGGCCACAAAAGTTTGAAATCCTGGCAGTAACTGCTATGACAGAAATACTGACAATGAATGTTTTTATAGTAGTCATTTATTCATGTATAAATTAAATTATGCTTAACAAACATTTTTTATTTATACACTATTTTTGTTTGTCCAACTTTTTGTTGCAATATCAATAATTTTGAAACTGGTACTGCTTGAATCATGGCCGGTATACATCAACGATTGATTCTTATTATTGATCAATTAGTTATGCGAAATGATTTTTTAGGACTCATTTTATACCTGCTAGACAGCTAACAGCGGTACCTTCAATTCTTAGATGTAGTTACATAATTAATAAGCTTTTTTCGCGTGTAACATGGATAATAATTAACGTATTCATTTTATTGTTTTTCCTTGTTCTCGTTTCCTTTTGAATATATGTAAAGTACACAATCAGCATTACACGTTAAAAATTGAATACACGATTGACAAAGATTGATGTTTGTCTTACTTGGCTATAGAATAAAGAATGTAATGTATCCTTGAAATTTGGCAAAACATATCGGTAAAACCAAGTTGCAAGCTTTCGAACTCAAACATTTACATTTGCACGTACTCCATTGACGATTTGTTCGCTTATTTGGATTCAGTGACACCTAATAATAAAGAAAGGTGATAAAAAAATTGCAACTTACTTAAAACTTGTCAGCGAAATTATGATTTGTATTACGAAATACGAATGAAAATTTTCTAATTCAAATATAAGTAAAATCTTAACGCTTTCCGTTGTTATAGTTGAGAGTTCTTGATGGGGCTTTGAAGGTTGAAGCAGATTGTTGTTGAATCTGATATGCCAAAGGGTGGATTTTGAATCCATATAACCTGCAACATCGTAAATAATCATTTGTACGAGTAATACGACTGTGTTCATGGCACATGCAGTCCTTAACTTTGCGGTTTTCTACGCTTATCAGCCTTTAGAGGCTTATTTCTCATCAAATATTTACCATAGTTTAATGACTAAATATGAATTGAAAATTGCTGAAAATTTAAAGAACCTTCTAAGTCCTTAATATTATTTTACTATTGATCTAAAATTGATTTCGAACCTTGGTATAAACTGATTAGCAGCACGCTTTGGCCGATATTCAGGATGGACCATGAACAGCATGTGTGGGAACCCGGTCCCGAAGTATGCGCCGTCAGTGTGATGATGGCGTGAACTTTTAGGTGTATATACATCCATGCATTTGGGACAGTAACTTTTCACCATGGCTTCTCCTGGCACATCACTGAGTCCCAGTGGGAGCATTGGTTGCGACTCACAATACACTCGTGGACAGTGGCCAAAATCTCCAGACTGATACTTCTCGATCATCTGTGCTATACCTCGGTTTGTGAGGATGTAACGGGCATGAATAAGACCATAAAGCATCTCAGCGGCCTGTTCTATTAAATCCGATTGATTCGGATTATCATCGAGTTCATCATCTAGAACAATAAGACAGTAATAGTTTCTTCCAAGCACAGTGAGGAGAATAAATGTTAAAAGAAGAATGATAATCATGATAATAATAATAATAGTAATACTAATACTAATAATAATAATAACGACCACAACAACAATAATAATGGTAATATTTGATATACAGGTATTACACACCAGGTTCAAGGTCTAGGATCATATCCAGAGCCTGACGATAATGTGGCACCTGTTCATTCAGCCCTGTGAGATTGAATTTATCTTGGATGTAGTCTTCATCTACCTGCAGTAAAGAGCATGAATGTATTCCAAGTTTGGCATCAAGTGATACTTTATTCTCTGTTTCAAACCACTTTTGAAGGTTACAGGGCAAGAGCAGATATTGAATTCTAACAATATTGGAAATTGATCAAATTTTTCAAATGAGTCAATCCTTTCACAATGATGCAGTGATATCCGTTAGATAAAGGTGTACAAGATTCACTCAAACCATTTAGTTTCAGATACAACTTTAACAAGTAGTCGATGAATCAATGATTCATGATTAACTGACAGCAGAATAATGGTAATGGTATCTTATGGTAACTATACTTAGCAAATGTAACAGATAAAATTACTTTCGAGGTTACAGCTGATAAAAGTGAGATATTCAGACGGTTGATCGTTAATAAATAGCTTTGCATTTTGATTGATCATGAATGAAGAACATTTATTCGTTTAGAGACTGTATTTAATAATCAGGTGATCATTTTACCTCACAAAAGAATTCATTTCCTCTGAGCCCGCAGAACCACGAGATCCATGATACCTCCTCGGAACTGCTCATTTTTCTGTCGATTAGAGGTAAATTGGTGAGAAAATTTGACGAAGCATCGTGGACGAGTGAACGTAATAATAGAGGCTTCGTTTGGCATGAAAGATGCCCGACATTTTGCTCAACCGCTTCACCTACGTTTCCGTGGTCATTGCTGGTTCGTCAAATGTTTATCGAGCACGTCGGATTACCAAATACAAGGGAAAAACGCATAACTCTAGAAAAACTGGCCTAACAGCCACGCGGTAAAGTGAAAACCCAAAAATAAACAGCTCTTACGGCTTACCTTTTGGTGCCTTGATTAGCCACGCTTGCTCGCCCAGAGAGGGTAGGTGTCGCTGCTAGCGTTTGCTACCAGCTGTATTGAGATGATTGAACACTTTTTCTCAGGATCACCAAAACATTTTTAGTAGAATAGTACTTCGAACTGGAGAGAATGTCGATAGAAAATTTATTAAATCGGCGATCAAGATTCAGGCGAAACGGAATACGAAACTTATCAAATTGCGATGCGAACGGACCAACGGGCGTAAAAGCGTCGATAGAGTAGGACCCTTGTTTATCTTCGATCAGTCCATTGGCGACTTGGCTATGAGTCACCGTGCTAGCGACGACGCGTGAACCTACCCGAGAACAGCCCGAGAACGTGAATGACGGTAGGGCACTGCGGTAGCGCAGTAGGAGCAAGCTAGTGCAGTGCTAGGAAGTGGCTAGGAAGCTTTCTGAACCCCGGTTTAGTCAGAAGTGATGCAGAGGCGTCGCGGGATTGTAGTCGAATTTGGGGTGATCAGAACGCTACCTGCTGCATTTTTCTATGTACCCGCGCCAGTTTTCAAATCTCTAGCGCTCTAGCTGAGAACGGTTGACCCGTTTTTACTACTGAACCATTGACTGTCAACGACTGAACTGTACCAATTACCATTATAGTTTGGTTTTAAGCATGGACGTGTGAACGTCCATGGTTTTAAGAGACAGAGCTTATAGTTGGAGTTTCTAAACTAATTACAGGAGTAATCAAGAAACATCCAATCCTCCGATGAGAATCAAAATATTTAAATCGTGCTATACCTTTTTCTGTAAGGCTTCTCTTTTTCTAGGACATACAAATTACCAATCTTCAGTCAACGTACAAATTGAAGCTGCTCGTTTTCTACTCCGCACGTTTCGAATAACGAATGTAATTTATTTGAAAGAAATCATCACCTGAAACCCTTAATATAATATGTCTCAACAAAATATTTTTAGTGATCGGTCAAATACTCATCCAGAATCACCGAATGGCCATCGATACGCCTCAGCGTTGGAAGAGCGTCCATCGCAATTTTGTAATGATTTGACATTTGGCATAAAGGATTTCCGAGCATCGTTAATTCCTTCAAATGTTCCAATGGTCCAAGATACTTGAGCTGGCCATTATCCTGTGCAAAAAATACTCGTAAACAAAATATACATAATCGTTTGCGTTGAATATCGTCATGGATAGGGAGATTATAATCCTTTTATCCCATACGCACAGCTAATTTGTTATTAGAAATAAATAATTTCTCAATTTTGAAGAGACGTTTCGTAAAAGATAGGAACTTTATCTTATTATTCTCCAAAAATAGGGCTATGATGTTATTTTCCACATGGAAGACCGTCTCCGGCATTATTTTGATCTTGTTGTGATCCAGAACCAAAATTTTCAAACTGGGACAGTTTTGCAAACCTGAAAAGTTTTTTTTTGTTTTGTTTTTTAACTTAAATTTACACTGAGTGAAAATATTTCTCGATGAAAATACAGTGAACTGATATACCATTTACATCCTGTAGTCCATTATGCTGCAAATAAAGGTATTTCAAAGATGGCATACTTTGAAAATTAACGTTTACCAATGACTTAACACCGTTCCGATCAAGGAACAGCATGTTCAAATTAGGAAACAAACATAATTCATTTGGGTCGGAATATTCCTGATATATAGGCAACGATGTTTCAACTTGGTTTTGGCTCAAGCACAAAGTT
The DNA here is from genome assembly GCA_963932425.1 of Athalia cordata. Classification (NCBI taxonomy): domain Eukaryota; kingdom Metazoa; phylum Arthropoda; class Insecta; order Hymenoptera; family Athaliidae; genus Athalia; species Athalia cordata. Next base: position 45,473,004 of record OZ010625.1, on the reverse strand, counting down.
TGTAACTTTCTCAAATTGTGCAAACCCCATAACGTCTTAATCCTGTTCTGACGGAGATTCAAACTTTCTAGATCAGGAAGCTGATCTACCGCCAGATTGACCTGCAATTTAAATCAAAGACGAGCGGCTTAGCTGTATTCTTGTTATTACGATTATGCAAAATAATACCTTTTTTATACCGCAGTTAACGATGCTTAGCTGTTTCAAATGCGAAAAATCTTCACTGTTTTGCATGTTCATAATGGTATCCTTATCCAAGGTAGCTCCTAACGCATGATTCGCCCCCAGAATGTCTGACGGAGTCACTCGATGATTACCGATGTACTATAAACCAACCAAACAATCACATCATCACACACACCACCAAAAACTTGGTGGGCTAATTAGGAAAGCTTGAATTAAATATCCAAAGATTTACAATGGAAAAAAATACGAATCAGATTATGCGATGCTTAATTTGAATTTGAAAATGTACTCTTAAGTCTTTTGATGTAGCACTCACTTCAATCTTGGGTACATTGAATACTACAAATGTCTTGCAGGCGTTTGTTGAATCAATCGGGTTATTCGATAAATCTACGATTTTTAGATTGCGCCAATATTTCAAGTTGTGTATTTCGGAAAGTCTGTCAATTTCGTTGTAAGAGCAATAAAATTCAATCAAACTATGAAAAGCTCCCAAAGCCACTAACGAGGTGATCAGGTTATTGGATAAGTCGAGGTGATTGAGGAGCGGCAGATTTTCTTGCGTAATTCCATCTACCATAACGATCAAGTTACTGCAGAGGTTTAGCCTTGTCAACTGATTCAAGGGCTTCCTCAACATAATCTTCATAAATAGATTATTTTCTAAGTATATTTCTCTTAGATTTGGATATTTTTCGATAAATTGAAGGCAACTCAATTTATTATCGGACAAATTAATATATTGAACGTTTTTCGACTGGTTTTTATTTACCGAGAACGATGGTGTCGGAGACTCGTTGGTGTGCGAAATAACGTGTCTCCGCAGCATTGCATTGTTTATGATATTGAGCTTGGCTGGATCAGATTTTTCAAATCCGTCAATTATCCAATGGATTGGATCGCCGTCTTTTGAAAGCGAAAAATCGTCGATCATCTTTTCGTTAAAAGATCTCAATAATGGTAAAGCGTTTTGAACCAACGCAAACATAGTTTCCGTTTCGGTAACATCAATAAACGGATTATACTTCAGATTGAGAGCAGTTAAATTTGGGCTCAAAGTTTCCAGCGCTTCCAGGGTAGAAACAAATCTAACGATTCGATTCCACGCAGCCTCAAGGCTTTCCAGCATCGGTAAACTCATGGATATCTCGAACGACCGAATGTCGTTGAAACTAATGTCGAGTTTTCTTACGTACTTTAGCACTTCTAATTTAGGTAAAGCGGTTAGTTTATTGTAGGAGAGATCTAATTCTCTCAAGTTTGGTTGAGGTGTCTTGAAATTCAAATCAATTGTACGGATTCCCTGACCAGATAAATTCATGACTACCAGATTCTGAACCTTCTGGTTAGTCGAGTTGAGAAAATCATTTACACTCTTAAATTCCAAGTGTCGCCACGGATTGCATTGGCTTTCTAGAGTCCTGTTAACGTCAAATTTCATTGTTGTTTTCTCTTCAGATTTCTTCTGCAATTAAAAATGTAAGAAAATGGATCCCAGATCCCGATTACGAGGGCGTATAACACTGCGGTATTAACCTGATCGAAGATATATTCGAATTCCACCGCAAAAACGGGCTTTACGTGTTCAGGGTTCACGAGGGATAAGCAAGCGCAAATATCTTTGTCATAATCGGGATGCATCGCGTGATATACGTCATCTTCTTTGACCCTTGGAAACAACAGTTAGTGATGATCTTGGACCGGCAAGTAGTGTAATTAATTAATTCAATCATAGCATATTACTTCATGGTCAGCATGAAGAGTGGCATCTGAACGAGAATTGCTAACCGATGTTCACTAAACGAGCATAAACGCTTGGACGGAAACATTTGTTTCGAAGAAATTTTGTGAGCCCAATCAGCATCTGCGGCTACCAAACAGTCGCTTATTATTACTTCCGTCTGTAAAAATATGAAAGGAATTTCTAATCAACCATTATGCTGTGAACCATTATAATCACAAAAAGGACCATGAATGCCAGTATAAATTCATGAGGATATACCTTATCGAAGAACTCTTTTTCAAAAATGTCGAACGGCCAATTTTCCAAGTCTACTACTCCGACTGGTTTCACCAAAAACTTGAAGATCATTTCAGTCTTTGACACTACTGCCTTATGCATTGTGCTAAGTTCGTTGAAAGATCTGTGTGAACGCAAAGCATCAGTTTCGTTGTTGACAATTCTGGTAACTCGGCTGACGTGTACACCCTTAATAGCTAAATCTCTATGAAAGCAAAAAATATTATGCGGGACTCCAGTTTACGATAAGACCATTTCATTCTACGGACCATTGCAACGTGCACAGGATCACGAAGTCGCACCAACCTCTTTACGGTGGTACACAGTGAACTGTTACATATATTTTGAAAGATTTTAACGACTGAATTTCCGGGACCTGAATCGGGCAAATATTCGATAAATTTCATATTTCCACAGTGCTGCATTGTCAAGCTGAGTTGCCGTTGCGAAATCTATGAAAATTCCACAATTGGAGGAAGTACATTCAATAGTGCACATCGAAATGATTAACAATAAGAATATTTTATAATTTAGACCTTTAAATTGATTTTGGCTGCAACTCTCCATTGCCGATTGGAAACGTCATCAGTTTCGATGCGTGAATATATTTGCTGCAGCGTCGAATAAGACGACAACTCGCGATTTCGTGCCAATGTTCTATGCCCTTGCTTCGACCTGTTCTGTCGTTCAGAACTCGCGTGTGAAAATGCTCGAAACTAATATAAATATAGGTAGTCTGCAGCGCCATATGAATGCTACGTAATTTGAAGATAACGTCACTAAAAGTCAACCCGTACCTGTTCCAACTTTGCAGCATAAATTCGCTCTCGGCACTCACTGATCAACTTCCTACGTTGCTTGAGGTGATTTTTTAATGACTCAGTTGAAAGGTCCGAGTTTTTGTGCCACAGCATGTTATAGAACATCATTTTACTCCTGAAAATTTTATAGATGATGGCCAATTAGTGATTTATTCATGGAGGTCCAGCCCGCAATTTTATAAGATAAGTGAGAAATGCAGATTCTAAAAAGGGAGCAGATCTCTTTTTCATCTCGGGAATCCCGTTGTGCCGCGCTAATTCAACAGTTCAATCCGAGTGGATCCAGTTAGATCAAAACAGATCTGATATGATGCCTATAGGAGTAAATCTATGAAGCCTCAAATTATAGATTTCATTGGATCGAGAAAATATTCGAATACATACGCGAAAATCGAGAAGTTATAGTGTTAACATAACTTGAAAAACTCCAATGCGCATGAACGTTCTTCGGTGCTAATTGGATAATGATCTAATTCGGTCAAGTTGGAGAGATGGTAGATAACGAAATATCGATAGTTGCACAAGGATATCAGAGGACATCTACCAAACAAAGGATCCGCGAAAGCAATTGACCGAAGTTTCGAAGAAAATCCAAGAGTCTGGATATCCTATTTTTGAAGATTGATAAAAAAGACGTACGGGCATGAGCGATTATGGGCACATTTCTTTCATAATTATAAATTACATTAACGTTGCTTCACGAGCAAACTTGAGAATTCGAATTATTGTAACTACCGTCAACTCGTAGAGAGGATTTCCAGCCATATTTACAGTAAATAAACTGGAATTATCTCGAAAGGCATCTCCGATCATTCTTATTTTATTATTTGCCAAGTGCAATTCACGTAGTTTTGGCATGCTGTGCAAATTCTGTAAATAGATGTGAGTGACTACTTTCAAATTTCACATGTTACAGTAAAGTGAATATTTACAAATTACCCGTAACTGAGATATTTTATTCCCAGATAGATTCAACAATATTAACTCTGGACAGTGGGACAAATTTGGTATATGATCGATATCGTTGGAGTAGAGATACAGTTTCTCTATTTTGCTGCTACAACTTCGGAGTTCCGAGATATCCTGCAAGATACAGCATGTGCAATATAAGGTAACATTTTAACCCTCCGTCTGTACTATGAAATTTTGGTACACCCTCTGTACTATGTGTCCTAAAAGTTTTGCTAATATTTTTTCTAAGAAAAAACGTAAAAAGAATCTGGCAAAATTTTGAAATACTTTTATAACATCCTTTTTTATGATCCTATCATTTATCCGTTTTTTTTTTACAGGAGGGAGCTAAGGCCCTCCCTTTCCTATTCCGGAGATATTTGATTTGAAAATTTTGCTCGTGCCCTAAAATACCCATAGTATAGACGGAGGGTTAATTTTGTTACCCTATAACAACACATGTATAAATTAACATAATAACACAATTTTAGCAAGACTATGCGAAAATCGTTTTTTTTTCTATATACCGAATAGGAATCAACCACCTGTGTTCCGTGACCATGGTCTTACCTTGAGGAGACACTCAACTATCCACAATTCTCGAAGCTGTATCAGGTTCGAAATTCCATTCAATGATGTGATACCATATTGCCCAATTATGACTAAGGTGTGCAGATTCCGATTCGTTTGACATACATTTTCAAAAAATATAACTTCGCATGCGAATAGACAGAGTATATTATTGCTCGCTTCTGTCGGTTTCGCTGTTACAGAATCAAATTCTTGGGTATCTTTGGACTTCTGCAGGTTTTTTATTCTTCCAGTCTGCTTCGCCATCAAATTGGTAACGGTTTGACGTTTCTAATTGTAAGTTTGTCTACACGTCATACAGTGCTGCGTCGTTGACTTGAGTCATTTTGATCGCCGTCTTTTTCGAATTTTCGAATCATGCGCGTGGATCAGCTCCCGCCGCACGCATGGGGCGCATATCCAACCACCACAAGATATTGTCAAAAGGTTAAGTTTCCCGTGTTTACACACTTTTGCCTTTAGACCTTCAGTTTCGATTTCGAAATAAGCGTTCGTAGGAACAGAAGATGGGTCTATGTATAAATATGCAAAGTTGTTGTGTACGACACTGCGAAAGTTACACGGCAGCGGAGTGATGGATATAAGAAATGGAGTGGCACTTTCCCCGTATTTTTAGTACAAAGGGGTTACAGCCAGTATATTTGGCAGTCGAAGGGATTCTTACTGATGTTGTTTAATATTTTTCACTTAGAATATCATGAAGAAATGAAGAAGTTTGTGCTCCCATAATTTCAGCACTTATCAAATTTTAGAGTTGACTCTCTTCAAATAAAAGCGTAATTATTTTTCGCATCCACAGTAAAGCTGGAATTATTTCGAAGAACATTCTAATGGGTGTTTACATTTCAAAAGTTTATTTCGACCCAAAGTTATGTTGTATAAGATGTAATCAAACCTCTTTGATTAAGTTAGAGAGTAGTGTTTGAAGGTCTTTGTATCAGTACAATGCTCGAAGCTACAATTGCTACAACTTCATATCACCAGTTATATCGTTGCCATTTAATTACCATATAATAATTGCATGACCCTTAGATCTAGTTACCTTTTTACAAAGTATGACTACCAAAATAAAATTACCTGATAGGGTGTGGAAACATTTACGATTTATTACTGCTGGATACTGATGACTTGTAATTGTGGTAACGCATAAAATACCAGCTTCCAACATAATTATATTAACTACTAGTATCTTTCAATAAAGATTCCAATAGTTCTCGCATCCAAAAAAACTGCCTGAGACTGATCTCTTGCCTCTTATATGTGCTATTCCTATTGGATATATATATGTATACAGGATGGATCACTCCAAGTATCGAGAATGGAAGGGACTCAATAGGCACGAGGTCTCGCCCCTTGAGCTAATCAACAACTAGAAGAATTACCAAGAAATTTTATCTTGTTTTTTCGTAAGAATTTCGGTCGACCAAATTCTTCTAGTTGTTGAATGGCTCAAGGGGTGGGACTTCGTGCCTATTGAGTCTCTCCCATTCTCGACACTTGGAGTGAATCACCCTGGATATAACGTTGCCCATCACAGAACCCAATGGAAAAACAATTAACCTCCATGTTAAATCGTCTGATTTTCATTGATGAGTTGGTTGTTATCACTAAGAACCGATTCTTCGATATCTGCATCAGCGTCTTCTATCAAGTTTGTTACCGCCACGTTCGGTATGCTAATATTGCCTGTATAAGATGATGTACCTTTATTTCCTATCGATACTTGTAATTCAGACTTTTCAGTATTGACTTCCTTGCCGTTCATTGTCTCTGTCTGAGATGGTTCTAACAAGGTTTCAGGTTCCATTATTTGAGGCAAAACTGGATCCTTTGCGATAAGTCTGACCAATAATAATGGAGCAAGTGGATGTGTAATAGTTTTCTGATTTAAATACGTAGTACTCTGAAATAAAAATCTGCTTTTATTTAGGGCAATATGAGATTTCGCAGGACTTACCAAACAACTTATCTTACCTCTTTTTGGAGTTGATTTAAAGTGATCCCCAAATGAGAAGCAACTTGACTAGGTAAAAAAATTGCGTGTATACAATACTGTATGTAAGGAACTAACTGCTCACTGAATGACTCTGCAAACGTGATCATGTTGTCTCGTTCAGCAGGTGTAAACGCCTATAATTTTATAGAATTCATATCGAATTGGTTAAATGCAACTCAAATAAACCCAATTCGAAATCTGATACAAAATGTTGGATCAGTAGAGACAGTACTTCAAATTTCGAGTTGATTACCTGTTGCTCTTGTTTGTAGAATACAAGCATGGCTTTTGCTACATTCTGTAAAGACTCTTGCAAAAGATGTGTACAAGTATCAGCTAGTGCAACTGGAGCGCAAAGTCTCAGTTCATTGAACGCTGATATTAATCCATTGCAATATTCGGCTAAGGGGAAAAATTCAACCAATTGCTCTGGAGGATTTTCCTGTGAAAAAAAATTGTATGACCGACTGACTACAATCGTGTGTGAAAAAAGTACATCGCAAAGTGTATTCTCGGACTTTGCGGATGTTTACTCATTTAGATGGAGCATTCGTTGTTTCTTACGGATAGTCCTGATGTTCCGCTTTTCACTTCAGTCCTCTGCAATTTATTTATTAATGTGAAAGTTTCCATATCTTTCTCAAATTTTCTTGTTGTTCTACGAATAATTGTTTCAATCTTATCTCCGATTGCACAAATGAATATGTGGGACATTCTTGCTGTGAAATCTGCTCCCACCCTGCTAAATGATAATCCAAAATACGTGCATTGCCCAAGGATAGAATCTATCGAAGTCACTCCAGGTAAGTCTTGCTCAAGCGTTGACAAAAATTGAGATATCTGAGAATTTTTAAACGATATATTACAATTTCCTATATTCAAAAAATAGCGAATCACTGGATTAAAACAAGGGAGATATTGAAAGTGGTTTGCGCATAGGAGGAAAAAAGCTAAATAAAATAAGTGAAATTACCTTTTCTTCTAGCCAGTGATGAAATATTGCAGACTCGTTGATAACAACGTGTCGCGATGATGTTAAATGCTCTTCGTCATTGAATATAGCTCGATACTGAGTGATTATATTGAATAAATGTATCCTTGATAACTCGATGGTCTTGGTTAGATGGTGATTAGCTATTAATAGAGCAATGTTATCATGTCACATAGTATTTTAACAATGCTGTAGTGTAGACAATTGATACTTACGCTCGTCTTTGGGAATGGCATTCAATAAACCTTGAAGCCAACTATCTCTAGCTTGAAGGAATTTTACTCTTAGTTCAGGTTCTGTGAAGGCATCCATTGACCGCAATAATCCCACAAGCTGCAAACACCTTGGAAGGGGTAGATCTCCGCGGAGGGAACCAACTACTTGGTTCACCATGCCAGACCAACTATTTTCTACCTCTGCTACTATGGACTTTAGGGATACAAGAAACAATGTGATTGCTGACTCGACTCTTCATTGAAGTTGAAATTAAACAAGTCTCAAGAATATTTTGTTAAAGATTCAATGCCTGTTTAAAAAAAGTTTTCACTCACAGCTATTATTGGAATATCGCCATGTTTTGCACCAAGTTGCCTAGCATACTGAGAAAGTTCTAAGGCTTCATTGTACTGATTACTTCTCAAACATGACTCCATAAGCTGCGGCATTTCAAGTATCTCTAGAAGTTCTGCATTCCGAGTTAGTGTCAGACCATTGAGTCTGCGATGAGTGTTAATGTCTTTGGAGGCATCACAAAAATACTGACAACTATTTGCAAATTCTGGTAACTTGTGGATAAGGTTGTCCAAGTGACTTTCAGTCTCGTTGAACTGTAAGAAAATTATCAAGTGTTATGGACCAAGAGATGAAGCTGTCACCAGAGAAATCAATTAAATTTGTGTCTGAATGAGGAAATTCATTCAAATAGAGCATGAATTACCTGTTTGAATATTTCTCGTGAGCTTTCAGCAGTTCGAATAAATGTTTTATAGTTAGAAAAGGCGAGTTCTTGAGTTTGTAATAAGATAGAGTTTTTATCGTCATTCAAATGTTCTGGTTCTTTATCTGAAACAATTTAAAGTTCAGTGAACACGTTCGGTTTTTAAGCAAAGGATATTGCAGTACGCAGTACAACTTACTTAATTGTTCGACATCGAACCCTCCTAACTTTGACAAGTACTGATAAAAGTCTGGATTGTCCTTCCATGATTCTATAGGGAAAAAAATACAAAATTATATAAATATAAAACAATATAAGATGGGTTACGTATATGGGTCTAACGAATGAAACAGATTTATTGTTATTCATGAATTCACGTATCTGCTTCGATCAAAAGCTGGATGACAAATCCTACGATCACAGTTAGTTTATTGAGTTTCCATACCCTGTGCTCAGCTTCAATATTTGAATGTGGTACAATTTTTTGATTATAAGATCTACTTCATATTGAGCTCCTGATAAATTGGAGAGTACATGAATAAATTCTTTCTCTGTCAACGCAGACCAGTGTGTGTCAAACTTAGCTTACAATTAACCTAATGCGCTGAGGTATAATCTAACCTGGTAGTCCATTTGGAAACACCAGATCAATAACTTTTTCAGTCTCGATGTCCATATTAATCAGTGATTTTTATTCACCAGGTGTGCTGCTGTATCGTAAAGCTTTCGATTGAAATCATTCAAACCTAAGCACACGGGATGACAGTTTTCGAATAAACGCACGAAATTGACACCTCACTCAAGTGCTCCAGATTCTCAAACCACTTTTGACATGGCCGATTATAGTTTTTAACGTTGGTCCATTCTTGATGTGAGCCGGACTAAGATGTGAGCCGTTCTTAGAGTACTTGTCGTTCGTTAAATAAATACCCAAGATAATGGCTGCATTGATCAAGAAGAGGGTTCTTGCCGAGTTTAGCCAAAGCCAGGTACAGTACAATTGTTGAAGTAGCCAAATACTGTATGTCACTGGTGTATTCTGCCCGGATTCGAAGGGTTAGGGCACATCATTGAAATTAATCATTAGCTATTCTAGAATCGCATGAAAAGCATTTAGTGCATCGTCAAATTTTGCGGAAAATATCACAATATTCAATCATTCAACCTATATATAGTTACAAATTTTGTCTCTGTTCAGTGGAACCAGAGCAGATATTTGTATTTATTGTTGTTGTATATTATTTTGTAAAAGTCATCCTTTCAACTCTTCCCCCAGGTGATCAACGAGGTCCCGGCAAAAAAAATTCGGACACTTCGGCTTTCTACATCTACAAATAACAAAAATGGTACTACAAGTAGTGACAGTAGTTCAGCATTAGCCTACATTGAACTTCTTGATAAATGCAAGGCTGGAAACGATGCATTGCAGCTATTGTTACGAATATCTGATTCCCTACCACAATTACAAGCAGAGCATGTCCCAATTGCTGCAAAGAGACTTGCAGAACGGTTCACTAATGAACCAGAAGCCCCAGTTCGAGCAAAAATCCTCTGGTTGTTTGCAGAGTTAGGAGAAGTTGCTGAGGATCCAGCGGAAAAAGCAAACATTGTTGAAGAGACAGTGAATCTGTTGAAAAATGAAGAATCGCATCGAGTCAAGAGCCACGGTCTGGCAACTCTTCTGAAACTCGGAGATTTCCATAGGTACTAACTTTGAAAAGAAATTTTCTAATGTATTGTAACCTGTGATGGCCCTGTATGGATGATACATGTTATATTTAAATGCTCTCAATGTAACTATTCTTTTATAGGAGTGCAGCATTGCAAGCGGCTCGCGATCACTTGCCAGATACTTGGCACGGTGTTCAGACCCAGTGCCTATCAATAATTGGACGTTTCTTGTGTCCGAAATCTTCAGATGAAATGCTGGCATTTGTTGGATGCTATGCTCATTCCCAGGATCCTCGAGTTCGGGCTCAAGCATTTGAAACCATGGCTGAGTTACATTTGCGTAGAGGATGCCGTTTGCCAGCTAGCCTGTTTTCAGAAACATGTGAGGCACTTCGTGACGATTATGAGATTGTTCGTCGAGCTGTTTTGAAGCTCATATGGCTGTTGGGTGCAGAGTATCCCGATAAGTGAGTATTATCAGTATTATTTACATGCCAGTTTTTGCGATACCTTGCAATGAAATTACTTAACGTTATCCTATGAAACTCTATATAGATTTGCAATTACATTGGCTTTTGTTTTGTAGCATCATGGCTGGAGATGGTGAAGAATTACGTATGGTAGATTGTGCGTTTTCAAAGATTTGTAGTCTGATGGGTGATTTATCGCCTCGTGTGAGAGCTGCAGCTATGTCCTTACTGGGTACGATGAAAGGTGTCTCACGCCGATTTATGGAGCAAGCACTGGATAAGAAACAAAAGAGGGGTAGAGACGAGGCACCAGAAGTTGAGGAAAGAAGTGGATCGTGTGGAGCATTTATCCATGGTTTGGAGGATGAATTTTTGGAAGTGAGTTCAAATTGTACACATCAAATAAGCCCTATTCTTTGACATTATCACTCGTTCTAGGTACGTACTGCAGCTGTAGAAGCTCTGTGTTCTCTGTCCCTCGAGCAACCGAACATAGCACGTATATCTCTTGACTTTATGGTCGATATGTTTAATGACGAGATTCAAGATGTTAGATTACGAGCCATAGAGTCATTGCGTAAAATATCTGCTAGTGTCACTTTGAGAGAAGATCAACTTGAAACTATACTTGGAGCATTGGAAGATTTTTCTGGAGAAGTAAGAGAAGGGCTTCATGCTACATTGGGTACCAGCCGGTTAGCCACACGCAACTGTCTTCATATGTGTGTCAATCGTTTATTGGATAATCTTGCCCGTTACCCTGAAGACAAAGAAAGTATTCGGGTTTGCTTGGCATCTCTGGGAGCTTCACATCCCTATCTTACCCTCCCCCTTGTACCCCAACTACTCGGTCGGCATCCATTTTTCGACACACCTGAGCCTGATGTCGACGAACCCTCTTGTATCCTTTGATATGTTAATTTTCTAAAACTGAATTTAATACATATTTGAAATAACCCGGCAGCTTGTGATACTCGAATTTTAGATAAATACCATTTTTAAACATCATTTTCTTTGATTTGGTAATAATAGATGCTAGTGTGTTGGTGCTAATATTTAACGCAGCACGACATTGTCCAAGTATGCCAGCTCTGTTCACAGAGCATGCGGCTAAGCATTACCATTATCTCAGAGACACAATGCCTCATCTTGTCCCCCGACTGAGACCTACGCCGACTCCGTTGCCTGGTTTGGAAAAAGATGATAACGCGAATAATGATACAAGAGATCGAAGAGGGAGAGAATTTCTGGAAAGGATGGTCGTTAGTGTGGAAAGAGCAAGGCCTGACGGCAGAGTTCATGCTCAGTTACTAGAAGTCGCTGGTGTTGAATTAGACCGATTAGCGGAAATGGACTCCGGGATGGAAGGAGCAGCTCGATTCACTGCTCTTTATATTCGGTGTCTTCTGTTACTGAGGTCGATTGTTCCAGAACTTTCTTCTCTGCCCACAAGCTCATCACCCTCTATTACTGGCTCGAATACATCTAACAATGTTGCTCTTTTACTCCAGCATGCCCAAAAGTAAATGTTTGGTTTACATAATATGACCATCACAAATGTATTCAGTTATCTTACATAGTCAAGTTTTTTTCAGGCTCCAACGACTATTCACAGGGTTAGGCGCAGAAGAAATAGTGCTGGCAAATGACATACGGCTCAAAGCGTTAGCAGTAGAATTGATACGATTCACACGTGGTGCTACGGGAAGCGCGTTACCTCTTGCGCGTCACTTTCTTTTAGAAGCAGAAGCCCTTGCCTCAGATTCCAGGAAGCTGCCACCATTTTCAAGAGCGTTGGTCCTGCAACTGCCGTCCCTTGGAGAGGCTAAACCTGGTACTTTAACTCGACTTTTAATACCTTTACTATCAACTTCTTCTTCCCAAGGAGAGGAGAGACTCCCAAGACCGTCGGCAATGACTCGTATATGTCGGGCTATCATTGAGGAACCAAGAGGTGATGCAGATGCTGCCCTGAAATTTACTGGTGGTTTACTACTGGGGATTCCATTGACAGCAAAAATTCTCAATCTTCGAGACCCTGCGATGTTGCGTATCAAACTGCGCCATCCCGACCAGCAGATCCAGTTACTACTTCCTCGACAATCTGACCTACGTTCATTAACTACTGAAAAAAGTGATTATAGACTAAGGACAATTGTGCTTTTGTCTCATCAGGTATGGATGGAAGCTTGTAACGTTGAAGTCTCATTAGCACTGCTTGTTCCTTCAACACCTCTTTGTACTCATCCCCCACTCGACGATCCGTGCGTCATTGATTTGTGCAAACCTGTAAAGGTGTCAGTATCACCTAAGCCAATTAAAAGAGGAATTTAATTCAGATTCGTGTTCTGTTTTTAGGGCCATTAAATTAACAACCTCGCATAAATAAGACGTGATTGTTATTATGAAAATTAAATTGTCATTTTTACATAACCACAACAATATAGTATAAATATTTTGCTCACATGAACAAAAAAATAGTTGCGCAATCAAAATACCCATATACTCCATACTGTTTAAAAAATATTCCTTCCGACCCGTGCATTGAGGAGATCGTGATGTGTTGCCGTCGGGTTCTGTTATCTCCAACTTTGGAACGAGCTTTTCCTATGAAACACCAAAAAAGTTGGCCTAAATTATGTTGTATCAAAAGATAACAATGCATGTTATAGATGCAACTGATTGTTCTGATGTTCAGAATTGAGAAGCTATTGATGTATTTTTTTGACTTAATGAGCACTGATGTAGTGAACTTAAAAGTATTGGACTAAAGTAAAGTAACATCATAAATTCTTGAAAGTAAAGATAATTGCTGAAACATGGATACCTATAAATTGTTTCTGAAATTATCTACTCACCCTGAGAATGCAGGTGGTGGTGCAGGTTCTGCTTGTTTCTGAGCTAGATTACCAAATGTTAAGCCTCCATCTTGAGCAGCCAGGTTTTCAAAAGTGCTACTTCCGCTGCTCTCACCAAACACTTTTCCCATTTGGCCACCTTCTAATGGAGTTGAGGAGCTGAATCCGCCAAACCCACCTATAATATTTTTTTTTTTGCCCTATGTTATCTGCATTTTCTAAGCACACCAACTAAAGTCCATAATTTACTCCATAATTTACTTACTCGCAGCCTGCTGAGAAACAGGAAACGAAGCATTGCCAAAACCACCCCCGAATATTGGCTTTGAAGCTCCAAACATAGATCCAAATTCTGGCTTTGCACCAAAAGTTGCTGCTTGGCCGAATGCTGGGACATTGACAGTCGATGTTGGTGTACCTACTGCTATATTTGTTGTTGAAGTAGGACTGGAAGCTGATCCCCCAAATATTGATTGATTAGGGGATGTGGGTTGAACTGTTCCAAAGACTGATGCAGTGGGTGGATTGGACGATATGCCACCGAAAATTGATGCATTTGGAGTACTCGAAATACTTCCGCCAAAGACCGATGGGCTCGAAGATCCTGCAGCTCCACTTCTAAATACTGGTAGTGGTGAGGCGCTAACAGGAATACCCCCAAATGCAGATGGCTTAGGGTCTGAAGATCTACCAAAAACCGAAGTAGTTGTGGATGCGGCAGATTCTCCAGAAAATATCGGGGGTTTTATAAGACTCTGAGCTTCACCAAAAAGTGGTCCAGATGATGCTAGAGCTCCTCCTGAAGGTACCACGCTTGACGAGGATGATGCTTTCTCTCCAAATAGCGACGAAGTATTGGATGCACTGGAAACATTGCCAAATACGGAAGACTGCACAGAAGTAGCAGGGTTTTCAAAGACTGATGAGGAAGAGTTTGCAGCTGGTAGGCCGCTGACAGGAGATGCTGAGGAACTTTTAGGTGAACCACCAAAAATAGATCCAACTGAGTTAGTGGTACCACCTCCGAAAATTGAAGGCTTAGCTGATGGGACTGTTTCTCCACCAAACGAAGACCCAATATTAGAAGCGGGTCCAGGAAATATTGGTGATCCAGAGGTACCCCCAAAGATTGATCCCGGAATTTGGTCTTTTGAGGTAATTGAAGCATTACCGAATACCGTTCCAGATGGCGAACCTCCAAGAGATCCGAATAAGGTATTACTAGCTCCCGACGTTGCTGTCACTGAATTTTGAGGCAAAACATTAGAAGTGTTCAAGTTCAACCCCATGGCTGATAAGTCCAGTGATTGCGCTGAGCTGGATGGTGGGCTAGTCACTGGTTTGGAAGCAAAAGAAAAAGCTGCGGTGCCTGTAGGTTTGGAGGCAAATGAAAAGCTTTGTAGTGACGACGTAGTTGGCGATGTTGAAATCGTTGGCGTCGCGACTGCAGCAGATGGTGGTTTTGTCACACTTGGATAATTGGGTAGTTGACTAGAGGGTGGTTGGACTGGGGATGAAAAGCTGAAGCTTGTCTGTGGAGTAACTTGTAATGATGGAACTGAAGGTGAAGGTGCCACAGTAGCGACTGTTGGGGATGTTATCCCAGACGACGTACCCGACGGCGGCGTTGCATCCACTGTAATAGGAGAGGAAAATGAAATAAGCTCGATTTTTGAGAATTCCTTGGGTACAGACGATGCCGTTACAGGTGTTTGTATCAGCGACGGAGGTAATGAAGTTGGCAATGACGCTTCCGAAGCATTCGAATTAAAGGGAGACACTTCAGGTGGTGCTTTATGAGGTGCATATGGCGTGCTCAATGATGAAACAATGATTGGCTTATTAGATTTGGGTGGTCCCATTGATGGAGTTTGAGCAGCTGATAACGCAGTGGCAATTCGAGACTTGCTATCAACTTGTGGTATTTTGATTATTGGAGATGTAGCAAGGGGTGATGAAGGTGGGTTATTCTGGGCATTGATAGGCTGTACAATAGCCGATCCTCCGATGTTAGCAACTATTCGGTCTAAAGATGCCAAAGGACTTTTTACTGGTTGAAAAGGTGAAGTTGCATTTACCACAGCTTGTTCAGGTTTTGCCACAGACTTTGATTTGGCTTTTGGCTGCTGTACTTGTTTAGGTGGACTAACAGTTGCTAGAGAGGATAGTGTTGCCTCAAGTCTTTCTTGAATCGGCGATGGGGTTGCTGCTTTGATAATTCTTACCGTAGATTGCTTCAGTAGATTCCTTAGTTTGCTCTGCTTTTCTCTACTAAAGCTAATGCTTTGGTTCGCTATTGTTTTGCATCTCTGTTCTATAGCACTGGTAGTACTATTGATGCTAGGGTTGTTTGGAGAAGTTAGTGCCATGCTGGCCATAGATTTGTTCAATGAAGCGCTGGTATTTACTCGCGTTAGACTTTTCCACTTTTTAATTTGCTTCTGAATCATACTTTTTTGTACAGCGATAATATCCCAATGTCTGACCATGTTTTGGTAGACGAATTCTAGACTGGATAATTTCATTTTCCTTTTCTCTTTGTTGATGTGTTGGAACCATTCATCATCTAGGATTCGTGTAGCCTGGTCCAATTGGGTCTGTGTGTAATACAAGAGGTTCCGCAATTCTTTTAGCTTAGTATTTTCGCTATGAATATGTGTATTATTAGAAGTACCCGACACGCATTTAGATTTTGTTTCTTCAAGCCAAGCAAATGTCTGTAACACCAAGGCTTTTAAGCAGACAATGTCGCTTGTCAGACTTGCCGTGGCTTCTTGCAAATCCATCAAGAATCCCTCCATTTTCTCAGTTTTTTCTATGAGTTCAGTCCGTTCAGTTGGGGTTCCAATATCTACCAATTGCACCTCTCTACGACTTTTCAGTTCTTCCTCAAAGAAAGCGCGTTCTTCTTGAAATGCCTTGATACATATACTGCTGTCAATTCCTACTTTCTCTTGTTGCTTCAAATCTTTACTGACAGCTACTGTTGTTTCTGGTTTGGCTGGTATCTCAATTTTTTCCATCTGTGGTTTTGGCACACTGAACTCCACTTGAGGTTGCGGAGCAGTAACTTTAAGAGAATCTCCAAATGAAATAGTAGTAGATGAAATTTTTGATCGATCAGGGATTGCATTTACTTGCTTGGGCCGTGGAGTGCTCGTATTGCCACCTATTAAATTGAACGATATTTCGGAAGCCCCGATACTCTGACGTGGTTGGCTTAATAATGGAACAACTTCTGTTGGAGGAGAGCAGACACCCGGAATTCCAGGCATCAAATTAACCATATGGAAACTGCATAACTGACCTGAAGTTCCAAGAATATGAAGCATGGGGACAGGGTGGGGAAGGGTTGAACCCTCGCCACCCCATGGCAGCTTTTCTACAGATGTTCTGTCCACTGCAAGGCCAACGGGATAGCTCTCGCTTGTACGAACAAGAGGTAACTGCGCTCTACCACTGTCAACCAATTGCCAGTGTTCCCAACTAATTCCATTGTCGCGAGAGCCTAAGACAGCGACTTCAATGCTGCCGCTGCTAGCAGCAACAATTAACCCCCATTCCGGAACATGTTCAAAATAATACCTAGGGTCAACTCCTTCAAATGAACCATAAGTTATATCTTCGTAACAGGTGAAAATTGCGTTAGCTTCACCTTTGGGTGCATCAATGATGAGTACATTTATTCGTGATTCCTGCGGATCCGAGTATGCAGCGCAGAATTGATAATTACTTATCCATAGAAGAGCTATCACACTTCCGATGCTTGGATTAGGACCGGTGATGTTTCTGGCTCTTTTCAGGTCCGGTTTCAGCTGCAGTAGACTGCCGTCTTTACATCCTACTAGTAGCTGCTTACCTTTGGGACTCCAAGCAACGCAGAGAACTTCCAGCTTTTCTAATTGCTCTAATACAGTTAATACACTTGAATTTTTGTCCACTGTTATGTTAAAGCTTCCTATAGTGTGATCGCTTGTTATAGTGCACAGCATTCCAGGGATACATGGGTTCCAACGAAGATCCAACACGTAAACATTTTCTGCCGATGACAATTTAATTTCACGTAGCAACTGTAAGTTCTAAAAACATATACAAGCTAATTAAAATTGATGTAACTAATCAAATATTGAACTTTTTGTGAAAGATTCAAATAATACCGGCTCTGTTGAAATAGCGGCATTATAAATGTAGGCAGTAGGATGGTGAAGAGTGACAGCAAGGAAGGAACAATCACAATTTAGTGCTAGTCGGGTAATATTGGCTGGTAAAACGTATTCCTTCTTCCAATCCTTGTCCGAATTATCCCCGCTTTTGAGGACTATGATTTTATTGTCACATGCTGCATAAAGTAATCCCCGTTTCCCATCCACTACAACAAGACTGCAGGATGCAGGGACTGAAGTGAAGCCATTTGATATTTTCCAGTTACTTGACTCCTTGAATAGAAATTCCTGAAAACGTAGCTTAGTTGTATAAACAGTGTGGAAATCATTGGTTAAACTTGGTCAAACCAATTCTCGTCGAGAGGTTAATATTATTGTTTAAGAGCATTCCTCTTTTAACTACTTATGAACATTTTTGATTCATTGTTGAGTAAATTATACAATAGAAATACTTACTAGTACGTCCTTTGGTTCTGGTGCAGACTTCATCTTTGTGGTGTGTGTTGTATATCGTACTATATGCTCATAAGATATCAATCGCCAAACTCTGTGCAGCACTATACGAAAAGTTTGAAAACTCGACCGTTGGTTTGACTTGATAACAAATATTGGTCCATCGGTCGCACTAGTGCCGGTAATCTCTAACCTCTGAAGGCTCTGAAGTAACTGTCTTTCGAACTGCTACCACCGGCAACCATGTTATGCGTTGAGATTATATATCAGTGGTTGGTTGAGATCAGTCACTGATCTCTATAGAAACATAGAGACATTGAGAGTAGACTCGACCAATAATTATTGCCGGAATAGCGCTACGGTTAATGTTCGGCCAGAGGTTCGGCACTAGAGTCCCTAGACGCATTGAGCATCTCTGCATTGAGTAACTATATAAATACGAAGTATAGTTACTCAATCCTAGATGATATTCGGCACGTCAGCCATTCCCAACGAATTTCGGCACTAAGGATTTGTATGAGAAAAAAACACAATTCATTTGAAGAGTGTATTTTGTGATAACGATCGTCGAGTTACATGGATGATAAATACCTAGTGTATAACTAATAAGTAATCTGTAGTTTGATGCTCAAAAATGCCTTTACAATACCATGTCCTGTGATCCTGATTTTTATAGTTAATTATTATGAGTCATTTCCACGGTGGCTTATTCTTCTGTTGATCTGCTTTTGCCGAAAGTTTCTGAGGGACTGAAATATACTCGGTCACTTCTTGAGCAGAGACCTACAATTAAGCCAAAGTACACAGCAAAATAATTCCAGCTATTTTTTGAATACTTTTTAATCTGTAGCTATCTTTCACAAGAATTTCAATGTTAGTTTTCAAAGGGTAATGTACTGTGTTACAAAAACGAAAATCGGGCACTATGTATAACTACTGGTTCGAACAACTTGCCTCTGAGCTTGGTTGCCAAATCACACTGCTATCTTCACTCATAAAACTCTCCTCTTTCCTCATGTAGTGTTTTCTCGGTACTTCTCTGCAAATTGGAACTGGGCTTTGAGTAGATTCCGTGTATGGCGGTCGTACAAAGTTTGACTTCGGCTGTTGCATATCTAGTATCTAAAATAACATTATCATAATATCAGTTGCGATCTGATCCGAGCATGAAAAATATATCATAATTAATTTGTAATATCATTTGTCTGCTAGAAATAAATATACCATTTTGATGTATCTACGGAGATCATCTTTAGATTGGTCTCTGTGACTTGTTAAAGGAGTGCTCTCTACCGGATTTGTCAACATTGAATTTTCAACTTTTTCCTCTGGTGCTCGAGTCAAGTTGGAAGAAAAATTCTTTACTTCGATTAGCGGCATTGAATGGGACTCTAAACGTATTGGCTCCATAACATTACACCCAATATTAGGACTAGATTCAGACTTCATAGAATGTCTGGATTCGAAGAATTTCTCAGCATGAATGCGTTGTATAGGTGTAAGATTGTCCATGTTACCTCCTAAAAATTAAATATTTCCCAACATTTTCTTTGCAAAGTCACATAAATTCTCCAAATG
Organism: Athalia cordata; assembly: GCA_963932425.1. Lineage (NCBI taxonomy): Eukaryota > Metazoa > Arthropoda > Insecta > Hymenoptera > Athaliidae > Athalia > Athalia cordata. The sequence goes on along the minus strand of OZ010625.1, from coordinate 45,453,318 downwards.
TTACTTTTAGTCTATGTTCAGGGGATTGATATTTATGGATTGTTGCAAGTTTCCGAATTGCATTGACTTGTTTTAAATCGTACCTGATATGATTTGTAACGCCTGCTGCCACTGTCTTTGCATGACTGAATGCAGCTGTTCCGCTAGTTGAGTTTTGTTGGTATGTTGCGTGTTTAATTTGGCATCCAATATAGAAATTTGTTGCATGGCTTGGGCTAATTGAATTTGGTGTAATCTTTTTTCTTCCTTGTGTTTTTCTTCTAACAAGTTAATCTCCAGCTGATGCCTGAAATATTCTTCAAATTTATTTCTCATTCTTTATTATGATGCAAGACTGCCGGATACTTACTTATCAAGAACAGTTTTGATTTTCCGAGCTGCACACTCGGCGATTGCTCGCTGTCTGCTCTCTAATTCACTTTGAAAAGCGGATTCCGCCGTGTCAAGTTGTGATTGAAATTCTTGCAATTTGGCCTTAACTACTTCATCAACTTGTTTCTGGTAAACGTCACGCAATTCTATTCGTGTTTTTTCTTGCTGGGCAGCGAAAGATTTGCTTTCCTCAGTAGCCTTCCTCTGTAATTCGAAAAAATGATTTACAAATTGATTAATCACAAGATCAACCTTAGAAAACTAACATCGATGGCGATTTCGTAAAGCATTATACCTCTGCGCTTTTCGCCTCTTCGGTCGCCGCAAGAAGCGTGGATTTATTTTGTTCCAAAATATGATTTCTATTTATTTCTTCCTTAAGTTTCAGCTGAAGATTTTCCTTTTCTTGGCGAAGAACAATGAGCTCGGCTTCACAAGCATCAAGTGCTTTGTGAATAACCCCCATTTCACCTCTCACTTCTCCACCCCTGAGCCTCTCTCTGTTCACTTCTTGTTGAGTATTTTTCAGTGCCTCTCCAAGTTGTTGATTCTGATCTGACAATTTACCATATTCAACTTTTAGTTGACTGTATCTGTTCTCAGCCTCTTGAACCAGAGCCTTGTAATTCTCTAACTCATCGGCATGGCTCTTCAATAATTCTAGTTTTTCTTTAGTCATTGTATCACTTTTCTCTTTATAACCGGCAGCTAGATCCAGAGCCTTTGATAATTCCCCTTCACAACGTTTTATCTGAGCCTGAAGCTCAGTATATTCCATTTGATGTTTATCTTTCATATTTTTCAAAGTTAAGTGTAAATCGTTTGATTCTGCCTCCAATACTTGCCACCGTAATTTCAATTTTGTCCAAGCATTTTGAAGCTTTGTTATTATAACGTTTTTTTCATTATCCACTCGTACAGCTACTGCTACTTTTTCCTGTTGTTCCAGCAACCTTCTCTGAAGTTCTTGAATCAAGTGTTCACAATGCTGGACATACAGAAACAAATTTTTTATAAGTTAAACCTAGAAAATTGGAAACTGAATTTAATATTTTGTATCATACATCTCTCCTGAATTTTTCTTCCTCCAATTTTATTCTGAGCATATCCTCTTGTGATTTGGTAGGATCCGTTTCCCAAAAGTCAGATAGTGTTAAAAGTCGATGCGATTTCCTGAAAAGTAACCAGTAATACTTTGATAAACCAAAACTTTATTCGCATGCAAACTATCATTGCTCAAAATATACCTCAGGCTTTCCGTGTTTGTAGCTGCATCATTAGTGATCCTATTTGATAATCCGAGATTTGGAATGTCGTGAATATTATTACTCGTGCAGCCTAACGAATTACTGGTGCTATATGGGTGTCTGGGAACTTCCGCAAGCTGCGTTGCACTAGACTCTAATTGCGTAGAATTGATAGGTATGTGAGCTTTTGAAAAATTGATATGCAACATAGGTGTAGCATTTGGATCAGTGTGACTAGATGACTCATGCGAATGAGGATTGTCACTGTTCATGATCATTGTAGATTGCCCAGTCTGAATGGCCACTGGATTTCTATCAGTTGTGTTTGTATTTGATGAAAGATTTGATTGTACATGAGCATGTTTTTTGCTCTCTTCATGTAATGTTTTACCATTTTTATAATCATCATTAACTTGATCATCTTTCTGTGTCTGACCACAGTTCTGACGCCAGGTCTTAAATTCAGAAATTATTTTATCTGTTACATCCAGATGCAGGGAATCCTCATCAAGTAGCAGTGAAAAATCTGGGTATTTATCAGCGGTCTTACGCTGGTTCACGTCTACTGAAATATTTGGTAAATTATGCAAATCTTCATTATGAAAATTAAAGTCCAATCGACGTGCTGGAGACACGTTGCGTTGCAGTGCATCTCGTTCTCTTAATTCTCCTTCATTTTCAGTGTCAGCATTCCATCGATGAGTGTTTCCCAGGTGTGATTGATATGAACTTCTGTTCTTAATCCTTTTTGCTATTTCAGCCTCTGTCATCTCCATTTCATGTAGGAGCTCATCTACCTCTGAAAGTTCCATTTCTTTGACGGATCGTTGCTCAAATCGTTTACCTGTTGGTTTCAGATTTGAATTTGCTAAGGGCAATGAAAAAGATATACGTTCAGCTGTTTTGTTTTCTAAATTGCTTTTGTTCATTTCGTTATTGTCAATATATGTTTCCTTTTTACAGGAGATGGCGGATGATGCATGCGGGATTCCCATGTTTCTTACATCAGAACTTGAACTGTGATGTATGATTGATGGTTCGGAGTACGACATTAAATCGTCATGTTTGGTTCGAGGTTTTGAGTTAGTGTTACTATATTTGTAAGCGTTAGTATGACTGTTCAAAGCAGCAAACTGCAACGACTTCATATCACAGCAGTTTTGATTAGTATGGTTTCGCAGGTGGTAATTGCTAGGGGTTGTTGGAGCTGATGAATATTTGCGGGGTTTTGCAGGGGTATTTTCTAAGTTTGAAATATGACTTACTGAACCAAAATTATTTCTAACAGACACTTGATTAGCTCTCAATGGAGATGAAAAGTTCATAGTTCTAAATTGCGTATCACTAGAATTGTTTAGGAACGATGTGTCCAGACTTGTATCCTTTGATTCAATCACAGATATTCTATTCTCGAGGGATTGAACCTGGTCAAATAATTCCGTGACCACGCTAGTGGAAGGTCCTCCTCCGTGGAGGCGGTAACCCAATCTTTCTTTATGAAACTCTGAATCGTCAGAGTCTTCGGATGATGGGACAAGGAATAAATCAGGGGGAATCAGTAGTAGGACGTCTGTGTCATCAGATTCACTCATCATCCGCTGATTATTTCTTGCACCATTATAATTTACAAAGTCAGTAGTGATTTTCTTTTAGAGTAGATTAAGGTTAGACTGTTCTCACGAGTTATTCCTAGCAATTCACGTTAACTAAAACTGTCGGAAATGCATACAGCGGGTAAAATTTCATTCTCTATTTTTATTTCACGTTGTAGACTACATAATGATGATTTAGGCAGATTATGTCAACGGTGATCAATAAGGTTATATTGCACACATAAAATTGTTCGTAAAAGTCAACTGTCAACAACGGTGAACAGCGTCAACAATGTGGGTATCGACATCGTGTGGAGATTTTCTGTACCAATGTTTGAATTGACTTTATCATCGGCACTTACTGAACATATCTTCAACATAACTTCAAACGTCAATGAGATTCCTTCCTAATCTACACAATTTCAAAGATAGTTTGCGTACCATCCACTTTCAAACAAGTGCAACAATAATGATTTTTAATTTTGCTTAATGAATTTTCATTAAATGGTATCCGAAATTGCACACGGTAAAAAGACTCGATTCGTACAATTCATAGATGGAGCAAAACTGCAGTCTGTGAAAGCATTATTCGACTTCATATGAACGAATAATCTAAAGTTTACGTATTGCTATCGTTCGTATCACATATGACCATACAGAGTGGAAAAAAGATTTAATTTAATAAAGCGGGTGCGAAAAGGAATCAATTATAAAGAAAAACTAATAAATAAGAAAAAACATTTGAGAATTCAGGAATTCTATTTTCTTCCGTCTGCAGTGAAGTGAACACGATTTCAATTGCTTAACTGTTTCCTTTATTTCTGTATAGTTGAGGCAATTACCATAGGTAGTTTTTATCTCGCAGTGGGAGCTCTGCCAACTATAAATTGAGAAAATCTTCGAATATAGCATTGTTATACAGACGTGTATTATTTTATTATTTTTGTTACGTACTAGGATCCAATGAAAAAGACTCGTGATTCAATTCTTCCCACGGTATTCTTATAAAAAATTAAACTAAGCGACTGATTGAGGCTCGATAATTTTTTATTCGACAATCATTTCATATTTTCATATCAGAATCCCGCAATAAAAATTAATTTATGGACTGGGTGGTTTGATAGAAAATGTAACAGCCAATAATGACCGAATCAATTTCGGAACCACGCAAATGATGTATAGTATACGCGTGCGGGGTTATTGCTTTTTAAGATTTGTTGCCTCGTCTATCATTTACCTCTTCCACCACCTGTTTTCGATTTCACTTAAAAAATTGTGCAAAAACCACCGTATGGCATATTAGTGAACTGCACATACTACCTTATGAATTGACTCCACATTTCAAGAGTAAAAATCAAACATGGTGGATTCTGATTTTTTTTTTTAACAATTGAGACCTTCGTTTTCAACCAAACATCACAGTACGCAATACCTTGGCGTGCAGAAATTAATTTTTGATATTGGTTATACGTGAACTAATTCTTTTACTTTTTGCTTCAATGAGCGAACTTATCACAATCATCTCTGAAAAGTCGAGTTTTCAACAAATCAGAATCTCCACTTCAACTATTTTTAGATGGACATCTGATGAAGAAATAGATTTTCATGATTTATCGTTCTAATCGATGGGATTTCATCCAGCATGAACGTGAACAAAGGTTCGAATTATTGCATTCGTTACGTTAATTTTGACAAAAAAATCCATTCACGTGGACGCCACATTTCTGTCGAAACTTATTGTTCATACCTATACGTTGGAGTATTACGAAAAGTAGCACAAATCATTCGATTTTCACATTCCAACATGATACAACCAATATGGCGAATAAAGGTATAAAGCTTCTAGGAATGTTCATATTTATTCTGCAAGGATTCACAATGCAGTGCCATCCCACACACGATGCGTACTGCAGAATAATGCGTACCCTCGTTGGTAATGACATTACTGCAATGTAGACCGAGACAGAGTAGAATAGTGCGCATGATGCAGTAGCAGAGCTGGATTTTGGATTCTAGCGTATTCGTCATCAGTGATCCCTCGGGTAGGATCGTCGTGTTAACCCCTTCGACGACAGGTTTGTGGGTCGTCGATAGAATGGCCGGTTAAAAGCGTCGGCCACGCGATATACCATTACCGGGGAGTTGATACCCTCGGGGCGTGTACCAAAAATTCGACTGATTATGACCCATTATGATGATCCTATTACGGTAATTATATATTTATCGGATACTCATGCATTATACCTGGAGATAATTCATAGGTTTATGTAATTGGTTAAAAGATATTTTGTTGCAATTCATTGTACCTACATGCGCACGTATGGTGGAAAAGGTATCATGAGCAAGATCATACGGTGTCGTGTACTCTGCAATAACGTAGAGTTATTATGCTGATCCAACCGTATAAGTTAGTCAATACCAATGTGTTGGAGTAAATGCACGTAACCACTACCTCTGAAACACCGCGGCGCTTGCTCTGCAGAGTTGCCTATCCACTAATGAACGATAAGCCGTGAATTCACTCGATAGCACTTTGAAACTCAATAACACATGCACCCTGAAATGTTGGATCATCATAACAGTTATAGAATGCGATTAAGTACCCTCAGGATTGAACTTCATCTAGTTCCCTTTTCCTTTATTTTTGAAATCACATTCAACCGCTTCATTTATAATACAAAAACTGAATCAGCATCCAATACACTTTATCCAGATGTTCTTCACATAATTGAATAGCCTCCCATCCAAAAGCACAATAAAGTTCATGTATTCATGTTGTTCGCGCCTATATAATGTAGCATAATATGTTCACCACGGCGGACGTCATTATATACATCGGGTACATTCATGGATACGATCATTAATAATAATTATCCCATAACATGGCTACATCCAAGGTAAGCCATAATTCACTCTATTACATTGCGTAACTCATATCACATCGTTGATGCAACATGCGTGTTTATCACGAATATATATTATATATATATTAAATTATATTGTATATATATATATATACAATATAAGACAGGTCAGAATATATATATATATATATATATATACACAACATTTGTATGTATATATAGGTATAAATATGCCCTGCAGGCTGCAGCGGCAGCAGCAGCAGCGATTATAGCGGTCAGAGGACAGTTCGGGAGATTTAGTCTCCCACGAGTCTTCGATTTTCGATTGTCAACTTACACGCGTGTGTAGCTGTCAATATAAATGCGTTAAAATTACTATATAATAGCTGTCAAGTAATAAACACCGATGCGATCGTCAGTTTGAATTTTGATGGTTTTGGAGCTCCATTTTGCGACTGGACCGTCTACATATAGGTACTGGAAGATTTAAAAGAGTTTCAAGTTTACCTAACATTTTATTTCCGACAGCGTATAAGGTGGATTGGTGACACGGATCTTGTTTTCTCACCCGCGGGACGAAGAACTACGGATTGGGTTGGGGTGGCGATGGGTATCCCACCGCTTGCTGCACCGTTACTTCACAATTTCTCCTGGGATTCCGCAAATAGAGGTACGTGAGGTACGTGCATATTGCGATATTTATTTGCTTATCTTTCCTTGTCGATATATTTACCCATGTATATACTATACATATATATGGATTTGACAATTTATATCTATATGTACGCACGTACGTAGGTACCTTCAGATTACAGCAAAACTGTATGCTTACTTCGAACGTGTTTTATGCGGATATCGTGTGTAAGTATAGCACACAATTCGTGCAGATGCAACTCACACTTCAATCCTACGCGCAATACCGTCGGTCCATAATCAAGTTGTCTACAGCATTGAATAGAAATATATAAACAGATCGTATTGTATGTATTCTTCAAAACTCAACCGTTGCTGACACAGGGCATTCCCTTTGCAATATTGATGCTGGTTGCAGACCAACGGGCTACTTTTTATACATCACATACCTGCCCTATTTCTTTTCTTTATTTTTTTGCATACCGTTGAAAAGTTTTTAAAACATACGAGTTTCAAGATGTATGCGTGTAATGTATATATATATACTATGTATATATACATTTTATTCATCCTCAACTTTTGTGCATCTACGTGTAACCTGCTTGAAAAACTTTTTTTGTACCTCTATTTTTATTTGTTGATTTGTTTTTGTTATTTTATTATTGTTATTTTACTTATAACTATAATTTTATTTATGTAGTTGCATATTTCATAAGTAATGTAGTATGGACAGACGTGGGTAAGAGAACGCGCAGTAGCAAAAACACCGGAGAGAACTGTCGTAAGTTAAATAAAATGACGACGTTCGACAAGAATCAATCGTCAATCGATGACCGACCACCATCAATGAAGAGGACATTATTTTGCACTACGACGGGCGCCACTCGATAATTCGAATTGTCTTGTGGAACTGTAAAAGTTTATACGAGTAACTCAGTTGATGGCTTTTTGAGTAGGTACCTCCACGTGGATCCAGTAATAAGGTCAGAATTATGGGAGTAATCGTAAATGAAGTATTATACTATAGAAACAATGCAAGATAAGACTGCAAAAGCTCTAAATTTTCTTATCCTTTTACGGATGAATAAAAAATTTATACATACATCAATGTACTTTCTCTATGGTTTATCGCTCATTTATTTGTATAATAAAATAAAAAAAATCATATTTTATTTCACATCACGGACTATATGCCGTTCTCATTTCTGTTTATTTTTGGGATGGATTTACTGCACTTGTACAAACGTGATAGTGCAGTCCTGTGATGGAAAAAGAAAGAAATATTTGAAACAGTCCGTAGAGCCTTTCGAGCGAACACATCGCCTTTGAGACTGTACTAATGTTCTATATTTGATTCGAAACAGAAGACATATTATTATTCAGTTATGTTTAAATTTGTAATAATATTATTTTCACGAACACTATTGCCGTGCTCAAACCGAATGGTTTTGCCGATTTCATATAAACACAGATTGACCGTGCAATTCACTTTATAACAATGGCCATTACTTTCTAAGTTCTTTCGATGAAAGATTATATTACGGTATATTTTTAAGTATCTTGACCATTTTACAAGCGCGAAGCTTGGGCTATTTATCTCCGTTGTCCGGCATGTGTCCAGTCGTGGAGATAAGTATATTGCGCGAATCACTCGCGGTTTACTTTATACTCTCATAGGTATACCTATACCTAGTGTTGCAAATAGCTTTTTTACAGCAGAGTACTTACGCCATGTAATCGTCGTAGCATTAAAGGCCATTAGCTCTACGTATGATATTAATCCAAAGTATTGGAAAAAGACGAAAGGAAAGAAAACCAAAAAAAGAGGTGCTAAGTTTACAGGCACTCAGGAATTCCGTGAACGTAATTTTTCAACATTTTCTCATTCGTCACGAAGAACGTGCGTGATTGTGAGTTTCCTGTAGGATCGTTGTAAAACTTTTCATTTCATTCAGATTCACCGGAGGGTTGATTGATGATCGAGTAAAATTTAGTAATTCTATTACCCAAATTAAAGAGTTCAACTTTAATTTTATACACATGGTCTTTGACATATTTTCATTGTAATAAATATTGGTAACACGAACGGACTTCAGGCAATTCTCAGTATATTAAAAAGGATTAATTCATGACCAATAAATGTGAGAAATATGAAAAAAGTTATTCACGTACCTTTTTCTTTCTTTTTTTCCGCATCCCTTGCAAAATTTGCTTTGATAGAAAACTAGATTAAATCAGGGACAAAAATCATTATTATTACCCTCATTTCCTGACCAGATATTTGAATAAATATACACGTAATATAGGTTGGATACTTCGCGCATAGTAATATTTGCGGTGATCAAAAAGGCTATCGTAAAATCGTTATCCATGCATCGGAAGATTATTTCATTACCGGGGTATAATGAGATCGATCATACGTATGCGTACAATGTTTGACCGTTTTAATGGTGTTATGATAGCAGTAATTAAACATTCCCCACAACTGATGGACACGCTGGTTAGTTATTGCCTACCCACCGACCTTCGCATCTACCTATAGGAACCGATATTTACATACATGTACACGTATGCACATACCTGTACGTGGTATATATGTTCATATACATATACGCACCAATGTGTCCTTCGATAGGGGAAGGGCGATGTAATGGTGGTTTACGTCGTATCTGGTTCAGCGAATTGTACGTCCGACGAGGTTGATTCTGAATCGCTTCGAAACTACAGTCGAATTGGTCAAATTTTATTATTTGACGTAGTCTATAATTCAATGGAAAATTTGTCCGCTTACACCACTGGCCACGATCTGGTTCAGAATAAACTTCACCGCTTATACCTGAATGGTAGCTATACGTATTATACCTATACCAGGAATTCTCCTGTGGTTAATTCTACATTTTATCCCCTTGGTAATTGTTAACAGCTATCTCATTGCTAATTGATTAATCGTTATTCAGCTATAACCGTTGTGAAAAAAAAAACTTATTTAAGATCAAATCACGTACGTATTGTATATAGACGAAGTGTTTGTCAGGCGGTCAATTTCTATATACCTACACATTGTTTGCACAAATATGTTTGTTCCCGAGTTCGTTCCTGTGAATGGTTTTTACACGTTGTTTTCTCCAGATATTTGTACGTAGAGTTAAATGTTCACCGGAGAAATCAAAACTTTCAACCAATTAATTCAGATTTTCAATCTAATTTATTGATAGTGGCATTGATTCATTTAAGACTATGCATCTACCTATAGATATATGTGACGGACCATTTTTACACTGCGCGGATGTTATTCGACTGAACTCTAATGCTGATTGCAAAATTGAAATTTTTTCCTTCTTCATAATTTTCCTAAACGATCATAACGTTCATCGTCTGCATAACGTAAAAGCGTGGGGTGTATACATCATCGCTTTATCCTTCATATTTTCAAACATTTTATCTGCAGTTAAATTTTGAACTGGCTTCTATTGAATGGTTATATACGTACAGAATTCGTGTTCGATCAAAGGAGAATTTGCTGCAGTTAATAGAAGTGAATACAACAAAGGTGAAATACGATGTATTTACCTTTATTCGGAAGTTCGCTACCTCACAATGATCAATATTATAGGCAACTGAGTTTCTATAACCGCTCTTCTATAGTTACGCTATATATATATGGTTGAAAAATACGTAACTGCTATCCGTTATACATAATATCATAGATATATTGATAATATAGATCTATAGTAGAAAATGTATAGAGCATCAAGAAATGTAGCCAACTCACGTATAGAGCAAAATACATATTCTCGCTGATATACATCTATATCTATGTAGGTATATATATATAATATATAAATATATGTGCAATATAAATTTTTTTTTCAACCTACTATGTATCAACAATAAATTTCAACTTATGTGGAGGGTACAATGGTGATGAAAATCGATATTTTCTTATCGAAGCATTAGCGAAAACGAAGAAAGGAAATATAACCTGTTCCCATATCGGTATTATTATAACATTATAGGTATACAATATAAACGTGAATATAAAAATTCAACGAATTATTATATAACAATTTTATTTAAAGTTCGCTTGTTCGTTCGGCACGCACATCTCCAACAATTTACAGTTTAGGCAAGTGGGTATATCATACGTAATGTATGATTCGGGCTTTGTAATCGCACCACATCTAGACCATCCAAGTTAGTACGTGACTGCGTGGGGCTCAAGGCAACGCTCAAGGTATAAACGCAACCCCATAAGTACGAATGAATGTGTTCAATGAAGGTATAAAGTATATTGGGTCACGTATGGCGCCACATGCTATTCCATATTATCCGAACTCTAAGTCTAATTAGATGCCATTACCTTTTTAGTTTTCTTATTACTTTTTTTCGTATTTTCTTTTAACGTTTACCGAACGATTTGCCAACTGTTTTGCCCTAATTAAAGAAAGGCAGAGATTTTGGTTGGCGGTTGAGGCTCTTCTTAAAGTGAAGGGTTTCACTAACGGTGTACGGCAGGGATGTGGGGTCGTTTTTCTTTCGTTAATGGTAATGGTTTCCATTCTGCCAAACAAGGTTTCGTATGTTTTGTAATCTAATATTATCGGACGCGGAGACCGTGTGTAGAGCGCAGTACCCACGACCTCGTGTGGGGTTAAGAAGAGGAACTTTGCACTGTGAACAATGGTGGAAGTATATAGGTATACATATAATACAGTAATACAGTTCCCCGAATAGCGTTGTGGCAGCCAACTTTCTTGTCGTGGTACTCAGCCTAATCGATGGAAGCGATAGAGTTAGTGCCGCCGTTAGTGGTGGTGATGCTGCAGTTGCGAATGTTTTTATAAAAGAGACAAGATAATGCAGAGGTTGAAAAGCACGTATAACAATACGAACGTGGTTGCAGATATTTTCTTTTTCCACAGGGTGAGTTTTTACAAACTTTGCATTCACGACAGGTCTGTAATTCTACTCATATGGCTCTGTATCTTTTCATCTACATTGAATGAACGTGGAAACAATTATGACCGAGAATTTTAGCGCAGTTATCGAGGAGTTTTCATAACAAATTGTGCTCCCTCCGAATTCGGAATCAATATTAGAAAAATACGTGGTAATAAAACGTATTAGTGGACATTGATGACTTCTTGATCTTTTGGACACTTCGGGACAGTCTTCGAAAAACACCCCAAATAATATGTATATTGGTCAATAAGAAGAAAAATGAAAAGACAACTATGATCCGGAAGCGATATATTCAAGGTTTATTACCGATTGAATAGAGTGAAAAAGTTCATTGATAATTCGGGGGTTCGTATTCGATCGTCTGGAAATAACATATGTATGTTGGAGTACGGAATTACCGTGTATAGTGAATCGGATAATTTGCACGCGTCTCTGAAGGATAGAAAATCTGTTATTACCGCTACTACCGAAATCTTGGTAAATCTTTCTGCGTCATCCTCTATCTATACATTATATGCGCAGGTATATCGTGATTTCGAAATAATTTTGAGGATAATATCCTTTCTCAGTAAAAAGTTTGCAAAGCACAGGTAGCTGCATATACGTGCTTTTTATGAACATATATATAATATAAAATATACACGCATGAATCCTCCGGTATTAAGTATTTATCGTGTCACTATACCACCTCCTAAAAAGAGCAAATAAAGAAAAAAGGTTCCGCTGCTAGAGGAGCTTATCTACCCCAACGCTTTTCGAACTGCTGCTCTTTAACGCGTTCTTGAAGGTCCAACTAACCTATGCTGCGGCACTCCTATGTCAGTTTGGTCCTTTAAAACGTTAAGGATCAACGCGTTGCCGGACCCTTTCAGATCTTGCTCACGTGCGGTTCCCTCAAATTTACGTACGTATTTGCCGGTTCGGGTTCGAAGCAATATAATGCGAAGGACGGCCGACTGTTAGAGGCTCCCTAGATCCTCTACCATCACCACTTTTCGTCTATGTGTTTATCTTTATCACGTATTCTCGAAATACGATGGAGAAAAAAAAAAAAAAAATGAATACGCTAAGAAATCGAGGTAATTTATAGGTCGCTTTTCAAAGATCAATATACCTAATCTGAAAGAATCTGAGTCTTATTTTATTTGACTCTTGAAACTTGAAAATACTTTTTTTCGTGATCCAAATATTTGACATACGAAAAAGATAATCTGAAAGTTACATCGTAGAAAAAAATTAGAACAAAAATTTTCCACGTCGTTTAATCAATTGCGGAAATTGAGTCGAGCCTCTCTCTGAAATACTTCTTACCTTTTTTTCGTCTCTCCGTTGTAACCTCGGCCAGGAGTGACTTATTTGCCGAAAACTCATTTCTCTAGCTATAGTTGAGTGGAATATGTTTGGAACTGTGGGTAAAGATGATTATAATTTGGATTTTCACATCGCAGATTCAAGTTCAAAAACTGAATGTTCAAGCTTTTTCATTTTTTTTTTTCGGGAGACCCCTTACATTATGAGATAAATTATTGCATGGGGTCGAATGTGGAATGTGTATACCTTCTTGAACCTTGTGATATAAAAATTGTTCTATTAAGGAGGAGGTTTTTCATTTAATTGCAAATAATTCATCATCCTTCCTTAATAAAAAGGTACGTACGCGAGCTGCAAGGCTATACATATTAAAATACTTCTATAACAAGAATTATGGCGCGATCATTGATTTCGTTGTGTAATATATTTATTCTATGAAAATTTTATTATCATCGTAAAAGTAAGGTCATGGTCATTAATTCCGCATTTCTAATAAACTATAGAAACTGTAAACGATGCAAATTTTCATTCTTCTTTTTCCCCCATGTATCCAATTAATTTTTTTGTTCAATTATTCCTTTATTTGGGCATCTTTTTATTTCCAGCAAAACTGGTCAAAATTGCTATAAAAACACAAAGTGTTTTTCAAATAAAATGAACGATCAAATTTGGAAGAAATCGAATACACAGAAAGAGAAATTCGAAATATTTTTGAGAAAAGAAATTTTTTCCTTCTGTAATTAAAGCAATCAATTTTTGCCGGAGGGCCGACTTTGCCCGGTCACTATACCCCCTACTCATCTTTCTGAAAAGTTATCAAGGTAAGTTGACCTCAGCCGTACTTGGCAGTTCTTGTAGACCGTGACGTCGACGTATAATAATAGGTTTAATTTAGTTCCGTGAATCCGTTCGTGAGGCAAAATATCTTGATAGGGGTGCACGACTGCTCACTTTGGACCCTTCGTCATCTTCTATCCCCCATTTTCGACCCCTCTGCTACCTTTGCTTCGAAGAGGCACTTGTATCGATTATCGAGACGAGGATTGAAAGTGCATGCTCTGCTGGATTCGGATTTCAAATGCTGATGGGGAAAAGGAAGGTAAGAGGGGACCGAAAGAGAAAAAAGAACACAGGGTTCGCGACGACAAAGAGAGGGAAGGAGGTTGTCTGCTCACCGGAGGGTCAAGCAGCTAGGGCGAAAAAGTTTTCAAAAAAACTTTTTCCGACGAGATGTATACAGACGTATAATATACCTATGCACACGTACAATAGGGCACCGAAAATTCTCATGCCATATATAGTTAGATATTTGTATGTGAACGAGAAACAAAGCTTTCGCTTTTACCTACGATGTATATAATATAGTATACATACAAAATCTGCAGTAGCCACCTCCACCACTCTATATAGTCCCGTTAGCTCAGATCTCGCCCCTCCGTCAGACTCAGTATTCGAGCTTTTGTTTGGATGATTCGTTGCTGCGTTCACGGCCGTTCTAAAGCTCGGGCAAGATGAGAGGGAAATACGTTTGGCGGTCCGAGTATGGACCGTTGATCCTTGTTCGTTTCGCCCCGGTTTCCTCAAACAGTTGAGCCACGTGATTCCGGTTCTCTTATGTAATATCTACTCGTGCAGAGTGAAGTGAGGCTTGTTTGCGTAGATACCCCACAGCAGTGGTATAGCAGCATTATAGTATACGTGTAAACTATACGAAGGGAAGTTGTCCCTTTGGGTCGGTAGGTTGATTCCATTTTTTCCTTGGCAAAAAAATGTAAACGGTGTTTCAAAGTCCGGCAAGAAAGAAGGTAAAGAAATAAGAAGGAAAGAAAAAAAAATAAATAAATAAAAAAGTGGAAAGGAAAAAAAACCAATGAATAGGAGAAGTAAGACCGCAGAAGTTCACTTTAAAGCCTTACTCGTATACCCGAGCACGAGTCAATGTTACATGGTGGAAGGTGGAGACGGTATTTTTAACCCGTTTGCATAGAGGAATGAAGGATCCCCTTATACCTCATACCGATTCGGTTTCCGTTTCCTGGTGGTGCAAACTTTGCTTTAAAAAGAGCGAGGGATATGTGTGTGACAAGGAACAACGAATGAGAAAAGACGCGAGGAGTGCGATTAAATATGTAGAGAGAGAGAGAGAGAGAGAGAAAAAAGAAGATAGGGAGGAAGGGCATGGAAAGTGAACACCCGTGTGTTTTCTTACACCACAGCTTTTTTATTTAGTTTTGCAGGCTGCCGCTGCACCGCGAATTATTTCTTTCCTCGAGATACGAGTATTGCGGACCAACCCAGCTAAGAATGTAATTCACTGCTACGGACGCTTATACACATTCAGTGCATAGTATATATACCCATATGTAAATATCCTGTATGTAAATAAGCGGGTACTGCGGCGCCCAGGATATATGTATGCAAGTAGATATATGTGTAGGGATCGCAGTTGAATTTTCTACAGTGAAATATATCACATTTCGTTCACATTTTATAATACCAAAGGTTAAAAGGGGGCCTTTATGACGAACTAGATGTATCCGTGCAGACATATTATACGTGGATTGATAATAAATTATTTTTGTTACAAATAACCAGAGCGCCCTATGAATCACGGTGCGCACTTCCTGATGCCCGATATGATCGTTTTTATTCAGCTGCAACTGAACGTTACAATATGAAATGTACGCGATTTGCCCACCATTTTATTCTGTGTATGCCTGAAATCAAATGGACATTGAATTTTCACTCACTAAAAATATTAAATTTTATTTATTATACTTTTGTGTATAGTTTGCGTAGCAGAACTGATTTTGCATAACAATAATGAGAATTGGAGCGCGGTTATGATCGTTTAAAATTTATTTTATTTCATCGATGCAAATGCTGCACTTTCTCTGATAGTGTAGTACAATCATTTTTTATTCTTCGTTATTTTCATTTAACATTTAATATAAAATGTTTACAACTAAATATCTCCATTTCTTACGAGTGGCGTTTTTTATGGGGTAACAGAATTACCTTAAAATTATTTCAAGATCGACTGAAAAGCAAAGGCTTCTAAATGTATGACTTATATATTACATCAGTATGAATTATAGAAACTTTGCATATGAGCTCGTCAATACCCCAGAAATGTCTGTAAATCCGATGTCTACAGGTACATATATATATAAATATACAGGGTGATTCTAAATTCAGTGCCATCCATTTAATGGGTGACAGGGTGAACCAAAAGGAGTAATTTGAGATAAGCACCCTATGGTCGGAGGCGTCGCATTTGGGCGCTACAGGACATCGAAGGTCGTAGGTTAAACGCCTGGTCGCTGGCAATTAAGGTGATTTTTTGCATTAATCAAAAACTGGAAAATGAACAAAAAATTTACAAAACAAATGAACCACAACCTGGAGCTTCCGTCTTTCGAATTGTGAGCGTATTACAGCTTTTAAGTGGGGGATACACGTTGGATTGCCACCGCGCCTGCCGCATCGCCTACTTAATACGCTCATAATTTGGAAGACGAAAGCTCCAGGTTGTGGTTCATTTGTTTTATACATTTTTTATTAATTTTTCAGTTTTTATTTATTGCAGAAAATCATCATACTAATTGCCAGCGACCAGGCGATTAACCTGCGACCTTCGATATCCTGTAGCGCCCAAATGCGACGCCTCCGACCATAGGTTGCTCGTCTCAAATTACTTCTTTTGGTTCACCCTGTCACCCATTATACGGATGGCACTGAATTTAGAATCACCCTGTCTACGTATATAGAACGCGGATAATTTATTGTTTACAATCGTTAAACGAATTGAAACTTTTTTTTTGCAATCGTAGGGTTCTCATGCACATATCTGTTGATTATACGATCTTATTACGTCTGATCATAACCTTACATTTCTATGATTCCTAATTACATGTAAATCTATACATTTATCACTTATTGAATTTTGCTCTATGCCATTTTATTGCCAAAGGTATAACTTTAAATATTTAGCTGATAAACACTCGAGTAAATGACCATTGAACGTTGATTTAATTACAGATTTAATGAGTAGATTAATTTACGGTCAAGCCTCTCTTGTCTCATAAACGCATTTTTTGTTTTTGCTTTATGTTTTTTCATCGCACAACGTAATTAGGTAGATGAATATAATTAAAATTCATACTTGTTATAACGTATAATAAATATTTCGGTGAGGGGAGAATAATTAATAATAACGAACAAATAACAAGAGCCCAAATATAATTTTGAAAGAATTACGTCCTATATATTTGTCCTAGGCCATTTTTGATCTTTCCTCAGGATCAAACTATGAAAGGGAATATTGGAGATGGAAATCAAAACTCTATTCCTTGGTAATAAAGCAGCGAGGGTGGACGAAAACACATAAATTGTCGGCTTCGGCAATTTCGCAAACCCCGGCACGGGAATTATCACGACCTATATCGTACGTGGCGGTTATTTGCAACGACCTTCTTCAAGAAATAGAAAATACGAAAAAGGCAGAAAATAAGAAAATATAAATGATGAAATAAGAACAAAGAAGAAGAGGGACCGAAATAATTCCAAAAAATGCTAAGTCGTGTGGATGCCAATATATAATTTACGAAAATCGATGACATATATAGTTTGCTTAAAATTATTATTAGGTACTGTAATTTACCAACATCAAAGAATACATATGAATATTTATTCACCTATACATATGTGTACGTCCATTTCATGTGTTACAATTGATTTTTTTTTCATCCAGAATCATCTACTGGAAATACAGAAAAATGTTTGGTGAGAAAATAATCTAAAGCAATAGTTGCGAGTGCCTTCGGACATTTTGTAAAATATTCTTCACTACAATATACGTTACACGCATCATGTAATGTATGGTTCAGATTTCAACATGCAGGCTACATCCTCTGTTTGTTAGCATATCTCTTCTTGTTCAAGAATTTCCAATAGTTGCGGAGTGAATAGCTTGTAACACGTAATCAAAATGGACCAAACACTATCCTCTGTATGTTCACGAGTTTTTGATTTCAGCTTTAAAAAAAAAAGACAAAAAACTAGAGAGTAAACAATACACATATCATATTGTACATACCATATTATACTAGGGGCAAGTTATATGTATAACATTTCCACTTTTTCTTTTGAATGCCACTAGCCGCTCTCTCCTAGGCAGATTTTCCATACGAAAAGGAATATTTTCACCACCTCGAAAAAGTGATTTTGTATTAACATACTCTCTCCTTCTCTTTATTGACTAAACTTTTTTTCACTTTGGTGGCGTGTATCAGGGTTGGCCTGGCTGGCCCTTGTTCGTTTTAGGTATGACTTCATCTAGCAGTCAGAAACTGAAAACTTTATTTCGCAATCTTTAAATCGTAATGGCGGCCGGCTGTAGAGAAGACAGGTTCTTGAAACGAAGTTGAACACATTGAAAGTTATCATGAATTTGAGTAGTCTGTGGACCTCGCATGTATTACACGTAACCCCGTTTGTTCTGATTAATCATGTGATCACTTAATATTTCTGAAGGAAATAAATAATCCTGCAAATAAAGTATACGTATAAAAATGGCTGTGCTGACGAGGCTGAGAGCCGGTAGTCACAGATGCAAAATACTCTTTAGTCCAAGCTCCGTTTCCTTCGATCCGCCTTTTTGCATTGGCAGGTCATCCATCACAGTCACTCGAGTTACTTTGTTTTTCAAACTCCAAACTATTAGGACTATATAAGGGTGTGTCTTTCAGGAGGCCATCACGTAGGTATACATATATGTATACATATATATAACGAAAAAGAAACGTGCAGGTTGAAAACGACTGATACTCTCTTCGACTTGGGATTAAACTTCATTTCACTTTTTACTCGATCACTTCGAAATGTTTTTTTTTTCTTCTTTTTTACCTATCAACAAAATAAACGAAAAAGAAAAGAAGAAAGGAAAAAACAACTTTGCTACCCAAGTAAGTATAGGTATAAGGTATTAAAGTATAAAAGAGCCAGGGTGGTGAATTTCAGATGTGGATATGAGGCTCGGATAAACGAAACTGGGTACAATGAAAAAAACGTCCCAGGAGTTTGGGTTGCGCTTGATCTTGGAAATAAATCGAAACGCACTCAAGGGTCACAATAAAAACACCAGACTCTTATGCCCCCGAATGAAAACCCCTACTATAATTTATAGAATAGAAAGTTTCCTTTGCGAATCCGTACAGCATATGATTGAACATGGCTATATATTTCTTGTAAAAAAATAATCAGTTCAATGACATGAAAATAAAAGAAATTAATAAATAATCGACTGTGTCGGAGGTAACAACAATAACATATTAACAATATTAATCATTAACGCTAATGAGTACTATATCAGAAATAATGATGAATTAAACTGAAAATTGATAAATTGATTGGACAAATAATCATTTTTTACGAAGTTCGAAAAAGAGCCCTTGAATACATCTCATAAACAGTTGAATCACAATTAATTATAGGTATCATAATTTTTCCAACGGTGTGGTTATAAATATTTATTAATAATCGTATTTATAAACCGTTGCGAAATTATTACTCATAATAGTTTCGTTCAGAACAACAAATTTTCCAATACGTCACTGCGCGGCGTCAGGTTTATAGACACGACCGTGGTAGTTCTATTTTTCCCTTCCCTTTTATTTATTTTTTTATTCATTCATTCTTCTTATTTATATTTATTAATTTTTTTGTCATCTCTAAACTATAAGGTTAATTCACGACGGATAAGGATACCCTATAGCGGGATAGCGATTCAATGAAAACTTGGATTTATAGACGTTTGTCAGCAGAAATATTATCTTCTTCCCATATATATATATTATATATATGATTTTTATTATTATTATATATACATTATTGTTACTATTTCATGTATGGATTACCAATATATCGATGTAGGTATGTACCCCCCAAAAGGCACCTACGGTGCAAAAAACTTCGCCAAGTACATTAAATGTTTGAAAAATTCATTAATAATAAGAAAAAAAGGATCCAAATCTATTATTGTGCCAAGTAAATGTAACTTTGTATCGTGTAAAAATATAGAATTGGAAAGTAAATCAATGAGAATCAATTCAAAGAACCAAAGTAATAAATTAAATGAAATTTAAAAAAAAAAAACAAATTGGAGGTAGTGGGACTTGGCGAGCTTTTCGGAAAACGAATCCAGAATTTTCGTATGGCAATATAACATTATTAGCTCGCCAAGAACCACGTACTCCAATTTTTTTTTTTTTTTTAAATTTCATTTAATTTATTACTTTGGTTCTTTGAATTGATTCTCATTGATTTACTTTCCAATTCTATATTTTTACACGATACAAAGTTACATTTACTTGGCACAATAATAGATTTGGATCCTTTTTTTCTTATTATTAATGAATTTTTCAAACATTTAATGTACTTGGCGAAGTTTTTTGCACCGTAGGTGCCTTTTGGGGGGATCTCATAACTTTTTGTATGTTGTTGGAGAATATTGCAGTATTATTTATGGTTTCTTTGGTGTACTATTGTAAGATGTTTGACGCATATATATGTACTACTCCACATCTATGGTTTGACGGGGTAAGAAAAATTTTCGAACGGTAGCCATGAGAGCGCCATTTTTCTGGGGCCCAATGAAAAGGAGTCGCTGTGCGGTGGCGAACTCTGTAAGAAATAAGACGTGTACCGTAGTGTACCGGCTACGCTGACGCCACCTGCTAGGCGTGCGGAAATTACAACCTTTTTCCTACTTGACAGGAATACGGTGCGAGCCACAACAGTAACCACACCGCGGCCTCCCGTCTATACCATTTATGTTGGAATGGTTTTGGTTTCTGGAGCATATAGCTAGCTGTCTGATGATGACGACGGGGACGAATCTTATGAAACGAGCCTGCCGGTGATCAGAGATCATCGTATCTCAACTCTCCGACTACCGATTTCATTGAAATTAGGCTTAAATGAAAGCTCGTCCCCGATTTATATAGCAAAAGTGATTTTACTTTTGCTGTAACATTATTAATATGGGAGCTATTCAATGAAACGCGAACCGAACTCCCGTTTTGGGCTCCCGTCGCAGTAAAGATACTCGGTAGTCCGCCCGTTCTTTTGAATGTACTTGGCGCGAGACTCTACCGAGTCTCTTGATTCGTCTTGCTATTCCGCATGGGCGAGCTTTCGCGTGCGTTTTTAAATTTTATTTTTTTCGTTTTATTATCTTCAGAACATCAATAATAATATAATTGTATAATATATATTGTTTCTATTGTTATTATTATACAGTAAATTGAATGCGTAATATATGCTAGGTATCCCGGTTCATGATATCAGCTATAGTATATAGGTATCGTTCACTTTGCATAATTATTTTGAGCGCCCAATTTCATTCATTGTTAATAATTCTCTTTTTTTTTTTGTGTTTTTTTTTACATATATACTATACAGCAGCTATTATATGTGACCTCGTTAATTTTATCGGGTAACATAAATATTATTATTGTTTTTTATTTCATTTATATTTGATAAAACTTTTGATTATCGAAAGTTGAGTTGTAGGTCGTCAATATGATCGTATAATATATTTTAAAATCAATCGGGTGGAAATATCATTACATCTGCGGGTGTACAGCTAGTGATTATTATGTAAATATGTATATATGCTCGTAATATTCGAAAATTTATTTAGCACTCACAAATCAGATTATTTGTAACGTTGAAGAGAATTGAAGTTTGTCAAAGTAAGTATGTACTTTTATAAAATATATCATGTATTCGAGTATAATTACGTACGTATCGATGGTATATGAATTTTGATTCATGATGGATGAATGGATGGATTTCTGGTATGTAACTATGTGCGTTATCAGGAAAACAATTTTTTGGAGGAAAGAATTTAATGAGCGAATGAAAAGTATAAAAAATTCTTGACGTATTATAGGTTTTCAATCGTTGGAATATAATGGAGAATTAGATATGCGAAAAAAATTGACAGATGAAATAGAATGGAAAAATGGAAAAAAAAAAAACTAAATAAAATGTGAATGAATAAAAACAAGTGAGTTTGCAGAAAGTAATTTTTTTAAATTAATATTAAAGACGTGACGGGGCTCAAATACTATTAAAAAGTTTCTATGTATTGCAAACCCTGTTCGTATAGAATTTTAATAACGACAAGACACGCGAGGTTCTAAAAACTCATTACAATAATTAAATAGTAATTAGTGAATAGGAAGGTAGTAAGTCTGGAATAATTTTAAGCACGTACATATATACTATATACGTGCAGGGTACTTTGAAATTACTCATGTATGCGGTTTTATGATATCCTAACAAACGATAATTTTTTTTTATTGCAAATTATTTTTCCAACACCAGAGGCAGAGTAATTTTCTCTTCTTAAATTTTTTTCTCCTTTGCCTTTTTTCGCCACACCCATTCGGTTCCATCCGAATTTCCATCCCTTCTTGTTTTCTAGCTTCTAGCGTGACGTGGCTCAAATCTCTACTGGATTCTGGATTCTAGGTCATTTGTGTCACCCATCGCTGGTGCGTCGCGTCCTCGTCGAAAACTGAGAGTTATCGATGGAGGGCGATAGAAAAATATTGTCGAACCCTCCCCTGACCCCTTCGCTGCCCCGGGGCCGGAAGCAGTGGGTTCGAAGGTTTTCGGAGTGGATTCCGGAAGGACTTCGCGTCATCTTTCGTTCTCCTTGATTCAGATTTGGACCATGATTTTCTTTCAACACATATAATCCTCCTGCAGTATAGAGGTAATTTTTTTCCTCGTTCGTTTCTTCTCTACTTTTTCTTTTCCGATGATCGGTCACTATCTACGCGAATCCTTGGGGGATAAAATGTACCTTTATATGTTTTCTTATAGAAAAAACTTTTTACGAAAAGTTTATACCTTATTTCACCGCCGATGCCATGTACGTATATATAGGTATAACGTATACTATGTACATGAAGTATAAATTTCATTTTATTCTGATTGTTTTCAGGGTATAAATCGTTACATGAAATTTTATTTTTTTCAGCGTTTATCAGATGTAATATTCCGTGCACCTGTCATGGTATAAAGTGATTCACGAACGTTGCAGCGATAGTTATTATACGTGAACTGGGTGATGAAGGGTATTCACTATGTACGTATATACAGTGTGCACATGCATCGAGTTGGCATTGCCAAGCGAATGTAAATGAAGCAACGTCAGCTGATCGACTTTGACTATTGAGAGCCAGAGTTAGCTCTGGTTAGTATTACATACCTATGCACATATACATATAGGACCACGCTTGATCACACTACACGATATGGGGTTACGTATGGGTTGAGAATACAACTATTTCTGCAGGGGATATATGTATGTACATACCGCACGCGGATGTGGTTGTGTTATTTGGACTTGTTTCCGTCATTGTGTTACGGTGGAAGGGTAATTGTACCCGTAGTTCATGCAATCCGTTGAGCCCGCGTGACCGGCATGGAGTGGAGTGGAATGGAATGGAGTGGAGTGGAGTAGGTGGGATTTACTGCACAAGTATCCCGTGTATACATATATATAGGTCCTTGGTTCGCGTCTTTCCATTGTTTCGTTGATGGCGTGTTTGCTCCGGACAGATTCAAGTTTATACTCCTCGTATCTCGCAATGCACTCACTACTATTCGTATACCGTATAATCTTGGATTAAGCTTTTCTATAAATTTTACAAATATATGTACACACATATGTATGTTAGTTCACTTCATCATCTAAAATTGTAATCTTCTCGTTTGCCATGTTGAATTTCAGCGTACCTCATATGTATACCTATAAATATATAGATATTCAGTAGACAAAGGTCAGGTAAAGTACTCATTCGTGTTATTCGAACGTACGGACTTTAATTAATATCAGCGTTACATTCAAATAATTTACTTTGTATACACAAAATCTTCTTTTTTTTTTCCAGTATATATTGCATCGTATAAAATAATTCAATTTATTCGCGTTTATGTACCTAGTTAATGTATAATTTTGCTAATAAAGAAAAAAGGAGAAAAAAAATATCAGATTCCGTTCATCTACCCTGCGAGAACAAATTCTCGCGTAGAGGTAAAACTCCGTCAATTATTAACCGCGCCGTAGTGGAGCCGTGGTCAAATAGGGGATGTATGTATGTACAGGGTGAGCGAAGGAAAAAGTCAGATTTATAACGTGAATAAAAAGCTGGCCGCGAGAATGATTCCGACGGTGATTTCCTACTAAAAATCTTTTTTTCAAGCGCGCATAATATTCCTCGGCAATGGATGGTGATGTTTTTGATAATTTTGATTTTCAAGGACCAAACGAACGCTTGATTCTTCTACAGTTTTCGTGAACTTGAGAAAACTTAAAATTGGCTTTTTCTTTTCGACCCAACCTGCGGACATATAGAGTGTAATGTGAACCCTTTACATCTCGTCCAGGGAATAAAAATATTACAAGTGCAGAGAGAATTGGCAGAGATTTCTGCAAGCTGTCGTCGAATATCAAAGGTCAGAACTCCAAGCACCACTACCACCGCTACCAGTATAGCATATATGTATAAGCAGCGTAGGAAAATTTGCTGAATAATTTTACCCATTAACGAATATCTGGCAAAGCAAGTGGATGGTGTATAGCTACGGTGGCCACCGGGACTATGTGAGTAGGTAGTGCGGCACTTAATCCTGGATCAACAGAATCCTTCAAGTATTATCCCATGACGAATGACGACGCAAAATAAAACTCTACTCTACACCTATTCATTCAACGTTCCCATTATGCTATCCCGATGGTATATCGTTGACCCAATTGTTATACAATGAAATTCTTTCCCTTTCCTCTCCATCGCCTTACTTATTATTCCACCGAATCATTTCAGTTCGTTCGTCCAATCGTTAATCACGAGCCACGTGCCCCTCAACCCCTCCAAATTTTTTTTTCTCCATCCTCTATATTCCCTTATTCGCGAACTGTGCGAAAAATATCTCTACGATGATGACGCAAGCGATTGAAATAGTAACCCCGAGGTGGTGACTTGAGATTTTTTTTGGCTTTTTTTGCTCTATACTTTGCTTGATCCAAAATTTTCACCTTTTAAATACACATATACATCATTGTCCGCGTACATCGCTTCATATTATTCCGGATTTAATGATCTATTGTAGAATTTGTATAATATACACGGATTCCCGTTTATGGAATTCGCTTAACTGAAATATTGAATTTTAATAAAATATAATATCAACAGGGGGGAGCATGCATGCATATCGATAACCTATTTTGATTATAGATAACGTACAGCTACTATAAACTACGTTCGATAATCGTGGTAGAGCTCGTTTCAATTATTATTTAACCATGCAGTGAGCAAGAGGGCCTTACTTTTTTTTTTCTTCGTTTCATCTTTTTTTTTGTTTCTTAATTTCTTCAAATTTCTATACCTATATATATATACGTGTAACGTATACACTATTAATTTACACACATATATATCATCACATAGATATACACTTAACTTACATATGTATAGATTATTTATTTATAATTTTTTATACCGTTGTTACGAAGGAAAACTATATATTATATATCATGTATATAAATTGCACTGTGGGTACAGTTGAAATTTTATTTTTCGTATGTAGTCATATTCGTTATTTTTTTGTTTGTTTGTTTATTATTATTATTATTATTATTATTATTATTATTATTATTATTATTATTATTATTATTATTATTATTATTATTATTATTTCTTTTCTTTTGTTTTTTTTTTGAATAAAAATTTTTCGTTATCGGTATACATACATACCTAGATATATCTGGTTTTTATGTACGCGGCTGCGAAAGTAACGACTTACAATTAAGCCTCGTCGCCCTACGTCAGTCCATATATATAATATATATATATGAATATATCGATGCCCTGTATTGTTATATATATATTCATTTATTTATCATTTATGTTACTTATAGCTACGAGCAAAATTACCCTTCAATCTTTATCGAGCAAAGGTATTTCGAGAGCAGACTTATTATTCACAAGGGGTAAATATTGTAAGATGACGGTTACTTTTCTCGGCATGGCCATGATGATGATAATAATAATGATAATGATAATAATCCAGGCGAAAGAAGAAAAAAAAATAAAGAAGAGAACGTTGTCGATGTATAAGAATGTGTAATTCCGGACGGAAGTCACGACCCCACGTACAAAGCCTTGCTACGCTTCTTGCTTAAAACATACATTTGATTTTTATATAATAAGCATTCTCAAGTCGATCTCGTCGCAACGTCTGTATTACGCGCCAAGCCGATGGAATTCTTAAGGGGCTGTTACATGACGACGTTTCTTCGACCAATTCAAAATTGCGATTTGTGCAGTTTTTTCGTATATACACAAGTATGGAAATTTTGAAAAAATTTTCGGTGAAGTGAAATTATTGTCCACTTTGTGGGAAGATAATTTGTCGTTTTTCAAATGTTTCATGTAAATCGAAAGCATCGTTTCGAAAAAACTATACGAATCACGTTTTTGATTATAATTCAACGACCCATTAAAAAACAAAAAAAACTTCGGCGGTTCTGAATACAAATAATTGAAACAGACACTATTCGTCGTACTCCCATTTCATTTTTCCTGGACGTTAAAATGGCCTGATGTCCACGCGATGGCGGAACGTGGTGGTAACGTAACTCTGGAGTTTACTCAAACGACTTTGCACGTGTTATAATATGTACTTATACAAGTTAGCTTACTAACTCCATATAACAATAGTTGTTGTTTACCTGTTTTGTTATATGAGTAAAATACTAACAGAGATATGGATACGTTACACTCTGCACACGTTAATACGCAACTTTACAAAGCCTGTTTCGTATCGCGTTTACAGCGCTAAGCAACGTTTTGTTAAGTGGTACACTTGTAATTTTTGCGACTTCAAATTTTTAGATATTATCATTAAAATTTCCAACTTATTTGCGTATAGTACGGACCAATAATGTGTTACATGTAGAAATATACGATATAAGTATATACATATAGCAGCTATGTAAACATGTATATTCAAAATTGAGGCGATTGATCAAGTATATCTTGAAAAATTTCATAATGGTTACGGCTTCGTGTTTTGATCGGAATAAATGTCGTTGATGCTAATTAAAAGCGTTAATTAAACCGTCGACGTCCGTGAGATTCTCGGCGTAGAGCAATTTCTGGTTTTTATGCCTTGGAAATTTTCTATACGAACGCGCGGGGTCCTCGGGTTTCTTCTTTTAAGATATTTCGCAGCGTGACATTGTTGAGCAATATCTAAAATGGAGTCGTTGATTAGACCAACCTGGAAAATTTCCGGTTCTCTTCGACTTTTCGACTTGTTTTAAGATCATAAAATCTTATCATCATCCGACCCTTGCTGCACTTTATACGTCTCGAAATACCTTGTTTTCTTTTAAACACCATGCCATGTTTTATCCATGTCTTAATCAGAGATTCAACATCATTTAACAATAATAACAAATTGAACATACAAAAATTTCAAATTCCTAATATTCGAATCTCACCAATCTCTTATAACCACTTTTAAATATAAATCAATATAAAAAACCACATAAATTTATATCATTTAACAATTTTCTCTGACTAGTACAATTGTTTTTCGTACCAACGCCGCCCGAACAGCGTTATTACCTTCGATCAGGATTAGAGAATATTTATATCTACAACGACTATCTCAGTAGCAGTTGTACGAGACCAAGGCAAATTAAAGATGCTGGTAACGACGTCATCGTTAATCCGGGACAACCATTTTCCGAAGTAACTGAAACATATCAATAAATAACAATGATTTATTAGCCCTTCGTTATTACGACGCCATTATTATCACATATGCGTATAACACAACTACACACGCAATATACCATGGCAAACCAATTTACTCCATAAATTTAGGTATGACAATGTGTTCTTGGGTTCGAACGCCGATACCTCGCAAATCTTGACAAAGGCTAATGTATATTACACATGGGTCTCTCTACGGCTTACATTGCACTGCATCGTGATTCTCGGTATACGCGTGCTGTTGTAGATATTCCACTAAATGCAATAATAGTCGTGGGTTCTATACGGAAATGCGCTAATGCGTCGCTAAATAATATCCAGCAATGTGACAGAGACATCTGCGAACACGTAACAATAACGATACGGTGCAATAAGGTACGTATTATACAAGGGAATTATCTCCCACGCTATTGAAATGTGGTTGATATGAAGTACTCGACGGAACAAGAAAATATTTATTCGAATTTTTGTGCTTTTTGCTCTGCACAACGAGATTTTGTTACCTCATGTTAAATGATATTGATTGGGTTTATGGAATTTATATAAATTTTTTTTGTTTCGTTTTACTGCAGGCGATTACAAGTATGACGTTAAATTTTAAAAAAGAATCGACTCACGGGAATTTCAGAATGTAGAAATTGTGGAACCCTCGCCGATGAATTTATCGTTTGTAAGTAAGGAAAACAGTTTTGGCGAAATCTCAAGACGATGCGGTCTTTGAACAAAATTTACTTATATTCTTTCGAAACATTTGAAATTATTCCAAAAAATTGTGTATCACTCATCAATGTTCAGTTAATCACTTGTTCTACAGAAAAGGTAAAACAATCGTGATTAACAAGAAAATATTGAAATATGAGCAGTTTTTTACCACGCTCTAATATATCATGACGTGGGGAGTGCCCCGTTTTCTTGGAGACACTACAACTGTTCCTGCAATTCTAAGCTGACTGGCTTAAGCCATTCAGAAGACGTGAAACTTCAAGGAAGTTGAGTAAAAGAGTGGGGTTTTGAAAAATTGAGTCTGTCCTTAGAGAATCGTTCCAACTTTCTGATGAGTATTATACAAAATAATGCATACCTAATATATATTATATATATACGTTTATAAAATCAATTTCGCTATGGATTACCGGCAATTTACTCGCAGAAAGAGTTGTGGAATATTTGTAGTTAGTATTCATTGAAAGATGTACAATTACATTAGCGACTGGGTAACAGAATATCCCAGTCTTGGTTGTTTTATATTATTTAATTGACGAGATAGACGACAGGCCTGTGGACGAGGTTCCGAAGGACTCTTATAAACGACCTGGACAGGACTAACTGAAACTCGTCAGTTAATGTGCAAGTTATGTATTTACTTTATTAGAAACGAAAAGGAAACACGAGATTCGATAGCTACTCCTGTATTGTGTTACCTGACGAAGTTCGCTATAATTTCGATCGACCGCACCCCCAAGGAGGAGAAGAACACTTCGTCATTTCCACACACTCAAGTATTCAGATCTCAATTAATTTTTTTTTCTCCCCACTTTCATTCTGTGTAATTATAACGAAAGAATAATACTATTCAAGCACGAAAAAAATAATTCTGGAAAATTCAATTCAATTTCAATTTCCTGTATCAGTAATTAAATTCTTGACTAAGCGCATGTCTCATGAAATATTATTGGGAGTTTCACGATTGTAAAAACTTGGTAATTACTATCAGGACTTCGGGGCCGGTGCTATTCTGCACCTCTGTATACCTGCGAAACAAACATTCAATTATGGGGATTACATTTTGATATCGGCTGCGTTGAAACAAGCATTTGCTGATCGAGCCAATGAACTTTGCTTTATTTTGTTTTAACAAGTGATGTGATTTTACTAATTGAAATAGTCAAAAATAGGATTCTGAATGTCGCATGGATGAATATCGACCACTAGAATTAGAATATTAGGTGAGCAAATTTCAGGGAGTAAATTTCAATAATGTTGAAACGTATCTTGCGGATAATCATGGAAATTGCGGATAATTACATAATCACGGGTAAAGACATCCAAATACAACAGTCAACGATGACGACGTCTTTTATTCGATAAATGTTATACCGACTTAGAGTCGACTTTTGTCTACGTAGAAGTCGCTTGTTAAGAGTCACTTTTTGGAAAATAAGGTCCAGTAAAGTTCTCGAATAATAGACATCCTACACGAATACCCTTTTTTTTTTCTTTCTTATACTGGTATTGTCCGCGAGTCCTTCTAGACCAATCAACGATTTTATCGTTCATGTAGAAGTGTAGTAGTATATATTCTTATTTTTAGAAACGGAGATTTAATGAAGATTGTACAACTAATTGTTGCAATAATAATATGAGTAGATATGTTTTTTCTAACAACGATAGAAGTGTAACGTTATAAAAAGTAAAAAAACGTAAAAGAAGAAGAACCTAAAACGGGGTCTTATCAAAGCTTCTATACAGCGCAGCTACTAGAATAATCTTTTGTGAGAATAAATCCAACTATGAAAATATACTGTGATGGGATTTATTTTCAAAGATACTCGTTTGTAGTACGAAAGGATTAAAATTTTGTATGCGCCATAAATAAATTAAATTATTTACTAGGAAAACGGAGTCTTGTTAAATTTTACGTATAGATATACCTGTACGGCTACCTTATATTACACCTACAGCGATGTTGCGAGTAAAATTAACTCGTTCTTTGCACTTCTTTATTATCCAAAAGACAAAAGGTGCTGCTCTCAAAGTATTATATCGCCATGATAATCCCGCTATCTTAAACCCGACTATTAATTTGAAGGTGGTTTTGACCCTACAGTCTTAGATCACTGAACTTCCCAGCCGGACAAGCACACGCCGTTAGAGGATTAAAATGAGATCGATGTGGATCAGCGCCGTTTCGCACGTTTCACAGTCTTGTAATTTTGGTGTGAACGAAGGAAAGGGTTTTATAGTTGATGCTTCGTTTCTGCTTCAATCAATTTCATCGATATCTATTCACAAATTCTATATACGTAAATAGCAAATCGGAAAATTGAATCATACGGACATCGGCCATGTATCATATCACATCCTCGTCGCAAGTACTTTTGATCCTTTGTATGTACAACTTGATGATCTTGTGAACGTGTGCATGACTCGAAACATGCCTTGGGTATTAAGTTAATTATACTCTCCTTGTATAATATTAAAACGTTTGTATACATAACTATATTCACGAAATTGTTGGAGAAATTTTCAGCGCTACGGATGGTATATATATATGTATATACCTATATACCTATATACACTAGTATGCATATACGACAGGGAGCAAATTTTACCTTGATCAAGTCTAATTTCATCCCTTTTTTTTTACCATCTCTAACTTTATTTTATTATTTCCTTTTTTTTTTTTTTTATTTTTTTTTATTTCTCATTTATTTTTATTCTGCAAGTCTGTAGAAAATTCTGAAAAGGTTATCGGACCGATATATGAAAACAGCTCGCGATCCGCTATAGGAAAGGCGCGAGTTAAATTGGAGTGCGTGCGCGATGGTGAGGATTTCGTTGATGGGAACGACCCCTTTTCAACGTCACCCTCTTTAGTAACCTGGATTATCACTCGGCGTATATAGCTGGAAAACTTTACAGCGCAGTAGGGAGAACTCTCTTCAAGGACCATCGCGTCGCGCCGCATTGCTGCTGCAAACTCTTCCCCTTCTCCCCCTTCTACACCACCACCCCCGCGGAAACTAACTCAAAATTCAGTCAAACAAAACACTTAACCGTTCGGACGAACTCTCTGGACTCCCTGGGCTTTTAGATCCACAGGATTTACCATTCCAACTTAAACGAACGTCCACATTGCTGTAGTATATGTATACATATATATATTTAAGGGTGATAATATTACTTTTTTTTTTACCAAATTTATTTTAATGAGATGCGCGCAGGTGCACCGTACAGCGTTACATCAATTAAGTTCCCATTTATGTTGGTATACCTTTCAGTACTCAAAGACATTTTTTCACTCTTTTTCATCAAGCGTTTCCTCTCTACATATCCTCATCATAGAAAAATGCTCATCAATATTAGGGTGGGTCGAGAAGAATTTTTTTTCTTTTTTTCTTAGCTTGGGGTAGAATTTGTAGCTTGCAGAAAAAAAAAAAATTTGAAATTTTGACATTTTTTTTTTTTATATTTTGAGGTGGCTCACTAATTTCGAAAATCAATAATGAATTCAAAATTTTGGATTTCAAGCGTAAATTGAATGATTGGATATAAATTTTGTGGTAATAATATTTTATGACGATTGCGAGTTGTCGCGTCGATTTTTCGAAATAAGATAATACAATATTCTTCACGGAAATGATTATGGATATAATTAGATAGGATTACGTAATTCAAAATGAAAACGGAATCGTTGAATTGCAAGTAATATACTCGTTATAACGGATCGCTATATTACGTTTACCTCTCTCTGGGACGGGTTCTCGTAGCCCTGGGCCGAGCTGCACTTCGGCCGTTGACGAATATACGGCAGGAATCTCAGCCAAGCAGCGCAGGTTCAATTGCCCGTTGACATAATGAGTAGGAAGCAATTTAAGTACCAGGTTGATTTCGCTCCACTGAAGCCCCGAGCTCACGGCGTTGTGTTGTTGACCGTCGTTCGATTCTACCTTGTGTTGTTTCGTTTTCGCTTGACCAATCTGAGGGCAATCAATTAACCTATGATTAGTAATTATATCCTGCGGGGGGTAACTTGCATATTAATCACATGGAAATATAATCGTCTGTCATGAGGGGACGCGCAAATGGCCGAGACGCGCATGACGCGAGGACACTTAATGTCAAGTTAATACCCGCGACAGATTGGAATAAAGCCGCGTTATGTAATTCTGAATGAATATTAATAATGAAAAAAACCTTCATGGAAAAATTTAATAAAGTTCGCACAACCGAATATCACGTCAAATTAATCGCTTCGTTTTCAAATGTTTTTCTTCCCTCCTTTTTTTCCATTTTATCTCAAAAATAATGAAGAATTAATAATACATTTACTGTGTGTAATTCAATGGGTTAATTCTTAAGTTAATTATTGTAAATCTGAATAAATTTGAATAACTTGATCACGCACAATTAGGAAATATATGTACTCATGGTCACGGATTAAAATCGTCGAATTTATTGACCTCTGTCTTGTAATGGATGATTAAAATATTCTGATTAAACGTTTATCGTTTAAATAATTGTTTCAAAATAGGTTTCTGCCATCGATATACCAATTTTCGATCCCACCACATTCCCACATAATCGTCACAATGGTTAAATTTAATTTAACGGTACAATCAGTACATTATATGTATATCGGATCAAGAAAACCGTTCGCGGCGTTTAATTATTGCATCACGAATAAATAAAATTGACCGGTGTAATTTTTCACCGTGAATATAATAATCTTTGAACACGTTAACACGCTATAAATAGTAATTGTTATCGGGCTGTAACAGGAACTATATCTACGTATACATACGTAATATGCATTATACACATCAAAAATGGGTAACAGCTGTTTTACAAGGCACCCCATAAAATAATTTCTTAAAAGTATGGTAATGTATCTCGAGGGTTGAAAGGTGAAAGTAATTTCTGATAAGAGGATTCTTGAAGAAAAAAAAAAATAGAGAAGTAAAAAAAGTGCAGCGCAGCGCGGGCGTGTTGCCTCTGCTAGGTACAGCTGGTTAACAATCATACCCGTATAATATTTGCACAACGTTTAAGAATTCCGAATTTCCATCGATATATTTCGTCCTCGGCTTTTGCCCGCGCGTATAGTTATTAAATCGACGAGCATATTGCACTTTTTGTACCACTGGACGCGGCCCGTTAACGACCCGTAAAACGATACGTAATTTACTCACTTCTTTCCAGAATTTTATTGGAAAGAGAGAGAGAAAAAAAGAAAGAGAACAAAAAACTGAATGCCTGCTCTCAAAATGATATTCAAATACCGAAAAGCCACAAATAATATCCACACGAGAATCGGAAAGCGGAATCATATAAACCTGTATATAAGAGATATACATATGTATACGGGGACAACTGGTGTATATATGTATGAGGTATAATGTTTAAGTGGGATCGGAGAAAATGAAATGTTATGCACCGAAATTCAGCGTTCCCGAAACACCTTGCGAACCAGCGAAGCCACATGGCGCAACAATTTGAATAATTTTAGGGGCTACTGATCCGATATTTTACCTGCCAATATCGGGCTGCTGGCGTATCCATGTATTTCACATATATAATATACATGTATACATATCATACTACACGTGCAATTTATAATCTTATTGAATTTACCTGCTCTTATTATACTCATGCAGAATAACCTATGGGTCTTTACGATCACTTACTGATTTTGATTATTTTGTTTGTCTTTTTTTTTTTCAAATTTCTGATATTTTCTTTCTGTCTACCTTACAAAAAATTATTGCAAAAATTTACAAAACTCTGTGCAATGGCATTTAAAACACTTTTACCAGTTCTCGAAATACATGTAGGCAGTTTGATTTTTTTTTCTAGTTTTTTTTTTAATTTTCCAAAAAATATGTGCAATCATCGAGAAATTGATTTGAAAAATTCTTCTAAAAATCAAACAAATCTCAATGAATCCATGTATTTGAAAACTTACAAGAGAAAAAAATGAACAACAACATTTGAATCGATTAAGATATTTTGTAATCATATATTAAGGTGCTTGAATAGAGCAGGGTGTAAAAGTTTTTTCACACGCATAGAATTTTTCGAATTTTTTTGTTTTCAATTCTTAGAAGTGGTCTTCTTCGAAATAGCTTCAAGAGTTTCTATGAAAATGACAAAAAAAAAGAGAAGAATACTAGTGTTTTACACAGGTCCTGTGTCCTAAAAAAAAAAAATAGAAAAAAAATGTCGTAGAAGGAAAACATGGTAATGGCTAAAAAGTGGTGGAATCGACTTGAAACACCCCGTTTAAAAATTTCAGTTCACCACACAGAAAAAAAGAAGGAAATAAATGCGAGCTATACCTACCGATAAAAGTGCTGCTCGTGACACTTTTTAAATTGAAAATTTAATTGTAACAAAATCGTGAAACGTTTAAATTTTCAAAGTGAGTACCGTTCGTTCCAACGATTACATTATAACGAACGAAACGCGTTAATTATAATTGGTATTAACGCTAATTGAGAGTCTCGAGACTGTTCAAAGGGATCATTTATCAGGAACTCGGTTGCGTTCGATGTTCAATGGCTTATCAATACCGTTAACTTATTCCTAACCTTTATCAATGCGATCCAAGGATATTCAAGGATGGCAAGTAAACAAAAAAAAAACAAAAAAAAAACAAAAAACAACTAAACAAAAAATGTCATATAATAGAGAGAATTTATAAAAATTAATATATTGAATGAAAATGAAGGGAATAGAATTGCGTAAGCTATTATATGTACTTATACGGTTCGAAATATCATATTCCTGTATGCGGATGTCGAAATTGCATCCTATATATACGAAGCCATATACCTGATATGCACTGCCGTTTTAATATATACGAATAGAATATTTATCAGAGAGAAATTTCTATATACATCGTACATGGGGATCATAAAACAAAACCTGTATCACCCCCATAACAACCACTCGCACAGCTGCATGAGTGTTTATTTTATGCCGCGATATGAGGAAGGGTAAATATCAGTATGTAAAACGCAAAAACGTTGCGTGGACGATTTTTCCTGTTATTGACATTCGTTTTATATGAAGGCGAACGTTAGATGGAGTTTACCGCAGATGCGGAACGCCCGCGACGGGATATGCAAACGTCAGAAGTGCTCCTGAAATCCTTAGTCTAGTTTACGGTGAATTCAATCATATGTAATATATTCCGCACCCGACATTTTTAGTTTCACAACGCGGTTCACGCGTTTTATGTGTGCATCTTATGTATATTATACATACATGTATTATATATCACTACGCTCCATGCCCGCGGTTTTGTCCACTATACTCCGCTGTGCAGTTTACAGTAAAATTATTTAGCGTTACGTCCTTTTCTCTTTTGGCTGTATGGTAATATTTCTCGGCAACAGTGCGCGGGATTGCACAAATCCTCAGAAATATAATACACCCAGAGTGCACCACGAGAGGATCTCTACGTAACGTGTGTTATGTGCACGGACACATGCATATATGTAAATATCAAATATGTATATATAAATTACATATATGTATGAATATATTAAAATGGCTGTAAACCTTGTCATGGTGTTTGTGGAGACCTATACGTCTAGCATTCGTAGTATATAAACCACGAACAGAGTATTATTCTCTAGGGTGAGGAGAATATGTCCACTTTTCTACGTTTCATAGTTACCCAAGTCTCTACGGAACAGCTCGTAACTCCGGTTTTATATATTCTAACAATAAGTACTTCAAACCGTGCCCTATCGAGATTTCCAGTATTAAATAACCTCTCACGAATTATCGTGGCGCATGTTTGCTGAATTAATTATAAAACGAGGGATAAATAAATCGTAAAACGACGCGTACATCAAAAGATGAATCCTAATTCATCTAGCTTCAACGACTTCACATATTATATTATACCACGATTGAGGGAGTCGTGCGCCCACCGTTATAAAACTCTTCCCCCGCCCCGGCTGATATCCAAGTTCTGTCAGGATGTTCAGATGTATTTCCTGAATTTATCGTGCCTTCTAACGAGGATATATTATTTTGCACAATGTCGATTTACGGAAAGCGAAGTTAGTGATAATCGGATTACGATAAATGTGTAATTTGCCCATCTCGATGCCATTCAATAATCATTTTGACCATGTGACCCAAATGGGCATAAATGTGTATGTGGGGGGGAGGAGGGGGGGGTTTAGCTGTATACTTATTGCGACCGGGTGCCAGGGCTAATTGTAAGTTAGAGGATGAATATTTTTTTCATTTTTTTCTCGGCTCAACTTTTGTTCACGTTGTTTCTCAAGTTTTCATACTGTTTTTAATAATTAAATGATGGAACGTTCAATTAATAAAGGTATTTGAACTTTCCATGAAAATTTTTTCAACATTCTATATGAATTAATGATATAATTCTTCCGGCTCTTGCTACAGAGGTATACGTGTATTTGTGTTTTTGATTTACTTCCACTTTACTTTTTTATTTTGGGTAAGGCGAGGCTGGACAGGTAATACTCTACTCGGCGTTCGTGTTTCAATCGCGTCTATATAGGTATATACCCTGTATCGTACGTTCTTTTTGAATCCGCAGTTTAATGCGGGTTCCTTTAAAAATTTTTCGAACGTGACGTCTTTTGTTATAGTTGGAGCAAATTTGCTGCAGAAAGGTCGTCTGTTTTATCTTCACAAGGAATACGTACTCCCAATCCCAGTGTTTCCTGTGAAATAGAATAGTTGTGTTTGACGCCATGTTGTACAGTCGGATTGGAATGCGAGAAATGCTTTTCTTTTATACTCGTTATACGAGTACCGCGGTCGGTATAAGACAAAAATGCGACGTTTTATCATTAAAATCCCATCCTAATCTTCAGCGAGATTCAGATAGAAGCGTGAATATCAGCAGATTTTCATCTTTATTATTCATGAACATTTCTAAAGAATGGGAAATTATGACTTGGGCGTTGGTGCAGTGGAATTGTAACGAAAGAGCAATAATTACTTGACATAGCCCACGAATCAACGGATAAGATCAAAGCGGATGATTTGAATAACAATAATACTAAACTATACCCCACCCAATGCAAAAAAGTATTATCGACATACAGGATGAATGCGGAAAAAATTCTTCGAGGAACAGATCTTGGAAAAAAAGTTTCTGATGAAAACTAGATGAATATGAATGCTTTGCAGCGCTTCTGAAAATTCAAAGAATATCTATGAGCTTAAAATCCGTCAAATTACCGGGTAATTTTTCAAATTTATTCCGCTTAGTTGACCGGTAATTATTCAGTGGTTACGATGAGATTTTTTTTTTTTTTTCTACTCTCGAGTTTCTCGAAGCCATCAAGAAACCTACTTCCGAACATTCACTCCAGTTTATCATCAAATTAAAAAAATTTCTGTGTCCAAGATGCCCTTGAAAAATATCATAATCGTGGAACTCAAGATGTGCTACCCGTCGATCATTGTCCTACTGGAAGCGATTATTTTGTCAAACCCAATTTCTTCGGCGCGTATTCCTCGCCAGAAATTGAAAATTTAGGGGGGGGGAGGGGGAATTATCAAAATGAAAGTTCCATTGTTATTTTTTTATGCCAGGATTTCTCGACGGTTTCAGTTTCTATATTAATATTTGTCCGGTTATTTTTGGGCCACCCTGTATGTTACACGTAAGACACTACGGAAACCTATTACCTCGAATATAACAATGAGGGATTGACTGTACTTTCGTTTATAATAAAGTACACTCGAAGAAGGCGCATCAGTTACAGTTAAGGTTGAATTACAGAAGATTTATTCCGATCGAGATAGCGCGGGGTGCTGTGTCGGTGATTTCTGAGGTGGTGTGGCAAGGGATAGAGCTGCAGGAAAAGGAGGTTGGCAGCGGATACATTTCCACGGTTTAAGCAGGTGGAGTCGAAGGTATAGAAAATGGAGGGCGTGGGTGGATAAAAAGGTAGAACGAGATGGGCGCAGGAAAAGAAATAAAGAGAAAGGAATAAAGTGGAGGGGGTCGCCAGCTGATACCAAAAACCGCGTGGGTTGATCTCGTGACGTCAAGTCGAGTGGAGTGAAGCCTGGAAGAGATCTAATCGTCTCACAATCAGGTGCAGTGTCCATAAATTCGATGCTTCTCTCTGTTAGCTATCAATAAGCATTGTTTTACCACTTTCGGGGTCGCGTAATGGATGATCGTGGCGGCGTCGTGGGCCTAATGAAGATTAATATTCGAGTTGTTCGTAGTACTCCGAATCCTAAAATATGGCCTTCCACCAAAGCATATTCGATAGAAAAATTACAAATCGGCATCTCACTTCTCGACGGGAATGAAGTGGTTTAGAGTATATATAGAGGTATAGGGTGGTATGAAATTGCGGGAATTCAATCGGACCAGCATGAAATGCTATTAATCATCTTTAGAGTCGTTAGTGGCACGCGAAGACTATCAACGTTACAAAGTGGAAAAATCCCGCAAAGGGCGAGGCTGAACGAGCAAACTACTCACTCTTGTATCCGACGCCCTTCGCGCTATCACTTTTTTTTGTAGCCTTTTTTGCCTTGGTTATCAACCCGGTTTATGGTTACCTGAATATACCTATATATATAATTTTTAAGATTATTTTTTCGCCAAAATTTCACCTATCAGGTACACGCACCATCGGCGTTACAACGCTAACATAAGAGTTTCTTCTCATCATTTTACGTCATCGTTCAGAGAAAAAAAAAAAAAAAATTCGCTCACACATATTTGCAATATATAAACACTTCGCAACTTGTAGAAATCTAGACGCGCACAAATTGTTGTAAGATTTCAATAACATCAGCCCAACTATACTTCAGACTGATTTTCTTGGTTTCTATTAAATTCGGAAGTTAGAATCAATTTCGTCACCGAGTTCGCAAACGAGTTGAAAATTCGTCATTTTGATACGGTGGCTGAGTGTTGTGACGGGTGTGATGCTCAGCGTTAACTTTCTTCATGTTAGGTTGGGTTAGGTTCAAGTATAACTTTTCTAACAGGTTATGGAATTTTCGTTTTGTTTTCTCGAAACAGTTTCCGGTTAGTTTCTGATAATATGTATAGATCAGGGAAGTCGTTAATTGAATCCAAGAATCGAACGGAACTTCCCTACATTCTCGCCGGCTGGCGTCCCATCGCTTTGATCTCTGAGAATTTGATCTAGCAGCTTCATTTGCACCGAGTACGTAGTACGCCGTTAACACCCTCTTTTAACTGTATATATATCATATCAGGCACAAAGAACCTGTTATAAACAGACGCTCGAGCAATTACGATTCATCTGACAATGCGGCATTGTGGCAACAATCAGAAGTTAAGCGAGTATTTCGTTTCGTTTTTATTTATTTTTTGCATTTTTATTTATTTATTTTTGTTGTAATTTCTTTTTGCTTTTTCTTTCTCTTCTTATTCCTTCAATTTATTTTTCTATTTTATTTCCCCTGTTCGTGCCACTTGAAAACACCGCATTTACCTCGTAGACACCTATACCTATTTACACACATTAACATCACAATTTACACCACGAAACCGACCATTGCAGCAGCCTGCAGTGCGGTATAACGCTGTCAGTTGAATGATATGTATAATATAGAGTATATATTTTTCATCATTGTGTTTTCACCGCGACTGCCTCCGGGTTGCGAGGAGTTAAATCTACCATTCATATTTTCTTTTTAGATTTGTATGGAGAATCCAACAACCGCTGCTGCGGCGCTGCACTATACGTACTGCACCGCTGTATAATACAAGCGAGAAAAGCGAGTAGTCGCATTCGTATCATACAGGGTGGCCTATTATGTTGAAAATTTCATTCGAATATTTTGCGTACCAAGATAGATATGTGAAAAATTACATTTGCTGTTTTTTTTTTCATTTTTTTTTACTAATTCGTTCTGTACATGATAAAAAAAAATAATTTCAAAAAGATAAATCTGGTCAGCTACAACTTTTGTGTGAGAAAAATAAATCACGGTATCCATTTTAAACAATTTTAGATTGTTCAAATTTTTCAAATTGTTAGGTCTCGCAGAAATAAAATGGATTTGCCAATTATTTGGCTGGTTCAAAACCATGCGGACTTTGGTCCGAAACTTTTATACGTAACCGTATCTCATATAGTTCGCGAAATATTTGACTTGAACGTTTAGATAGGCCACCCTTTATATTATATAAGTACGCGTATATATCATCTCCTTTTCAGTCTTCATATGTATGCATTAGCTGGAACATTATCTTGCCTTCAAAGGTCTTCACAAAGAACTCCATAAAACAACTCTTACTCGTTGCTCGTTCAAGCTAGTTCCTGCGATCAATTCTTTTCCTTTTTCTTTTTTTAATTTTTGCATTCGCCTGTACACGCGCTTTTCATTGCGCGGTTAGGAGCATGAAAATTTGAATGAGTATACGCTCTCAATTTCAGTCGCATAGCTTATTATAATGTACGTTTGGTTCTATATTTTTCTACACCTATATACATATAGCTACCTTCGTATTGTGAGACAAAAGTCAGAATGATATATCAGACTGAAAGATAAAAAGCTACTGCAGCGCATTCTATAGACAAAAAGTTTATTTCTACACGTCTGACGAGATGTCGGTCGTTATACTGCGAAAAAATTCCGAGTACATCACTCAGATCAGAAATGTTTTGTTGAAACCACCCGAGTATCGTTTCATCAACAAAACTATATCGTCCAGAATTTCTTCGTTTTTTTTCTTCTAGTTCGCCGACCGTGTTCGGAAAGAACAAAAATTTTGATGAATTACACGGACTTTTATATCGTGATGTGAAAAATTAATTTGTCAAAATTGTCGTTGATACGGAGTTCGATTGTTGTGACGAAACTCTATTCAAATCTTCGTTCATTCAATGAAATAATTGGGTCAAAATAATTTTGTATCTTCGACGATGAATTGTATTAATAACACAAAATTGTTAACCGGTGAGAACTTCTACTTTAGGAGTTTTAGCAAATTATTGAGCATTCGTACGGAAGCTTATAATTAGATGAAAAATTTTCTTTGATTAATAAAATTATTTCGTTGAGGCTATTTTTTCTTTTTTTTTTTCATGAATGAAAATTTGATAAATTCACCGACGTGAAATTTAATAGAACAATTGTTGATATCACAAGACGAGCGTACATACTTAAATTGAACAAAAATTTTGTTCTCCCAACAAAGTTAGTAAGATTTACATGGGCAAACTTTTAGAAACATTTTTTCCTCAGCCAAAAAACGAGTTTTCAGTTTACGCGGCAACAATTTTATTTGTTCAATTATTTATTGTTCCATTTGTTAGGACCTCAATTAGGACAATGAAATTTCGTTATATTCTTCGAACAAAACATTCCTTCACGTGCGACTCAGAATCAGACATCGAACTGCAATGAACGTCAAACTCACATTCTGCAGCGCTTCGAACTTGTGTCCCCCGATACCTCGTATTTCAAGTAACGAAGACTTCGCCAGTATAGGTATAGGTATACGCGTATATGCATAGCTTATTTATTGTTCAACCGTGAAGTAACTTAGCAAAGTTTCACGTATAGTATATCGGGCAACACACCACACCCGTCTGAGTAACTAAGGTTGATGTTCGTTATTCTCTGTTCGTTGTCCGAAGTAATTGTGGTGAATATAGTTGTTTCTATTCACACTTCTATCACCAACAACGACGCGTACAAAGTTAAGTTCTCGGCGCCGTCTAATAGGGATGGAATAATTGGTACCAAGAGTATTGCCAACTTAGTAACGCGGTAGCAACTTCGACGAGAGTCGAGTGAATCGCCAACTTACTTTGCACTGTGTATACATGTTAAATTGAACTTGATACACCTGATTTCGGAGTACCCTTTGCGATATTAGGCCACGTCATCCGAATTAGCTGTATCAGAATTTCGCCTTTAACTACACGCGGTACGTACGTACATATTTTTTAATTAACATCACGGCGGTCGTTATTTGTTTTTTCTCCGGTGAATCGGGCCGTACAAATATTTACCGAGGATTGTAAATGGCACTCGCCTTTCGACTACATATTCTTGAGTTTTGTAACTCGGACACGATGTAAATAGTCAAATTAAAAGATAAATTGATAGAGAGATAATTTAAGAATGTTATTTCTGCAGAACTTGGGTCGTTTCTGACCAAAGGCAAAAGTTTAAGTCTTACGAATCACCAGCCGTATATATGCTTATAAAAGGGTAAAAGACTGTCGTTTGCCGTTTCTTTGCACAGGGGTGGAACATGCCATTAGAGACGCACAGGGGTGCTTCCACCGAGGCAATTTAGTAGTTGAGTAAATTTTTTTCCCTTTACTTCTCAATTTATATTCCACAGGACTGTTGGTTTTGGCTTGAATTAAATAAAAGATTTGATAATGAAAATGAAGAGCGACTGAATATATGATCTAGATACATTTTACTAGTATCTATTTCGCTCGTGTGGAACGATTTTATAGTTACGATTATGTATAGTAGTAAATATAGAGTAATGAATTCTTGAAATTTAATCGTATTCAGAGGGGAAAAAAATAAAGAAAGTCTGAAATTATTCTGTACGTTTGTAGCCTAAAGGTCGCCTGCAGAAGGAGCTGAAGGAATATTGGAATGAATAAAAAATTTGGTTCTTAATCGCATAATTAGATATCGGTAGAACGGTTTTTAGGAAATCATGTACAACGCAAAAACTGTGGAAAGGTCAATTTGCACTTCAAATACGTCCGTAACTGTGAATTCGTTTGCATATTTTTCATCGCGCTGAAGCTGTAAGGGATGTTACGTATACAATATATACATATATACAGGGTGGCTCATTTCAAACATTCCAGTTGAATATCTCGAGATACGGTAAAAAATTTCTGACAAAAAATGCATTGTTCCTCTTAGAATCATCTATGCGAGAGTGATGTTGCGAAATTTCATCTAGTATCGGTGCGATTGTAAATAACACGAAATTTACTTCTTAGAGGAGTATCATAAACAAAATGATTCCGAAGAAAGAAAAATAATAAAAACACAATCACGCGTGATTAGAATATAAATTTCGAATTTTCGGAGCGTTGAAAACACGAAGAATTACGTGAAATCCGTGCGGAAGAACGTTGGAACACGAATCGTCTATAAATTTAGTGGAAATCCTCTTATCGCACCGTCGGAAATCGACAGTTATCCAGAGCTTTTAAAAGGCCGTTCGAATTCCCGGTTTTATACCTACTGGATGAGAACTTTCCACTCTGTCGGTGTCATTATCCGTCTAGTGCAGATTCATCGGCAGATCATTTCGAAACGTTATGACATAGAAAACGTTATCTACTGCAAAGACAATAGCAGAGTCGTGCACAATATTTTCAGAACAAATTGAAAACTAGAATATAGGTCAGTGACAATATGCGTCTAACAATGAGGGTAAGTTAAGACCAAGTCGTGGTCGTACTGAGCGTGGAAAAGCTGTTCGATTATCGGGCCGGTATATTTGTACGCCGTGAATACGAAAGGTGGAGGGGTCAATCCTGCAAGAATGACGAAGAGGAGAGTTTATCCGCTTGTAGATCCGTTGGGTGGATCTAAATGGAAGAGCCGTCACTTGTTTGCTCAGTATCCTTCGGTGGTGGGTTGATATATTCGAATTTACGAATCCCTTGTACAGCTTTGCACGGACTGGTGAGGCTTTACAGAAACGCAATGGTCTCCCGCGAGACCGATGTCGTACACACTGGGGAAGCACAAATAGAAGAAAATGTGTAGAACACGAAAAACAAACGAGGGTGTTCAAGTCAGGTAATACACTATAGGCTCTTCTCTATACCCTTCTCTTTCCCTAGACTCCCTTACATTCCTATCCACTTCCATCTCTTCCTCTTTACCCCACGGCCACTTTCATCCTATATGCCGACGGTTCTCTCGCTGCTGCTTCTCAGGTTATGCCAACATCAAACGACATTCGGTACGTACAGCAAATAGTTGAGGAATATAAAAGAAAAGAATACAGAAAACGAAACACGCACTTCTAATGAAATATAGATGTTGATGCCTCGTGATAGTGTTACAGACAGACGAAGAAGCAGTGAAACAATAAGGAGAAGGTGCGACAAGCTTGTAAGCAATATACTCGGTGGAAGGTTGTTTCTGGGT
The DNA here is from genome assembly GCA_963932425.1 of Athalia cordata. Lineage (NCBI taxonomy): Eukaryota > Metazoa > Arthropoda > Insecta > Hymenoptera > Athaliidae > Athalia > Athalia cordata. The sequence goes on along the minus strand of OZ010625.1, from coordinate 45,408,601 downwards.
GTGCGTATCCGTATGGGTAGGTGTCATGAGGAGGATGACAATGACGAACAAGAAGAAGAAGAGAAAGCCCTTCTAGAGCGGAAATGTTTATTTTCCTACTACTTGGCGGGCGCGTTTCCTCTTATGTGAGCCTTGAAACGAAATACGACCGCGAATTCATATCACAAGTAGAAACCAACTTAGATTCGAAACTTGTAACTCCGCAACAAAGTAAACCGACTTTACTGTGCAGACGTAAGCTGATAAAGAGCATTATATTACGTATCTAGAAATCGGTGATAAGTTTGATGATTCAAATCCAGGTCAATGACACCAAAGTTGGTGCAGAGAATCACGAACTATTCATTCACTTTGTACATAAATACCAAAGCTGACGAGAATTTCTCGGCAATCCCGCGTTTAATCTGATAAAGAGTATATGCATTAGAAATTGTAAAAACTAACAACATGTATATACCTACAAACGTTATGCGAAAACAAAGAAGGCAAAAAAAAAATAATAATATATACTGCAGCCAACTCTGCGCCCTTTAATTCGCTCTCCGTCGCGTCGACTGGGTGTGGCAACGGCGACAGCAGCATGCCATTTAGGTTTTTTTTTACAGACAATATTCATTTACACGAGATACAAATTTCTCATATAAAAGTGGCTGAGTGTTTTTTTTTTTTACACGCGAAGTGTTTGCCGTGTCATAGAAACGAGAGAGACCCTGACTCTATTGTTTTTTTATACATATATATTATATATAAATATAGTTTTTTCTTAGCAAACAATAGAAAGTTGTTCGTTCGACATAAGATTCAGCTGTGTCTCATTCGATGCCTTTACAAAGTCAGGAGTGCCTGAGGGTTGTATACTTTTTCTGGCGTACGTATAGGAAAGTCAAAAATTCTTCAGCCGCTGGCGTTTCGCGCGTTTATATATATATATTTGAAGATCGAACAATCTGTGGACGAAAATAAAAGAAATGAAAAGCACAGAATGTGGCAGTTACACTACCGGCTACAGTACAATCGAAAAATACCTCATAATTAGGTATTCTTAGATCGTCACTGTATCCAAACTGTCTCGAACCAACAGAGGAACAGAGAAAAGGGGCGGGAGGGAGGGAAGAATCAAAATTTGCGACATTTGCTGGCGCGAGGTATATTTGAACTACGCTAATTGCGGTGCGCTGCCGCAAAGCATTCATGCCTTTCGTCTTTCGCGGTAACGTCGTCAGGACGTCTGCCCCTTTCGAATTATAAAGTCAGTCGATTATCATCCTTGCCTCTTCCTCACCTAGATGCTAATTTTATGCGTAAAGTAAAGTTCACTTCGTACAGCTAGCTAGCTATATGTATATGTATATAGGTATATAGCTATGTAGCCTTCCGTTGATTTCCGGTTCAACGCGAGAGAGTAATCCAGGTATCAAACACGAGGTAAGTCCCGCTTACGTCATTGTCACTTGTAATTTCTAACTCGTTCTACCAACGACTCTAGCAACTTATAAGTTACGAGAGACCTCTTCGGTAAAGACCGCAGTTCAGCAAATTAGAAGCGCGGCGAAGCCATCTCAAATAAATATCATAAGACCTTAAACTACTTATTCAATGCTTCTATCTATTTTTCCTTTCAACTTCACTTTCAGCAAAGAAAATAACGAGAAATGCATTTCCCACGAAGGCTACAGTTCCACCCGACCCACGATATTTACCTATATATTCAAAGAATTAGAAGATTTGAAAAATTACGATTCTGCTCTCATTATACTCATTCATCGACGTTTAAAGGATAAAAAAAATCTCTTCCGTTGAATAGAGCGAGTACGATTTCATAAGTCAGATTAATTCCACCTTTTCTATATTTTAATTTTAATGGACAATTGGACGATATCTTCAACGTCTCCACCTCATTAGGAATATTGGATAACTCTATTAATTTCTGGTCTAGTAGGCTTTTGTCGGGCCGAGTGAAATTCAATTTTGCAACAATTATGTGCGTTATACGCACGTCACGTCTCATATTATTTCACTTTTCTCGGAAATGAAAGCAGTCGAGTTATAGCGCCCCGACATATTGGTGTCAAAAATTAATGAGTTTATCGCTGTAACTGCGGCTTTTGTATTTCACATCGTTCAATCAATGTACCTTCACAGTGATTTGTGTTGAAATTAAATTTGTACATAGAGCTGTCTACGTTACTTGGACGATATAACTCACAATCAGTATAAAGAAAAAATTTATGGTCCCGGAAAAAAAAAATCTAGTGCAACAAAGTTCTAATACCTTCTAAACTATCATTCAATGATTTTGTAGCTATCATTTTATGAACAGCAATAATTGCCATTTTTCAATGGACAGATGAAAAGAACAAAACAGTATTAGACTTTTACTCCTGCATCGCATCATCGCCGCGGGTAAACGCACTCCATAAAACTGATTTTCTCCTCTTTAAAACGGAGACTACGTTCTTCCGATCGGCTTCAGACTTAACACAAATATTGACCGACACTAAACAAACAGATCCTTTCCTGGACAGGAGTCGTGCTAGAAGAAAAGGAATTTGTGGTTCGCGTTAACTTGAATTGTCCAGTTTTACACCCCTGTTCACGATGTCTTAGTATTATAGTGTCCAAGCGATTTACTTCGGGTGCGATGCGGGTTCATATTTTCACTAAAATGATATCTGAGGATGTTTGTAATAGATTGAAGAATCTCCGCATCTTTCCAACTCATACGGTGAATTAAGATGAAATGAAAATTCATGCACGTGTGTTTCGCCGGTTGATGCGCTTTTGCTTTGAGATGAAATTGCGTCTTCTGATACGTGATTAACTTGCGAGCTGTACTTGCTTCTCATAAGCGTTGCCTGGTCTTCTTTGAGTGTGCAAATATTATGTACCGTGTGTACGCGATACCTGGATCTGACATACATCCGTGATGTAGTTTAATATGGAATACCAGGGGTGAATTGAAATTACGAAATTATTTGAATTCAACGAAGATTTAAGTGTTCATCTTGTTGCTGAACTGAAGTTTTACCGCGATGTTATCAATTCACAGCCCTGGCTGAAAACGGCCGATGGGAAATGGCTCGATTCGTAATATCCTCCAAATGCAGTGTTAATTAACCCAGCACTAGTATAAACGAAATGGTCAAAGTACGTAGCATGCAGGGGTAAGTTTTAATCGCTTTAACTTGTGTATGGAGAACAGGAAAAATATTTGAATGGGCCAGCGGTACCGCAACGCAATCAAATTTATACCAAAACGTGGTGGTTGGCTAACTGTAAAGGGTGGAAAATTAATTTCATAAACTTATTCCATTTTATGTACTCTCTTTGTGCATCCGTTCATATACATGCCATAAATGCGGTGTGGGACAGGAAGATCCAGCAGTATTTGTTGAAATGTCGGCTCTGAAAATGTTGAAAATCAACGGACTCGTCGCAATCAGTTGAGCAAAAACTGTTAGACCATATCGGAAAAAGGAATGGACCGTCTTGGTTTGATTATTTTTATTTCACCAATTCCAGTCGACTCTAATAACATACCAGGGCGTATTTTTAAGTCCCATATTGTCAGTTCGCATTGTCAACGAATCCTACACGTTTCCATAGTCTTCGTGGCAAACAATATAAACATCTGAGGAAAAGATCGTTGTGGTTTTAGACAAGAAACAAAGACGTTACAACAGGGTGCTCATAAGACTTTATTGCACTAGTCACGCGATATTACTATAAGTCCATTTTCAAGCTTCAACTACTTGGATCGAGTAAGAAATAAGAGGATCAGGATCGTGTACTTTGAGGAAACCGTGAAAATTGAAACAATGAAATGATAGAATCCAAGTTCTAAGTTTAACGTCAGACGCCAATTCATACACGCGGTGGCCACGTTTGGATCAAAGAAAAGAGGGAACGGAATGAATGCTATAGTGTACATGTATACGTGAATTCTTTTCGCTCGTTCAAAACGACTCCTGGACTTTTGATGTTTCTAAAGAGCCTTGAAAAAAAGTCAGTCAGGCGGTGTTTCGACGATCAAAAATAAGTATAAAAGGCATTTCTTGAAACGTTTCAAAATCCTTCTATATACGTACACCAAGCCACATATATCAAAGACTTGAGTAAATAATTGTTACTCCCATACCTGATGTATGGGGGTTTTGATAAAAGAAAAATTTAATTATGAAAAATGAAAACGAAATAAAACGCAATAATATAAAATATAAGAAGAACGCACCGGAACGTTGTTGAGTGTGAACGAAAGCTGAGTAGGCGGTTTTGAAGGTGGTGAGGTGCAATTTGCTCTCAAAATATCCCCTGGATCGTACCGTTCCCTCTCGGATGTGAGCGCGAGTCTTCCCTCAGGTAAAGCTGAAACACAATTTCCACAGAGATAAACAAGACTCTTCTTACTTTCCTTTGATAGATAAGCCAGGGTTGACACTTGCTTAGAACTTGCCTAGAAAATACTTTTTCTCTATTTTCCCTTCGAACGACAGCGTAAAACTCCATACAGGGTTTGCGTCCCACTTGTGATGAAATCATACTCATGCTTCACGTTTTATCTCTCCTCGATGAAAAGAAAAATAATCTTCCAACGCTATGATTGCTTGATAAATACCCGGCAAGCCCGATAATGGTTATCGCGAGATATTTTGTTATTTTGAAAAATCCATCGATATCGAACAATGTATTGGAGGATATAAAAAGTTTAGAAACAGCAACATGTTATTATTGTTCACATATCTGCTAGAAACGTAGGTAACAAGTTAGATTTATTGTTAGATTATATTACTACATATAGTTATTTACAGACTGGAAAGCATTGGAATGGTATAGTGGAATTTTGCTAATTGGTAACCGTTGCCAAATTCTTGTGGGAATCAAATCCGGATTTGGCGATGTTATTGGTAAGCGAAAATTGCTCGCAGGTAAGGCTTAGGTTAGTTTGCTGAGGTCTTTTGTATGGTAATATGTGAATTTACCTTGCGGATTACCTCAACGCTGAGATCAAGGATTAAGGATTTGGCGTAAAAACTAATCTGCGAATATTCATCGCGGTCGGTGTTAATTTATCAAGGAATTGTCGCGCTATCCGCAGGTCCCTCCAAACACGGGATATCTTTACAAGGATATGAAACTTTGATAACTCCTTGAAAATTGCAAGAAAATATCCCGTACGATGGTTAGCTGGAATTCTGTCTGTTCAACAGCGAACCATAGCTCGGGGTACAATGAAGCGGATAAAAATATTCGATGAAGAGTTCATCAACTTTATCGGTACTCACATACTACGGTCAAATTCTTCGTCACAAAGGCCGTTGAAAATGATGGTGCATCAGCGGTAACTTCGCAGCTAAAGTTACCCGATAGTCGGAAGTCGACGTTCCTCAACATAACTTGACTCCCGTTAGAGTTCAGAATCTGAAAAGTGGAAGAGATCAATTTTAGAGAAAATTTTTACCAACACCTTTTATATACACACGACCAACAATAAGACGGTGAAACTTGTTTCCTATACAAGGTATTCCGTCCAATTGATGTCACACATCTATGGAGATCTACGAAATTATCGACGCACCTCAAAAATCGTTCAGTCGATCATGAAACGGCTTTGCCATACAACTTCCAAATTATTATTAGAAGTTAAAAAGGGAGACGGATTAAATAACGTCGCAGTACGTATTGTAAAAGCGCCAATCCTTACATTTAATTCCGTTGAAGAATCTTTTGGAAGATGTTGATGAAATCGGCGACGGAAGTTTCGTAAAAAGTTGTGACGTAATTGCGAGATTCGATGCCAATCTATTTTTTAATCAAGGGAAATAAAATTAAGCTCGTCGTATACATATAACAATCGTTCAATTTCTCATGGGAGGTTAATATGTATATATATATATATTTCGCGATATCCATATATACTATTGACAAAAGAAAATAAAGTAGGTCATCAATTCTGAATTCACAGATACCGTTACCTTCGGAATTTATCGTCATAGAACAAAAACCTACTTAAATCTTCTCCTCAACTCCGTACTATTGCTTCCGCGCGAGCTTATACGAATTCAAACTTGAAAGCTTCATTGTCACGCCGAGTAAATACCAAGCAGAATCTGCTGCATTAATGGCAGAAACTAAAGGGTTTTCAAAGGTGGAAATAATATTTCTCTTATAATATATTTTAATCATGAGTCTCGTTCGGTATAATGTACTCAACCAACTCGGAGCGCTAAAAAAACGACGCGGATTCAATGAGAGAGGAAGCATTGAAAGTTTTTTTTTTTTCATATCTTTTTTCATCCGTATTTTTATACTCATATTTGTTTTTAACTAGCAAAGTACAAAACTATGGAGAAGCGCACATTAGGAATACAAGTAAGATGAATAGTGAATACTCCTGTATCCTATCAAAATAAACTTGAAACCGCTTCACTAAAAGTTTCACATTTATACTCCTTTTTTTTTTTCATTTTACTTTAGGAGAAGGGAGGCTGATATTGACCGACCCCTTTTATGCTCCGACCATAACTACCGTATTTCTTTTTTAATGGAACACAATTCAGAATTTATCGGATTTCGATACTATAACGTATACACCTAAAGGATAGATTGGAATGCATATCTGGAAAATAGCGCAATTGAAAGAAATTATTAAATATTGACCAGGCTGATTTGCACATCTAATGACCCGTCAAACACGTATATTTCACGTATATGTATATCACGTTCAAACATTTTACATTAAAACGAGATGAAGATTTTTCAGCGAAAAAATAACGTTAATTAAATGTCAGTACGTCGCTGATTTGTTCTCATTTTTTTATCTGCTCATAAAATAAAAAGCTATTGGCGGGATCAATTATTATTCGCAACAATTATCTTTTCTTCTTACTGATAAAAGCGCGGCAACCGACGTTATGTGCCTTTGTTTTTTACCTATCGATTCGATACGCATATCTGAAAAGACAAAGAAAAGTGTGGTGGGGAAAAAGAATAATCTGAAAATTGGTGATCAAAATTGCTTGACGGGGGTGGAAATTTTTTACCGGTGCGTCGCGGCGCGGTGGCGCCCAAATTCACCCTCCACGTCTCTTTTCTTACGAATTTGATGATCGAGGGAGTACCTCTTTTTACATAAACTTAAAGTAGCTAATCGAGGTGAATACAAATTCGTCTATACGTAGTCAGAATTACGAGTCGTTTTCGCTACATTGCTGTACTTATACTTCTTTATATTGTGAGGATAATCATGATTTGTGTCGTTGGCTTACAATTTGTACACTAGGCTGAAGTAATTGGAGTGCCACTTAAAAAATTACAGGGGGTTTAGGTAGAAAAAACTCTCGGAAATTTGACGTTCCCGTGAAAATAAGAAGAAAAAAAGAAGAACTCGATTGGTAGATCATGCCACGGAAACATGTTGTTTTTCCACAAATAGACTTGTCCCTCAAAATATTGTTGAGTATCTACAGATTTGGAAATATTCCTATAAAAAACGATATTTTGCAATATAAATATATATGATATTTGATTCGCTTTACAGAGACAATTATATACACGCATCAATTTTAGCCCTGTTTGAAAAATCTTTATCAATAATTTGAACGTCATAATTTATTCGAGAATCTAATATAATTTTCTCGAAGCATGCTCAAGTTTTTAACCGTTACAGAACGTTTTTCTGTTAAAAAGTTACCTGCACTTTCAATGAATTTAACATTGTTTCCGAGTACTTTGTCACGGTGTATCGTTGGTGTTAGAAGTATTCGCACGTCATGTCGGAAATACTCAATTTTCAAATTACCCCGCCTTGTCCCGGTTTTTTTTTTTTTTTTTTTTATTTCCGCGGTACTCCATTATCTCCAAGTCTATTCAACTTGCATACTTATCTGTACATGAATATAGTCCGTAGATCAACGAGGTAAATATCGTGCATTACAAAGTACATCATGCGTACAGTCGAGGCCGCATATTCGTACAGAATACAACAAATATACTTTCCGACGCGACACTCTCGTTAACGTTCTCTGGTTAACTATGCAGTTTAGACTCTACAAGGTTTCGTTGTGTGGTATGGTATAAGAGCGCGGTAGTATTTGGTGCCTATGGGACACTATACTGTACGTACCAACTACTCCCGTGATGAGGTAGGTAAACGTTGCACAAACCTCCATTTACATCTCATTTACTAACCCTCAAAGTACTCCGGGTGCCGGTGGTGGATTGTAGGTCAGTTGTACGTAATTACATACATTCATATATAACCTGTATACATATTTGTAAGTAATTTCGTCGGTGTTCGGGAACAGGTACGTGCAGTTCGCAGGTGTATATCGTATGTGTGTGTGTGTGTGTATATATATATATATATATATATATATTATATATATATATTCACTTGCCACCTCTCTGACACTTTCTAAACCCTAGGGAGTTGTATCCCAAAAACCGAATGACTGTACAAGCCACTCCCTGAGATACGTTAGAATCATTATTCTTCGTCAAAGATTCCCTCTCCGCTTCCCTACTTCTATATCTCCATCCCTTTTCCTTTGTTAAGTGATCTCCCTAATTATGTAAATGAACTCTTCTCGCGGCACCATCACCAGCACCATCAGCACAAGGAGGAACAGCGGCCGACGCCGACGTTATTATATGTGTACCTATTATACATTAACGTATATGAACGCAATGTATCACACATAGCGTACGCATGTGTCATATATGTATACATCTATGCAAGTGAAATAGGCATCATTCTTAATCAACGCCGGTTAATTATTTGAGGTGGTGCTACACACCGCGGCGAATGGATATTTGCTTAATTTCCTACGCAGCTATTCGGTGCTTCTCAATGAGGTGGTAAGTGCGGTTTATTACCATTTCGTTACCCCGAAACAATGTACGTTCACCTATATGTATACGTGTAAAGCTGCAGATTGCCGGTTCGTTGTTGGAAAATAATTGAAATACCTATAGAGTGGAATACGTCGTGGTTTCCGTCATGTGAATATAAACCAACGTAAGTTTATTCAACCGTCGAAGTAGTCGAGCAGCCGAACATTTTGGAACGTGCGTACACAGCTTCCATGCCGTTATATAGTACATCAGATTTACATATACACATATGTGTGATATATGCAAGAGACTTATGCTTGCGTATATGATATATCTACATGTATATATGTGTATGGAAATTTGCCGGAAAGAAATGCAGCGTAACAGGCATATTAAAATGAGCGTACAATGGCTGGTACTGTAATACAATCTTGATGTTTTGTAAATCGAGTAGAAAGGGAGAAACCGCGGGCAGATGATGAATCCCATCCAGTATAATTATAAGCTCTTCGGAGCGCCGGGTGTACGGTTCACTTTGTATTTATCATGGGCACTGTATCTCTCTCAGAATTTTACTCACTGTTGTTTAAAGGAAAAATTAATTAATCACTCTTACGGATGTACGATGTTTTTCTTTTTTTCTTGGTTATATATTTATTTGTTTTTTTCTCCGGACGGGAGTTTGTATAGATTTAAAAACTACCGCATTTACATACGAGTATTCCATGCAGTTATAAAAGTGGAGATGGAATCGGATTTGCATAAATGCAACATAAGGTGTTCCACGTTGGTTTGAAGGGACAGTATTATTGATACGAAGATAATTCCGTCCGTTGCATTTGCATAAAGAAGGACGCTTAGTGACGGCGGCTGCTGTCCCTTGAGTAAACACAATTTGGCAAGGTACTTTAAAAATACCTACTGGATAGCGGGGCGTAAAATACTCAAAGTCCTTCTCTCTATTTGCACACCTTTCTCTTCCACCCTCTTTCCCCGTTCTTTCCTTCAACTGTAGGTAACACACTTCGTTCCACAGGTTGTCTTTGAAAATTTCCCACGTTCCGATATTTACACTTTTACCTTGGGAATCTGCAGCCTGGTTCGATATTTTCATTTTCACAACACAATATAAAAGAACAAAGACAAGAAAAGAGATGAAAAGAAAAAAAAAATGAAAAGAAGAATGTAAATAAAAGACAATCAAATAATGATATTGGGATCCAAGCCGGCTTATATTCTGAACGCACTGCGCGTTTTCGTGTCAAAATATAATATCATATGGCGCGACAAACGAATTTTTTTTTCAAAATAAGATATTCAAGATGATAGAAATTGAGACACGTTTGACATTTGTTGAAGAAAGAAACAGTAATAATAATAATCATAATTGTAACAACAATAATTTTTTGGTCGGTGCGTTACCTCAGAAAATGGATATAGTACAACGGAAAGAAGAATGAGAAAAAAAAAAAAAAACACCTGGCGAGACGAGGGTGAGAAATAAATGCCATGGAATGAAGATATCCGTATGTTGTTGTTGGTAGATACGTAAAGCTCGATAGGCATCTGCCCCAAGTAAATCCGAGCTTTGCAAACAAGCGAAATACTACCGAGTGTTTTGACTCCGATGAAATTTCGTCTCACTATAGAAATTCCAGTCCACTCGCGTCGTTAATCCGATCTTTTTAATGTTTTTTTTTCTTTTTCCCTCTTATTTATTCCCCTCTGTTATCCTCGCCCCTGTTCCCGCGCCTTATCCACCCCCGCGACAGCTCGACCGTCGCGGTTCAGCGTCTCGTTTCGTTTGTTCTCGCCTCATTCCCTTTCCCTCGCCTGTCTCAGCCACGCTACCAGCTCACGTATTCTACGTGCTACGTGTTTATGATACGCGAAAAACGAACAATATTCTACAGCTCTTTATGGCCGCGCACTTCGGAACCACCATGTTTTTCAATTAGACCACATCCCGTCACGTATAAATATCTGGGAAAATGAATGTATTTATTATATTATTGTACATGGACATACGTACAGCCATGATATTTCTGTAGATGTAATCTGCTCGTTGCTTCGAACTATATCGCAAATATCGAATCGCTCTTCTATTTTCATCATCTCAATTGTTTTTTTTGGTCACTTGTGTGTGATCGAGTACCTATGAGGATCTTCTTTGTTTCAACATTATCCTCAACAAAAAATGATAAAAAAGAAAATAAATTATTCCACAATTTTTATCAGTATACGAATTGCAGCAGTTTTAGATAGTTGAAACCGATCGGAATCATGATCCATTGGGTATAAAAATTGCTTTCCGTCTATTTACGGATTTTATCTGCACGCTTCAACAGATTTCACGCTTCTGAGAAACGCGAAAAGTAAAAAAGAGCAAACAAAAAAAATCAAAATATCCTCATTCACAGTCGAGGAGACACTGCTTTAATTTTTTTTCTTTGAACTCGCACCTTTTTTTCAGTCGTCTCGTCAGCATTTGGTAATTTTCAATTTCATCGATTTTCTTTGAAGAAAAAGATAAAAATAAGAATCAAAAAATGGAATGAAATGTAAAATCGCAGTAATAGGGCGGGGAAAAAAATTAATAAAAGCATCATGCTGTTAAGTTCCCAAGAATTTCCGTAAAACCGATCAGCAATTTATTTCACATGAATTTTGTATGCTGGAGTGATTCGTTTTTCACGATTTTAGATTTTTTCGATTCGCTGTTACAACTATACATATGTTCCCGCGCGGCGTTTTTTCGAAAAATCACGTAGTGCACAGTGATGATGGAATGAAACCGGGCAAGTTGTGATCGTCTAATTATTTCGACGATCGTTATCGTATACGTACAATACAGAAATATTAAATTTGAAACGTCTTATATTATTCTCTGGATTATAATATAGTATAGGTGTACTTATATGTATGAATACTATGACGCTTTTATCCCCATTTATTAAGAGCAGCTTTCTGGTCAATGCTGCGCTGCTCCAAAATTTATCAGCGGATTATTTTCCGCAGTCATCATCATTATAAAGTCTGTTTCATAACGACAAAACTTGCGCATTTTAACCCAGGCGGCTAGAGGGCAAAAAGATGCGTAAAAAAGCAAAAACAGAAAACAATTATTTATTCAGGGTAATCGTCAACTTTTTTCTACCGATCGGAATGAAAAAAATGGTTGTTGTTGTTTCGTTGTTGTTGTTTTTTTTTTTAAACTTTATCAAGCGCCTGCTTTAATTTATACCCCACGGCGCGTAACGATATAGGGTGGTCCATAGCCTACATCTTATTTGACGTAAAAGTTGAACCATTTGTTTTTAATATCAGTGAGACCGATGGGGGCCAATGGTATATCGAAATTATTCGAATAATGCGTATGGTGATATTTGAGAAAAACAGAAAGGAAGAAAGAGGGTGGAAAAGAAGAAGAAAAAAATAATAACAATAACGGAGAAGTAAATTTTACGGCAGGTTGAAATCGTTTACGACTTTTAGTCGTATACAACATTTGGCAAGTTTTCAAGATGAGAAGAACACGGATAATACTGCAGCCTTTTACGTATCACGATTAAGATCATTTATTTTTATTATAATTTCTTTCTTTTTGTCTTTGTTTCCCCGTCTTCTCATGTATTTTAACCGGAACCTGCAGCAAGGTTATATAACCTTGATTAAATTGCTCTAGAAAACGAAAGTTTGTAGGTTTACTTTTATTTTCAATCTTTAATTACCTAAAATTGTCCCACAGGTGTAGGTACGTACGTAATACATAAATATTTATGAGCATACCGAGGGTACAAAGAGAAGGTCGGTTGGTTGGTACTCCTCATTTCAAAATTATACTGACAAATGGCAATAAGAGAGCATAATAAGTATATCCTTTGTTATTATAACCGGCTGCTTGAGGTTCCGGGGAATTTGCTGGAGTTGGGCAAATTAAGTTTGTCATTTTCATTGACGTAACGTTAATATGTTTTGAATTTAATGGGTAGGTTATACACGTGCCCTTAATTCTGACCCTCTCTAAATTCAACGTCGAGCAGCTTTCATCCTATTCACGCATACTTGCATTTCAGTCGCTATATTTGGAAAATTTTATTTTTCAAACTGATTGGCTCTTATTTTCTGAGCTGTAACGCAAATTTGCCAACGATTATCTGCAGCTTTGAATCATTTGAGTCTGTCGTGCAGTGCGATCACTGTACCATAGCTATTTGTGATTTGTGGTATATTTTTCGGCATGAACCAAATTCATACCGACCTACCTATGGTATATTTGTTGTTCAGGTAAGACGCAAGCGGGTAAACAACCGTTCTCGAAATTAACTCAACCCCTGCGGTCTATATTCCCTCAGTTTCCGGTCAATCGGTGGTAGACCTTGAACTACATCGTATACGATATCCCGTGATACCTTCGATCTACAACTAAAGTGTAACGGCTATAGTCTGAGGTGAGATACTTACGTCGACGTTGATGCCGGCAATAGGAAAAGTCTTTGTTGGCGGTGCCTCCTTAGGTGCGAAACGGTAAAACTCATGCCTACCTCTGTACCACTTGACAGAGTACAGAGGCGCGTCTTCCAGGTCATAACGGCAACGTAGAATCGCTTCGTGACCTCTCTGGACCGCCTCGGGTACCACTTCCAGGCTGACATTCCGCAAGCACCTGCCACCTTTGAAAATAAAAGCGGAGTCAGATTATCGCGTCATACCATGCCGTAGAAGCTGCAGATGTTGCAGTTGTCCGGGGTGTTTGCAGTAGTAGATATAGCATAGCGTTATACGTGTATAGAAAAGCACCCGTCATTAGTCTAGTTTTATTTTGCGGAGCTTTGGCTCGTCTGCTTTCGTCAGCGGTAAACAGCAATATGAGGGAATTTCGATTCCCAGGAGATTATCGGTAAAATCGATGGATGCTTTGAATCGCGATTCTCTGGATATAATGTATTCACAACGTGTGCTAGGGGGCATTGGGAGAAATTTGATTTCGAAACGAATGAATATTACCAAGGACGCCACGCTCTTGCACGACCATCACCTTCCACTCGCTAAAGACCTCAGAACAAATGAATTTACATTTGTATTACGTCGTTCATTAGGATGAATTTATGTAATATGAAAAAAGCTTTATTTTCCAACTCGCTTCCTATACTTTTCATTTACTAAAAAATTTTTTTATTCATCGCGTGCAAAACTTATATACAAAGAAATTTCTTCGGAGTTATTAAATTACTCATCTTCGTAGGACGGGCTTGAATGAGGATTTGAAAGAATTTTGAAATTTCTTAAGGTAAGTGCAGAACATACTTTTCGTATATATATAATTCAGATTACATCACGCACCGGTATGTGCTGGGAATAACGTAGCGACAGAAATCCTATTTCCAAAACATTGACGAAATACCATTACGATCATCTTTTGTGTGAAAGTAGCAATGGTATAATCGAATTTCAAAAACGTATCGCGTTGTTTCGATTGACGTAATCAGGTTATTGAGCCAGAGATTTGGTAGGAATCCGCAATTGTTCATTCATTTTTCTCCTTTTGTTCAAATGATGAGCCTCGTTACAAATCACTCTCAACGAAATACCTCTACTCTCTACTATTTCTTTACTTTCCATTTTATCTTCTAGCAGGGAAATATTGTCGCAAAACTAAAAATCGCAGAATATTTACTATAGTTATCAGAATTCACGAAGCGAGCTTGATCGAAAAAAGATCCTAAGCAAATGACGCACGCATGTACCTTTTTTTTTTTGTTTTTGTCCATTTTGTAAAAAAAAAAATTTATTCCAAGGGCTTTCGTAAACATGGGACATACAGTCCGTATCGGGTCAGTTTTTTTAAATAACCACTTGGAACAGTAACAAGAAACATTAATTATTTGCACTGTGGTGGTTTATGCAGTCTGATTTGATTCTTTAAAAACTTTTTTCGTTTTTTTTTCTTTTCTTTTTTTTTTTACTTTTAATCCTACGTCTCGGTTGGTATAACGTGAAAAGCACTTCGAGAGCTTATTCGGGTACGTTCGAAAATTGAACAAAAAAAAAGAAGAAAATCGCCGAGCGTGCATGAAACGCTGAAAAAAAACCGCCATGTAGGTGCAATTGAGCGTACCCATGATACACGCGGTGCGATATAATAATATTAAGTATACACAAGTATCATACTTCGTGTAGTTTGCGTACGGAGGAAATTTTTTTTAATTTCATACGTTTACGCTCAATTTTTCCTACATTTATTCAAGCGATGCTACATTCGAAATTTACCATCCGAATCCTTTTTTCTTTTTTTTTTTTTTCTAGTTTTACTGAAACAACGATAATAATTTTGATTTTAAATAGGGTTATAAGTGGGTTAAGTGGTTTAGTTTTTGTTGTGCTTATAGATTCACTTAAAATATTCGTATTATATAATGCAAGAAATTTTTCCGAAGAACAATGTGGTATTATTAACCAGGTAATAATTAGATGACATTAAATTGACACTATTTGTTATGATATTAAAAAATTCCTCACCGCCACGCGTGTTTCCGCATATCGAATGATGATGATGATGAGTTTTGGCGGGTGAGAAAGATTAGTGGGGTAAAAAATGTGAAGAAAAATTAAAACATAAAAAAAAAAAAAAATGAAATTTTCCGAGATCTCAAGTCGGCTGAGCCACCCTAAGTCACCTCCGTTTATGAAGGAGCCTATTACAAAAGCAATGCTAAATTTTCATCTTGGGTTCAGGGAGATGGAGGTATAAAACTGCTTAAGGGCGAAAACGAAAGAATGTATGGGCTGCATATCCGAGCCAAGGTATATGGTAATAACGTCTAGTTGGTGGCCGATCGCCAAGGAGGTCGATAATTTCGCTGGTTTTCAACTAAGAAAGTAATAACTTAGGTCTGAACTAGAAATTAGACTTTAGGTATAAGATTCTCCATGGTCGGTTGGGCGCTTTGAATCGAGAGCACCAACAGTAAAGCAATTTAGACTTTCTGAAAGTTAATATACCGAGCCACGGTGGCAGTGAGCTTATCGTGTGCTGCAAGCGCTGCCTTTCTTTTTTTTACATTTCTTCTAAAGAGGGCGAATAGATATAGGCAATCACGTGATCGAGCTAAATCAGCGATGCAAATAAGAATCTCGCGGAAACTATTATATGAAAGAACTATGGACGTGGAAATCGGTATTCATTTAATATTTCAGTAATCCATATCTATAAACTATACCTCTACCCCGAACACCTTTTCACTATGTTTTTATTTTTGGGAAATTGTTACTCATCGTGTTCTGCTGTTTGACAAACAGGGATAAAGACGGAACAGAAAGAAAAAAAAAATCTATCGTGAGTTCCATGGAATTTGTATCGCAATTTTTCCCTCAGTTATCTCTTGCCGCTTTGATCGCTCGAGAAATATCTCATATATCCCTGTGATATAGGTATACATGTATAACCGTGTATATCTATATATTTATAAATATACAGATATGTGTATTGTATTTGGAACTAAGGGGCATTTTTCTATCTCTCCTCTCTCATTCTTTTTATCTACCTCTTTTCGCACGCGCACACATGCTCTCTTTGACTATTCTAGTCACCTGAACCGAATGCCAAATAACGAATCGATATTCCAATCGCGTCTTGGGATATCGCGTTCACAATGTCGCCGTTCTTATTGATACGTGTATGTACGTACATACCTATACACACCTAGAATACATACATATAACCTATACAGCATAGATCTGTGGTGACAAAAAAAAAAAAAAATTGAAAGAAAAAAAAGTACCCTGGCGTAGATTATTTCTCCTTTTTTTTCTTTTGAGTATCTTTTTTTTTTTCATGCTGGGGAAAGAGTTTTCATGGTGGTGAAGGCGCCGCGACGCGACGCGACGACGTCTTGTTGTTATGCCTTTCTCGCTTGAACCGCGCGCGTCGTAAAAGAGCTTTTCTTCGAGATTTCGCTAACTATACGCGTCAATGCGGGCCGCTCAGGGGTCGCTCGGGGGTAAAATTAAAACTTTTCCGCCCCCAAGTAACTGTTCATTTTTCTAAGACATTAACCACCGCACCGCGTGGAAAGTAAAGGTACGCCGTGGGCTTTCAAAATAATTCCATTCCCGACCACTGATCCATGAATTATCATCCCCACGAATAATCAATATTATACCCAACGTATTTTTTGGAAGACAGAAATAAAATGATCTTCATGATCTTCGTAGGAATTAAATACCCATAATATTATTTCCGTTATATAATGAGGACTTAGTTGATCTCTTTTTTTCTTCTTTTTCCTATTGCCTCTCGCGAGTCATTTTCTGTAAAACGTGTTTCGTGCTCAAAAAGTCGACGGTAAGTCTTCCTTTTGAAAAGTCTAAGAGAATTCTCAAAATTCGGTCGGTGAAAAACAGCCCCCGTAATTTCAAAAGGTAGAATCAATTTCACCTTACACTCTTCTTCCTGCCTCCTATATTTAAATTTTTTTATAAATATGCAAGCGAAGTGAAAATAAAAAATTTGTTCTCACTTCTTCAAACCTCTCATCGAACGTTTTTTGAGCATTATCTTTTCCATTCTTCTGATCAAGTTAAAATGATGGCGGATGTTATTATTATTATATACGACGAAAAAAAGTTCAAAATACACAATTTTAGAGAGACAAAAAAAAAATTGATTTTTTTTTGCACCGTTTGCAGAGTACTTGGAAGATTAAAACCCAAAAACGCGTGACAAAAAATTAGACTAAAAAAAATTAAAAAAGTTAAACAAATCAGGTTAAAAATTTTCATTCCAAAGCTGAAACAGTTATTTAAAAAAAACTCGATAAAATCCGGGATTCGCGATGGTCCAAATAGCTTTTTAGTTGACACGGCAATTTTCGTTTGACATTTTATTAGCACCTCCCTTTGGGCATCAGCTACAACTTATCACTTTCGCGACGCCGCCTTGAAGAGTAACGCGCATAGGTATACCGTAAACAAGTCGTTCACTTCCTTTGACTTTGACTGTACTCAATCGTTCAGGGGGGATTAAGTGCGGTGGTTCAAAAATGATAACAGTATCATATGATACGATATAACCATTATAGGTATAAGGAATGATATATATATGTATATATCGCATTTCAATCAAGCATATAACTAATTATGCACATCTTTGACAGAATTACGTATGGCTTACTAGGGCGTGTTATATTGAACCTCAAGAATTTCGCTTGTTCGTAGATATATTGCAATGCGGATGAGGCGTCTAAAGTAGGATCATCAAGAAAAGCATGACTCTTAGTTTTTTTTTTTCTTCTCTTCGGTTAACCTGGAAACTAAGATAGTTGTGTCTATCATAAATCAATAGGTAGTACATTTCCAGATTCGACTAGACATCACCTCTAAGATAGGAATCACCTTATTTTGGTTCAATCCAACGACAGTCGTTGAAGTTTATACTTGACGATATAGAAGAAAAACAAAAAATTATTTTTCCAAGCGAAATATCAAAAAACTTCATTATTTCGGAGCACGTCTCTCTTCTAAATGTTTGTTGTTCCGTACATTTGGAAGCAATAAGATTCCACGTCTTAAGGTGCGGGGAAAGAATTGGAAAATGAGAAAAGAGGAAATAAAAAAATTAAAAAAAAAAAAACCAAAAAAAAACAACAACAATAATAACTGGTTTATGTTCTCGCGCCTGCACCCTAATAATACGGGCATATTAGATCGTACGAGTGAAATATTATTCCCCTAAAATTGCAGTTGACACGTATATACCGGTTATTCTAAGACTCCAGACGAACGAACGGGGTCTGGGTTATAGTTGGATTTCGATGCTGCCGTAGTAGCATCATCTGGTGAGCATATCACCCGCTCTGGTGAGAGTAAAATCATACCTATGTAGGGTTGCTGTTGCGGGAAAAAGTATACATATATTATAGATAAAATATGTTGTAAGATTCGTGAAGGGTGAGAAAAAAATATATGTAATATAATATTTATTTCTACACAATTATACATTGCTCAATTTGCTACACGATGTATTTATATAGATTTGATATTTGTAAGTACGGTATCAATAGCAAAGGTACTGTGACGCGGAGCAAACCGACGCGGGTTCCATAAATATATTAATATAGCGGGTCGCGTAATTAATGCGGCTCGTGTATGGGGGTAAAACGAATATAACTGGAATTGCGATGTTCTACAGCCGGATTAGCGGTTATATATGCGATGATACTATGGGTGCAATATCTCCCCTTTGTTTCACACCTCCACCCACCCACCCCATCCTTTTACATTTGTAACTACAAGCCACATACACACGATTAGCTGATACACATGCGTAACAAGTACGGCGTGAAAAATATAGGTTACGTACATTGGTACATATGCAAAAGCTAAAATATTATACATACACGTTACATGTATACTCGTGAGGTGATGCAGAGATCGACGAGTTGATATTTTGAACAAACGGCCAGTGGAAAATGCGTTAATCAGAAAAAATGACGACGATACAAGATAAGAAAAGTCGAATAAATTGGGTCACGGAAGATGAGGAGGACGGACGTATACAGGGCGTGCCACCAGAGGTGTCCGAACAAGCGGAGACTAATCGACGTCATGTCACGCCTCTATAGACAATGAACAGCGGAATAATCCACACAGGCAAAGAAACATTCGATAACATAATGTAGGAAGAAAATATCAAAACGATAGACCGGTTATCACATTCATTGACACGCTCGTAGAACTATTCAAAATTGACAATTCTCCAGAAGAATCATAAGTCTCGCTGTTCATTGGCTAGAGGCGTGGCATAACGTCGATCAGTCTCCGCCTATTCGGACACCTTTGGTGACTCTCCCTGTATATTCTGTTTATATAACAAATGTAACAAATCAGTATCGTATAAGGTATAAAAATATTGGATCTTGAATGAAAAGTCGAGCAAACTGAGATTAGTGATAGATAATTAGCCGCTTCGAAGGAAGTTTGGATTCGTTCATTGGTAGAAATATATGAATGAGAAATCGCAAGTCGAAAAGAATCAAGATTATTTGGAGCGAATTGCCGCAAAGTACCCACGTAACCCGATGGTTTGATTATATTTGTAACTGAAGAGAGTCCTTCTATACTCAACTTCAAAAATAAATCTCATATGCTATACTGTACTATGCACCGTAGCGAGAAATATCATTTTACCACTATGAAAGTACATGTACTTATTATTAAATCATTGAAAATTTAGTTTGGAACGAATAAATTAAGTCTCTTCCGGAAAGAATCTGAGCATGAATTTTTTGACGATACCTAATTATAATAAACATGATTTAATCGATTATTTTATTGAACTCGAGCATGCCTGTTTCGTGCTTGTCTTCCCCTACACAAATTCGGTAATCGTTAAAGTGGCACTCGAAATATTTTAGCTGTAGTATAAAATTCAAGTCAACAACCCAAATCAAGATATGTATCATAATATTCCTACTTACGGTGAGGATGTATGTATACATACTATATGTATATGTATAAGTGGTGCGGGAAAATAGCTCGTAGAATCCATGTGAAATTTATTTGAAGGATTTGAAAAGTCAAGAAAAATAAGAGGAAAAAACCACGTAGAAACCCGGTAAGAATAACAAAAAAATATCCGGCTCGCAAATCATGCTCGAAAGAACATTTTCTTTCGAAAACAGACTTTTTCAGTGCAATAGCAGATTCGAAAGTGATACGTGTACGTTTTTAACGTGGAAGGGTCGAGAACCCTTGACGATAAAATTCTACGTGTAAGTGCCGATACAGAATGTTTTTTTTTTTTTCAAGAAAGCAGTTTCAAAAATGATCGTAAGAATGAAAATGAAAACTTTGTTGATCGCGTTGGATAAATAATAATAAAGAAAATTAGATTCATTTTATTCTCCCGTTAATTTTAGTGTGTTTATGAGGTGTATCATGTATAATATTCAGCTACACAAAAGGTGCTCCCTCAAATTGAAAGATTATGTGATCGTGCATCACAGTTGTTTCCAAACGTAGCATAAGGTATAAATAAATAACAAAGGTTTCACCGTACGCGTGGGGCGTACCGAACTTAAGGCTTTCGTTAAATTACGTCGCGACTTTCCCTTAATTATCTTGATTTGAACTTTACAATTACTTAACCCGTAAATCGCGCCACTTACTTCGTGGGTAAAACAGTCGCGCCTGCTAATTTATCCGTAATTATAGTAATCCCGTAATTTAGTTTTTTGCCCGTCTGCGGAGTGGTAGTCCTTCGTGTTTTGTTACAGACGCTGCTCGTATAGCTGCCTTCAAGATGGATGAAATAGGTGCAGTATTATTATACATATATATGTGAAGACATTGTGTACAGTTCAGTAAATTAGATTACACGTCAAACTTTGGTGTCTGATATAGAACAAACAATCCAATTTTATGGAAGTGAATTTCAACCGAAAACAAGCTTTAATTACTTATCCATGCACATATATATATATATATTATATATAGGTGAATACTTACACATCACATAGGATGTTTTTTATATCGTTAGTTCAATTGAACGTTAGTTGTTTCCCTCTACCTGAGTTTCTAGATGTATGATAAATATTCCCACTTATATACATACAAATTCGATGACATACAAAAACATGTGCATGTCGGGGTAAAAGTTTTATGATTTGAAGGGGGAAATATACTGTACTATCGTTTTTTTGTATTTTAGTGAACGTTTTCAAGGCCATTTGAAGGTCAACTTTATTTTTCAAGTGGAATCCCCTACTTTTTTCTACAGATTCAAAATCTATTCAAAACAAACTTTATGGGGTTGTCTTGAAAAAAAATTTGACCAAACGGTACCAACAACCCCAGATAATGATGATTGTATCACGAATCCTGCAAGAAACGAGTCGCGAAGTGTATCTCGAAGTTGACTGCAGTCACCATTTGGAACACCTCTTGAAATGAGAAATTGATGTCTAACGGAAAAAAGTTTGAAAGTTTTTTTTTTTTTTTTTTTTTAATAGATTTTGAATCGAGTTTGAAGTTTGAAGGAACCAAGTTGACATTCAAATGACTTTGAAAAGGTTCATCAAATGAAAAATACGATAGTACGGTATATTTCTCTTTACGAATTATAAAACTTTCATCCCAGAAATTTTTCTGAAAAATTCATTGTTTTTGAGATATTTCCTAACCCTGTATATCTATGTTATATAGGTATAGTAAATATATACGTGCATGAAGTAGGTGAGTACCAATACTATCTTCTAGGTATTGAGGCAGCAAGAACGAGGCAAAGCTGCACTTGACAACCACCGTAATAATGGATTCCTATATACAATACAGTATAATTAACAACCGCGCGCACGGTACCCGTTTTCTACATATATACCTATATATGTACATAAAACCTAGTCCGTAGTTTTGGAGAAATAGTGAAACTGGTTTCGAAGTAACCGAATGGAACGGGAAAGCGGAAAGTCAATTGGATCAAATTCGATGGCGCAGCGAAGTGAAGCAGCCGAAGTCGTAGCCAGAGCCGAAGCTGAAACTGAAGCTGAAGCCGAAGCCGAAGCCGAAGCCGAAGGGGGTCGCGAAACACGAACGTGAAACGCCTTTGAATATCCCAAATTTGTGAGTTTCCTTCTCAAAGAGATGTAGGATTCAGACTCAACGTCGCGCTCGGCACCCACGACTCCTGATCTCACGACAGTAGTTTTTGGTTTGTCCTCAACTCCACCTATATAGGGGTGTACCTTTCCACTTCCCACTTCCCACCAAAAGCCAAGTAGTATCAAGAGACTCGGTAGAGTCTCGCGCCAAGTACATTAAAAGAGCACCGGACGGCAACCGAGTATCTATACAGTTAGGAGATAGCAAAAGCGCTGTACGGCCGACTGTTTTATTCGGTATCCCCTAAATCATTAGCTTTCCGGGAAATTTGGATGCACTTCCGCAATATAAATCGCGGTGTAGCTTTCATTTGAGCCTAATTTCAATAACATTGATGTTCGGAGAGCTGTGATCTCATGATAGTTATTTACGCTGAGGCCGTTTCTACGATCAGAATTTTCAACGTCATAGTCGTCTCCGGATCACTTTTCTCCTTAGCTCTATTCCTATGAGCAGTAGATGCAGTATACAACGCAAACTCGATTTTCGCTAAGGTTCAAACTGCAGACACATGGTCGCTTTTGTCGTCTCGCTATTTTCTAGGGACTCTTTAGGGACTCTAGTCGCAGCTAGTCGTCTCTACTGTACCACTAGAGTCCTGTCGTCATTCCGCATGTCTTTACGATCACCTCGTTGCAATCACAGCTTGACAGCTGTCACAATACCCGAAACTCGATGATGGTACGAGTCGTATATATTTATGGAAACGACGTTCAGGCTTTTAAATAATATAACCATGGCTGGTTTTCGGTAAACTTGTAATAGTACGAAGCGTTAATAAATGATTGAAATTAACAAATTCAGACTTCTGAATCCCTTTGCTGAAATGTTATACTTGTAGACTCGATAGCTCCGCAGTGACAGTTAGATGAGGTTATGCATGAAGTTTCTTGCGACTATTATAACGAATAGTATACGTGGGCCTTATTATACGTGCAACAGTGATTGAGGCAATCTGATCAGATAAATATAATGCATTTTGGCGTTCCGAAAAAATCTAATCGTTTTATTCAATGCAGTGTGCAGATTCAAATATAATATCGAGTTGTTGACGATAATTTTTGATCAAACGGATTATGATAAACGGACATTTGGTCAAGTAAATGAAATAGAAGCTTGCTCTATATCCATAGAAGTATAGAAGGTCAAGTATTTTAATAATAACCATTCAATCAGCAGCCAAAACAGTTCAGCTCTTTGAGATTAAAATTTCTTATCCAAAAGCAGCCAGCTTTAATAGTGGTGTATGTTCAGTTGTTCCCACAAAAGTCACTCATTTTAGCTATGTCGTGGAAAAAGAGTGCAACAAAAATTAGAATCAATGATGATATCTGGTACGAGATAGGCATTAAGAGTGAGACTAGCTGTGATTCCAGTGATGATGGGTGCATTCCATTTTGACGATGACACTGTTCAGACTCCAGATTTGGTTGATTGGGTAGACGATGTGGCTTTCTATCTTGATATCAAGTTTAGGAGTTTCTTTGACTGAGTTCTTGGACATATAGCTATTATTATATGTCTCAAATAAGTTATGTATGTTTCACTAAAATTATCATTCAGATCCATATGTGAGACCTCTGGTTCATCTCCTGCACTTGATGGTATCTGTTATTGAGTAAAAAGGAATATTGACCGGCAGAAATACTATAACTGCGAGCCAACCATACCGTGTGTCCGCGAGCTTACGCCGCAGTAACTCTAGTTGCCTGCGACCAAGGCAGTCACGCAGAGCTGACGGGTTCAGCGGAGGAGGTAAGGCAGAGCTGCCCGTTAGCAACTAACTCCGTTAGAAAGTTCAAATTAACCAGCGTTGGTAGTTGAGTTGGAGATTTAAGGTTGCATTAGGTTAATACGACACTTCTACCAAACAAATAAATCGACCATGAATATTTGTGAATGGTTGAAAATTCGGTAATTTACAATATTCTGATTAACTGACATTGATGGAAAGTGATCAGAAGTGGAGTTAGGAAATCGTTGGAAGCAGGAAGCGGATGCGCATAATCAGCAGATAGGTGACAACATCTATCACACATCCAATTTTATTAGCTCACTGTACGAAGTCCTTTGAAGGAATTAATGAAATAGCTCTGCATGTCAATTAAGTGCCAATCAAATTCAATCTACAATGCAATATTACACACTACACCTAGATCTACCTAGATTCTTTAATATTGTATTGTAAATTCGATTTTATTGGCATTTAATTGACATGAGAGCCATTTTATTAATTCATTCAAAGGATTTCGTCCAGTGAGCGAAAAAAATTCGATGTGTGATGGTGTAAATTCGATTTTATTGGCATTTAATTGACATGGGAGCTATTTTATTAATTCATTCCAAGGATTTAGTCCAGTGAGCGAAAAAAATTCGATGTGCGATGGTTGTTGTCAACGGGCAGCTCTGGCCCACCTCCTCCGCTGAACCCGTCAGCTCTGCGCGACCGCCTTGTTGGCAGGCAACTAGAGTTACTGCGGCGTAAGCTCGCGGACACATGGTATAACCAATAACCAAAGAAGTACCAGAACCTTGATTTTTATCGGGTTGTTTTGCAACAAATATATTATAACTTCCTAATAATTACAATACGATTTGACTCAAGAATGAAAGTGACTATTCTTCCATAATGAAATAAAAATTAATTACATAGAGTTATCGCGTGTTTCGATAAATTTTATAATATTTACTTCTATGCATTCCAAAAATTAGAAAAAAGAAAAAAATCCTTCAAAAAGTAGTGAAATCCCAACAAAGCACCTCAGGTGCAAAAAACATCGCCAAGTACATTAATTTTTCCAAATCAATCGCCACCAAAAAGTAGTTCCTCAAGAATAACCGTAAAATTAAATTCTCAGAAAAATGAATCCAAATCAATCATTGTGCCAAGTACATGTTATTTTGCACCGTGCATAGGAGTACTAGAAAAGACTGGAATTAACATACAACAAACCAAGTTACCAATTACAAGAATGTGAAATTGGAAAAAAAATCGATGAAAAAAAACCAATTAAATTAAATTAAAAAAAAAAAAAACTAATAAAAATTGGAGGTAGTGGGACTTGGCGGGCTCTTTTGGAAAAAATAATCCAGAATTCTTGCATGGCAATGTAACATTAGCCCGCCAAGGACCACGTACTCCAATTTTTATTAGTTTTTTTTTTTTTTAATTTAATTTAATTGGTTTTTTTTCATCGATTTTTTTTCCAATTTCACATTCTTGTAATTGGTAACTTGGTTTGTTGTATGTTAATTCCAGTCTTTTCTAGTACTCCTATGCACGGTGCAAAATAACATGTACTTGGCACAATGATTGATTTGGATTCATTTTTCTGAGAATTTAATTTTACGGTTATTCTTGAGGAACTACTTTTTGGTGGCGATTGATTTGGAAAAATTAATGTACTTGGCGATGTTTTTTGCACCTGAGGTAGTAGTTTACACGTAAAACATACCTACTCGCTCAGCTGATATTTCCTCTAGCGGTAGGTTACACGGTACAGCGTGTTCTTCCCCCTCTTTGATTTTCCATTTCTTCCTTTTCCTTTGTTTTTTTCTCTCCTTTTTTATTTTATTATTATTTTTGTTTTCCATTTTTTCGTATATTTCTTTTTCCGCATAGGGAACTGAAACTAGGACAGAAATGCACCGCGCGTACTCGGAGATCTATGCCGTAAAAAAAAACGAAAAAAAAAACACTACGCGTATTTTTCCCTCTATATGTTTCCACGCGACACATATGTATATACCCCTGCATGCCTCTGAATCATCGAAAAATACGTACATCGATAAATTATTGTATATTTGTTGTACCTACAACATAGCGAATTAACAAAATCGGTCATTCGTGAGAACGCGCTGGTTTACACTATGTATATACGTACATATATGTATAGATATCTATATACTACCATCGATATATACATGGTGGGTATAATATGCTTTACCCCAGCAATGACCTATGACCTCCACTGAATGATTCACGAGGTGTACTGTAATGAAGTTTTTGCAGAACTACATAGGTAGGTATATATGCCTACATAGAAATGTATATAAGCTAGAGATACGAACGTATATCGGCCATTAGGCAAAGGGTACGTGACAAGCTTGTGTTTTTTCTTTCTACTTTTTTTTTTACTATATATCTTAGCGTACGTCTAAAGTGAGTGAAAAAAAAAACTTAGTTATACACGAGGTTGTACATGTATGATATAAGATTAAAATGTAGGAAAATATATGTATAGTTTTTATGTAAACGATGAAAAAAATGCAGACACATCATTGATGCGATATTGTGACATTTATAGGGTAAATTTGCGTGACAAGACATTCGGCAAAAAAAAACTTGAAATATCTAACGCGAGGGCAGATTTTCAAATTCATCAAAGCAAATTCAAATATTTTCTATGTCTCAAACATCTCGTGAATATTCAAACATTGGATTATAACTCAACGGGGTTTAATTTGCAGGAGCAAAAATTAAGAACAAAAATTAAAAAAAAAAAAAGAGAATCAAAGTAACAAAAAATGAAAAAAATGATTCCTCGGTACCACCTGCAGCTGGATACCGATGAAGGTGAATATTAAGAGATCAAAATGCAAAGACCTTCTAATATTGAAGAGAAATCATTTTGAATATTCCTTGGTACAGTTCAAAATCATGTTTATCAGGTGGATAATAATTAAATATTTTTCTTCAACGCGATAAATATATTTCAAATCCTTCTCAAGATAATTTACACTCATAAATTCTTCAAATTCTCAATAGAAAAGTCTATTGTAAAATAAAAATGAAAGAGAAAAAAAAACAAACATACCTCAAGTTCGCCAACAGTTTCAACGATCGGTCGGATGAAAAAACGAGCCGTTCGTTCATCGGCGAACCTGTAGATAATAGGGTTTTTTTTTTTTTCTTAGTCAGAAAAAGAAAAATGAAAACAAGAACTTGATATTATAGCAGGTGAACCATTCATCTCGATGTAGGTTGAAACTTGCATGAATAAATGTACATGCATACATAGATACATCAAGATGTGTTGTTCCCTAACTCAATCGCGATAGTTTTGCGGTGTTGATGCAGGTTGAACTACTCAAAATTCTGCACCTGCTTGCATCAGTTATATACACCTAGGGGATCAGAGAGAGAGAGAGAGGGAGAGAGTAGCGCATGTAGTTAACTTTCTTTGTGGAGGATGTGAAATACTGATTCAGAAATTTCTTCCTTTTTTTTTTTTTTTTTACTTCACCAGGCGTCTATAATCAAACCCCCGTTTTGCCTCTTCTCGAACGCGGAAGTTTAACAGGGGAAGTCCCTGGAGAGTAATTAGTGAAGGATCCAATAAAACCCTGACACCTGAGCGAGGGGGAGGGGGGGAAAGGACTCGTTTTTGCTTCTGCATGAATTTATACTGTATAAACCTAAGTGGTTCCTTCACTGCAGCTGGTAGATTTATGTATCGTGATTTAATATATATTATACATAAACGACGACGTGGCGGTTAAGTGAATTAATAATCATAGATACATATATATACCATTTACGCGCAAATTAGTGAAATTGCTTATCGATCGCTATGGTATCTCATGATTGTTATTACTATTTGGTTTTGCAAGATTTGAAACATACTTGCATATATCTAAGTAATTCGATATGATTCATTTGCTTATGTATATAGCATGAAACTATATAAAATATGAAAATATAATTTATAATCGGACGATTGTATACTAACTTAGTTTTCAGAATACGGAGATGCGAAAACTTTGTATGTTATTCCATTCAATAACCCAAGTCACAAGATTTTGAGATCAAATAATACGAAGATAAGAAATCGTCGGAGTTCGAGCCATTTGAAAAAAGAATATATTCAAGAAAAGTAATTTCTTCGTAAGTTTAAGAAATAAGTCTTGGTTAAATAATTTACTTTTGTGAATATTAGGTAGTTTTATAAAATGTTAAATTCAAAAAAAATTTCATCTTCATTTTATTCGAAAGCCTTTTTTTATTACTCAATTACGTAAAGTAATGGTGGTGATGGAATAGTTTTTTTCCCGAAACCGTGCAAAAAAAAAAATGTAATTTTCAATTTCCGTCCTTGGATTTCAAACAGTTGTACGTTGTCGCACGTTGTGTCAGTAAAGTAGATATTTAGAGTGTAGGTATACCTACAGGTTTTGAATGTTCGCTTGAAGGAATGACAACAATTTAAATTAAGAAGAAGGGAATGCGAGACCCTCAAACAAAGCTCGAAGCGTATAAGATCACTCGTCACTGACATTCCTTGGGGTAGAAAAGCACACTAGCTCGGTCAAACGAGGCGTTGACTTTTGACAGTCATATATTGTACTATAGGATGGGGGCAGGTAGGGATAACTAGAGGAAGAAAGGGCGGGAGGGAGGGAGGGAGGGAGGGATCCTATTTACATAATCTTCTTAATGCAAATACCCATACGTCTCGGAACGTTTCCGGAACTAGCGACCAACCGGCGGACGACCAAACCGAGAGCGACCCTTGGGCACATGCTATACCAGCACACGCCCAAGAGTTTCTCGGCTGTACACCAAGAGCGGCTGCCTTCCTACTATACGTAGCTATTATTACTGTATATACTGTACATGTTTACTTATCCCACAATAGGCCACCCTGGGCTATTTATAAATTACCGCCATATGCTTCCATACGTAGCCTATGTTTGACCCTTTGAAGATACAAACCTCAGACTTGTCAAACAAACACTTTAGCTCCTATACCTACTTCTCCTTGTTTCCGTAGCTGTTGCTACCGCTGCTGCTGCATAACTGTCCGGGTCCGAAGAAAGGGTTACAGGGTGATGCTGCACGCTCTGAATTTACCCATTTATGCATCACTTCACTCTTTTTGACTCACTACACACGCTATAAACGCGTGCGTTATATCGGGAATGTTCCATGACCATATAACACAAAGCTAGGTATACGCACGTGGTCCAGGTCTAGGTCTAGGTCTAGGTCTAGGTCTAGGTCTAGGTAGAAAACGAGGGTACATTTTCGTTAAAGTATGGGGGTGTCGGTTAGGTAAATGCAGAGGATATCGCGGTGGCGACGAAGCCAGCAAGGGTTTATATACGAAGAGTTTGTAGAAAGGAAGGAAGGATGAGTGGTTCGTGACGCGCGCGCGGGATAGGCTTTGAAACAGGCTCTAGGTTCGTACAAATGTTCTAACCCACCCTTAAACTAAGCTAACCTCAACGTACTACTAGGAAAGTAATTGCTCGGCCCTCGAATTAACCTTATCTTTGGCCCAAATTAATATTTGCGAAAATCTACAATAAAATTCAACCTTCATTTTGGCCTGTTATACACGTGTAGTATATGTATAGTAAGGCCGCGTGCAACCAGACCGGCGAAATTCATCGCGATATGAGAAAAAGAGAGAATTGGAAGACAAAAGAGGAACGAAAAGAGGAAAGAAATATAGAGAGAGAAAATGGCGGTATATACACTACTGCCGGGCGAGCGCAGCAGTAAAACGCAAGTCGCCGAAGCTTTTCCAAGGAGCTCGGAAATTTCTTCCGACGTGCCACGATAGACTTTCCCAATTTATAGACCAATTAAGTTAGTTATAGTAGCGGTAATAGTTTCACGATCAATTGTCGACTTTTCACGAGCTTTTTCCGAAACCCACACAGCTATGTGCCCTATAGGTATAGTATATGTATACATAATAGGCGTACCAAAGAACCACCATCTATAGAGTAATTATTCACAGTTCGAACGCGTTGAAAGCAGAGCCGACATTTTACTCGCTTCTCCTCTTTATTCCATCAATTTTTTATTTTTTCTCTACTTTTTTACTTTCTTTTCTCTCTTTCCTCTCCGTTCTTTTTTTCTTTCAAGTGATATAAGATACACCCCCTGAAAGCAGTCACGAAAATTTGCACACCTCAGTTGCGTGGAATTTTAAGTGTGGTTGAGCGTATAGAACCACCCCTTATTTTCAACACTCTTCTCTTCTCTCAACCTCCATCTTAAACCCCCTCACCCCTCTTATACTTTCCTGCATCGCCCCTTTCAACACCGATATGATTTTAAATGCTTATATACATATACACATACACATACATATATACATATACACACCACGAATCTCCGCTCGCTGGATATACGCGGTAAGGGATAAAAGTAAAGCAGGTAATGTGAATCCCAATAGGAAATTATGGTCCTTTTCCGATAAAATAAACTCGTCTTATTTCTATCCTCATTTCATTTTTTTAAGATTTTCATTCCTAGTTCCTGAGTTAAGGCGCAAATGTCGACAAGAATATCGATCAATTCGCGTCGATGATATTGATAATAGATGGCAATGATCAGTAAAAAAAAATTTCGAAGTTTTTTATTCTCTTGGTAAAATATTGTATTATTATACCAACTATATAGGGTATGTGAATAGGAGGTTCTTTTCTTTACCTTTCAGTTTTTGCTACTTTTCCTATGAATCTTTACCGGTGGCAACGTATTTTGTTTCCTTTTTATTTTTCTCCCTCTCTTTATGTCTCTTATACTATACTTTTTTACTCTCATTTTATTTATTTATTTTTTTTTTTGACGTGCCGAGGATATACGGCAGCTTTTGCGTTTATAGCATTCAAAGAATGGTCAGTTTGTTTATTCACTAACACACACGTAACGGCAGCTAAGTTACTCGTAAATTAAGGTTTCAATCTCATCCTGCAGCTATTGCGGTAACAAATAGGAGAAAACCTTGCCACTATCGCACGTCGTTTTTATATCAAGTAGATGAAACTTTATATACATATACATAGATATATAGGTCATATATGTGCCTGTAGAATATTTCTTGGATGTGGTAGATAGTTTCTACGTATACGATATGCGCCTACATACATACATATATACCTTTTTAGTACACCGATTGTTTTGCATACAACGGGCACTTTACTAAATTATCTTCCTGTACGATATTATCAAATTTCACGGAGATTCTAGAACCAATTCGATTAATTGTACGACGGTCTACATTAGAACACAAGTAATAATCAAATACATGTTCCAATGGTCTAAAAACTAATAAAGAAGTTAGGTGAAGCTTTACCTTTACATGCGACGCTTTTGAAAATTCAACAGTTTTGTGGTTTTTGGTGTGCAAGAAGAAAAGGCGTGGAAAATACGTTGTGAAGAGAATAAATATCCTTAATATAGGTATATATATAAGTGTATAATATGTACATATATTGCACATATTAATTAGGTAATTGGTATAGGTAATTGTCAAAAATAGAATTGTTAAAATTAAATGCAATTCGAGAAAAGTATATAGGTATTGATCGATGACTTTTTCTGATTTTCGTGAATTTTCACGATTTTTTATTTCTATCATCCAAAGAAATTAAAAATCTTATCAAATTTCTAATATGAAAATATTCCGAATTGACATCGGAAAGAACAATCTGATTAATATGAATCGTTATGGAATAAACTTTTGAACACACGCGTAAACGTATACAATATATGTTCCTCCGTATAAAAAGAATTTGCACAGTATAGAATACCATATTTACCAGACGAACGATGTACACATGCACATAAATACATGTATGTATATGATTTACGTGTAATCACGTGGTGTGAATGGGCGAGGCAGTAATCCCTTATAGTCTATGTTATATGTATATACGTTTCTTTTCAAATCTGCATATCGTTCCGAGCAGCTATTGAAAAATGATTGTAGATTACGTGTAAAGTGCCGGTTGAAGTGAATCGAATGGAAAAATGTTATTGAAATTTTTACTCCCCCCCCCCTCCCATTTATTCCCATCCCTTGCCACGTCATCGCCTGTATCCCTGATCGGCTCTTTAGAACTACTTCAATTCCGGAGTACGTATTTTCTCGTTACTGTACCATACATCTACTCGGCATAAAGAAAAATCAAAAAAAAAAAAAAGAACCACTTATGATTTGGGTTCATATTTTCACTAAAGATCACGGCTGATATGTCCTTATAGACGGGATGACATTAACACCTCGTCGGTTTCAATTAGCAGAGATGTTGGTATATTTGTTTTTTCTTTTTCGTTTTTCTTTTTTCATCCAGACTTCATACCTATCCTTTCTTCCCGTCCTTATAATTATCTTAAAGCTAAAATAAGTGAAGCAAATAAATAGAGGAAAAAAAAAGAAGAGACAAAGGACGAAGCGGAAAATCTTGAAGGGAAGGGAGATGACGTTTGGTTAAAAGAATAGTTGTTCCCGCCGACCGCGAACCCGTATCTTCATAACTCGAGACCCGCTTTTGTTTTTACGGATTTCCTTCTGCCTCGCTTTCCCTGCAGAGCCTAGCTTATATCCGTATGTATACGTATATATTTACAGTTCAGAAATTAGGTTCCCTGTGTTCGTATAATACAGGATTCGGAGTAGTAGACGCGATCTTATATACCTGCGGTACATATACCTATATATAGGTATAGCAAAAAGGGGAAAAAGGGTAAAAGAATAAAGATAAATAAAATAGGAAGAAATGAAAAAGGCAAAAAGAACAAGAAAAGGAAACTATACGCCTTCTCCCGAATTGACTTACCGAGGTAAACCGGTGAACTTTCCATTTTGTACCAATCGAATTGTTAGCATTTCTGCAGTAAATCCGGATCTCTTAACCCGTCTATGAGGTCCTTGAAATTTTTTTCAGTGAAAATTTTACTCCGTATACACCGATCGGAGTATAATACTTTTTTTTATCTTATAAACAATCTAATCTATGTGTATGCCCGAAAACTAGGAAATCAAGTATTTATTTATTAAAACATTTGGATGTTTTTATTCAGGTGCCATTTTTCAAGTTCTATAATTTAATTTCAACTTTTGCAACTCAAAGATATCCAATGCTTATGTGGAAGAAGTAGTACAAAAAATGACATACGAAGGGTTGCGGTAAATTTTTTCCCTGCATAAAAGTATTTTTTGCAACGAAAAATGGTACCTATATATTGTAGCGCTCAAATAACAAAAACTACATTTTTGCGGGGTAGAATCAGTTTTTTCATCTCGCTCTCTTCACGTGGTCTCTTCTTTCCCGTACACAACTAATTCTTTAAGGCAGGAGAAATTTATCGCGTATAATAATATTGATATCAAAATATACTGGAATGAGCTGTTCGTGAAAAGTTTTCAATTATCAATAATTCTACACCCAAAGTTTCGAAGCGTTTTAATTATTTAGTGCATAAAAGGCAGCCGAGGTGCGAGAAGAATAAAATTATGAAATCTGAATTCCACGATTTTTATGGCAAAATGAAAGTTTTAAATTCTCTGAGCGACTTTAAAATAGAAATTTCTTTGTTCAATGTTTTGAATGAATTCGAAAATTCTCAAATGCCGGTGAGAGCGCATTCCCACAAATTTTGATTCAAATTTTCTAAATTCTGGAGTACATGCAATTTCAATGCTTCTTCAATAAGAATTTTTTTTTCGGTACCAACTATCAGTCACTTTGGAAATCTACTTCTAGGTGTCATTGTTTTCCAAATGGAAAATAATTTTTTTGCAAAACCTGCATGGAGAGTGTGATTTTCGATGTCAGTTTGACGAACATGAAGTACCTGATGTAACACTGAGCGATTCATGGTATAATTGGCGAGGTCCGGTTTTTCAAAAACCACAAACAATCTGAAAAATTGAAAAGAAAAAAACAAAAAAAAATAATAATTTTATACAGAAGTTTCAAGGTTCAAAGGGGCGAGAAAAGTTGCGTTGTCCAATTTGAACCAGGTGTCCACCCCAAGATGAGTCAAAGGTCAAACTCCAGTTTTTCGAAAAGAACCCTAACTTTGTTGACCCGGGATCCAAAAGTACGGTCGATTCTGTACAAAAAAGTAACGAAAGACACGCGTCTCAAAATCAATAGCTAAACAGTTGAGAAATCTCGTGAGAAATAGAAAATTTTTATACCGCATCGGTAGCGCTCTCTATTATATAAATCACATGATCTAATAATCGAACTGCGCTTGTTTTCAGTCACTTGGCAAGGATGTATTTCTAATCTACCACTTTCTTCCGCAGGTGTTTCGGAGGATAAATTATCCGGAAGGTGTGCGGATGGGTGATGATCTGATTCAAGTGAAGTTTGTGTAACGCGATGCAAACTTCGCACCTGTCAGGTATCGCCTATTCCTCCCGCACGAGTCACACGATAATAACTTAATGTTTTCAACATTATACATCTAATCTGACATATCTTCACGTACTAGCAAGCAAAGATTTTTGCTATTCTACCATCATGCAGGTGATTGCGGAAGAACATACCATCCCACAAATTAGATTCGAGATGACATTGTATCTATACATATATCTATATCGTAACGCAAGTATCTAGATATAATATATATATCATAACAATAATAATATCGCACTTTACACGTCTGTGAAGGTAGCACGATATTTTGCTAAAACGAAACCAATCGTGGGAGTTCTGATAGCACTTCAGAGTTCTACAGTTCCTGACGATTTTCAGCAATAGTTCCGCGCATCCAAATCAGAAAAACGCGACCGAAAAAAATGTGCCAACTTTTCGTAGCACGACAAGTGCACGCGATTTTTATTTAATTTTTTTATTTCAAATCGATAGTTCTCGAGGAGTTCTAGAGTTCTCACTAGTCGAAAAATATAGTTCTGTTAATTTGCGAAAGTTACGAACGATAAACGAAGTTATCTTCGGAAGTTATGAATGATAAAGAAAGAAATGGCGTGCTAACTTTACCATCGATTTTCTGGAAAACCAAGGTTCATCCTGAGAAATGCCGTTAACCTGGTACTCAGGGCAAGTCCATCTTCAACATACCTGAGGCCCATCAAAATCGGTTTGTATAGCATGTTTGACGGTCCTTTTATGAGGTGCTAGAACAGTCTTCGAAAAGTTAGCATCTAGTTTTCAAAAAGCGCCTTTTCGTACCGAAAATTGACAGATTTCACGAAATAAGAAGAAATGAAGGTTAGACAGAGGATTAACATTATTGCTGATAGAACTCGTTGAAAAGTACACTGCAAAAAATTTCGTCATAAACGGTTCACACGATATCTCGTCTAAAGTTGATCTGAAATCCAGAATTTGAGGGGTTATTTGTTTCATCGTTGTAGTTGTCTTTCGACCTGAAATGCAAGAATTTTCCCCGAGTTCATCGTACCGAAAATGCTCGGATTTTGTGGAACTCTTGCCGTGCCACATCCGAGATGCCTGAGCTGTATCATGAGAGCCGATCCAGAACTCCGGGGAAAAAGTACTCGACGCCAGCACGCTACCAATTCTGGGATGGGGTGTTTTCGCCCATGAACAAAATTTTTACTATCCATAACTTCCGCGGATTAACAGAACCATTGTTTTCGCCTGACAAGAACTATTGAACTCCGCAAGAACCATCGATTCAAAAGAACTAAAAAATCAAATTTCGATACACTTGGCGTGCTACGAGAAGTTGGCACGCCATTTCTTCCGGTCGCGTCTTTTTGACTTGTATGCGAGAAACTATCGCTAAAAACCATAAGGAACTGTAGAACTCTTTGAAGTGCTATCAGAACCCCCACGATGTGGTTCAATTCAGTGAAATGTCGTGCTAACTTCACAGACGTGCCCTGTACGGCGAATCTCACCGCTACAGACAAAAACTTATAATATATATTTATCCGCAACTCACATTATATGTATTACATGCATTTAAATACGATAGTCTATAATAACTCCGCGCATTTGGTGGCTCACCGTATAACGGATTATATTACTATACGCCTAACGTATGTACTAGTATCTGCTGAGGTCAAGCCCCAAACTATTAGCAATTGGCTAATGGCACTCTCTCACGTTCTGTGTACTTAGTAAGTTACGCTTGTTAAAGGGTTGTCCACATATGTATACATATATAATATCCGCGCAGAGAAGTTATTACTCGAATATATGTTTAAGGTAATTAAAACTTGTGCGGTTTCTTTTTTCTATCCAGAAATAAAAATCATATGATAAAACGTTCGCGTAACTCTTTTCGATCGACTCTTCAGTTTAAAAACGAGCAGGTGAATAGGTGGGTAATATTTTCATATGAAAACAGTACCGGAATGTAATTTGTCAAACGCAGTTCTTCAGTTTTTTTACTTTAAATATGTACAAAATGACAGAAAATTTGAGTCGTCACACCTGGATGTAATTAACGAGAATATAACGACAGCACCAGAGTTGAGAAGAAAAAAAAAAAAAGAATAAGAAAGAATGAAAATAAATGTAATAAGAATAATTTAACTATGTGCTGATTGTTTTAATAGGAGATAAAAATCATAGAAGTTGACGATGATCGGTTTGTTTATTGAGTTTGTAGGCTGCACCGTATGTGCGTGATGACTTAATTTCTCCAAACCACACTCTAGAATAGAATTAGGATGAGAAAGAATAGAATAGAAGTTTTTTGTTTATTATACTCTACGGAAAAATCCTCCCATGGGTATGACGCTTTGATATACAAACCGACTGCAGTTGCTCCGCCTGCGAGCTTCAATTTTAGTAGCGGAAAAAAATATAAGAAATAAAAAGTGAAAAATAAAAAATAAAATAAAATAAACCGCGGCACGCGGCGATGAACTCAAACGTCGCGAGTATTATGCGATGTGCGAGAGGCGTAAAGGTTAGCCAAAAATAAAAAGAAACGAAGAAAAAACAAGAAAAATGAAAGAAAAATCGTTGGATTTAGGAAAACGGTGTAAAAGAACAGTTTCGGGAACATTTGTCGTGAGATGACTGTCTAGTTGATGTAGACCGATTTCTATAAAACTTGGCAAGGGCCTTCAAAACATCCTCTCACAAATATTATCCTCATATCAAGAACTTTCGAATACACTTACGCGTAAGCTTATCGAGCGATTTTTCATATAATAATATTTTCGAAAAAAAAATAGAGAAAAAACTATAAATTACTTCGAAACTATCTCATATATTATAAACTGAACTTTCTCATTTCCTCCAAAAAGATTTATACACATGTATAAAATTATTCACAGCATACGGACCGAATTTAGCTACAATTAAAACACCGTCTTCATAAAAGCATCTGCTCCTTTTTTTTTTCTTTGTTAGATTTTAACTACGTCCTTGGTTCGTGTGAAAATTAAAGAAAAGGAAAAAGGGGGGGGGGGGGATAGATCGTGATAAAAATGGTTGTTGGGATTTGGTGAGGTATAAAAATTGGAACGTGAATTCATCCCGCGGTGCTCGATTTTCTGCCCGCAGATATAGTCGGTACATAGAGATGTGTATATATATATGTGTTTGAATTAATAGATACACTTTTTCAACGCATCTGTCTACGGTCTCCGGGAATGGGAACAGAGAGAAAACGAATGCCTCTGGCATCCTGTGTCTGCTCTTTCGTGCTAAAATCCGGCACAGGAATTCGGAAGCTCTTTTTATATCGTCCGTGCAGGATTCGTCGTATAGCTATAACCCCTCGCCGCCCGCGCCGAGGCGAATAGCGTACGACCGCCCCGCGCAAGTAAAGGAGGAATAGGAGGACAAATTGCTACGCGCGCCGTTGGAGTGCCGCGCGGCGAAGCAGTCGATTTGACCATTGATCCCCGGCTAACAGCCGGACTTATCACTGTTAACAGATGACAGGGCGACTGTACGTGACTTTTAGCGTGAGCGAAGCCAAGTGTTCGGTATATACACATAATATACTTGTCCATAGATATACAAGTGTATGAATTTCAGCATGCCCGCTTATTTTCCAGCTGTTATACTGATACCGTCGCGATACAAAAACTGGTTACGTACTTCTTGGTCTTTTCTTTTTTTTATTTTTTTTTTTTATTTTGTTTTATTTCGATTTAAAATTTTTTCACTCTACTCGACATAATTTATCGGGGATTAGTCTTTTAATCCGCTTTTCGCTGCTTATACCGAATGTACATACGTATGTACGACTGGATTTTCCTTTTTTTGTACCGAGAGCAAAGTTGACGATTGTTATATAAACCTCCACTTATAATCCAGTGAGGTTTAAAAAATTCTTTTTCGCATATATCAAAGTGAAATAAAAATAAATTCACTGATTTTCAGCTATGCGAACAACTTTGTTTAGAATTGACATACGAATATATATTTTGAATAGTATCATCGAGTGGTCCACCAATCGGATCACTTTTTTCACAATTCGTATTATGGACTGTTACCAAAATCGCGTCTGTATATATTGGCTACATCAATTGATCGAATAATGGAAGACGGTTTAACGGACGATAAAAAGAGCTAATTTGTTTTTATACGTAATATCAAAGGAGAAAAATGATCCATAATTGAAAAGACGGACTGGTCCATACTATATACTCTATATACTGCGTAATATAGAGTTTAGAAAAAAATATGAAAATAGACTTCGTCTGTCATCGCTAGACGTCTGAAAGAAGTATTTTAACCCAATTTTTTTGTTATTTTACCCTTTATGAATTGCTCATATCAGATGGGTATTTATACAGAAAAAAAAAACCTCTTACGAAGGGGGAAAAAATTACGGAGATTAATTTTCAGTTATGTTCATCTGTGTCTGTGACTCGAAAAAAAAATTTAATCAATATCCCGATTATGTCTAATTTACCATCATAAAATTTCGGAGATGATGAAAATGTATTCGTTAATTTTATCCCGAAGGTCGAAGTGGTATAACTCAAACCTATGAATTTTTATACATCTGATGGAAATGTGGATGACGTATAGAAAGGCGATGTTCCTGTATTTAAGAAGCGTACAGTACTATATGACATACTACCTGTGGTCTGGAATCGGCAGATTCAAACTTGCGTGGAAAGGACATGAAATTATTTATAGGATACTCTCGTATTTACGGTGTTGGGCACCCCCCGCTTTTTTCTCCCGGTATCATCCCCTAACTCTGCGTCCGCTACCATTTGCCACTCCCTACTCATCTCGTAGCCACCGTCAGATCCTCTATAGAGGTGGCACCGTTGATGATATTATCTCATGAAATCTCGTCGGTGTCTATTTCGTTTGATATATAGGTATATGTACGTACAGTGTACAGCTGTAGTAGGTATATAGGCAAAATTCTGATCTTGGTAGATGCGCTTGACTTGAAACTTCACATGTAACTGCCAGATCGTTTCCACTATATATATGCACGCGGGAAGATATTATACCGCAAACGTCAAAGTGAACTACGATTATATTATCAAATACTAGCTCTCCTCCGTTTTCTACTATACCATAACCGCAGAAGGGGAGTATAAATACGGGGATAACCACAGCTAACCGGGACCGATTTACAGGTTCGAGATTGCGTGAGACCAGAATATTACAGAGCAAGCCACGCGCGCGGGTAGGCCATCTTCTGGACCCGCAACGCGGATTCCGTGAAAATAGGGTACTGCGAGTTCTACATAGGTAGATACGTTCGTAAACGTAGGTACGTACCTAGAACATTTTCCTAATGTTGCGTATAACGTGAAATTACGAAGTCACCGGGAGTTTTATTTTATCTTCTCTTTTTGTCTTTTTTTATTTTTTTTATATCTTTACTCTCTCTTTCTCTTTATTTGTCGTCAAATACAAGCTTCTCTGCACGTGATGATCCCTATGAGAAAACAACGAAGGCTGAGAAAAGAAAGAAGGTATTCGGGAAAATATCCACGGGAAACACGTCGCGTTTGTCGTCATTTGCCTAGCACCATCCTTTGCCATTTCTCGAGCTTTCCCTACTGGGAGTTTCATCGAACCTTTCTCGGAATTTCATCTCATTGTACGCGTATTAAGTAACAACCCGAAGCCCTAATAATGAACCAATGAAATATTGCCCAACCGGGTTGAAACCTACCGGGAAAACTGGAATCCCATGCGTACAACGGTAACGTACCCTATACGGATTTAAACGCAATTGTTTGAGTAGCATCTCGTTGGTGGTTATTCTCTGGTTGTATTTGTATAAATTGCGCAATTTCTGAGACGTATAATAAGGGTTTATGCAATGGTTGTAAAATGAAATAGAATGGAATAAAACTATAGCGGAGAGGAAACCCGTTTAATCCAAATTACTTCATCCTTAATTCTCCACCCTGCGCTGATGGTCCGATTTAAACGGAAACTCGTCAACCGTGAATCAGGTATTATTATGTAATTCTAACGCGAAGAAGCAGATCTGACGTTAATCAAATACACGTTTTCTGTTGTATTCATTTGCAATAATGATCGATCCTAAAAGGACGTTTACATAATAATCAGCCGAACTAGGAAGGCGATAATTATATTGTACTTGTCGACTAGAGAGAGATGAGATAGATAGATGAGAAAAAAATAGAAAAGAGAGAGAGAGAGGGTTGTGCAGTATCGCGCGACGTGCCAAATAATTAGAAACCTATTAAGGACGAACAAAAAGTGGATCTCGTTGAAATTGGTTAAACGCGACTTGGCTGCTGAACGAGTCCACCGGGCACCATGCACCACCAGCTCAGGTTCCCACGCGGAATTTATCCCGCCGAATAATTACTTTACATTTTACCCCCCAACGTACATGTATACAATATATATAATACACGTATATTGGTATAACGGATACGTCCCAAGCAATTCCTCGTTTCCCTGATTCCTTGATTTCTCATTTTTTCAAAAATTGTTATCCTGGTGTCGAAACCCGATTGAGAAAAATCTTCGTATTATACGATCGAACAAGCCGCGAAAATTACCTGCGGCAATCGCAGAATAATAGACAAATTTCAAAGACTCGCGCATTGGTTTGACAGAGAATGATGATCGCAATAGGCTTTCAATTGGCTCGGATAAACAGCGAAAATTTTACCGTATGGTTGGTATGGACAGGTATAGTATAATACACGTGTATAGGCTGATGCTGCACAATAACACATTTCGCATGTATATTTACTTGTGTGTACATATGTAAAACATACATATAGATATATGACTGAAATTTTGTCCACGCATTTGCAAACCAACTCGTACTACAGTTCGCCACACGGTCATCGTATGAATCACCACGTCACTATATACGTGCATTGTTGTATCTATCTATGCAATGTCGTTCTATATTGTTCGGTATTGCCAATATGCTGCGTATTCCGGCCGCCGCGCGATTTTGTACGTTGGGGCACATGTGCATATATTGAGGGTGAAAAATATATAGCATCGGTTACTCTGTGCCGCTATACCTGCAGTGCAGTCTAGGTATATTTGGGTATACGTACGCGTACGTTATACAGACGTATTTGAATTCGTTTTAGAATTCCGATGTTGAAAATTGCATTTGCCAGCGGCTCTTTTTCAACTCGAACTAAAATTTATGTAACCGTATGTATATCCGAATCGTTCTTCAGCCCATTTAGGCTAGTTGTTCGACGCCGCTACTTGTTGTTTTTTTTTTCCGTTTTATATTTCCGAATATATCAATTTATTCTTCAAGTTGCATTTCATCACTTTATTTCATTCATTCATTTGCTTATTTTTATTTATTTTTCTCTTCTATTGAAAACTTTCGTTTTTCCTCGATATTTTCGCCGCGCGAAGAGCTGAATGGATTGGAACCACTTAGAGCAAAAATATCAAAGCACATGGAGCATAACGGATCGATACGAAAACTTCATTGAAATCGCGTGCTAAGAGGGTGTGCTACTGCTACTGCTTCTGCTGCTGCTTCTTCTACCGCTGCTGTTGCAGGGGCGAGGAAATCAATTACCCGGAGAAGTGTAGAAAAATGTTTAAGCTAAGCGTTCAAGCCTACTTTATTGTCGGATTTGCCAAATAATAGGGTGGCTTTTGAATTTGCGAGGTGCGTTATACCCGTTATACGCATTAGGCGTTGAGCGTCAGGTGTTATACGTTTTCCTCTCGCGGAGCATTCGACTTGATGCTTTTCGATTAATCTTCGGATCGAGGAGGATTTCTCCCTTCCTATCGTCCTGCATTCCCATAAACCAGATATACGCTCCACACTCCAGAGAAGATAAAATTTTGGCTAAACCTGTCCGACACATAAATTCATACACCTGTGTGTTCTCGTTTTTTGCAGTGCTCCTGTTTCCTTTTTCCTCTCTTTTTTTTTGGTCGGTAAAAATA
Organism: Athalia cordata; assembly: GCA_963932425.1. Classification (NCBI taxonomy): domain Eukaryota; kingdom Metazoa; phylum Arthropoda; class Insecta; order Hymenoptera; family Athaliidae; genus Athalia; species Athalia cordata. The sequence continues at coordinate 45,366,004 of OZ010625.1, read as the reverse complement.
ATTACGAAAATGAATGCTTCGTTAGCGCGGCGGACCTTTGCCAAGGTTTTTTATTCCCGCAAGAAAAATAACAAAACTAAAAAGGATAAGAATATAAAAGAAAATATATGTATATATATATTTTCCAAATGTTTTTCGGTACGAATTCATAATTTATATCGTACAATGGATGTAGGGGGCAGAATTTTGGATGGTATTTTTGTTTCTCTACTAACATAAGATTATATGATCTTGTAGGGCATATGGGAGGAATATACGCATAGGTGGAAACGAATTCTCATTAATATCTGTAGAATACAGGCATTGGCATATTCTGAAAAATACCAACGATATTCGATATCAAATGACGACACTTCGCGCAAGTTATCTCAGAATGTTTCTCTGGATGGGACCTTTCGCAAGTTCTTTTCAAGATAGCGGGATGTCTTGTGTCAAAGGGCAAAATACATATGTATCCGTACGTACGTACATACATATCTCTGGGGTCCGTTTACCCAAACCCAAACGGACGTGACCACAACGGTATTTGTGATTTTTAAATCGAGCGAAAATCTAAAGTCCTTCTTCTACGAACTGCAGGTTCGATTTGCTCGGTAACATTTTCAATAAAACGAACTTCTCTGGCTTCTTTCACAGTCGACCAACCAACCACCCACCCACTGAATACAGCGGCTTCAGTGATCCTTGTGAAGATTTTTCATTCAACATTCACCGTGTTCGGCTTGTAGATGGGTACCTGGCTCCAGGAACTGGTCGCCGACGGCAAAACTTGTGTGACGGTAAAAACTTTCCGGTTGTTATTTTTCAGAAGTAGCAACAAAAGAAAAAGGTGAAAAAACAAAAGTAAAAACGAAAATTGAAAAAGAAAAAATATAAATAATAAAAAACCGGTAAAATTTTGTTGTTTTTATTCGTTTAAGGATTTCTGCCACTCATCTAACTTTATTTCTCAACTTCTTGGTGCATCTCGAGTAACAGCTGCGGGGGGTGGGGGGTTGGCGGCAGACCGTAAGTCACTTTGCTGCCTACCTACTGCTGCTACTGAACTCATCCGGCGCTCATTCGTTTTATGAAATTTATTCTCGTCAGAACGAATAATAATCGTCGCGTAGCGACGTCAGTGAAGTATGTACAGGAAATGAGAAATTGTAATGCAGTGTTTTGTCGAAAAAATTTCGCAATATTTTGCGCCAAATTTTTCTCAATTACAATTAGTACATGAAATGATTAGGTTTTGTTATTGTGCAGACTTACCTTGAATACTAGCAAAAATTAGAGCAAGACCTAGCCACAGGTGGTGATACATGGTCTCTCGAGATTAAACGAACGTGGTACTTCTACCAGATCGTAATGACAGTTCGTCACGAATATCTTGGACCACGTAAATCAACAGCTGATTCAAGATTTTCTCGTATTATCTTTGAATTTACTGCGCGACGGCCAAAAACACGTGCGGATTAAAGATTCAATCACTTTCCGATGATTCTTGTAATTTATCAACGAATGTCAAAGCACCCCCTTATCACCTTGACACGTAAATAAAAATTTTTGTGACACATGTAACAGCAGTTTAATCTGCTGATTACCGCCAGCGCGTTTCCATGCACAGAAAAACTTATACACTTGCACCACACACAACGCCGCAGATACACCCCCTTCAGTTTTTGTTTTATATTTTTCCTTTAATTTTTTTTTTTTTGTTTAACTTAATTTGTTAAACTCCGTTCATCCCTTAGTAGCTCGCCATCCAACTTTTCTTTCTTTGTCCTTTCTTTTTTCTTCTTAGCTTTCGTTTGTTTTTATCTTTTCAAGTCTCTGAAGATGTATAAAGTCACCCCCGTTGTGATGATTCCGCGGTATATGAGATTCCCGCGGATAATAGGAAGAAAAAAAAAACAGCGTAAGGTAAGCTGAAGAAATTAATGTATACGATTGCTAATCGGTAATTTGTTTGATCCGTGTTATCGATTTACACTATTTCCGATACACCGGTGACGGCGTATAGACCAAGAGATTTTAAGTACCGATGACAGGGTAATTGCACGTATATCTGCACTGGATTGCGACAGGCGAGACTGAACGTCGCCGCGCGGTGGTGAGCCTCTTTGGATGTGGCGCATGCGCTCAACTTACAACCAACGCGCACGCAACAACGGCCAGGCCCATGATCTTATTCTACACCTACCCGCTACCACCACCGGTACCTACTTTTCCTCTTCCTTTTCCTTTTCCTCTTTTACCTTTCTACCTTTCCAACCTACCTCTTCTACCTCCACCTTATACCCCCTAAGAACTGAGAGTTAGAGCACCGGATTCAATTTACTACCAAAACTTTTTGTTGAATAAGGTTTGTTACGTATCATCATTCATCCGCATTAGGCCCATTGTTGGTTTCGTTTCGTACACCTTAATGTCTAGAATACTGGAAACAGTTCTTTCTTCATAAAATATTTGTTGCCATAAATTGGCATTTCGCGCATAAATATCATTGTGTTTTTTTTTTCCTCCCCTCAACCCTGTAGATCACGATCTTTTCTCTCGATTTCTAATCCCTTCAAAATTCATGAAGTCAAAAAACCATTGTTTTCGATTCCACATTTTCGCAGAATTTTTAGTCAAATTAGATACTCAGACGTAACAAGATGAGGAAACAAGAGCTTGTGATAACAAAGAAAGGCAGAGCGAAATAAAGAAAACAAAAGGAAACGCAGAGAGCTAACGGCGAGTATCGGGGGATGGAAGAGAGATGAAAAAAAACCTTGGTTAGGGTGGATGTTTGGGAAGGTATATTGACCGCGCGACGAATCACGTGGACTGGCAGAGCTAGTTCTACCTTTAGCGAACCGGATAGTCTTCGTCCACGCGGGTTTGGCACCCATGTCCCCATTCTCTTTCCCGCACTCCAGCCATCCCATTTCATCGGATCCTATAGTCTTCCAACTCTTTGTCCTTATATCTGCAGCAGTAATACGAAATACCCGGAGAGAGGGTGATGTGAGCTACTAAAGCTTCGCAATCCCGTCTGATCTTCGTCCGCGGACGTGTCCAGGAAAAGCTACGGCCGGCCTCCTTCAACTGAGCGTGGTGGACACCTCGAGAAAAGTAGTAGGTATAGGATATGGTGGAAAGGTTGATCTTCGTTGGTAGGTTATACAGAAAGCCCAAGCTTTCGTGAGCACTTTTGCACCCTGTCACTCGTGTCACCGGTTGCACGCCCCATACGGACGAGAGAATGAGAGATGGAGGAAAAAAAGGAAAAAATTTCCTCTTGAGAAAACTGAATAAAAAAGTTTTTCTTTTTTCTCTCGTTCTTTTTTTTTAATATTTTTTGAGGGCTTCTGCCGCGATTTATTGATGCATAAGGAAAAGCAGAGAAAACAAAAAAAAAAAAAAAAAAAACAATCTTTATACACTTCTATGGGCTTTTTTTCTCTGTTACGTTTCATATACGAAGCATATCCTTGCACTTTGGCGTCCTGACTTCTGTTCAGAAGTTAGTTGTGCCGAAGTCTGTACTGCTGATGTTTCTGTCGGTGGCGCAGAGCGTCCACGTCTTCTATTTTTTCTTGATTTTCTTGTTTTTTTTTGTTTTTTTTATTTTGTTATACTTTTACTACTTTTAGTAGTACTTCTTCTACTTCACTCGAACTCTTCGTCCCGTCCCGGAGACAAGAGAATTCTCTGGATTTTAGTTGAGACGGAAAATCTTGAAAAAGATATTGTTTGTTTCGGAGTAAAAACGAGGAGTGTAACTTGCAGGTACATCAGGCGAGAAAGCACATTACAGAAATTTTATGAAAGGGAGTTAGGGGCGTTAAAATCTCACGCGACATGACGTTCAAATTTTTACCGGTAAACAACTCTAAACCTAATATATACATGTAATGTTCTGTGTTGAACTAACTAAAATAATACGGTGAATAGAATTTAGCAGAATGATATTTGAAACTTGGGTCTACCGCCTGTTTCACCTTAGCAGTTTTGGGCGTGGTTTGACGTAGTCGAATATCAAAAGTTTGCCGCCAGTGGACACAACAACTCCAGGACTATGAATTGCGCGAAATATAATATCTATATGTGTATATAAACGTGTATACATACATGCATAGCTCGGTTACAGTCGTGATGCAATTCCCGGTGGAGTCATCTTCTCCGTATGTGCCAACGGTGTCATATTATACAAGGTACCTACCACCTACCCCGGGCTATATACGTTACACATTACGTATATGCATATAGGTATGAACCTCACACACGGTGGCACATGTACATAGGTTTATGTGCGAAATAGTCAAATTTTCCTTCACGTACAGCATTTAGCTGCTGTAGGAGTTGTTAATTTAGAAAAAGGATTACCATAGCAGTAACGACGTACCAATGACATCTCTCAAGTTTCGTGCTTCGTTTCTCAAATGTTTTTTTCTTCTTTTTCTTTCATCTCTGGGTTTTCTTTTTCATTTCTATTTGTTTTTCAGCACACAGTTAATTAACTGAGATGTTTTTAGCCGTCTTCACGGTTTTTCGAGTTCAACCCCCGCATATATACTGTTGCTATATAGCTGATGTAGGTTGAGCAAAATCGAGTGCACTTAGTTAGTTTTATACCGATATATATGTATACGCAGACATATCTATATACATAAGTGCACGATACATAGTTTTAGTCTCGTACACGGTTGTTAATATTTAAAGTTATATTTTAGAAGTGGGTAATGGTTATCTTGCGCAGCTATTATATGATTAATTATAATACGTATAACGCTTTGCGATAATCTGCATTATAGTGTGACACGATGATGAGTTTCATACCTGCGGCATATATATACATATCTATATCCTGTATTGCACATATATGTGTATATAAATGTATGTATGCATCTATATCGTATGGGTACCGTATAGTTAGATTTTGCGTATCAGCTAATTTCCTCGTCAGCGGTATAACGATCCTCGTGCTTTGCTGTATCGACACCGTTCCAATTTCAGGATCATAGCTCCTGTAATCCGTAATACTCCAACTATGATACCGCGGCTCGAAGGGAGGGCGAACAGAGTTTAGGTTGAGTTAACTTTTTTTCATTTGGTTTCTTCTTTGAAGGACCGGCAGTTGGCTATACACCTTATATACCCTCCAAGGAATATTTTAATAGCCCAATTTTATCACATTCGGTTTACTAGGCTTTTGAAGTGTAATTTCGTCGCAACTTTAGGTCTCTCTGAACTGGAAACCCTTCGGTATACTATAAGCAGTTAAATCAGTAAAAACTTAAACGGATATTCGGCCGTCGTAAGGTATACATATACGGACCGTATCGATCATCAAAAAATCTTTGAAATGTTGTTCTTTTATTTATGTATTATTTTTCTTTATTTTTATACGTTCGGCAGTACTGAAATATTTCCATTTCGTAACGGACGCATCATAATATCCAATATAGTTTTATCGCATGAATGATCATCGTATAAATATTTTTGCATATGTTAGTTGTATGAGCAAATAAATAAACAAATAAATAAGAAAAACGAATTTATTCCATGGTGAATCCTCATATTCCCATCCATCGATCATACTTTTTCTCCCAACGATATGATCGTCATGTAAATTTTCAAAAATTTTTTGTGGCCAGTCTGTGGGGCGCGCTTTACGACAACCGTATATTTTTTTTTTAACTTCAACTGCAAGAAAAAAAAGCTCTCAAGAATCTTCTGAATTATATTTCGAAAGCAGGGAATAAATGAACAATGTTGTGACGAACGTTCGCCGATAGAACATGCCCCCCTAGAGTCGACTAAACTAGTCGTTCGAAAATATCAAATTTCCGGGTTTGCGTACAATTCAACCAAATCAATGTCAACGCTTCAAACAGGTCTAATTATTTCCGGACAGCTTTACCGATTGACCTGAAATTTTGCGTAAGGGCGTCGAGTGTGTTCAACATCCATGCCAAATGGAATCGTTGTGAAAAAAAAATCACAAGTTCATGGACCATAACTTTGAAAAAATTAAATTTTAGGCCTGAAGTAATCTCAGGCGTGGTATGATTATTTTTTTATTCGGTAATGACTTCAAATTGTGTACCCTCATTTGTGACCTGAATTGCTTCAGTTTTTTGAATGCTATTTTTAAACGCGTTGACATGCAGACTTCCGGCTTTTGCTGGGTCTTGCGAACACCTGAGGTTATCGCCAGAACCAAAGTTCAAGTGAATCGTTCAAGCTGTCTGAAACTGACTGGCCATATTTGTTTGTAGTTTGTGAGTAACCCCCGAAACGAAAACAACAAATGAACAAATTACTGCATATTTAATAGACAGAGTATATTTTCGCACGCCATATTCACAAATTCAAAGGTAGGTGGAGTGACGTCGTGACTACGAGATATTCACACCCGACGATCGCGTCGGTACGCGCAGTTAACTGAAGGCGATAGTTTCCTGTAGCTAAACTATAACTGTTTCGAAGTTTAAAATACCGGTATCACTTCAACTCGTTCGGGCTTACCGTACAATTACTATAACTTTAGTTATATACCATTGGCGTCAAGAGGTATAAGCTCAAAAAGAGGTGGGAGTCCTGCTGCAGTATAGTGGCAGTTGGGTAACCTAGTGCCGGGTGGTCTGAGGACGAGGGAAAAAGCTTTGCTGGGTAGTGACGCGGACGGGGGATGGAAATAGGAACGGGAATGGAAGTGAAAGTGGAAGTGGAAGTAGAAGTACGTGGGGTGTGGGGTGTGGAAATAGGAGGGAATCGCTGCAGGTTTCGAAGAAGCCGGTAATTATTCGCAAGATTCCACCCAAACGACTCCGTGAATGATAAGAATGGATCAGCGCTACGTGACTGACGACAAACAAACCTTTAACGCGCTTATATTCTCTAAAAGCTCTGCGGATATGAAAAAGTAAAGTATAAACGAATAAATCAAAAAATAAAACTACTGCAGATTAAAATTCATTCATTCCTACATCCTATACACAATGGGTAACATTGAGTCTATCTCTTCATTAATTCGAAGTCATTCTTCGTTCCAACCCCCAAGAATAAAGCCGCTGAACAATTGTTACGTTATAATTTTGATCGAAATATCTTCGTTGCTGGCGATATCGATCGGTAACTGAATTTGTATATATATATATATATATATATATATACACAGTATGCATATATATATCTATATAAATAGATTGGCGTACCGCAGACTAATGTCAGAAGTTTTCTCCTCAAAAGTTTTCTGGAATAGTCGAATGGTTTCGGTAGAAAAGCTGAGCGCGAACGTCGGCAACACCCCTTGACGTTTGTGACTGTGAAAAAAGATATATAGTCTGCTGTAGAGGAAGTGAAATTAACTTCGAGTCCGGAACTAATTAGCATTAAGCAAAACTCGGGTGGAAAATGTTTCTTGACGACCCTTATTAGCACACCAAGAGACCTCATACATTCGAAGGGCGGTATATCCCTTCGTTTTATGTATATATTTTTTTTAACCTCAAGCCACTTTGGGGCTCGACTTACAGCCGTTAAAAGATGCCGGTAACAATTGTTCGTTATAAAGCAACAGCAGCGGCGGCAGAAACCGGGGCTTTGGTATGAACTGTCAAGGTTACAAGCAGGGTAAAGCTCAGTCTGTAAAACCAAAGAGCAAAGTGTTCGTTCTTGGCATAGAAATATACAATTTGTGTAGCTTGCCGTCAAAATTGTTGAATTTGCGAGGGTGGATGCTATACGTGAGATGGGGTTGAAGACGAAATTAGAATTTATATGGAAAAGCTTAGGCAAACCGCCTAAATCGAATTACCAAACTTTGAATGGTGGACCTAACAAATTATTAAGTGTCTATCAAAAAATAATCAATTCAGTTCCTTGTGAAATAAACATTATATCGCGTTAGTCAAGTGACTATGTAAGAAAAAAATTCATTCACCATCTATTTTAAATGGTGATCGTTTGGCATCAGCTCCGGGAACATATGTATGTGCTCATACAGTATGTGTTCGTACCTATAATGCATATATAACGCGTGTGATTCAATCAGGATTAGTATACGCAACTGGTTTAGGTTTACAGGATTTCCCCCGAGAGACTTCCACGCAGGTTGGGTCTGGATAGGAACCTCGAAGGGGGCCCCGTGGGGTTAGGTGGGGGTGAAAGAGGTAAAACGGAGCAGAGGGTTAAAGGGGATGGAGAAATTTAAACAGAGTTGGATAGAACGAGAGGTAAGGATGTTTCGTTGGAAATCCAGCGAAGGTCTTACAAGACGCCGCGGAATGTTGCGGGTAACTGACGGAAGCCATTGCGACCGAGTTGGAAACACGGAGAGGGACAAAGAGGCTGTGAATCACTCGTTTTCATCCGGAGAACTCCCTGCCGCCATACACAATCTCAACCTGATGGTGTGCGTGCAACATGAGCAACCTGGTGTTTATGTTTACGGCATCGTCGTCCTCGACGTCTTCAGTGTCAACCCCGTTATATACCTACCGCATGTAGGTACCCGTGTATGTACATAATGTATACGTGTGTATAATACTATATTTATACACATGTTGTATGTATCTTCTATGTACACGTAAGATGTACATTCGTATGTACGTATAATGTATATACTGGAACTATGTGAAATGGAATAGCTGGGGGTCGCTCGGGGGTTTCTTGGTTGACTATACGAGGCGTCAGGACGCCGCGGAGAACGCACTCAACGTCGACTTCGCGACACGGCGTTATCAGAAGGCAAAAGGGTAGGAGAAACTGAGAGAAGGATGAGGGAGGGTAATGCCACAGCCGCCACAGACGCCACGGGAGAGTCGGAAGCAACAAATCGCTTCGTCTAACGTAACAAACAGCAACCTCTTCGCAGAAGCGTCGCGACGTTTCAGGACTCGGGAATGCCCTCGAGCGTCGCGTGAACGGTAGAATGAAAAAAAAAGAAAAAAAAAAAAATTATCTCTCTCTCGAGGGGCGGCCTTTATTGAAGGGCTACAAACGGGGCTGTGGGTACCACGAGTCAATTCATGTTTCTGGATGATCGAAAAGCCATTTGTCGCCGGTGCAAAAGACGAGGAGGTGAAATTCCGGTTCCAATTGGCCGAGTCAATAAGGTCGGGATTCGGATCAATCACGGCCCGTTTAGCGAGCAGTCTGTTCTGTGATTTGTCAAAAGCGCGTGTTATACCTACCCTCATGCCATTGCTTATACCTACTTCCTCGCGTCGGGCGATGGACTTCGGGTGCGCGGGGGCTTTGAGGCGGCCGTGACGTGGTAATAATTCGGGTCAACGTCACTTTAGGCCGGTGGGTGGTTGGTTGGGCTAGCGCTCTCGGAAATACTTAGGCATTCAATTCCCTGGGTATAAGGTAGATACCTATTCCGAACTTCGAGGTATTAAATATCTAGAGCCCAAAATAATTGGCAAACAACCGAAATTACTCGAGCCCGTAACCTCGAACAGAAATTCTAATTCCGCCTTGCCAATTAAACAATCAAACTCGATCAATCATCACAAAAGGAATATTGCAAATTGAAATTTTCAACCACCATTTAGTTCCTCCATCTTTCGACGAACACCTTCCGAATCGTTTACATTGCCATCTCTGTGCAATCATGGAAATAAGGTTTGTCAATGTGCTTAATTCACGGTGCAATAGCAGAGTGATAGATTATGTCCTGACAGCAGCTCTCGTGGCTATTGGAATACCTGGACGGGTGGCGAACCGATTCCAATTCGGTTAATGAACTTGAAACACGCATTTTTCCAAAAGAAAAAAGAAAAAAACTCATCCGCTGAACTTTTTCTTTCAGGCTATCAAATACCACTTCAATGTCGATGTTTGATTTGAAAATATAATTCAAATTCGTTTTTCAAAGAAACGATATGATGCATAATTTATTATTCAACTTCGAGATTTCTCGTCCGTAAGTCTATTTCTTTTTCGTAAGAACTTGTAATTTTTTTCAATTTTCTTTTATCTTATTATACATCGCAGCATTTAAATTATACTGAATATGATAACATTCGATGGAAAAAAAAAATACAATCAAATTTCAACTGATATACATAAATTACAATTATTGGCAGAAAGATCAAACTCATGGATATGCATATCACAAGGTTTTTATGAAAGATGTATGAATTCGTTCGAAATTGTTGTGAAAAATTACCGAAACTTATACCCGTACAATGTATACATAGTTCAATCACTTTTTTCACCCGGGTAATTCACGGGTGCATAACGTCATCCATTTGTACAATGTAAAGCTATGAAATATTATAACTTGTGTATTGCAACATAGCCGGGTAGTATAAGTTAACGAATGGTACATAGTTATAAAATGATGTCGAGGGGACATTACGATTTCGCGTCATTTCCCCTTTAGAAAAGGGGGAGAAATAACCCGAGTATTTCCGGTATAGAGTAATATATCGGAGCTTTCTACCTTCCACTTTTGCAGCAATAACACGGGCGGGGCGGTAACGCTACTTCAATTCACATACTATACCTATATTTGACGTACCCATACCGGTAGAAATACAACGTAACTTCATGCAAATCACGTGGCTATATGATATTCAGTTTCCTCTTTATCGGTTCTCCAGCATACGCAGCAGCCACAGGTATACATTACAGATAGATAGATAGAGAGACAGATAGACGTGGCTGCCTATAATCCAAGCTTCGTCGTTGGGTATAGGTACGTACGTACGTAGATAGCCGCTCTATACCTATACGTGCATATATGGATAAACCTATACAACGTGGATAGAAGAGACAGTCGGGATGTGCAGGTATATATATATATATATATGTTGATATATATAGGTGTTATATAGGTAGCAGGATATGCTGCCCACGTATATCGGGAGTATCCTATGAAGCTGCGCTAGTAGCAGTTTGGACAAATGACATGTCGTCGGAATTCTACGGGGAGGACTGCATTGAATCCGCGTACGCAGCGTTCAAAGCTTAGCGCGAATAAATTCCGCGAAAGGACGAGCAGGTTACGGTTGATGGAAGCTACGATGGACCCGACAAACCCGACGAGCTCGAAGGGCGCAAAGTGACGGGTCGTCGTTGATGCTACGTGTATCACTCATTCTGTCGTTCGTTCGATACATAGATATACACATGCACAGCTGTGTACTCTGTTCGCTATACATAAGGAAGGTAACTGACTCCATGTAGATATACATAGCTTCATGTACATTTGTACGTGGTACGTATAAAGGAGGTATAGCAATTCGTTTGTAAACCGAGGATATATCTCGAACCTTCTAATGCACTGATCCCATTGGGACAACGCGCCGCTTGGCGCGGGGAGTCGTTAACGACTTTTGAATTTCGAATTTGGAAGTTGGAAAGTAAATCTTTCTCCAATTCATGATCTGCACGCCTCACACCCCTTTAATGATTCTTTTTATCCTCCTCCCTCCTGCCGCCCTTTATGCTCTGGCTTTGAAGTTTTTTAAAGATCCAATTAGACGTCGACGCGACGATTCGGCGTCGTCCGGCGCCATATAGTCAGCGTTTTATCGGAATCGATAACAACGGTATACATAGCATAGGACTTATATATTATATGTATATGCCTCATATACTGCAACGCTCGTGAAAGTGATTAATATATTAACTTGGAAACAGATACGGATCACTCGTTCGAAATCTCATAGCGGAAATGACTCTCGATTGGTCTGCACGACGGAAGTTATTCGGAGGTGTGGGTCGCCTGGTACCACCGGATTGCTGCAGATTCAGGCTTTTCGAAGTATATAACTACATATACATATATATCTGTATAAACACACACATTGCTACATATATAGCGGCGAAGTCGTCGGAAGACGAGGGAGAGTTTCGAGAGGTAAATGATAAGAGGGTAAGAGGGAGATTGGGTGATAAGGAGAAAGATAAATATGTATACTTTCTCGCAGGTCAGGAGTGATGGCTGCAGGTATATCCAACAGTTACGTATACCTACGCAACACAAGTAGCAAAGGAAAATCGCATTCTACCCACGCCCAACACTCTACGACTCGACTCCGAAATTTTATGTGGCTCAGATCTAAAAATCACACATCCTCGTACACTTACTGGTATAGCCATAATTGTGGTAAATAAAAGAAAAAACTCAAAGTTACTCAACTGAGTTCACGTAGAAAAAATTGAAGTTTGTTCCGGAATTCCTCGAAATATGGTATCTGAAGAAATTTAAACTATCACAAGTATTATTCTATCGCTCTTCTGGTTTACTATTCCTTAGAAGGTTTATAAATGCTCATAAACATGGTAAAAATGTGAGTAATTTTATCTGAAAAAAAAAAAAAAAAAGACAGGGTGGAGAAATGGATTATAACCTTTTGGATTAATTCGTTCCGACCCGTATTCCACTACGTAGTCAAGGGTGTATGTGGATAAAATTCGTTTCATGTCAGCAGAGAAATACTGATCATCCGAGCATAAGGGTCAAAGCAGAAGAATTACTCGTCCATTAAAACAAAATCGTTTTCCATTAAACAACTCCCTCAAGACCTGCAGGCGCTGCGCCGCGCCACGGCCGAGCCGTGCGCGTTTTACTAGTTCGAGCCCATTTCACAAACTACTGCCGTAGTAGTACTGTGCCGTCTTCCGCGCTACTTATTCAATGGCGCACAACATTTTCCTGAGAATTTGTGCCGGCACGGCATCTCTCTGTATTCCAAGTCTTACACCTGCTTCCGTCTTTCACTAAAGAGGGAAAATTTCATATGTTCTACTGCGCTGGAGTATGAATAATTATTTATGCCCGGAATGCTTGATACAGGGAGCTTCGATAAATCCGAGACGATTAATAAAGGATGATGTGCCGGAGTTTATAGATAGCTATACATTTGATAACGATTTTTCAAGCTTTTGTATTATGGATCACTAAAGGAATATTGCAATTGAAATTTTCAACCACCATCTAGTTCCTCCATCTTTCGACGAACACCGTCCGAATCGTTTACATTGCCATCTCTGTGCAATCATGAAATTAGGGTTCATCAATATGCATAATTAACGGTGCAATGGGAGAGTGATAGATTATGGCCTGACAGCAGCTCTCGAGGCTATTGGAATACCCGGACGGGTGGCGAACCGATGCCAGATCGTAGTTTGATCGATGAATTAACTTAAAACACGCATTCTTCCAGCTTTGTTATTATGAATAGAAATAGTATAATTAATATTGAAAATATTTGTTAAATTGAAATTAAATATTCTCTACTAATTCTTCTTACAATTTTTAGAAAATTATAAGTAGAGTGCACGTTGAACGATGTTTGGGAGTTTGAATGATACAAAGAATGAATTTTTATTTATATACCCTACTAAATATCTTGGACTCGTAACGATCGACGTGTACTTATTATATCAAACTTTTATTCGCGGCTATTCATATTCTGCAGCGCTTTCGATGACACTGGCATCAAAGCCAAATGCCACGGAGCTGAGAAATAAAAAATTGAAAACAACAATATGATTTATCTCTTTAAAGGATATTGCTCGTGGATACTTTCACCATTGATATTATCCTCGAGTGAAAAGCTCGAAGTTTATGGAATCGAGGACAGACGTAATTGTGATTAGAGTCTCAAGAGTCAATGCTTTGAAAATTTACTCCGTTTTTCTCTCAAGTGAACTCCAATATTTCGCCATCTCCAAAATATATGAGATTTTACAACACATACACATAATATACTACGCCAGTCAAGAATCGCCAGTAATTCATTACGTGTACGTATTACAACCGATCGAATATTTATTTCAACGAGGCCCCAAGCCAACGGAATTTCTCCGCAATGTTTCATGGAAAACAACTGTTTCAAGATCGGCCTGAAGTTCGTGCGAGTTGACCTTGACTGGCTGATAATATCCGTAAAAAAATCGACACGGACTTTTGAATTTGGACTAGATATAATTTGTTTTCTATTTCAACGGTCTCCGATATTGACCCTTCTTGACTCAACTGACCATAAATGTTTCGTAAACTAAACATAAATTTGTTACATAACATCGTGAACAAATTACGCATTTATCCGATTCGCGTGTAATAAAAAAATATATCGTTATCGAGATAATTTTGCAGGTCAGCTTGTTAAAACTTAAAATGTTTTTAGAGATGAAATAAAACCTCGGTATAACGAGAAGAGATTAATATAGTATTACACTAAAAGATAATTATAAGGTAAGTATATGGATCCAAGTACCACATATACCTCTACAACCCCCGACTTTATTTGCGCCTCCAGTCTTTGACGTCGAACTCCCCGCATGAATATCGGAATTCTTCGACTATCTAACACATTGTTGCAACCAATTGTGTTATTATCATATCGCCCAACGTTCACTTTGTCCCACAAGAGAATATATATTCACGAAAAATATGAGCTTGGGGCATAATTTGAAAGGTTCTGGTAGACACCGCGAATCCCCGAGAGCAGTTTCAAGTGCTCAGGTGCTTCACGAGTACCTATGTATACGAGTATATCCATATATATATTTAGTCAGAGAGCTTGCCACCGGGGCGTAACCGACATTTCTTGCATCAGCCAATTTACTGCTCCAACAATAGTGTAAAATATTCAAAAATAACTGCATAAAACTATTCCTCTAAACACCCTGCTTTCCTTCTTCAGCTATACGTACTATAATGGTTGTATACTACCATAGATACATATATTGAATATCTCTGATACTACAGGGATAATTAGTGGAAACTGACCACTCCATATACGCCTGACTAGCGGCAACTTACGTGTGCTCACCAATCACGAAATTCTCATGTGCGTGAACCTTCGCCGGCGTCAGTTTCCGACCTAACTTTCAAAAATCCGTGACCGCTGATACCGGCGGAGGTTTACGCACATGAAAATTTCATGTATTGGTTAAGTTGCCGCTAGTCAGGCGTATATGGAGTGGCCAGTTTTCACCAATTGTCCCTGTATAGAAATTTGATCATGCACTCGTTGAGAAAATACGAAAAAAATTGTTCGTGAAATATTTCGATGAAATTACATACGTAGAAAGGGTATCTCGAATGATAGAAAGGAAAATAAGTTTGTAAGGTATAAAATTTAAAATACTTCTCTAATGACGCATGGGAAATGAAATACAATTAATCGTGCATATGGAAAATCGAGTTCCATATCTCACCAATATATTATATCATGAAAAGAGAAATAGAGAAAGATATAAAAAATAGAGGAAAAAGTGGGGGGGAAAAAGACAAAAAAAGACGGAAAGCGAAAAAAATAAATGGACCAAAGGCTTTGGATGGCTGCAGCGTAAGAAGGAGTGTGATATATTGACTTCAGTCGGTGTGGAAATAAAAGGATACATGCAGCTGTCACGTTACACTCAATCTAGGGAACGGCGACGGCTGGTAGTGAAATATGACGTAAGCCCTGAATTCACGGTTCAAGTCCTTCTTGTTGTTCATTGTTTCAGTATAGTATGAGCTTTTTTCCGCGTTCACTTGACATGGCGGAAAACTCTCACGCTGATTTTTGTCGCCGGCTCCATGATAAAATGAAAATTTTGTCCATCGTCGATACGATACGATGCAACAAACCTACCTGTCCGTTGTTTTTTCCATGTTGCTAACAAACCAGGCAAGCGAGGCATCATGCATAGTCCTACCAGGCTTTGCAAACTAAAAACCAATTCTCTGCCACTTTTTACAGTGTACGTATGTAACATATTTTGTACACTCGTATATAAACAATGAAAACGAACAGTCGAATATATACAGCTAAACCTTGCGATAATTCTGTACGGGCGTGTTTTTTGGCTAACGAAACGATTACTCGCAGTTAGAAATACTATAACTGTATGCGTAAATGTATTTGTAAAGGAGTTGTAGCGAACCAATGCCTCACCCTGGGGCCTTTGGGGACAATGTCAGGGTTGTACGAGGTGGATTTGTTTGTTCGCTAAATATTTAGGGTATTTTATTTGTCCATCCCACACCTCCCTTGTTTCCATCGCTTTCGCCCTTTAACGTGTTGAACCACGACACCTGCCCTGAACGGACGGCCAGACTGAAACCACTGGGTGGCTGAAACCACTGGAAACCTCATGGAAAATTTCACGAAACGATGTTGGTTCAGGAAAGTTTTTCCGGTAATGCGTCACCAGACACATGGTTGAATGGGTCTTCAGCCTTGTTTGGGTATACGATTTCTATTCTCAGGAGTCGTGCATCCTCGCATTATCAGTCCCGAGTGAATCAAGTAGGTAGTTAGTTCAAATCTTTACAATTTACTCTTCACATTTTACATGGAGGATTGATATTGTAGAGTTTCTAATTTCTACCAATAATTTCATCCCGGGTTACTATAATTAATTACCGGAACTTACCACCGCGAGCTGTACTAACTTGAAAATGTGAGCTTATTCAACAATGATGGTTTATGATGAGGTTCGATCGTTTATGGTGGACGGGGTATCTCGTAGATTGACTATCGACTTTGTAACATTTAGATGATTCTGTTTTTCAAGTTTACTTGGTGAAATGGATTGGGATTTTAAACGGGGTTTGAAAATTTCTCAATGCCTTGTAAGATGTCCCAGTTAGTATGACAAGATCATCCACCATAGAAGTACACCTTTTTGAAATTTGTCGCTCAAAATCCTCTTGATCCTGCATAAAAGTCCATCAAAATTGGAAACGCAATACTGCAACGATGTGAAGGATCATTATCGAGAATCTGTTCGAAAATTTCTTGTAGATTATACTCATTCATTCATTCACAATGACCCATCCACCTTTGTCCCTCAGATTACATGTGCTTTGTGCGAACAAAAGCTAAGCTTTTTGGCCAAACCGCTTGTTAACAAATTCGGCACAGCGATATAATTGTTTTGTCTTTGTTATTCTCATTCATACAGTGATGGGTTGATTTATACAAGATTCTCACTGTTCCCATTTCTGCGAACTCATATTCACGACTCTTGACGCATCGTATGAAATGACGATATATTTTCACGCGGTATATCCTACCCGACAACTAATGGTAGGAGGAAGTACTGGGGTTTTAGGTATTTCACTCTCATCTTCAGTTTCACAAAGACTTTACTAATCACTGTAGTCGTCGACTCATCATTTTTCGAACCAACACGCGGCATGCGTTGACGCTGATTCCACGCTCCTTCCTACTTCGTGGTTGTTCCAGTCATGCGATATTTACCCCCAGAATAATCTCGCGTCATTTTTTCATGGAGCTATATAAGGGGTACGTCGTCTTCCAATTTCATACTCCGTCGAGTACTATACGTATGTTTTCAATATGATATTCAACAAACGAACAAACCAATAGATTTCACGCTATGGCAGCAGTTATGGTTTATTATATTT
The DNA here is from genome assembly GCA_963932425.1 of Athalia cordata. Taxonomy (NCBI): domain Eukaryota; kingdom Metazoa; phylum Arthropoda; class Insecta; order Hymenoptera; family Athaliidae; genus Athalia; species Athalia cordata. Next base: position 45,348,639 of record OZ010625.1, on the reverse strand, counting down.
GAAAAATAAAATTTTTGTATTTCGTTTTGTTGTGCAGGGTGTAAAATGCAAATGATCATCACCGTCAGGCCGGGTTCCACGGTGAATGTAATGTTTACCTTGTCATCAATTGAACGCAACAAGTCGTGAAAAAGTAATAATAGGGTTAAATCGCCCGGAAGGTACGTATCAAAAGAAACGCCCCAGTTCCAGGTAGTTACTTCTAGCGTTTGATTGTTTGATTTCCAGGCAGGTCGGATGGGGTTAGATTGGGTTGGCAAGGGTCGAACGCTACGCACAGCAACGCGTATTCTTTAAGGGTGCAAACTTACAGCGAAGATGTTGCGGTCTTCGAGGTGGAAAACGTATCTGGATTACAAATAGGTATTAATTTACTGTATCCGGTTCTTTGAATCCTTTCGAATTTCGGAGTCTGGAATAAGCGTTCGTATTTTCTGGGCCGGATAACTTTCCGATAGAATTTATTTAAACGAAAATATCGATTCGTGGTTATGATTTTAACAACTGGGGGGGGGGGGGGGGGGGGGGGACGGCATTTCTAGCCCCATTGATGGGTTATACTATACATTTAACTGGCAAAATTTGTTTACGAAACTTTGGATCATATAATAGGAAGTTTTTTTCCGAAGCGATCAGCCGGCGTGGCGTGTACGAATAAAACAACAATATCGACAAGATACATTACAGGGGTAATATCTGTATCGGAATAACGATCCGATATACGATATCGCGTTTCAAAAAGTCTATACACAAAAATATTTAAATATACGATCGAAGCCGATTACATTATTCAGGAGCCCGTCACCACCGTTCGCGGTTTGAGCGCGCAGAGTCTTTTATTGTTTTTCCTTGAATCGGAATAAGTATTTATACAACTGTATTTCCGAACGTATAGATGAGTTGCGTTTTTTTATTTCTTGTTGCTCTATGGAACTGTAATGTGGCAATTGTTTTCTTCTCTTTTTGAACACAGAATGGTTTTTTAACGTTGGTTAAATTAACGGGCTACCGTAGCTGTGAAAGTACAGAGCCTATACGCGATGAAACGTTTATCAGTTTGGTCACATAAATTCGTTGTTTGATTCGACATCGGAACGGTTATTCTAGAAATGACGTCAACTGAGAATTCTTAAAGCCCTCACGACATCCTGTACATGATCTCGTAATGAAGAAATCTAGAATATAGAGAATATAGCAGGGCTAGAACATCACGACGAGCTTTCCAAGCTTTCCAGCCACGTAGTGCCGCCGGCTCTCTCTCCTGCATGCGTGAGCCTTCAACTCGGCCTTCGGCCCTACCTCTACCTTCGCTCTCCACCCTCCACCCTCCAACCTTTTCCGTCCTTCTTTTTCGCCCAACATCGACTCGAACTCGGTGGTCCCGGCGCTGTTTTAGAGTCAGCACAGCATCCGGCTTCAACAACCCAACTATATGTGTGGAAGATTACCTTATTTGTTACCTCGTTCTAACAAACCGCAAACACCGAAAAGAGAAGATACTTATGTGTATGTATCTCATATATATAATACCCATACCTACCAACAGGCAGGTACGTTATACCCGTGGCGAAGCAAGCTGATCATCCCGTAAAGTAAATATGAATATTATTCCTATAAAATTGGTGCTTTTTCACGTAATCATCTATTGACCATGAGAATTACCCAATATGAGTATAATGTATAGGTATATAATACGTGAATCGCTTAATTTTCCAGTTTATTTAGGAAGACATTTGTGTGCAAACAAATACGTGCTCAGGCGGTGTACCTTTGAGATGAGTTGGAAATATCAATTTTATCGGAATCAGATATGACGAAAAAAAAAAGGAAATACATAACAGACAGTCGGCATCAAGGGTGGCGTGCGGTATCAAAGGGTGAGCAACTTCCTGCTTGGTCAAGAAGAGTCGTCGGCGATTCGAAAATATACTTTATTTTTTTTCATTTTTTCTCTTTTTTTCCTCTCTTCATCTTTTATCCTCTATATGTACTCCTGAGAATTCCCTACAGCATCTCATGCATAAAAGATCAACGGATGCCTTGAATCTCACGTGTAGAGTTTCCATCCAAAAACATAGCCCTGCAGCTTTTCAGCACTTGATTTCTTCCACCCTATCACAGAAGAAAAAGAATTCTTTTTTCTTAATGTCCTTATCATTATCTCCGCGGCGATAATTTTTTCCTAAAAATCATAATTTGAGGTAATTGTATTTCGTAAGTAATGGAAATCGTTTTGACTCATCTTCGAATTTTAGGGTTGTTCGTAATCAGTGTAATCAGGGAGGGATTTTCAAATTTTTCACAACGCTCATCTCTTTGAATTCAAAATAAATAATCAAACACAAATAAGAGTTATACATCGATGGTAAAAGAATTAGAAAAATTTGGACCACACCAGAGACGGTTTCAAGGTATGAAAATTGTCAAGTTGTTGTAAAAGTCCCCGTATATCTATATATTCTTATCCCGATCGTCACGTAACATTCTGAATCGAAATAGCTGTATATATTCATAGATCATTAGTATGGGTCGGTACTTCTTTTGTAAACCCATCCAGGAATTCCCCTTGAGAAAGTTACTTGTGACTTCGGTACGAGTTAGATTACTACGTATTTGAATTGAAATGGTTCTGACGTATATTCAGAAAGTTCAGATTATACTTTGCCTACGTATAGCGTAATAACGCGCGTTACACTCGTAAAATTTCTATAATTTACATTGGATCGATTAATTTTGAAGACGTTTCCCATCGAGATTCCATTAAATACTACATTGCAAATAAATGTATTGTATGACCATACACCAACGGAGGAGGTAAACCGTTTTTATTTTACTACGATCAATTTTTAGGAGACGATCACGGCATAACGGCCATTGATACTCTTAGACTCTAAGGTATTTCGCAAAATGTGGTACGATAATATAAAATTTCATATCATGCTATAGTGTGGGTAGTATTATATCCGTATCCGCACATATACCGCGGTATACCCCTGTTTTATATCGATCTCCTACTTTGCATATAACGTTGTTCATAAGCCGTCCCGCAATTCTATTCTACTTTAACAGCTTTTGTTATTACGATAAACGAAGCGTGACTTTTTTTTTTGCTTTTCATTTTTTATTCTCCACTTTTTATTTATATATCCACAGCTGTACATACCGAATTCACTAATATCCTCTCTAACTCAATCAATCAAATTTGATTCAATCGCCCCCGAACCATTCTTAAAAATTCATTATCCGCGTCCGCTGGTCTATTCCCCTGAAAATAAAAATTAAATTATCCACTATTTATAATGCGGCAAGGTGGGGTAGGTTTTTCACGGAAATGCCGTGCAGAACTATCACGGCTGGATGTAAAAGAAGCCAATTTTTAAAAAGAAAAAGAGGAAAGGGAAGGAAGAAATGAAAAAAATACACGTACACACAAAATTTAATAAATGACATAAAGGGGGTGAGAAAAAGCAAAACAGAAAAAAAGAGATGAAACAAACTCGTATGCTAATTTAGTGGCATATTTAATCATCCTAATGGACAAAAAGCTTATCGCAACCATGCCAGGTAAAACTTGTACTCCTCGTTGTCCGTAGACAGCGGCTGTCTCACCTACGTATAGTTTGGTATATCTTTCGCTGGCAGATGTACATGCCCACCTTATCCCCAGTACGTATATGTGTGGATGTACGTAGGTATAGTATGTAAAGACAATTATACATACGTATATACGAATGTATTATACGTCCGGAAAGAGCGACGGTGTCACGCGACGCGCTATCGGACAAAATGACAGACATGTGTCCTGTTGCGTGACTGCACGTACAGGTATACGTTAGTTACTTACTTACTTACTTACTTACTCACATCAGTCAGTTACCTGCTAACGTTTACGTTGGATCCTCTGGCAGCAGCAGCAGCAGCAGCAGTAGTAGTAACAGTAGCAGTAGAGTTAATGCAACACGCGCATTAGATTAATTAAACTTGAATTAGGCTGATTACGTTGCCCACAATCCCGCACGAGCCGCGCACGAGCCATGAAAATAGTAAAGCACGGCTGATTTTATTACTACGATAAAATTCTTGATTTTAATCTTTACCGCACATGGGACAAATAATATCTCTGTTTCCGTGAACTGTTTTATTATTATTTCCGTCATCCTTCAACGGACGAAAGTTGAGCCTATGTATGACCTATGTATAGTAAAACTAATTGCTCCGTGTTTTTGATCATGGAGAATCGATCGATTCAACGATGTTGAAAGGATTTTTAGACAAAAATCAAAAAAGCAGATTCATTTTGAGCACTTTAGTAAATTGTTTACTAGCGTGCGAAATAACGCTAAATTTGCCTCGCTGGCCGGAATGATATTTATAATGTAATTTTTTTTCCTACAAGGCGGGTGAGATACATGTGTATACCTATATCAAATACATAGGTAGACGTTTATACGAGTGTACGTAAGTATGGCGAGTTCGTTGATATAATGAAATTTTATATGAGCGTAGCGAAAAAAAAGCAAAGTGTTGAAATAAAAAAATTATAAGAGAGAAAAAAAAAAACAAAAGTTAAAGAATAGCAAAGAAACGCGTGGGTATATAAATATAATTTAACCGAATTTATTCTGCACCTGATGTAGAATCTCACAGCAAGCGCCATACAGCGGTAGAGCGTAATTGCACTTATCCTGTGGTAGGTATTCAAGTCTCATGAATTCCACCGTTACTTAAATGATTTACTGAAGTACGCGCCGGATGAATGTAAGGCATGAAATTCTTTGACTTGAATTTATACTCGGTGAGAGAACGGGTGAATGTGCTTAATACACCTGATAATTCGTGGAATATGCTTTAGATTCTCTGTGGATGATAATATAGTGTACATTAATTAGCTGCTGTTATTCCGTCAATACGCGTGGCTAATATACGTTTTTCTGCCCCGAAAAGCTTGATGTACATACATGAAAATTAGTGAAATGTGAAAATAATTCGAGTTCGAAAAAATTACAGTTTGCATTGATCGGCGAATGTCCATGTAATTTCGAAGTCATTGAAATCTCGTTTAAATTTTAGTCGCGTTTTATGCGAATGAAGCAGATACGTTGGACTGTATTGTCGATCGTGATGATAGTCCGGAAATGCGATAGAGAAGAAACGTATAGAATTCGAGCGTATGAGAAGTTAAGGGATTTGAACAATTCCTTATAATCCCCAAACGATACTGACTCTGAACTCTGAATGATGTTCAGTGTTCCGTTCAAAGGATCGAGATCATATGATCTGTTACAATAAAATCGTATTATTCATGGGGCGTAAAAAATACGACGCATCAAATAGCAAATGATAAAATAAGACGTGGGGTTACGATTACTAGTTTATTAAATATTTTATTGAATGCGTCCACCATGTCAGTACGTGGAAGTTCAGGAACGAGTGAATTTCGAAACTTTCGCTTATAGATTTGGAATTTCTTGATCTCGTTCAAGAACCCGCCGCACCAGTTCTATGCGGCGCAGCGTTGCTATTGTTGAAAAGAAATACACAAGTGTAGCACACACCCCCATATAGGTAGCTATATCTATAAGAGACACGAACCAAGTGAACGAATGCAATAACCAGTAGTTCGCGGGTTGTTGAAAAATATAGCGAAAAAATAGTAAAGTAAGAATTTGTAGAATCTTTCTGTAGCCTCGTATACAATTCTAGCAATAGTTCCAGAAATATTCGCGTCCCTTCTTTTTCCGACGTACCCAGAACTATACCTTCGCTGCAAGAACAGGGAGAAAGGAGTTCCGGAAATCCATTGAACTGTACGAAATAAGTTACTTGGCACGCCGGATTCCGCCAAAGCTTAAGTCAGTTGAGCCAAAAGCTGTTTTAATACGATTGGATTCGAGCTAATAGACTTTTCGACTCAGAATCAGTTTATCGGTATTATGGATAAACCGTTCCACGAGTTATACCTATACCATTCCTCGATTTCAGCTCGATATTAGCTCGATTCAAGCAGGAGCGATAGTTTCATTTAAATGGTTTGGGATGATCGCATTTTGCTCTTGGCGCTCGGTAAGCAGTAGGATTTGGTTAGATCGTTTCACTACGTTCGCCTATCCCGCAGGCCACCAGCCGGCCATAAGATCAAAGGGAAGCGGAAGAGACAAAGAGACAAACGGGCGCGGGTGTTGCGTCAAGAAAGACGCGTCGACCCCTACTGTGTGGACAGACGTTCCGTGCGGTGTTTAAAATCGTCAATGTGTGTAACGTAGGAAAGTCCTTTCCGGGTGCTCACAGAATCCCATGGGCCATGTAAGCCCCGTGTCGTCTTCTGCCATGCGGCATACGGGGGAGAGACTATCACGCGGTATCTCCACGAGTTGGATGACCTAAAGGACCTGGAGGACCTCCAAGGAATAAATAACAGTCTTTGTCTTCCGCCCCCCCCCCCCCCCCCCCCCTCCTGCGCCTCTTCGCGAACGTTCCTGACGACTGCCTGGTAGTATGTACATACAACGCTTCTTCTTACTTGATATTCGACAAGTGGTCCGTCCCGCAGCTTCTGTCTGACAATATGTGAGCTTAAATACACATGTCTATATCTCAGCAAAATGGCGACGGAATAAGACGAAGGAGAAATTCAACTATTTCTGAATTCGTACAACCACAGCTTCGAGGTGCAACAACCCCAGGAGAAAATATTTTCCATCTGTGCCAAGTAAGGTTCAGGGAGAAAAAAATTTGACGAGAAGGTTATATTTGGAGTCAAAGACCATTTTCCCGAGTAAAATGATCCAACCGTTTCGGAAAGTCCTTTGAATGCGAAGTTCGCGATTCTTTTTTTTTTCGCATTTCTCAAGTGTTTCGAATTATGCCAGGATTTTTACCATGGAACTTACGTCGCCGGGATGATATTCCAAATTTTTACTCTGCACAAGTTAACAGATAATTTACAATTTTTTAGAGCTGGAAATCATAATGAAAACATATCAATATCATATAATATACGTATTTTACTATTCATTTACGTATTAATTTTGGGTAAAAACTAAAAAAAAGATTAAAGTTTTGAAATAAATTGAGCACGTATGGTTGGATTGCATTAACTTTGTTGATTTTTGAAATGCATATTCAATCGGATCCAACGATGAAGGGTAGAAAATAAATAGTTGCTATTATTGTTCGGCTTTTGTTTGGATTCGACAAAATGGTCTCCAAAATACGTGTGACTGTTCATTAACATATTAACTTCATTTTTCCGAATACAATTACTATGCGTTGGGTTACATTGAATCATAATTTTTTGGATACACTAGCAGTATAATGCAGTTCACATGTAATACCTTTCATGATGAAAATTTTGAACCAACATTGTTCGCGATATTATATGGAAATCGAAGGTCCTGATGATTTTCTTCAGGTACAACGTTTACATTTGTGATAACAGGTGTAACGTTGAATTTCTCTTTGGAGGTAAATGTAAAATGAATTTTTGGTAATTTGATTTCAAGTTCTAACGGATACCTTGTTATCTTCGACTGCCTGATCTGGTAGACGGTTACTACGCCACGTATATCTCGACGAAAGATATCAGTTGGGAATTTTGTTATGCTCGTCACTGCGCAAGAATCTGCTAGGGTAGGGAGGAGTATTACCATAGAAAAGAGCACTTCCGTCGATATCACGAGATCTTTGCATCATTACCAAAGAGTCATCGTTACCATTTCGTTACCCAAATATATAGACGTGAACGTGTATGCGGAGACACCTAGTCTGCCGCAAGATCCCGTTGGTTCTGGTCGGGCGTAATCGAGTCGTCAGCTATTGGCGAAAGTAAATCTTTATAGCGACTATTTTGGCCGACTTCTATCGCGGCGAATGGTCCTTTGATTATTTCTGACAACCTACCTCAACGATGTCACTCATGGTTGGAGGTTACGCTTATAGAAAAAGGTTATAGGAGAAAAGAGCAACGCCGACGATTTCTTCGCGTTTGTACGTCTATACGTGTATACGACGGACGCGTATATGTCATGTATGTATGCATCAAACACCTGTCTGTTGAAGGGACGAAAGGTTTGAGGCAAGGATATCTTGATACGGGTTGAAAGAGTCACCGGGTTACACGTGGGGTGGTCGGAAAAGCGAAGATCACTTCGCAGGACGAGAGAGAGGCTTGAGGATTCCGGGAACGTCATCAGCGGTAGTCGATATACCTGGAGATAAGTCTTCCTGCAGTGTCAACAGAAATAAAAGTCTGAAATGGAATCTTTTCAAGGTCTGATGTGTATAATGAAGCGCTGATTTTGATCTGGCGAATCCGAATGGTAATAATGTATTCGTGGTAATAATGTATTCACCAACTATAGTCGTAGATGTGGTATACCGCCGACGTTAATACTCATAACTAATCGTATGAGGAGGTGTTCAACTCGTGTTTGCAAATCACGACCTAATTACATCTGGCTAGACTAATGGTGAGTTTGGTGCGCCCTTTGATTCCACCAAGAATCAGGAGAGGTCAAAGACAGCCGCTCAAATCCACTTTAGTCGATATCAGAGAGGGGGTACTAGAATGTCTCCCTCATTCGGTCAGGCGTCTCACCGGGTCCAATGGACAACTCCCTGCAGGGCCTCTCGGGCTCCTCTATATCTTCAGAGAATTCAATTCCTGACTTCGATTCGCGCGACCACGTACTTATACTTTGGACTTGGTCCATTCGGTAAGTCCCGGACTGTCCCTTGAGGCACAGCTTACCTACCTGCCAATTGTACTATTCCAACCTAGGCGGTCGTGATGGATAGAAAGTAAAGACGTAAACCGCGCCAACTTGCAACTACCAACTCACCAATCATCCCTGCCTTAGAGTGCCTTCAAAGGTCTACCCCTTTCACTGGTTTTCTGCGGCGGCAGCGGTTCTCAATTTTAGCCTTAATTTTAGAAGCCTCTTCCGGTGTTCTCTTTCACTTCTCTCCTCTTATATACTCTCATCTCGCTCGTTCGCTCAGCTATCTCCCTTCGGAGGACTTAACGAAATTATTTTAGGGCGTGCGGGTAATTAGCGTTCCCGGCTATACCTTATATACCTATACGTAAACCTTACGGAGCAGGACAAGGTTGACGAACCATCTTCCTCCCATTGATATGCGGAGAGGACCTCGTTTACTTCTCCTTTACAGCTCCTCTCGAAACTTAACTTCGATTAAGACTCAGGGTCACGGGTCCTCGTGATTTTACCTTTTAAATTTCAAACCCGGAGGGCCAAGATGAAAAGTTTATTGAAAGGACGGCTACTGTCCAAATTGCCTTACCCTTACAAGTAAGGAAGTTATTTCTAAATATCCTCTGCAAGATCTGACGTCCCAGGATTAATGTTGTAAATAACGTTCAACACTATATTGAATATATACGTACAAAAGATACATTCATTACACCGGATAAAATTGATATAGGTATAGTTATATAATACCAAACGATCGAACTGGTGAAATGAATTTATCAAAATTTTCTAGAGATTCGTTATACAGCTTCAATTTTTCTCGATTCTATTACCGTCTGCGTCATTTCATTGAATTTCACTGCACTAAAGCTCAAAGTACATGGATGATTGCAGGAGCTGAAATTCTTCGCGGTCCTCTAGACGGAGAGGAATTGCGACGCTCTCGACTTCAGCTTACCGTAAAGAGAAATCACATTTCGACGATTCTTCAGAATGCATTGTATAAATCAAGGTATGTCTCTGCAGAGGGAAATGAAGGCTTCAAAGTCAAGGAACGTAACGGGGTTTGCGGCAGAAATGAAACGTGACTAAAATTATATTTTTTAACGTGAAATGATTGATATAAAATTGTTCGTCAGGTCTGAATAAAATTGAAAAATGAAAACAAATGAGTTAATTTATTTACTTTATTTTTTAGCCGTTCAAATTTATTTAATAATCGCAAGCTCTCGCAGGATTTATATAGTTGACGAAAGTTTGTCAAGACCGCGGGAAAGATTCGTTAGCATTTTTCTTATTCTTTCCTTTTTATTATTATTACTTTATCTTATGTTTGTACGAGAGAATTAAAAAAAATTGGCCAAAAAAAGAAGAGAGATAGAGAAGCAAGAATGTTACAAGATTCGTAAATTTTGTTGTAGCTGCATTGCGGAAGAATTCTTATATGAAATTTCCGCAATATGCGGGTGCAGTGTATGCGACTTCTATAACCAACGCGAGGATATAACAGCTGACTTGTCGACACGTATAAGTGCCTAATATGTACATGTGACGTATACACGTACACGTGAATTTTCCCAAGTTCTCCCAATTGTTTCACTGCAACAGCCAACAAAGCTTTAAGTCATGAGAAATTTGCCGAGTCCAGAAAAGCTGGATTAATTAGAAAACATATAGATATACTGTCACGGCAATAGGGTGACGAACATTCTGTTTTTGCGAAACATGGCTTTCTTTAACCATTGTGCTCATCGGACGTTACGACGAGCTTTAAGCTTTCCGACAATTAGTTTGAAAATTCCTATCACATCTCTGCTGCAATTTTTCTCACAGCTCATGTCGTTAAAAATAGACGTAACAATAAAAGACCCAATCGTCAATAGACAAGACAATTAGTCGCATGATCTTCAATTCAAAATTCACCAAAATATGAAAATCAAAATTTATAACGCAACAGAAAATTGCTGGTAACATGTAAATTATGTGAAATCACAAAACAAACGAGCTTTGTCCTACGTACAATAATCATAGGTATAACTTTCGTCTATTCGCGCGTGAAACATCTTGCAAAATTACCTTCTGGCGGACAAAATTGTCTGTCTGTTAAAGACGATTATCAAGACTAACGAATCGCTGCAGGAAAAGTTTTCCTTACTACATATACCGTTATCAGCGACTTAATCGCGATGTTTCGAAGGTAATTTTAGCCTCCTGGCGTCTCGGATAACACTCTGATAATATATATAGTTATACAGAACACGCAAACAATATAGTCGCTCACTGATTACGGTACGGAACAAAGAAACAAAAGCGAAATATTACAGGGACCAAAATGGTTGAAAATATTCTGGAAGAAAAAGAAACAATGGTATTACAATTTCAGTTCAGGAATAACAAAAAAATAAAATAAAATGCAAAATAGAAACTAGTCAAATAAATGATTTTTGTTAGCTACAGATGTGATGGCGAGACGGATTTTTTTTTTCTCAAAGTTTAGAAAATTATTTTCGCATTGTTCACAGAATGATAAGAAACTTCGAGTATGTGAACTTTTTCCATTTGAAACAATCTTTTAGAGTCAAAATATGAGAGTAAAATAGAAAAATGTTTGCAATCAATGCACGAAAGGTCCGTCGATCTGAGTGACATAGATTATAATCGATGACCAGACACACGTCGTCATTTGTAATAGTTTCATTAGAATGACAATTATCCGTTTTGCTTAGGATGTTCACGTTATCGGGCTTCCTCCACGCGCCTGTATCTTATCTCCATTTCGTAACTAAAAGAGATGAAAGAAAAAATTACGAAATAAAACATCGGAGAATGAGACGCTACGGAAACTCTGGCGAAAAAAGCTATAGAAGAAGTAGAACTGTCGATCTGTACATGGAAAGGCAAAGAAAAGAGAAAAAAAAGGAAGAGGAAAAAAGGAAAAAAAAGCAAACTGAGGTAGAAAAATATAAAGGAAAAGGCCAGTTCGAAGAATTCTTCGCCGTTTCTTCCATCCGAACAATATAAGGGAATTTAGCTTGCGAGCTTTAAGCAGATTACAAGCAGGTATTACCGTTATGCGCATTATCGGGTCAGTTTAGGCAGTACCCAGCTTACGCCTACGCTTCTTATTACCTGTACTGTAAGGATCAGAGTAGCCCAATTGCACTGGAAGGACACATAATACGAAAAGTATATTTTATATAATAATAATAAGTCGGCCGATTAAAGAAGAAAAAAGATCCAACTGCCGACGTGCTCGAATCAATTAGCAAATTGCTTCGGGTTGCGACGATACAAGGGTTACGCCATTATCTCACTGGGGGCCAAAAGATTTCTTGGAAGAAGAAACGGAGACAAAAAAGAAATTGAGAAAAAAGTAGATCGAAGAAAAAGCGGACATCCGTTCTTGAATCAAGAAAATCTGAAGCGTACATGAATGATGTACACAGCCATGTGAGGGACTTGTCAAGTCTAGTAGACGTAAATGTGCATTCCTACATCGCTAAATTGCTGCGCATGAAAAGACGTTGGAATTCCGTTTCAGTACCCTTGCAAGCCATTTGAAGGCTTTGCAGGACGACTAAAGTCCGCCAAAATCGACTGCGCGGCCACCCTACCATACGTATACATGTACACAGTACCTACAACGATACACACGAATCGCGTTCGATTCGTTGACACAGCAGCTTCACGGACGTTTAGTTCTTTGTCACTATAGATTTCGAAATAGACACACATTCTCTTTTTCTAAGTAGGGCGGCGAGGAACCAGGAAACTGAGAAATTCACGGCTGCGTATAGCTTTTCTCACATTTCACTTTCTTTCACGACTACCGGATGCTCCTATCTGACTGGCCGATATATAAATTTATTTGTGCGCGATTACATCGATGTACAGGGTGGTCCATTTGAACCGTTACAAGCCTATGTCTCCATAGCTATCGGAGATGGTAGAAGAGATTGCATATCAAAATTGTAGGTTTAAAGGGGGAATTGGCTGTTTTGAACGGTACCCCTTAGTTTCTATCGCCTGAAATCGTTACCGATACGAGAGGAATCCAATAAAAGAATCGTTCTTTTTGCTAAAAATTCGCAGGAGGTATTTTTGGTATTTCATAGTTTGCATAGCGAATATTGTGGCAGATTCGACGGCAACAAGCGTAATAATCTTTGTAAAGGTGAACTTGAAAACTTATCAAGTTATGTTCCTAAGAAGCTCATTGGTTCGATTCACGTGATTTTTCAACTTTTTACTTATTGCCATTTTACACATTTTCGACGATATTATCAGTTTCCGCATTACGACTCTGGCAAACTTTCAGAGGCTATAATATCTTCTTTGTTTGTTGAGTTACGTGCAAAAACTTTCTTCGGATTCTTCTAGAAGCTAACTGTAACAATTCTGGTTGATAAAAACTATGGGGTTCCGTTAAAAAAATGCGGATTATCTCTATATCTTCTCAGCACATTCAACGATAAGTTTCTGGATCGCACCATCATTTTTTCCCTCACTTCAAGATTCGCAACTCTCGATTGCTAGATTTTCCTCCAATGGTCTCAAAACCACGAATACTTCGAATATCACATCCTATATGTTTGTAAATAAATTCACCATACATTAGCGCTTGATTAACTTACATTTTTTCTTTTTTTCTATCATTTCTGTAAATGGTATATTGCGTGGCACGCGCGTAAAGTAAGCGTTCTCATGCTAAGAAGATCTTCCGAACCAAAAAGATTTATACGATCATCCCATACCATATTTTTTTGGAAACTGATATGAATAAGTCGCTATTTAGTTGCCTGTTTTTGGTCCGTAAGTCTTTTATGGGGTAGCTCCGAAGTTGGACGTATTAAGCGCCACTTTACGGACTGACAACAGGCGTCAAAAAGCCGCTTTTTTGTGACAGGGCCGAGAAAGGTTTTTTTTCTTCTTTTGAACCTTCTTTAGATCCCTGTATAACGCCATCATATAATATTTGGTAAGTCAGAGTTAAGCATCTCCTAAAATATGTTTGCTTTAGCTCGACTAGTAACTTCTAGCTTATCTCTGACTCTGCTCTCAACTTCTTCGTTATAGCCTTAAGCCTCGGTACAACATCCCCCAAAGAGAATCGAGAAATATTACCAACATATACCGGGTAATGGAAACCCTCAGTTTAGTACTAAAGTCTCGATTAATCGATCGCTGCACGGTGTCAAGTTTATAATATACACCTCCTCCTCCTCCTCCTCCTCCTCCTCCTCCTCCTCCTCTAGCTCGTATGAATTTAATGAATGAATTTTATTCGTTGTCGTCCGAAAATATATTTGCCACCGGTTAAATATTCTACTTGAATTTTACGACCGGCTACCGTTTATCGATAGAAAAAAACAAAAAAAAAAATGCAGTCGAAAAATATCCCGGAAAACGGAACCAGCCTGCGGAGAAAATTTATTATGTGAATACTTAAAAGTACACTGCAGGTGAAATTTTCCACAAACTTCTATTGTTGGGAATATCGGAGTGTACGTAGGTATATCGTCAAATCCTCAGGTGTATTTGTTGTTGGTAATAAACTTAAATATTTTGCAAACTTTCAAGGGGATGTGATTTTTTTTTTTACAGATTTTCATTATCATTTTTTTTCCCCTTTAAAAAATCAGGATTTAATAACGATAAGTGGAAAATTTTAATTATTGAAAAAAACTTAGAGAACCTTCCGTCAAAGATGCGTCAACGTGAGTAACTGACAAGGGAAGATTTCGGCGAATTTCAAACGAAAGCCATCCGCAATTTGTTTTTCAAATGACTAGGGAAGATTGAATCCAAAAATGCTTGTATTAAAATTCACATTACGTTGGTATAATGTGTGTGTTATCGCGCAAAGAATCTTTTGCACAGGCATATTTATGCCCATGTAAATTGAAGTTTATTTTAATATCACTCACGTGAGAACTTAATCTAAATTCTATAGAAAGAATTTTTCCTATGAAACGAAAAATGGTTTGATGTTTCACGCGAGACCTTATAATTAGAATTTTTTTTTTCTTCAAAAGGGAATAGAAAAAATAATAAAAATTCAAACGCACCAGAGAGTTTTACGATAGATGTATAAGTATACTAATATTTCAAAATCAGAGGTAATTGGCATATTTCAGATCTTCGTAAAAAGGGAGAAAAAAACACAAAGCTTCTCATTGTCAGACCAGATCCTCTGCGAACGAGTTAGTTTTTTTTGCAACAATTAATATACGTAGCGAAATTTCAATGAGCGAAAAAACCCGAAATTCGAGCACCTTATTGTCACTAGCAGCTAATAAATGCGGGTTTAGCATAACTCTAACATACCTTTAGTGAAGTGAATTGTATAATATTATATACTGTTGATACAAACTAAAGGTGAGTAAACTACCCCTTTGTAGAGGTGTGTATATAGTTACCGACGTCAACGATTCTATAGAACGGTGAAGACGTCTGTCGAAAACTTGCAAGAGAAGGACAAAGACGGGTAGTTTGTAGGCGACACTTAAAGGTAGCGAGCAGCTAGGGTAGGCACTAGCAGAAGTGAAGTCAGGTAGACGACGTCAATGTCGAGGGGACGCAGCAGGCGCACTTCGGTTAGTTACCAGTTGCTAGGCTTGATCTGTAAGGGTCTAGTGCGTTAAAGAGGTGTGGTGGGAAGATGTGGTTCGAAGAAGGTTGAAGGGAGAGGATAAAGCTCGCCAAGGGTAAGGTAAATAAACTATGGCGTTACAAAATGGTCCCATTCGGTGACAGTGAACTCTGAGAGAGGGTATGAGGTGAAGGAAATTCGGGACTACTTGGCATCCCTGCGGGCACGTGGTAATTTCGTTCAGTGGATGGGCGGGTTCTCGAAACCGACGGCGCGTCCCCATTCGCAAAAAGGTGGAAGTCGTGTAGATCCGTCATCTATGATGTGACGTTTCTCGTTTTCGTCGTCTCTGTCAATCTTAGAGCTTTTCTAACTTACCAATATTTTTATATTGTCAGACGACTTCCTGAAATCCTGATCTTGATATAGTTTAACCCTCCGACAGCTTCAGACAATCTCAAATATCCGTAGAGATCATCTGTCATCTAATTTACATACCCAGTTATGAATATATGCTATATTACATCAGGTATCGATACAGTTATCCTGAAATTTCAATTCAAATTTTCACGGATCAGAATTTCCACCAACCATATTTCCAAGGACTGTACATTTTGACAGAGCTCCGAAATAAATTGTAAAAATATTTTTCAAACATTGCTCATTGAGTAATTGAGGGGGATGAAGCAAGAATAGTGTAAATGACAGAATCCCAAATTTTATTAAAAACTCTGTTTTTGGACATAAAAAAATGCACATTTCCTGACAACCCGTATAGGTATTAGAATTACTTTGAAAAATGTACTTACACGCTTAGACACTTTTAACGCTAACCTCTTCAATCGAATCGTCAGGTGATTTTGAAAAATATTTCTCCTTCGAAAACTGTAAATATTTAAAATTTCATCATGTTAAAGATTTTCAGTTTTTGACGGCCTATTTCTCTGAAAAAATTTGTGGCCGAAAATCATTGAATAATATATTTATTATATTAATATTGAAATTCGTAATTAACTACCTCCCATCTGATAGGGAACAAAATTACAACAATTCTTTATAATTATGCGTTCATGTATCAGGTTATAACAATAATTACATGAGATGTTCTTGTTGGGATATGCATGAGAGTTGTGATTTCACCACGGATATAAGCACAGCGGGGATATATATTCTTTGAGTAACATGGAAATCCGTGTACGTAATTTGCGGAGTTATTACAACCTGCAGGGTTCATGGAATGCGGAATAATGTGAGTACCTGAGAAAGTATATGATTTCTCGGTTGGCATCGGGCGCCACAGGGCGACAAGGTAAAGGTTCCATTGGTGCCTCGGTTTTAGCTTTAGATCATGTGCCAGTTTTCCCCATTTATCCAAATACCCGGGGTTCGAGCCTCTTTTCCTTTCTCAGCTCGCGAAATCACCCGAGAACATCAGAGTTTTCTTCCCTGCGCAGTTTCTTCCGAGAAGGCGATCTCTCTCCAGCCTTTCTTCTTTCTCCCTCCCCCCCACTGCTACCCTCCTCAACCGCGACTTTCTTCTCCCTTCTCTTTGCCGTTTCTTAACCCGGAGACCTCCCTTACCGCTTGCTTCGCACCCCTGCCTACTTCACCGCGGCTCTGTAGCGAAGGGATCGCGCAGGCGACACGAAACTTCGCTTAGACGACAAAAAATTAAATCAAACTTCAGACAGTTTCTGACCGCAGTGGTTTGAGCCCCGTACCTACTCTACTCTTCGGTATACCCTGCAGCAACTTGATCGAGTAAAATATAATTTATCGCACTCTCAAGAGTTATATTCTACGTAATAACCGGTGTGAAGAAGACTTGCCTATATCGTACAAGTGAAGAAGTAAAAAACAAAATTTATCAAAAAATTTTTAGTACCCATATGAAATGAAAGAAGAAAAAAAAAAAAATCCTAGCGTACTTACCATGACAATTCATCATTGAGTGATCTTCGATTCGTCCCGTTGATATATTCGCTGAAGGCGGTCCTCAGTGAGACACTCGTTGGTGGTGGAGCGTAAAAGGGTTTCGGAGCAGCTCTATCCACTTAAAATACCGGCAAGAAAATTTGTTGATTACTCGTTAGCAGGAACCTCCATTTCAGATAATCCCTCGACTAGGAATCAGGAGCCAGGAGATCAAAAGATCAGAGGGTTTCGAGAGCGGGCTACGTAATCCTTAAGTTGTCGTTATATTAAGAGTTGGCAACCCATCTCGACCTACCACCTCCAACGTGAGAGGTTAAGGTAAGGTATGTATCTCACGATACATACGGATGATACATATATATACGTAGTTCTTGACGGAAATAACCGTCCCAACGCATTCCTTAAGCACTATAGAATCGAGTGTTAATATAGCGGAGCTAGGAAACGGGTTTGATGAACGATTGACTCAGCTAAGAGCAGAGCGTAGTTATTGCGCGCCTGATACCAAAGATACAGCTGAATATATACGTATACCAATACACATTATACGCCATTTGCCGAGACCGGAATCTCAAAGAGCCGGAACTGACTCAAGCGGGGACGGCTTTAATCGTTGGCCAACGATTTCATGTGGATTCTTGTTGATATTTGCAATGCACTTTATGGACATGGTAGCACAAGTTACGATTGAAACAGATGAGCCATGACATGTCGTATATGTATGCGTACACGTAGAGATGGTATACCCTTCTGCACTCGTCAATACCTCTGAACATCGGCGCGGCTATTGATAATTTACACAACGGCCATTACGTTCGATGTCGGCGAAAATGAAATATTATCAATAAGAACGTAACGTAACGTGACAAAAGAGAAAAAAAAATATGTCATAAGTCTTTGTGCACGCGAAGTACCTGAAATTTACCTACATCGGGATTATTTTTGATCTACGGTACATAACTCGATTGTTTTATTCAAAGTGCCAATCGCTGCTGATGTAATTATTCCCTATATGCAATCCCCTTGATCGCCATTGAAATGCGTCACTATTAAAGAACGAAAACAAATTCTATAACGATCTACTACAATCTACTAACTATCGCGTACAGTCTGTGAATGCAGTTTTTAGAAAAGGGGAAAATTACGTGAGAATTCTTTGCGCGAAGAAATACAGGAATTTTTTTCCCAGATAGAAAGGAAAAAAAAACAACAACAAAAAAGTAAAAAAGAATTGAATAAAGCATTATGATCAGAGGTATACTATCTACTTGAGATTGTTTTAATGTTTCCAGCATCTCACCGTGTACATTGATAATCAAAGTAACTTCCGTCTCGACCCTTCTAAGTAACAAATTCTTGACTAAAATATATACGCTATCATCAGTATTCTTGGAAATTTATAAGCCTACGTTCGGGAGGTCCTCATTTACTGATTGCCTAGGATATACGTATCGAGGCCTAAGAACCAGAAGGGCTTAGCTCTCACTTCTTGAGATTTTCAATTAGTTTTCTTCCATATTTTAAGAAATGTTAAAAATATAATTCTGAATACGTTGTCGTTCTTCAGAAGTTTGCATAATTTATCAAACAAACGATAAGGATGAAAATGAAAATGAAGAAAAAATTGAATGCAAAATTATTACGCGTGCTTCCCGGGTAAGGGATACTGAATGAAGAAAAATTGGGAATAAGAAAAAAAAAATTCAGCATAGTCGTGGTCTGCATATGCTGTTTGATTTATCATTGAATGCCCTATACGTAGATGTTACTACGTATACTATAAGACGGGTGGGTTTGGGATTTTCGCTTCTTTATTTTTCGGAAAAGATAGCGTGCAGGGTAGAGGTGGTGGCGGTAGTGGGGGTGGTGGTAGGTAAAGTGTCGATGGTAAAATCCGGGGCGGAAGTATTCGGTGGTAAATTCATCACCCCTTGGGCGTACCTCTTATGTTGATTCCAGTTGATTGCACATTGATTGCGATTCCATGATGCTCCCCATGCGCAGACGTGACTTCTTGACGAAGTATTGTGATTCTTCTAACCGCATGAAAAGCGTTCGGGTAAAATTTCTCTTTGACAAATTTAATTCCTTTTCCCCTGTGCAGCGCAGCTACGACGACGTTGCCACGACGTTCGTCACGATCCTCATCCCAGAGGGTTTCGTACTCTGGTATGAGAACATCGACCATGGACTTCCCGCGGACGGGCCACCTATACGGCGCACCAAATAGGAAAAGAGCGGGAGAGAGGGAGAAAGGGAGGGAGGGAGCTGGAAATGGTCGAAGATGTCGTGAGGAAAAGTAAGAGAAAATCTGAAGACCGAGAAAATAAGAGGAGCGGGTGAGTTGAAGAAAAGTGTAAAAGTGTAGAAGCTCGAGACGCGAAGAAGCAAAGATAGAGCTTTTTCTATAAAAGGCTGAAAAATGAGGAACCAGAGTTATTGAATATCAAAGTTTAGAAATTCCGCAGTGCCAGCGAAGTTCACTCGAAAACATAACTTATAAGTAACTTCGGACTAGCTTAGGGAAAAAGCACATGGGCGGAAGCAAGGGGACTGAGGCTCATTCATCTCGTCAAGACGGAAGTTAGGCTAGCTCAAGACAAAGTTTGGGCAAGGTCCAAGTTGCTAAAAGGAAGAAAATTTCGGAAAAATATAGAGATACTAGTCGAAAAGAAAATAGTACAATACAGTTCCTCGTACATGGTAAATACATAGTATATGCACCACACGTATATAAGTATGATAATATATAACGACATGTAACGGTGTTGGTGAAAATACGACCGTGAACATGAACATGAACGTATTGTACAAGTGTACATATGTGACACACATAGCTGACAATTTTAGCACCGATTCGGACATTTCAAATCCTTTACGTACGCGAGGATTGATCCGCAAAATAACTGGTCAACTCTTTTTCTGTACGCATAAAAAACACACGAATTACCTGTCATGTTTTTTTCATTTCACATACGCACGTATTATACGAAATGGCGATCGACGCTCAGATGCGCCACTCGCTCAATTTCACCTCTGGCACACGCGTCATTTTTCGCGACGGAAGATACTTGAATATTCAAAGTGTTCGTTTTTTTTTTTTCTTTTTTCTTGGATAAGAAATGACGTAGCTATCGAATGTCTTCGTCTAAAAGTAATTTTCACCTTATTGCACGCGTATACTCATTAAAAAATCTGCACTGTACTTTTCTCATCCGCCATATGATTTATTCATTTTACATGTAGCAACGGCAAGAATTCGAGCTTCGATTTTTCGCGGCAGCGTGCATTGAACTCCTAGCGAGCTTGTAGTTTGAAATGATAAAAAACAAAAATAAAAAAAAAATTGGTGCTGGGCGGGGGGCGGGGGGCGGGGGAAAGAGCAGAGGACAGTTTTAGTAACGGATCGTTGAATATCTCCGTGCATTCAAATAGGAAGCCGTCAATACGAAACCAATATCGATAATATAGACGTTCAGAGCTATGAAGTATAAAACGTGCACGTGGAAATGGACGTACTGGATTTCTCTATTCAAATACATCACTCAGGTTGGCCAACGAGCAAACCGACCGTATAGGGAACAACCACCGACATATACGAGTGAGCAAAAGCGCGAACGAGAAAACGAAGTAGTCCAATTAAAAGATATATGGGATCGTAAAGAGGGGTTAAAAATTTCGGTGATTAGTATTTAAAGAAAAAAAAAAAAAAAAAAGAACTCGATAGCGCGGCCACTCGAGTATTTATTTTAAAATGGATGTGTAAATATATTTCTGCTCATAATCTCCAACATTTTAAAAATGGATTTTTTTTGTCTGCTTAATGCGATCGGATATTTTCATCGTCGAGCTCGAATAACCCCTTTGATTTTCTATGCAACGGTTGTACCGGGTCGTCATGAGTCAAAAGATTGACGTTTACAGTATGTATAGTTCTGGCTCCGTGTACGCACGTGTTTGGCATATTTTAACAAGGAGAACTTTTGTCATACCATAGGATATAGCTTGTTTCAACCCTGGTTAAAAACACACATGTATGTGAACACGCAAAGATATATGTTTGAAATTTTCGGATAAATACGTGGGACAGCCAGTTAATGCGAGCAACCCCTAACGGCATCCCCTTTACCCTCCTCCACCCACCTTGCCTACCATCTAAATCAATACCTATCTTGTTTACTGGACCTTTGCCAGGAGGAATTCACTAAGCAGAGATCCTATCCTAATTAAAGCCGTCTTTTGTATTCAAGTATACATATATGTATACATCATGCATTTAATAAATTCGACGGTTGTCATTACAGCGCGGCGGGGGTTATAAAAATTAAATTTGTCATCTTAAAGAGTTGAAAAAATACGAGCGTTACAAAATAGATAGGTTAAAATTATATGGTTACAGAAATGCTA
The DNA here is from genome assembly GCA_963932425.1 of Athalia cordata. Taxonomy (NCBI): domain Eukaryota; kingdom Metazoa; phylum Arthropoda; class Insecta; order Hymenoptera; family Athaliidae; genus Athalia; species Athalia cordata. The sequence goes on along the minus strand of OZ010625.1, from coordinate 45,326,994 downwards.
CATTTATTTCTTATCTTCTTTTTTTCCGGAAATTAAATTCCCTATTCCCATGCACATATATAATGTAACGAAATAGCATGCATGCAACGAGTAGTAACCGAAGTTCGATAGCCGTATATTATACCTGCCAACAATTTGAACCTGCGGCAGGTATATTTATACCAAACTGCTTTTACTTACATACGTAAATATGTACATACAATTATACATGTATATTCTCCACCCAAGTAAGTAAATATTAGTTTTTCGTTCAACCGAGTAACCAGAGGTTCAAATTTGTGTACCTGCACGTCGATTTAAGTTTTCCTTTTTGGATTTACCAAGCAAAAAAATAATTTTTTTTCAATTGGATAAAGAAAAAAAAAAAAATGGATAAAAATAAGATGGTATAAAAAGTTGATCAGCACAAAGTAACGGTGAGTAAGAGAATTCTTGGTAATTGAATTCTTCGTTTTCGGGGTAAATGGGTTATTTGAACTTTGAATAACTGTTTTAATTGAGACGAGGGCTGTTGACTCGGTGCTTTCCGTTTTCCAAGTTCATTCACTTCGTCGCAGGATATACATATATATAAATGTGTATATATTCGTGTGTAGTAAATAATAGAGTTGGAAAACACTGGTCATTCATTGCTTAATTTACAGAAACAAAGAAGACTCAAGAAGTATATTATACCTATATAAGTTGGTCGACGTATGTCGGTATATATAGGGGCTATTACTTCCGGTCGAACTCCCCCTACTCCGTAGTCAATGACTTCTTTTTTTTATGTACCATGCTGACTCCCTGAACAATTTTGATGAAATTATACTTCAAGTATCTGCAATAGAGTCGAACAAAAGCGGATAAAAGTACCCTTTCATTTTGATCTCAACTGTGAACTGATCGCGACGTGCATTCAACTCGACCGGAAATTGGAATTCTTCCGAAATTTTTCAACTCTCTTTTCAACTTTTAGGTTCAATCCAATTTTATTATTTTTCGTACCTATACCGAGCCCAAGTTTTGTCTATAATAATGCTACTATCATGTCAATCCCGAATACGTACAAAACTATGACGGTTTCAATTCCACGGAAATTATGCGATAAAGAAAAAATAAATAAATAATAATCGTCTTCACGTTAACAAGATATGTACTCGTCTTAGCGCGTATATTGTCGTACGTAGTTTCTCATGTATGGTATAGTCTTTATAGTTCCTGCCGAAATAATTTCACGTGTCAATATGTACTCAGGTATATGGAATTATACAAATGTATGTGTAAGATAGTAAACCCCGCCACTGTTTCGTATGTGATAAATTAATACACATACTTACACAGTGTGTCTCATTTAGAATAACCAGGGCACAAGGTTTTCAAGGTTTTAAAAAAAAAATTATGGATTCCGGGTACCACGGATTTGTTGAATCCGCTTTCATTTTCCACGAAATTGCATTTATATAATGAAAAAAATCGTCGAGGAAAAAATCGCAATTCTATTTACTGGAATAATTATCATTGCAAAAAAAAAACCAAAAGACAAAATAATTACTATCGATAAAAATAAAGCCAGATGTGTAGCATGTACTATAACGATACAATTGACAGCGACGAGAGTATCCGTAAAACCGTTCTAACTTTTGCCGTTATCGTTCAAAAACACCCTGTATACACGTCTTTGTTGAAGAAGATGATATTAATTCCCCACGTTAGTACAACGCCTAGGTAAGCATTAGAATTTGTCATTCGTCAGACTTTGTGCAAACCTACGCTAGCTCCTGCTCGTTGTTAGGCTCTACAGAATACGAGGGATACAGTCGAATTCGTGCCAAGAAATATGGCCGTAATTTTGCCACTGGCTCATTCTAAACTCTATACACATATGTATAAATATGGCCATTCGATAGGGAAGTATACGAATCCCAAAGCCTTTCGATAATACAACAACCTGGTTTGCACGAACATTTTCTGGTGGTGTAATGGGTGTGTAGATATCTGCATACTACAGTCGTATACATTGCACATATAATACCTGTAAGCTTGCTGTCTACAGTTTGACTGAAGTATAGAGTTCGTACGCAAAAGCTTGGAGCGGTATCCAGGGTATAAATTGGTAGGTGTGCATCAGCGTATCCCATGGGAAAAGGAGAGCGACTTTGAGGCGAAGAAATTGATAATAAAGGAAAAAAGAAGAAAAAACCAAAGGAGAAGCGGGGGAAAAAAAACTTTCCGCGTAAAGGTAACAACTCTGACGAGAAGACGTACAACGTTGGGAGATTAGGTTTTCAGTCATGCCTCCCTTTTGATATACGCGTCAACTCACCAAAGCAAGCAGATGATATCAACCTCATACCTAAAAACCTGAAACCTGATACTTTGACGTATAAGAGTTCGAAATATATAACTGTACAGTTATACAGTGTAACTTATTTTGAACATTTTAGTAAGATTTCTCGTGAAACAAAACACATACGGGATGAAGTTTCGGACCGAATTTGCAGTATGGTATCGAGGGGCGTGAATGATGGCCCGGGCAGTATTTGTTTTTTTTTCTCTTCAAAGGGATATGTCATACTTATAGATTGACTGAAATTTTAGAAAATAAAAATTTTCTTTTTTGGGACATCCATTCAACGGTCCGTCAAGTCCGTCATAAAATCTTCGATCGCAGAAAAAGTGTGCATTTTATCATATAGCAGGACACGAAAGTGACAGGCATCCGTCATTTACCGAGGGATTGCCGGAGAACTGAAGTCCTTCAATGGAAAAAAACAAAACCATGCTTACTCGGTCTTGTTAAGAATATTATCCATTGCTGAGGAAATTTTCAGTCGTTGTTTGGTGTTCAATTGTTCTCAGGAACATCCCTCATTAGATGACGAATAACTTTTCTATAAAATTTCATGTTTCACCGAGAAAATTGGAAGGTAATTTTCAAGTGTGCATAATTCTGAAAATTTTGAAGTGAAAATTTGATATTTTGAACGACTCCCTAAATTTAAACGATATTTCCGTTCTGATGGGGTATATCGTTGAGAACAATTGATGATAAAAAAAATTGAGATTTGTTTCGGGATGGATTAATGACTATAATATCAAAGTTATCTTGACCATGTGATCTTGTTCTGCGACAGCATAATTGCCTTAGATTAGCTCCATTGCAATTCAATGCTTTGTTCTTACAATGAAAGACGTCGATATTCGGGCAGGTAAGAATAAAGACATGAAATAGGATCTTGGAGAATCAGAAATTCCGAAAAAAAAAAAGCTTTAAACTTTCCAGGTATGTACTGCTAATTATCGCGAAAAATAAATACGCGTAGTATATATAGATCTTTTTGTTACGTCTCTTGATTATTTTTCTTTTAATTAAATTTCTATCTTTCTTCCACGTTTATTTTCTGGAAGCGAACTCATTATTTGTATGTACCGACGATCGATCCTTGTTAATTGGTCGTATGACGTCGAAAAAAAAAAACAGAGGAAGAAGAGGACGATAATGTCAGTTTGCACATTGGGAAAGCTTTCAACATGTAATCAATTCTCAACGACGATAAGCTACTATTGACGATTTCAGGTGTATACGTGTTATATATAACAAAACGTTACGCTCACACGTAGACCCTGGAGTATACATTACAACTATGTGTGTATATTTATACAACTTCATTCACGGGGTGCTTGCTCTCAATTCGTGCGGTATGAATTCATGTGACGATATTAATAATGCTATGATAATTTTAGGCTAATAAAAATAACTGACGAAGCGATGTTAAAGTTCAGTCGTGTTTTATTTTTGTCGGATTCTCGTTACATTGGTCACGGCACTGCGGAATGGTATTCATTGTAAATTGTAAATATAAATTATGGCAGTTCCTCCAAATATCGGTGAACGATTCCGGATTGAAATCTCTGTGGTCCTGCAGCAATTATGGGAATAAATAGAAAACACGGCTTTGGTGAAAAAGCTTATTTTTTTTTTACATTTCTCGACGAGTTCACCTGAAATGGACCATATATTCGGAAAGATCAGATTTTTCGTTACATGAAAAAGATATGGGGTCATATTTTTTTCCCTGCTGACTTGAAGTGCTGAGAATTTGCGGGAGAAAGTTCCGTGACAGAAGAGGTGAAAAAGGATCTACGTGTTCGTCGACGACGTCAATCTTCTTTTATTAGTTAACATTACGATGCATCAAAAATGCAAGAAAATCGTAATTCTCATCACGGATCATTCGTCGACAATTGGTGAAACTGTTCCTGTGTACCTTCAATCGGTTCACGCGAAGAATCAACACCCGTTATACGCGCACACGTTGCCGTCGAAGAGCGATAGACTCCGAGTTTGACATGGAAAGTTGATTAATGTCAAAATATATAAGGCAGGGTTCACGAGGGAGCCGAAAGCCATCCAACTCTGTGGCAGGTAAAGTCAGCTCGTCTCAGAGATACAATATACTGCTGAAAATCGATCTAACGGTCAGCCTCGTGACACCTCCTTTGTCAAATTTAAGTTCCGCTAGCGGAGCCAAGAGGCACATCCAAGCTCGCTGAAAATACACGCTATATCTCATCATCCCAATGTGTATTTATATTGGTGAATTAACTGTACGTACGTGAAGTTTTCTATGTCAAATCATGTGTAGGTACCTCATTAGTCTAAAGACAATGATCATTTTACCAGAATTTTTTTCAATTCATTTTCTAACCCTTACCTCAGGAAACACCAACCAATTTTTTTTTTTCCGGCGAATGTTCGCAAGGAATGATTGTTAAGTGAGGTGTGATTATTGTTGAAAAATCTTGGGAAAGATTAAAGATTCATATCTCTCTGGAAAAATACAGGAAAAACTAGATTTGCATTTTTCTAATTTCCATGTATTGATGTGAAAATTGTTGTTCCTTGTCATTAAATTTCTGTAATTTTTCTCGGAATTAAAATCACAAGGATTTTCGGGGAAATCTGATATTGTATCGATAAATCGAAAAATTATGTGTGACAAACTTAATTCTCTTTATTCAGCTTTTTGTGCATAGTAGATAAAAAGCAATTTGGCCAAATGGCTTCGCGTTTCTGCATCAGGCACCACACTTTGAATATGATCGACACAAATTTTTTTCAAAATTTCCGATAGCCTATTTTTATATCCGTGAGTTGCCTTCCGAATTTTGCTAAATTTCGAAAACAATTACAGATGTTACGAATTTTACCAGTCTCCAGTCATCCCTCATTTTGGAACCAGAGGAGAAGCAAATTTGATCAGAGTTGGTAGGCAAATTGTTGATTTTTTGAATGAATTTTATCCTAATTATAGCTAATTATTCCTAATTATTGTTTTCACCTACATTGATCGTCTGCAATCGTGCAGGCAACGAAAAACGCGCGCATATCCTAAAATGATTTTAGTATTCACCTGCCAATTATTTTTGCAAGTGATAATTTATTTTTCAACAATCATTTGATTGCCTTAAAGCAGAACAACCGCGTTGTTCGCGATAGCGTAATCACCGAATAAAGCACACTCAGTCTACCAACGGTTATGCAGGCTAAAAAATGATATAAAAGGTGGAATGTGCAGCCTAAAATGAAATGGTCAGGGCCACGAACTGTAAGGGTGAATTTGCATGGAATGACTGGTACATGAATGTACATAGTTTTTTAAGTTTTTTCTAGAAAAAAAATTTCCTTTTATTACGAAGTCATACAATTCTTGTTTCTGAATCTAGAAGAAGTAAAAAGAATTCTCGACGGGGGTGCACAATATCTAAAGTCGGGGAAAATATAGATATTACATATGTGTATAATATATATGTATGTGTGCAGCATATACGCAAAGAATAAGTTCATAGCTGGAATAAGAAGCCAATATAAGTTTATCGTTTCGTCTTGCCAATGTCCCAAGTAATTTATTAGGAGAAGAAGCACACAAGAATAGACATTCGAAATCAGAACCTTCTTGCCCAACTTTCCACATCAGTACATTTCGGAAGCAACAAATACCTCCCCATCCGTAAAAAGAACCCATTCATTTATATCGCCAAGGGTATCTGTGTGTAGTAATTCTTCTAAGGTGGAAACTATAATTCTGTTCAGATATTTAATTATCAATGCTTCACTACATTTTTTTTTTTGTAACATTAACGAAAAATACAATCGCCGTTCATTTCGAAATAAGTTCGCCTTGCAGATCGGCGAAAGGGGAGAGAGAAGGTGAAATAAAAAATGTATTCGAATTTGTTAGAACAAGTAACATGAATGCAAATTTTCAATATTCCGCAATGAAAATTGTTTTTTTCGATTTTCATTTCTCGGCTCAGAAGACGAAACGTTGGTAGAATATTATTACTATCGCTGCGCGATAACAGTACATCGTGTGATTTGTGTGAAGAAAAATAGTTTATTTTATTTTCTCAGTTTAATGGAAATTTATTTTCCGTGTTTCAGGTCATCACTTTACCCTATACTCATTCCACAGCTGCAAGTATATTTTTATTTTTTGCGCGGCGACGTGATACTTTTTTTCGAAGGTTTTTAATCAGTACAAATATTCCCGCTTTTCGGTTGACATTTTGACAACCGCATAATATAGTCCGAATATATAATGTGGTTTTGGAATTGCAGTTGTAATTCGGCGAAGAAATTTCCTTAGGGGGCTCATTTTGCCCTTTTTCCGCTGTAAGTTATGATATCGGAGATAACAAAGTCGTTTCCCATGGGGCTAGAACACCCTGTAGAAATTGTACGAGGGTGACATAAAAAAGGGTAATCCCGATGAGCCTTATATGGAACGTCACGATTATAGAACATATGACAGCTTACTCGCGTTTGTCTTTTATTTTCCACTCACTTCTGCCTGCATGTAGTAAAATCTGAAAAAATGGAGAGATGAGGGAGAAAAGAATAAATGTCCGTATTTCAGCTATTGTACAAGCTGCATCCTGCATTTGTTTCTCGACAGATTATATCACAATATGTAAACGTGCATACGCTATGTTGTATTTCGGAGTTTGTACATGGTTGTTCCAATTGTTGCAGTTATTATTGTTATCGATTGATCATATAACGGCTCCCATAACGTGACTTGAGGAGTATAAAATATGTAATTCCAACTTAATATCAACGAGTAAAAACTCAAGTGGAGATCTGTTATTATTGTAATTCAATTATAATCATAATTTGACAACATTATATGAACAACAGATCGAACGGATTTCAATATTAATTCAATTCGCTTCCAAAGTTATAACTGTTACGTGCGAAGTAACTATTTTTATTCCAGATCGGGACGTCAAAAATCAAATCTGTTGTTTCCGATGTTCGAAATATCGTTCCCAGCGCTAAAAAATTTTCGTAAAGCTTCACTTGAGTACACTCGTGTGAATATATATTTCAGCTTAGAGTTATGCGCACAGCTAGGTGCCCACTTATTATCCAGCTAGTCGAATATTTCGACAACTATAAAAGGGGTATTACCGAAAATACAAGAAAAGGGCGAGACGATAGAATAATATCAGAAATAAGTGGCTACAGTTATCACATATTTTGTATCAACAGTACCACACAGTTTCAGATAATATTTCTAAAAAGATTGAGGGTTGAAGAGCGTCGGACACAATCAAAACGGTTTGATGGCAGTACATCATACAAACCTGATAGGTATATGCATAAAGTGGATACTGAAAAAACTCCCGATTTGTTGATGCCGAAAGAAACGAAACACGTGGTACGTGGTAGGGAAAGAATATTTAAGTATGTGTATCTACCGGGGGGTGTGTGTATAAATATAATTTTGTTTTTCAGTTGGAAAAGTATTAGCACGTGTACAATACGAGCATGTAACGCAGGCGCAAATGTGAGGAGGGAAGTGTGTATACATCTAAACCTATGTACATGTAGCCATACCTACACCCCCGGGCATCTGATGGGCATAAATCGTGTCGTATGGCTTATAAGATGATCCACAGGCAACACATTCGTGCGGAAGCTTACAATTTATCGGCCTGTTGAAGCAATGGTGGCAATGGGCCATCTGCCATCAGAATGGTCATTGTGCTATCGCAACGTTATTTGCTAAGAAGCGACGCGTGAGGCGCCACAGAAAATTTGAAGAAAAAACAACGTGTAAAACAAGAAAAAATTAATATTTCTTTATCCACGGCCGAAAGTACGTGCTTGCTGCCTCGATTACGAGGCCGAAAGTCTAACATTTATGCTTCGGTAGGGGCGCGCATGCGCACTGCTCTAGTGCGCAGAAAAAAACTAGAATGAGGCAGCAAGCACTTACTTACGGCCGTGGATAAAGAAAAATAGTATACTCTACACGTGCAGAAAGTTTGAGAGCCCTGCACTGCGCGCTGTGATGCCCTCGGCTTCGCCTCGGGCATTATGGCCGCAGTGCAGGAATCTCAAACTTTCTGCCCTTGTAGAGTAATATACTAATGAATTTGTTATAATGTATTTGGATAGTCAATATCTCAATTTGGATTAAGTTCGTCAGCTTATGCTATGCATTTAGGATTTTAAACGCATGGGCAAATCCACCGATTATCAACTAACTGACCGCGCGCGTGAAAAAAAAATTCATTTCATGTGCCCTAGAACTGGACAAAACGAGCAAAAGGAAACTCCCGAGGAAACTTCCTTTCCCTTCGTTATATAATGTTTGTTTTTGTTGTTTTATTGAATCTTGAAATTCTCTGTAATAATTAAATGATAAACCACATTTCATAAATAAAGGTATTTCGATTTTTCTTGTATGAGAAAGTTCTACAAATTTTAATAATTATAATTCTCATGATACGCGTTTCGCCCCGACGCCCCCTTTATCATGGTGTTATAGTTTCGCAGGTTCGAAGCCGTTAAAAAGTCTTTAATCTGTATAATAACATTAAACTTTAGGCTAATTTCAGCCTCCATTATCCGCTAACGTTCGTGTCATCGAATCGAGAGTGTCCGTAGGTAATTTTTGTTTCATATGTTTGTTTCTGTAGCGATGTATCTATAACCGTTGAAATAAAAGGGCTCGTTAGAAAATTTGTATCTCCGCGTCTCTCCCTATGGTTGTGGATTAACAAACTTTTGCCCGAATGCACGGTCGTTTGACAATAATAATATGTATCGGAGTTGAAATCAAAACCCACCGCTGTAGAAGTAACAGTTAGACCAGTTTTAAAACCTGAGGGTGTGACAAAAGTTTTCACCAAACAAATCCAGGGCCGAACCCATGTCGCACGGAATATGGTTTTGAAAATTAACAAGGGCGTTGAACATTATTAACGCTCGATAAATTCATTCATTACTCGTATATAAACATATTTATAATAAACAGTAGTAGGTACACATTCCAAGAAGCGAAACCCTCCGTTCCAATTATTTCGGTTATTAATATTATTGTTATTATTATTCGTATTATTATTATTGTCAATATCCATTAATTCAGTTATTTATTCATTTATTTATTTGAATTTTTTTTCATTTTTACGAATTTTTTTTTCAGATGTAAATAATGTATATAGAACGCCGTGTTGCGGAGAGGGATAAATTAAAGAATCACGAATACCCTCTTTCTTACGCAATATTCGTCATCTCGGTTAGGGAGTTATCGTAAAAATGCGAAAACACGCGCCCGCCATCCCTCGATAGCATTCCCGTAATAATTAGTTAGGATGCCTTGGAAAATCTCACCCTCACCTTCTAAATTCTCATTTTCTTCTCTTTTCTTTGCTCCCCATTCCATCGAGCTATCCTCATCCGTCTCAGCTGCCTGGGCGTCTACTTTCTTGGAGGATGTAATTTTGCCTGTGAGTACTGTTATTTCTTTTTTTCATCCTCCCGCGATGCTGTATACATATATGGTTTCGTCCACGTGAAATGTACATGGCCAAAAAAGTTTTTTTTCCATACTTTGAAAGAATATTCCCTCGGTACTTCCGAGTATCTGAGTAAAATTTTTGCACTCAAAATCGCCAAAAAGATGTCTCGGAGGCCATAATGGTCAAGGTCATACATTTTTCAAATGGGACAGGGCTGACAAAAGTTATCGTGCATATTTTTGTTTTGATTCTCGCTTGGTTTTCGCACAATCTGAAATTGAAAAAACGCGATATTTAGCGAATATCACGCTTTCGGCTGACTTAGAACTGCTGTACATCGGAACCATTAATTTGAAAAATCTAAAACTTCACACAAACACTCGGAAGTACTAGGGGAACATTTTCTCAGAGTTTAGAGATAAAATTTTCTTCGGCCGTGTACCATTCGCGCGGACGGATCCATATGTTAATTCAAGTTCGATGATTTTCGTTTTTGGCTTATAACACAACGACGTCATATGAAATGAACCTCTTTGGTATCTTATTAAGCCCACGTTTTAGTACCTACATCGCGTAAAATTTTCCTTCAGGCATTGTGGTAGGTCTGACGGTTTGTTGCCTACCTACAATTTTCATGTTTCATGGCGTAACGGTGTATAAAGAGGTCCGGACATAAAAACGTCATGCCCATAGGCGTCCCGTTCTGGCGATGATGTATATTAACTATAGCTATTTAGGGAAAGAACGATATTACTCCTGGCAACCTGATAAACGTGCCACATATACCTACAGATATTCTCTTTATTTTTTTGTTGTTGTTTGTTCGTGTGGATGTGTAGCGTTCGCGTACATCGTATGCACGTAGATAGTCATGCACAAGTATATAACCTTTGTTCATGTAAACCTGGTACGATAAATACCTAGACAAAAGTGTGAAAGCTCCAAAGTTATAATACTCGCTAATACGAACGGGGTACGTACAAAAGAATCCCCGTATAGCGTGGAAAACTGCAGTAAATTGTAAGAAGCTTCCACTTAAAAACTGAATCGAAATGAAATGAAAAATAGGAATGAGTAAAATGTGGGTATTTAAGTGTCGACTCTCATATGTATCACGAACTTTGAACTTCATTACCTGCAGTATATGTGAGGGAGCAGTATATTCTGTTTATTCCAACAAGGAGAAAGTCTTGGGAAAAATTTCGTTGGAATAACGATTACCCGAATCCATATCAATTAGTGATGAAAAAATTCGATTCTGCGACTTTCATTCAGATGGTATAGGCATTTATGAGGGCGTACTTGAATTTTCATTTCTGTTTGGATTATGTATTCATATTGGTTATGCCGCTTATAACGGGTGTCCAATTTTCAATCATATTATCAATTGCTAAGTAACTCGGGGCTCACCATAAGTTACATAAAACAAAAAAAACTCAAGAGGACCAATTTTATAACATGAATCAAACCGCAACGTGGGAACGAATCTCGTCAGAATTCTTTTATCTGTCAAAACTAAAAGAATGGAGCTTTCATTTTGTAGTTGGAAATTAAAAAAAAACTTCCATCCATTGCCAGTAGAAACACTGTACGTTTGGAAGAAGTTACACTGCCTTAGATTTGGATATTTACCGAAAATTTTCACTTCATCGTTATATTTCGTCAATTGTCAATTGTTCGATCAAGTTATTCTGGAAAAATGTTGCAAATGTAGATATCAATTTTGATATTCTTCGATCTTATCGCCATTATACCCTGGCAGTAATTTTTTCGGAACTCCCTCTTCCTCGATTTCGTTTAATTCGGCAACGGATGGAAATCTTTTGAATATGTGAAAACGAAGTGAAAATTCGATTCTTCTTGTTTGCATCGAAAAAAATTTGGTACCTATTCAGCTGCTATTTACTTTTCAAAATTAGTCATTTTTTCGGCCCACCCCGTATACGTCCTTAAAATATTGTGTACATGTATGTATATAATTTCAGGCCCACTTTTGGAGGTAACGGTGCTCCAAATACCGAAGCGGGATATCCGAGTAATTGGGTAATTAGTCAATGAACTTTTCTTCCAAATTGGTACGTCAGTCTGCACTCGAGATTCGCCCTCGTTTATTTCAGAGACAAATCTGTATTTTCAAAACACGTGTCGTTCGCAACCCCGTATAATATATATAAGTACACACGTATCTATAGCGAAGCTCAGATAAGCCGTTCCGGTTTGCCGTATTTTACATGAACCAGAATATACAAGAAAACACGTGACAGAGGGTAGTAAAAAATGAAGAAAAAATAAAAGAAAAGGCGAGGAAATTCTCGCTCCGCAGTATAACTGCCACACGTAAAGATGCTCCTAGGTATATGTTACACATGAATACATATAGCTGTAATATACATATATACCTGTTAATCGATTCGCCGTTTATCCGACCACATAGTAAGCGTGGCACAATGCTTCTTCAGATGAGGAAGCTGAGCTTACCAGGCAAAGTTTAATCATGGCGTTGCTGGGCTCACCTATACATATATATTTGTAGGTATATATCGATGTACAATACTTGAATATACTTGCGAATTTCTACAGCTATAGGGATTGGTAGTCGGTTTGGTACGGTACACTTTTGTATAGATGCGGAAAAAGAGGGACTGTGCGCCGCGCCGCACGGTCGCTTGCTCAAGTAAACATATATCTATATATATATATATATATATATATGCATATACATATGTATAACAGTAGAGATATATATACTTCTGCAAGGTCAAAAAGTGTAGCGGATGTCAGATCGCCGAAGCATTCCCATAATGCTTTGATGTATAAACAGGGTGAAGGAAATACAGAGTGAAGAAAGCCATTCGAAGTTATCCTTGGAATAGGAAAACCCACCGTGCGTCATTTGCAAAAAAAAATTCAGCACGAGCAAAGTGATGATTGTAGAAAGTTTGTGTTTCACGTAATCTGCAACGAATGGGATGGATTGTTACATCGTGCTGTAAATATAATATAAGATCAATAATATATAGATGTATGAGGCATGTCTGCAGAGATGCCAAACACAATTTAGTCTCATCCTGCAAAAGTAACCTGTGGCGAAGTTCAACGGCAAAGAATCGCACAGATAAATATTGTACGATTGATAAATCAGTGGAAATAACATAGGTATTCCAAAGCGTAAACATATTTGCAGCGAAAATTCAACATGAACATGCTGACAATTGCATGTCAGACATTCGGTTCTTTGAAATTAGTTGCGCGTCTCTCTTCCATGTTCGACGTTTCCGACCAAGAGTTACTGGTGAAAGACGGGCACCAAAGCTAAAGAGATATATTTCCTGAATAACAAAAAAATGCCAACTATGATTTTGCACAGACTTACCTCAATTTGTATCTCAAGCTTTGTCGGCCCTTTTACCTGTGCCATGCACTTCCTTTCATATGCAAGCTAGTGCAATGTAAGTTAACACTTAAGTTAAAAAATGTTGAACTGCAGCTTTCGACGATTTGTACCGTTGTTTTCCATTTGGCATGCCATGATTTCAAGTAGTGTACATACGTTTACTTGTACATAAACTTGACCAAACCGTCAATATGTTCCCGCGATGATGTAGGTTTTTGTAAAAGTTTTCTCTTCCATATGGATTGAAATGCAGAGTATATACACGAACGTATGAAGGTATTCGGCAATAACCCGGTACGCAGAGGGCTTTATCGCCTCGAAACTAACCGCAATTTCAGACACTGCAAACACCATGTTAGGTCAGTGGCAAATCGCACGTTATCCAACAGGTTCGAATTTCACTGCAAGAGCTGCAGTTAGCACAGCACAAAGGTATTATTGCCTCTTCGAGTGCAAAGTACAGGTTTCTCTATAGATATGAGCTGTTTATTACACCTACACATATATGTATACCTATTTCATAGGTATACGTACGAACTGTCGACGCGATGGATATACAACTCGTTGTTAGTGAATTAAAGCTTTAAGTTGAGAGCGCAGAAAATAGCGCTGTGTGATGTTGCCAAATCGAATTGTTTCCTAATTAGTATGGGCTTATTCTAATTAAGACAATGTACACCACTATACATACATACCTGCAGTATGCGAATTGAGACCAAGTATGACAACTTCCAGAACCAGAGATGTTTTGTCTAATTGAAAGAAATTTATTTCATCCGCAGACTATAGCGAACCAGACGACGTGGTAATTAGTAATTAGTAATTGAGTAGCTCCTGCAGGAGAGCTCTAACCGGTGGAACGTGCCCCACCCACTTCATTCACCCGAGCAAATTCTAACGCGCTTTTAAAGTAAAATAATAATGATGCTAATAATAATAATGATCTTTATAATAATGATAAAAATAATAAAACAAAAGTAAATAACATAAAATTAAAAAACTCGGCGACGACGTCTGGTATAATACATACGTGAATCTATATAGGTATACATTGACCATTGAAGTGGAATGGGATCCACACAAGCGCATGTAGAAACTCCGCACGTCGTATATACGGTGTACGTAGCTATATTTTCGTAGAATATATCTATCGTCTACTTCCGGCACTTTGTTGCCGAAGTTAAAGAAGAAACACGCTCCACCTTCAACTGAACGAGAAAGTCCTCGGCAAAGGAAAACAATAAGAAGGTGAACAATGCCACGAAACAGAAGAGATCAGTTTTAGATAAGACCGCATTCGACGCGATGACGGAGTAAGGGTCTTTCAAAAACTAGAGAAGAAAAAACCGAAAAAAAGCTCACTCAAAGGAGTGGTTGAATTTCATGAATGACTTACGACTTTTTTTTGTTTTTTGTTTATACATGTTATTCTATTCTTTTTATCTCCCATTGTCACTGAATTTTTATCTGTTTTTTCTTCGCCTCATAACTGAATGCTCGTATTCGTACTTTTGAGTCGTTTCGGTAAAAAATATCAGAGCGGGTGAGGTATAATACAGAGCGAGTAAAGAAACTTAGCAAGAATGTGAGGCGTGGCTGAAAAACAGTTTTTTACTTTATCATTTATCCCGAAATATGTCACCTCAAATTTTTAACCCGTTAAAAAATCCTCATAGCGGACAAGGCTCAAAAGAATTTTTTGAATTTTTATCTCACAAATGAACACATATCAATTCCGTGAAATAATTACGATGTTGAGTTTGTCTTAAAATTTATTTTTCAAAGGAAAGAATTGACCACGGTTTACTGTTTATAAATAAAAAAAGTGATCCGTCAAAAAGCTTGACAAATTACGGAAGAGCCTGAAAAAGAAGATGAGTCAGGGTGTGAGGTTGGTCTGTTTTTCAGCAGCTGCGTGTCCGTATTTTTGATGGTATTTCGTTCATTCCATGGATGCGCTGGAATCCTCCATGAAACGTTTTTGATTCCACATAATCCAAATGTTTCTACGATATGAATAAAAAAAAAAAACGAACAAAGAAAATCTAAAATAAACTTGTAACTCGAGTGGTTAGAATTGGTTGCGATTTAACAGTCAACTCTAAAGTTGGCACTGACCTCGGAGTGTACCAGCTATCTGTACCGCGCAGATGTAAAGCCAACTTTTGAAAATTATTATACAAATTGACAATAGCCACCCATAGAGTACGAAATAGTTGACTGAATTTCGGGCGCAATGTACAAACGTACTAAAATTTTATCTATCCATTCGAATAGAAATGTGAACTCTAGCAGTAGCGGCAGCAGCACTGCGGCCGCGCGGTTTCTGAATATCACAAACTTAATGCACCTATCCCCCTCTCCTTATTTTCTAGAAAAATTATGCAAATATAACTTTACCGCGGTTACAGTTATTTTACAATCGTTCCTAGGGTGGTATCTGGATATATTTCACCTAGAGTATACGACATAACTTAAGTATATGTATAAATGCTGGGAACTGGGTAATCGTAAAACATTGCAGCAGAGGACGTATATTCGTATACATAGGTACGCGGGGCGGTGTTATCAAAGAGGATGCTTTACTCGCGCAATTTTCAACTAAAACAAACTACAAGCATGTATACCCATCTTGTATTTCCGATAATATACAATACACCTATGTAAATATCTCCTTGCACATCACAGAGAAAAAACTCCCCGCAAAGAATCATATCGATGTGTTTTCCCTTGACGTTATGGTTCGTTATTACTCGATGAAAAGAAAAAGAAATAGAAGAATGTTGGAAAAGTTGGCTAAAAATCCGAGAGTTTTTATACTCGTATAATTTGAATTTCTTTCCAATATTTGAACACTGTATAGAAAATATACGGATATGGTATATTATATACGTATAATATATTTGTAGCTACATTTATTCTACCACCAAAGTTTCGTTGCGATCTCAGTCTATATACTTTAGAGCTAGTTTAACTTTGACGCTCCTGTCACCCAAACTCTACGAGAGTGAAAGGTGTTATAAATTTTAAATGAAAATCGTATTATCCTCGATTTAACCTTTCCACTTTTGACGTCGATTAATTCAAGGGCGGAGGGTTTGCTTTATATATTGAGAATACCTTACGGACCTTCATCTCTATCGCACATCGCGCGAGGCTTCGATTTTCCTCGAGGTTTTTTTTTCTTTTTTTTCTTTTTGTAAAAAAAAAGAAGACATTTTTATATATATATATATATATATATATATATATATATATAGTCCGACAGCGCGCCTCGTGGATGTCAATAACAAAATTATTTTTCCTAAATTTCACCTTCACATTGTAACCGGGTAGGTATTTTCTTTGAATAGGAGATTAAGCCGTTAAGCTCCGAGGTTGGCCATTCAATTTAAACCGCAATTTACTTTTTTTACTCGCAGTCCCCGCAGACAATGTGAAAACAAACAAAAATGAGCTCAAGTTTAAACACGCGGCACGGTGAATTCGCGCAACACGTTCACAATTTGAAATTTAGCCACCACGAATTTTACGTCGTTATACTTCACGGAAACAAAAGCAACTGAAGAAAAAACGAATAAAATAGTGTTGAAAAATAAAAAAAATTGAAAAACCAAATATAAACATAAGAACGCCGGAAAATCATTTCTATTTCCAACTTTGGTGGGAATTTTCTACAACAACGGTCTGTCGGCACCCGGTGTGTTACCAGGTGAATCTGTGAGTCGTTGTACGGGTACAACGCTTTTATTCGTGTACGGTGCAAAATCCATATATACAACGGTAAATAAGCATATTTGTGAGATATACATAGACTTATATTCGTGTATATTATTTTCTGAAGTAGTCAATGTAGATATGACTATTTACTCATACGCCTGTATTGTAACGAAGTGAAATTCTAAGCTGGCTAAATTTCATGCACGTAGTGCATACATATAAATATGTGTGTGCGTACTTTGTACATTGTGCTCATGGGCGATATGAAGAAAATCTTTGTACGAAACTTGTACCAAACTAAGAGTTTATAAAGTGGGTTCATGAAATATTCAGTCAGTCACTAGCACGCCGTCGGTGCCGCGTACCACCTCCAGTTTTTATTTTCTTTGAAGCACAGAAACGCGAGAACTAGGTATATATATACGATATACTGGTATATCCATTTAAATGAAATCACCTTGATATTTTTCATTGAAAAGAAAACTTCTTTTATACAGACAATATATCGGTTGATATATTTACTATTATTATAACTATTGTTCTTGAGAGCTCAGAAACTTTAATACCAACAAATTTTCAAATGTCACCGCAGTCGTAAGTTACCGGTATAAATTATATGACGTATAAATAGCTTAATGGATAACTTTGACGACGTATAACTTTGTCCCAAACAGAGACGAACCCCGAGTCTACTCGATATATATTTTGAAGAGTGCAAAAACAGAACTAAAGAAGAAAATAATTTTCACCCCGCGTCACGTCGAGTCCCAGTTCTGTTCGCTGATCGAATGATCCTTTTCTCTGTTTTTTTCTTCTTTTTTTTCTCTAGAGTAGAGTCTGAGTAGTACGTCACTGCAGGGAACAGGAAATTGTACTAAAACGCTAAGTGACTTGTGCCCTGAAAAGCAACCTATGATAAATTAGATTTATAACTAAGGAAAGAATGCAGGTCCTTGGGGCTCACTGACTGATGATCCGATAACGTACTTATCTGACCATATGAAACTCTATGGACAGTTTTTTTTTTCATATTCCATAATCGGAACGTGGCATTCAAGTGCACATCCATGGCACCGTTGCCATCCATATAATCCGAATAACCGCAACGAGCCGGCTAAAAGAAATAGCGCATTGGTGTCCGTAAAATTTTTACTTTGAGGTGGAAATAAAATCTATTTGTGGTTTCACCGAAGGTATGATTCAAATTTTAGGCAGGACAGTTACAACACAGCAGGTCGTCCTTTATTTTCCGACTCTATACACATTATTTTTTTTCTAGCGGAACGCGCTTCCGAGTTGTCTTTATCCGATAAAAATATCAAGCTCGTGGATAAAAGTTAACATCAATTCGATAACTCCAACCCGGACCTTATTTTTCTGTATCAAAGTGGGGGAGAAGAAACGCCCGTTTCCGCAATATTCTCTCATTAAAAATGAAAATGACGTAGAAATTTTTGGAATCCATCAATCTGCCGTATTCTGGGAAATGTTTGAATTCGATCGGTTTTGATACTCTAACGTCACGTAGTTTTTTTTTTTTTTTTTTTTTTCCATCAAATAAACTAAATAAAGGAAGCCTCCTAAGAGAAAATAAAACCGTTCACGAAGTGGCAAATTAAGGGCCAACCTACTCGGCGGTAACCGTATATACGCATTCCTAATTTTCAAATTTGCAGAGTTCAATTTTCAGGCTGCTCAAAATGGGTAGCGGAGAAAGATGTTACGTGTGTAAGGGTCTCGATAGGAAAAAAGGGGGAAAAAATTGAATAAAAAAGAAGAGGTTTGTATGGAGTGAGCTTTTATGAGACAATATAATTTTCAGCACTTTGGTATCGTTGAAATCGTGACTCACCATCGTTGTACGTCGAACGGTAGTAAAAAGAATTCGGGGGATGCGGTGCAGAGGGATGTTTTGGTCGTTAGCCGATTCTCAGTTCTTGCAAGGATATAAAGCGGAAGAGAACTCCCTCATTGACAGCAGGTATACCCTACGGTGTATTATATAAAGTTACTGCACGATATCCTTCCTTGATATCAGCTACTCAAGGAGGAGAGCAGCAGCGCAGCGCACAAGTTCGCTCCGAATTAATTAATAAGATACGTAAGAACCCCAAAGGGTACACCCTTTTGACGATAAATCACAGTCACGTATTAATTATCACATTCTGGTCCGTGACTCCAGTTACGCCGACGGCTATAATTCACCCTGCATCGTCAATGGCTCTGCCCCGAATAGGACGAAGGACCAAGCGCCGTTCGAGAGACCTCTACACCACTCCAGAATCCCAGAGTCTAGAGTCTAGACAGGCGATTCGGTGCAAGGCTGTTGAAATCCGTTGTGGATTCCGGTCATGGACTAATATAGGGATAACCGAGAGCAAGAGGTAAATAGGTGGGTGGTACCCAGTCGCCTATACCTACGGGATAAATTTGTATCTAGTAAAACGGGGGAAGGTTTGCGGGCATTTTACCTACGCTATACCCTATATATGGTTGAAGAGCCGCATCCACCTCGATAAATAATAAATTTTCGCCGATGCGCAAGAAGTAGCGATACTAGGTAGTTATGTAACCTATACTGGTTTAACGTGGGTTCAGAATTCCGATTTCTGTTCTTTTTTTTTCCTTCTTTTTATTTCGTTCTCTTTTTCTTCTTCTCATGTTATGTATATTCCAGTGCGTTACATTTTGTATTGCTTGACTTTTTGCCTATTACGAATAATCTATGCTCACTGCTTGTCTGTGGATTTTTTACATCCTGGTATATGTTTACTGACTTTCGTCTGCATCGTGACTATAATATTTAAAAAATTATTTTCAGCTGTAAATTAAGTTTTTCAATTCGCGACTTTATATAGAAGACCCGAAAGCGCGAATTCGCCTTTGTACGTTTTCAAAATGAATACTTTTTTTTTAAATCTATACCTATATTTTTCAAATTCAGAAATAAGTACAATTTGTAACCAGCATCCCAAAACTCTAATGTACTCAATTAAATTTCCATCTGCTCAATATTATCTGTTCCGATTAGATCGAAGCAACAAATGGAGTTACAACGTTTTGGCATCTCCGATTTTGATTCGGAAGGAGGACTGACGTGAAAAAAATTTAATCGCATATTCCCAAGGTTTTTTCGTCATTTCGAGACCCCGGTGGTGCGGTGTAAAAAAAGCGAGAACGAGAAAGATTCGATTCTAGATCGTAATAATTTTTACTGGGCGAGCAAGTAATTGCTTTTTCCGGTTCCATCGTCTCATCTTAGCCTGATGCTAATATTACGGGATGAGAAGAGTTGAAAACAAGCTTCTTACCGAATTTCGAATGACTTTGTTGAGACGCTAAGAAGTTGCGTGCAATTTCTCAGTCTTTTATGATAATTAAAAGCGCGGCAAAGAAAATGAAATGAAATGAAGCGAAATAAAATAAAATAAAATAAAATGAAAATACTTACCGTGACGTCGCACGTGTAAAATCATTTCTACAAATAGTATGTGAAAACGGATCGTAGAGCGATTTAAAAAATGGAACTTCCGGTGTGGTCATTTTAAAATAAGCTCGATGTTTCTTCATGCCCTGCACTTGACTTTCTTCAGATTATTTTTCGGGATATTATGTCCCTACTCCGTAAGTTCTCTGAATCGTTTTAGATTGATAATACTGTTAACCTCGTGGGAGTTTCAATCGCCACTTTTAACGTAATAAAGTGAATATCAAAAGTGAGAGGTTAAAGTTCGATTAACTTAACTTTTACAGTTTGATACTGCGTAAATATAAGAGGAATGGTTGATTCATATCGTAACGAGAACCCTGCAGCTGCATGATACCTATTTACCAAGAAAAGCTCAATTTTCTCATCATAATACTTCTCGTATTACCTTCTCAAAGTAGCAACGCGCAACTTACAATTTCCGAAGCTCCTTCCAAAGGAGCTGATCGCAATCTCTATTTACGGGTAATACAGATTTGTTTTTCGACGTCGCAGAAGACGTAAGCGCGGCCAGATTTTTTCATCTCATATAATAAAGTAGCAAACTGGCCAGAACAGATATTCCCACCGACGCGGACGTTAAAGCACCCAAGTAAAGAGATGCTGGAAGCATAAAAAGAAAGAAAAAAAAGAAGAAAACGCACCTAGGTAATATCGGTGTACGTAGATTTCTGCAAGTCATCGATTGATTATTGAAAGTTTTTTTTACGGATCAAGATTAATTAAATGAATCACCCGTGTGAAGGTATAGTTTTAATCATGCGAAAGATATGTACGGTTGATCGGTACGTGTAATAACCTACGGTCAGGAGTTGGGCAGGTTTTGGAAAAAGCGTTTCGTTGCGCATCTACTTCGCGTTTTTTTTTCTTACCAAAGTCTTCGAGAAATGTCTCTATAAATTTTGTCAAACCAAAATATCTTTTATCAGGGCGTAAAGCTCCCACCGCGCGCGTCGTTTCGAAAAGTAATAGACTATTGGAGGTATCGCGTACAATCGTGTTAACAAAGTTGAAGAGGCACCAACGGCGGGCGCACCGCTGGAGATCGTGAGAACGTGTTGGGAGAACGAACCATTTCAGAAATAGGAAACAAACAGCACTTCGCACTTCGCCGATGCAAGGGGTAAATATCGAACTCCGTATACTTTGCAGCGTATATAGTTGAAGTAAGTAGACGATGTAGAATAGCTGTTGATCCATCGACTTTCGAACGAATTTGTATTGCACCTATATTCTGTATTGAAATTTGTAACTTTCTTCGATTGTCAACCAGTATTTTGTATTATATGCGTCACTCCGACCTCGTAACTTTATACTCGGTGGTGATAACACTATATATAAGACATTTATATGTCTTGTAAACAGGGGTATTTGATAAGTATTATAGTATCTATACTATGGGTAACAGGGCACGTAATGTACATGGTATTATCGCTAGTAAATGACTTTTGAAAAAGACTCCCATTGTTTTCAGGTGATTTCTTTTCCATTTCAAGAATACAACAGTTGTACAAAGTAAATTACGTTTATCCTGCAACCCCATTGTTCTATACGCGAGATTTATTCTTCCCTTTTTATGTCATTCTTTCTTTGCAAGCTTATTATTTTTCTTCCGCTTGTCCAGTTTCCCACTTATTCTTTGTCCCATTTTCAACGACGTCGCTTATCCGTTTCTCTGGATTATATAAATTATAAACATCAGATTAATTTTTTCAACCCCACTCAACAAAGTGCAACACTAAGTTATGGTTATTCCTAACAAAAATTTAGTCAACTTTTCCTCACCCTCAAAACCTGAAATTAGTCAAAATAACAATCGAAAAAGCCTTCTCTTTTTCGTTTCTTACCTTTCACTAAACAATCGTTGTGGTACGTAATATGATGTTGGTAATTCCCCTCCGTTTGAGCGTTGAAAAGCAAATTCCTGACACTATATGGATGTTACCCTGCACCGATCCTGTGAACCATGTAGGGCCAAAGCCATGAACCGCGCCCAAGGGACAACTACTACCGGACGCCAACGAGCGCCGATCGTACGACGCCTGCGGCATAACCAGGACGTTTCCCTCCCAACGACGCCTAGGTGGTGGTGTTCGGTGACGTAAACATCTTCGCGCCCCATTAAGCTTCTGATCCGTATTTCACTCGGTTCGTCCACAACATGGTAACTGAGGATACACCTATAGGATGGATTTACTGCCCGGGGTGGCACCGCTTGTCTTTTTACACCTTATAATACCTGGTGTAAAGTCGATATTATAATACTTTGCTGATCGTTTCAAAAAGATAAGCAGGCGAGGATGCAAATTCAGACGCTGGTTCAGCGCGTTTATCCCAACGAATAAAAAACAGTATTTTGACTTCATTGTTTCATTTCTGCTCTTACCCCAAAAATCGACAAACCGTTTCATGGGAAAAATTGCTGCAATGTTTTAAACGCGGAAACAAAAAATCGTGAAATTCTTTCTTTTTCTTCGTCTTGTTCAGTTCACCAGCTCTTTTTCGCACACCTAATTTGTCAAGGTAAGTAAAGTTTTGAGTAAGAAGGCTTCGAATTTTGCCAATTAACGATTTTCCAAGTTTCATACAATTTTACGAATTCGATGGATAAGAGAAATGAATTAAAACAAACAATACAATTTCCCTTAACCCGTAATTGAGCGGGTTCCAACTATTTTCAGCTACGTTAAGAGCTTTTGCGATAAGTTTTCTATTTCTTTCCGTAATCATAAGTGCTGACTGAATGTTAGTGCATCACAGAATTTCAGGGTAAAATTTGAAATTGAAATGCAGTATAGCGATGAGGTCATTCCCCCCGTTATTCGTGAAAGTATTCGAATCTAATAAGCCAAGAGAGGGAAAAAAATCCCTATGCATATGGTACGTCCGGGTCGACAATTCAATTATATTTTGAGATCATATGTTTCTACGTAAAAAATTTTTGGTACCTGCGCTTCGGGCCGGTTGGTCACTTCGAAAAATACATCAACTAATAAAATGGAAATCTCTACGGGGTGAATTCGGCTATCGGTAATCGCCGTCGTAGTATATAAATTGCGAACTCGACATTATACAGGTGGATCTTATTACCGGTATTGTTAATTTTTGTAGTCGATGATCAGCGAGAGATAGAGAGTGTCAGTTGCCGTTGATTCACTTGACGGTGACCGTAGCTTCTCAGGCTTGTAGGGTAATTGCACTCCTCGATCGGTTGACTATCGTCTTCTTCAAATTCTGTTGAACTTGGTACGATTGCTATACTCACGCCACAGAGCCTTCCTCTAATATTCATGAATTTCTACTTCTGGTTTCGGACACCTTCAGCAACTATCGTATTATTACCTTCCTTTTATATCCCCGATCCTCTCTCTCTCTCTCTCTCTCTCTTTCTTCACTTGCTTTCTACACAATGTTCCATTTCATGTTGCCATCTTAATTACTCGTGTATGTCAATAACGGGATGTTGAAACTTTTGGCACTCGGGTATGTCTCTGTTTGGATTTTTCATCCAACGAGTTCCCAAGGTAGTGGTTCGGCGGTACTACGATCACGAGAACAGCCGTTGGTGTATATTACTTTTCACGCACATATGCCTATGGTACGCATTGAATTTATAATGAAATTTTCAAAGTTGATGGAACGACGTAACCGCAGGGTGAAGTAGTCAATTACGACGAGTCACCAACCGGGTGCACTACAAACGGGACTTGGGGTTCGCGAAACCCTACACACCCCATTTCAGGACCGATATATATACGTGTATAATATTAGGGTCGAAGAACCGAAGTACATATAGGTATAAGTATGTATAAACTACCAAAGAAACACTAACCCGTGAAAGTCGGCTGATAATGCTCACGTGACGTTTATGTTGTACATCCTTTCCATCGAGCTTCCAATATCGCGGCCAGCCAAAGATTCTAGATGAGAAGACGGGTTCAGACTGAAAAAAAAAAAATTATCACCAAGTGTCAAAGCGTTCTAATCTAAGTTTTCATTTCTTCTCAAGTTACCAACTCGTGTTGCAGAAGCTCGAATTCAAAATAGATTTCTTGAACTTCTGAATAAAACTGCGTTCAGAAAATGCACATTTTACTTTCCTTTTTCATTTCTACAAATAACATACACAGGTTTGAAAGTTGTTGAGCGTAAGTTTCTTATTCCTCATTCAGAGTAAAATGACACGTTCCACTTTTCAAAACCCAAAGTTTCTGACCAATTCCGTTCAGAATTTGATCGGAATATGAAATGGCAGAAAAAAAACGAAAATCTATAATAATTGAGAGAACATGAATGAATCCTGAAGGTGACAGGTTCGACCGAGTTCTGTATAAAATGTACAAAATTTTCGATGTAGTTGGAGATCCTCTTTAATGGTGGACGGAATAATTTTGTGATAGGTCTTTCGGTTTACGATGGTGTAAGGGGTGACGTCTGAGAAGGAGAATAACTCTTTCCTGCATCCTCGGTATTCTGGGAATAATGTAAAAAAGGATATACTGCTCTCTGTAGTATATATATAGAGAGAGTGAAAATGGTGTGTTGTATAAAAGACGATTTATGAGTGCTAAGGGGTGCGAGAGGGATGTTAGCTCCGTATAACCATCATTCATTTTGTCAATAGCGCTCACCTCCACAATGGATTTCGTGTAGGTATCAAAAGTGAACAGCTTTATTCTTTCAGCGGGCGTGGCTTGAATCCAAATGCTCTAGGAGTCAGCTGAGTACCAGCAAATATAATAACTTATCGGAATATACGCTGACAATGAGCCCGAGTTACCAAAGACTCAAGATATCCTTGTCCTTCTCCTCCATGATACGATATACGTAAAAACCTATCTATGTATGTACTACACATTTATTACATAATTACGTTTACATATCAGCTGGGTGTTTCAACTTTGACACTTACAGAAACTGACAGCGGATACCCTTTTCAAAGAATATGGCGATGTAGGTGTGATAGTAGCTGTGAAACTACGTTAGCAACCTTTCGAAAGCTCCTCGCTATCATAACAGGGAAAATAAAGCCGGGGAATGCCTTGCAAAGTGTGGAGGCGATCCAATCGTTTTATACATATATATCTATATTGGGGTATCTAACGTACGCGGAACGATCTTTGATTCCTATTCAGACGATTTCCGAAGAGGGAAAACGGTCCAGGGAATAAATTTTGTCGTGAACGTTTCGCTTAGAACCTCATGCACCAGCTAGGCTAGTACGCCCGGTCCAGGCGTCGCGGCGCTCAGCGTCGATTGGGGAGGTCCGCGAACTCGACTCATAGTGACGTCACAGGACGCAGGATACGTACTCTCGAATAGTCACCGGCGTCGTCGTCGTCGTAGTTGTAGTCGTCGTTGTCTGCGATTTAGTGCCTAGGAAAGGATCTAGAGGCCAACTTCGCTATAGTGTTTCCGACGTATTCGCGAGCGAAAGGAAACCGTATACCGGTGTATGGGTGGTGAAGGGGCGCATGGAACATTCTTTCGTTCTGCGCCGTCACCCGGTAAATGGACTGGCTCGCCTAAATGTGAATAAGCAGTCGTCTACAGTTTTTCCTTCGTGTTTTCGGGGTCCTGGCGCGACGACGCGATATCTTCTCTTGCAGTAGCTTATATAAGTGATACTCGCTACTTGTTATAGGGATTATTTTGTCAGATTCTTCAATAAATTTTATGAATTTCCAATACTAACTAATTTCAATGCTGCTATCACAGAAATTCATAATCCAACGGTAGCAATCTCTCAAACAGTAAAATCCATTTTTTGTAATATTCTGATAAATGTTTATTTTATTTTTATTTTTTTTCCGTAACAATGCGATTTGATTAACGATTTTATTTGGTTTTCATTTCTTGAATCGCAACAATAAGTTTTGACTGCTGAAGGCAAACTTTTCGTTCAAAGGATGTCGGAGAATGCCGACGGATTGTTTAATGTTAAAAGTATATGATAAGCTTCGTGAAAGTTATAGTTTTGGCCGGAAATAAATTTTCATAATGTCAATGATTCTTTACGATTTCTGTTATCTAATTAACAGACTTTTAGAAAATGTCGGTCTGTCTGTTCTAGATGAAAAATTCTGAAATTTGCGGAATTTTTCGTTCACGAATTGCTACATATGCCTTTTATTCGAAAAATTTAAATTGGCAGATCGAAATTACGAACAATCGCAATAGCAAGACGAAAGTTCGCGGTTGCGGCTTTTTCAAGTCGCTGATTACGAATCCGAGGTCGAATTTTTAAAAATTGAAACGGCGAACCTTGAATGGAGGACCAATCTCCAAAAACTTGTTTAATTACTATGAGTTTCGCATTTCCGGGGTTTCGGGAATCACTGATATTGAATTTAATAAATAATTCTCGGAACTCGAAATCCACCCCCAATCGCGCGTTTCCAATTCGATAAAATTGATCCGTAACACAATAAAAAGTACTGCAGAAAACAACATTTTTACGTCTTGTTTCTAATGAAATACGTTACCGCTCATTATGTCGTTCAAAATAAATCGCCTTTGACGTGGTTTCGTTTTATGATCGTACATCTTATGTTTGGCTGATACGACATTGCGTATATTGTAATATTATATCATACGTATACGTAATATATCATTACGTACATTAAGAAGATGGAATTGACAAACGAAGTCAATTCGGCGAAATTACATTACCTGAATGACTTTGAATAGCGTAAGCCAGGCACAAAATACAGTTGAAAAGTACAGACGTGTTAGCTAACTGTAATTTAATTTTCGCAAAATACAGGAATGCACCAACGTTTTATGGAAACCGCTACATTGCCGTATGTACTTTGCACTAATGTAAAAAAATGTTGAGCCATGGAACCGCGTGGTATGATTTATACATATATTTATTTTGTAATGATCTTCACTCCACTTTTAATTTGAGTGGTCGCGTATAAAACACGAGAAGGTATGAGAGTTAATACAGTTGAATTATAATGGACTCTCAGGACAAAGGTTTTCACCGAGAATTTTGTACGCGAACTATTCTCAGAATTATGAAGGGTCTTCAATCAACGTTGCTATGATATTGATGTAATGTTCATAAAATAGTTCGTTCTCGGTTGTTATCGCCTTTTTGCATAGATATTAAGATAATAAACACATATGAGAAAATTCATCGCAAATCTCAATTGTAATACCTGTATGTATAGGAAGATAAATTGATTATCATGCCATCGATACGATACGCGAAAATTCGGAACAAATTCAGGTCACATTTCCAGCTTTTATATCCGAGAATCGAATCGAGTGACTTTTATTTTTATTTTTATTTTTTCTTTTCTCTTCTTCATCTATATACCAGATATTTCTATAGACGTATAGAAATATTATATACTTTGTCATCGTACGTGTATACAGCTGGTTACTGGAATCCCCGAGGACTGCATATAACTATTTACTACCCGTTAGCAATGGAGTTTGTAAAATTTATACGTTCTTTGGTGAATACTAAAATACCATCTCATTTATCTTGAATGCTTAACTCGATTCGCTGTTTCATTTCACTGTTAGCCTTTTTATTTATTAGAAGACTTTGCGAAATAACTCCAGTTAAGTTAAATAAATTACACCGGGTGGCGTGAGTTTCCTAGGGGAGAGAAGGGGGAGGGGCAGGAGAGGTGAGAGGGATGCCCCCCCTTCCCCCCATGAGATAGGGACGCTCATTGTGCGACCATGTATAATTGCCTTGCATTATCTGGAGATTGTATTTACGCTCAGCGTCTCTCCTTTAGGACTTCCAGCCACTTTACGTTAGGCATACACAAAACAGCTATGCGGAAACGTAAATATAATATATAACTATAATTGAAGTGAAGACCGAGGTGAAGACAAAAGATTATATTTAGCCAACCGATGTATCTTCGTTAAAGTTGTTCGAAAAAAGTTTAAAAAAAAAAACCAAAAATAAATAAATAAAACAGAAATTATTTGAGCAGAAAAAATTTATTCAGCCGTCTTTTTTACAGCGACAAAAATAATTCCCACTGTTTGCCAGCCCACTCTGTAGCTTATTATTTGGGCTATAGATTTTTTTACATATCATTTTTTGATTCCATATTTTTCATTCGGATGACACGCAAAAAATATATTCTCAAGTCTGAACTGATTTGTCTTTGTAGTAAAATACCGAAATGATTTTATCCTCCGGATTATATCACGACGGTGACTCTGATCTGCAAAAGTGAATGAAAAAACCTTAGCTCTCGAGTATTCTGTTGTTCGCGGGTTCTATATTATTCAAACAATTACCCATGTGGAGCCATTTTAAATTTGAAAGCATAAGTTAGTTAGTTTATAATTTCTTAAATTCAGCTCCTTCATTCGGGCGCAAAAACATTGTCTGCATAAATGAAAGACTAATACAATCAGTGAATCCTACGAGATAAGTTAAATGGTGGAATTTTTCAGAGACTTTATGTAATCGGGGAACGAATTTGTTTCGGTATTTTAAAAATTATGGAGGAATTTTGATGCTCGGAAAAATATTTTGCGCTCAAAATGTTATTCAGATGGAAAATAGAAAAATCGATACCGGGAAACCTGAGTGTCAAGCTCTAGGGCCCGAATGAAGGGAAAGATTTTTATCACATTGAAAGCTGATTGAATTTTTTTTTTTTCAAGTCTTCATATTCACAGTTTTCCCATACATTCATTGCAACTCCCGCTCATCCGAACTTCAAATTCCATAGTTCAATTTCAGCTTATTTTGCGAACAATATTCGTTCTTTGCATCACAATTTCACTTCGGGTGTCGACGGTGTTCTTTTTTTTTCCATTCCTATCGATACGTTTCTATTGTTTATAATAATATTATCATTATTTGCATGTAAGTCTTTCGAACGACGTCCATGTTCTTCATTGATTTTAGAAAGTTACAGGTACACATAATAATGATAATGATAAATACTTTCCGACTTTCATCTCAAATCTCTAGAATCTCGATTGAGAAGGTAATCGCGCTCAAGTCTTGGTAAGTTAAAATCTGAGAATGAAATTTTGATCGAGAGATAGAATGTTCTTCGAATTCAATTCGAGATAGCTTGTTTTTCATGCGGAATCTGAGAGATTCTGGTTTTCCAGCAAAGGCTTCTCTGTAAAGTTTTGCTACTGGATCTGCTGCAGATATTTGTCCCGTTGAAATCTCTGCCACTCGTTCATAATCCACCCATTGACAGTCTGGTGTCCCTTCATAAGCGTACTTATACCCTATAGAGATACCACTCGATACCAATGTGACACGTATGTTTTTACGTAAAAGTAAATATCCGTATCCAAACTGACCACCGTACACGTTATACGTAACCCACGCACCGCGTAAACGCAATAATTTAGTCTCCTATAAAGCCGCGCAAAATTTTTCCGGGTCATCTGAATCAAGCTTGGCGTAAAATGGGCAAAAGATAAAAATGGGGGACAAGGTAAAAAAAAGAAATAAAATAAAAAAAATGACGTACATTTCAGTAAATTCCAATCGCGCGTGGTGTTATTTTATATACCTGTATACATATACGTATACATAT
Source organism: Athalia cordata (assembly GCA_963932425.1). Lineage (NCBI taxonomy): Eukaryota > Metazoa > Arthropoda > Insecta > Hymenoptera > Athaliidae > Athalia > Athalia cordata. The sequence goes on along the minus strand of OZ010625.1, from coordinate 45,297,050 downwards.
GTATATGCGGCTAGCCCGATTGGAGGGTATATTTATATTACTATACTGTATGGGTCGGATTTATTCTGGCGTGGTGCAGTATCTGCTTGAGAATTGGAAAATCTTCCTTGTGAACATCAACCGCAACCGATCTTATTCGCTGGTTGAAAATCGAGGAGCAGTTAGGTAGGTAGGTATTCTCAGGTTTTCTACTCCGTATTATCAGTTTGCCAATTTTCTGTCTCGCGCTATTCGGCGAGAAGATCGAATGATGGCGTGGCTGGACGTCGTAACCATCACCTGCGGGTCGCGGATAGATCAACGTCAAAACGTTGCGGATGAATGGAGGTGGGGGAGAGGAAAGAGACATAAAAGAAAGAAATGAAAATCATGAACTGGTAGCGAAAGAGGTGGTGGGGCCGATATACTATAGACGGATCAAACCCTCGAGGATTCTGGACGTTTTCCGGTTCCCGCGCGTTCACCATTGTTACCACTATCCTGGCTAGACATGAATGTCCCGAGGCCCCAGCAGACAACTTTTGTTTGAAATTTCATCTGCAGATTACGTGAAATTTTGTTGCGTTACCCTAACAACGGCCTAGCTGTTACATTATACGCGCGTTACACCAGGTCGTCGTCTAGTTGCGTTGTGGCCTTTACTTTTCCAAACAGCTTAACTACGCTTAGTGTGTATACTACTCTAGAGTCCCGACGGTTAATTGCATCGCGTCGCGTCCTCTTCGTCTCACAGTCTCAGTGGGCTCGGTAACGGTCTTTGACTCGGTCCGGGTACGCGGTAGCTATACATTTCTCACTTTTTTTTTCGTTTATCCCTCCGGGGTTTTCCATTTCTCTAGCCGACCTTCGCCATTAAATGCCTTCCCTAGACTCTCAATTTTACTCGACAAACTAGACTGGCTTTGTCTCTGTGTATACGACGTCCATCTTATACGTATAACGTCTTTAGCGTAAAACCTTCTGCTTTACAATTGCGTGGAATGAATTGTTCCATATTGAACCAGCGGTACCCAGAAAACGCGGGTTAACATAACGGATCGCTCTCAAATGCAATATTCAGTCACTCACTGACGGAATCCGTTCACTTCATGTCGCATATTATATGTATACACCTCTATAGGTACATGTACATCAACCTAGTCGGCGTCGCTATGATTAAAGCGTCGGTCGCGTTGCTTGCAATTCCCTGCAAGGATCTTCGCTTTTGATCTCTTCAGTTTATTGCCACCGACATTCTGTGCAGATACGTATACGTGTATATTCAGTGTAACACAATTTTTGGTCGACGATTATCCAGTTTGAAATCTATCTAGATATGATGAACAAAACGTCCTCGAAAAATTCACCCAATTGTTGTCAAAGGTTTTATTATTAGAATAATAAATTTTACTCATCGAGAGGATTTAAGGTTTATGAATAAGCATAGTTTAAAAAATCTTGAAAAATTCTCACTGAGTGGGTTAGCGGTATTTTCGGTTGATTTACATACATGTTCATTTTCTTACAATCTGCTTGATAATTACTGTCCTTACATGTATTCGTGATTCCAACCTGCCTGAATAACAAAAAGGTGCAAGGAGGAGGTTGCATTCAGATAGCATCTGATCCTATAGGGATTTCCTCGAATGCCGGTCGCCCGAGGTCGTTCATAATTAGTTTTGACCATGCGTAAGATATAAAAAAAATTGAACTCACTGTTCGTTCTCACTTTGGGTTGCATATGCTATATAATAAACTAGGGACTCGGTGGTGTCTTGACTTTACACCGGGGGTACTCAACCGGAAGGGTTTCAACGACTGGAGGGCAGACCCGCAGTGATTCTGAACCACAAAGGATCGTGGATTAGGGAAAATCCCATTATGTATACGTTATAGTTCAAAAATTCGGGAAACTCGTAGGAATTGTAATAATAATATGATTATTATAATAACAATGGAATGACAATCATGTGGAAGAATTAGGCTTGGGATAGACACGTGCCTTGCAGCTTATCTTGAATAAGAATTACTTAACTTGCGCTGTAATGTACCGATGTAGGTATATGGAAACTGTATGAGATATCGACGAAAAAAAGCTTCAAAGTACGAAATACGGTACAGGTAAAACACAGAATGTTTCAACCCTTGCAGAGCTTGAAATTTAACGTAGGGTTTCATGTATGAATAAATTAGTCTTCGAGCTTTCGCATTACGTCACGGATTGTGGGTATGAAAAAATCGTAGAGATCAGCTGTGGCTTGGGAAATATCTAGCAGGAGTTCTACTGCGGCGAACCAGGCTGTACCATTGAAGTTCGGTAATACATTCTTCGAGTGACTAGTACATTTATATAGAAAATCATTGCGCTCGACGAATAACTGGATGGTTTGATTTGTGGAGAATATATTTTTTTTTACCTCAAACTTTTATGACTTTGTAATACGTAAAAAAGAACTACTAAATTGTACAAAAAATTCTCCAAGCCATAGCTTTTTGCGACTTCTTTTTACTTGTAGGTAGAGATTCTGGTGAAACCATATGGTTTTGTGCATACCCAAAATTTTCGGATTATCATTTTTTGCATGAAATATTGCGTGAACATATGTCTAAACAATCCGTTTGTGCAATATAGGGTGCAAAAATTAAATGTCAAGACGCTTGAAACGCAGGTTAAGGTTGTCCCGGTTCGGGCTCGAGTCTCGAGCAAACTTTGTTTTTCTCAAATTGAAGAAACTTGGGGGATGAGTTTTCATGAGCTTTAAATTTTGCGAAATGATGATTACCATACTGCAGATATGCACAGAAGCTTTACGAAAATCGTTTATGGAATTCAAAGTGCCCTTTTCAGCCACTCATCAGTTAATAACTGCGTGCCCAGAATTAGTACGATCACCGCACCGTTAATCATGCATCAACATAATTTGTTGGGGATTGGAAAGCTTTACGTAATGTTGAAATTATTGCATCCACTACGAGATCGCTTGGGAAACGCCAAGGTAATTAAATTTGGAATGAATTACCTTCGCGACGATCCTTCGGTTTTAGGTTTAAATTATCGATGATAACATGTTCAAACAAAGTGAGCAGAACTATTCCTAAAAATGAAATTTTCGAAACGATGGCTAACTGGTTTATTTGAAGCACTCTTCGAAACATAAAATAATTTAAGCGTTAATACGCACATAAAATGAAACATTGTGATCATGCAATTGAAGTTTTGTATGTTCACGTACAGTGAACATCAGTGTTTCAATAATGATGGAATTTTGGAATCTATTTACTCGAATTTGCAATGCGCCTAGTTATGCGCTAAAGGTCCGAAGTTTAGGAACTCGTAATAATAGGATTAATTAGGGGTAGACCCTTTACCTGAACCATGGGAATGATCAAATTCGCTCGCGGTACGCCTGTTGGAGACCCAGCGTTAATATATGATATATAGCTGTAAATTTCTAGCTATGATGTATAGGTGAGTGTAAACGCGTATGACATTTTCACCACGTGTGCAGTAAAAACGATTTACAAAATAATCCACTTTATCCTTCAAAATACCGTGGAGCCCCACGAACCAAATGACGTATAAAATCTGTTGAGGAGTTATTTCATCGCTTCGAAGTAGGATATCTACTTCTAATTTCCGTCGGTTCAACGAAACGATTAATTTACGGATGAAAATATTCGTTCCAACGATTTTAATTTCCCTTGATTTGAAGTTGAAGCGTCGCGCGTCGGTGGTTCAGTTTATATAACGGGGGCTTAGCATAGTTGAAACGCGATGTAGACATCATAAGCGCCTGTGTTTAAATTATGTACTTGCGCGGGGTAAATTTAATGCCTCGAGGTGCTGATAAGACCGGCAATTATTCTAGCACGTAGTTATTAACTTGTAATTTGTTCCAGACAGTCGTTGACCGCAAATTGAATTTCTAGTTACGGTTCCACGTAATTTCGGGGATCGGAGCTTTCGTAATTTGAAAATAGCGTTGCTCAATTTTGTGAAACAATCGAGCGAGGCGGAAGAGTTCATACTAAACATAGTCAACGTACCGGTTGTCCAGTGACAGATTTTCGAATACAAATAGATACGCGTGCAGCTCCACGTTCCATTTTTATATTTCGCTAGCTGTTACCCGCCCGCTTCACTGGGTATAAGCTTTTGTTCACCCCTATTTCACCCCCTTCATGTTTCATTTCCGCGACAAAAAGTAGCCTATGTCCTTCTCCAAGGTCCAATCTTTCTCTATACCGAAATTCATCAAAATTGGTTCAGCGGTTTAGGCGTGAAAACGTAACAGACAGACAGATTTATTTTCACATTTATAATATTAGTATGGAAGTATGGATGGTATGGATAGTATGGATTGTTATCTACCGATAAGCTAACAATGAGTGCAGAAAGGGCATTTCACTATCGGTTGCGCGCGCATTGTTGGCAATGTATCGATTTGATATTTGTCGTGTTACTCGCAATAGGAAATACATTTTTATTTACTCATTTTTTTTCTTTATATTTATTCCTCTGTTCTTCGTCCCATATTTTATTTACAAATTTAAAGCTATAACATACAACGTTGGAGTATAATACTTTCAATATTATCATAATCGTTTAGCGTGAATGTTAGCGAAGACTAGGCGATACTCTCACCCCGTGGAGAGTTACGAGGGCGTCGTTTTCCAACTGGAAAATAAATGATCTCTCCTCCGGGGGTGGAGATAGAAAAATTTCGTGTCATTGGTCAGACGTCAAATGATTTTTTAAAAACTGTCTTATACCTAATATAAATCTACGCTCATCACTCACCTTATACACATACAGTCTTGAATATTGATTATTAATTTTCCACTGTAAATGAGGTCTGGAATTTTTTCGTTTCTTTTTGTTTGTTTTTGAATTTTTTATCATCCTCTTTACCTCAAGTTTGCTTATTCCGTCAGGTGAATAATATATTTTTGCTCTTTCCTTCCTTCTTTTATTCGACTATTCTCAAAGTTTGTTTACCACAATAAATTTGCGATGTTCAGAAATTTTTCACTGCGTTAATTTTCTTCTCTCTTTTAAAAATGTAAATGTTATTCGTATCCGACTGATTTGAAACTTCTGCGAGACGTCAAGTTTGTCTCTGAAACTGCTCACATTTCAGGCGAGTAGAAAATAATATTCAAATTACATTTGAAAAATAATTAATAAAGTAGCAGTCACGAATCTCATGCGCGTTCTTAATCCCCTCAGGCAATGCAGGTTAACTCTGCGACATGTTGTTACTTTACCGTTTATGATGTAACCCTTCGCTGCATAAGCTTTTCTCGCATACATAGTATCCATATATACCCTGTATTCCTATCCAGGCAGATGCATGCATTTATGTATACATCTAATACATATCATATACGAACATAGCTATACGTACGTGAAAACGCTTAGGTATAAGTACATACAATGGTATTCATGCAGCTTTCTGGCACTTTACAGAATCGTTTTCTCTTACGGTCAGAAGCGCGCGTTTTAGGAGACAGTGAATTTTGAATATGGTTTTAAATATCGTCAATCTAACAATAAGAAGTGATATTAAAACTCCTACGAACCTCCTTTTCTTTGAATGGTGACCAATTTATCGTGATTGCCATTTTTCAACTGATTTAAAAATAATTAATAGCCTAAATTCCCAATTTTGCTTCCGAATGTACCAGTTGAATTTGACGGAGTAAGGATAATAATAAAAAAATTAACCGACAAGTAGGTACATGGACCACGCTTTTTTTTCAACATCCTTCTATATGCGAGTATACGAAAATGGCCGGGTAGCTGTCAAAATAATTAAATGCGATGCCTCGATGTGAATTTTTTAGCGTTGCCCTGAAATAAATATTAGAATGCAAATTGAAAACCTACGTGAATGTCGGTAGGGAAATCATTTGTTTAATAAAATAAGAAAAATAAAAATTCAGTCGATCTAATGATACCCATCTGATAAATTATGACACCGTCAAAAAAGCGTCGGTTTAGCAATTTCGTTGCCAATTGATTCTGACAATTTGAACTTCCTCACTGCCGACGAGGGTCACATCGCCTTGAAATCAGACTGTAATATACCAAAAGGTATATAAGAAGTATTAAAGGTGGCAGACGTATCTCGGGTCATAAAGATAAGAAATTTTCCTCTTCAGTATTATAAACCTAAAAGCACGCAGTACGCTTCGTTCTTTCACCGAGTAGCTTTCCTTGTTTGCTAAAAAAAAGAATTAGGAAGATAGAAAAATAAAAAATGGATGAAACAAAAAAAACAAATTGGCACATTCCCAAAAATTTATAGCCTTGGTCTACCGAGGTTTCGTTCTCATGTAGTATATATAGCTAATTACAAAGCGCACCGAAAAAGGATAAGTTACTGTTCTGTTCTGCTTAAAATAATTATGTACATAAAAAGTAAGCACGTAAGATACTGCGTGACTATGTAAAATTCATAAGCCACACTTCATAGGATAGATCACAAATTTTTAAACAAAGATAAAATTTCAAAATGCATTTATAGCGCATAAGACAGATTTAACGTAATAAATCGAGATCCCTAAAGTAGCGACGGACTCTCAGAATCAAGATTTTTTTTACTAACGAACCGGTTTTTTTTTCACTCGCACGCAGCTAATTTGAGTTTTTGAATTATTTGCATCAAACAAGAATTAAAGAAAACGGGGTGGTGGCCATTGTCTATAGGATTTTTATCGATATTCAGGGTGAAAAATTCGACCACTTTCGAATCGTTCGTGCAACTATATCTTGTTGTCTTTTTTCAACTTCAGGGAAACGAATCCGGAATCCAAATTGATATACCGCTAAAAGTAAAAAAAAGTGCAGATCTTCCGTTTTCAAGCCGTGCAGATCCTGTGAAGAATTTGCTCTTCCAGAAAAGGGATGGTTACTGTTTTATCTGCAGAGGTAGCTCAATTTCAATCTTTAAAAATACACCGAACAACAGTCGCGTAAACGATTTGAAAAGGGTTTCATTTCTTCGGTTGGAAATCGAGAAAATACGACCTCTGAGTATTTTCGATTTTTTTGCTGGAATAGATCTTTTTAAAATCGTTCGTGCAGGTTGATATTTTTTAATGTATTTTAACGTCAGGGGAATCCATGGTCGGAAATTGAACTAACTTACTACGAATGATGAAATAGAAAAAGATAAAACAAATAATAAATTTCGGTCCATTTTCCAGTTCCTGCTGAAAGATTTTGTGTTTTCAACGACGCTACCCCTATGACCTTAACTTACTTTGTTTCTTCGGCGAATAATAGTAGTAATTGATTCATCAACGTCGGTTGATTGAAATATCATGCATAAGTGATTTGTTAACTTTCCACAAATATTTACAGTCGATTCATCCGTCAAATAGAAGTATCGCAGCACATCTACAACCCTACTGTCATAACGATGACATCAAGTCAGGCGTGCGCCTAGTATTTTAGGGTGACTCGAGGCGGCCCTGTGCACTGAACTGTACACGAATCACGCACACGCATTGCCGCTATAAACGAGTATATGTATATTAAAACTGAATCGCTATCGTGATTTTTTATATTCAATTTCTTGAAAGTTGTCAAGTGAGAGCTTTCGGGAGGTGCGTTGAATCGTCGAATCAAACGGTTCGTGACGGTAGGTGAATTGAATGCGATTAATCGCTTCGAACTGTAAACAAATTGCCCAAATTTACTTTTACCCAAAGTAAATTTAACGGTGACCCCGTAACAAGATGGCGATACAACAAAGCATGTTAAATGAATTATATCATAATTCGGTGTATGTGTTGTGTTCAGCGTTTTCTCCTCATAGTCAGACAAGTAGGGAGGAGAGGGAGAAATGTAGAAGGGAAGAGAGAGAGATGGAGCGACATTTCATCACTTAACTCTTTACCTACAAACTGCAGGTAGTTAGATAATGGAATTTAGCAGCGAAAGCTCGACAACGTCCAAACTAGACTTGACTGTTTAGCCAAAGTATGGTTACCTTACCGGAAGTGAAACAGGGCTTCTAAATACTACCAATTAGGTCGAAGCATGGCTGTTGCCGTATAGACGTTATAGGTCTGCAGTTCAGCAGACACGGTTGTTTCATGACGTTATTAGCCTTGATTGGATAAGTCGTGTAAAATGTTACGACCAGCCGTATACCGCAACTTGCACCTCCTATCACCGCAGCTTGTCTAACGAGTTCTCTTGTCGAACTGACTTTAATGATCAGTTTCAAACTTGAATATACCAATAATTTTCATTACTCTATAGTAGAATGAGCTGCGTCCGATGAGGTATGCAAAAAAAAAAAAAAATTAATAAATATTAGCCAGCTGGAAAAATAATTATTCAAATATGTAAATCAAAAGTCGAGACATTTATAACAGCAGCTGTTTCAAATAGATCGTACGTATTATAACAACACCATATATTGCAGGTAAATTCTAAATATTGATTTTCGCTTATTTATTGTATTCGCACCATTATAGAAAAGACCCAGTTGTTGGTTTTAATCTGTTGTTTGCTTTTATCTTGCGCGTGGACAGTTCTATAATCCCCCAAAGCGCAGAGTTTTGCGTTACATTAAACTATATATGCGTTTCTGAATATATACATTGCATATTGTATATACAGGGTGTCCCGTTTTGAATAAATGGTTCGATTATTTTGAAAACGATTCGTCGTGTCAAAAACTAGTTCGGACCATCATGCCATCTTTGGAAAATTCACACGATGGCCTTTTGTTCAAACATGACTCGATCTTTTTCTGACACCGAAATTTCAGCTGGTTCAAACACGGGAAAAACAATCACTTCAATTTAAAGACTTAGGAGTTACATACGTCGATCTAAAGTTTGAAGGCCACTTAAGTACCCGATGACTCGGCGCTTGCTCAAAGGCGACTTGACCTGTGCGTGGGATTGTGCTTAGCTTGTGCAATCCTGAATCCCCACAACTCCTGAGTTCTAGAAGCTAGAACTGTTTGATTCGTTCTCGAATCGGCTACAATGATGGATTTGTATCGAAATTGGATTCCATTTAACAAAAAAGGCCGTGAACCGAACTTCTCGAAACCCTATAATTTTTGAGCATTTTATTTTGTGCTTCAATATGATGAATAATAGTTTGCGAAATTACTTGAGAAAAGAACACCCTGTGTATACACATATGCACTCCTCGAAAAATGGCCAACAGTTCTAGTTGTATAATCTCTCCATCAGGCGAAAGCGGGAAACGGTCTTTATTTTTTGTTCTACATTTCGTTTACTGACTATACTATAAGCGTATCTACGCAAACTGTTGTGTGCCTGGTAGGATGTGAAAATAATATTGCAAGAACCGTTGGTGAAAACGGGGATACTAGGTGTCGGCTAGACGAGCACGCAATTCTATCTCGACGAATTTCGTAAGAAATTTTTGCGCGTGCGCCTTTTCCTTCATTTTACTTGTATTCCTGATCGACCATACGGATCGCCTACTCGATCGTAGGTCACGGTATTTCGTCTATCCTAGTAGTTCTGATTTGACTTACGATTAGATACCCAAGTGAAGTTGACGAACGGGTAAAATTACTTCCTGTTACAATTTTTCTCAAAGAGGCTGAGTGATATCAATTTCTTTTTGTCGTTTTTTGTGTGGAATGGTTTCATTTGTTTCGTTAATTGTAAAGCTATAACGAGTGATAATGGCGGGAGATTGAAGATGGTCAATTATCGTTGGAAGGATTTGTTGCTGAGCTCGGACGTCTCAGTGGGGCAAAGGATAAGAGGATTGGAATCGAGAAACGGTAGAACGATGGAAGGAAAGGAGTAAAGGTGGGCGAACTACGTTCGATTAGATTCGAACTGTGAGCCTGGCGACATTTCTAAAAGTAACATCGATGCAATCTGAGAGCCGATCGGGCATCCGTCGTGCTGCTCTTGACACAGCCGCTTGCAACGAATCACCTCCAAGGCACCATCGGAGCACCTCATTCGTTTTGTAAAGTAGACAAGCCCGAAGGCAACCGAGGCCAGGAGAAACAGGGTGCCGAAGCTAGAGCCGGGTAGAGCCACGCAGATTAGCCACGGCATGTAACCTACCGGGAAAACGAACGAGGTTTTCTCTTATCCTTGGCGGATGGTTTAGGACGGCGAAAAGCGAAGAGCGCGAATGGCCCGGCGGACGAAGTAAGGAAGAGACTGAACGGTCCAAAATGGAGGTGTATTTGCTTGCGAAAGACTACGGCAACGTTGGAATCAACGCTTGAAGTAACTCCGCTCAATGAGGAATCAATTATCGACGACGGGATTCGCGATTTGAAAGAAGTAAAATCTATTTGTCTGCCTACGCGGTGGTATACGATAGATTTAAGTTCATTAAAGTTAAGATTGTTCGTATACGAGAAGTTTAACCACGCTGCATGCCAGTTTCCAAATAGCAGCTTCATAATTCACCGCATATGCGCTAATTTTATGCCATGCTGCAGCAGAACTGCACAGCTAGAGGTAAAACGAGTTTGGTGTGAGAAATCGTCGAGAAGAATTTATGTTATCAATTAAGGCGCATTACACGTCCCCCCTTCTCCCCACTCGACCTCCCTTACTTGACCGACCGATTTATCGTCGTCGAAAATTTTTCAACTGTTTCAAAAAGAAGTTCAAGCAATAAATTACCAATATTGATTAATTAAATATTGATTGAATTCAGAAGTGCGGGGGGTAGAAAAAAATTATCCGAAAATCGCGAGAAATTGTTACGCTGTAAATCACAGGCGTATACTAAAACGGCCAAGCGAACTGTAAAAATTATTGAATCCAACGGAATATCGACGATCAAGTGCATCCGATGTTTTCCGTAATTCTATGTGCAGGGCACAACACGGATACAGATGACTGCCGTTCGTAAAAGCATTCGATCAAGTCAGTAGGTAGCTATCTTCGTTATACCAATGAATTCAGAGATCATTTTCGCAATCATTTTTTCTTTTTTTTTCATCACAATTTCGATCGATCAGGCGACTGTTGATGCAATTATTTTGTTAGCTTGTCCTGCAAGGGATGAAGCGCCGTCGTTTACCTATAGTGAAGGCCATTTAGCCGCTAGCAGCTACTTCTTATACAGTTTGCGCTGTAGGTAATCTACGCAAACGTCTGACACGAGTAACAATTTATTTCATCTGTAGAAAGAAAGTTTTATGACTAATACGCGATAATGTGCTATCCAATACATATATATTTCCTTCTTCGAAGCGTGATAGAATTGGAGACCCGTCAATAGCACCCGCCGCAGATGCTGCTGGGCTCGTCGACGAAGGGGCCAAAACTTTTCTCCTTACTTAAAGTATCAATATTTTTAGATGGCGTTGGCTTTCCCTTATATCTAAAATCGCATTGCTCCACACGGAAGTAGGTATTGATTTTTCTTACCTACATAACTACGTTATCCATGCTCGCCACAGAAACTGGCAATCTTTTCGAGACTCGCAATATGTATATGATATATATTTACCGTAGAATTGACCTTTGATATTTTTATCTAACTCTGGTGCATATCAACTTTTTATACACCGACTAACTTGACCCGCCGAGTGAAGCGTGCATTAATCAGCGATAATGAAATAGTAACGTACAAATAATCAAAATCAAATGAAATGACGAAAAAACCAAGCGTAGCGCGCTGAAAAATCGTTTGACCAAATTACAGTTGAAAATTGTTCCCAGAAAATCGTACAATAACGTGATTGATGTTATGCAACTCATTGAATCCTCACGAAATACAGTTTCGGCTTGTTTCTGATTGAATGAAATCATAAAAGATGAATCGTTTTTTTTTTTTTTCTCCTTCTGTAGGAGTTTTCATAATTGCCGTCGGTGTGTTATCGAAATTAGATACCCGCAGTACCTTGCGAATCGATAATTTTATTTTTTTCTGACAGTTTTGATCTTTCTGTTCTTTTTTGCGACAGTATTTTCCGAATACAGATGCGATTACGCCGCGAAATTCAGCATGCAATGATTCACGGTCGCTGCAAAACCTGAAAAATGGTTTGATATTTATACGAGACAATTTGATTATGATTATGATTATGCGCTGAAAGTGATGCAGGTTTTCTAAAGAATCCGGCTTTTTATCGGTACATCGTCCTCAATTTAAGTTTCACCATTGACGCTCGACGGTGGGCGTCAATTATCAGAACTGAAATCCTATAAGTACTTATAGAATTCGGTGAATCAGCAGTACATATGCCATCGATTCATCTGATTGTGAATCTATAAGTATTCTATTGTTTCCCGAATAATTGATCAAATTTTGCAGAACAGATCCTATTGGTATTGAATAAGGACCAAAGGGGTCCATAATACATATTATGGCATTAGTCACGCGACGCGCTTATATAGGTATGTTAACGTACACGGCGATGACTGTGGAATGGGTATACATGTTCTAGCTGTGCAGGGACCGAGGTAACTACTTCCTGGGGAATATTCAGTTCGACGGTTACTTCCGTTGATACTAGGATTTTACGTTTAACCACTTCCTACGTCCTCGGTTTTCCTAGGAGGATATTTTGTTTATCGTTGAAGAACACGGGCGTACGTATTTTGCAACCTCCGAGTCATTGGAGGAAGAATTTCTTCTGAGTCGTGTTTCGGACATGGAGGATATATGGTGGGATGGGAGGAGGGTGGTATAAAAGGAAAGTGAAGAACAACGAAGCGCTGCTATGCACGGGATCGGAGAAATTCAAATTCAGGAGTGATTCAAAGGGGCAAGAAATTCCGATTTCAGAAATACTGAGAGACGCTCAGTTATCACCGCCTCCTCCTCTTGCTCTTTGCACTCCGGGTTTTACTGCAATTCTCCCATTCGGGTGTCTAGTTCGATTCATTTTCGTCTACTGCGCATGTTTTTCTCAACCCTATCGAGATTGAACCAGCTTGACTCTAACTTGCCAACGCGTATATAGCTTGTACGGCTTATTGAATAGTCTATATTTGAAAGTTACCATCTTGGATTTGCTTCCTTATTTTCTCAGTATAAACGCTGGAGGCGTCCACGTTTGGATATATTCAAGACGCTCGAATTTGTATGGAAGTACATGTATACAAATATTGTTCACTGAGATTAAGTCAATAAATTCATTGGATTTTATATTAATCTGGTATCCTTGAAACCATATCCCCGTGATTCTTAAACCTGAAAGCATTCATACTGTTCGTATATACCTATGTATATATATATATTGGAAAACTTTATATTTTATAGTTCGATTATACCATATCTATAATACCATTGTATGTTTTGCCGAATGAACATGCTGACCGAGGATTAATAGCGGAACTTTTCAGAAAGCTACACGTTCGTCTTCGTACTGCTGCAGTCACAATCGATCCCAACGGAGTTTTCGGCCGAGCGGCTCATTCTTGTAAAGGGATTTCTGTTTAAAGAATAACCACGGTGAAATATATGGGCCTCCCCTTTTCTATAACAAGAAAAGTCGATAGACGAATCTCTCCAGTCCAGAAAGGAAAATGCCTTTTCCTCTCTATCTCTCTCCCTCTCTCTCTCTTCCCGGTAATTTTATATTTGAAATTCGACGTATCGTACAAAATTATACTCTTACTCAAACTTCGCAGGACACGTATTTTTGCTTAAATCTGCATCATTTCATTTTCATTCTTTTGTCTGCTCATGGGAATACAGTGCGTTTCTTTTCCACGATTATTATCACTGAAAATAGTTATTTTATGTTATTCCCACTACTCCTTCATTGCCTTTATTACTATATTTCATAAACCTACTATATTTTTGGTCTGTATTCCATTATTGTGTTTATATATATGACGAACAGACGATATCATTTCAATTCGAACTAATACTATCCAACAGATATAATAGCTTACCTTGGAAAAAAATGACAAATAACGAAAGAACCTTCGCGAGAAATGTAGCTTGAAAACATTTTATTTACCGTTGAATAAAATCCGTGAAAAAGTCTATTCTCGTGATTTTCCAAAACGAAACCCTCCATTTTTTTTTCTCAAATCACTTTTCTGCCAATTTTTCATTTGTGCAGTAAAAATATATGGCTAGAATTGTAATACACTAATTTTCCCGGATTGTTTTGGCGAGGTAATATCCAGTGAATTTTTTTTCAACATTTATACAAAAAATTTAACGAAGATATCCAACCGTTGATCTCCATTGGCTTCTGAATGGAAAAAAAACAAGGTGTAGGAAAGAAAAAGAAAATGTATACCTAAATCTCTTTGAAAAATCTGATCACTTCGAGGTTTTGGAGCAGTGAACACATGTTCTCAGTCCACAGTTTTGGCGGAAGTTATTTGAGTATTATTTATTCATTAATCTATTTCTTTTTTCTCTTCTTTTACCTTTTGTTTTCCCAACGATATACTAAAGTCTTGGATGAGCAACAAAATGTGAAATTCCAGCGCTTTGTTGAATAAATATACATGATCATGTATCTAGTGGTCGATGTGAATTTATACAAGGTTTCACTAAAATATTTACTCTTCGAGACAGCTATAGAAGTCGAACAATTTTACGAGGATATTCTGAGCTGTCCCTTCCAGGGTACGACAATTTGAAATATTCGGGTCCCGAATACGTAGACCACAGCTTAGGGGCAGGACTACTGCACCGGGATTTTGTAATTACGTTGCTTCCAGTTATACTTATGGGAGGGTCTTCGAGGTACGGGGCAATGTCTATAGGGCTTCCATTAGTACCGAACTACACGTAATACCGCGAATGAAAGATAATTAGCTATGGTTTGTACGGTATGTATCTCGGTATCTACACAAGTGTCTATAATTCTACCGGGAACAAATATTCGAATTAATTGAAATAATTCCATAAGCAAGAGGACAAATTTACTCCATATACGTACAAGTTTTATGTCCAAGGAAATTTCGAGCATGGCAATATACATGATGATGTATCGATATGCGTTACATGCGCACGATTCTTCATAAAACGAAGTGAAACGAACGGATAAGTAACTAACGATTAATGTCATGGTTCGAGTTTGACGTTGACACGTCGAATATCACGGTTGGTTGCTCGAAGATATACAGTAAGAGAAAGACTCTTCGCGTCGTCAGACAAATGAAAAATAACAGATGCTATAACGTCTTTGATTTTTTCTTTCCCTTTTTCTTTTTTATGCGGGAAAAGTGTAAGTGACACCCACACATTTAACTATATAGGTATAGATATATATATATATATTTGGTATTGACAGACGGCAGCTGTTATTACGTCAATTTATTTGAGTGATTGAGAAATACTCCCCGAAGTGAATCCGTTAGGTTGATTCACAAATCTTCTTTATCCTCGAAGTATAGAATGAGAAAAAAGGATAAAAAAAACTGAGAGAAAAAAAAAAATTATACAGACGAATAGTTTTCATGCGATGTATACCTATAATGTAAGAAGAAAGAACGATATTTGATATACTGCACATAGATGTTGAAATGTAAGCGAATAATCTTGAGTTTATGTCAAAACCATGAAGAAGTACGAAATGATGAAGGAAGTACGCAAAAAATTATTCGATATACATGCATGGGTGTACATATATCCAGATTCCTATGTAATATATATGAACCAGCGCACGGCGGTAATGTGTCACACCGATTTCGCAAAAAACAGCGTTTGCTACGGTAACGATTTTTGTATCATTCCAGCGCGGTACGAAGCGAGCGCAGTGTACGCTATTACCTATATATAATAGAGGAAGAACAGTTGAAAGATACTTAGATTAATCTCGGGATGCAGAAAAAGAAAGGTAGGTAGAAAAGAAGAGGTAGGACGGAAAGGTGGTATGGAAAATAATCCGGAGGCATAAAATAAAGCCCCGCCGTACAATATACAATAACAACATCACGACGATAAGTTGCGGGAACGCTGATAAGGGTCAAATTAAAAGATGCAATTATTATAAGAGGATCTCAAATCCAAAATAACATCTCGATGTAAAAAGCAACGAATATCCGAACCGAGCAGGTAACTAATCTTCATTTTATACCCACCTTTCCATACACCTATATATGGACACAGAAATGAATTCATGCAGTAAAACAAAGAATTAATGAATTTAGGTCGGTTATGTTATTCTGGGGTTCCATTAACGAATCGTATTTGCGGATTGTACATACCTACTCTAATAAAGGTCCATTTGTGGCGGACTCATTTAAGTTAATTCGACGTATAGTATGTAGGTACTTATGTATAGATACGTACATATGAGGCGTCCTGTGTTAATTCGACCAGCGTCAGACTCCTCGCCATTTTTTATTTGCTTGAACTTAAACTTGACACTAATTGTCGAATGACGCGTCAGTTTTTTTTTTTTTTCCAGCACTTACCACTTTGCAAATATTTAATCGGGGATTTCAGGTAACCAATTTTCGGACGGATCTTAAAATGTGAAAACAAACGGTGAGATTTTCCAGAATTTCAAAAACAGCACAACTTCAGAAAGGTTTGAATATTCATTGCAAAAAGGTGTTTACATAAAAAAACATCGATGTTTCATATTGTGTATATCAGTTGAAAAATTCGGAATTCACCGAATAAAAGATTGTGACGATCAGAACCGTGAGTCATATTGAAATGAAATGCCCAATGTAAATATATTTGTATACTGATGAATTGAGATTTTTTTTCGTTTATAATCTCGTGCCAGATAAAGCACGAGATCAACGTACGCCAATTAGTAGGTCCTAATTGGTTTATCTCTTGTGTTTTGAGAAAAAGTAAATATTTAATTACAAGACGAGGCTGATTTCAAAATACCCCATGAGCTTTGATGAAATCATTGATCACTTTGTCGAAGTTTTTGAAACATTTTCTACTTTTACCAGCTACATCAAGAGCTGAGAACCAGACAAGCGTGACCCTCATTTTCTGGCATGAGGGTGTACACTAGAATAGTGAGCAAAAAAAGTATCGAAATCACGGTTGTTCAGATGAAGTGTAGTGATGTAAAGAAAAAACCTATTTACAATTTTTTCAACCAATTTTTTTTTGGCTTTTGATACATCCTTCTGAAAACATGTAAAGCTTGGACTTTATAAAATTATGTAGAGGCATCAACCAGAATTTTTTTTTTTTTCCGTCGCATCACATTTTTTTACCGTGATTTTTTTTTTTTTTGCTCACTTTTGTCGGATACGTCCTAATGGCAGCACCGTCAGTTTTTTTTTGGGCTACAAGCTTCTGATGCTCAGCCTCCCATATCATCGATATGTGGATGTTAATTCATGATCTATTAAAATGAATTCGGAAATCAAATTTTCAGTTATAATAGCTAATAACGATTGTATCAAGCCGAGATTTCCATTTAATTTTTCATCTTAAGTTTTGTTATAATGGAAAATGGCACTCGACTATGTACGCGGCAAAATATATACATCCTTTTATGCCAGACAGCTATGTCGAGGAAAGAAAAGAAAAATTCTTACACGAATTCCATTATCTCTGTACATAGTGGCATTATGCGTAATACGAGCTGAATTTCGTTTTATTCATTCGCGGTTTATTCATTTATTTATACCCTCCCAGATCTTTGTCGGCGCCTAAGGCTCAATTAGAATGTTTCGTGGTGGCGACTGGAGCCTAACTCGGCTGCTCACCCATACCTCAAGATCTAGAGATATGGGGGATGTGGAGATTCTGTTCGGTAATCCGGGTCCAAAGGTCCGAAAAGGGTTTGATTCAGATCCCGTGGCGCGGGCGTTTCGTGTCCCATACAGCAGCCCTATATGGGTTTCTCTCGTAATTGGGCCAAATAGCGTGTCGCCTTTTGCCCGGCCTATTGTGTAGTCGAGGAACAACCAAAAGTCGAACAAAGAAAAACAACCACCTACGTCGTAGGAAATCATTTAATTGGTTTCAATTTACAATCCTTACGACTTAAAAACCCCGTTCTGATAAACACCCTATAACGAGATGAGAAATTTGCAGCAATTAATTTCATCTTTGACGCATATTTCAGCACTCGATAGTTTCATTTCCCTTCCACTTCACAGTTAACAATTCGTAATATTGTGCTCGTAAAAGTGTCCTTCCTCTTAGTTTTTATTTTGATACAGCCGATCAAATAAGCTTTATAAACAACGTAGTGCCTGTTGTTAAAAAGGTAAAATTTGATCAAATGTTATTTGATAACAATTTTCCGATGGGATAAAAGGTTTTACTGTGAATTTGCATCGTGAAATGATTGGTCCTGTTGAATTGACTCGGAATTGACAATTATACGAGACTCAAGTTTTGCTCTCGCACATTTATATACTACACACAGGTATTATATTGGGTGTAGATATATACATATATATGTATACACTATACATATACATGGAGTTGAGGAATGTTTCATTACAAGTTTCACGTTAGGTATATATACAATATATATATATATAAATATATACGACGATATTATGTGTAGTTTGAGTGAAAATTTCGTTCAGGTTTAAAGCTTTTAATTGCAACAGATCCAGCTATCTCTCCACTTAAGGTTAATTGGTGCATGTCTAAGTTTGATTTAATCGAGTTAAGTTCTTCATTGACTACGTCAGATGCCTACACCTCGCTCAGTGAATTTTCGTTGTAAGTATAAATCTAAGTGAGAGGCAAAGCTGTGTCTGCCGAAGAGGCGACGGCACAAGGGAATATAATTATAGACCATGGATGAGGGTGAGAAATCATTCATTGCCTTCAATACGTTATTCATTACCTCACCCTAAAAAAAGTATTATTCACCTACTAATAAATCTCACCTCGAAAGATTAGTCGATCGCAGCGTGAAACTTGGATATTGTTTTCTTTTTTATTCTTCGTGTTCTTTTTTACACACGACCCCGAAACATCGGTGTACGATGATCACCTTCCTTCTTTTAACTTATCTTCTTTTTCCGTTGTTTCAACTGTTCATTGGGATTTTTTTTTTTTTTCTCCAAAGATCAGGTATCCAAACTTTTAATGTTGCAAATTTAATATCTATACAGCTCACAGTGCTTTCCGCTTATTGAACGACTGTATTTAATATTTTAAGTCACGAAAGTGCTGCCTTATAACCCTCATAATGAAAAAAAGAATGGGCGAATAATGAACGTAGCTTTGGCCGAGCGGACGAAATTAAAAATTGAATGTAGCAAAAATTTGATGATTTTCTTTACTTGTTTTAATTTTCTTTTGTTTTTATTCTCTTTATTCTTTCCTCCTTTTTTCATCCTTCGGTGAGTTAATCGATCCCTTGCGCGTATCGATATAATATTCACGCGGTAAATTAAGTTTGATTCAACCTTCATTGATGCTCGACTATAATTATAGAGACGCACTAACCTACGTATAACCATTAGCTGGTATATAACGTTACGCTCTTTGTCCAAAGTTTGTAATCGATGTCTTATTAACCGCACCCATTATTACGATCTTAGTGTATAGGTAATTTCTACAGTTTCGATGCTAATTAGAAACTTTCTCGCAACTTTTCATTTTACATGGCATCTACATACATATATAATTCATTGTATTGAGTGGCCCTTGTTTGGTGTTGGAAAAATTAACACCACGTACCGAAACTTAAGTTACAAATATTATCGGCACATTCGATGTAAAAAAAAAAAAAAAAAAAAATCGTATCGCTGGTGTGATAAAAACACATATACGATGAATCAGATGCGATTTATTCTGCGAAAAATTATAATTACTCCAGTACTTGTGCCATTGAAAACGGAGAGAAGAAAAACGAGAAGAAAATTTTTCTCCGATCATTTCACATGATATTATTCTCCGTGACTAACTGACAAATCTGATCGTGAGTAATACCGAGAATTTTTTGCACTTAAGTTCTAATTTGCGTTTTAATTTGGAAAATAGTGTAATTTGGATTCTGAATAACGAATACTATGAGGAATAATTATTTTTTAATATTTCGAACGGGATCTATTTTTTTCAAAATTTATGCTCGCTTAGGCGAATTTTCCTATTAGTCTAGCAGATTGCCATTGAAAGAAATTTCACTTTTATTTGACAAAGGTTTGGAGGGCGGTGGAAAAACAATTTATGCGAACTCTTAATAAGAACAACACCAGCTCTACATTTGGACCGTATATCGAGTATAATATACGGTGTGAGTTATTTTGACTTCCGCGATACGAGCACAGTACGCTGATTGGATGAGAAAGGTGAATCAGGTTCCTCCCAGTTCGAGACTTAGTGGTAGCTGACCCTGTATACCGATTTTAATGCACATTCATTACGCAAATTAAGAGAGATGATGCTTGTAAGTCTAATATTGTGTGATTAATTGATTTTATTTACATTACAATATCGGTCCCGACTTCAGTCCAGTTCGTATTAACTCAAACGGTTGATTTCCATTTAATTTGAATCTAATTATTCAAACTCCGCAACGATTCCAGAAATTAATTTGCACCACCTTATATCATTCTCTCCATTGTGGTCTCTGAACAATTTGAGAACCAGACGATATAATAGTTCTGAGAAAAGCTTAGAATTTAGAAAGTAAACGGCTTTGGTATTATATTATATACCATACTTCAATAAAGCCGAATAAAAAAAATAGCTTCGCAGTGTATAAGAACGATACAAAGAGTTATTCATTGTTCACGAGGCAATGGATAAATCACGCGACGTTGAACTCGAGGGTTACCATCTCATGGATTCGCTTCTCATCGGTTCAAGTGAACGAGTACCTGTAATCTCTTCCAATTAATGGATCGAGTTTCAACGAATTCCTGTAACCAGCCTTCGCCGAATTTATCTTTCAATTATTTATTCATTCGTTTTTTATCTTTTATTATCCGTTCTCATAATTTCTCTCATCGTCCAATGATCATGAAAAACTCAAGAGTGAGGAGCGAGGAACAGAAACGTATAGAAATATACAAGAGACAGGGGTAGAAATTATACCTTGAAAAATCATGCGCAGAATTTTACGAGGTTATCAACGCGGTGGGGATACAAAGTTACTTTTTCTTTAAGCGCAAACAGCCTTCCATCAACGAATCAACTTTTAAGCTTCGAGAGAGACGAGAGAGATGGCGAAATTATTTTAATTCAGTCATATGTATACCCATGCCATTGTCTCTCATCTTCATCCCTTTCTCTCTCTCTCTCTCGCCCGTTCTTGTGTAACCCTATACACATTGAAATCTTTATACTTTCACTTCCAGCAATAAACTCGAGTTTTGTCATCGCGAAGTTGCAATCTTTACTCGGAAGTATGACTCATTAAATTTTACTCAAACACTTGAGATTTGTATTCAAAAAATTTGTAGACATTGACAAAACGACCGAATGAATGGATTATTCCGTTGACACGCAATCCGTAGTAATTAGGAGTAACCTGATGCTAATTTTTTGTATAAATCTGTGTCCTTTCTATAACGAATTTAGATAACGGATTTGTATATACATAGGTATGTATACTTGACCGCTGCAACGTGCGGTGGTAGTGAAAATTTATGCACGGGTATACTTTTCCCTTACTCCAGTTATCGTTCAGCAAATATACGTTTAGGAAATGGGGGAAAATTTTGTTCGAAAAAGTATGATATCCATACATTTAACAGGAAATTAAGTGGTTAACAATCGTGTTTTTCGATTTGCAACCCGTATTCAACTAAACCACGAACTGATAATACCCGCCACGAAGG
This sequence comes from Athalia cordata, assembly GCA_963932425.1. Lineage (NCBI taxonomy): Eukaryota > Metazoa > Arthropoda > Insecta > Hymenoptera > Athaliidae > Athalia > Athalia cordata. Next base: position 45,275,378 of record OZ010625.1, on the reverse strand, counting down.
AGATTCACTTTTGTCACGGTAATTGTAGTCATTTTGTATTGAACTTGGGCGTATTTGTTTATCAGGGGTGAAATTATGGGGTGACAATCAAACTTAACTAGGGAGAATAATAGTCATTCGCAGATACGCGTTCGATGTAACTTTCGTCATCCGCTAGAAATTCTCGGAAATATGCAATGGCATTACAGACCGAGCAGGTGATCAAGTTTAATTCATCCAGTTACTATGCTGTTTCGTACGACCGCAGGGATTTGCGATCCGTATAAATAAATGAACGCTATGATTGGTATACACGCTGCATCTATACTCCAAAGCACATGTGGTCATTATTCGACCACCTCATACAGCACATATAGTGAAACTAAACAAAACTACGTAATTATGTGAATACAAAATGTGAAATTGGAGTATAAAAAGCTAAAAAAAAAAAATTTTAAATCAATCGATCGACTGCCGTTTAGACTTTGAACAGTCGGCCACCATTTTGTATAGATCATTTGAGAAAATTAAAATTAGAGAGATCTGATCCCATACTGGTAATAACTGTGATCATCCGAACCCTTCCTTGTACTGACATTGTTTAGCGGTAAATTTGGGTTCATCATAAAAACGTTCTGAATAACCTGAAAGTATCGATATTCATTACAATTCGTAGAATCATTTACATAATCTGTTCTCCGAATAACTCAAAACTCAAGGATCAGGTGAATTCCACAATCTTACCCTCGATTGAGATCAAGATCAGTAGAATCCGTTTAGTATCTCTCGAGTGACCATCAATTTAACTAAATGTCCAACTAAATATCATAGAAACTAGTAAAGGTCCAAGCTCTTCAATTTCGTGTGGATTATAGTAATTTTTTCCCCCTCACATAAGAGAACGAAGTGGAAAAAATATACTCTTCTTCAAAGCTTAAGGAATGGAAACTTGTAGTTAACATGTTCGTGAAAGATAATAGATATAGCTTAAAACGTAGATATATTTATGGTCAATTGCGTTTTCCGGTGGAATAGACATCGTTATGGAAATAAAATATAATAACCATTCAACTGAAAGAGCATTTATTAAAAAGTTTCGGAACGGACGTGGGGTATAGCGATATTTGGCTCTGTTATATTAGTCGAATCTAGTTCAGTGCATTTATCAGTTGATTACCATTCATGTACGTACGTGTATAAAAATAGCTAGATACCTCCTAGAATTCTAAGAAATGGAAGGAATGAAAACCGGCTTATCTAAACATTGAAACCAGAAATTTCATTGCTACCGTATTTCATTGGGAAGAGTGGATGAAATAAAATTATAGGTATCCGGGAATTTTTCAGTCACAACCATATTCATCGACGTTATTTGAACGGATTGCAAATTAAATTTCGCGTTGAACACTATTTCATGGTAAAAAGTTAGCATTCAGTATTTCCACGAAATAAAAATTCCGAAATTAGGAGATTTTATTCTAATCAATTTACGCTTGTTGAAATCGATCGGGGCGTGACAAATACTTGAACACAATGTCCCTGCCGGCTGCGCCGACAGTTTGAATAGTTTGTATAGAAACGACAAATGTGTTTGCGGTATATATCAGCAATTTGTTAATCTTTAAATTGTGTGTACAACACGGAATGGGCTGGTTGTCACGTACGTGTAGTGTAAAAGCTGCGGCAAACGTTAATTTTATATAACATCAGCCTCAGATTGACGATAATTTCAGTGCAGTTACGTCAATTTCAGCTGCGATAGTCAACATGTCAGTTGCAACCAGATACAACCGAATGTTTTTGGTATAATATCCGTTATGATTTGAATACCATATTCAAATACAATATCGTTAGTAAATTAAACATCAGAGCTATCAAGAGACTCGGTAGAGTCTCGCGCCAAGTACATTAAAAGCGAACGGGACGACACAGAGTATCTTTACTGCTACGGGAGCTCGAACGCGGAGTGGGGACTTTTATTTACACAAATATCTCCTAAATTATTAGCATTCCGGGAAATTTGGATGCACTTTTGTGATATAAATCGAGGAAGAGCTTTCATTTGAGCCTAATTTCAATTGAATCGATGGTCGGAAAGCTGAGATATGATAATTCTGCTACCCGTTTGCCGTCGTTTCGACGAATATTTTTTAAGCACCAACGTCGTCGTCATGATACCCTAACCGCTGCCAATATGAATGGGTAGAAAGGATCGTTACATTATTAGAATATATTTTTTGGACCGAACCCTGCGAAACGTGAGTTCTTATGTAGCGCCCGTAGATGGCAATAGGCAGCGACCACCATTACCGTATCCTAAGTCTATGTCCTGCAGCCGTCAGCGGGCGGGACGCCGTTTTTTCGAATCGCCATTCTCCCGTCCGTCATCCCGATGCTGAACGAACGTAACCAACAAATTCGAGCGCTGTGTGGTCATCTTACTTTCTGGAGCTGTCATACCACCTGATTGGGACTTCTGAATCCGTTTGCTCAAATGTTATATTTGTATACTGTATTATACTCGATAGCTCCGCGGTGACAAATGAGGTTATGCCATAAATGAAGTTTCTTACTACTATTATAACGAATATACGTGAGCCTTAATATACGTATGCGATTACCAAGGATCGAAGCGTCGAAAGATTTGAAATCATTAACAATAAGTTAATCGTCGATTTAACGCAACAATGATTAAGGAAATCTGATCTATAATACGTGTTGGCGTCCCGAAAAATAAATTGTTTCATTTCACGCAGTGCGCAGACTAAAAAATTATACAGAAACGATTTTTCAGTTGTTGACAATAATTTTTGAAAAATACATATTTTTATAGAAAATTTAACGTTCAATTGTTGAAAGTATAAAAATTGAATCATAAAATACCAATAATTAAAAGAGAAGAAATTTTTGTTCAAAAAGTAGTGAAATCCCAACAAAGCACCATCGGTGCAAAAAACATCGCCAAGTTCATTAAATTCTTCGGGGAAAAAAGATCCAAATCAATCATGGTGCCAAGTACATGTAACTTCGTATCATGCATAGGATTACTAGAAAAGACTGGAATAAATATGTAACAAACCAAATTACCAATTGGAAGAATATAAAATTGGCAAAAAAATTAAGAAAAAAAATAAAATAAAATAAGAAAATGGAGGTAGTGGGACTTGGCGGGCTTTTTACGAAAAAAAAAAATACAGAATTCTTGTATGGCAATATGACATTAGCCCGCCAAGGACCACGTACTCCATTTTCTTATTTTATTTTATTTTTTTTCTTAATTTTTTTGCCAATTTTATATTCTTCCAATTGGTAATTTGGTTTGTTACATATTTATTCCAGTCTTTTCTAGTAATCCTATGCATGATACGAAGTTACATGTACTTGGCACCATGATTGATTTGGATCTTTTTTCCCCGAAGAATTTAATGAACTTGGCGATGTTTTTTGCACCGATGTATTTATATACATACGTCGACGCAATGACTATCGCGCTCTGTTTGCCTAATGAAGTTTTTCAACAAACTTAACTATAGCTAATTGTACATCAGTCTACCATCGGTGTTGCCGTATATTATAATAAAAACAACAAAAAATAACGGAGCGGGAAAAATGGGAAATAGAGTAATAAAAAGAGAAAGATAAGTTCGAGAGAAAAAAATGACAGGAATAAAAAGGAAACGGGATCAAAGTAAACCCATTTTACTTTCACGTTGGGTGGCATGTGTACCGCACAGACGTGTATAACAACTTTGGAAAGAGCGAACTCAGTTTATACTCATATCGCACTCGACAATGAACTTTCATTGACTCATCACCCTCCTTTTCATCGAGAGAAGTCTATCACAGGTATACCTACCCCCCACTCAAGATATCTACGAAAATCTAATTGAAGTTCAATAACCGAAGATCGAAATTTTTTTGTTTACATCGCATACGCACTTATACCCTTCTTACCACTTTTTTTAATTTTTTATCATCAATCACCTTTCATCGGAGAGTTTAAGTCTTAAAATCACAGAACTCACATATATCTGAAGGAAATGTACCAGCTATAACGTTTCGCGGTAAACAAAACATGTATTAAATCAAATCGATTCTCGTACATGAAAGTAAGCTCGAATTATCATACAAATGTCCCGGATATTTGACTACGATTTGTAAACGGTGAATTTTTGTATTTGCTCAATGATCGCAGTCCTCCCTTTTACACCACCAGCTAAAATTGTTATACGTCCGCGTGCACCAGCAGCACCAGCACCGGCATAAGGTTGCCGTTGGCAACCGGCTAGATCGTGGCTGGGTTGCCGGTAGACACCTACCATATAGCATCTATCTACCTAGCCACCTACATATCTGGATGTGTACAAGATATATACATATATATCCATAGACCGATGTGTATATGGGGAACGCGGGGTGCCACACAACTACTTTACTACCGTAACTTCGCTTCCGCTGTCGAACGACATCAGAGTTTCAGTTGAGTCTGCCATTTTGTTGAAGTGCGTCTGCGCTCTTTGGTCAAGTAATTCCAATTTCACGCTTTTTTTACCACGTGCAAAATCATACGGTGGGATGCTCCTCGGCCATTGTGTTACTGCCGTTGCAACACCGCCGGTATAACGTGTATCCTATACTATACAGCAGGACGCAGATCGTTAAAGTTTTCGTCGTCGAGGGATTATACTTTGACAATATATCAGAATTTTCCGACGCTACCTCTTGTACTATATTCGGTTAGGTATCTGTATCTGACGCAGAGTAGCTCTCGAATAGTTTTAGAACAACCTGTAACCTATACATATAATTATGTTCACCCCCGTGTGGCGCAAGCGTAAAATAAAATAAATTAACGAAAAATGAGATAACGTGAATAAACGTCTTTCTAAAACCCGGAATATTTTGCAAACGTTTTTTTGATTACATTTTTTTCTTTTTCTATCCTTTTTGGATTGCTGCAAATTTCGTCACTGGGGCATGTATCTACGATCCGAATTAAATTTTTCACGGGGGTTTCATGGTTTTCAATTATTGTAATATACTAAATATTGCGGGTAGAGATTTTTATGTTTTTTGAGGGGGAGGGGGGGAGGGGAGAAAATACAGAACACGGGCTGTATGATAATTATTCACTTGTCTCGGTTATTTTTACAATCTCTTCCAATAAAATAACAAAGACCCGCAAACAAAGAGATAGCGGATTTGAATGTGGCGAACAATTTTCGAAAATAAGTCAGTTGAATAAATTATTCTTCACTCACACTTTTTATTTAACGCGCGGGGGGACGTTACGTTATACATATATTTATATACCGTGAAGAATATAACGTGACTTGAATTAATTATACCTGCAACCACCTACGTGTGGAGTAGGTATAACGTATACATATATGTACCTAATACAACGCGCACATGCGGAAGTTGTACATGAAAGCTTCTTTTTTTTTTCATGAGAGGAGAAAATAAACTGGAAACAAAGTAAAATTAAGCAATATGAGCGAAGGTTGAAGCCAAAGAATTATTTTCTTCGCTAAAACGAATGTGGTATGTCTTACATCGTGTCCATATGGTTTCAGCCGATACAATGTAGCTGAGCTCTACCAGTTGATTCAACGGTCCATATTCATAGGGATAAAGAAATAAGAAGATAAAAAAAAACATACCTACGCTTGAACAAACGCTGTCTCAACTTCACAATTTTCGCGTTAGCTGCACGATGCAGAGTATATTGAATTCAATGAAACGTTTAATTTTAATCAGAGGTGATTCCTTTGCGAAGAAATCTCGCTGGCAATATCCATCAGGTCGAAGGAGCTCCGAGTATATAGTAAGTGAAATGTCGAATTCGTGATTTGCCGATTCAGTGCGCTAATGGGTGAATTCGTCAAATTCTTTCGACTGCATGGCGTCAAAGCGAATGCCAATTTATAACTCTTGGTCGTAACACGGTGATCAATTTTCGAGTGAATCATTATTTCCTAAAGTGTGAAATATATTAAAAAAATCCGAACCGATAGTCTCTCATGTGTTTAAATGTTTCCGATTCGAAGCAACTGCTGTTTCGTATTGATCAAAATCCAATCATAATGACAAGAATAAAAACACAAAGAAGAACCTCCGTGCAACTTGATGAATGAACTTCAAAGAAGTGCGACGCGAAGGGTAAAACAAAATACAAAAATATTTTTTTTTTTTCGTCAATCCGATAAATTATTGTTATCATTATTAAAATCAATCCCCATGTTTGATGTTGAACTACACGTAAACGTTATCGGACGCCAACCCTCTTGATATCAATAAAGTATATAGGGGTCAAGCCTATGTATATTGTATGTATATGGTAAAGCATTCCAACGAAAAAACAAGCACAGCTTCTACCTGGACCCGGTATTCATAAAATTTTAATATTAATTTTATGAATACCTTCGGTGTTATTTCTTTACATTTCACATAAGTTATAACATTCTGAGGTTACACAGAGAGGATAATCGAGACGTATGTCTCTGATGTGCATACCAATTATCAAATTAATTCCTCGATTTAAAAAAAAAAGAAATACTTTGTCGATCGTCTCCAAACCTTTCTTTATCGTTATCTATTTCCAGAATTTGAAATCACTGAGAATACATTTCGTAACAAAAAACAGAATGATAAAAAGATTGAAATGCGGCGGTACTCCGTAAAGGTTTAATCGTGTCTCGGCACGGTGCTAAATCCGGTTGATCTTCACATAAAAAATTGAACGAAAAAAAAAAACCAACAATTGAACAAAAATAGCATTGATATACGAAAAAAAAATTCGACCCCCAGTTTATCCTGACGTGAATAACTTTTCTTTTAAGCTTTTTCTACCGCATGATCTCAAATCTCGCATTACTACATGAACTTTAGTGTCTGAGCCCTTCAGGGCGTTATCACAAACGCTTTCCACCACCACTATCTATGCATCTGTGTACGTAGACTTGGCGAGATCATAACTGGCGTAGTCAGACACTACGCGATGAGCTGTAGGTTGGCGTAAAATATCCCTAGTCTAGGCAACAAACGGGGGTTTGATGTTTCGCAAATATCTCGAGAACCGATTGAGATTTTCGAAATTTTAAAAAAGATTCGAAAAGAGGAGGAAATGTCCTCAAAAAAGTTTCGACTCCCGGAACTAGAGGACCATTGTTTATAATCTTTCTAGAAGCGTGAAATACGGCCGAAAACGGCTAGTCTGGCTCGTGGGTCGTTTCATTGCGTGACGCGCGCAAGCCAGACTAGCTGTTTTCGGCCGTATTTTCACGCTTCTAGGAAGATTATAAACAATGGTCCTCTAGTTCCGGGAGTTGAGACTTTTTTGAGGACATTTCCTCCTCTTTTCGAATCTTTTTTAAAATTTCGAAAATCTCAATCGGTTCTCGAGATATTTGCGAAACATCAAACCCCCGTTTGTTGCCTAGACTAGGGATATTTTACGCCAACCTACAGCTCATCGCGTAGTGTCTAACTACGCCAGTTATGATCTCGCCAAGTGTACATATAAACATAACCATACATTCCTTTCCATGGTTTTACAACACATTGCAATATGCCTCTGTATTCATAGGCAGGTATGGTATAAGATTTCTCTAGCGTGCCGTGCAATTCACGGTGCAGTAAAAAAAAAGAAAAAAAAAAAAGAAAAAAACCTAACGACAATAACAATGAAAAATGAAAAATAATTTTGTTGAATTCATAAAAACGTTAACGAGGTTGAGGAAGACATGTATAACCTACGCACCGTCCAAACGTGATCGACGTGATCATGAAAAGGATCGCTTGACTTGCATGGGAAATTCCCTGCCCGCTCGACCAACTTGCAATCTTTAACTATTTCATTTTCAATGAGTTCAATCTCGATTCCCAATCAAACTTTTTGGGAATTTTTTGAACTGAAAATCGGAGGGAACCTAACACAAAAGTAATAACTTTGGAAAGCAGATAGCATAATTTCTTCCGAGGATAATTTGTAGAAACCTGAAATCGACTGGGCAAGAATCTAGATAATTTGGCATAAAACGCCCCATGTTGTATGTAAAATGTATTTCGTCTGTTCAATAGAGATGCAGCGTGAGTAGTTCACACCATGTTAATCACGAAATGGTAGTTAACACCAAGATGGTGACGTAGTCGTATCGAAGATTGGAGACTATCTCCGGGCGTATTACCCGGATATTTGCTGTAAGGGTTGGAAGGGGGTTTATCGCGTGAAAGAAAAAATAAATTTCTGAGTTTCGTCTGACGTTACCTCGTATATATATTTTACGAGGGGATCGTGAGTGTCCTCTATATCGGTTTACTTACAAGGTGGTGTTTTGTGCTTCAGGTTTCCCTCATCCCTTTGCGCTAGTCCAAAGTCGCTCCCCAGCGACCCGCTTCCCTCTTCCTTTCCCCTTTTCACCCGCTTTTTCCTCTTTTTCCCCTTATACTACCTAACGTTTTATTACTAGCCCCATTACCCCGTTCCACCTCCCTCCGGGTACCTCAACTCGCTAACGTTACAATATTTTACTGCCTGTTTATAGCCAAACATAATTATTATAGCTTCTGCGCACTTGTTCTATAGTCAAACTATATCTGTACGTATGTGTTTGTGAATATGCATGGGTATGTGATGTTTGCACGTTAATGTACATGTCCATACAAGATAATATTTATACCCATGTAAACTATATATATATATATACTTATACATACATATTCCGTGTGGATGTATTACCTGTAAATATATGTGCTTATGTAATAAGTAAACATAGGGTTCCGGTGTTGTGCAGGAAGTGATTATAAGTTCTGCACAATCAGCCTTGTGCCGTCCAAGAAATTAGAATTAGATATTGTACTACATACCTAAATGTATATATATATATATGTATTATACGGACGAATCTACGAGTGAGCTTTGGTTATTCGGTCGAGGTCATTAAGTTACGACGAGTTGAGTTTGCCATTTCAAATAGATGTACTTATATAACTGACGTTTTATATTTTTTCTTCTCTTTTCCTTTTTTGTTGTTTTTTTATTTTTTCTTTTTACAACGTATGAGGTATTATACATATATATACAAGGAAGGAGGAGAGACAAAAAGCTCGGATGAAATTGTTGTATTACGTTTTCGCGAATGCGTCGTAAAGTGCCGCCGCTGCGGCCTCTCCGCTTCTACTACTTTTGTGTCTGTACAAATACACGAAGTATGAATTTGTGCACACATGTAAATATATACATATATATGTGCGCTTACCTAGGTATAACAGAGTTACCTAACGGAAGAAATTATAACACCCCGTTTCACAGGTACCCAACTATGTAAAGCACAACGGAAACTTCTTACGTGTTTGAGTACGTATTCACCCCCTTCCTTCTCTCATTCCTTCATACACACGAAGGACCAGGACGACGCCGGCGTTAAGTTGCGTCTACCTTATTCTACATAGATGATACGTGTGCATAGATGTACATGTACAGATATTATACATACAGGATTCTAAGAGGAACTTCGATAACGGGTGCAAATTTGAAACTGTAAATTCTGAACGCGGCTAGTCAAGTTTTAGTTATCAATAAATATTATTATCCTAGTTGAGCTCGAGCCATCCTTGCTGTATATGGTTTCTCTCTTGGGAACGGAAAGAGGGTTAAATCGATAAAGTGGTGGGATTTATTTTACGCGTAAGGTAAATTCCACCGCACAACCCACCCTTATAAGCTCGAGTTTGAGTAAACCGTGTGCAAAGTATAAGGAAGGTAGAGAGAAAAAAAAAGAAAATGGGAAATAAAAAAAATCTAGGATTCACGCTCGAATATTTTTTCTTTTCTATCCTCTTTTTCTTTCTTATCCTTTGTTGTTATTACGTTACTGTTTTGTGGCTCATATAAATAGCAATAATAATCAGATTATCTTAAAACGTTTTCTCATTTTCTTTTTCTTGTCTTTATCTTTTTTCTCTTACCTCGCAAACCAATGTGAAAAGCTGCAAGGAATGGACTTGTACTTATATCAGCTGTAAAAATTATATGAATGCATTTTCCAACGTTATTCTAGAAAACGGTAATTAATCCAACGATTCAGTAGACTATAATCACGAGAAATTGGTAATCGCAATTTTAAAGGGCTGCCCGGAAGTAGTGCACAGCCATGAACAGAGCTCTATCTTCGACGTTGCAAAAGTAAATCAAACGTAGATGCAAGAGAAAGTAGGGTATATTGGACCACTTTACCATGGTTGTTCAATATTTTCCTATCATAATGGTCCAATTTACCCTACTTCCTCCGTACTCATATCCGACTAATAATACGTTTCAACTATGTAACAAAGGTATAACGAGTTTTCATTGATGATGTTTCCTATTAGATATTATTGATCAAACCGAATTAATGCAATGAAACTAATTGTGAACTATATCCGGCTGCTCAAAGCCTGAATTTCGCAGGTCATTCGTGACCTTTGCGCGAGATACTTCGACCATGGAGAGATCAAATTCTCCGACTGATAATCAACAGTCCTTTACTATCAAATATACCAGAAGCAGTGCGCAATTTCATGGTACAGAAAATCTGCGTTTACCTCACTTGAGAGTTTGCTAGCTAGAATTCCACCTTAAATCTTTACACATCACAGCTGGCCGGTCCAAACGTGACCCAATCTGTTACTTTATCCTTCAAATCCCACCTGCCTAGTTTCAGTTTCTAATGAGACCTTTCTGCTCACGAGCTTTGCGATCGTGAAACATTTTCTACGGGGTGTCAAACGTCCGAGTAAAGGATTGATTATTAAACTGATCCTTGGATGTACAAGTTGACATTTCTTGAACTGTAAATTTCTGGGGAGATTAATTTGACCTTCTCACCCATCTCAGAGAGCCCCGAGTATTCCCCAAATGAAGCTCCTCTCAGATCCGGAACTTGGAAATATTCACCCTGCATACAGGGGTTTTCAACAGGTCCCTTAGCTTGACCTCTTCTGATCTTCAAATCAATTTTGACCTGGATAATCCCAGATAAAAGAAGAGGTTGACGCATTGATTTGAAATTCTTTTACCCAACGTCATGGACGGATTTCTGAAACTATTAAAGTTTTAATCTCAACCTGTTCCATGGCAAAACATCAGAGTCAAACATTTTTGGTAATCGAAAGTACTATTCAATGGAGAAATACTGAAACTCTTCGATTTTCCAAAGCCAAAATCCCGTTTAAATACGGTCTACTTTTCATTGCAAATTTTTAGGGTCCTTCTTCATTCGAAGCGTGCTTTGAGAAATGAAAATTTTCAAGCTGTTTTGCCTAATTAATAACCATCACTCAAATATTTACATCTCGAAAATAATTCTGATCTATATCCCGTGATTCGAATAAGCCGTCAAGGGTAACGATATCAAGTGCAAATGAGTCTTCTGTAATGTTGTCCAGCGCACAGTTCCTGTAGATGATATGCAATAAGGGTTGCTTTGTGGCTCCGTCGCCACTCTGCGTCGATGGTAAATAGTTTGCTTTGATCATGGTTTACAAAATTGCTCGTTAAACCTCATACCTCTAAAGGGTGAAATGTAGCTACACCAGTAGGAGCAAAGGTAACGAGGTGCAGGAGTTTAGGTGATGTCATAGTCGTTGTCAGGGTGCTTGTTTCACAATAGGTGTTGCGTTTTCCAATTTTATATCGCCACGGGAATAAGTCGCTGTTGGATCGTTTCGAGCAGTTTCCACCTTTCTACCGTACAACTTTGTGTTCACGTACTTTGTGTATCCGTGTATGTATGTATATACATTTTCAGAAACTGGTAGTTGCTGCAGTGTGGCGTAGGACGAGCGGAGAATAGCCCAAGATGCTACTTCCGGTGCAGTAAATGGCCTGCAGGCGGCTCCGCTTTAGACTCCGCACACCATATAACCGTGATCCTTAGTTCTCGGAAGCTATTCCAGTTCTCCTTTAAAGATTCCAAGAGACGCCAACCGAAGACGATTCAAGCTTCGCTATGTATATTAGAAAATAGAAACCCCGCCTTGTTCCCTGTATTACGTAAAGGCACAGAATGTCTAATTGCCTAGAGATTAACTCTCGTATCGTTGTATCGTAGAATAGACCACTAGAGATCAAGGGACGTTTACTCGAGGACGATTATTAGATGTGTATATTCGTCTGAATTTCAACAGTCATGAGTGGTGTGTATTTTTATCTTGAGCCGTGAAATCCTTTTGTAAGATTATCGCATCGCTCGGTTACCGTCACTCTCCCGAGCATGGTGTGTTGGATATTTGAGTTGAAATCGTGTACGATTGAAATCGATTTCATAGAGACAGATTGTATCTACTGTATGGAGAAAATTTTTCATACCACTTCCGAGATTAATATCTAGCAACGACATCGGAGGTGTGCATATATCACATACTATATCTTGGCGATGTTTCCCAATGAATTTATTTTTAATTTATCCCGATACCCACGGGTTAACAAAAGATGCATTGGTGTATCGAGTATTTTCACTTCGGTGACGTACGACCGCTCTCCTTTTGTCTCTGGGGGCTGCGTCGTTGAGAAACACTTTAGCAAATTGTAAACCGGTTTCCCTCTACTCTCGATGCGCTCTCTGCATTTTCCGTGCTTTTTCATTGGTATATATACATATAGCTACATACTTATAAAGGTATGTACCTAGCGCATAGTTCCGTGTACATATAGGGATACATATGTTTGTGTCACGAATACGGCGGAGGTCCTCTAAATCTCTGCAAACTCTTTACACAAACGCGCGTGTGTTTTCAAAGACAACAAATATCTATATGGAGGAAAGAGGTTGCCATTATTTTTCGCTTTTTATGGTGGCGAAGATAGTCGAGTGTCACGGGCTCCGAGTAGGTATTTCGAAGGTCTAGATTAGGTGCTAGGTAACAGAAGGATAGTCGGGTTCTGACAAGAGAGGAAATCAATCCCATAACTTAGAATCCTTGCTGCTTCTTCGGGTATACCTATGGTGTATACCGTTGGCCCTACAGACCCGAGAAATGCCGCCTCCAACATCGTATTTTTCAGCGTGTCAAAAACAGCCTGGCACATTTTTCCGCGGGCAGTGTTTGAAAAATTACAGTTACTGGAAAAATAAATAACCAGCTACTATACCACTGGCCCGCCTACAAACGTATATATTTTATAAAGATTGTGTGATAGGTGAGAGAAAAGACGGAGCGAAGTAGTCTGCGAAATAATTGCAAGATGATAAAGTATGGCCGGCTAGAACGAGGCGAACCTAAGTCTGTCAAAAGACTGACACTCGAGGGAAGTGACAACTAAACACCGTCAACTCTGCCTCTCAACTGCGGATGAATCGAGTCAAGCATCGTGTTTCCGAGTACTGCGAGGGATATGCGAGGTTGAGTCCTCAAAAAACGAGCAAGTCAAGTATAATATCTCCCCGCTATAATACGTACCGTATACATACTTGTGTATGGTATATCTTTGCGTGATGCTTTCATTCCAAAACTCTCGCCATTCCTTGTTATTTCGTAATTTCGGTCGACGTTTCTCTTTTTTGAATTGCTAGTAAACGTTTGATGAGCGTTGGAAAGAACTCGGAAAGTTCGTAACGACACATGCACGAAAGTGAAATAAACAGAAATAAGCGATACTGTATTGAAAGTAATTTATCGAGCTATAGTATTTATTCTTGTCACTTCATTTTTTAGACTCTTCATCTTCATTGTGCGCCGCAGTTCAACCTGGCGTTCATATACCCCTACATCTATCATTATTTTGTCACCTCATTAGCTTACAGCAAAAAATCTAAACAAAGTTGAATGATTGTTTCACTTCGTTACAAGATCGGGGCACAAACTGTCGTATTCAATCAGAGTCAAAGGAGTGATGTGGCCATGATGTCACACAAATAATTCCAAGTGCGATTCAAACTCATTGACTAATCATTACTCTGAATTCGCTGTCTACATTTACATATGTGACCAAAAAAGCTTTTACTAATGAATCATTCGATGAGCCTATTACATAATTCGTCGAACATCCGACGGTTTCACGATGCACGAAGGCGAATTGTGAATGGACACGGTTAAACGATCATTAACAATAGCAATAATTAATATACAGGATTGATAATTATGCCGGGGATCTACGGTGGGGTAATGATTGTACGTGACATGAGATAACAGCGTTATATCGCTTTAATAGTCTATTTTCCTATTAAACAGATAGGCTGGAAGAGATGAATACTTGATAATTTCGTTGTATAGGCACGTATAGTTCGGCTGTACACTCCACCATTTTGTTAAATGGATTGGCTGTGAGCAATATTAGAAAATCTTGTCCCCCGGATACGAGTAATATTTCAGCAAGAAATCCAGGAATCGGATTAATAAAGTACATGAAATAACTGGGGGTTGGACACCATAAGGGCATAAAATTGATGAAATGCAACTATACAGTGCAGGCGATATTGAGTGCAAATACATAAAATACGGAGAACTCCTTTCATTGTACTCTGACGTAAGTGCCTGACACAGCGATATCGTGGTTAAAATTTATTCAGCTACAAAATAATGCATGATGAATACGAGCGAGGATTGGAGATGTAATTGATATGGACTGTCAGACCGCCAAGAAAAGATTCAGCAAACAATAAGAGCGGATTTATATATTTAAATTTTCTTCATGGTCCATATATCCCCGAAAGCTGGCTCCTGCGGGAGTTCATATTTTGTGTCTGCCAATCAACTTGGAATTTTTCTATGTACGTGAAAACACACAATGGTGTATGTAATTGATTGTTTCCTTTTTTACGTGATTCACTCTATCGAGACGATCAAATTTTCATGTACGTAATATATAACGGCATCCCATGAATTTTATCTTGTCAGTCACGAGACCAGTGGTTTCATAATTCAATATGAACGACCTCTTTAAATAAGAAATGTAAAATACTTGTTTTACCTTTTGAATAATCCAAGTTATTTTATTCGTTGTGAACTAGTTCCCGAAATCACCGAAAAGCTATACATACTTATACCAATTTTGGCAGCTGCAGTAACTACAATCAAGAGATTGGTTTAATAATTGACACATGGTGGCTTCTTTGATGGATCCAATGATGCATTCAACCTTTTTAACATACTAGAGGTGTTACATCCGGTTTGAAGAACGTCGAACAAAATGAAAACAAAAGAACAAAAAGTTCGACTTCAGTTGCACACCACCTCAAAAGTACTATTCGATGAAATCGATGAAAATGGATCAAAGGTTATTTGCACTGACTTTAAAAGTATTATCATTTTTGATACAAGTTTATCAACATCACGATGGATATTAGATTCTCCAATCAATTGAAATCAATGCAGTACGGATACGTGGGTGAGTGATGATGGGTTTACAAAATCCGTATTTCAACATAACAGTGTTGACAGTGTGACCTGTTATCCTTCAACGTTATAATGAAAAGTTGATCCTCTAGGCGAATGTACAGTATTTAGCGTTTGCACACCGACCCGCGTGTTCCGGCTGCCCGCGTTTGCACACGATGAATAAATTATTTTTGATGGGTTACAGTGGGATAGAAAAGCTGATTTGATTGATAATGACATTGTAACGTTCATTAAGTTCTAATTATTTCTAGTTAGTAGCGTGAAAAACCCATCCGATGACTTGAGAAAAAAAAAAACCCACATTAATGTTCGAGAGGAGAACGATGTATAATCATAAAACTCCTAATTCATGGGGAAAGAAAAAATGTTGTCTAATCCATCTTGTCTATAAATCTATTATACTTTTTACATGATTTCTCAATGATTTACGTGAATATTATAGTTTTTCTGAAAAAGCTTGTCGTCAAATAGTTTAGGTAAATATCTTTCTAAACGATATCATGATAGGATTTTGTTTTTATCGAAACCGTAGTAAATGATAAAAAATCCCATTCGACGCCGCGCAAGATTTTTTTTTTTTAATCTCGAACCACGTTAGTTCAAAGAAATGAAAATCGGTTGACCTGGAAACCTGGACCTGTCCCAAATGTCTGTTATTCGCGTTGACGATAAAAATGCCGTTATAACAGTTGATCCGATTGGTACCGATGTTCCCGTGTTTCAATTTTGAGCCATTTACATCTCACTGCGATATCTGCACGCAAGCACAGCGAGATTTGGATGCGAACGCGATGTATACATACCTACAACACGATATGTGCGCGACTGAAAAAATTTACTACTTTTTCGGTCCAACAGTTTTTACTGTCTACTTTTATAACCTGTTTATAAACTTTTGCGAAACGTGCGTGGGATCACAACCGGATGGTACGACACCGGTGGTTCTCGGTACGTGTATACCGGTGTATTATGTGACTATCATCGTTATAATTCGCTCACCCGGTGGTAAATTTTTTTTGCAATTACCGGATCACCTAATACTACTACTTTCTGTGCACATTAGACCACCTACGTTTATTGAGAATGTGTCGAAACAAGATGGCATGTACTCTTTACCTTTTTGCATCCATGAATATTAAACGTGTACATATGATGTAGAAATCAGTGAACCAAAAGTCTTTATTTCAAACAGGTGCTTCAAATCACTTCATATTTCAATCATTTACACATGCACGAATTGTTCATATTTCGGGGAGAACATTCCCTTCATTATTGGCGGACAGTCAAATTTGCAAATTTCATAACGGTGTAGCGGTGATATTTGAAAAAGATAAATAATTAACAAATTGAAAAATATGACTCAACAAAAACCAGACTCTGGTCATTCAATATTATTGATAGGAGTCTGCATTTGTGATATGGTTTTTCGTTTGATTTATGCCACCAACGAGTGAAATTATACCAAGAATAAAACCAATATACGTGCTTTAAATGTGTCT
Organism: Athalia cordata; assembly: GCA_963932425.1. Classification (NCBI taxonomy): domain Eukaryota; kingdom Metazoa; phylum Arthropoda; class Insecta; order Hymenoptera; family Athaliidae; genus Athalia; species Athalia cordata. The sequence continues at coordinate 45,258,522 of OZ010625.1, read as the reverse complement.
CCCGATAGTCAAAAATAGAAACGAATGATTTTCAATATTGTACAGGAAATTAAAAAATAAAAGTGTGTTCGTTGTATCAAACGGAAGTAATTTTGGGTCCCTGATTTGCGAAATTCGCAAAATGCTTCCTCGTACGTGATTTGGATTCTTCATTTTTTAGCCATTTCCACATTACATACCATCGCCATTTTTCTCCCATATACAAAAAAATGATTCAAAATCAAATAAAGCCCGAGAACAAAGAAGACAAAAATCATGGTTCAACGAGTCACCAGTTACTGCCGTTATTTTCAATGTTGCAAATTTCACTGTCTTCAATCGAAAGATCTTTTATTCGTCAAAATCCGAAATTTCTGAGAGGTAAAATCCGCTTGAACATATAATTACATTTCCGCTATTCGATTGACTCATAGTACATACAACGAAAAAGCACTATTATATATACGGTCCATTGTTCTCATCCTCTCAAAGACTGCTACTAACTTCTGCGAAAAGCAGCCTACACAATTCTCCAAACATATTGTACGTACGCATAATGATGTACAAAGTTTAATTTTGTTGTTAAAGTTTGGAGCCAGTGTTTGCTCTGAGCGATCAGATGCATGACGTATGTATGTCAGGTATGCATATAGGTAATACATAATACAAAAGTGGTATTAAGGTGCAGGGGTGGGAAGTTGTGTGAATGTTTGATTTTTAAATAATGAAGTTTAAACTCATATTAACGTTATATTACTGCAAGGGACTTTATTACGTATTTTATGTACGTATATAATATTTGGAAGGATCTGGTATGAATCCAATTAATTATAATATCACAGAACATTCAACGGTAGGTATAACCTTTGTCCTTCATAGCTGCTCCGGTGGGAGGCCATCTGCTTTTCTTCAGCAGTTATCGATTCGCAGTTCATCCACCCTTATACTACTCTGCACTTAACCTCCGCAGTCCATGATCACGACAAGGTGTTTCTAAATTACAACTGATAATAATCTTCCCGTGATACTTGATTCGTTCGAAGCACTTTAAATCCAATAATCAGATTGTTCGCTATATCTACTGCTCCTGATGATGATGATGATAAAAATGATTATGATACTATATAAAAATGATATTAACCCGTCGTAATTACAGCAGAACACTTCAATTGAAACAAAAAAGAAAAAAAAGAAGAATCGGAAATCGTACAAATTATACGTATATCTGCGTATATTGTAAGAACAGTGAATGTAGTCGACGACAAGCAAGTAATAGTCGGAAGTGAAAGTGGAGGATGCAGGAAGTGGAAATGGAGGAATACAAGGGACGAATGAAAATCATTTCTTCTGCACGACACTGTGTGTGTTAAAAAAAGCTGGGAGCTTTTAATTAAAACGAAAAAGACAGAGAGAACGCAATTAAAAATGGTTTCTAGATATACTCGCTCAGTTTCCCTGTTAAATATAACAACACCCTTTCGCTCCTATCCCTTACCTCTCCCACCATCCATAACCCTTTCTTCATCCCTTAATCTTGAAAATAACATTCCTCCAGTTACATCACAATCATCCAATCTGACCACCAAATTATTGTTTCATTGAAAAGACTTCATGCAGTTTCAAGGTTTCGCGTAGATACATACGTAGATGATAACCAATTCGTTATTCTCCCAAATAAAGAGGAACTTGTGAATGTGTAATTAAAAAAATTCATTCCTAAAGATTTTTGTGTGATTTATCTTTAGAGACAACACAATAATCGTTAAATATATCTCAGTCCGTTTATAAAACTTCCGAATGTGCAGGTGTTTTATGAACGTTGTAAAATATAGGAAAAAAAAAAACATATGTATATATCCACGAAATAAATTGATGGAGTTTTTTTCTTCAATTTCTCCAAGGTTCCGTGATGTCGAAATAAAAATTTACGAGAGTATATACATATACGAAAACTTGGTTAAAGTGAATAATTTATGCGAATAATTTTTTCGAGAGAGGTCTCTCTTTTTATCTGGTTCGCATGAAAAAAAATTCACTCCCAAAAATCCGCTTCGACTTTTTTTCTCATACAAGAATCAAAAATTTCTAGTATAAACACACCTGCGATACACACAGTTATCCTTGGTGTATTTTTAAGGTTCAAAATTTACACTCGTACATACATAATTATATGTATGGGTATTATTATAATGGCTGTTTTTATCTGTATATAGTCACGTGAATCAATTTAAAACTCAACAAATGCAAATATGTCGAGTGCAAAAAAAAAAAAGAAATAAAATGATAAATAAGAAAAAAGAAACAAAGCAAGAAGAATTCATACATTTTAATATCGCTCCGAGCTCGGGCGATCTAGCTCTCTGGTGATTTTGAATGGATCATTCGGTAATAAATGATATTCGCATCGAGAAATATTTTAATATCAAGAAATGTACTTATACCCAGCTGGTTGGGATCATAATAGAATAATTTTTACGTTCTTTCTCAGAAGATTCGATATCAGTCATGGATTCGTATAGATATGCTTGGAAAAATAGTCGGGGGAATAATTTTTCGATAAACGGATAACGAACCGCTAGCGGACGATTGGTGTCGCGAATTAGAGAGAAAAAGATAAAATGAAAAAGAAAAGAAAAGAAAAAAAAAGAATAAGTAAAATAATTCAAAAAAATAAAACGAACGTAATAATATTTTGATTCAATTTCAGGGTGGGTTAGTAGGACGGTTTACGTATATACCAAGTGGTTTATAAAACGTGCGGAATGGTACTTATAATCTTAATATAAACTCACTTTTTAGTAAACTTTTAAGCAGGCAAATTACAGCAATAAAGGGATTATCACTATTTTACTACATAATTAAGAGGTACTATTGCCAGAGTGGGTTCCTACCGCGAGAACATTAGAGACCCTCGGGTTACTTTGCTCGAAAATTAAGAAATTCAGAAAGGAAACAGCGTCGTCCTCCGCCCTTCCAAGCTCTCTGAATTAAAGACTCCCTCACGTACAACGCGAAGTTATAAAAAGAGGAGACAAAACATATTCGCTCCGATTGGGACCGTATACTAATGGACCAAAGAAAAATCAAACGCATAATATGATATGATATTGTAGAGGTAAAAGAAACGAAACAATTCATACGAAGGAATTTCACGCGATATGATTTCTGCTGTATCTCGCGATGTTTACCCGCAGTGTAGGAAGGAAGAGAAAAATTAAATATAAAAAAAAAAGATACCGAGTGTAAAATTATTCCGAGACGAGATAGTCAACGGTTGTTTGAATTTCTAAACTTTGAACTTTCACTCACGTATGCAAACTAATGCAAGACGTTGGTTTCCGCGGAAGGAGGTGCAAACAGCTCACTTGGGAGTCTCCGACAGTCCGTCGATCTATCTATATTTTATCTTTCTATATACGTGTAACCGACATTTGACTTACGCTAGTTCATCATACATATATCGTAGGGTGTCCTAATTTTCATGCTGCTCTAGAAACGCCATCGCTTTATCCGAGTGTTTTCGCTTAATCAACCAAATGCCGAATAAGTATGCTGCGGGGAATTGCGATATATGTAGACTCGTTTCCCACTCTCGATAGAGGTGGGCGAATGTATGAGCTTTGCATATCGACATCACCGATATCTTTTGCAAAATATAATCAGATTTTCTGTGAGCGAGCAGCAATTATCCGATGTGTAATAATTGCTATGTGTAATCTTCGCATAAAACTATCTAAGTAGTAAAATGTTATGTAGCTGACATACACTGCAAGCGATCGACAAAGTCTAGCAAAAGGTGCTTTTTTTAGAACAAAAATGTAATACTTATTACAAATTCTCCGGAATAATTATTTTAGGTACCGTCAGCCAATGGAGTATTTGTACTTACTCAAGACGTTATAGATGTGATTAAGTAATATTAAGCTAAAAAACGATGTATTTGACGTGTTGATACATTTTCTTTTCTTTTCTTTTTTTTTCAAATAAATAGCTCTTCTTTACTCGCAATTAATTTTTTACACCCATTTTCAAAATTCTTCGGAATCCCGTCTCGGTAATTCGTTTTTGAAATGCAGCGGCCGCGACGCTTGTTGAAAAATTATTATAGCCACGATGTAGATCGTCCCGTCAGATCGATAATAGTGTATTTCGACATAAATGTATATACCTATATAATATATTGCTATGCTCTGTGTATATATATGTATATCCAATGACCCGTGAGAGAGAGAAATATAGTACGCGGAATTTATACAAAGGTATTTTCTTGAGCGTATAAAAACATACACGAATATATGTATACTCGATCCATGATGTACCAGCGCATAGAACACGCACTTTACAATTTAAATTTCGAACGTTTTTTTGCGCATCCCATTTCCGTGTCATTTCAAAATTCACCTCATTTCATACGCCAGTATATACGTTACGTATATATGTCATTCAGTCAAGCAACGAATTGTTACATCATTTTTTGTCCAGTCTACTCGTCAGTCGTCTGATTTAACCACCGAATTTCGGTGTGGCAAATAAAATCCTAGTTGTAAAGACCTCGGTAGGCCTCAGAAAAGTGGCCTACTATCGATTTTAAAAGTACTTCATTTTTGTCCCCAAAATCGACAAAAATCTTCCCCCCTCCCCCCTTGGATTCTTTCAATTTTTGGGCCAAAAATAAAGCATTTTTGGCATCGATTGTATGACGCTTTCTTACCGTATTTTGACCTGGGAAACACGAATCCGTCGATTAAATTGGGCTACGATTCAATCGCTATTTTACATCAAACATATTCTGATGACGTAACATGTATCTATCGATGCACCTAGCTGTCCCTGTAAACGAAGCTGCACGATTCCTATGTGCATCTGACCATTATATGTAATATCTGGTATGCATACTAATAGTTCATGGGTGTGCGAACACAGTGCACTCAGGGGAAGCAATGTTTCATCGGAACAAATATTTTGTTTCAATCGAACGAATTCTTTTATTTTTGTATAGTTCAAACGAACATGAAATGCTTGACGTTTTCAAAATTGCGAAGATGGTTTTCTAAAACAATCTCAAGATCTTGCATGAACTTTTGAAGCACTCTCCCTCAAATTTCCGAAATTTCCGTGTACATTTGATTCAATTCATTATTTGTGAGTTACGGCCTTATGGTAGTACACATAATATGTTCAATGGCCGACAGTCGAAAGAGTGTGGGTTACGCCCTTCCGCTTCTAGGCTTTCGATAAAGCAACCTGAATTGTATACGGAAGAGAGTACATAAAGCCACAAATCCTGTGGTCGCCGTACCGGGGATGTATATTTATATTGCCACACAATACGTCAATGTTCGACTCTGAAATCTACTGCTGCATCGTGGGATAAAAATAGTCCAAAGTGAATCGATTACCAATTGGTAGTGTGTGCAGTATGGACGGGAATTGTACCGCAGCTCAGGGCTAGATGTGCCGTTGGTGTGGATCTTAAACTACCATCGAATCTCTTCTCCTTTGTTCCTCATTTCATTTTATTTCTTGTCATTTCGCTCCATTTCGCATATCCGAAGATCAATATTCATCACTTTTCTCACTTTCTCATATTGCACCGCGAGAATGAATACCTGTACAAATGTGATACAATTGCGAGTATCGGTGTATTTTATACAGGGTTGATTTATTAATTTTCTCTCAACGTTCAACCCTTTATTTAGAAAATCGTATGAATACATCTAAACCGACGTTTAACATATTCTCTTTCATTGCGTAACCATATATTGTACGATATCCTTGGATGTAAATTATGCAAAATGGTTCGAGACAAAATGGAGTAGAGTAGTAAGTATGTTATAGAACAGCCCGATGATAACGATCGCTTGGTTATAACACCGGCATTGTATTAACGTGAGTTGTTGCAATAATTACTGTAGATTTCAGACGTGAGCTGAGAGTGAATTACAAGTTTTAGACGGCTTAGCAAGTTTTCTAAGCCTCCATGGAGCGTTTGATAAAATATCCTGCATGTATACTTAGCGCTTCGACGACTAACGAGAAACGGAATTATATTCGAATCCGACTTATACTCGATCGTAGTTTCCCTTCTACTCCCGCTATTCCCCTCTTTATTTAACCCTTTCTCTCTCTTTCTCTGTCTTTTATCTCATACATATGCGGCGCGCGCAAACTTGTACACAATCCACCGCCGTCCTCTTTCCATACGACGGGTTATACGTACGGCTCACATCCAACTGCTGCAGCAGCTCCAAACTTGAACCATGCACCCTATACGCTATGCACCCAACCCGGTTCCATTTATGTATACCTATGTATATTTCTAGTATACAAATGTATGAGAGGAGAAATAGAAAAGAGAGGAAATGTAGAAAAGACAGTTGGAGGATAGTTTATCCGGTGTATATGCCGAGGGATGGAAAAGTCGTTTGTATGAGCAAGCCGCGGATTTTCATCGCTTTTCATAGCTATCGAGGGGCTTAATCCACGTGACATCGTACACGGTTCAGTTGCAGCCTCTGTGTGTTTACATACACGCATAAAAATATACAAGTGTGTGTAACACGGGACTAACCAAAAATTTCAGACTATTACGAATAGATACAATTTTGCACCGTTAAGGGATCGAAGAGCGGGTGTATTTATTTATTCATATAATACGAGGCACGTAGATTTAGTTGTTTAGGGGTTAACGCGTGTAATTATCGTCTCTTAATATACCTTTGAATATTCTAATAGAAGTGATGTACATACGTAGGCATAGCCACAGCGGTAATGTGCCTCCCTAACTTTAGCCGCCTTATACCTACCCACTTTGCGGGATTTAGCCTAACTCTGCATAGGTATGTATTCACGCTTTACTTTCGTTTGTCTTATCAAGTACAATAGAACTCTTCGAAAGAGTTGAAATTCAAGAACGTAATATCCTGATCCACATCAAAAACCACTAATCCACATCCGACACGTAGATAGAAAAATTTATATCTTTGAGATCAGCAGGTTAATTATTAAGTATGATTCTATACACTGTTTTTTCTTCTCCTCTTCAAGATCACAGAGTTTCGAACGATACATCTATACTACGTCCGCATAGCAGAGGCGCAGTTTTTTTTTTTGTTTTTTTTTTCATATAGTAGTAATTACACTACAATACAATAGTTATGAATAGCTGAGAAATGTTTGAATTCATCGATCCAAGAGGTGCGGGATGAGCGCAATAATGATAGTAACAATAATAATTATAAAAATATAATGTTTCTACTCACTGTTCAAAAAGATGGCGATTGGTGGGAACGAAAAGAAAGTGCGTGACGTAGTTTAGTTTGTTTTCCCGAGGATGTGAATCATTTATGGGATTGTAGGTGATTGATTACAGCTACTACTCCAGTTTAGGTCGTTGCCGATGCAGCGGCTACAGGAATTCTTTCCAGACTCCGACAGATCTCGCGAAACCTATGCCGTAATGAATTTATCGGTATAATTCTCTGTGTAATATAGAAAGTTACATATAATTCAATATTTTCCACCGATATACGTTACATTGGCATGAAGAATGACAAGAAACGTGAAGGACCTTATTGTGAAGTTGCAGCGATGGTAAAACTTTCGGCAGACAACTATAAGAGTTTTGTATTATACTGTATACATAACGCGTAGGAGTTGTAAAGTAAGGGAAAATATTTGCAGCACTTTCGCAACTGAACTGAACAACAAAGAAAATGATCAAGGAGCTTGTATAGGTCAGCAGCTATACGAGTTCAGCCAAAGATGTCTCCGTAGTACAGGAATGTGCCAAGTAGAACTCTGGCATAGTATTGAGTACCCAAGTATAAGGTTTTCGCAGTGTTTCGCTTGTCCGGTGTTTGGTCCTGGCTCGGGTTCGCTTTGTTGCCGAACAAGTATCGCTTATTTGGCGTTCTCTTTGGTACCACTGATGACCAGATGGCCAATCTCTTTCTGCCAACTGAGGTTCCTCTTCTTTCCCAGTCAGGCAGTTAAACAATGATAGCAAGAGTTGCGCAATCTGGTGGTGTCTTTACAAAAGAACTAGGACGTACGTACCTCCCGAACAATTTATTAAATCGTTCACGATCTACTAACGTGAAAGATAGCGATAGTCACATTCACCCGAGAATTTCTTGTCCACGAAAAAATTTCCTCTCATATCACATCGTCCCTACACTCGACTTTCTTCACAACTATATCACCTCGACAGCGTGCCTCCGAATATTTATTCGTCAAACGAATATTACATGCCCCAGACTAAAAAATTACCGATTGGTTTTTTAGGTCTCAGACGTTTCTTTCACCTGTATTCCTAAATAATGAGAAAACGAGTTTTTGTACGTTATTAATTTTTGTGATTATTCAAGTTTCGAGATTTGATCTAATATTATACACGTTCACTCGTTACTCAAGGTCTTCAACAAATTAGACTGCCACTCAATTTGAAAATCCTGCTTCTGAGGCTATTACATTCGCTGCATTTCATTCATCCATAAATTTAATTAAATGTTTGCCCAAATTGGTATTGAAATGGTGTAATCGTGGAAATAAAGATCTATACAACATCAGCGTCGCCTGTCACAATCCCAATTGCCATAGAGGCGACTTTTCCAAAAATCTTTTTCCGAGCACGGGAGTTTCAGATATATATATTTTTTTCTATTTCCAGTTCAAATCAAAGTTTCGCATTCTCCTAGTTCATGATTCCGCGACGAGTTCTGGTTTCATCAAAATTTCAAATATTGGCCACTTTTGCTTGTCCCGTTTTGCAAACGGTATGGTGTAAAAGTTGGCTCACCTTTCAGTGATCCAATGCGCATTACGTGATAGTGATCAATAATTGCCCAAGTAATAGCAGCAAAACTTATTACTGATTTAATCAGCAATATATTTAGCTAGGTTCTCCCACCCATGTAGTAACGGTCAATCGCAATATGTCTTACGAATACCACCACCACTTGCATTGTACCTGAGCATTTGGTTAGACTGGTTCCTGACTCGCTTCAGTCTTCGATAAACTTTTAATGCGGCATCTACTCATATCTATAGAGATACTCCAATCTCCCAATATACCTACGTACCTGTGCACTGACTTTCTTTAAAGTGGTACATCGGTACGGTAATACATGGTTCGGGTTTCTCCTGCACCACTTTTATTCCGCGGGGTGATCATTAGTGCTCTACGTCGCGGTAGGTGTGTCTTTGAACTACAGATTTGTGATAGAATCTTCTGCAGACTATACGGATAGGAACATTTAATACCCGGAACCTGCAGAATTCTAGTTGAGTGTTCTTCACAAACTTGTTTTAACTTCACAGCGAATTATGCTCATGCGCGACGAGTGCACACACATATATAGTTATTATTATTCTCATCGCTATTACCATTATTATTATTACTGTTATTTGTGATTTGTAAATTGTTCCAACGCTGCCCAAAAGCATACGCCACGAATATATAGACAATTCGTTTCGACGGAAAATATGTTTAGGTTGCAAGTATTCATCACGCAAGATTTTTTTTTTGTACTTTTTTTTCTATTTTTTTGTCGGCTAATCCGGTTTGAGTTGTTCGTTATGAAATATAGTTGTATTGGAATATCACGGATTGCGCTTGAAACGTAGTAAAATTTTTCATGGTATGTATGTATTTGCAGACATTGAATAAATTCAATTCGCGCACATATTTAGTAAAGGAATTTAATGTATGGTGCATATCTCACATCAAAGTGAACAGCGTTCATCCACAGTTATACGCAGTTCAACGATTTTCATAAATATTTATCAATGTACGCATGATCGACGAAGAATTTTTTAGAGAGGTGAAAAAAATGATTAGAGCGTCAAAAGAAATATTTCAAAAAAATTGTTCACAGTCTATAATCGCCTTCGGAAATGCTTGCAGGGAACATGCAATTCGATTTGATTTTTTTATGGTATAACATTACATTTTCTTAACTGTTTCATAGGGAAAATGGAAAAATCATATGTAGCTTCGGTTGGAATTCGATAGAGTGATCATTCATTTCGAATTGATTCGTGTTACGGACATAATAATCGATAGGTGATTTCGATTTTATTTTTGCTCCAATTTCTGACCAGATGTATTCAATATTGCAGGTTGATTTTAGGAGCAATTGGAAATACGACATTGCAGCGCGATTATTGAAATCCATTTGGACCAAATATAGATCCGGTTCGTGATGCTGACAATGAGAGTGCGGATAAGGTTGATTTCGAAACTGTTAATTTTCTTCATCCTTCATGCATACGGTAACTGCGCGACTCGTGGTTTCAGCAGGGATTTTATTTACTTTCCCGATCAAACCGAATACATCAGAGCTTCCGCGAGATGTCCCAACGACCTCTTGTACTGGCCTGTTAACGGTCGGTGTTACAAAGAAGGTCAACAAGGGCCCTGCAATATTGGCCGTGTTCTTCATTTCAACCACCGGGAATACAGACCCTACTGTCAGGAAGAACGAAAACCTTCAACCTTCCCTCCTTGCCAGCAGCATAATTGTTTCGATAGACGAATTCTTCGGCAACGGTAGGTGGCGGTAGTCGAAGATAAAAAAAAAAAAAAAATATCAAATGTCGCAATAAAACTTCGCAATTAGCGTGAGCGACGGAATTATCACTTTTTAATTACCATTGATTTTATTCACGGCGTCGCTTTTTTCCATCTTTTCATGGGGTAGGCAATCCATCACGGGAATATATACTTACATAAAAAATGAGATGATAACGAATAAAAAAATTATTAAATAAATGCATAAAGGGATTTTTTATGGTTCTATTGATTCACCACCTCGAGTCAATGTGAGGTGATCGCTGAAATCAGAAATTTTCGTCGCCCCGCTCAAATGCGGGATGTACTTTTATCGAACAAGATGTGGTGGCATCGATTTACAATTTGTCACAGAGGTTGACGATATGTGAAGATTATTAGAATATAAGAGGGGAGAAACTGAATCGTAGCAAAGCGAGTATATAAAATGATATAGATTCAGTTGTGGCAAAATAGCGACGAGCTGCGCAGGTCATATAGGTATTCAATATTATAATGCTATATGCATATTTTGAGAATAATCTGAACTGCGATTTGAATCTTGCCACGATTATGTTTTTGTTCTTCGTACCCTTTACGTTATAACGTTTCATATGGTTTCATACAATATGGTAATCCAATCATTCGTGTTACATTGTTATTATATATACCATGTTCCGTGTAAATATGTATATATACACATGGTTATATATTTCGGTATAACCCGGACGCTATCTGCCTGCACTCTTGTTCAAACGGGGTTGTTGGTGTGTTATTCTATAGACAATTGATAACTGATTGCTACGATAACAAGACCTGTATATTATAATAATGCATAACAAAACACGTGTTTCTAGTAATATCAATAGAGACCAACCGCACGATTGTGAAATCATCCGATACCGGAAACAAAATATTAATGGAAACAAGTCTACAAGCTTCTAATTAGCGGAAAGGAGATTTTATTTCCGTATTTTATAGAATATAAATTCAGATATTATAGGATAGGATTAAACGGAACAAATGTGGGACGTATGTGAATTGGGAAGTTGACCCGAATTTGGAACCGTATTTCACTCATTATCAATGACAATATTATTATTATTATTCTGTTGCACACCGTTCGCATGTCCAATTGATTTCCTCTTGGCTTTATTAATTGCGCGCAACATCAATGATTACTGCTGATGTTCATCATGAATGTGGTACAGACTGGTATATAATATTCTTCGGAATTTTTATGGGCTGACTGGATAACATGAACACAAGGTGGACTCAGAAAAAGCACAAATTTTGAAAAGTCAACAAAAGTTAAACGCGTTAAAAATCCGAGCGAACTGTTTAAAACCCTTCTAAATTGCTCGAATATTCGAGAACAAAATGAAGAAGACTGTTTACTTCTAATTTACGTATGAGGTGAAAGCTCAACATCATTCCTTCACGCGCGGTCCAGCTTTTATATGAACGTTACGGAATTGGCCGTTCAGTCTTTTGCCTAACCTGCACATTCACCATTCGTGCGGGGCTGCATTTCCCATTTTTCATTTTACATACTAATGCTAATGGGTTACCCATTTTTTGGTGTCAAGCGTGATTTTGTTTCTTGACCAATCCCTTCGCAACAATAATACGAGGGAGTTGAAATCACACGAGATATTCGGTTTGGTGATTACACAAACTCTACGTTGAACCAATAAAGTAAGTCAAATGTAAGCTGGTGAATATGTTGAATTCAAAAGTTTCATGTTAACACACAAAGTCGAAATAAGAGAAATTATTTCGGTTATATACCCACAAAGAAGTACTATACCTAGGTATATTTGGAAAGTAAAAATTTTTACTAACAATTTTCCTGACAGAAGAATACAAAATTTTTTACCATGTACCGGATGTCAATGGGAAAAACGATACAGTAATAGTACTAGTAATCCGGTGGGAATACTCGTCGTTTGCGCTGACCCGCCGTCGCGAGACTGGTTGTATGTACGTATAAACAAGTACACTAGAAATCATCGCTTGGATCACGTACTGCCGTTTAATCAAGTAGGTACCGATTCTAGTAATATTCAAATGTACTTAAAATAATAAATCTGTTACATAGGTATAAAACAATTTATCGGATGGATATCGCGACTCTCGCTACTGTCTACATATTTCGCCGAGCTGCATATGGTAACAGCACAAGTTAGCACATTCTGGCTCATGCCCTGTTTTCTTGGAAGAGTTAATCGCTCCCAAAATCCGGTAATCAGCGTGTAAAATACCATAAAATCTCATGGACTTGCAAAGTCACATTAAGTCGTGTAAAGTGAATTGAAATTCCAATAAATTCCGTCAAGTATTGTAAAGTTCCTTGAAATATTTTGAAATCTTGGAAGTTCCACGAAGTGGTCAAAACCAATAATACCTACGTCCGAAGATCGTCCGACCCGCAATTATTTTCAGAAACTTACCCGGCAGTTTGAGCAAGGCTACTCCATAAATTTTGGTTTTGATGTTGGTATATTCGGAAAATGGGTGTTTTGCGTTGGCTCTAAGGCGTTAATTATATCTAATAATTAATCAATTAATATCAGCGACCTTGGGAGTTTTCTTGTGGAAAGATATTTCATTAATTTTAATCATGTTTTTGACAGCTAATTTGAGTAGACTATATTATCTGTGTATAGTAGATTGTACCTAGTCATGTTCATAAAGCAGTGTCCCCTTTATAATTAGGCGTCAGGAATTTCCGCAATTTATACGCGTGTTATTTCGGTCGTATTTTGGCCGGCCTCAGATTTTGCATCGCGACCATTAATTAGTGTAATAATGATAAGTAACATCACTACATTGAACTATTTAGAAAATATTTCACGCGCTTGATGATTATAAGTTTTCAAATTTATTAAATGGACTCGAAGGTTATCAAAATTATACGGCCATTGCGGTGAATGATCGGCGTCAAAATATAGTTCGCAATGTATAATAATGGTGCGTTTCATATTTGTTGATATTCAACGAAAGTTTCAATTTTTCAACATTTAATTACCAAATACGAGTGAGAATACGAATATTCTTGGACAAGATGAAAAACATTCCCACGTTTTTATTACAATAAATGATTTTTTTGGTATACAAGGATATCTGCGGTAATCTTGTTCGCAATTAGGTTTCGTTGGTTGTTGATGAGTTCAATAAATATTTCATGGATTTTTCCGAAGTTGGTGGGTTACCGGGAGCGGCGATCGCAGGACTGCATCAAGATATGCGATAAAAATCCAAATGTAAATCCTGATTACTTGACCCCCGTCAGTAGACGCTGTAATGTAGTATACACACCATATAGACACGCATATCTTTGCCGTTCCAGCTGCAGTGATACCCTGACATATTTTATTTAAAAGATTTAAATAAATCCACAGGCTCCTCAACCGTTTTCTGAGAAGCATTGAGTTGGCGTGGATATAATATATTGTTTAACTCGAGATACCTGTACGTAAAGACGAGAAGCCGATCTACGTAAGCCATCGCGTCGCATCGGAGAGTATTTTCTCGAGTACGAGATGGGGAATAAGAATATTACATGTATATACTTAATATACGTACATACATCTACATATATATATTTCCCGTATTCGAATCAAAACTGGGTTGGAATACCATATCCGTATTAACATTCAGGCTACGCAGCCCCTGTTACACTTTTTTGTTAAGTACATTTCAATATCCCAACGAATAGTCTTCTTCGGCGGCACTGCAATATTCCCGGTTCGCATTGTACGTGTCCCATAAGTTGGCAGCCGAGCTCCCTTTCAGCGACAGCTTGACAGAACATACGCTCTTCCGTGCTATCCTCCTTTTCCCCCTCTTGCCCCTCTGAGGCTCACTTCCCCATACCCCACTTCTCGGCACGTTTCACGTTTCGCCTGGACTGTTCCAGAAAATAAAAGTTTATAAGGTGGCATCTGTGCATGCGAGAGAATAAGAGCGAGAAGGGGGTTCGCAGGGGGAAGAGGAGGAAACGGAGGCCAGATAAGGAAAGGAGAAAACAAGAAACGGTAGAAAAAAAGGATAGAGCTTAAAAGTAGGGAAGAGATAGAAGACGTTCGAGTCGGAGGTTGAAGATGGGCAAAGACAAGACAGAGGTACTCTCTAGATGAGGAACGGGGCAAGGGGGATGGGCTTAGAGAAAAATACGTGGGCACAACCACGTGCTGAAATAACGCTTATGTTTTTGATTTGAAACACGTAAGGAAACCACATTGAAATCAGATAGGGGAATGGGACTCTAAACGGGAGTCTAAACTCTCCCTGCAGTTTTCGTACAGAAGGGACTACGTGAGACTTACGTCGGAAAAATGGGGAAGAGGAGGTTAGGGAAAAAAGAAACGAGACTAAAAGGCAGGATCTCCTTCGACATTCGAAGAGCTACCGGCTATTTTGGAGAATTTTCAAGAGCAGCTTGAGCCTTTGCATAATCAATCGGAATAATGCAACGATTTTCTACACTTTACTCCCGACTCAAGGAACCATGTTTGGTATTCATTAGTAAAAATAAAAAACAAAAAAATATTAAAATAAAAGAACGCTCGAAAAAGGGGACCGAAGAAAGATTGCGCGCAGGGGTAATTCTCGGGATGAACAAAGCCGAAGGAAGATCAACGAAGAGATGGTGCAAAGATGTGGTAGGAGGTACGTATAGAATCCGTGACTTTGTTGGAAAGAAGTGTGATGACCAACCACCGATTCATTCCACCAAGTAAAAAACATAATAAATAAACCAATAAATGAATGAAAACATAAAAAAGAAAGAGTTACAACTACCCATCAATGACAACTTCTTTTCAGACGCTTTTTTCTTTGTTTTATTATAGCTTGTACAATATTGGACTTTTATCGAGTCCAATAGTTCGATGATATAGCAATTTATCTGTGTCACTAGATGTGTTCAATGCTGCAGTCTGTAATCGGTTCAACGAAATACGGTAAATACTTGCATAACGTATATATCCACATCTCCAGCGCGTGAAGATTCGATTTAGTTTGGTCTGATCGATTTAATTCTTTTTTTTCTGTTCAAATTAATTTAATTTTTTTCTTGTTGGTTCTCACATCAAACTGTCCGTGTGAATATCAGGAATGACAAAATTAAAATTATTATAATTGGTATGAAGGTGGCATAGTTATTTAGGGCGAACAAATTTTCTGTATAAGCGGTTTAGCTCTCAAACGACTATAAATTGAATACAGCGCAAGGCATATAGGTAGCTTCATGAAGAACCAAACTTGTTTAATCGAATTATTATCTAAACATAGCGCGTGCTAGAAACAGGACAAAATCTGGAGTGACTCCTACTCAAGCATTTCAGTTTGGTTCATTAACTTGTAATTTCGTCATCGTATGTATAAGGGAGTGAAAATTAACTACCGTATCACAATTTCAGGAAACCTGCCATAGTGTTGACATCGCCTTACGCGCTCTTCAGCTTATGACGTAAACTCCAGTTTACTAAATATTGTTTGACTATATTGAGGTCAATTGTGCTTTATGTGTTTTTTTTTATTTAGTTTTTTTCTTTTTCATGGAATCGAATGTGGTATTCCAAATTTCCAAAAGTCGTCAGGCATTTTCGATGGCAAATTACATTCAACTTATCATACGTTGACTTTTTTCTTTATTCCATTTTGGGGGTTTTTGGCAACGTCACGCGGGTAAAAGAAGGAAACGTCCATTTCGTAAATCGCTAAGCGTGAAACTCATTGTCAGCGACGAATGATTGAAGTATAAGCAGCGGTCAAGTCCTCCGAACTGTCAACTCTGATCCTTCGTCGTAGCGCGTACATCATACGGTAGTCGAAGTTCGCTCTTTTTATCGGAGTCGCAGCTAAGAAACACGCGCCGGAGGTATGAATTGTTGATAGCCTCACAAAGCGACACGTGTACTTTCAAAATTGGAGTTGAAATCATTGTAATAATGTATCAGGTACTATATACCCTTACTACGGAATTGATCCAGGGAAATCAGAACAAAAAGAAAGGTGAAACCAAATATGAAGATAATAATAACAATATTCAGATTGCCATCGATCCCTGCACAACACCAATTACTGCATAATTTATCAAACTATGTTTATGTAATAAATGTTTGTGGAAAATGAACTTTGATACTATTCCGTTAATGACGGATTAAATAGCAGTACAAATTCATAATTGAATTCCCCATACGATACATATTTGGGTGGAACGAAGGTGCAAAAGCTGAACAATATGCATATTCAGCATCAATTACATCTGTTACATGAATTGGATTTGTTAGATAACGAGTCATGAACAAAACACCCTATGCCATGTGCAATTTTTCGTTAAGCCATTGAATATGGTCGAAGAAATGAATGTTGAAATTTTGCCAGTTCCAGATTCTCGGGTGCTGTACTTTCTAAGGTCAGAGAAAAACTTTTGCAAACGGTATTGCGATTCGATTAGGCAAGGAAGAAAAAAGAAGATAAAAGATAAAAAATTCTGTCGTTCTACTCTGATATAATATCTGCGCATATATACGCAAAAGTGCGTCGGTAAATCGTCCGCACGCCTCAAAAGGGGTTACAAAGTTTTTTTGAGCGGAGATCAGGAGCTGACTATCATTTCCGGTTTAGGACGATTCGCGCGACCCAGGTGTAACATAAAACAACGCGCGCGCATGCCACACCGTCATATCCTACATAGGTAGGTATGTGTCTATACATAGGTATTTTCACGGGCGAAGAACTTGAAATGATATTCACGCCAACGCGACGAGTCTTAAGTTTCAGCTTGCGAGCTTTTATAATTCTCGAGGCATTTTCCGTGTTCTATACCAGCAAGGACGCGCGACGCCCGCGGTATACGCGGACGAGAAACCTACTGCGTCTTCCCTGCAGCTCCTTTCTTCCTGAAAATCTACCTCGCTCCCAACTCGGCCGCTCGCTACCGAGTTACGCCATATTTCAAACGTCATATTAGCAAAGACCATGCATCTTCCAAGGGTAAAATGTCTATGCCGCGGCGCAGGGCTTTACCGCCACTACATCACGTGACGTGGGTCCCCACTCGACGCGGTATCACTATCACCTTCGCGGTGGTAGCTCGCCACCAATTACAAAATTAATACGACCCGGTGTTACCTGACCGGAAAGTATTCCTGACAACCGTTATTATTATCATTATTGTTATTATCTGCTTCATTGGCCCTCCGCGCTTCATACCCATGCGAATAACCCATGCGTACACGATTTTGCTACAAAGATAAATATTGAAATAAAGTTAGCGCTTACTCTTGATTTCTCAGAATGATTTTTCCTTTTTTTTTTTTTTGTTTTTTTTTCTCCCCCTCATATTCAAAGAGACTTTACAGCGTGAACTTCTGGGCTTTTTTCACCATGTGAAGATTACCTGCCAAATTTTTTTAGGTGGGTGTTGGATTTGTACACGATATGGGGTTAGAACTTTTGCGAAGCTTTGTGACTAAATATTGGGTGCAGTGAGGGTTTTAGACCTTTTTCATGTCAGAGCGTAACAGAAGACCTGCAAATATGGACATTGTTGTACCACAGTATTTACGCGATGGAAAAATATGAGTAGGACGGATGAAAATAAGCAATACAAAATGTAACGGTGGAAAATATGTATATACGTACTCCGAGGTATGTATGCCGTACCATATTTTACAGAATAAACAAATTTTGTTAGTATGTAGATATTATATCTATATACATGAATGAAAATCCTGCGAAAAGCTGAAGTGCACAAAGTGAATTTTAATATTACATGTATATGTGTACCTACAGTACGTGTAACTATCATCAGAAAAGTTCTTGGGAACAAAAAGTTAAGTAAATACGTGAGTAACAAACAATTAAGGAGTAATTTTGTTCAATTGATATTTGCAGCAAAAATCAAGTAGTTATCTGCACATAAAAGCACGGTGTATTTGACCCATTTGGCCGTCACGTATGTACCTATATAATACCATATGTATAAAACAGAGTGGTAAAAGGTATTATAAAGTTGTTTTAAAAACTATTGAATGGCGTCAGGTGGTAGCGATACCGGAAAATATAACTTGAAGAATATAATGTGACGTCTTCCGTGAGAAACATTAAGATTATTGAGTGGTATCGCGTCTAAAATCTGCTATCTAACTTTCTTGTCGTAAATATTGCGGCATCTGGCGCAGCTCATACGGGTTCGAGTCACGCCTCTCTCCCTCTACATTTCATTTCACTTCTGAGATACTTTACTGAAATACCGTCGAGATCCACCGATTCACCGGAAGTCGCCCCATCTGTGTGTAGGCATATATGGTATAACCTGTGCCTCGCCCCTGGACCTGCAACTCTCACGTATCTATGCCGCGTAATTCTTCTTGCCGAGATTTTTGCAGGAAAAGACAGGCTTGCTATGTCATCGCCAGATTGCACCATCGGCTATGGTACAAAGGGGTAGAAGTAGAAGGAAGTGGTATGCAGCCGTAAATGGTAGCCGATTTCATCGAATACAGATTTTACTCCTTGATTAACCCCGTTGAGATATCTGCACCTTCGCCAACAACCGACGTACACGTATCAATCACCCAATCGCAATACATCACACTGCACAACTATTGGAAAAAAACAATATCCGGGCTCAAATTAATGATCATCTCCATACGTAGACCGACTAAGATTTTGGAAATCGAAAATCAAAAGAAATTTGGGGCGAGGGGGGAGGGAAGGGATATTGAACCTATATTTTTTCCTCCTTCTTTCGCTTTGCGTAGGCTATTGTTCCTAACACATTAACTATTTGCCAATGTACACTCAGTTTTTTGTTGTGCTCTTACATCCAGAGGATACTTAGTAAACGATTTTTCTTCCAACATTCATGGTTTTCAAAAACAAAAATTCGTATCGTTTTTCGCTATGAATAACTGTTTTTCATTGCGAATTCGGAAAAGAGGGAACAGGATTGTCACAAATTTTAATTGCGATCCGGATTTGAGATACAGGATTATCGAACTCGTTCGCGTTTCTGTATGGATGCTGAGAATGCCAGACAAAAACTTTTATGAGATTGTCATAATACACATATTTTCATTACAATTTCTTTCTTTTTTTTTGTTGATTTTCCATTGCAGGTGGTTTAAAAACCCGTAGAGCTAAATGGTTAATTAGTCATGGGTCTTAAGAAGTGTCGGACTTGGCGATTTCACTTGCGTCTCCCCTTAATTTATTCTATGAATTAAGAAACTCGAGGTGTGCACAAAACCGATAATGTCCAGCAATTGGTTATGGGCAGAGGTATATAATAAATCGAGGTATTTTTATGTCTCGTATTCTTAGCGGTTTCGAACCGCAGCGACTGGAAGAATTTTTCGTTTACCGCATGTAGACTGGTACAGATTTTGCGAAGAACGGCAACTTCTAGTTCGAAGACAGCAGTATAATTGTATTATAGACTCGCCTGCCGTAAAATCACCGTGATTTTCGTGACCTGAAGACTAATCGGTTCTTATCGAGGGTCGGAATTCGGGCGTTGATGCCGAGTCGATAGTCGAATATCTTATTCATCCTATAACTTCCTCCCACGCAGTTTATTTGTATGGATTTTTTTTTCAACTATTAATCTTACTTTTTTTCAGTTTTTTCTCTTTATTTCTCTGTAGTTTTTAATTCAGAGTTCTTTTTTCTCCCTCAAACACTGGAGAATGTATTTTTTGTGGATCTTTGTTACTGGGACAGATGCATTTCATACGGAAAGCAACGTTGAAAATAAGATTCACTTTGTCAGTCGAGCTAAATTCCACTCGATTTTCTCCTTACCGACATAATGTTAACCCTTTCATTCAATAATGATGTAACTCGATTTTCTCCGTTTTATAGAAGGAGCTTTTCGAAATTTCATTATTTGCTTTGTTACAATATTATACACACACATATATAGGTATAATATACATTTCACTTCTGTCATCTGATTTAAGACGACTCAAAGTTGCGATCAAGTCCTCCATCCTTCATCTCCAATGAAATTATGGGTCACTGCAATTCTATCCATGTAACAGCAAATCCCGGTTATATGTATGCAGGGTGAGTCTTCTCCGAACTTCGAAAATGGGAGGAACCTAATTTGATAGATGTTTTGCTTCCCTATCCATTTAGCACGCTATTCTTGACTCTGGTTTCTCCACTGCTCCTATTTCTCCTGAGTCTGGTGCGTTAGTTGGATAGGGAAGCCGAATGATGCTCCTCCCATCCTCGGAATTTGGAGTGACTCACCCTGTATAGAATCGTATGACCGTGAGAAGAAAAATTTTCTCAGATCTGTACCGAGAATCTCATCAGATGTTGGGGGAAAAAATGAAAGCCATGAGAAAAGAGATGCCAGAATTTTGCAAAAAGATGATAAGATTTTGAATCGTAATTTTCAAAATTCGAACTGATAAACATAATATAATACTACCTTTGGATGTATTTCGGCCAATTTATTAGATTTCAAACAATTTGTAGACTGCGATTTAGAAATGTCATGCTGTCGCTCGGTCTATAGTAGAAATATTATAAACTATTTGTTGATGGTTGCATCGATTCCTGGAAATTCTCGCCTACGGCCTCAGATTATCCCCTGTAACTTTTTTTACTCATACCCGGTTTATGTTGTTTCTGTATTTGAGTTACGGCGTGTCTATTTTATGCAGATGTATATCATTGTTACGATCCGAGGACGTAGAGATGAAAGGAAAGCGGAGATTTCTACGAATTGTCATTAGTGCCAAGGGAACAGCTCAGTAAATAATGCATAAAAATATTGTTATCTGGCATGAAAGTTTCCGCTACTCTGAGACCAAATAAACATTTTTCGGGTTAATTTAAAAAAAAACAACACATTATTCATAAATAATAACGAAAGAAGTGATACTTGGAATTAATTTCTGATAAAAAAAAAAAATATCGTCGTCAACTTCAGATTATTGTTGTTTTGTCCGCAGTTCATGAGATAATCGTAATTGGTATCGAATACTGAATTTAACGTATATTGATAGTCAAGTTATCGCAGGCATTCAGAGAAAAAAATCAAAAGAGCATTAGCACATTGAATCAAAAACATTCATACCGGGAAAACGTGTTTTATTAATAAAAGAATTCAGAATTTTTTTCAGAATCTCTTTTTTTTGCCAGTCTGCAGAGGAAAAAAGTGAACGCTTCACGCAAAGCGAATTGCGGCCGTACTGTTTGATCCGTGTTATTAGATTTCAAATTGTGATGGGTTTAAAAAATGGAAAAAAATGGAAATCTCTCTCAATAGACGTGCACGGTCTGCCTCAATGCCTCATACCAATAACAAATACTGCATGTTTTTCTTTTCTACTAATATATTAATCTGTTGCCGTTAAAAACTATTCTTCTCCAAAAATGCAATTATATAATGATACTATACCAGACTGATGTTAAGTGATAAGTGCCCATATGATATGATTTGCTTCAATCAAATACCGAAACAAAATATTTTCCGAATCAACTCGCCTGAAGATCTTTACAGAAATGTATTAATTACATCAACGGGTAATAATAAGCGGGACTTAGAGCGACTCGTACATGTCAAGTTACCATGTTTCGGCGATATGTGCATTGCTAGCAGTAAATTAGAATTTTTGTGGGATACGTTTTTCTTGTACCAAACCCTCGATATTTATGTTTAAGTGATAAATATACCTCCACCTCTGAGCGCACGTGTGCACCAAATATAAGTTTTGTTGAAGGTACCTGGACGCGGTTTAATTATCATGACTCATATGATCGCACAAAATGACGACAAAAACAAAAGGAAAGAAGCTCAAAGGGAAAAACTCAAAGGTCGTTTGGAAGTCATCGCAAACTGGTTAGGTATTTGTTCTTTTAACTCTGTAAATAAAACGAAAAGGGGCTAATGAAACTACCCTTGATGTGGAACCGCGGAGGATTAAAAATACTCTGCGAAAAACAGCTGTAGTTGTTTGAAAGCTCAGAAGGTATAATAAGGTATCATTTTTTTTATTCCATATCTTCTTATAATGTTCGTTTATTTTTTAAGTAACAGAAAAAACACATGACAGGAATGAAGCGTAGACTCAACGAATTATTTTTGCTTTTGCATTTCCCGAAAAATTTCTTCGTCCTGCCAAAAGTACTGGGAAAATACTCAATCGTTGGACATATCTAATTAAGGAAATGTGTGCTTCCCATCATTCATGCCTATATCGCACAAATCTCCATGTAACATATAATCAGCAGTGATAAGGTCAGGCTCATAAAGATATACATATGTGTAGGGTATATAGGGTATAGTGAGCAACGGCATATCTGCACTATTCTAGGTGATATTCAAATACTCTGAGTATGGATACAGGAAGGTATATAATAACGTTATACGGCAAAGATTAGAGCAATTGAGTTGAGCTCATTCTTATAAGATCTATCCATATATATACTGCATTAATACTTGTGCGATTGGGACACCCTTACTTTATGCCGTTCATATTCCAAAGGCTTTTGCAGTACAAGTACGGCGATAATTGCTATGCCGCGTGAGATCTTCTTTTGTTTAATATTCACCGTTGAAACTCACTGTTCACTGGTGTCGCTGTTTCCGTTTCCGGAGACTTGCTAAGTACGAATCATCTGGAACGAATGTGATATTTATCCTTTGATTTTGATCATTCTCATTATCATCATTGTTATTATCATTGTCATTGTTTTTGGCTTTTGGCTTTTTTCAAAGAATACATTTGACGCTCTGAAAACTAGCGGATCAAAGTCAGAGCGTTCCGATTACCACCCTTTTAAACTTCGATTTAACAGCGATCGAGTATTTCGCGGTGATAGGCCCCCCCTTAAGTACATCAATTTATACATCCAACCTCTCGAATGAATTTCGGAAAGTGTTTTGCCACTTACGAAAAAGTTGTTAACCAATGCCGGAAAGATTGTTGCGTACGCTTTTTTGTACTTGGATTCATGGTTGCAGATGAACCATTCGAAAGATTTCGATGAAATTGGCCTAAAAACCCGCACCACTTTCAGGTTCAAAATCATGCAGGACATTTCAAATCATAAAAAAATCCCTAATACTGTATTTTTATTTCTCACAGAGATTGAGTAAGATTCAAAATGTAGCTCACCGCTATGTGGAAATTTCACGTAAAAGATTTTTTTCATACCATTCAAAATAGCTACTCGATCCTTCATATTGACTCCAGAATTGGCCATTCGAATATTGTATAGGGGGTATTCCACGCGAAACCGACAGGCCCGTGAACTTTGACCTCTTCGATTTGACTAATTATTTTTTGCTACGTAACACGACCAAAAAAAACTTACATCTATCTCGTACTCTTTCGATTCTACTCTTGGTTTCAAGAATACAGAATTTTGAAATTTTGAAATTTTCTTTTTGAGCATTATTTCACCAATCGTTAGCTCGAAAATTATCGGTCCTATCGTCAGAAAGTAGAAAACAAAATTTATTGACAATCGAATGGCCTTTTTGGAGGTCTTTTTTTCAACATTT
This sequence comes from Athalia cordata, assembly GCA_963932425.1. Taxonomy (NCBI): domain Eukaryota; kingdom Metazoa; phylum Arthropoda; class Insecta; order Hymenoptera; family Athaliidae; genus Athalia; species Athalia cordata. Next base: position 45,234,451 of record OZ010625.1, on the reverse strand, counting down.
TTCAGTCATCCCGAACCCGTTTTTTATGCGAATAAACATAAAAAAGCCGCTCTCGATTAATTTGAAAAGAATCACAAAAATACCTTGAGAACAGACAAAAATTTTGAGACCAAAACGAAGATGGTTTGACGATTAGTTCAGAAGTTACAGTCATTTGAAGATCAGGATCCGCCGAAACTTGGCCAAAAGAAATGTCGAGTAAACAAGGGAAAGGGTAATGGAAAAACATTTACCATATTTTAAAAACTTTGAATTTTTTTTACACTTCGACGCGGAGAATAAATATCATATATGAATACCAGCTAATTCATTTGGAAAGACGGTGAGATATTTTTTTCAACACGTGCATGAAATCGGCCCTTTTTCTCGCATAAAAAGTGGATGGAAAATTGCTCATTTCTCGCGTGGACTTCATTACCTCCCTAGGGAGATAATATTACCTTCCTAGGGCAGAAATGGATTTTCCCTTCCTTTTCTATCTATCTTTTTGGTACTGTAGTGCGGAAAAAGATTTTACCTGGAAAATGATATTACCTCCCTAGAAAGGGGAAATCCTTTTCCGCACTAGTGAGGGAAAATACTTTTCCACACTAGCGACGAAAGTAAAGTACAGCGTCTTCCCTCACTAGCGTGGAAAAGTATTTCCGTCACTAGTGTGGAAAGTAAAGTTACGTAGTTAGTGTGTGAAAGTAAAATGTGAAAAAAATTCAAAGTTTTTAAAACCTGGTCATTGTTTTTCCAATTTCTTGTTTACTCGACATTTCTTTTGGCCAAGTTTCGGCGGATCCTGATCTTCAAATGACTGTAACTTCTGAACTAATCGTCAAACCATCTTCGTTTTGGTCTCAAAATTTTTGTCTGTTCTCAAGGTATTTTTGTGATTCTTTTCAAATTAATCGAGAGCGGCTTTTTTATGTTTAATCGCATAAAAAACGGGTTCGGGATGACTGAAAAATGTTGAAAAAAAGACCTCCAAAAAGGCCATTCGATTGTCAATAAATTTTGTTTTCTACTTTCTGACGATAGGACCGATAATTTTCGAGCTAACGATTGGTGAAATAATGCTGAAAAAGAAAATTTCAAAATTTCAAAATTCTGTATTCTTGAAACCAAGAGTAGAATCGAAAGAGTACGAGATAGATGTAAGTTTTTTTTGGTCGTGTTACGTAGCAAAAAATAATTAGTCAAATCGAAGAAGTCAAAGTTCACGGGCCTGTCGTTTTCGCGTGGAATACCCCATAGGTTGGTTTGTGAGCCACATGAGCAAAAAGGGAAGCAACAGTCCGGCAGAATATGGCCAAGTATTCACCTTTCTCGGAATTTAAAAAAAAACTCTCTGTACACGAATACAGAAACTACGTATCGCATTTTCGAAGCGGTCAGAAGTTTGTTATGAAGGGTCATACAAATATTCAGGGGTCATATTTGGAGTCACTATTTAAAAATACATGGATATTGATCGTCTCGTAAACGACTCAATTATTTGATAGATACTGTCCAAGTGTGTAACTTCCCAGATCCCAGTAAAGCGAATATTCTTTAAGTTAGCTATAGGTGTAATTGCGCCAGTGGCGAGTCCAATAGTCTCTGAAGATTTAAATCAGTTGTGTGGATTAAACCGGGGTGCACGTAGCTACCCATATGTGTATACATATAATACGTACGTATTTGTATACATGTGAAGATTTGTGGTTACCAAATGACATGACGGAAACTTGAAATTATTTGGTAAGTGCTGAGCTCTTGCTGCTGCACGCGTACCTACTACACCATTATGCACGTTTCTACGTCCCTACGAATTGTCTAGATTCTAGATTCTGGGAGTCCTTGATTACACACCGCGTTTGGAACACCAAACAACCCAGCTGCAACACCGAACTACATTTACCAGCTGCCAGTTCAGTATATGGAGAGAAGAGATGCAAGCAGCAGTAGCACATCTCGTTTATAGCATACTTGTGTGTATTCTGTGAGACGTAGAACTCAATTGAGCTTGAAGCACGTGTAAAGTAAAATTGGATGTCTGTTAAGACAGATATGTCTCGGTTATAACGTCGCAAGATTATTTCATCTCTGTTCTCCGGAGGTTCCTGCAACGTCGAAGCTTGATTAAAGCTACACTATAACCTCCCGCACGTCTGGTCTTCACGTGCAATTGAATACTGTAATAGTACTAATAGCAAATTCTAGTAACGTACCTTCCTCGACCCAACATCCATCCGCGAGCATATATATTATATATTATATATATCGTATAATATCTAACGACAGCCGTATTGAATAGCTTCAAGACACGGTGCTAATTCATCATAACGCCAATTTCTCAATATTATTCACTCATGCCAGCTCGCTATTATGTGGTATCGATAAACGAAACAATTGTTCATGCAGAGCACTGCAATCGCAAACTGACCTAGGATTACTCGATTCTATATATGAGTTTGAAGTTGAATGTAAAGTTTAAATTTTACTGTACCATATCACGTTGGCCGAACTACCATACCGGAAGACATTCTTCAATGATAACTAGTTCAAATGTTCAACGCGCTTCGACCGCGCAGCAAAAGACTTATTATTAAGAAGTTGAAGTAATATAGAGAAATGCGCCCATTTAGTAGCCTTCCACGATTTCAGCTAAGCAAGCACGCCCCAATAGAATTTATTAGAATTAGAACTCTTGACGCCTCAAGTGTTCAAAGGAGGTGCTTTAGTATATTACTATTAAAGGAAGTACCTCCTGCAACGGCCATTTGTATTCCGCTAGAGATTTCTCTAAACGTGAGATGCTTCCGTTTTCGAATTACTAGCCGCAAGATTATCTATGATATAAATTCCGAATTATTGTCATCTTTGAATAAACGAAATGTCAACAATAATACGTAATTATATAAAAATAATTACAGATCGATTATTATTATACGTATAGAATTTCTGGTAAAAATATGAGAATAGTTTATTGATTAGATACGCTCGGAATGCTTCCCACTTTTTCAAGATTGAGTCCGAGAATTCAGACGCGTCATTCTCTGCACAAGCACCGGGTGTCGGTTCGTTCATTTTGTAAATACTGAAATACTTTCACTCCGAATTCTGTCTGCAGCCAAAAGATCGGAGATTTATAGTATCACCCCCCATTTGGTCTTGACACCACTGTTTGCTCTCTCTCTTTCTCATTCCCTAATTTTTTATTTTTTTTTCATCTTTTTTTTTCCGTGAACGAAACAAACAGGAAATAAATTGGGGACGCTGCTGGCATTTAAACATGTCCATTCCAATAATTATACCCGAGTCACGAAAAACAAAAAAAAGTATCGCTTTGCTTTCCTGTATGCGGTAAAATAATAACGACCCTTTCATTACATAAATTGCAGATTTTGAAAGATTGTTAATAAGTGTGTCTCCTATAATGGGATTTTCGTTGGACATTTTTCCGTGATTGATACTGCCCTGGGGTTGAGCAAAGTATTAGCGGTTATAAGGCGCCTTCGTCTTTTATATTTTCTAACTTTTTCTTTTCTCGTTGATACAAACAGATTTTCTTCTCAAAGGCTCAGCTCAGCTACACTAATCCTGAAGAACGCGGTTGGCGTAATCCTCCCGGTAATCAAGACTCGGGGTAAACTGGCCGGGAACAAAAGGAAAAATCATAATTCATCCAAATTTTTTACTCGAGCCTTCAACTGGCGCGGGAAAATTGTTTTGAAAAAAGGTTAATATATAGAACTGGGAGCGAAGCAAAGAGAAAAAATTGAACAAATTTAAAACAGATTTTAAGTAAATGGCCAAAGATTTTTGAGACTCAGACACTGTGCGCCCTGAAAAATTGAAATAACATGTAAACTAGTTTACTATAATATTTCTAGAAAAAATTGGAGGTATGTACCATCAATACTTAAGATGGAAATTACTTAAACAAGTTGTATCGCCGATCTGAGATGAGTTGAGTTTGTTTTTGTATTCATCATCTGTATAAATTGCATTCGCATTGATGCGAATTCGGCAATTCGAAGACGTGCAGCGTAGATGTGCAGCGGTGTATATAGAAGAGAACAAGTGCGGGGGTGAAATGTTTGGCACGTGGGCCAGGACGCATGCGTTTCGCGTTTCTTCCTGGAGAACTGCGATCCACGAGCCAGTCACTGTCTGAACTCCGGGTCGCGTTAATGTTGTAATCGAATGCTACCGAAAAAAATGACAATAATAAGGTTGTTCCTGATTTCCTGCAGTGTGACTTTCTGGCTGATTTTAATACCTTGTGTCAAAGGTAGGTGATTTTTATTCAGACAGTACGTTGACCTAAGTTTTCCACTTTTTCTGAACTGATAAATCGTCATTCATCGACGGGAATATTCGATCCGTTGACTGTAACAGTCGATCTTTGGGAACATCAATTTGCCGGTTGATTAAAAATACAACGTCGCGATTTAATCGCTCACAAATTTTCGGCACGTACGACGTGACGCGTGATCGAGGAATAATAACCACCCCGGTTTCAACCTCAGTTGAACTCGTTTGAATGAGTTTGGTTAATTTGATTGTATTCCAACTCTTGAATTCACCCCTAGATTCATGAGCCGCAATAACAAGGACCGTATCAACCGCCCGCATGATCTCTGTAGAAAGTCGTTGAATCAGAGAGTTGGTACGTGCATTTCTATGCTAGAAAAAAAAAGAGCACAATAGAATGAGGAGGAGGCCGCGATTGCGAGTTATATAAGGCCAGAAATAGGTAGGTTTCCTCCGACTTGTGTGAGACCTCTGCGCCGTGCTATCTCTAAAAAACAATGGGGAAACCGGGAGTATTGATACGACTGTAAGTTTCAACGTTGGCGACGGGACTCTGGCACGAGGATGCGGGACTGACAAGGGTGACGGTGTTATACGTGCGCGTTTCACGCGTCTGTACACGAACGCATACCCATATGGCAACTATATAGATATATATGTATAAATGGGGTGATATATATCATGGGTATAAGGGATGTGGATGTAGATATGGGCGGAAAATTTCCGCGCGGGCGATAGAAAAAGAAATGGCTATGAAAAACTGCCCTTATTCACTGCAAAGAGTAAAAGGCGTCAGCTGCACACGCCATGTTTTGCTCACATTTAGAATTCTGCGAGGATCGCAACTTCGGCTCTTCGAGAAGTTACTTCTTTCTATCTACTATGTAATTCCTCGACCGGCTTCACCGTGTTGTCGAGATTTTCTCATACTGTACTCTGCTATGGATATAGATATACATCCTGCAGTGTAGTGCGTTCTCTTGCATCAAAGCTTCTACCACACCGCAGCGCATCCTATCGCGGAGACTAAGAGGGTATTTGGCAAGGCTTCTCTCAGTCGCGTTCTCGCGGTTTAGATCAAAACTTTATACACGAATAGTTCGATCAAAGTTTTGTCATTGGTTGGTTTCCTGGAGTTCGATGGTATTAGCGTTATAATCCCGACTCAAGTGATGCAAAACGGTACCCCGCGGCATTCGTTAATACCTACGATGAAACATTATCAACTCACATCGAACATTGGTATCTAAGAAAGTGTGAAAAATTGAAAGGAACTAGGTGATTTATGAGAATCTTCTAATCTCACTGTTCCGAAAACTTGAAGATTGTCCCGCAGCACACAAAGATTATATCGAAACGTTCCAATAATAATTGTTTTCGGAGTTTCGCGAAATTAGGAAATTCTTTCACAAACACATACCAGGAGTATACCGTAGCATATATATGGAGAGACATTTTCAGAGACCACTTGTAACCAAAGGTCGAGAATAAACTTGGTTCGTTTTTGTAGCCAGCGAGATGAAGAAGAAATATTTTTGGATCCGACTCAATTTATACAACGTTAACTATTAATTTTCAGACTGAGGCAGGAATTTCAATCTCAAAAATAATAATGAAAATAAAAATAAAGACAATTCTCCTCCAACCTCCTCCTCCTCTAATGAGCTATACCGGTACTTCGATACGACCTCAACCGCTCTAACTAGAGAGCAACATAATTCTTGGCTAGGTATCCGAACTAGTCATGTAGTGTGTGGCATCCATTTGTAATATATGTATGCGTATTGGTACATAGGTAATACGTACATAGGTATATACGGATGCTCGAGACGCGTAGAGCCCAAGGGGCGAGGGTTGTTCTACTTATGGCTAAACACCGATTACGATTAAGGGTAATGGTTGTAACCTGGAAACATATGGTGTGGTATATGGTATACGTGTTATACGTTGTAGGGTGAACAGTATCATCATCGTGCAATACGAAGCAATAATTTCTCGAGGGCAAGGCTTGAGGGTCAGGTTATAGTAGTTACATTAGCGAATTAACAACAACCGGTTCGGTTCAAAAGTTACATAACCTAACGTTAAGGTAGGGCAAACGGGGTGGCAGAAAAGTCACATGCACGGATTTCCCCCGCCATTGCTAATCAAAATTTATCACCCAATAACGCGACATACTCGTATACCCGTATGTAGTATAGCAGCTTCGAATATGAGACATCTGAAAAAGAATCCGTTTCAATTACCACAGCACGTTATATTTCATCCCTCGATAACATAATTGAAGAAATTTATTAGTCTCAATCCAAATATCAGGCAAAAAATTAAAATCACTTCATTAATCCAGTGATATTTTAGCCACCGATAATGTAGCATTTTATGTATCCTAAAAACTTTCTAATCGTACAGACTTTGTTCAATACCATTTGCAGTATATGTTTGAATCGTTCTTTGCAATGTCCAGCACAGAGGAGATACAGAGTAAATGAAAGAGGAATGATTTTGGTTCGAGTCGATTTGCCGGGCGAAAGCTCGATGCACGCGTGCAACGTGGATAGCGGTTGGGATCTAGCTTAGCTATATATGTATACCATGCGCTCACCAACCGAACCGTGCCGATAGATAAAACCAATCACATGGCATTGTACACAGAGAAATTTATTGCCGTAGATTATCTGGCTGGAGTCCAAACACAAACACGTTTCTTTCCCCCCTGCATTGAAAAAGGAGATAGAAATAACGGGGTAGTGGTGGTATAGCATTGCAGCAGGAGTAGCAAAGGTTGGGGAAAATAGATGCGGGGGCGGAGGTTGGGCGGTGCGGAGGAGAGGGAGGCGGGGTGATGGTTACAACGGAAAGGTAAAGAGAAAAAGAGTAACACGCGGTGAGACGAGGGGACAGAGACCGACAGTTGGATCTGTTCGTGGCGAGGGATGAAAAGAGGAGAGGAGAAGGGGGTGTGTGGGGTGTGCGTTTAAATCTCGCGGAAGTAGAGGATTTCCAGGAGACGTGCATCGCTTTTTATTGTCGGATAGACCATTTGAACAACAGCCAACATGCCAAGCCCCCACGGAATGTCGGCGCTGCTCCGTAATAGATTTATACCCTACGAGAGTTGGAAGGAAGAAGATATCTGGTGGTCCGGGTCGAGCCTCAACAAAGAAGTTAAGCGGACGATGTTGAGATATTTCGACGGGAATGTCCGGCAATGTTGGAAACGTACCCCTTAGACCTCAACAGATTATTCGGTTCGAACCTATCTCCAGCTGACTCTCATGGATTTTGCCTTTCCAACCAACCTGCAAACTTCTATAATATTCACGTTTATAACAATAACAACCTGAATAGCTTCAAACGCGTGTCTAACCTACACACACAGTTTGGGTTTCATGTCGAGTACTTCATTCAACGATCACCCGCCGCCTCCTCACCAACAATCGGAACTTTGACTACTGTGGTATAGTCCTCGTTTTACAACTCTTGTATATTTCTCTGGCGTCATGTTTGTAAATTTATCTGGTGACATGGGAAATATTTTAAACGATTGAGAGTATAAGACGTCATGATCTATTATAGCTTTGTCATGAACTTACTTTGCAAGGTTAGTTGTTTTGTATTCGTATGCAAGAAGTAAAACGCGGGGCTATATTTGGTTTTTCGGTTCAATAAATGAAGCGGCAGTCTAATAAAATTTCATCGCATGGAATTTTCATTTATCGTAAAGTCGAAATTCAATTTTATTCAATCAGTTTATATCGCAATAACCAGTTTTCCATTTATACACGGTCAAGCACATGGACCAGAACATCATATGGCGCAGCCGAAGCCAAAAAAACCTATTAATTCGTACGTGCCATCTGATCTGGTTGACAAAATACATAGTATCAAAATGGAAAATTGTATTTCGAATAAAAATAGAAACACATATTTTCACTTCTGAGGTGACCCTGCATGGGATTATAATACTGCTCTTTCTTTCGATGTAGTTCATACTCACATGTAATCCTTTTTGTTTATGGTAACGCGTTACGCCATGTTTTCCGTAACGATTAATTATGCCTTCAATTAGTAATTAACGAATGAGAGTCATAAGAAATATCACGATTGTCATCAACGCAGAAGAGATTACAGCTATTACGCAGAATTGTTCTAATTAGTGTGCGGTATAGTTTCAGAGACAATAGCAGAATATCATTTTCATCTATTTGAAAAATTGTTCTTTTTTATAATCCACTTGTACATACGCTGGCGGTAACTTTGCGGCATACTTATTAGATCATCGGGGTTTACGAATTCAGTGTGGACAATTTTTAACGTACATGTATCTTCCATCCCCCTTTTTCTTCACTCCCTCAAAGTCTGCGACGTGGCTGAGTTTATACGGTGCAAAATTTTCGTCGTATGCATACAGTAGAAAGCATCAGCAACGCCGGTCAAATTGGTCGGCGCAGTTCATTCGAGGTCACGTTTGCCGTTGGCACAGGGATGAAAATCTGTGATTCCCTCTTTGAGATAGAAATTCTGGTAACCAGTAGTCAAATAGGGATAGTGCTGCTTCGTAGTATTGCTTGCAGTGTACGATATCTATACATCGCTTTGATATCTAATTGTTTCCAATTTGTGTGAGGCTTCGTTACGGTAACTTAAGCGCGGGTGGGGTTGACGGTAGTGCTGATTGTGTTGCTTGTATTGATGCTAATCGGCCCCCCTTCAGCCATTGAGTTTGAGAATTTCAGAAACACCGTGTGTAGATACCGCGGCGAATTTCTGATGCATCAAACCCTTCACCGAGTTCAGGGGATTCAAGGATTAAATTTACAAGAAGGTAATAAAACAAACGAAATGAAAGGGCGGAGGAAAAAAAAAAAAATGAAAATAAAACAACAAAAAACAAAAGCTGCGAGGCGGCTTTAATCGTGTTTCCAAATCGGATTTACAAGCGGCACTTGCTCGTGAAATTGCTCTGCCATGGTAGAATTACTTTTTCATAGTTGTGCAGAAGTTTCCGGTCGTAAGTTATCTATCTTTCGCGTTGGATAGTGTGACTCTTTTTCGTACCGTTCGTCGTGTCGTATAGTCGGTGTTGCCCGAACTCCGTTCAGAGTTGGTCGTTTCGTGAATGGGGAGAAAAGTAAGGAGCAAGAGAAAGAGAGAAAGCGCGAAAAACCAGAGAAACGAAAAAAATTTATATATCAGAGCGCAAGTGTAGAGAGTTGAAACGGCTTGGAATAAAAGTGGTCGCGAAGGAACAGAAATCTGTTTTTTTATCATCCTCTTCCTCTAACTTCCGAACCCCGCGAAAAGCTGTATGACCGTAGAAAAAAACCAAAAAAAAATCTAAAAAAATAATACCATACTAAAAATTATAATGGAACAATAAGTATAACTCGCTTCATTCAAACTGACTAACTAAGGTTATGCCCGTCCAAGTACGACTCGATTTGTGATACATACGTGGAGCATACATCGGAAGAACATTAGGACATATGTGGTAGCTGGATACGCGGAGGTATATAGTATATGCGTTTTAGAAGTCTAGAAGGCTTTAACGAAGTCGGGGTGATCCTCGCAACGATCCGACGATGTTAACCCGACAAATATTGACCAAGGATTTAGGTAGCCTTGTGTCTATATGGATACAGAGATGTATAGATATATGCATGTATATGTATATAGGTGTACATACATAGTTAGAAATGGTGCAGGTATGTGTACGTAAGCCCTCCTCCCATACACCGTTTGATTCAATTTCGAGATAATGCAATTGGTTTGAAATTTATTTAGCAAATCACTGCACAGTTATATATGAAGCGTAATGAAAATTAATCCGTCTCTCAATGACGACGATTTTCAGAAAGCGTTAGCGCTGTTGCGGGCGTGCGTGGTGGTGGTGGCGGTGGTGCGGCAGCTTCGGTGATGAGGTCCGGAGGAATAAAGCTACGAGTTAATCGACTACCTGCGTTACAAACCCAATTTCGTTTTACGAGACGTAGCTGTACTGGGTGGCTCGGTGCCTTACCAAGTACTGACTGACCGAATGTGGTGTACGCTTAGGTAGTTTGATACCATACTCGTAAAACATTCGGTGTAGCCCAGTGATCCCGTTGAATGAGACCTTCGAAAATTTCACGAAATAACTGGAAAATGGTCGGTTCGGTTAGCTTCTTTGTCATTCATTCATCATCAAATTATCGACGAATATAAAATGACCTCTGCGTTTTTATCTGAACATTGTACTGCCGAATTGACGTGTTCAGTTTTTATTTTTGTTACAAATATGAAACTTACAATTTCAAAGGAATATAAATTCATTCACTTAATAAACGCTTTTTTTCTTCAAAATCATTCTTGAATCAGAAATCTACGTTAGGAACATTTAGATATCGTTCTTTAATGGCGAATGAACAGAAACTGCCTTTTAATCGGACTAAATTCATACAAATGTATGCAAAAAAAAAAAGAAGAAAATCAGTACAAATGAACTTGCAGAAATTGAACCAGCTGCACCGTACAATATACATAATAGTATGGAAAAGGATGATATAAGCTGTACCCATGAGGTATACCTCTTTTTCCATTACCGTGTGATGAACAAAACGCAGAATTGTCAGAGACTTACGTAAACTCTGTAGTGGACGGCAACAGGCTTGCAAACTTGGCTGCACAAGCTACCTTGCAGCTAGAAAAGCTTTCATTCAGTACTCTCTACTCGCTAGACACTTGGAGGGCTCCAGCTGTGACGGGCCGAAGTCGGCATCGCGCCCCAAGGGGAATGTGGGGGGAAAGGGGTGGTGAGAGAAGGTCGAGTGAAGAGTGGAGAAGCGAAGGTGCGGAGGAGCGCCCGTCGTGCTCGATCTCGATCTCGATGGCGCGGGCGTCCTGACGCCTGACGCCAGGCGCCTCCGAGTACACCACGACGGGTGGTGAAGGGTGAAAGCTAGTTGTTTGATTTACGTACACCTATACAGAGAGGTCACTGATGTCTAGAGTCTCGTTTAGAATTCAATGTTTTCAAGGTCAAGATGTTGAAACCTGAACCTCGCTCACTCATTAGCTATTCACACGGTACCTATTGATTCCTCTAACGTAGCGTTGGAGAAGAGAACAGCGGAGCTTTTCAAAGGGTGGGAGGATATATATATGTATATTCATGAAAGGGCAACAGGGAAAGGCTCAAAGTTGGGTTCGTTAAGGTTTGATCATGCTCGCCGAAGTGGTGGGGGCAGTTTTGAAAACGAAGAATGCATACGGGACGAATGGAGTTGGATAGACAAAAAAGTTGTTAAGATGTGTAGAATCGACCCGCGGAACTGGGAAAGACATTGAAACGAATAGCACATGAGACGAGTCGTTTTGAAGGTCGTTGCTAATTGGGGGGAAAACCAAAGTGTCTAGCAACGTTATCCAAACGTAGCATCCATCATTCTCGATCCTTAACATAGCACCCGCTTTCCACTCAGCGTCTCTTCGTTCCACCTCCTGGTTCTCTTCTTTCTCATGCTTCTCCACCTACTAACGCCAAATGAATACGTCGACCCGCGCGCGCGAGCCACCCCCGGCAAAGGAGTTTGCGCGCGCGATTAATCTCACAATCTGGACGGAGTGGCTATGATAGACTCCCATGAATAACTCATGAGCCAGAGCGAGTACCTGCTTCCCATAGGGACGTTCGCGTATAATTCACCCACTTCATTTGTCCTCATTACTATGCCTGATCGTTACGTCACGTTACTTTACTTTATTTTGCCCTACCAGAACTTGCATTTTGTAACCTTAGCGCGGACTGTCCAGTTCGCTTCCTTCTCGTCATTCGTCAGAGAATCCATTCATTTCTATGATACCTATCTACTCTATCGATACACCAACTTTAAACCTCCATTTACACGTATGGACGCACATTGTTGCTCGTATAAGGTGTAACACACGTGTGAATTACCGTTACGCCGCATGCAGGTGATAGGTATTATTATTAGCGTGGGCGTGGGCTGAAACACGTGGGTGTATAAAATGTACCTGTGGGAGTATCGGGATCAGGGGGATGAAAATGGGGAGATGATGGTCGCGGGTACGGGTGAAGTTTATCTCATAAACCGAGTCAAGTATACGTGGCTATACATTGTACATATACGTATGTACGGAAATGAAATACATATATGCGAGAGTTGGTGCGTTGATTAACGTGGGCAGTGCTACTAACAGCAGGCTGCTAGTTATTGCCGACATCATTACGTGCGGTGGTGTTATACGAACTTGCAGTTTGTCACATGTAGATAGGAGTAGGACCCAGCTCCGTCTACTAGAATGACAACTACGTAATTAATTGTTTTCATTCCTACTACCCGTGTACATTATATCCCAGTTCTATTTCAGGAATCATTTAATATTCCCCAATCATAGCCACGAACACCTAGACCTCAAATTGTCGACTACACTGTACGTAGTACGGTGTACACGATCGAACGTTCTTTGATGAAACGTGTTAATTTGTTATCCACGAAGTGGAGGATGGACGTTGGTTGCAGTGGGAGCGGAGCAACGAACATTGGGGACGAGATTTCATCAAGGAACAAGTGACCACTCGTGGTACTTCAAAGACATTTGCCGCGGTGTTTAGCTCAACATGAAATTAATTGCGACGAATCTCTTCTGCGCTCTACCAAATACTCTGAGAAATATACAACGGGCACAGTCCTGTGTAGCGAATCTGATCATCGGTACGAAAAAACGCACGTGATATAAACCGAATCTTAATTGGTAGGTGCGACTGATTAGACCAAATGTTTTCTTTCAAGAATAGCTTTTCATCATCTGTAGAAACTGCACTATGGTATGGTATAAGATATGAGTGAAGGCATAATACACATGTATACCTACCTCTCATTTCTGTGTGAAGTACGTATATGAAAGACAACTGAACAGCTTTTTCATGAAACTGATATCGATTTCATGTAAAGGATAAATCAAATCATCCACTTCGTGAACTGGACAATCTAGTGACTGCTTCATTTCACACGCGATGTTATACATCGTTGTTGGTGAAATATATTCAGACGATTCGGAAGGAACAAAATTTTACGTTTTTCTCTCTCTCTTTCATTGTTGTAATAGCGAAACGGAGTGAAAAAGAAGGCATCATGCACGAAATATACAAAATATAGTAATGTTCTATCTGAAGTAATTCAACGAAATGAAAATGAATTAAATGGGGCAATAAAGTTCGTATATACTGTCTGCATTGTCGTCGTTTCATAAAGGTTCCCTTTCCTCAACAAAGCTTTGCATCATCTTTCCGCTCTTCCAAAATATTTTCTTCTCGCACCGTCAGACAAAAAATGAAAAACTCCCATCCCAGGAGAAAATGAGCGCGGAAAAAATCTCTCTTGAGAGTTTTTTCGGAAGAGTAAAATTGTGGGATTATAATGGGTATAGGGTGGAAAAAACACTAATACATGGAAGTTCGCTAATTGTGGAAAATGATGAAAATTAAATCGAATAATTGAATCAATGGGGAGAAAAATGTGTAAAAGATAAATAAATACCAATTCACTCGATCTGAGCTTGGCGAAAACGGGATCGGAATTTTGAAAGCAAAACATGGTGGGCCTGTCGCTATACAAGCGGTAAGACCAAGTAAAACGAAGTAAGGTCACGAGAGGTTGCTAGGGAAGAGGAAAGTGGAAAGAGAAAATGTGGAAGAGGAAAGAGGTCGCGCAGGATTTTGTTTGACTACGCGTGATTGATTGCCTCGCGTCTTGCGCGCTCTAGAGAGGCAGAGACTAACTCCATTAGCGATCATCCTCTGCCGCAACAGCTTGCAACAGATGATCCGGGCCCGGTCTTGCTAGATTAGCAAACAAGGAGGCTCCCGCCACTTATCTCTCTTCGCGCATAGCGCGCCATTTATTCTTTTACGGCTTTGTTAAGCTCGCCGCACTGAGGGGGAACGGGAGTGTTGGAATCGGAGGTGAGTATAAGAGACGGTATACCTATAAGGGACGATGAGCGGAAGAGCGGAACGGGCTGAAAGCAGCGCGTGCAAAACAACTAACGTTTTACTGCCCCTAGGCGAGTGTTGGTGAACAACCGGGTGGTTTGTTGTATACCATACGTATAGGAAAATGAAAATTGCGGGAGCTGTGTGCTGCCCTTCTGGTTTGTATGTATTGCCTGTATAATACATAAACGAGTATACGGTTTCTTCGGCAAATTACAATGCGGTACCCATTACATGTGTTGTTTTCGTTTATCATCACACTGTATCGATGTTTATCAACAGTGTCTGCTGTCTGTACACACCTTTCATTCCCAGAAATGAACTTTCATTACATTGTTAGCTTTATCTTTTTTTCGACAAAAATTACCCACAGAATTATCAGTCAGCCATGCAGTCACCATCAGTGGTGAATTCATCGATTATCCGTTACTTCTTTTGTCGGTACCATCAAATTGGTATGGAACAAAACTTGACTGTATTTTTCATTGTCAACAGGCACGCCTGAAAATACTCAAATCTCGTGTATTGCTTTGCTCTATGAATACGTAAAAGTTGCATCTTGGTACGCCCGATAAGTTTCCCAAACGGACTCGTCGTCGGTCGTTATTTTTATTTCCGGCATAGAAGTGTCCATTTTTAGCATACAAGATTAAAATGACGAAACTGTCGGTCCTGAAATATGAGTAAAATTTTAACGGGTCGGTGTATTTCGTCAAATCATTCTGTTGGGATCTCGAAGCATGCAGTTGTCACTTCCTTTCTCACAATCGTAAATATTTCTTTCAACTCCGTGGATATCGATCATGTTTGAATAATAGGTTTATTCACGAAGTGACCGGTAGCTGCCTCACCCGTGCAGTTTAAGCGATGTTGGTCCTTTTCGAAGATGACTTACGTTCTCGAACACGTGATTAATGCGGTCACGTGATGTTAAAAATTTCCGCGTTATAGCGATTCCTGGAAAATCATCAAAGCAGTCGATGCACTGATGAAGAGAGAAACAGTTATTGCATAACACCTTATTGTAAAAATAGACCGATCGTATGGGTCAGGTGATTCTGTAATTCATCGGAGTTACCTAATCAGATCTTTCGTAGAATATTATAATACAGCTTCGATCTATACTGTTTTCTCGGATGTCGATCGATATCTCGATCAATTCAGCTCTTCGTACTGTAGACAGCTTATGGTTCCGGAGAAGTCGAAGGACGAAGCGAGTCGTAATCCCATATACAAATAAACTAAACAACAGAAGTGCGATGGAGTAACGCCACCTCCTAAAATATCAACCCAGAAAAGCTTGTCTAGGACTTTAGAGTGAGCTCAGAGGACTCCACGTTATTTACCGGGATTTTGAACAGAATAGTCGCTTAGGCGGTAAAAGCTTCAATCTACTGCAGAGGATATGGTTCAGTCTCACGCCTCGAAAGGCAAACCGGAGCATCTGCAACGAACGTTGAAATCCTAACCACGAATCGCAATACCTTTTGTTATACCTCTTCCTTGCAGTAACATGTCAAGTTGAATCGTGCCGTTCTTTTATTGTTGAGAAAAAGTAATACTGCAATTCATTTATTTATTCTTTCATCACATCAATTATCCTTTCTTTAAGGTGAGGGCGTAATTGATTCTTTTTTTGTTATTCGATCATGTGTTTTTGAATTATTTTCAAGGCGCTCGTATAGAACAATGAGCTTTCTAACGATTCAGAAGTTATTAGGCTCTACAATTGAAATTTTATATTGAACCATATTCAAGTAAAATAAGAAGAGACATCAGGAATCGGGTTTATCAGTAGAGATTATTCTGATATTTATGAATATGATCATGAGGAAAACGCTACGTCGGCATTTTACTCCGAGAATATCGATGTCTTTTTGAAAAGTTTCGTAGTGCTGATGAGGGGGATCAACAAAACACACACGTTTGCGTAAAGGAAACAGATTTAACAGTATCGGGCAGTTTTTCTGGCCTGCGTCTCCCTATTTCAAGTTTCTTGGAACCACTTATTCCCCTCTACTACCTTCTATCCACGAGGACACGCTATAAGTATTTGAAACGTTCGGAACTCTGGTTTGAGAATTTCTACACGTATTCTTGTTGCTCACGTTGCAAGATTTTCTCATTGATATTGGTAGCCACCGAAAGTCAATAAATCGAGAGTCGTTTTGAACACTTCAGTCACAAAATCTGTAAAATTAGTGAAGTCATTTGCTCGATCAGATGAAAGATATCAATTTTTTCATTTTGTTCTCGTAAAATTAAATCGTTGCCTAA
Source organism: Athalia cordata (assembly GCA_963932425.1). NCBI lineage: Eukaryota > Metazoa > Arthropoda > Insecta > Hymenoptera > Athaliidae > Athalia > Athalia cordata. Next base: position 45,217,893 of record OZ010625.1, on the reverse strand, counting down.
TTATTGCCGGAAAAGGACTCCACAGATCGATAATAATGAACAAGTTGAATAATAATCGTCGTTTTTCTCCGTTGCGAGACAAACACATTTGAAGATTACTCATCTCGGGTCGTTCGCGATCTATAAAGTTAAGACTTTCGGTGTAAAGGTGCAGCAAAGATAAATTCCTAATCTATCGCTATCCATCGGGGAGAAAACTGCTTTATAAAATGCAGTATACGATAAGAAATACATTACCGGCGTCCGTGTGAATTTTTCCTCGTAAACTATACCCGTTTTAGTGTTGGAGGCACTCCTCTATAAAATAATGACGCTATTCCTTTTTTTTCTCTTAATTTTCTATGTGTCATCGAAGTCGTAATTTATTATTTATCTGATATTTACGAGGCAGTGTCACTTTTCCAACGTTATTGTTATACGTAGGGAATCTTAAGTCAAAAGATCCGAAATGATGGTATCATATTTTGAAAAGGCTAAAAATCGACGCCAACGTATAAACGATATCGCTGAATATTTCGAATTTCTATCTTAATTCTCATCTAGTTGTTTAAGAACAAGTAACGTTATTCGAACTCTATTCGTTCATAAGCTACATATTAAAATATAATCTATCTTATGTATATTATATACAATATATAGATTATAGGTATATAATCAATTCTCAAGAAAAGCATCTGCTGATGTCCCCTTACCCCAACTCGCAGAACGACACTTGATCTTACTTAAAGTACCATTCCATCGTGAAGAAGTCGAAGTTCGATTATTAAGTCCTTTTTGACGTTATAATGACCGTCTAGCTATGGTAATGCCTCTCTATTTCACTGCCTGTTCCTTCAGGATTTCTTTAAGAGGACAATTTTCAAGTGAAGTTAGTCGAGCTGAGAAAATTCCGACAAAAGTCGAGGATAAATCCAGCGATAACTCGTTCTTAATATTCACAAGGGAAACGCGTGTGTTCTATATACGTCATTACGTATTCTACAACTTTCTTTCTACGTTTTTCATATGATTCGATCACCTAACATACATAATGCACATACGTCATCGTATATACACATTTACCCGAAGGTAAACAAAAGATATTTATCCATGCGTATTTTCAGTGAAGATCACCCAGACTGCATGGAGCAGTCTGCTAAAAAATAAAACGTGTGTAAAGTGCATATCAATAATTGGCAATCAAGGGGGTTAATGCGTAATGTAAATGAATACAGCTTAACCGTTATCGTAAATCACAGGTTTTTTCAAAAACTGCACTATTTTGCGTTTGAAAAAATAAACTTTTTGTAATGTTTTGAATTCTTTTACCGGCAATCAAGGGGGTTAATGCGTAATGTAAATGAATACAGCTTAACCGTTATCGTAAATCACAGGTTTTTTCAAAAACTGCACTATTTTGCGTTTGAAAAAATAAACTTTTTGTGATGTTTTGAATTCTTTTACCGGTAACATTTTTTTCAGTGGCAAAATCCTTCGAATGTACGTATTATATCAGGTGAATCGCGACCGAAATATTGCGAACATGTAAAAAAAAAAAAAATAGTTGCAGTTATAATATTTGTATTGAATCATCTCAATACGTTGGAAGTGATTTTCTGGATCCAAAGTACATTTCTTGATAATAGCCCAAGCATGTGCACTATCCGAATATCTTCAACAAACTTTTGTTTCTGGAATTTCAAACTCACAAGGATCAGATCGAACCCGTTATACGGTATAATAAAGCTCATAATTAACGGAAAATAGAAGCTGGGAGTACAACCGGTTCCCGTACTTTATTGATCGAAGAAACGAAGGTTTCGTTAGCAGACTGGTTTAATCCGAAATGCAGCAAAGTTTCTCCTACAGTGTTCGAGTAAGGCGAGGTGAGGTGAGGTAAGGTAAGGTTAGGTGAGGTGAGGTGAGGGCAAGTTGGCTGTGCCACGCGGACAGAATAGAGCTGGGAGGCAATTTCATGACAGCGTCTAGAGATGATTGGATCACTGGAGTCGCACGGGGCTCGATAACCACGTATGGTGCGGTCTTTTCTTAGATTCGTTCTACGTTAGTTCGCAAGTCTCTGCAGCAAAAACCTGTGCGACTGTGCTATCAATATATAAGTTCATTATCCCCGTAGTGCAGAACCACGCGGCGTATAGATCGACTCGATTATCCGGACCCTGATGATGTCGAGCTTCGGATATTATTTTTCAAGAGGGTTTTACTGATACCGAAATATATTCCACAGGACCTTATAGTCCGGTTATGACGTGAAGGTGTAGCGGTTACGGTCAGCCTGACCCGGTGGTTGGACCTTTAGCAATTTGGTCAGCGAAGCTAAGGTTGAGCTCAAAACTCGTTGAGCAAAACCTAATTAGGTTCATATACGAAAATTAATTATCCCATTCCGGCTCAATGAATGAAAAGAGAAATACTATACACATAGTATATATGTATAAATAACATAATACACTCTGCAGGGTGATACAGCTAGTTCCTTTTTTTTATCGAGCCTCGATTCGAATTTCCATCAGCTATGTATTTTCTATTATACCGGCTGCTCATAAGTAATTATTATTATTGTCAGATAGACGCGGGAGTTTATACAAGCCGACAAATTCATAGGTATAAAGTGATTTGGAAGTACCATCGTAATTTTGTAGTATGAGTGGTATAGGTGAATAAATAGGTATCGAAGGGTGAAAGTTTGCAAATTTTGAAGCGATAATTTTGGAGTAATTTAACCCAGATTACAGATAATTTGGATAAGTTTGTAATTATGTGACGTTATAGGTGTAAATATATCAGGTACCATCTGCAAACTACAACGCAACCGTACGAACTTTGTCATCTTCTATTACGATTCAAGTTCGATATACATGTATGTACGTACGTACACGAGAGCTAATAGCTGCGTCTATTTGACTATTCACTTACCTCTACCAATTATTATTCACCCAACCTGACGTATATTAGCTGTGAACGCGAACCTTATGCAACTACACAGGATGCGTTGTGGTTTCTGCGCAAAATGGAATTAGAACTCGAAGCAACATCTCAAAGAAGTCACCCTATAAAGGAGGTGCTGTGAGTAACGTAAAAGATACGAAAATTCAAACGAAACACGACATTCAAATTACACCCTGCGCTCCGGATATTATATAATACGTAAGTACAATATACGGAAGACGTGAACCAGCTGTGCTATCATCACGCGTATCGTTGTCCTTCTTGGCCTCTTTTACATCGACGCGTCGTGCAAACCATGTTCGAAGCTACTACATTTCCGTTACCGTATTCCATCCCATGAGCGGTTTAATTTCATTCCAATGCTACCAGATTCACTGACTTGATCAATTATTGTAACACGTTAAAATACTTACAAATTCTGCGAGATTTCGAAGGCGGCGCATTTCATAGTCCGAACGTACTAGATCCCGCTGATGAAGATGAACGAAGTGAAAGAAAAATTCTCATCATTGTTCTAGCTTCTAAAAAAAAAACTTTTTCCGAGTTGGTTCGAATTCAATACGGATTATAGCTGCAGATTAAAACGAGAAGAGAAAAGAAAAAAAGAAATTCTAGTCTTAGGTGACGAACACGGAGGGTTTTATTTCAAGATAAACTCAACGGGGTGGAAATATTCGCTTTCACACCTGCAGACGTCACGATCATATTTCGTTTTATCATCTCGGTTTCAAAGCAGCAGCTCTCTCGAACGAATTTTGCACCATGATCTGTAATCAGCAGCTCGAGATGGTAGGCATGAAACGAGCAAAAATTCTTTGATGAAACGAGACAACAAACCCAAATTCAATATAACGCAACAAGGGTGTCAGACGCAGAGGCGACGATTCTTTGTGAAATCAACGCCGACGCATTTTTGAACTTGCAGATTTATACAGTATATACCGAGGTATATACGTGAGGTATCTTGAAAACAAAGAAAAAAATAATAACAATATAAATAACAATGATAAAATGAAAATTTATCTTCATTCCCTTTTGTCGATGTAAAATAATGTTTTTGGAAGAAGATAAATACTTTTGTAGCGGGCACAATCCATGGCTCGAATCCCTGAATTTTTGACTTTTATTAAATCAAAAATTTATTTCTGAAGTCAATTTTCATATATTACATTTGTAGATGAGATGTGGACCCGACATACGTCGATGGGTGTTCCTTGAATGACGATTATTTGCTGTATAAGTCAGTGTAATTGGAACATTTATTTAATACTCTAAATAAAGAGGGGGTAGTGATTGGACGACGGTAGTAATTCGCGCATTCTCGTGTTAAGAAACCATTATACTAAAGGAGTGGAGTAGGTACGCTAAACTGCCCCGCGAATCTAATCTTAATAATCGTTAACTGCCCTTTCGGTCTTAATTGAAGCTATAAAATCTTAGTTGTGCAGCCGTTGAACGGAGTGTGAAGTGCGTGTCGGTCGTATCTTCTACGTCAGAACGCAGGGCTATAAAAATTAAGCAACGATTTCACAAGCTGTCGTAGAATATAAACGAATTGCGCGGTTATAGATTCTCATTGTCCCCATTACAATTTCACCGTATATGATATAATGATATTCATATAGTGTATGCGTGTCAAGTGGTTTGGATAAATCCAGACAAGAGAGGACTTAAAGAATAAGGATAACTTAATATTCTTGAATGCCACCCCCTTCTCCCTTAAACTTATGTCAATCATATAATACAGTCTGCAACGTAATTCATATTTACTGATTTTAAATTGATATTATCGCGACTTCTATTTTCACTTGGAATTTACATTTCCTCGGAAAGTTCCGTAGATAAAAAGAAGAAAAGAGAAATTAAAAAAGAAGGGACAAAATACTGTGGAGCCTGGAAGCGCTGCAGGGTCTGCAGTGATGATGAAGAAAAGGCGGCGCAGACCACGATGCGGAAAAAGTGAGACGCTTGGCCGCTTAATTTCAATTCATTGCAACATAAATATGCAAACGAAATTGTGTACATCAGCATTGGAAAAAAGTTTAGGTGATATTTTTAACGCAGTTTTTAATAAGTGAAAAGCAGCTTTTCAATTGCCATTCTTCGTTGCGCGTAATTCAGTCTTATAAGAGGATATTTAATCCTATATCAGCTGATACTCAATCAATCATATGAGCTATTGAAAGGCTCTTGCAAAATTCCTCTATAATTTTCTGATATAATTTTTTCATCTACACAAGTTATATTCCCGACGAGAAGCGTTAGAGTTTTCAAATCAAAAACGGTTTTTCTTTATTTTTGATTTTATATTTTTTGAAATTTGTTATTTCAAAAAATCATAATCATCATCTCGTTTGAACTATATCTGTGAATTGAATAGCAAAATACGATACACGACGATCATGTATAATTATACGCGTAAAAATGGGTGATTACAACAGTAATAAGAAAGTATATGTAACATACCTACTATTTCAATATGTTTGAAAACTGCAATGAAGTTCTTTTTCTTCATCATTTCAGTTACCTTGTATGATGGATTATGCGTTTACATATAAAATATCTCCAGGTTGCGGAAAATTTAATTTGACCGGGACGGATATAAGAATTGGATCTTCGTATATATTATAAGGATCTGACTTAATCAATATAAAAGAAGTCGCGAAGGGTAGGCCAGTGTGGGAGAGCAACAATACAATTCAAACCACAATAGGAACAGGTGGCGTAGTAGCCGCGACGGTATAAGGTGGAGAAGATGCGACTGGCTCCTGCCTCGAAGGAGAATAAGCGGCAGGGGTGAAAAAGGGCGCAGAAAAGATGGGGCGATTTATATATCGGAGTTGTTCGATCAATCATGGCATTCATCGTTAATAAAATAACAAAGCCAATACATCTGAAAGAATCTCGCAATAAATGGATATGTATACGTGCCACATACATGTGTAGCTATATTATAGGTATGTAACGTGAGGTACTGGCAGAAACTTAAAAAAACGAAATAATCAATTTAAACCCCCCATCATATACGGGTGCTAATACTCACCAGAATTGGTCCGTCAAGCGAGCGGCAGAAAGGTGGGCGGCAATCGAAAAGATGATAATGAGTACGATTGAATTATTGGGAATAATCGGCTAAGTGAGAATAATGGAAATGATGCTCATAATCGTGTAAATAACAAAAATAATAATGAGTATAATAATAATCATAATAAAATGAAAATGAGAGCTACAGTGATAACAATAATAGCGCGATGATAATAACAGTGAAAAGAAAAAAAAAATTACTATAGTCGTTTTAATAATCATAAGTACCCATAAATAATACGGTACGCGCCGCTGGAGGGAGTTACCAACAGACGCCATCAATTCATAGTGTCTGTCACCTCGTGAAGGATTATGCTTGTGACTTTTGTTTACGATTTCAGATTTCATTTACAATCTGTAGTCATACGAGGCTCAATGGCACAAAGATTTCCATACCGAATAAACCACGAAAAACCATCCAAATTTTTGAAGCAGACCTATATATGGTGATGACTCGTCATCGTTTACCTGCAACACTACATATGTGCATGAAGGATATGAATAGATTGCTCGTGTCAAAGATTAGTATGGCTAACGCTCGCATCTCTAGGGTACACGGTAGAGATTCGCTGCCGCGAATCTTGATTGACTTAAATATGCTATTCCCGCTGTGTGAGCACGTTACTTTTTCACTTTACTTTCATAACTGAACTGTTGAATATTAATGCTAGTACGCGCGAGGTTCCTTGAAGCTTCTTAGCGAACTTGCTTCCACTTCGTCTGCTTCGGCTTCAAGGTGGTTACATTCAGTTAAAGAAACCTCCAAGGTATGTATATGTATATGTGTGTGTATAATAGTACACTTCTGGACTGCTACTGTACTTATACCGTTGCGGCACTATAATCAAGTAGCTAAATTTATATGAAAATGGGAAAATCATAAGAATAACTTTGCTAAATTATGATTAACGATAGTAAGTATAATACCGTTCGTATGTACAGGGTGGGTGGGAAGAAAAAAAAAAAAAGGAAACGACCTATTTTGTAAACTGTAATGCTTAACAGATCAATTTCTTATTTTATTTCATGCAGGTATTGACTGATGTTTATTTTTTCTTCTTTTTTCTTTATTAAATAGAAAAATAGAATATTCTTTCCGTTCTTAAAAATTCAAAAGCTTTTCTTCGGAATTTCTCATAGAAGCATATGGATGCTTTGAAGATTAAAAGGAGGCGAATAAAACACATATTTCGAATTTCAATTACGCCCGTTATTAGTGGATTTTATTCATATAATTATAAGTCTGTAGTAGAACTAGCTAGTCGACACTAAGAAATCGTTTCAAAGATCGTGGGCAGAGGTTGGGTGTTCATCTTTATAGATAAATTATGCCAATTCTAGAGTTCCCCCTGCGAATTTTTCTTCAAGATTACGACGTTGCAGTTTTTCTCGTCGATCCACTGTGAAAGCATAGCTCTACCGTGATATTACACGTGTGTAATATCATGTATGGTAGGTTCAGAGAAGAAAAAGCTGAAGATGTGAAGTGGAAATATCAGCAGCATCAGGATCTGAGATAGACCGAAAACAAGACAAACAAAGAGAGAAGAAACTATGTACAAACAGCTGCTGAAACGCACGCATATATGGAGGCCCGTACATTGCATGATCTGACTCGCGTCAGAATAGTTTTCGTTCACTGCGCTTTTGGTAGCCCTTTTACAGTTTTATTTTTGTTGCTAATGCGCTAAGTTTTAAATGTAGATGGATGAGTTGGAGCATTTGAAAAACGGTTCGCCGTCTTTCTACCGCTAAAATGTCGTTTTATTACTCGAGTAAAGTCGCCGGAGGCACCGAGTGCGGGTGGAAGTGGGTTGGGCTTTGGGGCCGGGGCTGGGGGGGGGGGGGGGGCTCTGCTTAATGTGCGGCCTGGATTTATCTGCCGGTAATCAATCGTGGGAAGGGAACACAGACCACAAGGGCGCAATATTTATCACGTCAAATGCTTCATTTGCATGATTTATGTACCTTCGAATAGTAGAAATACTGGATTATTTATAAGATGGGATATTTACATATAATAACTGTAACTCACAGTTGGAAAAACTTTCGGTCCGACGCCTTTTCGAATGAACCACTTTCGGAAAACTTACGGGGCGAAGCGTGCAACGCGCCGCCAGTTTACTCCCTAATATACCACAAGTAGCCATCCACATGCTAACCAACGCAACGTCTCGAGTATGGTTCTCCATATATAGCTGTCACATCGTGCAAATAGATCTGGAAGGAAAGAGAAAAATGAAAATCTTATCTACTAATCTAGCTGTGAACCCGAAGGAAAGATATTCGCACAATGTGATTTGGACATATTTGATTATTCAAAAATGGTTGTATCAAATCCCCTATTATTTTTAGAGTTGGTACCTACACCACCCCGTTCTACGGTTGGTTTGTTTTTTTCTCTTTTATGGACACAGGTGGTTGTGAAATAGCAGAAAAAAAAAATGACGAATTGAAAAAGAATGGCATATATATTTATATTCGAATCAGAACTATTCATATTTATTCTATGCAACGTACAGAATCTACATAGATATTAGTTACTGTTTGTTGAAAAAGAATTGTATTGAAATTCAGTTCCTGCACGTGTACGCGATATGTTGGAAAAATTGAAAGAATAAAAATTAAAAAATGTATACGTTTAATATTATATAACAGAATAAAAATAATCTTTTTTAATGCTGCAAATATATTCGATTATTGTTAAGAGCGCGCTTCGTGAAAGTGTAAAATCGTGGCTTCAATTATGACTTTCGACGGCCATTAAAAACTCAATTTATGTATTTAGTTTTATAAAATTCCGTGAAATTGTTTTCATTTCAACAGCAGGAGAAATAATTGCTTGATAAGAGTTTAAAAATGAAATATCCCCGCATGAGAACAATCGCATTATATATATACATACCCTAAATGAGATTTTTCGTTACATATAGTACATCTCGGAAAATCTGTATTATATTGTATACTCATGTACAGATTCTTGCCACCTGAAACTCGCGTTAGGTCATGACACGGGGTGTGAAGGGATCGCGGTGCCCCGTAGGGATAATTCATGGCTTTCCTTTAATAAGGAGCTGAAGATGGAGGTAGCTGGAGGTGGTGGTGTGGCTATTAAATCTTCTGGGATTACCCCTCACGTTCACGCATCCATAATCAGCCGATCTGTCCACCGCGAGCGTCGCTCATCATGAAGTTAGGTATTTGTTATGGGATGAAATTCTGTATAGGGTTAGTGAGCTGCGGTAATGTTTGGGCGTTAAGTGACGATAACGTGAAGTATATAACCCGGGTGCCAAAATGACAGAAATAGATCACCCGATTCTCCTTTGCACTGGCATACATTGTCGTCCGTTGAATTAATTGCGGTACAAAACGAACGAGTTAACGTGTGAATTCTGGCTTTCATTTTGATTTTCTTCTAAAAAATTATGTTTTTTACTTCTCTGTTTAAAAAACAAAAAAATATAAAGCATAATCACATCCTATCTTTGCATCAAATTTTGGCAATATATATATGTATGTAATAACGCATGTGTCCAGGTTCCATGAATAATATCAATCAAATAAAGCTGCAACCTTTCCCGGGTTCTTTTTCGACCTAGATCGAAATCTAAATACTACCCGAGGGCAGAACTGTCAGTACCGCACGAAATGTCGTAGTATTTGGAATATTATTGCGATAGAAAATAATATTGTATGAAAAGAAGAAAAAGGTTATTCGAGTTTATGAAAATAAAAAAAATTGAACAAAAATTTGGAACAAATTAATTGCCGAGCAGTGGATTGTAATATCGCAAAACGTTGAAAAATATCATGTTCCTATACTGCCCTCTGGGTGATAATTAAGCAGATTGTACAGGGGGCGTGATATTAGGACCCTTCTCTCCGCTTATTTAATATTGAAGAAAAAAGAAACACAACAGAGTGACTTATTTGCATATCTCCTCAAAGATATTGAACAAATAACATCTTTTGTAAAGCCTATGCAACGATGAAAATTCTTATACCACTAGGATCGTTGGCCACGTGTCGTTTCTCGTGAGACAGTAATAAGAAATTTCTTCCCTGTATATTATAAACCCCTATTCTTTATGTTATCTTCTTATATTACGCGTTTTGAACGGTGACACTCCACATACACTTCGCCCTTGGGACCCCGGTCAGGTTGGGGCTAGATTCATCTTGAGAACCGTCAAGAAGTTATCGATAAGTCGATAATGATTTGGCGTCCCCAAAGGCCGGGATGCGCGACGTGGTGTCGAGAACTCCTCGCTCCTCTCGTTTCAAGTCGAGCTAAGGCTCTCCTCCCTTTTCTCCTTCACCCTTGACTTCGACTGCCTAACGACCTCGCTGCAAGTAATAACTTTGCTACATCGCAGCAGAGGGTGGCATATATTTTATGCTTCTCAACATGTATCTATCAGTGAGTGAACCTAATCATATGAATTAAGCCGCAGACACTTATTCATTAAAATTATCAATGTGGTATTACATGCGATATTGCGCTAATCAGACGACGGGGAAAAATTCGATATCACTCATACTGTGCAAGAATTTTATACGATCACGAGTAATTAGCGTAACCGTCTGCATCGTGTAATATTTCTTTCACCACGTGGTTCTTGAATCAAAAAAATTATATCAGTTTGCTTTTTTCAAAAAAGCGCTACTCTCATCCAAAATCGCATAATTTAATTCCGAAGTGTAGCGAGGAAATGCGGCGGAAAAAATCCTGAACTGCGAAATAAAATAACGAAAAAATGTTGAAATTCTACTCCCGCATATCTCGATACAGCGGACTCCAAGGGTCTTGGTCTCCACTTTTCTTTATCACGTCAAAAATCAAACATACCAACAGGTATGACCATGGCCATAGAAATAATTCTTCGTGTAAATACGGCCGAGGGAAAGTTCCTAGCTTCAATCTCTCGAGCGAAGTTTTATAATTTTTCAATCAAATTATACGTTTCGTATCAAAAATATCAGATTGGCGTATGAAGATATTACCGTACACGTAATTCGATATTATTGTATAGGTTAATCATTTTGTATCGGAAGCAAGACTGATATATGCATGTAGTGTCCATGGTTTCTAATGGTATAGGGGTATGTAGGTAAATTAGGTAAGTAAAATTGGATACTATTTAGCGTAATCGGTTACGTATGGATATAGCGTGTACATTGATGTTGACTTCACCGTCAGTCGATTACCCACGTAGAAGGGGTCGGTACCACCGACGCGATTGAGAGCGGTCATCTATCAGAGGACCCTCATTAACCGCCTCCCCGATAAAACACTCCTCTAGATACCTTATCTTAGTGTCGCTCTCCCTTCTCCCCTACCCTCTACCCACTACCCTCGCCGCTCCTCCCCACTCGATGCTCCTCACCTCTTTCTCACCCTCTCAAACTCCCCTTTCTTCTCACTCCCTTTCTCTCTCTCTCTCTCTCTCTCTCTCTTCCGCCGCTATCCTCATTCCTATAGGTATACCTACAACGGGTAGATTCTTCACCTTCTCAGCCTCCCCTTCGTATGCGTCGTTGCGGACCGCGTGCTCCGTTGGCAAACTAAACCCACCACTACGAAGGTGGTACGACGACCACCACCGCCACGACCACCACCACTCAGGGTACCGCAGATAACAAGGAGTTAGTAGCTACGAGGTAACCTGCAGTCTGGTTCCCTGCCTGATGTAGGCATTGGTACAATAACAATAACAACGTGATTCAAGATCTACGGTTTGCGCCAGTGCGCCACTGTAACCGAGGGACGACTGTCACTGTTTGAAAAGCGCTCAAAGCCTACTTTGCACGTAAGAAAGCTTAGAGGGGAAATCACTCTGCAGTATATTATAGAGAAGCTACCTCCTCGTATGCTATTACTAACTTGCCTGAACACAAGAACATACCGAAAGAAAAAACGAAACGATTTAACATGAACCCTTATAAGCTTTGCGATTCTCGGGTCAAAAATCAAAAAAAATTTCCGCAGTATTTTGATGTACTTTCACGTATTTTGATGTACTTTGATATCGAAAATACGAGTCCGTCGACTGAATTAGGCTATGACTGAAACCAATCCAGATATCTCAATATCACACGAGGAAGAAGGCATAATTACGTACTCCACGAACATGAGGGAACTTCGTGTGCCTTTGGCGATATATTCAATATTGAATAATATATTTTATAAAAGAAGTGATGAATTCCCCCTACATCGAGCTGCAGTAGACCACCCGCGAATCTGTCGGTGTAGAAAAGGGTGTAATTCCAAGGGCTTCGTGAAAGGGCGTAAAACGTGGATCGATTTCAACGATCGCACGTTTGGTCTTTGTTTGGACCACTACGCGCTCGAGCTGCGGAGATAAGGGTGCTACGAAATTGCAAGCCGGAAGGAAAAAAACACGAGAGATGGCCGGCCCGCGATTTTCTTGATGGGACACCCGTCCTGCGTCGCCCAACCCGCTTCCCGTGTCTTAGCCGAGCGCAGATAAAAACGTAATGAAATTCTGCTTTCCGAATATTATTGCAGACCTTGTAAAAATAAAAGAACCTATCGCACCGACGACTTTTTTTCTCATATCCACAACCATGCTGCTTTTGCTCGTCAATTTTCACTGTGTCTTGAATTGTTGATTTATTCATCACCGCAATCGATCCGATCATATATGATCACAGTTGAAACGACGTTTGATCCATATGAAATCATCCGCACGACACAATTATGACACGTCGCGTCGACGCATCAGCTTTTTCTTCCGGTGTGTTCGAGTTTGCACAGTGAAAGTTTGTCGTGAATATGTGCAGAGCTCAAAATTATGGTTTTCCATCGGTTGGGGAATTAGGTATGCAAACTGACAATGAGTGAAATGTGATATTTATTGTTAGTATAAAAGCGTCGTTACGAAGATGATTGATACAATATCTGGCTTACAATTTTGTTTATTTCTTTCAGGTGAAATAATAGCGGGTTGACAAGATTGGATACTGTGCGATCCCTGCAGAAAATTTTTCAAAAAAAACTGATGTTACACTTTTGGGGTTATAAATTATATTCTTTTCAATTTTGTTCTCGGTTTTTGGACGCTAGCGATCAATTTTCTTGTTCAAATAATCAAGTATTACTTATAGCACCTGCAACATAAGTCTAGTAAATTCTGCAGAATTCAAAAACTCTGATCTCTCTTAAATAAGAGAGCCGCAAATGGACCGAAATAACAGCGGAACGTTAAAAGTTTAGAGCGAGAAAGATTCATGGGAATTATGATTTCCACGAATAAACGAAAATTTCAATGGAGCTGCAGTGTTTATACTTCATAATTCCTGTTGTTCCGAACGATAAAACCTGCAAAATTTTGTTAACCAGGATAAATTCGTTGAATAATTTTCATGCAACTAATCCCATTCGATCGCCACTAGTAGCTACTGCTGATAGAATTACGTGAAAAATCGTTGTTATCGTCCACGCATGTTTCTTGTGAGTAAATAAGTAAATACGGATAAATAATTGTATAGTTTCATCATAATAATCGAGTTAGCGTATGAATGAAAATTTTCCAGCACATTTGGTATATGACTGTTATTACATTTAAAAATCAAATTTGTTCTCATTTAAAAAAATGTTTTGGACGAGTGTGATGTTCGTTTCTTTGTTTTATTCTTTAAAAAAAAAAGTTTCTATTAGATTTTCTCGAAAGTGGCGCGCGACTTCCTCTTAAACCAATTTCATTTGGTGTCACAATTGATATGACCATAATTATTTTTCGAATATTTGAAGCCCTGTGTTGTTTAATGTATGAAACACGCTGGTTCATGCAATATTGCGCAAAATATGAGCGTTATTTACCTGATACGTAAGTCGTGAGCGGTACCTACATATCTAGCTATTTGTCAGTTGTAATTTTCAAAACGTTGGTCCGTGGCAATTGGTTCTTCGTGATCACGCAAAGGTTGGCCCCTCCGCCACAGCCTTGTCGTATACAAATGCTACGATTAAGAATTCAATTTAAAAACCTGTCTCTAGCAATGCTCGTGCAAAGTGAGTTTCATGAAGCTTTTCAGAGTCAGTGCTGTGGGTATGAAATAGAAAAATAAATCCTAAATTTCTTCAACGCTACGTACCACGCCATACATATACCTAATATTTACTTGCATATTTATGTGCGCCTGTACTTATATTTTAACCTTTATTCTCCAACTTCTAGTCTGGCCTGAGAAACCAATGCCTGGTCGCGAAAAGAAATTCTTTTTCCAAAAATTCTATAGTGAAATGAGAAATATTTGAATATCGTTACTCGGTTCAACCCACACTGAATCACCTGGTTTCGTGTATCTTATAGATAAACAGTGAAGGTGTGCGAGATTTGACGCAAAGATATTAATATTCGGATGCTTCTCGGAGCCCGAAAGTTTCATATTACCGATATAACATCGTGAAATATCTCCAATCGTTAATGCTTCTACCCCGAATTTCGTTCTCTCCCGCAAATTATAACAACGAGACGAGTGGAATGTAATAAAACTCCAATTCCATTGACGATATTTTTGGAAAAATAAAAAACTCGAATTCCGTTCATCGATCTTTAAATATCAATAAATTGACATAAAATTTTGCATACCATGACAGGTTTGCTGTAACAGAAAGTAATAAATAAAAAAGGGAGTTCAAACTAGGAATTCACGGACGAATCGAGCGACTTCTAAATATCATTTTTCTATCGGAGTTGCGGCGAGAATTTCGTTTTTCGTAGGGTTAGCATTGATTTTTTACTGAAGATTTCATCTTATTAAAATTCCTAAATGAAGTCCCGCCTTAATATACACCATATTTCGCAATATTGTATTTTTCTAACTGTAGTTTTGAAACTGGTTGAAGTTTTTCCGATGTATCGATAACATCGTACCCTGTCCAGCACCCAGGGATTTATGGCGAAACTCGTAATTATGGGTTCTGTATTCGAATGGTGTGGACACCGAACCGTAGATTATAGCTGTTTCTAGGTGAGAGAGGCTGGAGTAACATTGCTGGTGGTAATCGTATTTCACACCTTGTGGTATCTATCATCTATTATCTATGACCCGTTATCGGCATACAGTATACCTATTCACTATCTTTGTTTTGGATACTGCCTATTACCGGTCGATCTTCGGCTAGATGACTAACAGGGCAGTTCGAAATTCGCTGCCCGAAATTATTCGATTAATAGTTGAAACGAAACTTTGGAACGTGGAAATACTATCACAACACATGAGTTAACTAATCTGTTCAAAGGTCCTTCGGCCATGTATAGCGCTGATCAACCCGAGCGCAGGTTTAAAAATTTCGAAGTCTGAAGGGGCAGACGCACGCGTGGTATCCTTTGTCCGACGGAGACGCGCATTTCTTGAAAATTACACATTTGTGTGCAAAGAAGATGTCAGTTTTGTGTGCCAAGTGTGAAATTATTGTTATAACTAAAGCAAACGAACCCTTATATATGACGCGAAGAATAGGTAATGAAATTCTTATTTTTCTCCGTATCAAAAAAGACGATAAAATAAGAGTAAGTACAATAATTGACAAAAATTTCGTATCCTCGTCAACTTTTCTTTTGTTTTACGATTCAATGAGGTTTTTATTTTAAGCCTGATATGACCTGAATCATCCTCGTTTTAATCGAGCAAAATATATCGACAGCACGTCTATTCCCATATTTGCTTTCGAACCCTCGTGCGTCGCAGTGAAGAATCTGGGTGTCATCCCATTAATTTGAGCGCGTCACCCCATACTGATTCTCTTGATCATTTTTTCCCCAATTTCCTTCCTTCGAATCTTACCACTAAAAGATTCAAAAATTCTTTGCTCATTTGGTTCGGACGACAGAAGGGAGGAAAATACTCTAACGCTTAGCGCAAAGTATAATTGCACAACAATGTACAGTCAGACGATTAAAGTTTGCATTCCAAGAAGACCTCGTTGGATGTGCAGAGGCTTCAATCGCAAAATGAATGTGCGGAGCAAGTATACTTCAACCGTACATACAGTGGTTCAGAAGCCATTTAGACACGAATTGCGTTCGCAGGATTCATCAAATAAAATGGTTTGGATCATACAATTTGCTGCAAGTACGTCAAGGGTGCGCTGATCGTCAGCCAGTAAAAGGATATCGACGTATTCTATAGGGTTTTATCTACTACAGCAGCACCCACTTTTACTTTCTACCGTGCGTATGCACGTGTCAAGTACCTATATATGTATACGATTGGAACTCAATGTAGAAAACGTCAATTATGGAACATAATATGATCCATTTCAATAGAGCATATGAGGAAAAATATAATGACTTCGAATTTTCGGTGTGAATTACCTCGCTAATTTTCTTGCAGTTTTAATTTTCGTCCAGTTTTCTCTCGTGAGTTAAAGCGAAGTAGCTGAATTCTTCGGAGATCTTTCTACACGTGTTCCATAACTACTCGAGGCTTATTTTATTCAACCCGCTATGAGAGTAATGCCCAAGGTTTGTACTTTCAATCGAAATAACCCGTACATGAGTGTTGCTAAAGAAAGGCAACAAGTAATTGGAGCTTATACACACCTCCTATACATACCATTCTCAACTTCTTTTCATTACACAGAGTGGGCACTGAATGAGGTAAGCTAAACAAACTAGATAGGATGCTTTCGAGCTCGGAATAAAAATTTTGTTTTTACCATATCACCTGGATCTCATCAGTTTGTTTACTCCTGTTTTATACCTGCGCAATTCGGATTCAAAGTGTGCATGAAATTTGTCAGACTCCGGCACGCGTTTGGGAAATTTCAATATAGCTCTCCAAATAGGATAAAAAAATCAAGACTGTACACCGGTGATTCGATACACATCTCGCACCTACCTACCTACTCGCGGCTGAATTTTATGTTTCCTTGGAAAACAGGTCACTCCGTGAATAAATTGAAAGAACCCGTTTCTTTCAATTGCTGGTACTCGAATTACTGAATACTTACAACAAATGCGCCGTTTTATCGAACGTCGTTGCCCCGATGCAACGAGCACGCACAGAGACTGCAACTGTATTGACTTCGTTCGAGAATTTCAATACGATATTTTGGATTTTGAATGCTCGTTAAATCTCAAATAATTTTTTCAATTCAGGCTAATATAATTCCGCTTTTCTTCTTTTCATTTGCAACGGTGAAGCTGCTCTACCAATAATGTTGAGTATATGAAAGCTTTTGAGAAGATTTCTCCTGATTTCTACCGTAAAGTTTTCGTATCACATTATTTTAATATTATTGCTGTACAGTAACCAATTCTTCTATCATTTGGAAATATTTACTTATGAATCAAGAACATACGTTTAATTTATCTACACATAAAATTTTTTGGGGCCTGTCGTATTATGTCAGTTCTAACGCAAAGAATTCGAAAATTATCAGTCATGCGGTAACACAATGTGGGAATAGAACGTCGTCGCTGAACTCTAATGGACCTCTACGAAATTTTTTGCACATCATTTATTGACGATTCGGTCAGTAATATTGTCGCATCAGTCGAGCCCTCAATTAATTCGTCGTCAATTAAGGAAGCTTGCCTCACTAATAAACTTAAACTTTGCTAAACGGTTTTCTCGCAAGGTTTCGGAAAGTACCAGGACAAATATTCTAGGGGTTTGCTTATCCCGGGTCGCGCGGAAGAAGGAAGGGAGAGGAACCGGCGACGACGAAATAGCAGTAACTCGTTGGCACGTGTCTGAAAAGCAAAGATTTTAAGAGAAGATTAGGACGCGGAAGTTCTCAGAATAAATATACATTTAAATCTAAACCTTATTCCTGCAGCAGCAAATTACAAAATCGGAAACCGAGAATTTTAGTACAAACGAATGGTGGGGATTGTTGGGTTAACGTATAAGAATTTCACCCTGAATTTTACGCGTCCTGATTAATTTCGTCGCTACTCTCAATCACATTTCCCTCAATCCCCAAAGTTGGACGACCAAAATCTCCTTAGCGTGGCGTTCGGTTAAGTGGCTCAACCCTAACAAGGAATTCTTTTTCCCTTTTCTCATTTATATATACATACCATCCCCGCAGACACGGATAGCGGAGAAATTTTCATCAGGTTCAAAATATACCGTCGATTCGGTGCGGTCCACATATAAATTCAATAATTCTCATTACAGTCTAAGTTGCAGCAGGGAATTCCAGGTTTCTTGTTCTCAGCGAATTCCATCGTCTCGAATTCAACATCTTTGAGGTGAAAAATTTTGTAGAAATTTTGGAAAATTCACGTCGTCGCTTACATGAAACAAATGAATTTTTACGTACCGTTTATAATTCAACTTCATTCACGGTTACACAATGTTGCAACTTCGACCAGAAAATTATCGGGTCGGCTGCTGTAGACGCCAACTGTACAATAATCAAGCGTTAATCAAGTTGAAGTCCGGCGGGTCGTACGGATCACGCATATAACGCAGTAACGCGTCGAGTGCGGTAGAGACCCTTACCATACATGCAAACCGGTGCGTAAGCTCTATAGTGTATGGTCATACCGTACGCGAATGCAAATGGGGGTTGGGTAAATCGTGGCGGAGGTTGGTTCAAAGCGGTACGGATTACGGGCCGGGTGACGTGTTATATCGCGTGACTCTCCCTGCAGCTACGCTTTACTGCTGCTCGTCGTGAAATAGTTTTAAGTCAACCGAGTCGTAGCCTAGTCAACCCGAGCTCTCTGTATGCTTCGGTGAAGTCAATCAGACCCTCATACTCAGGAAATAAGTACGTATACCGTCGACCCAAAAAACTTCTCCAAGAACCCTTCTAGAAACTGTTCGTAGCGCGGTATATTTATACGTCCGCGCATTTCTCCGTGAATTTATTACCCTTGTAATCCGGTCTGATCACATTGCTATGGTATAGGTATACGTGAGACTATACAAAATTTATTACGTATCAATACAGAAAAAATTCCGTACTACTTTATGGGGACAACCCACCGCGGTTGTAATTAGAGAACGCAAACTTCAAAGCAGCACCACTGCGTATATACATTAAAGAGTTTCATGTGAAGTCCATCAATTTAATGTCCGCAAATATTCTACCATGATTTACCGATAGGGAACGACGGTGATCTTGTACTACTTCTTGCATATTTTCTCATTAATGTATACCGACTGTGAGGGGAAAAAAGCGTTTTTATGAAGACCTAACACGGGCTAGCTTCTTATTTTATTTGATAAAAAGTCATTGATTTGACATTTTTTTTCTGTACTTATGTACGTTATGAGCAGTTATTAGGGAGCTCTCGCGTACGCGTGTAATACGTGTACCGATGTGTTCAGTTTATTTCACCACCATTAACTAGGCTGTAACTTTCAACTGTTATTTATACAGCGTTTGGTTCGTTTATGTGTAAAGTTTTAATTGACTGATAACTGTGCCAATATTCCTCAATCGATGTACGAAAAGCGAGTGTACAATGTTCGTGTATTCCGTAGGGTTGATATAGAAATATTTTATACGTACTTGTGCGTTTTTATTTTATTTTTTCATCTATATGAAGACTAAAAAGACCCTGCAGCGAATCGTTGCAATTTAAAGTTTAGCTGCATACTGAAATAGCTGAACTTTGACCATGCTACTTCAATCACCGTGAATTTGTGCCAGAAGGTAGGAAAAAAAAGCATAAAGAAGTTATGGAGAAAAAAAAATGGAAAAAAAAAATAAAAATTGGTGTAATAATGAAAATGAAGTTCGGACGCAAAAACTCTCATGCTTGAACAGCGAATAGACAGAGACGCGTCCCTAGAGATCCTCATAATCCTGAAGTTCAACATTTGCAGTTTCAAACTATCAGCTGACTCTCGAGTTTTCTTGGAATCGCTAACCTCATCGCTTGTTTCACTCGGTAAACGCGTAAATACATATATCGGTTAACGCAGGTTTCGTGGTACCACGCAGTACGCAGTTTTTATCTCAATAAAAGCTTTGTATCATGTACTCACGGAAAAAAAGTATATGGTATGTATCTTCATACATTGGAATAGTTTCCCGAAATGGATTTACGTACAATATGCTGCCGTATAAAGGCGAATTTTTCACGAAAATCGATGTTCGGAGCACCTGAAGACAAACGTCACAACATTTATTCGGTTTCGAAAATGACTCTTTGTGACCATCGATTCGATCCGGGATTTTCGAGACATTACGCTGTGGTTGAACGGATACGTGTATACGGAAAAAAGAACGAAGGAAGCTTGGCGTGAAGAGGGAAAGATGAACGCGCAAAGTCTGTACGTCCGAATTGGACAAAACAGTACCAAAGCCAACTTTGTTTTCCTCTCGTTTTTTCGAACGAAAGCACTTTAACGTATACATACGATTTGTATTTATTTGGGATCTAAAGCACTCGAAATATACCATCACCGTAAGACTCCTGCTTTTGTTACTGCTGCTGCTGTAGCAGCAGGTTTATTAGCAGCGCTTTGCTGCCTGTTGTAAATTATGAAGTTCGGTATTCTACAGAGTATCCGTCTTTTGTCATGTCATAAATATGTCTAATCCGAATTCGTAATCAGCAACCCAAAATATCCACGGCCACCTACTTCACCGTTCATCACGTGACCGTCGTTTTAAAAAACCTGTTTTTTAGATGAAAATTGTTCGAATTCGTGAGAATTGGAGATTCATTGAAATCAGAAACAGTAATTTGCGACCAGAGACAATACTTCTCTTATACGTACATATAACTAAGGGTGATAAAAAGTAAGAATGAATATTTCACAACTAAATGAAGTACACTGTAAAATCTGTAGTGAACTAATATTATACGTCAAACATGAAATTTCACACAAAGACCGAACATAATTAGTAATTTCCATACACTGCACTTGTCATTGTGTATCTGACATCTGGTCACCCGTCATGCGTCACCTCGCCTGAAATATTTTATCCCCACGCTTTGTGAAATAATTTCATCGATTCAAGTAATACGACTGGAATTGATCCTGATAATTCTGTACATCGCATCACACGTCACAAGAAAAGTATTATAATTATAACGCAAGATTCTTTTTTAAATGACCGTCACTCCATCATATCGCTCCGAAATGTTGAATGAACAGAAAATTTTTGAACAACCAAATTTCACCCACTCAAATTTCTGATGAAACTTTTGAAAACTCTCCAACAGTCTGAGGTGAAATTTTTTTTTTAAAATCCGTTTGGCGGAATCCTTGTGCATCAGTTCAGCCGATTAAACAAATTCCATTGGGTGTTTGTCCCGAAAAATCTATCCTGCATGAAAGAATCCATAATAGTGAAAAACATAAAAACATGCCTGTTGAGACCATGGATATGAAAATTAGGTGTCCATCGCATAAAATTCCAAAGAAACGCAATAATCTCCATACGTCGAGGGAGAATGTATCTCGGGGTAGACAACGCGGTATGAATGCAACCTCTAGACGGTTTCATTGAATATAAAATCACGTTCCATTTTATTTCGTCACATATTCGCGATTTGCATGTATAAAACAACGAGAAGAAGAACAACGGCCCGGGACTTGAGCATATATCTTTTTTTCAAGATAGCTATATGTACGTCCCTCGGTCCCTCGCCAAACATTACAGATCCCGGATATTTAATATTGTACTTTGCATATCGTCTGACAATGAGCAATGCAGAGATGGAGTTTCGTCCATATGGTCACTTTTTATAATCGACACTGCATTTTTTACCCTAAGAATTATAATTCACCGCCAACCATATGTATTTACTAAATTTTACTGATTTTCCAAAAATTCATTTCACCGTCGATTCACAATAAAATTTATGTAAATGGGCACGTATGGTGCTAGACAACCGACTGATTTTGCCGAAGAAAAAAGACCTCTTCGGGTACTCTGAATAGTAATGAAAGGGGCACGATTATTCTTCGGAAGAGAAAAAAGAGGGAAACCAAAAAAATAAAAAAAAAAAAAGAAGTTCTGATGGAGTTTCGTCATCGAGCTACGTAAAGTGTGTAGTTCGTCTTCGTGACAACGAGATCGCTATTAACCGGTCGATAAAATTGGGATGGTTCTTAATCACCCTGCGAGAAAATTCCGTTGGAAACTCTAAAGGCCCATCTCGATAACGCGGTCAAGCGAGAGAGTTGAAGTTAGCCCGGAAAGGGGAATGGGGGATCAGGGGGAGGCTATCACCCATTCCCTTTATTTCCCACCCTCCCGACTCTACATCTCTCTCTGATAATCCCACAGAGGCAGAGAGGATCTGAATATTCTACTTCATGCGAAAAATAATTCAAGTGGGGATTTTCTGGAGCGTTGTGGCGAGGCGTTTGGGTGTACTACGTTAGCTTTGGGTTCTATGTGGGGAAGGTATAAAGTAGAGTACGTCTCGCGTAGCGACTTAATCGTGATTCGCGATAGGGGACATTTGGAATGGGGTGAGGTTAGGTGATAAAATAAACAAACGACGAACGACAAAACTCCGTAAATGACTTTTTGCGTGTAGAAATTAACGAGTCTACCACGTTTCGCTTAAAAAGAGGAGTTCGGAGTAGAAAAAGAATGGGAAGAGAAACGAAGGGATGGGAATGGAAGGGAGAAAAATCCGAGAGATCGATTCCTAGACCCGAGGCTGTTAGAACTTTAACTAGACCGTGTATAAACTCAGCTCACGCAGTCGTCAAGCCACACAGCGAGCTCCCTCGATGAATAAAAGATGCCACTGTTAAACCCAGTCCAACACTCGCTTCTCTTCCAATCCTGCTGCTGTGCCACCTTCCTTCTTTCCATGCGGCCACTTCTTCATAGTTACAGACCAACGACTCTGATCGACTTATTTCAATGTTCGTCATAACAGTGCTATTATACCAACGGGCACGCAATTCACTCCCGTTTCTTACACGTTACGTTTCAAAGAACGATTTTTCTTCTCAAGTCTGGTCGAGTTTGGTGCTACTATCAACGAAAACAAACAAAACGAAGTGAATCCTACGAAGTAAATGTTATTTCAAGGCCTCTCATGTAAAAGTTGGTACATTCATATCGATCGTTACACCCGATAGTGATGTGTGTTATTAGGTCAGTGATATTCGATTGAAATTTTAACATGAGTTCAACCCTCTTTTCAGGTATTGATTAGCGTTCTTCTGCGTTTTATTATCGATGGACTATCGGCAGGTAATGTTCACCTGGCGTTAGGTGATGTGCAGATTGTCGGATGTACAGACATCAAATTTGGTTAGCGCGTAGGTGAAGTTAGAGCTGCTACGCGCACGCACGTACCCTATATCTATACATACATATATACATATATATATATATATATATATACGCAGGTAGATAACCAACCATTATGTGGCTGATTGCGCAATTATGCTATACTTTATAGGGGATGGTATTGCCTCATAAAGCACGATTCCACGAGGGTCGGAATAAAAAGTTGACATTAGGGAACATTGAAGAGGTTGCTTAAGTGGGAAAAGGGAGACGGGACTTTTCTGCAGGGGGTGGAAACGGGGAGGCCGACGCTCGTCGCAAGGAAATAAGGAGTAACGATCCCGGTGAGTCCCATTGCTTATTTGGCTCAAGCGTAACGTTTGTTGCTTTAGGGGTAATCCTCTCTCCCACAAAAATTCCACGGCAATACCAAAAGTCTTCTCTATGTAAGTATTGTTAAATTGTTTAACAAAATAATAGCAAGGAATACAGTGCTCTCCATATATAGGTGCGTAAAAAGTACTCAGAAATAGCTTTGCTCGTGAGTCAATTTATGGGATTACACGTGAAAGTTGCAGCACGTTGAGGGTGTTTGAAACATAGGTGAGACTGGCTATTTTTTATGATCCGAAGGATGACAAGAGGTATTCTATACTAGTCTCGCATCATCGCAAGAAATGATAGTGATTTCTAAACGAAAGATTCGAAGTTGTTGATAGATTGATTTTTTGGATTCTGGCGGTGGTAAGGCATGCTATACATGATTCGATGTTCGGGCTGTGGGAAGATAATCGATAACGAATTAGTATTCGTTGCAACGCGCACGTTGTACTTGCGATCGATTGATTCTCGGCATTGCTCGCCGAGTGGAAATCGTTGCCAGTCGTGTACCCATAGTTTCGAAAATAATGCCCTGGGAGGCGACAGTATAGGTAAAAAGGGTGTGAGGAGAAACGAGGAAAAAAGTAAGAGAGGAAAAGGGAAAAAGAGGGAAAGAGATATTCGACTCTGGTCGTGCTCGAGTGCGGTTCGCGTTCAATTTCCAAACGTTGGCTATCCGCCGCCACGGTGCGACGTCACGTGATCAAACTTTGTTCCGCCAGGGCGGCAATTATTTCCCGTGTAATTTGACAAAAGACATTCGACCGCCGAGGAATTAGAATACTTCGGTGGGGTGAACAGCTTGAATTGGACGTAATCTCGAACGTAGGATAACAAAAATGTATATAAATAAATTAATTAATAGAAAAAGGAGAAAAACAAAACAATTCAGTAAAATCTGAGTTTCTTAACGCGTAACTAAATACAAATTGCGAAATTTCAGTCTCTGAAAAATGTTCAAAGATACATATAGACGTTATTTTTTTGTAATTTTCAAACCCGAAACGCAAACTTTATCAGACTTTTAGAAAAATTTGGCAAATTGAAAGAGTTCGGTTAGAGATACGGAATCTGTTTTCTCAACAAAAGTATTTACGGACTTGCGAATATTTAAGAAAAAACGAAATTGATAAGTCTTCCAAATTATCTTCCAAACGCCATTCGTGTAATCAGTAAATTTCCGGTACAGGAATTATGCGTACAAAACCGCGATCACTACTCGGGGGAAATATTTCTTTCAAGACGATTGTACAGAGTAAGTCGCTCCAAACAGCGAGAATGGGAGGAGCTTTATTTGTGAGTAGGCCGGCTCTTCATCCAATCAGATAAAAGCTCGGGCAGACCACGTTGGAACACCATCACTTCGATACTATGGGTATACTGCCTGTGAGTCTCAAAGCTGTAGGGTATAAATATACGAGGTACAAGCTGAAAGTTCATTTTCTCTGCTATTCTACTTACTTGACGCTGCGAAAGGTGTTTGATCTGGTTAAGACTCTAGTCAAAGAGCCTGTGATCGGACTCAATCTTGAGGATCCACCTTTCAAATTTATTTTTCCATTTTTGTAAGAGTAAAGCTGAATTTATTTCACTTAGATGACATCCTCCTTCAAAAAGCTGCAGATTGTATGGTAAACACGTTTTAGAATTCTTCTAGCCGATCACTACTGAGCATGATCTTTGGGCTGTCATTTCAATTCTATACACGATACGTATTTTGTACTTCAAAAAGAATTGTTGACTTATTTGTAAATTCAATCACCGAGAATTAAAGATGATTCCTTCCGCAGGAGGAACTGATAATACCGAACAGCTTGGCAAAACTTGATATTTCTCTGATTATTGGCACCCTTCATAGTTTCGAAAAAAATCAGAATTGCGGCGTCCAAAGAATTATTATGACAAAAGCTGTTCACCCAATCAGGTGTAGACGAGACCCGCTCGTGAAACAGGTTCCTCCCATTCTCAGGGTTTGAAAGGACTTACAATGTACATAGCGGAAAATGCGCACGCACACGTACAGGACGCCAGTGTGTGGTGGTATTCTTGAATATAGGCAATAGATTGAAATTGGCTACGCTAAGCTGGTTCATAGTTATCGAGAAAGACACGTACGATCGAAAGCAGATAGTATAAACTGCACGGCGAGTCCATTAAACAAGGGTAATACTTGAGACTCACGCTAGCGGGAACGCTCATTGGCACTGCACGAGTAACTTTTCTCTGTAAAGACAATTATCGAAGGGGAAACCGATATCCTCGATCCCCATACGCTCCGAGCCTTGAAATTAATCTATCTCTTCCAATTTCAGAAGCAACCGTGTTCTTGGAGTGATCGTTATTAATGCATGGATAGGAGTATGATGTTCCATTAATTTTTAACAAGTATTTGGTAGAGATTACCAATTACGTCAGTGTTATCGTTGAATGATCGATGTACAAAAAGACGATTGGATTTATAACTGATCAACTTTCGACGTTCTAACGAGTCACACTATCCACGATGTGTTCATGTTTCTTAGTATACTAAAAAAAAAAAAAAATACAAAAAACACAATCAATCGAGGGAAAGTGATGTGGGCAATAAAATCAAACGCAGCTAATTCGTTTAACGACCGTGGCCTATGTTATTTATTCAGAGCGTATCGAATGTCAAACAGAGGGCTAAGCAACAGGCCCAGCAACTGGTTAACTAATGATCTGCAGTCACGTTCTCCTAAACGTGATTAACAGATTTAATCAGTAAACTTATACCGGAATGTTTTCATCTCTGAATGGCGTGCGAACCTGCCTTCCTTGAAGACTGTCTCATATTCAATGGCAAATCTATAAATAAAGTTTCAGACTTTTCAATTAGATAAATGTCATTGGAGTGAGAATTACGTTATAAAACAGATAATTGGGAGAATAATTCATATGTTTTTTTCTTATAATATAATTTTTCGAAAAGCGATTCATAACTTCGATGAGAAACACTGTTGTTCGGTTTTCTTCGTCCTTTACGATATACCGACGTATATATATCGTGGCAAACTTATCGACTCGAGACTCGTCTGGAAATAGAAACCTTGTTTGTTCTATGCGACGCACTAGGCAAACAACCATGTGGGGAGAGTATAGCTCGGAATGTCGGTATGATTCTCACGTACGGACCTTTATGAGGATTCGATTCCAGCAATAAAAAACAATAGTGCTCCTAAGTGTTCACGGGTATGGACTATACAGTGCGCACTAAGAAAGCTACCGTTTTTATCGAAAATCATCTATTTCTATCAATCTAATTCAGAAAAGCTTTAATATTCTGAAGAACGTTGCGGACATAATTTCCCGCACGTTTCCGAATTTTGTAAGTTAAATTTGTGGAAATTCGCAAAATATTCATCAGCACGGACTTCTATTTTCAATCGGTATAATATTTTCTGTCGAGACTGAAATTGTAACCACATCATACGGTTCGTGAATCATCATATAGTAATTCATTTCGCATGTCGAGTGAAAGGAGTCGTCACGCTCACAGAGTGGTTAGGTATCAACGTCTCTTTGAATTCGGAGGGTGGCCTCTGCTATTGAATATGCGTAGGTTAAAGAGAGAAATGTATTTCGTAAACGTGCTGTTATATTGAAACTTTGCATTGGTGATACATTAGGCGTTGAAAATGAAGCCACCTTCCTAAATTGAAATTATTTTTGGATCTATAGACTCACAATATAAAAAAATAATTCGTCCGGTAAGGCCGGAATTTTTTTCACACATTAGTCGTATTGCCTTTCAAATTAGAGTAATGTTATCAAAATTTTTATTGCAACGTCAATTGCTTTCTATCATTACTGTATTTGAAAATGTATGATACATTGGTACGCGCTCACCGGGACCATATCAGAGAAAAAAAATTGATATTATATGTCAGGCGTGCAAGGTGAACGTTTTCGCTACAAACACACGTCGCGTCCGTTTGATACTATATTTTTTCCAATGAAGGTATCAACTTATCATTTTTTTGGCTGCTTGTTGTTAGTTTGTAATAAGTGGGATTTTATGAGGCAGGTTCGATGCGCACTATGAACTGCGCATTGGACTTGACAAATGCGCCACGTTATCGATAGACAACAGGCCTCAAAAAGTGGATTCTTCACGTCTGTGCCGCAAAAAAAATCACTTGGTCTCCATGCTCTCTTTTCTTATTTATGAATCTATAGACCATAGAACTATTGCAGATGCACACAATATATTCCATAAGAATCAAATTTTCATCTATGCGTACATAGATGAGTTGTTTCGATAGTTATGGGTGTTACGGGCTCGTGATGGTTTGACAATCGAGGAAGGGCTAGGATTTGACGTTAACCCAAACGCATCGTGACAGCTTTTCCACGTACATTTGCCTCATAGTAATTATCGCAGTGATTAATCGTTCTTCTCTAAACTTATACCCAACTCGTGGTTCCTTTGTGAGCATAAGCATTCCGCTAAGTTTTGTTAGGATCAACGAAGTACTTCGCAAATTAACTAGTGCGTACAGTTCTTCCCCGGTTCTGTGGGTTCCCATATTTTCCTGGGCGTGCTCCACGTTATCCCAATTCCGTTTGCCTAGAACCATAGATATATTGTACGTACGCATCAAAAATCGTGCAGAGCTTCAGGTACAGGCGAAATTTTCCTCTTAAAGCATAAAAGTAACAAAATAAAGTACCGATGGTGGAACAACAAAAACGTGTGTGGAGGTGGCCACGTGCAGCGCAGGGAAAAAGCACATACCCATGTAAGAAGGGTGAAAGTTGTACGCGTTAAGATCCATTACTCATTTCTCATACCACAATAAGGAGTTTTCACATCAACTAGTGTATCATGTAATTGAAAGACGTTCATTTGAAAATTTTATCAGTCTGCAATTCATCAAAAGCCACCAAGTTTGCGTGCGCTAATGTCGACGTGCGCGATTCAAACGTGTACAAACGGGCCTTTCCCAATTTATCTGATTACATGGATAACTGAAGAACTGTGTCTTGAGCTGAAGTTATGATACTTCTTCTGCCCGGATGAATTACCGCAATTTATAAACATGCGCATACTATATACTATACCATTGCAGAAGGGAGAAACGTACCTCTAGGTATCTACGAGCGATGAATCTTGTTCGGAGTTGAGTTAAAAGCAGGTATGTATATCACGCGAATACGTGAATTCATATATATTTGTATACATTTGTATGTACATTTGTTTTTTCCAGTATTTTTCACGCGTATAACGCTTCAGTTTACCAGGGAAAAGCTAAGCTTCCTAGGGATCGAAAATCTGGAATACGGCGAACCATGCATTATAGATATCCATTCACAGGCAGTGGTAGTAACATCCAGCGAGGGTTGAGGTGAGCCTTGTAGAGGAGTGTTGGGATGCCGTTGGGTTGGCGTGAGGTTCAAATGATTTAGCCTCACCGTGGGGTTAGATCCGCAATTTCGTTTGAAACATTCATGAGAAATATCCTCCGGCGAAGTACCGTGCAGGCTCAGTGGCTGCAGCATTTAAAGAATTGCGCCGTACCTTACCCGTGCGACTTCCTTCCATCATCCGGTTATTTTCTCCTTTTTCTTTGGTTTTATTATTGACATCATTACTATCATTATTTTTTTGTCTCTCGCTTTCACCATGCATCTGACGTATACTGTACGAATACCCACTATCGATGTCTAGACGCATATAGATGCATACAGAGTAGCTATATTGAGATGGGTAAAAACAGCAGCTGGAGCTTGAATAGTGCGAAAAATTCGCGAATGATATTTGAATTTCAAGATAAAAGGAAGAGAAAGAGAGGAAAAAAGAGGGTCTACTACTTGAACGTCGGCTGGTGATAGGGTGGCTGATTTCCATATACTATATATACCTTGAAACAGACTTTTATGAATTCGATTTGCTTCATTTCATGCGAATGCATATCGATGAAGTTTACCGGAATAAATTCGGTATAGCCCGATGATATATATTTGCGGGATCAAAGTTGAATTCTATTTGTTGAAGGGATTTATTTTGATTGTTTCAGTTTTATTTTCAACCGTTATTATCATATTCGATTCAAGAAATTATTAACTTCTTAGCGTCACTCTATAATTAACAAATATTATACTTGTGAACCATTTACAAAAATGTTACTGCTACTATATTTCCAATTTGAAAAATGATTTTGATCCAAGAATATGCTACTCCGCATTCAAATTCGAGTGTCATTCATTCCAATCATTATTTCTTTTCGAATTCCCTATCGAAGTTTTTCTCATTTTCTTCCCTAACAATAAGTGAATCTGTTTTCATCGACACTCATTCGATGTACATTGCATGGAAAATAATACGGTAAAAATGATGTGTCAATGGTCACCTCGCACTACCTGGAATGATAGTCAAGTCTATTTTCGTATTTTTTGAGCCACCTGGAACGGTTTATCATTTTTAATGGGGGCTTTTTTTGCGAAGGCGAAATTATTACATTTATCAAAAATCTCATCCCTCTCTATTATTTAATTGATTTATAGTCAATAGACATGATTTTTTACACTGGTCAGCATAACACAGACTTCGAAGTAGTGCATAACACGTTGTGGAAGAAATTTTTGTTAAATATTTCCGTTGATGGCGATTGATCAGAGGATTTTTGCTTGTAAGCCATTAGCCACATTCGTGAGAACAACTCTCAAAAACTTTCTGATTTACAATTGACGATAATTTTGCTGTATAAATCAGCTGCGGGAAATTTTTGGTTTCAACGACCGCAAGAGGCTTATATTTTTTATCAAAAGGTTAAATACCACGAGAATTAAAAAAAAAAAAAAAAAATTGTGAATTCCCGCATCGATTCATCTCAGGTTTTCCAAACGATCTCACTTCCTACCATTGATACCATAATTTCGGACGGAGGGATAATACCCAGTAGCACCCTCACCGCACCACTTTATTTCTGAAAGGGCACCCTCCACTGAAGAATATCTTGCGAAAAGTGACCCCTTCAGATATATGCTTACTGTTTTATTTGGAAAGGGTTTCATATTAGACATCATCCAGCTTATTATTTTTTTCATTTTACTTCTCGAGTTCGTCTCGAGTAGGTATGAATAAAGTACGTAAAAGGAATTTTCACTCTTAATACGACATAACCTGAGTATCGAATTTTTTACGCCCATGCACGTATGTATTATACATTGGCTGGGTAAAACGGAAAAAACGCCGGTAAAAATTGTTTAGAAAGAACCAGTTTTCGCGGTACATTTAAATTCAGCATGAAGTTATGGAATCACAACAGCGCACATAGAAGAAAATAAGGGACTAAGAGAAAGACGAGGAAATTGAGTGAATGCATGGCTTGCACGCCGTTGCCAGTGAAAGAAAAATGAAAAATCGCATGTTTGCGTACTGAGCAGCTGGGGATGTCTTTGCGCTAGAACTCCCGGTGGTCCACACCACCCCATTACAGTCGTTGGCACTCCTGGGCATACTGCATAGCACATCGGCGATGTCTTCGTATTAGCAACTCCTGCACTGTGCAAGGAAAGGATAATAATATTGTGTTTGTGACATTGTTGTTCATTTTTCTCTACATAATTGAAATACCATCAATGCATCGCTTCCAGTTCTAGTAGAACGAGAGAAATGATAACGTCATCAGTTCCCGTTTTCCATTGATCTGGTATTCTATTAAATCAGTATGCATCTGACCATAGATATATTGAACATGATCTGACGTTTACCTGACTCACTCTGATGACAGACAAAATAATAACAACAGTAATAATAATTGTTCATCAAATCACGATAATATAACGTATTGCAACATAAATGGCGCAAATGCGGCATGACGTCACGGTGCAGAGGTCAGACGTCCGTCCAGACGCCATTAACCACAAATAGATAGAGTAAGTTTATGTGTATCGCATCAACTCACCTGCCAGATCCATCACCGGTTGCAGTTTAGTCATCTGTATCCATTTCACCATCGTTTCTTAACAAATTTCTTGGTATCTTCATACTTGTGTGCCGTCCGTCGCAGGCAAATATTTTACACTGACAAGTGAAATAAGAATAAACTGCACATAAAAACGGCGACGAATTCTAAAACTTATAAAGCCGATCGCAGTGTTTCTTTCCAAATTCTTAATGTCGTCGCAATTTCAGTGTGAAAAAATGAATACAAATAACCTTTCCACGGATTCGTTGACGCGTTCAGCTTTCATTCAGGAGTTCAAACGGAGGGTTGTTTTTTTTTTAACCACCCCGTGCATTGGGATGCTCGGAAGAAAAAAAAAACTTTTTTTTTTTAATTTCCTGAAATTTTCACTTATTCTGAACGTGAGCTTACAATGTAAAAGAAGGATAATGAAAAAAGAAAAAAAAAAACGAAATTCATGCTAAAATACATAAAGGTTCAGATGGCATATTTAACATATTACCACGGGATGTACCCGACAATTCGATTATGCGTGTATAGATTGTAGGTATATATGTATATCGGTACGTTGGTGGGTTTGAGAATTAGCATGAAAATGAATTACCCGCGAGATCGAATGTCAATGAATATAAATATGGCGGCTAGATGCGTGTGAATCTGGATGGAAGGGTGTTGGAGAGATGAAAGACCTTAATAGCGACGGGTCGTTGGTGTGCCAACCTCGTCCTGTACGGTGGAACCAGGGGACATACCCTGGTAGGGTTGGACCGGAGGACCTCCCGTGTCCCACGTTCACACGTCCTCTCGCGCGTCCCCTCATTCAATTATCGGTCGCTCGGCACTCTCCGCTCGTGCGCGCCCGCCGCCTCCCGGCTGCCGCCATGGCATGTGGCATGGGGTATCCGCGCCCGCCGCGGCATCGTCGGAATCCCCTTCGACACTCTTCAATCTCTTATCCTCGAAAAAATCAATCTCATTATTCCCTACATTCCTACAAATGGTCCGACACGCGAGGCACCCGACCCGACACGCCGCGAGGTCATGTCTGCCGATTCTTTGTCCTTGTCCAGCTCCTTCGAGTTCTTTTCTATATACTATTTCTGCATTTTCCCGATCTCTCCCAACTTCTTCGATTTCTTACTTTTTTTCCGTATCCTTTGCATTCATCTATCCGTGCAACGCGATTCGCTAGACAAACGCTCCTGCACCTTCATATTTGATCGTTCGCGGTTTTTGGGTATAGGTTCCCTAGAGACATTTTGCCGTTGGACTCCATTCGTTATTTGAATTACATACAATCCAGAGGAGGAAATTTCACAGATTGATCATGCCTCCGTAATATTGGATAGCATCGGAATAAATTGCGCCTATGATTCGTAGGATCAATTCGATATTGTCAAGTTCAAAATTATTGATGAGGATAAAGTTTAGAACAATTATCTCAAGGAAATTATTACAATTCTAACATTGATTTTTTTTCATCTACATTTTATTGCGTTGATCACGATAAAATGGTGCCCTTGATACTAGTTCGTCATTCGGTTTAAAGGGAAACGAGTTATTCGAAATCCAAATAACCTAGATCCCTGAGATCCTCACGATCTTACAATCTGTTTGGAAAGACTAGAATGAGATATTAGAAAAGGCAAAAACGTGAAGATGATCAATTTCTAGAATGAATCGTCCTTTCCAAAATTCAGACTTTCAAGGTTGCGGTGAGTGGTCCAAATATGCTTTTCGAAACCCCTCAAAACATCGTAAAAGTTTCATCAAATCCGTAGAAAATATCACTGAAAGAATGGTCCGCTTAGGCGTGCTTTACTTCACATATATAGGTACGTATATACATAGGTATACGTACTATATTTACAAAAGTAGAAAGGAGGTGCGCGCGGTGGTAATGCATTGGGAATTACGTAGTCCCCGTGAGAATTCAGGAAAGTGAAATATTTCGTATCAAGAAAGGGTAAAAAGTATTGGTGCCTGGCAGGTACGGCGTTTGGTCAGGTGGTTATATACTCATGGGAGTGAAAAAGTTTCGCTAAAATGTTTCCGCGGATAAATCTTGTTTACAGATAGGCAGGACCGGCTCAGCTGGTGATGTACACAGCTTGAATGTGCCTCTCGTCAAAAACTTGAAAAAAACTTCAAACTTAAAATATATCCATACGTATACGTGCCCAAGAACGAATACAATACATGAATAATAATAAGCGGATGGCTGATTTACAACTGTGCGAGCCCGTTTATAAGTCAAAACTTACCGACGTACACGGAATCGCTCGGAATAATTGCAAAAAATAATGCACGTTTTCGTAATAATAATAATATTTACTTCCTGACCTTATTACATTCGTTGGTCATTCCATAGCGAGTTGTTTCCAGGTTCGAGTCATAACCTCAAGGGATAGACGATGAAAATAAATTAATTTCCCCCCATGCTGAGGTGTTAATAATTATCAAATAAATTGCAGAGCGACTTTGCTTGATTTCATGCTACTGTAGCATTGAAATTTGGGTTCATATCGTACGGGCACAAAATTTACTTTGATAAGTTATCCCCGCTTGAAGCTAGTGTATATGATTTATGATTGAACAACAAAAATAAAACAAAAAAACAAAAAAATAAACAAAAAGGGAGTACAATTAAGTGATGCTCACATGTTGAATTTCCTACTGCTTTATATCGTATCCGAGTGCTCACATCGATTAATGGCTTGACAAACATTTCTACGTAATGACTCGTAACGGAAGATGGATGCGAGAGATTTGACAACGAAACACATTTCGTTACTTTCTACATCGTTATGAGTTGTACATTTTCTTTTTTTGTTCTTTTCTTTTTTCTTGTTTTTCCAAAATCACGCTATGTTTATACCGTTCGAATCGGAGAACACATCCGATAGGTTGGAATCACGTTGAAGGACGAAACAATTTTTATAGAAATATCAGCGATCGTAATATATTATTACCTTTACGTTGTGCACTAGGCTACTTCACTATAGGTATATTACCGGATCCCAAATTATGACTTTACTATTTTAGGAGAGGTTAAAAATATCCGCCCATCTAACTTTCTACACGTTTGATATTTTATTTTATTTATTTAATTTTTCTTTTTACGTTTCAGCGTTTTAAAAGCGTTAGAAAAACAACTCTCCAACCGAGCGTACATTCGTCGTCACTTTTAAAAAAATAACGTGTAATATATTTTATGAAACATAAATGAATGTCATTCGTCCATTGAACCAGCTTAGTTCGTGCAGCGGCATACTTCAGGAATAATATTCTCTCGCTATATCGCATCAACAGATACCTACCTAAATAAAATGTATATATACATATGATATCCGCATGTGTATACCTACCCATAGTTGCGATACTCTTACGGAGTTGGAATCGGTTTTTATACATAAGTGTCCTTTAGTTCGTATTTGAATAAACGAGATTGCACGGAACGCTCGACGTGATGAAAAAAATTAACAACATCCATTCATCATACCTATGGTATCACCACACATACGGTACAACTCGAAGGTAGAACTGGTGAAATAACACACACACCTGAACGAGGGGAAAAGATCGTTTTTTTCTCACCTTTTCGCATCATCTAATAATACCGAGAACGGTTACCTTCGAGCGTACATGTACATACATACCTATATTTGATAAAACTAGTCGCAATTTCAGAAAGTTCAATTCCGTGAAAAAGATAAATAAATAAAAAAACCAAATACAAAAAAAAAGAAGAGATTTCTCCATCTTTGACGGTTGTAACTTTTCACGAATTTTAAACCAGAATGACAACAGGTTGTACGCTGTACAGATGATCTTTTGCCTCCACACAATCCATCTACGTAATACTATACGTGTAGTAAATCTGCAGCAGTTCATCGCTGTAATGAACTTCCAGCAGGTTATACTGATAGTTAGAGCATATTACCGTTGGATAATTAAAATGGAATATATTTTTCTTCTCACATCGTGTAACTTAGCGACGGAAGATCCGTTCAGTTTTTTCCTGTAACGTCGCAGCCAAAGGGTAGGAAATTGTTGGGGGTGGTGGCGAAGGGAAATATATAATTTCTCCCTTGTCAGCGCTACGGGGGAGCCACGCTGCTTGGAGGAAAATATAATGATAGAGTAAAACATTTGAAATGATGAGAACCATCTCTCAATTTGCGTTCTCAGCATTTTATTCCCGGACAGATAGCAACTTCATTACAGCTGCGCTCATCAGATATAAATGACGTATTTGATTTCAGACGTCTGTTATAGGCGGCGTACCACCGTATCTCTCTGGCGTGTATAGGTATAGGTACATAGGGTATAGGTAGAGGTATAATGGCTGAATAATGGGAATAACGCTATGCTATTGGGTAGTCTTTTCAAAAAACTCTTCGTCGATAAATGGCTCAGGTGCGGAGAGGAATGCCATATATACGTACCCTTTACATATGTATTTATAGATATGTATATTATATATTGTCTGATAGAGTTCCAGTTTAATTTTCGTCGATGAATAACGTGAACTGACAATGAGTTATTCAAACTTCCCATCTTCTTTCTCACGTGAAGTAACGGCGCTTAATCAATTTTTTGACGTAAATTTAAGAGCAGTCAACTTATTGCGATTCCGAACTTCCGTGGATCTTGGATATCTGGATAATACGGGCAGAGCACGAAACTATGTGTTATTGATCATTTTCAATTTCCACGTTCAGAATAGAATGAAATAGATTTTAATTGATCGACAACGTTGAAAGGCAAGCTTTTTTTTTTATAGGCACGAGAAATAGTCGTATTTAACGAAATGTATGTATATGAAAAAATGAATAGCACGCACTGAAAACGATGATAAATAAAATGACACAGGGAACACAAATATTTGAACTAATCAATCAAATGGCACTCGATATAGTTCGAAAGAACAGAATTGGATTTAATATTTTATTTTCATCAACTCTGCGGCAATAGGATCACGTATACATACAGTATCTAGTATCAGTTTTTTTTTTTTTTCCCGAATAAACGTTCTCCACGATTGAAAAATAGAAGATGATAAAGCGATATTGGAATCGGAAGTGCGCACTCCCAACATGCCTAAAGGAGCACGAAAAAAGTGTTCATTGTCAGACAAAAGTATATAGCGCAATATAATTGGGATATGAAAATTTGATCGCTTGCAAATTGCGAATTGCAAGATGTGAAAAAAAAAAATTAAATGAAGCTGTAACACGTGATAAGCGGAGGATAATGAGTTATAACGAGAGTGTGCTACACGAAAGGGTGGTTCGGCAGAAGAAGGTTATATACCCACCATGGCGAATAAATGTGGTAAAAGGGTGGGGGGAACTGGAGGTGCGGATTCTTGGAGGCTGTAACGAAGAACAATGGACCAAAATGAGCCACATTTCCTTGCCAATTATACCACTCATGTTTTACACTACACCGTCCGATTGGAGCGGCTCTCATGGAGTGGTTATTTTAACCGCTAAAAAGCAGCACTCATCGTGTTTGTTTAGGTCCTTAGATGAGATTCACCGGGAACATTTATCTCTATGTTTGGGTTAGGTTAGTTAGAGGAATTATTTGAATTCAACCACGCAACTGTTCGAACAGTTAACGTATGAGTTTGAATTTTTTTGTCGTTAAAGCAACAGACGTACTTCGAGTGGAAATACCGATAAAATCGTGGTATTAGTATGACCATTATACTTATTGTACTACTTTTTCGTCTCAATGCTTTATTATTTCACTCTAATACAGCTTCAACTCTGTATATTTCCGACAAGAAACTTCTGCAATTTCCGAGTTATATTTACATTCAAACTTACGATCAGCGTTCCACTGCAGATGTACCGAACGTTACGCGGAAAATCCGCACAAGGAAATAGACAATCTGAAAATTTCACGCAGTTCTTATAATTTACTGCAGCTGCATTGAAAATATTTGGTATCAATGACTTTATTTACAATTCTCAAATCAAACTGGTTTGCTTTAGATTCAGTTATACGGGATGCGGTCGGTTGCAATTTATTGTATTTTACATGATGACGGAAACTTGATATCGGGTCAAAGAGTAAAATACAGCGATTCATCAAAGAGTGAAATTCAAAGTGATATTTTTCACCCCGATATCGTGATTTGAAAGTTTTCATTATCCACGCGCGTTATTGACACCTGCACAACTGGGATTTGATAATTTCGGTATGTACTGATTCCGAATAATAACGTTTTGAGAACCGGCATTTTTCCATCGCATTCAGCTGGTACCACAATAATTTTGTGACTGAGTATACTTGTCATATGTGTAAAATAACCTACACAGATATATTCATTCGATTTGGGATTACAATTGTAATTGGTGACCGTTGATGATTCGATTAATGAGATCTAAATTGTAATCATCATTTAATTGTACCCCGGACGTTTCAACAAATCGTGTAAACTTTTCATTCAAATAACTACGATGATGATCATTATTATCATTATTATCGTTAATTTTTTTAATTTTTTTTAACGACGCTGCTCGTTGGTGTAATGTCGTGATAATATTTTTTATTCTCGGTAGGAAGTTAATGACGTCGAGAGTGTTGCTCGTGCGGCATTAGTCACTGCCACGGACGGAAAACGTAATAAGTGAGGGGAAAGGTGGGAACGAAGGGGAGTGAAAAACCACAACAACGGCAACAACGAAGAAAAAAGTGTTTGCAAAAAGGCGGTTGGGTGGTATACGTTTGTTGCACGGTGAAAAACGGAATACGGTGTTTTTCTTGAATAGAAAAAAAAAAATAATAAAAAGTACTCATACATGCTTGTGGTTAGCACGTACATGTATGAAACCAGAAAGCGAAGAAGGGAGAAAGAAAAAGAAGGAATTTCGTTCAAACGTAGGCCGCAGCAACAGCACTTGAGTATACCACGATTCCTTCCACACCTGGGGGTCGGTCGACTTTATCTATCATATCAACCCTACGGAATGGAATACGTGATGAGCCTTCGTTTAGTCCTGTGATATTGGAAATCGATCGCATTGCGAAAATGACATCGAAAGTGTGGCGATGGTGTAACAAAGTCAGGCACACGGTAGCAATGAAAGAAAACGCGGGAGGGAAGGTATAGGGGTGGATAAATAACGAGAAAAATAGAAGTGGAAAGAGTGAAAAAAAAGAAGTCCTGACGTAAGGGAACTATGGGGGAAAAGAGTAAAGGCTCGGAGGAGAGGAAGGGGGAAGGAAAGAGGAAGAGGAAGAGGGGCAGGGAGAAGGAAAGTTAGGGACGTGGGCGATATACATCTTCGAGATCCGATAAGACAGGATAGATATGTTTCACGGCGTCTTACCTCTTTACTCGTATTAAATCGAATGCGGAGGTATTCTCATGCATGCCAATTCTCATACGACGTTGAGATTTATACGTTAACGTAAATATGTTGGTTACGACGTATTCCAACCGTTTGGTGTCTGAGCTATCAGATCTAAGGCGAAATCATCCCCGTAAATAATACTGAGCGCTATATACATCCATCCGAGGTAAAGTAAACGCAGGGATTTTGCAATTCGCCCTGTATGTACACACATCGTATACATAGATAATACCAAATATGTACCTACGCCTACGTAAAGTTTCTGTTCAACGTAACGAAAATCTCACATACTTGTTTCCATCCCTTTCAATTTTATAATGTCAACTAAATTACACATCTAAACAGCACGCAATCGTGCACATATATGAGATGATTATCTGGTATATTCGATTACAAAGATCCAATTTCATTCCCAATTCACAAGAATCGGTGCGGACAAAGCTAAATTAGGTTGATTTGGTATTCCGAAAATTCTGCGTAAAATTACCTCGCGTATCATCAGACACGCCCATTTACGATCGCCGTCACACTTCATTCGGTTACTGTATACGAGCCATTTGAAGAAAATGGTCCAGGTTATCGTGCCTATAACGTAACCTTCTGGCAAAGATTGAGAAAACTCAATTTCATCCAACCACATCCGAAGTGTAATTTCAAATATTCAACTCTGTAGCAATTAGTTGATACATGGGGAATTACTTGAACTGCAAAAAAGACTCCCAGATCAGAACTAGCGTTTATCATGGTGGTAACGAACCCCTCACGTTACAGAATTTTACATCGGAAATGTCATTTCTGTCTCCCTCGTACCGATTTTCTGGAAATTTATATTTCAGGAATGAATCTATAGCGGCCACTGTGTGTGTGTGTGTGTTCTCTAATTGCATTGGAGAATATGGTAACGTTCGCCAGTCCATGGCATACCTATTGACGCATATATGTTTCATTATGTATACATATTTAACGATGCATGTGCAGTGATTATACCATTATGGTATAATCTGAAGTAATGCCCGTGGGCGCAAGCTAAAACTGATTCGAATTTCTGATCGCCTTGTCGTCGCGTGGCTGATTGCATTTTGATGCATGAGATTAGGAAGAGATCAGAAAAGGTACGATTTCACAAATTCACTGAAAGCTGTGGAAGCTGCTGATACGGAATCTTTTGAACGAACGAACAGATCGATCCTTATAAGACGTAAAAGAGGAAGAAGAAGAAAAAGAAGAAGAAGAAGACGAAGAGGAATAAGAAGAAGAAGAAGAAGAAAAAAAAGGAAAAGCAGAAGGAAAAGAAGAAGGAGGAGAAAAAAAGAAGAACCGGCTGCAAAGTGTTGAGAAGCAACTTTTTTAAAAATAGTTGATCCTTGAAAGATGAGAATCCCTTGCCGTTTTTCAAAGAACCAATGGTGTATGGTGCTAAAAGAGTTTTATAGATCATCCAAGCAAACTCCTGATGCAGAATTAACATCGAGATATACTCATGTGTTTCCCCCCGCCACCACCATCCCGACTCTACCGTTTTATAGAGGAGTGTTAAATTTTTCACTAAAAACTCATATCCCTTATAGCTGTAAAGAATTATAAATATCATCGGGAGACTCGTCTCGTGCCAAGTAACATTAAAAATGAAGAGAACGACGCCGAGACTTTCCCATAAAGGAAGCTCGACGGTAAAGTGTGGTGGAGGGAGGAGAGAGGGGGACGGGAATGTGGATATTGCAAAGGCAAACGAATAAATAAATAAATATAATTATTATAACAATAAACGAAACACAGAATAAAAAATTCTATCCAACAATGATGGATATGAAATTGTTGGGTGGAGGTTTGAGATGTAATAATTTGAACTTTCTTGGACAGGCTTTTTTTTGGGGGAAAAAACCAACATAATATCCCGCTGATAATGGTTCACATCAGTTATAATCAGATGATAGAAAAGAAAAATATGAGCAGCTCAATGAATTTGTCACCGCATGATATATCTATTATAGAGAGAATATTTCCTGGAATAAAAATAATGTATTTATTTTGTTGACGTTGATATTTCACTATGATTGAATTGAACAGTGCTTGTTTTCCGCCATACACAATCAGCCTACACGACAATCTTCACCTTGGAAAAGACACCGGTAAACGCCTGCTGAAAGCTTTGAAATATTCACGATCATTGAAGCCAGCATCACGGAAAAATAATTCTCGAATTGCAATCAATATGATGAATTTATTACGCTCAACCACCGGCTTCTGATTGAAGAAGAAACAGATCCTCAGTGGATATAATCGCAATCTTGAAATCCCTTTCAACATTCCTATCGTTCTAAACGATAACAACGGTACTTGGCTATACTGCAGCTATTCCTTTCTCGTGGAAGGAATCGCGATCCCATTTGAGAGAATATCTTCTTCAACTTTACGGTCAATAGCATTATAGTGGGTGTATTACTAGTTATATTATTTGCGGAAATGCAGCTTTTGAACCGAAACTTCAAGCAAATGTAGCTGAAATGCATCACTTTGTCGACAACACTGGCGAAAAAAACTACGCCGGAACTTATGCACACAGAGAGAATTTTATTGTAAAATTTGTAACACTTGTACCCTATGGCAAACGTGGATCATACTTGTAATATGGGGTTCTGTCCTATAGAAAATGTGAAGACGAACCATATTTGTGGCAAACTTTGATAGGATCGTAGCAACGCATTGAAGATTGGTATAGGAGAGAATCATGTTTAAAATTATTTTGACCATCGATGTAATTGGAAATATCATTAGTCTTATTATTATTTTTATTGTTATTAATCAAATTTGCGAAGAAAGAAAATGGAGGTACTGAAATCCATCACGTAAAATTTTCGGAAAATGCAGAATTGGTGGTTCCTAATTGGTTATTCAACTCGGAGATGCTGGTTTTTTGACGTGATCATTCGCGACAAATCCTTAACCGTTCCACTTCCCAGCACTGTAAGTGAAAAGCAGACGATACAAGAAATAAGAAGAGCCCAGACCTCAGGGCAGAAGAATCGGAGAATTATTCCAGAAAAGCCGGCAGAGCGATTGCCACGGCCGACATTTCTCAACGGCATTCTCTCTGTAATGTCCTCAGAGACAGTTTTTAAGGTCTTGAAAAAGTTTGTAACGTAATTGCGAGTTGGTGTTGCCGAGCGGTAAGTGTATTGACCCTTGCGAACTTGACAAATTTTCTTGTTCCGTCTGCTTTTACCGAATCGTCGAGGTGTATGTATAAAATGTATATATGTATATACAATATTTTATACCCCCAGTATATATACACTTTCTTTGTTACCACAAAAATCAAAGCAGAATATAATTTCATTATTGGAAGACGTAGCGTCAACTTCGAGACAGGTATACAAAGATGTTTGTATACATCTATAAAATTCTTGAGCGTTCGAAACCAGATCACGACGAGACCCCAACTGATCTTTATTTATTGTGGTCCAAGATCAGATAATTCAAGAAATCCGCAACTTTTTTCTCTTTTAATACGCATATTCTCACAATCGAAATATATTACATACTATATGTATATGCAGCGATTCAACCTCATCAAAGTATTTCGCCCATCAATTATTTCGGAAGAAAAAAAATAAAATTTTATACACACCAGTTACATGTATTTGATTCATTTTCCATCGATTCTTTTCACAAGGGATGATTTTCACGTTGTACATTATGAAAAACCACCTGGATTACTCTGACATTATGATTCATACTGTGCGATGTACATTCATAAATGGATAAATATCCAGCACGTAAAATAAGTCTACAGTATGGATGCGTCTATTATCTACATATATACATCCTACATACTATATCTAGGTACGTTACGCTGTATTCGGCCGAAAAATACATAACAAATTGATGTTTTCCAAAATCCGCTACCTGGCAAATGCGGCCCATGTCAGCTTATGGCTTAAAACTCCCTACCGGAAATATTATATCGGAAAATTTCATCGAATGCAGGGTACAACGAATTTCGGCTTTTTTATTAGACACGCAATACGCCTGTAGTTATTATACGTGAACGGGTCTGTCCATCAATTATATCGACTCGGATTTAGTGTAAATAATTGCAGATATATTTAGCTATGACTTTTATACCGCGTCATTATATTCGATGCCCACTTTAGAGTAGTCCCTTATATTTTGTGAAGAGCTAAACTTTTCAAGTAAGGTATCAGCCTCGAGTTTTCGTTCAATCAAAAAATAAAAATTCTTGACCCTGAACCTGAACACGATCG
Source organism: Athalia cordata (assembly GCA_963932425.1). Taxonomy (NCBI): domain Eukaryota; kingdom Metazoa; phylum Arthropoda; class Insecta; order Hymenoptera; family Athaliidae; genus Athalia; species Athalia cordata. Next base: position 45,174,707 of record OZ010625.1, on the reverse strand, counting down.
AACTATCCCTCCCCCCCCCCCCCCCCCCCCCCCCGCCCCCTCGCCACTGAAGTGCCATGATATTCGACTACTACATGAGTAGTTTGAAATGGGATGAAAAGAGATTTTCACTTTTTTATATCACTGAGCAGAGAAAATTTGTACCATGCTGCAGTCCACAGGGTGTGTGCAAAAAAAAAAAGTGGGAATCAACTTGAGTTCGACGAAAATTTTGATGCAGATGTCTGCAATGTCAAAAGTGAGTCATGAAGAATACCCTGTCCGTATCAGATTTCGGTATTTTCAGTACTGAAAATCCATCGATATTATTTTTTTACCACGTTTAGTTCAGAGACGTTTCGATAGTGCGTTTTAATTTAATCTGTAGAGATTTTTGAACGATGAGGCGAACCGCGGTTCGTTACGGTGCAACAATCCAATGAGATAATAGAAAATACTTCAGATTGGTATACCTTCCCAAAGAATCCAGATTTGCATTTCTAATATTGATCTTCGAAAAAATCATCTCCAGTATGTAAGGCTTGAATTCTGGATGATCCCTGCATAACGAGGGAACTAATCGGTCGACGTATATTTGGTCTATATTGGAATGGGTATATGAGACTGAAACATTGAAATTGAGGAGGATTCGATATTTGAACAAACAAACTTGGTTTGAACAACAAGCAAAACGCTTTATTTGCATTACTCGTATCTACTTGAGTACGTATATGTATTTTCACATCGATTATTCCGAGCGTACGCGGAGTATGAGTGCCGGATTGTATTTGACTAGAGAGATTATTCTTCGTGAATATTGACCGAGGGGTGTCATCATATTTAGGTACTCTTCATCTTCCCGCTTGAAATTTTTTCCAGAGTTAGCTGACGTCAAGTGCAGGTTATACTGCAGCAATTATAAAGTCTGATTGTGAGTATTATTACTAGTATTGTTATATTCAAGAAATATTGCCCGTTACAGGCATTACACGCGCAGTATAAATAAACTGTGGGGTTGGGAATCTGCTGACAATGACAATTGTACATTTATACAATGTCTATGATCAGGTATTTACACTGCATGATTCACATTTTCTTTTAGCGCGGTACACGTTGGTCTGGAAATAATCAAACGAAAAACAGGTAGAAAAATAAAGATAAATTTATATCAATGTGGTTAATCCAAAGTAAAGAACGATGTGACAAATTCAAATGATGGCCTCAGTAATTTAACAATTGGCACAGAATCGCGTAATTACATTTACATAATTTTTTCTTCATTTTTTTTTACACTACAACTTTTGTTCGTCGCGTTCATATGTAAGAAGCCATGAAAGATGGCTGCTGGTTTCTCCTGTATATTTCAGACATCCATTTATACGTATATGTATATACCTGCGCCGAACCATCTGGTGATAGTCTCCGAGCTTCGCCCTGATAACCCTATAGAATATCGACGAACGAATGAACAAATGAATCAAGCCGTGCTTATATGCAAAATAAATCTTCGTGAAAACTCCGTGGCACCCATTTCGGCACACATCGCTATTTCCGCCCTTGAAATTGAATTTTAAAATGGAGAAACGAAAATGCAAGAAAATAAATATAAGTGAATAAATAAATAAGAGAGAAACAAAAACGCACGGTATATGTTTAGCATACGACAACAAACTCATATCTATCTACAACTAATTTTATACTTTACCAGGTCCCTTTTCGTTATGCAAAGGAGATGACAGGATAGTTGTGGTTAAATATCATCACAAACGTTAGACACAATATTTTATCGTGTATAATAACTAGGATACATCGATAGAGCTCGATGGTCGGCTAGAATATTCTCCTGCTCACGCAGATTTAGATTGTCTGATTTTTACAATTTGGAAAATACCAAAAATTCAATAACACGCGCCATCGAGGCTGAAAAAGCGGCGTATAAATTTTGTATCATGGAAAGATTATACTGACAGTGGGTAACCGATTGGGTTCTTATTAGATGAAATGGGTGAGTCGGTGGGCTTTGGTGTGTGTCTTAATGTTTGTTGGTGGTAGCTGCCCGGGTGATTATGGCACGGTGGTAGGAATGAGTCCAATCTAAGCGCCACGCTCCGATGCGCAATATCATTGCCTTATCACTTTCATACCTACATAAACCCCGGTCACCTATCCAGGACTCGCCACACCTTCACATCCTCCACTAAAACCCCACCTCGCACAATCCACTCTCCAAATATACCACCGAAAACGATATGTTCAACAAAAACTTTAGCGAATCTCTCTGCACACGGTGTGAATTGTGGGTAAAAACATCCAGTTTGATTCAACGCATCGAATCTCGAGCGGAGAACGCCCGAAATTTAAAAAAAAATACCCGCAATGAATTCTCTAGTAGGAACCGAACTATTTCATTCGATCGAATACCAGAGTCAAATTCAAAATAGATTCCCAAAAATGTTTTGAAATTTTTCGTCTTTGTCTAATCGATGAGGCGGTATAATCGAGTGATGAAATAGGTTGGTATACCTTGATATTCTCGTTGACCTGTGGGATTAGATTAATCGAGATTTCTTGATCGAGAATAAAAGACCGAATCCTTATTTTTTCCTAGTCAGTAAAATCTTGTGGAACTATGCGTTCAGCTATCGATCCATATCCGCGCTACCGCGACTGGATTGAAGGACTTCAATCGTCCCGTCTACGCGTTCCCGGATCCGAAGGGTGTGCGAAATCTTGCGATCTCCAACCTGCATCTACGGAATGGACGACCACGCGCTGGTATTAAACCAGCAGGTTGCGTATAGCTGCGTGGGATCAAGTAGCGTAGATGTTTGCGTAAACATCACGAACACACGGATCGCAATGAGACACATATATATTACATGTACCTATCTATCTATCGTACACATACGAAAACGTTACGAACAAAGCTTGGCAAATAGGTATGTATACCGTAATCTAACAATCTATTCCCTCAACCCTTGGCAATACGCCTACGTCAACCATTTCACGGCTCACTGTGATAGTAGTCCTTCAAACGCCGGAGCTTACCGGAGCTGAGATCTGGACCGGAAGTCCACATCCTCCAAAGAAAAGTTTTCTCCTATATACCATATATCATCTTACAGAAAAGAGGAAAACTAAAAACTATTCGAATAACCGCATCTGAAATTGCTACTCTACTAACATTTCTGGTGACTATTTGGAACATTTTCCCTGTTCGCATGTATTTTATACCCGGAAGGATGAAATTATTGAGCAACTATTTCGGTGGCATTAAACATGAGAAACCCCACAACGAAAATAATTGAGCTCACGGGGATGCATCCCGCGAAAACATATGTATGGCCAGAGGCATTTTTCCGGTCAGTTCATGAGCTTCCCTCTCCCAGAAGGTAAGACTTAACTCAAACGATTTTGGACTCCAACCGATCCCAACTGTTGGCCCCAAGCCAAACGTTACCAGATTTCATTTGGGCGTGCGAAAGGGAATCAAAGGGCAAAATAATATTATCATTTAGTTAGAGGAAATGAAATCATTACCACTTCCAATCACTCGAGGCAAAGACGCGTATATGTTTATCTACTAAATGCACACTCGTACGTATATCGATGGCCATACCATGTGCATTATGAATGTACAGTATTGTATGACTATTTGACAGTAGCTTCGGGCAATTCTGGGTCACAGATGACACCTGTCAGAGCTTGATACTTCCCAGCACTCCCACTAACATATATTCAGAGACTCGTGTTACAGATACATACAGTGGACACGGCACAACACACATGCAAGTTGTGTACTTTGAATTCTCATATGTTATGGGCACGAGGATTGTACAGGGTATTATCGCCGTTGGCATCTTCGTGACAGTTCTTTACGTATAAATGTTCACTTTCTATTCAATATCACAGAAAAACTAGTGCATCGCTATATATACGATGAATATGCATTGCAGTGCTGTACTGGAATATCCGCGACAATTTTCTGTTCCGATTACAGTGAACCCATATATCTCGTATGGTTTCTTTGAGGTCTTGATCATCGGATTTTTTTTCATTTACAAAAGAATTGGCTTTCCGGAAACCAATCGCTCCACGCTGCATAATAGCTGCGTGATTTTTGAGGCGGGCAACCTTGGCAGGTGCTCCTAATTGCAGTTGACTCTGAGTTTGTTGATGAACACATGTTATCTAAGGATACGAAGGGCGCGTGAACTGATTCATATTCAATATAATAAGGTGATAATTACGTAGAGATTCGGGATGGAACGGCGGCTCGGTATCCCGGTTTTGACGTTATATCATCATCGCATTGCCCTTGGGCTTGGCCTAGCATCGGTGGCGCTGGGAGATTCAGACCAGATTATATCGTTGATGGAAAACGGGCTCGCAAGGATTCTTGCTCAAAGAGCTGCAAACGCCTTGATGTACGAGAAACGCATGGCGCCCTGATCAATGTCTCGCGTTAACGTAACTACCACGATCTACGGAGTCCGGATTATCTCGTCTGAAATTTTAACGATCACTCCTACAATGAGAGTATGAATGTGTGATCAAAAGCGTGTCTTGTTCCGATGCATTCGATCGAAGAAAGAGTTTTGCTTAAGGGCAATTAATCTGACCCCTGAATTTTTTTAACTCCGGCGACTTCTACAAAAGGCTTCTTGGCAACGCATTCAAAGACCCAGAGATTTGGTGATTTATTTATCAACAGCTGTTTCTGCTGTTTCACATTTCTAACGGCTTTACCGTTAGTATACGTACAAGCTCCGCTTATACTCCCGTTTCGTTTCGTTTTGTTCAGTTTAGTTGGCCTTCTTTTGAATTCTCCGTTCCTTTCACCGTCCAGGTTGTGATGTAAAGTAAATATATGTAAATTCGAGGGATTTTTAAATCTACCAGGAATGTATTAGTGCGCCTCCCAATTCCCATCCCATAGAACTCCCATCCCCATCCACATTCTGCACCGAACGCGAACCGTTTCCGCCAATACAATTCTTCTATAACGTAGTTGTATGCTAAATTGAAATCTCTTACGTAAATCATGCTGAAACAATGGCTGCTTGGTTGGGGTCTCGCGGTTCCCTTGGGTTTCACTGGATTCCACTGGGTTTCGCTACGTCGGGTTCAACCGGGCGGTTACTTAGCCGCATTGCGGGGCCTCCAACGTTGGGTGCTCGCGGAAGGATTTCGCGAAGACAAATCCCTGATTTAGGAGTTAAACTAGTCCCGGTTTAGTTGTACTTGCGCGCACCATAGCTCCAGATACCATATGCGTACGCCACACACGTACGTTCTTATCTTTCTAATTAGCTGCGAGCTATAATATATTATTGGTAAGAGGGTATAGTCCGTTCTCCCTTACATGTATGTATATATGTGTATATGTAGTTCTCACCCTCTACAGTTCGAACTAAAGTCTATTTGAAATTATGCTCGAGTACTCGTACCTCATTTACCAAATTATCCACGAAAACCAAACTTTTTTTCGCACGTTATTTCCAACGTATCATTTAGCGTACGATGAATACAAGACTCTTGATTGTTTTGTTCGAAGAAAATTTAGTCCGCAGCTCTTCGACTTTCCATTCCTGATACGTATACATCTAATACATAAATATCCATTTACACGTACCTATACGTGTGCAGATCGATACTTGGGAAAAAAATAAAGAAGAACGAAATAAAACTAGTTTATTACATCGAAAATGGGGCGAGAGAGTTGATACGTACATTATTAAATACCAAGTTATGGGTCAGTCAAAAAATTCCTACCGAGTGTAATGTATGATCCACCTCTCCGATATCTAACTGAAAGAATACCAGATGTACTCTCGATGGAAAAAGTTTGGCAATTCTCCTTCTCCACATTTTGATAATGAACTCAAGAATCAAAGTTTGGCGCAGGTAATCTAATTTTCGATTGAAGTGACAACGAGACTGGTTCACGGCGCGATGCGGTGGCATCTTCATTTTCCATTGAACGAATCTAATTGTTCGTTCTTAATTGACTCTCACCAACGGTTATTACCACGGAATATTTTCTTAGCGCAAGAACCTGCTGATGATTATTGTTATTATGATGATTATTATTTCTTTACGTCTACACCAGCCGTTGCGGCACCTCGTAGTCCTTTCCCTCCGATCACCTGCGTCCTCCCAACCCTCCACCGTTTTCGCCCGTCGTCTTCTTCGTTGTATCCTGGAATTAAGTGGCGTTAAAGTTATAACGCGGTAAACTCCGTCTTATCGTTCGTTGAAAAATACCTCAAGTTTACTACTAGAATAACTTTTGTGAAAAAGTAAGTCACGTCGCTTAGCAAACTTTCATATATAGGTACGTACCAGTTATGTACCTACTCTCCTATACGTTGCTAGTGTCGACGGAATACGTGGGAACATACACTGAAATAATTCTGGTCAGACCATAAGGTCCATTCCAATTTGGCGATAAAATTTGTCTATATGCTGTGCATTATGCTCTGCAATGATAACCGATTTTAATTGATTTTGGATAACTAGGAGTTTGGAATAATTATCGTCAATGATGTGAGTTGACTTTGTCCATTCATGAGAATATTTTATCCTTCAAAAAGTAGTGAAATTCCAACAAAGCACCTCAGGTGCAAAAAACATCGCCAAGTACATTAATTTTTCCAAATCAATCGCCACCAAAAAGTAGTTCCTCAAGAATAACCGTAAAATTAAATTCTCAGAAAAATGAATCCAAATCAATCGTTGTGCCAAGTACATGTTATTTTGCACCGTGCAAAGGAGTACTAGAAAAGACTGGAATGAACATACAACAAACCAAGTTACCAATTACAAGATTGTGAAATTGAAAAAAAAAGTCGAGAGAACGAATACTCAGTAAAATTTTTTAATGAACGCCGAACGTCACGCTGCCGTAGACCCCCTGTCCCCCGTAGTCACATCCGTATTTTATGAACGGCCCCTTACTGCTTCCAACGATTCACTAACTCCACTTCTGATCACTTTCCATCAATGTCAGTTAATCAAAATATTGTAAATTACCGAATTTTCAACCATTCACAAATATTCATGGTCGATTTATTTGTTTAGTAGAAGTGTCGTATTAACCTAATGCAACCTTAAATCTCCAACTCAACTACCAACGCTGGTTAATTTGAACGTTCTAACGGAGTTAGTTGCCAACGGGCTCGCAGACACACGGTATGGTTGGCTCGCAGTTATGGTATTTCTGCCAGTCAATATTCCTTTTTACTCAATAACAGATACCATCAAGTGCAGGAGATGAACCAGAGGTCTCACATATGGATCTGAATGATAATTTTAGTGAAACATACATAACTTATTTGAGACATATAATAATAGCTATATGTCCAAGAACTCAGTCAAAGAAACTCCTAAACTTGATATCAAGATACAAAGCCACATCGTCTACCCAATCAACCAAATCTGGAGTCTGAACAGTGTCATCGTCAAAATGGAATGCACCCATCATCACTGGAATCACAGCTAGTCTCACTCTTAATGCCTATCTCGTACCAGATATCATCATTGATTCTAATTTTTGTTGCACTTTTTTTCCACAACATAGCTAAAATGAGTGACTTTTGTGGGAACAACTGAACATACACCACTATTAAAGCTGACTGCCTTTGGATAGGAAATTTTAATCTCAAAGAGCTGAACTGTTTTGGCTGCTGATTGAATGGTTATTATTAAAATACTTGACCTTCTATACTTCTATGGATATAGAGCAAGCTTCTATTTCATTTACTTGACCAAATGTCCGTTCATCATAATCCGTTTGATCAAAAATTATTGTCAACAACTCGATATTATATTTGAATCTGCACACTGCATTGAATAAAACGATTAGATTTTTTCGGAACGCCAAAATGCATTATATTTATCTGATCAGATTGCCTCAATCACTGTTGCACGTATAATAAGGCCCACGTATACTATTCGTTATAAGAGTCGCAAGAAACTTCATGCATAACCTCATCTAACTGTCACTGCGGAGCTATCGAGTCTACAAGTATAACATTTCAGCAAAGGGATTCAGAAGTCTGAATTTCTTAATATCAATCATTTCGAAACATCATTATAACTGATCGATCGACCGAATCCTCGGTCCGGTTTGCGTTGTATACTGCATCTACTGCTCATAGGAATAGAGCTAAGGAGAAAAGTGATCCGGAGACGACTATGACGTTGAAAATTCTGATCGTAGAAACGGCCTCAGCGTAAATAACTATCATGAGATCACAGCTCTCCGAACATCAATGTTATTGAAATTAGGCTCAAATGAAAGCTACACCGCGATTTATATTGCGGAAGTGCATCCAAATTTCCCGAAAAGCTAATGATTTAGGGGATACCGAATAAAACAGTCGGCCGTACAGCGCTTTTGCTATCTCCTAACTGTATAGATACTCGGTTGCCGTTCGGTGCTCTTTTAATGTACTTGGCGCGAGACTCTACCGAGTCTCTTGATTGGCTCCATTGTAATTATTTTAGTCCCATGAATCGTCTGATGATACTACAATGCACAATGTTCACGATTATTTTTTCACGAATGATACGATGGTGGATATAGCTTTCGATATTTGTGAAATGAATATTTGTGCGTATAGATCATTGTTGTACGAAAGCACAATACGTAGTAGCTAAAGCCAAGTCAGTGCAGGTTGACATTGTTCTATCTATAAAAAAAGCACGGTTCTCTCATGTATATTCTACTTTTGCACGGTTCGGTTAACTCCCATAGGGCATAGAATATCGAACAGTAGCAATGTCTCATCCTCGTTTCTCCACGTTAATATACCTCATTTCGGAAAACCTTCGACTTCCAGGAAATCTGCTGCTCTTTCGTCGGTAGCTTCCGGATGAAAATAATGCGAAACAAGGAACCACCATACGTTTGGTCACCCCGCACTCTCGCTAATTACCCAAGTGTGTCCCAGCCGGAGACATAATGTGTTCGTATGTACGTACGTACATCGGTCGTGTATCTCCGTCGTGACGCCCGCCGTCAATCCCGACCCTCGTTCCCTCTCGCTCTCTTCGTTTCGCCCTCCCCCCCATTTCTCTCTCAATCCTATCCATCTCTCGTAGCGCCTCCCGTTCTCCCTCCGATACTATACACCCTCGCTTCGTTGGCCACGAACCGAACGTTTACCCCGCAGGTATACCCCAAGACAGAAGTCAGAAGGGATAGAGCATCAGAAACGGAAAGCCAAGCTTCGAAGGCTTCGTACAAAATTCTCGTCACGCGATAGCTGCCTGCCACATGGGATTCGAGTTCCAATCGAATCTGGGCGACTGTTTCAGTGTAGTGATTGCTCCTGATAGGCAACGCCTGAGCCCTACCGGCTCGCTCCAGGTCCAGCCGATTTCGGTGCAAACGTAAAGTGGAAAGGCAAATGATGGAACGTAACGGTCCAAGGATCACATAGCACTGCCCGTTTTTCTGCACTGAAAATTTCACTAACGTAAGCAGATTCTACCCTCAATCGGATTCTCGACTAAAAATATATATGGGACAAATTTTTTTTGCTGAGAAAAAAAAAAAACTCCATCGTTTCCGCCGTTACCATCACGAGAAGTTTGCCAACCATTGAAAGATCAAACGTTGATCACCTGTTTCAAAAACGGTCATGAGTTGCATCCTAAATTTTACTGCCGTTCAATAAGTGCAGATATTACAAGAATTTTATTAAAAGTTCGAATGAGGAGTGGTTCGTATCTGAAACAGCAGATCAACGTGTTTCATAATGGCGAGTCTATAAAGTACCGAGTCCGTTCCCAAACATTTTTCTTGAGAATGTGAAAACTACAACGATTATGCAAAATTAATCTTTTGTGCTATGCTGTTTCGATATTTAAAATATCTTCTCTGTATCAACGTTCATAAGTAAACGTAAATATCTATTGTTGTATAAGTTCGTTGTCGAAATATCATCTTCAGGCACTAAATGGGTATATTTTGAATTCTTGAGCAGTTTTTATTTAGACGTAGGCCCTCGATCTTCTTTTCTCAACACAAAGACGATAGTTTGACTTAGTTAGTCAGGGTTCTAAAGTCACGTTTCCGAAGATCTATTAGGTATCTGCATACATGTTCATGTGTAAAGTGGCCCATTTGAAATCTTTCATTCAAATATTTCTTGAACCAAGATATGTATATCTCGATGTGGGAAAAAGTTTCAGACAAAAATTGTACGTTGTTGAATTGGGTGGCCAAATTATCATTATCATTATTATTATTATCATCATTATCATTATTATTATTATTATTCTCCCAAAACGTAACGACTTTACAAATGATGAACATCCGCTAGTTTTTTAAATCAAAATCTATTTTTTTTTTCACTCTGACAAGAGTTGAAAATGACGTTAGCTGTAACAAAAAAGAAAAAAAAAATTGAGAGGCCCCAAAGGCACTCTGAAGAACGCCACACAATGAAAGTGACATAATAATGCGTTAATTACTCATATATTATATTATATATGTGCAGGTTATGTATTTAATTTGACGTCGTTTGACTTTATTTAATTTGGCTGCAGTGACTTTGAAAATTACAGGCCACCCTTATCGGGTAAACACACGTGTTTGTGTAGTGATAGATATAGATGAGTTTCAGGAAACTATTTGAGGGCAGTGGTATAGGAAAAAAAAAGGAATTAGCAGAAATAATGCATTTGCTCACGTTTTCAAACGAAAATCGAAGAGAGAAATGAAAGCAGATAGAGAGGGTTTGACATTACGTCTCTGCCACTCAGTCAAGGATTTAAATAGCGCTTGAAACCTTATCAAGATTCGCAGCAGCAAATCGCCGCTAAGTACCTTTCGGACGGCGAGCGCGAGCGTGTTAATACACTCTCTGGAAGAAACACTTGCGCTTAAGGTACAATTATTTACAATTACCCACTGAAGCATTAGGATTTCTGAGAAACAATTATGAGCTTTATACCTATACACTACTAAAGAATGAATAATTAGCAAATGGAATGAAATAAATACTTTCAAACAAGTTCATTCTCTCTACAACATAAGGCACTGAGCAATGAGCTACATAGCCCGTTGCTATAGGACTGAACCTATTTCAATCCTACAGTTTCATTTACAGATAACTTGAGATTTCTTTGGTTATCCAATCGACCTTTGCAGCAATATAGCTCGTACCTTCTATGGATTCATTGTGCTTATTAAATCGGGTTGGCGTCCAGAAATTTTCCTCAATAACCCGAACGTCAGAACTAAAAAAAACAAGCCATGCAATAATTTTTTGTACTCAAAGTGGGTATTCGATGTATAAAGTACACCTTACATAGGTATAGCAGTTACACGAAACCGGGTTCGTGCTTAAACTGCGAGTTAATTTGTGAAGTCGATTTATTGCACGTTGAGCTAGGCCGAGACCGGTTAAATACAAATTTCATGATCTATGTGAAAACTTTCACATCCCATACAAACGAACGAAAAGGCTTGCACGATATTTATACTTATAATGTACAATACAACAATAATTTTAACCAACGTCGTCAATTATCAGCACGAGGTCACGTGGACTTCCAAGATCTACTATAAGCGAAAATAAAAGCATGCTTAAAGTCAGCGTGAGAGAATCGCAGTTTTAGGCACAAGTTCCAAACTCGTGATAATAAGAAAAAAATCGGATTCCTGGATCATTTGTCTATTTTGTGAACACCGTGTACAATTTTTTTTTTCAAATTGCAAGAGCATCGAATAGTATTTGTGACGTCCATCATAGTTATTTCGGGAATATTTCGAAAGAGAAAATGACACACGATGATGAATGCTGTACATGGATGTGTCAGAATATTTATGAGGGGACATGTGACTCTCAGAAATCGAATGTCAGAGAGGAGGGTAGGTGGAGGGTGAAATTTACGAAGCGGTAAGTTCGTCCATGGCGTCGATTAAATTGCACGATTGAAATTCAATAGAGGCTGAGGCACGGGAGCTAGAGCGCGGTGGAAAGTGGAAAGGCATCGAAGCGACGCAACGCGGCCATGCCGCTCCGATATCCGGTACGTTGGATGAAGTTAATTGAGAAAAATCACGTGACGTGTCTCGCGCACGTGGCCTGGCTAGGGCAGGTGTTTGCGACGTCACGGCATATTACTCCGAACTAATTGCCCCCATATTATCTCCTCTTAATCGGTAGCGCACAAACCTGTCTATCACAGCCCTCGAGGTTTCCTGCGGTAATTTGCAGACCGCTATCACTACTCGTGTTCACATCTGTCAGGTTAATGGACTGGGATTACAACTATCATTCCCTAAAATCATCGACCGTGCCTTCAACGATCATCGTACTTATCTTTCATTGCTCATCGACGAGTCGGCTATCGTGACAATTTTCAATTCGATTCGACAACAACTTTGATCGAGAAATCACCATACTCTATAACATGAAACTGACGCCAAATCGTTGAAAATCTATACTCTCGACTTCTGTCTGAATATTTTTCACTCTCTCTCTTTCATTGTCAGCAAGCTTGTACAACATTTTCACGTTCTCAGCTGTGACGTTCGAATTCGTAAAGTGCAGATCTTTTGTTCGGGCAAAGCAAAAAACAATTCTGCGGGTAAATATACATAGTTGAAATAATTAGAGCCGTCCATCATGAAATACGTATGTTGGTACAATTATAATGAGCGATGTGTGAATAGAGTCTTGGATTTGAAATGCAGATATTCTTGTAATACATTGTGAGTCTGAAAAGTGAGGAAATATGAGGTACGGAGAAGTTGTTACGTATGTAAAAACCAAGAGAAAAATCATCGCTCTCGTTTCTTTGTCGCGAGAGCTGAGTACAAACGGAGAAACGAGAGTATATCTATTTTATAGTGTGAAAGCATATACTTTTGAACATGTTGAGAATACGTGCTTCTTCTAAATCCTCCGGGATTTTTGGTTTCTTGTCCTTTTCTCTTTTTCTTCGCAAGCTCTTGTGAGGACTGTTGAAACAATTTACACACGAGTAAGATTTCTTTGGATAAATACCACATACGATGCACGAGTATACCTTTGTACATTTCGATTTAATTCGAAAAATATCGATAAAATACCCGTGGATATACATCCTACACTTTTGAGAATATCAAAAGTTAAACGGATTGAATCGCATAATTTGAACGCTGGAGCCATCGCTTCGCCTTTTTCAGACGTCGGTGAATCACAGATACGTAATCACGAAGTAAATACCCAATGGGTATGGGTGTGTTAATTGACGGCGTGGAGGGATAAGGTGGAAATTCAAGACAGATTACATACATCTATATCAAACTGGTTCCAGAAAGTCCTTAAATTTTAGACGAAGTTGTTCATCGGGATCTCGTAATCGTATCAAAAAAACACAGCTTTCAAGACGGCGATGAGCTGAGAAATATTTTATTCGAATGTCTGTCAAGCATTGAATTGCCGGAAGAGCGCATTCTATGGAATTTCAAAATTTACCCAATCATCGCAAAATATCGCAAAGATATACTCATATTACAATTGTTTAATGACGATTCTAAAGTTTTGCCAGAATTCCAAGACAAAATGTGTTTCTGACATGACTAGACAGTTGTCGCTGTCGTTAATTTCTTCACAGAATTTTTATCCTTTAAATAATAATACCCGACGAATGATATTGTTCGTAATAGAAAATGAAGAGTCAGAATCGAGCACGATTTTCGCCTCCGTTGCGCACGTGATACGTGTCGTGTAAAATTATGGTCGACGCAACACCAGCAATGTATAAGTATAGTAAAATCATGTTTGTCTTATGCAAATCAAATCCCACACGCGGTTTTCCTATTTCGACCAACCGAAGCAATAAATTTGGCAAACAAACAAGGGATATATCCCTTATAATGCGATAACCACTCGCCGCGACCAATCTTCCTTACGATGAGTGTGTTTTGGTAGCATAGCGCGAAACCGCTCTCGCCGCAGGGTCGATAATATGGCCCATATAAGTATGTATACGTATATGAATATTAGGCGGGATTGTATGGATCATACATCTCCAAATGTTGAAAACTTCTCATTCTTCCGCTGAGGTCAGTTTTCCAGTTATATACGTATACGTGGGGATCTACACACATAACGTCAGAAGAGGAAATTGATTTTTCATGCGAATGAATACATCATTTGAGAATCGGCACCCCCCACGACTTCGCCGATGGACTAGGAGAAAGAAAATTTCGGATCAAACCACATGGCTCTTGGGGGAAAAAGAGAAAAAAAGGAGACCGAAATTCATGATAGGTACTTATACTGGAAGGCGCTACAAAATAATGAACACTATAATCAATCTCATCGTACATTCTTCGCGACCACTTGGTTAGAAACTTCATCCGCTAATCAAACTAAAATCAAACGGAAGTTGAGTCTTCATCATGCAAAAAAGGCTTATATATTGAGGCCTTCCTGATGATTTCCTGTGTGATTTCCGATCAATTTTTTTCTAAATTTTTTATTTGCTCTTCCAGTAGGAAGCGCTAGTCTGCAATAGAGTTTATTGGATATAATATGTATGTGGACTGCAACTGCATACAGGATGAAATTTTTTTTGATTAAATTGGAAATAATTCGAATCACGACATCGTATGTGTAACACCCATGGACTTGAAGCGAATAAAAAAATTCAACGAAATTCAAACATAGAGTACCGAACATTCACATTCAATTTTTTTGCGAGTGTAAAAATCAGAAAAATCGCATCGGATATTTGATTACCTTATAGGTCCGCGGAATTGGAAGTACTGCAAACAGTTTCGTACCGTATGTTTATCCACAGGTAGCTAGGCAGGGCTGATTATTTCGTAAATCGAGTTTAGATATTTATACCCATGATGTGTAATCACTGTTAATCATTTATTTAACATGGAATACGTTTCTAATAAGTAATCGATTTCCTGGGTGGAACATTTGCACAATGTCCGCGTGTTACACTAGCTGTACATACATTGTGTAAATTCATAAAATTTACCGAGTAACTTTCGCGGTTGTATTAGAAATAAGAACATGTATTCATCCGGTGAAAACGTCGACAGTATACAAGTGGATGAGAATGTCGAAGTGTCTTCTGCTCAGGAAACGCGGTAACGCGGCCCGCGCAACGACGATCAAGATACCACAGGGCCATTGCATACCAGACTACGAGCTCTACGGTGAACCAAAATATTCCTGGTATGCTTGAGCATAACGTAAAGGAATTTCTAGCATCAAGTTGTGATACTATACTGGAGAGTACTTATAATTAATCTCTCTAGTTCATAATCGCCTCTTAACCACGTACGGCATTGTAAACTAGTAATGGCAACTCTCGCTATACCTCCTAAAATTTTCATCTCTAATGTGCAGGGTATAACGTGATGTATCAAACACATATCATATACATGTATATTACATTACACAATCTAGCATAAATGCCGAACAAAAGGAATAATCGCCCAGCAGATTTTTTTAATTCTTCTCTTTCTTTTTTGTAAAAACTGATGGATTCAAGCTTTTATTCTGTTTTCAAAAATTCGAAAAAATCCTCATCCGTTTCCGTCATGGGTATCGCCCATTGCTATATGCGTGTATGCAGTCCAGCAGATAGCGAAGTCTTTGAAAGCCCTTTTTTCAAGCGCGCGTGCTTTTCAGCAAATGATGAAAATTCTTTGGACGAGGCTAAAAAAAATGCGCGTTTTATTGAGCTTGGTTTTATTGGAGACAAAAATCACACAGAAAAAATTGTTGGGACTTCATGACGTGCAATTCATCCGTAATTATACAACTCGAAATTGGCCGCGGTTTTCCTCGCTAATCCCCGTACGTTCCAGCATCGCCTTCACGGTACTCAGACAATTCTTTCTCATTGATCGGCTATATGCTCACGATTCATTTTGTCGTCTCTCTACTTTGACTTACTTTTCTCTCTCTTCAGTTTTTTACCATATACTTATTTTTCTCTTCTATCTTTGTCTCTCACGTTTCTAGGATTTTACACATTTTGTTAATCAGTTGATAGTTTTGGAAAACGCGTTGCCTGTTCTTCAAAGGTAACTACATCTGATTTCGAAGAGATCACTACTCCATTTCAGGGTTGAAAACTTTACGTTATATGTATTGTTATTATACATCACGTTATTACGATTGCCAAATAAGTTTACAGGATACGCAAGGATGTAAAAAATCCATGATTCATCACGTGAACATATTTAACAAGAGCTTGCAGTTTACAAGACTTCTTCAAAGGCGTTCAGAAAATAAACGCAATCGATTCTACTCAAGTAATCAATCAATCAATCGCGCTGTAAATTCCGTGAATTTTCTCGCTTACAGCAGCTATCAAACGACTCCACGAAACCGTTTTTAAAATGTATGAAAGATGTGATTTGCCTTAGAGATAATAATCAGCCGATCGACATCATGCCAAATATCGATAAAATGGCTTACCTAAATCGAATTCAACGCTAACTCCTTTATCTAATGATATCAATGTAAATTGTTCTGATTTCTGGTAATGAGTGATTGTGTCGATTTAACCATAATTGGCTGCAAACAAAAATTATTGATAAATTACAATTGAATGGGTTGACCATCTGGAGCCACACCCTGGAACGTCTGAAAGTTATTAGACATGAATAACTGGAAAGCAGCTCTGCTTCTGATACTTTATCTAACCTTTCATTCGACTAACAAATGTCCATAGGCACCTGCTGAATAGGTTGCATTTCCATCTCGGTACTATACCTACGTGGCTTCGCTGCGTGCGTCATACCAGACAATTTCACAGAGTTACGAACCAAATTTATTTATGTAATATTCTGAGCAATATTACGTCATACTCTTTGTGGCAATACAACACCGACCGATTTATCACTGGTAATATTCAAATTTTTACTGATCCGAAATCTTTTTTTCGAAAAAATGTATGCCATGGTACTATACACACACGCCTCCAATATGTGCATTACTTGGAGCAGTTGAAGCTACGTGATTTTTTCGAATGTTAATGAAGTTTCCATAGAATTATGGTAAGTCTCTGGGTTTTGATATAGGTAACAAATATGTTGTATACGATACCTGTAGAATGCGCGTCTATACAGTTGGGAAATAATGCTCATGACCGATACAAATTTGCAGCCGGTTCCTGGCCCAAGGGAAAAGCTGGCAAAGGACTTTATCATTAAATATTTAACTCCACAGCTGCTGTAAAAATCTTGCCCGAGGCTCACCTTCCCGAAGTTAGAAAAGAAAGAGGAGTAGAAGGAGAAAAAGAGTACGAAAAAATAAAATGAAATAAAAACAATAAACCGAGAGACGCCCAGCCGCGCGCTGAGGAAACCAAAGAACCTCGAGGGCAATACAGACTCGTAATAAGGCTGTGAGAGCAATATCATATTTATGGGACCCATAAACATTGATCCTATGGAACTTGATGTTTGCAATAAACGAGATTTTCTTATCATCGATATATTTTACGCTTCAGCTCGCATTTTCGACCTAGACAGAATTGCGAAGCAACCAGGATATCAATTTCATTAGTCGTTACGTTCGTTAGCTCCGCGGCCCGGCTCTTTAATAACTAACATGACCATTCGGATCACCCTCAATATCTTCTAAGCATATACTCCATTCTGCGAACATGCAGTACTCGCAGTCTGCCGGACTCACAATCAGCTGCGGTTTAACTATCATCTGCGGTGATGTATTTTCCGAAAACAAAACTTCAATTGCCAATGACCTGCGGTCAATATGATGTACGCTTGCGTACGTACGTGACGTTCCACGCCAATTCGACCGATAATCTTCCCCTTGCCATTTCTCATTGGATTCATATCGATCGCGGTGGGCGAAGTAAAGAGAACATCAAAATCAAGGTTGTTCAAACGAAATGCGATGTGAGAAAAAAAAAGAAGATTTTTTACGTTCTTTCACTCTTAATTTGTTTTTGATGACGATGTTCCGTTGACGATCCGTCGCCGCTTTTTAGGTCTAAGGTTTTTGCAATAGATTTTTGAATCGTTGTAATAATCGAGTATATCAATTGATTCCGTCGGAAGTTATTTATCGTGTACGTCCTGCAAAACGGTTACCATGATAAAAAGTTTGGGGGGAGGGGAAATAGCAATAAATAAAGAACATAGCTATAGAGAAGAAGAAGAGAAAAAAATTGGCTTTTAAATTTGAACCGCTCGCTCTTCGGCATATTCGCCTGCGTCAGCCCCTTTAGCAGTCTCAAATTCAGCTTTAACGAAAACAGTTTATCGAAACCATCAAACGAAGTTATCGATTCGATAAAGAAAGCTATCCATGGCCCTCTTCCTACCTAATCCTCCGACGAAGCTATTATCCAGGAAAAGCTAGTCGAACATCCGATTAGGAAAACCGAACATAAGTTACTTCCGCTCCAAACTCTCGCGTATCCAATGTCATCCATTGTAGAATTGTGTGTGTATTATCTTCTTTTTTTTCCAATTTCTGTCGATCGATTCGTTGTTCTTTTTTTTTTTTTGTAATTTTAATTTTCGTTTTTATATCATATTGTTTTTACGGAGACGGCAAACCGTCTAACTCGACGACGACGACTTGATTCGATTCGCGATTCGTACCGATCAATAGATAGAACAGCTTATAGATGCTATAAATAACTGTAATATGTGAACGATATTTTCAAATGAAATTTCATCAAATTGTAAAAAACGGTCGAAAACTTGTGGTAAAATGCACGCAACTACGAAAAGTTATGAGATGCTAATGCGAGCTAATGAATTATGTAAAGCGTTTTTTGGTAAATTCAAGCTTTCGGGCTGTCAAAAGGGCGTACCTCTAAATCAATAATTGAAATCAAAATAAATCATGAAATCCAAATTACAGATTTGGAAAAATTGTAATTTTCTAAAGAAAAAATCAAAATTTTCAAAAAATAGAAAGATTTTTGAAAAGATTTTAGAGGAGGTCAGATTACCGTAGAAATGAAGAGCATTGAAGATGCTAAATTTCCAAACTCGTTTGATTAATTGGTTCGACACAATGTTAATTTTTTTTTCACCCAAGTTTCTCCACTTCTTGGATTCAATCCACTTTTTTGTGGGTTACACTTTCGACGTAGTCGTATTATTATTCAAATTTTGAATGTTATTATCATTATTTTTCCAGAAATTTGATTAGATAGATCTTCTTTTTTCAACATTTCCTATACCTGTTTCTAAAGTGTGAAAATTTCTCGCGGTGGGTATCATATCGTACACGTACCCATGTACAATGACGTACACGTGCAGGGTTAAATAATAAATCATAAAAATTTTACAGAATGTTTTTCGCTCCTCATTTAAGGTGGTCACATGTTACTCGTTGTCAGATACAAATCGTAGGTGATTTGGAATTGACAAAGTTCTATATAATTTTGTGAAAAGTGTTGCTCCGCGCTGCAAGTTTTCTCCGTTGAATATATGTGTATAACGTAATATATATGTATATATATTATAGTATATATATATGACCTAGAATGTTGGACGGGCGCAGCTGGAACTCTCGTACATAGCTGACTCATTTATTCTTTATGGAATAATGTCAAAAATACATTAATTAAATCATTATCGTTGTACATCGTTTATCGGTTACGACAACCACGTAAACCCTGCAGGTGCAGGTGCTTAAAAGCCCTACTTTCATTGACAAATTGCTCTGCGAGAGAAATTTTAGTTCAACTTTACAGGGAACGGACGTATGGTCTATAACGTTATACTGAACATCGAGGAGTAATAAAAATTCATTTCAGTAATATCTCGTCTGCACTGCAGATGTCTACGAAAAACGTCGACAACCTGAGGTTACGTAATCTACCGACTTACACCCTCCTAATTGCATAATAGCGACAATTGCATCTACGGTTACGGAGATTTTCATGAAAGATGTAAAAATTAACTTGGAAATCAAAACGGGAAACTGTCATGTACAGTCGCGTTTCGTCGACTCATTTGGAAACTTGCGACCGGACTGCAGTTTGACCGTGTAAATAGCGAATATTGACAACCGGCCGCGTAATAGATATGAGAATCGCCACAACCAACCCGAGAACTCTCAAACTCTCGTCGCCTCCGCTCAGTTATCAGCGAAAATTACTAGCATATAATTGTGCCATGAGGAGGAGTTTCTCCGTGTCAATTTCTCACAAAATTATAATCAAATTTCAATACAATCTCGCTAGCTGTCACAAACGATCGTTTATTCCACATGTTTTCGGACTCGAATTTGATTTGATTGTTTATTTTTGTATTTTATTTTTTGGTTTTTACATTTGCGAATACGCGCAATTTAGCGTGTTTCTACTCGTGGAGTCATATTGGAAATAATGTAATCAACGGTGAGAAGCAAAGGTGATTCGATAGCAATGGTGACAGAAATTGATCGCGGACAGACTATCATGATCCAACGATTCGTTTAAAATCGAAGCGCGCGAGAGTCGCGGCTATACATGTCGTCCGTTGGTGGTTTCATTTGCGATGGTAATGGAATTCGGTTGTCACCACGTACCATTGTGAAAATTTTTAGTGCTAGTTTCCCCGGGTGGTAAATGCACCCACATTTGGGGCGTAAACTTTTTGCCGTTCCATGACCAAACTGTTTGCGATGAAATGTTTCACGTCCGGTCAAGTATACCCGTTACCAGCTATTATGGGACGAGGTCATTGTTTCTCATCGTATTGTTTCGAGGATTACCTGCTGTTTCGTGACGCTGACATCCCGCGTATCCTCTAAGTTCATTACAATGGCCTTAAGCAAAGTTTGTAAAAAGAATGGGGGACAATTTGTATATATCCTTATACAATTTACGAACCCGCACACTTTTTCCTTATTCGAAAACAGGGCTAATTTGTATAATGGATTGTTTGGTGAAAAACCACAAGGGTTTTGTCTCATCGTTACGTATGACTTTATGGTTTTATATGTTCTAAAGAATAAGTGAATTCTGGAAAATCTGAAAAATCTCATCGCTTCTAAACTGCAACATGAATAAAGAGTCACCTTAATTTTTATGGCGTATTGATTCTCATGCTAGTATGATCATTCTCTAGGGGATTGCAGAAATCAATTGCCAGTAAGACACGACCACTACGGTGTTTAGGTTGGTATACGTTTGTAGGTAGTTCAATTCTCACAAAGCGACAAGTCAACAACAATCCGTCTTGTTTCCGATAAACCGTCAAAGTGATGCACTTCAACATAATGATCTTGCGGCGACAAGGTTTGCCCGAGATCCTCCCCCCCCAGCGCGTTTTCCTCGATATACGATGGTCTGTTCATAGTAGGTCAGCGGCTTTTGCTTCAATCAAATCTCACCTCAGTCGCCCTCGGGTGTGGTCAGATAACGATGCCAAAAGGGCCCTCCGATTTTGCATGTGAATAGACAACACGGCATAGATTTATGTTAATTAGCATATTATACAGGGTGTCTTCTCTTGTTTTCTTCGTTTCTTTGTTACGTTTTTTCAATATCACATTCTTGATGTTTGCAGAACCAGAATCGATACTCGAGCATGATCATCAAAAGATTCAAAGATATTGACGCGAACCTAGTTGTCGGCATTCGAACGATTTTGAGCTATGCACCCCTTCGTCCTCATTAGTCACTACGATCAAAACCTCGAATACCGCCCCACTCTTTTTGATACGACAAATTGAGGTTCCAAAGAATGTTGTTATTTTGTGCAAAGTAAACCAAAATCTGCACCCTAGGTCTCTAATTATTCTGCCAAAATGCTTTCCATATGATGTAAAAACTTCTAATTATATATTTCTAATTATCCCAAAATCTTCGAAATTTATTCGTTAGTAACCGTGAATAGTTGATGTCCGTCGACGATACTTTCATCCGGAAAACATGACACACCATTATATCGAGGTATTTCGGGGTAGTATAAAGATATTTTACATACAAAATGCAAATATCGAGCTATAGATATACAGGTGTATACGAGCTACGTAAGCCGATACATCAAATAAAGTCGGCTTCTTCAAGATGAATACAAATGAACTATTATATATTAAAATGTTGATGTAAAATAATAGCCTGCAGAGTAACAATACCATAAGGGACCGCAATAAGCTAACGGGCATGTGTACGATATACCTTAGACCTGTAAAATGTTGCGTCTTTATTCAACGACACAATGCCATTTGAAATTATCCAGGGGATGATCATTGGTTAGAGATGAAGGAAATAATACGAAATGTGTACTCTACATACGTACATATGGTATTGCGAGCAAATTTCGATACTCCAATTTGGGATATTTGTTCAGCGATGTATGTAAGTTATTGATCGCTTCAATAACGCGTGAAAGTAAAATTACAATGAGTATTGCTATATATATTTATAGGATAGAAAATAGCGAAAAATCAATGGCCCGTATTGGAGTGTGAATAAAAGCTGATGAACACGAAAACGAATATGGGCAATTGTTTTTTTTAGTGCAAATGAAAATAACATAACTTTTCATTTCGGGTTTTGATATAAAGAATTTAACGTCGGTGTTTAAAAGCCTAACTGAATGCTTTTCTCTCTTGTATCCCTAGCGGTATCAAACCGAAAAAAAGAAACAAAATCCATCACCATGTTTTTCAAATATTCGAACTTCATCTTCTTCATCGCGTATAAGTTGAACCTCGTGTAGAGTTTCGATCAGATATTCCAACTCGGCAAACTCACCGGTTATTCAAGGTGTTTAAAAAATTAGACTGCTCAAGATTTTGAAAATTAGTTTTTCCGAGTTGCTTTGAAAATATCGCAATATATGAGTCGTGGGAAATCAACATGAATCCTTCAACTTCTTTTGCCAGAGAGATTTTTTTTCAAATGCATAAGAATCCGTCAACGCTCTCTGCAGCTTTTCTTTTTCGAGATTTTCAACTGTCAGATTTTTCCTCCTTCCATCCTATACATTACATAATCTAATTTCTCGCTTGCAATTATGTAATAGTGCTGTCGTGCAATTCACGTGAAAGTGCAATTGTTTCGACGATCGACACTTAGACGTAAAATCCGATTCTGCAGTTGCATCTGCCAGAAATAGCTGGCAGATAATCGTCTCAATTGTTTGACGCTGGGGTGTCTACCCCATAAAGATATAGGTATTTAGCAAATAAGAATATTCGGACTTGAGACTTTAGTTATTACTATTCATACATATTTTTATTTATACATGAATTATCTGCTCTTTTGCTGATCTATATAATTACTCCGTCGTAACGCCGACAAGAAATAAACTTGTGCGAGCCTTCAACAATTTCTACAGAACTATTTCATTTTCGTATTATATTGATCGTAAAATCCATCCTCACGTGTACAATGTATACCTACACAAGTTTTGTCTATGAATTAAAATTTAATTAACAAATATGAAAAAAAATATTGTTCGACAAGAAATGAAGAAATTTTAATTAGAAATGAATAAAAAAAGAGTAAAATTGAAAAAAAAAAGAAAAAACGATGTAAACACCAAGTATCACAGAATATAATTAGGACAACCACTAGAAATTTTTACGGTAGATGATATACGACAGTGCAAAATTATCATGTACCTTTATACAGTAATTATTGCAGGGGTTGAATTATTCATCGGATACATTTACATTAAGATTAACGAGGCGACTCATTCCACTCGTCTTATATCCCCATTCTGTAAGGAAAGATTTAATTGTACCTAATAAAAAATAAATGATTACTCGCAGATGGCAATACACTTATCGTTAGATTTAAGGTCAGGATGAGACGAAAAACTCAATCAATACCAGCGCACATGTTGTAGTTCAGATGTGCAATTATTTCTTCGTTGTTTATAATCTTATTTTTTTTTTTTACCGTGTTGAATCGTTGCTCGCATTGCGGAAAAAATTGTACAAAAAATTATAAGAAATTAATATTTATACACAGCACAGCTCAAGGTAATAATTGATGCGCGATCCGGGGTTATTATTCGGTTAACTGTGAGGGATAATGTTTTCCGAATATGTTTGAAAGGCGCTAACTTTTTTGCGCGATATAATGGTCCGATGTTTCAAATATTATTCCGTAGTTGATGTAGTATTTTTTTTTTTTTTTTTTCTTTCCTTGTAAAGGGTAAGGTTTTGGTATCGTGTATTGGTATACGTGAGATCCGATGAAATATCTTGCGGCCGGTTGAAGTCAATTGAATATTATATGAAAAGTTGATTACTTTATTCAAATTTATTTAGATCAGATAAAATGAGTTTTGTATTTTCATTCCAAAGTTGTTCAGGTACCCCCCACACCCTACACATATAGCTGCTTCGATTAAGTTCGAGGTGAAAATTAGTTCCGAGTTTAAAAATTTTCTGAAATGAGATTTTCTTCACGGCGTAAAGGTATTTAAACTCACATACAAATCTTCCATCATACTTGCACTGATAGGACCTTGAAAAGTGTTCAACTTTTGCGTTGTACCCATTGAAAGTAATGGTTGATCTTTCGACTGTTCGGTAGTATGTACGCTGTACTATTTATAGATAGTAATTTGAAAAGTCGATAAACCGCTGCTAGGGATAGTTCCAGTTTGTGGAAGCATAATTTCCATTTCGATTTCTCAGAGTAACAGATTTGTGCATAATTCATATTTCTCAACCCCTCATACCTCGCCTCGACAAATTATATCCCAAGATCGAATTGCATATCTCTATTCACTAGCCTGATTTACACCTTAGATAACTCCACAATACACCGACCTATACCCGTTCCCAATAGATCGGTGCAGTATATATATCTAAAGATCGATAGACTTGGTTCCATTGTTCCCGCATTTGCCAATTACAACTTCAAGTAGACCTCACCGGCTCCAACCTTGCTCACGCACACCTATCGCACGTATACGGGGTAATATGCACACGCAAATTGGGAGGAATCCAGAGGTAGAAAATTAGATATCGGCGATACACGTCTGAACAGTACTAACATAAGTTTATAAATATTCCGTGGAAAATCTTTTTAACAAAAAAATTCGTGTACGACAAAAGTCGTTTAGCAGAAAAATATATTAAGCGGCGAAATAATTGACATTATACGCAACTGCCAAGTACCAACCTGTTGGCTAAAAGTTTATGTTGAAGAACCTTGAAAAGTTAAATTCATGAGAAAACTGCAATAAGGAATTTCTATGGCGTAAAACTAGAAAGCCGATCGGTACCCCTGCGAAATTGGCTCCTCAGTTTGCGAAGGGAAAGCCATTGTTTGGTCTCTGTACGGATTGATGAATTCCTCGAATTCCATTTTGGTTTTTTTTAGTATGATAGAGGGTATAACACAATCTGATACGGGATACGAGCTGAAAAAGTTAGGTTCAGTGCGGTACACTTCCGTAAATCCTACGAAAAAAAACAACTTTGCAACGAAAACTCTACATACGCAGCTTTTATGTCGGTTTGGAGAATTTGAACAATTGACATTCACCACCGAGATGTTTGCGGTCGACCAAAATGTTTTGTAAAAGTCCCCTATACGAGGATGGTAATAAGTTACACCGTACATTATACACGCCGAGAAATATCAATGCTAATCGCGACGATTCCAACGTTGTTAAATTCTAGTGACGTGGAGTCGCACAATTTTATTTTTTCACGCCTCTTGTCACAAAATTAATAGAAACGAAAGACTAGAGTGAAAATAAAAGATCGGAAACGGTTCTATGTTCGGGGATAAGACCTTCTCTGATTAGTTTGCGCGTGATCTTGTTTTCAGAAGTTTGAGTCAGATGGTTGATTCTGCCGGTACACGTACAATTTTTTTTCTAAACGATCCATCATTCGATTTCAACGGTCCTCGGCATATTTTTATGTTTTTTGCGCTAATAGACATTGTGACATGAAAAAATTCAAAAGATTGTGGTATGTCGTTTAGGCTCTTACGTCAATAAATACACGAAATTCTCAGGGAGTAAATTTTCTAATTCTTCCGCATTTGCATCGAATGGGCAATGTCAGATCAAAACTCGAAACGAGGGTAATGATAATAGAGAAAAAATGTTCTTTCAATTGTGATTGTACAGATTGGGGACAAGAAGAGCAACAACATTTTCAAACCGTATGATTGTTGTTTTATGTTCCTTGGTGAGCGGGATCGCGCCAGGCGTCCTTTTGGCAGCGAGGGTTATAAAAACTTATTTTTTTCTAGCACCGGCTTTTTTTCTGCAATGGGAGGAAATTTCCCGAATTTTTGAAAACAAAATGTGAGCTTCATTCTTTCGATTTTCATTGAAAACGAGGTTGTCGGGATTTGTTGACACATTCAATTTTTTTTTGGTTTTATTCTTCACATTTCAATATTAGCCTTTTTTGTGTTTCCCAACCCGTAGATTGCGTTAAAAGGAATTTTGTTAGCGGGCTACGTGAACAGATAATAAACAATAACCGTATTGAAAATACCTATATCAAAACTAGAATTTATAGGTTTGCGGTGTCATAAAATCTTAAGCGTCGAAGCATATAGGTACAAAAAAAATGTCCCATAGAAACACTTCCAGCAATTAATTTCGTCGTGGGGTTTGTTGATACATTAGCCTATCTAGTTTACCACTTTTATGCATTCCGCACATTTTCATCATCGACCGCAAAGGCTTCCGTGCCCAAAAAATTTGAGGGATTAGTTATTTTTTTTGTGTGAATATTTGATAATTCAGGTATTAAATAGAATATGTTGTTCGGTCATCGTCATCGTCATCTAGTTTTTTATTTTTCTATTAATAAGACGTCAGTAACTAATTCTATTGAGATTATAGATAGACAAAAATCGTTGAAATTGGAACTCAATGATATGTCTCATCGGCCGCAATTGCCAACATAAATGCGGGGTCAAACTGACGGAATAATTCAACGAACTATAGATTATAATCTGTGAACGTATATTTTTGTATTGATATCCTATTCCTGTTGAAAATATATCTACATATTATAGAACCATGTCTTACGTATACTGCACGTGGATAAATTATATTCGGGCAACGCAGAGGTGGTACGCCTATTCTCACTGTGAGCATATTATTTTCTTAACCAAAATTAAAGTCAACGATCGAACAAATATGGAGGAAATAAATAAACTGAATTAAACGTACCCGCATGCACAGTAGTCAGTCTGATGAAATGTAAAAATAATCTCTTTTTCAAGCAACGATGCAAATCTAAACTCCCCAAAGGTTTATAGCGCGGCCGGTACTGTTCGTAACGAGTTTACCGTAGCAATAAACGCGTACGAGCCGAAGAGTAGAAAAGCCGTGGAAATTGTTTGGGGGAGTTGCGGCGATTTGTTGGTACAACAATAGCGTAAAATTTTTCCGGGTATTAGAAAAATCGAGTTGGTTAGAAAATGGGGGAGAATTTGATGAAGAATTTGGATTGAGAAAAAGGAGGTAATACTGCAACGGACGATCTTCGCGTCTATTGTCCTCCGCGATATTGATTGGTTATTGGAATGGCCCGAAACTACGTCGGAGGAAATTCAAAGTGGTTTAGTTTTTATTAGATTTCAGTTTCTTTATTTTTAGTTTGTCTCTTTCTATACAGACTAGAGAAGTACTACGTATGTATAGTCGTAGTAACATCTTCCTTCACTATACTGAAACTTCGCTACGCGAAAGCGATAAAAATAAAGGGAAATAACCTTCGGTTCGTAATACTAAGAAGTACAAGAGGATATAGCTGAGTAACAAGAACAACATCGAAAAACTTCTATAACGACATACGTTATAGAGACGTCGTCACCCAGTTGTACCAGCCATCCGTTCAGATAATCGTATTTTCAGGTTGACGAGCAAAGAAAAAAGAAGAAAAGAAAATTTAAACAAAATTATTTCACCGTTTCACAGAAACCTCAGATCGCTCGAACTCATCCTTAAGGTCATCGACGTCTCCGATGCAGCTGCACATATTCAGTAGGCAGTGCAATATCACGTCCATTAGCCAGACAGACTGATGCCGTTAAGTAGTACTTAGTTGTCCTGGTTTCCAGAGCAAGGGAGGGTGTGATGGGGTTAGCAGACAGTCTGCGGGACGAACCACTATATGGTTGAGGGACAACCAGGAGACGTAGCCCGTGTTGAGAAACTATGGAGCAAACTATACGGTGGTATAGGATATAAACGTGACCGTGTGTATTCGAAGCTTGGCAGTACTACGTGTGTCTCTACGAGGAAGGCGGGTCCTGACTGTAGTCGCGATGGCGGAGGGCACGTGAACTCTGAGCGCATGCGAGGTTCTCTTATCAGAATGAGAGAGGATCGCGATTTCACCCCATCGTGATGTGCGCTACCATCAGTACGCTCCGAGTTCCCGGCGCGCCAAGTTTCATTGTCGTTTAGTGTGTTTTACTTATAGATGGATGTCGCCGATTCGATTGACCGTCGCAGCTTTAGCTGTTCTCATAACCTCTTCCGCATCTTATCTCGTGGAAGGTTAGTGAGTTTTATGGTGATCCTCGTTATAATTCACAACTCAAAGGATATTGTGTTTCAATCGACACATGAATGGAAATAAATCAATTAATAGTTTTCATCAAGTTCGTTTCACATCTAGGTGCTATGTAGTGATTTTTACTCGTGTTCCCCAGTTCATATAAGCAAGAAAGAGATGAACTAAAAGAAAAATATACCATCAACCCTAGAACACCGAATGATCGTCACACGTTTTTATTTCGATAAGATCTGCAGCAGACGTTGAGAAAGAATTTGAAAATCGATGGTGGCGCCTCTAGGGGATTAAGGGTTTTAATGTGTCACGTTTACCGCGAAATATTTTTGAAATTGCAACGAACTCGTTGCGCAAAACTCCCTTAAATTACCTACTTTGAACTTATCATAGTACGTTACGAATCTGCGAAAAATCATGTCTACCTGGCACGTCCCATATTATCGACTTACCAGTGCCCGTAAATTTTGCGCACATCCCGTAAATCCACTGGATCACGTGTTGATCAAGGATTTCTATTAGCTGTCATGAAATTTAACGACAGTCGTATTACGTAGCTTTCCTGATTCACGCGACATGGCCAAACCTCGATCAAAGCACACGAAGTGACGTTACATTTCACCAACAAAATAGTACAAAGAACTAGGTATAGCTACTTTCGGAAATTCTTATCGATAAAAGCTCGAACGCATATACGTTTACCTTCACGTTTTTCTTCGAATAGGAGTCGAAAGGTTTTCCTGTATGCGAGTGAATGGTTTGCTCGAATCTGTTATATCAATAGAAAGAGATTCAACGCCTCTTATATGCCAACATTGACTGCACTGCCGATACGGTCGTGTGCGCCTGTATAAATGTATCCTATACGTATTTAGATACGTATGTACGTGTACATACCTATTCCCAAAAGTACATACCTTTCTGCGCTGTAGAATGTGGGAATTCCAAAAGAGGACTTGAAAAAAACAAAAATCAAGAAAAATTGAAACAAAAATGTGAAAAAATTCGTTCCGTTTCGTTTCCGTATAAAGTAAATGGGCCGAAAATTTAGTTTTATATTCATCCTTTTTTTTTTGGTGTCCACTTTTTTTTTCTCACCGAACAGCAGTAACGGTAAAAAGTATCGAGTAATTTTGGTCAACGGAGTGTAATGAGGGAGCACCGGTGTTGCGGGGATTCCCCCATGAGGAATGCTCGTACGCGGGGGATCCACCTATACAACTACGTGAAATCGTTAGTGAAATATTCTAAAATACCTAGTGCAGTTTTGCCGTACGTGCCGCTTGTTACCATAATTGAATGGTTCAATGGATTTGGGACAGTATTGTTCGATATTCACCCCATTGAATGTGATACAGGGGTATCGACGAGAGCCCATTAATATGTACAGATCACTGCGTCATCCCTGTACATATGTATGTGTATACAACATCGCCGTATCAACCAAACGACTTGAATTGCAACATACTAAACGATGTGATCCCCACGTGTTACCCTACCTCCGCCTGACTTCGATCTAAAATTATGGGATATTATAAAACCGACAATGAACGAGGGAGTTTATTACTCGAATATTCTTTTGTCGCATTTTCTATTCTTTATATGTTTTTTTCAAATGTTACAATACACTCCAATTTACGCATCTGTGAAACACGTCCAACTCAATCATCACGTAAGATGAAGATTTTGAAAAATATTTTCACATAGCAGCAGTGATTTCCCAGAAGTTGAAGTGTGATAATCTTTTATGAGCTATACACGCCCAACAAATAACGTAGCTATTAGGGGGAATATGTATATGTTACGTGATATGTATGTATATATATCTATGATGTATGCAATAGAACTTTTTGAAGGTGCCACTTAAAATACGGCGGGTGCTGAGCGTGAAATATTTTCATACGTAGGATCTACATCTTCCAGACTACCTTCGCCCTTGAAATTCTTTCGGAGAATTTTCCAAGAATCCTCACGAGGATCCCTCTCTGCTTCTTTTTCTCATGAATCCCTAATTCTCTGTTTTTAAAAACAAACTTGACTGACGTCTTCGACGAGCCAGCCAGCTCGGAGCTTCCACTCTTCCCGCACTCTGTCGGCTAGAATTTTTCTTTTTTTTTCTGATTTCATTTTTCTTTTTCTTTTTACTTATTTATCTCATTTTTTTTATTATTTCAACCGGGGAGTCAACTTTTGGTCGGCATTGTTCACCAAATTTCTCATTAATAATTTACCTCGTTAGACACCGAGTGGTGGGTAACTTCATCATCAACAATTTCATGGAGTTATGTATCGCACGGATACTCCTGAGCAAGAATGATCTACACATGTATACGTACGTTTATATACATCGAATATTCAAGATATAGTTATACCTAGTTCACATCTGTTCGAAAACTAATATCAATCCTATAGCGCGTATCCAGATCCATCTTTTTTTTTCTTCACACAGGGATGAATAAACCGAACAAGATTTAAGCCGCGTGTTCGCCAAGTTTTCAGTCTCGTTCCAACAGCGCTGAATAACGTAGGTACACCGATGAGATCTTTGCCCCGAATGCGCTCTACGTGCGCCATCATGTTTTCCACTTCGTTTATTTGTATGTCGCATATACCTGTATGTGTGTACACGTTTACACCACCCATACCTCTTGGGAAAGGTATGTCTCACATTTCTTTTTTCTTTTAGCCTTTCAACTTATGGAAAGGCTCGATGCGATATCAAGAATAATCAATGCGTCCAAAAGTAGGACCATAATACATGTATGTTATATCTAGTTTTCACCAACATGTATAGTAAGCCGGGTTGGAAATTTTCTCGAATAGACATTAATCCACTTGACATCTACCTGAACAAAACCATCAGGCGGGCATTGGCCGAGGCATTTATATGATTGTTCTTTCAGAAGACAAGGAAAACGTTACCACTCGTCTGTACAGTTGTACATGTTTGTTTGATCTACGTATACATAGGTGTATCAGTTATTCATAATTGAAAATTTTTCATAAGAAAATGTACAATTCGTGTCTCTTGAACCGTCACTTTAATTGGTTAAATTGACATTAAAAATGTACCCTATATGTTATATCACGGAGTTATATCGCATGGGAGCAAGTACATGAAGATGAACAAACACGCTTCGTAGGCTATGAGGACCAGAAGGTCGTAACCCGCAGAGACGTAGGGATGCCATGGTAGGCGCTCCATTATATCCTTCTGAATCAAGACAATTTGAAAGCATGGAAATTATATTTGTGACTTGAAGATGATCCGAACTTATTATGTGTTTGGAAATTCAAGCATTCAGATTGTGCATTTTATTTTTTTAGAGATATGCCCTTCGGACAAACAAAACTCTGCGTAATATCCGGAGATGCAAGCTTTCTACGCTACCTGCAGAAGAGTGTCACTTTTACAAATATGAATTTATTCAAAATTTTCGAACCGGTTTTTCCTTAGGAAATTTTTTTGATGCTATCTTCGCATGGTTGCACGGAAAGGTCCGATAGTTGTCTATGTTTGATGGACGTAACTCTGAAAAATAAAAAAACATCTGAAAGTTACAATTTTTTGACCCTCTTTCACACTTAGGCTGGCGTAATTTCCACGCTTTCTAGTTCTGTGACCGCCAAAGTATGTGTCCCACGTCCTTCTGGTTCTTAGCCCTCGATATATCACGTGTATTATGGAGATAAAAAAAAAAAAATAAATAAAACCAACAAGTGAACTAGTAAATATCGCTCGGTATTATTTTGCGGAGGAGTAGGCACATTCAACCAGAAAATATAGTCGAGGTTGTTGAGATTTTTGAAACTTAGCATTAGACGACAGACGTCGCTTTTGTTTCCACAGGCACCGTGCAGCACCGGCTCTGTTAACTCCATTCATATTCTGGTTTCTGCAAAAGATATATGGCCTTCCGTCGACATCTTTTCTTTGTCGGGAAGACTGCGCGCAGGTTTAACATTTTCAACGCCGTATATTTTCCCTTTTATTATCCGTATACATACATGTTATACTTTTTGCAGCTAACGCAGCAGCTTTATACGGCAGCTGGGCTGTTAGTTTTCTCTAGCTGTAGGTCATAGCTGGTTGTAGCTATACCAGAAACCGTATAGATACATAAGGCTTTGTATATGACGTATATAGATGTCACGCAGCATCGGTTTGTTGCAGAGATAATGAAATTTCTCTGTAACCTCGTTATTCCTCTGGCTCCACGCCGCCAGCCCTTTTTTTTAACGCAAAACACTCAACATTATTTTTGAATCCAAAAGCACGTTAGCAAGGGTAAACTGTTGATATCGTCGTGTCAAAAACATATATGTGTAAAATCAGCTGTTAATCCATATTTTACAACCAACATTTACACACGATGAGGATTTTTACGATACCTTTGATCAGAAAACATCACTTCTGTGGAGAAAATTCTTCACTGATATCACCCACCAACCTCCTTCGTGATATCCACCTGTCACGGAGTTTAATTTAACTGTTCAACGGCTACACGTCTGCATTGAAATATGTTGTAGAATTTTACTTGATCCTCCGCGATATCTGACAGATTCAATAATGAGGACAAAACACGTGTTCACTTGCCAGTAGAACCCTGTGAATAGTTAACGCACTGCAGAGAAACCTCATATACTGTTCATCTGAATTATCTACGTGCGAATATAGTATGTAGGTATACATCTACGACTATTTGTATTCTATGAAGCTGTATGAGCTTGCGTAACACAAAAGCTCATGAACGTGAAATTTGCGGTTCAACGCTGCTACTGGTATGTAGTATTGAATTCATGTAACTATATATATGGAACACTGCTACGAACTAGTGGGGTTTATAAGTATACATTAGGGTAGCCCTTACTTCGGGATCGAAATCCTGTTTTTCCACCATCTCCCGAACGTTTTTTGATTTACACATCCTCGTTAATACTTAAAAAAATCGGGTGAAGTACTAATATCAATTAGATGCAGTATAACGCCATCAGTTCCTGATCTATTTCTAATTGTTCGAAGAAGAAAAAATGAATAAACGATGATCTATTGATCTTCTCATTTTGCCACGTCCTCACGAACCGAGTCGAAAAAATAATTATCATGGCATCATTTGAAAAGACAATCAGGGCACGAGGCTGCTTTCACAATTAGCCCCGCGGTTCGATGTTCGAGAAAAAAACAAAAATTTTCATTATGTGAAGCAGATATCTGGGACTTGCATGCGTGATTTTTTTTTTTTATTATCTCGAAATAAGGGCCACTTTTATACAGAAATACATCTGCAGGTTTACGTACACCAGTGTTGCGAGCCGTCGTATCGTTTCCGATTCATGTACGGAGAGGGTATATGGTATGCATGCACAGGTAATTTGGAAGCCTTAGATTCAAGAGGGAGTGAGCTAGGAATACCGCCCCAAGAAATGAGATGGAAGAATGAACTTAGTTTATGTAAATAAGGACGTAATCTTGGCTAAAGCTTCGGAACAAGGTCGACGAGCGCCCTTGGTATCCCTTCCATGTAAAGGGAAACAAAGAGGCGGGCATGGCGTGGTACCAGAACAAGACGCGCCCGCGTTGTCGCCAAGTACATACGACGACTTGTATTATTGTATTTACTCAGAGCACGAACTGGGAATGACTGGAGATCACCATCTCCCAAAGTTCCCTTACCTCTTGCAGCTTTCGAACGTTTCTAGAATTTGTGAGAATCGAGCACATGGGCGTGTCTCGTTGTAGCATCGGCCAGACTCCCCCCATAAGGACGACTTCATTCCTCGACAATAAGCGATTCGTGAAAGCGATAAATTTTTATGATACTTGAATATTGTTTACTTTTTCTGCATCTATGTTTGTATGTATACTATGCATAGATCGATCTCCCGGAAGCGTCGTTCCCCAGGATTACTCATCTGAAACAGCATTATAGTGTCCCCCTTCCGCGCAAAAATAAAAATATAGGTATAGTTACTTAAATATATAGCTCGGTAAAAACATGTACGGTCTGTGAAAAAGTGTCATTCAATTTTACGATCTGCAAGCCATTAAAAACCATCTCCTCAAAGCTTAATGTGAGCATGAAAAAATTTTTTTAGATAAAACCTCGGATAAAACATTCAATAACAAACGATCAATGTGATGGTATTACGACTATGAACTTTTTTACTCACACGTTGATCAATTAGCGTTATGAACCAATTCGAAGGTATTACTGTTTTATCGATAGAAAAAAGTCGGTTTTGTCGGATCGAAAGAAAATAGGAGCATCTTTTTTTTGATGATGAATCAAAGTAATTTTCATTGAAAGTCATAAATGTACACGCATGTACGTACGTTACATGCGTATCAAAGGAGACGTTTTTACTGTAACGATTGCATGCTAATATAACAACGGCGTTTAAATATTTCCAGTCTACTTCAACTCTTTTCTACTCTTTCCTGAAACAGGATATTGCCGCACCACCAAGAATTTCCCAGACGTGTAAGTTTTGTATTAAAACTCCGTAATGTGTTCTAGTTTTTTTCATAACCAGGCGAAAAGAAAGATGAAAAATAAAAATATTCGTCCTGGATACGGAGTGTTGGAAATGCCGGGACAATGACTTCAGCCTGTAGGAAAAAGAACAAAAAGAAAAGATGTTTTCGTGAATAGAAAATTTTCCAAATGAAATTTTTTTTCAAATGCTTTAAAATCATGAAACTAAAGAATAAGAGTTTGGTCGAAATTCGTGCGACACAAATGAAAGCTAAAAGCGTTTGCGAATTTGAAGAATCAAAGAATACAAAAAAATCTTGTGGTTGGTGCGTCATCAGCTGAGATACCTCAAGAAATTCATCGGATAGAAGTCAACTGGGATATGATTTTGATTTATATTCACGACTTTAAACTCCATAAGTCTGGAAGATCTCTGAAAGACTGTAAAGTAGGCGATGAAAATGAAAGTTTACGATTTTCGAAAGATTCCAGTAACACCGAAGGCCCGTTATACGACCGAGAAATTGGAGTGAAAATTAGAGCTTCCGTATTAAGGATGGCTTTTTCAAAGCACTTCATTACTTTTGCGCGAGAAAGATCTTCACGCCCTTTCGACTCCCATTCGCGCCCCGATGAATGCTTGGGACTTCGCGGATGCTTAGCCACAGATTTTGTTCATTTGGCATAAGACTGAAAATACGAAAGGGGATGAAATCACATTCTTTCAAATGTTCACACGCCACCGCCCTGACGCACTTCAAAAGTTTGAAAGAAAGCATATTTCTCTACAAAGTATTGGCCTCGGAATTTTCTCTACGCCTACGTGATTTTCTTTGTTACGATACAACAAGGCCTTTGTTAAGTGGACCTTAAACTTGAACCTACTCGCTCCTATTATCGTCCAGGTCATCCACGTAATTACACCTTGCGATCGCAATTATATATAGTATTTTATTTATCAACAGGAGGTCAAATTATGGGTAATGTTGGCCTCTGGTGTTCCGGTAATCCGGCGGAAGGCACATGGCAACAATTTATAATAGTTGCGCATGCTGTATATAACACCTTATACTACAAAGTCCAAATAACCCGGGGGCTCGACGTCGTTCTTAGCGGCGAGCGCTTCGCACTTCTAACTGCAATATAAGAAGAGCTCTACCAAGAGCACGGTGCGAAGAGCTGCTTCGACCTTAGAGCTCGTTAGTATCTTACGAAAGTGAGGTAGTAACGAGTTACACATCCTCCCGGAGGAGTTCAAACTCGGACCATTGACCCCCTCGCGATTTTCCGCGTTTCCACATTTCGCCTATACCTAGACAGTATATCCTGCAGCTTGTAGTATGCCAGCCAACATCCTAAGCTTATACATTCAGGTAGTTCTATACCTATATAAAAGCTCTAATGCTGATGCGGGTAGGATATCCAGGTAAATAGTTATACGTATAGAGGCTTATGTATTTTATATACGGTGCTGCAGATGTTGGGGGCATGCGCTATATATCTCGCCTATATGTTAATCTCTTTTTGTTTTGGTACCGCGGACAAATGCAACTAACGTATCGAACTTCCGTCCTGGTTAATTTATAGCCCGGGGATTAGGGGAATAAAGTGGAAAGGTAGCAAGGGTGAGGGTGAGAGAGAGAGAGAGAGAGAGTGGAAGAGTGGAAGAGCGGAAAATGGCAATTCTGCACTGCCGGCAACTACCACCCACTTGCCCTCTGGTGAAACGCTTAAAAGGTGACCGTCTAGCAGCTACAGCGGTAAAATATCACTACCATATACTCCTAACTCGGAAAAGAAATTCTGGACCGACCCTCCCTAGAGTTGACAAAAACAAGGCTAATAATGTTGCAGCACCGAACCCAGTCCCATTTATTTCAACCTACAGGACTGACCGATTCGTTCGAATCGTTGCCCCCAAAAGACAATCCCTAGTTATAGGGTGCTCTCTTGCACCTACCATTTTTCTACTCGCGACACGCACACACGTGAAACTTTATACCGGGATATAAATTCCACAAACCACTCCGCCGATCATTCCCCCGTAGATATAGGTATAGACTACAAGTACATGAAGAGATCTCCCAAAAACTGTACAGAGACGGATACGTATAATGGCAAAAATCGACCATATTTTATTTGTTCGTTTATTTTCATTCGAATAACATGATCGATAGCACTTCCGATTTGGGATTCGAAAAACAATTGATTGTCGTACATAGAACGTACCTACGTGGTTAAGAACATATCAGTACATCGATTCGTGAATTATTTGGCTAACAAACAGAACGGTATTGTTATATACTTTTATTACATAAACCATAGGATGAATTAAAACATTCTCTCCCCCCCTAACAGTTTTTTACATGCACGCGTTTTTACACCCGGCAAACGTTGGTATCTCGATCCGAGGCACGTACGTTTGGCAGAAATATATACGAAATAATAATCTGAAAAAATACAAGAGTGCGCGGGTGGATGTGTACCTTCGTATTCAACAATGAGGTTTGTGTGCGTTTAGTGAGCCGTTTTCACGTCGAGTTTTGCGGCCGTTCGCATTAAAAACGAAACGAAATGATTCACGCGCCAGTTGAATTTTCAACGCTGAACGAACATCGAGCTGTTGCGCGGAAAAAAAAGATGATTTCGTTACAACCTTTAACGGCCGATGATTTCGATGCTTTTAATTACGAATGGTACGGTACCGTGAACGAAACGCAGGCATAAATCTTCCCGATTGAAATTTATAAAATGGTTCTAATTGTAAGTGGAGTACAATTAAATTATTTTACGTATATAATGTGTATTATATTTTTGCCGTGTAAAATACAAAAATCAATCAAAAAATGTAATGATTCGCCAAAGATATTTCTTCATATTTGTTTGGTTTATACGTGCAGAATGAGTATATAAATAAAAAAAACTGAAGAAAAACAGCAAGAAACATACCTACGGACCAATTTGTAGATCTATAGTAGTGACTTCGTTTCACGACCAAGACATTTGAGGGAAACGAGAAAGCGTTTTTTCCCCCCTTTATCTCCATCGTTACAAGGCTCTATACTGTCGACATTTCGAAGTAATCTTGACGCGGTTTTATTTTCTTGTGTTCTTCATGTAGTTTGTATGTGTAAGAGCCTCGAGGCGTTTTGGAATCTCAGTGTAGGTCAAGTATAACATTCCGAGTAGGTTTTAGTAATAGTATAATACGGAGGACAAATTCTAGAAAGAAAAACGTAAAACTTATTTCCATATTCATAACGCAGCTAAAATTTATGTCAATTCTTCAATCGTTCTACAATGATATGGATATAAAAGTCGTACCGATAATCTCAGGATCATTCAATTATGAGGTTCAATAATTTTCTGAAATCATACTAACTCGTTCTTGTGCTTTTACTCTTTTAATTGCCTTATTCAATACGGTGGTCGGTCTCGAATTTTTTCGCGAAAAGCATAAAATCCGGGCAATCGATGAAAGATCAATTGGCTGTTTTCTGTCAACCCACTCATTCCAATTTTCCGGACTTCGAACGATTGGAATCTCTTCATTCATTCGATAAAGATAAAGATTGAATATTTTCCGGAATCTTTTAATCTTTTAAATCTTTTGGATGTATAATAGCCCTGTATATTTGTTGTCAAATTGAACCAAAAGTATAATATTTCTTCCACATATATATTGAGTTCGTGGAAGAGTTTCAGGATGATCGATCATTCTCGTGATTTCATTTCACTCTGTAAATAAATCAAATATACAAAGGCATCAAGATTTAAGGTGTGTGCTACGATCGCGTCTTGGATGGGTTTAACAATAAATAATTTCCAAATCAAACGGCGAAGTAATCAAGTCTGTAAATACAGACACATGGAATATTTTTAGAGATTATGTGCGCACGAGTTGTACTACATAATAACGGGTAGTGAAAATTCAGTTTAAGGCCGGAATCGCAATGCTCGACAATAACAAAAAAAAAAAAAAAGGAATGAAAAAAGAGAATAACGGAATACCACGTCGTCGTTAAGAGCGTATTGATTCGGTGGAGTTGCTATCGCTAACGTACGTTTGGTGTAAAGTTAATCCCGCTCGTTTAAAGCGATAACGGAGCACTTGGAAATTTGACCGTGATAGCGGTGAAACGATCATAGGATTTATGATAATGCGCGTGATTCGAATAGGGTTTTACCCGATTCGACGGCATTGAGTGCCGAAGTGCAAGTTGTCTTGGAACGAGCGTTAGGTCTGAAGGACGATTTACAGGGCAGGTTGAAGGGGTCGCAGTAGGTTGAAGGCCTACGGGCCGAGGGCTGGTAGAGAAGAGCGAAGGCTTCGAGAAACTAGGTTTCCGTGGAACGTTGCATTATATGGGACGACCGTTGCCGCCGTACCATCCTTCTCACCCTTTCGCCCTTCTCATCCTCGCCAAACTCCCATTCTCATTCTCCTCTCTTCCTCTTCTTCATCTCCTTCCCACTCGCAGCTTTTTCGGTGCCCTCTCTGCCACGATGAAATACATTCCCGCAACTACGTGTTATACATGCGACGGCCAGACTCCGGTAATTAATGCTAATTACCTCAACTAATAAATAATTGTACGAATAAGCATATCTGCTACTAACTAACTCGTTCCGCACGCAAACCACTGGAGTTGATACCCATATCAATGCGCCTCTGCTAGAAAACGTTCAACCGCATCGAGATCCGTTGCGGATATTCGAAGAGTTGCAAGCACCTCTTCTGTCACTCAAGCGTGTCGTCAGACTAATACTTGAGGATTCTTCAAAAAAGACTACTTATTTGTTGCCGCCAAAACCACCACCCACACCAGCTGCCCCTGTGAAAGATCCTAAACTGATTGTTCTAACAATCGCATCAAAGTATCCTAGGTTTTCAAAAATCCAATAGAAACTACTTTTTTCACGATTATAACAAAATAAAATTGACTATACCTAAACAACCCACCCCTTTAAGTATCAATTTATATTCTTGCACATTTTATGACTTCTGCCCTAATGTATTCATATCGTACAGGTAGTGGACGCGCACACTGCAAGAAATTAGAAAATCTCACTTGGTATGTCGACATTGATAAAAATCCAAGCGAGCAAGTATAATCTCACCTGGGATACACCCGCGACTTTAGAATGGAAAAAGAGAGTACGAAACTCGTACCACGGTTGATATAAAATAATAAGGTCAATTATTACAGTGGAATCTGAAATTGCTGACGACGAGTCGCTCGTATGAGCCGCAGTTTTTTTGTAACAGATAAAAGAAGTAAAATTAAAGAATGGTCGAAAAATAAATCAAAAAAAGCAAAATTTGTACGAGTAAGTAATTATATAGTTAGTGTAAAGCTGGAGTTGCGCTTTTACTGCAC
Organism: Athalia cordata; assembly: GCA_963932425.1. Taxonomy (NCBI): domain Eukaryota; kingdom Metazoa; phylum Arthropoda; class Insecta; order Hymenoptera; family Athaliidae; genus Athalia; species Athalia cordata. Next base: position 45,134,396 of record OZ010625.1, on the reverse strand, counting down.
GGTTTGAACTCTGGTGAAAGAAAACTGACGTTAGCTGTACGTAGGTATTATCACTGTGGCGTAAAGTTTAGATTTTACCGTAGGTTTAAAGGAAGCAGAGGCTAACTGGGGCGCTTCAACTCTTTGGATGACACTTAGCTAAGCGTCAAACTACCTACTTGACACCTCAACTACCTCTTTCAAGCTTTTTCCATCTTACGCTCCCCTCCATCTCATCGTCGACGGTATACATCTTGCGACGTCAAAGGTAACAACCGTCCGTATAACGTACCAGGCCACCACTAGCTACCCAGCGACAAACTGGAAGAAAAATAAAACGAAACTACTTTATCAATAGTTGCCAGAGCGGAAAATAATTCGTTCTCCGTGGATAGAGACGCGGTAGTACCATAACGTTTTCAGTTGGTGAGCGGGTGGCGATGCGACGCCAAAGCCGGTTCAGTTGTAGCAGCAATCGTCAATCGTTGAACAGATGAAATGATGATGAAGCAGCGGAAGCACCGACAATGCGGCGAGCCTCCGCGCCCTGTACTTTTATCGATCATTTCTACCCAGGATTATGTTATTCTCACAAAATGTCAGTTTGAATTAGACCCCCGATTAAAGTGAAAAATAAATTATGAGCACATCGAAAAAAACTGGATATTCCACCTTGTTTTAATTCTCATAGCATACATCATACATTCATTTTTTGTTTACGAATTTTCAATGCAAACCGTGACAGATTGTTATCAAATGTAATAACGTTGGAAACACTTATTATTGTTCATCCCGATCCATCCGCCGGTAAAAATATCTCGTAACCTGAGCGTGTAAAGATATCAAAGGTAAATGTTTGAAACGTTGTATGAGCTACGTTGCAAAATTAAATTTCAACTACATAAGAATTCCGTTTCCGGTCCGGTTTACTATCGATACCCTTCTAAGAAATTCATGTCATCTGATGATATCGGAAGTTATGCAGCTCAGTTTAATCTTGTAAATATTTTAACTGATCTACTCACTGGAAGCTCGGTGGATTATAGCTGCCTGATAGAATATAAACTGCAGCTGTTCGAGAAAGACTCAAGAGTTCATAAATTCTTTGAATGGTGAAAATTCTACCCCGGAACTTCCATCCCTTGAGTTTCGCATTCTACAAGAGAACAAAACAATATACCTTTTCACCCTCCAATTGATCGCCCTAAGTATTTCCGGGAGGATCCGATCCGGGTGTAAATAGACGATTTCAAAAAGTAGCAGTCACCCTCTTGTATTTCTAACTCCGATGTAAATTTGTATGAAATTCTCGTCGAGCGTATGTATTTATAGAACCCAAATGTAGCTTGTGGGTAACATAGGTACTATGGGTATGTACGTATATGAAACGGTATATGCATCTGACAGTGAGTATGCGGACACGTTCGTATTCGTCCTATAAAATAACCAGGTTGTTGGCCCACGCCATACATGTTGGCGACGGAACCAAAATCTAATAGGCAATAAGTTACGACGCGTCTAGACTGTGGGTACCATAACCGACTATACGGTACTACCATATATACGACACAACTTCTCCAAACAGTATGAAAATTGAATTTTACCGTGCGTCGCACTGCGTCATCCTCGTTCTTATTGAACGTTTTGCGTTTACGTTATACGTTACGTCTACGAGGGCAAAGATCTGACGATGAAAGTGCGAAACTGGCAAAGAAACTGGCAAAGAAATTGGTAAAAGAAACTTCTTTCAGTTGAAATTTGAGGTAGCTGCGACCCTAGAACTGTTGAAAAGCTGCTGCGAAGTTGGAAGATCACATCGTAGCGCATCCTACCGCGTCTTGCGTCGTCAGTTCGATCGAAATAGTAGCCTTAAGTTCGATATTTATTAGACTGTTATGGTAATTCTATCGTTCTCATTACAGTTAATGGTAAAGTTTTTATTTCTACTATAACCATCCTTACCCGACCTACTTTTGGATGCGCGCAATATCCCAAGAGGGCTAAATTTCGTGGGGCATAAAGTTGACTGCTCAACGCCTTTTCCCGTTTATGAATTTTACATTTTATCCGTTTTCCAACGCGACATAACGCGCCCACCATTCCCTCAGCCCACCTTTCACGCTATCCAACTACAGTTATTACTTCTATAAGTGGGATAAAAAAAAAAAAAAACCTAAAGGAAAAAAGAAATAGAATCAATTTCACATGGAACAAAATCATATTAGCTGGCCTTAAACCATATGAGTTTATTATTTGTTTTGGATTTATTTTTCGAGATGTCAATCGAAATTTTTTACATCAACGTGGTCAAATTTTGAATCGCTCATTCAAAGAAATAGTTGTATATATCAAATATGTGACTTCTCCAATATCACCTACCCGTTTGCCGTTGGCTTGCGTACTTCATATTCGATTCCTCGAAATACCGCAATAAAAATGTTTACCACAGTCATACTTCGATTATGAAATATTTTTCTGGTTAAATTAATAATTAGTACGGAATGCCAGTTCCTATTCAAACAGCTCGAACAATCACTAATACCATATATGATTTCCTGGTACATACTTTTCTTTTCCGTCTACAAATTTCCCAAACATTATTACTGATTTTTTTTTTTCTTTTTTTCTACGTTGATCCAGAACAGCTTGCGATAGCTTTTTCCGATGACTACCATATCCAACCGAACTGAACGGCTGAAGAGGTGAACGAAAAGCTTGTTTTCATGGTCCTAGCCTGCAATGGCCTCGCTCGACTTTGCCGTAGCTTTTCTCTTTTCAGTTCGACTCGATATTCGTGGAAGTAAATGTACACGCAAGGGAGTGAGGAAATACTAACACCAATAGAATAACGTAAGGTAAAGTGCTCGGAAATTGCATAAATTATTCCATTTACCTATTCGGTTCAATCGGCTGAGTTAATTTGCTATAATACCAATACTGAGAATATTGCTTGGTTACCGGGCCACTCTATACTTCGGTTTTTGAAGCTAGGTTTTTTAAGAGGCTTGTCGAGAGAGCTACTGCTTGGCTATCAAACCTCCAAAGGGTTTGAATTTGTAAAAAATAACTGGAATTCCGGGGACTCGCCTGGTAATTATTACGAGAAAACTAGGGGAAGGTAAATAACTAATTTACCGTGGAGGGGCTGTATGAAAACAATTTTGTACGCTAATTAAGCAGCGAGCTCGAAATAACATTGTAGCGATATATTTCAGTGGATTTCTTTGTTGTTTGACCCGTTATAAGGGACGTTCGGTCAATTCGAGCTGTAAAAAGCTTTGCGCATGAAAGTCGCGGGGCGGTAGAGGAGAGATAAAGACGCAGAGATACGGATGTAAACCAAAATACCAGGGAAAAACCAGGACAGCAGGAAACCAGAAAGCGGAATATGGGGGATGCAAGACCACGCCGGCATTAATCCAGAATAGGACAGATCTAAGGGCTTCCCGGTCTGTAGAAGGATAACGCGTCCCCGATAAAACTAAGCCCGGTGCGCAGTGGAGGCATAAAAAGACCCGGAGTCTCTCGACGCCCGTCGGAGACCGGCTATAGGCGTCGGTTTGGCGTCGGTCGGCAGTGTCACCAAATTGCTGGAATATTTTGCCGCTCGAAACTAGACCGCTTGACCGCAACCGAAGGGCAACGATAAACCCGGGACTAAAGAATGTGCCGGTCGTTCGCGAGGCCAACGTCCCTCACGCCCGTGATTATTGAAATTTAGTATACCCCGAATACCATATTACCGAGTATAACGACGAGTTAATACAGGGAAAGAAGGAAGGGCTGCAAAGTACATACGATCAAAGTACACATGATCATGATCATTGATCATGCTTTGGATTCTCTTACCGACGCAGTAATGATCATCTCTTTGTCATGATATATAGTTGGTATTGCTGATGGTCAGCGATTTAATGAGCTAGACAATGAGGCGGTGGTTCAGTTGGGTTTACTGTAAGCACGGGGTATGTAGTAATGGTCTGACAATGTAGCGTTTCGCCAACCATCGATCAAGCCGATAACCGAACAGAAATGTTTGAAGCACCTATTGCATCAGTGATCGGGTGCTGGGGTTGATTAATCAAGTTCATCACAGCAAACACTATTCTGCTCTGTAGATACAAGTACCCAGTATCCTATAACCCGATTTCGGTAATTGGTTAATCAGCATTTCCCAGAATATAATTAACACCATGTTTATCAGAGGCCATCAGGTAGAGTGAATACCCGTGTATAATCATATTTTCATTGCAATGTGATGATCCTTTCTCGCACACACGTATACGTAGATATGCACAAGTGAAGAAGACAGAGTGCCTCGGACTGCTCACTTGCAAATATCTGCAGGAGACATCAGTTTTTCAACAAACTACTCGTAGTGAATAATGTGCGAAACAAACATTAAGCCGTACTCCGGTAGAATCGTAAATAAAATCGTATTCGAAAACAAAAAGTTTCAAGTATCAGATTCAGCAGGTATACACGATGCATAAGAGCAACGGATAATGAGTTCTGTACAAACTGGTGACTACCTCAGTAGCCACGGTTGAACTAGGAATAATATACATCAGAATTCATCCGGCAAAGGAGAATAGACGAGTGTAGTAGAGTATTTTCCTTTGTCATATTTTTTTTTTTTTCGTTCACGCAAGAGGTCCTATTATTTCAATTCCCTCTCGTAAATAAGGTTCAAGGCTTTAATCAACGAAACACGGTATCGCCAGCCTCGTAAACCGTTACACGGGTTGGACGAGTTCTACTCGAGTCCACGTTCTTCTCTTCTTCTCTGTTCCGCTTTCCCGTGTTACGGATAAAGTTGATTCTCCATCTCTTTTCTCGTTACTTTAATTCCTACGGATTTTCATCGCACCCTTCAGGATTTGACGTCGTTCTCGTCACTACCGCGACGGGAGTACCCCCTCTGATCCAGTTTACGTTCACCCCTCTACGATGGGGTTCATTTCCCGGAAACATAGACGTCGCCTGCACCATGTAGTTCTTTTCGTTCTTCTCTTCTCACTACTATTAGACGCGCGTTACTACCGGTAACGGAACAAGTGCGAAACAAAGGAAGTAGAAACAGATTTGTATGTATACGAGTCAAGGGAAAACAAGTGGCTTCGCGATAGTGCAATCTTCGGGCGGTGTCGAGTTTTCCGCCTCGTCGATCCCGCGCTCCGATTTTCCCCTGTCCCCCGACACCGCAACCCTGACACTACCCTTTCCAACTCGAGCTCAGCCACATCCTTTTCCCCTGCTCCTCCGACCTCGACGACCCGCCCCAGGAACCCCAACGATCAGGATAGCCTCGTCAGCGGGTGCACGCTGCCTTTAACTGGCCGCTACCGCAATCTCTAGCTGTAGAATGGAGAGGGTATCCCGACGATGGTACTGGGTGGTTGTGACGGTAGTTGGCGGACTTCGTAAGCAGTACTTGGGCATTGCGAGGAAACAGTGGTTGCTGCACGGGTTGCATGCCTGCCCAGAAACAAAATACGGTCGTACGTAGGTACCTATGTGTGTACGTATAGTATATGTATACGATTCTCGCTCCTTTGTCTCATATCCGCAGAAGAAATAGAAGAAAAAGGAGATATTTTATTTTTCGGACTACAATAGTAAGAGTTACACGTCTCTTTGTAACCCTTATATGAGGTCTTGTATTACCGGAAATGAAATTTGAAAATTTTGATCGATTCGAAAATTTCTTCGAATATTCATTTTCAATCGTATCATGTTTCCCGAAAAAAGTGTAAATGTTGTAAAGGTGCATCATCGTGAAAGAGACTTAGTGGTATCCGCTTCAATTGGTATCTGCTACACTACCACAACTGTAGATCAGATGCTGCGACGTTGTCAATTTAAACTGTAAAACCCCGGGCGTGGTTGGACTGATTTTGTCGACGACCTTCTCATCATCCCTGTTCCCAGCCTCTGCAGTTTCATCCAGAACTCCGTCCTCATCCTCCCAGTCTCCTAACCCAACCTCTAGCCATCCAACTCATCCCATTTCTCGTCTGCCTATACCAAACCTCCCCTTATTTCTCCAACGACTCAGTGCAAATCTAGCAGGTTAGCTTGCAGACGTTTGATATCGTTTCAAATTACAAATCCGCGGTCTTCCTGGCACGATCTTCCACCGTCCTGCCGCAGGCGCCGGTGAAATCAAAAGCGATATTATTATAAGATGCAATCTGCAGACAACGGGACACAACCTCGTTCGCATAATACACTATTCGCCGCATTATATATCAAATAGAGATGATTGATTGTGAGTGAGGAACCCGCGATTTATAATACAAATGAAGCGTCGATTGAAATGTATGATTTTTCTCATCACAGAAGTTGTAGCATAACAAATGTGAAAAAATATTGACGAGCGCCAAGGATTGTTTTCATAACTAATTGTAAGTAATCGTTGAGTCGGCAAGAAGTTCGCCATCGTTTCATAATCCGTAGCCATTCTTCATTTTTTTGCAATCTTCTTTGTGGTACAATACACATCCTATGTATATCATCTCACTGGTGTTGAACGCTAGTACGGAATTTTCCTTTAGCACAAAATGCATTTATAGTATAGCGTTTGTTTTATCCATAAGATAATGAAACCCTTTGAGGTTACTGTCTTAGTAGTACCTATGAGCAAAGAGAAAAGCCGAAGGCCACCCCCGTCGCGTAGTCCTTTGTGCGCTGCACCATAATAGTTCGTTCGTTCCGTCGGTTTCGCACAACAATGGACATGCACCACTAAAGAGAAACAAGGGCATAGAATGTTTGTCCAAATGTCAGCCTAAACTTCCTTTAAACAAGACTACCATGGAAATATAGGACTGCAGCTACTCTACCGTGTGAGGACCATTTACATTGGGTATATCTACATATATGCTAGAATACATAATAGAAAGTTAGTCGAGTGTTGACTTGATCCACATAATGCTGCTTAAAGTTTGAAAAAAGAAAAGCGAACATTCAACAAAAAAAAAAAAGGATGAAACCGAGAAACAATATAGAAGGGAAATTTCACAAGAGTCTCGTTTAACAATGAGTTCAGCAGAATTACCATGAAGTTCAATAATTCGTCATTTGCGAATTCACCGCAAACGATCGTTGTGAATAAAAAGTGATGTGAAAATTTTCACACGAGATAAAAAGAGATGTTAATTGAAATCTGACCACGATATGTAATACCTGACCCAATAGGTAATCCCGAACTAGATGTTGATTTCTTTTGATTAACCATCGGATCGAGATATTCTCTCTACACAGTTGGATAGAATTTTTTTTTACAACTTCACTGGCCCCTGAATATGAATTTTTATTTCAAGTTATCGTGTGGAATTATTACTACGAATAATGCCGAACATAATTCATCGCAACTAATTCGGTAGCCATTTTTGTAGTTCACCAGGAAGTCAGTATTTGACACAATGATGTGAAGACAAATGAAATTTGGGTATTTTTTTTCAAGTTTGACCGAAAATTCCGCAACCATATGGTTTTTTAATCTTCTCATGGGCGAAATTTGATGTGAATATCTAATTTTTATAAACGCGGAGCAACCAGAAATACATATTGTACACGCGTTCGGATAATGTGTAAAAAGTTGATCCATGCTTCGGATCAAGATTCTTCGTTGTGATTCGTGCTTGAATTTAAAAGAAAAGACAGCAAGCAACGGGAAAAAATAAAGAAACAATCAAAAAAAAAGTAGTATGGAAGTGAAAAAAAAAACGGAAGGGCAAAAAAAAAAAACAAGAAAAAGAATCGTTTCGCTCTTGCAGAAACCGTGATGAGAGAAACTTTGTAGAATTTATGCATAAGGCAAAATTGGTTCAATTAGACTGCTCATCGTCAAGGAAGAATGCAAACTACTTTTCTTCCTCATACCTCTTTTACTAGCGAATCTCTTTTTTTTTCTCTTTTTCCTTCGTCTATTCATTTTGCATAAATCACACACGAATTTATTATTATTATTTTTTATTATGTCATATGAACAAGCAAACTGCATTACCAGCTTTTTGACGGACCGATAAACTATTATTGCAACAATTTTTCAACTGGTTCAAAAACTTATCAACTGTTTTCACATCAACCATATTTGAAGTTCCTCGACGAGGGTTGCCGAATGAAAATGTTATTGTAGAGAAAAGTATAACCGTGAACATAAAATTAAATAAAAATGAAAAGTATAACCGGCTGAGATAGGCGGAAGCCCGTTTTCAGGATGATAAATATATAAGCCTCTCTGAAATGTTGTAGCAGATTGGCTTTGGATCCTATCTTAATGGTGCGCCATATAAAGCAAATTGTATAGCATTTGTGCGCGCTGCGCGACCTGCAGATTTGAAGACTGAAGAAAAAAAAACGTGAGTTGAATTTTGTTTCTTCGCTTTTGTGTAGATGCCATCGAATCACAAGAGGGTAAGTAGAATTCAGCAACGTTACAACCATCTGCCACTTACTAACAACAAAACTTTATGGTGTACGAGAATTTTCGGAAAGGCGACAGCAGCTCATATCTTATAGCACCCATGCTTATACTATACAACGAGGCACAAAGATTGAGATTTCAATGAAAATATTGGAATTCCCTTCTTACTTTTATGGTTTGGTATCGAAGAAATTTGATTACTGAATTGATAAAACTGGAAAAAGATCCTTGCAGTGAATATTAAAGCAGGGATTTGCTAGGATTTTGTACTATTTAATATCACGGGTGACAAGTAGGAGATTTTCGTTACAGTAAGATGAGAAAGTAGAGTGGCAGAAGTCGTTGGATTGAACAAAACGTAATATCTTCGGAAGAGTATAGGAACGCGCTGCTAGTGAAAGCTGAGAGTTATGAAAAAGTTTCATGTTTCGCCGATATCCGGCCGCCTCGCTATCAGGCCAATAATGTAGTTGGTAGATCATTCGATCTTCTCTACTGAGCGAGAATATGAAGTTAGTTCAACCGACCCATGAGAGAAAATATAACCCAACGAGCTCCAACCCCTTCTCACGAGGATTTCCGTGCTCCGGAAATTTTCGAAATTCATTTGGTACGTTCGAAACGATGATGGCGCAGTAGGTATGTTTTCATCAACTCTACGATATGCTAAAAATGTAATACAAGAAACGCGGAGTCGCAGATCTAATTTTACAAATAACCAAATCTGGGTAGTTTCCCTCGTTCGTAAAATTTCGCCAAAAATATCTACAGTATACGATTGCGTTTCAATTCAGTGGCGGGATTCGAGATGAAGTAAGAGAACTTTCGCCCCAAATGTGGTCCAAGAATATTAGGTCGGAGAAAGCAGGTAAGAAAGAAAAATCGGTCATAACCAAAATTGCTTGTCGTGCCTCCTATTCAAATGGTATAATAATCTGGCGGTGAGCATGACCGAAACTTCGACGAATATAGCTGCGTTTTTGTAAAGGTTAGTCACGCACAGGCTATTTACAGGGATTTACCATTGACGATTGTCCGTGCCTATGAATGCAGTTAAGTATCCCGCGTTGTTCAAGATCTCATCCCTTCGAACGGCGTGTCAATATAAATGTAAATGTCATTGCGAGGTGCACGCCGTGCATACATCCACATCTCCTCTGGGGAACGATTGGTCGTTGAGAATATTCTAGATAGCCGTATGGGGACGTTTCAACAATTGAATTGACGTTCGGATTTGAATTTAAAAAAACGTTGCGCCGACGTTATTTCGCTCTTTCGAACAGTAGATTCATACCTACTGCAACCGTCAACATTGGAACCGTTAGTTAACATTCTAAAATCGTTTAAAACGCCCCTCGCGCACAGAACTTTTACGATTCTAATGGTATATATTTCAATCCTTTTCCATGAATCCGAAAATATCCAGAAGCGTTTGCACGTAGTCGAGATTGTGGCTCAGCTATGGAACGTTTTCACAATATTATGCGTCCACATAACCAGCAACATATGACAAGCTTCAGAATTGATATTCAAATTTCAGCGCAAAGTGTCTTACACTTACCATTCCAAATGCTCAGAAGCATGCTTTGGTTCCAAGCTCGAATGTGTTTACAGAAAATTTATCAGGGTCTACAACTTTAATCCAAATATTGGAGTTTTCAGCTTAGAACAAGAGAAATTGATCGCAGTAATTGCAGCTGGATTTAATGATGTTGAAATTCATATTTTCCATCATCGTGAGAATATTCTAAAGCTACTTTATCACACCGTGCGTGGAACCGTGAAATAATGTGTATCATATATCACACATCTACAGATATATCGTGCACCTTCTCTGCACTATACCAACTCAGACACACAATGCCAGAGACTACATAGCGAGTATTTCACTTAGCGGCATACTCGCCTTTACTCTGAGCTCTATAATCCTTGGTAGCAATTGTGAACTTGGGTGTAATGGAGATGAATCGTTAATCGGTCTACCCCTGTCTCCCCCTGTCTTCTCTCTCTTCTACGCGCTTGTCTCTCCGTCGCAGATCCCAAGAGCAAATAGTTTGAAACTAGATACACATATACGTACTGTAACTTATGGGGAAACTCAGAGTGTATGCCAATGAGTATGAAATAATCGAGCTAAATTATAGTTTGTGAATTATCAAATAACTAATCCCAAGGATTTTCTTCACAATGTTTCTCATTCTACTCTATAACATCGTTTCGTGAGTTACAATTACTAACAAAATTGACAGTTCCTTTACGGTGATTTTCCTGATATCATCTTTTAATTTGAAGAGATCCTCTAACGCACTAATGATTTTCGTGAACATATACGCTATTTATTTTCAAATTGAAGGTCTATTCTTCCAATTTCATATTCCTAATAATATTCGTATTCAGCTGTGTACCGTCAAATTATCTTTTTCCTTCATTTTTTCGTTTGTCCATTTATTATTTCTTAAACACTCTGCAAATAAACTGCAGCAAAACAGCTGCGTTGTATATAAATTTCACTGATTTCATATCATTCCTTGCGATTTAATTCACGAAATGACGAATCTGTCCTCGTCCGCGATATTCCCACATGGGAGGAGCCAATTTATCATCCCGACTATATATACACACCATTGCGCGGAGGCCAAAAAATTACCCGCCAAGTAAAACTTTTTGTTTTATTTATTTGGTTTTTTTACATTACAACTTTCAGCAAACCGAAAATCTCTACGGAATAAATCTACCAGCCGTTGGCCCGCACATGTTTGGCAATGAAAACAATTGTTCTTTGTTCATGGTACTACAGCTATACTGCTTTGTACAATAGCCGCGCTCGTATTACGTACAGGACATGTTATGTGCATGTAGGTATAAAGTACGTCCTTCGACTTTACATGTTGTTAATAAAACAACAATGAATTGTGGTAACGTAATTAAATAGACGAACAATGACCTTATATTGGGCTGCAGGTAAAAAAAGAAGTAGATGAAGTTCGAGCACGAAATCCTCGGGAAGAAAGATGGTTCGGCTCAGTGATTTTTATTTGTTTCCGTTGTATGCAAGAATGAATATGCAGGCATACCAGGGATTTCAGATCAGATTCGTCGGTAAACGCATCGACATTCATTACACATTCTCACATTACGACATTCTCATCAAATATTTAGTGATACAAAATGTATAAAAAATGTATCACTAACAATAAATCTCGGAATACGGGGCTGTATACTATAATCTCCGTACCATTATAGAAGTACGAACAACAAATTTCATTTATTAAGCTTTTTCTTGGAAATTATATTACCGCCACCGGGCCATTAAATGAGTTTAAAAACTTCCTCTGAGCGATACTCAGAACATTTTTCATTAATAATAGGAACAAAACACAGAAAAAAAAATGAAAATATGGTGTAAAAATCTTCGCCTATCCATGTAATTCATCACTATATATAATATTCACCCTTTTTCCTTGTGAATTATTCAAATCTCCAGGTGCTGCTGCTTTTACCCGTTGCAGTGTACAGTTATACGAACGTAATTTTTCCGGGGATTCAAAAGCCCGTTTTAAACATCCATCCCGCAGCCTTACGCTGTTTACGTGTGTATATCGACTCAACCACCGTGTTAGGGATATTCATGTTTTAATTTAAAAACTTGGCATCTAGTGGTGTATTTGCGTTGAGATTTCATTTCAAAGAAATGCAAGCCAGAAATTGGTGCCAGAAGCAGTGAAACTGGAACATTGTCGTAAGGAAATAACGCGATGATAAGACGCCATCGGCTGCAGCGTTGCTCCTATAATACGTACATGTATGTATTACAGTCTTCAGAGTCTTCCGCTTTTCGTACGGTTCTGTGTTGCAGTAGCTCGAGGGCCTTCCACGTGCCAACTTGGCTGAACCTACTAGCGATCCTCAGGATAAACCAAGTTTCTAGTTTCAAAGTTGGAAACTTTATTCCCTCTGTTGCTTCATATACTTTCAGCCTTCGAACTTCTTGCTTTAATCCATATATTTCATTCGGTCCAAAAGAACTTCACTGCGTATTCTTACCACGAGACCCAAAGTTGACTATAGGTATAGGTAGGTATACATACGTACAATATCTATCTTTATACATGATATATACGTACGATCTTTTCATCTTTGCAAAGAAATGTCTGCGTGAATCTGTATTTATACCTACTTCGATTACAGATATGTATGCGATGAATATCTGATGGACACGTGAACATCTGCGTTGAATAGTGTAGCACCTGAATAGTACATTGTGCGACTAGGGAGGAAAGTAGGACATTCCAACCCGCGTATGCAATTGACACCTGAGCCGAAGTTGCGTCCCGTGTTGCACCTACTATTTTTTTCTCCTACCGACGCCTTAAGTTCGATTTTAGCCCGTAAACAAGGGACAAAAGTTCCACTCCAATCCCTCACAGATGACAAGTGCGCATGCGCGCTATGTGCAACTGTGATTGAAGAAAAGTGGAACTTTTGTCCCGCGTTTGCGGGTCCAAAATCGAACTTTCGGCGTCGGTAGGAGAAAAAATAATTTTCGTGTCTCGACCATTCTTGCACCTTTACGAGAACCTCTTTCAACGCTATATGACGGTTTGACCGACGTTTTGCTTAAGCTGCGTGGAAGTATAATGATAATAATTGAATGAAAGTATACGCATATTTTACGGATATCGACTTCCGGTTTATTTATTTAATGTTTCGAAAGTTATGAGGCATGTATATTATACAGTCATCCATGTTTGAACAGCCGCTACATAGCCAGCTCTCCATCGATTCTAATTTTCATACAGAAGTCAGTTGAATAAATCGATGGCATATGCACTCAACTGCGCTCTACTTGGAATATGCAAAATCCTCCAGTCGGTTTCTTCGTCCGCTAGTGAAAACGTGAGCAATATATTTCCACTTTTGCACATATGCTATGCATATATACGACAATAATTCTATCACTTTCATGAAAAATTTGCATTTTGCTGTTTAACCTCACTTCAATCTAGTTACCAGTACATTTGCCGCGTGCGCTGAATTCGTTCAGTCAATATTTAGGCGTGCAGCGACATTTTTATGATAGCCAAAAAAAGAACTGAGCGCTCTTCGGTTGAAAAGCATTGTCTCTGTAAATCGCCGGGAATTTCTGAAGATGTTCTCATTGAGGTATTTTTATATAGATGAGAATCCCGTTGCAACTCGCCGATGAATTTTTCAGTAATTCATAATTTTCCGAACATTAAATATCTGCCATTCTGAAACGGGAAGTATTAGGGGTCTGAAAGCTCACAGGCAACTTAATAGGCGGGTGACATGATTTTCGGATTACAATTACATCTAAATTAGCGAATAACGGATTCAATTGCAACCATGGATACAAAAAGTGCATGTAGGTGGAAAACTTGAAGAAATAATAGGATATCTTTTTGTCTGATGATCTGTGCGCCCGAATGCAATTTATAAATAAAATCATGCACTTGAGGTCTATGAGTATAACAAGAGCTTGTGAATTTGGTGAATCGTTGCTTTCTCGAGTTACCTTAATACCTTCCCTGAGGATTACGAGAACTAGTTCAGTTAAGAAACAGTAAGTGTGCGGTTGATACTATCAAGTCTCTAACTATATATCTTTCAGTTCAGCAACAACAGTAGAATGAACAGCGATAGTTGAGCAGACTTTGTAGGTTCTAAATTCCGTTGGTTATACACGATTCAAGTTTCACGATGATACCACGTAACATGAAAAACATTTCTCTTACGGAATCCGTAAATATATCACGGGTAACATATCTTCGCGTATTGAATCATCGTACGTAGTGGCTATACACCATCGAAATTGCAATGCGGTTGATCATATTTTTCATACATTGATGAAAAAAGAAATCAGTAAAGAAATAATTTGGAATTGAGCAACAGTTTAATTGAATTACCGATCGCAATCCACTCATGCAGCGATTATTAATAACTCGGCTCTTTGGCATCTCAGAAAGAAATCAGTTTTGAAACGGTTGTCTTTTTTTCGGAATGTATAGATACCATTATATAAGGTATACCCGGTAGAACTAGAGTTACGTGTTGTGGGTGTGGAAGTAGAAGTATATTTTTACTCGGGGGTGGTTCAGCTCAATTGGGTGTACCGATTGTACATAGATATATCTATGATATATATAACGTATATATGGATATACTTTGCAAGTTGTAACGTTTCCAATTACCCGGTTGCCTCACAATCACGGAAAAATGCAACTTGAACCGCCGTCAGTAAATCGATACATCAGTTTATTACCTCAACGCTTTTAACGTAGGTAGTTAACGGTGATCGTTATGATTTGTCAATATTATTAAACCTCGAGAAATAGTATATAAAAGTCGATTAGGAGCAACACCTCTTTGAGAACATAATGAACAGAATACGTATACAACAAATAACGTGCCGTTTCGCGCTTTATCAGTCATCACTTTAATAAGGTTTCATTTGAGAAGTTGAAATATTAAAGGATAGACGTGTGAGTATATAATCTGGATGAATAAGGATGATAGCCTAACGACCCTGGTTGGATAATTAGCACCAGAAGCCTTCACGCAATTAGTTAGGCTCTGTTGGTGACATAATTATTCAGTGGTTGCAACCTACAGTGCTTTTTACAAATAGGTTGACTCTCTGTCGCTTCAGTTTTGTATATGCCAATCTACAGTACGTTGACATAATTTTGAATTTAACGCCTCTATTTTACCTCTCCATGCACATGCGGAACTGCAAATCGATTAATGCCGTAGGAACTACAGGGTTACAAACATGAGATGAATGAAAGTGGATTTTTGATAAAAAATTTCAACGCCGATAAAAACTTTTTCGGAAATACATGTACCCAGACAATCTGTGACCTAAATATTGGGTCAAAATGCAAATGTATTTCCAATTGACCTGAGAGACTTTTTTATACGATTTTCTCGTCCTTTTCAAATCAAATATACAGTAACCTACCCTCCGAATAGCGCCCTGTCCAAATAGCAGAGTACATCGGTGCTCACCGCATACCTGGGTGAACATATTCATTTCCTATTCTAAAAAGTTGATGTCCAGTTGAAACTCGAAATGCGAGAAAACGCGAGTTTTTCTACCCATTTCTGATGTATTCACGCACTGCGACATTTGCTTGCCGATTGGCGATGCCAGCTTTTCGTTCACGTCTCGATTGGCCGTCGCGAATGGGAGTTAGTCTGCGACTAAAACCAGTCGAGATATTTCTATTTTTCTCCTTCGAAAAGCAAAAAATTGGCGATAACGCGATCATTTCGATAGATGAATCAATTTTGTTTGCAGATTCGGACTTCAGAGCTCAAAATACATCAGAACTGGAAAAAGATATTCCAATTTCTGACTCCAAAACCGAAAAAAATCAAAAGTTATATCCTTTGAAATATCTCAAAGTAACGCCAAAATGCAATGCGGCTGGCGCGTTCGATGCTCGTATAAAACTCGGGAAATAGAGCTTTTTCATTTTCAGCGATTTTGTTACAATAACGTTACTAACTTCAACGACCTAAAAAATCTACGTCTTATAATTGAATAATACACATGTTAAATCATGTGTTACAAATATATAATGCAAACATATTTTTTCAATACGAACAATTGTTGAGTAAATGTTATTTGTTGTTTGCATAAAAGGTAAAAACAATTTTCATATATATTTCAGCATATGAAATAATGTGTATGATCCGGTCGATTAAACGTTGCAAGTTTATAATCAACATCATTCGAACATTGAAACGTGATCCGTGAATGTTTGTTCAAAACTGAAGAGTCTTGTGATGTTTGAATTACACAACGGTGATTGGAACGTGATAATTAAACCGGAATTTCGTTTTCCCGGATCACATCACGTTTAATACGTCCCAACACTTTCTTGAAAGACGAGCACATGGCACTGTTAACTGACTCTTTGTATTGATTAATCAACTCGATCCTCTGTATGTAAAAATAGGAGACGCATTCCGACTGGCTCATCTATAATTAAGTGGATAATCGAGTCACGATTCCATTTTTAAAACTCATTCTGCAGCAAAAGAGGAGCCCGCAATTAACACGAAGCTTCCCGCAGTCGTACGTCCTGAATTAGATTCATCTGCTGATTCGTTATACCTATAATTATCTTGCAACCCATTGATTTTTTTACACATGAATATCACATTTCTTTTTTCTTAAAAACGAGACAAGATCAAACTCGGTTTTTTCATTTTTTACTAATTATATATATCCGTATGTATGGAGCATTCGTGTATTTTTGTTTTTTACAAATGAACTCATTTTCCTGTTTTCATCAAATGAAAAATTGGAAGGTCGCTTAAGCTACTGCAGTTTATAATTTTTTAACGAGCGTTGAATTTTGGCATGCCCTATTTTCTGTCTAAAATACTATAGTTGTAAGGAACCGATGATGAAAAATGAACGAAGAATAAATTTCCACATGGATATAATAGCGCGATGAGCCGGCGGTAGCCTCTGCAAATATCCCCGAAATCCTTTTGGATTCAAACGGAGGAAAAAGGCGGTTGCACTGTTAGTAAGCACTGGTATGTTATAAGGAATAAAAGAGGATGAAAATATTCGCATTCCAATAATAGAACTTTTCTTTAAGAGTGTATACTGGTGCAGCTTTTCTAAAGAACTTATAGCCTGCAGCGACAAATAAAATCCAGTTAAAAAGTTTCAGGAATACCTGAAAAATTGCGAACACAGTAGTTTTACAGAATACAAAGGTGTTCTTTCAAAAGTGCTAGCCAACACGGAAAAATGTATGAAAAAAATAAAATAGAATAAATAAATACAAATATAAGTGAAGGAAGAAGATGAAGAAATCGAAGAAAATACAAACGGAAATAAAGCCTTTGTTGCGCTGGTCACGCGTTGGTCCATTTGAAGCTTTTCTTCTTTCGACCGCCTCTTCACCTGTCCGTTCCAATACCACCATTTCTTATTCGATTTATACCTGGATTCTGCATGACGTAACACGTATCACCGCGTCTCTAGTAGTAGTAGCACAAAACCACCCTATAACCAGCTCAAGCAAGTGGACTTGACAGTAGAACCATAAATAAGTGAATAATATTCAGAGAGGTTGTAGAAAGATGCCACTCCGGTGCCATCATGACGAACTAAAAAAAAAATAATAATAATTATATCCACGCCAGCACAGCGGTAATTTGTTGTTGGCTTCGCATAATCGTTTTGATGACGACAAAAAACGAACTGATTGACATCGACGATAAGAACTGATTAACGATGCGAAATAGAACACGAAAAACAAATTTGACATCATACATAGATATTTTCTAATCAATCTCTTGAACCAAGTTCCATCTTCGAAATTATCCTGCCATTTGATAATACAAGCTTTCTGGTATACAAACAAGTATAACAAAGAAGTAGGTAATCTAAATATTTATTTTTTCTAGCAAAATTACAATATTTGCATTAAACGATAATTACCGACACTCCCATGTTTTTTTGTGGAAAAATTCATTCACTACCGTAATCGATATCGCAACGGCGGCTCATTTGCTGGTGCACCGTAATTAAAGTATTTTTTTATTTTTTTAGTATTATCAAAATGTGCATATCGATCAGAGCATATCTTCTACCGTGGATCCAAACGGAACGGTATATAAATATGGCCTCAGATTTGGCGTCTTTGACAAAAAAAAATGCTAGGTCATGCAATTAAACTCGTTGCAGTTTTCGATTTTGTGAGATTTAATTGAAGACCGTGTTTTGGAGCGTACATCAGCTTTTTAAGATATTCAAATTTTTAAGGTACGCCATCGCGATGTCGTCTTCTCTTGAATTATGTATCCCTGTGTCATATATACGTACTTTTTCGTGCTTCCTCAAATAATGCGCGCATCAACTCCCGATTTATTATACGCGAATAAAAAGTTCATGCTATAAATCAGTATTTTTATACTCAAACTCATCCCTGCACATATTAAACGTATACCTATATCGATATAAATAATCAACTGCACCTGATCAAAGCGAAAATCTCGGCGGAAGTATTTTTTTATCTTTTTTTTTCTTCTCAATTTATAATTTATTTATTTATTAACGGCTAATTTCCCGGACTAGGTATATAGTCCTAAACAGCGAAAAATAAAAAGTGTGAGAGGGTATAAGCTCGCATGGGTTATATGTTTTGTCAAAATATCAACCTAGGTAATAAATCACTCGGTGAAAATGCTAAAACTTTTCGATGGTAATATTCCACCAAACTCTTCTATATTATAGGTATACATGTGGTAGGATATAATGACTGAACTCTGCAGTACCCATAACGTGTATAAAGTTTTATGAATTATTAACTGGACAGACACGAAATATATGAACAATTCTAATCATTATTATCTCTACAGGATGACAAAATTAAAACTTTTTTTTTTCATCGTCGGGGTTCGGATGATATTCTTCCTTTCATAAATAATGTAAAATATATTTTCTATCGAAAGTTGTTGGGTTATAAAAATTATACGAACAAAATAATGATCCCCTTATAAGGGGTCTATAGACGCTGCAACCCCAGGCACGTACCCATGGGCAAAACATAAAATCAGCTTAAATATTTATTTTATAATTTCTGTGCTTGACACAAAACATTATTCACCGTGCAAGGATCGTACATCTTGGCAAGAAGATTAGAGTCATAATCTACAACGTAGAGGTAGAAAATTCCCATGCTTATACAACACCTCGTGCTCGTACCTCCGTTAGACCATGCTTTATAATATGAAAACCTGCACCTTGAAATGCCATTTACGCTATTTTTTTACCCTGAGATTTAACCAGGGGAGAAGAACTTACCCGTCACATTTACATACATCATTTCTTGTGCCTCCGATGGAATAGAAAATTCCCTATTCACTTTTTTCTTTGTCCTCTTCTTTCGTTTTTCACTTTCCATCTTCGGGCACGCGTCTTGCAGTCAGAAACGCCAATTACATGATATACTGTTTCTTCACCCCCCCTTCACCCTTTTCTTCGGAATTTAAAATTGTGAAATTCTAAATATTTCTCGATCGTCACTGCGAGGATAGAAGTTATTTAATAAATAAAAGGCAAGGGACCTTTTAATAACATCGTGAATAGGTATTTCATTTAATTTCTTCATTAGGTCGAAATAAGTAATATATTATAAATGTACATAGTCGGCTACCTAATGCTCACGTTATGAATCTTTTCATTTTCTAGCAGATTTTTCATATGTTGTACAGAAAATTCGTGTGTATGGATGAGGAGCGGAAATATCAGACAAACGCGAGTCAAGAAGTCGTAACACCGTTGAAGAGATCGTATAACCCCTACGCCCTAAATTAAATTGATTTTCGAGCCGTATTGGAATTACTGAGAGCTATAACGAAAATAGCATCGTCTGCATGATTGAATTTAATGAGGTTACACGTATACGTTGGTTTTCATATTATTCGTCATTCTGCACGAGGTTCTACCGACAAATCGTTTAATTATATTCTGGATTGATTAATCGCGTGATGCGGTTGAAATGCCGAACACGGGAGTAAATTGGTTGCATATCTATACATATGTATGTATGTATCTATATTATACTATTCACCTGCTCGATATTATCATAATTTCATGTATTTTATTTCTGTGTGCCGTAGGACGACAGATGAGGAATTCGGAATTTCGTGGGAAATTGTCATCGCTTCATCTACCGATAGCAACCGAAGAACTCAACAATGGTGAGTTTATAACCATAGTTACCGAAATTGTTGAGCGGAAGACAAGTAAAAAAAAAAAAAATTATTATTGTCAACACTTACATCCATTTATCCGACCGAGCCTAAATACGCGGGGAGGGAAAAACTTTGATGTCGAAATTGCCGAGGGAATTGCTGTATTAGTTTCTTGGAACTACGCACAAGCTATAGATATAGAAATAGATATAGATATAGATATAGATATAGATATAGATATAGATATAGATATAGATGTATATGTATTTTGCCGCGGACGAGAACAAACCGCATAAATAACACAAAGTCAGCGCATATCCCCTCGCTGCTTAACTGCACTCGAGAGAGTAATTTGCGAAAGTTTTGCTAAATGATATTTGTTTCTTTCAACAACCGCATCTCGGATCTGTCAGCCTGCAGTTGGTCAATATGAGGCACAAGACTCGTGTTTCTCTTAACAATTTTCACGAAAGATCAATAAAAAGTTGTTATGTATTTGTACCTATTGTATTATGTATCATCGCGCGGACGCTATTGGTATAAATACGATACCATCAGAGTTGTGCATGATGAAACGATGATCGACAATCGTTCGGATCACTTCGATTTTCACTCCGCCGCGAATAGCATCAGTGGTTGAAATTTAGCACAGCTGTGGTCATTCAACTTGCGATGAATGGTGTAGACCATTACACGGAGTATGTATGATTCTAATACTGTTCAATGAATACGCGTCATTTCACCGATCAGAATAAATTATTATTCTATTCATTTATAGTTTTAATTTATATAAATTATAGGTATAGACAGCGATCCGGAGCCGGTGACGGCACTCTAATTTTGAACCGATTGAATTTTACGGGATTTAATTATATTTCTACTATTTCTTCACTTCCCTGTATATAGTGACCTATAAATTTCTGACAGTGTCGATTGAATCGCCATCAAGATGTAAAATATGAATGAAATAACAGTGCATCGACCGTTCACGGTTTCCTAGTACTTAATTTTCCAACGAAACCACGGGGTTCCGAAAACACTCGGTTGGCGATATACATATACAGCGCACATGCATAACGAATCAGCTCGACAAATTGGGGCTTGTTCAAAGGGCCAAGGGGGATTTCGAAAATTGGCGTCTAGGAAAAAGAAAGGAATAGCAACCGCAAAGTAGTCATCGTGATATTAATGTCACCCTCACCTAATCACCGGCTTTGTACACACGCACCTCGTTTTCTCAACCAAAATACACACGGCTGTATACTTGTCATGCATGATTACCATATACACGGGCTGTATACATTTCAAAGAACATTTCACCCCTGGCCTGGGGGTAGAAAGTGAGTATGTTATTGTTGTGACAATTTTCATCTAATTTTCATATCCATGCGAGTGTATATCGGTAATCATTGCCGATTAGTAGTATCTCAGAAAGTATGAGAGTTGGTTCATTTATCGAAGATTCAT
Source organism: Athalia cordata (assembly GCA_963932425.1). Taxonomy (NCBI): domain Eukaryota; kingdom Metazoa; phylum Arthropoda; class Insecta; order Hymenoptera; family Athaliidae; genus Athalia; species Athalia cordata. The sequence continues at coordinate 45,112,771 of OZ010625.1, read as the reverse complement.
TTCAGATCCCCCCACCCCTCACCCCCTCGTCACCAAACATGTTACTCATGATTAAATATAAAAAAGTTGTCCGCTGTTAAATTTTGTATGAAAAACCCTCATCCGAATTTTACTTTCAAACTATAATATATGTACAACGTATCAGTTGTATCAAATAGACAAACGTGTACATGAATCGGGTAAGTTTGTCGTGAAATATGATGTGTATAAATATGTATGTGGAACATGAAATTTCAATACGTCGGTTTTTAGTGCAGCGGATCCGCTCAGCTATCAGCAAATAGTAGCGAGCATGATTTAAACGATAGCGAAATCGCCGCCTGTCTCTCTGAAAGCATAACCTATACCCGCTGTCGTTTAGAAGCTGGAACAAGCATTTTGATGTAATGATTCTCCATGCTAAGTCTTTGTCTATGCGAGGGCGTAGTCTGCCACCGCAGAGTGAGTTTCGGCATGCAATGATTCTAAGTGCCCCTTTATTTGCTCTGGGTCGATCAATACGCCAACTCTATATACCAGGAGAGTGTTCAACATCATGTGCGTAGTGCTGTTCGCTACGATAAAATACCAAATATACATACACCTATATATACCTCATACTGGCTTCGTTCCCTTCTTGAACGATTCTCTAAAACTCCTGCCGTGACCTACTTTTTTTCTTCATGCCGCGTGTCTCCAGCTTATATACCTTTGTCATAATCTAACGAAGATTGACAAAAATTACTTTCACACGAAATCTTCTTCATTATTAAACAATACAACGTATGAGGCATCGCACAATACATTATACATGTACATACATGTATTTTGTTCTCAACCCTTTCCCGTGGAATGTCCAATTTTTCGTCTCAGCCCAATATTTCACAGCTGGTAGTATCCTGGTAGGCCTTCATTTCAAAGGTCGTCTGAGAATCTTTGAAACAATGGCATTTAACCTGAATCATTCTTTCCGTTTTTTTTTTTCTTTCTTTTATGTATATATTCGAGACTGGACATCAGCTTTGAATTTTCGTCGTAATAATATTCATGAAAGTGATCCGGTTGCTGAAGAATTAACAACATCCAAGAATATACACTCGCACTTATACCAACGTGCAGCTTTCGAGCGAACTATCAAAATTAATATTAGAGTCGGCGATTCTACAGCGGATGCGAGTCAAGGATAAAATATCAGTCGAGTTGGAACACCACGTACGTCGTTAGAGTAGAATATATCAACGGTTATACATATGAGACAATTAATTTAACTCAAGATAAATGACGTCACGGTTCGTTTAGATATATGCGGAAAAAACGTACGTACCTCCAGCTATCAGCTTGATATACTCACGCGGAAGAATGAAACAAATGCCATAATATAATTTTTAAACCACTCGAGTCGTCAAAAGTGATTAAGAAGGTGCTGTACGAGGGTATCTAATCAATGAATCAAATTAACCTGATTTCCATCAACAAGCTCAAATAGTCAATGATGGAAAGAACTGATGAGTGAAATTTGCCCTGCATGCCCACTAAGCTTCTGAATCGCACTTCATGAAAGCGTACTCGAAATAGCGCTGGGTAATTGTTCCATCGAATCCCATCTGCGCTTTTAATTTTTAGCGCGTTTGAAACTTCTTCATTAGTTTGATAAACACAGTATCAGTGATTTTGGTTTGCTTACTGCTACCTTTTCCTCTTTGCATTGATCAGTCCCAAAACAGTTGCGTTGTTTCTACCATTTCGTTCTACATGAATACTATAAAAATACATGTAAATTAAACAAATTGTTTATATTTTTCTCGCCGATAAATATAAACCGAGGCAACCTGGAACCAGTACTTTCACGCGGTAGTACAGGCATCGTATTACATTTCCGACAGAAGAATACACCCAACGCGGCCGGAAAGAGGAATGAAAAACTCTAGCGAAAATTGGCAGTGTATACGCGGATGCCACTTTAGACAACGGTAACAGAGTGGAAATTTGAGCGTCAGCGAAATAGGGGAGGTATACAATATCTGGGAAATCCACGCGTATATACTTGAGCAGTAGCTATGTGATATGTATATTCTATGTACTATGCATACCTATATACACATGTACTTTGTACCTAAAATACCTATTTACTTTTACCAAAAACACAACACCCATACACGGGCACATAAAAATAACTGCGCATAGAAATATTGGATATTCAGGGCTAAAAATCAGCCGAGCGTAACTGACAAAAACCTAAAATTTTGCCCCAAGAATCACGTATCCCAATATGAAAACTACAATGAAAGAAATTCGAAAATATGATGGAAATCAGCCCGTTTTTGCCGACTTGGTAAGGAGATTTTGTTCCTTAGCTGATTCATTCCATGTTAAACAAAGAAAATTCAAGTTATCTCTTATTGTTAGAAGAATATTAGCCGTAAGAAGGAAAAAATTTCATGTTTAAACCTCATTTGACTAGATTTTTTGAGGGGCACAGTTTGCAGAGATTATGCTTTTAAAACGAACAATAATTTCGTCGATTTTCGATTCAGCAGCTTCAATTGTGAATTCTCATCAGCATCATCGAAAATGAATACCTGTGCATACAAAAAGTGTTCAATGTATTCATAAATTTGAGGACTCAATTGACAATTGACGGTTGTGAAAGATTTTTCTTTTTCCATTTTTTCTTTGCCCACATTAATCTACTGATCGATTCTGGATGAGAAAAAGACGATTTTCAAGGATAATTAATTCATACAATTAATCGACGGTGGGCAAATTGTTCCAAGAGCGTGAGCATTATTCAATGTAGTTATATTTGACTCACGAATAATATGAATTCTCTTTAACTTGGGCAAACTACTATCAATTAACTTGAATAAAGGTGGCACGTACCTACACGTCTCACTGCAGTAAATTTCGTAGTTTTAATTCTCATGAATTTTTCGTGCCTCTTGTGGAAAGTGTCAAATTCTGCGGAGCTATCTGTTAAGAAGGAACGTACCCCTCAAAATTCGAAGAACTAACATGTTGAATTTCCGAACCACGATACACTTAAACCAATGTTATTTCCCATGTTTTCAAAGTATGTTCACCTTCGTGATTAACTTTCTCACATACATATGTGGCAGCGCAACGGCCGAAGACCAAAGAAAACGTTGGTTGTGCGCCCTTCTGGTTTTAAACCCTCTATATCATAGTCAAAAATGCTAAACAGTTATTAAGTCGATATAAAGTTTAATTTTCGGGAACCCCTGTGATACGGCTCTATAGTTGATTAAATTAACCCTTGCGCTATGTGCTGAAAACGGTCATCAGAAATCATGTGAATACCTTAAATTTCCTCAGACAATCTAGGTAGCCCGGTAACATAAATATTTCCAAGGGGTAAAATGCGGCGAAATTGTTTTAACAGGTAGCACGAGGCAACTTTCTACAGATCGCCACCAGATGGAGAAAATTGAATTAGTAAGAGGCACACTTATTTTATGGGGCTGGTTTTCTACGGGTGGTTTTAATAGTGGTCATTTCTCTTCTCCTATAATTTCACGCAAAACTTTCCCCTTCACAAAGTCCCCATATTTTAATTGGTTCCCTTTGTTTAATAAAATTAGTACAGCCAAATGAATATTATTCTCTAACGAGATATGGTAGCGACTCGAAATCTTTTCGTGCGTTTAAAGAAGACCAGCCGGCGTTATTTCAGTGCATGGCTCTACTTTATAAATGTCACTAAACATTGGAAAAAAAGGAGATAAAACTTTAAAAACTAGCGTGTTTCAAATCAATGGGGTTGTAATTGTTACGAGCCACCAATTTTTCTAGTATACTTGATGGATTTGGAACCCTTGCCACCGTTCATGAGCAGCATCGTTATTGTTTTCGATACACTGCAATTTACGTATATGTCGATATGTTTGGGCCGCGAATATGACGATCGCATGTACGGATCGATGCACATCGCTACTATTGTATAATAAATCTATCCACGTCATGTTTTCTTCGTACAATGTGACGTTAAAAACCACAAGCGGAGACGGCAAAAAATGAGAAGGAACAGTGAAGAAAAGTTGAACGGCTATAGCCTTTGCACGGTGAAAAAAAAAAAAAAATCATAAAGATCGAACCGTGAGGGGAGCGTTGAATACATCGCAACGTGCTTTCACACAAATCACTTGCGACGTACTATCTATACAGAGATACGAATACAAATAACAGCACGATTTCAACGGAAGGAAGCCACTCGTGAGACCGTTCGAGCATGCCTCTATATCTAATTGCTTTCTTATCACACTTAGGTACAAAGTGGCGAATCTGATTGTCACGACCGCATGATGATATAAAAACTATCCTTTAGTGACGAGAAGAAACATGAATTTATATTATACATATATGTATAGGTATACGCATCTGCATAATTGTAAGTTACACAGCGTAGGCCAAAGAAAAAACGGGCCATTTTTACCAAACGCGTGAACGAAACCAATGTCAAAATCTTTTTCTAAAAACCCGATCCGACAAAAAATGATTCTCCAAAAAGTCGCTGCGCAGCAGGCGGCGATTACAAGAAATATTTTCGCCGCAATGCCCGTGAATGAATGATTTCAGCGTGGTGACTGATGAGGTTTAACTAATGACTGATTAATTTTGCAAATTTTCATCGGCTCTATACGCCTATTCGCGTTCACCCTGTGTATTCACATCGCGTTAATGAGGCACGTGGAACCATGACGACGCCTCTCACCCAATCCTACCTAGTGTTCCTACAAGTGTGTGTATGTTTAGTCTCTTGGAAAAATGTGTTTTCACATAAAACACTGCATCAAAATATGTATTATGTATATAATTTTATCGTTTCACATCTCTGCGACACGTTATATGTACATATGTATATTATATATAATCCTTTTGTTCTTAAAATAACTTGCACGCGCATATTGGATCAAAATTACAAAATACTTTATTATGTACTTTATAATATACGTAAGTGGTGATGTGTTTTATTTTATTTTATTTCTCCTGAGTTTATTTTCAAATTATACGAGAAGCTGTTGGGAAAACTGTGCGGCATTGATAATTGAATTTTTTCTGTATAACTGATTCAACTTCTGTATAATTCTCGCAACAGTTTTTCTACTCTTTCTTTTTTCTCTATCTTTCCAACCTTTTGATTCTGATGGAGTGGGGAAAAAAACGGTTTGTACGATACAATTAGTGTCTCGGAAAACGAATGTTTAAACAAATTTACACCGTGTTGTAGTTTTTAACGGGTTCTCGACGCTCTTACAGCAATTGAAAATTTCAATTTTCCAATTCAAGAATTCAAAATATAGCGGAACCGAATTTCACGGTGTTTTTCAAAATTTTTTATCAAATAATGATTCTCTGATTTTGAATCGCTGAACGCAGATATCAGACTCTGTAGAATCGATCACCACAAAGTCTGAAAATAATAATCAGGCGCATGAAAATATGGATTTGAAAAGGCCACTTCTGAAAAAAAATTCATCCGAAGAATTATAAAAACTAGATTGATTGCAGATGTGAAGCAATAACTTCCAAGAATTCCTGCCGAGTTAAACTACTTTGAGCTTACAATTTCCTGTGAAATCCAAAGTTTTTGCTTTTAAAAAATATGATTTAAATAAATATAATCCCATATTTCGATATAATCCATCTCACAAAGCAGACTGCATGGATACAAAGCTACCAAACAAAATTCAATTTCCGCAACACCGCGTAACCAGTATTTTTAAACACGCAATATGAATTACATTTCAAAGTGAACCGAGCGCAATACATACCTAACTGAAAACTAGCGTATAAGGCGTACGTACACGCAGTTTTCGTGAACATTTTCATCCGTAGGTGAAGAAAGTAAAAGAAATATGAGAAATTTGGCGGTTGAAACTTAAATAGGTTCCTTCTTCTTTTTTGTACTTCGATTTTTTTTTATGTTTTCTTATTTTCGCGAGGAGAGTCGTAAAGACCTGCACCCCCTCGCATTCGCTACTCACTCTCACTTACGGTTTTACTCTCGTTTTCACTTCCACATATAGCGCAGCTCCCTTCACAGTCTTTAAAGAATCGCGTGCTTTTCTTTCTTTTTTTCCGTTCTACTTGGTACGCGTGGGTTTGTAAACGTGCAGACAAACTATAAAGCTCATACACATGTGTTTATATGAATGCAGAAATTACATTTTTCCGGTAAGTATAATTCGCGGTCTACGTTAAAGAGTTCAATTTCGTCCCTGACAAATAAACGTTACTCCAGCTGTCAAAAATAACGTGCGAATTAAAGATTATTACGGTTCTTCTTCCCCTGCCGCCACTGCTCGCTCGTACATTTTCTTCCTTTCTCTACAAACTTATTTTCAATACGTGGGCTGATTCTCGAATTCATGATTTGTCACGTTCGTACACGGGCATGATACGTAGTGTACGTGTGTATGTATCGAGACCTGGAAACCAGGAGGTTGTATCCCACAAACGTTAACAGAATTTGAAAAAATATATCTGGTCAGAATGGAATGATTTTTAGACCAAAAGAGTGAATCACAGTTTTTCTGTGATTGTAACAAGGCGGTGTCAGACGGCATTAGACGGCGCGTGGTTTGGCGAGCTTGGCTCGACTCGTTGAAGCTCGTTTTAGTGCGAGTGTGCCGTGTAATGCCGCCTTATCGTGTAACAACTTCTACTCAAATTTCATACCCATGTATCGTTGTAGTTATATTTTTCTGGGATTAAACGATTCGCATGTTGCGACTGAATGAGCGACCCTTGCGTTGCAGTGTTTACGAGTATGCACAGCTATCAGCAAAGTGAATAACCTCTTCTCGCGGCATTTCAAGGAGACGCATATAGTGAGTTTTGTACGTCGGTGTCTCGGTGATAAGACCGTGAAATCGATATAGTTTGCGACAACCTCGAGCAGAACGAGTGCGATAAGGTTTGGCAAACGGTGCCAAGAGGCGGTAATTTCCGAACGGAACGGCCGCGTGTCTCGTGATGTCTCACCTTTTTCTTTCTCACTTTTTTTCTCTCTTCTACTTTTCCATTTATTTATTTTACTTTTCGTTTTTTTTCTTTCACTTTTTTCGTGTATCGAACACTTGGGAAAAATATCTTTTCTCTGTCCATAACTACAGATAACTTGGATCATTCCTATGAAAAAAGGGGACATCAGGTATTCACCTGCGGTTTACATGCCCCAGTTTTGTGATTACTGTATATGTATACGTAATATGTGAGCGGGGAATCGATCAGTGGGGACGACGAATGACTAAACGACTACACATACCGTATCCCGTTGCACGTCAAAAAGAAATTCTCGGAAATAAATTAACCTGCGGCTCGCACGCAATTACACCAAGAGATATATGTATAGTAATTATACGTGTAATATTTCGGTGCAATCGAACTTTGCTATTCACTTTATTATTTCAATTCTATTGCGTCACGTGTAAACCCACCTTGTGTGATTACATACAAAATGTATAGAGTCAAATGAATTCCTATCCCAGGATGGATTGGTATATTTTTCGGACTTGCGTGACTCGAATAAAATCAAGTTGTATTTCACGATATGGTTGAAATTCGAAGAGCCGTTGATTCTATGTATGTTCAATGAAGTCTTGTTCTACATATGCACAGTCTATAGCGTACGGTAATACCTATGCCCAATTATATTCTCCGTTCATATTTTACGTTAAAAACAGGACGTGCGCTGCCAGTCCCTCGTTAACTACTGCAGCAACATAAGCATACCTTCCCAGCAGTACGGCTCTAGTTTTAGAGTATAGCGCAATTTGCATTTACTGTTTGTATCCGCGCAACCCTCCACGCAGTATAGTGAGTTGACCGCAGGCAGGGGTTCTTTATAGAGCGAATATTCACAAATGATGGTTCTAAGGAAGCGAAATATTTTGTGTAGCTTTGCCGTATGTATTTATACCCGTGTAATAATACACAGCTCATTCCGTTAGCTGTACCGTATATAGGTATACGTGGATAGATCTATGCCGGTGAGAAAGGTACCAAATGCAGAAGACGTTTCTACAATGGCGATAGTTGATCGATCGTGGTAATAAAGTAAGTAGTGGAAAATGAAATTGTATTCCTCGTTAACGATAAGTAATGAAGTGGCTTGGAAAACGTTTAGCGGAACATGTTCGTTGTGTAATTGCGGTTTGTTTCTGATTTTCATTTTCAATGTCATCGTCTTTTTTTCTCATTTTTCACACACCTACAACGTTCTTTGAAAATCAGCAGAAAAAAAATACAAAAACAAACCTGAGTCAAGATATCCAAACAAATTTCATCGAACATAATTTTCGCGTGTTTCATTTCCGGTCGATTGAATAGATTCACTGCGTCGAAAGCAAGAGCAATCATGTTCGAAAAAACCGAAAAAACTTTGGACAGTTCATATAGGTGTAAAATGAAATAGGTACCAGATCTCGTGTCAGATAGCGTCCAAAAATGGCAGTTCAACAAACCCGCAGCATCCGAAGAATTCGTGAAAGGCAATAAAAAAATAAAGCTGCATTGACTAATTACAAGTTGATAAAATATGCTGCAATTTTATTCTCCGATACATTCACTTTATATAGTGACCTGTTGTTAAGGTTTCGGTACCGCAGATTGGAATATTGGCCAGTAATTTAGAATGGCTTGTATCCGCGCTTCTTCATTTTCCATTGACGGAACGCAAGTATTGCAAGCTGACGTAGGCATTCGGATTCACGTGCGCAGCGATTGAAATATCGGCTTGGAATTGATTAGCATCGGATCAGTACTGCGAATCTATCGTCTGTGAAAGACCAGAATTCTTCAAATTATTCTGCTATATATCACGGATAGAAAAGCGCAATCGCGAGCGGATGAATATACATTCCCGCTCGATTTCATCCCACCCCTTGCTGCCGCGCTCCGAGAAAAAAAAATGTATAAAAATAGTCACATAAAAGTGACTTGTGCGATGGTATATATACCTGGGTAATGATTATTATTACACAAACAATTCCACATGCAGCATTGCGATGTGAGATATTGAAAAAAATTTCAATTCCTATACGGTGCAGTCAGCTACCAATCCTTTATGCCAATATGTATATGTATATACATATCTAAAATACAATAAATATTATGTACACAAACTATATTTGTCGAAGCTGATATGTGTGCAGGTATATAGACGGAATATATTTACCTCGATTTTCTTCGAGTCAACCGTCGAGAAAAATATCTCTCTCGAGTGCGAAATGATTCGTTTGACTACTTCCGGTGAATCGATTTCCACTATACTATACCTACTCTTCTCATACCATTTTACCACCCTACATAAAAATCGATACCTTTCCTATACCACATAATGTGTGTGCCATGGTGAAAGCCGATACCAACTCTCTATTCTCAAAATATATCACGCTCTAAATATTTATCAACGAACAACCGCACGTTACCATCCTTACGTATATTGCGATCGCCCTTGTTCGAGGGTCACAACTATTCTGCCCCCAATCGCCCACCTAAACTTGTTTCACGTAATAAGAATTGCCGTTTTTTCATTCATTTCGAGTTTTTATTTTTATCTCTTGCGATTTCGAACCGCCCGCGCCGAGCCGAGCGAAATATTTTCGAAAAACTTCTTCACGATTTAGAAGAGGTTTGGGGGCGGCGGGCTGACGATTCTACCGACCTTTGAATAATATATCAGCATGTGTCGTTTTAGAAATACGTGGTACGGTGATACGATATATCTAAAGTTTGTGCTATTTTTTATCTATATTCTTCTCATTCGACAGTGTAACATATTATTTGTTTTTTACTTTGCAGAACAAAAAGATTTTCCAAGATTTGCCGAACCAATACCAAACGTGACCGTAACGAAAGGACGAGATGCTTTGCTAGCTTGCGTTGTGGAAAATTTACGGAACTACAAGGTGAGTTGAGGCCGGATTACACCATACATAGGTATATCTGTGTATGTATAATACATGTATGCATATGACTTATGAGAAATTGTGGCTCAAAGCATACCGTTGATAATGGATGCATAAGGGGTGCTTTTAGAACGTAAAGTGGTTTACGTTCGCATGAATTCACGCGGATAAAGCGGTTAGCTTTGAATAGTTTGAACTCTAGATCTGAAGATCATTCGATTTTATTCAATGATTTTAAAAGAGATGTATGAATATTATTGTATAACATCAGAGAAAAAGTGAATTTCTTTTATATCTCCTTATATTGCATTAAAAAAATATCTCTATACCTATATTATGGTATATGTCTGAAAATGTAAAAGGGATTTATTGTTATTCAGTTATACCCCAATTGGTAAGGGATGACGGGGAAAAAAAATATTGTACATACGCATACCTTAAATAAGGACGACCCTAATGATATGTACGTACATGTTTGATCGTTGCTGATAATTTGTTATTTCTCTTTCCTCTCAAAAAACGATGATACAAACGAAGGCGATGAAAAATTGAAGATAATATCCGCATGTTTGAGCTATTATTCATTCGCCATACGGGGTCCATTCAGCTGTTTTCATCGCCGACAACCAGCTAAATCATCGAACAGCTCGTTGATCTGCGCTGTGCATTATACGCGTAATAATTTGTTACAGGTGGCCTGGGTCAGCGTTGATACGCAGACAATTTTATCGATTCATCATAGCGTGATAACGCAAAATTCCCGTATATCCCTATCCTACAACGACCACCGATCATGGTATCTCCAAATAAAAAATGTTCAAGAGGAGGATCGTGGATGGTACATGTGTCAAGTGAATACAGATCCGATGAGAAGTCGTCGAGGGTATCTTCAGGTGGTAGGTAAGTTTCCATCGATGCAATTTCAAACCCCAATTTCACCGTAGTATAGAGAAAAAAAAAACTAAATATAAACCCAGCTGAGGGGAGGGGACAAGAGAAAAAAAAGAGAGAACAAGGAAAGATGAACGGATAACGGAAATAAAAAGAATATAAAGTAAAGAAAGAAAAGAGTGAAGAAATATAACATGAGAGAGAGAGGATAAAGTAAAGGAATTACAAAAAAAAAACGAGCCTGAAAGAACAAGGAAAAATGAAAGCAGAAAAGGAAACTCTTTTTGTCAGCCCCGCCATTCTCGCGTTTGTCTTTCGCGCGTATGTTTTTCCTCGGTTGTCTTCGGTCAGGTACATAAAAAGCATTTCTGATTTCTTTGCCAGATTCATTATTATGTTTCGCCCGACCAACCGCTAATCATTTACCTCGATCGAATTTGAATAAAAAAGCACATTGTTAAAAAAGAGAGATGAATTGAAATTGAATAAAAACGAAAAGAGTTGGAAATTAAATTTTGAATCTATAATGTAGCAGAGATTATACATGATTATTATGTTTATTATTACTCATTCATTAATTTACTTTTCATTATTACAGTACCACCGTCAATCGTTGACAAAGAAACGAGTACCGACATGGTAGTTCGAGAAGCTTCAAACGTGATTCTGAATTGCAAGGCCGTTGGATATCCAGAACCTTATGTTATGTGGAGACGAGAGGATGGGAAACATATCAACTACAACGGGGAAACAGGTAATATTTAATTAATGTAATGCGGTATACGCGCAGTTACGTTGGAAACTCTATCACGCTCATGAATTAATTAGTATCTGCATAGGTGAAAACGTATATATAGTCATAGATACATGTGACGTATTCGTATGAATACCGCATCGTCCGATTTTTGCCAGCGATATCACATTGGCCAAATGTTTAATTTCATTTGGATCACCGTGTTTGTTTGAGATTTAATTGATATTCGATACCAGACTTTATATGCGTGCGGTACAACAGATTATACGTACACTATATCCTATACGGATACCGAGTTACCACCGAAATACTTGGATAACAATTTGTAATCTCTGTTCATCGGATATTGCAAACTTGTCGAACGACCGATTGCGTCAATACCTGAGTAGCTGATATCGGAATGGAAAAAACTCTCTCCCAACTTTTGCGCAAACCACAAACTCTTTGACATTACATGAGATTCCATGTGGGTTCACCATCGAGATAATCGGATTGATTGTTATTATAATTTTTATTTAATTTTTTTCTTCGAAATATGCAGAGATAGTATCACAATTATTCATAGATGTAGTTTCCCATTAACTTATGCAGCTCCTATCAGAACATAGCTTGAAGTTTCCGATCGAGAATGTGGAAAGTATTGCTTTTTTGAAATTCGGTTCCCAGGGATTCTGCATACATGTGGTCGCGCGTGATTTATCTAAATTTCACGTTCGACTATCACATTCCAAGAATCTTTGGCATCCGAGAAATGGGAGGCTGACGTTGAAACTGGAACGCTGCGAACGAACCAAGCTTGAAAAAGCTCGAAGTCCTGAAAGTTGAACCGATATTCCACGCTCTGAGATCGAGCGCGGTTAGAGTATTTCGTGACCCTCCCCCCCCCCCCCCCCGCCTTTTTGCCCGCTACGGTTCGACGAGAGCCGAAATTTTCTCTTTTCTTTTTCGACCAGTGAAAAGTGAAAATTCACACCATCAGAATCTTGTTCCACGTGCACATGTTATTTTTCAATTAACTGACTACACGTGACCACAATTTGTGTTCAAAATTCAACCCATCTCAAGGGGTTAATCGTGCCCAACATATACATTTGAGGAAATTCCCGTGTTAACATTATGGAGCTGGTTGAATTAATTTCAGAGCGACCAGGACGTGAAGATATGGAAATTTTAGATTCAACCGTTACCAGACAGTTTTTTTAATCAAATCGTATAACTTTTTTTTTTATCGTCGGCACATTGTTGTCAAGCGAAAGACTCTGACATTTGAAATTTGAGCAACACGACGGAAGACGGAACACACCGCGCATTGGTGGAATGTTTTCTGGTTTTATTACACGCCGACATTCAGATCCATTGATCTTTTCGCTTCATCGATCTCTAAATATGTAGGATTTCATTACCCTCCATTGTTTCTGTTCGGTCAACAGGTTGCGATCAAACCGAGGATCAAACCAAGGGATATATGTGAATATTCCATGACGCACGTGCCTCTGGCAGTGAAAAAGGAATTTTATTTCTACTGCAAAAATCAGAATTTTACTCTTGGGGCGAATTCGGGATGTATAGAATTGTGAGGCAAAAAGTAATTAATGTTCAATGCAATAATTCTGAAGTCAGCGAAAAATAAGATTCCAAAACACAGCATGTGTTATGTCCGATCGACGACATTGTTGGGAAGGATAGTTCGTGAACTTAACACATGATTAGAAAAGAACTCGGAAACGAAAGAAGAAAAAAGTTTATGTATATTTGATACATACCTATGGGTATTTAAATTCCCGTGAAATTTTCCGAATTCATGGCGCTCGATGACTTCGGGTTAAACTGGCGAAAGCACGTATCCGTATTGATCGTGTACACTTTTCGCGTTTCACCCCACGCTCGGGCATTTGTAAGGTGTGATTTATTAATTGCATTCACCGGAAGATAAACAGGAAAACGTGTTTCTCCCGCTATTTTTCTACTTCCTGTTGTTCCATTATAGGATTATATATAATAGCAGCGGTTCATCAAATATTTTAGATAAAGGATATTGGTATAATTCAAACGAATTATTTCAAAGCGAATCACCCGTTTCTCGAACATGCTTGAATTGTAATTAAGTTTATTTTCTTATGAGCAAATATGCGAAGGTTTCGATCAATCAATCAAACGCTTTGATCAAACTCCATCGCATATCAATATACCACTTTTCTTCAAAAACGAATTTGATTTCGTGTCAATTATTCAAACGCTATATGAGTTCTATCGAAACGAAGACTACATCCATTCGAGCGCAAGGCGTCCGACCAAAAAATCGTTCGTATACTCGAATAACATGACATGTTTTTTGATCATCCATCAGTCACTAATTCACGTATTCCTTTTCTGTTTGTTTGGTGTGTTGACTCGAACAAAGTATAAAGTTCCGTAGGAACCCAACCCCTTCTTATACATGTCATTTCTAATGTGGTTTCTTGCTCATCCATTATCCACCAACTCTGTGCTTAAATATATTTTATACTCCTAATTTCGTCGTTTGTCTTTTGCCATGATATTTTACGTATATTTTGCGGTAAAGCAGCTTTATACGCGAACCGGATTAAAATTTCTTGTACAACGAATTAATTTCCACGTAAGAACGTTCCATCAAAGTGAAGGGCTTTCCCTATCCCAAAGTTGTGCTCATTTTTTTTAAGCTTGAATCCGAGAGATGAGTAACGAGGTTAGGATTACAGAAACGTTTCATCATTTTTATACTTGAAGCACTGTATGTGATAACTGTATCTAGTCACACGACATATAATGTATCCGTTCAAGTTTATATAAATAGAAAAAAAAAATGGAAACACACCAGCCACTGTCCTCATTTACAATTTGAAGATTTGGTTTTTCTCGTCTTTTGATGTTCGCTATACACATACTGAGGCAGCATTAGAAGGTTGAACGTGATAGTTTACATAGAGACTTTAAAATTTGTTTAATCCATTTTTTTTTGTCTAACTTCGAGTACATGAAATGGAGAATATTATCACAGAGCGTGATACGTTACGATTTAATCCTCATAATCTACAGAGTTTCAAAATTATAAGTCGAAATCTTTTTTACCAATTCATCGTTGTCTACAGCAGGTTCAACTTCATCATGAACTTCATGTTAGTCAATTCACTAAAAAATAGAGCCATGAATGCCACAGAGATGATGAGAATGAATTATAAATTTCTCTCATTTTGGTGAACGAATGAGTCACAATGTACCCGTAAACGTAGCTCGCTAAACGGCAATTTGCACCCTCCAAGGCGAGGCTGAATAATTAAATAACGTTCTCAAAAAAATATCAACTCTGTGTCCATAGCACTACGTCGACCTTTTCACGAAGGCCTTCAACGAACCTGCTGTACAGTAATTTGTATACATATACAAACTCATTTAAGCAGGTGATAATTGAGTGATAAAAAAGTTCTTCGAAATTGGATTCAAATATTCAACGTAGTCTTGATGGACACAAAAAGTTTTAAATCCAAGAGATCAGAAATTCTTTCTACAGATGAAGATGTTTTTTTTTTTTCATTTTTTTTTTTACATTTTGAAACCAAAACCATGAATAGCTCAAATTTCTGACTAAGCCCACAGTATACCTACCTCTTTAATCAAACACGAGCAAAAGATTCGGTTACCCTTTTGTACCTAATAATCATCAGACCGAATATAATTTTTCATATAGCCTATTGGTCGTATAAAAATTACATATGAAACCAGAGATAGTATGGTTCATGAGTTGCATTGATCAGACAAACCTCGGATAGCTGCAGGTTGTTGCGTGGGAATTTTTAACGTTTCCCAATACACGCGTTAACGATGAGAGCGTCGTCATTAGCATAATTGGAGGAAATATCGGAGCACAGAGCTCTGATGGTTATGGGCAGCCATAGCACGCATGGTTTCGTACAATCGAGGACGGTTGGATATCATTGGATACGGGTGGATATTGTTGGAACGTTGCTGTTCGCTATATGGCTCTACTAACTGATGTGTTGGCCTCTGGGGCCCGAGGGGCGGCTAACGCCATTACTTCCTGCCTGATAGCCTCCAGACACCCTCGTGGGCGATCCCCTTTGCCCCTTAACCCCTTTTCCCGTTGCCCCTTCGTAAACCACTCTTTTCTCCTGCTTCCTGGAACGGATTCACCGATTCGTGCGCGCACTTGTTCGCGGCTAGGAAAACCCGCGAAGAAACCCTGAAGGAATATACGTGGCGTCCTTGCGACGGAGGAGAATACGGAAGAGAAGATATAAAAAGAATAGGGATAAAAGGAGTGAGATGGGGAAGCAAATCGAATTTGGTAAAACTATCGTGCGGCTCTACATGCGGGAACGTGTCTACAGGGGGAGGATCTGCTCCACCTCAACGTACAAAAGATATAGTTTCCGCAAATATGGAAGAAAGAAATCGTTGTGTTTACTCTAAACACAAGGTACAAGACCTTACACAAACATAACAAGTTTCCAGATACCCACTTCCGTTTGTTTTTACCTTCATCTCTTCCGGTGATAACCAAAAGCATCCTCGGAACTTGCAGACTTTGTATTATGTACATTGTATGTACATACATATACCTATTATACGACATAAGGTATTTCATACCAACTTGACCCCGTTGAACCTCATCATTTCCACAATAATTTTATCATCACTTTTCCAAGTGGTAGTACCACCCTTGAAAACATTCAAACCGATGATCTTTTTTTTCATCACTTGGTCTGTGGGTCTTCGAACCAATCTCAAAAACACCATAACCGCCATGTCCATGTACTTTGAGTCAAACTATATACGTAGTTGAAGGTTGTCCTAGCTTTGTAGATTTCCATGTGATAAATCGAGTAACGGTTGTCTTCTTGCTTACGTTTAACAATTTATTTCTTCGTGGTCGTTTGCGGATAACGTGATTTATCAGAGAGTAATTAAATACCTAATTAAGTAAGGGATGTGGTTGTGTCGGAAGACTATATCACGGTCTAGTGGATACCGGGGAGTAGGAGGTTACAGGTGCGCTCTGAAGAGTACCATTGTTCCTTTCTAGATAATGAATTATTTTAGGAAAAAGATTTCCTACACTTTCTCTGCTTGTAGCACGTTAAATCGTGATTTGGGACCATCCAATAATACCATTGTATCTGACTTTGCAGAGTCTCACAATACTTCAATTAAAACGAGAGTCTAAAATTTTAACAAAAGACTTGAAACACCCACATTTTACAATGCCATTGTCACATCTGGAACGTACATATCCGTACAAATCCACGTTATACGTTCGCTACTCCTGGAAGGACGTAATGTGATTATTCAAGATCGAATTAGTTTCTTTCGTCGTCTTACCGTTATTCAATTCGATGTAAAAATAAAAACAGCTTAAAATTTATGTACAAGGGGTCAAAAAATTCTACGT
Source organism: Athalia cordata (assembly GCA_963932425.1). Lineage (NCBI taxonomy): Eukaryota > Metazoa > Arthropoda > Insecta > Hymenoptera > Athaliidae > Athalia > Athalia cordata. Next base: position 45,095,790 of record OZ010625.1, on the reverse strand, counting down.
GTCCAGCAGTCCGCCGGGTGATTCTCCGGCTCAAGAACATTAGTGCAGATCGACGAGAAGTTGCAACCGCAGAATCGATTCTGACCTTAAAATTTGCGATCGAAATTTTTTGTTTGCTCCAAAAATTTTGGTCTCAACCTTTCAATTTCGATGGGACTTTTTTCATTCTTCACGCATATGATCTTCACCAAGCTCGAGTTGTAGCATCACCTGATGAGATAATGGCATATAATTTTTTGAAACCTGTACACTAACTATGTTCGGGTAAAAAGTCATTTTCTGGTAACTTGTTCATTCGATTTTCGCGTTGAAAGTCGTTCGCGCAATCTGAGATTACTCTGATATATATTCACGAAAGTTGGAATTGACGTTCAAATTAACGTTAATGTCATTTTTTCTTCTCTCTCTCTCTCCCTTCAGAATATTCATTACCGCGAAATTATTGTACAGCTCTTACAAGGAATAATCGCCTCGCTTCAAAATGGTATAATAGCTCACGATGAAAGGACAAATATAATTCAGAACGCGCTCTACTTTGGGCTTAAGGCACAGTAAACGTTGGTTGGCCTGCAAAAATTTCAAAAAGAACTATTGTTCCGTATCCTAATTAGATGCTCGAAAAGTTAACATTCTACTAAACTGTACAAAGTCTATTCGCGAATCTTTGTTTTGACTTTATTGTATCTAGATTTATTATTATTCATCGCGAATATAATTATAATTTCGTATAATTTTTGTACATGAACTTCAACACAAGAACACAAAAATCGGTATCGGTACTGCAAATAACCGGTAAAATATCTTCTCTTTATTTATGGAAACGTTGTTACGTCAATTTCACGAAATTCTCCGAGGTCATATAACAGAGAGCGATCAGCACTGTCCCTTTTACGAAACACCAAAAATAACCTGATGAAGATATCGAGTACCGATAGAACAATGGAGAAAATTTTCTTCGATCAGTAAAAAAAATAAAATATGATTACAGCATCCCCTTAATTAACAGAGTATGGTTGTGTGGTATGAAATAAGATTTTGTTTTCAACTTGTTGAAAAGTATTTTATTTTGAGGTTTTTTGTAGCTACGTATATATAAATCCCTCGCTTTCAATGGAGTAAAATCTCTTTGGAACCTTCGAAGCAGCTTTACAAAATCGTAAATTAAATTCTGTATTCAGGAGGCCATGTAAACTGGTTGTCCCTGCCGAAAATTAAATTTTTATCCCAAAGGTCGACTCATAAAATTAGCTGAGGACGTTCCGCGGAGCATGTACTCGAGTGCACCTACTCAGAGTTATATTATTGTTATCATCAAGGGGCGCAATTTAAAAGAAAACTAACAAAAAAAAAAAAGTATAAAAAAAATAAAATACAAAAATATGTCGTGGACACAGTTTAACAAAAATTTAAAACCTATCATTGCAGGAAAAGTGTGAGGCAGGTATGTTCGTATTACCTTAGAACGTGCGCACCTATAATATACGTATGTATAGAATATTAAACCACATCAGAAGCATGTGGGAAAATAGCGTTAAATATTCACTACACAACTGGCCACCAATAGTTGGTACGGGAAATTGAAGTATGTAAGCCCATATTTGTAAGTGTATAGACATAAATCTGTAATCAGCAACAGGTTACACGTGCATTTTCAATGTAATTATATCAATCAATCAAAGTGGAGTAATAATAGTCGATTATAACCTCGTTCTTGGCTTCGTGATTACACACAAATGGATTATTATCGTTGTTTTTGTTTGACAGAGGAGGTATTGCATTGGAGATAAGGTGAAAGAACTCATAAGATTGATGATTTTATATTGCCGATCTCCACTTGACGTGGAAAATGTAAATTACTGAAGTACTCCAGTTGGTTTCGTGTACGCGGAATTTTCTTTTCTCTTTTTTTCTTCCGTCATAATAATATAGAATTACGTAGATGTATTTATTAAGTATTCTAGTAGCTATACTTGGGACTATACAGAGAAAGGTATAATATTACCTTTCTCTGGGATATTCGTTACACCACGTTTTGGCTGTATCTAAATTAGAAAAACAGATGAAAATTAATGAATAAAAATTGATTGACATCGAACGGTATGAACACAACCCCATGTGGATGTATACATTTATATTTTACTAACAACAATAATAAAACCAACGTTTCTTCCGCATGAGTCATAATTCTAATCCGATTTAATGGTAATCCGATTGATCGAAATTACTTCGTTTGAGACACAATCCAATTCCGTTTGCTATATAATGATTACGTATTTGAAATTATTTCAATTGATTCTAAACATGTACCTAATCAACGTGACATAGGTATACGTACGTAGGATGTGATATCAGGTATTTTTCAATCGAACAGGTAATGCATCAAATCTTTTTTTTTTTCGTTTATCCTCACATTGGATTGTTATACATATTTCTGTATATATTATACGTATACCCATATAACTTACAAGTATGTCCTAATTTATTCTCCCCGCGTGTCGCTTTGATTCTATTACATGAGAATCTGATGCGGATATACCGCGTGTACGTATACACGTACATATGTACACACACATACCTTTATGTATATAATATATACGTATAAATTATGGATATAAAAGGCGTTCAAGCGAGGTATTGTAAATTTTCAAGGAAATTGCAGATAGGTGTATAGATATGGCGTATTCAAGCGTATTTCGTTTTCGCTAACTCGTGAAATATTCAACCTATTACCAAATTGTATTTCGTGCACGACTGCGTTGATTTATTATAATGTATAAGATGCAACGTGACGGTGTTTTTTTATAAAAACTATAAATCTATCCGGTGTTCACATTATTTTTCAGTGAATACTGTAATGCATCATATTATTTGCGAGTGTTAAGTTTTTTTTTCTTCCTTCTTACACATCTAAGATATTTGTCGAACCCACTTTATGAACGATCTATCTGTTGTACTTCTTCAAGTTTTTGTAAATCTTATTTTTCTCATTACTTCTTCTTTTATCTTTCGTTTCAATACGATTCGCTTGTTTTTTATGTTGGATTTATTTACTCTGGATAGGTCTTTTACTCGAATGTCGCAAATTTCGTCCTCCATCATTCTGAAAATAATGTCGCACATTCTTCTTTTTCGTCAAATTATCGAGCGCGCTTTGAACAGGGCGTAATTTTGAGTACGTATTGTGTGCATAAATTCCCGTTACTTTCAACTATACAAATCTCATGTCAAAAAAAGGGAGCAAAGAATGAAAATAACATAAAAATGAGGAACAATCGAAAAAAAGAGTGCTACCTTTTCATATGTTTCGCAAGTACAAAAAGCATGTATAATATCACAGAAAGTAATTTTTGAATGAAAAAAGGACCGATTCTGTATATAGGTATATAATAATTTGACCTCGATTTTCGCAGAATCTATTCATTCTATCTAAATCAAGCTAACAATGAGAAATCACTGTAGCTTTACCTACAGCACGTTAACATCTGTAATGATATTTGTCACTCGATAATCACGTTCTTATAAGTATCTACCTAGCAAACTGCTGTGCCAGCATCTTGAAACAGCTGTCATCATAAGTTGAGTAGCACGCCCCGTGGCTGTGTTCAGTATTTGAGGAATAATTAATGAATTTTATCTTTGTCGCGTGTTTCTCGTCCCAAGCCGACGAGCAGCGAATGTGTTCGCGCGTTAAAACAAATCACCCGTGATTTGGATGCAACACGTATGTATACATGAATGTAAATACATACGTACGTACCTACGGTGAAACAACGCAATTTATCAGTCGTTACGTTTACACACACTTTACAGAAGTGCGGAGAAACGCTATACTATACATATGTATACAGCGTTACACATATAGGTGACGCCCTGGGCCAGGGTCGTAACCACGCCAATCCTTGTCTGCCTTTTTTCTCGTTGCTCCTGTCAGGGCTCAGATCCCGAGGGACTTTCATGATTAAAATCTTATCGGATCGCTGTGTACAGACATATGTACATATGTAATATAATATGGTGTATAGGTATGTACTATATAATACGACAATACGTACGACGTACGTGTGCCGATACCAGTCTGTCCAACACTCTAGAAATACGATTCCAAGGGCTGATTGTGACCCTAATTAGTGGATGTAACCACTTGAGCAACGCATGTGGTTGGCTTTTATCGAGCTTATTATATACGGACATACGTAATAACATAGATACAGGGGGTGTTGAAACTGTCATATTTTCTGACTACGCGTATGTCGTCTCCAGCTACGACGTTTAGGTAGTTTCTAACTAGTACTAAAAGTAATTCACACCGTTTTGGGCAAAACCAAGTAACCGTGCCAATTTTTGGGGGGAGACAATTTCGGCTTATTGGTACGTATTCGTACGAAGGTACATTTGTCTCGATTTGTTCCGTCACTGCTCCTTGAAAAAAAAGAAAATGATAAAAACCATCGAGCCCCGAAACTTGCGTCCTGCCAACTTGTCGATGGAAAATAACAAAGGCGGATTGATCGATCGTTTAGACTAGGAGGGATTTCGATCAAATACCAACGGATAGTCTGATCTCGCAAACTAAACTAATGGAATAAAAACAATTTCAATCAACTAATGCGTGTGAACAAAGTCTCGGGCTGCGCTGCATACCTACGTTGTGAATGAGTTTTCAAATAACTGACGAATCATTTGTGAATTTGAAAACATCGTTTCGATCAGCAAAAACGATAGTGTAAAAAACTGTTTATCCATATAATACATGACATCACTTTCATAATCTATGATGTTCTGTATTGCTTATAATAACAAATTATTTTGTTTTACAATGTTATAGTGGAAGTTGTAAACGGAGAAGTGCTTCATATCGTAAAGATCAGCCGGCTTCACATGGGGGCGTACCTTTGCATCGCTTCTAACGGCATACCACCATCAACGAGTAAAAGGATCGTACTTCGAGTACAATGTGAGTATTTACGAGAGCTTCATGCCACCACAGTTTTCTATTATGTATTCCTAGTTTAAATAAGATCCAGATAGTCGCGTCCTCGTATAACATCGCACATTATGTCAGAAAATTATAAATTTCCCATAAAGTGCTCTATTGCACGTTATGTACCATTATTATTGGTAATATACCCATTTGAAGATACGACAAAACGTTTCGAGATGATGAAAACAGTAATTGTCGTTCTAACAACGCAAACCGAATGCACTAATTACAACTTGAAAGAAAAAAAAACGAAGAAAAGAAACACAATAAACACGATTATCGTTAATTCAGTACCTGCTGGTCTTGTCGTAGCAATTTATACTTGCTTATGCTGTACGTATGCAGCTGGCATTACCGCAATTGAGCCTCAAGGTGCAATAATACGACCATTGTATATTTCTCGGCATATTTACTGCTCACGTAAACAGCTTGCCTGTACTACCTTATCTTTTAGATATCGATCGACAGTTGCGACGAGCACTACAATATTTGTGCGGACTGCGATAATTTAATACACACATATATGTATATGCGCCATTTTATTAAAACACTACCGCGGCCGAGGAACAATATTACAAGTCATGGTTCGAGTACCAGAAGACTATGAGCCACACTTTTTGGGCGGTAGGCCGATGGACTGCCTATGTGATTCACAAGCCGCTTTAAAAGTGTCTAACTATATTTTGTCTACAATAGGAATTCGATGTATGACAAGTAGAATAGTTAGCTATACTTTTAATGCTGAGAGCCGTTGGTGAATATAGACCAATATCCATTGGAGTCCACTGGAGTTGCCGTTGGAAATCTGTGCTAACGTGAGAAATGTTTATTTTATCGGAATTCCTATCATCGTATAAGAACGGTGAAATACTTAGACATATACTGCCAAGATAATGCGTCATTCCCCAAAGTCTTATATGGATCGATACCGTCGCCAAAACAAAAAATCGAGAATCGCGTTTTTGAAGTGATCGGCATCCTCGATGGCTCCTGAAAAATGAACGAAATTGAAAAACATGGAAATTACTAGCCCATTTGGATTAGATGTGCACCTCGGAAGTTCAATCTCTTGTATTGCTTAGATCAGATTTTGAGCGGTTCTCATAAAATAACGAACGAGAGAAAAAAAATGAAGAAAAAAATTTTATACGCGGTTAATACATGTACGTACCTACTTCAAGATATACAGTGAAGCTTTATACAATCGCTCGTACAATTCAACGCGATATGAAAAAATTAGTTAAAAGCTCCGAAGTAGAATATAATATTACCTGTGTGCATATACTTAAGTAGGTATATGTACGTTCAATTTTTGAAGTGCAAAATTGTGGAAATATATGCACGAGATACTTCAACATCTGGGGTCTCTATTGGCGTTGGAAAGTTACGACGAGGTAAAATACTGGCGAGCGAGAGGATAGGTTTTGTAAGTTTGGAACTTGCAAGTGCTGAGTTTTCTCAGTAGCGCTTCTCCCGTAAGAGTTGCGGGAAGGAACGTGACGCGACGAGTACATTAAGGATTAGAAGCAGTGCAAACGTGGCAAAAATTTAGTATCCCGCTCGATTCTCTTGGATATATTATCCCGTGTCATGATAGGTGCAACCCTTGACCCCTCTCAGGGATAGATATCAAGTAAAAATAGCATAAGCGGTATATTTGGAGAGTGACGCTATAAGGGACAACGACATGGGAGTGACGTAGGAAAAAATTTAAGTAGCCAGACCAAAGACACTTTCATAGACCCAGACGTTCGGCGTGCACGTAACGCGGTGGTTTGTGTCGTATATAATAAATATATATATAACAATAACAAACGCGAAGCATAAAATCGCCGCTAGTTCTCACGTGGAAATTCTGCCCCCTCAAATAACCTAAAAGCATCCCCCATTACGGTGAAGAAAAGTGGACAGACTACTGAAAGGCTCCCAACATGGCACGATCACACTACGTGTTTTGTACGTTAACAAGTCGCGTTGGTTGGTCGACATCCCATAGCTCTTAGATCGAGTCCACGCACGGCCTCAGAATGCACTCGAGTTACATTATACAACCGTTTGTTTAAATATCCAGTTACATTTCTCGCTATCCTAGTGTGTAGAGAGCACGCGTTTATTCGTCACCTACCCCGAGAGTAACATGATAATATAATCACATGGAATTTCTCTTTGACTTACCGGAGGACACGCTCACAGCTGTCTATTTGGCCGCGTCGGTACAATTCCTGGAGTATGGGTAACACGAATCCTTTGATATGCGTAATACACCTGCATACTCGTACACCACATGTGGAGTCAAAACTTCCCACAACATCAGTCCCGCAGAATGAACGATGCAACTAGGTTTTGTGCTTGAAGCCATCTGCGCTTCGTGTGTCAAAAATTACAACTGTACCGAGCCATTATAGTATGTGTCGCACAGATTACTTAACAATGCGATGGTCTAGCTACAATGCTTCCGATATTTATACTTTTTCACGTCTGTTTAATCAGCTATGAAATCAGATGTTCGAAGAATCGATGGATCGCTTAATTAGATTCCCGATCTTCAACGTGATGCTGACGAATAAAGGATCGAAACTCCCGGCGCACTGTAGACTCCTTAGCTGGATTTGTTCCATGTATAACATACTCTCTCTATCTCTATGATATTTTTTTAGAGCAAAGCTAGCTGAAAAATAAACAATGTACGCTCATATCTTGAGAACCTGTAGGCGATAAATCATTAAAAAATGTTATTCGATTACACCAAGTAACGATGGAACATATTTCAGTTTGCAAAAAATATTATCCTCCGATATGACGTATACTTTTGTTCATTAGCATTGCTTTATAAGACAGAATGATGCGACTGATCATTGACAAATCGGAACCGGTATCGTGCATGATACCGATAAATTCGAGCAAAGAAAATAATGTAAATACCTATATTACAAATATATATTCCACATTATTGAGTACGTCGTGCCAAAGAAATACACATTTCCGTTGAAGTCGATAAACGTGGGAACATATTTTTACACTCTGCACATAAAAAAAAATGGAATCCATTGAAAAATACTAACAACTTTGTGTACGCGTTGAGCCACCGCGTAAAGCATAAAGATGTGATAATAATGCTGTTTCATATTTTGTTATAAATATCAACAATAACAACAACAACAATAACAACAACAACAACAACAACAACAACAACAACAACGACAACAACAATGATAATAGTACCTTCGACAAGGTAGTGTTTTATTTTGAAAATTTATTACCTCGTGATCATTTTGTTTGTTCTGCAGTCCCTCCGATGTTGTCGATACCAAATCAATTGGAAGGAGCGTATATCGGGCAGGACGTTACTCTGGAATGCCACACCGAGGCCTACCCCACTTCGATCAACTATTGGACAACGGAGCGTGGCGACATGATTGTCTCTGGTAATTTTAGTATTTGATTGCTCGGGCGTAAATAGCTATGGATCCCAGAGAAAAACTTTTAGAATATACGCGCATACAAAATTCTCTGTGTAACGCGAATATGCTGAAAAAATTCAAATACAAAATAGTAAGAACGAGAAGACGAAAAAAATTCAGAGAATAGAATTATCGATGCATAAAATATATACATATATCAGTCGTTTACTTTGAATTATGGAATGATCATATCTTTAACCAAGTTTCGATCGTTGGAAATTCATTATAATACCTTATAATTTTTAAAGTTCATTCAAATATGAGTAAATTTATTCACGTTCATTATACATATATATGTATATCTAATATATCTACCCGGTAAAACTGAACCGGTTAAAAGTTTTTACCGAGTTAAGCCTTTCATGGTATAAGGTCTTTTAAAAAGTGCAATAGGAATGTGACTTTAGGTAAAGTTTTATAAAAGTTTTCAATGCAGCTGTAGCTGCAGGTTACATGTCACGTCGATTAATATCGGGGTATTTTTAAAAAAATTTGCTTCTGGGTACCAGATTTTTAGTACGTTCCAACTCCGATCCAATTTGAACCTTTGAATTTTTTTCTTTCGTGTTGTTGATAAAAATGATGTAGTTTTTGTTCCAGGCGAAAAGTACGAAGCTGTATCTATGGACAATGGATACAACAAGTACATGATGCTGAAGATAAGAAATGTTAGCCAAAAAGATTTTGGCTCCTATAGGTGTGTCGCTAAAAATTCACTGGGAGAAACTGATGGGTTCATCAAACTGGACGGTTAGTAAATTTTCTTCGCGAAATATGTACCAGATAAGCATGCATACCTTTTTCTTGACCCAGAAATCTGACTAAATGATACAAAGATCGATAGAACTATTATACATAGATTGTACAGACCATCGCGATCGGAGGAATTATGTTTAGGTGCGAAAATAATTGGAATCCGGTAAGGATAAACCGCAGTAATCCCGAAGTATACGACACTTTCCGAACTCGTTAACATACCCATTTCGCAAATTTAACGAGGTTTTTCCAATCAACACCCTATTGTCAACTTTACACCTGGCTAGAGTCAATCCATTTATTGTCAAAAATCTAGATAGAAATAGAGAAAAAGAAGAAGTGATCACGTAATTAACAGCATATAAGAGCAAAAAAAAATCATCGAGGAGCTTTGAAAGACGTCGTACACTTATCGGAATTATTTTCGAAATCGCAGTCTGCGAGGGGGTGCCTACGCTGGTTTATAAACTCATAGATCTGTAGCCGTAGTCTTGACCCTTGGAATTAACTGATATCGATCAGCGCTCGAGGTCAAGCATCGTTACCGGTTGCCCTTAAATCTAAGTGGCGGTTAAATTGAAACGATATATTCATTTCAGAGGTAAAACTTCTCCTTTTTTTTCCTCCTTGACGGATAATTTGACCGTAATTAAAATTACTCCAGGTAATTTTCTATTGAAAAAAACAAACTAATTTCATGCTTTTATATACCTAAATATCGTATACATATATAACTGCATATACTTATCGTATTAGATTCGTGAAGTTGAGAATTCAAATAAAAAGAATTGGGTGAATGGTTAGGTTATAACTGATATTTGATGATGTGAAATAATATTTCCTTCTTTTTCTCTATTTTTTTTATCTTCCATTTTATTCATGCGTGAGAGCAACCTGGATTCAATTCGACTTTTCACAGACGTATGAATTATCTATAACGTTCGCTAGATTTACGACTTCTTCGATACATTTCTTTTCTTTTTGCATAAAATACCCTGAGTGTTGTCATAACTCAAAGATATAGGGGAGCGAAGATCAAAATGTGGGTGGAGGATTTGAACTGGCGGCAGCATTTGGAACACGCCATCTTTCACCTAATGGAAAATAATGAAAGGTTAACGGACAGATCGTTGCCATATAAAGTTCTTACTTGAGCTTACATAGTGAACGATTGCCTTTGATTCAAGATGAAGACGATTCGATAACCTCTCCAAACTTTTTTATTTTACAATTCTGCGATGTTAATATAGTTTGCAAACTTTCTCCTCCCTCCCTTCCTCTCGGATGACAGTTATCTCTAACTCTGTTTGTTCGTGTTTTCTTTCTTCTTACTTTATTTCAATTTACAAAACCATAAAATCATATGAATCTAATATTTGCAAGTTTTTTTTTGATATTTCTAATTATTAGACCGCGCGCAGGTAATTTTTCAGTGTGTTTTTAATGCACATTGTGTGAATTAGTTTTATTTCGGTGAAAATCTCATCGATTGCTGAAATTAGAGTATAGTTGGCTACATTGATTATTTTTTTCTTTTTTTTTTCCCACTTCTGTTACAGAGATTCCAGCTCCTTCCACAACGACAACACAAGTTTCGCCTCACGTGACGTCATCAATCAAAAAAAGCGGTAATGTTTCTGCCGTAACCATAATAATATCATTTTTCGTACATTTATATTTATGTTGCTGCACGTAATAAATCTTCTGTTTCGTAAGTCTTAATAACGTAGCCGTTGCGTAGAAAGAAACATTGAATAATTTTCGTTACCCACATCTGCTGATTTTCCTCGGTGTACGAATATTATCCGATCTACAATATTATCGCTGTAACGAAATAACGCTGATAATCATTAACCGGAAAAAGATGAAACATCAAGTTTATACATGGAATCTCTTTATATAAGAAACATTTTTTGTTTCGATATATATGAAGAACGTTTTTTCGCCATCATCCGATTACATATTAGTTTTTCCATTTCAAGTATTTAGTGCAGCTCTTCAACGTGACTCCGATGAAAATTTGTCGTTTGAACATAAATGACGTATAATTTATTCGGGCTCGTTGATATGTTGCAGGGAGAAATGGAAAAAAGCCACGTCAACGGCCTATCGACTACGAGGTAGAGGAATGGAGAGATCCAGGTCAGTCTTTGGTTATGAATTATTCAGAGCGCCAATCGATTCGATAAATAAACTAATTTCAAATTAATGAAGTACCTTCCCATTGCTTTTTTTAAATTTTTTTCTTTCACTATTCTGTCATATATAAAAAGGACGAAATTCATTGTCGATTACCGCTTTAAAAAATCTATTTATTTTCATTATATTCGTAATAAATAATTGGCTCTTGAAATTGTTCGGAACGTTTTTTAGTTGAAAAATATACAAGTCATCGCTCGCGGTTATACGTTCAAACTGAATAATTTTCAATCATTCTACGAGAAACTTAAGGATTCGATGGTTAGAATCACCTATGTATAAACTAAGTACACGTTGAATACATGAATATCTTATTGACTTTATGGGACATCGAAACCAGAAACTAATATAATGAATTCTAAAATTTATACACGTTGAACGAAAGGATCGAAGGATCTGTTTTTTTCTCCCTTTTGCGAAGATTCAGCGTTTTTTCGTTATACGCGCATATATCACCATGTAGTAGATGTATACGTATATATGTATGTATAGCTCACCTTAGTTTTAGATTGGAATTGATTGAGTGTTAGTCACCGGGCTTTACGAGACGCATACGGAATGGCTTGATAAATCCGCAGGGCTTCGCTTTCACCTCCAAAGTGTTGGCCAAAGCGTAGCTTCTACTCACCGTGTAAATATTCAATCAGTAACAAAATATCGGAATACGCCCCATAAATTTAAACATTATAGAAAACGAGAAACGAAGAAAGAACGCGCCCTCCATTTTGAGCCTCCTTATATTCAGCTGCCTCGTCACTGCGTTAAAAAAAAAGAAAAGAGATAGGGACCTATTTCGTATTCTCCTCAAATTTTGAGTCAGGCCACGTTCTAGACACCAGTAGACGCTTTGATCCCTTAACCCTTTGAGGCGCACATTTTTTACTTCATTATTTCTGAAGTAATACTTGTTAATTATGGGTTTTCGGGGTCGCTGATCCCGATTCTTTCTCGTACGCACTATTGTAAAGTAATTAAGATGATGCTGACGATGGCGATTATAATGATGATGATTTAATAATAATACTAAAAATAACAATAATAGTAACAACGATAGAAACGAGGTGCAAAACTAATTTGAATAATTTCGCGGTGGAAGAACTTAATATATTATACAAATATAATGCAGGGTAGATATAATCGAAATGCGAGTTGAGCCGTTTCAGAAGGTATACGAAATGCAGCCCGTCACGGAATGCGTCCGTGATGTCTTCTATGCTTCACGTTGCGTAAGGATTTTTATCAAACTCGAGTTATGTTTATGTACTGTCATAGCTATAGGTATAATATCGAAGTGCGAGACACGTAAGTGAAGATGACGGAGACGAGAAAACCCTTAAGATTGTTTTATGGAGTGACGCAGACGCGATGAGTAATGTTGGCAACGAACATACATTTCCAACTTGTGATGAACTTCACCGTAGTTGTACGTCGGATGGGAGGAGGGCTCATGAGTCGAGTATTTCTAAGGCGATTGGAAATAAAAACTAAAAAAAACTCTATCTACACTATTCGAGTATCTAACTAATCAATATTCGCGACAGTGCCTGATTGTGCCGGTATCAATGGCTCCGCTGAAATTACCAACGTCCTCTAGAATCTTCCGGAACGAGGAGTGAGAATTGAGACAAATGGCGTCTCATACGCGCAGGAAGGAAAGAGCTAGATAAAAAAGGGAAGAAACTGAACCCGCGGGTTTGGTGAGGGACCAAGGGGTGAAAGTATAGAAAGAAAGAGGGCGCGGTGAGTGAGGAAGAGAACGGAAAACAGGAGAGGAAATAAATCCATACCCCGTTGGCAAATGTTTTCAACCTTTCGATAAGAACGCGACTTTTGCATGTTTTTCATGCGGTTCTCAAGTTCTTTTGCCAACCGCCCCTTATTATACATACATCTTTTCCGTTTACGGAAATTTTGATCTGCATTCCTTTACGACAACCCACGACTGAAGACTATTTTTTTATTTATTTTTTTTGTTTTATACGCTCAATTTTAGTTCTGAAAATACATGCGGCGAAAGAAAAATAAAAAATGACTAAAAACAGCTTGTTTTTTAACGTCGGACCAAACGGGTAGATTAATCTTGTCGAGCCTATTCATCTGCGCCTCTTTTCTGAAATGGAGAGTCGCCCACGTTATTAAATGTATAATCATATGCGTATCTATATCTATAGCGCTCGTAGTTAAGTATATAGCATAAATTTGGCAAACGAATCTTACCTCGATATTTGTCTCCGTGTAGACGTATATAGTGCAAGTGTAGTCGCGAGAAAATAACTCTGAAACAAAGTTTGTGGGGAAAACGCGAAGCTGAGCGACGCATATACGCGTCACGTTAAAACTTTCTTCTTCCATTGCCACTCTCTACAGGCACTTTGTCACCCCTGTTACGTACGTCACAGGATTCATATCATATATACCTATGTACGTACGTGGATGTATATACATATATCCCAACTGTTGAACCGCCACCAAATCATATGAAATTTTCAGAAATTAAATGTAGAAAAATGTTGGTGATTTTTTTCCCCGTTTTCTTCTCTTCTCTCTTATACATTCCACTTTTTTCGTTTAATATATATATAAAAGAGAAGCCGTGACGTGCACCGAACGAATTCTCGAGGTCTTTTGGAATATTGTTTGTCACCGTGGAGAGACACAGCGTAGGTACAGCAGGAATTTTTAGCGGTATACATGTATAATATGTATATATACGGAAATAGCTCCGATGCGCGCGGTTGATTGTTAACGCGCCATTTGTTATCGAGTTTAAGAATTCGTGAATATTAATTAAACATTTTATTCAAACGGGGAATTTGAATGCAAATTTAAAACGTTTGCAAATCCCGATAAATTGAAATTCGTACGACGCAACCGGTACGCGACCACCCGGTGATTTTCATGAAACCGTCGAAATTATACGTAAAACCATGTGCTGGAACTAACACCTCTCTTAATATACACCCCTCAACCTCCAACCTCCAACCTCCAACATCGATAACACTTCCTTCCTCTTTTTTTCTTCGCGGCTATTATAAAATCGTCTTTTTTATAGTACTACGACCCATGCAAACTGTCCATTCGCCAATCGCTGAACTGTATCGGTTTAATGAAAAACTGAGATAAAGTCAATTTAGAACAATTACAGGGGTTATGACAAAGTGAATTACAAAGAAATGGTTCAAATAATCGTTTGAAACTTAATGCTTCTTCCGGGTAGCTATAATGTAATGGCTCGAGTTAGTTTTTTTATTTTTATGTTTTTCAAACTCGAGGTGTATCGTAAATTTCTTGGCAAAGCGATAAATTTTCAGCACTTGTCCGGTCATGACCATTACACTGTAGCTTATATCATTTCAAGAATGATACGACCGAATCAACATGAGAAAAGTTAGTTATTCAAACTCGAGGATGAATTTCTGGTTCGCGTACATATATATTTTCATATTAAAAAAAATTATTATTTTTGAGTGGAAAAAACACATTGTATAATTTGTTTGAGGTACGTTACGTGAACAATTTTGCAGAGAATATACATATTCATTGAAAATTCGTTCACCCGTTCGTATTACATGTATAGCGATATAAGAAATAAAGGATTGGTATTTTTTCGGGGTAATCAGAAGTATAACCGACCATTTGTACAGCCATCATCAACGACCTGCGGAGTCTATATTATAGCTGAACGTGGGAAAGCATGACAGATATGAGAAATGATACGAGACATTTTACGACTGTTTATTCGTGCGGACCATGCGAGAAGGGTAAACGTTCGTGCAATAGGTTAGTCGATAACAAAAGCATTCAGTATCTACTATACTTATTATATATAGATGTAAGCTCTCTTTTATATATATACCTAGATACCGATATTAGAGGTATAATAACATGCATAGAACGTATAAGTTTTCACGTACGTAGGTAAAATAAATTTTCAACGAAAAATTTTCGGTGTAGAAACGGGTTTCGCGAGGTTCCGTATACGGACAACCAAAAGCGGGTATAGTCTAGTGAAGTAGATAGTTAGAGAGAGGAATATATATAGCCGGAGATGACGAGGGGGTAAGTTGTAAGAATAAGAGTATAGGGATATCTGCGTGCGGGAAATGACGCGACACGCACCCAAGAGGAATCTGTTTTCCCAATAGCTTTACCGGTTGAAAGTGGAAGTTGAGGCCGCAAAGGATGCCGTGGGCACGCCATTGGGACACGGAGTTCCTCAACTGCTATACGAATAAATAGTGAAATATACATCACCGTGAAAGTATATACATAAATGTATATAGGTACAGAAAACAGTTTATACCCCGATGCTCAGTTTTGTGTATATGTATAAAGTGGGCGGCAAAGCTGGTCGTGGTCGTGAAAATGTTTGGAGGGGCAATTCAGTTTCCGTTATCCTGTACCACGCGAATCTCTCGGGCTGCAGATTTTCCCATAAGACCGTCGACGCAAATACGAATAGCTCTGGTAGAGAAATATACATGAATGTATACCTATATACGTACACGTCGACAATAGGGCATCGTTGTATGTCATTTGCATGCGCTTCCATTTCCCTAGTGCGCAAAATACAATCTCAGTGCATTATATTATACACACAATAAATGTGAAACTGTAACTGTCACGCAATTATCCATATTATACCCCAATGATTTTTATCCGTACTGTTATCACGATTATTAACTTCTTTCTTTTTTTACTTCTCATTCTCACCAGCTGCAAGGATAATATTCTAGCATCGCGCTGATTTTGAAAATTCAGTTTTGCAGTCCTTATACGTATAGCTTGAGCCATAATCCTTTAATCCTCACCGTCTCCCCCGTACGCGATCGTTCGATCACCGTGATCGTTTCATTTCGAGAGATATATGAAATTTAATATTTGAAAAGAGCGCTTGCAGAATGTGTAGACTGTACTTACACTATATACATATAGGTATAGCTAAAAGCAAACGGGGTAAGATTCTCCACAGCGGGCGAATTGCAGGCTTTTTAAACTGCAGGCGAATTCACAATAATCATTCCAAGATAAAAGATCGGCATTTATTTCCTCAACGAGAAATTGTGAAAACGATTTTCTAACTTTGCTTTCAGATTACGACGGGGATTACACTCTCGTCTCGCAGCCAACGCCCGATGAGATTTGCGAAGATTCTGGTGAGGCGGCTAGTCCGCTAAGAATTAAAGGAATTGAGACAATTTTTCTGCTCTCTCTAACCCTAACGCTTCAGATATTTGCCGCCAGAAGATGATTCTTACGTTCCGGATGGGGCTTCCAGTTAGTGTTTATTAGGCGGTATGAACGGCAGCGATAAGATTTCTGCCGTTAGAAAAGTGTGCTAAATTATTTTCATACTAAACAACTTATAAATAAGTATAAAAGTTATTATTAAACATAAAATCATTTAAAAAAAAAAAATATATATATATATATATATATGAATTCAACTAACGAGGGTTGAGGAAAAGGATAGAAAGAAGAAGAATCGAAGATAGAATTCAAAAATGTTAAGGTAAAAAAAAAACACATTATTATAATAATTATGAACTATATCATTTACAAATTGCTGTAGGTGATCATGGTAACGGTATATCGAGGAAAGTATATACGATATGTATATAAATATATATGTATAGTATAGTAGAGATCACGTGAATATATATATATTTATTTATATATGTATGTATATTTATGTGATGTATAATAATATATACATTATAATGAAAATAATAGTTATAATAATAATAACGATACGATCCGACGTGGCGCTGCATTTTAGCGTAAATCCGGAATCAATGCTACAGTATAACTAAACGCGAATGTGTAATGTATATCGGTATATTGTACATACACGCATGTACGTATATGTACGTATGTGTACCCTCTGTATAATTTTATGCGTACCTATTATGATACTAGTCGGAGAATCATTAATTACGGACGATATGTTCCGATTACTGTACCCCACTATAGTCCTTTTATACCTAAAGATAACGCTCGGCATTTGTCAACGTGCAACTAATTACACCAGGCTGTCGCTCTCAACTTTATAGGAAAATTATATAAAAATAATATGTATAATATGTGCGCAACGCGTATGATATGGAACCCATTATGATATATCGTATATGTAAATAAATAACATTGTTGTATAATTCGATGATTCGTGATATTGCAGAGGTCGGAAAAGAGATAAAAGAAAGAAGGAAATTGGGAAAACATTTTCTTACAGTTTTTGATTCATTTGATTTATTCATTAACTATTTTTCCACTTCTTTTTCTCGTCCATATTCGCATAGCTTACTATCGTAATGGCCGTTTTATTCATAGGCTTATTATTCTGAACCGTATTTATTCAAAACGCAACAATATTTTTCCACAATACAAATACAGATTATAGTAAATTACACTAATTACATGTAGTACATGCATTATGTCTTTGTAGAATTGGAACTCATTATTAATCCATATATTGTACACATGCATAGTAAAACCTTTCCAACCATCGGCTCGGCTGTTGATTAGATATCCATATGTATGCGAAACAAATGGAAGTCTGGATGAAATAGGAACTTATTGTATGCGAATATACATGGGGCATTCAATGTCGAGAACCCGCACTATAAATACGTGCACGTATTTTTTAATTTGCTTGCTTGCTTTTTTTCGAGTATTGGGAACTCGAAGGCGTGGGTATGAAGATCGGTTGACGTATTCGAATATTTCAAATAAGTACATACAGGCGGGTATGTAAGTAAGCACACATAGCTGGGCACGAAAAGTTCTACTTTTGAAACGACGGTAGTCACTCAGAGCAGAGTAAATATTTTTCTTGAATTGCTCTAATAGTATAGGCGAACGATGGCTGTAACTTCGTACGTACATCACTACTTTCGTGTCATTTTCTTTTCCCGTTTTTCTTTATTATTTATTCATTATTTATTTTCTCCTTCCTTCCCGCTATTTATTTATGTAAATACCAAGTTTACAAGCTATCTGCATCATCTAATCGACGACTAGCATCCGAAAGGGTGTGACCCACATTTGTTTGACATTAAATTAAATTTTCGTCACGAGGTCGTTCTCCTAGAAGGCGAATAATATTGAAAAACAGCAAAATGATGATAGTTCATACGGAATGTGATGGAAAAAAAAAAGAAAATTTCGCAACGCCAGCCGGGAAAATGTGATTTTTGACGACCGTTCAGCGTGCATAAAGTAGCCGACGTACGAGACGCGGAGAAAAACTAAATTCATGCACGCGCACATTCGACTTTATTATAGTTCTTCCTTAGCACATGCACATTTCACCCATAAGCAAGTTTCGCACATCAACCATAATTCACACGCAATGGGGTAAGTTCGAGTTACACCTAATTGGAGAGCATTTGTTTCTAAAATCACAATGACCTTCGTAGGTATTGCAATTTGCGTTGTATAAACTTCATACTTGTCAGGTATCGAGCCTACCTTACGCACATCTCAAACGTACAATCATTGAAAAAGAAAATTATTGTATACGAAGCGAAAGAAAACAGAGTCAAAAGTTATCTTATGATGTTATCAGCCAGCCGATGAATTATAATTAATTTATTTATCATTATTTTTTTCCATTGTGAATATCTCAAATATCCTTTCTCAAAACTCTTTGGATCGTCTTTGAGCGTTGGATTAAAACTTGTCGACATCAACCTTAGACTTTATTCGTATACCTATTGACGTCCTGCAGCAGCTGCTTTGATGTTTTAACAATACGACAGTTTGTAAGATGCTTGTTCAGTATAACGTAAACAATGTAATCAATACTAGTCACACTACGCGGTAAATGAGAAAAAAAAAAAAAAAAACTAAAATAAAATGAAAGAAAAAAATGAATAGTTAAATTACATATATATACATCATATACACACATCGATCGAGATCACCACGTATTGAGAGAGATCATACGTATCATAGTAGAATTATATGTATATGTAATAAAAATTTGTACTAAAAATAATCCGCTTTCGCCAAACAATCATTATCTCGATCAAGTATCTAGCTGTAATGCATAATATATAATGTATTACTACACATACTTATGTATAATAGTTCGAACGCAATCAAGCTGATAATCAGCGACCAAAAACGGTGTTCATAATTTTAAAAATAATTTTTTATTTCATTTTACTGACTAATTCGACGAATCTTATCGACGATTCGAACTTATCATTTTGAAAAAAGGGGGAATGAGATGATGCACCGATCCTGAATTTTTTGAAAATTGAATAAACAAAAAAAATTGAATAAAAAATTACAAAGTGAAAAAAAAAATTGTGATGAAAATAAAAAGAATCACGTGATATATAATTGAAATAGTGTGTTCGACTGCGCTACTTGTGAAAGGAGAGCGGAGATAAAACCGAAGAAAAAAAAATTAGCGAATAGGACATGTTTTTACTTGCTCGAGTAATTTTGAATGACGGAAGTGGACCGAAATCCGTAGTAAATTTTAAGTCACGAACGAACGGGAGAAAAGTCGTTTTCATATACATGTTATAGCGCTTTTGAATATAGATGTAGGAATGGCTTTTATTTAGTGATAATTTTACTCAATCTTCCGTATTATAATTTCACATAATTTTATCTCGTTTTAATTTTGTCCTGAAAACATTATTATAAGTAACATGAATTTGATTATTTTTCTATTTTCTTCTTACCGCGATGGTCCATTGAAATTTCGTCTATCATGTGAATCAATTTTATAGAATTTCACGCGTATATATATAAATGTGTATAAGACATCGAAAAAAAAAGAACAATGAAACATTGCTTGCATATTAATTATGGTTGCATAAAGTGCGCCAATATTTTTTCACGTTCGTTCAAAGCACGTGTACATATTGATTATTGATAAAATTAGATATCTAATTATAAGACGTGCAAAAATTTAGAAAGAAAAAAGAAAATACAAAAACAAAAATCAATTGGCTCACCGATGTAAGTATGTGTGAACATTATTTGACTGGACTGAACTTAAACTATAACGTTCGGGAGCCTAAAAGCTGTGTATAATATAATACCAAAGAAAATGGATAAATAAATAAATAAATGAATAAATAAATAAATCATAGAGAGATAGAATGAAAGGAGGAAAGAAAGAAAGCAAAGAATCGATTCTGACTAGTGCAGAGAAAAGGGGCAGCCAGGTGTCCCTGTGCTCTCTTTTTAGAGGTCGTATCGTCCCCTACGACGGTAATGAGTGAGATCGAAAGGGTTGAGGTCACAAGGTCGCTAGGGACACGTACTCGGTCATGAGTTTGGGACTGCCGGGCATGTATATAAACCTTCAATAGAGAAAAGAGTTTCGCGAACGTATTGAAGATATATACCTAATATACCTACGTCCAAGTGATCTAGTGACATGAGCTCGAACCTTTGCGTCAGTAGCGTGTCAAAGGTCCGCGGAGACGACTCCTGTCTCGTGACAAGCTGGGTTATATACCTTATATACCACTGACAAATATTACCAAACCCGTGTCATCCCGTCACGCAAACGCGTCGGCACGTAAGTCGCTGTTTGTCATATGATTTTCATTTTTATTTTTACTTTTTTTTTTTTTTATTATTCTACCATGCGAAAGCGACATTGATTGAAAATAGATAAAACCCTCGCATATTCATAGTCACATGTAGATCGTTCCGTTCGAAGAACAAGAATTTTCTCATTCTACTAATGCTTTCTGTAAATAAAATTTTCCAATCCTTATCCTCGAGGCGCATGACGGTTGATAATTTGAACGGATAAAATGTAATGTGCAGGCCAGAATTTATGACTGGCGCAGGCGCCTTTTTGCTAATTTCAAAATCTTGTAATGACAGTCAGAATTTAGTATATTCATTGTGATGGATAATAATGCGAAGTAAATGATATGTTACCTTAATGAAAAATAAAATTATATTAGTTTATAGTGAATTGTAGCGGTATTATGGTTAAAATAAAGAAGTAAAATAAAATAATATAAAATACAGTAAAATAAATTAAATTGAATTATTGTATCCGATGTAGATAATAATTTGTTGTATTTATTGATATTACATAAATATGATTGAAGCAAACAAACAAAAAAATATATTATATATATACTATACACGTAAATATTATCTACCATTGATTCTGTATTAGCTTCCTCTATACTGCGACGTTCACCATGAAGAAAAAATGGCTTTTTATTAATTTTATTCCCCCATTAGTTCTTCATCAACGACTCTTATCTCCAACGATTTCTTCAAAAGTTTCTCGAGCAAGCGGGTAAGTTATACGTACCATATTATATCTGACGAGACAACCTTAAGCGCAAGATATTGGGGCTGTCCCTAATTTTAAGTGAGGTGTTTCACCTGCATACGTTTTATACTTACGGGATTAAAATAAATGAGCGTTGGAATTCGTGCGTGTTACTTTTAGATCGTCGCCACGCTCCATTGTGTTAGATTGCAGGCATATGTACATTACGCAATGCTGTATATATGTACCACGAGTCCCTACGGTGGAAGGGAATGTACATATATACGTATATCTGTGCCGGTGTAAATGACCCTCAATTAAAAGTGCAAAAAGTACGGGACGAGTTGCCCGTATAGGGGTGGCAATCAATCAGGGCAACTACCATTTATTTTTTACTCTCCCTCGGGAAGAAACGACGCAAGCTTGGGGAAGAGAACGAAGTATGGGGTGAGGAAGAACTCCCGTGCTCTTCGCCACGGAGGGTGAAAGGGAAGGTTACCCAGAGTAGGGGTAGAACCGTGACAAGCGATTGTAATTACGGAGGGAGCACCGGAATGACGAATTTACACCACAGCTAAACTAGTTAGTTACTCGACTCAATGTGTTCGCATCAACGTCAACAAGAAGTGGGAAGTGGGCGAGCCGCGTCCCCTGGCTCCCGAAAATCCTGATAGCGGTCTACCGCCGACAAACCTTATACCGTGCAATAAATAACTCCCAACTTGAACCCAAAGCTTAAACCTGCTTACGTCGAAGGTTGAATCGAGAATACTATCCCACGGACGCCGATGCGGTATAGGTAACTCTGACCATTCGATCAACCTGAACATGCGTAATCTCTACGTCTGGTGGCTCCAAAATATCCAAGGATACCAAATCGACTTCTATCGATAGTACAGAAATTTTATTTCATTACACGACCGATAACCCTTTTTCTCACATCTTTACTCGATCGATACATCAAAATGCATACAAGATATTAATCCAACGAAGAGTTTCTCTTTTTCAGTCAGGCCAATGCAGCAAAATGTTCTTGTCATTTCTGAAAAATTTTTCATCTAACAAAAGATGCCTGTAAGTAATTTCGAAAAATAATTGGGGGAGGGTGAGGGGAGATGATTTTTTGTTACTGAGGATCTTCGCTCGACGCATATGTATCGTGCAACTATACGTTCGTAATGTTCGTATTCCACTATCCATTATTGTACGTACCCATGTAGAAATATCATCGTCAAGAATGTATACCACGACCGAATAGTCGTAGAATCATAAAATGAAGAGTGAAACGAGAGAGAGAAAAAAAATAAAATTCAGCTCCTTACTGTGTGCAAACTTCCCTAATGCAGACAGTGATATGGTTCGACGTTCGCCTTGAGAGCTTGCGTGGGGAGCAAACGAAATACAATATAGAAGATAAGAGAGACTGAACGTATACATGTGTGTACCGATATACTATATGGGGAAAAAGGGGTATAGGCGTAATCTTGAAAGTGTTCCGCGCATTCCTAGGGGGATTGAATCACGTGGTAGCATATCGAGGTGACAGAAAAACAGCTGCGGAAGCTAAAAGAGCGAGAGAGAAATGGATAAAGTAAGGCGAAAATATGCTGCGCAAATTCTGTGGACCATGTACAAAGGTGAGTATATATATACTATATACATACCCATTGACACCCATTTTTATACAACGTAATACACCTATACACACGCTCGCGAACGCTCGTTATCTTAGCAGGTGCATCAAGAATGGATCCCTATTAAAGTTCACAAAGTTAAGAAAAGGAGCAGCGTGAAAGAAAAAGATAATAAAAGAGAGAATCAAAGAATCGAATTGAGATGAGGAAGGAGGTGTACAATGTGGTATAGAATGTGGAAAAAAAAACGGAAACAGAAGCCACCCAGGTGACACAAAGCCGAAATGGTTGAATGCCACAGATTCTTCTTTGTTCTACAATTATTTTGTCCTCTTTTAATCCATTCCGATCCCATTAAAACTCTCGGATTACTCGGTGGATTTCTATTTTTTATTTCTCGTATTGTTTTCCTTTTTTTTCTGTTTCTTTTTTGTCTACAGGCGAAGTAATTACTTAGAAAGTCAAAGATCGTTGAAAACAGCAAGAGTCCAACTTATCTGATTGATATCAATACCATGTTGGTAGCACCGATACCTTATTGTATTACGTACTTTGCGTGGTATGATTCCACCAAAAATAGTCACACGAGTTGATTTGTTCCTTTTTCATCCTCGTAAATTTTCGTCGAATTCTAAAGGTAATGTAATAGCGGTAACAGGACACGATTAACTTTACCTAACCTAATCTATTCTGATGAACGAATTCCTTCAGCTTTTACAATCTTTAACCATCCGATTTTGAGTGAACAATTTGAACTATTGAGAAATTTTTTTTTTTGCCATCAACGAAAATTGCATGTGTTCCATATCCTTATAAAAATTAATTTTTTCAACTCAAGCCGGATTTTCGATGAGTATATTATACTATTCAATGACGAGATATTGCGATTTCTCATTCACGAATAATAATAATAAATGAAATAATAACGTTTATCATATTGCCGGATTTCCGTCAATCTTCTTTTCTTCTTTCTATCGTTTCTGATTGAGAAAAGAAAAAGAAAACGTTGTAACACTACAGAAGACAACCTTGATCGACAGGCTTCATCATTTTATTCTCGATTATCCCTTTAACTCTGCAATTCCCGGTTACCCCCATTTCTGCTACATTACCAGAGAACAATACTACAGAATATGAGACGCTTCGTATCTTTCTATGCAGAAAAAGGAAACTAGATCTCGTAAAATGGCGGATTAGTGGGGCAGGGCGAGGGGGGAGAATGATCATGATCGCTTTCCAAGCTGGTGTTGGTTGCGCGACCAATTCAGTCCTGTACGGTGTTGCGCCCCTAGAGACCGAACCCCGGATCAGGGCTGACTTCTCTCCTCGGGCTGGCGATTTCGCGAAGCTGATGAATGAGGAAAGGAGAGCAAGAGAGCCGGGCGGAAGGTGAAGTTACAAGGGGAAGGGAACAGAGAGAAATTGAGAAGACCAAGAGCGCATGAAACTCATGAGTCGTGACTCGTGACTCGTGACTCGTGGGGGACCATTAACTTAGTCGTTATTTTTCCGCTTTGAGAAAACATCGCCATTTTTGTTGGGGAATGCTATACATATACGTCGATTTTCTGACTCATCCAACTCCTCTCCTGAATTTCATTTAGGTATATTCGATACGACATCTTGTCATTACGAATGAGAGAGAGAGAGAGAGAAAAGAGAATTAAAATATACGACAAAGATTACTGGAGACCAATCAATCTCTGCCGTTATTTTCGTCGGTGTATATGGTTACGTATATACTTATATGTACGCATACCAATATTAATTACAATATCATAGCCATCATCTTCCATAGATTATATTTTCACCACGCAGTGAATGAGTCAGCTTCAACATCTAGGGGTGCGTATGTAATAAATTTTTAACGGGGCGATGACTCTGCTTGTCGAGAAATTACGTTCGGCATAACAACACCGGGGTTTGGCGGAGACTTTGATATTTATTTATTCATGTGCAGTCAATCGTGCGTGTTCAACTCGACGATTATCCCTTTGGAAGCGAATTTCTTGGCAAGAGTTCGAGGCGGTCGGAAAATATTAAAGATCGATTAATCTTGTAGAGGAAATGAATAAATAGCTGACGAGAGAATATGATAATTTGACAAATTGAATCTAAGGAATAATTACCATTCGAAATATTTAAAGGGAAGGCGATCCGAGATTAAGTATTCCATAACCGTGGAGGAGATCGACCGTGATTTAACTCCTGCACTACTACAAGAAGGTAGAAATAATTGAAAAACAGGCTTCGCAACTGATTATTGTACGGAATAAAAAATACACCCGAGTGTATATCAGAAGCCCGTAATTTGTGCGCCATTTTGTTATCTATATACAGCATCACGTCACCTCTGCGCTTCCATTTAGCTTCGTTTAACGTTTAATGAAACGAAACGATCCCAACTGCGGGAACGAAATTGTTAGAAATGGGTAAAATTAACGAAATCGTGAATTTTGTTTATCTGGTAGGTTTCTATGAACAGGTTGGACTGTTCGATCGAAAATAATAAGTTGAGATCATATTGTGCCTAATTACTGCACATTTAGATACGTCTATCAATATCGCGAATTATTACAAGTTTATAATTTTCTTCGAAATTCGAAATTCGCTTCAGAGTCGTTATCTATCTGCCACTTATTCAGAGAGAGTAATGAAATTGTCAATAGATATATATATATGTGTACATACAGCCGTCCCCCTCGAGTCAAACAAGGTTAGCTCAAGTGAATCTGACCATCGAATCGTTTTACCACTGAAAACGGATTTTCTGACGCCGCGAGTACCTACTCGAAGATGAATCGATTGTACAATAATTGCTTCATGCGCTAAGTGACTAATTCGTCTTCGCAGTAAGACCTGTTAGGTTAGCCCTGCAGTAATAGAATTATCGAGAAAAATGTTTTCCGTTTAATTGTAAAACGTAAATTATTATCGTTACGCTGATTGTTTTAAGTTGAGATAATCAAAAGTCCAATATAAAAAGTTGCAGTAATTTTTCGTACCCACGTTTGAAATTTGAAAACCGTAATACTCGATAACGCATATCATTATACTCATTACAACCTCCCATTCTTTTGCACACGCTTGATCGACCGTTGCTATTTTCATACGTATTGCTCAAAATTTGTAGAAAAATGAACTTCATAATTACAAGACCAGCTAAATTCAGGTTCAGGTTCCGGTATTTGTGTACCAGCAATCACTACATACCGTATAAATTAACCCGAGCTCCTATTTCGAGGTTCGCATGTATTCAAACTATAGTAGAAAAGTTTCGAGGATTCTGTTTGCCGCTGCGGTATATCACGCTTCACAAATTCTCATTCTCGCTCCAGCTATGCTTCATAATGATGAATCATTTGCAGTTATAAGTCAGGTACCTACTATAATATTATATGCACTGGTATATAGTACTATACAATTGTATATCTGTAAATACGTTACATATATACATGGATGAATTCAATTCTGCGGTCGCCCGTTGCGGAATAATATATATGTGGTTTGGTCTAAAAGTAGATAGCAGCACATGTCAGGAAAATGCGCATGCAAAAGTTCAAACGTTCTTCGTACAAATCGAGGGCTGGAAGCCATAAAGGTGTAGTCCACAAAAAAAAAGCTGTTGATGCTACCATAACAGCGTATTCTACGAAGGTGAATAAAATGAAATTGAAAAGAAAAATTACGGTGGTTAAGTGAAATGTGGTTGGAAAATCAAGGTTTTGAGAATAGATCAGTTTATCATTGTTTTTCTTTTATATACACGCACTTTTCTCAGGACGAACATGAAAAGGCTTACATTTTCTTTTCTTTTTACTGTTACGCCAAATATACCGCTCGGATCTCACTGTACATAAAGATACTTTTTTTTGGAACATGCTCTGTAGGACTATTTTTTTCACAGAAGTACAACCATATTTCATGCGTGTCACGTCCGAACTTGACTGCAAAAACTCGCAAATTAAAGAAGTTATGATTTTTGTTTTTTGTTTTTTTCTGTTCAGTGAAAAAGCTCATTTTCAGAACTTGTACGATTTACGAACCTTTCGACTATGTTATGTTATTTGATTGCTCGTATAACAAATTTTTCCAAAATACTACGGTGTGCAAAGTATTGCTCCATAATTTCGTAGTCTCGATCGGACGGATATAAGCACGTTCACTTGTTTCATTGAATAAAAAATATCACGTATAGCGTAAACTTGTTTATTCATTTCTTATACCTGACACGAAACAGATAAAGTTTATAATTATACGCCTGCAAAGGAACGATTTGGCGAGTTGCGATAAAGCGAGAAAAGGGGTGAATAAAATCCTGCGTTTCTTTCCTTATAATTGAATCTCATTATATACGATAATAGCCAAAACATCTTACAGAAAAAATACGGAAATTCAACTTATTGTTAGCTGCTGAATCATTTTTGCCACCATTTTGCCAAGTTGAATTTACAAATCCGACAGGACGGAGCCGGTCATATAATACCAACAATTGCTGAAAACTGTGCTTTTTTCCGGAATGAAAATTTCAAAACATCGAAAACCAGTGAATTTTAAAAATTGGTCACATCTCACAGGTTTAAAAAAGAAAACTGAAAATAATTTACACGCTTATCCGAACCTGAGAAGGCAGAAAAAAGTTCGCCTCGAACCATAAGGGATCAGGTCTAGAGGGTGGTCGAGTTGAGTTGGATTTCCCCATTTATATACTGACCCCACTTTCGTCGGACCTAAGATATTAGGGTAGTTTCGCCTCACCACGCTGGCTGACGGACCTCGCGTAAAACCAGAAACGGTAAAGTCTCCAGATTCACACTCTTCGATCCCTCCCTCGTCCCCCTTCGTTCTTGCCCTAAGGGCCCAAACGCTCCCCATCAATTCATTGGATTTTAGCGGTGAGTTTATAACACCACTTCACGTGAAATGTGCTCTTCCAGAGTTAAAAATTGGCTTCTAATATGATATATGTTGGTCACCATATGGTCTGAAAAGTGCCGCACTGGGGACAATATTTTCAGTTTCTTCGCCCCATATTGGAAAGCGATAGTATTCTACCGCCGGCAGCGCTCTCGTAGGTAGCTGGCGATATTTCACGCCCTTGCGAATGATCGCGGCGGTATTGCGCCTAATACGAAAGAGTCGTTTGTTTTTCCCTCTGCAGCCATCCGCCCCAATACTCGGGAGATGTTATCGGGTAATTCTTAGCAGCTTCAACCCTTTTTTTTCACGGTATTAATAATCAAGGCCTCGTTATCCCATTTTAGTTTCAGTTTAATAGAGTAAAAGGATTGAATATATAAGTCAGGAATACGAAATTGCGGATTTTCTATATTTTTTATTACGATTTTCAACTGGCAAAGTAGAACGGCAGTGAGGTGTAATCCAAAAAAAAAAATAATGATCTTGGTAAATGTATCCTCTAAATAAATCCTGTAAATGTAATGTATCCTCTAAATAATTATAAAGAAAAATATCAAGCAATGCAAAGATTACATCACTATTTGAACAGACCGGTGTTAGTAAATTGAATCGTCTTGCAAATACCGTTAGTTTTGAAAGATACGTGCTTCAAGCTCTTTGCGTCGTTAAAATGGCGTATCTATAGAAAATGAATCAAGTGGAATTTCCCAGTCAGTCATTATGCACTCATTATAGAGTATCTATCATAACTGAAATTTTCTGAAAATTCTATATGATTTCAATTGGAGTGAACATGATTCAAATCGAACTGAAATTCTACCAAGTGAGTATCACGCTCAATCGATTTAGTGGAGGTCGGAAGCTTTCGTCCTTATACGTATTGGTTAGAGCTGTTGAAGCATTTTTTTCGTTGAACTCGGGCAGGTTTGCCGTCACTCCGTCTTTGGAGAAGGAATATTATTAATTTCCCGTGGACCTTTAGCTCCGGGACCTCGTTAATCTTCACTTGCGTTGTCCGTATAATGACAGCAGCTCCTCTCGGCTAGCCTCTTACCACCGCATTGCCTTCTGTGGCTCTTCAGCGCACAATACAGCCAAAGTGTCAAAGCTGTAATGAAATAATGGCCCGGTATTTATATTGGTACAAAATTTTTCCGGTGACATCTCCATTGCGACTCACATAGAGAATGCAGTTGAATTTCTCGGTGATCGAATATAAGTTCGACGTCATACGATTTTGGGATGTGTGCTCAGAAAAACGGTGCAAAAAACACTGTTTTTTCCGGCTGAATTTCTGTATATGGAGAACCATTTTAAGGCATATAGTGCCGAACGTAAGATAGCTCGCTTGTGCGTTGAATTTCACTCTTCGGATAGAGTGGGAGTTGTTGGAATTTTTACTCTACTTTTAGATGTAAATACGTAGCCGTTGTGCGATCAGAGTGATACGCCCCCGTATAATATACTAGGCGTATATAATGTATAGGGTGTCGCGAAGATCCACGTCTCCTGATACTACTTTGTCGAGTTTCTGAAAGCGGATGTTATTAGATTATCGGACGCCAGATTTCGATTCGAAATACTTCACAAGTCGAATCGGATTTCAATGGTGTATAAGTCAAGGATTACGAGAGATCGGCGTTCACGGTCCCGACTGAATTCGAGCGGGCATTTAACAACGGCGACATGTTTCACTCGTTGAATAGTTTCACCCTATTCCATGGACAACGACGACAAAGATCACGATGACATCCTACACCTACTACGGAAAAGCTCACCAAATCCCCGCGACTTTAAGGTAAGGAAACAAGCCTTGGGGGATTAGAGATGAAGTAAGAAGCGACATTCTAAGGTGGTATGCGGAGTAGAAACGAGGCGCAAAGCCCCGGTACTCGTCAGCTAATTACTCGAGAGTTCGAATCAATTATCTAAAATGGGGTAAAGTTATTATCTTCGAGAGTTAGAGAGTTGCGATCTGTGGTACCCTAAGCAGTGGTTAGCATCGTTCCTTTACGTCTATCCTCGCCGCCCCGAGATATTCTGCAAATTACTCTCCACCGCGATCTGTGAAAATAAAAAAAATATTCCTACCGACTGCTGAGCTTGGCTGTACGCATACATTTAGTACGATAATACCGCACGGATATAAGCTTGTATATTAGGGTGGAGTGAAAATTGTCAAATTACACGGATCGCTTGGCACAAAAGTGCTCAAAAGTTGCATTTTGGTGTCACTTAAAACTGGTCGATCGATTTTCCGTCTCGCTTTTTTTCTTTTGTCTGAAAACGAAGCTATTATTTTTCCTTGTAAAAATCGATAATACCGATAATAGCATCGCTTCAACAAATTGGTACCACTAAAAATATTTTTTCAAACATGAGAGTACTGCCAGCACACATCATCAAAAAATGATAATAAAATGAAAAATTTAGAAGCACTTTCGTACGCCAATATTTGACTTTAGCTCGCCGAGTACCCCCTAATCCAAATTATGCAACACTGGTAACTAATTTGTAGAATCAATTTTTAAACGCTTACATTTCTTCCACTGAAAATTAAGACATCTTCGATTATTCAAAACTGAATTAAAATTTGAATTCTTCTAGTTTTCAAGAAAAACCAAAAAATCGCCGGAGTTGGTCAACTTTTTCACATTTTCTACTCATGTTCCGTTGCTAGCCAGTGTTTCATTTCATTTGAGCCCTTTCTATTTTTTGTTTATTCGGATGCCTGAAACTGCTATTAAAATATCCAATAAAAACTCCTTTAAAGTGTACGTTATTTTATGGAATACAAATTTCATGCACGTAATTAAACATACCATGATAAATTAGTTCCAATTATGTATTGAGTTTTTTTTTCTTTTGCGAGAGGACTATCTTCATACCGCATTTGAACTCGATATCAGATTGATGCAACAATCGTGTAGCCATCAGCAGTAGCCTTTCGCGCAGATTCTCGTATCGAGGATGCAGTGAGTCCTCCTCAACTCTGAAACAAACGCTGCAGTAGGTAATACCGCAGTATTAAGTTGATGATGCGGTTCGTACGATTGCTCTACGGACTATACCTGACTCGCAGATTGATAAACCCTCGTCAGACGTGCTGATCTACACAAGCCTGGAAGTTCAAAAGCCTCGTTGCTTATTGTACATGCGCAATACCTGAAAACACTTGAAAACTAATATTCAATTCCAGTTATTGCGATTGCTCGAAAATTAATTTCGTCTTCACCCGGTAATTATAGATCGAATCAACGATTCGGAACGATTCTACGAAGAGAAAAAAAAAACATGCAAGAGAGAAAAAAAAGTCGTTTAATTTCAAAGCGTAATTTGTAGGTACATGCGTTTACTTTTACAAGCTTTATATCGAGTGGGTAAAGCTGCGTAATCATATCAAAGGTGAGGGAATATGTCGTATGTTTTACTTATCCGTTGTTGAACGTGCCTCGGAGATGCATCGTCGACGCGATTATGGGGGTTATGAAAAATTACAATCTTTTGTACTCTATCAAAATATACAGCGGAGGTGTCCGCATGCCGTGTGATATCTGAAGTTATACGTATGTTTTCCATTCAAATAAAGATCGGAAAACCTTCATTGTTAATTTTATTCTATTTTATCATTACACGTTTCATTATTTCAGCGAATCGTCGCACGTATTCGGTGGCGAGGTAGATTCCGTGGCGAGAGAACGCCAAGAGGGTGAAAGGGTGGAGGATCGTGTAGCGGATAGTAAAGGAAGGGAAAACAGCGGATCGTGTCCTGCAGCTAGGAGCAGCTAAATTTATTTCCCTTCTTGCAGAGTGAACAACGTTGGAGGGCTCGACATCGAGCGCCGATTGTATGTAACGTACACAATATACCTGGGTACACATATTAGGTATACATAGACCTATGTATGTTAATGCGTGAGTACCGCCACCGCAGCTAGAAGTATTATCGGACTTCTCCGGAACTCAGCACGAACTGAAGATGTGCGCGGTGTTGAAAAGAACCGAAACGGCGTCAGATTCCGAGTGGCGGAAAACTCGATGCATAAGCTGCAGCTGGAGTACACTTCATATTCGAAACGAAGATCGTTAGCTTTGCAGATTCTGGAGATGTACTACAAACTACAACCCTCGGTACTCGACTACTCCATTGGTAACAATTCTTCTGCGTATACGTATATAGTTACTACACCGAGTTTCACTTTGAAACTCTGTACTTGGAAAATATTGGAAAAGATTGCCTCGTCTTCTTCCTTTTCCGTTTCCTTTTCCTCATTCTGCTGCT
Source organism: Athalia cordata (assembly GCA_963932425.1). Taxonomy (NCBI): domain Eukaryota; kingdom Metazoa; phylum Arthropoda; class Insecta; order Hymenoptera; family Athaliidae; genus Athalia; species Athalia cordata. Next base: position 45,063,290 of record OZ010625.1, on the reverse strand, counting down.
GCTGCTGCTGCTGCAATGTCTCTCCGCACGATCTACGAGCGTATATTTCGTGTCTATCATAAAATCAATACGGACTTTTATCAATAAACCCTCTTTGTCAACCGAATTTTCAACTTCTCAATCTAAACTCCAAATGAAGAAAACATCCGGATTAGGGTATAACGTGACTCACTTATTTATGTGCGATAGGTATCGGGGCTTTGAATAAAAAATGTAAAATTTCAGACAGTCCGCACAAGTTTGTGGCTCACGTGATGGAAGAGTGCGTTAAGAGAGAGTGAGTTGTCAGCTGATATTTCTTGTTTCCGGCAAATGCATTACAATTTTCCCATTCTTCTTCACGCACAACGTTTCTACGGCGAATATAAATTGAATTTGAATAGGTAGAAACTAGAAGAGTGCAAATGTTCAGATTTGTTTTCGGAATTGAAAATTTAATTTTTAAGATATTACAAGAGCGTTCGAAACATGCGTTTTCAGTAGTTCATGGGGTCGGGATAGCGAAGATCACTGCGAAGGCATCTTGAACTCAATTCTGTATTTGACTGTAAATTGGCAAGTCTGTAAAAAAAAATGTTGATGCATAAAACAGAAATGCCTATCACCTTCAAAAGCTCCACCGTCATGAAGTCTTCCGCTCGCAGAGACAAAAGTATGATATATTCAAAGCAACTGATATTTCCAAGTACGTATATTATGCTCACTTCAAAATCGAAGTCAAAGTCGAATTGAAATTCATGGAAACAAATCAGGATAAAAATTCAGATATTCGGAGATTGTGCTGAAAATTTTATAAGTCTGATTATAAAATGATTTAACGACATAGTTTTCCAACGCTGATATTTGCAGTATGTACTAGAAAATGTTCATGTATTTCACGTTTATCTCTAATTGTTAAAACAAAGAGATATGATGGACTGTCTTTCAGTTTGTTTCAACAAAAAAGTATTACTCAAAAGTTTTTGACTCATTTAAATTTTATTCATGTCTTACCGCCAATTCGAAGCCGCAATTTCTCAGTAAACTACGAGGTGAACTTTAAAACGATACCTGAAGAATTGAAAAGGAATCTGCGCTCGTCTGGCGTGACTGAAAGTGGTATTACAACACACGTGATATAAAGCGTGACGTTATTTATAAATTATTCAACGAGTGTTGGCGGAGATAGACGTGCGAAATATTCTGATAATTAAATACAACGTCTAAATTTTGCATGCATGTACATCAGATACGCGCAGAGCTGGGTGAGGTGCAAATAGAACAGAAGAAAGAAAATTTGAAGAAAAACTGTTGCCGCGAGAGCGTTTAAATGAACATTATTCAGCCGAGGAAGGCGTAAGGAAGAAAAGGAAAGCGACGCGAGCTGGTGAACCGGTGTTGGTCACGTCACACCATGCATCAACCTCGGGATAGCTGCCGCTATAGCTTGGCTGCTGCGTTCCCCGCGTCTTCGACTGGGTTTCCGAACTCCTCTCATCCTCTTCTTGCCACCTCGGCCGCCGAGGCCAAAGCCAGACAAAGAGAGAAATGAAGAGAGAAATACCCCCAGTTGCGCAAAGAAGGAGTTGAGCTCGAACGAGGATAGCGTTGGGGATGAGAACACCCGGAGTATTGGAGGAGCAGAACCAGGGAAGGTGATAAAACTAGCATTAGCACGCTCGTGGGACACTTCGAGCGGATAACACACTTGCCGGGCTTTGATCCCGTCGCCCGATCTTACCGTGACTTACCATAGCACACACTTTTCCGTCTCTTCCTGACCGGGGATGAAAGGTTGGCCCTTGCGAACTCATTAATTCCGGCATGACGGCCGTGAGTCGAGCGTAAGATTTGGGCTTCGCGTACCTACTCCTAAAAACTTAATAAACGGCACAAGATGTCTGGTACACGTTCATTGTTTTTTCCAAAGCAATTTTTAAGTGAGATTTACGTAGCACTCTTTCACTCTCTCCCCTTATCCCTTCCTCCTCCCCCTCGTTTTTTCTTACTTCCTCTTTTTCGTAGCTTTCTTTTTCCCTTATATACTCCGAGTACACATGCACCCACCTACTTTACTTAACGCTCGCTCGCGTCTTTTATGTTTACAAAATTCTTTTTGCGAAATCCAATTTTACGGAACGGTGCCTCTCGGATTGTGACACGTACCTACAATCAGTATTAAATCTGCAATGGACGGTTAACTTCGAATGATTTAGAAACTCGGAAAAAAAGAAAACGTTTAAGTAAATTAAGGTAAGTGCCCCGAGTACGGAATCACTTTGATCTCCATTTTTACTCGACATCTTAGATCAACTACACTCTCAAAGTATACTATGATTCACTGGTTGCAAAAATTACATGCAATGGAAATTCAACCCTTCGAATGATCTCGAAAATTCCAAAATGCGAACAAAAAAGTTCGTAAACATTTTTTGTTACTGTAATGAATCATTTTTGCTAGTTTGATAATTATTTTTACAAAATCAATAACATTAAGGTGCCGCCGAACCTATTCAAAATAGGAAGTACATTGAAAAACTTCAGTCATTGGAAAAAATAATTCCTGCTACTGGCAGTAGATTTTAATCCCGTATTTACTCGTGAAGTCAATATTCGCCATAATTATACCTGCAGAACGAATGATTGTTTCTACATCACTGCAAATTTCGAACATAACATATCGAATTACAGATATCATCGACAGTATTCTGATGCTGCAATATATTGAATTGCAAAATGTTTTGGCAAAGTGTATGAAATTTATCCGGTAATGCATCGGGAGATTGAAGTATAATATTCTGCACTGTAGCTTCAGAAGAAAATAATAGGATTTGCGAAAACTACATCTATAACATGTGTCCCAGCGTTTACACCGCAGTATGTCTGGTTGCCTGCCATCAGTTACAGGCTTACGCTACAGGGCAGTAAGGGACTCCACGCTCCGTGAACAAACGTGGCGGCAGGCAACCAGACATACTGCGGCGTAAACGCTGGGACACGCGGTATACCTTTGTAACTTCGATCCAAAACTCATACCCACATCCATCCAATTCTAGGTGATATTATTTTAAATTGAAAAAATCCCGTTCGATTATCTGAGCTCATCGGCGATTACTTGAAAAATCTAATTGGTGATCTCAGAAGAAGACACCGTTGGTCTTATTTAATCATATTTCACAGCTCTGATAACGAAATTAGAACTATTATCAACCATAACAAACGATCTATATGCTAATTTAACATGCATTACATTCTCCCAACCATCTCAAAGGTAATTAACTTACCGTTCGAGAAAATTTATGGTTATTTGACTGCGGATAGAAACGAAAAATAGCGTGCAATATTGAAAAAAAAAGCAATAACTAAATTACGCAAGAACACGACGTGGAAATAAGGGTTGAAAAAAGTAAGGGTCGTGAGTTGGGGGGCCGAGGGGAGAAAGAAAGAAAAAGGAAGAAAAGTCCGAAGTCCAGGCTCGGCCACGTGCTCTCTTCGAGTTCCAAACTATCCGGCAAGGTTGACGCGGGGGTCACGGGGGGGATCGAGCAGCCAATTTCTTTAAGTGCCGACCGCGTATCCGCCTCCAGCGCCCATTGTGCCGCTATTGTGATCTGATATCACCGCTATTTTGGCTCAGATTGCAAGACACTCCAACAACTTTTTACAAAGTCAAAGGTTTTGGCATCCAACAAATGTCATCGCTTTTCTTTACCCATGGTCAAGCGATTTCAACCGAGTTTTATTTCGCTTCGATTTTTCGTCCAGTTGGTTCCCCTCTTTCCTTATCGCGCTTCTACTCCGATATTTGATTTTCTAGTTCCTACCACCCTACTCTTTTTCATAGTTATTTTTTTCTCAACATCTCTCCTGTGCTTTCTCACTCCCGCGTCATCTCCAGGTTTACCGCGTGTTGAGCGGAAGAAAGGATCATAGATGGAACTGGAGCAGGAATCCAAAAAATATGCATACCGACCATTCAAAGTCTCACGCAAATAAAATCTTTTCAAGGTTACGACTGCGTGAAATGTAAAGAAGAATTTTGATCTCATTTCACACACATTTCAAATGAATTATATCTTCATATTCGCATGAAGAAAAAAATTCACCGTACTTCAACTGTCCTGATGTACGAACGCAGACTCAAGTTTTACTCCATCACTTGGGTAACATGAACCTGCAGAATTTGGAAGATGATCAATCGGATGAAGTTGAACCTTCTAGGCGACGGCGACTAGTTAATTAAATTTTGGCATGGGAATTAGCCTTGATATTCCGGCGTCGCCGGCGTAGACCGCAGTATCAGAGTAAGCCTGATGCTTGGTCGAGCAACATTCGGACGCCGATATAAACTAAAAACCAGATGGGCGTATCAAACAAAAATTTAGATCTTTTTCAGATCTTCTTTAGACCTAAATGCAGATTTAGAAATTTATTGAGGACTATCAAGTCCTTAAACAAGTCACCTTCTATCACTGTATCATATGACTATATGTTAGTCTTCATGTAATGACGACGAGATTATTCTTATTATACATAATTCTTATTCATCGTATAATTATGTAACGGTGACTGAATGAATAAATAAATAAATAAATAGAAACAAAAAACGAAACAAGAAGCAAACGTTTTCGAGACTCCATTGCAATAATTTAAAAGGCTGGCAGTAACATCTTATAGCAGTTCTGATTATCCAAGTTTCGGTACTTAAAGTTCTAGTACTTTTAGTTCAATTTGTTTCAGTTCTAGAGCGTCCAGTTAGTGGGTCTCGCGCTGCAGTGTATTTAATGGGGACGTACATTTCGTATTTTCACGACTCGATCTTTGACGTTCAACTCGTTTTTTCTTTCTTCTTCCTTGCATAGTAGCTGTTGCGAAATAACACGACAGCCTCTCAAATCGGTTGATATTAAGTTTGATTTGTTTTTCCAAATTCAAAAACTTAATGTGTCGATACATCGTATGTATCAAGTCATGCAAAATTGCAATTGTGTGAGTATCCTAATCATAGGCACGTAGAATGAAAAGTATTTAGTCAATAGAAAGCAACAAGTGCCGTACACTGTAAACGCCTGATAACTGTCGTACGATATTTTTCCAATGACTGCCGGGGTAGTTTTTATTAATTTTATAAGAATCATCACGAAGATTTCTGGAATAGATCGAACGGGTGTTGATTCAAATGTATCAGAACATTCATATGTGTATATGTGTATAATATTATATATGCATCACATAGTCCGAGAGAAACTGTAAAGCGTTAAAGTTTTCCACAGGACAGAATAATTAGCTGAATAATTGGCATTTAATGGAATCGGACGTTTATATCTGGAATAATAATTTCCTCTTACTTTGAGTATATGTATACCTCAGAACTGCAGATGCAAGGGAATTTTATTTTCAGTCTCCCCAATCTCATTATTTTCTTCTTAATTATTCCTTTTTCTTAAACGCTATTAGCAGCTTCCCGCGGGAGGAGTCTGTTGCCTGGTTTCCCGCTTCCATTCATTCCGGCTTAATTCTCCTCTGGAATAATAATTCTGCCCTAAATGTAAGTGTATCGATCCTCTTTTCTTTCCACCGCCCTCCACCCCTCGCTTACCCTCCTAGTCCACGCGCTGTCTAATTTCTATTCAAAAAACACTGCTGGTAATTAGCGATTACATGCCTGTACAAAATCGAAGCTATATATGTATAAAAAGAATAGATACTTACACCACGTAATAATAAACCAAGAAAAATAAGGAAGAATAAGTAAAAATAATGAAATATCAAATGAATGTGTTATTACTCGCTCAACTTACTCTTGGTTATGAATAACAAGTAGGTTATATTTTAGGTTCATTACGGTACCTTCGTCGACCCTCTCTGATATTACATGAAGACCCTGGGTAATGTACAGATGTAGAACAATCGTCATTTGCCGGACCTTCATTTCATCTCCAATCTTCCGTTTTTACATTGCGACAACAATGGGATAAAATTTCTAAATTTCTCCGCTCGTTGTTAACCGAACCCCAAAGTCTGTTCCCTGATGGTAGGGTAAACCTTCGCATGTGTAAAATTATCTATGACATGTTTAAAAGTCGTGTAAAAATCTGACACGATCGAGGCCAACGATAGTTAATATGCGGTAATGTAAACTCTCACGGTGAAATGTACTCGAGTCAAGGCCAGTTGGTTTTTTTTTTTTTTTGTTTTTTCTATACGATAAAGAAGATTGCTAAAAACAATCAGCATCCGAAATGCTGCAGAGATTTATCGCATGCTTTATATCGTCATCCTTAATGACTAGACAATGTGATTTTCCATATACATTATTTATACATAACGCGCGTCATCATATGTACACCTTCATGTCTATATACCCCTTGAAAAGCAACAAAAGTAGGTTATTCTCTTGATTAATGGAAGAAGTAAAGTTGTCACTGACGACCCAGCAGCTGCACATCGTCCCGCCGCTGTGCGGTCCGACTCTCCCTTTCACGTTCTCTCTCTCACTCTCTCTCCGTATCACTAAATTCCGCCTGATTTTTATTGTCCTGCACCGTAATCTCGTCTGCTCGACTATATATAGGAGTGTGATATTGTGGCGGCAGCGTCCGCGTCGTGGCTACCCCCAGAGCAGCAGCGGGGCGGTGCACCGGTCGCGGTTAATGCCGTCGGATTTCCGTCGAAAGCGAAGATTTCCTACCGTTCCTTTTTATTCCAGAATCTACTGGGTACGTGGTTCGCTTCGCTTGGCGTCGTGTAGCGATTAGCGATATCCATTATGCGACCCCCATATCACCGTCATTCAGCGCCAGAGCTCAACGCCACTTTCTGCAAGACAATAGTTTTACCCCGAACAAGCTTTAGCTACCGACAATCAATCACGCATTAGGTATCCAGGCTCGAAATGTTAAAAGTTTCATGCAACTTCTACAGCATTTTGTTTCACTTTCAATAGGGGTACATTGCGCGACCCTATCCAACCCCCGCCACCCTCACCCGCACCCTCTACCATTCCATCGCCGACACAGCTTTTTCTCTTTCCATCCATAATTCCCGTCACTGTACGATTATTCCCTCTTCATCCCAATTCCTGCACTAACTCGGATACCCGCCGTATACACCAGCCTATACTATGCCACCCAATCATTTCAACATCAAACTTTTGTGTGTTGCCTAGCTGGCTGGCGCTATGCTTTCTGTAGGCAACTTTGCTCAGTCACGCCATGATGCGACGTTTTGGCGTGAAATTCATTTTCAATACCGTCGCGATACATACTTGTAACGTCTATGTGGGTATATAAATGGGTTACTACACCCGGTAAACAAGCAAGTAAAATTGGAAGCGTTGCCGCGCGAGCTTCTACGTTTTGGAAATACTCAACGAATCCAATCAATATTCGCTCAATTGCTTGATACACTCCCTCGCTCTGGAGGATTGTGTTCTGCTTCTACTCCCGCGGGGAAAGGCCTGGGAATCAATAATATTTTCCAACGATGGTGAAAAAGAAAAACAAATATACTGAAAAATTTAGAACTCTCTTGGTTCGAATTGATTTTTCGTACGATGTAGGTGCATTTATTTCTATTTTTTCCTTTTTTTGTTCGTACGCAGGTATATCGTAAATTTGCAGTCGCTATGTCCGGTATTTCAACAGCTTCAATAATATACGTCCATATGACGAAATATCATTTCATGGCAACTCGACCAGATTCTTACCCTCAAAATTTTTTTTTTTTTCGGTATCCCTATTTTGACAGATCATAGTTAAACTTTGAAAACACCCCAAGGAACTTGTTTGTTTTCTCCATTCGAAATCCTCGAAGAGTTATGTAAGAATGATTCGAGTTTGACAAATCCGAAATGTCCATTTTTTAATGAAAATTTTCCATTGACATGCTTACAATTCAGGTAACAAAACTATCGGAAAATCATACGTTATTTTGGTAAAGCACGGACGAGTACCTACTTATTTACTTTTCCGAAATTTTTGAACAAAATTCCGCCCAGTTATACGAAAATATCATGCCGATTTTTTCATATTGTTATAATTTGATTTGTACAATATGTAGAACTCAAAGACTCCTACCACAAACGATAAAAACGAATGAGGATAAGTGAATCTTGGTACTGAAAAATTCAATTACTTTCATGAAATACGAAAGATGATAAATTCCATTCCGAAACCAATTGTTTCTTTGTTTATAAAACTTAATTCTTCTACCGAATCGAAATGAAGGCTTTTGTAACAACTTTTTATAATCCAAGTACGCACGAACTGGAAAGTCCAATCGCGTAAATAAATTCTATAATAAGCGCGAAAAAATCAATATATAAATAAAAAGAATACGGTATTGGTTCTAAGTTGGAACCTGAAACATTTTTTAGGTTTGCCAAAACCCCTCGTAACGACGGCCAAAACAGGCCTGCAGAAATTTATAAGCTGTGAATAATTCGTCATAACTTTAAGAGGTGTTTTAATGTCTTCTTCTCCGCGTACGTCCCGTATGGCCATTATGCGATATATCTTTTTACAACGTACATGCAACTGAATTCATGTTCAAAACTATCATAGAAAAAAAAACATGATTCCACATGGCTATTTCAAGCCGCTATTTCATCTCGCATCTGAATCGAAAAACTGCTATCCAATTTTCAAATAAAAATTCGATGCGTTGACCCTTCCACCTCGGATAACCGTTATCTCTGCAGATGTTGGCCCCAGGCAAAAAAGTTTCCAATTTTTTTTATGCAATTTTTTTCTATACCATTCGATTTCACAATTAAAAATAAATGTTTCATTTGAAAAAACCAACTTGACCTTGATTTGACCTCGACGAGGTCATTTGAAAAAATTTTCTTCGCTATAAACTCTACAACTTTTGTACGAAACATATTTTCGTACCACGAAAAGTTTTCTAGGTATTGAGGTCTTTCACTTAAAACCCGTGATATTTTGTGTGCAACATGACTACGTCAAAGTTACCGTTCCATCTTCCAATAGGACCAAGATTAATTTTCTGATTGCCTGGCAATTTTCACCTTCGTACCGCGTGCGTATCCATGACACTATAATATTGATCGGTGAGCCGAGCAAAAAACAAAACAAGCAAAAAATAGGTAACAACCAAAAAAAAAGTTTTCGGCTCAAAGGATTTGCAGAACAAAAGTTTGAAAATCCTCCAGGCTCAAAACGTATACTTATATCTACGTATTAGGTTTACGCATCCGGTAACGAACCTTCTTTGCGGCATGAACTTAACGCCACTGTAGAAGATGCGCAGCGAAGAATATTTATGAATTAGTTAACTAATTATTTGTTATTACGTACGTTTTTTTTTCTCCTTTTTTATGTCTTCTTGGGATTTCTCATTTTCTTGTTAGCTTCAATGGCTTGCAAACTCGCGAACTCTGCGTCAGATACGAATTCATGACCAACAAAGGAACAATCGTGATTTGGGAAGGAGTGTATTCCCTGAAAATGTATACCTACATTGATTATGACGTTGCAAATCAACTGACAATGAGTTTGAATTTCTTTTATTTTTCAGGACTGGACTTACAGCGATGGATTGAATTATTTGGGGTGACGCCGAGCCGACCGCCAGAGAGGTGTGCCCCTCAGAACCATGAAAAATCTAGCGAATGTAATTTCTAGATCAAGGTTAATTGGAAACACCGTGATTTCATTCGCGTTAATTTTTCGGAGGATGCCGGAAACGTGAATCTCACTTTTTGTGGGTTCCACCCTCGTGGTTCTTCGCTCTTGATGGAGATATATACCTTCGATTTAATCGCCTATCGGTTGCGCACACGCAATTCCCTTATATCCTTTATAAGGTTCAACCTGCATCGTCACAAAGAAGGTTCGGTTCTTACAGAACAGTTGTAGTATTGCGGCTTCGCTTTATCGTTGCATAGCAGTTATTCCTGGCTTGCACTCTAATTTGTGCGAGTACTATCGGGTAGTTTCGTTTCCGCAAAACCTGCATTGCCGTATTCCATCTTTTATAACTGCAGTTCGCACCCCCGAATGCTACACATTTTATAATTTATACAGTGCAATAACACTGGCGCCGTTATAGGGGTCACTGTACAAAATACGTACACATGTATGTACACAGGATTTTCACTGTAAGCTTGTTCATTGGAATAGATAGAATTTTGACGGTAATCAACTACCCCAATGAAACGCTGTCGTATTTAACTGGAGCTGCATTGTAATATAATAATTATGGAAAAATAAATCCTAGATTATCGGATAATTTTTTTTTTTTCTTCCAATTTTTAAACCGACGAAATTGAATGTTGAGCTTTTGGTAATCGTATAATTATTAGTTCATCGCCAAGCGAGACAGCGTGAAATTTCGTGGGTCGTATCAGAAAAAGAGAAAAAACTTTTTCCGGGTTTTAAAATTGGTGTCTCTTGAATTCTCGGTACCAAATCACGTGGCTGCCTTCGTCCCCAACCTATATAACTGAAACCACTCATGAGCCAGCCTCGAGTCAGACCTCTAGAAACACGTGACTCAGCTAGCAGAGGCACTCGCATGTGACGTGCACCTACATACGTGGGATACATACCTATATGTGTCTAATTTCGTGTACGCAGATATAACATATGTGCACCGTGATATATAATATATCTTCATATACCTGTATACATAGGTGTAGCGTAAATATATTTCCGTACCAGAGGCACAGTAGGGGCGATATCATGTTTTCCGTGCCAAAACTCAATAACTTTCGAACCGATATGTTTAATATCTACCTCAGATACCTTCGATATATTCCTTTTCTTTTTTCCTTTCATTTATTTGTTTATCTTTTAGTTTTACCTACGAAACTGTTATACCTTTCAGATGAAGGAACAAGTTCGTGATGAATGACAAATTGGAATGCATAATCTGAGTTACAGCTGAAGTTGCGAAGGCAATTTTTTTGATGTACATATAGGGTTACACTTTATTTCCAATGTCAAGCTCGATACCACAAGTAAGAATAATGTCGTCTTGAGTTTGATTTGAGAATCGATGAAGGTGAATAAAATCAACAAAATCTGTACAAATTTCAAAAGTCTTTTATTTTCTGTTATATGGGAATGACTATAATCTAGTTGTTTTCATAAATAAATTAGTAAAGTTTTCATTTTATACTTTTATCAGAAATTTTCTGTGTATAGGTGAATATCACTGTTTACGACAAAAATCTATTGGAAATGCAGTAATCTGATCGAGCACGCTAACACATAATTTGCAATCGGACTGCAGGATCATATTAGTTGCTTCACATCATCTGCACCTAACCATTTATCTGCGAATATTGATGTAGGTTCGTACCTGAATACGTCTATGCACAACATACACGCACAAACATATTTGGTACATTCAACTTGAGCGCGATGTTCTTTTCCCCATAACCCCCATTGTGGAATTATGCAAACCATAGGATTATACTGTGACGATCTTCGCTTATACTAATTGCAAATTATACTAAAGTGTAGAGACGATGCAATCTACGTAATTGTGAAATATATACCTGCAAGAATTGTACCGCCAAGACGGATATACGTATAAATTGTACATACACATCTGAGGTACTGGATTTCGAGTACAGATTTTAATTATATTATTATTTCTAAAACAATTACCACCGCATTAGTTACACATCACGTACTGTTACGCTGTAGGGTGTCGGATACGCCTGCAGGCTTGAGAATTCGTTTTGTACCCTGTGCTGGATTTTGGCAGGTAGAAAAGCCGGCAGATAGACAGGCGTCGAGCAATACCTGGCCAGGATTTGCACAAACGAAAGAGGCAGCTAACATAAACCGGCGTCAATTAGCTCAACACGCCAACAAAGAAGTCGTTTGCGCTCACGTCTTACCGCAAAAACCGATAAACCAACGTTGAAACGCTCAGGATATTTGCTGAGAACAGCTGAAAATGGGAAATGAAAAAATCAAATAAATACAAAAAGGATCGCCAGTTGTCGCTGATCGATGCGGGATTTTTTTGACCGCATGAAGTGAAGAGCGAATGCTATAAGTTCTCTTGTAGTGCTGAAGATGCTGTGAAATTTAGAATGATCGTCGCATGTGGATTCGTCAAATTTGATTCCGACTTATTTTTCCATTCAGAATATAGTAGAATGTTAATTTCACTAATTTAAAGATGCATCTGATAAACGCGATTTATGTGGTGGCTCAGGTATCAAAATGCGTGCTGCACAGTAATCGGATTCACTCCGACATAGCTCGCGCGGCATCAAATTACTTGGGAAATACATTCAAGTTGCATTTAGGAACTGCAGCCGATACACGGCATGTACTTCGCGTATAAACGGTGATCGATGTAAGTCATCGCCGATCAATTGAATCATCGATTTAGATCGTTTCTATAATATTGTAACGCATAGCTCAACGCGTGGGATTACGTTAAAATTTTTACGGACCCAACCGTGTGATCGGCTCCCCGGTTGTTTAGTCCAATTTGAAACCGATCGCATCTTAATTGATCTCCGAGATTCCCAATTTGAAAAATAACTGGATTAAGGGCGCCTAATGGTGTAACTCGGGGTTCACCACTGCGGTAGGTAGGTAGGTATACACTCGGTAGTCCCGTCGACCAGCAAATCTTCGATGCGCACGTTCAACACACGTACCTATCAGCTATACATATTGATGGCGAATGGTAAGCGATGCTCTGGTGTGAGAGATTCGGTACGGAGAGAGGATTAGTGAGGTTCGGCAGAGCCACCGGAGGGGTACGTTGGCTCGCCGGTGGAAAAGCGAATGGCGGAGGTGGAGGTGGAGGTGGAGGTGGCGGTGGCGGATGATGAGGCCGGGGAAGAGGACGACGAGGGATGGTGTTTCAGTTGGGTTGTCAGAGCCCGGGTGTGAGGCGACGCGGCCGGACGAATAGACAGAGTGACGGACGGGTGTAGCAGTGAATTGAGCCGCGTGGGACAAGAGTGCTGTTCGCTGTTGTCCTCGTGTCCACACGCGTTCGCTATACCCTCTCATGGGCCACTCCACGGCCCTCCTCTCCAGCCCTCTTTGCTCCACCGGGCCGGCGAGAACCGCCACCATCGGCGCCCTTCGCTTGTTCGCGGGGTGGAGAGTTCCAATTTGCATTACGCTCGACTGCGCATAGCCAAAGGATCAATTAAATTTCTATTAACCAGGGGTACCCTTTTCCGCTCGCACTCGGCTTATCCACTCAACCACTTGCTTAGTTTTCCTGGTCTCACGTTACCTCGCGTTGTCCGCCACCTGCACCACCAACCGCCCATCGTTGTGCAGATTTCGGATCTGTTGAAGAAAAACCAAAAATTATATCGACGAAAATGTATCGAACGAATGTCGATGTGGGTCGAAATTTCGTTTCATCCAAATTTCAGCTCCGAAATATTGTGAATATTGTTGAATTTGTTGAATAGTATCAAGCTCCTTCAAGCCGCTCATTGATAACTCATACATTCATGCAAGATCTACATTATCTTATAATCTAGACATTGAAGGGAAGCGTTTTTTGATTCGAACTGACTGACATTGGAGATTCGTCAAATTCATGCAGATGTATACCTCGTATATATGTACTACTTCCGTACGCCGTGGCCCACACTACACAGCTAATGCAAAAGCCAATGTGCGAGGGGTCGGAAATGCATCAAACTTTGGAGTGCATTTTATCGAAGCATTTTTTTCCAAACTTCGACACGGTAACTCGATAAGCATTCAAAATATCGAGGTCAAATTTTTACTGTCTTATACTCATGTGAATTTCCTTTTTGTCTATGCTTCAACAATCGTAACAAATACATATTATTAACATGAATCGACTATTGTAATTCTGAAACTTCCGGTAATTGTTCGGTAATTCTTCGATTTGTCGTGAGTATCAAATAAGTTTTTCGAAAACCTGTACATAATTCTAAACAAGGAAACACACATCTTAGTTTTCATTTCCTCTTCCCTATAATTTTGATCTAAAAGTTTCTGTACCTACAACCAATTTGAATATTATATCGTTTAAAATTTCTGAAAACTTTTGCAATCGTTAGTGATTCGATTCCTCGAGACCTCAGATGCTTCAGATATCCACGCATATCCAGGACAAGATTACACAAGGAAAAATGCTAATCTTCTTGACAAATCAGCCGATTTATTACAATACAAGTAATCGCATGAGGGCCTTGAGCCGCTCGATTTTGGTCATCAATGTGTATGGGATATTCAAAAACTAAAATGTCACTTTATTCTCATTGTCAGATAGTGTGAAAAAAAATTCGGTAAAATATCGTTGGTATTAATACTAATACGCGACATTTGCATGTCGTAGTGACTGCAAAAAGATCCACAATTTCAGTCAGCAGTGTCTGACGGTGATGCAATACATATACGTGTTATGTCTATAACCATTTGCAATTATAATAGCACTTGTTCCCGTACCCGATTTTACCGTATTATACGCGTCGCCGAATGACAGAGCTCACGTGTACTCGACTTATTATTATCTAACGGATGTTTCAGCTAGTCTAAACGTCGGCGCTAATTGTATAATGCTACTGAGCTGCTATGAATTTGCCGTAAAATTTTGATGCTTTTCCTGGTTGTCCGATCGGACGTCATGGCATCGGTGAACGAACATATACCTATATAGGTAAGGTGAATCATTGAGACTGGGGTGTCAGACGTTGTTAAATCAGCTGATTTATCTTGTATGATGCAGATATAGAATCAAGTTTATAATTACGACCGCGCGAAAAGTTTGGAAAATTATTATCGTATTTGACCTGAAGCTGAAAAATACATTTTCAGGTGCGTGAATTATATATCTTCGTAGATCAATTTACAGCAGACTTCATTTAATTTTCGGAGAAATCAATGAATGTCACTGGGGAGGCTTATGACGTCTGCGTTTGATTTGAGCTTTGTTCTGAGTCTATACGTGGTATCAAATAAGAGTCGATAGCTTGTTAAATGAACTGCAAGCTCAGAAATATTAATATAATAGTCCAAGTTTCAGAAATTATCCTTTGTTCGTCGTCTTCCCCCTGCATACTTTTTATAAATACCTACTTGCGATACATCGTCGTTTATCTCTTTGAAACTTATTTATGTTATAACTATCCCGTTTATTCTACAATGTGCAATTATTGTTCCTTCTATGACTTTATAAACAGCGTAACCAAGCTAGTGCAGCAGCTGCATTTTACATTTTCTTAATTGCAACCGGCAGCTTCCTGCAAGCTCGGATATGCTCTATTTGAGGTTCGCGTATTCTTTTGCTCGCTCACCAGTTTCCTTTCTTCTACATTCTTTACTCCTTTCCTCTCATTTCACTCCCGCAGCTCTTTACCTCCCGCCATTCGAACGTTGCGACTCGTTCGCTTCCCGCGCTTCGGATCGCAAACGTAATTGTTCCGCTACTTTTCGTGACTTTTCTGTTTACCACTGCAGCTGGGTGCAGTGTAATAGAAAAAAAAAAAACGTACAAAAAAAGGAGCCGACCGTTTAACACGTACAAGAATAATGCCCGTATGAAAAGCAGAAGGTCTGCACCCTGGAATATTATACAAAATGGTTGAAAATAATTTGTTGAATTCCGGAACGATTTGAATGAGTCAGAATCCGAATGATCTAATGAAAAAGTTGGTCTAGACTGCAAAATGATTTTACGCGGTGGCCAAAAATTCTTTGCAACGAATTTTTCCGCATGCTCGTGACGTTATAAATTTTTTACAGTTTTGAAACTATAGCACGTTTATGTACGTATGCGTCCCTCTATATTTCTGAAAATGCTGTTGTAACCCCATGCAGTTTCTATGTACGAACTATAGGTATGAACACAAAAGGAGGCAGCGAGTCACCGCGCAGGGACCGAATCACAAAAAGGTTATTTCCCGGCCTGATCCGTCATTGTAGTGGCTTGGGAACAGTTTTTATGTTTTTGTCGGGATATAGAACGCCTACGGTACACGAGGCGGCCCATCCAACCCCCTTTCAACCTCTCTCGCACGTCACCATCACGTAATCCCTGATTATCGAGATAGAATTGCCTGAAGGATGTAGACACCAATCGCTTTCATCTGATATAAAATACATATACGTTTCCGATATATCCTTTCGCATTTTCTCTACAGTCTCGTTCAAATACAACTTGCAAGTTTTATCAGCTGATTCATACGTACGTAATTGCAAAAAACTATTTTGTTACGTAAAAAATGCTGAACTAGGAGTTAGTCTGAAGAAGTTCGTGGAAGAACTGAAGCTCGCGAAGCTAGCTGCTGAAGCATAAAAACAAATTCAGCACTATTAGCGACGTCATTTGAGAAAGTCGACAAAAAGGCACAGGAAATGGGAATACCTAAGTATACGAAAACCTTCATGGAAGAAGGGTGATGCCGTTACGCTAATTGAAAGAACCTATCGATTCTGTCGAACCCCCGAAAGGGTTAAATATTTTTTTGGATTCTATTCCAAATTTTTTCTTCCACTTTATTTTATCTCATTTTCCTTTTCATTCTAAGGATAAAATGACGAACGTTTCATGCCGCTATATTGATCCAGTGCAGGATATAACACCCGTTACTAAATTGGATAACTGGAGCGCTGCTATAATAGCAATTTGAAAATAATGAGGGGGGCAGGCAAGGTGGGTGTAGGTTTAAAACGATTTCGTCAGAATTCAACGATAGCGTGGACCTATTTTGTACGATATTCCTCAACTTTTAGTAGTAAGTTTATAGACCTATATACATCAATACATATTATATATTATATCGAGATATCATGTAAAAAACAGCTGGCTTTTCCATCACTCGCAAAAGACGAGGAAATATACCTTAGAAATTTATATATACGTTTTGAAAGTGCCTCAGTCGGATCCGTGCAAGGTGGGCTCACATTCGCATCTCCATTTCCCGGAACGAGTAGACAGATAAAAGTTCATCCCGTGTTCGATTTCTCGCCATTTATATACGATTTTGTTCCTAATCGTGAACATCCATTTGGGTCGGCTCCTTCAATTTCTCGTTACCTCCCTGGTTTATGCCCTATTGATTTATGCTAGCTATTTGCAAAATCACGCCGCGCCTTGCCAAAACTTTTCTTTCTCCGCGACTTCGCCACGCCTCGCTGCATTATTTCATTGTACCAAAGGTCGCACGACTAGAAGGTCGCGTAGTCACGGAGGAAGCAAGAAAAAGAAATCAAAAAAAGAGAAAAGGAAAAAAAACTTTCTGTGACAAAAATTTCTCATTTCAAATTATTAACTTACGCGAAGTAAAGTTTGGTTGTAGAAAATAAACTGCACTTCATATACCCTGCAACTTGAACGGATCTTCCTCTCTGGCTGATCATCATAATGCGAATGATCGCTCTGATTCACTGCCTCGTCAGATTCAGGGGAACAATATACCCAATTACTCCTTATTTGTTGATGGCATACTCATCACCGTCTACTAAGGTACTCGAGGAGTGAATGTTTGATAGATATTAAATATCGATGGCTTAAAAAAAAAGGGCGTATCTAATCTACACTTGTTCTGACTTCTAATAAATTTCATACCACAGAAGTACATCCAACCAACGTGAATAAAACGAAAAAACTTGTAAATTACATTAGTGCATGAGTGAGATGCTGTTCAAAAATAAAGTTTTGATAATATTCTGATCTCGATTTTAGTTTGATACGACCTGCTGGCAGATAACACGGCGCAATTACATATTCAATAACCTTCCGTGCCGTCAAAAGCGAGGTCATAGGGTTACAAAAAAAAAGAAAAATTAAGATTATTATTATGCGGAGATTGTGATTATTTTTAACAAGTTTGTTCCCGAATTACTTTCCACTCGGACTACTGGAATTTTTATATATTTCTTCTTTTGGTGCTCTATCATTTTTTGTCATCCAACATCCAAATTTTCTTTCAGCGGATTACGCTGTTCGACAATATGATAGTTTTCCATATAATACGTGAGTAGTGAAAACGGAATGCTGATTTTCGTGGTGCAAACAACTATAAAAACGAGATATACGCGAAGATTCTTCTCGTATGCCTGTGGTGGGAGTACACGGAAATTTGGTAAATTCGAAACCAACATGGAACCAACTTGCAAACGCCAATAATTCACTAAAAGCTCCTCGGTGGGTACTGGGAAAGTAGAGGATGGAAGGGTGGAGAATAGCGGTATATATAGCTGAAAAGGAGAAAGAGATATCGGGCGTAGAGTAGGTAGGATGGTATGCAGAGTTCCTAGAACACGACGCTTGCGAAAGAGAGAGAGAGGACTCACCCTATACCCTTGCCGCCCGCGCCGTTCAAGCGGCCACGAACAAAGGAGCGAGTCTTTCAGGCTCCTTCTGCAATGCGAGACGAGTTTGAGAACGGAAACTTTGCACGTTTGGATCGCGTGCGCGAACGTCTGCCTCAAATACGATGAAAATAACTATAAATGTATGACTGAGGTAGTCCACGATGCGGCATAAAAAAAAAATGGATGAGTAAAAAGCTGGTAAAAAATAGAACGCTGCATGTTAGCTTAGAAACGAGTGGATTCGAATGTAAAAAATACTCGAGTGATTCAGGTGAAATTTTTCACGATGATCGATTTCTCGTCTTCCGTAGAGCAATTCTGTGTATCTCCATATATGCATACCTATATACCTTTACACTCAAGTACAAACATATTATACGTTATTCAATTACCATATTGTGTAATCCAGGATAAATTCTCGAGAGTTTGTTACCACACCCTGCACTGGTAGGTATATGTATGGCAAAATTTAAGCCAAGAGTGTTTCCGGCGTCGGCAGCTTAAAGAGTGAATGGGGACAATGGGCAACAATCGAGTGCTGGAAGAGGAAAGAGTTATAAGCCGGGTAAGAAATTTTAATTTGGCATTGATCGCAGATTGTTGCCATTTTCTTTCTGAAGTAATGGTTATAATGTGTCCTGCGGGCGTACACTGCGATTTATCTTTAAAAAAATTACATCTACGTTGCGCTTGCAGCAACAAAGATTTACCAGTCTTAATGTAAGCTAGGATTTAATCAATTTCGTATTACTACAGACCTTGCCTCAAACATATGCCAAGGTTTTAACTAGATTGAAAAACAGTTTCCATAAGTTTTCGGAAAAGTTTCTGCAGTCCAACTGGACAAATAATTTTTATATTCCAACCCTTCGATTAGACACCTTTTTGGTATTCGTTTGTTACACACAGACCAGCTCGGATGCGTATTCGCACCTGCGTCTAATCATAGGGTAATGGACCGATCCCTTTTGGTCCTAATAACAAATTGCTACCGGTTCAAACCTTGGGGAAACAATTCCAATTTGTCGTAACTAAGAATCCTCAGCTCAGTTTTTCTTCACACAGAAAGATTTTCGAAGAATTAAGATTTTGCGTGTACAAATCAGCTAATAGAAGTTACGGGAAAGAATTTCAATAGTGCTTCAAGTATTGAATGAGTATACGATTGGAAACATTTACACATGAACACATGAACATGCGGAGAAATAAAAGGATTAACGGTGCGAAAATGTGTCCCAAATCTTTGCATTTAACAAACGATTTATGCGAAGCAGAAAGAAAAAAGTTTACATAAATGGGAAATGTACTCGAAGATAATATGAGGTGCCCGACAAACGTGGCGAGTTGGTTTAGGTAGCTAGTATAGAGGAATAAATTTGATGGCGAAGATTTTGGAGAGTATATACGGGGAGTAAGTATTACCATTCAACTTGGTTTCGAGTGCACTTCAACGTGCTCGTCCAGTTCACGGGCGAATTGCCTCTTGGCAGTCGATTCGCAACTTCATTAAAAGCGTTCCCCCTCACGTAGTGAATGTGAGACGCACTTTGGATTGGTGGCAAGTGTACTCAAGCTTCCCAAAAGCCTCGATGATGAAATACCTTCGAAATCGCTCTCCGAAAAGGTTTCTCTTCTCAGTTTTTCTCCACCCCTACAGTCTACATATATCTACCGATGCTAACCGCAATACGAGGAGAAATTATTTCAGTAAAATGAAGCACCTAGCAGAATTTAGCATTATTCGTCACATGAGTTTATTCAACACGACATTTATTTTTCCAATACTAGATTTCGGTCTTATAGGAATATATTTGATCATTACATCTTAAAAATCGATCGCTAGCGCATAGATATGTTCGCATTGTATTCTGATAATCAAAAATATAAATAATTATTACCAATAATATTTCAATTATTGATTTAAAATTTACGTAAAATATGATACGTAAAACGTAGAAACTTACATGAATACCAAAGTGTACAGATACATTCATATCTCCTCAGCAAGGGATTTACTCGAGTGAGTATCGGAGTAGAGGCGAGCCACTCTTTGACTGATAGTCTGACGACTGACCGAGTAACTGACATAACATAAGGTCGAGGTTCTCGCACCCTGGGGAGAAGCGGCGACATGAATTTTCTGTCTTCGTAGTCAGTTGAGGATCCCCATCCACCGGCGAGGGCCGCCGTGGGGTATTCTCGGGCGATGCCCTTGGCGTAGATAAATGGCGGAATCGGGCGCAGAAAATAGCAAATATGGCGATTTGTTTCTTTCAAAAGTCTTCGGCATGTTCACGGTACTGGTAAAGCGATTGTCTGGGCCAGTGGTTCCCCGATAAGTTGAAACACGAACCACTTTAAGTGCGTCGAGAGAACGAAACGTTCAAAAGCTCTATACTCAAGTACGTGGAACATTGAATTATTTCATTTGTACAATTTTCACACCAGTATTACAAAACGCTGAATAGCTGAAAACGCGGTGAATTTGACTCCGTGAATTCGGAAAACTTTCGGTATTAATGGTTTGAGAACCGCCTTTATTGCTGCTGTACGGTTTCTGCAGACTCCAGACTCTGAAAAAATGTTGGCTATCGATGCAAAGAATCCCTTTCACCCGGAATATCAGTGGTACGTTTATGCTGTGATATGTTACCATCATATCCGTGAATGCAAAGCTTGTGACTTCATCCATTTATAGTTACGTAGCGGTTCAAACGACATTCAATCTTGATATAAATCCTTGTTTTCCAATGAATGCATGAAAATAAATTTCATTACTCCCACAAGGTAGACTTTGTCGCAATCCTGATCTACCTGCACCATTCAGAGTTGAGAAAATCATGACACAATGTTTGGACCCAATCAATCTATTGAGCCGCAGCATGACCTGCAGTCTTATAATTAAGGACTATATACCGTGAAATCCCAAGAGTACGTTGTATCGAATCGATTGTACATACTAGCAAATTATTAGCAAAGCGCACTAGGAGTATTCCAAAGGGAAATCTTTCAATCACAAATGTCATGTATACCAGACTGTCACGGAGCAAGACAACTTACCGGAATAACCTCCAAGAGATTATCGTAATAATTAATCAGTTTTTTCAACTTTTATTAGTTTCGCAACGTAAGATTCGTGGTGAACGTTAAATGGTGTGTTTATGATTGTTCAATGAAATTTAATTAGTTAACTAATACTCCATACATCGAATAGGAGCTCCTGCTCCGTTACAATTGAATTAAAGCAACATCAGAGACTGGTGATTGATTGATCAAAAAAACTCAAATTATTCAGCTTCGTCTTGAGTCCCTCGCATACAACACCAACCGGCTATGGTCTCATCGATGTTTTTTTATCATAGTTATTTGTACCATGTGGTTCGCTGCATCGGTGAGATCCATATGCGATCTAAATGCGATCTCAGAACTAGAAAGTCGGCATGCTGAGAAACTCAATGAAATTTTAGTCCACGAAGGTGATCGTGGTCCAAAGTCTAAAGTACACATTTTGTAAACGGTTGACTACCTCGGTGTTTGGTTAGGCATTGATTTTTTATGACAAGTGTGCGGTGGTTTAATGGTTTTTTAAGGCGATTCTAAACTCTTGTTGACATTTGTGAGACAGTCTAGCGGTAAACTACGACGCTCTCGTTGAAAGAGAAATATGCAAAACTGGTGTAGAACCTGATTTGATTGATGCTTGGCCAGCGCCACGTTTTCTCCCAAAGCTATGGGTGAGTGGTATCCATATGTATGGATGTACATAGTAGATATAGCTATATGCGTATCCCACTCACCCATATTTTCTAGGTTAGCTACGCATAAATTCGTCTGTGAACCGATTCTCGCGTTTTAGTGTGTCTCCATTGTTAGCTCTCGATTGGACTTTACCGTGTTATTCTCCTCCCCTAGCATCCCATTTTTTCCCTTTTTTCATTTTTTTTAGCAGGTGAAGCATTGTCTCTTCTCGTACCAGGCACCGAAGACTCAGACTCGCGTTTTTATTATTTGGAGGAAATTCCCTTATGTCATTTGAACGATCGTGCAGATTATGCACGTATACATATGAACGTGCATGTGAAGCGGGCGGAGAGAATAGAATCTGGGTCTTCAATTCTTCGGTCCTTCGAGGGTAAAAATAAATAAAAAATTTCAGTCATACTAGCTGGCTTAGGGGATGAATTGTTTCTGGTTGAAAATTAGCTAGTGGTTTTGAATGAAGCAAATGAAGCCCTAGTCGAGGTGTTATATGCATGTATACATGCATAAATATATTGGGCAGATATTAAGACACATAAATTGGGAACACCCTGTGCATAAATGCTTACGAACGTGGCAAGATGGGAGACTGGGAAAGCGAGCATGGGAGAGATTTAGGGAGATCTTAGGGTAAAGTGTGGATATTGAGGGTATATCACTCACGGCCTGCGGTTACACCCCATTCCGCCAACTACCCAGGCAACACCATTCACTACTAACCAAACCAGTCTGCCGCCATCGCCTGTTGAGAGGGGGTGGGTGGGAAACTCACCTACTCGTAATCCCCACCCTTCGTCACAACGTGACTAGCTCCTCCATATCCACATCTATTTCTAGCCCTAGCTCAAGTTCCAACCTGCAGGTTACAGTTTCATCGTTGCCTTGGCTTCCTCCATTCGGATACCGATACATCCGTACGCATTTATACTGCGCCTTTGGCATCGCAGTGCAAATTTAGAATCCACCCATTCAATCGCACACATGATATTCCAATCACCTCTTACCATGTATGGTATGTGTATATGTAGATCATTTATTGCTCAAACAATAATAATTCAGAGTATTAAACTTCTGTTTCTCCTCAGTTTACTAGTCATCAAAGATACGAACTAACTTCTCAAAGTTTCCTCGTTTGCCGTCCCATTCTGCGCGGGGTTCAAGTTCGTACGTTCAAAGGACCACGGGACGGTTTCCCTGTAATCCCTATAGCTAGAAATATACATGTATATACTTAATCACGCACAGTCAAAGAGGCGGAAACGAAGCTCAGTTCTGTTAACGTTCGTCAACATCAGATTCGTCTGCAATTCAGTTATCGTAATACCGCTGTAGTTGTACTGGATAATTCGCCACGTCAGTATAGGATGAAAACAGCTACGGATATATAAGCCGGAAATGCGCAATTTTCAACACAATCTCTCGTCCCATAGCAGGAACTGGCCATTCGAGTCACCGGTATCTGTGGATTTCCAACGGCGGATTTTCAGTGGTCGTTGCCAATGACCAGTCTCCGGGTCGACCTCGGGTCGCATCCGGAGTACCGCCTGATTTTGTGCAAACAAAATTTTGCGAGTGTGTATACGTGGCAAATTAAATAGAAATCAGGCAGCTACTATGGGATGGGCATGTTTACGTGTTTTATCGTACTTTCCAGTGCTCTTCTAGTAATACGTACCTTCTAATTTACAATAAAATGTATCGTAACGAAAAACCAATGTCTCCAAATAGTGGAGTGAACTCATCAAGTTAAAAATGCATGGTGTCGTTTCTGTTTTCAGCTAATTAGATCTTTTTTTCGTTTCTCATACCGCTTTTTTTCTAATAATATTCCTTCGTCCATTTTTATTCTATTGCTGCTTGAAAGTTGTTTTCTTTCTCGTAGTTATGTTTGCTGCATCTTCAAATAAACAGCGGTATGAGGATGTTTGCAGTGAGTTTTCATTTCGTTGTTTCTTTAACGTTGGACAAACAATCGTTGATACCCATTTGTTTCCTGATATCATGCTTTTCAGGAGAATAGTGCGAGACAAGCAAATGACGATTCCTTAACCTTTATAATCGATGTGGTTCGAGAGTGTTCTACCGCGCAGCGAAGGAGACCCTTGTGTTGTATGTACACTGATATATGTTGGATATCCTTGGAAACCTGGATCTACCATTGGTATCACGGAAACTCGAATGAAAGTTGAAACTCCGCTGCTTCTTATTTCTTCTTCTTGGAAAACGACGTGGCCTGAATCCAATAGCTTTACCTACTCTCCGCATCTTACCCTCCCTTTACGATAGATTCTCTAATATTTGGCTAGTTAGAGTTGGGGTCATGCTAACTATGCTCTGCGGTACGAGCTGCGGTCATTTGTGCGCGCATCCGTATTCGGACATTAATTCATCGACTCAAATAGTTGTGGTTTACAACTCGGTTCAAACACACATCGATAAAAAATTGATGAATACAAACCAGAAAGAAGTAACTCACGTAAAAGTAGGAACGCTGCTATGGGGGTGCTTCGAAGAATATACTCGTACATTTTACGTTGCCTCAAAATTTTATTACAAATGTAAATTTTGGCTGTAATTTTTTCGGGGCAATTCTGCGATTCAAAGCGAAATGGACCCCCTCAAAGTTTCCGGTTTTTGGTGCATCAAATAATATGAGCGGGGTTCGTGAAATTTCAAATTTCTCTGGTATAGAGAGGATTGAATGTAATCTCAATAATGTTCTATATAAAATTTACGAAAATTCAAATCATTCTCCGCGATGCATTCGGGATGATATTCTGTAGACATTTCGTCTTCCTTTCTACGCCGGTAACACTGCATACTGCAGTTTTCGTACAAAATACATCCGATGGAATACAATCGGTAGAAAATTTGCAGAATGAAACTTTCCAGAATTTTATTCATCTCCTGAAATTTACACAAAGTTTTACGGGCATTCATTTTTCACTACGCACTTTCAGCAATGTGTTATTACATCCACTTTGTCAAGCACCGCTGCAGCGCGCTGCACCAGAACGCAATTGATAATATCCGAATACGGAAATAATATAAAACAGGCAGAGAGAAATCTTCTCGAGTTCTTGCTCCTGACATTCCACCTATGTTATACGATATTAATACATTAAAGCGGCAATATATTGTACTCGATGGCATAAGACAAGTCGTCTAGGCTGCCTTCTGTATCCCGTACCACATACGTATATACAAATGTATGTTATGTACATGGTGTACACGTATACATATATAGATACGTACACACGTACCTTATCGTACCTCCACATTGTTTATTCTATTCTCTGCATGTAACCCCTGTTTACGTGCTTCGGAAGTAGTGCTTAAACTTTCTCAAGTGGCGAGGATGCGAATACGAGTTGTCAGAGTGGGTGTCGGGCGGCAAAGTTACTACAGTGCTGGCAGGTTGGTATAGATGGTGATGCTGTATAGATAGCGTTGGAATGGAGGCACTTGTGCCGGTGTCGGTCTCACTGTGGAAGGTGTTGGTTTCCCTCGACCTCGGGGCCCTTCGCCTAGTCTCCTTGTCCTCCATTCTCACCCCGCAGTCAAATGATATCTCCTCGTTACCGGTAAATTAGTAAGTTTAACTTTCCTTTAATTAGATTATATTCACGTCGGCTCCAATAACCTCAACTAGTTTGCCACTGCCGCGATTTACGAGGATCTTTAACGATCTTCATGGTATTTTGGTTAACAGGAAGCTACGCTAGCTGCAGCCTAGCAGATAGATGAAGTGTTATATTTTCTTGATCAACACTACAAAAATCAAAGCGAGTTTAGATTCGCTTAATTCATTCATTTTGTAATCACTCGGATAATTGACCGGAAAACATGGTTTTCATATGATGAAACAAGGACTCCATCCAAATCGTACTGCCGTGTCTTCTAAGATCGAACGGAGAGTAAGGGTCACGAGTCGAACGACAAATAAAGCTAAAAATGTAAGCAGAAAACCCGTAAGTTCGGAGTTCGAATAAACGTTGCATCTTAACAGCTTTTCGTAAGTTTCAAGTCTCAAGTTTTCCTCGTACACTATCACGCCTGTGTGTTACCAGAATCAGCATATACTTGACACTCTCAATTTTTGCCTAAAATTTAGAACGATTGAAGACCAAAAAATATATCAGAGTGATGATTGAAGAAATTTTTCTTTTTTTATCCGTTTAATCATTTTCAAAATTCGCGAGTCGACTCCGAAAATTGTTGAGAGGCTTATTCGAATTATGAAGTGTGAAACTTCGGAATGGAATCGAAATTAGAGAATTTGAGGCCAAAATAAGTATTGTTGTTGACTTTACTGTATAAGTCTGTTGCACAATATCTGTTCTAGAAGTGCAGTGCTGATTACTATAGCATACGTCAGTTATTTGGACTTTGTCAAAAAGCGGATTTTTTGTCTTTTAATTTTGCTCTTACACAAAAAACGTGCATATCCTCTTCGATGAAGTAATTACGGTCACATTTATAAACTGCTAATGGGTGAAGTCAGGAACAACTTTCTGAGAGAAATCAAGTAGTATAGAATAACTAGATCTTAACCAGATCGTATCGTACGATTATAATTGGCGGGTTGTATATTTATAGATGTAAATCCCGAGTAAAAACAAGCGTACTTAGGTGTAACGTATGTACATAAGACTAAACAATGTGACGCCACGAGCTCTCGCGGTCAGCAAGTCCATTTGCCAGCTACCCACAACCACAACTAATAATAAGCCATTGTTTTACTTTTTGCCACTTTCGCTGGCTGCGCAAAACTTTCCTCAGAAGCTATCGTGACAAAAGAACATTGCAAGAACGTGTAACTATACTAGCTGCCCGTGTACGAAGAGAATTGCGGGAATCACGGATGCCACAGAAGCTTTCTCTGCACGCCATCGATACAAAGCATTGTGTTGCAGAAAAAGCTCTATTTCATCAGTCTTCGCAGAACATCCAGAGATCCAGACAAAGGCTCACCCAATTGACACCTGATTCGTAATGCTCTAGACGTCCGACTTAAAACGAGGACTTGTTTTCGTAGAATTCACACGTTTGTAGAATTTATGTCTATATGCCTTAATCTGCATAATTTGAATTCATCTTCATACAGTTATACGTGGTCCTGTTTCTTGTCGTTTCATTTCAACTAGTCGCGTTTGATCGTTCTGTTCATATTAAATTAAAAAACTGGAATGCTTTGGGTTTCTCGTTCGCGGCATCGGAATGAATGGTATGCGTATAGCTTGGAATGATTGATTGTATACTAATTATCTTCTCAACGAGATCGGTATCAATTTGATTATAGTTAATTACGAATTAATTAATCACCCGGCTATAATTGCACGGCTTTTCCCAACGCAAGGTGGTTATTTATCTGGAGAAACGCGCGTGCCTTTATGTACATGTTCTTCAGTTTCCGAGGAAGCGAAGCCGCCGTTGGCTCTTCGGGTAAATTTATTAATTAACCCTCTTTCCACCACCTTTTCCTCCTTATCTTTCTCTTTTCCCTTCACATCCGTCCGCAGTTCCCCTTCAGCGATCTACCAAACCGACCCTTACCTCGCTGTTATTCGCGCACACTTAGTTCGCGTTAATACAATACTCCTAACGACCCTTCTAAAAAACGCGCATAAAAAGTACCGATCAGGTATACATAAATGGTACTTGTCACGTGACATTCATCCCGTCTGTTGATGATCGGATACTTACGACGGCGCCCTCATGTGAATACTGCGAGATGATCATTCACCACTTGAATATACTTGCTACTTGCGAATAATTTCTGATAAAACACCGAAAACCAAAAAGTACGTTGTTTAAGAGGTCTTAAGTAAATTTACTCGAAGTAAAAATGACAATACGTGTATGTATAAATGGTGGAGCTTTTGCGGTGACACAAACAGACAGGTTTTTAGAGAGGGAAAAAATTTTTTCCCCCAAATTCCAAATAAATATTGCTTCAAAAGAAAATTCAATATGTTAATTGAAGAGCTCACCTATTTTCCAGAATTTGAAATGATATATTTAGACGGAGGCTCCCAGTGCAAAAGTGTGGAATGTTACCGTATTTTTATCAGTAACCCAGCATCTAATATATGTACGAGTAGAACTGAAATTCTCTGAATTAAACGTGCGGTACGCTTGGACCAGGCCACTTTAACTTCGTAACCTGTGAGATAGTTTTTCTACGGTTTATTCGCTCATATACGCTGTGCCAAATGGGCGTTTAACATTCGTGAATAGGTCCCATATCGGTGTACGCGGATGATATCGTAATTTTACAACGCCACAGTTGAAATTGGGATGACAGCTACTGTCAGTCTACGGATTATTTCATTATTATTATTGTGATATTTTTTTTCTGGAAGAAATATACCGCGGTGCCCATCATAACCACATATGAATACCTAGATACGTGAAAGATTTATTGACCACCATAAGCACCCTGCAATTCTCTGGGTCTATGGAGAGAATTGTATTCATACAATATCTGCAGGTGCCCCCGCAGTGCAGTTAGTTAATCCAGATCATCAGCTGTCATTCTACATATCGTACAAATCTTGTGATGACCGTATTATGTGCAGCCATAAAACAGTAACATTCGAGATCGTATTACGGTCAATGTGCAGTTTCATTAAATTCGGAAATGCTTGTCAAATTACATCCTTGCTCTACGATGCATGGCCGATCCTCGGTAGATTTATCATATATATATAGAATAGTACGCGTATATGATCAAATGAAATCTCATCATTTTGATCAAAAAGTTTCTCAAGGTACAAAATTTTTTCTTCTCGCTTTATTCTTTCTTTTCTATTTTCTTTCTCTTAGTCCGATTTGTGCAGCAAGAAGAACAAGTTATGTTACGCGGACATCATATACAATATTATCTACTAACTTCCGTCAACTTTGTGAGAAACAACCTGAAAGTCATTTGGGGAGTTTCGCAATCGTTGGAGATAAAACAAATCTCAGATTACGCCGAACATTCGGCAAAGCGGAGCAGAATCCAATTAAATATTGTACATGTATTGTATAACGAACGACGATCATCTTCGATTTCGCGACGGTTATTGATACCAGAAATAACTATGCCATTATTATACGCCACGGGGACTCATAAATTAAGTAGCTTTGTTAAGCGTATACGTCGTTTTCGGATTATACGCCCAACCTGGATAGTAGGCCCGCTACGTTGGGACATAACTCTCGACAATTATTAACCCACGGGTAAAAGTTTACGAGGAGTAGATTTGGGATGAAGCTATCGAATTTCCAAACGTCACACATTTACCTTTTTTCAAAACCCGAGGATAATTATTTTGAAATCCAGACTGGCCCTCGAATCCTGAGAAATGGAAAATCGAAGCGTTCATCGAAGCGTTATAAAAATCTACGCGACAGCTACATTTTCATTATACGTTAATCATTAGTAAACTCATCTGCTTACTAATTACCTATTCGATTCGCCGAAGCCAAAGAATACCTACAAAGTTTTCTTTGAAATTTACACCTACATTATGGCCGCGGGCGGTCTTCCCCGTGAGATTTGAACTTTAACAAATAATACGTAAATATTTTTCATCAGAAATAATCCGTCGAACTCGTGGGTGATAACCAATCAATTTGTAAACTGAGAATTTCATTGAAATGAGAAGGAAACAAATAAATACCGATATTGGTTATTCGATCCGTAAGCCTAAGGTATCTGGTACAACGATCGAGACGGTTGCTTGGAATTTGAAAGTATGGAGTACATCAAATACTCGAAATCTTTTCAATTTGGGCATAGTATGAATTGATTCAAAATCCTACTGAAAAGTTTGACAAAAATTTTCCGAAAACACGCGCGGTATATAATTCATTGAAAATAGGTTTAGTGAATTATCCAACATACCGTAAGCGAAATTCAAACTTGATTGATAAATAAAAGAGCCGCCATGGTAATAACGGATCGATTTCATTAAAGACCATGAACGCTCTCGCAATTACTGCGGCGCGGCGTTCAATGTTGGATGCTAGATGCGTGCTCGTAATTGATGTGAACCGAAACCAAGAAAGGGATAGATTGATTCCGGAGGCTTGCAATGGAATAACGACTGTTCT
Organism: Athalia cordata; assembly: GCA_963932425.1. NCBI lineage: Eukaryota > Metazoa > Arthropoda > Insecta > Hymenoptera > Athaliidae > Athalia > Athalia cordata. The sequence continues at coordinate 45,033,138 of OZ010625.1, read as the reverse complement.
AGCTGAAAACGAAGAGAGAGATATATAAAGTGCTAATGCGTGTAGCGGAAGAGTACACGTTTCCTTCGGGTATCGGCGCAAACTAACCCTTCGAGAGAACTTTAGGTTACACATGGAGTAAATAAATCTTAAACAACAAATAAATGTACGCCACAAAACGGCGATGAAAAGGTTAGTTTCCAATTTTTTAAACGTGATTAAAATAATTTTTAGATGTCATTTTCGGAATTAATTCGACTATCGAGGCTGTCATTTACAAGATGCGCTTCATTCAGCCTTTACTTATGAATGAAATTTTAAATTGTAGCGGAACATATATTTCATGTATACTTTGAGGCGACCAAATTTCAAATTAATTGTACAAGAAAATACAAGAAAATAGAATTCACAATAAGTGTACGTCGGCCGACTAATTTTTAACGTGCTCATACATGCACGCATAGATATGTCTGGTTTTCGGGTAGGTCGTACGTTCCGTACCTATTCCTAAGTAGTCCTCCGAACCTTTCAGAGCTGCAGGAGGTTGTACATTTGGAGTGAGTCCCAAAACATATTCACTATTCGTAATGAGGAATAGGAAAGTAAATGTACGTCGGACAATTATTTGGCTCGTGTATGAGGACACTACGTCGTCACGACACAATAGATTTACGTATTTCAACTAAAGAGGGTAGAGAACAGTGCAGTGCGATAGCCGTAGGGAGTCAGCAATCTTGGCAGCAGACCAAATGTCGCAAATAGGTATGCATCGTACCACGTCGTGACGGTGGAACGGAGATGTCTTTTTCCCTTGCCTTTTCTCATTTCTATTTTTTATTTCTAATTTTTTTCCAATGTCTTTTTTCCGTTTTATTTTTTGCAAATATTTTTTTTCCTGTTATATTTTAATGAAGCTGACTTCAAGAGTGCATACCGTTTCATTGACTCATGGGGGTACGCTGGAGGGTGAATCCGAAGACTTGATGACATCGAAAAAGGTGTCAGTAACTCTGAACTATAGGTGATTTGTAATTATCAATTATTGCAGAACATTGTGAACCGATTGAAATGTCAAGTATTTCAACTGGTTCTGTTCATAGCTAAGAATTTGGATTCCGTCGAGCCAGATTTTGCTTTGCGTGAAGAAAGCAGCACAAAAGCTTTGTATTTTCAATTCAGTATCGCGCATAGATTTTTTTTTCAAATTATTTTTTTTTCTAACAACTGCGACTGTTAAGACATGCATATAACAGGCAATATCAATTAATGAATAATAGTACAAGATATAAATATTCACGACAGTTCAAATAGCAATTATAAAATATTCATCTTTAATGAATTATACAATTATATGGGAACTTTAACAGCTCGTTTGTCTTGTACGGCAATTAGCGAGGCCGGAAACTTCTTCATTTTTTCTTTCTTTCTCTCTTTTTATTTACCGTAACGACCCAACTGAACCTATTTGTCGTCTAGAAAAACCAAACTAAATACTCGGGAATATTGGAGGAAATTGCAGCGCTTCTGGAAAAACGCACGGATGTATGTATCTAGGGAAGAAAATATATAGATACGTATATTGTATAGGTATGTACACACACAGGCACATTTAACTGAAAGTATAAGCAATCAGAAGACATAAAAAAGGAAACATTCGATTACCGAGCATGCTAGAAAATTTACGTTGGGTGGGTATGAAGCTGTGGCCGTTGGTGGTCCATTCAAATTATCCCTTGGGACATGGACGGAGTTGACGGACGAAATGTACCTACTTTACGTTTGCAAACGAATAGTTCATGTTCACCTGAATTGAAACAAAAAACCAAAGAAAAAAAAAATTACTGCAAACAAGAAAGCAAGGTTTCATTTTCCACGGTCTGAGGACGCAGAGCCTCAAGGGATTCGCGATGTGTTCCAATATCATGAAATTTTTGCTGTGTAGGTTAGCTTTCTACCTTCGATATGAAAGTTTAAAGCTGCAAGTTCTAGCCTAGAAGAAACTTTTCCTCTTTTATATTTATATATATAGCATATATAGGCATGGGTTACTTCATCTCGAATAGTTTTATGGGGTAGGAGTAACAAAGATTGGTCCCAAGGTTCGTGGCATTATCTACACCCTTTTATATATTATATAGGGATATAGTTTTCCTACTTTTACGTACTCCATCACGTGACACCCGAGAGTCAAAAAAAAAAAGTACTCCTTTGATTTATACGACATAATAGACGTAGAGAAGGATTTGACAACGCTTGATGTATCTGTGTACCTTATGAGAATTTCATTCGATGGTAAAAAGTTCGTGTGAAAAACATTCCGTCTTTAAGTTTTATGGTAAAAGAGAAAAAATCAATTTAGACACAAAGTCAAAATTTCATCAACGATATAACTTTGAATCGGTTTATCAGGGTATAAAATAATCTCATATATATTTCTTGCGCTGTATCGCGTCCATTACGCAACTGTGCATGGCGTATCTGTAACAGATATGAGCTAATTACTCTCTTTTGACGATGTCGCTTGACGTTAATAGAAAAAGAGAATAACGCGGATTTTCCAGAGGTACAAATTGTTTCAAAAAAAATTTCAGATATAACAAAGAATAGACATCGTGTACAACGAGGACGTTTTTATATAGTATGAAGCCTTCTTTACCCAGATCTTACCCAGAAAGACACCGTTTAATTTTTCATTTCTTTTCTGGTCTATTCCGTTAATTTGTTCCCCTTTCTTTTCTTCGTGGTTAAATTTTTGCAGCTATCCGCGAAAATTATAAGGTAATAATGTTCAGCTGGCATTTAACATTGTTACAGTGTCTGTGTGGTAAACGACTTTCCCCCATTCACCATCACCAGTAGCAGCGCATATTCCCCCCACCGGTACAACCACATGCCGCGCCGTCATGAACATCGACCACACAACACCGTGCGCTCTTCAGCGGAATGAACTTACTAATGGGCAGGCCCTTCAAATCTCTCGCTTGGAACTGGAAACGGACGCTAATTTTCATTTCATGGGTTCTGTTAACGTTCAGATTCTTCCCCCCAGCGGATAATTGCACGACACTGGGAATATCTGCACTCAGTTGGGGTCCTTTAGAATTATACGATCCGGGTATTTTCTGCCAAACGTTAATATAGGTACACCATATTGGTCGAAAATTACCGAATATATTGCCCAAAAAATGGAGTTCTATGTTAACTGTACCCGTATAATCGCATTGCTAAAAAAAAAAAAACTGTATTATAGTTTTATATTTTGTTAATCTCCATTCATTGCGATTAGATCGTCTCGGGTGACGAATTACGATAGATTTTGAAAAATTATTGTAAGAATAATGATCAACGAGATACCGGGTAATCGTTTAATTTATTGAATAATTTGATATGGGGCTTTTCCCTCAATTTATTTTTTTTTATTATTCTCTTTCAATCTTCAAGTATCATCGCTGTTGTGGAGAATTTCAAGCCCACATTAAGAGTTTAAAGGGGCCTAAAGTGACACTCGTGAAGTCAAGTATCTCGTCTCTTTCGCGCATATTTTTTGCGTGTGATAGACACGCCAATGAAGTGTTGAATAAACTATTAGCGGGTTGAAACCCTCGAGATTGAAATTTTTTTTTTATAACAAATCGATTGATTGGCGGTGATTTCATCAGTTTTATCCCTATTTGAATGCCGACAAATTCGAAGAGTCTGGAAATTGGAAGTAGCAATTTTGTTATTGGGATATACGTGGCGTATAATAATGATAGTCCTTTTGTATCTCGATGGTTTGTTACTACACCAGAGGAATCAATCGAATCAATAAATTTTACAGGTAGCACCTGCACCGAATGAAAACAAAAATGATAACTGTATTCAGTGAAGATAACGATAATATCTATAATTGCGTTACCTGATGCTAAATCGCAGTTTTTTTTTGTTTTTTTTTCCAAATTTTCAGTCCCTCTGTCATAAAACGATGCAATAAATAGCGCTGGGAAAATGTCGATATTGAGGATACGTTGCGTGTCTTACTTATCGTGTCGAGACATTCCCATCGCAATAGCTCCTCTTATATTCCGGATGCCCAAACAATTCGTCGCTGGGTTGACGTAGCGAAGTTATGGACTCGTATCAAATCCCCGTCTCATATATGTCCTGCTTTTATCCTTATATGATACTGTACAATATCGTTGTACGTATATCCGATTACAAAATATCTGCAGATTTGGCTGAAATATATTGTACAACTTTTCAACGCGTTGGCGTTCTGGAAGATTCCAAACCATTGTATGGGAAAAATCTATAACTGCGTGTCGAGCTTAGCTCGAATAATATGTAGCCTTTTTCGAACAACATTTTGATTGTCAAATACTGCGTCAAAAATGCTTTTAGTTTTTTATCTTTTTTTCTCACTCAGCAATGTACCTGAGTCTGTCAATGAATTTCTGTCTTCGGTAGACGATTTGCAAAGCACAGCAGAAAAATGGCAGACATCCAATTACGGTCCATTTTTATTTTCCCAAATTAGTCTAGACGATTTTCTATACATAAGCTCACTTAATAGCTGAGTAATAACAAGATTTCACTTGTGTTAGATATTTGAGTTCTTCCAAAGCAACTATTTTACGGAAATTTGATTTCTGCTAGTTGATAATTTCATACAATTTTATGACAAAAGAAATCGCAAAATACTATCTCGAATCTCGAATAACTTTGGTCAGTTTAACTTTATTCCGAATAATTGGATGGGCATTATACCAGGAAGTACAAGGTTAAGTGCATGCGGATAATAAACTTATTTCAAACAGTTGAAGTGAAATCCGTTTTATCAGACGTTCTTACGAATTTTAATGTCAGCTATAAGCTGTTTCACCTGTTCATCTCCGCATATTAATACCCCCTAGTTAATATTTCACGAGAAACAGTTTCAACGAACATTATACCATAATCCTGGATGGCTTCTTAACTTGGAACCAATCTTTTCTCCACTTTATTCACACTCTTCGTTTTTACTAACCATTCAAATCTTCCCGCAGTTATGTAAGATATTTATATTCCCAGAACGTTTAGCGATTATTTGGTTTTTCTCAGTTCCATGTAGAATCATTTCTCATCATTACACGCCAGACATTCATGTAAAAACTGCGAACCTCGATTGTTATGCGGACTACATTCCTATTGCCACTATGCTATTTATCTAGTACTGAAAACAAAAAAAAATTGAAGAGAGAAGAACTGAAGGGAAAAAAGAAAAAAAAAAAAGAATTATGCACACTATTACTTATAGAGATTTTCTTACTCACATTTATAGCCATGATTCTTTTAGATCTGAATCGTTGCATGTGGTACAGAAATAACATAACAAATACGGTCGTATTTTTTGAACTGGTTTTATTCTTAGGCATGAATACGAATCAGGATTACTTTTTTTTTTTTTGTTATTTTTACGGTGAACTCTAACCGCAAAACTATACCAGGAATGTACACTCTGAGTTATAATTGAATTTCAAACTCCGATAGACAATAAACATTGGAGTTTAATACTGAAACAACTGCGCGCTAATAACAAGTGATTCTAAAATATACCTTTCTCCTGTACTCTTGAGCCTATGAATACTAGCTGCACTAGATTTTTATCGTGAGCTCAATCTATCGACGAAACGTGAGCCGAGTAAATCGATGGCTCCTAAGGACTCATGCACAAACTGAAATTCCAATTCTAGAATCCGTCGAAAACTCTTCTAGCTTAGGATTACTACCGTTGGATAGGATAGTTGGTACATATGTATAGCTACGTATACTATGTAGCATCTTGCTCTAAAACTGCGAAATTCCTTCGTGCCAGCCTCGATTTATATATTTCAAAGGATAATATTCGATTTAAACTCGCTTTTATAGAATATGTGCACATGAAATATGAGCGCGCTCGACAACGTGTTCAGCTCTACAATATCTTCTTCCGATTCCAGGATTATTACTACAATTTTTACGATAAGACTTTTTCGCCCCTTGCACTTTATAACGGTTTCTCATTACTGCGCAACTATCAAAGGTATAACAATATCAAAATTTTACCAGTAAAAACCCATGAATCGAAATGCCGACAGTTGATGATTCAGACAAAAATATATTCACTTAACGATGCCAGGATAAATATTAGATTCCTCATCAAATTTCGTGTCATTTATACCTACAGTACGATTTAATGATGAATCGGTGATAATTGAATAACATATGATATAAGATTCCAATGACGATAATGTGTGTAATTTGCGAACTGAATCTGTCAAGTAAGTGGGTCTCTGATTACTGTTTGAGTAATTCATGAATAAACTGTCGCCGTGTTAATTACAATATTTAACAATCGTATTTGGTATTCGTGATGCATATTGCAATAAAAATATTTGAATACATCGAATACTCCATTATTGCTAGTCATTTGTTACATACGTTCGCACTTGTCAAAATAGCGACTAAAATAGCACAGTCTCATAGTAGCGTCGTAAACAGGCGTTCAGTAATAATATGAAAGAGACTTGAAAAAAGTCATGAGCAAACATAGTTGATCGATCGTATAGATAAGTCATATAATTATGCGAGAGAAAAATGAATAGATCGTAACTGAAGGATGCTAATGATCAAAACACCCGTGCATCAATGCCACTCGAAAATAACGCCTTCAATTTGCGACGTGTCATAAGTGACTTGAGTTTTATAGGACAACTAACACGTACTTGCTGTGCTATTGTTGTCGTCTACGTATTCAACAAGATTCCGAAAACACCCGATTCCAAATATAAAAACGTGCCTCGTTCAGTTAGCTGCATAGATCACTACGTTTGTAACATTCATCATTCCGTGTCTATCAGTTGATCTGACCCCAGCATGAAAAGTATTTTGAATATCGTGATCTGCCTTATGGCCATTTTTCTGTGAGTCTATTGATCTTGATATGAACTGAACTGAAGTAGACCGAATTTGACCTAACTATACGATCTTTCGATACAACTGTGAAATATCTGACATTTTTATAGAAATTATGGCTGTGCATCCAACGAAGACACCTTCCCAGATGGATTTAAGTTCGGAGCTGCGACGTCATCGTATCAGATCGAAGGGGCCTGGAATGTTAGCGGTAAGCACACCTCAAGATTCTCCGACCTTTTTTCGTCTTACGTCCGTCCAAAATGTATTACTATGAAGTGCCATTGTTTTCATGTGACCTTATAATTCCAGACAAGGGACTGAGTGATTGGGATTACTGGGCGCACACCTGTCCGAGTTGCATAGCGGACCAATCGACCGCAGACGTTGCTTGCAACTCTTACTACAAGTACAAAGAAGATGTAGCATTGATTAAAAACATTGGGGTAAGGTAGCCGATTGACGAAATGTCGGTGCGAGTCATCATTGCTCCCAATGATTTTTTCAGTTTGATTTTTATCGATTCTCGATCAGCTGGCCGCGAATTGTTCCAAACGGTTATACAAATAAAGTGAGCAAAGATGGTATTCAATATTATCACAATTTGATTGACGAATTACTCGCGAATGGCATTGAACCATTTATCACCATATACCATTTTGACCACCCTGAATTTTTGGAAAAAATTGGTGGATGGATGAACGAGTTGATGATCGACCGTTACGTCGAGTATGTCAGGATTATTTTCGAAGAGTTTGGAAGCAAAGTTAAACATTTTGTAACAATTAACGAACCACAGCAGTTATGTGTGGGATACCTGGACAAAAGCATGCCACCTGGTCAGTATCAATATTCAAACTCCACAAGGATAATACCTCTGATACACACACTACCTCATTCATCTGTACTAACCTTTTCTAGCCAAAGAGTTGCTCGAAATCGGTTTCTGGCTGTGTCAAACCAACGTCCTAAAAGCCCATGCTCGAGCCTACCACATGTACGACACTGAGTTTAGAAAATCTCAGCAAGGTCAAATCGGCATGACATTCCCATGCGAGGGAATGATATCCTTTGACGAAATTCAAGCTGCTACCGCAGACACTGCCTTTCAATTCGGGTGTGGTATGATGGCTCATCCCATTTACGTCGGTGATTTTCCCCCTAAAGTCAAGGCAAGAATAGCCAAAATGAGTGAAATGCAGGGTTATCCCAAATCTCGTCTTCCTGAATTGTCTCCGGAATGGATAACGTACATAAAGTGTGTTTTCAATCGAGTATCGATTTGCCATTTACTAGTTTTACGCATCGTCGGTCAGAGTAAATTTTTGGTGTTTTTCTCATTGCCGATTGACAGAGGGACATGTGACTACTTTGGATTGAATCACTACACGTCCACGATCAGCATCCCCGATCCGGACGAAGCGCTGGGAATATATAACAATGATCTGGGTTACTTATCTGTCTTTGATCCCAGCTGGGCTTCGTCATCGGCTTCCTGGTTGAAAGTAAATAGCGACTGACCAATTGGGAGATAGTATCTGAAAGAGCGAAGTAAAAGTCATTAAACTCTCAATTTTCCAAGCCAGGTTGTACCCAGAGGATTTCGCAATGTTCTATGCAAGGTCAAAGATGAATATAATAATCCGCTGGTCTACGTTCTTGAAAATGGTTATCCTGACCATGGGGAAACGGATGACTATGAGCGAATACGATACTTTCAATCATATTTGAAGGAATTGATGGTGGCCATCAAACAAGATGGCTGTCGTATCTCGAGATATACAGTTTGGAGTTTATTGGACAACTTTCAATTAAACGCAGGTTACACGTAAGTAATTTCGACTCATCATGAGATTAATTTGGACCACCTTTTTTTTTTTGCTGTTAAATCGAGACAAGCTTATTCTCTTATTATTACATATTTATTGAAGACAACCTTTTGGAATCGTGAAGGTCGATTTTGATGATCCAGAGCGAAATAGAACGGAAAAACGCTCGGCAAAATGGTGGAGAGAAACTATTCGGACACGGAAATTGCAGAATAAAAAACATGAATAAAAATATCGTGCTGAGACATCAATCAATCTGTAAAAGATCTACTATGAAAAATTCAAACGGCTGTAGCAAATATATTTCACAGTTTCATAAAAGTTGTAACCTTGCATTGAATAAGTTTGATTGTTAATCAGCCAAACGAACCTAAAACATTTCCAACATCGCAACATTTCGAACGTCGCAGTCCGAGAGAAATAAATAATCAATTTACCTGTAGTTGTCAAGTACTGACACTTCGATTCATAACATATTGATGAAGCCCCAACCAATTGGAAAAGCTTTTACAAACTATTGAGCGAATTATCGGAGAAACTATCTATGTCTAAACTATACTATAGAATCCCCCCAATGCTAAGTTCAGACTTCATTGCTAATACTAAATTGGCGAGGTGTCGATAGCCTTATTCGAGGGGACCAATGGCGAAGTTTCTTCAATATTACGTACCGTTCAGAAAACGTGAGTTTGAATCAGCAAACTAAATGACGTTATACGACGTTATCTGAAATCGCATGTAATCGATTCCCATGCTCAGCTTCGATAATCGGCGAACGTATGTGTTACACATTCAGCCGTGTAAACAATCATATAACATATAGGGGAGACAGAAGCAGAACGGAAGTGACAAAAAACAAGAGAAATTATCGTGATTTCAACACTGTTTTCTCATCGCTTTTGACGAATATTGAAAACCCAGAATGGAGCTGTTTATTTTTTTTATTTTTGGCCGGTACCCTACCGTGCCCCTTATCGCCCGTTCTACCTTGATCTCACTTATATGTATTATACGCACATTTGCGGTGTGTTGATTATAATAATCAATGTCATGAAGTTTTTGGCACGATGTAGTTGTGTGGTGGATATCTATAGTAATATAGATAGCAATAATTCGAGCAATTAATTACAATGGCCATTCAACCGTTACTTCTATCTCGCGGTAAAGTTTATCCTATGCATTGCATCAAAAGTTGTTCAATACTCTATTGATTATAGTTGGTACCAGACTTCGAAAGCACACCACTGGATAATTTCATGGAAAATATTTTAAATTAAGAAAGGTTGGTAGGATGAGTGAGCCAATTTCTTTTTACGCTTTACTTCTTTCATGCGCATACATTCAGCGGGATGTAATAATTTCGGAAAATTCATCGTTCGAAGTGTTCATCTTTTGACTAATTTTATGAGGAATTAATGTTTGAATTTTTACTGGCCAGCGAAACCTAAAAACAGCGTTTTATTTTTTCATTTTCTTTACTGAGCCTGTTATTTTTTCTCTGTCTGTAGCAGCCTCCAAAATTTCCATATCCATTCATTGAACGATTGTACGTGTATAGGCTATAATTGGAAACAGAGCATAAATGAATGGAAAAATTAACGTGATTCTGATAACGTCATAACGTAAACAGACGTAATGCTTCTGAGGAATATATAAGTAACACTCAGAAAAACGGACTCAAAAGTGATTAGTACCCACAACACAAGTCGATATATCAACAAGTCGATTCTTGTTTCGTATTTTGTTCTTTACACTATAATCATCTGGGTGTCGTAAATTACAATAGCTGAGTTTATCAGCTGTATGTTAAATTTTGAAATGACTACAAAATACTTTGGCTGAATATGAGGCTGTTTGGCATAAACAAAAATATATATATATATATAATATATGTGTATCAACTTTGCCGACGATCGCAAATTTTTCTACGAACGATCAAAGCATATATTTGCCAGGCGTTACCTGTGTCCATACGTAAGCCGTGTATGAGCCTGGAGCATCAAACTGATGGTTCGAAATTACGTGGCGAACATTTGATTAGTCCAAACGTAGGTCGAAATTCACCTGTTTCGCTGTTTTCTGCCCATTCCAATTTACATGATATAACTTTTTTACAATCCTTCCAACGCAACGCCCCAGAGGTATACTAGCAATTGATCAATATGAATAATGAATCAAACTACATAAAATCACACAGTTCACTAGTTTTACGATCTGTGAACCGTTCGGTTATTTTTATTCCTACGCTCGTCCGAAATGCAAATTGCCTGCAGCATAATTTTATTAACAAAACCTCATAGATACCGCGCACACGTAGGTGCAGTATTTTTGTAGCATGCATTCAAACCATTCGGGCGAGAAAAATTTTGATGTGAGGCAAACTCACGAGAAACTTGGAAATAAAAAGTAGTGCGGATGAACAAAAAAGGAAGAAACATATACCTACAAGAAAGTGTAAAAAATGACGACCGATCGTTGCGGATAAGGTGGCTGGTTTGCAGTTGCTACCATAAGTCAAGGGCTTCGAGAGAGTGGACGGCGTAGTTCCCCGTTGGGAGCAACGATACAATCTGAGCTTCGCTGACAGTCACCTCGCCCCTTTGCCTCCACCCCCGCGGCCTGTCTGGTCCCAGAGCTGGTTTCTTCGCTGCGCGGGAATCTCCCCTGACACAGAGAATGGATGACTTGAGAATTTCATCTCTTACTTTTTTTTATTCAACAACTAGGTACAACCTACGTCGTCTTATCTCTACCGCATGTCCTTTGTGTCTGGTACAGCAACCTTTGACACGCAAACTATCTATACTCAAAGCTTCCAAATGAATTCTCACTTGACAACGAGACTCGAGAAGAACCATAAGGTTTTCTGTGTACAGAAGATTTCTATACAGTGGCTTCTTCCTGTTTTTTTTTTTTTTTTTTATCATGTTTTATACCTGCACAGCTGCAAACTACACGGGAAACAGGAGCTTTGGACATTTTCAACATCTCGCACAGAAACAGCTGCGTCCTGAATCGCCTGCTGTCGCCCACGGAGTAGATTTATCGTTTGAAAAATGCCCCATGAACTAATTTCACCGGTAACTACAACATCCTATCCGAAAAATGACAATTTGTCATCAACTCAAAATACCTGATAATAGTGATAAAAAAAGAGAATGAAGAAAGAAACTCAACAGAATCTCATGAACGCTAGAATGTAGGAATTGCAGGTCCAAATTAGACAAATATCTATTCTATAATGGTTTTAACATTCAGAATGATTCTTCGCAGTTTTGGATAATATTTACTGAATGTATAAAGAGCATTCAAACGCGCGCCATTTTTCTTCCGACATTGCTCATGAATTTTATCTCTTTTTACAAGGCTCGCTGAGTTCATGATCCTGAAGTGCATGGGGTGTTCTTGTGCTGCAATCGTTTTCTCTCGTACTGACAGACCACGTTCTCTGTTTTTCTGCATCACCAGAATCGCCAGTGTTCCAGGTGCCTGTTTCATGTGGGAAACGATTAACCTTCTGGAACGCGGTAGTACGTGTACAACGTGTACAGCTATACTTGCAAGGGTGTTGCTGTCGAAACGGCAAAGCGGAAAATGCCACACTGCGGGGCATTCACAACGCATGCTCACAATTCATCTCCCGTATAGTAGTACGTGTTCGTCAAGCTATCAAATATCACGGAACAGTCTCGTTAAACAACAATCCTCAATTTGGAAGCGGACGCTGAATATGACCATTTTCACCAATCATCGACAATCAAACGAGAATTTTAACAAATCGGATCATGTGCTTCAAATCTTTTCAAAGGCATTCTTCAAATTGTTCTCGTAGAAAGTGTACTTTTTTTAAAATTTTTTTGTCCCTGCACAGGCATAAAAAAGTCGCTTCTTCAGGTAGGTTATAATTCGCATTCCACCGTGACTGAGACCATGAACCACATAATACGTCAAGATTTTGTACTAATCGTGAAACGTAAAACCGAATGGATTTTCCAATTTTGATGCTCTTTATCTAATGGGTGCAGTAAATACCGGATACATCGAGCTCTCGACGTCCGCCGCATAAGCCAATAAATGATAAAGTTGTTGACAATTTTTTTCATATCCTACGAATTGGTTAAATTCATTATATGCATATTTATATTCCATAATTTATCGGGCACACAGTTTATATACGTTTATTTCTGTTATAAATATGCGAATATGTGTAAATATATACCTATATTATATTTGTGCTATATTCATTAGGGAAATGAGAGAAAATTTCCTCATTTCAAATAAATTCAATTTTCCCAGTGATTTACATAAAAATATGCACCATTAAGACTCGGAGTTTTTCCAGTACTTAACGGTAGTAGAGGTACTCACAAATCAATCTGAACCAGACATAGCGTACGAATGGTGAAATTGGGCGCTAACCTAACCACATAATATTTCTTAATAGTTAATTTATCCTGGGGATAAATTCTCGAATTCCACGTCGTATATTTTAAATTTTTGTGTGCGTGTTGATTTTTATTTCTTATTATTATTATTATTTATTTTTTTTCATTTCTCGTACAGGTACTCGTTAGCAAATATTAATCCAGTTCGTTCTCTCCCGCAGACGGAACTTTTACCCATTGAATTTGTCAGCCAGATGCTGTCCTGTCCCACGAAAAATAATATCGTAGCTCCAAGTTCGACAATTTTTTTTCCCACGCTGTAATGCGGATCTCAATATTTTATGCATAGGTTTTATCTTAGGTTCTAATCTTGATGTTACCATAGATGTACGCCACGTTGCAATTTCCCGTCGAACGTATTCAATCGAATCTCCGAAATATCTCTAGGCAAATAAAATGTTAGCAAAGGATGTGGTCCGTTGAATCTTGACGTTTTACGAAGAAAATGTGTATACGTACCTATTACGGGGAAAAAGAAATTCTCTTAAAGCCTAAAAGGAAAAGGTACCTACGTGCGAAGATAAACTAAGATGTCAATCTTCATCTGGCGCGTCAGCACCTCTCTTGGCAGACCTACATTTCTACGCACGTCTCCCGTCACTCAGTATCCAAAACTGGAACCGATTTACCCGTTAGCAAATTCAGCACATGGTACACCGATTCTATCGATAAAAATCCTGCAAAGCGCTTTATAGTCGTACGTTTCACGTATATGCAAATGAAAAACTTATTCTGTACCCCAATCGCATATCAATGAAAATAAATTTCCAGAATGTTGCCGTATCTCCTACAAACTATTAAGGCAACCGCAATTCTTGACGTCAAAAACATTCCGCAGTTTATTGAATCTGAGAACAAGTTGCGCATGTTGCGCATCTAATTGTGAGTTGATCTTCGTTCAACCCCGTAGATCACGATAATACAATGACACTTTTAAAACGCATGAACTAACTTTGCTCTTTGTCTGGTACAACTAAATTTTTATTCGATAAAGAAGTTTTTCGATAAATTGGTAAAATTTGTATTCTCGATTGATATTGACAACAAGGCGTAGTATAAGTTTGGTCACCTTCAATTACGATTTTCAGGATTTACTTAAGATCCATTCGTCGTGGGCCAACTTGGTAGATTTCCACGGTAACGGGAGCACAACAGTCTGTCACGTGTTGAAAGTTTCCCTTGCAAAGTTACAAGTTTTGCACCGTGCGCGTACTTTGAAATGTTTTAAATGCATTCGTTGCAGAATGTTCAACACGAACCGTGAATAGCTCATTCGGAAGTGAAATTAAATTCTCGCTTACACATATGTATATTATATTATATGAACTACACGGTGGGTACAAAAAATCCTGGTGCATGAAATTTTCGTCATTATTGCTATTGCTATTATTTTGTTTATTTATTCTTTCCATAATTGAAAAGACAAAATTAGATCTATACACAGGGCAAACGTTCATGTAGTGCATGGAAAGTTACTTTTTCTACCTATTATGGACTATTTATCTCCGCGAAGCTGTGCGAAGTTCGTAAAATTTGATTTTGATTTTTGATTTTTTACAAAATAGGTAATTTTTACTAACGTACGTCCGGCAAGGTTGACTCTGACTCGCCTCGTGGCCACAATTGAATCGGACAACTCATTCAGCAAGCGATAGTCTCATAAAAAGTTGTCCAGTTACCTTGGCCACAATGTGATTCAGAATCAAACTCACAGGGTGTACATACGTCGATAAACGTATATATATAACCTATATAATTAGGTTCAGTCTGCAATCGTCTGCCAGCTCCAATTTCTCTATAGAAATAGTTCTCGCTTAATCGTGCGTTAATCATGATCGAATACTATTTGGGAAAAAGTATAAAACTTTTCCAAGTATCTCAGGAATTACTGGTCCTGCAGACCGAGCGAGCGTCAGTGAGAAGTATAGTTTGTTGGAAATACGAAACTGGTAAAAGCTACAACAGTTCCAGCAGTGTAATCAATCAAAAACTCTTCCCGTAAATAAAAGTGACAAAACTATACCAAGCGTGGCCATTTCCGCAACTAGATCCTCATACAATTAGATCCGAATTATATAGGTACGTTTATAATTGTTACTGCTAAATGGAAATTAACGCGGATAAACCGTTGTTTGGTTAATTGTGTGTACCAGCTCTATAAAAAAACTTTCGTGAAATCCGATCCACACAAGCGCGAGTGTTGGAATCTGATGAAAAGCACAGCCAACGATAAAAACGTAAGAGAGATATTTCCACCGTTGTGGGAAGGCCAAAACTGAGTTCTAGAAAGTTGGTATTACACCTCGGCGAACCATATATCGGCAAATATTTCCTGTCTATAAAGATAGAGTAGAGTTGTTTCCGGTACGAAAGAATGGTATACACTCCTGCGAGTGAAAAATCTAAAGCAGAATTTTGAATTTGAAAATAATAACCATTTTCTTCCTCCTACTTCTAACTAAATCGAAGGCGCACACTGTTGCGATGCTCCTAACCATCATTAACGTGGCACAGGAAATGTCAAAAAATATATTAATGAAGTCCCGTGCTCGTTGAAAAGCTTTCTTTACGTGACCCACAAAAAACATGGTGTAAACAGAAGAAAGAAATCGCAAAAAAAAAAGGAGAAACTAAAACGCGTGATAAACGAAAAATTAGTGTGGTAAGACAGTTTGAATTGTTATTCGAGAAAACGTGGCCTCATCCCACCGCTTAGAAGCTACCTACGTACACAGATTAACCGGCAAGAAGTTCTAACTCGTATAATATTACGGTGGGGCAAAAGGGAACAAAGTTTCCCGTGTCTGCTACAAGAATGATAATGCGCATGCCGTTCGGCACATTTTGGATTAGCTTCAAGTTAAGAGTAGAGTTCGAGGGCGAAGGAAGAAAGGGAAGGAGGTGGTAAGAGGAAAGGGGGTGTTGGTATAGGTGATGGAGAAGACGGTGGTGGAGGATGGGTTGGGTGTATGAGTTGATATTAGGTATTTAATAGACAGCGCTGGGGGAGTTGCTGGGGTACGCGAACTCAACCATAATGTTAGCACGCGGCAGGAGGGATTTCTCATAAGCTGACCTCGCCGAGTAGAGAATAGACGAGAGGCGGAGCGAGATGGCGGATGGAGAAAGCATAGGGTTGAGGGTTGAGGGTTGGAAAAAGAGGCTCCGGGTGCACAGGAGTCCAGAGGGGCCGAGGCGGGAGGGAAGAAAAGGAAAGAAAGGGGATAACTTGAATCTGAGTTTTCTCTCGGTAAACCCGAGGATTACGCCACGCTTTAACTTAGCGACGCCGCTCGTTTCTCAGGTGTCGTTCTCAACGTGTCACCATATTGGATACTTTCTACCCCTACGCCGAGAGGCGGACAAGACACTGCATTATTACACAGAAATTTGATATATCACCCCCGTCCAAACTCCTAACATACTCTCACTCTATACTTCACCTATGAATTTTGTATACATCACATTTTGTTTTTCCGTAATGGATAATACACCCATACTTATTCATTCGTACTTCTTTTTCATCACACGTCATTCCAACAATAATCCGAACAAACATATTACTTTTTCTCACTCAAAACCACTTGCGTTGTGACATTACTTTGAGATATTGATTAAGATAGCCTTCGATTGTTTTCGATTTTGGGATCAAAAATGGAAATATCTTTTTTCGGTGCTTTCTAATATCTTTTAAGCTTGAGAATCCGGATCTGCAAACTAAATCGATGCATCTATCAATGAGATGATCGAGTTATCGCCAATTTTTCACTTTTTGAAGCAGATAAATTGAGATATCTCGATTAGTTTTAGTCGCAGCTCAATTTAGTTGACTGATTCACATGGTAAACCAACGGTATAATGCACTTCTATCGCGATATGCCCGCGAAAAGTTTCATCGCAGGTAATTTGAAATTGGTTCTCATGTTCAAAAGTTCTATGAATTGTTCGATATCTCGATCAGATGAAAGGGTTTTATAAATTTTCTATCGGTTAACTCGTAGCGTTGTACTTTTATTGTTATTTCCATTTTAGACGCAAGACAATTCATTGGCGTAGCTGTTATATACGCCGCAAAATTGGAGAGTAGATCCAGTTTTGATGTATACGTAGAGAAGAGCGCAACGCCGCCCGATTCTCAAGAGGCTTAAACTCATTGTCAGACAACACAACGACTTGTTTCTGCAGTAACACATTTATTAGTAAGCACGAGGGATTAATAAAGTGACGAAACAATTTTCAAGAGTCGCGACAATATTCACGACTGTAGTTTACCCCAGTTGCCACAGCAGGAGCAAAAAGGACCACAATATTTTGCTTGATCTGTACTGCCAAGAATTATATTATACAAGCATCGAAAAATCACCTCAGTCTTGGCTTATAGTTTGAATTCTTTTTTTTTTCTTTTGCGTTTATTCGGAGTGTCGGATGTGCAGAAATATAAAAAAAAAATAAATAAAAATGGAAACAATATCAAGGAAAAGAGAATACACCAAAAAAAAAAAAAAAATCGTTTCGGTTTCGCATGATCTTGCGGTGTCCGCAATGCCTGTGAACGTTATTGTGAGGAAAGGTCAGTCTACGAGAGGATGATTTCGGTGGTTTTCACAAGAGTAATACGAACAGCTGAATGTCATATATGAACGGAATAAAAATGGCATCAATTATTATAAAATAGCAAAGATATTCCGTGTCTCTGCAGCAGGCTAGGTTGCGGAATATTATTCAGAGCATTAAGTGTTCTCTCGACCGCAAAGAATTACCATAAAACTCCTATCTGCTATCTATGACAAGGGGGTGAGATGCCACCCGCATATGGCACCACCTTGTTGTTACACTATACCTTACAATCACCGGGAGAAAGCAAAAAAACTAACTTTATGAAGATGCTGAGCAGCCCATTCTCTGAAATACAGAAACAACCCTCGTAATTCTATACCTTACTATTATATGAAAAGATGAAAAGTTATGCATTTATTATTTAGTTATTGCTATGCAGTTCTCATTCGAATCTATACTCTCTATACGCTTTCTTACGGCAAGTAACACGGCCCAAACCAGTGCGGATGAAACGGCAATGGAGAATGTTAGTTCTAAGTAAGTTTACGTACATGAAACCAGAAAACGCAGTTAGTTTATTTTGTAGGCACTCAGTTGTCTGGTCGGAATTTCAGACTGAAATGTACGTTGACCGCCGCTTATATGGGCAAATATTACAGAAATATTGGAAAATGATCCTATGGTGAAAATAAACGAAGAGGAACTATGGATGATGTTTGTATTTTGCTATAATTTTCGTTTGATCTCTGACAATGAGCGCAGATGCAGCATCTCTTACTTCTGAATCTAAAGCTTCGTTTACTTTGAGCGTGTTAAGAACGGAAGCGAAACTATGCGCTTCCTTGGTCCTTTCGTAGTGAATATAACCGTAACGAATCCTAATTATCTTGGGATCGCTGTACGTTGTTTCGCGACGTACGTCTGCATTTATAAACTACTTGTAACGTAGGTGTGTACACCGAACGAGTGTGTAATACGAACAGAAGGTATTCGCCCAGTGTATGTATGCTTAGGCAACGGGGAACCGAGAGAAATGGCGTACAAGAGAGTTCCTGGAATTGAGGCCACGGGTACATATACATGCACGTATACTTAGGGAAAACCAGGGCTGAAAGTAACAGAGGTAAGTTGTAACATTGCAATTATTTCTCATCCTGAAAAACGGGGGACGAATAAGTCCATAATGACAATCGTGCCCCCGTTAGAATCATTTTCCTTCTGTTGGAATCATTCGTCTCTCTCCTTTACAATTTTTGGAGATAAATGCTATGTTACAACTTACCTCTGTTACTTTTAGCTCCAGTCTCCCCTACATGACTTTTAGAGCTCTGCATAATGACATAGTAATACATCCGATTTATACCTGAAGTTTGGGAGTTCTTTTTTATTTGACGTGCATTCAATCAGGGTATGGCTCACATCGATTGCTGTCTGGAAGAAACACAAATTTCACAAGTCCAGCTTGGAAAAATGGTTCCTCTGAGATGAAGAACTAGCGATTTTAAGTTTCAAATTGTCTCGCCGCAAATTGAATTCGCAGCAGCTGTCAGGCAGAATACAAAATTGATACAATTTCTATTTAGTCGATGATATCATTGGGTCGAGGGCTAAGGATCAGAAGAGTATAACCGAAAAACAAACTTACGTACGATGCTCCACGAAAGTGAGAAAAAAATCATGAAACTTATGGTTCTTCAGATGAACAGGAACGGCACGCGTTTTGATCATCAAAAATAATTCGTAATACAATCGATCGAAATGAATTTCCTAAGTGATCTAATTTTCGGATTTTGAAGGTGGCATCTTCGAGGATTACTCGAGACAAGTTCGCCAAAGTCTCATATTATACATGTATAGTAGATGTCATATGCAGCATTATCAATATTTATATATGTATCATCGGTTTAAAGATGAAAGATTTTTATGGCTGGGAGAGGGTACTTTAGTCGCGTCACGAAGCAGACAGAGGCAGTTTTCTGATGTCGGCAAAGTTTTTACGTGTACTTCTCTCCAACGTTTATACTGTATTCCAAGAGGCTCTAAACTGAAGGAGCTTTTCTGGACAGCAAGCAGTGCTACGATTTACGTTCGTCGTACATCTTTTGCCTCTTGTATTCCTTCATCAAATTTTATCTGTACTAGCAAAATCTGCAGTTGTTTGAAATCGCATATCGTTGGTGTATTAATAGGCCTGTGTACGTTTTGTGATTTGATTGAGATGCCTACACTAATTAGGTCGAATCCTGAAAATGACGAGAAACTTAACGTGCAAAATTCTCGTGACCACCCCCATCGAATTTCATGCGCATCTGCATCTGCTAATGGGGCTTCCCATGTCGAGTAGAACGAAAAAGTGAAATATTTTCTCTGCCTCACTCAAATTTTCTCGTTCTTTCACACAAGCAGAGTGGGTATCAAAAGGGTCGAAATAATATTTTTTTAGAATTTTTCCGATCGATAAAGCTTTTGTGCAAGACTCGATAGGACGAATAAGTTTTCAACGAATCCAAGATTTTTCAGGTCGACGCAACTTGGAATCCAATTGATATATGAGAGAACTTTCTCCACAAAAGTTGTTTGGTTGACTCCGAAATTTTTAAGACCTATATTCCACGGAATTATTTTCATAACATCTAACAATAAATGCTTTTCTGAGAAAAAATTCCAGTCAATCGGTAGGAATATAAGAGTGCCGCAACCGGATCTCCCCCAATTTTTGCCAGCATTGCTTCATCCACCACGAAGATGCTCTGGAAAGAACATCGTGGTTCGAGTAGTAGCCCAGAAATGACGAGTGCGAAAGGGCTTATGATTTCAGCTGAGGGTAATCAATATAGGTAAATTACGCTACTATGGAGGTCTCGAAAATTATATTTGCTTATTATGAGCAACAGTTATGCGGTGTTAGTATAATTATATCGGACAAAGTAAAGTATGACGTCAAACAAACCCCTATTTTCAGAGGAAATGTTTTTCCATTTGTCGCAGTTATCGAGTCTCAGGTTAGCATTACAAGTCGTAGAGGCGTTTAAATATATCCTGTGTAATTCAGCCGAGCCCCATTTTTTTGACGTTGATATACAGGTGAACACTCCATAATTAACTTCTTCAATGTTTGAACTGAGAAATCCCAGCGGTACTCTTTATGCAATAGTTAATTTATACACGCCCTATGAAAAGTGTACGTAATATCAACAGCGACCCACATAATCCAACGATGTCATTATAAAATACTGGGCTGGATTATAATTAACGGCGTTATATTATTAACCAAACCGTTGTCGTCGTTATCAACAATATCACTCTCCCAATTCAAATACGTTTTCTTCTGTTTTTCATTTAATCGAAAAAGTCGTACTATGTGTGCATTTGATCATGAATTCCTGCGTTATTATAGTCATTTTGCTATGGCGCGTAAAACGGTTGTAAAATTATACGCCACGGGTAATGTTACGACTATTACACCTTCGAGCGCATAATCCGGGCTGTAGTATAGCTGTTACCGTTACAACGAATAAAGTGAATAATTCCAATTGCGTACGAAAAATAATCAATCAAATGAATAAAATATAAATTATTTTAACATTTCTACCACTGTATTTTGAATGCAGAGGGTTTTACAAGATATCGCTTAACAAACCTGACCTCACCTCAATAATAGTTCCTCTAATCGCGCGCAACTATGCCGCAAATTATCTCCCACCTTATCAATCAAGAGAGTGCAGGGTCTAGTACCATAGCTTTATACATATATATATATATATATGTAAGCTTTCCAAATTGAATTAATCGCGCACGCGAAGTTGAAGCACGTGAATATTCAAGACATTTCCGAGATCAGTTATATAATTACGTTTACCGTGAAAGTGAACACCGAACAAATTTTGCAAAGTATGATCTTGGGATTTTGAGTGCGTTATGTAAATGAAATTGAATGAAGCACTTTATAGTGGAGGCGGTGCATCAGAGCCGCGATCACTACATAATATCGAACGTATTATAACTTCTGATAAATGAAGAATTCACGGTAAGCCCTTGGTTCCAACCGTCGCGTACAATACACGAAGTCTACGACGAGATGAGTTGTAAAACAAAACAGGCCATACGGTAACTATAGACTGTGAAGCCTTGTACTCTCGACTTTCGGGAACAATCAAAATGGTTTGTGAACAAACAAGTTGACTATAACCCAAAATATATTCAATTATACACTTCCCCTACGTCGTTTACAAACAGAGAGGATCTATATGTAAGTATACCTTCGGGGTAGGGCAAGGACAAGCCGCTGATATCAAAGGTCTCTGTATATTCCAAAGTTGAAAACCAACGCTGGTTAAACGACAGAGGTAGAGGCCTATATAAGTTGAACATCAGACTCGTAGCTCTCACTTTAATCATTGAACCGCACATACGAGCGAAATAATACGTGAATATCTAGTCTACGCAGTTGGCGTTGCCACTTCGTTTGATAATGAGTAAATCTCTATAAGGGTAGGTTTTCAGCTCATCATATCTACTCAGTCAATAACGTACATTAATCATTTTCAAAATTGTGCCAGTTCGGGAGAAACCACACGTTCAATTTTTCACCAAAAATTATTGGAATTAACTAGCAGATCATTACAATCCGTACGTCCCCGTGACCCGGATGCCTACGGCGTTTTTCTTTTGGTTTAAGATTATTTTTTTTACATACAAAACACGATGAACATTCTGGAAGTGCGTGGAGCCAACGGTTCGTTTTTCTTTTTTAACCTGATGTGTAGGTACGTACGTTGGTTTGCTCCCGCGTGCCAGTGCCATCACGCACATACCAGGGATATTCTGGAGAACTAACGGGGTTCTTGACGGTTTCCCATCCTTTCCTCTGCAACCTACTGGGAAAACCAAGCCAAGGAATCGTGAACGACGAGAATCCTAGCATGGCGTTTAATACCCACTTGTCTGACCCGTACGGGCTATCGACCGAAGCCACCGTGCCGCCACGAAGATTTACTGCCTTAGTTACTGCACCTAATACGCTTGGTGCGCCCACGATTGGCTGGCTTCATAAAAATTTATCATATTCTCTATTTTTCGATAACTAGGAGCCTCGAACCTCCCTATCATGCCACCGTCTCTGGAGCAATTTTAGATTTTCCTATTCCGCGTCTAAATTTATTCAATGCGATTTACTTTTTCGAAGCAAGAAGTAACAAAAAAAAAAAAGAGCTGAGAATATTAAATCAACTCATACTTTCTTTTTTCATCTGTATTTTACAGAAGGCTGAACCAAAAAATTATACCTGCAGTTAATTTTGAAACGGAAATGATAATTAAGCGCGTCAACGGATCGTGGAGAAGTTTTTTCCCCGTGAAACCAACTATTCGGTAGGATGGAGCTTCAAGTTAGTTTTTAGAAATCTGCGAAAATTTCCATCCAATAAAATTCCTTTTTTCATAAACGTGTGGTATTTTTCGGCAACAAATGGAAAATTTTCAATTCCGAAATAACTTTTTGCTTCTTTTCTTATAGTTTTCATGAAAAAAGTACGTCCGCGTTGAGATTCGTTCGAGCGTTTAGTTTTGTTTAGTTTAATATTGACGATTTTTTTTCTATTCTTTTACCTACTTTGTATCACATCAACCTATGTAGAGGTGAGAAATCCATCGCCTATGAAATAGCTAAATACATATGGCGCATAGGTAAAACTTTGAGAAAAGTTAGGCTCTTCAGAAGTATGAAAATTGTAATGTAAGTTCCATATTACCAGTTTAATTGGCTAATGGAACAGGAGAAGCTCCAGGCTTGGTAATATGGATAATGATGTATATATGTATAGCTTGTTCGCATGTAACGTAAGTGCAGAGATAACGGTCTGCAAACGTTTGCCCGTATGTATGTGGTATAATTTGGAGATGAGGCAGATATACAATCTTCATTGAAATAATGCTATATAGTGCAACCCAAACCGCGAAGCTTTTTCGTCGGCTGCTCTTCATCCATGTATACAGATATGGTTTTGGCCTCGGCGGGGAGTTTGAAAATTAAAGATTTTAATATATTTGAAAGTATACCAACTGCAATTAAAAAACCTAGAATCTGAAGTACACCGTTACTGAATTCTATCTATAAGAAGTCTACGATTTTTTGCGAGCTTTCAAAGTTATTTCAAGCTCCGCACAACACATTACGGTTATGGTCGTTCATCTGTTATCGGGGTAGGTATGGTCGTTCGATGAGCGTATAAATTTAAAATCTTGTGCAAATGTAGCCGAGTATCGCGAGACTCATTTAGAGCCCGTCTGAAGAGCTGATACAATTGTATTCTTAAAATCGAATGATGAAATTTATATGATCGGCAAAATTCAACACGCTCTTCAGAAATTGACAATTTAACACTAAAGTGCAATTATTTCTGATTTATTTCGAGCATTTTGAGGAAATAAATGTGATCTTGAACAGGCTGTTGAATTCAATCGTTAAAGTTGTTCATAAAATTCGTATCTTTTGTATCCATGCAAAGTATTGTAGAATCTTGAGCATAATTTGCGAATTGAAATCAATCTTGTATCATGGCACGTTCCGTGTCAACGTCAGCTGTTTATATTCTTCGATAACAAATTTACATTCCGATAAAGTCAAGAACGAAACTGGCTATTTGAGTGGTACTCTGACAGCTCGGTGAATTTAGTCTGTCCTACAAAGTTGCGTGCTACGAATCATCAGTCGCTACTTCTGCCGCTGCATCGACAGTTATTGGTTCTTTAGTCACGACAGCGCGATACTTAAAATAGATGAATTGATTTTTGTAATAGTTATGATGGACAAAAGCCTCAAATCGCAGTGAAATTTTCCCAAACACCAGCGTCCATTGATAATTAATAATTACTGCAGATCAGATTTTCGTGTAAGTCAATATCTTTCATGTTTCACCCCTGCGCGGTGTGCGAACGGATTTTTTTGCAAAACTTTATTCTATTATTGGACAACTTCTACCCACCCTTCAAGAACCTTGGAATTTAACATTAATAGTTTCAATTCCAATGTAATCAACGAATCAATTTCTGAGTTTCCTCCACGTCACTAAACAGGAAAAGATTACAAAAAGTGTTTAAAAACTATACTTTGAATCTGAAAAAATTCTAGAACTGAGTTAAATCGATTCATTTGTAAAAAGAGCAATACCACTGTCTAAAAAGTTCCGAGTCATTTCCAAATAAGTGCAGCCTAATTTTTCGACGGGTTAAAATCAGATATTATAACAAAGATTCTTCGAGTCGTGGTTGCTTACGATCTTTTCCTACTCAGTGACGTGAATGAAAAACTAAAAAAGTAACCAATTGAAATTATTGTTGAATTGGGGAGAGGGGGTCTCTAGTTGTTTGTACAATTCTTTCTTTTTCAAAGGGAACAAATTCAATTTGACTAAGACAAAAGACAAGCCAGTATCTTCTGACTTCGCCTAACATTCGTGAGTGATTAGGGTGAAGTATACACATTGTAGGCGGCATCAAAATGAGAAATGTTGGCCAAATGCTGAAGCGTCAACTGATTTGGGAGTGTATATTATACTGGTACGTATAAAGTTGCTGTAGAAAATGACAGTATAACCAATATAATATAACTAAGGGTTGAATCGGTACATTTCACCTCTCCATTGTGTCTCTTAAGCACGGTTCATTCTGGGCACAGTCATACAGCCATTTAGCGATCAATTTTGGGTAGATGCTTTGTATAAGCTAACAAAGATTGTTTTTAGGTTGACGTGGTTACATCCTTGTTAAAGTATTCACCCCGAGGCTAGATATATATATATATATATACGGTTAATTTGCTTCATAATTTGTTACAACAATGACTTCAGCAATACCACATTAAAAATGATCTCTCACTATCGTAGTATGACTACCTCCTCTGCGTTCAAATAAAGCGAGAGCATCTCCCATACATTTAGAAAAATTTGCGGGAGTTTCGAGGTCGCGTATAGCAGCCACATTGTGCTGAACTCCTCTTCATTACAATCATTTATTTTACGCGCTCCGAATTAATTACACATACGTGCAAGGTGTCTAGCAGATACGAGATGTTATATGTTATATGTGAAATGTGAGATGTGAGGCGCAGTCAGCAAGATGGGTAAAATAATTCAACCCCGCTAGCTCGCGTATTGCCTGCACGGTAAACGTAGGGGTCGTAAGAACAGTCCGCATTCACCAATTACGGTAAAAACCACTACGTCGCGGTTGGGACGATAACTCAGCTGGCGTCTGCAGAATCCAGAACCTATATTTTCCAAGCTTCATTGACTCTCAGGATTTACGAGAAGGTTCTGGACTAACTTTCTTCCGGTTAGGAGTTTTATGCAAATTTTACCTTATCAACGAAACCGTACCCACCAAAACCCCATTACTGGGATATATTTTGTAGTATTACTTGAGACTATGCGGGTGGCTCTTTCTTTCGTCCATTGAAGCAAATAACATCCTTCGAGGCAACCCTCAACCTAGCTTCACTTTTAGTCCTATTATTCTCATCAGTTGCTGGAAATTTAGAGCTTCAAACAGGAATTTACCCTCCACTGGTCCCTTAAAACCACCCTTACCAAACCACCCTCTTCGGTCGGTAGGGCAGATTTTGTTGTACCATCAGTCGATAGTAAAAACAGCTAGAATCTTTTCTTTGAATCGATGATGTTTACAAACCGCTTTTCGTACGAACAACAATTATTATTTTGCTTTACTTTTCGTAAAGATGTGAACGAGGTTTGGAAAAAAAATTTACAGACAATTTTACATTTATTCACCAACTTCGTTACACGATGAGATGTAATTTATTTACAAAAAAATTATTTATCATGGTTAATGTGAAACCTAACGTAATGTCCAATCTGATTTTATTTACATGTCCCTGAGGCTTACAAGCTAAGTATGGTAAGTACAATGAAACTCATCATCAGTATATCATCGATTTAATGGGTAAAGCATAATTATCCGTTTTTCTTATTACTAATATAGGATATGAGCTACCACAAATATATATATATATACAGCACATATGTAATTTACTATCACCATATACTTACACATTGTACATTTTTAAGGTATACACGTGCAATCTTCGTACAGATTAAAGGATAAAAGTTAATATTAAAACATTTGCATTATTCTCACATGAAATAGAAGAATGATATCGACACACTCATACCCGATTGCGGAGTAGCAGGAAAAAGAACATCCTAATGATTTCGGGTCTCGTCATTTTTCAAATTAATTCAAGAAAGATTGTACGCTATAGAAATATGAACGATTCAGCGGGACGTATCAGACAAAGTATCTTCTGTTGTTCATTTACGTGAACCGATATAACTATGACTCGATTTGTTGTATATTTCTTTATCCCGTGCACGAACCCGTCAGTGTCTGGCAAGGAATTGAAGCTCTTGGAGTACGCATACGATTTAAAATACCCAGATGATACTATCCAAATTTTTAAGTAAAATAGCGCGAGATAATATTACTGATTGGATTTTGTTGGATGGCTGGTTGAGCTCCGAGAGAAAATTAACCTCCAGACTCGAATATTTTCAACATGACATTATTGACATTATGTTTCCCAAACTGAGCATTATGTAGTCCCATCGTTTGCAAAATGTGCTAAAATTTTCGTCGATCGAAGCATAATTTTGTTTGAATAACTTGAGGGGATCGCTATACCGACTTCATTGTAACAATTCAGCATTTTTATTTTATTTTACAAAAAAATCGACGATTACATCAGCCTATGGAAACATCCACGAATATAAATTCATTCCGTAAAATTAGAACGTTCCCGTAAATGAGATAGAAATTTTCCATCCGGATCTAAAATGACAAACAAAAATAAAAGAAACTCTAGTCATTGCGTAAAAGACAATTGTATTGGACTTTCATTCACACGTAACGAGTTGATAAGAGAATAAATTAATTTAAATTAAAAAAACAACTGAGAATACCTAAAACTTTCAATGTATATACACACACCCATCTTTTCGTCTAGAAACGACATATATAAAAAAAAACAGACAAAAAAAAACGTACGTGATCGAAGCAGACGCCTTGAAATAATTGACACGTGGTGTGAAGATATCACTGAGCAAAATAAATAAAACATCGCGTGGTATGAGTTTGATCTTGATGTTTTGTATCTGCTCACGTCATACGACCTGAATAATTCTATCAAGGACTCCACGTACCTATTCTGAGTACCTTGACTTTGAATGATCTATACCTATATTTATAGGTAATTATTTAGACTCATTAACTTGAACGTAAAAAATATTGTTGCACTACTGTAAATTATGTCGGCAATCGTCTACCGATTATCGTTATGATTGTCGCCATTCCAATTTTCGTTAGATGTTGATTCATCGTTGACGATGCCGTTGCTGAGTCAAAATCCGTTGGTTGTTCACCGACGTCTTCATTATCAGGACTGTTCGACATTGCTCCACCTTTAGTCGTAGCCGCCTTTTTCTCCTGATTCCGTTCACTTTTCCACGATTTTTTTGACTCTCTTCTCGTATTTGGCTTGTGTGTCGTCGGCGGTGTTGGAATCTCTGAAATAAATACGCACATACTGCATGATTATTTTTCGCGCACAATCGATTACGACGATATCGGATAGTTCGAAAATAATTTCGTCCAGTTACACGTCTTTCTACCGATGCCCAATTTGATCTGATTATACTCAAAATTAATCCAAAAAGATACCGTCGAATGGAAGGGATGGAAAGTTTGAATTCTGTCGACTAAAAATTTTCGCTAACGAAGAGATTACCTCGTAGAATATTGTACGGTTTCAGAATTTATTCAAATTTTAATTTGTACGAATTAACAATTTTAATTGGTGTGAATGGGTTACATAAGTATATGTATAACCTACCCTCCCCAAAGCTTCGAGCAATGGTGCAATGTGCTCGTATTAAACTGAAATTACAGCAGCCATAGCTATAAGAATAAGTACAACAATGAGAAAAAAGAATTTCTGGTTCGATATTCGTTTACACCGCTAATTAGTATTTCACAAAATCGAGTCAAGTTTAAAACAGCTCTTATGTAGTACACCGTACCGGACCCGATGCCTGTTTAATTTTTCTCATTCCAATTGAAATTTCATTAAGTCTTCTCAATACCTTTGCTTTTGTGCGTATTACATACATGAAAGTCGAAATTTCTACTTGTAATTAGGCGAGCAATCAATTAAAGTCTTGTGGCGCGCGCAGCGCGGTATAATGGGCTTCCTGAATAGAACTAGCTTTACACGGCATGCCACTTAAATAGCGTGAAAGACATTGAAATAATATAGACGCGAGGTTGAAACCTGATTCCTGCTTCAATCTTTTATAGATATCGCTATACACTTCGGTACTGTATACATATTCTATCACCTCAGAAATTAGGAATTTTGTCTCACCGCCAATAGCAACGTTTGCTGACTGCCTGCTTGCAGCCGACCTTCACATAATACATACCATGCCCTATACTTATCCTACTTTTATGTAATAAACGGATGCATGCTGTAACGTCATTAGCTATAACGAAGGAATTGCTTTCGATTAAGCGTTTTCACCCCCTATTTTCTCACTAAATATGTTATTAGCTCAACCACCCTCCACGTCGACACGGAATTACGTCGCTGTAATACAAAAACATATATAAATATATATAACACTGCAAAGTAGAAGTCTCGCGTGCGGAGAATGTCCATTTTCTCCGCCATTCTACTGCAAAAATACGATTAATTTTTTTGTTTTTATTTTTAATTTTTCTAATAAATACAAATTGGATTTTCCAACTCGGTTGCCCGACGGCCGAATTTGGAATGATTTGAATTCTTCGATGATCGTAATCGTAAGGTGACACAAAGCTATTCAATGACAAAAATGAAAATAATAATTCAACGATAATGAAGTATTTTATCCAGGTAGTTGGCAGGTTCATTTGAGCTATATCAGCGAGTGAATAACGTACCAAGAAACTCGAAAGAGTCTCATCAGAAGTAGGTAGGCATACCTACATTAATACCGTAAACGACGACGCCGCGAACTCAAAAACCACTTTCATCATATGAATTATATGAAGAGTCTTCATTTGGGCCTAACTTCAATGATATCGCCGCGGTGGTCGGAGAGCTGAGAACTACAGATTATCGCTATTATCATCCACGCATCGATGTTCGTGGCGATCATGTTTGAGCACCGTCGTTCTTGGACGATTTTGCACTTAACTTTATCACCATCGATCACATACCTGATTAAGTATAGTAGCGATCTTATTTAGAGAAGGTATCGAAAAGTGTTTTAATGATGTTGCAACGCCATTATATAGTCAATTTTGTTGTATAATTTACAGGTCGCCAATATACAGGACGTCATCCGAGACGTCATCTATGTAGGATATATAATACATGCGTATCTATAGGTAATTTATATACAGTGCTATTTCGATAAACATGTAGATATTAAATATATGGATAGTTATACTTACTGTACAACTTAATTTTACCGTCGGTTTCCCCAAGAGCATTCTTGGCAACGCATTGAAACGCCCCAAAATCCTGTGGCTGTATAGAACGAATCGTTAACTGCATCATGCTCTCGTATCCCGTATAACTGGAGACTAACTTGAAATTGTCATCTGTAAAGTGAAGGTATTGAAGAATTAGAAAATAGACAACTCTATAAGATCGCACAACTGCACTTGGGAAAAATAAAATATACATTTTTTACACCCGATAACTTGTATCGCCAATTTGATATACATGGAATTTTGTATAATACGTCCTATTTTGAACGAGAGATTCGATTATTTAAAAAAATATTGGTCGTATTAAAAAGCAGTTGAATGACCACCATTTTTCCAATGACAACTCCTTGTGTAATCGTGTACAATCCATCTGACTCATCAGCTGACTTACTTTCACAGAAAAAGAAAACTCGCAAATCTACTCCTGAACCCACCACCAAAGAAACCACCATCTTCGAAGGGTACATCCGTACCCCTTAATTAAGAATTTTTCCCAAACAGAAGGCTTCACCTTCAAATTGAGGGCTTCCTCCTATACAGCCGGGTGTTTCTTTCAAGTTTAAGAGCAACTCGAGCTGAGGATTCTCGTACGAGTTAAGCGTTTACCCTCAAGTTGAGAATTTAATACCCCTCGCTTCTCCACTCAACTATTTGGTCGTATTGTTTGTAGTTATAAGTAGGTACGACGTACGTACATACAAGCATTACATCCGTTACGTCTATTATTTTACAAAAATATGAAGGAAAATTGGTAAAATCTAAGTTACAAATTGATAGATCAAAACCTGAAATATGTAAAGGGTTTTCTCATTTTCAGCCTTCGAGAGTCAACGTTCGGAATGAATTATACATTCACTTCCAATGGATCACCGACAACTGATCCCTCAATTTTTGAGGTCACTTAATGGGCTGAGGCTACATCCTTTGATTCACGGTTTCCCTAACATAATTTCGTAGATACGACTCCAAATTTGGAAGTTTATATTCAAAAATTTAGTTTCTTTTCCTCAGAATTTTTTCTATCCATTAGGTTATAGTTAATAAGGTTCCAGTACATAAAGTTGAGAGCAATTTTTTTTCAGAATAATCATTTGGCATATACATATACATATATACGAAACTGAAATTTGAATGGAGTCAAACTACTATAATTGTCAAAGTTTAAAATTAATTTCAGTATTTTTTCTTCCTTCGTGCTTCGTCATTTTACTTAAACTTTGCTCATTTCGTAATATAAAGCTCGTATTAAATACCGAAAATCCATTTTCTAAAAGTGAAAGTCCGCCATGCTAAAGTAACTTGGAGGAAAAACTGATTTCGTAAGAAATTTCATTTTTGGAGTTGTGATTTTTAGTATTTCTATGGTTACATCTTCTGCTTTTGGACAGTGTTCAAGGTGCAACTTATATCGACAGGTGATGATCAATTATTTCCTAAACGAGAGAAGTGATTCCGATCTTGAATAAATTTTAAAAAAATTTTTAAAAAATCTATCAGTCAGCCGCAGGTTCATTTCAAAAACGGTCCGATAATTTTGAATCATGTGCCCGTATAGGCGCGTGCAGGTAACTTGATTTAGGCGAGAACTTTCGCGTTACTATGAATGATGATAGACGGTGAATTAAATACGAGCTTTGTCAGGAAGTATGATGGTTAATTAACGATTACCTAACCTTTCGTTGTCCGGTCGACAATTTTGCACTCACATACGGGAAATTGTTGATCTACCAGTTTAGACGAAAATTCAAACTCTAGTTATTCATGGTGCTTCACTAACGAATAGAGTGATCGATAATGGAAAATTTTTTGAACTCGCAGGTTCATCATCGTGATCCCCGAAGAAAAATAAAAAAACATAGATGAATAATCAAACATCGGAGTTGTACTACTTCCGTGATGTCGAATATTATGGAGAGTTGGATAATTATTTTACACCGATCAACTATGCCCCGACAAAATATAATAGAATCAGCGTTTGTATAGCACGTAAACCGCACTGCAGTTCTATGTCGAGTCGGATTTTCAGTTCAATTTAATTAATGAATTTATATAAAATATACCAACCGTTGACGATGATCTGATTTGTTGGTCTGGTCCAGTAGGCGATCGGCCTCGGAAACGCCTCGCTATGGCATGTAAGCGTTACTGTTTGGCCCTCGTAAACACCGACCAATTGATTTTCGATCCATACTCTCGGAGGAACTGTCAGAAGAATTGAAAATCGATCAATCAATAGAATATATAGGTATATATAATACACTCATGACAATATGACTCGCGATCGCGAATTCGAAGCACAATTTCTATTCCAACCAAAGTCATCGTGTCGAATTAGAAGGGTTCCGGAATATGGAGCCTCTATAATTTGATTGTATAATATTTGTGCACATAGAGCAGTCTATACCATATTTGTTCCTAACCGCTGGCCATTTACCCATCATTTCCATTTTTGTTAATTTCATTTATTTATGTTTCAAGCGCAAAATCAAAATAACATTTTTCTAATTTCTGCCTCAAACAAAAAAAGAAAATACTCGCGAGGATATGCTCACTATTAATCTGTCTAATGTCTACATTTTTTAAGGGCATTTTGGCAAGCATTACTATAGTGGCCATGCCATGTGTCGACCATATCAGTAGACCATTGATATGTATTTATATGGAAGTATAACACCAAAGTAGGCTTGTATCAAGAAAAAAAATCCCGGCCGTCTGCAGGTTAATGAGCAGGCTTTGCCTTCGCTCAATCAGGCGTGCAGAGCTTTTATCATTTTAATTCTTTATCTCACAATTTGGTAAGCCGAAAATCCATTGGTATTGTTTTTTTTTTCTTTTTAAGTTTTATTTCCATCATTTTACGGAAAATGAGAAATCCAGCAAATATTTCTCCAATGACCTAGTCATGTACGGTCCAATATCTAGAATTTTCTAGGATCTTTTTAATCTTATATCGATTCAGATCTATAACAAAAACCGTATAAACCATGTAAATGCATATATCGGTCAACTCCATCCCATCTTTACACCCGGACTTGCGATGCTACCTCGACCCACTCTTATTGTTAGACTTTGAAGTGAAGGGAAGTGCAGGGAAATCTGAAAAATTATGCCCCCGTAAAATTCATCTAGGTCTTATTGCAACTGATGGTAAAAATTTCTTATTGGTTCAGAAAATTCTACTCATCAAGAGACAGAAAAACCTGATTTCCAGAGAAACCATATAGGTGGCGAATGAACCAACCCTACGACCCAAAACGAAAGCGATATGTCAACCGATACTAGGAAATAAAGGATCACTTGCGACCCATATATTCCTTTTGAGATTCTTGTTCTTCTCGACGAGTAGAATGCTTCGGATCGGTGGAATATACTTTGATTTTGAGTTAGATTTGACTATTTCTGGGGCGGTAAGTTCTCGTAAATCTTCACCGGTGTTGAGCGACGGGAAAATCGTCTGGTGAAGCGATGACTGAGGAAAAAGAAAGAGATCTGAAGGCCCGATTCGTGTAAATTTGGGTCAGACGTAGGTCCATGGTTGATATGGAACATTCAATGCATTTCTAGATTGGCTGCATCTGGTATTGATAACGATCCATATTACGTATGTTCTATGGGGTTTCCTGCATGCATTGTACGTTTGAAAATCCCGTATACGTCGACTCATACGTTCGGGTCGTATACGCTACTATAGGGGATATGCTCCACTATGGCTTCCGTAGAGGGCATATATATGTATGTAGATACTCACAGTGTACGATGAGAACGATCCGCTTGCTGACTGTGGGTGGCACTCCGTTAGACGCGATGCAGAGGTACGGACCCATGTGACGCCGGCTGACACGAAGAATCTCCAATTCTGGACCCTCCGTACTTGCAACTGT
Organism: Athalia cordata; assembly: GCA_963932425.1. Classification (NCBI taxonomy): domain Eukaryota; kingdom Metazoa; phylum Arthropoda; class Insecta; order Hymenoptera; family Athaliidae; genus Athalia; species Athalia cordata. Next base: position 44,998,989 of record OZ010625.1, on the reverse strand, counting down.
AACAGTGAGAGTCATGACGTATGCTTCTATCATTATCATGCCGATCTGCTTCTCGCAGAGTATGATGTGGGTGAGTGTAGGGAATAGAATGAATTTTGCGCTTGTAGTATGTTTAAATAAAATTTGTTCTTTATTGGAATCGGAGCTGGTGAGATGCGCGTGTTGTCCGGTCAAGAGGGTGAGAATAACTGAATGTCTTGCAAGGCTAGGATTTGGGCGCAGGCTAGGTATATACTCGAGAACACATGGCCAGGGAAAAGAATGCCTAAAATTTAAGGAGAGAGCTGGGTACGTGGAAAAGCTAGTAAAAGTGACGGAAACAAAAGGAGTATGGAAAAGTCCCAGCGACTGCGTTGGAAGCCGCGACTTCTGGCTGCCAGATTTTATATTGCCCTCGCGGGCCTGCGGGTCGTCGGTCCCAAGTCCAGGTACCAGAGAAGGAAACCGGGAACGGGTAGCGAAATAGTGAAAATTCAAGACCTAGCGAAAATAATAGAAATGTACAGAAAAATAGAAATTATTTACAATTTGAAAAGCTTGACCAGAGTGAGTATATACAATCATGTTTGGTGTTCGCAAGTATGTGTGAGAATGTAATGTGTATGTGTGTGTATGTAATATGTATGTGTGTGTACATGCGCATCTATGTTAGGATAGCTGACAGAAGCGTATGTGGAGGTGTACCCCACAATGATAATAAAAATCCAGGATTTCGAACAAAATTCAATGAAATAATAATTTTAGTAAACTCATGGCGCGCTATACAATAATTTAAGGATTATTACAATCTGATTCTATAGGTACTTGGAATTGGAGCTCGTAATTGCTAATTACGAGAAAATTCCTGGTTTAATTTTGAGTGTAAGTCGATATCCAACAAACTACAGAGGTGTACGCACGCTAATTGTTTATATATCGACGAATGGAAAATCTCGCTGTATACGAAACGTGAGATAAATTCTGCGCCAATAATCCATTGGCGGAAGATATTACTGTTGATTGGGAAAATCTCATAAGTATATTCGTATCGGAGGTAAATGAACAACGAAAAAGACTAAAAATAAATGCATCGATTATTTTCGATGAAAAAGACGCCGTATTGTAGTACAAAACTGCTGGGGGATATTACGATGTAAAAAATCTTTGTCGACTTCTGCGATTGTTTTCGATCACAAGGAAATTACATAATTAGTCACAGCGAATTATCAGAAATAGATAATGTTTCGAGTTTCAACTTTCGAAAAACTGGCTTCTTTTCCCACATGTGTATTATTTTTATACCTTTTCATTCGTCTATTCCTTTTTTTTATCATGATGAATATAGGAGCAAAGAATACGGAAAACGTTCGTGCATTCCTTTCTGGAAAAAAGTGTTCTTACAGCTAACATGATGACAACTCTCAGAGTTTGCACAGAGTCTCTGTAGCTGAAGTTTTCAGTCTTTATTAATATGCAATTCATCAAATATCCGGTACAACATTAAGAGCCGGTGTTCTTGAAGGAGGAGAATATTTCCATTCCCACAACTCTAGCTGATTTTATGGAACAATTTATTCTTCCCCATCGCAATATAGTATTATCTCTATAGGCCTTGAGTGCTGAGACACGTGGGCGATTAATTAATTACTCCACATCACGCGGATCGAGCCGGCGTGGCGAGACAATATAATCAATTACAGTGTACCAACAATCCCAACAATCTTTGAGTCTTTGACATTAATCAGGTCATGTATGAAACCACAATTATGAGTATGTGATGTGTAATACACATCTTGCTACCTTTGACAAGCAATATAATAATAATCACAAAAAAAATTGAAGAATTGTATTTGAAACTGTACAGCCGAATATATATATATTCGGAATAGAAATTCGGAGGAAATCGTAAAGAATGCTGACATCAGTTCGATTTTTTAAATCCAAGATATTAGCAGCGGCTTCGGTCAAATTTCAAAATCATCGAAATTTCGAAAATTAATTATCCTTTGGGATTATGCATTCTTCTTACGAAATATTCTTTCGATACAGCTGGCCTAATGATCCAGAATTGTTGGGTATATCCACTTTTTGAAATGGTTTATCCTGCGATTAAAATAGAAATTCGTTTTGCAGTCATGAATGGGCAATTGTAATAATAGAATATCGGAAAATTAAAATCCAATCGGTATTACTATGACTCGACAAGCCACATAACTTCGATTAAAAGTCGCGTTAAAAATATTTCCGAAATTCAGATTCTTTATGCTTACGTACTCCATTTTTTTTTTTTTGAAATAATGAAATTTTTTCAATTCCCAGCATATCTTCATAATAGTAGATGAGAAGTGATCAAAAGAACTACTCGGTTCGCGTGTCCTTACAGCTTTGAGGGGCGTGAGGCTGGATGAAAAAAATCATTCCATCGCACTGTAACGGCAGATATTTCGCATTTCCGGTTGATGATTACTCCTTAGGTATGTATGTACGTATACACGTATACGTGAATCTAGTGTATACCACAACAATTCAAGGGGTGAATGTTCGCGCCGGATGACATACAGCTGCGAGTTGAAGAGAATGAAAAAAAAAAAAAAACATTTTTATACCTACAGATATCGCGTGGCTTGGCGCGTGCAGGGGGAGGTCCCTACTCCATATTTGGAATGAAACATTCGATCCCCAATTTCTTCGTGTCTTCCAGATCGCGATTGATATCGTATATGCGTGAATAGATATAGATGTCTAGGTATACCAACAACGTTAGGTAATTCTGAGTAAAATCTCAGTGACGGTTTGAGCTGCTTTGGTATATTGATTTAAGTGAAAACCACAAGAGGACCCTTTTGTCGCGTCAGTCATGCAGGAAAGAAGGCGAGGAGATCGTGCCGATCGAGAAGCTGTTGAAAATAAAAGGTGCAAGGGGATTCAGGGCCTCATGTCAGCGTCGCCCGCATCTCCATTGCGTTGGTATGCCTACGGAATGCGAGCGTAAAATATTTTCCCTCTCTGGAATAAGGTAATTTATTCAAAGGATGAATCTTTTATATATCCCACTGCACCCTGTTTTAAGGAATCGCTTAAGTATTTGTTCTTACCAGTAAACCTACGCGTTACCTCTTCGAACCGCAAAACTTTAAGGTATTTCTTCTTTAAACTCCACCGAGCGCTTTGAATACACAATTTTCCATCTATTCGTTGAATCAATCAATCGCTTTAATCACGCGCACTTTTTCCCACTTTTATATTTGTTCTATAATAGAACAAAATATGTTTTTTATACACATTCACAATTGGTGAAAATTATGATTTATTATTCAAGTTGACCACCGTTTTTCTTCCTTTCCCCCTCGATTCGATACCGTACATATACGTATACAGGTTAAGTTTGGTCGCGTGTTTAATACCCATCTGTATACAGTTCTTTCCGCTCTTTCACCAGAGTAGACGTACATTTACAATATATGTATACGTATAGGTACGTACAATTAGAGATACGACTCGATCTATACTTTTCGTGGCTAATATTGACTCGATCTCGGTTGCCCCGCATGCATGCATGTCCGTCGGATATATACAGCGCACACTATGGTCATGCTAACTCGAGGGAGATCTTATCGTTTTATAATTACCCACTGAAATCCCCCATAGCCCAGCTCGAGCCCAAAACATTCGAATCTCGGAATGTCTTCGCACCTATTCCAACCGAATTGACTGTTCACTCTCCGTCATTATAACGAGAGTATCACGTGATTCGATTTTTCAACTTTTTTAAACCCATTGAAATTATTGCGAACAATCGATCGCCCAACTGTTGATGTTGAAGATAGAAAAAAAAAAAACAAAAAAAAAAACAATCAATAATGAAAAACTTCAAGGACGCGTAACGAAAAAAAATTTAACAAGTTTCTTTTGCAAAATTTTTAGCGATGCCAAGATGCAACTTTTGCAGACTATAACGATGATTTCTGGTTAGTATATTGCCAATTAATCCGCGCAATCTAAGCATTCTCACTTCATCTTAATGAAATGAGACAAAAATTGTTCATTCGCAATAATCATGCGGCGTGGCAACGATGTATCCATGTGTTGTCGAGTGATAAGAGAAAAAAGATCGTGCTTATAGGGTGCTCACCTTCCTGCGTGGTGAATTGAATAATAGGGTTTCCATCCTCTCGTCGCCACGTCACCGACGGTGTCGGGGTGCCGGTTGCTGCGCAGCGTAACGTGACGTTACTGCCTTCGCGGACTACCATATCCGTACTCGTAGGGTAGTCCAGGATGTCCGGTGGCACTGAAACAATCCCATGAATCTCTGAAGTAGATATGAATATGTCGACATTCCTAAACTATTTATTGGTAAGCCCGTTATAACACGAATACAATATGGCGGATTACAGCATCCCGTGACGTGACGATCACAGTTGAGAAACACGTAGTCATACTATTACCCCCACACTAGTAAGTTACGATTTACTTGCTAATAATCGCTCATTGCTTGGCTCATGCCTCGTTCGCAATACTTTCAAGTGATCTCATACGCCACGTGGGCGTAACGACGACTCGCAGTATAGGTATAGTTATCTGCAGGATGTAAATATATAATATGATACGAGTGATTCGTTGAAAATCATACGAAAATTGGTAAATTCACTTAACTTAAAAAGTAATTCTTATAGTTTTACCGCATGATCAACACCGGATTAAACTGCGAATGTAATTTTACCGCAGTATATTTTCTGCGGGTATTTCAAATTGATGAATTGCTAAGTTCTTCTGTGGCCCGCATGCAACACGAATGGTTGCACACTTTTCAAGAACCCGGGTGAGTTTAGAGATCGTAAATGTACCGTTATAGGTATACATTTGGGTGAGCTCAACACAGGCGTGCTTTCTTTTTAATCACGTGACCGTCGTGACAGTTGACGCACGCCATTGTGTATATATCTAATCATTTTATTACGCACTATTGGAGATTAACTCGAACTCTGATTATACGACGTCCGCGAGTCTACCTGAATGATTATATTCTTCGCCAAGGTTCAAGATAATTTCACCAAGTGCTTTGTATTATACATAAAATTGGTGTATATCCAGCACGAAAAACTTTACACCCCAACTACATGTATACGGTGTACGACTTTCCTCTTTGTTTTGTTTTAACGCAGCCGTTGTAATATGTAACGAGTGAAGTTTAACGGAGTGCGAATTATACGCGAGAAGAAATAATAAAAAAAATCAACTAAAAGAAGAACATAACTTTTTCTTAGTATATAAGCCGCTTTCTGAGGTGGAAGCGTGGCGATAAATTAAATTAGTCTCATACAAAGTACGACTGCAGCTCGATGCTTTCGCGCGAAACGTGGACGCAAATTATAGAGAATTTATTTCGTACGTATATATACAAATAGGAGTTAAAATCGTTCACATTACTGGTTTTTCGCAATTCCTAACCTACAACGAATAAAAATTTTCAAAAGACGAATGTACACGATTAAAATTCATGGGCTAAAAGCGCGCGCACGAATTTCATGCTGGATAGAAAGGTATAATAATCCAAAGATGATAGATCGCACCGTGGCATAGGTGCAGCAGAAGTCAATACGTTACACCATATGGTTATACGGACGTACAGACATGGCTGGTACATGTATATTCGTTATTTCCAGGTGCCCATCCTGTGCGTATTTGTTCTAGCGGAAAATTGCGAAAAGACAAAGAGACGGAGACGGAGAGATAGTGAAAAAAAAAACAGACGATAAAAAAAATAACGAAAATATAGATGTACAAAAGTGAGGAAAGCGTTAATGAAACAAGTAACGAGCGCTGCAGCGCTGCACGGTTGAATTGAGGAAAGTATCATAAAATTGTCCATCCGAGAATCAAAGCGTGCTTTTATATACATACGTGTATATGGGTATGTACAACATCGATCGATGAAAAAGAGAAGTGATTAATTTGAAATCTAGTCGTTCGAAAATCCATGTACATCCACCGGTGAAAAGTTTATTTATTGATTTTTGTCGACAATTGTATGTGTTTGATTTGTAGTACGTTATGACATGCGACGAGGATGCTTTACGATTTTCCGTATCCTCCGGCTACTGTTGCTGTTGCTGTTGCAAAGCACGGCGATTGTAGCGTTTTGTGAAAACGTAGATATAACATTGATTCGAGTGGCAAACGAAATTGACCGGAAGTCTGCGATGGTATCTGGAAAATAGAGACCTCTTATTTTAGCACCTTCATCTATCGAACAGACCAACTCGTTTTGGGCTGACCAGATGCTCGGTTGTTTTAACCAGAGGTTGTAACTCGCGATATAGCTGCGCTACTACCGCTGCTGCTGTTGCTGCTGCTTGTGATAAAGAGGAGTTTAACGAGGGGGTTGCCGTATGGCTAAACTACGTTTATACGGTTACTTCCTGGAGGGTGGCAGATGGGTCTTCACCTTCACCTCTCACCAGCTACAACCGACTTCGACCCTCTTCTTTACCCGGTTACCGACCCCACCCACATTTTCCAAGACTAGGTTATTAGCGCTGGGGGCACGTCGCCAGGAAGGTGTTTAATAGCTCTCCAAGAGTGCAATCACGTACCACGAATAGTATATTTTACATACATTTGCATCGAATTACCACAAATTGGTTACGAAGCATGTTGGTTGTCGGACCACGGACCCATCGAAATCCCCACCTAGTAGAGGTACACATGTACACCTGATATACGAACGTATCGTGCGTTCCGAAAATTCAAGATGAAAAGAATCGTTCGGATCACATAGACAATGTAATCGTCATTAGGATTACATCGAGCTATATTTTGTAATTCGCGATCCAAATTTTGGGTGAGCTTTCATTTTCATTTATCACTGGCTGCGTCAATATTGATGTTGCACCGATGATATTTCTCGATATTTATGGAAGAAAATATATGCAAAGATATTAATTAATGAAATTAATTTCAATAATCGCATTAATGAGAGCATCCATCGAAACCGGAAATCAACTTATAATAATACTGACTTCTGGTTTCGTATAACTTGCTACACTATCATGTAATTTGTAATTTAAGCTTTGTCCGCGTTTCTTTCGTCGATTCAGTTTGCTCAGCTCTTAAACTCTCAGTGTATAAATATCAGAAGAGCAACGGTACGGTTGTATCCACTTGACGAACTTTTTTAAGTGTATTTAACTTTTCAAATTAACCAATTCACACCATCTTGAATTTCGGTTTGTTCCAAGTACAGGTAGCATGTATAAATTTGCTAGTAAATTTCAATAACTATTTGATCGTGTGCGAAAAAAAAGAGCTCTTTTTTAGATTCGAACATTAAGTTATGCCTGTAAATGAACCCTTCTAATCCCCCAAAACCCTCCTACGGAATTAAAGCCATTTTAGGGCCGTCGAAATGTAGAGAGGTGATTCCGAAAATGTTATATAAATATTCTCAAAAACTTCTCAATCATGCTTAATAAATAATAATGTGCGAATCGGAAATCACCTCACAATCAATCACAATATCTATTTCATGGCCCTACTTACACGGCGTGCACAATTTCGGCTCACTTTTTTACAAGTCCAGAAATTAGTACACAGTTTCTCGGGTGACCGAATCACCGGTACGTGAAGATAAAAGAAATAAGAATAATTCTAAAAAACTAACCACTCACGACAAGTAATATCTGTTTCGTTGAAACTTGACGGTGTGCGATTTGAGTGTGTTTTTTTTGTTCCCAATGAAAATTTGGTAGAGAATCAGCAGAACCAACAGATTATAGGTAAAGTAAAGCTGAGTTAACATGCGGGTCTCAAAATAGTTGTAAATATATGATATTGTGTATGGCCTGATACTCCCCGCACCTCCATTGGTATACATCCACCTCGTCACCTCGCACCAATCAACCCTGGTTGTGGAGATCAGAGATGGAGAAGTGAGCGGTTACCACGTATACCGCGCGTGGAGATGCAAAAACGAGTGAGATGTATACGGAACCGAACCGAAGTTTAATGGGCCCGGGGATTGTGGCGACGACGCGGTCGACGATCGGTATGCAAATACTCGGGTACGAAAATATATATGTAAAATATTGTAATCACTTTGAAAAATAAGAATAATCAGAGCTCACTTTACACCGGTATCTACTGCTCCCCCTCCTGCCGCTACTCGACCTCGTTGCTCGCCCATTACTTACAAGCTCCATTTGCACCTGTATAAGTATGAGCACGTAGGATGTACCCACCTTTGCTTGGTCTTTACACCATCTACAGCGTAATGCACATAGCGAAGACCAGCTAGGGCGGAATGGGACCGATAAAGAGGTAACGGAGTTATCAGGCTTTCAACGCCATTTTTCTGATGCTTTCGAAAAATTATTTAAGCCGATAATGATGATATACGATGACCTTTAGGTGGGGAAAAAAATGAATCCACTAAATATTAGAGAAATCAATTTTCTGATGGTTATTGCTGATTTTGTCGTGAAAAACATCGCAATCTGGATTTTCTGATAATGTATAACGTGTCGCATAACCCACCGACAGGTGTAAAGCTTTTTTGATAGATTTTTCAAAATCCTATGAAAGAACCGCTCTAAATTAGAATCAATGAAGGATTCGTTGAATGATTTCAACCCCTCATCCGAACACATCCGTTTTTTATCAACACATCAAGGCTTGAAAACCAGAAAGCCATAAGTATCCATGCACTCGTCTGACATTCATTACATTTTACTCCTGCACAAGAGCTTATTCCGCAAAAGAAAATGAATTGAAATATAATTTTGGAAGTACAATCTCGATGTCCGTGTTTTGTGTTGACTGTTTTATTTCGTTCACCGTCGTGATGAACGCCCTCAAGGCAGCATTCGCATTTTTTGCAAATTACGCGTCCCAGTCTGCAGAAATTTTGCGTTTTGCTTTTTTTTTGTACCATGTGCACCGTGTGTCTAGAACATTGTACAGGGATGGTGTCATATGGGTTTTGTAGCTTGAAACTTCCCCTTCAAAATGCTTTTTTTTTCATCATCGTGCGATATTTCGATACCGAGTAATTCGTGTTTGAACCGTTGACTGCACTTTCGTAAGTTGGTGACACTTTGACGGGTACCTCAGTGCTCGTGTGGTGATCCTATATTCATCAAAAATCTCGTGTTGCCTTCTCGAATTCTAATGACTCGCCAAAATAAATCTCGCTTACTTTACTATTGCTCAATTGTCCCCTGCCGGATAACACTTTTGACGGCCGTCTAAGATCGCGTAAACCACGTCGATTATTAAGTCACAAATCTACACACATTCACCAACTTGCGAAAATGCAGGCAACGGTTCAAACACGAATTACTCGGTATCGAAATATCGCACGATGATGAAAAAAAAAGCATTTTGAAGGGGAAGTTTCAAGCTACAAAACCCATATGACACCATCCCTGTACAATGTTCTTGACACACGGTGCACATGGTACAAAAAAAAAGCAAAACGCAAAATTTCTGCATTCATGGCTTCAAAGCTGAAAAACTTCAAATAAACTGTGCAAAACAAAAAAATCAGGATGACAGTTTTGAAGTGAAAGCTTCAAGCTTCAGATCCCAATTTTTTTCATTCAAATCCGTTCATTTTCGACGAATTTACACCCATTTGAAAATGGGTCTTTTTTACGACAAAATTTGAGTGATCCCTTAATTGTTGTGCGCAGTGTACGTATACTATAGACATAACATACGTATACCTACGTCGCGTGTTGTGAGGGTAGAAAATAATTAGTTTTCGAGCGATACATCGTTGCGATATCTACACGTGAGTGGGTTTTGAAAGGAATATTTTATACCTGGACTCAGAGCAATTTGAAATACCGAGTAATACATGCTTTTGAGTTACTGTAGGTACCTACGTACTAACTGTTGTAAAAAAAAAAAAATAGTAACATAAAATTTGATTAAAAAATGTCGCACCTAATAACAAGTTATAGTGTGGAGGTTGAAATGTAAAGTATGTACTATGATTTCCTAGCTCTGTTTTTTCGTGATCGTGAGCATGGGTTCTGGATGAGATCTGAAAATAGAAATATAGAGCCCAAACGATATTGACACGTAGGTAGTGTAACGAAAATGAATCAAACAAGTTGAATTCCAGAATTCGTATGGATTTTCCACAGCGTTATTATTATTTGAAATATGGCAATTTTCCTGTAAATGAAAATAGTTTGCTTTCAATTATGTGATCACATGGTGAAGTTTTTCGAACTAATCTTCAACTTATATAAACTTCAATTCCGCAGAAGAAAGATAAAGTACATACTCATAGGTATACATAGGTATGTCGTATGCGCACGTGGGTAAATTATACGTTTCACCTGGAGAAAATTACGGTAGATTCATTCAATTATTCCAGCTGATTCTCTACACGAGGTACGAAGTTAATGTTTCCGTATCAGTAAAAGTTGGTATCTTGAGTAAAAATATACCCATTTTTACGTCATGCGCGTAGGTGCTCATATGTTAGTATCTGGTGATCTTTGCGGGTCTCTAAAGATCGCGGTTTATTTCTTGACACTTATTTCAAGTTTATGTTCATACCTAGAAACCACTTAGTTCTGCTGTATGCCGTTTTAGAATTGTTGTCACGTGATGTTTTTATGTTACCCCATGAAAATCGTACGCTCCACATCGTTTGCAACCACTGGGTGGTAATAAAACCGTGAATATGAGGCTAATTCCCATGTTGTCAAACGATATCTCTCAACATCATCAACGGCGACACAATCTAGATCAGCTTTATGTTGTGTAAAAAAATGCATGAGTTCCTTCCAGAGACGTAGCCACTTCTTAGTTTTCAAATTTCACTTTTCCATAACTATCATGAAAAAAAAAATTTACCATATGTTTTTCAGCCTGCAGTTCACACGTTTCTTTCGTCTTTTGCGGCTCCTATTCTCTAGTAAAGTTTTCATTGAAAACAATCGAAACTTCTACTTTTAATCTCGGGAGAACGTTAACTATTCTATAGATGAAAATCAAATTCCAGCCATTTTTCAAATCCATTTGTATATGTGTTTATCTTTTGGTATCAAACTATGATCAATCCGCAGATCTCCAATTCTATTGAGCTGTGGCTCATACGTTGATCATAAGAAGAGCGCAATTTTTGTGGAGTCACGTGATACGGCCCATCGTATCAACATTTTCAAGATCCTTCCTGCAGAGTTTTTTTTTTTGGCGACCGAAAAGCTGCCCGATAATTAGGTATCAACACACTTGTAAATGCTGAGGATCGGATTAGCTGGACGACAAAACGAAACTGACTTTAATCCGATCAAATTAGTTTCTCACTTCGCAGTCTTAACACGGCTATGAAAAAAACTTCTGTCGAAATGAATAACTGTAGTGCACTACCCTGAATATTTAACTTGGAGATGGCATCGTTGCAGGATGTTCCGTCAATGTAGAATGGATTGATTCGAGCGTTATTTGAGGGTGATTGGCTAATTGATCAATTGGATATTGATGGGATCTTGGTGTAAGAGAATTAGGGGTGAATTTTTTAGCTTACCAACGACGTCAAGGAAGCCCGTGTTACTGGACATGGGGTCGGTGTTGACCTGGCACATGTACCAGCCGCGGTCCGTTTCTCGCGTGTCACGTATGTGGAGGGACCACGTGCGATGCCCGCTATGCGTCACTGCGATCCGGTGATTCTTTGTGATCACGTGACTGGCTATCGTTAGAATGGTCTGCGTGTCGACTCTCAGCCACGCCACCTGAAACCATCCCACAGATTTTATTTGACTCGATCTCCTTGTGTAACCCCCGTATAATTGTACAAACAGGAAGTGCAGCCACCTCGCTGATTAACTACTTATGGTGCTGTTGCTACTGCTGCAGGCCACCTGTTCTAATCAATGTTCAACTACTGTTATATATTTAGCCGCATAGCCGCTAAGTGCAACATGAACATTTCATCGTCAACGGAAAAGAAAAACGAAATATCACCAGTGAACGAATCGTATCGAATGGAACAGTTGAAACGACTCGTTGAAGTTGAATCTTCATCCCGCGGCTGCAGCTAATTGTTCTGACTTTATTTCTCACATTAGCTAAATTGAGATGGTATAATAAAAGCCATAATGATCAAAATCATGTGAACCATTGTACTGTCGTTTTGAACAGCTGTTGCCTCTGCTTCGGCAGAAGCTTTCGCATGGATTTCTTATTCACTGCAATTCTACACACGGTTTGGCACGCTTTTATCTTTTCGATGGCGGACACCAAAGAGAAAAAAAGTTTACTCCATGATTTCTACTCATCTCATTCCCCGATACTTCCACTCTTTGAAGGTTTGAAGAAATTGTAACCATTTAGAATCTTCTCTGGAGATGGAGATTCCACTCTCAGAGCTTTAGACAGAAAAAAGACATATGTGAATACAGAACAGTCTTAGAGTCAAAGCTTTAGTAAATCGATTTATTATTGTGAAAAAATGTCGGTGACAACCTTAGAAATGATGAAAAATGTCACAAAATATCTAATTTTGACTTATGATACCTGACAATGAACATCCGTTTCGTAAATGGCAATCGCAATACGAAAAAAAGGCACTGTCGAGAGTTCCCCAGTTTTTCTTTTGCTAAAATTTTTACTCACAAATATTCCACTCTGTTGCCTTCCTTCCTTATTAAAGAAGATGAAAGGCAAGGCACCATTTTTTATCACACTCAATGAAATCTACTCTTTCGAACAACGCTGCCGATCGGCAACACTGTGGGCGGTGGGAAATCAAAGCATATAAAAAATTAGATACAACCGTGTGAAGAATGAAAATTCCCATCGTGTCATTTACAGGAGTGATTATTTTCTACGTACTTCGTGCTTGACTCCGAAGCCTGCTCCATGGAAGGTTGGACACTACGTAGTTTCTTCAAAGAATATAGCTATTGTAAGTTGAACTCAAAACGTCCATACAACAATAACGAGCCTTCTCTACACAGTTGAACAATTTCAAAAGGGGAAGCTTACGAAGGATCAAGTAGCTGTATGCTTATGTGAAAGCTCAAGAGTAGGACAGTTTTTCAATGACATAATTTGTACGTCAACACTTTTGTCTTGGCCAAAAAAATCATAATTGCGAGCTGAATACTACTTCTTTTCATTATATTTGAACCTAACCATAATTAAGCTTCTGGATAGGCTTAACTCTTGAGAACACGCATAAAACCAATTGTTTATGAGTGGAAGTAGAACATTTTTTACTAAACCACTGAAAAAGTCACAAGAAAAATATAATCTTCTGTGATCGTGAATTTAACTGTAATTTTTTCAAAGGCTCTAGAGAAGATGTTTGAATTCGTGAATCGAATTCGTGAAATGATTCGTGAAATCTGGTTGTACTGTGTACGACGCCTGAAGCTAGAATGCAAAAAAATAAATCAAAGCTCCGTCTGTATACCGATAATGTATGGTACCCAATACACCAACCCTTACGTGTCTCCTACCCAACGCAAACGTAGATACTTTGCTTTTTTTACACTCATCTAATTATCCGGATCCATTGTGGGCATTCATTGGCTAATTTTCAACGCGCATTGGTCCCATGAAGTAAATGACAAATCAGTTTTAAATGTGAACAGAATCCTCAATGTGCTGCAGACGCTGTATAATGTATAGATATGGAGAATGCAGAGCCGCTATCTTCATCTACATTTTCCCCAAGGGTCGAACTAACTAGTTCATGAGGAAGCATTCAACTGTGAAATTATGTCGGTTGCCTCCGTTACCGGCGTCCTAAGTATCATGTGCAGTCCCGAATCGATGAAAGCTTTACGTGTCAATATACGTTGTCGGTGAAAATATGATTCACACGTACGTTTGTCACATATATATATATATATATATATATATATATATAGCTTATAGAAATGCGAATTGCAGTATAGAAAATACAGAGAACTACTGTACCAAGTAGTAAAAACAGAATTGTAAGAGAAAAAAAAAAGAAGAAATTGAATTGAAAAAAAAAAATTTTAAAAAAAAAGGAACGAAAACAGTAAACCCACCAGTACCACTACACATTTTATTCTCAAAGGGGAGCTCTACTGGCCGGAGGTAAAACGATGTTTCGTGTAGTGGGTATAAGGTAAAAATTAAGAATAGAGGGTCTAAATTGTGTGCGAAAGAAAGGTGTCCGGGTAGCAAGCCGCAATTCACGAAGTGGGAGGATGGCGCCCCTTTGTAGCATGCTCAATTGCGCGAGTAATTATTCAGTCCGTGGCAAACTTGAACCAACCTAACGTAATATAACCTGACCTAACTCAGCTTGACCTGCATATCAAACCACATACATATTTCATAATATCCTGGAGCGCCATGGAGCGTTTCAATAAAGTTGTCTCACTGTTTGACTACACTTTGAAGAATATGGATAATTTTCATAGACGACTGAGTCTTCAAGACCCCAGAATCACACCTAGATTCTATTTTTATCTTACACAGATCGAAGTGTTGGTCAAAATCGTTCAAATGTCATCGCATAATTGCTGTTCATCAAAAATTTTCAGCGATAACGACAAAAGAAAAGCGTTGGAAATTAATTAATCGGCGAATGATAATGTTTAAACAAATGCAAACTTTTATTTTCGTTCCATGTATTCAGAAAGTTTGGAATTGGCCGGCTTTCATGAGTTCGTTAAAGTTACAGGTATAGCTATGCCCGTTATCCGTAATTGAAAAATCCCGAAAAAGAGACTATTAAGCCGCGTAGGCAATGGATGCGAAGTTGCGCATTAGTAATTATAACGTCATTTAGTTTATCTGCTCTCGAATAATTGCTTTTCCTCAATCTTTCAATTAACCCTAGTGCGCAAAGTACGTCGACGTATGGAGAACCATTACACTAAACTAATTCGAGATTCCATTAACGGCCCAAAGATAGTGTTACGAATCTATTGTTTTGTTTCGTCATTATCTTTGTTACAGAATTTTGTTCATTGTATATATGCCAGCTGTGATTACATTCGAATTATTATTGATGGACTAATGTGTTCTCTTCAGACGGAGGAATATGGCGAGGCATGCCGTTGATTGAAAATTACATTCAAAGATGGTTGCTTCTGTCCTCTTGCTTTACAGTTTTCGTGCATGGATGAAACAATAAATAACATGAAACCACCACAACGAAATCAATAAATAAATAATAACAAAAAATCAAAATGAATAACACAATATGAGCCTATAAGGCGACGTATGAAATGAAACGGACTGATAGGCAAATTGTGTATGAAGATAAATGAGTATAAATAATATGTATGAATAAAATAGCGAGGGAGCAATGTCAGGTGTCGTAATCAAATCGATTATAGATTATCTCACGTGTAATCGATAGGTATAAAATATCGAGGCAGCAGATTTCGAATTACATGAGGTATGTCACAATCCCTTCGTCTATGCGGCAGGTCAAATGAAACAAGAAAATTTTTTTGATACAGAAACTTTATCAAAACTTGACGAAATATCAATGGTTATTTCAATGGGGGCCGCCGTGTAATCTTGTAAAAATAACAAGAAGCGACAAAAAATTCTTCATCATTTGATTCAAAGTTATTCATGTTTCCAGATGATCCAAATTCCCTTAGAAAAAAAGGGAAAATAAAAAATACGTGCCCAATTTAAACGATTCGGACGAAACAAGGGTCGAGAGTTGGGTGTGCAGGGGTCTTAGCAATGTTAACTAAAGGGCAATTATTGAAATCGTCCAGACACCAAATCCAGTAAATTGATTAGCACGAAGGCTTTAAGGAAGCGATTAAATTGGTAAGGTAAATTTAGTTAAAAATGGCCGCTGAACCATGGCGAAGGTTTTCCCCCTTTCGGTTCGTCCGAGTTGAAATCAGATGGTTTGAGGTAGACGAGTCGTCGCGTCAGTAAGAGGGGAGTTGGGGAAAAGGAAGGAACGCGTAAGCTGAGAGAGTAGAATAAAGACGGAAAATGGCTTCAGGAGGGCGTTCGAACCGCAACGTTGCGGCTGGTTCAGAGCGCTGGCGATGACGTTCGACGCAATTCAATCAACGTGGCACATTGTCGGCATCTTGACGGAGACGTCACACGTCGACGAATATTCGGGTGGCTTGAAATATGAAAAATGATGGACAGGCGGCCACGTCGCTAGGTCGGCGGATGCTGTGTTTGGTATATCCCCTTAGTCTCCGAGCATTTTCCCATGCCTCAGAAACTCTCAGTTCCCTTTCTTGATCCAGGTGTCCGGGATGTACATACATACGTATACCTTATAACACTACATGTCGTGTGCTATAGGCTCCATCTTTCATCCATCAGTCTTACCGTATCACCGGCCTTTCCAGCTGTAAAAAGATTAATCCGACTCTCTGCTTTTCCGCGAACTTGACTGCTGCAGGGGACGATTTCCCAGCCTTAATAACAAATTCCCACCCGGACCTCGCATAGCCTTGTCCAATCTGGTTCGGTGCGATACATACTTCACCGCCGGAAATAACCGAGCTTTGGGATTCAATGGGAAAAGGGTCAAAATCGTGTGCCATATAAGTTGAGCCATAGTCTTGATTATGAACAGTTATATTACGATATAACTATATCACAGTTTTTCTTCCGTTCAACGATTTTCCCAAAGAAAATGCGCCGAGAAGATGATTTACAACGTATGTATAGTTACGAGTTATATACGTTATACGCTTGTCATCCGATACCCATCCTACTTTTCTAAGCTTCCATTTCTTTCATTTCTACACCGTTCAAGTTCTCACGCACCGAACTCGAAATCTAATCGCCGTGTCAGGTGGGTGATGACAAAACTCGCCAACTCTTATTTCATCAAGGGTTTTACTCGCCCGTATCAAATGGTCAAAGATAAAGTGTTGACGCATGTGACATGTATTGCTCAAATGTATTTCTGCACAGTGGGGGGCATTCAGGCAACATAAAGTATTTATGAAAGAAACAAAGCCGTTGCAAAAATAGCCGAAGCGTCAACCATGAGTCTGTAATAATCGACGAAATTTGATTTCTCAATAGAGAAATGACGAAACACAATAATCCGATATTCAATCCAACGCGGGATTTGAGATAGATGTCCTCAAGATAAATAGAAAAATGTTTGCATGCGCGCGTATCGTCATCTATCACGGTGATAAAAAGCGATGATGAGTCAACGTCGTCTCGACAGTGACATTTTACGGCTTCTTGCCCTTTAGCGGCAAATGTCACTACGTGGTAAGTGATAAGTAATGTTTAGGAAAATGTCGCGTGTCTTATTACCTCGATTTCTGTCCCCGCGTATATGTTACGGTTGGGCTGTCAGTTATACCGGAATGTTAACGGCTTACAATCATGACAATAATAACTGTAACGATACTTGCAACGGGAGCGTACCAAACTTACGCACGGTCCAAAATTTTAATTTCAATATCGTGCAGTAGAAAAATCACATTTACAAACTATTGTTACATTTTACTCGCGAATCAGAGCCAACTTTTTGATGGGTGAAATCGATCGATATACGCAACGTTTTTATACACCACACATGAAGTAGGCTTACTCGAGCACAACTGAAAATATCTATCAATATGATGACTAATGTGATTACCAACACTGAATAATTTAGGCCCTAAGCTGTGGGTCGTATCGAAAATGATTATCATGAAGTTACAGTACCAATTTTGTGGACTATATATAAGGGCGAAGTTTAGAGCGAAGAAACGCAATCGACAACCTTGGTATCGATCATTGTTTTTCAGATATTTTTTTTTCTTCAAATTTATTTTCTGGTATTCTACCATTGAATTTTCAGATCACATTGTATGTTATATCAATTTTTTCAAGCGAGGATGCTTCAAACTCTGGTCCACTTCCCATCGAAAGTAGACCAGCTGCTTGTATGAAGGAAGCATCGATACTCATAAGACCAACACTTTAGTTTGATTCCAGGAGATCCGTGCGCTTCCGAATACGAATATTATTTTCACTTTCTGTTAAGTAAATAAATATATCTACATAAAATACACATGTATAATACATAATATTTGTGTATATAGCTATACGCATTTTCTTTGTTGAGAAAACATCAGCTGCCGTGAATTATGGACCCTTGAAAAGCAGATTCCGCATAGAAAAGTACAGCTTCAACAAGTTATCTCTGAATTGAAATAAACAAAGTTTGTTCAAAATTAATGAGACTCGATGAGTGCACTCGACTTTTTTCAATCAATATATGAGGTGGATCAAAAATTTCGTTTCTTACAACGATGAATCTGATGTCACATAGCGTGCTGTATGTTAAAGATAAGCCTTACCGGATAGTTATCATTCAGGTGTCAAATACTATACCAGAATATACATTGGACGATTGCACTTAATTGATACGGTTTCTACTTTGGAACAAAGACAGAGCTGTATTCAGTTCTCCTTGAAACTTGAAAACTGAAACGTGGGTTTGGTTTGAGAGTTTCATACTTGGACAGAAGTTGTTGCAAGTGATCAATTTACACTGACTGATTTGAATAGAATTCTGAACTAGTCAATCTAATTGAGTCAACAGTTGAATTTCTTGAGCTATTAGAGATGCGACGCCTGATGTAGTACCTCGGCAAATGTAGCGGTGAAGTTTTTCGTAAGTAAACTTTGTCGTAGTTCCAATTATCTCGCGGACTGATATCTGATATTATAACTGCATCACGCAGCACGCTCAGAAAATTGAAAACGAGTTCAAATAGAGCACGCCCACCGCACGAGTTTTTGTATGGTAAATCTTAGCGGAATGGAATACAATTGAGTACCTTGTGAACGAGTAAAGCGATAAACGTAGCAGAAAAAAATGTTCCACTTTCAGTAAAAGCAGCTGAGATTTATTCAGCGTGATAACAGGCAGTGGCGCGTAGCTCCACTTAGGGAAGATAGGAACCTTTGACCGAATGGGTTTTAAGGTTAGGGCTGTAACTCTGTATCGCTTCGCGTCAACCCCCAAAGAAGATCGTCTCCAATTACAGAAGAGTTGGTATATAAGCAGCGGCCAGGCAGCCAACCAGTCAGGCAGAAAAGCAAGCGATGCGATGCGATCTTCTGGGTAAAATCGGAGGATGACCGGATACCAGTTTAGGTTATTGGTCTCGTCGATATAGCGAAGATTTCCAGGAGTAAGGGCTCGAGTGGTAGCGGAGGTCCCCTGTGCGAACGCGCGAACTTGGTCTAGGATACCCAGCTGACCATCGAGCAATTTTTCCTCAGATGGGTGCACGGCCGCACCGCCTCTTGCGAAGGTCCATCCGCCTACCTTCTCTTTTTCTACCTTCCACCTCCCAACTTTTGCTCCCTTACACCTTGAATTGGAGGTTCAGACATAGCCCCAAGCGGAAGACCACCATTTCTTATCCCGTTTCTCTTACCCTCATTTCCCAACAATTCTCGCCCCATCAATCTTTCATTTCTCACCCTCCTAAGCCACCTCTCTCTTTCTCACCTCCGTCCCAACTCATCCGACACCTTCACCTTCCTCTCACCCTGCAACACCTCACCGTTCTTCGTTTCACGTGAGTAAAGGAAAAATTACATTTGCTTTGCGCTGCTTCCACTAAATATTATGCTATCAATATCACCAAATATCGAA
Source organism: Athalia cordata (assembly GCA_963932425.1). Lineage (NCBI taxonomy): Eukaryota > Metazoa > Arthropoda > Insecta > Hymenoptera > Athaliidae > Athalia > Athalia cordata. Next base: position 44,979,389 of record OZ010625.1, on the reverse strand, counting down.
GGTTCAGATACGAAAGAAAATCTCTTAGACCTCTGAGTTCACCTGTACATCTGTATACCTATAAATACCTATACGAGGTATGTACCATTCACGCGATATATGAAATGAAGCATCGACGAAATAGTTTTCCACCAACGAACCGCGGCGCAGCAGTCTGACGTGAGAACATCCCATTTAGCCGAACAGTGCCAAGGCGCGGATATCACGGGTTGAATAAAGCCTAAGGGCTTAGACTAATCTACCTGGGGTGATTATATGGATCGAATTATTTAGTGAAGTTGAAAGCCTCCTCCTACGGAAACCGCCTTAGCCATTGAATCGTTCGAGAATATACCTGCGTTCGACCAATCCAGGGAATGACTCACTGGTATTTGATTAGCTAATCGCCAGCCGATAAAGGCTGCGTGAAAGTCAACCAGATTTCTATTGAAATTTATTTAGTGGACGGAGACAAAAAAAGGGAGGGAAAACGAAAAAGTATCTTTATCCGACGTGGGTATCTCGCGAGTACAAAATATTCATAACCAAGTCTGGGAATTTGACCTTCTGATAGGTCAGCTATTCGTTACTCATTCGTTGTATACGCGATAAACGAGATATCAGTTTATTGCTGGTGAGGCAAAGAAATGTGAAAAATCAAGATCCTATCACAAGTTAATGCAGGTAGCGTGTGAACACAGGGCATAGAAGTAAGTATCTATTTTTTGCAATACAAACGTCCATATATCACTAGCGAAGTCTGCAGCAGAACAAAAAAAATTCCCACGTTTTATCCGAAAACCGTGTAGAAGATCCGTGAGAAGAAAAGTGAATTGCGAACCATTATTATAGACTATAATTATATTATAAATATTTCGCCGCGATTCTGTACGAATCAACATTGATATATTTTTTTTTTTTTTATTCAATACGATCCTGATGTTACAATTATACACCACAATTAACAATTTTCATGTTATTAATTTAACAATAAGTGGGTGGATTTTCAGAATCATGTGAATGATACTTTTTTCTAAAGAAAATCTTGAAGGATTTTTTGAAAGTTTCGCGGAATTGTGTGTCATCTAAAAGATTGAATTTTTGAACAACGTAGTCCAATTGTATAGTTTCTACGCTCTTTAGCTTTGTATGGCTTCGCAGCCATTTAGGTACTACATGTGATGGCGGAAGTGTAGTTCTTACACAGAAAAGAAAATTTGTGAAGCCGGGTAAAGAAAATGCCGAAGAAAAGACAAGATCCCTGGAACCAACATTCGAATCCCTGAGTTTCCTCTAAGGTCTACCACGGCTGCACAGGCAAGTTAGTTGATAATGTGTTCTACCGATGCTGCCACGCCACTTCGCAGTCCAAACGAGAAACCGCGCACAACCCACTAGACCCCACAAGAGAATTCCTCCCCGTTGCCGCAGTCTGCACTCGTAATCTAGTCAGGTTCGTCAGACTTCACTTCTCCTCCGTTGAACAGGTATACCCTGCACCCTTAGGTACACGGGTATGCCATATCAGGTGTCCCCAAACCGCCTGCTTTTACCAGAACCCCATTACCGCGATATCTATTCTCTAATTCTCGCGATATCTATTTTCATTCTTACAACATCCTAGAGCATCCGCATGTTGCTCTCGATTATGCATTATGTCATCATAAGGAGTCAGCAGTATCAGCGCGTGGATCGACGAGCCAGACGATTCTTTTTTTCTTCTTCCTTCCCTCAGGAGGTAATCAGTTCTCATTTCGTCCATATTCAAGGGTTTTCGAACTACCAGTTTGACAAGGTTCTCCTATAAATGTTTAGTGTACTGCAGAGGGATTTTGTTCACGTTCGATCCCGATGGTTCAAAAACTTTACTCAAAACCGTATCTAATTCGACATACGGTAAGAATTTCCCGTTTGAAACACCTTTTTGATATTTCATATGAAGATCTTACCGTATATATTATCATAAAAAAAGACAAAATTATACCAGGTATCTTGTTATTCAATCATGGCGTATAATAACAAAAATACCTTATTCTCAGATTACCTACTTATGCTGATCGGATTACATAAGCTGAGAAAACTTTGAATCGGCTTTTCCTCGCCGTATATAACCTTTGAAGTTATAAATAAGCTTTGAAACTCGACCGTTGCCACAAACCACCGTTCAACACTACTTATGCCAGAATTATAATTGCCGGCGAATTTCTCCAAGCCAATTGCGCAAATACGTTATCGGATCCTCCTATTTATATGTACAGGGTACTAAAGATGCGGGAAAACAAACACTTCCCACTTCCTTGATTGGAAAGTTTCAATAAACACTTGAAAAAAAAATTTGTAAAGAAAAATCTTACGAGCAGTGGATGGAATTTTCGAAGAATTGGTTCTGGGCAAAAATTACTAGTGCGTGAGTTCAAAACGAGGGCGTAAAAAAAATGGAGTCATAAGGAAAAACAGGATTCAGTATTTTCCGGATTTTTAGTCATAGAGTTTACCAATTGATTCGAATTTTCTAGCCGCGGAGCGTACGGGCAAAGGTTAAACGAAATCTGAAACTTTCATATTGTTTTCTAGACTTTTTTCGATCTTCATTTACATGCACCGAAACGATTGATGAATTCCACGTGTAATAGATAACATTCGATAATGCATAATGAAACTCGAGCCTCCTGTTCACGTAATACAAAATTAGTTCCAATGTAATTATCAATTCGAAAATTTACTCGCGCTGGTCAAAGTCTCTCGAACATATTACATAGTTATACAAGTCTCCAAGTAAAACCACTGTCGTGAATAAAACTAAAAACGTGTATACTAATGACCGGTGCAATAGACTTCGGGGAAGGAAAACTAGATCAGGTTAATCATCGTATAAATTACGAGTAAATCATTCTACCACCATTACCTTTGAACGCAGCTATCCACTGATAATCTTGCAGTAATAGAATATTGAAATTGCCTCACAGCTATTAGTATGGAGCAATTAGGGGCTCTCCAAGTGCATAAAATAGCCGTATCGTGATTATCAATTATTATTTATCGGAAATCCTTGATTCACGTACAAGCTAACATGTCTTCTTTCTTTCGAAAATATCGTTCGGATTATTTGTAATGCGTTGCAAAATCGAAACGAAACGACCATTAAAAGCCCTTGCAAAATTTATTCCCGATTCGAGGACTGCAGCTGGTAATCTATGACGAAAGGAATCAAATATAATGGGCATCGACATTCACCGTATCAAAGAACGACCATTATGTATATAAGGACGATAGCTGTACCCGTCCATTTGTGACATCGGGGTAGCGGACAACTAGAGACACGTGATGAGGACAACTTTGTACGTCGGGTATAAGCTGTCCTATGAACACGTCAGAAAATAAAAAACGTAACGATATTCTAATAATGTTGCATTTTGCACGAGTACCAATAATGACGATACAATGTTATTAAGAACAATAATCGTAACAACAACAAGAAGTATGAGATAAAGGTGAATACGGACGGAGATACGATTACAAAATTGGAACAATCAAAATTCGATTCAAAATCTTAAAGGTTAAAATTGATGGGATTAGTAATCGGAACAAAAAAATGAGGTATATAAGTTTTTGTCTGTTTTCGTACTCCACCTTTCATCGCGAAAATTTGGAGCGAACGGTCCTCCAATTAGATTTAGGGTCGTAAAAATATTTCGAGACGACGAGCAGAATTATACACCGTCGTTTCCGCCAAAAGTAATTTCGACTTTTTAATAAAATTAGAAAATTTTCCCACGGAGTTAAAGTAATATAAAGTGAGTTCTTTGCGACACAGGTTATATACATGACGGGATTCTCATCCAAGACACGTTTAAATATTAACAAACCCATTTAAATATTAAGTACTCCGCGGGTACCCTTCTCATTCTACTCGAAAAGCATCGTCACATGACCCATTACGTTGTTGTCTCCTCGGTTGTCTCGTGTAAATTGCAACATATCTGGGAATCATGCACATAACAGGCATACGTGTGTATCCAGAGTGATTAAATATACCTGAGGCATTGCATGCCAATTTACCTATAGATAGAACCCTGACTATTTTGATCTGAAAAACCAAAAAAAGAAAAGGCTATTGTTTTTATATTCCAAGAAATTCAATTTTTAAATATATATGAAACTTTGAAAAAGGATTTGCCTACATTTTTCAGTGGAATTGAAACATTCAATTTCAGTGATTTCAACATGAGGTACATATTTCATTTTCTCATCGTGCGGCCATTTTTTTACGAGATTTTCAGAAAATTATTGAACAATGATAAGTTGTATAATGGTTCGGAGGAGTGGGCCTTTCGCGAAAACTGATTGAACATAAAAATCTCCAAATCATTTTTCTGTTTCTTCCAAAGTAAAAATTAAGTGCTAGAAAAGACAAATGAAAAAACGTAAATTAGTCACGGAGCCAGGATGAGATGTTTTGTCATGAAATGCTCCATACGTACATCTATACAATGTACCTATAATGTACCTGTGCGGTAATAAAATCAATGTTTTCTACAGTTTGAAACTGTAGAAATGAGGTTGAGAATTATTTTCAAGAAAATAAGAGAGCGTAAAGGTATAATATATAGAATGCCAAAAGCATTCGAAAGACGTCTGTTCCGTTTCTATATATGATTCAATACTCGGACTGCTGCAATTTTTGTAAATCACCAACAGCGGCATTTTCATTTCCTAGGAGGTCGTGCCTCGCCCCCTTGGGCGATATAATGTTGCGTCGATGCTATTAAATATCGGGCTATAAAACAATCTGGCGCCAACACCGCCACCACCCAAAGGTGTATAACTCTGGATACGGCTCGCGGAGCGTGGCGCTTGGCGACGTCTATAAGGGGGCGTCGGGGTGCCGGTGAAAACGGATGGGAGGGTGGTCACGTGGGGGAGCTGTTTCTGCAGTGGAGTGAGAACCGGAACGAGGGCCGCCGCAGCGACGTCTATTAGAAAGAGAGAGAGAGATGGGGAGAGAAGGATCTGTATTATACATGTATACAGAGATGGAGAGAGAGAGAGAAAAAGAGAGACTCTTAACAAACTGCTGAACTCACACCCACGGGATTTTATCCCCACTTAATGGAGTCCTCCAGAATACGCACGCAAATTCCCCGCCAAATCTTTGACTCTAAAATTATTAGGGATTGCTACGCCCTCTAATTTTTGCCCGAGGACTAAACTCGCCATATCGGAGCCAACTGCCACGAGAGATACACAGACTTTTCGAGGAAATTAACGTTCTCGAAAAGGATTATAATCAGTATATATCGTTAATGGCATCCGGCTTAAACCAACGCAATATCATGCTAATAATCAGATGAACAGGCGAGAGGTTTTTTCAAAAAAGAAAAATAAATGAATGCTTACCCAATTCTACGTATTTAGTAATATAATATTATAAAGCTGAAGAATTTGTTTATTTGTTTGTTTGTTTGAACGCGCTAATTTCAGCAACTACTGGTTCGAATTGAAAAATTCTTTTTGTGTTGGATAGTCCATTTGTCGAGAAAGGCTTTAAGCTATATAACATTACGCTGCGACCAATAGGAGCGAAGCATCAGTGAAAAATATTGCAAAAACAGGGAAAATTATTCATATTTGAGAGCTTCCGTTGCGTGCGCTGCGTAAACGGTTCAAATTACCCAAAAAATACGAACGAAAGAATTATTCCTCTTTAAATGATCTGAAAAAATGTCCGCGACAGTATATGTCTATCTTCTAAGATTGACTCACTATAACCTTTTTTATGGTAATCAAATTTGGTCTAAATTAATGCATTATTGCCAATTATTTGCCAAAGAGTTCGCGATAGTGTTTTCGACAACCACGCGAACGAACTCGCGGGCACAGCTAGTTATGTATCAAATTCTGGATCGATGTCATTTCTACTCGTTCCGCACAAGAATATGGAAAGTTGAAATATAAAGATCGAGTATCATACGAACAACTTTTTCGAACTATGATCGTTAATAAACTTATTTTTCTGGCCCCATATATTCTATCGCGTGATACCATGTTGTACGAGGACGAACGTTTGATGAAGATTATATTCGTTAAATTTGTTTTTACTCATTTATTTTTTCTCCTATTTCTTTCTTTATATTTATTCATTGTATTTGTTTATTTTTTTTTTTTTTTTGTTGCATGAATTTTACGTCAAAATATGAAACGACGCAAACTTTATTCCACGTTCTTTCGTTTCTCTTTTTTATCGTGCAAAATGATTTTGAATCCTACTCAAGTGACGAACAATGCGCATATGATTATAAAGGAATTCAAAAAACTGCGACGAAACGAATGAACATGGGTGTATTTATTGGAAATTTCCAAAACTGCATAAATATAGCTTATATCGCGAAGACAAAAAGACGGTTTCATCATGAATAATTTCAACAACTACCCAAATACGCTTCTCCTCATCATTGTGTACTTGTTCAAAAATACACACACACGCAACGAAGAACTCAAACAAATGAAATGAGCGAGAGAAACGATGACTCCACAATCCCAGAATAATATTAGTGCAACCAGCGAGGATTATACTCCCCATGGATGGGAGCATAATTAGGGACTATTAGGGCAAAATATACTTACTCAGGGTGTCCCGTATCAATAATTTAACCGGTTTGATTACTCAAAAGAATTGGGTCGTGCAGAAAATATTTCTCGCAAAAGTTTTAGAGTTCAAAGCGAGGGGGAAGGAACTTGACAATATGGAATTTTTCCAGGAGACCATATTCCACTCGAAAAAAAAATAAAACAACTCAATATTAATCTTATTGATTTACTCGCGAAATTCATTTGAAATCACAATTAAAACTCACTTATAAGTATAGATATAAAAGTGGCCGTGATAATGAACGTGATATGGAACACACAAGGAAAAATTAAAAAACTTATTACAACACGCCGACCATATCATGTATGGTTCTCATCATTATTACATTATTAGAGAAGTTACGTGCAAGTTATAATATTTGTAAATTAAATATTACATGTATAGATCGTTTATACCTTGAAGGGACCGAGGTCTTCAACGATGCAGGTAAAAGTGGCTTCGCGACCGACCGATATCGTCAAATTGTTCAAAGGTTTACCAAATTTTGGTAATACTGAAACAGATCAAAAGCAATGGATTAGGTAATACCGTTAAGTATAAAGTTTCACCACATATGTATGAATAGGTATATATGTGTACGTAATTATTGATGCGCGGTTGTTACGGTTAATTTGTCACATTATTTACCATCTTTCATCATCATCGTCAAAAATCGATGTTCGATCGATTTATAAAAAAAATTCTGCAACGTTCGAAAAACGTTTCATCAAAGGATACGCTTGATCCGAAGGGAAAAATTTCCAAAATTATTTGAAATGTAAAAAAAATGAAAAGGTTTAAAAATTGGTGGCACTTTTTCCTCACCCTCCTGCCAGACAGTCAAATTCCACGCTTTCGTTAAATAAGTACGAATAACCACATCGCGTCATGATCATGATTCCCAAACGAAAGATACACGATCCTGCGGTCCTACAATCCTGACCTAATTTACAATTAGTTTTATCTACGTGACCACGTTGAGATGCTTCAATGACCTGGCGCGCAAACGCACTTGTGCCGGCGGGCGGGCAACACGTTAACAAAATAATCTTATCAGTACTACGCCGGAAGTTGTAAGTATTTAGAAAAAATAGCATTTTTTTCGAAGGCTATGGCCATAGATTTTTTTCGATTTCGGGTCAAATATCGATTTTTCTTTTTTTCAGTATGTTCTCGTGTATACCGATGTATTTTGAGCTCAGAAATCCGAATCCGCCAACTAAATTGATTTATCTATCGGAATGATGGAGTTATCGGGAATTTTTCGCTTTTAGGATCAGAAAAGTTGAGATTTCTCGACTTGTATTAGTCGTAGCCTAACGCTCGTTCGTTATTTTCGTACACCGTGACTCCACAAATCCGCGATTTTTCTAATCTTCGATCGCAGAGAATGTATTTCGCAGGGGGTAGATTCGTCATTCTGTCGCATAACGCGTAACCTACACATCTGTCATTTAGTATTTTGTAATTTTTTTGGTGGAGCCAATGAATACACGAATAAAAAGAAACGCAGCTCAGTTCGTCAACGAAAAGGTCACGTTATACCAATCGGAAAACATTTTTTGGCATCTCGAGATTCGATCGGACATCAACTTTTCATAATAGGAGGAAATTTAACCCGGAGACCCAAAACCGTATAACAGGCATTCAATATTACAAAGAAAAAGCGGTCAAGAATTTTAGTAAATTCCATTACGTGTAAAGGAAGGGAAAAGGAGATCGATTGCAAAAGGAGATCGATTGCAAAAAAAAAAACAAAGTTTCGAATTCATTCATAACTCAAAGACGTTTGTAAGAAAAGTAATAATAATAACAATAAAATAAAAAAAGTCAGCCTATTTTGGTGACGCTATATAATATCGCGTAAAAAAAGTTATGATCAAATTAAAAATGGTGAGACTGTAGCAAACATTGGTCGAATTTTCCCCGACATATGTCCATATACTTGTTAGAAACTAGTTTACTCGGAACTATAATTCTGTGAAATATTATCATCTCCTTTCGCACATTAAATATTTGTAAGACGGAATAATAGGCGAGAAACATTTCCTAGCTGTGAAGATGAAAAACGGCTCGCGTGCTTAAGGGTACCTATAAGCAGTCGCCTCGGGAGTCTATTATTTCCCAACGACGACGCGTCGACGACGCGACGCCATCGAACTACGTGCGGCTCTGTCCTCTCAGGTGAAAGGAGGTTGGTTTACGGGGTACGAATTTTCTGGGCTATCCACACCGATTCACCCGATGGCCACGCGCCTCGCCGTGAGCTACGATCACGTCCGTTCACCAACCCCCACGAACCCCGCGATACGCCTTTCATTGTCACGAATGTTAGCCAATTGCGCTTTTAAATTTCAAAAAATATTTTTGTCGGCACCTACGGATTGTTCCATATAAATATATTAAATTGAAGTTTTCGTTTAATTTTTCCATTCGCGTATACAGAGAGAATTGATGGAAACTGGCCACTCCGCATGACAAGCACTGATACACAATATTTAGATACGATCGATTCATCTGTAACAATTTATATTTGGTGAGAGGATTTCGATTCGCATATGGTTGATCGTGAGAATTATTAGCGGTTTAAATTTTATTCCGTATTCCATATAGAATGAAATATTGTAATTGGACATTCTTCCGGTGTATCTTGTACTTTATATTTATTACGCAAAGACATTTCCCTTGTTAGAGGAAAATAGGAGTGGGCATTCCTTCAGGAAGTAGCCATAAGGTCTCCAGCCCTTCTGTTCATCGACGCTTTTAATATAAAATACAAGATGAGTCCGAAACGCCGGTGGTCTTTGAATGGAATGGCCATTGGCCGTTCAGATCCCCAATACATACAACCAGAAGGGAGGTCATTTCCTCTCTTACACATTTGACCCGACCTCCCTTCTTCCACTAGGATCGTCGTCTATATGCCTCAGGTCTGAGTGAAGCAAAAGAGAAGGAAAAAAGATAAAAAAAAAAGAAAAAAAAGAAATTGAGCAGTAGATTTTCCGGGATATCGTGCAGATACAGCCACTTGTGAAACAATTTTTTGACCCTTGTCCAGACGATGTTTTTTTCCCCCCTCTCACTTGACGTGTAAGGGTAAGAGCTAGCCAGGCGCGACTGACTCATCTCACACCTCCAGAACACACGCGCATTACGGCGAGTATATTTTATTGCAATCGGTAACTAATGGCCCTAGTTAGAAGGGGAAATAGTACGAGATGGACCTATTGTTGGCTGTATAACCGCGGACTGGTTGGTCGGCACAGTTAAGATAACAACAGAAGCCGCAGTTAACACTCACTAACTGTATATTTATGGAACCAGCCCTGGGGTTGTAGGCTGCTATACAGATACTTGTTTCAATTTATCTTGCATATCTTTTCTCTTACTATTATTATTATTATTGCTGTTGTTGTTGTTGTACCTATGCGGCATTAATTTATCTCTGGCATGTACGAGTTGCGTTATAGGTTCAAAGTAATGGCACGATATTTAAAATCGGTGACTCATAATAAAATTAACCTCTTATGCGTCGACGCGATTGAAAAAGCGTAAGAATCTTGATTTTCTTTTCGATTCATAAGATAACAAGTGACATGAGAATAATGAAAATTTCTGAGAAAATTTATTGTGAATGAATATACATCATATAAAACTGAATAGTATTTATCAGTTTTGAAAATTTATATGCATCGGAGAGTTTGGCGAGTCGTGGCTCGTCGTTCCGTAGTTAAAATATATATGTGACATATTTTTTTATTTTTTTCATTTTTCGTATAATTTTTTTTTTTGTTTTTAATAATTTCCAGTGACGTTTAATAATGTAAAGTTTTCAACCGTATTCAAAGTTTATTAAAAAAAACACTTTCCGAATGCCCTTTGACCCACTGGCTCGTTCCTCGTTATATCTTAATTTTATTTTATATTCCTTTGATCCTTCCGCTATATTTCTATCCTATAACTTTCGTGTAATAGGTTCATACATATATGTATACGTACAGGGTGTCTCAGAACTAAATGAATCTTCTTGAAGAATTATTATTGCGATGGTTAAATTTTCTGCCTTGTACGGAATAAGGGATGATAATCCACAGAAAGTCTCACCGATCGTCATATAATTTTGCAATGATCATCCACGACTTCTCCGGCCGTTAGTTTGGAAGCGACGATGACTATCAAGTACAGGATTAAGATACCTCCGAGGCAACTCTCGAAAGCAATAAGTCTGGTAAGTACAGATGGAGATATATGTATATTATTGTATACCTAATACACACTCTGATATGCCTTGGGGTACATACGTGCGGATTCTGCACGTTAGTTGAAATTACATGTCACCTAAATATACGACTGTCTTCGTATCCTATTCATCTGCCATTTCAGGATATGCAAAGGAGTATAACTCGTTAAACGTATATCGAAACGCCGGTATAAAGCTTGGATATATGTGTCTATGATATCGGTATAGGACGTGGATCCGTTCAAGAGTTTGCTTATCTGTTCTGCATGAGATACGATGGAATCTCTCACTATGTCTGGGAGAAATCGTCTACTGGTTAACAAGTAATTACGCGAGTAGATCAGATGTGGTCTAAACAATAGGAAATACAATACCTCGAACCTTATTGAAGTCCTCGAAGACGCGATCCTCAATTAGAGCCGAGTCGAATTCCAACCGATTCACGTCTGACTTCTGATCCGAAGAATCGAAGAAAAAAAATACCTGAGTCAAATTAAGATTTTCGAATGTAATGAAAAACACGCGGCTCTGGTGAAATTTATGGTTATTATTATCATTATTCTGTTTTCCGACAATAAATCCGCTGACCGCGATCATCTTTGTGTTTACGATGATCGGCTGTTCTTTCGTAAAGAGGAAGTCCAAAACTAAAGGAGAAAAAATATTAAGGATGATTTGACTACTGCGTTATATTACACTATAGGTTGTGCATACGAAGACCACAAGTAATCAAATTTTATAAGTTGAGAAAAGTTGGTATCGACCTGTAAAGTACCGTTCAAATCGAAAATTTAATCAACTGCCAATTCGAGTGGAACGGAAAGGCAAATACCTCGAGGTGTCGAGGTAAGGAGACGACGCGATACGTACATATATATATCCGAACCATTCGTTGAACAAGTAATGGATTTGAAATATATAAGTACTTTCGAGTTTAGGTACATATAAGATCATCCAGTCGTAGTTCCTCGAAGCATCCTTTGCGAGGTGTTGCTGTGTGCTGATCAGTTGTAATTCTGAATTCAATATTGATCTGAATCGCGAATATTCTTGAAATTCACGACAATGAGCAAAAAATTTTTTATCATCGTTGTCCAGTCGACTATAATCTTCGTGAGCAAAATATGTATAGATATTCACAATGTTCAATATTCACAAAGAATCGTATCGTTTATTATCAGAAGGCAAGAAGCAAAGCCTTTCAAGGTTTAGTACAGATTCAGTTATTTTTCATAACACTACAAATCGGTATCTCGACAACGGCAAACTGCAGAGATCTGACTACTCAAAAGCAACGTAGCTTGCCGTTGAAATACATCCTTCGTATCAATATATCAATGCATACATATCACGGATGTACTAATTACGAGTCACATTGATTACGGCAAATCGGTGACGTGCTTTGAAACGTACGGCACGACGTATTGAAGTGGTACTGGAGCGGGTGGGCCGTTCGCATCAGATTAATTTTCAAATACTCAGAGTATAGTATTTCTAATGAATAATACGTACGGAGCACGAGCCGCATCTTTGATGATAAGGCCCCGTCTAAATCGGAGGGTTGTTCGTCCGAGAACTTTCGAAGGAAGAGCAACCAAGCATCTGGTACGCGAGTTTGTGTCCCCAGAGTCTTCGTACTCTCAAAGGTAAGCTTTGATCTCCCGATGGTTGCACGCTTGCATGCCCGAATATCTTACTTCCTCACTCTGTCACATCTTCTGTCACTTCCTCATCAAAAACGAAAGTAGACACGAGATCTTCAACATCAACTTCACGGCTGACTGTTCAGCCATTAGGTTATATTTTTTCTCTTCGCGACGACAGCTTATATTATATACCTACGCTCGCTCTTCAGTAGCGACTCTCGTATATTTGAATGTATTCTAATGGTTGGCTGTGCGCTGTTAAACGGAAAGAGGGAAAATTAAGTGACGGGTTCACCCGCCTGGCGTTGTGCTTTTGTTTTCGGCGAATAGTGCTCCCACCCCCCCCCCCCCCCCCCCCCTCAATTCCTCGCCTTGATGACTCAAGTCAATCACTCAGCTGGATAACGTCACCGCTGTGCCGCGCCGTTCTTCTTAGAGGTTCTCCCCAAAGTATTCGATTCTACTATACCCAGGTAAGGAGTTCGAAGCGTAGTAGTAGCTGGAACAAGATATGAAACGCGAAGAACCCAACAAGAAAGGGGATGATGATGGGCACGAGGGGGAACGCGGGAAAATTGGCGAGGAGCCTTTCATCGCGCTATTCTATAACTGTAAACCTGTTGATTTAACCTCGAGTAGGTATTATTACCGTGTCTCTTCTATACAGACACGCCCGCTGAAAATGCCATCAGCAAACTCAATTCTCCGGACCACTTTCTTAATCATATCAAGCGAATATTAGTTTCAAGGGCCCGCCGATGAAGATCAGCTTCAGCTTTGTTAAGTCTATCACGTAAGTCGCAATATGCGGGCAGGATATCTCGCAAGTTCTATCAACGACATGATCAACGCTTGTCCATCTTGTAAAAATATCAATATTGATTTTGGTCGGAATAATATTTTTTAACAGTCATAAGCTTTCCAATTGTCTGCCTAGTCCTTTTGGTTTAACTGTTACAAAACATATAAATAAGGTGTTTCCAATTCAATTTGGAGAGATACTTGAAAACATATCAAATAGAGCTGGATTCAAATATCCGCATAGAACGATTTTGAGTGAGATGTATTTTCGTCTTATTGTTAGCCCAGGAAGGCAAATCGTTCCGCGTACAAATATCCATAGCGCATCGTATTATTCATTTTTAAGAAATCCCGAGAAAAATTGTAAAATACAAAAGTTTTTACAGCTATACCTATAAGCTGAAATTTATTGAGATCAAATATCTGGATTTCTTTTAAAAAAAATAAGGTAATCCAAATCCCACTTTCGGTTTGGTCTGAAAATATATCACCATGTTGTTTATGCCAGTGATTTGGTGAGATTTCTTTGAAACAAAAAACAATTGTGGCTGGTCCTGTGAACAGAATTTGAATACTTCATTCAAGGGTGGAAATCAAGCAAAAGTCTTTAAAAACAAAATTGAACGATCATTCTTATTATTAGGCTTGACAAATTGACGTGGAAATTTATATCGGTAACCCTCTCCCATAGAAAATTATTGCATCGAATTAATATCCAACTGGCGTATGCGCGAAAAAAGATAAAAATTAAAAAACATATCACGCCGCCGGAGACATCGACGCGTTTATGTATTTCAGACGATACGAATTCTTCCCTTGCCACACGATATTACCCTGTAAAGACCAACACAGCTTATACTATAGCTACGCGGAAGCAATCCGGCGATTCCGCTTTATACAGTGGCTATCCGAGAATAGAGAAATGCTTCATGGATGGACTCACCGAAAAGGTTAGATAACGCTTATCTGTTTCCTGAATTTATTGCCACTATACGAAAACGCAACCGCGGTCGCTCTTCGCAGCCTATTTCGATGTTAATTAGGTGCGATGTCAGAGTATTCTTAGTCGGAACTTCAGCCGTGTCTGGACACGTGAAACGTGAACGTTGGGGGATCGGAAGTTGAAACTTCGATCAATTCCATTGGTCGTTGCCTGTGGCCAACCTCCATTTATATATAAACCTGCGTAATAAATTATGGCAACAACCTTGAAATTCACTTTACTATCAAACTCGGAGAGTCAGTTCTCTTCTGCCCTAATTTATAACACAATCCACTAAAAATAATAGTTTACAGAGCGCCACCCCTCACAAAACTTAAAAACTATTTATCAAAAAATACGAATGCTCCGAAATTTTCCAGTTCACAGCGACCGGGTTAAAAAAAAAAAAAATTACGAACTCAAAAGCCGCGTTCAACCGGTAAACGTTTTCCAACATCCGGATATTACGATCCGATACTCTTTCTCAAATTACTCTGCGAAGATGAATACGACAACGCCAATAGTATATATGATATCCTGAAAAAGAGTGAACTGACAAAAGCGCCAATATAATCACCGCCCATTTCTACTGTCGTTCCAATTCAGTGAAAGACAATACAAAATGAAAGAAAAATAAGAAAACTGCTAAACATTCGTCGAGACTATGGATACCGATCTACTATTATATACTACGTATGAACATAACTCTCGGTACTCGCGCAATCAACAAATTATATTGTACCGTCGACTGTAACGTATGTACGTATAGTTGCGGTGTATTCTTTTATTTACGTACAGTACCCACGTTATAATACGCCGACAAGTGCGTGCAATTGGACCGCCCTGACGTTCGCCCCATATGCAGAGAATTTTTACGAACAAAGGATACGTAAGAACAATGGTTTAATATTGGCATTTCCCTTTTTCGTCGAATATTTATGAAATGAAAATAATGAAAGGGATGAAAGAATAATCTGTGTATAGTGTATTGTTACTGAGAACTAGTTGTCCACTCCTGTATACGAGTACCAACAACGAGGATATTATCGAATGCAGCGTAACATGATTATAAAAAAACTATTACGTAGGTTTTTTCTGCAGCTGACATACAACGAAATTTTAATTATATCCGTATGGATTCAGATTATTTGAAGCGCCCGTATTGGGTATGTATACCATGATGTTTATAGAATTCCGATATTTATTTCGTGGATCATACGCGGCGTCTTACCGGTCACATCAGTTTCGGCTAGAGGTTTCTATGGCTGCATACATATGTATAGTGCCTCAATGGACTATGGAGAGCACAAGGTAGAATAATCGTCCACTCCAGTTTCCAATTTCTGCATTGGTTTATTCCAACGATCGAACGTCGTGCTGATCGAGTTCTTACAAACTAAAATTTTAGGATAAAATCATGGTTCGCCAACTATATATCAAAGTAACTCGCGTTAAACTATTTTTATTTTTATTACTTTATTTTTGTTAGTTTTTTTTTCTTTTTTTTTTCTGGTCAAATTCTCGTTTGATCTCCATTTATATCACTTATCATAGTGGA
Source organism: Athalia cordata (assembly GCA_963932425.1). Lineage (NCBI taxonomy): Eukaryota > Metazoa > Arthropoda > Insecta > Hymenoptera > Athaliidae > Athalia > Athalia cordata. The sequence continues at coordinate 44,963,555 of OZ010625.1, read as the reverse complement.
TGACTGTTAAAATATTTCGCACAAAAATTGCCGACTACATTTTCTCCTTGGGCTAAAAGACGTTAATTTTATAATCTAATTTTTCTTGTTTGATGTTCTTATCCGGAATGTACTTGGTGAACTGCACAATTTTTGACGTTAGACGATGCTATATTACAGTTGCTCCTATATACTCGGCTGATCCGATAATTGAGTGTGTTGGATTGGAGTCTCGTTGAAAATCAACGCATGTCGGTGACGTCATTTATAGGTCGGTGATGTTGAGGAAATCTTTGGTTTGAGGTGCGTTCCTGATTGAGCCATCGCACGGGTTGGTTGTAATTGTTCATAAAATGAATTAACATGGTACACGCAATGCACTTTAACTTATTCACGTCGACGTACGCGGTAGCTAGTCTGTGAGTACCAACCTATCTCAGGTTGAACAATGTAAATTATGTTAGTTGGACATGAACGAAACAAGGCGAGCGCGGCCGCCCGCGTTTCAAGTGAGATTCGATCGAAATGATAAAACGAGAGTAACGTTATTTTACAATTCTTTGATTCATACGATCGAAAAATAATTGTTGAAAATTCACTGTATAGAATATAGCTATTGCAAGATAATCGCAGCTAAATCTGATAAAATTCAATTTCAGGTCTCATGTAAGTTACTTACGAAAGTTGCTGCAGGCGCGGAATCGACGCGACGTGATGAAAGTTCACTTAAACGATATAATTATAATATAATCCTTGTAGAGTACAGGTATATTTCATCTACGAGGTACCTATATATAGGAAGACCACTTATCTCTAGATTCAAGATTTCTGCGATGAGGTACACACGGGGACGAGTAATGCCGAGATAAAATGAGCCGAGAGATCGCTGCAGACCAAAGATAACATGACCTGAACACATGAGGGGATAAGTGCAGAAAAGTTGCAAGTGACAAAATTCAGATTTTCTCAAACTACATTATCTCAGACACGAGAAAGTATGAATTTTTAGAAAAACCATATTCTAAGCGGGATTAAAAATGCACTAACGCTATTTTTTACTAACTCTTTCCTTTGTACCGATCCTAATGGTGAATAGAAGCCACGTGATATTTGATTTCATAAAATTCTATTCAATTATATCGTTGTGATATTCATACTCACAGTTTCCTGTCTGCAAATCACACAGAAAATATCCTAACTCAATATGCTAATACATTGGAAAAGCTCGTCCTAATTTCTTGCAAGCCAAAGAACGCACAACCAAATATGAGACCCACTATAGATGGTGAGAGAGGTGTATCGGACCACCAGGTGAACCGGACCTTCGAGTCAAGTAGTTTTCTTACCTAAGCATCGATGCGTCTTATCGAATTGCCGAGTGAAAAAATGAAAAATAGTGTGGAAAGTGCGAATGAAACGTCAAACAAAAATTGAAGTGTAGTTTAATCGCTCGCAATGCCTGCCTATTTTTTCTTTCCTTTGTCCGTGGATTTTTGTTGAGCGGAACTGTGAGGTCGGAGTCGCGTACATTTCATACGAAATGCTTCGTGAGCATTTTTCACACAACACATGTTCGTGATACTGCAACTCTTCGCAAACCCTTGGTGGTCAGAATCCGGCGTCAGATGTTACGTGTAACCATTTGTGGTATGTATATACCTATGCACGGATTTTTATCATTTCTTTTTTTTCTCTGAAAGCAACAAAAACTAAATAAGCAGTCATGCAAAGAAATTGGAGGAGTGGTCATATTCGAAATCAAACGCCATCTAATGCTCAAGGGTAAAATTCCAGCGATTTATAACACGCCATCTCAAATATAATGTGAAATATTAGTTGAATCGAGGCCAGACGAGGTGCCAAACTCACGGAGCCGTGAATCTTTTTCACCATCTCTCCCCGTTCCGAACGAAGGTAGACAATACCATATAGGTACAACATGTACTTTTTCACCAAAGTACCTAACTCGCAAATCTATTATGCATACAATATTTTCTCCAATCTTGACCGCGTCGAGGCCATGAAATCGACGAAAAGGACAAGGACTTTCGTCTCAAGATGCAGGCACTCCATATCCAAGGGCAGTTTTTGCCCCTCTACAAACAGCTCCCTAACAAAGTGAGTATAGGTATACTCATGGTGTTTTTGTTTACAAATCTTTTTTCGTACCTATAAAGCTATAATTTATAAATATGTATACCTATATTGCGTCACATTTACCACCGCGGCTGAGCCTGCAGCGGACCTCATTATCAAGATGCATCTTACAATCAAACAACATTTTGACGCATTATACGTATAACGAAGCGTTGACCATAATCGCGACAGTCGTCAGTTGCTTACTGCGGGGGCTGAGAATCTAGACATTTATATGGTATCGATAGCGCGGGCCGGTTGGCGACAAGTTTAATAGCCCGTCTGAGAGATCAATGATATTGTGTTGCCGGACGTTAATAGGTTCGACGCGTGACGTTGCTCCTTCGTTCGTGGCTCGTCGAACCTTCATCGACCTCAATTCTCTTCCGATTACCGACTATCTCTCTACCAATGTATATAGACGTTACCGGACGGTACACTTTGCGGCAGTTATATAATAAGGCCAATAAATTCTATTGCTCGTGTATACCTTCCCGTTATACAAAGTACCGTAGGAATGCATCTGCTCTGCAGTATCTCCTTTATCTTACTACCGATAGAAGCAAAGAAATAATAAGAGAATTCCGCAAAAACCTCGTAATATTCGAATCGCTCGAATGTTCTTCCGAATAGGTATGTATACTTACACATCATACGTAATGCAAAAGTCAACACCTTTTTAATTGATGAAAAAAGAAGAACACGATGCAAAAAGGTGGCTTTATTTGAACGTAGCTGCCGATTTTACCGACAGTTTAACACCCGGCAAATTATCCCTTCAAATAGGTGCACCTGTCGCTCGGAAGCTCGATATAGTTAAAGCGTTTTTATAAGTGTCAGCTGATCTATCTACGCGGACCTCTTTATTTCTGACCCCATTTTCAAAGGACATATTAAAAAGCTTTCACTAGTTGTATATTAGAAAAAAAAAAAAAAAAAACGATGAAGATATCGCACCTCAAAGTAAAATTGATTTTCACACTACTTGCCTATACTTTTACTCGACCTTTTTACCACTTTTTTTAAGCTCTGATTCAACCGATTGAATGCGAATTGCTCAAAGTTTAGTACTGCAGAGTTTAGGATACGGTGTGGATGTGGGCTCTCTTGAGTTATTTTCTGAAAAATTTCCGTTCTTGAAATCACGTGTAGTGTACATACTGACGATTTTGACGGGGGTCTACATTTCCATGATGAACGTAAACGTGCTGAACGTTGGTTTGTGGATGGAGAGGTCTCGTCGATAGAAACGAGAAAACAGAAGAAAATAAGCTCTTGTAAAAAGTATTATCCACGAAAATTGGGTCTCGTATTGGAAAATCAAAACACGTACATTTTGATCGTGTGGTCGAGTTCACGCAACCAATGTAATGTATCCGTAGCCAAAAGGAAGGTCCCACCGGTGTAATTAACTCCAATGATATTGATGAGGGGTCTTAACAACCCTATCATCACTCTGTTAAATAGCACCTTACATATATTTAACCCCTTCATACCTCTGAAACCTCCGCCAAAGTTCTCCCCACAACATCACCTCGATTATTTGGTCATTGCCGGGTTCCACGAAATTGACCGTGTCTGATATAGGTGTAAACCCGTAACTCGATTTTTGATTACTCGAAACGCCCATACGATATTTATTACGAAAATATTGGGGGTGCAAAACTCGGTTTCTGCGGTACAAATCATTAGTTACGAAATGTGCAATAACACTACCAAATCTCGGTCAGCCCCTGGCGGGTTCAAGGTTAACATCAGGTGTAAAGTTGTGACCTGATTTTTAGATATCTCGTATGCACCTATTACAACATACGTCTCGATAATTGTGGGGGTGCAAAACCCTAAGTATATTTGTGGTAACGAACAGCAGGGAAAAGGGTAACAGAAGGTAGAGGGGGGGTTACCCGCGACCCCACGGCGGCACCGACACGCCAACTACTTTATGGCCTGATGTTTAGCCCCAATTAATTAGCCACCCGGTTTATTACGTCGGTGAAGACTAAAGATTATCTTGAAATTATGACTAGCGTACAACCCGAGGGTTTTATTTCGGAATGCGAATAAAATCATATCGCAATCTATCAATCTGTATATCTCATTATTCACTAGAGTACGATGGAGAATTTTATTGCTTCTCCAGACATTTTTTTTTATTGCGATACATTCTGAGAGAAAAAAGGAGAAACAACACATTCTTGGTAATTCCGAAATGCAAGTAACATGGAACCCTTCAATCGCAGACTTTATTCCGATTTTATAATTGGCTTTCCCTAAAGAGCAGCAAAATCTAAAGTTCGAGCATTTTTTTATACGTCGTTTATCGACGATTCGCTTCGCGGTTTCTTCTCAGTATCCGCTTTTCGAAGAGCTACACGTAGGTATAACCTAGATCAGCTGCGGAGGGATTTTGGCGGGACAGAGGTTGACTGTGCACGTCGTCGAGATAAATATGGAAAGAATGTCGTATGCAGTAGCCGCGATACCCTGGAAATCCAAAATACCTACAGAGCATGATCAATCAAAAACATATACTCAAACAATCTCAAATTACACCCTTCGCGAAATTTATACAGACGCGCAATCAAATCTCGTATTACTCCGCGTTCTGATCGTTCTTCGCGAACCACTTTTTATTTTGCACGATTTACTTCTCTTTCATTCGTTATTTTATTTATTTACTTATCGTTTCCTCTTATTTTACCATGAATTATTCAGACAAAAGTGTAAGCGACACATGTGCGAGATGTAAATCCAAAATTGGAATTTCTATTGCGTGTTGAAATTTAAAATTGAATATTTAGGATTATATCGAAAATCTAATACCGATTTTCAATCACACAACAATAACGATTATCTTCAGAGGAAAAGTGCGGGCTCAAATTTTTGTCAAAATTCTATTTCTATTGGTATATCCAGAATCAAGAATTTTTTACCAATGGAAAACTGGATTATCTTTGAACAATTAACTGTAATGTTCATTGCGTAACTGTAATCCGAACTTTCATTTCCCGATGTGCGTAGTTTAAAGTTTATTTTGATTTCAAGTTACGGTGGAATACGCGATCGCCAAGTTGACCGCAACTACAGAGAGTAGTACAAGCGCACAGGTATATAGCTGGGTCCTGGGGTGAGTTTGTCGAGTAAAAGGGATAGAGATTTTCAATTGAAAGCTGCGTTAGCTCATCATGTGTGAACGGTACTGATGCAAGCAAACATCCGAGTGTCAGATAACACAGGAGCATGTTTGCGAATTAGATGCAATCAAACGGGAAATTTCTCAAGCAAACATTCACACTTGTTTGCTTATCATAAATAGTATTCCAGTTAATTAATTGGGTGTGCAATTAAATAACAGCTAGCGACGAGCGGCAGCGACAGGGGAAGGAAGCACCACGATGCTCATTACGAAGATTCGCCGTTTCTTCGAATTAGAATCACGCTTATTTTTCCCCTGTTCATTTTCCGTTCGTAATTTGTCACGAAACTAAATTACATTGTGGGAAGCTGCGGTGCTCTTCATTTTATTCTCTTTCGTCTTTTCGATTTTTCTTTTTGTTTCTCTTCTTTTCTTCTCTCTTTATTTTTCACTTTTATATCCTTATTTTAGATTTTATCTTTTCCCGAGTGGAATCATGCGAAAATACTTTTAATTTAAACCGATTACAGGTAAAGCTACGTTTCATCAAAGGAAAAATGTCTGTAAGTACATATATATATATGTGTAACATACATTACCTATATTACAACACGTTATACATTAGAACGTCTCTTCTGAACCGCCTGAAGAAAATAAGGATAAAAAAGAATTTGCGTTACGCTCGCTCATAAAATGTGCGAATTGTTAGCACACGTAGAAAGAAAAAACCAAAAAAAAAAAATGAATCAGTTAAAAGCTCTTGACTGACAGAAAATTCGTAGATCTAACTCGGTTGTACAGTCGGAAAAATGTCAACTTCAGAGGTAGACAGGTTGTGAAAAGTCAGAAATGTCGTCGTTGAACAAAAAAGAAAAATCTAAAAGTAGAAGATATAAAAAGTTATATTCGTTGCGGAAGGAAGGAAAAATCGAATGACCCTAAAAAGGATATTTGTAAGAAAAATACGTATTTGATTTATTTTTTTTTTTTCTTTGTCAAACTAGATTCATGGACGCGCGAAAAGATGGTGACTAACAAATTGAAGGTGGCAAAGTATTGATGAATATTTCATTTTTCACGAGATCAAGAAACAGCGATGCGAAGGCGCGGGAGAAACGCTGAGCTCGTCGGATAATTAAAACTTAGACGCTGTGGAGTATGATCCATCATAACGTATAACGTAGCCTAACATGTCCTGCACGGTTCATAATTTGACAAGTGATAAAATTGTTGCGAGAAATTGGATGGCATATTATTCAAATATTAGTGCCATCCGTTATCATGGATATCATATTTCGGATACCTTTTTATCACTGTAAATACACAAGCCCAAATTTATTACGCAAAGGAGGTATTATAGCTATAGGTATATGATGTTTGGGTCGATGGATGTTTCGAATATTTATATCATAACTGCAGCAGTTTTAGTAAAGACTAGTCGCTATGTTGCTTCAGGAATTCAATCAGAACTCACTCATACATTGGAGTGCGGCCAATCGAATTGGAATAAATCAGAGGCTATTACATACCTTATTGGCAGACTGACCTTTTTAACTTACTAATTCGATCTACTTATATGTCAGTTCCAGCTTTTGCAACGTCTTGCATGATAAACGTACTCGATAAATGAAGAGAGACTCAATTACTATACCATAATTTGTTTTATTTCAGTTTTGGTGAAAGAGAACTACGACGTTATTTACAAGGGTTTTAAATGTGAATTTATCGAAGCAATTATTTAAATGTTTTACATTACCAACGCTGTTGCATAAACGATATTGGACCTAAAACCTGAACTGGTCCAATTCTACAGCTAGTCGTAAGTAAATCATCACCAACTTTTGCGATGTTCTCCATCATGGAATCGACGTAGGTAGCGCAAAGTGTTTCCGAATAATCTGACAATTTGTATTCTCATTTTCCACTACCCGATTGTCGAAATAATGGTGAGAATCATTGTGATACGTCGAATGGATACCTTATAAAATACGTAATTTTGATAATGTATCAGAAAATCATGACGACCCGAAAAGCATCTATGGCAGTTGTTGGAAATATGGTAAAAAGAAAAGCCCAGTTTTAATTCGGATAAAATTTGAATTTTGAAAAGTCTAATTGTAAGTTATACCTGGTGCCGGATCGATCAGCGCTGAAACCCACGATGCGATGCAGATTGCCAGGAGAGTATAACCGAGCATCGCGACGTCGTGGACGCGTGGACGTCAACTGGCGCCTGGTACAAAGCGTCGCAACGTGCTGTCACGAATTTTAGTTGCCACCAACCCTCTGGCGCAGGCGTCGAATGTGAACAAGGGTTGATAGAGAGTCGATGGCAGCTTTATCCTGCATTGCATCGTGTCTAGATATGTCATTAGGATTGAGGAGAGGGGGAGATCAATTTCGACGAAGGGGCGAATAAGTTTTGCTCCTTAATAGCAAAAGCGAAACTAATTTTCAAAAAAATATGTTTCGTTCACTCCATGAATAATCCACGTTTAGTCGTGAACATGATTCCGTTATCTATAGTGCGACAACTTGACATGATCCTTCAGGACGAAGCGCAATAAAAGGAAATAGCCAGGCCAGGTACAGGCATTATATTCGGTTGAACATGATTTTATTGAAAAAAGTTCGAATGCCGAGCAAATTTGAATACTGTTGAATCGTAATATCAGCATATTATTTACGTGTTAATCGACTGTTTTCTTTCCTTTTTTTTTCCTTTCTCTAACGTATTCAACAAAGGCATTTATTACAGTTGTCGACTGGCTTCTACATTAAATATAAATAATTGTCCCGCAACTAACCCGGCAATTCTGTACTGCCATGCGACATACCGTCTATATATTGTTAGAGAATACGCGCAGAGTATATCCACTCAGGCAACAAAGCTACCGCAGCAGGGAAATGTATTAATTAATTAATTAATAGAATCCTGCCTACCAGTAGATAGCTGGGCAGAAATAATGGAGAAGTGTAAATATGAGTGAGACGAAAGAGTGAATTATAAACAGCGACGTAATTATAATATGTATAGTGTGGGACAAGCGACGCCTATACGGATAGCGGGCGCAGTACAGTCAAAAGCGCATAATTTCGAGAGCCAGAACCAGAAAAAAATGTATTATTCCTTCCCAAGTTCTCAAACATACCGAAACGTCGTAATGGAGTATGCGCTCAATTGTAAAAGCGTTAGAAATACCTACATATGTATGTAGAAATAGTGAATTCATCTTCGAGAAATTGTCGGATTTTTATTATATCGCGCCATTATGCAGAAAAATTTCCGAAAGCTCGAGGCAATCAAGGCAGTGAAATATATTTAATTCGTTGACGGAGCATCTGCCAACCTCGTTGCAGTGCGGGGTGTATCAACGTTACACCTGGGTACAGCCAAAAACCAGTTGAGTTTTCGTGAAACTGAAATTTACGAGACAAAACTCACGTACAAACTCGTGTTTTTTAGGTCGTGACCGCAACTTCTGCAACTTTCTGATATCTCGTATTGTCTTTTTTCCGTTCAAAATTCGTGATCCAGTTCGTAGTTTGCTTTGAATTTGATTGTCTCGAGACTGAAAACCTTCGGAGATACTTAAATTTTTCTCACGAGTTTCTGTAAGCAAAGATATAATTTCGGGGGGGGGGGGGGGGGGGGGGAGGTTTCAAGTGATAATCTCGTTTGATTCAAAAGTAATGATTCATTTGTCGATGATCCCTCCAGGATCTGGAATCCTGAAAAACAAAATTAATCGTAATCAATTGAAATATGGAGAAGAGTTGTATTTTAACAAATTTTTTATTTCCAATACAATCAATTATTCTTATCAATTGGTTAACATAATTCACACATCTCTTGTAATCTCATCATTATTTATAATAACGCAACGGTTTGTTTGCTACAAATATATAGTTAATTGTTTGATTATACACGTTGCAGTTATTTACAATGTTTACTTTTGATCGTATTATCCATTTAATTACTGTACAATGGGGAGAACCCCTGGACTTCGGTGTGGCATGTGATCTGTTTGATCGGGACCGAGGCAGAATATATGTTCCTATATATACATAATTTTCATGAAAGCAAGCCTGCGTCATGTTTTTGAATAAATTGTCAATAGCTAGGACCGATGTTTTATAGATTGTTTGAATCGATTTCTCGTCATGAAAGCATAAAGGTATTAAATTAGCATTTGTCATTTGGATACATTTCGAATTCACAATGATTCAGAGGGAAATTTTTCACGGTATTGTTCCCGAACCAACGTTATCCGTGAGCACATAAAAGGGTAGGGATATAGACGGGTGTATTGCTATGGTGAAATCAACTCAGCAATGGACGGAGTAGAACAAAGGATAGAGCCGAACCGCATACTTTGAATGGCGCAATATCGATTCAGTGACCACTAATACGATGAACGGAGAATTGTTAAAAACAAAATCATCACCTCTGATCGTTCTTTTTGTCACCCAGATGCCAAAAACCTCTCGGAATATAAACTAAACACTAATTACTGAATGAGATAAATTTATGTGATTACTGACGAACCGTTTATACCGTTTGGCTGACATTTTTCTCGGCTATACGTGATCGCCTGCAGTTTACACCACTTCGCAGTATTCTAAACACACTATAAGTATACATGACATCGTATTAACTGGCATCACCTGCCATGAGTTAATCGTTATCCGTTTTGATTTATAGTTCAAAACTTGTATAGAGATTTACGTAGTAAATGTACTCTGCGCTATCGGCTCTCCCACCGTTATTTAAAAATGAAAATCATCCATTTGAGAGCGTCGATTAACCACGAGATTCAGTTGAATATATTAACATTTTTACCTCGTGCATTTGCGCGGAAGTTAATGATGGGATTTACTGTTCCTAATTTCACGCAGATTTCAAAGGAAATGCGTTATCAACTGATTTCGTACACATCGTGTTATAGTAATCGCAATATGTCGGTGAATATATGTAGTGAATTATTTGCGTATTTTTTCTGCAGTATCCACAAAGTTCATATTTACGTATCCGTTAACAAATTAAAACACCGGAATTTATCTAATTGATGAAACATTCACTCTACAGCGAGGCTGTAATTGAAATTAATTAGAATTAGGTGCGGAAAATTTATTACTATAATTTGATGGAAATCAGTCCAGCATCTATATTATTTCCGAGAACACAATAATTTTCTTATAGTCTGAATACGAAAATCAGTTCAGCAAGATTTTTTGAAGCATTAACAATAACCAGAGCGCATCGATTTCTCTTTGAAAATGTTTTGTACATCAATCTAGCGTATCTAAAGTAAATGACTCTCATCCCAATGTCAAGAAATTCAGGCTGAAATGTTTCTGAACGTCAGCGCCAAATACATTACATCATTTGTCATAATTATCAGCACGTAAAAATATAGTTTATAAAATCATCAGTGAAATGTATCTCTTACATTCTGACCACCCAACTTCACGGTATTTCATAGATGAAGACATTTGTCATTAACAAATCAATTATACATTATAAAATTATATATTTGGTTTTAGAATGTCAAAATCGAGCACAAAGTTTTCATCATCATAGTATTATTACAGCTAAACTTACAACGTATCAAAAATTACAAAGGCGGTTTGAAAATCGGTGATACGTCCATCGCGCGTTGGTTGATTTTCCACAAAGATTTTGATCATTTTTTCATTTTTTTAGGCAACGAAAGAACACGCAGACGTCCGTTGTGCGCATATTATTTAGTGGAGGGGGTGTTACGGCATCAGCGAATACCGTCCGACCAAGAATACATGGCATTCGTCACATACTCGAACTGGTTTCGTTGAATTAGGCAGTGCTATTGAATTATCGCTGCACGCATTGCAAAAAATTTCTCCGCAGTTGCGACAGTGATGCTGAAAATACAAAAAAAAGAGAAGATAAAAAAAAATGTATATTATATACATGAATCAACGATTTATCAGAAATGCGAAGTTGATGAATAAATTGCGATGACAAAATTTGAAGAGAGAACGACCGTGGGACAATCTTTTCCATGTGCAACGCATCAGGCGGTATGAAGCGATAATTTCAGAAAATAATTAGAAAGGAGTTCTGTCCCTTCGATCAATTTCTCATCGCTCCAAACAGAAGGGGTTAAAATTAAAGAACGGAGAATAAATTAGTATCCCAGCTTCGTCAGTTGAGAGATAGTAATTATTAAATATAAATGACAATCCAAGAACAAGTTCTTCGAGAAACGGGACCTGTAATGGGTTGAGTAATGGAGTAAAATAGGGTGCGTTCGCAGCGGGGCAACTTGTAATGCATTTATAATTATAAACGAGAAAGATAAAAACTTCCCGAACAATCATTCGAAATTTAAATTTCTTCGCAATGAAATATATGAAGGGTTGTATGAAAGAAATGTATGATATACGCGGATATTCGCGGATACATCAGTCATGACAATGCTTCCGCATTGCGCGCGATGCCGGAAATATCCAATTTAAAATTTGAGAAACACGACTTTGTGATGTGGATATATGTGTGTCGAATGTACATGTATATCTATACCGTTTGGATATCTAAATTGAATCGTTTAAATATCGGAATGAACATTCCGAGTCCTGTATTATTACTCGAAGAAGTCGAATAATATAATTCCGATAACCAGTTCCCTCGCGAAAGTTAATTATTGAACCGTCTCATCCACGTGACTTATAGCCAAAATGTGGTAAAGTCGGCCTTGCGCCACACCACCAGACTTCACTGCCACCCTTATCGGCCAACAGAATACCTTCCAATGCTACCGAATAAATCAATACTAAACTTTGAAAGAAGGTAACTAGTCGCTGATAATCGGTTAACGATTCACTCTCGTACCAATAATCACACATCTCCGATCCCGACTAATTCCATAATCTTCAAAACTCGAATCTCGCGAACAAACTCACAAAAACTCCCTGAAAAAATATACTTTCTAAACCAATACTACCTATTCATGTTTTTTTTCATCATTTCTTAATCAAAAATAAACCCCAACTTTTCATTCATGAATATCCGTTCCATATCCACCTTCAACGTACCCTGAGCATACATGTATGTTTTTCTAATTAAAGGTTACGATGAAGAATTCTGACGAATGGCAGGATACGCAGTAATTTGTTAAAACAAAAAGAAATAAAAAACATAATAATAGTAATAAGAATATAAAAAGGAATGTGGACTCTATGGTGAATCGCATTCTTCTGAGTAGGTGAACAAGATTGTACATAGCTAGCCTACAAACCCGTTTATAGCAGGTCCATAATCATTTCTTGGCCAAAACTTTTCTTATCTAACCAACGTCTTTTGACTCAGCAATAAACTTTGGCGCGCAGCACAAATCAGGGGTAAGAAATCGGAGCTGAGGTAAAAACTGACGTTGTCGTCATAATACGGCTTCCTGCTACAGTTTTCATACAATATTTTCTCCACCCTTTTTCACTTTACCTTGACGCTAATTTCCTCCCGATTCCCATTGAACCGTTCGCGTTGCACTCACTTACAAAAATTTATAACAGATTCGCTCCGATTTTTACGTGAATCATGAGGGGTGGAGACGGTAAAACGAATCGCGTAAAGAAAAATTTTGAATTCAACACCGTCTTCTGAAGTATCAATATTACAATACACAACCTATGCAGCTGCATAGCTGCAGAACTACCGCGCTGGACGCGGTCAGAAACCGCGAAACCCCACGCGTTATAGACGAGCTGATTTATGATACCGAATCCTAGACCACCCGGGGCTAGCCTGTACTTTGGTTCAGTTGTTTGTTTGTATTTCTTCATTTTTTCTCTATTTATTTCGTTTGCGCACACCAGTGCTATTCGTGTATAAAACAGCCTGCAGCGCTACTTCCGTCGTACGTCCACCACAATGCACGTCTTTCTTGTTTTTTTTTTTTTTTTTCATATTTTTCTCCCTCTCATACCACTATAACTTTTGCCGAGATCCCCGCTCGCCCTGCAGAAAACGAGTACGTTGCCGTTTGCAGGTCGGAACCTTAGGTGGCCTATTCTATATTAAACAGTATGCTAATACACCCCACTGTGAGAAAAATGACTAACAAAGATATGCCACGTAGACTTGTTATTATGCAATAACTTATCTTGCGTAAAATGTAAAATGTATTTTAAACGTATATTTTAAAGGATATGTGTATGTACGTGTATATAGGTATATATATATTATAGAATACCTTGCTGGTAACGTCTCTATCACATTATACCTGAATATGTATGTTATCATGAATATATATCGAGCGAACTGACAATAATGCAATGCCACTCAGAGTATCGACGACAACCTGCGGCTACGGCATGCCTGCATTTACACTAGAAATTTCTACATGGCCACTTTACCAACGGTAATTAGATTACAATCTATAATATACATGTATAATATGACTTGGATATTCCAGAGAATCTGCTTGTCGGGCGGCTGATTTCTACCGTGTAAAATATATATAAATGTCAAATTTTGCATTTTTATTTCTTCCTTTTTTTTTCTTCATTTCTGTATCTACTTTCGAAATCTACTTAATAACGTATCGATAAAAGCAAAGTACCAACCTTCCTACGAGCGATGTTAAAATCTCGACTGCATTGTTTGCACTGAGTAACCAGCCGATCATTCGCCCAGGGTGCTGTTCCGTCCTGTTGCGATTGCTGGGCGCTGTCAGCAGCCTCCCTTAGTTCCACAGCAGCTAATTTCGCCGTACTTAATTGCCCACCAAGTTCTTCAAGCGTACGTTCTTGTTCCGTGCAAATTTCCTTGAGTGCAAAATGCTCCTCTTGCAATGCCAAGAATTTCTGAAAATACAGATAAAAATATCCCAATACGGTTACAGATATAATTGAGAAAAAATCAAAAAAAAACAAAGAAGTAAGTAGAGGAAAGAATAAATCGACCGGCTAATATAAATAAGAAAAAAAGAAACAAAGAAATAGATAACAGATGAGTCTTACCTCGCCAACTTGCTTCAGTTGATCGACCTCTTGACGAAGCTGTGAAATTTTCTCACGGTCCTTGACTGACGTCCCTTGCAGCGCAGTCCTCCACTCCCGTTCTATCCTCAATTCACCCTCAATTCCGGTGGCTCGAGCTTCGCGTAAAGCGGCTTCCGCTCCAACGACTCGAGCCCTTTCCTCAGCTCCTGATTTGATTCCCTCCAATTCCTTGCATCTGGTTAATGTGCGAAATTAAAGATATAAATTATTGAGCTGCGATATGAACTTCGATTTAATCGCATGAAATTAAACCGGTACAGATGAGTTTTATGGGCATATATATATATATATATGTAAGAAGGACAATGACGACGGGATTTTGACAACATTTGTTAATTTACTCCGGAAATCGTTCGCATATTTTGGTTACGGAGGAAGTTTTGGTTGACCAGATACTTTCATCGAGATTTCATACGAGATTTTTTCATCTTATGTCGGAGCGCGAAAAACAGGGTAGTCAGCTGATTTAGTGTGCTTTTTCTTCTCTATCGCCATCGTTGCTCCTACAATAGTAGATATGAGAATACAAAATAATCATAACTCGAAAATTTGTCAGACTTTATAACGATGTAACTTATGCAAATATATATATCAGTATACTTCAACCTTTACCTCGATTACCTTGTCGCATTTCGAAGAAATTTGATGCAAGTCTACAATATTTTCCACTTTTAAACTTCCAAGAATTTTTGAAACTTTTTGATTAACGTATACCTTATACTTCTTAATTAGTAAAGCGTTCGCGTCGAATATTCGATCGCATATACAGCAAAACTATTGCAATAGGTAATCGAAATAAGGGTATAATTGTATACACGCAATTACGGTATTTGTTCTCGACGAATATGAAGCCGGATGAAAACCCATTTGGTAAACTATTTTCGCTCTTTGATTTTTTTTTATTTCAGGTTATTTGCATTTAGAAAAAATAGAAGAAGAGGAATCTAGCCAATCTTGGGAATTATTGATTCATACAATCGCATGGCATATCGCTCCAGGTCATGACCCCATAAACGATATTACATTATCCCAGATGTCATGGTTATTCGTGGAATCTCATTGCGAGAAAAAATGCATCGAAAAACGCGGACTATAATTTAACTGCTCCTACGGCATTTACTAGCGCGAATGTTACGAATTTTCACACTCTAGATCAAGTAATTTTTCACGAGTTTTCAACCTAATAAGTATTGTAAGGTACTCATGAATGTAAATGATTTGAAAAATTAATTTCAATTTCGCATAATTCACGCTTAAAACTGATCGATAATGTACGATATATTCAATTACATATGCAAATTTATCAACTTAAAATCAGTTGTTTACTTTTTATTTATTAATTTCCTCATTTATTAATTTTCAAACAAAATTTTTTGTGAATTAGCAAGTGCATAATTCGTTCACATTGTACAGCCCGTACTTGATAGATAAATTCATAACTTACCTTATCGCCAAAAACTTAAAAGTTACGTGATTGATTTTTTGGGAAATTAATTTAATGATCGAAAGAAAAGTAGAATACTCTCAATAAATTATTAGCGAATACAAAAATAATCTTTAGGGAGAACCATGCTCGCGAAATTTTTCGAAATATGCAAACAGGAATTTTAAGAAATTTTCAAGGTCAGCTTTTTTATAGGTTTGGGAAAATTGAATACGGTATTACACTTCGTCATCTAGTATTATTATCATCATTATTATTATTATTACTATTATTATTATTATTATTATTCAAGTCTTATACAAGCACACGTGGTGTCATGGTGGATTATATTGCTGATCGCTCGATATATTTTGTGTGGCACTTCAGCGATTATCATATTATGGATATGAAGTTATAGAAAATTTTGTAGTGTTATTACATTCTTTATTATCTCTTCTCTTGTTTGTCTATCTTTATATTCTCATTGTAGAAGTGGTATACGTGAACGAATATGGTTTTAAAAATTGTCGAAAATTCATACGATTCGAGATTCTTAAATTTGAAATTACGAGTAAATAATAAATTTCCACATATATATACATGTTGATACGCAAAATTTTATGGTGTTCGACTCGAAATCATTTTTTTTTTTTCAATTTATAACTTACTTCATTTTGGTTTTCTTTTTATCACATTTTAATACTGAAAAAGAAATTTGTCGAACAACTATCAAAATTAATTACTGGAATTATCATTTTTGAACTATTGGATTCAATTATTGACTTCAAGATATATAACCATAATACATGGAATAAAAAAATACGTTTGAAGATCGCTTAAAATATTGATCGATCGTTCGCCAATTTTATTTAGCTTCGAGAATTCCGAATGTTTACTGAAACTTCCGAAGCATACAACATTTGACGATTTTGAACTGTGTAGGAAAATAATAACATTATATATATTTATGGAGTCTGGAGTCGAAGAAAATGAATACATTTTTGAAACTCCGAATTGACGGGGTAACATTCGGGGAGGCCCAAGCCACACGTAGGTATATTATCATAATTTCTGTTATTATCATTATCTACACAGTATATATATAAATATATATATATATATATATATATGTACATACATATATCATATATATATACGTACACGTACCTTCAGGCAACAAGATCGTAGAATTAATTTCTATGAGTAGGTATGCACAGTTTAGTAAATTAACAAAGGTTTGCCAAAATCCTCAACACATATCAACAATACAAGTCATCATCGGCCGTTCTTAACACAAGCTGCAGCGATGCCATTTTTAATAATACTATTACACTATTGATAAATTCATAAATTCTATCTAAGCTCGCATTGAAACGACAATTTCTGTCGAGAAATGAATTACCTACCTCCAACCATCGAAAGCAACGATCTTATATCATTAATATCGATAACGACGCGGTTTTTGGTTTCATGAGGTTACAATAATAATCTGCCCCCATGCCCCCCTCGCACTTTCATCCCATTTATATGCATGATTATTGTTATATATTCATGAGAGATGTGAAAGCTTGTCCTACCGCCATGAAGAATATTTGAGTAGGACAGAATTGTTTTTAGTTATTCATACTTGTTGAGCGAAAAACGTATTCAACTACGATTGAGAAATGGGCACGGTGCGATTGTTAAATAACATTTGAATTTTAGTGAAAATGAGTCAACGTACTTCTCATCCATTCTCTGGATAGTCTCAGTCATGGATAGTGCCTTAGCTTCCAGCTTTGATATCAGTTCTGTCTTATACTTAAGCGAGTCTTCACACTCCTGAAATGAATATTTCTTGAATATGCATATCTTTACAGGATCAACATCTATCGTTATTTATATCAGCTACAGCTTTACCCTAAATGAGATCAGTTTAGCAGTATTTGTCACAACGACTGTAATTTGACGTGCATTAAATCTTATTCGAACATTTGAAGCTTGTCAGCCCTGATGGCGTTCATCGAGACATAATCTCAATATGGGTATAGCTGACTAGAAAATAAAAATAAATAAGAACATAATTTTTTTGTACAATTACAGGAGACTTTGTCGTTGATATAAAAATCATAGGCAACGAAAAATCGAGTAGTTTCAGCCCATACACCAAACACATAAAAATTGCCATAGCTAATTTGAATGCAAGCAAGCAAGGACAAGATTTTTTGAAAACACATATTGATATGGAATCGACAAATGAGTCGGTTAACTGAATGTTTCACTTCAATTTTTGTCCAATTGCTCTTGCTATTCCTTCGATAAAATGAGAAAGAGCTCCCACAAGTGTTTCTGTACAATCAAGTGTTAAGACATGATTTAGGAAAGAGCGAGTTCAATTCAATACCTGCAGCGAAGGTATCTATGATGTATCAATAATCGTTGAGCTCGAATAAAGAAAAAAATTATATATCACACGCGGGGTTTAAAAATACCGACTAGTTTCACTCCAAGCCGTTCAACTTGTCAACTCGTGCGTATCAATTGAAATCTGTTGCACAAATGATGTGCAGAACGCTCAATGGAACGTGTCGATATCATGGTATCATGTATTTTTACATATGATCGACTAATGTCTTTCCAAATATCGCACTACCCAAGAGGCGGTGCTTATTCACATGAATCCCAACCTGTAGAGACCACTGATAACGGCAATGAAGTGGAAAAAATATGTGATTCCGATACATTCATTTGATCAGATCATAAGGCTTAATCTCTAGTTACATATAACGTAACACGAATAAACGGATTACACAATGATGGTAACGGTGGTGAAATGAAACGGATAAAAACCAAAGAAACCCAAATCCAAAAAATCCCTCAGTCTTTAGCTTTATCGGCCTGAGGGGTTTCGGATGGGACAGTTTTTTCTGGCTTGCTCTGAGCTTCTCCGGGCAACTGAAATCGAACTAGCTCGTTGATAGGCACCCTAGGTGAAGTGGGAGTATTTTTTAGAAAAGATTTATTTCCGGATCCAGGAGTTGTTGGACTCCGACCACATTCTGCATCTTTCATTAGATGGTTGTATTTCTCAAGGTTGTTCAGTAACTTTCCGATCTGATTCGTCTTGGCATGAAGCCGGCTCACCATCTCACCCTTCTGTGTCAGCTCGAACTCGCATTCCTACAAGTCAAACATCCAGACAGGCAAGTCATGCATTTACACGATGTCAAGACCGATTAACTTTTCCAATTCCAAGAGAAACTAAATCTACATAGTATACCGTTTCAGAGAAAAGTCATTATTCATTGCTCATTCATACGAAAACCTTTCGAACAGTTTGAATATCATTTTTTACATTTGCGAATTTGACAATGAGTCAGTTATTCAATCATTCAGAAAATTGAATTTGTCACTAAATCAAATTTACTACAAATGTTTGAAAATGTATGAATTACACTGAAAAAATGAAATCGAATGTACAGCGATGGTTAGAATGGTAGAACAGGACTCAGGATTCGTGGTGGATGGAATGCCTTACCTATAAAACATGCTACTAGATGAATCATTAAAGTTAATACCATAAATTCATATCGTAATGTCACCTGTAGTTTTTTGTACATCTCTAAGTTGATCAATTTGATGTCGTCCAATTGCCGTCTTAGAGATATTATGGTGTCTTGTTTCTCATGAATGTCTTTTTCCAATAACTTCATCGCCACTTCCATTTCCGATTTCATGCTGACCTGTTCCACAAGTTCTTTTTTTAGTTTTATTCTGCTCATCTCAAGGTCGGTTGAAAGTCTCGATCAAGATAATGGGTTCGATTGAAAAAATGCAGATGATCATGTATAGTAGAATTCGAAGCAATTATGGGAATTCATTTCTTTATGTTCTCAAGTAGATACTTTTTTCATTTGCTCTCTATTTATAATTTTGAAGAAACTATAGACAATAGATTTCGAGTTCGAACAACACTTTTTAATTCAAGCCAGCTGAAAACTAGGTGTTACGAACCTGTAAATCTAGTTCTTTTTCTGCCTCAAGTTTCTGTCTTTTTTCCATCTCAAGTCTACTCCTAAGCTCTTCAATTTCCGAGGTAGTCTCGGTGATTTTAACGGGTGCCTTACCGTTCTGAAATAAGTGTAAGAGGACGTTAGGTAAAAAATATTATTTTTTTTAATTCGGAACAAGAGATTTTACCTCATTCGGATCCTTAATCTCGATACCTAGTTCTTTTTTAAGCTGTCTATTTTCATCGTGAAGCGATAGAATATTGTTTTTCGCAATCGCGAGATCTTCTTTCATTAGGGCATTCGTCGTAGTAAGCGATTCAACTTTCGTTTGTAGATTCGTCACAGTTGCACTAAAAAAAAATTTACTCCAATTGATAGAAGTTCGATAAGTGTTTTTTACTCCATCATGATGAAAGCAAAAATTACTTTAGATGCCTGTTCAATTCCTCGATGTAATTCTTCTGGTCCAAAACAGTCGTCATGTTGTCGTTCTCCAGTTCATCGTCTGGAGATTCCCCAGGAATATGATTACTGCTTCTTAAGTACAATGAAAAATCGATAACTCCTTGTTGACAGTCCAAATCTTCTTCCTATTTTTCGCAATTGATACTCATAAGATTAAAATGTTCTAATTTTGTGGTTGACGACGAGGAAATGCAGCTCTCAAACAGACGATGTCGGCGTCAGGCTTCGCACTAACCTTGACGCAGAAGTTACAGTCTATAACATTGAGGCCAACCAGTAAGCCCATCACGACAATGGCTTCTTCGCTCATCATCAATGCGTCCGGTTCAAAGTATTCCGAAAGAATGTCATCCTTGTGGTCGATAAGCACTTTGAGGTAATCCGCCAACTTTTTTTGCATTAGGGCCATTCTTAACCACGCACGTGCTCGGCCCATTGCAGTCCTGAAAGTATCAGGACTGTTACGAATGAAATGTGAACAAAAATTCACAGTAGTCGGTTCATCCGAGTGCTTTCAATAGGTGTACATTGTACATGTATTTAATTTGTTCGACCAAAGTTTATGTTATCGAGTACCTAACGGTTGGTAAATCGCGGATACTTGATGTGATGTCTTGTGCTTCCGAACAATATTTTTCAACGAGTTGTAGAATGTCCCATAATTCCTTTTTGGGGCCAAGAAGTCCCTGAAATTCGATTCGTTAAATGGGAATGATATTCGTAGATCGGTCTGATTCTGAGGTCTGTCGCTCGTTCTTCATCCTACCTTCTTGGGCCGAAGACCGTGCCTCAGAACATGTTCGAGAACGATGAAAAAATGTTGTAATGGCATGTGATCCGAGTCAAGCATACGTCCATATTTTAAAGAGGTCTCAATCAGCTCCTTCACTATTAACTTTGAAATATTGACTAGGTTACTCCTTTCAATAATCACTGGATCTCGTGCTGCAAAAATAACAAGCGTTTCCATTCCGAAATTTTACGATTTAACTTGTGTGCAATCTAAATTGAATCTTGCAGGAATTCAAACAATCTCGCGTTTAAATTTTAATTCAATCGAGCTCATGTGGATCAAAACAAATAATCTATGAGGTATTTTGTGTATTCAATTCCGATAGATGAATCTCAATGTATCTCGACACGTTAATAGTCGAAAATAAGGAAATGTACGTCTCAAGTAAACTTGTTGTCGTCATATTATCTATGCTGTATGTAATCGCGCTTACATATCCAGGTATGGCTCTCACATGCAACCCATAAAATGACTGCAGGTACCAGATAGAATTAACAGTGCGAAGCAAGCCAAGACAAATTAATTCATTGACACGTATAATACTGCAGTAATTTCAAATTTTCAACGTCCAACAACAAAGACCATACTACCCCTGATTTTTGGTTAACAAATGTTAGACACATACCGCTGCACAAATTTCACCTGACTAACTATCGTCAATTAAAACGCGCGTTGCAATTGCTTATGATCAATACTGCGTGCGAAAAATGAAAAACAAGAAACATGGCGATCCAAGTTTTTCACAGCTGAAGCTATAGATCGAAATAATGGTTCTGTCTAAAGCAAGGCGCGCGACATCTGCAGACAAAATTCTTCCGATTTTGTGAAAATAACTCAATCAAACCAGTAGAAGAGAAGAAATAAAAAAAGACGGACAATGATGTGAAATAAACGCTACATTTTCACTTTCCAAAGTGTACGTTCTGCAGAACAATTTAGAGGTCGTTCCCTTCTGACTTCCAACACTATATAGTGTAGATTACGGGCCAACTAATTGATCGTTGCTTTAAATGGACAAGACCTTTAAATCACTCTGACGTGGACATTCGTGTGCAAATAATACAGACACAAGAAGCTGGAGAAGAGTGGCAATGGTGGCGAACTGGACATGAGTGCGTCGCAAAGCGAAGGAGTTTCGTGTCGATGGTGATGATGTTGAACGTGATGGTGGTGGTCTGTACCGCTAAGCGGCAATGGTGGTGACGGTGATCGTTGCATCGACTCCTGCATGGAGAACTCGACGTCCTGAAGTTCCTTCAAACAGAGCCACTCCCCGTCAACGGACACTCGAAAATTGCACAGATAGATTGTATCTTGAGCCCCGGCCATGTCTTGGTCGATCATGACGCCGCCGCCTCCACCTTCTCCTCCACCGTGATGATGATCGCTCAGCGGCCGCAGCTTCACACCGGCTTGGGATTCTTGTCGCATAGGTTCTGACGCGCCCTCTGCCTCCCTTATATCGATCAGCTGATACTTGAAGCCCGGCTTCGAATTGGGGGTTTATTACGTCACGCTACCTGCTCTTCGACACCACCTTTTCTCAATATCCTTGTACCAATCCTTTTACTTATATCCACCGGAAGATGAGTTCGATCTGTAACTGTATTTCCGGAATGTCTTTGTGTGGTAAATCTCCTGGGGATGGATTCCGTTAATTTTATTTTTTGCGATTGCTTGGTGAGTCAATTTCCGGGGTCTGTCTTCATGTATATTGCGAAATTTTGATATTTTGCGGCAACTTTCTGCTGCTTGGCGGAAATATGATACACTTTCTCGCTACTGATATTTATTGGTTCACACTCCGTTTATTATGTCATACTTCTTTGCGTCGGTGTTTATCATTAATTTGGTGAACCCAGTAGCAACTTGGTGAACGACAAGCAAAATTTGACGGGTAGAAAACCACCAATTTGATGGTACAACAATTCACTAAGAAGCTGTACACGATTATTACTTGATCAAAATTTTAATCGTCATAAGACGTAAACGATACAGAGCGCAATGAATGCGGAGTGTTGCTTATGTTAAATATACTCCATGCACTCAGACAGCGCAACTCTGAGTGAAAATGGCGAAAAACAACGGTGATTATTGATTGTTGCACCGACTTTGCTTCCACCTACGATAATCAATAATCCCGCCAACTCTGACACTAGAAGTGCTGCTGCTGGTTGGTAGAATTTTGAACCTCATGGCGGCCCTTGATTAGTCGGTAAGGTTGAAAATAACGATCGCCAAGCTATTAAATTCCGAACATAGCCTTATCTCCACAACGAAATCGAAATCATCGTGCACATTTCACTTTTATAGTCCAGATTTCGAAAGATACAACAACTGATTGATGCAGCCAAGTCAGCAGCATACCACAGATTACAAAATTGAGATAAGCGAGTACCATACGTTTTTAAGCGTACCTTCACGACAAATTTCGTTTGTCAATGAAAATTTCTGCCCGGTGATGAATATGTTAAACGAATGACAGAGAAATGTAATTTTTGAATGTTTGGTTGTTCAGAGCATACTTCTGATTGTTATTGTTATTATTTTTTCTTTTATTGATTCAAGCCCCATTCATTTACCTTGTGTATGGCAGTCAGACTGCGATCGTCCAAAATCGTACTGGTCATTCAATTTTGTAATGAAATCTGTGGATTACCAATACCAATTTATTTTCATATATCGGTTGAATTAAGCCTTTAATAAAACTATAAAAATTTTACATTTCTGAAAATTTTATTATTCACTCAGCTCGGTTACACTTCTCAAACAAATATGTACAATTGTTAGAAAAATAAATCAATGACTCCTGTGGTGAGGAACAGTTAATACTTGATATTTAAATATGTTCACATAAATCACAAGGTGGGTTTGAAAATTGAAAGAGATTACATGAATTTGTATACATGATGAAAATCAGATTGAAAAAGTAACTACTATTCAGAATAACAAACATCGTCTTGTAAATTCGTGTGATTCAATATTGGTAAAAATTGTTTTGCCTAATTGACAAATAAATGACAACAAAAAAGAAACTCTCGCGAATATTTTTATCGAATTGAATTCTACTCCCGCTCAAAAACGTTCGATCATACTCGCCACCTGGCGTCGGGACGCTCAGAGTGCGCGATTAGTCGAATATAGCAATCGACACTGTGCCACGCGTATCGCACTCAGACAGTGGCGTCGCTTCGGTCCGTTGCGATCGTGTGGCGTGCAACATTGCGATTGTCCGCAAAAACCTCTATCATTGTATTTATGACAGCAGGTCAGTTAATAAAAATGATATTTTGAATCTTGGTATAAAAAAACATGACATGCATCGAACCACTTACGTCTCGGTGCCCACCATGCGTCTGACTTACGCGGTCGTGACACGACCAAATCCGGCCACCTGTCCTCTCGAACTGAATAACTGGACGGCGATCGCGATACACTTTTATCAATTTCATCCGACACAATACTACTCGTTAATGATTTCTCGGATGGAGAAATCGGCAAGCCTTCACAGCCTTCCGCAGCCATGTTTACATCTGCTTTTATCGAACAGCTAAAGTCACCTTACATCGATAGGATACCTTAAAGCCTGTAACGACGGACAACGGCGTCCATGACTAGCGAGATTTCGACTTCGAAATTGAATACCTCGAAGTCGAACTTGATATTTTCCATATGCATCAATGGCAATTGGCGCGGAAAGAAGTTCGAAAGCTCACGATCAGCTCAAGGTCGCCCCGCGCCCTTGAGGACATGAGGTGACTCCCAAAATATCAACAAGATTTTACCCTCCACGAATTGGGCATTTACCTAATAAAAGCTACATATACCAAATATCCGTATGATTTATTCACACCTCTCTTGATTGAAGAACAAAAAGCCCAATAAAAGAGACCAGCCGTGAAAACTTTGTTCCACTATCTATTCGATGATTTTCTGTATTTATCGCAGAATATGTATACCGGGAATAAACATCGTGTGGTATCTATATACATCCCACTTGCACGATGTGGGAAAGGGTGATACGTAAAAAATTATTTGTTTCAATCAACATCTTTCACCGATCAATCTACACTCACCACCCTCTCAATATAAGCCCATGCGGGGACGTACAGACCATACTCGAATTCAGAAAAAATGGCTCACGGCACTCAGTTTTTGCGTTAAAATGGCCGTGTTGCACCACTCGAGCAGCCTATGTAAGTATAGAAATGACTGATCGGTACTTATATACTACGTGAGACACGGAAGTCCACTTCTTCTGGTTCGTCGTATAATTATTGGCAATAGGAAGTTGCGGGCTAATA
Organism: Athalia cordata; assembly: GCA_963932425.1. Lineage (NCBI taxonomy): Eukaryota > Metazoa > Arthropoda > Insecta > Hymenoptera > Athaliidae > Athalia > Athalia cordata. The sequence continues at coordinate 44,938,282 of OZ010625.1, read as the reverse complement.
AAATTTATCGTTTTGTAGAAAATTGAACTTTTATATCCATATACATACAGGGTGGAACCAAATGTTTTGTCGCCGCTCTCCTATATAGATGTGAATGTCCAGCTCGAGATCGGTAAATATCCGTGAAAAATTTCAGTCACAAAATTGACCTATAGACCTCGAGTAAAAGCATAAATCTTTAGAAAACTGTATCCTAAATTGACGTTGAAAAATGCACCTATATGCAATACCCTTTTTGCACTTACCCTCTCAGTTTGCCTTTTTCTTGCCCCTTATACAGCTGCTGATAAGGACCTGTAAAGAACTTGGGATTCTGACGTATATAGAATACCTAACATTTCGACAGATTTTATCTGCAGGGTATATGATACAATACCGAACCAATTTTCATATAGATGATCCGTACTGTATGATGTCTATTTGTTCATTAATTTATTTGATGTTACTATGTTAGTGATATTGTATTATTTGTCATCATTTCGCATTTTGATGTGTAAGAATAAAATAACATCGACTTTTGCAATATCCTAATGTTACTGACTTTTCACTCGAGTCTAGAATAGCGCGATCTCGCCCTTCATTTTGTGCATGCTAGTCAACCGGACGCGCGTATTTCGGTTTGGCACTCCGTGCTTAGATTTATCAAGCGGAATCTCATCCCACTGTAATTCTCCCCACTTATAACTACACACGTTTTTCTTTTCGGTTCAATTCATGAATAAAAAAGTACAAATAGTTTTGATAAATAGTACATATAGTGTAGATATGCGTAGGTAGGCACGTGTTTGGAACCTCATTCTCTAATTTCGTCTATCTGATGGTGAGGCAAAATATATGGTGAAATAACCATGCTGAGGTAATAATTGTATACCTTGTAATGAAAAGTATATGGTTCAGAGAGCAAACCTAAAAATAATAATTACAATAATAATTTGCTGAAAAAAAAAATGATTGGTTATTCAGTCATACATATGTAACCAATCATGCGAAATTCAATTTATGAAACACACATGTGTCTGACCTCAATGGTACCACATTTTGAAATTCGATTTCCAATGTCATGCGGAATTATTTTTTGGTATTATCAAACCGAAAATTCGCCGAAAGAGGTTATCGTTTCAGTTGACTCGATTACATGACAAGTATGAGGAAAGGAAATTGTGAAATTGCTGAGCCAATGAATCTATTAGATAAAAGATTGTAGCACCATGTTCGGTATGCTTTGCGGTTGATTCCTGAATTTTTTCAAAAACTTTTCAAACGATCTCAAAAATGACAATGTTAAATGTTCTTATATTGTACTTTCTGGACGCTTCGAACGTTTTTTGTTAACTAGTCGATAAAAAATAATTATAAAAAATCTGAACCAATTTCGCATAAAAATATCCGAGCAAATTTCATCAACTGAATCGATTTGCAGCGGCTCACAGACGTGGTTTCTCATGAGACACACATTTTTACTCTCCGATATGTCCTTCATACCTATCCTGCGGTATTTTGGAGGGTTTGAATGGAAGAAAAGTTCGAACAGAGTGGTTTAATATATGTATGGTGGTGGTAAACATCATGATATGGCCGAATTTGTTATACCGCTCGATTAATTTCAGGTAACACTACTCGTCATGACAATGAAACTGAAAAAATCAAAGCTTTTATTCCTTTTTTTTCAGTAATTGTGAACAAAAAATAACTTTTGAAATTCGTCACTAGGATTCAAAAATTTCGATACACTTGGCAGACTGATGTGAACGATGACGTTGTTGAAGAAGAAAAAAAAAAAAAAAACCGGGACCATTCACAAAATTTGTAAGTGATCGTTCAAAAAAATTATAAACTCATTTTACCAATGCTTATATTTTTGACACGTAGAAACTCCTATATCACTCGAATATGAAAAAAAAAAAAAAAAATCAGTGGCAACCAACTAATGAACCTGTTCAAATTTCATGTATATGTTTATGATGCTCACCACGAATCGTTTGAAATTTTTTCTCCATACTTCAGCGCCTACGTTAAATAAGTTTAAGCTTGACTTCGTTATTCTCCCCAACCCAACATGTACACAGGAATTTATCTGATTTGTGTCATACGGCATTTCCAGGCCATACGTCGATCCTTGTGAATAAACGAGAAGCTATGTCACAGAATAAAGAGTCAAAGTACTTAGTATGCGCTCACATGTCTTTGATCGTTTGAGTATAAATCAAAACACCAAAAATATTCTTCAAAATAGGTAGTGTTAAAATTCATAAAAATAACACATAAGTCACGTGGGTCTATAGGGTTGTCAGCGCGCAGACTCCCGGAGGTATTTCATGGGGGCAGGTGGGGTAGCAGCAGGATCTACAGAGGATGTTGAGCTCCCTCTCGGGCACCGGATCACCCTCGTCGTCGCGGCGTCCAAACTTCCGCGTGACGCCGACCCGCGTGAACCTCCCTCTCCTCGGTAGTTCTTTAAATCGCCGGACTTAATAAGTATACTAACTGCTATAAACACTAGGCAGCCCATTGACCCAAAGGCACAAAGTCTTGAGCTATCCTGTTACAATGTTTGGCGCGTTCTCGATATACGATCACTTATTGTCAGTTCAATATATTTATTAGATCCTCATGGTAATCGTTTTATTGGTGATCGTCGGTACAAATAGTATATAAAAAATAACAGAATTGATCGTTACGAATATACAGATCCGTGACTTGTGTCTGTCGTGTAGATCATAGATCAATCTTCCGATGCGTTTCATGCACAATTTATAATTCTAAATGCAGAAAAGTGAAGAATAAATACATAAAAATATAACATGTACGGAATGCTTTTGGAGAGTGTTCAGCACTTCGTTCAGGTTAGTATAAATATACGCACATCGGTCACAAAATAAAAAACAAAAAAAAATTGTAATTAAAGTTTAAAAAACACAAAGACGATACCAGCATCAGAACTTTATTTATCACTCTGTTGGAAATAAAGCAAACTGAACACTTCAAGCTTCAACCTCACCCCGCAGAGAATTATTTACCCTTTGTTATCTAATGTGCTTATACTTGCTCAAGCGCCCCTGCAGCCAACTACGTTGGAAATTAATTATTGCGATTAATTGTTACTTTTCGCTCATCATCGAATCACCTCGTACGCTTTTGGAAAATAAACTTTAAATTCAGTTCAGGAGTGGAATTCATGAAATTTTCAGACGACGCATAGAACGGGATAAAAAAAAAAAATTGAAAGGTAGAACGACGATAAGATTTCACAAATACCTACAAACGCTGAGGTATAGGCTAGTAATCATCAATCCTATTTCGATTACAATAATTACGGAAATTCGAATTATTCCTCGAATGACCTCTTTTAATGCTCCGATATAACTTCGATACGAAGAGGATAAGTAAAGAGTACTAATCACTGTACTGCAGTAAATCTTTCCGAGTTTTGCCTCCTGGTAGTCCATCAATTGTGTACTTGAGTAGATTTGTTTTACGGAAAGTTGTCTATGCACAGTTTCCTTTCGTAAATCACAAACCAGAACTGCAGCGAGTCATCAATTATATTAGTGCTGCACCTGACGCGATATGACGGTGGAAAAAAATAGATAGAGTAAACTTATAAAGGCCAAATCATATTTGCATAATTCAGGGTGGTTTGGAAAACCTTTTAGTTTATTACTGAGGAGAGTCCTCGCCCGAATGTAGCTCATTTGGTCAAGTTTGTAAGACTACTCTATCGATTATTATTTTTCTTATCATGAAGTAAAATTTGAAAAGTTTGGAGTTCAAAAATAAAATAAGTCTTTTCGTCAAAGTACCCTATGGCGTAATACCTTGTATTGGTAAATTTCCGTTTGAAACGTGATGTTGATAGGCATAACGTAAAATTATGAGTTTTTGAATGCCGCCAAAAAGAGTTCTTGACAATGACTTTCATTGCCGTGTCAATTGCAGATAGGTCGACCATTTTTCTTTTCGAAAAAAAAATATATGTGGATTGAGGCGTGCCAAATGCATCCAATGTTTTATTTTTGACCAGTATAGTGTCTTGATATCTTTGATCTTTCAGTGTCAAGGCATTGCCTTTGAAATTTTACACGTTTCTCGTTGCCCGCTTTTTTTTACATAGTCATAATCATTACGGTTGGTATCTGAACGAGAACTAAAACTAAAAAAAAAAAAGCACCAGTTATTTCCGTTGACTCCAATCACATCATACCATAAACCACTGTGAAGATGTTGTGAGGATTCTTTTTTTAAAAACGAAAATTTAAATCAATTTTCCAATCCAAGTTGTTCAATTACTTCCAGTACTGTATGTAACAAGTGTTGAATGTCCTCGAAACTTACATCATCGCCAATCGTCGATATTAGTTTAAATTGCATTTCACGGAAATAAACTGACAGATGTAGTTGATGAACACATTATAGACTCCAGCGGTGCGTAGCAATTTCCCAGTTGCTGATGTCCTTCGACACATTTGATCAAAATTTTCGAAATGAAAATTGTTGATTTCAAATAACGATAAAGTAGGCTACTTATTTTTTTACGTGTATAATCAAATTTAATGAGCTCCGCTACATATACAGGGTGTCCCATTCTAAGTGAACCATTTTGATTACTCGAAAGGATGAGGTCATACGAAAAAACTTTTCATACAAAAGTTGTAAAGTTTTGAAGGGGAAAAAACTTGGCTATCTTCAATTTTTTCCCAAATGACTTTCAAAGGGTCAAATCGAGGTCAACTTGTTTTTTTTGAATGGAATGACATATTTTTTTATTCAGAATCTGAAAGAGCGTCAAATTCTGCACCAAAAAGTACTTACATACATATGGCCTAAAGTCAATAGGTCCTTCGGTAGAGCCGGTCAAAAAGTGTGCTTACACATGGGCTCGCGCGTCGCGGCCGTGGTGCAGCTCCGCCAGCGTAGCCAAGCCAAGTTTTTTCCCCCTCGAATCCCTACAACTTTTGTATGAAGAGTGTTTTCGTATGACCTCATCCTTTCGAGTAATCAAAATGGTTCACTTAGAATGGGACATTCTGTATAGTTGAAATTGTAAGATTTACTACGAACATTGAAATGCACACTAACGGAAAGTCAGGCATTGAACTCGATCGTTCATGCCTCGAACGTCCCATGAACACTAAATCGTACGCAGTAAAATTAGATGCGCGTCAAGGTGAAAAATTTTCTAATTACTCAACGCTGTGTAGAATCATATTGTATCAGTATTTCCTCACATTGTTTGAACGAGCAGTCAAATTTTCGTACAAAAAAAAAGAACACTTCTAAAAGTAGTAAAGAAACAATCACTGCTTTATATGTTTTCGCTAAAAGAAGGGAAAAAAAAAAGGTTTATCTGTTGAAAGTTTCAAAACATTCAAATTCAACGATCCTCAAGGAATTTCGAAAGAAATGGAGAGGTTTTATTCAGGGTATGAAGAAACATGAAAGAACTTATAAATTCCATCAAAACTGAAAAATTATTGGTCGAGGTTGGTGCCGAATGGTGTATACCCACGGACAATATTAATTAATAATCCATGCGATTTCGCGGTGATAAAAAAATCACAAAAATCACATGTTCAAAGGGGTAATATTCCGCCCCAAGATTCCAAGCGGGTCAATTGCTCACGAAATGAAAAAGAGGCGCCACTTTCTAGGAAAAGTACGTATGCAAGTGAAACAAAATTTGACGTGGATTTCCAATTGATTTCGATATTTCCAACTGTTGGTTGCATCGAAGCGTGCTGCAGGACTGGGCCGACACCTCGTTATAGCTTCAAATATGTACTCAGGGATTTGCAATTTTCCTCTGGTCTCCTAGTCAAACGTTTCCCTGGATGCATCTCTCGAAATCTGCGAACTAATGATCACGAGTATTTGAATATCAATGGATACTGCGAAACGGCAGTCGGTGTAATGGATAACCGTAACGTTGGAGATATCGGGAAGAAAATAAAAAAAAAAACAGATTTTCTGCAGTTACCGAGAACAGCTGTGGGATAAGCACACGTATTACATAGCGCTAATTGGAGATTTAATTTTTCGGAGAAGCACGTTCGTTAAAATTCAAGTACGTAGTGTGCTTTTCGCGTAGTTCACTCGAGAATTCCATGTAATATCTTTACGATCCACCTACCATTACCGGTTTATAAATGTTTAATCAGGTACTACAGCTAATACAAATGATTTATACATGATGGAATTGTAGCTGCATGGTGAAATTTTCGAAAATCAATACGCAGGTTAACTGACGCGAATAATATGCAGAAAAATGGAATAAAATAAAATAAATATCCGCAGCGGAAGACCTGCATGGTTGAAAATACAATGGTTACCAGGCGTGTGCGATGCGAAAGGTGAAATTGAATTTCAAAGCCGTAAAACGCATCCATAGTTCAAGAACTCTGAAGTAATATGGGAATTATAGAAATATTTCTATTTTACGAATATTGAGAAGAAAATGAGGCAGAATATTTGACCCACTTAAAAAACAATGCGACTAGCTTATCTCATCCTTGAAGAAACGAAGAACAGTAGCCGAATGTAGCTTATTGATGATAAAATGGAAAGTAAAAAATCTTTGTAATCTACATAGCCTTATAAAATGCCACAGTTAAAAATATACTATTTAATTATTGATTTCTAAATTTATTGCCCACAATTATGGTGCGGGTACTGTACGTGGCTGTTGTATACGCAGGTAATTTGAAAGAATCGTCACGTCCAAATTGATTATAATGGTTTGCGACAAGAATGGCTTTACACATTAAGTACTTCCTTTAAAAGTTACGGAGCTTCGGTACCTCATTCAAAGGCAGATACACTGACGTCGTTCGGAGTTATAAATAGAATCGAACGCCAGTTACGTCTGAATGATTATCAATTTTTACATTCAGAAGAACCATGTCGCCACGTTCACACTATGACAAAAAAATAGAAGTAAATAATTCAAGAAAAAAAAACTTTCGGTGCTTCATTTCGCCCATTAATTTATATTCGCAATTCATCGGAGATAGCTGTGATCTTATAGCGAAACGCGATCATTGCCATGTTGCCATATTGACTAATATACAGAAACATCAGCATGCTATGATAAAATAATAATTATAATGTTATACCAGAAGAGCTCCACCTGGTTTTCCTCACAAAGTTTTCCTAATAGCGGAAATAATTCCCAACATGACTTTTCCAACTAACCTATTCATTGAAGAGCTCTATTGCGAACATCATTGTTATAGTCATTAAGCTTCGGAAAATTCTCGAGTCGAGAATCTGACGTGACTGCGTATTACGTGTATATCGTATGCTCCAACTCAAGGTCTAAAATACTATTCCGAAACATGTTCTCATTCCGTCAGATTTACGTTGTGTTACGGGACATTCGACGATAGACCTACACCGATCAGAACTTTTCTGAAACATCTTCAGATCATTTATTTCTCACCTCAAAAACCGGAAGGAAAAAACTAGCACTGAATTTTCGTCTGTGATCGTTTCTTTTCACAAAGTAAAAAAGTCTTTGTAGAAAAGAAATGGCAATTCATTTAGAAAAAAATCATAAAAATTATTCTATTCAGTTTTCGGTCGTCATTATCTATAATTTTTTTTTTTTTTATGACAATAACAATTTGTTATGAAAAATGTTGCGAAGGTGTTTCCATTTTCATTCATTATTTTTCTCGAATCTCTCATTAATCAAAGAATTAATGATTGGAATAAAATGAACCATGCACACTTGCAGTCAATAGTAGTGTTCTAAATCTCGAATAATTTCCTTATAATGAAATGGTACCTCTCAAGCAAAGTAGTTTAAATACGAATAATATTCCTTCGGTAGGTCGCCATCTTAACGTTCAATGTCTTAACTTCCCGAGCATACCTAGTTACGCTGATAATTTTCATTTTGTAGATTAGTAGTGCAACACGGTGCATGCGCTTTGTATAATTTCACTTGCATAACACTAGAGCTGATAAATAGGTGTTAGGAAAAAAGAAGGTAGAGGAAAGAAACGTGGAATGCATAATTTATACCTTCAACCCTGCAAATAAAGGGCTGAATGAACGAAGTAGGATATAAAAGGCAATGTTTTATTTATAATGTCAACAACTCGATCGACGTCACCCTTTAACTAGCGTAATTTTGACCTTCGCGCTAAAGTAGCAGTTTTATCAAGCTTGTAAAACTGACTCGAATATTGGATCGCGCTGTTATAGCTTCGTATGATTATTTGCAGGTCTGCAATCGTTTCTATTTTATGCACATACGAAATTCTTATGTCGGCAGATCACAATGATCAAAATACATGCACAGGCGAAAAAGCTGCGGAAATTATAGGTGGACTGGAATGTACGGAATTCAGTGGAATCGAGATTTCTTGCAGCTACAAGTGTAATGTCGATATTCGATTTCAACACCACTACGTCTTCAGCTGTACGGACTGCTTTTTCCCCCTCGGAAAATTTCATCATTTTTTTCTTGGTTTTTTTTTTAGCATTTTCTTCTGTGGACGGGGAAGGGAGAAAAATTTTGGAGTCGTTAAGATCGAGGTGAATCTGATTTTCCTTGCAGCTTTTATGGCAGCCAATAATCATTGAATGTTCCTATCGTAAACCTAGAACAAATAAGAAAACCCCACTGAACTTCAAAACGATTCCAATCGTCGTAACGCATATCCTCGAATAATATTCGAAAAACGTAGGTATTAGCTGTATTCAATTCAGCTACGTTCCAATTTAAAACCATTTGATGAGGTAAACTTTTGTTCACAGTTATGCGAAAATGTTGAATGCAATATGAAAATATAACGCGAATAGTAGCGAGAATTGACAGACCTGAATAGCGGAAGAATTGTATTTTGCTTTTTTTCCATTTGACACGTACTAGTGATTGTGCACTTGTTTTTTTTAGGAGTTTGTTGCCGTTTTGCCTATTGTTTGGCTTTTTTCATGAAAACAATTTGACAGGTAATCAATACCCCGTCATAAATGCCCTCGTCGACCGGGCAATCGGTCTTTGTAAATTGCTGGCTATTATACATGCATATATATATGTATATAATGATGGCAGTCCAAATAAACACCCACTTGACAAACTATTCGTCAATTACCGTGTTCTGCAATTATTTGCTGTCCCTACAAGCGTAGTGTTTGGACTGGAAAAATGTTTGAAAATGAAGTTATCGATTTTCTACAATTTTTTGCTGGCAATGTTAATTCTTATCCGCATCTGATCGGCACGTTTAGACTAATTCGAATTAATATGTGTTGAGATCTGATTAGATGGCGTGCGATATATATCCGCTAAATCCGTCAGGATTCTCGCCTGATCGACGTTATTTATCATTTCCTTCAAAACTACTTCGCTTTAAAACTATGTAATGATATTTTTGCAGAGCGTCAGTCTTCGCTTGCGAAAATATTTTTCATGACAATCAATCAAAGGATTCTATACATATATGATACATCCCTTTCGTTTCCGGTGATCGCGTATCATTTCAAAATAATATACACCATGCTAATTCCGGTAGGATGGTCGAATTTCTAATAATCCTCCGTGTAGTAGCCGGTAGATAGATAATTCGCGTGTCGCATCGTCATAGCAGTCAGAATTGTGCCCTTTGGCTACTTCAGTTATTGAAGTATATCAATTATTTTTACGATGACACCGTCTCGTGACTTAAGCTAGTTACCTATTGTTCGTTTAACGTTTAAACCATGATGTGTCCATTACCTGCGGTGCAACCATACCCAGTATAATCATAGTCTTTTGAAAATAGCTCGCTTGATCGAAAATTATAAACAGTAATTAACGGCTGCCATTATAGGACGCGAAGTGAGAACAGAGTTTAACTTGTTCAGAAATTTTCTACTAGGCGTACCTGTATGACGTAAAATCAATTTCATAATAATCAATTTTTGATCGGTTTGATCACAGAAAAAAAAAAAAAAAAACAAGACAAGACAAGACAATCGAACAAGATACAATTTTTACAGCTTTTGCTCGTTTCGCGTGACTGTAAACCCTGAAGCCGTTCCATCCATCGTCTTTTTTTACAATTCGATTGCTTTTTACGTACTCATGTGATTAAAAATCATAAAATGACAAATTAATCCAAATGATAATTGCTTTTTTAGTTAGAATATGGCGAGGACGTGTGGAACCACATCCTCGAGGCCGCTGGCGCCACGCACTCCGTATTCAATACTCGTCAAATTTATCCAGACAATTTAATGACGGACTTAGCGGCCGCCCTCGCCGCCTACAATGCACAACCTGTGGAAGAGATCATGTATTTTTTCGGAAAATGCTTCGTAAGGTTTTTCAGCAATCTTGGGTAAGTAAATTCACATTATTTTCAACCCGTTATGAGTTATAAGATTAAATAAAAGTGAAGAAATGTGCGAAAAAAAATGACCTGTAAGAAAGGATGTTTTATACGAATGTAAATTGCCTCCAAGCCAATAGGATGGGCGTTTTTCAGGCTGACATAAAATCACCTACTTCGATTTAGAAGTTTAACTTGTACCAAATTCTCGCCACTCTTGAATCTTCGACTCTGCTTCAACCCAGAATTTCAGATTAACTTTGATATTGGTTTTCTGATACCGCACTATCCTGTCGCGTACAGTAAAGAGGATGCGGTGGTATATTTCGAACATCTCAGGCAATAAGCCCCGCAAACAACAATTCCATCCAAATAAGAAGTTAGATAAAAAAGAATAAAGAAAACGGAGGTTCTTCGTTATAAATCTCTAAGATTTCTGCTCTCTAGGTACCGATTACGTCCGAACTGGTTGTAATTAAATTTGCACGTGCCAAAAACAAAGAAAATACTTTTTTATTTATTATGACTCGTCATTTACTATTGATACGTGAGGTCATATTGAAGGTTGCTTCGGTAGCAAAGAAATGTTTCATTTTATTTTTGGTCATAACGGTAGAAATGTGTACATACAACATCGATCTATCGAATTGTCTACAAGTGGGTGGTGCTGACTTAATTCCGATCAATAACAATTATTTTGGTTGTAATTACTCAAGGGGATAACCAATTACTAGATGTTCGATCGACTATGGTCTCCCGGGTGGATCGTAATGTTTAATTACAGCTGTGGTGAAATAATTAAAACTGTGACGGGCGGTTTAATTTAGTTTCAAAGTTCCAACGTCAATGGTCAAAAGTATAAGCGATGAAGGTACGTACGTACCTATACCGCCATACAAATTCATTCCTTCGCATTGTTAAAATAAAGTATAAATTAAGGTAGAATGTACACATTAATTTCCGACAACGCACAATTACACTAAATTGGTCCCAGCCCGCGTAAATATTTCTATACGTTGCTGCTTTTGTTATAAACTCATAAGCGTACTCATATATGTATACGTAAAGCATTTGGATATAAACGGACAGTCGTTGTGAATAATTTTCACACCGACTGTCCTCGTGGAGAGGCATGTGGTGGATTATACGGGTTTATTACAAGCTGTGACAAATATTTTAATCGTTCCCTAAATATTTGATAGCGTTGGAAAGTCAGTCTGACCAACGCGAGATTCATTTATTACTTTTTTTTTTTTAGTCCACAGCGATAACGGAAAATTAGGAGGCTTGCAAAAGTAAATAATTACTTTTTGAGACGTACTGTATTAAATGAACGTCCTTATAGTTTCACGCATGCTGCTCACGCCCGTGCTCACGTATCTGGTCCCAGTAGTGCTAATCAACAGAGAGTTATTTACTACTTTGGAAAAGACAAGATTTATACCGGTGCTAGGATTACTAGCGTTGCGAAATATGACTTTTTATAGCATTCACTTTCAGGATCACGTTTGATAAGTATGGATCATCTGTACAGGCATATTAATCTCAAGATTACCCATTCATTACGCACCCTGGTAGTTATCCATTTGACTTATGCATTTTATGGGGAGCTCTCGGGCAGGTGCATGTGAATTTTAATCTCATGCAATTTCGATATGAATGGAAAAAAGAGATGAAAGAATTTTACTGTGAATGGAGGATTTTATCTGATTTCTTTTAATTTTTATGGTATCCTCGTTGATGTGCTAGACAAAGAAAAATTAATAACTCATAAGCCGACGCATGGTACGTGATATGTTGTCATTTTGTGTCGGATCGGAAATTCGCCAACTAATTGAAGTCAACTCATATTATCCGAAATCAATCTGAAAGCCCGTGTATAGAAATGTATAGAAATGAATAGAAATCATGAGCGAATATCATAACGCCTGGAAAAATGATATTTTCACGTCTGAAAATAGACTAGATTTTTCACTGTCTACCTGAAACATACGAATTTTCAATTGCTATGCAAGCAAATATGAGTCTTTAGTATTTGATACATTTTTTTCCAAATCTTTTTATTCCTTAGGTACGATTGCACGATAAGAGCAACCGGTCGATATTTTTGCGACTTTCTTCAGAGCGTGGATAATATTCATATGCAGATGCGATTCACTTACCCAAAAATGAAGAGTCCTTCAATGTACATCACCCACGAAGATCCCCAGGGTGTTGTTCTAGTTTACAGGAGTACCCGACAGGGATTTACTCATTACTTTATGGGTAAAGTTATTTCCACGATCATTATAATATTTCAATTATAACGAGGCCCTTCGCCTCGCACTCACGATTGTTTCTCACTAAAAACCTTACGTACCTTCTACTTTAACTCCTGATTCTCGACGTATTGAATCAACAGTTGGGCACCGGCAGGTCAGTTGTTTCAGATAGCGGAAGATGTTTATCAAACCAAACTTAACATCACCGTACTGGAAAGTTCGACGACGATTCCTGGATCTCGTAATGTCCTTGTTAAATTTCGCATAAACTTCGACAATCGAGCATACGTGAGTGAAAATTATTCATATGTTAGCTACACATGAATCATACGTCAAAAGTACTATTCTAAAGATTGCTGTACTCTTACGTGGTATCACCTGTTTTAATGTATTGATGAAAGGTCAGATTCCTAACCCGCAGGATAAAACAAAACTCAGACCCCAAACGGAAAAAAAAACCACCTGCAACTTGAGGCGGAAACCTTTAACGCTAGTTGAAAACAAACTTTCAAGAGATACGTTGAGAATCGAAAATCCGCACAGAATTTTTTGAACACGCATAACCCTTGTTGCAAGGATAAAACGCCCGTGGCTTACAATAATTAAGGGCAACCACTTTTACTTTTTTTTTTTCTATGCGGGGTCAACAATCTCGTGTTCCGTAATTGTGGATTATTCATGTGGTTCGTTGTTTTAACCTCTGGGCCGCCGGGATTTGGGCACTTTATTTTTCTTAAAAAGTCCTCGTAACTTAGTCTCGTTTCTTACATTCGACCTCGATGCAGTACCGACTTCAGGTAGGGTCTTATTCATATTTCATGGGTTTGTCAATACACTAATGAGTTTTCGAGGAAAGGTTGTTGGGATCAAATTTCAAAATGTTAAAATTTATAAAATCCTTCACTTGCAATAGCTCCACTCGAAAAAAAATGTGGAGTGCTAATCCAGATGGGATCACCTAGAAATGGGAAAAAAATCTGAAATTTACAATATCATTTGATGCATAATGCGTAGGTTTTTTTTTAACGAACAAGTGTTTCATTTCAATAGAGGAAAATACAATGACGTGAGGGATTGAGTGAAACCGTAGCGTAATGAAAATTAATATCCCCGAGGTATACATCGGTTGTAGTATACTTGCATCAGATAAACACACATGTAATATAAAAACCAATATTTGCCTGCAAGAACGAAATTGGAATCGTGGAATTGAATTAAAATAGCAAATGTTTCAATATCGGTGAACCCGTACGGGTATTTTATGTGTAGAAGTTTTGTGTCTTCATAAAACCTAAAAACGAGGAAGTTTTCCACCGACCTTCGAAATATCAAGGAACTTATATGAATTGATGATTTGATATCAAGAATTTGTTCCAATCTGTAGATAGCCTCTCATCAGAAAAAAAACGTCCCGATGGGTCGTCAATTACCGCCAATCCCGTGCACGATTCTTCTTCGACTATTTCCTTTTGGAGTTCTGTTGAACAAAAACATGTGCATAATCGGCGCAGGTGAAAAACTCCTACAAGCTTGGGGAGGCAAGACCAGCGTGCTCAATATGTCAGTCACAGAACTCTTCAAACTCAGAAGACCAAAGGGAATCAACTTCAATTGGGCAAATGTGAGTCATCTTATACCTTTATGTTTCCATTTATACAATACTCGAAGATTTTGCAGTTCGCAAAAAGTCAACCGTTGAAGGTTTCTACAATACAACCGTATCTCACAGGTTATTTACTTACGCTCCGTATTATTCGAGTTGGAACTGATTCGCTCAGCCGAAACACAGTTCAAAGGACCTGTTTCGCCTACATTGAGTGAATCACCGAGTACCAGCACTGGTTTGGGTCGAAGAGGTAGTCAGGGAGCACGGAGCATCCTTCTGAAAGGACAAATGCGACACATCGAAGAAATTAAAGCGATCATTTTCCTCTGTAGTCCACTGTAATAACTTTATTCTCTTTAATAAAAACGAACTAGCCTTTCTGCAATTAGAAAACACAACTGGAATTTGTTTTACAGGATCAACAGTTTGGACGAACTTCCAAACATGGGATTATTCTTGAACGACCTAAATCCTCACGGAATGGGTCGTGAAATGGTATTAGCTGGTTGGCAGCACTGTGGAAGGTAAATAATTAGTTTCGAAATGTACATAGTATGTGTGCCTTTAACGTTGTGCCATGTAACGTTAATTCATTCCAGACTAGAGATGATGTTCGAAAGAGCGGAACAAAGATCGGAGGAACTTCAGATCAGTTACACGCTCCTTGATCGATGGAAAAACAAAAGCGATGAGTTACTTTATTCCATGATACCTCGAACAGTTGCCGATCGACTGAGAGCTGGGGCCAGTCCACTCAGCACTTGCGAGGTACATATTCTGACCTTGAAGTCCCTTCTAGTAGCTTTTTCTTATCCCTTTATTCTCACGATGATTCAAATTATTCTAGTCCTTCGACTCGATATCCATTTTATTCTGCGAGCTTTGTGACATTGAATATTCTACGATCGAGGAAGTTATGAAGGTCGTGTCCTCCATGAACGCGGTATTCTCTTGTTTCGACACTTTGATGGACGACTTCAACGTCTATAAGGTAGTTTCAAAGACAATTCCGAATCGGGATTGACGTCAAAGATAAAAAGAAGAGTGGCGTCGTTAAATTTTTTCGAAACGTGAGTTATCATGTTAACAGGTGGAAACCGTCGGACGCGTCTACATGGCAGCTAGCGGAGCTCCTGACAGAACGGAAGACCACGCCAGAAACGTCGCTGACGTTGCACTTGAACTAATATCACGCGTGCGTTCCCTCAAGTTGCCATCCGGTATTGATATCCAGATTCGCATAGGTCCGTTCTCCTTCAAATATTTGCTGACGGTCACTTCGTTCTTATGCTGCGTGACTCTGAATTTTCAAATTATCAAACGTTCAGGTATTGCCTCGGGTCCCGCAGTCGCTGGAGTTGTTGGCATCAAAGTCCCTAGATATTGCTTTTTCGGAGACACCGTCAACACGGCAGCCAGAATGCAAACAACTAGCGAAGTAAGTCACAACTTTGCTACTTCGTTACTTATGGCGCATGCAATATTGATCCAAACTGTAACAGGTGTTACTCGAACATTTCTTCGCGCTCTTGTTCAATGGCATGGGTGTGGGTGTATCGTTTGGAATGTTAATTGGTGTTTGAAGAAAACAGAACTCATATTGTTTTTTTTTTAATTATGTTAACCTGGTATATCTTATTCTTACCATTTGCTTGTCAACAATTATAAACTACTTTTCAATCCGCATAGACTTTTCCTGTTACCTACTTTGTTTCCATTCATATTATACTGTAAAAAAAACAAAAACAAAAATATTTCGATGCTTCTTTTTTTTATGTATTTTTTGAAACTTGGCAACTGTTTCCTGACCGTACAAAAACATGCGGAGCTTACTAATGAAAAAAGTTTAAGCTACAATCGCAAAGTTGTGGAACTTTAGAAGCAGCCACTCATAAACAAGTTATGTTACCATTGAAAAATGAGTTTTCCATTTTTTTGTCACTCTGCTACGGTTCTGAAACGAACAGGATTGAAACTATGTTACCGATCGGTCTGTGCTTTCAGCCAGGAAAGGTGCACATTTCACCCCGCACAAAAGAATCGCTACCGTCGGAACGTTATAAAACTGAATCCAGAGGCAACGTGTGGGTGAAAGTGAGTCGTTATTCAATTTTCTTTCCATTCGATTAATCAATTTGTAAGAATAATAATGGAAAATCCATAATAACGTATCTTCACGATTTTTTTTGTCAGGGCAAAGGAGATATGGAGACGTTTTGGCTTGTCCAAATAATAGACTCACCAGATTCAATGGATGAGGATGAAAATACTGGTGGCATTTTAGTCACGAGTGTATAATGAATCGGTCCAAAGCCGGAATATTGCAGAATTTAGTTTCTGGAAGACTGTACAAATAGTAAAATTCAATGTATTGTATATAAGTAGAAACTGTACTAATAAATTGTCATTTCAGGTCTAATTCCTCAATTTACTAAGGATTCCCGTGGGGATCAGGATTACAGTCTCGATTTCAATTGAGCTTTGTTTAAGGATTCACATTCATTCGAAAAGCTGGGTGAATCGAAAAAAAGAAAACTTGCTCACCCTGAGTGGTGAAATGGTTGAATAAATCTTTGAAGTTTACTTTCCTTATTTTCTGATTTGAAGTAATGAAAGAGTATATCGATCGAGTGGGAAAATGAAATTGACGATACGATTAGATAGATAAGATGAACGATTTATATTTATTTAAATAAAATGACTGTTTAAAATATGAAAAGTTTGTGCGATTATTTGACTAGATTAGTATTTATTTATATCTCCGATTCGTGTAATTAGATATAATGTTAGTGTCATGGCTGCCACGACGTCGCAAAGTTCTTTAAAAAATTTTCGTCACCATCAGCCTGAAAATAGTCTTCTTTGTACAGGGCTTCGACGTTGAATCAGCGGTTCTCTGACGGTGACAAAAGGTTGCACAATTCTACAGTGAAGGAGGTAAAATTATCAGAGGTTCTACATTCGTAACGACGACGAGTGATCTCGATTCTTTGTTCAACGTTCTTTTCAAACTTTTTTTTTTACTCTCAATTGAAGAGCGTGCGGCATAGAATTAACAAGTGCTATTTCATATACTAATGTGTTATGTTTTTCATAATTTCAACATCAACGACTCGATGATTTCCCAATAGTGGTATTACTCCCTGGCGACACATGGAGACCTAAACTCCAAATTTTTTGCTAGCATCGAGTGAAGGTCCGCGCTATCAACTGCAGCACCTGTTTCTCATTCGATATATTGAAACTTTGCAACGAAAAAATATTAACGAAAAAAAGAACGAATGAAAAAAGCGAACAAAAAACCTTGACATCTATACTATCAATTAAATTTTCTTTCACAAAATTTCGGTAATGTATAGGTCTTGGAAATGAAAACTAATAAATATTACGAGACGATGAGTGAAAAAAAATTTGAGAAGTAAGTCATTCAAGATATTTGGCAACCCGCGTGTTGACTATAACTACAGATTCGCTTCAGAAATTCTCTACTGCACACAGTACTTGAAAATTGGACCCAAGGATGCGGCGCAGCGTC
This sequence comes from Athalia cordata, assembly GCA_963932425.1. Classification (NCBI taxonomy): domain Eukaryota; kingdom Metazoa; phylum Arthropoda; class Insecta; order Hymenoptera; family Athaliidae; genus Athalia; species Athalia cordata. Next base: position 44,920,564 of record OZ010625.1, on the reverse strand, counting down.
GACGACCGTTATTTTAAATTTGCATAGTTCGCTTCTTTTTTTCTCAGATTCTTGACTTAAACGGGTCTTATAACCATCAGAATATTAATTACTATGTCAACATCAGTTATCACGTATGACGCCGCGCTAATACGACGCGGAATGCTTTTCTCAAAATTCGAAATAATTACTCATAACTCATGTGTACGTATTTACAAGTTATAACAATTGTGGAACGTGAATTAAAATCAGCAATAACAGGCATCCTGCGTATTTTGACGTATCCAAGTTATGAAACGATTCACCCTCGTATATACCCCAGGGTAATTTGCTTGCGCGCATCCCTCACCCCAGGATACAATTCCTGGAACAAGCAGAAAAGAAGATTAGGTAAGGTCTGAAGTTGGCATTCTACCTGTTTTTTTATTTTTATTTTTATTTTTATTATCAACTGCTGAGTTTCTGTCAAACTTACCCGCAATGGAATGAACCGAATCCTTGATCACGTGGAGAGGACCGCCGCTGTCACCCTGTGGATTGAAACAAACGAATTCATTGCTACGGATTCATTCTCTTCCACTTCCACGACAATGACAAATTCAGGCATTGACCGTAACCTTAACCAACTTAACGAGTTGTTCCGACGCCCAGTCATCTCTATAATCACGACGGGGACAAGGCCCCTTATCCGTTTCAATGAATTGTTCAAATAACTTGTCTTCTCGCATCATGTAAGTCGAGGTGAACCACAAATGTGTGGGGTGAGTGAAAATACACGAACTATATAGCGCCTCGTGGTATAATATTTGAATGAATTTGAACCATCGGGAAATTATGAATTATCATTAGCCGATATTTCTCGTACCGTATTAAATTGCTACACATGCAATTTGACGCTAGTGAGTACACAAGTTCGAAGTTGATATAATGAGCGAAAATTCCGTGGGATAAAATTACGGTAAAGAATCCGAAATAATTGATCACTTTCGCTCGTTCACCCAATCATTTATTACCTGACATGCGTCCTTTCCTCCCTTCGTGTAACCGGCGCACAACATATTATCGGTTATTTTTTTAGCTGGATATTTTGTATTTCTGCACTCCGCATTACTCAGGATCGGCACGGTAACCTCCTGGAGTGTGTTCGATACCGGTCCGGACTCTGACGTCGCTCCCCAGCCCGTTACCACTCCCTTTTCCCCGGCAAATGTTTTAGCTGAAGAGAAATTGATCGAATCATATCAATTATACGAGTGACAGATATAAGCGTGCGAGAAATTGTATTTTTAGCTACAATCGTCCGATCCATCAGATACGGGTCGTCTAACTGCAGTTGGAAGTTTTTCTGTTTCATTATACAAGCGTCATACTTACTAAACTCTGGTAAGCAAACCGGTCTCACTGTGTCATCTCGTCTTATCACAGAGTCTACTTTCAGAAGAGCTATATCGTTGTTGTAATTAATCGTTGAATATCCGCTGTGTCTGATGACTTTTGAGATTTTGAAATCACGGGCTAAAGTCTCTGTAGTTGAATTTCGTGCATGAACCAGAACCCGAGCTCCCAGTTGATTTTTATTGAATCTGGAATCAAGAACGGATTGAACGAGATTTTTAAATGAAATCTCAAGTCCATGCAGGAAATCGAGTTTTCTTTTCATCCTTCGCCCATTGCTACGTATAGAAAGCGGGATAGATTTATCGGCTTACAGAGGAGTAACTGTACCGCTTAGATATTATTTCTTCGTAGTTATTGTGTAATACATTTTACAGATAAAGAAGGTACTGGATATGCTACTCACCCATGCACGCAATGAGCTGCCGTCAAAATATAACGATCATTTATAATTGATCCACCGCAATGGAAACGACCTTGATAAAATAGTACAGCCATCCAGGGATATTGGTTTTCTAATGTTTCCACTCCACCCACAATCCTGTTATGTTTATTTGTCAAACCGCATTCTGTTGAGGTAAATTTAACAAGCTCTTCAGATTAGATCAATTTATTACAAGTCTGTATGTGACCTTTCACTAATTTGATGAAAATCCCAAAACAGGATGTAATACTTCTGCACAGTTACATTGTGCCACATTGTCACGATGATAAAGATATGTATTATGATTTTTTTCCCTTGGAAAACATTGAGCAGGTCCGAATGCTTGTGATATAAATTAACGTAAGGTTTTTCACGTATGTTCATTGTTCAACGATTCATTATTTTTCCACGGCCTACCGAATAGTTCGAATATTTCTAATGAAAATTCCAAATTCTCTACACGAAAATGTTCTGTGCAAAATTTCACCGTTATCTATGGCATCTCAAGGGTGTCAAGTATTTTCACCTCAAAAAATAAATTTCATACGTACCGCAGGGCGGACAATTTTCTGGGATATGGATGGGCTCGCTGATTTCTGGAGTCGATGGTAGATTTGAATCCTGGCCACCAAAATTGGGAAAATTTAGAAAAAAATCAGCGAAAGAATCCCAAAATCCTTTGTCAACTTGGCCGCTATTTGAACCGTCACTCGTTGAACTCGAGGCTGCCAATTCTTGTTTCACCAACGGCTTCGTCTGCCGATTAAAATTAAAGATCAATATAATTGTGTGTGAGTGAAATTTGGGGACACTTTTGCAACACTCAACTTTACTGGTACTATAGAGAGCATATTACTCGCGTCATAAATATCTAATGCAGAATGTATATAATATACGTACAATAGATATTAAACAAGTATCGGAATTATATAACGCGAGAGACGCGTGCCTATACTGTAAACACTGGAGAAAGTGACTTCCTAATGGAAAAATCGCATATTCACACGAGATAAGAAATGACAGTGATAAATTAAAGGAGGATTAGTCCCGGCGACTGGAAATCGGTTAGAAATTCTCTTTTTCGCAAATTTTCGTCTTTAATGAAAAACATGTTATTAGCAGCAATTACCATAATTACGAAAAATATCACCAATTATAATATGCCGCAGAATTGGTGAGGCAAAAGCTGCGCATATTTTCGAAGTAACAAAGTCGGACAGAAATTTCACGTCGCTCGTAATTACCTACTGCAGAGGTTGTCTTTCAAATTTGAACAGCGTGCTGCAGTGTACAGAGAAAAGACGAAGAGTCGAACCGCGAGCCGCAAAGAAGCCAGAAACTCATTCGGATTTACGTATACCTATATCACCTTCACTCACAATTTACTCGGACAGTATTATTTCCTGATGTACCTTTCAAGATTTTACCAAACCATGTAATGACATTTCAGATGAAAGTGCAGCGCGGCTATTAGGGCGTTTTTATTGCGACCTGGAGTGAAGTGAGCAGGTTATTACGTACATTATATCTAGAGAAAAGCAATCTCAGAGAAGAGCGTTGCGTGTATCAAAGGGTACGATATACTAATTACACCCGACGTTGAACCTCCCCATTTACCTAAGATTCATGTATGTAAACGAGGTAATGCTTTGTATGCACTTTGAGGTTTACGCGCTTCAAGACAGGTGAAACTATCACGGCGAGACAAGCCAACAGTACGTGCTTTTTCCAATTCTGTATGATAATCAAACATCCTATGAATAATACGAACATTCTGGCAAGCGACGCATCGACCAAATTATAGTTACACGGAATTTAAACACGTCTGAAATTGATAATCTTCGATCTGAACATGACATTGGGTGGATTTCTTTTTACTCCAAATTTTGTCGTGTTAGGGTCAAAAAAAGACATGTACGTAATATTCCTGTGCATGATCAATGGTAAAAATGATAATTGAGTTATTACGTGAGCCGGGATTCCTCTACATCTATAATTCAAGGTTGTTCGATACACACCTGATTTTCCAGGGGAACGGTGGCGGTGAAGGCCACGGCAATCACGCCGAGAAAGGTTCCTACGTAACGCATTGTTATTTCAGACTCTCCACGGAGGTTGCTCGGAAGACACTGCACGGCAAGAAGTTGCAATCAATTTAATTCTATCGGTCACTTGCTACCGACACCGGTGGTGGACACTTTCACACAGGCTCTAATTCTGCGCTACATCTTTATTTATATGCGGAATAACCGCGCGACTGGCGGGAACCACTGGTGAAAATTTAGGTTCTGCGTATGTTAATTTTTTTGCAAATATACTTGCGCGAAATCGAAAGAGTGTGAAGATCGGGTTATCCGCAGAGAAGGAAGTTTCGATTATCGACGTTTTACCAAGATACCTGGTATAGCCTCACTGAACTTGCGTTCGAAAATGTTGCAGAAAAATAGCAGTGACCTTATTACCACCGATACACTTCATAGAGAAAGTTTATCCGGTTTGCGGACGATCGCAGCAAATCTTGAACGATCGCTATGATCGATTTAACACGGAATCTATAACAGAACGGATACAATAAATTTATTATTAGTATCAATATTGCTTCGCTACTACGGTTGATATTTCGTTGCTGACACATTTCAACACAGTTCGTTCGCCTCTGTAGCTATTTCTCTCGATTGATACTTGTGTACACTTACTATGAGCTTTTACTGTAATCGTTAACGACGTAACGTGATCTTCAAGGCAAGATATACAGCAGTGGAAAAATTGATGCCCTTGGGAAATTAACGCTGCATTTTTAAACTAAAAATTCTCAAATATTTGCGTTAAATCATCGTGAATATACGAAATTTGGTGCTAGTGCGAAGCGCATATGCATACATACCGATATTCTTACGAGTACGTACGATAAATATATGAATGAATATAAATCACGGTGTAATTAATTATACCTTGCGGAAAAATATCTGCGTTCAATGACAATCGGAGCAGTCAAAGTTGAATTCACGACAACTGCAATCGTAACGTAACACTTATTCACTATTTTCAAACTATTCATACCATTTTTTTGAGCATATGTTACGTGTTAACTTCCGGATCGATTTTCAGAATGGGTAGTTTAAAAAGGTAGTGCGGTTGGCGAATGATCCCTTTTACTCTTAATCTTACGATTTATGCCAACGCTACTCTACTTTTTCATCGTGGTATTATCCAGTCGAAAAAGTTTCCAGCTGGATAACTATACACGGCAGCCTTAATCTGGCAGTGGTTTAACGTTAATCTAAAGATTTAGTTGTGTCAAGTCCATCGATGAAGGTTTCGGTAAATTCATGGAAATCCTGCGTCACGCTGAAAACAAATAAAAAAAATTATATGTGATGGGTTTTATATTCAGTGTTTTTTATATTACTTAACCACCATGCCACTCAAATCTGAATTTTACTCCGAATGTGATTACATCGAATCACATTAGAAATAACACATCCGAAACGAACTTTTAAAATGCGCCGAAATCCTAGCAATTCTACCAGCAATTCAAAATCCTGACCCAGTTGGAAGTATCCGATGACGAATAAATGCCAGACGTGAAATAAACCATTTAAACGTATTGAAACAGTTTCAAATTTTCTACTGCATCACGCTTCGATGTGTTTTGCTGGTATTTTCTGCATTCGTTAAAAATTATTTTTGAAACAATTTCCCACGAATTCTAACAAAATTCAATTCTTGTCAGATATTTTCGCTACCGTTGATCGCTATAGTCCCCGAAAAATTTTGTCTTCCGCTTATGCAAATTTATGTGTTTAAATTGTTTTTGTGCCAAAATGTCGATCACATCAAACACGGGAGCCCGTCCCGTACGGTAACAATCCTCCTGACCGACAAAGATCGAATGTGTTGACTAGAACAATTTGAATAATGACGCTACCAGTTCATGGAACTCAACTGCTCGTAGGAACTCCTCTGACGTCTTGATACTTTGCACTTGACAGCCCACACGCTTCTCGCGTGGATTTATTTTGTTTGGGCTTTGTTAATTACCGTGTAAACTAGATACTGTCGTCTAGGAACATACTCCACCCGTGACAGTGGGTCAAGGTATCTAGGCCACGGTGCCCTCATGCGGGTTTGGTTAGAGCTGCACACTTTGTTATAATACAAAGCGTCGCATTACCTCATTACCTCCGTTGTTTTAGTAGCTTATTGGAGCCCCTCGATGATGATGATGATGATGATGATATTAGTGCTGCTGCTGCTGTTTCTGTTTCTTATCAGAAACCTTGCCTCAGTTATAACGAGTACGTGGCCATGCAACAGAGCTATATAGATTCAACCACGATTTGTGGGTCTCGACTTGTCCTCTGCAACAACGAGGTGGGATACATGGGGAGGATAATTATTGGTTGTAACGGTGAAAGTGGTTCTCATTATAATTTTTTCACAGCCAGAATTTTGAAACACCTGCAAATCTTTGTTCTCTTGTGTGGTGATGATTTGTCGGTTAAATCAATCGGAGGATGGCGAGCCGAACCTTGAAAAATTTTTGGCTCGCTTACAATCTGGCATACGCTATTACCCAAGGTGGTACTTGTTTTCAAACTGAATCGGACTTCCATTTTTTATTTGCAGACGAATACTTACCTAACATCTTTATCTTTGATCAATAAACCGTATTTATCACCACTACCAATCGCGATCATGATACTCTTTTTTTCACCTTTTTCGGTCGTTACTGTCCATGTCTCTCTTAGCGAACGGTATGGCTGTTTTATCCTACATCGAATGTTGGGCTGAAATGCATATCTATATGACAGACGCATTGTTACGTCGCGCATAGAAACCGGAGAAGCGTCACTCCGAATTGCATGAAGCTACGAGCAGTTGAGTAAATCCTTCATACAAAATAAAAAAATATTTCAAATTTCAATGGCTACGCTTTTTGTACTATTGCATTTAAGTGTATTGGACCCGGAGATCAGCCAATTTAGATCGTACTGTACAAAAGTTTATATCACAACAGTGGACCGTTACTGGCATTGCCTATCCAACAAATGATGCTGGAATATCAACTTTGTTCTAGACAAATTCAGCGCGATTAACAGCAAAATTGATGAAAGGGTGATAGAACAGTCCATATAACGTAGAGTTGACAAAAGCAGAATATTTCACGGCTTCCACGTTCATATCTCTGGGCGTGTAACTTTTTCCCCCAAAGTTTTATTAGGTGTGTCATTGCCACGGTTTGGGTAAACAGATGATAATTCTAATTGTTTACTCGATACGTATAGGTACCGTTAGAAGAACTGGATTGGATTCGTAGATGTGAGTAAATCATCAAAGCTCATAAGCTCACTGGAAGAACAGCCCTTGAAATTTTTCTTGGCAAAAGGTAAACCCTGAACTAGTGACATCAATTTATCATCAAGATAACCGCAATGCAGGCTTCTGAAACCACGAACCTTGTTTTAAGCTATGTAACCAGAAATAATTAATTAATATTCAACTATTCGTACACTATTCTTCTGGAAATTTGTGTCCGATATCTGTCAATCCGTTGAATTAGCGGTCACGGTCAATGCGAACGGAACGATAAAAGATTTTCGCTATGATTTTCGATTGAAAGTTTTTTTTTTGGACTTTCAACTTTTCAACGTTGTCTCACCGTTGTTCAAGTACGAAAGAGTCTGAACTGAATTGATCACATGAAGAGAAAAATGTAGTCGTCTTAGGAATAAGATTCCTCATTCGAGAATAGAATCGCAACACGTATTTTGTTCAACAAATCAGGGCTGACGATCGTATCGGCTGTACTAATTACTTACTGCTTGAATTGGCCGATTTACGAAAAAGTAACAAGTCGATCCCCGTTCGCTTTACGGGGTTAATCGTATACATTATACCTCAGCGTAAATTATGCTTATGTGATTGGTAATTTTGGATCGATGTCTGGAATTTATCGAGCAGGAAGCCTGTAGAGATACTCGTAAAGCGAACTGCTACAGATGCAACGACCCAATTACATCCAGCTGTGATTATTTTTCTAACAAACTCTAAACTTCCCTCCTGAGATATGTTCATCCTGGATTCCGATAATTACCGTGCATCCGATTCCCGCAGGTAGTGGCAAATGACAACAAATTATTTGAAGTAATGGGCTGAGTCAGTTCCAGGCGTGGGCTGGTGGGAGGAAAAACAGGATGGAGAAATGGAAGGGAGGTTCTGGAGCAGGTGAGATTCATGGAACTGCGATTATGACTGGTTGGCATCATAAATGTCCGAAATTGTTATCACCTGGATCCTCGAAGAAGGCAAGGACCAATTCTACGTAGAGATGTAGGTCTCTCAAAGTCGTACCGTGATCCCCGTTTGACGGTTAATTAAAGAGAATCGCGCGTGACACTGGTTGTCCGAGGTGATCGTCGATTGTGAAATACAGACAACGAATACATACCTCGCAACATAAAGCATGGAGGTGATTTACAAGCCGTCGACACAACATCTGCCAATGCAAACGCACTGCCCAAGGTGACGACACCCCACCACACTTTTTTAATAGTGATAATTTACTATAAAACAGCAAAACACTCGCAATCCTTACGTCCGTACTCGACACACTCGGACAAATTAACAATCAGTGCCCATCATCATGGATACAAAACAAATTTTACTCTACTCTCTTTCCATCTGGTTAGGCAGTTGCGTGCTGGCTCTCCCACATCCGGTAAGTCGTTTTCTGCGTTTTGTACTTCAATCATCTTTCGAGCATCACCGCGCACCTCTTGAAGTAATTGTTAGTACATTTGAGAAAATCTCTCCTCAATTATTTTACAGGCCCCACGAAATGCTGAGCGACACCTTCCCACCCCAAACGTGCAAGTTCACTATAATTTGACGTCTGCAGAATCCGGAATCTCCGAGGAAACTTTTATCGACTACAGTCCAACTGCCGTCACGGTATCAAAAGACCGGCCAAGCACATGCAGCAACTGTGGTAAATGAATTAATCCTTGTGAAAGAAAACAAAAGAAAGTGATTTTGGATGAAGTTTTGAAATCGGACTGTTTAACACGAGTGAATGGAATTTATTCCAAATATTTTTCGAGTGAAAAACACCATTACCGTTTGAGAAATTTGTGATATATTTTTTTAGTGATACGACTCACCCTTTGTGCGGTTTACGAGTACCAAATTATTTATGAGAATTCAAATCAGGTCATTCGTTGAATTAAGTAATGACGTTTTTTTCTTGCTATACAGTGTGCGGCATCAGCAATAGAAAAATGCGAATTGTGGGTGGTAATATAACCGAATTGCACGAATTTCCGTGGATGGCGAGCTTCACTAATCGGGGGAAATTCTACTGCGCAGGCAGTCTCATCACCAAAAAACACATCCTCACTGCCGCTCACTGCTTGGAAGGGTATGTTGATCAGTGATATAAATTTTACATGGCAAAAAACATCAATCCGCGAGCACAACTTGCGTCGATTTAAACAGCAGTAACAAGGGCTATTATCCCACTTTTTGAACACTGTAGTATTCGGACTGCATGTTAAACAAGGCTACACACAAAACGAGTACCTACTAGTGACAGAAAGTTGTAGTCGTATCGTTGCAGTATGCGCTAGAATAGTTTACTCGGCGTTGCGCTACCGGAGTGTTGCGTAAACGTTACAAAATTGCAGGTTGCTTGATCTCAATATGAACTATCGTGAGATATAATAGAATAACTGATGCAGGCGGCATTCCAAGGATCAGCTTTGCATGACACAGATCTTAAATGATATAGAATTTCGCCCACTTAGCTGTTCTTCGAATTTCTTTGTGACTTCCTTGACTCAAAAATAGAACCAAATAATTTTCGGGCTAGAACTTACAATTATTTTAGTGATATCGGCGCGATATAGGATGAGGAATCAGAAAATTTTCGATCATGTTCTGCGAACACGATGCGTCCGATTACAGATTCAACACTGAAGATATCCACATTGTTTTGGGGGACCACAACAGAGCTTCTCGCGAAGACACGGTGGTTCGTCGTAGGATAAAATCTGCTCAAATCCACGAACATTTTGACCCGTACTCATACAACAATGATATCGCTCTCGTTGAATTGGACAAACCAGTACAATTTAACAGCATCGTTCGCCCAGCTTGTCTTCCAGAAAACCGTAAGCATTTATATAAGAATTATGAGGTGTCCTCAGAACCTCGTTGGATAATATCCACCCAATTTCTGAGAGAATTGATGAAATCTTCCTTTCTATTACCCTCGCATTTGACTGATTAAGGGCCCATTGACTATGCTGGATCTATGGCAGTTGTGGCGGGATGGGGGCGAACTGGTGAACATGAATCAGTAAGCGATTCTCTTCGGAAGGTCAACCTTCCGATTCTATCTGACGAGGAATGTCGCATGGCCGGCTACGACAAGAAGCGACTCACCGAGAACATGTTCTGCGCCGGATATCTCGAGGGACAGCGTGACGCTTGCCAGGTATCAGATTGAGATCGATATGATCTTGACGATTTTTATGAGATTCGCAACAAAGTTGTGGTCAGCCTCTCGACTAGTTGCTGAAGTTACTGTACATCCTTTCGCAAACGAATAATCAATATCGGAAACCTAATTCAACTTGTTGTAACGCAGTAAGCTTGTTATATTGGTTGCTTCAATCGAAGAAAAACTTTATCCATGACGTAAGAAAGCTCTCGATAAACTTACCGCGGTTATATTCACTAAAGTCATAAAAAGTTTTCCTTCTTCAGAATGACAACTTTTAGTTCCTGAAAACAAATTGTTCTTAGTTGCCAGGTTATTGCGATCGTTTTCATCAATCAAATCCTAGTCGACATCGGATCTTATGGGCTTGAAAAGCTTTCTTTTTTGAGTTTGTGAACTTCGCTGTAACGCGTACCGACAACAGATTGAAATTTTTTTATTTATGGAGCTAAATTTTTTGAGATTCTAAACTATCTATTGAACGTATAACATGAAATTTATTTAATTTGCAGGGTGACAGCGGCGGCCCACTTCACATAGTTGGATCGTATGGGCACTTGGAAGTAATCGGTTCGTTTCCTGTTGGCATTTATATATATTAGAATTTGGAAGAAGTAGAACGATGAATTGCCCAGCTAACGCATACCTTTCATTTGCAGGTATAGTTTCATGGGGCAGAGGATGTGCCAGACCGCAATTTCCCGGGATCTTCACTAAACTTACAAATTACTTCGGTTGGCTACGAGATCACCTTGACGCTCAATGCGTATGTCCACCACCAACTGCGTTACCAACGGTTCGTCATTAGGTCCTTCGATCGGACCAGAAATTCACCCCCTACCTCGAATACCTTATTTATGACGTTTTCGAGATCGAAGTATCAAGCATCAGATGAGAAACTTCATCGGATGCTATTACTCGCGGTCCGTATGTTCAAAACATAAAACTTCATAATCTAGTCTGTCTTAGATTGTAAGTGAGCCTCCATGAGGTAATGTGATGTTTGTTGCTCTATTTATAATTAATCATATACTTGTCTAAAAAATAAACTTACGTTGCCTAATTAGATCAAAGTAATACCTTTACGTTATTACCTTGAATACGAAGAAAGTTTACTACTTCTCTTAATCCCTTACCAGTTAGTTGAACCCACCGGAAGTCAGAGAGCTCATCCGGCAGCATCACGCTAAACGAGCTATTTAGTTGATGTTGAACTTAGTTAGGTTGACTTCCGGGTGCACACGTAAAGGATTGCCGATATTTGCAGTGTAGGAACAAAGCAACATCGCTGAATATCAACTGCCATAAATCGTAACGAATATAATCGAACCTGAAGCGGCAAACTTACCAAAAATTTTACTTCATTTCGTCTTATTTATTTATTTATTTATTTATTTATTTATTTCCAAACAGCCATTCGGTTGAAAGTTTTCTCCGATAAAATTCTCACGTTTGGTTTTACAACAAGCTGAAAAAAAGAAAGGAGAAAAAAATGTAACAAATGAAGAACAAAATTGTAAACTCGTGTTAGCAATGTTGTTCGACATGCGTCAGAGTTGCCTGCAATCACACATGGGGGTCTGAATCGGTGATGTATCTTCGTCAAATAAAATGAAATGAAAGTATTGCACCTCGATCAGGTTAAACTGCGACTGTATAAGTATCCCTGTAATTCGCTTCTACTCCAAATCGGTAGTGGAAGAGCATTGTTTGTAACGGTCCGTTATGGTTTCACTAACCCACATTCGGCCGTTGAAAGCAAAACGCTACAGACTCGTCGTGACCCCGATTCAATCTCAACGCGCGCGCATCTCATTAAATGAACCATACTTTTCCCCCATATATCCCCCCATTTCTACGTCAGTGTGCTACCCTCCACATGCCCAGATTCCTCTTCGACTATATTTTTCATTCCACTGTGCCTTTGAATGGTCAGCTGATTGAAGGTCTTTTGGTACGTCTAAAGTAACGGGAACAACTCGGATCCGATAAAACTATCAAACTTTGTATGTATTCTTGATATCAAAATTCCGTGTACGTTACACGTATGTATTGGTATATATAAATGTGCGTATATTATAATTTTAGTATCAAAAGACCAGTTTCTTTCCATGAATCGGCGCCTTTCGCGAAAGAAAGTCGATATATATCTGCAGGACAGCTTGTTAGATAAATCAGAAATAAGGATGGCTCAGATGGCCGCCTTATAGGTATACAGGGTGTCTCAAAACTGAGTGCAAATTTTTTGAGGGGTGCTAGTAGAGTAAGCCGAGTAAATTCACGCATACAACATGTGGTTTCCGAAGCACCGTTACCAAAATATGACCGCTCAAAAAGTCGCGCTCTGCACCGGAATTACACAGCACTCATCGGTCAGTAGTCTGGTTGTTACGCGCGCTCGATCGTCGATGCGAATTATGGTGCTTACAAAATCTAAGAATTTCAGTTTTACTACAAACATAACATTGCTAATAGCGATAAGATATGTTTGAGCACAGCAAATTGTCTTCCGTGAGTTTCACAAGTTGCCTGCAATCCGGCGCAAAGCTCAACTTTTTAACTGGTCATATTTTGGGAACGGTGCTTTGGAGACCACATGTTATATGCGTGAATTTACTCAGCTCAGCCCCTCCTTTCACCCCTCAAAAAATTTGCACTTAGTTCGGAGACACCCTGTATATGGACTATTGGATCTACGGACAGGTTGGCATATCGATTAATTTTAACCTCAATTAATCATTATAACGAGATGAGTAGTTACCAAAGATCATGTGGTGCCTACATAATAATAATAACATCAGATATCGGTACATAGCATTTTTTAGGATTTTTCAGGATTTTTGTTTTTCTATCCTAAATTCGGCCTCTTAAATTTATCAGAGAAGGATTTTCAGATCGAATTGTGCGAAGACCAAATTCTGCTTTTTCTTTTCTTATCCAATATCCACAGTCCTCGCACGTCTAGCTTTCGACCCTCATTCCATTCAGAGTGAATTGTAGAGAAATATGATTTGGTCTTTTATTGAGACCGCAAAATTCGTGTTTGGCAAAAGAGATTTTGGATAAATTTGCGGTATGACATGGGATGGTTTATGCAAAAACTAACAATACTACTCCTGGTGATTATTCTTGTTTCGAAAGATCGTGAAATGGAGAGCGAAAATGTCGGAAAAAGATGAGTTGTTTTACTGGCCCCCGGTCTCTTGAGTAGAACGAAAAAGTTTCTCGATTTTTTGGGTCACCTGATCATCAGTGTGCATAATACCAGCACGATTTGCGGAGTCATTCAGTAAGTGGAGATCCCGCCCATTGGTGAATCTCGAAATTCCAGCTTGACTGCACTATAAATAAGTACATATATTTTTTAACAAAGTGAAAATACAAATTTGATAAAAATGAAAACAGAAAATCGTGAAATACCAAGTAAACCAGGTTTAAAAGAAAGCGGCGGTTCGCTTTTCGAAACTATCCAAGTTAAGCCTGAAGTCTGGAATTATTTCGTTTACGGAATTGTGATTACTCAATTATTATAATTTCCGTTCATACATTAGGAGTGGTACGAATTCCTCAATATGTACATTAATCGAAGGCCGGACCAGCGACATGTGGCATAGTTTGTACCGCCTCGTCGTAGAGTAAATACATACCCAAATATAGAGAGAAGATAAATTGACGGTTAACAGTTTCGTCGAAACAACCGACTCCTTTCGCTGCTCCGTAATCAGTGACGTGCAACGCGGTTGTTCATATAGTCAAATGACGAGCAGTCTCGAAGAATCATCGGCAAAAGAAAGGTCTGCAGACGCCGCTGTAGTTGACTGAAGAATCGGCGACTATAACCGTTTGAAATCCATTCCGAAAACAGTCCAACGTTGACAAACAAAAGCCTGTATCTTTTCACCAAAAACAGTTCCGACTCCGAACCATACGGCGAGTGTTGAAGACGGTTACGAAAAGTCGAAGTGACAGCGTCGGGTAGACCGACGTTGCAACGAACGGACGCACGTCGAGAGAAAGAACTTTCTTCAACCGCGTGCGGTGGCGAGGAGTAAACGATCGGCCACGCGCAACCATCGACCAGCCTGGTACCTCTGCTTCGGTCAGTTCCTCGTGTTTATGGAGTCGGTGAAAGCAGCGATCGGATATTAAAATCTTTACTTCGGTCTTCGTTGTGTGATATCGGTTCACCAGATATAACGTAGAGAATTTTAGCGTGCGTATTTAAGACGAGGATCAGACGAGCTTTCGAATGTCCAAGTGAATAAATCAGACAGAAAGGGAAACTAATTATAATGCAAGTGGTGCTGACTGCAGGGTTATCTTCTCGAGACTTAGAGTGTTCAGTGTATCTTGTCAGTGGAAGACCGTCTCAACGAGTCTTCTCGTCTTAAACTTAATTCACCATTGGATTTTGAACCACATTCATCATTTTTATTTGCCTCATAGTTCTTAAGTTAAAAGATGACAACCTATTCGTTTGGATTCAAAGCGCTGCTTTTGCACCTCTTCATACTCTCGAGTGTAACAGGATTTATAGTGGGGTTGAATGGGGTTTCTCCATCTCAAGATTACGTCAAATCGCAGGTAAAAAAATTTCTATCTGTATACGTATATCTATGAATACTCCAGTCTTTGAATCATCGAGTTGAATCATCATTGTCGAGTAGCCCAAACGTAAATTCTTTCCAGAGTATTCAATCACTCACTCTAACGATTCAATGTCGGTTCCACGATATCCCAGCAATCAACGTATAGGTATTAGCTCACCAATTGTCAACTCGTTTCAATAGGATTACAAGTCATTTGTATTAAAGATTTCAATTTCACGAGTACGACCTTGACCCATACTTTAAGCGATGGTCACTTTCTCTTCGGATGTTTAATCGCAGACTCTTCGGTTCAGTACACATTATACAGCTCGTACGAGCTGTTTGCGACGACCAATTCACTCTGTCATGTTAATTTGACTTTTTTTTCATTACCATGAGTTTGATTGAAATATTGCATATTCCTAACCTATGTATACTTCGTTGCTCTGATTGAATTAGTCGTTATTAAAAAGTGAGTACCGGCCAATACTTATATATTACACTTACAAGCCCCCTATGCACTTCTGTTTCAGCAAACTGGTAGGAATCGATCGTCCAGATTCCTGTTTGACTACATATTTGGCATCGATAGATCAGAATTAGATGACGATGACGATGAAAGGCTCAGGAACTGCACGTGTGGTGAGAAAATCTATTAAACTTGAACTGAAATGATCGAAAATGTGCTCCAATTATACTTTTCCTTGCTAAATGCAATTTAGCTATATCTCATGTTTGAGACTTTTTCTACCAAATGCTTTCAAAAGGTTGTATTTTCAAAAAAGACCATTTTCGAGGATGTGAAAATGCAGTATGTGTCGCTGGATAATCCTCCGGTAAGTTCATTAGTTTGTACCGAATCGAAAGTTTTGTTCAAAATCTTGGGACGATCTAATTTTTTCAAACAGGTTTCTATCGATGGGTTTTCGATAAGGATAAATGTGAACCACCAAGTTAAACAAGTGAAATTTTCCCAAAAAGTCATGTGTCAGATATCAACGTTTTTACGCTAGAGCCCAATGTCAATAAATCTTTTGGCATCCATTTTGTAGAGATTATTTTTTCATTCATTCATTTTTTGTCAGTCAAATGAAAAGCGATGGAAAATCAGAAAAGAATCGTATCATTTCAAAGTTTTGCTAAACTTCAGGCTTGCTACAAACAACTGCATTGCGCTGAACCTACCACACATCCATTGGTAGAAAAAAATGTGGCTGGGCTTTCGCGACGTAGGGCTATTTTTCCGTATAAAAGATATTGAAATCTCAATGAGCGAAAGCATCTAAGCCTCGAGCCGTTTGTTGAGCCGATTTAATATACGTATGTCCGTTATTTAACTTCCTGATTTTCTGTCTTCTTGAGAGTGCGGCATATCGAATCAGGAGAACCGAATCGTGGGTGGCAGACCAACTGGACCGAACAAGTACCCGTGGGTGGCACGTCTCGTCTATGATGGACAGTTTCATTGTGGTGCGAGTCTCTTGACAAACGACTACTGTCTCACAGCCGCCCATTGTGTTCGCAAGTAAGTTGTCATTCAGATTTAAGTGCGATAACGTATACATCCCAACTGCGTTCATTCTCAGCTGCTACATTAGCGAGTTCATTTTCAGGAGTAGAAACTCTCATACACATTATCCGTCAGACGGATTTGAGAATAAAGAAAACGCGCAGCATAGAATCAACACGCGGTGAAGCTTGACAAAACTTATATACAAATCAGCATTAACTTGGGTCCAGTTTTTGGACGATCGAAATCTGGATTTAATGTTGATTAAACCGATAGAATATGTCATCGATCCAAAAGTCAAATTAAACAGTCTAGTGATTCAGCTGCACTTTCGCTATTTCACGTTTCGGTATTTACTTTCATATGCGAAATCGGCCCGCAACGCTTTCTTTCAAATTCATGGGAGGCGTAAGAACTTTTTGCATTTCGTGATATCGTCAACGTCCACGTTGCTCAAAAGTAGAGGACTCGCAAAATTTCGACACGATTAATTGTAAGTCCAATTAGTGGGGCGACAAGCGGCTAGCTTTTAAAAAACTTTGGCGTGAGCCGATTGTTGAAATCGTCGAAAAGATATTTTGATTTCGTTCGTTTCCGCATCGATTAATCCGAGTTGACGTAAAAATGAGTTACACACATAACGTGATGACGTGTAAAAGCGGAAAGTTTTCGATACAAAATATTTATTTGGTTATAATTATAATACGCGAAAAAATTGGGGTCGCTGACTTGGAATGAAATGCTCCTTGTACAAATACGTATTGGCCCCTTATGATTTATCAGGTGCTGAACAATTTGTGCTAACAGTAAATTCAACGAAGTTATTAAACTCGCAAGCAGAGTTATGCAATATTTATAATGGAAAGTTTGATTACTTCAAGATTACTTCTCTGTCGTTTTTAGTTCAGACAAATCTTAAAAACAGTTTGTTCATCTGTTTCGAAGTATATTTCAAATATAAGTACACCTGGAATGACGTGGGACCGATATTTACTCATACTACATCATAATTGCATCGGCAGCCTTCGTTTATTTGAAATTATATCAACTCACGTTACTGTCTCGTGATTGTCGGGAATACGTGGGATATTTTCTCGACGTATTTCCAGACCATCAGTAATTGGGATTAAGATGCTGACGATGAGAATCCGACGGAGCTTTAGTTGAACAGGATTCATTTGATGGCCCGACGCGGCGACGTGGTGAACCAAATTCCTAGACTAACAAGATCATAGAGCTTGATTCTAATTCAAAATTCGAGCCCTCCTGTTATCGCTGGTCCATATAATGAAAATAGTATTTGCAATGCGACGGCGTATATAAATACTATACAATCACCTTTTCAAAAATCTCCGCAAGTCTCTGTCGTTTTAGTTCGAATTCGCACGTTGAGAGATTTGGAAATGACTACAAACTCCAGTAGTTTAAAATCTCCAGTTCGATCAAACGAATAAGCTCGAAACCTACGACTATTACAAAAATTAGAAATGAAAAAATCAATTCGATATTCCACTATGATATTAATTGGTAATATTTTTTGAAAGCCTGAAGAAATCAAAGATGCGGGTCGTCCTGGGCGACTATGACCAGCACGTTACTACGGATGGGGTTGCAATAATGAGGGCAGTAAGTGCGATTATACGTCACAGGAATTTCGACACTAATTCTTACAACCACGACGTAGCTCTCTTGAAGCTACGTCGCCCCGTAAAATTTTCAAAAACTATACGGCCGATATGCTTACCACAGGCAGGTGAGTCGAAGATCGTCCTTATTATTATTATTGTTACTATCATCGGTACTATCATCCTTGCCATTTTTATTTTTTATTTAGAATTACGCAAAACATTATGTGTACACAATATGGTACAAAATTCAATGAGCTAAACTATAAACTTGAGTTAATTAGTAAACCGGAATGGTTTAACGTGAAAGTGTGAAATTTAGTGGCAATATTTAACCACAGATTAGTATATGTGGTAACAAGTATGAGTGTAAAATCAAAACTTATGTATAGATTATTTTACAAAACATTTCGCATGCAAGCTGTGATTCGAATAAAAAATAAATAAAAATTGGATGAAAGTGTTTTCGGTATTTGAGTTAAAATTTGGACGCCCTGTACGTAGGGGTGACATTAGTCGGTAGTGAGCCTTGACAGGCAATAAGGCAATAAAAGTCCAATAAAGCTCACTGTGGTAATATGAGAAAACAGTTTGTAATTATTTGTGGCAACAGGTTCGGATCCAGCGGGAAAACAGGGGACGGTAGTTGGCTGGGGTCGCACTTCGGAGGGTGGAACGCTTCCCGGTCAAGCCAACGAAGTTCAAGTTCCAATACTGAGTCTCACTCAGTGCCGGCAAATGAAATATAGAGCGAATCGTATAACGAATAACATGCTCTGCGCTGGTCGTGGGTCACAAGATTCTTGCCAAGGCGACAGTGGGGGTCCTCTTCTTGTTCCGAATGGCGATAGATATGAGATAGTTGGTATGTATTTATGCATTTATGGGGCATTCCAAGTCAATCGGTTTTAAAATAATCATTTTTAATTTGGTAAAAACTTATTTTTCATCAGATGTACGGTTGCAAATAAGAGTGAATAATAATAATCAAAAGCCATTTTTTAAGTAAGATTAAAAGTAAGAAGAAACTTGGGGTATTTTAGGGGTGTCAGTATATCAGCACAAAAAATTTAAAGCAGATTGAAAATGACGAGAGTCGTAGGACTCCATAATTATAGTATGTCCGTGCAATAACCACGTAATCCTTGTAGGAAATTATTCACGAACAGAAATTATGCAGCGCATTTATATTATTACAAATATAACGTGGGCATATCTGGTTATGCTAACTACGCGTATAATAATCACCTGTGTATGTTTATTAGACTAACTATGAGTAAACCATAATAATTTCGAATAATTTTCAAATCTACTGTGCACACGATATGATAATGAATTTTTCGAGGGTCACAGACTCGGAGGTAATTTTGAAAAAACGATAATGATACCTACTTATAATTTCTTTATTGATTTAATTCAATGACGATTTTTAATTTCGTAATTGATTATAATTATTCCAGGAATCGTTTCATGGGGCGTGGGTTGCGGTCGGCCCGGATATCCTGGAGTTTACACGAGAGTAGCTAGATATCTGAATTGGATTAACAGCAATATGAAAACAGCGTGCCTTTGTGCGGGGAAGTGATAGTGAAAGAGAAAATTCGATGCTAAAAGGTTATCCTTTTTTTATAGTTGGGAGACTAACTCGAGTGATTTTTTTTTTTTTCTAATTTAAAAACAAAAGTAGGCAGCGAACAGGGTGTAATATGTTTAAAACTATTCTACGAATCCAGTTACTAAATGTGATATTTTTACGACTATATATGGCAACGAGGGTGAAACTCCCATCGAGGGAAGTTTGTAAATACATGAACATGAATTTAGGTGCTAAGCTTAACTAGTATACTATACGTTGTATACAGGCTGATGGATCAGCAATTGCGGTAATATTAAGGATCATAGCGAGTTCGTGAATGTCGTTCACGGCTCCCCCATCCAAGTATTACCACACAATGCTATTGCTCGTGAGTCAGTTGATTGGGAATTTGATATATCGGAATAATTCGGGTATTTACCGTTCGAACACCGGTCAAGCGTTACGTCTATTGCTGTTTCATTCTCATTTATAAAAGGAAACGAATTTTAATCGTGAATAAAATGTGAGTATTGGTATACTGTAGTTTAGAAAAATACTTCAAAATATCGTTAGTTGAAACCGATTAGGATCGGCGCTTGAAGCGATTCGGTTCCTTGCAGTGTGAGAAATAAAAATTAAATAAAAAAAAAAAAAAAGAAAATCATACGTATGCACATCGAGCGTATGTATGAATTGTTTTTTTTTCTTGTAATTTTAACAAAGCCTATGAAAGTACAAGCCCAATTTCAATCCGATTGCACGCAATTAAAAATATTTTTAGTTTTCTTTTTTTCTCTTTATGAAATAATGTAATTTACAAATGATCGGATAAATTCGGTATACCTTCATTAAATTACACATAATATTTAACTCCTAATCTGTTATTATAGGAGGGTGAGAATGCTTGAACTTTAATTGTTTATAGACGTAATTAAGGTACAAATTGATTATGCTTATTCTTCAGATAATTACATGAACACATTACGTACGGGTCATTCCCACTCGATGATTTTTTGTCCCTATATTCAGGAGAACGTTATGTGTAATGTGTAATTAGGCATTGTATGTACACCAAAAATGTTCACTTGGTACGTATATAGATATACATATATTTTGTCGATAATACGTTTGTTCAAACTTGTGTTAATAAAAAAATAATTAAAAAAAAAACAATTAATGTAATAATCATAGTAACAATGAATCGAACGTACAATGTGAGATGCGGTAGCGTGTCATCATCGTCATACCGAAAATGAAAGAATGAATGGGTCAAGCACCTCAAAATAAAAATAAATTTAGCATAAAGTTATCGAATTCGAGAAAACTGCGCCTGATCTGCTTCGCATGCACCAGTTCCGATTTGTCTCGTTCTATAATTATCTATTCTATTTTATTTACCAACGAGAGAATTAGAAAAAATAATTCTCACCTCGGATTCGGCAGCCATCTTACTCATATAAGAACTTCGTTGCAAATATCTGCGTAGATATGTATACCTATATCCTTACATTATACATCGGCATTCCTACCGTTTGCGTCATTATCCACAAAATATTCAATGGCCGACCGGTGTCGCTGGAATCAGTGATAATTTCGAAGAAGGTTTGTATGTAACCAGGATTTAGTTATATGCCTACTCATACCCACGTATATACGATACGTACATGAACTCACCTGTATTGTGCGCATAATGTAAGTGTACATAATAATTACATATATTCTTATTCACTTACATATATATATATGTATTTAAAAGAGTGAAACTGTACCTGCAATGTAACGGTTCGTCGTCAAACCAAAAACGGTCTGTCCCGCCACTCCCTGTATTTTAACGTTCAGCCATTATAGGAACAAAAGTGCATGCACTATGGGATTGTACCGCTAAATATCTACCTCAACCTCACCGAGGGCCATCGACCTGAATTGTATGCGTTAACTGCAACTTGAACTGTACGTCGACGAAAAGCAGATATTCATATTTCTCTAGTTTTATAATTCCGATATAATCAGACCTTCGGGCGACGTGATGCAGAGAAGAAAAAAAAAAAACCGCCTAGATTCAAAAAACAAAAATATATTCTCCACATCAAACCGCGATTTCCAATGTGGCGTGGAAATTACTTGAAAATATTTATGCTCAAGGTATTCTAAAATATTATTCTACATAAAACTAGACGCGGAAATAGCTGCAAATATCCTATAAGAAGGGCTCACGAAACTACCTCAACAAAGGCGGATATATTTTGCAAGCCTGTGGCACGGAAAATTTTCTTTTATATCATATTCGCGGAAGCCATTCAACCCTCGCGGTGCAGGTTGTTTATTTTGGGTTCGTATATAGAGGCGGGATAAACCCCCTGGAGGTAGGACATATTTTGCCGAAATTATTATCCCTTTTGGCAGCACCTTGGTATTTGCCGCCTCAATAAAATCTGCATATCGGACGACAATTCGGAATTCGTTATAATCCAGGTATCTTCGAATAATCCCTACCAAAAATGCACGCTTCTTTTGTTCAGGTAATCAAAGTCGCCAGGCGATCTACCGTAAACGGCAAATCTTAAATTCTGCACAACTTATGGCGGTCAGTGACAGCGATCGGGTTTGCCCGTGAACGTGAACGTGAATGTCTTTCGGTCAGGCATCGGCCATCGCTCGTCGAAGGCGCGCGGACACTCGAATGGTCGGGCGCCAAGTCTCAGCTGTCCTCTTTTCTTTCTGGAATATTAAGCACCACTAGGACGTCGTCAGTCTGGGCAAGGCGTTACTACGATCAACTTATACGTACCTTGTCCCAAGTATCGTACCGATACGTCGTTTGTTTCGTCTTCTCCTTGGCCATGACCGTGAAAAAAAACTTACTCAATTCACATTAAACATTCAATGCGTACAGTAGAAAAAGACAGCTTTTTTTTTGTTTTCATCGATAATCGGACTAATTATAGATAATAATAACTGCAACAACACTCGCTAAAAATGATCACCTCGGTGAGGTTAGCGTACTGCTTTTTAGTGATTGTAATTTTAGCTGGTAATGTGCAACAAACACCCGTAAGTCATTCAACAGTAATAACAATTAATCTGCAATTTCTATACGCGTTGTCATGTTATGAATATTATAAGAACAAAATAGCAATTTCCATGACGCGTCTAAGTACATGAAAAGATTTCTTTTCACATATCATTTGTCCACCGCACGTGTGCCGTGCATTATTTTATAGCTTCGAGGTGTGGATTATGTCAAGTTCGCGAACGCGGTAGACCCTGTCGGTTTTGATCCTGTTATTTCACCTCGTTAACTATCCATTCTTCGTTGCAACGCAATTCGTAATTGAGCTGCTGGCTCATAGGAGTGTTCTGTTTTTCACGCGTTCAGACCACGTGCGTGCTTTAACATCGATGTTCAGGATATAAGAATGTGCGCAAAGTCCATATGTAAACGGGATTCCGCCGCGTATTGACCTAACATATTATCCTGTTATCATGATTACTATATTTCATTTGTATTTCATTGTCGTTCTTCTTTTTCTATTCATTGTCACAGGGAAAACAGGTCAACAGAGGGAAAAACTTCTTCGGATTATTTGGCCATAAGCCACCACAATCGGACGATCCTCCGGAAAAATGCTTCTGCAGTAAGTCGATCGATCCTTCTAATACCAGACTGAGGTGATTCCGGGAAAAATGGCGAGCAGAAAGCCACAGATGATAATGGGTAAGATTTGCCTATTAGAGCTGAGGTATCGAGGAAATTTTGGATGTCACATGCGAGGTCATTCGAAGAGCTAAAACTTGTACGAAATGATTTTCGGAAAACCTCAGCTTCGAATAGCCAAATTTTATCCACTGGCTATCTCCCCCGGAATCACCTTGGATGAAAAATAACATCATCGGGAGATTAATGACGAATAAAGTATCATTCAATTCAACATTATTCGAATGAAATGATCAATTAAAAAATTGTAACTTCGATTCGAAAAAAATTGAATCACCCCACTGTAGGCTGTGGTGTACGAAATGAGGAGAGCCGAATCGTTGGGGGTCAAACGACGCAGAAGAACGAATTTCCTTGGATGGCCAGACTTTCCTATCTGAACAAATTCTATTGCGGTGGAACCCTGATCAACGATCGCTACGTGCTGACAGCTGCTCACTGCGTAAAAGGGTTAGAATTTTCATTGTTCCTACAAACTTCATGTACGTAAGCTATAGTGAGTGAATCAGCGGGAAAGCTTTGATCAACTGTAGCTCGAGTAATCGGATGAAAACTATTCGGTGATTTTGAGCCGGTTTGCTTTGAAATAATTATATCCGATGTTGCTGATGATAACGTACAATGGGGTTACGCAAACCTTAGTATGAATCAACTGGAATGTATTTGACGTAAATCGGATCCGTATTATATACTAATATAAATGAGATATTAACCGATTCAAATACGTACAGCTGATGTAATTTGAAAGAAATTTTTGTTTTTTCTTCAAATATTCTACGAGGGTATCGAATTCTCGCAATACGCGGATTTAAGTAAATTTTTATAAACCTTCTAGCATTATTTTCAGATTTATGTGGTTCATGATCAGAGTAACATTCGGCGAACACGACAGATGTGACGAAAAAAATAAGCCTGAAACAAAGTTTGTGGTGAGATCGCTGTCCGGTGATTTCAGCTTTTTAAATTTCGATAACGACATTGCATTATTACGTATGAACGAAAGAGTCCCCTTAACGAACACCATTCGACCTATTTGTCTTCCCACAGTTACAGGTGAGTCCATATAATTTTAAGATAGTGCTCAGCTAAAATAATAAGTGTTTCAAGATTGGCAGAAAATTTTTCGACGCAACTAACTCATGTCATGAAATTTCGCTGTATTGAATCTAAGATCAATTCACCTTTCAGTTATCGAGTAATTATTTTGTGAACGGTTCGACTCGGTTTTTTTTTTCGTCGACCGAGAAGATACATTCAGAGAATATTCCAGAATTTCCTAAAAAATTAGATGAATGTCTTGAAAATGAAATTGCAGACCATTTTTCACAACCTATGCGAATCCATGCATTTATACACGTGAAACAACTTCAGGAGTTGTCATCATATCATAATCGTTTGCAAATTATTTTTCACGCTTGTAAAAACGTACCAAAGATATTCAATAACTTGTCAATTTCTTTCATCAGTATACTATACATCATTTACTTCTCAGCTCTTTCCCGTAACTTGTTATTTAGCCAGCGTAGTTGGCTAAGAACTATCTTCAAAACACTTTCGAATAATTCATTAATGGCACTTTTTTCTTTTTTTTTTTCTTCAAAACAAGGTGATTAACTCATGATCGACGTATCTTACTTGGCGGCGCATAATCGTCGGAGAACGTTATAACGATTATTGATATATATTTGTTCACTTGTATGGTTGCGATAAGAATTTATCCGGAAATAGGTGTCCGTGTATGTATAGTACATCTTTTCATATGCTACGTATATTTAAGTACACATTCTTACATGGGTTTGGTACAGCCAGTCGCTGTCCATGATCGAACTCGTTTAACGGGTTTCAAATCTCAACTGCGACGCCTTCACGCACCGCAAAAGAATTCCAAATGAAAAATTAGTACAGCTTCAAACCGCACCCATTATTATTCTGTTAATCGCCAAGTTCGTGAATAATGAGACAGCATAATCACCTTGATTTAACACCTCTGCGGTCACCAAATAATCCCATATATTATACTCGTGTACCATCAAATTGACTTTTCTTTTATATTATACATACTTTTTGGCTATGATTTGGATTTTCATCAGCCCCGTTTTACTCTGGATTATCATTATTGTATCGATATATTTTATTTATTCCTTTTTTACTTATGAAAAGCTTGTGCAAGTGCACCTAAATTCAATGATAAAATTACCTAATCGATGCATATTCTATATCTGTACCTATTACCTGAAAATCAGTTTCCTGTATTACGAATTGCAATAGGACATGAATTTCGCAAACCGATTTCTGCGACCCAGTTGTTACAGTTATCTCTTCATGTATTGCATCCATGAGGCGATAACCGTCGGTCGATTAACAGAAATACGGGTAGCTGCCTACCTCTTTCGTGTAAAATTATACGTCTCGCTGAATTATCCGAAAATATTTGATTCGTAATTTCTTAATATACGTATTATACCATGCGGAAATTATGCAGTCTTTCCAAAGAACTGATCAAAATTCAAGTTGTTTTCCAAAAACAAATAATTTCGGGTCAAATTCAAGCAGTTGAAAGATAAACGAATCGTATTGTATCTGTACAATATGATGCGCGATATCATTCTTTGATTTATTATGTTACATACCTATAATTATATGCGTAAGAAATTTATTATACGGGCATTCATATAAAATAGATAACGATTACGTGGGAACGAAAGCAATCGCTGCAGGATGGGGTACCCTACATGAGGATGGAAAGCCGTCTTGCTTGCTCCAGGAGGTCGAGGTACCAGTGATGAGTCTCGCGGACTGTCGCAATATGAGTTACAATGCTCGAATGATTTCGGACAACATGTTATGCGCCGGCTATCGCGAAGGCATGCGGGACTCCTGCCAGGTAACTGAAGCAAAAAAAAAAAAAAATTGCCTTTATTTTATGTACATTTTTTTTCATGTTTCGATTCATTTATTTATTATTATTATTATTTTTTTTTTAATGCAAACAGGTTTTTCTATTATACGATATCCGGATTGTGTCTTCATGTTTGTGAACACAAAAAAAAACAAAAAATTCCATCTTCTATTATGAAAATCCGTGAAAATCTATGCGCTGCAAAAAATTTTTCGTTAATGTGCCTGCATAATCTGACTTTTGTGAGGAGACTTTTTTGATGGGGACTTTGTCGATAATTTGATGAACGACGAAATGGTGTTTTGCCCAAATTTCAGCAATAATTCATCGAAGCTTCTGGATTTTTTTCGTGGTTTTTAGAACGGCTTATCTAAGGAGGAAAGGGCATGAAAAAATTCACAAAAAAAAGCGTAAAAACTGCATGTTCATATCATTATTCGATCGCGGTCACATGTTGTATTATTTTTTTTGTTTTTCTTTTGTTTTCTAACGTGTTTAGGAATGCAGAACCTGTCGAGTTGTTCAATTCTTGAATCACCATCATCTCTTACGAAAATTTTCCCGTGATATATAAAGCATACAATATTACGATTTTCCACGCTTTGTAATCTTGTAATTTTTTTCAGTCCCCACAAAGTGGCCTGCATAATTTATCCGTAATTTGTAATAATATTTGTAAATTTAATGCAGGATAATATCCCTAAACCCCGATATCTTCATCACGGGCGTATTTCGAATATAAAATACTCTTCTAGGGTGACAGCGGTGGGCCACTCGTTGCCGAACGAGAAGACAAGAGATACGAACTGATCGGCGTCGTCTCTTGGGGGAATGGCTGTGCCCGAGCAGGATATCCCGGCGTCTATACCCGTATCACGCGTTATCTTGATTGGATCCTTAAAAACTCGGTTGAAGGATGCTTTTGCGAAGATTGAAGATCAACTCCAGTGATTTTCATCTAGTTATTAAAATACTTCATCGAACTAGTAACGGGCAGCTGAATTCATAATTACGATCGCTTTGTATCTAAGATTGACTAATTTATATTTAAATACATTCTTCTTTTTTTCAAATTAGTCTCTATGGATACATCAAATAAATAGTAGGGTCAACAAATATCCACGCAATTGTACGTACGCACATACGTTGAATCTGACTGTATAAATTTATTTTATGATTACATTCTTTGAGATGTGTATTATCACATCAATAATGTTAATAATTTTTTAAGGTTCGTTTTTTTTTTCAACCATGACAGTCATATGAAAGTGATTTGCAAATCATTATTCAATATCATTTATTAATCAATAATCTGTCTGTGTTATTTATTTTCATCGTTCTTCAATGGGATTTGTGACGTACGATTATAATAAAATAATTATATGCCTAATACTACTTTGTGATGTAATTTTCACGATTAATGTAAGACACAAAAAACTAGATCATACGTATAAGGCTTTGATTTTATGAATATTACATCTACATATGTATAATCGAATCGTTTCAGAACATTTATAAATGTTGATCCGTCGCTGTAATTACCATCACAGACATTGACAACGAGTACGACAAGATGTTTGGAAATAAATTTACTTCGAAACAAAAGAATGATACCACGTATTTAATAAAATGCGATTCTCACGGGAATCAACAAAAGTGCTAATTTGATATTCAGCATACTATATCTGCCCATCGAAGCTTGCGTCGTAATATTCAATCAAATAAAAATAACAATTCACGATCGTTATCCGAAGGTTATAAGTAATCGGCTAGTTGATATTTTTCAACACAGGTCAACGACTCTGGAGGGGAAAAAACCCCCACGTTGAGCAATTGGTTTTCATAAGACGTTTGTAATTTAGAGAATTTGACCACGCGCCGGTTGTTTGAATTGCGACGTAACGAAGATTCTGCAAACGCAATAAATCATGTTATTACGCGATCTTAACATCGTAGTCCAAACTCTGTCGGATAACGGGACCTGTTTTTCCGTAGGTCAGCGACAGCTGTGGTCACAGCATTTCAGACCTTGAGGTGAGAAATATACATACAAGCGTCGCGGGATTACACCAGTTGCGCTGAGGTGAGGGGGCGTCGATGCGGGTTGATAGTATGTACCGCTATAACTTAGCATGCTACATACAAACCAAACTGCTGCAGTTTTAGCTTGAATTGCAAACTGTCATCATGAACCTCCAGGAGTACGTGAAATTCTTGCTCTGCGTATCTATCCCTGCAATACAGGCGGCTTACGCGTTAGATAACCCTGACCAACTCGAATTAAACGTAAGTGCTGAGATTATTCCTTTGAGAAATTCCTGTGTTTCATAGCATTACTTGGACCTACATAATATCGAATATATTCCTAACTTATAACTCGTATAGCGGTAACCTTTGACCTTTGTACGTCGAGTTCACGACGATGGTCACTTTCTGGAAGGACGCACATTTGAAATAGGTTTTCCGGCTCTTCCCAAATGTTCATTTTACCAATTCTGTCGTAAGGTAGTAACAAAGTTACGACCAATATCAACGGCGAATATATATCGAACAGGAGACTGACACAACATGCATTAAACATCGAATACATCGATACAATTTCTTACTACAGCACTTCCATCGGTCGTAACTAAATAATCGTGATCGACTAATGAGAACACCTATTTATTTTAATTAGGCTATAAAGGATTCTCACAGGATCCTCGTCAAGGGTTGAATCAATTACACCTCCGTTTATGATTAACGACTTGTCATTTTTATCAGAATTCAGAGGAAGTTGACAAAGTTCGAGACACTCGTGGCGTCTTAGATTTTCTCTTCGGAAGATTCAAATCCTGCGGTGCATGCGGTGAGTATTTAGATACATATTTTCTTCACTTTCATTTTTTTTATTGGAAGGAAAAAAAGGAAACGCGTTCTAATAATTATTAAATGATTCTGCAGAATGTGGACGGCCGAATCGTGGAGGGGCTCGAATACTTGGTGGGGAATATACGGACACTCATGAATTTCCTTGGCTTGCAACCGTCCATGTGAAATCCAAGCTGGTCGTAAGTGGAGTATTGATAAACGATCGATACGTCCTGACAGCCGCCAGTCAACTTATCGCGTAAGCGGAAATATCTGATGGTGTTCAATTTTTAGTAAGATATTTATTTTTCTCATTGTTCAATTCACGTACAGGACAACAGCACCGGAGATCAAAGTATCATTGGGTGAATACGATCGCTGCCATTTGGACATATCTTCGACAAATGTTAGCGTGGAAACGGTGATTCCGTACCCAGAATTTAATCCCGAATCTCGAGCACACGATCTGGCTTTACTTCGCCTCAGTCAGCCAACCAAGTTTGAGAGAAGGATTTCACCGGTTTGTCTCCCCAATCCTGGTGGGTTTTTAGTAATATTTTCTTGCCAATTTACCCAAGTCTTTATAAATATTTCCTGAAACCACTTTTCCGTACAAGCAGCTTCATCTCCTCATCACTAACTTCAGACGTGATCCGCTTCGGCCAATCTTTTTCCTCGTACTGACGATACACGTGGGTCTATTCGAGAAATCGTTATATTTCAGAAATTAAACGAGCGTAGAATAGAAGCTTGGTTTGTTTAGAATTTTATTTTCAAAGTTCTGGAAATTTTCCTCGCATTTTTAAACGATTAAGTTGTCAAATATTTGGAATGTGTACCGAATCCTGTTCTTTTCAAATTTATGGCTCAAACGTCTGGGTGAAATTGTATTCAACGTACGTTAAATTCCTCGCTGAAATTGCTTCCGTGTATATATCTTTTCAGGCTCGACTTATTTGGGACAAGTAGGAACAGTATCCGGTTGGACAGAAGGGAAGACGGAAGATGCTGCCGAATCGAGAACATGTCGTCCTAGAAAACTAGGACTTCCAATCCTCGGATACAACGAGTGCATTAAATCTGGAATAAACCCATCAACTTTTCACGATGAATCTGGATGCATCGGTGTGATCGGAGGAAATTCACTCGTATGCCAAGTAAGTAAATGATATTATAAATAGATGTACGATATGCTGTATGATCGTTAAAAGAAAACGTAACAATAACTACACAGCTTAATTTTTAGAAAAAAATATATTATTTGTTTATCTTATTTTCAGAACGATGTTGGTTCGTCAGTTCTTTACAGATCTTACATGGGGATTTATGACCTCGTTGGTAAGTCCTATCGCGAACGTCTCGGCGGGCGTATTACTGTATCGTTGATTTTTCCGCCATCGGGAATTTTCTAAGAGATATTGATTCCAATTTTCAGGAATCATGTCCGACGTTAATAAATGTGGCGACAAACCAGCTGGCGCTGTATTCACCAAAGTTGGATCACACCTTAACTGGATTTTACAGCATACGAAAGAAGCTTGTTATTGCACCAAATAATATATCTTAAGTCACGTTTGTGGGTAGGGAAGGAGGTGGGCAGGGCGGAACTACTGAGGAAATTAAGCTCCAGATTGATATTTCAATCGATAGATATCAATTCTACCGAAAAATCACAGCCTCGCTCTTATTTTTGTAGAAAAGAAAAAAAAGGACCTTCTAAAAGTTTGTCAATACTTGAAAATTAAAAAACCCAAAGTGAAAATATTTATCGGATACTACTCATCTCGAAACAAGTTGGAGACATGAATTAACCATAGAGAAGGGAAAACTTTTTTCAGATTCTTGGGTTTTGAAAACGTTGGAAAAATTCCCAGGAGAGTCCATTAATTGAGTCAGCTTTTCATTTCATACGAGTATATGATATAAATTTGATTTATTCACTTCTTCACACCGACAGACGCTACATCCTCTCACATAGATTATTCAAGTTAGCGCCCAAGTATCCTTTAACGAATTATTACAATGTCACAGTGTCTTCATACAATTACGAATAATAATCAGTATTATCAATCGTTGATTTCAAAAGTAATTTCTCAATGGTTATGTTCATATTAAAAACCAATGTTAATGTTTAAGTTCTACCATAATATACGAATTAAAAATTTGAGTGATTTCTCCATTTCGAAAACTGAAGCATCGTTACGATTTTGTAAACAAATATCCATAATATCATTTACATCGTTATAGTTACACCGGTGCGTAGATACGAACAGTTCACAAATGTGGGTGAATATTTGCGGTTGGTGGATTCGGTTTATTTCACCAACTAGTGCGCAATATTTCATCGTTATTTCGTAGAGTGCATATTATACTACGTGTCAAGAGAGTACGCACGTAAATGTTTTACGAGTAAAAGTTGACAGCTCGAAATGCGGGTAACTTCGGCCTTGCGTAGCACTCACAAAAATTCAATAAAATACTACGTACTTTCGCGGGGATAAGAAACAAAATGGAATATATCTCTGTAACAGCTTCGCTTTCCCCGAACCCATTTCTCCTCGTCGTTGAAGCTAGAATGTTTCAATGATTATGAGATCGATGAATTTTGCTCGCTTTGTCTTTCGGCGTTTTGTTCGAACAACATTTTTTACTTTCAAAAAGCACCCATCGATCCTCGAGGCAACTAGATGATCTTAGCGGAAGTGCCGTTTACAAAAATAGCGGTAAAATAGTCGAATGATAATAGTATATAGATTACGTAATTTGCCGCGTTTGAAATGCAAATTTTTATTGTGATTGTTATTATTCTGTTATATTATCCCCCTCATGCAGAATGCGGGAGATAAAATTTCCCTACACTTTCTACGGGTGACAAGAGCCGGCAGCGTCACGATGTTACCAAACGAATTTCCGTTGATGGCGATAGTTGTCGCTGACGGTTCCAATCTCACGTATGATGGGACGCTAATCAACGACCGCTATTTTCTCACCACTGCAAATTTTTTCGATTTGGGATAAAGAGTTATCTTGACTCAAATTTTAACCAAAGCGTAAATATTCGATCACCGACCATGAAGTAATTATGAAAAACTTATCGCGTGGAAACGGGAAAAAAGAAGTTGGGAACATATTTAACACTCTGATCATCAACGCGTTTGAATTCCTGACGGATGAAATCCTTCCATCACGTCCCAGCCGGATTAAATGATAAAAGTACTTTTGGAAGAGTTAATAGTTAATGAATCAGATAGTCGTTACAGAATTTTCAACTTTCAAAGTTATATATTCGTAATTCTATTATACGCAGCGACGTCCTATAATTGCATTTCTTATCTCATCACGCTGTGAAAAAATGAATCAAGACCTGGAAAAGTCGCACTTGTTATAATTGAGGATAAAGTTTCGGAAAAGAGAAAACCAAAGTAGTAATTGCAGAGCGTGATTGATCTACCATGGGTTCTAGCGACAGAATTGTAAACTTTCTGTTGAAAAGGTTTTTTCGACATCCACAGTATCAGGAAAGCACAAATCCAGCTGAATTGATGCTCATCCGACTTAACATGAAAATCACATTCAACGAATTCATCAGGCCTATGGAAGATAAACCTGAACACATGAAAGATAAACCGCAGCCATAATTTGCTTACTATGTACTTAAATTATTCGAAACTCTGTGATTAATTTCACTGCTTGGGTCATCGACACGCTAATGCTCTATTCAAGTCATATGTACCGTATACGAAATATCAGGAAGGCAAAGGGTTGGTGGACGATTATAAAGTAAGATTATCACTATCTCTTGGTTGAATTAGGAACTAAAATTTATGTATCATACATAGCTGATCGGCGGGTGGAGAACGGAGTTATCGCTTCAGATGAATTTTGCTAATTGATAATTGCAGCGTTGCAACCAAAGACATGGTATCGCGTTTCGGAGGGTGAATTGCATGTGTTTGGCGGGGCGATGAGGTTGTGCTAGCCAACTAGCAGAGGCCTGCGAGCACATTCGAGTAACCGTGACGCCTGCGAAGTGAGATTTACGAGACGCATACGACGATAACGATGGTACAAAAAACAATTTCGTTATTATAGTGGCAGACCTTCGCAAATTCAAAATATAAATAAAAAATTTCGATAAATTATTATGAGCAACTGTTATCAATTTTTCATTGATTTTTCTATTCGAAATACCTAGTGGAATGTAATGGGCATATTTACGAAGAATCGCAGATATATTCCCAGGAATCGTGTCGAATGGCATCGAGATTTGCTGAACTTTATATACCGATGTTTTGATATACATTTATGCCTTAGATCCTTCAAGTCACTCTACAGGACGCGATGCACTACCGGCATTGATGAAACGTACGATCTACTGAAACTTTCATGTATTTGTACAATGATTGAATTTTTACGTCCGTATTTTGCGAAAGCTGAGCGATTGGTTCATGAATCTGTTACAGCACATACCTTTTCGAGATAATATTGATTGATTCACAGAATTCCTATATGAAACATAACCCCAGTACGAACTATATGGTCGGCTGTTATTCTGATCGGTAACATCAGCGTTTCCGATCTCCCAAATGCAGCCACTAGAAATTTAAGAATATTTCTCATTCATTTGGCTTGCAGGCAACTTCCGATTTCTAAAACAGCATTGCTCATCGTAGAATGGCTTTATTCAATTACGCGGTATTTCAATTTGGGCAAAATAGTTCCGTCGTGAATCTATCCTCGTTTTTTTTTTTTTTTTTTTCACACTGATTGTGAGAAAAATTTGCGATCACTCGATCATTTCGATAGATGCATCAATTTCGTTTGCACATTCGGATTTTTGGGCTCGAAATACTTGAGAATAGACAAGAACATATTGCAAAAGAAATTTTCTTGCCTGCCTTTTTTAATCTGCCATTATGTATACTCGTTTCTTTTTGCAACTCCGATCGCAATATCGATCGTCGTTCGTTATACTATTCGGATACGAAACATAAATAACCATTCGAGTAATATTCATCAAGCATGGTAAACACACACGAAAAATATTTGGGTACATAAACGTACGTATAGGTATATTGACATGGGAACTACAAGTTAGACTAAACCTTTATTATGTTTACTCACAAACCACGGAGCTTAGAAGCCTTCCAAGTTAATGAATTTGCAAAAACTTTTGTTTTGTATACGCAATCTGTGGGATCTAAAGGTATGCCCACGTTTTACTTTAGAAGCTTTTTTACTTAGAACGCAATTTTCTCGGACCGACAATGAGGTCTTATAACCCAGCTACAACGTCTGTCTACTACAACGATCCAGCTCAAGATCCATTTTTTTTTTTTCTTTTTAATATTCAAAGTCATTCATTCATCATCTATGTTTATCGTATGGTGCAGTTGAAATAAAATTGATAACTTCGGGGCCAGTTAAGATTCGAACTGGCAGAACTATAATGACACCGTATAATATGTAGTTGAAATCGAAAACGCTATTCGATAACCTGAGGAAAATTTAATGTACGTATGGAAATAATTTGATTAGACGAGTGATACGGTCTGTATTTTCCTTCTCGAGTGATGATAATTATTCGCTACTCGACTATGAAGACTTTGAGCTGCTTCCGTATTGAAATAGAATACTCTGAATGGTCTGCATATAGCCTGGTGTTGAATTGCACAGTGGTGCTGCCAGCAGCACTGCAATATGCTGTATATGAATCCTTGCAATGGCGGTACAGCTTGATCGAACAATATGTGAAGTGGAGTGAGGTATAATTAATCTCGAGCGGGAATAGGTCCGGTAAACGGAGGGAAAGGTGAAGGAAGCGAGAAAGAATAAAAAATATTGAGTTGGTCACCGGCGCGGGGGGGTAGCTGAGTCGAGCAACTACCCATGAATTTGGATATAGATCGAAGTGAGTAATGCAGAGAGCTCAGTAGCTGCTGTATAATAACTGGAGTCATCACCCATCTGGTGCAAGTGTTTTTTTCCCGCACATTCGTACCATGAAACTGAGGGTAACGCTATTCGGAATCGGAGTTCTTCTGATGACAAAAAATTATGTTCGTTTATATTGTCTTTTCTTTTTTATTAATTCATGTAACCAATTGCAGAACTTTTTTTTGAATCATCGAATTGTATTATTCTAGGTAAAGGTGGAATGTCGCAAAATTCACCAACGCATTCAACCAACCTGTGGTAAAATTATTGATTAATTTTCATACGTTCACGCGGAGCAAGAATTTTTTAGTTTTATAAAAATCCATTTCGTTTACTAGAATGTGGAGTGTCCGGAGAAGGTGTATCCAACCGTATAGTTGGTGGTCAGATTTCAATTCCTCACATCTTCCCATGGGTCGTGGCGATCTTTAATAAAGGATCTTTACATTGCGGTGGTACCCTGATAAACGACCGTTACATTTTAACCGCGGGACATTGCGTTAAATGGTAGTTATTTAATTGCCACTTATTTTAAAAAGTTGATCAGACGGGTGATGATACCCTGCTATAATCCGCAGGACGAATCCCAACGATCTTGCAATAGGTCTTGGTATGCACGACATCGAGAACGCGAACGAAGGTTACATCGCGCCTATCGATCGGGTTATCCTTCATGAAAACTTTGAAAGTGATCAACTGCATGACACGAACGACATCGCTTTAATTAAGCTCAAATATCCAGTTAAATACAGCGAAAACGTGCAGCCAGTTTGCCTTCCTCGTAAAGGTATGCTAAAGGTAATTATTTAATTTTATGATGTTCATGATCAAATTTCTTCAGGATCTGACTACACGGATCATAGAGTCAAGGTCACTGGATGGGGAAGAGTTACCAACAGTGGAGGCGCTTCCAGATTCCTTCGTCAAGCTGAATTAAAAGTGATGCCGTATTTATCATGCCGCAATACTTCGTTCGGGGATCATCTCACCGAATCTATGCTCTGCGCCTATACAGATGATACGGATGCTTGTCAGGTAATTACATAAATTCGAAGCATCAATAAATGAATCGTATATTGTGCATCAATTTATGTTGAAAATCAGGGAGACAGCGGTGGTCCTCTTCTCTACGAGAGATACGACGGAAAGTATGAGATAATTGGTGAGTATAGTTTGGAGGAATTGTTGTGGAGAAAACAAATTGTTAAATTGATTAAATTCGTAGGAATTGTGTCCTGGGGAATAGGATGCGCTAAACCTGGTATGCCGGGTGTCTACGTTAAGAATACGGACTACCTTAACTGGATTCGAGCCTACACAGCAAACGCAGTTTATTGCGCTGACAATTAAATTTGGTTTGTCGGATTATGATTTTAATTAATTCGACGCATGATAACGATGATGAGTATAGTTTGATTTGATGACGTGGTTGATGGTGGTGAAGGCAATAAATGTGGTGATAATTTTAAGTGTTTCATTTTACCGTCTGCATGCGGACGTGGCGAAGGCGAAAACGGCGAACTCGGACCGTGAGTAACTCTATAAAAATTTCATAGAGAAGAAATATGAAAAAATCAGTCAATGCATGTGCAAAACAAAATTTCTACAGGTTGTGGAATTTTCAAATTATTTAATCCGAAATACTAGGAAGAGAAGCGACATGGCACGATAAAATTTAACTTCGCAAAAACAACCACCGTATCTGCAAGAAATGAATATCAGAGCAACAGAGCTTCTATCGTAATTCTATCGTCTTTGCAGCACGTCGTTAACGCAATCGCTACGGTCTACATTTTCAATTTTATTTAACGACCCAACGTCATTACTTCAGTTTCACCTTGATAACTTTTCGGACCGCACGTTGAAACAATAGTTTATAATTAAAAACATTTAATACCAAATATCGCTAACGATATAAAGCGTTGTAAAATAAATTAAATCAAAATTTACGAACTGTATATTAATTGTTGAGGTCGTGTATAACTGCAGACTCGACGTATGCAACAATACTGCATATTTATTGCTAGATGAATGTAATTTATGAATGCACGTATTTGTTGACGCGTTTGAAAAACATTATACGCTATATGAGCAATTCCACGTCAAGTGGTAACGGTTTTGGACAATTTTTAACATCGATATTTTTGATCTTCATGAATCTTGACATACGTGTTATTGGAGGCCCGAAAACTATAACTCTCAAACAGTTTTGCCCGAAGATCGATATTTCCAAAATGGCGGGCAATTGAAATTTTTAAATAATCACGATAATCCTTACGCGCGTTTCTCATCGACTTCTCATAACTTTCGACTAGGTCAATGAAATTAGCTATATAAGTATATCATTGGAAAGCTATTGACTCGCTGTAACATCTCGAATAGATGAATTTCGATTTCCGAAAAATTTTGATTTTTCGGATCTATACAAAATTTGAATAATGATTTTCACCGTCTTCCCCATGACGGACCAGGCTGAAAAAAATAGGGTGTCATCCTCAGTCGAGCCTCTAACCGTCTACCAATTTGCAAGATGGAGTCTCAGTGGGATCATCTGAAAATAATTTTTTGTTTTTTTCTGCTTTACCAAACGTGCTTTTACGCTCAGTTTCTTTGAACTGTTTAACGAAAGTATTAAACATTATAGGCGCATGATTGAAAAAAAAAAAAAACATTATTTTCAGACGATCCCATTGAGACTCCATCTTGCAAATTGGTAGACGGTTAGGGGCTCGACTGACGATGACACCCTATTTTTTTCAGCCTGGTCCGTCATGGGGAAGACGGTGAAAATCATTATTCAAATTTTGTATAGATCCGAAAAATCAAAATTTTTCGGAAATCGAAATTCATCTATGCGAGATGTTAGAGCGAGTCAATAGCTTTCCAATGATATACTTATATAGCTAATTTCATTGACCTAGTCGAAAGTTATGAGAAGTCGATGAGAAACGCGCGTAAGGATTATCGTGATTATTTAAAAATTTCAATTGCCCGCCATTTTGGAAATATCGATCTTCGGGCAAAACTGTTTGAGAGTTATAGTTTTCGGGCCTCCAATAACACGTATGTCAAGATTCATGAAGATCAAAAATGTAGAGGTTAAAAAGGTGTTACCACTTGACGTGGAATTGCTCATATGCCAAAGCACAAGATTTTCATGAGCTGATTTTTGTTTTTCTGCTCGTATATAATTGGACGACAACGTACGGACTAAATTTTCTTCCCAATAAAAATGGAACATGGAGCAATTTCAAATGACGCAATTTTTGATGCTACCCGAAATCATAAAATAATAATGTTTGAGATCGATTGTTATTATCTTTCAGGATAACTATGTTTTTATGCATTAACCAAAAACAATAAGCGAGAGGATGGTATAAACATGGAATTCATAAGAAATCAGATGAAAAATATTCCTGATCATTGGAGATGAACGGAGTGCAATGTAAAGTTTAATTGAGGCCTAACGGATTAATAGGATTCTATTATTTTTAGACCGCTGATCCACCGAATAATTCAATTTACGTATTTATTTGATTATTGTTAAGTCTTCCAGGAGAGTTATTGCGTATCTCATTACGAAGAAGTCAAAGAAACCTTAAACTTAGTTTCACTTCGTCGCAACTGAATCAATGTCTGTTGATTATCATAAACGAATAGTCAAGTAAACCTAAATTATCCATTCTTGCGGATCTTACGAAATATGGTCATCCTTATACAACGCCAATAATGATAAAATGCATTTATTGTTATCTCTTTATTTTTACATTTTCAAAATATTTTCTTATTCGATTGTTGCGTGATACTGCGCGCGCCATTCCTCCCCACTTCCCGGACGTTTGTGTTGTATTCGCGCCACTGATCGCGCGCCGAATCTCAGACCACGACGAACGTCATTTCGACTTAAATTTGTAAAAATCCATGAAAAATCAACTGTAATTAACAAAATAAAATAACATGGCAGAACTGTTAGATTTATGTGAAAAATATTTTGGTGCACGAGACTTTTATGAGGTCCTGAAAATTCCAACAACCGCTAATGAAAAACAAGGTAAGATGTTTACAGTGATGAACGTAACCTCAAACCACAATATTTTAGCCATGTTGTATGTTTGTAAGTGAAAAGTTGTTATTCTGAAGTGTCGAAAGAGAATTTTGATTGTGTTCTAATCTTTGATAAAGGATACGTCCTTCTGCCCATCTATTTACCTGTAATTAGAGTTCTTAACCAAAACCTCATAATCATAATCTTTTACTTGTACTAATAGATTTGTTCATTGTTCCACAGTGAAGAAAGCGTACCATAAACTCTCGTTGTTGGTACATCCTGATCGAGTAGAAGAAGCAGTGAAAGTAGAGGCTACAGAGAAGTTTAAGGTACTTGGAAGGATTCATTCAATACTTAGTGACAATGACAAAAGAAAGATCTACGATGA
The DNA here is from genome assembly GCA_963932425.1 of Athalia cordata. NCBI lineage: Eukaryota > Metazoa > Arthropoda > Insecta > Hymenoptera > Athaliidae > Athalia > Athalia cordata. The sequence goes on along the minus strand of OZ010625.1, from coordinate 44,881,126 downwards.
ATCCGGGCAGTTTGACGAAGAGAGCGAGGAGGTTGTCATGCGCAACTGGGCTGATTACTGGCGCTCGTTATTCAAGAAAATTACTGTTGAGGATATCAACAATTACGAGAAAACCTACAAGGGTTCAGAGACAGAAATAAAGGATCTAAAAAGAGCTTACATGGATAGTAAGAACCTTAATATTGATTTTAAGCCTGAGCATCCCGCGGAACTCTTTCACCATAAAAAATACCATTCTGAACTGGCAGATTCTTCTTTACTCAAATTCCACTGTCGTTTACATTACATCCAATTTATTTTACAGGTAAAGGAGACATGGACTATATTCAGGAAGCTGTCCCATTCACTAACTGTGCAGATGAACCTCGGCTACATGATATAATACAAAAGTTAATCGAAGACGGTGACGTTCCAGAGTTCACTGCCTTTACCCAAGAAGACAACAAGAAAAAGCAACGTAGGAAACGAAAGGTGATTTTGATATCTTTATATAAAGATTCGTAAGTATAAACTCATGCTCTAATTGTTATTCGCTTTTTTATTGAAAGATCAAGTTCACAAAAATGATAACAAATCGTCTGTATTCACCACACAGTGAGTTAGATTGAGGAAAAGTAAGTCGTGATTATCACCAATTACCATAAATTTTCGACTAGGACAAGCGTTGCAGCTTCTGTATTTATCAAACTATCATAGAATAACTGGGAGTCCAATAATCATTGATGAGTTACATTGGAGGTCATAAATCTTACTACTTACTCAGTTCTCGTGCTACAAAAAGCGAAGAACCTAAATGAGGAATCATGAATTATCTTAAACGTCTGAAAATTGATCCAAAATAACACGTAATTTACCAGTACTCCTAAGATATGAACCTGGAATTTTATACTAGACACCAAGGTGGCGGTCATAAAAATCCATTTTGGAAGCCCCTATTATTACACATTCCGATTAAACATTTATAAACATCCGCTGTGACATAAGCATGTTATTTGCGGAGACATCAGAAATTTTCAAGCGAGCCTCATAAAACAGATGAATATTAATATTCGATTTTCGAGAAAATGCGAGTGTGATGTATCTTTCGATCGCGAGTTGTGGTCATGTAGATACAACATGAAATTTTTGGGGGCGCGTCCCCTGCGACCCAGTTGCGCTTTTTGGTTTTGTCCATTTAAATTCGTTCGAGATCCTGCTTTGGCTGCCTACCGCCAGAATCGTACTGTGGCGTTCTATTTCCATGCCTACCTATTTTTACCAGTAGGACAGCCACTTGACGATCATACGTGGAGTGGGGCGGTCGTAAGCCAGTAAATAAATATCCCGTCAACAGTAGGAACTCTCTTCAGTTGCCTAAAACAATCGGGTCGGTATTAGTACCTAATTTGCTTGAACTTCGGCTCGCAAATGTAGAGGCCGATTAATGGGAACCACCTGAATGCTAAATTTGAGTGACCACAAGTGAACTTGAAATAACAATTGAAACTCGTGACTGCAGTGTAAATAATTAGGTGACAGTAGAATTTATTACTTTCGGTAGTTTTTTGAATCCCTCAAATATTAGCCTCTTCTGGCTGTAATACACTCACAGTGATAATAATGAACAGAACTTAAACTTTCAACGGAGTATCAGCATTCTAACAATAATGTCAAAAGTTCATCAACGGAGATAGTGGAATAAAAAACTGTTGACCGTTGAAACAATCCAATCAGTTCCGCGTCCTGTTTCGAAACCCAAGCAGCTTGGATCACAAACTTTTCCCGTTCGCAAAATGGAACAATTATTCGCCTTCGCATTGCTTGCGCTATTCACGCTGTCGGCGAGGTTCTCCGAAACCAGTGCAGCGTGTAAGCAACTTCCGACCCCTGAGGTGACCGAATACTCGTGTGAAGGAGGACAAATTTCTGACCTGCAGACAATTTCGTCAGGGGCGGAAAAAATTCTTATCACAAATATGACGATCCCTAGACTTTCAGCAGACACACTTCGAAGGTTTGGTCGTAATTTGTTAGCGTTTGGTTGTTCGCATTGCGGAATACAGGAAATAGACCCCGATGCGTTTAAAGCTGTCATTTACATTCAACAAATCACTCTGGATAACAACCAGTTAACAACCGTGAAGGCTGACTGGTTCCGAGGGCTTTTGGACTTGACTTATTTGGACCTCAGCCACAACAAAATTAAGGAAATCGAAGAGGAAACTTACGCTCATCTTCCAAGGCTCGTCGAGTTCAGACTATCCGGAAATCTCATAGAGTGCCTGGATACAAAGCCGATGTCCGGCTTGAAAAATCTCAAGCGAATGTTTCTTGTTGAAATATCAACTTTCAAGTGCCCCAGAACCGCTTCAAAATTTTTAGCAGAAAAGGGCATCATGCTCCAGAAAGACGAGACCTGGGAAGCTATTTCACCCGCCGAAGAAGAGGCCTTCCTCCACCAAACTAAAAGCCCTAGCGTTACTAAAGCACCCGTAAAAGAACCCCCAACCACCGAATGGATACCCCCAATAATCTCGAATCCCTCTTTGTACGTCACCAAACCCCAACCTATAGAAATTCTAACGTCAGTTGAAACATTTGCGCCAGTAATGACGTCGGAAGACTTCGACATCGACGCTGTACTAACAACAAATTCCTTGCCGAAGATTCCAGTGGAGAGTTCATCCCCTAAATCGGTAATTCCGCTTGTGGTGGTGACCAAGCCTACAACGGAAATACCAAAGCCCTCGGCGTCACCGGAAGCGATCGACGATTCCAACGTTGCAACTTCAACATATTCTTCGATCAAAGAATGCATCGGGTGTACCGTCACTCCATTATCATCAACTGTAGAACCGGTGATGGGAGTTCGTCTTCCAGAGATAACTGAGGAGCCAATTATTATCACACCAATGAGAACTACCGAAATTTTTATACCACCAACTCCGACTTTGCCTCCAAAATACATGCCGGGAGTACCGCCTACGCAAGGCGAACAACGATTTCCGTCTAACGTTTTACCAATTACTGAGAACGCTGTTGATTATCCACCCCCTGTACAAGCACCAGGTGAATTGTATCAAGAACAGCGTCTCGAAGAGACGACTACAGAAATTGATAAGCCGCTTCCGGACTGCAACATTGGAACTCGGATAGATTTTTCAATCGGACATTACTTTACGATTATTATCGTTACTTTGTTCCGCTACGGCTTTTTGTGAGGTTATGTGGTAATTTTATTTATAACGAGACGATAAATAACGATATTGGGATCGGCATACGCTACGAGTTTTTACCAACTTATAATTAAAAGAACTGAATTAAATTATACACCTTTAGTGCGTCGTGGAGAGAGTGACCCTCAACGTCCATTTACAGGAGCGAATAATGTATAAACGATATGCGGTTGTCGTTTCCAGTTCTGTTGATTATTTAACGTTTTTATTTCGAAAAATCAAATCACAAAAATCGAAAGAACATGAAAACCGAGTGAATCGTAGATTTAACTATTAACCATAAGCTATACTTAAATAACGCAACAAAGAAGATTAATTTTAGATTGATGTATGAGTACATATTCCTCAATTCGTTTGAGGAAACCTAAATCTAAACTTAAATCATGCATTTATATACCTATGAGTTCATTTTATTATTTAATACAACGCATATTTATTATTTTTTCGAACCAAGCTCATGTCATGTATAATTTCTCAGACTTACTTCCCAAACTGTATACAATATCACGTGCAAATCATCAATTAAACATCGATGAGTAATCAGATTCGCAAAAAAATACTCGTAAAATAAACTGGCTAATGGAGTAACATCTACACTGAAAAGCTAACAATATCCGGATGAGCATTGAATCGACAAATACAGTCAATAAGCCTTGATCCGAAACAACATGGTAGGTATAATGGATCTTGTCTAGAAACATGTTACAAATGTACTGGTCGTAGTTTTTGTTTTAGACTAGATAAATATATAAGAAACTGGCACGTCAAAAGCTCTAATTGCATGGCCACGTGTCTCTACGTATATATTGTAAAATGCGCGGAGTCTAAAAGTCTGAAAAAATAAAAATGAGTTACTCTAGCTGCAGAGTGTGAGGATATTGTCTTATTTCATTTTATCTTTTATTATTTCTATTTATTTATCCATTTTTAGTTATGTTTTCTGCTATCACAGAAATGTTATATTCTGACAGTTTCAATGTCGGGCTAAACATAATTTCTCGCTATTAAAATGTCATTATTTTAATTTCAAATTTACGCTCCGCAGAAATTACGGCTTGTTAATACATATTTCGAACCGTTATAGTACAGCTTCACGCACGGTAAATAATTTGGCCTTAAAATTCATAGTTCATTATTCACTCTTCAACACCCGCGATGAGATGAATTCCTGGGTTATGGTGGTCAGTTGCCATATAAAGATCAAATCAAAATTCCTGTACGAATAATTGCGCAGTAAACGCAAGTATAAGGTTTCAGAAATTCAAAACGCCAGAATTATAGGCTTTTATGTTTTGGTATACTAAGTTTTCAAAAATCCGAATTTTTTCAAAACCACCATGTAATTTTGAACGACTGTGTTTTTGATCATTCGAATTACTTATAAAGATGTGGAGAGTATAACAGATCCTCAGATATATTTTAACGTTTTCGGTGTGTGCATACTGCATATGGGTAACTCATTTTCACACGCACGGTTATGACATAAACTTTGATAGAAATAAAAATTCTCTGTCTCAGAGAACTTATTGAAATTTGAAAAAGTACAGTTTACGTCCTTTCGGCTCTCAACCCTTGATAGAGGAATAAAAAAAATAAGAAAATGGAATGCTAGAATATTTTTTCACTTTTGTTGAGGTTTAGATATAACTTTCGCTTTAATTGCTTATAAATTCCCGCACGTCTGCGTTCTCGTTTGATAAAATTAATGCTTTTGACACCCCGTAACACTGAAACGTTGGTTTTTTCTAATATTCTTCATCATATAAAACCCCACGCTCGTGGCGTACTTGAAAGCACTGCTTCTGACAGTACTTCTTTTTTTGGTTTGTCTTTTTTTTGTTTTTCTTTTCATCTTGTTACCAGTTAATATACCGCGTGCAGCGAGATTGAACTGAGTGAGTTTGCTAACGACGTAGAACCCAATTCTCACATGCTGTGCGCACGTGTGCCTTTGCCCAACAGTGCCTTTCTCTGTGCAGCTAGTGCAGCCGGAAGAGACTTCTCGTCGTATTACGCTGTATCTTTCGATCCCATTTATCCGTATGATCTCACAGTTCTTCCGCTGTGAAAATTGTGGTGGAGTAAAAAATCGTAAAAACCATCGAAGCGTTTGTTTACGATAACGTTGTATATAGCGTGAATTCACGGACGGAATCGCCAATTAAATGTGCTGACTGATATCATGTTTCACGTCAAATAACTCTGGAATTAATGTTAATCTAATTAATAAAAAAGTAACGCCCTTGAACCGTGTTTAGAACAATTCGTGCATTATATGTTACCGTAGCTGCAATTCTTGTTTGGAATTTTTTTCTCTCTGAATTCTCTTTCATTGTAGTTTTGAACTATAACAACGAGTCAGTTTATACAGGATTGTGTAATCATATGGAATTTCAAGACTATAATAATTTACATTATACATGCGTACGGCACGTCCAATCATTTGGCGGCAATATCTTCCGTTGCAATATCCGCCTGTGGTACAAATACAACGGACAAATAAACCTTCGTTAAAAGGTGGGATGCCACGGTCGTTGTTTTGAATTGAATGCTACGGCCACCACAAGTGTACATATAATGAATCAAAATCGTGTATATATGTACAGCCCGTGCACGCGTACATACGATGCATTTCCCGCGAACGATGAAGTTTCTTATAATGTAACTCAGCAAAATCGAACGAGGGATAGAGTTATTATACTACAATTAAAAAAGCGCAAAAGGTTATCTGGATGCGATGAGATAATTTGGTAAACCACCATGAAGTGTGTCTCAGCTATACTGGCGGCTAAAAGTTTGGGTACACCAGTCGAAATGAAATTTTTAATTTTTAAATTTTCATTCGAGAATGTAAACAAATTTTCTCTCTTGATATATTGTCCTAAACCTCATAATTCCCAAATGAAGCCCCTCCACTCATTAAGGTCCCGACCAAAAATTATAAAAAAAAGTGGTTTTAACGAAAATTTTGAAAAAATTCGAGCTATACTCCAGTATAACCGAGGATAAAATTTTCCATAAGCCGTGGGGTTGATTTTCAGCGGCTGTAGAATAGCCGAAAACCGGCCATGTTCAAAAATACGTACCGGGGCCAAAAAAATCGTAGAGAATTTTCTGAAAAAGTAAAATGACGATAATTTATCAAAGAAAACGCTCTGTGGGAAATTCGACCCGGAGTTCAAGTTCTGGTAACAAAAAAAAAAGAAATCTAAAATCAACTAAAAAATAAAAAAAAAAGTCTTGGTCCAATAACAATTTTTCCCCTACAACTCAAATTCGTTTCATTTTGCCCGTCGAGATACGACGCTTTCGCACTAGCATCCGTCAAAATGATTTTTCTCGGCTTTTTATAATTCGTAAAATCAATCGCAATATTCGTCGTTTATACCGTGTATGAAATCTCGCCCAAGTACTATAGATAAATTATATAAGGTTGTTAGATGTGGGACTCGCTGAATCGACAAAACGAGTTTAAATATATATTATAATGTATAGTAAAAAGTCTGTTGTACTTAAGGTATTAATTTTGCAATAATTTCATCATCTAGCTGAGAATCTTATCTAATTTGCCAATATTTGCCAATACTTGATATACGGATAACCCAATTTAAGAATCCACAGAATATGGACGACTTTTCAAGCACAATGCTTCGAGTTATACAACATCTAATTTTTCTCGATCGGGGCGTGTACAGTGGGACTGGGCGCCAAAATTTTCATTTATACGCATACCTTATGATTCACGTCTAATTTTACATTGTACTGAAAATGCGGGAGAAGAATAGATTATTTGTAGAAGCAGTATAGATCATATATGTATACACATATTTATTTGCAGGAAATTGTAATCGCATGATGTGTATAGAAAATTGCTAGTGAACTAAAATTTCATTTCTGTAAAAACGCAACTTGAGAAGATCGCAAATTTAATTATTATCGTACCTCCTTCGTTTTGGGGCATACTTGAGTTTTATTATTTATCAACAAAAATTTTCTGTGATGTACATCTAATTTGATCTAATTATTACCCACGCTTCGCGCGAATGGCCTGCGATGCACTAAATTCTCTTCGGGTCAGATCAGTCGTGATGATAATAATTATATTATATTATATACCGCGTCTCGGGGATTGCGAGAAAATTCTCAACTACGGGTATCCCGCGTCTTCAAAACGCTACAGTGATAATTTAGAGAAAAAGTTTAAACTACTCTTAAACGATTCTAACAATTGAGTCGCCATAAATATTTTCGACCTTGATTGAACAGATGTATGTAGATACTACGTGTATGTCGCTCGATAGCGTAACAATTACATTCCCTTGAATCGCCATGCGCGTTAAACGATTTAATTGAAATTCTTGATCAAATGTACCATCGCAAACCACAACTTTCCATGTAGGTATTATATAACTATAAATTGGTAAAGGCTTTGATTTTTCATTCTCTCAGCGGTAATAAGTGCAGTAGGTGCCCCAAGCGTTGGTACAGGCCGCGAGATATGGCGCAATTCGCGTACTCTTTTTTAAAGAATATGCCAGAGACCGTATAAGTTACAAAAACAACTTGAAAAGATTGCAGACTACGGCCGGTCTTGTTCAGTCAGATACGGTATGCATAATATAGTACGTCTTCTTACAATATTTCTCCGAATGGTACTATCGTCGCTGTGAGCTGACCCCCCGTTTATAAGCTTATTTATAGAAAAACAGAAAGAGTAAAATTAACGTGTTAATTATAATACACATGTAATCCCGTTGGAAGAATTCCAGACGCACGAAGTTTTTATTTTCACGCGGCGAAACGTTTCTCCGATCATATCATATTCACATTCGCGAACATTCCGATACGTGAAAACATTTTTCCATCGATGAATTACTATGAGCGCGTGGTACATTTCCGAAAAGCTTCTCCACTAAACTACTACGATACTATATGTTGTAGTAGCTTGCTTACCAACGCACAGTTTATTCGCGATAATACGTTGATACGTCTTGTTGATACCGTAATATCGGGCGATTGATGGATCAAAGAAATCCACCCACAACGTAATCCGCCGATCTATGGTTATGGAGGTCGAGTGGTGTAACGGCTAACATTAGCTATGTAAAAGATGCCTTAGGAAACCTGCCAGAATTATAAATACTCGAACCGCGTAATCCAGCTGCCAAGATTTCATGCTAACACAAATAACAGAATCTTGGAGTAGGCCAGAGGAGCAAGATCGGTGTGTGACGTATAGTTTTGCATCATTTGTATTCTGAACATAACCAGCGTTTTCGGGGCAATGTTCTAATTCTTTGTAATAACTCCCCGCGCATGAATTGTTCAAGGGATTCATCTCTTCTCGTCCGCTACGTTACTAATTTTATACATTTTCTTGCATAATGTGCACCAAAAGATCAAATACACGCGAGAAAAAAAAAGAATTGATACATCATCTTCGGAAAAACGCCGCGACCACGCGGAGGCAATATGTATGATGATATAGGTTGTTGATAAAGATAAATTAGAAATAGAAATCTATAAGTATTCCCTATAACGCTGCCGCTCCATGAAGTACGCGTCCTTAGATTAGACTTTAGCCCAGGCCATGTAATAAGTTATTTATAGCTAAAATTTTATGATGTAATTTGAAGCTGGAGTCAGGGTGGAGCTCATTGAGAAGCTTTTTTTCATTATTTTTCGTTTTTTATTTTCTTCATGGATCTAGAACTAGAAGGTCAAATAAGTAGGGTAATTGTGCTTAAAATACCATGAGGGTTCGAACAAAACCCGTTTGTTTAATCCGTTTTGTGACGCGTTAAATATTTTTTTAAAAAAGAACAGACTGTGCGGATGTAGGCGGAGTAAAATTTTCACATACCATCGAAATTTTAATTCCGTGTAGATATGTGCGCGTATAGATGTTTAAATATAACTGTGAATTATGTTACGGTTTCAGTGGGCCAAGGAGGCAGAGGAGGCTGAGAAGCTCGAGAAGATGCTCAAGATCGAAAACGAAGAAAACGCGGCGACGAACGCCCTGGCCTTAGCGATTCAGAACAGAGGAACAGCGAGAGCAGAAGCAGCGAATAGTTTCTTTGATACCCTCGTCGAAAAATATGCCAAGAAGGCAGCAAAATCTACCAAGGGCAAGAGTCCAAAAGCGGGCAAGGTCACCAAATCACCCAAAAAGACCAAGAAAAAGATCTGACCAATCTTAGCTCAGCATTCCTGTAACTTAATCTTTCTACCCGATACAATTTCAAATGATTTCGTAAGATTGTGATTTATGTTACAAAGCAATGTTTCCCCCATTTTTTTTTTCTAATTTGAACTCTTAATAAATTTTTAGCCGTTATTTTTGTAAATTTGGTCTTTCGACTCGCTGCATCCATGAACCTGAATTATTTAAAACCTGAAATTCTTGGAGAATTTCTGGCATTATTCACTCAATATTGTCTACAACATTATCTCATAAACCTCGCGATATATTTTTCATTCATTTTCATATCGCAAAATATGTTTCACCCCCACATTCGATAAAATGATTGAAAAAACACTATCGGGGTAATCATTGACATTAATCATGCGCAAGTATTAGTTATCAGCGTCTAACGCTGTTAAATAGTACATACCTTTTTATGGCATATTTACATATATTACTGTAATTCATTATCGTATCTATCGTGGCAATGTATTTATGTTTATAATGATTAAAATTATTGCACACAGACACTACCATGATACTCGTTCATACCGACAACCAACACTGCGGTCGAAATTGACGCTGTAAAAAAAATTTGATGAAAAAAAAAGCAGAAGAAAAAAACTGACGTAACGAGAAAGGTAGAAGTGTCGTAAGGAACGAATCTCCCTCATTTTTTTTCGTCAATGAATGAAAGATCATATTGCGTTAGATTGTACCGGTTGAAAAAAACGAAAAAAAAATGAATGAATAAATCAAAATTTTACTCGGAAAGATAAAACTGGGAAAAGATTGCAATTTGAGTAATTTGAGTGAATGTTTCTTATCGATGAAACAATATGGAGTTAAAATATTATCCACCAAAGTTTGGCCGGTGGTGACCTTCATTTGACAGCAGAAAATTATGACTAATAGAAAATAACTAATGTTCGTAGATTTTTTAATCCGAGACGTGGACATTCACTTTCAAACATCGCTTGAAAACTGTTAATTCGTTATATTTCTCTAACAATCATGTCAATTTAAAAAAAAAATCCGACAATTTTGTTATCGGAATTGATCCGCGTATTTAAGGAACGTGAGTTTTTCATGATTGAAATAAAAAGTTGGTCCGAAGTATGTCGTTTGCAGAAGTCCCGTTGAACCCTGCCAATTTCAACTGAATATTTTATGGTCTTTCATGTCAAGTTCATTAACGAAATTGTTGCAAATATTTACATTCTCAAAAAAAAAAAAAAAAAGAAGTAACAACATTTCTGGAAAAAGCATAATCATTTTTCATTTCTTACAACACACAGACTTCCTTATGAATTGGCGGTTCAGTTTGCATGCTTCTGCACAGATCTGTAATCATAGCCATTTGGGCTATTCTGGAATAATATTTTTACAATGGAGCTGGGGACTACTTATCCACTGCGCCTTCAATGATAAAGTTTTCGTCCGATAAGACAAATCTTAAAATCTACGTGCTTAATTTATCCCACCCAAAAACAAATGAATGAACCGCTTTAAAAGCATGGGAATGCTTTTCAATTCACGTAAAAAATTTGAACTTCCAACAACACTTGCCAGTAGTCGGTTTGAAAGGTATCTAGAACTTGTTTCGTGGACTTGGTAGCGGAAAGAATTTAAATCGCGCTAACTAACTACTAAAAGGCGGATCGAACGCCGATGGTACATAAAAAGTTTCACGGAGTTACGATTGGTAACGCGGGAATCTAATTGGGTATCTCTCAACCGATGTCTTCGCTGATTCGCCCGCTAGCAATCAAGCCAACTGCGATTATGCCACGCGTGGAAAAATCATCTCCAGATTTGGCCGACGGTGAAAGCTCAGGCCGGCTTTGAGTTTTCTGAGGGCTACGGAGTCTGGAATAGTCTGGAAAATTATTCATAGCATTGAATTTCACGGAACTATGTATAATTAAAAGGTTTTATAGGTATTCACGTCGTCGTCGTCGCTTGTATTTCCCGTAATAATGCGGCAGTAAGTGTTATTAGAAACATCGACCAAAAACCGGTATACTGAAATTCGATCTGTAGAAGGCTCAGGACTGAAAAGCTTCGTAATTATATATTTCACTGTATACGTTCCTTATAGAATGTCTGGAAAATAAAAAAGAACAAAAAAAGGAATGGTGGGTAATTTTAAACGCTTGAACACCGTGTGTGCATGCACCGAAATCGAAAGAAATATACACTTATCAAAAAAAAAAGTATTTCCAAAATTTTTCAAGTCACATCGCGAATACTGTGAATGTTCGCAGAAATCAGTATAGAACTATAGCGGTGCGCGTAAGACAAAAGGCGGCGATGACCCTATTTAAAAAGGTGATGAGATAAGACGTATATATGCGGAGCCAGAGTACATATGAAGGGCCTGAAGATAGGGAGCCCCGATAATAAGGCAAAACCAGTTCTTGGCTCGTTACCAGAAAATTGCCAGTTTAAGTGGGTGATGAGAAGGATCAAAAAACGTGCTATAACTACGGTTCGAGAGCCGGGGAATCGTCACTGGAGCAGCAGCAGCGGAACTGAGATGCTGCCGGAGTCGTGGCGCTTAAGGATTACAACGATGTGCCAGTTGGCAAGTCAGTCAGTCGGTCGTTAGTCACAGAGAACGACAGATTCGCTAACTGTGGCATTACGTTTGTTCGTGTGAAGCATTAGCTTCTAAGTGGATGAAGAAGCCGCGTGACGGCTTCGTATGGTCCTGTGGGCTTCGAGTTACGTCTGGGCCTTATACTACAACATAGTGCACATCGGGTGGGACACCCGAAATGTCCTATCTGAATCAGTAAATTTTTCAACCCGTTATCCTGTGGCGTTTGTCTGCGAAAGCCACAGAACTCAATTCTCTCATCGCATTCTATAATCCTCTCCCGTTTTGTCGGTCTTCAATTCTGAAGAATAACAAAAAATGTCCTTACGAGTCTCTAAGAAATCATTTTCATTTTTTCTGCACGTATTCGCGATCGAGAAAACCAAAAATAATTATACAAGGATTGCTCACCGATATTTAATCTCTTCCAGTTCATCTAGTCCTATATCATTTCAGTTGGGGACATCGATGCTGTGAGATGAACATGATCCATCTCAAGCTGAAATTGTGATGTCGATGACTCGAAGTTCATATGGGAAATTTATATGAACTCGTTTCGGAGTATGAACACCCGTTATGTGGTGATCAACGCACACGCGCTCGCCTTTGCCTACCGTAAGCTGTCGTCTTATTATTACGGGTGCGCGGTGCAAACATAGGTAGCTAAGTGTAAACCATCATTATTATTAGCTAGACACGTTACGGAGCTTGGATTGAGGTTCACGAAACAAAAATAAAATTAGAGAAAAAAAATTGAAAAAAAAAATACAACGAATTCGAGACGGGATTGCATTTTTGCCTTGTAGTATTTCGATGCATGGGTCTAAAATATTTTCAATCAGACACTGCATTTTTTTCGAGTCCCCCATTTCAATAAATGCAGGTCGACGCTGTACGTAAAATTCTGTTTTTTTTTTCAACATGACCCATATTCATTTTTTTTCTTGTATATATGTTACGTGGAACTCATCTCCTCTATTCAATATATTTCCGTGTAAGTGACAATCGTACACATATGTGGCAACAGGTCGGGAGGCGGAACGAATGGCAATTTTCTGTGAAATATAGCGGAACTGAAATTTTTGTGTTGTAAATCATGATGATGAAGGACAGCTTGAGTTGCATGAAAATCAGGGTTTATCAGGAAATTTAGGAGTACAATTCATGAAACGAAGAAAGGAGACGTGCGCTCTGTTATCTTTATGGATTTTGATTGGAAATTAATATTTTAATCTTTCTGGTTCGATTATTTGCATTCCCTTTTACTAAAACTCAGTATGTACTTCATTGAGAAGGTTCGTGAACCCGATACGTAAAAAAATTGTAAAACTAAGAAATAATTAAATAAAACACACTGCTGTACGACAACCCGCTAAATATGAAGTAGATGGGTACCTAATATCCTGAACAAATTATCGACTCAAAAACCCCGACAATAAGATAATAATTGTGTGAATTTAACTTTATCACCGTCACTTCACTTTCGCTTCATTGCGAAATTATCCGCTGTCATTTGATGTTTCGGAAAAAAACAAGAAAAATGATGGATTTACCAAGTGGAATCGTTACGCTTCGGGCACTTCGTTGGAAGTGGAAATCATATCTTTCTATGTATGAAACGCTTTAACTTCTGCTTCCGAAAATAATTTGTCACAGTTTCGAAATGTTTTTGAAAATCTATTTTTTATTATTCGAGGCCGCTAACCGATTCGAATATGGTAGAGGCGTTAAGAAGTTGAATAATCGTCATTACCCTAAGACCGCCACGTCATAAAGGAATAATGGAAAGAAACAAGCGTGCTTCACCGTAGAATGGAAGAGATCTTTGCGGTGGAGCAGGCGTGACGCGCGAAAGGATCAGATGCTGCAGCTAGTGCAGATGAACTTGAGATTGCTGTTTCTACTGTAATAATACAATAGAAATACTATTTTGGTCGTGTACCATGCATGCAGAAGGATATCTCCCTTGTGCGAGAAAATATATATCCAATGATATTTCTATGGTGGTGCACCCCGTTAAGTCTTGAGAGTACGAGGACGAGAATGAGAGGACGCCATCGGGGAATCTCGTTGCAGAGTATCGTGGCGCGACTGAGAAAAGAGATGAGGATGCAGGGAAAGGGGGGCGGACCACGGGGTCCACAAGGGACGGGGAAGGGGGCGGGACGGTGGTGAGGAGGGGAGGGGGAGCGACATTCCAGAAGGCGGCGGCGGCGGTGGTTCTCGTGGGAAACCAAAGAGAGAGATGAGAAATCGCCTTGGTGAGAGAGACGCAGGACTTAAGGTATAAACTCTAAGGCGTCGTCCCCAGCTCGTGCAACGTCTCGCCGAGGGCATATAGTATCGGACATGCGACACCGCCTCGACGACAGGGTGCCGGACGCCGGACGCCGATCCTCCAGGTTACAACCCTGCGGCACCCCCGGGGCCGCTACACTCCTCTACGCTCTATAGCACGGCAACCGGCCTATATAAACCTAACCCGGCACATACAAATCCTCACATCTATTCCGAAGCTTCTGCTGATGCATCGCGTACTGCAGGTATTTGAGAATCCTTCCTTACATAAGAAAGTATGTACAGCAGCAGACAGCTTATATCGTGAAACAGATATTTCAGAGGAACTGAATATAAATCCAATCGGTATCGCTCTATACTGGAGGATCGCAGGTGAAAATAGATTTTGGAGATTTGCGGATAAAGGGGGAAAAAGTACATCTTATATTCAATTGGGGCAAAGCGTAGGAACGAATCTGAACTGCATGAATATAATTTTTTCCGAAACGTAAAGCAGTATAGATATTTGAGTTCAATGAACGAAAGTCACAATTTTGCCTGATAAAATCAAGTAGGAACTTCGATGTTCTCTTTTCATTTCTCCGTGCTTCTGGTCACTCGCCGATTAAAGTGATTTCTCTTCACATGTATTCTCAATTAGCTTTGTTTTTCACCTCAGACCCAAATATACCGCTAATTACGAGCGAACTTAGTCATATCATGTTATCGGTATTATCCGCCACTGATTTCCTATTACCGATCACATAAATTATGAAAAGGAAAATTATCGAGCTTTCGATTTGCATTAAACACAGTCGTCTCCTGGTCACTTGCACGATGCAATGACATGGAAAATAACATGAAGAGGACCATATTTTATATGAAAAATTATTCACGAGTTATTCAGTCGACAATGACTGTGAATCTAACCTTACGGTCGATCGGACGGGGGCATGGTATGCATGTACAAACATTCACGCATGTATTCTGCGGAGGTGCATCGCATATGCCGCGACGGCAGAGTGTGACTTGAACCCATGCAACCATCTGAGCCTCGCCAATCTCAACTACCTGATCGGTATACAAACAAAACATCTCTGCCTTTTTCCCCGACCGCAGCTATCGGATTTATCAGATTTTTATAACGAGATAGTGAGCGAAATATTCATTTTTTTCTGTCACGATTACTCATACTGCTATGATATGTGAATATACCGACCTATTCCTCAAGCTCGAAATTCAGACAGCAATTTTTAGATCACGAAGAGCTGATAATTTATACAGCTTATATACGAGGTCAAAACAGTAGACAAGAGAATTCCAGTTACATATAACGCATGACATGTATAGTTGGAACGATAGCCCAATCTGAATATTTTTGCGGATACGATACTCGAAATTTTTTTACACACCTTATTATGCATATCACGCGAATTAGTCAGAGGTCTTTGTTCGAACATATATCTGATACCGTTCTCGATCACGGTTATCATTTAAAAGTAGCTATCGCCAATCGGCAATGTTTACACAATGGTAAAAAATATAGTGGCGATTCAATCTTATTCAGTTGTAAAACAAAAAAAGAAGGACTCAACCTTTTAGAATCTACGACTTCTCGCATCGTGTTACGGTATCGGCATTGAGCGTGAAATCAGAGCTGGCAACGTATCTTTTGAATCTTTCGAAGGTGCACGCACTGCGGTACGAGAATATTCTGCAGTAGACCGTTCGATCCTGCTGCGAGTCTGCGGTGCGATTCTACCGATCGTTTCACTCGACTCGTATGGAGAGTTTGGACCTGAAATAAACAGGAAAAACTGATAAACGTCGTACGTACTCATCTACAACATTCACAGAATTTAGTAGCTGAAAAAATGAAAGAGTGATCTTTATCGTATTAGCCTAGAATTCCAAAAGATATTACCAATGATAAATATTTGAAATCTGCGAAGAGATTTTCACGAACTGAGATCGGTTTGGATGAAAATTGGAAGTACTAAAAATGTGAAATTTACTTGAATGTGAGGTAAAAATTTGAGATTGGTATATAACCGCAGGTTTTATAACCATACAAGGATGTAAAGAAAGAGATAAAAAAGAAAAGTATGCGTGTATACATGTATACATATATCTTTCGATTTAGGTTTCAACAGATTCAACAGAAAGTCTCGCGCCTGTCGGATCACGTTCGTCAGAAAGTCTTTGTCGGTGAATGCGCCGCGCATGAGATCCCTGGGGCTCCACTGCAGCTACACTTATACAAGTGATCCTGCCAGCAAGGCGTTCGGGCGTGAGCGGGTTTTGGTTGTAACGCTTACTGACGCGCTGAAATTTCAGATATCAGATTTGCAAATATAACAAGATACTTTATCCCATTGGTGTCCAAAATCATGGGACCCTCAACGAGGTAACAATCTTTGCAAATAAACGTGTCTCAGAATGATTCCTAGGTATTTATACTACACATAGAAATGATCTGGTGGTTGAAAAGTCTATAAGGCGTCAATGCGGTGCACCCGGAGCCACGCCAAGGGATATCTCGTCCTCAAAGCTGAGCGAACAGAATCCTTGGCTGTGCAAAGATACGACAGCAAGGACCAGAAATGCTCGGGTCTGAGGGCAGCGGCAGATCTTCGTCTGGTTCTGGTTGCGTTCCTGATCGGTTGTTACCATCTGCACCATAATTTAGGCGAGTGTTTCGCGCGCGGGATGTGTCCGGATTCCCCGGCAGGCATACCCAGAGGGCAACGTTCAACATGGAATAGGAAATTGGTAACGTGTGAAGACGAGGGCGTCGGAAGGGCGGAGAATATTCACAGAGGGAAGCCTGAGAGAGGATTCAGAAAACCAAGACACCCTGTATAGTATAGGTAGGCAGGCGCATAACCGCGCGCTGCGAGATGAGAAGCAGCGCAGGAGGAGAGTTAATTGAATCCGAGGAGCGTATAAGTGGAATGGGCTATTCCTCCGGTCGACTTTTCTTATTCTTCTTTCTTTCGTGTGGAGGTACGCGAAGGAGGTGGAGGTGGAGGTGGTGGAGGAGGAGGAGGCGGAGGTGGAGGCGGCAGCGGTGGAGGATGAGGGAGGGATGGGGGGAAGCATTCCTTTGTCTCCGAGCGGGGACCTAGATCATATAGGTATAGGCATAGGTATAGGTATGTATACACGTTCGGTCGTTCCAATATAACTATATATACCACACCATACTCATGCGTAGGTATTGTACATAGGGGCATAATATACTATACTTCACAACCAAACTTACTATATATACGCAATGAAAGACGTCACATGTCTACCTTCGTGTCTTCCAGATCCATGTACGAATGTAATATATACATACCTCGACATGCCTATACCACTGATTTTACCACCGAATTTGGAAAAATGATGATCTCCGTTCCGAGTGCATCAACCGTTTTTATCGATGATTGAAAATCGACGGATCGAGTATGGATGATATCCTGTACGATGTGTAAGTATATAATGTATCCGCTGGTATTGGGTATTTGCGTACCCCGAAAGTTGCACGGCTGCGGCGGCCATGCGTCGTCGGGACAAGGAAACCTGTTCGGATGAGTAAACAAAAAACGAGCAGATATTATATGGGCCTTGTATCGCTGCTTTATTGCTAATTTAGAGACACTCACTGCTCACCGGCACCACCAAACTTTATAGCCTTCACTTTAGAGGCTTGCTACAGAGATAGTCGCGGGACTACAACGAGCGAAAGACTGATTTCCGATACTCTCACAGAATGGAATCGTAAGTAATCAACTTCTCGCATTTCCTTACTTTATGCTAAATACGTATTTAAAAATTCACATACCTGATGTACAATTCACCTGAATAGTTCAAATTAAACTTCGAAACAATTTTGATTCTCTCAAGCATATGGAATCCCATCAAACAAAATTAACACCCGGCGTTTTGGGCAACAAAAGCGAAAACGAGACGCGATTTTTCTCTCATTTTGTCGAACGTAAATTAAAGGGGGTTTTGGACGATTTCAGGCTGCAACTTTTTGCGATTCGTGGTCAGTGTCTTGCTCTCCTATACTAGAATTGACTGATGGTGCAGGGAAAAGACATCCTGGTTATATGTCTGAAAACTAATTTTATTACAGCTGTATCCCAACCAATTTTCTCGCGCACTGAAAATTACGTTATGTATACTTTTGCCTAACGAGCGGAGGCTGATGTTATATATTGTGGAATGCGAAGAATCTGAAACATAAATAACGAAACGGAGTCCTGCACGTCGGCAAAAACGACGCTAATAGGAGCAGACAATGGAATTCGAATTTTTGCAGAAAAAAGGAAGAATCCCTACGAATGCCGAATGCGTCGAGGCTATCCTGTATTTCGCCATTCTCTTGATATACGGGGTGTCTTGCCGGCAAATCCCCCGGTGCCCTGCAACCGTGAGTCTTTGTTAATCTTGTTCATCGCTATCTGCTGTAAGCTTGATTTTTTTTCAACTCAAACAACTGCCTGATTAACATCGATCCTAGGCGCCCAAGACTCATGGGTGGTTAAGTTGAAAAAAAATGTTAAGGAATCAGGAAAGTATTATGAATAACAACTGTTGAGTAAAGAATAGATACCAGCTGTGGTAAAGATACCGCACCAGTTTGTCGCTTTAAAACGGGGATGCGGAATGATGTCTAATTTTGTCACTTTCATCAACCACATTTTATAATTCTTGACAAACCGTGAACAAGATAACAGCTTACAAGGCTGTCTTAACTTAGTATTTCGCAAAACATCTAGCATACATGTAATATTTAGCTCAAGCAGATTCAATTTTCGCCAATAATAACACCCCAATTAGCGTTGGCACTAAACCGCAACTCTAGCTTATTTCGAATTTCATGCAAATGGCGAGAAGAACAACCCTGAAATCATCTAGACCTAGTAATCGATTCCTGATGACATATATACGGTTGAAAGAGTTTATGCGATACTGGATCATCCTTATGGCGATAACCTTTTAAAAAAATCCCTAGGCGATAGGTGACCATAATACGTCCGTGTGTCATAGCTTATTGTTAGTGAATATCAATTCGAAATTGAAAGGGATGGGCGAAGTGTCACCTCGTCGAAATCACGTAAGGTGTCAAGGGGCCCGTCCTCCCCCTAATTGACAAATTGGAATCTTATTAGAAGGTCGTGCGGTGTGCCGGACGAGGTGGAGGTGAGCGAGCAGCGCGTAAGGAGGCCTAACAGGTTGTAGAGATGGTATATAAGGCTACCTTGCCGAATGCCACCCAGGAAGCGTTCGCGCGTGCGCGCTCTGTGTGGCCTCGACCACCGAGACAGACCGACAACCACCGACCATCACCGACGCCCAACGGACACACCCGAAGCAGACGTGTGCGGGCCACCCGGTAGAGAGCGCGCGTGCCACATCCTGTGTGGTCCAGAGGGAGAGGCAGGCACCCAGTCCCGGGTCCCGTCGACTGACTCCCGGGCCACTGCGCTGCTGCTTTCTATCTGTCTCTCTTTACTGTTGTTCCTTTCTTTTTTTCTCTCCAGTCTTTCTCAGCCGAAGTCTCAGCCATCGGCGTACCATGTGTAGTAGAGCTGAGAGGAATTGTGCAGATGCCGCGAGCGCCGCTGACTCCTAGCGAAAGCTGCTTGGCTTTTACGTACACGTACATTTACTTTCTGCGTATGTAAAATCAGAGGGTGACGTCGGTAGTGGAGATAGTTGCGCCGGTCCTGGTGATCGAGTCCCATGCAAGGTGCCCAGGTCTTCCCGCCACCACGTGCTAACTTACAATCCAAAGATCTCAGAACTCCTTTCGTCTATCATCGGCAACGGCTTTAGTCTGCCCACACCGATGGGCTCATTTTCTTCTCTCATCTCTTTCTTTCTATCTTCTTTTACTGGTTCTTCAATTTGCCCGTCTTGTTATCTTTTCACTCCATCATCAGGGCTCCCCACTTTTCTCTATACTACACTTCATCAAATTCCTTGTCCTTGTGAACATGCACATTCATATCTCGTAGTTAATTTTCGATGTTCACCGACAAAGAGCATATGTTGACTCCGCCTTATTATTTGTTGTTGAGTTAGTTTTCACACGAATGTAATTTGCCAAATACGCCTTGTATACCTGATCCTCGGAGTGATGTTGGGACTTAAATGTTCCGTTGTGGTAGATTTTGATGACGCGCGTTCCCGTAAGTCGTGGTTAAGCGGTGGTGGGCGTCGTCGACGATGTGGCGTTCGGAATAATTGTCCTGACTATAAAATGCATTTTTGCATGTTAAATGTAAATGGATTCGCGTTCGTGCTCAACGGCATTGGGTTCAAAAGAACCGCCCGTTGAAACCAAAAAGGACTAACCAACGGCACAAACCAACCGCATATACACAACCAAAACTACAGGCTATCGTACGAGGACCAAATACACGCGCCGAAACCTCTTCAGCTCCCAGCTTCTTCGTTCTTCAACCTAAATTTATTTTATATTTCTACCTTTTCTGGACCTTTCACAATATTTGGGTGCAGTTTCGCGGCGTGTACACTGAGGCCGGTGCGGGAGGCTTTAGTCGGTCGATATTGTTTTGAGCCTTGAGTGATGGATGGCTTGCTATCCTACTGTATCCTCCGATCTAGTCTCCGCTCCTGTCCCAGGGCCGTCTGGACCTCAACAAGTAGTTAAATCTTTTGTTGGGCCCTTTTTTTCCTGGTCAATCGCCCCTCAAGCTTCCGCTCTTCTGTCCTTATCCTACCTGTGTTTAGCTATGGATTTAAACACGTAGTAAAAAACCTGAATGTAACCATATTTCTGGATTGATTAGCTACGCATACTACAGTGAGAGGAATCGGTCGTTACCTTGTGTTATTTACGGTCTATACGTTGCCAATATATTTATTTGATGTTAATCATTCTGAAATCCTTGCTGTTAATCCGATACGGATCTGATTGCAGTTTAGATTGGAAATCAAACTCTCTGACTTTATTAGCCTTTTAAATAAAACCCGCGATTGACAAAGGAGCGTGATACCTGCTGACCATACGTTCGATTTCTCAATAGATCATTCATGCGGTGGATAAATTATACGCTGGGTTTCCTAAGAAAAAGTGCTAATGAGATTCTATTTGTTCGATCCTTCAATCTTAATTATTACACCAGCTATAACTATCCATCCATCGGTCTCTGGTATAAATCATTAACCCGGCCGAAGATGTATTTAAATATTTCTAGTATTGAAACCGGAAACCTAACTCTCTGTCGCGATCCTTTAAATACATACGGAGCGTTGGAGTGAATGCATAAGAAAAGTATAAAACGAAGGCCGAGTGTAAATTTGAATCGGTTCTAGTAGAAAATTTCTACGAAATAAATGGCAGATGCATCATTCGCAAATAAAGTAGAAGATTAATGTCGGAAGAACTAGTGAGCCAGTCGTATTGGCAGCGTATCTTATATTGCAACAGCTGCACCTCCGGCACCCGCGTGTAAGTCGGCCCTGAACTTCTCGGTCGAAACTCGGCCCATTGCACCAAGTTCGTGCAGGTATATAAATTCTGGTGCTATTATTGGGGTTTCTGCCTTCTCACAGGGTCTTTGGGCCGCTTAGCGGGCCCCGCGGCGGCCCCTTTGAGCGACCTCCTTCTGCCTCTTTCTACCTCTCTTCTACCGGTCCCCTCTCGCTCTATTTGTTTTCCCCTACATCTTCCGTTTGCTAAACGCACCTTAAATTACGCCCTGAATGATAAATATTTACTTCGTCCATTACGTGTCCGGCCCTTACGTACCCCGCACATCGCGAGCTGTATCGGGTTACCCAATACCGAATATCTCGGTGTCCAATACCCGGCGTACCGTGTCCCCCGACCCTCTAAAAAACTGACGGCTACAAAACTCGCGTGTTAAATTTTCTCAATAGACCCGCACGAAATAAACCACCCGTTCAACTGCAGCGTACAATTTCATTCGTCAACGCTCCTGCATCTGTGTAATTCATATAGGGTATATATGCTCTTTTAGCATCGCATGTTATCCACGACAACTTTTAACTTTTCGTCTCGGATTTTTAATGTTGAAAGCTCACGTCCAACGCGAATCCGTTTGCATCCTACATGAGTGCATGGCCACGCCGATTCTGTCGGGAATTCTTAGTTTATCCATTTTCCTCGAATTTCCGCGCACGTGAATCATCTCATCTATGTAAGCATTTATCATGTTAAAATGATACACGGCTGTATACAACAGCAAAAGCAAAAGCGTTAGCGTATAGCGGTGCCGCCGAGCAATGTCGAAATACTGTGTAGTCTAAATCACCAGATCAAACAGAGTTCTGAAATTCGTGTGAAACAAACCTAATTCAGTGGCAGTCAAACCGCCGTTCAATATTTCCGTTATGAAAATCAATCATTTACTCGCGGAACGCTCAAGTTTCTTCTTTTCAAAACAGTGTATTCGACGTATCGACACGCAAAGGCGATAACCAATCGATCGGCTTACATCGGTGCAGCTGATCGATACGAACGCAACTCAAATAGAAACACTTTATTTTATTATGCTTCCCCGCAAAAACTACCTCCTTGAACCGGAATTGCCTGGTGACCTGTAATGTCCCCTCTGACGTCATACTAAAGAAAGAAGATAACCGTAAGGTTTGACTGATAAGACGTTGGAACGAGTCTGACGATGACATCGCCGTGGAAATCCCCGAGCTCCTGCTTGCAGAGCCAAAAGTTCGCTCGATGCATGTGCTCAATGATAAGGTATTATGTGTGCTCTAAAACACACACACTATTTGACTGCATGTGCCGATCATGGATTAGGCTTGCAACAGCATATAGTATAGATGTATCGTAAGGTGGTACAACATATCGTTGTGTATATATGTATGTTTATAATACGATGGGTTTGCTGTAAGCGGCTCAAGCGGCAGCTAGTCGGTATAACAGCTTGGCAGGGTAGGGGAATAAATCGTGGCGATTGGAACGGTGTTTATTATCAGTAAACTCAAGACGCTGGCGATGCTTACAGCGCGCTTAGCAAGCCGAGCTATCAGAAGCATCAGTAGCTTTGAGACTGCCAACGGTGGCGTACTGAATTTCGATACTACTCGATGATCGGACCGAAAATAAATCAATCATCTATATACAATATACACATATATACATATTATTCTTTAGGTTATATCGTAAACGATTGTGACTTATAAGCTGTCATCACTGTTGCGCATCTAGTCTGTGCAAGTGATCATTACACACAAAAGCGGAACAAATTTTGTACCGCACGTTATTATTATAGTCACATTGCATGGGGGAGTCGACCGGTAAAATTTACCGATGCTTCATGAACAACCCATAGATTGACAGCCTTTCAACGTTGATGAACTTATTCAAAAGAATGAACGTATTAATCCTTTGGGAGGATGAAATAATAGGCATCAAATTGTTGCCCATTGAACGAAAAAACAAAGAAACTGTTGAGAAAAAAAAAAATTTGTGGTTCTTGGAGCAAGCAATCAATTGTAATCTGTGGTCGCCCTCAGTGGTCATCCTAAACACGATGTGCTTAGATAATGATGAAATACAGTCACTAATACCATAGATGTACCAAAAACAAAAGGAAAAAAAAGATTAAAATTGTGGATACAGAGTAAACGTTGGAAACTAATCGAATTAAATCGTCGGTAATACAATATCAGAGAATAAGTGTTGGTACATGACGAGCAAAGCAATTTTGAAGAACTCTAAAAATTTCCACGACGTCGGTACGAGCGGTAAGTTGTTTAGGGTGACGAGTTCAACGCTTCTTGAGGACTTAGCGTTTCGCGGGTGCAGAATATCTCTGGTAACGATCGGTTGCGGTCAGTCGCATCGATAGCAACGATAGTCGTCGGTTTGTTACAGAGAGTTCGGAGTTTCTGAGGCCGAAGGTTTAACTCTTCGGGGGGGTTGAGACCAGAAACGACGAGACCAGCTTCGGTTTAATTCGGATCGAGCTGCAGAACTGGGAGCAAAAATCGACTGGGATCTCCTGCAGGATCGGCCGGCAGAGTCGAAGAGAGAAAATAAGTGAATAAGAGAAGAGAAAAAGAGAGAATAGAAAAGGAGGATAGAGGACACGGACGATACGCGGGACTCTGATGAGGCTTGAGAGGAGGACGGACCGAGGAGAGAATTTTCACTACGGAGGGACCGCGGCCGGCGCGAACCTGAAGAGAAGCGCGCACCGTTCCCAGTTGTATGTTCCTCTTGTACACCTGTCCTCGTTTACCTGGTTCGCCCCGCCCCGGCCAATCGCGGAGCAACCGCGGGCGTGACGTCACACCTGGCGATTGTTTCGGGCGGGTGGAAGGGGGAAGTCCACCAGGAGTCAGCGACGTCGCCGGTCGCCGTTGGCAGGGTGGGGGAGGAGGCGAGAACCCGGTTTGGTCCGTTCGTGGCACCCAAGGAACACCAAACGCACCACGGGACATTTCCCACCACGGTTCGTCGGGAAAGCGGCAGTCAATCCAGGACCCCAGATTCACGTTGTCACAGTTTTTGACATTTGACGCCCCGTATATTATTTTACCCTGCAGAATTTTTTTCTGCTCAATCTTACATATATTCATCAACGTCTTCGGCGACACTTTTTCGAATCAGTTATCCGTGACTTAAACTAGTTATTCGTGATTTATGCCTAGCCTTGAACCGATCAGATCGAACCGACCGACGACGGCGTTCAACGCGACTCTGGCACCTACAGCCTGGATCGATCAATTGCTTCGATTAGCTTCGGAAATTTAAACCAAAAAGAAAAAAAAAACGTCTGTAACTGTAAATAAATTATCCAAGTTTAAAAGTGACGTGTAAAGTTAACCAACCACCCTCGGTATGAAGGTCATTTCAAATCTGATTCGACATCACTTTTAAGTATTTGAAATCTGCAACCACCTTGCCTTCAGACGCGGAGATCCAATGGCAGGTTATCGATACGTGACAACGTAGTTGCTCGGGACCTCGGTGTTATAGAAAAAAACGTGATTTATATTGTTCAAGTGACAGGTGTGAGCAGTGTTCTTTGATGAACAGTGTGCTTTTTTTATCCTACCTCCCCCCTCCTCCTCTCGTCGCGCACCCTTAGGTGCCGATCGCGGCGTTGTGTCAGCGTCCTGGTTCCTGGTTACCGGTCGCCGGTTGCTCGATTCGCGACGTAAACGAGACGCAGGGTGTGATGCCCTGGTTATGGCTACTCAGTGAGGCGAGAAGAAAGAGGCGGACTGCAGGGTCGGGATCGCACCGAAGCTGGGTCGCACCAACGACGGACTGACCCTCTCGCACCGGGTCGGGCAGATATTATGGTGAACGCTAAGATCGCGAAGACAAGAAGATTCGAGACGCGGTGGATATTGGTGTTTTTGATACTGCTATCGTTTTGGCTTCCCTCATTGGGTACTGGCCAAGCAGAGGGTTGCGGCCCCGGAAGGGGCGCCGGCCGGCGCCCCCGTCAAAGAAAGTTGACACCACTTGTATTCAAACAACATGTGCCTAACGTGAGTGAGAACACTTTACCTGCCAGTGGACTAAGCGAGGGTCGCGTATCGAGGCACGACGCCAGATTTCGCGACCTGGTGCCCAATTACAATCAGGACATCATATTTAAGGACGAAGAGGGTACTGGTGCGGATCGACTTATGACTCAGGTAAATATCTCCGACAAAATTTATCGCCATCCATTTTTCTTAAGACTGCACGGTCTCCTAATCTGACTATATGATTGAAAGAGTTGGTTTTGGATATTGTTAAGTTTTGGCCAATGGCCGAATGCAATGGCCTTCACACGTGCACTGATCATTCAACCATACTTACCCACGGTAGTAACACGCGACCAATCGAAACTACCAGTTGTATACAACTATTGTTAGTATGACACACCTTGCCAACGGCGTTGATCTTTCAAATTTGCCAAACACACGTGCTGGTTGAATTTTCATTACCCATTTGCTTAGATAATTCCAGTCAAACCTGTTACGATGATTTCGTTTGACCAATCAACTATATATATAGCCGTGTGGTCCGTGATGAGCGGGCGTCGTATCTGACGTTTATTTGAAAACTAACTGCAGATATAGACGATTTGTGGTCGTTATTTGACATCATCGCGTCATTGCTAACATACGTATAGACATTTCTGTGTAACCTGAATCGCTAACGATACGGGGAAACGTCAAGCTAAGCGAGTAATGTTTGCTTTGTTTCGCAAAAGGTATACGAGTATATTGTCACTTGTTGGAATGACCATTGACCGGCGCCAAGCCTCTATCTTGAATACGACACCACGCGTACAAATATCATATTGACCATATAACATAATACGCCGTTTGACTATTGTCTACTAAAAATTTGCTGTTTCCTCCGAGAAAACTTGAATCAACAGAACAGCGCTAATCAGACTTACCAGGAATTGCAAAACCGTGAACCTCGGTGACATCGATATCCATCTGGAGCGCCGGTTCACGTAATTTGTTCCCCATTTCAGCTGGTCAAGTCATTCTATTCGATATATTCAGTCAAATGCCGAAAGTGATAGTCAACGCCTATATAATTTGCACAACTGGCTCCAATGGCGTACGTCCTCACAGTATGGTGACGTATCAATTTTTTTTTCTTTCGCAGCTGGGCGTGATTTCTAGTTTCCATATCACGTGCTAATAACGGATAACACTGGCCTAGGTTAACATAACTTGACTCAATTTAGCCAGAGTTAGTCTAGCCCAACAGGCCCGCGGCAAAACTTAAATTCTCAGATGCGGCAGGATCATGAGCGAAGCGAGTTCGAACGAAGATCGCACGCTCGGTGAGAATAAATAAGGGGAAAAACTGTAGTCCGGCCTAAGTGATTGTGGGAAGGTTTATGGCAGCCATAACCAATGTTTGGTTTAGCGCGTTAGGGATCCTCCAATTACGGCAAATAAAGTTAATGGTTTCCGTCCTTTTCTTTTTTTTGGATTTGCTGCCTCGAAAAATCGTCGCGAGATCATATAGCCTCTCTGCTCCACCCACTCTCCCTTAGAACCTCCAACCCGTCTTTCTTTTCTGTCAATCATTTCGAAAGTAATGATATCTGCAATCTAATACAAGTCAACAAAAATCTTTACTCCAAAATCACTATTAATCGCATTACAACCGCGGCCTCCAAATTTTCGTCAAAACGTGCAGTGCTTTATCTCGAGTTATACAAGGTTTTTTACTTTCGATAAACTTGGACGCACTTTATCATAAATACGTCGATGCAATGCACGCATAAAAGTATCACGTGACACGTGATGCAAGATTTATTGTCACGACTTTAAATAACTTATGGTCTTTTAATTATAAGGCATCCCGCACATGTCTTTTCGATATGGTCTTTCGCTGAGGATAGTATACCATGATGATATCAAATGTGTCATCGTCGTTGCTCGGTATTAGGTGTCATTTATCGCTTGTAGCTTCTTGTCACATGATTCGATCCAATTGTAACCATGCGCCAGTTGTTACTTTTAATTACGCGGTGTACAAATTGCCACTGCGTTTTTCCAGTCAAACATTTGAAATGGTTATGGAATGTTTAGATTATAATAACATCAAAGCGGTGGATGAGAATTATTCGTGAGAAATTCTAATCATTACTTATTGATTAGCATTTGCATAGCGATCGCAGATACGCGCGGCTATCTTTACATGGTAGTATAGATGAGATGACGTGTCTACCAGCTACCACTGAAACGAATGACGACAGATACAGCTCGTGCATATTACATTATCGTAAATACATTTCACACCTTACAGCGCAAAGGTTTTATCGTTCGTTATGTTATATTGCATGCGGGCATAACGATCACCGTTGGATAATTTTGCGTCGTACTTCAAGTGTGTAAATTCATAGCAGAAATTATGTCAAGAGAATAAGAAACAATTTAATGAACAGCGTAGCATTTTACGCAGAAATTTCTTTGCACCGCGGTCATGAAAACGTTAAATGCCTTTTCGCAAAGTTCGGATCATTAGATTTTCAGAAAAATTCGATGCCCATGAAAGTCAGAGGAATATCAATGAGTCCCATCGATACCAATCGGCAGCAGCTTTCGACGACAGTCATAGTGTTGTTCAACCTTGACGCGGTATGAATAAACTTTGGTGTCTTGTTTCCACAGACGCATCAAGTGAGGGTCTGTAGACCATCAGATATACTCCGCAGAGTCTTGGTTAGGATGAACTATATGTGAATAGTGATCCACCAGGTCGACGTCGTCGACGAACCGGGCGACCTGCACGCGACAAGCGATCATTATATACTTCATTGTTCCGTATCGCTGTGTAATCGTTTCTTCGACCGTCCCGCCGACGATTCTTTTTTTTTCATTCCTTTTCTCTCTTTTGTTTCTCTTTTTTTCTTCGTCATCTATAAACAGATACTCGTATGGCCTCCTACAACGTACAACACGGATATATCTGGTTATAAATAGGTGGTGGCTTCGAGAATGAACTATATAACCGGCTGTCTAATTCAAGTTTACTAAATGGGGGTTAAGATCGTATAGTTAATCGTAGTATAATTCCTTTGTCTAACCGCCGCATGTTCGCTAATTACGTCGATGGATCTACAGATACATTTTTAGGGTGTAGAAGGTAGTTTCTTATATGCCGCTTCACCCTCACAGCGGTTGCCTAAAATTAGAGATTTTTCTTACGTTACGGCAAAGCAAAGCGTTACATCTGTCAGTATTATCTTTTATATGTTTCATTCACATCTTCGTTGCTCACATCGATATTCATCTTTGGTTTGTATTAGGTCTTACGCACATCCATCATATGATCCGGAAAAGCGATTCGCCGGAAGATATCTAAATTTTCAAGGGCTCTAGGCGATAAATGTAAATGGAGCCTCCGATCTCAGTGTTAAGCCACGGAGTAAAGATACATTCAACCGGTTAGCCGCGACCATAAAGATTATCTCAGAATAGAAAAGGTTTTAAGCGAATTTATCGATTTCCAGTCCCTTAAATTGATCGGGGTCCGGAAATAGGTTACGTCGGATGTGATCGTTCGAATTAGTGACGAAGGATATATGGATTGATTTAGTAAATGAAAGTATAAGTTATTTAAAAAATACCATGATATGCACTGTAGCTCGCAGAAAATCGTTGCGATTTCTTCGTTATTGTATCCCCGCACTTAATGATCAGGCTATCGGCTCTCTCTGCACTCTCGTGGTCGAAAATCACTATACGCTAAAAATACGAGATGGATTCCCCCGCAGGCTTTAGTATAGGGGCTGTGTTCGGAGCCATAGCTCATCCGAAGAAACCTTCGATTATTTTTTTGATGGCTCGATGTGTGCGAGATGATATAGCAAACGACGGACAAGCGACCACGTGATCTGGCGTAGAAGGAACGCGGAGCGATCGAGCTCACCCCGGTTATGGTCGGATAGCTGGATGGATGGTTGGTTGGTTGGTTGGGTTGGTTGGTTGGTTGGTTGGTTCGATGGTTTGTTGGCCACGGTACAAGCCGCGCGGCCATCACGATGCACGATGAAAAGTGTGCGTGAGGTCAAACGGGTCAAAAGATCATGATGGCGATGGCGGCACGGGCGCCTACCTTTTACACAGGTATATATACATGAATGGGTATTTTCTCTTGTACATATATACGTCCATCCTCCTGACCATTCTCATACCTCCTTGATGTCCACTCGATTCAAAGCCTTCCTTCATCTGTTAGACCGACAATATTGGTCCGGACCGTCAATTAAATTGCACGGGATAAATGAATTCGCATCTTTTATATATCCTATGTAGCCGGGCAATCGATTGAACCGCTAATTTGACGACCCTCAATTATCGGTTGTTCATCAACCCCGTATACGCGATATATTTTTCAGTTATACGATCGGTTTAAATATAGGGGTCATTTTAACCCGGGATTTAAATAATTCAGGAATGATGCGTCGATATGCAACGGCACTTTAGGGATATATGTAGCCCCAACTTGTTGCCGGTCTGGTATACCTACACATACTCTTGGTAACAAAAGAAAGTTTTGCAAATATGGGATAGCTATCGTTGTAAGACGATCTTAGTGACCACTTCCTTCCTTCAGAGACGGCGGATCCGATGTCCAGTTTGAGGTCAGCACCGATCGACGTGGGAACTCTTCGTTCTTCTTGGTCACCCCGTTGCCTTTTAGAGGTAGGGCCGATTACACGACAATAATCACAAGAATCAGATAATTTGAAAGTCGAGAGACCGACAATATCGGCCGCAATTCCATCTCTCGAGATATATTTACGATGGGAAACTAATTTACTTCTTTTCTTCCTGTATGAATTTTTATTACCTGGATTTAAAGAAGAAAAATTCGATAGCTCAGCTCCACCCTCCAACTCTATTAAACAGGATATTATAAAGGTTCGAATCAGACGCAAAACGCAGCCGGGAAACGGAAACCTTTCGTGGTTTTACGTGCCGTCAGCTTTGATTTCCACCTCAGCGCTTGATACCGATCCCCGACATCCGGATGACGTCACCGCGGATGCTCAAATTCTGAAGATTGCTCCAAATTTTTGAACGAAAAAAATGAAATAAATACGTATAGTACAAAATTACCCGGCCAGAAAATTTTATCACTTTTTCATTAGTTTTTCACGTGCAGTATTTTAGGGATTAATACAAGAGAAATGACAAGTATTTTATTACGCTGTATAACGTACGTGGGTGTGTGTATAATATTTTCAGAGGGAAAAACAAAAAATTAAGAAAGAAAGTGAAAGATTTGATGATGGAGTATCAACGGAAAGAATGATGTAACTTTTTTTTTTTTTTCTTTTATTTAAGATGTAACTTTCAAAGCGATAAAACCATATTAATAAAATACAAAAACTTTTCTTGGCTAAATCCGCATCAGACATAGTACGTGTTTACTGCGTCGCTGGTTACATCAATTCGTCCATTCATTCATACATTCATTCATTCATTCGTTCGTTCATCCATTCAATGATCCCCTCAATTAATTCCTCGATTTCACGGTTCAAACGTATTTTTATATATTCAAATTATTCATGCATTACGCAAAGCATTAACATCTTAAACAGTTACGAGACTGCATAGCGGACGGAATGCCCACGCGAGATAAAAACCCATAGACTAGCGATGGATACGAACCAATTCGTACCCGACCTAGCTATTGTTGAGCGTTATTCACGAAGGCTCGGTAAAATAAAACTGAAAAATTCGAAGAAAAATAAAATAAAAACAGAACTAAAAAACGGGAAAAATTATAAAACAAATAAAAGTGAGTCGAGGCGAGAGATAAAAATGGAATGAGAATGAACTGCTTAAATTCATTCGGTCTACCGCCTCGTTGTCGTCGATCTCAATTTCTCACTAGTGCATGTTTGCATCGCATAATCTGCACTTATTCACGAACGAAGGGAATAATCGGTGCCGTTTATCCTCTGCAGGCGATATATACACCGGCCAACATACCTAAGTCGCTATAATTCTATCGCACACTTCGCGATAAGAGTGATTATAATGTAAATTTCAATAACCCGGAGGTTTTATGTTATTACTATAATGTGCTCTCGCGCTATTAACGTTGCAAGTCGATCGTGCGGATCGTTATACACATAATATACCTACTCGGCAATTATAAAGACGGCTTGTATATAGGTATATTATATAGAAGCTTAACGATCTTCTTCCTTTAATGATTCATCTTATTCGCTCTCTCGATAGCGTTTCAACGGGAAAATTATATCTCGGTATAAAAAGGGAAATAACAAAATTAGAAAATCATTTGAAAAACAAAAAAAAAAAGAAACAACCAAGT
This sequence comes from Athalia cordata, assembly GCA_963932425.1. Classification (NCBI taxonomy): domain Eukaryota; kingdom Metazoa; phylum Arthropoda; class Insecta; order Hymenoptera; family Athaliidae; genus Athalia; species Athalia cordata. The sequence goes on along the minus strand of OZ010625.1, from coordinate 44,849,009 downwards.
GTGAAGTGTAAAGTAATATATATCTGAATGGAATATATATTTATATTATTATCGGATATATTTACAAATAATTTCCTCATACATATATGCATATAGCATTGCTATATCGTATATATATACTATATACATAATAACAACTTTCGTTAGCTCGCTCACATATTCGTCACTACGGAACGAGGTCCATTCTGAGGCTCTTGCTAGTGATTTAAATACGAGCATCGTAACTTGTTAATAAATAACTGTATAAATGCATGGATTCCATTGTGCATTGTAACGTACCGGTCTTTCGGTAGAACTATATACTGATACTACTTATACATATATGTATACATCATCATATTGCATTATACTGTAATACGTTGTGTGTATACGTGGTATTATATACCTGCGGTATGTGACGATCACGTAGGTATGCATCCATACGTGTAGAATATTTTGCCGCAGATGCGTATGCTATTGTTGTTATATTATTATATTTTCTTCAAAGTTATGCATATGGAAGTCCGCCTTGGACATGTCATCGCGTTGCGCGTCTCTAGCCTTAAAATACCAAGTAATAAAACAGAGAACGATCGACCCATGCGGAATAGGGTGAGATATTATATGCTTCGTACAAAACATATGCTATACATATATACACATAATACATAATACCAAATGAAAAGTTAGATAGCTCTTTCGCCTTTGAAATTCATCTTCTGAAGATTTATTTTCGCTGTTAGTTTTTCTTGTTTCTACCTTTTTTTTTTTTTTAATTATTTATACGTATCTCTTTTTCATATTATCTACGCACATATATATACCTCTGCATGTAATAAATGCGTACCATATACATTATACACTGGCGAGCGTATCGCAACTTTTCCGAGAACTAAAATACACAGATAATGGAAACCCTTGGTGACAGTTATCGCTGAACGATTATACGTAACGTTATAACGTTATGCACAGAAAAATATACTTATACATACACATATACATATACATGTATTTATGTATACCTACATCGTATTTTGTATCATACAATATGTTAACAAGAGTTTTCACGCGCGCAGTTTTAACGATACGGTAATAAAATTTGTACCTTGGTTATAGGTATATATCTCGAGAGAAAAGAATGAAGAGTAATCGATGCCATTAATTAAGGGTGGCGGAGGGTGAAGGTCGGTGGGGTGGTGAGGAGGGAGGGCATCGATGGCAAAGACACAAGTTCCGGGGACTTGAAAAAAACAAATTATGAGCTTTGCGGCATGAAAGGTATATAATATGGTGTACGCGGCGATGGCGCAGGATATGCGACGAGAATTCTTTTTTGTATGTTAATTCACCCGGTGCAGCAGTTGCAGCAATAAGACACGCGATGTGTTAGAGGAGGTAGTAGAATATAATTATGCGATTACTCTTACTTGCGCATATTATTACACCTATACCATAACTATGTTATATTATGCACAGCTCTCGCGATTTTAGCGGTAAATTATATAAAAGCGATTTCTCAATATTTCTGCTGATATTGTCGGATGAAAACGCTCGATTCATGAACGGAAAGTTATTGCGGGCGAATTTATATGCTTAGATATAAGTTGAAAAAAAAAATGAGGTATAAAGGAGGGTTTTACCAATTGTACGTGTATAATTTTAGAGTAGGTATATCTGAGAGATCGCTTCCGCAATACGAGCCTCGTGTAAATATTTTTCAAGAGATATGAAATTTCGGAATCACCTTATAATTATAACGTAACTTTCAGATTAAATTAAGGCGCCAGGCCGCGTTTTTGACGATGCGACGATAATGTTTTAGCTGCACGCGTCTCATAACCAGCTTCGGTAAAACAATCATTGTAAGAATTGTACAACTTTATACCTACAACTATACAGGTATTATATGTGGAAAAAGATATGCCTATATATCTCTATGTGCGTATATATTTATAGGAACAGGACCCCATTGTTTGTGCTATGGAAATTAATTGAATTTATTTGAATAAGCACAGTGTTCGCTGGTTGTTCCTATATGCTGCCCACCTACGCCTCGCTTAACTGGATATCGGGGTTGTGTAGTTCGCTATGACAGTGGTGTAACCTCTACGGACATATTTACTCTGTATGTATACGTCAAATACTTAGGTATACATATACGTGCGTACACACAGGTATATATGTATTATGACTGCTTTGGTTTGGAGCTGCAGAGAACGTTGGGCAGAAGTTATCCGACTTCTTGTTTATTTATTTATAGCCCTACAGCAGTCGGAAAGGTTGGAAGGTGGACGGACGTATATGCGTATAAACGTGTATGATATATGTATACATACATACGTATGCATATACATGTATGGATATCATATACAAGTAAAACGAGTCGCGAACCAGATGTAAAAACCGCGTCACCACGCACGCACGTTCGCATTTAACAGTCGTTCGAAATATGATAAGGTTTTTCGTTTTAATTAATTGAAATTCTTCATTAATTTCGGTTCACTTTTCATCCAGCTGACAAGGCACGAAAAACAATCTTCCATTTTCTTCAAAAAGGCCATTCCAATCTTAAGTCGCCTGATCATCTCGTGTAACGAAAGCGGCGAAGTTCCCACGGATATATGTATTTCTGAAATACCAATAAAGTATATATACATATATACATGTATATGTACGAATGTATATTTTAGTGAAATTTCTTTCTTACATTTGTTATATGCTTTCGTAATACACAAAGATTGATATTTGTACGTCAGAACTATTTCAGATACATATAAGATTGAAATTTCGAGCCACCCGCCATTCATTAGAACGGGAGATTTCAATGAGTGTAGATGTCGAGCGTCCCATACGCAACTCCAGGGTGCGTGTAAAATAAATAACAAGTTCAAATTAAATATCACGTGTCACGTGTAAAACAACTGTGAGCATTTTCTACATGCGTAGACACAAGTACGTGATATGGAGAAAAAAGAGATGGCGATCAAGGTCGAGTCTGTACGGCTTGTTGATCGACGAAAGCATTATAATAGTATAGAGATGTATAGCGAGACGTTGAGAGGCTCTCCTGTACTTTCCAGCAGCCTTCTCCAGTTGTCAAGCCTTAGGCTCGGTTTCCGTTTCTTTTTTAGTCAGGTGTCGAGAGGTGTTAGAAAGAGCCAGGCTATTCACCTTACCCCAGCACTCTGGGATGTCCAGTCCTCCGCATATTACGTATCTGATCGCACTCTTCGAGTTTATCCATCGATAAAGTTTTTTACTTTTTCATTCTTCCTTTTTTTCTGCAGTTTTTTTTTTTTTTTTACAACGACCCTCGACCTCTCCCACCATATACATTTCTCTTTGGATATTCAAAAAATTTTTACCGACCGGAAGTGAATATTTGTCAAATTCTTATACCGAACTATAACTAATTGAAACTCTTTATAGTTGATCGTAAATTTATAATCCCCATTCATATACGGCGTAACGAATCGTTTTAAGAACGTGTTCCACGGGTATTATAACGAGGTATCATCATCATATATACACTCGCGGGTGTAAAAATTAGCTGTAGATAATATTAACAAAGTGGATATGTACAAAATAGAACAAGCATACGAATGGAAATGAAAAAAAAAGTAGAAAAAAAAATTAAGTATAAGAAGAAGATATTATCCGTACAGACGAATAAACAGAGATGAAATGTACATATATATACATATATGAAGATTAAAGATGGTGGTGAATGGTATAGTAAGTGCGAGAGAGAAAATTCGATGTAAGAAAAAGGAAGAAAGAATAAAAGGGAAGAAAAAAAAGAGGAAGGATCGAGCGGGATATCGAGACCGGGGAAGAAAAGAGACGAAAAATAAAGGATCGGGGGGTGGGGGAATGGATACGTTCGCAGGGGAAGCGGTTGGTTGCCGCCCCGTTAATTAGGTGCCTGCCTCCCTTAGCCCCCTCGTTCCCTCGTCCCTCTTTGCGCCTTTCCCAGCTCCTCTCCCTTTTTGTTTTCATTTTATTTTTTTATTTTTTTTATTTTCTTCCAAAATCCCCCAAGGCCCCTCTACCGCAAGAATCACAACCACCGATAGGTACGACTATACCAGAAGGAGTTCCCTCCTCCACCCGCCAAACCATTCACTGGTCCAGCGGTACCGATCGCTCCGCAGTTTACCCAATCTTCGTTCCAGCGTTCCTCCGTTCAGTTCGATGCGTGAACTTGAGCTGCGGCATTGCAGGTATCTCATCGAGGTTCAACGGTTCCGAGAATCGCCGAGTAATTACAAGATGAGAAATTTTAAGAGGCAGTTTAATCACTTATTATATCAATTACGCTCTAATCGGCGTTAACAATTTAGGCTGGGCATTCCTTAGCACGGATTGTTAGTTTGAGATAAAAGAAAAGGAAAAAAAAATAATACAAAAAAAAAAAAAAAATGATAAAATAAAATTAGCTGCGTATATGAGTTCCTCAACGGAGTTGAAAATAGAAGGAAGAAAGAAAACTGCGTAGTCGAGATTAGTTATGTAAAACGTAACCAAAAAAATAAAACAAAGAAAAAATTGTTCAAAATTTCAACCGGTAGAAGTAGATTCGGAAATCGTAGAATATCGATGGATCTATTTATTTTCATAATCGAACGGGCACGTAAATAATTTTCAGTTATTTCAGTACATTTGAATTGATTATTTCAAACTTTATATGGATAATTTACCTGTGTATGTACACGGAAAACTTTTCATTACGTTCTTTATGTAAAATGGAAATTCGATGTGGACTCCGAGCTATATTTATAAGGATTATGGGAACACGCGGGCTAGACAAATACGATCTCGTATAAATATTTGGTGGGGGGTGTAAACAAAATAATATCGGTTAAAATTATAACTGTACCTATACGTATGCAGAGATTGTATATTTTTTAATGTTAAACTATTGTTTATAGTCCGCGTGGGCGTGAAAGTGTTTGAATTTGAGATGAAAAAAATGAAAATTCTTTTTTCATCTGTTTTTCAATTTCCGTTTTTGTTTCATATACCGCGTCGGTGATTCTTGTTCGAACACATTATCGTTGTCGTTTGGAACATAGAAATTATATGGCCGTATTGCAATAAGAAAATAAATTTTATATACTGCACTAGACGGAGAAACTTATGTGGGACAACGTTTAGGAGCCTATATATTATAACGATGAAAGTTATCTCGCTATTATACGGAAAGTTCGACGTAAAATCATCTTTAGGAAGTTTCAACCGTCACTTGTTTGCGATAAATTGTAACCCATGTTAAATATATTTATCCTGTTATGGAACTATATGTACGTTCCTAAAAAATAACGATTATTTAATTATTCCTTTTTTTTTTCATCACTGAACGTTTGGAGAAAATATGTTAACGAAAATCTACCGTAATATATACCGTCATCGCGCAGGGGGAAATTTAGTTCGAATAAATATAAATGCACTCGTAATTCGTAATAATTTTGAGTTATTTAAATAATTTTTTTCGCGTAAGCGGATCACTCCGTATTTAATATATGGTATGCTTGTATTGAGAACATCTTTCTTGGATGTAACAAGTTCACGTTTACGTTCTCACTGCTGCCACTGCTACTCCTGCCGCTGCTTTGTCTCGAGCTCATTTATCCGTTGAACGTTAAGTATAATTAACACGGCGCCCAAGGTACGATCTTTTGACTCTGCAGCCGTGACCCACGTTCTCCAACTCGTCTCTTCTCTCCTTCCTTTTATCTGTTCATCTCTCTTCCTCTTTTTCTCTTCGCTTTACAGGCAGCGTGTTGGGAAGCGTAACTCCTCCTGGTTGATGCTGCTTCTGCTGGTTGCTGCTGTTGCATGGGAGATGCACGCGAGTAAGCGTTCCAGAGATTCTCAACTTCTTTGACTTTCGATATTCACAGTTGTTCATTTGTTTCCAGTTACCCGAAAATCTTTCGATTCCATATGGGGTGCAACGATACCGACCACCGTTCGACTGCAGGGTGTAAAATGAAAAGCGCAAAGGAAAAACCCGCGTAACTCGCGATACACGTTTTGCATTACATTCACAATTTTCTTTACAATCCCCGATACTTTACTCAAAAATTTATATTAGGCTTAATCAAGAAAAAAAATTATCAACTCTTCTTTCCACGATTAGAAAAAAAATATTGTACACAAATTCTTGAGCAACCGTGAATATCGATGGAATTGCGACCTGCACATCCACAAATTTTGTTTTATTATATTATAATTTTATTTTATTATATTATATATAATTATATGTCAAATTATTTTTTAAATATTGTTGCATCGCACGAAATTTATATATACGTGTACGCACAGCTCACTGAAATGCTGAAAACTTCAAAATTTTCACATACGACCGGAAATCGGAAATTTGAGTCAAGGAAGTTTCCACCCTAATGTATGAATATATATGTACATATCGAAGCATATGGCTATGACGCCGGTGGTATAACACAAAGCTGTTTAATTGGCTCAGTATAAATGCATCGGATGGTCGTGATTGGATCACGTTAGCGCTATTTGAGAGGGTTTCTAAAAACTCGGTGTATTTTTCGTGGTAAAAATTATCGGCGGAGACAAATCCGAGATTATTGCTGCTGTGCGGTAGCGATCATCGAGAACGAATCCAACTCGCATTCCCCGCACGGTCACAGAGGATTTGTACAGCACCAGAGAACCTGTGGGCTAAGCTGGAGCTTCGGTATGAGAAAAGAAGTAACATTCCATCGCAGGTTCAACAAATGAAAAGAGCTAGAAAAACTAACCCCCTATCCCTTGGCGCTGTTCTCCAAATCTGTTGTATGTTTCAAACTAATTTAAAACGTCACCAGCTGGCCACACTATGCTTTACAGGCATTCAATTGGCACGCAATTCCATTTAATTCCTGAATCTCTGGGGACCAGCTCTGTAATTAATTTAACTTCTTGCCAATGCGATGGCGGCGACTAATGGCTCTCTTTTCCCCCTATTTCTTTTGCTTTTTTTTATTACTCTTCACGTAACCTGGATCGTTCACGTTGTTTGAACTATTCTGATTTGATACTAACGGAATCTCCGTAAATAGGATTCGGATGGATCTTATAATGTCTCATCCCAAAATGTTCATTGCAAAAATTTTGAACCTCGACTAAAGGATACTTTTATGTAAAATCGGAGTAACAAGTTTAATTGATCACATGAAATGACAGCTAATGGAAATGCTGGGCAACTGATCACGGTTTCTTATGAGAAAAATATCAACGAGTGCGCCTTCAAAAAACGAAGATAAAAATCTTTGCATATATGTTTAGACGTCTCCATATTAATAAATAGGTTCTGCTATAATAAAATTCATATGTTTGTAACCGCCATCGACTCTGTACGTATGTTCAAACAACTATTGTGTGTTTCTACTGTGGGCTTCTCGTTAAAAATACGATCGCGAGTGAATCGATACCGTGCGTAAATAAGTGTAAGCTGATGTTGGCGCGACAACGATCACGTATGCATGGGGTTATATTTCCATTCGCCCAACAATAGCCCATTGGTAGCAATTACGATTATTATAATATTATTCAAGAGCGACTCGAACTGCACCGGCGGTAAGACAAAACAATAACAATTTCACATATATATTATAAATTCAATTTTTTTATTTCATTTAATTTTAAGATGTTGGATCAAATATATCTAAATTCGTCGGCGGAATCTGGTTACCCGTCCACGTCCTGCTGCAGCATGTTGAACGCTCTTCTTATAATCTTTATCTCATTTCTTCTCTATACTTGAACTGCACGCGCGCACCGCCTTGCATTGTGGCGTTACTTTGAGATTTTTCAAAGACTTTACCTTTGTTTTTTCTTCGATTTCAGGGTCAGAAACTGTTTTTTTTTCGTGCCGCGTATTCTTGTACATTGGAAGAAGCATCGAAATTACAATTGGTCAAATGAATCGGATGCGAAAAAAACAACTTCTGTTCAATATTTTAATTCTGATTTTTTTTTCGTCGCTGATAATACGCCCTTTGAATAAAAAGAGAGAAAGAAAGTGAAGCTTGAATTCCGTGAAATCATACCAGAGCTTTCCAGAATTCCGCAACTGGAAGCTCGTCGCAAGGGCCCAACTATAACTCCAAATTTGAAATTTCGAAGCGTGGGAGATGCCGTACGTGCCGCAATCGGTGTGAACGATAGAAGGAAAAAAAGTAGAAAAAAAAAAGAGAAGGAAAAAGAATTGAAGAAATAAATAAAGTTATATAGCTGCTGACTAGAGAGCAACGCGTTAAAACGAGACAGTGAATAAGCCCTATGTGAGTAGATGGAATTCACACCTTCACTTGAAAACCACCATCGTTCCGTGCTTTTCGTGTTTACACGTCTCGTTAACGCTCAGCGGAAAACTCACACGGTATTCTCTCTTATACCATGTTATTCTTTACCAGAATGCAAAGAACCATCAAAAGCTAGTCACTCCATTATATCGACGAATTGGAGTACAATGCCTCCACAATATAAAGAATAATTATATTTTAACCCTTTGGAATCTCCCGCTCATTTTCACTTCTGTTTGCTTTATGTATACATCGGTCCCCAATCCTCCGCACATAATATTCACTGTATAAAATTTCCGGTTCGCCATAAGTCGATTTCAAATAATCTCCACGATTTTTGGAATACCGCATTTAATTTTGAATATGATATCGAATTAATTACCACGCCGAATCGTTTCGCGTATACATTTAATAAATTTTCTGAAGCACGACATCAACGTCGTTGTGTAGCCCAAATATTTGCGAAGGCCGATTAGTTGCGCATCAAAATACTCCGAATGCCTAACCTGCAATAACTATACAACAACGACAGCATCCCCCGTGGAGTCTAGGATAGCAGAATTATACCTATATACCTAAAAATTTTCTCACTGACTATACACACAGTGGAAGACGTGATCTACGTGAAGGGGCGCCATGTCTAACGCGAAAAAGGCGTGAAGGATCCGAATCGTCACGGTAGGGTTACTTAACCTAGTCAAAATTCTAACTTTGGACGTCTTCGCAGGTGACGTTGGGTCAGGTTAGATCGATCGGTCTGTCGGTTGGTTCATTTTCAAGTCAGGTTGGTCGCATGGTTCGGTTCTGCTGTTTTCAGGACCCCTGCAGTAGGTACGACATAAAATCCCTTGAGGAAGCTTTCAACGCGATTATGTACTCGGCAGTGTCGTCATTGTTTTTACCGTAGCTAATCGCTACCGAGTGATTTACTGATGCCTACTGACCGGGGAGAGAATGTCGGGGTGGGGGGCAGTTTACATCGTTTTTGTAAAAACTGGTCAACACCGTACAAAGAACTTGGTGCAATAGGATAAAGTAAAAATATATACGAGAGTAGGAAGTAAGCCGAAGCTCGGCTAAACGGAAGCTGAAAGGATCCCGAATACTGGGTGGCGCATCCCTCGAAGACAAAGTACAATGGACACCTCAAGCTGTCTGCAAACAAACGTTATTCTATTTTAATTTACAACTTACATCTATTTACTACCACTGCGAGAGAGGAACTGCTGTATATTTTCGATGTGCCGCTGCAGCAGCACATCAGATGCCGCATGGCTTCAAATAAAGTTTCGAGTTCCATCAAATGCACCGCAGGTTTGCGTATGTTCTGGAGATATCGAAACAAAAAAATTTGTCAGCGTAGTTTGTTTGCGGATTTCAAGAATCCTCACTTTTTTGAAAGTGCAGTATACTCATCAGCGGTGGACAATAAATGATTAAAAATGAAACAAAGTAGATATTACCGACAATTTCATCTTGGTTTTTGGTTTTATTTATCTACAATTCGTGTGTATATAATAAAACGGTGTTCGTACACCACGTGCACAGGTATAATAAGTGACGTTAATTTTTCAGGCTTAGTTGGGTTATTATTCTCTGTATATATATAAGAAAAGATAGAATAGATAATAAAATGCTGTTATATTCGTCATGATTACGTTATGATCGCTGTAAGGTTTTACAGCAGCCATAACCCCCGCGCGGTCCCTATATTTTATTGTGATGGGTTACCCGATGCCTGGCAAAAACCCCATGGGCTCGTCATACCTCTGAAGTTGCACATGCAACTGACTACCATGGTGTATAAGATACGTTATACACCCATACTGAACCGACTAGTTCTCGGACAGAGTATAGCGCCACGGTGTAAATTCAACCTGGTTAAGGATTATTATGCAGTGCTCAACAATCCAAAATGGCGATGAAAGAAATTCTCAAATCAACGGTCGACGTGATACGCGTAGAATATGTAATTTTGAACCGTTTATTTCAATTTCACTTATCTTCAAAATATACTAAAATAGTCCACCGTCTGCTCTATTCCACCACATATTTTTTGTTTTTGCATTTTACTAAATAAATTTCGGGGTAAAGCGAATTCAAAACTGCGGTATGAAAATTACGGAAGTTCAGTCATATTTCCATACGCATTTTCGGTAGCGAGTATTACATTATGATGTATCAATATCACGGATGAAAATGAGAGTTTTATAGATATGTGTATGTGGTAGAAATTCTGAATAAATCAATCTGATCAAATATCCCGCCCGATTAACGGGAGAACTTGTTGGGGCAGTGGTTAACGATACTTCAGCGACAAATGATGCCGTTGACATCTCAACGACGAATATAGTCGTCTTTAGTCGATAAATCGTACGCCATTTACTCTGTATATTATACATTTTCTACATATATATGTATATGATATAATATGTATGTAAAGATCTTGTATATATGGTAAAGCTACACGCGTGTCCGACTATATTATTATTACATATACATATATAAATTATTTCTCTTCGACGTGTCGTTTTCTACATCCACATACGTTCAAGTAGGTATTTCTTTCGTTTCGACGTGTGTGTGGTTTTTTTTCATTTATTTTTTTATTCGTTTCTTTTTATCTTTTTTATTTTTTTCTATCGAGGTGTCATTTTCGTCGAATATAAAGCAGCTCGAAGGCTCAAAGAGCGAGGGAATGGACTGTGACCAGTTAGCAGCCGCATATAATTCCGTCAGATTGATAGCCACCATTACTGGAATTTATCACGCTTAGAGAGATGGGCGTTGTGACTCGGACCTAATAATAATAATATTAAGTGTGACGGGGCGTGCTCACCGAAGTGGCAGCGACTTAATATTATTTAATATTAATCGGGGGGACATTCGGGAGTTTGTAGGACGTTGGAGATTTTTCGACCGCATATATTTTGATGCACGAGATCCATAGGGTGCGTGCCTCTGTCTGCCCGCCTGCCTACCTGACTGCATGCGTGCGTGCCTCATTCCTTCGTTCATTCGTGCGTGCGTGCCTCCGTATGTATGTACGTATATATAACTATTTTATATACCATAGCCATTAACTATGTGTGGTATATATACCGTGTAAGGTGTACAAGAACCACCTGTAGCGTCGTTGACCGTGCAGTGATGTTGGTGTATCGATATTAATACGATACATATTGGAATGGCTCTCATTTAGGGATCGGAAAGAAATTTTCGCTTACCAGCCCAAATAAAAGTGTCCCATATAAAGAAATTGGGAAAAAAGAAAAAAAAGAAAGTTGAATCGTTATAGGCCAATGGAAACTGCGCGTGCCGGCCACCGAACCATAGGAATATCATCTTCAGAAAATTAATCCCGTAATGTGACGATATGTCAAATCATTATTGTTGACACTTTCTGCTCTCTTATATAACAACAAAATCAGGCTATTTTTCAAGTTATAATAGTGAATGGATAAATAATTGAAACACGACTTGGATTATTATTAATCATTTTAAGTATGTAGAAGATATGAAACGATACGAGTGAGAAATTTATCTGTCCTCTTTTTTTTGTATCCTCAATTACATTAGGAAAAAATTTGTTGTACGCACGGTCATGGCGTTTCTCAAATACCGAATAGTCGGCATAGAGTGATTAGCGAGTCGGGTATCAATTGTTTTACAATTAGTCAGTTCACGCCTCGCTAGGCAATGATTTTCCACCCACGTCGTTTCCGGTGGGATATCACTATACCTTAACTTGTATGTCAGACTATAAATGACTAACAGCTGATCGACGCGATTATTAAAATATGGGATTTATAGCAATTAGCTGCAGTGTTTGAATCTCACTTTAGCTATACGCAAATGAAAATAATTCATTCTCCTTTTTTATTTAAACATTTTTTATTTAGATTTATTTCGGTATCTTGAGTAATGTGAACCTTTTTTGAGATTTATTCATTTGTTTTCTATCGTCTTCCCTACAGATATATTTCTCTTTGGAATTTATGTGTACATCGAAATACATATTGTTAGATAGATATACTATACATACGAATGTTGCGCAACTTTTCAAGTTGCATTAGGTCCACCAAAGCGACAGGTGGTGCGCACTCTTCGTTCCATTTATGTATTCATTTTTATTCATGCGATGCGCCCATAGAGACGTGTCGCCCCCACGAATTCCACCAAGGTTGTCTGCCATCGACCTTCAGAATATTCAAGACTGTAACGTTTTACTCTTGACGTTGTACTATACCTATATAGATGCAATGCTATACTTATACATAGCGAAACCTGCGTTCAAATATCTATAATATAATATTACTATATGCCCTGAACAAGGTGGAACACAACTTAAAATCGCGAAGGTTATACCTGCACCACGTCTTCCGATCTTTATAACCCAAGATTTATAGAAGTAAGAAAGGAAACTGTGATAATTGTAACAATCAATTTTACAAAATGACCGTGGCACGCGCAAAGTTACGACCTCTTACCACTTTATTGCTCTTATAAGCTCAGACACTGTTCCAACTTAACTATAGTTTAGTACAGTACCTGTATAATATACCTCGGCAAAAAACGTAATGTCGAACAGAAATGGCATTACATATGTACGTAGCTTTATGTACACCAACTATGTATGTATACACACATATAGATACACATCACATTCCACCTGTACATACAGTCCTGTTGCACAAACTACTTTAGTACCTACCCCTTTATCCGAAGATAATCGCACAGGTATAATAAATTCCTCGGTGGGTATTCATACGATTTGTTTGCTTTTTATTTTCAAGTATTATTGATATTTTACCTTTTTGTCGATGTGATTTTATAGAGAAAGCTTTATACCTTATTTATGTAACGATATTTCTCGCATAATTAGGTGTGTAAAAATTTCTGGAGCACACATAATGGTCAGGGTGCATGGATAATGCGTAAGGAAATTGGAAAGAAGTGGAAAAATACCGTGCGCCAATGCATAAGCGGTAGTGATATACAAGTAACAAGAAACGCCCTCAACAAGGATTAGGAAGAGGAATTGTGTTATCGTCGGGTAAGGTAGCGTCCAGCAACCGGGGCCAATACACGGGACAGGTTGTAAAGAAACATCGGGCTGGCAAAGTGTTTAAGAGTGTTATCTGTCGGACTATTAGTCTTCCGTTGGTGTGTGGCCCGGAGGCGAGTTGTTTGAGAGAAAACCCAGAGGCCCTATATATAGGTATATATAGGTATATATGTAGGTAGATATAAAGGATACTGGAAGGACCTCGTCGTCGGTCCAAACTGCGTATACCCGAGAGCTGCATCAGGCGCGGGTTACCACCGTCCGCATATGAGGGTTAAGTAGCCGGGTATCGCTGTCCAGCATCTATTCTCTACCCCTGGACCAAGAATCCGGTTCGTTCTTTTACCACCGACTCGAATTCACTCGGCCCTGCAGTAGCAGCAACGGCAGCAGCAGCTTTCCCGACTGCAGTGTATATAATATCTCGCTTATTGCGTGCGTTGCGTTTTATGAAAAGTATAATATACTCATACCTATATGTGAATACACTGCGAATCGTACATACTTATGTATACAGGGTGTCCATGTATGCACACAGTTGCCCTGAGAAAAAAAAATAATAATTTGTCAATGAGGGTTGTAGGCGCTTACGATTATATTCCTGTATTATGAAATGAAATAACTGCAACGCGATTATAGTGATAGGGTGAGCTTAGGTTGAACTTGTTCGTTTCGTCCCTGCATGCTATCTTTCAAGAAATTGAACTGCTCAAGATTTTGAAAATCTACCTTCGAGAATATAGAAAAATCCTACCGCATCTTATCCTCAAATTTTGTCAATTTTTCGTCTAATTTCCCCTGATGAAATATTCGCAATCGTGAAAAGCTGTACATTCATATATTTTCGCCATCTTGCGGCCGCAGAAGATCTCTCACAAACGTGTTTTTCTCACTCCCTAGAACGTACGAAGATTCTTATGAAATGAAATCTGATTGACTAAATGTGGTAAAATTTGTTCACAGGTTTTGGTTTTATATAATATTAACGTTCTGAAATTGAGTGTTCTTTTTTTCGGGCCACCTCGTATATCGTATGTGTACGTACATGTATGCCCATATCATGTGACTGGAATCTACTCTTCAAGGTTTTTTTTATTTTTATTAGACATATGTTATACACATAAGTATACGACTTAAAATTTATTTCACGTACATATCATGTATTCGCCCAAGAGAAGGTATATTATTCATAGTATTACTGCTCGCTGATGCTGCAGCTGGTTATTCCATGAAGGAGTGAGCGTCGACCTGTAGAGGATTGCGTGCGAATTTGATTGACCTTATTCATTTTCGTCGTCATTATTCACTGCAAAGTTTCCGAATGAACCGGCTTAACATGTAAAACGATATTCCCTGGGGATATTGCAACAAGTGAAATAAAAATGAATGCGATATAGATCGAGGACCAAGAAGCAGAAGAAGGTCGTAAGCAACACTTTTTGGATCATATCTTGTTTTACGGTCGCAGAAACACGTAAATGTTCCTCAAAATTGGATAAAAATCACGAAATACTAAAACAATTCTTATATTCTCAAAATACCGCTCTTATTGGTCTGATTGTGAGTGGCGCTGAAAACTGGGACCATACTAGCTCGAACAGCGATTCCCTCAAGAATTGCAAACGCAATCTAAAGGATTGAGTTTTCGGATGAAGTAATCGAAATTCCAAATTATCATAATTCTCATCGACACGTTAAAAAAAAAAATGCTGTCACGTATCTGAAGGATAGGACCCATATCGACATCATCCCACCTTCACTTTTCTGTGGTTACGCCCTTATGCTTTTTCCCCCCCGTGAATTCATACGTGTCTATTTAAGATTATAACAGAAAAAATGACAGCTATAAAGATACTTCAAAGATCTGAAATCTCCGTGTGCGCGCGGCCCGTGCTCCTGCAGGAGACACCGGTTGTATGTTATATGCAGCCCGTGGGAAGTTCCTGGGTGACGAAAACTGACGTCCCTGATGACCCAGATAACGGTGATTGAAGACCTTAATTATGGCGGACTCGTATCACGTTTCGTGCTTGTATATACATAAATGTATAAAAAGTACATAAAGCGAACATGTATATGTGTAAGTTACAATATTCACATTCGTAAGACAGACGTATGTAGATGTCCATGTTTCTACCTGGTGCATTACACGAGACTATCCTGAGCGAGTAGCCAGCCGGTCGTCCTTTATTCTCGGCTTAACTGCAACCGAGGGCTGCCTTACCGGAGGGCGAACACCCATACAGCCATTCGCCTATAATCCAGCCGCAGAGCAGCACCTTGAAACAGAATTTGATGCAGAGTTTTCGAGTGTTCAGCGTCTGTTTGTGTTTACGTAATGGGAGGTGATGCGAAAACCGACACGGTCATAGATTAACTAATTCAGGACCAGAAACTTTGACAACCTAGTCGGGCCCCCATGCCGTTTCTAAAACTCATTGTCAACTCTACCTTCGACCCGATCCAAAACGAGCCAGTCTCAAGGATCGCAAGGGCGGGACCTACATGAAAATTGCACCTACAGCTGAGAGAATAAATTTCTCTACGTACTGGATGGTTGATAAAAAAAACTCTTACAGTTTCAAGAAGAATCGAAAATCAAACATCAAAGGGTGTCACGAGACCCTTTAAATATAGCACCGAGAAAAAGAAAAAAAAAAAAGGAAACAAATTGTTCATGAATGAAGTTCTGCTGCGTTACAGAATTATTATGAGCTGATCTGTATAAACATGTGTAATATACGCGGCGTAACGTATGACGTGTGGTTGCTTTTTGTTGATATAACCGATCGAATTTAAATAAGTTTTGCATTCCGGCACGTACAATCGCTATTATTACAGCAACCAAAACTTCCTGTAGGGCTGCCTGCAGCATACGTCGCATTACCCCATTAAGTAGATAAGGAAAATCATTAAGATTTTAAAAATATATATCGGATGGAACACGACACGAGGACTTTCGTAAAATTCAAACCTTGCATTTTTCAATTATACGATACGTATGATATTGACCGATTGAAAGTTGAGAAAAAATCCAAGTTTCAGATTTTTATGTTCTTCGAGAATATGGTTCGACTTATGATATCGAAGAGTAAATCTCGCCAAAGATGAGGCTTCATAAGATGTATTTCAGGTCTACTGCCTCAAATCTAAAAAAAAAAAGTCCTGTATTTCGAGGATCTCAAAATCCATGTAAAAAAATTCGGTGAGTTCATTGTACGCATGAACGAATCGAACCTAAAGTTTCTAAAAACCCACAAGAAATTGCGGTTTTCGCAATAATTAGGCACTTATATCGAAACTCCAGATAAGCTAAAAAATTGAAATTTGAGTATTATTTCTCAAAACGTATGCGTGTAAGATTCACACTACGTATACTAATCTACTCTGGTCTTTTTATATGGTTCTTGTTTCAACTATAACGGAGGAGTACCTATATTAGAAACAGATTGTTTACTATAGTAATTACAATTAGTGATATTGCAACATCGTTATTGTTGATATGATCATTATTATTATTATTACAACTCAACTATGTATGTATAAACGTATACAAATAAAGGTCACGCGGTGCAGTCGAGTGGTGCGGCAGAAGTCATGCGTAGTAATTAAGACGTTGAACAAGTAATTACTGTCAGTGTATAATCTGTACAGTATATAACTGTATCGATAGTTGCGAGTGCAACGACGATACGCTCGCTAGTAATTGACGCCGGAACTGAATTAATTGCTTAGATTGATCGCCCATTAATTCTATGGTAAATCAGACGCAACGTCTTATAGCAGCTGGGTGCAGGTCTCACTCGGTGAGGATATGTCGGGTTTATGTAATGTAACAACTATAACCGTGTCGAGCGTGGGTCGGTTATATTTATCTTTCTATGCAACGAATGTACCTATACCGTAATTATACTTGGAATATGCAGCGCAAAGTCAGTTCACTTTTGTCGTTTTAACTCGCGTTTTATATGACTTGAACTTCGCGGTTCTATTCGTGTGTCAACTAAATCAATCTTGTACTGACAACAAAAACCACAATTATTATTACCGCAAATTGACCGAGACGCTTCCTTTTATGTATACTTTATACATGTGACCGCGTAATGGAAGGTCTGTAGATAGTCATATGAACTTACTTCATACTTCCGCTTTGGCTCGATTTAAAAAATTCTCCTTATTCTCTTGCTGATTCAGTGGATTCGAATTTCTCTAGTGATCACAGATGAAAATGAACCCGTGCAATTATGCAACTGTAGGCACGGCTCACGTTGAACGATGAATTCTGAATATTTGCTTTCACATGTACTGGATATTCATTGCGTGGTTTTTCCCGGTTTTTTCCTGAGAAACTATAGCTAATTTATAGTTATCGCTTTTTGTTTATCCTGTTGATTATCACGTAAAGCTTTATAGTGCGAATTCTGTTGAAAGGAAATTACTTAAGACGTTATTAATAACAGACAGATTGCAGGCGTCTCGGCAGGTGTCATGATAGTCAGAACTACACACCTGGAAACGTGACTACAATCTATTCAATTATCACCTTCGAACAATTATCAAATTCGTTTTTTTCCTCCTTCTTATTTTATTTGTTATCAACTATAAAATAACGTGTATTATATACATCACATAGATCACTCGTGTAATTAAACCTTGAATACGAAATACTTGGCTATGTCCTACAAAGATTACACATGTTAGAAATATTAATTCTGTATTGTTTTTTCAAGGCAAATCGATCTTGCCTTCCGCAAATTGCAATCATTTATTTCCTGACTGCATGCGGTGTACAAAAATGCGTACAAAAATAAGTGAAACGTGTTCGCTTCTGGTCATCAGAAGAAAATTGCTGGTAATAATTCAAATGCTATGATATGTAGTTTACGTGCATGTAATTCTGATTTGTTACGATTACAAAATCCGGAGATTGATGCGCAATTTCCGTTCAATTTATTTTTGGGTTGGATATATTAAAAAATTTCGCTTATTCATTACCCGGGTGTATGTATACGTACATACCTCTATGTACATCATCTGCAATAAATATAAATTTCAAACAACTTGCCATTTACTTGTTTTTCCAGTTTAAGAGTGAACGTTACGTGTGCGCTAACTGTTCACGTGACGTTAATTTGGAAAAAAATATTAGTAATAATAATTTATGGAGAATGGGTACTAAAATCTGCGTATAAAAAGAGAAAAACTGAACGTACCGAAAAGAACAGAGAAAAGATATCGAGGGAAATAATATCATTGAGCAGTAAGTTATATCATCATCTCCTATATACATTCCGATACTTCAAAAATATCCTGTCTGTGTTTATTTTTATGGCAGAAATTTGCCTCGATTATTTATTTAGACCTCCTGCCGGAACAAAAATTCCTCTTCCTCGTAAAATTTTCTTTTCTTTTTTACAAGCGTTCAAATTGGCGTTAAACTTTTCTGTAAATATTATACGTACCATTGAAATTATTGGAATTGATTATTCAAACACCTCTGCGAAAATAGAATGAAAAAAAAAAAAAAAAAAGTGGAAATCGGAATCTGACTTCCGTTTTGATTCTTTTTAGAAAAAAAATTTCCTGAATTTTCTCGCAATGAAGAATAATAACGTTATCGCAATGACTTAAAAATTTTATTTGAAAAAAAAGATTAAAAAAAAAAAATCACTCGAAACAAAAATACGATTGCAATTTTTTCGTGATATTTGAGATGAAAAAATATTTACTATAAATTGATCGAAATCACAGGCTGTGTGTAATTTGTTATAAGGAAAAGCTCTTCCTCGGGAAAAAACAGAAAAAAACAACCAAACTGCAGCAATACTAAATATGAGAACCTATCATCAATATGACGTTTAGAGGAGAACGATGCCTTGATAAAAATATGCAGATCACAAGGTATTTCGCGACGAGATCCTTTTAAAAGATCAAATTTCACGGATGAGTGCAGCGTTCGCCGTTGAGGATCAACTATACCGACGCTGCACGATTAGTCTTATCCATATTGTCTCGTGGACGGAAATAAATGGAAACAAATAATATATACATTACATTAAGTAAAAAAAAAAAAGATCAAATGACTAAAATATGAAAAAAAAAGATCGTCAGCCGTTATCGGTGAGTGTTTGTTTACACTTTAAGTCCGCACGGAGTTTGTTGTACGATATCTCTCCCGGCGGGCACGTGTTCCAAGTATACAAGCGGCGATAATCTTTCGTGTGTGTTTTTTATATCTGTGTATATATCTGTACCATTTTTTATACATGCCATGTGGTTTTTTTAAGACAGTCAAAATTAATGGCTAATTGAATAATTATTTATTCTAATTTATACCGTCACTCACTTCGATTAGGCTCAGCGGAAATTGGTCAAATATAGATCTAGATATATGGATATAAATCTGATCAGTTGTACCGAAAAGTAGGTAAAGAAAAAATGCACGAGATCATAAGCATTGCGTTGAAATTGCATCGTAAGAATTTGGTAAAATTTCACGTATACCTTCTGTGAATAATTGATAGTTTCCAATTGAATAATATTTTTAATTACATAGAGCTGTACTATGGGCGTGAACAAGGTGTATACATTGCCTACGTTTGGATGTAATATAAGAATGTACTGTAAATCAAGAAAGCGATTACTTACAATTAGCAACAGTTTACTGCACAACTAGTTCTCACACGTCGTAAAGATAAAACAATAAACACATACGCGACCATCACGGATAAGTTGAAACTATACGCGTGTGATACCAACCGGCGCAGCTGTAAATAACCGTATATATGCATGTGTGCGTCTATCTATAGGTATATGCATACATACGATGTGCATATACCGTTCGGTTAAATTAACGATGTTTCTCTTTCTTTCTCTTCCTTTTTGTCACCGCTTACTTTCGTTCAAATGGTATATCCACTCACATCTACATCTACACCGCGTCGAGAATCGAATCGGTCAGGTTTCAAGCTCACCGAGCAATTTGCTATAATTCATATTTGAAAAGATTTTCAAGGTCACAATTATACGAATGAGCAAAGGTGCGGAAATCTTATCTCGTTTTTCAAAAACTATACCTGTCACCGTTCGCCCAACGGTCTACCTGAGATACTACAGAGATGAAATTCTGGATAAAAGTTACTATTTTCACATCTGTTCAGCCGTGAATTTTAATATTCGAAATTTGAGGGGGCCCGATGTTCTCTTATACCGGATACCCTGTAAAAATAATATAGTTAGATTTCAACATCGACTACATTATGATTTAAAAATTTTCAATTTCTCGAAGAGTTATTTATCGTAGTGATGATAATAAGGTCTCTATATGTCTGTGTACAGCGAGATAATAAGTAGAATTAAGGGTAATATTCATCTTGATCGTGGCAAAATATGAGACACTTTTAAATCCTTCGTATAGAAGAATTCGAGACTCGGGTTCCCTTAAAAGTGCACATATAGATATAGGTAAGTCAAGGTATAGTATACGTATGTATAGATCGGTTAACGCGGAGGGATCCTTTCGGGAAAAGTATAAGGAAGGCTCGATATATCGTGTTCCAAATCACGGAGGATCAAGGATCGGGTTATTAGGATCGAAATGAATGTAAATCCCCTTAACACGATCCCCGAGCAAAACACGGCTACCCAAAGACCAAATCCCAAAGTGGCCAGATTAGATATACGGAGCCGATCCTATATCTACCCCCTTCCGCCACCATCTAAACTTGAATCTTTGGCTGTGGAATGTATCCCGGACGGCGATGACGCTGCTAGTGCTAGTGGTGGTAGTGGTGGTGTTCTTCCATGTGTCGTTCAAACGAGGATTTAATCGGCGCATGTCGCTTTTATTCAAACTCGATATATAATTCGATAATTGTCAATATCGTTGGAAACCTCTCGCGACTGTTACATCATCAATTTTATATTGTTGCTTCAGTTGGCACGTGCTTTTCACAGTCAAGCTGCCAGCAGACTTTTCCTTCTTGTTCTTCTTCTTTGCCAGCTCACGCTATTCTGTTTAAGTTTCCGGACATACCTACGTATATATGTATAAAAAAGTGTTGTATACATATAGGTACTTACTTTATACTTACGTGTAAATGTTCCCAGAGCCGCTGACCTCTTGCATTTGAATCGTTTCAACTCCTCTAGTTATATAAATACATATATATTTTCTGTTATACCAAACGCGATGAGTAAACTTGACCACGTGGTGCACGCTAATTTTGTAATGGTGAATCAATCGACGCGCGGGAGACGTTTGTTATTTTTAAACCGTTGCATATTTCACCGTCGTAATTTTCCTTCAGAAAACTGTGATTATTTTATATAAACCTGGAAGCCTTTTCTCGGGATGATAATATTCGATATGCCGGCCAGCTGTTATAAAACTGGATTTATTACCTGGACATTTTACTTTCGAAAGTCTTTGGTTGTATGTATGCAGGTATATGTAAAAAGTTTCCGGATTCTAGCCACCTGTACAGCCTTATTTATAAAGGAGTCGACGGGGTCATTCGGTCAGTGAGGTTTTCGTAAGCGACGATCCGTACGCTGATAGAAAATGACGTGGCGTCATCACCCACGTTGACTGACAATATCGTTGATGGGAGTGACGAGTCCCTGGCAACATTGTCCATAATCCATACCTCTAGACAAAAAGAAATTCGGAGCCCGTCGCCTCCGATTTTCGTCAGGGTCCAGTTGTTTCGACGATAATAAGGATGTAACTTGAGATGCTGGGACACGAGGACACGGGTTTGACGAGAGTCGTGATCAACCTGCGACCAGTTCCAGGAACCCCCATTGCCACATCCAATGCAGGGAGAGTACGAGGAGACTCAAACGCGATGAGATAGACGAGGTTCCAGTCAAACCAGAAACAAAAATATCTAAAGTATACTTATACCATAATGCACATATATTCACCTCTGCAAAGAATCACAGCTCTTTCACTTCTCGTTCCTTCGTTTATATTTTATCGCCATATTATAATAACCATTCGTTCGTTTCAGTTCACACGTAATTGACATTAAGCAAGTATCACACTACGGTCTCTGGTTACTTCGTAACTCGATTTTTTTTCTTCTCGTTTTTTTGCTACATCTTTTGTACCGCTTTTGCACCACTGCTCTTCAGACAACCTCAGTCCGCGCGCGGTGTAATGTTCAAGAATCATTTCATGGCAATAAGAAGTATGAAAAAAAGAAAATCAAAAATTTCTCAGAAACTTCTCGACCTTGCGCGATCCATATGGGATGCTCGTAGTACCTACTTCTTTGGTTAGTCATCCCTTCTCGATACCAGCAAAATCCTCTGTCTTCGACAAATAACCGGCGTTCAAATTGCGATTTAAATCGCGATAGAACTACAATAATTTAGCATGAATTCTTTTTTCTCAAGGTGGGTACGTTCATACGATTCGACGATCACTGCACATACCCTGAGTATATCATTATGTCGTGCGCGCGCGCGCCACGATCATATTCGTTATTTATGAATGACGAGGATTATTATTCTTATTAGTATTATTATCATCATATCATTATTACTATCGTTTTGTTTCTACACACCATTCCCGGTGTGTAGTGATCGAATGCGGACGAAACGATATAAAGATCGAGGCGTGAGATAGCTTACCTGGCTGTACACGTTATAGACAAACACCTACATTTATAGGCTAGCCATATACAAGTTGAAAAGCGAGGAAAGTGGTAAGAGGTAGAAGGAAAGAGGAAAAAGGTAAGAGAAAAGAAGGGAATCCTTACACTATGCTGTCGCTGACTTTGCTAGAGAGCTCCACAAACACTCGACTTCTTTTCTTGCGGTCTTCTGTTCCATACTTCGTTCTCATCTCTTCTTCTGTCCTCTCTTTGTTGCTGCATCATTCTCGTGTCAAGTGTACCACGCCTAAAAACTATACACGTCCTAGCTCGCGTTTACATATATTATTCACCTTCGCAAAGTGGCAATTCTTTATTTCATATATATCTATACAGTTTTATACCCCCGTAATGTCTGTCAAGTATTACATTCTACTTAATTAACAGTAGTAATCCATGATTCATTTTTCATACTTATTCATTTTATGTTCTTCTAATTTCCTTTCTTTTTTCTTCGGAGATTATCATTCAAACCAACTTTATTTTACCGATCCTGAGAAAACAAAAATGATCTATGACGTCCGATAGTTGTCAAATATTTGAGTCGTGCATAGACTATTAGCGCTATAATGTATAATGACGTATTTACCGAATCAATTATCTAGATAATTAGAAAACAAATAATACATAATGATTTCACGACTTGATAAAGCGCCGTCAAAAAACGTGATGCGTCCGATCTCTTAAAGACTCGCTTTGAATAATAATTTTTTTCGCGAAATTACGCAAGAACCATGTACGATGCGGTCGCGAATAAGAAATTATGAGATCGATAATTGTAATAGAATTTTATGAAAATGTTGAGTTTCTTCGATTGATCGTTGAGTGTATGTAAACTCTTGAAATTTATCAGGTGTCTGTTACATGTGAAGGAATTAAATGACAAAAGATGGTAGCCGTGCAGTCAAATTTGTTACGATGCTCATGAAATAAATGTATAATACGTGCATCACGTGGAATTTGTAATGGCGGCGCCAATGCAGGTAGGGAATAGAGCCGATCATGCGATCGGCAGCTCGAAACGGGCCGGAGTGAATGGAACGCACGCATATCGCGCGGTCCCGTCTCACAGTCTCAGTCTCGGTCTCAGTTTACCGACGAGTGCAGTGGGCCAGTTGCTTAAGAACGGACGAATAAGAACGAGAGAAGAATGAGGAGAAGAAGTAGTAGAAGTAGAAGAACAAGAAGAAGAAGAAGAATGAAAGAATGGAGCATAAGAAATAAGGAAAAAAAGAGAAAGAAGTATAAAAAAAAAAAAGAAAAAAAAACGGAATAATATGGAGGAAAAGGAAGAGTAGGAATGGAGCAAAGGCGGCGGGGGCGGAGCTCCATCTCCGAATGCCGCGACGGACTCACGAGCCGACGGACATATCTCGTTTTCTATCCTTCTTTAGCTCCTCAATCCGGTTAATCTCCTCGACCCTATACTAGCCAACCCCTTCACGGGCGGACCACCGTTTCACTCCGATGATATGTTCCGCCATCAGCTATATATATATACATATTTATGCTATACGTATGTATACGTAATATTCAAACCTGTATAGATACATAGGAATCAGTAGTACACATATATATGCTCTGCAATATAATGTGTGATGCAGGTGATAATTTGCGCATCATTTTCGCCTAACTTTTATACGACCGATGTCATCGATTCAGGGGGTAAATGAATTATGCACTCAGCGATTCAATTTTATTTGTGTTATGAAATTATCGAAATCTGTTTCATTTCTTTTTGTTTTTCTTTTTCCTGAAAAAATTCCGGTGGAATGGAAATGAAAACAAACATTTTATTTTCATTATTTTCTACCGATCACCATAATTAGTTCCATCAAGAAACGTATTCTGCAAATTTTGAAATACCTAGGTATATAATTGTAAGATATGCATGCGCATAGAAAACGTGTACTTGAAAATTTTAGAATACTCTTTTCAATGATTTAAAAAACAGAAGAATGTTACGTTTCTGTCCGAATTTGACTGTGGTCTTCCCGTTGATCGCATATCCAAGAAAGAAAAAAAATTTCTTGTGTATCATGCTCATTATTTTTGAATTAAACTTCCGCTGCAGGCGGTCTGTCTGTTGGATTTTAGGAGAAAATTGCTGCATATCAGGTACCGCAGAAACATCTGGAAACTTCCATCAGTTTCCCATCCCAAGATAATTAAATGACGCGTTTAAAATATCAAAGTTGTAATTTCTTCAAGGTTATAAAAGCTGATCGTTACAAAGCTCCGTGAGATTGTCATTCGAGCATTTGTATACTTATTATACACTTGTTCACCGAGTGCATCTCAAGGTTTTAACGGTCACCAGAAGTTCAGCCTTTATACAAGGAGACGGTAGCGGCTCGTTAATACCTGAAGCAACGAATGCGAGGTAATAGGTAATTAAATCTCACTTACTGGCAGCCTGTAGTTTCGCGATCATTTTGCGAGTCGTAATTAAATGCCAGGCTGTATAACGAAGGCGAAAAACATTTTAATTTTCACAATTTATATACTCCTGGGAATGTGATTGTAAAGTGTAACATTTGGGTTATAAAACGATGATATATAGACAAACTGATGATCGAATTTTTTTGTTACCATAAAGACGATAAAATCTCCATGCTTTTGGCATTTTTCTTCACGTTCGCAACTGTGCGGCACATAGATATATAATACATACGTTATACTGTTAGCAAAATTGTCGATATTTTTTCGTTGGTGCTCAGAATACTCAAAGGAGGAGGTCCAACCCGAGATTGTCTTTTGTTATTTTATTTTTACGGATAAAAGCAGAGTCAGTCTTATATAGAGGGAGCAACAGCGGCAGCAACGATGTGGATCCAAAGACGAAGAGGTAGTTTCTTATCGCCTTCACACGTTTGGAGGATTAAAAGTCTTGACTACTCGCCGGCGGGTATATATAAGGGGGCCTCGTTGGTATAATGGCGCAAGGTTTGCGGCGAGCTCTTTCAAGTTTAAATGGCCGCGTGATGTAAGTCCGTAAAGTTTTCGTTGCCTCGTTGCAAGCCGTATCTATACCGGCGTGGATCACCTGCAGCAAGTGATGGTGGTCGGTCTTGTGCCGCACTCGACGACGGTGGCGGCGGCGGCGGCGGTGGCGGCTGTCTATTTTTCCTAATGGATTACCAGCGGGCCATTTCTCATTCGAAATGGATTTTCATTCGGTTCCGACACGCATTCCTTAAGTTGGCCAACTTTTTTCGCCTCTGCCAAATGTTTGGTAAATAGATGTAAACTTTGGGAGGGGCTTGGAGGGAATCCCCGTTGCGAGGACACGGCACCCTGTTGTGACCAACCATTTGAACGCTCTGCCCATTCTTTTCCCTCTATATAGGTGTATAAATGTATACTTTATACTCGTGCTTTTATCTTTTATTCCTTCGTATTCATTCCTGTTCCCACAATCAACCAACTAAGGTATATACACAGATATATATACATGCCTATATACCTGCACATCTCGCTGAGAGACGAACAAACCAACATTTATCCAACAACGTTGGTATGTACGCAAAGGGGGCTAAGACCTTAGGAGGTTACCGACTCTTACGAGATTCTTGAGTGAATCTTCCATTTTCCGTTATGTAACCAATACCTGCGCATCAGCCGGGACCGACTGAACCATGGGCGATGTGGTGTTATAAGGTACATTACATACTACTTGCATTTGTAAATATCAGTACGTCTGCTTAGCTGTTGAATAAACATCTAGGTAAAATCAATGTCGATATACAAATCTTGACCCATAATCATCAGAGACAAAAAAAAAGAACCAAATGAACGACAGGCAATAAACCAACGCGGCGGATGAGAAATCAATGTCAATTGCTTAACGGTACCCAAGCAAAAATAAACCATTTCAACATCAATGGCTGTCAAGAAAACCATTTCTAATTCGAGCGTGTGACACGCGTGTAAATATACATGAACATTTTTCGATGCGAATTAATTATATGGGCTGATCATCTGATCATCACTAATCGTCAGGATTGTTTTATTTTTGAATTTATTTCCCTACGAAATCAGAATACGATGTTCGAACTTACATGTATACATCGAACAGTGCGGATTCATCGGTGAAAAATGAAAAGAAAAAAAACTCCCAGAAGACACGGAGCTAACCTCTGACCTGAACAAAGCGGACTATAAATTCACTAAAATGGATTGCACTCGTGGGACTGGATGTTTTGTATCGCAGATATGTTCAAAGTGTAGAGGTTCTGATCCGTGGTATTTGTTGAACGATGCAGGAGTTTGTCGTTCGAATTGTACGATGCGGCGCAGCTTGCAGTGCATATAATACCGAGAGCATACTGTGCGGCGGTTAGCAGAACCCATTGAATACCCATTGAAACACGACGGCTGCAGCGTGGCAACAGTAATGACCCTTATTTATGAACCAACAGATCGGCCAATCAGAAAAGAGTTGCAACGTGTCCTGTGGAGGGGCGGGAGAGAAGGAAGGTGGATAACGCACAATGAAAACGCTATTAGCGAACAGTTCGCACGGTTACAGTTGCAGGGAATTCACTGGCACCTTCCTTATACCCTCCCCTTCTTTGGTTCACCCCCTCAAACCAAAGGATTGAGGAATATCCCCCTTGGGATGATGCCGAGTCAATGGATGCTAATTGCCGCCAGTAAGGGAGAAATCGTACGGAAAAAAGGCGACAAGGCGTGACGCCATCAGTTGTTGAAATATTCCAACGTCACTGTAAACTATCTTTACAGTTGGATCGAAGTAACGCCTTCGTTTTTTAGTGTACTTAGTTTTTGCCAAAGCGACAGGAGATATGCCTGATTTGGATTCGGAACTTTTTTCACTCATTTTTGCGAACTGACCAAGCGTAGATTCGATTTTGTAAGGATAGAGAGTACTCGTGTGGTCAGGAGTCTCATCTTTGAAAATTGCAAATTCTAAAGCGGTTGAAAAGATGTGAAAAGGCAGTGAAAAGCCCCGAGTCGAAGGTACGATTATGTACGCCTGTTTGTACAGTATAAATATTGTTCATGAATTGGAATATAAGCGAGCAAGAGGACAATGCGAAAGTCAAGAAGAACCGACGCTGCGTTTCTCCGGATGGCAGCTTCGATTCTCCTTCCCTACTTCAGTACCTGCGTATACTGCAGTGATCCTGAACGACCAAATTTTCCTTTTTTCTTTTGCTTTGCTTTGCTTTGCCTCCGAGTGGCGGATATGCGTTACGGATTACTCTTCATCCCCGGCTTAAAGGTGCCCGTAGCAGAGCTGATTAGCTTTGGTTGCCTTATAGATGTACGTGTAGATTGTATTTATTCTTGTTATGCTATACGAGACTTTAGTAAAGGTATACACAAAACCGAGGCAAAGGTTCACAACAACTAGAATATCGACCTCTCCAATGACCAGGTTAACTCGCAGAGCAGGTAACTCTACCGAGTTCAAAAGTCCAAGTGTTTAAAAAGGAAAATATTCGGTTGATTGGCGTGACCGTCTTGTTCCGTTCTGTCTCATCTGGTCAGGTTCTCCAGCTTTTTCGTCTTTGTCCCGTACGATTCGCCACGCCGAGACAGAATTCGTCTGTCACTCTTGCTCCAAGCACTGCAAGTTTATTCGACTTTCACACATTCTTTTTTTTTTTTATTATTTCTTCTAAAGTCGAACAAACCAAGGCAACCCCATACAGACCATATTGTTCATCATTTACTATATACGATTTCAACATTCCTTTTTCTCAATGATCAATGAACCAGAAATCACAAGATCCTCATTTTAATAATCACAAATTACTTTTTCAGAGGTGCAAGGAGAAATTAAACACCCTGGCGATCTCCGTTATGAATCAGTGGCCGGGGGTAAAATTGCGAGTTACCGAGGGCTGGGATGAGGATGGCAAACACGCGACAGACTCTCTTCACTATGAGGGCAGGGCTGTAGATGTGACAACGAGTGACAGGGATCGTTCAAAGTACGGGATGCTTGCACGCCTTGCAGTCGAGGCTGGCTTCGACTGGGTTTACTATGAGTCTCGATCACACATCCACTGTTCTGTCAAATCTGGTTAGTATATCTCATGCAATCCGCCAATTCTGCGTCCAAATTTCTATATTTTCCCCCCCTTTTTTCAATGTAGTGCTTACATGATACGTGTGACGCATTTCCGGTAGATTAAAATCACTCTTGGACGGGTATGGGATTTTCCACGAAAAAATAGTTGATCGCCACATAGTTCAGTGGGTAATTCCCGCACTGAATCACCAATCAAAATCGTTTCACATCCGGGAGTGTTTTTTTTTTTTTTTTTGTGTACGATCGATCGATCGATCATAATCACACGTTTCAGTCAACTTTGATCAGCTTTCAATCGCAAATTAAACCCCGCGTACGTATTTACACACATGACTGTATCGAGACGGTGTTTTTAGCTGATGATTTAATTTTGCAAATCATCTCGAATAATTAAGCGAAAAAACAATCAACGTCACGCCCTGAATTTATTTAGGAAATATATAGAAATCGACTAGAATCGTTTTTATTCCTGGTCTACAGCTTGATTACGAACGGTTACGTCAAATGTTGGATACAACTAATCAAACATCAGAATTCTATCTTTCAAAGATATTACATTCGTCCCGAGGTAACTTGAGTTTTTATAGGGAATCGGCAGCTCGAGATTATCGATAACTTATTTCAAGCGCTTCTGCGAATTCCGGATGATGATTTAAGATTAGAATCTTACACTGTGATACCTACTTTGTTTGCAATTGAATGTAAGCGATAAAAATAACCGGTGTATAAATACGTATAATTCCAGCTAATCGGAATGAGTTTTTGCATTAAAAGGTAAGCAACTGACAGTCTAGATCGATCACTTGCGTGATTTTTAATAGCAAGTTTTCAGCACCTGCGTATATATGTATATAGATAAAAACAAACTCAAGCCGTTTACCAATCAGACATTGCATCACTTTCAGCCAATCACAGAACTGACATTGCGACTACTTCAAGCTTGTTCTTGATAACTTGATTCATACGACTCGTAAATTAAAAAACGGTCAAATGTATTTGGAAAATGAATTCTTATACCCCCGTCAAGGTTGCTATTCGAAGATGAAAGACCAACCAAATTGAAACCAAACCGCATTAGCATTATAGCGGCGAGTATGGGTAGTTCTGTGATACTGTAGAAAATGAATCATATTCGCTTTGCCACGATGGACGCGTTTCGGAGTAAAATGAGGTCGCTAGTTTTGTGGGAATATATTTATTAATTTTTTTTCTTTCAATGGAAAGATAAACGAAGAACAACAGTGATGTAACGTGAATGAGAACCACTGCGTGTAACAAGTTAGACCCGGCAGTTAGAATTCTACGATGTCGTTACAATGCTTGAAGATTTATATCGCTAAATTATTAACGAATTAACAAAATGTAATTAGAATTTATTTCATCGATAAGATCTCCGATGTTGACGCCTGGGGCCTTATTTACGTCTCGTTTCCGTCAAAGTGTTTTCCGCCCACTAAATCAGGGAGTTAACAGACCCAAGTCGTGGACGCCCAGCGGACTTTCTTTACTCCAAACTCCCATTCATTCTTATACCAACGCTCATAACGTCAGCTGTAAGGCTTCACTCGGTCCCTAAATTCAAAGACACTAAAAATCACCTACCGCGTCATAGTTTGGTGTTGTTTAACCTACACTACATGGGCGTACTTTTTTGTCTTTATAGAACCCTGGTTTTCGGAAGAAAAAAATTACATCTGCACCTTTTTCAATTAGACGTTGCAGGGCGGACAAATTTACTTGATCGCTATCGCGCGTAATTTGTGGTCCCTTTAGAGTCGACTTGTAATTTGAGATTGCCGACCTCTTCGAGATCTTTTTTCGGTCGACTGAAGCCGATAGATTTCAAGTGGAAACTATCCTTCTCTCAATCTTCTACGCTAAAACAGCATTTGCCGCGTAGAAAAAAAGTTGCATTTCTCAAAGACTTGAGGAAATTATTCGAGGTGTTATTTTAAAGTTAAAATCCACCGAATCGAGTTTCCTGATTCTACCGATGCGCTAACATCAATTCATTCAACGGGCGAATGATTGAAATCAATCCAAAGAACAAGTTTTGAAATTGAAAACCACTGTTTTACTGGTTTCTCAACCCCACGACTGCGGCGACACTGTCTAACATCGTTTTGTTACTCTCTGACTTACCAACGCGTTCAAATCTGCACCAACTTACGGTCAAGCTGCGGTGGACGTTGTCGGCCGTTTAGTTCGCACGACTTGTCAGTGAGTTTTACAGGTAAACATGATCAAACAGTTCGTCAGAAAATTCTGATGCCTTCTGCAGTCCGCGAATCGATATATCAATGCAAACCTCCTATTAGATAAAAAGACTCAAAATGCATTTCGTAGATCGAGTCGCGTCTGTGCAGAATGAAATTGTCTGTAGAGCGGTAGAAAAAATCTAAAGTCTAAAAGGGGCAGACTGTGCCTTTAGTGAAACCACTTTGAAAAGCAAACACTAGAAAGACATCGATGTTGTTTGCTCAAAAGGAAATCACTGAAGCCACCGATGTCCGGATGAGCGTCTCTTGTCTCAGAACCGGATAAAGTGTTTCATACTCCTGGAAATACGTGACACTTGTTGGCTCACGATCGGCAATCGAGTATACCGATTTACCCTGACCCAGCGTTTCATTTATATCCGACATGAATCGTTTTCGAATAAAATGCACTGGATAATTTCCAAATTGTTATCTTAATATTTGTAGCTGTTAATTGGGTACGTTATCGAACCCAAAAAAAGAAAAAATATAATAATGACAAAAAATGTTCGATGGCATTACACCGACTTACAACCGATAAACATTGACTGTTTACATTACGCACATGATGCGAATTACATTACGTACAGAATGTTGAACAGTAATTTTTGGTCGTTTAAACCGGCCTTTGAGCGAGCCGGAGACCGGAAAAGTTTAATTAAAATCGTGACGAGAATTAAGGACTGGAGAGGTGCCAAAGGTTCTAATCCTGTACACTCAAACTCGACGCGTAGTCCGGATGATCCTTAGTTTGGATGTTCGCGATTCAATTTGGTTTGGATTTCAAAATAAACAGAGCTTCAACCGGAGGGCAAAACTGCAGTCTGCTGGAATGAAAGTTGAAACGGTTTAGCAAACAGAGTTAAATAGACTCTATAAAGTTCCCAGTTGAAAATAGGCTCGTTGACCGCATGATACCACGACGTGAAATAGAATTTCAATTTCCCACGGCAGTGACGTCTGCTTCAATTTACATCACGCCTCACTCGGTCTCGATGACGCCTGGCAGATCCAATTACCTGCAGTGATCTAATTATCACAGATGAGATCGACGCGAGCTCATCGTTAAAACGCATAGTCATCCGTAATCCGACCTCTTTGACCTCTACCGCTTTTCCCCATGATTTAACTTTCGATTAATTATTGAAATCCTGATTAATCGAAAATTCGCATCAACGAACGATCGTTCATCCGCAATAGCCCTAATCGGTTCACCGTCACACCCTCGATCGCCGTGTTAGCGATATCGTATAAGCCACCAACAAATGATCACCCCCAAATATATTCCAAAGTATATATGTAGTTATCTTCAGTTCAAGTAATAAAGGCAATCTTTATCATTTCTGCTTACAGAATCATCGTCAGCTGGTAAATCCGGTGGATGTTTCCCTGGCAAAAGTACCGTGATAACTGAAAACGGTATGGACAAAAGTATGAACCAATTACACTTGGGAGAGCGAATCGCAGCGTTAGATTCTACGGGAACCATGGTATACAGTGAGGTGATAGCGTTTCTAGATCGTTCTCCAGAAGCAAGACGGCAATTTGTTCGTCTAACAACAGAATCTGGTCATGCTCTGACCTTGACTCCGTCCCATCTGGTTCCTGTATCCTTGAAAGCTGGTCGTACAACGGAATTTGCTTCTAAAATTCGGATTGACGATGAGATTTTGGTCCACGATTTGAATCTGCAAGACGGTGAACGGATTTTAAGATGGGACAGAGTAGTGGCGACGAGTCTGGTAATAGAGGATGGAATATACGCGCCGCTAACAACAGAGGGAACAGTGCTAGTTGACAACGTAATGGCGTCTTGTTACGCCGTAGTTGACAGCCAGCTTGTAGCTCATTACGCTTTTCTTCCAATGAGAATCTGGACAAATTTGAAATTCGGCGTAAACAGAATCGCTCGAATAATCGTCGGACCCATTTCAGCGTGGGAATTCCGGCCTGGAATCAACAGAAGTTCACCTGCAAAGGACACAATTAATGTAATCAATAGTGCTGTAAACGCGACAAGTTATGATGATCAACCTAAAGGCGTTCACTGGTACGCGTCCATGCTCTACAGCATTTCGTTGTACGTACTTCCGGGAGGTATGCTGTACTAATTTATTAGATTTTTTATCATTCTTAATCGTGCCAGGGTCGTTCATCAACGGTTTCCCGTTCGAGTGAAGGAAAATGAATTATCATCCCTCTCCCTCTTTACCCCCCGCCCCGCCTGTCAAATTCCTACCCCATTTGTACGTACTTCTGCCGCAGATACAATGCAACGGCACATATCTAAGCTCGGTTCCTCGATAAACAGCATTAGTTTATTAAAAAAAAAACGCAACAATTATCCGGTGCACTCAGTGGAAATTGGGGATCCCCTGCGACACCGTGTGATGTGAAATAAAATATATATATTAAACTCAAAAAATTACTGTAAAATAACGTTCACGGTTGCGTCCACGATATCGATGTCAAGAATTATTGGTTTTCCACTCCTTCTCGCTCTCTCTCTTTTCAGTCCATCTTAGTGACGGATCGAAAACTCAATGTTAGTTGTCAATTGTGTTTAGCGATTTGAAAAAGGAACGTCGCAATCGCGAGATCGGAGCTGCAAAGCTGTTTTCTCCAGACTCGTGATGGACATTTTTATGATTATAGTATACCACCCCAATGGCTTTGATGAATCTGCAGAGTCAAATGGTTTTATCATCCGTTTGAAAATCAGCAATAAATTTCTATTAGATTACAATTATACCTGACGTATACTTTTATTATTATTAGAGATTACAATTATACCTGACGCAAAATTACCGATTAATATTATCGTTCATTGCTCTCATTCTGATTAAAATTTGGGTCCGACTTTCCACCACGCCATCAGGTCGCTGCATCGCAATTGTCAAGTATATTATACGTAATATCGGGTGACCTTACAGGTAAACCAATAAGTTATAAAAATTAAACGTGGAAACTGTTCGTGCAAAAAATTATACAGTGTGTATCATAACTTATATCACAACTATCATGATATCTATGTTATCGTAATATTATTATTATTAATATTATTATTATTATCATCATTTTCAATGGTTTTTTTTACCATAATATATAATTGTAAGTATTATATTATTTTATATATTATTATATTATAATTTTAAGTTATTAGATTCGTTTTAGATTTAATTATTTAAATTGATGAAAATGTAGTAGGGGTTGTTTTAATTTGGCCAGTGAATGCGATCGTTATCAGCTGCATAATAATAGATAATCGAATATTGTGTCTGCATGCATATATTAATCAACTGGCTTGTAAATCTCACTAATAATTTGTGCGAGCCCGCAATATATAATCGCATTATTTAAATACGTATTTAACATGTACGTAACACAATCTAGCAATTTAAATTGAAAACTTTATAAATCTCACACATTTTTTGATTGAATCGTTAATATTCATAATAATGAAAATAAATGAACGTTGTTTTGTGACATAAGGTATATAATACGACCCACGACCAATAATATAATTTTGAGAAAAAAAAACGTGACTCGGTGTGTAATAATATTTTCTACAGATAGTAGTTATTATACTGACAAGATTAAATTCAGGAAATATTTTATTCAATTTTCAAATTTTATTAATGAACAATTAATTAATGGGGATAAATTCGTTTAATACGTAGTATATATAGGTATATACACGTATATGAATGTGAAACTATATATACCTTATGCACTAAATAAATAGAACGTAATTTTTGTAGAGTCCAAAATTTTCTACGCACCGTTCATCACGTCTTCCGCATGGCCCTGCAGCGATTAAAACTATATGTTGTTGTAAATATATACATGATATTTTAATAAATTTATCCCCATCCAAACTGTATGTAATTCCCTGTCCTCCATCCCATCCCAATATCAACTCCTCAGCTCATCGCAGCTCCGGCGTTATTTTATATATTTTATTAATTATTTACCGTATTTATATCTCGCGTGTATTTGTAACTGTATTATTATTGCTATCATCGTCATTGTCATGATTTTGCTTATGGTTATTATGATAGTATTATTTTTATTAGCATCATTATTATTATTATTACCTATTATCGATATTGTTATTACATCGCGATGATTATTCGCGCGGTTGTCCTCCCTGCAGAATTATAGCTGAAAAGTAATCGCTATAATATTGCATTCGCTGTATAGTATCGCGTCGGTCACCATCACGTATTATTAATATGTTTTATTATATAATAATAATATAATAATATTATTTTATTGCCGATATAAGTTAATATTCTTAAATAAATATATATATGAAATAAATATAAATATATTATATATTATTAAATAATATTATTATTTGTACGTAGCGAGAAACAAAAAAAAAAACAAACAAATTATAAATTATGTATATATTATTGATAAAATTGATCATATTATTGAACAAGAATTAATGGACATCTGGCCTCGTTTCTAATAATTTTATTTCAATATTCACCCTTTCATTTTCCACACTAATATAAAATGAAATTACGTCATAATCGGTGAAATCGATACACCGACAATTTTATATTCCATGAATTTGTGGAAATGATTTTGAAACTTTTTATTTGAATACAAAATTAGAACACGAGTTTATATCACTTGCGTTCATGGTACGATAAAATTTGAAAATCTCGATCATCGTCCTTCGATTCTTCCCGCGAAACGTGACTACCGTGTAATCCAGTGATAAACAGATAAACTATGTATATTCACGGATGAAACGCGCGTTGCATATTCATTTATTAATTATAATAATTGATAACCCGAAACGACGATTTCGAGGCCATTCTGATTCGAAGCTCGTATGGATCAGCTCGCTGGAATGCCAAAGCTGGATCTTTTGACATTTTTTTTCTCATAAATACATATTTGCTAACATTTAATAGGAGATAGAGAATAATCCGATATACCTATTTCGGAAGTGATCACCGAACGGAAGTTTATACGAGAAAAAGAGAACAATCATGACCGAAGAGAAACCAGATGATCTTTCGGACGAGATCGAACTTGACAGGGTGAGTGTACAGGTTAAAATTTATGAAAGGAATAACTGAACCTGTTTATTCCTTGTGTTCGGTTCGTTGGTCCAGCCCACAGACCCAAGGCAATTCGACCTTACGGGTTTACTGAAACAATTTGGACCGACGTGATTCGGATCGGTATAAAACGGCGGTTAAACTGGTGCCAAGGGTCGAATTCGTTCAAGGGGGTCCAACTTCACTTTTATTTTATTTTTATTTTCTTTTTATTCAGCCGGTCTCTTTCACATATTTATTCGTTATTATATATATGTATTTTTTTTCCTATGATTTGTTGGGTAGGTTCTGAAATATGATACAAAAATTTCGAGTGTTTGACCCATCATCGGTTACTATGATAAACCGAATGCACAGTTGGTTTAATTGAAAAGTTTTGAAATTGAGCTGCAGTACCGCGATCGCTCTGGTGTAACCAGCTCGTAATCGGTGTCGCTGCGCGGGGATTAATTGGGACATAATTAATGTACGATGGCTGAGCCCGAGATAATCGACACCTGCAGCTATTGCAGTTCATATGAATATTATAAGAGATCACATACGCGTGACGGGGTTTCATACAATTGCAGAGACAAAGCGTGCTTTTGCCTCGACTACAAGAAACGGAGAAACAATTCTTCGCTTTGGTTGCCACCGGAAATGTAGTTGACGTAAAAAATTTTCTCGATACGACTCAGAAATTCGACATCAACTGCGTTAACTTTCAGGTAAGCTGAACTACTGTTGCAGTGTATAACCGTACATAACGTAATTTCTCTTCCTTAACAATTACCTAATATATAGATCTGAACAAAAAATGACTTTCGAAAAGTGATACAGATCAGGTAACTCTGCAGGATCTCTGTATAGCGAAGGAAGCGGCATAAGACAAACAGAAAGTAAAACACCACGAATTTTTGCGAAATAGAGAAAATTCAGCGAAATTCACTCTTGAGAACGTCCGACTTCGGTTGGAAAAAAAAGGAAAAATCACAAGCTATGTCAAAAGGTCGGTCTCTCATTATAGTCCCGATCGAGGGAAGAGAATTAGAGGTAAAAGTTTGAGTAAAACGAGACCGATTTTGCTATTGGATAACGGAAGGACGTGTATACTTATAGTATACCTAGTATGCCCCTGGAAACTGGGACCTGAGGATCCCGAAACCCTGGCACATCAGACGATCGGGTTCAAAGACAATCGACCGACGAAACTACAGAAACGGGAATGGGGCAGGGGGGAGGGGCAGGGCAGAGCAGGGCAGGGCAGGGCATGGCACCGTTGAATTCTCGCGTACGTCCAAGTGGGTCCTTATTCTTATCTGAAATCTTACCCCGGTCTCGGGGCCTTACACGTACCCCCCGTGGAATGTCCCCCTCCCCTTCACTTTCCCTCATCACCCAACCCCCGCCCCCACCCTCCTGCCTTTCCCCAACCCTATTTGACTGGATTCGTCGCCGTACGGCGCAAGCGAAGCAAAGAAACCCAGTGAGTAGCCCCGGTGAGCAGCCCTCGTTCGTGTCCTCGACCGAAGTATCTCCGGCTATATTTCAGACCGCGGTTTACAAGACAATGGTTTCAACCAGCGGCGATAAAAATTATTCAAATGATGGCGTTGTAAATTCTACGAGAAATCCGGGCCACTGCTCCAAGATGCTCCTATTTTGGGCCTTTGGTCCTTCTTCTGGTCCCTGAACCTGTACGTGTATATACGTATGTTCCTCTATTAATGGTTAAACCGAACGGCGCGGCGCCGTTCATTTTATTTTTTTATTCTTCTCATTCACATTTTTTATTCGATTTTTGTACCTGCGCGGGAGGAAATTTAGTTCGCCCTAAATGCTTTCTCCTTTTTATTTTTCTTTGCCACATCGAGGTTTCGATGCGTCAGCAGCTGCTTCCTTGTTGCCTGAAACGCGCTATAAAAGACATATAGGTATAGGTATAAACGTTTGGAACGCGTGCGACCGAAAGCACTGCTTCATT
Organism: Athalia cordata; assembly: GCA_963932425.1. Lineage (NCBI taxonomy): Eukaryota > Metazoa > Arthropoda > Insecta > Hymenoptera > Athaliidae > Athalia > Athalia cordata. Next base: position 44,810,613 of record OZ010625.1, on the reverse strand, counting down.
GTGGGATCGGAGAGCCGGCAGCTGGTGAATTATTTGAGACCAGATGACATAAGTTTAAGTCACTTAGGATTTACGAAGGCGGTACGGCCTGTCGCTACGGGGATTCTGATATTCTGAAACTAGTTCAAGAACGGTTTCGTATACGAGAGACGTTGTTCATAGTACCTATACTTTTATTATACTTCCAGCTGTTCAGTTAGACCGTTTACACGTTTTTCTTAGATCATTTAGACAACGATCAAAAACTGCCTCTGAATATATCGTTCATTTCGTTTGAATAAATCTCTCGTGGGATGACAACGAAATACGACAGCGCGGTATCATCTGTGGCTATCCGTATAACTTCATTTCATCAGATCATAATTGAATTTGTAACGTGTCAAATTTTTTTTTTTCCCTGTTACGTTCACCCTCCATTCCATTGGGTGTGTCGATCGGAGACCTGAAGTCGTTCCCTGGAAAAAAGATCGACTGCGAGAAACCGGCGGCGGGCGGCAGCTGGCCGCCATTATGGGTCCGTCAATATTTAGGTGGGCCATCGTAATATTGTGACTGTAGACTTCAATGGAGCGCTTATATTGTCGGAACTTTGGACAATGCATTTGTGTTGCGTGCCGCAGATGCATCCCGATGCCCGGCGTCACGGAATCACACCATTGGCTGACGCCAACACCACGCAACGGCCCCGTTGGGACGGATGAAAGAGTTCGACAAGAATGGCGTAAAATTCATCCTGATGGGCCAACCAGCGACAAATAAGAGCAACATTTGGTCACGAACAAATCACGTGACGTAAATATAAATATTTAATCAAATAGGCGTCGTGCTCTGCACACATGTCCTGAAGACGTGCGGCGTTAACCGCTTGGATGATGACGAAGAATCGGAACATTCGTTGAAATCAAAACGGATTTTTTGAATGATTTTTGGAAAGGGGTCCGATCGTGACCAAATCGAAAGGAAACTCCAGCTCAAAGTCTTCGCTGAGAAGATGACCCATTCCTTCCATGGACACCTCCGGATGTGTGTCGGCCCGTCTGATTGTGTGGTTGAGCTTTAAGTGGCCTATAAACCACCGCGGGCGTCCCCCGTTCCTTCGCCCTTCCATCCATGGGTCTGTCGTTCTCCCGTGGTGATTGTCGTGGGCCCGAAAGTCGGTCCTCTTAGAGCTCGTTGAGAGGCCCCGTGGGTCCCTGTGGTTCCTGGGTTTCCGTGTCCCCGACTCAGCGTGCGACGCATTGTGTCTCTACGGTGAACATACGACTCTCGCCGCGCCGACAAATGGCTACATGCGTTCCTGAGGCCTTCCATGTAGGTGGGCCTTACCGCTTACCATCGACCATCCACTCTGGCCTACCTCGACCCGATGCCGTCCCTTGATCTAATCCGTTGTCAAGTTAAACGTTCTTAATGATACTATTTATCGGATGGTTCGATGCGAAGAAAGATGGACCTATATATTTCGCGGGATTTGAAATGGGCGTGTGAACGATTCTTTTTTTTTCATTTCAAAAGTTTACGGTAAAATAATTTGCTCGTATTTTCTCATTTTTCAATTCACAAAGAATCGCAGAAGCCAATAAAAGATGTTGAAAAGTATAACCTCGTGACGTCACCTGTCCTAGGGTTATAATCCTAAATAAATTGTATTACGTAAATTGCACTGAAATATATGAAAAATATATCATTTAATTATTTTTACTCAGGTACTCTAGGTTATAAAAGAGAGAATTGAGAAACAAACATTCACTCGCACCCCCAGTCGTTGAAACTACCTATATGTAATCTGAACTCATCGTCTCCTAATATAAGGACGGGAAAAAATAATATCACCATTGAATATTTTCCTCAAAACCGTGAAACTTTTGTAGGAAATATTTTATTTTCAGATCTGAATTTACTGGCCTATCAGACCGATGTATAATATAAAATGGCACACCCTGTTTATGAAAATTATTCGCTTCACTTGAAATAGAATTTTTTCTTTCATGGCCGTAATAACGGTAGTCCGCAATAACTATATGTTTCTTTTTTTTCTACTTATGTAAGGTGAGAAGGAGAAATTGAATCAGTTGGAATATCGAATTACCGATTACATATCATTTGACTGTTTTATATAATATTCTTCGAGGCAAGGTTATTTTCCAGGAATTATTGAAATATTTCTTTCGTTAACTGTACTTGACACAGATCATTCCGGGTTTTAATAATTTCAAGTGCTTCCTACCTCAGCTCTCCAATTAGATCAAGAATCGAGATGAATAAAATTTTATTCCTATCACAGTTCTTGTATGCTATGCAGGGTACGAATGTGCGGGCAATCACGATGTGAATATATGCCACGGTTTGTCATGCTTGAGCTTCGCATTTCCTTTACTATACTAGCGCTTAGTAGTTATGGGGACTGTGGCACGGGCGTGTGTATAATTATGCGTATAGGAATAATCCTTACCCGATATAACTTCTCTAAATAGAACTGGGGATTGTGGAAAGTCATCGTAAAGGGTGGGTTCATTGGTTCACATTTGCCCTGAAGCTAGACCTATATACATACCGTACTACTGCAAAGGTATCCCGAGTTACTCGGGTTACCCTCAAAAGCTCTGTCTCCGCCAATTCGTTTACGGAGCAAATTCTGATTCCGAGTTCATCCCCGTGTTGACGTGTTTCAAAATCTCTATTTTCGAGACCTTTCAATCTGGTTCATTATCGTATAACTTGAAAAAGAGAGATAGGGAGATAGAGAGATTCTTGTTGCTCTCTCGGTCTCGTAATATAGTAAAAAGTTTTAAAAAATAATCGGGTTACCTGTGCGCGATGGAATTAACCGCTGGGCTGAACACCACGGAAAGCGACATGAAATTTACCCCAGAATTTGAAGCGATTAAGGAATGTGAGCAGCGGCTAAGCAAAGGGAGAATTTAGCATTTAACACGGAGGGCTGATATTTGCCGTGGTATAATTTTACCTCTGCCCGTAGAAATTCCGTAAGCTGCAGTTGCTTACGGATTAGACTCGGTAGGCAGTCGCCGTTGTAACTTTGGTGTTGGATGTGGATTGCTTCGTTCGTTCGTCATTTCAGCCCTCATCGTATCAAGTTCGTATTTATGACTCCTATTTATAGACCTCACTTAATCCTGCGGAGCGAAAATTTCGTATATCCTGCGATAAATTAACACCCCAAACTTAATCGCCGATTTCAAACGTTATAGCGGTTAGGCTGATGTCATAGAAAATGGATGGGTGCTGAACCTTGACCTTATCGCTCAAGGTCGATCAACCAACCCCCTGTATATCATAATACTTTTTTACTCTAATTAAAATTCGTTCGTACAAACTTAAAAAATGCCTATTAACATACAAAACGTCTTTTACAAACATCTCGCATTTCTCCCGCTTTTTTCAAATAGGTATGTTAATATAAATTATTTTCAGGGTGTATCCGCTCTGCACATCGCAGTTCAAGCAAAGAATAAACAGATGGTAGAATTTCTGTTGTCGCAGCCTACCATAGAAATCGGTGACACAACCCTACATGCGGTGCGAATTAACGAGGAGGCCTTGGTCGTGATGATCTTAGATCGTCTGCAGAGTCTGGATCTAGAATTTGAGGGGGCTATGCACAGCTCAGATTTCCTTGACGGAACGACACCCCTGGCGGTTGCCGCTTATCACGGCCATTACGAAATAATAGGACTTCTCATCGACCGAGGTCATACTCTTAAAAAACCACACCCACCTAACTGCAACTGCGAAGAAGTTTGCAAGTAAATTTTACTATGTAATCGTTGAATGGAGTAGCTTTTGTTTTCTGGGGAAAAAAGAAATTTGTAATCCACGGGATACCCAAAATCATGTCCAATGTGAAATTCTTTTATATTCTCGTAGACCTCAACGAGCCGCCACGGACGTATTGACTCTGGACAAGATGCGCCTGTATCTCTACACAGCGGTGTCAAAACCCGCGTACATTTGTTTTGATTCAGATGATCCGATTTTAATAGCTTTCGAACTCTCTGTCGAACTAAAAGCGGCCGGTGAATATCAACGCGAATTCTACGCACAGTACATAGAGTTAGCTACCGTAAGTATCGCAAAAATGTCGCATATTACTGGAACTCGTAAGATTATAAATTGCCTTTCCGAAAAGTCTTGTGTATACGTATATATATGATTTCAAGAATCAATTGCTTGCTCTAATAGGCGACAGCTACATTCGCAACGGAATTAATCGGATGTGCACGTACGACCGAGGAAGTTGAATTGATTCTTAGGCAGACGGCAGGTCTCAATTTATCCACAACATTCATATACCCAAGATTACTTCTCGGGATGGATTTTAAAATGAAAACATTCATAGCTCACCCAAATGTACAACGGGTATAACGATATGGGTCTAAAAATATTCAAAATCTATTCGCTAAGAATAATTATATAGAACAAAAATTATGTAGACAAAACTTTGACAGGTCATAGAAATCAAGTGGATCGAAGATTGGTATGAATGGAAAATGAGATCCGTTCTTATGCAAGTCTTGTCAGTACCTGTGAGAATCTTGGGGCTACCGTATATTTTTCTATCACTTTTGCTCACCCCAAATTCTCCCAGATCGAAGCATTGGTCAATTCCGGTGAACAGGTTCTTATCATTCACAGCTACATATGTCTTTTTCTTGCTCGCTGTCTACATGGTGTCTAACATCGACAAGACTAATCAACTACGAGGACCTCCGGACAGCGGTACGTAATTGGATCATTCCTTTTTTATTTTTCTTCCTATTTTTCCTTCTCATCATTATTGCGGCCTTTTTTTCTATCGAGTCCAACTATGGCGGTGCTTTTTTCATGCGACAACCTGTCCCGTCCTCTAGGGTTCCTCACAGTGATTGTGATATACGTGATCGCTTATACGTGGGGCTCTTTAAGATTATGTTTGATTCAGGGTCCCAGGCGATTTTTCCGAACCCCATGGAACTGGTGGGTTTAGTTTCCTCCTCTGATTCGTATCTCCACTTTTTTGTGCCAATTTTTGACTTCACTATCAAATTTCTTGTTTTAGGTTCGAAGTTTGCATGCTCGTATTGTTTATGATTACCTTTTTATTTTGGGGTGCCGCTTGGATCGACGTAAAACGGAATGGGCAGAGGGATCTTGAGCGAAAATATTGGAATCAATTCGACCCGACGTTAATAGCGGAGTCCACTTACTGTATGGCGACTATAATGGCTTTTCTCAAATTACTCTTTATCTGCCAGCTTGACCAAGTCCTTGGCCCCCTGCTATTGTCTCTTGGAAGAATGATCGGCGATGTGATGAGATTCGTAAAGATTTTCGTTATCGTTATCTTCTCGTTCACAGCCGGTACGACAATCGATAACGATCATTTCGATACTGATTTTTTCCCATTCCCTTACTCATTCAAGTTGAAAGTAATTTTTCCATTCAAACTTAAGGGTTGGCTAGATTCTATCAGTATTACGAAGGCATGGTGAGGGTGGACAGCGACACGAAGATTAAAACCCAGCAAACTGATTCATTTGTGAATTTCCCCTCGACTTTGAAGACCCTATTTTGGGCTATATTTTGCATGAGTCCGATAGAAAGTGCGGACGTGATTATTGAAAATTTGCCCGGTAATTCTGAATCGGAAACCATAATCAACGATCACACTATCACGGAAGCTACTGGCTACATCGCATTCGCAGGTAAATATAATTCGTCGTCGATAACTTCCACGTTGACGAATTATTCACAAATTTTTCCACTTCAAATTCAGTTTTTCAGTTCATTTCTGTCATCGTCGTATTAAACATGCTTATCGCTTGCATGTCGAACACGTTTATTCAAGTAACGGACAATGTTGGAGTTGAGTGGACGTTCGGACGAACCGAAGTAAGAACTGATTTTATCTATATATTTCAGAAATTTTTTCATTCTTCCATCTTACCATTTGCAAAAGCTAATGAACGCGTCGATTCCTCTTCAAGAGCTCCAGCTACTGGATATTACCAACCTCTTCAATTTTGCGCTTTTCCAATAATTACTTTAATTTCTGAATATTGATTACAAAGGTAAAGCTGTGAGAGACAAATGAATGAAATTATGACCTTAATTATTGTATTCACACTTCACTGATCGCCAAGGAGACGAGGCAGTTGAGGCGTGCCATACCCGCCTTTGGTCTTCACTATGGGTTTTTTTCGTTTTCTTTTTAATAACGCTCTTGTCCTCGGAAAATTAAGGTGTACATCGACTTTATGGCGCAAACGACATTGCCAGCACCTTTCAACCTATTTCCAACAAGGACGGCATTCCATACCATCGCTGAATTTATCAAGGTATGGATCAAACCGACACCAGAAAAAAAGGCTCGGTGGAATTTAAAGCATTGCTGCTGGGTGGTTCGTATTACATTTTTATGAAGCAAATTTCAAACAAATTTTCTTTAGTCGCTGATCTTTCTGACCGGCACGTTTCTATTCGCGATAAAACAATTTGTTATCTGTTGTCAAAATTGGAATAAGATTGGCCTAATATATTCGACCAGAGTAATGAAATCCAAAGGAACGCCGTTTCCGTAGTATTTTTATAATTTTCCGGATTCGAAGAGAAGAGATATGAATTCGCAGCTAAGTTTAGATACTCTGGTTGTCAATAATTCACGACACATCCTTCACGTAGACGTACAGAAATTTTATAGCGAAAAACTTTTATTTTACGAGTAATCGTATCCGTATAAGGGCTTCACTAGTCACTGTAATATTTCAGGAAAATGTCGGTGAAAATACCAAAAAAGATTTTTCCATTGTCATGAGTCAGCTGGTCCAGCGTTATTTCCGCGAGAAAGAAACCAAAATCGAAGAACCCGAACTGGACTCCCTCCAAACGGAACTCGGCGAGTTACGAAATCTCCTGCAGGAAGCCCTTTCGTCGCCTTGAAAAAAATTCATCGACCCTTCAGCGATCCATTTTACCTTGAAAGTATTAGAAAGAGAGGATAAAAAAAAGGAAAGAAAAAGCTCGTAAAAAACCATCGAAGAAATTACAGTTACGTATTATACCTGCATATTTGCTGACGTTTCAATTTTAGCACAGATGTGAAATGAGAATCAGATAAATATTTTAATGCATGTTATTGATTGAAACTCTAATCCAATGCTTGTATTGTACAAGAACTTCCATGCAAATATGACCGAGATTGAAGTTCACAGAACTCTGTACCGTCTAATTATATTTCCGAACAACTCCAGGGAATGTTTCGAGTTTAATTAAACCCTACAGCAACAATTCAAGTTTTTATAATATTCAAGATGTAAGCCACGATCGCGGTTCTCGCATAATTTGATAATATAATTCTAACGTAAGAAAGTTATGATCAACAATATCGAGAAATAGATCATATGTAAAATCATTTTCAAGTTCTGCATATATCAAAATTGAATTATTTTTCTGTCACTGAAATGTCGTATTTCTACAGCGCTTATTTCTATACGATTATACTACCATGAACAGTACAATATGCGCGGTTTATAAGATTTTTAATTTCATCAAATGTTTCGTGTCCCTCTTAAATTACCGCGTTAGCACCGAAACAATTCAGATATGCTTTTAAGTAGATTGCAGCGACTCTTTTATAGAGTCAAAGGTCGAAAATAATTGTATGGGATGTGAGATGTATAGTTTCTCCTTCTTCACCCTCCCCCCACTTTCTTCACCGTCACTTTCGAATCAAGGCAAAACGGTCCGGTTTTTGCGTTTTCTTTAACTGGCACTGAGCGGGGAAAAATCGCAAACAGTTGCGACTTTAAAATTTTTTAACGGAAGCCTCATTGCGTCGAAAAAAATATTAACAGGTATACTAAAAACAAATTTTATATGTATTTTACATTCAAATACTCAATTTGATATGTACAATTATAACTCTTATATTCTCTCAATTTTTGGAAAACAATAAAAATTGAAAACAAAATTGGAATTCTATGCCACTTTTCAAATATTAACTATTAATCTTTTAATAATGAGTTGAATTCTTGGAAAAAAAAATGATAATTTCAAATATAAATCGACTTGAACTCCACAGCTATAAATTCTACAAAACTTGACCCTCGACGATTTTTTTCCCCCGTTCAGTGAGGTGAAATAACTCAAAAACTCATTTCCTTTCCGTCGTTTGAAACTAATGTTGGATTCCAAGGTGTTTATTCAGGGAGCGTATCGAAGTTGTCCGATAAGACTCGAGCGTCGCATAATTTTTCTTTTTCTTTTTCCATCAAACAGCAGAAACCTGAAAATAAATTCAAATTCCGCAAAATAATTACATGCGATTGGATCACCCTAAATTCAAATTTTGTAAAAAATCATTGCCTCCGCGCACGTTTCACTACCAATTTAAAATCTAGTCAGATATGATTTACGACAGGATACAGTCCACGCTCTACATTATACCGGGGTTGTCAAGTTCAAGCCTCTTAAGAAGAGACGCTGGAAAATATTCCATAGTGATTTGAATAATCGTACAAAATTATGCATACGTCTACCACGCGTATAACATTGAAACGTTCAAAGGATAAACCTACAGTACAAAACCACCCAAATGATCCTTCCTGATGTAATAGCTACGGTTGAAGTAGAAAAAAAAAGAAATACAGAAAAGTTGAAAAGTTGCAGAAAAAGCTGCACATATTTTCCTGTCAACTTTATACGGATTGCGATACATCATGGGCGCAATAAATCGAGCGAAGGAATTTTCGCGATATTTATTTGATAGAAGAATATCCGTACTGCGTCGGTATAGCGCAACTGATAAGAACGAAAAAAATAGAAGAAAAAAAACGCATGTTGCGAACGATCGCTGCACGTGAAGGAGACGATAGGGCGAGGTCTTTGCCTTTTGGCTACGCTTCCTTGCGCTTCTTCAAAGATAAGAAATATGGTCTGACGTACCAGGTTCGGTCACCATGGGGTTTCTAAGACTAGAGAAGGGGGTGGCAAATGGTTGACACAAGAGTAGCGGGAGCGTGGAACGCGAGTGTATCTTTATAGAGGGCGTAGCGATGCCCGTAGCGGCTAGGGGGTTGTAAAAGTAAATGTCCTACTGTCAAGGTTGCCTCTTGGTTTTCACGCCGACGTAGCTGGTGGCTACCCGACCTTATAGGATATAGTTAGAGGGTTCAACGGGGACCTCTATATACCGGGTAATCTTCTTGTAACGAAGAGAGAACGAAAGTGGTAGGAATGTTAGATTGAGATTAAGGGCTTCTTGGGTAAAAGTGTGCAGAATTAACTTCATTCCCGCTTCACATCAATTACCTAACCCACCTTCAAGATTATACCCACACATTTTCAGATTTCACTTCGAAATACCACGAGAAAAAAAAAAACAATTTTATATCCTACCAAACCCTAATTACTTCTCTTTTCACCACTGCAATTTATTGAAATAAAATTTTATCACATTAATAATTTATTTCATTCCGCGTTATTCACCGATTGGCAAACCGCAAACATTTACTTCTCGTTTATAATCGATAATGAATTCATCAACGCGCGAACATTATTCACCATATTTGCACGTTAAACTCGTTATGCCATTTACCTATACGAGTGCTTATAGCTGCAGAAAATTGTGAAATTAATGCAGTAGAATTACGGGTTGTTAGGCTCTAGTCACAAACCCAAGAAATATAGTAGGCTTAACCTTAGTTAAGCAATTCCGAATGGATTTAGACTTGATTAAACCTTTAATCGAAATTACTGTAGAGTCAGTGTGCGTGGAATAAAAATGAAACCTCGTAGGACGGCAGGGTATGGGGGGAGGGGGGGGTTAGAAAGGTCAAAAGATATCAGGATCAACGCATGCTATATGCAGCACTTTGCACGTGGGAAAAAAGATTTCGCAAAGTGCGGGGTTTCATCCCCAGGCCTCTCTGGAGATGCCATTTCAGCAGCTACTTTTCACGCAACGATATCATTTTATTCTGTTACTATATGTATGTGCGTTAACTTTCTGGGAAACTAACAGACATGCCGTGAGTATAAATCTGTACAACTAAGGTATGCAAAAAAAGGAACTTAGGTTGCCTTATAGATTTTACATCGATTGTTATTCATATGAATTATAAACCGGAGGAGATTGAAATCCATGCAGAGTTGCAAAAGTTATCGCCTTTGATTCTCTTCGATTTTAGGGTAAAAAATGTAAATATTTTTCTGCTGTAATCCAATAACGTATTTGGAGCTCAGAAATCCGAACCTACTAAAATTAAATTGATCCATCTATCAAAATGATCGAATCATCTTCAATTTTTCGCTGCTCGTCAACTTTTTAAAATATCTACTGATTAGAATATGATATTGATATCCGTCTTAAAAAATGCACGCGTGGGGTACACGTGGTACAACATTGAACTTTCTGCAAACTAGTCTATTTGATGAAAGCTTTGAGCTTTATATGTATGCCCTCAATTCTGTTTCGAAGTAAAGAAAAAAAAGGGAAAGTTCTGAAATTCTTGACCTACATACGGGATTCAGAGAGATAAAATCCAATCTTCAAACTCTCGTGCAAAAGCTATACACCCGATGAATATAGCACCGTTGGAAAGCTGTGCTCATCCTGAAGCTGAAGGCGAATTTATAGTCGAAACATCATTCTACATTGATTTAGATGTAACCCCAAAAAAGATAGGGAGACCGAAGTGATCGACCGACATCACGTGGATGTCCACTTCGCTGGTTAGATTCAAACTTTTGTTTTGTTAATTTCACGGAGCAACGGTAAAAAGTTTATCTCGTGAAGAGTAAAAATATACTCCCAAAAATGGAGAACTCAAAATCGATAATTTTTCATTGGATTACTTCATCTTCTTGTATTTTTTTGCAAATTTTAAGTTTTGAAAAAAAACATTTGAGACTTTTTTATATAAAAGTTCAACGGAGATAATAATAACAGTTAACCTAATTTTGAGATATTCTCAGGGCGATCATTACAAACTGTCAGCATCCCTGCGAAAATCGGTCCCCCAGAACATTCATCCACTAATTGTAATGCAATTCCGCAACGGTCCCATCTCAATATCTCATCCGCTGTTGATGCCTACTAAGATTTCTGAATTAGAAGAATCTCAATAAATTTTCAGGCTAGCAACAGTCACGGATTGTTGTGCGAATATTCCAGCAAAATAAAATAGAAATACTTCCGGTCTTTCCGAAGTTTGATTTGCCTGTGGAAATACTTTTTTGTATTGCTACCTCTCGAATAACCTATTATAAATGTCAAACCGCGGGCGTTGACAAAAATAAATTAAGTATATTATCTATATAGGTACCACAAGGGTGCAGATAAAAATCTATAAGCTTCACTGCGTCAAGGGGGAATTACTTATTCATGTCGTTCAGCATTTTAACCACTTCTGAACCTCAACATTTTCTCAGAATTGTCTGTAAATTAATAAAAGCTGAGGTACCTTGTTGCGTATTTATGTACATCCATTTGAAAATCCAATATTTGAAGGGTTCTTACAGGAGTATTAAATTTCTAAGTCTTATAGAGCTTGCAAGTAAACATATATTACGTACGTGAATTGCATTTCCACGTCATCTGGTATATTGATAAGAAAAGCTCGAACAAGGGTATAGATGTTATTGGGTGTATCGTATGTAGGCGTTCAATAAATACCGATATCTTTTCCGAAACGTGAAAACTTGAATAATCCAGCTTAGTTTTCATTTCGAGTAAACACTCCCATTAAATCCTGAAAAATCCCCTTCAGCTTCACAGTATATATACGCGGTGTGGAATTCGTGATTGCAGTACGAAGAGCTTTTATAAGTTTTAAGAACTTTTTATACTCCCAATCAGACGAAGGCTCGATCGTTTCCATTTATCTTTATGTCTATTCGACGTTAAAAATATATAATATATTCAGGCGTAGTGACGGGAACGTTTTCTGCTTGATTTGGTATATTGAACCTGCGAAATATTTTTTTCATTCTAATTACGATCAATTTTATGATCGTGTTCGAGGACAGCGAATCAAATTCCGTAAAATATACGATCGAAGCAGACGGATTTGCTGTAGGCAAAAATGGTTGAAAAATTCACACTCGCCAAAAAGAGAAAGAAAAAATAAAGAAAATTTGGTTTGGGTAAAGACGCCAAACTTTCGATGCTAAAACCAAGTTATGCGCTTACCTAATATTTGGCTTTAAAATGGCACGTATTCGGATGGCATTCAATAGACTCAATCCAAAGTTAGGAAGTTGAAGTTATATTTAGTAATGTACGTGAAAATTTGCATTGCAAATTACATTTAATATAGTCAGATATGTCAGAAGCGGGTACTCTGTCCATGGTAGCAACGTATTTAAAATTTTTTGAATTCATTTATTCCACCCGTTTTTCATGAAATGAATTTATTGCGGTTATATAGGGTAGCATAAAAATTTTACGGCCTCACGTGGACCAATACATTCGCACTATCGATTCCAGATTCTAGCCGCTTCTTTCAAATATCTAACGGGTGAATACAACACATTCGAGCTAATTGAAACTTGCCTCGAACCTGTGACTCGTGAAAAAAAACAACTTTTATAATTTCAAATTCGTCACTGTACCGTAAAGTGCACTATACCTCAGTATACATAGTATAGCGATATATGGGCTTGAAAGGAGGAAACATTGAGAAGGACGAAGTTGTGAATATCTGAAAGTTTAGATTCGGTGGGTGGGTCGTTTAATTTTATTCCAGCTTATTCGACCCACGCTTGTTTTCAGCCTACAACATTTGCAGCTGACAGTAGCACCTCAGGAACAGAGTAAAAAAAAAAAAGAAGTATTTCTCTACTGTTCAAAATCCCCAAGTAACGACCAGGTATGAAACGTGAGCAAAGTTCAGCTGTGTACATAAATGTACCAAACCTACCGAGGATTCAATCCTACATACATCGATTCGTTCGTTACCTATTTCACGTCAAACCTCGATCAACGAGGTAAACTATGTAACTGACGGTTTCAGGAAACAAACGACAGGGGTAAAGTAGACGCCCTGTACATAATAATGGGATATAAATAGCAATACCAGTTGGAAACGGCGAAATATACCCTGCGGCAGGTACTTTACCTACATCCAATTTCCTTTCAGATAAAATAAATACTTGACCAGAGATTATAGCTATATGTACACGAGATTTTTTTTCTGCTTGCATTTGACGCACGTCAATTATCACAAAAATTTTTGTGATGCGAAGTTGACATAGGAATATTCTGATTCCTTGGATTCTGGTGGCTTTCTTCACTTAAAAAAAGTTTGATCGTGGCTCCTGTACAGGTAAATACATTGTGCTGCAGTCGATTTTGACAAGCTCAAGAAAATTTTCACAAATTTCTCCGGAACTGCGATATACCAAATTGATAACTTGTTTGCCATTTGATGATTCAGAAGGTTCAATCTAGCGTGGAAAATCCACCAAAATCGACCATACTGACTATATGGCATTACCTCAAGTTAACCCGTAATAAAAACGAAAAAAAAGATTCACTATCGCATTCACCTGACGTGATATATCGTGTACTTACAGGAATATAGCTATAATAGATACTATAAGCTGTTCGATATCGGACAAAAAAAAAAGGGAATCCAGATATCGCTGCCGCATATAGTGACAAGATATATCAACATAGTTGTTTGTAGAACTCATTAAACGGTAAACTGACCATATGGTGAGTCGACCATAATAGTTTTCACGTTCAAACAGATAAGAACAAAAAAAAAGCTAGTAGGTAAATAAGAAACATAAAGATAATAGCTACAAAGAATCTCGATGGAGCTTGCATTTCCATCAAGTTTCAGCGGAAAATATGTAGGAATAATACAACATATGCGCATGACGTCAAGCGCGAATTCGTTGTGTCCCGCCCGTTTCTCAAAAAGTTGAACTCGAGTCGATTCAGCGTGAGGTACAAAGCTCACTGTAAAGCTGACCATAGGTTTGCTGCAAAAGCTGGTTCACACGTGCCAAGACCCTATTTACATTTTTATGCTTTTCAACTATTTTCTCTTGCTTTATTATTCAAATATGGATATTCAACATCTAGTTATCGTATCTAATTTTTGAGAAATAAATGATCCGTTTCATCGCGCCAAGAGTATTACATAGTCCCTTCCTGTACGCCAAACACCGAAGAATTACAAGTTATCTCGTAGATGTCAACGACCGTGTTAATTTTACCTAGAACACGCATCGACAACATCTGCAGTAAAGTTTAGTCGTTAGTCTGGTAATAATTTCCGTTATAATGTCCATATTATTTTCTTCTTCTGAGAACGTAAGGAACAACCTGAAACAAGTATGGCGAGATCTGTGAACTGATGGTGATAGTAACTTGCAGAAGCACAATCTACTTCAAGCGTTGTTAGAGGGACGCTAATTACATACGACATAATCCCAGCGATGATTAAAATGCATCGTAGCAACCTGGTCGCTGAGTACAGAAATTTCAATATGGAAATTTAAAGTCTCCGCTGGTAATATTAACGCTGCATGTATAAATATTATATACGTATAGAAATTTATCGGAATTTTCTGTGGTATAAAAAAGCGATAAATTTATCTCTAAATTATAGAGCAGAATATATATATTTTTATCTTCAACGGTGAAAGCGGACGATATTCAATGACGATGGTATGGAAAAAAAATGATCTGCACAAAATATTATTGTTATTATCACTATTATCATCGTACGTCAACAGTTTTTAGAATACGTTGTAAATAGTATAAAATTATATCGGTGCTCGCAGACAAACTCGGCAAATGAACTTGCTGAACTAAGTTCGGGTGATTTAATATGCCATACAAACTGTCACAAAAATGTCCAAGTTCCACTTTATCATTGTATTTTAACAAGAGATTTCCGCATAATAAAGTAATCACTTTTATTCCTTTTGAAATTTTTTTATATCATTCGTCGCTTTTAATGCTGACGAGAAATCTGAATGCAATCTTTTGGGAGCGTAGGTATATAATAATAACAATAGGTCAGATCCCTATTCATTTCAACCCGATATAAGCACAAAAGGATCCGTTCCCCAGCAGTGCATACAGGTACGTATAATAGCAGGTTTAAAAGAATCAAAATTGAGTGACAATGATATCCAGAGAAACCACACAGCTCGAACTTCTGAACAATCAATTGTGACAAACAATAGAAATTACTTTATCATTTACAATTTATAGTGCGCGTTCCGTTTATCAAGTCAAAAAGATCGTCGATCAACTTACAAGGACTCATCTTGAACGAGATATTCCAGGCTGGAAAATCATCGTCACGAAAATTTGATTCTCTTGCTGTGACACTTTGTGAAGTCGAGAGTTTACTTTACGATCTTTACACGAGAGAGTATAACTCTTGGAGAAAACCAGGTAAATCAATTTCGCAAAAAGCATTCGAAAGATTAAGCTTTAAGCTTTGAGACATATTCTCGCGCGACTTCCTACGCCCATCATTTGATGAGTTATGAAGATTCGAAAACGGACATTTTTCGGAGCAATAACAGGATGACCCGCTATAATTTTTACGCGCAGTGTATATTTTCTCAGTTTCAAGCCAACGTAACGAAGGCTAGTTGGGGTGTTGGTACCATTTACGTCGAAGAAAACTTGCTTCCCATATTTCGACACTAATCGTGGTCTCGTCGTAATTGTTCAATTTATGTTAAGCATTTTTAATGACGTTAGACGTTAGGGTAATGAAAAATAATTTCGCAAACTCATTTAATTGAATGTAGCATCCTTTTTTTTCATATCACCATTGCGCGGCTTCGTTAACGTTCTATAAATAATGTATTTTTTCGACCCGAACGGAGCAGGATGCCTGCACTTTCTAGAAATAAAAGATAAAAAAAATTAAATAAAAATAAAAATAAAAACTTGGCAATAAATATAACGTCAGTTCAGTGACGGGATGAATGAAAAAAAATTTCTATGGCATCGGGATGAGCTAGAAGTTGAGAAAATAGAGGACACAAAATTGAGAGATGAAAACTTTCTGACCACACAAAATCGGCAATATTTTGTGATTTCATTTCATCGTGCTTTAAACTTTTATGTAACGTGAAAAAGAACTTCTTTAGTTGAAAAAAAAAAATGGAAAAAAATGGAAAAAAAAAGTTCGTATATGGATTAGGATTACGTCCAGAAATGTAGATAGAAACTTGCTCCTTGCGTTCGGAAAAAGCCGTAAAAAGCTCCCACATGTTTTTCGAAAAAGATTTCAAGTGTGATCTCAGAAACGAAGACTCGATCTGAGTGTAGGCTGGCTATATCTGAGTGAGTATATCGTATAGAAACGGCATCTGGCATCGGTGACCTCCGCGTCCCACGGGAGATACGAAGATCCCTTACGGATAGACTGAAAAATATCTTATTTCGTGTGGAAGTTTGTGTCCTCCTGCAATAGGTAGAAGCTGCCATCCGGAAGTTTCGGTTCGCGTGACGGAAATTGAGCATTTTTCGTTCCCCTTTAAAAATAATAATGATAAAAATAATTTGGAAAAAAAAAAGAGAAAACGATCCGCAACGGTCCACAATCCGAAGCTTCGAGGGAATCAGATGATATATTTCCGGAGTTTTCCTGTGAACGAACATTTCGTAAAGGGATATTATTCGACCACTTGACACTGCAAACGAAACGACGATCATCTCGGCGACTCGGGTTAAACCCACGGGATCAAATTTTTTGGTCAAAAGTAAATTTAGTGTTATATATAAGCTATAGGGCACAATTTTAAACGTGATTTTGGTCTCTTAAACATAGCAGAAGCAGTTGCAAACTGAAGATGATGAGGTGGACGACGACGAAGACGACGAAGACGACGAAGACGACGAGGCGTCTAACGACGTATCGTTTGTCACGTGAACGTATAACGAGACGTGCGGAGCGTGACTCTGGAGACAAATTTTTGGAAAAAGTCTTCCGTTATAAGGTGAAAGCAGCCTTCATACCGATGCTTCGCCTTGCCACCCCATCCATCTTGTTCTGCTAGCCTGCAAAACGCCTTGAGGGCAATTGGCCAAAATTGAGCTTGGCTTGTCTTGTTTATTTTTACCTTTTCCAACTCGAGTCAGTCAGCAGCAGCTTTATGCATCAGCAGTCTCAACTTCCAAACTCCTTTCACCGCGTATAATATGGCAGGTATAACGTATCTACAGCTCATTATTACGGTCTTTCATGTCATAAATACTGTGAGGAATAAAGAAATTTGTAGGTATACTTGAAAGGACCTGCGGATATAAAATTAGGTTCTCCGAAAAAAATGGGAATTTGCTCAACAGCTACTGTTTCATTTCTTTACTTTAAAAAAACCGGAAGCATATTCATGAATAAACGTACCAAAAACTCCAAGACCAGTTCTTCACAATTCTTCTATCGCTCCATTCCGATAGTTTGATTTCTTTGTTTGTTTTTTTTCTGTCAAACTTTGGGTAGTGAGCAATTTTTATTATCAATTTTACCCGAGATAACCAGTTTGCGAATAGTTTGTTCTATACCTAACACAAATTTTTCAGGTGACCTCGGCAATTTTGGCGTCAGCAAATATCATATGATTAGAATTAAAACTTCTAGATTTTTGCGGATTCCTGCGTCTCTAAGATCCGCCTGTAAGTCAAATCGTGACCTCTGGTTATGCGAAAGTCACGGTGGGACAAGAATTTTTGATTTTTCTCAACAGTCTAGTTCTGTCTGCATAGTGACGGAAATAGTAATCCACGTAATTCACATTACAGACTAATAAGCACAGCGCACGCCCGCAGTAAAAAAAAAAAAAAGGGAAAGGACAAATTCAGATCAATTGAGTAGAAGGTGATAGATGGAAGTAAACAAGTTGGTCCTAATAAACTGCTCTACTAAAGTTAGTCTAGCGTCGGAGATGCTGGTTCTCTGCTACATAAATGTACCAAGCAGGCGTCGCGACGCTACGACGCGTTTATACGAATTAGCTGCTGGCGCAGGATGCTGAGACGCTCGGCGTCGGCGTAGCTTTCGGCGCGTGTCTGGCAGTCCACATGCGGCCATCCGCCTAGCAAGCCACGTGCGTATAAAGTCGAGTAAAAACTACACTTGCAAGTTCAGTTTTTTTTTTTTTGCCCAAAGTTCAGTTCTTGTTTTTCCAGTCTCAAATAGTTACAAGCTTCGGTTCACTTTCTCTAGATCTGGAGTACAAAACAATGGAACGACTGCGAAAGACTTGTGATATCGCATGAACTGAAATTTGTTTAATCGATTTGAACAGTGAATTATACATTGTTCGGAAATTGAAAGGATATTTACAATAATGAATTGTGTGACGTGTCTGATGGAGTAAACTCAATTAATCACAGTACACATGAATCCTGAGAAATTGAGTATTTGGTTGCAAGCTCGGTTTGAATTACAATTGTAACCGGGATACGATGAATTCTTTGAGCGCTTTTTCGCGCTTGGATATAGCGTGAATGGGAAGCACTTGAACCATCGATTACATTTACCCAGTGTGAAAAGCTTCCCTCCAGACTACGTGAAATTAATTTATTCGTACGAAGAATTGTTCACCTCGTGAAGTAATTTCCATAATCTCGAATAGTAAAAAGTTGAACTCTATAATACCGACATGACCTGAGAGAATGAAAAATATTAAAATTACTTCGCCCATCACTTTTATGTAATAAATAAGACGGTTTATCGATAATAAAAATCGCTACTACGTGAATTAATAAAATAATGCTAAAAATAAAAATCAAATTTAAAATCATATTTAAATCTGTCATTGATACAAGTGATTACACAAATCATCATCCGAATCAATTACAACTGGTCAATTCAACGAGTCATCAAAAATGTGTCCCTTCCAATTTTCGTACCATAACTCAAAAGGGAAGCCTTGGTGAGCCGAGGATTTAACGAAAATGTTCTATAGCGTAAGATTTCTTACTATTCAATTTCTACGCGCACATCCGTATAAAAACGCATTAATCTCATATACCTGATATATAGATACATTTGTACATAGGCAGGTGTGTATGTCAGTTGTATGTTTTATGTACGGGTACTTTATTACGGTACATGAATTTCAGGACCTTATTCAAGCCCCGTGCTTCGTTCCCAACTAATAGTTCTACCGCAAATTTTTCACCTCGAATAAAATCTACCTTTAGAAGCTTCGAATTCTCTTCTACCCGCGTCATCAAATTTTATTCTTTTTCATTTTGTTTGAAAACTTTTTCCTTCACCTTCAACTTCCTGGCGTGTCTCACGCGTTCACCAGTGGTTGGAACCCATTCAAAATGGTCGACACTATTAATAGAGATTTGTTTCCCTTAAAATCAAATTATCAACCATCTATAGCACATACATGTACTGCACACCAATAAGGTGTATAGTATATTAGTAGCTTTCGAACGCCACAGCTAGCGTGACGTCACTACGAGTGGATTATTATTATAATGATAATAATTATTATTAATTATATTATCATTACTTCATGATATGACACATTCCACATGCTCGAGTGGAATATTGCTGCAAATTATTTAATTCCAGATGAAAGCAAGGTTTGCTTTATGTTATCTTTTCAAAGTATTATAATAATGCTAATTTTAATTTTGAGATAAAATTTTTTAAATCATACGATAAACATAGTTCTATTAATCTTCTAACGTGCTTTGCCTTTTTCAGAGTATCTGAAACTATAAGTTGGAAAAATTTGGTTAAGAGAAATTAGGGTGGATCCGCGGTCTTTTTCATTATAAAATGAGCTTTCCAAAGTTGGTTATAATAAAAAAGTTGAATCAAGAACTATAATATGTAGCCACTCTCGGTATTGGCGTGAATCAAGATCATCCTGACGAAAAGGACGACCGTACCTATATATAACATATACTGCGCGTAGCAGTCCTTACATATACATATAAAGTTCAACAGCCAACGGGATGCGGGTTACCTGGGATGCTTGAAACGATTAATTATTTGCAATAAAATGTGGAAAAGCGCGCGGAAAATAACTGGGCCGATTATTCAAGAAACCAATGTTAAAATTTGCTGGTGTCGCGCCTACATTGCGCTATATATATATATATATATATAATAGGTCCATATATATTATATACCTATTATATAAAAGGGCCAATTTCAGATAAAAATCATTTAACACGCGTAGCTCAAGGCAACGTGGTAAAAATGGGAGTGAACATTTTCCCTGAAGCAACACGCGCGATATAAAACTGATATGAAAGGAGATCACAGTTTTCTTTTCTTTTTTGTTTTTTTTTTTTCTCGGAGATTTCCTCAATTCTCATTATACGCGTCTCAGGTACAGCACTGTAGAATGAGTTATAAAATTTCATTCTTTACGCAGAATAATATACTTACTTGTACCAGTAGTATATATATACTGCATAGCGGGTGGTAAATTATTTTATGAATCATTTTCTTATAAACAAGAATATTAATAATATTGTATTCATCAACAAAATTCGGTGCTCCGGTGGCTGCATAGTATATTTATAGTATTATAATGTGGTATCCTGACGCCTAATATACAACAACGTCTCGTAATTAAATCCAGTTAACCGCGGGCGAGAAGAATTAGTATAAGACATTAATAGCAAATAAAGAGTTATTACCTTATAACGTTGCGAGCCCGACAACTAATAGCCTCCTATGAAGTTCCTCCATGGTATCTCTACGTGTATATATGACCTCAGGTGCAAAAAACATCGCCAAGTACATTAATTTTTCCAAATCAATCGCCACCAAAAAGTAGTTCCTCAAGAATAACCGTAAAATTAAATTCTCAGAAAAATGAATCCAAATCAATCATTGTGCCAAGTACATGTTATTTTGCACCGTGCATAGGAGTACTAGAAAAGACTGGAATGAACATACAACAAACCAAGTTACCAATTACAAGAATGTGAAATTGGAAAAAAAATCGATGAAAAAAAACCAATTAAATTAAATTAAAAAAAAAACTAATAAAAATTGGAGTACGTGTGACTTGGCGGGCTCTTTTGGAAAAAATAATCCAGAATTCTTGCATAGCAATGTAACATTACAATTTAATTGGTTTTTTTTCATCGATTTTTTTTCCAATTTCACATTCTTGTAATTGGTAACTTGGTTTGTTGTATGTTCATTCCAGTCTTTTCTAGTACTCCTATGCACGGTGCAAAATAACATGTACTTGGCACAATGATTGATTTGGATTCATTTTTCTGAGAATTCAATTTTACGGTTATTCTTGAGGAACTACTTTTTGGTGGCGATTGATTTGGAAAAATTAATGTACTTGGCGATGTTTTTTGCACCTGAGGTGCTTTGTTGGGATTTCACTACTGTTATATTTTTTTTATTTTTTTTAAAAAAATATGGTCAAATATTGTATAGAAATTGTCACTATTTCTTTTTTTTTCAAATCACTATGTGCAGTGAACAGTAGAAAAATTCGACAATTTTTTTTTAAATGAATAAAAAAAATATAAAAAAAAATCGGCCCATCCTGGGATTAGCGAAGATAGTTTTCAAATTAATTGAAGTTTTTTTTGAGAAAAAAAAAAGAAAAAAAAAATGGCGAACTTCGAAAAAATGACGATTTTACTCAAAAAAACCGATTATTTTATATAATTGATCATGTTAAATTTTGTTCGTGTATTTTTTCGAAAAGTTCATTCAAAAACAAAGGTTTTAAAAAAAAAAAAGCACCCAAAGTCAATTTCTAAAAAAGTTATGGCTATTTGAAAATGAAAAAGCCATTTTTTTGAAAAATTCATTACTTTTTTGAGGTTGGACAAAAAAATTCTCGAAAATTCTCAAAAATGTTTTTCAAAGGGTAGAAATGGATGGAAAAGTTTCAGCCAAATCTAAAGGGGTCGGATTCAAAAGTGGTCGATTTGGTATGGAATACCCTATAGATACTCGGTTGCCGTCCGGTGCTCTTTTAATGTACTTGGCGCGAGACTCTACCGAGTCTCTTGATATAATACCACATAGTAACTCCGTTACCCAAGTACTCAGGTCTATTAAATCAGCAGGGTCAAAGTAGCAGCACAAAACCGGACCTATGGCGTTATTTGTAGCCAATTAATGTGTTTCGTAAAATTCAGATTTTTAGCATGCTCCGTATAATTACTATATATATTAAAGGGTCTGCAGAAGTTCGGGTCGTAAAAACTGAAAGTAGGTTTACCACTACCAAAGACATCACGGTGCGACTCGCGCAAGCGTACGCTTTGACATAACCCATATACTATGCACATATATTCTATACGTACATAAATGTATATTGTTCGACCGGTTCATGAAAATTGTCAAATTTTCAATCTATGCTTGCTTTCCCAGATTCTTGTATAGTGGCCGGAAATAGAAAAGGTAATTCTCCAAAAAGCATAGTTCCGTGACTTTTAAATATGGAAAAATTGACCGATGAAATTTTTGCGAAATCTTAAAAAATTTCAATTTTTCTTCAAAAATTCATTGGTTCTTTTTCTTTTTTATTTTCTATGAAACAACTCGCGTAAATCGGATAACGCCTGTATTGACCGTACATTGTGCAACTTGAAAATTTTCATGTTAATTGTAAGTGCAGAGTCTTTGAAATTTTTTCACATCCTTAGGGCGTTAATAAACACGGAGTTGGAATTGGGGTTGTTTTTACGTTCGAAATGAAGAACGAATTTTATATTACTATACATGTACGTATTTAATATTGTAGTATAATCCATCTCTGGTGCTCCAAAAACACAAACATCTGGTAATTTTTGACAGCCTGCTAACCCTGCAGTGTGTTACCTCGATCTTTGACTCATCGCATGAGCCTTCGGCCACTTATAACAGCCCCAAGAAAACTGAAACTCGTACACACGTCATCCAGAATGTCATATGTATATAATATATATGTATGTACTACAATCGGATATTTATAAGAATCTTGTGAAAAAAAGCTTTTCAACCGGACGAATATAATTTAAAAAAAAAGAACCAACCATGAGACGAAAATAAAATTGCAATGCGCACACGTTGTTTCGGAATTCTGTTATAAACTAATAGCATTCTTTCAAAGGACTACCAATTGTTAGTTACACTTATTGTCAATTAAAAACAAAATGTCTAAATTTATGAGAGCCGTACATAGCTGTTGATAACGTGGCAATTGAGATGAGAAAAACGTTTAACGAATCTGCATTCAGTTTCAAGTAATTCAATCGAGATGATTGCATATCTCGTATGGAGTAGCGAATATTCTAAATACTCGGCGATCATCATCTCTGCATTACAATGCGGAGTCGCTGCGGGCATACTCAAACAACCATTATACTGTACGTACGATCTTCGGAACGTGACCGCGGCTAAACGGCAAGTTAACGATTATAGCGATCAATTATTCGTCCGAGAAGTTATTTAATTATTAAAAACTGAGCTTCCGTTCGATATTTCAACGACCTACAGCACCTGCGTCACGAATAAGTATAGGTCGTACGTACAAGTACAGCGATTCTCAAGTTTGATTCTTTTATTTATTTTTTCATTCTTTATTCGTGCAATTTGTTTTTTTTTTTTTCTTTATCGATTCTGTAGTCGTACGTCGTAAATTTCAAACCCTTTATTTGGTCGCGACTTAAGCATCTTACTTACGTGCCCCTCGGTGGTTTTCAATTTATATAGTATAGCTAAAATATATACCTTGAAACTCTGGAGTGAAACTCCCTAAAAACATGTTAATTAATGCAAAACTCACCACGCTCGGCAGCAGCTTAATTTATTCCTCGTATACCAGCTATTGCTGTACACCGCTTGAAATTGGAGATAACAAAAATATGGACTCTTAATTATAAAAATTCTGAGATATTCAGTACATAGGATACATTTCGGGAGATGAAGAATATTCAACCTTTTTCCCCCGTAGTAAGTGTATTAATTTATAATATATCCTGGACGACGAAAAATTATTTTTTTTCAACATTTTTTAATTATGATACAGTATCCGAAATTTAATCGGTGGTAATTTTCCTTGCTCTACCGCTTTTTTTTTCTTTTTTTTCTTTTTACAGCTGTTTCCGAGCACCCTTGATGTTATGATACCCCGAGCTATATACCATATACATATAGCTACGTGATAATAATTTTCTAATTTTAAGTCAACCTTCATCCCACTTATGCTCTTAAATGTCCGTCAAGGAGGATGAGGTAGAGCAATACAACTTCCCTTTCGAATAATGAAATGTCAACAGCCTCAAAGATACTGTCAACGTCGTAGCCTTCCTGAGGGATATTAAAATCGAATCAGTTCAGAAGATTGTCCAGCTGTCTCAACCTCCCTGCGATGTTATAGCTTCTCTACTACACTGCTGCTGCAATAGATATACATATACGTAGCAGCTATTCTAGTGATACACGAACTCCGAGAGATGAAAATTCCCAGCGTTCGTTTTTCGCCCCTCGTTTCAGTTCACGCGATTGCCAAGAGATTGCTTGTCTCATACTCCGTACCAGATTCAAAAGGTTGTCGCGAGAATTGGGCACGGCGTCGTTCCCGCAGGAGTAAAAGTCCTGCTGCTATGGTGGCTACGTACATACATACGATATCCCGGGGGATGTATTCTATACCCGATGAATGAATGAACTACGCGGAAACTAATCAATTCGTTCATTCTATACGATAACATCAGCGGTCTGTACATCGAACTTCAAAGGGATAATTGATCCACTAAATATACGCCGCTAATTTAAGTGAAATTCAAAGAGTGAATTTCCTTTTTTTTTAGGATTTTGGTAAAAGTTACATTATTCTAAACACATTTTTCAAACATACGTTCGATGAAGAAATTCCGAAGAACCAAATTTTGCGCAGAAAATAGAATCCAAACATATTCCAGGTTTTTTCGTTTTCAGTTATTCGCTACATGTTTTTCTTTGAGATCAGCAAAGATTTCTTCGAAGAGTCTAGTTTTGGCTGAAAACATAATCGTTGCAGTTAAACTGGAATTCAATTTGAAAAACTTCGTAATCCAGATGCCTTGCATCGTTAAATTAAACGTTGAATTCGTTTGCCCCTGGAATTAAAAAAGTGATTCAATTTGGGTTATTGATTTTCTTTTACTGAACTGCAGCCATATTTTGTTATCTAACTTTATTCATATCGCGCGGTTTTATGTTTCAAAATACTAATCAGATGATTCGTATATAAATCCTCAACGCGGAGCTGAAGCGAGGAGAATAAGTTCTCCTTCGAGCTACACAGGCAGCCTTGAATCCACGGACAATCTCATCCAACAAACTGGCGAATATTCTACCGGATTTCATTTACGTCATAAAGAAAAGGAGAGTGCTGCATTCCAGAAAAATACGTCACTGCTCAACTCCTCCATTCTCGGGATGTATTATCTAGATATTTTTCTGCCAAGTATCCAGACGTCGCCACTATCAGCCCTGATATAAGTATATACAGTGTGTAATAAATTTCATTGGAGGCGAACTCGTAAGTGGCGAAAAGGGTTGTGTGAAGATATCAGAAAGATGCAAATATTGTACATTGTAAGAACTCACAAGCGCAAGGATTCGGAAAATTTGATAGCAAAAAACGATCCTTCTCTACTACACGTGTTATGTACCTCGTTTAATTTCAACACCATGTGTAAAACGTTCGTTCAAATCCGTATTGTCTCGTTGCCTCTTGATCAGGATATCAAAGCTGAAGAATACCGTTTGGAACATCTCGTCTGAATAATTCACACGGTACGAACCTTGGTAGACGAAAATCATTCGCAATTAGGCTCCGATTTGCAATAATTACAGTTCATTTGCCTGAAGAATCAAAGGTATATGACAAATTACATAAGATATTGTAGTCTATATTATATATAATTATTACTCGGTGATCATTATAAATATTCACTGAATCATAAAAAATTACCCAACTCCTTTGTCTCTATTTTGTATTAAATGATAGAAAAATAACTGCAGCCGACTGTTTGAAATTCAGGTGTGAGTATACGTATAGGGTTATAGATGTATACAATTGTTTTTGCGGGTTGTGTGAAGTAAATATTACTGACGGGACATCATGATTATTAATTACGGTCAAACATTCCTGTTGCCCTTGAGAAACCTTGTTCAGACCGAAATCCCAGCAGTGGGTCATACATGAATCAAATATGAGTGGGGAAATATATGAATCAAATGTGCTCGAATTTACATATAATCCAACCAGATATACTATCTATACGACGGAGTTCGGGTGCTTTTCCAATTGAACTTTTTTTTTGTAGAATATTTAACGAATGGATTTCTGTGTAATGTACGTACATACATGTAGAAGTAATCCGGACACGAGATTTTCCAGTTAGCGTAAAACTCCTGCATTGTTAAAATTCCACCTCCCTGCAGCGGCGAATTATCTGCAAAATATCCAGAGTACTTCAGGTACGTTTAATGAGCGGATCACTGCGCGCGGCCAAAATAGTCATAGACTTTGATACATTTTTTTTGTAATACCAATACGCTCTCGTTACTGCGGCGTGGCAAAAAAAAAAAAAAAAGCAGGAGATAATAATAATGGAGGATTGAAGGCGACGAAAAAGAGACTTTAATCTTTAGGGTTCCTGTTCCGGTGAGTCATAATTTTCAAGAGTCATTTCAGCACCTTATTTTGGTGCCTCATTTCCGTGATTCACTTTAGCGCCTCGCTTTGGTGCCTCAGTCCCAATAACCGTCTCCTGAATTTGAAGAATTTTCATTGCAATCTTTACGCCAAGGTATAGAGAAAAAATTATAGACACCGGCAATGAGAAGGATAAAAATTGTCGCAATGAAGCGTGGACCCCACCAAATAAAAGGCACTAAATGACTCATAACGTTTTAATGCCATTCAGCAAACTCACTTGCCTGACAAGAGGAAAGCAAATTATGCTGACTGCTGATGTACGGATATTCGAACCAGATGTGAAGGAGGCAATTTGGATTTTGTCAGAGAAATATTGTACCATATTGTTTTCGATTGAAAAAAGCGTCCTCTAGCCCAGCGGAAAGGAATGTTAATAAATTCGAGCGAGGCCGGTAAACGAATTTTTCCACTGCGTAGTTGAGAAGAAATTCGCGAAACAACTTCGAAAAAAATCGAATTTTAAACCGTCTAACATAGCTCATCGACCGACTCGGTATACGTGAAATTTTTCGAGCCGATATGCTGAAACAAACCGGAAGTAGCTAATTTAAAATTTTTGTACTTTTCAAGTTACCATCGAAATTGGCCGGACTGGAAAATATGATTTCCAAGTCTTAGCTCGCGACGATCTAATCAGACTTTGGACTTGCTACTCGACTTAAGAACAATGAAGGAGTCCCCGATCCTATCGCGAATCTACGGTAAACCGGGGTAGAGTTCAAGGTCACAACTTACGAGAGAAACCCGGAAGCTTCTCGTTCTCCCAAACGCGTTTCGAACGATTGTAGGTATATCTAGAGGGTGTCGCATTTTGAATTTTAATTATTTCGGAGTCTGTTCGTTAAAGTATCAAAAAATAAATCGAACTAGATGTCACGAAAGGGACACCAAGAACCAAAATCAGTTCCAGACTAGGTTGTGTGATTTGTGAGACATTCGATTGACAGCTCTTTTTTAAATATATAGTTCAAAATCAAAATTTTAACTGGTGTCATCGACGAATCGAACAAGAAAGAAATTCTAGATCTGAAACTCAGGAGTTGTGACAATTTAATGTTTGAGCGCCTCATGGCCAGCAACTTGCGACAGTTTATCCGGTGTGTACTTATTGTTAGCTTGTGCAACTTTAAACCATCACAACTTACATCAATTTCGAAAATTTAATAATCGTCGTATCCCATTTATGATAGCGAGCTCTTTTTTCCGCCCGATTGTGCAAACACAAATTAACCGCGTTCAAAATCATTGAACTGTATAAAGGATATATGAATCAAATGTGATCCAATGTTACATTTATATATCCCCCTAAGAGCTTTTCTTCCATTTATACGTATTTCTTCCGTTTATGTATGTATAGTGCAATTTATTTTGAAAACGCAGGGAAAGAAAATGTCAACGCGTGTATGTACATGAGTGCGTCATAGTTGTGTATCATATATATATGCGTCTGAATGGTTACGCAATTTCTTCCGATTCAAATCAATAGGAAGGAACGTAGTACCATAGATGTTCAATATATCTATGGTATACGTATAACGCAGCTTAGAATAAAACGCAATATAACGGACATATCCGGTGTCATGTAGATGCTTGAATTGGAATATTATATACACACATGTATTCACGTACATAAATATTAATTGATGTATAACCCGCGCATCTTGTGGCCGCGACGTCACATAACATGGGCGAGCCCTCAACGCATATCCTACGCAAGGATATGCGAGTGAAAAGCTGCAAAACAAACAAATATAATACATATCCCTGCAATACATCATCGTACTATTTATTCATTCGTCTGAAATCCCAGCCCCGAAGTGTTTTGGCAAAACAACAGATAGAAGAAAAAAAAAGAAAAAAACAAACAACCGCAAGCTGGTGCTTGCAAAGCTCGAATTCGAGCTCGAATTAGTTCTTTGGATACAAATTATTGTTATAAGAATGGCTGATTGGCTATACTGCTGCGCGTTGTATATTTTGAAGGACAGAACCGAACCTTGAGCTTTATTTGATACATTTTTTTCTTTCTTTTTATTCAATGGCAGGAAAGAGAAAATTTTATTACGCCGAGTTAAAGCCTTAGATTGGAATATGGTATACCGATAACTGTTACATCTCACATACATCTTTGTACAAAAGTAAATCGATCGGCAATATTCGATATTCATTTTACAATCCGTCCTGAATTAGGTCTTGCAAGCTCAAAGGATGCGTTCTGAACAGGGAGTTAAAAAGCGGTGTATCCAAGTGAAGATGTACTTCGCGTTTGCTGCGCCTCGTAAAGTATAAATTTGGCCTTCAATAGATGGATGGATATAAGGTACCTACATATAGATATATATTTGTGCAAAGTTGAAAGGCTATTTTCAGCCAATTGGACACTGATCCCAGCGCCGTGTCGTCCGAATGAGCTTAACACGGTGGTTCATGGTTACTGTCGAAACGTGCGGCGCATTGGAATCTTCAAGCTCGAGCTATACACCCCATCTATAGTGTAGCTCCTTCTAGCTAACCGAGCGTGTTATACGAGCGCCACTTCTACATCTTCGTTTCACTCTCAGCTTTTGCTGTATTTTCACAATATAGGGATATTAGGGGATAGCTCTCGGAAGCTGCTCCATAGTTGTTGGAAGGCCGGCGCTATAGCCGTATTTTTTCTATTCCAAAACTGTATTCGCTGACCTCGGTATACATATATACAAACAATATATATAGGATTCTGTTTATCGTAGATGTCCCGTTTTTCATTCACCATCCAATTAAGCCCTTGTATAAGAGGGGCACAAAAATATTTACGACTTTTACTGTGCGTCGCTGCCCCAGGGAGAAACTTTTATAGTTCGTTTCCTATATACCCTACTTATATACGTTCTTATTATACCGATAACAGCGCAAAGCGAACGTTTATTATACTGTGGTATGTAATGATGAAAAAAAAAGAAAGCCCGTTTGCTAATTTTCTCCGTCATGTATTTGTTATAGAACAAACCAAAAAAAAAAGAGAAACAAATGTAGAAAAAGAATTTCAAACACCCTGCAGCAACGGCAGCAGGAGCAGCTGTGCGTGCAGATATTATACAGCAGATAGTGATTTACGGTGGTTGACGTGCGGTTAACTTTAACGAACATAAATCAGAGCCGGTAATCGTTTTCCAATAGCATTTACACTACCGTTGAACGACTGGTTCTGATTTTTCATGATTTTTAATTAGGAATTTGAGTCCGTACCTTTCATACCACCATGCAAAATTGTATCTATAGCTGAGATGAAACAGTATTCCTTATGCGCTTGTGATCCGTCTACGTGCAGCATAATTTTCAAATGCCGAAATTATAATCGATAATTCTTACACGTTCTCCATACATATATCTGTATGGCTATATGTATATCTGTTGTTCCACTTCTTGACTGACGTTTTATTACTTATTTCCTCCATTTGATCTTTATGAGTCTGATAGTAAAAATGTTTTCAACGATAGACTACAGATGAGTGATAATATTTTAAGACTTTTCGATGTTATCTTATATACGTGTAATGGTTAAATCGGCATGATTTATTCAATTGAGTGATACTAAATCATGAACGATGTAAAGAGCATTCGATTCCAACGAATTACCGAGATTCGTGGAAACGTTTTCGAAATTTGAATTACATAGTAAGTTTGAGATAGGTGAAATCATAGATATTCAATATATCTGTGGTGAAATAATTTACAGAAAAAATTTGGCGACGGACATGTAAGTTCGGTTATTGTCATTCGGAAGTTTGTATTTTTTTTTTAATTTTAATTTTTCATTTTTTGAGGCGAAGATTATTGTATAAAAAGAATTAGCCGCAGAAATTATAGCTTCAAATCTAGTTTATCATAAAATTTCCACTGCAACATTTCCTTGAAGCTTTATTTTCTGTGAAGTGTAGAAAAAGCACGAGGAAAAAATTAACTGAATAATTAAATGATGGGAAAATTCAATTTCAACAGCGCGTATAGCTCCCCAGCCATAGATATATTGAACTATCTATGCCCCAGCTTTATTGGTGCAGATAAAGCAATCTCGTCACGCTGCGAGTGTCGCGGTCGTGCTAAAAATGGACATGAGAAACACGTGCACCGCCCAGTCATTATTACAGTTTCCCGAATCTCTTTGACGAATAACCAATCACTCGTCGGCCGTACATTATCACACTATTTTCATCCGAACACAAATCGAACACAAGTCAAAAATTAAACTATATTCTATGGGATGTTCTCACAGCGTGACAAGACCAGGATTATAAATTCCTCGAGTGCTTTTCACCTTTTTTTTCCACGCTTGAACGCTTCGTTCATTTTCACCTCGCTTGAATAAGCTCGAAAAATTTGTTTCTCGAACCATCAGATTCTTGGAAAAAATATAGGATTGTCGGTATAAGGTTTATATATAATACGTATAAGTCTTCTATCGCGAAATAGCTTACAATAAAGCGAAGAATATATGAGCGTCAACGGCTAGAACTGCACTCTGTTCAGCGTATTGTTACGTGTAGTCCTAGCAGGACATTATCCTGTGGTAGACATAAGGATAAGATATCTGAAGCAAGCAGAAAAATCGAAGTACCTACCTGCTGTAGTTCTAAGCCGACAAAATGAATATGTGACCATAATATATATAGTATTACCGATACTGTACGTCGACTTTTTAATCATTTCTTATTCACCTTCGCTTCTAATCGTCACAGCTCAAAAATCTTCGCACTTTTCTCCAAAAATTGGAAGGAAATTTTTCAAATCTCTTCACAAAAAATGTATAGAAGAGCTTACATATATCCCTACGTATAAATACGGTTTTTATTTTAGTCGACTACATTTATATAGCAGAGGAAAAGTTTATATAGAAACAGTTTCTTTAGATACGTTCCCTCACTTCCTTTTTTTCTCTCTCTCTCTTTTCATTTAATCCTGATAGATTTACTACGCAATTCGTTCCCCGCTCCTCTCCACCATGCGACTTTGGGACTTGGAGAGAAACTGAACTGTGATATATTTTATAAAAGCTTCCGCCGTTTTTTTGAATTTAATTTTTTGTTTTTTTTTCCTAAAACTCTAACGCATTGATTGAATTCGTTTCTTTGTAAATCAACCCAGCTATAGTTAAAATTATGCTGATAATAATATAAAATTATTAAACATCTTTATAATCGTTATTATATATTATTCTAATTCTAATTCTGATTAAATTTCATCCATTACGAGCAAGATCATGTAGATGGGAACATCGATGATCTAGTATTTGCTGAGGAGTGTAGCTTGGGGTACGTTTGTGCCCCAGTGGATCCATTGAAGGAAGAATAAGTGATAGGTGCTTTATAGGGTGGAATTTCTTTCCCTTGTTTTTAGGAACGCAGAATGCGATCGGGTACTAAAATTGATTCGTTCTTATTTCAAATTGGATGTTATTCCGAACGCGTCGACAGTATTATTAGCATATATATCATTATAGGTATATATGTCTATATGTATATATACATGGGTGGGATGCACAGGTGGAGGACTAACAATAAGATTCAAATTTTACCTCATTTTACGAGCCCCTGAAACCTGTGAATCTAAATGTATATAATAATCTTATATCACATCTTATATGCATATGAAACACTTTACTCCGAGATACATCGCGGTAGGATTTTATCGCATCTTTTATGCATTCGCCAGCGCAAGAACGAATACATTAGCCGGCGACGTATAAGAAGCAGATTTCCCTTTTTATATTATTGCCACACAATCCCTATCTGAACGGTGATTACTGTACATCATACTTTTTTGGGTGCCAAAATTTCGAGCTCTATTTGTCAATTTTTGATCTTATTTTAGAGTTCGATGCTCAGTTTTTACGCGTCGGATATCGTCAGAAAGTTTTTAGCCGTACAATCCTTTTGCCTTGAAAACCTTAAGATTCTAGATTTTCGTTTTCGAAAGTTCTGCCTCCTTTCTCAAATTCAGGGCCTATATGATAAATTAGGGCTGAATAAGCCCTAAATTTGACGATTTTTGTGACGATAATCAAATGTTTTAATTCCTCATTATTTTGGAGAACAATATTTTACTGAACATTTAGCCCTTCTTCGCGATCTTCACAACCCAGGAAGATCTGCGAAAAAAGTAAGATGATAAAATAGATTTCATAAGTTTCAACGAAAATTCAACAGAAAATTTTCAAAGCTTTTGAATGAATTCAAATAATTTGTTGGTTGTCTAAAGTTTTTGTTAAGATTTTGCTTTCTTTAGTCAAGTTTTGATTTCTCAAGGGAAACTTGAAATTGAAATTATAAAGCTCGGAATGTTGTCAACCTAATTCTAATTGTATTGAGATTTTCCCAACTGTTAAGAAAAATACTGTCACTGTAACGAGATGCAATAATTAAAACAATGGAATTTTCTTTCCATTCTCCTTGTAAAATATGGAAAAAAAAAAAAAAATCGATGACCACGGACAACGATACTTTTAGATACCTTATTTCGGAACACGGGCGCAGATGAAAATCTTCAATCATCGATCGTCCATAGACATGGCAAACCCCTGTGAACCGTGACGTTTTGGTTATAAAATATGGTTTTTTCCCAGACCTAAGAATCTTGGAACAATAAACATAAACTTCTGGCCGGATAGTTATCTTCAATATTATACATACCGCGCAGGTTTTTCGCATGCTGTGATGAATAAATTGCTTAAGATGAGGTGAGTTTGGTTGAAAACTCTGGTAAAATGAAAAAATGAATGAATAAATCACGAAAAAATAAATAGATAAAAGTTCCAAAGAATCATTTGAAGAAGCGGCATCAAGAAAAATCTTGAACCCCCATTAGGTATGTAGGCATATAACCATAAAATAGAATATTGTTATGCAAAGAGCGAACTCACTACTGTAGAGCATTCAGTAAAGATTTATAATATAAATATTTCACTGTTAAGATGAAAATGTTGGATAGCGAAAAATTTTGTTTCGTAAAATATGACGAAATAGGATATTTTACAACAAATCATCCGCGGCTTTTAAAATATGTGTATTATTTAGATAGCGCGACATGAATATATGTATAAAAATGCGAAAATTCAGCATCACGATAATATGTTTGAAGCTTCAGTTCGTTGCCAAAAAACTTGATTCGATAATTAATTATTTTTATATTATTGCTTATCTTATGTGCACTCGGAATAAATTGCGCTTGATATCAATGTCTCGAATGAACATAATTATCGACGCTAATTATTCGTTAGAATTTTATTGATTGCTCCATGTAAAATAGTAATCGTCATGAATTCCGATGATGCAGAAAGCATATTTTGCATTAACTCTATTAAATACTTGACGTAACCGCGGTGAAAAAGATTCTTTGACATAACCGTGCGTATATCAGCTGCGAACTTGAAATTCAAAATTTTCGACAAACATCTTCAACTTCCTCAAAATAATTAAATTAAAAGTTACGTTTTATGCGCTATGGATGTATAAGGTATAAATATTCTAACAAATAACGCAACAGTCAAGGTATACTAATAACTCTTTTAATTTCTAATATAATATAGAGCTCGAAATCAATGCGACACGCGGCGGTGATTAAATCCGAGAATTTCCTGAGTTAAATGGTTCGGACAAATGTGAAGCCTTCGATAAACTGCGTTAGGAATTCTCACGACAGTTTATGTGCGACATAGCAGAGCTATCATGTAGCCTCTGACTTATCTCCGAATCGCTGCACGACCCCGCCCATTCCACGTGCGAAGGGCTTGAAGATAAAATGCTGTATCTATCTGCCCATGTAGAGTGACCCAAGAAATCCCCAATAGGCAGGCCATCGCCAGTCCTTTTTTTTCATCCTGGCAGCTCGAAGCTTGTACCCCACAAAATCCCGAAACGACAATGACCTCCCGAAAGCTTTTTTTAGATACACCTTCTATCTCTCACACTTCTACCGTCGTGATTCTCTTCAGAAAAAGCTTTAAAGACTTTTAAAGCCTCCGCGCCCCGATCGAATTTTGATCTTTGTTTGAAATCCAAAGAGTTCATCGTTCTGCAGTAAAAAATCGAGAAAGGATACCACGTTATATGCGTATAGGTATGCATGACGAAATTGTGTCTATATTATGGGTACACACACGTCGCAATATTTCCGCCAGTTATAGGTGTAGATAAAGAGTATAAATGAATAAATTCTTTCTACACTGAAAAAATAAATAAGCGAACCCTGAAAGATTTGATGTGTTACTGATGAAAGCTTTCGTCAGAAAAGACTTTTAGCTGCCAACCGTGCGAGAACACAAGTTTGCTTTTACGGGACCCATTGAATAAAAATATTCTGTAGCTCCAGGGTAGGTACAAAAAAAAAGAAGAATCCTACTCAACTGCTTTATGTATTTTAACAAAAACATTTCCGGACTAATTACTAGTTGTTGCTATAATTCCTTAAATTTGATTTCACGGTTCAATTGTTAACGTAAAACATTATTTCGCGATTTTAAAATCTAT
Organism: Athalia cordata; assembly: GCA_963932425.1. Taxonomy (NCBI): domain Eukaryota; kingdom Metazoa; phylum Arthropoda; class Insecta; order Hymenoptera; family Athaliidae; genus Athalia; species Athalia cordata. Next base: position 44,775,418 of record OZ010625.1, on the reverse strand, counting down.
ATACATAATTACATACAGACCATTGATTGTACATATCTGCAGACATACGGCCTATTCAACGGTGAAATCGTATAAACGCGCTTTTAATTAGTAAAAGGGAGGTTTCATATTCTAACCCCTACATACACCGTTATTATACGCATTCCACATCCACGATTCACTACCGGCAAATGACAATATGAACGATATGGATGTGTAACAAATTCAAAACCTGCAAATTCGAACTCACAATAAAGATCGCAGTTATTAAAAGACAAAAGAATTGACAGACTTCTCTTTGTAATACGACTGAAATGAATCTAGCAAATCGTAAAACCAGGAAAGATTGGTATTTATGGCCAAAAGTGAGTGCAGATTACAAAGAAAAAAAAATTACAGAAAACATTCGGTGCTTCTTCGATTCTAATCTTTATATCGCCTCTGTAACATCTGGTTTAATTCAACCAAATGACCGCTATTTCTAAGATTGCAAAATTCAGTTGGTATATCTACTATAAATCACAGTCATATAGTAGATAGTAGACCTGACCGTTGTTACATAAAGGATTATTGGACTCTCCATCAGTTTCGCAATCTTCTTCTTCAATTGTTTCCGCGGTAATAATTTGTTGGGCTTCTATTTCGCTATTATCGTTTTGTGGGGTTAAACGGGAATGACATTGGCGGTCTACGGGCTGGTGAAAGGCGCCATCAAGGATCTTCGTAGCTATATATACATAAATGAAAGCAGTCTCCTAGAAATTAGTACATCATAAAAGGACCAAACCCATGATTTCCCTCAGGTATATGTCATGTTGATGTACACCGCACTACATTGACTTTGAAACAAATTAATTGAACGTGTTTCCGGAGGATTGACTTCCGGGATAACGACAACTCGTGCAAAGTACATTTTGGGAAAAAGATTATACCATTGAATCAAGAGGTATCACAAATATACGTACATCTTCGTATGCTCGTAATCCATAAATGGGATCGTTAAAAAAAAAAAACTCATTCAAAGACCTGAAAAGAATTTGGAAAAATCGTATATCAGAGGTCAACATTGAAGCCATAGTCAACATATTCGGTGTTGAAGATGCAGAGACCAATGAAGGTTCTCTTCAATTTTAGCAAAAAAAAGTGATCTCACAATCAGTAAAGGTAATAAACTCGAGTTTATTACATCATCTGTGGACACGTTTTTACTTTTTAGCGTAACGTAACGTTATCTTTTTTAGTCCCTTTTTTCACTTCATATCTGTCCTGTGCGAATTTGTAAAAAATATGTTCGAAAGAGTTGTTATATAATCATCATAAACGAGCATACGGTAAAACCGAGTCTCTTTAAATTATAACGTAAATGCTGCACAGTTCGGTACAAGTTTGAATAATCAAACACGTAACACCCTTTATACGGGTCGCGCAGAGCAATTATAGGGTTCCGGATAATTGCCGTAACATAAAGTTTGAAATAATTTTTTTCAATCACTAATTATACCTAATATGTACGCGTGTTTTGCTCTTCCAAAGATTCGTCAATGTTCGTATTCCTCTCCCACACCGATGCAAATGTACTTCATTTCTTATGAAACAGAATGGTCATTATACCTTAAAATTATTAGTTGCAGCATCAACTCCATTCATCATATCTAAATTCTATCGAGACATCGAAAATATGTATGTACAGATTTCTTATGTCCGATCGTTATATAGCATATACATAACCCAATTATACTAATTGAATAATTTGCCATCTTATTAAACATGAGATTTTAAAATTGAGATTTCTTTATATGCATGGAACCAATAAATCAGGAATTTGTATAAATTGCCTGCACTTTTACGTATCAGCCAATGGAAATTTGCTCAGCGGGTATAAAAAGTGGAAACATAAAACTGCCTAATGTGCCATTTATGTCCAGCATGCCGGAGGAGAGAGGAGCAATTCCATTTTTTAATCATATATATATCCTGTCGAATTGATTGTTGCAGATTCGAGAGTATTAAAAAAAAATTCATAGAACCGAAAAAAGATGGACGACGAGGCATCGATTTTGCTGTTCGCCACGTTGGCGGTTGGAGGTGTTCTCATGACGGCGTTACTAGCGTGCTACGCGTGTGTCTTCAGGGACTTATGTTGTGGACGAAATGATCGTTCAAAAAGGCGAAGAGGAAGTCCTCGAAGTCCGATGCAAAGTTCTGGTGGAACCTGCAGGCCTCGCCTGGATACGATACCGTTAAATGATATCACCCAGGGGGAGAGTATGCCGACAGAGTCTGAAAAAGTTTAGATGAATGATTAGGAATTAGGTGTACGCAGGAATCGTTAGAAAGTGCGTTACGAATTTCGAGAAGTTCCAGGTATATTATATACGGTTCCGATTGTTATCGGTTCCAATTGCCGTATGCCCGATATACCGTGTACGTATATGTATATACCTTAATCGATAGAAATTCCGGAGAACCCTCTAGTTAGATCGACGTTTTGATTAGAAATTTAATCTGTATGGAAAAAGCTTGAATTTACTATAATTACACCTTATACCTGTTACTTTTGAGCGATAAACAAAAATAATCATAAAATGAGCATAATTCAAGAAAAAGTCATCGTACATATGGTGTATATGAGTAGGTTGCCTGATGAGGCACAGCAATGTGATAAGTCTTCAATTAATGAAACGATAAATGGTAATCAGCGAACATTTCATTTTAATATTTAAGAGCTGAATATAAATTGAAAAATAACTTGAACTGCATATTTTTGTTAACTGAAATCATAGAAAAACCATTAATATCATGTATTTTTATTTCAATGTACGATCTAGATACGTCATGTAATTGAATGATACTCGCGATGAAATTCGCCATTAAACGTCAATGGACAGTGGACATGACCAATGGAAAGTATTGTAGTATTTTGTTTGAACACTAGAAAGAAAAAATTATTAATCGTATCCCATAAAAATAACAAGATACAGCGATGAGTATCATGGTCATTATATGAGTACATAGTCCGGGAAAGTCGACCGATATAATCGATTGCACAATTGCGAAATAACCAACAACGTAGAAAACGGCACATTGAGAATTTTGCGAAACCCCGTAAATTATTTTACAAATGGTGTAATTAAAGTTATGCAGCTATAAAAGCGTTTACTTATATTCATATGATGAAAATATTTATCAAATAAGAAAAAATCAAAAAACAAATTGCTATGCATTGCGTATGAAATTTTCAAAATAGAAAACCCACCTATGGGTCATCGACGTAGCAAATTTAAAAGAAAAAAAAAACATCCGAGACTCAAGTGTTCTCTCTCACGTAGAATTTCAAATTCTTATTCGAAAGAAATACGACTCGTCGAGCATTCCGTCGTACGAAGTGCTGAATGACTAACAAAATTTTAGCAGTATAAACGCATAACTTATGAATGGTCCTATTGTATGAGTATCTCTTACCAGTGCCAAATTTAAATGTGATAATCTATGTACTATAGGGAGTTAAAAGAATATCAGGAATGGGAATAGCGATAGCTCATTAGAATCGTTAATATATGTATAATCAGTTGTGGGACTATAAATTAGACGCTTTTGGTTACTCCTACAGTATCTGGGATCTGTGGCTGACCAAACAATATCTGTACTACTGCAAATTCACTTTATTATTATTTAATTTGTATACAGCTATACAAATACATACATCTATAGATGGCTTCGTATCCAAATTCATTTTATTAAATTCTGAAAACAAACAAAATTCCGGAAGCACGCAGTTATTTAGGATTTTACGAAAGTAAATCATGCACACTTCGGCAGTAGTAGGCGCAGTGTTTGTCAGCCATTGTCGACCCGCGGAGCTACGTAGACAGGTTAAATGCTTGTCATCAAAATTATGCGTCTTCTATCGCGATAAATTTCAATGAAACTTTTCAACAAACAAAGAGAATGCTATGGTTCATTTACTGTTATTCGATTAAGCGTAGAGGTATGGCGAATCGAATATTTGTATGTCTAACAAAAATTTTATGGCCGTTATTAGCAGATTTAATCGGCTCATAAAAATGCCTCGAACGGTTTATTATTCAGCTAATCAAAATTTATTGGACACAAGAGAATAATCTATTCGTCATATCCAACATTGCATTCATCCAACTATGAGTAAACTGTTCTCTCTGTGAAATAATTGTCTTGACGAAACGTGTGCTATCCATTTCCATTGAGTCCTCGCTCCTCCGTAATTGTGAATTCTGCTCCACGGCACTCGACAGATACTATTCTCTCTCGAGAGAAATTAAATTACAAAACTTTCACGGTAAATTATCGTCATTAAGAGCCTATTCGTCGTTTAATCGGTCTAGTTCCTGATTTCTCCATTTCCCCGTAGAATCCTACTTCCGAGCCTATTTCATTGTCAGTCGTAATGGTATGGTAGACATATCTATATGTTTTCACTCATTGTCAGCCGTTATGGCACTGGTACTTCAGCGTATTCCTTCAGTCAACGACTTCAGGAATACTAGAGGCCTCACCTATAATCTGAAAAGTGTTCATATAAATGTCTCCCAAACAGAATCATTCATCAAAGCTTGGACATGATGTGAACAATAAACATTACCAAGATTATTGTATTTTATTGTAATATTTTTATTTTTGACTGAAACAAAGAATAGCGCAGCTATTCCTTGCGTATATATATATGTATATAAGTATATGCATGCACATAAAACGCAGATACTTGAATAAAATAGATCTATGTAATATGAGTAGAAGAAAAACTTCTGAAAATATCTGAAATCATCTGTGTAGTTATAAGAAGGTGATACAGAATTCGTTATCTAAAAAAGTCTGTAAATGTATACAGGTTATTGGCAACTGAAGTTCTTTGAAATTATTTTACAAATAAAGGCGAAATAATCGCGATCTTTGGATAATCGTGTGCATCTCTGTTCCTTTTCTTTTATATTGTTCGCTACACCTTGCGAACTCCAATTGAATAAACTATATAGTTGGTTTTTACTTGGTATCCATATTTAAACATGGTCATCCCCTTTTTTATAGTTCAGTGGAACAGATTTGAACCTGCTTCGTATTTTTTTGTTTCATGTACAATGTAACCCCTATTCTATAAAAATAGTAACGTATATTATTGTCACTCTCAAGAAATGGAAATCTGTCTTCAATCTATATTTCTTACAACAACGCGATTTTCAATTCTGTTTGCTCCTGCAGTCTGCTGTCACCTTTCTTTGCTTCGACATAATCAAAATATTCTTGCGCCAACGGAAAAATATTGAATGTCATCTATGATGAATTCCAAATTCTGCCGTGTAAGAGTAAAAACTTATCGTGGCAACAGTTGAAACGATAAAAGGTTTGTTCTCCATTACTTGAAAAAAAAAACAACAGTGACGGTATAACGTACATATGTGTGGGTATATTTTGGTAACTAAGGTTATTTTTATGAAGCTTCCATCATCGATCACAGGAGTGCATTGGAATGGCTTGTATTCGAATTTGAATTATACTTCAAGATCGATAATTGACAATCGAAAGCATAAATGTACTTTCGAGTTACATGCCACCATTGACTAGCTGATAGGGTTGTTGAACTGCTGTAGAACAGATACCACAACTTCCCGAAGAGTCTGTAAGTTAAAATTGTTTGTTTATAAAACCATCGAAGCTAAATAGTTATACAAGCTGCTATTCAACTGCTGTTATCTTATCAGATTTTCAGGTTTCTGAGACCCAGATCTGGATGGTAAAAACTTGCAGCGCAGGTGAAATAAAGTTAAGCTGAGTACTGTATATTCAAATCTTACCTGTGGCTTGCAATATTCTTCTAACCAGCTAAACACACAGGCTGATAGCTCGGCAAAGTTGGCTACAGATACATTGCTGAAGGTTTGAAATAGCCGGTCCATAATTGCCCGAAACTGTGAGGATGAGTTTAAAACATAGATTTGGAGATATCGGCAAGTGGCTCATACTTTCAACACTTATTAAGCATGTGAGATATCCTAGGTTACAGATATTAAGATTAGGTATAGATATAAATCTAATTACCACTTGGAATTTAGCTTCATCAGATATGCGTGCCTCAGAATGACCAGGTTGTGTTTGATGCGCTTTAACAATCTGTTCATAATTGGCTTGCATTATTCTGAGCGCAACGACTTCTTTACGAAGAGCGTTACGTTCTTCTTCTTGCTTTTTCTTCTGTTGTAAGAGAAACTGGATGTAATCGATTGACTTCTGAAGAACTGTGGCTTTGGAGAGTTTGTAACCTGATGAATCTGTGTGCTGGCAAGTTGGAACCAAATCCTGGAGTGAATCGTATCCTTTTTTTATAGCATCTCTCCGCTTTTGCTCTGCCTGTGTGTGCGCTTCTCTGCGACGCTCTTTATAGCTAATTGTACAGTTCTTATTGTCGCTGTCTTCATCTTCTGTGAAATTTTACAAAATGAGAAGAACTGAGAACTTCATTTGTGACCACTTGGACATGCCCACGCAGAGTTGTAGTTACTATGAGAAATTATTTGTATCGTGTTACCAGTGTTATGCGCTGATGAAGATGGCGTGTTAATGGATCCAGTGCTACTGCATCGAGAAAACGTATATCTTTCAGTGGGACTAGATGGTTCCAGTTTCAAATCTCCGTCAGATCCTCCTCCACTGCGCATCGCCATTCCTTCTAGAAATGTAACAGTTTTTGTTAGAGCATGGCCTTCAGAGATAGTGGCCTGCAGCTTAGAAGTATATCAATTTGAAGGGATTTAGCATACAATTTCTTGCGGCAAAAAGCGAGTGAATAATTCGAATAAAGTGGTTGCGTAAGAGCATACGTTGCACCTAGTAAATGCTAGTATAAATACAAATTGAGCTCAATAACCTTGCCATGATGGTCGATTTTTCCAAATTACCAGTTTCAAAAATGATCAGTATAAATACTCACGGTTATCGTATCCTTCTTTAGATGGTGAATCAGCCATTGTGTTGACGAAATGATTTTGGCATACACACTTATGGGGGTAGGTTTACCTATCAATATTGAATGGCGATAACCTCAGAATTAGCAATTTTGCCCGAAGATAAAAATATGTACCGAAATTGTTAAGTTAGTTAGATATTCGAGTGTTTAATAATAAAATAAGATGATATGCATGAATAAATCATGTCAACCTTGCGTTTTAGAGAAACGTAGTATCCAAGAACATCATACGTCACACGCCATTTTAAAGAAAAAGCTTTCGTCGGTAATAAACGCGTCGGTCCCGATCACCGATCGTGAGGCCACGAGTATCTCCCTCCACGATGTCGACTGTTCACTCCATGAACTGTCAAACAAAACCACGTGCTCGACTAGCAGACGATTATGATTACTTATGACAGAAGTTGTTGCTCATTGAACCATTGAATGATTGAACTAAGCTCGAAGCTTAAAGTGGCTGAAATAGCTTAGGAATCATCCAGTTATGTATTACGACTATCTCATCTTTATCAAATCTCTATAACAAAAATTTATCCGATATCATGTATTTTTATTTCTACCAATCACTAATCAGTGACAACTTTTCGAGAAATCCTCCACTCTTCTTTCATCACTTGATCACGCCATACAGAAAATAAATAACTGCAATAAATAGTATCACTGACTCGTGTCATACTCATTAGTGTAAATTGAGGCAATATTACATTGAATTAATGTCTGGCATATGGTGTATCTAATATATATATATTTACATTCCCGCTCCATTGTACACATGAAACAAATATGATTATTTAGTTCTACTTTGTCTGTTGTTATTCATTTTCACAGAGGAATTGTCTCATTGTCAGTCTGGCAATAGTGTGCTTCATGAAAATGAAATGTCAAATGAACATTTGTCTTTGAATAGCCATAATTACTCAATCAGCTTACACTGGTCATTAATTCGGAATTTCAGCTTTCAATATAATAATTTGACCATCATACAAAAGAGCAATATGCTATTGCTGTTCTTGGTATGTCTACATATGTGTTAGATGGTATAGTGCGATTTGATTATTGGAGACACTGCCTCATTGCATAAGGAAAACTTTGGGATATTATCATGTGCCCCAGTGACACACATTCTAACTTCTTGCTAACTCCTACTTGTGATCATGTAGTTACTAATTAGTCCTATTTTAAAGACATTTATAATGTACTAGTTGCAGGTAAAATATGTACAATATTAAGATGGTCCTTTACTGCCAAACCTAGTTTAATTGATGAATTCTTTTTCTTTCAATGTCAAAACCCTAGGCCGATGGAAACATATAGTCGACTTATTGTTAGCTTATATTTCCAATAGAATGAACATCGTTTCTGCCTCTATCTGTTTTTGAGGAAAAGAAAAAACCAAATGAAACATTTTATTTATTTATTCGAAATAGTTTTTTTTTCTAATCGACAAAAAATAGCGCAGAATTTTATTGCATTAGGTGTGATTGATATTATTTTTCGTGATTCCATGAATTATCACTTTAATGATAATCAGTAACATTTGAATTTGTTTCACATTCGAAAAATGGTGACATTTTTTTCTTGGATAGCAAATGAAGTCGGAAATGATAATTATCATGAATGTTTTCGCGCAGGGTTCTATTTCTGCCAATACAGGCTGGTGGGGTACGTGTGGCCATACAATTAGTGACTTTACATGCAAAAACGAAGAAGAAACGAACTCCTTGTGACTAGGAACAGGTTTGGCGAGTGACGAGCAAAAAATTATCCAACCCCCAAATAAGGGCACCCTAATATATGCATTATGTAGTCAACGGTACTACTCTAATAGTAGTTCAAAAAGCCAGTATTGGGTAGACACCAAACGTTTTTATCACTATTAAATTACTCAACAGATAATCACATTTGGATAATACAAACTGAAATATTAGTCTCAAATATTCGTGCATGGTTTGTGGCTAGGAAGTGTACTAGAAGCCTGATTTTCATCACATTGCACGTCTAAAATTACGTAATATGGTGAAGGATGTCATGAGGCATGCGTGAAAACAACTCATGTTAATCAGAAAGAGCTATTATTCTCTTGCCAACACGTAAATGAGAATATTAATCGATCGTAATGAATAATAAATAAATCACAAATAGGTATCATAGTCAAGCAAATATACGAACTGTTTATATCGATCGATTGCTAATGTTTTTTCTGTGGTGTTTAGATGAAATTAGCTATTTAAATGAATGAATTCAGAAATTGTAATTAAAACATATATGCAATTAAAATAAGTTTAACTTTATCTGGTGTTTATTCCTTACTGGTATCTGAAATCTTGTTGTGGAACACTAGGTAAAATTGATACTTTCGGTACCCAAAAATGCTCCACGTAAATTTATATGAATAAAGGTCACTTATCCGCGATTCAATCGATAAAACATTACACATAGTAATAAAATTTAATCACTTTTAAATTTAGTTTTCACCTTTTGTTTTATTTCTCGTTTGACATCGATAAAAAATTATATATTTCGATAATTATTTTATTATTAATTATTTTATCTTATTGTTCCGTTAGATTTTAAACTAAAATGCTCCATGGCCTTTTGTAGCAGGCACCATCTATATACCTATCAATATAAAGTAGATTTATTGTTATTTATTATCAATATTCAATTTATCTTATTGTAATGATCAATCATAATAACTCACAAATACTAACTCTATTACTTCTTGAGATTAATTATCGTGGGTGATCAGTGCAAAATAGACAAATAATTAACTGTTCTATATTATCATACATTCAGAGTAATTGCAAAAACGACTTCTAACTACCGCAGAACATTTGAGACATACTTGAGTGAGTGCAATGTTCTGCGTTTACAGAAAGTCTGTATTCTCGACAGGCAAAAGTAGTTGATTAAACCAGTCACCAATATACCTCCCGACATTAGAATACTCTAACCTTCAGCAGGGGTATCCAGGGCACTCTGTCTGAGAAATAGGCTCAGATTGTATCATCGAGACTAGTAACAAAAATTAATACTCTCAAATATTTTGATTGCATCATATTCTATAACATTTACAATTCTGTTTAAACCAATGAATTCATATAAATTGGGAGCAACGAAATCAGTCGCACACTGATATCAAGCTAAAATGTTATTTAAATTCGTAATAAAATTAAATTTGGAAGTAAATTTTACCTCATGAATTGCGTGTACCCTAGTATTAAGTACAGCCCCTACCTTGACATTAATGGTACAAGAAAAATTGCGTTGCTGAAGATTTATATCGATTTGTATTCAAAATCATTTGCTGAATGAAATAAAAAATTGCCATTATAACACTTCATTTGCAATAATGTAGCGCCATAATTGCGGGTAATTAGTTCCGGCTCATGATCCGCTTATAACTTAATAAATTAAAAAGTGATTGGAGTTACTGAAATATCTGCCTCTCACTCAAGTATCCGGTACTGATCATTACTTTGAAAAAATACCTCGATCCATGTCGTTAGCCAGTGTTGACTTTGCAGAAAAATTCCTACAACCACATGAACTTGACTTTTGCTAAGGTCTCATACAGATTCCGTCAATCTCCAAGTAACATAAGTCTTTCACAATAAATTGAACTGAGAATTTTCTATATTCAGAAAGGCAGTACAAAACTACGAAAGTAAATCACTTTGTTGGACGACCGCAGTTATAATGGCAACTGTGTGTGCAAAATTAACGATAAAAGAAACAGAAACGTGTGGTGACGTGAATTTAATGGATCTTCGACCTTTGCGGAAATTTCCGTACATTTATAGTTTAACAAGGCTTGCAATATAATTTTATATATGTAGCCATCCCCATATTGTCCCAAGAGTTGAATTAAACTTCTTAGAGATAAAGGCTCAAACTACATCCTAAATAGAAAAAAAATATATATACCGCACTGAAAATCAACTGAAATCTGGTGCTCGGTAATTGCCAGAGAAAAGAAAACTCACGGCTAAATTAGAAATTTCTGTAATATTTTCATGTCAACCGCTTTTATCGATGAACTTTTTTGATAGGCGTTAGACAATAAGTGTAATGTAAATATTACATGTGTAATTTGAAAACATAATTTCATGGACATCTAATGTTGCTTGGAAGCAATTCACGAAAATTCAAATTATTCGTCTATTGATATTTTTCTAATTTCATCGGGTGCCTTGATAATAACATTTTCATCTCCAAGGGGGACCTGAACGAAGTCTGTATATAGTATGTCACGATGTCATGACACGAAAAGCATACTAGCCACACTTGCATACTGAGGGTCCACAGTATGCTGCTGAAACAACCAAGTTCATGGAGACGTTCCAAAATCATGACATTTTTCACTATTACTCTCATGACGCTACGCTCAATCGAACTACTGCCAAGGAGCTCTTGATTGTGACGCTGTGATTGAAATGGAGTAATTGGTACAATATGTCAAAACTCATCATTGCATAACGATATACAGAACCTTCATTATCATAGGTCTACTATAAACAAGATGTTGGTTAGATATTTGTACCATGATCAGGATTGGTTTAGATTTTTGAGCGCTTAGCCTGACGAGTTTTAGACGAACGTCGTGGCTTCTTAGATGAATCGCTGGGCATATCTTCGGCAGAAGATTTCCGTTTCGATATTCCAGATGGTGCCGGCGCTTTTGGCGGGGCCATTTCGGTAAGAACCGGTTGAGTCAAAATCACTGGTGGCAGCATTTCTGTCGGACTGTGAGCCTCTGCAATCGGCACGAAATCCAGAGATTCTCCTAACGCCTCAGGTAATACACCTTGATTAGCCAGAGCTTGCAAATCCTCACTCGGTAAAGGCATCGACTGTCCGCAGCCAAGACATGCCGGGATTGCCGGTGATTTGGAACGCCAATATTGTAACTCTGTCTTGCACTTGTTCAGTTCCTGTAGAATATTCACGTGACAGAGTTGATGATCCTGAGAAATTGTACGCTCATACAACTAGATAATTCTGGTAAGTATGTGTCTCAACATTTAGATTATCAACAATAACAAATGTTGGCTATAGATTTTCAGTAATCATTAATTACTGTACCCTTGGTAATTTAATTTTCAATATCCATTCTGAAGTTGTTCAAAATGACTTTATCTCATCCCCAATTACATGTGGTATATATAATGAAAGAGACCAACCAATGCCTCGTATAATTGCCTTGCAGGCTTGTATTAATACAAAATTATTTCGTGTTTCCAACACTAGAAGTTCAATTCATTTAGCTATATATACAAACTCTAAAAGTTACAGTCAACTAGAACACAATTAAAAATCACCAAATTTTTTCTATCAAGTCTATTGGCAAGCTAATAGTTATGACCATACCTGTAGAAGAGTGCTAAACTTCCGAGACGTCTCTTCATTCTTCTTATCATTATCATCAAGCCTGCTTGCGTATTCTACTATTTGTTTTTGTTGCTCAGCTATTTTCGCCTTGCAGCCGCGCAAATCTCTGCGCATCAGTGTAAGTTGGCTGTTGTATCGTTTCATTCCTTGTTTAATTTTTCGTATACGTTTTCGCAGTACCATATTAGACTGTGGAGGTGCGACATTAGATTCCAACAAGCCTGGATCATCAGAAGAGTGAGGGGGCGAACCTTCCCCTCCGCTACTTCTACCACCTTTACCTCCTCCAACACTCATGGGTGCTGAGTCCAGGCACATGAATGGTTTGCTCACATTACTAGGAGCTGGAATCCAATCATCAATACAGAAACTTACCAAACTCGTTCAAGTTTATTGCACAAAGCTTGGAACAGCGGGAAAAGTAGCAGCAAAGCAGGCATCTAGAAAACAAGAGTTTGAGTAGTTTTGATTCAGCATTAATAACTCACAGGAAAATGTGCCCGCAAGATCCAAGAAATCAGTGCCGAAGTATGGGATTTCTGGGAGCGTTGGCTCCAAGCGCTCCTTGAAGTATTCCATAGCCATGGTACTGAGGTCAAACAATTCGTCGGTCACTTTATAAGGTCTGGCCAGTTTCGGCGTTACTCGTATGTACAACAAGATCCGATAGACCTCATCCAGAATCTAAAACAAAAATAGTTCAGTACAATTCTCCATCCTTCTGTTTGTTTGTTTGTTTGATACATGGGAACATATGCTGATTCAGACTTCAGATTACCTCTCCTGGGAAGAAACAGCAATGTTTACGTTCTATGTGCTTTCCAAAACTCATTTGTAGCAGAGTAAGACGCATGTGTAGCGTTTCTATGATATCGGACTCGCAGGCCAATGGGTGATTGCGTCGAGCAGATTCACGTCGCGGCATTTGTGCTTTAATCGCTTGGAAACGGCACAACATTTGTGTTTGGAGCCGTTGAAAAGTTGAGCTGAGAATAGACCCGCATACTCGATCCATTTGATGGCAAACCTGATAAAAGTAGATAAACAGAATAACAAATTACCATTGATTATTGCATGAATAAAGACATTGCCTCAAATGATGCGTCGTACTGATATCATAAAATACATGTCAGAAGTAAAATACGTACAGGACGTAAGCGGGCAATGGTGTTGAAATCCAAGTAGCCAAATATTTTCTCCAGAATTTCCACAGGTAAATCTAAAAGATTTGTATGTCTCATAGAAGTGGCTTCTGCAACTGGGACCGCAGTTGATGATCCTGGTTGTGGCTGCACCTGATGTCTACGAGCTGTTCCAGCATCCCCGATACTGTCACCCACAGTTCCCACATTGCTACTACTTCCCACAATGCTCATCTGACGAGTAGACACCATTTTTCCCAGCGTAGAACCACACACTTCTTTAGGTACCTAAAAGTAATTTCGTAGATTATTTCAACTTCAAAGTGAAATAGCACCGATTCACTGAGGCGCCTATTCAGTTACAAATTATTTAAAATGCAATTTCTGCATGTTGAACAAGTGATGCTAGATCTGTACAGCTATATTAAGGATCCAAATCAATTAGGCTTACGTTTCTCGATGTCACAGTTATTTGTAAAGTTAGGTATCATCCAAGCAGGGGGTAGTTGGAAATCTACCCCATGCCAAGAGAAGAACAAATTTCGGACGTGTACAGTGTATTGTGAATTGTACACAATGTTTTTCTCACAGATTTTGCCAGGCTGAATTGAGACCCCAAGATTCGTAATATTTTTGTAAATATCAACGTAACTCCTACTTTCTATGGCGCATTTAAGGGAGCTTGATTGAGTAACTGATAGGATAATATCTCAACATATTTCAATCCATCAAATTTCAGTCTAATAGTTTGAGATTTCCACGTGTTCTTTTTCTGTGATTCAATTCAAACTTAATATTGTTGGACAGCATAAATGTCTATTTATGGAATTCTGCATGAAAGGTAAAATTGTTTTTTCTACATTCAAACTATGTTTAATGCAAGTAACTAGCTGCCCACGAGTAAAGTGAAAGCTGCAAAATATTACACTGCATGACAAATAATCTCGAGTTTGTCACAAGGTGATTATTGTTGATTCTAACATATAACGAATCGCTAAAATTATGGATTCATAACTATTGTCTATTTTTTACTGAAGAATCTTACAGGCAAATTTAGATTTAAAACTAAAGATAAGACGGACGTGTAATATTGCCTCAGAGGTCGGAAATGTGCAAGTTTGCCCAGCGAAATATAGAGATAGTTTTGTGATATAGAAGCCTATTTCATGTAACATCGTATTTTAAAAATGGATATATGAACTAAGAAACTGTTCTGTGTTACTAGAAGTTCCATCTGGATGATTTTTGCCAGGCAAAGACTTGGCCGATTCGCCCCTTAGCAGCAGTAGCCATAGCTTCTGAAGATCTATACCAGCTTGGCTAATATCTCCAGGCCTCAATACACTGCAGGCAGCTTGTTTAATCTTCTGGTTCAAATTGTTGCTGTCAGCCACCCCTTGTTTTGCTACAAATAATTTTTGTTTCTCGTGTCATCAATACCAAATCAAAAACTGATCATCACGCAAAACATTACAGTTATTGAAATAATCAATACTGGAATTTATTTACACTTTAAATATTCTAATAAAGCATTTCAAGTTCTTTTTAAGAAAAGCCATATCTTGTAATCATTGTGGGGTTACTAATATGTGAAGAAATGATTTCAGTAACAATGAGGGATAATTTACAATGCATTGTTAGAGAAATAATATGGATTAGTAACCAATTAATAGAATAGAAAGTATAATTCTCATAATATAGTGTTATTTCAGATACAATTACAATTCAGATAAATAACTAGAAGGACCTGCGACGAGCAAGATTAACAAAGCTGCTTGCTTAGTGTACTGTTGTAATTCACTTCAATTCACAACCATTGCCTGAGATATGAGTGAAGCTAGCTGTAATCTTTCAGGTAACACAAAGACAACCAACGGGTAGTTTGCTTATTACTGTCTATAGATTTACGGACTGCGTTTATGATTTCAAACTAACATAACTTGATATTAATTATATCCTTCGCAATGGCAATGATCCAACATCTTGTACAACATCCATTTCAATTAAACAAAGTCATGCAAACAATAGCTTACTTTTGTTCAGTTTATAGTTTGTTGTTAGAAGCTCTTATGGTCAGTTAACTATTTTGCCTAAACATAAGCCATAAATTCCAGTTCCTAGATCTTCCCCGCTATAGAATAAACACAAATGTCTATAGCAAGTGTTTTTAGCAGAAAAAAAATGTACTCAACCAAAAATGAAACATTCATGAGAAATATTTCTGATGCAAATAAAGCAGCAATGGACTTGGTTATTTTTTTTAATCTATGAAATTAACACAACATTCTTGATGGAAGGTCTGCAAAGGCTTCAAATTCTCCACTACTCCTCTTTATCCAAGTTTGTAAGAACCCTGCTTTTGTTACACGGATTTCAATCAAAAGGATCATACGAAGAACAGTTGATAATTTGTTTGGTCGAATTAATTGCGCAGGGTCTGGGATGCATTTTTCACTGGTATATTTTCACATAGACAAAACGATAAGTTATTGTATGAGAAGATTAAAGTATGATTGCGATAAAAAAGTAATAATAGGCAATTAATTCGAAACCGATTGCATAATATCGGCTGATGTTAAAGGAAAATTAATTAGCACATGAACCAGAAACGTTTTTCCAGAGTTTCTTTTTTCAGAGTGACAAGGGTATCCTAGAATCAAATGTGAAATTTTTCGTAGATTCTACGCGAAAGATACGACGGGCATATGGGTAATTATTGTTGTTTAAGATGTCTTGAAACACGATACGGCATGACCGAAAATACGATAGTTGCTACGTAGGAAGACTTGGCGAAATTTTAACTCTTTTTACCGCCATAAAAATAATGCCACATATTTATCTTGATATTAAACCAGACAAAATAAACACAAACATTCAATCGATATAATCGTTAGTTATGAGAGACTTAGTACAGTTCGGCGATAGACGGAGCTTGTTAGTTGGTTTAGAAATAGTGAACGAACTAATTGTACATTGAATTGCAAAATGATAATCTAGGCAAAAGGATACTCGAGGAGTTTGTTCGAAAATGGTCGTAGGTATCGTTACATACCCCAAACAGAAATTGATCACTGCATCTGCGTTGCTGTTTCCAACGACATTTTGACGGCCTCCCTCACTTTACCGTACTCCGGGGTTGGTTTTTTTTTTATATTTGTTAACCCTGCGATTATTTCTAATCTCGAGACTTGAACGGGCTGTACAATTGAGATAGCGAATGGTGCGGACTCTCAATAATGAATTTCCAATTTTCCACGGAGCCCCAAACCGTCGGGCAAATCACAATCAACCGTGCAACTGCAAACGCGGAATGCGCAGACTCATTAGTCAGATACGCGCTTATTTCCAGCGGCTCACCCTCCGAATCGCTCTTTTTACCTAACGAACACCATCTCTGCAGTGCTACCAAATTTCGAACAAAATAGATCCGTACGAACATCCTAGAGACTTTAATGCATGCGCTGGCTAACCGCTTGCATTCGAATGATTCAAATGTCAACGCCCATCTCATGACCAAAAATTTAACCAATTTAGGACATTGCTTGCACCATTGAGTAACTATACACGTACGAAGTATAGTTACTTAATGCTTGCACTTTGCCGTATCACTGCTATGACAGCATCGGTAAAGAAGAAAAAAAATGTTAAGAGAGGGTATATTAACGACACAAGTTCAGAACTCAACACATTCATGATGCGATCCACTCCACGCGACCCCTGTTTATATACTCGACATTTCTTATTCTGGCAACTTTTCCCGTATTTTCAATAACAAAGAGACTATAGCTATCCAAGGAGAAAGACAAGTGTTGGTTTTATTTTAGGCTCAAATCTACGCACCCGACAAAGCAGATTGCAAGGCAACGATGGTGTATACTTCGTACTTTAGCGCACAGATGATTGCACAAATTTCTGACATAATGACAACTGATTTCTTTTATTTCATACGTTTTTCTTGCTGGAAAAAAATCAAGCTTGAGCCAATTTTTAATGAGGGATAATTTCCGAAAAAGTATTTTTCAGGGTATCTGCAGACACTCTTTCAAGAACATACGCATTCACCGAAATACATGGAAGACTCCACAGAATACTCTTTAAAAAACTATCATACGATGAAAATCAACTGAGACAAAAAATTTTTATCGCAAGAAAAGTTTTGATACCGAAATTGTATCTAATTGTCGTATCCCTATACGAAAATACGCAGTGTCGCGGCAGCGTTGTTCTGCAATTTTCTTCAGTCTAGATTACAGAAAAATCCCAAACGGACATCACGACGACTAAATATGTATGTGATTATAAGAATATATGTATTTTTCACTGGTGTATCATAACACTCGACAAAAGATAACGACTAAACCCGTTTCATGTATAAAACAGTTTAACCTCTAGAATTGTCACATACGCCTTGGCATATTTGGATAAATGCAAACCGTCCTTATTAAAGTGTAACAATGATACATATACATCTTTTATCCGTGACAAATTTGAATTCAAGACAAGAGAGTATTCAGAAACTCGTCTGACATACGCAATTAAGCTGTTTTCATCATTTCGCAAATATACTTTTTCATTATTACATATAGAGTATATTTTAATTGCGCCAATACATTGGAGTGTGGAGGGGCGGGTCTAATTCTAAATGGATCAACCCATAATGGTCCGAATATATAAAAATAAAATAAAAAGGAGCACTGTAAAAGCCAAACGATGTTTGTAAATAATGTGGGCATACATATGTATATACCGATATATAATAATGTATATACCTATACAGATATTTACAGGTATATAATTGTACATCTATTATTTAGCATGATGGGTTTACCTATAAGTTTCACAGATAAATGGTAAAAAAAATTCAGCTATCTTTTCGATAAACTTTTCCACAGTTAAAGGTTTAGGAATCATACACCTGTATATGTATATCTCTTGCATTTTTTATATTTGTTCTAACAGACATGTAAATACGAAATCTGGCGATGCCGTATGCATTTGTTATTAATAAGGTCTCGGTACGTTGAAGAACAAATAAAAAATTGGACGTGCCGACCTTCCAGTATAGATAGGAGCGTTTTTCTAATCATCCGCTTTCCCGTTTTACCTTGCTCCGAGTTAGTTATTAGTTTTTTTTTCTTTCTCTGCTTTATATTAGGATGGTACAGTACGTACGATGAAAGTATAAGATACGCCAATACGTCGAACCATAACTTGTAAAAATAATTACCACATATGGACATAAAATTCCGTTTTCCTTCCCATCATTCACAGAGGTTTTTCTTACGGTTAATAATAAAATAATTCGTATTCGTATTCGTGTAACGTCGATTTTTAACATTTTCGAACCTTATACGGATATTCTGTCCGAGGATATTCTGTCCTAAGGATCAGAGCATCCGATACGCCGTGGGTATTATTGTAGATGTGGTTATAATGTATGCAATTTTTAACGAAGCTTATTTCTGAAACCACAAATCCGATAAGAGAGATTATATTATATTTTCGAAAAAATACAAATTTTACAATAAATATTGGTATGCTTCATTTACGTGATCGTAATAAAACGTTATACATATATTTATTATATAGGTCATGCGTTAAACTTATTGTTAAATTAACCGTGAAAGGTCAGCGTATCTACGGAATTATTGTAAAAAATTAAATGGATACTAGTCAGATTTCAGTCACGTGAACTGTGCCGTTCGTGAAAAGTCGAGCACGAGGGTCAAATCAACTGTAAACAGCCCCACAACCGCGAAAGCATTTTATAACATTTGACAATATCTTTTTATCTGACAATGAGAAAGAAAGTGTGATATCGAATTGGTCGTGGCATAGATTTTTATACGATCGTAATTTTTGCAAGTCACCATGTATTTTTGTCTGACAAATCCGGTTTTTTCGCAGTCCTGATTAGCTGATGGAATCTGAGATAAGACAATAAGCTTTTCTAGTTTGTGAGATGAATTTATTTCATTCTTAAACCTTATAGGAAATTTGAAAAGTTCTTATCAGAGGTGTTGTGCGCTGTAAAAGATGGATAAGATACGTATTATTATAACGTCCCTGAATAGAATCTGATCAAGTTGATTTTCTCAAAGCGGAAAACGACCGGCTCTGAATGTACTGCAAATATAAATGGATATAGAACATACGTGCTGGTCACTGGGTCCAACCGCAGCAAACAACCTACGGGCATGTAGGTGATATCTATGGTGACTATACACCGATCGATTTTCTTTAATTTATTATACAACGTATAGATTTTTGATTTTGCAGAAAAAGCTGTTTGAATATGGCCGCAGGTGCTTATCCAAATTTCTGCATATAGACAGAGAGCAGAAAGCCTGATAGCCGCAATAGAAAACTCTCTTCGTGGATAGGCTAGAATCTACATACGTATAATATGTATAGCCGGTCGCAGAAAAATACAACCAAGATTTGTATAGCGAGCCGTGAATATAAACGATGTTGACCTTCGGTCATATGAATTTTTAAAATCCACAGATCAAGTGTAATACTTTGGTAAATAGTACTGAGCAGTAGAGACCGCTTGAAAAATTCGAAACATAAATAGATCGCACGTGAACAGCTCTCCTTACCCTAGCTCGTAAAATTAGAAATTTCTTGCAGTAACAACGTTTCAATTGTTTGTGCATATTCGTATTTGTTTTCTAGCATAGGTAAACCATGATCGATGCAGGGGGCATATGGACGTTATCAGGGGGCATCATCAAGGCCAGAAGTTCTTTTTTTACACGATTTGAAATTTCGTCTAGATCCTGATTTTGTACATTGATATAGATCTATACCAATTCAAAATTTTTGCACAATATTCATGCGAACGAATCATAAATTTTCGACATCGTTATGATATTTTCAAGAAACTCTCACCTTCGCGTTGTTATCACGTTATTCGAACTGCATCACAATTTGCATCCGAATTATTTTGTCGTACGGCCGGTGTAACGTCGATGCAGAGTAGAGAAGTTGACACGACTCATATGATCTTTCCCCTTCTATTTGTAGATATTTACCCTCATGTTGTCGTTCACACCATGTATACAAAACCATGTTTAAAACCTTTCACAATTCTAGTATCGGCGTGTCATCACTTCAACGTTAGTCATTCGCGATGTGTCGTGTTAGTTTGCCGCGACTCACATATCCGGCATCATCGTTGTCATCTGAAGAGTGCGTGATTGATTCAATTGTTTCGTATAAAAATTGTAAAATAATGTTACATGATAATTTCCCCGTGATAAGTGACTTACGATAACGCATATTTTTCCGAATGCTGATCCTGAAATTCAATGGAAACCATATTATCTTTTGTCTTCCGGAAGTGTGAGCCACAATCCGTCGGTCATCGGGAAAATTTCCTCGAGAAAAGAAAACTTTGCATACCAACTTTCCAACCAACTACACCGGCAGTTCCCTCTTCCCCTTCCGTCTGACTTAATATTCCTTAGAATACAGCAAACCAAACGTCGTGTCCCTCAAATATACGATTCTATTGGCAACTCATATTATTGTAGCGGCTGTCAGTAACGTACCCGCGTACATATTCTGCCCTGTAATGGACTTACGACGATAAAATATGCGACACAGGAGGTTCTTTCGGGCAAAAGGCTGCGGTCGTATTGTATTTAATATGGCAGTCCGCCCCGAATAGGTTCAGTTGTCTCTCGACCACAACCGATCCCGTAGGCTGCACGATTCCTCACTTATTGCTATGTACGTACAGTAGTCTACTCTTGAGTCAACTGCAGTATAGTGAACTTAGACTCGAGTCATTTTAGGACGAAGGTGGACAAGACAGTGCCAGAAAGCCAATCAGTGGGCAGTGAATATTTGGAGTCATGAATATCTTCGTGGTTTCCAATTTTTTGACGATCCTAATTTGTAAGTCTTAATTTCCATTTCATCAAATATTCTACATCGATCTCACAACTTAAGTTTTAGCTTATGATATTTCTTCATCAGGGATCGACTAGTCGCGAAAATTTCGAAAGCGTGCAATTGTGAAAATGTATTTGAAAAAAAAATTTCAGTCAATTTGCATTTCATTTATCCGTTTATCCGTAACACAACTCCAGATAACAATCGACAGCCGAGATTTCACAAATTATTTGATTGCATGGACTATAAGGAAATTAACGCGAGCATCAATAAAATATGTGGCTCATATGGCTCGATGTGAACTATACTGCGTGTACGAAATTATTCAAATGATTAGCTGATTTATGATTGATGCGGATTTCAATTATTTTACGTTACATTATAGTACATATTTGCCTAATATTAACCGGAATTGTATCAACCGCAAGACAAAATTGACATATAATCCATCGATCCATTGTTAGTCGCCATAAGGAATTGTGATTTATTGACAGTTTTTTGACTGACAGATTTCACCGATGTTTTCGTGAATTACGTCTAACCTAGGTCCAAATTTCAATTGTTATAGCAAAAAATATTCTAGATCCCCGAATCAGATTATCAATCATGTAGTAAGTACGCTTATACTTTGTCGTCTATTTCGGAAATCAAAGAATATAATGAACGAAGGATAAATATAATGATACATTTCGAATATTTTCTCATTCTAAAATGCCAGCTTTTGAAGTATTCTAGTGAGTCAATTATCGAACTTACATTGAGCTTCTCGCAAGAAGTCCAATCTCATTGAAACCTATTAGGAAACTGATCACTTCGTTGATATTAGTCAAATCTGGTAATTCGAACATGTTTATAACAACTCCGTAACATTTCATCGGCATCAACATGAGAACATGTTTGGCAACTATGGATTCGATAATGAAAACCAAAACATCCAATGAATCTATGTAATATTCCTTACGCGTGGAATTGTCATCGTTTTAAGCGGTACTTCAGTCAATGAACTTACAATCAGAAAATCTCTGCAAACCAGTCGTACAGTAAACTCTGTAGTTACTGTTAATGATTATAATTCATCCAAATGTTTATGCTTTCACTGAACACATTTGTCCACTTGATATTCGTACAAGATTAAGTTGCATTTGGCGGAGTTTCTATTTAACGCGTATTTCTAAAAACAAACTTGCTAATTTTTAAACCACGTAAGTCAATGCTAACTTCGAAACGGACTCTGACGTATTTACGTTACTTTGGACATTCTATGCTGTCACCTATTCACGTTGTCAATGCTCTATTTATAAACAACACCGTCCCGCTAATTTTCAATTTTTTTTTCCGTCTCTCTTTTTGCATATATTCATTTCCATCTGAAAACTGCTGATGCTGGTACTGAATGTGAAATTTATCACTTTCGCCGGTAACTTTGCGAACAAATTATCGAGACCCAAGAAACGGCTATTGAAACGGTTTGAGATTAAAAAATACGATAAATTCGTTCAACTCACATTGGTCAGCTGAATATATTTATACACATCCGAGTAATTGAAATGTTGCTGGTAACAAACTTGAAGCAAAACTTGGCAGAAGACCTGGCCTCGTTTCTTTTTACACATACGATGTGCAAACTTTGGAAGGAAGACTTAGAAAAATTAAAAATTAAATAGAGAAAAAATAAAGAATGTTGAACATTATCATTGTACGTTATGTGACAAAAACATTTGTTAGCTTTTAGCCATAGAAAAATAGGTAGCGCATAAACTAGTTTTAAATGACCTATTGTGCAGAGGGTCACGGAATGTATTATATACGTGTATATCCTACTTATTGTAGCATTTACATCTTTAGATCACTCTGTTAGCCATCACCTCTGAGGAAATACACACCTATAAATGTAACATAATATACATATTGCACGTGTCAGTTTTAAAGCTTTCGCACGAGCAAGCAAACACATATGTGCAAGAACGTCAAATTTTTCTGATTTTTGTTGCGTTCTCTGCACAAAAGGTCAGGACTTTTAAAATGTAGATGCTCCCTACAGCATTCAAAGTCAACCACAGAGTCATGTAATGTGAAAACTCACACAAAACCTGCAGACATATTCATGTATAGGAGGTGCAGTAAAAAAATGAAAAACGAATTAAGCAAAAAGAGAATTGTTTTACACTGCATGAATGCGCGTGGTCACTTACGACGATGGAAAATGCAGACCACTTGTTGGCGGGCACGAGGAAAACCGAGCATTCGATCGTATTTGAAATAAAAAAAATTCAATCTTGCTGCAGATATCCGTGTAAAAAAATACTTCGTCAAGGTTTCTCCAGACATTCAATTTTCATTTGTCTTAATAAATGAGCTGATGTTTTTTTTTTTTTTTTTTTCTGGGGAACTCCGTCAGTTCTTTATTCTTCGGAAATAATAAGCGAAGAATGTAAGATGTAAGATGTTGGATCACTTGTGTATCGTATTCTTGTGAAAATTCGCATTTTTTCGACTCAAGATAATTGTCGTAAAATGGGTCATTATGTACATTTCATACCGGAAACTATTTCAATGAGCCACAAAACTCTTTGAACCCGTACGTGTTTATTGTACACCGATATAATATCATTTTTCACCGCCGAAATGAAGGAACGTCATTCATTTTCCATATTTGTGTCGACCTTGGAAAAGGATTATATTATTTCCCAATATGCGTTTCAACGGAGCACCGCCGTACGGCCATAGGTATTCATATGATATGAATTTGTCCTGATTGTTAACAATTGTTACACTATGCAATACCTTAGTCATGTGTAGAAATGCATAACAATACTACAGAATTATATGCTGCAGACTTTGTGTATGTACATAAATAGATGTATATAGTATTGTACATACACTCATGTGTAAAAATATCTGTAGATATTTATTATGAATACAAAAAAATTATTTATGGTGACGAGGAAGATACAAATTAACTGAAACAATACACACAATCATTGATAATAAAATATCAACAATTAGTAGTATCGTTCATCTTTAACAAATAACGATGTTCAGATTTCTTGCTGTTACATATTTGTTACTGTTACTTATAGTTGCGATTTTACCAACAACGGACATTTGACCGTGATAACCATAGCCCGCTTGCGTATACAAGAAACTCTCGAATGAATTTGAAAAAAATTTCATAGCCGCAAGAAGACAAAATTATTAAATCTATATGCAAATGCACATGAGCAACGTGCAGTGTGCTGAATTTTGTATCAAAAGATCGTGTCGCCCTGTTGATGATGACTGATGAGCTTTCCAGACCCGCGTCCCTTAATTCCTCTGTTCCAAAATGGCGAACGCGTTTCACTTGAACGTGCAACCGACTTTAAAGGGCAATTCGTGTCATTCGTACATTTATTTTTGATGAAACCAAAAATTTCGCTCTGCAGTAGAATTTTCCGTAGATTCCATGTGCCGATGTACTTGCTTGTTCTTTTTTTTTCAATACTACATGGTTATCAAATTGTAAAATTCTTCGTGACATATCATGAATGAAGCATTGTTGGCAGTGTACATGAGTTTATAATAGGGGTTATAGTGATCCGGCGAACATATCATATAATATACATACATATGGGTTTGTATATGTACACGTAATTATGTATAACCTGTAGGTACGGGTTATGCATACTCACACCTCGTTGCACATATATCTGAACCCGGAAATTGACGAGTCACTAGACTATCGCCGATGGCGTTACAATTTGCTTGTACGTTGTATATTACATATCGTGTATATAGAGATAGATATATATAATACTACTTATATCTACATTCAAATGTGATCGCTTCACCTGCATTACAGATGCGTTTACTGACGCTATACTTTGCGTGACTCTATAACGCCAGAAGGTCGTAGTGCTCTATGATTTAACTTTTGCACGTTTTTCACAGGTCAAAAGGGGCGTATATTTTCAAAAGTGTTGTTTCACGCTGAAAATTTCATTTAAATGGTCTATAAAATCGGTAAAACTATCAGATGTCTAGTCGATTAATGCTAAAAAGGGGTGTTTATTTTCTTGACCATATTTATTCTGTTAAAAATTCCGAAAAAGTTCAATTTCGTAGACACGACCTTAAGTTAATTCAGAATTCTGGCGTTGATATGAGTGGTGTAAAATATACTTCTTAAAGTCACTAATTGTATAAATTCACGTCACATCTGAATGTCTCTCGTTTTCCATTTTTCTTCAATTTCAATCTGCTTTTGTATTTTCGACTTTACTTCTGAATCGACTTTGAAAATTACAAAAAATACAAAAATATACGTCTTATACTTCCGTTGTTGAAATCGCGTTTTTGGCGCTCACGACCTTTTAACATTATTTACGCGATTGATGTATACCTATATATATCTTCGTATTTTGGATTCAATAAATATCGTCGCTCAACTATAACAATACGAGTATAACTTGTTTACAACTAAACATGTGTTACTCGTTACAATTTACGTCACCTCGTTACATATTGCTGTTCCCTGCAGATATGTATCTGTAATGATTAATAATTATAATCAGGGCTGCATAATTATTATATCTTCTGTTAAACTTGTATTTTTTCAACGTGCATGCGACTGGGTTTTATAAGATTACAGGTATACATATCTATATACCTATTACAATATATGATCCGCGGCTATCATTTTACCGCTAATCCAAAAATGCTTATCGATTTTATAGGATGGGATTTTGTTGTTGGATGCAATTTGTACAGTGTAAGATATACGTAAATGGCATCGATTCATGCTAGAAGTTTTTCTTTTTTTTTGCCTGCAAGGTGCATCATCTTTATGATTGCGCGAATACATGCACATAATGTGCACGTCAGAGGATCATTCGTATTTACTGCAGAAATTATAGATACAACATATACGTATCGTAAATCCAGTTCATGATTGTACGACTATTATTATAATTATCATTTGTTTGATGCACTTTTTATCGTAATTAATCGATAAAAAGGTTGATTCTGTATAGTATAGGTTAAAAGCATAAGACTCTCGACGAAAGAATTATAGTTTTGGGATTTCATTTACAATTCTATGTTGCTGTTTTTTTTCTTTTTCTTTAGATTATATGATGATTATGTTATATGAATATGTATGTTGATATTAATATAACCGACCTCGGAAATAATTACCTGCTATACGCACGAATCTATAATATTACAGTCTTTATCTGCTACAGTGGAAGTTTTTATTTTACCAGTAAAACTAAAGGAATGCAAAAAATGATAAAACACTGCAGAGTTGGAAGAAAAAAACTTGTAGCCCAGATTGGTTTTTTGATATGTATATTTATATATATGTTCATTTTTAACGCATGATTTAGTATACCTATAGAACTTCACCGCACACTTCATCAAGTCATGAATTATTAACTGCAGCTAAATAATTTAATTACCAGAATAATGATCGACGGACGAAGCGACCGCGCGCATATACGCATCTTCTACATGCACATTAGATATATATGTATATGTATATAAAGCTATGTACCTACCTTGCATATTTTTATTATATCGTACCCGCGAGCTCCTTCGAACAGCTTTCACTACATAAACTATTTAGTGGGTCATCGCCCTGAGTGCACTCTGCTCTCATGAACAATATACCCATTATTAATAACTATTTTCTCCGCGATTTATAAATGTTCAGCATAACTTATTACGCCGGTAAGTTTGAACATTTTTTATACGTGTTATGAGCATTTCATATACCATTCGTGAGTGGGTTTTTGAAGCCGCTGCATATCATGCGTATATTAGGTATGCTATGGGGGGCATTTATTCAAGTTGGCCGCCTTATTTGATCGACTTTTTCCGGTTATTTTTTTTCAAATGTATTTTGCACACAGTTTGTAGTCGATAAATTATTTCAGATTATATTGCGTCTGACAATGAATATATTTCCGAAGATCCCAATTTTTTAAATTATTTTTTGTCAATCGATATAAATACACATATGTATATTATACAAATGTTTTTTTTGTTGATTCATTGGAAGATTTTCAAATGATTCGACAATAGGTACACAATGCGAAAGAAAAGCAAAAAATATATATGCATATACAACTATATACATATACTGGCAATATAGGTAAAACTATTACGTTCAATATTGCATAAAAGAGTTGTCGCGGTGTTTTTACTATCGAATAATTATAGTATATTAGTTGACTAGATAATTAAATACACCTTTGTGTACCTATATAATTATTAAGAATGACAATACACACAATCTTGGATATAATGAGACAAATTTGAGTGCGATATAAATGTATTAAAAAATAGTGATGCTTTGTAGAAGAAATATGCGCGATCTAAATGGTATATTATACATACATATATGCATTAAACATACATATATTATACATTAGATATAATCGAATCGACGATGGTATTGTTGATAACAGTAATAACAATGTTAATAATCATTTCGGCAATAATTGCTTGACAACTTAGTCGGATGGTGTTAGTATTATTTATTCATTCTTCTTTCTTCGATCAAACGAGTTGATTGCGAGTGCGTGGTGGGGATGGGGGGGGAGCGCAAACCTTTTTGCGATAGCGAACCTATAATAAAAGACACTTCGTTTATCACATTGCTGTCTAATAGTGCAGCCTAAAAATCATTATAGCTGCAGCGTTACACTATATGTATAAGTACGTATATATATATAGATATGATGTATATTTTGTGAAATATGGGATGTGTCTAAGCTTTTATAGGGGTTCGGTGAAAAACGTAACATGATTCATTATTGATCTTATAGGAAACCTGATGAGACTCGGATACTTGGTGTCAACTTGACTATAGCGTATCATTCATTACCCAGTTGTTTATTATGATTCAATTCCGTTCTACAACGAGAAGCCAAATTTATAAGTCGCGTCTTATTATTGCTGTATAGAATTATTTAGTCTGGTATGCACACGTGCTTCGTCGAAACACATGTTAAACCGCGGTACTGCAAAGTGTGTAATTATGTGAACCGAAGTGTAATCATACCTATTCATCGCATGTAGTGTAAATGAGTGAGAATTATACCTATATTTTCAGTTATGACGTCTATTGGGGTAGAAAAATTTTAGTGTAGATCTACGGGTATTTCTTTCAACTCGCAATCAGAATATTACATCATCAGTATAATTTCAACGTGAAGTCGTAAGATGACAACAAATATGATTTATCTATAAATCATTTCCAACCATGAATTGCTTCAAACAGTATGTTAAAATGCATTGAAAACTCGAAGAAAAATTTTAAAAAATCCGAAATATGCATGAATAAAATAAAAGTCAGTTTAAAAACTGAACCAGCACGTTAGGCAAATAATATAGGTATACAAAAAAAAAAAAACTTACACTTCAAATGATATTTAGAAATTTTTTTTCACTCGGACGCAACTCTTATTCCTGTACATGTGTTCTGTGTGAACATTCAATTATCATTCAATATGGAGGCGCCATGCATGGCCAATGGCTGCAACAAATATATAACTACTTTGGCTGTTTATAGCTATCTCAGTATACTCTTGTCGTAATAATATATACCCTGCAATTATGAACAGTTTTAAAATCCACGTTTATTCAATTTCAGGTGCTGGAGCTCAAGATTTCTCTTACGAAGGAATTCACGGTAAGGATAATCCGTTATATTATCATTATTATTATGATCATTATTATACCTCACAGGTTGTAAAAATAGTGTGAGAGCTGCGCATCCCTATATAAATATAGTAATGAATGAGCCCAGTAATCTTTATTCGAAAACTCTGGAGCTCTGTTGTATAATTGTTTTTTTGTCTCGTCCGTATATATGACATACCAGATCTAATTTCTCTTTTATTTTTTCCTGCACAAAAATCTGCAGGCCCTCAATACTGGGGAAAAGAATATCAATCCTGTGTGGGAAAGCACCAGTCTCCGATCAACATTGAAGAACACTACGTCCGAACTGTCGCGCTTCCGCCTCTTCTATTTTCCGGTTTCGATGTACCCCGGGTAGCCACATTAACCAACAACGGTCATACAGGTACGATTATTATTTACCCTATTAGCGAGAATTCAGGAAATGGAAAGGAGCTTAGCCAAAATTTGTTTATCCTAAATTTTTTCCTGTAACGTTATATCGTAACATTCAATAATTAGTTAACCAAAATCGTATGATTTTTTTTTTTTTTGCAACGACTATATAATACCTGGTTTATATCGTCTGCCCTAGAATTGAGTTGTGATTTGGTTAGGAATTGCTTTATCCGATTCCTATTGCTTGGAATGAGCGCGGATTCTCCCCGCACATCGCATTAAAAGTTATGGCATTAATTAGAAACGAACGATAATTATATCACATATATCCTTACAACGCAACGTATGTCGAGAGCATCCGTCGCTTGAAAGAGGAAAAAAAAAGAAAATGAATAAGTATTTCGATTGATATAATTATACCGTGATTCTTTGGAAAATCCCTTGAAGTAATTTCAGTTATGTAGATAAGTATCTACCCACTTACGTAGTAATTTATCTCTTCAAAATAGACCTTGATATATGAGATACGATTATAAATTTACATATATTATATGCACGTTCAATACAGAGGAAAACTCCCGTATGAAATATTCGCGAGTCCATCGCGGGGGTCCACTGCAGACGTATTTGCAAATGTTTATAAAAAATCGTTGACCAATTCTCAATTCAATTAATTTTCTTTTTTTATTTCCAACATTACACCTGATTTTTACAATCAATTTTGCAATAACGAATTAGTCTTACTTTGATTTCTTTTTTATTTTCGAATGTATATTTCATTGATCTCCATATAAAAAGATGATGAGGTAGAGTCGAAGATTATTTTGGCATTTTTTTTTTTTCATATGTACTTATATAGACGTTTGTTCGGCAGTGATACATCGTGACATTCGTAAGAATACTAAAAATTCTCAACTAGTGCGTAAAAAAATTATTTAAAATTAGTATAACTTGAGAAAGAATCTTAACGTTAGTTGTTGAAATGACATGACAAAAATGATGTTCAATCAAACTTCCGAGACAGAAAACATAAATGAAAATGAGCTTTCCTATATCCCACCGGCCTCTTTTTCGAAAGCTGAGAAGCTATCATTTTTTTTCATTTTATTTCAAGTACTCCTCAGAGCTGTGGGCCACGTGGACGCTTTTTTAACCGGGGGGCCTCTTGGGGATGATGTCTACACGTTTGAACAGCTACATTTTCATTGGGGTGAAAACGATTGGGAAGGTTCAGAAGATATGATCAATAATCAATCTTTCGCCATGGAATTACACGCAGTCTTCTACAAATCCATTTACGGATCGATGGCCGAAGCACAGCGATATTCCGATGGATTGACCGTACTAGCATATTTTATGGCGGTAATTCTATTACATTCCATATAATTATTTATTCATTTAATAATTTCCACAGGCTTCACTTCTTATGTGATTTCTAAATTATGATTTAACTCACTCCATTATTCGATGTTCGTAAAAATTTGTTTAAAAAATATATTGTATATACAGGCTGGTGAAGAAATGGATCCTAGTTATGAACCGTTGGTGGAAACGCTACCGCAGATTGAGGTGATCGGAAAAGAGAACATAGTCCTGGAAGATCTGATTCTCGAGTCCATTCTCATGACGAATAGAGCCTCAAGTCAAAACTATTTCACCTACAATGGGTCACTCACGACACCACCTTGTTCCGAAGTCGTTACTTGGATTGACTTTAAACAACCCCATATACTTTCACGAGAACAGGTCAGTCGAGCTTTTATTATATTCACAGCGATGTTTAAATGTATGATCAGATAGTTGTCAATATTTCAATGAATACGACTCCATAAGATGCATGATAACTTCCAGGCTTAGATATTCTGCATGCTGTACTTTGTTTGGTATATATAGCTAAGAATCGCAAT
Organism: Athalia cordata; assembly: GCA_963932425.1. Classification (NCBI taxonomy): domain Eukaryota; kingdom Metazoa; phylum Arthropoda; class Insecta; order Hymenoptera; family Athaliidae; genus Athalia; species Athalia cordata. The sequence continues at coordinate 44,744,039 of OZ010625.1, read as the reverse complement.
AGTAATTTAATTAATCAATGAACAGGATGCGAATTATATGGTTATTGTGAGGCGGGACGCTGAATGAAATTGGTGATTCAGCATGATTCATGAGTTTTGAAATAGTGTTGAGTTTTTATAATATGCACGTGAAAGTTAAAGACTATAATTCTCATCTGTAAAATAAATAGCCGCGCATCTTGCGGTAGACTGAAAATTATTGCGTTTATGCGTACCTCATTTTCGATTTTAATTTTTTCATACGACGATTGAGTTCTAATAATTTTTTGCTATCTCGTCCGTTTGATAAATTATTGGTAATAGAGGTATGTCATCGTAATGCAATTAGCACCTCGTTGCCAGTCCCTGACTCACTTGCAGTAATCGCAACTACTTAAATACATGATGCATAATCGTAATTCTGCACAAACCTATCTTACAGATCGCAGCATTTCGCCGCATCCGTAGCGCGGAGGGGGAAAGAGTGACACACAACTTCCGGCCAGTTCAACCTCTTGAAGACAGAATTGTATATGAAAATATTCCCGAATTATGGTATCAGCTCAACTCTGGGAATCCAAATCAGCATTATTATCCCGAACAAATATATTCGGGACAGTTGGCTAGCAGAGCTTCTATACCACCACTCATCTTTTCAATATTAATTTTAAATTACGTATCGTGCCGGTAACGCGTAATTTTATCGTTGTATAGGAAGCGGATATTATATATCGTGCCATTTATTACGTTTAAGTAGATAAGGCACATTACCAACATGCATCCGAAGCACCGATATGGAAAGAAAAAGATGAGATGCGATTATAGGTATCTTTGTATATACTTACACACGTAATATAACAAAAACAAAAAACAAAAAAAAAAAAACGAAATCATTCTCTGGAACTGTAATTCCCTTGTAGTTAGAACGCGAGTTCGTTTCACGTGCGTTTGAACAGCTCTTGCAGCGAGAATTTCCGGGTACTATACGTAAGCGCATATTTTATTGACCGCAAACTAAAGTGATACGAAGAAAGATAAAGAGAGATAGAGATAGAGATAGAGATAGAGATAGAGTACTGCAGTGCGTTGAATTTCCGTGTTTCTCATATAAGTACTATACAAATAAATGTATTCCGATTGATTGTACCTAATCCTATATATATATATATCTTTTTGTCAGTGTACCTCAACATTCCGTCATACCGTTTTACTAGTTTGCGTAGGCGCATAGATATAAACTAGATGATATTGTAAGATCACCATCAATTGATCACTGTCATGTATAGTTACTAAAATTAAACTATAAACTATTATCACTTAGCAAAAACATAGGTAGAAAGTATAGTAGTCCAACTTTCTACAATTTAAGTATCAAATAAATCGATTGTAATTCCTACATGGAAAAAAATTTCTTTGCACAAATGTGAGGAATCGATCAACCTACATAAGAAAAAGTTTCCTCGCGCTAGTGTGAGCACTTTCACCAGCAGGTTTTGTATAAGTCATGGTTCAATAGGATCAATAATTACAACCGAAGAGAACGGTCTAAATCGCACACCATGGTAAAACCGACTACGTACTTATGAGTCAACCTTATTTAAGAAGCTTTTAGCAGTTGCCACCGTGACCAGTAGAATGGAAAGATTATCTATTAACCTGTTTCAAGATTTGTTTGTTTATTCAAACAAATGATAGCGTTACATTTGGCAAAAACAATCAGCATTTTCATCGAAGCTTTGAAACACCAACTCGAATCCTATACCATATTTTATCGAACTGTAGTATTAATCAACCACTGATATCACGCGAGTAAATAGTTTCAGATCGCGTAATAGCAATAATTTATTTGCTTAATGTTATTTGAATAAATAATTTTATTAAATATTGAGAAATTGTAAACTGTTTCGTATTTATTGTATTCTTGTTTTCAATTCATCCGAGTGTTCATATTCGTTCATGCCTGATCCTTCTGATTAACAAACTAATCAAACAATATCGACGTCTACGTACCTACACGCGTTCACTCAAAATTAGTTAACATTAATTAAAATTAGGTACTTGTGAATGTACAGAGAAAATGATTTGCTGATCGTAGAGCAATCGTATAATATTATAATCTATGTACATTTATAGTTTGCAAAACCTTTTGTTACATTCCATAATTTACAGATACTTGAAAAAATACTTCACCACAACTTCTGATTGATTTATTTCATTATTTCGTCAATTAGCCTAACATCTTCTAAGTTGCTATTCTTCTTCATTAGACTTGGTTGGTTTCTTCAGTTTGGAAGAATTGATTGGTGCCATATTTACTATAGATGCAAGGTCTTCTTGACCTTGTTTTAATCTCTCACGTATCAGTTCAGCTATTGCTTTTTGTGTCCGCCTCTCTAATTTTTCCAGCTTCTTGGCTACATCTCTCTTCAAATCCCAGTCTGGTTTACGGGGAGCCAAACTACTTATATCCTGGAAATGAAAAAACCATATTTGTCATGATTGTGAATCAGAAACTGGAGAAGACGGCAGAATGGTATGTTACTTACGAGTTCCTCGATGACAACTTTTGCATTTGCAGCATTCAATTGCTCCTTAACCTCGCTCTCAATATCTCCTGGTTTGGCATCATCCAATAATTTTTCTTTCAGACTTTCATCTTGGGGTTTGTAACTCCGGAATTTGGGCCTGAAGAAAGTGGAGAAAATTTGACAACCTTTTTTGTCTAGGCACTTAGAAGGTTAGGAAAAAGAGAAGTAAACAGGATGTAAAACCAAATAACTACATACTTCGGCAGGTTCGCAGGTTCAACAGTTTCTTGCTCTTTATGCTCTTCGTTCTTCCTTTTTAGCGCCTGTAACCGTTCTTTCCTTTTGAAGGCTTCCTCCTCGAGTGAACCAACCTTATCATCCGCCATGCTAGTTGAGACTGTGTGGATTGTGCGATGCCTGCGTGTATCCATGCTACGGCTGCAGTACGCCTAATTCTTGTAACCATGGTAACCAGTGAGCGACTTCAATGTGACCGCGGCTTCTGAATTTGCTATATAAACTCGAAGATTCCTCTGTTTTCCTGATCTGTCGACTGGGTTATTCTTGTCCTCAGCATTTTTTTAAAACTTCTTCACGAGCAAATATCACTTACTTTTCTCTTAATAACAATCCTAATCCCAATTCTGATATGAATGTAAGAATGGCACAACGGCACGAGCGGTGATATAGTGTTTAATTAATCAAGAAGCGGGATTTAAAATAGTAGCGGTAACTAGGAAAATCAACTCGTTGAACAAAACTCAATAACCGAGAACAAGAAATGGTAATAAAAATTGATAAATTTCAAGTTAATTGTGGTAAATTATTAAATAAAGCCAAGCACAAGAAATTGTTGAGTAATTACTGATATAAAATGCAAGGAAAAATGCTCGCACTTGGAAAAATGCTGCGTTATGTCAGAAGGACTGACTATCGTGTTTATATCACAATGTTTTACAGCCAGGCTGTTCATCCTGAATAAATGAATTTATAAGTAAAATTCAGGAGGCGAATGTGAATAAATGTAAAGGGCGCAAGATGCCAAAGTGACACTCACTGTTCTTGACTGTGTCAGAAGCAGGGAAAATTCGGGATATTCTTAAGATCGGGTTCAAATGAATCAAACAACATCGCCAAAGATGTTTATATATCCAGCCATTCTCACAGATATGACACATCAAATTTTATTTCTCAAATAACACCAATCTTTCTCTCAAATTTCAAACTTCAACACAAGAATTCAACATCGATGCATTTATAGAAATGGAGTGCCACATAACGAATGGTTTTTGAATACTCTGAATATTTCTAGAAAGTTTCACTTGTAAAATCTCCTGTTGAAATAAAATACGTGCAAGTCAGTGCGGCAAAACAGTAACATTGATGTGGCCCAGATGCCATATTGGCAATAATTGTGCGTTAGAATTTAACTGCAGAATATAGGGAGACCGCCAGACTCGGCATGTGACTTCTGGGACTGTAACGATTGAAAAGGATTTTCTAATGGCATGACGCGTTGTTAGACGTCTTCTGATTTCCAAGTCAAAGTTGCTTCGTGTGCGTCACAGGTAACTTTCTGACTTTTCTTTTATGCACGCGCACGCAATAAGTACTAAAATAATCCCGAAATCGTGCATACATTATTTCTATCCCAAAAACTACGCTGCTAATGAAGTGTCCAATGCACAATATCAAAAAGATCTTCTTCAAGTCTGCAAAATTCAAACGATCGCTGTCAACGTCATCTGCGGGTGCTGGAGTTTTCGAACGTTCATCCAAAATGGAGCGTTCCTCCCAAATTGAAAACAGGCCAGCTGCGCAAGCACGTTCAACGACTCGATTGCACCCCTGAAGAAACACACTCGAACTGGCCATGAGAATTGCTAAGGGAAAGATCTGTATGGGTTCTGGTATAACGTGGAAGTATGGTTTGCCCCTAGTGATACCTCGGATCTGTTAGAAAGGTAAAAATACATGCTACTCAGAAATTGTTTAATTGAAAAAGTATATATCTCTTATGGCAATACAAAGAACCACGCATAATAGCTAGGCCGATTGATGGATTTACCATTAGTATATGAAGAAAAAAAAGAATTTAGAGTAACCCTGACCTCAGTTTGTGAAGTGTATGTTCCCATGCCATGTTTTTCTGCCCAAGATCCGAAAGTATTATCGCGGTTTATGTAATCTTCATCCGTTACAACCTAGAGAAACAATGGATACTACACAGCCATACTACACAGATGCATGATACATTATACCATTATACCCTGAAGGCCGAGTGAAACCGGTGAGAATAAAAATTATAGCATTATTTGATTCTTTCGTGCTGTGATTATATGCGCAAGTCATATTGCAAGACAAAACAGACGTTTTGACGACAATGGATATGCTATAATTTGATTTTGTACAGTCCAATCTGCAGGCTACCCAGCCCAGATAATCAGTTGCGTCTTTGGGAAAAGTCGATTCCGATTGCTGCGACCTTTGCTGCCTTTGCGTCAAATATGTGCCGGGAATAATTTTTATGCGCTAAAATCTACAGCAATGATTGCAGACGTTATTTCGTAATTGGGGGAATGCTCAATGTTATAGCAATATTTGCTAAGAATATGAAAGCAACTGTTTCTTATTGAAGTAGAACTTGCTCGTATTTTGCTGATCATTTGCTGAAATCGTTTGATCTTATTTTGATATCAATATGGCAAATTATAATCTTGGTTTTTCTATTTTTTCGAGAATAAAATATAATCAACCTTCCAATCCCGAAAAATCCGTGGATATGTTTCTTCAAATAGATTCCTTACAACTTCAGTCCCGGAAAGGTTAATGCGCGAATTTTCCAGTTCCAGAAGAGTCTCAATTTGCTTCGGCTGAGCAGGCGAAGTAAGAATTCCGGTCAAGTTTGCCAAGTAAACCTGCGTTATGACATACCCGGTGATAATCCACGAAAGGTAATATAGACGTTGATATAGCTTCTTTGGCAACTTCGATATTCCGGTACCAGAGAATCCTCTCAACAAAAACTCCACCGGAAATTCTCTTCTGATGAACGGTACCAACTTCATGACCAGAGAAAGAGACAAGAGTATACCCAAAGTTATCCATACCTGAAAACCACCAATCGACAATACTGGATGTTCCGAAATTCAGAAGTATAACAGTCGTTGGAAATGACAAGAATTATTCCAAAAAGTGTAGTAATCAAGTGATGTCAAGAAGGCTTTTTCTTGAAGTCGGGTGAACAGCTGCACTTAAATCTCTTCAAATCATTATGGTGATCTTTGCCAACCGTTTGACATTCGTTGGATATCTCATGGAATTTTGTATGCCCTTATAGAATCTCGGGCAGTGCATTTTTTTCAAAATATTTTGATATCAAATAGGATCTTATATTATACCTGCGCACACCCGTGTCGCGCTTTTATGATTCACGATGCTTTTGCATTTGGAGATGTCCTGGGAGTACGCACTATATATCTGATGTATGGTGGTGAATTTTAATAAGAATCAAATGGAAAATTAAAGTACATGACACAAGTATGTTCTGCCCCTTGAATAACGCTAATCTGTGGCCCCAGACCTCGCCATTTGCTTTCTGAGATACACGGGAAAATCAAAGATCCTTGAAATGTAAATTTATCATATATCGTTGGAATATGAATGTATAAATCAAACTTGAAATCCCTTCGGTGTAATCAGCCTATAATATCTTACAAAAGAATTTATTTTGTTTGATCCATCGCATCGTCTGTTTTATAGTAGTTCATAGCACTTTTGAAATGGACTCTGACGTATTGTTAGGAGAGGACTTTGCTTTGAATCTTATCAATTTTTGAAATATGCAGCGTTACGTACATACCTTGTTTTGGAAGGGTAACGTCAAGTGCTTCCACGATGACGATTCGCGATCAAGAGGTATGATGACAAATGACCGAACGTGTAAATAACTCTGACTAAAGGTCGTCCGGGGTATATGAGATTGTAGCAATGCTCCCCAACCCAGATCTGCGGTTCTGTTCTGAACTTTGTCTCTGATGCTTTGGCCACTATGTTCTCCTATCAGTTGGGAAGTCGCGTTGAACTTCTGTACAATTAATGATATAACGTTTGACTCCGTGCCCTTATAATATTTCCGCCCATTTTTTGAGTAAACGTAAGAGTAAGGTGGAAAATTTACGGTGACAAGCCGCATGGGGCAGTTGTGTGCATTCGTGAAAACGGGAAATAAATTGGTCAAAGCAGCCGGGATGTCACAAGTACCATGATCTACTAGTACTGGACTTTGCCGACAGTTCCCGGTTGAATAGAGAGTGTAGGTGTTCACACGAATTTTTTCATCCCTCACATCGTTCATGAGGATAACGACATTCCATCGCTCCATGACTGCCAGGTAATTAATGATCTTCTGTAGATATTCTGCCGAATTTGAAGGGTCGATTTTATTGTCTATCGAAATGATGAATCTCCCTTGCGGATGAAAATTTTCTAAGGAACTCAGGATTTTAAAATCCTCGTCAGGATTCGTATTTCCTAAATAGATGATCGCGTATTTAGTAGGGACCTGACGAGAGTCTTGATATTCAAATTCAACTACATTTCTGAGAACTGTAGCGAAGTCACCAGATCTTTGAATGACGCTATCGCGACGCCCTTGCCCGATAACTTCTATATTTTGTAGCTGATCGAAATCCCTCCTGCTGATGGCACTTACGCACTCGGTCAGCCCATTTTCGTTCGTCACGGTGGCGTCAATGTCGGTTTGGTAAATCGCATGTTGTGCTTTAAGCATGTCAACAATTAACAAGAGAAAAAGTATCAGGAAAAACATATTCCACACTTTCAGGTCAAACGCAAAGTGATTACTGTTTACCAGAAAGAACGAGTTTTATGAGTAAAAACCGTGGAAGTCTCATTTGTCCCATTCGATAAATGCGAACTAATATTTGTATAGGTATACGGGGAGGAGTTGACATTACAGAAATCGAACTCCGTAATTTCAAACAATCCGCAGCTGAATCTCTGCACATTCTCCGTTCCGCTGAATTAGGTAAATAAGCACGTAGGAAGACAGGTTCCTGAGAAAAATACGGTCTGGAGTGTGGTTTCGAGAAGTGACGATGTAATTTGTACTGGATTTCCTGCGGTGCGCGAAAAAATGACTTGTTATTGACACTTCAAGTCAGTTTTATGATCGTGCAGAAAATTTGTGTTGGAATAAGTGCTGGCCAATGCTCGGTAGTTTAAATATTTGTTATTCTAAAACAGCTTTTTCCCTGAGAAGTATTTACACAAAGTGGGACAGTGATTCAAATGTTTGTTATTCCGAAACTGCTTTTTCCCTGGAAAGTATTTACACAAAATTGAAACAGGTTGTTTTGGTAAAAAGTTTTCGATGTACGCATATCATAAGGGGTGAGTGTTCTACATATTATAAATGAAACGGAATTTATTATAATGATACCATGCGCAGTAGTCATATTTCAGAATGATTCTTTGCCGAAACATATTACATTGCAGTCACAAACATCAAATAATGCAAAGTAAAAAAAAAAGATAAGTTGTAGTTGGCCCTATCAAAGCTATGGTCTCAGTAATCTCTACTGCGCATGGAAAACTTGCGAAATGTCCATTATTATTCGTGTACAAATTAATAGTAAGGAGCAGGAAACAACTGTTACTGGCTATTTTTATTGATGAGGCAATAAGAAATGTTACTCTTGATTTTTTTAAATTTATTTATTCTTTTTTTGTTGTCAATGTTTTATTTAGATTTATCATAATGATTTTAATTGATACAATGATTTTCTGGTATACCGTTGTTTTGTTTGCTATACCATTACAACGTCCAGAGTTAAAAGTAGGTGTTCCAAATTATGTCGTAATTTAAAAATAATGCAAAAACTCTTCTCCTTGCATTACCTTGGGTGCTATTATCACACTACTGAATTTTGAATGGAAATCACAATATACCAAAAGCGTGTTAGGATTGAATATAAGTTAAAAAATTAGTTCATGTTTTGCTAACGTTTGTTCGAAACAATACAGCAGTTTTGAAAAAAAAATTTTTTTGCTTTATATGTTCTAGACGTTGAAATGGTTTTCAATTGTAAAGCTTACAATTAAATTCCTAAATGTATTACAGCACAATTCTTTTATTGTTTATTATGCGATTCTGATGAGAAATATGAATATAATGTTTTATATGTGTATTCGTAAATGTTAGTCATTTTTTTCTTCTTTTCGCAATTTACTCTTTTTTTTCTTTAAATTTTAGGTAGTGCATAGTTCCAAAAGTGCACTTTAAGTGCGCGGTTGGCTCTTTTGTCGTATACTAGCTGTGCGAAGCGCACTTGTACTGGTCGCAACAGGTAGAAGGATCGGCTAAAATCAACTCTACACTTTCTACCACTTTAAACGAGAATATTAAATGATTGAATAGAACAATTCCGAATTGTGTACAATAAACTTAGCATGACGCAACGACTGATACATTTGAATACAGTGTCAGACGTGAAACAAAACTTATAACTGATATTACAAGAAAAAAAAGAAAAAACACTAAAGTCTAAAACAGATATATTTTTGTTAAATACATAAACAGTAAAAGGATAAAAATATTTCATTAAATGAACTATTTAGCCGATAGTACTTCCAGCGACGTGTTATAACAGTGTTATACCTAATCGTTCGTAGTTTTTATAATATTTTATACAATTGAAGAGATATTTTGCCTAAAATCTAAATATATCATATTCAATAATCATAATCAATTAATAATAATCAATATCGCAATGATTTCAACTAATTAATAATGCAAAAATTCATAATCATAATATATAATGATGACCTTAACGTTATAGATGCCTAAAGACTATCTTTATATTTATTAATATATAATTTTCATGTTGAAAAATCGTATACATCAGTGTGTTGCAGGGCATTGCTTCGTTAGGGCAAGGAAAATAGATAAAAGAACATCGCTGGATTGCAGGAAAGATTAGGAACCTCTTCCTGATACCCAGCAGTCATCTTTCAACTAGAGTCTCCAAATTGGGGTTTACATAAAGTTAATCAGTATATTATATTGTTCGTATACTCGCTCTGGGGCAAGCGTCGGACCACAGATAGTAAGGTGATCAAATTTTGATAGGTTTTTTTTCAATTTTATTATCCTGTATCTTCTAAGGATTTCAGGGCGACAGCTCCTGAAATCAAACAGCATTTGGCCCATGTACCCCATTGTCTTATAAATAAATAACGTTCATCATTTATTTATTCAATTACTTAAATTACTCAAAGTTCGATAGTCACAACGATTCTAGAAGGTGATAGGGTATTTATACGGCTAACTAATAATAGGCAAGCGCAATCAAAATTAAAGTAACAAAACAATTTAATTTCGACGATCATAAATTCATTGCTGGTAATCGTAATGATTTTTTTTTTTCTTGTTTTTTGTACAATCATGCACACAATTTTCCAACATAATTCAAAGTCTGTTTAACTCTCAGCCGCATGGACAATAAAAAGTCTCCAGAAATTTTCATCAATCTCTAGGCATCGCGAGATGGGAGATCTTTTTACGGTGGACTGATATCGCGACGGAACGAAAATAACTAAATGAAAATTCAAACATTACCTCGTAATAGTAAAACACAGTAAACTTGGAACATAATTCACATAGGTGACATAAGCATTCGCTAGCATACAAATTATAATGTATAATAATAACAATTAGAAACAATGATTTCATAATAAGTTCATATTCCCTAATATCTAGCATAATAGTAACTAATCCATACGTGATGCTCTTCATTATTGGACAAATTGAATTATGCTATATCTTCTTTAAAACAAATCTATTGTATTTTTACGGATTTTTTCAGTATATCATATGCATTAAGGCAAGATGTAGTGCAGTGGGTATGTAAAGTTATTGCAGGGTATGGGTCTGTAATAGGCCTCAGTTACTTTTGAAAGTTTTTTCAATTAGATATACATCATTGTATATCTAAGATTGCATTAGGCTACAATAAGAAGATTTTGCGAGCAACTTTTCATGTGATAACTTGTCACAGTCATTCTACATTTAGAAATATTCCAAAGACCACATGCTCCAAATTTTCTGAAGAATCCTGACGTTCATGGCATTGTTTGAATACCTACGTCGCCAGTCCACAAGAATTTGGCTAAAAAATATTCTCAAACCACAAACAGTCGCTGAGTTTATGCAAATAGAGAAGGTAGGTGAAGTAATGGTTGCTAAGTCTATACGAGACCATGGGTAAAAAAATTATCCCGTACAGGAATCAAGTAATAAATCTTTATGCCGAATTGTAAGTGATATGAGTGACGTTATCAATTTAAATTTCATCTTGTGAATATTGAGATATTCGTCATATGGTAACCGAACGAACAAGCGTAGATTCCGTCTGGATTCTTCAAAATAATCTCAAGTCTTTTCTTTGATACAAATCTGGGTGTAGATTTCCTGGTTTGTTCAGTTTGTTTTGAAGTCTTTGAAAATTGTTTAGTTTTTTTTTTTTTTTTTTTTTTAAACAGAGAGACGATCTACTCTGGATCGATTACACTCTGGGACGTTTCTCATTTTCCCTGTCGGAATCAGAGTCCGCGGAATCGTGGAGTGGTGGAAATTCTGGAACAGCCTCGCGCTGTGGCATCCAACCTGCTCCTCCCCCAGCCATTGCCTTGCCCTGCGTGATTCGATTCATTCATTTATCCCTCTGTTTCAACTACCCCTTTTCTTATTTTCTTATCTTTTTTTCTCTTTACCAACAAAGGCCGTTTTCAAAAAGTTATTGCCGAATCAGTCCCAAAATCTCTACAATAACACTATGTTTACTACAGTACGCAATCAATCTACGCATTTTCCCAAAAATGTTCAATGTGATATCATTCTGAAATCGTTCGATAAAATACTTGAATGCACTTAATGACAGCACGAGAACAGAACATGTATATGACATGGAAAATATTTCAAGAATCATCTTGACAAGTACGTCCAATTTTAACTTGATAAAGTAGTATGGCGAGTTGGAGAAAAAGTATCAACTCAACTATGACTTTGAAAAATGTATGGGAAAAAATTCACTAGACTTATTGTACGAGTTTTGATTTAGTGTGTAGATTCGCCCATTAGAAAAAAAACAAAAAAAAACACATAAGTAGATAGTATAAGTTTCTTGGAGTAGCTAATATTTTGGAATTTATAACGAACAAAAAGACTAATATCACAAGTATTGAGAATATTTAGGATTTGATGGAAAACGTTGAATGATTAAATTCTACACATCAGTGTGGTATTTGAAGATTGCACCGTGTTATGATCTCGATTATGAATCAATTCGCTCTATTAATAATTCTCGTCATATTTGTAGACAAATTTGTTTTTCAACATGTTCATCATTGCGAAAGATCCGATTTCTAATCCCAGGTTATCAAAGAGACCTCAAAATAAAATATAAACTTGTACCAGTAATATGATTCTACATGCAACCATGCATGCTTACACTCGATATATCTATGTAATATCTAAAAAACAAAATCAACTATCTGAAATATTCTAATGATATCCACTGGTTAAGTATCAAAGCCGTTAGCCAATATGTACAAAACCTGTATATAGCTGCCGCTAAATAGCTGCCTAATTCTAAGTTTGAATTTTAAGCCCAATATTCTAGGTCCAGGCCCCAATATTAAATTCTTATTGCACTTTGAACGTAGACTCTCTTCCGAACAGCCAACTTCATTGATTCTAAATGTATTTTATACATGTATACTGAATAAAATATGACGATTACGACTTTCAAGGGTCCACCAATACATTTTTCGGATCAAAATGTTTTTTGACATATCATTTTTAGTTAGAAGTCAACTGCTAAATGATAATCATGTATATAAAACTAAAAAACTCTTTTTGATCTATAAAAGATTAAAGAAAATTCTCAGGCTTTCTAGTGTCTGCAACACAATATGATAACGTATTGCATGTTTAATATCTATACGAATGTATACCTATATTCATGGTAGGCTTAAAAACTGACACGTCAGTTTGAATTAGAAATTAGTTGAATGCTTCTGCACTACCTATTTAATCCAGAGGTCTATTGCCTCTGGATAGTTTTGTAATCAATAATCAATCGTACAAAGTTGACTATATTTAATTTAAACATGTGCTTGTTGCAACAGAGGAGATTCTTCTGGCACGCTTCTACTGTTGATTATTTAAGCTGCGTCGCATCACTGCAAAACAACATGAGACGTCAGTCTCCCTCACCGACACTCAATGATATAAATTTTAGCTTTAGTCTAACAAAATGAAGAAAAAAAAAAACGAATGCCAGGCTATGAACTGTGCTTGTAACGAATAACAAATTTTTCCTTGATGCTGGATTTCGCGGCAAAAGTTACAGAACATTTTCAAATCCAAATGATGAAAAAATCTGTCGAAAGATCACTCACAAACCATTGCAATCCAAGACAACAGGAAAATCTTCCTAGTAGTCTAAGAATTGTATCAAAATTGAGTAAACACAAGGTGGCTGCATCAAAATAAATTCTCGCATAACTGTAACAGGATTGATAATAAGACAATCAATTTATATTGAGTGTGCCATTATTTGGAAAATCTCAGTTATGATTATGACAGAAGAATTGATTTAAAACACAGGATACCTTTTTGCTTTTGAATAGAATGATAGATAATGTATGCAAATGTAAATGATACAACCTCGTTGCAACAACCACAGTTCATTTTCATAGATGGAAAAATATCATCAACGCCATAGTGATGTCATTTCACATTGGTTAATGCATGTGCTCAAGTGCAAGCAATGTTAATGTAAAAAGTTAGTACTGGGTTTAATATGCGATTTCAGAGAATGCGTAGATTTAAAGGAGTCAACGTAATACCGAAATAGTATTGCGATATGTGATATCCCTCGTGGTAAACCAAACTAGGTACAGTGTTGTTACACGGGTGAAATAAAAATCTGCAAAAGCTTTGAGATTCTGGCATATAATGAAACCTGCTAGTGACAAACCCTGAGTCAATGTTACCCTAAGTTATGATTTTGTCGGTCGTCTCTGCACGACTGGCAAAGTGAGATTAGAACAATCTTATATCCTGTGCTAAGCCCAGGTTCATGGCATGCATTTTAGTAGCTTCATTTGTACCTCTTTCTCCATATGGCAAGAGTATTTTCTAAACTTCATACTGACTAGCTACAGGATTGAGACCTATATGAAATTTTCTCGTTTATTTATGAAAGATGACGTATTATGTATGAAAGTTATTCGGACCGCCTTCTCAATGTGTACAATAAATGATGTAATTAAATTAATTTTGGTAGCTCGGGTACCATTTTATACTAACTAAGCAGAGGTATTTAAACTGTAACAATGCAGAGTCGAAATCTCAAGTCAAGCTATGAAACTTACCACTAACAAAAAACATGCTCGTGACATGCCTGATTTCATCAATCTGTTAACACTGTAAACTGACCATGCACATGCTTAGTAAGAAAAATGATGAATGAAAAATCACAATTTCACACAGCGATACTCCGGTTTCTAAATTGGAACTTGATTGAAGATATTGTTCAGTCACAGATAGGAACAAAGTGAGAATCAGATGTAAAAGTTTCGTGCGTTCTGAACCTTACATGAACAGCATGCTAATGGTACTTCCAAGTTGACTATCAAGTATATGTTAGTAAATAAACATTTATTATTCACTGATATAGTGTTAAACAAACTGAAATTTAATAAATTATTATGGGGCATTTTATACCTGATGCATGGGATCGTATCCCATCGAACCATCGTTGTACGGTTGAGACCCATAATCGCTGCCATTGATACCCATACCGTAACCAGCCATGTCTTGAGGTCCTCCAGGTGGTGCGGGTGACATCATAGGTGTTGGTGTACCTTGGCTGGCTCCCCCCATGCTGTACGGCGATGCTCCTGCAAAAGCTGCTGTAGAAACAATCGCGGTGCATAGAAGATTCGATGGTTTAATCTATCGAGAAAATAAAACAACTGGAGGTAATAAATGCTTTACAGCTCTGATGAGATTTCAGGTCAGCTGATAGATTAAGTTAAAGTATTTAGAAATCAAATCCATGTAAATGTCAGTGGAATGGATAAATTATTCTCGTATTTTGTCGTATTATACTGGCACATGCCACCTCCAATGGTTCTTTTTCTTTTAAAACATTTCATGCGTTAAGGTAGCAGAAGATATATTCATCATCGATCGTCATTAAACGTGTTACTGTTATTGTATTGGATAACATTATTGACTATTTTGGATTTAAATAAATTATTTAAACAAGCCATATGTCCGAGCCTGGTATGCATACAGTCTATGTTTTGGTAGCTTTGAGTGACGAATCCAATGGTATATCATTATCACCTTGTACACCACCTTTTTTCTATACTTGTTTCTAAAATATTTGGATACATATTAAACGTTATTGTTTTTTGCTGGTGAATATGTGTTAGCAAGTGATTCAATTGCTTGCAGCATGAAGCTTCAGTTTTAGATGTAGGAAATAAAGTCATACGTTGTGCTATGCTGAGCTGATAAAACATATGAATAATGTAACTATTAATTATTTTACATCCTTAGTTCTGAAGCTATTGGCAGATGTAGTAACAACATAGTTTTCATGACCAAACTATCATAATTCATGGTGAGCTATAACAATGACACCATTTTTTTTTTCTGTGTCATAAATTTGCCTGCATAAATCCTTAAAACGTTCGAACACCCCAACTCTGACCAATAGAAAATTTTTCTGGTTTGCGATGAGATTTTGCAGCAAATAAACGTGACGTTGGGTAACATTTCAGATATTTATCAGCTGCTACACTCTAAGAAGTATAACATTTATTTTTAGCTAAAAATAAGGAATACGGAAGGTAAAAGCGTCCGAAAACTCTAGATTTATCTCCAGTTCACCCGTCGGAAATTCGAACTGCATTAAAAATACTATAAATTTAAAAAATATTCAGTTCGAGCGCAGTGGTGCGATTAAAACTTGTTTCAACAAACTTTCCCAAGTCTGGAAACTTCGTCAGTATCGCATCCAACTTCGGTTCCTTTGTTAAAAATAAATACTCTTTTCGGAAGTCAACTCGTATATTTCATATAGAGAAGTATTTCAATGCAACCGGTACAGCGAATGGAAAAATAAAAAATACTCCGACTCCGAATTAAATTACACCTACTGTCAACGTAGAATTCTTTTTGTGTAATGATAGCTATTTACTTGATATGAGATTAATCAGGCTCGGGTTTAGGGCGATGCACATTGATTGAATGAATATTGTATGTCTATGCTAGTTTATGCAAATTTTTCTTATCAACGATGTAACAAATATCGATTCAATCTTACCAGCTGCTTTTTTAGCTGCGTAGAGGTTCGCCTCCTCTTGCGCTTTGCCAATGTTCTTTTTGTATCTTATTCTCTTGTTTCCGAACCAATTGGACACCTATGAGATATGGAATAAATATTATTACAACTTTTGAGGGATTCTGTGTGTCGCTGATATAATTATTATGGAGTAGATAATGGCGTAGCGATAATCTTCACCCCTTTCGTTCGATTTTTCTTAATTTAATAATGCACGCGTGTTTTCAACGTAAAATGAATCTCTACATCTTGCACATCACGCTCTGTTTCGATAAAAAGCTGCGAAGTTAGAAAAATTTACCGTGGAGTTACTCACCTGACTAACCGTAATTCCGCACTTCCGCGCCAATTCTTCCTTAGCTTCTTCACTGGGATAGGGATTGCTGAGGTGTGAGTAAAAGTATTCGTTCAGGATTTCAGAGGCTTGTTTGCTGAAGTTCCGTCGCTTGCGTCTATTAAATTCAACAAAAAACAAATGGTTTTAAAACAGGAAGTGAACTTTATATAAAAATATAGCTTTCAAATACTTCCACGCTCGTCAAACTAAATCTGCACAGTCGAGTACATTTTAGATGACAAAGTTCGATGAAGCCTCGGAAAAATTACAAACAATTTTTGAAATTACCTCGCATCGAGAAATCGACTTCTCAGGATCATGACTGCTTCGCACGTGGACTGTTTCAACTGCATCTGGATACTCGAAAATTTCTTGTGAATGATCTGGACCATCCTTTCAATTTCCTTCGGCGTTATTGGCCTGGTACGACTTTGTTCTCTCAATAAATTCATAACGTGCGTCGTGAATTCGTTACACGCCTGAAAAATAAAAACCTCAAGTTATTGATAGCATAAAATTGTGATTTGATTGGACTATTAGAGCCGCAGAATTTGACGAGATGTAAAACCTATCGAAATTTTTAATACAGCTGCACAAGAATGGCTACAGATTATTTTCGTCTCCACACGTAATCTGGCAAATACGCATCTTTTCATTCTGGGGTCGATTACAATAAATCTCGAGTCGTTCGTATGTGATTTTCTGATGAGAAACTAGAAAGCCTGTGAATTAATGCCTGTGTGTAAAAGCTGAGGATAGGAGATTCAAGATGAGTAAAAAAGAGCGCGCCGTTGTGTCGCACGCTACACTTTCCCGACATAGAATCTAGATATCGAGGTACTCTGGTTGGAGACGGGACAACGGTATCAGTATTCGGGACAGGCACGCGACGTTGGCTTTTCCTGGGGGAAGACGCGGAAGGTTTGCAGTGGAAGCAAGGAAGGTACGGTCGTCGGGAGAGAGGGAGGGTTCGAAGTGGGGTGAGTTCGCAATTTCGGAATGGATTCCACGACCGCCCCAGCAGCCTCCCCCGAAGGACGCGGGCGGACCAGAAAAGGCGAGCGCGTCGGTGAACACATCCCAGCAGCCTGCAGCAGCGGCAACCAGCCTCCTCAACGGGAAAGATGGGAAGAAGGCGGGGGGAACGGATAGATTGGATGGAAAACCTGAGCTCTTGCCTCTCGTATCTCTCCGCCCGCTTCTCGATTCCATCGGCTTGGTCGAGTTAAGACTCCCATGTGTACATATATATATATATATATATATATATATATATATAACCTATGTGTGCATACATATACACATACAAACAGCGTTAGTATATACAATTAAAACTGAGCGAGTTTACCCGCATCATGTTGAAATGCCGCAGAGACTGCATCGAAAAAAAAGACCTGCGCTTTGCGAAGCCAGAGAATTTAACAAAGACCAATTCAAATTCACTTTACATTTACCACTGCAACAGAGAATCCACGAAGAGAATAGTTCGTATAATCGAAATGCGAATGCGATTTTTCGTTTTTCATCTATTAATAATCATCGCCGAACGAGGTCAAATTTTTTAATGGTTTATCAAAGGTCCGCGTGATGTTCAGAGAAAATACCACAGTGATATATATGATCGATCTTCCACCAAATGTGCGGATTGGAAGAAAAAGTGAAGAAATGCAGCTACATGTCATCACCAAGATTTTTGTAACCTTGCAATAATAATAAGGCTTGAAATGTGAAGTTGTTGCAGAGTAGTGAGAAGATAAGGGGGAACAAGGGTATAAGTAAACAAGGATTGGTAAAACAGCAGATTCCTGGCCGACACCAAAGAGCGTCTATACTGTGTTGTGGACACCGGCAGAGGTTATTTCTGTCGTCGTTTTGACTGTTTTTTTTATTTCAATGGTAAACCGGTTGGAGAAAACCCTGGGCAAGTGCGGTATAGGGTACTACACATACGTACGAAGTTGACAAAGCTATGAGAGTAAGAAGAATTTTTTATCTGCTCATGACGTTGTGACAATTTTATTCAAAAAGTATGGGTAAATTTATGCCACAAAATGATTTGTTGGCAGTTCTACTACACCCATATTGACGTCCTGAATAATTTGGAAGGGAAAAACAATGCTTTATTATATTTGAGTAAATAAATTTTGTCAAATTAACGAAGCGTATACAGTTATGTATATTCGTAAATCGTACGGTACGGTACATCAGGGACGTTGGCATACCCGAGATGGCAGCGGTGTTTTGTCTTTCAATCGAAAATCTCGTGTAATCCCAACAAAAGAGCTTCGCTCGGGTTCACTTAGCGTCACAGAGAAGAGAGCTGTGCGAGCGAGTAGAGAAAAAGAGGGAAAGAACACGAGAGAAAGCCCAAAGTAATAGAGAAAGAGAAAGAGAAAGGAATAGACTGGAACCCGGAGCCGCGCAAGGTAACGTTACACCGTGACGAACCCTGAAGCTCTCGGATCTCTTCCTTCAAACGCCATTTTAGTCGCACGAAATCTCGCGAAATTGAAATACCGAGAGTGGGACTAAAATTCAGAGGATAGGGAAAGAATTGTGAGATTGATAAATCTAAAGAAGACGAATCTCTCATATTTTCTACGTAAAAATCAATACCCATCAAATACAATACCAATCAAATATTAAGCCTGCTATACATATATTAAGTACGATATTAAATACGACCAATATTTTTTAGCGCTGTATATATGGTAATCTCGAACATATATACCTATAGCAATGGCATGTATGTATAATTGATACGACGCGGTATAAGTAGACAAAATACATACATAACTATATCTGATAACTGCGCGCTCGTGGTGTTGCAGCACATAAAGAAGAAACACGCATATTCTGATATAGCGCGAAAGAAACGAGCGAAAGGTGCAGTGCGTGTTTCTTATAGTGATATACGTGAATACCAGTAGCGTTATGGGTTCAATATACACATATATATAGGTATGTGTATATGCGGTTCGTTCGCGTGGTACGAAAGGCGCGCGGGGCCAACGCGATGCGGTATAGCTAAAAATAATTTACCTACACCGAGCTATAACACGAATGTGCAGGCTGCGTTAACCCAACTTCCCTCGAAGGAGAGAAACTCAAGCAAAGAAAAAAAAAGAAAATCTATTATACGGGGAAAAAAGATTTTCCCGACCAATTCTTGCAGATCGCGAAGTCCCACGAAGGAAAAAAAAATTAATAGTGAGAAAAATTGAAGAGTCGATAAAAACCGAAGAATAAAAATAATTGAAAATAGGACTTGGCGGCCATTTTTTATGTCAACAAAGTATGCGCGATGCAAAGTTGCAGTAAATTTTTTTTGCCAGGATTGCAGATTGTTATATGCACTGTGAAATAATGAGCGCCGTTCAAACAGTGAACTTACTACATACTTACTATAGTTTAAATTATTGTGTGTGTATAGAAAGTAAAGCAACGTGGGCGAGTAACGTATGCATATCCACCTATGCATGTATGTATTTGTGCACATAGCCGATGTATGTATCGTAGTATTGCACACGACACGTCGAATCACATTATACCGCGGCACGCGTACTTGTACTCGGGATACTTGACATGCAAGATTTTACTTAGCGAGGCACGCCGGTTCATTTGCACACAAATTGTCTTTTCGTTCCGTGTTACGTCGTCGTCGAAACCAGCAACCGGCAACTGTCGACCGTTCAGCGGCATGCCAGCCGGCATTTTATACACAGAATTAGATTTCTTATCTTACGAGGGCTAGGCCCTTCTCTTATTCGCCGCCTCCCCTTGTGCAACGTTGTGAATTCAAAATTTTTATCGATACGACCTACAAATTATTCGTTTAATTAACGAAACTTAATTAATACGTGCGACGTACTTTGGTCGTGAAAATTATATACCTACATGCATAGGGCTGCAGCAATATGGGGTATTATGTGCATTCCACATATAAAAAAAAAATAAAAAAAGATGCATCTATCTTGTTTCCATAGTATTAACAAGTATCTCTAGACCGATGAGTTCTCAAGATTGGTATCTTTGGTACTATTGAAAATGGAGTTAAATGTTTGAGAAAATTATGATGTTATCTGCGACTTGATTGATGCAATTCACACTAACTATGTCACCTCGAAAGTTTCAACGCAGTCGTGAAGCTTCTAAACTCAAAACCCTAGCCGGCTTTACACCGAACACTACGAATAAAAACAAAGTTTGTGTTCCTGACTGGAAAAAAAACAGAGAAGATCATGACTTTCTAAGATTTGCATAGATCACTATGAGGAAATTATTACTGTCATTAAAAATCTGGAAAGTACTAAAGAAAATTATGGAATCAATTCATAAGCTCGCAATCATCTTCGAACAAGTAGTCAATTTGTGAATCAAGGAAATAGCGAGATTCAAACCTTTTTCGCTGTTGAGGTCGATTGACTTGATTTGTCTATATTATCTAGGTATTTTCCAAATTTTCAATACAAATTTCCATCTCACAATCAGATAGATCTGGACATACAATAGATATCGGCTCGGAACACCCTGAAAAAAAGTAACTCTGTGGGATATGCCTGAAGCAATTCGAAGATAATTTTGGAAAATTTTCTCGAATTTCGGCCGTGAATCTCACCTGTTCGTATTTCTCGAGTTCCTGGTGATAAATTTGTCTGATTTGAGCCAACTTTGCTCTGTAGTCGGAGTGTTCAATAGCGTTATCAGGTTGTCCGGGTGGTCCAGCCGCGGCAGCAGCAGACGCAGACGCTGCGGCACCAGCACCACCTCCTTTTTCAGGTCCAGCTACGCCCTCTGCGATCAACATGTTGTCCAAACGCATCAACTGAGGATCGGGAGGTTCTTCTTCCTGTGTGTTGCGCAGCGACAAAACTGCAAATAAAACAAAATATTGTTTCGAATTAGTAGATGTTAGGTATATATAAATGCGAAAATAAAACTGACGATGATAAAAAATTATTCATTTTATAACGAACAAATCTGCAGCTCTGATCGGCACTTGATATTTCATCCGGGCAACTGTTGATATAGGACTAAATATTATGGCGGGCGGGTCGTCGACATTGCGTTATTTTGGAAGCACGGTTAGTGGAGTCGAGTTGAGTCGTTTATGCCGATCATAAACGTATCAATTTTGGGTGGCTATATATCGAGAGGTGGTTGACGGGACTTTAGATCTTCCGCATCCCCCAGCAACGTAGATAGTCTGCAGGGAGTCGCCCGTATAACGCGCAGTGGTTTAGCCAGTTTTAGTACAACGATGGGGGACGACGACGACGCAGCTCTCGCCAGTAACAGCAGTTTTATTGTATTTTTACGGCGCATGATGGACCTGGACGAGCCATAAAACCTGGGGCCCTCACTGCTCCTCTTCCTCGAGACATACAACCCCATCTTCACTGTACTACCTCCGCCTTCACGACGGTGTCAAAGAGCTCTTTCAAGTGAATGTCGCGCACTTTGACCGGCCGTAAACTTTGCGGATAAGAGATAGGAGTGGCGAATGGCAAATTAATACTTCCTTTTCGAGGCACTTTTACCTACCATATTCACAGTCTAGGATACACAATATACATGCCTAAATAATAGGGTGCTGACATTTTTAGTTCCAGATATTATACTTGTTTCAATTTTATCTTTCACCGAACATATTTATGTCCATCATGCTTCTTCATGCGGGAAGAGCAACCTCCAACGAGAGTTTTAGTTCTACAGAGTTCTACGAATATATCGAGTACAGTTCGTAATCTTGTTGTACTTTATAACCAATGTCAGATTGTTGAGAAGTTTTACGCGAATAAGACTTATTGTAATGCATGATTCCTTCGATATTTCTTCGATTTCACGGTCATCATCGTAAATATTTTATTGGTTTTATGTTTTTAAAAAACGATTTGAGTTTGTGACAGTATGCGTATAATAATATAATATAAAGTTTGTCATTTTATTTGCATTACAAAAACGGTAAGAAACACGTAGGTGAAGTCCGGTATAAAATCATCGTTGCTCTGTGGTACCTAAGTGAAAACGAGATGAGGGCGGGTTTTAAGATCTCGATTCGACTGGTGTTGACTGTTGCGGGTTTAGCGTGCTGTAAACTGTTTAGGTGTAGTATATAGCAGTAACAGTTTTATTTCTAACGTTCGTCTATATATGTATATAGGTGTACGAGATTGTTGGTAATAGCTTACCGTTAGATTGAATGGTCGTTTTATATTTAATTACACTTGAGAAAATACTTGGAAGTAAACCGGCATCGAGCCACACGGTGTGAAGAATATATGTACGTGCAATAACAATGTTACGGGGTTTTTTTTTTTTCTTTTCATTTCCCACAACAGTTGAGGGGAATAAATCAATCATAATATATCGAGTTAAGGGTTTTATTAAAAGTTAATTGTTAGTCATTAATTAGTTCTTTTTTTTCCACTGGTAATGAGCAAAAATGCAGCATGTTCTCCAGCTGCAGTTTTTTTAGGGTGGATTCAGATAATAAAAGGGACATACTTGATGTTTAAAAAAAAATATAATCATGCGATAAAAAAAAAAGTGCCGATTGCCAGAAGTTGGGAATGAAAATTTATGAAAATGGTCGTGAAACTTGGAACCACAATTCGCCATACATATATAGTACTATGTAGATATACATGGGGAACATTGTCAATCTCAAGAGGAAAGGAAGGAAAGTTCCTCCTGAACCGGAGCGAAGGAGCGTGAAATGAATGCAAGAGGGTAATGCATTTATACGAAGTGTAACCCTGTCTTTCCAACTATGAGACGATTAACTTCTCAAGTGGTTCCCTTGGGACAAGAGGTGTAAAAATGTCAAAATCATCTCTTCGGTTTCCCTGCAGCGGTGTGTATACATAACGTGCTACACGGTCTCCCCAATTCCGCAGAGTCAATTATAATCCATCTTTAGATTTTTTGTACTTTGGAAGGTTCTCTGAAATATATCTATAATGGGTGTGCAAACGCACAACAACCCGTCGAATCTCCGACGATACCGTGTGAATTCCAAAATTCGTGTGTAACAAATCATTCGTGCGAAGCGAGGTGCGAGGTATCTAAGAATATTTCTTCATACGTCAAATTTGTCAATGAAAAGACAGAGAGAGGGAGAGAGAGAACGTGAGCGCACTCCTTTCACCCAATAATCTGGCTATTAGGGTGTTAGGCAGGTCCTTATGCTGCTGGCTGGCAGTTCGCGAGGGGTTTGGACGGTGCTCTGGGTGTTTCGGGGTCGGAGGTCCTTACAAGCACGTAAACTTGGTTTTACTGGCAGTTAAACATTTTACGACAGAGACGGTCTGCCCGCGCGCGTATATACGGCACCCCGTATATAAGACATCCCCAATGCTCGTGTATATATCCTATAGCCAGAAGTACGTGTGTAGTAGGTACAGTTCATGCTCTGTAACCACATAGCGTTAGCTACCGCACGATGAATGAAGGAATAGAGAAAGCGACTTCGCAGCCTCGGCGGCGGATGTTGCTGCAGAAATAACAAAACCCCCCGTACGTTTTGCAGAATTCATCAGATCGAACTCTCAACCTTTCGATCTCTGATGATCATCGTCGACTATCGTCAACTACTATATACGTACGTTAAGAGATTGCGTGTGAATCGTGTTAATTTACCACCGTGTTAAATATCATGAAATTTTTTACTGATACGCGCTGTCGCACTGAAAGTCACAATTTTCAAAGTCGTCAATAGGAAAGTACGTGACTCACTTTTATTTTTTCAACTTATGCGGTAAGATATTAAAACAAATCTGACAAGTCCGGCTTCGATACATAATCCGTTTTCTATCGAGGATATTTTATGATCGGTTCAATTACTGCCTACTTAGAATGTAAATGTTAATTTGATATTGATAATAAATTGTAGGATAATCATCAAGTTTCACATAATCGGCGGTCTGCACTGACTTGGGATGAAAAGGTAAATAATAATAAATACATAGGAATAAATTGACGGTGGCATGGCAGGTCGTATGAAAACTGTTCCTTCGATAATTGTAATGTATATGATTGTCGTAATATTTATGCGTAAAATTTCATGTTATTCGTCATCAAAATTTTAACAATGTGACAAAGCTTAGCTCGAATCTCCGCTGTCGAATACGCGAATGTTATGTAATAAATAATTATTATATTTCTCCGTAATACTACTTGTTAACTACTTTATTCCACGCTCTGGAATAATTCAAATTTATTTAATAGTGAGCTGGTATTGATCTAAACGGCGAGCATGAAAGCAATTAAGATAAGGGGCGTAACAAAGGGTTGGTGTGCGCCGCTACGCCAAAGATATATAACCGAGGAGACGCAAGGGGTAGGAAACTCTGGGACATTAATCAAAGGGGCTTTCTGCAGCGTTTTGTTATATTAGAAATTACGCAGTTTCAATGCCACGCAACACACAATTGTCGCGTCGACCGTGAACATTATACGCGCATTTATTGTTAGTTACATTTTACCTATACGTATACGTACTCAATTATAAGAATTATATATTATTTGTATAGTAGATGGGCATAATATGAACGTACCCTTTACGGGCACCAATGTATACCTACATACGTCGTATCTCAATGCGAGATGAATCTGTATATCCATATAACAATATATTAGCTAACAAAATATAACGAGCTTTCAATCTGTTACCATTGAACAAACATTCCTCAATTTAATTTTCAAATTATGCAGACATGTATTCATGAGCTATATTTTATCAGTTTAGATAGGACCTTAACATAATATGAATGTGATTCATCGTTAATAAGCGAGTGCGGAATTCAAAGTCGATTAAATTAGGTGCAGCGCAACAAAAGAACATAATCATAACATAATAACTCTTTGTCATATCCTTGGTGCCACTGAATCAATTGACCTTTAATAAAAGAAAATTTAGAATAGAAACTCAATATGATACAAGGTATTCAGTAAAAGGTTTCTCAAGAATAATCGCTAACCGCGGTTGTGAGAGAAGATTATATACCAGTTATAAGAATTTTCGTTTTTAGCTGGCAGCGCGCGAACCCCGAGTTTGATCGAAAGTGCTAAATTATACCTTATACCCGAGCCGACATTTAGGAGTAGAAACTTTAATTACGAAAGATTTGACCTCGTAATGATTCTAGGATATTTAAATTCGCCTTAGTAGTCTGCAGCAGCTCCGTTTTCTCATCCCCGGCGCACGTTTGCTCGTTTCTCTCGAACGGGGCCTGAAATCTCTGAAATTCTTCGGAACGAGCCGAAAGCCACGCAGGCGGGTCGACGAGTCCTGCGACTTGTTTTTAATTAACTCTAGGGGCGAAGGAGAAGAGATGGAAAAAGAAGGAAGAGGCACGAAAGAAAACGAAAGAAAAAAAAAAAACTCAATTTAGGTGGATTTTCACGCCAAGTCCTGCAACCTAATCCTAATTCCTTCATAAATCAGAAAAGGATAGAATATCCTATCTTACACCCTTGGTGTCAATATCGCTTTCTCCCCAGGCGACCCTCCCTCCCTCTTCCCGGCCCCTTTTCTTCACTCCCGAGACGCCAACAAGGATATTCGCCGCCCCCGCCATTTTTCAGATTAAAAAGACTCGCGCGGTATCATACCAACTCTCCAGTCTCTTCTACATAACATTTTATGTCTTTGCTTCGAAATTCATCTTTTCAAAAATAATTAGGCCAATAATCATCAATTACAGATCAGTTTATATTGCGAAGCTTACGCCATGTCCGCAGCACTCATTGAATTTGAAAGTTGAAAATAAAAAAAATTGAAATTCCAGCTGATTATGACTTTTTCTATTCCTTATATCAACATTTATTCACTTTTTTCTATTATATGTATAATATATGAGATTTTATACAGGTGCACCTCGAACATTTGGATATACACTTCAATCATAAATGCGATTTTTCATATTTTCGTGATAAATCGTATAATAAATATGCGATATCAAATCATTAGTATGTAGTATAGGTATAGCTATGGTTGGCGGCTAACTACCAATTGAAACAACGTAGTTTCCGTACATATTATGAGTTACACGATATAGGTATATTATATACCTATATATAATACAAATATAGGCGGCTTTTGCACGGGGAACAAAGTTAGCGTTATTTGTTTTTCATAAATCAAAGGGTAGGTGGTGGGTTATATCGTATACCGTACGTTCTTCGGAGTCCCTGCGAATGTACATTACAATATAACGCGGTATAAAAGGCAACGGGTGCTTTGAACGACCAACTCAGTTTGCGCGATACGCCGGGTGAGTGGAGGAGGTTGCGCGTAGGTGGCAAGACTCCCCTGCCAAAGAGCTGGGGAATATCCGCTCTATGTATATAGTTATACATATAGTTACTACGTCGCGGAGCAGCCAGAGAACTGGGAAAGGATCTTTTACAGTTCCTACCGTCTGCAGGACAGCCTGCGAAAACCTTTCCTCTATCATATCGCGCGACACCCTCAAAGCCTCGTGCAGGTTCCAGAGGCACGAAAAGAAAAAAAAAGCTCAAAAATATAATAGGACTAGGACGACTAAGGTGGACCCCCCCTCCCCCTAATACATACACATTATATACAACGAAGATAAATCCGAGGATAAAACGCTATTAATCGAATGATGTGAAGGTAAACAAGAGAAGATTGAAAAAATTGCTTATAAGGGAAATTGTATCAGATTTCCATTCGTCGAAGCTGGAGTACTACATAGTATAAGTAGGATATATAATTATTCTGGACTTGATCTTTACATAATATGTGCGGTATAGTCGTATAAGAATTGAAAATAATTGTGATATGAAGCAGGAGGCGATTTTGTATGCTATTATATATTTCTAGATTCGACACAATTTAACAACAGACGGCACGGATAGAAATAGAGAAGGAGAGAGGGAAGAGAAAATAAGGTGAACGAGTAGTCAGTGGAATTTTGATGATTTGCACTTAATTTGTAGAAGACTCAACACGTCGTCAAATAAGCAACCCTGCAGGACCCATTTG
This sequence comes from Athalia cordata, assembly GCA_963932425.1. Classification (NCBI taxonomy): domain Eukaryota; kingdom Metazoa; phylum Arthropoda; class Insecta; order Hymenoptera; family Athaliidae; genus Athalia; species Athalia cordata. The sequence continues at coordinate 44,716,739 of OZ010625.1, read as the reverse complement.
GCGCGTTCCTGTCGCGCTTCGTCTCCGTTTCATTAAAAGACCCTCTCCCGCTCGCTTGAACACCACTAATACACGCATACTTATACCTTTATGTATAATATAAATGTGTATGTAGTATACAGAACTATGTACCGAGCAAGTGAGAATCTCTCTTTACATAGATAGGGAGATATGTTTCCACACGCGAGCGAAGCTATGGCTAGCTGAGGGACTATACACTAAGGGGACACGTACGTCCATCCACATCAACCTACACAACTAAATGAACGTAAATTGGTATATGGGTTTATACATCTGGAAATCCCTGATGGTCAGGGGCTCTCAATTGTTATTTTACTTAACGCGATACAATGCGGTACTCGGAAACACGCGGATGGGCGAATGAAATAAATAATTTTGTCAGATTTATATCAAATCTGACTTTTTGTGTATAGGTACGGAGATTTCATTGTCGGTAATCGATTTTCAACAGAAACGTCGTTGGATCTAACATTTTTTTTTCACCTGAGTAAGGAGATAAATAACGTGATATGAATTCAATCCAGGCCTCGAAAATTCATCGAGTTTATTGAACGTACCAATACACATTATATCTATATGCTTCTAAATCCTTGTAAGGGAAACTTTTTTTCAATAAGGCTAATATTGTCTACCTTTTCACCATTCCAAATCATAAACGCGTCATATTCCCAAAAATTTTATCTGATTATTCGGATAAAAAAAAATATGTACATGTCATTCTGGCTTCATGTGCGATTTTCGAGGCGATTTAATCGTCAGTCGGTCAAGAAGGATCACAATATTGCATCGGCCTAATCGGTCGTTCATAGCTATCATTACAATAAAATAAAATTCAGTAATACACAGGTTTGATATTAAAAAAATTTGGAGCATTGTTCAATAATATCTCGATACTTTTTACACCTGTATAATCCGTACTTGTATTTTCACTGCGATTATCAAAACTTAAAAAGTTATAATATCGTTAATCACACTCGCTGGTTCACATGGTATAAGGCGCATCCAATAATCAATTTCTCTAAATGTAATCCGGCTATAAAATTTGTAACGCATATTCAGCAATGTGCATCAGGTCTCGGGGTAAAAACCCCTGCTGAGCAACCCGGCCAAGTGGAAATAGATCCCTGCTGGGCCCCAAAGCGAACACAAAGGGGGCCCTTTTTAACCTAGACTCTGAAACTCATGAATATTAAACCTGCAGACTAGATATGCGGTTCAACCACGTTGGACCTTATATTTCTCGCCGTAGCCTTTTGATCATAGATTATACAGGTATACCTACATGATATGGGTTATAAATTATTAGAAAAATAAACTCTGAGCGTGCAGAGTGCAGATAATATTATACATCGAACACTAGCTGTTACGTTTTTTGACTTACATTTTCAAATATTTTTCTCGGCACAGTAACGTTTACAAAATCTTTTGTTCAAGTAACTCGTAAAATCAAATCAAGTGCAGCATATTTACAATTGTTCTTTTTTTTACTAAATCCGAAATAGCGAAGCACCGATAGTATGTGGAGGTATAGATAGTCACCTAGGAGACACTTATCGAGGATGCTGCGGAGCTAAATATAATATAAGCGGATAGTGAGAAGGATAACAAAGTTGAGAAGCATCGGTTCGGACAAGCGATCCGTATAGGACAAGAGGAATGCAACCGCTACTATACGGTAAGTTAGGGGAAGCTGGTATCCTGGCTATAGGAGCAAATGGTCGAGGAAACTGGATACTATACGTGAACGTTACACACACCCGCACACACACACACATTATGTGTGTATAAGAGAGACGGAGAAGGAGAGAGATAGAGAGAATATAAAGAAAATAAAAAAAAATGAAAAAATAAAGAAGAGAGAGAGAGAAAGAGAAGAAGGGAGGAGCAGACGTCAAGGAAGGGCTTGGAGTTGAGAAGTAAATTCGACAGTATAGTTACGACGCTTCCTTAGCCTGGTTGGTTTGTTGTATACGTATACATACTATACATACGTATATTCCTAGCCATCGCCCTGGCCCTGGCCAAGACGAAGGATTTTACGACGTGTTTTACGCGATCAAAGCGAGCCGTAACAATTATTGGGCGATTTCGCGGCCGTAAAATTGTATTCGCCCTCTTACCAAGTCAAGGGGTTGTCCCGGCTCCCGGCTGTTTCAAAGGGGCGAGGGGTAGCTACCCCTGTCACATCGCTCCCTCGATTCTCCACTGGCACCCTGTCTCTTCCTAATTACAATAATAAATAAAACCGTCTCTCTCTAAACCCCGATATATACCAGCACATCATATACCGCACCCACGTGGAACCATCCCTTTTGCATACTTTTCGCCGAGCTCTTCGTTCTTTGTTGTTGCTGTTGTTTTTTTTCTTTTGTTTTTCATTCATGTGCATAAAATTGAAGTGGCTGCAACGAGCATGAAGAAGTCGATTATCCTAGGTTCATGTTCGTTTTGAGGTAATTGAGAGAAAGAGAAATTTTGTTCTTGCTGCATAAATGTATAGAGCTCGATGATTGTGAAGTGTTTCGGAATAAATTTTTGCACATGATACGAGGGGTTGAAAACCATGAATGACATTCGAAGCAGAACGTATGTGGATCACGAGAACGGTCCTGTAAAATGATGGAAATGAAATGAAGAAGCTATATAGAGAACAAAGCTTCTATCAGTTCGTTCTTCGTTACTAAAAAGCCAAAAAATTTCAATTTCACATCTAGAAATACGACGCGTTCCATGGAAAGGGTATTGGGAAAGGCGCTGTCTGGATGAGAACGGGGGATACCGACCAATTTCAATTAAGTCTGATTACGGCGCTTCCCGTATTATATCCTGCAGACTTTTGTATGTTCGCGTCGATTCAGTTTTTTCGGGTAATATGTAATTATACAGATTTATGCTTCGTCTTATGCGGGCTTCACTATGTACAGCATAGTTACAGTTATCATATTTATATACCTGACGATGTAGCTGGTATAATAAAGACGAGATTCTTGGGCGTCCAAAGACTGCTGCAGCGCGCAGCGGCATAGGAATCCTACGACGACGTACTATTATTATACTTGCCATGCCGGACGTTATATTAAGAACTGCGGTTGGTCTATAAAAATAATGCCATAAAATGAACGGAGGCTTAATAAAATCTTCCGAGAAACAGGGAAAAGGAATTCTTATTGCTCGGCGAGTCCAGTATTTCCGCAATATACACCAGGTGTATCCAACGTTTTTCGCAGATCTGAGTGAGCATACATAGGTATATACCGCCATACCACCGCGTGAACGGCACTTTCTGCCACGACTAGGTATACATCGGTAGTTCCGGGCATACCTAACCTCAGAAAATTACTAGAATGCCGCAAAAATGGCTGAACTTAGACCGGGCTGATCGCACTTGTACTTGGCAGGTACATTATCCTAGTAATTTCTGCTCCTGGTTTCGTTCGGACATGGCGCGGATCATCATACCATTTTTTATTTTTTCACAATGACAATGACGCGTGCATAAAGATATTGAAGTACACGTATACGTCATTTGGGTGCCACCTCGCACGCAAACATGTTCGTAACTTTTGTTCGCGAGCACAGATTTGATTCCCAGTCCATGTGTAAACGGAGGTGGGTGGCACAGAAATACTAGGAAAATCCGAAATTTTTTTGTGCATCGATTCGACAGAAGCCCCGTGCAAAAATTTATGTAAAAGACTAAACAGAAGTCAACGAGAAAGAACAAGATAATTTTTTTTTTTCGATTCAATATTCTTTGCGAGTAAGGTAATCCTTGAATTTCACGCGTATACTGTAGAGTTCACAATTATAATTCAACGTTATAGGTTAGAAAGAATCCAGCAGCGCGCGAAATCGATCTGAACAGCGCGAATACGAATAGCAGCACACACAGTAGATATCATAGAACTCTGAAAAGACAATCAGAATTTTTTCGCGTCATATTTATGTAGGTCATAAATGGGGTTGATAAAACGTTTCGAATTAGTATAGAAGTATACTATAATTAGACCGTAAGATAAATTTTTAACCTCGTTAAGACAACGTCGTAAACGAGAAATGCGCCAACTTCCCGTTTATAATCTATATGATATATAAGTATATATGTATAAATGGGCCACGATACATTATATACACGCGTATATACATCGGTACGTCTCTATATAAATGTACGTACGTGTATGCATAGGGTCCTATATACCTCGAAATAACGTCTACCCCAAGTTAATTCGCACCCTTTGTTTTTAGCACGGCTGCAGACCACACCATGTGGTATTCGTATATACTATATATGTGTAAAGTATATATACACAGGGTATATACCTATGTACATTCGTAGACATTATGTATATACTAACACGCATATAGAGCCTCAGAATATTTCGCTGTGTAATATTTTATAGTGACATTATCTTTTTTTTTTATAAACTTACATGCAGTACGGCCTATATGCGTCGATGTTTTTCTCACAGAAAAATATCGTTAACATAGCGTACGAGTGTGTTTATGTACATATATATGTGTTAGATCAAAACATACAAAAGTACTAATCATGTACATGAATGTTTTTTTTTCAATTGGGTAGTACTATAGATATATAACACACTACCTATATGTTCACATATACGGAAATTTGCACACGTATAATATAACGTACTATACATGGGTATATATAACATAGACGTATATACATGTATATTGTACATGTGAAAGCCTCACACCCACGGCAATACTGTAATGTATTATATTTACGTTACCATGTACATTATACACACATTGTGTGTATGTATGCGCGTGTGTATTGTATGTGGTATAGACATGGCGTGTATTTGTGTACATATATATACCATAAATACATATATTTGCGCATGCGTGTCACGTGTGGATCACACATCCATGAATTCGTAGCATGTACGATTACGCACACATCCCTGAGGCTGAGATATATATGTATACACACATATATATATACCTGAAAGTTTAGGGGTTGTGTGTTGGTTCGTGGGAGAGCCACTCGATCAATACACCACGTTGCCTCTCGCTGTCCCCAACCCTGGACCCACCCCCGCCATCTCCTCTGCCTCCTCTTAACCCTCTTCCCACGCCCCTCAGTTGCCCCCAAAGTTTCCGACTCTCGTAGTGCCGCCGAGGTCCCGCCGATCCCCCGCACGAAGGGGATGAACGGAGAAGACTCCAAGACCAGACGTGTTCAATGAAGAGATGAAATTTTTATTTTTGTTAGTGTAAATATTTATTTATTTAGTTGTTCAGGGAAGAGGAGAGTAAGAGGAGTTGCTGACGGGTGTTTCTTTTTTGCCAAATATTCTGCAGAGCAGGTGTTTTTTTAAACTATAATAATTTAGCAGGATTGCAAAATTTCTGATAATGAGAATGACAAACACGGACATCGAAGCTGCACGCATGAACAAATCCACAGGGTGGACAATTTTTTATTTATTCATTTGCTTATTTATCCATTCATTTATTTCCAGAGGTATGAAGCTTTCATTTGAAAATTTTCGAAATCGAGAAGATTTTAATTACGTTGCGAAAAAAAATTACATTCAAGAATGATCAGTTTCGGGAAATTCACTGCCCGGATGACGACGATCGAGGACAAGATGTGGAGTGTTTTCTTGCTACTGTAGCAAATTGCCCAATTTTCGAACCCCTTGAGTAATCAAGGAATATGAGATTCCAGATAAAAACTCGAAAAAAGACCGAGAATCAAAGGAAAAGAAAAAACTATTTTCTTTGATACCGCGTGGAATGTGGACGAAAGTATTAGTGGTTAAGTTTGTCAATGAATCAATCGATTAGAGGCAGCGATTCTTTCGGAATTCTCTGCAAAATCTATTGTTTCCCAGACGAGTGTTTCTTTTTCCAACATATGTGAAACTTTTGAGAATTTTTAGAAAAGTAACGGATGTGCTGTGTTGTTCAACTATCAAAATTGGGCGTTTTGTTTTTTCATTTTGCCTACTCTGTGTAAACCATCAAGCAATGACAATGATAGCGAGTACGACGATTGAGCGACGACGTAGATTTTTCACATCGAGGTATGGTTCAGGTATAAAATGCGATGGCTGCCTGGACATAAGAGATGAAACTTGGGACGAGAACCAGCTGTGGTCGTTTCCATTGTTTCGGTGTTAATTGTTGAGTGTGAAGATTAGCACGCGGCACATTGTCGTTCCTATTGTAGTGTACAGAATATGATCTATAATGTACATCCATATCTTTTACGTTTCATTCTAAAAAGCTCGGTTATTTCAAAAATTTTCACCACAGCCAAACTTTACTCGCATCTGCAATTAAGCACCGATACCACGTACGATAATCAGCATAAAAAGAAAGGTTTTTTTTTTCCAAACTATCAGAACCATGTGAAACTCGAACCACAAAATAAGAATACGTCAATTTCAAACATTTTTTAAAATTGTTAGTTATTTTCGTTTTTTTTCTTTTTCCTGTAACAAACCATGTGTCTCTCTTCATTTTATCTACGTGAATCCGCGAAATAATTTTCGCCCTTGGAAATGGCTAATAGGAAAACGAAAAAAACAAAAAAACCTGCACCCAAGCATGTATATGGCAGCGGTTCTGGATCCTCGTGGACGGTGGACAACGCGGACCACCAGGAGGTCTGTGTATATACCCCGTTTCATTTCGAGCCCTCCTGTGCTTCTTTTCCCACTCGCCCTCCGGCGAACTCCTCTTCCTCCTTCAGCCACCCCGACCCAAGGGAGCCGTTACCACGCGCCCAAGCTACGCGGCTACCCTTGCAGGATAATCTACGGTCTTTTTCCTGGAGAGCGCACCCCGACTGCTATACTACAGGGCGGGTAAGTCTATGGCTATGGCTGTGGCCATGGATATTATACATGGTTATACAGAAAAGATCTTCTTCTCTTTGCGCCCTGCATACAGCAGCGGTGGATAGTAGAAGCTTCACTCTTTATAAACTTACGATAAGTCCGCTAATGGCTTTTCCTTGTATTATATATAGTCAGATTATTTTCGACATTGCACGTTATTACGTGATGGAATATTATGTACATACATACACATGTAGAGAAAGCATCGCAAAGTTCGAAAGTTAACTTAGTTATACCTGCACACGCGTATAAGCGTTAACGATAAGATGTATCTTGAATTTTAATAAGTCCATTAGTAACGATGTATAAAATCGGTGTACTGAATATCTATACGTACGTCGTTTTTTGTTTCTTTCTCATTTTTTTTTATGTACTAGCGGATATCATAGCTTGCCGTATACGTATAAGATGTAACTGAGGTATGAGATGCAAAGTTATTCTGCATCCTACACAATGTTTCTACAAAATGTTCATTCAATTTGTTCAAAATTGTTGCACCCGTGAGAGCTAGAATTGCAACGCATTGTAAAATTTCAGCAATCTAAAATAAAGTACTGTATATTTTCACACAGCTAATTGAAGCAGACCAATAATTATTCTCTCGCGGTTTTGAAAATTGAGGAGGTGAACGAAAAATGAAAAATTCGTTTAAGAATTTTTTATAACTTTTGAATAATATAATCCTCCGCGCTAATTCGTGTATATATATATATATATATATGAATAGTTTGGTTATGCACAACAGAGAGAACAATGCGCCCCGCGAGCCACACGCGATCTTGATGGCCACGGGGGTTGAATGATCTCAGATACAAAAGACGCGCGGAGGTTGAATGAAGTATATAATAATATAGATCCATGTACCTATACATAAATATAGTAATATTATTAATACGAGCGTAGAATAAAAAGTGCTGCAGGAAACATCCGCGCGCAATTCCATGCCGAAGATTTTATGTGGCGAATTCAGTCGGCATTACTGCTTTCTCGTTTTTCGAGAATTTGATATCGAGCGGCTGCCGTCGAGGGTGAAACGAAACGCACCGGCGACCCGGACGCCCTTCGCCGACGGCGGAACGCGAGGGTCCCCCTCGATCCCCACGCCACCCTCTGCGCTCTTTCTTGCACTCCATCTCTCTCTCTCGCTCTTCGGTGTGGCATTATATATATTATATATTACATACTATGTAAGAATACGTATATGCTTTTATATACGTGATATATACATATATATATACACACACATTGTATAAAATGTACGGATGTGCAGTGAGGTCCAGGCGGCAGACCTTCGTCATGTATACGTATGTACGTACATACATACATATAATGTATACGTTACATACGTAGATACATGAACCTATATAGTCTGTACTTGCCAAAAATATACGAAAAAAGTTCCCTGCGTGCGAATATCTGCGCAATACGTTACATGAGTGGAAAAACATTTGACAATGAGCCTATACGGCGTTAGATTGCGAAGTAAGGAAATTTTGTCGAATTTGATGGATTTGTTCCTCTCCGATATTGCAATGAGATATGATATTATCTTCGACCGAATTTTACTCAACTTGTATAAAAATATTTCTTCACAGTTCTACAAAATATATATTGTATGATTTCCCCAAATGGATTTTACATTATTCCGTTGAAATTGATTTGTTATAGTCAAAGAATCTGTGAAAATTTGTTGTTTTCATCACGACTAATTATATTCTACTATACAGGAATTATTATAGCAATTATTTATTTGTATATCCATGGAAATTTTTTTGTTCGTTCGATAAATGCGACGAAGTAATAACCGGCTCAGAGACAATCCATTGTCCCACATTCATCAGATTATTTTTTTCCCTGATAAATCATGTCTTCGAGCCAGCATAAAGATTTTTTAAATTTTTTTTCGTTTTTTAGGATCAATGTACAGTTTTCAGACAGTACCGCATTGGAATACCTTAATACGCAAGTACGTTTTACAGTCACGGCCGGGATCGTGCGGAAGCCAAGCACGATCAAACTGCAAATATTATTTTGTTCACGGATTTTTCTAACCCGATGATAAAGATACATATTTTTATAGTATATTTATATATAAATACATGTATGTGCTGCTTATATATATGTATATCGTCTGCTTGGATTGCTCCGCGGCGTATACCATGCGCATGGAATATACATTATGCATACTTCGCAAAGAATATAATACATACGCAGGGGCGTTTGCCCGCACCGAGAGAATCCCTTAATATTTTTCACCCTGTATGTAGAAAATTTAGATATACATATACTTATATACATACGTACATGGAGGTATACAGATATCGCATGTACATCCACTACACGTGCATGATTCATATATATACGCAACACTGTTCCTCGGCGAAGAAAGTGCAGATAAAAGCTAAAAAATGAACAGAAAAAAACTTATTTCTCTCCTATAGGTACTTCCACCGTGGTAACATTCCGTCATGTTGCCTACTTATGAAAAATATTTTCCGAAACGAGTTTTATTTTCTTTTTTTACAGACTCCACAGTGCACGCGTGAATTCGCATGGGTTACTATAAGGAGCGAGAAAGAGATGGGAGGCAGAAGAAGGGGGTGATTTCAGGATATCGTCCGCCGGGGGGGTGAATGGGGGAGGGAGGGGTGGTGACTTCTCTTCCCCGGAGCAGCAACTCTCTTCTGATAGCTGTCCCGCAGCCGACAGGGTGCAGGGTAGGTTGAAAGGGGAAAGGGGGCTTGGGTTGTAACGCCGCTCGTAAAAACACCGTAAACTCGACAGCAACAGGTCTCGTGCCTGGCACCCCCTCGAATATGATATTCGTCTGAACGCGGGGCACCCTCGGGCCCCAGATAATAGTTACAGTCATGGTTTCACACGTCGGTTTAATCCGCGAGTTATTATACGCGCTTTTTGCCGTACGTATAATACTATAATATGTAGCAAACTTGGTTCGTCTTCCGGAAGTTAATATCATCTACGAATGATATAATTTGATAGTACAGAGGGAGTGGGGTAGCTAATATAATATAGAGTTAGCGTCAAATTTTTGTAATTACGCACTTATGCAAACGTAAAAATTTTATCGTCGAATGAAATTGTTACACCTACAATGTGTAGGTATATCCGCCAGTTCGGAAGAACTCTATAAATCTTCATTCTTTCGAATATCAGGTGCGTGCAGGACTAATATACCTGCCATATTTACTTTCCCTTATATCTATAATAGATATATCACCTGTGATTGTATATATAGTTACATATAATGAAGTTTGGGATTATTACGACAGCTTGTGCATAATTTATATAAAATTACAAAAAGTTTCATATATTTATTTCATAGTTATGATAAATACCCGTTAAAGTTGTTGATTGGAGTTTGGCTATGAAAAAATATTTGCAGCTTGATATGAGATTATATACGTCAAGATATATGAAATATGAATATTAAACCGGTTTAAGAGCGAGTAGTCGAATTTTAGATCTGTAGTGCTCATTAAAGTTTCACTGTATTAATTGAGAAGAAAAGAAAATAAAAAATAGTTCGAGACAGAGAATTCAAGGAAAAGCTCATTTTAGAAAATTTCAATTCAGGTAACGACCTTAATTCTAAAAAGAAATCTTCGATCATAGATCTTCTGATAGTTCCGTCACCGAAATAGTACTGAAGTGATCTCACCATTCGTTTTCTCATAGGTACAGAACTTTACGACTTTTGGCCTAATAAATAATTTTTGATACGATAAATCATTTTCGAAAAAATTATCCAAATCTTTGTTGAAAATGGGACACCCTATATTCTATAACTGCGTTTCTCTCGAAGGCGCGTAGATCTCTCTTAAAGCGTGAAGGTAGTGTACATAGGTATGTCATCTGACAGCTGTCAACTTTGGTATTCGCCGTTCAGCCGGTTTACAGGTCTGCTGCAGAGCGGTATCAGATTTTGGATATCATTGCGCGCACACCGCCGAAATAGTATAAAGGTGGAGAGCTGGTGTATGTATAGCGTGAGTCGATCAAAGTTGGCCCAGAGGGTCGTGAGCTATACAGTATAGGAAACGAGGGGAGGAAGAGGAAGAGTAGGGTGACAAGTGAATGGCGGGCCACCCTGGGGATATTCCTCACTCCTGCTTAACGTCAAATGTGAATTGTGATATCGTTTCGGTAACTTGGATGTTGTTACGTGATTACTAGAAGTACTTAGACCTACAGCTGCTCTTCGAATATATGTTCTATATTCTGTCACTCTTCCAAGTATTCGACATGATTTATTTCGCACAATCATCATCACTTCGGGGGCTCGTTAACTCGATTATACTTAAAAGTAAGACGAAATGAAGCACAAAATACGAACAAAAAGCATGAGTATTCGTCGCGTGGTTAAAAAATCCTAAAAAACCGGAACAAGAATCCCACCATACCTAGAAACACTATATATACCGTTCACAGCAAACCAGGTCTCTTCAAGTCTCTTCGGGAAAAAGGCAGAAAAAAACGAAGATCGAATATCTTGAAAGACTCGGTTGGTTCGCTCCGCAGTGAGCTGCAAGATCTTGCCAAGACAAGACAAAAATTCTCACCAGGATCCCTAGCGCGGTCTTTTTCGTTTTTCTTTTCCCTTTTTTTCTTTTACTGAATCAAGTTTGATCCGACACGAATCGCTGCGCCTTCTCTGTATACGTACGATGGCGTCGCGGCTTAGACTTTTGGCCATGAAGACTATAAACCGGGATGCTACGGGCAGCTAGCTTCTATCTCCCCGCATCTGTCTTCTCAAGAGATCTTTCAGAAGGAATAAAAATAGGAAAAGTAGTGGGAATCGAATAGGAGAATAAGTCTCCCTGGTTTGAAAATACAACGTAAAATACATTATACTAATACCAATAATTTTATTGTACGCCGAAGCACACTCCAAATTTCAGACAGATGTTATTACTATCTTCCTCATCGATTGCTCGTAAAGTACTAGAGTATCAAAACCGAACTAACGTAAAACTCAACAGATTATTGTTGTACTCTGAAATTAAATCAAAGCACGACGTTTAACGTGCGATCAAACTTTTATGAGGGAGTCAAGCGTTTCAGATTTATTAACTTTCTTCCATTGTTCAAATTAAATATGATAAAACTGAAGTTGCACATAAGTTCCCACGTCATTTACCTGAACATTCTGAGGGAAGAAATCCATGAAAATATTCTTTCATGATAAGCAAATCTATGAAAAAAAGTGAAATCCACCTAAAAGCATCACGAGTCCAAAAATATTTGTCAAGTAGATTAAAATTACTATCAAATAAATGATCATTCTTCATCCCAATCATACAAACAACACCCTCATGCTGCACCTGTACATGAGAATGAACCTCACCAAAAAATCATCACTTGAAACAAAAAGTCTCCAAATCGACAGTTGTCGTCGACCAAGTACATAAACTATACACAATGCTCAGCTATGCCAGAAAAAAGCTCCCATACGGATGGAAAATTCAAAAGAACCATTTTTTTCTAATTTAGAAGAATAAAAAAACTAAAAATTAGTGAAAATGGAACTGGTGGGGTTTTTTAAACAGGAAAAGAATAGCGGATGTTATCATTCTGGTACGGCAATTCAACACTACTTAGTTCTTTTTTACTTTCTTTTCTTTTGCCTCCTTTTGATCCTCTCGCGTTTTGGAACCGTTATGAATATTATACGTTCCTAAATTTATCCGCGACCGGCAACTGTCCGTGTAAAACATTTATGAACCACTGTATATGTATGAGGACCGTGTCGAGGTATATCGTAACATTTTTTACGAACTCGAAACGGCGGCATGAAACTAAAATTGTATGATCCCGCGAATGAACCTCTTTCGCATGTTTTTTTTTTCTTCCCTTTTCCAACCTTCAGATCTACCACCTGATCGTCTCAGTTGCCATAATGCAGAAATTAAGAGCGAACACATACGTACAGCGTGAAATTTTTTTCCAACAAAATGGACAAAACATACCAATAGCATGGTAATAAAGTTGTGACAAAAAAATGATTTCCTATATAGAGGTGGCAGACATGTTATAATATATCGATATATTACATGATGACGCACATCGAAATATATACACATGGTTTACACACACATATGTATACGTAAAGATAATAATGGTGCAGGGAAGAAGGTTGGTCCTTGATAATTCAAAATTTCATTAAAATTCATGAGGCATTGGCAACAGTGAACTGGCGCCTGCTCTTCAGAGTCTCGGTTAAGTAAGAAGAAGCCGGGCAAGATATGAATAATATAGAGGAAGTTCTAATTGCTTGGGCAAAACTTGACGAAAGTTTTCACCGACGACACGACGCACCGCGTGGTGTCCCGCCGTACAATTCTGAACTTCTAAAACCAAAGTTGCTGCGCTTGTTTCATTACATTATTCTCATCTAATGGCAGCGAGACAATGTCGGAAGAAAATTTATTTTCTCTCGAATTTTCCATCCATGGTAAAAATTTCATTATTAGATACTCGCGATTTATCTACAACTATATATACTAAAGATCCGTATACGATATATCGAGGAACCGGTAGCGCGAACAGGATGTACGAAAGAAGAAACTACAATGTACGTACTATGTGTTACATATTTGTAATAGTTAGTTGTTCTTTGTATGAAAGAACGTTATCTGTTTTGATATAATTAAGGGGCAAACCGAGAAAAATAATGTTACGTAAATTTAATATATAAATAAGTTGAAAAAGAGAGCGAGCAGCGCAGCAGCTCTGTAAACGAAACGTAAAACGTTCTCAAGCGAAGCCTAATGACCTGTAAGATGAGGTTCTCTGCGCTCCATGCAATTTACATACAATTAGCATACGATTACCGTGATTGGTTTACTAAAAAAAATGACTAAGCGGATAATTTTTCTTGTTTGAGCAATGAGAAAAATTCAGCTATTTACGAAGAGCAAAAAAAAACAAAAAACTCTGCACAGTCATGCAAGTCGGATGTTTTAAATTTAACTATGTGTGCAAAGTGTACACACAATAGTACACAGCACAGTTAGTTGTACATTCAGCTGGGTACGCAGCCCAAAAAACTGTATAATTTTGAAATCGTTAATGAAAGCTATACGTGTTAGTGAATCATCAAAAAAAATTTTTTTATCAAGTTCCTGTACATGAAATTTAAAAAAACGAAGCTCACACCAAAATTCAGAATTCAACGAAAAAAAATAAGGAAAAAGTGATAATGACGTAACTTATTTCTGTAAATGATCCGTCACCGAGCAACAGATATTATATACACGCGCGCCAGGAGACGAGTTTTCCAAAAAATCACTCCCAGGATGATGACAGACGATACCACAGAATATTCATAATATTGAGCGTACAATAATTATAGTAATTATTGATCAGTTGATGAGGTTTTAGTCATTCATTTTCGAACTTTCCTCATATAGTTCGCCCGAATTGTCCTGTGATGGTATAAGAACACATTTTTTTCCTATTAGTTAGTTTTTAATTTATATTACATTAATCAGCGAGCTTAGAATACTTTTTCGAACGGCTAGACTAGAGCAGGGATTTTTTTTTGGTAACTACACTGATTTTTGGCCCGCGATATTCAGATTTGAAAGAATGAAAGAAGCCCAGAGCATTGCCTGGACTCCATCGCACACTCGTTAAGTTGCGTCAAGTCATTCGGTAGATTTTTCGAAATTGTGTTGAAGACACAACATTTTAGAGTAATTATTTTACTGTCGGAACAAACGATTTTGTTGTACCACACTTCTGTGGTGTGCCGACTAAAAACAGCTGTAAATGAGATCGTGCAAGCTTCATAATAATATTGAATTTTTCGAACGAGTCTTTCTTACTTCGATACGTCATATGGGGTACTTTCAAATTCAGCAAATTCACAAAGAAGTACATTAAAGTGAGCATTGCGGTGTTTTAGTTTTTCCATCATAGCGTCGCGACGTCAAACGTCGCTGCCATCGGGTACGAGGAGTATATTTTAGCAGCAGGTAGGGCGCGCTGTAGATCGACGTACACATATACAAGTACCTACATGTGTATACATAAGCATGTGGTTGCGGGCGGGCGCTCATTTTACGAGGTTATTTTACTGGATTTTTATGATATAACATACCTAGTTTCTCGAGTTTATAGGTTTGTCAGATTTTATCGTAGGTAACGTATGGTTTGTTAAATCGTTCTTTCGACTACAAAATTTCAACGAAGTTAAGTCAGTCAAGTCTTTCAAGATTCGATTTTCACCCTCTCGGTTGGTTTTTACAATTTTCTCAACCGTTTAAAGCGATATAATGTAATTTAATACGAGGAATTTTTTTTGTTAATGACAAAGTTTCATCCCTAAGATTTTATACATCTGAATAAATTTTCCAATTGATCAGCTGTGGTCATAACAGCGGAATCGCTGGATGAATCCACCGCTTATGTCTTACAAAGTAGGATTTTCTGACCGTGCGGCCCTGGACATCATGCAGATGGGGTCCAGTCAAGGTGAACCGCCTTCCGCGAGTCTTCAGGACGTCGGGTCTGGTATAATCCCGACCCAAGCTAACAAGGCATTTCTCCATTTTAATGTACCTAGGTATACATTGCGTACAAGTACACAGCCCGCAACTATACTCAATATAAACGGAAAACATGATACATTACATACTATATAGTGGTTGTCATTCGTCCGACTATATAATATACGTAGGTATATAACTAATAACAGGCGCTGTTATAGTATCCGATGGTGGAATCCCCGCCGCGTACGGAGGAAAGAAACAAGCAGTAGAAATTTTTTTACACCGTAAATTTCATCACATTTAATTAAAGTGGAAGAACACCATCAAATGTAACCAAATATTATCATCGCAAGCTTCCTTTGAAGTTAACGATTCTTCGAGCATTATCCTGAATTTTTCTGACAATAGCATGTGGGTATAAAAATCGGGGAAAAAGCACGTGACAAATTTTGCAGGTTCTTCACTTGAACATAAAGCCCTGTAAGTTTTAGAGTTTTTCATCGAGTCGTTTTCCTGCAAGATCATCGCGGGAATTTGTCAGGGCAGACCAACAGACCGTCGAAAGATAGATACTGGCATCTTCCTGAAAAACCTGTTTTTAAATTTGAATACTATACAGAGGCTTGAAACCCTGAAGATTCATTGTAGTTGGAAAAAGTTATTTTTCACCAAAACCAATACGGCTTTCATACATCATCAGCAAAGACGATAAAAAATCAAAAGTCAAAATTATACCAAACGAAACTGTATTTAGTTTTGTTATATGGACACAAAAAAACAGGGAATTCAATCTGCAGCTGCATATCGCCAACGGTTAAGATCATTCTCGCGTGAACTTTACTCTCGTCAGAATTTTCGCAACACGTATAAGGGGGAAAAAACTTTCATTGATCGCACCGTCCAAAAAAATGAAAACTGAAACTTTGCAGCTCAAAATTCAGCCTGAACACTCAACGATTATTATTTTTATTGCCACTTCGCATAAGTAAAATGCACAATTTATCTTCCTTTCTTTGTGTATAAGTCCGCGAAAAGTCATGTAATGATAAATGTAGGGCTCATTTCGATGCTAAGCATAATAAGCCGCTCTCATACGTGTGTTTGGCCGAGATAAAAATTTATAACTCGCATAGTGTACCTACCATTGTTTAATATTCTGTCCAT
This sequence comes from Athalia cordata, assembly GCA_963932425.1. Taxonomy (NCBI): domain Eukaryota; kingdom Metazoa; phylum Arthropoda; class Insecta; order Hymenoptera; family Athaliidae; genus Athalia; species Athalia cordata. The sequence goes on along the minus strand of OZ010625.1, from coordinate 44,700,160 downwards.
ACATAACCTGCCGCGTATATATTATATATATACGTATACACATAATACGTAGTTATAGACACCTACTAGTAGCACACGGTGTTTGACAATGTAGATAAGATAGGGTCGGTCGCTCTTTCTATCCGCGACGTTGGTTGGTTGGTTAGATAGGTGTCTCAGTACACGATTTTTTTCAAATTCTATTTTAGTGTCTTATTCCCAAGATAACCGTAGTCTAAGGTGTGTAAAGTGATATTGCGATTGCCGCGGAAGGATGTAAAAAAATGATCACGAAGACCTTTGATTTTATTCTAAAAAGAATCATGTGTAGAAGAAAATATGTTTATTAGAAAAACTAAGCGAAGTATACCTATCGGAGTCGACGAAACCGCCGATGTGGAGTGGCTACTTGTTTGAATAATAATGGATATGATATAAAATATAGAATTCTACGAACCGTACGCATGGAAAGTCGGAGTAATGGAATCACGAATGTTTCAGAATATGATTACTCTTGTTCCCTAGTACGTGGAAGCAAGAACAAAGCACAACCGAGAACTGAGCGTATTGTGCTGTCAAGTTGACGTGACGGTTATTGTTGGGGCCCGCGTTAATAGAATTATACTCTAGTTGCCTTGTTTTAATTAAGGAATGGTTCGGTTTTGTTACGTTGCGTTTCCTTTCATTTTCTTCACATGCTAAGTGGATTCAAATGTAGAAAATGTTATACGCCAATAAAAATATGTAATATAAAAATATCTCAAACTAGGTATTATATGAGAAGGGCGTTGCACGCTTGGTTTAATTATTAAGATCCATCGGTTCACTTCTCTGTACGAATATAAGGTATACTGCGATAGTTAAAATTCGCGGGCGCATTAACATGGCGAGTCGACGGCGATTATGAACGCAATATAACCGTCAGCAGTTACCTATGCACAGTAGGTATATTGTATATCTTATAAGTAATAGGACCTAGGCAGACCAAGTCTAGTCCTGGTGGCATGACAATTAAAAATCTATACTCCGCGTACTGTACAATATTTGGCATATATCCAGATAGACGCCGCCAAAATCGTGCACGAAATTATCATAATAACCGATACCAAAAATAGGCGGGATGATCGTTTCTCACGCGGGCACGATATAAAATAAAATTATCTAATTTTTCTCTACCTGTAGTTCCGATATAGAAATCGACATTTGTCGCAGAATTGTTCGTAAATTTATCATTTTCGTCAAATAATTTGTAACATTATCTTTGCGCAATGCAACTTTCTCTCTTTTATTCTCTCTTTCATTCTTTTGTCTTTTACCCACGATACTGCGCTAACCGTGTGTGGCAGCTATACATGCAAGGGTAGTTTCAGGGGAAACGGGATATTGTTATCGCTGTTACACTTGAAAAAATTAATTAATCAATTTAAAAAATATGATTAAAAAAAAAACCCCTAAATCCGGCCGAGTTCTCCTGGACTACCATGTAAATGTAACTGGCAGCTCACCGTACATACATATATACAACAGCAAGGCGAAATATTCACGAATGATGTTGGGGAGAGAATTTGCTACGCATAGTTGGCATTCCTGCAACGCGCTCAACTCGACTAGCTATACTGGCGATCCGTCGGGTTGCCCATGCCCATACAGGGGTACTCCGAGGTACGTTCCTTCGTTCAAGCTGTACACAGATATGTGCAGCTTTTATATCTGTAATATGCATAACGCTCTCTCTACGTATCCTCTCTTCGTGATGCTTTTCTTACCGTCGACAGGAACTATATATTTCGTTTTTTTTCCTTTCCCGTCTCTTTGTTCTTTAAAATTTCCTTTACTTTTTACATATTTCTAGACCATCAGCTCTTCCGTGTTTCCGTAAACGTGTGTTACAGCTACGGAAATTTTATACCAATTAGAAAAAAGAGAGAAGTAATTGATGAGAATCGGATCTGCAACTATGGGGGAAAAGTTAAGTCATTTTAAAGCATATATTCGAGCATATATCTATTACTATCTCATCAATAGCTCAATTAGCGAAATTTTATCTTTGCCCCGATTCCGATAGCTATAATTCGAGGCGTGTTACACGAAAAATCAAATCCAACTATTTACAGGCATCTAAAAAGAGAAAAAAAAGGGACAAAAATAAAAAACAAAAGAAATTAGAATAAATACATCCACGTCAAAATATATGTCACGGTAAAATTTCTGTGTGTAAAATATATCTACGGTGAAGAGAAATGTTTTCAGAGAACAGGTCAATTTGACTGCGGTCGTTCCGTTGTGCAAGTGTATGATTAATGAATCGTTTTCTAGACAATTTTCGTTCATAGGTGACGAAGGGACCGGTGGCAGCTGTAGCTGCTTTGGTGTATGCGTACTTACATAGACGTATACACATGAAAATCGCCAATGTTGTGACCGATTAATTACTCTTCAATTAGCTTCGGAACGCTTATATCTTTATAGTCCCATTCCTCATCGTCGGCCATAGTAATTGACCGCTATAACGGCAGTGTCAGCCGACGATTAGAAGTGCTTTTGATTTCTTTTCATCAACAAAGTTCAACAATTACTAACTTTATTAGACCTACGGCTAATATATTGTAGATTCTTCAATTTGGATCGCAGCTATATAATAATATTGAATTTCTAGTCTGAGTTTCCCATAGTGCAACATCAAGAAAATATTATTCGCAGTTCGGTTCATATCCTGAGCGAGAGGGAAAATGAGAAAATATACATATCTTTTTAGCTATAACTGATCCTCATGTTATATGTACGTACAGTTTACATCGTTTCGAGCTTACGTCGGTATAGTAGGTATTCTGTGCGCATAAATGGTTCTGATATACATTGGGCATATTATGACAACTCGGCCACGCTCGACGCTCACCATGTAGTTTTGTTTCTTCACAACTTTTTTCAGGTAACAATATGGCACCGCAAATATTCTTCCATTTTTTTCTATCTTTCCCTCGAATTCCTGAGCGGCCATTTATATCTAGCAAATCACGTCGTCTGAAGATCAGAACGAAGGTTCGCGACTTCTATTTGATTCTTTTCATGTTACGAGTTAAGAAGACGTGAGGGCAAATATGATATTCTTCTGTCGTTATAATGGAAACGCTCATCTAACACTTCTGAATTGAAACTAATAACAATAACAATGACAATAACAATAACAACAACAGCAATAATAATAGCGCCGAACTGACAGGATCTATTTTCCTGTGTTCCGGAAGTTCTACTATCGCTCGATAAAATTACAAGAGGAACTGAAAGAAAGAAAGAAATTGTAAAGGTCAAAATGTAGTCCAGTTGACATGGAATGCACCATATACTACACATTTGCTGCTGCTGCCGGTAGTGAGCAAGCAATGCTGTCGGCTCAATGAGCCTTTCATCTGAGTTTCGTTACCGCCCGCTGTCAGGAGCTGCCCAAAAATGACACCCGTGGTAGAATGGATAAGGCCCTATAAGATGAATAGGACCCTAAACGCCGTGACAATGCTAGAAATTTAGGGGCTGTATTTTCTTTTACCCCGCACGAATATACGTAGGTATAATATACATATATATATATATATAGCAGGCGCAAGGTGTTTTCTCACATTATTCACCGAATGGAGCCTGCATAAGGTTCGGGTGGAGTAGGAAAGAACAGAACGACGAACACGACACCGAAAGGGGTTGAAAATACTGCGCACAGATATAAGTATACCTACTTCTAGCGCTGTTAGGGAAGGTAAAAAGGGTTTGTTTATCTTGGAGGAAATCAAGTTAGCTGCTCGTTGACCTGGACGTGGAGGTGGATGTTGACGATCGTTGAAAAACTTACGGCTCGCACGAGAACGAGTATGTAGGTACGTGTTATAGTTTTCTCTAACTCGACAAAATTGTGTATAATTACAAACTAAAAGTAATTTTTCAATTTTCGTAGATACAATTATTCCCAATCCATGTAACTAATTTCAAGCGTGGTAAATCGAATTGAATTGAGCTCTATATGAAGTACCCGCAATGCGCGTAATGCAGTTATCGTAGATAATAAAGTTTGGTGTTTAAAAATGATAAATAAAGAAATCTGCTACTCTAACGAGGCGACTAATTCGAACTTATCTTCGCTCAATGAAAACCCTCCTGATTATATTAAATAGCGAGCAAAACGGTATGCTTAACATAGCGTTTATCTGCTCTCCTTGGTTTTAGTACTTTTTCACTGCCTCGTCAGCCATTCCCCATAAACTCCGTGAAGCGCCAGTTCTATACACGTATACATATATACGCTTATACACATACGCGTTACGCACACGGTCGTCGGTTTATGCGTAGTAGGTGGTGCAGATCTAGTGGTTTTATATGTACAACGTTTCTTTAAATGTGTTGGTGGTATACGTACGTATACACATACATAAACACCACATATACCTTCCTCTCTACACTACCGGGAATATAAGCGCACCCCAATACCAATTCAAAACTCGTAAACATAATTTTTATGTGATGTTTGGATTACTTTACGCGTGGATAGAGAGACCACGAAGTGCGCAATTATTTTGGGGATCCCCCCCTAGTTTGAGACCCCTCTCTCTACATATCCCCTTACTTCTATATATTCCCGACAGAGTATATCCCATTCTGCAGCTTTTCTATATGTCGACTTCCCCTGATTGGCCGAAGAGAAGACGAGGCGGAGAGGAAAAGGGAAGGGAAGATGGAATGACGTTGCATCCCATCGAGGAGGGTCGTTCACCGTTCACGCGTGTTCCACGTTCTCGTTCTCGTTCTCGGTCTCGGTCTCGGTCTCGTTCTCGTTCTCTCTATTCTCTGAATGCGTTTACGATCAGACAAGAGAAAGGGAGAAAGGGAGAAAGAGAGAATCAACGATCCTTTCCGACTCAAAAACTCGTCGTGTATCTCCGTGTGTAGGTTATAATGTACGTAATCCATACAATGCGTTACCAAAATCAGATCCCTCCAATTGAGGAACACGTCGTTTAAAAGTAAGACCCGCACAACAGCGTCGCAAACAGAAGCAGCTGGTCCCTTCTCATCTCATCTCATTTCATTTTATAATACAACGTTATACGTACTAACACGTGGGGTCAAATTGACTCTATGATACCATGACACGAACGTAAATGTATCCATGATGTCAAGGGAAGCGCATATACGCGTGATGAGCTAGGAACAATTGAATTGTTTCCTTCATCGCGGGTATGCGGATCTTTCGAATATGGGATAATATAGATTGAAAACTGAACCTTTGTACAACACCATCGATGTGCAGAATGGGAGCAGCAAAGACAGAAGTCGAGTTCCCTGCAACTCTGGACATACCTATATTTACCGTATTCACATTCTGGTTTGATATTTTCGTACCCTATAGAACGTATGTAATGCCCATGCTAACGTCTACTATAATACTTAACGCCACTGATCTTCGTTACAAAATTTTACGTACAACGCATTTTCACATTGATAGCGAGTCAAGATAACGATGAGATAAAATCGTGTGATCCATCACTGAATATTACATCAAATACGATGACAAGCAGTGTAGTTATGGTGCTTCAGGATAGACCTTTTTGGGGGTTTTTTAGTTCCAAAACTTTCCGAGTTTCAAGAGAATGATGGATACCCAAGAGTATTGTTTGTGCAGTTGTATCATACCGTCGGAGTCTGCAAAGTTCCCTTTAATAAACGCATTGACCGTAATATGTATGTGTACCGCAAAATTTGAAAGTTTCGAGAGCACCCTATTGCACTAACAATAAAAATTTCAATCATGGTTATTTTACAACTTATTGCAGGGTAGTTATAATCTACGCATCACTTCACGCATCACAGGTAGGTATGTCTGTTCGATCAGAAATTAGACTAAAGAAAGGCAAGGATTAGAACATAGCGAGTAACATTTGGTTTTTAGCTTACCGGTTTTTTCTTTGATTTCACACAAGACCGAGAATAGAGCCGGTTTCATTCTATGGCAATTGAGGGTGTGTTTTCTGTGGACAATACCAAACATAAGTTAAAACATACATCTAATACACGATGACATGATGTATCACATACTTTGAGCAAACTGTAATTCAAACAGTCACTCACAATAGATGAAAGAAAAAGAAAACGTATTCTTATCGCGTTCCAACACTATAACTCAATTTCCGATCGACTCTCCGTTGCAACATGCAGTAGGTGATAAAATTTCCCTGCATCGACCATTTTTGCGATAATTTGCACGTACAGAAAATGCTGAAAATGAACCCTGATGAATATCAATTTGTTTGATTTGCCATGGTTTTCCATTTTTCACGTTTACACGAAGTTTTAGCAGCGTAATTTTGTTTTTGTTTACAGATGCACACCGCTGAGTTTGCGTTATAATTGGCCACAGGTATAGAAACGTGTTTCAATTAGCTATCCTACGTTGTCCCAATATTCGGTCGCATATTACTTTACACATTTTTATAGTTTTAGGTGTCAAGTAGTCCATATAATCGAATATTAACTCGAAACTCCGGCAACCTAAACGCGCCTTTCTCCTTTTCAGGCCTCATCAAATTCTGGTTTATTGAATATAATTTCATAATTTCCCATTCCCCTTTACTAGAAAAAAATCTCGATCGATCCACGTGTATCTCAATGTCTGAAACATCTACTTTACCTGGCTTGTGCTTCGTCCAAACTTTGGTCCGTTATGTTCATAATTTGCTGCAGTATTTCGCCGATGTCCTGTTTTCTGGCCTCGACACTCTGGTCAGGGCCCTGGGCCGCGCTTCCATCAACCGGTCCCATGCTTCCATAACCTCCTGCATTTTGGGCCCCTTGCCCCTGGTTACCCCCCATCAGACCCACACCTGAACCACCGTGTTGCAACATTCTTCCAGTTTCATCCATCAACCGAACCACAAAACTCCTCTCAGCTATTCTCCCGTCGCTCGTTGCAGCACCAAACGATTTCACGTTCTTCCGATTGTTATTTGTTTTACGTTGTCGGATTCAAAAAATAACAAAAATTCAAGCACATCAATTTAGTTTTGATTATATCACTGCCTTTTTACTCTCCACAACTTGTAATATTATTGTTGTTGTTGTTATGATTATAGTTTTATCTGCTGCCTTTCTCGTATCCCGCGCACTTTACGGGTAATATTTTATATCGAATATACTCTCCTCAACACGTGTTTACTAAATTACACGACATACATAAAAATTTATGTATAACATGCTACCCTCTCAATTTTCATTCTCTAATATGATATTTGCAAAAATATATATTCGTCACTATGGTTGATAGTAATATAATAATAGTTATGATTTTTAACCATACGGCTTTATATACGCTATTTAAAAATCATTCTTTCGTATAATATGCATGTGTGTATAACTATTTATAGACGCACGAATACAATAGCACATAACAGTAGTATAATAGTCTGTCTTCAGATTTATTTACTTTTTAATATATATATATTATAGAATTTTTTTTTATTCACTTAAAAGTACCTAAGTTACTTTATTTTTCTTGCGGTATGGGATAGTGTCTAGTTGACGGATTGTCAATTATTTTTTTTACGTATACACGGTTTTCGTTAGTTTTTCGTTATTTTATTACAGTTATCCAATAATTATTTATTTATTTTCTTTGTATGTATGGTGTTATTATTGTTCTTATTGCTATAATTGTTATTATTGTTGATTATCTTTTTTCAATTTATTATTATGCTTCACAGTAAGCCTAGGCCGATTTTAAACTGTTGCCATTCGAATGGCATAACTCTGTGCCTTACAAGGCAGCGCGCGGCCCGTGTTTCTCAGTTCTGTCCGTAGCAATCTGACTTCAGATTAGTGTAAACCTAGGTTTGGCCCTGTGTCGACGTGTGTGCGTGCGCCAGCCATAACCGTTCCCGCCAATCAGAACGTGGAATTTACAGTCTGTCCTTCGACACGAGACATCTCTCTCCCACTTGTTTGCAGGCCCATGCGCGTTTTTTGTTCCCGCTTCAACTGAATTAATTCAACAAATAAAAATGTTTTAAAGATAATTTCTACCTTAGGAACGACACACAACACTGAAAAATATCACTGAGATTTTAACGTTACAGAAAAGTTTAAAAAATAAACTAGAAATATATCATGAGACAAGTGGCTCACGTCGCGCACTGACGCTCTTCGATGACAGCCGCGCAGGCTCCGCCCACTTTCTACTTCTTATTTTACCAATGTTATTTATGGTACCTGATGCACCGATTATTTGCAAAAATTCATCATCGATTATGTTGCTGACTGCGAAAATATTATTTTAGGCATACTCTCTAGCATTAAACATCGACTTACCAATGTTTTATCCGTTGGTTTATCATACTTCTAGCTTATGAGCATGCGCTGAAAAAAAACATGGGTTCCATGGCGGCCATGTTTGAATACGAGGTGTTTATGTTGGAGAAAATTTGACGCCGCTACCGAGTTGTATGCTAACCTTGCAAATGATATTTGAGAGTGAATCACTTCGATGCTAAATAGTATCGGCACATCAGTTGATGATATTTTAGAGAATTTATTATTTGATAATAATTTCTACGACCGAAGTAACCTCTGTTCGATTATTCTTAACTGTATTTCGTTTTTGATACGTTGATTCTTAACGATTGAAAACTGGTTATAAAACCTTTTCCGAGGTATAATTGATTGAATATAAATCGATGCATCAACGCGTTATATTCACAGAATATTTTCTAGGAATATCTTTGACCCAAATAACTGAATTATCACAGTCTCGCTAAACATAACCCTAACATAACATAACCTAACCGACACTGCAATGCTTTCAGAGTGATCACTGTTTAGTCTGATTGTGAATTCGTTGACAGTGGCGTTATGCTTGGCTTTAGTCACCAATAGGAATCCTCCGTCGGTAACTGTGCGACTCATTTGAAACGTTTAATTTTGGACTTTGCTTGACATTTTCAAGTACCCTCCAGTTCCGCAGCTGAGGGATAAATACTAGAGTTACTCAATGATACCGTTAATCGGCATGACAGTGAATGTAGTTGCCGCAACACCCGTTTTGTCCTTGGAGTTGCTGGTCTTTTCGTTTTTTCCCTCGAGCTCGGAGTTTATTTCTCGCATAGATTATTTACAAATTGTGGCAAGTGCACGTGAGGTGCTGACAAAATGCAGTTAACTAATGGAAATAAAGCGAAGGCGTTCGACGTCAAGTTAGTTAAGCAAATATTATTGAAAGAAAATAAATACATTACAGAATTATTCTCACGGATGCCTGTACCTGTCTCTGCGCAGCAAAGAAACGGTTCGAATACTAATATAACCTATAAAATTTTAAAGAATCTCAGCTGCATGTGTGAATTTTTATTTGAAAATAACGCTATTATTTTTCTTCCTCCCCCATAGATGAAATCGAAAGTGAAGAAGACGACGAATCACAACAGAATAATAACGATGGTGAGTGGGCAGTTGTATGTGACAGAACAATGTCCTTGCTTTCGAACATACTCTCATTCCTGGGAACATTTTATAAATTTGTCTCAAGCCCTCTGAGTTAATTCCCTTATTAGCTGTAGGGTATTGCCTATTCATTTCTGTTGACCAATCAATAACTTCCAACTAATTTTATCACGGATGAACCTAACCTTCGTATATAAGTCGTTGATCATCTAATTTCAATCACCTTAAATTTCAGATAAGTTATTTGCAGCCATGGGCACGGGAACTTCACGAGCAAGTACATTAATTGAACTACATCAGAAATTGGAACAAATGAAGGGAAAACGGTTAGATTATAAAGAAAAGCTCATGAGGAAGGGTCTTAAAAACAGGCTTAAGAAAAAATCAAAAAAAGAACAACGTCTTATGCAGAAAAAGATGGCAAAAACAGAACTCGCTGCAGCTGGTGGTACAAAAGTGAAGCATGAGAATGGGGAAATGCCAAAATTCACAAAGCCGAAACCAATATTTAATTCTGAGGGTAAAATGGTATTCAGTAAGTTCGACTTTTCGGCAATTGGTGCGAAAAAAGTTCAGCCAAAAGAAGACAAGGACCCAAAAAAACTATTGCTCAAGTTGGAAAAACAAAAGCAAAGAATAAGTGACCTTGAACAGGCTGGTAAAAAGGACGTGGCTGATGAGCTGAAAGAGAAACAAGCATGGAAAACGGTCCTTGCAAAAGCTAGTGGGGAAAAAATCAAAGACAATCCAGAACTGTTAAAAAAATCAGTTAAGAAAGAAGAACAGAAAAAGAAACGTAGTTTGAAGAAATGGGACTCAAGACTCGAAGGAGTTCAGAAAACACTTAACGAGAAACAGCAAAAGCGACAAGAAAATATACTGAAGAGGAAAAAGGAGAAAAAAGTTACTAAACTAAAAAAAGCCGCAAAAAGAGGCCGAATCATACCTGGATTTTGAGCAGGTTTCACACTTATAAGTGAAAATAAACAACTATAAGAAACAAGGATGTTTTTGTGAATTTTTTATTGGGTTTTGTTATTAAAATATATAGATTGTTAAGCGAATTCCTTGCATAGTAGGTACAATATTGTTCGGAAACGATGCTAATACCATTTATTCTTTATACGATGCCGTTAGTTATGATACGCCTAGGTACATTCGCTTTTGACCATATCTTACAATTTTGACCTTAAAATATTCCTCATAAATTGGCTCGGTGTCATTGTGCATCTAGACTCAACATAAGCATAGACGTCTAAAGATGGAATCACTATATTTTACTCAATGTATAAAGTTTGATAAGTTTTCATCCAGAAACCGGTGTATCATTGGTCAATTTATTTTTGCATTAGGTTCATTAGTATGGTATCAGTTTTTTTTCTACTATACACAATCTATTACTTGGATATGACACATCATAAATTGCTCTGTTCACTTCTGCATCACCTATTTAAATTTTTATTCAAAGTATTACTCCTGGCTTATAAAATTCAATTGGAATTAGGCTGCTCTTGTCACAGAATGCATCTGTTTGGTATTTTCATTTGTGTAATATTCTATCGTTTGGTGCGGCATACCTATGTTTAGTTTATAATTGCTATCTCAAATGGGTAAATGATTCCTTAACGAAAATGATCAGTAAATAGAATTCGGCGATCAAAGATGAAAAATTATTAAAACCAGACCTATTATACTAATCCTGAAATAGCAACAAAATCCGCAGAACATAGGACAGAATATTTTTGACTACAATTTACATATAATATTCAGATTGACCAAATACAAATTTATCTCTTTTCATATCAATTCTCATTTCTAATTTTGTTAGATCAATATCTGTTATGACGGTACCGAAATTCATACTGCATATATCTCTCCGAAAGGCATGATAGAAGTGTTTGCAAATGCTTAAGCATCACAAAATAGCACTTGCCCTTATTTCCACGCTTTGTTCTACGCAATAATTTCCTATATTTGTTTCCGTGGCATTAGACCGATGGCAGAAAGCAGAAGCAACCAGGTGGAGAATTATATCAAATTCTCGCCAAGCGCCTGAGTTCTCGCTCCCGCTGTTCAAACAATTTGAACGCATTGATTGCTGGCCGTTGTCACTGAGCCTTGTATAAAACGTGATGGTGTTGAAACGCGCCATTGATTATGTTTACCGAATAGTGAAATTCATTATCTATATTATATATTTAGATGTGACGTATGACGGACGTTGATGGATCGAACAAACGCATAATTTGTAACCGTTACTTCGTGTGTCCAGGCGGTACGGACAAGCAAGTCGCTTGCGTGATTTATGTCATGATTGTTGGCTAACTCTTGATAAGTCCCAACTCCAGTGTTATGTTACCCACCTCGTTACCCACCTTATAACTATATCTACAACTACATGTATATCATATTCATTTATTTACATCCACATATACAATACTTACAGGTATATGCACAAAAAATGAATATTGAACACAGTATTTCAGCTATACTATCCCCTAAGTTATCATATAACATGATCCGATATATCGGCTTGCTGATACCCTCATACATTCAACAAGCTTCGTGTACCTTTGCCTATAACTAGTAAAAAGACCTTATTCATAAACATTATCAGATTATGTGTAATAGTACGTGTATATCATACCTAATAGCTATACATATGTACAAATTCTTCACAAATGCATCTATACGTCATTTATAATCCGCTATATCGCATTCTCAGTTTAAAAAGCTTAATTCTTGGTAAATTTAATTTGACAGCTGTAATACTTAAACCACACAGAGTACATCATATATGATTATCTTTCATACGCATATATTTTGCTTCGCAAGTCGGGGTGGACACAGATATATCCATAAAAAGTTGAGATAGCTTTTACTTTTTGACCTTCAAACATATGATTATAAATTTTCTATTCAAATTCCAAAACTGTTGACAATAATTCCGTATACGTTTCCCCAAATTTTTAATTACTAAGTGTACTATAATTATGTATACTTAAGCTACTCTATTTTGTACAAATTGTGCATTTTTTTAATGTTATTTGCGATTTGTCATTCACCGCAATTTTATAAATAATTTCATTACCGCACCACATTTCGGTTATTATACAATAACAAACACGATAGTTCATATGAAAGCCGGTCAAGCATGTATATTTGTGCGAGAATATGAAATTCGATACGTTTTATACATACATATAACTGCACAGTGTATTTTTATCTCATTGCCGTTATAGCTGATATGATGTGAAATTTTCCCTCACAGCATCGATTTTATCTCTCGATAAATTGAAGGATAGAGTTCCGAAGACAGCGTGGTCGTCAGCGATGTGGTTGATGCACCGTTGTCAGTAAATGATCGGTAGCTCAAGAACAAGCGCTTCGACAAAACTGCTGTCTTTAATTTCCTGCTAGGTATCTCCTAAAACCGTTGTTACGGAATTCGCATGAGTCAGCGCTGTCCAAAGCGGGCTCCGGTCGACTGGAGGCGGCACAACCAAAACCGTCGATCTCCTTGGCGATCTGTAAATCCAGACTTCAGAAATCCCTTACATACTCGTCTCATTAATGGTATTATTTATTTATCCGAAAACGAAAGACTAGATGTTCTTCATAAACATGCCGCAGGCACATTTGAGCAATTTCCATTACAATTGGTCACCATATTGTTTTTTTTTATTCTTTTTTATTTAAGATGTCTGAGAATTCCGAATGGCTGGAATTTTCAAAATTAAACCTGCATTCGTTAACTGAATAATGTGTGAGAATACACCATATCTAACAAATAGTGAATCTCATCGAGAGCTTCGAACCGGAAAGCGTAAGCGATGAAAAATAAAATAGAGTAATATAAAATAAAATGAAAACCAATGCTGCGATAAGGGAGCGTAAAAAAAATTATTTCAGGACGTCTTTCTACAGGCAAACGGTTTTGCGCTTTTTCAGAAAAGTTGAGCTTCCATGCATAGCCCTGTGCGCCCTAATATCGTGAAACAATTACGGCAGAATGTCAGTTACGCCTTTCTGGTTCTGCGCGATTGATATTGGCGGTTACATGTCATTTTATACATCAATAATCAGACGCGACAAAACTACCTGCGACAAATGCAAAACAGTCCTTACAACAACCATTGACCACAATATCTACGGCAATTATGAGAACTGCAGTTAATAAAAGTTCAAATATTTGAAGGAAATAATCAGACTTCATAGGTTTACGAAAAAACTTTTTGACAAATTATGAATAATAGTTTTCAAAAATGGTCTAAAGAGTAATGGAAATGAGAATGGTCGCTGAAATCAGGAAGGTTTCCTATCTTGATACGATAGAGTATAAGATTGATACTTACTATAGAAATGACGCGGGATCTACAATACACGAATTACATTACACTCTCAACTTTAAGGCTTCGCTATATAAAATTACCTTCAAATAAGTAATTAAATAATAAATTTGGGGGAACACATAACGGCGTGGGGAAAAAAAAATTTCATTACAGTTTTAACGGAGTTCAAAATCTTCTCTTGAATAAATGCAATCTCCGCGAATCTGTTGTGCATAATCATGAAAAGTAAAATGTGTGGATTAATGGATTGAATTTTTAATGGCCAAGACAATAAAATCGAATGGGATTTATTTCTTACGATTATACATCAGGAAGAAATGAATTTAAATAAATGAAACGCGTGATCAACATGAGTTCACTCGTATACAGGGTGTCTACTAGGTAACGTACTTCCTAGCACCCGTCAGAGTATAGGCTTTTGAAAAAATGAAACGAAAATGTTCAATGCAAAAAGTGATGCCGTATTAACCCATTTTTGAGTAATAAAGCTTCAAAGTCGAGCGACGAGCTCGAATTTCTAGCGACAGGAAGACACCTGTATCGTCCGAACAATAACGTATATCGATGAGCTATTAATTATTGGTTCAATACGTCATTTTGGAAGCTGAAGCTAATACACGTTGATGTGCTATACCGTTGGAAATTTGGCCCTGTTTTGTTGGTGACCCGATATTTTTGAATTGAACATTCTTGTTATATATACATATGTTTTTCTTTTTTTTTTATAGGATCCGTCAGTAGGGAGAAGTGAATTAAACGCATGCGTGTAACCCTATATCTATCAACAAATCTACTGAGAGATAATACCAAAAAATATTATACTTTTAGTATAGAAACAAAAACTAACAAATGTAAGTGTGTTGTCCTGTTTCTTTTCTTTTTTTTTTTGTTGGTTTAATTGATACATTAGTTGAGATCGGTCTTTTGTTGTACAATCGATACCTACTGAAAACGATTCATACATATATAGATATATACAAACGAAAGTTATAGTTTACTTGGGTGTTTAATCGTCCCACCTTGGCGGTGCCGCGAGAGCCATATGCTAGTCCGGACTACTTAATTCCAGGGCAGTGCTCTGTTCCGGATCTGATCGCTCCTCGACAACCGTGTCCAATTCCAGCGATGGAAATGCTCGAGAACCTCTTTCGCTTCGCAGAGATACCGCCCTGTTAGTCCTGCCCACTCCAGCTGTCCAAAAATTAAAATCATAATTGATTAGAATACAGAAAGAAAATTATACGTCGAATCACTCAGTCTACTACACTTGCTAAATTGCTAAACTTTGCGCCCATATAAATATAATTAACTATACTAATTTTATATTGGCCATCCCCGCTACAGCAATTATTATGAATAATGCACACATATAAATACCATTCTGGCAGATTTAGGTGAATAAACGGGCACTGAAAAATTAAAGCGAAATGGGCATCAAGGCTGTATATATAAATGGTAGTACCGCAATGAAAAAATTATTGTCTTGGAAACAACTAAAAGTTTGTTGCAAGCTGAACAACAACGAAATATTGGTCGAATCAATAACACAACTCTATTTAGCGAACAAAAGTTTTGTCAAACTATGAAATTATAAAGTCGAATCGTCCCTCATTCTGTACATAACCAATTATTTTATCAACCGATAGGTTCGAAAAAAATGTAAACATACAAATCTATCTGAAACGCTTTTGTTGATCGGGGAAAAAAATCTATTGTTGCATTTCGGCGTCTTGGGTACCATACAGAACACACATAGGTATACAACGGACTGCAATCGTAACAAAATCCTTCAAAGTTTTGGTGTGAAAAACAAACCGTAAAAAATTTTCTAAACAAAATTTTGACTACGGTCTCTTGTTATTTCTGTTATTTTATTTTTAGTTTTCGTTTAGAGTTGAATATCAAATTCTTCAACGCGGTTTGGTTTCCTCCAATTTCCGTTATATGAAAATTAATAAAGGTCTCTGCAGTGGTGCATTTGTAGATTTTTTTTTCTTCTCTACAATTCTCGGTACGTAACAACGTGGAAATATTAATAAAAATAGATTTCTACAAAATTATGGTTCCGAATTGTCATGCCCGTTTACTCCTATTTTCGGTAGTTTTTTGTTGTTATGTCAAAGCACTCTATACTTCCATTGAAATGGAATACAAATTGCGTTGCAGGAGCAAATATCAGCTATAGAAATGAATCGATCAGAGAACTCGTTGGCGGAATGTACACATTATGTAAGGTTAATAAACGAAAATAAAAGAATCAAACACAAAAGATTTCTATGTATTGCAGCTAACGCAGGAGCAACCGCATCCATTAATATAATCACCTATACATTTATTTTCAATTTTGCGTCGTGTTAACCTTTTCTCTACAAACATGGAACATTCGTGCCCCATATCCATGGAAGTTTTTCCAAATTATTCTTGAAGAAGTAAATTATAGTACATTGCATTTTTTCTCTAACATAAATTATATAGACATTAATATTCATGAGCGTTTAATTATATTTGGAATCTTTTTAATAGGTGGAAAAATCTCCCAGCACGAAAAATCCATCTTTATGAGGATCTGGCGCTGTTTGCCATATGCGGTATAGAAAAAATTAATTGAGATCCTGTAGTATGATAGCGCCTGACTTTGTAAACGAAACTCAGGTCAGATTTAAAACAAAAAAGTAATAAATTTGTTTAAATATACCACAGGTACAAATCAAGTTGTAAAGTCAGCTAACATTAGTTTCGTTTTCTAGTTGCAGCGAATGCATTATAATTTTATTAGCACAGAGAGCATTTGCAGCAATATATGTATATAGCAGCAGTAGTAGCAGCCATTTTGATGTATATATTGCGTACTGTTTAGTGCGATTTCACCCAAGTCTTCTTTGGACGCTGCAGCTTGATCCAAGAAATTTGAAGAAATAATTATAAACTCATAGTGAAATGGAGAACAGAAAAAATAAATCTTGCTCAAAACATTTGAAAGACCGTATATTTCGAAACTTAATCTTGACTATCTCTTTGTCATTTGTTTCTATGAAATTGAAAATTATAATGTTTTATGTTTGATGTAATAACGATTCGGTGATACGTGGGGCGTTCTTTGCCAATTGCAGGGTTTTCGTTGTGTACTGCAGACTTGAGAAAAAAAAATAACATCTTCGAAAGGGTTTGTTTTGAGAATCAAAAATAATTTGCATCAGGTTTCCTCAACTCCTACTACAAACGTTTGAAATACGAAAAATTCCTGCAAGTTTGATCGAAGAGAGCCTCTCAGGTAACGTACCTAATAAGTAAACCGAGAAGCCACTTCATCGGTAGAATATGAAGAGATGAGAGTAAAAATTCCAAAACAACTCTGCGTCGTCGATATAAGAGGGATAGTATAGTGCGATGGTATAAAGCTTGAGTCGTTTCAAGTACCTTCAGAATTGGAAGTGCAACCGAAGTTATACTTGAACCGTCACTCGAAAATTCTGTTCAGAGAGGAAATATTGAGAGAACTACAAGGCACGGTTGTGCGGTTGATTTCAAATTTGAACCTTGTTATAAATTTATTTTTATTATTTGACGTCCCCTTCCGAACCAAAAAATGTCAATCTCAACTATTTGTTGATATACGACGAATATCGTTACCGAAATATGATCAAATCTCTCATTGAAAGTAGGGAACTCGGTAGATTTACATGAAGATAAGACCGTAGTTCATTATTTCGGAATTACGAACTCACTTGAAGTCAGAAATTTTATCTTCATTACTTGCATTTCCAATCGCATGTTCAAACGCAGAGGGTTTAGAATGAAATATTATACGTATCTAACTTGCGTTTCAGGGTTAATACGCGCGAATACATCAACTCAGCTACACCCGTTTACGGGTTTCGAGTTACAGCAATACACGAAAGTTCTGATATGGAAACTTTTGATTAATTCAGATACAAAACGGATCTACCCTGAATGAATTGAAGCTATATAAGTACAATAATCCGAAAGGCACGGACTGATCACCAAGGAAGTTTATGGGGAAGATTTCCGGACAATTATTAATGTTATTATATTTTAATTTAATGAATTATATAATGGGGCGTCGTCTGATCAAGTTCAAAAGACTTTGTAACGCAGAGCGATGCAGCGCTACTCACAAATCTGGTTCACGATTTTAATTCTACATGTTATCAGAATTTCCGTATTTACCAGATTTGTTCGTCTGGAACAAATCCTACTCCCGATAAGTAGCATGAGTTTTGAGCTGCCCTGTTTTGAATCAGATTAGTAGTGAATATTCAACATAATACCTACGCTGAAATTCTTCAAACTAAACAATTTCTTACCATGTAATTGTTGCGTGTTTTGAAATCCCGTCAACTAAGCAAGTCTTTCCTCTTTCCTTATTTTTGTTTTTTATTTATTTTTTTATTAGGTTTCCTGAACAGAATATTTATGAGATGTTAAACTTGTGGCACTCGCTTTATAGTAGTCATTTTCGAACAACCCTATGACAAGGGCACATAACGACGTCAAAATCTGATATTCAGCGTTAGGAAAGACGCTTATGAGGGGTGGCGGCTTCGAACGAGGGTTTCGACATGATATTCAAAATTTTGTGGAGAATTTTATAGACCCTGATGCGTGAATCAAACCACAAGGTCTGAAAGGTACTTGGTCCAAGAGTTGATTTACTTCAACGTAATGTATTTCATCTGAAAATCTCTACGCAACGAATGAAAATTTATCGCAAGAAATTTTTTTTTCAAATCTGACAACTGCTCAAATAATTCGATCGATCAAAATTCGTTTTTTTCTTTTCGTTTCGGCTCTTACCCCGAACTCCTGAGATCCGACATCTTTTACGTGTGTTTTAATATCATCGTCTTCGGTATCTCCGCAGTGATTACAGCGTGTAATCCGAAAGGTCGCGATATCACCTATAGACGAGGACCCGTACAATTCTGTCGAATATATTCCGAGAGCCAAGATTTCGGGGATAGCAGACACATGCATATAGACAGAAAGAGATGGGGATATCGTTGAATAGTAGGCAGATTCTCTGAAGAACCCGCTACTTGTATCCGATAAGACGCGACAGTTATTGTCCAGAGATTCTATGAAAATTATAATAATTCGTTCTGGAAGCTTCAAGATTGTAATAAAAGTTTACGATCATTTGTAAAGGCTCAGCGAACGATGAAAATCTGAGATTCAGAGACGGACGTCGACGAGAGAAAATATACATCGTAAAGAGTATTGTATATCGCAGTATATACAAACAGTGAAATACATATACGTTGACAATGAGTTATAATTGAGACGGAGGTAAAGAAAGAATAAAGGGAAGAAGTAAAGTGAGGATTTTTGGCTTACCGAGTCGATGTATGGGGCTGAACCTGACAAGACTTAAAGCTCCGTGGTCCATGTCACAGTTTCTTCTCCGAGCTCGTTCTCTCGCTAGTTTCGCACGTCTTCTGAGGCAACAGATGACCAAAAGAGCCAGTAGAGGAAAACCAAGTATGCAGGAAACAATGGGCACTATAATGCTCTCCGGAGAAACTAGAAAACGAGAAGGCACCATCGGTACACGGGCAAACCTCTCCTGCAAGCTTTTACCTCTGGGGCAAATAGTTTCAAGCACATATGACCTGCAATGAATGTGCTGTACACTACAGAGTTCAAGAGTTAAGACTGTGAACTTGTGTGGGAAAAAGCGAAACGTAATAGAAAAAGAACAAATTGAAAATTAATTCAAGCCGTTTATCAGGAACAACAAAAGAAGCAAAATTTCTGGCACAAGGGTGTATCCGACGAAAGTGATAAAGAAATAAACGTCAAAATCACATTGGTTCAGATTAAATGTCATGACAAAAAAAGTCTTTCTACAAGTTGTGATATTGAAATTCGAAAAAAAATAAAAAATTTAATTTGCAAATTGTACAAAAGTTTATTTTTGCATTACGTTTCATTTAAACAAACGTAAATAAATAAAGAATGATGGAAATAAATTGGCGATAGAGATCTGACTGTTTTTACAATAATTCGGGTACACGCAGCAAACCGATAGTTCATTTTGTATTACTCATGTCTTTTATTTATCATGACTACTAGACTTGTGTGTGATAAACTAATTAGGGTTGAATCATCCCTCGTAACAATATGATACCTAATTACACCTGTATACTGCGTTGGACCATTTCTTCCGTTCGAGTCGAACAGCCTTGTATATTCAGAATCTATAGGGTCTTATTCTGTCGATAGCGATCCCTCATCACGACATTGAGTAACGGTGGGTCATTTGTCAAAAAATTAATCTCGTAATATTCTAAAAATAGATTTTTCTCTTCTTCGGATCACTTTTATTTCCTCTGACGACCTTCATGCTTCATTTTTATTGGCTGAATTGAATTTTTATTGCTGCCTTCTGTATATCTACGTAACGAAACTCTGAACGGGACACGTTAGTTTGTCAGTGCAAAGGGGGATTGTGGCGTAACAAAGTTTATGACTTGATTTATCAATATTCCTTTTGCGATTGACCCGAAAGAGAATAGATCAAATGCAGATTCAATGCTTCAACGATAGAATATGTTCGCGATGGGACTTTTTTTTTGGACTGCTATGAATACGCGAAAGGGAACTTCGGCGACTCAGATGCGCATGACTGGACCTAAAAGATTTTCATTATTTCGACGCTCGGTATTGCAGCTATACATATCAAATATATACATACATACATATGTATATGGTTACGTACCAGGTATCTGGTATACATGCCCTGTATAGTAATCTCCTGGAGACGGTATCGTGAGAGAAGAAAGCATGTTCAGATGCGAGACAAAGACGATAGAACGTATATATATGAAATGAATTTACAGTGAAAACCGGCTGACATGTCTGAAATTGAGTTCAAAATTATTAAATTTTTAGCCCCAAGCTTGGATTGTGTTAAACCGAGCATGCGAGGAGATGGCTGAACGTATATACCTATGTATACATCATATAATGCGCACGACAGATCCTGAATTGAATATTTTTAATATGAAGACAGAATAGCTCGACCAGATCATTGATCAATGCTATGCTGACATGCTTTTTTCGCATTTGTGATTCTTATCACACGGCCGAAAAATAGATAACCTCAACTCTCAAGCTATGGGGAATCCAGCATGGTGCGATCACGAATAGAAATTAAAAATATCAAAAATATGCATTTATGTTTCGTGCAAAGATGTGGACTCGATTTTCTAGCACAGTTGTGATACACACAAACCAATTTTCTGCCATTGAGGACAAGGAAATTAGTAAGAATAGTATATGGATGAGGTAATATCTGGAATTGTAGGTTTAGGCTGCACGTGCCGACTAGATAATCTTCAGGGTGAACCTAAATTAACTTTAACCCTACGTAATCCACCCTAGCAGCCAGGGAGTTGAGTAATTCGCATAGATTCTTGAACATACCTTTAGTTCCCAAAACGCCCTTGAGGGTCAAACGCTTACACATGAGAGTATACCGCGGTACGCGCGTATCGTTGATTGCATGATTTATTCAATATTTCCAAATCTGCAATAATTTTAACGTTGTTCAAATATTTCAGAACAATCAGCCGACATTCTTTGAATATAGATAATGAGTATTGAATAATTATTAAAAACTTTATTCCCCTTGAAATGATGTCCGGTGATTAGTTTGATAAAAAATTTCTTCTGCAAATTCGGATTTAATGGTCAATATATCTATATACTGAATCAAAGGTCGAAATTAAAAGACTAATTCTAATATTGGTATTAGTTTCAAAGTTCAGGGCTTCGTACGTATAAGGTTCAAATAACGGCGTTGAATTCGTTGAATTAATTAGCGCGGAGAATCTGTCGGAGGAATAGCTTATTTGTTTTATTCAAGCGCAGGATCCTGGGCATCGGAGAAATTTTTGTACAAATTACTCTAATTTCGTGTCTGAAAAGGTGGCTTTTTTTCTGATTTTATTTCCATTGATCTAATTTATTTTCTGGTAATCCGGTTGATTTTCTGTAATCGCATTAAATTATTTCAAGTTAACGAATACGCAAATTATCGTATCCGCAGATGCGTATACATACATATATACGTATTTCTACAATGTGCGTATCTTCAATTGGAATTATCGAGTACTTCCGGGTGACGCAAATCGCGGTGGCATATAGCAGGTATAATACTAAGTTTTCTTGAGAAAAGCTCAAAAGCTTCTCTCGACTTTACTCGTGATTCAGAACCACCGCACCACTTGTAGGTTGGTTATATGAAAGCCATTACCACTTCCTACTCGACGGAAAAAAACTGAAGTTTGCGATGCAATACCTACACAGATATATTATATACGTGGGACCATGTATAATACATACATGATAGCTTATATCTCGTACTGGGACGAAATTATCGTTGTATACACGTATGTATAACTGCTGCAGATATCGTACTGCACACTGGCAGGCTGCAGTATTCCTCTAGCACTTTTAATCACGGCGTTGCCATAGATAACAGTTAAAAATAAAAACGACATTTTCCCTTTCCGACTCCGCCCGGAGCTCGTTCATTGAGTTTTATTTTACTCCTACGCGTAGATATCGATACAGAAAAATAATAGAAAGTAAATTTAAATTAAAAGAAAATAACTGGAAAAACGTGATACTCGCGATATTTCGGGCTGACAACGACGACTGGACTCAACTTTATACCAGATGCCTCTCCTCTCGACTTCGAGTGGGATTCGACTCGGAGACGATTCTTCGGAGCTTTATAACGTGCGGAAAAGTAAAAAAAGAAGAAAAAGGATCTTATTATGTTCAAATGTGAATAAAAGCCGAACGCGGTGATAAATCCTAACAACATTTTCTTTTCATGAAAACTATAGAAGAATAGTCGAGCTTCTATTTTGTTTTTTTGAGCATTAAAAAGATCTCCATTTTTTCCCTAAGGGAATCCTGCTTGCAGGACAAAAGGGTTTTCCGAAAGCTTATCAAGCAGCTGCACAGTCTTTTTGATAATTATAAATAAAAATGGGTTATAAAAATTTACCGTAGGTGTATTCCTGGTCCGTTTATTTCCAAAATATTGAATAATTCAGTTTGCAACTTGTAGATACAACTTTTGTTCGACGAACTACTATTAGGAGGGTATAATAATTTATGTTCGCATGGTCGCTGGTAATTTATTTATTCGGGACATAACGCACTCAAGATGCTCTCCAGGGGTTGAAATACAGCGTAATACTATATAACTGAAAATAGGTTCAAACCAAAGTTTCTCGTCGGAAGTTGAAATTTATTATGAAAATTGTTACGGCATCTAATCATACTGCGTATAGACACTGATTCGCGTTTGTTTTTGACAATCGCCGTAGCATGGCAGGTGTGCAATGTGGAGCTGATGCGTGACGTACTTAACTTCAAGATTTGACATGGGAAAGCTCGACTCAACTTTCTATAAAACGCAGTTCGACATGAATGTCGAAAGATGAAACGATATTTTGCCAAACTGTAAGAGGTTCCATTTACTCTATTCTCTCGCGCGAATGTATGCTAACAATTATGAGGCAAAAGAGAATTAAAAAAACCAAAAAAAATAAATAATCGATCGCACAAGATAAGACGGCTCCTCCATTTCCGTAAATTGAATAATTTCCTATACTAATGCGTGCAGTACTTCAAGTTACATGTCAGATGATGTCATGACCGTAATAAAAGCCGTCCATATTTGATTTGAAAGTAATATTAGATTTTTTATTATTTCTGCAGATGATTTTCGCGATAACGTGATTCAATCACGAAATATTCAGGTGAACAGATCATTTCATAAAAGATATGTGACATAGATATGCGAAGACAGATTCTTGATGGCCTTCAATCCGATAAGATAAACCTCAAGTGGCATGGGTCGTGCTTGCTTAGGCGATCTGGGTTTAAAAAATTATGCACACAAAGTTTGCGCGAAAGCTAAAGCAAAGTAAAATGATAATGAAAAAGTGCCATACATGGAAGCTAATATGGATAATAATGGGGGAGGATTTTTCGTACGGAATAATTTCATTCAATTCTTTTGAATATACATATATGTATAATCTCTCTCTGCACTCGTGAGAACTTTGAAAAATCCATAATTAATACGATCTATTGAAATTTTAGCCTTCCATGTCCAGACCAATAACAATACGCCACTGCATAGTACATATCCACCATGATAATTCTACCATGAGGTCGAGAATGTGGAATTTCTGTAGACATTAGAAATGTTCCGAGAGTCGAGTTATATATTCGGGTAGTCTGTGTTGAGAGTTGTATGTACATATGAAGAGGGGAAGTTGAACCCTTGAGGCTGTTGAAAATTGAGGTTCAAAATGATATTTTATTGTTACAGAACATAGAATGGTTGGCAATCAACTTACCCGTAGGATACACCAAAATAGTTGGTCTTTTGGACTGAGGGACCGTCGGCACCGTCGGGCGACCTGCTCTCACCTCAACCGACATTTTCACGATCCTCTTTGAATACGTCTGTAACAGATCGCGTGAATGTAACTTGTGAAGTGGTTACTTCGAGCAGAAAATGTTTCAAACTTCGCACGGCTTTGACATTTCCTGTTATCAGTTCAATAATTTACGTACTTACACAGTTGTCTCGTTTAACAAATCTATAATAAATAACGCCGGCAGGCAGAAAAGTTTCGCAGAATTACATTGCCTTTATATCTTTCCTTGCTTATAAAGAGCTTTTCAATCGAGAAACTACAATGACTACATGCCTATTATTTCTACCGAGTGAAGCTTCAAAAATTTCGCCTAAATGCCAAATATCATGCATCGCTGAAACGTTGGACTGCACCGAACTTTATGATAACGGTCCGTTAAATTATTATTGTCTTCGGTAACGGAGCATTTTAGCTAACCGCATGCATCACTCGCTCTAATTTTTTTCATACATTTCTTTGGCGGTGTCTTTTTTATTTTATTTAATTGTTTCGTTCTTCGATACGCTCATTTTCTGCGCCCCAGGATCGCTCAGCTTGACTTTCCTCCATATATTCAATTCGGAGCTAGTGGAGCGACCTAATTACCACTACACATCGTTGGTGCTTCTCTCTTTCCTCGTTTTTTCTTTTTTTTTGTTACTCTACATCATCACCAGGATATCCCTTCGCTCCGTAAAATCGAACACATCGGCATTCAAGGCTCGTGCACAATTTAAACAAAACTGTTACATCGCTATAATTGCAGTATCGATCGGTTAACCGCGAGCGATTTGAGTCGGTTACGGAAGCTATTTTTCTTGCTTCACTTGGGATATTAAGTTTTTCAGTTTTATTGATTTTGAGAAGAATGGGAGGCGAGGACGTGATACAGTAAAAGGTCAAGAAATAAACGGAGAATTCGAGTGAGAAGAGATACGATATCATTTCGAAAATAACTCTGCGGTCCTTGATAAAGGCGAGCTAATGACGGATGGGGAACCAATCGACCGTGCTTTTGTCCACTTTGTTTCAACCTATTCCCCATTCGACTGCGGCGAAATAATACGAACTCGGAGTACCGTTGACAGCAGAAGATAGAATTTTAACGGAGTATTAAATAATGAATCTTCTGCACTAGAAGACCCTGCAATTGTGGCGAGCTGCTTCTATCGTCTGATAATGAGCCTGTATTTGAAACGCAATTGAAATTTGTACGAACAAATTTATGGGAAAATTCTCTATTTGCACATACTGCAGTGTAATGAACTTTCGGGGTACATCGTATTGTGTAAGTTGTAAATAAGCGGTGGTCTAAATTTCTCAATGAAGACGAAGTTTAATTAAAACTGACTATACATGTGCAATGGATGCTTCACCTGTTTTACGACACGTACCCCGCTGCGCAATCTCCCGTTCTGTAATATACAATGTTTTTAAAGTAATTTAATCAAATTGAAAGAGAAAATTCACGAAAACAACAAAACATCGATAAATACTAAAGCTTTCAAAAAAAAAAGTAGCAAAACCAATGGCGGTGTGAGATAGCGTCATTTTTTAGCGTATATTTATACATTTTTCCATTTCATTTTCAAAACGCGCTTCCCTATACCGAGAATCTTGCATATTTCACGGTTCATTCTTAAGCAACTTGTATGATTCTCGCGTTATATTTCTTACCCGAAGTTAGAATAAGTACATAGAATTTTTTGTGCACCGTCTGTTTTAAACAAATTTGCACACCAATTACTCATCCCGGTATTTCAACTAGGTTGAAATTTACACTTTTTATAAAACTTTCTTTGTTTATTCTGTCACATCGTTACCTCAAAATTTACCCTGCACCCTGTTCGCTCGGAAATGGAAAACTGAAAATTCACGCGATTGGAAAGTGAATAACATTCCTAATTCTTCAAATCTTACCTCGCGAAAAGTTAAGTTTTGGTAGAACATCATTTGTCACGGAAACTCACTAAGAAAAAAATTCAAAAACATCCAAAGTTCGCCACTGATTTTCAAAGTTCATATTTTTGTTATTTATTTTCAGAAAGAAAGATTGAAAAATTAGTAACGATTTCTAAATATTTCTTTTTTCACAAACCTAATTATTTTTTCTACGAAAATCTAACTTTCGATCGCATAAGACTTCAGGGATGAAAAAGAAGAAAAGTTGACGAACGATCATCCAAGTGAGCAGCCTGATACATAACTACACATCAAACAAATTATCTTGCGGTCTCATTCACAAGTCACTGTCAGAGTTCGCAATTTTGGGCCCATGTAAAATGGATGAAATTTGTATAAGTGGTTTGTACCGTGTTAGTTGAATGCACGTACACCGATCCCTATAATGCGGTTAGTCTCCTCGAACTCTGTGGAGCAGGAGAATTTCTACAAGACTGAGTTCAAAGTTTGTACTAATTAGCACCACATTTGCTGAAAACAATTGAACACACAACCGGGTCATGTAATTATAGTAAATTCTCCACCACTTTCACACGACTTTCGTTAGTCGTTCACTTCTAATTTGTGGAATTATGGTGCATGCGCATCATGTTGTGAAGTATGTAATTGTCGACTAGTAAACAAGGTTTGGTAACGAGCTGAGCGTGCGTAATAAACTTTGCTCCCTATAACTCGGTAGTGGATTTGGAAGACTCTTTTTCTCAGATCACATGAAAAGGACGAAGTAATACTCCATGAAATAAAACTACCCCACGCCTCCAGGGCCTTGAAATCGACCTGCGAAACCTGGAGGCAAAAGATGGTGGAGAATAAAAGAAATGATGGAAAACAAAGGAGAACTGAGGTTAGTGGTTCCGGAGACCGACGTCGCATGTATACGTATATGGGTCTATATGTATGGGCGTAGTGCGTTTTAGCATGACTTTGGAAAGACAATGACGGAGTCAATTCAATCTGAATACCAACGATATCGTGGCATCGCATATCTTTGCTATTCGGTTCTTTATCCCGCTACAAGACCTCATCGACTTTTCCTAAACCCAAGCCATCCAAGAGACGATATTCGATGTCATTGTAGCAAAGGATAAAGGAACACGTGGTAATGGAGCCGCTGTGTTTTTCATCGTCGACTTTTTGTTTTATCGGCCATAATTTCCTATATTACTTCAGCATAATTGTAAGATGCACGACTTTCAGACCCACGAATCTGCACAAATTCAAAATCTATGAGTACGAAATCGAAAGACTCAAGAAAGAGTTGTCGGTTTGTTTTATCATCGTGCATCTCTTGAGAGCATTTTAGCTTCAAAATTATTTGAGAAGTCGATTTCATTTTTCCCGGAAAGTGAGTTATATATTTGGTATATTCTCATCAAGATGATGTGTATATATTCGAAATAAATGGTAAAAGTTTAGCTCCGTGTAAACTTTCCTTGTTTTATTTTCCCGAATTTTTACTAAACTGAAAGTATCGTCGATAAAAAATCGTTCCCCGGCCTAGCCCAGCCTGTAGTGCATCGCGCGGAGTAGAATTTGCCGAAAGAACTTTGTCGCGTATTTCTCGAAGCGTGTTTATTTTGACGACAGTAATCGTTTATAGCTGTCAGTCGACGCTGTTTATTCAACTCCGCGACGGTGGTTTGACTCACGAATACGAATCGGTCTGATATACATGAGATGGTAAAAGGGTCAGGGAGATTCATCCTTACCATATTAGATCAACGAGTCGTAAACAATGAGATGTTTGGGATCACCGGCTGATTGAACTTGTAGACAAAGCATAAGGTCGACGTGGATCAATCGTGGATTCCCGCGAAGGGATGGAATATTTTAATTATCTGTTAGCATAGCGATTATTATTGAGGAGGTTCAATAATATAATCTGCCGATCTTTGCGGTAAGTTCATTTTCTGCCAAGATCATATCATCGTTCAAAATACCCTAAATTATGTTTCACAAGGTTAACCTAGGATAAGTTATAATTCATATCATAACAAACTCTTGTACGCGGAATGCTCTTGTTTCCTGAATACATTTTTCGCGCTAACTTTTTTGATTGTCGCAGATAAAAAACTTTTAGAATTGCTTAATTACCAACTACCAAAAACTTTGTCACAGTTTTAACCAGTTTTAATTGCATTATTGTTCAACGACTTTCAGTGGGATATCGTTTGAAGGATTTTCACTCTCTTAATCAATGTTAATTTGACAAAGTATCATTCGATAAAACTGTGTAACTTTAAAGTATACGGTCGAAGAATAGGAAAAAAAAATCTACCATAAGTATACCGCGTCCTGCGGGGAAATTTTAATAAATCGTTGCGTCAAAACAAGTAGCACTCAAGAATAATTTACAATTAGTAATAAATCAAGTTCGATGTGTTAGATTTCGCCCCTTACAATTATAGCTCATTGCAGGAAAAAAAGTTCACCATGCATGTGAAATCTCATCATTGATAAACTCGATTATACCATATTGAAAAAGGGAGAAAAAAAACAGGGCAGTTTCGTTTCATTAGAATTCCAGTAACTCTGTTCCCACAAGTTCAAGCTCAATACTTTAAAATATACAGGGGAAAATGAAAGCCTGGATGATGACTATATGATACCTGAAAAAAGATCCCTTTTCGTGAACTTTGTTATCCTTTCCCCAAACACGAACTGTAGATCTGCTGTAGCATGTTAATTACCTACCCAAAATGAAAGTACGAGTATGAATATTTGGAGTCTCATCCGGTGGAAAAAATATATGTTCAAATACGTGGTCACCATCCGGCAGATAAAAGCACGTAGGTACATAAACCGTCTGAAGTTGACGATTATAACGCGAAAGCAGCATGTGTTACAAATCGAAGAGAAGCGTATCATCTTACTCGTCCACCCACAGAGCTTTCGACTGCGGAATTCACGTTTTTTTGTTTCAAATACATTTTCTACAATAAGAACTTGTTCGCAAAAATGCAACATATTTTTGTTTCAAAAGCCTGTATTCAAGATTCAACGCGAATCCACCGATCACCTTGTTTTCATTGATACGACATTTAAATCAGGTTTTGATTCTTTGGAATTGCGGAACGGAGTCCTGAAAATTCCAGTATTACCGATTGGGAAATTCTGGTGAAACCAGTTCAGCACATGCCCGAAATTTTTCGCATCAGATCTAAATTATTTGCATCAGAAATTCCGCGTAGGGATTGTTCGGACATACGTACGTACACATACCTTAATCATAACTGACATAGTTAGACACTACGCGACGAGCTGTAGGTTGGCGTAAAATATCCCTAGTTTAGGCAGCAAACGGGGGCTTGATTTTTCGCAAATATCTCGAGAACTGATTGAGATTTTCGAAATTTTAAAAAAGATTCGAAAAGAGGAGGAAATGTCCTCAAAAAAGTCTCGACTCCCGGAACTAGAGGACCATTATTTATAATCTTTCTAGAAGCGTGAAAATACGGCCGAAAACAGCTAGTCTGACACGTGGGCCGTTTCATTGCATGACGCGCGCAAGCCAGACTAGCCGTTTTCGGCCGTGTTTTCACGCTTCTAGAAAAATTATAAATAATGGTCCTCTAGTTCCGGGAGTCGAGACTTTTTTGAGGACATTTCCTCCTCTTTTCGAATCTTTTTTAAAATTTCGAAAATCTCAATCAGTTCTCGAGATATTTGCGAAAACTCAAGCCCCCGTTTGCTGCCTAAACTAGGGATATTTTACGCCAACCTACAGCTCGTCGCGTAGTGTCTAACTATGTCAGTTATGATCTCGCCAAGTGTACATATCTATATTCTTCATGCGATACTCGATGTAAAAAATTCCGACCACAAAAATATCGAACAAAGAAGACAAAATTGAAGGTGGTTCCGTCCAGGTTTCGAGGTGGCCAACTTCATGTGAACATGCAATGGGTGTTTCAGAACTAACGATGAATGGGTAAAAGTTGACGTCAGCTTAGTTCGCGCGGACAAACGACAGCACACTCGATGGATAGATCAAAGTGAAACGAGAATTCTTATGATCGTGTGACCGTAAATCCGTTGGCATGTAGTTACGTGCATATATAAAATATGCGCATTCATAAAGGGTGGCTTACTGTAGACGTTCGCATTTTGATCGTTCTCAGAATTTGCCGGTTACGGATGTCTTCAGAATAATCCATGGTTATAGGTAGTTCAAAGAACATCGCTCGGAGGGTTTTCGACTTCAGCACTGCGTAGTGAATGCTAGATTTTGAAGGGAGTTCGAACGGTTTGCAGTACTATGAAAATGTAGGGCAGATTTTTTGGTTTTATATGCAATTGGGACGTGATACCGACTGTGTAGGCGCATGTATGTGATAGTCAGAGGTAGTACGGACTGCTGTGTACGAGTACATATAAACGTTACTGAAAAGCTCCATTCACGATCCTCATCGAGTGAAGTAGTCGTGTACCTCGTCGTTTCCGCAATTTCAAGCTTGCAGCGCGAGTGAAATTTGATGTATTTTCTAACGGAGGTTAATCGAGCTCTTCAGCTTTGAAATTGTAAATCTCTACATGTAGTAAACAGCAGTAGAATGCAGATAGCGCATATGAAAAGTTTCGATCCATCGTTCTCTATCCATGGGGTATACGTCGTATCATAGATATGTGTTACCAGGAAATTCCCACAGGAAACCGCTTGACAATTGACGAAAATCTCATTATACATAAAACACGTTAGGCAGTGGTCAACTGTCAGCGTTCGTCATTTCTCCTCATTTCATTCGCTGTACCTGTCATCGAAATTTCATTTATATAATGCAAGTGTGGCTGGCTGCGCTGATTCGATCATTCAACGGATATTGAAAATCGGTGTATATACAAGCTGTATAAAAATAATGCGTTACCGCTTTGTCAGGTGATACTTCGGTGCAAGATTGGCAAAGATTTGTGAAAATAATTTGCAAGCCGCAGAATTGCTCTTGACTTTGTGGGAATTCAAAAAAGAGAAAAAAAGGAAAAGAATCTACCCATTAAGAAGACACAGAGACCATAAACTTATGGTCTAGTTTAACTGGATCTAGGCCGATCGCTGAATCGAGAAGATTTGACAGATCAACAAATCGCTAGCATCCGGCTGAGTTTGATATTTTTTTTTCTTTCTCCACTCGAGTATTTTAATGACGGTCGGTTATTCGAAGTATTTTATCCCGACGTAGGTGTTTTTGAGCTAGTAGGTTAGGTATTATCAAGGGTTGCGTGTGGATTGTGGAACGTAGAGCATTGTTTCATGTAAACTATTATTATGCTATACCGTTACTAGTTGTCGCGTTACTACCTACCTATACCAAGTGACCTACCCCATTTAGTAGACGTGTTTAGCAAGCCGAATCTACTAGACAACAATTTTTCGACAGTTGGCAACTCTTTTTTAAATCACAATCTGTCTTTGAACACGTAAACGCATGAAAGAGGGAGAGATTCATTCGTGATATCCTATGCGCGAAACATAATAATGTTATATAAGATCTGATATAAATAAAACTCGTTTTCAGCTGCAGCTCGAAAAATAATTAGTTTTCTGAGGCCATCGACACGGCTAGCTTTCACATGGATTTTTTAGATTTGATGAGATAAAAGTTACCCAACGTCAAAAAACAAGGTTTTATATTTGAAAACTTCGGTTTTTCTTTTTCACAGCTTAAAGGATTTTTCTGAAATGAACTACGAAAACAGTTCGCATCGATCGGGAGTTTTCATCATAAACAACACGTTGAGAAATTTTTCAGACGACAAGAAAGTCAAAACATCAAAGACCAATGTTCAACGAGATAACGTAATAGAATTGATCAACGAGGTTCTCCTAAGTGGTGAAGTCTCGAGCTCCGAGATTTGGAAGATCTTCACACCTTATCATACAATATACAACATGAGGTCGATTTTTTTTCCTAGATCGTTGACAGAGATAGGCAGATACCAAGGTACGACCTCGAAATTACTTTTCTTTTCTCCACGGTAACACCGCGAGAAAATATTAAACGAGAATATAAAGTCTCAGTGGGTGTAAATTGATTGAATCAACTTGAAAAATGGAAAGTGACGGCATAAAAGCAAGAACGAGAAGACAAGTATGGAGTGAAAGAACGAGAAAGAGAACTTTTCTGCATGGATGAAATTTTGAGGTAAAAGCTATTCACACAGACGACTCGTAATGCGTATCATTTTCTGGGAATGAAGAATAAATTAATTATGAGATGATACCTCACTCGTTCTGGCTCTTTTCAATGTTAATTTTATTTGTGTGAATTGAAAGAATACGCCTTGGCACTCATACCGTTAAATTTCTAGAATAGTTAGGAAATGCAACGACTGCGTTTTAAGTAACATCATCTGAACTGCAATGAATTATATTTGTCATTCGACGGACAACTGTCGACGTTCATAAAATAAGAGCATCATTTCAGCGATCTTCTCGCAAGATACTCCGCAAAAGTAGGTGGGAGCGGTTTTCATCTCTACGCGTATTGTAACGGCACGAGGACATCGAGACTAAAGGGTGTCGATTCTGAAGGGGGTTGGGAGACGTCGCGTCGACGCGCTACGCTTGACTCTCAACGTTCACGAACACCTTTGACGTCACATACATTTTACAGTACCACCTTAATTTCAAGGGAAAAGCTAAAAGCATAGGTACTTGAATTATTAACACCCGTATATTACCTATATTCCTTGCACATAGATTTTCACAAATAATTCACTTTATTGAATGGTTCTTTTTCTTTTAACTTACCGCGTTGCGACTATACACAAATTTTAGGTGGCCCTGTCTATGTGAGGACGTCATCATTTTTGATCATTTTTTTTCCAGAACTCGAATTTGTTCTCACCACCAAGTGATTAGATTTTTAATTTCATATGCGTTCAATACTTTTTGGGTTATAGGAGAATTTTGATAAATTTTGTCTCGCTTCACGTTTATGTTGATCGAATCTGAATAAATGTGTTTTTTGGTCGAAAAAAAAAATCTGTAACTATTTGTAACAAAGATCTTTTTCATGGGTGTTGACGGCAAAAATCGGATTGGATCTTTTGAGTCTTCCAGTTTCGAAATGACGAATCAAATAATGCGACCGAAGACATTGTCGATCCATGCAGAAGATTCTTCAGGACTTGTCCATCGAGGTCACCGTAATTAACCGCTTGTTTTATATCAATTTGCGCCGTGGGATTCTTAGACTTATTAGGAATCAGCGTATCACTTTTCATATCTTCCGCCTTCTGCCAATATCGAAACTTTTCTGAAACCCTATTTTTTTTTATCCGTCCCTTGAGACCGAGGAAACCTAAAGCCGCGTTCTACGGTGAAGTCGTGTCTACCTAATTATTATCGTCGTGTCTAATTTTCTAATTTCAGGACTTTGGATGTTTGGAACATAGGGGAGAATAAAACTTGCCGTGAGGTAAAAATACCAGCCCAACTTATACCCTGAAGATCCTTGGAATTACTTCTTGGCCTTGTTAAGACTCGTTTGGAAAACTTGAACAAAAATATAGTGGTTGCAACACGACTAGGTTTTTCATGCCCACTTTTTCTCAGTTTTACCACGGAATGGTTTTATTTCAAGTTTTACCCACTGCAGTTCAACACGAGGATGTGAACGAACTAAAAAAACCAATCGATTTTTAAAATCTGATTCTTTGTTTTGTTATCCCCATCAAATTCCATTTATGAGGATTTAGCGGATAGTCACGCTCTATCAATAATGTGAATGATTATTCTGAAAGTAAGACTATGTGACTACGCGACGTCCCAGGAGATGATGAGGAGCTTGCGTAAGCTCGGAAAGGTTCAAAGCGGGATGGAAAACAACACAGGTAGATTAATTTTGGTTAAAAGCTTTGCTATACACATGGGGATAAGTTTCCTCTTCTGTATTCGACAGTTCTGACAGCTTCTGCGATATTAAGGGTGTCTCGACACCACTTGAGAACTTCGATTCGTTGTAGGTTCGGATACACGTCCTTAGTCGCAATCGGCGTGATTCGCTTACCCCTATGCGGCTAGCTATCTGTGTGGTTATGACACGCACGTTACGCGAGCTGGAGCGGCTTTCTTTTTTGGAAACAAGTCCGGAACGTTCGAAAAAAAATGGCTTCTCAAGAGGTTAATCATGAAAAACTGGAATAATTCATACATGAAAAGCTCAAACATCGATGTACGTACGTAAACAGAATCCTTGAGGCATCCTTGACTATTTTCCATTACCTTCTCACAAAACGTGCGGTTTCAAAGTACTTGTGAAAGTAATATCGGTTTGTATGGACGCGTTAGTTAAATAATTCTGCTTCATTATATTTTTGGAGAGTGAATTTAAATTGTTGTTGAAGTGTTTGGTGACTTGCAAGGCGCCTTCATCGACGTTCTCATTCCAACCTCAACACCCCCGGCGTTAAGAAGCCCTCTAGTTCACCCTTGCGTTGCGTAGTTTCGGGAAAAAGTAACTCGACGAAATAAATTTCATTGGGAATCCTCTAGAGAATCCTGGAAAACAGCGTCAAGGTCCCTACCTCGAGGATACCTACGTCAAGGCAGAACGGTGGATACTTAAATGACGTAACGTTACCCCGAGGCCGCACGAGTACCTCTTCTTCTTACTTTAGCAGTTTTGTCCATGAAAAGGTCAGGCAGCTGGTACAAGCCTAGCCTACATCGCAGAATGAGAGCGTCTGATAATAAAAGAGAATATATGGATTCATTTTGCCTGAATGAACATTTACTTTCTCCCCAAAACTTTTACCTGCGCACGGTGCGAGGCGACGTTGTAGTCTGCGGAACGAATTTTATCTCTATCTAACATTCGAAGTAATTTATTTGTCAATAAGTGCAGGTTTTTAAAATAAATTACGATCGATGCCACATTTTAGAATACATCTTAGATTCATCGAGGTATTTCTGGTGCCGTCAACTTTATTTTTAGCAAAATTATCAGACTAAAATTGAATGGCGTACGCCGCCACGGGGTCCTTCGTGGCACTAAGGAGCAACCCGCTGTCAGATTTATCCGGGGCATTTCCATATTTTAGAGAGGGCGACATTTTGATATGAATTTACATTAAATCCTTTCATGACATGCTCTGCTCTTCGCAATTCTGAGTATTGCGACCGAGCTATACGTGTATTATAGATATAGCTGATATCATACGCCACGCGAGTTTCAAATTGCAGAATTAACATTCCTGCTCTTTCGTTCATCCCTTTCTCACCCTATATTGTATTGTAATATGACCTCACCTTTCAGATTTATCAACAGCGCTGAACGCTATCGATAATCACCAACTCCAATCATCACGCTTCTCAATCAGATGTGCTGTGTGACCGCTGCAGCTGGTGACTAATGGCGGTCTGACGGCGTTAAGAGGATGCTATAATGATTCTTGACGAGCTGAGATTACTCCATTATATTTTTTGCAAAGATTTCTAGTCGTAGAGATAAAGCCGATTTTTCCTTCGGGATTCAAAGACCAGTGAAAAATAGATCGGCTTTATTATTCGTTATTCAAGAATATTATTGAAAAGAAGGGAATTTTCTTTTCCAATTCTAATCGAAACACGGGGATTCTGGGAATCTATCCACAGTAACATTTTCGTATCAAGATTCGCGGTAGCAAAACCTATTTTCCGTGTTCATCGTATACGCTTTGATATAATTTATGTTATTCCCGTGACACGTCAAGAGAATATCTTATAAAAAAAAAAATAACCGAATAGCAAATTGGCAATTTTGCTCATAATAACTCCCGTGAGTCGATATTAAGATAATATGACGAGGCACGTATAGCGAATACCCGTTGCTTCTCACCGTGCACGGGCTCCGCACGTTGGTACATTGTACTTGAAGCAGCTATGTACCTATACGGTGGTTCAAAATAAACCGGCCTTTTTGTGACATAAATATGATATTTTAAATTTATTGTGTAATAAAGCTACTATCAATTGTGCTCGACAGATTGGAAAAAGCTCATTCCGTTACTATATGAAGTCCAATTGTGAGCGTTCGAAACGAGAATTTCCAACATAACCTACAACGCCATCATCTACGAGGGCTTATCAATGAAAAGTTCAACGCTTCCATCGTTTATACAAGTCTCTAGTGAAAACCACATAGTTAGCGTTTAAGTATTCTGTATTCCTCCATTTTGATTCCAGATTATAACTACCCGTTCATACCCTCACTCGGTGACTGAGAAATTGGAGATCCACATCTCTACCACGTCACTTCATCATGTTCTCAAATTTCATGAAATTCTGGTTGAATCGATTACAATCGGAAAATTAAAAGGTATTCGCTCTCAATATCACGCGAACAATTTCAGAATTCGAAGATCCAATTGAAAGCTTTATTCCTCCAGTTTCCGGCAAAAAAAATAAACTCTTCCTAGATATGTCCATGTGTTCACCTTGTATTTACCACTAGAATTGGATTTTTTCTTCCATAGAAACCACCCTGTACCGCAGGGAGTTGGATCATAAGGGTTAGGTCGCGTTAGGTCAACCTCGCCGCATAGTGATGCTAACACGTATCACATGAACAGGATAGTCGTACATGATGTAAACATGTATGTTAATGATTTACATGGACAGGAATACAAAAGCGCTTAACCAACACATTTGTACTATAAGCTCTTCATCGTCCTCTGTCGCATAAGCAATTAGTATTTTCCGGAGGGTTGATTTTGCACTGGCAGCCCTTCGTTTGTATCTTTACTACTGCAGCTCCACGGAACGCAGAAATTTAGGATATGATTTAGTTATGTTTGTTTGAAAAGAAAAAGCTTTCGTGCTTCGGTTCAAATCTCATATAGAGTGCATTGCATATTTTTACGGACAACCATTAATTCGAGTTAAACTTTTTCCATACATTATAACAAAAATTTCTTTGTACCCGTGATGGCTGGAGTTAAAATTAAAACTGTAAGTACCATCAACGACGTTGTCCGTCTGATTAGACATCAGATTGAAAAATAATTGACAACGCGCTGCTGGAATCGTTTCAGATTTGGTTCATGGAAGGAAAACGGGGAGACGCGGTTTTATTGAAACTCCACATCAATCAGAAAACGCGAGCAATTTAGATTCCTTGTTTCTTTATTCCAACACTTTTACTTTTACTTTTGAAATTAGTTATACAGGATCACCTACGGAGCGATCTGCCTTTATGAGATTTTTGTAATAAAAGAGTTGGATGAACTGATCTGACAATAAGTTTCTGACGAGGGTGAAAAGTCAGTTCTTCTTTTGTTTTTTTCCCCCCATTGGTGTTCCAGTACTACCACCCTGCAGGATGGCATTCTTGGAATTCTGGTTATTGAAAGTCCTACAGCTCCAAAATTATAGGTCCACAGGGAACATCGTGATTTATGTTGAAAACGGTCAGATTTAACGATCATTTGATCTGACATTTTTTGCTACGCGCAGGTATCACGACTATCTACTGGACTTCTACCATTTTCGAGACTTATTACACGCTCATGGTTTTACGGAAATTTGTAGAATTAAACCTATCTTCTATTAAGACAAACTTCTCAGTCAGTATTGTGTCGAGCATTTGCAGCCAAGCGATGAGGTCTATCTGCTTTATTTGCTCCTATAAGACTCTTTATCGCGAATTTAAAGCTCGGACTGTTGAACCACGATATCAAATCACGATGAGAACGAAATTCTCGCTTTCGTTCGATCGATCTCCCGAGAAATTTTAATTACACAAATATTTCTCATTTCATATTGTGATAGGATTTTATTCAAAGGATTCAATGTTGAGGAGCTTTGGTTTAAAATAGACAAATATACCAACAGCATTCTTTTGTATTATTACGTTGAAGTGATTGCTTTTTATCTAGCAATTTCATCTTCTTTCAAATTATGTTCGTGAAGACTATTCTAGAAAGCAAATTCCTGATAAACATTTTGTAAAAACCATAATAATAATTTTGGTAGCCCAAGCAATTTTTTTCGTATGTATTTGCGTAATTTTGTGTTCGCACGCTTTTATGCCCTGAGGAAAAATGGGGATCCCGGATGGCCGTTGACTCCGTGCCGATTCTGCTCTCCAGTTATTAACCAAACAGTAAAAATAAAAATAATAAATGATAAAAAAAAAATGTTTTGAAGAGAAAGTTGAAATAATATCTGTGAGGGAAAAGCTCACTGTCGAATATATGTAAAGGACTAGCTCGACAGCGAGAGAAGCTCTATATAAAATACGATTAAAAAGTGACCATAATTTCATCGGCTACTTCATCAACCTAATCTAAATCAGGTATACCTAGTTGAATAATATTCTACGTTTCACGTACATACAGTGGACGAGTATTACGTGATACTTACTTTTACCTTCAATTTCGTGATCGTCATGGTCCGCGCGGATGGTTTATACTATAAAATACTGAATAGCTGCAGAAAGCGATTTTTCATATTCGTCATTCTGATATAATTACTATTATTGGGTGACTTTGATGATGAAAAACTCGTAGAAGACTGCTGCTGCAATTTTGCTACTCCCGAATAGATGCCCAGGAATCGTAAAATATAAGTCTTCTTTCTATCCAACTGCACTTGTCGGCGTCGTCTTTGACTATAACGCGCTTTGACTCCCACGTCTATTGAAAATCAATCCGCGATACTCTCCTTGTTCAGGTCTTTGAACATATACGTACCATTCGTACTGAAAACGAGACACTGACGAATGTGGCGCAACGATCGAAGACTCGCTTGACTCCGTCTTCATCCCGTTGAAAGTCCCCGCGGGAACAACGACCTCCCATTCTAGGGTAGATGCCCTGAATTTATAAGCCATCTTTGTAGTCCAATGGAGGAAACATCGCAGCCCGCAGGTTACTTTCTGGCTACTGCAGCTCTGACGATAACAGAGCGAAAGTTTTACATGCTTTTGACTTACTGAATCGAGCTGTCATTTTTCATTCACTATAATTCTCAAACTAATGCTCATGATTGACAAGATTGTTTCGCAAATGCAAGTCTTGCAGATGAATGATACTAACCTCGATGATCGAGTGAATAGTTCATTCTGCATAAAAAAAATCGACATCGAGAGTTGAGTAATGATGCACAACCGAGAAATTCTTACTTTCTTTAAATTTTCTGTTTTTTGAGTTCGAAGTCTGAGAAAAATCGGTGAATTATGCGTTCTACAATCATCCGACGAAGGAAAAAGCTGTTTCTAATGTGTCGCACAATGCGGCACAACCGATGGACTTCTATTTTTAGAGGTTCTTTTTTTAGATCTGGTCACACGAGGAATCCAACTCTGATTGCGTGTTTCGATCAAACCAATGGTTAGACAAATGTTGTGTCATCGGCACAACGCAGCAAAAAGTGTAACACGTACGATGCGCAAACAAAAAATTGGAAATTCATCAATAGCGGTGTTGACCAATTTTCAAAATTCGTCGATTGCCGGAGATTGGCAAGGTCCACGAATGTTTGGGCTTGCAGCGGAACGTTGCACAAGGGCACACGAATCTGGCACAAGATCGATTTTTTGACAAAAACAAAATGGCGGTGCTGCGGCAAAAATTCTGTTTTTCGTTTCCTCGCGTTGTTCTTCGAGATTTAAAAATAATGTTTGCACAACTTTTAGATTTTCAAAACTCTAAAATGGCGGTGCCAAGTTCAAACACATTACAGTTTTACATTCGTAGTTAATTTAATATAGTAAATAAGATTAAACACACAATTTCGTGGATTAAAAATCAAAAGACGAGACCTAAAAACCGCGGCAATTTACAGGGGAAAACAAAAAGTATTTTGTGAAAAGTTTAGCACATTTCGCAGTGTTATAACCTGCAATGCGGCAACTTTGAATTATTAGACATTGGATTTTGATTTTTAGGAATGTTATAGTTACCGGATTTTTATGCTCGCGCGTCTTAAAACTCGTTGAATTTTACTGGCTTACACAAAGTGTACTTTTAGTATTGTTTCAACGCTCTAATTACACTATTACTTTTTACACAAGTATAAAATTCTTATACACAGTTATCGCTTAATTCTTTTACCGCAGGAAAGTTTTACATTAAATATTATCACTTCAGTAATGATCGAGCTACAGCAGATATGATTGAATTAATTTCGACGAAAATTCAAGATTCATGATCACGAGATATCGATGATTGTAATTCAAGAAACTTAGTAAACGATTTAGCTTATTAAATAATTGACATTCATTGAATTCTTCAAGTTGAATGACACGCTCGAAACCCCGTGTAAATATCTCACAAGAAACGGATATGCGTGGTACCAAAAATGATCGATCTGGTCAGAAAGCTTCGCTTTTTTGTATGGATCATGACTGATCTATTCAAATAAACTTTTTAACGTTTGAAAAGTGAAATTTCACCAACTCATACATACGTTTCCGCGATACATCAGGCACTCTTATTTGCAAGCTGCGAAAAAAAGCGATCGAAAAAACAAAAATTATAATTCCGGAACGTTGCGGGTTGTCCACAACCGGTTTCACAGGTAAGGCGAAGATAAAGTGCCAGCGCGTATCTGGAAGCCCTAGAAGTATTTCCGGCCTTGGGCATAGTGGCCAGTCGGAAGTTACGAGTAATGCTATAGCCATTGCCGCCCACCTAGCCGCCGTGCCGGAACTCTACTAGTTCCGGGTAACGCCTCTCTGAACACGGAAAATCACCCTCGTAGTAACGATTTTGTAAACTACCACGTCTATACCACATCTAATATGTATTGTTAGAAGGTCCAAACTTGTCCTTATACGAAGTCTGGTTGCGCTCGACTTTCCTACGGCTTTTAGATTCTTGGCGCACAATGCATCACGGTGGTCTCGATGTCAGGTAGAAATTGTAGGATACGGAGCACCAAGTGTACGATCTAGTAAAATGGATTTCTTGGATCCCGCAGCGTAGATTGCACTCCGCAAACTTACTGTATTCATATTAAGCAAAGGGGTGGAATTTCAAACTAGTCGCAAGTTGTCGAGTGACGCCGGCTGAAGTATATGTAGATAACTTATACGCAGACGGACTTTAATTTCCAAGATTTGGCTGCTGCTCTGCTAAATTAACTCGGTTGACATTTTACTTTAACTTGTCGCACTCGGGTCCCAAAAATCCACAGCTGACTCAACAACTTCGAGCGGTTACTTATTGTTATAGACAGCAGAAATTATTGAACTTATAAAAATCTTTCCACTATTGAATTTCTTTATCTACTCAACGCGTGATGCTCCGGAGAATAGAAGGAGTAGGGATAGGTCCCACACTCTGGATAAGAAAACCACGATGATTAGGCCAAATTAGGCTTCTCCTAGTTCCAAAGTCAGTCTAAAAGTCTGTAGTGGGTGCCGCGGGTTTCGTTCTTACGACATAGAAGGACCTAGGGTGCATTTAACGACCGGGTGAGAAAATAGGACGCCAAAGTTTGGTCCTTTCGGATGTCCTGAACAGTGCTATATATGGTGGTTAGTTGGATCCTGCTGAAGTGAAATGACAATTAGGAACCGTCTTTATTCGTGAAGTAGGTTGAGGAATAGTCAACCCATATATCTATACAAGCTGTGCGAGGAAACTTGAAAACATTTCTCTTGACCGCAACCGCCCCGATCCGAATTAGGGCTTCGAATTCGTTACGATTACATTCGTTCTTAATTTGCAGTTTAACCTGATTTATTCAGTATTTACCTAAACATTTTATTTAGATCTTTTTGTACCCCGCACGATTTTAGTTCAGCCATTGTCAGCCCATTTTGTAGCAAATTAGATAATATGTGGCTGACGACAATTTCTAAAAAAAGGTAGTTCAAACTTAAAAAATATTCATACAGCGTTTTTCATTTATTTTTTATTTTTGTATGAAATATAGCGAGATCGATTGGAACGCAACTCAACGATATAAAAATATACAATGTTTTTTGAAGAATTTCCTGTTAAACTCATTTGAAATACGATGTATAGAAAGTAAAAAAAAATCAAAGATATCGGACAAACATCATTAGAAATCCGCATATAGCGTACAACTGCTCCACTGGATTGAAGATACAGTGGAATTTTTAAAGATCGAATACATGATTGCTCTGGTTTACTAATACAAATATGCGAGCACTACAGAGTTTGCTCAGAAAAAAAGAGAGTTCTCAGCCTCAGGGAAATGATGCTTTCCGTTTTACATTTTTGAATAATTCAGGCCCCACATATCCGTGTACATCGCTGCCAGTATCTGAAATCGAACTGATAATTAATTCAAAAGTTTACCCAAGCTATTGGCATACGCGCATTTTTCTCATTTATATGCTCGTGTAGATTTGATTTAATAATACACGCGGTTTCCGCCCGCAGTTTTCATTGGAAATATTTTGCAACTTCACTTTCTGCGCGGGATTTATTCGCGCTACATAATATTTCGCGGTCTTAAATATCGACCGGCCTTCCCTACCCTGATAATTTGCCGAGCGTCAAAAAAGCTTTACGAACATATATGGGACATTTTACCAGTGTCTGACACTCACCATAATTTTTAATTTGCTTGAAACATTGAAAAATTTTCGGGCTGTACCGCAGCACCTATAAAACACCCATTTTTTTTACTTTTTTATTTCTTTTTTTATCTGTCAACGCGACTTTCTTGGAGTTATGAGTACTGATGATGCATCTGAAATTGTTTAATTGCAAAAATTAGGATTTCCTTCGAATCCGAAAACGTTGCTAGCATTGATTTGGATCAGTAAAAATTTTACAAATACTAAAAACGAGAATAAATAAGTAAATAATAAAAGTAATGCATAATTTCTATACCAGAGTAGTTCTTAATATGATGGGAATGAGGAAGAAAATTTTTTAAATTTGACCAACACAAACCCATAGCGTTCATGTGAAATAAAACCAAAAAATTGCGAGTATATTGCATGATGCGCTACCATGTGAATGTTTCAACCAAATTACTAATAGTGATCGCGAAGGGCAAACCCTGGTCGAATTAACTTAGAACCCAAAAGGCACCTACGGTGCAAAAAACTTCGCCAAGTACATTAAATGTTCGAAAAATTCATTAATAATAAGAAAAAAAGGATCCAAATCTATTATTGTGCCAAGTAAATGTAACTTTACATCGTGTAAAATTATAGAATTGGAAAGTAAATCAATGAGAATCAATTCAAAGAATCAAAGAAATAAATTAAATGAAATTTAGAAAAAAAAAACAAATTGGAGTACGTGGTTCTTGGCGAGCTAATAATGTTATATTGCCATACGAAAATTCTGGATTCGTTTTCCGAAAAGCTCGCCAAGTCCCACTACCTCCAATTTGTTTTTTTTTTCTAAATTTCATTTAATTTATTTCTTTGATTCTTTGAATTGATTCTCATTGATTTACTTTCCAATTCTATAATTTTACACGATGTAAAGTTACATTTACTTGGCACAATAATAGATTTGGATCCTTTTTTTCTTATTATTAATGAATTTTTCGAACATTTAATGTACTTGGCGAAGTTTTTTGCACCGTAGGTGCCTTTTGGGGGGATCTCATAACTTTTTGTATGTTGTTGGAGAATATTGCAGTATTATTTATGGTTTCTTTGGTGTACTATTGTAAGATGTTTGACGCATATATATGTACTACTCCACATCTATGGTTTGACGGGGTAAGAAAAATTTTCGAACGGTAGCCATGAGAGCGCCATTTTTCTGGGGTCTAATGAAAAGGAGTCGCTGTGCGGTGGCGAACTCTGTAAGAAATAATACGTGTACCGTAGTGTACCGGCTACGCTGACGCCACCTGCTAGGCGTGCGGAAATTACAACCTTTTTCCTACTTGACAGGAATACGGTGCGAGCCACAACAGTAACCACACCGCGGCCTCCCGTCTATACCATTTATGTTGGAATG
Source organism: Athalia cordata (assembly GCA_963932425.1). NCBI lineage: Eukaryota > Metazoa > Arthropoda > Insecta > Hymenoptera > Athaliidae > Athalia > Athalia cordata. Next base: position 44,656,044 of record OZ010625.1, on the reverse strand, counting down.
GTTTCGGTTTCTGGAGCATATAGCTAGCTGTCTGATGATGACGACGGGGACGAATCTTATGAAACGAGCCTGCCGGTGATCAGAGATCATCGTATCTCAACTCTCCGACTACCGATTTCATTGAAATTAGGCTTAAATGAAAGCTCGTCCCCGATTTATATAGCAAAAGTGATTTTACTTTTGCTGTAACATTATTAATATGGGAGCTATTCAATGAAACGCGAACCGAACTCCCGTTTTGGGCTCCCGTCGCAGTAAAGATACTCGGTAGTCCGCCCGTTCTTTTGAATGTACTTGGCGCGAGACTCTACCGAGTCTCTTGATGTCTCGCATACATAAAAATAATAGTAGACTATCACGCCATCTGACACACAGCTTTGGACTTGTGACTTTCAACCTGTGACATACTCCGCGAACCGCGAGGGAAGCCTATAAATTTGACGTATATACGTATATTTATATGCGAATCACATATTTATGGATGGGGTGCAGAGTAGGTACATCTATACCTACCTTGGTTTATTTTAAGCCCGGAGTACAAGGGTGAAATACTGATGGCAACGTTATCCCTAGAGGATATGTCGCAACTGTTTGGATATAGCTGACTTTAAGTGACGTGCGCAACATTATGTAGGTCGTGGGATTTCAGAAGAATAAAACCTCTTCCGTATGATGTTGCGTAGCCGAGAAATCGCTTAAGTTTCGACTTTTTTTCGTTATTGTTTACAGGGCCGTATATCTGTATATCTAATTCTAAAACGCAAGCACATGTAGCTCTTGTCAAGGTTAAACAACTGTAACTTAATTGCAGACGATAAACGCCACCGAGGGATTTGGTCATGTACCTAATTTTTGTGTTTCAAAATTCCGGAATACGACCCTGGTTTTTTTGAATTTCAACTGCTCCAAACCATGTGGTAAAATATTATTTTCAGGCTGTGTCTTCGGTCAGGGCTATTTACTCATAACATTAAGGTTCCAAAATTTCGGAAAGCAACACGATTTTCAAATATTGAACATTTATGCTTGGACCGGTCTAATATACTAACGCAAAATCCATAATATCATTGCAGGAGCCAATGCCAATCTTTTCGCCGGTATTATAACCGAGTGCACTGACCCATGCGGACAGAATCTTTTCAATCGTGCCGGAGCTTTTCATTCCGCCGATAAGTTCTCTTGAATTTTATTCCCTTACGGCCGCATGTCTGTCCCATTTGGATCTCGTCACTTGCGATGTTCGTCTCTCTTTTTATCCGCCGTACATATCTACACAGATTCATCTTTTCCTCGATCTATTCCATGTAATTACATGAAAATGATTCTTGAGGTCTCGAATATGCATGGTCACTGTGATACTGGAGTTTACCGGAGTATTCCATTCGGATGAGTAGAATTTTTTAGCCGAGAACAAAATTTCGAACTTGAGTTCCAACGAGCTTAAGGTTAATTTTAAGGTGACAAATTTCCAACGATCTTTACCGATCCTGAGCCGGAGAATCAGCTGGCATAGCGATGACACGTATAATTATGAAATACCCTATGCTATATGGTATATCAATATGCATTTTTCATGTTACATTTGCTTGCGCAAACGTTGTGTAATATTCATCGGCGATTGAATTTTGTTGCGCGAGAAAAGTGACCCGATTTAAGTTTCCAGCTGCAATTATAAACTGCTTTCACTTCATTCAATTATGCGCACGTTACGTCTATAAGATATATTATAGATGATGGCAAATAAGTTGCACGCAGGCGATTACGTGCATCAAGTTTCTATCTCACATATGTACATACACGTGTAATTGCGGTGGGGATTTTGAAAAAATTCATAAAAACTGGGCGTACCTTATTTTGCTAAAGTAAAAATAAGAGTGGTTCGATCATTATTTTTGGAAACAAGCAGGTGTCACGTTGTCACGATAACCGTTTTAGTATTATCATCGCATACGGTGTTCGATTTCTTACCACGTCATAAAACCTGTGCAGTATATGAATCAGTTCGGAATAAAGAGTTTTAATCAAATCGTGGTAGACGATACTCATATTCTCAGAGGAGATACCTACATACGTGTATTCATAAGAGATGAGATGAGTTTACTTTATATCGATAAACTGTACAAAATTTCATTAACCTGCAACGCGGTGCACGTAGCAAACTCATTGTATGTGCATATGCATATGTGTATCTGCGGCAACAATATAATTCGAAAGAGCAAGCGTTGTTGTTAAAAACCAGGTATGACGTACAAAGCGGAGGTTTAAAACTCTGCGTTTACAAAAGTCTCTTTGCAGGAAATACAATAATCGATACTGATATCTATGGATCCAGTGGAAGAGTTTTCTATTCCCATATCTCTCTTCCTCTATTACTGCACAACCTCGTAGTTGAATCATCGGAAATTCCATTGAAACTGATGCGTACAGAGTCCGATGCCCTAGCGAAGAGTGAAAATCAACATGGATATTGTTACACCACCATGATATACTGTAGGCTATGTGTTCATTGTATATGTTCACATGAAATCAAGCACATCACTTTATGAGAGGATTCGTGGAAGCGGGCCAGTCGGGTAAAATTTTCGTGTGTTAGTATTGTACCCTAATTTACCGACACGCTGTTGCACCGGGACTGGCCCGCTTCCACGAATCGTCTCGGTATACATATGGATACGTGGAAATTATATTCTCCAATTCCCCGAATCATTTTTTTTTTTTAATTGATTCATTCTTGTTTCCTTCAACAGCCACTCCAAGTTTCAGGTACATACAATGTGCATGAATATCGTTAATTAATTTTTTCAAAGCCGCACTAATGTAACGTGCGATATTCCAGAAAGTTTTCGTGCAATAAATGTGCGGGGAGACTATAGATGTTATAATAATGGGAATTGTATCACGATGGATTCACATGATTCAGCTCGAAAATTTGATACATGGATCTGTAATTTCGAATGTTTCAAATACATATTATAAATGGAAATCTGAAGCTACATGCTGCGTTTATACCCGTTTAACGCACGTGGAGTTATTTCACAAGAAGTAATAATAATGGAATAATGATAATAATAATAATTATAACGATAACAATAATGTCGATATCTGCAAATAACCTTATATACAATTCGTTTTGTACCGAGAATTCTATAATTGGTTTTAGTCATATCAGGATCAATTTGATCATTATATGGAGAGAGATAAACATTAATTTTCTCACTGTTTACCCGTTAAATTTTACGTTATTGATACCCGCTTCATTCGTTACGTTTTATGAGGTCAAGTACGTATATACGTTAGGGTGTGTCGTATTTGTTTTTTTTTTTCTTTCAGTGAACCACTTCTATCGTAGTGTTTGACTTTATAAGGATACATCACGTGAAATTCCAGAGTCGACAAGAAAAAAAATCTCAAGAGGTGGACTCGAACGACTATTTGATTTCCAGTTCGTTGAAAAACAAATTTGACCGATTAAAATAACACAAGCCTCTACCTTACGATAGTTATTGATATCTTTCGTCGATTACGAAATTATTCAGCAACATTTTGATATTTTGTTTGAAATGTTATATCAAGTTCTACCGATTCGATCATTTCGATGTATGGAGCAATTCAGTTAGCAGATTTGGATTCTCGGGCCCAAAATACATCAGAATACGCAAAATAGAGAAATTTCGATTTTCGAAGCCACAATAAAAAAAAAATCAAAGACCATAGCCTCTGAAAAATCTTAAAGTAACACCACAATGCAATGCGGCGCGTATAGTACGTTTGTAGGTATACATTTAAATCGAAATTGCTGAATCAACGTCAGCGAATAAGATCTCTGATTCAGTTTCCGGACGCGTCTGCTCGAAATGTACGTGCAGACAATTTGATCTCATAGGACGCAAACCCTTCAGAACGAATAGAAGAGAAAAACAACGTATGAATAAATAAAAAAAAACTTCTACTTTATCGCGAATTGCTACTTTTCGAAATCACGGTCTGTTATGTCATCCATTTTTGATGTTATCATAATTTTCGTTTCTTTCCATTACGGAAATTCGCATGTATATATGTCCATGTGACGAATACGTTGAGCGAGTCAGTGCTGTAGTTGAATTTTTCTAATTTTCCAAATCATAGATTCCTTCACTCATTGTCAGCTCATCTCGACTGCAAGTTTGAAAGAAAATCAATATTTTGCCTCTAATTGGACGGATGGTTTTCGTACAACGATTTTGCATTAAAAAATCGGCTGGGTAAATTCGACCCAGTGTGACCAGCGTGATTGAATTCGGACCAAGAAAGCTTAATATTTACAGTCGTAAAAACGTGAAATTTTTTTTTTTTGGTTGTTATGTTATGCTTAATTTTGGTTTCCCTGTGCTATTGTGCGATGAATAAAGGGGGGACAAAGCAGAATAGGGCAAATCAAAAAAGGCAAGATATCCCATTCCTTGAGATAAAAAGTAGCTTCGCAACTTTTGTCTTTTGTCGAGTGGCTTCCAACATGTTTTCTAGGACCCCTCGGAACAGCGTGGGCTTGGTAAAATTAAAAAAATACTGCAATTGAAAAAGTAGCCCGTTCGGCGTATTTTCACCCTGTACACACATAGTGTAATCTAAACAAAATGCGGGGTAAAAGTATCTATAGATAAAAGCTGGATTGGGTGGCCTAGTTCTCTTTAAAAATCGTATAACGTTACAGTGTAGTGTGTATATCTTTGCTAATTCGCACACAAAATTCCATGCGAAATGAAAGAGTTATAGTTAATTACAAAAGTTGGCAGAGCATTAAGCGAATTTTTTCAACTTTCTATTTATCTCTTCTTTTTTATATTCTCGTTATTAGACGCGCAGGGGTAGTAATTATCATCCCTTCTTTGAATCTAGGCCTTGGCATTACATGGTATGTAATATTGAGGTGTGGTTATTTTAAAACTGCATCGTACAAATACGAAGGGGTTTAATCTGCAAAATCCGCAAGCTCACACACGAAGTCACTGCAATTTCTATCGGTAGTTTCTGCAGCGGCGCTATTTTACCTCATTTTGGCACTTACCTTGTCCTGAATACAGACAATGAAACCGATTGGAAAACTTGTACATATGTACGGAACATAAATACATATGTATAATATATACGTATGTAAATTTTAACGCGATTAAAAATTATGCTGTAATTCTGTACAAGATCATAATAACATCGCGTATAATCCGTGATGCGGAAGAACTGCTTATGCATCATTAAAGTAGTTTCGTAGGTTTGCTATGATTATTTCAAAGCGAAATAAAAAGAAAGAAAAATGAACAAAATATCACAGCTCGATTACATATATTATTGTGTATGTATATGTGTAGGTTACATAGGATTTAATTCGGCTCCAGGATCTGGGTTAATGATGTACCTGCAGTAAAGCATACCCTAAAAAATGGGAATCACTCCCGCTCCGCATGTAATTCTTCCTTCATTTACCAAGAAAGCGGAAAACTTTTTTCTCCCTCTCTCCCTTTCTATTTTTCTTTTTTTTTCTTTCTTTTTCATTCTCATTCTTTTTTGCCTATTCTTTAGACACTTCTGTTTCGCAGCCACTAGAACCTCGAGGGCTTTTATTATGTTCTTTCTTCTTTTTTTTTCTTCTTCATTTTTTGCCTGACGTCAGATCCACCATCGCAGCTGCGGTGACGTCGGTAGGGATGATCAAAGGGGATTCATGTAAGTTCGTCACTTCAGCTCCAATTAAACCGTTCTAAACAGTTATTGGGAATCTTCTTCGTTTGCATTTTCGTCATAAATTATTCACTTTTCAATGCCTCTTCCAGGGCGTATAACTTATTCTGGTGAAAATCGAGCCGTTGATTGATTTTCATCGATGGATTATTGATGTGATTTTATCATAGCAAAAAATGTACCTTGAGCTTGAAGGCTGGATAAAAGCTGAGCTTGTTTTTCCAAATATCCGAGAAACAGAAACCGAACCCGATCGAACCAATTGTTTCTTTTCTATATCAATAAATTCAGAGTCCATAATACAATTGATATCTTGCTGGGCAAAATCCCGGAAATTCCATATTTTTGTGCTGCGACGTGCTGCAAGAAATATCCAATTATAATTCAAAAAACATGGCCGCGATCAAATTAGCGCTTCAAACATGGAGTTTTCCTGCCAGACATTCTAGGCACTCAAAATCGGCCATACGATCGTTATATGGTTGTAGCACAATAGTTTGTGTCTCGGTTTGTATTGATATGAATCATCCGAAATAATTGTCTCTCGCTTTATTACACCTGTGCAAATACTGTAAGGGTTAATCATTGAACTTCAACCAATGATCGATTTCCCGTAACACATCTGAAGTCGTTTCAAGTATTGTGATGGTTTGGCTAGGTATAAGTCGTTCAAAGAATAATAATTAAAGTTGGTATTTGTATCCAGGGAATGGAATTGAAACTTGATCTTTAACCAAATTCTTAACAAAGGAATTTGAAATGCCCTGAAGGATTCTCTGACAATTATCCGTGAAAAGTATTTCGTCGACGAAGGAGTATTTCTAGTGTCTTCACTGCAACGAAGGAGACGACGAGGGTTGAACAGACATGACGTCGAGTTATTCTTCTTTGCTGACGCAATCGGAAAATTAAATAAATTCTCGATTGTCGAGTCTTTGAAATTTTTTTCTCCTTGGTATAAAAAAAAAGAAAAAATGAATCCTCGAATCTCCTGTTGGAAGATATAGTTTCTAAACGTGACGAAACTGCCGTTTATTTTCACCTGTAATAATCCAGATGAGCCAAGCAAGTCAGCAGGCTACTGAGTTCTGAAATTTGAGAATGGAAAAGAGGGGTAGGTTCAAGTTGCACCGAAAAGTGCTGAGTTCAAGTGATCAATTTCGTAACTAAGGTTTTTCGTTCGATTGATATATTCTCATCATGTGGGTCACACATTACGTTTCCCGAAAGTTGAAAAAAAAAACCCATTTTCTTCTTGCTCAAGACATTTCTTCTCATCACCATCCATATCATGTTCAAACAAATCGACGAAACGTCCAACTCATTTTGCACAAAAAGAGTAGTACGAGTGGGGAAGAAAGGTATAAACAGTTCAAAGATTGCTTTTTTTCGGGAAAATTTCGATTCTGTTTTACTTTTTTATACCAGTCGAATGAATTTCAAGAACATCATCGTCGCAATCGTCTATCATTTGGCATTTGATGTGAAAAAAATTCGGACATTATCGACGGGTATTTGCCTATGATGTTTTTTGACGTCAAAGCTTGCCTTGAGATTGGAAAAGATAATTTTCCATATTAGCATTCAAATGTGGAATCACATAAATGCGTGTAGGTAGATACCAATGAAATAGTGTGTCCTGGAATTTTTTTAATGAAGGTAATTTGAAAAGCACACATTCCAAACCGTACAGAGAATAGTAACCCTTTGGATCTGGTGTCAAATAGTAAGACTTATCGTGGGCGTGGTCGTGATTGATTTTTGGGTGTAGTGAGTGCCGAAATGGAAGGAAAAAAAACCAACAGAAAAACCAAACAAAGAACAAAAAAATAAAGAAACACAAGATGTGACACAAATAAGAGCATTCATCCAGCCGTACGACACCCCTTGACAATAGGGTGACGTCGCACGTTCCGCGTAAAAGGTTATTGCCGTGTTTCAAATTTTCGCGAAATTAAAGTCGTCGAATGTCTAGAAACTCGTAGTACAACGTACGTATCCAATTTCAAGGCACGAAAGTTGCACCGCTATGATATCTCTGAAATTTAGACGTACTCATTTCCTTGATTACGATATTCTGGTACGATATAAGCCAGAATTTGTGTTCTTTCTTCTTCTAAAATCGAGAAAACACTATTAAACGTGGAGTAACTTTCAAATATAATTCGATTATGCTTGGAATAGTTATTCCACGTTAAAAGTGACGTATGTACATGTAGGTATAAGTCCGAAAGATGATACATCCGCCACACCGCGGAAACATCATACTGGGGTTTTTTATGACAAAAAATTGAGGACTGAAATACTGATTGAGGGTTCCGAAGAGCAGATTATTCTGGTCCAAACACAAATACGAAATAATTAACATCAAGTAACCTTCGGACCCTGCTTTATTGAAACTCGATTTTTCACAGCAATGGAGCCCAGCATCTAATTTTTCAGTCGAGCACCTAATTAGTGCCTAATTATTGTGGACTTCGGATTGATTTTTCCAACATGGCTTGATCTGCTAGCTCGACAGACACGCAGAAGCGTCGAATTAAAGAGATTGGAATTACATGTGGAATCCAATTATTGCGTTCCAAATGCTTTTTTCTGCGGAATCAGTTTACACTCATGAGAAGCTGCATTTCGTGAAAAGTTCAAACGTCTCACATACGTTGACGTCGAAATTCCTGCCACGCAAACTTCATACTAATCAAATACTCATCTCGTATTTCTTACAAAAATAGAAAAGAACCAAGAAAATACAAACATAATTCCCTTCCTAAATTCCTATAAAATTAAGGATGTTAAAAATGACAAAAAAAAAAAATCAAGCTCCCGCAGATGGAGCTGAAATTAAGGCTGTCGAGATGATGAACTCTCTGTCCAAAATGAATTTGGCTAATTATATATTTACCGTGGAAGATGATTAAGATAAAATAAAGCACAAAAAAATAAACAAAAAAAGGAAGAGGAAAGAACAAAAATATAGGACAAAATAAAAAAAATAAAAAGGAAAGAATATATCCCTCCCTCGAACGGGTTGTTTCGGACCCAAGCATATTGATTTCTAATATTACAAGATTTTGCTCCTTTTCTTTTTAATCGATCAATATTCAGCATGAAAAAACTTGAGATTATTTTCATCACTCGTTACATTCGTCTCCAGCAGCAGTCTACGGAAGAGGGCAAACACTCGATGAGGAGAGAAACTATTATCATACGAAGGAGGGTTGCTGCGGAGATTGATTTCTATCTGCAAAGGCTGCAACGGTAAAAATCATAAGGGGTCATGATACATAGAGAAGGGGAAGATGTGGAAGACACTGCGTGATGCGGAGTCCATTTATCTTCAGGCATTTGTCTTTGCGCTGCAGTGTTTGTTGAAAGTTTTCATTACGAAAGATACGTCGTGCAGTATCACTTTGCCTCACTGTTCATATTCATACATATGTGTGCAGCGTAGACTATGTTCATATATAGGTAACAATTTGGATTCAAAGTTTACTGTATAGTCCCACATTTCGATTCTTAGTAACAGAAAATTTAATATTTTGTAAGACCTATTTAAATACGTTATGACAAGCACAAGAATGTGGCTTTGTATCATAAGTTTTTGATTTTTTTAGCATTCTCTGTTTAACACAGTGATATTACCTGACTTTCATTTTTTGTAACAATGCCTTTCAGGTTCTGGCGAGTACTTTTCACCGGCTTTCAACTGTGGATCTTCCTTCGTATACAACAATAGAGTAGATCCATTTTGTTCCCTTGATAATGAGGACTGTATTTCGACTGTTCAGATATATTCGCCCTTCTGCAGTGCATTACGGATACTTTGTCTTCTCTGCGAGAACCTTGTGTACAGATCGTTGCTGCACTGTTTGGTTTTGTTCATAATTTCATTCGGACAGTTTCCTAAAATGATAACAACAAATACAGCAGTTTCTCTATTACATTATTTTATCAGAAATAGTCTCACAGCAGCTGTTTTCGGTTTTGTCACCTTTATATCGCTCTAACTTTAGTCCGCGTATAAGAAAACTTTGAGAAACGCGTACGTGTCGTCCGAAGGTAAATCGTATTGAAATGTCTCTTCTGAAATCACTATATACAATCTCTTCCGTTCTATCGGAAATAGAATGTGAATAGATAAATCGCGATATATATTTTTCTTTATTTTAGTTCGAAAATAAAAAACACCCATCCAGTTGAACGATTTTGTTCCTCTCGAGGCAAAACTTTTCCTCGCATTTTTATCACTTCTATTGGGCTCGGGCGGACCCTCAGATTTATCCGATATAAAGTTGCAGCAGGCCGGGGCATATCCGCGACGATCACATACCGTCATTCGATGCTAATTAACCCTTAATTTTGAAATATTGGGGATTAGGGCGTCGGAAGGATTTTCGAATACTTATAAACCAAAGCGTTGGATTACGCCATCACCCTCACTCCGGAACTCCGTCAGCGTAAAAATATTCGACGTGCTCCTCAAATTTTACGTACAATTTTGGTCTCCTTGAAGTTTGCGTATAACCGTGTGCCGGAAATTTGCTACCACAAAAACTGATCGCTTTAGGCCATTCGTACAGGCCTAAAATTCTCCGCAATTCTGTACGGGAATTATGATTTATGTTCAGGACATATATCAACTGAGTTTGTATCGGCATGTTCAAGACTTTGGTAACCAAATTATGTATTTTGTGTGACTAAATTCGAGCGATACGCAACGCCTTAAAAGTTTCTCGTTTCAAATGTATAACACGATCGTTACAACACAGGTGCACGAACTCTGCTGCAAGTAAATCGTTGTAACTTCTCCCGAGTGTACTTGAAAGCTTTTGCAATATTCAGAGCACTGATACGGATAAAGCTTGATGAAGATTGTGCAAATGTCGGAAAAAAATAACGTTCTTTTGTTAGAGAATTCTACATATTGTGTGACGCGTATGTAAAGTGGAAAAGAGTGACAATAAAACCACCCCTTGTAATGATCGTCGACATATTTGTTGCAGAAAACTTAGCATGAGATTATTACCGGCTAAGAACCGTGCGTAAAGTTTTTTTGGTTGACGGTGATGAAACATATTCTCTGCTATAAAACGCCGCTATGCAAGAATTACTCTGAATTTATAGACCTTTCGTACCTACGGTTGAACTCAAGGAATATAAAGTCACATAACGGACGTGCGGACTCAGAGAACCTTTACATCGTTTGAGAACCCGAGAGAATGACAATTACTAACCGACAGAGAATGACAATTACAACGAAGGTTCTACGATAGCTATACACGCTAGGAAGTTTGAATTATTTTGCTCTCATTATCATGCAAATAAACTTAATTTTGCATTTTGTGGGTATATACTGTATTTCTCGTAATCCTGCGGGGATGTAAAGCTGATCACTTTCAACAATGATAATATACCACATTGGTTACAAAATTGGAACTTTCGCCAAGAGCTCAGAAAAGGCCATTGTATTCTTAACATTGATGTAAGATATATGTATACATAGCGATTGTACATAGAGTAGCCCTTTATTAGGCCTTCGAATAATAACCTAGATACTTACTCCTAAATGACTATACATATACAGCCCCATCTGTAACAATGGGCGGCAGAAGGGAGACCTGGTGATGTGATGTTTTCTGTAGGGCTGCTGATGCTGTCAAGAAAGACACCTCATATCGCCTGATTAGCATTATTAACGGAGGACAACTTTGATACTAGAGCAATCCACGCGATCAAGGTACGCGGCTATCTCCGGTCGGGCTGTCATCATGCTATACATTATTGAAATAATCTTATTCACCCAAATCCATGGTAACTTTGAAATTGAACTTGAAAATTGAAAATTTTAATTCCAACTTCCTCGGATTGGTGGGCACGTTATGCAGTTATACTTTTATTAGTGACGCTAATTCACTTCCTCGTTGAAGTCCATACTTACTTGAAAATGTAGCGAGATTTTTTTGGGCACAAGTTATCTTCGGATCTCATTGTTTTCGTGAATATTGTCATTATCATTTTCCACATTTTATTCTTCTAAATGAGGCTATTTTCCGGTTTTAAATTGTGTCAATTATTTTGGCCTTCGTTTAGTTCTACAAATCCATCTGTCCCCTTACCAAGTGTGTTCAGAATTTGCTACAGCTTTTTTTCTTCTCCGCTTGCCTTCGCCGATCAGTTTTTCAGTCGCACGTTTCGCGGTCGTCCCCTTTCTCATAACAAAGAATCAGACCATGGATCAGACGCTAATTTGACAACTCGAGGGTACAGTCCTTGTCAAGGATGTATCATTGGTTGAACCACAGTGGCAATACTGGAATTTTCCAAACGTTTATCGCTCTGTCAAATCGGAGTCAATAAAATTGGCCGATGGTTTTGTGCGTAGTACCTACATTATTTGTATGTCTGTAATGCGAGGACTTCACTACTGGCGTGTTGCATATCTTCGATGATTGGTTCAGTTTGACGAGAAACGCATTAGCAAATTGTGGGCCCTTGATATGCTGATCCAATGTAATATACGGTATGGCAACTTGATCCATTAGCGAGTGACCGACTTGGTACCATTGAAATGCTTTCAAAACTTAACTATCGCACGACTGTTGCTTACCCACAGTTCAACGCTCGCTTCAGTGAGATCAAAGTTAATATCATTTCGTATTTGGATTCCGATGCTTCGTGCTCTCTTTATTAGATTTGGGGTAGCAATATTGACTTCTTGGTTCTCTATTTGTTTCAGAGGACCCTTTTCCCCAAATATCTATACTCGGAGTTTCATTTTTTTTTTCTTTTCTTCCTTCTTATTCATCCGACGCATATTTTTTTGTCAAATAATCCCTTAATATACATTGTTTGCGTGATTGAATATGTGATGAATTTTGAAATTTGTTTACATGCAATAACTCACGATGCGCACACAAGTTCGGTTTATATCGGATCTTATTAAACCCATAATAATGAGAATTCAGCAATTGATCCGCAACCAGCCGTGTGAAGCTTTTTTACTGGAATTAATTTAATTAATTGATAATCAGATTTGCGTGAGTAAGTAGAGTAGAATAATTACTAAACTGAACCGTTTGTAATCAATTTAAGCGGAGTAACATTTCCGCGAGATTACATTATTGACTCTTCTTCTCTTTGTCTGACAGACCATTAACGAGATCCTGAAGTCATCATACACCCGAAAACCTTCTATTAATTGTTATTAATTTTCTTCCTTGTAATGCCTAAGTAAATATCTTGTCGTCGCGTATCAAATGGTGCAGATAAAGCTCCAGAACGAATTTCAACCTGGTCCAATTTAGTTCAAACAATTAATCCCTTCGGACGTTCAAAATGCTGACAGGAGCTTCTATTTTTTGCGGTCCATCAGTTGGGAAGTTTTTGATGCGAGCGAGACTTGCAGTATTTCGTATCTATTGTAGTCTTTTCCCGGATCGACTTTCGAATTTGATTCAATGACGTCGTGCATTGTAGATCCATATATCGACATTGCCACATACAAAAATCATAAGCTTTGGGAACAAGCAATATACAGATTATTGTCACAAAATGAGAAAATTATAAATTTAAATAAGTTCCCTTTAAAGTAATATTAATATTTATGTTCACTTACTTGGTATGTATAATATGTGTACATATATATGCGATACATGTATGCAGTTGTGTAACGTACCTTTCTACGAAATTGCTTGGATTATGTTTGCATGAATATTGTAAGTTCGCTCGTATATTTTTATCACACAACAGACGTTTCGAGATATTCGAAAGACACGCGATCTCCCCGAGATTACAAATAAAAATATTTTACCGCAACAGGATTTTCCGCACCGCAGCTTGTATTAGCTCAGAAAGTTCCGACAAAAATGTACAAATCCACCTACATTTATATCATTTATGTATTCATATGTCTTTCGAACATTTTAAGCTCATTCGGGTAGATGAATTTCCAGAGGAATCTATTTTCAATTCCGATGGGATTCAGGAGGTGATTTCTGCCGGTTGATATGATTGTGAAAGATTTACAAGAAGTTGTTGTGAAATCTCGATTTTTATTTGTACCTTTGATTCGGTAAAGAAAAGTGAAGAATACAAAAAAAAAAAAAACAATAAATAACTGAACAAGGAAAGAAATAAACAAACAATAAAATTAATGGTAATAATAATAATCATTACCTCGATGACAATAAGAAAATTCACGTCGGATATGCTGATCGAATTATATAATTGAGGCGAAGGCATTCGGCGTAAACTTGGAGTGTCGCACTTGCGCGCTTTGATCGGAGGGTAAAATTCACCCGGGCTTGTCGATTGCATATTTTATTTGAACTTTCGGTGAGCCTCAATTTATCAGCGGCTCCGAAGATATAGTGAGCTTAAAAGGCGGATTATATCTGTATAGGTTATAGCGAAGAATTTCGTTCGTGGAATTTTATCTATGACGTTATACATAGTTTTTATATTTCTCTCGATATTTGAAAACAAAAAACGAGCCCGTCACGTACCACTATATCGAACGGGTATACGAGCTATTATTCCAGTCTGAAGCATCAGTTTTTACAGGCTTTCGAAAATGGCGGTACTCTAACAATATATCATTTTTTACGCCGAAGAAATAAAAATAATAAACATTCATCGCACGAAACCGGGACAATTGAATGAGAAAAATATGATAAAGTAGTTATGATTATGATGTAAATGATATAGAAATTATCAATCTTCCAAATTAAATAAAAATCAATCGATTATTTGTCATTATATTGTGCGCAATTATTACGCTTCAAAAATTACGTTTTGACTTGGGGCGTCCATTAGGCTTAAGAGCGACAACGAGTTAAACAAGAATCGCGCGAGGAAAAACCCGTTTTTTTTCTGGATAAAAAAAAAAAGAGAGAAATACATTCCAGCAGGGCAAAATCAACCCAAAATATTCATCTGTTACTCTGTTACGAGAACATCGTTCTGATTATAGTTCTCAGGTAGAGGCAGCACTTTCTTAAATTTATTTTTCTACTGCGAGACTTTTTCCCCTGCTGTAAAGTTTATTTCCCTGCTACGAATTTTTCCCCCTTTTCTTACTCGCATGGTCGAACTGTCAATTTTACCACCCCGTTTCAGACACTCGCAAACTCGTGTTTTTCATACGTATAGGGTTGTAAAAACGATACTCACATTCCTGAATGGAATTTTTCGTAATTGAAAATTCGTCTCGGTGGTACTAATCGGGTGGGATGTCGGGTATAGTGATGTAGAGTATACAGGTATATCTTTGCCATTCGAGGGAGTCATCTGTATTCGTTTACTCTAAACCGCCAAAGTCTAAACGTCGAATTCTCGCGCGGTTTCGATTGATCAGAGATTGCCTTTAGGGATGTATGTGCGTGACGCAAAGGGAACTGACACGCTCTATTTCCGGCAACGCCCATTTTGTGGGATGAGAATATTTTACGAGTTTTATACCTACATCGACAGAAAAGAATTGTCCCCGTTTCATAGTCGTTGGAATATCTAGTTGTCCGAGTTCACTCAACTCGGTTGAGAGTCGCCATATTCAGTCATACGGTTATTAAATTGCTGCTGCATCTCAAGACACTTCGCATACCTGCATATCAATGTCTCGGTTGCCGTATATAAAAGATGGGGTATTATTAAGGACAAAAAAAGAATTGAAGAAAAAAATAAATAAATAAAATTTTGCTCAAGTTATGCGAAATTGAAACGGAGCTGTACCATTTTCTCCGAAGTAGGTATTACTCCGATGGTTTTTTTTATTTATTTTTTTTTTCATTTAATCGATTCAGGTCAATTTTTATTCGAAAGAAATAAATCTCGCCTAAATCTCACCCTATAGCCCACTTTAATATCTTTAATTACGAGCGTTTTCGTACTGACAATTTTCTGCAATCCTCCTTTCATTCTTCATTCTATGGCTATTCGGCAAAAATACCTGTAATATGCATGTATACGTATACGTATGAGTAGTTAAAGCGAGGGTGAGACTATGCCCAGACATGGCGAAGCTCGTACCTTAGGAAATACCTATATATATACTATACATGCGCATATATATATAAAGCTGAAGATGTCGCCTGGATATGAGAAATGAAAAAAAAAGATCGTTCAATATTCTCTACCGTTATACAGCTGCCGAGATTACGGAAACTGGTGTAGTGCACGAATCATTCCATAGGTTTGGTATTTTGGGTCGATAAACTTATTCAACACCGCTTGATAATTAATTTTATTATAGGTATATATATACGTGACGCGAGACGAAAGGGAATTATAGGGGGCAGGTAGCATCACCGCCCAGGCTTTTAACGGCATATTAGCGTTTCAAGCGGAACTCGGAACTCAAATTCAACATTGAACACGACGGAGGTTTCGCAGAGGTGTGGTAGATATAGTCGGTGCAGTAACATGTTTTCCTTCGGTAACAACTTCATTTCATCTAAAACTTCTAGTTTGAAATCGGATGAATAATTAATATGCACAGTTCTAAACGTGCAGAAGATGAAGTTCGTCTGTACAATTTAAATTGATGATTTTTCAAAGTTGCGAATGCTAGAATCAAGATCACTCTTATCAAAGTTAAAGTTCGGATGGAACGGTTCTTTTATGACAGCCGTAGTTTATTTTTTGACTATGAAAAAAAAAAATGCAAATTTTTTCTCGTCACCTCTATTCTGAACAGATCATTATAACCTATCTCACGGAAGAAGCAGAACTTTTGAACTCAAACCCGTTTCCAGCACCTCAAATCCATCGTCCATAATCGACGCTGCGCGTCTTTGTAAACCGGCCCAATCTATTTTCTAAAAAACTTGTGTTTCCTATCACTTGATATCGATCGCGGTCGTCGTCATACTTTAGCACTTAACCGATTTTGCGCGGTCGCCCTGGAAGTCCGGGCTTTTATAAAAGCATTTTCGTTCTTTTTCCATCTACTTTTTCTTTTTCCATTTTACTTTTTCACACGTGTGATTTTGATGTGTAAAAAGTACAAGCTTGCATACAAAGTTGATGCCGAGGAAAAAATTCAGTCGATATTATTATGTTTATGGTGTATCGTCAATTTTAATTGCTTAAAATTTTGTTACCACGATGATGTGAAGCACAAATTCAGCTCTGATTAAAAAATTGAACCTATACGTAAGTCACAATAACAGTGCTGTAGATTATCGACTTCACTCAGGAGATCGAGCCAAACGCAACCTGTCGTGAGGGATAAGCTTAATTTTCGAATGAAGTTTTACAGGATTTAGGAAAATTTTCAGAGTCGAGCAAGGAAAATTCCAAAAAGCTGGCGATTTCGGCGCACCCCATGTATTATGCGTAAGCAGCAGCACATGTCGACAATTAAAGACCAGAAGGTCCGTAACCCACAATTGTTCAGTCGAAGGTCATAGCACTGCCATAAGTGTGTATTCCACAAAGTGAACAGAAATGAAAATGAAAATTCATTAATAATTACGTCGGTTTAAATGTAACGTTTTTTGAAAATTCGATATCTCAAAGAAAAATTCTTTCAACTTCCGGGAGTTTTGCACTTCCGACGGACAGGTCCCTGGAATTTTTCAAAGTCCAACACTTCCGCGGTGCCAGAAAGGGCGCGTCCTTTCGTTGATAATAATTCAACAGATCGAATTTACGAAAAAAAAGGAATGAAATTTCAAATAATCAGCGCAATTGAATTTCAATGTTTGTCTCAACTTATGTCAACTTTTTAAATGATTATACGTCTGAATACGACAGCGTCCGCACCTTTACAGCGTCCGCACCTTTTTGTGGATCAACCCTTTCGGTTGTCAGCCTACGATATTTAACAAAAAGTTCGACCATGATCTACAATCGTATTTCTTATGCACTTAAATTACGTTTAGTGTACACCATCGTGGTGCAATTTTTTCTCTTTATACTTCGATTTTCACTTCGGTACAAATATACCGTCACTAATTACCTTTGTGAGCGGCATTGACGAGCTTCAAGCTCTGAGGTTGTTATCTTGGAATTGCTATGTCGACGGTAATTAGTACCTCCTAGTATGATAAAAAGTGTACAATGGTTCACATAAACCGTCGCGCAGAAATATGTATAACCTTCAGTTTAACATACAACTGACACTCGGCATACGGTGCTCCGTTTAATTATTGCCTACATCTTCACAAATATACCCATGTGAGTATGTCAGAAAATGGGAAGAGGTTATATATAATGTGTAGAGATGGAAGTGAATGAGGAAATACAAAGGGGGGAACAAAAAATAATAAAAGGAATCACTTCTCAAGTTTCCCCTTTATAGAGTAAGCCTCGAGAGCGGGATTTACCTGGGATTTTAATTCTGCTTGAAAACAAGAGAATCCTGCAGGAGAAATTAGGGGCATGGATTAGTAAAGCTTTCACAAAGAGAGTACAACTTACTCACAGTTAAGATCTTGACTTACTCGAACCGCTTTTAGCTCTGGATAACTCAAAGTCAGTCGAAGAGTAAACGCAGGGATTTATAATCACTTTTGGCAATTAAATTTCACCGATATATTCTCGCAGTATGTATATGAGAATTCTACAAGGATCGCCGGTTGCGGAACAATAGAACTGCGGGAAACTTAACTTACTATCGTTTGAAGAACTCTTGTTTTTTAAATCCACTTGATTTACCGAACCGCAAAGCTACCCCACGTACAAATCTTCCGCTTTCACACCATTAGAAAATCAAATTCGACCTGAAAACGCAACAATATTTGAACTGTGATTTCCACCGTTCTATGGATCCTCATCGTACCTATATTCGATGGTCGGCGATCGAGAGGCTTTTTGCGTTGAACCCAATGAGGGTGTGCAAACTTTAACTTTGTAAGCGAAACGACAATTTCCGGGCAATTGAAGCGTTGTGTAAAGGCAGAACGGACTAAGCGTCTCGGATTTCTTTGACGAGATAAAATACACGTGCTTAAAAGTTCAATTGGTCAAAAATAGCTGTCGTCATTCGCTCCATTTTCAGGCAAAAGTTATGCACAGAAATTCGCTCCACACGAATTAACGGAACAGATTATTTAAATGCGGAGTAATTTGTGATCCTGATGTTACCGTCCATCTAAAGTCTTGACCAAGAGTGAGAACGGACGAAAAAACGTTTCAGCAACTGAGACACATTCGATTTTAAAAAATTCGCATCGAAAATCAAATAGCATTATTCTACATGCTGTTTAAGCGATTATAATTTGTACAAGGCAGCCTCTGAACTCGTAATAACTTTTTTATGTAAGAATTTTGCATGATGTAATATATTTCACCCGCACTTACAATTAGTATAAGTGGCAGCCGACTATTAAGCTCTGACTGATTTGAAACGCGCGTTTTAGATATTATGTACGTCAGTTACTAACTAGTTTAGCAAAAATTAAAAGAACACGAAATTAAATTTACGTACCTAAATGGCGATTGAGTCGACACAGTATGTCAGCGAGGTGAAAGACGAGAAAAAATCAGCCGGACTGCTCCACGGTCATAATGCGACGTCTGAGTTGAGCATCCAATTTTTCTTCAAAATAAACAAAATTATCTAGAGATTTTTCACCTCAGCAAATTTGTGAGAAAAAAAAGGGCACGCAGGTTTTACTATAATACTTTAATTACGATGGGTAATAAAAATTTAATCAACCGATTTTCCCTGCGCGTATTTTAACGACTCCAAACGAATGGGGCACAATAAAAAACTATAAGTTTACATAGAAAATATCAAATTACGCCGGATAGGCGTTTATCACGTTTGTGGACCAAACAGATTTCTTTTCTGTTCTAATTTTTTTAAAACAACCACTCAATATGAGATGAACTCCTAAACAAAGTTTGCTTCTCCACTGTTCTCCACCCGCGAAAGTTTAACTTGTTAATTAGCGTTGAGTTTGCAGAATTTTTCACTCATATTTATGAATTTTAATTTCAACAATTATGGACCACCGAGATGGTAATATTCTAATGAAAAAAAAGCGACTCTCGAAATTGTGGAGTTGTTAAATTTTTGTTAGTTTTTACGAACGTTTGCGTCTATGGGTAATCCGGTCACGAGTGCAACCGAAGATCACGAACACTTCAGAATCCAGGTGCCCGCGTGTCTGCGGTGTGGAGTACAACGTCGACACGTGTTTGCATCCCCGCGTTGTTTCCTCGACTGAACTTTTAACCGAAAGCTTCTAGGTTTCAAAGCGCACGCGCCGTTTGCTCGGCCTATTCCTCCCTTTTAGCCCTATCAGGCTCAAAATATAGGTATGTATACGCTTGTGTATGTTCGTCGGTCCTTCCATGAACCAACGTAGCTTACGTTAAGCCAGGTTAAGAATACAATGCGACTGATACATTTTGCGTTTACATAAAGCGAAGGGGTGCTTGCGGTGAAAACGATGTGTAATAATATACGCAGCCTTATTACATTATAGTATATAGGACAGAGTTAGGACCTCGCGAGCTTTCCGCGAGCTTGCAAATTACAAGGTGTAATATTCAAATGGATTTTTCGCCAGTCCTTGGGGCGCTATACGATACGCGATAAAGACTGCAGTGGGGAACGTGGCCGTTGAATTTCCCGTGAATTCTTTTATCTCCTTCAACACCCCCGTCCCCCAGACCCCCGTCTCGTCGGCAAGTTTCAACGGTAAAAGCAAAAAACGTGAACATCAACGAATATATTTCTAGCTCTACAGCTTTACCCTGAATATAGGTAGTTGAGTTTTTACGTTTTCGAAATGGGTCATTCAGATCTTGTATACGAGATGATTCTTGAACCGCTGAAAAGATATTTTGAAGCACCGACGAGAAAAGAAATACTTTTGAGACGAGCGGGTTGACCAGGAAGCTTCGCTTTTTTTCACGTGGCGCAAGCCTACAACAAAGGCATGCTTCAGTTGTTTCGAATGAGATGAAAAATAAATAATTGTAGATAAATTCTTGATATATTTTTATAGTGGTGAGTTGCGTGCAAAATTTTTACGAGAAATACAGATCTACTGTTATTCGAATGTTCCTAGAATTCAAACTACTTCAATATCTGAACTGGAAGTGGTGCGGGTGTAAAAAGCTCTGAGGCAAATCGTAGACCGGTCCACACGTCCTGGTATAAGAATTTTATTGAAATCGACCAAATTCGTGTAATAGTTTGGAAACTTCTTCACGTGTGGCATAACATTTTTTCAAATTCAATCGGATGTTTCTAGGAGCAGCAAAATTGTGCGCAAATGATCGTAACTACAAATCTTTTTTTTTTTTTTTTAAATAATTCTTAAATCAACATCTTCGCCGATCGTTATCAAGATCGTATTTTCGGATATCACCGATGGTTGCCAGAGTCCTTAAAATCTATAGAGCCTTTGGAAGTCTGTTCGCTGAGAAAAGTTTTTTTTTCTAAAAACTTTTCACAAGTTACAGAGTGTTCGGTTAAAGTCTCTAGCAAATCAATGTCGCGATTAGAGTTTCATTTAGCTATTTATTTTCCGATTGATTTTATTCATTCATTTATTCATTCTTCATGTCACTCATTGTCAGTTGATCGTCAACGCTTTAACCGGGCTAACATTGGTACAAACTGTCACCGAAAATTCTGACGAATATCATATGAATGATAAACTCCCACGACGCATTTTCACGTGACTGAAATTTTTCAATTTGTATTAACGTGTTCTAATTAAAACCACGGGGCTTTAACTTTTATCAATTGAAAAGGCAAAAATTGCGAACCTTTACCAACGGATGAAAAATGACCTTGGCTCGAAACGAGCGGAATAAATAAAGTTGGATTAAAAAATTATTTTTTACCCTCCAGAGTAATTATACTCACGTTTAGAATTAATCACATTTTTGTTCAACAAGATATATAAACGGCTCGACGAGATAATTATATTTAACGTAGCGACTCGTTTCTCATACTTTTGTAAACGCCGATATATTAGCTGTCTACAAATCGAACAATCCAGTCTTCTTTTTATCGGTAATCAACTGATATTTGTACGTATGACATATTCTCAGCATACGATATTATCGAAGATATGGCGGTTGAAGTCCATTTGAAAGAATTCTAGGGTCAATCGCATTGCAGAGACATGAAACTTGCAGAGTTGATATGTAACCACAAGAAATAAAGATAGACCTGCACTATTTCGAACGAGCGGTCATTCTGCTGCGCGATAGCAGGACAGCATCAACTCAGCAATTCAGTTCAGGTATTCCATATCAAGAATTGATCCAACTATCGTCAGGTCGTTTCCTTCCAACCTGCACTAAAGTTTTAAATGAAAACGTCAGAAGTTTGGGGCTAAGAAATTAAACATGATGCATATTGTATCACGCCTATACATATAACTCACGCGAATGTATTCACTTGGCTGACCATCCCATTGAATATTTCATCATCGTCGGATATAGGTAGTTGAGGGGGATATTCTGGACCCTGAAAATTGGACTGTAACTTTGATGTTCAGCAGTATGTTGCCTTGCGGAATGCGCATATCGAGGGCTGAGAGTCAAAAGAGCGTAAGCTCTACAGTCTCACCATTGCAGGCAGTTGTACTGCCATGATGGCCTATCCCTGTGAACAAAATCGACCCTATTGCGAGTTATATCGTACCAGAATATACAGGGTGCAGGCTAGTTTTTTGTCTGAAACTTCGCGATCGCCGAAAAACTTTGAGTGGAGCAAAGAAATGTTTCGTACAAAATTTGCTGAGTTTGAAAAGAAAAAAAAACCACAACTAAAAAATTTTTCACACTACCCGATTTCGGAATCCGATTTCAGAAATAAATCAACAAACGTATATTAGAAACATGCGACGATTGTTTTTCCCCCAATAATCACCATGATTTATTTATTTATTTTTTTTCATAAAACGGAATTAAAAAACTCGCGGTGTGTTTTGCAAAGAAAGATACGAAACAAGTTTGCCAGATTGAATTTCGAGGGTTACGCCCTTTTGAAGTTTCACCCTGGATACAAAGCCGACTACCATGACGGCTTGGTGACTAGGTACCATGAACGGCTTTGCGAGCCAAGTCCAATTAAAACAACGCTTTCACACTGTATAGATTTGTTTGCACAAGGCGTGGGGCAAGTGAACCTTGAGGTTTCTGGCTTTGCTCTACCGTAGTTAGGTACCCAATATTGAGTAGAAACAAGGGATTACCGGGTGCAGTAAGGTAATTAATTCAGAGTATCGGATAGCGAATGCAATTTACTCGTGTTGGTGATCGCCGGATTTGCAGATCAGAAATCATGGCTTACGTCGTGATTGCGGGAAAATTCGATAGCCTATTTCAGAGAAACACCAAATGACCAATTATACAAAACTTACGGTATCACCGATCGCGATAGATTGCATCAAATTCAGCTGAAATGCTTAATCAATTACGGATCCAAAGAACTGGCTTTGTTGCTTCATGTTACGATTTTGAGTTGATCCTTTCTGGTGTCATCGTTCAATATGAAATTAAGAAATACCGAAGGGTTCTTTGAATTTTCGTTCAGATCTCTTCGTGGATGGAAACTCTGCTTGGCGGGGTCAGATGATTTGCCGAACAAACTGAATCGGTGAGTGATGCGCCAGAGTTCCAGTCAAATCTTATTGAAGCAAGGTGAGCGAAAGTCTAATGGATCCTGGACCATGTAATCAGGCTATTAATTCCCTGCAAATTAAGGATAGCTAGTACTTGAACACAGGACAGTAACTACCCTTGAATTTGAATGACTGAAAAAGAATTTGTAAAAGCCGCAACTCAATGAAAAACAGTTTCATAAAATGCAAGACTTTGTTTTCAAAGAGAGATTATTAAAAATACCCATGATCAGTTTAAGAATTCAGATAAAAGCTGACGTATCCACCCACTAAATCGTCAATATTTGTTCACATACACAGAAAGCATTTTAGCAGCAGTAGTAGCAGCCCACGTAGCCTCTGCAACCGGCTTCACACAGTTTCTATTTGCTTTGAGGCGAGTAGTGATGTTGATGGATGAAATTAGATCGCATCAAGTGCGATGTTAATGAACACGGAATTCGAGCGTAGTCCTATAGAACTATTGAAATATCAAATATCATTTGTAATTTGCTTCAATTGATTCAAAATTATTACTACATTCGCCGATATAGGATATTAATTTTCATGTGCAACTGATATTCATTAATTTATCACCGCACAGATGGATAACCTGCATGAACGTTTCGCCCACCCGCATATGATCATCATTGGCATTTGGTCAAGCCAAATTTTTAACACAAGATTAAAATCAGAGATTCCATTATTCACTGAAAATCGGTAATTTTATTATTGAGTGGTATGTATGAGGTACGAAAAGATTACCCAACCAGAAGAGTGAACAATGTTTATGTGAAAAATGACAGCATAAATTCAAACGCATAGGTATTAGATTATGTAGGCGCAAGGACTAACGCATGAATCATACATAGAACCAACTCACTTGAGATATGCGTTGTGAGGCACCGACGCACAAGACACAAATGTGGACATAACTTATCTCGTATGACTAGGTAACTATAGAGATGAGGCTATATATATTTAACCTTATTCTGAAAACCCACATCAGCGGCAATTCAAATGCCAGCAAGGCACCGAAAATACTTCTAGCGGCGGCAACCCTAACAATTTTTTTTTTCTTTTTTTTTCTCATTTTGTAGTTTTCTCCGCGCCTGCGACACGTAAAAGCTCTAAGGCAGGTAGAAATTTTTATCGAGGAAAAAGAATATCACGGCACGACGTACGTGAATCATAATCTTTGATGATGACTAAAATCATTATAATATATCGCGCGTAATACGAGGTCTTTTACCAGTGGAATGCCCAACTTTCGAATGATTAATGACGATCAGAGCGACAAGCGGAAGGTTATTTCTCTCAGAGGAACTGAATTATTTTTATCGTGTATCAAAGGAGGTAGATTATTCCGTAGAATATGGGACGCTCCAAGTTTTGTCGAGCGATTTTCAATCGTTGAGTCAGGGGCGAATCGAGTTCGACGAAATTGGTTCTTCGTCCGCTCCTATCAACACGTCTCTTCCCACTTTCAATACTAAAAAAAAGTAATAACGTGCGAATTGACTCAGAACGCGTCAAAACTCTGACGAAATAAGGGGGAAAAGTACGTGGCAAAACTACCATAGAATAAGTTAGAGCAAGTTTATAAATTTCATATCGAAACTGACAGTTTCATCTATTATGTTCCTTCCCATGCAGATACTTGCAGGTCTAACTATGACAAGCTAGTATCATTTTTCATCAGTTTTCCTCTCTGTCCAAGTGATGAGCATCTGTTCCTGTATACCCACCTTTTTTCTTTCTAATTAAAGTATACAAATATTTAGATGTACATTGTAGATTGGTACGACGGAAGTTCTCATACAAAGATCAATAATGTATTCGATTTAATATTTCCATCCAAATACAATGCAGACGTATGTATGTATGTACAATTTGAAGAATATAAAGTAAACTTTAACAAACTTAATGGTGGATATCTTTTTTTTCTACTAATTACTTAACGATTAATCATCCTCCGCTGATAATACTTATCTGCTACGTTTTTTGGACATAAATGCTATTTTCAGTAGATTAACAACTGGAGCCTCCAGGGCTAAGGAGATGCAGAATGATAAGAGATAGGATGCCACGAGATTTCCGAAATAGACAATCAACTGAAAAAACGAAAAAATAGCGTTAGGATCGCTCTCCTTTAAAGGTAGGAAGAATTTTTAATCCGTCTTCCCCTAAACCTGTGCCACATAATTCAAATCTTAAATGACAAATGAAATGAGAGAAAACCTATTCACCGAAAAATTTTCCAAATCGGAAAAAATATAAGCTCGATGGGTTATGTAGGTTCTTCACATTCTATCAAAATTATTTTGAACAAGTTTGGGGGTGGCAGGGTGAATAATCTTTCCGACCCCTAAATAAGGTTGACCCTAATTAATGTAAATAGGTATATCGTAACCAGAAGGATAGTTCTTATGGCATCTGCTGGTTTCACTCTTTTTTGTAGCAAGGACGCAATATACATATATACATGACAACCATCAAACGACCTCGGGCTAATAGCAAAATATGTTTGTTGGAAATGACATGGAATGAAAATCTCGTTAATTAACGACACGTGGTATTGAGCGAACAAAAAGCACCGTTCTACGCATATCAGGG
This sequence comes from Athalia cordata, assembly GCA_963932425.1. Taxonomy (NCBI): domain Eukaryota; kingdom Metazoa; phylum Arthropoda; class Insecta; order Hymenoptera; family Athaliidae; genus Athalia; species Athalia cordata. The sequence goes on along the minus strand of OZ010625.1, from coordinate 44,630,140 downwards.
TTGCAAAAAGTTGCTGAAGAAATTATTTGAATGCAAAAAAAAGCTCTGAACTGTACAATACACAATGTAGAAAATATAATAAGTTTTTTTTAACCCACCACTATGCCGTTGTGCAAATGCAGCGGTCCATCCATCTGCGTTGTGGTGACCAACATGATAATGGGGTGAACGAGGTAAGCGCAATAAGTGAGTCTGGACATAGGATACATGAGTCTAATGGAAAGCAGTCCATCAAGAATAGGCGCAGATCCGGTACAGCACTGTACGACAACAAATGCCACCGCCAATGCCCAGGCAGAATGACCCAAGGAAGCGTACACTGAACTTAACGTCACCGTTATACTGCCTGGATAGAGACCGTAGACAACGGAAAACATGATAGAGGTGGACATCAGCCATCCAATAAGTTTAGCGTACTGTTGAGGGAAAATAAAAGCCACCGATGACGGTGAGTTGAGTATTACGTGAGGATTACGTTGATCCTGGTCAAAGGGTTACGGCAACGAATAGGAAGAACGAAGTTTCTACTCACCAAGGGCGTGCGCAACTTGCAGTTTGTCTTAAACAAAATGTAGCCGGTAATAGTGCCGATCAAATAGGGCCCCGCCCTGAGCCAGGGCTTGTCGTAAAGCTCGTCAAAGAGGGCGAACGGTTCCTGAATTCTGATAAGGGGTACCGAATAAAATTAGTTAAAGGAGTTATTTAAATTGTCGTAAAATCATTTCTCGAGAGATTAACTTGCCTGGCCACGTAGTCGTTTTGATAGGCAATGAAGAAAGTGGTGAACCAAGATGAGACGATCAGGAAAATAACGGAAACCGTTACGAATTTGAAATACTTCACCGAAAGAAGAAGCAGAAATATCCCCAATACGTAAAACTGGGTGTCATTCGCCATGTACCAACTCCAGAGCATACACTGGAAAATTTATGGTACATTCAAACAATCCACTGACCAACGACACTTGATTATCTATATACCTGGTCATTAATTTGTCGCCGATATCGATATGTCATCGTTCCCTGTATATGGCCGATATAAATAATAAACTTCCAATACGGTAATTAATATTTATGACCAAACTGTTAACTGCAGCAGTGAATTTTGCCTGATTCTGATTTCTATACTGGATAATTGACCCCTATTACTAAAAGCTGATTACGGTTTATGAATTATTGCCATTCGTTCGAAGGCGCGAGTTGGGTTGGATCATTTCAAATACCTGACTGAAGATGAGTGTGGCTTAGACAGCTGAAAACATGAACGTGAATGGAAACTAAAGAAAACTGACTAACTACCGGATGAAGAACTTTTCACAGATCGTTTCCCAATAACTAATTCCACTTCTTGACGAAGAAAACTGGAGTAATTACCGCCTTGAAGAAGAAAACTTCATCTGCGGGTGATTTCCATGGATAATTCACCGCGTCGTTCGGGCATACCATCAGTTCAGTTTTAGTACTGAATTGTTTAATCCCGATTTCTATGATTTATTCAACTCGTGGTTCTTTTGTCAACTCACCATTTCCGTACGAGAGTAGAGAGAGTTTATATAGAGAGCGTTTCTCCACCAATATTTATCACAGGTCAGATGGTCCATAGCTATGGGGAAAAATACCGTTCGAGCTTGCGCCTGTCGCATCGCAACTTCGTTCATTCCCAATGCAAACAAGTAGGCCGGCGTCAATCTGGAGGATTTTCACAAGTTACAGACTAATTGATCCGTTTCATCTTTTACCAAGTCTTCGAACACGTTTTATTCACGTACCTGATGAACCGGTAAAGAATCATTACGAAAAACTTGAGGGCACTGGATTTGAGAAAATTATTCTTGTCAGTTCTCACTCCTCCAAGGGATCGATAGTAGAGTACAGTCACTAGGAGGCCACTGTAAAATAGTTGAAGCGAAGAATTACGTGCGTGGAAATTCAACTGTTGAGTTTTTCAAATAATTTTGTTAAACGTTTCACCGTAATCCAGATAGTTTTCCAGATTATTTTTACTCACCTAATGAAGAAAAACGTGTCAACTGAGAAGGTAGCGTTGCTTATGGTTTGGAAAGTAAAGTTTCGTTCCGTTACGGTCCTCAACGTTTTGTTGTCTGCGATATGAGAAATTGAAAAATTAAAATTTAAACAATCTCATAATTGCTGCTCCATGCGAAAGTGAGAAAGCGTCTTGGCCTTTTCACAGAGTCCATGTTTCAACTTATTTAGAGACCTCTACTACGAAGTCGGAAAATATAACGAGGACAAAGAATGAAACAAAAAAATTAAAAAAATGTAATGGTGACACGGGCAACGAGAAAGTAGAAAAAGAGTCTTTAAGTTGAAACGTGCGAAAAGTCGTGCGAAAAATTATACGTGTATAGACATCATGGCGGAGAAGGAATTTCAAGTTTTTAATTTTTTAGCCGAAGAATGATGCTCGTCCTTTCCAGACACGCTGAATATGTATAGGAATATTTCTTTCTCTGTAACGTAGCGAGAGGTTTGTCTGCTCGAAAACTCAGTTTCAAGGTCGTCCAATAATAACCTTTTGACCTCGGGATGACCCAGCTTCACGAACATTACATGTACCACTCACCGGCGATTCGAAACATCTGTAAGTAGGTGTGAACCAGAATGACCCAACCCAACGAAAACACCCTCAGTCCGTGAAGGCAAGTTAAACTATTTTGGGCTGCCGGTTCTGTGCTTATTATTTTGCTTCCATTTTTGATCGGGTCAAAAGCCAACAAAAATTTGACCCAGAATCCTGTAAAAGAAATAAATACTTATGAACAATACTATTATCTCTGCGGAAAAGTTTAGCTGCAGTTTAGAGTATATGAGGTGAAATTTAGCTTTCTTGGGATTCGCTATTTCCGCTTGTAAGCTCTGGCAACTAGTGAACATCATAACATCCATGATCATCGACGTAGCGCTACTTTAGTGCGTTGGTTTATTTGAATGTCAGAAACGTGCTTTATGAAAGTAACCTGAGTCGGAATAAGTTACATACGATAGGTTGTTTCGTCTCTCAGTCGCGGGCAAGTGATCGTGTAGAAGAGAAAACCACAGATACGATAATAAATATAATAGTAGTTGTACCGAAGGTAATTTGGAAGGTAAATTCTAATAGCGGTAAGCAAATTACGCAGCGTATAGTGAATAACGTCGACGAGGTGTCTAGACCACGTATGGAATTTTGTTAATCTCACGATCTGCTTTGTGCGTGATATGGACCTGGAAAAACATGTCGGGCAATTATTTATGTATGTCTGCCCTTCAGCTGTGCCAGCGCCCTTTAATTCATCGGCTTATGAATCACTCGTTACGTCGTTACATCGGATCATATTGAAACTTTGAATTCGGTGATATTTACTCAAGATTTAATTAAGATACGGGTATTCTAGTGTATTATACCTTAAATCAACACCGCACGCGTATATTCCCTTTATTTACCCACGAGACAAACGCTTTCAACAGTAATCTATCCGACTTTAAGTGAAGATTGAACGTGGTGAGATATGCTGACGCCCAGGACGAACATTATTATTGCTTATCTATAGGGCCGCGCCAGAATCGCTTCAGAGAACGCCTAGATCATGTCTAATCGACGAAGTCTCACCCGGCGAAAGAAAACCGTATTATGAAACTCGCCCGAGCGGTTTTTCGCCCAGCTGCGGCAATCTTTTCGGCGTTAGTAGTAAAGTCCATGATTTTTGTTGCCAGATGAATGAAAAATGATGAAGTACAAATACGTATTATATAAATATACCCTTTTCTCTCTTCGTCTCCAATTTTGTATCTCTGTCTTCCTGTAGCTGCTCACTTTTCTCAATCAATTCCTTGCTGTTGTCTTGAATTATAGATATCCGCCGTTCGTCCGGAAAATTTTTATCCGGATACGTACTCTTCCTTTCATTGTTATTTCCACTGTTTGAACTTTCTACGTCTCTTGACTGCCGACCTTTTTCCGTTACTCTTGTTTCGTTGTACTCGTACAACGTGGCAAGTATCATCAGAACTAATATCACTCCAGCGACGCCTCTGAAAATTAATAATCCAGCGCATCCGTTATCCATGTATAGGGTGAAAGAAAGTAAAATAAAAATGGTAAATTTTGAGAAGTGAACGAAAAGTGAACGAGTCAATGAATCGTATCTAAGTTTTTTCGATGTGAACTAGAGAAATAAAGCATTCGTTCGGTTTTACAAATGTTCACATCTGCTTTCGTTGCCGAGGAACATAAGTGCGCTTGAAATAAAACTTCAAAAATATTGTTGCATCTCCCCTGCTCGATGAACGTGGAGACTTGTCGAGTTGGCATAGAATGTTCCATGCACGAGCAGTTCTTTCAGAATTCCTGCTCTCTGAAAGATAGTCTGACTTGAAATTTATTGCCGGATCAGGTTGCAGTCTGCTGCACATATTAGATAGTTATAGGTTTGGTATACATGTGAATTCAATATATGGGTATAAAGTAGGAGTTTAGGCAGTCAGTGATACCACATTGCAGGGGAAAGAAAAGAAGAAAAATTGAGCCAAAAAAGCCACCCGTTTTTGACGCGAGAATTAATGCACGCGTGCGTGTTAATTGAATTCGATTGAATTGAGCCCGAAATATAGATCAACGGACACGATGAGAAATCAACTCGACAATCCAATCAACCTCATTGCCCGATATAAGGTACCCTTTTACGTGCAGTGGGCCATATTTACCCCTTCGTTATTTACGATGATTACGGTTAAATGGTCCGCGATAAGGGTGATTTTTACGGTAGCTTCATGAAAGCAATTTTATAGCATTACATATTACTCACTCTTAATGATTATCAATTAACGAATTGAAAGAACATGTTCCTTTTAGTTTCACGGGGAACTGATTCAAGTGAGCAAGTTTTATTGGTTGAACACAGATTATTTATTTTTTAGAGTTGTTATACGACACGAACAAAGTATAAAAGTTTACAGAATTAGAATCCATCGAATCCCGTTTGGAAGTTTTTGAGTCAAAAATTATTGATTTATTGTTGTGTTTCTGGTGACAAAATTGGAGGCTATATTATATGATATCGTGTGAAACGAATCGAATGTTCACTTTTTGTGTTTATAATGATATTCCAAGTAATTAACGAAGTACATCATACGTATATTTTCGTCAGATGTCACGCCGGTACGTGACTCTCTAGTATTTTGAGTCAAAGTAAAATTTTCCGGGCCCCCCACGTCCACGGTGTGAGTTTACGATCGCGCGGCTGCGCTATATCGTGGCAGTAGTCTTACATTCTCAACTTCCGCAGCTACGAAACGCTGTTCTCTGAATTATTTCGTTATTAAAGCGCCATAAAAAATTGTGGCTTACGATTCAACCTGCTTCAGGGGTTCCAAGGTTTATTAGAGGGGGAAAAAAGTAGGCGGCTTTAAGCTGACGGGTTCCCATAACATTGCGGGTCGGCGCTCGGCGAAACACAGAGCTCTCTACTCTGTTAATTATGGTATTCTAGGGCCTAAGGTTTAATCGTCGAATCACGCGGCCTCTATCCTTGACACACCTCCTTCGCAGTTTTGTCAACTACGGTCCAGGTATATCTTACGATCTTATGAATCCACGACATGGCATCGACCGTAAAGAAAATTTTATGCTTTACGGCTCAAAGAGCACACCAGACCTAGAGCCGGGGTAACCCGAAAAATACCGATCTCAAAATACGAACTAGAAAAACGAAAATTTATTTTCCGGGATTATCTGGACATTTTTCAATTCTCAGTCACTTCGTTTTTGGCGCTATATATAGCGATCATGATTTCGGAAATTGGATTTCGGAAATATGGATTTTTAGAATTTCTCAGTTCTCTTTCGGGTGGTATTAAGTATTCATGTTTTCTGAGATAATCGGATATTTTCCACAGCACATCTCTCAGCACAAGGTCAGCACATTAAGCTTTCACAAGCTTTACGGGAGCAACGCTGGGTAGCTCGTTTAAGTGCAAATTAAAATGTATAAGAAGTCGGATATTTTCCAACGGATATAGAAGGCATCATGAAATACAGCATCACGACGGTTAATGAGCCTGCAAACGAAAGTAATTAGGAAGACATTACTAATTGTGAGTTATTAATTGAAAACACGATTGCCACGTACATATTAATTGCATATATATTCTGAAAAACCTGCGGTGAGAAAATTAAATACGACTAATCACTTCGTAATTTTTTATACTCCAATTTCTCACTGGTTATATCAATCACATCAAATATTCTTTCCTAATAATTAACAAAAAAATTATAAAATCCGAATCCTCCGCTACGTTGTAAATTTTTTCAAATTCAAATTTCACTCTCCTCGGTGTAGTTTTGCAAACCAGAGAATCGAATTGAATTTTTTTTTGATTCTGAAATGTGCTGTACCGCTCTTATTCGATAAAATATCATTTTTAATCCAACAAGTTTTCCAGAGTTTTCCACACTACATAAATATATCGCTGAAGATTCTGGTATCTTGACGTTAAATTTCACTGGACCTAATGAATCGAATTCATCGTAATTTATGGCCATACACATACCCATACTTTATAATATGCATACTATGGTTACAACGTTCGATCAGATTGCGCATTTAATCGGAACGGACCTAAACGATCACATGAAATGCGTTTAAGGACGATAGAACTTTCACAAGTTCTGCAACGTTGCAATAAATGAGCTTTCTATTATCAGTTTACATAAGGTAGGTGTGAGCAATAAGTATTATGAGTCAACGTTATATGTTATGTCATCAAAGTGTCTTACCGATTAAGTATACTACTGATCTCTGTTTAGTTTAAGCGACCACATTTTACGTTCTCAATTATAATAAGTAAGGTGGGCCGTTCATTTCACAGGATCACTACTTGTGTCATCGCTACGCAATTGGGGCTGCGGTGAACCGCAAGATATACATAATATACACATGAAGAATTCCACTTCACCTCACCAACGTTTTACGCTAACATTGTTCTTTGTGTAAAAGTAAATAACGTAATGGTAACACATAGTTTTATTCATTTTCTTTTGTTTCTACAAATACCTCGGAGGTTATGGTGCAGGTTTTGAACTTTTTTACACACGATCATTTTTATAAATCTGAAATCATTTCCGAAAATGATAAAAATTTCCAACTTCCGATTCGAACCGAGCAGTCGCTATGTAGACGACGAATGATATCGGCGATTGCTTGAAAATTTCGATCTTTATTTTCAAAAAATTGTATTCAGATTTTTTCTAGGAGTTTTTTTTTTTTTAGTTTCAAACTTTGATTTACCCTAAGAAGAGATTTGTGATGTATATGAGGCATTCCATGCCAAATCACCGAGTTTTTTACACGATCTTTTTGGATTTTACTCATTTTTTTTGCCTTTTAGTATACGTATACGTATTAAAAGCACCGTGAACACCAATTTTTAACTTTTTATCTCAAACCGTTATTGAGTTATTGATTTTTGAATTTGTCAGGTGAAAAATTTTTGATTAACGATACAGCGGTGACAAATATCGATATTCATAAAAAATTGGGTATCATTTTTTTTGTCTTTGAATGTAGTTTCAGAGAAAAAATAAACAAAAATTATTCGAAGTAATTATCATTTGGTTATTTACGCTGCTAGAATATACAGAGACCATAGTCTTTGGTGTTTTGTCACTCAGCAACGTTAAAAAGAGTCACGTAAATAACTCGGTGATTTGGCATGGAATGCCCCTTATGGACTGGTGTGATTCATGACATTTTAATAGATCGGTACGTTCGATATTCGATTAGATTTTCTGCACCCGGTGTTGAAATTGATATTGGAATAATCGCCTCGCGACAGAGCTGAAAAACAATTTCCACAACCATCTATCTCCATCACACGGCGACAATTATAAGTATCCAATTTAAAAATGTCTCAATATAATTTCGCTCTGCATGCGGTTATCTACAGCGAGAGAAATTCGAGATAATCATGGCAGCCAAATCTCCATCGAACTTCGAAAAAATTACCCATGACCAAACTGTTCGATCGAAAAACGATGAAAACTGTAGCAATAAAACGTAATATTCATCTATAAAAACTTCGTACACGGTGTGATACGTTCTTCATTCGCCGCATCGCATATTCCAACATAGTAATCGATAAAGAAGAGAAACAGAACGGAGGAAAAACGTCTTTGCGTGTGCAACTTGCACATTTTTATGTAGATCTAGAAGGTGAAATAGATGCATTTACGTGGTTTCAGAAGTTAAAGTTATATCGCCCGTATGCTACGTTGAATCTGGAGCATAGATTGTAGATTACCTTGAACCTTGTCGACTATTTTACATTCATTAATATCGTATATCATATAAAAAAATTACATAAATCCATCGCAGATGGATCGAGGGAAAGGTCACTGATTCCGTGATTTCAAAATCGGATTGCTTTGTTTTCTTACACCAACAAGAATTCCGATCGAAAAATCGGAAATAGATCGGAAAATATTACACACAAAACACAATAAGCGCATAAGCATATAAATATGCACATAATACGTACATGATATATCATGTGCGCTTGAAACAAATTTTAACACGATAAACTTACATTTTTCCACAAACATGCATAAGGATTCCGCTTTCATGCCTCAGAAATCCTACTGACAATGAGCCACACTGAGCATGCAAAAACGCTTCATGAAATAATCGCGTCATTCGTGTTACCGAGGGGAACAAGAAAATAAAACAATACACACAATAAAAGGGGCGGCGGGGAGGTCGGAAACAGGCACAGAATAATTACAATTGGGGTGCTCTCTTTTGACTCGTCAACGTAGCAGGAGTGTATGAGTGTTGAACCTTTTGAACTTTTAATGCTATTCTGTTAATTTCTTCAGAATTTGCAAATTTAAACTGTATTATTCTTATGTATAAAATAACCGTTACGATTATAGATACGTATTCAGGTATTCCAAATAGGTAAATTGTTTTGTTTGTTAATTTATTTGTTTTTCGAGTCGCGATGAAAAACGAAGAGTTTATTTCTTCTTTACGGACAGCGTGCGCGGGAACTACGCGGTGTGTGTCCAAAGTTTCAAACTATTATAAACGCTCCGGGTCTAATTTTCTCTAACTTTGAATACCTATGCTTGGGAAATAAACTCAATTTTCATGGTAAAGCTTGCCGACTATAGATACTAATTTTGTTCATAGGCGACGCGAGTCTGCGGTGGCTCTGCACAGGTGTGTTGTACAAATATTATTTGCCACTGTACGGACTTTCGAACCGTATGGAACGGGTATATCGAAATATCTCCTGTCAAACATGGTATACAAATATAAAGCATAATCGCATTCTGTTGTTGTCAGCTCGTTCTGTTGTTCGATAAAACTTTCCTACAGCTAAAGTCCCTTACATAATCTGAATTTGAAATGCGATCATGCAGCCTAGTTTATATTAGGCAACGTCACGGCGCTCTGTTGCAACAAACTTTTAAGTCTGCACTGTACTGGAAATATGATTTGTATCTTCTGGAAATCCATTACTGTACAGGGTATCGCATTTCAATTTATGCATTTTTATAACTCGATAAAATGGAATCGTGCCAAAAAATGTATCTTGGGATTCAGAGGGAAGAAGGACTTGACGTGATTTTAGTTTTTCAGGTGAACCGACTGCTTTTCACTTCATAGTTGGACGGGGTAGGGTACACTGCATATTAAGCACTTAAATTTTTTCCATCGTAGGTGCGGAAATGAGGGTTGTACATAATTTCTGAAACGATATAGAACTGTTGGATTTGATGCCAAAAATTTTCGAAATCCTGATTGCAAGAAGAGATTTTTTTTTCGTTTGTCAAATTTTGGCCTTGGTATAAAATTACCTGACCAACATTTCGATAACCTCAAGTTATTTTCTCTTTTGAACGAAAGGAATTCCGTGCAGAAAACATTTTTTTGCACGACCCCATTATTTCGTGAGATCAAAATGCATCGAGTAAAATGGAACACCCTGTGGAAACCGAAACAGCAGCTGCTGCGGTGCGAAATATAATCTCTATTGTATAGGGTATTCCATGTCAATTCAACCAGACTTTGGCGTCACCATATTAATTCATCGTATTTATATCTTTTATTGTTTCAGGCAAATGAAATCTCTTCTATATATCATGGGGACTTCCGTTGTGAAACTAATTTCAAAATATTCGGAATAGTAAGCAGAAATTTGAGAATTTCGAAGAGTGTTCAATCATACGAATGTTTGCACGTCGTAACACGTAAACGTTTATAACCTATTTTACAAGATATTTCAATTTTTCTGCGCCGAAAAGTAAAAAATCGGCCACAATTGGATCATTTCTGTAGGTTGATCAATTCAGTTGGCAGATTCAGATTCCTGACTTCAAAATACCTAGTTATATACCAAATAAAGATGTTTCGATTTTTCACCCCAAAATCGAATAAAATTGAAGTCCATAGCCTTCGACAAATCTCAAACTAACGCTATCGATGCGCAATATGGCGTGCGCGAACCACGCGCGCTCAATGCCAATTGAAAAAAAAAAAAAATGTAATCAACAACCGGGGGTGTTTTAGAGGCGCTATTATACATATAGCCCTCGAAAAAGTTTCAGCCATCTTGAATGCTTTACATATATACATCAAATACCTATATACTGTATACAAATATACTGCGGACTACATCAAATGTTTGAGGTTTGAATTCCCTTGGTATGGAATTTGTAGTGCGGAATTTCTCAGCTGCGACTGGCCCGACGTATTGTTCTCCTCCATAACTTCAAACATCTTAGGATTAATTATTAAATCTGAGGCCTGAAATTGCCCACTAGCAATAGTATAATACAGGGAACCCTAAAAAAAACCTGCGGTATAGTAGGAATTACACGTTCTCAGGTCAACTGATGTGTGTACAAGTGTATATAATTTTTTAGTGTACCATTCTGCACAATTTATTCAATTGCTCTCAGACGACGGTAAAAATTATTAACAAAATTTTTTAGTCAAAAATAGAATTTCATTAAATTTACGTCCGGCGTAGCTACATTAGCAACCTAATTATTTAAGTGGCTTGGCTTTGTATTTACCTGCTCCAGGAAAAGCTTGAAATATAAATTTTATTTATCTGCAGCTCTCGTCAATTAATAATATTCTCGGAAGCGAGATCCAGATTCCGCTAAAACCTCGTGAAAATAATGAATCCTCCTCGAATTGAAATTTAAATGATTACATATTTTATGATAATATATTTTAAAATATGGTAAAAACAAAAACACAAACAGTATTCAAACATACTGAGGTCTGGATAATACTAGAAGATAAATGAAGATGTGTAATTGAATTGACTCCAGCTCAAAATTGGTCGTTTTTATGTCTACGGCACGGAACGGCTAAAAATTTTATGCTACCGTACATTATTCTTAAGCTGCCGAACATATATTATAAGGACAAATTATGCTGCCTCGTAAACGAGACAACGTAACACGTGCAGTGTACATAACGGCTACAGCACCTTGCGTAAGAGAACTTGCAAATTCAGGGAAAGAAAGTGGAAAGTCTACCGCATTGCACGCGCGAACGCATCCTACGCCAAATCCTGTTCAAGCGCTTATGTTAATTGCATGATCCGAGTTCACGGCGACAGAAATTCTCCACTCCTTTTTCAGGTGCTATTATCGATCGGTTTTTGCTCACATCAATTACTAGGACATTGAATGTGACTATAAGCGTAGAACTGGATATGGTCATAAGTGTACGAAGCGTTTATCTCAGATAATATCCAATACAAATTTATATAAACAATGAAATTTATTGCTCCGATAATCGCGAAGAATATTATTACAGTGCAGTCTAGTACCGAAAGCGTTTTCACTTTAATTCAAACTAAAACGGGGTCATCGAGCATATTCTGTGCATGTTCTTGAACCGTTGAAAACAGTTATAACTAGTTGGCGCACTGCAGAGGATGTGTCAGAATTAACAGCGAGAGTTAGAATTTTCCGGAAATATGGCCGAGTTTCGTGGCAGCTGAAGATTACTAATTTTATCTCACTATATGATACCCAACGTTTGTCATCTAATTATGATCGATTCTTATAACCTCTATGAATTGATTTTCTATTTTTCTTTTTGCAAAAATTCAATCTGACCGATCGTAAGGACCAAGTTGTTTTCTAACTAGGAATAGCTGCTAAAATTCGGTGACAAACAAAAAATTTTATTCGGAAAATACATGATATTCTCTTCAAGTTCACGCCCTAGATGCGATTTGACCTCTGTAGAGTAAACTAAATTCCTAAGCATTTCAATTTATCGCTTTCAATTTAGGTACAACCTTATTCTTGCTCCGTAGGGTATATAGCAGGGTGGGTATAAACAGAGCGCATAAAAAATAAATATGAATAATTCCATGCGAAGTCGAATAGAAAGGCGATGAGTTTTCCCTCACCACTACCGATGTGGTTCGTAATTATTTACATGATTTTCTGCGTCCTGAAAAGCACTTCTGTTCGTTTCTCCTTGATTTTTCTTGTCTTTCCATTATTTGGAATTTCGAACTGACCGGCATTGAATCAATTTATTTTGTCTGTACGACGTTGTAATGGTTATACATTTTTTTTTTCAACTATGCCCGAAAATAAATTGCTTTCAAATAAGAATTTCACGGAAATAAAAAATGCTGGCGTGTTTGAAGTGCCAAGAATCTGTGAATTCACCAAGGAGATTGAGAAAATACAAAAGTGCTGTCAAGATACCTAATACGCAAGATGAAAAATCGAGTGCACTTTGTCAAACAGGAGACTATAATTTGAAAAAAAAAATAAATCAGATTTGCAGGTTTCTGTTGCGGTTGATGTGATCCAGCTGTGTTCACATTAGTTTTAAAAAATAACTTCCGTAAGTCAAATCATGAAGGTCTCGGTACCGGATGACGTTGTGATTCTCGGAATCCTCTTGAGCTTCTCGTGTTACCTCCTTCGAATTTTGATATTATCAGATAGGTGATCTAATATACTAGAATTAGCCAACCCTATTGTCGGGCAATATTCAATAATGCAACGTTTTCCATATCAAACAAAATTCCTAGTTAATTTCGTAGTCCAAAATCCAATGTCTCCCCTGAGGATCGTTTGACGTTATTACTTTCCTCATACCACGATGTACAGTTTGTTACAAGTGGGAAAAACTTTATCTAAAAATCCATCGTTATAATTGAGTCATGATAAAGATTCGATCATGAAATCAGGGAGGCAGAAATATGTGTAGTGTAGAATATAATTAGCGTATTAGCGTATTGTATAATGTGCGGCATGCGGAGTGTGCCGTGTATTCCGTGCAGAAAAGAGATAAGCTTTTCCTTTGGTTTTTTTGTTTCCTTTAGGAACTTTTTTTCGTTCTATTCACGACACGGGCACGCAATCTTGTGGCTTTGTATCGTTTCTTTTCCTTAGGATTATTATTGTTTTTACTATTTTTTTTACTTTCTTTGGTCGTCTTCTACTTACAACAGGACGTGCACCTTCGGATCAAACCAGGGAGAGTAGTCGCTTCCAGGAACAGGCTTAACTTTAGCTATGTGAATTTTTAGTCCTGAGGAATGGTGCGTAAAATTTCCCTTTCTCTCTATTCTGTCAGCAGTTGTCCTTAGCATCGATGTCAAGGACACACGGTCGCAGGAAACAGGTAGGCAAAGACCAAGAAAAATCTGCCGCGCCTGGTGAAAGAAAAGCAATTTTTCCATGAAGGGATGGACTTTGATCTGAACAATAAGGAAAGCATGACGTGCATATCATTCACATTTATATTTATAACATTTTGCACACGTTACGAAAATATCGAAATTTTTTTTTGATCGCCGGGGAAAAGAACGGCAATTGATTTTTGGATTATCATTATAGATCGCCGGAAATACGCCATTCTGGACTGGTGAACGCGAACAAAAAATCTTGAATAGATCATTCCTCATTTTGATCTTCTGCGTTGAATTCAAAAAAATGTCAGACTTGTTAGCAAAATGTATTTTACTGAAATGGCTTACGATCCCTTATTTCTTTCTTTTTGTTATTTTATAATATGATTATATGATTATTTTTTTAAATTCCAAATTTCCACGTTTCGACCGCGCCCCCCACTTAGCGTCATATTTTATTAAATTATTTTTCTTCAGAGCCCATTAAATCCACGAACAGTGTGGTTGAGGCTTCGAAACCACGTCTTTACACGATTCTTCGTTCTATTACGACAAGATCGAACTCCAATTCGCGTTAATCTTTGTTGAATCTTCAAGCTTTATTTGCTGGTCTGAGAAATCGTTTAAAATTGACAAAAGAACTCGTCGATAAAAATAGACCAGAGAAGGTAAGTAAAATGTGGAAAAGGTTTGCCGAATCTTATCGCTATCCGTTCAACAATAAGTCTAAAGTTTTACACCTGAAATTCAATTTGCGCAATCGCAACTTACCGAGGGTACGACATCAGTGGGAAAAGTCAAGTACATCCTGGCAACGTGGAATCCGATAGGATAAGGAGGGAAATCCTCAGAAATATTCTCTAGTAGCTTTTCTCCATTCGTTGTACTGCCCAGTTCTCGGCAAAGAGTGCTTGAGCCCAGCCAAAAATCATTACCAAAGTAAAACTGGGACGAGTATCTTCCGCTGGCATCGGACACTGTGAGGAAACAAAAATATAGCAGGTCGGAAGTATTAAAATCCTTAAAAATTAGCATATTTTATCGTATAACATCATTTTTAAGGAGAGAACATTATTTGCAAATAGATTCTCGGAATACGTGATACGCGTCCAAATCTACCTATCTGCAAATTTTTTTTTTCTTCTCCACCGACCCGTAGCAAAGAATCACATTTCTTTGGATTCATTCAAGCTTACGACTTTTGTAACCGTGCGATTACTACAAGGGACTCAATAAACCTGACGTCGGTTCTCGATATCTATTCTTCAGTTTATGTAGAAAGAACTCTAAAAATATACGATACCATTCACTCAGTTTTATTATCATTCATATGGAAATCTTGTTTAAACAGAAGTATAGGTATAGACATTTGCAGCATGAACAGGGGTGGGTTTTTCTGCGCGGTTGCGCTATGACGTTTTATCATATTTTTGCTATGATGCCACGTCACATACAAAAAATGAAATGAAATTTTTCATTAAATCTCATCCTATTCTAATTTTGTGCATACATCTGAATGGAGACAAGGAATTGTACATTTCGATGAAAATTTATCCCACCAGAAAATGAATTTTGTAATTATATGACTAGGATATGGCGCAATAATGACCCTGAATTTTTTGTATGAAACGAAAATTTTTTTCAGACGTTATCGGAATGTGGGAAAACAAGACCGCGCTAATTGCCACATTCTCTGTATGTTTAAACGAACATTGTGCGGAAACGCAATCGTCCTTTCAAAGCGTCCTGGAGGTATACCGCCGCGGTAAGCTGAGCAAGCGGTTTAGTTACGAGAATTGAAAAGTCTAAACAAACTGGACTCATGGAGATAACGGAACACTGCGGAGTCGTCCGAAAATTTAACGACGACCCGAAATAATTAGAAACCGTAAAGCGAAAACATCGAAAATCAATTTTCAAACGTTAATAATGTGAAATAATATTGAAACAATATACATTGGTTCTCCAATTGATGGTTTACCAACGTAAGCTGTACAATATGTTGTTTCACGATGTTAAAAATTTGGGGATTTCAACCTTCTATGGCAACATAAGGTTCCAATAATAACCCGAACACAATTTTGGAGGGGAATCACCACACGATCGTGGCATCCGATGTATTGTTTGGCTAGACCATTACTCAAATGTTCATATTCTCTTTTCAAAAAATGACTAATTTTAATGTATTTATGCAAATATTTCACATTCTGGAGTGTTCGACGTATAATCCTGGATTTCTCGTATTCAATTCGATCGATTCCGTTCACAAACGGCAACCGTTTGATATCATCTGCCGGGTACTTTGGACCCCGTTTGTGACCAGCGTGCGATTGTAGAGAGGAAGAGTAATCACGAAAGGGTAATTTTATGTTTCGAAACTCCTTGATCATAATAGATATAATATAATAATGCGTTTGAAATGCGTTTGTCCCAATATCGTATTTATCTCCAGTTATAAATCTAAAAAGTTTTCTTGTTTACTACAAATATAGAATCGCTTATATACCAGCTGGTCAAAGATAAATTTTACATAAAAATAACATTACACAACAATAATAATCCGCAAGTTACAATCTTATGAACGAAGCGTATAAAAACTTTTTCAATACTTCAATCTTTTTTTTTCTTTTTAAATATAATCTGCAGATCCAATACTGAAATTTTATAATTTGTGTCAGACAAAACACAGGAAAAAAAATCAGCAAATTTTAAAAATTGGTACGTGACGCATTGAGCCTTTATTCCAGAAAAATACTTTATTGAGTATTTATACGCGTATAAATCGCATTTCCGTATTGGAAAAGGTCCAAATATTTTTCAACCATAAATTTTCTCTTCTCTTTTTGAACAATGTATAAATCATCCCCGCATGCATCTGAGACTAGTGTAAGTCGTGTAGATTTTTTACATATATGTATATTTTGGCCGCAAGCGCAAGTGGTTTATCGATACCAGCTGGTATATGGATATAATACGCGTAGCAAATGTCATGCGGTGAAAAAAAGAAACAAAACAAAACGAAAAACAAATATCAAAAACCAGATGAAGAAAAAAACTTATAGGCATTCCGGAAGGAGAAGTTTAACTTTACGGAACAGGAGCAACGATGGTGTTTGCGGAAATGGACGGAAATACTCCAGAGCAGGTGCAACGATCGGTATTACACTTATACGTAGATAAAACTGTAGCAGCAATTCGAGATCGACTTACAATCTGCAGTTATAGACAGCAAACTTCGTTGAGTTGGCGCGGGCCTGCTTACTCGCCTACCACCGCGGTAAGAGTTCATTGCCAGTTACATAAAATTACCAGTCAGAAACGCGCAAAGAAGAATAAAAAAAAAAGGGGAAAAAAAAAACAAACAGGCAAAAAGTTCATACGAAGCGTAGAAAGTGCAATCCCCGTCTCCGACGCGCGTAAAGTCAATGTATGGTGCAATGTGCATGGACGTGAAATTCCGCCGTGTATAACCTGACCTGGAGGAGGAACTCGAGAACGTGCGGTCTCCAAAACTTTCCGGAAGTAACATATATAACAACCTCGATGATGTGTGTTTTCACTTATAACGTCGCTTCTCCGTATCTAACTTTGATATTCCTCGAGATATATCTATAATTTCTTATACGAATCTCAGAAAAAGGTTTGAAATAAATCGAATAAAAAATGACAAATATATATGTCGTTTAATTTTATTGCAAACGTGAGAAAACGTTTTGTTTTATTTTTCTTTTTTTGTCTTTCGTTATACTTGTATATAGGCAATATCGATCGTATAGTGAAATTCGTTGAAAAATTCAAGTGATAAGTTATAACGCTGTTAAGGATCTCACCGATGAGGTCAACTCGATGAATCGTCGACGAGAAGTTTTAGGATATCTATATACATATATCCTCATAGGTACCTGCTTGAATTTTAATCAAATCTAGGTCAAGCACTTTTGACCCAATAAAATATGAGCGCTGTACCTGCGGTTGTATATATATATATATACGTATGCGATCCAAACTCACCAATTTGTTATAACTTTGCTATTCGCTGGGCGTATTAAACCAAATTCTAATAACTACATCTGTCAAATTGAACTAGTTACGTGCGTCAAGTGCAGCGATACTTACAGCGCGGGTTAAACTAGGTTAAATAATGCACGCTATAATCAGCGGTTAAAAGTGCAACTGGACTTTCTCTATCATATGCAACTCCGTATCGGTATAGATGTAACTCGTGCGCGGTGAATAAGGTGTACATTGCAACATTACGTGACAAGATTATATGCGATACACGAAAGTCTAATTTTTATGAAATCGAGTCCAGATTACAAATTTTCCCTCGACGATATTTATAGTGTTCAAATTATTCTTCGCGTATTTTTGGGTTGATCCTCAATTTGCTCGTCCATAAATAATTTCACGCGATTAAAATATCGAACTAGGATGAAGAATAGAGCTTTATAAAAAACACAATATTTATCTCTCAGAATCAGAATGAAAATTAATTGATATAACTGCGTAAATGTAATTCATTTATCGATAATCGATTTCAGAAAATCGTCCGGGTAAAGCTTCGAAACTTAAATGACGTTAAAATTCGAATACCGAACAATTAAGGACCACCCTAAATATCATGTATAGATAATATTGTACGTATTCCAATTTTGCTCTGCACAATTTCGGTCTTTTAGAACATTCCGCCAAATAACTGAACCATAAAAATAATTACTCAAATCAGTATAGAGAACTTTGTTGCGTTCGTTATCAATGTACATTTTTTTGTTGTGACAATGGTGATAATAATAACAATAACAATAATAATAATAATGCAAAGAACGAGCGAAGTAGCGGAAATTTAATGAGATTGACCAGAATTTCCGTAGTTTACATCGTATAAATTTCATTATACCTCACACTATGGTACGAATATTCCATTACACCGCCGTGTACTTTTTTACCTCAGACAGATGAAATATAACGAAGAATTTTTTTTTTTTAATCCAATAATATGTTTACATCATCCTAATAATAATTAATGTTCGAGATTTCGCCTTGCCGGATGGAAAATAAATGAAAGGTTAAAGAGAAAGAATAAAATGTGAGCAGAGATCGTGTGGCGATGAAAGGTAAGATGAGGCTCCGTCAGCTGGGTCGGAATCAAGGCTCTTTCGGAAACTTCTAACGTTTCTTGAATTGCTCGTGAAATCTCGACGTATCACGTTATACCGTGCCAACATCTGTTTTGGATTAAGCGAAACAAATGATGACAGTGATAAAATAAGATGAAGTAAAATTGATAGGAGAAGAATTAGAAAAAAAGTGCAAGTACGATTAGTTGGGGAAAAAATAGTGTTGGTTTGTGAGCGGAATATTTGAATTTATATTTATTATGGTTGAAGCTTTTTTTTCTCCCCCAATGATTTGATGAATACGGTTTCACAAAATACGGGCCATACAATGATATGAAAATTTATGAGATGCAGGAGAAGAGACTGCGAGAGTGAAAATATTTTACTTACTTTTAGCAGCCCATAGGCTACCGTTTTTCAGAGAGTATAGGAAAACATCCATGTCTTTCCTACAATTTTCACTCAATTTCCCAGGGATCTTTTTCCATTTCAGAGGATCGTATAGATCTGACAGCCACTGAATGCTATTCGCAGTTTTACCCAATCTCTCCTCCATAAAATCCAGGTCCAAATCCCCGTCTATCTTCACGTCTTCCTTAACCGAGATCGTAAGATATTTTTTCCAGTCCTGTTCCGGATTGTTTTTACTAAAACCAACCAGCGGTTTCCGGTCTACGATAACATCTGAAGCTTCCGTAAAATCTTTGCTCAAATTTTTATGCGGTAATTCTACTCGAAATGGTAACGAAATTCCTGGTTTACTCAATCGAAGAATGTTCGATTCATTTTCGGACGAAATTTCTCCGATGCTATAAAACGTTACTGTCAGTGTTAAGAAATTGTTGAAAAAAGAATTCATCTTCTTGTTTGTTTTTCTTTCTCTCTTATCCGCAGGATTACTCTGTGGGTTATAATTTTTTTATTTTTCTCTCACAATCAATGTTCGATGCACTCGAAGTCAAAAATAACACGTTGACAAAACAATATCATTTAATTATTCAACTGTCTAATAAAAAATGTTCACATTTGAAATCTACACTCATCGTCCTTTGAATTCTCTTGATATCTATTATGACAAACCGACCGTGCGTAGATGAGTTGAAATTTAATCAGTATTTAAATTTATACACTTCTATTTAACACAGCACGCTCATTCAATTCAGCACTTCCCTCTTTATAATTAACGTATGTCAATTATTCTGAACTTTTTCTCCCCATTATCAAAAGATTATCTCATTTCAAGAAACTCGTTGGACCGCACATGGGGCAAAATTTTGTATTCATAAATTTTTTTATCTCACTTTCTCCGCGAGGGACTCTTTTACTGATTGAAAAAGCAGAAAAAAAAACAAACGAAGAAAAGTTGTCAACCCTCCTCTCTGCGCATTTATTCTACCCTCGGGTTTTGATAAGTTGCAATTACGTTTGGTGAAAGTTTCAATCGAACGACCGCATGTGTAGGTTTTATCATATGGACTGCATCGAATGCACTGACATACTGTTGCATCGAACCATGCCATTCCCTTTCCAAGTAGATGCATTTCTCTTCAAAGTCCACGGTAAATGTATACTGGTTTTACACTCGATCAAGGTATATACCTGTATAGGGCGTTCCACGTGAAATCAGCCTGCACCCCAATTCGGAACAATAAATTAGCAATGAATGTTTCATCATACGTAAGAGGGAAATCCTGACGTGTTACTCTTCGTTGGAAATTTTCTCTTTCTTCCTGCGCGCTGTGATATTCATTTGAATTATGTAAACCTGTTGGATATGAGAGCAAGATTCATTCAATATATTTTACGACCGTTGTCCTAAAAAATTCACTTTCAATCTCATACGAAGAGTAGCTTGCAGGTACAATGAAAATAATAATAATAATAATAATTTAGTGAAATTTAATAAAAATTTAGTTTTTTTTTTTCCAAGTTGTCCAGTTGGTACCCATTTTCGAACGAAAAATTTGATTTCACTAGAAACTACAGTTCTGCGTTCAGCGTCAATCGGATCAAAGGTACACAAATCGTTCGGGCTATTCCTCGAAATTTTTTGCCTTGTCCGAAATTTAACGGAACCTATTTCGATGTTGATAAATATATCAAAAGTGGCATGGAAATATACAAGAACAAAATTCGAGTTATCATAGACGCATTCCAATGGTTTGAAAAGTTGTTGATGAAGTTGAGGTTTTCCTCGTTCACGTGTTATTTGAGTGTCCTCAAGTCCTTAATTTCATCGCACTGGAGCTGTGGCAATAAAGGTAGAAGACAGGCGCTGCGAGCAAATTACAAGGGACACATTACGGAGCACCGACAGTGGCATGTTACATCAAAAGCTGTTATTTATATTACGTTAAAGTAAAATCCAGCATTACGATATAAAATCACTTTCGACTGAAGTACTTCCAGAGTGTGGAATTATACTTTAATGAGTGGATATAATTTTCACTCGCGTGTTCGAATGAGCTGTAGGTACGGCATAATTTCTTATTGCTATAGTATATTATGTACGATAGTAGCGAAATTCCGCGAAGGAATTATTTGTAATATAATTAGCAGCTTACATAAACTAGATAAAGAATAAACGGTACTGCAGTGCAGGAAATAAGGTTAATAAAAAACCGACGATTTTTCAAACCTGAGTAACAATTGCACGCGGGACAGAATTCTGGCAAACCTCATTTTTGTTTTTTAAATACTTGGAGAAGCTCCACAATGTATCCAGAAATTTTTCAACTATAATTTCCTGAAGATTCGACACATGCGTATGAAATGAACAAACCACATGACATTTTGTCATGATTCTTTTCTTTAATAACTCAATCATAACTATAACTCAATCAATCGACTGTCAGCTTGATCAATTATCAACTGAATTGCAAATTTCTCATGATGAATTTTCCAGCTTACTACCATCATAGATATATTGAACATATCTATGCTATCACAATTGGGATAACACGAGGGGGTGAGATATTTTTAGAATAATTAATGATGCGAGAATGATGTTGCGCCAAATTTTGTTATCGCACCGACCCCAAATTTTCTACAAAAAAAAAAAAAAAATAGAAAACACAAAAAATTATAATAGCTCGTGTGGATTATTTTTCATTATTCACGTTTTTTCTCCGGTTCTAAAATAACCTGATAACTAAAAAGTGCAAAATTATGATGTTCCTGTCACGCACATGACTAAATTTAGATAAAGATATAGGTATAAATATTTCGCAGGATAAATTCTTTTCCGATAAGAGACACGATTATATAAGGTTCTATACCTATATGTTATCGTTCAGACCTAGACGCTATCCGGACGAGCGTTGAACTTATGGTGTATCATAGATTGAATCTAGAGGGTGTTGAGAAACAGATGAATGCTTGTCGTTGATTAAACGCCTGCACAGTATGTATACGAAATAAATGAGAAGTGCCAGTGTATGTTATTATTCGACAAGACATAAGATCCCCTCGTATTTGTGCCTAAAGCTTAGGGATGATATCGATAGACGATGGCATGTGGGCCAATATTTTCCATCAACCTCCCTTACGACGCTAACAATACCGTTGAAATTCTCTGGTATGCTATCGACGTCGGAGTTCGACCTTTGATAGATGTCTTCAGACAGATTTATAATGCCTGTCATGTTTTATCGATAGAATGTGATGTGACCTTAACTTATTTACAACCCAACCGAAACCACTTTTCTGTACTTTATTTGTACTCGCTATTTTTACGTGTGCGTATGTCGCAGTCATATTGGTATGTACAGTTATTCGATATCTTATTGGAGATGGTTCTTAATTTTTAAACGTGTTACACGCACTGCAAGAAACGTCTAAATTAAAAATGTTTGTTTTTTGTGTGGATCACGTCGGATATTAATTGGGAAAAGTAAAATTGTGTTACTCTCCATAAGCATGTCTGTAACGGGGTGAATATAATTTTTATAGGTGGAATCGTTGAAGAAGATTACTTTTCCGTTATCTCCTTCGGTCTTGAGAATGCCAGTAAATTTATCGTGCTATCATTTCGCCACCCCCGCGCCACCCCCGGGGACTTGACACATAGCACCCTTTAGTACCGCCGCATGAACTAACCGATAGTAAATCAACGCCTCCCGAAACTGCTGTTATTGTGCCTTCGTGTATAACTATTCCAAATAAGCTAACTATAATGCGAGCAACTATAAGAAGAGGAGAGCTCGCTCCACATACATTCGAGACGTTTCTATCTTATTCACCAAGTTCATGAGGCTAAATGTTATACGACCAGCAGAGTACGTTGAGAAAAGATCCCCATGAAACAAACTCCTATGATGTCTTTAGGGCCACCAAGCAGAAAGCATTATTAGATATCTTCAGGAAGTCAAAAGTCATAATTTCTCTAACGCCATAAGCTTTATTTAAGAAATTGATCACTTCGAAAAATAGTATATCATGTGACGTGTGCACAAAGTGAGCGTTTTTAGGCGAGGATAATAACTTTAGGACGAAACCGTGTTATAAAGTCTTTTATAAGACAGCTCCGAAGTTGGCCGCAAAGAGCGGCATTTCACGGTAAAAAAAATGTACAATAACATTTTTTCGCAGTAATAGATCATGGGGTGAAAATTTTTTTGAAGTAGGTATCTAAGAACTCGAAAGCGTATCAAGATCCAAAAACTTCGATTATGATTTACGTTTTTCAACGTGGGGTAAACTTTGAAATTATTGAAACTTTCTTCGACTTCATCAGCTTTAAAAGATATTATACACTTCAAATCAATTTCGCTGCAGAGAAAAATTTTGGTTTTTACCTCGACATGGTGTGAAATACTTTTTGTTAATTATTATATTTTGCCGAAGGCTTTCATTAGGTTCAAGATTTTTCAGATAATTTCGAGCTTTCAATAAAATCAGTCTAAAAAAGATGCGGGCTACTTTTCAAAGACTTTGCTGTACGTTTATCCAACACTATAGATGGTATAAAGCAAGTTGTTTGGAGCTCAAAAAGTTCAATACTTAAAAAGTTGGCGATCGAAAGAAAGTTACTTTTGTGCCTTCAAATATTCTTGGTGTCCAGACGAAGGGCTGAAACAGTTTTTAAGGAATTATTTTCGACGTGGTTTTACACCGAATGATACAAAGCCGCGAATAAATCAAATTAAATGCTGCACAAAATGGACGTTATGATAATCAACCCTTAAAAAGTGATTACCTACACGTTCGGTTGATCGTGGCAGTCTGAAAAATTGGAAGGCTTGAAATAGTTTGATGTTCATGAGTTGAATTTTTGAGCTGCTATCTGGGCAAATTCAAGCAAACCTGCAGCATCCGCAAGAAGACGTTCTACTGCGTTCACATAGCCAACTTTGAGACGTGACCTCATCGCAGTGTCGTTATAAAAACTGTATTGAAACAGACGAAAAAAAAAAAATATGTTTCCAAGCAGCTGCAAAAACAACCTATTAGTGCAACCGCGGGGTCAGGTGAATGCACGACTCGCCAACTTATTGCTCACTAACGAGTGCGAAGAATACTTATAGTAAAATCAAAACAAAACGAATGAAATCCATCATGATTACGTGCGGGACCACGTAGACCTTTTCGCTTCGATCTATCGCATGCTTGTATAGAAAACTATGGGGATGATTTAGGGCAATCTTTGATTCTTTAAATTAATATTCCTAAATATTAAATATAGAGTCAATGATGATTTCATAATTTTTCGCAAATACAAGCTCGGCACTAGATACCCACGTGTTACCCATTGACTGAGCAATTCAACATATTAAAAGTAAAAAATTCTTGTCATTTGGACCGGGTTCTGGAGGTGTCGGAATGAACATTTTTCAGTCCCCCAAATAAAGTAAACTGACTCTAATGGATATCATTCAACCCGCCTTATTACTCCACAAAAAGGGCGGTACGAAAAAAGGCTCAGTTGTTTCTGTACGTTTGGAAAAAAGCTGACATCGGAATCCGCACGCGGAACAAACGAAATTCTTCCCATTCATTCACGTTATATACTGCAATCTGCTTCTTCAGTGTATTTGCTGTGCTTTGAAAGTATGTGTAATTACAGAAAGCTCTTCGATTGGAGTATTTTGCTAAAACATGATACGCGATTCCTAGTCTTAGGAATTGGAGTGTTTCGTTAATCCTTGATATAGAATAGCTAGAAGTTGATACAGCTTCGGTATAGAAGACACACCACAGGTTCGCCTAGGAATCTGTGATCCGAATTCCAATCAGTAAAAACTACTCACAAAATTATACCGTTAGAAACTGATGGATATTACATTTTATAAAGGCGCGGGGTGTCATTTTTTTATTATTTTTTTATCACACGTACGTGGAATGTGTGGAACATTTCAGGCAAAATCACCCAACCTACAAGAAATGTAGACGTACAGGGTGGCCATGGAGAAAGAAACAGTCGATTTTGAAACACGAATATAAATTGAATACTCTAACCACTCTTGTAAAACATTTCACTTCAAAAATTAGAAGAGTGGAGTTCTCGTTTCGTTTTGAAAAATTAAAAAAAAAATCTATCTGATGCCGTTGAGGACACCCTTACAGAAAAGATTTTCAAAAATTTGATATCGACGTCAGCGCGGTTGCTACCTGAGATTCTGATCATCTCATCCTCAAATTTGATCAATTGGCTTTTTGAATTACTCTCAATATTCCTCAATCGTCGAAATTGAATTTGATATTCATTGGTATCACCGGCCGTAATTCTTATGACGGCGGATTTGCAAAACCCCTTTTCTCAATGCTAATATTTCAAATTCCAAAAATAAAGTAAAAGCCTCATTCCCCGAGTTTTCTTACAGAGACAAAGAAAAATAAATTGCCAATATTTGTTCTGGCATTCAGCTTTAGTTTGCGTCGCGTCGGCTTCACTGCGGTCACCCTGTATGAATACACATGTGCGTATAGTTGGTTGTGAGTATACCTATAATACAGGGCCGAAGTTGCACATGATACACGGTATAAATAATAAGACGGTATTATAAGCTTTGAAGGAGGAGACCAACAGGGCGAGAAATTGGCTTCAGAACGCGCGTGTTACCCCATTTGTCATTTTCGGGTAAATGATAGGAGTCCGACGATATTCGATACCGTGGATTATTGGCAAAGACATTCGCCAGGAAAATGAAATAAAATAGGATGGAAAAAATAAGGAAAATATACAAATCCTAAAAAAAAACACCCTATAACAAGCCGGTGATTGATATTTTGATTGAGCCGATGCCCCCGTTTAACGTTCTACAACTGTATAACCGAAAACATGGCCAATATATTTTGAGAAGAAAGAGTGACAGATTGATATCGGTAGATCGGAGAGATTTATCCACTTTTTTCCTATATCACTTTACCCTATTGCCAAACAGCTGCGGTATGAAACCAAAATAGTGAAAAATTACACTCTGTTTTAAAGTTCTGCAATTAAAGTATGTAACTTCAACATAACGTACGTCCGTATAAAAAAAAAAAAAAAAAAAATTGTAGAATGAATACAGGAGGAAACATTTTAACGTTTCTGTCGATGTGAAGAAATCTTGTGAAAGAAATTAAGATAGCCTCAAAAAATCAATTTGTTAACAGCTATACTTGACATTACTTGGGCACGAAAGAATATTCGTTCAACATGTCCACTTGAATTGCAATAACCGGCAGCGAATAAAACGTTTTGTTTGCGATGAAGCTGGGTATATTTTCTCTATCATTCATCCAGTCACTGCATTGCCTCTTGAAAAACTTACTACATGGGTATGTAAATTGGCATACAAGTACGTATAAATGCATACAGAAGTTGAATAAATGGGAAAGGACTCGGTAAAAGATTGGGTCGCATATCTTGTATGCCATCTTCTATAGGTTTTATTTTTCATCTATGGGAGGTAATCGTATACGTCCATGTACAGAAGTAATATAAAGTTTGAATTAAATTTCACTAAACTCGACTCAATAGAGATGTATATCTGCAGCTCGGCATGGTTACGTGATACGTATCACGTTGCAGAAAATTCTATGAAAAACATATGGGGTATTCCACGCGAAACCGACAAGCCCGTAAACTTTGACCTCTTCGATTTGACTCATTATTTTTCCCTACGTAATACAACCAAAAAAAACTTACACGTGTCTCGTACTTTTCTGATTCTACTCTTGGTTTCAAGAATAGAGAATTTTGAAATTTTCACTTTTTCGTTTGCAGCATTATTTCACCAACCGTTAGCTGGAAAATTATCGGTCCTATCGTCAGAAAGTATGGAACAAAATTTATTGATAATTAAATGGCCTTATTGAGGATTATTTTTTCAAAAATTTTCAGTCATCCCGAACCCGTTTTTTATGCGAATAAACATCAAAAATCCGTTTTTCCACAAAAAGGCCGCTCTCGATTGATTTGAAAAAAATCACAGAAATACCTTGAAAACAGATGAAAATTTTGAGACCTGAACGAAGATGGTTAGATAATTAGTTGAGAAGTTACAGTCATTTGAAGATCAGGATCCGCCAAAACTTGGCCAAAAGAAATGTCGAGTAAACAAGGGAAAGAGTAATAAAAAAACAATGACCTTGTTTTAAAAACTGCACCGCGTAGGTTTCCACTCTGGTGAGGGAAAATACTTTTCCACACTAGTGACGAAAGTGAAGTACAGCATTTTTCCTCACTAGTGACGGAAATACTTTTCCACACTAGTGAAGGAAAATGCTTTACTTTACTTTCCACACTAGTGACGAAAGTAAAACTTCACTTTCCACACTAGTGACGAAAGTAAAAATTTACTTTCCACACTAGTGAGGGCAAATGCTGTACTTTACTTTCCACACTAGTGACGAAAATACTTTTCCACACTAGTGAGGGAAAATGCTTTACTTGACTTTCCACACTAGTGACGAAAGTAAAACTTCACTTTCCACACTAGTGACGAAAGTAAAAATTTACTTTCCACACTAGTGAGGGCAAATGCTGTACTTTACTTTCATCACTAGTGACGAAAATACTTTTCCACACTAGTGAAGGAAAATGCTGTACTTTACTTTCGTCACTAGTGTGGAAAAGTATCTTCCCTCACTAGTGCGGAAAATCCTGGTAAAATCTTTTTTCGCACTTCATTACCAAAAAGATAGATAGGGAAGGAAGGGAAAATCCATTTTTCCCCTAGGGAGGTAAAATCCATTTTTGCCCTAGGGAGATAATATCACCTCCCTAGGGAGGTAATGAAGTCCACGCGAGAAATGAACAATTTCCCATCCACTTTACATGCGAGAAAAAGGGCCGATTTCATGGACGTGTTGAAAAAAATATCTCACCGTCTTTCCAAATGAATTAGCCGGTATTCATATGTGATACTTATTCTCCGCGTCGGAATGTGAAAAAAAAATCAAAGTTTTTGAAACATGGTCATTGTTTTTCCATTACCCTTTCCCTTGTTTACTCGACATTTCTTTTGGCCAAGTTTCGGCGGATCCTGATCTTCAAATGACTGTAACTTCTGAATTAATCGTTGAACCATCTTCGTTCTGGTCTCAAAATTTTTGTCTGTTCTCAAGGTATTTTTATGATTTTTTTCAAACTAATCGAGAGCGGCCTTTTTGTGGAAAAACGGATTTTTGATGTTTATTCGCATAAAAACGGGTTCGGGATGACTGAAAATTTTTGAAAAAATAACCCTCAAAGAGATAATTTTCGAGCTAACGGTTGGTGAAATATTGCTGAAAAAGAAAAAGTGAAAATTTCAAAATTCGGTATTCTTGAAACCAAGAGTAGAATCGGAAAAGTACGAGATACGTGTAAGTTTTTTTTGGTCGTATTACGTAGGAAAAAATAATGAGTCAAATCGAAGAGGTCAAAGTTCACGGGCTTGTCGGTTTCGCGTGGAATACCCCATATGTATGTACGTACATAGGTATATACTTGTGTGGTGAGGATAGTTTTTTGAATATATGTATATGTGGTTTGCTTTTTAGAAGCAATTATCGAACCGACGGGTTCTACTATGAAAACGGCTTCGATATACTATCGATTATATCATCATTTTGGAAAGCCACATAACGTGTAACACATTTAATCATAGCTAATGCGGAACTATAGTTTTTCGATTTTCTTTTATTCTGTGGTGTTAGAATTCTCACTTTACGTAATGGACGACCGATGTATTACATTTTTCGTGCAAAATTTAGCGACGGGGAATTTTTTTGCCGGAATAGCTCGTATGTTACAGTGTGGGGATTTCTTTAACTGAAAGTTGCGGGTCTGCATCGGCCATTCAATAAATGTGGAAAACTGACGGGCATCTACCGTACGTTCCTATCGGTTCACGAATTCCTATGCTGCACATAACGACAGACTCTGACGCGTCCAGTATATCGAGTATCGAAGCGAACTCTACAATTGCGACTCGCCCAAACCCACGCACGATTGCTTTCTACGCGATATCGAATCCGCAGAGTTGATACGCCATATCAATGGCTTACAACCTGCAGAAAGGTACGGTGGTTACACCACGAGATACTGTATATATTTTTTGAAAAACAACCAAGTTCAAAGAAAAAAAATGAAAATGAAAAAAAACATAATTCAACATGCTTCGGAAATTTAATTTCTGGATCTTTTTTTTTTTAGTTTTTAAAACTCACGATTTCCATTCTGCTGGAAGAGCGTACACTTTAGTAATTATTCTGGAAAATCAATTTTCACAACCTATCGTACTTGAACTAATAGAAATTTAATTTTCACATAGTCTTAAATCCAGTGAATTTTTTTTTATCATTTTTTACGCAACACTGCATGGTTTACTACCGAGTAACATGGCAGAGTAATTTCAATGAATTTCGGTATAATTGTCGCAAATATATCCAATCATTTCGTTGCCGATGAGTGAAAAGATTCAAAGCAATAAGTAGAGGGGAAATTAAATTAAAAAAAAAAGAAGAAATGCTTTCTCGGCAACAGGCAAGGATATGAATTGGTTTGAAATTGTCTGACGCAATTCTGTAGAACCGACGTTTGATCAATTCGGAGGATAATTCTTCTCCTGGAATCGAAATTTATCTCTCTAATGTTCATTTCATCATTTTATTTTATAATCTGTATTAATATTATACGATTAGCTCCTTATACCCAAATGTACAATATCGCGATTGTAAAAACCTGCAGTACAGCTCAGCTTCTTCGTCCCTAACTTTTAAAAAATATTTGGGGGTGAAGGAAATGCAATTAATTCGAATTCAAATATGCTGAAAGTAATCTTGTTTTTAATACGGCCTTTTACTCGGGGGCCGGGTCATATTGTTGTGTGTATACCATCTGTCTCAATTTATTACAATAAATCAAATCCCGCGGTATAAAATTAAAATAATTTCAGATCCGAGGTATGTATACGTACATCATTATAAATATTTGAAAAAACTGAATTTCACGATTATCGCCGTCGAAACGAAATTCCCCAATTGTTCGATTTGTACATGCGATTCCTCATGAATGAATGAATGATGAGATGAGTGTATAAAGGTGAATTGTCATTTCCCGAACAAATTGAAGCAGCTGTGATTTGTATAGTAACAATTTAACTGCGCAGTTTCTTTTTGCCCTACTGCAATCGATAATTGACTTTTGGAGCGTCAATATAAAGGTCGGCAGCACGTGGAGATAACTTGAGTAGATTCACTATTTTAGCAATATCATCCAAATTACCCATCAATACATCAATTGGTATTATTCTAAACGATTTACATTCAAATTACGATTAAAATAGATTCTCATCCATGTGAGTTACGAGGGGCTTATGTCCAGGGATTTATGTGTCGTGGATTTTTGGTACCATTGCGATTTCAGATGAAACGAGCATTTATTTGACGTCGATTTAGTTTATACAAAAGATCTGGTGCTGCAGGTCGCCGTCGATTTGCTTACGAGCTTTTCAGACCCACACCAACTTCGGTTTCAAATTGGCGGCTGATTGATCTTCGAAAAAATCCAATCCGCAACAATCCCTTTATCATCTAATTAGACTCATTGTTAATCGTTTGTAGATTAGTCGTTACGCGTTGACTGGATCT
This sequence comes from Athalia cordata, assembly GCA_963932425.1. Taxonomy (NCBI): domain Eukaryota; kingdom Metazoa; phylum Arthropoda; class Insecta; order Hymenoptera; family Athaliidae; genus Athalia; species Athalia cordata. Next base: position 44,599,278 of record OZ010625.1, on the reverse strand, counting down.
TCGGGTCAACGTCGTGTCTCACGCAAAGTGCAACGAGGTTCATCTTCTTGACCGAATCAACATTCCAAGCCGTTGGTTCTCCGCTAGATGAATACGCGCGTGGAAAAGACAACGCGGTGGCTCTATCTATCGCGGAAGGTGTTTCAGATCGTAGTTCCTCATTTCACCAACAGATCACGATGCGATGTAATCCCCGGTGCAATGATTTATAAAATCTTCAGTCAACGTTTACAATTAGATACATTACAAAGCTAATCGTATGAAATTAGAAAAGTAGCGCCGCATCGATGTGCCCATATGGTATACGTGCTCAAATATTGTGGAAAAAGAAACTAATCGTTTCTAATTGAGACCAATTTTTTAAAATTGTAATCAGAAGAATATCACTCAAAAATATATTTCATATGTACAATGCCTTTTTTTATACAGTAATTTCAAAAGTTCTTTGTGGTTTGAAAATGAGCAGTATTTCATTAACACAATTATTTCGTTAACGTATAGTCAGGATGGCCGAGCGGTCTAAGGCGCTGCGTTCAGGTCGCAGTCCACTCTGTGGGCGTGGGTTCGAATCCCACTTCTGACAGACCTTTTTTCCCTTCTACTGCGTTAATCGATTGTTTTTTATCTCCGTTTTCTTCAGATAGTCTTTCCGTTCCCATTCATTATTACCTTCGACGTTGTGGTTCTTCGTACCCGATGTGATTAAATTTTCAATCAACGATTCTCATCTACATCTATGCAATCAATATATTATCGAAATTATTATTACGCATGCACTTTGGATGCTGATCGGTACTTAAGGCGAACCTTCTTACCTGATTTAAATCTTGATATTGAAAACATGTATGGACAATTATGGAACACGATACTCGGCCATTACCGATTACCCAGATTACTACGGCATCCGCAATAAATACAGATGTGTATATTGCATGTGTTCGTGATGCACACTGCGCTATTTGCTGCTGCAGGGTTAAACATCTGCGGGATAACCGGTAGATATTTTTAGCTGCAAGAATAAGTATCTCTTTACATATAGATATTTTACCCTGCACCGTACGGATACCGGCGTGAACGACGTGAGATCAGAAAAACAAAACAAAAAAAAAAGATTGAGAATAAAAAAGACCCGATATAAATAACAAAAAAATAGAACCGTTTTCACATTAAAATCAATGCTGATGCATGCTAATTTATGGAATTCGAATTAAACTCCGTTTTATGTACAGTATACAGGTATGTGTTACATAGATATATATATAGATATACTTTAAGACGGTTTGTAAATTCGCTATTCGCCATCTGCTGTGTACACGAGAAGCAGCTCTTCGCATGGACCCTGTTAGGAATACGAGAGAAATAATCTATTTGATAATCGAACTTGAATTTTTTCTTCTGATTACCAATTATCTCCACTTGTCTGTTGGTTACCTGCACTTGGCAGAGATTCAATTAGCTTTTACGGGCCTGCAACAGCACTGCAAGCGTCTATCTTGTATCATCTTGATGCCATTGTTCTTTTTTCATCTTTAAAATACATTATCGCTTGCGGTTACAAAGATTTAAAAAAAAATCATTCTAACTGGACAAAAAATAGTATCATAAATTATGATGTCATAGTGACGTACACTATGCGGTCCCGCCTAATGCAAAAAAGTAAAACTTTTTGGCAAAAACCGGATTATAGTTATCGGTTCTGCTTGTTCCAAAACCATCTCACTTGCTGAAACATGAGAGAAAAATATAATAATAAATAAATAAATATATGATGAAATAAGTCCCTTTGGATAAGAATAACATTGAAAAGATTTTTGCATATGTATTCTCACGCGTATGTACAACCGACCTTGGAAAGTTTGTACGGGTCATGTGCGGTTTAACCGCTGTAGCCGTAATTGTAGTGCTTATTTTTTTATTCACTCACGTTTTTCATTTTTCTATAATGCGAACCGATTCGAGTTGCCTGCGATAATTAATCGTCTGTAATAAACTATTTAGAAGTACCAACTATATCAGTATCGCAAAAACAAGTCTATAAATATGGTGTATAGATATATGTACATACAAGATCCTCGCAGGATATAGAAAATAAACATAAAAAAAAATCAATGCACGTAGCTCAATTTTTCGTCCGGGCGTAACGATTTCGATGAGACGATAAAGTACAGGTTTTTTTTTTCGTCCCATTGCAAAAGCTCGAAGCTTCGCAAGATCTGAAATTATTTTCTTTTCTATACATATACAAAATATCTTCTATCACTTTCTTGTATTGGAATATGTAGTTAACACGTCTTGGATAATAATTAGTACAAGGGCGAATCAATAATTATAGTTATATGAGCAAAATATATTGCAAAATGAGTGCAAATAATATTCTGTCGTACTTGACGCCATGAGTAAAATAATGATCACGATGCATTAGACGTAGTGCATGGATAAAAATGCTCGTATTAGTGCCCCTGAGTGATTGATCTATTATTAATAGGTAGCACAAGAATCGCATATTATACAGAGTAGAAAATTGAAATTTTTCCCGTTACTCAATCTTAATTGACTCTTTTCCCCCTTCGTACATACTTCCATAGTTTCTCTTTTCGTTTTTATTCCTGTGAATAGTTCACCGTACATTCTTGTATATATGTACGTACACATATATTTATAAATAGCACCCTCGTATCTTGAGATTAATCTACATTCTACAGTTAGCCTTATACACTCTGAATCCTTGATTTCACTCACTTAGACTGGAAACTGTACACCCATTTTTATCTCTATACGAATAAATTCGGTGCACACTATACGTATAGGCTGAAATAGATTTAAAAAAAAGAAAGATAACGTTTGGTTTTTCTACTCACGATAAAATGACCTCCTCTCTGCGCACATTTGCGTGTTAATCGATGTGGAGATCACTATGTAGGCGAGGACCAATTATAAACCCCCCCGAGGTGCAATAATTTCCATTTATTTGTACGTGTTAATATTTGTTCGTTCATTTATCGGGATATCTGCATATACGATGATAATCACGAAGCGCCGTGGCAACTTTGAATATACCGATGGGTTGTCCGCACGTCATGTTATTCCGCAAGGAGGCTGCAGATGAGGTTGAAAAGCTGAATTGAGCTGTAACAGTTTTTTTTTTCTTTTTGTTTTTGCTCTCAATACTTTTGTCATTATATCTTTGTTAATAATGACATCATGACGGTATTACAAGTCGTATAATAAAAAGAGTAGATAATTTGGAGAGAAAAAATTATAACATTCGGTAATAACATTGCTTGAAAGTAGTCCATCATTTCAGCAGTCCATGCACTTATATGATTTTTTAGTGGTTCTCTTTTTCTTTCACCCTAATGATTTTGTCAGGAATCTGTCCGCTTTTATTCGTGTGACCAGTATTTCATGTTTCTCGTTTTGGTGAGAAATAAAACCCATTTTCTCATAAAGATTATTATCTGTACCGTTCAATTATCCATTTTTTTTTAAGTATTACAAGTTTAGAAAAAATTTCACGCAGTAAAATGAAAGAAAAAAAATTCCATGCAAAATTAGTCAGAAAATATTAAAATCGGACGAACTGGTAAAAAGGAATGTAGCCCGACTCTTTTGTAAGTACCCATAGAATTTCGGTAAATACAGTTCTTGAGTCTTCCAAATTACAGTAAAGGTATCCTTCCCAAAAAAAAAGAAAAAAAAAAAGGTTGACACTTATTTTTGATAATAATTCTATTGAGAATATTTTTTTTCTCCAATTTTTTTTTCACTTCGAATTAGATTCAGAAAAGTACGCAAATCCGCAATGGTCTAAAAATAAGAAACAAAAAAATCATAAAATCCTCATTACACGACGCGATGCTGTAAAGTAATATGGCAATTTAAAATTTATCGGTATGGAGTGATAATTATCACTTTTCAATCCCGCAGCGTTCAATGTCTTGCGGCAATCACAAGACTCCGATTGACTTTAGAGATGGGCGCGTACCCTTTTATGTATAACTGGCGCCTGTATTATAGGAGCCGCGAGGATTACGCTACGTTCATGATTCAGTCGTTCCAGTTCTGTAATACTTTTCAAGGTTGGGAGATGAGTGCGTGGAACAGCGGTGAACGTATACGTATATAGATAGAAGATGCTTCATACACGCACGCGACGTACGTACGGTTTACCTTGACCAGATGTATTTACAGGCAAAGTTAATGTCTCGATGGAGATGAAAAATGAACTCATGTCGCGAGGTGACTAAGAATAAGAATCAGGTGGTCCACGTACCTTCCGTGGAGGAAAAAAAATACACGTGATATATCTTATACGTATTTATTTCGTTCTCAAGTTACGTACTTCTCGTCCCTCGCGCTCCGACGACCACGGCCTTCCTAATTCCTTCCGCGAACGTTGCACGAAGATCTTGAACCTGGATGTTATGTACTATACATAGTTATACACCATATACTATATACCATAGCCGCAGCCTTGCCTCAAGCGACGTGGTCCCGTTACTTTAAACTGTTGATGACGAGCGACGACGTTGGAGTCTTGGAATATCCGAGTTCCGAGTAATTTTGTAGATCAAAATTTATCTTCTAACGGCCCGCGCCCAACTGGAATAATTCTTTTTATAACATCATTTGACGATTTAATTTTTTCTAATCAATTTCAGTTTCGAATTTGACATATAAATTTTGCTAGAGTCACATAATTTTCAAAGTCAGGCCACCGCGATTCGGTCAATTCGTAGCGATATTTCTTCACAGATCACCGCGTAATAATTCTGCGCGTTTTAGATTTAATCTCATTCCTCGCGCACGAGTTTAGGATCGTTACTCTGATTTAATCGCAAATAGATGAACGGAACTTAACCGTTATTATTATTATTGCAGTTTCTGCGTGGAATACCGCTGGTTCATTTTTAATTCCTCGTTAAATTGTACCAATATTTACCGTACACCAGATTGTACCTTTACAATTTCTGGCTTCTTGCAATTTCATACACCGAAATGAAAAAAAATTGTGCACACGATGAAACAGTAGGTTAATGAAATTGAAGTACCTACATACATACCTGCATGTATTGTCAATATTTAATTCGATTCGGACAACTGAGAATTTTACGTCATGAGACTACAAAAGTAGTCTAGACTTCGCCCTGCGCGGCCATTTCACACTTTTACATTACCCTAAAAATCCTGAACGACCTCCGAATTTCGCTGGTGAGAGTTGAGAACCGGAACGACGAAGCCCACAAGAAAGTGAGGATACCGTATAATTAAAAAAAAGTTAAGAAAAATAAGTTAGTTCAACAATAAGTTTCAACCTTATGTAAGATTCGTGTCAATCAAATTTTGGAAGTTTCAAGTTTTTCCTAAATTAATTTTCAAATCTTTCGACGCCGTTGAATTTTTCAGGGACATGAGCCCTTCCAGCGTAACGCGAAGTTTGATTTTTGAAATCCCCTTCTCGATTTCGTGACAAAATTTTAACAATCTAGAAGATAAAATATTCGTAACATATATTTCAATCAAACTGCGCATTATTTTTCTTTTGAATTTCCTGTACGTATAATTTTCTCCACTTTCGATAAGGATGTGGACTCTCCACAGCAGGTCGACGGCTCACAACCGAAATACTGTGGGCTACGCCCTTTTGGTTCTTGTCCTTCGATACGAAGGTCGAATCAAGACGGCGCTACGATATGCGATGGCAATGACCCAGTGCCGGTTTCAGACGTCGTTGTGTGGGTGTCTCGTAATTCACACGGCGATCAACGTCCTCTTGTACACGTTCACACCTTCACTTTACCGCTCTGAGAACGTTTATGGAAAAAAAAAGAACGTATACGTGTATCCAACATGACTTATTCTTTATTCGATATCTGCACGTAGAATATTTAACATCCAAGCTTTGTAATCTGTTGTATTTACATATACCAGGATAATTTCTGATAAAAGTTCTCAGTAATTGCACTGCATCCTGTGGGAAAGGAGAACTTGGCCAAAGTGATTTGATGAAAAAAATGAGAAAAAAATGACGATACAAATGAGCAGCTTATAACCCTACTAGTTGAAATTGATGAAAAAACGTAATAATTGGGGGGAAAAAACCATAGATGGTTTACCTCGACGTGTAAAAACGAGGAGCAATATAGTATACAAGTTACTGACGAAAGTCCACATGCTCTAACTTATCGACCTAAATATATGTGTATTCGATAGACGAAGATTTTTATTATTTTATCCATTATAATATTCAAAAAATCTTCATCATCGTTAAAAGTGTCGTTATCCTTGAATTTACGCGTGTGTGGAATAGGCGATGATTATCGGTACCACTTTCGTTGAGTGTTAAACAGAATGATACAGACGCTCTAGCAATTGTCGAAGTAATCAAGAACCCCCTATTAGCAGTAAAGATGACAAAGAAATTATTATGGGCTCGCGTGACAAAGTTATACGAGTTGTTCGTCATAGTTTCGCACGTTGTACTTGTAGGTATTGGTAAAACTTCAGTATAAGTACGAGTAACGTGTGAGTCGAGCCTACCATCATCCGTATCGAGATTATAGAGTTCAAGGAAGTGACAACTGTGTGTATGCACATACATATTAATATACTATATGAATATAGAGGTTACTGGCACTCACTGTTATAATTGCCTTCGCCTTCTGACTAATGATTTGATTGTAACTAATTACTAATCATCATCAACTGCATTCCGGGGCACCATTAAATTTTTATTAAAAGCTCGAAGTGCACTTCAATATCTACAGTTATAATATTATAATCATTATCTGTGCCAATATTAAATTAAATTTCCGCTCGAAAGACGCTGCCGCGAATTAACATCCTTACAAGGTAAGGGGCTCTATACGCAAAATGGATCACCTAAATATCGCAATTTCACATTTTTCGTAAAAAAAATCACATGCTAGCCTTTTACTTCTGATTTCTGATCCCAGAATGTTTGAGCCAAAATATGGTCATTTTGTTTTAAAGTGATAGGAAGTGAGCCGGAATGTGATCGGCTTGCGCTGCGATTTGTGCAGCAAATTTGTGTTCAGTCGATAGATCTAGTCATATGAAGTATCTAAATTTTGAAGGATCGATGACGGATGCCAAGCAGATTATATTGCGAGTATAGATTGATGAACGAAGGCCTGCAGGTGACGTGTAATACCTTTTACTAAATTTGAAAGTCTGCGTGGATACATCACTGCTCGTAAAAGAACGAACGACGGGAATCTGAAACCAAAAAGAAAAGAATTCGAACACGTTGTAGTCCTGAACTTTTGCTAGCCGTAGTATCCTCTTCCCACTCTTCAACTCTTCAACTCCTTGAACCCCGGAAAGTAATCTCGTGAAATTGGCCCCGAAAGTCTTAGTAACAGAAGTAAAACCATGTCTTCCAACTCTCCTATGCTCATCCTCCAGCAGTATATGAACGGAAGAAGGTCTAGCGTATCTTGTACCTTTTTCTCCTCCTATATAAACCAAAACCTTCGTACAGGTATATTTTTTACGAACGTGTTCGACACACAGAAATATAACATACAGGGTGATCTGAAGCATAGCAACTATTGTACTTTGAGCAAAGAAGATACCGACTTTTTTCGTTAGTGGAATGTCCAGTAATTTTTATCCGTCACCGAGGAATGTGTTCTTGAAAAAAGGATTTCGAAAATTTCCTATTTTTTGTTATAACCTGTGATTATCCGACTAATAACTTTTCAACAACCTTTTTTGCATAACCGAAAAATAAGCCCAGTGAAAGCTCCTATGAAAACTCCTATGGAAAAAAGGGAAAAATTGATAGGAATCGTTGATTCGTTTTTTTTTGTTCAGGTTTTGAAATTTGCCGTACAATTACGCCACACTGTACAGGTATGGATACGAAATATGAAAGCAGAGAGAGAATGCAGGAGACAGAAAAGTCCGGAGGCTATGGCAAAAAGCTCGATCCGTAGCGAATCGCGCGTATTGCTCGCTTCTTCGTTTGTTTGGCAAGATTTAAGGAATTCTCATGGTCTCTATTCGGTTCGTCTAACTGTATAATATACTATCTTGTAAAACTCTCGAATATGGGGCACATGAATTTGCGGCGATTATTTCAGCAATATTCACATTAAGTTATTTACATATCTTCTTCACATCATATACCCACCCATATACTCTTCTGTCGTACGCAAATACTGAGTACACTCCTGTGATGGTTGAGATTTTTTTACGATTACGCGTCTTTCTCATATTATAATATGCTGCATGGTGAGTCAACTATACATAGTTGATTCAATGAATGAATACATAGGGCATTTCGCATAGAATTAGTCATCCCAATTTAATTGAATAATTAAAAATATCCGTTAATTTTTCACGTCTTGACATGCATTTCCACGTTACCTTGGTGCGGTATAGCGTGAAACGTGTCGGAAACGCATTTTCGTGATTTTTTTCCATGTCTTCCCCGAAAAAGGTAGAACGAAACTATGATGAAGTGCTTGTCCATGTCTTTGATTAAAAATTCAGAAATTTTCACATTTCACACAGATTTTTGAGAATAGCTTCAGATTCTACGAAATGGCCGTACTCGAAACAGAAAAAAAAATGTGGAAGTCCAACGTTGATCGAGTCGACATGAAATGCCCCATAGATATGCCTATTTTGAAAAAGATGTGCACAGCTATTTCCTGCAGTGATTTTTTTCCCAAGTGCGAGTGCACGTCATATGCGAGGGGGCGTTGTGCCAATATAAATGGGCCACGCGCAACGGTACAAAATCTTCTGACGCAAGATTCTATAAATGGAAATGGTCAACAAAAGTTTTAGTTGAAAACTGAACACAACCGTAATTTATTAGTAAAATTTCTGCATATATTATAGATGAACCACCTGCTATGGCTGAACTGTTCGTACAGTAAATTTACCCATTATGCTAAAATATTACAAAAGTACCGGGCTTGAAATCACTGCTTGCGGCTCCATTCAATTGCTAATTATTTTCTGCAGGCTACTCGAGTATAAGTCAAGCAGAAGGAAGCTCGAATCGTTCATTATAATACAATGGTATGGCGGAGATCTTCACTCCGGAACACCATAGAATTTTTATCGTGATATCCGTCGATATATTCATGTCAGAAGATTCGATGTGAATTCTTTCTCGTCCACTGAAAGAAGGCCCCAATTGTTCCTTTTCTATTGCGACCATTCCGCCGCTATTATGTCTACAGGGTGAGTCAAAAAACAGGAATCTCTGCAAATCGAGTCATTTTTTTCCCTTGATTTTCATGAATTCTAGTAGAATGAGGTTTATAGTCTTGTGTTCTTCGAAAATTTGAAACTAAAGTTTAGTTGTGCTAGATTTTATAGAAAAAATTAATATTACGCCTGGATTCAAAATGGGTCAGCAGATTTATTTCTTTTCACCCACTACCTTGTCCATTCGTATACTCGCAGATAATCAAACCTACGATTGGCATCGGCTTCATAAAGTTTCAGTTCGAGTAGCAGCAAATGATGCGATGATGAAAATGAGAACATCTAATCAAAAAAAGGGCAATTCCGGAGGTGCAGAGAATCTAATTAGTTAGTTAAAGGGTGAAATAAATGAGGCAGAAAAATTAACGGGGTTGGTTATTAAACGCGACTACCCAACCAAGCTGCAAGGTATTATATAACTGTTGAAGAAGTTTCTGGTCCCCTGAAGCGATGTCAAGGTGATGATGGTAAAATGGTGCAATTAACTCGGTTGGGAGGCGAGTCCGGGTCGTTCAGTTAGAGTCGCGTACAGAAATATCATTATAATTCTCGCATACTTACTCGCAGGCGCCTGTAATCCACTAGTTTTAATCGAGCTACCGCATGCGGTCCTAGGAAATAAATTCAAGTTCATACTGAGATTAATAGATATTTCATTTATATAACGACATGAATTATCGCAATTCATTTTTCAAACTGACCTGGTATAACTGCGTTAGATATTCGCCACAGCAAACTTACTTATATACGTTCTCGTATTAACGGCTCCAAAAATTAGGTAATTAAAAAAAAGAGAATAAAAACTTCTTCAAAAACGCGCCGTTATCGTGTGAACGAGAAGAAACCGTATGACGAAATATTCAACAATTCTTAGGCAATTAAACGACGAAGCTTAATTGTTGTCAACTTTTGTCACATCTTGCAACGACTGTCTGGCGTTATTTTCTTACATCATCTCACATAAAGGGCGTAGTGTGTAAAATTTGTTAAGAAACTGGACAGGTCTTCGGTGAGAAATGTCAGAATAAAAATTTCATGGCAATGAACTTCTGCTGAAAAATCTTTATTTCTTTACTATATTTATAGTTCCAAAGGTTTTTACCATTTTTTTTGTTTCGTCTTGTCAAAGAAACGTCAGCACGCGTGGCGCGGTCGGATCAAATGGATAGAGCACTACGTGAATAAGTTTGTGTGTAAAGAAAAAAACGGCCGACGTATAAATACTTGTGACTTGGCACGTCGTTTGCAACTATCTCAAATATCCCACTGACTATTTGGCGAACAGTTCAAACATTACATAATTTCACGGCTGATGGGAACGCGCGGAAATACTTAACAGTTCTTTGAGTTTTTTCTTTTTTTTTTCAAGCCAAAATTATCAAAAATTTTAACTTGAGAAAGACACTCGGAACTAAAGTTCGGTTTTGAATACTTATGGGAATTTGCATTTCCATACAGTCATGATAACGGTACTTGTTACGCAGCGATTCGAATTTACCATTATTTTAACTTCCGTGATCCGAGCTACCAATAATGAGATTTTTTAATTTTAATTTTTTTTTCTCTCTTTTATTCCATAGAGAACGTGATATTATGGTCGTCGGATATGCATCGCAAATTCGGAAAATGTACCTCTTGTCAATTTCGTATGAAATTCATCTGAGGGATGAATTTGCATTCGTACGCTTGTCAATGAGAAACAAAAAATCTTGATTGCATTCAATAGACGGTGTTTCATCGTTGATTACGAGCGACTTGATTTCGTTTATTTAGTTTACTTTCACTTCTCCTTCCGTACGTTTCATTTTGTCAGAATTATATGTGCACTAACTTTAATTACGTTTGGGCGTTGCTCGAGTTGTTTGGTTTCTCGTACAATTACACATAAACGTTATTATCTGTACAAATGCAAAGCGAAATTCACTGCGCGCTGAACTTTCTAGAACGCATCGAAATTTGATTCCCGAGCGTCGGTCCGTTATCGTGATGTTCTAATGATGATAGCGATGGAATCAGAACGAAAGTAGGTATATGATAATTAGTCGGATGATTCAGATAAGGACTATCCAATCCGATGCGTTGTTCTAATGCAAATTTTTATATAATCATACGTTGCGTAATGACGTTATTGTACCTATACCATAGTACCCACGCTTGAAGAAATGAATTCTACATATCGTGTCACGTGACATAAGTGGAAAGAAAACTGCGTGCAGATATGAACGAGAACGAGAAAATTGTGCGTGTGGTACATGATGCATTATACATATATGCACGACTGCAGAACCTACTACTGTTATTTTACCATCAGTGACGACCGAGATTCCTAATGATTTCTCTATAATTATGCCTCTGAATTTTCTAAAAATCTAGGATCCCTTAGTATTATACGATGGCAGTTAAAATGAATCTGTTATTAATCTGTCTGAATAGTCGAAGTGACGCTGTCGCTACTTAAATCACGAGACATCCAACGTCTTAACATGTTACTAATTCACAACCAAGTTGCAAAGATGCATTTTGACTCGCGAGGAAGCCGTCTAGGAACAGCCGCATCAGCTGGCTCCCGTTAATCTGAAGTGAGTGTAGACCGAACAGATGTCACCTTCTCCGTGCAGTAAAACCCGTTCCCAGAGCATGAAGAATATGGATAAAAACTATAAAAAATTTTGAGGATCGGATATAATCCTGGAGCGTGCCACTTCTTATATAATCGAATGAAATTTTGTTGTATATAATGTAACGGGGCATCTCAGATCAATTCCACCGGAGTGTAATCCTTACCTGCATCTTCAACTTGGTCCAAACTCTTTCAGGCGATGAGTACATGTTTAGCACCGAACGAATTCTCCCCACTTCTCATTTTCGAAATTTCCATGAGTCTGAATACAAAGGTCCCTCGATCGAAAAATCGATTCGAAAGCCAGAACATGGAAAAAAAGCTACAATTTTCATTCCGAACACAAAATCGAGCTTTTTCGAATCTTGAACTATTTCACCATTCAGTGCCCCCCCCCCCCCCCCTAATCTAACCCTACATTTGAATAAGCGCAGCTATGAGATCACGGATTTTGCTCTCGGGTTTCTACTGTTGCCTGCACTGATTGATGAATGCCAAAACTCGCGCATGCTCAAATCGGGTGTACCGTTTCACGGGATTAACTCCCTCTACACATTCCATATGCATAAATGTACTGAAAATCGCAAGATATCGTGAATGTGAAATACCTTTGAAATGACAGTATACTATAGCAGTATTCGCTTGCAAGTTGCGGTAAGCTATTTCACTAGAAAAAGTCAAGTATGATTTAATTAAAGAGTCACTGTCGTATAATGAACCACTACAGTCAAACGACACGTTCAGGCATTCCGGTAGCTATACGATTTTTTTTTATACGATATGTAGGTAGAGGTATGGGTACTAAAACTCACAGTACCTCATAATCTTCTCTTTTTTTTCTCTTCTTTACGATGTTCTGGACGTTTTACCGGTACAATCTGTACCGTAAAGTATGAAGAAAAATTTGAAAAACTCCGTCGTTCTCTGTAGCGCAGAATCCGACGTACGTTGCATATATGTATACGTTCTTATTCCCTGCCTTTGCAGGACCATGCGGTCCTCGTGGATACAGATCAGATGCGAGTAACAGCTGAGACGTCGGTCTTTACCGCTGACTGTAAGTCCCGTTAACCAACGCCATGTTTTTACCAATTAAAGTTATTTTTAATTGTGACGTTAGCCATGAATTCTCGCGGCGCCGAGCGTGGTTCGTCACTTTGGAGACGGTCTCATCCCGCGTAGAAAAGTCTTTGATTCAAAGATGAAATGGAGATAGAATTGCAACCGCGCTGTAATGTTCACAATGCGTCGTTGATTGCGAGCTACCATATGCTAGGGTGTCGCTGAATCAGGCGATTCTCTTTTTCGCACTTCCTTGACAGTTGAGGTAGCATAGATATGGAATGAAGATTGTTAAATGTAGATTCGAGGAAGAAAAAAATATTCAGAGATCACGAAAATCCCAAGTGATTGCGATTATCGATTGCCGCAGGATTCAGTTTTTTTTTACCGACAGTTTTGGGATTGGTCAATTGATGTGGGGGAAAAAAAAATATTCATTATACGCTTTTCAGAATTTTACGCACGGTAAAGAGGTCGTAATATTGTTGCATATATGCGACCTTATACCACATTGGACACGCGACGACTCTATACCTATAATGTATGCCTGTACATATACGTAGCGTATTAGTCAATTAATTAGAATGAAGTGAACTCATTATATCTGTATGATGATAACGATCCTCGATCACGTCGATATAAGATGTTTCACGAAGTTGCATAAATTAATTTCAGGAATAAAGCGGTAACGTTGCGATTGCTGACCTCGCAGCTATAATCTAGGTTAAATAGCTCCCTGGCGCCTCATGCTTCTTTTTCTCTTTCAGTCTATCCTTTTTTTTTTATGAATTTTTTTTTTTATTTGTATATGTTTCTTCTCCTCTTCCCTGCAGGTTGTTTGGCTCGTACCGTGTAATACGTGCACAAGCCTCAGGCGTACTAACAACGACCAAAATTACAATGGCCCAGAATCTAAGATGGGAGATAGAACACGTCTTCTCGTACGGTGTGGTCCTTCGTTGAACGGTTCGCTGCCTCCGTACAATGTGCACCAAATTACTGTACTCTAAAATCTCCTATCATCTCACAAACTGTTATAGGGCCTCAAGTTTGGTTCGTTTAGAACTTCATTGAATTCTCGTGCTCCAGAGTAGGTATACGTGTATAACAGTTACGTGCAGGATACATCCGTACGTTCACAGGGTAAGTAGGAAAAAAAGTGAAAAAAATGACGTTTGTTCTTTCGCTACGATTCTTATTGTTCTTATTGCGAAGTACCAGGATGTCATCTTGCCATAGAAAATTGTGAAAATATCATTTTTTGAAAGGATACACGGTGCTAAAAAATCGATGACATGTTTTGTTCATAAAAAAAAAAAAAAAAACTTACAGAATTGGGAAGCGCGTTCAGATTTTATTCACTTTTTAGAATTAGCTATTATTTAGTTTCTTTTCATTTTGTGTCCACCACACTGTGCATTCAGATCCGAAACAGAAGACGAAAAGCAAATCAGATCTATATGGAAATGATTTCAGAAGTACGTACGTACGTAAACGTAAGAGGGTGGGCGCGAGGTTGAGAAACCCGAGAAAGTATATATGTATTAGGAAAGTACAGATAATGCAATTTATCACCCGACTTTGGCAGTTTGTTTGAATTTTGCACGTCACCGTGTTTCAGCTGGGCGACGTTGCGTACCGGATCCGTAAATTTTGGTCGTAATGGGACATTAGGATTCATGAGCAGTTCGCAAGTATGTGAAGCATCGTATGTATATTATACCTCGTAGTTCAGCTCCAGTTTTATGCTGTGATAGTTTCTTGCTATCATGTGAAATATAGCGGAAAATGTACACGGCATAATTACCTTGTCTTTTAATAACGACACGTACATAATATACCATAACTATATAATTATTATGTAATTTATACAGCGTAGCATACCCGTACTCTGCGTTGCAACTCTTCTGCTGCACAAAGGGACGTCTCATGATTACAGTTTGATCGAGGTGCTTCGCCTCTGGCAATTTTCATCGTTCATCGGAAATCATTAACTACACGTACAGTGTATGTGCCTTTACTTTGCACTTGGCCATATATCTGTATAACGTACCGTGATAGAAAATTTTCTAGGACAAATTTATCATGATTATGTATCTATAGGTATGAAACCCTCATTCGCTCATTTATTACCTTTGCGAATCAACTAGCTTCGCAATTACATTACAGCGTCATTATTTTTATCGATATACATACAACCCTGTAATTGCTAATTAATTTCAGCTCTTTAATTATACCAGGTATACGTAGGGTACTCTGTGTCAACTACATCAAGCTCCCACCTCGTAATAATTCGATTTAAATTAATGTGTAAAAAAAAAATGTCAGTACAAGCAATCATGTGAACAATTTATTTTAATCAGATCAAATTCATTGTAAATACGCACGGTAATTTCGTCGATCAACTATGATTTGATTTAAATTTGATTTATTTCATTTTTACCCACAACTCAAATTTACTTCATGGAAATTTTTAGAAAATCGATCCAATTACATGTTGAAGGTTTGCGGTGTCCGAAGAGCTGTAGATGTTTTCGATTTTTTGTTCTTTTCGTTCTTTTTTTTTAAGGCTTTTTTATGGCATATAATACGCCACGCTACTCGCAAATTGGGACTAATAGCTGTTCGCGGGGCAATCAGATATAATCCGAAATCATCAACCTTATTCGTTAGGGACCGTAATGATAATGAACGTCGATTAAAGCCTTAATGTTGAAATTGTGGATTTTATTTTCAAATATCTTATTTCATTTACATAAAAATGTAAATAGGGTTAGGTTATTAGGTGCTGCTTATCGTTCTGCTTTCATTATTACAATGAGTAATAATTACATATACCTACGTTATGTATATTTACGCGAGCCCTTTGCTAGGAAAGAAGTACAGAATATGTTTAGCTCTAATTGGTGTTCGTTTCTGTGTTTATCTGTCTTATGGAAAAATAAATCAACTTAAACATATTATTACCTTCGTGTACATGACTCTAATCTATGCAGCATTCAAACTAGCTGCAATTGGGATGTAAATTCATTTTTATCCGAGTCATATCAACATTACACACCAGGCGAAAAACTTAAATTGAAAATGAATCTTTCTTATTTTTTCTCGATTTATATATACTTACATCTTCTAACAATGGAACGAAAAAAAACAAACAGAAAGACAACGGTGCATGGTTTATGCTCGTCCCAAAATTGACCTGGACTCGTGAAATGCGAAGGCAACTCTATAATAATGAGAAAAATAATCGTTATCGATCACATGTAATAACGTGCCCGCTAAACATGCTCCTGTGAATTCAGATTTTCGGTCTCGTATTTCCTTTCTCTGCTGCTGCCGCTTCTTATTCTCATTCTTATTCTTACTCTTGTTATTTTACTTCTCTTTTACTCCGTATTTCAATTCATGTGCTGCAGACTATTCGGCTCGGTGCTTCGCCGTTGTTATGTTCCCTCTACTCCGCAGTCGTGCCCTAGAAGGACTTGCCGTCGTTGGATATCTGCATTCTCCAATGCAGCAACGTCTTCGCTTGCTATAATCTTCTCCATGGGATTTTCGGATATTGCTTGGATTCTTTATTATATTTATTTATTATTATATCCTTTTTCAGGTATCATCTCGCAGGACGAGCCAATCGTTCCAGCACCCGTTCGCTTCGGCGATCGTCTATCCAACGCGCCGCTCAGCTGCTATCTGCATTTCGTTATATCTTTTGATATGTATATATTTTTTATGGTAGAACGATATACTCGTATGGCCTATACATGTATGAGAATATAACGAGTAAAACTGATTCTATAATTGTCCATCTTTGCGTGTGGCTTAGATTTCAGAAAATAGGAAAAAAAGGAACCAGCAAATCTGTTCCAGTGATCGGTTGAGGCGGAGCGATTCTCATTGGAAGTCAACGTCCTCACAGACTGCATAGAGAATCTTTCACGATTAATCATCGTCACTTCTGCTGTGAAAATTACCTTAGCTAATTTTGTATAATATTACAACGTCACGATTTCTCATTCAGTATGATGTAAGCGCAACGATAAAGAGACAGCTCACGGTATAGAGTCTCGCGCCAAGTAGATTAAAAACAAAAGAGACGACAACAACAAAACTCCCGAGTAAACTGGAGTCCCTATCAGGCCCACCAGTATCGGGCAGGGCATCTTCCGGATCGAGTCATATTGTCGGAAAGCCTTCCGAAGGCCTCATCCAGTTTTTAACGGCTCACCGCCTTGAGGATCTGTCCAGGCAATATAACCAGGTATTTTTAAGAAGTTTGACAAGGAACCTGTAGTAGCCATGGCCAATCCTGAATCTGGTTCAACATTTTCATGTGGAAACACGCGATTATTACTGGAAACGCACCATTTCAGCCCAAGAGTGCAGCTAAAAGTTACACTGCAGACTTTGTCCGCACTCGACCTTATAAATTACGCTTTACCTCGTGAAGAATGTCACTTTGGAGACCAGTCGTATATGTAGATTGCGATGGTACGACTCTGGCTAATGATAACACAAAATTTATTTTGTCCAAAAACTTCTTAAAACACAACATATATGTGTAATTCTCATCTGAACAATACGCAAATCGAGTCTTTACAATATCGAACACCTGTTAAATTATGAAAGTGCAAATAAAAACTATAAGCGAACAAACCAGGGGAAAAACTTACAATGGCGGATTAGGCGCGTAGACCGCGTTAAACTGCTGTGGCAGTGTTTAGGAATTTAAGATGATTTGGAAGTATGCTGGACTGTGTATAATAGAAACAAACCTTGGGTCCCGTAATAAAGTTTATCCTTGTTGAGTGAAGATGCCATTGGAGCCGCACACCGCGGTGGTTGATTCCGTGGAATTCTTGCTGCGGCACTAGTCGGTTACCAACCTCGGCGTATCCAAGTATAGGTTTGCGGCGTTGTATAATAGCCGTGAAGCGGATCAGCTAAAGGAATATTCTTATATCACATATTGCATAGGTATGCACATACAAATATACATATTATATATACGTGAAGGAACAAATCTCATCCTTGCAGTATAGATATTCAACACATACCAGTATTACCCCGTTTATCTGACAGCGTTTATCATCGGTGACAAAACACTATTTACTCTTCGAAAGCTTGCAGCGTCGTTCGGTCGCTCGGTCGATATGGAAGTTGAGAACAGATTCGTATTATATACGGCAAAGGGTCTTTCACGAATTCGTCCTTGAGCTTCAAACATGTTTAGGTAAATGTGAGTATGAACTTTGAGGTAGGTACAAATATACATGTTTAATAAGATTAAACCTCGTGGAGTAGGCGACTCGCATTCTCCCCATAGTTACAGACCTTGATTTACGTAGGATATTATATTCACCAAGTTTACGTTAGTTCGAGGCATATAACCGTCCACCGGAATTTTGAATAAGATGAACGAACCAGTCCGGTTTTCACGTGAAACGCCAAATGCACGTCCTCAAAGACCATAGCTCCTGAAGGGCTGGTTGAATGCCAAATACCTGCACCCGTTTTTACAGCTGAAGTGTAGCTGTGATAGAAACAAAAAGGAAAGTATTATACACCGCATGCACTGTCCGACTGCACGGTTACGCAAACATGACGTGCGCTCGGTAAAAAAGATTGATGGAAATATCAATTTCCGGTCATAGGCTTCCGTTGGATACGCCAGTACGTACGTACGTTCCATTATTTATTGTCATCCTGTGTTTGCTACAGAGTAATAGCTTACACCAGCGATGCAGTGTGAGCAGGGTCAGATCTCGACAAAATTTAGACAAAATAATATTTGAAATTGACCAAATAAAAATGTAATCCGGAAATAAAGTTTTCATCATGTTAGTTCTCGGAGGGAAACAAGAGAACTTCAATCTTAAGTAACGACATATTAGGTACGTGTACGAGTAAGGGAATTTTTCGTAGAAGCTTTCCGCAACAAAAGATTCCTAACACATGCAATTTCATTGGAGGTAATTGAAGTGTACTTCATTTACCCTTTATTCTTTCCAAAGTGTTTCTCGATCTGTCATTTTTTATCTATTCGGAAGACGAAAAATCAAATGTAATCCACAAGATTTCAATAGCTCGGTGAATTTTTTGTCATGAAAAAGTTGTTCTTTGAAAATCATTTGGTACTTGCTGTTCAGCTATTTCCGTTGTCCTGCAAGCCTATGCTTATAGCTTCCGCAGCAAATCTACCGTGGTACGTAATGCGGATGTTCGAATACCTATAGTAACGATGATAGTTATAATAGTTACACTAGTAACAAAGTAGGTACACATTATCATATATGTAGCTCCAGTAACAACAACTGTAATGTGGCTATCCCGCACCAATTATCCAGGCACGGAAATTAATATTGAAAATTCAAGTAGTTTGCCGCACACCGGTGGCAATAACGCTAAGTGTTTTAGAGCGCACGTTATTACGGTAAGTTTATACAAGTGTGAGGCCATATGAGCGTCATTAAAACTACATAGACATCTTTTCTATGGTATCTATGTAAAGGTGGAGTATGAAAAGAGATGTTACGACCATCAGATATTGTATAGCTATAACCGCTTTAGAACTTAGCGAGCTAATTGAACCCACGACGTGTATTGTATACTAATTTTAAGTATCGACGATCCTATAGGGTATATTTTTTGTTTTATTGTTTATACAATTATACAAGTTTTTAAGGTAGAAAGTTTCATCCTTATATCTATACATAGATATTTTATGTAATAATGGTCGAGCTAAGCAATTTATAAGTCCGGTCTGATTACGCCTCTGCACCGCAATAAATGTCTGCACTGAGTTAATTAATTATTTGTTTTCTGCGATTGGCGACACAACAAAATGGGCGCAAGAAATCAGAGAGAATTTGTTGTTAGCTATACCGAACATAGTTTCGTTGTCGAACTTCGAACAATGGTTTGAACTAAATTTTTGTTGTATGAAAAAAATATATATATATTTGGTTAGCGGGTTAATGAAAACGGTTTCAAATTGCTGGAAGACCTTGCGAGTTCCTTTAAAGACTCGCGATAGATGGGGTAACACGTGTATTCCGAAAGATCGTATTGTCTAGCTGTTCTATGGAAGACTATGCGCAATCTACGGAGAGAGGTTATTATATCGTCGATGCGGCATGAACTCGAGTACGGCAAATATAAGGATTCACGAATGGAACGAACTACGCCATAAATCTCAATAATTGACAGTATATCTACGAAACGATATTCTACTCCGATATATACCTTTTACACACGATTCCAACAACGTTAAACATCCGGTTCTAAGGTCAGGGTTACTTCTCCGACTGTAACGCAGAATTTATATCGCGCAAAATGACGAGGTATTTGCACGCCATGTACCCGAAAAAATTGAAAATCTTACCAGAAATTGGAGTGAAAGAACTCAAGTCGACATCGAGGAGAATTTTTTCACGCGTCGTAGAAATTTGGAGTAAACCAAAATTGAATATATTTCTTAACAATTAATGTGGTCAGAAGAAAATCCGTTCTGATTCCCGTACCAATTTATATGCTGCTGTTGACCCTCTTGACCATTTGTGAATAAGGTGGCATTATTGCTTAGAGGCCTTTGGGTTACGGGACCGTTAACGAAGCGGCTTTAGAAGGTGCAGGTCAGGCATATCCAACGCTTCGATGCGCCAGCAGTCCGACGGCGTTATACCTTTAGTAAGCTGGACGTACGTGTAAATAAATACACATGATGTTTACGCCGACTTTTGTATGTGGAGGTACGCGTGTATGTATATAGATAGTAAATATGTATAAATACACGTGGGCAGAAGTTGTCGTCGCCAACGCGGGAAAAATGAGACCGGGTCATTTTCAAACCGTGCATGTGATTTTAACGGAGTCATGGTATAAAGTAGGGACTATATACGATTAGGAATCTCGTAATTACATAGAATCTTGATCTAAGCCACACGCACATTTCTGACAGCATGATGAATCAGGAACCAGAACGTTCTACGGAGGCGTTACAACTTATCCAAACGTACGCGTTACAAATCCAGGCGTTTACCGTTTTCGGTAAAACGATATACCTATATACACCTATATTTATGAGAATTCAAACGGTAATCTTTACTTTTAGATACAACTATACATAGATTTAAAGCATGTAATTTTCAATATTGGTAAATTGTTGTCCTTTTTGTTATTCTCGTATCCTGTAAATTTTAAACGTGCACACCTCGCACGAACCGACAATTTTTTTCAGATCTTATTAGATCTGTTTTTTGGATCTGATTATATTTTCTTCAATCTGACATGAAACCGATTCTGATTCAACTATAAATCTGCCCAGATCAAACCATTTATAAATAAATCCAACCTCACCGATTTTCAAATCCGACGTTCGGTCTGATCAGATCTGGTACTTCGATCTTAGTTCGGATTCGTTTATACCTAATTAGATCTTAGATGACCCTTGGATAAAAATCTGATTAGATTTAATAACGGATGCTCCGCAGACGCCACTATTCATTAAGAATCGTAGAAACTGTGTTGAGGTAAAAAAATGTGAAAAATTATAAGAAAACATGGCCATTAAATTTCTCCTGATAATTATCCATCGTGAATATCGTACAACCTTCTTTTAACTGAAAAAGACTTGCTCCACCAAGGCTATATAATATTATATAGGTATACTTATACCCTCGTATAAGTATACAAATCTAACTGTACAGCAATCGAGTGATCTACATAACCATTTAGATGTACATATTTGCTTTTTGCCGCTTGCTTTTGTTACTCCCTACGCCATGTTATTGCATCTTATTTCCTTTGGGTACACATTGCTTCGTGTCCCAGATATTTATTGAATCTGAAGAACCGGGGCGCGTTCTGAGCCAACGCAAATAACCGCAATGGATTTAGAGTCAATCAAAAATGGTACACGTTAGGCAACCCAGGAAATCACGTGCTGCACCTGTTTTATTCCTCGACTCAATCGATAAACTTATTCATTCAAGAAAACAAGTTTTCTCGGTATTTCTTGATCCGAATAAAGATTTTGCAAATCTTATGTGACTCGTGCATATATATCGTATAATATGAATAAAAATGAAGTCGGTGTACGATATTGTTGAAAGAATAGTTGGTATGTAAGGAATTGTTGCGGATGACAAAAATTTAAACGTCTCTCATTTTTCACATCTATTATGAGGGGTGATTTTCTTCTTACTAAAGTTGATTACTTTACTTCGATTAGCGGAATCTTTGCAGTCCATTTATAGTGTCAAGTTTAGAGTCAACACTTTGCACGATCTGCAGCTTGAGCACGATTAACCTCGTTATATAAGGCAATCTACTTTGTTTATATAACCGCTAATGATCTCGTCTTTACAATAACTTATCCGTAACTGTACACCTTATAATGCAAAATACGTTATAAAGCTGCATCTAGATTCTGGTAAATGCTGTAGAATTAAATGCCCGTGGTAGACTAAACCGCATGCTTCATGATCCAAGGGTAATTCGAGTAAGCTACTCCGAGTAAAGTTGAACTTGATTTGACGTCAATTCCATAGTTCTTATCAATTATTAATTGATGATAAAAACATGCCATGTTGATGTTCGAGTCCCAAAAATCAAAAGTGGAACGTAGACGTTTTTTAAAGTCGTTATGAATATGTGAACACAAAACAATATCACTCCTCGCCTCATTGCAGTCATAATATTACATTGGTGGAAATGTGAATTTCCGAAATCCGTAATTTCTGCAGTACTTCAAATCAATTTGCATCGAGGCTGCTAGACTGATTTCACTTTCATCAAAGATTTCGTTTTGAAAATTAAGATGTTTTTCGGACTCATTTTGTGCGAAAACATTTGTGCTTCTTCTTCTCTTATTTTTCTCATTTCATGGGCGTCAAAATAATGTAATCGTCAAGAAAACGGCGTGTACAAAAAGAAAAAACCATCCCTCAAAAATTTCAATAGCTTAAACGGCTGTGAATCGTGAAATGATTCGCTGATTCGCTTTTTTGCAACATTTGTGTTGTTCAGCAGGTTGGAAAATTGGAAAACTGTAGAGTCGATAAATCGATGGGTCGATAATGTGGGTTGAATGGCCTGAATTTACTTTGTTTAAAGGGTGCATGAGCTCTGTAGTGAAATGAGTCAATAGTTAAATCCTTCTGCTGCTCCAGCAACCTGCCACACCCGGCTATAGCGGTATTCGTAGGAAATATCTCAGATCGTAAATCTCCGTACCGCATATACATATACATGTTACGAATACACCCAAGTGAAAAGAGGCTGCCAAAAGAAAGAGAAAGATAGAGATAAAGAGAGAAAGATTACACCGAGAGAACTGCAGTAGATTCTTTGAGATCATGTTTCTCGGTTCTAGTATTTCCCCGTATTCATCTTAGAGTAGTTCGCCCATGCTACTATACGGTGTATCGCGTGATTGTAACTAATGGGGCCACGAGTTTACGATTCGCAACACCATTGTCTTTTTACTCATGGACCGTCCGGTTCGATGTAATGCGGTGAATCGTTGCCTCAAATTACTCTGGCCGTAGAAAATGTTCTCGGTCTAATTTTTCTCTGACCAGTCTTTACCGCGGAGGAAAGGGTATGCACGATATGTGGATGCCCGCAGCTGTGTCACTCACATCGCGATTCTCGATTTCGTTAAATTCTGCAAGAACGACAAAAGCGAAGGCGAACATTTTCCGAACAACAAATACCAGATGTAAAGACGCGAGAGTGCCGGAGCGTTTCCTCCTCACAATTAATTCTAACTCGCATAATCACGATGATTCTCAGGTAACATTTCTCGGAAGTCATTTCACTCAACATGTGAACACTGCAGCTGGCAGTAGCACGGAACATTCTATAGAAACACTAGATCGCTCTGAAAAATTTATACTCTACTGTTTCAGAATTTTTTATACCATTCTAGAAATTTTTATATACCTTATTAACCTGTACACCTGGCTCTAGGTGAAGGTCAAGCCACATTTTTTTTTTTTCACCATTACGTCAAAAAGGTTATGAGATTTGGAAAAAAAACACCCGTTTTCGAAGAATTCCAAAATATGAAAGAGAAACAGATTTATCTCATACTCGATCTTTGGTGAGAGTTATTTCCTTGTTTGCATATTTGCAGGGAACCGCGAAAATTTCGAAGGGCACCACAAAGTTTGATATTTCCGCATTTTCATAGGAAATTTTGTATTAAAATTATGTCTACAAGTTATCATCTAACTGACTAACTTCATCGTAATATCGGTATCATCATCTTCGTAGTCTGATTGTAACTGACGCGAGGCACCGTGGAGTGTGAATAGGAAATTACAACCGATGAGTTATAAATGTTTGAGGAAGTTATTCAGTGTTCAAAAACGTGGGTATCGTTACAACTCCGTCACGTGTTTCATAACATTTTCAATTATGAGCGTAACTGCGAAGCCTTCTCATATTAGCTTCCACACATCTGCTACGTGTGGTGTATATCTATTGTACATATATTTGTGCATACAAGTGTATTGGAATGTTTCACGCATTCTTTCACCCCGTGGGAATTTCCTTTATCCTGTAGTACCCATACTTCAACTGGTAGTTATTTATTATAAATTTCCGCAGAACATTAATAATAATATAAAAATCATCGAAAGAAAATTGAATCATTTCGTTTTAACCGCGAATCTGTCCTAACTTTGAAGAGCAATTTTTTGGGAAACTCACATTTTCGGTTTTGTCCAGTTTATGTCAGATATTTATCATTAAAACCCATCCTAACGAATAATCTGAGACGGGCTATTTTTATGAGGTACCGTATTTTTCTTCGACTGATATCCACCGAACCTTGAAATGATTTCAAACCAAGACGCTTGAGTCAATTTAAAAACTTAGCACTGAAATCGAATTGATAAGTAAATGAAGTGATCTCTGATTGTTGAATTTCACCTGAACACAGATCATTGAGTTTTGATCTAATCGATAGTCGATGCTACGCGCTGCAGCTCTCGATGAGATCTCGCGGTTCTTTAGACTCCTTTGTAACACGATCTACCATGACTGTGAAAATCTCTGTCGGACTATTAAATTGATTGTTATGATAATCAATCAGTTCTAATTCTTAACATTATTGGATTCGACATGATATGTTCAGCGTCATTCTCGAGTTAGGTTATTTGCTCATTGCTATTCCGAAGTGTGCATGCGGAACAAAAAAAGAAAAAATGGGGTGACGACATGTCTATCCTGTCAGAACTATTGCTATATTACTATATTCTCCAGCATATATTATATATTTTTCTTCTCCAATAAAATATTGTTCTTCTTATTCGCAAGAGTGCTATAATAAAATAACTATGAAATAGCGATCAACCGAAAAGGAAATTACCAATTATAGCCCGGAGGTTCCTTTCGAGCCCGTCCCAAAAATTGAAAGTCGTGAACGCAGCTTCGAATAACAAATTACTAACAGTATATACGCCGCATAGCGAATTAATCGTGCGGGAGTTCAGTAGCTCAGTGTCGATTGATCGTGAATTTAAAGTCGTTACAATAATCAATATCATCACCCTGAGTGTGATTATTGTACTTGAAAATTCTGATGGCGATTTAATTCCTCGGAAATTATCCCGAAAAACTTCCAAAAGCCATTACCTATTTGTATAACCGATCACGTGCAGCGGATCACTGTTTGCAAGAATAACCATTTCTATAGCAACGAGAAGAAAGAAAAAAAAAAAAAACTTCATACAAACCAGTCGGAGGAAATAAATCAAACAAGGAATTATGAATGTGAGAATATTGAAGAAAGATCAGTTGCGGTCGAAGATTATATAGCGTTGTTCTTTTTTGCAGGTATTCGCACATAGTACAGATAATTAGCACCTGTTGTTTCAGGCCAAACGATGCCGTTATACGGAAACAAATCGCTAAATCTCACTTATACGATTATTTTACTAACTAAAAAGAGAAGTGATTTTTTCAAACATATAATGAAGAGAATTAACTTGGAATTGAATCACTAATTGATTGAACAAATTTTAAGTTATTTTAAGGTTATCGGATTTTATCCCACAGGAGGGGGAGGGGGGGGGGGGGGGATATTTGGATTTTGATTGCACTCAAATTTTCAATTCGTTCAAATTGAAGTAATTTTTGCTTGCTGCAACAAATTTTTCTTTTTTACATGTGTACACGCGTATATGTATCGAATGTCTAAAACCATAAGGGCATAATTCACACTTTTTTTTTTACTTTCGATAAATTGCACGCTCTGAGGATGTATCCTAAAAATGTGAACGAAACTGACAGATGAAGCACGACAGATCCTTTTGGCGAATGAGTTCGCAAGACATAATAAAATTTGAGTCTTTGGAACAAGGGCGTGTAAAAAAAAAATATAAACTCGGATTGTAATATTGTGAGAACGTTATTTTCCGAACCACATATTCCTGACTTCATTTTATTAACTTTCGTGGGTTACGCCCCAATGGCAGCATCAGAAGTTTCAGACGGATTACGCCCTTTTGATTTTGGCTAACACATATGTATACCTATACACGTGTTTTAGTAAATTGGAAAATCTCGAGATCTCCTTCACCCAAAGCTGCATCGCGTGGCTATTCAGGCGTGTAGAATAATCGAGGTTGTGAATCTCCGAACGTCGTAGTAGGTTCGGTATAAATTTATGGTATAGTCAGTACAGGTAGGTAGGCATAGGCAGAGACCCTCCTCACGATATGTTATTACGTATAATAAACTCCAGCAGTCTTCCAAGTATCGAAGCAATTGGAAGACTACCGCAAGAATTCGCGACCGGTATCGAATACCGATCTACTACTAGTGAGTTAGCTGCGGCGGTGCATGTTTAAAAACTTATGGTATGTATATCTGGATATACGTAACAAGAAATAACGTAGCGTCGTGAACAGGAACCGTATGTATATATGACGTCACGGACGAGTAACTATACGTACCTTATAAACGTAGGTGTATTCCGGAGCGTGTACTACAGATTATAGGTAGAAGCGTATACGTGCATAAAATATGCGTATCTTACGTACGTTATACACGACCTACGGTGAAACTTGGTCGATTCAAGAGCCTGAACCTGCTTACGCCCGAGCAGACGACCTTATACGCTCGCACGGTTAATCTAATTCGTATTAATAAATTACCCAGACTTGATCACGCCGGTAATTTAATAGCAACTTCGTAACCATCGTCAGCTATACCTGCATTGCAGGTGCTGCTGTTACAGTACCGCGTTCGGTTTGCGTTGCATTTATTCAAAGCTGTGTGAAAATTTTATCGTTTCTTTGATGCAACGCGAGTTGATTAAATATAACACGGAAAACTATTGGCTCGAATTCTAATTAAAATCCCGTATAATTAACGGACAATATATGAACGCCGTCTCTTTGTGCAGTACGGGAGTGAAGTAATGTAAAACAAAAGAGGGGTAAAAAATTTTCTCAAGATTCCGTTGAGCGGTGTAAAATGCTATGTGCTATACATACGCGCGGTTGAAATAACGATGAAAAAAAAATTAAATAAAGCATCGCAATTAACTTCTAATAAACTTAAATCTCATCAGTTTGAAGACCAACGATAACGATTCCGCCCACGTGTTTGTTTAATTAACTTTTAAAAAACTTTTATCCGTCAAACGATGCGCAAAGTTCGAACCAAACAAATCGTCTATCTGCATAAGCTGAACGATTTTTGAACACGTGATCTTCGTACGAGTAAATTTTTTTAGCTTGTCTAAGCTCGCACGAGTTCTATTTTTATCGAGGATCCCAACTTTGGATAATGTGCAACGAAAAAAATCCAACCGTTCGATTTTAGTCGATTATGTAGGCACCGCAGGTCCTCTTCAAATACGGTATAAGCAGATTATGAAACTCTGAGAGCTACTAAGTTGGAGAAAAAGCTTGAGAGAGAAATGGATAGAGCTGTAGGATCGATGTATACGTTTATCATTTTCATAAGAAGTAAACGATTGACCACCGCCGTATAATTTGTTCGAAATTTAGAATCCTGTCACGGATCACAAAAATATCACATCATTCGATGATTGAAAATCTGAAAGGCGTTCAGCCCACACTTTCGGTTATGGGTGTGCCTCGAAAATTCGTTCTTCTGAAAGGAATCGTTTTTTCGTTTCTCTCTATTATCGACATGCCGTTCTCGCGGATACCTTCGTGGAATTTTAGCAAACTCGAAACTAATTTTGTATTACCAAATAACCGTAAAAAACTTTAGAAAAACGTAGGGCTCCATCCAAAATCCTTTTTTCTTCTCTTTTTTGCTCATCCGATCTTTAATACCATTCATAGACACGTGACAATTTGGATCAAGATATTACGCTTTTGATTGATAAAATTCATACAGGGCTTTTGCATAGATTGTCATGAAAAGCTCTGATGATCTCACAAATATTTCGCAACCGTTCATGTAGGTGAAAGTGAGAATGACTGGATCACCAAGTAAACTGGAACATGCATTTTAAATAAAGTATAAGGCATGCAGTGAACTTCCTATCGGATGGTCCAATTCACCTGGTGGTCCAATCATCCTTACTTTTCCCTGTATGTTTTGTATTCCTCAGCGTTCACATGAACTTGAAACAAAACGTAGGTATACATAAGGTAGTGAATTTGCTGTAATGCTAGTACACGAGATTCCCGCGCAGGATGTTTGAACCGCGAATAGTTGCAGGTAGAGATAGGTATTATGTATATTCTTTCGTGCGGTCAACTCGTTTCACTATTACGATGAGATAACAATTGACGGTTACGTCATTACGAGAGGTTGCAGTTTATTGTCCTTGTCACAAGTTCAACTTGCACTGGACGTTTCTCCTTCCGGTTCACTCGCACTTCGATTCACTGGATGGTTTTCAAGTTTTCTTCTTGCCGGATTGGCGGCCGCGCTTAACTCGTGCTTTGGTATTAATGTCTATACATATATCGTATATGTTCCGTAGGGACATGCATCTTTGTATAACACATGTAAGAAAGAGGAGAAAAAAAATTTTCAAGTCAACATGTGACGGTGGTTCGACGAAGCACACGTTGTTGCGATTCAAGAATGGACGATGTGACACGAGTTAAATTGGCATGAAGCGTGACCAGTGTCCACTCGGTGATTTCGCTTCCGCATCGCTTTAATTAAAATTACAGTACCGTTTTTTGCTGTACTTTACTAATTGTCTTATAATTCCTCGGGGACGCGTAATATTTAGGTTACTCACGCACTGCACACATGCCGGTGTAAATCTCGGTGTAAATCGTTATCGCGTATGATCGTGAAGAAACGTTACCTTACGACGATCAATCTTCTCGAGGTTTACTTCTTTTTTTTATTGTTTTCTTTTGGCTTTTCTCCGTGTCTTTTTTCCATGGATAAATTCTAAAATCTATCACGAAGATCAGATAAAAGCATTAATTCGCTGTTCACTCTTCATCGGTTAAAAATTAGACATGCCTTGGCAACAAATAGGAACAAAGGGCAAGCCTATAAATTCCATGGGTGATCAGCCGGCACCCAAAGACCAAAGAAAAACGTCCGGTGTTGGAGTTAACGTAAAAAGTGAGTTTATGCTCGAATACCTCCTCTCCGTTGCAGACTACTCAACTTCTATAGACATCTTACAACGTATAACCCACCCAGCTGGGGGTTAAAACTCCACAGTGAGGCAAAAAATCAGCTGAGTGGTTATACGATGCCTGCAAAGGTACCATTACCTTCGTCACGTGATCAAGAACCCTCATTCTTCACATATAATATTTTCGAGCGGAATTCTTCCAGCTATTTTCCTATTCCTGTTATATTTCGCATCCTTCCACGATTGCCCCCATGCCATGAATAATGAGCATATGTTATAATATGTTGCTGTAGATGGGGATCAAGTCGTTCCCATAAGACGAATTATAATTGGTAATCTTTCAGTTCGAATAATTTACAATCAGTTACACCTGTTACGAGAATATTATATACCCTTCCATCATTCGTATGTCTGTAATAAAAATTTTAACTTCCGACCGCCGCTATTACTGCACTCGACTTATATTGCTACTACGTATTGCTCCTTTGCTGATTGTCTACGCTATTTTATGGAGTTACAAAAAAATAACTAAATAAACAAATAAAAAAATTAGAAAAACGAAACAAAAATCTAATGCGATACCTCGAATGCCTAAGACTTTACTCCAGCTTCAGGCACCAGTGTTGAAGAAGACCTACAGGTTCTAAGAAAGAGGTCGTAGACCCTTACAAATCCATCTCTTTACACGCTGCGCTTGATTACCCGACGGAATAGAAACACCTTCGCAAATAAAAACCAGCTTCATTTTCCCTTTCTTTGTTTAAAAAGTTGTACTTGGATTGTTTTTTCTTCAGGTTTTCAATGGTTGCAATATTCATGAGTTCGGATGGAAAATGGTTTATGGTTTTTGAATGAGGGTAATTTGTTCAATTATTTATTTGTTTCTATTATAGAAATCTATGGATTGTGAGGTGGGATGTAGGAAAATAGACGTAAAGATGGAAGGAAGTAGAAACTGAGGCACAACAAAGAGAGAAGACGACAAAGAACGACGTGAGGGTGAAAGAGGAAGAAGCAAAAGGATGCGCTGAAGCTGCACGAAGGCGTGACGCAAACCAGAAACCAGAAGTCGACGTCCCCTTGGGTTACAGTTATGTCATCCAATCTCGGTAGAAGATACTTCTCTGCGTATCAGGCTAACTGGTGATATCATTCTAAGATTTAGACCCTCCGAAGATAACTTTATTATTGAAGTGTAGCACAGTTAGTTGAATATATGGATTTATGGATACAATTACTCCAAGTTCCATCTCTTACATTTTAACCAATTAACTCCCCATCGCAGGAACCACATCCATCGTTACATCCACTGTCATTATAACTTCCGCATTCTACCAGGGGAGGATTCTTATGGACAAACTCATATTGTATGGCTCGATCCATCGTTCCGAAGAGCTTTGAAATTCGGTTCTCATCATACTGAAACATACAATGGCATGGTATTCAATGATCGACTCATCAGCTAGTTGCAATCTGTCCATAATATATTATACACCTGGACGATGTCATGACAGCTGTAATGAAACCTGACGCGTAAATTCATTTAGTTTAATTGTAAATGACAGACGTTGCAAGCTTCGTGGACAATTATACAATATTCTGACAACATTTGTTCCGTTTGGATTTCATGAGAACAAAAGGATTGAGTGACAAATAATTTTAAAATCTGCACACGGTACGGTAGAACAATTTTTTTTTTTTCCTTCAATACCAAATCGGGTAATGGAGAAATGACGGGAAATCAAGTGATCATCCTGAATTATCGACGATGAGAAACGTGCAGCTATTCGTATGGTGCATCATTCATACCTTACGATATTTCTTATTTCTCATGGCTTCGTCTATCATGTACCTTTTATATTCATCGGCAAATCGTTTTCTAGTATCTGTCGAAGACTCCGAGAGACTTAGAGTTGGGGGGTTAACCTTTGACATCGTGCAACTCAGTCAACGTAGACAACTACGTGACAAGCTAGGATTATCCGCTGTTTCGCTGGACAAGATAATCCTGAGAGCCAGTTATTTGTGGAGGCAATGATCGACCGGTTGCCCTGAAACCGTTAGTCTTTTTTCAACCCTCCTTCGCTCATATAGCTATTTGCAATCCTCGGTCCTGAAGGCCGCGTGGGTCGATGTTTGAATCCCACAGCTCATAATAAACCGAATAATGTCGAGGCAAAAAACCGATCCAACTCAAGCCCGGAGCTCTGCTAAAAATTTCAACAATTATTGATTTGTTCGTATTGTTTCTTTTTTTTTCACGTTACGAGCCGGTGTTTACTCGATGGCCCGCATCGTAACCATTTAGCATCGACCTAGATTATTCCAAACG
The DNA here is from genome assembly GCA_963932425.1 of Athalia cordata. Classification (NCBI taxonomy): domain Eukaryota; kingdom Metazoa; phylum Arthropoda; class Insecta; order Hymenoptera; family Athaliidae; genus Athalia; species Athalia cordata. The sequence continues at coordinate 44,567,412 of OZ010625.1, read as the reverse complement.
ACCATTACACATATAGCTGGACCCTCATGACCTCCCCCTACGCAAAATTTGTACTGCATATTATATGATTCTCAATCGCCTTGCGGTTATGGTATATTTGGACACTTCATTTAGCATGATTTCTATCTGTTCAAAATAGTTTAGACGCGCCGTTGGCCGCGGTGTAATTCACAATAAACCTCGCTAAATGTAAATATCACATATGAACAGTTGAGGAAGTAGGTTTCGAAATATGATAACTTCAGTAGAGTGATGATACTCAAAGATTACGTGTGCCCGTAACGTTCTATTTATAGAAAGCGTAATTCATTCCTGGATCGCACAGACGTGGGGTCTGTAGGAGCCCGGAAGGCTTAGTCGCAACGTAAGTTTGCCGTCCGCTCTCACGGTCAGGGCGAGGTACGATTCCTAGTTCGACATCTTCGACATCCCGTGTAGTTTGCCGCGCTCGGGTAGGTGTACACTTAGTCCATCTACCGTATTTTCTAGAACGTAGTTCACCTCGACTTCCATGCGTGGGACGCAAGTCAATTATAAACATCTAACCTGAGCACAGACTTCGGAACGTGCAAGACATCCCTTTCCGCAAAAGACGATAGCCTAAGTACCAAGGAGTTGAGAAAATTTCACTTTCTTCGGTTAGTAACGTCGAGTAGTTTTTAAACCGAAACCCAAAGCCCGAGACACATAAATTTAAATCTTAGTAATATGCTACTCTTCTCAAGACTGCAGTCATTTCTGTTCGAGTGACTGTCAAAATTGTTTCGAATTCTGTCTAACTTGGTATGATTAGAAAAAAGATTCCTTTAGCAAGATGAGGATCAAACTTTTTGAAAAGTCAATTTTTGGCTGAGAGAATGTCAAAATGAGCAAAGAACTTTTGGTCCCAAAAAACGGCATACCCAAGTACGATGCGGAAGACATCAAAAAGGCCTATATTCGACCAATCAAAATATCTCTCGCGAACATTTCAGGACGAGAAGAATTGAAATCTGCCCGCTGGATCTACCTGATTCTTTAACACAACCGAGTAATCTTGTACTTCTCCACTATCAACTCCAGGGTCTTGCCAAATATGAATTTCAAACTCCGATCAACCATAACGAATACATGTGCTCGTGACCCCTCCAAAGAATTCAAAGAATTTATCGAGCAAAAGATTGAAGAACAGAGATGTTTTATTGAAACCATTTTCCGTGATATTTGGCTCAGGTAAATGTATTTTCGTTTGAGGAAATATTGGATTCCCGTTACAGAATTGGTGCCGCAGTAAATATTTACGTCTACCAAAGCACCAGGGAACCAGATATAGGTATTGGTCAAGGTATTGTACGTATACAAGTTGCACGAATTGAAGATCTTCGCGGTGTTTCATATCTGCAACAGAGGAATTTACTCTAGGTGTTGTTCGATACGGTGAGAGACGGACCTCTCGGGTCATGGTATGCAGTATTGACCTCCATAGAACGAAGAAGTTGGAGTCGCGCGTGCCTATTTCAAGATATTTCCACCGCGGTTCTAGGTAACGTTATAAAACTAAGCCTGATGGTTTCACTGTACAAAACGACCGCGGCGTGGACTAGGCGCCCGGGTAAAAGTATCGTGAAGTGGTCCATGGGAAAGCCGTTAAATCTGGTATAAAATATATGCATGTATTTATGGGGTATCGAAGCTACGCTGCCCCAGACATCGCTGCAAAATTCCACGAATCTAAACGATGCAGTCGTTTCGAAGGAAAAAAGAACTATACACATCGCTTTTGGATACATTCGTTGTTCTCGCATTCGTTTATGATTTATGCCCTAATAGCTAATCACCATATAATTATTATCTTAACGACCCTTCATGGAAAGATTAACTGCTTCGCTTCAGAATTGGACCTATGGGTTGCTATAGAATATCATACAGAAAGAATCTCGCGAAAGTGTACGTCCGATCTGCGCATGCGTAAGTTTTGGAATTTATCAGTCGATACATCTGACAACAAAAACCGAAGAACAGCAACTTAGAAAATAGCACACGACAAACTTGCGCAGTTTTTAAATTAGCGCTTGCGCATAGGAATGAGGTGTACGGTTTCACCAGAATCTCCCTGTACACAGCTTGGCCGAAGGAGGTCTGCAAGGTTTAGCAAAGTGAGATGTAACGTACGTTCCATGGGGGACCTCTCGCCTTGGCTGAAGTCAGATACTGTTGCGTTAGGTTATGTGAGGTTGTGTTACGTATTCGAAGGCACAGCATCAGGCGGGTGAGAAATGAGTAAAATAAGTAAAGCTGGGTAATGGTTAGACGGGAGGGAAAAATAAAGTAAGTATTAGATCGCGTTCGCTTAGGGTAAAGCTGCAAAAGGAAGCGGGAAGGGAACCTTCCCTCGTGCAACGAGTCCTTGACCGACCGTGAACCTCGAAGGAGATGGTAAGGCGTGTACAACGCCGAGAGCTATACGCTGCCGCGCTAAGACCAAGACCTAACCGAAGAACTAAAATATAGTGATTATACCCGAGGGAAGGAGGCGCACCGAAGGACGCGATCGCACGAGAGGAACATCAGGGAACAGGTACGGAATAACATGGGGAGTGGTAGTATAACCACGTGTATATGACGTTCGACTACACAGACCTTTTAGCAATGTCGTTGCAAAAAACAGAGAATAAATAATAAAAAGCCATAAATATCGATGATCAAGGATATCCTTTATGGGCTCCTAATCCTCTGTGATAACCCGAAGAAGCCCGAAAAAGCTTGCGACGAATATTTTCAGTATTGAAACAAAAATCAAAATAAATCAAACGTGTTTCATAATTCATAGTACTTTTCATTGGACTTTTGCTTTATATCATGGTGAATACCGTTTCCTGTTGTGGAAAAGAGCTGATCCGATCGCCGTGGGAGCTAAATAGTTCGTTGAGAGAACTTGAAGTCGTTTGCCGCAGTTATTCTAGCCGCTTTACAATTAACCAGACGATTAAACTCTGTGTACTGCATCAATAGCTGATTGCAGTAGCAGAAAGTTTACGGTAAAAAGGAATTCTCTATGGTCAAGAACAAATTATCCTAATTCTCACTCACAACTTCCGATTGGATCAAAGGCACGAGGTGCTTCCTAGTTCTGATATATAAAAGTCCGTTTGCAATGCGGTTGATAGTTAGTTGGGCTGTACCGATGTTATATATGTGTACTTTTAAAAGTTGTGTACTTGCGAGTGATCAATTCTTGCACGTCGTTCGCACGTCTTCAACTGTGACTGACCAACCACGACATCAGGAAAAACTATTGACAGTCGGACCCGTCCATCCTTCGATCGGTCTGACAAGATCCGTCCATTGGTTTAACGAGAAGGCAGCGCCCGATTCACCGCAACAGAGTTTCGAATTGAGTTTATCGACAAGTTGGATCCCGACGTGCGAGGCAGAGCAAATCAAGATACAGTAAACTTGCTAACGTTCGTTTCTAAAGCACTTGATTGAAGAAAAACAGCCTAAAGGAGGTATCAAAAATACATCGGTAAAAACATCGATACAAAACTGAGGTTTGCTCGTGCTGTGATTTCACGAGCTTTTTTCCTGTGCCATTGCATCAAACATTACCCGTTCTTTTAACTAAAATCTCTACACTGAGAAAACAGAGGACAATGCATCAGCGCCAGCCCAACAAAGCCGATAACAACAAACCTCTTATCTGCCGTGAGTATAAAAGGCGGTCCAAAACAGCTGAGATAAAAGAAGTTAACAAATTACTTCCTGGAAAATATCGCCGAGTAGCAAAACTCACTGCACATCAAAACCATTATATTATGTAGTCTGCCTTCTATAGTCTTCGCGGCGTTTTTATCCGGGCGCCTGCAGGATACTCAAGAACTTCCGTTCAACTTTTTACTTTTTTACACCTCTTATGTACCTCCACTTCTTAAAGAAAATGAAACAACTCAAAGCGATCATAGTCACATTCCAAGTATCTTCAACTACAACCGATTTATGTACACTAAGGATCTGATTCGTTAACTTCCAGTATAATTCAACCCTAACGTCTACATGTGTATCTGAATTAACCGTGCACCTGATTTCCGTCAGCAAATCTTCTCTGTGTTCATGAAAAACAAAAAAAAAAAAAAAAAGAGAAAGAGCGAGAACGAGAAATGCGAAAAGAGCTGGATGGGATTTATACCCATCCATCGGGATATAATTTTCTAGTTAGTGCCGGTTAAGTCATTCCTACATCCAGTTAGAATAATTCCCGATCTGAACCGTGCTGAGATAGGAAAACTGATAATGATTTGCATTTTTTTTTTTACTTGCTATACAGGTAATAATAACATTGCAAAGTTCATGGGTTGATAAAATTCTTGATTATATCTGTGTGAAAAATACGATCCAGCACTATTGGTTGTTATCGGTATGAGTTGAAAAAGAGCTGAAAAAATAAATAAACTTTCTTTGCAGCTCGGCCGTTTACTTAGTTTTTTTATACATTTTTTTACCTAGGTCGTTTAGGAATCTTTTGTTTTGGAAGATGTAGTAGAACTGAAAACGTTTGAAGACGTTCTTACCATTTTCAAAGTTCTGCTTTTCTGGCTGCACGTATCACACCGATTCATTTACAGAGCATATCTTCCGAAAATGGAAAAAAAAAAAAATCAAATGCCCAAAATGGTTTCTAGTTCAATACCGTACCCTTATGAAAAGAGCCCTTCTTTTGTGGGTCGTGACTTTCTACTTTTCAGACTTACTATACGCTGCAGACATCAAAAGGTGAGAATTATATACTCTGCACCTACATGCCTGAATATCCATTCCTATATCACAATCAATTTTTCGTCACCTTTCGTTTAAAGCGTGTGAATTATCTTTTTATCCCTGTATCATAGCCTACGATTTATCACGTTCGATCTTGAAATAGTCACTGCTTCCGTACCGGCTCTCGAGCTTCTCGGAATATCTCACGGTTTAAAAATGAAATATCAATGATATGATAATAATTTTGCCATAATATATTATACGATTCGTGCGGGTGTTGAACGTGGTAAAATATACTTATAGTCAGTGAAGCGGAAAATTCCTTGACGTTTTTTCGTCGCGCAGTTGTATAGTGTATAGGTATATGTATATAACAGGCGACAAAAATTGTTGTTACATTATTGCATTATGATTATTATGTAATTTTTTTTGTTTATACCTAAGCTACAATATCGAGACCACGAAGTGCAAAGAGATCTCAGAACAGTCCGTGCTCCGGTCGCATAATAATTCGGTTAGCAGTTATTTCTGTTTTATATAGATAATTTCGCGACCACTTCCACCGAGAGTTTTGAGACAGAGAGAATAGAGAAAAAAAAAACATCCGAACTGCTGATGGTGGCGATTCTGTAACTCACGAGTAGTGGTGGTCTAGGCGAACAGTTAGATACTTAACCTGACCGGTCACACTAAATTCGGACGGAGCTCGTGGCATAGCGTTTTCTTTCCGCTTTATGATCACCGGCGGCGATCGCGGCGCAGCATCGTTTCTTTTCCGTATAGCATAACGTATAGAACCTCAAGATCATCTCCCTGTGACGACGTGCGGCGGGTTTTCAACGTCAGGGGGAGACGCTATGCGACGTGATCGCGTTTCTTTTATAAGAATTTAATTGAACCGTGAATTACTAAGAACGCGGAAACTGGTATATTGTTAGACGGGGTCGTAGTCGCCAGACTCTAATGTAGAATTACTTTGACCCTCCATCCGGCTAAGGTGTCACAAATGTTACCTAATAGTACCATAATCTCCAACAACCATGATGGATTATATCCCCATCTCGTTTGCCATGCTACGGTTAATTCTCCGACGCTATAACCATCAGAGAATTGTTCGTTTTTTCTTTTAACAAAAGCTTCGAAAAACAACCAACAATAACAGATCTATAACGGCACATTGTACGTGGCATATAGACCTATACGGTCGTTGAAAACAGTTTCAATTAAACGTACCATACATGGTAGCCCAGGAGGAAAAAAAAACGAACAAAAAATTGCCAATTTTTCAGCGCCGAATGAAATTTGAAATCGCGAACGAATTTCGGCTGGATTTTTTTTTCATTCGTATTCAAACTAGAGGAGTTACGATTTGATTCCGTTTTTGAAATCCACAAAAATTTCCATCTGTTTCCGGCAAACACGACCTTGGGGAAAGGGATCTAGAGGAATCAATGCCAGGAGGACGACAGTCCATGCAAAAAAGAATTCAAAATATAGGTCACGTTATTGCATAAGTACGGCGCCGTGATTGATAGAGCTTCGCTAATCACTCATTCATTTTTCGCAAGCCCGGACAGTGATCGAACGAAACGAATCTTCTAGTTTCAGAGGAAAATAAAATTCAGTGACTCATTCAAATTTCATTCACTTTTTGAAATTTGTTTTTTTCAGCCTACCCTGTACGGTGCGTTCCATATCGAACGAAACGTACAATGAATATGCGATGTATACGAGGATTAAATCCTTAGATTCGAAAAAGAAAACTGAGCAAAACATTGAACCTAAATTATGGCATTGCTGGTAAGTAAACCATAAACGAATTACCTGCTCGTACTATAAATTTGCCGATAGGTATAATAGCCCGTTATTACAGGGATCGATTACTGCGATATTCATCCCAGAGAGAAGAAAAGTTTTCTTAGAGTTCGAAGATACAACTTCGGATAAGGAATACGTAATTTGATCATTCTTGTAGGATATCACTGAAAAAGTGATTCCACAGAGATGTTCGATCGAATATGTAATTTGGAATTTTCGTACGTTGCGAAATACGTTTGTTATCGACGCTCAACATGGATACGTATAGTTGAACTTTGCGAAAGGGATAAGAATAATAGGAATAAATACCGAGAAATAATTTTCCTCATTCTCCTTAGGAATTTCAGTCTCATCCGCGCCGTGCGGCTTCGCTAACGAGTTGCAAATGCTTTGGTAAAGGTCGTTGAAGTCTAAGTTTCTCCCTCGTTTTCAAGGCATTGTTAATAACCCATTTCTCCTGTTACCACTTCTTTGTATACTCATGTATACATGGATAACGCTTCATCCTTTTTCCCATATACATATTCGTTCACTTTAAAATTTTTCTACTGACATTGTGTATAACCGCAGGCTCCAACGTGACTGACTGCGTTATAATATAATGTGGTTGTTTCGTTTCAGCAGAGCAATTGATCGAGTTAAATTGTTCGTCAAAAGTCTCAACTTCGAATTGCTGCTGAATCAGTGCAGTTTATCATTCCCCAAACTTTTATAGGCGAGAAAAAACTAGTGAGAATAAAGAATTCTACAAAAAACGATCTCTTGATACACCCAAATCCCACCCATTCTCATCGAATAGACCACCCATCGAAACATCGCTCTTTTCTTTCAGGATCAACCTACGAGTTATGTTATTTGATAGAAAAAAAAATAATTGTTGACGTGATGGTGTGCGTGTAATATACAGGGGAGTTGAAACTGACTGCCAAACTGGGCGGAGCCGATAATTCATCCTTCTAATCCAATCATCGCGCTATGCTGGGTGTACTTTGGAAAAATGGGGTAAATCGGTTTTTCTTTATCCACGGCCGAAAGTACGTGCTTGCTGCCTCGATTACGAGGCCGAAAGTCTAACATTTATGCTTCGGTAGGGGCGCGCATGCGCACTGCTCTAGTGCGCAGAAAAAAACTAGAATGAGGCAGCAAGCACTTACTTACGGCCGTGGATAAAGAAAAATAGTATACTATTCGAGTAGTATACTGAATGATCAGGAAAATCATGTTTCTGCCAAATTAGGCTCCGCCCAGTTTGGGGTGCAGGTATAAGTCGCCCTGTACATAAAGTACTTTCTCGGTTGGCGTTATCTCGCGAACCTGGGAGCAAAAAAATGAAAACTACCCGAGCCAACGAACAGAAAAACAAATGAACTCCACGCCGATCTATATCATCCATGAAAGACGTAAAAAAATGAATGAAGAAAAAAGAAGAAAAAACTCCCATCGCGTGTGTTGCACTCTGATTGAAACGGTAAAAACTTTTATCTAAGTTTATATATTGTACGGAACGAGCGCTCGGCAAACTTTGCCGCTGAGTACCCTGTATAGTATAGGTATATCTGACAGTTTCACGTTGGAAATATATTTGTACTTGGAAATTCCTCAAGTTTCACCGTTGTTTGCTGGAATATTTATTTAAACTTTTGTTGATTATTAAAACGAACTCTCTGGAAGTATACATATTATAAACGCTGCAGTTCACTACTTTAACAACAAGAATATCGCGATACTACATAGGTTGATCATCAACAGCAAGGTAACATTATATCTCTCGAAAAACAACTTATACCAACCACGCATAGTTATGAAACCCTTATTATTCTAATGCATACATGATGGAATGCTGCGCGCTGCAGGGAAACAAACGTGCAACAACGTTATCAAATGAAGGTTTTTATGGGGTGAATGAGAGGGTATTGTACCTACAGTTTTTTTGATGTGGGCTTTTTGTGTAAGTTTACTCGGGAAAAACCAAATCTTATCTTCAGTATCGAAGTCTCATTGACTCTGTGTACTTGCAGTATTATTTTATTGTGATTTTTTTTTTGCTTGCAAGCGAGAACAGTTTTTTTATTCGCAATCATTCCTAAAAAAAAAAAAAAAGATGTGAAATTACGATTCGGTTTTCAACTATTCTTCGAACAATTTATTCGTATGTGATGTTCGCCGAAAATTAAAGAACTTGTACTTTGATAACCAATTCTTTTGAACAGAATGATATTGAAACTAGAGCCCTTCCTTTCTCCTTTATTCATATTGATTTTGCGTCCAATTGTAGTACAGCCATTTATTATCAGTTTTTTCTTTTTTTTTTGGTGAATCAAATGACTTCTCGATAGGTCGAGCAAGGTTGAGTTAAAAGTGGAGTATTTCGTTGGTGGGGAAAAAAAAACCATGAACGTATGCAAAGTTCCCACAATCATCATCGAACGAAAATATAACGCATAGGTAATATGATATCGGATGATTATCGAACGCTTGCTGTGTCGGTTATTTGCTAGTAAAATTAAATTCCATGTGGCGATATAATGGCGCATACATGTATGTAATCAAGTGCATCACGGTCCCTCGGTTTAAGCTCGCAAGCCATATTATTGCGATCAAGTTCACATTCCACTTCAATAAACCAGTTGCACATCTAGATAGACGTACCTTCCTTTCACAGTTCAGTGGATATCTGGCATCGTGACGCTCATGAAAATAGAGGTAGAGATAGAGGTGTTGGGTACATTGTTCCATTTTCATTTGCATGTTCATCCAAGCTGGTGCAGCGTCTCCCATGAGACTCACCAATGTTTACAAACTAAATATGTATATCAATTTATTGATCTACTCAGCTGCACGCTCTAGAATATTCTATTTGATCATTCGCACACGTACTTTTGTGTACCTTCAATGGTTATAGGTATGAGAAATTAAGATTTTACTACTAATTTATCTCGATTTTCATGATCACAAGGGACGGTCTGATTGTAGATTCAATATAAACACCTCTCTAGAGACTTCCAAACTGGGCATTACATTACAATAAGCTATACTGTAACATACAAGTTACATGCACTCTATTTGTGTCACCAAGTATACATATAATACTATAGTCATTAAAATTTTGCAGACAAATAAAATTAGTAATACATCAATGGGCAGAGGGGTCGTTGGAACGGGCGAATGACGTGACATTTTTTCATTTTGTACATTCACAATACACTCGAGATATGTATATATAGATTTATGTATAAAATTCTATATCCATTTCACCTTGCTCATCCGTGCGATACATTAATTCTACCTCCGTTAACCGAAACGTGATATTGTGTATCAACGGTCATCAAATATCCGCTTCTTGGATCAAATAATTATTTTTTTCCTTCAAATAGGATTATGATACAATTAATTCGCAAAACACAAACTCATAATATGGGTCGTTTCATTTCAAATTGAATGGTAGAACCCCGACCATTTGCTTGTTTCAATTTATGCTTGAATTCGATGATCTTTTCAACCAATCATTTGTTTGTTATTTTTTTTGAGAAGGGTTAAAGAAACAGAAAAAGAAATGAAATTTAATGTAATGTTCGAGATCTCCTCACTCTTCGTACTTAATTTGGCAAGAAACGCTCCATATAATATCAATTGTACAAATGAACACTAGACACATTTGTTTAATCAAATACGTACACAACCTTCAGTTATATTTACAGAAAATTATAATATAATTAAATCCGCACCGCATGCAATTCAATCACCCTGAAGCAAATAAACGCGTGGTCGCGCATTCGATTATACATCTGTAATATTCTTCAAACATTCCATTACATGGTATGGAATAATTTATATGCCTATATCTATAGGGAATCCGTTTATGAAATATATAATATAATAAGTATAGTATATATAATACGAAACCAGCTGCACGATGCGGTCATTATAATATATAATCTCTTTCACCCAAACAAGAGATGGGAGTCCGTTAGGTAGCGGCACTATATAATTTAATCGCGGAATATTATACAGCTATGTGTGTGACGCTCGTTAATTATTTAATTTGCATTACATAATACGGTGCATCGGGATGATGGGAAGGTTCAATTAAATAATAACATTTGGACGCGGGAAAAGATGAAACGAGAAAAAAAAAGTTAAAAAATTTACATTATTCAAATACGAAGTGCAATTGTATCACATGCTGAAATTAAAAATGTAAGGCGATGAACGAACGCGAGAGAAATGTACCCAAAAAATCGAAAAAAAAAGAATTGGGGTGCGGGGGGCGATGGGAGATTAGGAGTAAAAATGTAGATAAAACGGTAACATGTCACTGCTCCCTAATTACACAGAGTAACCAGCCTTGAATGTTTAGAGTTTCCCCCTAACGATAAGAGTCGCGGAAACATATCGAAGCAGATCCAAAGGACGTTCTGGTACTTGTGTATAGCTGCGGAGGAGGTCTGTCTTTACATGCACGCGGGTACCGCTAGGCGAAAGGCGAATGAGAATCGTTCTTTGGAAGTCAAGAGCCAATGGTGTAAAATTTTTAGATAGTAAACTCGGCGGAGAGGCTACCTTGGTTTATAAAGTCACGGCTGCCCGTGGCCTCCAAGACAGAGCTGTCGCGGCAGCCCAGCGCTCAAGATATTTCATTTGATTTTTATACACAAAACACTAAAAGTGCGGGTTTATCTATTTTTTTACGAGGTACATACACATAAGTTTTTAATCCATAAGTTCTTCTTTTTTTTTTGGTTCAACCGTTCGATTAATTTATCATCAAGTTTTACGAGAGGGAACAATTTTAAAAAGTGCAGGAAGTGTTGATCCATAGTTGACCGAAAGGTGTCCTTCGAATTGTCTGACTTCGAATTATTTACCCCTTCAGTGAGAATGCCGAACGAGGTGAGTGTGAACATTTGTGATTATTGGTATAGTATTTGAAATAGATATTATCACGATCATAACTGTCCGCCACACCGGTAGAAATTATACACCAAACGTGAAATTGATCTACACATTACCAATTATCAATTCGTGTCGGAATGAGCAAATATTGAAAATAATGGAAATCTGATTGGCTAGAAGCAACGGGAAATCCATACCAAATAAAAATTGTAGAATTAGAACTGAAGCGTAACGTTATCAATATAGGTATCTCGAAAATCAACATATTAATGTTGGCTATTATAATCCCATAAAAATTCAACAGATGTTAATTTGTCGTTTTTTTATTATCTACATAAGACGAAACGGGAATAAAACCTCTGGATTCATAAAAATTCATGAATTTTGAAAAAGAAAATTCTGTCTCACCTGTACGCTACGTTATAGAATGCAGATTTTTGACCCGTTATAAAATCTCTCCGAATCAAAAATCAGAAGAGATTAATAAAAATCTAATAAATTACTTACGATTCAGGGAATTAATTGACGCGAAAATATTTTGGATTCCCTTTTCCATTTGCCTATTATTTTATTCAGATTTTCGGTCTGTCAGAACTGAAGTTACCTCTGTAAACAGCGGCAATAAGTGCTCTTGTATTCCCACGGTTGAGATAGCACGGTTCAAAGTCAGGGCCGGCGAGTATATGAGTTGCCATGTTGAGTAACTCGTTGATGTCTGTTTCGTTATAGGTTATGTATAATGTATATTACATATACGTTGGGATCCAACGTGGAAAAAAAAAACGAGACAAGAGTTAATAGGGGAAAAAAATGTAGAAAGAAAAAGTAAAAAGTAAAAATTAATACAACCTATCCACCTTGATACGTTATACCGGAAAAGCCAATCACTTTTTTATCCCTAATTCTGTATAAATATTCTAATCATTTCACTGTCCAAAATTAAAAATCTAAATCGAGTTGTATTATTTTTTGCAATCGTATACGAGTATAATATACGTATACCCTGTTGTATGCCAGCCTGTCAATTATTGCTACTCATGAGCGAGTAAAAACTTATCCGGATTTTATTGTAAATTTTTTATTTTTATAGCGTATAATTTTGGATTTTTTAACATACTTAGACACAGCGCGTGTGATTTACGGAACAGTAAACTATTATCGTTGTTTTACAATCTACGATAAATTGAATGTTTTTTATTTTTATCCACAAAAATTTTACGTGAGATCAAGTTGAAACAACATAATAACGAGTTTGAAATTCTTTTTATTCGAGACTGTGTAAGATTATATAATTTTCAATAGCTATAAAAACTAGTGAACCGTGAGCAAGAGTTTTAAAAGCCTAATCATCCCTACAAAACCCTGGATCATCACCCACGCATTTCAATATATGTACGAATCGACGTTGATCTATACGCATCAGTTCATGCTGTTGAATCGGAGACTTCAACGCGCGGATAAGCGCATCGCTCATATTATCACGTACATGATATAAATTATTCGCTACTCTTTCGTTTGAAAAAAGAAACTGTATTATTTCTTTACTCTATAACTTCTTGTTATACATAAAATTAATCTACGGCATTTCTTGTCCTCCACTTGTAAATATTAATAAAATTTTTCTTTTATTAGCCAAATATCGTATATAGCGTATAGTCTAACGGTTATTGAATTATGCATAGTAATTAAAGGTTTTTAAATAGTTTTTCGTTTCAACAAAACATCACTCCGAGTAAAACAATTCAGGGATAAACGAGAGAAAAAATATTTTAAAAAATTTGTCGGAATTCTACATCTCGATGGAATCACTACAAAATTTCATTATACACCCAAAGGCAACATCCGAGTATTCTCCGTATGTTCCGACCTGCCCCACTAGCGGCAGTCGTTCGTTATATATATCTGTACATACCTATGTATAGTATAAGTTGCCCGGCGCTGGACTCTCCGTGAGGATCTTCGGCGCCTACGTCGACGCCTGGGCGTTGACCCCTCCGAGTTCCAGCAGCAGCAGCAGCAGCAGCAGTTTCATGCTTCGTCCCGGAGAGCAACTATAACGCACGTTACAACTATGGCTCCTTCGTCGACAAAATCAACTTTAGACTTTATGCTTTTATAAGTTTAAGGTCACAAGTCTGCATTAGCAGATTGTGCTTTTAATACCATCCAAGGGCGTCGGACGCGATTTTTTCACACCGGTGTAGGCAACGGAACGCGGGAAAAAAGATAAATAAAAAAAAAACTGAAGAATCAGAAAAAGAATTGTGTGTAGTACCAGGTATATCTTTTTTTTTTCTCTCTTATTCGCAAACTTTGTATGTACTGGGGTACAGAATTTATATAGGTATGGCTCGCGCTCTTTGGGTTTTACGTGATAGTTTTATATCTTCATTTTTTAGGTCACTCCCATCACGTATTACATACATGCGTATATGTATTTACTTTACATATAAATTACCTATATACCTGCACTGCACCTGCGTCGCACTAAAAATTCGAAACGTCGAATGTGGGCGCGATTAAAATTACAGTATCGCATTTATAACAATAGCTGCTGTTCCAGGTATAGGGGTTCTAAGTAAGCTTCGCGATACATCGATTTTCTTTTGCACCGAATTCTTATCGGATAAAGTATTATAAGTTATGATCCTCACGGACAACCTCTTACCAAAAATATGTAATTACCGATCGAACATGCAGATATTACATCAATTATAACACGCACACACACAAATCTGGCCTATATTTATAGCTATCGATAATGAACAAATAAATTTCATGCGAGCGAATGTTGAAAAAAAGTTTTTTTTGTTTTTTTTCCATTCATAAACAACTTTGGTCTGCCGTTTTTTCTTCCACCTCATATTGTATATTGAAGATAAAATTATGAATCCAAAAAATTTCGAATGCAATTAAAATTATGATACAGCACCAGTGCTACATTTGGTTAGTTTACAATAAAAACGTCGAATAATAACTGAATTATTGTCCTAGAATTAAAAATACGGGGTAGGATCCTCTGATTTTAAAAAATGTTACTATGTTAACAGTACGCGCGGCTAAACGTCAACACACGAGATAATATTACACATCATTCTCCGATGAAAACGTGCTAATCGCTATATCATTTTCGCGCTACGTCAATCAAACGTTGCTGAAAATTAAAGATCTATAATTTAAGAAAGCGCGACGAGATTTACCTCGAGACTTACCTGCAAGGAATTCATATAATGTACGACGTGTAGCATATAAAAGAGGAAGTCGTCCGTCGATCCGTGCATCCGTTGATCGTTTCGAACGACATGCGTGTATCTGTATAATACTGCAGTAGAGCTGTCTACTTATCAACATAGAAAATCGACTTGACGTACATCAGCTGGTGCGAATAGATGATAATGATGATAATGATGATGATGATGATGATGGTATGCGTCTTACGACGCAATGTAGTATAACTTCAATGCCTTACCGTTGCTCAGAGCCGGTATTTTACAATGTACATACAGGAACCTATAATATACTCGTATGTATACTTCAGAAAAATGGATTGTGAGAGATGATGATGACGGCAGTCCTTACGATCGTACATAGGATATACATATATGCATCATGCGTACAGTTACGATCGTATTATATGTTTAGGTAATACCCACCTGACGCTGACGGTAGCTATACGGATAAACGGTAGAAGAAACAAAAAGAAATTGATGATAAAAAATGGCGAACTTCAAAATATGAATATATAGAAGCCGAACGCGCCGTTAAATCTTTTCAACCTTTTTTTTTTCTTCTCTTCATTACATTTTTCTTTTATCATACATAGTGAGATCAAGCCATTTCTCCTCCATTAGAATTTCAAAAAATCTTGTTAACAACTACGCTCTCAAACATGGGTTCCCGAAAAATCGCAGCTGTCACATAGGTTAATAAAAGATGTATGAATATACAAGGAATAAAAAAAAATTCTTCGTTTAATCGTGAGAAATAATATAAAATTGAGGTATGTGTATATTATAGTAGTAAAGCGGTTTGACATTAATTATCGGTGCGCGATACACAGAAAACAATTTTAAAACATTACAAAAAAAAAATTAAAAATTAAATTAAAAATGTATACGATAGGTTCGATATATCTATGCTTCTGTGTATCCGCGCATAAGTGCGATTTTTGTTTTTTTCATCGTCGTATTATAAATATAATTTTATACCTTTACGTTCAACGTACACGTCGTAATTATGTAAGCATAATATATGTTTAATATGTGTGATAAAATACCCACTGTATACCACCTAGGTATTCAAGTTGTAGGCGCCGGTATACATATGTGAAATGCGAAGTGCTTAGTGTGGAATTAAATCATAGGTTTGAATTTTTTCTCATATCATAATCGCTAATGATTGGCAGTTTTCATTCGTATTCTTATTATTCTTCTTCTTCTTCTTCATCTCCTGAATATTATTATTATCGATACAACATAGCTATGTAGATGTATAAATTAATTAAACAGTTTTAATCTCTCGATACGGGACTATTTCGTTAAATCTTAAAAAGGTAGTTTTAACTAAAGCGTGTTAATAAATATTTTTATCGATAACTTTTTTTCAATTTCAAATTGTAAAGGAATGATGAGATAGAGAAGAAAAAAGAAAACAGGAACGATCCGCGTAATAATTTTCGAAACTAATAAACGATCGTCAACTTTATAATTTAATAATAATATTACGCAATCGCGAGCTGAGTAACCGAAGGTCTGCGATCGAGTGATGTGTGTTCATTAATTACTTAATTTTATTTTATTTTTTTTAATCCTAATTTTCAAGCGCCAAGGTGGATTGAACTTGAAAGTCTTTCTTTTATCGATGTAAAAGAGATACAGATAATTGCTGTTGCGTAACCACGGGATATCCGGTTGCACCAGATTTGAATTACACCGTTCGTGCCGCGGCTGCGATCAGGAATCGCAAGACAGACCAAACCGTATTTAACTCCTTCTCATTTCCATTCGTTTTATTATATCAGCGTGCGTTTACGGAATAAGCGATGAAAGGAGAAACAACACATTATCAACTTACGCGCGATATAGAAGAAGTTAGGAGAGAAAGAAAAAAAAGGGGAAAAATCGAGGAGAGAGAAGGCGCAGAAGGTGGGCTAGTAGTGGGAGTGCGAGAGTTTGTGGACCACGCAACGGTAACCGTGGTCTCGAGGACTTGGCGCGAACGTTCCGAATGGAACCGTTATACTTTGGTACCTTCTTACCTCTCGGATCGCACTGACAGACATATAATAATAAAACAAAAAAAAGAAGTATAATAGAAGCGATGGAAAAAAAATCAAAAGGTGCATCGATTATTTTTATGCCGATTGTTCGCTCAGCTTTCTTACTTGTAACTATTATACAAACGTACGTTAAAATATTTTATACATTGATCGTCGAGAACTAAAATATTTCCAGAGAATAAAAAATCAATTGAAAAACAAAAACACTCGACAAGATGAAAATGGAGTAGTCGAACCGAAAATTCGACCAGCGATGTCGCATTGTAGAAAACCGCTTTAGATCAACTTCCAATAAAATATATACGTTATATCGGCTACAGTTCAGATATAGATTGAACGGGACTGACATGAACTGCAGCATACCTATGTATAATTCGGGGTTGGGAGTTTTTGTAAAGCTCGAGAGAAAGGATCGATTTTATCTTATGCTTCGAAACGTACGTTTTACTGCAGGAGAACTTTACAACAGTATATAATGAATACATCGGTTATCTACGTTTATAACTTCACAAAGCTTCGCTATATTCGATGAAAACCGGGTCAAATTAGCTGCTGCTATTCAAAACGCCCGCATTCGATCAACGAAGTATCGCGATACGCCAATGCCAATGCAATGTTAAATGTAACGTATCTATATATAGTAGATATACGCACAATAATCTGAGCACACGAGTAATCCGCAGCATATCTACCAGATATTTTCAAATAAAATACATCCGAAAAGGTCAATGCTCAAGTCATTCATCCGACTCATTCACAACCGCACCTGTATTATATATATAGATGATAGTATTATATGTGCGTACGTAATGATGGCGTACTGCAGCATCATTAGAAATATGCCGAGTCACACGCGTCAGCAATTCATTATATCAGATACGAGAGAAAATATCGCACGCGTACTCTATATTTAAACACATCGTAATTTGCTAGATTTTATTCTTAAAAACCGCTATTATTATCTCGTTAATTAAAAACAGAAGCGCGACGTATTTTTTAATGTAAAATAAATTGCGACGGTTGTATGAATATGGAGTACCTACCAACATGACTATATATTTGTGCTGGTCGTTATGTAAATAATACACTTTGTGCAAATTAATTTTTATTTTATTCTTTTTTCATCCAACATCTGGAACAAAAATTAAACTCATTTCATTTTCTCGGAACAAATTCATTAAATTCCACATTTTTATGTTGAATCGAATAAGTACAATTCAAGCGAATTATTTATCTGTACCTACTGATTTTCTTCTTAAATCATTGACAATTATTGGCACATATAATGAAACATTAATTATTATAGGCAATTAAGCCATCAAAAACCGTTAGCTAATTGCAGGTATACGTTTATTTGTAATTTTAAAAAGCAGGCAGATTAAGATGTAACGATTATACATAAAAATTTGATTGGAGACAACGTCACAGTGAACGTTCTAATCAAAACCTCGACCATTTTGTTTTTCTTTCTGCTCATGAAGGTCGAAATATATTGAATCAATCGATACATTTACAGGACATTCGAGCTTCTGCCACGTAGAATCCTGAAAAATGTTTTTTGGAGATAATATAATTATATTTCAACACATATGATGAAACAATTCGGAATTCCATGGCATTGTTGTACAAAAGATAAACAGAACAAAGCTAAACTCTGGGGCATTGTCATGTCTTAATTCGTTGGCAATTAAAGTAACAATGCAATGTGCTCGGTTGAGGCATCGAAAAAATTATAAGTTTCTATTGTCGTCGTAATCGGAGTAGCTATGAAAGGTATTTGAAAATGAAAAAGGAATAGAGACAGAAAAGAAAAGAAAAGAAAAGAAAAAAGATGGAATAATAGTGACGCGCGTAAAACAGGATCGATTATATCGGAAAAAAAAGCTCTTCCAATAACGGGTTTGATCGACCGTCCACGCAACGCGCATATATTCTACGGCGCAAACGGAGGATGAAAAAAAAAAAAATTGAAAATTACATTTCTTCTGGATTCATTATCCGATCGTGAGACGCTCGTATGGTAATTTTTTTCTTCCGTATTTCTATGCAAGACCTTCAATAGCCCACAAATTTATTTTTTGATCTTGAAAAAGTTGCACAATATCCATTACATCAATTGAAAAATTTGTGAAGAAGATCAACCGAATGGACGATTTATATTAACAATGATCGATGAACTTCCTCGGTAGTTAAACCGGTTCTGAAAATAACTTTATAGTTAGATGGCGAACGCAGATGCAGAATATATTGTACAGCGAGTATTGAATATAATACGACTAAAGGCTCATTTGTTTTGTAGAATTTTTTACCCCATGCGAAGGTATTTGTGTCACTGGATACAGAACGGATCGAAAGGTCGCGAGTATAACGGTAACCCAATACGATCATGGCCGCCTAAAATGACTTAACTCGACGTTGTGTTCCCCAATTGAACGACACGATTATTTTTTTTCTTTTCATGTACATTGAAATACGAGGTGGCCATTGATTTTGGCAAATATTTGCATTTACCTGTGAGAAAAAAAGATGAATAATAAATATATTAGTGTAATGTATAATAGTGATCAAGAACACTTTCAATAAAACGATCGAATTGTAATATGTCTATATCTTTATTCGCATCTGTTTTATTTAAATTAATTTGACGGTCATTCAACGACAGCGATTAAATTTTCCATTCAGTAGATCGTTGAAATGAAATCACAGTTAGTCGAAATCCATCGATGACATCATTATTTATTTAGTGACTTGAATCATAAAATCAAAATCTCACCTGCTTTTTAAACATAGCGGTCTCCTTTAATTTATACAAGCAATTTAACTCAAATTTTTTAGAAGACCGCAAGTTTTCGTTACATAACAGTATACCTATACATCTACGTATATTCGTACAAATAAAAATATGTTAGTTTGGGAGAAGGAGAAAAAAAAAGGAAATAATTGCCAACGGGAATAGTGTCGCCAAAATTATAGTCTACGGACTTTACAAAATTGATATTCATCTGCAGTAATTTGCGCGATTTCGCTTCTTTTGTTTCTGACTTATTGGTTTTAATCGTGGAATCTTTTATTTCCACGTGATCCATATACGTGATTAGAGATACTGCAATAAGTGGAGCGCATTGTTTGTGCGGGAGATCATTTTGAGATGAGTCTGAAGACAATTATGCGGAAATTGAAAGAGAGTGATAGAAATAAAAGCTGCAGACGTTGAAGAGGTTTGCGACCGCGCGCGAGCGGACCAACGAGATAAGACAACCTGTTGCTTCTTCGTTCAAGAACCGCGGCGACCACATCGCTGACAGACGCCTGCAGATTCTCAGGGAATACAAATGACTAGTAAAGCCAGGCGCGCAGAATAGCAATTAAAAGCTGTAGCAGCAGAAGCAATGAATTTTGCTAAAAGTCGGTTCCGCTGTGAAAAGTGGAAGAAAGGAATTGAAAATAACAATAATTCAGTTTAAGTCGTGTGAATCAAGCTCTCGGAGCACGGGAGAATTCAAATGAAAACAAATGAAATCCCGGTTTACAGCGATCGCCGATCCTCCACCGATCACGTTCGTTTGTTAGATTCGGCTCGGAATCCGTGCGAGACGAATAAAAAACGAAGAGAACAAGAAAAAAAACTCTCCCAATCCAGCGCGGCTAATCAAACACCTGATGAGAATACAAAAAGTCTTCCACGATATTCGATTCAACCGAAATTCATTTACTACAGACAAAGACCATAAACGCGTCCATCATTGAAAATTACAATAATGTATAACAATCAAATAACTAAATAAATTGCATTATTACGTTGCGTACGTGATTTCGTTAGACGTACTTCAGTGTATAGTATAGTGTAATGTACAACATGTGTATGTATGTAACCACGATCGCATTCTTTCGATTAGTTTCAGTCGTTCGTCACGCTTCTTCAGTTTGGCACGCCTGCGAACCATTAAAACCCGCGCGATTCAAACGCCGGACCTAACGATCCCCCCACAGAGTTCAAGAAACTTGAAAGATCACTACGCGTATTAGTCTAAATTTCTATACAGATTGGAATGATCCCAATTATTTCAGTTATATCGACTTGACAAGAAAATGACGTGATTATTTCTAGATTTACTCTTCAAACTGCCAGCTATAACCGGATGCTTTATACCTTTATTAGCTCACCTCTGTCGTTTGAAAAAGAAAAGGAAAAGAAAGAAAAATGAGGAGGATAGACGAAAAAAGAACGTTGCAACCGACACGACTCTTTACACGTACGATGCGGAGAGGATAAAGCGATGATGTAAAAAGTTCTAGGAGCTCTAATTAAGATATACGAAAAACAAAAGTTAGGCACTATCTCATCACACGTATATTACTTCAGGGTGTCTGCAGAAAGTTTTTTTTATAAATAGGTAAAAAAGATGATGATGTCTTTCTGTATACTCTACAAGATATACACGAAAGGCGATATTTTAGATTTTTAGATACAATGACTCTGCCATTTCTACACACCCCGTAAGAGGAGACTTTTTTTTCTTCAATCTTGGCCAGATCATACCAGTGTAGCAGTGAAAAAAAAAACGGAAGCAAAAAATAAAACAAAAAAAATGTCGGTCGTTTGGTGAGTTTCGTGTAATTCTCGCATAATAATTATAACCGGTATGGTACGAAAGTAATGACAGAGCTTTGGAGTAATTATCTGATATAATGATCTTAATTAGACTAAAGATGATAATCTGCATTCGGATGATTTTCTAATTTTTTTATTTATATGAATTTTTTTCTTTTATTTTCAAGTTTTAAAGGAACGTTTTAAATTATGACACAAGACACAATTGCGGTAGAATAAATCTAAACAGAAAATTACAGCGGTCATCGTTAACGCAAATACCTTTATTCATCATCTCCCACTTTCCGTTTACGAAAAACGCATCTTGGAATCATTAAAACACTGCAGGGTGTTATTACGACCGCAGATTAAGTACCTACATATTTAAATAACAGGACTTTTTCCAGAGGCCTCGCAAGATTATGAGATATGCGTGAGATTATGAGGTATATGTAATACGACAAAGAGGTGATAAGGCCAAACCGCAGTGACAAAGAACTCCGGATGAAATAAAAGAATGAAAAAACGCTTCTCAGATTACAGTCACCAAATAATAATTCCCAACGGATAAATTAAACTATATTGAGCCACGCGTCGCGACGCACGATTGATTTGGTACAGGAAATCGAGGCACGTACTTCTCGCCAAAGTTCATTACATTCTCATATAAAATACAGGTACATAGGTATGTACTATACATATGTATACGTATTTAATTGAAACATTTTCAACTGATGATATGACATGCAATTTTTAATTTTTTTCATCTTTATTCTGTTCAACGTAGTTCGGTGATAGAATATTTTTTATCATGGTTCTAAATTGATTACCTCGGATACCAGAAGAAGAATTTGGAGGTGAACAAAGAAATGAACAAATAAATGGAAAAGAAATATGTAGTGTAGCATAAAATTGTTCACGCTCTTATTCTCTATACACCCTATTTGTATTTGATTTTTGTTTTTTGATATGGTATATAAAATGATCTTCTATTTTTGTGATTTATATAGTAATCTGTGCAACCGTTATGATCGAGAGGCGTAGTTGTTGCAGTAATTACTCGATTACCCATTACAGTATATCTAACTTCGGTAATATAACGTCATGAGTACCTTCCGAAATAATGAGATATCTTGGCCGAAGCAAGTCACGAATTATACTATAGTGACGAAAGTGGAATCATTATATACAGGATAAGGTATATTTTCATACTTCTTGGTATCATTAACCGACTCAGACCCTTTGTTAATTTTTTCTTTTTTTTTTCTACCTTCTCTCCTATCTTCACTAAGATTATGAGATACTGTTCACGATAATTATCAACGGAAATGATTACAGGAATCTATGAAAAAAAAATAAAAAAACAGAACGTCTTCATGATACAACGGAATTTCTGTTCGTAAAAAATTGAAGAACAAAATTCCACTCCGCTATCCACTCACCGAAACATCGATCCTCTTCGTATGTCGTAGTAAACTATCTTATTACTACCCGATAAGAACCCTCGAGAACATTTTGAGGTCCGTATCATTGCGTGCCTGAGCCAAAAATCCTTTGACCCAATTCTTTTGGAGAATCAGGATGTCATATTATCTCTGCGAGTAGTAAGAATTTCCTAAACGACATCATAGAATTCCTGGAATGCGTTGCGACAAATCCCTATGGGTTATAAATCCTGAAGGTTGATTGGTATATTCTACATGTGGTACGAGGGATAAAATTGATGTGAAATTGTTGGTAGTATTCGATAAAAGTGAGCCAGTCTTTACCGGATGATTGGTATCTTTTTCTTTTTCACCACATCCTCGTCACTTTTTGTTACCTTTCTGGTCGAAGTATGAAGGAGGCGCGAGATGACAGTGAACTTGAATAGAGTCTGTGATCTCATGGATTACTTGGAAACATCAGCGTCAACGACCACCTGGTAGATGGCTGGCTGATGATGGTTACCTGCTCGTAACGATGCCCCAATGTGTAGCGAGCCAGTTCGGCTTGGTGGCTTCCTTCAACCTTCTCCCTTCTACCTCATGCGCGTCTATCCGCAAAGCATACCAAAGAACCGAGACGAATACTCCTCACCCTTAACCACCCGAACCACTCTTCGATTTTGCCCTTTCCTTGTCGAGCTGCCAACCGTCTTTGTCACTATAATACCACCTTGTTACGCGAATCCTTTAAGGCGTTCTATTTTTATACCCATACCATTTCTTATTTAAAAGCTCTGATTCCAAGCTCAAGTTCAAGGTCAAAGTTGAGGTCGCGGTCAAGGACAGTCTTCGAACAAGAGTCATGGCGAAGAATCACACGCATGTACGTTGTACGGTGTGTTGTTTGTTGAGTGAATAAAAACTGTTCGTCCTGCATCTTGGAAATGGAAACTTGTGACACACGTTGACGAAGATCCAGATAGACGTGTATGGGTATACGTCTAGGTATACCTATTTTTTAAGATGGAAGAGCGATCAGGTAGAAATGGACGGATAGAGATTTATATTCTATAGCCCTGGGGTTAAAATATATATGGGGAAAGGTGGAGATGATTGGACCGACAGGTAGATTGGACCACTCTATAGAAAGTACATTGCTTGCCCCATACTTTACTATGGAACGGTCCAATTTACCTGGCGGTCCAATCATCCCTACATTTCTCAATATCACCGAAATGCGATGCATACGCAAATATATCATGCACTATCAGATTTGGAAAAGTAGTGTCGACGGTATCCCGTGAAATATGAATTTCTCATCTACCCCACCCTCCACAAAATGAGAAGACGACAATTGCTTGGATTGCATGTTACGCAGGCGTGCCGATTGTACGACATGAAATACATAGGGTGGTCCAAAAATAGCCGGCCAATTTTTGGAAGATTAATAGAAGCTGAACGTGCCAACGAATCCCGTAGCATTTTTTGATCACAAACGGTAGAAAAATGAAGCTTTTGTTTCGGCTTCGCAATTTCAAAAGATGTGTGTAGATATACAGAGAAATATGCGATTGACAAAGTAATTTTTTTAAAATGAATTCATCAAATTTTCATCGCTTCTTTTGCCCGTACCGCAACGGATTTTTGTCCGCTCGTTTCTGAATTAATAACTAAAAGGTGCAGTATATGAGTATGAAAATCAATTTCATGTGTATACATAAAATGCGCCATATTTTGACGAAACAAATTGGATTGAACAAATACTTTATTTTTCCTGTTAGAAGAGAAAAATAGGTTAACACGATTTGCTCCAGCGTCCAATTTTCATACTGAACTTATCGAAATCGACCATTTTTTCGAAATTTTTTCCTTCGCCCCCTTCATGCATACTGTGCAATATATCTTCCTGCGTCTGATGGGTTATAAGTCCTCCGTTACTGCAGTACTGCTGCTGGTGTAATGGGGAATTATTCGAGGTAATGAACGGGCGGATTGGCACGCCAGGCATGAGGCCATCAAGACGCGAGTACCCACTGCAACATAGGCTCCATAGAAACGAATGATGCTGCTAAATCATCTTCAGCTCTCGGAGCCTCGGACTATTTCACGCAAGACTAACACGGACGCATCAACCCGTCGGTAATTACGCGGCCGGTAGGTGCAGCGGGCACGCTGCTTACTCATTGCCAGCATCTCCTATGATCGTTCTGCATCGTCGCGCGATTGCGCAAATAAGAAAAGAAAAAAAAAAAAAAAAAAGAAAACGGAAATACAGATAATGTTATACGGTTGAAAATATAACAACGAGATCGTTCGAAATATTTATGTTATTCTTCTCACGATTCTCGGAATAATTTCGGCGGCTCATGGATATTCTCATATAGCTATCGTAAACGCGATTATGTGTTTCGCCAAAGCAACTTAGGTATGAAATATTCTTGCGGATTTGGTTTCCGTAGAATGCACCCTCGAGCCAAGGAGAGACGGGTCTTCCACTCTTCCTTCTTGAAGCGAACGACCGGCGTCTGCATGACGGCCTTCCACACTTTTTCCCCACTTCGTTTTTTCTTATATTCCTCCAGGGCATTTGCATCCGCAAGGAGAGCTCCAACGACAACCAAAGGTTCTGCAGAACTGCCGGAGAGTTGAATGAGAAAAAAAAATTTCAAACACGAAGGCTCTTTCTGCACAGCATCCCCCATCTACTATGAAACAAAGAAGCGACCGCACAACAGCATAATATATAATGCAACGAGACATCAAGCGAAATAGACCAGTCTCGTATGTAAATACGTGAAGCGTTGCACGAACCACCCGATTCCAAGAGATCTCTGCATGCGTCAAAACGTATCAACATAGGGAAATTTATTTCCGAGATCTTGCCGGTGAACATGTTACCATATTATAACATATTATTTACAAAAGCAGCAGATGAAAAAATGTAACTATTTCTAGAACTCCGCAGACATTTCGCCCAAGAAATGTCCTGTTCGAGTACCTCGATACGTCTCCATCTGCAAAATAATCATACGTAATGAGACACGGAAGATGTTCCGTGGAATAAAATCTTCCAAGTTAGAAAGAATCAATTTAAGTAAGAACATATGTACCGACACCCGGACAATAATGTGTTGAGTTTCTATGATTCTTTCCTTATCCTAGTTCCGTATGTTCTTCACTTTAACGTGCAACGGGTAGATGTTAGGTGCCGACGATGCGGTGCAACAGCATCAGCAGGATCGGCGTGTACCTCGTCCTCCACGGCGGCTAAGTCAAGGGCTCAAGAAACGGAGGTCGTTGCACGGAGTTGAAGTTGAAGGTGACCTCTACCACCCCCTCTACTCTCGGTTCTAGTATCCCATTCGTTGAGACGAGATCGCTGCTAATTACCAACAGGATTAGCCGATAACTCAACCGTGTTGTAGGCAGGAGCAAAGCAAGATGCTCTCTGCCGCAGATCGCCCGTAGGAATACATAAGCGACTCCATCCAAAGACTGGTTTGGGCGGAAGGAAAATATATTCCTGTACAGCTCAACGGGGACAATGATCCTTAGGCATTTATTACACGCGAACTAAAGAGATTCGCTCGCGTCTAATATGAATACTTTTGATCGGGATTGCTGGTTTGTGGAATCCTTTTTTTAGTACAATGGAATGTCACAGGAAATTCATGTTTGACCCGCTATCGTTTTTAGATTTTCGATGATTATGAAATAAAAAATACAGTTACAAAAATTGGTCGAAATTGCCGAGTTGTGAGTGATATTAATTTTTTTTTGTTGCCTCGGAAAAAATTCATATTCATGATATTATAGTTGCTGGCGTAATCTTGATCGGCCATTTGAGTAGTGGTCCTATAATGTATAGGATAACGGTTACATTGTCCAAGTGTATCATGCACAGCAGTGTACTCTGTAGAAGTGAACAGGGAGCAGCTGCTTTACTCTTGACTTCTGTACGTTTATAGTAATACTAGAGTAAGAAACTGCCGGTTCTATTTCCAAGAAAACGTTGATCCCTCTTTCGAGGACGTTTCTTTAAAGATTGATGCTGCACGGCTGCACTTTGCAGCAACCGGGCTTCTGCAGCAGCATCAACCTACCGAGTTCAAGTCAGCTTTCCTTTATTCAAACAAGACAGATACTCTAGGTTCCGGTATTAATCTACCCACTGGGGACGTTAGAATGAGTATAAATTTGCATTCGGTAGCCGCGCTCATGCTCCTGCTGGAATCGGTACTTTGACTCACGGTCATACAAACCTGAGAACTCTATCTACTTGCGATGATCAGATAGCCCGGCGACTACTCGACATGGGAGCAGTACCACCACCTCGTGTCCTTTCCTCTGGCTATATGGGCGTAAATGTTGTTATAATACATGCCAATGTACTTATCTATCGATGTACATACAATACAGCCATGTAGGCACAATGTATAATGATCTTCATCGAGTGCCCTAGGTACTTAATAAGTATATACAAATCTACGGAACTCTTGCCGTGATAAAATCCTGTGTCCATTACTTGAGATCGTAAACTAGCTGAAGATAATTATAAGTACAGTAACAGTAGTTGGTTTCGCACGCGCTGAAGGATCGCGATTTCCGCAGAAGATTTTCACGAGAGCTTTAGTCCAATATCCGCAAAATCAGCTCTGTATCGTTGAATACTGAAAAAATATTCAGTCATGTTTTTCATCCTCTGAAAATCCTGTTTCCAGCGAACAAGAATAAGTTTCTTGAAAATATTGAACCTGCTGAAAGAATCTTCGTCTCGGAGAAATATTTTTCAATCCATGGTACAATGTAATCCCAACATGTTATCTTATTTCTCATCTTATTATCTCGTACATACCTTCGTTGCGGCAGAGATGAGGGAGGTACTTTCGATCGGACACGACTCAGGGTATAGCTCGCCGTGCATCTTTCTTCAGGGTCAAAAAGTCATCCTACGGGACGGCCGACTCCCACTCGGGTATGACTAAAGCGCCCCCAACTCGAGTACCTACTTCTCCCTGTATAGTGAAATAAAATATTTGAAATCGACTCGCACTCCTCTGACCCCATTGAAAAGATTTGCTAAATATATTTTATTACACCACTTAAAACTCTCCTTTTGGTATAAACCCTTGCAAAATTCTCTTTTGGCGCTAACGACACGTTCATCGACCTTCCGTGCTTTCAACACCGCGTATCGACGTTTTGTGCGACCACAAAAGTGAGTTTGCATAGAACGTCAACTTCGTATCAGGAAACCTAAACAAAAGACACGTTTTACATCACTTCTATTTTTTTTCCTCAAACCTCGCCGAATACCTCGGGATCACTCTACCCGTCTCATTATACCAACTAATTCCGACTAACTTCAAAGACAACATTTATTTTTGAAAAAATAAGGCGTTAGGTTACCATCTTCTCGACTGGTATACGCGAAGGTCGATGTCCTCTAAAGTTGTAAGAACGAAAGAAATAATAATACAAAGAGAGAAGAAAGAAACAAATGACGATTGACGATAGCGCGGGTGGTCTTTTCCTAGTCTCCAGAATAAAGTGAGTTCCTTACGTAGTACACACGTACCTCTATAATACCTTACTACCTTCTGCAGCATAGAGACGCATGACATTCTTGACCTTCGTGTAGCGATGAGTCTGCAGGCACGAATACGAACTCTAGAGGTCGATTCGTGTCCGCAAAGATGAGTCTTATCGTATAGAGGAGTTCGCGTTCGTGGCTTGTTTCTCTGTTACTCCGCGAATGCGAACCATCGCGTGCTTTCATAGTACTCGGTCACTGAGGAACGCGTGGACTTTCCCGATTCCCTAAATTTTTGAATTGTTCAAAAAGCATCGTTGCAGTTTGATGGCAATTTTTTTTCATGAAAACCTATTCGAAAAAGAACCGCGTCATCGTCTTGGAAATTTCTATGACGATTTTGAGGGGTAAAGAAACACAAATTTTCTCGCGATCCAACAGCACGATCATTTATATATATGTGCACATACATATAGTAACGGCGAAGGCTTATACGCAAAAAGGTGAAGCATCGTAGACTTCTACAACCTAATTGATGGATAAATCGAGCTTTTCTCGTTTTCTATAGTATTTTAGGTAGAAACGTTCGAAGCTTTACTTTGTTTCGAATCATGTAGAAAGAAAAGAAACAAAAAAAAAACAGCCGATAACGATCGGAGGTTGAAATTTTTCTTTTTATGCTAACGTGTCAGAAACAATTCCCGCGCGCATTTCTGATGTTGCGCGAGTTCTTGATAAATGACTGCGATAGAAGTTAAACTGGTTTAGTATACAAAGAAATATACCTAATAGTAATAAAGAAAAAAAAAAAACAAGAAAAAATCTCGGCGAAATTCTTCACCTGTGCGTTATAGCGAATCCAACTCATTCTATACTATTTTATAATTCTTCTCTGCGTTCGTCTTTCCGCGTCGATCCGTTCTTCCGTCCGCTTGTCTATCAAACTCTGACAGCGAGCGCATATAAAAAAGTGTAGAAGGAGATACGAACTAAAAATAATAAATTAAGAAAACCTTGCAACTGTTTTTACGTGCGATTGTACGGCGTTCATAAAATATTGTTCTAACATTTGCAAAAATCTGAAAAGTCAACTTTGTTCAAGTGTTTCACTGCAGACTTGTCATGAGAATTATGAACTATGTATTTATGTGATGAAATTTTGTCTCATTTACTTCAAGCGAAATTTTCTATCATCATCTTTCATGCGAACATGTCGAAATAATAATATAGTATAGTTAAAGTTGAAGTGATAAGTGGAGTTGAAGTTACGTCATCTATACGGAAAACCCACCAGCTGAAACTATCGAATCGGGTGAAAGTTTGTAGGAAAAGAATAAGGCGTTTTATCTGAAAACTTTGGCAAAGTTACACCGCTTATTGATTCCATTATATACATATGCTGGGCACCTGCTTGGCCAGCGGCTTCGAATGCCCATGTGATTCCCGCTCCATTCAACTTTCGAAGTTTAGTACATAGCAAACCGGTGCAGATTCTCCGGAGCACTTCCTGTTGATAAAGTATGAAACCACAGGATAATATCGAGCGAATGTCAAACAAAACTGCGATATGGGTACTAAAGGTATACATGCGCGTATAAACAGATTTGCTGCAGGAAGCAATTTCAACGTTGATCTAGAATTCCTCACTAGATGCATTCTACATACGTTTATGGGAAAAAACGAAAGATGAGAGCCTAGAACGTATTGCGATAATCATTTGACAAAAACCAGCATAATCTATGCGCGATCATCACCGAGTATGGCTTATTAAAATCTCGTTAACCATATTTTTATTTGAAATTCATGCACACACGAAGAGTACTTATCGGCATAAAATTACCACCATGTTAATTAACGTGACCATAAAACTCAATCTTATCTGTTTATTATGACTACACCATCGGCATTCTTGTGGTAAACACATTTTGCTATAATAAACTATGTATAATGATTAATGGGGTATTACTTTTTTCTTCTCTTTTTCTTTTACCGTTTTTTCTTCCTCTTTCTTCACATTATTCATTCATTTTTTTGTCTTCGAATTGAACACGAGAATTCAAAAAATTCTAATAAGATGATTTCATTTTTGTTTCAGATGGGTTCATTTCCGGTCAATCTGCGAGCTTTCGCGTTTGTTTTGGTGTTCGTCTGCAGCACATCGTACGCGGCATTAGGTATTTAAATATTTCAAATTATGATATATGGTGAGGAGATTTTTTTCTTCTCTTTAGCATTTACTGAAGTTTTAGCCGCTGCACGACGTCTTATTACAAAGGACGCTCCGTGTAGTTTGCTAACTGAATGAAAAAGCTAGCTGAGGATAATGGTATACTTCATACATACCTATGCCACACGTCTGCAATACGCCACGCGCAATACTAACGCGGAACTGAACCTGCGTGCACTTCTGGCGTAACGGTATATCATCTGATGAACAACGCGGTTGCTTTATACTTGCAGTATTTCCTTAAGCGCTTACCGATGTCAGAGGATATGCAAGCTTGATTGTCGACAAACTAAACCACTATTGAACGAGAACCATGTGACGCTAACTTATATCAATACCACTCATAGTCAGTCTGAACGTATGCTCCATTAGAATTATTCAAAATATTCATTGTTCAGTGTACCAGAAATCATGGGGATTCGAAAGTGAACAAAATCAAAGAAAAAAAAACACGAAGTTTTACATGAAAAAAAAATTGAAAAAAAGTTTTAGCATCAAAGAAATGGATCTTATGTGGAATGACAATCGAAAGCAAAATTCGATAACTGATCAATTCCATTTATAGTTTCAAAATTTTTGCGTGCTTAGTGAAATAAGTAAGAAAACAAAATATATATCAATTCTACAGGAATTCGTAGAATCATGAATACGATACCACGAGGATATTGTTGAGAAGCATTTTTTATAATATTTAGTCTGCTTAATCGTTGTGAAAAAAGAAAAAGAATTAAATGTATCAACCACATCTTTTTATTTGATATTTTTTTTCCATCTTTAATTTCAGTCATTTTATTGGGTGTACGAGATATACCTTAAATTACGGGTTCCATTATTTCATTATTCACTTTTTCTCAGCCCGAACGGCCTTCGAGAAATTGACGGATTACGACTACAGAGGACTGACCTACTACACGGTGCGAAACCTGTCCCTGTACGAATGCCAAGGATGGTGTCGAGAGGAAGCTGAATGTCAAGCGGCAGCCTTCTCTTTCGTAGTCAATCCTTTAGCGCCAATGCAGGATACCGTGTGTCAACTACAGAATGAAACGGCGGCATCGAATCCCTCCGCGCAACCGCAAAGGGCAGCCAACATGTACTACATGGTCAAACTGCAACTCAGATCAGGTATATTTTCACCCACTTATTCATACAATATTATACGTATAGGTACGTACCTAACTTTAGTCGTACATTATATAAGAACATATAGTTCAGGTATATAGGTATAAGCTGTTTAAGAGGCGTCAGCGCTCCAAGGAGAAGCAAAAAAACAAAAGAGGGTTTCTCTCCTTCAGATCAGAATTGCATGATTTGAATATACATAGAGAGTTTTGGTTTCTTAATCCGTTTTATTTCAATGAAATTTTTCACGGTCTCGCGTTGAACTCTGGAATAAAACTTTATAATTGTATAAATTTCAAATTCGCCGTGAATATTATTTAAATATCATTATCACACCGAATCTGAATATATACCGACATTCTTTAGGGGGTCATACATATGCCTTTAGATTAACTATAATTCGAACAAACAAAATAACTTTTTTTTTCTAATTCAGGACTTTGGGCAAATGTACAAACTTTCGGAAGGGTGCCAAAGGATTGATCCTCATAAATCCATAATCCGTATACTCCTTCGATGGAAAATATCGTAGCGAACTCAGTTGTCAAGAATAAAATTCATCGATTTCTGCTGTCTTCAATTGTTTTCAAGAACATACTTCGTCATCTTAGCAAACAACCCGTCGAGAAGTTTTAATCTTGAACGAAAAAATTGAGAATTCAAATTTTTCAAACAAAAACTTTGCTATCTTGAGTGATTTTCAGTACAACAACAAGTTGTTCAGGTCATAGAAAATGAAGACTTTACTACAATTACTGAGTCGACAGATATTTTTGATCGAAGGGGTAACTAACTAAATGCGTAAGAGATAGATGACGAGAATTATAGCTTATAAGAGTCCACCCCTCTGAAACTTGTTGCAAATTATATTTTAGATCTTACCAGAATCCTGAATTCCAAAACAACATTTTTTTTTCTCAAATTGTAGGTAATTAAAGTGTATTAGTATACCCTTGTAAACGGTGAGAAACGGGTAATTTCTGTAATATGAACACTTACAAAGGTCGCGCTTACATTTTTTTATTTTTTAATACCCAAGGCAAGATCCTATTGGATCATATGTCCCAACTCAAATTTTTTGCACCCACACCTTGTATCAGGACCGACACCTGTGTATACAATGAAGGAAGCAGCTCAGAAAAGAGCTGTCTAAGCATGGATATAGTTTAGTGAGGTATTGCGGGGGATCAACAGCAGGTATAATTTCGAAGGTAAATTCTGAAAAAGGACACTTGAAATTTCTTTTGTTTGCACAGCGGTGCACGATAATAGATTTTTCGTCGGGATTGCTGGTGTCCAATTTCTCGGGGGGTCACCTTTCCTACAATATTCCCTCTTTCGGGTTGGAGGGAAGTCCTAAACCCGGTATAACTAAGAATACGCTGTGTAAATGCATTAAAATTATGTTCCTAGGCAAACATCGTACAATATGGAGACCTGTGAAGAGTTGTGAGGGTCTAAGAAATCCCTAATGTTAGTTCGGTAAGACGCCTGCTGGTAGTTTGCTGCCCGTTAAGCCAAAAGAGGTGTATACCTATAATCCATAGGAACTCAAGCCATGTAATTTTCATGCCTATAACTCCCGGAACTCTTGCCTTATAAATTTGCGCAATTTGCACACATATCTCTTATATCCTCGGGCTTTAGCACCGCGTGCTCTTCTAACGGCATTTTTTAGATTTCCGAAGAAAGTTTTTCGCTCAGATTTACCTCGTATCGGCATTCATGTCCAACCTTTCCGTGCAATCCCCGAAAATGTTTTGGCTAAAAGTAACACGTACGTATGTACATTATGTTATGTAGGCGATAAAACGTGATTCGGGTTTACGAGTCACAAAAAAAGACGCCTTACCGCCACGTATACAAGAACGTATGTTTGGTTGCCTAACGCCGGCGCAAACGATAGATTCACTCTATGAAAGTAGGATGCACGTTCCACCCGAATGTTTCAGAGAATTTTCAGCCCCAGTGATCCTAAAGAACCTGGGTATAAAAAAAATTTTTGGATTTCGTACTCAAACCTAAACACATCGTTATCACCGGGTATTTTTTTTTTTTAGAATAACAACGGGAGCGTAATTTCAATGGCAGATAAAATGCGGAGTTGAATAACCGTGAATCTGTAGTCTGTAATTCTCGGATGTTATAAACCACTAGGTTCGTAGAAAGACCTTTTCTTCAATATCAGCCCTGAGCCCGTTTATAACGTTGTGAATATCTGAACGGTAAGATAAGTACGGGGTGCGTGAAGTCAATGCCGTGAAATCGTGCTAAGCGGTTTGTTGGAATACCCACGATTCTGGCGATAAAATAACTCCAATTCAAGTAGCTCGTTAACTCCTATCTCATTAAAAACTAACTGTTCTTTTATAGTACACCAGAGTTTACGACGATCCCTGCAAACATCACCCGTAACACTGCAGCGTGTTGATAAAAGAAAAAAAGAAAAAGAAGAAAAAGAACGTAAAATACATACCACCGAACACATTTACCCCGAACGCCGGAAGACTAGCTACTATAAACTGTTTAGTACCCATATCGTATAATTTGGGCCCCTCCAGATGCAGGAGACGTAATCCCGCAATCCCAACCCGGGCGAAGGGGAATTATTTCTGCAAGAAACCAATTCTTTGTTCTATGAATTTTGTATTTTTTTAAATTTATTTGTTCATTTTTGTTTGTAGAGAACGTTTGTCTTCGCCCTTGGGCGTTTGAACGGGTTCCGAACAAGATGATTCGTGGGCTGGACAACGCCCTGATTTACACATCGACGAAGGAAACCTGTCTATCGGCGTGTCTCAATGAACATCGTTTCACCTGTCGATCCGTCGAGTACAATTACGTCACTCTTCAGTGTCACTTGAGCGATTCTGACAGGCGAACGACCGGGCAATATGTCCAATTCGTAGATGCTCAAGGCGTCGACTATTTCGAAACACTTTGCCTCAAAGGTCAGATTACATTCTCTATAATGATTTATCTTAAGGGTCCTACGGCTGTAGAACGAAAAAATTCCATCACATCAATTGCACGATTGAATGAAAAGAAGTTTTTGTTTTATTCATTTATTGTTATTATTTTTTTTCAATCACAGGTAAAGACGCCTGCAAGACTCAAAGAATATTCCAAACGCCTCGTATCGGAGTTGCCGATGACAAAGTAGCCCAATATGCGGGACTCCATTATTACACCGACAAAGAGCTCCAAGTCCAAAGTGAATCTATCTGCAGACAGGCGTGCGAAATCGAAAATGAATTTCTCTGCAGATCATTCCTTTACAGAGGACCCCCTCAGGGCACATCTTACAATTGTCAATTGTTCCATCTCGATCACTTTACTCTACCAGAAGGACCCTCGACTTACCTGAACGCTGAGAGACCTCTTATTGACAACGGCGAACGAGTTGGAACCTATTTCGAAAACTTCTGTGAGAGTGAGTTGTATAATGTTGCTTTTGAATGATGATATTGTATATAAAATGCCCTCAACTTCGTCGTTCCTTACATCTTACGCTCTCGTAATGAAACGTATTAACGGATATTCCATGTACAATGGAATACGACCGTTGAATACTAATTCACCCTGCACCGGATGGAGCGCTGTGAAATAAAAACGCAATTATTCGTCACTTTAGATTATACGTACATTATCCATATGCCTAGCGCGTTACGTTCTATGATTTAGAATTATTAAACCGCCTCTAGTCTCTTGCATAGATCATACGTTACTTCATTTGCTCTCTTGTAGTTAACTTGATGCTCGCCTGCAGTCAATCAACGAGTAAAACGGCTCCGAAAATTTACATCCACACCGTTATTAATGTTTATCTTAATTGTTCATCTGTTGGAAATAGAGAGCCTGGGACCTCACGTAGATCCACTTCCCGTAGTATTCGACAGTACGGAAGATCCAACAGTAAACAATCTTACACGAGCTGACGTTAATTGCGATAAAACAGGAACTTGTTATGATGGTAAGAAAGAGAGTATTTTACTTATTGTAAGACTCGTTAACGTCAAGCGGATACTCTGGAGAATTATAGAAACTGCGTAATTAAAGAGTCGTTTGTTATAACGTTTATTTTATTCACAGTGGGTGTTGACTGCAAAGATACGAGAATCGCTGTGCAAATTCGCACAAACAAGCCATTCAACGGTCGTATTTACGCATTGGGTCGTTCAGAAACTTGCAACATCGATGTAATCAACAGCGATTTGTTCAGATTGGATCTAACAATGAGCGGTCAAGACTGCAACACTCAAAGTGTGGTAAGTATTTACCGACTCCATGTTCAAACGAAAGATTTCCTCAATTATCCAAAGAGATAAAACTGTAATTACGAATAAAGCATTAAAATTAGTCCTTACGTATTTGTTTATTCTGATTTATTGAATGCATAGCGTGACGGTTTTCAGACGGGTGTTTACTCGAACACGGTTGTACTGCAACATCATTCGGTCGTAATGACGAAAGCAGACAAAATTTACAAAGTTAAATGTACCTACGATATGTCATCGAAGAACATAACATTTGGGATGATGCCAATCAGAGATCCGGAAATGATCAGCATTACGAGTGCCCCAGAAGCGCCGCCTCCAAGGATTCGTATTTTGGACAGCAGGGCCCGGGAAGTTGAGACTGTTCGCATTGGAGATAAACTCACTTTCAGAATTGAAATTCCTGAGGACAGTAAGTTGATGATTAGAGATTACAAACACGTAGTGATTATTGCTGAAAAATTAAGCGAACAATTCAGCGGACAACAAATACTAGTGTTCGCTATCACCTCAAAGCGACAAACTAAATCCATAAAATGATTGTAGTGTAGAAGAATTCTTTCGACCTACTTACACTCAGAATCAGAAAAATCTGAATGAGATAAAACAAGTTGTGAAGATTTCATTTTTCACGGGACTGGTAGCATTCGGGTGAATCGATTATTTGAAGGATATGAATGACATCCACATTGCGTACCCACATGTAAAGAAACTTGAAAAAATACAAAACTCGTAAAAATTTTTTCCAGCTCCATATGGTATTTTTGCTCGGAGCTGCGTTGCCATGGCTAAAGACTCGAAGAGTACTTTCCAAATCATCGACGACGAAGGGTGAGTGCGCAAACTCTCGAAGCTATGCATTTGAAAAATTCGTGAAAAATGTCCTTGTAAAATGAATCTAAACGTAACTCATTTGTTTTGTAGATGTCCAGTGGATCCTTCAATCTTTCCCAGTTTTACTCCAGATGGTAATGCGCTGCAGTCCGTTTACGAAGCTTTCAGATTCACCGAATCTTATGGCGTCATCTTCCAGTGCAACGTCAAATATTGCCTGGGACCCTGTGAACCGGTAAATAAATTCGCACCATTGTCATGAATTATGCATTAAATATTTCCGGAAGAGCAGGAATCAATAGGAGTTGATTCTCAATTTTTCGTTTCCTTGCAGGCGGTATGCGAATGGGGTCGTGAATCGGTAGAATCTTGGGGCAAGAGGCGCAGGAGAAGTGTTGCAAATTCGACCGAAGAAAAGGGTGAAGACATGACTTTGTCGCAGGAAATTTTGGTGCTTGACTTTGGGGATGAAAAGCAGTCAGAGTTTTTGCGTAACGACGCCAGCATAGACTTCAACGAAGCAGGTAAAAAATGACGAACGATTCAATCCAATTTCTGTTATCGATTTTCAGACTCTTGAATGTCAACGTCGAACTATTATTAATTTTTACAGAAAAAACTGTGACCATCGTAGAACCCTGCCCAACAAAAACGTCGGTTCTTACGCTCGGTGTGACCTGCGCTCTTTTGGTTTTGATCTATATCGCAACAATATTTTCGTACTATATGAAAAAATGGCTGACACCTCGAAAAATGATGTCATGAAATCACAATGACGCATCACGCTCAGAAAAAGTAAATTACGAAGTACGGTAGCTCATTACAAATGGTTAAAGGAACGTCTGCAAGATACTCAGAAGGCTATTTGTTTGCATATTTCTTCCTTTTTTTCTTTTCCTTACCAGAGCCGTGAACGATAATATGGTTCTACGAAAATTTAATCCATAATATACACTTTCATATCAATAATATCGTACTTTATATGATAAGAGATATTAGACATTATTAAGTATCATTTTTAGCTACTTTTGATTGGGTTGCAAACATTCAGAACTCAATATGTTCCCATCCAGTCATACGCCGGATTACATCACATTGTAATCAGCATCTTCAAGTTTTCTATTCTCATGAAGTAGAATGGAAACTTTGGATACCTACGTGCCGCACAGTTCTGAGGAAATCGATACAAAAAAAAAAAGAAAGAATGAGTACGTGAATTGATGGATAAAAAAAGAAAAGTGGGAAAATTATTTGCGCGGTGTTTAACAGGGATATTATCTGAAATCGATGTGTGGAATTGTTTGTAAACTCATATCAAGACTAGTAATATTTAACGGTTCGCTCCTAATTAATTATATCTATAATTTTAAGAATCAACAACAGCAGTAATTAGCATAAGGAACAATAGGTTACATAAGTATTGCCTTCAAGGCGTAATTGAACAGTACCAAGCAGACATATTTCAGGTAGTGCTCAAAACATGAATCATATGAACGTAACTTTTTTAGTTGTCGGTGTTCCCATTTTGTTTTTCTTGTTTTTTTTTTGTTTTACTTTTCTTATACCGATAATAGGTATTACAGCGTAATTTTAATATATATACACGATATTAAGCACTGCCTCGACCAATGGGTATACGTTGAAACAAAAAATAAAATAAAATTACAACAATAAAAATAACAGCAAAAATGGCATCTGTTACGCGTCAGCTGCGTTTAGCTTTTTGGTAAGAAATATTTGAATCAAATTCGACATAGACACTCGAATTTATAATTCTTACCAAACCCATATAGCATGAATAATTAGGTAATAATTGTGATTTATTGGTAAAGGTGCTCATTTTTGAGGAAAAAGAAATTATTCTATATTAATTCAGACCATGAGTAATGTAATTCCATCTGAAAGATAAAAAAAATGTATATATTATTATTGTTCAATTAATAGGCGTACGTAAAACATGATATGCTTACTTGTATTTGTATCCTATATTTACACACATGTTTTAATAATTAAACGAGATAAATTTCAAACGATATGTTTAGTAATCATTCGAATATACCCCATGTTTATTCATTATCTAGGTACGATTATAAGTGGACTACGAACCAGAAGGGCATAACCCTCACTATTTTGGTTGGGGAGCGTTGTGCTGTCGTAAAAACCATCCATCAGAGGTGATCAAAATTTATATTCAATATGCAATATTTTAAATTATTCACCCATATCATATAACAACGAAGACCTTCCGACATAGTTTGCGTCAAATTAGGATTTAAAAATTGAGTTGAAAATTTGTTTTAGGGTTACACACTTCCTTGAATGCAAGGTTCTGGTTCTTGGCCCTCGATATTGATATCTGATGATATTATACTGCAATAATAGTTGTGATGTAGTTTTACTATCTCCGTAACTAACATTTATTCGTGCTTTGTACAGTATGTTACACAGATTATATTTACTAACGTATGCAGATAATAACGGTTAGACCGAATCTCAGTTCCCCAGTTTCAATTTCTAGATGTAATGTTCCAAATCCCGCGCAGTTCATTTATTTGCATCATGAGTCTATAATTCCAGAATATTCATCCATTATGAACGCTAATTACTAGTTTACGCGTGATGCTAAAATCAAGTATTACCGACGTCATCTGAAAATATTTTTAAGAATCAGTCCGTACATAAATATTAATTCCCGGGGCACAGATCCCACGCGTGCATGCAAAAGCTATCAAACTGTATACGTATAATTACTGATTAATATTATCGTTGTATTATGTAATATTAGTATGCCGATAATTCTTACGATGCAGGCTGCAGGTTTCGAGTAAAATTACCACAACGATAATTCCAATACTGCTTACTATGTACGCTTATTTTGAAATAAAAACAAAGAACGCCGTTTGTACAGGCGTTTTATATATTATAGAGAATTGATTGAACTATCAGCTGAGATGAACAACGATATTAGATGGATCGACCAAAAAAATACGTCGATTATTATTTTTTTTTTCTACATGTATACAAAGGAAACGCAGCATGGCGATGAGTAAATAATCTACGTATATGTATATATGTATACGGATGAGAAAATGTTTACTAAAGATAAGCTCTCCAAGTCACTGCGTTCAAATATTGATAGCAGATATCAGTTCAGGCTATAGAATTAAATTACGATTGAGCACTCAACCAGTTTTATATCCATATACGTATAATACTTACGTATTATCATAACTGCTGCACCACGTCAGGCGCAACATTCCGTAATAATAAATGATTGCCGCATGCAGTATTTTCTATACCTTCGATTAAAATGTAGTAAGAGAGAAATTTAGTCAAAAGGAAGTAATCTCAATGGAAGTGTTGAAATCTCAATATCTCGTTAGATGCGATTTTCTACATTACCGCGAATCGAGTTGAATATGAAGGTAAGAATTTGCGGAGGTCGGAATTGTAAATACCAGCGATAGTAAAATCATCGGTCGGTAAAATGCGGTAATATATATCTAGCTAAGGTCTGATTTGATCGATTATTGTAAAATTTTTTATAAATATAGAATAAACTGTCAATGAGAATAACAAAGCTAGAACTAGCTAGTCGTCGAACACATAATACTGTGTATCTCGTAGTGAAGCACGAAGTCTTTCGTAAAATTAACTACATTAAAACGCTTTAAACAAAACTGCAATTCGAAACGCGAAGCTGCATAATAACGGATGATTATATGTGTACCATTCGATAGAAAACGGAACGCTACGCAGCCTATTCGATATGTATAAACCGCACACATCTTCAAACTCTACGATAAGATAAGGTACTCTTATAATACAATGCTGATCGCATGTGTGTCACAAAGTTTGCTCTCATTTCCCAATAATATATTATATATATATAGCATGTATTTCATTCTCCTACATTCCTGTACTGCACCGCAGGTTATATGTATAGAGAAGCGTAAATAGCCTTGTATAGTATTAGATATAGTCAAACATTGTACATAGAGTTCTCTGCAGTCTCGGGTATATTATTTCGGCGCCGAGAAGTCTGGCGCGGTCGCCAGAGGCGCGTCTCTGGTTACTCGCCCATTTGGGGCGCCAAGGGACGACCAAGGGGGTGGCCCCGTCGACTTCCCTTCTCTTCCCTTCCCTTCACTCATTCCCTTTCCCCCTTTTCCTCACCGACCCCGCAGACCCCCTTCGGGCCCCGATGGGCCCCGGAGGCCACATTCCAGCCGGACGCAAGTTTTCAAACATGGCCGAGCGTGAATGTAGGTCCTCGACCGATCCTACGCCGTGTGGCAGGCGATTCCCCCCTGCCCCTGCTTCTCCTTTTCCCCCCGTGCGGTTCCATGACCACGTTCTTCTCCCCCCCTCGCGCCCGTTCTCCGTATTTCCCTCGTCGAGCGCGGCTCCGTTCCGGCGGCCGGGTC
This sequence comes from Athalia cordata, assembly GCA_963932425.1. Classification (NCBI taxonomy): domain Eukaryota; kingdom Metazoa; phylum Arthropoda; class Insecta; order Hymenoptera; family Athaliidae; genus Athalia; species Athalia cordata. Next base: position 44,526,251 of record OZ010625.1, on the reverse strand, counting down.
GTCCGAGCTGGCGACACCCTGTCTGGCAAGACCAACGACGGACAAAGAAGGGGAACTCCAACGTTGCCACGTTTAACGGCGCACCTATCTTTGCCCAAGGACGAATTGAAAAATGATACATTTTTTTCATCTATAAAGTATGGTGCTTGGACAAAGCGTTGGTTGGTAGTTTAGATAGCAAATAATATAGGGTGAGCTGAAATGTGGATTATTCAGAGGTTGATAGATTTGATTAGAGGAAAAATTCTTAGCTACTTGCGTCATGTTAGGTATCGCATGCCTACGTGGTTAGATCTGGCAACGTTTTCAGAGCTAAACTGCCGGCTCAGTCCACAAAAACAAGATGATCTCATTCTATACCGCATATGAGAAACTCGACCGTGCGTTGGTTATATTCCTCTTGCTCGCTCGATCTCCTTTTCCCTATGCCTAACTCTCTTTCTCTCCCCCATCTCTTTCTCTCCCCCATCTCTTTATCTCTTTCTCTCTTCTCCTCCTGCGTATTTCTTTCTTTACATTGCTTCATCTCTCTCTCTGGATTCGAAGTTTAATTCGAACTTGTTCAACGGTTAGAGGCGTCGAACGGCGACAAGCCGCGCAAAGCGTCGGCGCCTCGAAGCGCAAATCTATATGAGATCAACTAATCTTGAAATGACGCGCGTGGTCTTATCTAACTAGGGAAACCTGCGAATCATATGATCGCGGTCAAATAATGATAGTTGTAACAGACTAAAATTTAAGCAGATATGAATAGCAGGAAAACCGGTGACCAGGACTCATCGTATAACCGTGATATCGACGGGGAGTCGGAGTCTTGGTCTCGACGTTGTGCTATGTTGCTCATGGTGATGCTGCTGCTGGTGGCCTGGCTACGAGTAGACGGTCGCAGACAACATGGCGCCGCGGCAAAGTCTTTCCCGCGCGTCATTAACGGAAGTGAGGCGACAAAATGGCGGAGTTTTACGGCGCTGAGGTGTGAAAGGGGGGCGCCTACGAGGGTTTTTGTGGCGTTCGGAATGACTGGTGGTAGTGTTGCTGGTAGTGGACTCGATGGCGGGGGCACCGGAGTAGTGGCAAAGAGCGGTGAGACGCAAGGTTATAACCGTTGGAAGCGCGGGGAACGGAGGGGATCGACAGTCACAGAGGGGATCCGAGCCCGAGCGGTGCCGTGGCGCGCCAGCCGATGTGGTGGGGATGTAAATTAGTTACGGCATCTCCAAAGACCCAAAAGGAACTCCGCGCGCCTGCCGCTCCGTGCAATGTTACGTCGTGGTTAAAGGATATTTTGCTAGGTGTAATAACATAGTGGATGAATAAGTGCCTTTTTTGTGAACAATCGCGAGTGATTATTTTCATATAATATATGTATTATAAATATACAGAATCATAATTATGGCGCATGGTGTCGCCGACGTTTTAACAGCCGCCGATGAAGATAACTCCGTTAAAATGGTGACGAAACAGCAGCAGACAAGCGTTCGAAAGACCGTAGGTGTGATGGGAAGTAGACGGATTTTTGCACCAGCTTTTAAACTGAAAGTTTTAGACTCTTACAGAAACGACATTGACTGTCGTGGCAACCAAAGAGCAACGGCAAGAAAATACGGTATTCATCGTAGACAGATACAAAAGTGGTTACAGTGTGAAGATAACCTACGATCCAGCTGTCTTGACGCGTCTATATCTCCTCCTGTAGCCACACCGGGACGTGGTCACGGTCACTCATCGGGCAACAGTTCAATCGGGAATTCCTCAGTTTCCGGGGCCCTCGCTGTCGAGGGCCCCCGCGAGGCAGCCGCGGCTCCAGCGCCGGCCTTGAACCTAAGTCGCGCCAGACTGCATGGCGACGAAGAGTTGTCTCTTCCACCGGCGCAACAAGGGCCCCCCCTTAGGCAGCAGTGTCCCGCCTCACCCCGATACACAAGCCCGCGTCCTGCACCTCTGCAAAATTCAGGGAATTTGGCGACATTGTCTCCTGGACATCAACCGAATTGTTCCCCGAACGATCAACAGCATCGTCAACAACATCAGCATTTCCTGGGTACGACACAACATGACTTTCATCTTGGTGTAGGAATTGCTGGTAGTAATTCCAAGACACCCCCAAGCCACCTGGACGCTTCTTCTAATATACATCGGTACGGAGCTCAAACCGAAAATCGAAATGGGTACTACCACCTATCTAACGGCAGCTATGAAGTTGATTCGGTTTCATACGACGAGAGTAACGCGGATTCTAAGATTATGTTTCTCCAGGAATCGACGTCGTACGATCAGACTCCGATTCAACGTTATTCCCGAAATTTGATTTGTAATGATAATTTCCCAGAAATATCTGGTGCACCGCAAGATATTGAGAGTCAAATATCTGCTGCAGCAGTAGCGATTAAGAACGAGCCAGCCAGCCTAGACGCGGTGGCGACGGTGGCAGCCACCGCGGCGCCAGGGCCGTCCGATCCACGGGAGCAGCCAACAGGGCGCTCGAGTTATCGCTCGTCTCTCTCCCCTTCGCTGCCACCATCCCGATGTGGCATGTCACCGCATCAGGCCACCGCCGTAGCCGTTCACTCTGAACGATCACGCACGAGTCCTCCTCCTATGATACGAACACAAGCGGACAACAACGATGACGGCGGAGGTTCGCTTAGCGTTGGTACTAAGGCCGGCGAAAATTCCGGGAACGCACACAAGGATGGGAACGATGCTACGGCGTCGCTACGCCAAGCAGCCGCAGCGGTCGCGCGTCCGCACGCCTATCCAGAACCACATCAGCAACCACATTCACATCAACATTCACATACAACAAACTCACATTCACACGCACAAAGTCAGCATCAGCATCTAACGCTAACGACACACGGATATTCTTCGGGGGACGGCGAATATACCGATCGCAGTCAGCCACCTGCTTCAGCCTGTTCAGCACCGTCACAATGCCTTTCATCCGGAGCGTGCAGTCCTCCCCGAGAAAGGGTGCTCTATTCGGAACCCCTGAGTCCGGGACAGAGTTTACCCTGTAGTCCAGAGAGTTCTCGGGGCCCCCTAAGTTCAGGGCACTCAACAACGAGTTCCGACAGCGAAACGGACGCCCTAGACTACTCGACGACAACGCTAGCCCCCTCCAACGACCTTGCGAGACGACGTTCCTTTTCGCTTCGCTTCAAACTCGACGTTCTCGATGCTTTTCACCGTGACGCTGGCGTCAGTGGTAACCAAAGGGCCACGGCCCGAAAATTCGGCATAAACCGACGCCAGGTACAAAAGTGGCTTTCTCAGGAAACCGAACTCAGAGGTGAGATCGCTCTACGTGGCGGTATTTCCAGGCAAAGACTTGGCCCTTTGTCTTCTGCTGACTCTCCGATTGATCTACGAACCAATCCAATACATCCCGAACAATTTCAAACACCACAGAGATCCCCGCAGGAACGGGAAGCTTCTACAGATTCATATTGCTGTTACAGTCCGGACACAGTTTCCCCTCAGAGACAAGGGTACTTAGTTTCCGGTGAAACATCCGAAATATTACTGAGCTCTTCATCGAGTGGGCGATGCAATTTGTCCTGTTGTGTCGACAACGTATCCTGTTACTCTCAAGAGTCATTACGAATCTCTGAATCAACAGTCTGCGGTAGCTACTCGCGAATTCAGAGTTGTTACACATCTGAATCTCACTCTGTCTTTGCGTGCTTTTCAAACAATGATTCAAGAGAATTAAGTTCCCTTGGTAAAAGGGAATGCCCAACGTCGTGCTACGATTCAGAACATATGGAGCAAACTACCACGCCTTCTGAATCCTCATCACCTTTGAAAAGATCGTGTGCCTTATCCTGCTGCAGCATCAGCTACGCTACTTCGCCGAAGAGATTACGTTCGCATACCACAGCGGAGGATGAAAATCCGGCACCTCAAGACGCGCCCCTCTGCCTGGTCAAACCGAAAGGTATACCAGAATTGCCTTCTCAAGTTGAACCTGTTACCAGCACCGTACCAACCCCACCAGCACCCCCGACCATTCCACCAGTTCCAACATCTGTTGCTCCAGCCAAACGAGATGCCATCCTTTTCAAACCATACCTAGATAATCCCATAGCAAAACCCACCGACGATCGAGTTCTCTTCAATAGTTCTCCTCATCATAATAACAACAACAATTGCCATAGCGTATGCAATTTGAACAGTAGTATCAACAACGTAGTTACCGGAAACAGGAGCGGCGATAGTTACGCTCTGGAGCTAAGCCTGAGAGTTCCAATCTCCTGGGGAACACCAGCGCGAGGTATTTATTCTGATATATCACAGGTCGGGAGTGCTTTCGTTAGATATCCAACAACTCAGCATTACACGTAATTCAACCTACACTCAAATCTACAATCATTAACCCACGATTATTGGCATGTCCGATCAAACATGCGTTCGTTTCTTTTTTGTTCGCTTTTTGTTCTGCGTACGTACGTGTATTTAAACCAATTCTAAATTTTTAATGACGTCGGTTTAATGGTTGTAACAGGTATTAAAATATTGCGGCATATGAATGACGATACGTTCAAATGTAGACAAATACGCGCAGCAGATATATTTACACAGAAACCCGAGTGTCTTTTACATACATAAAATATATACATACATAGGGTATATGTAATTTGTTCAAATAACTAAAATACGTGAGTTTTATCACGTATCTTACTGCTGTATTTTATTTGAGAGCATGACCAATCATAGAATATTTGATAAGACTCGTAATCGATGCTCAGACAAGATTAAACCGCTTAGGGTAAAATTGCCATTGTCTGTATACCGTTACCCAAATTGTACGGTTCTATATAGGAAATGTATCACGCTTTTGTCATTATTTCCCATAGAATGATACGACTTGGGTAACGTTACTAATATTTGAAAATTTACCCCATTTGGTTTTTAGATCAAGTCTAGATTATGATGTATAAAGACGAGAAACAGTTAATATACATATAAACCTTAGCGCCGTATTAGCTCTGCAGCTTACCGAGACACTATCTCTTCACCCCACTTCAAATATATAGGAAACATAAGCTCGCTTTGTTATCGCAGATAAACCAAGTACATCAGCTAGGCCGTTTAAAGGTTGTTGGAAGGCCGATTGTACGTCGGGTGATCTATAATTATTAAATTATGTCAGATATATAATATATATATCCACTTACGAAACAACAATATATATACTTATACACGCACACACACACACACACACATCTATTTATCCGAAAGATTGACTATTGTTATAGATGGTAAATGGAAAAAAGCCCAAAGAAGATATTGCAGAAACAGATGAAAAATAAAAAATCGGTCATAGGTATTCTATGATAGAATTCTGCAGAGTAAGTTTTATTCCGCGCCTAATCATATCAAATCGTAGGATGGCGTTATGCATGTACGCGTCGATTGAATCAGAACCGACAAATATTGAATTGCTCAAAAAACAAACAAAAAACAAAAACTGCTTCCACATAAAATTATTATAATTTAGGAATAATCACGTATTTTTTATACATTAAACGCGATATTGTACATAACAATGTAAATATAAGCATATTGGATTATTTTTATTTTTATCATTATTAAGAATATTCTTATTAATAAAATCATTATTCATTATGTTGCTAATAATATTATTATGATGATTTTTTTTATCATCATTGAATAGGTATACGAAATTTTGTCAAATGAATAAAACATTCGCAGATACAATTCGTACAAGTGCAGTGCCTGCCCATGAAAATAGCAAAGGGTACAGCTCGTATTTATGTTCAAATCACTAATTTGAGAATTGGAATATTATACCAGTGAACGAATGTACATAACATTTGAAACGGAAAGTAAAAATAAAAGAGGGGGGAATTTGTACAGAAAAATTTTACGAATATTTGACACATGTATATTGGGGTGTCGACCAATTAATGTCAAAATTATATCTAATACCTGTGCCTTACACTGTCTTGGAAAAATCGATGAATTTGAAAAATAAAACCGACGATCAACTTTGCAGTATTCCTCATTTAATACAGGAATATAAAATAAATAAATAAATAACAGAAAAATTTAGTAGAGGAAAAAAGAATAGATTCTTGCTGCAAAATGCAATCTAAATATACATATAAGAGAGAATTATACATGATGCAAAAAATTCGAATAAAAATAAATATAAATAAATAAAATAAAGTATAATAAAATGAAAGGAACAAAAATGAATAACATGTACGAAAATCTTAAGCCATAATAATTGAATATATTTATACATATATATATATATATATAATGCCATAATGTTGACATATTAAAACGAAAATATAGTATTGTTGAATGACTGAAAATATGCAACTCTAATTATAGTATATTGTACATAAATTATATACACGTATATGTATATGTAGGTACATGAAAATGAATGATGATAAATTTGTATTACCTATTGTACAGCCCCCAGAGTCTAATACTAAAGCAATATATTTTAAGCGTATCATATTAAGTATAAAACAAAAATAATGAAGAAGACCTCTAGATTTATATTTATCCAAATGATATTTTAATACGGGATTTTAAATTGTTATATCGTAGAGAGATTATAATATAGAGCGATGCCTCTGAAATTTTTTTACCGACAAAAATCACTGTGCCTTAAATATATATATTTATATATTCTTGAAAGACAAAAGAAACAAAATGATCAAAGATGTACCGGAACAAAAAAAAAAAGAATAGAGAAATAAATCTATAAATTTTGCCAAAGGCAGCTTACAGTGTGATATATCAAACGATAATTGAATGATTAAATGACATAAAACTTGTAGAAAATTATAATTGGAAAAAAAGAAAATTATTACCTATGATGTATTCTGGATTTTTGCAGGTTAAGAGTTTCGGGAGCTTATTGATATTATATATTATTATTAATGTTAAGTGAAGAATAATATTCTGAATATAAGTTTTTACTATATAAAAACAACTCACATACAGTCTGTATTGTTTTCATATATTTATATACATTATATATATATATATAAAAATATCCTCTTAAGGTTATACATAATAATATCCATTTGGCAATTCATTTTTTGTACATTCGAGAGAAATAAAACAAAAAAAGTAACAAATAAAGAATAATTGTTGTATTAATAGTGTATTATACATACAGAAATTTACCGAATGTGAGGAGAAATATATTATTTTGAAAAAATATATTTTGCCGACAACCGTTTTTTAATTCCAAACAATGAACCTATTCCTATTGTGAATTATTTAAATTTTCAGTTGATTCTGCAGTTCAAGTTTATAATTTTGCAATAGGCGCAGCTGCATCTCATCATTTTTGCAATTTGCAAAATTGGACGGAAAAATTTTGTTGAAGAAAGAAATTTATTTTTTTATCTTACTCCTTAGTTAGTATACAAAACGCGTTCTCTCATATATATTTTGATCTTCTTATAACCACTAGTATTTAAATAGGTATACAACCATCGGCTTACTAAGAAATTCTTTCAGGGTGACGGTTTTCTTGATTAGAGTAAATCAGATAAATTTTACCCCGCGGTCTAAGGTTTACAACGTGAGTTTAATTCTGAACAAAAGACAAGCGTTGCAGGTATAAGCTATACATGCCTATATACCTATATACATACCTTTACCTATTATATACTATACTTATATGCATTCCTTTGTGGCACTTGCAAACCTTACTCATAGGTATATAATTCCTATTAGCCAATGGCGTGCGGTTTATACAGAAGCTATTTTCTTTCCAAATGATTGAGAGTCAGGCTGACCACCGCATACAGTACACACCATTTATCAACACATATATGTTTATATGATGTATATATGTATACAACAATAACCCAAAATCCCGGACTACAACTATCGCCTCAAACTATCTAACGGGGTAATTAATGAACTTCTCAGCTACGGCAAGTTTTCAAGATTAGAAAAAAAAAACGAAAAAAAATGATTCCTCAAAAACAAAAACAAAAATAATTCCTATGATAAATATAACGGGATTTCTGCGATCACGGAACATTTTCAATGTAATATTATACCGTAGGTCGCACTATATGGAATTTTATCGTTAAATACTGACAATAATATATATATTACACATAACATATCGCGATATATGTATATATATAGCTATATTGTGAGCCCTGCTGACGACAGGCAACCACAATGCTTGCCTTCTAATTCTCGGAATAGGATGTCACGTCCCCCCAAATGAAGTCGTCTCCTTGATTGGCCGTTGGTCCGTATCACCCGACATGCTGTTGCTGAGGTGGAAGAGGAGCCCTGAGGAGGTTTTCTATATTCGTCGATGAATGATTGACTTAATAAACCAGCTATACCTCCCATAAGACTAAAGCTAAAGCATTTAATGAAATTGAATCCTCCGCCATGAAACTGAAGAACATATGGGTAGGCGTGGATAGAATGAAATCACTTCCTCACGTGTGTTTCATTCGGTCATGTGTGCCAGATTCGGTGAAATTTATTCTGTCGATTAACAAAATATATTTTTTGAATCGATATTCACACCTCCTACTGGTAATTGATTGGAATAAAAGGTCGTGTCAGAGTAACGCAGAATTACCCAATTAAATTGATCGATAGGTTTCAACAAAACAATTGTTAGCTTCACAAAATGAACAATTTAACGAAAAATTTCATTGACCATACATATGTCGAATATAGAGAAAGTTTTTGAGAACAAATTTTTCCTGATTTGTTCAATGAAAAAATTTTATTCGTTGGGACAATATGTTGTTCCAATGAAGTTGAATGAGCAACACCCAGCTCACCTTAGGTACAGTTTTGATAACATCAAGCAACAATATTTTTGTTCTTTAAGAATAAAACATTTCTCCGCAAGTGACATGTATCAGCATTCGTGCATGCATATTGAGCAGGTGAAACACGACATCGAGAACTAGGTTTAGATCGTAGGTCCTACTACCTACATAATTCTGATCAACAAATGCATTGCACGGAATCTCACGGTATTCCTAAGACATTAAACGGCGTAGATGTTACCACTTCACAAGGCTGGATTCGTGACTCATTATTCGCGGTGGTTCGACCTCGTCGTCATCGTCGACGTTGCGGGGTACGTTGTCGGTCGGTAGCGGTTATCGCCTGTATTCGCATCATCAACGTCGGCACACGCGTTTATATGCATCCGATGCATGTGTACGCGATATTCACCGTAAAATTGGCGACAATCGCTGTACATATGTGTACGCGTGATACATACCTACCTTCGTACTCAATCGGACAGAAAATTCATTTTTCATTATTGTATTAGCGACACTTTATATATCAATAATATTGTTGTGATCATTGAATTTTTACTATACTATACAGATAACTATAACTAACTATACAGACAAAACGGATGATTAACCAGGTATTATACCTATTTCATAATTGAAGGTGGTTACTGCAGATATCGGAAACTGCAGTTAACCATGTCGCGATATTTCAAACGATCATACAACGGAGGATGATGGCAAAAATTATCGCATGGGTATCGAGGGCTGAGAACCAGAAGGGCGTAGCCTACAAAACTCTATGGATATACTGCCAGAAGTACGTATCATCACCAAAAGAAGAAAAATGCAATTCAGAAAGTTATGAAATGTGATTTCTACTTTCATTTTGTTTTTTGTTATTTACTGTTGTAAGACATGCCCTTATGCCAGAGATCTGCTTGTAAGTCCAAAAAATGAGAGTCACGGCCTTCCGGTCCTTAGCCCTCGACATATTTGCTCTACAGCAAGACAATATGCATTGCCTCAGGGAACTATTTCGGTACGGTTTGACGGTACGTATTATGCAGATGCAATGCTTCGAGAACCAGGTTGTCTCTGATTGAGATCCGTGTGACGTTATATCATCATTGGGTCACCTAATCCTGGTTTGTACGGACATTATATAGATATATATATATAGGTACACATAATATACAAAGGTATGTGTTTCGGCTATAGGAGCTACTGCACCAGCAGTAATAGTAATGTAGCAGCAGCAGTAGCTCACGATCAGTTCGAAACGACGAGCATATAGGTATATAGGTATAGGTATAGGTATAGGTATAGGTATAGGTATAGGTATAGGTATATATCTACATTGATGGAAACGGGGCAAGGTACAACCCGCGTGCATAGTTATTTGTTACGCAAAGGTAGCGTGTAGTATAGGTATAGCCTGCAGAGTAATCGTTCGAAATTGCGCAAGTTCTCTATCCGTTGGACTGACTGTCGAACGCAAGCAAGTATCGGTGTGACTCCTATCAAAAATTTTATCTATCTGTACAATGTACGCATACCTATAGCCCAGCAATATCACAACACACGTTATGTATACATAGGTATGTGTATTACGATGTACATATTGCGTGATGGCCATGCAAAGTAAATATATGTATGTGTATATCAGGCATTTTACGTGAACTCGAAAAGCAGATTTTTTTCAACATTTTTGATCCGATTCATGAATGTATATACATTTTTTTTCAGTACAATAACCGTCGTCACTCTAGGAAGCAATTCTGGATTTCCTTAGATTTTTTGAACAACCGTTAATTATTCATGAATTTTTTAAACTTCAAACCCATCGGCATCTGGTTTATTCCCCATATAAAATCTGATTCGAGTTTTGGTACGTGAAAATCAAAATTCCCGTTTATATATCTATACAGACATTAGCGTATAATGTTTAATTTGGAGGTGAAAAAAAATCGAAGATCCAATTTTTATCGACTACTTCAATACATTCATGCATAGTTGTGAATAGCGTCGTCGCGCGATGTTGAAAATGAGTCCTTGTGTGACTTCGTGTGTACATATATATTCGGACACGTATATGTACATAGTTACTCATAATTTGTATGTATGCGTTTGGAACTGCAGCACATAAGAAGAATACCTTGTATATCTATAACAATACGTACGTATACCGTACTACGGTACATAGGGTGTCCTATCTTGAATGAGGGTTTCAATTGTAATAGAAGACCAATCGTCGTATCAAAAAATAGTTTAGATCAAAGTTGTTATATAGGTCTCACGGGGGACATCGAATGATGAAATCGATCTAAAGATAGGTGGCGCTAACTTCGAGAAATTCAAACGACGCCCATTTATTCAAATAGAATTCGATATTCCTTTCGTTATCAAACAGTATCTAGTTCATAAACATAATACTCAAACTCTTTAGCTCCAAAGACTCTGGAGTTATGCGGGTTTGAAATTGCACAAGCTAAGCACAGGCTGTTGTCCTTGTGTGATGAGTTGCCTGTTTACAGGCGCCAAACCATTAGATATTGTGCACCTGCTTTGAACTTCGAAGCCGTCGCGACTCCTGAGTCCTCGAAGCTGAGAAGTTTTGTTTAGTTTTTTCCTTCTTTTCATTTAATTCGTCTTCGAATCGGCTACAATCTTCTATCGGAAAAAAATACCTAAAATGCCCTGAAAAAATTACCGTCAATTGATTTTCCCAAATACAGTGCCTGAAAGCGGTTTTAACATTGGATGCCTCTTTTAATCGTCTCGCCCGGAATAGGGCACCCTGTACATTCCTATGGAGAAACTGTGCGATAGTGTACGGACGTATATAAGCATGAGAAGAACAAGAGAGATAAAAATTGAAGGGAAGAAAAGAAAATAGAAGTAATAAAGAATAAGCGAGATTTTTGTAACGTAGTCGTAGGCATTGTATTCCTTATCGAGAATGGTTGCAAGCGAAAGCAATTGGCAGACCAGATGGTGCACCCGCAGAGTTAGAGTTAACGTTAGAGTTGGAGTTGAAGTTGGAAATACAGCAACAGTGCAGCTATCTGAATTTGAATTAACAGCAATAACAACATTAGTAAACAACGTTGTCCTTAAAAGAGTCAACGTAATGTGCACGCTTTGCACATTTACAATGCAGTAGGTATTTAACCGTATAATCCACTAGCGATTCTTAAATTAACCGTTAATTAAACTTCAGCCATTAAATTTCATTCAATTTACACCTGTGCAGTCGGCTTGGGGTCACACTAGATGCCTTAGATTTGTATGCAACATGATTTATGGTACGGCGCGAAATCCTAATTGGCGCCAAAACGTCATTAACGCATAAATCACTCTACGCAAGCTTATCTTCTGCAATTAGAAATATAATTCTCCTGCAATCGGAACTGATTGACTGTAACGATCAAATTTATAAATCAAATGGTATTATAGTCGATAATAGTATAAAATATGTATACAAAAACTGTGAAAGAAAATCTTTCAAATCCCTGTTGCCTATCAAGTTCGAAGGAAATCTGAAGAGAAAAAAAAATTAAAAAAAATTGGCTCGATCTAAACGTGGGCAATCTGCGGGAGACACAACATATAACGTTTATCCGACAAACGTTTGGAACACGTGTGGACCACCCTTTGCGTTCCATTGTTAAAAGCCGCTAATTTCACGTAGTTAGCTTTACAATTAAGGGTATCTTGAGTTACAACAGGTTTCAAGCATACCTATACAGTATACTGTATATATATATGTAATTACATACCTGTGACTGTGTCGAGCAGGTTCTCTATTCGCGGCATTGAATTGTGGGAAACGTTGATGATTTTTATATGAAAGATATATATATATATATATATCTACATATATATATATATATCATGCCTATATAAAATGCTGCGGTTAAAATGCCTGCCTAGGTAGGTAGATACACAAATCCATGTGCGTGGAGTATGAAAGGTGCATATAGGTTTGGGTACGTAGAGAGAGAAATATGCAGACATACGTAGGTGTTATAAGTTAACAGCGTTGCCTCGCTTACTACGGATGTGGAAAACCATCAGGAATATACTGTAAAAACAATTTTGGCAAGTTACCAAATTTCAATACACCGCGCGGAGATTTTCACGGTACTGCACATCGGGGGCATCGCAGTAGAGTATCGTTGTGTAGTTGGACGTTTGTCACTGACCACATATGTATTTGTATGTTATCTTATTCCTTCTTATTTTCCCCTTTTCAGACTTATCTCATCACTTTTAGCTCTTTCACGGATCTCAAATGTGTACCCAGCATGATGCACGCATAGTAGTTTTGTTGTATACGCGGAATATACGTTGGTACCATTTTACCATAACGTTCTTTGTGCAAACTGTAACTTATTTTTGTTCTAAATTCAATTCACTTCATATACCCTGCCCTAGACTGCACTGCATACATACGCGATTTCAGTTCCTAGAAATTAAATAAAAGAAACAACGCAGCGGAACGAAATCGCGGTATGTGTACAAGAGATCAGCCGCAATATATATTGTAGCTTGTGACGAGAGCAAAGTCGTTTGTACCCAACATCGAAGTACATGTGCAAAGAAATCATGAATATGATACACTTATAAATGCATCTAGCTAGCCGAAGAGACGCGACGAATTCGAGTGATGCGCGGTGAAGCAAAAGCGAAGCCGCCTTGTTGCCTTATTTTTGACTGGAGCTAATTATAGCGAGCCATGCTGCTGCAGAGATGCATTTGTTTTTAATGAGAGCTTAAGTCAAGTTGGTATGTATATGAATTGGGTGGCATACGATATTTCTACTTATCATTAGTCGCTGCTCGGAAACATTTTTCCCTCGATATTCTAGCAGAAGAGATTTCTGTCTCAATTAATTCGATAATCATTGCCAAAATGTGGTAGGTTACAACCGTCGCATATTATATTAACACCTTATTGCGTTAGATACAAAATTATGTAAGATGTCCATATGAAGAGGCGTGTTTAGTTGTTCTCAAAAGGAATCAGCATTGTATAGGTACATGCCGATTACGACAATTAGTTCTCGCCATCAGTAGGCTCGGTTGTGGCATGGATAGAGAAAAAAATAATAAAAAAGTAAGAAATAAATTACGTTTCACGAAAATTTTTAGTGATGCTATTTCAAGCTCATAATTCTGTGATTTATTCATGATGATGATGCCGGCTAATACTAGAATTTACAGTTTCTCTAATTCGTTATAAGCACCTGCAGCGATGAACATTAAAATTTGAATACGATTTAATTACAGTATTAACGAAATGGAATGAATCTTGTTACAGTGTCGAGAGAGATGTTCATTTCGTAAATGGCGGAGATAATGATAACAAATACCTTGCTAGAACTCAATAAATGACTGCGAGGTATGAATGTCCAGATCACGAAATAGGAGTACAAGACGTACAGAAACGTTACCAAGATACAGCACTAGTAATTTTCAGAGTGAGTATTTGTGAATTTCAACAGAGTAAAATTTTATACTTTTATTCTAAGTGTTAAGAATATTGAACCGTAGAATGACAATGCTAAATTTAAAAAAAAAAGAATGTGTTCTCACTGCATTATTTCAGGAACAACTGAATCGGCCTGAACGGGAGCGCAACTACGTAAGCTTTGGTTCGAGCCGAAAGACAATGGAGTATAGCAACAATGGTAATGACGTTGTCATTGTGAAAAAAACTTTAAAACCAACGCCGACAATTGTAAAGGCTAAACAGACGTCTTTGAAACCAAGCGAAAAGTGCTCCATAATTTAAACTATACTCAAATGATCTAATATTCTATGTAGGAAAAAAAGTTGAACAAAGTACGAATGCTAAGCCAAGTTCATGCTCAATTTATTATTTATCATCACCTATAATATAGAAATTCAGCACATACATATATACATCAAAATCACTGAACATCATTTATACAATACGAGAGTATTATCTAACTCATGAATTTTGGCATTGTATTTTATACCTAGTATACTAAAAGGAATCAAATTTTGAAACGAACATTATAACGCGAGGTCATTTCTTAAACGCCGACAAACCGCGGCTGTTATCAAGACTGAGAATTCAGTAATTCCCATAAATATTCGTATTCTGTGACGAAATATATTTAGGTATCAGACTTCTACACCCGAACAAATTATATACAAGAGGAAAATGTCGTTAACAATCGAATCCCTAGATATTTTACCAGAACTGTATAAGATGATTTCGACATTTTACTGTGAGGAACTTCACTTTGGATCCGACTTAGAATTGAACAGCGAGGTCCCGCCATCTCAAGTATTATTTTAGGTAAAGTTCAGAAACGAAAATTCGCAGTTTAGATTACTTTCGATTATCGACTTGGAACAATGATTCGGTTGGCACGCTCTCCTCAGTAGCAGCACGACTTCGTGATGGCAGAGTTTTGATACTTTCATTGAAAAACAAAGATGTAGAGAAAGGGGCATAGAATTGCGTAAAAAAGTGTTATTCTTTACTTAGATGGTACTTCTGGTGACCAATTTATCAAACATAGATGTAAAAAATTATCTGGGTAACTGAGGTGCTCGGACAACCATTGTAGAGGGGTTTCTGGAAGGGGAATAATTCCGTGTGTTCGGACAACCACTGTAAAAAGAGCAAGCGTTATAATTTACACCTTCACAAGTTTCACATCTAAAAAGCAACTTACCTTTCTCTTGATCAGGGAAAACTTCGGATAATAAATGTCCCAGTTTTTTTCTTTGTCCCTCTTCATTAACAGGTTTAACCAATTTTTGAATGTACTTGTCTTCATTCAGGTAGCACCTGAATGGGATATATTTGAAACCATCGTCATTACTAGATTCCATAAGACGTCTATTGACTGCCCAGAACTGATCGAATTTGTCATTGAGTAAACCGAGCCACAATTGATTATGGTCTTTTTTTTGCATACTCGATACAACTTGCCCTCGGTGTTTCAATACATCAGATTCCTTTATACAAGCTAGAAAATATGACTCCACGACTTCCCTGGAACACATTTTTCCATTTTATATTTTCAGCAATGAACCAAAACCAGAGGTATATTATGAACCATGTCAGCCAACTTATTAATCTGTACACCATATAATGCATATTGCACATTGCACCTAACAGTCAATTTTTGTTGGGGCAATGTAAATTTGAAGTTATATTTCAGAATTATATCTCAAATTATCTCATGTAGAATTCTGTGCGTTAATATCTGTTTATGGTTGACACACATATGTTAACAGATAAATAATCCATGCTTGTCCATACTTATTTTGACAGTGCATAATCAGGTTTTCTGGAAATTTATCAAAATGAACGGTGATATTCCAAGGTAGTTGAATATCTTCGGAATGCAAATCCAAGAGGACACCAACAGGTAAATGCCACTTCAATGGTGCTCCATTATATTCCAACCACATTTCATTTTCCTGTTTATCCTTTTGTATGTGACGTGTGAAGTGCTTGCGTACCTGCAAATGAGAAAAAGACGATTGACATGGCATCAAACATCATGAGGGTACGATGAAATATAATTTTATTTACCTTGTCTACGCACAGAGGAAAGTAACTTAACCTAGGAACCATTAAATAATAAGGAGCTGGTGCTTGTAATTCACAAACTTCTTCCGAATCGAGTTGAAAGCAAACTGGCACTTTGCCTTCCCAAATTTCTCTCAATACTTCTCTATCATTTGCCATGTTAACGACAAATCTTATAGCTCAAAAATATATCTCAGTGCTCCTCCGACCTTACAATGACAGGAGATCACTTTTTGATAGGTTATACTACTTCATACGAATTTGACACCAAAGCAACCACAGTAACCATAATCGGATGGTTCTGAAACAACTGGTGAGGAGAATGTGATCTTGTCAGTAGGAAGTTTCGGGCTGAAAGCTGCATTGGTAAAGAACATCATGAGGATACCTAAGTACGATAATAAGTAGAATGGAACCATCAAATTGGCGAGGTCTGTTGACAAGATTACGTCATGGATATCGGCAAAGTAGAGTTTCAGCGTTTTTAATGAAAGGCAAAAGTGTTCGATTCAGGATCCTGCAATATCGACTTAACGTCATAAGCATTGAGAAAAAATCTGTAAACAGGACAATCCATTGTTTGTTTACTTTGGTTGCTCATTGATATCGTTAGAATTTTTTTATGAAATACAAATGAGCGAGAAAAACTTCAATTTTGACAAAACTTTTATTTACGCTCATATTGAAATCAAATAACAATAACTCATTGTCAATGGCTACAACCACTAATTATGAGGGTCTCAGTTTTGAATAAAAATTTATTAGGCATCTATCTATGGCACCAGATAACCGAAGATATCGAACACTAAAATCAACAAAAATCCATAAGTCGTATGGTGAGCTGTTCGTCTCAAAGAGAAAAATGCCTGCAAACGCACATTTCATCAACAACATTTATGACGGTACATCATGATTCGTGACTTCAAGAGAAAAAATTCAAAAATCACTGAGCTCACAATCAGTGTACAAAATTATGTTCATAAAGGTTTACAATCGAGCTTACAGTAGGTCAACAGTTGTACAATTTTGCTTATCATGTGGGAATCTAAAGGCTATTTGTGAAGGTAGAAAACGAATTCGCTTTTGCAGAAGAAATTCCGAGAAGTACTGATTGTCAGTTTATGTGCATCGCCGTATTTTATGATCCCCCCAAAAGGCACCGCACGTATAAAAAAAGGGACGCACGTGCTGAACCAGTTACTAGGTAATTAGCGCTCAAGCGTGGTGATTCTGTTCGGCAGATAAATTCGCGGTTAAATTGCGGGCGTCCGCAATCTCGCGCCGCGCCAATTAGTATAATTTAGTTTATCAGTGGATGTGTCGAACGTAGCGCTGAACCAGTCTATAGAGATATATTCAATTGTTACCTCAAGTTCGAGTGATTTTTAATGAGAAAGAATCAAAATTTGTGTTAGATTCGGAATACGTAATTACTTCGGAGTGTCACTTTATTTCGTTGACACGCAAAATCGAAAACAACCTCGCCATCGTTAGTAGCAGGGATCAAACTTCGGATCGCACGAGAATTACTCATATTGTTCACACAAAATCGTGAAGATGAAGAACTTTTCAGCGAATCTCTTAACCTTTGTTCTCGTTGGTAAGCATCGGCCACGGAAATTCAAAATTATCACATTTGAATGACGGAATTCTATTTTATCAAACAAGTTGTGAGTCGGGAAAGATGTTACATATATTCATGAACGGGCAAATATGCCTGTACGAAAAAAAAATTCTGCGTGATACACGCTTTACATAATTCAATACAAATAAAATTTCTCGATCTGCGAACGAAAGCAAAATGTGATTCAAATCACCACAGGTCTCGGAGTCAATATATTTCTTATATCGTAGAAAAGTTTTTGATATTTCGTCCGACATGAAATATATCATGTTTCATATTTCTCGTTCATATACGCGCGTGGCCGAATACGATGTATGCTTTCTTTAAATTAGCGAAAATACCATGCCGTTGACTCTATTCGGATTCCGCGAGTATTCAGATCTCTATTCATAGGCCACAAACAAATCCTTCCGTATAATTGGCATGTTACGCTATCATCGACAACAGACTCCTATATCGTTCTCGCCCAGAAAATAAATGAGCCTGTTTTCACCGCCCAACCGCGAACTTTCTGTACTTTGAATATTTATCTCAAATTCAGTTTGCTTAAAATATTTCGTAACTAAAAATTAAACTGAAGCTGAAGTGCTCAGCATTTCCTTCTATATCTTCTGAAAGAATTCAATGTCCTTCCTGGCACAATATGAACTCTTCTGCCATCCTATTCCCCGATAAAAGCTACCGCCGAATCAAAAGTCAGAATTTTTTTAAATTAAAGTCTCTCTTAGTTATCTCTCAAAACAGTCAGCCGTACAGCGCTTTTCCTATCTCTTAACTGTATAGATACTCGGTTGCCGTCCGGTGCTCTTTTAATGTACTTGGCGCGAGACTCCACCGAGTCTCTTGATAGTTGATCATGCGTGCCGCGCCGAGTGTCGCGCGTTTCTCTGGGTTACGAAGAACAGGAAATTCTCTGTCAAATCTGGAACAAATCCGTACTATGATCCAAAAGATATCGATGTTTCAAGATCAAACCTGCAAAGAAGAAAAATAAGAAAAGGACTGTGTTTTTTCTATAATTCTAATAATTAGTAATCCAAAAACTACTCAACCAATCTCGCCCGAATATTGTACTTGAAGTTTGCTGAACTGGAACTCTTCATACGTAATTAAAGTTTGATTGTGACAATGAGGTGTGAGTCAGCACCTCAAAATATCATATCTAGCGACAATATGTTGCGAATTCTTTATACAACTTGATATCAGGAAATTTGAATCGATTGATTTGGTAAACATAAAATTGATGCCAAGTTTCGCGTAAAAAGACAAACCGCGGACGTTAAATAAGATCATATTTGTTTTTGGCCAAACCAGCCAGAAAAATTGTTCAACCCCAATTTTAATGCCAATTTTTTCGTGTCCGTAACGGACGAAGCACTTGTCTCGGTAGTATTATATTATGTCGTAGAGAATTTTCAAATTTCAACGTAACCTTTCTTCAACGATGAAACAATACGATCTATTATGCATGTGGTTATAGTAGTGAAATCAACGGAGTTTTATACTTAAGTACATTATTTATTGTTTCTCCTTGAAAAAAGAATGAACTTGGAAATCGGTTTTGGGTTGGATCCTGGCGAATAATGATTGGGCTTTTTCTAAGCGACAATACACACTAAGTTTGCAAATTGAACTAGTATTATAATATTCATGTATAAGTAGGTATCTGTTTCATTACTATTATAATAATACAACGCATTGTTATATGCCTTATATTTCATTCTTACTTTTCTTGCTTTCGTGGTAAGATTAAGTTCGTGCGCATGTCATGTACTGTGGCAGATGCGTCCTTAGAATAGTTTTAACTTTAAGGTAGTAGTCGATGGATATATGCTACAGTAAATATCTGAAATTTAGTAAACTGCCAGATACAAAAGTCTAATTTGGCTGAATATTCAGCGATAATATATGTACAAAAAAAAAAGATGGATATAGCTTTAATTCTGCACCTCTAAGAGGCACACGTGATGTTCATCATTTTGGTAGAAAAAATTCAACTAATTATCTTTGCAAATTTAGAATAACGCATCAGCTATATATAGACATATATATATTATACATATTATATATATATTATATATATAATATATATATTATACATATTATATATATATTATATATATATACCGAAATATCGACATTCTTCATCCAGCTCGCTAACATATCTCGACATTTACCAAATTCCGCTTCTCACTGTAACATAAATACGTATTTATATATAAAGGTACAATTATTTTTATCTTTTTCTTTTTGTTGAGTAAACAAGTTTGTTTTTTTTTTCGATTTTGTCTTTTTTTTTCATATACATATATAATAAGTCATATACAATAAGTTTACAATGATACGAGGCCGAGCAGGGTGCTGCAGGGTACGCAACGACTCAAAAACGGATATGGAAATTCGAAAAATCAACATCAAGGAATCACATTCTACCAAGAGACTTATAATCGTTTACATTTCTGTTGATATAAAAGAATAGATTTGCAAACCTAAATGCAGAATACAGATTCTTTATGTAACATTTTGAGCAGTCATTTAGGTCTTATCAGTAAAATAACGTTTATCGGTAGAAATATTCTTGGAATTCTCCAGGTGTAGAGCCAACATCTTTGGCATGATTATGAGACCAATATGCGTGCAAGACTTATTTCACAGCTAGTGATGAAAAAAAATATTTGGAGGATTGAAAATGCAGAAAAAAAAAATGAACGTATTGTACTGTTGCAGATAAACTACAATCATAGATATAGTTCAATATATCTATGCTACAATTTAACAATGTTGCAAATATTTATTCACACGAGTTTTTTTCTTCTCGTTCTTGACCGCGTGTCCATAGAAAGTTGAACGAAAATCGGAGGAATATTTCTGTTTTACACAATATACCTTCGCTGAAAGATTTTGTGTTATTCAATTTATTTCCTTGTTTGTTTTGTCCGATTTTGTCTTTATAAACAATATTATAAGATTTTCAATTTTTTCTTTTTTTCAATATATTTATAACTAATTTTTTTATCCACCGATGTATTTATATTTCTTATCATAATGTGCACTCGAGGGGTTATTCATTCTTGAAATCACTGTGTCACTGTGGAATGAAATCATGCTGGAAATCACGTGAAATCATGAACTTTTGACTGATAAGATTTGTCATTAAAAATTATATTATTCTTATATTCGACCTCTTTTGCCGCTTTTCATTCGACACCGGGATTTAATTAAGCCTAACTCTCCTCTACCCTATTGCATGGATAGGTAAAATCACTTGCAATCACTTGAAATCACAGAAATCAGATGAAATCGATGACTTCAAGAAAACATTGGAAATCGAGCTGAAATCACGTGAAATCATGTGAGATCAGCAATCACTGTGTCACGAGATTTGGCAGTGAATAGCTCCTCGTGTGTACTGGTAACGCTTTTAGTGATTTTTCATAGCTTTATTCGTAATAAGTACAAACTAAATAAATTATCTATAGAGAAAAGCATCCTACAGCATTCAGCTAAGCCTCCACTCACACAACATTATTCTTCATAATTCATATTTTCATATTCAATACATTACTTTATACTGTTAAAGTTAGTTTATTCAAAGTTAAAGCTTTCCATGGTTTTTTTTTTAATGTTGTAACAACGGACTACAACGAATCGCAGCCTCTCACAGGACACAGCTAGCCATCGCTCGTTCATTTCTCTTTGGTTTTTTGTGTTTTTGTGTTTTCCTTTTAAATTTTTCAAATTCTTTTTAATCAGCTTTTTGATTTCTTGTACTTTACTGCTGTCATAAATTTTTTTTTTTTTCAATTTTGTTTATGTTTTCAAATACGTAATTAATATAAGTCTGAAGTATATATTTCCGTTTTATTTACAGTTGGACGATAGTATATTGTTACTGTTATTCATCTATATTTTATGTTACATATATTATATTTTTCGGAATTCATAATACATTTTAAATATTAAAAGTTTCAACATGCTCTTCGTTATTTATATACCATACCTGGAATGTTCGAGAAATCTATATGTATATATTGTTGCGGATCATGTTATATTAACAATTCATATTTGAATTGATTAGAATAAAAGCTGACATAGTTTTTAATTCTCAATATGAATGCACCAGTCGATAATATAAATACATATATGTGTATATATATATATTTATTATGAATAAACGCTTTCATTTACATGAATTCATAATTAAATATGCCCATTGCGTTTATATTTAAAAAAAAATTTCCCCAAGGATTGAGTTTGGCAGAATAAATAATAAATATTGATTGCAATTTCAAAGGAATTATACTTTCAACCGAACATGATTTGCTATCAAATTTCATTGCCCTTTGGTACATATATTTTATTTGCTCAATTTTTTCGAATGACTTTTTAGCGGCAGCGTTGACCGCAATCGCATGTCCTATATCTATTCATGTGTGTATACGTATATATTTTTTTTAATTCAACTATGTCCAACTGTACAACATTTGTTTATGAAACGAAAGAAATATTATCGTATTTTAAGACAAGAGTTTCGCAAACCACGATTACGAGTGTTAGTTATTAAGGCAACTTTTGTTACAAATTTAATGATTCATCATATAGGATACTTTTTTTTTCTTCTTTCTTTCATTTATTTTAATCTTTAAATAGAGAGAGTAATTTTCT
This sequence comes from Athalia cordata, assembly GCA_963932425.1. Lineage (NCBI taxonomy): Eukaryota > Metazoa > Arthropoda > Insecta > Hymenoptera > Athaliidae > Athalia > Athalia cordata. The sequence goes on along the minus strand of OZ010625.1, from coordinate 44,503,594 downwards.
ATGAAAGTTTAGTTTCAGCAAGCCTGAGAAGCTCGGTACCTTGAAATGCTGAACAAACCGGATGTAATAAAAATTGATAAATTACTATTATACGTATTATAATTTTCATAAGTGTAATAATAAAAATAATATGCTTGTAAAGCGAGAAAGAATTGAAAGAAAAACAAATTACAAAACAAATAAAAGTACTTTATATACTTATAGATATATATATATACGTATTGAAATAACCATCGTGGCATTATTGCTTAGGATTTTCGAGTTGCACAAGTGAATTTACATAATTATATTGATGATGGATAACAATTCAGAATTCAACAGTTATGCTTGGTGAAAATTTGAACATTCATATGTATATAATTTTGATGATATAGTATTTTTCATTGATTCTCCAGCACTATTTATAGTTGAAATTAAATATCTGGTAATATATTATGCACAAATTATGTAACTGTATGTAATTAATAATTTGATGCATTAATGCAGAAAAAGAAAATTATTTCATTATAGAAAAACGTGCTAGCAATTAATAAGACATACCCTACTAGGCTCCCGAGCCTCAGAGCATGACCGATCAGTGACGAATGTGATTATTATCGACAGGGCGTTAATTAATATAATACGTTTTCATATTCATTTGTTTAATATTATTATTATTCTTCTTATTAATATTATTTATTATTCATTTATTTCTGTTATGATTATTATTATTTATTTATTTATTTTTTACCATATATAGATAAGTAGAAAAACTCTTAATTGTAATATTTATGTATCTTTATTAAATGCAAGTAATGAAATCGTATGATATATATATATATATATATATATATATATATATATATATGTATGTATATGTATAGGTTAATTAATTTTATTAAAGATTTTTTTCTCTCACTAATCAATGGGCATTTTGAACAAGTCGAGAGAGTTGCTAGCTGCGCGAATACTTTGCTGTTTTTTTTTTGTTTTTTTTTTTGTTTTTTTTTTTGTTTTGTTTTTCTTGTGCAATCGGTTTCACACATTCAATTAATTTTCACATGTTACGACACCTAGTATACATAACTTGCGGTGAAAATAATTGAAATTGAAATCGATCGCACCGTTAGAATAATATATATATGTAATATATATATTTTAATGTTACATTTTAATTTTCGTATATATATCTATTATACTTTTACATTATTATTAATATTTATAATTTGTATAATTCACGTTTTTTTTTTTTAATTTTTTTTTTTGAGTTGTGTGTGATTGTGTATATTACAGTATTTTCATAGTACGTGTATGTATATAATTATGTCATTTAATAATAATATATTTATATAACTTTAATGATTTTATAAGAACTGTAATAATCAGGATAATAATTAAACTTGAACAATTTTTTTTTTGTTTTTTTTTTTTTGTTTTTTTTTGTTGAGAGAGACAATAAACATATGGTGACGCAAAAAATGCACGGGAGCAGTCTGATGTATTAACGGTAATTTGGTATTTATTATTAGTTATTTTAATTGATATATAAAAGTTACAGAATTTCGAGTCCGTAAATAACATGAATAACGTATATTATTATCATTATCACAAAAGCTCTATTTACATGGTCAGATACATAATGTACACTCATGGTAGCATGAAAGTAAGAAATTTATATACATATATCCGGCAACGAAATATGTATGTACACGTTTTTAAACTTGAATGTGTACATTAGAATGTTACTTGAATAAGTGAAGAAATGATGTGAAGGAAAATGAAATATCAACCACTTAATAACTACGATAATGTAGAAACATGTGAAAAAAAAAACGTATCAATCGTGTGATGTAATTTGAAAAGAGTGGACTTGAGAATCTGTAATTTTCAGATACCTATATAATTCAATATTTATATACTTTGCGAGTACGAATTTTCATATAAGAAAATGGCGAAATGCTATGTATCAATAGTATGGTATAGAAACGGCTACGTTTTTACTTTATTAATTATTCAAGTAATATGTGCTAAAAGTTTTCACTTTAGATACTTTTTACATACGCACTCCTGCCTACAGCAGTTTATTACACTCTTAATCACCTACAAGAGTCTTTTCTTTTGTTTTATTAATTAATTTATTAGTTTTAACGTTAGTTCATCGTTAAAGTCTTGGTCATCTGCTTGCATAAGACTAGGTAAAGATTAAATTATTTAATTTCTTTTTAATATTGTTACAAACACTTCGAGGTTCAATCGTCCAATTGCGATTCAAGGGGTGCGATCCCTTGTACTAAGATTTGGATTTATCACAGAAAAACATTGTAATAATATTTAATCTTATATCTTCTTCTTTCTTTTCTTTTCATTTTTTGTTTCGAAGTTATTGGATGAAGTTCTGTTGAGTACATCCACGATATTTGATGAGAAATGAACGAATTTTTTATATTTTTTTTTTTACTCTTACTCTTATTAGCAACATTATGGGGCATACAGAGTATGATTGAATTGGTAAAAGCACTTACGGGAAGAAATCACGCGGTATTTAATCGGCGTGATAAAATTAAGAGGCTTCTAAACAGTATTTGATTTTTCAATATGATCGTAAGAATCGTAAGATAAAACATGTAGACATGTATTAAGATTGTATTATCGTAATTCTGCTCATTGAAATTGAAATTGTCAACCATAAGAGGATTTTGATCCTCAAATAATCAAGTACAAAGTATCCCGTTTTTTTCAAATAGAAACATACATCGAAATCAAAACCCTTGCGGCCATACAGCGCCTGAGCTTCCAGATACGTTTCTCATTCTGCAATTTGATGTTTTTGCTTTCTTCAGACTTTAAATATAATACAAGTATATAAGAAACGTAATTGAATACTCGCGCTGTCTGCAGGGATACATACTTTGACGATAACGCGACTTGCAGAATTTGCATTTTTTTGTTATGAATAAACCCATATGCTAAAAAATTTGATTTTTGTTTACCATTCTTGTTTCATTTTTTCAGATTTTTTTTTCAGTAAAACTTGGTACTTACAGACAAATGAAGAGCGAAGCATATCGTCCATCGAGAGAATAATACAACTGCGCTAATAAAACAATTTAATAGATTTAAATTGATAATTGTAGTGGAGCTATTTGAGTAAGATTCTAACTTTTTGGCTAGCTAGTTAGTGAAAGTACGACATAAAAGTCGGTGTATTGCCTGCGATCACAATTGTAGTATAGTTAAAACTTCAGATGTCGATGGACTTTTCAAACGTAACGAAGATGAAATAACTCTTCTAAATGAAATCATATAGTTCTAGCTTTCAACAACCGACTAGGGTCTTTAGACGACCTTGATATTCAAAGATTTCAAATGGCGCGATAAGAAATTGAGGTTTATTAATAAAAAAAGGTGCAAAATCTACGATTTGTATATCCAATATAGCGAAATATTGGAACCAATGTATAAATACATAATTACAGTCTTCAAAAGTCTCTTAACACAACGCAGTGGTTGCGTCAGCCTGACCATATTCAATATACTACTCAAATACGCGATGATTCATACACATTTGCCCCATGCAAGCATGAAATACTGAAAACTATAACTTCTTATATCATGGAGACAATTATACTCATTTCGTACCAAATTATCTTCTCGAACACCTCGTACCATTGGCAGTATATAACATATTAATATCCTGGTAGGATAAATTCAATTATTATTCCTATTATTATTTATTATTATTTTCTTTTCATAAACAAATGAGATATTATTATTTATTTTATCAATATGTAGCACGTGTTATTAATAATTTATATGCAATATTTTACAAGTGCAGAGATTCATGAGAATATTGTTATTTTTTTGTATTTTTCGTTTTTCTTTTTTCAATATATTCATATAATAATTTTATTCGTTGACTAGATTGTATGTGTTCAAATTGGAAAAAACTTGTACATTTTGTTGTATTTCTTCACCAGCGCAACCCATGCGTTATGTCTCAATGGTATGTTAAATTAGCCAAAAACAAAGAATTGTTTTTTGTTCTCTTCATTATTCTATGCGTATACGTTATATTTTCACATTCGGCTAACCTGACTGAATTAATATAATGGCATATTTGAAACCGGTTGAAATATTAAATGACAATGAAATCATATCGTGTGCCTTCGAACATACCTTATAACTTGCACTAATATTAGAAATATAAAAAAAAACGTATTGATTAGAAAACCTGTTTATTTCACACACATTGGTTTCCTTCAATTATGATCACTCTGCAGACAAATATGCTTAATATCCAATATCTCACAGCGTATTTTGACTTTCATGATGGAGTGGCACTGACTAACGAAGCCCAACTTAATAAGTGATTAGACACATCAAGACGGGTTGTGAATGTCGCTATCTGCAGCGTAGAATAAACCAATTTGGCTATACACTTTTTAATCACCGTTGTTGATTATTATAGCTATTTTTTTTCTCTTTATTTTAATTGTCTTCTTTTCTTTTCTTTTTATATCATATAGATAACAATGAAATAGAACTCAAAATTCAATGGGATTTACAACTGACGTATAAATAAGTACGGATGGTTCATGCAAATAATGAACATAACAATAATTTAAACACATACCTATAGAGAATGCCCAAGAAAAATAACGTTATAACTGTTGTATCGATTCTGATCCTCTTTATTACTGAACTTTGTTTTTTTAGGGTAAGCAAGGAAAACATTTCAAATTTTTTTGTTTAAATTATATGCATGGATGTTCATTGGTAGCACGATTCTTGTCACATAATCATACCCTGATCAAACGATTTTCTATATGAATTCTAGATGGATTGTATTGAAAAGATGAAAAGGCTTATTTTTAAAGTTGGTATTGCATATGAAGATTCAGTTTGCGGTTCTGTACAAATTTTTAAATGATCTATTCTGGCAGGTTTTTTTCTGAATGTCTTGGATTCTCACCGGTCGCTGTCGCACGATGTATCTTCATATGAAAAATTTACTCAACATATTTTCCAAAGTCTTGTGTAATTATCAGTTCGTTCTTTTATACATCAGACTTTAGTGAATTAATTCTAAAGAATTTTTTAAGAGTTCTTAGCACTTTTTTTTTTACTTTACATAAAGTCTGCTTCCTGGAAGCTTGAACACAAAAAAAAAAATTAAACAAAAAATAAAACTCTTGCAGTTACACCGAAATATCTTCACTCTGCGTGACTTTAAACACAACGGAAAATAGGATTAATGAAAACTGAAAATGTTGTAGTTGTATTTATAGGACAATTTGATTCGTCACAATCAAATTGTGTGAAACTTTTCTTCAATAGCTTGCTCAGCACTTAATTGTCCAATGTCTTCTGCGCATGGAGCAGTTTTGAGACATGAAAGTTTATAGTATTCACACTACGCGCAAACCGACAAATCCCTAGGTAAGTCCAGTTCTTCACTCGACAATCCAGGGTTCCATGTTAGCTAGCACCAATCATCCTCGTCACTATCCGAATGCCTTGATCTTGGTGTTCTTTGTTTTGGCTGAGACGGTGGTGGTTTGTAACCATTAGGTACTGGACTTGGTAGCAATCTTCCACCTCTTCCCATCGCCACAGCTTGTTCAAAGCTCAATGGACAGTGGCCTAATGGTATCGTTGGAGGAGGTACATGTGAATTTTGTGAGACACGTGTGACATGTGGTCCGTGGGTAGGTGAAGCATTTAGTTTTGGAAAATTGATGTTTGCAGGTTTTAACTGAAGTGTTGATGGTTTATTAGGAGTAGGTGGCAATCTTCGACCCCGACCTCTTCTTGTTACGAGGACCGGATAACTGTGCTGATGAGGGTGGTGGGTGTGCGCTGGTTGTCTACCACCTGCAGGGCTGGGTGATCGAGATCGTTGTTCCAAACTCGTCGTTCCATAGGGTCGACCATGACTCATCCTATGAACGGGACTAGGCGATCGTGCCGGACTAGTTGAAGCGCTCCACGAACCTGCCAAAGTTTTCAGTGAAAGTTTCTTTATTATCGATCCAGATAATGAGTGATACGTGGGAGTCAAATACTACTGGGAGTAAATAGATTTTGAACTAAATATAATATCGGAATTTCAGTTTACTGAACATCGAGGAAATGGAATCATGGGGATTCTCATATGCTACGCGCGATCAAAGAGGTCTGTCAAAGTGCAATTATTTCATAGTGCTAATACGCTATAAGTATAAAGGATGACACTTAACTGCAGAACATTCTAGAGATAAAACGATAATTTCACCAAAGATATTCAACAATAAGCTCAGAACTTGTCTGCAAGGAATAATAACTGAAATGTAGATGCTAAAAAGTTGCATCACATACAGAAATTGAATTGAATTGAATGATAATTCAACAATCGAAGCTGTATAAAATAAATCCAAATTTCACTATGATTCGCATATTTGCCAACTACACACGTAACCATGTGATGAAAGGATTATAAAGAAAAGGGTACATGCAATGCCATGACTTTCAATGGTGACTTATCAATCATAATTCACTCGAAACGGCATGGTAGCATGCCAATTCATCAAATTATCTATTCAGAGCAGTATAATTTGATCCGTAAGTCAAATATTTACCGGAGAATTTGAATGATAGGTATAGTACATTGTTTACCGAGCGAGAAAATGGTCGCTTCCGCGCTGAGTATGAAGGTGAGCGCCACAGCGAAGCCGAGGTGTTCTCAACTTTGTATGAGGCGCAGACAACCGTTTTCTCCGAGGTGAACATACTATTTTCTACAACAGCGAAGGGAAGCCAGCGAGTTTTCATCCACAAAGGAGGAGGATGGCAATTGACTGGTTTTGTGACCGTTTGCGGATGAAAACTTGCTGGTTTTCCTCCGCTGCGGTAGAAAATTTGTCAATGGATGCATGCAAAATACTACACAGCAAGTACATAAATCAGAAATACTGATGAAATTTTATGCCCGCTAGGTGAGAGAACTCACCACAGAGCTTTGTACAATTGGCAAAGTACTATATGATCATGCCCATTTTAAACGAATGATTGACATTTTTGTACATAGTTCTTGACAACGATACTATAAGTTTTTGATTCAATTTTTCAAAACTAGTGAACATATTTTACAATATAACACGATGAACAAAGAATTATGACAGATAAATGTAACGTAATCAAGTGATTTCATCATTATTGCCTAATTTTGCTGAGCTACAAAACCAGGTATACACCTTAAAATGTATGAGATAGACAGGTATTCAGTGCTAAATGATAAAAATGTGTACGATGTCCGAGATTATTTATAACCGAAGAGCAATTGGAATAATATAAAGGTATCATAGGGTATTAAATGATAAAATGCAAAGGTTAAACAGTAAAATTACCATCGTCGTAATAGTTGTAGAAGTCGTAATAGTCTATGTAGCGCACAACAGAACAAAATGAAAAATATATTACATCGAGAAACATTGAGCAACTTTGCAAGAGCCGGATAGAGCGAAACTTTACAATGCAATCATACATTAATTTTGACTACAAATTGTATTTGATCAAATTCAATGCAATAAATCCAACTCAAAAAAATTGTACCAATATTTGAATTTGGAACGAAATTTTTAGTCAAGTTGCAAGTTGTTCGAAGTTACTTCAGCAAACCTTAGGATTAATGTAGCAGCACCGCAATACCAAAATTATATTAATTATGGTGCTCATGTAGTAATCAGGTTTTTGTGGATGGTAACTTGACTTGATTTTTATACAAAGTAAACAATGCATCATATATCTACAACAATGAAAGCATTTCAAATCATTTTTTCAACCTTCATACTTGTCTGTGTTCAGAATGAATATTTTTCATGTATTATATTTCGCTTGTTACAATCAACATGAACTATGCATATTCTATAGTTTATAATAATTTCACATCGGGAGATGCAAAATTCATAGGTGGACTTTTGACTTCAAACTATATTCTATGTGTCGTCGCACATCTTGTTATTGTTATTTATGATATCCATTCACAACAAGCTATCGCCTTCTATTGGTTAAATTTTACCATTCATGAATTTAAAGTAAATTATCCGTGTAAAAATGCTTTGGATAAATGAATAATTTGTAAAAATACAATTTGTAGCATGAATGATGATGACTGTGGTATAATAAACTGTTCATGCTGAATAACTGACTTACCTCGCATCTTGTGCCGATGATTATACTGCGATCCATGCGGATGCTGCGTATGCCTTTGAATATCAACCACATTACTAACGGTATCACTAAATCCAGGTCCCTCGTGATAATGATGAACACGATGGTCGTACCTGTGTCGTCTGGGTGATGGCGATCTGTACCAGATCAGAGAATGTTTTATATAGAATGAACTTAGACGAGAATTCAACTATTCCCCCCCCCCCCCCCCCCCCAACTCTATCGTGATTATTTTGAATCCAAAAATATCAAGTCATTTAAATTACATGATAAATATACGTTTAAAATTTTTCCAAATCTGTTACAAAAGAATATAAGCAATATGAAAATAAATTAAAGTTCCACCTCAAGCTGGGCGATCTGGAATGATGCCTATGTTGAGACGTTGGATGATGGGGGTGTAGTCTTTCTCCAGGATGTGTTAAACTCTCCAGGCTTCCAGCCCGAGATTCACTAACTACGACATCCTGTAGCTCCATCTAAACAAATTTTATGATAAGTTTGCGTTCTTCAGTCAATCGTGATATAGGAAAAGGAAGGAACTTATAATTGGCTCGAAATGTTGACTCATAAAATAATAACTGAATTTTAATCTTTCTCAAACATATTCGACCCTAAACTTTTGGTATCGCACCTTTTGCCTCGATTTTTGAAAGAATCATGTCTTTTAAATGGTTCTGAATTCTTCTTCTTCTGGTTAATATGATTGAAAAAAAAGGTTGAATGATGTTTTTTGTTACGGCACACTTCTCGTGGTGTCGTCGCGGTTAAAAATAGCTCATTCGAGTATAGTACCTATAAAAATGTGACCGACTTGCAATGCATGTATGATGAAAAAGAATTCAGAAACCGTTTAAGAAAAATGACCACATTTCTATGTATACTTTCAGTGTAAAATGTAGCATAGAACACTAAGATTGTAACGTAGAGAAATTCTATGTATGTCATGCTTTTACATGCTCATGCTTCAGGTAATAATCATGTGTCAATTAGTGAAATCACTATATTTTTAAACGCTTATGTGCCCCATACTTACCACCCACACATTAAAGGGTAATTTAAAACACAAAGGAACATATATCCAGTAACATTTATAAGTACGCTAACACCCTGGAGGTGAAAGCAGCTAGGGAAGGGTGGGACGATGTCTAGTTTCAACATGACTAATTGTAGGTGTGAGTATATAGTGTACATGTATATCTATTTGTAGAAAGTAAACTGATTTTACTCTAAACTCTAGCCAGGTACCTGTAAAACACTGTAACTACTACCACGTTCATTGACAACTGAGTAGCGTCTAGACTAAGAATTGTATTCTCGTAACGTTTTTGTTGCCTATGGTTTGTGTGAGTGATTTGCACAAAACGTAGTCTTGAAAAATCTAACATTATGATATTGTTCTATGAAAATATCGGACAGTTTACACTATAATCTATGTCAGTTATTTTGGATAAATACACAAAGGATTTCTATTGAGAATAAGACTATAGCGAGTGGGTCTAAGGGCTAGGCCTAGAATGTTGAAATGAATATATGTTCAATTGGAAATGACAAAATGTCATATTCATCCAACAAAATGTTACGTGGGAATAAAAGTGTCATTCTATTTGGTGTAAGACTATTCAGCGGAAGTGACATAGTTAAAGATCATGGCATTCACCAAAATACCCTCAACAACATTACCGATTGCCATAGAAAAATGATATCTATGTCGTTAAGTGGTACTAGTCAAAATTGGAAAAAGTACATACATGGACGTATCGAATCGGGGTATTTTGATTTGAAAAACAATAATTATAATTATGAGATAAGATTATTGACTGATTGCTTGAAAGATTGATTTGAGTTTGGACTGGAACCGAGACCTTGAGGTAACGGATTGAGGAGCGAGGTACGAAAGTGGTGTTCTGGTGTTGGTAGTACGAGGGTCGGTAGTAGTTGTTATCGTGGTGGAACTCCTGAGAGGGCTCAGCTAACAACGGTTCTAGCTCGGGAGCTCGATCGAGGTTGTTAACTACACCCCCACTCCCACCCCCTCCCTGGCTACTCTCTCCGCTGCTGCCTAGTTTATCGTACGGATGGGACACCATCCAGTTCACCTTTTTATTCCTGAGAAAAACAAAAAGAACAACATTTAGTTTCAGAGATGTAATGTCATAGCATAATTGGTAAGTGTGAAAACAAGTGCAACAGTTGATAGCTATTCGGCTTACCTGATGCTACGCTGTCGTCTTTGCTCGGCGGCAGCAAGAGCCCCTAGAGCCCCTTCGTCTTCATCTCTGAGCTCTCTGCGATCTCCTCTCAAATCTCCACTGGGTCGCGGTGGGGGCTCTAAGCTATTAGCCCGGCTATCACCAGGTTGTGGAGCGTGATTATTTCCTCCGGTATGGTTGACACCAGCCATATCCAGGAGACAGTTGAAGAACGTCGAACGCTGTTCGAATGTGCGAAACCCGTGTCAAACTCACAATACTTTACCCCTTACAAGATGTTACCTTCACCCACATACAGGCTTTACCCGATAGAGATATCAAAATTGTATTATGTATAGCATAAATAGATCATCCCCCAAGCATTAGTGAAAATATTAAGTTATGTTTAAAAGAGATCGGAAAAATGTCTCAAACCATGCCAAAGTGTGATGGTGCTGAGTGTAAGTTGAAGGTCATGTTATATTTTTTTGAATTAAATCACATGAGTGTACGGCATAAGATTCGAAAAAGATTGCGCTAGCGATGTTTGGAAGTGAATTTTTAAAAGGTGGGGCACTGGTGATGGTGCAATGTTCAAACTCTGATTGCGAACATATTCGGAGGCAATTAAAGTTCTTGTATCTAATCCTTGACAAATTGTAGAAGTATCCAAACACTTCGTACGAGCCAGCATATCGATCTCTTCCGTGCATTGTGATTCCGGGTCACAAATCTAACTACCTCGGCAACTCTTATGCTGTACAACTGTTTGTGATCAATGTAATTTTTATTTTACAAAGCCTGTATATGTTTGTTATTAAGTTAAATATTATATTTTATTTAGTCAATAATTTATGTGTTCGGGCATATATATATTATATATAGGTGTATATACATATATATATTATATACATATAATCAGGATATTGTAACAAAACGATTACATACGAATTAATATTATGTATTGCGAATGCAATTAAAACTTAAAAATTCAAAATGAAACATGCACAGTTCAACGTTGTATGTTACCAACATCGTATTAGATTTGTCGATTGAAGCTACTGCAAGAATCCGATTGATTGTAGACAAATGAAAATCGCAGACATTTTCTTCAGATTTAAGATACTGCAGCTAAGTGGCAGTTTCTAAATTGGCATAATTTCTTTGCGCATAGAAAACGATATTGGTAACATAATATTATACAGATACATGAATGCTGAAAATGTAATAGAGATGAATAAATGAGTGTACGATACATTTTAAATGTTAGGTACAAGTAAACGCAAGATTGTACATGAAGTAGCCACCAACAGAGTCAAGATAAACGTACCTACACACAAATACAGGGACGAATTTAAGGGAACATGCCTACGGGTGCTAGACAACGTTGTTTAGCTTCCTTGTTAATATTCCGACAAATTTTAGTAAATAATTAGATATATCTTATTTAATTGGTTTACCAACATTCCCATAGAATTCCAATACAAATGAAACTATGGCCACTCCAATTTCATAAATATCCCGGACTCGGATACATTCAATACCTGAAAGTTGAGATGAAACGAATTTTTTCCACGGATTTTATTGTTCGCTATATGATATTTAAAAAAATATGTATTTGCAGGTATTGAAGTGGTCACGATTTCAAATGTAAAGCGAGATAGGTAGTATTTAGGTGATTATTTATGAAATTCCTTAATATTTCACATTAGCATGTAATAATGGAAGTATGGTCTAAGTAACAAGGCATAAAAACAAGCAAAGAATTCTAAAGATAACTTTTTAGAGGTCTATAAAAAATATTCGCTAACTATAACGAAGATATAAATACGTAGTATTATCTTGTAAAGCTATTAAAAAATCTCTAGAATCACACCACGAAATTTTCAAGAATTGCATTCGCTGTGGTCTTGCATATAATAATCATTTCTCATCTAGTGTTATTATAACAAACCTTATTCTTTGTTCATACACCAGATTCAATCAATGATTATGTTTCTAGAGGTAACAGCAAAATCTAGTCAAATCGAATGTGCTGTAAAAAGTATGAAAACTTCTAAAAACGATCTAAAATCGCTTTCTGTATATCTATTCGATTGTATCCAAAGTGTGGCTACTTGGGTTGAGGCAAAAGGCAGACTAATTTTTAATATTCATTTTGTTTATATGTTCGACTAACAACGTCATAAGGCGTAGACTAGTGTATTACTTACACTGCTATTGGTAACCATATGTGTAATTTAACTAAACTTCATAATGTCACAATTGTATATATCATTTGCTTGTTACGTCACAGTGAAAAATGCCAATTCTCAGAAAATATTTATAGTGGTATTAAATCACTAATAAATAGTATACCGAATAACCGAAGGTTTTTACTTGCAGAAGCCATAATTGAATATGTAAAAAATTTTTTGCGTAATTTACGCGGTGGCGCCAGCGGTAATTATACACTTTGAGCAAAGCAGAATATAACGAAATTTTTTTTTTTAAATACGAGTATACCCCATAAATGCACTTTCAAGTTGACTTAGTGCGATAAAATAATAATAATTCAAGGTCTCAAAAATTCCTAGCTTACATAAGTTGACTAAATTATTCCGCATCTGATATAAACTTTTTTAGTTTCGTTTTGTACATGATATATAAAATTGGGCAACATCGTACCAAACACGTTAATGATGGGAGCTTGATTACTGGGTTATCTAGTCACTAATATATTAAATGTATTCAATTTAATTAGACTCTATTTCTTACTAAGGTGCGCAAAGTATTTGAAAAACTGTGTGTTATTCTACATAAGTGTCGATATCACAACTCCAAACTCTGTGTTCCTTCGATTTACTCAAATTCAATGGTCAATGGCTAAATCGATTGAGCATACTAAGGGAAAGTTAAATTGTCGTTGGAGTGGTGATTGGAATATTGCTCTCTCAATTGTGTTTATAAAAAAAAAAAGAAAAAAAAAAAACCAATACGTGTGTAAAAATTACCAAGAACTTAACAACGTATGAAATAAAAAGTAATCAACGTAACTAAAATGTTAAACAAATTCAAAAAGTTTTGAAAGTGATAATATGATTAATGATTATACAATCTGAATACCATTTCCTGTTTCAAGAATCGAAACGACAAGTATTTTCTCATTACTGAGTCAACTTTCGTTACATTCTGTTGCAGCAGAAAATTGTATGTTTCGATATGTGTTAATTGGTGAACAGAACAAATTGTGATTAAGTGCCTCGTATACAAGTGTGAGCAGATCATTTGAATCAATGGAATCCAAATCCAGTGACTTGAGCTTCTCCGACGGTCAATCAATTTGGAAATATTTCTCAGGAAATTCAGATAACATCTTTATGAACGATCTTAAATTCATATAACAATACGACAAACGAAAGTTACTTATACGATTCTTCTTACCGTCAATTCCTAAAAGTACGTAATGTTATTACAACGGGAAACTGATTCCACAAATTTTTGGAAAAGTATAATTTCTTGTAGAAAGAATATTTTGTTGTACAAATGGAAAGGTTCTCAACTAAAATTTCGATGTTCACATTTGGCTACGAAACAGTGATAGAATTAGTAGATAAAAATGCATAAAAATAGTGTGATAATAAAGAAGTAAGAGAAAAATTAACGTACTACCGCCTGGGCTGCAGGACTTTGCCCGGCATTATCGTTATCGATATGATCGTTATCATTCTGAAAAATAAACAGAAAACACACACAGAGATGACTGAGAGCTTTCACCACCTGCGACGTTGTCGTGGCAAATTATTGTATACTAACCATACGCTATCTAAGTTTTAATATTAAATCAAATGTTTCCTAGAATAAACATCAAATGTTGTCTAAAAATCTATTTATATTCATCCAACTGCTCCTAGACATAACGACGAGGGCTAATTCTGAAATCAGCTATGAATACGGCCCTCCATTTGATAATTTCAATATCAGAGTAATGAAAACTTATACACTTTTGTTCCGGAGCATATCGATGATTTCAAAATTTCGAAGTGCATAAAATAACTTCTCATTTATCTGATAATGTAATCTCATCTATTGACATTTGAGAGAAGATGACTTCTGAAAATCACTTTTGACGAATTTTTGGTATCGTGAAATATATACCTATATATATTCATAGAGAAAATGTGAACTTGTATAATTTTTTGTGACTCTATGGCATGATAATATCATTTTCAAACGTCCTTCTGCTCTTTTCTAATCAATTATGAATCTAGATAGATACATTGCGTATTTCAGTCCTTAATAGATATGGCTATAAGTTAATATCCAAGTAAGATGTAGAAAAAATTAGGGGCACGTTCTAATCCGATATATAACTATGAATAAATCGTTCAGGAAGAAACACAACAAATGGATTCTAGTTATTTTGAACCTACCAATTCAATATTTCAACTTGGGATATCTAATATAATCGTCATATGTTCGTACAAATGACTTTTCTGTTCGTAATTATGGGACAGATAAATTATTAATTCGTGTGTTTGGAGCTTCGAAGTAATTCCGAGAGAAAAGTGAAAAACATCCGAACTTCTGTCAAGAGAATCACTTCGTGGAGTTTTTCCAATAAATACGATGCGGCATTCTTTCAACACCGTACATGTACTTTTACGTTCACTAAATTTTCTATTGAAAATAATAAATTCATCATTTTTGACGTACGATAGGGGTTTGAGTACGTCTGTAAGACACCAGCTTTTTTCCCCGTTTCAACAGGTATATATATGTAATATTCTTAATTATCAGCACTACTTATAGCATATAGAAATGATTGCGATTTCAGAAGTGGGAGAGTGGAGAATCGGTTTGTGTTTAAATGTTAAGTATGTAGCTGTAGTTTAAATTTCCCATAAATTAGAGCTTTGACAATAGAACAATAAACAGATACTGTTACTCGAAAAACTCAATGCCGTATTAAACGTAGGTATGAAGGAGAATCAATCAATGAAAACACGCGAACTACTTTTTTTTTGTTTGAAAAAACAACTTTATGCTGATTTTCAGAAAATTGGAATATTGGAATATACCAATTGAGACAACGAAGACAAATGAACAAGTCGCATCAACAAAAACCGATATCAGGGTTTCTATGATCTACAGGATTTTTTGGATTGCTAATCTTGGCAAAAATGTTCACACCGGCTGTCAACTTCTACGACGATGAAGCCAACGAGAAACATTCATTCCTTTTTTTCATGAAATGTATGATAGCTATAATTCTGAAAGAATACTACCCCCACAGTAATCTTTCTAGTTTGCTGAGCTTATATAAAAAACGCTCAAAAATTTTGGATTGTATAAAAAGGCGATCATATGTATTGAATGTAAATCTTACTTATAGGCAACTGTTAAACATTATAAAACTAGACAACGATCTCATCAAAGTGCTCACCTGTGGTCCAGTTGGTTCTATTCGACCAAACCTGGTCGTCCTCCAGCTTTCAAGGATCAGCAGAGCTGCATATATCTTACCAACAGTTAATTTATCCTTATGCAGTTCTACATAGAAAAGAAATATCAATTATAAATTAAGAAAATGAAACTATTTGGTTGACACGAATAATTGTCAGCAGCGCCATGAAATCAAGTGACTGCTGAAATTATGGGCATAATTATGACATAATTCATTTATAAGTTCGTACTTTCATTCCGTGGTATCAAAAGATCCAGCATCTTTTTCGCTTGTAGTGGCCATATATTTTGTATGGTCACCCTGAGCTCGTCGTCAGCTCGATCCATTTCTTCGGCTATCGGACGAAATGGTTTATGAAAAGTATAATTCGGTTGTAAAAATTTTTTCTTCTTTTATGTGATATAGTTCGTCACTCACCTGTTCTCATTTTAATGCTCAAGTTTTCACGAATCAGTGCGAACAGAGTTGTGGTGAAGTTAACTTTCCCATCAACGTCGACCGGCATATTCATTCTGATCAATTTCTTGTATGCAAGTCTGTTGGGACATTTATTACCAAACCCCAAAGGAGGATCCATATTTTTCAACATGTCATACATTTCAGTGTAATGTATTTTTCCAGTTGCATTTGGATCGTATTCAGCCCATATTCTGACAAACTCATCCAAATGATGGGCGCCCAAAATGGATGAGTCTCTCGTTAGATAGTCAAAGTTGTCCATGATGACGGCAACGAACAAGTTCAGCATGAGAAATGAGCAAAAGAAGATGAACGAGACAAAGTAGGCAAATGTTAAATTTGATCCGCAAGTTTCTGCTGGTCCGGTTTGGTTCTTTGGTGGAGTAGCACACGGACTACCCTTCTTACAGGATAACATTATGCTCGGCCATGCTTCGCCAGTAGCGCATCTGAGGAAATATCACATAAGATTAAAACGTAATCGCGAAAAAAAGATTGATGATCGAGGCTGCTGGCAAACAAATGAAAATAATAACCACGCCACTTTTATTTGGTTAAGCACCTGTGTCTACAATCAAGGATACTAGATATTCTACAAACTGCTCAATTGTCTTGATAATATCATAAAAAAAGCATTGTAAAAATGTACAATTTGTGCGAGGGAAACATTTGGTTGACTTACCTAAATAGTAACATCAGACCTTGAACAAAGCTTTGGAAATTGTTGTGGGTTGTGATTGATGATTCAGGATCCAGTTTGATGTTACCGAACACCTAATCAGGCAAGCAGGGAAAGCCAAAAACCATACAGTGTTAATAACTCATACTATTGAATGATTACGGAAAAGTGGTAATTTTACTGAAGTGAACGTGAATTATTGCAACATTGTGTTGAGAATATTTAAGAATTCGGTAAATTAGAATAACATTGGGGAAAAGAAAGAATAAGGCTCTACTGTAAATAGTTGATTAGCACTACGCGATTGTCAAATACTACCTAGCTTATACTCGTGGGTAAGTCATTATTCAAAGTTTTTAAACTATGGATTCGCTTGATATGTTCAATTGTATAATAACTATGGGAGCGTGAATGAAAATATTCAATATGCATAATTGAATGATACTTTAAGGATGTCGAGCAGCTTACTTTCGTTAACTTATGTTCAAGATGCTGCGTTGTAGTAGTAATACATGATCATTGTTATTTTTGAGACATATTATTTTAGTTTTTCAAATATTTGACTCCGATACATTAAATTTCTAAGAGAGAGCTTCTTTAACGACGAAAAAGATCGTTCATGAGACAAACTTTTACAACGCCGCATACTGTTTTCATCCTCTAGCTGCTCGACTCACCGAAATAGTAGCAAAAGAGACCCGAAGAATGATTGAAAATTGTTGTGACGATCAATTGCAGATGCTGGATCATTGCCCATGTTTCCGAACACCTAAAGAGATAAAATTCGACATAACTAACATACCAAGGACTCGAAGCCAAATCCCACTTTTGAGTTTCTTGAATTCATATTTATGAAAAAAATCAAAAATAACATAAAAATGTGTCCGCGAGTTTTTTCTACGGCACGTTTTTGTGTCAATTGTTGACTGTATGTCACGCGAACAATTCATACTAGCAGATGTACCATAAAAAATTATTTTACCTGCATTCCGATGATCGCGTAGATGAAAAACAGCATGGCAATCAGGAGGCAAACGTATGGTAAAGCCTGTGAAAAAAATATCGCAAGACATCGTTATTTGTATTTTATCAGAGTGCACGCAATATAACCAGAACATCGTGCAAATTTTCATACATACCTTGAATGATTGTACGAAAGTCCACAATAATATTCGTATGGTGTATCCCTGTCGTAAAAGTTTGATCAACCTGGCTGCTCGAAACAGCCTGAGAAACCCGACGTTGATGAAGTTTTCCTGTAATGGGCAAAGGAAATTGCACTTAACGGACAAATATTAACTCTGACTCCTGTTAATGGTAGGCTTCGCTTAAGTATACCTCAATAATCGATATTCAGTGTAACGTGCACATTGGATTGACATAAGGCTTACTTAAGCGAAGCTATAAAACGGTCTTGACAGATATTACTCAGTTATTTACAAATTTCAGCCTCAAGTTCTGGGAACAATTACGGCATACCGTTCATTTTTATCCATTCATTACGTGACAAAATGAAGGATTTTCTTTTCAAAGTCACATCAATGAACAAACCAGACTAATGAACATCGTGTATCTGACGTGATGAAACTTTGAAGTCAAAGTTAAATTTATGCCAAAAATTCTTCAATCTGACTCTTACAGTAAGTGTTCACGTGATCTTGTTTGCAATAATACTTTGCAGCATTTGATGTAATCATGTGTCATGTTTTCACTGTAGTATTTTATAAAATTGTAGGCTCAGTCGTTTCGAACATCGTTGATCTTCTCCTTCAAATTTCAAATCATTTTTAAAGCCTTTCAGTATTTGTGCGAATTACTAGAATATGAAATTTTAGCAAGTTTCATCATAGAACTGAACATACCTGCTGCATGATTCGTCTGAAATGATTACTTTTGATAATGTTATGAAATGTTACAGTTAGTCTAATCAGCAATTATGTCTTCGGTTATGAAAGTAGATCACGTCAGTTGTCACAATTATTACTAAAAACACTCTTCAAATGCCGTTTCTCTTCTTTTTTTCGTAGTTCTCACGGTCACAGGTGACTGTCATCAGAAATGCATGTCAGTTTTGTGTCGTGCGTACGGAGGTCAAAAAGCTGCTGAGCATCATCGCTACTGATAAAGTTTGTGATTCGGCATTCGGAAAGAAGGCCATTCAAATTTTTGTGTCCAGTAGTTGACGTTGAAATTACATCATTACGTAAACACTGACTTACCAATATCAAGTGCGGTGACATATTTTACCAAAATTGTCTACGTGAAAAGTTTAGATACATTACCTTCACGGTTGTTATCTCTTTTCTGAATTTGATGTTCGTTAAAACATACGGGAGTATTTTTACTTATTGGGAAACATGCAGAATGATTTGTTTGCTGTGAATTTTCAGTTTTGCTGTGTAGTGCGGAATGTATCTTTCGTCATTTGAATAAGGTAATTGTTACCACCGATTGTTTCAAACTTAGAGATCGGATTTATACGTGTGTCCTGAGTTTGCATGTACGTATCCAAAGCTTGACCTTGAATATTTTCCTTCGTTAGCTTTTCAAGCTGCTTTAGTTTCGTTTAAAATCGTTCCAAGTTGACCTATTCTAGATTTTCATTTCGTGTTTTTTTTGTGCGTGCGTTGTTCATTGACTATGAAGGTGCGTTCCAAGTTTTATTTAAACTTCTCTCATTGTCAGTTGAGTGTTTGGTGTATTTGTCCAAAAAATTTGATACATATCCTCCGTTACCGAATCGTGTCTCATCTCTTATCGAATATTTATAGCATATTTGTTTGATGTGTGATAATTAATCGTGACAGTGTAGCTTCTTACCGGGTCCATCTTGAGTTTTAAGAGTTCAATGATTGCACGGATAACCGGTTTCTATAAAGGAATAAGCTAGTTCATAAATAGGGTAAGTGTTATGTATATGTTTTAGACATCAACTTAGCTGCAGGTATGAGATGTGACATAGTGTGATATGTATGGTGCAACAGGTGCGCTGGCATAAGCGTTACAAATATAGGGTGATTTGATCATCAGTGTTTGTACAGGTCCGAGAATCTCAAGGTGTTTCGAGTGGTGGGATTAAAACTACTCGAGTACGGAAATTGTGGAAAAGAAGCTTGCTCGATAAATTTTTACCCAGAGGAAATACTCTACAAATAAGTTATAAACCAACACCTTTTCGTTCTTGATTTCATAAACCTTGCTTCATTTATTTCTCCGCAAGTAGAATGCGTATAGTTATTCAATGTTAAAGTTGGATTATTCGACGTATCGCAATACTTTCAAGATCGCGTTAAAGCGGATAAGAAAGCAAGTTTTAAAAAATGCTGCGATTAAGCTGTGAAATTAGCGAATCATAGATTCAAACTTTACATACCCCGAACTCGATGACGAGAGCATCCACGATGCTTCCAATCACCGTAATGAAGTCAAAAATGTTCCATCGATCTTTGAAGAAATTCTGTGGGTAGAAAATTACAAAATTTTCAATTATTTTTCTAAAAATAATAGCTATTTTGTACACATATAAGATCTTCAGCTGATGAATGTAATATCAAGCCAATGAGATATTCGACTGATATAATAATTTTAATATCCACCCGGATGTTGCGTTCAAAATATCATCGCATCTATGAAATACGTGATAATCAGACTTATATAGCTACTATTGTGAATCTGTTATTTAATACAAAAAAAAAAATCAAAATTAATATAAATCGAACAAACGCTGACTCATACATCTTGTGCATATGGTTCGAATTTCTAAAAAAAAAAAATTTGCGAGCTAAATGCCATTGTATTTATTTATAAATTTCTTGTTTTTGATTGCGAAAATCTTTCATTTCTCTACTGTTAATGATAAATAGTGTACAAAATAGCCTGATATTCATGTTAAATGGTTAGTCTAACTATGTGAAATATGATAATATGTGAAATGCAATGTGTGTATGTGTGCAACCTATCGGTGAGTGATGGATATTGATATAATTATATAGATATACAGGTATATCATTGTATATTATAACACTATTTGGTAAGTGGAGTGAAGTGACAGGACCTCTCTAGAAATCTAAGGATAGAGCATGCCGACAGCAAGCAGCTACAAATCGATATTTCTTAATTACCTACGGAAATATATTATTTGGTATAGTTTTTCAAATGAAATAGCATAATTATCATATAGTAAGGGACGAATATAGGAAAACTGCAGATATGTATTACATTGGTTAGACCTATGCCACCGCATCTCCCACGGCTAACAAGTACACTAATCAGGATAAGTAGGAATTATACAGACTCGTTGTTACTGAATACTCAAATTAAAACTAATAACGTGTTAAATTCAGCTATAATTATAACACCGCTTTCGCCGGTTCATCATGAAGTCTTTTCTAAATCCATAGCAGTTATAAATTTCATTGAACTTACAAATTAATCATGTTCGACTTGAAACTCCCATACGTATAATTATCAACCGTTGTCAAAATATTACAACACTCAGTATTCTGTCACCAATTTTTTTTCGACTCAACTCACCATAGGATTTGTATATAGGTTTATAGTTGTATGTGTCTATCACGACCAGATATACAAAGAAACAAACGTTTGCTAGAATTTTCGAAAACAAAAGAAAGTCAGAGTACAGCAGCAATTTCGGTTTTGATCAGTTTCTATCGTTAATTCGCGCAATTGGGGTATTCCATGACGAATTATCTTTTTATTGTTGCAAATTATTATTCAATATCGATTATCCAGGTGAAAATGACGGTAGCCGAAAAGAATAGAAGAGTAATTACCTATATATATTGGAATTTTTGAAATTACATATTTAAATTCAGCTCGAAGAAAAAAATCCGTTTTGATATTATTGAATCCGAGAATATTTTTTTTCACCTAATATAGAATGTCTCTGAATTTTTCGAAATCACAAAATTATTCCATTTTCGAGACATCGTAAACGATATCGTTGAAAGGAAAACGGTAAAACTACACTTGTCAGTTTCGGGATTTTTGGGGTGAGGATCACAATACAAAAAATAAATGCCAACAAATAGTCACGGTCATAGAAGATAGATAATTTGCCGTGGAATGCCCCATAATTCAAAGCTCGGAATCCTTTGTTATTCGAACAAAAGTACCGCGAAATTTGACGTTCATCTGCAGCTAAAAATATATCAAAGGCTGTTGTTTTTTCTTCTTAGTTTTAAGCGTGAAATTCTGAAAAATGTATAAGAACCAAAGAAATGTCAATGAAATGTATCCGTCGTATTGTAGGGTGCACTATGTTGTAGATCAGTGGATATCATAAAGACTTACTCTTGAGAAATTCATGTATCATTGGAATAGTTGTAAGTTACACATATGAAGAATTTGAGTAAAAGCTTGGCTGTACCTTGAATCCAAAGGCGATGAGTTTAAGGATGCACTCAATGAAGAAAAGGAGGGTGAAGACCAGGTTCATGATGGCCAGGCTGTCCACTAGAATAGGCGGCGCCTCGTGATACTACAAACACACCCAACGCACAAACGTAACACCCAACTAATACTCTATTCTGCACTGCCCTTTACACCCCTACCGCATTCTTCTCATCAATATCTTATGATTATATTTATCTAAGGGGACCTTTGAATCTAGTATAGATTATTACTCAATGGCAGCAGGGAACAGCGGTTAATATATTAAGCGAATATTTCTATTCAACGTTTACCTGCAGGTGCTATGGGTAGGTATACGTAACTATAGGTCAAGGCGAAGTACTGAAATTTTTTCATATGAGATGCAGGATTAATACTTCTTATTTCGAAAATCTCTAAACAAAGAAACATAATCTGAAGTTAAATCTGAATCACGATGTAAATTTACACGTTATTGCGTATCCAGAAATTCCGAGAACAAAATGGCGTAGTGGTAAAAAATTTTATAACTCGTACGTATAGAAATAATTGAGATCAGATATATTGTTAAATATCCTGGCGAGAAGGTAGAAAAATATCTAGTTTTCGTCATATAAAATTATCGATTTTCATCAAAACAATTTTTCTCAATTTCTTTCAGAGCAATATATATTCAAAGAAGAAAGATTGAAGAAGAAATTCCATGAAATCGTTCATAGTTTTCGGGATGACGACTATAGTATGTAAATTATGAAAATGCAAAGCGAGATATGAGAATATTAAGGGTCGCGGTCCAGGTAATTTGGCATGAAATGTCCCACATGTATGTAACGTGTACTTTTTTAATGCAGATCGATTTCTATCGAAACGAAAGATAATGGGAAACCCGGCCCGTAGTTGAATCGAGGCATCAGAATATTAAAACAATGACAGTGCATGTCTGCCTTCAAAATATTTCTCTGCGATCTTAATTATGTGGGAAATTCAAAATAAATATCGATAACTGTTACCACTTCACTAAGAAAAAGACAGGAATCTTTTCCGCGGCTTTTTGACATTCAAATCGCTTACTATTCTATTTCTATTCGGGTAAATTATCGTGCATTTCTCGGGACAGTAGAGTGGGTAATACAATAAAACTTCTGACTCAATTTTTCTCAGCTGCCTCACAATCAGATCTTATCAAGTTCACTACGATCGCAAGGCGCGATGAAAACGATATAGATAGTGGTTAGATAGCTAATAACAACATTCCCATTAGAAATGATTTTTAACACAGTAGGTAGGTACATCACACAGGGTGTCGGCATTAGAATAAAAGGGTTATTCAATGACAATTTTGCTAGCAAAAAAAAAAGAAATTGTCATTTTCACGAACAATGATTCTGTCCCTATACGTACGTACATACTGATAAAAAATGATGAATTACGGATGATAAATTTTCGGCTAAGAAAAAAAAAGCAACTGTGGTTCATCCGGTATCATTATATCAATAGTTACACGAATAGATATATAGTTCGAATTAGGTATATACAGGGTGTATCACCTCATGTGTTCAGAATGGGAGGGACTTGGTCGACACGAAGCCATGCCCCTCTAGCCAATCAACAAGCATAAGATTTTCGTCGACCCAAATTCTCAAATTGTATCTTCTCTTCTCGTGAGAATTTCGGTCTACGGAAATCTTATGCTTGTTGATTGGCTAGAGGGGCATAGCTTCGTGTCGACTAAGTCCCTCCCATTCTGAACACATGAGGTGATACACCCTGTATAATTCAGATATAAAATGCCTGAAATAAGATTATGACATTATATGTGTATCTATATTAATGCCGTTTCCAACCTTTATTTCTGAGCTAGTCATTTCGTTGATATAAAATTTTGAAGACTGAAGGAATCTTTTTTTTTTGTTCTCCAAATAGTGATGTACAGCGTGCAAGTGTATCCTTTATCATCATCATCGTCATTATTATTATCATTTATTACGATCATTATAATTGTTCGAATTATTATAATGTATTATCTTTTTTGTTATCATTATTATTATTATAACAAGGTGCAGAATCATTAATTAGGCCAATAGACAAACTTCATTCCCTTGCCATACATAACGGATGCTGCATGACATTCGTCTAGATATTGTTGGGTGGGGTTTCAACTATCGACATTCCTACATTCATTCGTGATTATATTGTGTGAATAATTTAATGGAAAAACAAAACGAAAGAAACTATATACGTACTTCGACATGTTTTCAATTTCATATCATGACTGATTTCATACTCGAGATTTTGGTTTATTGGCGGTGATTCATACATTTAATGTGAATATTTAAACTGAATGTCAAAGCATACTTTGATTAAAAATGAAAATCTTGTGATGTCCTACTATATTGGACGTTGCTTGTGACGACGCGCATGCATGTCATTTATATTCATGTATATAAGTTTTTATATTAATTATTAGAATTCAATTTAATATGCAGGGAAAATTCGATGATAGCCAAAATGACGCGGGACAATATACGGCAACAATCGTTTTTTTTTCCTTTGTTTTTCTAATAGATACATGCCGTTTGTAGCAGCTGATGGTTATCAATCACGACATTCTTACTGATTTTTTTTGTTGTTTTTCGAGTAGAATGGGATCGTAGAACCGATTTACACATTATGTCTAGCAAGTCTAACCAATCTTGCAGGGTGATATACAACGTGTATGGTTTTTTCTTTGTGTGTGTGTGTGTTTTTTTCTTCTAATTACTATAGTTGCATTCGTGACAACATGCAGGGCAGGAATGTTGTTTTTTGTTCTGTTTTTTTTTTTTTCGTTTTTCAAGTATATAGTTTACTGTAATTCATGTACAACCATCATAAGGCCTTCATCATGCAAAAACATGTCAGCATGTAGTCAGAGCGTGCATATGCAACGGGACATGCAAGGAGTAGAGGATTTCTTTTTTTTTTGTTCGTTTGCTTCTTCTTTCGGTTAAAACAATGTCAAACATAACGTATAATTTAGAAAATAACTACGTGTGTTGCTTTTTTTTCTCTCTTCTCGTTTTTTACAGACAAGTTAAAAGGGTATATATAGTGGAATGGGATTTTCATTAGTTTTTCACAAATCATTTTTATGAACAATGTTATGTGTAATGGTTAATGATATTCTATACGACGTCAATAATGTGTGGTTCGTAATCAAGCATCGAACAAATTTTTTTGTTTGGACAATGTAATGTGTAAACAATACTTTGTTATCGGACTATGGCACTCTAGTTATATATGGAGGAAACATGATACGTATGCGGAAATATTTATTTAGTATTCGATACTTGATTTTATGATGTGTATGTGTGGGTGTGTTGTGTGAGATATGTTTTGTTTGATACGATATCCTCAGCACAATAAAATTTGCCGGTAGATATACGTATCGGTGAGGCAAACGCACTAGACGTTCACTAATAAGCAGGACTTACCAATTTGAATTAAATTTTTGGACATGACGTTTTCATACCAAGTATCGTCGACAATATTGAATGATCAATGTATGTGTGCAATTTTTTCCCCACGTACATGGCAGGGAAAGTTAAGTCGATAAAAATATAAAAAATGACCCAACCACGGTTCTGCATGGAGAACTCAAGCGAATTCGATATAATGTAGAAAATTGTAGGTAAACTCTTCGGATTTTAATTTTGAAAATACAACAATATATTTCCGCAGGTTTTGCTGTAAATCATGAACATTTGATAATCGCAATTGAAACTTGCATAGTTCTTAACTTTGATGAACTTTATACGGTGAATTTCCGAAGCTTAGACAAGCTCGTAAGAAATTGTGAAAAGCTACTCGAGAGCGAAATGAATTCTCATTGTCGCGAAAGATAAAAGATTGACTGCACGAAATTGGCGTAAAAAAAAAAAAACGTCATGTCCTGTTCTGTTACGCCCGCCATTGTTAAAGTGGAGGGTGGGAAGGGCTTACCCTAAAACCATATGCGGCAATCTTCATAGTGCACTCGACGGTGAACATCGTGGTGAAACCCCAGTTCATGTACTTCAGTATTTTCTTTTGCAAGTCGCTCTGATCGTGGTGCTGTAATGCATACACTGACAAACATACGAACCGACAGAGACAAACAAACAGCAAAATGCGTCTTTCATAATTTACTGACACCATCATTATCGCCATATTTTTATGGCGTGTCCCCGCTTACACGCCAATTAATACCAATTTATAACGTACAAAGTATACATCACACCTGCTCAAATTAAGGCAAGATTATCATTTTGAGACCCTGAATGCTGAATTACTGAAATTATTCGTTCGTACAATTTTCAAAACCACATTACGAATTCTAAATTGAAAGAAAGAAGTTTTTTATCATTGGACTGACCAATCTGTCGACCTGTCCGGCAAATAACAAAGAGTATTTTAAATTACCGTCTGATATAACAGTACACGTATGTATGCTTTGTAAAGTCATGATTTTTCAGCTATTTGTTTCAAATTCAGTGACGACCGAAGTCTATATTTCGTATATACGGGAATATAAAACAGTATATGGCAGCCATATCATATGTGACTAAAAATAATGTTCAAATCATTATATATAAAAACATATGTTCGTAAGTAGCTGTTGAAACAATTTTATCAATAATTGGTTTATGATTTTCAGTATTGTTTAGTAATGAACACATTAGTATTAGTAAAAGATGTGCCATAGCAAAATAGTGAGATAGAAAAACAGGCTATGCTAAATATAAGAAAGTTTCAGATTTATTAGGGTAATTACCTACGAATATTTTAATATCAATAAAACTCTGCAGTGTAATCATCACAAAAGTATTTCGTTGATCAATACATTATGCATATTTTTAATTTCGCTATTTTTCTATGACTGACACATGAAATGATGTGTTAGTGTCTAAAAATCAATAGCATATTATCAAAAATAATCGAGAGAAACAATTAATTAAAACAAAGTATTTCGGAATTACGGAATGTATGAAAAAACGAAAAATATATGTAAGTATAATTAATTGTTAAAGGTTTCTTTCCAGGTTATCGGTTTAGAAAGGGGTCTGGAACTTGTGTTGTGTTAGGCTAATGCCCCGTGCATACATTGGTTAACATTCGGTTAATTTTTTGGGCAGCCACCATGCGACACATATATTACATAGTCTTTGTATGTGTATGTATGAGTATAAAATTGATAAAAAATTAAAAATGTCACACGCTACAAGTGAACATGATAGAGACTATCCAGTTCTAATCTGATCGATTCATCTGATTTCTATATTATTCTTCAGAAGAATATATTCTTCAAATTTTGGCAATCCAAGGATGGACTCAGGGTGAATCGTTAGATTATATATTTCAAGTACCTCGTGTCATGTTTGTTGGTTGCAGTGAGTGTATTTTGAGTTGTGCCAACTGACTTTTCAAATTTTATGCAATTCAAGATTGTGTTTGTATTGTGCATTTGTGCAGAATGACAATATGTCGGAATCGGACAGTGAATAATAAACAGAGGCAAAACACTTATTTGACATCAGTATGGCATTAATTTTATGTTAGAAATTGAACATTAAAAATTCTCGATACTGTTATAAAGACTTGTAATATCATGGAAACGAATGTATCACCAATCGTGTGAACCAACAATTGAATTATTCTATCCGGAAGGAAATCTTTAGACCATTGGGGCAAATTCTACATATGGAAGATAATTAGATAACTATATCTCAGGGGTTATAAAGTTGAGACAGAATATTGCACAAATGCTGCGTATACGAGTGATGAATATTTTTCGCAAATTGAAGTTGATCATCTAAGGAAAGCAGATTGAGAGTTATCCAGTTTTATTTGATGAAATAAGTTGTTGTCGGTAGACTGAATGGCAAATAAGTGAAATAAGACAATGCAGTGATGTGAGTATATGAATTAAAATTGTTTCGATTTTGTGTTAATCTGTATTATATAAAACGCTTGCCACAGTTTAACTATATGTTTTTTTTTAATTCTACGATCCAATAATTAAGCATGTTTTGTGCATTATTCCAACACCGTGAAGTTGTGGTGCAATTTCGAGGAAAAAGTGTTGACCGAAAACTACTTTTTTGAAGTATAATCATTTACGGCCACATAAAACAGGGACAAGATGCTTGGCCATGCAATCTTCATGGAAAACAAATTCAAACGAAATGAAAATTATCAATAAAGCTTGGTAAATTTTGACTCTTGAAAGGGAATGAACAAATTAATCAATAGATAATGGTCAAACAATCCAAGGGAACGATGAAAATATACACGTAATCTCGATCCTAGGCCTCACATGTGGCCGGTAAAAATAAAAATATAGGATTATCAAAAAATTCTCTGACGAAATTAAAAATCTAAACATTTATAATGAAAATAAAAAAAAAAATCTCACGTCAGCTAAATGTATCTCCAAATAGGTACGCATACAATAAAAGAGGATTTGTTGCTTGGATACAATGTAACATAATAAGTGTTACCATACGGTGAAGTTTAGAGAGCTGTGTGTTAAAAAAAAAATAAACATTACACAAAAAGTAAAATAACATATAATTATGCAGGCAAATATGAACAAGTTTGAATATTGTAATACATTAGTTAAGATCGTTATTTCAATCATGTTATATCAACTTCTCGTACCTCTATCTTTTTGTTTCGTCACAAAAGCGACACTAAAATCAACGTTACTGTTTGATTGGTTAAAATTGCCAAAACTGGCGAGCCAAATGATAAAATATGTTTATGTCAATTACAAGAGTAAAAATGTATCGACATTTCACATCGTATCATGAAAATTCAGTTACTGTATGGGTTTCAATCAGTGCCGTATTTTGCGTAATCGGAATCACACCATGGCCGAAGTATAATCAGCACAAATTTTTTTCAGTATCGAAATTTTATAGCAAATACATTAGATGTAACCGATTTTTATGATACCTCGTATGCTGACGAAAATTATTTCCATAAAATTATCCATTATTTCATATTCCCTGTAATATTTATCCTTTCATTGATTATTGTTAGAGTCGAATGTTAAAAATGAAGAGAAAAATGCGTACCTTCATCATAAGCAGCAGGGTGTTGAGAACGATGAGAATCATAATGAAATATTCAAACGGCGTTGACACCACGACCCTCCAAATTTTGTACTTGACACTGTTTCGTTTGGTTGGCATATACCTTTCCAGTGGTCTCGCTTGTATCGTGTAGTCAATACACGATTTCTGTTAACGAATATGTATAATTATTAACAGAAAAATGTAGAATCAACTATATAATATACGCGGTATAACTTCTCATTGCTCCGACTGATCGCAGGTTCATTATACTTTGAAATTCGAAGAATAACTTTTTTTGGATTGTAAATCCAGAATAAATGCTCACCTGATTTTTATCTATTTCACCATCCTGCAATTCAGCTTCCCCCTGCTCTTGGAATGTGATGATGATTAAGGCCACGAAGATGTTCACGAAGAAGAATGGAAATACTATGAAATAAACTATGTAGAAAATCGACATCTCAATCCTGAAATTTCGAATAGGACCCTCATTCTCGTGTGTGGCAGCCATTGAATTTTGTAGAACTTGTGGCCAGCCTTCCCCAGTCTGTACCGCAAATAAGGTAAGCATAGCCGCCATTACGTTGTCGTAGTGAAAGCATTGAGTGTCCCACACCCGCTTTTTTGCGATAGGCAGAAGGGATCCCGTTTCAAATTTGAAATATTGACCCCTAGAAAAAAATCGATATAATTTTAAAAACCTATACGCATTTGCAAAATAATTATAGAATTGTTCAGAGTGCCGTTCTTTAACAAACTAGAAATAATTTGAAATTTTGAAAAAAGGATAACAATCTCGATGAATTTTATGAGTAAAGATATCAACATACAACCCGATGATAAATACAGGTTATTTTTGGAAAAAATTGAAGATGGTTATGGAGACTTACTGGCATGTCGCTTTTGTGTACTTGCTTTCATCGTTGCAGTAAAAAAACTTTCCATTGAATAGCTGTACAGCGATAACAGCGAAAATAAATTGGAACAATATATACACTATGAGAATATTTATAACATTCTTTAAACTGTTCACAACACAGTCGAACACTGCTTTTAATTTGGGCACTCTTTTAATAGTTTTTAGCGGCCTCAATACTCTCAGCACACGAAGAGATTTAATAGTTGATAAGTTTTGGCCCATCGATGACGAGGAGTCGTCTATAAAACCGAAGACGATTGAAACCCCGGCACATATCACGACAACTGCATCCATAATGTTCCAAAATTCTCGTAGATACGCACCCGGATGTAATATGATACCTAAATCAATTATTTTTAAAATCATTTCTACAGCAAACACTCCCGTGAACGCGTGATCTAGCCCGTTCAACACTGTGTTTCGCGTGGATGTTTCAACCACTGGATCTTCCGCGGCTAATGCAATGCTGGACAGGGTTATCACGACCATTATGAAAAAGTCGAAGTAACGTAGATTCACCACCCAATGGGCACCTCTCCTTATGCTGAAATTGAAAAGAGAAAAGAAAATACAGAATTATGAATGATCCATAATTGGAGAAAGCTTTCGCTATGCGAAAGAAGAATACTTTGGAGACAACATATGCGACTATCTATAACCAATGCCCAGTATTACTTACGGGTTTGTTGGGGATAATATAAACATGGAGGAGTATGGCAGCATTGGTTTTGGTCCCGTGTCCTCGTCAGCATCTTCTTTCTTTTCTTCAGAAGCCTGCTTTCTACCTTTACCGCTTTTGCTTGAATTCAAAAAGAGAACAAAGTCAACCACCAGTATAGCTGTTATATTGGTTCGAGGCAATGCGTTATTGAAGATGAACTTACAAATTTTGTGTAGGACTTGGTGGACATATCTCCATATTAGGTGCTGTTCCATCAGCTCCCATTTGTAACGCCTCCATCTCCTTCTCTAGTTCTTGCATCTGCTTTTCTTTGTCTTCCTCCTCTTGTTCTTCTTCAGCGGCAGTTAGTTCCTGAGCATTGGCAAGATTGTCGACGGCGATAGCCAAGAATACATTCAACAGTGTGTAGTTACCAAACAACACTAATATTATAAAATACAGGGAATACATCATTCCCTTTTTGTGGCCACCTTGAGAATTGATGCCGTGATACATCACTTCGTTCCAGTCTTCACCAGTCAATATCTATTCAACAAATAAGTGCTCAATTTAAATCTCCAGAGAATTTTATTCGTACCAATGTAATTATCATACTTGCAGTGTGCAATTCTATCACCGCAATTAATATTTTTTTTATCGCTGAATTCAAAATGTTAAAATCGAAGCTATCGGACAAAATTCACGAGATTATTTTCTACTACATTATTCCATATTTCTTCTATACAGGCAGAGGCAAGATAACTTTCTCTCTTCCTTTCAAAAGGACATGCTGACTCCAAACGTATAATACTAGAGAATAAATGCACTGTTGGCGCTTTTACAAGCAAGTTACTTACTTGGAAGACAGTAAGCAGCGCAATAGGAAATGTGTTGAAGTTCGTAGCAGGTGTTTCTTCGTCAAAATTAAACTGACCACCGAAGAGCTGCATGCCGAGCAGCGCGAAGATCAGTATGAAAAGGAAGAGCAGGAAGAGGAGAGAAATGATGCTGCGCATAGAGTTGAGCAGGGAGATTACTAGGTTTCTCAGGCTAGCCCAGTATTTGGTGACTTTGAAGATTCGTAGAAGCCGAAGAGCTCGCAGGACGGACAGGCCAAAAGAGCCCGACTTAACTGCAGACCAGATCACCTCGAATATTGATCCAGAGATGACGACGCAATCAAATCGATTGAAGCTCGACTCAAAGTAGATACGTGGACCGAGTGCATACATTTTTATGAACATCTCCATCATAAATAAACCAAGGAACACGTATTCCGCATAAACTGAAAGTAGGGAGGATTTATTTACAAGACTATTAAATTTCAGAGCATAATAATGATTCAATTGACACTATCGACCATAGTTTGTGGTCCAACTGAACGTGATGAGAGTTTGCAATGTGATAAGGACATGGGTTTTCTTTTTTCTTTGAACTTGAATAAAGCTCCAAACTTTGTTATTAACGAACTCTATACTCACATAAAAACGATTCGAGCCAATCTGGCTGGTTATAATGCTCCACTGCCACACACGCAGTGTTGAAGAACACAAGAACGATCACAAACCAGTAAAACCACTGAGTTTTAACAGTATGACGAATCCAGAAACGAAACCTCTTTTCCACTCGCCAGAACTGTAGACATGCACCTTTGTTTTTTACCTTTGACTTGAGGTAGGAAGCTCTTGAAAACCCTACAATCACAATTTATTTTTGTAATAAACATCAGAATTAAAGCTGAATTACTTGTAAATAAATTACTTTGGGTATTGAGGAAATTCTGTCAAACATTATTCGTATGTGGAGCAAATATATAAGTTTTAGGTATTCATAAAATAGTATACGCATCCAGTAGATTATGCCAAAATATAGTGATAGTATTATAAGCTTATCTAACAATCACAGCAATCCTTTCTGACATATCTGAGTTAAAAAATGTATAAATATCGCAAACCCTTCAATTTACCGAACATGTATACACTTTTACGCAAGGCACATTATAAACTTTTTATTAGAAATTCTTTAACGACGACATCGTTGGATTAGATTTCATGGTACAGAACTCTACGTATCAAAAAATTATTAACATTTCTGATGTGATTTATTATTTCGTCATACCATGCATTTCAGGAACTTTTGTAAATTTAACTAGACGAAGGAGTAATCATGTGATACCATCCGAAAATGTGAACCGGTCATCGATTAAAATGGATTGAATTATTCATCGCAGTTGATTGGCATGAGATCATTACAAAAATAGCCAAGAAAAGTTGATGGACACAAAAAAATGGGAATCGATTATGAAAATTATTGACTAAAAAATCATCCTCAATCTCCTGCTATTATGCAATCACGTAGGGTTACTTTTTCACATTATCTTATCGTTACTTATTTTTTTAAAAGGAGTATACCAGATACGTAATCTACCGTTTACGAATATCATTCATACTCAGGCTATGAAATATTACAGGAACGATACAAGTACGTTAGGTAAGCATTAACTTTGCGAATTTTCTATTTCATCTCAGTACAGTGAGGCTATAATTACTTTAATGATGCTAAACTCAGATCTCATTAGTATTATCATACTATATGTAATGATATATTATTCTAATCTAACGTAATTTTACTACAAGCAGGAATAACTATATGACAACTAGTTGTTTTTTGTATATCAAAGAACTGCTCTAAAGGCAGCTGGATTATATTTAATCTAGAGGAATGGCAGCTACTAAAATCACTCGACTTCCACTAATAAATAACTACTTTTTACCGCCCTACAGCGGCAATCAGCTAATATAACATCAATCATTGGTTCAGACCTCTCTGTCACCGCATACCACACGTGGCTTAGAGCAATCACAATATTCTGTGGCTTCTTCCTATACTCTAATTTGCAACGTAAATTGTTTTCAAAATTTTTTTTCTTTTATTATTTAGTACACGCAATCAATTAATCATCGTTTCAATTTTTAAAAGAAATAAACGATATGCTCCTACAGAGATTACAGGGAAAAAGATGAATATAAATATATCTGTAATCTATGGATGTATTTAAATAGTCAGGAGAAAATCTGAGGCAAATTAACTTTCAAAGATGCATGTATTGTGTCTGAAATATGATTTACGCGATGAAAAGGATGGGGCCTGGCCATTTGTGAGAAAATTACAAAACAGTCACAAAACAAAAAAAGAAAAGGTGAAGGAATTGCTGTAGATGGATGATATGTTATAAATACTCAGTATCAAAGGAATTTATATTTTCACCAGCAAACAGAAGCAATACCTAAAAGAAAATTAAATTGTTGAAGTTTTTCTTCACTTCTTTTTTCTCTTTATTCCAAATATCACGACACTGCGTCGTGTTTTCAATAATTTTCTATCAAATGACAATGAGCATAGAGTTAATGGATTTAAATGTGGTACAAAAATAAAACGAGAATGAAACTGAAATTGAGAAGGTACGTCATTATGATATTATATTATCTGAAACTCTTCTGCAATTATTTCTTATTCACTTAATTTAGATAATATCGATTGAATAGTTCTGGATAGTTGTACACACCCCTCCAGAAATTCACTAACCGCATTATGTGAATTTTTGACACCATTATACCGCTATGATTTTTTAGTACATCGGTTCAGTATTCGAGATCATGTTGGTCTACTTTTGTTGAATGGCGCATGCTAATATTCGATAAAATATATGATGTTACGCCATTTAGCTGCACCCCAGAATGAGGTGAAAAGTTTTGATATCCAGTAGCTCTATGCTATAATTAACAACAACTCTAGCTACGCGACGCAGCCAACCTCATAGCAGTGGCACGCGTCATACGTTACATAATTAAGTATTACTGTTAACGCAATTACTGTAAATTTTTTTTAAAAAACCATAAACAGTTAATAACAACATTTTACTCGTACAATACTTGTTGCATCGTGTAGTTACCTTTCAGTTTTTTCTTAGGCACTGAAACAAGAGGAGCATCTGATAGCGTGTGTTTAGAATGTTCGTTGACAAATTGACTGTTAATTTTCAATATTGTATTTGAAATTAGGGCGTATGCTAAATTATTGTTGGCATTATAGTATAAAATACATTTTCATCATCGAATCGGAGGATATGAGCAGCGGATGATTATTATGCTTTAGATATTCGTGGCAAATTGCGTGATTATTTATTCTTCGTATATCAATGGTGTATAACACGTTATAGACATTGCGCAGATGATCCGATGATAGCGATGATGAATTGATTATACGTCGATATTTTTCCCATTTTTTTTCTTTTAAGTTTACGCCATCTCATATGTTACTTTTTTCTTTTTTTTTTAATTCTCATTGCTAGTAATACTATGTGGGATAAAGCTAAATTGATCGCTGTAAAATTCATGGTATGATCAAGTATTCTTTCTCACTTCACCACAACAACATCTGATCATCCATTATGCGAAAAAAATTGAGAACTAGTTTAACACATCTAGATGGGCAGATACATCAGTTCAAATTTAAGACATTATGGTATCGTAGTTTCATGATAAAGGAGAAAAATAATAGTAATGAATTTAGAAATTTAAAAATAAGAATTTTTGGATTGGAAAAAATACAACTCACCATCATCAGGGTCATCATCACCCTCCTCCTCTTCTGTGTCGGTGCTTTTGCTTTTTCCGAGGTTTTTTAATTTTTTTCTTTTTGCCGCAGCTCTCCTTCTCGCTGAAATCATTCAAAAGTGAATTTTTCTTCTCTTTTTCCTCCAGAATGTAATGTGACGCAAGATGAATTGGAATATTAGATAATAGTTTGATAAATCGTATACCTT
The DNA here is from genome assembly GCA_963932425.1 of Athalia cordata. Classification (NCBI taxonomy): domain Eukaryota; kingdom Metazoa; phylum Arthropoda; class Insecta; order Hymenoptera; family Athaliidae; genus Athalia; species Athalia cordata. The sequence goes on along the minus strand of OZ010625.1, from coordinate 44,467,738 downwards.
CAATTATGTGCATTTTCTCTTCTTCCGTCGTTCTTTCTTCGGCAAGAATTACTTCCTCTGCAAAATCAGATCGATAGTAATTAGATTTTAGCGATGGAATGACTCATAAATACCACACGTTTAATTTGTTTCGATAGCTACACATGAGGAATATTATCTCATACTTGACACTCTGTTCAATTGAAATTGAAAAAATAATATTAGATCATTCTAAAGCTTATGTAAAGCGAATACGCGGGTGGTAAGGAATCTTACCTGCTTTGCAGATCCACTCAACGTAGCCATTGAGTTCTCTTTCTAGTTGCTGCTGTCTTCGCAGTTTTAAGAATGTTTGACGGTTTTCCACTTTCTCTCTCTCTTTTGCAAACTCACTACAAGCGGTACAGATTGAAATTACATTTATGGATTACGTTGGAACAAAAATAAAAAAAAATTATTATCATTATGGCAGGGAGAGCATGATGCATACGATCACGTGAATACGGGGAATAATTTACAGTATCACATATACGTCAAACTTCGATCATCAGATGTTTTGATAAACGCTATTCACTCACGAAGCTGCTCGTGAATTCGATTTCTGCTTTTTTTTTGTCACGTGTAGTTTAAATTTTCTACAACTGGCTGAATACTTTAAATTGAGCAGATACAATCTAGCAAATCTACCGTAAAACGTGATCTTTTAAAAAACCTGCTTGTGTGATCCATTTTAAATAAGAACTGATTGCAGTTGTGAAGAGCCTTTTTCTTTTTGCGTTTTGATAGGCAGCTCGTCTTTCCACGCGAGTTCTCTCATTCGAGAACTCTCTGTATAAACGAAAGCAACAAAACTCAAAATAATTTTAATAAAATCATACAATCATAAAAAATTGATTAATACGTTGTACTTATTCTAATCAACTTGCGGACAAAATATCGAAAAAATAACAATAATAATAATAAATAAATAATAGATGTCAATTGAGACGGCCAGTAAAGAATGGGACCTCTCGAAAGGCTGTGAGAATCAATTTTTCATGACAATTTCAATGTAAATTAAATTACTCACCCACTGAGAACACCAAGAACTAAGTTGAGCATGAAGAAAGAGCCGAGAACTATCAAGGGAATAAAGTAAATCCAGTTGAACATGCTCCCGAGGGCGTCGTTTGTCTGTAATTCACCATAAATCAAACATCATGAAGAATAATCTATAATTATTTTAGTATCACCCACTTAGACACCAGTTAGCAAACAACATCAAGATTCATCAAGACAGCATATCTTCATAAATAAAGTTGGCAGTACAAACGTATAGTTGACAATGGTATGTATGAAACACACGATTCAAGAAGAATAAGAAAGTAAAAAAAATCGTCAGTTTTACTTTTTCACAAACTCTGCGAATTTCTCTCTTACTTTCCACAGCAACGATATAATCTGCCAACTCGTTTTCAGATAGCATTGCATTCAGAGATACTTTTAGGATTTTTCTTTCTTTTCGTAATTCATTTTTTTTTTTTCTCCTATCAATGTACCAGCTCTTTTTTAATCAAAATAATTGTAAAAATGCATTAATCATCACGCAACGATTTCAAGAAAATTTTCATGGCATTGAAAGTCTGGTATTTAATATTTTTCCTTGATTGTTATTTCTTTTTACTGTAAATACTACACAAATCCGCTGTGCAGAATATCAATGATATTTGTATGGATGTACTATGATCCAATTTGAAAATGGAAGTATGTAATTTTGACTTCATCGTATGAAAATACTAAATTTCAAACAAAAGTTACAGCTCCATCAGGATTTAGCATCATCGTTTTATAGATCGAGAAGTTTTAGGTTCGGATCAATATATTGTGAAGTTATTAAAATGAATGTAGGAAACTGATTGATCGGTATTATTTTCTGCACAGCTTGACTCTATGAATTTTTTATCTATAGAATACTAATAACGTATTAACTAATGGAGGACTAATACTGTCAATGTCATACTGAGCAAGTTGTATACATACGTCAGTGTTTCGTAATATTTAGTAATTTGTGCATAATAATAATCAAAAGATATCTTTTTTTGATATATTTTTTTTTTTTTTATCGACAGACGATAACCACCCAAACCCCAAATATCCACATAAAAATTAGCCTACGTTAATGACACTAATAATTGCCAATAGATTTTTCAAATCATATAATCACCCATCGTATTATGAAAACCAATCACAATGATACATGAAATGCACAAAGTAAGCAAAACCAGTGAAACACATATTTTATCAAATTTCAAACAACAAAAAATACAACATGAATTTCGATTTACATATAACAGTCATTACGCAAATATCTTGGGAAATTTAGATTCGGACTTTTCCTCTCAGCCTTCGCTGTCTAGAAATATTTGTAAAAATCTCGCGATTATATTACATCAGCTACAGTAAAACTATTTCTTTGAGATATTCAAACTCGAGTGCAACATCTCATACGATTTAAAAAAAAAATCTTGTCGATTTGGTTTTCTTTTCGCAGTTAATATACTTTGAAGCGTGTCCAAGAAATTGATTAGGATATGCAATTTGAATGATACGTATATAATGAAAGGAATTTTATCATGAAATATAATTGTCTGAAAACCTGAATAAATTTTGTATAAATAATCTATTTCGTCTACCGATTTTAATAAACAATATGTAATTTTGACTGTTAGACATAAAACTCGTTGATGTATGTAATTTTAATTTACCACCAATATGAATGAATAAAAAACCAGTACACACAAAGATAATGTTAATGAATAAATAATTAACACTGAAGGACATATCGCTTGCGTTACCCAGTACAATATGGCAGTCCAGCCCTCCATAGTGATGCACTGGAAGACGGTGAGCATGGCAAATCCGATGTTGTCGAAGCTGGTAATCCCATCGTTTGGCCCATCCCAGTGGTCCATGCAAGTAGATGTGTTAGGGTTACACGAGTAAGCACCCCAAGGTCGCTCCGTTTGGTTGTCTGTATTACAGGGCACAGCTGCGTCTCCTTCTTTCATTATTACATCTGTTCAAGGACAAAGTATTCATCAATATCACACATACGTATGGATCGGTAACCGTACTATTATATTTCAACATGTTCGGTCCACAGAACAAGATCGTTCGGAAGAGTACGAAGGAAATTGGTAGAGTAGGAAGGCTGATTTTCCGTTAAATATTTTTCTTGCCCTTTGATATTTTGGTAACATGTAGCGAAACAATTGACAAAATGATTTTGAACAAATAAATTTCATCAGAGACGAAGGTCGGTTGGGTAATAAATATTAATAACTTACTGATATCCTCTATGCTGTAGCATGTTTTGTGCAAAGCGCCTGAATAAAATTCCAGACCAATGATGGCAAATATAATAATGGCGAACAAGACCAACATGCCTATCTGCAACAACGGTGCCATCGCCTTGATGATAGATTTGAGCACCACTTGCAGGCCTGATTGAGAAAAAATAAAGAAAAAGAAACAAGGACAATGTGGTATTTTTCATTACGTCTTAAGGATATGTATATGTATGTGATTTTCGTTTTCGACGAATAACAATGTCGTGTGAACCGTCTCAAAAACTGCCCTTATCCAAAAGAGCAAACCTCCGTGGATCAGTGAATTCGATTTGAAAATAAATGGTTTTTTACTTAACCGCGAACCTGACCAATAGTGAAAAATAAAATGGCGGAATTCTCCTCGACAAGATACAACTTTCAATTGTTAAAAATTGAGAAATTTATTCAAAAACTTGATCAACTTATAAATCTACGTAATTGTCATGATTCCGATAAATAATTTCCGGTATCTATAGTTCCTCAAATCAATTAATCAAATAACATCTGCAGATAAAGATTTTGAATTTAATTTTCATTTAGCCAAAAGTGCACTGGAATTTAAATTTATAAATAACTGAATACTGTCATAAACTACATTTCAGACAACGTTTCAATTACTATACACATACGTATAGTAGGTGAGAGTTGTACGTTTGTTATCGCACATGAACTTTTCACCAATTTTCTGTCGAATTTCCGATGTGTTAATCGATTGGCGTCATTGTTAATCCGTTACCTTTATTTCGATGTTTACTCCATATAAACAAATGTACTCACTAGGAATGCCGGAGACAAGTTTGAGGGGTCGCAACACGCGTATAGCACGCAGCGTGCGAAGGTCCATACCAGACGTGAACACCGTGATGAACCTGCCCCAAACACACACACCCCGCCACACTTTACTACGTACTACTCTATAACGCTAAATCACTACTTATTTACTTCTTAATATACATATCTAGTCACTATCGATAACCCTATTCAATATATATGTTTATTCAGTATATCAAATATCTATAAATCAATAGCTTTTTTTAAGCTTCGATATCGGGATTCATTCTGTACTCATTGAACACTCTCACTTACTGAGTCGTCATTAAAAATGCTCGGTAATGTTTTTATACTATTTCAGAAAAGTTATCAATTTGTCCAATTTGTACCGTCACAATATTACAGAATCAAAAAATAAAAAACAACTTTTTATAAAAATATTTCTGGTCAAAATTTAACGCTCTTTTTTTTATTTTTGTGACTTTATGTTCTTTAATCAAAAGATAACTCTCGAAACTCGATACAGAGGGTGGAGAATCAAATAAAAAAAAAAACCGCGCCTTCATTTGACAGCGGAAGTAGCTAGGCGAAGAAAAATAGAGAAGATTCAAATTTTTATGACATTTCCAAGATCGTAAAAAAATCGCCAACCGTTGGTGAGATACACCCACTTGGAAAATGGGTGTTCAAAAAATTATTGCCACAGGGGGACAACGACGGGCGATACCAAAAAATATGCGATACAATCCGCACGATTGAATGACGACAGTGATGTACGTTTATTTATTGACAATGAAAAGATGTTAGTTTGTAACTTAATTACTTCTCGTAAGAATGAGGTATGTGAAAAGTGTTATTTTGACCATAAAAAAATATTACTTACGGTGTAAGATTTTCAGTATAAAAATTATTGGACTCGGAAAAAGGCGAATCAATTTGATCCTCTTAGGACTAATTAATGATCGAAACAAAAGTAAATTCTATGTTTGTAGATTTTCAATTTACTGGTGACTTGATTTAATTGATAAAAATTTTGGCAGAACGAGAACAGCAACTGACAATGAGACAATTTTAATACGTGATAAGATCCGTTTCCGTAATTCTACTCTATGGACAATTCTATTTCTATTTCTATAGTTTTAAATATTTATTAAAAAAACAATCATAAAGTAGACATAATAAGTTATTCGTACTATAACTAATCTGGCAAAACACAACGCAGTTGATAACTTTTGTTCATAAAACCAAATGAGAGTATCGAGATTGACATAACATAAGTATTTCACATCAGTGAGCTTCTTGCCACTCGAATTTAAAAAAAAAACGAGAAAGGACTCATGAAACATTATTTCAATGATAATTTACCGACCGTCAACTGCATAGTATTTGTTATTTTACGTGTCTAGCTTCAAGTTATAAAAGTATTAAACGTACACTTTTCAAAAATCGTCTGAAAATGATCTTGTTATAAAATAATACACATACATATGTAACATTATAACATAGTGGAACCTACTCAACAAAAGTGGATGATACAAAAAAAATAATGACAATAATAATGATAACAAATTGAATAAAAATAATCATGTATATATCATATCATAATATCTAGCAAATAGTTGAAAAAGAAAAAAAAGAATGGGTGCGTTTTATAAAGGTCATTATAATATAGATATTCACAAATCTATAACATGTATTACCTATATATATTTACCTAGAGTCAAATTCTATGTACCTAAATTCAGTGGTGAAAATGTGTGTAATGCATGAACGCATCAAGGTATATGGACGCTATCAGGGTAATATCATTATTAGAATTAGTTCGTTTAAAAAACAAAACAAAAAAAGAAATGTTATACTATTTTGTTCATTTCTAGCGAACGAAGATTATCTACCGATATTTTCAATCATAGATAGGTATATATAATAGGTATATATAATTAGTTTAGCTTCCAACGAAGAAACTCATCTAGCTAACATCTATTATACGGTCAGTCTGGTCTATGACCGATAATTTAATAAACACTTTATTATTTTTTAGGAAAACGTGAAAATCTATGTGAATTATCATCTACTGCCAAGTTCAGACATCACTCCTGTTTGTGATGGAGATTTTTTTTCCTAGGGTCAAGAAGGGGTGGGGGGGGGGGGGGGAGAAATGGAATTGAAACTTTGGCAATGTTTAATTGCGACATACTAGCTCATGTTCACTCGATTTCTCACGAAAATGATTATGCGGATGTGACAGAAAATGATGATTTTTCAAAAAATTTTATGGCAGATGAAAATCAGATGTACAATTATATATACGCTCTGCAACTCAATTGATGATTTCAAAATGTGTGCTCACTGCTTAACTAAAAGACAATAATTTATTATTCAATGAAATTTTATTTTCAGTTATAGTTGACACATAATGCAGCTTTCCGATAGGTGGATAATGAAGAAGAAAATACATGTATTAGTACCATAATCTGATCTTGGCTGGTTAAATTGGAAGCATGATCTATATCAATTACTTTTGGGTTTATCATTTTCTATGACATTATATAATATAATATATATAGCGTAAACTCTATCATGAAATCTATTTCAAATAGACTAATACATTTGTAAATATAATCTAATACAAACTGACTAAGACACCGACAGCAGCTATTGACACCTGAGATTAATTGAAATTTTGATAGCTGCCCGACTCACTTGGAATTTTTGAAACCAGCTTTAGCGGTCTGAGGACCCTGAACGAACGCAGCATACGGAGGTCCACATCCACGTTTGTTTCGGCAAACACCGTCATTGACCTAATCCAATTTTTATTCTAAAATCTAAATGATAATCACCTACGTACCTTACCGGTATAGTTACTCATAATTTTTTCTTTTTCTCATTCGTTTAATGATTTTTTTTTTTTTTCTGTGCTTTTACTCGAAAAGAAACCACGCGGTTTTGCATTTCGTAACCGATCGTCTGGTCTAGACAGCGTTCATCAATTTTGTAAAAGTAAAATTAATTTAATAGCGCTGTCCCTATATTGATGTGAGGTTTCTCCGAAGAACCTTCATAAGCGTGTTATAGTTTAGAATTGTATAACAAAATCAATTAATGTTTATTCAAATAAGAGAATCAATTAATTTCAATGAAATAAATAACTGAACGAACATAGAATGTTATTTGAAACAAGTAAAATATTTATCATGACCATGATTTAGTGATCGGATGTTATGTGACTCCTATATATGTATAACAATGCCATACCATGAAAATTCCAAAAGTCAAATGGATGTATGATGAATTGTTGAGAAATGCTTCATTAACAACATACGGTCTGAACAATTCCAATGATTGAAGAAAAAAGACCGAAAAAAATTTTTTCCAAAAAATTCAGATGTATATGATACGGTTAGAGAACGCAGCTGACATTTGCGAATTTAAATTTGCTAAAATTCAACCTAATGTGAGGTAGTAGAAGAATGAAAAAAAAATCGAGATGATTGATTTCAACGGCAGATGAATTCCTTGTATCGATAGTCAAAATATATTTAAATTGTTTTCCACGTCATGAGGTATTGTCGAATGAAAATATCCGTATTTTAATTCTTTTTTATTCCACATGCCAAAACATTTATTAAATGTCATTCAATTTCTACGAACGTCAGGTGCGCTTCAAAACTACACGTGTACGATAAATTTCTTCTTTTCTTTTTTTTATTATTCACCATATCATTTCACTGACAATGAGATATTTTCTACCTTCGTATGGCATTTATAAAAAATATATTATCATGTAAATTTAATGTATAAATAACACGAGAAAAACCAGGACGTATACATATATATGTACATAGCTACTTACCCAGTAACCACAACGAAGAAGTCCATGATGTTCCAGACGTTACGAAGATATGAACCACGATGAAGAACAAAACCGAGTGCCAAAATTTTAAGACTCGCCTCAACGCAGAAGATACCCAGAAAGTATATCTCGGTGGATTCTAATTTTTGAGCAAGGATGGTTTTATCGTGACAGGGCAGATGCTCCTCCAAAGCAAGTACCACGCAGTTTGCGATGATCGTAAGTAAAACCGCGTATTCAAAGGGTGGCCACTCGATTATGAACCTTGTATGTTTTCTAATACAGTTGTCTTCGCTCAATATGAACAACGACGATGGGATCCTGTTGCCCCCACCCCCGCCCCCCTGATCCCGGCCTGGCGGCATGACGACCAGACCAGGTACCTGTTGGAAAACAATTATTAGCTAATCATTTTATTTTTTGTTCTATTTTTTTTAATCATTACGCAAACGACTCAGTTATTGTAATTTTGAATCAACGTATGTTTAGGAAGATCAGTCCATTCGCCGGACGAATTTTTGCATCAAATTATCATGAAAAACTTTGGGAAAAAGTGTAGATTTTTTTAAATATCGCGCAGTGCAATTTCGCATCTTCGAATTGATGGGTGAGAAATTTTTTGTATCTTTTGTTTTTTTTTGTTTCAAAAAGATCAGGAGACCTTCGCAACAATAAGTGATAGCGATTGAGTAACGGTGCATGTTTCCATCTGATTGTGGAATAGAAATTTGCAAAACATTTGTCATTAAATTTTTCCAAATCATTCGGAGTAGACGCGAGAGGCGAATGGGTCAAAACTTCATAAACGCTTTAATTTCGGACGACCTCTCGATCGGTCGTCCGTCGGTCCGTTCCTTGCGAAGATTGGTCGACTGCCATCTTTTATAAAAAATAAAAGAAGAAACGACAAAAACAAAAGTGCTCACGATCAATTTGTACGGTGATGTATGGATAATTATTTGTTACAAATTTACGCGCTTGTCGTCTGAACCGATAATATGCAATATTAATTTCCACGAGGTTCAATCTGTAGAAGTAATCTCCAATTATCGTCTATGTATTATAATTATCAATATGATCATATCCCACCTCCCCTCCAAAGCTAGTCCAGTCACCGAGACCACTCAGTCCGGCCAACCTCTGCCTTCGGCGGTACTGACTCGTAAATCCAGGATCCCTTTGAGCCGCCTCTTGTGCTGCTGCCAACCTGAAACGAACGATGAAAGATTATTTATTTTTTGCATTTTCTTTTTTTTTCTTATTCATTTTTTATCATTCGTTTCTTCCGTTTCTCCGAACCCATGGTAGCGGATTCTATCGACTGAAAATCAAACACCCTTCGCGAGAGCAGCTGATACAAAATAATAAGCACAGATCCAATTACGGGTGATAATTATCAGCTTTCCCACGGATAAATCATGGCACTATTTTACACTCCCACATCACTCGGACAACGATGTGTCAATTGATTATATACGTACGATGTTAAAGGGGATTAAATTATTTGTTCTTATGGTTTAGATCATATGCCGTTTGACAATTCATGTACGGACATTTATTACACCTATACTATTGTGGATATAATATCGATATAGGTACGTACGTATAAGTAGAATTATATCGTTGCTGCACTCGTGTGGAATGGATAGAAGGTGACGAGAGGAATCATTTATAACCCGAATATTCAATCACACGATATATACCAGTGATAGACTCCCGATAACCCTCGACACGTTGTTGAATGTAATGTGAAACAGACAGCTCTTACGATCGATGTGTTTACAGAGCATTCGCAGTAGACCGATGAAAACGACAATTCTACCTCCGAATTTCAAAACGGTTTACGAATCAGCGTCAACATCAAGATAAATATACTTATACGTATAGATACGTAATGTACTCTATAAATTAGTTCCACTTTAATAACGTTATAGAGTCACGAAAGAAAAATATACATACATAAACATCGAGTTTAATTATTTAACTGATTAATGTGTGAGATCCGAGTGAAATCAAATGCGGAAAGACGATACCTATTTGTTTTCGTTTTTTTTTTTTTAACAGGTGATTTCTAATATTTTATACAGACAAATGTAATTGTGTTATACGTTGAGTCGGGTTTTAGTATTCAGACAATAAGCCACGAAATAGAACTATAAACTGAACTTGGTAAGACGATCGAATTTAGGCTTATAATATACACGCGCTCTAGTAGCTATTACATAGTTAGGGGTACGTACCTATACGCGGCGGGCATACCGCGGAGGCATAAAATAGTTCGATAATAGTTAATGCAACATTCTAGCTGCCCGTTAGGTGATGGAGTTGTAGGTTATTACGTTAAAGGGACTACGACCAAACCGCGACACTGCGTGTCAGAGCACCGAAAGTTTCAACTAATGCATTTAATTAGCCACCTAACCCTCTTGTTACACTCACCAGTCTCTATTACACATCGTGAACTACTAACTAAATAATTGCTACGGAAAATCGTAACTATATCGTGCATCAGCTCGCGCATTCAAACTTCGATGCAATAATCTGTTTTTGTTTATTTTATTTTTTGGTGTTGCCATATTGCCTGGGTTGATTACTGGAACCCGACGCTCGCTCGATCGATCGAATGTAATTTAGTTTTGATTTGAAAAAAATATATTTTCTCGGAAATATTAACAATGATGAGAATATATATAAATTTGATCGAAGGTCAGGATTTGATCGACGCGGCATTGAATGCCCTGCAGCACGTGTTGAACTTTGATGTGAAATATATTTTAGAAATGAAATAGTTTGCACGTTTCAGTATCGGAAAATTACTGACCGTATAGATATTTCTCTAACATAATCTTCAAAACGACAAAATTGTCAATTTTAAAACGAATGTTATCAACCTTTTTTTTTTACTGAAAATTAGTGAAAATAAGGCTTTCTTAATAAGCATTAATTGAATGATTTCAGTGTGCTAACTGACAAGGTCACGGTAATTAGTAACCAATACTCGCAAATTTTCATTCCTTCATATATTCGCCTATATATATGTATACATGTTCTACAATGACGAGAAAACTATTTTTTTTCTTCAATTTTAAATATTTTTCAGGTTTTGATGTGATACATGTTATAGGTATACTGTACAGGGTGAGTCATTCCAAACTCCGAGAACAGGAGGAGTCTCATTTGGTTTTCTTGCCCAGTCAACGCCTCGCTCACGAGAAAAATAGGGGGGAATGAAAAGAGTCGACTCAAAAATGTAGCATGCTCAATAAATGAGGAGGTCGAGTGCAGGTCAAGCGCATATTCGCCAATTCAAGCTCCTCCTAACCTCGGAGTATGGGAAAACTCACCACATACATCGTATATTCGCTGATCACTCACACTTTGAAAAAAATAAAACTGCTTAATTAATATTTTTTAGATTGACGTTCCTCGGCACCACTCGGAACGCCCTCTATTCGTGGGTCGTCGTAATGTCAGCGACTATTTTCCTAACTCTATGCCCGCAGTATCGAGATAGACTTTTCCAACTTTCGAAAACGAAATGAATTCGATTCGAATTCGCAAAATTGCGGATCTGTGGAGTCAAGTTGGATGAAAATAATGAACGAGCGAATGAGAGTGAGGCTGCGACTGAAACTGATCGAAACATCTAAATTTTTCTACCCCGAAAAGCAAAAGATTTGCGATAATTCGAACATTTCGACAGACAGATTAATTTTGTTCATATTTAATCGTTGTGTTTGTTGACTTCATGCTTTAATTAACACTACTACAATCTATTTTTGTCAACATCTTTTACGTGAATCTAGAGTGACATTAAGTGGCCCAAGGTATTCAAGAGTATTGCTTCAAGAGTATATCTAAATTTAGAGACATTTTTTCTTTCTTATCGCTGATTGATACCTTAATGTTCATTCGATACAGCACATCACATGGGGTTCAAGAAGCAACATTTTTTTGAAATACGTGAAATTTATTACGAAAACTATACGCTTTTATAAAAGTTCATGTATGGTACATATGGCGGAAAATTTCATCGTCCAAGGTCGTGAAATCACTCCGGTTACGGTATTGGCAGTTTCCATCGCTTGGCCAGAATACCTGCCAATTCTGTTATTTCCAACTCGTTTTCATATCATCGGGCGAACTGTCGGCGGAAACGAATCTGAGGCATAATAACTATGATGATTATAATCAATGTAATCCGTCAGGGAACGTAATTATGAAAATATTCCGATAATCCCATGCAGAATGATATTATTGAATGGAAAATACCGATTTTACATTTTATAATCTCATTTACACGCATTTTCATTGACTACACCTATATTTCTCCGTATACACGAGATAATCCACTTCTACGGATCCATAAAAAGCAGAACTGCGTAATCTGCATTTGAAGCATGAGAAAAAAGAAAAGATAAAAAGAAATAATAATTTCATCTCGATCGGCAATGAATATTATAATTATTGTCCGCGCTGGGTCAATACATCATTTATACACTGTACCGCGGGAATAATTACAAACGTTAAGATTTATTTACAATATCTCATCCGCGTCTGACGAACAATAATAATTAATTATGCGCAACGTTGCGGTCAGTGGAAAATATATAGTAACTAGGTATATGAAGAAAATCGGGTTGTTGTCGAGTCGCGTCGACGTCGTGGCGCCCCGTGGGCGTCGCACAGGATATGCCCGACCAACCCCTTTATAATAACAGAGCAGAACATAAAAAGGAAAAAGAAAAGAAAAAAAAAAAATCACACAGCGAAGCTATCGGGTGACCCTGAAATTCAGAATCTCATTATTCTCGTATAACACATGATCGCAGTATATGCACTAATTTTTTTCATGCGCCACTTAGCTATTCATTCCAAATTAACTGATTACCTTGTATACTGAATTTTTTTCTACACGCATTCAACAGTTCCCACCTCAAAGATATCAAATTTTTTTTTTGTACTGCCATTTTTGTCGGAAGAGTTATCTGAACTTTCTCAAGAACGTCGTTATTTCTATGAGTTTGAATTATTTTACAAAAATGCTTTTTCAAAAAACGATAACTTTTAAGATGAAACGGACATGGGATTCCGGTTTTTTCCGCTCTGTTTTCCAGAGGGATATAAATATTCGAAGGCGGATTTCGAGGGTCTTTATGACATATTTTTACCGTCATGGTGTTCGTGAGGATTGACTTTCGAAAATATACGTTCACAGTATGGATTGGTTGGCATTCAAAAAATCTCTGGAAAAAAATTCAAAATGAAAAGCTTTACAATACGCGTTAGAATTATATTGAAATCAATCATATAGTCAAAATCCTTCAGGAGCTCTGCTGAAAAAAGACTTGCAATAGAATCAGTTCAAATTTTTCCGAAAATAAAACCGAAACTTCATTCTTTATTCTTGATCATGTTTCGATTAACTAAGTAATTTGTATTCAACACATTTTTTGAAAACGAATTTGAAATTTTTCTTCATGTATAATAGACAGGTAGTTTGATTCGGCATGTAATACCCCATGTATAATATGTATAATATACGTACATTTATTTTACGTCGACTCAAAGTAATTACCTAAAAAATCAATATACTCGAATTAGAATTCCCCATTAGAGGCTCTGTTATATACTCATAACATGACCAGACGTGCACATCACTAAAAAACCGAATACGACGAAAAGAAAGAGAGAAAGAGAGGAGAAAAAATGTTTGTATAAATTATTGGAATAATTTTATCTGATACGAGAGCTAGAGAAGACTTTTAGCATTTATTACGCTGCAGCTGTATGATAATCTCGAGTGTAAAAACTTTCGTTCCGCACCTTTTTCCTTTGTCATCAAATTTGCAATATGATATACGTATACTTATACCGTTTGGTTGGTACGATGCTGCGGGCTTTTTCCACCCCTATATTATCGTTGAATCTCGTTTACTACATTCCCTCGTGACACGTATCATACGTACTCCTCGGTGTTGGTTGCAACACGACGATTTGGCAACGATCGTAGCAGTGGCAGCGCCACCAAAGCGCAAAAACTCCATCTACCCTGCACGTTGCTACATTGCTACATGAATTGCAGAAGGTAGAAGCTAGCTTCGGACACGTCATGTCCAGACTTTCAGCCAACGGTTTTTACTCCAATACGTTTTACCAACGGATATAACCTCCTCACACATATATATGTAACAACAGCACATACTATACGTTTCTCTAAAGAAGCTCAGATTATACGATTCTGTCTTGAAAACAGAAAAAAAAACAAACCAAAAGAACGTAAAAAAACAAACGAATACTGCGAAGACGCGATCTACACCGATAAACTACTGCAGTTCTGTGTGAGTCAGTTGAAAGGGGAGAAAGAAAAAGATGAAAACAGAAAGAAAAAGAAAAAAAAATATACTATACTTTTCGATTATTAATCGCTGATTATCGTCACTTGCAGATTATATATCCTTCCTTTTCCGTTAAATAATTAGCTTCTCGAGTGTTTCAATTATGGCGTCGTCTCGATGAAAGGTTTACATGTATAATATACACGCCTCCGGTTTAGGCGTGACAAAAGAATATTTCAAGGTATATTAAGTATGTCGATGAAGTACCGTGTTGGGGTATATAGGAACAAACAGAAAGAGAGTATTATAGCACAACTCAATTTTATTTTACCCCTTTTTTTGTTTGTTACCCTGCTTTTTGTCAATTCCTTCATGACTTTTTGTCAAAATCGATATCGATGGTTCTTCAATTAAGGGTAAATTGAATATCCGCGTTCATATAGTTGAGTCAACCGCGCAGTCAGCTGCAGCGGAACTCTGATGAAAAATAATTTTAACGCCACTACGGCGGTGAAATGTCCTAGTTCTCAATTCGTTTTGCCTTTTTTTTTTCTGTTTTTTATTTTAACATTGGAAAAATTGATACACGTAACTACGTGAATCGGAGGACGTTGTATTCTTTGATGATATCATACGAATATACATAATTCTTGGCCTGCAGTTTTTGTAATAAAAAAACTCTCCGTTTAAAACGAGTGCGTCGGTAGACGGTGATAAGAAAATAAAAAAATCTTCTGAAATTTGGAGCGCGTCCAACCGAATTTGGTCTTATGATTAATTGCTATGGATGTGTGTGAAGAATGAAATGTTCTTGATAAGAATTTCAATCGCGAGAGGGTTGAGTCGTACGTTGTGATGTTTTTCAAAATTCTAAGAGCTTGGATAATTGATGTACATATGTAATATATTAACGTGAGTGCGGGTACAAGGATTCTCAGTAATTGCGTTTGAATTAACAATTCGGGTTGAATCTTATCACGATTATACTGCAGGTACACAATTTCTCGATAACAACCCAATCAGGTCGCATTCAACGAAATGGAATGCGTTATACTTTACCACATATACGTGTACACCTTTATACCTACGTATAACTGTGGTATAATGTGAACGTAAACACGTACAGTAGAAACTACGCCCTTATTATACTGTAAGGCTATATAACCCAGAACCCCCGACCACATTGACTTGAATAACCCATACTCTATATATGTATATTTATAAAAAGCTTATTACGCCACGGAGGGGCCGCTCCGGCAACGTTGACCAGATCCAGAATCCTAGTCTCATTTCTTTGAGAAATTGAATAAGAATTACCAGAATTTTTTAATAACAATTTCAACGAAAAATGGAGATAATAATGGGCTTTCGATCAGTCAGTTGTTTCATAATCATGCAAACTAATTAATTGATAATAATCCATGGATGCTGTTGCAAACCGCTGCTATATTTTCAAGAATGGAGCGATATACTTAACATGCTAACATATTTATACATATTATACGAATATATATATGTCAGCAATTTACAAAGAAAAAAAAATTTCTTTTTTTTCATTGCAGATGTTCTGCTAAAATGGTATTTCCGTATGGGAGGGAATTTAAGGTGGGGAATACGCACTCTTAGGTGATATTACGAAGAAGTAGCCCGAGCATTTCTTTTAAAGACCAATACAAATCCCGACAGGGCAGCGCCAGCCCGCACCCGCGCCCGCGCTGACGTCATCGGTCAAGATGGCGGCGGTTACGTGACGTCATACGAACCACCCCGAACTCTCCAACCCTCCGACTTATACTCCGACTCCTACTCTCTTTCAACCGGTTATACCTACCCAACCTTCGTATTTCTCTACTGTACCATGCCGCAGCCATGAGGGTTATATAGCAAAGAGGACGAGGCGATTTTTGGCAAGATTATTTCGTGTATTTAGGCGCCAGCCACCCTGCTTCAAGCTGTAACGATTTCTTCAGAGTTGAAAGAAGCTTTAATGCAGAGGGTGCCCCAGTTGTCTGCCAACAAAGCAACTCTTTATCATAGAACTGCCGGTATACGCCTCCGAGCTATGGGATAAATATTGAGAGTATACCTATTATACTCCTGTACACCAACCTGCATATATCCCTCACAGTATGACGGCCTGTCCAAATTAAAATCGCTCACTACGTCCATTAGATTAAATACCTATGCAAGCGCATTTTCCACCAATTATTGACAATCAAATTACCACATAATTCGGTAAGGTAAAAGGCCCACCGATTTGCGGGTATAGCACCTTTCGCTTATGAGAAGTTCCACATTCATCATTTTTTTATTTTTCTTCTTCGACCTAATAGGTCCAACTGCGTAGCGAATCAGAATTCAAATTGAATTGAATTCTCACACTCTGTTCATCTGTATGATTGTTATTATTATTATGATTATTATTTTTATTCTTATAAGAAAACTGACCAAGGTCTGTGAGTACAGTGTACACCTAGAGATACCATAAATATTTGTTCAAAATTACAAAGAAGAAAAAAAAATAGAAAAAATAAACAGGTCTGCAGCGTGCACGTCATAGGAAAGTTATACATTGATTTTACGTTGGGCTGAGTAGCTACTACTGCAGCGTATGCATACGAAAGATCTATCCTGTACACGTCATGAACGAAGCTTGAATGAATAAGGTCGCTTCCCTTGAAAAAAGAAATAAAAGAAAAATATGTGTGTATGAATACTTTGATGACGCACTTCGCATTCTGCAATCAAACTGAATTTGTCCTATAATTACACTAGAACCCTATAGTCTGCACATTGTCGTCCTTGAAATACAAACGATTCATTAATTCGTCACCAGCAACATAGGTATGTAGAACCGTACGTATATCCAAACGACCCAGACTGTCTCATATATACTTTTACAAATACGAGAATAGTACACAAATTATACACGTACTGTATCGGAAATTACGTATCGATTCGACTGGCCTCTGATCTTTTCTATTTTAATTTTTCAAAGCTTTCTCGAAAATTTTGTTATTGTCATAATTCAATGGTTGAACGTTTTTGAAAATTTTAATGAAATTCTAAGAGATATCGCCTACGTTCGACCTAGTTGAGCAACGTTTTGAGAATTCATTCGTCATTCAATGGAACAGACCCGAAGGTGCAGGTATAGGACTAGAAACTGGAATCTTTCGAAATAATTATCTTCAAAATGTACAATACACCGAAACAATTGTAATTCAAAGAGTTGCGTAAAAAATATATGAAACAAAAGAGAATCTTAAAATGTTTCAATTACCGTATTGAAAAATTGGCTCAACTGGTTCTAGTCAAATTGTCCCCGAATGCCCCATTTGTGGGCATTTTCACACACGTATAGCTATAGTACCTAGAAAGTCAACGTGGATTTCATACCACCGGTGGAAAATTTATCCAGATAGTTATGATCTTTCATTCGAATCATCGTTAGATTCTAGTGGGCGTTGTAACGTCTCGAAGTTTTTTCCAAATACCTATTGTACGTGTCATGGCGCCTCTCCGAAAATTTGTAGATATAAATATATGTAACGTATAAATGTACACGTGTGCTGTGGTATTGTACGTATACCTATACTTATATTTGGTATAGTCGAAGACGCCAGGTTGGCTGGAGCTTCGTGCCCACGCAGCCATAGTTTTGCGTCTCGATTTTTGGCAAGTGCTGCTGCACGAAGGATTGAATCGAGGGCGATTACTTTTTTTTTTCTTCTCTTTTCTTTTATTTTTTTTCGGATTTCTCACATGTGTCTGACCACACGGCGCCACTACTACTGCGTTACGGAGCTTTAGCAGATTTTTGTATATACATACCGAGCTAATACATATACAGGTATACCTATATAGTATATAATGTGACGCATCCCATGGCCTGACCCCGACCATTTTAAATGTTATAAAAAAAATTTTTCCTTGGTAATAGTCGCAATACTCAACATTCCAGTAACCACGATTTGTAATTTGATTTTCTTTTATTTTGACGATCGATCGTTCGAGCTAATCCGAAAAACACCTTGGCTTTTAATTTGGAAGAAATTCACACAAAGTCGATGATAAAACCGGTGATCTTGCGACGAGACGAAAGGCGGAATTTTGTATGTTTCTCACAGAGATATCCAAATATTCGTTTTATCCTACGGCTTTTTTTTTTTAAGTTGGTATTTTCTGTACAGCGATCGATCTTTAAAACATCTGAGGTACTCCGTCATTTAATTCACGGAAAACCTGAGAAAAATGGCAACGAAAAAAACTCGAAGAACAAACTCGTTCGCGTTTCAAAATAATCGTTTTTTATCACAGAATTGGTCTAATTTTTTTGATCCTATTTTAAAAACTGTGAAACGATTTAGCGTTGGGGAATAAATCGGCATTACTTTTTACAAATAAATATTTATTGATCAAATCGTGGAAAAATCATTATCTTCGGGTCGCCACGTATAGTAGAATTGCTTGAATTGTTGATTTAAAAAAACTGTTGGAAAAAAAATGAAATCTTCCCTCGTCGCGGATTTGAGAGCAAGAGAACGATTATAACGAAAGAAAAAAGACGGGAAAATGGTTACGAAATGTAACAGGGTTTGGCATGGAATGCCCCATATACATATGTATATAAACCGCGCCCTTCTCAAATTCCTTAACCCTCCGACGACTGCGTGGGCAAGATAACTATAGTTCAGGTTTGTTACAGCTGATGCCTTGTGGAGATATTATAATTTTATAGAAATCGCTTTATAGGGTTTATATAATGTCCTTTGAGAGCCTATATACCGAATATATACATTGCAGATAAATATATATGCTCAATTATCAGAATTTAAAAAAAAAACTGATTTTTTTTATTTGTTCAGTCGTCAACGTAACGAACCACGCTCTAGAAATAGTTGTCCGATACGTGTAAAGGTGGCCCCCATGAGTGGTGACCTAGAAATTTCCAAAGGCAATATTCGTCTGATAGAGATATGTATTTCCCCATGTAGACAGATTTTCAAAAATTCGGCCGCAGATGAGACAAAAAGATCCAAACTCACTTCATTTCATATCTGTGGGAATAAATGTTAAACAAATAAATGGAAAAGGTTCCTGCAATCTTTCAAAATACGGATCCCTCCCGCATTAAATTTTGGGTAATCATTTTTATCAAATGTAACGAAACTGTTTTCAAATTTCTCATTTCTCCTCTGATTTAATTTGGAACAGGTTTAGGGGGCGGTCGGTGTGAACATTTTTCGATTCCGAATTTATAACTCAAACATTCGATTTGAACCTGAAAACTCAAATATGCTTTTCGCCCTTCTTGTTATATACTGCTTGCAAAAAAATCCGGTCGAATATTAAACGTACATTATAGTCGTACAGCGGATGACTTGATATTAGATACGTCACGAGTCATCGGCTTCAGAGCTACTTTTTCTTCTCTGCGACGTAAAAAAATTCAAACATGTACAACGTGTAACGTAAGTGTAAGTACGATAAATAAAAATGAGGAGAGAGAAAAAAATAATGAGAAATTAGGTCAATTTCATCCTTTCAAATGTCAACAAAATGTAGGTGTAATACTTATGGGTTATAAGTAATACGATGTAAGGCAACTATTAAATATACTAATCATAAAAATATATTAATCAACTAGACGGTAATTGAACGGTTAAGTAATGTGAAAAATCGAACATCTGAGGATTTAATTTAGGGTTGTTAACGGAACGCACTTTAAGGTCAGACGGGCGTTACTGTGCCTGCCTGCTTTCCCTACTCGTCAAGTAGTACGAGCATTGGTTGAGTCAGGCGTCAGAAGACGGTCTGCTACAGTCGCTGGATGGCATTCGTACAGGGTGACTCGTAAGTATGAGTTTTTTCCCCAATTTTTTTTTCTCACCTCTTTGATGAGATGAAACGGAATTTTCTTGACTCGTATTTTTTTTCGCCGTTACAATCGAAGCATACGTAATTTGAATTCGTTTTTTTTTTTCCTTTTTCAATTCGGAGAAGTTTGAGGGATGAGATTTGTAATTTGGGTGAGTTTCCGGAACGAATAATTAAAATTGAGTACGAAACGAGGGGAAAAAATTTCAAGCAAAGGGAAAACTGGATGGTCAGCCCACAGGATTGAAAAGTTCCAGTTTTCTGTCGATTTGTTATATTGAAAAATACGAAAACCCAATGAAAAAATATGAAAAAAAAAGAAACAACGGCGACTGACGCGTAATTCGCCTTTTACACATCTATGCTTCAGATTTGTTTCTTTTTATCGGCATAAATGAGAAAAAAAGTTTAACGCTATGAAGAGAAAATCACGTGCATTTTGAAATTTTTGAAAATAGGCGTGTTTTTGGAGGGAATTTTATTCGGTTTGAGTGGGTAAGTTGGCGAAAAATTGATCGTAGGTGCAAACTTTATTTAAATGGATGTCCAGGGCAAGCGAATTATTGTGGAAAAAAATGAATTGAGAAAATCCGCTCAAAACTGGATGTTTTCGTATAAAAAATCAACGGTTATTCACTACAATGCACACTCTTGTAGAGAATATGCAGGGAATCAAAGCTCTGCCCATTGTTTTGTATCTTGAAGTAGGAAAATGAAAATGAAGAACAAGCGACGACTGCATTAGGTAAGGTAGAGAAGTAGCTACGAAATAACGAATGAAAAACAGAGTGACTATACAGTTAACTCTGTAGTGCAGCGCGACACTACAACTGTATCATTTCTATTTCACTAATTACCCCTCCATGTACTTCATCCACACTCAACGTTTTCACGTTTAAAAAGACCAGGCGTCGTCGTTTGTCCATTTTCAGAGAAAGTTCTTCACTGCACCTCCAGACTTTCGCTACTAATGTTAAGGGTTCAAATTTACGACAATGCACGTGGCGGCGTTACTATTTTTATGCAAAAGAATTCTAAAAACCGATGCGTGAGAAGCTCGCGCCGCGCCGCCTGCGCCACGCGCGCCTACAGATTTCAGTAGTAACAAATGTTGTTGGTCAGACCGGCTATAACGGAGCCGGAGAAGTATCGTATAAAAGCGAGTCTACTCCTGGAGTTTTTCTTTGAATTTCTGCATAATATAACGTGGAAAATAAACGTCTCCTCTTCGTTACGATTCACCGCCCTTCGTGAAACACATGCGCACGTGGAAACTTGTACCAAAGTAATTTCACCGAGTACCGTGCAATTGCACGACTTGCGGCGGATGAATCACAAGATATTTGATGAAAGAGAAATTGCGCCTGATTCTGCAACGTGTGATTGCTGATTTTCTGGGCTATTATACAAACCTCGAAACATCATATAAAGTGTGAATCAACGTGGACACTAAAAAAAAATTTAACAAACTATTATAGTTCAATAGATTTCAGACCTCTTCCGCTTGAAAATACCTATTTCCATGGCGTATTTTCGGAGCTCAAAATAAAAGTTTTCGCAAAATAGATGAGCCCGACAAATTTCAACAACTACATATAAAGTCCTTCTTAAGCCGCTCGTTAGACACGAAATTCCGCTGTTTTCAATTTCGGTTACAGCTTAATTTTTTCTCCAAGGTACATTAGCAAAATAAAACTCATTCTCTGATCTTGTAAGATTCAATTGTAAGTGAAATATTTTATCGGGTCAGAATAAATAAGAATTCTAAATTCAACTCAATGTTTTTATCCATTGTATCACGTAAACGCATGCACAAAATTCACTGTAGTTGAAAAACAAAAGAAAGAATAAAGTAACGAGCATTGATTCGTATTTTTAAAAGTTAGCTGAATTCAACATTGGAACGCTTCAACCCCATACAGATCAGGGTAATAACAGCGCAAATATGAGTAGGTTTAGAAAAAAAAAAAGAAGAAAAATTAAAACACCGTCCAATCATCGCGACACGAGGTTCCCGTCTACGTGGCGTCCCGTAACACATAAATTTCCTCAATATTTCTGAGCCGAACAGCAAAAATCGATCGCAAAGTATAGTGTTCGGAAAAAAATATAAAAATATATAAAGTCAAAAAAAATGATATAGATACGTGTAACTACCGCCGGTAGCGACTATAGTAGTAAATGAAAAAATCTACAACTAAATTCAAGTGAAAAACAAAAATGGAAACCAAGAAAATAATAAATAAGTAAATGTAAAAAAGTGCGTTTGCGAGGGCAGGTGACCGCTATATATCTATTGATCGTTCATTCATGGCGCCTTTCCCTCCTCCTGGCTCCGCTATTCCACCACCGGCGACCTCCTCCTACCCGCCCGTCGTCGTCGTTCCTTCTACCCTCTCAGTAGACCTTCTATGCTTTAGTCCCACGCTATACGTATAGAGCGGTATCCAGTTCTGCCAACTGAAATCAACCCCTCGGAGAGGATCACGTGGCGCTCACTGACGCACGAATGCCAACTTAATAATATCGCGGGTGTACGTATTTACATACGTACGTAGATCGTACCTACATATATACTACATACGTACGTGCGTAACAACGTCATAAACTATTATATATACCTGTACACGTATACTAATTGTATATTAAAGTTGTTCTCCGGATGGCCCCTGATATATTATAACGCTTGTTTATTTCTATACGTAATTCACATACATATAATATAAACACTATATATGGACACATACGTCAGATTTTTATTGTGCCGCATCATCATCATCATTACGAGCATATATTGCGAAATTCCTTTAATTTCTTCAAAGTTTCGTCGAAGACGATTACATTTTATTATCTACCTAGAAATTATTATCAGATACCACAGTAACCGTTTATGAATATTCGACTATTGAACAAATAAACGTCGAGTATCAAAATGCGGTAGAATCAAATTGCCTAATTTTTTTTCTATCTCTTTCCGAAATTTCGAACGTTCCACGTCCAACAGCAGCCGAGGCGATGATGAGAGAGAGAAAAAAAAACAAAAAAAAAAACAGTCAAACAGACGGACACAGAATTTTTTGTTCTTTTTTTTAACAAACGAAGTAAAAACCGAGGATTATATTATATGCAGTATACAGTTCGTACGTGTATTGTATATACATAAATGTGTATATGTTGCGGTTCCCCCGCGTTATTCTCCCCTTTGAGTGTACGTATTATATGTATATAGTTTTATACATACTTTTATGAGGTACATACGTTATGTATGTATGTATACATATTTATATATATGCGAACATGCGTATATAGATAGCGATTCACTGTATATATAGATATACCGATACACACAGAGAGAGAGAGAGAGAGAACATAACGTTGCGTATGTAGGTCGACGTGACCATATAATTTACGGATATATATATACACATATGCCTATGTATAGCCTGAATGAATAAGCGATGCATTCGATACGACTGATAATAAGTAGGTAGACATATGTATGCCTATATGCGCAAAATCGCCAATTAGGAAAAGCATGAAAAAATATATGAGAACTACAATTGCGACGACGATTTGTACATTATACCTACCCTTCTTTCATACCGTTTCAATAGAACGATAATAATCGCTGGAGAAGATCATTTTTCCGAAGGATTTTTATTCCAGGTATGACCTATGTATGAAAGCTATATGGTCTTATTCATCTATCTGGATGTATTGGAATGGTACAAACTATGTACAATATCTTTACCGGCATTTGTGCAGCGGAGATTCTCATCAATGCCATTGCCGTTATACGATCATGTACATAATAAATATGATGCAAAAATGTACATCGTACCTCTTCGATAAATTTTATTCTTCAAAGTTGTACATTTGAACGATAAGCTTTAGTTTTGCCTTTTTTTTTTCTCTGTCTATAAAATTCTAAAAATCGGTAATCCGGTATTAAATTTTCAATTAATGACCTTCTCAGGAAACGAATATGTATAGCGTATTGCGTATGTGCATTCGTTGATTTATGTTATTTTTTTTATCTCATACACTTATGTGCGGTTGATCTGACATTTTTTTTATTAGCGATAACAGTTTCCGATCAGTTCTGCATACATGCATAGATATTCAGAAGAAATTCACACGCTAATATATACGTATCAGCTGTACAACCTAATTGAGAAGAATATGTGAAGCTTTATTATTTTAATTAAATATAAAATTATCACTTTGTTATTTCAGAAAGATTTTCGATGTTTCTCTGCGCCACCGAATATTATATCATAAATATATAGTTACTCGGCGCTTACTAGAACGGAATGGAAAAATCAATCGAAAATATAATATACGTAAACGTAACTTAACCTCTCTGCTGGTAGAAATGGTAGAAATCTAACGAACTTCATATTTAAATAATTTCAATCTCCATATAATGTGTATAACGAAGTATACCATACGTATCGCTGTAGCTGCACGATGAGCTGGGAGAAAATATCGCGTGATCGATTATGCAAAGAAATTTTAATTGCTGCCGCAGTTGTCTCTTTTTTTTGCTTTTTTTTTTTTTTGTTTGCGTTTTTTTGTTTCATTTTTTTTTCTTTTCATCTTCTAAATTGTGTTCCAGTAAAATGCAGTATTTTTAATGCAGTATATATGAACGCCCATTAGAGGTGTGTATAGGGTATATGGATATACAACGAGCGACGAAACGTTCGGCGACGCTGTAATGAAAACAGTAAATTTAATGGATAAATAAATGGCGTATAGTTTTGGGGTGGGGGTAAAAATTCAACATTCACTCTATGGTGGACGGTGAAAAAATCAGGTGATATATATACTTTATGAATATACATGTACGAGTAACTCACTCCAATTATTTTTGTAATTTTATTTGTATTTTCTTTACGTACATTTTCATTTCACGCAAGTTTTATTATCGTATGTGTTATGGAAACTTATTTTTCAATTCAATTATACTCATTACGATTATCCAATTACATATTTATATATATACATCTGCAGTTAACCTTAAATACGTGTCTTTGATGTGTACCTGCATTTTTTAGAAATGATTTCGAAACTATTCTGACACACCTCACGTATAGTTTTATACGGATCGGAATGAGCGGGTGACCTTTTAGATGATGTAATTGACCTCTCTCATTCAATAAAAATTATTTCTATCGACCCCCTCACAAGATGAACATCCCCGAGCATATCAATAATTTTGTCCTAAGAGCAATAAAAGGTAGATATTTTTATTAATTTTCATTATTTGTTCTCTACAGGATTAAAATGTTTTAATAATCATTACAGGCATCAATTGTCGGATTATAAAAATAAGGAAAAAAAACTTTTTTTTTTTGCAAAGAACAGAGCGAAATTTCCTGAGAATATTCTTTCCTTTTTGATTTTTTCTTCGCTATTCAGAATGGCCTGGACATTGCAACGTTTCATTTTTTGATTTGACACATTTTTTTTTTCGTCTTTCCGTATTCTCCTTATTCTTTTAAAAGTGATACAACGTAGGTTCGAAATATTCTCATGGTGAATTTTCTCACTAACCAAGCAAGTATCGCCGATATAATCACGTATATATGATTTCGTTTCTGCAGGGCGGTTTCCTTCATGGTCGAATGAAAGCTTTGCAGAATTTATATATTCGCTTGAAATGACTCTTTGACTCGACTTGTAACACGAGCACAGCGTATACCTGGTTTACGTATAGAACTAGCTTCTGAGAATTATGATCTATAGATTTCATTAGAGAAAATTGGATATCAAACAGAAATCTAGAAATTTTTCTACTAGAGCTCATAGAATTTTCTCCGTACAACAGGCACGCGTTCATTTGTTCCCCCTATTTTTTCTTCTTTTCCTTCATTTATTTTCTGCGGTTTTCTGGGGGCGAAATTTAACTTTCGAGGGCAGAGCAAATGTGATACGAAAGAGCTGGGTTTTCTTGCCGTCCGCGCGGTGACCCATATAAAAATGAATGAAAATTGGAAGGACGAAGCACAAGGTAGAGGATACGTGATGTATCGTCGTTTCGAAATATCGACGATTTCGTTGATATTATATAATATTTTCGCATATTTCATTTTCACTTACCTCTAGAGGGAGGCAGGGGCTAGATGCGGCCATGTTCCTACATGCGTTCAGGACTCTGCCCTGCTGCTGGCGTATATCTGCTCAGCGGTATAACACTTTACACCTTATATTTTCGAACCACTTTTTATGTCACCTCGAAGTAAACTAACACAACACGCACTTCATCCACCACTATATGTTACGTGCATAGCACCGTTCGCGAGGAATAATAATTATATATTTTGTCCCTCAAAAGCCTCAGTCTGGTAGAAGTTTCACACTATCTCTACTCGAGCCGTTCGCTCGTGGCCGCTGGGACGGTCGGACGGTGCCTCGACTCCACAAAGTATTTCCCTCTCAGTCTCCCATTCACTTGCTTACTCGCTCACTCCGCAACCCTCCCGACAAACTCCCTCTTTTCTACCCCTCGGAGGGCTCTGTCACTCGCAAGCTTCAGGGTCGGCGCTTAGAATCGGTGCCCCAGACTTCAACGAACACAATGACCTCTCGAATCCGCATGGTATGGGATTCGAAAAAGAAACAAAAGTTCAACATTCTCTTGAATTAATTTTTTAGTCATTCTCAAAACCAGTTCCACTCATTCGGTAACTGTATTTCGATAATTATTTTGAAATCGAGCTATAAACCCGAAGATCACCCCTTTAAACTCTAAAAGATTCGACCTCGATGACGTGATATGACGACCGAACACTTACCACGGGATTTTTCACCATCGAATCACGTAGAGTGAATAGATTGATTTTTCGGATCTAAGGGAGACTGAATAAAATACACCTTTCGCATATGGGGGTTGAGACTCGTTTTCGGTTTGATTCGAAATGAGACTCGCGCCCTCCGGGATTCTCGGGGAAAAGCTCGGGAATTAGTCGGCAGGAATGTCACCAGATGTCACGTTGAACGTTGGTGTTTCGTATGAGTGAGTTGGGAGGGTGACTTTGGAAAGAGGGATGCTTAGAGGGTGTGTGTTTAACCGATACTGTGCGGGGTTGCGAAGCATGCGCTTAACGAGATATGCGAAGGAACGTAGGAAGCGAACCAAAATTTAGGGACGTAACAGCGAGCAGCCGAACCACGCTCCTAAAAAACCGAAACTCAAATCTTGCAACGTCTCTTTTTCAAACATTTCCAACAAAGTCGATCTCTCCGAAGTAGAATCGCTTTATCTGTTCCCACTTCAAGCGAAATTCTGATTGGAAACTGGTACGAAATCGATGAAATTTTGTATTTCGAAAAGAGGAATTGTAACGAAAAAATTGTTCGAATTAGGGTAGAGAACCAACAAGTTTCATGGCAAATTCGTATCGATTGATATTTTCGCGAGTTTGTTGCAACGTGTCAGTTTTTACTTGACATTATATATATGTGTATAGGTATACACCTATATTACATATTAAGAATTAATTCGATATCGTTCTCCTGTGCGAACGACGAAGGGGATTAATTAGGTCGAAAATGAACCTGTATGACCCCCTCACGGCCTGCAGCAGAACCCTCTCGACTCGATCGTTTCTATACGTGTATAGGTATGTAACCGATAAAAAGTTCGAATAAGCGAAAAACATTTTCTGCTCAGAAACGAGCGTAGGTAGCTACCCCCGCGTATCTATTCGGTTAATTATAGCCGAAATACCTTCCACGGAAGATAAACAATTAACATTCTGTCTAATTTAGATATTTCCGCTACAAATATGGGCGGAAAATCAGAATAGATGCGGAGGCGACGTATTAGGCATCCGTGCAGAGAGGTCAAATCACGTTGTAATTTGTCGCGAATGCATCGTGGTTCTTCGGCTCCGGGTCGCGCGAGTGCGGCGACCCAGTGCTCCACATTCGTCGACAACCTCGGTGGAAGTTCGAACCTCGGAGGTGGATTCTATGGTTGCCCGGTTCCCGGCTGGTGCACCCGCCCGCGGAAAAGAGGATAGCCGGGATACGATTCCACAGATATACATATATACGTACATATGTATATTATGTACACGCAGCCACGGTCTATACTACGAGAAAGAACACGACACGAAACATTTCTCCCTGAATCCCCCCCTGGCAATGATTTCGCAATTACAAGTTTTCCCATTTGATTGCAATTTCTTTATTTTTTCACGATAGTATATATATGTATATACGCATGTAACGATCTTACATTTCTTTTTGGTCTAGGAAATTGAGACTCATGAGGAACAGAAGCGGAAAATTCCTCAGTTCTAAAATTCTTCGTAGATAACAAAATGGAGAGATGAAAAAAAAAGTTGACATTACTCATGAAAGATGTTTTTGATTTTGTAGAGTATGTAACGAATTTTTTCCTAATACGAAAGATTTATCGATAAATGAGAATTAGTTGCACAATTCTATGAGTTATTTTTATTACAGAAAAGAGATTCTCTGTATTTTGGTGCATTATGTAGTATGAAAGTATTAAACGTTTTTAGTAACGATGACGAGCCGCACGCGACGTTACTATACTTCTACTATGCCCAGTTAAATAGCTCGTAAAAGCTCGGATATCGGGTACTCCAAGGTTTTCAACGTTACATCTCAAGGTCTGTTATTCGCTCTTCGCAGTTTTCTTGTTGCGCAATCTCTTACCTGACTATAAATACCTGAAAAGTTAATTGGTGTTAATGCCGCAAATCCTTGTCCGGATGTGGCAATATATATCGCAAATCGGTACAGGTATTCGTGTGGTATGTATTTAGGGTGGAAATTTTTTTACAAGATCTCGATTTCCATACTTCCAAGTTTTATTTTCTTTTGATTGAAACACAACAATTTACCCGTTTAATACCTCAAGGGATCGTTTTCCAATTTCTGATCCGTCGGATGAACGAAAATTTGATAAGAGCTTCGTTCGGTGATTCTGATTTCCTGAACATAAAGTCTTATCATTTTTGAATCGACGATGAGTTTGAAAAAAAGGTTCGTCTTTGGAGCAACGATATCTTGGCTATTGGAAGAAAATGTTTCTCCATTGTCAATAGACTTTTTATTAATGAATATACATAATTTTTGACGTGTAAAAGACATATCGATATTTTTGTCCAACTATAGCACCCACGCATAGAAACATGAACGACCCTATATTTCAAGCGTTCCCATTCCGGGAGTAAAACAATTTCAGGTATTTGAAAAATTTAACAAGCCCGCGCAACAACCAACAAAACTCTAATATTGTCGGGGTCGCTACTCAATTATTTCTCACTTCCGTGCTTTCACTCCTTATAAAAATCTACCCCCGTAGCCACCGCATAGCAAAGTATGTATGCATTACACATACCATCTACTTCGTTACATACTTATAGATATATACATTCGTGCACGTGTGCGGTACGTAAAGTATTCGAGTTTCGATATGACCGCAGAATATGAACAACTAACGATCACGTGTTGATGAGATTTACATGTATATAAATCAGGAAGATCGTTAGTTAATTTCCAACTATAATTCTCAACCGGTGCAATTATGTACGTATGTTTCTCGCTCGTCATTTTATTTTTGTTTCAACTTCTTCTAATTAACGTAGTTGCACGGGAGCACCATCCGGCGTATCATCACACGCTTTGCAAGGTAATAATAATTAGGTATGGCTGTTCTAGCAAAACAAAGTTCGACGACGCGAAGCAGTAGTCTAGTTAAGCCGGTAATATATCATTAGTAATTGCTAAGCTTACTGGACTCGACTGCTCTTCGTGCTTAGTAATTAGACCAATTTACCAAAAGTTCCGGTGACATTATAAATTTCACCTATACCAATTCTGATTCGAGATTCTCTTAATGCATTGCAGGTTTCATCGCTCGTGTACACATGATATATACCTACAGTTCTAGTCGGCCCACCCGGTTATCTGTAGACGACAACGCGTTTATTGTTTCTAAATTGTGCAATGGATTTAAGGAAGTTAATTATTTCCGTAATTATTTTCTAATTTCAAAGTGTTTCGCCTACACATAAAGTACGTAACTTAGTTGCAAAGTTTATGTATACTATTAGACGTACATTAGAACTATCGGAAATGATTTTAATTACATATACTGCAGGCATAAAATTCGTGCAAGGTTTATAGAAACTTTTTTTTTTTTTCATTCTTCATAAATTCGCCAATAAAACTTTATCAGTTCTTGTTAATTGTTCGATCAACGTTTGTGTTTTCGAAGAAATGTATTCTCATATAAAAAAAAACTTCATTAATCAAGATCAGATCCTTAATTTTCGAATCCGCACAGTCTACCTAAACTAATACAACTTTGATGTAATTTCAACATTATTTTTTCATTTAGTTCCATTTTGTGGGATACGCCTTCGCGGTAGCATCCGTAGTTTTTCGTGCATCTACGTCCTACTGGTTTTCAGTCATCGCCATAATACAACGTCATGGTGTTCCCATGTGATGGGAATAGGGCGAG
This sequence comes from Athalia cordata, assembly GCA_963932425.1. Classification (NCBI taxonomy): domain Eukaryota; kingdom Metazoa; phylum Arthropoda; class Insecta; order Hymenoptera; family Athaliidae; genus Athalia; species Athalia cordata. The sequence goes on along the minus strand of OZ010625.1, from coordinate 44,437,036 downwards.
AAACGAATACAAGGTAAAGGGGCTAACAGCCAACAGGGGTGACTCGGGGCGAGGTTAGGGTGGTTAGGGGTTGACAGGAAGGGGAAGAGAAGACGCGAATCTGGGTCGCCATGCACTACGATCGAGGTTTGAACTCGGTCAAGTTTCCTGTACCTGCAGGCTACATCAGCCATATTTGATGTATTATTTCGAAAGGAATTTTCTGACTCCCTATACAGACATACCGTATCGTATATTATATTTTTATTTATTCAATTATTTATTATCAATTTTTATTTGTTTTTCTACCACCTTTCATGCATCCGTATATGCGTATAATATATATATATATATACGTATTGCAATTAAAATACAGCCACCACAACGGATCAATTCGTATCCGCGGTATACGCCGTGAAAATAAAGGGAAAACGTACGTCTAAGAATAAGAAAAAAAAACAAAAGGAAAGAATTTTTTTTTTTTTCTAATTAAATAAAATACAACGTGATTCCCATTGGAATAGAAAATTTTTCATTCATATACCCATGCTTTATACAGTGTATTGTAAAAGAGATTTCAATGCTTGATATTTAATTAGTTAATTGACATTTGAGATAATTGGACGACTCTATAGATATACGTGGGCGAGTGTCTGTATAATTACAGGTGTGCATTACACTTCACCCCATGATATAAAATCTGTGGTCCAGTTATATAACCATGTATATAAACTATAGACATTTCAAAATACACGGGGCAATGGGAATCGAACTGAATTATGACAAATCGGTGTCTGATTACTTCAAAATACATGCCAACTTGAACATTGTACACATGTACACTTGGCGAGATCATAAGTGGCGTAGTTAGACACTACGCGATGAGCTGTAGGTTGGCGTAAAATATCCCTAGTCTAGGCAGCAAACGGGCGTTTGATTTTTCGCAAATATCTCGAGAACTGATTGAGATTTTCGACATTTTAAAAAAGATTCGAAAAGAGGAGGAAATGTCTTCAAAAAAGTCTCGACTCCCGGAACTATGGGACCATTATTTATAATCTTTCTAGAGGCTCTAGAATACCCCTGTATTATGGGCTCTAGATTATAAATAATGGTCCCATAGTTCCGGGAGTCGAGACTTTTTTGAAGACATTTCCTCCTCTTTTCGAATCTTTTTTAAAATGTCGAAAATCTCAATCAGTTCTCGAGATATTTGCGAAAAATCAAACGCCCGTTTGCTGCCTAGACTAGGGATATTTTACGCCAACCTACAGCTCATCGCGTAGTGTCTAACTACTTCAGTTATGATCTCGCCAAGTGTACGTGACAAGTGAATACCGTTCACGGTTTAACACAATTCGCAGCGGAACGATTCTAGAATTATTTTGAAACTCTGAGAATAAAATATCTCTTCGGGAATTATGCGATATTAATTAGAGGAATTCTAAGGAAAAATAATTAACAAAATAAATAAATCAAAACAAAAAATAAACGAAAAAGGAAAAAAAAAAATTACACTGCGGGCGGAGCTGCTAGTCGAACAATAAATGCAACGAGGTATGCTTCACTCGAAGTCTGAGAGGCAACCTTCATATTCATCTCTTCGTTCCCGATGGGATCTGCTGCGAAGCCGGCGGCGAGAGATGGTCTAAAAAAACGAGAGAAGTAAAGGAAAGGAACGGAACGGAAAAGAAGGGAAAAGGATGAAGAGACAAGGGGGAGGTAAGCAGGTATAGGAAAGGAGGGAAGAGAAGTCAAACAGCGAGGGCAGGGGGGTGAGGGGGAGTGGAAATGAGGGTGAAAGAGGAAAGAGGAGGGAGGATTGTAAGTCTGGGGATGAAAATAGGAGGTATAGGTACGGCAGCTACCCAGGAGGGAGAAAATGTAGGACATCGAACTCTCTCCTATAACAGGGGGCTGCCTACCGGCTTCCCCTCCCCCCACCTCACTGCCCCTCTTCACCTTCTATCTATCTTCTCCTCTTTCCCGCTAGCATCGTCCTTTTGCTGGCCAGCCAGCCACCGCGTATCGTCCCGCGCGCGTTCTTCTTTTCTTCTTCTTCTTCTTCTTCTTCTTCTTCTTCTTCTTTCATGTTTGCATTTGTATAAACCACACAGTTTATTGTACATGTACATACACACATATTTATATTTGTATACATAGCTAGGTATACAGGTATACAAATGTGCAGGAACTATTTACAATAGACTAAAAATTGCAGTTGCTGTACAATAGAGAGAAAAAGGAAAACAATAGAAAAAAAAAATTTACCGACATGTTTAAAGCGTGTTGATGCATCTCAACATCGTCTTGCTATACCTGTGTACACAACCCCCACGAGTATGTGTACGTGATCAGCAGCTATGTGTATGCACTTTCATCACAGTAAAACATCATCATAAATAATCTAGACTCCGCGTACTGAAGAAGAAATTTTATTCAGGTATTATATGTAACACAATCGACGGACATAATTGGATATCATGAAAGGGATTAATTAGGTCCTTATTTTTTTGTAGCGTCTTTTTTTGTTTGCACATTCTTTTTTTTTTACGGTACTATACGAAATTACCAATCAGGGAAATACTTTGTCAAAACAACAACAAAAATTGTTCGTTTGTAACTTTTTGTGTAATCAACGGTAAAACGCGTTGTTAAATAGCTAAAAAATAAAAATTCTGTTCAATCATCAACTGTGATTTTTCGTTGTTATATCAATAATAATATCATTTGTAAAACTGTTACCAAATTTTTGATAATTCAATAAAATATAATTGCAACATGTTTTCATCGGTATAGACGATATACTCTGCATGCCTGAGCTTGTACCCCAAAAACATAGAAATGGATTCTCAAACTGATAATGAGCCAATTCGTATAAAAAAAGCAAATTTTTTTCCGAATATGTTTTGATAAATTATTATCCAAATAATGGTGAACTATATCAGGAAAGTTCTAATACACCAGACCCAATAATCAGAAGTAGAATTATTTGTGGCAAAAATCAAGTTGCAGGGGAAAGGAGCAAGCTCACCAGTCCGAGAGCCGCGGTATCAAGTTCTGTACTGCGCGTAACGAAGAAAAAATAAAAAGAGGAAGATAAATACTTGATCTGAAAATAAAAAATGCAAGTTCTCTTTCTTTCCTTATAAAAATAAGTAATCCAGTCGCTTTGAGCGAGTCCCTTGCACAGAAATCCAATAGATACCAGAACTAATAGGGTTCAGATGGATTGACCCGAGAAGCCCTATAAGGTGTCCGGAAGCGGGTGCAACGTTCGTTCAAACTCGAAGCTTCGCGGTATTCGGTCGGATAAACATCAAAACGGAAGAGAGAAAAATGTGATACTCATCGATGAGTTGCATGCATTACACATATCGATAAAATGAACACGAGGGAAAATAATTGCAATTTTATGTAGCATTATCATATAATACGCGACGAAAGACTATACGCATGTAACGTATATGATCGTTTCTTCAACTTTGACAGTTTTTTTTTTTTTGGTCTATTCTGATTTTTCTTTTGCAAAAAATGGCGGAATTCTGCGCTTGTTTGACCGAGCCTTGAGGTAGGTTCCACTTGAACTCAGCCACGAGGCGCACACGGGAATCTCTTACTCGCTCCGCGGTGTGCGTGACGTCACAAAAGCCTTTGACTAATCAATCGAATGATCAGATTAAAATCTCACGTGAGGCTAAAAATATTTGTGCAAGCATACCCGAAGTGCGCGACGGCAGCAAATTTTGTCTGTTGATAGAAAAATAAAAAATAAATATAAGTAAACAAAATGAATAAAAGAACACAGACATGAGCTTATAAATGAGATGCGCAACACGATATACATTACGGTTTTCAAGTTATCCACGTGATTGACCAAAGGCATCGTAATAATGTTATGTATATAATAATTGTATGAGTTTTATATGTATATAAAGCGCATAACGTATATAGTTATAATAATTGGCAGTTGACGCCGAAATTTTTAACGACTTTTAGATCCATACTGTGTGTGTATAGTACAAGGTATGAAAAAAATAGAAAATAATAATAATATATTTAGTATTAATGTGGCACGCGATCGAGTTTTTCTCGACCATCGTTTGTTTAGCCTCGCGGAAACTAACGACTGCGATGCTTTGTTATAGATACCTGTCTATATGTACATGACGTTTTTTCGACCTACCAAAAGCCGTAGCGGGATTATCGATTGATCGTAATTACCTATCGTTAATTGAATGCGCTCGTGAACCAAAATAACGTAATAATGGAAAGAGAAACAAACAAAATATGTGTGTATATGTATGCGGATGTGTCTTTGCGGCGAATGAATTTATCATTTTTTGAGTTAAAAAAATCTATCATTAGCACCAATCGAACCCGAATCGTCATTCGCGATATCTAGCTGATGTTAAGATTAATTTATACGAAATTACAACGGTATTATTAGGAAACGGAGAAAAAAAAAAATTAACAACATTTTTCGGCATAACGTATTGTCACGAAATTTCATCGAGGTACCGAACGTGTCAAAGAAAAAAGAAGAAAGACTCTCAAAAATCGGGTTACATTTATCTAGCGAAGTATTTCTGATATCCGGTTTTCCAGAAAAAAAAATTCTTAGGTAGTGAAAAAAACATCGAATGGAAAGTTTGCAAATTTCAAGAAAATGAAAAGGGGGACAACAAGTCGGGTAAGCGTGCATTTAGATGGTACTGATCGGCATCTCGGTATTCCAATGCGTCTCGTCACTTTCTCCTGGCTCCTCGTGGGCATAAAATAGAGATAGCTTTATGAGAATCATTACAAGAGGAAGAAGGACAGGGAGAGGCCACGCGCAATGCGGGTATTGATTCACGACGGCAGGGCGCCTCTCTGTTGCCTGCTGCCGACTGCCTGCCGCCTGCGTGCTTTTGCTGCCCCCGTGGCGAGTCGAGGATTAGGTTTTAGGCCTCCTTACTTTTCAAATACCACCCGGTATATAAGTTAGTAAACGAGTATCACACCCAGCTGCCGCCGTACAGGTGTATAATAACTTCGATGACTAGGCTGTGTATAATGCTGACTTTGAACTGCTTCAAAGAATCAGAGGGAGTCAACTTTCTCCTAACCGAAATTCACACCTAATCTTTCAAAATTGAACTCAATCAGGGGATGGGCACCACAAGTTCCAACATCCTCATCACATCAGCTCTTTGAAGGAAAAATTTACTAAAAATTTTGTTACCGTCTTGAGACGTAACGTAATAATGGAACTTATTTCCCTTGAAAAAAAAACAACAAAAAAAAGAAAATGAATATCTCTTCTATAGTCGAGAGTATTCTAGAGCTGTATACGTACTAGACTGATAAAATCTAATCAATGTTCATTTGCCAGATTGAATGGGACACTTGAGCATAGTATAAAACGTTGTTACCAAAAAATCGTACGAAGAACCGTCAAACAGGGCGGTAAAAAAAAAAAAAAAATTAAGACCCTTATGCCGAATATCAGGTGTCGCTGAAGTGTGCGGGTAAATAGTTATAAGGATTCTTATAACCAGTTCCTGGTGGAGAAAAAAATAATGACAATAATAACAATAATAATAATAAGTGAAACATAATATGATGTAACGTTCGGTAACGACAGCTGGCCTGTGTGCTAAAAATATGAAGTAACAAGAAACAATCGAAGAGTGATCGATACTATCAGTGGTCGTTGAAACATTAGCTCTGACAATGAGTACATCACGGACACCCTAACTGCTAGCATTAGATATTAATTCAAGTTCCAGTAGTACGAACAGAGTTTGGCCCGACAAAGATTTGGCGCCAGCTCGCGGTGTTCTCATCGACTTACAGAAAGCTTTTGGTTGAAAACCATTCAATGTACGAACGTTGGCAAGGATGGTGAATGTGTTGAAGCTCCGTATATTATGTATCATGTGATTATCCTCATATTTGTTGGTTGGTAACATTTTCGTTGCACGTTACCGGTAGTAGAAAACTCACGTAATAATGGCTGAGTATTCAAGCGATTGTTGGAAAGCTCTGAAAACTGCTTCACCGACCGAGTAGAGCTTTCGTATCATACCAAGGTGGCTGTAATACCGACAATAGCGAGCTTGCGAAGGTTTTGCAGAAAACTGCAAACGTCGGTATCTGATCTTATTGATCACATCAAGAAAATCAACAGACGAGTGCTTTGGAAGAATTATTGTCACAGCAAAATACAAATGAAACAGTTCCTCGAAGACCTGATTCACCTTTCTTTTTATGCAAATAAAATTCTTCAAGATTTGGGTAGATTTACTTTCAATCCAAAGTGAGAAAAGCAATTTCGAAGCTTCAATCGTCATGATCGAGTTTCCCTACTACTCTATTTAACCATATTATCGTGCAATCCAACGATATTCTTTCACAATAATGTTTTTCTCATTCGTCAAACGTGACACGTATACCTATACTCCACGATGGTAAATTCTTATGTCGTCGTGCTACATAACGTTCCGAACTTTTGAGCAAAGTTTGAGCTATCCAGAGAACTGAAAACTTATAAACATAGTAGGTATACGTTATGTACTCACATAATGTCGCCCAGTTTGAGTCTGGTTTGGATAAGGGCACAACTCTTGTGGTCACTGGTGGTGACGGCTCGTCTTCGGCGTGTGTATCTGGGTCCATCAGGAGGGTGAGCACCTGCATCCCCTGCGAGCAGCTGGGCTCCATAGGGCATCGGGCCCACGCCTCCGCGCACCAGGGGGCTGCTGCCCCGCCGGCGCGTAGATACGTGTCGGCCTCCAACGCCGCCCAACATCCTGGAATTATTAAAATTAACGAGATTTTTAATATGTCATTTTACTACTGATCCGAGATTTTTTTATACAAGATCTTTCAGAGTTTTCTCAGGCATATATTTTACACCACATGAAATACTAAATCGACTTACAACAATTGCATTCGGCAGACATATTTGTTGTTAGTCACTCTATAATAGTGAGCGATTGATTTATTATGCGTAAAAAAGGGTGTGCAGAAAATTTATTCAAAAATATACGTAAAATATTAACCCTAGATGTATAAATAGGAAAAGTTAACCGAAGTACGACTTTTGCAACAAATCTAAATTTATAATTGTCGAGTTAACTCACGCAATTATTTCGAGGGTAAATTTCTCGCGTAGTTGCCGGTGGATATTTCATTATTTACTTGACCGTCGCTTTCAAAGTTATTTGGTTAGAGAGATTCTTCGAACTTACATTCCCTTGAATTTTTTTTGTCGATTTTTCTTACTCTTTCGCATTCCATATTCCATCAACTGAATTTTTCAAAGCTTTTCCGCGTATATTACAGTGAAATGAAATTAATGAAAACCGCAAATACATGCGATCTCCGTACATCATTATTGTATGTGGCGCGTGTTAAGCAAGATGAAATAACATTGGCCAACGCTACAACAATAATCGTCCGTTGTCGTAACCACAAAATATTTTTCGCTGCGAGCAAAAGAGGAAATCATTTCCAAATCGTTTGTCGAATGAACAAAACAAATTTTTGTTGAAACTCTTCTGAAGTTTGACAGAAAAATTTTGTTCAGTTGCTGAACCAAATTTCCATTGAGTTATACATGTACTAGTTTTGTGATATCAAAAGTATTGTTTTGTTGAATCTCATTGGTCAGTTTATATAAAACAGTAGAACAAAACTCTAATAAAATTCAATCAAATTCAAAAAAATTATCGCATCAAAATAATTTCCTATACAATCCAGGGCAACAAACGTCGTCTTGTCGACGGAAAAAAAATTCCTTTTTTGCGTATATAGTGCAATTAGATGCAAAGAAGGATAAATGAGGTTTATTTTCACGGTGAAATTGACCTAAAATAATTGATATGCTATACTTATTGTCAGACCAAGATATCGCTTATCTACGACTACAGTAGGAATTTAAAGTGTAACAGTTGATTGTGCCTCTCAACAGCGTCTACGGTCGCAAAATCCTAGTGACTAAAGTAAACGAGCCAAGTAATTAATGAGCACGAATTATATATACTTATATACAGGTATACCTATATATATAATGCTTCAGCTTTTGTCGTAGTATATAAAAACTCAAGTTTCTGTTACCTCGTCGGTTTGTCAAGCTGCGTGTCTTCCGGTTTTTTTTTTTGGTTTTTTTGCCCAGGGGGTGCTTTAGCGCTTGCGGCACGCTAGGCGTTGTTTCTTGACCAGGTATGTTTTATCAGCGATTATCTGCCCCAGATTTATATACTTTGAGTTTTGCTTAACTCAGATCTTGTGTTATTTCTTTATGTAGCTATATATAATATACAATATACATGTTTACGTATATGGGGAATTTCACGTCAAACGACCCACTTTTTCCAAAATACTTCCTAAAATTGATGAAACTTTTTCGACGTCTTAAGGGGTCCCAGAAACCATACTCACATCCGACCACCCACTTAAAGGCCTTTTTTTGGCAAAACTTTTTATTATCGAATCGTTCAATATTAACAGGGATAGATGCATTTTTTTAAATGATTTAAAGATTTTCTCTTTGTGCAATTTTGGAAATTCGATTTTTTTTGTTTTTTTTCAGAAAATCAATACAGAACGTCGGAATTCGCGATTTTTACCATGAGTCATAGCTTTTGAAACTTTAGACTTTTGGCGTAACCAATGGTCTGAGCATGGTTCCTGAAACCCCTGAGGATGTCGAAAAAGTTTCACCAAGTTCAAAAAATATTCCGGAAAAAGTGGCCCGTTTGACGCAGAATGCCCCATATGCATGTATACATATACTAAAGCTATATTTCACGCTCGCGTGCTAATTACATTTATTTTTCATCGATGCTGCAGCGCATAAAAATCACGCCTTTAAATGTAAATACGAGACATTTCACGCCAACTCGACCAACGATTTTTCCACACTATTTTCTAATCTGGTTTGAAATTTTTCTCCTATGATTATATATCGGTTCTAGAAAACGAGCTTGAATTTTTTGGGAAGATTTTTTTTACAAACCATTGGTTAGTTTGTGAATTTTCAAGCTTCGAATGAACCAGTGCTACTTACAATTTTATAAAAAGAAATCGTATAAATCCGCAAAAAAACCTTGATTTTAGGTGAAGATTATTATTCTCATTTCATTCATTATCAACAAACAGATAAAAAATTTAATTTTGAATCCGATCAGGATCAATGGTACGGAATAATTGTTGGCTGACCTGGCGCGGATTGCATCGTATTACAAGCACTTTTCGCTCATGAAGAAAACCGCGCTGTTCATTAGAAGGAAAGTGAATGAATAGTACAGATTTCAAAGAAATACGTTACTTTTATCCATTTTATTTTCCAACTTTTCTATTGTTTTTTGGAATCTTATAACCGTTGCGTAATTGATAATCTCATTGTTATTCATTACCTAACATTTGTTGTCGCAGGTGCTTTCGGCTCTTCAACTCTGCGGCAAGCTTGAAAAAGTTAATTTAGTTTGCCGAAGTAAATGGCATAATTTACAACAACAAAGAACGTTTCAAATTCCCCCTTCACTGTACAAACAAATTTCTCCATCGCCACGGTGCGATTGAAACGTCAATTAATTGGTATATTTGAAGTTCGAATCGCTCTACCCGAATTTTTTTAATAAAATAACACGAGTTCATGAGTAACGATATCATTTATGATAAACGGATTGTAGATGAATCAAAAATTTTCGAAAAAACTCGCGATATCTTATATCCTGTGATATTGATACGTTGCATAAGTGCATTGTGAGAGATCAGCTTTGTAATGGGAATTAAAAAGAAATATGAAATGCAATTTGGCTAAGAGAATTTTATTTACTCAGCGCGATAAAAGTATACATGGAAATACAGTATCGATCGTACAACCATTACGATATGAAATATATTGATCGTTTGTTGTTACACTTTAATTCCCGAATGTTGAATATGGAAATACGCGTTAAAGTATCTTGAGATGATTATAGTTATACCAATACCATATCTTGTGATATGGAAGGTTTCAGGCGAAGTGGGTCACCTTCAAGACCTGGAAAAGTTCGATTACATTCTCCTTTCGGGATTGTGTTAGGCAGCCTGAGACTAGTTTTGTTATTTTTTTTTTCAAAATTTTGTTCCGAAGATCTCGAGGGCTAAAAATTACCGACATTTTTTACTGATTTTGTTTTCATACTTGTTCTGCCATCGGACATCGAAACGAATTTTCTTATTTATTTTATCTAAAATTTGACTAACAATAAGAGGATGAAGCTGTGAGGTAGCACCGCACACGTCGAACAACTTCTAAATTTCGTTACCGTTAGTAGTTCCTTAGAGGTAATGTTGAGGTATTGTACTTGGCTCGCGCTATACAAAATTGTACCATGGTGACGTGACGTCACAAGAGGAACATACAGTTATGTATGTATGACATAATACATGGGCATGTAAACCATAAGTACATGCATGTACAATGAACAGTTTGTACCTACCTCACGGAACGTTGGAACTTCGAGTGCCCCGGAGAATTTTGCGGCTAATTGCTTTTGTCGAAGGCAAATAGTATTATAATGTATAGGTATATTGTATGATGAAAGTATACGGAAGTCTTCTTTTCAGTCCACTTACATGTATACTCGTACCACCATACATGATACATAAAATTTTATACGAAGAAACCCCATTTACTTGGAAACAGAACCACAAGCTATAGACCTATACGTATACCGGAAAATGTTTGAGTGACAAATGAGTTGAGATACGAGTATACCTACTCTAATGTCTGTAATGACACTCCAGGGTTACTTATAGAGCTCACAATGAGTCTGGAATCGCGAAATTAGTTCCGTCTACATCAGCAGGGGTCGTAGAATTGGATTCCTCCAACAGAAAACGAGATTTATTCTCATGTGTCTATGTATACGTACAACTGTTGCATGCGGCAGAAGTGAAATTTCGTTACTATTACGTAATTTCGCTTTTTCTCCCTTATTCCATTACTAGACTCTCGCTACTCGATAAGTGAGATTCCATAATATGCAGAATCATCACCTACTTTTTTGTTGTGTAATAATCCGTTATAACTCGATTCATTCCCGTAGACCTTGAAATTTGTAAAAAAATTACTACACGGGGTTTTAACATCAGCAGATGACAAAATTGCGATGAAATTTTTTTTCAATATCCCAGCTTTCTTATGAAAAACTTCTCTTCTCACCAAAGACTTGATTTTTCTCAATCTCTTGAAAATCAAAGAAAAAGAAAACGCCGTTTCGGAGTTAGCTTAAATACCCAATTGAAGTACAAAAAAAAAATCCAGAAATGGTCGAAAAAAAGTTTTCGCGAGGTTTTGAAAATGTCAAATTCTTAGCGTCACGTACTAGATTTGTCGCCCTATATGCCATTTCTTCAAGTAAATTTTTCAACTGTATTTTTCTGAGCTTTCAGCTTCTATAGTTGTAGACATATATATATTTTTCTCATCATATAGGCCGTAGTAAGTAAAAAGTGACACAGCTATCTACGATTCCCTTTGGAAATTTTCCATCCTACTCTTAATACAGGGATGCACATAGCGGTAAGAAATGTGGCAGGAGGTGAGAAATTATGATAATTCAACTGCACAATAATATTTACATGGAAGCATTCGTTTATTATGCAGAAGGTTTCTAAATATTCGTTGGTGAATGTCGTTGGCGGGGTTATAACCTGCGTGTAATATACATAATATACAGGTTGAGTTACTTCGAACTCCGGAAATGGGAGGAGCCTGATTTGGTAAATACTCGGTTTCCCTATTCAAGGGAAGCACGTGATTCTCGAGTCGGTTTTCCCCACTCTTCACATTTCTTCAAAGCCTGTAGTGCGTTCAATAGATAAAAAGACAGGATTAGATTCCTCCCATTTTTGGAGTTTAAAGTTGACTCACCCTGTATATTTATAGCTAAATGTTCGCAGAAAGCAAGCGTTGAGGATGAAGAAAGATGAGGGAAAGCTTTCGAGAAGAGAGAATTTCAGGGTAGCAACCTGTTGCCAGGCACCCCGGGGAACTCTTAGCCCTTCTCGTCACGCCGTTCCCGGCCAGTTTCACTACGAGAGAGTCAATTCGCTTCCGGCTTCTGCGCGAGCGCCGGATATACCTCCGCTACATATATATTACGGTATATTGCATTATTGTATACATACAGTGAACCAAGATATCCATACTCGCATATAGTATGTATATTTATTCTCAGTATGATTAAGAGGAGAAATCTTACCACGAGATAAGAAAGTGCGGGGTCAGTTCATCCATCATCGACTTAATTATTATCGGCGCCCTGATTATACGTTAGCCGTTCGATACAGCGTGGCGGGAAGAAAGAGGGAAAGTGAAAACATGACGCGGTTTTCTCGCGCTGATTGAAAGCTGAAGAATGGAAAAAATCCAGAAATCGCCCAAAAGTGAAATGCTTGTTTAAAAGAATTATGAAAATTATAATGTATTCGATTCCGCGAATAATAATAAGTATATAGAATCTTGCCTTAGGTTTTCCTGTCTCCAAAATAATCCGCGTACTAGAAATACAAAATTTGTAGAATTATTTCATACTTCCGAAAATGGCCAAGTTTCAGAGATGTAACCAGCAGGGTCTCAGCTCCTTAGGGAATTTGGAAAATGTAGAAAATAAAAAGAAATTAGTACCGATGCTGTTACCAGAAAAAAAAAAAATAAAACAAAAAAATAGCGAGGGTCAGAACCTGTGCGATTTTACAGGGAGTGTCACGTACTACGCAACTCATCTTCCAATAACGCGGCGCTTTCAATTTTATCATTTTTCCGCATCACTGAACGGTAAAATAGTGAAATTCAAAATCACACCTTTCATCATATCTGGATAAAAAGATATCCGAACAGCGAAATCCATTACAATTGCGATACAATTTTATTACGTGTTATGACCAAATATAATGAGCTCGATTTTGAGATCCATCGATTTCGCTAGAATTCAGATTTGTTCCTCCTCTGTTTTCGACTTCTTCCTCATACTCTTTTTTTCTTTTTCTCGAAAAAGATGGCCGAGTATGAAATTCCAATTTCTCTTTATCCGAACGGATTAGATATCTGAAATTCTTACGTCATCTGCATCGCATCGGCATGCGTTAGGATAACAATTATCGCATCTCCCTAGTCTAGTAACACACAGCCCATTCCATAAATCTTATCGATCGCTCGAGTACCTTATAGGTATTGCGGAGATATGAAAGCACGTTCACCACAGCGTATCTGAATTATTTACTACTCAAGAATTTTCTCTCCGATGGAATACGCGGGGAATTCGCTCAAGAAAATACCAGTCGCTCGTTCGCGGCGGAGCCAAAAGTGACAGCTACTACTTCGCAGTAGTCGAGCTACACGTGTTCTCGGCCAAGCACACGGAACGACATAGGCAGAATTGCAAAATGAGACGACACTTTGATTTGTTTTATTTTTAATAAGATTTTTCAAGAAATTGAAATTATTCGAGTGCATAGTCACCAGGATATCGTATTTAATTTCTCGAGTTCTGAATATATCTCGGGCGAAAATTCTTTTTCGGTTAATTCTTTTACTCTTGCAGCCAAAAATCTAAAATTCAAAAGACTCTGTACTTATATAATCGAAGAATCTCTGGGCAAAACAAAAAATTCTAAGCTGCTGTTCTTAGATGAAAAATATTTCATTTTTATATTATCATAATCTGATGATTACAAGCTCTCTAGCGAATATGAAAATCTGTATCGAAAACATCGCAGCTTGACAATATTTCGAATAATATTTTCAATAAAAAATTCAAAATAGTTTTGGTTTTATGTGTTATACGGTAATCAAATCGGGTAGTTTCGAATGCGCCAGGCAAATTGTGATCACGTTTGGAGTCTGAAAAGATACAAAAAAATATGCATGAAAAGATGCTCCTTTCGAATTGTTGATGCGAAAGTACTATGCACTGATACAATATTCATACGTATAGAGGCGATCAAACAGAGGATTAAATCCTCGGGGATTCATTGGTTTTTTTCAAGCGCATCGGCTGTGGTCTCTACTATGTACGTACCTATATCAATCTATAAATAATCAACTGCACTGCATATGGTCAGAGATGTAGAAATAGATAATCAAATTCCGACTGTCCAATTGATTACTTTTCAGTTTTTTTGTTACAAAAAAATTTATCGGAACAGAAAGTTTTTGAAAATATTTTTCAAAAAATAAAAACAACACAGTCAAAGTCGTTCATCCATACCTGGATTGTCACTCTGCATAAAATTATTCCAGCAATTGAATCTAAATGAATTCATCAAGTGCGTATATTTCTGCAAATATTTGTCACTGAGTGATATTCTTTTCTTTAATTGTTTACCTTTAATTGACAAAAACGTGGCCACTCGACCAAGCAAAGGAAATCAATTCTGTTGTTTGTATGTTTAGTTTTTTCCGTCAGTTGTTTGTTTTCCAGTTTGTTTTTCTTTTAACTTGAATTTCATTTTTTTCTCCACTCCCAGTTTTCTTCTCGCAGGTGTTGGGGCAAACAACCGTACAATTGCTGCCAATTCTACTCGACTTCCGTTACTTTAGCAAGATCCAAGGCCTCTGAATTACGCCAATACCTTTCACTTTTATTCAATTCCATATTTCCACCCTTTGCTGTTATCAGAATAAAAGAAAAAAAGAGAGGAGAAAAAGAATCTTGAACGGTCTCGACATGCGAAACCTTTTGCACAATTCGCACAAACAAATCCTGATTCGATAAACACACGGTACGAGATGAACGAAAAAACGTGAAAATTAATTTTGGAAGTTGACTCGGTAATTATCGTCAGAGATTTTCAAGTATAACGTCGATTAGTCGTGGAATAAATTGTGATTTTTCATAGAACTGTCAAAAGTTAATTGCAGGGTCGTACTGCGCAGACCAGGTGAATTTATTTGGATAAGGTAGCTTTTATTAATTTTTTTTAAATTTTTCAATTACAAAATTCTGCTGGGAGTTGAGTCTGGAATCGAGTTTAACTGCAGGGAAATGAAATTTGCCCATTAAATTAACCTCATCCGGTATATGATTCGTAATTGCGGAATCTCAACTCAGGCTAGACAAGATTAATTCGATGATGTGTTTTTCAAACGTATTACCACACTTGCAGTAACATTCCGGCGGGAAGCCAATTTTCTAATTCGAGCCCTTCTCTAAACCAATTAATCGATTTGAATTTTTTAGATTTTCCGATTATTAGATCAGAATATGGTGTGTCTCACGTTCATTATTCAATACTTGAGAGATTTAAGGCTAAGAAATTAATAAATAGATAAATAAAACCGATACTCGCTAACTTCAATAATCACTCCCTTGATAACATAATACCAAAAATATGACTGAAAAGAACCGGGGGACGAGCATGTGATACTTCTTTATAAAATAATATTAAAGCCTTGTAATAATTGGCCTTGAAACAATGAATTCTATATTTCCTAGATCGGTATACCTGTGACGTTTCGCTTTGCAGCTGTGTAAATTAAAGCTATTAATGGGATACTAGATCTGCTGTGAGATCTGAAAAGGGACGAAATGCCTACGAAATGTTTTAACCCTAGCCTCTAATATGTTCACCATACTTAGGACCATCCGGGTACCACTTCGGATGAATTAATTACGTACAAGGGTATACGATTAGACCTACATCTCGTCGAATAGAAGTCGGTCCATGTTACGTAAATTATTTCAAAATATA
The DNA here is from genome assembly GCA_963932425.1 of Athalia cordata. Lineage (NCBI taxonomy): Eukaryota > Metazoa > Arthropoda > Insecta > Hymenoptera > Athaliidae > Athalia > Athalia cordata. The sequence goes on along the minus strand of OZ010625.1, from coordinate 44,421,322 downwards.
CGTACTTTGGTCCCTTGGAGCGTTACTTTGTTACCAAACGCGAAACGTCAAAATCATTATAAAGTTCCTGATTATGCAATTCATTCTCGATTACCATTTCTTTACCCTGCAATTCTTGAAAATTCGACGGTCGTACGGTAAGTCGTTGCTCTGCAAAGTTTTATTTAAAGAATTCGATCGACGATTTTTTCCCACCAATTCTGATTCGTTATATGGATCGTAAATTTTTATACGATTGCCTTCGATCTGAGAAACACGTTTGAATTTCTCAGTTTTTCCTTAGATAAATTTTCAAGTTTCCGAAGAGGTCAGTATTTCGATTTTTCTTGATAAAAATTCGAAAAACTCTTCCACAAGCTATGGCCGGAAGTGCAATGGATAATATTGTTCTCGTGACTGTTCTCACATTCATTTTACCTTCTGAATAGAATTTATTCCGAAAATTTGTACGGGTCATTTTTCTGCGACCGGAATATTTGCTAGCGTACAGTTGGATTAAAAAGATGAAGATGACGCCGGTCTCATTGAAGATTTAAAAATGAATGGACGGATAATTATTGAGAACAATCTAAAAAATCCAGAAGTGCTTTCCAGAGTCGGGATAATCTACATAAAAATAAATGAGAATTAAATCATAAATAGGGAGGGTAAATCATTTTTCGAGTTGACGCGGAATTATGTCTGGTATAATCTTGTTCTCAGTTCAAATATTCTTCACGTAAGCGTGCTAGATGGAAAATTAGATTTTTCCATGCAAAAAAAAAACAAATTGGAAAACAAATTGGCAAGAAGATACCCCGAGCATAAAGTTATGCAAAATTTAGTTGCGAACGAAAATTGAGTTGAAGATGAAGCGTGGGAGCTCAAAAAATATCCGCGAGTAATTAATGGAAACTTCAACAGCGGCTATAAAAATTTTGACGTATGTATGTACCTACCTTTACACCTGGCGTTTCATTTCTCTGGACGTATCGCATGATTTCATTAAAATTCTATCGTTTTGGGTTTTTTTCTTTTTCTTTTAATTCAACAGAGGCTGGGCTTTAAAAATACAAACGTTCTTATCCTAAAGGTGAAAAAATTAATGACGATCAACTTCAATTTTGATATCGATCGTTTTCGCGCACGCACAGAATTTTTCATACGCAGCTGCCGACGACAATAATGTCACCGAAGTTACGGTGCAGACTATACAAAAGTATTTCATAGTAATTGAAGGATCTTTGAATGGCAATTCTGATGCGCGATATCTACATATCTATAGTATAGGTACGTACGTACGTACCTATGAACATAGCTAACGGAGCGGATCGCTAGACGTGAACTAGTGAAACGGCGCATAGATTGTCAGTCGGATAAAATGACGGGAGGTGATTCGTGAACTCCGTAGGTAAATTAGAATTGCAGCTGCAGTGAAATTAAATGAAAACTAAATTTAATTGTATATATGCATACGAGCATGTGCAAACAGTGAACAACGATGCGGAAATAATTGATCCGAAGCAGCTCATCCGTTTGCTCTTAATAAATTTTTTTCTAGACACATACGTAAAATCATACATATTATTGAAACACGAATATTTCGTATTCTCAATTCAAGAATAATTCGATATATGGAATTTAAGAGGATTCAAGACCTATAATTGCAGGTGACACAAGCGTACTTGGATTCGAAATCAGTACAAAGTATACTTGATCAATGATATTAGATATTCTTCTTCCAAAAGTCACTCGAAAGCTTCAGAACATTTTTTTTATTATGTTACTGGACATCGATATTTCTGGATAGAATTAGAACTACTTACATGTGTGCGGGGTTCTGGCTGTGATCGTGAAATTACGATACCTTCATACCGTTTTCCAAAGTTTCCATAGTTTCGAATTCAAAATCAATATTAAAAAATCATAGTCGAAGCACTCAAAGCTCAAAATCCTTATTCTTGGTTTTGAGTGAAAGATTATCAAAAAAATTAGTTAAATTTCAGAAATAGTATGAAATTCTGCGGAGCTTAACTAAAATTTGGGAATTCGAGATGCGAAAGTTGATGCTCTAGGTGTAACGTGGATGACAAATATCCTGCGGGATTGATCCACCCTGTCTCAATCCGTGAAAAGACACATCAGTCTCCGTATTTTTTTTATCTTCATTGTCATTTTTTTTTTTTTTTTTTTTAATTTTTTTCTTAATAACTGAACGATCCGGTCTTGGCAGTAATTTCAGAATGATCAAAATAAGGTATCTGTGTAGGGATAGATATCAATTTATGAGAATTTGTAATTAGCCCAAAATCAAATTTTTGATATTTGATTTCCCTTAAAATGGAAAAATTTAAGGTTGGGAGTGGCTTGATTACTAATTAGTAATTCGAGTTATACACGGGAGTTTCAGGTCTCTATACTAATTAACCAGAGCTTTCACCCTTTGTATCGTCGTTCGTGCTCTATCCATGGGCTATAGATACAGATATACTCCTAGGGCTCATCCCTGGACCTCTACCATTTAAATCAGCTCAAACGTGGCTTCAGAACGTCAACATAATTCGACTGATGTACGTATCATGTCTATAAATAGACATACATGTGATTAACAATCAGCGTAATATCGTACGCTCTATGTGGTGCCACACGACTGCGAAAAAAATATAAAGAAATTTGAAACGAAAAAAAATACGTACAATAAACGTCTAATCTTCGAAATTCAGAGAGCAAAAAAAAAAACAACCCCAGCGACCCCAAGTTCGAATGTTTGGTTTGAGTGAGAAATTTTATCGAGAAGCAAAATAACCGGATGAAAAATTCTAGTGATTATAGTTCTGCAGGATAGCGGTAAGCAAATGATTAGCTGTTGATTAAATTGGAAAAATTAAATATCTTGAGGACTAAATTGATCTACAACTTCGGGGATTCGATTCGAGCAATTTTTATAATTTTTCCATTGCTGTCAAAAATTTGAATGATGCTCGAACGACAAGGTTCTTTTGTAAAAAAATTGCCACCTTTTCCCTTTTTAATTGAATTTTTTTTTCATTTCCGGTACAGCTGTCGATACTATAGATACGGGAAATGTTCTTGCATAATAATTACGATATACATATTAAAAATTATAAAGTCTGAGTCGTTTCAGGTTTCTTTTGTACATGAAATTTCTATAGATATGTCAATTTATTCTTATTGTTGATACCCTTTGCTTGGTAAGGATACCAAAACCGCCACTAGATATTACATTAATAATGAGCGGCATTGTGTCGTGCCCTTTAGAGCGAGAATAGACTACGGCTGGTGCCTTCTATATCAAATGAAACAACATGGTTCACGTTCATTCGCGCTTCACTTCCTGCGGGTGCTTCTTGGCACCTATACATCTACACACTACAAAGCAACGATATAGATTTGAATCTTTCGGAATTTTTACAATGATTCCAATTACGTTCAAAGAACCTCGAGGGTAATGACGGGGTCCTCTTCTTATCGCTTCATCAATTGCAAGGATAAGAATATTATATAAAGAAAGAATAAAAATTAATTAACCAAGACGAAGAAATGCAGCTCGGATTTTTAACGAACAAATATCGATTTCAATTGCAAGCTTATTACCCAAGTATAGAAGAAGAATGAAATATACCTATACCATGTCAATTGTATTGTGAGTACAGCAGCAGCAGCTTCGGTATTTATTAAGGGGCGAGAGAAATAAGTCTCGAGGAAAAGAAGGAAAAAGAAAAAACAGATGAAGAAGAGAAAAGTTGTACTCCAGTTTTCGTGTGGCTGAGTGAGTACCCTCGGATAATTATTTTCTTGAAAATTCTAAAGTTGAAAATTACGATAGTCTCTGCGAGACGGAAAGAAAGCTCGCGTGATGCTTTATCATTTGAATACGGGAAATATGCTCGAAAGAGAGAAATGAATGACAAATCAAATTGATTCAAGAAATCTAATTATCTCTCGCTTCGCATCCATATTGATACGGTTTTAATCCAAATATCTGTCCGCATGTTTTTATGTGAATCTACTACAATGCAAGTACGTTAATAATTAACAGGTAAATACACCCCAGAAATAGACTAAAATATGTTAGAAAATAAGAATGAATAGACAAAAAGTTGAAACCCCAAGTTCCTTGGGCAATTCTATGAACTTTCGCGCCAAAGCTTTCGATTTTAATATATTTCAGCTGACAGAAGGGTAATATTATAATTGGAATATAACCCGATTAACGACCTCTCTGATAGAACGTGATTTTTTATTTCGATTTTTCAAAATAATAACGCAGTTTATACGAGACTCACCACTCATTTTCCATGTAGTTTCATTCTCACTGCACTGTCCTCCTGTACTACAGATTTTCGCTCGGTTCTTAACGCAGCTGTGATGATTATCCGTCACCATTGACAACATTGATAAGGCTCCTTCGTATCGGTCCGAAGCTCGTCTCGTCCCGTGCAAAATATCGATTGGAGTATACGCGGATTATTTGTACAGGTATTGTAGATAAAATAAAAAAAATAAGAATAAAGAATGAAAATAAATAAATAAATAAAAATTGTTCAAGGAAGGTAAAGGTGCTAGATATCATGTGCTGCAGCATCTTGTCACACCTCGCTCGTTATTTCCAGCACAGGTGTTCGCGTCGCTGGCACGAAAAAACTATATTCTATATGTCACATGTAATTCTATACGGTGACGGTTTTTTATTCATTGTCAGACAGTCCTTTTGTACTTTAGAGTTACTAAATGAAACCTTCATAAATTTTTTAAGCGTGTTTGTACGGTATAATATATAGATACCACGATAAAAGTTATAATATTTTTATATCTCATTAGACATCTAACGAAAATTTATCTGATTAATATTTATGCCGCAGAAACCCAAAAATTTTGCAGTTTTTACATGGTCCTCGAGTAAACCCTCCAAGACTTAAGCGCGCGATGAAACACACTTTCATCGTTGCTGAAGCAAATTTCGAAAATATAATGAATTCAACTATTTTTGGTTTCGTTCGATAAACTATTTCTTCGTTCTCACGAATATTCATGGAAAAAATTTCGAACTATGAAAAAGTTTTTCTTTTTTCTTTTTTCAAAATATCAACCATTGAATGTTTTTCCCAAAAATTCGCGACACTTCCGCAAATGTAGATGCCGATGCGAAGAGATTTGAAGGTTAACCAGTCGATGGAAGATGAAAAAAAAAACCCTTTCAGTTTTCATTTCTCTATTCTTGAAATTCTGGAGGGGCTTTTGAAGAGTCCGCGATCAAGCGGAAGTTTCGGGAAATTCACCTGCTTGAGTAACTAAACAGTTTTAAAATTTTTGGAGTGAGACTAAGAATTGCACATTCTTTAATAAAAGAACTTCTACCTTGAATTTTACCTTGTCAGACTAAAATGTAAAACATACCTACTGTATTCTATATAATTATATAACAGTACTCGGATTATAGTTCATACTACGATAAAAAATTAAAGAATCCACCCCACTGAGCCTACATAGGATTGAAATTCATAACTGACAGAAAATCGTTTCCAGAAATGCGGAAGCTTCGTGCTTCATTACGAGAATATACCTATAACGTATAATCCATATTAATATTATAAATGTGAAAGTAACTCTGTCTGTCTGTCTGTTACGCTTTCACGCCTAAACCGCTGAACCAATTTTGATGAATTTCGGTATAGAGATAGATTGGACCTTGGAGAAGGGCATAGGCTACTTTTTGTCGCGAAAATGAAACTTGAAGGAGGTGAAATAGGGGTGAACAAAAGCTTATACCCAGCGAAGCGGGCGAGTAACAGCTAGTACAATATAATATGACCACAATATAACGAGGGCGTAAAACTTGGTGTAAAAAATTTTCACGTTGGGTATGATAATAAAAAAGATTCTTAATAAACCACCGCAACTCGCCAATTACCGGGAAAATTATCACACCGACGCCAAGGTATAGTATATAGTCAACCATAATCAAGTATAACGCAACCTCCGAGATGATTTTCATGAACTTAAATTACGCTGGAAATTCCAAGACTCTGATATCCAAGATTCTGAACGGTATTCGGAAAAATTCTATACCAATGATGAAAATAATATAAATACAGGTATATCTATTGTTATTGGAGGTGAAAGGTTGTTAATCAAATATTCACTAGATTCGAAGAGAGCCATTTCCGATAGACGGAAATGGCGTGACTTAAGCGAGAATATAATTTTTTTTTTCTTCTGTTTCCGTTTTTTTCCCATTCTCATCGATCCAACGATACCAACTTTTACATCTGGAGTTCATTATGATGTTAGTTGATACCTATTTATTGGAATTAAAACGCTAGATAATGAGGAGCTATCGAATTTCACGGTGAATTTTTGGCCGTCAGTGCATTTCGTATTATCATTATTATTTCATTCTAATTTCATTGTGAAAATCACTGTAAAATCGCGCGATGCGAAACGTATACATTATATGTAATACATAAATTGCACGAGTGACCACTGCCGATTACGAATGTATAAATCGTTAATCGAATCTTCCTGCATTGGAAATCACCTGCTGTAATGGATTGGATCGTCGGTCAATTCTAGTAATCCACCCAAATCGACGCAACTATTATCACGCAACATTCATATTATATAACTGAATGAATCATTCCAAATTACGAATCTTGTTTCCTACACATTCGTTTCAATTCGCTACTAGTTTCGCCCGTTTCAGAATGCAAAAATAGCTTGAAAACTCATCCAGATTAAAAATTAGGAGCGTATATCCTGCCGCAAATCTACTACATATATATGCAAATCAAGATTCGCAAATATTATACGTTCAGTAACACGAAATCCTTTCGCCTGAATCTGGCTCCCTCAAGTCTCCTCAAAGTCCAGGACCTACAACTATAACCTGCCTCAACCCTGAATACATTCGTGACAAGTTGAAGAATCAGTAGTAGAACGAGGACTCACGTCAAAGAGGTAGCCATTTTGAAAAAGAACTGATTGTGAGGTGCAAACGGCGGTAGGAGAAGGGTTAGAAAAACTTCTAATAAAACTTAAATTTATAATTCGAACGAGTTTGCACGAGTTTTTCATAGATATTTACCGCGAAAATACTAGATCTTTAAAACTGGTTTGATTATAGGTATAATATAATGCATTTATTCTGGGAATTCTAACATTTATGCGCCTCGCACGTGCAGGGAAAATGGTGTCGTTCAATCCATTCGTACGGAAATATTCAATCGATTTGAAGCAAATGTCAAAGTGGCATAAATCAAGTGCTGGTATGTGTGGCAAACTCGATAGCAATCATTTCAGGAGTTTACAATTTCAAGCAGAATTGTACTTCATGAAATGAAATAGTATATTATCATTTCCGTATTTTACTGTATACGTTTTCTCACTTTTCATGCGTACGAAAGGAAAAAAAAAATTTTTTTTTTTCACTTTACTTAAAAAGCAAAACCTTTTTTTACGCTTAACTGATTCACTTTTTGATTCTTCTTCTTACCAATGATTCGATCCATTATAACACTATATGGTGTCCGCACGGTAGAAAAAAGTTCCAATTTTTTCGTCAAAAAAATAAATTTGTACAATATATAAATAATTTTCGAACTAATTTTACGGGATAAAAGTGTTGGATGAATTCAGGTTTCTTTCTCCATCAACTTGCATCTACCTATAACGAACATATTTCGCGATAATTCGTTTCTATACACGGCATTGTCGAATTTAAAAAAGGCTTTCAATTGAATTTATATGTTATACTGCAGTCTAGGATGAAAGTATACCAGCCATGAGAATAGCGAGGGTGGTAGTAAATTTTATCGTTTTATTCAATGGGTACCTACTCAGGGTACTGGAAAAGTAGGTTTATATCCCAGAGCATGGTATGAGCTTGCAACGAGTTGCTTTCTGATACGGGCATGATGTAATACTCATCGAATGGTTTACTGCTACCAGCTATGGCCGATATAACAATAAAGACTTCATAATACTCTTTATTCACATAAACATACTCAAAGTTAATTCACATTCGTTCGTAACGATTCACGACTTTTAATATCTGTAATAAAACGCTCGCCAAAAGAGCTTTCCGACGAAAATTGCGTAGTTATAAAATAATATTATCCATGATGAAGTTCTAAAAAAATACGTTCGATTAATAAATCTATACGTTTAGATTTTTAGAACATTCCGTTTACCAACGATCGTGCCCAGCAACAGATTTCCAGAATTGGATATCGTTAGATCTAAATAAATCTTCATTTTAGATCTGCTCAGATACGATCGGATTCGAAGACAGATTTAATCAGATGTTGTCAGATCTAGTTTTGGATCATGGCAAGTTTATTAAGAGCTGATTAGATCTGATTAGTATAGACCTCATATTGAACTTGTCTTACATACTTCCATGCAATGTGTATTGCATGAAAATCGGGCCTCAAACGAACCGTCTATATAGAAGCACCTTCAAAGTCAGAGATTAGTTTATCTCAATATGCTCAGAGCTGAGAGCTGGTAGACCAACGAGCGACGTGAGTTCGAAAATTCAGCTTCGCTGGTGCAGGGAACATTATTGGTATTATAGTGCATTACACAATAATTGGGATGGAAGCCTATGATGTATGTACATGGGCATCGAGGCTTGCCGTTTCATGCTCGAACACATGACATCAGACTCTAGTATCCCAACCTGTAGGCATACATTTCACTGCCATTGTATGTACAGAGTAGTCCATATCTCACAATTATAGGAAGAGTGCTCCGACGTGTTTTAGATGAAGCTTGAGTCTTTTTTCTTCGAATGTTATTTTGACCAGCAATGGGAAAAAAAAAAAAAATTCCAAAGATCTGCTTTTCTACTTCACCTCTATACCAGCTTGACCTCGAGCTAGACACGTATATTTCTTTCTTCAAAATTTCGTCCACCTTCGCAAATTGGCAGTACGAAATTCGATCTGGAGGCTTTGAAAACCTCTGTATGATTTGGGCTGAGATAAAATTTTTCCGAAGATTTATTTATCATAATCAAAGATTTATTTTTGATGTCAGACTTTAAATAATCACCACCTTAATCTATCTGCTTATAAGCATGTATACATGAGTCGAAAAGTTGTATAATTATGTCGTAATGTCCATGAATTTATGACGGTAAATAAATGAGTCACGTGTGTATTATTATTATAGACAGAGGAAAATGTTTACAGAGAGATTATGACGAGAGGAGTAAAGCGAGTGCGATAATCTTCGTCAGGACTTTTTCGCGTGTCATGGATTTATCCTTATTTCCTGGATCTAGGTCGCTATTTTTATTCAACTATTCTTGGTGTTGTTTACTTTGGAAGCTCTCTATACGTGCAAACGTGGAGAGAACTCCGACGTTATGAAGACTCTTATTTCTAACTATTTGGTTAATCTGCTTCGTCAAATGTACGTTAAAACGACGAGGCAATATGGCTAGGTATCCACGTTACACTTATAAGGTTGAGTCATGCAACTTTCCAGCTTTTTTATACCTGGCAAGACCCGATTTCATTTCGTGCAAGTTTCTTGGCCGATGCAGACGCCCGGCTAAAGAGCATTGCGTTTGGCCATCGCGTGACCTTAACTACATAGAAAGTAACTACTCAATGAGACTCTTTTTGACCCCAGCAGTATTAATGGCTCACGACTCGCGAGTATAACTGATCAGGTCATTAAGCCACCATGCAGACATCGCGAGTATTGCGACGATTTACCATTACGTATTTAAATACATGAATTTATGTATAGAAAAAAAAATATACTATATATTTCGAAAAGTGTTTTCGCTTTTTTAACTCCGACAACGATCTTGCAAAGTTCTCGACCGATTCGCCTATCAGATTTACGTTTAACAAAGGGGCCGTTCTCAGGCTTTGAATTCGAACGAGCTTCACCTCAAGTGACCTGAAAACCACCTAGTTATAAAAAAATACGGACTCAATTTTGTATAACGACTGAATATTATAATAAAAACGAGGCTAATCATTTAAATTCGTACATACCACTCCAAAACCAAGCACGTGAATATCATTTATTTCTTTACTGAAAATAAAGAATAAAAATAAATTTGAAAGAAAGGAAAATGAATTAAAAAACAGAAACACACCGTTCGGAGCGGCAAAAGTGTTGAAGTTAAATTAATCAATTAATAAAGCGCGTTAATCAGAAGCTGTGGGAAAATCCGATTAAGTCCGGATGGATCTGCGAAGCAGAGTATATTTTAATGAATCTCATTAAAATCACGTCGTTTTATTACCCAAACCACGTTTTTTTCTCTCTCTATCTCCCCGTATTTCTGCATTCGGTATTTTTATGTTTTCGAAGAAATTGAAATCTGACCCAGTGTACAACCAACGAGCATGAAACACCTTTTTAATTAATTATTATTATAACCTCCGATGTGCTGTGTATGAAAGAATGTACTGGAAGGGAAAAAAAAAAATGCGAGATGTATTCTGAATAAACTTCGGATTAACGAAATATGGTAACGAAATCCTATAAAAGCGGTGGAAATCAAACAAGCAGAAGTTACCGCAAAAAATGAAAAAAATATCGTTCAATCCGATCCACTTCTCTAACTTTTTTGCGGACGAGTGTGTATCAGTAAATAACGATCGTAATTCCGAATTTATTATAAGTTGATGAAACAAAAAAGAAAAAAAATTCTGTTCAATGTTTTTCGTTCGATGGAAATGAAGTTATTGTAAATAAAAAAGAAATGTACAAAAGATCGGACGTACGTATATAAGGATACATATTTACTTACATCCCGGGTCATACTCCGTTGGAGATGAGCTTTTATAATTTTCCAACTTGTAACTAATAAATATTTTTTTTTTCCGGGCGCAGAGCTTGATACCGGTAAGTCTTGTGAAGTAGGTATAGGAAGTACGGTGATGATTGATTTACGTGTAAACCTCGAGGTTTCATTTTCTTGAAAAAATAACGGGACATGGAAGATCCGATATTCCGATGCTCCAGGTAAACATTCGAAGGTTTACGACTTGCGGATGCTAATAACATCCCGTTTTTGTTTGGCATGACAGAAATAGTGTGCGTAAGCGTTAGAAAATTAAAGGCAGACTCGCAACTGTTTCAAAAATGGATTTTTTTTTCTTTCTTCTTCATCTTAAAACTTTTTCAATCTCGAATATTTCAATTTCTCCAAAAGACTTTGAAAACTGTTATTCGCCATCAATATATGTATTTACCGATATGTTTAAAGTCCATTTCGGATTATAAAGTAGCGCAAAGAATAAAGAAAAATGCAACAAAAAAAAGAAACTCATGTATACATTTGACGTAAGTGAAATATGTAGTCTCGGTCGGTAAGTATGTATGTATAAGATATCGCGTATTTTTTCATGTGAAAAGAAAGCAGGCAGCTCCTATAGAGGTTTGAGGGACGAAAGATAGTACCTTCTTTTCTGAAGATCAAAGTTTTCCTTTACCCGCAAGCTCATAGATTACGTGTCAACCTTTGAAACCGACCAGAGCGGTGCTCCGAAAGGGTATAAAAAGGAGAGAAAAAAAAAAACACAAAAAATAGAAGTTCCGAACTTAATTGAGTATCAATTTTCTACACGATGACAAAACGAAAAATTAACACGAATGCGCCGACCACATTAGTTAATCACTCGTCTAGATGGTTTTTGGATCGATAAGTCCCAGAAAAAGAGAGAAAGAACGTACGTTGAATTGCTTACAATTAGTCAACGACATTCGATGAAGACATGCGACAAATATTAATTTTTTTCTCTGCAATTGATAAAAAATAGAATAAAGTAATACGAAATCAGCTGTTTAACACTTGACTATTTTTCTCATTATCAAATGTATCCGCTAGAATTCTCGAGAAACAAAATTTTTGATCATCTCAAGCTATGCACAAATATATTCTCGCTCCGGTAGAATTTTGCGAGTAGAATTTGTCGTTGGTTTTTTTTTCAAATTCATTTCTCACGTTAACACATTAAAGTTTGGTACGAGACTCAGAGTTGAGCGATATCGAAAACTCCAAATATTGTCACTCCGGTATAAGTACCTTAATTACTTCTCAGCTCATACTCTGGTTATGAGACAATTTGCCGCCGCGCGCGGGACGTGTTTAACACGTGGAGAATTTCACAGCTGTAACAGGTGTGTCATAGCCACGAAATAGGAGATTGGGGTCACATCGTCGAATGTATCAACCCTCCAAGCATAGTCGTGGCTGGCGACAACGAGGGGTGTTTGTTCCCATGTAATATAACAGCCTCTTTGCCTGCTCGGATTGCTTCGTAATAAAACGCGGTGGTTGTGCGTGATTTTCGTCAAATATTAAATATAATAATATACAGAATGTCTCGTTTCGATCATCCCACAAATGATTTTTCGTATCAAAAAGCAGTGGAGACCAGAGTCCATGGATTTCTAGAAGGCGCACCAAATGGTGAAATGAGTTAACAAGCAGGTGCCACCACTTTCGAAAAATTCGAACGATGGCCATTATTTTTGAAAGAAATTCCATATTTTTTTCCAACATTAAAATTCGTGGTTTGGTTATACATTTTTCTACGTTATACAAGGTGGTTCATTTAAATTGGCGCAGTAAAATATTTCCAAGTAGAATATTTTGTAAAAAGATATTTGCAAGATGAGTTTGCACAGTTCTCATCTGCAACAGTTTTCAGTAAATACATATATATTATATTATAGTATTCGAGTTATTTGCAGAGTAATCATCTTGTTATTATTATTGGCGAAGGACCTACTCTTTGTCATACATAAGTATGTATGAACATAAATAATGTGAATTCTAAACTCGAGGGTCAAGTTACGTCATGTAACTGATCGCGATGCTGTATGTATATAAGACTCATAGTTAGTACATCATCTCATTTTCACGTCTAGTATATAGTCCAGTAAAAATCGTCCTGAAATCGACTTTGCGAGCCGAGTGGCTGAATTTTTGATATAAGTCGTGTGAGACCCTCACAAAAGTTGGTGTGAAGTCCCAAAGTTCTCACCCCCGGGGGTCCATTTAAAAACCCCCAAAAACATCCCCCGGAACTTGTTTTTCACCAATATCTCGTGAACGAATAAGAATGAGAAAAAAAGTTTCAAACGAAAGTTGTAGAGCGTCAAATTTTACGTAAACAATGTCCAGTAACTTTTACCCCTAATCCTGATGGTTCAGGTTTTACAGGGGTGCAAAGTTTAAAAACTTTAAAAATTCATAAAAAATCGAAAAATTATTATTTTCACAATTGTTTATATAGCAATCGATCGGAAATGATCTCAACTTTTTTTTGAGAATTTTTAAGAAATTTTACATTTGTTAGTTTACAAGTAACAACAATTTTTAATATTTTTCCGGCCTTAATCACACTAAAAAAATTTTTTTTTTTCACTGTATTTTTTTTCGCATTTTTTCCAGCCAAAAAGTCCTCTGTGACTTTTTCGTATCTATCGCACCCTCTGAGTTACAAAATAATTCAACCCTTAGCAAATTCTCAGCTCTACGCCGTTGGCCCAAAGAAAGAGACACAGTTATATGTCCGTGCCGCTCCCACTCATTGCAGGGTTAGGAGCGCTGGCGCGCACGCGCCGCCCCTATGCGCTCCATGAGTGCGAGTGCAACGAGAGACTTCTTTTTCTCTTTTTACTGTTTTGATGTTTCGGTCCGGCTATGCTAGCTCAACTCATTTTTCTACCTCAACCGCTTCCGAACTTGAGTAAAAGGCATAGTCGAATCTACCCGCACGGCATTTTCTATCGACACTTCGGCGGTCATTTCGATATTAATTGAGAATAATTCACCCTAAATTTCAACTCTTAATCTTGAATAGTTTTCGAGCTACTTTAAAACCTCTTTTCTCGATATTTATTTTTCAATAGTAAAATTAATCATTAACAAATGGTTTTTTCCAAATAATTGGGAGTAAAAGAAATGGAAAATCATTCCCGAATGAAAAGCCAATTTAGAAAAAATAAATAACTGAAACTGAAATCATTTTTTTCACTGTTTTTTTGTAGACATGCAATCACCAGATTTTAACAGAAAACGTCTTTTATACTTCTTCATACTCAGGAATTTTTTCAATTTTTTCGATTTGGTGAAACATTGTGAAAAAAATTGAAAACTAATTTTTTTCACAGAAGTTCCGCAATTGCTTCCGAACTTGAGTAAATTTTGTTTAGTTTCATTACTACTATTAGTTGTGGACATATTTTTTTTCAGAAAATTTTACAGGTCGCCGTTTCTAAAATAACGGCTTGAAATACCGAAATTCACGCACATCTATCTTTCTTCGATAATTTCAATGACCAAACATTTTGAAAGAAATGAAAATTTATAAATTAAATCAAGGAATTTAAAAATTTGAGAACCAAATAAAACTAAAAATCATTCTTTACATATTTTTGAATTTATCTTTCATCGTACTTTTACGTCAGCCTCTCAAAGCCAAGATACGTATTCCCTACCTAAAACCAGGAGCTTCTTGCAATATGTCAGAAGTGGGCCAAACCGGAAGTAAACTTACATCAGAATTATTTTTTCCCCTTTATACCCTTCAGGATTTGCTACAAATTTTTTTTCGTATCTCTTATAATTTTCGAGATTTTGCGCCTGGGGCGATTAAAAGAGACCATCCTGTATAATAAATAGATTGAGAATTTTTATACCAGATATATTCTCGCAGAAAAATAAAATTTTGCAAATGATGAGAATATTTATTTGGGTGGTCGGTGATGATAAAGGTAATGGTTTTTGAGTTATGATTTTCACAGAGTAGCGCAGCATCAAATAATTTTAGGGAAATTATGTACTTCCATAATGAGTTATTAGTTATTTTAAATATAAGTACGGCCGTGTGCGTGAGTCTAATGTCAGAAGGTAGTAAATACACACTACAACGATGTTCTTGTTTTAGTAGTGCTAAAATAGACAAATTCTCCGCCGTGAAATTCGATTCACGTGTCCGAAATATGCCAATGAACACTTTTGAAATTTTGAATTCGTTTTGGATCAGTTAATTGAATTGAGGTGCACATTGAATAAAATATAAACATCATTTGGTATCGCTTTGATACCAAAATCTTTGTACCCTAATTATGAGTATCATATAATATGTTATGCTCCATAACAAAACTTGATTGTAGATACGAAATACAATCATCAGAAGAATTACAAAAAATCTGAATGAGTGGTATACAGGTATATAAGACAATCATTAAAATCTTAAAATATAATATACAATTGAAAAATTGATACCGTCAAATGAGTGACATTATTGCACTACACGCACAATAATTAGTGGGCCACTCAGTTTTCGCTCCGAAAAACGTCCAATTTCGATGCCTCATGACTTGTCACACAAATGGAGATAGAGAGTCGTACAAAAAATCATTTTGAAGCTCGGAGCATCATTTTTTAGTCGATTTGGATTCTGTTTCTTCGTTCACTAGTTTTACTCCCCTGATTCAACTTATTTCGAAAAGGCCAAAGTAACCTTTTGACTTCGAGAAAGTGCACCGGGTGTTTCAGTCATTGGATTGAAATTTTTTCAAAACCGTTTCAAAGGCTGAAGTCTCCTCTTCAAAACGCGTTTTTGAAATTGTTCGTACGGTTGTTTTTATATAAGTTATGCGACGCTAAAGCAATCATAGCCCATAAATTTTTGATCGAATATACTCCGAGCGACCCAGTTATTGTATCGAGGATTTTCAAAAATGATTTTGAAGCTCAAAACCTCATTCATTTTTGGTTAAAATCGTGTGTTTTTTCATGAATTTTCTAAAACAATTATGTGAAAAAATATTCATCAGTAATTTCATTGACTTTTTCTAATTTTTTAGCTGAAACATGATAAATACTAAGAGAAATACTAGGTCCCAAAATACAAATTTTTAGCCCGGTTTGGTGATGGGGAAATTGTAGGTACCTAATGCTTTTTTCAGATTTCTGATATAATTAATTTCTTCTTTTTTTTCTAACCATCGATATAATGTCAACCATTTTATTACATATATATAGTTCCAGAACTGAGACGCACATAAAGATCGTAGAGAGTAAAAAAAAGAGAAATGTACAGTGTAAATGCAATTTTTTTATTTACACTATACACTTCTTTTTTTTTTATGACTCTCTACAATCTTCATGTGTGTCTCGTTTCTGGAACTATATGTAATAAAATAGTTAAAATTATATCGATGGTTAGAAAAAAGAATTAATTATTTCAAAAATCTGAAAAAAGCATTACCCATCATTTCCCCATAACGAAACCAGGTTTGAAGTTTATATTTTGGGACCTAGTATTCGTCTAAATTTTTGAAAAAAAATCAAAGGGGACAAACAATGTTAAAAATCATGTACTAGAAAATTAGAAAAAGTCAA
Source organism: Athalia cordata (assembly GCA_963932425.1). Classification (NCBI taxonomy): domain Eukaryota; kingdom Metazoa; phylum Arthropoda; class Insecta; order Hymenoptera; family Athaliidae; genus Athalia; species Athalia cordata. The sequence goes on along the minus strand of OZ010625.1, from coordinate 44,404,932 downwards.
TGAAATTATACTGATGAATATTTTTTCACATACTTGTTTCAGAAAATTTATCGTAAAACATATAATTTCAAAACAAAAAATCTCGAATCAGTCGAATTATCATGAAGTTATAGCTATTCAAAAAAAAAATGAGCAAAATTTTCGAAAATTCGTATCTCACGATTCGCTGGTCAAAAGAAATTGGAAATTCACATGGATACCTGTTTCAAGGAGTATAAAAAGATAGCCAAACATCAGCCTAATCAAAGATGCAAGATACGACAATAGAATGATTTCGCATGGAAAGCCCCTACATTAAAAGTTAGGAGTTACTACTAACCACATATCTTGGATGAAAAAAAAAAATCATCGATAATCGGAAAAAAGGATCCAAATCAATTCAATTGTGCCAAGTACGTGTGTCCTTGCATCATGCATAGAAGTACTAGAGAAGACTGAAATAAACATGAAACAACTTAAATTACTAATTACACAAATATATTATTGGAAAAATAAATTAATGAAAATCAGTTCCAAAAATCCAAAAAAAGAATTTTTTTAAATAAATGAAACAAAAAAATAATCGGAGGCAGTAGGAATTGGCGGACTCTTTAGGAAACAAAAATCCAGAACCCTCATATGGCAATATAACATTAGCCCGCCAAGTGCCAGTACAACCAATTATTTTTCGTGGATGTTTTTTTTTTTTAAATTTATTTTCTCGATTTTGATTTGATTTTTTTAATTGATTTTCTTAGATTTTTTTCGATTTTATATTCTTCCAATTGGTAATCTGGTTTGTTGTATGTTTATTCCAGTTTTCTCTAGTATTTCTATGCATGATGCAGATATATATATGTTGGAGGCACAATAATTGATTTGAATTCTTTTTTTTTCCATTAGATTATTAAATTTTTTTTTTATCAAAGATATTTGGGTAGTAGTTATTCCTACACATTCAATGTATATACTTGGCGAACTGTTTCGCACCGTAGGTGCCTTTTTGGAGGGATTAAATTTTACATAATACATTCATTCTGCTCTTTATTTCGGTAATTATTCATGAAAAACTCGAAGTTGATTTTATAGATCGAAAATTACGTGAAAAAAATTAGTTTTCAATTTTTTTCACAATGTTTCACCAAATCGAAAAAATTGAAAAAATTCCTGAGTATGAAGAAGTATAAAAGACGTTTTCTGTTAAAATCTGGTGATTGCATGTCTACAAAAAAACAGTGAAAAAAATGATTTCAGTTTCAGTTATTTATTTTTTCTAAATTGGCTTTTCATTCGGGAATGATTTTCCATTTCTTTTACTCCCAATTATTTGGAAAAAACCATTTGTTAATGATTAATTTTACTATTGAAAAATAAATATCGAGAAAAGAGGTTTTAAAGTAGCTCGAAAACTATTCAAGATTAAGAGTTGAAATTTAGGGTGAATTATTCTCAATTAATATCGAAATGACCGCCGAAGTGTCGATAGAAAATGCCGTGCGGGTAGATTCGACTATGCCTTTTACTCAAGTTCGGAAGCGGTTGAGGTAGAAAAATGAGTTGAGCTAGCATAGCCGGACCGAAACATCAAAACAGTAAAAAGAGAAAAAGAAGTCTCTCGTTGCACTCGCACTCATGGAGCGCATAGGGGCGGCGCGTGCGCGCCAGCGCTCCTAACCCTGCAATGAGTGGGAGCGGCACGGACATATAACTGTGTCTCTTTCTTTGGGCCAACGGCGTAGAGCTGAGAATTTGCTAAGGGTTGAATTATTTTGTAACTCAGAGGGTGCGATAGATACGAAAAAGTCACAGAGGACTTTTTGGCTGGAAAAAATGCGAAAAAAAATACAGTGAAAAAAAAAAATTTTTTTAGTGTGATTAAGGCCGGAAAAATATTAAAAATTGTTGTTACTTGTAAACTAACAAATGTAAAATTTCTTAAAAATTCTCAAAAAAAAGTTGAGATCATTTCCGATCGATTGCTATATAAACAATTGTGAAAATAATAATTTTTCGATTTTTTATGAATTTTTAAAGTTTTTAAACTTTGCACCCCTGTAAAACCTGAACCATCAGGATTAGGGGTAAAAGTTACTGGACATTGTTTACGTAAAATTTGACGCTCTACAACTTTCGTTTGAAACTTTTTTTCTCATTCTTATTCGTTCACGAGATATTGGTGAAAAACAAGTTCCGGGGGATGTTTTTGGGGGTTTTTAAATGGACCCCCGGGGGTGAGAACTTTGGGACTTCACACCAACTTTTGTGAGGGTCTCACACGACTTATATCAAAAATTCAGCCACTCGGCTCGCAAAGTCGATTTCAGGACGATTTTTACTGGACTATATAACAAGTAGATGAAAGACGAGAAGAATCGGAAACTTTACCGTCAGCGATGCGTATAGAAATAGAGCGTAAACAATGGAGATATTTTCGATCCTTATCATCGGCCGTTCCTCAGGTAAGGATAAGTTGACAAATTGAATGTGGAAATATTGGTAGACCTGGATATTCTAAATGAATTCAGCCTATGTTTGGGAAAAAGGATATCTCGTTATACCTCTCAATTGTGTTTGCTCACCATTACTACGCAAACCTGCAGATTCTATGTTCAGGAATTTTTTAGAAATATTACGTAAGTTTGAAACTCACGTGGTCTTCGACTCTTCTACAATTGCAGGGTTGTCTTATCTACACTCAACCACGACTCGAGGTACATTTGTAAATTTTCAGATGAAACTGTTTTTTCCACTCTGACGTCTTAAATTGGAGCGAATTAAAAGAAAAAATTAACTTTCGGAGGGAAATTTTTCAATTATAAAAACGGAGGGTGCAGTTGAGTGAGTTTTCATGCAATAATACTTGTATACTTCCAGCCGCAGATAAGTAACTAACAGATTTCCGAGCAGTTTGCGCCGAAGAAACAATTTCCTTAAGCTGTGAATAATTTTGCCATCAGTTGTACGGGGGTCTGTAGCACCACCTATTTGATTGCGTTTCAGGAAGAGCGGAAGGGTCGGGGCGAACGACGTGTTGAGACTGCGAAGCTTTTTCGTGCAAAAACAAGCCATCGTCGTCCTTTTATTCTTCCCAACGTTCGCCCCAAGTCACCGTGCACCTTTCCATGTTTTTTCTCTTGTTTTTCTTCGTCTTTGCAGTGGCTGATCTTTTTTTTTTTCTTTTTTCTTGATTTTCTCTCTTTTCTCCTTTTTTTCATCTTCTCCCTAGCTCTATATCCGGTATTCTTCCTCTTACATCGTACGTCACCCTACGAAGCCTTTCATCGTGGGCAGAAAGAGAAACCCCGTGGGGGACCCGGTGATCAGAGCCCGTCGTTTTGAATATATGCAAAAGAGTGGTAGGTATGGTGACTGAAAAGCCTTGACCCGCAATACATCCTTAAGGTTCATTCAGTTCCACCTGATGTAGCTTTGGTCCTTCACATTTTATTTCATTTCATCCCTTCAATATAATATCTACCTCAGGTAATCACACGTATGATCTTTTGTTTGATCTCTTTTATTTCACATGACTTCCGTTAAGTCGCTTGAACGTGTTTCATCTTGTAAATCTTTTTGAGATCCGATTAGATCTGTATTCTAAGAATTTTCGATCTAACGACGGATCTGAAAATAATTTCCTGTCAGATCTAATCAGATCTACTCAAATCTAAGATCATTTCAGTTTTGATCTGACTAGATCTGTCAAAGCAAACAATATCCGAATAAATTCAGCAACTTTCACGTTCAAGTCCAATCGGATCTACCTAATCAAACTTACCAGCAGGTCTGACCGGATCTGATCAGATCTGATTAAATCTAAAACTTTTTTCTCAGGACACGTCTTATTTAAATTTTATTTTTTATCTTCAGATATAGCAAGCGACCTGGCGCTTTGACAATTTATTTCCTTTCTACGGCCCTTTGAGTTGGCTTACGATTGGTTGAAGCTTGGATAGCTGAAGTAAGAGCCTCGGGAATAAACCAAATTTGTTTATATCATGCTTAAAGCAATTTTGTGTACGCGAACCGACGATTTGTAAACTCACTTTCACTATCAGCACGTCTGCCGCTAATCCCAACGGATTTGATGAGAGAAGTAAAAAAAAAAAAAAGAAAGAATCGATCCAAGCGACGGTGTGTAAGAGTATCCTATGTGACAAGGGTTTGTTGTGTCCTTGTACTCCTGCCACAAGGGATTCTTCCACCGTACACCCACATCAAAACGTAAGGCGAATGCGACAACTGCGATGCCAAACAACAATCAATCCCTTGAGATTAGAAAGATTCAAGTGGCCTACTAATTTTACCCAACAATTCTGAATATCCACATACAAACCCCTGTAACAACGATGAAAGAATAAAAGGTCAGATATAAAAATTGTCCAATTACAAATTACGACGCACAATTATCTAAACGTTTAATATTTCAACATTAACTCCTGTTTTGTACGTTCTTAACATATTTTCAGTCACGAATAACAAGAGATAGAGTAAATAAGGACCGATGCCGCGATGTGACCATCGTGATAACTTGTTGATGGATTGTCGAGATAAATTCTTTGTACATGTTAGCATAGGAGTTATATTTAATTACATTCGAACAAATAATAATATAGGTATAAGCTGAAGATACATCGCGGTGCTCGATGATTCAAGGAACTGTCTAGATGCGGTTCATTTTATAAATTTTATCAAGAACACGCGGACGCCAAAACAGATTACTCATGTAATTGTGACCAGTGTATTTCGAACCGAATGTTCGAAGATAAACCTTCGATTCGTTGCAGGTATAACGTCGACGAAAGTTTACAGTCCATGAAACGGGGTTCGAAATTGTCAATACGGCGGGAATAGCATTGACAAGCTTATGGGCAGCACTGGTGGAATCTCATAGTAGGAATATGCGCGCTTCAAAACTAATTTCCGACTGCATTTCACAGCTTTCCATACTATATATATCTTAGCCACAAACTATAGCAGAAAACAATGTTTTATGGCGGTTTGAAATGCGACAGTAAACTTCAATTCTATATCCTGCAGCCAATAAATATTCATCAGATACCCAAAAAAAAATCAAAATCAAACAATTAAAATATAATACAACCCCTTAAATTTTAAGCCAGAAATCAAACTCAAGGGTACCTCAGAATTTTCGTAATACATACGTCATACCTCTCACGTCTTTTAAGATCTTAGGTTGATTCGAAATTATGACAACTATATTGATTTTCGCTGCGTAAGCCGATGACTTTATTAGATATAACTTTATATAGAAAGAAAAATAAAAACTTAATTACCTACTGCGCGGCATATTATCAACAAGATATCCGTGCAGATAGAATAAGAGCCCGAGTATATACCGAGCCCCATTCGTTTTCATTTCTGTCCAGACGGAAACCTCAAAACCTCGAAGATGAATGTTGATTGAAGATAATTACCTAATCATAAAATATCGAACGTTGGAACGAATAAGTTTCAAAGTCAAAGACAGCTTCCGTGTACTCCGCGTCTCTCCCTCCTGCTGCACGGTGTACATCCCTCAGAAAGTAATTCACGTTTTTTTAAAAACCCATTGCACTTCTATTTAAGCTCGTACCTATTAGACTTTCCACGCGAAGTGGATCAATAATTTTACGTCGCCATTTTCGATTGGGTCCATAATAGGTTTTTTCTGATTGCCCACATTACGAAATAGTTTTCAAATTTTGTCAACATCTTTTCCTTAGAATTCATCGATTATTTATGAAGTTTGAAAACCGAAAATCGATGGGGATTTTAGATTTTTTTTTTCAGAGAAACATTCATTCTCTTTGCGTTGCTTTTTCTTTTTCTTTCCAATGTGAATTATTTATATTTTTGGGAAAAATAGGTTTCTAGGAATGAAAAAAGTATGTACTATAAATGAATTCCTAATTTTTCCATAGGTTAGTGAAAAAAAAAAAACAGAGTACGACGCACTTTTATGAAGTAAGAACAATCAGATGAAAAACTACGTACTCAATTAAAAATGGTGAGGGAAAATCAACGATGGAGTTCACGTGGACAGCCTCATACGTAGGATTTCTTAAAATTCGGCGGGATTTCCCAAAAAAAGCGTGCAATCCATGAACTGTCACTTTTCCACTCCTCGTATTATCAATCTGAAGATTCTATATCGTGGCATTATCGCTGCCGCTATCGTCCATTAGATCCTGATCCTCAAAAATACGTGCAGGTAGTAAAGAAAAATGTGATGTAATGTACGTACACGATGATAATAGTAATGATAGTACCAACAACACAGCGAGAGATTTACGGCTCCTAATATAGCTCTCAGTTCACCCCGTGTGCGAATAGTACAGTATAGATAGTTCAGAATTTTTCCCAAGATTTCTGAGGTAGCTTCGCACCGCGTTTTTTTCGTCGACAAGAAATACCGGTTCATAAATATCCATGCTCCTTCATATCAGAAAGAAAAATTGCGTTTCAAAATTTATACAGGTATATATACATGGTGTCTCATTTTGAATTACACCCAGCAAAATAGGTAGGGAGAATATACATATATATATGAAGGCGCATTTTCTGAGAGAATGTTTCGATTTCGAGGGCGACGTCGTTTGGTTTTTTTTTTTTTTTTCATACGCATTCGGAAAAAGAAAAACCATATATATAACTTTCGATGAAACTATCTCTTGCGACGGTGGATTGTAATCTACAAAATATTCTAATTCGATTATCGTGATACTTGGTTTTTTTTTTTTTTAAGAAAATTTTCGCAATTTCGAAAAAAATAACGGTAACATCGTTATCGGCGGAAATGAGAAGCTTTCGGATTTATTACCGAAATTATGGTATCGCGTATATATTGAAAGTGTGGAACAATAATTTCTCCTTAATCCGTTATTTCGGCTTTATATCTACACTGGGCTGAGCCGAGGTCGTATAGCAACAAGTTTTATCGCCTATCGATTGCATCCCCTCAGTAGCTCCGGTGGCTGGAGATGGGAAGAAAAATAAAGAAAGAACGCTATAGTCGCTTCGAATGGAGCGAAAACAACGACAAAGAGAAGCGAATACCTCCGTGGTGGTGAAAAAACAACCAGGCGTCAGAACCACTTACTGCCACGGTGGTAGTTGGTTGAGCCGGTCTCTGATCCCAATTGACTCTAACTCAACGCCGAGACGTTCTCTAGTCCGGCTTTATTAACCAAACTTTTATTTTTCTAATTTTCTCTTTTTCCACTTCCTTGAAACCCGTCAGAACTTATACAACGGACCGTTCATTCGGAAAATAAAAGAACATCGCTGGTAATCGACGGTCGAACATGCAGCTTACGAATAAAAATCGAATAAAAAAAGAGAGAACTATAATCGGAAATCCGGGAATTCATCGCAACGAAATTACGTACCGTTATATTCAGCGGATTTCAATGTATAGAGTAAAATAAAATGTATGTGAGCTATATCCAGTATATGTTATCAAAAAAGTCCTTTCATCTCAATAGCTGCCCGCGGTGCAGATTCAACTGCGAATGTCTTTTTATACCATTATTGTGGTATACGGACTCTATTTTCAAAATTGATAAATGTACCTGGACTTACGATTTATGGATTCTTATCAAGGATGAATAACAATAATGTAGAAACACCTACGCGTTGGAGTTATTACCAGAATTTTCATTTCTTGAGAAATCAAAACCAGTTCAATATGGCGAAGGCAAATGAACATTTTTTACTGTCTCATTAGTTGGTTTCAAGAAGTGTTGGTCAGTCGAACTTATATCTAGTTTTCGGTGGAAGTCGATCTTTCAGTTTCCCTCATAGTGATATTGTTATCAACTTTGTTGGACAATTAAGAGCATTTTTAATTTCTCATTCCGTTGCATTTTATAGAAATTTTTTTTTTTTTTTTAAAATGGGCAACCTTATCTATGTCGTCGCTATGAATAAAGTCCTCCTGTCATCGTCGTTTACTATCTCGTTCGAGTCGTGAAACCCGCCGCCATTCTCAATCGTCATTCTAATAGATTCTGGATTTAGATTACAATAATAATTATCCCAGGAGACAGCAATATTTGCGGTTAGGTCAGCGCCACGCGGTATAAACAAAACGGAGCCACGCTATACTTATTCCATAGCTGTGTACCTATAGGCTTCCACATACTATAAACACGCGCCATTAAAGAATTATTCCCCCATAAAGTGTTGGGGCGTCGCTCGAACGGTGATAAAATTGTTCTTGTCCGCGCTAGCTGGTATACCACTGTCGATGTATAGTCTTGCCGATCTGGGCAGGGTGAATGAAAAAAGAAAGATGGAAGGTAGAGAAAAAAAGATAAGGTTGAGTTGAGAGGAAAACAAGGGATGAAAAAGGGTGTGTGAAAAATTCCAATACCTGCACTTTGTATAGATGAGATGGGAATCGATATTAGGTGTAACTAAACCGCGTTTCGAGAAAACGTATCAACTTCGGATTCTCTTCATAATCGAAATTTCGGTAGCTTTTGACAAATTTTGCAAACAATTTTTTTTGCCCTTATAAAAAAAATCCGAAGAATTGTGAGATATAGATGTTGGAATTTCTGGACCAAACCCCTGTGATGTTGGAGCACCCTCTCGCGCTGTTCTTCTATTCTAGATATTGCTCGATGATAATAATGATAGTTCGTTTGACCTCCGAATACCAATTCACAAACATTGGAACGCCCCTAGGGCAATAACCCTATTTCCTTTTCTCCAGAGGTTTTGAGTGGAAAGAATTTCATAATTATATGCCCCTACCTAACCAATAGCTAACGTGCTGAATGATGATGATGATGATGATGATCATGATGCTGATGATGATGATGACGATGATACGCAAGTCTTGGGGAAGTTCATTCGGTACCATCGAAACCGTGAAATTTGACTTTGAGCTGGGCTGGTACATAGAAAACTTTGATCTTTGCTTTGCTTGTATACAATTTCAATGGGGTGAGTATTAGGGAAGGGAATTTTTCCGGGGTGATGGTTTACGGCTGCTAAACTTATGTAATAAGGAAAATAATATCAAATTATGGCCTCCTGCGCCGTGTAATATAAGATTACATCGATCGCGTATCCGAGAAGGATACGTACCATTTATAATTTGAACATCCAATGTGAAAATAAGAGGATAGAAATGAAATTTCGTTGACTAACTTTGTCAGAATTTAGGTAAAAATATTCTCTCAACTTTACAGGTACAGCAGTCAAGCGAGAAATAGGTGGAAGTGACCTGCGGAAGAATGTGGGTACCAAAAGAAAAAGCAGAAAATATAGAGCAGATAGAACGAAATGGTACCAGCTGAAAGAGCGAGAAAGCTTTGAAATGGAATTGTTCTTGCAGAACTGTCAAGTCGCATGTGAAACGTAAGGATAACAGCGCTTAACAACCTGTACTGAAAAAAAAAAAACTCGGTGTCTTCGGGCTTCATTACATCACATCCTTTTCTTGTCAATTCTGCTATCCGTCCGTGGGCCGTAAAGAACTCTCATGCGAAGTCTTTGAAACTTTTTTCCCCTCATCTGAAGAACACGCTATCGCGGAACAGCTCGCATGGCAGCATTAAACTCACACTTGAGCTGTTTCTCATATCGTCATAGCAATACGATCTGAAACTCATTGATATAGAAATAGATCAAGATGTACAATTTAATTTTAATTCGCAATGTTGCTTTAGACTTCGTAATAGTGATTGCGAATAATTTACGGTTTGGGAAAGGATTGCAAAACTTGTGTTGCAAATATTGAGAGCAGAACATCGAACCTAATTCGACTTCACTATTTTTTTCATTGTGAAACTGTATAAGAAAGGTTTAAATACTGATATAACCGAAGACGTTTCCAGAGAAAAAAGAAAAAAGACAAATGAAAAAAAAAAAACGCGTATTTCAGACTCGGCGCTCTAACGCCTCAAAGTTCCGAAAAAGTAGCAAAAAAAAGAATGTAAAGCTCGCAACCACTGATCGGATTGGTATGGAATGTTCGATATTTATATATATTTAAGTATGATATAACTCAATATTTCTTTTCAGCGACGACTGCAGAAACTTTATACAAATCCATTTCATGGAACGGTCCCTGAGAGAATTTCACCGCGGGGCCGATATCGAAAACCAGTTTTCGCGAGAGAGAAAATGCGTCTTTAGACTAAACTTGAATTCCTCCGCAACGAAACACGACAAAAGACTTACCCCATCTCACACCATCGTCCCCCAAGTATATAATTTAGGTAAACACAAGAATGTCTCGCTCTACGTATAAGGGTTCTAAAAACCGATATAATATTCACGCTGATTTTCCCACAAAGAACGAAATTATTCTTCTCCGCAGACATTTGTGAAGTATTACAATTTTTCATAGACATTCAAAAATTGTATATTTAAGAATAACAATCGAGCCAAATATTATTACACCCATTTAATAACGAAACAATACCGTTTCGAACGTCCGTTATCGGACAACCGCGTTTTCTTTGGATTACCCAGAAAAACAAACTGTAAATCGACTGGACCAAAAAAAAGGAAATTTTTTATTCAAGGGGATGAGGGTTAATGACTCCAGTTCAAGGCTTCCAAGCACAAGCTTAGCTCGCGAGTACATCGCATATTCTTTCGGTTTGAATAATATCGATCTTTCATCGCAGCCCCCGGCGCGGCGGTCTAGCCGAGCGATAATTTTCAACTATACCTCAGCAGTTGCTGACCTGCAGGACTAAAATACGGCATATGTTTTATGTATATCCACATCGGTCTGGAACAGCGACAGCAGCAGCAGCAACTAGCTAGAGCCCAGAAGTTTTCTGATGGCGTGTGGATTATCTGAAAATCTGACCGACACGCCAGAACCGTTAGGCCAAACTATTCCGAGAGTAGAGTCTCGAAGCTTCTGTGCAACGATCACGTAAGTGGTGGAAGTTTTGCCGGAGGGTGAATAAAAGCAAGAAGAAAAAGAGAAGGGAAAAAAACAAGTACACGTGTACGTGTATTACAGGTATATATATATATAGAACAAGAGAAAAAAGGAATCGGAATAGAATCAGGATTCAGGACGCGAGAAAATAAGGGCCCATTTGCGAATGGCGCCGCGCCTTTTAAGGTTACAGCTGTGGGAGTTATTTTTGGTATAATATGAGGCTATACCTATACAAGCAACACACTTCGCAGCACGCGAAACAAAAAATCAAATTAAATAAAATAGAAGGAATAAAGAAAAAAAAAAAAAGAATTCGCGATTTACCGTCGAGGCATTCCTGAAATTATTTCTAAATTCACTCTATATCTCCGCATCTCTCTCGTTCTCTCTGACAGTTGAACCATTTATTAGCATTGTATGAGGATTAAATAATATAAACGATCGTTTTGAAGAAACGTGCATTCATCCACGCCGAGCATGTAATACATGTATAATGTATATAGTCATACGTAAAACTGTGTTATATTATACACAAACGTTAATGACCACCCGCCCACGCAATGTCGTGAAAAAAAAAAAAAAATAAATAAAAATAAATTATAACGTACATAGTTTCGAGCCCCGTTTGAAATTCATATGCCCACTGCCTTAATCTTAAATTTATGCTAATCTTCTTTCTGACATAATTGACCCTACCCGACTTCCTTATGATCATTAAAACCGGCGGAGGCTTTATTTTTCGTCAGCCTACACCCTTGTCCGGTTTTCACGACGACCAACGTACACGATATACATCGTCGCAGTCGTATTTTAAAATTATTACATGCATTATAGGATAGATAAAAGTCTGCACCGAGTGAAACCAAATTACGTTTATAAAACGCGTCGTGTACTGTTATTATAGTTGTGTATACGTAGGTAGTTGTAGTAATCGGGAAATCAGAATTTACGAGCCAAATAATCCACTGCCGACTGTATTTCCGGTAGGTGCAATTCCCTCCGGTCGGCGCTGTTCGTAGAACACTGTGCATGTACGACACTTATATGTGTATTGTGTATGTACGTACCGTATAAACTATGTACTTACTGCGTATATATATACTTCACTGTACGCGAGGAAAGCAAAGTGTATTCTACAGCCTCGCAACAGGTGGGACGTGACTTGAGTTCAAAGGGGTTCGTATACCCGTCGGGTTGCCCTTCGAGGTACGCGCTCGCCATTCTACAAATTTTTGCGAATTTCATTATTAAAAATACAAAATAAGAATAAAAGAACGTACATTTGTTGTCGTAAAGGATCGAGTTCTTGTTTTGCGGGAGTCAAAATCCTTGGAATCCCGCCCCCTCTGAAGTATCGTAATTCATTCTTCAACTCTCCAACTCGTCTCCACAAAAAATTCAACATCTCTTAATTCGAATGAAAAAAAAAACAAAAAAAAAAAAAAGGAAACGGTTTTGAATTTTCACACAACATGGAGCAAAAAAGTCCTGAAAAGCTGCAATCAGCCTGAGAATTTTCAGCAGTAATTTTACCGGTTTGAAAAAAACTGTTTGAAGATTGAAAAACCTTTTTCGAGATGATGAGTCACCGGGTTATTTGCAACGAACCAACGGCTCATCTGTTTTCAAATTTACGAGTAAGTTTCGGAATTTTTATCAAGCTCAAAGTAGTCTTCATTAGTGTAAATCTTTTGCTTGCAAATTCTCTCAGCTGCCAGGTTTCGTAGTGACGTGAATAAAATTGAAAAATTGGTTCCAGTCCTTATAAGTTGATAGTTGTTATCCAATCGGGCTTAAGTTGTGCGCAGGATTTTTACCCCCGTTGAATAAGAATGACTCCAATGGATGTTGTATACATATGTACGATATCGTGGAGTGTTTACGGCATTTAACAATTCCGTGTAAACGAATTACAAATGTCACGCAACGGAAGCTTTTTTAGGTGGGTCAGAAAACAAAGATGGAGGATTACTTACCTCCGCTGTAAACGAAAGCATTCTACTCAATTTGTGGGTATTACAGAAGTAGATTAATCAGTTCCGAGTCAAGAATAGCTTTCGCGTATATAGAAGAAATTCATAGCTGCTGCTAATTTTGTTGAAGAAGATCAATCGATCGGAATTGAACCTAAGGAATTGTTGACTGCGTTGTAATTAAATATAAGCTAAATATAAGCTTCTATATAACGGACAAATATACTCAGCAAACTTCAACCTTCCAAATCTCAAAGGATTCTACACGACCAACTAGAATCTATCGACCGCCAATGATTCTACAAACGACAGATTCAACAGGCTACACCACTCCTACATAGCTATACCTATAGATAAATGCACCCGACCTCAACGTAACGTAATAAAAAAATGTCAAACGAGTTAGTGTTTTTGAAAAAATGATAGTAAAACTTATGTCGTGTAGGTATTGTAAAAACTAAATTGCAAAAAGAGAAAAGAAATGGGGGAAAAAAATCAACGAAAGCAACCGATTCATTCGTCCGCATGATGCATGGAAATACACGTATATATTTTTACCACTAAGCTTCTTGTTTTTACCAGCGATTGATCTATAAAAAGAAGCTCGCGTAGTGTAATTCTTTGGCATCATAAGTAATGCTGTGCACCAGGTGCGTACGAACATGCTTACGTGTATACTACCATAATACTACGAAGTATATCTAGGATGGTATGGGTCGACGCCCCCAAAAAGTACTGACAATCAGTAAAGGGGTTAGAACCCCGAGATCCGTCAGGAGCAGGGAGCAAGCAGCTCTATATATAGAGCATGCCCCGGGCATCGATCGACGAACGAACCTGGGACCTGGACGCCTGATGTGTTCGCCATCTCAACCAACGAACGAGAAAGCCTGGCGATGCAAGTATACCATAGGTTGAACTGGATGCGTTGCCCGCCGGCACGTACAAAGCGAACTTGCAGTAAATTCAGAACTATAGTTTGGATCAAGGGGTTTCTGATCTATTGTTAAAATATTGATTAAGATATTGCCACAGGTATAACGTATCGTACGTATATAACTATACCTTATAGATACAGATATAAAACTCAGAGAAACGTTTTGTTGAAACAATCAAAAATATATTCCTATTCCGATAGAAAAACATTTTGTTGACTCGTATATAATCGAGACGCACTAGTTGATACAACAAACGGAAAAAATTTCCATCGATCTTTTTTCATTTTTCGTTTTCTTTGTTTTTTCTTCGTTTTTTTTTTCTCAATTTGTTTTTCGTCGTCCAACAGAGTACATCGCAATTGAAAAAAGTAAATAAAAAACAGGAAAATCTATAAAAAATATATTCGTAACGTAGAAGAAAAGAAAAAACCATATCCATTAATCAAATAAGAAACGACGATATTGAATATATTATACATGATATTTGTGGGTAATCTAATGAGTCGATACATGTAAATTATTCATACTTAAGTAGATGGGTTGTGCGAGGAGTTGCCGACCTACAATCTACGCGTACATGATATAAAAAAAAGTTGACAGAATAAAATAAAATAATTCATTTACCGAGGGTTTTATTACAGTATCATTAAGATCAATCCTTGGCTCTATGTATTATAATTGCTACGTACAAAATAGGCAAGTATGTATATGCAAAGAACTTTCTTTGCACTTTTGTTTTACGAGAAATAAACCAGAATGACATTTTTTTAAAAATTAAAAAATTGCCGAGAGGAAGTCTTTGATGTCGTAAGTACCTACATGAGAACAGACCTGTATTCACATACCTAAGTTTTTTGCAAATGACATCGAGGTCTCGCGCCAGACTACAGGGATCATAAATCATATACGATGGATAATATCAACAATTTCTTTCGCACGTGAAAACCAAAAAAAAAAACACAAAAAAATTGATGATTTTCAGTGCTTGGGGGTCTCCCCAATTCGACGTGGATATGTGCTTGCTATATCTGATTCCGTCGTACTACATCAGATTACCATCAAATAAATAATTTACCAACTTGTCGGGTACGTGACACGCTCGAGTATAAGGTGGTACCTACCTACCTATAAGGATAAAGCTCGACTTATACTTCACGCGGCTCAACTTTCATGTCATCGGACTAAAGTATTCATGCGAATGTACGTTACATTAAACACGAGTGTATTTGGATACGTAATGTAATTCGAATGACTTTCGATTGATTAAAAAATTGGGAAATAAAACAGGTCTTGATTGGTCGAAATTTGTAGATACCGTGAGGCAAATTATTTCTTCTTCTTTTTCCTTGATCTTTTGAACACAGAGCTTAGTCCTCTCCAATTTCATAACAAACGAGACACAAATCCCAAAATGTCTGGCTTAACGTTTAGCCACCCGTCATCAGAAACGTGGGTAGAATATATTTGCCTTAGATTTTCCCGCGCTTTGGGGATTCGCCAGTTTGGGTATTTCACGACTACGAACGCAGACACCTGCGGAATGAAGCTGCAGAGCAGCCACATCGCTATAACAACCACGACGTGAACGCACGTAAGCAGATTTTCTGTACTCCTTATATAAGAACGCTCCGTAATCTCCGTTTGCCCACATTGATTAAGAATCAAATCCTAGATCACGAAGTAGAATCGCTTAGTTAAAAAAAAAAAAAAAAACACTTTCAGGATTGTGTGAACTTAGCATTTCGATTTTTGGAATATCTGGAATGAACTGCAGTTTTGTTTAGCATCTGGAATAATTCGCTAGTTTCCGATATATTTTAGTAATAGTTCTGTGAATATTTCGGCCACGAAAAAGCACTTGTTGGAAATGAGAACTTGTTTCGCGTAGGCTGACTCTGTTCGCGACATCCCACATCACTCGCTGACGATCGATTAAAATCATCATCGAAATTCGTAGAACCTATGGTAGAACTATCGAGAAAAAAGAAGAGAATTGTTTAGAAAACGGTCAAACGTGGGAACGTCCGTTCTGGAATTCGACAAAACTATATCAGAGTAATCATTTCAGGTTGAAGAACACTTTGAATTTCCTTATTTTTTACTTCCAATTTAATAAATTCTGCTACAGCCTCCGCGAAGTTAGTAACTCGTTCCCAAAAAGTGCTTTATCGAACCAAAAATTTACAAAATTTTGGAAGTAATGGTCGCAAGTCGTAAAACTTTCCGTATATTTGACTAATTTTTAATTTAACTCATTGTCAATAAATTCTGCTGAGATACTTGGAAGCCCTACGCGAAGTTAGCATTTCATTTTCTTACTGAAAATGGACAGTACTGTTTGCTGAGGACGAAAATTGACGAAGACGTCCTCTTTGTACATAATTATACTTCTTTACGATTGGACGACGTGCCGCAAGACCATTTGTCACTTCTTTACTCAGGCGAACCTGAACTTTTTGGTATTCCTATATGTTTTATGTTTTTATTGATCGAATTCGGAAGCTTTCCAGTTGTCATCAGCTGTGAATTTATTTTCATCTGACCGATCAGACACAACGAACAAGTTGTCCGAGGACACTCAATACCAAAGTGATTCCCTTGAAAAGTGAAAATAAATAATTACCACATAAAAACCAAAGTCAAAGAATTCATGAGACGTTTATAGCTTCCAGCTCATTCATTTATACAATTTCAGGTGCAGTACATTCAATTCATTTATACAGTTTATCTGATTAAACACAATGGATAATTACAGATGCATATTATAATTACTTTTTCGTCTTCAAGGCGCGATACGATGGTGAGTGAAATTTATTTATTTTCACGGTTGCCGATATTATGTTTTCAAAATTTATTTTGTCATGTGTATCTGATTGAAGGGAAATGAATGGAAAATTTGAACATCGATTGTTAAATCGTGGAAAACGATGAATTGAAAATAAGTTAGAGTGGATAAATACAAAAAAATGTTTGATACGTCCTTTCAGAATATACGGTTGTATCATTTTATGATATAGCTACCCGGTGATATTCACATTCTTTGTGATATTACGTTGCTTTATTAATGCATAGTAGCTCATAGCTCCTTCCCGGGTAACGAATATATTGCAGAAATAACCAACTGAGCGAAAGCTACCATGCAGCGTTGCAAAGAAGCGGAGATTGTCTAGGCACGGAAAAAAGACGAAAAAAATGTATCTACCCATAAAGTAACGTTAGTGAACGAGTAACTGTATTACATCGTAATAAATTGGGTATACCACAAATTGGACTAAAAACCAGCGGAGGACTAATTGACAATACATCAGATTTCGCTATAAAGCCTAGAGAAAACATCAAAAGTATTCATTTCTCCAAGTAGATTATGGTTGAAAACAAAAAATTTAATATTTAAAAAGAGTTTATTTTCTCCACTTTTTTTTGGTGGGAACATGTATTTACAGCATATAATTTGTTGAAAATCCAAAATGTGTGGACAGTAACACTCAATGAACGTGAAAAATTAATAAAATTTTATTCGGTGGGGAGCAGGGGGGGCTGATTATGTTGTTTCTAAGTGGCTTTGAAAACAGTGATGAAAAAAATCATTTCCCTGCGTCAGACGGACTAACTGGCTATTATTTCCTGGGGTGTTCGCCCGCGGGATTCCTCCGAAGGGTGAAACCATACAAAACGTAACCTGGGGAGGAAACATGGTTACGTAACAATAATAGAAAGCCCCTCGGAGTCGAGTGAATTGACCCACGAGTTGCGACCTATGGCGAACTCCGCGACAAGGAGACAAGGGAAATCTTGAAACTCATTGTCAGTTACCACACGTTTGATCCGCGTACAAAGTATATACATATTGGCTAACTCCTCGTTAATTATCGTGACCGCAATATACGGGGAATATTCCAACGTGTTTTCCCAAAAGAAATTAATTACCTCCCTAACCATATTGTCTCTCAAAGATCAACTCATGCCGCTACCTTTTGCCGTCTACCATAATGTTATGAAAATCCTGCCGTTACGGTTAATCATTAAACTCTCTTATTCACTCAATAAACATACCGATTCTGAATTGCTTTAGAAGTTTCTCATTATGCCGTATTCGATTTGTATTATAACGAACGTAGGACGAATTTATGTGTGAATTTATGTGGATGTATTTTTGGGAATTTCAGCAACCTTATTTTCAATACCTGATTAATGTTAACATTTTTACTGGTGTAGAGGCATAAGTCTATGTTGGATGATAGGAAGCGCGAATAGACGGCGAACGGAGACTTAGGGAGGTCTATAGGGTAATTTGAATCGTGGCGTACCAGACTACTGCGGACATCAAAGAGTTGATTATATTGTTACGGAGCAGCCCTACATGTGACGATGTGGTATTACCAGTACATTGTTATTCCGGTACTAACACCAGGTTACTATCTAGCATACACGTGTCACCACATCACATTGACCCCCGATAGTCAAGCTAAACTCTGGCTGATACAATCAAAACCTAGACAGACGCCACCCGATATCGCATTTTATACAATTCTTGCATCGCATGGCAATGGAAAGCGTTGCCTGCTTACTGCTGCCCCTCCCTCAGAAAGCTCATGTTAGGATTGATCGAATACGTACAAAACCACAGTTGACGCCGTACAGTCAATTTTTACTAGTTAAGATAATTTTTTCTGAATTGCTCGAAAACGACTGTACCGTACAAATCATCCGTTTCATACATCAATGATAATTTGTGATCAATATAGGATGGGTTTTTCCAGAATCGAAAAACTGCTTTTGTTACAACGGAAATTTTCGGTGTGCGATCACGTGATTTTGACTATTACCAAAATCTACGCATCACCGCAGGAGGCAAAAAGAAACGAAATGGCTGATAGATCCGCCGATGGATTTATCCGGAAATAACTGTCCGCCGGCAGCAATAACTGAAACTGCAGATCTGAAAGGAAATTTACTTCCATAGGAGAACCAAACTACATACGATTGTGCAATGTGATTTTTCATCTAGTTTTTTCACTACCACCGACAACTTAAATCTCCAACTTCAACTCCAGTTCGACGAACGATTAGAATATAAAATTTTGAAGTATCACAATTTCTAAGTATCATTTTGAACTTTCTCCCAGCAGCGAATACAGTTCAATTCGTACCACCTACAGCTACCGTATTAATAAGCGAGCGGATTGCTACAACGACAACTATATTGAACCCCCAGCTGTCACTACTGGTTCATATTTTCTATATAATATACTACTAATATACTAAATACATAGGTATAAGTAGGTACAGTGGTATACGAAATATGTGTATATATAATATACTTACACATTACATGTACAAAGTTTCTCTCGATCCCAGATAGCCGGGTGGCACTATACGTGCCTCAATATGACGGGTACAATTAACGAGCTTAGATGGGAATCTCAGCGTGGCGGTCAGGTTAACGAAGCTCACGATGAAACGAGAATCCCAAAGCCTTCGATATTACAGCTTCACCTATCATACCTATTATATAGTAACGGTAAATCAATATCGATTCATACGTATGTTTGATACGCAAGCATATATGAGATGTGGACGATTTGCGGTTGTTCACCTCAACTCGCCAGTTCCGTGGATGACCTGTCCATGTCCAAGATTGATCGTGTCATTTTTTCTTTTTTTTTTTTTTTTTTTTTTTTAACCTACAATACCGTGAATAAAACAACATAGGTAAATACCGTGCATGTTTTATTGGTTTACCATTGACACGTCCTACCATTCCGAAGAAACGGAATTTTGAAATATCGAGGTTTGAGTTCCGTTTTGATCAAATATAACCTCGCGTTATTATTTTCGTTTGTTTAGATTAAAATATACAAACCTCAATCGCACAGGATCACAATCAGTCTCAGCCGCTCACCGAAAACTTTATTTCAAAAAGCTGATTTGTTGCGAGTTTGGGAAGCATAAGGGAAGGGGATGAACAGGAATAATGTCCTCGGAAACAAGGGTCGCATTGAGGCGGTTCTAAACATATTCTGATCTGAGAGCTTGTGGCTCATCGAGAATTTTGTTCATACCTCATGTCACAAAAAGATAACACTCGCCAAAAATTAATCCTGCAAAAAAAATTTTTTACTGCTCTCTCAACGCGGCTGAATTTTGTAGAAAAAGCCCATCTCTGACAATTTGAAAATACATGTCTCTATATCTGTGTATCGCAAAACCCTTCGATGGGTTTATCGATTGAAATGGCCGTATAAAGTGTTTATATACAAAAGCTGAGAACGACGGATCTTGTTTATTGGAAAAGCGTAGTTTAGAAATCTGGAATAGTTCGGAGAAAGCGTGCAGGTGTCAGATATTGAGATTACTTCGCAGCTACTGAAATCCAGCGATCGGTTTGGTTTGATTTTTTTTCTCGTTTTGTTCGATGAAACAAAAAATTGAAGCTCAAATCAAAATCGAGAACTTCAGGTACACAATAATGGGCTTTCTAAAATTCTATATGCTTTTCACAGACATAGGTTGGTGAAAAAAAAGGAACTTCTTCGGTCAGATCCTAAGAATTTCTCTTTTTTTATTTTTCCGGATAGTGAGGTACCAAAACTCCGAAAAAGCATGAGAAAGTTGGTAACTTTAGCAGTTTCTGACACCAGCTAATATGTTACATTACCATCTTTTTTAGACACGTGAATTTACACGCCATACCTATATGTATATCGGTGTGAAAGACCTGTGCCGTGCGCGTGTAAGACGCGTAGATGCGTCCAACTGGCTGACACGCTGTAATTGCGTACATCGACCAGTGTGCCGCACCCCTGTCAGTTACCCATCTCCCCGTGCGACATGTGCCAATAAAGCAACAGGGTGAATTTGAATACGAGCGGAAAATTGAAAGATGGTCTGTGTGTGGGGTTGTAAAGCTTGTGTAGCTCATATAGGCGTGTCGAAACCCTCTCGCGACGCATCCAAGCTTGCAGTAAACAAAACGTCACAGATCACGTTCGCTTCTCCACGCAGCATCATTTTTATAGCTTTGGGGTGTTGTCATCGTCGTCGTTGTTGTTGTTGTTGCTATTGTTGTCGTTGTTGTAATTATTTGACGAAAGGCGGATCGAAGTTCGTTTTATTTAAATTTTACAACAGCATTTTTCATAGCCCGAAACATTTGGTGAGATCGAAATTTCGGTATTTCAACGACACGATTGCAATATGAATCCATTCGAAATGTAATTAAAATTGCGAATATAATCTAAATAGAAAAATAAGCAAATCAATGTTTCATGAAAACCAGCACGACCATTTTCTTTTTCATAGAAACTCAGGATCTGTACCGGAATGCGCTACTTCATAGATGGGCCAAAAAATATTCGATTATCTCAACAGAAAAAAAATGGCTACTGGCACCCGAAAACGAAGTGAATATTGAGAAGTGTGACTAAAAGTTTTCAAAAAAATAGTTATATCTCAGAGGCAGCATGGCCATTTTGCTTTTCCCACAAGCTATAGATACCATGCAGACATCTGCTGTGATGTGTCACGGAAAAATACTCAATTACCTCAAAAAACACGGGCTGAAATAGCTATATTAAAACCTCGGGAATCAAGAATAGGTGACCAATCAAGAAGTTCGGCACATTTCTCCCGAAGTTTCTAATATCTTCCGATTGCCTCTTTACGGAGGATAAATTCTACGCGAAAGTTACGTCCAGGCGAAAAATGTCCACTAAAGATGTTGCAAAATTCTATTTTCCGACCGGATCAATCGTAACTTTATGGCCTCGCTTTTTTGCCTAAATTTAGGATATTAGACAGAATTTTCTGTCAAAATATTTATATTCGTAAAAAATCGCTCAAACAGCCAAAGAAACGGAATCACAGACAGAAAAAAATTATCTTCACCAAATACACTCCATGTGGAGGACACTGGCGTAGATAGAATCACCAAAAATCCGCAGGAATTACATTACAAGTTAGCACCCTCCAATCTCTTGCACCGTTGATGAGGAAAAAAGAAAAATTCCACCGGCGAGAAAAATCTCACTGTAGCCTAGCTGCCGCATGAAATGATATCATGAAAGTTTATCGATCGATCGTCTTCGCCATCTGAAAAATGCGACCCTGTCCCCTTATCTATACAGAGTGTACTATTTGGTTGATCTATTTCGATTACTCAAAGAAAAACCTTTTAAGACTTGCATAAATCACGAAGTACGAGTTAATGTACAGTGTTATTGAGAGTTCGAAAAATGTCGAGACGAATCTAATGAATGAAGTCAGACCATAATTATCTTCGAACAAGGTGTGAATCTGCAGACCTCCCAATCTCCACAAGTCACGCATCTCCCCAATAACGTTAACCCTTGCGCCGCAATCACCGCGATAACCATAGGTAATTTTTTTAGTAACATTTTCATAAATTTCCAATGGTTTTGGAAATATCAGCTTGTAACAATTCGAAAAAAACTCACCCTGTATGCGAGGTATAAAGATAGTACATACTCGCCATCTATTTACAAGAGGATAATGCGTATTATTGGTTCTATACGATGAAACTGTCCTGCCGGGTCTCCCCGGGTGTCGGTCGTGGTCTTGAGATTCGCACCGGTTCCGGAATCGTTAACACTTTGTTCACGAGGTTTTACGTACAGTAAACCAGCATGTGTAAACCTATATGAGGCATTTCATGTCAACGCGGCAATAGGTTCTCATTGTTTACTCAAGTCGCAGTAACTTTTCAAAAATAATTTCTTTTTTCAATTACACGAAGTTGTGAATCGTTTGATCTCTTTTATTTAAATATTCGGTATCGAGATTTGTTCTCACATTTTCTGAAAACACACAAATAACGATCGATTGTATGTTTCCATAATAATCAAAATCGAATACACAGTTTTTTGAATGTTGTTGAAATGTTATGTAAAACGAAATAGCCTAAACTCTGATAGTCACTTGAAGAGCTCGAAAAAAAAAGATAAAATCTTCATTACCTATTTTCGGGTTGCAACTATTACAAAAGAATAAATTTTTGAGTAAAAACACAGAGAAGATCAAACCCAACTTCGAATTGACATGGAATGCCCTATCGAAGCTATATATACGTTACACCTTGATATTCTGCGTGGAACTACGAGAGGATAATCAAAGGTTCTGTGAAAAAAGTTTTTTTTTTTTCTCTCTTCTACCCAAAGTTTGTAAACACGCCAAGTTTGTGAAAAGTTTAATTAAATATAGTTCGATTGAGTTCACCTGCACTATAGCACGCGCATCATCGGAGAGAAAAGACAAGTACCGGAAATAACGTTAATCGACCAAATACCCATGTAATGAAACTATGCATTTATGATGAACTACGGAAAATAATTTAAATATATTACCTATGCATAACGGTGTTTTTTATGTAACCGAATTTGTTCTTGAAATGAGAAAAATTTTATTATACGCTACGTGCCTCGTGCAGCACGAGCAATCCGAGCAATGAAAAAAGCATGGCTAGAAAGTTGTGCAATCTATTCAGGGAGCAGGTATAGCAAAAACTCTAGATTACAGAAAATGATAATTTGCGCGCCTATAAGTCGCCTATGGCCTGACTGTCTTCGATGAAACCTCAGCTGATAATAAAATCGAAGCTCCACAGGTTGCAGAGGGTATTCTGAGGGTTCACTTTCTTCTCGCAGCCATATTGCGCTTGGCTTCACCCATATGTTGATCGAGCTATAAGTCGCGAAGATATAAGATCGGTCGAAACTTTCAAAAATCTACCACTATAACACTATAGGTAAGAAATTTACCAAATCATAAAGGTTCATAAAATTATTTGAAAGTAAAAATTCTTAGGTTCTTCTACGCTATTACATCAGAATTGAACTGGCAGTATTACGGGGGTTCGGTTCAATTTTCTGCGATTTGTTTGGCGCATGGGGGTTATCAAAATTCTAATATAATCCAATTAAGGATCACCCTACCGGGTAGGTATGAGTATAATCTTACCTTCTTTTGACGAGATGTTATTGACATGGAGATATAATTCACTTCATTTTAGATCTAGGTTGAAAAGCTCAAGACCGCCTTTGTATAACAATCCTCTCCGTTCTCTACCAATTTATTTATCGCTTGACGCACGACGAGTCAAACACGGCCAAAAGCCATTTTCCACCCTCCCAAACTTCAATACGGATTATTCCCATGCAGCCCATATATACTACAGATATAATATATATGTATATATATATTCTCAAATATGTCATACCGTATAAATTTCCGATAATATAGGTATAAGAATTCCTGATTTTTTCTGGTCTCGATTCGATCGCCAATCGCATCATATAGATCACAGATCTTTCCAATTTCGTTTCAAAGCATTATATCCATGTCATTATCGAAACTGAAGAAAAATTCCATGACTGGAAAAAAAATCTATACTCCTTGCGCGAAACTCTCTAGAAAAAAATGTTTTCGTTATATAGTATATTACTTGAAGATGCTTAAAATATATTTTTAGCTTGCATTAAAATTCGGAGAGAATCAAACAACGAACACTCGTGCAATTAAAAATAATTGTTCCGTTTTATTTTGCTGTGCTTATTCCAATTCGCCTGGATCTTATCCGAGCTTTTTTTCCAATTACACGAATTCAATTAATTATTATAGCTACAGCATAAAATCACAAATTTCACTTCCATCTTATACTCCACACACTTCGTCTTCACCATTCTACATAGACGCTAGATACTCGTTGCAGTCATCCAAAAAAATTCCGATTCTGATCGGTAATTTTCTTGGATTTCTGGATTAGTCCTTATAGATTCTAATTTTCTTTGTTTTTTTTCCGCAGATATTTTTGGACTCTACAAATTCACCTTACATAAGGCTGGCGCTTTTTTCTGCTCAATTTTTCAACATAGTCATGAGTATTGACGCCGCAGAATTATAGAAGAAGAGATCCGTCGTATTTGGAGAAAAAAAATGAGATTTTCGATCAATTCAATTATTCTCAAAACTCTCGAAAGCAACCTCCAGAAATTTGTTCGATCGCGTCTAAAGTTTTGGAGGGCTTTCTCGAACATTGAAAATCGAAATGGTTTGAGGCGATACTGGAAATTATAAATCAAAAGTCAAAAAGTTGCGGTTACCTTCAGATACCTTGGGACCAGTGTTAGATTTTTTTAAAGCTCTTTTCTCTCTGTGTCACTTTCAGTGTTGTTTCCACCCGAAGGTGCTATAACCATGCGGCTCTCGCTTATCTCTCCGGCTCAGAAGTCAGGCGAAGCTGAGTGATGCCGCGGGCAGCGTTGGCGATACCGCAGCTGCTGCCACCCCGAAAATCCAGTTCTTCGGTAATTTACAGGACTTTACTAAGGAAATTCAATTCACCTCAGCTTCGTTCAATCGCTATAGAACGCACTAAGCACAAAAAGTAATTTGTCAACCTTTACATATACAATACCTACAATATACATGTACCCCATAATGTACCAAAAATAAAGTGCGAACAATTCTAGTTTCCTATTTAACATTTCAAGTAGTGTACTCGTACATTACATATATATATCTTCGAAATAAATACAGGGTGAATCGCCACAAAGGTCCGATTCGGGAAGAGCTTCAATTGGCTGAGGCTCCACCTTCATCCATTCTTACTTATTATTCTCAAAATTACTGTTGCCAATCGGCGATCAGAAAGCACTACTTTCGGATATTCTTATTAGTAGGTAAGAATGGATGAAGGCGGAGCCTCAGCCAATTGAATGTCCTCCCGAATCGGACCTTCGTGTTGACTCACCCTGTATATATTCACGTTAACAAACTTCAATTATTCATCGCATTCCTTTCAGAAATTTTGACGATCTTGACTTTGCCTCTGACAGCTTCGACTACTTTCCGAATTTTCTCCCTTGCTAATGGACCTTTCAATTGTACTTGAAACCTTTTTTTCCTTTAATTACATAACATTCCGCATCGCTATATTCTTTTCTTATATCATCAATATCACTGGCAAAGTATAAGGTAATTTTCTTTCGAGAATATTATTCGTTTTAAATCCGCGATATCATTTAGTTTCATAATTTCGCAGGTGCAGCTCATTACCAATGTCGCTTTTAAATAAAGCTCTAAAATTTATGTCGTATACTATACCCCGCGTGCATTCTCAGTTCTCCTCTCATTTACTTTACCTGTCTTCATCCTCGCTTATACCTCTTTCTTGCGGCATTCTTCTTTTTCCCACCTTTCTTTTTGCTCTCTTCTTTTTGTCATTTAGTCTCTTTTTTTTCTCCGCTCCTTTTCGTAATTTACACACCCATGTAATACATACATGGTATATGCCCATATACTTTTCTGCACTCTCATACAGTCTTTCGTGCGACGGATATGACAAAGGAACGTCGAGAACATTGTCAAGTCGAGTGGATTGCTTTTGACTAATTCTCGTTCCGGTAATTTAGACTGACGGAATCACGTTCCCTTCCCGACCATCCCTGGCAGCCCTTAGAATAAGAAGCGCAAGCTTAGAAAAATGTATGTGTGGAGAAAAATGTGAAATTTCACTTACGGTTTATAGAAAACGTATCTATAGGTAACCGCAGAATTGCCCCACCATAGATAGTATTTCGAATTGACGACGACATTGCCAAGCGTTTTGTTCAAAAGTTTCACCGAGAAGTGGAGTAACAGGTAAAGATTTTTTGACCGTTTTTTTTTGTTCTTTTTCATAACTATAACTAGTTCTACCCAGTAAACTAAATGCGGTGGATCGAGTGGTCGCTTTATAAAAAGAAAAACCCGAGTTTCGATTGGTTTCATGTTGATCAAAGATGAATCCCTGGCAGCAGTCGATATCCTTGCAAGACGACAGACGGAAACGAATCCAATTTGCGCAACAGGTATTCTGGGATTCGTTAAGTCTTTGGTTTAACAAAAACGAAGTATAATAACGTAACATCGGATTTCTCTTGAAAATATTTTCAGTGTAAGATGAAAATTCTTCTTCCGACGACATTCGGATGGAATGTAATGATTTTTAAGGAATGATCTCTTAACAAAACACGAGCGTAGGAAAAACAAATTATATTTTCATATTTCATGCTCGGCGTACGCTACGAACTAGATCTAAATGTCGAGGATATCAGAATACGATATTTTACGCGATCAGGAGGATGGAATGGGATTCAAATTAGTTTAAACATCGAAACGAAATATTATCGTTACATAATTTCGCATAGGTTTGAAATTATATATTAAACTCACCTTCCACCGTATCTGCAATCTTCAGTTCCACTATAGTATTAAAAAGACCAGTTATCCGTCAGCTGGACATTTTACGCGTTTTCTATAAATTCTATTCCGGTTATTTTAACATTGATCACCTTCACTTTTTACTCTCCCACACTTTCACTGGTATTATTATATTCGAATAATTTCATTATTACATTTCATCACTAAAACAAAAATCTTTATGTTTTTAAATAAAAATTCATTCTCATGCACGGTTAACTATAAAGCTACGCAGCCTACGCGTAGCGCTTGCAAGCGCCGCACGGTCGCTACACTAACTGGCGCTTTCAATTGAATTTCGAACTCCGCAATCTCGCAACCAATGAAATTGTTCCCGGCGCCTGCGCAAACGCAATTTCCGACCAATCAGCTATCACCAAATACCGAGAATCAGGCAATTCCATAATTTTCGATTACATTTTTAATCATTATAATCCGAACCTCTGATATAAAAATTTCAGCTTTCACTATAGATCTACACGTTGCGGGGAACAAAGGTTGATTATATTTTTCGATCCAATCGGTCCAGTGCTTTTGTAGTATTTTGGACAGCAATTTTTTTTGGTTTTGTTCGTATTGCTGCGCTAATAGCTATCTACAGAATGGATCAATGGATTTTGATCAATTTTTTTTAAGTCGTTGCGATCCGATCCGAATGCACTGGATCAAATTTTGAAATCAATCCATCACACCGAGTTATTTAGCTGCGAAAAAACAAACGCACAGTTCACCCTTCAACAAAATGTAGTATGCGAGAGATTTGTAAATTTCTAAATAACGATTCCAATGTGGCGATTTTTGGTCTCTAGAAGTTTTTCGGGTGGAATAAAACCAAAAAGAAGACCGAAGACCTGCAAACACACCTTTTGCTGTTCAAACGAAGAGTGATTGAATTTAATGAATATTATACATATGTATATCTACCTGGAAATAATTTAAACTTTTGGTTCGTGAAATTTCTGCTTTATTTATTTATTTATTTTATTAGAACCTTTCAATTAGAAATAATATTTTTCAAGCTTGAAAAAAAACTGAGCGAAGAATAATGCGAGAGCTCGGCTCATCAGGCTCAACCGGATTATTGACTTGTTTGGTTTTTTTTTTTTTACTTCACTTCTTATCGTCTTTTGTTTCTTGAATCGTGAACAAAAGTACGAATTTTAAATTTCTCTCGTTCGACAAACGTCTTTTTCACATTTTGTTTAATATTTCGGAATCTTTCGTCATAGATTTCCGAATTACAAGGCATTTTTCCAAACTTTTGCAAAATAATCGGCTCAAACAAGTTATTCTACACTGATTAAATTTCTGATAATAAATATAATATTAAAATAAAAAGTGGCGCTGTTTTATTATGTTTTTCAATACACATTATTTTTCCTTTTTGATTTTTATGCATTACCTATCCACGGTAACGCAACAAAAAATATCTTGAAAAAAATATTTGAAAAAAAGTATTCGAAATAGAATAGTTTAGAGTAGTGAAACAATGTGCTATTGTACTTTACATATTTACTGGATGTTTCCTTTTTTTCTATTTTTTTTTTTTTTTTCAATTTTTTCAACATTCCGAATTGAACAGTTTTTTTGGAGCCTTTGTATAATATTGAACCACCTACGTTCATGAAACCAGTGCTGGTATGAGGAAAATAGTTTTTACTCCCCAACACGGCCTGCAAATTAATAATCTCAATTGAGTAGAAAAATAAGAAAACAATGGAATTATAAATTAATGATATCAGAGGAAAATCATTGGTTGAGATGACGAGTAATGCCTCGCATAAGTATGTTTTACAACAATTATCGGTGCATATATTAGTATTGACAATTGATGTAGCATCGGTAAAGCGTGTTGTGAGTTTTAAGCTGATCAAGAACGCACTAATGTAAGCTTTTCCGGAAAAAGTTCGTAGTCAAACGAGGCCCATAATAAAGGGCGCGTCAACGCGAGTTTCCTACACTGTGTGCTCAATTTTACAGGGATTGATATGATGAAAACCAAAAAGTGCGCGAAAGCATTTCTACATGTTTATAATATTAAACTAACTTATTTTCTATCGTTCTCCCAGTTTAACTTATAACTAAATGATATACATTGTTTTTAAAATTCAGCTGTGTTTCATGACGTACGGACATGGATAAATTTTTCAAATATTATTTCATATATACCATGCAAATGCAGAATGTCCACTCAAACTACGAGCTGAACTCCATACACTGTTAGAAAAGCGGTGTCAAAATCAACACCGTTTCAACACCGCCGAGCATATTATAGAAGTCCACACCGATCTCGGTGTAAACAGAGGTGGTTAAAACCACGGTGTAAAAGGACGACACCGGTCTAGTAACACCTTAAATGAATTTCGTCCGTAACACCAGTCAGTGTTCAATCAGAATAACGCCGATATGACGTTATGCCCATCCGACCATTATTTACACCATAAGTTACACCACACATTATGACCTTCAGGACTCCTAACGGTGTTTTTTTAGAGCATCACTGTTTTCGGTGGCAAATATACTCCTAAGGGTGCTTCATTGCTGAAGTGATTAGAACCGGTGTTAGGCGAATCGAAGTAACACCGGAATTTGAATTAACCACATGCACCGGTGTTTTTTTACCCTGTCACCGGTGTGAAAATCAACACCGAATTTTTTGAACACGAACACCGGATTGTTTGACACCGCGAGATTTTTAACAGTGTAATACGTAGTGAGGGGAGACCGGTACGTTCACCCTGCACGGGATAATCTGATGCGATGAGGATTTTTGGCTGAGTGCTTTTAGACTATGGATTTGAAAAGGGAAGATCCACTGATGACCATGAATATAAGCGACAAAGAGCAATGATAATAATTCAATAATCTAAGTAGATATACCTTAGACCGCAAAAGTCATTTCTGTATAACACGAAAAGTTCATTCAATTACAACAGTGAGTGGTATAAGATCTGAACAAAATCAACTGCAACTTGCCCACATTTATAAATTACATTTTCGTGTTCCGCGAAGGGATGGAATTGAAATTTGAAATTGCATTAAATTAATAGAAGTTTTGATAGATGCAAATCTATTATTTCGCTCGGAAGACCTCGGTGCTATCAAAAAAGCATAGTGTCAAGATGCGATTCAGCGGGATTTTGAAAAACTTACTTTTCGTCTCTATATAATGGTATAGAGCTGACTGGGTCGGAAATTTTTATTTAACATAATTACCAGCCAAACGAGACAATCATTTGAATTTTCAACACTTGAGTAGTGAAGAGCCTCGTACGACTCGAATACGTGACCTGCATTATTTTGGGGTGTTTCGGGAGCGATGAGCGCTTCGAACGTTTCGAGAGAATTTATCGAGCTTACATAATCGTAATCACGTTATTTTAAATATACGGGGTGAGTTTGCCCAACCCTCGAAAATGGGCGTAGTCCATGGGATCCCTAACTCTGCATGTGCCAAACTTCCCTTTTCCTTTTCTATAACGCTGTTTCCATTGGCCAGTCGGGTTTTTCCGCATATTCCGTTTTGTGAGTCTAACGACTCACCCTGTGAAAACGACCTATATGATTTTATATTTGTTATTGCTCAGGAAATTCTTCACTCTCAATGCTCCCATAGATTAATTTGACCACGAACATATTTTATAAAGAATTGACGAAAATGACAAGCTTTCAGTTCAATTCTTGTTCTGTAAATCGTGCCGAAGACCTCCAGATGTTCTAATGCAGATAAAATACGACTTTTGACACTTTGCAGTGTTAGTCACTTAATTATATGAGTTTACCGTTCTTCGTAGATCTTTTGGAATTTATTTAGAGAAATTTCAGCATATGCGAGAAATTAAAATCCAAAGTAACCCAAATAATTAGAAGCATCCTAATAGCTATGAATATTCTAAGAACCAAAAAGGCATAACCGAGACTTTTTCGGTTTTGGCTATCGCGTCATCATCATCACTCACAATCAGAGACAAACAGAATTGAAAAAACAGGATAATTGCGTTACTTCGAGCGGTTCGCGGTTCGAAAATCCAATCTTTCAGAGTGTTTTGATCAAATCAAGATACGACCTCCTGGTAAATGATGGCTTTGCACAATTACAGATAATTCAAACCTTTCGTGCTGCCGTCTACGGTGTACCCCTGAAAAACTTAAGGAAACCAACAATCATGGAAATTATAATACTTTATATCATAAAAGTTATTCTACTTTATATCAAGTGGAAACTTTCCAATTTATTAGGATTACGCCCTTCCGGTTCAATATCAAAAGTGTTAATGATTGATTGTTTTCCGAGGAATAATGAAATGGTATTGTTACCCTACTCAACTGAGTCAATTGGTAATCATAGCATATTATAGGGATAAGTAAATCGCATCCCGTCTAATCCGTATAGTTTACTCTTCATACGGGCGCAAAATGATTATTTACACGTCAAACCTATTCCGTTAGAACGCCACGCGGATGTTTCGACAACGCTGGCTCATCGATAATCTAATTGTAACAAGAATTTCTATATGAATTGGCATCTCAATTACTCGCAGTAGAGCAATCAATTATCGCCCGTATTCAATAACGTTGGGTTTCGCTGCAAGTGCAGCATGATATCAACCATTGCAGCCCTTCGGGTACGGTGATGGTTCGAATATTAATCAAATCGATCGTACATCGTACGAGATACATACAAAGACGGGTGTATGAATGATATTTCCAGTGCAGCTCACAGTACGATGCTCGTCTAAAATTATTCGGTACATCATGCATTCACGCACAGAACGCTAAATTTCCCCAACTCAAGATTCTCAATTTAGAATTACTCACATTAAAGACGATTACAAGATCCAGCGAGCAATGCATCGAGTAAAAGGCTTATTTGAAAATTAAATGAGAAAGTTATACCAATGATTAGGGTTTTTATCATCATAACAGTTTTTTCTTAGTTTTTTCTTTTATTTGTACAAATAAAAAACAATAAACTCGTCATACATAGAATATTATTTATTAACAATGATTCGATCCAATGATATTTTAAGAAAAACCTAATTCATCATAATATAGAATATTTTATCACGCATTCGAAAAGATACGTAAACGATACCTGCAACGAATAATTGATTATATTAGACGAAGAGCTATCGTTGAGAAACATCATCACTCCTTTGCCGCAAAGATTTATATTTATTATTTGCGCTATCAATTGTATTTTCCTATTTGAGTTTGTTTTTATCTATGCAAAGTGGCACACGACGCATGTAAATGCTAGAGACGTTCATATAGTCTCATTTTTCAAAAGAGTACTGTATCAACCTAAACTCTGGACAGATAATAATTAAACATAGTCAATAATTAGGTTCTACATAAAATTCCATCAATTTTTTTCTTCACGGACTGCAACCTACGTTATTTGAATAACGTGTTAAATAATATAAATTGCAACTAATCTGTAGACGTAACAATACGTAAAATATTCGGCAGCTTCGATTACCTATAGAAAATATAGTTAAAGCGTATGCATAGGTATAGAATTACCGTCACGAAACAAGAAAAAGTGAAAACGTGAGTAATCTTTTAGCCACCTTCATTCTCCTTGAATTCATAACAATTTTGTACTTGTACGTTCGATTCTGTCACGTGATGTATAGATTGGTCACGTCTACCTTACAAAAAAAATTAGGTAAACACTTGAGGCAATGTGGATGAAATACAATCATCCCTGTAAAAATTATAACATTGCATCAGTGCTATTAATATAATTAATACGTACTATATTAACACCTAAGCCCATCGAACTGATTTCAAGTTAGTAATGACGATGTAGTTTCACCTAAAATGTAGTATCCATGGTAAGACAAGACTCAACAATCGGGTAATTTAATTCCAATATTTTGAAATGAGAATAAACTGCTAGTTTATCAATAATTAATATAACAGCTACTATGCCACTGGCAGTTGCATTCATCTCAAGGTTCTTTCACTGATTAACTTTCATTTTTTTATTAGGAAATACGCGATAGAAAACCAATACCGTGTTCTAGGCGATTGGTTACCAGTCTCTTGAATTAAGACAATTGTGCAGCAAGTTGCTCTTCCTGTTGTATCTTTCTTCTGTAGTTATCCAACGTGAGTTGAATTGTAGTGTCTGAATACCGGCAGGCTTCAGCACCACAGGTACAAGTGAATGACTTGCATTTTATAATCCAGAACTTTTCTCCGTAATCAAAACTGTAAACAACGAAATGTAATATCGTTATGAAAATAATTTGAGACGATAAAGATGTCAATATTTGAAAACTCCCTCCCAATAATAATGATAATTCTATTGCACAAATTCTTGATAGGTAACTAATCTGAAAGACATAATATACATTTCTACAAGGCTCACCTTCGTTTTATCGGTTAATAAGAATTACTTCATTGAAAACTTATATAATTTAATACGGTAGAGATGAGGTAACCAAAGCAAAACAAGAGAACTTTTATTAACGTAATACGACAATTTCCGTACAAATATTGATAATATGACTGCTGTTTTTATAAACAGTTTGTGTGAAACGTACCCAAGCTCTTCATCAGCATCGATATCTCGGTTTGCAAAAAATGCGATTTTAGGAAAATGAAGGTCTTGATGCTCGACGAATACACGGACAGGTAAGAGATTGGGGGCACATGAGTGATTGATGAAACGAGCTAGGTTGCCATAACGCCTCGCATCTATACAATATGTTTCTCCATCCTAAACAAATAACATATAATCATCATTTCATATATTTAATAGTCAACCAAAACTATGACGATGAAATATCGAGTGAACTTACTCTATTATCTAGATCAAACAAATAGGAGTCATCTTCACGATGATCAGCCTCGGAGTCAGAAATTATTTCTCCTACATATTCACAAACATAAGTTCCTTTCAGAATATATCGTAGCGTTCTCAGGCCCCAGCCTTTTCCCTTCGTTCTGAATAACTGAAATCTTTGAGTAAGACCGTGCTGTACCACTCGATTGTTACAAGTTATACGATTACAATCGCAAGCCTGATTACACTCGAACAACATCGGAGGATCTAAAATGTAAGTAAACACGCCTAATTGTTATATGAAAAATAAATATCAAGATTTGATTGAGCATAAACAAAGGACGAAAACCTTGCAGATAACAAAACACAGGTAAGCCAAAACTACGGTAATCAAGTGAATACTTAGCGATGGTAAAATAAGTGTTTCAAGTTAGTGTTTCTCCCTCACCAGCATAGTTGAACTCAGGAATAAGCTTTCCTTCTTCATCGTACCAGCATCTCAAGCTTATATTCCCACATAAGCACTTTTCAGAACTGCAATTATCCTCACAACGACACGATTGTAACGACGTTATTGTGCGATCAACATTTATACTGCTCGTAAGGCAATTTTCTGTGACGTACAAAAAGTCAGTAGGTTTATCTTCTGCATCGTATCCATTCACACATTGGACGGGATTGTTTTCTTTACCACGAGAAATATCACTGAAAATCAACATAAGCAATGCAACTATAACTTGTCTAGGTAATCCGAAAAATTCTACTGGTAATCAGAAATATGGTCAGCCTGCTCATTATTATTAAACACTTTCTTAATGACATCATCCAGGCAACTTGCTAAGCGTCTATATGATCCGATTTTTCTTCACTTGGTTACATTGGCCTTCTTGAATATTACTTACTTCGAAAGAATCTTAACTGTATTTTCCCACATGTGCTCAGTTAGTTCGTTTACTTTTGCATTTAATTTAAGTGCAGACATAGTATCACCTTCTGATGCACAACAATTTACAGCTGTCTCACCAGCTGTGTTTGTTTCCCCAACTTTAGCCCCACGAGCCAGGAGCAAAATACTCACAGCGTATTGGTCTTGTCTGGCAGCAATATGTCTGAAAATAAAAATCCATTCAAATTCAAGTAAGGCCTTTTTATTTCAATACTGAACGCCTGTAGAGTAGATTAGTAATAAGTTGTACACTTTTGGTATCATACAGTGGCGTATCTCCGTGAACATTTACAGCATTGACATCACATCCCTGGTTCAAAAGTAATTCTGTGATTTCTGAGCTACCGCTGAATGCACTCCAATGCAATGCTATGTTTTGCTCAGCATCCCTTATTAAAGGGTCGCATTTTTTTTCCAACAAAAATCTAGCAACGTCCGTGTGACAAAATTCACAAGCCCAAATTAAACTTGTCCAACCGCCATCATCTACAGAGTCTGTTGGAGTTTTAGAAAAATTCCAAATTTACAGATGCTGACGAACTAATTGGGGGATGCGCCAAAGTGACGAACGGCATTCTACTCGACGTTTTGCCAAATTGTCATTTTGCCCACCCTCCAACCTGAAGAATCTTTACTTTTTCTTTTCTTAAACCAAAGGTATAACCCTAATGGGTCACGTCCCGAACGAATTTTTATATTTGCGGGCTGGTAAAGTACCGAACCATCGAACACCCGATCGCTGCCCGGACACTGGGTGCAACATTGACGCTTGGCCTTCACTGATAATTTTCACAGAAGAAAAGTGCATTTTGACAGAAATAATAAAGGGAACCATCATTAGTGAAGACCAGGCAGCAATGTTAAACCCAGTGACCAGGTGGCATTCAGGCGTCCCATGATTGGATACTTTTTCGGTCAGTGAACATGATGATTTGTTAGATTTGCGGGTGTCGGAACAACGAGTTGACAAGACATCGAGGCAGTCGAATGATATTCGGTAGTTTGATAGCGTCCCTGTGTACTATAATGAAATTGTTCAATGCATTGAAAGTATCTTTACTTACCCACTAAAGTTCTCGGCGCCTTACACTCTGATAAAATAATCTGACACACATCCAGATGCCCAGACTTAGCCGCCATATGCAAAACTGTCATACCATCTTCACCTTTTAGTGTAACATCAGCTCCTATTTTGATTAAGTATTTCACAACGTCTACTCTTCCTTTACTGGCAGCTAGCATCAAAGGGGTCACCTGATTTTTGTTCATAACATCTAACTGCGCGCCTGCTTGTATCAAAGTGTGAACGCAAGCTAAGTGGCCTCGATCAGCCGCAATGTGTAAGCTTGTACGATTAGCGTAATCACGGAACGCATGATTTGCATTGTAGCCACAAGCTGCAAAAATAATAATTACTTATCAAGTTGATATCAAGAGTTTCATCAAACTATAGTCGGGTAAACCTTGATAAATAATGCAATATAGTATGTTTTTAGACTTTAAACAATCCTTACCCAATACGTTGACCAATTTCTCCAAATCCCCATTTTTCACAGCTGTATACAAGCTCATGATAGTGTAACGTTCAGGTCTATCTGTATTGCAGGTTGGTTGCACGATTTTTATAGCCTCTGGTGGAATCAAAGGACTGGGAGATCTTTCTGCTAACTTCGTATTATCTCCTTTCCCCGTGAAACCCATTTTAGCTGATGGTAACTTCGAGAACTTTCTACGAGTTGGTATGAATACAGGTTTTCGCATTGCCTGCAATGTAATTGCTACGTCGTACGAAGAGCTTTCGCAGCCACAGTGAGGACACAGTGCCTTTTTATTAGGATAAACTTCGCAGTCCCTGTGATATTGATGCCCGTTCGTGCACTGAACAAACCTACCCTGTGTACAGAACAACCCACAAGTAGGACAACAATTGTGCCTCATCAATCTCTCTCTATGCATTCTGCATAATATTATAAAAGGCACTCTTGCGCTGGGTCTTCGCATAGCGACATCATTAGTGTCCACCTCGTTACAACAACCAACAAGCTTATTATCTATTGAATCAATCGCTGTACAATACAGAGGAGCTCCAGAACCTGTAGCCGTTACGTATAGTTGAGAACGTACTAGACAGAGGCATAGTAGAGACGGAGTGTGTACCTGAAACATAAATGTCATAACGACAAAAAATCTTAATTCAGAAAACACTTGGAGTATAGGACTTGGTCTGGGCACAAGAAATCTTGATATTTCTTTACCCATTGGAGTCTTTTGTACATTTTCATGATGATTTTATTTCATGGAAGTTTTTTGTATTTACTCATAGTTGGTGAGTACTAACTTCATTCAGAATGGCTGTGGATTCCGGTTTGGACGCTTGGCCTTCCGCAGGACTTGGACTAGGAACCATACTTCGTCGAGTTCTTTTTGCAGGAACTGCACCGTCTGGAATATAAATCTTTATGAAGTTGATGATGAGGCCGAATTCCAAAACTCGGTAAAAATCGATCCTATACCTTCTGGATAGTCGTTATTTTTGCCAGTTTCCGCGACGGATGGAGACCCATCTGAAAAATTTGGCTTGAACCAATTATTACGCAGAGGAAAAAGTGCCATGATTTGTACTAGTCGTAATAAACATGACGATAACTACGACAGAAGGCATGTATAAATTCGTGGGTCCTGTGGAGAAATTGTATGCAGCTAGAAAATTAATGTAAACCTACATATAAGCAACGCAACTCCAATTTCGGAGTAAGTTAAGTACATTTGCAAGAAAGTAAAGTTCTGACAACAAGCAACATTATTTCTGAAAACTGAAGAGTCTAAGATACTACCACAAGTCCGTGCCTCATCACATTACAGTACATCAATACAAGTGTATTACTAGGTTCACCTTCATTAGAACCGTCAGTTTTTGCTATTTTTCTGGCATTGGCACTTCCCTTAGGTCTACCACGTTCTCGTTTTCCTCGACCAAGGATTGGCTTTAAAAACGGTTTGTCAGTTTCAGTGTTGATGACGGTATCTTCATCCTTGGTTGGGCTTTCAGGTACAGACCGAGTGCTATTAGTTTGATTGCCATCCAGGACTTTTGGAACTGGGCTTAATTTTGGCATTCCTTCAAAATCCATGGATGTATTTTGCGTGTCGTCCAGGCCCACATCATTTGAACTATTTTCTGAGAGTGATGTATTTTTGAACGTATCCAATGTTGAACTTGCATCTGATTGCGTACCATTGAGATCAGATATGTTCTGAGAATTATCACTTCGTGCATCGTTGTTCTTAGCATCTGGTTGCTTGGGTTCATCCTCCCATTTTGCTATTTTTTTAGGTCTTCCTGGTCTACTATATTTTCTATCACTTTTAACCCTTCTTTCCTCTGTGTAGTTAGATTTCTCTTTTCTAGCCATTGCACTCTCAAGTACAGTACTTTTGAAAGATTCTTTGCACAAACGTCTTGCTGAGCGCTTTGGTGCTGGTTCAGGTGATTCTTCCACTGTATAACTATAGGAAAATCTGATTACATACTGAAATTGGAGAATTACTTTTCAACCATAGAGATAATTAACAATATTTAATATCCTTAATACAACCATGATAGCTGGTATGCTAAGTGAAAGGGGCGCTTTAAAGAGTCTACTAATTAATAATAGAATTTTCAGCAATGTCACACTGGAAAAAGAATCTTATTTTATTTAAGTAAAAATATGAAAGTTACCTCATCGTTCGTAGTCGTCTTGGACGTCCAACCCTCCTCTTCAAAGAGCCAGAATTGAGATCAACGGTATCCTGAATGCTTTCATTCAGCTCGGGAACACTAGGTTTTTTTATATTTGTCTCAATCATTTCAGAATGATTAGATTCATTATTTTCAACAACTTTTGATGTGATAATCTTAGCATCCTCTTCTACTACTGCATTTTTCACCTTAGAATCATCTAATTTTTCTTCGTTGTCGTCTGACTTATAATCAGGGTTTGAGTTCTCGTCAGAATTTTCAATTTTGACCGATACTCCACCAATTTGATCGCAATTGGTCAACTCATCTGGTACTAATTTGAGATTAGAAGAACAGCTTGATATTTTTGTTTTTCTACCATTATCGGTGTTTTCATCTATGGTTCTAAAAGTTAGTACAATCCTCGGTATAGATTCCTTTGGATTTTCTTTTTTTTGATAAATTTGTTTCAGGGTAGCCTCATTTTCCTGGTCTGTTATAATGTCAACAGGAATGTCTAGGGGTGTGTCTGGTATTGTTGCATTAATCACCGGGGTGCACTCTTCTGATATTACATCGACTTTTTTATCTTCTTCAATGACCTTGGAATGTTTCAAAACCTTTTCCTGTTCTTTTGGAAGAGGTTCAACTTTGTTATTTTTTGGTGGTGACTTGTCAATATCAATGGCTTTGTGTAAGCTTAGACTTTTGTTGAATTCATTCGTCATCCCTTCAAGAATCTTCTGAATGCTGACTTTGTTCTGATCGACTTCTTTGGCAGCCATTTCTTCCTCTTTTCCACAATCAGCACCCTCAGGTTTACTCATTTCGTTATCTTTTATATCAGACATGAGTAAAATATAAGAACAATCACTGCAAACTACGCGAGGACAAAGTCTACAAGTTAAACTACATCACGAATAACTTGCTTCACCTCTTATTTCCGATAAAACCATAATCGAAATTTTAGATGAAAATAAAATTAAATAGCTTCGTGAAGCGTCTTCTGCAGCTATAGCGACAGTGCACAACCTAAGAATTTGCCGCTTATATTATGATTTTGACTTAATTTCACTATTAAAAATGACACAACCTATACTGGAATCTATAGTTTTCTTTCAACTAATTATCTCGCTAATTATTTTCAATGA
Source organism: Athalia cordata (assembly GCA_963932425.1). Taxonomy (NCBI): domain Eukaryota; kingdom Metazoa; phylum Arthropoda; class Insecta; order Hymenoptera; family Athaliidae; genus Athalia; species Athalia cordata. Next base: position 44,365,253 of record OZ010625.1, on the reverse strand, counting down.
AAGACCGTTCTTTGCATTGTTTGTTTCGATAAAAACAACTTCTCCTAAAACTATGTCGTGGACCTCCGAGTAACGGGTGGCCATATTGATTGTTTCAGGGACGTCCCAACCGCACCATATTTTATTTTCAAACCACACTCTAAAAATTCTGATTTGAATGACGTCTTAGCAAAGAATTGATTCCTTAACACTATTCAGCTAACAAAAATCTCGTTCATACATAAAGTGACATCGAAAATTATTACAGAGGCTTGAAAATTGTTGACAAAATTACTACAACTTGATACTGCCACAGCATTGTATATATGCACCAATCTAAAATGATAATTACGGTCGATGCACCAATGATAACTCAAAACTTGCACGATACCTACTGATATATAAATACAAATAATAGGTGCTGGTATCTGAAAATATAGACGTGAAAGTAATTCGTTATTACTGCTAGTCAATATTGCGTCATTCAAATAACTATAGGAATCTGCGCGAGGATATTCTGGATTTTTCCGCAAGCTTCCTTTTTGCACTAGCAAATAAACTATGAAAGTAATAGATCTTTCGTTGTAGTTAATTGAAAAATCGAATTATCCCGAAGTAATTGAAAAATAAAGGCGGATGATTATAGGATATCATCCCAAAATCATTTCTGCGTTCATAGATAGATATTTCGTAATTCGCAAGGACAGATGCAATCTCGCAAAAATAAGGAACTTATATTCTTGGAAATAACAGAATATTATTCGAAATTTGGTAATTTATTTAGCTACTTCCAGCATACTACATAATTTTAGAAGAATGTATGGTATGTGTACAGAGGCTGTACAAACAAATTTTCATCAATTAATGACGACAGTAGAACTGGATTGAGGAAATTACATTCATAAGTCGGCGAGAAGCCCGCACTATCATGTCTGTAGATATTAATTTATTTTACAATGTACATCACAAAGTTTAGTAACGACACTCTAGGAGAAGATTACATAATAAACGTTTTCCATGTAGTTTCATCGAAAGCAATTTATTTCTTACTCTTCGGCTTAAGGTAGAAATAAGCAGCAATCAGTGCAAGAGTAGCGTATGTGGCTTTTGCAACCTGAAAATAGGAAAAACCATTACTAAAAGCTCAAAAATACGTTTTTTATCATTAGTTACGTAAATTAACAGGGTTAGGTTATAGTTGAAAGCACCAAACTTACATTTGCCCGGCCCGTTAATGTGACGCTGTTGAAATGCTTACTAAACCCAGTCAGTTTGGGATCATCAGCATGCGAGTCTCCAGACATTTTCTGAAATGTTGAAAATTAATCATTTGTGTTATCAGATTCTTATTTCGATTTTATTCATTCACAAATATCTACCAATAACAATAGCTTTCGTCTGCTTGCAGAAGAGTAAAGAAATTACAATGGCGCAATGTCAATTTTCAGGAACAAGCGAGCTTCTGCAGTCGACAATCGACAACCATAGACTCAACGCATAGACTTATAAAGGAGATATAAGTCTATGTCGAGATTTCGAGAACCTCCATCGACAACAAACAGTCAGCGCCAGACTCGACGAACTTCTCAATATCTATAGAATCTACCTTTATCTTATTGGTTAGAATTATGCTGGTAGGTTGATTGGAAATAGTTTACCGGCGCTCAACGTGGCGCCTTGTACGAATTACGAATCAAATCGCACGTGGTACGTACGTACATCGATAATTTGGAAACGGCAGTGATCTTATTTTTGGGCGGATTTCAAGTACAGTACATGAGTTTCACGACAATATAGCCCATCTGCATGTAATTGAACAAAATGTTCAAACCTTGACACTTTTGTAGTGTGTATCCCACAGCATTTACAGTTTTTTTTTTGTGATTAGTTTCAATCGATGACTTAAACTTTTTTTTTAATTCAGGATTCTTTATATTTTCCTGGACGTGCTTTATGATGTCCAGAGTCAGATTTTCAGCTTTATTCATTTTGGCTTGCAGTTGATTGATTAAGCTCTGAATCTCCACTCGCGTAACGATTTTCAATTGTAATCGATTTGTGAACGTTTCTGAACATTCCATGGTGTCTCCCAATATTTTCTGTATTCAATCAGATAATGTTTCAGCCTCGTTTCAACTCTTACTAACTCTTTTTTTGAATATTCTTCACAATCTGTCCTTTCATTCTCTTGCAGAGCTTCGACTTTCTTAAGAATTTCCCCATGCACTTCTTTGAGTTTCTTTTTGGTTTCAGATACTAAAGCTTTCAAGTCACAGTTGATAGGCGTTCTTTCGTCACCTACAACTTTTGGATGGAATAAAAGGCAACTTATTATTAGTAACTTAAACAATCAGTTTGGTCACAATATAATAGATACTTGGGTGAAATAAATCTGTTTGTTTACTCAACTAGTAACTTTCATACCTCAATAGAATACATTTTTTAACAATTTCATACAAATAACTTGAACTAGAATTTAATCACATATTTAAGCATGATGACTCTTGAATACACCTCACCGTGAGTGCAATAATTATTAAGATAAGTATGTATTCCAGGATTAACACCCAGATAGTCAAAGGTTTTATCCTATTCTTTATAAAATAATCAAAGAAATAATCATATAATTACTGTTCCGAGAAAGAAGCCCTTCAACGAATGTAAAAAATTGTGTAACATACATGGTAACGGTTGTCATCAAACCCTAAACCAAAGTTCGTTAATGCCTACTGGGTTTAGATCTTGCTTTTTTACTTTTACACGATTCATTTCGCAATGGCTCAGGCATCGTGCATTTTTGTTCATTAAATTATTAAACATAATAGGATATAATCGTCAGATTAGAGCGTGTACGAATCATATAAGATTTATACACCTCACTGCTGCGTGTCATGACTGTCTTTTTGTTTTTGTATACAGTTGATCAAATGACAGGTTTTGTTTGATTCAACGTATGTTAGATAATTTATTATCTGATGGTTTTCAGTAGCAGTAATAAGCTCCTTTCGAATTGTTCTATTCAAATAAAAAATTTCAAATGTCAAATGATTTATAAACAATCTATGAATAACATTTTTCCATTAGGGACTTATGACGAGGAATATGAAACGATCTGCTAAGGCTAGGTTATACATGGTATTATCACATTTTTCAAAGGTTACCTCATTTCAATTAAAGAACGAACTCTTTTAGGTAATATTTACTTCTAATGATAAATACTGATAATAATAATAATAAGGCAATTTTTTTTAGATTCTTCTCCATCTACGAATCTAAGATGTATCTTTCTTGTTTAATATAAAATATATGAAATAAAGAGCGATTTTTGTCACTGTTAGAAAATAAAAATTTCCTTGATCTCAGAGTTTAAAAATACTCTGTAGTTTGGTATCACGTAATACTTAGTTCCGTAACTTTAAACTAAGATATGTTAGTCTTTTCTTGAATAGGAACCAGCTGGTAAATCAATATTTGGCCCACTTGATTAGATTTTATGACATCCAATAAACGTCACCGGGTTTGTAAGCGTCAACTAATCTCTGTAATACAGCAAAGTAGCAAACACATCGAACTATATTAAACTTCAATCAAACAACAGCTAATATGAATATATAAATCGGTCATTAACAGACGACTACGTACCACTAATTCGAGTAGCCTGGAGCCAGGAGCTATGGGTCGTTTTTGAGATAAAAGTGTCAACTCTTTTGCAGAAATCACTTCCAATATTCTCATCAATCGTATAACAGACTTCAATGGTGTCAGGTGTAATGTGCCTTTGATCTTATTAGAATTGGCCATTCTGGGTACATGTAGAGAAGTACTGGAACATAACAATAATAAATACCTATGTCTTTTCTAGGCACTGCGTGAGTAAATTCTTCTCATTGCACACATATTTTTTGGAATATTGAAGCTCATATACATATAAGGACTTAGCAAAATAGTGTAATTGAATTTGAAATGGTAGTTAAAGTTTTTATTTTATTGAGACTAGATATTTACTTGATTTTCAATATTAGTCAGCCTTAAGTACACTTTACCTGTTTGCAAACGATTTTTGATGGGATATTAAGTGACGTATATACATACCTATCCAGTTGGGAGAATAAATCTGGAGACTGTGCTCTGGTGATTTCCTTGAAATTAATCTTCAAGTCAAGCTGACTCAGTATGCGTAGGACTACTTGACGATTATTATGAATTGTAAACAGTTTGACAAGTTCATCCGTGCAAACCCAGCCTTCCTTTGCAATATTGAATAAGTACATCGTTTCTGCATTAACATCTGATAAAATGAAATCTTTGCTAGAGTTGATGGCGTATTTCAATCTACTATAGTTCATGAAATATTACAGGCCTATTTGAACCTCTAATCAACTCCATATATGAAACTAGTCAAAATATAACTCACCAATTGGTTTGAAGATGTTGGGTGCACGGGTGAAACGTTTTTCAAGAAGGTTTTTGATGTCACGATCTGTTGATTCTTCTATATTATGTATTGGTGTCGATGATAGAGTATATTTGTTCTCAAGTTGTTGAGTAGGATCACTACTTCCACCTGTATATGATTTATTCTCATTTTGTAATGTAATTTTGTTATCTGTAATTGGGGCAACCTGCAATTCTGCAGTGTCTACTTGTCCAAATGAGCTTCTTGAATTTCGATGATCTTCCATAGGATCAGAAGTTTCCGGCGTTCGTCCGGACGATACATTACCATTATTATATCGAATCTGAGAGCTTGGTTCTATTTTGGGTTTTGACGTACGTATATTAGTGGTTTGGTTAAATGCAAAGATCTGAGAACTACTGAAACACCAAGGAGGTTGGTTCTGCGGAAATGGATAGGAAACGTTAGGATAAGGGTATACAGGTCTAGATTTGGAGAATGGGAAACCTTGGTAGTTGGGTGGTGGCTGTGGAAAATGGCAGGTAGGTGAGTAGGGACTTGGAGATGGCATCCTCTGGTTTGGGTGTGGGTATTGAATGTATTGTGGATTTGTTGACATGCATTGGAAATTGCTTTGTGGATATATGGGTAAGTAATGCTGTGCTATGTTGTGTAACTGTGGTTGATATGGTGGTGACCTATTGTTGTGTGCTACATTTCTATTGAGATTGATATTATTAAAATACCCCTGACTATAATTATTCGTCATCGTACCATTATTAGAACTTATACCGGAATTGTCATCAATTCGTTCCAATGTGTGCGGTTCATCTAATGAAGGTTCTTGTGTGAACGTATTTGGCCTTGGACCACAATCATTGAGTTTCTTCCAAAAATCATGATTCTCATTAATTTGTGCTGTTGCATGACGGTCAGTTTCAGTCTCAAATATTTTTTGGTGTTTTGTCACCCACTCTGAGGCATTCTGAGTACTCTGGATACCATTTAGATTATTCTTTTGATTCAGTCTAGATTTTTCGTTCATCTGGCTTACTATCGTTCTTTGATTTAATGAATCTTGTTTTACATTCATATTACTCCGTTGAACATGTTGAAATGTTTGAGCTCTTGGATTCATTTTGAACGGATTAAGCAGTGGCATTGGACTTTGAAAATGTGTTGTCGATTTCAAAGTGGTTACAAACATATCATTGTTTTCGACCATCGCAGATGATGACCGTTCATTATTTGTGCCTAAATTCGGAGACTCTGCGTCGCGTGTTGATAGTGTTCCCGTTTTTAATGTAGCAAATTCCAAGTCATCATAAAAGTTCATTTCTGCGGCTGACCGAACCGCATCGATTGCAGCTTGCGAAAGTTCCGATGGCAATGGAGCAGTAAATCGCGGAGATATAGGGTCTCTTTTGATTTGAAATTCTGTAGACTTGTTGGTAACGTGTGATTGTGAAATAGGGCCGGGAGTATTTGGAAATATTTTTGAACTGGTGCATTGCGTTGAATCTGTTGAAAGTTTTGTACTTGGGGTTAATGTATCACTATCTTGAACTGAGCCAATTAAAAAGTTTACATTTGGTGAGAACGTATCTTGTCTGGGAGAATGGTTTCTTCCGGAAACGAAAACTGAATTATTATTCGATGGATGATTTGTGAGATGTGGCGTGATCAAAGTATCATGCTGTCTTTTAACTTGAATACTGATAAAGTCATTTGATCCAGGGGTTTCTCTATCAAGTTCGCTACTTTTTCCACTCGTTTCACGGGTTTCCAACTTATACATTACTGGGTCAGCTGTGTAATGTATTCTAGGGGTAGAATCACCATGCTTGTTGGTGATCACTGGCAATGCTTCAAGTTTTTTAATATCTACATTAATATTTGAATTCACATTCATCAATTTAGGATTCCTCGGGGGAATTGGCGGTTTGTCATCGTTCTCAGTGTTCGGAATACTTTTATCCAGATATTGCTTGAAGGGGTTTGTTTCAAGGGATTGATTTTCTGCTGACTGTTCATTATTGACAACCATTGTATGGTTTGCGTTGATGTCGAATGGCTCCTTGGTTATTCCATATTTCTGCGGCACTGAAAATATATTGTTACCATTGTTTGATGTCGAATAATCACTCTGCCCGTTCAGCTCTCGCATTGAGATCAATCCCTCCTTCTTGTAATCATTCCAGTTCGTAACAGAAGTATCTGTGAAATTTGTCTCTAGAGGATTGAAACTGATGTCCCGACAATTTTGTTGTGTTACCGAAGGTTTAAAGAATCCGAATTCTGGTTCATTTGATTTAAGAAACTTGGCCATTTCACTAAGCCTTAAAGTCCCGCTATCAGTAGTCGCCAAGTACGAAGTATTTTCAGAATTGGAGTTTTTAGGCTCGTTTACACTTTCAGGTTCTTGTTTGCCACTGTCTTGGTAGAAAGGATTTTTACTAGCGGTATCAAAAATAGGGCTCGTAGTTGTGCTTGGTGATACTGTACTGGGATCATTTGGAATGGTATTCGGCGTACGGGAGTTCCTATCCAATAAAATATATCGTTCAGTAGCAGCTACCATTTGCATATCAAGTTCTAATCGCTGTTTCCAAAATTGTAGCAATACATCTCGTGCAGAATTGAGTGACTGGGATTCATCAACTGACGTGGTAGGATTGTTTTTCACATTGAAGTTGCCGAAATTCATAAAACTTGAACTTGCCATACCTATAGTACCATCAGGTCTTTGTGACGAGCACGCGTCCATAAAAGATGCATAATAATTTGGAGTTGGGGGTGTTTTGAACCCTGGAGGAGGTCTAACTGTAGTTTGTGAACCTTCTTTGAAGGTGCTTTGTGGTGAGACGAGAGGTATATCCTCTGAGACTGCAGTAGCATCTAGGTGATCATCTGTGTTTCTTGGGTTAATAACAGTCGTATTGTCTGGGATCACAGGAGCAGCTTGTGTTTGCTCAGTTTGATCCTCCAAGTATGAACTCTCGAAGGCAACACCATCCCCCTATAAGTATTTTTTGAATAATCAGATAAAGTGATCATTTTATATGTAATGTCCGATAAATATTTCCAATAATATTTTCAACTTAATTCAATTTTAATCAATGTGTCTGGGAAAAATAATCACTTTATGCGATCTTTATAGTAACGTTTAGAAATCAAGGTGTATTAATAAAACTGTAACGAGTTAGATACAGAGCATTCCTGTTTTATTATGAAAATTACAAATTTCCTCACATAACTGTCTAATACAACATAAAGTTCTCATTTTTCCCAAAAAAATAAACATTTATTCAGTACTTAAGATATGAGGTAAAAGCTCTACACACGTTGACCAGAAACATTGAGTCAGTCAATTACTTTGAAATGGTTTGCGCTAATAATGAATACATTTTAATATTAGAAAGAAGATTGCATCTATACAAGATTTCTCAAAAGAATCCACAATCAACCCATGCTGTTCTAGCAACGTACATTATAACAATTTCAAATGGATCAACTTTTCTCTTTACTTTTTTCGGCAATCTATTTGTATTAAAAAATAATAAAAGAACCATTATTCGAGATTTCACTCGTAGAGAAACATAATACATAACTGACTTTGAGGCTATAGACCGAACGTGACTATCTCAAAGATTTTGAACAAATTAAAATTAGCAATTATCATTGGACAAAAAATAAAAGTATATTGAATACGTTGCGAATCACCAGTGTTGATTCATGAAACTAAAAACTACATGACCGCTCATTACCTATGACAGTAGAGAAAAAGTCGAATAAGAACAAAAAATTATTGCATCATAAAATACTATACATTGGGATGGGGAGATATAATTGTTATGTTTCATGGAGATGTTACTCCTACGAAAGATTTTAGCCTGAAGACCAGATAGAACTGCAGTTGAGCTTTTTAATTGAACATGCGCAACACTTTATTTAAAAGCGAGGTAGATAAACTTGTAGTGCTTGTATTGCTCTCATTGAAGCAAAGAGTATCTCCTGCTGCAGCTTCACTATCAGCTACATGTACATTTTGAATTCCTCGATCAATAATATCAGAATTTACAGAAAGCCGCTCATTTTTCAGTCTGGATAGTATTGGAAACTGTTGACTAGATGGTTGCTCTACATCATCACTAGAGGACGTTTGCGATTCAGAGTCAATGTTATGCTGTCGCAATGAAAGAGGTAGGCTTTTATGACTTGCCATAGGCTGTAAGACCTTCAATTTGTCTTTACTAGTCCCCACATTATGTCTCAGCAAGTGCATTAATGAACCTTTACAGGAACTTGAACTACTAGACAAGTTGGTAGACATTCCTGATTCAGACGATACATCTTTGGAATTTTCGTCATCTGTTGAATTACTTGCTTGTGACTCTAAAGTCTTGTCTCTAGTTTCTAACTTGGGATTTGTCCGATTAGAGTTTGATTTAGACTTTAAATTCATCAACATTTCTTGCATTGAGTAAGTTTTGCTCATCACTACATGACTACCTAAATTTTGTTCAGGATAATTAGTCGCTTTGATGAGAGGTATTGTCGAGGAGCTTTCATTTTTCTGAATTGCATTTTGGTTCTCACTGCCATTGGTGATTGAATCAATGGATTCATCTTGTCCTTCATTCGAAACCTGAATTTCTATACCGATTATGTTTGGTTCAACTGAAGAAATGCAACTGTCAGAGATTTTTCGATCTGATGCTGAGTTGGAACACTTTATAGAATCTGGTCTGATGTTCTCTATTGATTTATTCATTGGGAAATGACTGTGAGTAGACTCATCGTGTGATAGAGTATCAGACTCCTTTGAAAAAGTTGTTGTGTGTATTGACTGTGTTCTGTGCTCAGCTCTGAAATTTTTTACCTCGCCACAACTATCTATCATATGATCGTCGGTCAGTTCGATAACTTTGGCTGCCTCTGGCATTTTATCTGATATTTGTAGTTTTTGGACTATCTGGGACATGGCATCAGCCTTATCTTTCATGAAATCTGACCAATCTCCATTTATGTCCCATTCGCCACTATCAGACGTCAAATCCGAATCGTTGACACGTGGTGAAAAAAATTCAGTCTCGTTCTGGAGGTAGTCAGTTTCTAACTGCTCATCTTTGTCTAGATCAGCTGTGTTGTTGATGGGTACCAAAGATTGCTTCTCGATGTTGTAGAAGTCATCGAGTGCAGTATTTCGCGAGATAATTGAGGTTTCTTTATTATTCAATCGACTGCATTCAACTTGTTGTTCTAACTCCACTTCAGCCTTTGGCAATGCTACTTGTAGAGACTCTTCTTCAGAAGTATTACAAGAGTGACTCGAATCATCTGAATCCAATTCAGAATGACTGTCTGATTGGTTTTGTTTGACCATATCTTCAATACGTTTTTTTAGCACAGAGTTGAATGTTATGACATTATTTGGATGCAAATCGTTATTTTCGGAAACTGTATGACAAGTTTTCTTCTCGTTCGTTATGTGCAAAGCTTCACGACTGATGTCGAGTAATCCAGAGGTTTTGATGTCAACTTCGTTACAACTTGCATTATCCTTGAAATTGTCTCGTAATGTCGTACCTTCGCCCACATTTGAACATTTTTCTTTATTCAGAGTCACATTAAATTTCTCGGATGACTTGTTCAGATCCTGATCTTCAGTCACACCATGACATTTTGGTAATTCATCTACTTTCTTGAAATTTACTGATGACGGACTACTACCAGTTTCGCTGGATCCATTATCAACTATAGTGAGTTTATTAGGTCCAAACTGATTGTGGAAAGAACTTGAAAAAGCTTGACTGGCTTTTCTAATCTTACTAATTCGATGTCCGGATGTACTAGAAGAATCTGACCTGTTTGAACTGCATATAGTTGTGGCTGATGTAGTTGAAGAACTCGAAGTTAAGTCTTGCGTTTTCTTTCTATCTAGAAAGCTTTTAATTTTTGCAAATCTACTATTTTGAAACGCGGAGACTTTAGGCTCATCATATCGACTAGGATTTGAAATTCTACAGTCTCGAAATGCAGTTTTTAGTGTCAAATGCGTGATGAAGTGCAGGTCTGCAGCTGATTCATCTGTCACAATGCCATAATTAACTTTATTCGGTGATTTTTTTTCTTTAAGCATTTTTAAAATTTCAGGGGATGCATATATCTCCATTGCATCAATATCCGATTTATTCACTTTTTGCCTTTGCAGTTCATAGTTCATTACACCCGGTTTATGCTGAATATTTCCATCAGACGACCACCATAATCTTTCACCATGAACATGTTTGTAGTAAACTTTATCTCGTTTCATCGCATTTACATACCAGTCTTGAACTGGTAAGATCTTTTTGTTTGCTGAAGTGTCAATGGATTTGATGTTCGACATTTGCGAGTCAAAGACCATGACGCAAGATGATTCTTGGGATGGTTCATTACATTTATGCGCCTGCAGTTGTGACTCGAACTTTACTGTACGTTCTTTGTATGATTGAAAGAGCACAGATGATTCAGTATTTTTCTCCGGCTTCTCATTTTCTGATTTATGCTGTACTGCATTACGTAATTCTGACCAATCGATCGGTTGCATGAAGCCATGACCTCCATAAAAGCTTCTAAAGTTTCCAGAATACTCTAATTCATCAGTCCTTACCTGCTTCACAGATGTGTTGATTCGAATTCCTGGATTGTTCTCTGAATTTTGGATACCTAATGATTTAGTACATTTCCCGTCGTTTTGAATATCTGAACTTTTCTCTGAACTACTGCTATCTAATGATGTTGTAGGTGTATTATTTTGAATTTCTGAATTATCCTCCGAATTGCTATTATCTAATGATTTCGTAGAAGGTTGAAGCGGATAGGTATAAGTTGTAGCACTTTCATCCTGACTTTGTTTCACATTTTCACCTTCTGTGTGAACGGGTACAAATTGCACCTGGCTCTTTGTTCCTATGTCTTTCACCCTTTTTTCAGAATACCCAAGGCCTTTCTGTGACTTAATTATTTGTCTTAGTTGGCTTATTCTGGATGATGGGTTATCTTGCAGTGCAAGGATATCAATTGAACCATCCCTAGCCACATTTACCTGACTGGGAACATTTACCGATGTTGAGGGTACTTCGCCATTGGTAATAACTTTTTTCAACACGCTACTCGATGCATCATTCATATTTTTTTTAGCATACTTCGAATGTTTGGCAAAAAAAGTTCTAACGTTCTCAGTGGATTTTGTTTGTATTTCAGCGTGGGCGCCATGCTCTGATCCAGAGGGATTAAACTTTGCTTTACTTGCTACTGAGGTCAGTCTGGCAGCTGATTCACGCAATCTGTTCTTTTTTTTTCGCTCGTTATAGCGATATTTCACACATTCTATATAATGTCTATAAACAAAATTGGAAGGCCTGCTACGCACCATACTACCAAATTCTGCAAACTTCATCTGTACCATCCAGTCATTGATATGTAGATCCTCCTCTTCTTGAGTATCAACTAACGATATCAGCATCGAATTGGTCTGTAAACATACAAGCAGACACAAGAAATGAAGAGTGACTCTACGATTGTCGCAATTTAAATTAAATCGTAATGAAGTATCACTTCTTACCTGTTTGTCAATCTTGGCTATTATTGCGATCAATGGAATTTCATATATTCGATCCCAAAACTCAGAACTCACGCCTCTTGTCCACGCATCAGCATTCAGTGGCTTGACATTGTAAAGGCCACAAGGTATTGCTTGTGCAGGCAAGTTAGAAAAGTCTCTGTGCAAGAATCTGACAGATTCTGGAGGGAAGGTTTTCACAGTACCGTAATCATAGAATATTAACTGTAACATATTTTTTAATCACCCATTAATTGCAATATTTAATTAAAACAGCTGATTTAGAATATCTAATGGTTACTCTACCGTAACGTCTCCATCTGGCTTGACAGTTTTTATTATAGCTCGATGCCACAAATGATCATATTGGCAGGCACAATTGAGACCTTTTTCCAATATGACATGCGGTATTGTGTAACGATCACCTTCGTGTTTATAAAAGTTACTGGAAATAGAATTCATAGTTTTAGCAGCAAAAAGTGTATTCGAACTATCAAACGAAGTTGAAATATCATATTGTAAATAATAAAGGAAATATCCCAATCCTTGGATATCTCTGGTAATGCATCAATCACGTAATAACATTTGTATCCACATGTGCTATGATAATAATTTCATCTACAATAATTTTGTACATAATGTCATAACCATTGTGAGGAATGTACAGTAGAACCCTAATTAACCAAGGTACTTAGGATCGAAAGCTGCATGGTTGTCACGATTTTTTATTCCAACTATTACTAATATACCTATATCATATCAGTTCGCCTTCAGCCAGTTTTGGAAAAACTAATTTGCGTTACTGAAAAAAAAAGTTGTCAAGTCAATTGATAAATTTTTTGAATAGCGATGAGCTTATATTCAATTGTTGCAACTGAATATTCATTAGTACTAATAGAAACAATTGAATGTGCGCTCATACGTATTGAAAAAAAAAAAATTTAAATAATGGATCGTATAAATTTTTTTTTTAGTGCATTAGATCGTCCAGGTCTCGAAAATTTGTGTTCTTTGGCACGCAATAGATGAAAAATAGATTGTGACTTGAATTCCTCGTTTTTTCCTCAATTTTTTACGAAATCGCGTGTAGTTTGCCATCACAGATTATGATCTCTGTCAAAATGGGATACTTTCGGCTTGATCCGCTTCCCAGACAACCTGACCCCGGTTAATCAGGGTTCTACTGTACATTGATGTAAGATCAAAAAAATTATGAGTGAAATCATCTTTTAATACTATAAAAAGATTGACATTACGACTAGTTTTGTCAAATAATACTAACTTCAAAGATTCCATGAGCTGATCTAATTTAGGCTTCTTCTTTCTCAGGTGAATCCAGAATAAACTGGGGCTAAAAACTTCAGCAGCAATTACTTCCAAATAGTTTGTTGCATCTAGAAGATCAGGTATTTTTTCTTGGCCTACGCTTTCTCCATAGTTCAAAACTTCTTTCGGGATTAATCTACTTGGAATATCAGTTGCCTATAAATTAAGAAGAAATAGTATTTGATGTATTCCACGACTTGCGAAGTAAGTGCATTATTCAATATAAAATGACACAGGATACTATTCTGAGTTGCCAGTTACGACACTAGTAAATGTCAAAGATCTGATTCAGATGTAAAATGCTTCAACTTTTCTAGTACTACTCACCAAAAACATAGAAAAAGGATCTGCTTCTATGTCATCAACAATTCTTTCTTCCCAATCACTAGAGTTTAGTTCTGTTTCAATACCCACTAGTCGTTCCGGTAGTGGTTTTGTTGCATCATATAGCTTGAAGTCTCCTAGTCGCTTATATCTGACACAATGGAATATATCTTTGAGGTTTGAAGTAGAAGCGAGTTCACTGACGCTACTGAATCCAAGATCAGTGTAATCCAACTCGACTCTGTACTCTTCCAAGTATTTTTGAAGCAGATCTGCACACCATATACCTTCAGGATGTTTTTGGATGAGCTGTTGCAACCGTGTCTTTAATCTCGGGTTTATAATGTACCTTAGACATTCATCGTCTGAGATATGGGTGGGGTCTGAATCGTGATAGGCGCTTTCATTATCTGCCTCGCTATCACCCTCAAATTCTGTGTTGTCACAATAATTGTTTGTGTTATTATTTTGAACAGTATCAATCTGGAAGTGATTTTGCTGCTGTCCAGCACGCTTGATGAACTCTGCTGATGATATTTTGGTTTTGTGGTCATCGATAACATACTGTTGAGATGGATCGTTATTACTAGCTCTATATTCATTTCCAAGATCCATTGGTAATTCGTCAAAATCATCCTGGCTAAAAGTATCATTTTCATCTTCATAGCCTGCAGGATAGGCTGCCGCAGCTGCTTGAACATTGGCACGGACGTAAGTGCTACCCATTAGCGGTGGTATTGTGGTGGTAGAGGTATTAGGTACATCTTGCTGTTCACTCATATTGGTCAGATGCAGAGATTTATGTGGATAAATCAAAGTATTAGTCGCATGCGCAACAAAAGGCATACCACGTACATAGTCATCAATATTACTAGAATCAATTGGGGTAGCAATTGCGCTTGAACCTCGTAAACAACGAATAATCTGATCTTTTTCAACACCACTTGGATTTGCAGTAAGAATCTCAGCAACTTTGTTTTGTAGAGTATTAGGTATAAATGGTTTCGGTTCTCTGACTCGTGCAAAGTATTGAGATGGTCTATTAGTTTTTCGTCGAGTAGGTGTACCTTTCTTTCCTGGTTTCTGTCTGCTTACCAGGTCAGACACGTGTCTTGTTTTTTCAGTAACTACTGGACGTACGTAATACCTCCCATGCTGACTGAAGACGTTTACATATCTGGGGATACTGCGAAGGAAGTCCAACATCGACAGATTTCCAAAATCCATGTAAGGTATTCTTTGACCCTCACTTGTGAGGTAATCATTTTCAAGATCATTGATAGTACACAATTCTTTCCTTGCGACAAGAAGAGATAGAAGCAATTTTCCCATTTCATCCTTTGAAATGTGTTGCGGCATTGTGGAGCTGATCAGTTTACAGCTTCACCTGAAAATGCATTTCAAGTATAAGAAAAATGAAAATAAACGCAAGCCTGACTATCAACGGACATAGCATGAAATAGTAGTACGAATCAAATATAAACAAGACTGAAATTTTCTTTGCAATGGTCTTTTTTCACGTTTAAACTGGCGAATGAAAAAACGCATGATTTTAACCATAAATTAACCAATATTTTTTCAAATTTTAATATTTTTCAGAAGAATATTGGAATTTCTGTATACTCACATGTCCGTTTCTAGTCGTGCGGATAGCTGAAACGTGGTAGCTCGAGAATTGTTGCACAAATTTGTTTTGGCACACCTTCAGATCGTTTTGAATATACAGCAAGCAGCTACATCAGCACGGAAAGTTTTGATATTCTTATTGGTACAATTAACAATACTAGCTTTTAAAAACTTGAATTGTTTCGTCCACGAAAATGCAAAATCTCGAGCACGTGTACGGAATAACGAACAAGCTACGAGTCCGTGCTAATACTACAACCACCGGTGGAACAAAGAGTATAGGGCTCGTAGTGAGTGAAGCGAATCAACTCGTATGACGTTCTTCACAACACAACAGAATCGTGATAGCAGCTAGGCTGAACGGCGCAACGCTGAAGATTTCTGAAAAAGCGCGCCACCGAATGAGGCGTTTCTTGTTCAAATATTCAACGCCGGCGGCACTTATCCACATTGTTCCCACTCTCGCGGATGGTGGGAATGGATGAGGAGTGTAATCGACTAATCGGGGTAGAAAAATGAGTTAAGTTGGGCTATATTATGAAAGTATTTGATTATTGTAGAGTTGGTTACTATCTGGTAAGTGTTTAAAGGTATTCAAAGAAAACGTCGAGGTGCAGTTCATGAGTACGACATGGCGGGTCAGAAAAGAGTGAGTGTTTTTAATTTTGGCTTCAGGATTCTAGCTAAACAGGGCGAAGTTAAAAGTACATACAAGGAAGAAGGTAGTGCAGGGGAAAATGATCAGCCAAACAAAGAAAATATATTGGGGTGCTTGGGTCGCTGGCCCAAACGTCGTGGCGCTAGTGGGGGTAATCTCGGTGAAATAAATACCCTAAAGTTGTCCTGTGTATATTCATGTGGGGGTGGTTCGGTCCTTGGGGTGCTCGAACTCAAGTGCCAAGGCATTGGAAAATATTGTTATTTGTTCATTCTATTTTAGTTCGAAACTATTCTGACATGAGTGCAGTCTTCGTTCGTAGAAAAAAACTTTGTATACATCAGCCAGCTCTCCAACTGTACCTTATACCTGTTAACTTATATCCAATTCGTTTTAATTGATCGATTCGATTACATAATTATGTGCTGAAGCGCTTTAATTATTATTAGTTGGTAATCTGAGTGTTTGAATTATCCCTTCAGCGTTTCCCGCACGTATATTACATTATAAGATTATATTTCACTTGAAATCTTATCGTTAGCTTGGAACGCATAGTATATTTCAGTCGGTGATACGGACAATTCGTCACCTCATCGTTGCAGTCATCAAGGAGCTGCATTGACGTCGCCCAGACTTCTTTGAATGGGACTTCTTATGTGATAGATGCCTACGGGCGGCTTTAGGACATGCCGTTAGCACAAGTTATTTTCGGTGTAGGATCTATTAGTTGTGTCATTCTTGGTGGCATTGCCGCAATAAGTAAGTATTGGGAATGGGGCGTTGAGGCAATTGTTGTTGCAATTGGAAATAAGTTGAGGTACTAAATTGAGGCTTGCGATTGCAACAATATATATGAATTGTGGTGAACAGTACAAATGTTGGACACTTCAGTTCTCTGGAGAACTTTTGTCAGGCATGTCGCAGAAAGTAAGAGTTGATTGATAAGCACTCAGCTGCTTCGAATGTGAATGTTTCGATTTTGTACGTCCTATTTGTCTGATGAACAATCGCTATATAGTAATGTTGATCATTGCCATGCATATTATATGCAAGCTTCATTTCGAGTAGGAATCTTATAAAAACACTCCACTAAGTCAAATATTTTGGTCGACGGTGTAATATTGGAACGTGTGTACGAGTGTATTTTTGACAAAAAATACTTCGTTCCGTTCGATTAGTTTATGTAAGATGTTAAAATCATTGGCAACGGCCATACCATGTTGAATACACCGGTTCTCGTCTGATCACCGCAGTTAACCAGCATTGGGCGCGGTTAGTACTTGGATGGGTGACCGCTTGGGAACACCGCGTGCCGTTGGCAGTTTTTTTGCAGAATTCGAATCCGAGGAGATGCACGGCTGGGGTTTCACTTCCCGCCAATGAATTTTTTGACACTGAATGCGTTGTTGCGGCGGATTTGTTTTTGCAGTCGTCGTTTACATTCGCCAACGGCCATACCACGTTGAAAGCACCGGTTCTCGTCCGATCACCGAAGTTAAGCAACATTGGGCGCGGTTAGTACTTGGATGGGTGACCGCTTGGGAACACCGCGTGTCGTTGGCATAATTTCTTTTTGGTACTTTGATACTTAAGAGAGAACAAGAATCTAATAATTCAATAAGGGTCATTCCTAGAAATTTGGCTCGTCTCATTTTGTAATAAATAAATTTTAAATGAAGTCAATGATGGCAAAGTTCCAGGTAATACAATTTTTTTTTCGTCGATCTACTGGCACTCGTCTTACAGTAGTTCACTGATTTTGTGAGTGAATCGGGTAAAATGCAGTAACTGTACTCGATATATTTCACAGAATTTCATGTCTTTATTGTATGACACATTAATGTTATCATTCGAGTAGAGTTCGTGTGTAGTGCCGTATAGCGTATAAATACGGTACAAACGTAAAAAACCTGTAAACGTGACTGTATAATGATTACATGTTACATTATAATTTATGTTTTACGCGCGTCCTAAGTGAGCGAGACGCATTACCCTAAATTAAATACATATCTTTAGTGTAGTCCATTCGGATCGGCTCTTGGGTCTGAGACACATAATTTTTTCGTTCCACATTTTATAAATATTGCTAAAAATTTCAATTTGTAATGGCATATTGAATTTGTACCCGAGAAATGCGGCTCAGCATGCAACTTATCTTCCCGTGTATCATAATTTCCGATGCTGCAGACCACTCGAGTTCTAAACGGACTATACGTCTCCGGTTTTCGCTTAGTTTTCATCTGTTTATGAGTATATATTTACAATAATTATATGACCAGAATTACTCATGTATATCTTACACTAAGCGTTTACCACCGTAATATATGCATGCTTATATATATTTACATACATACAAACGTAATTATGTATGTATATACATATACGTATATACAGCGTCGTTATTTTGGTACATATATTATATTATTATATTAACAACTTTTATTAAATAGAATCTTTATAGAAAGTTATGTATAAATATTATTATTTTTTTATTGATTTTTTTTCTCATTTTTGCGCAAGTATCGTGATAAACTCCGTCCTACTGGGCGCTAAAATTTGGTAAAGCTGCTACGAATTACGTGCAGTTGTTAGATCACCAACGAAATTACGAAACAGCGATTGTAACTAGCTTGTTTGAAAAACGTTCGTAGTTTAAACACGGCATGTTGACATAAAACCAACGGCGAATAGGAAGGTTCGTTGCAATATTGAAGAAAATTAGGCATGATTATTATCATAATTTTAAAACACCCAGTCTGAGCTAAGTTTAATCGTCAATCGATAATACTGTATTATGTGTACGGCTACAATTACAGGAGGAGCCATTTGCACGCGGTTGGTTGATTCATTGATCACCTATTTCATTTCCACTATTGTATTATTCAATAATTTTGATATTGAATTCATTTTAAAATATAATCACATTACTATTATGGCAGCACAGGCTTATTATTGCATCGTGTAATAATGATTTCTAAGAATCCAAAAATATTTCTGATTCATTAATTGTCATTTGTCTGAGATAATGGCTTCATGATCTGATTATTCATAGTTATTGACTTTCTATCTTTCACTTGGTTAAAATTGACTCGACCACAATGGGTCAGTCATTTCCCTATACATAATATTGAATCAATAGGCTTTCGATATCGTATTATATAATCGTAGGTATGTATGATCGACATTCAGTTACTGTCTTCAGTGTTCATATGAATCGTTATTATGATTAGATTGGGAGACCAAACGTCACACAAAAATCGGGGCATACATCGATCATTGAATGGTGACATATGGTATTTTGTGCCACGTAATATGTATTTATAGGTGTCTACTATCATACCTAGGCCTATTTAGCAGACTACACTAGTTATCCACACTAGCTTCGGAATGGTATTTGAATAGAACACGCGAAAATATTTTATTCATTCAAACACAATCAGAGGTAGGATGAATATGCTGTAGGCTCTTAACACTGGCAGAAGCATCGATCGTCTATCGATATTGAAGAGACAGCTACTGAGTACAGTTGAACTATCGTACTACAATTTTTTTGATATAAAATTTTCGAATCATCATAATATCATGAGATAGGACGAGCCTCAGAAATATATAATTTTGGTATCGTTCCCGAAAATCTTCGAAATGAGGACATTCATAGTTTTATCCTGAATTCGGTACTAATCGCGACGTTACCCGCTCACGGAAAATTTATTTCTCCAAGAAACAATGATTGGTAATATTTCTACAGCGTAGATTCAACGCCTCTAGAGGACGAGGTTGAAGAACTGCAGGTCAGATCTTCTGAGTGGCGGGTGTGCGATGAATCTAGTGATGTTACAGAGTCGCTGTCGTTACTATGCGGACTTGAATAGTTAGCTGCTTCCTGTAGTCGCATCAGCATGTTCAACTGCAATTAATAACAATAAAGCATAAGTGTATAGTCATGGTGCAGTTATTAAACAACAATTAGTTTTAACAACACAACTGGTAATCATCTTTCTTCGAGTGTAACCAATTAATTAATATCAGAATCAAAAGGCTCAGTATGCTTTTTGCGTCGCGCTATTAATTCACGTGTATAATATCATCAATATTTCTAATCATAGCATACAACTGTTTAATATTAATCATAGACAAATCATTCAATGAAAACAATTAAAATTAAGGGAATAGGCGTTCGTTTCCTTTGGTCATCGACATCACCAAAAACTATTTGCTCCCCGCACATGGACGGTAACCGAAAAAAATCGTTTCACGCGAGTCAGTTGGTTACCAGATGTTTTATGATCACTCGATGCATTTGGTCGCAGAATGTTTTATGACTATCGGGAATTTTCGTGGGTCATGAAATTCCGCGGACGTTGCTGTGGGCGGAAATTCCCAGGTAAGGGCGCACAGTCGACCCTGACTTGGGAACACCCACTACAACTATCCACCAATTAAAATATGTCTAAATGAATTTCACCCCTAAAAAAAAGCGGGTTGGCCAGAGGGGTCGAATCGTAACGATGATCGTAAAGCTCACCAGTGGATCGCCTTCCGTGTCGCTATGCGTGCTTCCAAGGCTCTTAACGCTGGATGCACCCACTCCAGAATTATGACCAGAACTGACAACGTCATAGCCAACGTCTTCTGGTCGCATTCGACGAAGAGCATCACTTCCCCCATGAACGGCGTGTGTAGCTATCCAAGGGTAGCTGGATGTAATGAAATGGGCTGGATCTTCCCAAGGAGAATCTCCATTGCCATTTCCGCTAATTCTCCGTCCATATAAAGTCAATCCTTCTCTTACAGCATCGACCAAATATGGAACTACTGAGTAATTCCAGACATCTGTAAACCAGACTTGTGAACCCGCAACTTCCATCGGACAGGAGAGAAACAATCTTGGACCTGAAAGGCATAAATATTAGATAGTTTAGCAAGTTCAATTTGGTAGATTGGGCATAGCGTTGTTGAGTTTGAATAATTTCACGGTATTCATGTCAAATAAAATTGGTGGAGCTTACCAATTGTAACATCAGAGCTGCTGTGCGTTTCGAGAAACTTGTTAAGGTGAAGCCAAACCCGTGGGATCCACTCAACAACTGCTGCCATTTCTGCATTTCGTGCACCTCCTGACTCTCGCAGTTCATGTTCCAACAGTCTTCGACGAAGATAACGGCCCAAAAAGCCTTTTACCGGTTCCATGTGATTCGCACACAAAACCCACCTTTTCCAAACAAAAGCGATAAAAATTAAGAAACGTTAATAATTATAGCTGACGATGCAGAGTGACTGCATGAAAATTTTCAATTACCTGAAATTATGGTGCAATTGAAGGTTGGTTGTGCTGCACGTGGCCTGGCTCATGGTTCCAATGATAGCTGGACAAGATGAATGTCTTGTACCAAGTAGTCCACTAAATAGTTCCCCAAGGGAGGCAGCGTGTTGTAAATTCTCGAGAATGATCACGCGCGGCAGCTCATCTGCCGCACTTGAATCACAGCGTTCGGCGATGTGAGCCAGATACTGTCTCAACTCTTTACTTGATTTGTGATCAACATTAAATGTTGCAACAGAAGCGGCATCCTTAGCATCTGTATCAGTGTCCACTAAAGCATGAGCGAGCTTTCCAGCAAGGTAACTTTTGCCAGTTCCACTTGGACCACATAAAATAACACGGCGGTGTTCTGTCAGTAAAGAAACAAGCCGCTGGACGATTGACCTTGGAATTAACGTGTCAACTGCAAGCCATGAATAGCCAGATAAAACCAAGTAAATGGTTCTAACATGTCCAACCAGGTAGCCACAGGGAAGTAATTCTGGCAGTTGTGAGTCACTAGTGCACCGTGAAGATTCGCCAAGATGATACGCAGCAACACATTCAATCCCAAGACCAAGATTCGTTACGGGATCTACCCTGGCTACATACTCCTTGAAACATCGTCTAACCGTTGCGTCTAGAGAATCCCACGAAGTTTTGTTAGAAATGCAGACACTTGCAATTACACAATGAGGAGGTTCGTTGTTCCCATCGGTAGACGTATTTCCGATAACATTGGAATTAAAGCTACGTTCACTGCCTAGGTAGACGGCGACGTTGATTCTTTTGCCATCAGTATCTTGCTCCATAGGAGGTTCAGTCGTTGTTGTAGATGTGCTTTGAACCCCTGGATGTTCTACCACTGTAATATCTTCCAATTGATCCGCACCAGAACCGGTACCTCCACTCGACATTGCTGCTACACTTGATGCCACTTCAGTCATACTAAATCTTCGCTCAGGATCACTTGGTAATGACGATTGTGACGATGTTAAGGACTTTGACGTAACGAGACGTTGGAGGCGTTCATTATTCTGCTTGAGATTCAGCATCTCATTCTGTAGGGAGATCGAAAAAATTAGTATACTATTTTTACTGTGTGACTACTACATAGTGGTTCGAACACTTACCCTCATTTTGATGACCGTATCTTTCAAAGATTCTAACTGATGTGCGGACGATAGAGCTTCGAGTCTTATGTCGGTCAGCACCATGTCCTTTTCTCGTAGCTGCTTTTTCAACTCATCTACATCCTCGTCTTCCTTCTTGTACAGAGCAGAGCTACTCTTACTGACTGTTAATCCATTTTCATGCTCCGGAGATCGTTGTACGTTATTTCTTACACTCTGAGTTTGATTTCGAGATTCGTGCTTAGCAGCAGTCGGCAGCCGCGGGCTATTAGGAGCACTTAGTTCACCGGGTCCATCTTTACAGTCTTCAGCATCCGATACAGAACCATGGCGGTTTTTTCTTGAACGGGAGAAAGCCTTGGAGAATGAGCTCCGGAGCCATCCTTTCTTCTTTTGGTGACTGTTTGTAGAACAGGCACTGCTTAAAGAATTCAACGAGGTAACGCTGTCCGCTGACAATTGCCTCGCTATGGATGATCCTTGATGGTTACTATTTGACCCGGTACACCCTGTTGTGCCTTCCGAATCACCTAGGGTATGTCGACGGCCATTCGTTGATGCGGTTTGATTTGTTGCGTTCAATCCAGCCTCAGCACTCTGTTTTCTCAAACGCTCTATCGTGTCTCTCAACTCCTGGAGTTCGGAATCCTGTTGAGAATAAATGATAATCTTTTAGCTATATATTTTCAATGAGATGTAGGGACGTTTCAAAGGATTATTCATAGACTGGACGTGACTTATTTCGCTACTATGATAATATGCGCACGTATAGTAGACGGTATTGATGTGAGTTAGGTTTACTGTGCCTCTAAGCACTTTTTGATTGGTTTTAACAAAATTGGTATTATAGTTCAGTTTTGAAACGCTGACCTCTCCATCATACATTGCATTCCAGTCATAGCCGGAAGATACAATTATAATAGTCGTGAAATATGTTTGGGGCTGGTTAGTCGGTTCACTAATGGTGAGCGCGTATGTATGATTATTACATTTATTGTGTAAAAGACGAATAATGTAGAGATAATAATAGTCGGGGATTCGTTTACTGGATCAAATATTTACAGTTGTTAATATTTGTAATAAGTGTTAAAATTCCGGATGACCCCTGGCACATTGATAGAATTAATAATACCCGTATACATGAACGGCAGAATTTATTTGCCGCAGTTCAAGCGTGAGGCTCATTATCGTGAGTGATTGTGACAGCAAGGACAACTATCAGAGTGACTTATGATTGAATCGGTGCTCCACGAGTCGGACATACTATAAAGTTGTCTCATTGACTTAGAACTTGGATCTAGTAATCTATCGGACTTATCAAGATGAGGAATGGTACATTTTTCAGGTTTCGGTTGACCTCCGATGCTCAAAGCTCCAGCGGCGTTTACGAGGACCATTGGAAGCATATTATTATTAGGTTTCAGCTTCAATTTCGGGTTTGGGCTAACCGAAAGGTCCGATTTATTGGAAATGCTGCTCAATCCTGCACGTTCTAGTTGAGAATTACAGTACATGAGAATTTCCGCGGTTATCGTCCGGTCCTTGTACTCAACATCGCTCGTTGTGGGGTGAAAAAATTTGAGCGTTTCAACCTCATCTCTCAAACTCTCTTCAGTAACGACTTCAACAACAGAAATTTCTCTCTGGGTTCCATTCGTTGCAGAATCCGAATTTCTTTCGTGGCACGTTGACGCCGTGAAAGACTTGTCAGGAATCGCACCTGGAATTTTCAGATCCAAACATCTTTTTACCTCTGAGGTGGTAAAGTTTGACTCAGAAATTGAAGACTTGTCAGTATCGCTAAGGTTTTCTGAATGAGACGGTTCATGTGGATCATGGCCGAGTTTTTGTGGTCGATTAGGGTTTCTCGGGTCACGGCTGGGATTTCTGGGATCTTGTATGTTTTGGATGTGTGGGCATTTTTCACTGTCGGACTTATCTTGCAGAAGAGATTGATCATCGTTTTTAGAATGAATCAAACTTGTTCGCTGGTTACCCCTCAATAATGTAGCTATTGCGTCAGAGGCTCTTTTCCAGGTGCTTACGGAAGGGTTGTTTGGGGCGTGAATTTCAGAGTAATTTTTGTTAGTTTTGAGAAGGGTCGTATTCGGATCAAGGATGACAGATCCCTTGTTACTGTTTTCCCTTTTACTTCTGAGCACGTCAACCTGGTTATCTTTGGCTTCTGAATTAGCTATGACACGAGGTTCGATGTCCTTTTGGTATTTTGGATCTGTCATGTCAGTTGTGCCCAGGCTTTGTATTATCCGAATAATAACCGCATACGGTTTACATTGGATACCGAAACATTCGACATTGAAAGATCTAGGATTTCCATTAATTTATTACATTCCATTTTTCGTCCTCAGTTATGTCCAGGAAATAATTCAATAAACTCCATGATGATTTTTGAAGTTTTCTCCGTTGGGCTACACGGGAGATGACCGTATCTTTTCTCTTTTTTTTCAACGCTGGTATGGTTCAGCACCGCACAGAAAATCAAACATCGCAATGAAAATGTTTTTACCCCCACATATCATCTGGTCAGAAGACTTACGAGGATTTTGCCTTTCACCGCCTATGTCGAACACGTGTGGGTCGTCCAAAATCTGAACTATAAACAATACGTTGCCTGGACGCCCGCGATAATTATTTTAATCTAGAAATTATCCTGCGACGGTTCAACGCGACATGCGAGAAATTTGTAAAAGGCGAGGTGTATCCTGATACCGCAGAGAAAAAAGTCAACGTTGAGCCCTTTAGCGAAGCGATAACTCACCTTTTTCTCGGCAGTTGCAGTTAGATGTTGCAGTCTTTGGGTCATATTGGACAGTGATTGTTCGAATGCAGATACAACGTGAGCCTGTAACAGAAAAACAAACAAAAAATATTTAAAACCTAATTGATTTTAAACAAAAGAACTGAACTTTTGCTAAGCTTATATTATTTACATTCCATCGTCTTCCATCGATACTGTTCGCTAATGAAATATTAGAGCTACAGGTTGTGCAGCTTCGAAAATAGGAAAAAAAAGTCCATTATACTTTGGGCCTCAAAAATCAAGGGCTGTAAGTCGGAAGACACGTTGTACGCATAGCATAGTAAGGCCGACAGGGAGTTGTAGTTTAGATCGAAGTCCCAACGCGTAATTACGTTGATATTTCCCAACACAGGGTCTGACAGTTAAAAGATAAGCAAGCGCTGTCAGGTGTATAAGACACGTTCAGTCTTCAGAAACCAGTCGCAAGATGAATCTGACTTAATTAGACTGACTCAAATTACACCCGAGTCTTTTTATTTTTATTTTATATTATTTATTATTTTTGTTAATAATTTTTTTTCTTCCTCTTTTTATTAATTTATTTTTGTTTTCCAACGGACTTTACTCGGAACGAAGTTCAGAAGTGATGAGGTGGTATCTAATATCAAGATAATGTACAGTAATAACCTACTGGCTGCAGCGATCACCACACTGCAGTAGTACTATATCGATTTTATTTTTGTCGACAAATCATAAATTCTATTTCTTCTCAAGAGGTCTCGGAATACGAGAGCTGGGAGGAGTCATTCGTAATCTAGATTAATTCATCGGTTGAAAATAGAAAATTTGATATAAAACCATAACAACCTATGAACCAGCTCTTGTCGTTCAATGAACCCAAATGTGGTGGATACGTTCTCCGTGTGCTCGTGTTGTAAAACCCATCAAAATTGCTATTATGAACTGTAAAACATTTAACACCATCCAGTCGTAACAGTTATTGCGTCATCAATTTCAATTCTAAACACCCTAATCATACTTGAAACCCGTGCAAAAAGGGTGCGTGCAAATGGTTGTGTGAGGATCTTCAGCCAACGACGTGTACCATCGTTTTCAGGTAGAAAAAAAATGGAAGCCATGATTGTACTTTCATGTATTTCATAGGCTGCTATCGAATTTGACGGTTGGTGCAACTACAAAGAATTGTTTACTGAAACTGGGTTGAAGTTGTTCACGTAATTTACTATCACCGCATGAGTGTAATATTTTTTTTAACAACTCTAGACTTTTTTTTTTCAGTGCAAATTTGCATCACGTGAAAATTCAGCTCGGACCTATTAATGAATATGTGACATAATATTATGTGACGTAATTATGGGGGTTAGGAGACGCAATAAATATCGAGCTTATCGATAATTGTTCTATGTATTTTATTTGTTAGCAACTAATTGACTATACCGCGGGTTTCACATCCGAGTTTATCATATCAGTTCAACAGCACTCGCGGTGTAGAGAACATACGTAAAAACACCAAATTTTTTCTCTTGTCATTTGTAAGTCAAGCGAGTTGGTGCACATCAGCTATATAATACATGTATTGTGGGCGACTGACCCGGCCGCAACAACGCCCACGCAATCGTTATAGTTTACTATCCATATATACATGTAATATATATATAGTCTGCATGTATACCTATGGAAATATACGTATAGAGCACCCCTCAAAAAGATGTTTCATAGAGTCGAGATCATGAACAGATGTAGAACTATTGTAAAGTATGGCTATAGAATGCACGTGGTCAAATTTCCACGTGACGGAATTAAGCTGTGAGAAATGAAAAAAAAAATTGGTCTCTAGAACCGTGCGCAATATCTGGATATCAGTTTCTGATATCAAATTGCTTCTGCGGTAGCGCCTGGATACTTATGAATCTTATACACTACATTATGTCAGAAAACAGATCCAAATTGAACCAGTTTTGAGAAGAGATCGGTTTGCCGTATCAACCCGATGGTATTTAGATACGGAAAGAAGGAACGCTCAACCTCTAGTAAAGAAACAAAAACCAAGGAGGACATCGAATTTAGATGGTGAAGTTCCAAAACAAGTATGTCGATACTGTGCGGTTTGAAATTGATTCATCGGAGAATAATATTAGAATGCTTGTGTGAAGTGTTCTTCTAAATTCCCACGAGGTATGTGGGAAGATTCTTGATGATGCTTAGATACGTGGAATGTATAAAAACTAATGAAGAGAGACCTCTCGATATATTCTGTACATGTATGTTCAAATAACAAGTTTTTTGTGCTCCATTTCGTGAGTCGGTTCTTTTTATTTTATTTTATTTGGTTTTTTATTTTTTTATTTTCCACCGTTGCAGGAATCGGTTGGTGCGATTTTACGATGATGATTCAGATGCAGATGCTTTTGAAGTGCGTATTTATAAAATATTCCGATCGACTCCGGGGCTCTTATGTATATTATTTTAAAGTATAAAATCCAAACAAGGAGCAACGCCGCGACGCAGAAAGCACGCGGAATATAAGCTCGATATCTAATCTTATAACTTGCGGACACACAAGACGCGAGTGACTTCGATGAAATGCATCGACGTCAATTTCCTCCTACGCTTCGTGATCCTCGTTCAGAAACACGTACGACGACCGAATCAACTTCTATATATCCTCTTAATTTACCGCCGATCATACCACGCAATTTAAGACGTAACACGTATCGAACGTCGTACACTGCAGCATTTGTCATATACAAGATGAAACGTTCTTAATTATATCACACGGCAAAATGGTTCCGGGATATGAGATTGATAGGATGAAAAAAATTAGTAAGATCCTCGACATTTTTCTAAGAAATGGCTGGTTTTCGACTAGAGATTCCGACAATCGAAATTTCCATAACTTCAGTGATTTATGAAACAGAATTATATTGGGGAAAAACAAGGAAAAGAAGCATTGAAATCTACGGAAAGATACGTGAACTTTTATGACCTCTTATGACACGAATCGTGTGAGTATAATAACATGTAGTTTGTTGGTCTGAAATTATCTCTCAATTTACCTCAATTTTTACCTGTAGTTTCTATGGGGTAATACCGTATAGAAGAAGCTCGTTTGATCGTTGTTGTTTTTACTTTTGCGGTGTAGCTACGATGTGCTCGGGGAGAGATTATTCATACATATAAGTGGTAAAGTAGACGAATACTCGGCGAAAGGTCCGATTGAGATCGTATATCGTGCGGTTGTCAGGTGTGGGTAAGATAATTGGGATTACGCAACGAGCAATATACAAAGCCTGGTTTCGTTTGATATTCAACTATGTACAGTGACATATGTATTCGTATAACGAGGAGACGAACCCAGATGACTGCGCCATTCACTCAACCGGCTACTGTACACCATGTCGATCTGCGTATAGATATTACCACTTCTATTCTGTCAACAATAGATTGCAATTTACAAGTTTGCAGCCGCGCCCACAACGTTTAGTTATAGATAAATACGTATAAATATGTAGACGGGTACGCAGATATGTGTGTGTCTTGTGCAGGGTAGTGAGTAATATGAGGTAGGCTGCGCCAAAAGTTGAGATTTTCATCATTTTTCTTTTTTTGTCCTACCCTGTATAACGTCGAAAATATCGACTTTGGTATATTACCTCGAAGATGACATAGTATAGTAAAAAATATGTAAACCTTGCGATACCTACAGCCAATAACATGATCCTTGACTCATTGTCAGCGTTTATACGGTTATGTTGTTGGTATTTGTAATTCCAACGTTCAATTTAAAACGAGATAAATTTTAGCCTTCGGGGCTAGCGTATACGATTCTTTGAAAAAAAATCACACGTGGATTCGATGTGTGTATATACCTGTTTTGTACATGTGTTACCTGGATGTGTACATAAGATCATATACGTGATGCAAAAACCAACGCGGAAGTAACTGTTGCAAACTTTAATACGTTATAATAACCGAGTTCAAGTATAACTATTCGATGATCATGTATGACCGTATACAACAGATTACAACCATATGTCGAATGGATTCGAATGTTAAAACATCGTGCGCAGGTAATATGAAGTACAGTGTCGAAACTTTTAGGGCTATACACAATCCATTTTACCGTAATAATCGATTGCCGATATTATATAATATCGCTGATCAGATGACTGTAAAAAAAATTTTTTCAAAAAAACTCTCACATTTCTTTAATGATGTGTACCTTGTATAATATTTCTCATAAATCAACAGTATCATAAATATCTATATGGTTGTGAATACCTGAAGTACAGCTTTTGAATATGGAGAATTTACTTTTGTTATGTAAAATATTTAACGCAAAATCAGTTTGGTATTCGTTATCGTTATTACAAGACAAACATGGCCTTCGAGGCTTGGTTGTATATGACTTTTGCAAAGTAAACGAATGAAAGACGTCCAAAGACGGGTGCGCGAGCAGAAGCATATACAGATAGGTATGCCTATATAGAGGGTGTGTAATTTCGAGAGAAAAGTTTCATTACTTCGATAAAAATTCATCGTATCGAATTCGTAAGTCGGATCAAAGGTGCAGGGTTTTGGGGAGGCACCAAATGGTGAAATAAGTTCAAGACTAGATAACGTTGCTGTCGCCACTTATGCGTATTGAAGAAATTAGATGACGCTCTTTTTTTTTGAAACGGAACTCGATTTATAAAAAAACCCTTTCGTTCCGAATGACGTTCCGCTTATAAATTAGTAATGTGATAATTAGGATATTTTTTTTTATTTTGTTCCATTCTGTGGGATATGCCCATACGGTGTGAGATAATTTATTGAAAGTAAAATCAGTGTGGATTACGCCCTTCTGGTTTTTCGCCCTCGATATATATGTATCTATAAAAGTAAATATCTAAAAATAGTACCACCCACGTGTACGTACCTTATGCATGTATAATACCATAAGCTCTTTGGTTCTTTCTCGAGTGTTTTAAGACCGTTACGAATGATTGATCAAAACTCCGCGAGTCGTGACCTCGTCGACTATGATTTGAAATTAAAATAAATTTGATCAAAGAACGTCAAAGAATCGGACATATCTCGATGCGTGATGAAAACAAGGCGCCACTCACTCTGCTTCAGGAGAATTTTACGCGATTCTTGTTTGAGTTTAACTCTTCATGAATATGTGGCTTTCATGTTTTTTCACGTCACGTTTCCTGTCTGACTCAGAAACTCGGAGTAAAAAACAAAACAGAAAACAAAATAAATTATAACGATCAAAATAACATTGATGATAAAGCGAAGCGATTGTTCTTCGATTCGATTTATTTTCTGTTTTTGATACACAAAAAAAAAAGAAGAAATCCAGTCGTTTCTTCGACTGACGGAACTGAACAAACCTTGCGAACGATGCACTTGCAGTTGCAAACCGGACACGGTTTTAGTAGCAAGACGATCATCACGATACGGTTTTCTACCTACCCTCGATAAACTTATACACAACTTAAGTAGCTTACATTGCACAAAACGCATGCACTGAAATTACCCGGATGAGCGCGGAGAGCGCCTGGCATGA
Organism: Athalia cordata; assembly: GCA_963932425.1. NCBI lineage: Eukaryota > Metazoa > Arthropoda > Insecta > Hymenoptera > Athaliidae > Athalia > Athalia cordata. The sequence continues at coordinate 44,334,564 of OZ010625.1, read as the reverse complement.
CGGGTTATACCTACTTTATTCCCGCTTCTGTTATGGCTACTACAATCTTGAATCAAGGACATGCAAAAATAAAGGCACGACGAAATGTTGGCGTAGAGAACGTGGAGAAGCTTGAACCGCTGTAGTTCGAGAATGAGAGTTTTGATATTTCTGGGATAAGGAAATGATATAGTAGAACCTTTCAGATTTTTTTCCCTTTTGTTTTTTTAAATTTTATCGCTCCCACATAGCTGCAATATCTTTTTGAACAAATATAGAGAATAACCTGTTCAGTTTATTTATTTTTTATTAATACAAGAACTTGCAAAGAATTTTCCGAATCGTATAAAGCAACAACATCGTATCGATGAAAAAGTTGATCGTTGCCATTTATTAATTATCGCGAAGTTATTCGGGCCATAGAAGTAAAAAGCTATCGACTATGACCCAATTAAAGTTCACCCTTACATACGTGTAACTTAGATTTCGTTTTTTTTTTCCAGGACATACGCGTCTAGCCCGCGTTGAGTCGTTGACAGATCGGTTCTGAGGTAACATCGATCGTCTTCTGGTGGTTGAGTGTCGTGTATGTAGGCAGATACCCGAGCCATATCTGGCATCTGGTATGGATGCACCCCGAGCATATACATAGCTGTATTACGAACGCTGCGAAGCGTTAACTGGAGTAACAGTTCCCAGGCCACATAGAAGGAGAGAGAGAGAAAGAGAGGTAGAAAGGGAGAGAGGGGAGAACGAAAGGACTGGCGTGAAACATTATCTCAAAGTTACAGAGACTTGCGTGCAACGTGGTATCCCCCAATGTGATGTTGGTGTTGCTGTACAGTCTGCAGACACGCAGAGAACATATCTACCTAACATTATTACATACGGATGTGGCATTATATGAGGAGGCGTTAAAGTGTGCTGCATCCCATCAAGGATGAACACGTGGTCGCCATCTTGGCAGCACCCTGACGAGATTAATGAACGGAGCTGTTTGGTACATACGAAATGATTATGACGTAATTCCGCAGGACGACTCGTGTCTTGGAATCGCGATCGGTTAAGCCGAGCTGCTGCCGTTGCCGATGTGCTGCGGTGGTGCACGGAAGACGAAGAAGATGACGAAGAGGTTGAACCGTGAAAACTTTGGCTTTATATCATCTCGGGTTCTGTTTCTTGTCGTACGTGGGTCGCCTTATACTCGAACGCGTCCGAAAACCACGAGATGAACGTTATGAAATAAATCTTACTTGGGCAGCAGCAACTGAAAGACGGCGCAATGTTACACTACAGTGACACGCAACACGCAACACGCCACACGCCACACCCGGGTGTCCCACGCCCTTACGTATCATATAAAAGCACGGTCAGACTTGCGTTTACGAATCGTCGACTCAAACTCTATGGAAAATATCATATCGCATTCTTTCGGACGTTATGTTATTCGTTCAAAAAATTCACTCACTCGTTTTCAACCTCTTCAGGATAGTGAAGCGAAGATTTTTTGTCGGCCACTTCTTTTCAACAAAATAACGACACCATAAAGACTTTACTGGACTTGGGTATTCTCCTAAACCGGTACAATAAGCACATTCCATTATTACTACGGAATTAGTAATAACGGTGGAGATGTTTTTGAAAAAAGTATAAATAGATGTAGGCATGCCTCAAGTAGGTCTAATTATTCAATCAGATCTATTGTTCAGTTTAAAGAGATGAGCATTGCATAGTCAACCCACACTTTTGGACATCACATACACATATGTTTATTAGTATGGTATATGTATAAGTAGGGCTTGGCCTGCGGAGAGAGTCGGAGAGTCCTACGAAGGCGGCGCATAGGGTCATCATCAATTCTGTCCGTTTGTCCGTCGGTTTGATTTAATGTTGTTTCTCAGTTCCAAGTTTCGTTATAAATACATGTCATATCGTACCAACAAAAAGAGGACTACTACCATAATATGCAGTGCTTGAGTTGCAGGATTGAAATTGAGTGTAATAGAAAACGGAAACCATTTGATATAAGAAGTTATTTGGTACATTACTATGGCGTAGTGTACGTTGTATTCGTAATGCGTGGAGGTTGATTTAATTATAGAAAAGAAAAACGCTAGATTGTGTGAAGAAGGTAGGTATTCATTTCATCTTTCTTTTTCTTCTTAATTGAATTTTAATAGATCATTTTAATAAGACGAAAAAAAATTTCCACGCGCAGCTGTTGTCTCGCGATGTACGTACCTATATATTCCTACACTTCAGGCATATATCTATATAGTAGCTGTAGCTTGTCTAGTTAACCTTCTCTTACTAGATGCATAAAAGACGATGACACACATATTTAAAAAAATATTTTACATACATATGAAAAACAATATTGACACAGTTGTTCGACCGCTAATTACGCCACGTGTACCAGGCGTTGATGTAATGAAATATATGTTACATCCATGTCCATACATTATAATACTTATGTCTAAAAATAAAACTCATCGTGAGAGGGCATCGACTGCTGCCCAAAGATTAGACTTCATCAATTTCTTATCTATCCGAAAATAAACCCAACGGGTCAAAGACATTGGATATATTGTGTAATGACACTTCATGTTCCCCCGATCTAACTAGCAACGTGCACCAAAGTGTCAGTGCCCTAACCACCCACTCGTTTCGGCAGATAAATAAAACAAAACATGTTCCAAAATATTTTTTTCGAGTTTTGACGAAACGTAAGTCTACACTGTACCTATACATATATAAACCTTTAGAACACCCTCGACAAATAAGTCGAAATGTATAGAAAAAAAAATTGAAATTTATTAAACACGAGCATCTAACCTAGTATGATTTTATGATGGTAAACCAAATTGTTTTGGAGATACTTCTCATGGATTTTCTTCGCGTTTATACATTTTCAACAAACAAACGAATTCCTTTCTATACTTTCCATGATATATTTTTTTTTTATTTTCTGTCATGATTAATTGTCTTCATTTTTTCAACACCTCTTTGACTGTTTACTATTCCAAAACTCGACTTTTTACACTCAAACATAGACTCGTTTGTTTGAAAAACTTTGAACGCCCAGCAGACGATTTCAAAGATTTTTCCTAATTTTGGACGAATCTATAATTGTGTATAACCGATAGGTCAATTGATGATATTGTTACCTGCAAAGACGGACAGCTCCTATGCCTGTATTTCCTTGTTGCCAGTTCCCACCATGGAATGACGTTGTCAGGTTTCCTGGATTTCACAGGGTCACTGACGGCATGTTCATACAATGGTGCTAAAACGGGTACTGTTCCAGACAAGCGTTTAGGACAATCACCAGATTCGTGGTCTGAATTAGTGACGTTGCCTCTTCTTCGTGGTAGAGTAGCGGAGATCATGGTACAGTTTGTATAATTAACCGAAGCATCGGCGTCCAATTCCAAAGAATTATGCCTCGTCCTAGTTTTCTTGGCATTTTTGTTGCTGACGACGTTACTCGAGGAAGGGTCCACTGCGACATCACCCCGAAATTGCGCTTGAAGCAATGCGTAATGGTCCACTGTATCGATGGGATTTCGTCCATCTTGTTCGGCGTGAACTTCAGCGTCAACGAGTTCCCTAGATCGTTGAAATTGACCGTTAAGAATAACGTCGGTAGCGTCCATGAGGCAAACGGGTACAGCGTTTACCCATCTTCCGGACAGTGGAGCTCTTTGAGCTTTCAGGTACTCTGAATTGTCTCTGACATCTATCGTGCTTTTGTAAGCTCTACCAAAGTCTTCGGTATCAATACCAGAATCCCTGACACTGTCGAGAAAATCTTCGCTGGATTTGTGCAATGGCCTGGGAGACAGTTTATTAGGTTTTCGGTACGGTAAAGTTCCATACCTCGCTTCCACAGCGAGGGTATCGCTGAGAATATCCTCGTGTGATCGTACGCTATTGCTACGGGTTACCGTCCTAACTGTCGCAAAAGAACAATTGTTCGTCTTCTGTGAGGTAGGAGTAGCTGAGAACGAGCTAGTGCTATCGACAAACACGTCGTCTACCATATTTTCATCAGAGAGATTCTTGCGCAGAGTTCGTTCTTGTCTACGATCGAGCGTTGCCGATCGCCTAATTCCATTTGTTGGCTGTCTAGAGGAAATTTCGTCTCCGGAAGTTTTCATTTTATCCTTCCGGTTCTTAAAAGCCGATCTTTTGGTCGGCAGAGTGTGGTAAGCTTCGACCGTTTCGAAATTATTTCTCGATACATTCGGCTCTTGGAAGGTTACCCTACTTTTTGGCAAACCGGTCAAAGCCTCGCTGATCGCATAGAGCGATTCGGTTGACTTTGCCGACGACGATGACCCATTCGAGTTCCTCGAAGGAGAAGAACCGTTGTCGATCGACGATGACCTGGGCAGCGGTTTCGGGGGAAGTTTACCAAAAGAATTTGGCCTCGACTTGATGGTTTTTTTAGGCAGGCCGTTCGGTACTTTGAAATCAAATTCACGGTCTTCCGACGATTCACCAAAATTTGGTGAAATTGGTGGCATGGGAGCCATATCTCTTTTCCTGTGCGAGCCGTAAAGATTATCAGAAGAATTATCGACGTTGTTTTTGACAATTTTATTGATTATCCCATAGGTTGAATTCCTGTTATTTCCGGGTCTCATTTCCGCAAAATTTTTATCAATTTTTGCGATATTCCTGTTAAGATCTTCGATATAACGAGCAGTGCTACGATAGAGATCACCACTCGGTACGTAATTTTCATCGACACTTGGAGGATCTCTGGGATTTTTTGGGGGTTTATTGTTGAGCCGCGGAACATTTGGAATTGCGTATATCGGTTGCCTCGTTTTATTACCTGGCGCTCTCTTGTTATTTTTGCTTCTATCGTCAGAAGAACTGTTACGTTCCTTCGTCCCGTTCTGTCTAAGATTCCCATGGTTATTCGCCGAATTATTATCCATCGTCAAGGATTCTTTCCAACCATAATTATCTGGCTGGATTGGTGATCTGTCGCCATCGATCTCAACAAGATCATTCCTTGCGGCTAGCAAAGCTTGATTCTGATCCACCGTGTCGTCTGCTTCGAGAGGAACACTGTCATAGAGTCGTCTCGTATCTTCGTCATTTTGATTAACAAATACGGAAACTGCCTGCGCGGCGACTTCCGGTTCGATAATAGAGATGGATCTTCCACCGTTCGATTGACGTTTGGGTTTTGTTTTGCTAGCGAATGTATTGAGGATCGGTACTTTGTCTTCCGGTGACGACCTGCGGCCCTCGTCCAAGGATATGCCTCGCCTAGGGCTGGCCTTGAGGGTTCCGTAGTTCTCAGCGACAGAATCTTTTCCTCCATCGCTCCATCTTGGCACCCGCGTCGTTGCCTGAGGCATGATGGAGCACATCTCCGAAGGCGCATAGGGACCGTTAGCCTCTTTGAGCAGCTCCTCTGAGTCCGATCTGTACACGGCTCTTGGCCTATTGCGGCCCCGAGTACGGATAGTAGCGTATCCATCGTGGACACGTCTCGAGCAGACGTTCAGCTCCATGGTATTGAATTATCAATTAAGGATCGTCGAGGGATTTCGCATCTTTTTTACTCCCGAACTCGCTACGTCGTATACGAATGCAGCGCTTGATTTCGATACAAATCTCGATTAGAAAGTTCAAAATTTCAAAAATACGTCGCACTTAACACTCTCACATCCTTCCGAAGCATCGTGTCCTCATGATTTAACTTGGCGAATAGTTGATTTATTTATTTTCTCTTGTAATTTTTATCTTTCAAACTTTTCCTTCAGTTTTACTTGTACAAATTTGTATTGTTTTCTGTTGCTGGCTGCTGCTGCATCGCTAGAAGATTAACGCGGACGATTAAACACCCTTGTCACTTTTATTTATTCACGTGACTATGACGGTATACGTATATGCGTGTAATAATGTGTTACATAAATTGACTTGTTTGCTTTCAGAAGAAAAAAGCAAGAAAATTTATGCCTCCATTGTGAAATCATGATGCCTGTTTAACACTGCGTCACAATCATACCTCCTCAGTATATTTTAAATAAATTCATTCGTTACACGTGCGATTGTGTTCTGCTTGTTCTTCACGTAACGTATAGGTATAAAAATTTCCAGATCGGAAAATCGCGGCTCTAGCTTCCGAATACCAGTATCGTATTTATAACGACGTTGCATACGCGATCACTGGAAGAATTGATCGTTTGACTCATGGAATAACTTGTAAATATCATCGATCGAGTCGTCGTGTTCGTGGTCGTCGAGAAATACATAATACCAGGTGTATTTAATTATTCTTATAAAACCGGCTTCTATAAGATCGACCTTTTTAGATCGAAATAGGCATGAAAGTTATTAACCGAATTAGCGATGATTGAATCAAATTGGTTGCTCGTGAAGATCGAGAAGCGGCATACCAAAATTATTATACACGACGCAGATCTCTAACCGCAAATATGATTATTGAAAGCGAACGTTCGCAGAACACAAATTTATTACATAGTTATATATTATCTATACCATATAATGACCAAGCGGACCGATTAATTTTCTCTGTCGATTTCGAATGATTTCGCTATACAGGCACCATGATTGCGTAACATAATTTCGATGATTTCGATGTCGGTGACCCAGATCGACCAGCTGTATATGTATGGTGACATTTTTTTTTGCCTTGTTCAGTCTCACTTTTTTTTTTATTCATTTTTATCGTATATCATGGGGTTTACGGTAGCGATAGCCGCTATGGTGACAAACGGGTGAGATAAACTGAATACATACATATATTTCAGGAGTAAAAAGAACTCGATTACCGAAAGAAAAAAAAAGATCCCTACTTCTACATGGTACATAAAATTTAAGGGCGGCCGAACCGAATGACCTTTTTCATGACGTGCGCTTTCAGTGTAATCTTATCGTATATATTAAATAAATATATTTATGTATTATGTATAGTAAAATATATGTACAGAAATGAATGGGTGAATATTACGAATATATTTTATATTTCCAAAGAACCGCTGTCTAGGTGGTTTCATAAAAAGGACGAAAAAAAAAATTCGGCTACGATTCAACAGGATGCCGAAATGTACGTAAAAATTATAACGCGAGTCGCGAGTCTTTATATTATAGTGCCGATCCTTGGCTATTCGTCATTCGAATTGCATAACTAAAACGCATAACATTAGCTCAACACCGGACGATGTTTATATTCATCGATTACCTAATCTGTTTTCTCAGCTTGTCCCGCGTGCCGCATTATTTTGTTTTTTTCCACTCCTCCTCCATTTTCATTTATTTATTCGGATTCAACCTGTCTTCTATTATGCAGCTTTTTCCCCTAAGTCGCCTACAGCGCGGCTGCCGCTGCAAACTGACCAACATATTCAGTCCGTGCCATCTTATTACATCTGGTATTAATTGTGTCGCGCACCTATACACCTAAGATTCCTATGTATTACCGATTCAAGCAATTTATATACATCACTATGCTTGGTATAAACAATTCAGATGGTTAATGATATTCAATTCACGATTACGCGCGCTTCCTGAATGACACGGTCCGATTATTTGATCAATTTATATTCTAATATCGATCTTTATTAATGTGTTGTTTTTTGGTTTTTTTCTTCTGTAGATCGTTCTACATTATTTGTAACGTGAAATATGTCATCGATTCGTTTCAGGGCTGCATCATTACATGTATGTGAAAAAAAAGGAAGGATATACTTCGTGTCTTCAGATATATTTTGACGACTGCAGGAGCCGCCGATAAGACTTAACAACTTAAACAAAAAAAAAGAGATAATTCAATTCTTCAAAAGTGTATAGAATATAGATGAAGTGCATCAACTTATTTAACATTATTTAATCTCCGTGTCACGTTATCTCAACTAAAAAATCAACTAATATACCAACACGATCTATTTCATCCTTGTGATACGTATAATTTAGCATATGGTACATATGTATAGCATGCCCTGAAATACGTGCGGAGAGGATATAATTCAAGGGAAAATCGACGTAAATTATCGCTCTAAAGAATTGCTATTACTGATGTTCCGTGATTGAGCATTACCCCACATCGATAACGGCCGTTGGCACACTTATAATCTTAGCACTGCAGCAGCGAAGGCATAACAGCATCCCATAAATCAGTATACATATAATAATAGCGTTCGTGGCGATAGCCGGACGACTGGAGATCTCAATTTGCTAGATCTCTACATGATCTTATACTTACTCGATTTAAAATAAGCATCATTAGCTACAATCCCCCCTTCCCTTCGCCCGACACTCTTTACGAGCTGGGCGATATTTGGAGTACTATTTTTTAATTTTATGTCTACATATAATATGACCTCGATAAAAAACAAAAAAAAAAAAAAAAAAGGAAGGAGTTACGAGATTAAGCAAAAGTAATCCTCCTCAAAGTTTTCCAGTTCTACTTTTGTAACATATAGATTTCTTTCCATTTTGAGCAAAATTACATTAAAAATGAAACTTCGAGAGGGAAATTTCTTCGAAAAAAATGAACCCGCACTTATATTTCTGGGGTGCTGAGTTATGGGAAGACATGTAGAAACGTATCCGACACGAGATCATTTATCCCATACGCTACTGCGTCAGGTTTAATGCATTCTACTTGTTATCGAATGTCAATGGTATATGGACGGTACATCGAGCGTTTGGTATGAGTGTAAGTCATGCGTCTATCCATACTGCAGTTAGACACAAAACACGTAATAATATACGTGTACATCACGCGCGTGTATGTAATACCCGTGTAAATGCATAAAATACGGTACTGGAAAAGGAAACTCGAACCTGTGTCAAACAACCTAGCCGTAAGCCACAACCTCGCGGTGTATCGAACTGTTCATTTCCTGAACTGTACTGCTGCAGTACCAGCTGTACATACATTATAGGTGTATAATACATATGTACAATGTACGTATACATACGGATTATACATACAGTCGAGACGTGGCCAAAATTCGATGCCATCAGTTATACCGTCCAACACTCCCATATTAGTTCCACCAATCGTTTCTATTTTATTTCTATTTAATTCAACGCCATATCTATACGCCGAGAAAATAATTGATCTTTCTAAATCCTCACTACTTTAAATTTTTGGTTTCAACTTTTTTTCAGGTATATATCTCTGAGCTTTTTTTTTTTTAAATAAATAAAAAGAAAATAAAGACACTCAAGAAAAATTGTTACGTATAATGTAATACTAATACTAGTAAAATATTAATAGCTCGTATACCTATTCCGGAAATCTTTGCTCCGTTCATATATTAGCGGCTAAAACCTTTCTCTTGCTAAATCCCTGAGTAGGTAACGGATCATGATCTCAGCCCATTAAACCCGCAGGAAGATCGTTATTGTTTAATGCTTCTCTTTTTTATTCTATTTTATTTACTCATCTATTTCTTTCTGCTTATTATTTTACGCTCATACAACGCAATTACACGCCTCGACTGCCTTTTATCGGTATGAAATTCTTTCCTTATTGTGATTATTCAATTTTCAATTTTATACTTCACTATTATCTGCGTACAACTTATACCGCCAAGATGTTTATTGCACCAGGAATTGAAAATATATGAAAAAAGGAGGAAGGTAAAACGACATGGAATTGAAATATTCTTTCCTATTATGTTCTCTTGATCACCGCACGTCCGCGTTGTATAGCACAAGTAAGTTCATACATTGCACTTGACCCAACATAAAGGCGAACCATACGGCTTACGAAGGCTTTGAAATGCTGCTGTAAAAAGTAAACGGCAGAAATTGGCTAATGTTAGGTGCTAATTTTTCATTAGATTACTCGGACGTATATTTTTCTCTAAGTATACGACGACGTTATTACTCGCGGAGTTTGAATCAACGATATCGTCACAAAGTCAACAGATGAATACCTAAATAAAAATCTTGCGCTGAAATATCGTCAATTTTTTCATCATTGATTAAGTTGTGTTTTTAGCTAAAGTATATAGTCAAAAACGATGGTAATATGTATAAAGGTCAGGATGTCACGAGTCTTCTCTCGCTCTCTCTCTCTCTTTTTTTATCACTTTTTAATCGCGAGATACACGCCTTGAATCGCGCTCGGAATATAGATATGTGTATTCTTGACAATTTTATGGAATGATGTGATCACGGGATTACGTAGCTGATATTTCTGAACCAGAACTATACGTTATAGAACGATGGAACGTGACTTTAGAACTGCAAATTAAAGCTCACTGCGATGACGGCATATAATATCAGACTGTAAGATATATTATTCGATAATGGTGATAGAAATAATTGTACGCCACCGCGTCGCTACCTATATAAGTAATGTACATAAATAATCTAACTTATATAACCCTTCAAACTATCATTTTTGAGACCATGTTCGGAAGTATATATAAGACAAGTAAAATATTTTTTCATCACTCGATATACCGATTCAAATTTTTCTATTTATTTTTATATAATTATATAAGACTCTCTAGTTAAAGTACCAATGTTTTTAGAAGAAGATGAAAAATAAAATTTTTATCGATGATTTACTAAATTTCTGTTAACGAATCTTTTATTTCGGATCATCATTCGATCCGTAATCATGCATATTAATGAGGGGTGGAATAAGAGATCCGAAAAAAAAACCCAATGAAAGATACTTTTGGGTTAAACTTGATATTCAAAATTACAAGAGCACGATGTTATACATGAAAAGGTACTTAAAAATGTACTCAAAATCAGTTAAAAAATGGGACTTTAAGTGCCTAAAAAGATTAAGAGACCAGTAGCGTCACGGCAACGACGCTTCACGTTCTCGTTGTCGCAACCGTTTCTGGCAACGTTTATATTTACTGATAGGATTTCACGATAGCGTTATCGCGTAGATAAAATGATGGCACCTACGCTTTTCGCGGCAACGTTATCACCACACAATTTAAGCGACGAAGAGGCATGAATTTAAAAATACTGAAAAACAGTTTTCACGCCTATTGCTACCTTAATTCTAAGAATAAGATGCTTCATTGATCATAAATATAGACCTGATAATTCGACTTGCGGGTGTCCGTATAGTGCAATGATGTAACAACATAGCATAGTTTATTGTTAGTCAAACATAACTTAACAAGTTTCCGGACGCACAGTATAAAAGTTCAAGATGCATAGCGGATCGTAGAAAATACAGTAGAAAAGTAGGCGAGTACATCTGTCAAAAGATTGATAGCGTTCGCATAGCATGCCACAGAACCAATAGATCTAACCATCTAGAGTTTTCTGAAAGTGATTATGGATCACAGTTCCCTGTGGATGGTTCGAAAGAAATGATACTGTATATAGACGTATGATTATGCGCATTAAATAAAAGCTCAGCTGGCATAAGAAGATGATGAAGAAAAAGAAGAAAGGCTGTACATTGCGACAGGGCAAGCGGCAGCTGTGCGGATCACGCTATAAAGAGAAAGAGAGAAATTTACTCTGCAAGGGTTATACCTGTCGCAAATACCCGTGGAACGGACTGCATTGCACGGAAATTGAAAGAGAGAAAAAATTAAAAAACAAAATAAACGAAAAGGAAAAAACTGGACGTCCTGTAGACAACAAAACGCGTGCGCGCGGTTGCTACTGAGACACTATTTGATATAGATTCCAATATTACGCGCATGCTTTGGCACATGTGCAATCGTAAGAATCAGGAGCAATATTATGCTTTTTATATCTACATAGCTTATCGTTGAATCCGAGGAATTGTCAATTTCTGAATGATTTCTCCGAAGTGTTTGTGGTGGATATTTGTTAATTTTATTAACGTAGACGAGGGTATATAAGTTGACTGCATTTAAATCACTACGATATTTAATGAGATCAGATTCCAGAAACAACGAGCGATTGCAGTCGACGAATAATTCAGTGGATATGAGAAGATTTATGATGTATAATATTATTCGTGTGGTTGTATACGTCTGGATCATCAGTATAAAGCATATTAAGTCGTTCTTAATAATTTTCACAATTTCTCTGCGCTTTGACCGCGGAGGACGTATCACGCGTGTTATTAAATGTAGCTGATGGCATAAGGTTTAGAGCAGTAGCTGCTGATTGCGAGTATGTATAGCGGAACGGTGGGGTAATAAGTTAAGGAGAAGACAAAAGAGAAAACAACTACGTCAGTTTTAATAAGCGAGGCGCGGTCATTGGTCGGGCAGTTGGCTTCAATAAAGACGGTGTCTTTGGCGCTGCTAGAAGGGCTGACTTCAACCCTCCCGTCCCTCTCGTCACAGCTCTTTTCTCTTTTTCCTCTTCCCTGATGTTCTTTGATGGCGTCGCCGTAGCTCGAGCAAAGCGACTGTTTACTAATGAACGCTACAGCCCACGAGTTTCGTACGTGGTAAAGACGACGAGCATATACGTTACGTTATGTCCTTAATATTCCACAAACTTTTATTATCCTTTGCTTGAGGTACTCCGAAATTTATTTGTACTTGCAGATACCAAAAATTCACATAATTGTACAGGGTATGGGAGAAAAAACGGATAATTTCAACATTCGAATGAAAACCGAATCGTATAATAATGAGCGTTCATTTAGTATTTGAAAATTCGGAAGATGTTAATTCGTTCGATCCCAGAAAATGCGAGTTTGAAAAAGAGATCTTGAAAAGTGTTTTTTGGCAACGGATGGAATTATTCCTCCGATTTTGAGCCAGAAAAAAAAATTGTCAATATTGGATGATTGGATGGTTGGCTCGTCCAGTTTTTGTTCATGTTTTAAAATTGACCGTTTTTAGGGTCACATTTCATAAATAATTTAACGATCACGAGAGTCAATCGAAGATATGTTTCAATCAATTGATTATGAATAACACCGAGTCTTATATTTATCTAACCATGTATATGTATAACACATAGTAGGTGTTCGCCTGGTGACGCAAACGCGATGCTGATTTCGATAAAATCAATTTTCGTTAAATTCATTACACGTTTATATACCCACAGCAAATTCGAACCGATAAAACTAACGAGCTGACTATATAAGTATATAACCTATTAACGATCATCGTTGGAATGTTGATTTCGAAAAAAAATCTTTCACTGATTATACAACTGTATATTATGATGTGCGTGTATACGGTACTGGGTTATAACGTTTCAATTGATAATTGATTGTGTCAACTATAAATTTTCAAGTCGATTCGCAATATTCGCAAACTATTATATTATATAGAAATGTATAGGTATATAATACAAAATTTTAGCCAACGATACTCGACAATTCATCTACAAATATGAATTATCTAATGCCTATTTGAAAAATTCAATATTTGAACGATCGATCGAATGCCTAGAATTTTGGTCAAAAGTTGGCGCAAAATCTCTGGAATATCAAAAACATTTATGTAAAATACGTTCTACATATGCAAACGACTTTTGCATTTGTTTTATTTGGTATATATAATGGTCAGAACGCAGAACGCGGAAGGATTTGGCTTTTCATGAACCTCCGAGAATGAGGCCTGCCTGCACCTAATGCCCCGCATGTATTGCATGCTCAATAATACCCGTCGCTCTTAAGCCCTAGAAAAGACCGAATAGAATTTATAAGGCGATCGTCTCTTGCACTCTCTGGTATTATGCAGGTCTGCTCGTAAGAGACGAATCGTAGCCCGAGCTCAACTATAGCCTCGAGGTTTAAAACTGGAGAAACCTCAGAAGAACTACGAAGTCATTGTAATTGGACGGACGGAGAAAATTACGGCTGCGGATTTTATATGCAGAATGAAGGAATCGAAATGCCAAGTTTTTTATTAGTTCAGTCACATAAAATATCCAACATCGTAATACATTATACTTCATGGGGGTTTTCATGCCAATCGGACGAGTCTATAATCCGACCATGACCTGCATTTGCACAGAAATTCTACTCTCGAGGCGAAGCTTCAATTAAGATCTCCCAAGTCATGGAAGGAATTGTTTCCAATTGTTTCGTTTCTTCAATTGGAACAAAAAAAAGTTTTTTGACCATCACGTTGTACGGAATCCATGAAAAAAAAAAAATTATAGGGTCACGTAAAAAAAAATGTATCTTCGAAACTGCCAAGAATGAGAAAATAAAACCGCCCGTACAGTCCGCAAGGTCTGAAAATCTTCGTCTCGAAGAATAAAACTTCTGAATGACATTATGTCTGCCGAAATAATCAGAATAACGTATTTTCGAAAAGTCATTGATTTCCGCTGGGTCAAGTTAACTTTAGGAAAAAAAATTACTAAAAATGTTCGGAGTCAGGAGACAGGCGAGTTGACAGTTTACAATACAGCTATTTCAGCGTCCGTATATTTCTCTGCATTGAGATGCAGCGTGCATAAGGGACGCCTGCCGCAAGAATAAAGCTATACCTATACGCTGTGCAGCCTCGAACTTATCGTAGGGGCTCTGAAGAAGTTTGAAGAGTGTGCGCGTTCAAGAAGGTTTGTAATATATACGTGTGTGTGCGTAATAGAAAGAGAGGAGAGCAGCAGTAGCAGCAGCAAGTTACAGGATCCGGGCCCTTGCAGGCTGCAGTGGCTTGGAGAACTCGTATATTCGACGGGTAACTTGATCAGATTTAGTAGAAATTTTAGTCAAAGGATTTGACGCCTATGCGGGGAGCTCTGCACCGCCATCTACATCACTCGGTCAATTGTCATGTACATATAGAGAAATATTAATAATTAAGTGTCGCAATAATTTTCAATAAATTCCGATTACCGCTACAGCAGCTACTGCAACGATCTTCCGCCTCGAGCGTCCCTCTGATTAAAATAAACACATATATAATTACGATACGGAATTTATATGATCACATTCAATTGCAGCCATTATTCACCTTTAGCTAACTGACGATTATCATTTTCATAAAATCATAAAATCATCGATATGATCTCCCTTTTTTTCTCGATTTCCTTCAAGGGGTTGTAAGTGGCTAGCAAAAAGATATGTAATTTCCCGGAGTTAGCTGAAGAAAAAAAAAAGAAATATGAAACCAAAGGATATTTTACAAGATTGATGGAGCGTATTCGACACGAAAGATGCATTCAGATTTTAGTCCGAAAAAGTCTACAAGAATTCCTCAATTATTTTCTCTTCTTCTTTTCTTGCGCAATACAATTATCCAGGATAATTTTTGAACAAGATATTTTGATGAAATAACTCCATACGCGACAACTGATTGACAAAAGGAGTTTCGCAACCCATCTGCACACCCTTCGAGGACTACCCCCCATAAATGTCACCGGTGAAATCATTTCCAAAATTTGTACAGGTATATAAATTAGCTGTATAAATAATTTTGCGTTACTCGATATGTGCTCGAGGCTAATAACTAGTTTACAACGAAAAGTGACAAACAAGCTCCGGCTTACGCTGACTAATATAACACAAATATTTCGAATTAGTTGAAATTATCGGGTAGGCCTTAACATACGTAAGCCGTAGGGCCCTTTCTATATTACATACCCGGAAGGATCGTGTTGTGAAATAAATTCTCAGTATATATCATACAAAGTTCGAATTAGGCTCCTTGTACGTTACAATGCCCTACAACGATATTGTCAGTATAGGTATATTACAATACCACACTTTATACGTATTGAAATTTGAAAAAAAAGAAAATAATAAAAAACCTAAAAAGATATCATGTACGTTTAATTGAAAACATTTGTCCCCATTGTTTGGTTGGTTCTCTAATCATGCTTTATGAGGTGTACATAGAAAAAAAAAAAGTAAAAAAAGGACGTCGCCGGGTGCAGGATTATCACGTAATAGTAGGTGTATAATATTATAAGTTGAAAAGAGGAACTTTTCGAAGGAATATATAAAATCGAGAAGAAAAATGAATGAAAAAATATTTCCTGCAGTATCTATAGCTTCTGATTCCGGAATATTATATCTTTAGAAAACGAGTAGATCGAAGGAATATGGCATAAGGGTTCGTTGGAAGGGGGTTTCCTTTAGGGCAAAACCTGGATCAGTCGCCGAGTAAAACGGTCGTCACGGTTTTGTACGTCGTTTCTAGCTTCTCGGTTTTTGGGTCTGTTGACACAGTGAGCTCTGAAACGATTCTATGCATTGCCGCATATAACATTTCCCCGCCTCGTTTTCCGTCCTACGAACAACTCGTCCCAAAGTTGTTCGCCCACTGACATTATTAGGGGCTTACAGAAATAGAGAGAGAGAGGGAGAGAAAGAGAGAAAAAACACCCCACAGCTTTTGTTATGAGCTCCCTTCGCCAGGCTTGGTCACGAAGTCATAAATTTTCTCCGAATTTTTAGAAAGAATTCTGCCCGCACGACGACTTCCTTGTTGCATTTTATTATCCTATTTCGCGATGCGTAACGGGTGCTGGGACTCATGAGGTTGTATATTATGTCAGTTTCATGTTTAATGTTTCATATCGCGACGTGGTATTACCTCTGCACGGCGTTCTGCAACCGAAGAGATACTTCTGCAAACGCGCACGTGACGATGGATAATATTTGCACGTGGCCTAAAATAAGCGGCGACGACGATGCGGCGCAGACTGCACACGCGGTGGCAGGTGAATCAGGAAATCGCCGTACGTTCGCTCATCTAATTGTCTTTTTTATGTATAATTTCTAAGATCGATAATTCAAGATAAAATAAAGGGGAGATGAGGAGAAGAATTAAGATTGATTTCACGGTAATCGTGAAACTCCTTTACGATAGATCTCTTCATGGGAAAACGCGTTATAGGTGTACGACGGAGTTAAAGAGAATGCGTGGTAAAAAGGGTCGGAATAAATTGCACTTGAGCATAGGAGGATGCGATATTGCGACGTATAGAGAAAAGAGTAGAAAATAAAGTAAAATAAAAGAGGAAAGGGAGGTCGCGTGCGGAATGTTCAATGCGGGAAGTTGGAAACGGCAACGGTATACGGACGCAGAGGGTTTGCCTTATACGTCGAATCTATCTATCTCTGCTGCTGTTTCTGCTGCAGTTGTATATACGATTCTGCAGAGTTTAGAACGCACGAGCTCGAGTTCAGTACCATTTTAAGGGGCGATCGGAAAAAGCTTAAAACTATAATTAAATCTATATTCTCATAGAGCATCGGTTGTCTTGATGTCATACCATGTGATAAGTATTTGAGCATATGTATGTTGAAAAAAAAAAAAAAATCACTCTGTAGTATATACATGAATCTACACGGCACGTCATGAAAAAGGTATTTTAGTTCAACGCAACGTAGATGGTTTTAAAAATCGATAGAGCAGATATCGATAAGTTATCAGAAAGGCCGCTGGGTTTAACAACATCGAAACACAAAAAAAATTGAAAAAACATAGGTATATATTATCGTTATATGTTAGTCCTCCAAGATAATTACATTTGGGTTATCGTCGCGTAGCACTTTCAACAAATGAAACAAACGAAAGAAAATTTTTTCGTAACCAAAACACACACTCAACTATCACCTGAACGTTCGATTATTTGCCTTACAATAATTTCGAAGAATAACGCGCGTACGATATAAAACTACGATCAGTTTCACACGCGCGCTTGGAACTGACTGATAATCCGTCGGCGTGTTGCTTGGACCGCGTCTCGACGCCGACTGATTCGCCTCCCCCGCCGACGTCGTCTCAGACACGATGAGGAGCGTTGATTGGTCAGAGCACAATGACCTTGCGACGTCGTTACCCCCTCCGTATTCGGTCCTCACTATCTAGTGCAACAATTGAAATTGCATTGTCGCAATTTCGCGCCAATATTTTACGCGCGTATAGTTAGGATTGGAGAAATGGGTATTTGTCATCGAACGATGCCGTATATTCTGAGTGTAACTTAAAATTTCGTTAGTTTTATTCATCGCCGTTGTTTTGTTTCTTGGTATTCTGCACATGTGATGCAGCATACACGTCAAGTAGATGCAAGAAATGCATGCAGAACAATGCACAACCAATTCTGAACAATACATGTTTCTAAAAGCAAGAATATCTCCTGGATTCCAATATAGCTGTTAACGGTTAGATCGGTGTTAAAATAATTGAAAATGGTCAACCGAATACTTAAAAAAGCAATTGTTGTAACCGATTCCAATCATGTATTGAGCGCACTCGCCTAATCGTGCCGATCGTTATTCGGACGACTTTCAAGTTTCGTTCACATAGCGTCTTCTCCTCAACGGCATACGCCGCGCAAGGCCAATTTAATTTCTAAACCTGCAGATACGATGCAGGATTCAATACATGCGTACCCGAAAAATCCGGGCAAAAAGCATCGCTTCAAGACATCAACTCACGATCAGAGCAACGCGTTCGCGTTTGTGCGCTGACGATTTAATGGCCGAGGCCTGCAGGAGAAAAGAAATCCATGTGTATGGGTACCGTTAGGATCAGTCGACCGGACGTTCGTCGAAATTGCTCGCATATCTTTCCTCTCTATGTGATTTCCTCAGATTTTTTTATTTTTTTTTACACTTTTAAGTACTGGCTGCATGAGTAGGTATCCTAAACCAATATGGGCGAAACTGTAGTTTCGGATGTCAAAACGTATAGTCGTAATTCGAGACTGATGACAAAAAAATATCAGGGAAATTTCGGTAAAAAATGCAAACACCTATTTACGTTCCTGTGGGAATTTTAGGTGAAAAAAGAACGAAGGAAAAATGTTCAAAGGGGGTTGGATTGTCCAATACATGTAATATGTATGTGCGGTTTGAAGTAAAAATCGTACAAGCTTCGGTGCGTAAAATCCAATAAAGATTTTCGAGCGTCCATAGAGTACGATAAAATGCAAGCAGCGTTATCCATTGACTCCAATGGGCGGGAGGCGATAATATTTTATGCTTTATTTCGTTAAGTCAAATATGAAATCTCGTACGATATCCTTTATTATGATAGGAGTTTAAATACAAGAGCGTGGGTGCAGCAGTTGTCGTTTCATTTTACGACTTTACCTGGGCATTCATTTCACTAACTGTCCCATCGAAATCGCTTAATCGATTCTGGAAAGCGTTCTATACCCCCGGGAACCTTCGACTGTGTCCCGAAAATTCGGTGTCAGACCGTAATAACTATATACTTATTATATACCTGCGTAAGGCTCTTCGCTGCTCATTACCTAGACAGGTGTGTATAGCCTGATTATTGAGGAGCACGGACTAAATCAAAATTCCGTCCAAATACACCGAGACCTTTCAATGTCGATGGATTTGCATCGGTAATGAGATTTTGAAACACATAAACTATATATGTATTTTCTGGAGGATTCCAAAGTCAACCGAAGGCACTGCAAGACGGACGTCATCCGCAGTTTTAGCTATTTTCTAGCAATCCTGGCTGCAAGTGTTGAGATTTCAGTTATCCGGCCGGTTGACAGTTACAGGAGCCTGAGATTTCTCGGTTCCTCAATTTTTCTATCGTGAATTCTGATGTTCGTCAAGTATAGATAGTTACCCACCAAGCAAAAAGTGGACATGAAGAAAGATGAATGTTGCATAACTACGGGAACGCTCCACGAATTAGTTTTAGCGACGCGATGTGAGTTTTTAAACATTCTAAAACTGCACATTATTCACGTCGAGCACTCGCACGATCAGCGAAACTAATAAGCAGACTATTGCGGAATTTGAAGAGTCCGGTTAGCGGATGTATCTCTTATATCACTGCAAAATTGCGCAGTAGTGGATGGACTAATTATAAAAAGTTTCACGTTTTCCATGTAAATGTCGTAGCCTGCCAACGAGATTATCAAATAATTGGAATTTTTTAACAGAGCATTATCCCTCCCACTTAATTTTCCACTATAACGACATAAATGTCGTTATAGATGTGTGTATGCATAAATGCAGCATCCGGTGTGCTCCGAAATCGAATTAATTAGCATTAATTGATACGTGTATTTATATGAAGCCGTAAGTAATTATTCAATTTGTGACGCTGGTACAATCGAGTAGCAAATCGGATGACGATACTGTAGGCATGTGAGTATGCGATCAATAATATACGTGGTTGGTGGTCCCTGAAATTGAATAACAAAATGGGCAAAGAGT
The DNA here is from genome assembly GCA_963932425.1 of Athalia cordata. Lineage (NCBI taxonomy): Eukaryota > Metazoa > Arthropoda > Insecta > Hymenoptera > Athaliidae > Athalia > Athalia cordata. The sequence goes on along the minus strand of OZ010625.1, from coordinate 44,314,511 downwards.
TTTACTCACATTCGTTGACAGCTGACTCGTGAGGGAATGGACTTTTTCTTGTGCGTCGAGCAACTCGCGTCGAAGTTTTCGTAATTCGTGAGCCTGCTTCTCTTCGGCGGAACTATAAAGGCTGCTGGCAGTTGATACCAGGGACACCGAGGACCCGTGAACTGTGCGTGAGAAAAAGAAAAAGGTCATATGTTTGAACACAAATAAAAATAGCAACGCCGAAAAATGCTGCCCAACGGGCAGTTAAATAAATTCTACAAGTTTGCTGGAGTATTCAATTGCCAAGAGTGCTTACAAACTCGTTATCGTTTTTTTTATTATTTTCTGGGTTCAACATAAGAAGTTTATATTGGTATAACTATGTACGAAAATAACTAGACAACATGAAGGATATGGTTCAACAAAAAATTGGAAGTTGACATATTCTACCTCGACATTTCAGCAAACATTTATTGCTGACTATTTCGATAATTCGATAAAGTTATACTGGGAGGAATGGCCTTTTAGGAATGCGCATTCTCGTTGGGAATAATTAGTCATTCGATGAAGTCATTGATATTTCTCTAGAGAATTCTAATTGTAAATCGTAATTCCCAAACTTGTTTCATTCAGAAATCCGGAACGAATCACCATTCCGTAGCCTCGACCCGGTGGCAAGTCGCAAACGACTTACCTTCCCTGATTTACACGACCATATTACACGTTAAATACTGATACCACGAGATGCTGGTTAGAGATCAAAAAACTGCACGACCGTTAGTACTTACTGTCATCGTCTTTATGGACGTGTTGATAGAGGTTTGGGGGTTGTCTGGGGGCATGCGTGGGCGTCGGTGACGTTGGTTGGGACCAATGTTGTCCCGGACATCCCGCAGATCCCACGGGAACACTGTAGTAAGGTTCCACTCCCACACCGACCCCGACCCCAACCCCGACCTCCTCTCCGACAGAAGACGATGCGCCACTTCCTCGAGCAAGCATGGACGGGTACATTTTTTCGCTTTTCGTAGATCTACACAAATCACAGACAAATTCAAATTTGTCAACAATTGTAAGCAATTTCCGAGGATGCTCAGCTGTGTAAAGATATACAGACGGTGATTTGATTAACGGGTGGTGTCAAGGCACGGATATACGTTTTGACACTCTCCGTCGATCATGAAGGATGAAGTTTGTGTCGTTTTAAAGGCACCGTGGAAGCAGTAAGAGGTACAAGTCAAGACAGAGAGTCTATTCTTTCCAGTTGCACAAGTCTAACAATTTTTTGGGTTGAAATTATTATATTATGAACATAACGGCCAAAGTGGTTTGGCTCGCGATGATTGAAGAGAAAAGTTTTGAAAATTTTCAGGTATATATACGGTCATTGCTTTTGATGGCGTAAGCTGCAGCACTCTGTGTATAAATGAGCTTAAACATTGCACAGTGTAAACGATCAATTAGCGCCTCTAAAGTTTCCTGTTTCTTTTTACTTTCATCAAGACTAAAAGAATAGACTCTTTGTATCGTGATGTAGGATGGGCCGTAAGAATTTGAGCGAATCATTCTACGATCAGCACTTTTTTCAATTTTAGTTTCTTCTCATTCGATTCGCTCGAGTTCGTCGGGACCAATCTTAAACGTCGACTAAAGACTGCTACTACGCATGCGAAGGCGTATAAAGACGAAGAATACGAGTGTTTGTGTATAGAATTTATAAGATTTAGTGAGTGTGTAATAAGCAGTTGTCAGATGCAAGAAAACAATCGAGCGTCGTTCACCACGCCGCTCCAATTACTTCGATTACTTTAATTACTCCAATTACCAAAACGTGAACCACTCAGTACAGTGTCAGACTTTTTTGACATCGCAGAGTGCCGGGAATATTCTGAGCCGGACTCAAGGCGTCGTCTTTACGGCGGGTGAAACAGAATCACGAGACGACTAGAGGTCAAAGAACCCTCGAAGTGGTAAAATAGTGTTTCGAAATTTATTGGATCGGTAATCGATGCGAAGTTAAAATTCAGAACTGGCTCCTTCATCTCCGAGTGCAAAAACTGGCGCCGAACATTCAGACTCTTATTTCTCGAAAGGATTCGTGAGAGCGCAAATATAAAGGAGGTAAACAATTTCGTTTGAATTTTGAAAAACACTTGTCAAGATTAGGGAATTCGGTAAAGTAGTCTTGATAATTTAGAGAATATTTTCTAAATGCAAATGAAAAACAAAAAATTACAGGCACGTTTATTTTGTGCTCCGCAGATGCGCCAGTACAACCGACAACTCAACACACTTTGGTATGGTTGTTTCACCGTTACGTAAAACGACGCTTAGTGATGCGAATCAGAATATTCGGACGGTATATTGCGACCGCGTGTCATGTATGTTACATCATTTTCTACCTTGGGAATGTCCTGTCCCGCAGATGGCTAAAACGGTACCAAATCGCTTTGTTATTTTATCGAACAATCAACCATCACAAGTTCATCTAGAGAAGTTCTCTAGGTTGATTTATCACAGATTTTAAAACAAGTCAATAGAAATTCCACGTACGGAATTATCGAGAAACGGTTGACAAAAGGTGCTTGGATGTTTGTAATTTGGTATAGTGCGAGATAATGAGATTGGTTCGATATTCTGACCAGAGTTTATAAAACAAGACTCACATCGTCACCGAAAAATTGAATTCACAAGTTGAAATACATCTGCTCAAACATCAGGCACATCAAACACGTTGTTCACTTTAAGTTTCACCTGTTGGATGACGTCCGTTTACACGTAATATTCTAATTTTTAAGTGATCGATCAGAGTCTTGAATCGTTGGCTCTGTGGATGAAAGATGTAAGTCGCGTAAGGGATCCGTCGTGTTCCTCACCTGATCGAATTGCTTCTGTTCAGTCTCGGCGGAGCCGGTGATCCGGTTGAATCCCTTTGGTGCATCAAAAGTCGCGCGTGGGTTAAACTGGCCCGATGCGATCCAAGAGACTCGACGCTGTCCGCCTCGCAAAGACCCATACCTGGAAGATCAAGGATAAAATTATGTTAAAAAAATTCACTTGCTTCAGTCCAGAAATAGCCTCATCACATCTAGAACTGCGAACGTCTAGATAATCTCTCAGACAATTTACAAGAAATCTGTACGCATATTTGTCGAAGCAACTTGCCTTGGCTACGTCCACTGGGTGTGTAAGTGTTACTGTGTCTCATCCACGAAGTAGTGGCGTAGGGGCTGTTGCCGGCGTAGTATCCCTGGACATCGGGAGCAGCGTAATTGCTGCAGGTATCGCTGAGGCTTCCATCGGATGGTTTGAGGACACGAGGGGTGAAGGAAGACGTGGCGCTACCGCGATGATGTGCCGCAGCAAAAAGTGCTGTAAACTCTGGGCTCCCCGGTTTCGGAAGGCTTTGGGAACCGAGCATCAACCGGTCCCTGACAGATTGTGATAACTGGCTAGCGCTCGCTCCGGTCAAACTGTAGCTCTTGTAGTGGTGACCTTGCCCCTGACCTTGCCCCTGACTTTGGCCAGAATTTGCTTGCAGCTCCGTCGTGCAGGTCTGAGTTCCACCGGACACCTTGACCTACAAAATCATCAAGAAAGCATCGATTGTGACGATCGTAGAGTTCGTTGATTTTTCAATTGAGTTTATGAGATGTAACGATGATAATGTACCTTGGTGCGAGGAACTGCGCTGACCTGTGCGGTTCTGGTTGGATCTTTGTTTCCGTTTTGTGATCCATTCGCGTTACTGGTTCCCGCACTGTGCCTTTTAACGTAACCAAAGCTCTGGGGAACCCCTCTGACCTTGCTGCTACCTCCACTGCTCGTTGACGTACCGGAAGATACCTTTTGTGGCTTCTCCCCATTCGCGTATTCTGCCATAGCCTGTTTTCTATGTTTGTCCTGAAAAAGCAAGAGACATTTCAACGGTTTGTATATGGTAAATGAAAGCGAGGATGGGTATAGTAGACCAGGGATGACTAACGACGACTATTTTCGTATATCAGTTCCTCCACTTTAACCACGTCCACAGAGACTGTACCGACTGCACAAACTCTCTAAAAACATTTCGCGTTAGTAATCGCAACAGTCATTGGAACAAATGTTTTCCCGTCTACAGACCACATCGTGCACTTTGCATGAAATATTGCTAAACTTAGGTGTCTCTCCCCCAGACCATAACGGGAACGGATGAATTTGTTTTCGCCTTCGCAAATCTCTATTCAAGAAGTAAGGCCGTAAAACTCAACTTTTTTTTCTCTCTGCTTTCGAGCTTTCCGAGAGTAAATATGACAGAAACTTTCTCGAGTTCTTGCAATGGTCTAATGGACCAAGACTGGATCACGAATAATTAATTCCCTGTCTTTCTGTTCACATTTCACGAACATGAGTACGTTGGGATAAATTTGCGAAATGATACAAAAGATCTAAAAATTCATTTACTGACCTGTGATCGCCTTGAGGGACTAGGACTAGGTGGGCCCACATGGCCAGTGGTGTCCCTGTCTCTCGCAGCGCCAGCTTCTATGTACATTTTCCATTGTTGGCTGTTTGAATTGCTGTTGGAATTGTTGGTGTTTTGTTGTTGGGGCTGTTTGAACGCTGAGGTATCGGTTTGTTGCGAACTGTCTGACTTTTTGACGTGGTGATGGCCGCTCGGATGTCTCGAACTCACGACCCTATGGACCACGTTGTTTCCACCGGTATGACTCTGCTGTTGTACACCTGGTCCTTGGGGGGTGGCACTTCCGCCCACAACGCCACCCCCCACAACCACACTACTGCCACCAGGCACCCTCTGTTGAATTTTACGAGTTTTAAACTTGAGAAAACTTGTTAGATCAAAAACGTGCTGCGTAATTTTAATGAAATTACTTTGATCCGAATATGTATATTACACAGAGATCAGAATGTTGCTTAGCTATAACGCTCTAGGAATGAGCCGTTAGAATTTAAATTTTGCTAACCGGTAAGTAATCAAAAAAACTGCATATATTTTTCAATTTTTTTCATTTCCGATATCTTCGCACACCATGAGGATTACTGCACATCCTTGACAGAATTAATTTGAGGAAGATGAGATCAGCGTATATAAATGAAGTATCAACAGTTTTTGAATATTGGCAGTTGGAATATATCCGGAAGTTTTCCAGTAAAGTTGTTGAAAATTTTTAATCAACGTTATGTATAGAGTTGATAGAATTGAGGTTCAACTCGAATTTATATGGCCGATGAAACCTGCAGGTATACGCGCGGATGGGTGAAAAAGAATGTAAAACTGTAAAAACGTGACTAAAATAGCAACTAGAAAATTACGTAATAAAATTCCTCGACCTGCATAATTTTCCACGACCTACGGTAAGACGACCTTTTATTATTCCGGTGCAACCAATTTGATTCTATCGATTTCCCACGGGACCGTATCATCGAGTATCCATCCGCCCCGCCATACTATATATATGAGATGTGGCATGAATCAGAGAGAGTCTGTTCTGCGTTTCAGGGGAGTTTCGTTGCTTCGATTGGTGCAGGGGGTGTGTCTCCCTCATTTTTCCATACAACTTAACCGCGGCGCACGAGAAAGCAAACTATACAAAATACAGGGTGTTTCATTTTATAACTTGATCACCTTAAATATTTCCACAAGTATTCAAGTTTCGCACAAAATGTTCATCGAAACTATAATAATCTGCTCAGTTCAAAGGGTCGGCTGACGCTACGGTAAAAAGCTCATTTTTTTCAAGGTAATTGGCTCAAGTCATTTCGAAATCATGTGTTAAATGGACCGACATATTTTTGGTAATTCCAAAACTTACAGAAATATATTTGAGGTGGTCAATTTTAATGGAACACCCCATATATATATGGCGTAAGCCTACGCACCGCGGATCTCGAACCCAGGGTGAGTCATGGGAGGGAGTTTGGAGCACCCCGTTCGACACGCCATACTATACCTATATACGTCATATGTGGTTTAAGCCAGACACTTTGTATACAGAGTGAACTGCGCAATTCAAACTTGGGTTATGCGTTACGGTGCCGCGTATATATTACCCCATATAACCATATTCAATTCTGACGTTTACCTATACCAAACCCGGTCTATTCTTTCCACACGTGTTGCCTGCATAGTTGTCAGAGGCAGTTGAGACCTATCAGAAGCAGACGTCGTCCCATGACTGTCTTATGATTATACGACCCCGTAGAAACAATAAATATTTCCCATGCTGCTTTGAAAATTTTTTTCCTCCCTTTTTTTCTCATCCTTCATTTCGTTCCTTCTTTTTTCTTTTCCTACCTTTTTTGCCCACCGTTAAATTTTACTTCAGCTCCCAAGTTTTCGAGACGTTTCGGTTATATCATGTGATATGTGTTTGAAAGAAATTTTTCTATTTTTGAACAGATAAGAGACACCAAAAACTCACCATTTATTATCATCGAATGAGCCGTAATCGTGAAGCATTTTTTTTTTTTTCACACGAGTTCAGTTTCACCTTTTTTACTGTAATGAAACGCACATTTTACGCGGAGCTTTGTAGTGAATTTCATGTACAATTTTTAATCTTTCAACCACAATCAGATCGTAGTTAAATTAAACCAGCTGGCGGTATTAACCATGCCTACGATAATAAATTGCACACACCGAACTAAACATCATAATTGTATAATGTACATACTTCACACGACATGACGGAAAAAGTATAACTGCAGGACATGCAAAGTTATTCTCTGACCTCCCCCATCAAATTTACGGGGATTTGGGTCACGTTAAGTTGCACCGATCGCGCAGAGTTATCGTCACGCACGTTCGTCTCTGCAATTGTCCTTGTTTTACTCAATTTCTTCTGGTGTACCAAATTTATTGGAAAAAAAAGGACTTAATTTACGCGATATGGAGCCACGCGCTTCTGCTGCGGACTACAGTGCGTGCACGCACTTCTGAGCGTACGTGTAAACTGTCCAAACAACGCACAACGCGGGCGCACTACACGGTATATACTCCTGAACACCCTCAGCTGCTGCGCGAGACCCCGAACCCGGTGTTGCGTATGACCTATGTCATATTATTCACATGTACGTATGAACATATCTAAAACTATATACTGTAAGTAAACGCACACAATCGTATATCCCATATGCACTCCTACGTATATATATGTCATACCACATCTCGTATACGACACGCAACGCGATATATTAACGCTTGCAACACGATTAACGTACGCACCGTTATAAGTATACGGGGCGTTTCATGACAAATCGACAAGGGTTTGACCCGATTTTGTATTCGAAGAGCTTGGACCATCGAGACATTTGGGGATTTTTTCTTTCTCTTTGAATTACAACTTCAGGTTTTTTTCTTTGTTATATAATTATACTGCAAAAGCGTCAGTTTCAGAAAATTTTTGCAAACATATCCTAATAATTTTTTATTTGATTTCAATTATTTTACGGAGAGAAAAGTGCAAATATACAGCAGAACTGACAGGGCGCAATAAGAGAATTGAGCTAACAAATTTACATTGGGATATATATTATATTTCAGATTGATAATTCTTGATATAATCTGAGTCCAAGAACTAGAAATAAATTGAAGAATCTACACACACTTGACGTAAATCTCAACGCCTCTGAAAATTTTGGTGGAGGACAGAAAAAAAAAGATCAGAAAAAAAACCGGCAAGGTTCAAAACCTGGTGGAATTGACTTGAAACGCCTCATATATTATATACACGCGCGTCTTGCTGCCCCAACGAAAAGGGCTGCAGTAGACCATTACACATAACGGTATAGGTGTAGATGAATCTATATGGGGTCGAGCAGTAACAAAGAAAATATTACAGTAAAGCTGCGTCATAATAGAATGATGAATTATATTTTCTCGTCAATTTTGTCGTTTTTGATAATAGCAAACAAGAATATATGTCCCCTGAGTTAGGGGTGACCGAATACCAGGTGAGTTCGAAGATAACCCGCGGTCAAATATTTGTTATGAAAAATTACGTATCTCAATCAACATATACGCATGAAAAGATTGTCGAATCAACGTGCACTTCGGATCTTCTATAATGATCCTTTTCGCGACTATATACCCATCGGACGTCGGAATAATATTTTTTTCGTCCCACCCTGTATATACGCAACGCGTGCACGTCCATATATGTGAAATACGTAGGTATACACACGCAGATACAAAAACGTGTGTAAGTGGCCCCGCAAAATACAAAGTTCATCTACCCTATAACTCCGATTGTTGTAACTTGCGCTCGTGATATCGATTGCTTAACTCGACCTGGCGTGACCCGGCTGTATAATTCAATCTACCATAGAATAGAGAGAAGCCTAATCTCCGTTATGCGGTCTGAGTTAGTCTCCTCAGGTGATCGGTCTTAGGTCAAATTTTCAAGTTGGAGTACCTTATAGGATACAATAAGCTATAGTTGCTAAAGAGCAAGCAAAAAAAGAAAGAAAAGCTTCATATATATATTATATATACGTAAGTTGAAAATCTAATCAATCAAATGCAGGGCATATCGGTCGCGATATTATTGAAGAATGGTGTAATAATTTCGACACCGCGTTATTTTTTCCATGGTCTTAATAACCCATCGATCGCGTATATAGGTATTCGTCTGTAAAGTCTCGTTCGTTTTTCCTTCGACGCTGTGATGTAACAAGTCGATACATGAGGAAGTTTACGAGAGTCTTAAAAAATACAAGTAGCCTGCACGTACTCTACGCTCTTGAATAGATTGTTAGCAGAGGGGGTAAAACACAAACCTCAGGGCCGTTTGTTTGCCCACTTTACCTCGTACACCGTGACAGAATTACATAGACTACCAGAATCAGGCCTTTTGTCGGTGAAATTAGAAATCATGGAAGAAAAAAAGAATAATAAACCAGAACCGACGAAGCTTCGTGAAGGTATATATCATTTATTTATATAGGTATTTTATATATCGTGGGTACCTACGAAAACAGGTGGCCGAATAGTTAATTGCAGTAATTATTTCTACAGATTGTTGTTCACCCTCTTAAACAGTCCGATGGCAAACGGGTGCTGGGCAAAGAGAAAAACGAATTATAGAAATTGAAGATTGCGTGTTGTTCGGTACAGCGAACACGACTGTTATATATGCTACGTATACCGGTATAATCCCATTGGCTCTTTATACGTCCGGTAGAAAAGAATAACTCGATGAATAAAGATTAAACACAAAGACGCTTGAGCCACGATTAGACCGAGATTATAATAATAATTTCTCCTAATTGCCCCCTTAGAATTTGGAGACGTTAGTGCTTTACGTTTGGGATATGAATGTGCCCCTAGCTGTAGGTTACACTCTAAACTCAGCTGCGAGTGTAAAGCCGCGGCTTCGAGTCATTGTCCGAGTAAACGACTTACAAGGTTTGTTAATCAGAGGCAAAACTAAAACGTTTGCAATGGTCCACCGGAATATTCTAGAGCTTTGTGACTTATACGTTCACCGGTGAAATTAATTTGAAAAAATGTCGTCGAAATTCCAAAATAATTCTGTTTCAAATATCGAGCTACAATGTTATATTAGCGTCCGTCTAGATTTCGAATTTGATTTACTTTTACAAAATTGCCTAAGGGTTAAGCCCTGCAGTAAGATTGTTAGAATAATGATATCAGTCGGTGTATGAGACAGTGGCACTATAGTATACGGCGAGGCGTGCAGCTGCCCTTATAACCGTCAGCTGACCTTAAACTGCATGTATCATAGTCGATTCTCGGTATAAGTCTAACTAAGGCTTCTTCGACGAATTCCATTCACACCTTGCATTCAATCGATCTATAACTTAATCCGTCTTACACACGGAGTGAGGAGGATTACCTTCCTACCTTTACATATACCACATTATTCCACGCGATAGTTTTTGGTGTAAAAAAGTTTCACCGGTCGGTGACTTTGTTAAAAAGCAGTCGCTTTAGGCGATCCAATATACTTAGAAAGAGGTGTTAACACACGAATTTTACATGAAGAATCATCAAGCGACCAAATTATGGCCAAAATTTACAAAAGACGAAATAACAAATGTGTCGGTTTTTTGCGATCATTTTAGCAAATATAGATCAAGCTGATCTAGAAAGTGGCTGAATAAGAACACTGGAACTCAAAATATTTCCATTTTGCAGTAAAATATGCAAACTACACAAAGCGTTCATACTTCATATCAATTAAGCGTATCGAACTTTGCCGACTCGAATCGAATCAAGGGATCCGAACTTGACTCGGTTTCGTTCGACTATATGGCGCGAGCAGTGAAACGTCACTAACAATAAGGCTTAGGGGAATCATGAATTAGGTAAATCGTGTCAGCGGGTGAATCACGCCACATCCACTAATGACCGACTTTGAAAGTGATTCTCTAACGAATGTTACCTTTTTTGCATGGATCTGCGCACAGTGGTTAATATGGCTTGCATACTAGGGTCTCTAATTTCAGTTATTTCTGAAGATTTTGAGAGGGATGATTGGCTAAACGATTCGCAAATAGAATGACTTCATATTTTATGGGCATTCGTCCAATCGCGTGGCTTCTACTTTTCTAAAATCCAGAGGAACCGAATTTGAGTAAGAGACCCTGTTTTAGGGTCTCTAGTTGACACTTCTAGTTTGAGATTGCTATTTCACATCATTAATATCATGATTATTAATATTGGCATGACGTTGAGTTCAAAAAGGTGATTCCTGAGTCAATTTTAGTATTTTGCAGAAAATGTGTACTATTTATTCATTTTTTTCGAAATTGAGTCTCTCCTTTATATATCGTTGAAGTTGATTACGGCTTTGTCAATCAAGGTCGTTCATATGAAGCGTATAATGCGTTCAGCTTTGGAGGGAGGTAATTACGGTGTTATATCTATATATATATGCCTTTTCGTGGAGGGTTCGTCATTCGATATAAAGATTAATGGATGACGTGGCAAGGCTCGCTTTATGAACCAGCTGTCCATGTTACGAGAGAAACATGCGAATTATTCGTTTTTCTTCACACGTTTCAAGATCGTATTAATAATCAGAGTGGGCCAGAAAGAGGATTAAAATTGAACGCGGCTATAATTTCAAATTCGGGAAATCCTGATTCGTTGCCGAAAAATGCAAGCGCTTGAAAAAATGGATTTTTTGTTTGTTTTTTCAACCCACCTTGTGGTGAGAGGAATGACCAGCGTGGTTTGACGAGGCGTGATTAGCGGCGGGTATGGATGCCAGTTCCTCGATGGTGAGTTCGGCCAGGGCGTCACTTCCGCCGCTACACCCTCCTAGCAGACCACCGCCATCCGACCTTCCGGCTCCTGACGGTCTTTTTTGCACCCTACGTGAGGACACCAGTTCCTTCACTCCAGATAATTCTCGCCTGGAGCCACTCACCAACCTGAAACATGCCGAATTAAATATTTTATTATAGTTTTTGAAACTTGTAGGGTTGAGCATTTTCTGCATCGCGTTGCGATATGTTAGAAAAAATCTCTGAAAATTTGTTGCTTCTCTGACCTCTCCTCCTTGGAACGGTACACTGCTGCTGCAGGGGTATATAGCGATCTTCTTGATATAATACAAGAATGAAAAATGTAGAAATAAAAATAAAACAAAACGATACCATATACGATTCCTTGCAATTAGTGGAACGATAATGATCATCGGGGAGCTTGGTTTTTGCGGAATAAATTTATACCGCGCGGTAAAACAGGAAAGCGTTGAAGCTATCAACGTTTTTTTTATTCTTCATTCCCTCTCGGGCCATCCGCAATTATAATGTAGGCATTGTTTTAGGTCTGCAAAAGGATCGTTGCGTGAGGCCATCAAGAAAACCGCCCAGAGGTTTATAATTTCACAGGGTGCTATACCCGCGTAGGCTCATCTTCATTGGGCGATCTTTATATTTATACCGCAGTTTCACAATGAAAAGTCAAACGTTGATTGCTCAAGTTTTCACATTTTAAAGCTACGAAATTTCAAGTTATCTTGCAATTGTTCTACATTACACACTCTGAGGATATGTAGGCCAAGTATCAAGATCCGCAGAATCATATAACTTAGACGAAACGCTGCAATTGACGTGGATATATATCGAGGGATATATATTTTATTTCCTTGATATCCGTCTGTACTATGTATTAATGCAGAGTTTATATGAATAATATTATCGCGGCGTTCTTGTGGGTTCGTAATCGAGGTGTATATATGGCGTTCCATTGACCCCGAGACATCGCGATACCGCGCTTGTTCGCAATCTCCATACAATCAACAGCCATAGAAATTTTAGTCTGAAGAATATCTCGGAATGTACGTGGTATTGAATAGGAAATGTGTTCCTTTTTTTTTTGTCTTCTTTTTTCACATACATACATATTATTCAAGAGTCTCTAGGGGTGGCTATAGTGACATTCCACGAGTCATAATATATTTTGGCTGTAGAATACTATGAAACAGCAGCAGACCTCTCCGGAGTCTTTCTGTTTTTATGCCACTATACTCTTCATACAGATTCCCGAAGCTGGTGTATGACTATACGGGACAGACCATCATAGGATAGGAAACGGCCAACTTTACAACCTGCTGAATGTAAAAGCCGAAATAACGTGTAACGTCAAGAAATACTCGCATGTTATTATCTGATAACTGAGAAAATGTATGAAATTTTCATTCCGTTTGTGAAAAATCCAGAAATCATTCACTCGATCCTATATACATTATGAGCGTTATCATAAGAAATTACGACATTTACTTATGAGAATTTATATAAATTTCATTTTTACTGTTGAGTTGTGTTCATTTTTTGTCCAAGTTGCCGCAGAAAATATGTTACGATTGTGAAAATTGAAGTCAAAACTGAAATTTTTGACATCGCCGCAGCTGCAATTCTAATTACCCTGCCCCCTATAAGTCCGCCACGACTTTTTCAAAACACCTTTATCCAAGCGCTTGCAGGTTTTTCGGCGACGATATGTATATGAATGTTTGTTTAAATTCTTGAAAATTAACTGAAAGATCGGCTAGTTCTTCTACGATGAGCGAATTGGATTCGGTATGTATCACGTCCCTTCCTCCTATAATTCTCGTTTCGAAATTGCGGGCCTTCTTTTCTTTCTTGTTGACTTACCCTTTAGATATAAATATACGTTCTGTCATTCGGTTTCACCGAATCGTTATATCGTAAACTTTTACCCGTACCCCTAGAATCCTATGTCTATATGCCTATGGGTAACGGGGTAGAACAACGGATTACAGTACCTATATAGGTATATAGACTGAAAATACGGTTCACCGTTCTTTTTGCGACAAGTATAATATATCCACAAACAAGAAATTCTATTTCGCATCTAGCTGTAAAGAAAAGCTTTGTGCAGATTGAAAAAACCACGATAAAAAAAAACAAAAAAACTGAAGAACCAGAAACAAAGAAAATAGAATGACTATACAATATACATGTATACTAAACCGTTCGGAAGAATATAATTCGTCGTCTCTTTGAGTAGTTATGATGATATATAATTCAGACCAGTAGGTACACCGATAATTAGATAACATATTGAGTGACTGGATATAACGCACCATAATTGGTTGACAGGTCACAAAACGAAGACTCCGAATTATGAGGTCACTTATGGTAGGTAAATTCTATCTAAAATTGGTGGAGCAATATATCGATTATCGATGCACCGCATATAACATAATTATATCTCCAGTTACCAATTTTCGGCTCACGACTTGGACTCTTCTGCAAGACTTTATAAAACTCCTGATCAACGCGTATAATTCGAAATAGAGGTCATACACATATACATATAATTATATCATATACAATCCGGATGTCACAATATGTATATAGGTAATAGGGAACGAGAACCGAAACTCGGACTTCCGGTCCGACTCAAAGAGCTATGCGGTATATCAATTATACGACTTATTGTTAGAAGACGTCATCGGGATCGATGCTTCGAGCTCGTACATGACCTTTTGTAACATGAACCATTATATAGTCGCTGCGACGAGCCATTAACACTCGACGATCCTTCGCTCAAGATTTACTATACAGCCACCATAACTACTATGGAGGAACGGTTAACAGCCGCATTGTCTCGTACCATGTGCAACGCAGATATGTGTAATCACCTTATGCTATAGTTAATATCGGCATTTTGCGAGGCTGAGCATATATCTATACATGTATACTACGCGCAGCCTGAACACAGCTATTAACCAATTCCTATAAAGCGACAACTCATAAATACCCCAATCATCCTGCGCACCTTGTATGAGTTATATACTGCACGCTGGTTATCATCCAAAGAAGAGATATATAGTTCTATTAACGAGATTAAACATGCTCGCGTCTCGGTGGCTCGAATAATTGTATCACTACTCAACAAAATTATACCGAAACACCCCTGGTACGTGTCCAGCCATTTCTAGATTACTTGACCGATTGGACTGGTATTTCCTAACTAGATGAGGATTCATTAAGTGACCCCGAAAACTACCCAAAGTTAGGATTCTGTACGCCGATAATATAATGCTAATGGAGAACCGAATTGATATGCGCAACAGGACCTGCAATTATATTAACAATCACTTGAATCGAAAAAATTCATAAATTATGTCGGGAGTCTGTTAATTTATAATTCCGATAATTTTCATCCTTCTGGTTGAATTTCGGTTTCTTTTTACGACTAATCTCAGTTCTGTGTAACAGCGGAGAGCGACGGGTAATGAGAAGAACCGTAAAAATGAGGACTTGAATTACTAAAAAAAAAATTGAAACGCTAATGGCAATTACGATGAAAAGGATCGAGATACTGAAGAAATTATACCATCGGTAGTTACGCGCAAATATACAATTATTCGTTTCAAGTTATACTCCTGAATGAGTATATAACGAACTCAATTGCGTGCTGCAAAGAACTGCCTTTCGAGTTAAATTGAAATGGCCATAAATCAGTATTATTATAACCGCAGCCATGCAGCCTCTCTCATATAATCACTCTTGGTCGTAAATTGATTAGAGAATGACAAATAAACCGGCAAATTTTCAGCCATGGTTTTGTCGCGCGAATATATTTCATGGCATTGAATCGTTCGTTCATAATTTAAACGACTTTCAAAACTATAAATATCGATCGATGATGCAGCTATAATATATCTGTTATACGCCGTAACCATTTGACAATTATAGGTACACGATGAGGTACTATATTTGTTGACAGAACCAGCTACGACGGATGTCGGTGAGATCTTTCGATCACGGATGGGGTGTATTTGGTTTAAAACTTTATGGAACCGATTCGCCCTCAGCGATGATCTTTCATACATTTTTCAATATAGGTATACATATAGACTTGGAAGTTCAATTCTAAGATATTTCAAGGATGGAAGGTTGTGACCCTTCCAGAGCGGGGTCGCGGTCGCTTTGTGTTCGATTTACGTTGTGTGAAGTACTATACATATATGCGTATTATCGTAGGGGTGAAAAAAACGCGCCGTGAAATACTACCGCGGATGCAAGTTACGATGTACAGTTTGAAAAGTAAAATCAAAATTCGTGCGCTCCTAATTTTTCCCCCGTTTTGATTAACGGTCGGGTGTATGTACAATTCACATACGCGCACCTTTGAACTTAAATTTTCTTGATAAACTGCATTTTACGATGACTAGATTTGGAGGCGAGAAATTCGGATGAATACATAAGATTTTGAAAGAATCTACTTTACCTTTTCCACTTCCGTAGTTCAGTTTCTTAAAATCAGTAAAAATCCCAAAAAAAAACGGCCAAGTTCCGTAACGGCTCACAAATATAATCGTGCGGATAAATTATTCTTTCCTTTGTTTTTCACACCGATATCGACCTGATTTTGGTCCTACATAGAGTTAAATCACTTTCATATATCGCGAGTATTTTGAGCACCCCGTGGGTCCCCGAAGAGCGACATTGGGATCACCCTGGTGCCTGGTGGACGGGCCGGGCCAGGAGCATCACTGTCAGTTCACTGCCGCCCCGGACTTCCCCGCCTGCTTTAGCCGCCGACGAAAGCGTCGCGACGCTGGTAGGTCGCGCCACCGTGCGATGAAGCCTCGGATCGATCGGTGTGACGTCACTCGACGCCCCAGACGCAAGCGTCGCGGTAGCCCCATACGCTGCTCTGTGTATGTATAACGCAACTGTTTTATACTATACGCGGATGAATATGTGTACGCGGATAGCTCTAAAACTAATGGCAAAGGGTTCCCGGTAACCGATGGCTTCGGATCGTTGACGCGATCTATACGATCTCACGACACAAGAGTAAAACCACCAAGGAATTATTCACTGGAGCGAAACTAAATCCCATCGATCTTTCGTTTACACCCGCATACGTAAATGTATAGTATATAGGTATAGCACACGCGATTCCGAATAGTTCAACCATCAGCAGAAATATAGAATTCAGATGATAAAGAGGTCATGAATTATTCCTTACACAGCTTTATATTCTGTTTCTTATAATCATAATGGTAGCGAACAAATGAGATTTATCTCTTCACCGCGTACGCCATCCAAGATTTTCTTTCAATTTTAGTAGAAAAAAAAAGAGGAAATTAAAAAATTAAAATTATCTGCAAAGGAAATAAGTCGAGTGAAGAATATTTAGGACTCGTTCAGGAGTTGAAAAAATTAATTTCAGTGATAAAAAAGCAGTACAATTTCGATTCTTTATTTTTTTTGCAACACGTTATACCTTCAAGAGTAAATGTTTCTTTTATCTCTTGCAAAAGACAAAGCTTAATTGTTGGGACACAGAATCGCGTTTTTTATAATTGATTTCCAATTATACTCACGTTTCTCGCGGGCATTGAAATTAATTGCTAATTAATTGTCTCGTACGTCTGTATGCGTTTGTGTATTTGCATGAGTGTATCATCGATTCGAATTAATAAAAGAGGATCTCGAGTAACGGAAGCATAATGAGGGTAGTTGATTTCCCAATTAGTGAACAAGCAGCATTATCGACAGGTAGGTAGGTAGGTAACTACATCTCCACGTAATATATATAATGAAGGAACGCGCTTCTAATCCGCATTTCATAATAATGGGATAGACGTTGAGATCAAGATGTGAGGGTAAATTGCCAGGGAGCTAATTATGCGTACCGTATAGAAACCTCGGCGATAACGCTGCAGTTGAAAGTTACGGGGGCCAGAATTAACATACGAATCGTTAAGCTGCCGCCTGCCGGATTCCATATCGATCAGAGATGAAAACTCTGAGATTTCGCTGGAGCTATAGAGTGCGGGGCGTTACGTACTTCCTTATAACCTATGCAGAGGAAAACTGAGAGTTTAGCTCTTCAAGTTTAATCATTCCTTAACGTTATACATGTACGTAACCTCGCCAACGACTACCGGGGGCATGTTTATGCTAAACAGATTCGCTGCTGCTGCTGCTGCTGCTGCTGCTGCTACGTAAAAAATGCATTGCAGCCTTCTGGATATGCGGGACGCGGCAGAAACTCCTTTACAGCTTTTATAAAAGCGTATGAATATTTAAATACATCCATATATTATATTATCTGTGTGTCTGTTCCGTGATATAGCTGAACGGATAATAGATAGATATTATATTTTATTCCGGCATGGGCTCAAGGCTACGCGTCTTAACAAAGGACTTCCTTCAGACACAACAATGGCCGCTTTCAGTTTGTAGATAGCATTCATTAAATGCAACCGCCTTTAGCTCCGTCTTGTGACGCACCAACGCGCCTTGTGTTTCGTCTTCGCACGTTTCTCATTGTTCTTAACCGATTTCTATATTATCACACTTTCAAACCCATGACGAAAAAAATTCTCCTGCCGATTTTTCGAGGGCTGCCGTTACATGTAACGATCAATTGTTGTCACGTACCACCGCGCGAATCGACGCAAATTAAATGCGTATATAAATCACCGGATGAATTTAGATATCGATTATGAAATGCCTGAGGATCATTGCAGGGAGGAAAAAAAATACGTGTGCAATGGATTTCGATGTAGATTCTGCACCCCATATAAAGTCGAGTCTTCCCTTGATAGTTCCCTGTAAAGAGATCGCGTCCTATTGCTCCGTCTGGTGTCTGCAGCGTATATCGCAATTTCGGAAATCGAGTCGTTTCAAGATCGTTTGTCTCCATGTATATAGCTATACAGAACCTGCACATCGGGGGTGTAGAAAATGTCACGGGGTCCTGCATGCGGGAACGAAGGGGAAGCTGAAACTGAGTGTAGAGAACGATCGCGAAATGTGAAAGTAAAAGAGGAAGAGGTAAAGCTTTATGTGTATGATACACATACAGTTGAGTGAAAGGGAAAATGTTTTTCACGTTATAAGAATAAGAGAAGTTGTCGTTTATATATGTGTTCGTATACCTAGTTCGTCGTTGAGAGAGTCCTTGAATCCCTACCATGGTAACCGACCGCGGTTGGAGGATATCACATGACCCCTCGGTGGTATTCGGAGAATCGCTGCTTCGGTATGACGATTCGATCGCAAAAGTATCTGACAACTCCGTCAGATTTCCATCC
The DNA here is from genome assembly GCA_963932425.1 of Athalia cordata. Lineage (NCBI taxonomy): Eukaryota > Metazoa > Arthropoda > Insecta > Hymenoptera > Athaliidae > Athalia > Athalia cordata. The sequence continues at coordinate 44,295,969 of OZ010625.1, read as the reverse complement.
CCTTAAATCCTCCCCTAGTTATAACAGCCCTGGGTTACGACGCAGACAAACGCGTATATATATTGAAGTAAAAGCAGAAGTGCAAAAGCAGCAATGGCAGCCCACACCCTACTGCACGAGGTAACGGAAGACGCGAGGGTGTCGAGTCGACCAGGGCGGAAGTGGGCCAAAACGGATAATCCCGATTAAATCCCGTGGATTGAATTCGGCTACGTTAAGCTTTATATTCTAGCTAGGGGAAGCGGGTTGTGGCTCGTACCGTTGTTTTCAAAACGTTTCGCAAACCTTTCCTAACTTAATCTATATAGATATATACCCATATGGGGTCGGCTCATCTATGTATAACCCTGCACAGGAATTCAACTCATCGAAAAAGGTATAAAACAAGAAAACGGTACGCACCTAGATGTAATGCACTCAAGTGGCGGGCTTTTTTAACATTATACTATTTATATATTCATAAAACCGATTTTTTTCTAAAGTTACGACAACTCCCGAAAAATTTTCGAAAATTATTTCAATCTATCGCATAATAAACGAAGGCAAAGTAACAAGACAATGAAGTGCAGCGCGCGTACAATACCTGTCTGATTAGAATTGATTTCAGCTGTCCTAATGATGTCAAAATAAAACATCAAATAGGGGCACATATAGAGTAATGAAAACTCACGAATTCTCGGACCTTGTATAATATCTAGTATATGAGTTTGTATATTATAAAAAAGTGCAGCATATATAGTACACGAACCTCTCGAATTCCCCGTGTTTATTATTCGTTTGAAACCCTATACACTTTCTGGAAACTCAATCCTCTCTTCACATTATGGATCGATCTTGGTCCTGTATTTTCGATATGTATATAAGTAGGTATATGTTGGTATAGGTGAACTCGCAGACCACGAAGGGAGTAGTCCGCGCGTCCTGTGTGCGTTTTCTGGTAATTGCATGCCGGACCCGAAAGAGAATTTATAGACTTTAACCTGACCGAAACTTTCTGCCAGACGGTTAATGCCTCTGCAGGTTCAAGTCGGAGGTTAAGGGACTGGCTTAAATAGGCGCGCGTGACGACGAGGATTTCGATCTTTACCTACAAAAACCTGAAAAACATCACGTCAATTCCCACGAAACTGCTGCTGCAGACTGCTGCGCGCATTTGATTTTCCTCCTTTATAATACCACATTTCTAGCGGTCGATTCTGTTCAATATATATATATAAAAGGATGAAGTTCCTTTTAGTCACCAGCACTTCGATCATGTTTTATTCAAGGTCGGTACCTAAGCAGTTTTCTTTTTTTGCTTTTACTGGTAGCTTTATTTTGTAGCTTTTTTTTCGTTTCCTTGCGGAGTTCTATCCCGATATAATAGATATAAAGGGGCAGTTGAGACTGAACGAACCGTCAATTTTGCATGTCTAAGTGTTTTCTTTTTATATCGGTATTTGCAATGGACTTGTAAAATCAACGGTTAGTTCGCAAGCTCTTCACATCTCGGAGAAATTCGTCTAGGAGTTGCGAAGCGGTTGTTAGTCGAGACTGCACGCTGTCGCACGTAGCAGTTGTAGCGGCAGCAGCAGCAGCAGGTACCACGGAAGGTAAGTATTAATTATTCGCCTAGAGTTTGCTTAATTTCATTCAATTAATCCAACTCTCCTTGTATAATTGGTGGCGGAAACGCGTGGGAATTAGCGTCACAAATTTCATCTAATTAAACAAAATTCAAATAAAAGCTGTCTTTTTACACGTGTTTGAATACCTACTGCAGGGGGGGCCGAAAAAACGGGCGCATCTCGACTGAAAATGAAAAACGCAGGAAAAATGGGCCTCGAGACTGATAATTTCAGTCTCATCGAAATTTATCTCTTGCGCACGACCCCGACATTTTTTTTTTTTTTTGTTTGAATAACGTGCTGGGAAACCGTAAGAAAAAAGTCTTTTTCAAAAAAGGAGGAGATCTTTCGCATCGTTGCAACTTGCTTTTTCCCTATTTCCGGGTGAAAAACAATTTAAAATCCTCACCATCTACAAAACCCTCCTCGTGTGTTTCTGGGTGAAAAGACGGAGCACACTAAAAGAAGATTCATAAAAATTTTGTTGATGGAACCGACAATTTTCTCCAAGTACCCTCGGTCCTCGTTTTGTCTTCATTTTCCCGCGACTTCAAAGTGTTTGATAATCGGTCTTTAATTACGTTTACGTAGCTGAACAAATTTCTGACAAATCAACCGACTAGACCACGTACGATATCGATACCCTTGTTATACATAAATTTGCATGCATTTCGCAACGATGTTATATAGGTAAAGGGTATCAACGCGCACGTAGATAAACACATAGCAATAGGGGTAATCAGTCGTGCGTAAGTGTAGTTCGGTGGTCGTTTATAGCGTCTACTCAAGCGCGTCGTTCTCGTATGCAAACACACTATACATAAGCTTGTGAAGTATTGATTAACACGTGCTCTCGGAAATGTTGTCACGCGTCCGTATTACATTCAACGAGCTGCAGTTGACACTCGCTCAGTCGGTACACACGACAAAGTCAAAAGTACTTCTTCTGTAATCAAAGTTGACGATCAAATACTTTTTACCAAATATTCGCTGGAACAGATGAGCGGTCATTTTTCACACGAAACATGGAATTCCTCAAAGTACCTATACTCTAACTTTATACGGGGAAATATTATTTTTTTAGTCGGTAACATGCATGGCTTCTATATTAAAACTAAGGTCTGGTGGTTTTTCGACGTTCTTCTTTTTTACGGTCACTGGTTTGGGAGCCAGTTTTATGGGTTTTTCTTTATGGAGGCTCCTAAAATAGGTTCCTACTTTCAACGACGCGAGATGGAGACCTGGAACAACTTTTATTCTACTCCTAAAAGGGGCACTCGTATAATACCTCGTGTCGGTTTTCATACATGAAAATGAAAATATTCTTCGACCTTGATAGTGTGCTTTCGTTCGTTCTGATGAGATTAGTAAAATAGGTTGATTCGACACGACGGCGCAGCTTTTCTGAAGACCTTTTGCGAAAATCATTATTCAAAACAAAAAAGCTGCATTATTTTCGCAAGCTTATCTACGAAAATTCGCAACCCTTGCCCATATGTTTCTCAAACAAAAGAGATCTGAATCCTTCTGGCCCTGAGAATATCGGAAAACTGTATCAAGACCCATCGGTGATAGTTTCACGTACCGTGTTAATACAACTACCAAAATCCCCATGGATCGTTAAAAAGGTGCTCGCGTGAGTCCATTTTCTTTCCTAACTTTATAAGCTTTTGCGATAGAGTTCCTATGAAATGACCGCAAAAGATTGCGGTTCGAAATTAGATTTCTTCGAATCTCACTCGACGAGCATATCTGCTGATCACGAGGCGTGGTAGCTGGGACCCGATAAGTTTCGGACGATTGCTTTTAAATCTTGGTTGAGATTGGATCTCTTTTTTCGGTCTACATGGCGGTTTGCAATTTTACGTTACTTATTTATCTCTCTTACCGGTCGTCCGGTCCGTAATCGGGGATGATTCTGCTACGAGCGTAGAGGGGGGCACCACCCTCTGATATGTAACCGTCGCAGAGGTCCGAAAGTGTTCTGCTCCCGACTCCGGGACCACCACTGACGCCGATTCCACCCCGGAGGACTTCGCGGTCGCTGAGATAACCGGATGCTATATCACTGTCCGCGTAATCGTGACCAACGTGATGATGGGAAGATGAATGCAGCACCGTGTATTGCCTCGTAGTAGTTCTGCTTGGTAACGTCTGCAGTCCTCTTGCACCAGGAGTGTAACCACGAAGAAGAGGCTGCATCGGTTTCACCGTCATTTCCGTGTCTTCTTCCGCCACCGTGCCTACTCCACAGTTTGGAACTTCCGATAATACCTATGGCGAACAATGTGAGAATGAGGAAATATATTTGCACAATTTTTATCAATAATTCATAATAATGATTTCTACTTTTCAAAGCCGACTTTTTTTGACAGAACTGGTTCACTTGTACACACTTGTCGTAATGAACAGCGATCGATATACATAATGAGTAAAATAAAACTTTTCACTGACTTTTTCCATCTGCTCAAAAGTTGTCTCGATTTTTCTATTGGGAATGGTTTTGATATCGCTTCCGCTCTCGCTGCTCGGTCTGTATATAACGCTGCTGTCACTTGAATTGCTTTGCCCAGTGCTGTTGGAATTGCTGTGCGAGCTCTCGGACATCAGATCGGAAATACTGGGCATCGGAGAAACCATCGCTACCGTATTCGGATCGAGTTTCCGGTGTAGGCTATCAGTCTTGTACTTCGTGGGTGTCGGAGTACCAAGTGTACAGGGATCCTTGGGTGGTTTGGATGTTCCCTTCACGAGAGCAGTCGGCTTAGGAATGCTGGATCCTGGCGCAAGGTTTTGCGTTGAGTTGCCCAAATTCTGACCTAAATTGTTCCCCAGTGGTTCCGAACCGATGGGGGAAGTCACGTCCGATTTGATTTTGTTTTGGCACGAGTTGTTGTCGCCCTGCCCAGAATTGTAATTATCCGAAGTAGGGCCGTTCGTAAGATTCTGAGAAACTGGTGACAGCGGCACTTTTGTCGAGGATTCATTCTGGTTAGGTGTGCGGGGTTCAGTTTTTGTCTCGGGTAACGGTGACTTCCGGTTTCCGTTTTGAGGAGATTGTATGTTTTGCGAAAAATACTGTTTACCGGTATCTTCATCACCTTCTGCAGGTATGTGCTGCTGGTTTATTGCAGACTGTTGATTTTGGGCGTCAGAAATATTCGAATGGTTCATTGATATGGTTTTTTCAAATGGAGAGACCTGCCCGTGAGTCGGCGACATCGGTGATCCGGTATAGTTTTGATCATGTGAATTCTGCTTGATAAAACCGTTGCTGTTGGGTGTCAAACCTTTCTGAGCGAGTATGTCTTTGTTAATTCCATTCGGAGGTGGTTTGAAACCCTGCAGATGCATCCTTGGGTCGGATATTTTTCCAGGGAGTTCCATCTTCGGTCGTTGCACGTGTTTAGGGTCGCTCTTGAAGTTGGCAACGATTTTAGTTTCTTGAGGAGTAATCACTTTCGGAGTTGTCAGTGTGGAATTTGATTTGTTCATTTGACTACCGGACTTCATAAAATCTATGTTACTGGGTTTCTTCTCCAGCGCGACCTTAGGAACGATATTAGCGATTTTGCTAGTCTTCGCATCTTCAATTGGCGGTGTATACGCGAGTCCTTTTTCGGGACCTTTTGTCCTCGCGATTTTACTCTGCGCTTTGGCCTGTTCTTTTCTTGCAGCTTTGGGGCTCGCCTGCTTCGCCGGTTTAGCTTGAAGTTTAGATTTGAGGGCTCGAGTTTTCGGCGACTCAATCTGAACCTTGCTCTGATCGCAGAGAGAGGTTGAGCTGTCTGAGTGCTCAGATCTGGCGGATGAAAATCCGGAAGAGCTTGAGGTGCGTTTTGAAACACCGGAAGACGCTTTGCTCCGTTCCTGACTCTTCTCTTTATTGTTGAACAGCTTAAATTTATCCAGGACCGAATTCTTTCCTGGGGGAGGTGGTGCTGGCTGCGGTGAAGCGTAAGGCGAAGTCTGTGGTGCCCTTAGTCCTCCGGGTCGGCCAACGGTTGAGGCGCGTGGGCTAAAAAGGAAATTGAACATGTTTGAGAATTAGGCCATAATCTAGATTAACATTCGCGGGGATCAGGGAAGGGAAGAAGCTCTCAGGTATCCATCGAACAGATCCTTGATAAGGAGTTCGTATAAGTGGTTCGGGAGTCCTATAGACTTGCCTCGTAAAAGAATCCCTCGATCTTCGGAATGAATAAGATTGAAGGTGAGAAATAGGACGACCTGCAATATCTTTATTACTTGTTCATTCACAGTTCGTAGTTTAAAAAATATTTTCACCAATTAACCCGAGAGACTATAATTAATTCAAATAAAATCTTGAAAATATTCAACGAAATGATATGGCCAATTTGACAGAGTGTGGAAATTCCGGAATGTAACAAAATCCACTATCGAGATTGAAAATAGGACTTTCCGACCCATAGTCACGCACTACAGTGCAATTGGCTAAATTGAGGGAAGAAGGCTGAAAGGGAAGATGTACGCGATCAGATATACAGTGTATAGTACGTGAGTGATGGGTGTCAGGAAAGCGTTTAATATTCCCAAAACGCTCGGGAACGAAATGAACGGACAATGGCTGGGTTGGATGTTCAGTTTCTCAGTTTTTCTTTTCGAGTGCGTGAAATTGAAAGATGGACTGTTAAATACTCGCAGGCGCTCGCGGGGATGTCAATTTTTTTCATTCATTCTTTTTCTTTTTCTTTTATACTGCATAGAATACAGGCACTTATACTCGTAACATAGCACCCACACTACAGAGTTACGTGCTCAGGGTACGAAGTGCTCCTTGGGCTCTTGAAGACTTGAGGAAAGAAAGGGATTCGAGGGTCAGAAACGGCCTCTCGTCCGGATGCACAATGTTACGTACCTTGGAGTAGTTGCTGGAGGATGCCTGTTGGTTGCAGGATTTTGACTCCTGGGCTGAGGGATGAACGAAAGTCCACCTTGTGGAGGTTGCTGTTGACTAGGGCTCGTACTCCTGGAGCTGCTGGCGCTGCCTATCCCTCCATTTCCATGCTTCAATCCTCCTGGAAATAAAATCGTCGTACACGATTAACGTGAGTGAATAAAAAATCGCTAACATAGCACCGTTTTCAGTAGAATTACTATTATAACAACAAGGTACTGGCGACTGTTGTTGATAAGTTGCCTGTTTAACTTTCATATATTCTTCTACCAGATGTTAATATCCCGGGAGATGAAGCGGGGGCAGAGTTCTGAGGTAAAAGGGAATGTCGGAAGGAGAGAGAAAATGTTGTATAGAAAAAGAAATAGAGATACAGATTGCCGAGGAGATGTGGTCCAGGAGATGATGTGTAATACGAGTTCAAAGAAGCTTTCTCAGATGGCACCACTCTACAGAAATCTCGACAAAATTACCCCATGAAGAGCTAAAATTATGATCGTGTGATTCGTCAGGCTCTTGGCATACCATTAATTTTGGCGAGATAAATTCACTCGCCAAATAATCCGATAACGTCCCCACGCACCGTTTTCTGGCGAAGTCCAAATCTTTTGAACGTATTTCATCCGATCGTGGCAAACAGATAAAAGTTTCCCACGATATATAAAATGTCTTCTTTGTTTTTCTATTGTAGTTGGGAAGCCAAAGCGATAATGTCAGCTAATGATCGAGGCTCTGTATTGGCTGGAGTCCCATAAAACCGTGACTGACTGCCCGTTAAATTAATATGACTGGTGCAGTCAGCTCGCGTTGCCTGCACATGTGTCTTTGATATTTAATATATTTGAAACACACGTTGCACGCGTGCCACCCCAAAAGCGAGAATTGCAGGCGAGTTACAGTTTCACTCAATGTGATCTATACGGTAGACGAAATATTATAACCGTGCCAAACACGATGCTGTGCAAATCACATTTCATAAGAACGTTTTGCCATCCACGACGTGGATATCAACCGACGTATACGTACAGTGGTTACTCGCTGTCATGTAATTCCACCATAGGACATATGACCAAAATTATTCAAGTATAGTAGTAGAAACTGTAGCACGATATGTCTAGTTATCGTTTTAAATTGGATGAGAGTACGTTGGGTTGGTTAGACGTATGACTATAAGTATACCAATCAACAGCTTCGCGGGAATCTAATCTGGTTTTCTCTCTTCGGTGCATTTAAAGCCGCCAATTTAATCGGGCTTTGAAAGTAACTCGCAGTAGCCACTTGAATGTGTTATACATACCTACATATGATACGCTAAATGAGAATGACTCTAATTGTAAGTCATTCGTACATGAAATGCTTACGTTCAATTAAGATTTCCGTTTAGAAGATAACGAGTACGTGCGCGTTAGAAATTAACGTCAGATTTTCAAAAGCCCCTTCAACCGTACGACCTCTGGAACGAGCTATGAATAAAAAGAGCATATTCTGTTGGGAGTGAATTAATGACCCTAATCCGGGGATAAATACAATTGGCAGTACGGAATCGAAAGGGACATAATATAATGATAAAAACAACGGTGTAATAGAGTCCGACGTACCAATATGTAATATATGTATTTGCTATGGAGTAATAAAATCGAATTTTGTCACGCGTGTCAAACTTGGCTCTGCAATCCGATTTTTATGACAGTTTTTACGACGCCATACGAGGGCTAAGGGTACCGACCAACCGTAATATAGGGTGTCAAAATAATATATTCTAAACACGTTGCTTGAAAGCTAGGTGGTTGGCTTGAGAACCGCGATAATAAAAGAAGAGAAGGTTTTAAACGTGACTAGGCATCGGCAAGGAACTGCTTAGCCAGAACAGATGATTCATTCGGTATTGTATGCAAGAACAGTTATGCCGAAGATCGATCTTACGTTAAATTAATAGCCCCCCTGTGTCCACGACGCGCCTCAGGCTTCGAGGCTGTTGCGGTGCTTGACCCCCTAAGTAAGTCTAGTTTCATCCATTTGAAAACAATTTCCTAATACTTTTTGTTTGCCTTTTGAATATAATTATCACGAAATACCCTCGATCAAAATATAAATTATTGCAACGATATAATTATGGTTCCAGAAAATAATCGAAACGACATTTCAGTAGAATGCAGGTCTGATCTGAGATTTTCCTATTACGAATCCGTGCTGAAGGTTGAACTGAAAAAAAAACTTGATATATGTTCGAAAATTGCAACATTCATGCATCGCGAAGTCCTCTGGTGTGATTTCTATTAATATATTTTAGTCTAATATCCCATTGAAAATTTTATTGTTTTCGAAAATTTAATCAGGCTCGTTGTTAACATAGTATATTATAATTAGAATCTGCAAATATAGTATGTGAAATATTTCGTTATACTTCCACAAGGGATTACGCCTGGATGTAAGCTCTCGAGAATATGAGATGAGAATGACAGGTTGGAAATATGTTCCAGAATAAATTCTCGTATACCAGTAAACAAAGGAAAGCTTTTTCTGCTTTCCCCCTAAATAAATCCGAGCGGGAATACGAGCTCGTCAAATTGTTGGTAAAAACCGAAGAATTGTCAGTTGCAAAAAATCCAGAGCCAAGCTCTGTACATACCCAGTGATATATTTGCAACAATTTGCAGCTGCACAGCTGTGTACAGGTCACTACGATTATCGACCTTTTCCTGCTAAGCTAAAGCACAATGTAGAAAAATCAAAAAAAAAAAAAAACAAGAATAGATAATCCACGGGTGAAAAGTATTACGGATATATTTTCACCCTCCATTAGAGCAACTTGGATGGCATGAGACACGATCCAATTTTCTTTTGAAATCCAAAGTATATCAAGTCAAACAATGATACCGAAACACGAACTGTTTGCAAACTTTTTCTCACCCCGTTATCGCGTTATTCCATGTCTGAGATTTCGAAACGACGCGATATAAAAGCTGCACGATTACTTCACGTTCACTTGATCATGTTTACGTCAATTTTCTCCAACCTTTAATAATCGCAGCAGACACCGAGCGAGCGTATAATATATATATACGTATACACGTACGTTGAACCCGATGTAAAATTTACATGATAATAAGTAAAACCTGCACTGAGCACGATAAAACGTGTGACTCCAAAAATTGTTTCGCTTGAAGCAGCGTGCGCCTCGACGAAGTACAAATGGATAATCCATAATAACTACACGTTTTTTTTTTCACGTGATCGTGGAAAAGCGACGCGACGTTTCGTCGGAAGACCCTACAACGTACATCAGCGATCCGCAGGTAAGTGAGAAATATATAATTACTCACGTCTACGAAGAAGGAAGCGGTCAACGCTGCGTCAGGATTCTCTACAGACACCGATAAAAGGTATCGTTGGCAAAATTCAAGTTGGAGCGTTATTTTACGGCTGCAGCAACGTTCACTTATAATTTGACATGGGAATCTAAGCGTCCGCAGGATCACTAGCGATATCTTGTAAGGCGGACGACGGACGGACGGGTGCGACTACTGGCGATGCATTCACCACTCATGTTCTCATGGCAGAGCAAGTACACACATATACTACTATACATACACCCATGTATGTACTTTGGCATGTGTCTGTACCAAACTACATCGACTTGGCAATGGACGCGCCGATTGACGGGCCAAGGAGATTAACTCCAGAGATCGTCAACTCGTACCGATTAACATTGCAAAAGCTATAAGGTTGTGCACTCGTATTAACAACGCGGTAATGGGAACCACTTTTCAAATTATGCGTACAGTAGTTGAGAGACAACTACGGTATGTATGTCGGTATGTAGAGCTGCGGCCTATCGGGGCAATTTCTTCGTGTATCGAGCTAACGATGTAGGGAGTTAATCTCAATTGCGCATACATTCATGTACCGTGTAAACTTTGCATCGCACTCTTTTCCATCTGTTTATTTCTTTTTTTTGGTTTTCTTATTTTTCACGTTACATTAGGTGCGAGAAACTTAACGCGATTCGTGTAACGGGAGATGATATGAGATTGGATAAAATTCCAGAATTTTGGCGAAATTCTTATGCGCTGCCAGGGATGTGTAGACAACGCTTAAAAGAAAAAAAAATGAATAAATAAAAGTTTTCAATCTACCTCATTTGACAGAAACTAATTTGATCATTCACCCGTGTTTCTTGATTTTCAGGGGAACAACTTTCCGGCGGCAAGGAAGCTCCAAATTTACTAAAATTCTGCTCAACTGTCTGCCAATGGGAATTAATATTATGTTTCAAAACAATACTAACGTAACTCCCAAATTTTTGAATTTCCTTTACTTTTGGAGATTGAGCATTAGATCAGTACTTATATCCATTCGCTTGATCGTGGGAGGTACGGTAAGCAGAAGTGATTAATTTGAAATATCTTTTGGAACTTTATGAGTCCACCCCATACAGATGCGGTTTCCTAAGGTACATTAGTAACTCAACGCGTTACAAGTAAGAAATATTGTAGAAATAACAACTATTTATTCGATCCAATGTGTGTATATAATATAATCATCCTAATATATTTCCGTGCTAAAAGAAAAGTGAACAAGAACGAGTTGGTCGCACGTTAACAAATATATGATCACGGAGCCGCGGTATAAAATAAGAATTTCGTTTGAGCGACGACATATTTGTTAGACAATCGTACCGTTTTCCCTCAACAATTATACAATTATATATCCATTCAACTCGCATCATAAATATGACGATTGTTATCCCATGAGATGAAAATTTGTTCCGTATAGATGAAAAAATTAAAAGAAAAGAAAAAACAGATTCTGAAAAGTGCACACATCTGCAGAGTGAACAGTGTAAAGTTTGGTTTCATAAAGAAACAAGAAGAAAAAAAAAAAAAACAAGCGATGTGAACAACGGTAGTTGAAGTGCAATGCATTGAAGCTGATAACAAGTGTAGAAAAAATAAAATCAGTCTTTTCTCCTAATTGGTATAAATTATAGTTATGACGTACGTTGTCATACATGAAATACAAAATTTTAGTTCGTGGTGTATACCTATTGCTACAGGTTCGTCGACGTCAAACTTTGAGATATATAATTCAGTGAGAGATAAGCCCTCATCCCGTATTCCCGTATTATATGGAAGTCCTTGAGGACCAACGTCATAACGGGATAAGGCGCCGCGAGTGTCTGGAGAGTCTCTTACCTCTCTTAGAGCTTTGACGGGACTATCCGATAATCAGAGTTTGCCATAAGAAGTTTATAGGGTACGAAATAGTTAGTCACGACCGATGGGATACCTCACATCCATTATCCGTATAGAAGCTATACCATTTCTAGTACAGGAACTATACGAACAGTCGATTCTATTCATAGAGCAGTCAAAAGACGCCGTAAGTGTCGAGCGCTTCGTCGGTTTTTCTTTTGGGGGAAAACTAAAGATTCGAAAATTTTCCGACGTCTCTACCACAACAAAAACGGCCTCCCTACGCGTCTGGCAATTAGCTTCACAACGTTCCCATGCTTCATTAATTACAATTTCGTGTGGCTCGTGATGTACCCCGGGATTCCAGTTTTTACAAATTTTACTTTCTTGATCCTACAGAAAGTGCAGCTGGATTCGGTGAAACTTGAACTCCCGATCGATTCTACTTCGATTTTTACAAACAAAATTGTTCAGTTCTTTTTCAGTTTCAATTCAGTTTTTTTTTCCCTCGGTTTTGTAACTTCGGAAAAGTATCGCAAGTTTATTAGGAATTTGCTTTAAAGAGAGCCTAAATTTCTCTAGATTAGTAAGCACCTTCGGCATACATATAACGTGCCGTCGTACGAGCCAAATTTCAAAGAATAATTCAAGCCTTTCGCGTAGCTGGACACTTTACCATCTCATCGATTACCCTCCTCTCTAGTAAAATTCGAGACGAATAAAAAAATATTATTTGACAATCCATAGACATTGGCATGTGTAAGTACGCATCGTACATCCAGTGACGACCACCGTTTGGTACGTTAATATTGACCGTCGATGTCACCGCGTAGTCCCATGGGACACGATCACTAATGTGACCAAGTGTTTGTGCTCAGCCACTGTTTCCCAACCCTCGTTTTATCCATCCATCGTGCAGCGACAGAGCGTCGCGACGCCGTTTGTTGTATTGGTTTGCGAGTAGGTATATGTAGAGACTATCTCCACACGATAACAGACGGGGACTACGACGACGACGAGGAAGAGGACGCAACATTTGCATAGGATGAATAACAATCGAAAGTGTCAGTCTGGTTACGTACTCTATGTTCAGCTGGTGTCTATTATCTATTACGATGTTTAGTTTACGAACGTCGCTTTGTGCGGTTCGTAGTCCTTGGGAAAATAAGGGATTCGTGTATACAGACGAACGGACCAAACCCCAAGGGGTAACCATGGCACGAGCTGCAGGGGCGTCAGTCAGGCTCAACAGACTTCAAGTTTCGGGGGTCGAAGGGAAGAGAGCAGAGAAGATGGAAAAAGAGAGGAAAATTCAGAAGGGACGGGGGTGTGAGTCATGGGACAGCTTCGGCCTACTGATTGAATATTTGTAGATCTATATCACCGACAAGCGCTATGCCAAACTACGACTAGAACTGTGTACTTCAATCCCTACAACATTTCACCCTAGTATTCTGCTACAGGGGGTAGGTGGATTAAAATGATCCGCATTCAATAATAATGGCGGGTTCGTCAAAATGATATTCGAAACCGATTGATTTCATTTCATTTGAATTATGCAGTGTCCCAGGTCTCGACGGACTTAATATATTTGGAGACTGCAGTTATTTGTAGTGCGTTTTGTCGGCGGAGTGGCTGGTTTTGTATCAGCGGGATAACCGATCGATAGGATACCGTAAGGTGAAAGAGCACGATTTATATTGAGACATCGAAGGATAAAGAATTGCCAGCATGTGTCTCAGACAGGACCAGGAACTGGAGTTGTTGGGCACCCCATGAAACCCCATGACACACGGCTGGGCGATTCTCATACGATGTGTACTTATGGTTACATACGTGTAGGAAATAAGAGAGCCGCAACACCAATCGTTTAGAAAATAAAGCAAAATGAATATACAGAGATCAGGAAAAGAAAAATAAGCAACGGGAATAGAAAAAAGAAAGTGTACAAAAAAAGAGAAGGATTCGATCGAAGACGCACGAAATAAGACAACCGACTGACAGGGTATAAGGGTGAAGAAGGAGTTCTTACCGTTGTTACCCTGAGAAATATTGACCCACGGAGAAAGGGATACGAACGAACGAGATATCTTGGATAAATCCGGACCATATATTCCCAGGGGATTAACCACACGTAGTATTATACGATCAAGGTGTAGGAGGATAAAATTTAATCATCTTTTCTCCAAGACTTAATAAAGCCGTCCTGAGGGTAGGTTTGTAAGCCTCTTATGAAAATTTCACGCGGTTCGTCAACGGGACGGCGGGAAGCGCACCTTTTCATTGGATAAGTGAGGAAAAGGGGAAAAGATGTAAGAGACTGTACTGCAGCTGTGAAAATAATTGAGAAAAATTAACGAGTAAGGATCTCAAGAAACTTCATCGATTCGATATGATTCAACACGTACATGTGCAGCTGGTAATACCAACGTTGCATAAAAAATGTAACTTTGTATATCCCAAATTGGGTTCATCTTTCGAATCAACCCCTAATCCAATATCCTATCGAGGCCTAAGCCGGGTCTATCTCTCTGCAGGGGTGAGAGAACGAAAAAAAAGTTAAGGGAAGGGGGAAAAGGACCAATATCTCCTAGTCGGTTAGTATAAGCGCATAGAGTAAGCTCCGGTTTCTCCCTCTTCCGTAGCACAACGTGCAGGGCGAGGGTGGCCCAAAAGTTGGGGGTTTGATATTCTCGAGCAAAAATCTACGAAGGTCTCGATGCAGGAAAAAGAAAAAACCAAAGAACTGCTCATGGTGGTCCTGCACTTCGAGCGCCACGCTGCGCAGCTCCCTTTCCTTCATCGTCGTTCGGGAGTGGCGGTACAAATGCGTGAAAATCAAATCGCTTCCTGGTGCAACGTTGTCAAGGGAAGAACATCTGTTGCCGCCAGTCATTCGACGGGTTTAGTCCTCTCCGTTATACTCTACTTTCCTCTCCTTTTCGTCGTACTCCCTCGAGCAATTTCGTAGTCGACGCAGTCACCCGTTTTTCTGCTTCGTATATAATATACGTGCCATACCTTTTACCCTTATATGAATTGAACTGTGCTTTTCGTCAGTTCAGAAAACAAAAAACGGAGTGAAAAGAAAGAAAAAAAAAAAAAAAGCATCTTGTAAAAGAGGACCGCGGACTTTGGAGCACTTTTAATTAAGATTTTTACGACGTTACCTGGGTACACTTTCATTAAAACTGTTATTACGTCCGACTTTCTGAATGTTCCGCTTGCCTGAAGGACGAAATTGCACAGCACTAAAGTATCGGGTGGTGATTATGGACCAAGCGAATTACTTAAGAGTTCCGTTATCCTTATAATAACAGCCACCGAAAACGATAAGCTTTTCAAACAACCGAGAAGGTGTATATTACGGTAGTACGTGACGTAACCTCATCGCCAGAAATTTTCAGGAAGTTTAGTTTCGTGTTTTATTTTATCATTTCTTTTTTCTAGTTCCTTCAAGAATCTTGATAATACGGAACAAGGTATCTCGTGATGTCGAATCTACGAGACATCTCATTCTCGAAGTCGATCGCGGATGCACCTATAATATACAATGTTCAGGTAATAATCTTCTTTGTCAATCGAACAGATCTTGACGTTTTTTTTTTCTTCGACTTCACACCTTATACGACAAACGACATTCGTCAGGCGAGTAACAAAGTGCGTATGGATCTGCAAGTCGAGCTTATATTACTGCAGTATATGCAGGTACGGAAGCAAGTCGATCGATCAACATTCGAGAATGAGTACACCGAGAATCACGTTGTTTGCGCAAGGTATAAGAAAAAATAAAAAAAGATGGAAGGCAAAAAAAGCAGCTTATTTAACGGCGCCGTTATTCTTCCGTTATAAACTATAAATAAATTGGCGATCCTTGGACGCGGTCCCCGGTATAAGTATATAAGCTTGGATGAGGCACACCGGTGAGCTACGCAAAGGACTGACTGAGAACGGCTGCAGAGTCAAAGAGTTCTGCCTTCACTCTTGACTCACTGCAGTATTTTCTCTCCCTATATATTTGCATCTGTGTAAAACTGCAACCGTGCAGTATATACTTTTATGCATTTATATAAGCGCGTATATACGTGTGTGTATTATACCAACAACTGCACTGCGACCTCAACCTATGTACGGTACAGAGCTTTTTATAATCGTACATATGTATACAGTCTGCATGCTCTATGCACATTTCACATGCATATATATACAACGTGTACTGTAAACAGCATATGAAAATGTATTTTTATTCCATATATGCATATACCGCGGAAGAAGCTGGGGATGGCACATGCGGTGAATAGACGATGTAGCCAGATATGCATGTATGGATGCATGTATACATGATATATACTTTACAAATATATATACGTGTACAAATTTATGTCCATGTAGTAATATGTGTGTAACTATCGTCGTTTTGTCTATGTGTTTTGTTTTTTTTGCAATTTTTTTTTGGTTCAGCATTATTACGTATATATATACCTAAAGTGTTTGTGGAATTGAAAGTGAGGTGGGTATATACATATAGAAAAAAAATGCTTTTAAAATCTCTTCGTAGATTTTTAGTTCAGATTTTAGTAACGGCGGGGGAGAATATTTTTATCCTTCTCATTCAGGGTGCAAGCAGCGATTTGTCAAGATTTTAACGGTGAGAAATGGAAAAAGAAAACTGAAAAAGAGAAAGAAAATAAAATAAAACGACAGAAAAAAAAAAGGTGAATTGGAAAATATATAAGATATGCTTTTTTTGCCATACGCTATACAGGCATCCGTTCAACCAATAAATTTCCTTTTCACCCCACAAACGCGTGCCAAATAGAATCCTAATCCGAACCCATCAATTTCATTTTAACCACCCATATAATATTGTGACAAGGTTATAAAATTTCTGGATAATTTTTTACCGCTCAAGTATCGCGTGTGAGTTTGACTCGCTGTACTGCATCTTTACTAGTATATGGCCGTTGATATATCGAAATTAAATCGAGAGAGAAATAAAAGTAATCATAAAGCAAGAAAGGAGTAAAAATTTCATTTTTTGAGAAAATAAATAAAAACAAGAAAAACTAATTCGCAGTTCGGAAAAACAAACCGATGGTTTCAAGTAATTTTTTCGAGTTATTACAAGAATGATAATTATTTATAGCGCTACGGTTTTTGCCAGTGTCTTCGAGCACGTTTTTCACTGGATAAACAGTTGTTCCAAACTATATCTACAATTAATCGTGATATACTGATCTACCATCAGCAAATTTATGCAAGCAAAAAGAAAAATAAACTAACAAGAAAAAGCTGAGATTCGATAGATTTTGTGGAAAAAAAAAACCGTCCATCATCTCATAAGAGGTTGACATTGAAAGTGTCAAGGAACTGTGAAACATGGTTAAAGATGCAAGAAGTAAAGAGACATACGCTGTAACGGATGTTAATGTTTAAATCTAAAAGCGCACGCGGCTCACCCTTGTCGTGAATACCGGATCAGCTGACCCTTACGAACTGTAGATGACCAACGCAGTCCGCATAGGTTCGTGTGACTGAAACCTTTTTTTCAAAAGGCCTCAGTTATATAGAAGGTGATCCCCGTTAGTCAATCGCACTAAAATTTCTAACCGCAGCACCTCGCACCACCTTTCCGCGCAGCCTCCCTCGCGAAACTGATTTTTATTTCCAACATTTCCTTTAGCAAGGTACACATTATACACGGTCTACCGTGTGTCATGGATTTCAGGCTTGTATGTCTCTCGTTGTTCAAAGCTACCCACGCGACTCGGTGTTGGTGTGCTTTTATCGTTAAGGTGTGTGCGTTCCGCGTGGATCGCGAGACCCTCAGTTTACAGAGAAACTCCTCTCCGCGTTCCGCGCTCGAGTTCTCGGTCTCAAACTCTCCTCCGACCCTTCGTACGACTCTGGAGTACCTGCGCCGCCGACAACCTCGCAACACACAAAGTTCAGCATAACGTGTCCAACGCCCTGCGCCGTAACGTATGTCTCTATACCTGCAGTTTACGAACACATCTATAAAAAGCGCGTCAGGGAATACGCAGAAACGTCGAACACCTCGCGAGTTTGAGGAACTGTACCTTTAACATGGCACCGAGAAAAAAAAGTCGCGCGAGTCCCGGCAGCAGCCCCGAAGGCTCAAGGATCCGACACCGCGGCACTGTACGATAGGGAAACACGACTGTTCGCACAATATTTCTGTGATAATTGCTGCAACGACGCGAAACTCGGGTGAACAAAGATCCAGTCATGGCTGATGTACACGAGTATACGCACGGGAGAGTTAACACATGGATATTGAACCCACACGTATATCCGTCTCCCTTTTTAATATCGCCGTCCAATTAGACTCGTCTCTCGCTTTCATTAATCTTCTATTGATCGACGATTTATATATATATATATGTATACGTATAATCATATCATACCGACTACGGCATACGCGGTATGGTATTGACGGATGATTAAATCGAATCATACTTTTCGCACTTTCAATTTCATTAATGAACGCTTTGCTGATTGTCTATGCATCTGTAGTCGTATACCGATAAACTCTTGAAAATATCTTGTGTCTCTATTCCACAAGTACCTTTTATCGAGGTTTATAATCGTCCGATATGTTTTGTTTGACGAATCTGAGACGCGAAAAAAAAATAAAAAACGAATGTCGATTCTATATCGATATACCTAATACATTATATGTCTGCGCGAGTAGTGAGGGGGAGAAGATTTAACCTAATATCACAATCAACTTCATATGTTAGCCCTTAATTATGTTGTGGACCAGTAGAATATATATCTGTAAAAAAGAAATCGTGCGTGAAACTCGAAGCGAAATTTTTGAAAACGTGTATATGATAGTTTGTATCCTTTGATATATTATATTTATAGTTCCTCCTCATATCTTCATCCAGATGATGCGTATCCACGAATCCGTATACGTATGCGTTTCTTACGGAGAAAAACTCAACCGCGCACGATCGTATATACGTAGGTATATATATATGTACATATATAACGCGTATGCACGTCGCTCATGATGTATCAACTCCTATACCTGCAGCAGGCAGCACTCCCCCTTCGTATAGCGACGAGTCAGAGCTGTAGCGAAGTATAACTCGAAGGGTTGTATTTTTAACCTAGCCAGAGATTTAAAGGCCCGCAAATGTCCCTTGGTGCAGTAATTCTCATCATCGTTCTAAGCCGGTTCAAATATTTTACGTAAAATTTGACGAAGAGACCTTTTTTTGCATCTATTTTGATTTTTTTTTTTTAAACTAGTTATACCTGTAACGGTTATTGTGTGCCTCTGGGGCTGCTTCGAATTTGATCTTCACTTTTCCCGTCCCCTCATCCGACGATCTTCGTTTGCTGATTTTTTTCTATAACTCGATTCTATCGTATTCGCCTTTTCTTGGACCTCGTTAGTACTTTATACGTATAGGAAGTTACGGAGAATTTTATGTATCAGTGCTAACGAAGATTTTCCACCCTCCCATTGGCAAGATTTTCCTCAAATTACAAGCTCCGCGAAATTCTGCGAACGAAACTCGATCTCGGTGAAACGGTGATCCTTTATACACTCGTCCATTTTTACAACGCTAATTATTACCGAGATCGATTTTGTGCGCCTTGTATTTGAGCGGTTATAGAGCAGAAAGAAAATAATCAGAAGATGTATAAAAAAGAAACGATCGAGTTTATAGTCTGATAATGAATATACGTATATATACTGAAAATGTAACAAAATTTGAAGACTCTTGCCGTGAAACTTTTCGAACGATTTATTAGAAAAAGAATTTCGGTAGTTGAATTGAAATACGATTGTACATTTCTTTTTTGTCTAATCAAATGTTTTATTTTAAACCGGATCGCTTTTATCGCTTTAAAATCAAGGCTTACTATTCGGGATTATAGTTTCCGCGGTACGGCGGAAAAGAAGGACCTCTATATAAGTTTTATGGGGAAGTTGAAAAGCAGAAAGAAAAAAAAAAAAAAAAAACAAGAACTTTTCGAAAGACGTAGGTACGCGTACGTGTGTTAGATAAGATATTTTGAGGGTGGCGAATTATCTCTTACAACCCTCGAGGGAAATCTTTCCCCAAAAATCATCATTTTCATAACACTTGCAACCGTGGCGCTACACAGCGTATATACCCTATACTAGGTATATACCAACCAGCTTAACTTCTGCCACCCCATAAACTTGATAAATTTCATGGGCAACCACCCCTTCGACTCTCCGCCTTTCTTATTCCTCATATTTCGGTATATCTGCTAGTGCACCATGACGCTATACCACAACGCAGCAACTTTCGTTCTACAAAATCACCATATAACCAACGCCACAACATCACCGGATCCTTACTGCCTCGTATAAGGCGTTAAGTGCTAAGCGAAGTTCAATCCCGCAGGATCTGTATATATACGTATGTATTTTCTATATCCTGCTGGAGGCCGGGAAAGTTAAGTACGTCTATACGGGGTGAAAACTGTAAAGTGATGTGTGTGTTGTACCTTATATGAAGAGTTGTTCTAGATGTGTATGTATAGATGTAACATTGAAATCATGAGTCGTCAGTTTTTTTCTCGTTTCTATTTTGCCTCTCTGTTTTTATGGTCGTATGCATCAATCAGTCTTTCTTTTTTTTTCAAGTCATTTCTGTTTCCTCCGTGGTTCAGCAGCCCCTTCCTCGCGACGCTTTTAAAGCCTTCTCTAGCCCCATCACAAACATCGGGGATCTATGCCTGACACGCCACGACATACATATAATTGTGCGTGGATATTAAGTCGCCTAAATTCAAGCTGTATGTTATTCTTATTTTTTGAAACACCCATAAACTAGAATCCTGACCTAGGCCGCATAACGTACATTGTATGTCAGCCGGTTTAGTCGTCGGGTTTTCAAATCCAAGCACGGTTAGGATGGTCTAGTAGATTTTAGTCTAGCCTAGCAGAGGGTGTCCTGAAAGATCTAATAAATAAGAACGGCACGAGCCGAGGCGTGTAAAAAAAAACAAAAAAAGGAAGAAAAAAAGAAGGAAAGCGAGAAAAGAAAAAACAAAAAAAAGAACTTCAACCTGAAACTGTATCGTAAAACGTACAGGGCGACGCGCGTCTATTTCTACCGGGCGTTTTCGGTCCTACCTAACGTACAGTTACCAGCGTTAGCGTCGGCGGCGTCGACGTTGCACGGCGTCCGTATCCAGGGAGACACGCGCTTTGATGTAGGGTATGTATCAACGTAGAACGCCTGCATCCCCTAAACGAAACCAGCGGTTCTCAACCGGTTTCCACATCAGTTTCTTGTTAAATATCGTATTGTAGATGAACTCTCGTTTCCCTCAGAGTGTGAACTGTGTAAATACACCGTCGTTGTTTGAATTTTACTCAGAAACAGACTGGGATATTATCAACCTCCGGTAAAGAAATGTTTACATAATCTTGAAAGTGATATGCATTTTTCATTTATCTTTTAGTTTTTTTCCTTTTTTTTTTCCTAAAGGTACAGCGTAGGAGACTTTATAGAAATGCGTTAGACACTGGTTCGAGAAAGAAAATTTTAAAAATATTTTGCTGCTCGTAGAGATTTCGGTATCTATATGTAATTTTGTTGGAAACGAAGGAAAAAAAAATGTCACTCTCCCAAAAGGTGTGATCTGAGGATTAACTTTCTAAAAATTCTTGAAAGAGATTGAATGTTTCAAAGAGATTATTTTTCAAAATTTCAAAATGCGAAACGTTACAGTGGATTTATTATTTGAATGTTCTGCAAACCTAGACCACGAAATTAGAAATGATAAATAATCAATGAAAAAAATGTATTCCATCGATTGGATTTTTTTTCTTCTGGTTTTATAATAAAATGAAAAGATTCAAAAAATATACCCATTGATTCTTTGCACTATTTTGACGATACTAACGGTCGACTAACGCTTCCCGTCGAATCTGCTTTCAGATTTTCTTACTGGCCTTTTTTTGCTCGGTGAAATTAGAAATTTGATCTCATGACACGGAGCAAGGAATATGAAAATTCATACACATTTGAGAACCCTTTGGAATCAGCGTGCACATCTGGTCAGTAACATTGGGAGCCCTAGGCACGGGAGTTGGAATTATGGAGCAAAGTATAAACTATGGGGTTGCACCCCATAGGCATCAGAGTTTTGTTGCAAATGTATAGGTATAAGTATCGATGTACGTATACGTGGATGCGAATGTAGGTAATATTGGTGCAATGGTTGTGAGTGCGTATTGCACACAAACACACATTTATATGCATACGTACTTTCGTATCCGTAAGCACAAAGCGCAGCCCCTTGCACGTAGGAGTAGGTAGCGCGCGACGCGGCCATATCTCTTAAAACGTTCCAAAATGCGCAAAGGGTTGCTAAAAGGCGGAAGGCTTCACGGGCTAATGGGGTTTTCTGTGTTAAACCAAAACCCCTTGGAAGCCGAATTTAATTTTCGGTGAACCTGTAGGGGATATGTCGTGCCACCGCCTTTTGTATATGTACACATAGAGTGCGCAAGATTTTCAGAAAACACGTCAAGTGGTGTCGTTCCGACCAACGTCCTACGGGGAGTGATGCGAAACTCACGTAATTTGGTCCAGCCGTATATGAGCGGCGAGTCAACTAACCTCCAAGCGTTGAAATAATTCACCAATCGTTTGACGCCTGAGGAAATCTCTGCTCAAAATCCACCCCATATCCCCAAATCCATCCAAGTACGAAAACCGTCCGTCTGGACGACCACGAAAATTATCTTTTGCCACATCTAACATAGGTTACGTTATTGTTTATCAAAATATTCCGCAATAACTGAGAACTCGATCAAAAAATTATGCTCGAACAAAAAATGAAAAGTGCGAATTAAATTTGCTGTATTATTTGATGAGGGAACAACCATTTTTGTTTGTATGTTTTTTGTTTTTCTTTTACCATGTTGTATATTCCACATAGCAGAATTGTTAATTCTATATGGTGAGAGTCGAGTTTCAACTTTTAAACTAAAAAACATTTCAGCCGTAGATATTCACGGAGAACACCGCACGGTATATACGAAGAGTCGTGGAATATGTATATCGAGTGGGGTGGAAAATTGGTAGACTCTGTATTCTTGTGTCCCCCGCGTATCTGTGGCAGCAATTGCGTCGTTGTTATCTTCGCGTATTGTTATACGTATATCTACCTACGTTCAATTTTCTCGAGCAGCTTCTCTGAAATCAACCTGCGCCTACGCTTTGTCATGAGTTGCCGTCTCTTCTATGCACACCTACCTCGAGATAAATTACGTGCGAATACAGCGCAGCTGAGCAGTGGGTAGGTGTACCGATATGTTCCATTCTGTACACCGCTGAATGAAGTTCCTTATCATTCACAATTTGTTACTTCCAGCTCGCATTGTAAGAGAATATCGTACCAAAAAGCAGTCGTCGAAAATGTAAAGTAAAATGAAAAGAGAACACAATTCAAATGGAAATCCATCAAACCGCACAAAACATTAACGTCTTGTATAAGAAATATTGCGGTAATTTTTACACAAATTTCGGAGAGAATGGAAACCTTTTAAATTAAATTGCAACATCTGTGATAATTGTATCTGTATATCGATTGAGATGACTAACCGAGTTGGGTTTGATGTGCGGGTGAAGGTGCGGGTCTCACTTTGTCCGGAGGACATCTTCTTGTCGCGGCGACCGTCGCTGGCAAGGGGATGCTGGTGCCGCCCTGGACGCCAGGCCCGCCGGCACCCGCCTGCTTGTTGTAGGGTGAAGGCAATCTGTAATCAAACGGAATGAAATTATTTAGCTATAACGATTCGTTTTACAAGCTTTTACGTATGTAGTGAGTTAGCTTTCGGCTCTTTTAAGCCTCCCAAACAATCTGCATGAACCTAACGAATTTATTCAGTTTTACCCTGCGGCTGGGTTATTTCGAAGCAAATTTGTATCCAGTAATCACCCTATTATTCCAGATATTGATTTCCGAAAGTCTATCAACAATGCGTACAGTTAGCTCCAAATATTATATTCGCGTGTTCCGAAAACTCGTTCGCGCTCGTTATCGTGGTACCGAGAAGGTTTTCATTCACTGGTTTACAAATAGGACAAGATCAAAATGCGTTGATGTCACGTAATTACGTATATTTACCAAACTAATCTCTCGTAACACGTGCACCGCGTAAACGTTGACGCGTTTCGTTGAGAGAACCACGAAATGCAACACGATGAAATTTGACTGTCGACGATTAACGAGATGAAATTTAACCGTATAAATGTTGATATGAAATCTGACAGGGATGAACGGATACTTTTTTTTTGTTCTTTTTTTTTATCGTAACGAGCATTTTTTTCGCTACGTTTAATACTCGAGTATTCAGCATACTTACGGAAATTCAAACTAAAAATTTCGAAGGTCTACAATCTTGGAACGAAAGAATTTCGACCCAAAAATCTAATCACATATTTCCGGCCAACCGATGAGTTGCATAGAAATTTTCTTATCTCTCGAAAACTTATAAAGCAAAGTACTAAAACGTTGGTGGAACTTTTCGATTGGGTATACTTTCTCCGATT
This sequence comes from Athalia cordata, assembly GCA_963932425.1. Lineage (NCBI taxonomy): Eukaryota > Metazoa > Arthropoda > Insecta > Hymenoptera > Athaliidae > Athalia > Athalia cordata. The sequence continues at coordinate 44,271,668 of OZ010625.1, read as the reverse complement.
TTGTCTGGCGTAAATGCGAGAAAAAACGGACGAAAGGAGCCGTAAAAAGCTAAAGCGAAAAAGAAATTCGAAGATAGCGACGTTGGTATGGATACATGGATTTCTTGTTGACCCGTTGATTTACGACTTGCACTTCGTTTTCCAACGTTTCTTACCACCTACGTTATACTACAAACTGCAGGCCTGCAGCACCGCCTTCAATGCACGTGATGCTCAAAACCGCTGTGTTAATACGCGTTGGGCATGGCAATGCAGATATAATTTGTCGGGAAGTTTATGTCAAAATAACACGTTAGACCATGTTGAAATACTAGCGAGACAAGAATGCCGAGCATTTCACGTTAAGCGCAGCAAACTTAGTGTATATTATATTATAACGGGGTACTGCGCAGAAACAAAACACTTCACACTCTCGCCACGGTGGAAAATTGGTTCAAATTTAGCGGGCTAAGGTCGTATCATCGTTACAAACGTGATACCACATGACAAACAACATTTCTCAAAATTTTCGATTCGAACGGAGAGTATAAGATATTATATTGCTCTGAAAAGTTACTGCGTCAAGAAAAATCTCTCGCGTCACAGAAAAAAGTGCATAGAACACAAGGAAGTTTTTTTTTAAACAAAACGTACCCCAAATTTTTCGATAAAATTCAAAGACCTCGATTAATATTTCCCAATGGACTACGATTATTAGCATTGGGGCACCACTCTGCCCATGTCTCACGTCTGTTCCGAGGGATCGTCTGACCCTCGTCACGTGATTTCAATACATACGTCATTGTGCAATTCTATGGGAAGGTATAGCAAATGCTGGGAGAGGATGTACATACATGTATGTATGCATGTATGGGATTTAACAATGGACTTAGTCGCAATCGATTGAGTATTCTCTATTAATAAGGGACCCCTTCCAGCTCATGATTTGATATCGGGTTTGAGCAGGGAGATTCCCTCAATTTTAATGCTCAAAGAAACTAACAATAACTGAAGCGATAAGTCCACCGTCATCAGCGTCGTAGTGTTCATTCGACCGAAAGGTATCACAAATGTATAGTAAATTTGAATACCAAAATTAATTAACATGAATATTCTGTAATAATACCCGCCTAACGTGGGTTAATATTTTTACATAAATTTTTGATAAAATTCTCCATTTTAGGTTCACGAAATATGGGACGAATTAATTATCGATAGCCGTATTATCGCATAACAGGACGTAACAATCTATGAGTCGTCAAGTTCCAAATACCTATTTTATTTTTCACTCGAATTAATTGTATGAATCGGTTGAATTTTTTACACCGACTCTTTTCAGCGAAAATATTATAGTTGAAATCATTGTTTATATACGTTACAAAGAATTGAAAATCGCATTACAGTTTAATGGTGCGTACAACCAATCATTAGCAAATGCACTCTCATTCGATTCATGCAGTTCGAGTTGGTATATAGGTATATGTACATTGTACATAATGGCGGAATGGTATAATTTGTAATTTAAAGCACGGCGATCACCAGACCGTGATACGGTTCTATTCTCTTGTCGGGCAATTCGCATAATGGAGTTGAACTTCTGTTTCCAGTCGCTGTATTATCGATGATCCACCAGACCGATATTCCCCTTATATCTTATATTTTAAAAGAGCGCATAGTTCGCGTTTTTCGGTGAATTACTGCGGGGTACGAGAAATCTGAAAACTCCAGACAACCCGCACCGCAAGATTGCCGTGTCCCTTGTTCAACATTTCAAGATAAGAGATGAGAAGGAATAAGTCGCATCCTACCGTCGCGGTAGCGAACGCCCGCAGGGTGGAAGGGAATCCGTGATAATCGGAAAGGTTTTGAACGCGTTTTGAATATCGAATCCCGATCGAAAATCCTTTGTCAGCCTTTACGCGTGGTCAGAGCTAAAAGCGTGCGGAATGAAACCGCGCGTGAACCGAAGCTTCTACCTATACAATACAATACCCCATAAATACCAGAACAGAATTTCACGTTTCATCTACAGGGTGAACCATTTTAAAGATTCCGCTCGAATATTTTGCGACAGCAGAAGAAATGAAGGGTCACGTCGCGGTTTCTTTGATATCTATAGCTACGGATCTTTGACGTATCTGCGGATACAAACTGATACATATATCTTCACGATATCTTATAAACGGTTGAAGATAAACGAAGATTTCTGAGAAGGGAAGAATCGATTTTCATGATTGTCTCCAGAATATACCTATACAACGCGATGGGAATCGAGTTAAGGTCATTTGCCGGATTATCCGAAATTTGTAATCCTCGTAAGATTGTATGTATAATACGCGGTACACGTATAGTTATATATACGTACCTATATATACTCGCCGATCGTACCACCGTGTAAACTTTGGGCAGCTAACTTAAACCCTGTTAAGTTATACACGGGAGGGTAAATATTTAGTCTAAGAGGTCGCGCCGAACGTTCGTTCAAATAAGGCGAGCAACTACTGCACTTCGGGGTCCTGAAGTCGAACAACCGAATATCCATTGGGACGGGAATGAAGTTCGGGTCGAGTATAAGTTTAATGGAATTTTCGAGGTGCTGTAACATCTTCAACGAGATTGCTTTCTTGCCTTTTCATCCCGACACACAAAATTTTATGTTTACACGAGGAGTGCAGCGGGAAATTTAATCGCGGGACTTATTAAACGTCAAAATTGGAACTAGACTGCAAACTGAGAAGGGAGAGATGAACGGCAGCAGTGCAGCGGCCGTTGCCTCGGGCGAGGGAGTTTTCAGACGGCAGTTTAGACGTCAAAGTTTGACTGCCGCAGCCTGCAGCAGCCAGCAGTACGCCGTTTAGTTCTCTCAAAGAAACGTTGCAACAGGAGTCGAGTTTCGAAACTGTTTGTGAGTTCAAGTTCAACTGTACGAACCGTATACTTCTGCGTATGTATAGGTACGTAGATGTGTGCACAACGTCGATAATGTTACAGCAGTGATTTAATACGTGGTTATATTTGGCGTTGCTCTGGTTGTTCGAACAAGACTCCATGCACTGTTGTAAATTGTAGAAAATTTGTCCAAATTTTTACCACGTAAATTAAATAAATCTACGAACCGTACGCGTTCTATAGGATACAATTGTGCAATAGCGTCATACTTGGATATATATTTCAGGGTCAAGGATGAATCTGGTACGAATATCAAGACAAGTGATTCAGTTAAAAGGTTCGGCCGAATTATGAATCTACATAGAATCACACTCATCTTCAGCCGACATTATACATTTTCATGCAACATAAACGATGTTCAAATTCCTGTGCAACGGTAGGAACAAAAACCGTATCGTATATATATGTGTATAAAAACGCGCCTTTCGCAGATGACGCGATTTCATCAACGCTGTACTGCGGTACGACGTATACCCATGCAAGGGGGAATACGGTCCGATGCTTTTGCACAAATGTTATAGTTGGAGGTAACTACGTATAGGTATAGCTGCGCTGCGAGGGATAGGAAAATACGAGGACAATTCTAAGGGCGGCACACGGCGCGGGCGGTGCGAAGTCCGCACGTACATGGTATGTTCAGAGAAGCGATAGTGGGATTGTTGTATGTATACGCCATCCATCCATCCATTCGTCCACCCATCCGTCGTGCGTCTAGCCATCCATCCGCACATAGGAGTGTTTCGACAAGAGAGATGGGAAAGGTAATTAGTCGAGTCCCTTCGCAGGATCTCACGCATGTGCCGCACGAATTGAACAAAGTGCGTTCGCTTCGTTTCATTGTCTGTCGGTGGCATGTATAGCCTACAAAACATACCTACAATTTATTATTCGTACGTACACAAGGATCTCTATATATACGTATGCATGTACATGATACGTATTTACTTATACCTCCGTGGGTATATATATACACATCGTTGATAACATGTACGGTGAGCACGTGGCTGGAAAAAGCCGTACGAGGGAAGCGATTCGGACTAACGTATGTATGTAGTATCGTATAACGTCTACCTACATACATAGCCATGACGGGGCACGTATAAAAATGAAACAACAAACCACAATGAAAAAAACCGAGAAGAACAAAAAAACACTATGCCAATTTAACGGAGCATTGTCCTGCGGGGGCCCCGGAGCAAATTCAACGTCGTTTTTTCAAAATGCGGCGGAGTAGAAAACCGAGTGAAATGATGTCTTTGAAAGGAACTATTCAAATACTACATGTGTTATATTGAATATTATTCTTCAGCTTTTCGAATTGTTCACGCCTAATTCGGGACCCAATTAACCGTCGAATAAAATATATTGCTTCGGGTGAATCGCGTGAAAGAAAAGAGACTTACATTTATATTGCTGATTCCCGATTTTTATTCCTCAATTTATCTGAATCAGATAAGGAGGAATGATTTTCTACAGGTAGAACGAACAAAGCTACCGTTGCTCCGAAACAATTTTCTTTACTTTTTTTCTTTCAGTTGATACAAAAACTTGAAATTATATTTTATAAAAAGAACGTCATTTGAATTTCGGGTAATAAGCGTCGTATATTTTCGAATATAGATTTTACCCGCATTTGGTGGCTTTGTGTCTCGAAAGCCCGTAATTTTCGGTTCTATTCTTTCTTCATTAAAACTGGGACACCCTGTGTAATACCCATGTCCTCGTATATTTTGAAAATATAATAGAGACGCGTATATTTTTGTGTATGTATGACAAATATGATATTTGTGTCCCAGCGTGAATGGTCCAGTAACGAGTGGGATGGCGAGAGAAAGACCCGAGAAGAAGATAAAAGTGATGGGGAGTAAAAAAGAACCAGCTGCAAACGAGACGGAGTAAAAGAATCAACTCCTAAATGTCACGAGAATTCTGAAGGTGCGCCCCAAAAAGCGGGGGCGTCGCATCTGATATCGTATATATCTCCAGCGTTTTACTTTCCTCTATGCGTTTCAAGCTCGGAATGACACGGCGTGCTATGTGCCTATCGCGTTCAAATCACCGCACCATACCTACAACGAACGTAATTCAACGCATACCAGCAGTTCCATTTCAGAGTCTCACAAATTTCTTGATTCCTTTTTTTCGTTCTTTTTTTTTCAATCGGTTTTAACGGTCATCTAGAAAAACGAGGAAGAGTTAGAATCGTCGCGCGAGTAGGAATTAGTAAAATTCACCTCACATTTTTGATTTTGTGAAAACAAAAAAAATTTGCAGATTTTCTTTCTTTTTTTTTTAAATAGGCTTCATCCCTTATGTTAACTCTATAGGAGAATAATGCTTCTCCATAAATTTTCTTCAATTTACTTGAGGTAAAAATAAACTTAATTATACTTGTGAAGATGAAGAGAAAAAAAGATGAAAACTTTCCCTTCGGACAATGAGAGGACGTAATATTCAGAGTGAATTATTTATGGTCGTATATTATCGACGAGATGATTGTAACGTGGTTTGACGAGGTGCGGGATCAATTCACGCCTTTGATAATTGGACCTTTTTTCAATTCAAATTATATTCTCCTTTCAAGCGGAGCCTGCAGAACTGAGGTTAACATACGCGAGGTACACGTGATCGATGTGTTTCGAGTAGCCGGTATAGGTATGTAAGTACTACGTCGTCGAAAATATATGAGGAAGGTTAAAGTATTATCTGCAGAGATGAACGCATCTTCGATCCTCTGCAGCCCTCGTCTCTGTGCACGAATAAAAGGAAGGTAGTTGTACTGTACTATACTGCACCGTTTCTAAATATACATCGTACTTTGTACAGATATATAACCGCACACTTTACGATACAAATACACACATATTATACGCGTATATGTTTCGTTGGTTATGCAGACGGACAGACTGGCCGTAGGGTATGACACGCAATTACCTCTAATTGCCGGAATGAATTACGGACGCAAGCCTTATATCCATCTCTACGTATAACGCTCACGAGCTGTGCACTGTGCTAGTAAAACTTACCTATACAGGTATACTTATAACCACATATCTACTCATACATACATAGTTCGCAGATATTCTTGACAAAACTATAATGTACTGGGCCGAATCCGAGGAATGAATACCATACATATAGGTATATTGTATTATATGTATAATAATACACAGACAATCGATGTCTGTCGCTGGTTGGTTAAACCGTAATGCTTTGGGAGAAACATAAACTGGTTCGATTGCTTGTTGGTATCCTAAATACGATAGCGCGATAGCCTGTAATTTACGTATAGGTAATTATGTGAAAATATCGACAAACTTTCGAGAGATTGTAAGGAGGAGATGAAGCAGGTTATAGGTGAGATATCTGCTGAATATGATTCCAATTTTAGGTATATGGTTATTGTTCTGAGATGTTAAACTCAATACATGACAAGTCAAGTATCTGCAGAATTGAAATTTAGTATACATAATGTAATATATAGTTATATATGTACATACATGCGGAAATCATGTGGCAAGCAGAAACGTGTGATGGTGGCGTAACAATTTGTACCAATGAAACCTGTCGAAATACTTTACCGAAGAATATACAGGGTGTCCCAAAAGTACTTTCACTGACTCTGAGTGTGGGTAGGGAATGCAATTCTGGGACGAAAAGTCCTTTTGCGTTTTTGCACCTGACGAACAAGTAACGAGATATTTAACAAAAAATAGAGCCAATCAGGAGAGCGCTTGCCCCACCATAGCTGAGGAGCTCGGCCAATGCGTCACCTCGCTCGCGCCGGTGAGATGGCGGGAAAAGTGAACTTGTTTAAGGCGCTCTTCTGATTGGCTCTATTTTTTGTTAAATATCTCGTTACTTGTTCGTCAGGTGCAAAAACGCAAATGGACTTCTCGTCTCAGAATCGCATCCCCTACCCACGCTCGAAGCCAGTGAAAGTACTTTTGGGACACCCTGGAGAGTAACAGTTCAATCACTCATGAAGTTGCACCACAAATATGATAGCGAATAAATCCATAATTTATTAGAAAACTACGTAGAATTGAGCGCAAAAATGAGGACGACGAGCGAACGAACAAAGAAAAACTACTCTCGCTGCACATAATGTTTATAAAAGAAACTGGGCATTACGGTTTATATCTATACACGTGTCAGACGCTCAACGTCGCGAGAATATATTGAAAACTGCTGAGATGTATAACGCTCAGCTTCAGGCAAGAGATGGAAACGTAGGTACGAACGTACAAAAGAGTGTAGAACGAATATTACGGAGGGTATCGTGAATTGACAACGGGGGTTGAACGCGCGTTTATATTATATGTACATGAGCATATATATGTATGAGTATATAGGGTGTCTCATTTTAATCGAGAGAGTTCGATTCGGCCACCCATCGGGGTCTCTGTATAGCACAATATCATCTGCAGTCTGCAGCGGATTTCTCCGTAGTTTACAGGGAATGAATTATGAGAGTGTCCGGATTTAAATAATATTAATAGGACTTCTTAGGGGTGAATTTTTACTCCCCCCCCCCCATCTACCCCCGTTGAAACGCAATTAAAATTCATCTAAGAAACTCGACGATACCAGCGTATACAGACACTAGGCACGTGTTTAGTGTTGGAAAAGTATAACAATGAAAGCTATAGGTGTAACGTTGGAAAATGAAGGAATTGTGGCTACGTTGCTAATTCAGTTTTATCTACATTAATATTAGATGCAGTGAAGTTAGGGTCGATAGGGTCATTATCAATTTTTCAGTTTTCGGATTGAAAAAATGGAGATTTCCCGATTGGTTTAAGTCGTAACTTAATTTAGTTTTCAGATTCGTGTTTCTCGAACTATAAAATACCGAAGAAAACAGGCGCTCAAACGTTTTGAAAAATATTGAATTCTCGGCTCGAGAATTTCTACAATTTTTCGGGGTTACGACTAGATCGAATTTTCTAAAATTGTATTAACATAAGTTGTTTGCCAGAAGGGTTTACATTTTGAAGTAATCTCACATTTCTCATGTTCGTTAACATCGTTCAATTTTAAAATTATGCGTCGATCAAGCATCGTTCAAATTTTTTTGTGGGTCACGCCCTTTCGGTTCTTAGCTCTCGTTATATTATGCAGAAGAGTTATAGTCGTCCATTTGATACATCATAATACACACCATATCCAGAGTAATTCAATCAACACACAATATAAGCCGAGATATAAGATAGTTATATGAAGTGCACTCTGACTCCCTTGGTAATCATCACATTCCCTGCGGGATTTGTAATATATCAAACATAGCATAAATTACATTAACGCCATGCGCGCAACGTGCGCAACGTGCGCCTAAATGTGATTGGAAATCGAATCGAAATTTGAGCCACTGTATATAGCATTATCTGTTATAAATTGTGCACAGAAAAAAAAAAAAAAAGTAAAGTACATTCGCCGGGATGACTAACGATCAGAAAAGTATTATCGTAGGTGATGTAACAAAGCATTAGTGAAATGTGCAACTAACGAACAACAGATTAAAATAAAATAATCACAATAACGATAATATAACAATGACGATAAAGATCACTTTATATCGATGATGAAAAAATGAGCCATTGCAGTTACTGAAAGTTGAGAACGATAAAATTACCGTGAAATCAGGCTCATAAAGCGTACTTGATGATATGTGATAGGTTTGGTAGATAATGATAAGTTTAATACACATGTATAACTGCACCTTCTCGGCAACCGAATTCGCGTATTATACATATAGGCGCATGATAATAAACGTACGAATGGGTGGTATACATATGATACACACATATGCGTGTATATATATATAGAAAACGAGAAATCTATTTCTGTGGTCATTCACATCCAAAACATTGAGTCACTCGCGATGTCTTTGAACTCGTTCGCTAAATAAAGATATTCAAACGAGATAAAAACCTCGCATGGTGTGCAATAATAAATATATTTCAGATGTAATTGAAGAAGTGGTGCACATTCGTCAAGGATATCCTATATGTATATGTAATAGTCATAAGAGCATAAAATATGATAAAAGATATCCGATGTTTAATTATACGTGCGATATAGATAATTACGAGGCGAGAGGAGAGGAAACACAATGTGGATGAATAAAACAGAAAAAGACGATCGAGTATAAGGAGAACGGAAAAAGTTTAAGAGAAAGCGCATCAGTCAGCTCCACGTGCTCTCGATGAACCGTCAACAACGTGTCCTCGCTAGTACGTATAGTATAGGGGCAAGTCCACCAATTATCAACGAATGTTTGGGCCCGAAAAAATCGATTTGCCTCAATTTTTTTCCTCGCATTCTGTGAACCAAGATTGGTAGATTCACCAAGTTTCAGCCCAATAGGACGTACCGTTCACGAGGAATACGACATTTAATTTTTATGACAAAATTTTTATGCGCATTTTTAACGCATTTCTATCGTCTCAATGAAAATTCGGAAAAATACGTTTTCTTTGTGAAAAACTCTCAGCTTTCTGAATCCATTTTTGATTTTTTGTTAACTTAGCTGAAACCCCCTCAAAAACACGTTTTTTGTCAGAAAACAGCGATTTCTCCTTGTGCTCAATGTTTTATCATTCTTTTGAATTTTTATTCTGAAAGCTGAGATTTTTTCAGTAAGAAACCCAAATTTTCAGAGTGGGACGGATACGGGGTCGGGTGTGAGCTACGATTAATTATTATAGATGGGTAAATGAAATTCGCTTTTGAGACTCAACGGAATATCTTTATTTCTCCGAACTGTGCACTACCACATGTCTCTAGCGGCGGTGCGAACTCCTGTCAGTCATGGGAAGGGATCACTAGATTACTATCACAGCCGCTACGGGCTGATAGCGTTGCTGCAGTCCACCTCACACATGGGCTTAGTTTTCTTGAACAAGTTGTTGAACAAGTTCTCTTGTACAAAATGTCTGATAAGCAAAATCGTCAGCACCGCCCGATTCCGCGGTGTTTCAATCCATTTGGCTTAGCTCCATCACGTAAGTACCATGATTGTTTACTCATAACCTCTAAATATGTGATACCTAAAACTGCCTCCAGGGCGATATGACAATAGCGTAATGCTCATTTTTTCACAGCACGAAATTGCTTACAGAGCTTCACCCCAGCGAAAAATTCATTTACCCATCTATAATTAATCGTAGCTCACGCCCGACCCCGTATCCGTCCCACTCTGAAAATTTGGGTTTCTTACTGAAAAAATCTCAGCTTTCAGAATAAAAATTCAAAAGAATGATAAAACATTGAGCACAAGGAGAAATCGCTGTTTTCTGACAAAAAACGTGTTTTTGAGGGAGTTTTAGCTAAGTTAACAAAAAATCAAAAATGGATTCAAAAAGCTGAGAGTTTTTCACAAAGAAAACGTATTTTTCCGAATTTTTATTGAGACGATAGAAATGCGTTAAAAATGCGCATAAAAATTTTGTCATAAAAATTAAATGTCGTATTCCTCGTGAACGGTACGTCCTATTGGGCTGAAACATGGTGAATCTACCAATCTTGGTTCACAGAATGCGAGGAAAAAAATTGAGGCAAATCGATTTTTTCGGGCCCAAACATTCGTTGATAATTGGTGGACTTGCCCATAGTTGTCTAGAATAATCTAACAATATAAGCTTACGTCCGTTATAAGTATACACGCGTAATATGTCCTCGGTTACGACTTGGAATATTTATGTACCTATAAAGTGGTTTTTCTCGTTTACAGGGAAAAGTATTATACGAGATAAAGAAAAACTTGTATGTCAGAATTTCGTATATGTGTACCTAGATGTCGACTGTCTCATGGTACAGGACATTCATACGATGCCAAAAACGTGATTCATTTGACAAAGAAGCGTATAAAATTTCTATTTCATTTTGATTTTTTTTTTCGTTTTTTTTTTTTATTCGAGCTAAACCCGTGTTCAAAGAAGATATTGTTGAGAAGGATTGGAATTGGAAAAAGGACGTCAATTCTGGTATGAACAAATACGCCTTGACAGTCATTTAAAAAAAAAATTGAAAAAAAAAAGGAAAATCACTTCCACTTGTGGTGAAAGAATTTGCACGCCTTCAAATCTTGGACAAGACGGTGACAAATTAATTGAGGGTACAAAAGTCTGATTAACGTAGTTATGACCATCTTCACTTTTTTTGCGGCTAATTTCGATAAATTAATTTAATTGAACGCTCTGGTGTTTATCAGTATGGAATGTGGACATGATATTTAACTCTTCATAATACTGGTGAGCATAATAGAATGTTTGAGCTCAAATAAAATTAATTAAATGGTACAAGACATTCCACTGACGGAACCGTAATATGTACTATGACACATGATAAATATCTCACACATGCTTATACATGAGTACGTAAGTAACGTTATCACGGCGATCTACAATAAAAGTGAAGCTTTGATTTTTATGTCGAAAATTTGATTGAGTTACGACTACAAAGACAGCTTCATGTAACTTCACTCATGAGTATTGATCGATTATAAGGATGTTCATAATCATGTACACATAGCTACAAAAGTTTGGCGGGGATTCGAGCCGGAAAACTTGAGGGTTTGTATTTCCCACGTACTAGTAGTTTCATGATACGTTGAAGGATTTGGATTACATGAGAAAAGTAGACTTAGAAAAGACTTGTTCAATTGATCGAAAATCATCGAATTTAACTCTAATGAAGCAAGAATATTAATGGGATTTGTTTGAATTGAAAAGACACCACACCTTCGTTTCGTAAAATTCGATTCCACAATTTTTTCAAATTAATTAAAATTTGCGTGTGTGAAATTTGGTTGTCCGCATTTGTTCGAAATCCAAAAAGAATGAATTCATTTCGCCGCATGTCCCTATGTATAACATGCGTAGATATTTATTTCTATATAGGCGCATCCTCATCTGTACGAATACATGGGATATAGCAGACAGCGATGTCCCTTACGCCCCAAACCTGCACCACACCATTGAATTTTTTTCATTTTTTTTTCATTTTCAGTTTCATTCTACTTTTTTCTTCTTATGTGAGTTTCTACCCATGCCACAGCATTCCCTACCGGTACGTGCAGGTCTGCTACAAGGAGAGAAGAAGGGACGAGGATTGAGAGGACGAGGACCTCGTATTTCCAGCGTCTACGCAAGGCTATACATATAGGTATATTCCTATGTACATATTATACATACATACATCTGTACAGGCAGGTAACGTATAGAATGCATTTCGTGTTCAAAGTCTGGTCCGCCCACGCAGTTCACGGTTCACAAACCGGCTGATATTTAGCATTTCTGATATACCTATCCAGAAATTCGAATAGTCGCTAGATTTTCTATGTGGTTAATAGTGAATCACTAAACCTATTTGTATTTTGAAGAAGAATTTTTTCTTATCGGCGATCAAGTGAAGAAATTTTACGATAATAGTATACGATGCATGCGTCGAGTAATTATTATCGGTGGTGCGATAAATTTCGTGCACATTTTTCTCAATATTGTATAATACGTATAGTTGGATACCTGTATATTATAATGATCGTGAATTTCCGGTATAAATGGTATGTTCTAAAATTGATTCGGAGAAATAATTGTCGGGCGCGTGTCGCATGCACCGGTTATTTTAAAGCTAGCGAAGTGCAGCAAAAGGTGTTAAAAGACGCAAGTCGAGTGCTAACCGGTCTCTGAGGGTTCGCCTCCTCTCGGATCTGGTTTTGAATTTTTCCAATCTTAATATAGATCGCACGTATATTGCAACCCTGGACACGAGTGCTTTTCAAACAAATGAGAATCACCCGTGCGAATAACGAAACTACGTGCATCGGCTACAATTATTTGCATACCTCTGCAGGGGCAACATAATTCACGAAGCTTTGTTCTCTCCATGGATCAATTTCAAAAAAATGAATGAATATGCAAGCGGCCCACTTCACGAAAGCAAAATCCGATGAGCGATATAATTTATACGTTCGATATATGAAAAAAAATTTCAATGTTATACCTGTGAGCTTCAGGTGAGTTTGGAAGACTCCGAGCTTTCCTACTGCTGCTGCTGTTGCTGTTACTGTTTCCCATCTTGACGAATTTTTAACTTTTATTCCAATCAACGATTAATCATATATTTTAAAATATGGAAGACGCGGGTTTGTTCAAAATATTTAAAAAATATTTATATTATACGAAAAAAAAAGAGAATGAAAAAAAAAAAAATTCAACGAATTGAAATAAAACACTATTCAAATTTTAGATGAGTCAAAATTCGTATATGAAATGTTTTGTTACGTACTAATGATTATGTACATAAATGAGATATGTCGTAAGAATTCCAATGATATATATATATATATTTTTACGAAGGCGATAGGAATGAAGAAATAAAAAATTCAATATTCGTTATCTTTCATTTTCACGTATCTCGCGTTATTTCGAATAAAAATTGTTGAATTTTTCATTCTGATATAAAACGTGTAGACGTATACACGAGACAGTTTGAAATCTGCGGACGTTCACCACATAATTTGACAGCGCACGCCAAAGAACTATCAGCTGCCGCGTAAACGAAACAAACTTTTCTCCTGCAATATTGCAAGTTTTTAAAATGCATAATTATCATGCGATGTGTTTATCGACCCTTTCTGACGTGGGTTCCTTTAAAAATGCGTCGATTTAACTTGATTAATTAAATTCCATCTCGACTTATATTCCCTAACGTTATTATGGTTCAAATTTTTAAACCTCAGTTCCGCACTGTTAACAAAAAAACGTGACATAATTTAAAGCGATCAGAGGGCACCAAATAAAATCGTCACGATTTTTTTTTTCTTTCACCACGTTTCGTCGTACATAATTTAAAAAGTATCGTCAAAATAAAGAAAAATTAACGAATATAATTACATAAAAAAAACTATAATTTAATGAATAAACAGTCGAAAACCATCACTGAAATTTTGAAACTCTGTACACTGCGTTGTTACGACAACAAAAAAATTGTCACGTTTTTCACGCACGAATATTACATTATTCTCACATGCTTCTGTCAAATGCCCTTTGGCTCAACGGAGCCCATGGGTTAGCCATGGTGTAGGCATCGTTGATGGTCTCTTTGAAACTGAGGGCTACAGACGATTCCCATAGCACATGGCCTCTCTCTCGTCTCACAGCCTCCCCCTCCGCCCCTTTGTCAGAGGGCAACCAATCCCGTCATGACTTTCTCCTGATGCTAACCAACCGGAGATTCGGGCGCACCGGTACGTCATCCCCTACCCTGATCCGGTCGTTCCAACATTTTTACGTACATTCTAATGCAGTTGCCTGCCCTGTAGTCTGCACTTTGCATTTCCATACGTATATGTGTAACAACGTAACGCGACGTATAAGATGCACTTTCAATTTTTTACACGTTTCAATAGGTATGGTATTACCTGAATCGTGAATTCGTCACACATGTGTTCGCCTTTTGTGTTTGAAGTCTGGTACATGACCCGCACCTAAATACGTACTACAGTTTTTTGAAATACAACTGCAGCAGCTTAATTGGTGCGTACTTTTTAGGTTCCGCATGTTATCCAATTACCACCAGAAATTATTTTATTTTACATATGGTCCTAATAATGCTGCTATGGGAATGATAATTATTTAGATGGTGAAGTTGAGACCTCCCGATTCTTGGGGCAACAATTCTCTGGTAGTTGGAACGAGTAATTTCTTGAAATGTTTTTGAAAAAAATCAACGGCCATCTCATCTCACCTATTCTGATAATCGTTTGATATACAGTACCATAATCTGCATGAGAATCTCCTGATTATAAATTCAGCAAGTCATTGCAGGTAGAACCTGTGACCACAACCATAAGATTACGGCTCAATTTCCTGAGCTTAGAACTGGACAATTATACGTTAGAAATGTAGGTAAGTTAAGTTTCTACACATCGTATCGTTACACAAGTGTTTTCATCTAAAATTCGTGCTGCAGTTTCATGGCGAGAAACGAGGCGGAGAAACAGATTCTGGAGTATAAGTTATACGGAGGCGCATTTCTCTCTTGAGCGTGGGTGGCAGTTGCTATGAAGAATTAACTGCGCTCAGAGTAATTAAAATATTTCAAGTTTCCAACCCCTGCGCACGTTTCTAGCAAACTACATAGATATAGCTCCACGGATATAAGGTATTAATATTAAGGGGGAGTCTCTCTGTACATGCGCAGAAACGAAGAGTGGCACAAGTTTCCAACGATCATATACGATATAAGAACATTCTTCGTATATGTTTTGAGTCGTAGTTACGGGGGGTCTAGTATTATACTTCGGCTTTGATAATTAAGACGTAAATACACGTGACAGACCTATGTATGTATATATAGATGATAAATTCGTATACTGCTCATCTGCACGTTGAGCAAGTTGCAGAAATTTCATCACATGACTCACCGCACTAGCTGAAAATGGGCTAAAAAAAACTTGGGCTCCGGCACAATGAGATGAAAGGAAAGAAAAGGAGAGAAAAGAGAAAAATGTGAATAAAATAAGGAAAAATAAAAAAAATCAGTCACCGTGACAAAACGGGGCGCCTATATTCCTGAAATCACTTAAAAGACTAAATCACGTCGCGATCATTTTGCTGAAATCCAGTCGTTTTGTTGGAAAAATACTTACAGCAAACGAATGATGTTCAAATTTCATTTACTAAAGGAAGTGCATCTCAAAGTTAGACTAGTTAATTGAAAAGCGCGGAGGTTTCCACAGATCGTACATAAGTTCAATTTCCTGTATACTATGAGAAGGAACAACGGTACGAAAGCTACTTCGCAACTTTGAAACAGAATTGTTATCCATGATCGTTCTTGACGGGATTGTCTCGCGAAATATTGTTCTCCTAAACACAATAAAGCCCCGAGCTTTATCACGTATATACCTATGTATATTCACTCCACATCGATAAAAGTACATCGTATTCATTCACATCAACACAGAACGCTTCTACGCTTGAGTAGCGTGCAGTTATACTCTTGAGAATCTTGATGCAAGTAACCAGATATCCCGCGCATT
The DNA here is from genome assembly GCA_963932425.1 of Athalia cordata. NCBI lineage: Eukaryota > Metazoa > Arthropoda > Insecta > Hymenoptera > Athaliidae > Athalia > Athalia cordata. Next base: position 44,255,692 of record OZ010625.1, on the reverse strand, counting down.
TCGGTGCACTTAGCTTATCTTTCTTCAGTATCTACGGGATACTTTAACTTCAGACGTCGCCTCGCGTCCAGACTTGAAAAACCTTACAAGTTTCTTATATTGCCTGTAGGGTAACCGTACTACTTTAATGGGAGGCTTTTTTTTAATCCTACCTAACGGTTTCATTATCCCGTGGGACCGAGTTACTGGAAAAAATATAATTAGTTGTCCACGTTTCGATTCGGTCAAAGATTTACGAAGCTATGGTCCTTTTTGTTATTTTTTTTTTTTCTAATCCTTCAGTGGTGCAGGCTGATAAGGGATATTTTTAAAATCGATTTTACTAGCCGATTCGTGTTCGATTCTGAGCCCTATCTACGATTGCTTTCCATTTCTAATCAGAATGCGATTAGAGTCATCGTTATGTCAGGTAGACTAATTTATTGGACTGATATTATATCGCTCGATCAGGAAATGCTATTATACCCCATACATGGTGTTGGGAAAATTGACACTTTGAATTTTAATAGATACTCAACGTCATTCATTATTTACTGCGATTGACAGCGATCAGTAGCGGATAGAACGTAATTGGTTTTGTTGCCAATTTCCGCTCTGAAAGTTGTTCGATTCTGTTCGAAACGGCACCGGTACCTATAATATGTCGATCGATTGTTGCTCGTTATTTATTTACTTGTTTAATTTATTTTTTTCTAATCAGTACCCTGCAGGATTAAAAAACCAAAAACTCATACCCGTTCGTGATTGATTTTCCTTTGTAAAAAAATTCGAAATTGCAGGAAATTTTTTAGTTTTCTTGTAGAAAATTCATGAAACACGTTTGGTTTGGTGCGTGCTGAGTTACCGACGTTACGTACCAAACAAAACGGAAGAGTAATCATCAGCGAGCAGCCTACCGACACAAGGGCAATGGGGTCACGCCAAGGTCATAGCTGTTACTTGCAGTCGGTCATAGCGTTACCGACAATCGAGAGCTTACCGACTGCTCGTTCACGATCTTTACCCCATGAAAGAAATCGATTGATTCACCTCCCGTAACCCCAGAAGTAAAAATGCCGTGATCGACGAATTTCCCGCCATTTAAATTCAAATAATTTCGTTTCGAAATATTACAACAAATCTGAATTTTCATCAACCGGTTGCCAGTGGGGTTGACAAAAATTTTTCAGTAAACTATGGTGAAATGGTAATTTATGGATATTGAAGACAAAATTTTGTTTTCAAGATTGTGCAGTTTGTAATTGTTCGTGGTACACGGTTAGTATAAAGTAGGATCAACTTTGGAAAGGACTTTGAACTTTAGAAAAGAATGACTCACCGAGGCATGTCTTGGAGTTGTTTCGCCCTCTGTTTGTGTCGCGACAAGGCGAATAGTAGGGCCAACACGGGGCGCAGGGTGGACCCAGAGGCGAGTTCGCCAGGATTCACCGCCCCGACGTCTGCACCAAGTGTGCGTAGCGCCCCGACGCACAAGCTCACGTTCTCCACCTACGCATTAAATATTAAAAAGAGGCATTAGAGACATCTGAGAGGGACAAAGAGTTTGTGTTTCTGCACTTACTGCAGCGACTTGCTTTTACTTCAATTCAACTGACGTAGTTATAAGGTATACCTATTTGGGCATAGTGAAATTGCTCAAGTTACCCGAATCCCTGGGCTCTGGAAGGTAATTTTCGTTAGCTTTTTTATTCACTATTTTTTCCCCTCCAATTTGAACTCTGTACATGTCGGTGAGATCGAAATTTCGAGCAACTTTGCACACCAGGGCTAAGTGATTTGCGCAAGTATTTTCACTCCGCCCTGTAATACCCATTATACCTAGAAAAACGCACACTGTGCGGCGATTCATGAATCGCTCATTATTGTCAGTTAGTCAGAGAAACTTTCAAGTAAATTCTAACCTCTATACCGCGACGTACATTATACACCCGCATCATCTACATGTATAAGTTGCTATTACGCTATTACGCTAGGAAATCAAAGTGATGACTGGACATACACGGCGGCATAGAATCGACGCCCACAGGTTCACTGTACAGCACTATATAATCAGGGGTAATTTCGAGAATTACCGTAAAACTAGTTTCGAGATATATGAAATAATCGCAAGGTATATGTGCGCGGCGATATTTTTAATTTCAAATGGAAACAATTATCAAGACATTTTTCAATTGTCCTGAATTTGCAGGCACTGGTCTCGGAGTCAGCAAAGAACATTGGGAATCATGAATTTCAGGTGAAAATATTTGCAACTTTACATATATTTCGAATGATTTGCAGCCTTTTATAGCTTATCAGATAACAATCGGAGTAGGAAACATGAATGACCGAGAAATCGTAAGGGCGCGAAACGTGATCGCTGAAAAACATCCAAATGGATCGGTCCGTAAATTGTATGAGTACTTTGGTTGCACGTATCTAAATGACTATGTAGATGACTCGAGTGTACGATCCTCTTAAACATTTCGAAGCACGCCTGATGATATAACGGGCTTTCGTATCTGGCCATAACTTTATTGAAACAACATCAAAGAAGATAAGTAAATACGCTTTCTTGCTCTGGCTTTTTACTGCGTCATGTGAAATATGTTCAGGAACCTCGACCAGTGGTCAGCATGGTCAGTCGATTCAAGTTTATTTAGTCACACTACTGAAATACTCCACCGATAAATGGTGCTACCTTAATCGAGTTTTCTTTTTTACGCCCATGATGTATCCGCGTACTTTGATCAAACAACTTTTATACAAAGTGAAGTCTTGCACGTTCCTGTAATACAGATTACCTGCTGGCATCGCATGCCGATATTCGAGTACTAAACGATCAAATAAATTCCAAACTTTATAGCGTCAGTTTTTCATACCCAATACCAAATAAGTTTGATGAACCTTTGATGAACTTTTGACGCACGCAATTGATCTGCCAAACCAAGAGCGAGTGGGTATGACTAATTGTAAGAAAAAAAGGATAACAGTCAGACGTGTTTATCCGTATTACCGCGCTGGAGTAAACCCCATCGTACTCGGTGTCAAGCAAAGTTCCTGGTATCGGTACTCCGCCAGAACTATCGCATTGCTGACTCTAGTGTAAACTAAGTAACTCACCGAGGTGCAATTAGGACGGTGTATACCGGGCGACGTTCGCGTTACATGTGTGCAACCTCACGAAACGTGACCGCACGTTGACAATATACAACATACCATATATCTGGATAGTCGAGAGTATATATCCATAGAATTCGTACATATACCAAACTCATATATATGTTTCTCCCCACGTGAGCACGACGTAGATATATAGCTATAGTCTTATCCAAACAAACTTGTGCAGAGCTTATTGTATATCTGTGTATAGACGTATACGTGGCCCGGGTACATTATAGTTACTATCCACAAATGTCTACATAGGTGGGTATACGTACAGCGTCTACGAACATACCATATATACATTATATGTGTACCCAACATTCATATAAGCTCGGTGTTCTTTTGTTTCTATTGTTCTTAGTTTTAGCTTTAACCAAGGCATAGAGGTAAAGCAAACCGTAAGTACAAAACCACCGCGTGGTAAATGCAGCAACAGCAACAGCAACAGCAGCAGCAACAGAGGACCCCGTTGACGGTGAGTCACCAAACAATATACGTTCGCAAAAGCCGTTCCAACGTTGACCACCATCGACCACGACCACCACCGCCACCGGCTAAAATCTTGAAGATACAGATCGCTTCTCCGTTTCTCCGAGACAACTGGACACAACTGAACTGTGTGAAATCTTACCGGTGCAGTGCGCCAATGCGTTACGATCTGCATGATTTGTAATACACGGTGAACTATTATCATTTGCTAAAAGTTCTGCACCCGTCGTAACTTTCCCCTTCAACGCGCCATCGCATTTCATCCAGGTGTTACCGAGCTCGCAAGTTATACATTGTATTATAATAACTTTTCATCGCGCTCTGATTACAAGTAATACAACAAAACAGATAGCGCGACTAACGCGATTACACACATGGGTATCATATACCTAGCAAGGTCACGATCCTAGAGTAGAGTTTCCCAGTAAACTGGATCTGGAATATGGAACGCTCTTACCTTCGAACGGAGGTATCATAACGTTTCTTACTTATTGTTAGTGAGGAGAGAGGCGAGATGTGATGTACGTGAACGTGTGTGTGTTTCTGTTACACCGAGCACTAATTTAGGTTTTTACTCGAAGCACTTCGTGCATGTATACTTGGATGTGCACGTGACTATGCCGTGATATTGAAAGCTTTTCGTATGGGAGGACCGTGTTTGGTATTCGCGAGAATTGGAAGGGTTCTTAGGGGGTCCATGATTTCTTTGTGCACTTGCGCATATCCCGCAGTGGCACTTTCATCTGAAATTCATCTGTTTGATGCACTTGCGGATAGGGGAATCCATCCGTTGCTTATACGTAGACTGCACATACAGGTGCATATATATATAAGTATTTATAAAATGAGCTGCAGCTCTTATTCACCAAGTTACAATGCATTGCCCGCATCGGTGCCTGAAACATCATCACCCCCCGAAAGCTGTCTTATAATACTTCTTCATATAATCCCTGGGCGTATGTTTTTTATTCCCTGCAGATATGCACCCATCAGAGCTGATGCTGACGAACACTATTGTAAACGATTTAGTAACTCGGTGATAACATAGGTGATAATTATTTTCATACGATATAATCACTCTGATTATCTCATCTCTCTAAACGTCGTGCAGTGTAGGCGTAAATTAAAAATAGAATGGGAATGTGTCAAATACTGAAACTTTTCGCAGGACGATATTTTTTGTTCCGGCAAACGCTCGCAAGTTTGAATGATTAATTCAACTTGTTTTACAAGGACATCCTTTTCCAGTGTTATCAGAAATCACTTTACAGGATTTCGCATTTTTCACCTAACCCTGCATCGCAGTTCAAGGAAAATGAAATCACATTTTTTTTCTCACGGTGCAGTTCTAGGTCGTACGAGAAGACTTTGAATTCTTTGATCGACTTCGTTTTTTACCGCGGCAAGTGTCATTCCGATAGATTTTCAAAGCGGACTGATATTTATACATCGACAAATTATATCCACGCAGAGAATGCATATTGAATTTGACTGGAATTCAGTGTCTGCGTATATGAGCAACGTGAGCAGGAATATCAAACTGACAACGAGATGCACGGTGTACATATACCCGGCTCATGTACCTCCACCTCCGCCTGCTCATAGTACATCGAGAAGAGATGCGATGGGTACTAGATGAGATAGGGAGAAGGTGCAGAGAGAAGAAGAACGGGGATGAGAAGAGTAGAAGCTGGCAGCAGCATCCTTACGCAACCTATTCTCTTTCTCCTTTCGAGATTCGAATGTGTTTTGTCTTACACTCTTGTATCTATAATCATAATATCTGAGAGAAGGAGAAAGAAAGAAAAGGGGGGGAGAGAGAGGGAGAGAGGGAGGTGAGGAGTGCGGCAAGAGCTGAGGGCAACTGGACTTTTTGTCTTGCGGAGGCGCTGCTGCGGGCGAAGCGCTACCATAAGAGGACATCTCCAGCGCGGTAGTCGCGCGGCGCCCCGACGTTCAGAGATTCTGAGCAAACGCGGCGGCGTCTTCGTGGCCTGGAGAACGACTCGAAGAAGATAACCAGAGGTATAGAGGGAGAGTTAAGTTAAGAGTGCAGCGGTATCGACGGCAGGTCGGCCGGCTAGCTCCGGTATACTGGCACCGCTGCAGCGAAACGGACGAGTTACATCTTCTTGCGGACCCGTGGGACCGGTGTCCTTTTCTTCCTGCAGGATTGCCAAGACTATACAGAAACGAAACGATCCTGATCGGGTATAGGATCTTGTAATTCTCATTCCAAAGTCCTGTGGGGCTTTGCTAAAGGCATATAGGAAGAAAGTGATTGCGGACCCCCGGATCCCGGAACGAGGCACGCGCTCAAAAACCCCTTTGCGTTTAAGGAGATTTTCATTGCGAGCCGGTTAAACCTGGCCATGTAGTTGATGCCGGTTCCGATCGAACTGGTCCAAAGCGTGACAAAAATTATTATTATATATCGGAACGATCGACGATGGGAATCACGTACGTCTTTGTATAAATAATCAGCAGCAAATGACAGGTACATAGCCCTACGCGTACATATGTGCGCCGCAACTCTTCTCTCACAATATATCGTCGCTGTGTATTTGTACCTGCTGTTACAGGGCGGTATAGCGGCGCTGAAATCAAAGTCAAAAGCAAATCGTACAGTTGCAACTCAAATAAATGCAGGGATAGGGGTAGACAACTCACCGACAAACAGAACCGATCCAATGCAAATATATACTCTTCAAACTTGTCTATTCGTTTCGGACGTACATAATAGGAAAGTCCTCGACACGGACGTTTTCCAATTTTAACCGAATCATCAAGATCCGGATCTACCTTGAATGATTTGAAAAAAAAACTTTTTGCAAAAATCCATTTTTTTGTCGCATTTATGTCTGTTAAAGAGTATTATTTGCAAATAGAGCGAGGAGCAATATCGAATGTGATCAGCTTTATCACAGCGCGAGATTTAATTTGCTGTCACTTGTTTTCACAGCACTGTCAAAAATTAATCAAATAACCGTAAAAAAATTGTCGACACTAAATTTTCAGGCGATAAAGCGCAAGTTACGCAGCTCTCACGGTCAATCGAAAACAGATGAAGTCTTGTCTCTTCGAGTACGTTCACGATGATCCGTGAACGGGTAGCTACGGTTGTCCGTCAACCGGGATCAAAGACAAAATCTTCCCTGCAAAGGAGTCAGCGAGCAGTTTGTCGAGGCGAAGGGCAATAATTATTGCGAACGCGAGGATCCTGAAGAGCTCAGGCGACGGAATTTCTTTGAAATGGCTTACATGTATATTTATGGATGCCGTGTACCAAGTTTTCTCTCGTTTTCGCTCGATAAGGTAATTCATGTACCTCTCGCGTCCGGTTTAATTGTCGTATAAAACACTGCGGGGCGCCCCCTCGCCGCCCGCCCTCCTTCACTTTTCAGCTTCGATTAATTAACTTGCTTTTGCAACGCGATCCACGACGAATACTAAATTACGAAACACTCGTGAGTTTTCAATTTTATGTATTATACAATAACATCATATGCAGGGTGGCCCATTTTAGTTCGTGAACAATCTATTTTAGAAGATTCTTCAATGAAAGTTATTTCCTAGTTTTATGGATGAAAATTAACATTTTCTTGTCATTTTCATTCGATGATGGACGTTTGTAATCTAATCTGAAATTCGACTATTTCTAATTCAATAGAAATCGCTACTTTTTTTTCACTCGAAGAAAACAAAACTATGGGGTGTCGTTTTTCCTCCGACGAACGACGAAACTTTTGTTACTTCAAATATTTTTATCTGAAATAAATTATTTATAATTAACTGTGTGGTTGAGTTAAATAAACCACCCTGTATATGTATAAATATGTTTATGCATACAACACAACCTTATTTCACAGGGATCGTTTTGCCGGAATTTCTTCACGGTAATGCCGTATAAAAGTTATATCTTTTCGATCCTCTTACGATATCATCCGAACGGATCTCGCGCAGGATAATGGTTCTCCACATTTAAAAATCCAACGCCATTTATGCAGCATCATTCTATACGTAGATACAGCGTACAACATACCTCAGATCTTCCGATCGCTGCACGATCCCAAATCAGATTTCAGTTCACACGTCATATACGGGATAATGCCGAACTTACACGATCTCGAAAAGTTTCGTATCATATTCGTACACATATTGTATAATAACGGTGAAATCGCTTGAAGACCATGCCGATCGTAGGGTAAACCGTGAAATCGAATTGATCACACTTAAATCGTAAGCGAAAACATCAGCGCGATTTTGGAGCCAAAAAAATTGAATCATCTTTCGACAAAGTCAGAGTCCATAACGGGATTATAATAGTGCGTTATACGTATGTACCCAGGTCGGTAAGAACGTATATTTTACCACCGTCCATTGATTATTTCTATTTTTATTTTTCCTCTTGGTCTTATTAGGCCCTCGGGCTAAAACTCCAACTTATACTACTTGTAAAAGTGATTATAATTTACCGTCTTGATTTTCTGATCGATTCTCAATGAGTTCCATGAAACTAATTGCTGTATTTATACCTAAGCTAAAAATAAATTCGAAGGTGATAGTTCTTCTTTTTATCCTGATTAAACTGGTTTGCTGCAATTGTGGGTATCTAAGTGATAGTCGAATAGCTTTGAAATTATGACTAGCTTTCGACGATCCGGATATTACAAATCGCAGAACGATCAGAACAATAGAATATGCTCCTATCTTGATCGAGAGTGTGCAGGATGGAAAAAAGACTTCGGTCGATCAGCCCTACGTTTGTTAGACCGGCCCAAATAGTGTTCAATCACCTGTATCACCTTTGGTTTTTTATCTAGAACGATTCGAAGGTTAATCGAACAGTTTGATCAAGACTGCCTGTCAGATGACGAAAGGTCAGGGGGTGTTATTAGAATCAAAAAGGGACCTCGAATTGAATTTGTTTTTTTTTTTTTTTTTTTTGTCACCCTCGTCTGTGGAAAATTCTTTCTGCAGCTATGTTACACTAATTTCTCTTTTCACAAGAATAATGCTTTTTGATGAATGGTTGCACATGATCAAAACACATTTCATCCAGAACTTCGAAATACTTGGAGAAGCAAAAAGAATTTGAATCGGTGTGGGTCATAGCCAGGTCGATTTGGCGTAGAATTCTCCACGTATTATACAATGCCAATACCGTTCAAACAGTTTATCGAACTCAAGATACCTAATTCCGGCATAACTGTATATCTGTTTCAATTAATGGTATCACGATGAAATATAGGCACGCACTATACGTATTATTCTAATTAGATATTTTCGATTCATTTTGTTTTTTCTTCGTATATGCTTTTTTTTTCAAATAAAACTTTAATGACGAACTCAACACTCGATGTATCGCCGATGATTTTTTTTCCGTGTCTAGCTAACGTGTAATACAGATCTGAAATATAATAATAACGATGACCTAAAGTCATGATAATTAATCAGATCGTGATACGTTTCGGATGTCATATTTATTTCAAATTCATTCGGTTTCTTCTTTTCATTCCCGAATCTGTTGTGGGACACATCAATAAATCAAGAGATTGTACCGCCGACTGTTTTTCCGCGGAAATTCCTTACCAGTTTAGTCAGAGGACACGGTCGGTTGACAAAAATTGAAATTCCACCGGTCTGTAAGGACGACAAAAATTAGGATTCCTTAGCGTGTTAGCTAACACCACTGTACCCATTCCAACTTTATATACCAGCTATATCAAACTTGAAACAAGTTTTCGAGAGATGTAAAACGATTCCTTACCGAATAGCTGCACATTTGGCACATCAATTCGTTCCTGTAAAAATTCCTCCTAATTATCATACATGGGACGGTGTAAAGAGATACCAAAAAGAGTGTATCCAAGTAGCTCTGGTCGTAGGGCTACAGTTTTTATTCCAACAAACGCCTTCGAAATTTTTCTCTTCCAGTACATGTCTGTGGTTAGAATTCGAAGACCCGGCCCAAGGATCCAAGAATTAATCAGCGGTACTGTCGTAAAATCTGCAGCCTGATTGGATTATTAGTTCGATTGCAAAACGAAAAAACCATGAAATGGGTATATTTTATTTCAGTCGGTCAAGAAGGACCAATGATGCATCGGAAATCTTGCATTTTTCAATCCACCCTACGGTGTTACCACAGTCACCACAGATCTTACTGTAGTAGGCAATGTGCACTGTACTACTTCTAGTTCGCTCGTTCGTCTCTCTATATTTCAAATATGTTCCCTTTTCGTAGACTTGGACAGCTGACGTCGCGCCAGGGTGACGAAAATAACCGATCCTAATGAAGCGCTACTTACGCCTTGATATTCTCGCCTATGTTAACCGGAACTAGTCCTTAACACCTCTGAGCGACCCGACCTGTAATTTTTATAATACGTGTTGTTTTTATTATTATATTGTTTAATTGTCCGCCCGCGGTTAGCCAGATCTATGCATTTTAATGGATCACCGTCAAGGGTAGAATTATTCGTTTTTAAATTTTCCTGATGTCGACGCCCGCGTGCTTGTACTAGGTATATACTATTCGGGGTTCGCCTGTCCGACGTTCTCTCTGTTCCAGACTAAAGGCCTCGCTGGGCTGCTAAGTTATGTATATATTTAGATAGAGAGGTCTCGAGACGCACATGGCCCGCAGGAAACTGCTGCTGCTCGTCTTCCTGATAAAAATAATGATAGTTTTACTTCCTGAAAAAGGTAGAAGGCACGCGACTTTATACTATAAATAATATAATTCTTTGCATCGGCAGTTAAAATAATGAAGACGACACATCTTAAACCTTTCTTAATTTTTACAATAATAATCATAATAAAAACAACAACGTAATACGTAACAGTGTATTACGTAATATAACAATAAAAAAAAGTATAAGTCCAAAAAAAATTAAAATTTTGTAGTTGTATATTACCAGTTCTGCGGCGCAGAAAATTCGAGGATACTTTTCCCTCGGGATATATTTTGTACCAAGAGTTTTTTTCGATTCCTATGCTCTGAAAATTGAGAATTCTTCAGATTTTTCAACAAGGAATCCATTTTTTATACTGAAAAACAAAATACAAAATGGCGACAGCTGAAAATCTATCCCAGAGGTCATGAAGGTCAAGATTATAATTTTCCCATATGGGGTAAGAAATTCGCTAACAAAAGCCATCTTGACTTATTGGGGATTTTTTTGATTTTTGCTTCGTTTTCGCATAATTTAGACACGAAAAAACGTGATTCTAGCGAATTATATCACGTACTCGGAGGTACTGAGGGAATATATTTTCAAAGTTTAGAGAGAATTTTTTTCGGGCATGTAAGTTTCATGTCGACGGAGCCATATAATAATTCTAACACATATTAACGAAAGACAGGATCTGTAACTGCGAGGATATACATCTTGATGAGAAAATAACTATGCGCGGTAAGCCGACACACGCGATTTAACGTAATGTTTACACAGCCAGGATAGATGAAGAGCTATATAATAGTGCGACGGTAAAATTATAGGTAATCAACAATTACACGCGATATATATACACATACATACATAATCACGAGGCTACGGCACCATGAGGGAGATTGAATTTTCAATAATCCTGTGGGAATAAATTTTCAACATGCGCGATAAGAAAGCCTTATATTTTATTCCATTTTTCATTTATATATCCGTCTCTACTTCGACCGGTTGTCATACTTTTGAATTTACTAAAAAGTCGTTACGATGCTCATAGATCTGTTTCTGTTGTTTCAATAATTACCATAATTATTGATAATAGTAATATTTTATCATACCAGAGAGAATAAAAGAAAAATAAAAACCAGCGCAGTCATGTTTGGGATAATTATACAACGTATTTTCGGTTCATTCGAATCTATAATAAATTTCCATTTTCTCTTATTTGTCGTAGCAATGATTCATTACGCTTATCATTTTATATTCAGACGATATATCGAAGTAGAGATCAAAGAAGCGCGTTACGCGCGATGAAATCTAGTGGAATACGTGTTTGGACTACTCGCTATTGAAAGAGGATGCAAATCGCGGAGGGCACGAGGAGGTCTCTGGGCCAGCAGGTGAGCAACACGGAGTGGTCAACGATGATCGCGAACGCGGGAATCGGGGGACCGGGCCCCGAAGCAACAGCAGCAACAGCGGCAGGGGTAACGGACCACGGAATGTAACGGTGATGCGGTAATATCTGCGCATGAGAAACAAATGGAGAAGAAACAAAAAAAAAAGAATGTGAAAAATTTCAAACAAATTCGTATATAAACAAAAAGTGCGCTGGTACTACGTAATTAGGTACACGGCCACCGATCTCAGGATATATCGTGCAACGAGCTTTTTTTTTGGCTGATACAAAAATATTGTTCTCCCACGCTATACATTATATAGCACGTGAACCATGTTATGTATATACATATGTCAATGCATATTATGTACTATATATCGCGTGCAAAATTATATGAGATCATGATAATAAAATTGCCGAGTTCCTATGTAATCTTCGGTTAGAGGTATACGTATATTAATTATTAGATTTAGACCTTGAGAATTTTTTGTTCAACATTTAATCACAGGACCTATTAGATTTATTCGGGTTATTAATCGCCGACGCGCATTGATTTTTGACAATGAAGGAAGATTCGTGCTGTTCACGCGTGTCACGTGACTTATTGATGAAACGGATGAAATATCACCGTAGGTACAACGTGTGAGCAGCCACACCTATATTTTGTGAGCGTCAAAGCCATATGTATAGGTACCATGTGTATAATAGGTATCTATAAATTTGTATAAATTTCAAACTTCGAATGCCTCGAACGCGAATCATTCGGAGGCAGGTTATAACTGAATAATATAATATTAGCTACACAGGTATAAGGATATACGCAACACATGCGGCTTATTTTCCGCATCACAGCGAGGAAAATGAGAGAAATGAGATTGAAGACGGAGAAAAAGAAAAGCGAAGAAAAATCCAATTGAATAAATAATGCGTACGAAAAAATGAAGAGCTGAGCCAAGCCTTATTATTTCTTTATCTCATCCTATTATTCCCACTCTTTCGGTGCATAAAGAGGCGTGTGTATGTACGGTATGTCTATATATGCCGAGCAAAGGGTTCGTGAAAACATTTTTTTCCAAATGAGATTCCATAGTGATGAGATCGTGACATGGTTGTCTTAACGAGAAGTGCAGTATGTTGACAATATATGGTGAAATCTGCTTTTTATTCACTTTTGGTACGCGTCAGATGAGTCTAATATAACTCATTGTCAGTACCTACTGCAGATTACACAGTATTCCGTGTAATGGAAAAATTACGGACGAAACTCGACAATTTTTCGTGCAGATATATACGAAGATTCGCTTAAATTCGATGAATATATATTCAAAGAGCGTTCGCGTGTACAGAATTTATTCAAATATCGGCGATTCCAAATTTTTTCCAGAATTACATAAAACGTCCTTAGCGTCGAGTCCTTGGATTTATTTTTGCGCGGGGATCAACAGAGTGCCGAATTTTCTTTCATTGCGATCTGCTTACGCATAGTGCGTTATGATGCATAAATTTTTTTCGCAATGCACCAAGTTCGAACGTTCATCGTCACGTCTGTCGGGATCGGCGTATGCATGCATAATTCGTTATATACAATAAACGGAATTGTACTTCTATCCACATGATCGCAACGGAAGGTAAGAAACCGAATGTATACAATTAAGTCAGATGATAACGTCTTAACGAGACCGCAAAGAAGGCTTGGCCTCAAAGTACATTTGCGCCTTACTCATGCTCGCAGTAAACCGCAGGCGAACGCAAAACCGTGATGGTGAGCTATAAGCCGGATTATTAAATAACACGATTGGTTCTGATCTTCTCGCTTCGAGCGGCACGCTTGGAATTGCAGCGATTCTTTTCAATTTCCATGCGAAATTCGCACGTGCATATTTCCGTTATAATGCGGTCGGATCCTTCCTCGTTACCCTATACGACGACAATTGTTCCGTGTGCTGTACGTTCATGTATACCGATGGTAAGATCGGCACGTCTAAAATTTTAATCTAGTATCTGGAAGGTGCAGTGCGATGAAATTTGTCGAATAATTATTTTTTAATTCCATTTTTTCATCTTGATCCAAACGAGCCTGGGTCGATGTAATTTCTAATCACCCTTTTAACGTTACGTCGATAAAAAAAAGCTGCAGTTCTTTTCGTCGAAACGATATCTAAAATCAAAAAAGATATTGGCGGAAGAGCGAAAATTTTTCATACGAGACTTTCGTTGTTTCATTTATTTTTCTCAGGGATCGTAAAGATGTACAAAAATTTAGACTGCAGCGCAGCTCGAGGGTACAACGAATTTCCCTCGTTTTTAAATTCAACGCGCTCGCATATTAGAACGAAACGTAAAGTATTTCACCAGTTCCACTCTGGGCTTTATTATGGGCATACTTTTTCAAGGGCTTATGTATGTTACACAAGCTGATTTGTGCAGGCTTGAACTTTTTTGCTCAATTTTACCGTAATTTCCGTTCTACGGAAAGTTGCCTCGACACGCTCCGTTCCCAACTATACCCTATACACCAGTCATAACAATACGTGATTTATACCAAGGACTTTCCTGTATAGAGCAAATACATAAGAGTTACGTAAAACACCATGAGGTATGTATAAGTATATCTATATTACACGAATGACGGACGTTCACTTTACCGAGACATGATCCGAGACATGATCCTTATAAACGCTGACGCGTAAATTAAGAAATGTAAATTTTTTTCAAGCATACCTAATTACGATACGCTGCACGAAACTATGTCCAATATAGAAAAAGAACAAAGCAAAAAAACCAAAGGAAAAAAAACACCTATGTGACTGAGACACAAAAAAAATGTATATGTATAGGTATACGTAAGAAGAGTGGGATAAATATTTTGACTTCATATCGACGGCTCGTAATTAGCTGCAGGTTAGCTACTACACTGTTTTTTCGATTGCCAATTAAGCACATAGTTTATGCTTCGACCCTGTGAAAGTTGGGTGATATAATGGTATAATTGCATTGTTTTTATTTATCGGATAAACTTCCGATATGCCAGACAACAATATCGAGAACTGGAGTAATTAGTTAATTACCTGTAGTGCAATTAGACCGCAACGAGATATCACGAATGATATTTTCCACTTTTGTCTCCGCATACGATACCTCAAATGCATAGTTATATAATTGTATAATTATAGGAAGTTATTTATACGATCATCGGAAATTATTGATAAAATTAATTAGATTGGAAAGACCATGCACCTAATTGTCGTTCTGACGCGAGGTATAATCAACTTTATCTATACAGAGTATTCCAATATTGACTCGATGACGACATTGAACGTGTATAAAACGACCCTTATCCGAACGCAGTCCATTTATTAACCCAATTATATCTAGTTAGAGTATAACTCCACAGTCCTAATTACAAATACCAATTACATAAATATGGCGGTATGCGGTAAACTTGGACGACAACTTTCATTCGCGATATAGCTTATTTTTTTTCTATCTGGGTGTATAACAGCCAGGTAGTCCTTGGAAGGGTTGGGGCATATTTCACCTCCGTTGGAACTCAGGTCGAATTGGCATGAAATGCCCCACATACGTACGCGATACATGAATAGTAAAATCCATCATCACGTTCATACGAAGAGGTGGAAATGTGAGAATTTAATACCACAGAACGCGTTTATAATACGAATCGTTTTGAAAGAAATGATATAATAATTCACTAGCTGAGCTGCATTGCGGCGATATACGAGTATTTATCTAGGTATATATGAGTCACGTAATTTCCTCGTTCCAAGAAATAACTTGTAAATAATAAAATGAACGTACATATTGTACGTACGAATATGTATATACATATGTGTGCTTGTTCAGAGAGTGAAAGATTTTTTTTCTTCAACTATATTAGACCACCGCGCCGGTAAATCGATTCTGGAGAAATAAAAATCAAATAGAGAAAATCTTCAATATTTCAGATTTTTATCTCAACCTTAGAAATCCTGCCAACTGTAGGGGTGAATTTGAATTTCTACATTTATCATATGTATAGAGAATTCCACGTCAATTTCCATACAAATCATTTAAATCTGATTTTGTGAGAAGGTCTAAAATACTTCGGAAAAATCCTGTCAGATTTCACGACTTTTAAGCTTTGAACAAAAGTGGGCGAACACTGCGTCTGACCTGTGTATCTGATCCTTTTTATCAAATAAAACGTTTAAAAATAAAATAAAATAAAATGAGCAGTCGTTGGGACATTTTTATATCGGTGCTACCACATTTTGGAAAAAATTGAGATAAATAAAACAAGGACGGTAAAAAAATGTGTCTTTATATTAAATTATGACCATCCAATTAATGTACCCCTATATGCATATAGGTCCCTCCGAATTTATGTACACAATATTAGAAATTCTAGAATCTGGATTTCGATTTAAAAACCATTTAGAACCAGGTACCCCGTCGGCCCCATGTATAAGTGATTACGAATGTACAGATACAGCTATATATTGATCGAGGTCCAACAATAATCTATCTAATCATCGACAGCCGGTCAATGCTTGGTCACCCTTCGCTGCTTAACGACTGTATAGCGTGATTTAGAAGTATCCACGTGCTCACAATAACGCACCAGCTATACTACGGTATAAACAATAACCTATACCGAATGCCACACCTGACAATTCGGAGCCCTGTCATCCACTTGCTGACGCCATTCGATGAAAAACATTTTTCGACTAAAATTTGAATCACAATTGGAGGTTATTTGACAGAAAAAAAGACTCATATGGATTTCATGTCTTTCAGAAGATTCCACTGTTTCAGGTATCGTATTGGAAAAGCGGTAATTTTTTTTGTCAGTTTTTCATATTTCAGTACGTTTATAAAGTTAAAAAAATAACACATTCGGGTGAAAAAGGTTATTCCATGACCTCGGAAGATGAAACCTAGTTTTCAACATTTGATATGACGAAAAAAAAAAAATATTCCTATAATATTAAAACTTTTTCTCAGATCACAAGATTTTCATTAACGTTAATCGATTTATGTTATGTCTAGCCTTCGTAAATGAGCGTAGAGACAATTTTTCTCATTTATTCACTTATTTATTTAATTAATTTTTCCGTTACCTGTAACACGAGGTCATCTCTGCAGCATTCGATTAACACTTCACAACACACGGTTTACATGTATGTTACATCACAAATGGACAAAGTTTATTTATTTTAACGTTTTTTTTTTTCTTTTTTTTAATGGTCAAATCAATATACCGAGAGAAAAAAACGGATTAAATTCACCGCCGCGTAAATTTTTTAAGTAAATTAGTATCACTTGTTGGAAAACTCATTAGCAAGTAACATTTCACCGGACAGATAGTAGAGTAGATTCAAAGTTTTCCCGCGGACAAAACGCTGAAAACTTTTTCGATAAAAAGTAAGGAGTATGGCTGGATAGTTTTCTTCTCTCTTTTATTTTCTTCTTTTCTTTCTCTTATTTTCCTTCGTCAGATTGAATTCCAATTACAATTCTTGTCGGGTAGGTATAAGTACAGAGAACACTTTCGCCTTCGTGTATGTGTTATACTCTGATATTTGTAGATATCCTAGATAGCAAAATTGTGTAGCGATCGATTTCCGTCTCTATATAAGTGCACTTTACTTTAACTGCAAGTTTCGACGTTATTACAGGCGAAACTGTGGCAATCACCATAAACTGAAGTGTATATAGGATCAGAAAACTCTTCGTTGTAAATATTATTAACGAGATAATTTGTCGCAGTTATAGATGTCTCGACGAGTGTGTAACCGATATAATTTACCTTAGCTACGTATCAATTGGAAAAAAATAATCAAACGCATCGATCGGTTTTCACCTTCTCGATTCTGCGAAGTAAAATCGCATTTTTTATATCAACGAACAAAATCAAAATTTCTATAAATCGAAGATGGAAGAGAAGATGAAACAAAATTCAACGCATATCCATTTCTCTGGAGCGGCAATACTATTTCGATACGTGACCGGCGTATAATCCGCGCGCGGTTTTATTTGAAATCACGTCAATTCGAATTATCGGTCTCCTGCACGCTGACGAGCCTTCGGTAAGAGATCGGACACAGCATCCGTGCTACCGGACCTCTCGCGACATACTACTAGCTCTACGGTGAAACATTCAAGACTCACTAGTCTCTCCGAATACATGTGTCTGTGTACATGTATGTATAAGGCTGTTCTCTCTCCCTGGGACTTATATCCGCGCGTATATAATACAGAGAATCAACCTGCACACGTGTCTGAGTGAAAAGGACTTATAAAAATTGAGCACGAGCAAGAGAGAGGCTCACAGTCGCTTACTATACGCTGCAACAACGTAAACGATCACGTGGTCCCAGGTAGTAGGTGGTGGACGATTTCCGATTGGACGGTTTTGTTTTCTATTTGAATTTTTTTTTTGTCTTTTTCTTCCTTTTTTTTTTTTTCTTTAGATTACAAGGTCACTTGTGTGTACAAAATATATTCATGGACCGGATAATAGGTGCAGGTAACTAATTCCCCGTTTCCGAGAGACATCAGCCTCGACGAGGATAATAAAGAAAATAAGCATACATTACCGATATACACACAGGGTGTCACGTTTGGATATTATACAAAGGGAAATTGGCGGAGAGATAAAATGAGGATTGTGAACTTCTACTTTTCCGTATCACAATTCGTTTGACAATTTTGGAAGAGACGATATGATCGATGGTATTGAAAAAAAGAAGTGAAAGGAACAGAGTCGACTACACGAATAAAATTTTTATTTCCCCGAAAGGTTGCCGGTTTTCGAACGATTCTAATGAAATTCAGGAGAATCTTTCCTGATTCGAAAAACCCGGAAGTTAGGTAAGTTTGGAATTTTTATAATATCGCGACGACGTTAATATAAATTTTAAATCGATCGAGAAGAGAAAAACTATTTCAGAAAATATTTTATCATCCGACCGCGTTTTTCCAATCTAATTTTGTACGGACTGAAAATCGGACACTCTGTATGTGCGTTATTCCTCTCTGCAGGAGTTCGCCAGTACAATGAACAGTTGATTGGATGAAATTTTGGAAATATTTTGCGTCCGGTATTTCTCATATTAATTTAAGAAACGATCGATTGTCTAATTTAAACGAAAACGCTTTTCCTCCGTTTAGGTACAGCGGTAACAGGTCGGGAATGACCAGCGATTTGGGTAAGAAAAAAAAAACTCTATGCAATATCTTTAGAAGTTCCAACAAATCTGATGGGTAATCTCAGCAGCATGCCACTTATGGAAGAAAAAAATCTCGTTTCTCAAGTTAATTTGTTAGGCTTTCATGTTGATAATTGAGAAAAAAAAAATAGTAATTCGTGGCAAACATGATACAAATTTGTTGGATATCATACGCACGAAACATTGAAAATTAGCAGAACATTTACGTAAATTGTCACAAATTTAGAATAGGTAATTACTGAACGAACTGAAATATATTGTTCGCTTGACGAAAGTTCAAAATTTCGCCTCAAGAGTAGGAAAAAAATTCTCCTTTTTTTTTGTCGCAAAAGTATTTTTTTTCTTTCGTCAAATTATTCTCTCTGTGAAACAAAACCGATTAGTTAATTAGTACCGATCGGAAGTAATGAATTCACATCCCCATAACAATGATTCTCAGCGATCCAAAATGGTCGTTTCGCAGCTGAATATCCGATTTCCGCATTTCCCGGGTGTGTGAAGAGAAGAATATAAGGATACAAAAAATCGTCAGTTACCCAAAAATGTGAATGGAAATATAAAATGTTTAGTATACACGATTCTTGTAAGAGGAACACTACAGGTGGGCTCGTTTCTCTCATGGGGGTGTGGCAGACAGACGGCATCAGCAATAAATGCGTGTGTGTATTTCTTATATTCCGGTTCCTGGGTTTCCTCTTTCACTAACTGTAGCGGTAGTTTTCCCTACAGGGGAATTTAGAACGGTCTCAAGTCCTCGTGTTTATCTCCCTCCACTATTAGGATTATAAAAATCCAGAAATATTGAGACCACCCAGTTGAAATCGAAATAATAATCAAATAAACGCTCCCGCGAGGCGTCGCATAATCTATGTCTGAAGAAGGGTGAATTATTACTCAAACGGACCTAATACCGTTTCTGTTTATTTGATAATGAGGAAAATAATTTTAAAAAACCGCCGATCTGCATTTGAAAGTTACGAAATAATTTCAAAAACGCAGGATGGACGAATTAGAAATATCATCAGATATACTTGAAAGACTGAAATAAAATGAGGAGCATTTCTGAAATTACAAGGTTCGATACACCTCATGTTTTATCAGGGATCTGTCGAGTGATGCTTGCAACAGGTACAGGTATATACGCGTCTGCAGTTATTTTGCGGGTGAAGATTTTTGTCTAGCGTATAAAATAGCAGTTGAAGATAATCGCGGAATTCCTCGGCGTACTACAAGAGGACACGGTAAGTAAACACGGATGATTAATATGACAGTCGTATAGAAATAAGTATGTACCTATATATGACATACACACAGATCTTGCAATGTAAAAATGGTATAATGAAAGATCTGAAGAATTGTAATTACGATTAAATGAACGTAGACGTATGAGAAGGATAATTGCGAGATCATCCCACAAAATCAAGTATAGGTATAATACGTATAAGAAATAATCTTGTGTTAGATCTCCTAGGCACGGGTCAACTTTTAACTAAACCCTAATTATACTTATATCATCTCGTAGTACGTACGAATAGTCGCGCTGCGGCATCATACGTATACAAAAATAATCTACAGGGTGATAAAACAACGAAAAAACGAGCAAATCTCGCAGCATCCGCAAAATGAAAACCGAGACACGCCAAGGAATCCTTTAAAAAAAAAATGTGTCCGTTGCAAAGGGAAGAAAAAAATATACATGGGGCAGGGGTTTGCACGAATTGACATGGAATGCCCCATATGTATGAATAAAAAATGGTCACCATTATTTTTTGAAGTCATTCATTTTTAAATTGACCCACCCCGCATGCATACGTAACATTAAGAGTATAAGAAAGTCAGCGCCTGTTATTATTGTTCCTTGAATTAATCTGAATCGTCAACGAGACTGGATTAATTAATGTCAATAAAACGGTTTTTCATAAATTAACTACTCTACACCGTGGATGAGATTTATGAAACCGTAACGAACTCGAGACGTCGCGACGCGACGTAAAATAGTCTATACGAACCAGAAAAAGTAAAAAGAACTCACACTCCTACACCCGCCAAGGATGAAATAATGTAATATGATTGGTCGTTTAGAAAATTATGCAAATTACATAACCGCCTATACCTCGGAGAATAGCTGTACAGATATATGGAGATTTAAGCGTATATTTTATAAAACCGCGAGAGACACGCGGCGATGAGGACGCGTCGCGTGAATATTAGGAGATTGCGTGTGCGTCGTCGCTCGCCTTAATTCGGTGTTTCCTGAAAACTCTGTAGGTTGTAACCGCATATAACTTATGCTCTTACGTAAAAATTCGTGAACTACCGCAACGCGACGTTTCGGACCGCGAAGAGATCCATTAACTCGAGTAACGGCGCGAGCGGGTCTTCAACAGGATCCCATCTTTCCCCGAGCCAATATAAATGAATTAACTCGTTTTTTGTCTGCCATTATCAAAACGACTTGAGAGCGGATAATTGTATTTTTATTCACTCTCTTTCGCCGATCGCCATATGCTTTTTTTTTTCTTCTACTTTTTTGATCTGTGCGACTAACTGTGAAAAATTTATTTTATCCACAGATCACATAGTAATTTATTCCCGCGTCACTCGAATTCGATATCTATAATACCTTATAATCGACGCAGTAACTGATTTCATGAGTGATAATTCATCAGCGAGAGTAAAATCGTAACTATATTATAATATGGCTGAAATAATATGGGTCAAGTCGTAACCGAGCGAGTTCATTTTTTTTTGCGATTGGTTCCTTATTTTTCCAACTGCGAAACTAATTCGTAGATCTTTTTTGATGAATTATAAATTAAAAAAAAAAAATTTCCATCTCATTAACTAGTTTTTTTTTTTTCTCGTCTGGCATAATGGAACAATAATGATTCGTAATGAATAAACTCATCAATCATATAAGTCAATTTTGAGTATGGGAATACCGTACAGGTGATAGGTGGTAATGAAAGTATTTAAGACAATATTTGCTGATGCGCGTCACGAGGATCCTTGCAAATGTCGAGGCAAATGTGTCTTAAACATTAGTATATTTCAGTGACGAAGAAAGGAATGACAAGGCCGTATGCACTGCGATCGTTAGTTTTGCAGCGTACGATTGCAGCTTCATTTTTTTTAGCTATTCTCCATTGTTTTATATTTATACGTCCATCAGAATAGGACATTTCATATCAATTCACACGGCATATAACACCGATTTTTTTATTCATATAAATACCCGATATAGTTTTTACTCCAATTAAAACCACGAAAAATAGATTCTTGTTTGTTTTTTTTTTGGTTTTCATTATACCGCAGAATATTACGCTAGGGATCACCAGGATCATTGCGTTTTTACCAACGAAAGTTGTTCTGATTGATAAAAAATAAGAATGGACTTCATGTATTTTATTATTTCAAGTATTATGAAAAAGTAAAAGTAAAATTTTTAGGAAAACAACAAAAAAAATTGTAAAATACAATTTGATACAATCACAAATTCATGGAAGGTATCGCGAGATCATCGCTCTATAACCTACCGACGTATAAGCGACTTGACGAATTTCTACCGTATTTATAAATTGGAGCTAAAATTTCTCGACTAATCTTTGTGACTCATGAAATCTTGAGGAATAGAAATAGATCACACTTTCTAGACCACTGGCGACACCATATAGCCGACTATAAGCGCCCAGTTCTGGATGAGTCTCGACATTCATTTGTTCACATTTTCATCTAATGTGGATAGCTGAAATGTAGGATTATTTGATATCATGGAAATTTGAATGGTGATGCAATAGCAGCCTCGACGTAACACATGTTGAAGCAAATGTTTGACACGTCGATTTGATAGCGCG
Organism: Athalia cordata; assembly: GCA_963932425.1. Classification (NCBI taxonomy): domain Eukaryota; kingdom Metazoa; phylum Arthropoda; class Insecta; order Hymenoptera; family Athaliidae; genus Athalia; species Athalia cordata. The sequence continues at coordinate 44,232,906 of OZ010625.1, read as the reverse complement.
AGGTAAAAGTCGTAATATGTTTGGAAAGCAGGTGAGTTACATGCGTTCGAAGAGAATATGATGAATTGGGGAAGCAAAAGCTTTGGTCTCGACGGTGCGTGCTGCTTTACGTACCAGTTCGTGAGCTTTGAGCAAAACACGCGCTACCTTGCGTTTTGCATGGATCGAGTCTAATTATAGTCCACCGCAATACCCTAAGGTCCTCGCGCGGTAAAATTTGCAAATACAGGCAAAACACGAGGTGGTTTTACGCGGTGTACTACCGTTTCGGCAACCCTTTTTCATCTTGCGTACCACGCAAAACGAACACCATGGAAACGCGGGTGACGCTAATCTGGGGATTTACACTTCGTGTACGCAACTCGGTAAATCTGAGCGTAGGTAGGTATATGAAATTCATTCAGTAAGAGAAGGATTACGATCAACATGCGAAGTAATTTTCGGTGTGGAAAAATTTTGTCGAATGTTTCATAATGTGTGGAAAAAACAATTGTGTCGATGATATAAATTCGGCAGACCTCAATTGTTCAGCCCTGAAATTTTTCACAAAAATTGAAGGAATGAGAAATTCATCTATATCCTATCTTTGAAAAGAGGTGTTTATTCGAACCCAACGAAATCTCGTATATACGATGTATACTTTTTGCGGTTGAATAGAAATTCCGAGAAAAAATCACTGCATTGGGGTAGGTCGCTGATTGGTTTAAAGGGTTATTTACGATGTTTTTCGTGGATTATAAAATTGATGCGATTTGAAAGATACATTATAGGTGTGAAGAAGATTCGTTAGGTGTCATCAAATCGTTTGACGCCTTTCACCAATGGACCACAAAAAAGGAACGATTACACACCGTATCGTCTATTAAACACTCATAAATTATTTTTACATTTCTTTGAGATGCCGACGATTCAACGTCTAAGCACGTGCCATAAAAAACCGCCGGAAATGCAACATGGGCGCTTAACGGGGTAGGTGAATCTGTCGATTGCGCTAATGCTCTATCCTACCGCGATACTTTTGGTTGCGAGAAAGTCTAGCGAATTATGCGCTCCACGATGGCAGAAATATAAACTAACTCTCGAGCGCAGCCCACCAGAGAATGCATTACCTTTTGAATTCAATCTGCATTTACGCGTTCTATAACATCTCAGAAGCAAATGATCGAAATTCAATGAACTTGGGTGCCTTCGATTTGTTTCAAAGTTTGTTGTTTAACGTTGTACAACATACAATCATTCGTCCTAGTGACACAGAAACCTGTGCAAAGTAATTTTTGCTCTGAAAAAGTTCAAACGTTTTCCGCGTTATATTTATACAGACGTATTCATCTCTAATGTCGCACATATTTATAGTCCTTACAACATCAGTGGGCCATGGAGGCAATGGAATCCGACGTTTTCCGTCGTCAGCAGCATGCCCCGTAGTGTTTGCGTACACGAGTACTCGACATTCGGTTAATGTACCGTTTATATATGAATGCAGCGCATATTCGTTTTATTTTAAAAATAGAAAATAAAAAAAAAATTGAAAAAAAAAAATAAGAAAAAGAAGGAAGAAGATGGCGTTATATGGATATATATTTTAGCTGGGGCACGCGCCCGCACAGCTGCGTGTCTAAACCACCGTAGATCACTGCACAACGACGCTGCAGGCGCTGCCGCCCCCCATGGATCGAGTAGAAACGCAAACACATGTAGGTACTTTTCAGATCCTTTTATACTCCTACCTCACTACGGTAGTAGACGTCGTCTAGTCGTCTACCGTAGTCCCTTCCTTAAAAGTCGCCTCCTCCCCCATGCAGCAAATCTCACGGGGTACAACAATAACTTATATCTATATCTCGCGTCTTCTCTATGCACGCAGTCAAGGATCGAACTTATGAGATTTTAACGCCCACCGCGCCGCGGTCTTCTTAACATTTTTTTCTATCCATTTGTTATTTTTTTTTTTTTAATTTACCTCGTGGGCGGAGCGATATCTTTATTCCAACGCGGAGGCCGTTGCTCTGCAATACCTGCGATCACCTAATCGTCTAATTCTTTGGTGCAACGATCTTAATCTCATGGACTGAAGGATATATGCACTTATAATGGAAAACTCCTCATGGATTCTTATACTTGAAAACATGCTACGTCACTTCCGCGCGCGCGGTGTGCGACGATGACGTATTATACGTAGGATGAAGTGTTTGAAATAAATATATCCACTTATCACACGTACACATTACATTACCTATGTACATCATATACATACATCACAGAAGTGTATGTGCTCATTGTTCGCAGTGAATGGTGTTATTACAATCAGCATATTATAATGAGAATAAAAGATGGAGGGTGGAAAGGTGTCTCATAAAATATGAATGGAATATGTCGGAGGAATGAAGCAGACGAAATGAATAAAGAAAGATTAGACTCACCATTTGTTGCGTGTTTCTTGGTTTTCGATTAACGTCAATCACCTTCTGATTAGCTGCAACAAAGAGTGATCAAGATTCAAAATCAGTATGCCCGTGACCCATTGATAATCGTTATAGGCTGTAAGCGTTGCCGTACTGTACATTTTATATATAATTTATTTGCAGGTGTATGATGCGTTATGTGTATAATTCTTATGGGTAGGTATCACATTTACGTGATACACATCGGTGAAGCTTGGCATATGGCGTACGATTAGCACGTGATCATCGCACGTCTCATCAGTTAACTGTCGGTAACCATGTAAGAGAGTTTAGCGCACAGTTAGGTTCACTTCCTGATTTTGTCCATATGGAACCAGTCAACTAACACTGAAACCTGAAACTATTTTCGTGGTTCGGTGACCGTCCTTCGGGATCTAATGATCTAAACTTTTATAGATTTTGACAAGAAATCAATTTTTCCAGAACGTTTCAAACTTCTCAACGGCTCCGTGAAGGAATTGTGACGGAGAAAAAAAATCATCTTTGAATCTCGGTACAAAGATGTTCCGAATTCGAGAGTAATCCAACATCAAGATCTAAATTCGAGTTGAATTGTTCTTGAATTAAGAATATCAGTACGTATATAATCTTTCTTCAATGATTAATTTCCAATAAATTTTCATACACTAATGAGCGCCAAAACTTCAAGACTGATTTTTTCTTCCTTGTGGAATGAGAAGCTTCACCAGCCTGACTATCATATTCGTACAATTCGGACTTTCCGTGCGACCTAAGCAGTTTGAATTAATGCGAGGTTTACATCTCAGGATCTATATGTATAGGTGGGAATAAATCCACGTCGAGGGTGAAAGGTCTAGTTTAGTTCAGTTTGTTTTACTTGAGATTTTAGTATCAGTTAGTTTAGGCCTGCACCTGCTTCACCATGACCAATCTAAACAAGGGTCAGATTAATATTGATGCACTTACTGACGGCCTCGACGAGATCTGCGAGTAAAACGCCGTCGCAGAGATCTGCTTGGAGGTCCGTAACCCTTCTCCTGGAACCACCACGCTCCAGGTAATGATTCGCCCAGTCCGTGTATATCTGAAATAAAAAATGTCAGTTCGTTATAAAGAAACTATAACTGCCGCACAAGTTGTTAATCGGACAAACAAAGTGTTTCGGAGAAAACGAAACGTCCGCGCTCGCTATAATTATAATCAACCTCCATGCGCGCGGTCATAAGTATTCCGAGTATACACATAAGCCTACACATGGTAATCCCGATTATAGTTTTTGGTTACTAAGAAGGTTGATAACGGACCGCGGGGAGCCATCCGGTCACGTTATTCACGCGATGCTGATGCAGCTATATACCGAGAAAAAAAAAACAATTATTGTAATAAATGGGCGAAAAATGTAATTTTTATTTTCACTACATTCGAAATGGTGATACTCTGAACAAAAATATTCAGACGATCGTACGAATACTTATAGAGAAAAACTATTCTATATTTTGATAATCATGAATGATCTTTTATTCGAGAGAATAACATTTTCAATTCACGAATATTTTTATCTCTGTGATATTATACGACGAGTATAGTATACAGTGAATGAACAAATGAATAAAATGAACCGATAAGGTGGTCCTGAATGACGGAGGAGGTATAACCGTCAAGATGATGATGATAATAATAATTCATACACATAACATCAATTTAGTCGATTGAGAAGAATGATGCTGAGAGAATAAACGATCGGAGGAGGGGGGGAGCTTGAGCATAGCCACATAGTTCTCGATGGTTAATTACGAGCATCACGGGTGCCGCAGGAGTCACGGATAAATGGTCACCAGGGGCAACGTTGACTTGATTAATATTTTTATTGGCCTGGGTCGAAGTTATGAGTACAGGGATTGCCAGCAAATTTACATGGCATGCGAACTATAATTCGTTTTGCACTTAGAAACAATCGCGTGCGTAATTGAACGTTCTGGGTGCGTGCAACTTCGCGTCTCTGTATCGCCTATGACGTCGATAAAACTTATCTCTCTCTCCCTAGATGGTGAACGATATTTTGTATTTATTTTTTTTACTGGCGTATCTACACAGGCAACGAAATAATCCTCCATGAGTATAATACATCCAGATATTCGTTCCAAGTCTTTTTATTTATCCTTTTAATTAAAATCAATTAAATAGCGAAACAAAACTGACGAGACTGGAAACTTAGATCGAAGCGATGCACGTTATGTATACGCGCACTTTTTTCATGCTTCAAAACGAATGAAAAAAATTCGGAAAAAGCAACAGCTACGAACGCGGGGGCGTATGAGGAACTGTACGTTTTAATATTACCATAGTTGTGAATATTATGACTCACGGTACTTTAGCGAACCCGAATAAAAATGTGGAAAAAAAAACAAAAAACAGTACGAGTGACTATTCAACTACCGCCGAACAATGACAGTACACTTGAATAAAAATCACTCGATTTCTGCGCCAACTAATTCGACTAATATTTCCTTCGTTACGCGGTACACTATAACAAATTTTTATAATCGATTCCCGCGGGTGAAATTACTGCACATATACATATCTACGTAAATTAAAATTTAATTATAAAATTATAAATTGACGTGACCTTATTTTTTGTTTTTTTTTTTTACTAAAAATATAAACTGCAGCATCCCATGAGCGTTGTACTCGTATCTGCATTATAACCATCAGCAACGTTTTATGTACCCCAACGTTCAAATGAGCAGACCAGCTGTGATCGTGGTTCCGGTAGCAGTTATTATAACGGCTCTCAAGAGTCGTAAACATTGTTAGTAGTAATGCAATCTAAGTAATAACAATAACTAGCACGTACATAAGCTCATCGGGGTTCGTTTTATGGAAAGAAAGAGATGTATGGAGATCCGAGGGAATTAGAGTTTTCAACAATCAGCAGCTGTTGCCGTTACACCGTACGAAGGACGTACGTTGTAAGAATTATACATATTCTCGTGACTGACTAACAAAAAATGAACGAAAAAAGAGACGAAGACAGAAAAAAAAAAGGAAGAGAGACAACACGTATGTTGTCTCAAAATTAATCGCACAAACTTCGTTTGATTCTTTGTTCTCAATTCAGAACAATTTATATATACTATGAGAATATAATATGACGGTACATCTTTGACGAAAAATATGATTTTCTGATAATTCTGAGTTGAATCTGAAGAGCTCGGATGTCAACCTTATCCAACCCTTTCTCAGTTCCTGTAATTTACTGAAACGTAGGTAACGATGTCTATACTTATGCATACGTGTATGTATTCGCCCCTAGTCGTCGTCTCCTCACGCACGCCGCCTAGTCACTGCTTCCAAAGCACGCAGCCATACCTATAATCTATAATCCTATACCATCGAGTAGTTTGCCTATTGAAAGTATACACTAACACGTGTGTGTATATGTATATTGATGCATAGGAATATCCGATCACTACGTGATCCATCGATGTGTGTGAACCACGTACGCAAAGAGCATAGTTCGATGTAATCAAGTCAACGCTTGACGTTCGACGTCTATTGTGACATCACGGTCGCGACACTCTCGCGGTGCCGTTAAAAAATAATAATGATAATCATAATGATAATGATACCATAATGATAACCACGACACGCCGACGGAGACGATGAGACGACGGTATTATAGAATTTCACAGCAAACTTGGCTGTAACAATGAAACCCATGTGCAGGCATGTCGTATCATCTCCACAGATCTCATACACGGGAAAAAAATTCAATGATTTTTTCATCAAGTAGACTTTGATTCCAATTCAATACATAATTTCGATGACGACAATCGAAAACTATCTTCCGCAATTCTTTCTTTGTCAAGTTGATCATTAGAAATGAAAAATCTTCCGTTTATACCTGCATCCGCAATCATCGAATCGTACATGGGGGATATTAATCGCAGAAGAAAAAAGCAAAAGAAAAAAAAAACGTACATTTATATATCGTTTTTGGAGAACGCGATCGCGTAGAGAGGAGCCCACTCTTGGATTCGTAGTGTTTATTGTGCTGGGACAGAGCCAATGTTTTCGCGACGGAGGCAGAGAGGAGAAAAGGAACCCCGAAAGAAGATAGAAGAAGAAGGAGAAAATCTTAACACAGAAGGCAAATTAGTGCAAGAAAGAAAGAGATGAAATTAGAACGAGAGATAGGGATGGACTTGGTGCAGAGGTTTGAAGGAGAGGAGAGATACGGAGGGGGTTAGTCACCGGCGTACGTACACACCACAGCAGACCTATTTTTGAGCTCGCCAAAGAGAAAACCAAGATGACTTCCTTCATAATTTCGGGTCACTCCTAATCTCTATTATTTCAAGCCACAGACTAAAACCCTACATTTCTAATACTTTCAACCGAAATATGGATGAGTATCGAAACAAGGACACTTTGTATTGAAACTTCTTTCGTAACGAACAGTTACGGATTTTCTTTTGCAGAAACATAAGATTCTTATGGACAAGCTCAGGCACGTAACGGATCTACCTGTCCACGTTTGAAAGTTGATCGCTTGAAAAGATGTCTGTCCGTAAGAAAAAGATGGTCGGTTACAATTTTTCAAACAGCTTAGAGTGGAACGAGATCATTTAACGATAAATGAAGAGTGCAGACCAAAAGCCTGCAATTTAGAACGTCCTCCGATCTGAGAATCTTCAGACACTTTGCCAAGCAGATTTTTGAGAACGATGTACAATTTATGTCACGAGTCGGTTGACATCTCCATTTGACTTTCTAAAAACTATGAAATAATGAGATGTTCGCTGCTCCAGTTTCATCAAGTCACTATACTAGACGTTGATTAGGTCCAGCTTGTCACGTTTTGTGCTCAACAGCAACGACGAATGATACCGAGCACTGATTGATGATAAAAACACGATAGTACGTCAGAAACTAGTTATTCAAAATCGAATTATTTCGAGGTATATAGATATTACGTTCGGATGAGGTATCGCGGACTCTCTGAACGCCTCGAAAACGTAGATCGTGATTATTTCATGTAAACAAAAGATAGAAAACTTTATTGAATCTCCGAAGCGGTAAGACCCTCACGAAATCCGTGGTACAGCGACTGAAATCGCAGGGTCAGCTCATCTCCAAATCTCAAGTTACTCTCTACAGCGTGTCGAGTTTTTGATAACGATCTTGCGAACCTTTGAGGAATGGCCGGTTGAGTTCCCTAACCTTTTCCTGCACCCCACGCTGTAACCGTAGCTCGTAGGTGTTGATAAAGCCGTATTTATGCTGTACCCACAGTACTACAGTGTCCGGACCGCGAGTATATGTATGTAGGGATGAAAAGGTGTGTGTCGTACCCGCACACGAATAATGGGATGGGTATGCGACGTACTTATGCTGCATATTTTCAGGCGTGGCCGTGGCTCATGGGATGGACAAATCCTCATTGTGTCTGTCTGGTGTACATAATTTGCCTGTAGATGATAATCAGGCGTTCGTAACTTCTTCAGAAAAGTTCGCGGTACAATCTCTCCAGAAGAGTCCGTCCAAGAGTGAAAAAAAAAAAGACAAACGTGCATGTCGTGATTTCGGCGGCAACGAATCTCCGCATCTTGACTCTAATCTGGTCCAGTGCAGCGGTAGGATGTATTTTGGACGTAGACTGCGCAACGATATCTGAGACGAGCTTGCAGCTTGCGGATGTGACTCTCATCCACGATGCGGAATATATACATAATACGTAACTATATCGAAGCGACAGAAAAACGAAGCGCGACTTCTTCCGACCAGACACACGCGTGACATAAAAAATAACAAAACCGCGGTAGAAGAAATAAAACGATTAGAAGAAAAAAGAATATAGTACGCTTATAATGTGCACGTGCCTCGATGATCGCTTCCACACGCCTTGCACCATTCAAAAGCAATATCTATATAACGCTGATTTACGATGCAGTTTCAATGTTTTTTTAAATTCACGTACGAAAGATTCGAATGAAAAGACTTTTGAATCCGTTTTACTTATGATGGTTATGATATTTGGTGCGAATTTATAGCTTTGTTTATGAAAAGAAGATAGCCCAATATTTTACTCGATTATACTTTCTGCTGCGATCCATATCATCGTTATGAACACTAATTTCTTCCTTTCTTATTTTGACTTTTGGTTCTTTCGTTAACAGTCTTTGGCCTATAATTAGAAAATTATTTGCTCTTTTCTGTACGTGGACGCATTGGAAAACCCTTTCCGGACTCTAATGACCAGTACTGAAATCCAAGAACTGTCAGACTCTCTGGCCAACAAATCTGCAATAAATTTTTTGGTAACGATCCAACACATGGGATGAGGAAAAATATTCTGAAAATTGTATCGACGATTCCTAGACCACTCATGTTGGGGACTTCCGCTGAGATTTGTTAAAAGTGAATCCGATGCAGTAAAGAAATTTCAAATTGTTACGTTTGGGGCCCTAAATTTGTCACTTACGAGATGCTCACGCGGTGAAGTCTACGAGGTTACAATAATTTCATCTGAGGAGGTTTGTTCACCGTTTTTCGTAGAAAATTCATAGAAGATTCTTCCATCATATATTTTTCGCCAACAACTTCTTCTTTCTCACTCTCCAGCAACCAAAAATCGACTTATCAAAAAGTCCCATGCTGATCTGATCCGATGTAGTAATTTTCAATAAGATTGTAAGTTTTGAACTATTACTAATAATTTAGGATAATATAAATTTCGACTGAATCGAATGAAGTAGACTCTGATCATCTAGAGATCAGCCAATTATATACCTGTAGGATATTTCGGGTTGTGGGATCGATCTTGACGTCATCGGTGGATCCTTGTACAGATCTAGGTGCTCTGATGCAAGCCATAATCCGATAGTTTTGCTGGCTTGTATTCGAAATCCGTGAGTAGGTGACGCGTCTTCATGCGAAGAAGAAAAATAATAGCGCAACAACGTCGTTGGCGGTGACGAGCGCGTATCCCGTGCAATAAAGATAAGGTTTAGAGGGTTTAAAGAGCTTAGAGGTTAAAAGGTTGAAAGGTTTAAAGGCGCAAAGGTATGTCCAAGGTATGCCACGTTCGGCATTCGTTCGTCTTCGATATCTTTCGAGTCACCAGCACCGATCACCCGCGCACAGCTGAATGTCCACCTAATGATTCTGACGGTCCTTTTAACGGCACTAAAAAGCTGCCACAATCACACTTTACAAAATACTACTCGGTTGGACACGCCGCTTTTCACGACAGGAATTCAACTAAATTTATGATCTCGAAACGTCTAGACGTAATCTAGACGACGGATCAAAGATGACAATGTCAACAACAATAACAACGATTGCTCGAGTTCACGGAACAGTTCACATGCGTTGTCACACGATACTTTTCAATCACTGTGTCATCGTTTTTCGTTAATCAAAGATTAACTTATCATCTTATACGAATACGATCTGGTCCACGGTAACGAGGTAACTAGAATTTCTTTAACATAATTTTCACTTATTCTTACATTGGCAATGAAGAGCAAAACGAACCTGATAGACAAGCGAAGGTCTTTGAAATCGTTTACGAGATTGGTGATATGGTGTATAAATATACTATATAAATATCTGTACAAATATATGTTTTATTATTATTTTCTATTCTTTTCTAGATAACTTGTTCAAATATTTATGTTCTTAGAATCGTTACAAGTTATCAATAAATAGTCAACGATTGATAATCCGAAAAAATGTATTAAATTAAAATATAAAATCTCTTCTCTAAACCAATTGCGGATCCTCATAACTTTTTGCGAATCTTTGACGTATTCAGAAAAGTATCGATACCGATTTCAACTTCCATGATCGGCGCGCACATTTTCGAAGGCAGACCCGCGACCGGTGCGACGCGCGTCTCGACGGTGCGGCGTACTAGACGTGACTGAATCCTAAGCGACGCTTGGCGTCAACGTTAGCTCGTAGTGTGTATGTCCGGACGCTCCAAGCAGTCAAAATATTGACCTAAAATTACCACCAAACCTAACGAAACCCGATGACAATTTCACCCATACCAAATAACTAACGGAAGGCAATCCGCGATCGGCCAGAGACTCGATTCTCAAACCTCCTACTCACAGGAGTCATAGAGAGTCTAATACAAATTTCCAAACACTTTTATAGATCGTACGCCAATCGCCGTAAAAAAAAAAAAAAAAATGGGAAAAAAAATCTTGTCAAAGGAAATTTTATAATCGTGTATGCCTAACGTAGAATGACACAGAAATCGTAAATCAGTTCTTGCACGTGGCAACGTCGTCGTCGTATTTGTTCGTGTAAAATTATTGTGACAGTCGAGGGGCAATAGCCTGAGGACAATTTTTCTTTATACTTACCTAATTCGAGGTCAAAAGTGAACGCGAACGGGAATATTGGCGTATTTTATTCGCAGCTGCGGCGTCATCGTCGGTTCGTGGGGGTTAATAATAAATAAATTCAAAAGACAATTCGGCTTCGGGCGATGTGCAGCGGCGTGCTTCCGCGAGTTAGTCGGACAATATTTTTTCGACTCAACAAAAATAACATCTGAGAGAAGCGAACAGATGATTGGGTGATTAGAGATTAGGGTTAGAGCCTGCATGCTGCTCCAGCAACAGCAGCCAGTTCAGAGCTAAACTTTCGTAAGATTACCGGAATAGAGGCGTTACTTTACGGGGCAGCAAAAGCAGACGCAGAAGCAAAAGAAGAAGCTAAACGCGGACGCTCACTTTCAACATTCACTGAACGATCGCTGATGAAGTGAAACAAATTAACGGATTATACCTAGTGCACCCGGCAAAGCTTCGTATAGTGGCTGTAAATTAATCAAAAAATAATTGAGCTCCATTTTATTTAGGTATTTTTCATCCATTTCGTTAACCTAACGCTGCTCGTTTTTTGGATATTCGTACTCATCCAGATTTCAATTACTACACCATGTGCGAAAAATGAAAGGGAGAAATAATTGTTCTCGAAAATAATCTACAGGTTGAATTTTCGAGAAAAATTTTAATTCTTTTACCTGAATCAGATTAAGTATAAAGAGAATTCCGAGAAATGGTCCAGATCTGAATACTGCCAATCTGGGGCTCTGCGGGAGAAATATTTTCTTGAAACTTTCTTGTAGTTTCCTTTCAATCAACTCATGACGGTTGTTATAGCCCAAAGACAATAAAACGATCATCGAAGCATTTCTCGCGTGTATTTATTTACCGCGTGATGAAAGAGCAGCAGATTCGAATAGATCGTGGTATAAGTCGCAAGCCAGGACTGATGAACATTCGAAACAGGTGCCGAGCACTTTATTACGATTCAAAACAGTACCCAGCTGGGTTTGCTGTACCTATACCGACGATAATTGTGACGCGCTTAAACGTGCGTTGAAACAATCTATGCTGGCTTTACTTGCGCACCGATCAAGTGTCCACTGCACAGTGACGCGCGACTTCGAAACCAAGACGTACAACGATTCCAATCCGATTCATAGGAAAATGTGACACCAAATTATCCAGAGACCATAAATCCACTCCAAACATTCCTATATATTTCAATTTTGGATTTGTCAATCTATTTCCACATATTCACTAAATTTGCATAAAAGAAAAACACAATCCAAACTTCTATTCCCAAAAAATACCGTCAACGTCGTTTGCCACACAACTACTTCGTTTTCAGTCATGTACGCGAATGGTTTATCATTTATTAGAGAGTCAATAATTCGGGCACGAAGGACTTTGGATATAGAAAATACATCGGAGGCATAATTTAATGTTTCTCTTCCCACAATTCTCTTGCTCAAATATTTTTTCTCCTGTACCGAACGTAAAGGTCGAGCGACGCGTAATTCGTGGGGAAAGTTTTATATAGAGATTCAGAAGCTAGCTCGCGTCAGTCGAAGCTATATAAAAGTGATGTGGGGTGCTCTACGCCCAGAATGATCGTGATTCGTGGGCATATAGGATCCCCTTGTATGTATAATACATATGGAGCATTCCATCTCAACTCGACTAACTTCTGATGCTAGCTAGATATTTTTTTTCACATTTTTTCAGCTGGTAGCTAGTAGTCCTGCTCCGATAGCACCAAAACAAAGGACTTTTCATTTTCCATTTCAAAACTCTCACGGAGCTGGTGTTATTTCTTGAAATTTTCAAATAAACCCAAACAATTTCGAAAAAAGTATAGTTCGAAAGGCCCCATACATTCAACGCTGCACATCTATGTGCGCGGGGCTATGTATAACCGGTAGTAGTTTTTGTGGTTGAAAGATAAAAATCAACAAAAAGATGTAACCAAGGAAACTGCGTAAATACGAGACCTCGAAGCAGAATTATTAGAAATTCAAAACCGACTTCTTATTGTCGCCGATGTCCTCTCTCAAAGTCGGTCCTCTATAGTATCTGCTTCTGCACACGGATAATAAGTTAGGGTCTCAGATCTTAAATCTCGTACGTAAAAACAAAAGAAGGGAGCTCAAGAGTGTAAAAAAGACCCACGAGCACGTGGCGCTTCCGACGCAGAGAAAAAGAAAAAATTAGAAAATTGAAAAAGAAAAAGAAAAAATAGGACCGTATAAAACTTCAGGCCGACGCGACGCGACGGGCGGACTAACACATTCATGCAAATCAAGACGGACACGAACGAAAGAACCAGACACGTATAGGAAAACTCTTGCGGATAGATAGCCTTTATGGACAGGACAGACGGACGTACCACGTGGGCGGGGTGGCAACGGTGGCAGAAAAGGCTAAGTAGTAACGGAGGCCACATGTTCGACTTAATTCTATCCCGCAACGTAGCTGGGGGAATCCGAGCTTTTCTCTTATCTATGTAAGCGTGCGCAGTATTATACATGCACATTTATATCTTATGTGTATAAATACGTATCGTCACACGCGTACTCATGTAAGTATAGTGCGTATACCGTAGATAAGGATGGATTAATAACGAAAATGGGTTTCGGCAAAGTTGTAAGTGGAACGTTTTGTGTAGATGCGTTATTTAGGGAAATGCGGAAGCTTACGACCACTCTTTATGGGAAAATAGGTACTTATTGTTACAATTTTAAGCTTACATTCTTTTATTTTCTTCGAATATATTTCGCGATATTCCACCTCAAGAGAGCATGCGGATAATTCGAATATGACCCAATTAAGAAATACCCCAAGGTGCTATGTAAGCTCCGCATATACCAAACAGGCTAAGAACGAGCAGCGGCTGGTCAACCCAGCGTTAAATAAGCCCGCTTCTGAAGCAAGGGCGATCTCGAAGGTGAGGGGAGAAAATCCAAGGGATAATGAAGACGACCGGGTAGGCGGGATTGAGAGGGCGGGGTGGTTGGGAACCTCTGTAACCCAGTTAGCGGCCCCCAAGAACTAGAGGATGCACCCTCTTCCCTCAGGACGTGTACAACCGTACGTGTCCTAAAGAACGACCGTCCCTCGCGTTGCACGGAATACAGACTCGGGAAAAGGTTTCCATGGTTACTGAACGGAGTAATTTTTACATGCGCCCGATGCAAAAGGTCACAGTATGAGGAAAAAGCTTCGAGCTCGTGGAGTGAGAAAATATTAGTTTGGATCGTGTTGCTAGGTGCGATAAATTTGGAGGAGAAATGTGTGAGGGAATTAGATCGGGATGAATATTTATGGGAACAAGTTAATGGTATTAGGTATACCATATTAAAATTTCTTTCACATTCAGTTACAAGCAGTTCGGATCCGCGACGACCGCGACCGGTATAATTTATTTGAACCACTCGCCGCTCTTTTTTCTATTCAAGAGACGCTGTTTTATTCACCATCCTCTAACACACGTTACTATCTAGGCGCCATGTCACCACGTGGGCATGTTTTATGAATGAGTAACACGTACATATCATTATCATACACGCGCTATACGCGATCCTCTCATAAGAGGTATACGCGACTAACTATACGGAGACCACGCGTGTTCCGAAGCATCCTTCGAGGCCCAACCCTCCCATTGTGCTATGGACCCGTGTGGGCCTTATGACTGATACGAAAGTGGCTAGACTCGAAGTGTTCACATGTGAATATCTTTGTGTGTTACGTATAATTATTGTGCATCGTAAACCCTCTGTAATATCATTAAACCATGAAATGCCACCCGGAAGTCGAGTCGGTGACAACTTTCACCGCTGATCCTTATTTGTCGTTGTGTCTCCGGAGGTGATTTTTCCATTTTTTTATTTTCATTCTCTAAAAATAGAGAAGAACATTATGAGCCATACCGATGGTTGACGTAGGTGCTTATAACAAACCACTCAAAATCATCGTAACAGGAGGCTTGGCATGTTGCCTCAAAATTCAGTATGAGAAGTGACCTCAAGTATCCTCGAAATCAACCCAAAGTCAGAACATTGCACGTCGACACATTCGAAAATGGTATCCAAATCGAACCGATCATCTGTGGCACTAAATTTTAAATCAATATAGACTGAGCTGTCTGGAAATGGGTTTGAATGAGAAGTATTCTGTCTGCATTGTTGAAAATTTAGTAAAACCGTCTCTCAATTCCATGTAATCTCTGTGCCCCCAGGGAGTCTCTGTCGTCTTGGAATCCAGCGCACGCAATTTCTTACAGTAATTAGCCGGCCCAGCTCACAAAGACCAGAAAAGTTTGTGACTCCCTCGTCTCTTTCGCTTTGACGACGTGGGTTTCCGTCGTGGGTGAATAACGTGGCTTCCGACCTACCTATATACGTATAGTATTTTTTCTGACCACTCGAAATCACCGAAAAGTTCTCCTCTTGCATTCCCTTATGTCACTACGTGATTGACGTAGGATCGCTCAAAAGGTTAGTCGCGGGCTCTTGGTTCAAGGATCGAGCCAGGCTGCATCCAGTCGAATTGAATTGATGAACTGAGACGCGGGCGAGCCCATTCACCCTGGGGGTGCCCCCGGAATTGCGATAATTTTTCCAACTCACGTACCCACATACGTGTGCAGAGGGTTGCAAGCACCCATGACGGATGGACGAACGCCAGCCGGGCTGTCTCTGCGTTCCGACGCCCCCGGAAAACACGGTAACTTGCTACCATCCTAACGAGCCCTGACGTTTAGGGGTTGAGGAGGCTCAGCTTATCCCCTTTCACTTCGTCGTGAAGATGCACTGGAACGTCCCTCGTGTTCTCTATCATATATTTTTTTCATTCTTCATTTTTGTCGGTGTTCAAATGTCTTGTTTCAACTCGCTGACACCGTGGCGGTGACTATAATGGAGGAAGACTGGCAATCGAATGGGAAGTGGGGGCGGCTATAGGGAAACAAAAAAATCTGTATCCTTGAACCTTCGCAGCGTGCTAGCTATACGACGGCATCGAGATGCAAATGCTGCGCAATCGAGCCTCATTAAGGCTTCGAGAAGCTGACTATCGCGGTCTATATTTAGCTGCAACCTCCATCAGCTGATTTGCGACATTGGAAGCAACGCAACTGATTAGCTTAACGCGTATCATCTGTGCCATTGAATCGTGAATCTTTCGCCAATTTTTCTATACTTAGAAAAGCACTTTTAGATTAATGACGGCAAGGTTGTATGTATAACCCGACCAAAACTGATCTGGAAGAATAACCTCAAATATGAATCGATTCGAAAAATTCGTCGCTTCTCAAATTGTTAAAATTAGAAATCTGAAAGATCAATCGCGCCAAACGTGATTTCGCTTGATTAGTATTGCGTAAACTTTGGCAACGTTTCTCCCCCACAAAGAGGCTGTGAACGCACTGACTTCAGCCGGTAGGTGAAACGTTACAATACCATTGGGGTAAAGTTACGGAAAGTTGCCTCGGGGTTATTAGTGTTTCTCTAATTGTGGTTAGAACAGAGAAATATATTCCCAACGTTCGGTTACGTGTACAAGCCACAGGAATCCGGATATGAATTTGTAGGATAATTCGTACCACGGTCGATTACACGCGATGGTAACATCGCAAATACAATAATAATTCATCCGCAAATTATTGGCAGCTACCTGCCACAAACGATTTGCGGTGCAATTTTTCATGGTATGAATAGTTCGGAATACAAAATAACCCATTGAAGCTGATGATGAAATGGATGATTATATAGAATTGCAAACGATCCAGGTACCGATGATGAAAAATCAGGGCCACTGACGTTAAAAATTTCGATTTGCGTACATCAGCCGCGCATCGATGAAATGCTTCGACGCCCTACGAAATTTATACGCAAATACATGAAGGAGATATGTTCATAGGTCACATCTTGCGTTCTGCGGCGTAATCAACCGTGCCTACAACTAATTCGCGGTATACGCAATCCATTAATCCAGAGACCTTAATTGGTTTATTTAGGCGAAATCCTATCCCGGGTGAAAAGGACTACTGAAATTCGAACGGATTCCCCCTCTGCCATCTCTTTCCTTCCCACACCTCCCACTTAACCTTTCAACCCGAGCTACCGAGCTGCTGCACATACATATCTATATACCCACATCGAAACACGCCTCGTAGATTTTAGAATCTAGTCGTTCTCGGGGGCACACCCCCGATAATCGAATTACACAGGGTAATTCATCCCCTGTATCTACTGCGGGGGTGACGTTCTTCGAATGTCCACAATGGTATAAAAACTATCAGTTCACGTTCACGATTTGCCCATTACACGCAGACATATGGGGCATTTCATACCAAATCAACCGTTGCTCGACCTCGCCGTTTTCAATTTGGCTGAAGCCGGTTCAGACGACAGGAGCCGAATCATCTGTCTCACTGTGATCAAGATGTTGAAATTACATAAAATATGAATTCAGAATATTTTTTAAAATCAGAAATAGTTGAGAATATTGAAAAAAAATTCAAAACATTAAGTCAGCATTGCAATTTAATATTTCAATAATTTTCTAGAGCTTTTCGTGAAAGTATAAAAAAATTTCGACCAATCAAAAAATTGTAGGGCGCAACACTGATTGAATTTACAAGGAATGCTCCGTACAATGTATAGTATGTGTCGTGAGGGGTTAACGAATATATCTATTGTATTTTATTTTTCAAACAGAATTGGATTGCGGAGGGTTCGAGCGAATGGTAGGATTTTAAGGTGGACAAATGGGCACTCTGCATGGGTTAATCGAGTCAGCTTTGTCCTACGGCTGTTGTACCAATCTATTGTTTTGGTTGCCAGGATTGTTTATGGAAAAGCTATGCCCCGCACCATGCGCTCTACAGGGTTCTGTCTCGTTCAACTCTCCTATTTCACCGCATAACAAACGTATAAAAATATGTGGCACGACATTCGCATTTGAAACGTAACTGCAATATTCAGGAAAAATTTATGACTCGTCGTTAAAATCATCAGGTAAGGCAATCAGAAGTATGGAAAAAGACCTATAACCATTTCAACGAATATAAATGAACGTAAAATATGGTTTTCATTAAGTATTTTGAATAGTTTGTTTTACAACCAGTCGGATGTCACATTTTATCAGATGTATATTTTCACGGGCCCTAAAAAGTCGCGTTTGTGGTCATAAGGGTTTTTAAAAACAATTGACATTTACATGGGACACGTGTGGATCTTTTCCCTCATTATGTCAACGATATAACTGTCATAATATATGATGCATTTATTCTACAACTGGAAAGCAATAATTATCATATGGCATTCTCTCATTTCCGGTTCGTTCTTGACCTACGACTAAACGATCGTATTTTCATACAACGAACATAGAACCCTGAGGTAAAACATTAGCGGAAGTCGCTCGTGTCTTCTTATGGGTTTTAGCTTATAATATCAGGTTTGGTCTAGTAAGTCAAGTTCCCTGCACGTTTTGACCCTGCAACGGTTGTGCAGTTTGGATAGAATTTCAACGGGGGCGCAAATTGGCAATCGAAGCAACTAATTTAGAACTGGGACGCGACCCGGTCCCGTAGGGTCACACTGCGCTGGGTCGTGCCGGGAAATAACCTACCCCAAGCCTCGGGGCAAAGAAAATATCTCCACCCGACAATCTTCGAACAAAATTGATCCCAAATTCAATCAGGACGCGGGCAGTGACTCATGGAACTAAATCGCAAAATTTCGAAACACGCGAGACTCAGGCGGTACTTTTGCTATGAATACACACGGAAAGACAGATTGTGAGATCGAATTGTACAGTATTTTCTTCGAAGACAACGACGCGGATATGAATTACGAACTCAATTAGAAAGAAATTATTTATCGGTGTCTGGTAGAAAATCCTGTTCAAATATTGATCAACTGTATTAAAAGGGGCGGTTAAGATTTAGTCGGCAAAAAGAAAAGTATTTTTCCATCGCGTATTTTTTTACAAATACTATAGTTAATTTTTTCTCTGTTCTAGTATATTTACTCGAATAACATAAATTTTCTAAAAAGTTGCGATTCCACCTGAAAAAATCGCGACAGTTTGCAAGATTATTTTTCCAAATAGTATCTCTTCGATCGTGGAGAATGACCGCAAGTGGAATAATCTTTGGGAAAAATGTTATATGAGACTTGAGGATTTTAGGATGAGATAAAATTTTCTTTTGATACTATACGCCCTTTAGTCACGTACGTTCTTATATCAGTGGGTCGTATGTATGTAAGAGAAACATAAAAGTTATGGCAGCGGTGTAGAGCGAAATATGTTGGTAATCAAATTAATACATATTTCAGGGGTAAGGTATGGCCGCGGCACGGCGTCTCTGCAGAGCAATATGGCAGAAGTCAATTTTTCCGAACGATTGATCGCAAGGGTAGGAATTCGACGCATGACGTCCGGCGAGACTCCACAGAAATATAGAGGAGCAGCTCCTGGTTTCATCGAGCGTATAGAGAAGATTCTGCGATATTGAATCGTAGGAGTTCTCTCGCGGAGAAAATGCTGGTAGCTCGTCGTCGCCCTTAAAGTAAACACGAACGAAGCGCGGACAGGGGATTGATCAAAGTGTTCTGACACCCCCAGGCACTATATTAGGCCCTGCCGAAAATCACCCTAAGAAATTCATACCGTGCAAGAGCCTCTTACGGATGCATCGAGTGCGGGACTGAAGAGGGTCCCGCAAACGCCCGCTCACGACGCCATGGAAAAACATCTCCAACAGCTCAAGAGCCGATATAAGCGTTCGACCAGATCACCAAAAGCCGCCTCACAATCGTGCAGCATTTATCCGAAACGAGCCGCTCAAACTGACGCGATATTTAAAGTTATATCGTCATTCGAAAGTCTTATTTTTCCCCCCTCGTTCTTATACGTTTCGTCCTCAACTTTAACACTGCAACTGCAGCATGCAAATTACATAATCCGGCTTCGGTAGACTGGCGCTTTTTCTTTTCTTTTCTCTTATTTGAGTTTCTCATTTTTACTGCACTTGTCATTCGATCAATGTGGATTCAAATAGTAAACCCATAATTTCCCAACATTTCCGTAGATTCGTTGCTCCGTCATTTCAAAAGACCTTGTAATTAGTTATCGATATCTGAGGAGAAAAAAAAATTCTTTCGACCGGCGAAACTTTACCCTGCAGTTAGTACGAACCATTTTTTTTCCGTTCGTTCTTTGAGTATTTTTTTAGTGCGTTGAACAGGATGGTTTTTCCCGGCGAAAATGCTAAATTGCTATTTCAACAATACACGCCTGGCTTGAATAAAGTAATGCTGAAGCTAGAAACTTCAACTTCGCTACGTCCGTCTCGACGCGAGCGATTTGGTTTTGGTTAGTTTCAACATCACTCATGCTTTCTGCTTTATTACCTACGTCAGAATCGCGATATGAAAACTGAGACGATTAAACCACAGCGAGAGAGGAACGTCACAGTTGTTCGTGTGATTCTGAGGATTCGTTTATTTATCTTCGCTTGGACTGTCGTTCCGTTTAATTCCCTTGGCTTCTCGGAGTCGCTCTTGCTCTGAAGGTGATTAATGCATAGTGACATGTGCAACGCGGACCGTGAAAAGTGAACTCACAGAGAATTAGACGTAGCAGAGTAGCGGCAAGAATTTGGCCGATCGAGTTATACGAAATTTTTTAATTGTTTAATTAATTTATTAACCTTCTCGAATTTTCGCGGAAGACTATTCGTTGGAAATTTTCAAATTTCCGCGTACCACCGTCGTGAGTATGATGAGGTAAATTTTAGACTCGAGTGCTGCGCTGAGTGCAGCCACCGGAGAGAATTGCTTCCTTGATGGTAACGCAGCCACCCCAAACGTGCCTCGAGGCGTCGTTTCGAGCTTAGCCGATTTTCAGAAAGTGCCTCGATTAAAAAGTAAAATAGGAAACCCAGTACCTGCAACCGTCTGATGTAAATCAAGTATATCACTAGGAATATAATCCGCGACAACATGCAGCATCTTGCGGATGAGGTTTTTTCCCCATTTTTTCCTGCTACGCCCAGAGACTCATGAGAAAAAAAAAAAATTTCCCATTAAAACTAAACCGTATCGCGATCATGCGTATAATCGAACTGCGGCTGACGTTCGGTAAATTTTTAGTCACATTCGTTCGTATAGTCGCAGATGAATCGACCTTCAGCGAAATGTATATTTTTGCATAAGTGAATTGAATCGTAATGGGAACTAGTGGATTTCAAAGCAACGTTCGTGAGCCTGCCCAACGCGATTTTCCCTAAGGCTTCCTGCGGGGAAAAGGAAAAGCGTCAAAGGGACGAGGGAAGAAGTCATTGTTGTTCTCTCAAAGAGAGAGAGAGAAGCCAGAGGCGGACGAGACTCAACGAAGAGCTGCTAGTGACAGCTTGCAAATTCAAGAATTCCAATGGTATTAATTGAGTCACTCTCCGTGCTGAAATAACTTCAATTACGTTAGCTCCAGACTCTAAAGGCACTTCGCCACGCTTTATTCGCCGCATCACATCTCGTTTTCGTCACGATACTTCGCATACCCAAAAAGTTTTGTGATTCGTTTTCAAATTCACCAATGACGTGAAACGAACTTGTGGGATATGATACGATACGATCCGATCCGAAACTACGAACGTCGATAATAAAGACATGCAATATCGGTACCTCCTTTGTGCTTTTTCCTCTCTGTTGCCACTGATAAAAATGTTCGGCGTTAAGCGCCCATCCAGGAGCAAAGCTGAAGCCTTCGGCGGCAGGTTGGAGGTATGAGTTGGTGACGTTATCAAAGTTACGACAGGGGTCGGGCAGCTCGGTGTAGACGCCCATTCTGGTCGGCGTAAGTGCCCCACATCCGTCATATTCATTACGCAATTCATACTTGGAAAGTAAAAGTTCTTTTTCAAGAGTATACTTGGTTTCAAACTCTAAGAATGATATGTCACGGGGGTCATCTTGGTAGTTCGAGTTTGTCTTGAAGGCAATCCCCATGGCAACTAAATGCGAGTTCGTTTCAAAGTTAGCGAATCTCTTCGGTGAACGTTTAGGAGAATTTTTAGGCGAATAATTTCTCTCCTGTTCCTGAAGGCAGACCGAAATCCCCGCGTTATCTTCAGTTGGAAGGTTGTACCTTCTGGAAGGAGATTTCCTGGGCGAATTTTTCGGTGACTCCGCGTTAAGTATCTGTGACTTTTTTGGCGAAGGACCGGGACAAAGTTTTTGTGTAGATTCAAGGAGCTTTGGACTTTGCCCATTGGATTGGTTAAAACATTCAAAATTGGGATCCTGTTTTTTTGAAGAGGTATTCGACGACTTCGGTAACTTAAACTGGTTCTTAATTTTCGGTCTAGTTCCCGTTTGCTTATAATTATTTGGCACCTTCAGTCCTGAACTTCCTGACATCGTACGCCCATGTTTCAACTTTTGAAACGAACTTCACCCAAAAATATCAAACCGCACATTGATACAGGATTAAAATCATAAAAGAAAGGAAGATCGATCACACTTTCGCGAACACTTCACACGGTTCGGAAATCAAATAAATAAATAACCAAAACCAAATTCAATATATCACCGAAATATCCAACGCGCTTTCACGGATACAAATACTACGTAGACGGTAAGAGGTTCCCGCGAGGATCCCCCGCAGGGACTGAATGATTCAAGGCGCTCACCATCCACAGGACGAACAGGCGAACAAGCCGGCTCGAAGGGCGCGCGCGCGCGGACATTTGTGTTGTACGACTTTGGCATCCATGTATGACAGCCACCTACGCAAGTATAGGTGTGGGTGGGTGGTTAGCTCTACACGATATACGAGACACCACGCGCTTCGGTGTTCTTCACGAACGCGACAGACAGTCCATAAGTATACACGTATACACAGATATACGATCGTAGTGCATCACACGAGTTGTGTAGTTTGAGGATGCTTGCGCGTGAAATTCCATACGCCTGAACCTAATGGGTCTATTGACCAGTGCCAATTATCGTACGCTGTTGCGAATCCCCTTCGGAGAACAGAGATCAGCTTTGGTCTCATTGTGCCCTTGTCAAATTACAGTGTGCTAGTGCGGCTTGTTTACCTTGCTGTTTCTGGTTCCCAGGTGATACATAGTCCATTAGGTACACGTATATCGGATAAAAAATAAAGGGAACTATAGGATCCATTTCAATAATGCTTGCGGTAAATCCTGAGTGTCCTTCCATTGGTCCATTCGCATTCACATTCATAAGTTTTAAGTTTCCGTGTTGGTTTCAAAATTTTTTACATTCATTTTTATTCTACGAAATAGTTGCAGTCTTCGCAGTTCTATTCGTTCCGGTAATCGGAGAACTACAGTTGGTTGTTATCAACCGAATGCCACCCGCGTAATATCCTGGGTTATCGCAATATCGTCGTGGTAGTCTGATGAAACTCGTTACGATATGACCCTTAATAATACCAGGAGTTAACTTCCATTACATCTCATTTCTAACGATCGATATAACTCCGGCTATTCGTCTCGGGTCGACGTTTTACTTGATATAAAATAAACCCGTAATTGGCTTCGTTTGTAACTCATTGTCAGTATCCGATCCAACTGTCGATCAGGACGAGTTGCAAGCTCCTCTGGGATCAGGCAAAACGACGGAAACGTGTTTATATTCGCTACTAACGAGACTCGCGTCAAGTGGCTATTACATACATTAGTAATGAGTAACGATCTTCACTTCACATTACATTCAGACTGTCTACGGTCGCTAATATTTTCCGCACATGAAATTTGAAGGTCGAGTACCTCGTAGCGATTGTTCAAAACCACCTTGTTCTTCGGTCTGTTGTTTTCATCAAATCTTAGGAACGAAAACTGAATTTAATTGAAAAGACTTACATGAACGTGTTCGTCGAACCATAAAAATCTGCAATGTTCGAGTGAGAATCATTGTACAATTTCAAACTGTGAACATTGTCGCCATGATTAACCACAGGATTTGAAATTACGATATCGATTAATTTGATGCAAAATCATCCGTGGGTAATGCAAAAATTACAATTTTAGCGGAGCTTATGATCAAGAAAACGAGATCGTCTGAAGTATCTCACACTCGAGTCGCGTTTCGCTCGCTCAAACACACTCGCATCCATCCAGGTGTACATTCTTTCAACTTTACCTTCCCTTTGAAAAAACACGAAGCTTCGACGTATCTGCAGGTCGATAGAAATATTCCAGAGTATAAAAAAGAGAAGAAAAAAAAAATTCTCCCGACATTACCCGCTATCAAAGCTCTGTCTCTCGAAGCGACGTTGTACCCGCAAATACACTCACACATATAAAACACCATAGGAAATTCCTGTGTGAAGATACAAGAGGCGGATCGAACGATCCATGAACGTATTATGAGTTCGAAATGTACTCTTCGGTAGTGAAGTGAAGGGAACAAATACATAGATGCGAGAGCCCCATGGCCGAAATATTCGCAGCTCGATCGGCGGTGCACACCAACTCGAAGTCTCTTTCCACCGGCTATGGGGTGAATATTATAAACGCATTTGCACAACCCTGTGTATACCTACGGGGGCAAAGAGCACGATGAAGAGACGAACGGGGTTGGAAGAGAAAGAGGGAGAATAGAGAGGAGGAGGGGAGATAGTGAAAGAGCGAATGGTATCGTAGCACTGCGGGTTGCCTGCTAGCCGGGGTATACCACAAAACGCCACCTCCGCAGGCCAAATATACATATTTATGGTGAATGCTCAGCGTGCTAGAAGACTTTGCATGCATTCTAAATAAGTTGGTATTTTGACATCGTGCTGATTATACCCGTCCCTATGGTTATTGGATAGGGGGTGATTGTGGGGGGGGGGGCTGGAGGATAAATAGAGAGGGATACTTTTCCCGGGCGGTGTAAAAGCGTAACTAACTAACGCCATAGTCGGTGGCCCATAGAAGTCTCGAGATACCGCCAGGCCATATCCATCATCATACCATTGCACGCACACGTCACTCAACCAGAGCCTATTATATGGGGTTTTAATTCGACTAGCAGATTTGTATCTCCCTTCGTCACGACCACCAACCAACTCGCGAGACGTAGACCAGCCGCGGTAGACGAAAGAAACGACTACGGAAATCGTTATAGCATTGTTAGCGGTGCTGTTTTCATTTCTGTTTCAACATGAATTTAGCTGCCTAAGATTTAATTCATATAGAGCCACTCAGCGAACAGTGATTGATTGTAAGAAAATTTTGTTTAATCAACATAAATGCGTAGCTTTTGGTTTTAGGTTGTTTCACTCTACATCAATCGAGTTAAAATTGGTTTTATGGCTTGAATTTAAGTTTTCGTCGATGGACAATATGTCGCCGTCGACGATCGTCGCGTCTGTGGAGATGATCGATCAAACGAATGAAAAAGAAAGCACGAGTTTGGCTCCAAATGTCAACGCAGATTGAAAACGTACTGATTGCGATGTACTTATCACCCTGTTTCAAAGATCCCAGGATAATTTGAAAAGCAGTAAGCTCGCGACTTGCGAGTGGAAAACTGTAGCGGTTCGTCGATTTTGTTGGATCCTTTTTCACGTGGTTGCCGGATAACGTTGGTCTACGTTAGGTGGGTAACATGATAAATCGGATCTGAGAAGGGGCATAAAGGATGCGGCTCCTTAAACGGATGGCCGCATCTATCGATTTGCAGCGGAACTTGTTCCGCGTGACTTATGGGGTTTTGATGGATGGACAGCCGTGGGGCACCTAGCCACAGGCTGCCTCGTCACCGCTATAATTAATAAACTCACACCGTGCCGTGGTAGTCGCGTAACCGGTGATCGTGTGAACTCGTTTCTCTGTGTTGGTCGCAGTCCCGCCCCCGCACACAACCGTACGCCACCCCGTTGCCTGCAAGTCCATCGAGTGAGTCTCCGCTATATAGATATATACATACGTATATATAGTTGCTTTTCCGTTTCTACGGATTCAATATAATAATGCGCCCTGTCAACCCCGTGGCTGAGCTTTTATGGCAGAGGTTCTCATTGCCGGAACCATTTCCGTTTCGCGTCGCAAATTAATATTAAGGAGTTCGCTGAAAGTCCGCGCGCGGTGATACGTCTACACTGCTTCTCCTCGTCGAGAGAAGATCTGAAGAATAAGAGATGGAGAGAAGCATAGAAAGGAGAGTCGCATCTGCAGGGAATATCATCCTGCAGGAGTCTATATGAGAGGGTGGCTTACGGAAAGCGTTATTGCCATGTCACTGGCTTCGGGATTACCGCCTCATTTTTTTCCACATGAAAGTGAACTTATTCCACCAACATTATGGTATTGAGTTAGAGTTAGGTTAGGAATATGGATATCTGTGCATGAGGGGTGGTTCAAATCAGAAAAAAAAAGATACCGGACAGTTTTAAAACTCAAATGGAAGCTGCAAAGCGGCGTCGATGATTCTTGGGTAACTTTCTTTTTTGTTATGAAAACTCGATGAATAAAGCCTTTATATTCAGTTTCTGAAAATTTGAAAAAGTTCAATACCTCTTGTCACAATCTCTTCAATACTTCTGTACCTGGAAAATCATAGCCTGCGCAGTTCAACTTCTAATGTAGTGTGTATAGGATTTTAGTATTCACATCTATTCTGCATTTGTGAAAATTGTGGGGTTTTTTTTTTTTACTCACCCTATATAAACCGCCCCTATGTGCATGATGCGTATATATAGCTTTGGGATTTATACAATTCGCGGTGAACCGCGCCTGCGGCTTTTTTCCGCAATATTTCTCTACCGGGCGCGTCAGAGTTGCTCTTGTGATTAATATTATGCGCACGTCGAGAAAATTATTAAAACAACTTCATACCGTTCGATATACATATATGTACACGTATATAGGTACCTATTTGCCATTAAATTACACACGGGCGTTCCTGGGCTTCGCCACGTTGATCACAGTCATTATCTTCGTCACCCGCGCGCTCTAGCTCCTGGCTCACGAGAAGGTGATTTTTCCCGCCATTTGTTATACGCGACATCCAATTCCCCCGATACACAAAATAAAGTAACTTCACGCCGCACATATAATTGTCCGAAACGAAATGGAGAAATATAAAAACTGGCCCTATTTTTAAATTTTTTCTCTCGGCTCTGATCCTTTCAATTTTCACCCCAGCAGAGAATAAAATCGAATTAGATAACGACACCGATTTCAATATAGATTTTTTAATTTTTTTTTTTAATTCCATTCTATTTAATTTCCAAGTTATTATACTCGCATGAATATAGTTAGAGTGTTAATTGGAACGAAGAGCCTTGAGGTACGTCGAAAACGACACGGGAAGTACGGCAAGAGTCGAAATTATACTTTGATACAAAAGGAATAAAATTGAAGAGTAGAGAAAAGAGAAAAAACGAATTCCATCAAACCGGTCGGTGAAACCCCGTAGAAAAACGGTGAAAATACAAACGAGGGAAAATGGATTCACCTGTTGGGGCGAACTTGTATAAACACCGCGGGGGAAACGCTTTTCAAGGGGAGCCAAGCCGCGCGGAATAAGTGTTGTTTTGTTCAATATGTTTCTATGGGACCCATGGAAGAGGGATGATGTGGCTTACTCGCATCACATTATAACCATCGCTATGGTATAATTCGACGAATTGTGTGTACATTAGAAGTGAAAACGTACGGAAATATATCACGAATATTCTCTACTGTGGGGAGCAACAGAGACCATATGCTGTACAGGGATCTAATACACCGAGTATTCGAAGGAAATTTTTTTTGTAGGAACAATAAATATCATCGCTGATTAACGCTGCAGAATTTAGCTTTTTTGTCATCGTCATAATGCTTGCAAAATTCAACGTAACATTTTTTCATGTAATTCTGGTATGATCGTAACAGGAAACGAGATACGCAAGTTGAAATTTTCAGTATAGCGCTGGTCAAATCGCGCTTATAGCAGTGAATGTCGAGGGGGTAACCACTCGATATACATATAGGTGTCCTAACAATTTCACATTTCACAACTATTTCACACTATTTCACACCATTTCACACCATTTCACACCATTTCATGAGCATTTCACTAGTATTTCATATCATTTCAAAATTGGCTGTCCCAAGTATTTCACAAGCGGTTACCCCCTCGGTGAATGTGGTAAATCCAGCTATTTAGATAAACAAATGGCAACGGGGCAGCGCGTAATCGCACCTCGTTTAGTTTCTAGATAGACTCTAACTATTATACCTATACAGGTGCTGTAGTACGCGTAGTCACGATTTGTCGGACCGCAATTGTAATAATAGCAATGATAGCTTTTCGGTAACATCAATGTGCGTATAATTTACGGATTAACGTGTACCAGGGCGTTGACTTCTCCAATAACAAAAAGAAGTCCCGAGTCAGGTGTTCGTTACGCAATACATACTATAATATAGGTATACCATCGTCTACTTTGAAATGAAAGAGAATAAATATTAGAAAACCGGAAGTACTGGGGTGCAGTGAGAAAGAAAAGTGGTACTTCGAAAACAAAGTTCAAATTCGGACTTCATTTTGAAATGGCTTTCGAATTTCAAAATATCATTTTTTTTTTTGCCAACTCTAATCAATCAACGGATGCTAATGTAGATATGCCAACCTCATCGAGTAGAAGAAGATTTTTTGCATCGATCATCTCTCATCTGTGTACAAAACATCTGATCGATCTGCAGAGGTTCATCTGCAGACAAGAGTAAAACCTGAGCACGTCAGGTTCGAGGTAAGAAAAAAAAAAAAAAAACAAAGGAAAGAAAAGAAGAGAAAGGAGGAAAAAAAGCAAATGCAAAAGTGACAAAGATTTTTGTTGAGCTAACCGCTTTTGAACCGGGCGTGAAAACATACGGCGAGGCACAAAGTAAAGTATCGCGAGTTCAAAGCAATTTGCACAGTCAAAGCGAGAATATAGTATATATGAGGAGAGTATTCTATTTTTTCATTTTTCTTTTTTTTCTTTTTTTTTTTATCAATGTTGCTCCTCCGTTCGTCGTCGCCTGCGGAGGTTATATCACCGCTTGTCGGCAGAGAGAATGGCAAAGCACAAAGTTGAGTAGTAACGTGATTTTTTTTTTTTTTTACCCCTTGAATTTTTTTGCGCTATACTCAGGACGTTCCTCAACATCTATATTTTGCTTTACCGTTATATACGTTACACGCGCTGCGACGCAAATCGTAGTTCGGAGTAGCCGCGTGCCTACATGTGAGAGAAAACAGAAAAAGTCTTAAGAGAGGAAGGATTCCTGGAACTGAGAGGCGGTCCGTAATTCTCCTAATCAACACCGTCCGCACTGATGTTCACTTTTCTAACCGCAGCATATCCCACGCTCTGTTCATATAGCTATGCTCCAAAGATTACTTTTTGCCTTTTTTTTTTATTTTCATTTCACCTAATTTGACGACTGCGAAGATAATGATCAATAAACGACTCAATGTCACCTGGTCGCTGGCTTCAAATTACAATACATATATGAAGCAATCCACACCAACCCAGCCACTTTTCATTGTTGACATCACCGATTTCGACTGTGTTCTGAAATTCTCAAAATGATGAAAATCGCAGGTAACCAATACCGTATAGATTGTGCATTATGTGGTAAAAAAAAAGTGTAGATCACACGGAATCTACACTACAACAATTTTCCCTTGTGCGGATGACCCAGTTTGACTAATAAGGGATGAATCACGGCAAGTCCAAGATTTTAATGTGGCGCCATCTAACGAAAGAATCTTAAAGTAAACATCACGAAGGGGTAGTTTCCTGGAATACCTATAACGGTTTCTAGCGGTTGCAGCCCCGAGGATGTCCTTTCAAAGAGCCAAGAGGCAGGGGGTGCAAAATACGGGGTACATTTTCGGCGCAACGTAGGTGGCGCATGTCGTAATATATACTCCACGAGGTAGGGGTAGTTGAATGGATCGACGTGCATCAGAGGACAAAATGCGTAGTGCTTACGTAGGCAACACTCACCCTGCTACGTCTGAATTCGCGCATGCCTACACACTACGGATGCGTCACACGGCCCTGGAGTATAGCAATTTCTGAACACCACGTGGAAACTCCCATCCCCCTCAAGGATCCCCCGAATGTGACTCAGAAGATTTATAGCCTCTGTTTCAACACTGGACGTACCAATCTGCGGGATTCTGAACCGTGCGCTAAATCGAATCCCACTACGCGTACGTGTCCCATTGTCGTATGTGGTATTAAACATAACCTCGAATATACACACCCATACGTGCACTTCTTAATAAAACCATCTGCACGATATATTCGCATGTAAGCATCGTCAAAACTCGCAAACTTTCGAATGCTCCAAGTTTTTCTATTATATTCCGCATTTTACATTATTCCAATTTTCGTTTCTCAGGGGGATCAGGCCACTGTGAAATTTGAAAATTATCTACTATTTGATCGGGAGGATCGTTTCGTTCATGCAGGGAAGATCTTCAGATTCCTCAAATAAATAAAAAATCAAAAACTCCCCCTGATCTTCCATTACTGCTAAGCTTCCTGTACCGTTCTACATACTTAATTCTCATGATATGCTCCGGGATGTTCACCCCTTGATTTGAATATGTGATCCGAGTAGGCGTACAGAAGCCTTGAAATAATATTGGTGCAGGACGCACATTAATACAGAGATCCGTTAATTCACGAAATGATGACGCGGGGCTTAGCCTGCAGTGCAGGTACATGGCGGTGCGTTAGTCATAATTAAACCGATAATTACGCAATCCGCTGTCCTATAATTATCCTGGAGTCAATTGACGTCACTTACACAACCTAATTGGCGTATAGCAACGATAGATTTCACTTAAAAAGAAATTCGGCTACCATGGGACGTCAATATTCGTTATACGAATGAAAAACAAAAATAAAAAAAAATAATCAAATCAAATCAATGAATTAAAACCGAGTAAATATCGCTCTTTCTATTTTACCTGCGCTTGTCGCCTCTCGCAAGAGCAATTGTGAAGTTTTTCCAGCTGGTCGTGAATTAGATACGCTGCCGAATACTGTTGACTTTCGGGAGAGAGTGGTGAGTCGGGTGATCCTAGACCGGAACTTGCGCTGTCGCTTGTCTTGATGGCACTTCCGGTTTTGGCGGAAGTAGTGGAGAGTCTCGGTGTATCTTGATTGCATGGGGAGAGCGGAGATAGCGGAGAACCGATGCCCGAACTTTCCGAGCTTGAATTGACCAATTTTCGAACGAGAAGAAAGTTTTGCGAAGTTGATCTCTTCACTTGCAGTTTTGGTATCCCAGATTTCTTTGTGTTAATTTTGTCGTTCGTGGGTGATCGATTTTTCTGTGAATTTTTTGATTTCGATGAAAATTTGAAAGGCTTTTGAGTGAGTTTGAGGCCAAACTCGCGCCTGCAAATTGCCATTCTCGAGTTCACCCCGGACAAAGAAGGGCATTCTGATACGGACGTCGACTTTTGAACCATGAAGGATTTGTCGAGATCACCTACGCCTTCAGAAACGGGCATTGACCCGCCCACCCCCTCGTCGTATTTGCTCCAAAGGTTGGTACTGCTGCCATTTCGCTTATACTCACCGGGTGATTCCGATAAAGTTTTACCCTGCTGATCCCCTTTACAACCGGACGAGTGAGATTGAAAACCCGTTCGAGAACCCTGAAAACCCTGAAAACCGCCTCCGCTTCTATTATCCTTAACGGCGCTGTTTTGAATAGCCAATTCTTCTTTATCCCACGCAACGGTATCCCAAGAATTCGCCACCCCGTTGGAATAGCTGTCTTCACCGAAGAGGATCGATTTCCCACCGTTTATAGAGTTCGCAGTCTTTATGGCCTCGGAATTCATCGAGTCACGAGTTGAGTAGTCAGCTGTCATGTCGTTTACGTTCAAAGATTTGATTAATCTCAGGCCAAAACCACCGGTACAGTCCTTAACTTCGTAGTATTGCACGTTCTCAATGCAATTCCTTACGTCTACGTTAAATATAGACTGTCCAGGGCACGTGGGCTGCGACGAGACGCTAAACGACGCCGGGCGTCGCTTTACGGTTCCAGTTTCGTCACTGGGGGAGTCCCAGTCCACGTGAAAGGTTCGTCGTCGTCTGGAGGGCATCATTTTCCATCCCCTTCCACGACCTCCATTTCCTTGATCCGATCTCTAAATATACCTTTTTGCCCACCACTTCCACGTAGTATTCGGGGCTCCGTGTTTCCATTCGTGTGACAAAATTACTTGTACATAATTTCTTAAATATACACAAACAAAAATTATCCTACTGTATACGTAAACACTGCGTCGCGCGTGCAACGGATACATTTTGTTTTTTTTCTCCTCTCTTCACAATTTTTTGCACCGCACGCAGAAATTTTTGGTCTGACCCTATTTGACGTCAGAGTCAAACCGGAAGTTCTGCTGGCTTTTCGCCATTTTATACATATTACCGGTTCACACTCGCGTGCGAGGAACTCATACGTCCGGAAGTTAGAACTGGGGATAAAACTAATAAAAAACAAACGCAGCTAGCAGCTGCTGATATCCGTCCATTTCCTAATAAATATATCCTAGGTTCACTTCATTTAACCATCACCAGCTACATTCCATATACACACCCACTTATTTATACACTGCACAAGTCGATATACGATCTGCCCTTCCGTAATTAAAATTTATTAAAAATGATAGTTTTTTAGCTTTCATGACTGAATACACTCCGGTCATAATTTGCACGTTAAGATCGTAGTTTGTAATTGTTTCGGAACTTTCTGTAATCTCATTTTTCAGTTTACCGCACAAATGGACACCGCGCAATCTTAGTCCACGTGCGCTCGATTGACGGGGATGTAAGGTTCTAATATAAGTTTCATACGTCGAACGAAATTTTGGACGGATACTTGGGATATGCGCATCACCGGATGCCACTAGTATAAGTAAAGGATTTTGGAAGGGTTAGCGAGTGCAGGGAACACCATAAACGTATTTTGCGGGCTCTTGCTTCCAGACAATAGATGCACTTGCCAAGAGTGCCCCCAGCGAACTGACAATGCCTCTAGGCTAGGCTTTAGGACCTGCAGTGAGACCCTCGCTAAGTTACCCTCGGTGAGTCCCGTAGGCGCCTATACGCCTCGTACTGTTGCAAGCTTTGGCGATCCAACATTGCCTGAGGTCCCATGGCCCCGCCATCCATCCCCTATCATAGCCACGGGGCGAAAAACTAATTATATCGGGCCACAGGGGTACCACCCCCTTAGCTATGCAAAGGGTGGGCGCTCGCCGAGTAATGTACCATATTGAAACACGCAACACCCAGAAAAACCACGTTGCGTCTGCCTCCGAGGGGTGAACCAACTCACATCCTAAACCGACCATGTAGTGGGTAACCTATCCGACGGTATTCCCTGGCCTCTGTCACACGTATAAAAACTTTGTAAGAACATTTTTGCGGATCATGCGATAAAGTCAATATAATGAAGATCGACTTTATTCAGAATTTTCTATCCGGATATACTTGAAAAGTGAGAAAATTTAAACTGCCGGGTAAAATCTTATCCGTCAAAACATATGGATAGAACAATCGAACCGGCCGATCAATTGCAGCTAACCGGAAAAAGAACCACGCAATTTGATAATTTACGCTCCTTCCTGATGCACTTTAATATTATTGTTTGCAGGATACATCCGCACTAACAGTGTTATTACACGAAGTATACATTGAACGTTGCATGATGGGTGAGTTAATCGACCGTCTTCGTCGGATTATTATGGTAATTTAGCAATAGATAAAAGAAAAAATTGAAAAAATAAAAAACAAAAAAATTGGAGTGGTTGAAGATCCATTAACGCGTACAATGGACAGCGATAGAAATGTCTTCGTACTTTTTATCAGCTGTTCAATCTATGACGGCTCACTATACCAATGCCATCCAGGTTTCACATTGTCGGATGAAAGCGTACACAGTAGCTCATGAATAGCATTTGGATAGAATCTGATCAGATACGAAAGGGCGAACACCCCGGACTGGCGCCCTGCTATTCCCCGGGAGTGGGGGGATATAACCCGAGGGATAGTTTCAACCCCTGCGTCGAACCTTTTCTATACATATACCGAAACACATATCTATACCGCCGTACAATACGCATGGGGTAAGAGGTTATAATATTACGGTTCCGTCCGTACGCATACTACATTGGAAAGGGTGTGTGACGGTGACTTTTTGTTTGAAAATATTTTGACACCAATTGCGGCGGGAGCCAAAGTATATATGTATAGGGAGCAGATCAGCGGAATAATTTAACCGGATTGATCAAGGCATTCCTACGGTGAATCGAAGAACGGTGTACAGGAAGTATGCGAAGGGGAGCGAATAACGCTGCTTTCCAATTCTACGATCTGATTTTCCTCGAATATTTATTGCCATCAAGTTATGCCGGAAGTGTTTGACCCAAACATGAAAAAAATGAGAAAAATGGAAGAAGCCACGAGGACGAGAATGACGAGGACGACGCAAATGGCGTCACAATCGATTGACAGCTGCTGCAGCCGACCGTCAAATCGTGCGGGGCATCAACGATATTTGTTCGATAAAACAAAAGAGAAGCTTCGTCGCGGCGTTCGATGGGACAATTTATTTTGTCGTAACCCGCGCGCGATTGATGCACCCCCGCGTTTTTATCTATTCTAACAAACATGTGTTTTATTTTCTTTCTTTTTTTCCTTTATCAGATGTGACCCGTGTTTTCCGACAAATTTTTATACCTGTAATTTGTCTGGTTCTTTATTTTTCTTCTGTCCAATTCTTTTCATCACAACTTATGAACGTATATTGTATAACATGTATACATTTTTTGTGGTCGCTCTCAAAATTACATCGTATACATGGGCAGAAGTTTTTGATTGGTATCTGGATAATTGTAAGGGTCAAATATATCCATATGCGGTTTAATACGTGGTTGTCCGCTGGATCGTCCCTCCAGAATATATGGCAGCTGATAACACCCAGCGACCCGATTCCCTAATTGCATATAAGTATACAAAGGCGTTCAATTCATTTGTATGAGATGAACGTGACCCAGAAAACTTGTGCATATTCATTCCGAGAGTCGAAACACGATTTACAATTTATTTTCATGCATGAAATGGATGAGAAGCAAGGAAAATCCAACATAACCACGATGAAAAGAAGCGAAAATCGATGGGGTAAAATTTATAACACATGAGGAAGGGGATGCGGAGATCGGAGAGTTGGCAAATTAATGATCCAATTTATATACGACACCCTAGATGATCGTGTAATCATGATTCTCTCCTATACTATAATAAAGACTAATTTAGATTTCAGAAGTGATAATTCTTTTATACCAAATAGCCTGCACATACCCACCGTTTTACAATCTACAGAACTTCAGGTAGCGATAAAGATAGCGTTGATTATCGTATTGACCACACAAGAAAGCTTGAAAGGCTAGCAGGAAATCGTTCTATCCGGAATTATAATAGCGTGATATGACGTGAAAAAATTTTCGCGCGTTTACTTAAGTTAGTCAGGAAATATCCAGCGACAAAAGATTATGCGACGCTTCCCTCATTCGGGAAAGTTCATTTCCTTGCCTGGCCCCAATCACAGGTTGATGTTTGCTGAGGTGGTCATCGCCCGAGTGAGCGGGATCGTTAATCGTCAATCGCTCTCCTAGATACATTTGACCAGAATCCCGCACATGGAGAAAGAGCTATTTCTGAACCGATGTGAGAATTTTATTCTCGAATCATGAGGAGTGAGAAATATAAAACTGGAATGATTTTTTCCATAACAGCGAAATTTGATACGTTCAAAATTCTATTTTATTGCCAAAAGAAAGTTAAACGAATTCCTTGCCCTTCGACTTTACTTTATACGGTTCAAAAATTCGAAATAACTTCGTGAAAGAGGGATGGAATGAAATCCACTTTTCTTTATGGGCTCATTGCTTGCCTATCGCTTTTTAAATCCTTCGGAGATCGGCTTTACGGAAATTCGCTATGAAATCTGCATGATAATGTACATAATACTGTTATTTCCGTCAGTTGCGATCTACGAAAAAAATACGTCCTTCAGCCGATCTGGATAATCTCGCTCTGTTTCAAAGTCCAAACGATGATTATACCCGTTATTTTAACAATTCAATTAAAATATCACAATGCGTGTACCTATTTTCGACCTAGCATTTTGATCTGATAAAAAAAAAAGAGAGTCAATCACATCCACATGAATTATTTAGCGGAACGCATTATACCTAAGTTCTCCATCACGGTGGGTGTCGAGTAAAATTGTAATCCGCAAATTACGGTGTTTGTTGGTCATCGTAAATATTTTACACGGGATGACCGTACGTATAATATGCTCCTCTACGATTCCCTTTATCTCATATTACACGGTCTTTCTGCACTGAAAAAATGATGAGTCCGTTTGATCAGCGGTTTAAAAATCTGGAGAATATCAAGAGACGTGCTTTATCCATATCGGTCACAACTTAGCGCTAAGTTAGAGCTTTAAAGCGATCATGGAGGACAGGGCTACAGGGTTACTAAAATTTGGTTAAATTTCGTCAAATTAGAATCCGGTTTTGGTTTCCCGCAAGCTTCGAATAACGAACGGATTCGCTATGGCAGCTTACAACTTATAATCCCCACCATCCTGTTACATGCTCCCTGCACTCCACTGTACATATACCAAGATTATATTCTCCCCTGTTCAAGCTGTTCTGCTGATGCTGGAACCGGCTTAATTCATGTTACGCGTCGTTAAACGTATGTAGAGGTACAGGATAAATTCGATCATTTGTATGTGCATACATGTACGCCTGACAAAATTGATTCCGTCTCATTTTTCCATAAATTTTTTCAGTATTCCTATATTATTTTTGGTATATCAATTTGGGTGTGATCTAACTGTGGTGAATTCGTATGTTTGATTATTTTTGGTCGACTGGAATTCGTGTTTCCCTCCATTCGAACTATTTTTGCCCCTTTGCATTAGAAATGGAATTTTCCCCTTTTCATGATCACTATAATGATTTCATTACAAACGAAACTCGGTCGTTGCGTAACGTTATAGTTGCACGCAGGCTGCAGCGCGAATATAGCGGATAACGAGTGGCAGGGTCCGAGTTTACTTTATATTAAAAAAGTTGCTAGTTACGAGTGTTTACCTCGCGACGACGTAATACCGGTATCAAATGCTACACATATATATAGCGGATTGGCGCAGGTTCGAAAAACTAATAAAATGAGAAAGTCGTGGTTTACGAGAGAGTAGCTTGCAGCTCGCGATCCTCACCAGTATGTAACTCTGTAAGGTCTGATATTGGCTGAACTTATTGTGAAATTGGTAAAAGAAATTTCTATTTTAAATCCGTTGACATCCAATTATTCATCCACAAATACAAAGACAGCGCAAAAAACGTTTGACGAGAAAAACATTTCAACAAAGTCTGGCAGATTACAATTAATTGGATCTGTCATTACCACAAATTTGATCCGTTTCATTTTGTCCTTTTTGTTGTTTTTTTTACAGAGGTTCAGTGTCAGCTCAATAATTCGCTTGTATTTTATGAAATAACAAAATAAATAACGTGTTTTTATTATTTTTAAAACTTCGGATAGTTTATTTAGAATCTGTGCGGGTAAAGAAAGGCACCATTTCCCTCAGATGCCGATAACCACCCCTAACACACTTCCGCTAGTCTCCCACAGATGGAAGTACGATGCACTCGGGGCAAAAGGGCGATGTAAAATTGCAGAACGCAGCAGCATGGCCACAACATTGTTGATCCCCCGCCGGCGCGGGACTAGCTGAGGGGTGACTATGGATTTGCCATTAATTCGAATCCCACCGCTGCAATTCTATTGTCCACGCAACTTGCCAGCGGTTGGGAAAATCGACTACCTCAACTACCTGCATATTTTATCTCGATCCTCCGCATCTTTCGTAATTAGATTATCGCCGGAGTTTAATAAATGAACATTTGCGAAGTTTAAATGTCCAAATATCAAACACATGCCGCATTTTGCATGTCGCAATATCTAACAAAAAAAAAATATATTCCATGCGTAGTTTAAAATTTTCCAGGATACAATGACGAAGAGGACGATCTGTAGTCGGCGAAACAGAATTTTATTCACTTATAAGATTAGAGCTGCGTACTGCACAATCAAAACCCGCACGACTCGATCGTGAGGAATTTGGCGCTTCGTAAACGAGCTGCACGTGGGTTCCGATAATAACTATAGGTGAGCAAGAACTATCCTATATAATTGGGGATGACACAGTGTATACCATATAGGTATACCAAGACGCATGTACCCCGCGATCGCGTGAATTAGAATATCGATAAAATTCATGTTGATTCTGATCATTTTAAACATTCTTCAATTGTTTTTACATGATAACTTTCGCCCCTAAAAGCCACTGTGATCTTGTATTGTTTTCTTTCTTCCTTTCCAAACTTTGGTTGTTCTTTTAATTATTTTTCCGGAGAAATTAAAAATAGAAACGTAAAACATAGAAATTAGAAATAGAAAAAATTTCACCTCATCTTAAAAAGCTTCAAAGTTCATTTCTCGTTTTCATTTTTCTCACGATTTTTCAAAAATAAATAGCAACAATTAGTTTTCTTATACGTAATCGCTAAAAAAAAGTCTCTAAAAATTCAGTTTCAAATATTACTAGTTCAAATCAAGAATTCTCGGTTTCTATCCCAATGAAGCACCCTGCATAATACGGGGGTTGAGTCCTCTCAAGTCCCACGTGGGCAGCTTCAGGGCTTGCGCGGCGTTACAGAAAGCTCAAGTTTTGTCCGACGAATGTTATGGCGCGCATCCCGCTGCCGCGCCGGTTTTACCTTGACACTCTGGTGCAGCACTAGCGGTGAAAAAGCGAGAGTGTAACGCCAACCTTCAAAACATTCAAGGGGATGAATTTTCAAGTTTTTTGTATCTTTCTTTCTTCCCTTTCGATCGCCGAGTTGCAACTATAATATGAATCGTCGTGACTTGGGGGTGTTTTTTTCCTCTCTCCTATTGCCCATATTTATAGACTTCATGTAAGTGCTATTTGCCATTTAGTATACATATATAGGCGAGGAAAAAAGGACATCACATCCCTCGCAGCGCCTTGTCGCAGGTGTGCTCTGCACAGGGTGTAAAAAGGAATGAGGTAAGGTGAAAAGAGGAAACACAAAAAAAAAATAGAAAAGAAATAGCTGGAAACGTCGTGATAATGCCAAGGCCTTTTTCTTTGGATATAGCGAAAACACGTAAACCATACTGTACTTTATTAAGG
This sequence comes from Athalia cordata, assembly GCA_963932425.1. Lineage (NCBI taxonomy): Eukaryota > Metazoa > Arthropoda > Insecta > Hymenoptera > Athaliidae > Athalia > Athalia cordata. Next base: position 44,193,805 of record OZ010625.1, on the reverse strand, counting down.
TTGAAAAATACTTGGTGACAATTCAAAAATAAAAATAATTATCAGAGTGTGACAAAAATCAACCCTGTGAAGTTAGCCCCCACTTTTTAAAAATGAAACTGTTTATTGGAGTTCCAGGTTCGTTTTAGTTCTAGAATTCTTTGTAGGGCTTGTACGCAAAAAAGTTCGAAAGTCGAACTAAAAAACTTTCATTTTGAAAATTCGACTTGGAAAATTGATACACAAGAAAAATTGATGCAGAAACAAAAATAATAACTCGCCGTTGGCCTTGAGTATTGCTAACAATAAGTGCGGGTTGAGCTGTTCGATGCGATTTCTGGTGAGAACTATAGAACTCCCCGAGAACTATGGATTCAGAAAAAGAAAATCGAATTCGGAAATACTTGGCGTGCTACGAGAAGTTGGCACGTAATTTCTTTCTTTATTATTCATATCTTTCGCAGATTAGCAGAATTATATTTTTCGCCTAGTGAGCAACAGTTCCGCGCATCGAAATCGAAAACACGCGAGCAAAAAAATCTCTAGAACTCTAGAACTATGCAAAATGAACCTGGAACTCCGATGAAAAGTTTCATTTTTCGAAAGTGGGGGGCTATTTTTACAGGGGTAGGAAAATCACTTCAAAGTTTTCATTGGAGTAATATTGCTTATGAGCAGAGTTTTACCACGTATTTCTTTCTCTTCGCAATATAAATAGAGGAGAAACGATTTGTTAGATATTTCCAATGACTAATACAATTGAAGGTTTTCGCCTATAAATTCAGAATCTACAAGAAGTATTAATTACTGTCTGCGACGAGATAATATCCACTGGGAGATGGCCACTTTTCAGCTGAGTTTGGAATCGGTATCATGTGTATATCGCGAAGGCGCGAGGGTAGGCCGAGGCCTGATCAGGACCCTTATTTATTGCTAGTCAGATAAAGGTGCTCCTGCTTGGCTGAGAGACTCGGAGGCAGCCAGGGCTCTAAATTTTAAGGGATTGTCTCGAATGTTCGCGAAAGGCTTTTGCCAATCTTCGAAACTCTGGTAGAAGGCAATGACCCGAGTATAAATACAAGGTAAAGCTCATCAACGATCGAATTTTTTAGTTCCTCCCGAAACAATTAGGCCCCTTTAGCACATCGCGGAATGCAATAACTTGGGAACATAGAGTTCCATATAAATTAAGAGCGCAGTTGAACGTCGGGTATTTTAGTGGATCGAAGAAAATCAAATACACATTTATCTTGAATTCGCCGACTTTTACCAGTGGTGTTGCAATTTTTTTGTTGTTGTTCGAAAAACATGAATATAAAATGAAATGTTTGTGGCGCTACCTTATACCCAGATATAACTCTTCTACCTAGATATTATATGGTTATGAAGTACGCGTGACGCGATTGCATGTTTTGGTCTATAAATACAACAGTTTTTGTTTCCGGCGATGGGTCCTCTTAAAGAAATTCCATGACTGTGGCTCCTTAAGAAACACTTTCTTTGGCAATATTATAGCCTACTGTCACGCGCGTCTCGGGCTGCTTATATTCCCATTCCCTATATAGTGTCTCTACATAGCGAACGTATATAACCTCAACTATACAGAGCGTCCCATTTATCCCACTGAATGACACCACTTTCGAGAAATTAAAACGATTGCCTTTATTTTTAACTAATTTTTATTTTCAGTCGAACTAAAAATTTTAGCTGCTTTAAAGACGAATCGAATCTGCAAAAATAAAGCCCTCAACTTCAGAGGCTGAGGAGTTAATATTGTTCAAAGTTTCACGAGTTTAACGCACGTGTTTAAAAGCTCCGGTGCCTGCAGGGCGCAGGCAACTTTGAACCGTCATAACTCTCGATTGTGAGTCTGGTGACATAAACTGCAACATTTTTTTAGTGCAGTTCAGTTTTTCAAACCTGCTGTAATTTTTGTTTCTAACAAATTCGAATTTCTTGAAAGTGGCGCTTGAAATAGGACACCCTGTATATACATAAGCATATCAGCCCCCATAAAATTCAAGCTCTGAGAACGATACGAGGAGCTGCCAACCGAACCAAAGCCCCAGACAGAAATCAAACAGAATCCATTCCTTTCGCGTCGAACTCGGATAGCAGAAATTCGATAGTAGTCTATTACATTGAATTGAGATGTTCGTAGCCCCATAGATATTTTGTGTACGTATAAAACAAGAAATAATGATTATGGCTTACGTACTGCCATAACAATAGGAGAATCTACATATAATGTACAGGAAATTGAAATTAGAAGTTGCAGGCGAACAAACTTATGTGTTCCCAACGCCGGTTCGAGAAAACGCTAGAGTTTATGAGCTGCGAACATAAATCCTCTATTTCGAGCTCTGAGTATTCTGAAAATTCGAATCCATTTGGTAAATGTGTCTGTGCGTGTTTCTTTTTTTTTTTAAGAACGTCAGACAACTGTGTGCCGTATTTCGCTTTTCACAATTTTCTAATCACTGAAAATCTTCCGCAGAGACGTCGGAAATAGGTGAATAAAACATGGATCGAGTGCTTTTCCTACAGATCTATAGATATTACACATGTATACCTAAACCTAAGTGAGTGGGCGTCGCGACGCGGACTCGGTTACGGTGGCGTAAAACGACGCCGTTGTAAGTTCGTCGCCGCAACATTCGTCACGTGGTTTGTTGGGTCGACCTGGGTAAATGACCGAGTCTTGAAATTTATATTTATGGAATTTATGGCGCCAGGAATATTTCCTTGCACATTCGTTTGGCTTCGCCTACAATTACAATTAGCTGAATTGTTCGCTGCACGCTGCGACAACACTCGCTTAAATTTTGGCATTCCTGCAGCGACTCACCACATCACAGTGAATTGTAAAAAATTAAATTAGCGCTTCATGAAATCAAAAAAATGCCCTCTCTTCACCGACGATCATGCCTAATTAAAAAACAAAGTTTTTCTTTTCTCCTCGGAATGAAACGAAGTTCTTCCAAAACATTGTTTTCTAAATTAAGTGCATGATTCTCGAAATACACCCTATATGTGCGTACCGTCCGTGGATCGCAAAAAAAAAAGACTTTACAATTACCGAATTGTGTGGGAAACTAATTATCTTTCCACGCAAAAACGGAAATATAAGGCACTACTGAACAGCGTCGATGTTAGATCTGGTTAGATGTGAGGCGCGGCGCAACACCCTCCGTAAGTAACTCGAGGTTGATTGGCACCCCTAATTATTCATTTGTCAAACATCAGTCTCGAGATCCCTTTCGAAGCTTCTTCTCCGTCCTCAACTATATGACCCTCCCTTTTCGATGTTCATTTAGGATCACTGCAGCATCACCTTTGCCTCGAGTGAATCAAACCACCAGAATATATTTTATTCTCTATCAATTTTTTCGCGTGGCGCATTTTTCTAACCAAAAATGTAAGTTGATGCTATTATAACCCTTTTTGAGTAAAAAGTGGGTGACTCCGTTAGAAAGAACTGAGATGTCGATAAATTGGCGAAAACTCGATCATTTTGATGGATGATTTTTTGTTCCCTTCAAAACATCAGCGAGGACTTTGGTCACCGTAACAGCATACATTGACTCTTGAGAGTGAGAGTTATAAACGAAGAATAGAATTCAAAATATTCCTACTCTGGTGTGCATAACTCTTAGAATTAAATCAAGAGAGTTACATGCATACATACATAGGTATATAATCTAAAAAAAGAATTCTGAAGCTTAAACCATCTGCAGCGGACCAAGCAATTAATTATCCGTTTCAGCTGAATGGTCAACTCAAATTACGTTGAACACGCTTAAAATATTAATACCCTATTTACCGTTTTACGTAATCCCTTGTAATACAGTATATCAAAGGGTTAATATCCGACATAACTCTAGATCTGACCAAACGTACGTCATAAGCAACCTATACTGTTATCCACACGAGAAGAGCTGGGCGAATCAAGCGCCGATCTGGTTCTTCGAACGAATTATATTAAGGGGTTGTTAAGGCGGCGAAAGCGTCTTCTCGCCGGCCTTTAATTTCTCTCGAAAAATATGAACATGTTTTCTCATTCAGCTTTTAATACATCGTGTTGTAGGTTTTCCATATAACTTCCAGTTGGATGACTCTCGGAACGACTCCGCGCTTAAAATGATCACTTGAAGTTACACGCGTATAATACACAGAGAAAATAATAGTACGTATAATGGTGTGTACGCATATACCTAATGTACACGCACATATTACAACATTAATAACAAAGGGCAGCTAATAATTTTGGACAAGGTTGTATATGTACGTTATACCTACCGAAATACTATGTACAAGGGTTCTATGTACCGCTGCTGTTATCCGGGGTGCGAGAAACACTGACAAAATATCTCCGTTATATATACGCGAGGAGCATCGGTGTACTATATTCTAATTAAACGTGGCTCGTAGGGTCGGCAGGAGCGACAAGCATATGAAGCAGGAGCAGCCAGTGTTGTTGGCGCTGAACGTTACGCAGGAGCGTCCCATCGACCTCTGGATGTTGGCGCCGCGGTGCAGGCGATAAACACCAAGTACAGGGGCAGGAAAGTGGAAAGTGGAAAGTGGAAAATGGAAAGTGGAAGGTCGGTGGTGCAGGCGGCGGAAAGCTGAATTTCACGGTATGATGAAATTCGGCGGGACAAGAAGAAAAATAAAGAATAGAACGGAATATAGAAGTGTGAAAAAAAAAGCTCTTCCTACCGCACACATATAGGCAAAGGTATACCTATAACAGGAGATGACAAGACGCGCGGCGCGCGCTGCAGATATTGTAGTCGTTCGTTATGAATTCCATTACGGGTAAAGGACACTTCTCGACACGAGGACACTCGAAATCTCTTCGCGCTGCCACCGGTTAGGCACACCGCGAACCCCTTATTCTCGCTATCATCCAATATCCTTCAAAAGTCACCATTGAAGCTCTGTACGAGCTGACAATGAGATATATAACGTTTTATACATCGAAAGTATTCCACTCTACTTAAACTGCCTGCACCTAAATTTACATAGTTGGAAGAAATTTGTCAATTTTCCATTCCAACTTTTATATGTATCGGGTACTCAACTACTCGTACAATATAGACAAACTTTTCTTCCAATTCGAGACATGCAAAAAGTTGGACGTCGCCCCGGTCTACGCAAGGTGTTTTTTTTTTTTTGAAATTGTTGTATCGTATCAAGATTACGGAATTCCAGTTTCGTCTTCCCTCGAATCGCAAAAGACTTCGAATTTCATCGTGATCTCATTTCAGAGATCCGAAACAACAAATGATAGCGTTTTTTGGGTATCACGTACCGGGTGATCCTCAAAAAGTATCGATTAATTTAAATTCATATATATTCTGGTTCCAATCGCGAAGGGTTGAAATTTATTTCAACTGAAAACTCTCGGTGGTTTAAAGAGCGGTTAAAGAAAATACACAAATCACTTCATACGTGTGCATACGTATGTATATCGTTCGCAGAGATTTAACGATGCGGTAAACCCGCAAGTCGTTCGACGCACGCTCCACTGCGTGTCGAAGTGTCGTGAAGGCACCGAGCCGAACAAACCACCATAGAAGTACGGCATCCAGCATGGAAATTAGCAGCGAAAGAAATAGACGGTAAAATTCTTCTCCACCGCTACCCAGCGTCACATTCCTTAGCTACACTATTGAAGAAATCTGTATCAACCGGGTGATCTACACCGTTTTTATCGCTACGTTGGAACTCACCCTGGGTCGCCGGTGACCCAAGCATGCTATCATTCATAAAATTGAATCATAGCATTCGTTTTTGTAATTTTACTACTCAGAATGTTCTGAGCAAGAATGATGGGTGATTTCATGCGAGAATAAAAAATCGGATGATGAACGAACGGATGTTTTTTGATCGGTACCTATCGTACATTGTGGAATTTAATATGCTTCGGGTTCAACATGCGAAAAGTATTCCGACTCTGTAACCTGCAAACGTATATACTTTCCACCTTGTCATTGACCTCAGGGGTGTCTTCGTGAGTTTGAGAATTGTGAAAATTTTCTCAGACTGGTTTCACGGCTCTGACCCTCGCTGCCCTCCAAGTTATCTGGGTCCCGCTGTCGCGCGGGGGGGCGACATACCTCGATTATCTCTAGGGCCGCATAGCCACCTGGCGTGATGATCATCGTTTTTGCAAAGCTCGCGGGCCGTCGCAATCCGGACTCGTTACTTCCACCCAATTAAGAAACTTATTCGTCGCTCCCTCTCACGGAGAGGAGCTTTAATTCCCAAGTAAAGTAAGTATACAAAACTAAGAGTCTTCCTATATCTATTCATATCATATAATGCGCGAATATGGTCTTGCCGTACTCTAAACGTTCACCAAATGAACGGAAATCTGTGAAAAATAAAGAAAAAGAAAAAATACAATACAACTTTTCAATTTTTTCGAAACTCCGAGCATTTTTCTCGGCTACGCGGGACTCTTCGAGGTCCTCGTCGCTATAATGTTGAGGGTACTTTTCGTATATAAGAGTTGAGAATCGATAGCTGAGTTTGTACAACTTTACCAGCGAGGGGTTCGTAGGGCGGAGAATTCTAGAATCCGAGGGTTTCAGGATATTTATGTGACAGCAGCTGTAGCGAGTGAACGCGCCGTAGGCGTCCCCGCGGATCGGTCGGGCCCAAACGCGACTCTCACTACTAACTCTGCGCCCTTAAAGCCAGGCGAGGTTCACCCGACAAGTAATGCACTTCACGCGCTTATTTCGGCCCACTGGGAACGCAACGACATTCCTTAAAATGAACCTAGAATAGAGCTGCTGTATCAGTGGTATACGTATACACTAAAACTTCTTGGATATTGTAGAACTTTCGCAGTATAACGAATTAAATTATGCAACTATCGCATGGCACCGAATTCGTACATCTATGGGTAAAGGTATACCGCAACACACAGCGTGCCGAATAATCGGATTACCCAAATTGGCGCGTTTCTGATTTCAACCGTAAATATATAAACATTACAATCTGTATACGAGGCATTGCACACCAACTCGACCAAAAATTATATTTTCTCTCAATCTTAGATCACGGATGCATAATTTTCCATATGGTTTTGAACTCGCTTTGATTTGAAAAAAATCTTTTTTGAAGGAACTAAATTTTTTTGTATTCAAATTTCTATAATTTTTTAACAATGATACGGAAGCTAAAATCCTTGAGCTTTTAGTAAACGAACGCATATCCGCAGCCAGGATTCGATTATGCTTTCACTTTTTATTCTCGTTCAGAAAAAAAAAAAAAAAACGGTATTTCCCTAGGCGATAGGTTTCGAGAATTGAATTCATTTCTTCATTTGCACAGTAATTAAATATTGCGGATTATGTTCTATGCGGTGATAATAGATAACAGAGCGACGTAATTTTTTCATCTTCCAAAGAATAAGTATAACGTTGCGCGATTATTACTCCATGCTTGAATTGACACGTTATGGTGTAGTTGTTATACAGTGTGTGCAAACTTTGCCACCCTTCTCTTGCGCTCGCTCGCCTGTATATAATAATTATTAACCCTTTCGCCAACGTCGGTCAAATGACCTACCCTGCAGAACGCGGCGACCTATTTGAATAGAGGGTTGAAATATTGTGACGATTTCATCGGCGCCGTGTGTGGATTATTAGGGTGCGGTTTTAATGAAGATCACCGAATATTCGAACGTGTTGTACAAAGAAATTAGATATCGAACCGCTCGGACAGGTTTGTGAAGTTTATCATTTTTCTTGAAAATTGTCAATAGCCATTCATAGAAATACTGGCCACATCACTCAACGTTTCTATACTAACGTCCATTAGAATTTATACTGCCGAATTTTCGAAAAAACCAAGGCTGAATTTGACGATGTGTTTGTCTGACCACAATAATAAACCGACACGTGGACTAGATGTTGTGAGGTTGACCATTCCAGATCCTTCGTGAGAAAAGGACATGAGCTTTTACAAGTCAGATATCTACCCCCGTTGAATAATTCAATCTTGTTTAACTTCTGTTCCGAGCCACGGAATACGTCGTTTCGAATCTCGAGTGATATTCGGGCCGGGAAAGATCAATTCTGCTCTATCACGTTTTAGAAACAATCCAGGATCTTTCGGCTCGATCCCCCGATCTCCCGCATCGGGAATAAACAAAATAAAACAAAAAAAGAAAGAAAAATAAAAAGATGGAAAGAGAGTTTACGCGATTGCAGGGAGAGAAAGAAACTTGACTTTGACCCGAAGGAAACGCGTTTAAAGTTAGCTCTATCCGGTGGATTTGGAGGCGTTCGGATCTCGAGTAAAAGGATACCTCCGCACCCTTAGCTATAAAGCATTGATTAAGAATTTGAACATTCGATATCGATAGCCGATCAGGTTTTGAAATTGGCCCGGTATATTTCGCGGATCGGCCTCCCACTCTTACAATCGTCATTCAACCAAACGACGGGAAATGAAACGGTCGTGCAGGGGTGGCGCATTTTATTCGCTGTTCTCAACGGGGCATATTGTAGCCTGCCTTTCCTGCATCCTCCCCCAGCGTAGCTATTCTCATTTTCACGCGCCCGGTCGAAGCCGACGTCCCGCCGAGATAAGGCACTTTTTCGCACCAACGAATTTTCCAGCTGCCTGCTCGAGGACTCCAACGCCGATAAGGTTTAATCGAAGATTAATATTACCGGTAATTTACCAAAGGAGACGAGGAGATCTGTGCCCTGAACAGATTATCGGAAAACAAAGTGAGAGAGGAAAAAAAATGGAGAAGAAAAAAAGATCCTTCGAAGCGTTTGTAATACAGGCCCGGTGGACTGTAATGTGTACCGTGTGTAACGCTCTGAAAACTCTTGCACTTCCTACGTCAGCAAAATTTGAGGTTGTAACAAGATACATGTACAGTATATTATGCGTTAGACTTTAAATTACAATTACAAATTTTCCGTGCGCTCGATTTACCTATAAGAGTTGTCCAGACCCAAACTACTTCGGGTTTCGAACTTTGGGTAGATTCGTAATACGATCTGAATCTCTTGTTGAGATTCAACGAGATCCACAGTCCAACTCACACCTACGAAAATATGGTCATCAAGAATTCGTTTGGAATTTTTTGTTCGTCCCATTCTAAATTGCTGTTTGATTTTATTGTCCTTTAATCAGGCTCAGCCGTTAGTAAAGTATTGTCATGTCGTGCCCGATGTAAAAAAACGAAGCTTTTTCGGGGCGAAATTGCGTTTTTGTGATCTTGGATCCCGTTTAAGTTCGCCACCCCGTGTACATGTATAGCCATCTATGCATCATATACGGTTCCCGCAAAGTGCGGTGTCATATGTGTCGAGGACGAAACTAGAATACAATAGATAAAGGAGACGGGTACATGTTCTATATGTACACATACATAGATATACATATGTGTAGAGTGATATGAGATACACGAAGAACATGAAAACAAAATCCGTACGTTGCCGCTGTGCCGGTGTCGGTTGATGGCCCGATATTTCGTTAAGATCATGGAATCGGATCCGTAAATGGGTTTCCATTTTCGCTACAGGCGTATCTTCGGGGAATACTATACGTATAAGATCTGGAAGATGAGAAACGTTTAGATAATGTCTGAAATAATAGGGAAATTTGCCAGCGCAGGCATTGTACCGGTAAGCTGGCGTAAGCCAATTTAACATTTAGTTTCCGAGTTTCCCCTGTTTCGCAGAGCGAAGCTTGCTGCAGCCTCCTGTTGTACCCTTAATTATCCGACGTGGGGATGACTCGCGCGGGATGTAGTGGGAAAGTGGGAAAGTGGAGAATCTCGGGACACGGCGCGGGGTGAAGGCAAAACTGGCATCAGGGGCGGAAGGAGTATCATCTCATCCTCATGGCCGGGGCGTGGTCCTCCGCACCCTCTTCCGTTTCTCCCCGACCAAAAATCTCTCACCTATCTGAGTCGAGAGCTCGACGTGCTTCAGCTACACTGCACAGCCACCAAGCTGCCTCACCGCTACGCCAGGAGCAAAATCGCGTTAAGTTTCAACCGCAACTGTTTTGGGTTAATGCAGGGATCTCCGGGGCGCCCGATCCCCGTAGCACTTCCTATATATCCCCTAAAAGTTGCCCCTACGCGAGCACGTCTTTTTTTTCTTCTTATCTTCTCTCTCTCTAACTTTCCTCGCTTTCTTATCCTTTCTTTCTTCAACATGTACGTGTATAGAGTTCTTCGAAAGCCAATAGTTTTTATTAGGGTTTGTGTCGGGGCTGGAAAATCGAGAATCGATGGTATACCTAATGGTTTGAAGTACTTATCGTAACGCGTCTCTTGATGAAATGATAACGAAAAAAAAAGTTGTCGTTACTTTCAATATGGAACGTAATTTATCTGCCCCTCTGGCTTCGTAATGCTGTAGATGAGTTATGGAATTAATTCGACCTTGAAGAGATTTTTTTCCATAATGTCAAGATGTATTCGATCGCACGAATCGACGGATCATCGGAGGCTCGTAAAAGAACAAAATACTTGCATATCCATATAGGTACGCGTCTCTGGGTTTATGATGGACATGGACATATATGAAGGATAAGGTTTTGAGGAGGTAAAATCTCCCGGATAAACACACCTATGAACCAGAGTTTTTTTCCTAACAAAAACTCTTTCATCGGTGCGTATGAGAAAATCATCCGCCGTACTACAACGGTCAGGATACAAAATGAAGAAAGAAAAAAATTAAATGCTTCAGTTTCACGTGTTCTGTGTACGAAAGAAAATTACGATCGCATAGCTTCGGAGATTTTTGGAGCCGTACTCGATACGGAATGTGAAATTTGGTCCATAATCCTGATTGAAAAAAAACAAGAAACACATTTTTTTTTATGATTGGCAAGTTTTACGCCTACCTTTACGGTCTCCTGCGGGGAGCACCTCGCACGCTGGGTGGCCGTCTGAACCTGCAGGTTCATCGCTAAGACATCACTACGAAGACGTTAAATATCCTGCAAAATAAAACAATACACGCGGACAATTAATATCTTTCATATATCATAGGTATTTATAATTGTATAACTCATTGGACAAAATTCATTCGTGTGTTGGCGAACATAATTTCTATTTGGAAATAATATCTCAGCAGTTGACTTTCGGGTCCTTGTCGACCCTTCGAAAGACAAAGAAAAAAAAAAAAGAAGAAAACCTGTACGGTTATAGCGGAGGCGCGCAAGAAGTTATCGTGACTTGCAATTTGGAACTTCCCGTTAAAGGTGATACGACGTTCGCTCGAGGAGGTCATCCTAATTCCCGACCTAGTGAGGGTGAGATTCGTGTACATCGTCGATGGGATGTACTACCGGATCGTTTGGTCACCTCAAGGTCACGCGAGTCGAACCCCACGAATTCTATCGCTATACGGGACACCATTTATTGTGCAGCAGCATATCAGAGGTTGAAGTGCAAACACAATTCGTCATTGATCGATCGGTTCGTTATCAGGACGATAAATTCAATAGCGAACTCAATATTGGTAATATTTGATATTTTTTCTCACGACTATCTATGGTCGCTGTACTTCAGGGACACTATACTTCCGGGATAGGAATCTTTTGCAAACGAATTAAGATAGAAGAAACTTGAGATTCGTTCAACGGATTATTTTACTGATCTCTCTACGAAAAATTAGTTCACCGGTGTTTTTTGATCGAAGGTGTAATCGCCACCACATTTCGAGTAATGGATGACGTAGAATATGAAGAATGGTGGAGACTCAACATCGTAAACCATCTCCTGGATTTGTCGGATTCTGCCAGGATCCCCGATTAAGAAAGATGAGTTATTTCATATTCTTTCGATTCTGGACCGGGGACATTTTGTGATGATTATTTTTTTTCTTCACGTATTGTAGACATAATATTTTTTCCTAGAGGTCTCTTCACACGAAAATCGAACACCGTTGTTGAAGCGAACGTGACTTTATCCCGCACCTCTATGCAATGTAGGCGTTTTCCGCAGAGTTGAGTTTCGCGGGCATGGGCAGGGAACGTAGCGTCAGGTTGGGGTACAGGGAACGTGAAACGCGCTGGCGTAGGGCCGCAGGCAGCCCTGGCTGTCAATACGAAGAGGTACGTGACCCAGGTACCAATTGACGGCGCTGCAGGGGGGAGAGAGCTTGTCCAGGACGCAGGGCGCCGGGGCGTCTGTATACGCTATGGGAAGCACAGAGGGGAGCACATTTTTTTGTTTTTTTCATCTCCCCGATTCGACGTAGAATATATCCAAGAGAATATCCAACACGGTCTGACTGAAGCACAACGGAAGCTGCAGGGGCGCAGTTTGATGTGTCGTGTAAATTGTTCCGAGTATTTTTTTTGTTTTTGCATATTATCGAATAATCAAATTCTTCAAACGATATACAAGGAAGACAGCTTGAAAGTTGACGGTTTTGGACCTCTTGCTCTGTGATTCGTCAGAATCTTCGGCCAATCAAAACCGTCAATTTTCAAGATGTGTTTCTTGCATTATACACACGTTTTCTAACACTTCAATTTATAGCAATGATATGATGAATATGATAATAAAAAATTGATTCTTTAGGGGAAAATTAAACAGCGGCAAACGAGGAAAGAAAGAAAAATTTTACGCGCTGCATGTGATAAAATATGAAATATTGGCCCACCTACGATATAAGCGCGCCCGTAATCAACGAAGGAATGAAAAATTAAATTAGTTAAATTCAAACAAATGAACGGCGCTGGAGCGTGAAATTTAATCGAATGTAAAACGTATTAATCATTCAAGAATTGGGTTTGATTAATGACGAGTATACCAAATGTCAGACACGTAGGAGAGAGGATTCCAGCCTGTTTCAGTTAAGTGACTGAAATATTCCATCATAACAATCGTGTACGGAGTGACATTAGTTCAAATTCCGTATTACATTATACGTGAAGTTCAAGTACAACGACTACAACTGCGGGTATAATAATATTTGAAAAAAAATTCTGACGAGAGAATTAACATAAAATGCATGTTCTCGACGAAAGTCAAGTACTGTAGTAATTGCCGTACCGCGGTAATTGATGAGAGTGAAGTTCACAACGCAAACGCAACCAGGCTTGGAAATATATTATGAGTAAAAATTCTCTAATTTGGGATCAGAGTGACGCTATAACAGAGAAAACGAGATGCACGGATCCTCATTGATTATAGGATGAAAATTTGGCACACTCGTGCGAGCGGACGTTGCAATTTACGACTCCGATGAGATAAGATGCAACAAATTGATTTCCAGTAGATATATCCGATGGCTACGTCCTTCGATCCGCATCCGATCCATCGGAAGTGGCCACGGGAGCCTGCCTAGAAGTTGATGTCGTTAGTTTCCGGTTCAGTACTTGGAACGGGGCTTCCCCCGTGGGTACCGCAGGCAATATATATGGGGTCCCATGCTGTCTAATGAGGCTTGACGCGGGGTGCATGGACGTTAGCAGAGCAATAGCAGCAGCAGCAGTAGCAACTCGCATTTAATATACTTATATTATAGGCTCGCCCGCGTTACCTCGGTATACAGCATTATTACCCCATAAATAAATTAATGGCCAAGCGTCGATTAGTCAGACCCCCATTTTATGGGATTTCGTTCTCTAAATAGGGCAGAAAGAAAAACTGTAGGAAAAGAACACGAAAATAAATAAAAAAAATAGAGTAAAATAAGAAATGGAAAAAAGGCGAACCGAACCGAACTATGAAACACAAGGTAATTCTTTCCCTCAAAGATAACGCGGACAAGTTTTATTATATCGCTGGTATACTAATGGGAATAGTTTTGGCCAGTGACACAGTATATATTCGGGGTTGCAATGCGCACCGGCGTGACAGTGATTGAAAGTCTCGATGATATCTTTCGTCGGATAACAACTACCGGAAGTATCACTTTAATCACCATATCCTAGAGTTGCCCATGTGCCAAGGTATACGCCACCCCAATTCCGCGGTTTTATACATAACTTCACGACACGAAATACAAATACTAAAGAAATGCAGCGTTGAGCCGTGTCAATATGTCATGTACGTTGAACCGAAGAAAGTATAGATGTACGTCGCGAGAGCTTCAACTCGCATCTCATAATCAATCGCGATTGCCATATAAGAATTGCTAAGTAATGAGCATTTTATAACATAATGCAGACGCAGCTGGGTCGAATGGATATTCGGATCAAGTTTGAAAGTGAAACCATAAGATGTAGGAGTTGGTATGGTGATAAGTAACGGAGAGAACTATACGTGAGCATATTAATTCAGCTATAGCCGTGCCGCACAATAAAGGCCGTGTTTAATTCTTGGACGGAAGACACGTGGTACGGCGGATTCCGGCGACGAGGACGACGCGGCACCATAAGGTCTACCTAACTCCCGGTGTAGAGGATCGATATCGTCCTCCACCCTCGCAATGCCATACAGCAGAACCCAGTGCAACACCGTGTGGCTACCCCTTCCTCTTATATCAGAGCTGCACTACACCATTCAAACACCGACTTTGAGAATCCGCTCTTTTATTCTGCTCAACATCAGACGGGCTTCGATAGCGGTTTACCACCTAGCTGTCTGAGTTATCCGCTAATACACGTCGGAAAAGCTGACCCAATTATTTTTTGGCCCAAGACTTTTTTCATAGAAATTAAGGGGGACGTCTGAATAATTTGACCTTATGTATGCAATATATATAGTATAATTAAGAAAACAAAATGGAAATAAAAAAAATCAGAAAAATTTACCTCCATATGATTTTCGCAGTTTGTCCAGTTTGGCTGTTAACTACATTTTACCATACCGATCGCTCGTTTAGCAAAAATAATTTAGTATTTCTGTATTTCGTATTTATCCGAAAAATCGTATACCGTGTACGCAACGGTTGCATGGGGCGCTACAGCAAGGTGAGGGGTTACAAATAAGGGGGAATGGGGTATATAAGAGAAAGGTAATGAAAAAGGCGAGGTCACGCGCTCACGCGTTGTAAACCCCCAGCAGTACAGCGGCAAACGAAAAGTTCGGTAGTCGACCCGGCGTAGTTTATCCGTTGGACACAGACATATGGTACTCCACTTTTCATACTGCGTGAAGCGGAGAGGGCGACCGAGAGAGACGGTTGGACAAACCGGGAAGAGGGTTCGCAAGAGAAAGAGAAAGGAAAAAAGGAGGACTAGCCGGGTGCAGGAGGTAAAGGGAGGAGTGACAGAGAGTAGAACTCACGAAGCCGCGTCGCCACGTAAGCCAACCTGCAGCCGCGGATCCGAAGGAAGACAGAGCTAACCGGGGGCAACGGAAAGATTAATATCTCTATCAGAGGAGTTCACGAGAGCAGACCATCCATATCCGACCCAGTAGATCCAGGTTTCAGGATCCGGCACCTCTGGCGACGGTCCCTCAGGTCTTGAACCCTTCACGGGTGCCGCGCGCTGGGCCGCTGCCACTTGGAAATAGCCAAGAATCGGCGGGTGAACGGAGGCGAGAATCTTGCGCACTTCCAGGAGTTTGCTTAACCCTCAACATTTCGTAGGAGGAACAAACGAAAGAGAAGAAAGAGACAGAGCAAGAGAAAATGGAGCAAAGAACGGTGGGGAAGGGAAAGAAATAGAGAGGAGGATATATGCAAGCTGAAAAAGCCGTACCCGCGCACATATAAACCCCCCGTTTCTCTGTGATTTTCTGATTTCTCCGGAGGACAGGAAATTCGATTTGTTATTCCTGGGAAGAACATAATGTATAGTACCTTTACTACGTCCGCCAAATTTACAGATTCAATTTTTCTACCGCGTATTCTTTGTATATATAAATAACACACCTTGTATACGTTTCTTTATTCTTAAAGTTTGCCCGGTTTTTATTTATCTTTTTTTTAATCACGTGTCTAACGTGAAAACGGCTTATATACAAATACACCGTCATAAACTCTTTTCTCTCTAGCGAGATCCGAGAGGTTCATTTTTTTTTTTTTTAAGTTTCTTACTTGCATTGAAACTGAAAGAAAAATATACATCTCTCGAGATCCGTGCCACAGGATAATCAGATATGCCCATGTATATATTTAAAAGAAATAATATGATCTCTTCGGAAGATGCGCAGCATCTCATACCGCAGCTCAAAGCGTGATGTGCACCCCATCGTAACCGATATAGACACCCAAGTAGTTGTCTTGAAGTAACATCGATTAAACATATATAAGGGTAAGTAAATTAACCCTATCTTTATCTTGGCTTTTGTAGTCTATGGTTATGCCACAAGACACGCGATGTCCTGGACATCCTGCCCCATCCATTAGTACCCTTTACAGGACGACTATCACCCTTCCATAGGACACAACGCCCCAAGCAAAACTGTAGTTATAACTATAGTCGTATGTACACAACGCGTTCTACCATTTAACGTGTGCAAACGTTCCGTTACGTCTCAAAGTACAATATATACGAGCATCGTGGAACACACGTATTCATGGGTGTACAATATTCACATCTCGAAGAACGGAAACGGATACGCACCTCAGGCGAAATGCATAGAAGCGGCGTAAGACGAAGACGTCCCCAGAGTCTTTCTATGTATAAGTGTATATAGGTAGCTACGTACGTACATTACATAGGTATGCGTAGATGTCCCGTAGGAATTCAGAACGTGACAAGAGGCGTCGAATTCCCTTTTCGCGCGCGCGGCCACTTTGGTGTAGGAGGTTGTTGATATCGCGAGACTTCAGAGACCAACAAAGGAGTCCCTTCATCCGATTCGTCGCGGTTACATCAGAATCCGGACGTCTTTATCACTTTACGACTACTTGCGTGTCGCGTAAATCGCGTTGCCTGGAAAAGCTTATAGTTTTGTTGGCTAGTGTCGTTAACGAGCCGTGTCGTTAAAAGTTACAAGGCTAATCAGCCACCGGCAGCTATACTTGCGGGCTGCAAAATAACGCTGCATGAAACGCTTTTAATAATACGGTTCGTTATTGCCTCCATATATATTTCAAAGTTTCTAGTTTTACCACAGTTATTATTTACTTTTCGCCATCGTTTATCATACGTAAAATCATCGCGACGACTCCGGCAGTCTTAGACTTGTGTATACGTGATCACGCGATCCTAGGAAAGAACAAAAGCTCGAAATTCCATCGACGCGATTATCCTGAAACGCTTGACTCGAAATTTGGATTTTGTCACCTGCAGGTCATAGTCGTAGGTATCTCCAAAATCAACCAATATACTCGGAACGTAAACGCGCTTATAAAATGCATTTTAGGAAACAGAGTCGCTGCCAAAAGGAGGGGCCTATAGAAATAATTGATCATTGATTCATTCCTCCCCTGATACTAAATTTTACGTCAATCTGACAGTCGAGTCGTCTGAAAATGTTGGGGGTGCTTCGGTATGAAACATTTTCTCGAGTAGTTCGGTACTCCCGATCTCGATTGTTCCGACAATTACATCGCATGAATTATTTTTATACTCGAGTTTATATTACGGCTTGTTTTACGACCGCGTCAATTCTCATGGTCGATGAATGACCTGACTCGAATCCATCACCCATATGAGCTGAGCCGAAGGCACTCGTCCAGCTAATTACCCAGTTTGCGAGCTGAGATAAGCTGGTCCGGTCCGACACAGTTCGCTTGTTGGGTGAAGGATGAGATTTAGAAGAGGCGCGATAATTCGCCAGTCAGATCGTTTAGCGTCCATTTAGCGCGACTCGCGAGCATATTCAGGACCCATACGCACTCGAAGTGATAAATGCGATGGTATTCATCTGTGGGCACGATTTATATACCAGAGCACCACCAGACTCTGTAATGCTCTTTCAACATTCGCAGTAGTCGCTGCAGCGATAGAAACAGAATAGGACGTGCTACAAGTAAAAGTGGACGACGACGGCAGGTCGTTTGTATTATTCACATTCACGTATGTAATCGTATAGTTACGCAAAACACTTCACCAAATAATGTCCACTCATTTAATATGTGACTTTGATTTACGTGTTTCGCGGTAATGACTTCTGCGCGTGGTCTGTACGCGTTTTCATATTTCTTGGTAAAATAATCTACATGCTGTTGATCTTTCAGTTTATGAGAATATATAAATATACATACAATTGATGTACGATTTACACGAAATACCCATCTCATATACACACGTATATGCTATTCTGTTAAATTGCACGTTATGATATTCTTTATTATGGAGGTATGATAATGTAGTTATGTTGTACTACATCGTAGAAACTCTGGAACGTACGTACGTAATTCTGCATGGTTAATTGAGACAAAGTAGAGTTTGTGAAATTGCTCGTATGTGAACGTATAATTCTGTCCATTAAGCATTTACATTTTTTTCCGCATATATATAGATCTTGATGCAAAAATCTCGTATCTCAAAACTAAGCGTGAACTGCTGTATCCCTTCAATTATTTTACGCCACATTAATACCGTTATTCGTTATAAGATAGTAATAAAGGATCATTTTTTTTCACCTTCAAAAAACCTTTTCATTCACAAAGCAGACAAAGTCATCAGTGTTCGATTAATCGAAGTTGAAAATTCTAATCCAGATGCTTGGAAAAAAAAGTGGGAAAAAAGCAAAATGAAACGTCCGCAGATATCGGCAACGCCCGAGCAAGAACAGGCCCTTCGTATCCGTTGATACTTGATAACCCTTTAATTTTCCTGTTGATTAATTGGACGTGTCACGTGATACTGAAGCAACGGTTAACACACGTCCAGATGAAAGATTGAATCGAGAATTATCTGTATTTCTAATCTTTAGATCACGCGGTGTCGAGCGATACAAGAAATGGTGAGTATAAACTCGGACACTACAAGGTATACCCGTTAGGTGAATGTCCAAGAAAAGAATGAGCCCTGGCACAGCCCTGGCAGTCAACAGCTAGGTTCGTTAATTAAAAGTTTTCAACGATTTCAGTGCGATGATAAGAGGAATTAATTCAAAAGAAAATAAAAACATATAAATAAATAAAGAGAAAACAAAGATGAACAGTTACTTGACGAGGAGTTTTGTAACAACGCGGGTGAATGAATTGCTCTACAGCGTTCGGAAAGACAACGATATTGTATCGCGGGTGTCTTTATTTTATTTCCTCGATTGGGCAACAATCTCAATGATGGGCAACGAAAAAATACCGGTTTAGAATGACCGAATGAATGACTATTGTATGAAAAAAAAGATCTTGCAGGTCAACGGGTTATTCAAGCGCGATGTTCACGGAAATATGATCGATGCATTGTTTGTTAGATATGGATATTTCGATGTAAAGATACCGAGAAATTAGAGCAGATGATCAAATTTCACGTATGAAATTTAAATTAGGGTGTATGTACACATAGCATTGACGATGTGCAGCATATGCATGTTTTACATTGATACTTTGATACTGAATAAACATACGAGTTGGATCATAGAGCAAATAAAATTTGAAAGTTATTTTCAACCACCGAATACGTGACCTATCGTCTACCTCGACGATCACCCTTCTGCGGTTTCAAATAACTTGATAGTCAAGTTACCGAACGTTTGAAGTGAACGGAATCGATTGATTTTTTAATAAAATAACCCGAGTACGAAGAGAAAGTGAATTGTTATTATCAATATAATTGAAACCATCACTCACAGAAAAAACTGTTGGCTGATTCACAGAAATTTTCTGTTATGTGGAGAGTCGAAAATTTGAATGAAACTTTTTTTTCATAATAAATTAGGTAAATTCTATGGTCTATCGGATGGCAAATTTTTTTTTTTTGTTTCGTTACGGAAGTATCAACGTGATGTTTCTTTGTGTAATATAAGCAGTATTCAAAATTGAATATTTACCTGAGTAATGATCCTATACAAGGAACACACTAAAATTACACTACAATTATTTTTCACTCGAAACTTGTAACTTGTGATATGGAAATTTAGGCACCAACTTTCACTGTTTGATATGTTTGTTATCCAAAGTTATAATGTCGTGCATCGAAAAGGTACGAAAATATACGTATGTACATATACGTCGGGTTTAGAGCAAGGGCGCCTTCAGGGCGCGCACCCTTACCGCACGCGTGCAAGCGTGCAACTGACGAGCGACTCGTACTGCGAAGTGGAAACACACCGGCATGGTTAGACTCTACGCCCACGATCTGCTCGCCTGTAACACCTGGAATACCTCAATACAATGGGATGATGAATATAATGACATGACGCCTTTGAGGTAATTGAGGTAAACAAGAAGTCTCGGGGCATCACGATTTCATTTCTATTCCGCTCGACGTTTGCTTACGGTTTATCTACGTTGATATGAATATTCAAAACACGACGTTGGCGCGTGGTCACAAATGCGATTACCCAGCGTTCGATATATTGCAGCAGATTCGAAATCTAAGTTTCAGTTGTGCAGATTTCAGCGATGATTGTTATTTCATGCAACATATTTTGCAAAGAGATTATTGTTGCACTCGATATAAATATTATGCTCGAACAAACGAATTTTGCTGTCTCAACAAAAAGAAGTTTATTACTGGGTGAACGACCAAAACTTTTATTGAATCAACAAATTGGATTCATTAACAAAAAATTTCTTTCAAATTTTACGTTAAAACTTTATTCGGAAAACTTTTTTTCCTCAAACTCCAACTTCTTTTCTCGAACTTTTATATTTGATGATACCAACAAAAGATTTAAAAAAATTTTCACTTATCTGCAAAAAAGTATCATCTAATACGTTAATTGGACGAGACTTTTTGTTTTAATTACTAAAATTAGTAGAAAATGATTCTGTCAATCGAAAAAAATGATATCTGGGTGTTGGGAATAAAAATGATTGCACATTAGGTATAGTTGTACTTGTCTTTTAATTACTTTGTTCTTAATAATCAAAATATTACAATGAATTTAATGTTTAATTGGTTGATACGTGTGATTGTTTATTATAATTATGTATGCCATATAGCAATATATATAGGAGCAATGCGCGAATAGCAATTTAACGGCTAGTTTGAGTGAGTCCTACTTTATGTTTAATAAAAAAATTATGCCGTTTCATCGATAAAATTTAGTACCTATGAATAAGTATAGTTATTTTAATTACTCCGCTATATTTGGCGTACTTTGTTTAACACTAGTATGATTTTATTTTAGGTATTCATTCATTCATTTTTTTAATATTGTTCCATTGTAAAATTATGCTTTATAAATTAATAATACAGTTATAGTTCTTGCGCTCTTGGCATGTACGACAAAGTTTACATGGAGTAACATTGATTAATTATAAGTACAATTTACGAATAATTGACCACGATTACATCACAGCTACCGAGAGCAGCTATGATACAACAGTCTCAAAATGATCGTAAAATGAATGTAAACACAGATCTTAGTAATAATCTTCTATCGATTACACAATACCTGTACATACAGTTAAATAGAAAAATTAGTTTGCGTTAGAAAAGTACTATGCGGGGTATCCGGCTAAATCTGGGTAACAGAGAGATCACAGTTGGAATTGGATACTTTTATTTAAAAATTACGACAGGGTCAATCAGATCTGAAGCGAGGACGTCAAACATTTTGATTAAGGCATTTTAATTTTATTACCATAGTCACCGTCTCAATTATTGCTCAAAGTCATAGCCACGCTACATTTGTATAAAAATATTCCATTATCTTACTTTAAATTTTTCTTGAGCAAAGCATGCACCTA
The DNA here is from genome assembly GCA_963932425.1 of Athalia cordata. NCBI lineage: Eukaryota > Metazoa > Arthropoda > Insecta > Hymenoptera > Athaliidae > Athalia > Athalia cordata. The sequence continues at coordinate 44,172,110 of OZ010625.1, read as the reverse complement.
CTCGTTGTCTGGTATCCAAATAAAGATCCATTTGTTGCTCTGCTCTGCTCTCTCTCTCTGGTGCCCAGCAGGAGTAAAGCCTCAAGTCTTTGGGACTCATTTGTATTATATGCTATTGTTCTACTTTTCTATATTTCTATGCTATTAAATAATAAATCAATTTTTCATCTTGGAGTATTATGCCGTAATATAGCTTTAAAGGTAACGAATACAATATGAACCTATTTAAATGCATTTGGCATGTTTTGGTTTTTTTGAATTTTTTCATATATTTTGTCAGTTTCAAAATTAAGATATCAATAAATAAGTTTATATTAAAAACGAACAGTACTTTGTGTCATCTGTGCGCATATCCCATCAAAAATACTCGCCTCACTGCACCTCTCTAGAATTTTGCTGATGAGTTCAACTCTGAACCTAGTAGATCAATAATTTATACTATTTCTGATACATTGAGCCTAATTCTTTCCTCGTCGAGATCTTTATTGATTAACACATTTGCTAACTATTACATTATCATAAACTTAAGTTATAATTACTTTGCTTGTGTCACGCTAGCACTAATAGTGTCTGGTCTTATGTGTATATTTTGTTTATTCGACCTACTTCTACTGGCCACTGTTGTCCTCTGCGATACTGATTTTCTATTTTTCACCTCCTTCCTTGTACTTTGCGTGATTGCAACTGTTGCATTTTTGCCAAACTCTGAATGACGCATGCCTAACTGGGAACTAGTTTCATCCAATGGTTTTTTCATATCCCGTGCATCTTTAATGTCCCCGCCATCATTTTTTCTTGAAAGCTGAGGTGTATAATACAAGCTATATCTGTTGGATTTATTTGAGTGTTTTGGCTTTATATCTCGCAGTTCGTCAGACGAACTGCATTTCTTATCTTTCCCAGCACTTCCGTTTTTTAAAGCATAATTCAATTTTTCATTTGCACCTTTCACGTCAGGCACCCTTCTAGTCACTTGTGGAGTGTAACAGCTATATCTTCTATTTTTAGAAGCTTCATGTTTCATTGAGCTTAGTTCGTCAGTTGAATTACTAATGTGAGATGTGGGTTTTTTTTCTCGATGCTTGACCGATGCCTTTTCAGTCTTTTTGGAAGTATCACCTTGACCTGAACTTAATTTTTGTAAGAACTTGTGTAAGGAATTATGTGACTTTTTTGTTGACCTTGGGGCACTGGAAGTGGATGGAGGACGATTTGGACTTTCGTTTTGAGTTTTTTTGTGTTTGTCCATCACTACGCTATTCAGTTCTTCTCCTATTCTGATCTGTTCTGATAAATTAGCCTCATAGCTATTGTCGTTTCTTATGAATTGCGTGAATTGAACGTTTTCAAAGCTGTCTGTCGATTCTACACTTTGCGAAGAGTTAGACTTCTGACTGTGCGTAAATTTAGCGAATTGTATGTTCACAAAACTATCCGATGTTTCAATATCGTTGTCAGAACTCGATCTGCAATCATTGTTCGATCCGACATGAAGACCTACAGAATCTCTATACCGATTTTTGGCTAACTTTCTAGTCTCCGATTCATTATTAATTGATTTCTGTGGTATGCTGCGTGAGGTAGAAAACTTTTCTTTGACTGAAGGCCGTGTGCCAAACCTGTAAACTCCAGTTTCGGAAATTGAAGATCCGTCTGACGAATCATACTGTGTTCGTTTCGGAAACTCTAGTGTTTCATTAGATTTGGCAGTCTTTGAACAAACTACTTTTTTATTCATCTTAATATTACTACCACTGCCATACTTAGGCCCCTGTCTAACTGATTGCATGCCAGTGTTTATCGTACCACGAACATCAGACAATGAATTTCCATTTCTAACGGTAGAACGATTATCTGATTGTAGTGAACATTTTCCATTACGCATCGTGAGTTCTGACGCCGAGATTCCATGATTCGACTTCATGGCACTATATTTATCTATTTTAGAAGCTGAATTCATCTGATTCGAGTTACCATTTGATGACAACACAGAGTTTTTTTCAGAATTCGGCTTGTGTATGTGATTATTATCTTGTATTGGGCTTATGTCATCCATTAAATCATGCATCGATTTTGTCATTGCCCTAATATCGTCTAAGCACACAGGGTCTAAAGACTGTGGTTCATCAACATTACAATACCCATTTGTAAAATCTATTTCACTAATGCGTGTATCGGATGATGAGAGAGGCGCGTTACCATAACTTTTTTGAGATTTTACAAAATCTGACCAGCGTCCCTGGGAGGAAGAAAAGTCTGACAAAGAGGAAGTGGGCGCTGCATAACTATATTGACCATCCATCCCAGCTATCTTATTGCTACACTGTTGTTTCCTGATCTCACCTTCGTAGTTAAAATCAAATGTTGCTTGTCTTATCGGCTGACGCTGCTTATGCCAGTGTTGCTCCGACGATTCTGCAGCTGCAGCAGTGGTCTGCTCGCCTCCTAAAAAGCTCTGTTAGTGTACAGAGGCAAAACAAAAGAAATACTGCTACAGATACAACAAACCACTACAAAAGCTGCTGTGGAAACTTGCACTGCGTGATTTGCAAGGCGCAAGCGGGTCACAAAGTCAACTCAACCAACTCATACGTAAGCAGTTTTACGAAGCTGAGATGTCTATCAAGTGGGTGGTACAACTTAATTGCGAACAAAATATGTGTTATAAGCTGTAAGAAAAAAATATGGAGAGAACGACAAATAGGATACAAATTTTCAAAATAATACTTTAAGCACCTTTTCTGTAGCTTTAAAATTATATTCCGAGTATAAGATCATACCTTGATCGATTTATGTATGAAATATGAATAAAATAGGTATTGTGTGCATGCGTGGCAGTGAATCAACTAGAGTAAATCTACATAATACATCTATCGATGTTTCACGATCTCGAACCAACTGGTAGGGAACTATAAAAGCAAGAGATAAAATGGCTTCTACTTCTGAATTTTTTTCTACAAATGAGTCTGGGATGGTAACAGACTGGTTGTCACAGTTAATTAAAACTGTTGAATGCCGTTAATCCCGAAAGAAATTCGAATCCTATACACAGAAAATGTTCATCAGTTGTTACTGTATTTATACACAGTGCAAAAAATTTATCGTGGAACCCCACCATCCTCGACATCAGTTTTCAACCATAATTACTAACGACGGAAAAGCCTACTAGTACGAATTTTAGAGCATGCAGCAATAGGGTATACTAATAATGCTAGGAAAAGTATATAATAAAAATTACCGCGAGCCATGGATGGTCAAGAACATCTTCTGCGCTGAATCTAAGCTCAGGTTGTACTTGAAGCATATTTGATACAAGCTGCTTGGCTGATTCAGATACGGAATCCCAATAAGGTGCTGTGTATTCGTAGTGCCCACTTAGTATACGTTCAAAGAGCTCCTCTTGCTCATTTTCAGGAGACACAAATGGCGGAAATCCACACAACAAAATGTACATAATCACGCCTGCAGCCCATACGTCAATCTGTGAAGATAATCAATGGAAGAGTGAAATTAAGGGGGATCCTAAAATTGAGCTTCAATTTCAAATAAAACTTTACAAGTTGTCTCATGCCTGCAGACTTTCGAGACTTCAAAGTTTGTTATCTCTGATTCTCTTAGAATAATCCATCATCATTCATAATTGGCAAAAACACCAGTAAGTAGAAATTTTGAATGAAATATTATTTTGCATTGTATTCACATCATCCTATATTCTATTCACGTTTCTGTACCATTATTTACAGTATTATAATTTGATACAGATACAAAAATAGAAGTAGGATTTAATTGAATATAAAAACTTCACAGTTATATGAACACGCGATTGGAAACATCACTGACATGAGACAAAATTAGTAGGTGTAACTGTAGGAGGGAAGTTGTCTATCCATGTATGTCCATGGATAATGCATATGATAATATAGTTCACGGCCCATTGACATTTTATAATCCATTCCATGCTCAGTTCACTTTTGCATTCAATCATTTAAAAAAAAATTACATGAGCTGAATTTTTTCTATATTATGTCAAATAGCAGTATAGAAAATGTTATTTACATATTTATTGTACGTACTTTTAGTCCATAGCCTGTTTCAGCAAGTATTTCTGGTGCTACGTAAGTGGGAGTTCCACAAACTGTGTACATAGGCTCTCTAACAACCTGCGCCAGTCCAAAATCTCCCAATTTCAAACACGTAACACGGCTACCCTCCATTTCTACCAGGAGATTTTCTGGCTTCACATCTCGATGTACTATGTGGTGTGAGTGCAAGTATGCCAAAGCTGAAGTCAAATGACTGATCATTACGCTCGCCTCTGCTTCAGAGAACTTTGTAGCAGCAGCTATTGCATCAAACAAATCGCCACCCTGGAAGATATGACAATTTTAGATTAGATCAAATACGAATTTGGACGTGTGATTAACTTTGAGAAGGCTGGTAAATAAAAATGAAATCAACAACTATTGATTGCTCACCTTGACTAATTCCATGACTAAGAATAACTGATCGGTCGTTTCTTGCTCTGCAACCAAACTGATTATGTTGGGGTGACAAACTTGTCGCATTATTGCTACCTCGCTATCCAACATCGTACCCTGTCCTTGGCATTTATATTTGTCAATAACTTTCAACGCGAATTCCAAGCCAGTCCTCCTGCAAGTCAGAAGTAATAAAATACTGAATAATATGAATCGAGGAAATAAAAGTGAAATAATAAGAACAAGATGAACTAAAATTCACCTCTGAATGCAGTGTCGTACAACAGCAAAATTGCCATCTCCAATGACATGTCCTGCTACAAAATGCATTCTGAGGGGTAGAGGCAATTGAACAAAAACAGGACTGGGGGTTCTAACTTGTGGCACGCTCAGAGCTTTCTTTCCAGATTTCTTTGGCATAGGAGGCATTGGCCCTCCATGTCTCTTTGAGATACAAGGGCCTTTTCTGAAGCTCTGAACAGCCTTAGACTCTTCAAAATCTAGCTCAAAATCTTCTTGGCTCGACTTATCAGTACCATAAGCCAAAAAAATCTCGTCATTTTGAAAAAATTGTTCCAACATCGTGATTTGTACACCGCTTAAAGTATAAACCTTTCGCACAGCTCCAGAGTCCAACTTAACAGCTTCAGTTATTGCTTCTAGAGCATGTTCCAGACTTGGAGCATTTCTCTTGTTCAACAGTAGTCGTAACACTCTACGAGGTTTTGTACCATGTCTTATCAGTGTCACAATTTTAGCTTGAACATAGGAGGGAATTGAAGTATTCGAACGACCGGTTCCAGCCGGTGACTGCGGTAGTCCAGAGAGTGAACTTCCTCGGCGAACTTTGGATGCTGAATATTCGACTTTCTTGAAACTTTCTCCTTGTCCTGAACAAACGTAACATTTTCCGTCTTCCAAATCACCAACACTCCCCACTTTCCTTCCATCCATTGTATAGATAGATCTAACACCATTGGGTAATGTAACATTTGAAATCAAAGCTCTCGTTAAATCGGTTGCCAAGCTATCAAAGCTTCGATATCTTTCTGGAGTCACTGCCATAACTACTCCAGTGTAAAATTTATCCCCATTCCGAAAAAAGCGAACCCGTTTTGCTTTTTTTGCGGGTGGCGTTCGCAGCAGACTTAACGAGTGTCGGGTTGGAGCGTCGAGTAGACGTTCCTCAAGTCCTACAATTTGCGTGGTGCCTACTTCGCCACCTCCAGAAAGACTGCTGTCCCCCGATGGTGAAGCACCCCGACTCAACGGTTCTTCCATCATCCTAAATATCAATTTTATCAACTTTCAACTAAGTTTTTTAACTATAAAGAATGTGAAAAAAATCATGAGTATTAACTTAAAAACAATATTGGATGTATAAATTGTCATTGTAGTTACAATGAATTCGAGATTAAAGTGTCACATTAAATAGATCAGGTAAGCAAGATTGAAATGTGGGGGGAATGAACTGCAGGCAACTGATTACAACACTTGATTATTTTTAGCCCGCAATATAAAGTGTGTTAAGAAAGTAAACAGTCCCAAAAAATCGAGTTAGCCGCTAATCATTGCGGGGTAAATTCATTGCCTATTTCGTTGCGGCCAAAAATAATTAATAACCATTATACTAAATATAATTTATGCAAAATTCAGGTAGTATTAAGAACAATACAAAGCACATAAGAACATGTTGATGCTGAATTGCTGAATACCATGATACGCAATATATATTCATCATAATTATGTATTATGACACGGAAATAAGTGACTAATGTTCGTAAAGGGGCAATAACATGATTCAGCCGATAAATAGATAGGATTTAGTTAAAAATATGTCCTGTACACAGAGTGGTAATATCATACCTGTGTAACTTGTGGGAGGGGTGGCACTGAAGATACGATGTTACAATGACCCAAAATTATAACATTATTTACCACCGTTTAATTCCGTATTATTGTTCTGAGGTAATAAGTCTGTTAAGGTAATCAAAAGCGATGTGGGAAACACATAATACAAAAGTTATGTTAAAGCTACGATGAACACATGAACAAAATTACTCGCGGTTAAAGTTCCAACATCCGGAATGTTGATCCTAACTAGATAGCTAATAATTTATTGTATTCAGACTAAATTGTGTGGTTTGTCAATGACCGTGCGGTGATTTTTAATTATCGCATTACAAGACGGCGAAGAAATCTCTGACAGATTGCAAAGGAGTTTTCTAACCTAATCGATCCATCTTTCAAATTACTTCACCGGATACGAGTTCTTAGGTAGTCACTTCGTTTCACTGATTGAAAACATAATGCAGCAAGCAGCTTACCTGTCTCGTTCCAGCTTGTGATGAAAATGACAATATCTGTCGACCGGAACGGCAACTGATTCACTCAATTAATAGCCTGACATCTTTTCAAAGAAATTAAACACCCTGCATCAAACTTATGAACAACTTACTACAAACTCTGGCTTATTATCAACTGAACGTTATTTCAATTGTCACTGCTGCGGGATATTCCGTTTTTTGTTCCTTATCTTATATATATAATCCCCTCTACACAGGAATTGTTGGTTACCGCAGATCTATTCCCGAGCACGGCCGAGCTGAGGCTACAATTTCTTGACTCTTGTCAAAAGTAAGCGCAAATGAAAACAGCCTAAGCAGCTAGAGAGAGGGAAATTGTCCGAGAAATGGCCGCCACCCCACTTTCTGCTTCACCGCTTCACTTGCTCTATGGCTTGAAAAGGATTGAAAAAAAAGGGCTTAAGCTAATACACGAATTACTAATGAAAATAAGTTCAGTATACGTTTGCTAGGCGTGTCTATATTTATATTAATTAGAAAATTTACAATCTCTGGAACCCATATAGGTATTTCGTACATGTTTTTTGGTACGAATATTATAGTTACATTGCTTCGCCTGTATTATCGGTTACCAATGCTTTATCGGTATATATTTTCCGTTTTTTTTTCCGTCTTTTGCTTTTTTTGGCGTACGTATTTACAACATTTTAGTTTTTTTTTTTTGTTATCCGTCAACAACCATATCACCTCGATGATAATAAAAATTTAACATTTCTGGTGCAAGCTTCATAGTACAGATTCCCATGGTCACACTCCATGCTTCATTAAAATCGCAGATGTGGTTTGTTTTTTATCATGTGCCTGCAAAAAAAACAATTACAGATCAGTACTTCTAGTATCTAATGTGCATAGGTATGTTACGAATTAGCAAGTCAAGCCTGAAAACATCGCTAAATCATATAGTCCTATCAACAACTTCACGACTAAATAACATTTTCTGAACGGTGGTACAAATACTTCTATCAAAGCTATTAGCTGAGAAGATTCGCATGGTGTAAGTATTATAAAATGTGCTTTACTTGTCTAATTGCTCCCAGAAAACCATCAATGCTGCCCTGTCTAAATGTCTTTTAGTACGGCTCAGTTCCACGACTGTTACCGCCCACCTCGCTACATTAGCATCCAACTTCATTTCATCATACTTCAAGTGGAACGCGCAAACTGCAATAAGATTTTCGAGTAAATACGTGCAATCCAAAGTAATGCGTTCAAATAATTCATAGTTCGGAGTTAGGGCCTCTTTCAGGTTTCAGTACCCTCAACAGACAACAAAGAAAATGGACTTGATCTTACTTTTTGAGAATATCTCCACAGGATTTCCGTCGTAAGGCCAGCCTTTAAACTGCCATTGCGGACCCATGACAAATACGGCAACAACTCTTTCCCAGTCAGCATTTGTCAATTTTTGAGGATTGTCTACTACTCTATAAGGCACAGTGAGACCTCCATCTTTTCGTCGTTGCAGCAATATCTCGTTTTCCCTCTTACCGCCTAGTGATCGCTTTTCTTCATTGCTGACGTATTTTAGATCCTGCAATACTTCTTTGGCATTGTACATAGTTATTAGCGAAGTAGTAGCGCTTGGTATTATTATTATTGGAGTTCTACTTGGTCGCTTATTCTGAGCTGCTTGTTGTGGAGTTAATTTAGCAGCCGAAGCAGGCAGTAATCCAGAGCTAGGTGTGGCAGCTGGATTAGCCGTTGGCTTTCTTATCCCAGGAGTAGTACCCTCTGTTACAGACTTCAGCGTCATGCCATGGTAGGTACCCATGGTATCAATTTTGAATCCTTCAGTCTCTTCCTTTTGCCTAATAAACCTTTCCTGATCGTAACGATTGTATACAGCTGGTTGTGGTAACGGGCGCATGGGTGTAGACCTCGGCGTCACCATTGGCACAGGTGCTGCAGGGCCCTTTTGCATTCTGCCTTCTTCTCTAGCTTTGATACTTTGAAGAATCGCAAATATGTTTTTGGCAAACATTTTCCCTGCACTTTGAAGTATCGTTGCTCGTGTTCTCCACTGTCTTTCTCTTGATACGATGTCCTTGGTGTCATCAACATCCATGTCCAAGATAACACGCAAATCTGAGCCCATGCCAATGTCATCATTTTCTTTTATGGTTGTCCGCTTCTTTGCCAAACGTTTCGCTTTTATAGCGGCAATTTTTTCCACAGACATCGCTTCGGAGAGAGATTTTATGTTGTCAACTGTGACAGAGGCTTCTTTAGGAGCATCCAATCTTGCTGCCAGTTGTTCCTTGACTTTTTGGACATGGGTTTCCTCAAAGCGTGGCTTTTTTGCAAGACCCGTATCAAGACCATCTTCAGCTGTTCGTTTGACCTGTGTTGGAATTTCTAATGGGGCTGACTTGTCTATGGAGGATGAGGTAGCTGTTTCGCCATTAAGATAGGCCAGTAAATCTTTTCTATCTGGTCGCCGCACAACAGGGATATTTTCAGCAGCTGCTTGTCGCACATACACGGGATGCGTGAGTTGGACATGTTTCAATAAAAATAAGAGGCACTCGAGGGTATAGTATTCTTTAGGCGTGCCTTCCTTTCCAGATCTGAAAAATTTTCAAAACAATTTCAGAACCTTCTAAACCAGGATAGTGATTGAGGTATGAATTTTTGACGACAGATTTGTGATAGTATTTTAAGGGTCAAGTATTAAGTTTTTATGGGAACAAGATTGTACCAAAGATGTCTATTAATTCCTTTGAGCAAGAAGGTATCTCGCCGAACTGTATATGACCTAGTACGATACTTTCATTTGGGTAACTTGTGAGTGTGAAATGTTGATTGGATAACGTGAGCTGATTAAATATATGTTTAACAATGCAAATCTAGAGGAAGATTCAGTAGTAGCAAGATAATTTCACAAGCATAAGGCAGTCGATTGGTATGAAAGATGTTAGGATTATTAGAAATCCAACCGACAATACAACAAGTAATACTGAAGTCAAGGTTTTCTCTCACAGTTTGCTCAGATTGATAGTATCATTAAAATTATCAGAAAACTAGTACTGAAGAGGTACTTACCCGTAGGTTAAATAGTTTGTCTTCACATTCTTCGGCCAGGAAAATTCACCGAATATAATCTGGTTCTCACGTTCAATAATTTCTTTTTTGTTCACGTTGAACTGGCGAAGTAAACTCAACGGATCCGCCATGGTTGTTTACTGTTTGGTTTACTGCAGTACCGAATGTCCAAATGCGATGCAGGCTGATAGGCCGACAAGCGCGGTGCTCCGAAATTCTTCGTTGCACGATTGCACTATCCGACATCCGTACCGTGTAGTTGTGTAGTGTAGTGCAACCTCAACGATGCAACGAAGTAGTGGCAACGAATTCGTTGGTAGTGGTGCGAGTCGCGCGCAACTACCGAACTTCTACCGAACCACAAATACTTCACCCACCCACCACCGGACGCTGCAATAACCTATTCTTTACAAACAACCACACACCGTTGACTGAAGCCAGAGTCTAGGGGGCTGAAGCACACAGCCACACACCGAGAGCAAACGCAAAGAGTATAGAAAACGTTTCTAATTTTGGTGGCGTTGTGTGACTAAAACACGAAAGCATGGTCAGAAAATTAAAATACCACGAGCAGAAACTGCTTAAAAAAGTAGACTTTATTTCTTGGGAAGCTGACAATAATCTACACGAGGTCAAAGTTCTGAAACGTTATCAGATACAGAAAAGAGAAGATTATACCAAGTAAGTTCAAGTAAGCACGTGGATCTAATCTGTCAACTCGAAGGAGAAACCTTGTAGACATTTCGTTTATGAAAAATGAAAAGAAATTGATGTGTAAGGTCCGAATTGTCATTCTAATTTCTTGTTTCAGATATAATAAATTGTCACGTCAGATTCGAGAATTGGCTAGAAAAATTAAGGAGATTGATGCAAATCATCCATTCAGAGTTGAGCAGAGCGCTCAGCTATTAGAGAAGCTCTATATGATCGGTCTCATTCCTTCTAAATGGGATTTATCTCTCTGCGAAAAAGTTACAGCTAGCTGTTTTTGCAGAAGAAGATTACCTGCTGTCATGGTTCGCAATAAAATGAGCGAAACGATAAAAATGGCCACAAAACTTATTGAACAAGCCCATGTGCGAGTTGGAACAGAACTTGTAAAGGACCCAGCCTTTCTAGTGACAAGGTATTTCAATTTCTTGTAATCATTGCTAAATATACAGTAGACCCAACTTGCATTCTACCAACCCTTCAAACTACTACTTACATTATTATTCTAATTATGCAGTTAAACTTAAAAAGAATATTTAAAAATAATTATTATTTTTGGTGGATAAACGAATAATTGAGAATTTCACGATTTGAGAGCTAATCGCAACTGATCAGTCATCCACATGTAACTTGGTATTTTTAGGAATATGGAAGACTTTGTGACGTGGGTTGACACCTCAGCAATTAGGAAACATGTATTAGAATACAATGACATGGTGGGTATTGCTGTTATAACATACTATCCTACGAACTCTTACTTATTGTCAAACAAATATTAATATCATATTTTAGTTTATATTTATGGTTATAATCGAATATGTATTTTGACATACTGTGTTACATTGTTACAGAGAGACGACTTCGAAGGCATTTGAATGATCAACGTTTATACCTGATATTCGATGGCAAAAATGTAAATTCACTGATTTTGTAAAGTCACCCGCTTTCTTGTATTACTGCTGTAAAAAATGTTATCATCAACATTGTTTATTGAACGAATTGGATTGTCTTCCACTTTCACAGGTCTTGATAATCGTTTTCTATTATCTGGAATGGTATTATAAGGTAAGCCTATGTACGTATTGATTGAAGATGCATTGTGCGGCAACAAAGATGGTTTATCAAGTGAATAAAAAATTGTACTATTATCAACAGGCTTTACGTTATTAGATGTATAGAGTGAGTCATTATTTTTGTATTTCTTATTTGAAACTGTCCCATCTATGCCAAGAAATAAGGTATTTAACGTTGTTTCTTGCAATTGGTTTCCTATGTTCATTTGAGCTCGAGCTGTTTGACTGGTCTCTAAAGTAACTTGGTTCGTCAATAGTGTTTTTTGTTTCGGCTTCCAATTCTCTGAGGCACTGGACCAGATATTATTCTCGGGGGGTTCATTCTTGCCAGTTTCATTGCGATAAAAATTACTTTCTAACGAATTGAATACATTGGTTGTAGTGTAAAGGGTTGGAGCTTTAATATTATCATGTTGCACATGCTTGATAGGAACTTTACCACTGTTGAGAGTCACATTACCTTGCCCATAAAATATGGACGGATTATGATACTTTGAAATACTTTTCCCAGACGTACAAAGTTTATCATCTTTGAGATTTGGTGTAGTACTACTGTCGACTCCAGTAATAATCGGTCTCACATCAGTGTAACCTTCCGATGGCACTTGTCTGCTATTTTTCGAATGATTAAAAGAAGTATCATAGTTTAATCCACCCAATTGTGTACGATAAATTATCCTATCTTCGATGTTGTCTGGCATCCTATTACTACAGCTATTAGCGTTCACTAGTGTCTCAACAGGAATTCTGTGGATCGCCGAGCAATTGTTCGGACTTTTTTTTGCTACACTCGTTAGGGGATGTGATTGAATTTCCAAATTATGTGATATTGGTTCTTGAGAGCAATCCCCATTATCTGCATTGAGTATACTTCCTATTTTGGAAATTATAGAGCTGGAAATCATAATTACAAGTTATTTCAGTTTAGTTATGAGTCTGTCACTGCGTAATATAGTATTCATAATTTGCTACATTTCATTATTTCGCAAATGTATCAATGAAATAGAGTCAAAACTCTGCTATTTTTCACAATCTGAAATAATATTGAACTGAATACCTTAATCTGAGTATTTCCTGGAGCATTTGTTTGATGTGTTGTCGTCGCAGGTGGAACGAATGTTTGATTCTCTCATAGTCTGGCTCTGGAACAGGATTTTTTACCCAATTCGGTGTATCCAAATGCGGATCTTTCTCAGCAGTTGGGTTGTTTTGTTCAGATCTGTAGAATACTTCTTGTTCCTGTGTCACTGTTTCAGGGTGAATATTGGCCAAGTTAGTCATGATTATAGAGTTAGTTTTTGCACAAGCCTCATGATCAATTCTTTGCAGCTGCGATTCGGTCAAGAATTGTGAACTGAAATCCTCTGGTGGGCTGTGGGAGATTTTTTTTTGAGGGTTTGTATCTTGTATAGCAATCGGATTTGGAAAAACAGATTTGGGATGGTGGGAAACAAAAATTCTGTCCATTATTTTGATATTTTCCTCCCTAGTCTCGTCTAACAGATGATCCGGCAGACTTTTTAAATTGAAATTTCCAAGTATATTTGTTGGATGCATATTTGCAGATGCAATGTCTTTTGAAAGAACATAATTTCCAACAGGAGCACTATCTATATTAGCAGTATCACAATCAATGGGATGAAGTTTGGTCTCTTCCTTGTTTTGGCTTCTGTCGTGTGATATGATGATACTCATAGATTCTTCAGTTGTATGAACAGAACTAGTTTCCTGTTTGTTTCTAGTTTCCTCATGTTCGATCGTGATGTTCTCATGCCTTGAGTCGATAGAAAATTCCAAAATCGAGTTTTCTGAGGACCTGAGAATGTTTGCACCTCTAGATTGTGAATTTCTAGATGAGTTAGTGTTTTTGGCATCCTGAATTGAATTAAGAGGGTTAATGCCTGCCTTAATCATTTCATCTTGCATTGATATTTCATTATGTTGTGGTGTGGGTGTAAGTCGTAGTTTAAGATCTAATGGGAGACTTAATATTTTTTTTTCACCAGTATTTCTATCAGGTACATCAGCGACTTTGGTCCAATATTCGTTATTATAATCCAGAAGTTCAGTATGGTTTTGGGTCAATTCAGTTTTCTTTGTTACATCATTGCACTCCAAGTTGATCAGTGGTGGTAAAGATGTATTAACTATTGTATTTGCAATTTTTCCAACTTCAATAATCTCACAATACTTCAATGAATCATTTTCTGTTGGGTGGTTCCTATTATGAGCTGTTTTGTTGATTACTGCAGGAGTGTTTGCACACCTAATAGTATCAGTATCGTTCATTAAATACACGTCTTCAATTGTAAGCTGGCTGAATGTAGACGCATCAGTTTCTAAACTGATCTGCTCAGCATTTTCACCTTTCGAAAGAGATGTTCCATCCACCGAATGTCGATTGTTCTCATTTGACATGTGTCCACGGATCAATGGACTTTTAAGATTTATGTCATTAGTTGCAGGACTCTTTTGCTTGCTTTTTTTCAGCTTCAATATTTCACAACAATCTTGGTCTGACATTGAAATATCTGGTGAAAGTTTTCTGGTTACTTTATCATAATCAGAAAAGGTGAAAGATCTGTGTTTTGCTTCAATATGTTGCGTAGCATTCTCATTACCGTTACTATTGGACTTCTCATGTGCCACTGAATCTCTGGCTCCAGTAACTGCTTTTATCGGTCTTGAGCTACTGATCAAATTTGGCACTGAGAGTTGACGTGTCACATTAAGTATGCGATTTTTCCAGTTACTGTTTTCAGTATTAGCGGCTAAAATATCACCTTTGAATTTTAACTCATCAACATGGTTCAGACAGGTTTTCTTGCATTTAAGCAATTGTCCTGTTGGTGCTTCAAGATTGTGAGAATGAGCATCAAGAGAACGTTTTTGTGAAGATAACTGTTTGATATCAGACTTTTTTTGTACATGTTTGACATTGATAACAATTGGACCATCATTGAAGTCTTTTGTTTGATTCACAGGATTTAAAGAGAGCTGCGGAGATGGGCCCTTCTTCATTGAATTAGCAGACAGCCCAGATGAGATGTGCGAAGGAATACAATTGTTTGGCTCTATAGTTTGGTCAGTGAGAGGTGAGGAATCCTTGGCTTGCGAGATACCACCATTGTCGTTAGTTTCAAACTCAATCTCAGCCAATGTGCTGACATCGGTAAACTCAAGTATACTATTCCCAACAGCATTCGATTTGCATTCCGTACAAAGGCTGTAGTTGTCCGAACCATGATTTGAAGTATTGTCTTGGACAGGAACCGGTTTTGGCGAGACGAGATCAACAGGGTTATTGGTATCAAGATCATTGTATGTTTGGAAAATATCACTCACTGAGCTTTCGAAAACGTCATTATGCTCGTTCACTTTTGAGCACGGTAGACAGTTTTCGTTGGTTACATCGCTGAAAATATCCGAACCTATACTATTGATATCTCGTGTAACGTCCATTTCCCGAAGATCTATTGCCTCTAGCATTCGCTCGAACGACTGTGTGGATTTTGGTAGGGCACGGACTGGTGGAGATTTCGTACTCAACATTTCTGATCAGGTCAATATATCAAATTTCCGCGCTGTCGTAAACGGTACAACAACCAGCGTTACTTCCGGCACGCTGAACTTTGCGCGCAATTGCAACAATTTCTCAGAAGTCCTCACTCGCCCCGCGAAGGTTTGTAAATGTGATTACTCCATGTTTGAAAGATGGCGAGAATTTTTATTTTATGTTCTTTCCATCGTTGAGTAACTATACTTAGTACGAAGTATAGTTACTCAATGTTTCCATTGATTTGGGATGGTGGGCCACCCTCAGTTATTTCCAAATCGTGGATTTGAATTCCGTCGCTGCCACCAATGTTAGTCGAGGATTTTACCTGCGTTACTTTGAAATTTAATTCTCATTTTACGTAATTAAATACAATTGCGGAAAGGAGTTAGCGGATAATGGTTATCGATTACTTATTAACGTTAATCTGATATGTTATGTAATTATTTCAGAATCGTAATAAGTTTGGGATTGAATTTGATAGTTGGAAAAACAATGTGAAAGCCCTATAGAGATTTGGAATTGTTTGGATGAAGGTCGACTTGTAGATAGTGGTTTTGTTTAAAATTGGAAGTGATTTTGGGTGTATAGGTATTCCGGAACAAGGTAAAATCTGAAATGTAGAAGAAAGATCAGCAAGGTGGGAGGCCACGTGCCGCGGACGATAATCGTTCAGATAGAAGTTTCCTTATAGGTCTTAGTAATGTTTGCCTATGACGGGTACCGGACACTGATCTATATAATAGATCCGGTACCGGATGTTAATTGCAAGGCAGGAAGACAGGTATGTCGGGCTTGCATCTGAATCCGAGTTACCTTTAAATTGAGGTAAACACGAGGAAATGTTACATATTCTCCGGTCCAATAAACTTCAATTGATTATTGGTTGTAATTGATGGATGGAGGGTATAAGTACAGGGTACAGGTGGCCATTCTGCGAAACGTTCGGACAAAAAGGTCTGGCTGTATAATAATCCTCAAAAATCTTATTGTATACATGGTTGAATGTGAAAAACAATTTCTTCATACTTTCGAAGATGGAGGGTTGTTCTACGTCATCACCTGCTGAATATATTATTTTACTGAATGGTCCGAATTTTCAACACTAAAAATTCACGACTGTTTAAAAAGAGTTGATCCAAAATTTTTCGAAGGAATTTTTTTAGTTACTCGCAAATGTTACAGATTACCAAATACCGATTGTATCTGAGCAAAAGAATAATTCTCATGTAAATAAAGTAACATCATATCGACGCATTTTCTCGTTTTTTGTGATGGTGATACTTTCCATGACTCACATATCAGGAGGACATCTTCCGACGACCATAAAATTCGTATAACATTATGTGTATGTAATTTTATAGTAATGAAAAATATTTTTTCCTCATTCCGTCCAGACTATAATTAGCTTGATCGTTGAACTATGATCTTCCGTCGTTGTTCTCACGTTAATTCACAATGTTATAGGCCAGGTGGCAGGTATTTTTGACAGTCAAAAAATGTTGGCTTAAAGATTGTATCGTTTTTAATGGTTCATTGGGGTGTCGTTTGTGAAAAACCAGATTTCCCTCTCCCCTGAAGTCTACGGTGACGTCGGCGAGGCCGTGAAGATACAAAAAATTGTTCTTTCCTCGCAATATCTCGTTTTTTATTGGTCGAGCTACCGAAGTAGTTCCATATATGCTTAGAACTGGTGAAATACTTTACAAAATAACTCCAGTCCATTTCTCCGTAGGATCCATACTTTCGAAATGGAATTTCGTTCTTATATATATCGATATCTTTTGCAATTGTTAAAAAGCGTTTGAGTTAATACCGTACGCCAAAACCGCGGCAAACTGCAGCTACGACGCGGTTTTCATACTTGCTTTGAAAGTATGGGCCCCATACGAAAAAAATAAATCAACGCAGCTTCATATTGAATTTAATCATTTTTAATTTTTTATATAGGATCGATTTAACTAGTGGAAAACACGAAATTGGTAAAAAAACAGATATTTGTAACTTTGTTACCTCACCGACATCAGTGCAAACCTCTGGAGAGGGTTAGCCCTAGTTTCTTGCCCAACGGACCACTTAAAATGATAAAATCTTTGCCAAAACGTTTGGATACTTTTGGTTGGTTTTATTATCCTACCTCTTATGAAGACGTATAAGAGTGGAAGCGATGTAAATTAATTATAGATTTATGTAATACACACCAATATCTAATACCAAAATCATTGGTACTGACGCAAAAGAAACCCGTTGTCGGCGTGCACGAAAAAAATCGTGATTGATATTATAGACGCTGCGTAACGCACATCTAGAATATTATTATGGATTTACTACGGTAGGTATTTAAACAAAATATACGATCTGCGTTCCGATTAACCAAATAGGCATAAATTGATGTATCGCCCATAACTGTCGTGTACCTAAAGTTAGCTCATCAAAATGGCACTTACGTGCTAAATTAATCATGAACAACTAGGTATAATATAACCTACATAATAACGTAGATGAAAGCGTTATGCTCCAACTAGATTAATTATCGGTTGACTATTTTAACGTCAATAAATTATCGTTACATCGCCTCTTGATTTAAAGAAATCAGATATACCGCGAATGATTCATAGATATTAAGCTACATTAAAATTCAATTTCTATTGAACTGTGTACGGTTATTTTGATTAATGGATCAACATGTAATCGTATACTATAACTCGTTATGAAGGATATCATAGACTCCGATTTTTTTTCATGTTAAACTTTCGCGTAGTGTTCTGCAAACAAATCGACTGCGAGACCAATTCCCGCCGCAATCCAGAAGCTGTCAAAGAAAAAATGTGCGTCATTTGTTCAAACTTTGAAAGTTATTTAGCGAGTACTCATTATTATAAATGCATATAGCTTTCGCCGAAGGGAAGAAAAAAAGGAGTGAAGAAGAAAAGAAATGGAAGGTAACCGGTTTTCAAAGATTTTTGTCCACTTGTCGCATACAGAAGACAGGAGATAAAAATCATAACGATGATCGACGGTTCAACTCTAAATAAAAAAAAAACCGGCGCGAAATTGACGGATTTCGGTTCGCAGAAAATAATACGTACTCACATTCTAGAATTCAAATGATATAAAACGCCTGGTATATTATGCATTGTAGTAAAAACCATAAGAACTTTTCTGTGGTTCATTGTTAATGCATACCCATATCTTACATATACCTATACAGATATATCTATATGTTTATTTTTGCCGAGGTTCTTCCCCATGAAAATGCAAAGTCATGAGCGTAGGTTCTATGGAACACGTATAGCTAATAAAAAGGTGGTACAGGTCAGCCCGATC
Source organism: Athalia cordata (assembly GCA_963932425.1). Lineage (NCBI taxonomy): Eukaryota > Metazoa > Arthropoda > Insecta > Hymenoptera > Athaliidae > Athalia > Athalia cordata. The sequence goes on along the minus strand of OZ010625.1, from coordinate 44,153,557 downwards.
CATATCTTGACTTGAGCCTGTTGTATGTATACATACAGGTATGTAACATACCATGTAACTGTCTATGACGATTGAGGTTTAAATATGAATTCCCAGAGTGGTTGAGTGATACTACGTCAGAATAAATATTGCGTATAGCTTTTGGCTCTGTATAGGTGAGTAGATATGTTTATTTTTGTCTGTGACAATATTCATGCACGGAGGAGATAGGCAATCAAGAGCTGGATAGTCCGATGAAATGCTAAATTTTAGATAAATAAACCGTGCGAAAATTTGCAGTTTGAAATATGCTGTACATACTTCAATGATTTATGATCATATCGTTTTTTATAATTATTTGCATATTCAGAAATACCTTTGTTTCCAGAATAATCCGTGAGTATATGGTAACCTGTTTCGTCGCGGACCGGAATCTGTCTTCAGATTATTACAATTCAGTTTATCTTATTACGACTCTTAAGCGAATGGTTTTTTTCTGTTTTTTAATTCCCTCTATTGTACGCATCTTACAAGCGTATCCTTTTTCAATTAATTATTTCTTTTATAAACTGAATAAATTATCATCGGTATATACCTGATGTGAACCAACGCGCCAACGATCTACAAGATTTCACGTGTTTCGATACGTAAGAGTGAATCTTTTCGAACTCCAAAAATGGGAGGAGCGTAATTTAGCGGGTGCTCCAATCTTCAAATTTTTTCGAGCCTAGCGTGGTTAATATCGACGATTTGAGCTTTTCCTATTTTTGCAAGTTGAACCTACTCAGTCTTCATAAATTTATAACATAATTTTATATCTCATGTATAATTCATTTCGAATAGTTCATTTACTTACTGTAAATAGATTACCCATGTAAATCTAACGCATTACGTTTGCGAATTCCGTTTAAAACCAACGGAAGAATGAACTTCGCGAATGGGTATGTATTTATGCAGTATAGATGCGGGTATTGTACCAAAGCGCAAATTTTTTCCTCATTCTGTCTTCATGCTTGTCTCCGGAATCTCGGCGAGGGTTTGTGGATTAGGAGGAGGAAAGGAAACGTTTGAATTCACCTTGCGTATATACCGGATCTATACATACGTAAATGATCCTTTCTTCGAAAAAATTATGCGCAAGAGAAATAGAAATCCCCTATCCGATTCATAACGCATGTGAAATCATGAAGTAATTATTCATCGAATCGTTAACTTGAGTTCAACCTGATATGACCGTGACTTTCGCCATGATTACAATAACTCGGTGATTTCAAGGATACTTTATCGGACTCTTATAAAGGACCGTTAAGAGATGTGTCATATACTAGCCGCTGTAAACAAGATTATAGTAAATTGTAAACATACAGTAACTTTTATGGATAACACGAGAGATCACGGATCATTTTGAATCGTGAGTCTTTTCATTTATACCGGGTATATAGAATATAATATTGCAAAGCCTTGAGAATATATTTGAGGTGGACTACCGGGTGGGATTTGTTTTGTCTTGTTTCTATTTCTTTTTTTCTTCCTTTGAATTTATTTATCATTAATTGGTCGTAAACGAAGTTTCCGTATGCAAATACAAAATGGTACAGAGGGGACAGAAGCGCGACATATGTCCCCTCTATTCCTTTCTTGAAGACGAAACTGCGCGATCTTTTTCTCCCACAGTCCCGCAGCTGCAGCTGCAGCGGTATTTCGCGAGGTAGATCGGACCAACTGTACAGGATACATATCTGGAGTTAGTGGTAAATGTTATAATCATTTTGATCGACGAAGACATGGCGGGGATAAAGGAACGAGTTGCAGTATTAACCTGCAGCAGTTGAAACGTGATCGTTTTATGAATATTTTAAAAAATCATCGCGCGTAAGACAATAAAGTGTTTGTTGTAAGTGAAATGACTTCTGTGATTTTCACTTTACTTTACAATTTTTACACTTCGCAGGGTGATCCGGATTACGTGAAAGTGATTAAATGACAGCATTGATTCATGGTAAAAAATTCTTTGGGTACACTAGTTTTAGGCAATTTGTTGTTAATTTAATATATTTATAAACTATAGATATGCTATTTACATAACAGTTATGTGTAAGTTTCATCAGAAAATATAATAAAATTCCTCATTATCCGCAATGTATAACGAATTGATACGTCAATTAGAACTTGTGTGAAAATTTTGTTATTTACGATCTTTTTCAAAATCAAAATTCTTTGCTTGAAATACTGACGAATTTGATTAGCAAACAAATATACTTATAGACATGATTTTTTTTTATAGTTTCACGCTCATATATCCATGTTCAAATATATTATCTATTGACGACTCAGTATTGTTTAGAATTTGTCAATCCACAAATAACGCTTTAACAATGGCAAGTAGTTCTATGCCATCTAGATTAAGGTCTGAATTTTAAAATCCCGTAAATTCTTTTTCAATAAAAAGTATAATTTGGTAATATAATACTTATTAAAAAAAATATTGTCACTTTATTTCTATTGGGATTACAAGTAATAAAATTTCTGAGCAACGTTTTGTGATAGGTTTTGTTTTTTTTCCATTCTATTAACGACTGAACTGCAGATTCAGTGTCATTTTGAATACGATGTAAGTATAAAAATCGTTTGCAAAGTATTTCAGAATGTTTCGTATACACCCGGCAATCGTCGGCTTAGGCTTGTTAATCGAGCTTGTTGGAATAGGATGGGGTCAGTTGCAATCTCCGTGCCCACAAATTTTTCGGTACGTGAAAGACGACCGTACTGAAGAAATTCAAGCAATAATTGAAATACATGGTGTTCAACAAGGTGTTGCTCTCCATGCGATGATCAAATTAAGTATCGCCGCAGCTCTTCCTACGGTGAGATATATCCCATTCGGTATTTTTTTAGAAATAATTTTATCCTACATTTTCCAAGATTCATATGACGAATATATCAAATTTAATTTCATCTTTACCTATTTTTTTTTTCTATAGCAATACGTCGGAAAACTAGAGTTGGCGGGTTCAAAGGAACAATCGGTCGAGGCTATACGGCAAGGCAGGCCCTTGGTTTATCGCTTGCATTTTCCACTCCAAAATCCAGTGCCTTTAGTCACGACTGTTATATTCAACAATCGGGAATACTGCTCCGGAAGTCGAGGTAAATCTTTAAATACATTCTGGAAATTGATTTAATGCACTGAATTTAAGTAAGTACCGAATGAAAAATATTTATTACCCGGATAATTTATATTTCTTATCATATGTTGCAGCAATCGGTTCAATTGTTACGTCAATTACACTAGAGCACTCTCTATTCCCTCCCGGTGTGACGCCCGATTCTTCGAATTCGGGTGGGTCGGTTCAAAATCCTCCTTACTATCCGAGGCCAGTCACTAGTCAGCAGTATCCTAGACCGGACACTGGCCTATATCCAAGGCCGAGTTCGGAATCTTATCCCTCGTATCAGCAGCCTTCTTACACGGTTGAATATCCAAGGCCAGCGGATACACCGAATTCAGGTCCCAATCTGGTGGCGACAGTTCAGCCGAATTTCAAACCAGAACAAAGTTGGAATGTACCGCAACCAACACCAAGTTATGCATCATATCCGAAGCCTACTCCCCGGCCTGATTATCCAAAGCCAGCAGTACGTCCTTCATATCCAAAGCCAACACAAAGACCGGTGAACAGGCCAATTTCAACTCCACAATTGCAAACGGGTATAAGCCCGGCGATAAGTGGCCCGCCTTCGGAACCCGATCCATTTATTACGCCGTCACGAGATTCAGGGGATTCCAACGATTGTGGACGACCAAAAAAATATGAGATCAATCTGTTAGTATCTAAAGGAGACAAAACGGAGCCAGGGGACTGGCCCTGGTTAGTTGCACTGTTTCTTTCGAGGATTAGATTGGAATTTCAATGTGCCGGGAATCTGATTACCGACAAACATGTACTCACTGGTGAGTTAAAGTGGTGGATTGATGTATGCTAATCAAAATATGTCTTCTAAATGATCGATGAATATGCCATCGTATGGTCCAAAGACGTGATTTCTGTGATTAAGAGTAATGATGAATTTTTTTCAAAATTGTTTGTAGGGTTCACGTATACTGATAACTCAAGTATTTTGATTCTTTATTTAACTTAACGTATAATTTTTACATTATATTAGGTTATTATTCTTTGAATTATCTTATCTATATATCTTATAAAAATAACGTGGAATTTTTTTGCTAGAATATTTTTTTTTCACGAATTATGTAAATTTTCAGTGAATTTACATTATCTCTGAAATAGATTTCTCTGAAGTGATTTGAATTGTGATATTCTTTTTTTTCTCTAATTTTTATTACTAACAATTTCGACAAGATGAATCATGCTTTCAATTCAGAGTCAATAATAATCACGTATTACACGTATTACAGAATTTATTTATGGATCATTTTCAGTGATTTGCTCCCGTTACAATAGTTATATAATAATGATATATGTATGCATGAAAGTGGTCTGTCCGTTAATTTTCAATAGTATTTTCTCCCCTTGTTCACAGCTGCGCATTGTTTGAAAAGTGACGGAAAAGAATTACCAGCGAGTACATTACTCGCAGTTGTAGGACGGTATAGACTTCGAAATTGGACTGAGAGGGGCTCAATAACTTATGAAGTATTACAATTCGCACTCCATAGTGAATATGGAAAACGCGGAAGAGGCTTTGACTGTGATATTGGGGTTGTAACATTAATGGAGAGGGTGACATTCGGAAAATTGGTCAAGCCAATATGTCTGTGGTCAGGATCCACGGATATTGAAACCGTCGTTGGTAAAGTAGGCTTTGTTGTCGGGTGGGGTAGAGATGAACGAGGTAATCCAGTCACGGTGGAGCCAAGGATGGCCAAAGTGCCGATTGTATCACAGGTAATACCCCACATGCCATATCTAGAACAAATTCATCGCATATAACAATCTGTTCATAATATTTGATATATAGGCTTTCCATTTATGTCGACTCGACGAACCTCCGGCTCTCACCATTATTTTGACCATCTTTTTTCTTTCATTAAAATTGACTTGATCCTACACAGGGGGAGCCGAGCAATTATTCAAAGACTTTTACAGGTGCCCGGCTAATGTCGAGAATTCTATTTTTTTCATTGTTGAATACGCGATCTTATTATATATCTGAATTTTTAATGATGAGCTACATTTTAAGACTTGATGTTAATTGCATCGAACTTTAAAACCACGTCAATTTGTGCGTTGAAAATGAAAGATTAAAAAATGGTCAGCGTCCGAAGCTTGGAAAGCCCCATACATACAAGTTTAAATCAACCATAACTGTGTTAATTACTTTTTAAAGGAGGAATGTTTGCGAAGTAACGCAGATTTTGTGGAGATCACATCGAATCGAACATTTTGTGGAGGTTCAAAAGACGGTAGTGGTCCTTGCAATGGTGATAGCGGAGGAGGCCTCGTTATGTGGGATGCCACGACTCGACGCTACCATTTACGTGGTCTTGTTTCGCTCTCTCTATTGGATCGAGAAACGGGTGCGTGTGATCTATCGCAATTTGTAGTGTTCACAGATACCGCAAGGTACCTTGATTGGATACAGCAGCAAATTTCAAGTTGAAAAAAATAAAATAGAATGATAATAATAAAACAATAAATAAAGAAAACGAACCCATAATAAATATTTCGAGTTTGTCAATAAGATAATCCGCTCGTTAATAGCTGTCCGCAGTAAACTCGGAAAATTTTATTGAACTTGAGAGCGCGATGACAAGTTATTCGGTAGGTATATAGACGTTATGGTGACTAATTATGTTTGTAGATGGTCGTTACTGATTTTTATACTCCATTAGATCATAATAGTACTTATTTATTACATTGAGTTGTTGTTCGATCAGAGACGAAAAGTATGCGTATAATTATTTATATAAATTTGGCAATGTCCATATAGCGTTGATATAGTTTATTAAATATGTAAGACTTCATGTTTCGTTATAAAGTGGCAATTATTGTCTTCATGATACTGTGAACTTATACTTGTTGTAAATATAAAAAGTTTGTGACCAAATATTGTGTAATTTTCTGTACCTGATTGTCTGCTTAGTGCGACTATATATATTGTAGCTTATTTTACAGTAGTTTTTATTTTCAGTTGCAAGAATCAAGAAAAATCAAATCTAATACGATCTTTAGATTTTTGCGATTTCTGGGGGAAAATCACCGAAAATAAAATATGCTCCAAATCATTTGAGCAAGTCTTTTCTCATGTAATTTAACCTTAGAAACCTAAATTCGGCTACTGAATTGAGCTAAGAATAAACTCCATCGAGATATCTCAATCTTTTCGGTTTTATAGTGAGAAAATTGGCGATAAGTCGATCACCTTAATTTAGTTAGCTATTTGGGCAATTTCTCACAACATGATAAAAATGGTAATATAACTGATAATAACTGAAGCCAAAGCAACAACACAGTGCTACAGTAATATATTTTCAGACACGTCTAGATGTAGATTCACATCGTGATGAGACTTAATGAAATAGAGCAATCGACCGAAGCGTTAAAAATAATATCTCTGTTCTAAAATATCTGCTTAAGTTCTATATTCGAAAAACGAAAATCGTTTGAGTATTCATCCTGCATCACGATGTATGAGTTCGTATGAAGTGGTCAATGATCCAAAAGTTTTTTTTTTCATTTGTGTTCATTCTATACGCACGATTTGTATAGGAGACCCAAATACGCGTGAACCGGCAGTAAAATTATTATGGCCAATCTCCGAACACATAGCAGATGAAAATTTTCATATTGCAAGGACTGAAATTCGTTAACAGCTGTATGCATTACGGAACCTGTGGCGGGCAATCCATTTCGTATCATTGTTTTAGCTTGTGGTATTTGTATTTATTTTACCATACCAATTGGCAGACGTGTTTTGTGATATATCCCCTCTACACTTTTGAGAGAGTGGTAAATCGAGGCTGAGAACCCCTGCATCTCTTTCAAATATAAGAGTTGAAGTTGAAGAGTTTCGATCCATTACAGTCTCATAAGTACTAAATAGTTAATTCTTTATGACTGATTTACTTTTGTGGCTACAAATTTGTATGGATTTTCATCGATCTCGCATAATTCTTAAAAACACTGTGCTATTCAAGAAATAGCCAAGAATCTCAGGAACGACTTAGAAACCGACGTCGCGCTATCCGGTGAATAATATCGAAGAGCGCAAGCTCTACTGTGCAGCATGAGAATAATTGCCCAGAATTTGCAACAAAATTGACGCGTCTAATCCGTTTATGTTGCAGCGAGCATATAAGTCAAAGTTGAACCAGATCGTTTGGCAGTTCTGATTCCGAACTCTGTCCTCAAGACGAATTGCTAAGGTCCAGCTTGCATTACTGTTAAAGTTTTATTGTTAGAGGGAATTCAAAACTCCGAGTGACTGTAAAGGATCAAATTTTGAATCAGATCGATGCGGAAGCACATCCAACGAGGGTAGTTTGCAGGTCTGGTTATTGGAAAAATCAGGGTTTCCGCAACTTGAAAAGAACTGATTCTGATTGTAAGTGTAGGAGCGCAGTTTGTTGACACTGACGCTTAAGATGGCTATACGACAGAGCAGGTGGAGTACTGATTCGCACGACGTAGTGTGCTCAGCGAAGCATTACGGTTGGCCATTTTAAAAACTTTTTGTCACCAGCGGAACAACAAAGCTTATCTCCTCATAAATGTCGAGGAGTAATTGTACTTGACGAACGATTAATTGAATCTTTCTTTGAAAACAAAATATAATTGTTAACGTGTAAAGCGCACTGTCAATAAAATCTCTTCGGAGTTTGCTGGATTCAACTCATGATTTATGAAGTTGAATAATAAGAGTATGTAATGTGTGCCTGTGGGGCAGTCAGCAGCCATGTTTCGACCAGGCAAGCTGATCCGCGGCTATCCACCGCTGTTCGCATTTCTTTTAATTTTGTATATCAACGTTCCCACACTTTTACATGGATCAGTTTTCGCTCAACCTGTACTGTCGAGAAGGTAATTAACTGATTCTGATTTTTACGTACGACAAGAGCACCGTTAACGGAGTAGTAAAAATTATTATTCATTGACTAGACTAAATAAAATTCACTCGACGATATTGTTGCATTCGTTTAGCTCCTCATCGGACATTATTTCAAGAAACACTATTGCCAATTGTAAGAATTTAGTGCTTATCTTCATAAGAACATAATTATCAAGTCGAGGTAATTGTATTACAGAGATATGCAGGATGCTTTGGAAGTAGTTTCAAACTTTTTACAAAATGAAGATGGAGCAGCATGGCTTGCAAGTTTGGCACACAATCAGCAAAATGCACCTGTGACGACTGAGGAGCTTATGAAAGCTGTTATGGGAGCAACGGAAGAGGATGGGGAGGTGTGGCGTGCTGCTGCGACTGTTCAATCAGCATTGGCAGATGAAACAAGGAACCAAAATACCTTTGGTGACAAACTACCGACATTGCCAGAGATGGCATCAGACGATGAATTAGGCGATATTATAGCAGATTTGGAAAAACATGACGACATTATTTGTCTTTGGAGAAAAAATTCGGAAGGAAAAATGAAAAAAGAGTCTGACTGGCAGAAGCTATTGAAAAATGTGGCACCTGGATATACCGTGCATCTCGCATTAGACCGGGGAAACAAATATGTGATTTGTTTAAAAAAAATCAACATAACATCCTCTCAAACTCCCGAAGCGTCTCCGCAAGGTTTTTATGCTGAGGATTATTTGACAACTATTCCCGTGTTAAACTTCGCGGCACAGGGTCAAAAAGAAAATTTGGCTAAATCAGTACATTCCGGCAGTTTTTCTTCTGCACAACAAGATATAACTCGTTATGGATCAACATTATTGACGGAAAGTTCGATCGAAAATCCAAGATACTTCGAAATTAAGGGTGAATCAATCCAGGGAGGGAAGGAGAACTGCGACAGTAGTAATTGTGATAACGACAACGACAATAGGCACACGGCCAATAAAGATATTGCAAATGGAATTTTAGACTGTACGGCAACAGATAGGTCCCCTGAATGTGACGGTACTTCGAATGAGTGGAACTCAAAAAACATAGATCCGTCGATTCATGTAACATCAGGATTAGGTAAATTACCTATTTACGCTGCTCACTCTAACTCCGATCAGAAAATAAGCGAATCGATGCTCCGATGGCCGAAAGAAAATACTGAAAGCGTGGCACGGTCAGAAGAGGAATGGGAGACTGTGAGAAGTGATTGTGGTGAAAAATCAAAAGCACCCAAGATAATGGAAGTACTTCAAGCAATTATTATCGTGCCAACTGATTCAGGAAACCAAATTTTTACACCAGATAACGCTGGATACCCAGTTATTGCTTCGATCAATTGTCCGCATGGCTCCTCAAATGCAATGCACCATACAGCTGATACGACACAGAGTCAGACTTTGGGGTCCGCATTTGAGGGAACCCTTTACACGGGAAAATTTACACATAATACTGCATCAGGTCTACACTTGGAAGCACCCTCAATGAGTATTAGTCCAATACTGGTTCCTGATAAAAATGAGAGTCCAGTTCGATTCATCGTTGAGGAACACGGAGAGCAAAATCTTGGTTCGATTAACATGGGCTCAAGCTCTTTACCAAATATACCAGACTCATTCATTCAAGACCAAAATTTCGGTACTTTGATTAATGATAATACAATTCAATCGTCAATAATGTCTCCAAAACCAGTTCATGTAAATGAAAAGACGGTCGGTTTATCAAGCAAAGATGCGACAGTATTTTCAAGCCAGCAAATGACGCATTCACTAAATATGGTACCAACTAGTGATCAAAATGCCATGAGTCCGGGTTCACTGGCACCTATTTCAGCGCTTCAAAATAGTGGTTCACCTTTCGAGATTCCATTATCTCAGGAACCAATCACTTCTAGACCAATCAAACAGCAACAAGTCGAAAGGCCTACCATTCAAGAACCATTTCTTACGATGAATCCATCCGGTTTCGAGGATAGACCAACATCGAATTGGCAATCAATTTTTCCCACGGATTATATGAAACCTGGTATTCCCGAAGAAGTGTTATCACAATACAAAGAGAAACAAATGTTTCAAGTACATCAAATATCATCCGTTTCAGAAACACCCTCGATCAAAAATCCAGAAGTGCTATTCTCGCAAGCAAATCAATATGTCCCAAATTTTAGTGCATCATCACAGGGCCAACAGGTCCTCCTTGGATCACAATCCACCGAGCCACCGGATCAGACGAAAATTCCTTTATCAGAATATTCACAATCGGACATTTCTATTCTAATAACACAACTCCAGGCTTTGTTGAATAAACCCTCTAATGAAGGACCAGCATCGTCACAGTCCCCGCAAGAATTCGACGGTCGAAATCCATTGCTACAGGGATTTCAGCAAGTAGAGTTTCCTGAACCAAATTTGTCAAGGCCTCCAATTTTAAACCAAGGAGCCGAACAATCATACAATATCGAACCAATTCAACTGTGGCCAAACGTAAATCAAGAACCTTCTGTGCCTGTATATGCTAGTGTGGAAAACAAACCCAGTGGCAAACCTGGTGGTGTAATTATTTCTGAAGAAAATATATCAATGTTCAGCATCGATGGGAAATATACAACCCCAGGGTCTACCGCATTGAATTCATTACCCTCCGTGTCACATCACAGTTATCTCAACTATGTAAGACCAAGACCAGAGGATAGTTTTCCGAAACTGCCGCCTAGAGTAGTTTCACCCATAAATATTGAACAGGTGCATTCAGTCGGCCAATCGGTAATGCAAACAGACTTAGGGATCACGGAACAATCTGCAGTCGACAAAATCTCATCGATGTCACCCGAGCTTGTGCTCGCGAATCTTTTTAATGCATGGAAAAGTACTTTAAAGCCACAGGGTTCTTGTGATGGCACTTGTCCCTGCCAATGCGCAATTCCAGTACAAATAAAAATTGAGGGAATACAAGATCCCATTAGATTGAAGGTGGCACCGGGATCAGGAGAGACTGTGATTGATGCATCAAAGAGTTCGGTAAAGATCCAACACAAGCCACCGTTTTTACTCAACAGGCTGGTAAATGTCAGAAAAAGTATACCAAAAGATGTAAGTAAACAGTCGGAAGAAGATGACCGCGTAGTATTGGGAACAGAAGAGAGCGTGGCTGTAATTGAAGTAGCAAACAGCTCGGAAGACATTCAAAACAAGACTTCAATCTCAGTCGATAGGCTCGGAAGTACCCGAGAAAGTAAACTAGAAGATGCGTGGAAGCCGTCGGAAGAAAATGATGACGGGGAAATCTTGGATGGCCATATTACCGAAGTATCAGCTCGAATTGAAAACAACAATGCAGGGGGAGAAGCTGATCTGCTTGCAAGCACCGTGGAACAGGTAACATACTACGATGAAACCCTACTGGAATCAACCACAGAGAAAATTGAGGAAACTGGTAACTTAGAGAAATTTAGAGAGTCAGATTGGACTATTCAAACCACAGAATCAGTAAATGATATCTTTCCAGAATATACCACAGAAAAACCATAAGGAAATCGGAGTTAATCATTAGCGGCATCTTTTCCGAATAGATCAGCAGACACACATATCTTTAGACCAACGCCTCATTCAGTTTAAAAACTATCTGCACGACGCTTCACGAATTTATCAATTGTGATTGCGGATACATTTTTGCTAACTTGTTCTTTCTGGGTCACATGGCTATTGTTACCCAGATTCGATATCAGCTTCTGGCCTATTAATAATGTAATTTTAGGGATATTTCGATTTTTTGAAGGGCATCATATTAGTGGTCGGTCTTGCTCGAGATTTGTACAAGAATTTTTAAAATTTCAAAAGTAAAGAATTTCTCGAAAGAATTGACATGGAATCATTGACTCCAGAAAAATATATTCGTTCTTCGTTTGACGCATTAGCCATTTTTCTTGCTAAGTTGCTGGCACATATCTCAGTGATTGAACCGAAAAAGGCAACAATCTTGTTTGTTGATTATTATACCTATCACACTCAGATGATATAAGTTTTTTCTAAATTGCAATGAATCATACTGGAAATCTGGAATTAGTCCAGAAACGCTAAAGTTACACTGCAAATACGAACCAAAAAAAAAAAAGAATTTCAAAACCCGGATTTCTACCTGTGTTATTCAAACACAAGGTCAGTTGCGTGAAATTAAGTCTATATCTCGACGGTAGAGTTGAATTTACTTTAGTTTAGTAAGTCACGCAACAGTATCAAGTATCTTAATACAGTTGGATAGTTTTGCGACGTAAGAATAATAACATTGAATTATTGAGTCACCATTCCGAAAGTAAACAAACCGTAATGTTGGATTAATAATTTACTATAAAACCACTAGTGGATGAAATAAGTTTCAACTTCTAATATTTGTTAGTTTTTTTTTTTTTTTTATACATCCGACAATAAAAAAATTTTTGAGACTGAAATTTCTCATTTCAAAGTGGACTATAGTTTTAATTTCAAGTATGGACATTTGCGCGTCGTCCTGGGAGATGATCTAAGGAAAGCAACAAAAAAATAAATAGTAAAAACCGAAATGGTACGGATTTATTCCCTTGTTTTACTCCTTTTTCTATTAAAAGAGTAGAAAAAAAATGCAGGCAAAAGCCATAAAATTCACTGCACGCCCAGTTTATAAATAAACAAATAAGCATGCGCCACTCTGGTGTATACCTACATACATCTTTATTTCATGTCGTGTGCTTGTAAATAGCAATGTGTACAAAGGTAATCTGAACCTACGATATTAAAAATATTCGTCACGGTTCTAACAAGCTGATATTAGAGAATGGTTTGGTGCCTGATACAATATCCTATTGTTTTATTTACAGTTGACCGCAGAGTGTAACAAGACGCAGATTGAAATTGTTTCATGAAAACACTTTCAACATCAACAGAAATAGATACGAATCCGTTCATTTAATGCCCTGTTAAAAAATAGTGTTGATATGTTCCGGCATGAAAGGAAACTCACCAGTGATTTCATAATTTGACAATAGCCTGGTCCCATCATATTTGGCTTATGTCCGGTTGAAAACATTGTCGTGCCACCGCTCCAAACACAATTTCAGCACTGAACACACCTGAAATCGAATGGATCTCATGAACCTTTGGATAAAGTTATTGACGGAACAATTCAAAGCTTCCAAAAAGACCGAAACTATCAGCTCATGCGCATGCATATATTCAATAATGTATTCAATTCCTTACTTATATTAGCACGTAAGACATCAGTAAGAAGATGCAGGTCGGTTTCATGAGTCACAATAACATAAGTTAACTTCGTCGAATTTAGTTCTTGAATTTGGCTAAGGGATCGTCTAGTCTTTTCTATCGTGCCACCTGCACTTTCTATTATTTCCGCAAATGCTGATGGTGCCGGAATGACACTCGGTGTTACGTAAAATATTCTGCCCTGTTATGGAAACATATACTTATAGATAGAAGTTCATTCAGTTTTTTTTTAGTAGCAAGTAAAGAGCAATGCATCAAAGTCTTACCTTAAGTACAGTTCCTCTGTTGGGGCTCGCAAGAGCTTTTTCAATGTTGCAACTAAAATTTTTCTCAAATTCAGGACTGCCAAGTATGTAAGGGCCCTCATCTAGGAATGTATTCCTTGATGAACATTCAAGGAGCCACTGTAGTGTGACGATATGTCGACACCGCGAAAGGCAGCATAACAATTTTACTGTACGGACAGGTGCGGACATGACAAGATGGGTTGCATCACGCCAATTAACAGCAAGTGCTCCACCAAGTTCTCTAATCCTCTGTAGACACAAACAATGAGGAAGAAAATGAGTGAAACTTTGAAAGGAAAAATGACCGGTTACTACTACTAGCCAGTGAGGACAAAGTAGCACCTTAGCATGTTTTCTGGGATTTATTCCAGAAAAGAGTATTCGGGGCTGTTTATCAGGTGGTGGTGGGTCCGGATTACTGATAACTATGGGTTCGTCAAGGCCCAAGAGATGTGGATCTTTGTTCAACAAGGGTCCATCTAATCGAGGCTTTTTATTCTTTCTCATAGAGTTAGGACCTTGACCAACTTGTTTCACCTTGTCATAAGATTCTTGTGTTATATTGATTGGCATTTTCCAAGCACCTGTACAAAGATCAAATTTGGGTAGAGTTTTATGAACCTCTTCTCAGTGACGGTATATTCGCATGTATCCTAATTTTTTTTCTTTTTGCTCTTGAATTGTAATTTCATGAGTAATTGGATTCATACCCATAAGATGAGGAACTAAAGAATAGTCCAATCGAAATGGATTTCCTAAGCTAAATTGTTGATATTTTGGAGCTTCAGGTTGATGAAGTGCACTAGTTTGACCACACAATAAATCAGTCATCCACTGGGCATTAACCACACTTATTTGCCATTCTCTAGCTTTTTTATATTTTTGTCCATCAGGTCTAGAATTATAATTCATTGCTTTAGGGTGGATCAATCGACGGAGTAAACGTACTTTTTTTTTGCTATTTTTGCAAACTAATAACTTATACAATAGAATGAGAATAATGGGACTAACCTTCTACAAACGAGTAGTGTATTGTGTCTAGAAAAGTAGTTGGTGTACTTTGCTCCTAATGCTTCCAGCATGAACTTGACCTTAGCTCTTTCTTCTCCATCAAATCCGGACAATGATATGATTTGCTTGGAACAAGGCAATTCTTGCATGCCGAATGGCGTAGGAAAATGTAAAGCATGCCACGGCGGTAAGACTTGTTGTTTTCCAATAACATCAGATAGCCAATGTGCACTGACGCACCGCTTGCCTTCTCGCAGTGCTTGATTTACAATTGGATGTTTTTGTGTCATTGCTAGTATATGGGTGGCACGGGCACAATATTGAGGTTCAATCTCTCCTCCATGTCGTTCAATTACTTGTTTCCAAATCAAAACATCATCCGTACGCTGAGTATCATATTCAACAATCACGAATATGCAACCAAGAAGAAACAAATCTGGTGGCACTGCAAAAATACATAGATGTCATTTCGAAATCATTTTCAACATGTAATTGAAAAATTTAAGCACGAGAGGTCGGAAAATTGGGCATTGTTATTACAACATGTATAACGCTAATATTAGGTATGTAACATTGATAATATGGTTTGATACTTTTTAATCTTTCAGAATGTGAGTTGAAAGAGAGGGGTATTTTGTCTATTTCTTATTTCAAGTACCCATGATTGTAGAGTGGTGAAACACATAGCAAGTTAATTGAGTATCTGATCATTAAATAGGAAGTTGAATAATTTAAAAGCATATTAATATTTATAAACCATAATCCAATTTGCCTTGTATAAGAAGTTAACCGAATCTATAGCTGTTTAATCTGAATCAATAAATCTTCAATACATGAATTGGCTAATGTTTATAAACCTCGGTGATAAATAAGTGTTTGAAAATTCATGGCGATAAATTCTTTCAACGTGGTCATCAAGCCAGTTCAATCACTCACATATCTTTTGGTTACTAGTAAGAAGAATATGCATGTATGAAGCGGATCAACCAATGAAAAATTTCCGAATGCCAACAATATACTCAATTATTCAATATAATTAAATATTGCTACCTACATTTTAAATTTGGATTATGTCCATAAAACTGTGCTCTTGGCTGTGGAATAGCAGCTGCATATGGCATCTTTGGAGGTGTTCCTGGCGGTGCACCATTGGTAATATTACCAAGGGTCCTTCTTTGATAAGCAGCTAGGAGTTGAGGATCCTGTGAAGGCGGTGGAGGAGGTCTATGCTGAGCGGTCATCAATCGTAA